>OX639993.1:61585740-71585740 GCA_951828415.1 Anomoia purmunda
TCTATATCTATATCTATATCTATATCTATATCTATATCTATATCTATATCTATATCTATATCTAGTAATTATATGTATAATTAAATTTTTGTGAAAAAAGAAACGTATTTTCATCCATATCTGCCGCTGCGGGCCAATTTCTAAAAGAAGCGTGTAGCTCCGTACACGCGATAGAAGTGGAATCTCAAAAGATAATCGTACGAGTATCTAATAACACAAAAACTAGTCAAAACGAACAGAGACAAAATGGAAAACTTTTTCATTCCCTTATGTGCATCCTCCCATGTCAGGGATGATAAATTAACTTTTCAAAGTTGTGCCAAATATCAGGAAATAATATAAAAAATTAAAGTGTTTTATTTTCAATAACAAATATTTCAAATATATTTGTAAATTGACTTATAAATAAATATTTCAAGAAAAGGAATTAAAAATGAGATTAGAAGTATATTTTTCAAAAGAAAAAGATGACCCAATTAAAAATTTCTGGGAACTTTCCTGGAGGGATTGTCCAAATATTTAACGTACTCGTAATATATATGTGGCAACCACATAAGTTTTAAGCTATCATTTTTACACAGGATAACCCTGTCGTCAAGAACGAAACAGCAGCGCATAAGCAAACAGAGTAACTTCTTTTCCTTTTGCTGTTCTGTTCCTTCTTCTTTTGTCGTCCGGCGTACGCAACACATGTGTCAAACAAATATTGTACTAATACGGAAACTAAATAAAGCTGAATTTTGAGAAAATAATAAATTTAAATACTTCGCGTTTTACTTGGATAGAGGACCTAGCGACACGCCTCACTGGTGACCCCGACGTGATCCCGTCAGCAAGGACACGTATTCCAGACAATTTTTTTACATAACCTATAAATTGCGAACTAAGCTGAACACGCTAAAATGTCATTAGACGACTCGATCAACATTTCACCGCAAGCCAACCAGCCCTTGCGTGATATCAGAGCACCAGCTTTTTGCAGCGAAAAACCAGCTCTTTGGTTCGCGCAGCTCGAGTCACAGTTTCGGAATCACAAGATTTTTACGGACATCGACAAGTTTCACATCGCCGTGCCACTTATAGATACGCGGTCGGCTTCCATGGTGGAATACTTAATATTATCGCCTCCTAGTACAGACCCTTACAACACACTTAAGCAAGCACTCATTACACGTTTTTCTAAGTCTAAAGAGGCGAACCTTTTACAGCTTTTGGATGGCGAAAGCTTGGGTGACAAAACACCATCCCAACACCTACGACACTTACGCAGCCTTGTGCCGACAATTGACGAGGAAGTACTTAAAGCCCGTTGGCTATCACACCTTCCTCCTCAAACTCGAGCGTGCCTCGTCATTCAGGACCAAGCAAAGCTCAATAAGCTTGGGGAAGCTGCAGACAAATTACATGAGCTCATGCCCCCCACCGGTGTAGCAGCTGTGTCTAGCCTTGAAACACAAGTAGCTGCCATAGCAGAACAATTATCAGAATTATCCGCGATTGTAAGTCGTACACGTAGCCGATCCTCAACACCTGGACCCAGGCCTCGTAGTCGTTCGCGCATGGTATACGTTTCACCGTCCACCGGCCTATGTTGGTATCACGCCAAATGCGGCGCTAATGCTAAGAAATGCGCGATTGGCTGCAAATTGCAGGAAAACTTCAAAGGGAGTCGCTAGAGACGGCACTCGACTCCCCAACAACTTCCCGTCGCCTTTTTATAAAAGATTTATCGTCCAATATGCAATTTTTGATCGACACGGGTTCAGACCTCTCCGTTTTCCCACATAATAAGGCAAACAGTTTAATTAAACCGCTTGGTTACCAATTGTACGCCGCCAATGGCACCACTATAAACACGTATGGGTCTGTCTTAAAAACTCCAGATTTTGGTCTCCGTAAAGATTTAACCTGGCGTTTTATCCTAGCTGACGTTTCGCGGCCAATTATAGGTGCGGATTTCCTAAGCCATTTTGGACTAATCGTCGATTTGAAGGAAAAACGTTTAATCGACCAAGAAACTCAAAAGTCTTACAGTGGCAACACCTTGCTTATAAATTCTTGCTCTGTCAAAACAATGCAAACCAATGAGTCATCTTTATCTTGGAAACTTCTTTCAGAATTTCCCGAAATTACAAAACCGGACGGTACTTGTAGAATAACCAAGCATCAAACACGTCACTATATTAAGACAACAGAAGGACCACCCGTTACAAACAAAGCGCGGAAACTTACACCCGAACGCCTTGCGATTGCCAAAGCGGAATTCGAGAAGATGATAAAACTTGGAATCGCTCAACGATCGAACAGTCCGTGGTCATCACCGTTACACCTAACACTCTAAAAGCGGCGAGTGGCGCCCGTGTGGCGACTATAGGCGTTTAAACGATCGCACTATACCTGATAAGTACCCAGTACGATACCTGGAAGACTTTGCTGCAAACTTATTTGGAAAAACGGTATTTTCAACGATAGATCTGCGAAATGCAGCCCAAACGTTTCAGCGCTTCATGGATGAGGTCACTCGCGATATGCCTTTTGTCTTCACCTACATACATCGATGATTTACTCGTAGCATCACAGGATGAAAACCAACACATCGAGCACCTACGTATTTTGTTTTCTCGGCTCCAAGATGCAGGCCTCACCATTAACGCCTCAAAAACAATATTAGCACAAAAGCAAGTAGCGTTCTTAGGACATTCTGTTTCCGCAGCAGGCATCAAGCCTTTGCCCGAACGCGTTTCCACAATTTTGGAATTTCCAAGACCTTCAACGATAAAAAATTTGCGTGCCTTTTTAGGCACTATTAATTTTTACAGAAAGTTTATCAAAAATGCCGCGCAATTACTCGCACCTTTCAACAAGCTCTTGGAAGGCCCTGCCGTAAAAAGCACAGAACCTGTAAGTTGGACAACAGAACTTGATGCAACTTTCGCACGCTGTAAAGAAGCTTTGGCCAGCGCAACCCAGCTGGCTCATCCAAAGAGTGATGCCGAATGGGCTATATTTACCGATGCATCTCAACTTGCAGTGGGCGCTGTTCTGCAACAAAAAATCAATGCCGCCTGGCGGCCCCTAGCATTTTTTAGTAAGAAACTTGCCGAAAGATCAGCTGAACTATCAACATACGACCGCGAACTACGGGCAATATTTGAGTCCGTCAAACATTTCCGGCACATTTCGATTTTTATACAACGCTTAGATAGGGCATCACCTTGGCAATTCCGAAGACTGGATTTGATTGGCCAATTCACGACCGATCTTAAACACATCGCAGGCAGCGATAATATTGTTGCTGACACCTTGTCTCGCCTAGACGCTATTTCAAAATCCATCCCACTTACCGAGCTCGCTTCGAAACAAGCCGATGACAACGAGCTTCAAAACCTCGTTAGAAATAAAAACACCTCATTAAACCTAAAAAAAATCGTATACAAAGATCCGGACGTCGTCTTATACTGCGATGTTTCAACAGGAAAAGCTCGTCCTTACGTACCCAGTGCTTTAAGGAAACAAGTTTTTGACTCATTGCATACGTTCGCGCATCCTGGTCAACGTGGTTCACAAAAACTTGTGTCAGAACGTTTTGTATGGCCATCTGTGAATAAAGACTGCCGAACATGGACGAAAAATTGTTTAAAATGCCAAAGAAATAAAATCACAAGACACAATATTTCACCTATCGGAAATTTCGAACTCCCAACTCAACGATTCCAACATGTGCACATCGATTTGATAACGCTGCCCTTATCAAGAGGATATCGGCAATGCCTCACGATCGTCGATCGCTTCACCCGGTTTCCGGAGGCGATACCTTTGGAAGATTCCAGAGCCGAAACAGTTTCCCGTGCGATTATCTACAATTGGATTTGCCGGTATGGCGTACCGACGAGAATTACATCGGATCAGGGAGTCCGGTTTCAATCTGATGTCTTCAAAACTCTGAACGAGTTCTTAGGCATAAAACACATAACAACGACTGCTTATCACCCACAGGCCAATGGCCTAGTGGAGCGACTGCATCGGCAATTAAAGTCAGCACTACTTTGTCACAACGAATCCTGGTATGACGCTCTTCCCGCGGTTTTGCTCGGCTTACGCTCAGCGTGGAAAGATGACATCGAAGCAACGCCCTCCGAGTTGGTATACGGCGAAACAATTCGACTACCAGGAGAGTTTCTCACTCCATCTTCTCACAGTCTCAATGCACCAGAGTTGGTACAATCGCTGCGAAGCCATTTTCAAAGCTTAACTCCTCAAAGGACGTCACGTCATTCAAAACATTCTACATTTCAATTTAAAGACTTGAAAAAGTCAAGCCACGTTTTTATTCGTCGGGGTCAAATAGGACCCTCATTCTCTCATCCCTACGACGGGCCTTACAAGGTCGCGGATAGGTACGACAAATATTTTACGATACTAATTAATGGAAAAGTCAGCCCAGTATCCGTCGATCGGATAAAGCCAGCATACGTGGCCTTAGATGCTGATATCTATACAACAACAAAATCTAACGAGAAATCTGACTTAAACAGCGTTACCAATAAAGCGAACACACCGAAGAAAAAAGTTCGTTTTGCCAACTGATCTTGCCTTTCTTTTTTTTAAAAAGGGGGTGACATGTGGCAACCACATATGTAAGTTTTAAGCTATCATTTTTACACAGGATAACCCTGTCGTCAAGAACGAAACAGCAGCGCATAAGCAAACAGAGTTAGAGTAACTTCTTTTCCTTTTGCTGTTCTGTTCCTTCTTCTTTTGTCGACCGGCGTACGCAACACATGTGTCAAACAAATATTGTACTAATACGGAAACTAAATAAAGCTGAATTTTGAGAAAATAATAAATTTAAATACTTCGCGTTTTACTTTGATAGAGGACCTAGCGACACCCCTCATATATATATGTACATTAGTACATACATATGAAAATTATAGAAGAGTTGCTTTTTTTAGATAAGGCGCTGTGCCGAGCCGAGTCGACTCGAGTACTTTAGGAGTACTCATATACTCGAGTAAGCAACATTTCGTATTCGAATACGCAAACTAGGGCCTCTTATACTTATACTTCCCACAAAAACCATTTAGCGTCCGTAGTCGGCTTAAAACTGTAGGTCCCTCAATTCGTTCAAACATCAAGCAATGGTGTAAACGCCAAATTACACGGTGTTACAGTGATTCGGAACCTTTGAAGTGACACCGTGGATATTTCTGGTCTTGTTGAGTACAACACAAAAATGGGCTTGAAATTTTTTAACACCCTCAAATTTTTGATTTATGGCCCAAAACCCGTTTTTTAGTATTTTTGGTCATTCAAAAATTTCTAGCTTCGTCATTTGTTAACCGATTTTAGATTTTCAGACGCATTTTAAAAAAATCTCCGTGCTCTCCGAATATTTACTTTATTTAACACATTCGACACAAATAGAATGAGATTTTTCTGCCTGAATCTGAAAATTTTCAATTTTTTTGCAATTTTGCAATTTTAATGCAATTTTGTATTATTAAATTGCAAATGTAACAACTCTTTGGTAACATACACTTAAATAATATTAGATCACCTTTAAAATGAGCTATCAATCATCAAAATCCAACATAAATTATAGAAGTTACAGATTTTTTTCCAAAAACTAAATTTCCGTTCTTTTTGTCCATTTTACCTATTGCATCACATTTAGTGTAGCAACCATTTTCTTTGATGCAAACAGAAAGAAATCCAAAATTCTAAGGAAATTTTTCCATAAAATTGGTTTTTTGTTTGATTCAATTCACTTTTATATTACAATTTCAATTTTCGTTAAAAATGTTTACTCGATTTACGTTTGTAAGAGAGGTCGTCAGTTTCACGTTGGAGCGACCAACAGTAATTAGCCAGCATTCTGAGTTGGCTGTTTCCTTCGAAACGCTTTTCGTTGATATTTCTTGATGAAATCTTTCACCCTGTTCGTCGCTGAGTTCACCAAGATTTTCCGGGAAAAATTTCAGGTGAGAATGCAAAAAGTGAACTTTAATAGACATGTTGCATCCCATTTCTAAGCCTCCAGAAATTCATGTACTACCTCGACGTAATTAGCACTCTTTTTGTTCCCTAAAAAGTTCTTGCACAAAGAAATAAAGCCCAGCCAATCATGAGCTTCCGAATTTGAGGCCCGACAAAAATACCTGTAAATTATTATCGAAGCATTAAATTGCGTGTAAATGTAATTTAGCTATTACACTAGAAACATGTCAATTTTAACTTGTGTTTATTTGAACACTAACTTTTTTCGTAGTTTCGCGCGTCGCTCATTAATTTGAATCTTTAGCATTGTTTTATATCTATCTCGAGTTTGAGTAAACAAGATTCACTCTTACTTGCCAAATTAAAATAAACAAGTTACTAGCACAATAATACAAAAATCTCTTTTGTACCTTCTTTGATTTTTGCGTCACTCGATCTTGGAAAGACGGATTTCAAGTGCAAAAAAGCCTTGCTTTTTTTGTCAAGTCGTTTAACAAATTGCTTCATGTAGCCTAACTTCAAGTGCAATGGCGGCAAAAGAATATTGTCCATTTTTACTAATGAAATGTTGAGGGCATTCTTTAAAACTAGATTAACGAAAATGTTTTATGTTTTCAAATCGTTGATGCAAAATTGCGTTGAATGTGCAAAAATGCAGAGAAAATTTAACTTTTCTCTTATTGGACGGGCAAAATCATATGTTCAAAAGGCACTGACATTTGACTTCGAAAACCCGTTTGAAAATCTAAAATCGGTTAAGAAATGACCGAGTAAGAAATTTTCAAATGACCTAAAATACGAAAAAACAGTCTTTGGGACATAAATCAAATATTAGAGGATGTTAAAAATTTATCGAACACGATTTCGTGTTGTATTCGACCATACCAATGAGCTCTACCATGTGACTTGAAGGGTTCATGCTTTTTTTTTTTTGTAACACTGTTTTATTATTATTATTATAAGACAAATCAAATATTATGGGTCTCAAACGAAGGAGGACTAAGGTAGCATTATGTGGAAAATATCACATTCAATTAAAGGAAAAAATAGGGCTTAGAAGCATTTATTTTATGCAATTTCTAAGAGAGAAATTTATAAATGTAATGATTTGAAATGAAACCGTTTGTACGAAAAGATTTTTGAAGAGGGTTGCAATCTTTTAAAGACGGTTGATTCAAATCAATTTAAAGTATGTATATTATTTTTCGGCCTGATTTTTTATTAATCGACAATATTAATTTTTGAGTTCAATTAATTAATTAGTAAGATAATGGAAACTCTTCTATATTGGTGTTAAAAGCTCTTTTCAAACCTGTTAAAAAAATAAATTCAACAAGTAAATTTATAAAATTAATAATAAAACATAATAATACTGGCTTGAACTGATCGAGGTTTAGGAAATCTTAGTCTCGAACAAATCTTCAGAGGTAGTTGGCAAAATGAAAGGAAAATGGGAAAATTAAAACAAACATAAATGAAATAAGAATATATCACGTATACATATACATATGTACATATATGTATGTATATATTTATATCATATTTCCACAACAGTTGTTTGAAAGCAGTACATGAAAGAGTTCCCACTTTTCCAAATATAAAGACATTTAAGTTTAATGAAGTATAATAAAATTAAATTGTTATGAAAAACTGAAATAATTTGCCACCCATCAAATTAAAAAAAAATCGATATATGTATTTATGTTAAATAAATTATAAATCTTTCCAATACATAAATAAACAATAAAGAGCATATAAGCAACATGCATATATATTAATTTTAATGGAAAATATGAATTTATCGTGGGGTTTTTGTTTCGATTCATTTTTTCCTATAACATTTTATATTGAAAACCATTATCTTCTTTATTTTATCATCAATTTAATCGAACAAATACCACAAGTGTTGGCAGAGCCTGCTCAAAGCTGATTTTGAAATGAACTTGTCGGTTGATTCGTATTTTTTCAAAGCTTTCAAGAAACATTTATCCTGATCTGGTGCTTTGAATGTCAAACTACACCTAAGCAGCGGATTAACATAGGTTATTGCAATGAGCAATAACACGCCTAGCAGTCGTTTGTCTTTTGAACTAACTTTAATGTGCAGAGCCATATTTTCAAAAGATACATAAATATCTCTTGCCTTCTATTTTCTCGGCGCATAGCACCATGGCCTAATTTAAAGATTCTATTAGTTTTGCTATTATACAATTTCATAAGCTCCTCAAAATCCAAATCAACATATTTCCAAGTTTTTCTAAATTTCCTGAAGGGAGGAATATCTCGGCTCTAAGTGACTTTACGAATCTTTCCTTCAAAAATACTTCAAAAAATGTAGTGTGTTGACGACATGAATGTAACAACTTTCTTTGTAGCTATTTTTCCAAAAGAGCAAAAGTTCTGTTAGCCCCACCCCGTGTGCCTACTAATCTCTTTGAAGTGCTCTAGGGAGAGAGTAGAGTAGAGCATTAAAACTTCGAATCAAGAAAGCCATAGTATCTTTGCGTCGTCTGAATGACCATTTATAACTCAGCTCAGTGGTTCCACAGCTAATAGCTCCCAAAGTTGACACGTTTTGATATCTGAAAAGTGTTTGCTGTTATGATTCCTAATTTTCAAACCATTAGGATTTCAGAGTTGGTGAAAAACGGTTTCTTTACTATCCTCGAGATTATGGTCTGACATCGAGTGCTGTCTGGTATACCCATCTTGATCGCTTGTTCGCCAATTGGGCAATGGCCCGTTATCGAGTCTGCCAGTCAAAAAAAACTTTCCTAGATTTACTTCGCAGGTCCACCGTTCTTGATATGTCATAAGTGGGCCAGATTTTCTTTGTAATTTTGCAAGTGGCTAATCTGTTCCATCTTGTTTCGACATTCGTGAGGATGTATTCATCAAAACAAGCTCCGGCTCTGCCAATTCATCGTCCCTTTTTACTTACTTACTTAATTGGCGCTATAACCTCTTAAGAGATTTTGACCGCGTTTACGAAAGAGATTTCCATTGACCCGACCACCAAGTTCAACGCCCGTTTGCAGTCCCTAACCATATTGGAGTTTCTCATTGGTGAACTCAATACTAAAAGTGCTGCTTGGGGTGCCGTCCTCGATCAGTCCCACCTTAAAGAAAACTTTAACTTAAAGCTTGGGCCGAAAGCAAACGATGTAGGCACATAGTCTGTTTATACCCCATTATGCCGGTATTACTTTGACCTCCTGCAGCCCATCTCTCTGAATCTGATTGCAGAGCTCGCCGCATTTTCATGAATATGGAGCTCTATGGAATAATAAATTTTGACTCTTTGTTGGCTTTATTGGTTTAAGTTGGTGATATTGCCATGCCGGATAACGTTGTTACACGATCACCTGACAGCGCAATGCCACTACAACGCATCTCTATTCGATGTCCCGCCTTCAACGCTGAACGTCCAGTTTTGTGGATTGCCCAACTTGAAGGGCAGTTTCATTTGTCGGGAATTATGGACGAAATAACGAAGTACCATTACGCTTCGTCGCATTTAGATGCCAAGGCCGCCGCTGAGGTAGAGGACATCCTCCTAAACGTACCGGGAGTGACTCCTTACACACGCCTCAAGGAATCGCTCGTTGAACGCCTTACGCTTACGATCGAGAAACATTGGGCGACAGGAAGCCATTGCAGTTTCTTCGCCATCTCAGGAGTCTCGATGACACCGTTCCTGATAACATCTTACGCACCAAATGACTTAGCAGGCTACCGATGACGACGCAATCCATCCTCGCGTCGCAAGCTGACATGACCCTTGATAAGCAGGCAGGCCTGGCTGATAAAATTCACGAAATTGCATTGCCGGCAGCACACATCAATGCCATCCAGGAAGAAACGACACCATCAGTCGAGGCACGTTTTTCTCGCCTCGAAGCTTCAATCAGCGAGCTAGTCTCGGCATTTAAGGGGCAGAGCGTTGCGCGCTCCCGCCCCAGCTCGCGACATCGCTCACATTCTCGAACAATTTCGCCAGCAACCGGCAACAATATGTGCTGGTATCATCAAAAATTTGCCAAACGTGCCAAACGTTGTAGACCGCCTTGCTCGTTTCAGGGAAACGCCCCATCGGACCGTTAGCGGCGGTTAACGGCCCCTCACTCGAAACAAACCGCCTCTTCGTAACTGATCGCGCTACCAAAGTTCAATACCTAGTTGATACTGGCGCTGACCTCTGCACATTTCCAAAGCCTCTCGCTCCTGGGGCACCGAAGCGAGTCAACTACATTCTTGTAGCAGCAAAAGGATCTACAATCAATACATATGGCTGCGTTACTATATCGCTCAACCTTGGCCTCAGACGAGATCTCACCTGGCGCTTTGTAATAGCGGACACAACTAAACCTATTATTGGCGCCGATTTTTTAGCGCATTTCGGTATTTTACCAGATCTGAAGAACGGCTGCCTCATCGACTCAATAACTGGACTAACGACCGCTGGTAAAGTATCGTTATCTAATATTGTATCAGAAATAAAGGTCGTGCCTTTCGAATCTTCATGGTCGAGCCTCCTCGCAGACTTTCTTAATCTCACGAAACCCGAAGGAATCTGCCGGATGGCCAAACATTCGACGCTGCACCACATTGCCACTACCCCTGGACCTCCCGTATCCTGTAAGACACGACGTCTCGCCCCCGAAAAACTGAAAATCGCCAAGGCGGAATTCGACAAAATGATGCAACTGGGTGTCACTCAACGTTCGAAGAGCCCCTGGCCATCTCCGCTCCACCTGGTACCCAAATGTCGGGCGAGTGGAGACCTTGTAGAGATTATCGACAACTAAACGCACGAACAATACCTGATCGATACCCTGTTCGCGTTTTGGAGGACTTTACCGCCGCTCAAGTTGACAAGACAAACCAATCTACTGTGACGTTACCGGCAATTTGATTCGCCCGTTTGTGCCCGCACCTCTAAGGAGAAGAAATTTTGATGCTCTCCATAGCATCAGCCATCCTGGAGCACGAGCATCTGTAAAGCTGGTGTCGCACCGCTATGTCTGGACCAAAATCAACCGAGACTGTCGACTTTGGGCCCGTACATGCATAGCCTGCCAACGAAACAAGGTATCTCGTCATGTCTCATCACCTATTCAAGATTTTCCAGGACGAACGCGGCGCTTTGAACATATTCACGTGGACATCATTGGACCATATACCCCGTCCAGAGGGTATCGAAGCTGCCTGACAATTATTGACCGCTTCACCAGGTTCCCTGAGGCGCTGCCTATCGAGAATACTGGAGCCGAATGCGTCGCCCGCACGTTTTTCGCCGGACGGGTATGCCGCTACGGAGTTCCGCTCCGAATACCGACCGATTAAGGAACGCAGTTTGAGAGTCAACTCTTTAACGCTCTCGCTCGCCTCCTCGGAAGCAAACACATACATACCACCATGTACCATCCACAGTCAAATGGAATGGTGGAACGCCTACACCGCCACCTGAAGAATGCTATTCGTTGTCACGAAAACAACTCTTGGGTGGACATGTTACCAATTGTTCTCCTTGGAATTCGCGCCGCCTGGAAGGAAGATCTTGGCGCGACTGCTGCCGACCTTGTGTACGAGGAGCCGCTTCGCCTACCTAGAGAGTTCCTCGCTCCTTCACCAGGATGCGGGTTACCACCATCAAATATCGCAGAACAGCTTAGAAACCACTTTGCTGAACTCGCTCCTCGACCAATCGCTCGTCATGGCCAGAGAAAGACGTTCATTTTTAAGGAATTAGCAAACAGCTCTCATGTTTTTGTTCGTCGCGACGCTCCGCATCACGCCTTCACTTCTCCATATGAGGGAGCCCACCGAGTTCTATCAAGACACGAGAAACATTTTGTCGTAGAAATGAGAGGCGAAAACGGCGCAAAAACGCATCAGATTTCGCTGAGCTACATCAACTGTTCCCAGCAAACAATATTATTTTCCTTTTTTTTCGCAGAAGGGGAGTACTTGTGGCGCGAGCCACACTAACTCATTATCAAATTTCACATTAAGCCTAATCGCTATTATACGGCAGCACCGTGCTATCGAATCAGCTGGTATATGCTTGTAAAGCAGTGCTGAACGCGAAGGTCAGCAAAAGGTAAACAAGAGTACATAAATCGCATAGCAGGAGTTTTGCCTCGTAGAGTACATAAGCGCATAACAGGAGTTTTGCCTCGGAGAGTAACATATAAAAAGGCACGCTTAGAATCACGCGTTCTTATTCTGATTGACTGCACTAGAACCGCTGCATTTTTTTCTTTTTTTTTTCTTAGAAAATAAAAGATAGTTATTTTTTTAGTTTTAATTTTTCTTCGAAAATAATAGTTTTTTTTTAGTTTTATTTTGTGCTTTGAAAATAATGGTTATTTTTTGAACGATTTTCCCTCTAAGTTTAGTTTGTAGACCCGAATCAGCATTGTGCCATCTTCCGTGCAATTTTTCGTTTTATTGAGTTAACGTCTACTATACCGTATTTATATATTGTTGTTATAACCACGAAACAAGGGTTCATGTTCAACAAGTCTTTAGGGCTTAAATATTACGTCTGAGTTCGTGCTCGCTATAATATAAATTTCACAATTAATCTTCCAAGGATCTTGCTTACCTTGATTATCAGATCCAGATGGTTTATTTTTCTTTCGTTTTCTGTGTCCATCGTAAACTCTATGCTTTTATGTTGTTTATTGAGGTAGTCTAGAATCTCTTCTTCGTTATTGTTTGTATGTAGAAACACATTCATGAGGTTGTGTTTCTCTTGCCCAGTACATTCTCTTGTCTACGTTGTATATATATAAAGTAACTTTGGCGTATCATTGTTCGTAGGAAGCCTCTGGTAGAGGTAGGTATGAACACTATTCGAAAAAAAAACAATTAAATCATTTTGACACTCAGGACCACCGAGGCGAAAATCTGGTAACATACACTTCTTATTCGAGGCGATTACTCCACTCAGATTTAAAACTATTTATAAGCGTTTCCCTATGACGCCAATCGTGATTACTGCTTGCATTAGAATTTAAAAATTATTTTCTGCCTATGAATTAATCGTAAACCAGCGATTTTAAAGACTATTTCGGCAAGACTGCCTGAAATTGATGATTTACGAAATTGATTGAACGATATCATCGGGACGTTCATTAAAATGTAAACAAATTTTGTGAGATAATGATAGAGTCAAAGTATTTCGGAAAATTACTTTTATGGTTCTTCTGATAATTATATATCAGAAATATGCTGAAGAACTATATGGTATGGTATGTATGTTACGTAGAATATAAAACCTCGGCTAGTTGTCGATATTTAAAAAAAAAAATTGTGGTGATATTTCAAAGACTACAGTTTTATGAGTAAGTGTAAGTAAGGTTGAGTTTATTCCAAACACATTTTAATAAAGGGCGTAATACTTCTTTTACTGGAACCCGGCCTTATAAAATTACTAGATTTGGACATAATTCGAAGTTAAATACGACAGGTTTTGGATTTTCGGAGAAATAGTATTTAGATTTGATTTGTTTTCATAGACAATCAGTCTATTAACGTGAGCCGTAAAAACAAACCATTTGGCTATCTAAATTTGATCAATCCTTCACATCAATGCAGTGATAAGGTACATAATTGTCCGGTTTCTTTGTACCCGACTTACAAAAGAACGCTCCAACTCGGAAAAAACTTCCTTTAGATGCCAAAGTAACCCTGTCCGCATCTTTTATGAAGGTAGCGAAGGGCCACCTGTTTGGTATAGGATTTGTGGTTGGGTGGAGGTTCCGACATCTTTTCTCCAGGTTCACCTCCCTCAGTAATCGATTTGCCATAACCCATCAATTTGCCATAACCCATCAAAGCTAAGCTCAATAATATTAGCGTAATTTTGTTGGGCGATTTTAATGCTAGAGTTGGTATTGAGGACATATTTGGTCTGACCCTAGGAAAACACGGCCCCAAGACCAACATCTCTAATAATGCAGAGGGTGGTTCAACTTCGCCATGGCACAGAACATGGTAGTGAATGGTACCAGATACCTACATCTAAACATCCACAAATGCACTCGGCTGTCACCGAAACTATTTCTATGACGCTATGTCTAAATTTCGGCCCCACGCAAAACTAATACGTCCTTGTAGAGCGACGTTAAGCACACAAATGCAAAAATACATGGGAAATTTAGATTTAAGACCTAAGTTGTTTTTCTTTGCATAGTATTTTTAAATATATAAGTACATAAACCTTAAAATTGCCGGCACAACCATTTTCCGTTCCTAAATAGCACTAAACAAATCGCAATTTACATGAAAGAGGCTAGCAGGGTTGCTTTTGCAACTAAAGGAAATTTTATCTGAGTTGGAGTGTACTTTTGCAACTCGGTTACATTAAAACAGGCCCAATTATAAGCTAACAAGCTTTTATACGCGGCTTCTCTTGCACAATATTCCGTTTAACATTATTAATTCGAATGTAACAGAAATGGAAATAAATAATTTCTCTAAATGTATCAACTGATTTAAAAACAAATGTTCCCCTTTTTATAATTGCCGAGCACGTCCGGTTGCTGAAACTTGTTTGTCAAGTTATTGTGAGAAAGCACAACTTAATTAAACGATAGCGTCATTTCGAAGTCTCATTATCACCATCTAGTATGGAAAAGCTGTACCTTAATCTGATTTATACAATACTACAGGTGCAAATATCATCCTAATGCCCTTATTTAGGTGATAATATAAATCAAGCCAGTGTTCAGTGATAAGTCTACTTGCATTACACCAGCGCAAACCGAGCATTATAAGCCTGCATATATACTTACATACATATGTATATATTGACTTCGGCAAAGAAGTGTGTCAAGTGTTTACGCACGAAACAGGCAGGCACTTTACTTGTCTTGCTGCCGAAGCATAAGACACTACATTTGCCTTGTTGCCGAAGGCATGCCACTTTGTTTGACAGTTTTTAACTGCAATGATAAATAAACATGCAAAATCGATGATAATTTGGCATAAGCACGTTCAAAAGAAGAAGCATGCTTCTATTGCTACTCGTATCACCTGTGGTAGATGTGCCTCGTTGACGCGCATATGTATTTCGTAATTTCAGTAATTATCCCTGCAAGACAGCTGATGACTGCTCATATTATCATTATAACTAATTATAAAATTTCTCAGCAACGTGCTCATTTTTGTTCAAGCCATGGGCATTCATATTTGATCTGATGCTTATAATTTACTTCGCGCTGATAACTAAACAGCTCATTGTTGTCATCATTAATAAATTACAATCACAAAATTATTTTGGAAGCGCATGTATTACAGACTAACGAACAATTGTAAATGTGTTAGAATTTTTGCCTAAACTGGTCTGCAATGTCTTGTAGGGGGGTATGTTGGGCTGTTGCTAGCTGCTAGCGTCAAAAGCATGTTGTCTGTAGGCTAGCTGTGCCGAATATGCACAGATACATATGTACATACATATCTATGCACGTAGTAATGTTTTAATTCAATCAGTCAATATTAATTCAATCAGTAAATATAGTTACAATTATATTGAAATATGCGTCTTTACGAAAGCATATTCTAGACTTTTTCATAACTATAGAATTTTTTTATAATTTCTTTAACTTAAGCATAATATTTTTTACTCTTTTAATTTTTTTTTGTAAGATATCCTGATTTCACTTATATTATTAATTCATTTGTCAGAGTTGGCAACCCCTCAATTTTTTTACGAGGCTAAGCCTTACTAAAGATCTTTATGTTAACACCTGAATCAAAGCTTGTAGTTTTAGATTTAGTCTTATTTCTTTATTTTTAACCCTTTCCGTTTGAGATCAGTATTGAAAAGTTTCATTTACTTTACTAATTAAAATAAATCAACTTTTTTTTCAACGTTTAAGTTTGACACCCATATTGTAAAATTTCATTGAACTCATTAATTTAGGCTTAAATTGGTGGCAACCTTTTATTGAAATATTTGGATATTAAACTTTCATTTGATACCCATTTTGAAATATTTAATATCACTGATTACTTTAATTGAATTTAAGTTTTTAAATAGGTGACAACTCGCTTTAGAAATTCCTTATATGGGAACCCATAAAACGGACTATATGTATGTATGTATATGGGGCATTCTGCGCCAAAGCGGACATCAGTTGCATTTTACATCTCCGATTTTTTCATAACATCGTATCAGTTCGATTTTTTTTTTCAATTTTTTTTTTGGTTCGGCGATTTTCGAGATACGATTTTTTAAACATAACTTTTTGGGTACCAAAACTATTTTTGGACAATTTTTTTAAATTCTTGTTTTTCACTTTTCGAATATTAAATTGAAAAAAATATTAAAACCCATATTTTTATATTTATCGACAAGTCTTGATTTGTGAATGGAATTTATAATAAAAATTAAAATAGTAACGGGAAGCAAATAATGAAATACTTTTAATAGCGAGAAATTGCATATTTATTAACTTTTGAGTCAAAAGAAAAATAGCAAAAAATACCATAGTTATTGATTGTCAGTCAACAAACCTCTTGAACATCAATCTTGACATCCCGATGTATATTCAGGGAAGCTATACCGTTCAGCTGATCTTCAGTCATAGTTGATCGAAGATACGTCTTCAGACGACGTAACGTTGAGAAGGAGCGTCATTCATCGCCGTAGTTACGCGGAAAACTGCCATTATTCGAATAATTTGATGAACATTTGGAAAAGCCTCTGCGTTGCAAATGTCAAGTGCTTCAAGGGAATTGTTGATTTCCTCCCTAGCAATGCGACGTCGCCAATGTTTAACTTCAGCAATTCATATTTCACTGGAATTGTCGGGCAGAATCGCAGAGTATGATTTGAATAATTCAACACATGACTTTTCATCAAAAATTTTCATTTTGTTTGGAAATAGGCAGGCGAAATTCGATAAAATATTCCGATGATTCAAAAATCGATCTTGTAAATAAGTGATAAAAGTATCGAGGTACGTTGGAGCGCCCTTTGGGGGAGGGGTGGTTGAAAAATTAAAGCGCACCAAAGATTTAGCTATCTTCTATCTTTAAAGAATGACCGAAGGTGACGCAGGAAATGTAATAGAATGCCTTTTGATCATTATTTAATTGTCTGTTTGTACTCTCTAATATCCGAAACTACTTAATAAATTTTCATGGAACTTTAACTTAGGATATAGATTATAAAAATATTAAATGAAAAATAAAAACAGTTTTTAATAGAAATGGTTTAGAATCAGTTTCTTTTGAATAAAATTTTATTTTTTCAACTTCATCATGGTGTTTATTTTTTGTTATTGATTTTTTTGTTTTAATATTCAACCGAAATGAAAATGAATTAAAGTTATCTGGATAAGAACTGTGCATCCGTTTATGCCATCTATGGAGGTTGAAGGATAACGTTAATAATTATCTTGATTAAAAAAAAATTAAAGCGCAGCGGTGTACGCTGGATATGGCTAGTTTAGCTAGTTTAAAATAAATGTTGATTTACCTGTATCTTCAAACTTCATAACAATTTTTAGTTGTACAATAGCCACAATAATAATATTTAATGTTGAATACAACTGCTTCAAAATGAATGTAGTAAAATATCAGGTGTACTATCACAGGCTGTTAGGTTCCGGCTGAGATGCTTTGGCAAAGCGGCGTCAAAAGTTCGAGGCTGGGGTTGCCAATTGTTCCGCAACCATTCAATTGCTGGCTAGATCATGTTGAACATAAGGGAAATGCTCCAACTTTGAAAGCTTCCTCCACTTTTGAAAGCCCAGGTGGAGAGCGACTTGGCTTCAATTGGGTTCTCTACCTAGGGCCAGTTAACGCGACAGTGGAGCGACTGGCGCGTAATGTTGGAATCGGTTAAAATCGCCTAGCGATTTCAGCTAACAGATTTTTGTATGGCCAAATTAGGAATCTATGTGCAATTTCAGCCGAATTTCGCAATTTCGGACTCATCGAAACGTCCTATTACTCAATCGGGTGAAAACATCTCAATTCGAAGAAAAATTGACAACATCAAAGTCGAGTCTGTACCGTGTTCGCTGTTCTCCGTTGGAAATCATTAGGGTTAGGTTGAAGTTGACGACAATCTCTGCTTTAATAAGGAAAAACTGTTTAATGTGTGTTTTCTTGGCGCAACATCCTTCAAAATTTGTCGAGTACTCGTTTGAAGGACTGCACCATTATCTTTTAAGCACCACCTACCGCTGGGCTGAATGGTGAATTGAACAACCAAGCGACTCCCTTCAGCGATAATTCACTATATAGGAAGATGCAGTTCAATATGTACTCATTGTCAGATCTGATGCGTACGGGCATCCCACGATTTACGAAATTTGGTTAGCGATAATGCTTCAATCGGTACTTAAGTCATGTGCGAAGTAGTCGAGTCCCGTGTAGCTAAACCGCGCACGTACGGTGTAAGTCTATCGGAGCATACAGCTCAAATGATAATCACGTATATCGTAGATTCCAGGTTTATATTAAAATTAAGAAGGGTCCAACTCACGATTACAAATGCAAATATGCGGCGAAGCTCTTTATATAATGTATGCAGAAGGCCAAGGTGGGTAGACATCTGCAATTTTCAATGCTTGTTCGTCTCAATTGGCGCAATAACTACATCGAGTCCTGGCCGCAGCAAGTAACATCAAATATTTAATTTAATATATTTAATATAATCTGGGGTCGGATAAACGAAAAGCCAATCGAATAAAAGTAGTTTACGTGACTGATCGAAGTATGATAATATTTGATTTACAACATATGTATGCATGTACATATGTACATACGTATGTTTACTGCCGTATTGTAATTTATTATAGGGTGTACACAAAAACTGATTAAACATTTTAAATATCATGAATTTCAAGCTTTTACTTTTTGATGTATTTTTATAAATTTCGAAATTTTTACTTATGTGGTTTCTTTTTGGGCCTTGTTTTCTTGTGTGTTTAGCAAGAATGATAGAATACAAGATTGCGCCTTCCCGCGGTGAAATGACAGATTTCGCCTTTAGAAAACAAGAATACGGGAGAGAGAAAATTGAACAACTTCCAATATTTCATTGAAAAACGTGTTCTAATTGTTCTAAAGTGTAAAATATGAATTTATAGGCAGACATTTAATAAATAAATTCGCAAAATACTAAAAAAAGTGTCTCTTTTTCTTAATTTGTGAAAAAAGCTTTGTCTAGTTGAAGTTGAGAATTGTCAAACCGGGCAAAACCAAAGTAGCGGTACTTCTAAAGGCGTCACATTCAGTATTCAGTACACCGTGTGTGTTTAGGTTGTTTTGTCTATAAATGATATTTGAGTTTTTGTCGTTATCAAAGGTGTAGTCACTATAGCAGCCAATTTGATATTTTTTTTTTTCACTGACAAGTATTTTGTTTTGAGTTTTGAAAATCCGTAAAAGCAAAAAAAAAAAAATATGTATGTAAATTTTGACATTTCTAACGTAGTTATACTTGTAACTCCACCTTAAATGAATTCGCCTTGTTTTCAGACATATACAACATATTTTGATATTATGTTTTAGGCCTCTCCAAGAAATGTTGTGATTTCCTAAATTATAATATTTATTATATTTTAAGACTTGCGCTAATATTGCTGTACCGATTTGAAAATACATCCACGAAAGGAGTTTTTATAAAAAAGAGTCTTTTTTAATTATTTAAAAATGAAAAATGAAGAAACAATTGAATCTAAAAGGTCTGCATATAAATCTTTTCAAATTTGTCCAACGGAATCACGATAATGAGATTTGTGAAAATAAGAGCCCCTTCCAATATTGACAACATCCATGCTATTGGGCCATATAATAGTGAGTGTGGTTTTGGTTTCTCAAGAGAGTACTTTACTACGCAGCGTAAGTAGCAATTGTTGGCAAGAGAGATTATCCGTTAGATTTCGCCACTGGAGTAAAGCCATGTCAAGTGGGATCCCTAAAAAACCGCTAAGTCGCCGATTTTGGGAAAAAAATATTCTATCGTGCAGTGGGCGTGACGCACATATCACAGTATTAATATTTTAAAATAAATCAGTTTTTGTTTATGTTAATGTCACTCAAATTTTTTCGCACACTTAAATTAAAAAATTGATATGTACATATCTCTGAAACCACTGTATATAATTGAGTGAAATTTTACATGTGTGTGTAGTTATGTTTGGAGTACAAAAATATCAATAAATCGATATGAAATTGTTAAAACAAATGTTTTTTGCACACATTTTTTTAAACAATCAAATTGTTTAATGTTTTCTTCACGCTAAAAAACTGCTACCATAATACGCGCAAATTAAGAATATGTTGTCAAAAGTTTGTTTATCATATGTCGTTTCCGAGATATTCGAGAATTTGTCACCCGGCCCGCTCGCCGGAACGCTTCGTGCGCCGCCGCGCCGACTTTTCGCATTCACGCCGGCAGCGTTCACGTTACAACTTGCGCAGACATGATTTTCCGCAGATGGGCAGATATTCGACTGTTTCAGTTCAGTTCCATTAAAATACATTTATAATAATATGTACAATAACATGAACATATGTAACTGCAAAAGTACCCACTGATCAGCCAAGCACAAAGTAAGTTTATTAATTTTTCCACTGTAGTTCATGATTAAATTGGTGACTTAACTTCATTGTGATGAATCATCAATATAAGACAGGAATTTCGTTTCTATCAGGACAATGACCCGAAACATAAGTGAGGCATTGTCCAAACATGGCTTATTTGGAATTGCCCCCACTTGATGCAACCACCAGCTCAATCACCTGATCTCAATTGCAATTTTGGATCAAAACGTTCGCCAACAGCAGATTTCTAACAAAAATGATCTTAAAAATGCATTAATGGAGGAATGGGCAAAAATAACTTCGCAAACTAAAAACAAAAAGGCTGAAAGCAGTTGTAGATCAAAAAGGTGGCCATACTAAGTTTTAAGATTAAAACGAAATATTATACATATTTTTACTTTTATCGTATTTTATATTAGCTGGTTGAAATAAGCTGTGACTTTTTGTTTTTCCTTACTTTGAGTTTTTAGTTTGTACGTTTTACAAAATGTATCTTTGAGACTGAATAAAGTTCCTTTTTTAAGTTGGTAAAATTTTCTACAAATCCTCATTTAAATTTTTGGGATATTTCGTTACGTTTAGAAATTATATACATTTTAAATTTTGAATAGGTGCTGGTTGAAATAAGCTGTGAACCACTGTAAATGATCCGAGCCCATGATCGTAGTGTAACTGCGTCTGCGGGATTTCGGTTCACAGCCACGTAGTTTGGTGAATTTTTCTATGCTATAACATGGTGTTACAGACTACCATATTTCGGGCCCTGGCAAAGTCGATCAGGATGTTTCATCGTGTAGACTGAAATTTCCGATAGTGTGGCCCTTAATCCTTGCCTTAGCTACCCCGGTATTGTCTCATAAGCACGTTCTAGGCGCTCATAGAAGTAATCCTTGATCCCATCGTCCTTCACTTCCGAAAGGGTGTGGGCATAAATCAGCGAGAACGACAGTACTTGGCAGCGAAGTCTCTCTTCCAACATATACCTAACATTGACCTTGCGCATCTTTACGTGGCAGTGGAGTAATCCTCTGTCACCCTGCGCTGCACTTGATCAGCGCTTTTAAATCACTAGAAAATATGCGGGTTTCGATGTTAACGGGTGCTCATCAAGAAGGCAGTGCTGAAGACGACTGCCTTGAACATCGGCTGGAAAATTAAACCGTGCCATTAAAGAACATTCATTGGTGCGCAATTTGACTTTGCTTATACGAATTCTACTTTAATTTCGCCCGGCGAGTTTTCTGATTGGGTAACAGTAACAGTAGCGAAGGTGTCTTCACTAGCGTCTTCAAATACGTGGGACTGTAGTTTATGAGACCCACGATATCGAAAATAAAACGAGGTAATCATAATTGACAACCGCTGGTGGTTGTTTACGATGATATTCCCACTCAGCTTTAACGTCGTTTACCAGCGTTGGCCTACAGAGCAAGGTTGGTGGAGCCAATTCCACTTTGGTTTCACAATGTGTTAATTGTTTTGACATCATTGACATTGTTTTGGTCTGAAACAGCGGCCCTCTCACGTCTGTAAAACTTTTGACCTCGAAAGCATTTTTGGTTAAATTTCGATAATCTGGTTTAAATATTTATTTTTTTATACTGATTTTATTTTAAATGAATTATTTATATATTTATTTAGAAAATTATACTATTTTTAATACAAAAAATACTTCTATATCAATTAAATGTGCTTGCACTAAATAACTCACCTTTTTTTTAATCTGTTCAATAAATACATCTTTTCCGTATTTGTAACCACCCCTGGGAATATTTGGTTGCGTTTTAATACATTTTATGACAAAGTGGTTATTGATATTGATATTAGTTGTTCTATTAAATGATAATAACATTTCATTCTATATAATTATTTTTTGCAAACTTTCGAAAAATATTTTTCTAATTATGCTTTCCCAAACGTCCGCCTTTTGATACTCATATTGTAATATTTCATTAATATTATCAAATGCATTTTCACACAGATGACAATTTTATTTAAAAATATCTATGTAAATATTTAGTTTAGCAAAGTGGAGAACTGATCCCTCCATAATTTCCGTGTGCTTTTGACATCAGTCACCGGATCGTCGTTCTTGTTCTCACTGAAATTTGTCCTAGTCTCAAAACCTTCCTTCCTTTTCGTGTGGTTTCCCCGTTGGCTAGCATCTCAAGCTCTTCGCACTCACGTATTTATGTACATTTAATACACTGTAAGCATGCGATGTGGTTTCGATCTGGAGACAGCCACGTTGCTAGGTGTGGTTTTTGTGATGAAGCCTGGTGCTACAGACTACCATGATTCGAGTCCCGGCAAAGTCGATCAATCTCTGTCCGTTAGCGGAGGTTTCATCACGGAGACCGAATTTTTGAAGAATCTCGCTTTGATGCGAATCAAGCCGATACGCTCGTTCACCGGAGTGAACGACAGTACTTGGCGACGTTTTCACGACAGTCGGTTCTGCGATACCGGAACGACCCGGATTTATATCCGGCCAATGACTGTCATCTCAATTTAAAAATTTTATGCGGAATGTTTTATGCTGTTACAACAACAACAACAGTACTTGGCGACGAAGTCTTTATCCTACCATAAATCCAACACCGAACTTGCGCTCCTTTACATGACAGCTTGTGGAAGTCGCAATGTCCAAAGGCTTCTTACCTTGCCCCGTCCATTTCATTTCTTGGATGGCGGCAATGGCAGCCCTTGCTCTTACGAGGACATCAACCAGCCGGCCAGCGACACCTTCCCCATTAAGGGTTCGGATATTCCAGGTGCATGTCCTCAACTCATAGTCCTTAATACATTGCGTGTGGTCGTCATCAAAAGTGGCTTGTTGAAATTTTTCATTGGCTAGTTCTTACATCCCAAACATAGCATACAACCAGATGCTGGTGTATATGTATATACTTTAAATGGGTTAATATTTTTATTACTAAACACTTATTAAATGCACATTGCTCAATGCTTAATGTCAGTACCACTCTCTGTGGGATTATCTACATAATGCTCGTAAAAAACTCAACAAACTTCGAAGGCAAATTATTGCTTTTGAAAATGAATTTTTGTGCTAATTTCATACAGCGTTTTTTAGGAAGGTCTTCTGAATTTTTGGAAGTTGGCGAATTTTTCGGGAGTTTCAGGAAAGGACTTTTTGCCCCGTCCCGGCCGCAAATTTTTGAAGACCTTCCCATTATAATACTGTAAGCCAAAGTTACTTTAGAATTTTACGATTCGATTAAATTATCTTTAGGTTCAAAGAGTTTATTTACTACCCATGCTCCGTCAGAATCGGGAAGGACCTCTCCGACCCGTTTGAAACCTCACGAGGTTTCAGACAGGGTGACTTAGAAAAAATAAGTCGAGGTGCAGAATTAAACCATACAAGTACCATATTTTATAAGAGCATGTAACTTCTGGCGTATGCAGGGGTTGTTGGTCTATGCTAGGGTTGTTGTGTTATATCTGTACTATAATAGAAGTAAATAAATAAATATGCTGATAATATCGATATAATCGGCCTCAACAATCGAAGCGTAGCGAAGCGAATGAGTCTGGAGGTGAACGATGGCAAAACTAGTTCCTCATGCCATCAAACATATAGTCAGCGCACTCGTGTCTTAATCCCCGTATCACTGTTGATAATTACAATTTCGAAAAAGTGGAGGACTTTGCTTATCTGGGAACCAGCATTAGCACCTACAATAATGTCAGCCTTGAAATTCCACGTACATATGTAGGATCTCTTTTGCCAGCAAGTGCTACTCTAAGTGTTTAGTAGGCAACTGCGCAGTAAAGCACTCTCTCGAGGAACCCAAACTACACTGAAGCATTGACACTGCCAGCATCGAATAACATGGATATTGAGTGTTCGAGAGAAAGATACTCCTAAAGATTTATAGACCTCTACGTCTTTGCGACGGCGAATTCGATGAAACGATGAGCTGTATGAGTTTTACCGTGGCGCCAGTTAGCAGGAAGAAGGAGCGACTGGCGCAATTTGTTGAACTCTGCTAAAATCGCTTATGAGGTTGTATCGCTAATTAAATAAGTAAGCAAGATTCCTGCTAAAAAAGGAAAAATGTTTATCACACCAAAGAAAAACTACAAAATAAAGCCTTGATAGTGTGAGATTCCATTGACGTGGTGTTGGGGCGTTTGATGTCTGTCAATTTAAAATTGTTAAACATTTCGCTAATATTCATCATCATAAGAATGACTTCAGTCGAACGGCCGTGTGGCATTTTCATGTTGCTTCTCGTGCAAAAGGCCCTCGCGACGAACCGGAGTTTGCAGAAAAGTTTTGGAGAATCGTTTTGAAAAGTGAAAGACAAAGTCAGGCAAACACGGAATTCACAGCGTTTACGCTGAAGAAAGCAATAAGTTGAAAGTAAAGACGTATTTCTTTTGCAAAAACTTAAAAACGGAAAGCTTTGCAAAGCAAGGCGCGCCTCAGAACATGAAAATAGTAATACTTATTTGTTAATGCACAAAGACAATGTATTAAAACTAAAATTAAAAGAAAACAACTCATGCAATACCGATACTAAGAAATTCAGCAACAACCATGAAGGGTCTGAGAGCAACATCGTGCCCGAAATGTACGGATATGCTTATAGCAGATCTATGGTAATGCGTTTTAAGCGCTCTCGCTGCTGTTTAAAAGTTAATTCAATATGTAAATTTGAACGGCCTATTCTGAAATTTTTAAAAACGAAATTAAAGAACATTGCAGCAAAAGATTTAAAAAAACTCATTTATTTATATTTCTTAAAAATTCTACTTTCCATCAACAATTGATTAGAAAAAATCATAAATGTTTTTTATTTTAACAAAATGCAACAAGCAAATAATTTTGTTTAAATACCATTTTTATATACCCAAAGTTCAAGTAATTATCACTTGGAAAATGCACGTGTCATGTGAAAAATAAAAAAAATCAAAGAATAATAAGAAGTTGATTCGAGCTCAAAAAATTGAAGTGCATATGTACGCGTCGCATATAGAAAAATATTTTGGTGGGGTTTTACGCTAATTTAATGTAAAAAAAGGAAATAAATTTAAAGATAGTTCTAAGAATTTGGTAGGGGTTTGAACTCCAAAACACCCCCTTGTACGCATACTTTCTCTAAGCTTTCGGCTCGTTCTACCTAACTATTCCTGTTGTTGATTGGTCTTTTTGCTTACAGCAGGGTATAAGATGATGTGTTTTGGACAGAATTTCCGTCATCGCGTTTATTGTGGAACCAACTAGGAATTTCGCTCCAAACTACGTTTTAAAACGATTCGAGAAAGAACCCTGCCACTTAGAGTACGTTGCATGCATTCCGACGAATCGTTCCAATAACAGGTGAGTAAATTACACATGCATGTGTATACGAGTATGTATGCAGAACGATAACGCAACGTACGGCAGACGCTCTACATTCTACTTTTGGCGCACTCAAATCCGTCGCTAAAGCCAAATTAGCCGTTTTGTATTGCCGGCAATTTGTTTACATGCGACAACATTTTCATTGTGGCACGCCTCTGCACCTTTGAGCGGACGTGCTCTCAGTGGCAGGACTAAAACATTTCAGTTCCGTGCTGAAGGGCAAACGTAAGGCCTGAGACCATCTTTGCATACATCGTTGTGTGATCAATCATTAATTTAACCCTTTCGTTAAATGTTGGGTCAATAGAAAAATGCAAAACTATGAAGCACTTCGCTTTTGGCTGACTATGGCGAGCCTTCACCAATTGGGTTAGTTTAATATAAATATCATGAATGTAGTTATTTTTTTTCAAAATTTGGTTCTTTATCTAAAGATTATTTGCAGTAAGGGCCGGTACAGAAAGTTCAGCGAATTGAAAAACGATCATTTGTTTTTATTCTTGTTTTTATTAATATAAAAAAAAATATTTCAATTTATTTTTGAAATAGCTTTTGCTGGTTTCCTTACTTTCAAAAGTATGGCTTTCATCATAGCCCAATATCGCTCAATTGTTCGCAAATTTTTCGCATTATTTTTCTGACGGTTTTTCTGTAAATTTTTTCTATCTGGATGGTTTTTGCAGAATCGGAAATGTCTTCCTCAGACTGTAATCGGTAAAATTTGTTACCCGGAAATCTGTTCAAGTCCATTTTCAAATAAGTTTCATCGTGCAGAACCACACAAAAATTCTTATTTGCCAATTGTGTCTCATACAACTTATGTTCAATGCGAAAGTTTTTTAATTTGTTTTTCACTGCGTTTTAGAACTTTTTTTTAATGACTTTTTAAAACCTTTCTCTTGTTAATTCGAAGTATTTGTGGTTTTAGTTTTATTAGCGCGATTTCTTGTCGGCATGGAGCGGCTTTTCCTGATTGTGGCTATTACTTTCTTCTCCAACTGGACGGTTGTTGATTCATTTGGCCGGCCACTTCTTGGCTTACATATACTAAGCCACCTTCCTTAATGCGCATCACTGTCCCTCGTATAGTGTCATAAAATGATCCACTTGCTAATGCCTTGAAAAACTAATGAAGTTGGTTATGGAGATTTTCATCGAATCGCTCTAATTCAACTTTTGAGGCATAAGCGGCGTATACGTCAAAGCCTGAAAAGACTGGTGTGGAGTTCTAGCCTTCGGAAGTTTGTATTGCCTGCCGTTATGTGGATGTTATTAGGAAAAAATTACAAATATTGTTAAAAATAATAATAACTTTTACAAAGAAATTTATATAAAAAAAATAAAAAATCAAACCATCACAATTTAGCAAACTTCGAGAAAAGCTAATAGGTACAACTTCCGAAATATTTCGTGTTTCGAAAAATCGTCAAACTTATATTTTTTGTATCGTTGTGAGCCAGAAAAAAACTAAACTTCAGAAGGAATGGCCTACTTTAGAAATTTGTATCATTTTGAACTGTTATAATTTTTGAGAGCGAGCTTACATTAACAGGCAATTGCAAACTTTTTTCAATCCTACTTACTTAAAGTTGAAAAAAATTCAAATTAGTATTTATATTTTTACGAAATAATCTTATAGTTTTTCTAAACCAAACTTGAAATGAAGATGTTTAGTTTGATATTAAATGATCTATTACTTTTAAAGTTAAAAATTCCATCGTTGAAAAAGCTTATAAAAATATTACAAATGACCCTATTATTACGTATTATTATGTATATTGCAAATGTAATATTGTTTTAAAATTGTTTCCGCACGTTTATTATATCTTGGTTGTAGGGTTCCGTTTCGATTTTTCTACAATTGCTTTGATAGTATTTTTCAATTAACTCTCAAGTAGATATTGTTTTCAAGTCATTTCGTTGACTGATATCAATTCCAATTACTCGTCTACATATGTACATATATAAATTTTCAAACCGCTAAAGGGTTAAAAGAAAATTGTGCAGATCATTTAAATACTCTTCACATTTGCACGAAACAAAAGCAAGAACTCAAACTAAGTAATATCTACACACACATGTATGTATATAAGTTCATGTATAAATTTATTAAAACATGTGTAGCTACATCCATACATACATATTTACATATGTATAAAACCAGCTCTTATGAGAGCGGATGAACTGTTGCGCTCGGCTATTAGCTCTAAATTTTGCAAACTGTGAATACCGGAACTTATAACAGATACGACACGAAACCGCTGGTTAAACACCCTTTCGACGTATGGGGGGATTGGATGTACAACAGCTACGAGAGCGAGAACTATGATACATACATACATATGCACAAATATCAAAGCACAAAACGAAATAACCACAAAAAAGAGCATTCATTTAGTGTAGCGTAAGTTGAATCACTTCCAACGCCTTGGTTCGTACACAACAGAAACAGAAACTGCATTACAGAGGCATAACAGCAGTAAAAGTTAGAACAGAAATGCATAACATTGGCCTGCTGCTGCTGCACCCAACATACGGCCCCACTTGTATTATGATGCCGATAAATGGACAAACTTGAAGGCAAAAACTTGACACATCGATACCCATAGATGCATTCACACACATTGGCTGTGGCGAATGCGTACTGAACGGCGGGTGAGGGGTTTTCGAGGCTCATTGTAGTGTAGGTGCGCTCACAGCGCCGCCTTTGGTTATTGGGTCGAGTATATACGTTGCACAAACACTGCTAGTGGTGGCTGCGCAGCAACTTTTTGGGATAATGCGCCGGTTTGTACTCGTCTTGCCGCCCTGGGATCAACGACGCCAGCAGAACAACAACTGCATCTCTGACGACTGCGAATACCAAGCAGCAGTTGGAACAACAGCAATGGCAATAGTAACAGCGACGTCAACAGCAACAGCAACATTTACAGAAAAGGCTGCATCGATAGGTATAGCAGCGGCAACAGCGACAGTTATTGTTGGTTTGTGCTTCCGCCAGTTTGTCTATCGTGTCTGAGGTTTGAGTGACGGTATTGTCATTGACAGAAAACAAATCGCCTCACCGAACTGACTGCACTATGGTCATCGGCCACACAACAAGCTCCAAGCAACATTTTACCAGTAGTATCATGGCCACCACCTCTGCCTTCGCCTTCGTCTATACATTTACACATCGTTACCACTAATACTCGAGCGTTCGGGAACAACTCAATTCGTAGTGGTTGGCATCGCTGCACCGTGAGTTGACGACTTGGGCATTGCACGCCACATTCGCAGTTTTGTGTTGCTCCGCTGCGGCCGGTCACTATTCATATCCGCATCCGCACGTTGTTCTAATTAATTCACTGACCAAGTTGAAGTCGAAACCATAGTCAAAATTTATACAGAGGTCTGTGTCGCTGCTTTTTCTGCGTATTGTCTGAGTTTGTGTTGCTGTTTGCAATAAATTACGTGTGCAAAGTGCTGCAGTTACTGCTTCTGCGCCTCAAGCTATTTGTATGCGTGGTACATTTGTGATTATTTGTGCCAAACATTCGAACTTGTGATTTAAATCGCGCTTTGTTTAAAACATAATGTTCCGCGGGTTCTCAAATTAGAAGTCGCATCGTTTGTTGACATCAACAAATAAGGACAACTTTTGTAGATGCGTCGGTAACAATTCATATGTATGTATGTACATATGTGTGTATGTATGTATACTATGTATTTAGGACTATACCGTCGGCAAATGAATAAGTAAATCTGTGGTGCGATTGGACTCTAAATGGTGATCTGTGGTGCAATAATTAAGTAATTAAACTGTAGGAAAGGATAATATAACAAAACGAACCAATATTCACATATGTACATAACCTATAGAGGAAATTAAAAAAATTTAACCAATATTAATTGAAATCACATAAAAGTAAATCGTATAACCGATTTCAACGTTACGAAAAACTTTCAGAATAAAGATAATGACTATATAACCAAATACCGTAACTAAATGCATTAATTAAGTCTAAATATAAAGTATGTAATAATATGTTTACTGAAGTAAATAATCACCAAGCTAAAGTTATTGCCAATTTTTATATTACGTATGTATCCTGTAAGTCTTAATTAATAAATTATAAATTACACAAGTTTAAAAAAACATATTGCCTTCGTTGATCAAGGGTTTTGTAACCTAATACATACATATGTATGCATGTATGTATGTATTGTGTCGCTGGATAAAATGACAATTAATTCCATTTATTTGCGAATTGTTAAAATACCAATTTCTGTAAACACAAATACTATTTTGTTCAAATACGATTGTTGTTGTTGTAACAGCATGAACTTATGGGGAATGTTACTGAAGTGACAGTGCTTGGCTGAATATAAATCCGTGTCGTTCCCGTATCGTCGATCATTTGGTCCGGTCTTTGTAAATATAAAAGGAAGAAGAGATATAGCCATGCCCAAGTATGCCAAAATGTTCAGAATGAAAAGCTGACTCAATTTAGCCATGCTCGTCTGCTTGCTTTGCACTCAAACTAGTCTCCCAGATTTAGAGATATCTGTCTGAAATTTGGCAATCAGTTGTGTTATTATCTCCGTTTCTACAGTTCTACTGAACCGATTTCAAAGCCGAAAATATTACTATATCACTGTAGATGAAACTATCTGTAAGTAGGGGAATTCAAAGGGTAAATATTTAGTAAAGTATATAGAAAATATTTTGTCCGTAGTTATGATTTTGAATAAATAGAGTAATTTGGTCGTGTAAAGAAATAGATACTTTTGCTCTGATGTGTTTCTGAATCGGCATGCCACCTATTAAACAAGTTACATATGTATTCAAAGTAGTAGTTGTTAGTAGAGCAAAATATACCTCAAAGAATATCAAATGCAAGCGTTGCTAAAAACTTAAACAAAAAATCAAGGTTAAAAATAGAGAGATTTTAGAGAATATTTTGCGATATCTGCAGTTTCTATTGTTGTTGTGGTATGCTTCCTTTTGTACATTTATATGTATATCAATAAGCTCGGAATGAATAGCGAAATTGATTAATTCATGACTGTCAGTCCATTCGTCCGGCGATCGGTATATATGTACATTACCCTTGACCGAAGGTAGGTTAGTATTGCAAATGGTCGAAATCGGTTAATAACCACGCTCACAGAAAGGTGTTTTGTAAAAATCAAATCAAGGCGATATTTTAGCAACCATTAAATATAATTTGCTGAAATTCGACAAACAGGATTAGATTAAAAAACGGAATACATGTATAACCTTTTTTGAAATGGGCGTGGCAGCGCCCACTTTAGAGCAAATATATGTACATATATATTACCAAACTCTACCGAATTTGTACATTTCAAATAATTAAGGAAGATGCATGATGAAGTTGCGCTAACAAATACATGGAAATAAACAGTTGTGAAAACGGTCGCTGCTCCGCCCACTTTTGATCAAATAGATATATTACCGAATCTATATTACTAACTTCCACTGAATTTGGAACAGATGTTGCACTTCTAACTTAAAATAAAACAAAATTTTGAAAATCGTACAAAAACCAAAAAACAAAAATCAAAAATTGCGATATTTTAGTAACTATTAAAGACAGTTTATTCTAATTTTATAAGTATATGGAGGTTGGGGTTGGAAAATAAGAACATGGAATAAAATTTTCGATAAATTGACATATCACCGTCCTCTATAGAGAAAATAAGTGTATCTCCGTAACTACCTTACCACGCTCTTCCAAATTTGGCGAAAAAGCAAGCTTTCTACAACTGAAAACGATGGGTTTATAATATAACGGCACTTTACAATAATTACAAAAAATGCGATAATTAAGTATGTAAGTATGCAGGACAATTTGCTAACAAAGACATCGAATGAAATCGAAATGAAATTTTGGAATTAGAAATTAATAGATTTAAATTTGAAGAAAGTAAGATCAATTAATCAGAAATCAAGATCAAAAACTATATAATTCGGACAAAAACCACGTCTACCTCTCATACATATAATGGTAAATTAGAAAACTCAAAAATTTCTATATTTATTTGATTACACATTTGATGTACATACAAGATTGGGTTTGAGAATGAAATATATGCAATCAAAAATATTGGGAATAGGCGTGGCATTGGCCACCTTGGACCAAATATGTATGTATATAGTATATCTCAAAAACGTCCTTTTCAAATTTTATCAAATTTCGTACACATTTTGCATTTCTAGTCTAGTCGAAAATTATAGAAATCAGACGAAAATCACGATCACCTCTCATATAACTGTAATTTACAAAAAATCAAATTTTCGATATTTTACTATAGTGAATTTTTCACAATTGTTTCGAATACATTAATTAGGGAGAGCAATTCGTAATAATCAAAATTTTGAAAAATGTTGGTGGTACTTAAAAGTTATACTGATTTCTTTTTGTTGTTATTTAAATCAATAAAATTCGTTTATGTTTTCAAGATATTATTATTTTAGATCTTGAACAGGTATTTTAATACGGGGATTTTGAGCTTACAGTATTCTTTCTATAGCCTGATACGAAATATTGCACATCTGAGTCAAATTGTTGCGGAGTTGTAACATATTTGTTTTTTTTTCTTGTATAGAGCGAGGCACTGTCCATTTTTCAAAAGTAATGCGGTTTGATTCATAAGCCACACATGACCAAATATGATTAATCTGCTTCGAATAGTTGTGGAGATAGGACGTATTATAGATTTATCTTCTATGGAGGCATGGCACCACCCACTTTTTCAAATTTATGTATATCATCCTTTGTTCTATTTTTCATATAAGATTAATTTTCTTGCATACAACAAACACGGTTTATTTGAAATTATAACTTGCGCCAGGTATTTATAGTTCGGTTGCACCTGATCTTAGACTCTTCCCTACTTGTTTTTGTTTAAATTTATTGGTTTTTGTTTCAAGCATTTAATTTGAATGCTTTGTTATGCTAATAGCAAAGAACGTAGATTACAAAGAAGTTGCATCAGTGTAATTATCCTGTGGTAAGAAATGTTAGCTTCACCACACCACCAACCAATTGGATCCAATCAGATTCTAACATCAATCAGTGAACGTCAAATTAGTTCTGGTATGGTGAAATAAGTTAAATATTCTGTTGACATATCCGATGAAAATATGCAACTTCTTAGTAATCTACGTTCTTTTCTAATAGTGAATTCGTTGAATTTAGTTTTTCTTTGTATTTGCTTTTTTTTCATAGAAATTTCTTAGGCGGAGAATCGCAAATAAAGTAAAATGTTTAAAGCTTATTTCGCTACATAGTTGATAAAGAGGGAAAGAGAAAGAAAGCTACGTAAACGAAACGATACAAAGAGAAGGAGATAATATTTTCTGTGAACATATACATAAATTTATGTATTTTTGAAAGTACATATCTACTTCATAGAAAACTACTTCCCGCACAAATACATTATATGATATACAACATTAAAGTGCGTAGTTTGAATTGAATTTTTGAACAAATTTTTCAGATTTCGGATTCCTTAAATCACTTATAAGATATTTACGTTGAAAGATTCAGAAATTTTTACATTGCACAAAGCAATGCCACGATCATCAGCTGGAAGATTTCCGTAAGAGAATGAACAACTATCCCTTTTATTCACTTTCCCCTCTGTTTTTTGTTGTTATTTTCGTAATTTGCCCTTTGCCTTTTGATATTTTGGTATTTGATTCTGATGATATCCAATTGGTTTCTTGTGTGGTGAAATCGGACGAGAGTTCTTGCCACAGGAAACGAAACGCCATGCAACTTTGTAATCTTCGTTCTTTGGTCTGTCTCTAAGCGCATGTGAGTAATAAAGGAAATATGAAAATCAGCTGATGCGCAGCGTACGCGAAAAGATAGGTTAACTTTCAGGATCAATTTGGCACCAGTTTGCTTATGTGGGAAAATGCATGCGTTTAATTGCATGTATTCAACTTAATTATTAAAGCGAACCTGTCACGAAAAGCGAATCAATCCTTTTATTCTGGTGGTGGTGGTGTTGTGAGCTGAGAAGCGAATGAATCTTTACTCGGATTCATTTGTTTTGTAATATGAGTAGATAAACCAAAATGTGATCGTCAAAATGCGGTTTTGAAATTACACAATTGTCAAATTTGAGTGAACTAATTTTTTGTTTTTATTATTAATATCAAAATCTAGATTTGTTTATTGAGTTTAAGTTTTTTAATGAATGAATAAATAATTATAGGATCAGGTAATTTTTCGATAAGAACTTTTGTGTATTGGACGTTCGAAGTTTAAACAAATTTCAAGGTCCTTCTTCTGATGTGAGTTTTTGCATTATAACTCCTATACTAAACCGGCTATGAAATTTAGCACTCCTTTCACTAATCAGATGTGAATTTTTGGGTGAAAACTACTGCAGTAAAGCATCGGCGGCCACAGCCGAGTATGCAACGTGTGCGTGCTTCATCCGGGTTCACATCTCGACCGGGGTAAGTAACATCAAAAACTTCTTACAAAAATGTTCCGCTGTTTGGCGTCGGCGTAAAAGTGTAGGTCCCTTAATTTGTAGTACAATATCAATACACACACACCAAGTGGTAGGAGAAGTTCGAGCAAACCTTGAGCCGCATGATATATGAGTCAAATTATTAGTATTGTTATTAAAGCAACTCATTTATCATGAGCAAAAATCCACTATAACTTACAGATCCTATCCACTTGATTGTTCAGGTATGTATGAACAAAACAAACTCCATCGATAATTCTGTGGATAGTTCTTATTTTAAATATGATTTGGCATTGATTCAACATGTCTTTGGGCATTGCTTGGCTCGATTTTTAACCAGATCTGAGATCTCATCATTTCCTAGAGCATATTCCACGTATAAACTCTATGACCCACTGAAGCCTGATGAAAATAAAAATATTCATCAAATCCCATTTTTTCAGCGCTTGCCTTAATTTCTCTTCATAATTTGAATATACACTCGATGATGCTTATTCCGTCAAATAGTTACAAATTATCAACGCCGGTCTTGATAGTATTTTTAGTGTTGTACGCTTCGTCGGGCTCAGAAATATGGTATTTGGATTCAGCAGAGAATATTACATTGCACCAAAAGTCGACTGATGCACCTTGATACCCACGAGCGAACTACAAACGCTTTTAGCAGTTCACTGCATTAACTTAAGGCTTTTTGCGAGGTTACTTTCGTATAGTTTCTGGATGAACTTCTTTTTGTTTGGATTGAACACTTGTTGTACTGGCTTTTGATATACATATATATATATTATTTATAAAGGGTCTTGCAATAGGGACGCTACAAAGGTAGACCAATAGTGACAGCAAACGACGCCGTTATTGGACAGGCAGCAATCCACACGTACTCCATGAGTCAACATTGCATCCCGAAAAAATTACGGTTTGGTGCGGTTTATGGGCCGGCGGCGTCATTGGGCCGTACTTCTTCCGTGATGATCAAGATCGGCACGTTACTGTGAATGGGAATCGCTACCGCTCAATGATAACCGAATATTTTTGGCCCGAATTGGATGACATGGACTTGGTTTATGCCAACAAGCCAGCGACGATTGATGAACTTCGTACGAATATCGAACGTGAAATTGCAGGAGTATCGGCCGATTTATGCTTGAAAACCGTCGAAAATTGGGTTCAGCGTCTGGACTTCTGCAAGCGTGCCCGTGGTGCCCATGCAAAAGAAATCGAGTTTCATACATAATGGCATCGAAAATACTTTCACAGGAATAAAAAATTTAATTCATATCCCAAACCGTTTTTGTTTTATTTAAAAAAACTTTTGTTGCGTTCCTATTGCAAGACTCGATATATAGAATATATATATACATATGTGCGTATATATACAATTTCATGTTAAAGAATACTTAAAATTTGTTTTAATTTTATATTTTACTCAATTTAATGAGTAAGACTCAGCCTACGATTTGTTTACTGCTTGCCTTTGTATTTATTTTTTCTTTCCCCTGAAAACTACGTTGAAGGTGGGCTAGCGCCTTTTCGTATTTAGGTAATGGTATATAGTAAGCAGTACCTTAATTTTTTAAAACGAACCGGCGTTACTGTCAAAATAAACGGGACATATTGTTATAGAGCCTGACTGAAAACTTTTTTCCAATATTTTTCATTCTTCTTAAACTTAAATCTATGAAGAAGTTGAGCGGACAGATTGACTATCACTATTTTTGCTTGAATGTATTTCAACTCTTTCATTTCGTTTAGATAAAGAAACTTATAAATATGTACAATATATTTATTTTAATTTTAAAAATTCATTTTGAGATGACATGTTTAAAATGTTTTTAAATACTTAATTGACCGGTACTGGTATTTTCTATTTAAGGGCGGTTTGATGTGAAAAAAATTCACATGATGAGTCAAACGAGTTGTAGATGTGATCCCAATTAAATTGAGCTTTACAAGTTATACAAAAAAAAAAAATAATAGTTTAAAAAAATATTTGCGAATCGCGACAATTACGTAGTATTCATCCGGTTTCTGGATCATATTTTGAGTGAGCTGCAATCTAGGTTTCTAGACCATCATGTTTTGCTGTCGAAGATTCAGAATATTTTGTCTAGCAAATGAATATAACTTAATGCAGAGGAAATACCTTTTTACTAATTATCCGTCAAAAATAATAATTTGTACTGTATAGACGCTAAATACTCGCCACTGGGCTATTTGAATACGAGATGCAACTCTGGGTTTATACCAAACAATAGTCAGCTGTTCAGCACAAAATGTAAACAAACAAACAAATTCAACAAAAAATTCAACAACAAGAAAGCATATTATTTTTTTAACTCAGGGTTTACGGTTTAAATTGATAAATTTGTTTGCACAGCAGAATGTTAGGTATCAACTCAAAGTTAAAACCGTAAATATTTAGCCTAGCAATTATTCAAGGTTAAATTTTTATGTTTGCGACATTCTGCCATAATTAAATAAAAAATAAATTTGTCAAACTTTTTGTTTTTTGAAATAAACGAAAAAATTTGAAACGAATCGCAATCGAATAATGAGGATGCCATCGAATACGTTGGATTCAACTCCTTTAACAGAGCTTTGCCAAAGCGAAGCGATCACTGCCACGAGATTAGAGATCAAGCATGCCAATATTTTGATTTCAAATTTCAATAAATTTATAAAATTCAAAGAAAATGTTAAAAAGGAAAGTACGTAGCCCGGATTACTGGATTTATTTGAGGGAAGATAATGTCTAGATTACGAAATTTAAAATATAATTCTGAGTTACTTAGCTCTATTTATTAATATAATATAAATTGGCTTTATCGTACATTACGAAGGCATGTATAACTTAGGCTTATTAATGATGTAGCGAAAAAATAGCCTAGTTAGGAATACAAGTACATGCAATGTGATTGAATAAATGTATTTCAGGAAGTTAGAAAAGGGTACAGGGCATCGAAAATTCCACTGTCTTGGAACTTTGACCTAGTTAAGACGGCACTGATCGTTACCTCACCAACATTCTCGAAAAATATACAGGGCCTGTTTTATGCTATTTCGACACAATGCCTTTTTGCTTAAGACAGAAACAATCTCTGAACGGTTTTAATTTGATTTATTTATTTTTAATTTAAAGATAGGCCCAAGGACAGTATATTAAAAGTAGGGGTTTTGAGGTCCCAACCAAATACCTGGAAATTGTTTCACAGTGTTATTCATCACCGCAAAGTTTAATCATTTAGCCTCCGTCGTCCTTCCGTCTTATTGAAATTATTACAGTCACACACAATGACCTCTTATGAGGGTTTTTATCTTATTATGAATTTATGATTAATTTTATTTATTTAATTTAAAACTTCAAATAGTGCATCTATTAATTTCATTTACAAAGAAGAAATACGGAGATTGGTTTACGACCACACCCACTTACCTAGTGAGCTGGTATGTTAAATGTGCAAGTGTACCAATGTTCACTAAGAGATTTGTAATACATTTCATATTTTTATAATGAATATTTATTTATACACCGGGTGTTTTTTTAGAGGTATATAACTTTCATATCATGAAATTGCCAATACTTTGACTTCAATAGTTCACACATTTTATGGAATATAGTGTTCGAGCACAATTTAGTGAATATGGCCAGCACGACTACGTCTTACACGCATTGCATTACATCACTTTTCCCAGCATAACCGACAACTGCTCAGTGGAAGCTGATTTATAGCGTAAACCATTGCTTTGACGTGCAATAAGTAGAATAACGGATACAAGCAACATGACCTAGGTAGCCAAATTAGAAAAAGTTCGTCCAACTAAAGTGTTGGTTTCATGCGCTATATTGTTTGTTGCTATTTAGCACTTAGATAATCGATATTGATGTGAGGAGCCAAAGGGTCGTGCAGGAACTTCTTTTAGATGCGAGGGAGGATAGAGTGTATTCCAGACTGTTCGGAAATAAATTTAAACATATTATGGGTATTCATCTAAACGCGCAAATGCCTCGCAAATGCGCAAACCTCGTAAATAAACCGGTTTCTCATACAAAATTTATAGAGTTTACAAGGTTTACTCATTTGCAAGGCATTTGCGCGTTTAGATGAATACCCATAATGTAAATGTATTTCCGGTGGAACTTTTAGCATGGTAGTTTGTCAAGGTATAGATATACTGGTTTGACAATTATCAATCTAGCAAATTCTATTTCTAAACAAATGGCTTTTGGAAAAATAATCGCTAGTGTAGTGGTATAATATAATAATAATAATTTGACGCTTACTATACATTATCATCATCAGAAATTGAGGTGCCCACAGTTTTACGGCGACTCCGAACGGCAGATGATTTTTGTGAAAAGTTTATTCTTGGCTGGAATACACTCGGAGACTTTCCATTGACTGCGGAGGTGCGACCGCTATTAGAAAGACCTTTTCTATAATTTTGATGTTACTTGCCCCAACCGCAACTCGAATCGGGGGCACTCCGAGTTAAGCACGTGCACACTACACTCGTCTACGGCAGCTGCTTTCGAAGGTGGCACGCAACAAAAAAGGCACGAATCAGAATCAAATAAAAATGCAAAAATGTTGTACATATTTGATTTGCAGTTTCGGTCACGCAGGTTTTGCAGAGATAAAAGCTATTCACACTCACAAAAACAAGCACTTGTGAATTCATAACAACACAAATAGCTGATTTCTCGATTTCCGGAGCAAAATGTGGATTTTTGTGTTCCTCACGCTTTTGGAATTCTTGGCACTTTTTTGACACTTTGTGAGAGAGTAAATTGTTTTTTTTTCTCTAATTACCGCATCTAACATGGATCGTGTGGAGCAACCCTATTATTAACAACACGGTGGAGAAGACGATATGAATATATTATACATGCATACATACGTACATACGTACATATGTACATTAGGCTGTCTCATGCTTTATATAAAAATAAGTAAGTAAGCGTCTAAGCCCAATTGAAAACCAATTAATGCGTAATTGAGTTATTCAGTTTTTCTTGAAAATTATATTAAACAGTTTTGTAAAATCGCACCGAAGATCTTACGAGTATCACTTTAAACATTCCAAGCTTTTATTTTATAAAAATCTTTTAAATTTAATGTATTTTCTCATTTAAGCCTCTTTACTAAAAAATATTGTGCCATATCAGCTCAAGAGGAAGCCAATTTTGTACATATGTAGATATGTATATAATTAGCTTGCCTCCAGTTCTTAGCTTTATTTGTATAATTTTAAATTTTTTTTAGACTGATTTTCCAATGTTTTTGTTCGTAATTTGCAGAGAAGTATTAAAGTATCTTAGATAAATAATTACTGGCAATGGATGAAACTAGTATCATAATGGCACAGTATTAAGTGAGGCAAAAACCAATTATTGGAGAAACTATGGTGGTATTGAATTAAAATAGACTAAAATCCATTAAATAATAAAAACATAAGTGTAGTGTTTTTGACACCTCTTTACTTTGAAAAAACGTGCATCATATTTAACCGCACGAAAAAAGTGACGTTTACTACTACACACTCGTACAATGTTTAAACAGTAACCATAGCTAAGGTGGCAGAATCAACCTACAATGAGCCTATTTCGTTGTGAATGCACGCTAAATGTGCATGTAAATGTATGAAGTTAATAAAATAAATGTTTAGAAATTGTATTCGATTCTGAAATATTACGCAACCTAAAAATAACGCTTAATAAATAATAAAAACAAATTATCCCAGCAAAAAAAAAATATGCAAGGTTGAATTCATCCTTCGAACCCTTAAAAATTGTCGTGAATATTACTTGAAATTTAACGAGTTTTATTTTGCAATAAATCCAAAACATATGTAACTCTATAGAGCCCTTCAAGTTTTGTGAAATTCAACTATATCCACAAAGTGAGCATTTTCCTAACATTTTGTCAACACTTTTGCGAGCGCACGCGTCGCTAATCGGCATTTTAGCTGTTCTTTAATGGTTTCTGAGGATAATTGGAATAGCGACACAATGTCCGATTCGGACATGATCGATTCTAAAGCCGACGTATGTGGTGGTGCATCCAGCAGCAGCAGCAGTTCGATCTCTCCACGAACTCCACCTAATTGCGCCCGATGCCGAAATCATGGACTTAAAATTACACTAAAGGGACACAAACGCTATTGCAAGTTCCGTTGTTGCGCTTGCGAAAAATGTCGTCTGACTGCTGATCGGCAACGCGTCATGGCACTCCAGACAGCATTACGACGCGCACAGGCTCAGGACGAGCAGCGTATTTTACAGATGCATGAGGTGCCGCCAGGCGTTCATGCGCCCACGGCATTGCTTAATCATCACCATTTGCATCATCACCATCACTTGAACCCGAATCATCATGCAACTGCTGCAGCTGCAGCGGCTGCTGCTGCGGCACATCATCATATTTCGACAGCGATCCGATCTCCGCCACAAATTGAACATGGGATCGGAGGCGGTGGAGGAGGTATTATCGGCGGGACAGTTTCAGCCATCACCTCTGTACCTGTCTCAGCTCCCCCTCCCGAACATCATATGGCTACCGTACCCACACCGGCACAATCGTTAGAAGGCTCTAGTGACACATCTTCACCATCACCATCCTCCACAACGGGCGCGGTATTACCCATTTCGGTGGTTGGCCGCAAGCCGCCTCTTCATCCTAACGGTGTCAATATTCCTTTAGGTAAGTGCAATCTGAGGATTATACAAATTTAAGATAATTATAGATATATATCTACATTTATACATAATTTTTATGTACATCTAAAAATTTATTTGGTAATAGTCACACCTGGCGAACGTTGTTATTGTTATTATTGACAGATCGTAATAATTTTTGAATTTTAGGCTTATCCTGCGCCCAATACAAATAAAAAAGGCGAAACTATTATCCGTCTTGAGTTTTAAAATGGTATATATTACGAAAGATTTTATTACATATGTATAAACGTTTTTTAACTAAGGAAATAAACATAATAAAACATTATTACCTTACATGTACATATTTTATGACACTAAGGGCCGTTTTCTCGACTGCCTGTTAATGTCAACGTTGCGCAACCGGCACATAAATTTTTCGAAGGGATAAGCTCGCTTTAATTTTTTCAATATCCTGTTATATATTTATTTAACTCTAGTGAATAGGTGGCAATAATGCAAAAGTGTATGAAAGAAAATATCAAAGCAGCTGTTTTATATTTACAAAAAAAAGAGATGGATTTGTCGAATCGACAAATGTTAACCGGAGAATTGACTGCCTGTTAAACTTGTCGGCGCGATAAACACAGCAGGCACTTGAGAAAATGAAATTAATTTTAAAGAGGAGATAGATAGAGATAGAATCTTTATAAACAGATCACATGATGATACTCTATTTAGCGGTGGATAACCGCTAATGTAAGTTTAAAATATTTCATACGATTTAGTAATGATATGACTCAGCAGATTATAAAGAACAGTTATTAGATATTATTCTTTACATGTACCTTTATAAAATTTATTTTTTTTTAACCCTAAACCACCGTGGTGCCTAGATTACATATTATAACTTTGATCACTGAACGATTGTTTGTAACAATATAAAGCAACTGAGATAGATGTAGACACATATATGTATGTACATATATACTAAAATTCTTAGAATTACTAGCCAAATCCGATTAAGGTATGCCGGTCTGTTCGTACGTTCGGCCGAGGGTCGAATAACTCGAGTAAATATTGAACTCCCTCAATAAAACTTAGTATACACATTGCCCGATACCCAAGGTACTTTGGTATTGCAAAAGGGCGGAATCGGGTAATAACCACGTCCACATAACGGTGTTTTGTAAATACCAAAAGAATACGATATTTCGGTAACCAGGAAAGATATTTTACTCAAATTTTACATGCAGGATTGCCCTGGAAACGGGGAAACGTGTATAAGTTCTTGTTTTTTTTGAAAAATGGGCGTGGTACCGCCCGCTTAAATGCAAATATGTATATCTCCAAAGCTATGTTCTTTATAAAATTTATCACCATTATTGCATTTGAAGACGGTAAGCAAATTTCTGAAAATTTAAAAAATCGGAACAAACACCAAAATGGGCGTCCGCTTTAGAGCAAATGGATATATCCCCCAAACTATGCTACCAATACCAAATTTGTTACACACATTGCATTTCAAGCCAGTAGCTAAAGTTTCAAAATTGTCAAAAACCTCGCCTACCACTCATTTAACGGTAATTTATAAAAATAAAAAAAATGCGTTATTTTAGTAACTTAAAAAAAAATGTTTTCCAAATTGTATATGCAGGATGGGGTTGGATGGCGACGTACATGGAATTAAACAATAAAAACTACGCCCACTTCTTATATAATTTACAACAAATCATAAAAATGCGTTACTCCAGTAACAGTAAAATACAATTTATGCAAATTGGGTACACGTGATTGAGTTGGAGAGCGCGCGGGAAATGGGCGTGGGACCGCCCTCTTTAAATCAAATAGGGATAATCCTTAAAGTACCTGAGTAAACTCTGCCAATTTAGTATAAACATAGGTTTCAACTTAATAAGAAGCATAATTTCAAAATATATTAAGATTCGGCCAAAAAATTAATAATTTCGCTATTTTAATAACTATAAAAGGTAATTTGCTCAAATACGCGGAAATTGGTTGACCGAGAAAAACGAGGGGTAAAAAAAGTTGTGTAAAATGACCGTTTTCGTACACGCTTTATATTTAAACTCAGTAAAAACACTTTTGAAACAAAAACCACGCCCTCCTCTTATATAAGAGGATTTATAAAAATCGAAAAAGTCCGATATTTTAGTATTTATACATGACAATTTGATCACATTTGGTTAACATCATTGGGTTTGGGAATGAAATACATGGAATCAAAAATGTTGCGTGGCGTTAACCACCTTCGCGCAAATCGGTATGTACATCTCTTCAATGGGGACGTGGCACCGCCCAATTTTCCAAATTTCAATATATGTATATATATCCTATATTGCACTCGGAGACCACACGAATCTACTGTAAAAATTTCATAGAGATCGGATTAATACTTTGAACACCTATAAAGGCCTTCCACTAATTTTTGTATATAAGGTTAACCTTATTTCAAAGGGTTATTTCAAATAAAAACTTGCGCTGAGTATTTATAATTCGGTTTTACCCGAATTTATACTCTTCCTTACTTGTTTTGTTTAGTTTCTTTTTAATCCCTAAGACATACGCAACAATAATTTTTTCCTAAGTAAGCTTTAGCAGCCACCGTAGCCAAGTTTGTAGAGCGTTTCATTCGGTGAGTCCCGGGTTCAAATCGAGGCCGGGGCAAGTGGCATCAAAAAATTGTAAATAAAGTTTTTTTCTAACAGCAGTCGCCTCGCGGTATGCAAGGGTGTATTTCTGCCATGAAAAAACTGCTTACAAAAATCAAACCGTAGATCCCTCAATTGTGTTACAACGTTAAGATGCACTCCACAAATTTTAGGAAAAAATCCAGCCAAACCTCAAGCTGGCTAGGATGTAATCGCCCAATTATTATTATGAAACTTAAGCGGTTATTCATTTTCAGCAGAGGTACATACATATGTACTAGTATATAAAGAGTACTCGTTTAGTAGATAACTTATACAAGCTTGTACCAATTTGTACCAAATCGCGTTCGTTTAGCCAAAAGCCTTGGAAAACTTGCTAGTTCATTTGGAGGGGAAGTTGCTAATTGGTGCTGGAACAAATTTTATTATTATTATTAGCGAGCAAACCTAACAGCTGATTGTGGGATATGGTTGCATTTCAAATTATAAATTTGGAAAAGCATAAATATGAGTGATTTATGAACGAAAGATATAGCGACTCTTTAACGAACAAGAGGAAAACAAAAAAACAACTTATGAGTAAAATCATCCAAATTAATAAATTCAAGTGCAACTGTGCGGTCTTCCTTGCAAATGTTTACAAAATCCTGTTCGCGAAAAACTCAGTAAGTTTCTGTCTTCGAGTGAGTAAGACGCCTTATTATCTGAGTTATTTTACTGGCTAACTTTTACTGGTCTTTTATAACGAAAACTCCTACATATATATTTACCATTTAAAATGATTTTATTTTCAAATGCCCTTAACGTCATACTTATGTATATTACAAATGCTAAAGTATATGTGTTTGTGAATGAGTGTGTGAGTATGCTGTTACCTTCTCACTCCCTAACGCTGGGCGGATTGTACAAAATTTAGAGAGTTGACACCTGTTAAAAAAGTTATAGTCAATTAAATAAACAAGTTAAATCATCTATTGCTCTATAACGGTAAGATGATCCGGATAAGATATGGCACATATGTATATAGTTCGGTATATATGTAGGTTACAATTAAATCGATTTTTCATAGGGAGTTGCCATCTGTTTAAAAGGTTATATGTAATTAAAGAAATTAATTAAATAAAATACTGCAATATGGATATCAAACGAAATAGGCTTAATAAAGCTTCCTTTCCGAAATATTTTCCAAGAAGGCTGCCACCTGTTTAAATGCAAATTGAGCTAGTTAAAAAAATAAATGACACTTTACAATACACATGCCAAAATAAAAGTTTTAAGAAAACTTAATTTCATAAATAATTCAGATTCGAGAGGGTTGCCACCTGTTTAAAAAATTAACCAAAATCATAATAAGTTAAATCAAATCCATTTCATATGGTATACAAGGTTCAATAAAGCGTCACTTCCCAAACGTTTTGAAACATGGTTACCACCTGTTTATATGGAAATTAAGATTTAAAAAAAAAACGACATTTGCAGTATTGAAATATGGGTGTTATATGAAGGAGTTAAAAAAAAGCTTTATTTTGCAAATACCTTGATGAGGGATACCACATCCTTTAAAAGGTAAATAAATAGGGGGATTCAAAGGAAGTAGGCTTAAAAAAAACTTAATCATGAAAACGAGACCTCTAAATAATTGTCACCATCGTTTGAGCACGTTGGGCATTTCTAACAATAAATTAGGTTTCACTTAACCCGAATGGCATGGCATACTGCGCAGTTGCCAATGAGAAAAAAGTTTCAGCAGCTAATCATAATCGAAAATTATGTGGTAGGGCTAGATTTGGTTTTAGTAAGTAATAAAAACCTAGACTAAAAATTTATTAAAAGTTATTACCTTTGGTGAAATTATTTATTTCCTTTTCCGTTACATTCGAATCCATAATGTTCAGGCGAATGCAATGCGAGCGAAGCCACGGGTATAAGCTAATTAACCCTTTTACGCGAAATATTCCCATTCTTTTTCAAGTACTGCTACCATTTAAAAATGTCAGAAATCGCTGAAGGCCTTGAAAATATCGTAGTTGCTTTATCTCTCCGCTAAATTCGTTTTCTTGGCACATCTCTTTAAGAATGTGCTCTACTGCTTCAGTATCATGTAACTCAAACAGTTTTAGCAGCGAAGATGGCGCAGATTTTTAAATCAGGCGTCGGAAACGCAGGACAAATTTTATGTGGAGCCAGGCCAGTTAAATTTCTGTGTTTATGTCTTCTGCGGCCACATCTGTGGTGCTTGCTTCAAGCTCCATTACGGGCCCATCAGATTCGGGCTCATATAAGAATGAAGCGAATAGGGTAAATCCACGACATCTTGTTCCCAGAGCAATCTAGTTTCCCACCTCGTTTCTGATGGTCCCAGCGCAGTTCGCTAGTGTGTAGACGCCTACAGCATCGAGAGCAAAATACGCCTTTATCTGTTCATCCATTTCATCGATACTCGTGGGATCACAGCTACAGATGTGGGTCATGCGGGGGTCGCTGCGTCGCAGGTGTATCCTTCTCATAAACGGTCCATCCCAATCGACATCTACAAGCAACGACCTACGTGATGTGTCGCTATTTGTCTTTGACTCTCTGAAGATAATTTTATTGAAGTGTGAGCAGAAGAGAATTATTATCATCTGACAGCTGTCAATTTCACACCTTATCTTTAAGTTTCATCGGCGAATGTAGTTTTTTCTCCCGGATAATTGCCGGGAATCGTGTTGTGAGAGCACAGTAAATTCATCACAGTCTGACAGCTTATGGTTGGCACTGCACTTCGGGCATAAACCTTCATTCGAGTTTCCATCTATCCTTTAGCCTACAATGTCGTTACTATGTCGCCTTCTGGGAATTTCGACCACCTCTCTTGACTACATTATTGTCGACTACAGCTGCAGCTTTTTCCAATTACTGTGGATTAACTTCACAAATCTTTCTGAAAATTAAAACATGTGTAAAAGAGAAAATAACTGAAAATTTTTTTTGGTTAAAAATGGTTAATTATTATACTGTTATGACAAAATAAAACTTTGAAGATGATTTTATCGTTATATGCACTTACGACTTTTTATTATATGTTCTAATATTTAGGAAAACTGACTAACTTTTGCTTTTTTCGATAGAATAAATTGGTAAAATTACTTTAATTTGCAGTTGTATCACTTTCGGTGGCTTTAGTAGCTTGGACCCGGGAAGTGATTGAAGCAACTTGTGCTGCCTTAGAGGCGATCATCATCCCATCAACAAACAACAAACTGTATGTAGAAAGAAGAGTATAGCCGCACCATTTGGTTAATGGTCATTGCAGGCAAATTAAATCGACTTTCATCCGACCATGTTACAGCTCAAGGTCCATGTTAAAGCTCAAGGTTTTCCCAACTTCTGTTAAGGGAGTTGTCCTTTTGCTGGTTCTAACTATGCCCGGACGCTCCAAACGATCATTATGATTATTATTTTTTTAATAGATTTATTACTGTTGGATGACTGCATTCAACTTTCCTCTGGAATCGGAACTCTTTCTTATTCTAAAGTGAAAATAACTAATTTTTGGTCACGAGTTTCCTTATATTTAGAGCACATTTTTACGCCGGTCGGTTTAATTTACAAGTTCTCACAAACTAATAAAGTATGTTTGCAAAGAAAATTCTGAACTTTAATTGTAACTTTCTGAATTTGAATCAAAACATTCTGTATCAAAAATGGATATTCCGAATTAGAATTGCAACATTCTGAATTTTAAATAGAAATTCTGAATTTCAATTGCACTATCAAAGTTTACCAGTTCCATTGTTGATGCCATTATTACCGTACCACGCACTACTTAAAGGGATGCCCTTTTAAGTTATTGTTAAACCTGTTGTGCGATTCATAAATTTTGTTAAACGATATTTGTATAGTTAACTCATATCAACGAATATTTTTGAGATTTTGCTGTTCAACAGCCATTTTTTAACGATGCGGCTATTTCCAGAGCAGAGTTCGAAATTGCGCTTGATTGAGGCATTGCAATACATAAAAACAATTATAAATGTTTGTAGTTTGAAAAAAAAATAGTATTTTCTTTCACTTTGATAAGAAAAAACGCGCTCGAATTCATATTCGGCACCACGCATTCATTTTTTTTTGTCTATTCCGTTTTGTGCTTTTCGCCCATTTCGACATTGTGATTGACAAAAATCCCACTCCTTAGTACTTTAAATAAATAAAATAAGATAAGATAAGATAAAAAAAATAAAAACCCCTTTAATTGTTGGACAGGTCTCTAGCAATAATTTGGCTTTAACAGATTGAAAAAATATCAATTAGTCGACGAGTTATAGCCAAAAAACCACATAAACAATATGCTGAAAATCGGCATTTGACTGCAAAGTTCGAACTAACATAAATAAACAAACGCCGCGATACGGGTCTTCTAATTTAGAATCTATTTTCATCCCTCACTCTCAGAATCGACCTAACTTTTGCTAACCTGGATTTGTTCCACAGTGTTATTCCTAATATAAACCTGGCCACAAGCTCTATAAATTATACAGACGATTCATTAAAAATTCAAAAATTGTGATTGTAGGAACGTTTAAAGCTATTAAAACGCACTACTGATCAAATCGTCTAAAAAATTAAAGTTTTTTTGCAGGTTTAAATTTTTTTTCGGGATTGTACCAAAACCCAGTTGAAATGATCTAACTTACTCTGGAAGGTATTAATTAAGCGCCGCTAGCGCATGTTATAACTGTAGTGCGATTCACTAACTTTAAACGGTACGACAATTGTTATTTTTAGCGGCAATATTTGCCGTTTGCACTAACGATTGTGCGATTCACTAACTTATTCTTAACGACACTTAACAGCTGTTTCGTTGTATTTATTCAAAGTGATAAAGAGTGGCACCTCTGTCAAACTAAATGCCAAAATAAGCGAAAAGCACAAAGAGGAATAGAAAAAAAAACAAACGAATGCCTGCTGCCAAATATAAATTTCAGCGATTTTGTTATATTTCATTAAAGTGAAATAGATATTAGTTTGTTTCAAACTACAAACACTTAAAATTCTTTATATATGTATATTGCAATGATCCATTGTAGCAGAATTCCGGACTCTTCTATGAGTGTGTTGTTAGAATAGTCATCAACTCGACTCCAAGGAATATGCGGAATAACCTGCAAATATGCCATGGTTATCGTTTTCAAACTTCGCGTTGTGCTCCAGCGTATTTAGGATTTACATACATATATTTAATTTTTTTTAATTATAATCATTTATCTATGTATATATTAAAACTAAACTATATTTCTGTTTTATATATGGATCCTTGTAAAAGTTTGCTTTTACCATTTGCATATTAATTGAATAGTAGATGTGGTGGTTGGCATAAGCCTCATGATTCCTTGGTGGTAAAATTGATATGTGCGTGGAATCGACGGCTCCAATACAGCCTCCCACAAAGGGAGACGACGCCGAAGCAAACATTTCTTTAGCAGAATGGCGTTCCACTTGGGTCATAGGAAACCTCACTTTCTGGTGAAACAACGAATCATTGATTGCATCCGTTACCCGATGAATGCCGGCTTACGGAAAACTGGCTCATGGATATTCCCCATTGTTCACCTACGAGTCGTTGATAGCAACCAGTTGCGAAGAACCTTAACGCCACTAGAATCTACCAATATAAAATTAAAATTTAAAATTGCATACAGGCTTAAAGATTACATGAGCTACTTGTTTCTCAGTTGATATTGCTGTTATTCTGGATCCTCTTATTTGGTTATCAGGCTGATAAATTAGGTATTCAGCCAAGTCTGGAGTTAACCAATACAGTTTTTGAAAGTCTGTTGCATTTAGATGAAAGGGATTGTCCACATCTCGGAGTAAACGTCGATCCACTGTTGGAGCGCTTACTTTTTCATCACCTCGTGATAAATCATATGCCAAATATTTAAGCGACATTATGTAATGTTCCTTTTTTAATTACAAGAAAACAAATCACTGAATTTCAAATTTTTCTTTTATTTAAATTGAAATCACGAATTTCACTTTTCTCGATTGAGTTAACAACATAAAATTTGTTGTCGTTTAGTTTTCGGTCATCGACTAGCTAACATCAACAGCTGATTCGGCGAATGCGAAAATCGTTAAAAAATGGCTTCTGAATAGCAGGGTCGCTAAAATTTTGGTTAAGTTGAGTTAACCTGACTAGGTTATAATATCTCTTATTACCTTGTGGCAATCCCAACTATCCCACATGACTGGCAACTCCAAAAAAGGAATCCGAAAATGAATAAATTTTTTTTTTGTATCAGCCTTATACCGAGTCGCATCGATTTTTATATTCAACACTACCGTTTTGGCACGCGAATCTCAGCTTGTGGACTAGTCGAATCTCGCTTCATCGCCGCTCGCATTAAACACGACGCGACAAAGTACCACACGGTCATAGCCGCTATCGAGAGCAACATATTAGCACAAATAAGCGATATTATACTAAACCCGCCTGCATCCAACATGTACGACACCCTAAAAGCGCACATAATAGAACGGTTTGGCGAATCCGAACAAAGGCGCATAAAAAAGCTGCTGCAAGAACTGGAACTGGGAGACATGCGCCCATCACAGCTGCTCAGAGAGATGCGAAACCTCGCCGGAACTGCGATGAACGACGCAATGCTAAAATCGGTATGGCTTAATCGAATCCCACCCGACATACGATCAATAGTTTCTATCAGTTCGGAACCGTTAGATAAAATCGCATGTCTGGCGGACAAAATCAGAGGTTAGGGACGGCCCGCAATTGCACGCGGTGTCGAACGAAGTCAGTGTGGCAGCTAACCACACTTTAGCCCAGCAAATCGAACAACTTACAAAAGAGATTACGACTCTTAAATCTCGTGTATCGTCACAACTGCGCAACCGCAACAGATGTTCGTCACGCAACAGAAGCTCTTCGCGCAATAAACCGCAAACACCCCAGTCAGCAACACAGACATGCTGGTACCATTTTAAGTTCGGCGAAAATGCAAAAAAGGGCCGTGTACCAAATCGTTAAACTAAACACCCTGTCCTTAAAGGCGGTAAGTGACAGGTGTAATACGACCAGCCGCCGCTTGCTTATTAGAGATACGATCACTAAATTAAATTTTTTGGTTGATACCGGGGCCGAAGTTAGCGTGATCCCAGCAACAAATACTCAACGCCAACAATGCGAAAAGAATTTTTATTTATACGCAGCTAACAAGACCAAAATCAAAACGTACGGAGAAAAACTTCTTATTTTAAACATCGGTCTACGACGACCATTAAAATGGTTTTTTATTATCGCTGAAGTCTCAGAGCCCATAATCGGCGCAGACCTCCTGATCCATTTCAATTTGTCAGTAAACCTTCGACATCGCTTTTTGTTCGACGATGTTACGAATATCTCAAAAAGTTGTGCAATCGTCGATGTTCCTGATGACATCCGGAACATATCTGCCATTAACTCCGAAATGCCTTTTCAAAACATTTTAAACGAATTTAAAGACATAATGAGTGCATCGTGCGCAGTCCCGAAGGACATTTCGCACCGAGTCACGCACTGCATCGGCACTAAAGGGCCACCAGTTTTTGCAAAGCCTCGTTGGCTGGCACCTTACCTGCTAAAAGCGGCCAAAGCTGAAATCGAGTCGCTGTTGGAAGCTGGTATATGTCGACCATCAAGAAGTCCATGGGCAAGTCCCCTCCATATGGTACGAAAGAAAAACGGCGAATGGAGGCCATGCGGAGACTTCAGACGACTGCATGATGTTACAGAACCGGACCGATACCCACTGCCACATCTACATGATTTCACTCATACGCTTCACGGATGCACGATATTCTCCACCATTGATTTAAGGCGCGCGTATCACCAGATTCCTGTCGAACCAGAGGATATACCTAAGACAGCCATAACCACCCCGTTTGGTATGTATGAATTTGCCTACATGTGTTTTGGTTTAAGAAATGCTGGCCAGACCTATCAAAGGTTCATGGATCAGATTTTGCTCGAATTCAATTATGCATGGTCGTACCTGGATGACATTCTTATCGTAGGTTTTTGCCTAAAGCCGCAGCATATCATAGCGTGTTATCTTCGCTCATCAAAAGCAACAAAAAGAGAGACACGTCCAAAATCGACTGGAACCAAGAAGCCAAAGACGCTTTTCAGCGCTGTAAAGACGAGCTTTGCGCGACAACCCTCTTTGCTTTCCCGAAATCTAGCGCTCAGCTGGCCGTGGCAGAGGACGCATCCGGTACTGCAATTGGCGCTGTTTTGCAATAGCTGGACGGCGAGAAATGGCGACCACTCAGCTTTTACTCAGAAAAGTTAAACCCGGCCCAATAGCGTTACAGCACATACGACCGCGAGCTCTTGGCCGCTTACAAGAGCGTGAAATATTTCCGGCACATGCTTTAAGGGCAACAATTTTACGTACTCACAGACCACAAACCATTACAATTCGCATTCCAGCAAAACATCGAAAAAGCGTCTCCGAGGCAAATCTGACATCTCGATTTTCTTAGCCAATTCCCAACCGACATACGCTACGTACCAGGCAAGGAAAACGTAACAACTGATGCTCTCTCCAGGATAGAAGCCATCTGCGCAAGCCACGCCGTAGACTTCAAACGTTTAGCTGAAAACCAGTCGAGCGATGACGAAATGAAAACATATCTAAAAGCAGATTCTAGTCTATCGTTGAAGAAGTTCAACATGCCAGGCACATCAGTTGAGTTATACTGCGACATAAGTACTGGCAAAGTGGACCCGAAGCTGCATTCCATGCCAGCGATCGAAAATCCTACGTTACAACAAGTCTCCGATAGCAACTTACACTCCGACAGCAAAACGCTTCGAACACGTCAACATTGACATTGTCGGGCCCTTGCCTCTTTACAAAGGATATCGATATTGCCTCACATGTATCGACAGATTTACCAGGTGGGTTGAGACATATCCCATCGAAACAATTGACGCTGAAACTGTTGCATTTTCATTTCTCTCAAATTGGATCTCAAGATTTGGCTTACCATCAAAAATCACGACCGACCAAGGACGTCAATTTGAATCTTCTCTTTTCCGCAACCTGAACAAACTCCTTGGCGTCAAACACCTCAGAACCACAGCGTACCATCCGGCTTCAAATGGAATCATTGAACGATTCCATCGAACACTAAAGGCGTCGAAAAAATGCTTGCAAACGGGGCAGTGGGTCGAAGTGTTACCACTAATTCTCCTTGGCTATCGATCCGCCTTCAAAGAAGATATCAAAGCGACACCTGCCGAAATGACATACGGCAGCGCAATTCGACTACTAGGGGAATATTTCGAATCCACGCTTACCGACGGCATAAACGAATCCGAATCTACGCAAACGAATGCGTGAATTGAGGCCAACGACGACTTCAAATCATGCTAAGTCTTCACATTTCATAGAGAAGAAGCTAACAACTTCAACCGCCGTCTTCGTCAGTATGCCGACCATTACAACCGTCCGTATCAAGTCCTCAACCGAAATGACAAGTTTTACCAACTTGAGGTAAATGGCAAAAAGACCAACGTCAGCATCGACAGATTGAAAGCTGCTTACCTAGTCAATGACGACAGCGAAGAAAACCAACAAACAACAACAACAACACGGATACCACGCCGCCCAAGCCAAAGTCGACGCGATCCGGACGCAGGGTTAAGCTTCCTATTAAGTACCGAGGGGAGTGATGTGGCAATCCCAAATATCCCACATGACTGGCAACTCCAAAAAATGAATCCGAAAATGAGCTCGCAGATATTCACGTCTGGCATCATCGTGTCGGTTAGAAAAAAAAAAGAAATTATTTTTTGTATCAGTTTTATACCGAGTCGCATCGATTTTTATATTCATCACTTTTGTATATATAGAATTTACATATTAAATAAAGTAAAAGCTAAGTTTACATATATAAATATACATATATATGCAAATTATTATGAAGGCGCTGTTTATACCTGTTACTGTAAACGTCGTCGAATAATGCGTAATGGACGTTGATGCGTGACAATGCGGTATAGTTGCCGCGGTAGAAGGCGACCCGATGCCTGTTGCTGCGGTGTTACCGGTTTTGTCAGCCTCGCCAATCGTCATCACCGGTGCAACAGGTTGCCGTTGCAAATTTTCTCAAAAATACACATCGATAGCATGGCCGAGTAGGCAGATATTCCCCTATCTTCAAATAAGCACCAGCGTTAGGTACCATTAGCCCTAATTTTCGAATGAAACTTTGTAGGAATATTCTATTAATATTCCTTTCACTAAAATTATCACTTAAACCTATCAGTTAAATACACTACTTAAGTTTTTTGTTGTTAAATTATATGCCACTTGTACACAAAACTATCAATAGTAAATTGAATTTTTAACATATATTTTAATAAAGAAAGGATTTGTGATATATTCTCAATAAAATAAAATAAAAAAATTAAATTCCATAGAAAACAGTAAGAGGGTGACGTGCCTACGCCGAAAAGCTTTCTGCGCAAAAATACTGTGGATGGCGTAGCCGAAGTTGGACAGACCAGGGTTATTTTTTTAAAACCCGGCCGAAAAGTGTTCTACGCAAGAATACTGTGGGTCACGTAGCCGATGTTTGCTTTTGTTTTCAGAGGTTTTTCTTTAAGATTTTGTTTAGCAATATGTGGCAACACCGAAATTTCAGTTTAATTGATCTACGAATGAAAAAGTGAGGGTATATTTGATCATTTTTGCAACTTTAACAACAAATTACTAAAAGACTATGAGTCTCCTCGCCAAAATGATTTAAGTTATGTGATGTGTACGAACCCCTCAAAAGTCATTTTTCCCAAAGCCTGGTGCACTATTGTAAAGTTTTCCCGTTTGCCCTCCCATGATTTTTGGTTAGTATACTTAGACTCTTAGTTTTCGCAGTTTTCTGCGTTTTAATTTAAGGGGAGCTTTATAAGAGTCTAACCTATTTTGTATTAAAAAACAACTTTTACGATAGCACAGTATTGGAAGTTCAATCGGTTGCAACACATATGTAATTGTTATTGTTTTTTAATTTTCTATAGCGATACGGAACTAACAGGATATTGTAATACTATTTATATTCTAAATAAAATGTAGAGAAATTGTTCAAACTTTGACGTAAGTAAATATTTACCTGTTTGTCATAATTTTTTTAAATTCATTACTTGACTGTGGGGAAATCTTAATCAAAGTAATGTTTAAATATAAAAATAGATTCATGCATACTCTTCTGCGCCCCTTACTGGGTAATTTTTTACATCCTTATTTTTTTATATAAGCAATATATATGTATGTGTATGTTTCGAACAAACAGTCACACAAAGTGTCTAGGCCTGATGTATGGCAATCCTAATATTTGCTTATATTTTTATTTATGTATGTACATTTACTTCACGGTGGACATTATACAGAAAGTGACGTTGTCAGTGCATTGTAGATTTATTTATTATTTATTTATTAAAGCCTCTAAATCATATTTTTACACTTTAACAAAATTAGAACACGTTTTTCGCTGAAAAGTTGGAAGTTATGCATTCCTCTTTTCTCCATATTCTTAATGTACATGCCTTGGAATATAATTAATAATATAATAAATAATTCTTCCACTTCGTAGTGTAGTGTACGATAATAGTTCTGTCTTCGTATTCACTATCCAGTAAAAACCAGTAAGAACCAGTAATAATTTTACTGTACAGAGTTTTGGTAGGCCAAAACTTGCAAGAAACCAGCTAAAGAGAAACAATTGAGAGAGTGAAAATGACAGCTGAACTTGCAAAGTTTTACTGGATAAATTTCTATAACAATAATTTGCTAGTAAGATCAACCACTGATTGAAATTATTCGGTTTATCACAAATAGAAAACAGTTATTAAAATTGCTAACTATTTTCATTAAAAAAGGTAAAAAAAAAATAGACAAAGTGAGTAAATAAATAATGTACATACAGTAATGCTCAGAAATTTCGTTACTGGCATGTACTGGACAGTTTGTTACTGACACAACTAAGTGACGCATTTATTATCTGTTGTTATTTTTATTTACTTTGTAAAGGGTGATTTTTTAGCTGTTTTCTTTTTGGCAACACTGGCTTTGACAGCTCACGCACGTTTCATGTCTTTTGTTACTGTCAAACATCTTCAATTTGGTCTATAATTTACCTATGAATCGCCTTACAAATGAACAACGCTTGCTAATTATTTAACTTTATTATCAATATGCGTGCCCTGTTACGAATCTTCATCGCTCGCTTAATCCATTTTATGGTTAGTTTAATCGACCTACTGAGGAGGCTATTCGGGCTATTGTGACTAACTTTCGCATCAAATTTACATTGTTGGACATTAAAGAACCAACACGCTTACGTAGTGTGCGAACTGAGGAAAATATTGCAACTGTTTCGGCTTGTGTTTGTGATGACCGTGAATTATCGATTTGACGCTGTTCGCAGCGATTGGGTCCCTGTTACTCCACTACGTCAAAATTTTTTCGGAAGGATTTAGGTGTGAAGCCCTTCAAAATACAGCTGGTGCAAGGATTGAAGACCAACGCCCAATTTTTGGTAAATGGGCTCTTGAAGAGTTGGTCTAAGATTGTATTCTACGACGAAGCTCATTTCTGGTTTTGGAGCGAATGGCACCCAGAAGCATTGCAGGAGCTACGTATGCATCCAGCAAAAGCCACTGTTTGATGTGGATTATGGGCTGGCGCTATTTCTACAAAGATGATGCGAATCTCTACGTTACTGTGAATAGTGAGCGCTACTGTGCGAAGATAACAAACTTTTTGTTGTCCAAAATGGAAGAGCTCGACTTGCATGACATGTGGTTCCAAGAAGACGGTGCCATATGCCACCCAATTTACCTATTGAGAGGCGAGTTCTGTGAACAGTTTATTTCACGTTTGGGGTCTGCCATTTGGCCGCTAAGATCGTTTGATTTAACGCCTCTAGACTATTTTTGTGGGGCTATGTTAAGGCTCTTTTCTATAGCGACATGCCTGCTTCGCACTGGAAGGCAACATTGAAGCATTTATTCGTGAGTTACTGGCCGAAATGTGGAAAGAGTATGCCAAAATTGGGCTAAGCGGATGAGGCGCAACCGCGGCTAACATTTGCATAAAATAATATTCAAACATTAAATTATATCGATCGTACTATCGATTCAAATAAAGGTTTCGTGAATTTTTCGAATTTGATTTGTTTTTTTTTTATTAAAAATTTCAGATAGCTCTTAAAAAATCACCCGTTGCATATAAGTACATACATACGCTGAAAATATTTTATACAAGAAAAGTAAATAAACGAAGCAATTGCATGCCATGTATAATCAGCCTGGGTTGCAGATGCACTATTGTCTATGCCCTGCATTGTCAAGTATACGGTAGGGTAATGCAACTTTGTTACATCCAAAAGCAAACATTATGCTAAATATACACGAGGCGACCGTTTACTTAAGCAACCGACGCATGTTACTTCGTTTGTTGCCTCGCAACAATGATAGAAAACTAGATTACGACTACGCCGGCCGCGTACACGTCACAGCGGTCCCTGCCACAGGAATAGCGAGAAGAAAAGAAAGGTGATAACTGCACTTGGGCGTTTTATTTTCGCTGCAACTGATACAATACAAAACTTCACTTCAAGCACTTCACATTTATTATTCCGTGTTTAACTTAATGTAAAAACCCCTCTAAACTCAGAAAAATCAACTTTTTAAGAGTCATTTGTGACGTCAATCTTTCAGCGAGGCAAGTACGAAGTAACGTAAGTGCTTTTCTCGACCTTCTTTTCTCTGCATCGTGGTTGCCTCGTGGGTAGCTTTGTTGTTTGTTGAAGTTTGTGTTGCTACAACTGTCGCTGAAAACATCAAAATACAGTGACTCACAGCCAAAATGATGCTGCAGTGAAAAGAAAGAGCGCTTAGTAAAAAAATTACGTTTATATTGCGAAAAAAGTTTTTTTTACAAATTTATTAATTTGGTACACATGTATGTATATATTAAATCTTGTAAAATAAAAAATCGCCAAAATTATTTCTTTTTTACAAACGTAAAGTAAAAACATATTCGTATACCGAAATGCAAGCTCACAGCCAAAATGATACACAAATGTTTACCGTTAGCGCCGACAACTTGGCGTCGATTTTCGAATGCAAAGTAAATACTGTTATAAATGTGAGCTATCCTGGAATAGTATTTGATAGTTTTGACATTTTAGTATTGTCATTCATAAAGTGTAGCGCAAATGGTGAAACTGAGTTAAGGAATTATTCAGCATATCATTGAACGTTATGTTCGTGAAAATCGTGTCGCAAATAAAAAGAAATCGACTCATTATAAAATATTTAACGAAAGTAATTCCCGTTGGATTTTACGGAAGATACGCGAAAATCCCCATTTAAGTGCGCCAGCTTTAGGCAACGAAGTGAAAAAATTTCTTGGGAAGAAAAGTCATCCGAAAACCATACGAAGAGTGCTCAGGGAAGCTGATATCAATGGCTGCACAGCCCGAAATAAACTATACGTCAATACTAAAAATCGCAATACAAGGTTGAAGATTGCAAACGAACATTTATATAAGAGTGAAAGCTTCTGGAATACCGTAATTTTTGCAGATGGGAGTAAATTCAACCTGTTTAAATCGGATGGAAAGAGCTATGTATGGGGAAAAGGAAATACTGAGCTACAACCGCAAAATCTACGTAGCACCGTAAACCATGGTGGAGCGCATGTAATGGTGTGGGGATGCATGCCGTCTTCTGGAGTCGGAAATTTGGAATTCATCGATTGTACTATGGGCAAGAGTGTGTATCTGGGTATTTTAAAACGAAATTTGATACAAAGTGCCGCGAAATTAAATATCTCCGACAACTTCGGTACTAACAAGATAATGATTCGAAACACAAATCCGTATTTGTGCAAAGTTGACTTATTTGGAACTGTCCGCACATAGTACAAACACCAGCACAGTCTCCAGATTTAAATGCAATCGAGAATCTGTGGTCAGTTTTGGAGCGAGAGATTCGAAAATACGAGATTCGAAATAAAACCGACTTGAAAAACGCCCTGCAAGAATAATAGAATAAACTTGCTCCTAACTATGCAAAGAAATTGGTGGAATCCATGCCGAAACGTATGAAAGCAGTTATAGATTGTAAGGGGTATCCCACAAAGAATTAATCGACCTAAAATTTTTGTTGTGTCCTTAAAAATATTTTTTGTTACTGCATCATTTTCGCTGTGAGGTGCAATTCAATACTGAAGTTTGTTTTTGTTAATTAAATAAAATAACAACACAATCTGAAATTTTTAGAGCATAAATTAATTGCGTATATCTGCCGCTGTTAAGTGGTATTTATATTTTTTTGAAGATGTATTTAGTTTTCAGGTAATACTTCCTTTAGTATTTATTATACTATTTGGCTGTGAGCCACTATAGTTATTACTTATTTTGCGTATGCCGTGGCAAAAGTTCTATACCGTAAGCGCACTAGTGTCCAACTTTGTTTATCTAACAAGTTTTTTTTTAAATATCGAAATATATTTTAAAAACTAATATATTGTATGAAGACCTTTATTTTGAATAACCATTTTGAGCCGGTTAGGCATTGATTTAACAAGTTTTTCCCAAAAACTAGATTCGATTTTTTCCCATTCTTTGTGTTAAGATAGTCCCATAAATTTTCGATAGGATTAATATCAGGACTTTTGGGTAGCGTTTCCAGAACATAGTGACATTTATGTACTCACATCGTATCGCATACAAGTGCTGTTTGTTTAATATACTTATGTAAGTAGAAACTTGCGACGGGTATTTAAAGTTCGGCTGCACCCGAATTATCTTCACAAATGCATATGGTACTTATTTTTTTAATTTGCTAAATGCATTGCTGATTTTCTTAGAAGCGCCATCTCGCGAGCTCTCCAGCTTTTTCACAAGAAATGTCAGCTGTAACAGCTCGTCTTCGCAACTAGCAAGTGATTCTTCTGAATTTTGTTTCCTTTGGAGGCGCGGAGTACGCAGATAGCTTATATGTTGTGCGTTTGATTCAGTTTTAGCTTTTTAAGGCCCTGTGCCAAACGGTAGCAAAGTGCATTGGAATGGATAGAGAATGAGATAGCAAAGAAAAAATTCTAAAAAAGAAGAGGTCGAAGCTGGCGAACGACAGAATGTTCGAAAGTTTTGTTTGGATTGTTTGTGTAAAATGAAAGCAAGTTGGTTTTATTTCGTCAGCGAATTGGTGGATGTCTAAAAAAGAAGAGGACGAAGCTAGCGAACGACAGAATGTTCGAAAGTTTTGTTTGGATTGTTTGTGTAAAATGAAAGCAAGTTGGTTTTATTTCGTCAGCGAATTGGTGGATGTTATGAAATCAACGATGGGAGGACTAGCGGTCCGCGGAAAGCGGAATTTCACCATATCCGAAAAAATTGACGTCCCATGACTAATAATTACACTACTCGACAAATTTTGATCAACTTTAGTCTCCAAGAATAAAATAGTCCTTTCCTAAAGTGAAATTTTCTCCTGATTCCGAATATGACTTCCATTTTCTTGTGGCAGATCTAGTTTCCGAGATATCGGCGAAAATATGAAAATTCCCATTTTTGCAGAACACTACTTCATATAGGTACGGCAAAAATTTGCATTTTTCATTTTTTCGTTTTTAACTGTTTTTAACTATGCCAAAAAACGTTCAAAAAATGTTGAAAAAAAAACGAAATTTTTTACACAATTTCAGATTTAACCACTTTAAAATCGGAAAAATTCTATTGACGAAAAAAAGTTAGCCCTCCTATGTTGTAGGTAATTTAACTACGAAAATTTTAAGCATACCAGTACAACAATCGGACGTGCCATTGAAACTATAGCCCCGTTAACTTGCAAGCGTCTATCCTACAATTTTAGTATTACTCTGATAAAATTGGCGAGACATTTCATTTGGTCACTCTACCTTAGGGTCTAATAAATTTAAAAAGACATCAAGTATTTAATTGTCACTACTGTTTGTTGTAAATTTTGTTTTGCAAATTGTAGTGCAAATTTATACATACTATATCGGTAGATGTGTTTACGAAATGGCTTGTTGCAAAAGAGATTTTAAATGTAAAAATAATCCGGATGATTTTTGCTTTATTTGCGGACATTATATTTTCGGAAACTCAGCTCGGAAAATAACTAATTCTGTCAGAGATGCATACTTTCATTATTTCGGTTTCCGTGTAAAAAATCTCGATAAATCTTGGACACCTAATTTTATTTGCGCCTCCTGTAGATTAACTTTAATGAGATGGGTATCGGGTAAAGGTCATAACATGAAGTTTGGTGTTCCAATGATGTGGACTGAACCCTTTAACCACGACCAGTGCTATTTTTGCGTGATAGACCTTAAAGGTAAAACGAGAAAAAAGAGGAAATTAATAAGTTATCCAAATGTGGCATCAGCTAAAAAACCAAAACTACATGACCATACCTTACCCATACCTAGACCGCCTATAAGTTTTGAAGCCTCAAGCGAAAGTGACTCCGAAGCAGATAATTCAGAAAGTGGACAAGAAGGAGAGATTCCACATCGAGTCTCACAAGCCGAACTTAATGACTTGGTCAGAGATTTGAAATTATCGAAATTTGATAGCGAAGTTCTAGGATCTCGTTTGCAGCAATGGGGCAGCCTGGGCCCTTCGACAAGTACTTCCAAATTTCGAAATAGACACAAGACTTTCTCTTCTTTTTTTACTAAAAGTGAAAATATTTGCTACTGCAATGATGTTCAAGGTTTATTTGAAGCACTAAAATTAGAAAATAAAGTGGATGATTGGCGCTTGTTTATAGACAGTTCAAAGCATAGTTTAAAAGCAGCATTACTCCATAAAGGAAATTCGTTACCGTCAATACCAGTGGCACATTCTGAGAATACTAAAGAAACTTATTTAAGCATATCAAATTTACTTGAGCTCATTCAATATAAACAATTTAATTGGAAAATTTGTGCGGACTTAAAGGTAAGCAGTTTCGGTGGTACAGTTTAAAATAAATAGTATATGAAATACATCCTAGGTTGTAGCTATAGTTCTCGGACTTCAAGGAGGTTTCACTAAATATTGCTGTTTTCTCTGTCTTTGGGACAGCCGTGCTAGAGAAACCCATTATATTCAGGAAAACTGGCCACCAAGAGCTGAGTACGAACCAGGTGCCTTCAATATCGCAAACCCGCCTTTAGTAAATCCCGAACGAGTTATTTTGCCAGCACTTCACATCAAATTAGGATTAATGAAAAATTTTGTAAAGGCTTTAAATAAGGACGCGCCATCCTTCCAGTACCTAACGAAATTTTTCCCTAAAATAACTCAAGCCAAATTAAAAGAAGGTATATTTGTTGGTCCGCAAATTAGAAAGTTGCTGAAAGACGAAAATTTTGCGAATCATTTATCATCAGTAGAAGCAGCGGCTTGGGACAGCTTTAAGCAAGTCGTTAGTGGGTTTCTTGGCAACAACAAAGATCCCAACTATAGAGAGATGGTCAAAGCCTTGTTGAAAAACTACAGTGCTATGAAATGCAACATGTCCCTCAAAATGCATTTTTTGCATTCACATTTGGATAATTTTCCCGCAAACCTAGGTGCTGAAAGTGATGAACAGGGTGAAAGGTTTCACCAAGACCTCATGATTTTTGAAAAGCGTTACCAAGGTTTTTGGAATGAAGAAATGATGGGAGATTATTGCTGGACAATAATACGGGAGACAAACCCAGAAAATTATAAACGGGTAGTTAGAAGTACCCACGTCCCTCACTATTGACCACCACGGTAAAATCGCTCAATTTGACTTTTTTAGATGTAGATATGTATGTATTTAATGTTGTTGTCGTTGTTCTTTTTTACTGAATTGCTGATTTATACTCATATTACTCAATTGAATACAGTTTAACGTGCAAACATATGTCTATAATAAAACGTTATAAAAAAATAAAAACGTAGTTTGAATAAAAATTTTCTCTATAAAAAAATTGTAGGATAGACGCTTGCAAGTTAACGGGGCTATAGTTTCAATGGCACGTCCGATTGTTGTGCTGGTATGCTTAAAATTTTCGTAGTTAAATTACCTACAACATAGGAGGGCTAACTTTTTTTCGTCAATAGAATTTTTCCGATTTTAAAGTGGTTAAATCTGAAATTGTGTAAAAAATTTCGTTTTTTTTCAACATTTTTTGAACGTTTTTTGGCATAGTGGCCAAACTACTGCAGATACTTGAGGGAGGTGAAGGCAAGACATTTTTATGGGAATTAGTATAATGCATAATTCAACAGTTTAAAACGAAAAAATGAAAAATACAAATTTTTGCCGTACCTATATGAAGTAGTGTTCTGCAAAAATGGGAATTTTCATATTTTCGCCGATATCTCGGAAACTAGATCTGCCACAAGAAAATGAAAGCCATATTCGGAATCAGGAGAAAATTTCACTTTGGGAAAGGCCTATTTTATTCTTGGAGATTTTTTTTGTCGAGTAGTGTTATTTGATGTAATTGATTTTTGACGAGTCCAAATATGCTAATACGCGATGTTTCAAGCATCGAACATCATTGTGCATTGCAAAATTTAATACGCAAATAATAGTCCCTTTATTTCACTTTACAAAAAATCAACAAAATATGTAATACTTGATTTATTTATACGTTTGGTAAATAATTGATTTATTTATAAGTTTGTTAAATCAATTGATTTATTTATAAGTTTGTTAAATCAATTATTACAAACTTAGGGCATGCAATGAAATCGTTTTTTCTACATAAGGAACTTTAACCGACTAAACTAACCACAGATATTTGTTTGTATCAGGTCTTGCAATAGGAACGCTACAAAAGTTTTTTTAAATAAAACAAAAACGGTTTGGGATATGAATTAAATTTTTTATTCCTGTGAAAGTATTTTCGATGCCATTATGTATGGAACTCGATTTCTTTTGCATGCGCACCACGGGCACGCTTGCAGAAGTCCAGACGCTGAATCCAATTTTCGACGGGTTTCAAGCATAAATCGGCCGATACTTCTGCAATTTCACGTTCGATATTCGTACGAAGTTCATCAACCGTCGCTGGCTTGTGGACATAGACCATAGACTTGACGTTGCCCCACAGGAAATAGCCTAACGGCGTCAAATCGCACGACCGAGGCGGCCAATTGACTGGACCATTTCGTGAGATAACATGTTCACCAAACTTGGTTTTCAATAAATCGATTGTGACATTCGCTGTGTGGCTTATGGCGCCGTCCTGTTGGAACCAATATTGTCCAAGTCCATGTCATCCAATTCGGGCCAAAAATTTTCGGTTATCATTGAGCGGTAGCGATTCCTATTCACAGTAACGTGCCGGTCTTGATCATCACGGAAGATGTACGGCCCAATGACGCCACCGGCCCATAAACCGCACCAAACCGTAATTTTTTCGGGATGCAATGTTGACTCATGGAGTACGTGTGGATTGCTGTCTGTCCAATAACGCTTAGTTTGCTTATTGACGAAGCCATTCAGCCAGAAATGACGACGACCATAAATTGGACGTAGCGCTCTTAAAGTTGAGGCCATTGACTCCGAATTTCGGTAGTAAATTTGAATAATTTCGACTCGTTGTTGGATCGTATATCTTTCCATGATGAAATGGCAAACCTTACTGAAGAGAAATGTCAAAAAAACGGGAAAAATATGGCGTCGTTTGCTGTCCCTATCGGTCTACTTTTGTAGCGTCCCTATTGCAAGACCCTTACAAGCAACAGCAGCGATATCTAGCTAGATTCAGCGATCGCGAGTACCTCTTTAAAGTGGTCGAACTTATTACTTTCAAGGCTGCAAATATTAGGCCAGTTTTAAGCTGTGCATAAACAACATGATACGCACGTGCTAGCACTTGTGGAAACAAAAAGAAAAACTGTGTTGATGCTTATTTATAGCAGATACTTCACGATTCGCCACTCGCTAACAGATAGCGGCAAGAATACGTCTAATCAGCGTACGGACTTTGCTCCGAAATTTTGAAATCTACTCCCTACTCCGATTGACCTCAAATATACTCCGCCTTTTTGTGCTTTTTAACATTTGCATTCATAATATATTACCAAATTCTATGGTAATCTCAATAACTTCTGTGGTAACCATCAAAGATTTGAATAACAACGTGCCTCTTTTATTCTTTAACATCCCTTGCGGAATCACTTCTCATTTCCCAGAGAAGAAATGTAGCAACTATTTAAAATGGTAATTTTGTAAGGCCTTTTTATTGTATCTTTCTCAAAATTTATGTAAATTTATTTCGTCAAAAATAACTCGACGTTTTACTGGCTGTTTGAGTAGTTTAATTAGGAAAATCATATTTTAAGTTGCTATTATAATACGTATATATATATGTATATTTTCACATGGATGACAAACTTAAAAGGTAAAACCTCAGATAATGCAATAAAATATCCTCAAAAGTATAAAGATACATATTTGGCGAGAAAAAAGGCCATGGTTGAAAAATGTAAAACGTGTCGCATACTGAAAATTATGCAAAAAACAACTTAGCAATAAGGTTAGCTATTTGGATCGACACGGGAGTTTAATGAGGTATCACCGTACTCGCGGTCGATGAATCTAGATAGCTATCGTTGTTCTTGCTTGTACACACAAATTTGTCCGAGCGCAAGCAAAGCTCAGCCATCGTCAGATGCTCCTAATATGTATGTATGTTTTTTTTAATACAAAATAGCAACAGCGCTTTCTTCCATTCATCAGTGCGTAGGTATCTTTCGCGTACAATTTCATTCTGGTAACAAAAAATTCCAATGCGAGTAAATCCTTTAGCAAAATACATTTGTAAAATTCTATAAATTTTCACTTTTAGCATCATTGTAGATTTTATAAATGGAACTTTGATAACTTATTTTAGAATCAACATAAAAAAGTTTGCACAAAAATATGTCCGGTAAAGTCATCTGATTATCGCCTGGATTTAATCGTTACTTAAATCGTTAATGATTAAAAAAGAATTTAAGGGAGATATGTATGGTCATACATACACACACACAAGAAGTTTTGAATTACTTCCACTGTTATTCTTTGTCGGCGTACATACCACTTTTTTTTGTTAATATACAAATATGTTTGTGTGTATGTATTACAAATAAAATCCCAGCCAGCAAGAACATATGTTTTACGAAGAATTATCGAATCGGAAAGGTTAGAGAAAAGCTCGTAAACTATAATACAAAAACCTACTCACAACAAGGATTTTATAATTTGTCAGTACAAGCAAGAGTTTTCGTTTTCCTCTTTCAATTGTAATATGTATTAAAAGAACATAAGTAGTTTGATAAACTATTAAAATTTATCATTCAGCACGTGGTTTTGATTCATTGACAGACTGCTGCAAACCCAAAAGACGATATTCCGCGTGCATTTTTTTACATTTTAATTTCCAGTAACCGATTAAATATAAATCTAAAATTTTATTAAGCAAGTTTTTCTTTTACTAAGCGAGTTTTTTCTTTACACGCGGACCGAATCAATATTAAAAAAGACTTCAAAGTTTAATTTCCCATGTCGAATAAACTTGATTACAAGGATTAAAATTTATGAATTCTTAAGCATTATTTTTCGTATTGAAAAATAGTAGCTAAAGCAGTGTGCAAACATCGTTTTTTACGTAAATCAATCGTTTAGGAGACTCGTTTTGCAATCACATAACAAACGTAAAAACATTCGCATACGAGTGCTTTTTCGATCCGTGTACGATGGTTCGTAGGCGCTCTACAATATCAAGCGAAAAAGTAGTCGAAAACGAATCTTAAATAAATATCATAACCGAGGAGAATACATGTGTATTTAGGTATGAGCTCGTTTTGGATAATTTTGCTGGCTGGGTTGATAAATAAACAAATCCGAATGTTTTCATAAGAATTGCGTTAGTCTAAATGAAAAAATGATAATTGGACGGTTAACTTTAATGGTGCCCACAGTCACCGACGCAAACGTACGTTACGTGTCAGCTGACACGATCAAACTTATGAGAGCGCCATGTAAATGAAAACTCATCAACGTGTACGTGTGACGGTTACGCGCGACGTGTACGTGTGCAATCAGAGAAATTTAGATTTTTGCGGTGAAGCCGTGTCAGCTGAGTGCTCTCTCACCGCACAGTGTTGCCAAGCAGAACTTTTTAAAATCATTAACAAAATAACCTTATAAAAATTTAAATTTTTATTAAATTAATTTAAAATCGATGTTTAATAATGTTAATTATAGATAAATGAACTATTTGCATTTGTTGGTTTTTGGCTTTGGTTTATTATACAATGAAAAATTGTAATTGACAACGCGGATGTGTGTAAAAGTATGTATGCAAACAAATGATGCAAGCAAACACAGTTTTATGTACGCAAAGTTTGTTTACAAAACATACGCACGGGCACAAGTTTTGCTCTATTTTGTGTATCTCCCGTCAAACAGGCACGGCATACGTACACGTCGGTGACTGTGGGCACCATTAGGCAACTGTCGGGAATATGCAAATAAACGAAATGCAGTTAAGAAATGAGATTCAAATAATATACATACATATGTATGTGTGTACATATGTAGCTAAAATGAATTTTTGGGCAGATATCTGAAATATGCAATGAAGCACTAGGGCAAGTAAGTAGAATATCGAATTTCTGCTGAACAGACACCAATACATAGCAACAAATAGCCTAAACAGATGTCAGCCTTAATTTGTATTAACTCTTCAATTAAACTCATACTAGTGTGGAGTAACTAGCTTGCTGTTCAAAAGGATGTGTTACTGTGGCTGTGAATAGCAACTAATAGGGAGGATGTTTATGCAAACATAATTATTAAAAATGGGATACTTATTGTTATATATACATATGTATGTACTTACATAGTTGTTTTTTCTAATTTGTATGTACTTATGTATATACCGAAACTCTTAGAATTAATAGCGAATTTGATTAAACCATGTCTGTCTGTCCGTTCGTCAGTCAGTCGGAAAACTCGAGTAAATATTGAGCTATCTTAACGAATTTTGGTATACCAATTGACCTGGACGCAATGTACTTTGAAATTGCAAATCGGGTGAACTCGGACAATAACCACACCCACATAATGGTATTTAGTGAAAATCAAAAGACTGCGATATTTCAATAACTATTGCAGCTAATTTTCTCAAAATTCACACATAGGATTGGGAATAAGCGTGGATTTTTTATTTTTTTTGGTAAATAAGCGTGGTCCCGCTCACTTCAAAAATCCAAAATCTTACAAACCGCGATATTTTAGTGAGGATGGGACTACACTAACAAACACACCGAATCAAAGAAATTTGAAATGGGCGTGGCACCGCACACTTTGGAGCAAATAAGTATATCTCCGAAACCATACTACCAAAGGCTACCGAATTTTGAAGACACATCACATTTGATGTACGTAAGCAAAAATTATACTAATCGGACCAAAACTACACCCACCTCTCATATAACGGTAATTTTCAAAAAAAAAAGAAGCGATATTTAAGTAACTATTCAAAGAAAAATCCGTAATAGGCGTGGCACCACCCACTTTCGAACAACTAGGTATATCTCAAAAACTATATTACATGTCAAGTCAAGTAGCATAATTTCGAAAATTGTAAAAATCGTACAAAAACCATTTCCACCTCTCATATAACGGCATTAAATTCCGATATTTATTAACTATACAGTTAATTTGTTTAAATTTCATAGACAAGATTGGGGTTGAGAATAAAATATATACATGGAATCATAAGAGAAATAATTAAGGTTTCAAAATGATGTAATACTGTGGAATTTAAGATTTTATTATATTCATTTAAAGTTCTTAGAATAGGAGAACTGGCGGCATACAGAGTTCTAGCTCGTTCTAGGTAAAAAGTATAATTGCTTCGAAGACTTCTTAAAGTGATATTAAAGTGAATGCGTTCTAGCAAGAATGGACAATCAATCGAGCCACGTATAATACCAAAGACAAAGGTGAGCGAGAGTATAGTTCCTCTAGAGTTTAGAGATTTTAAGTTGATGAGCTGACATCTAGCACTATAAGACGGAATCGGGTCGCTAAAATGTAAAGAGTGTAGGGCAAATCTGACAAACTTTCTTTGAATTCTTTCGAGTCTCACTATATGGCGATCAAAATATAGCCGCCAGATGAAGAGCGTACAAGTGAGGTAATTAATAGTTTCAAGGTATAAGGATCACAAAAATTTGAACAGAATCGGCGAATGAAAGCCAGCATAGAATATGACCTTGAAATAATGGAGTTTAAATGGTTTTCAAATAAAAATTTAGAATCAAAGACCACACCGAGATCGCATATTTCACCAACTGTGCTGAACCATTGATATAACAAGAAGTAGGGATAAGGGAGCGAGATTTGCCGAATGAGACATGAAAATATTTTTTTATATTTAAATGTAGTTGGTTTTTTCTACACCAGAAAGCAACGTTATCAAGATCCGACTGGATCTTAACCGAATCTGAATTGCAAGATATGGTAGTGAATACTTTCAAATCATTAGCATGTAATAGAAATTGAGAGTGGTTAAAACAGTTGGATATATCATTAATGAAGATAGTGAACAGAAGGGGACCTAAAATACTCCCCTGGGGGATACCAGAGGACGCAAGGAAAGGACGAGAAGAAGCGTTATCCACCACGACTGTACAAATGCGAGACGAGAGATATGATTATATCCAAGCCAGAAAAAGTGAGTGAATCCCCATATATGCTAATTTGCAGACCAACATTGAGTGGCTGACTTTATCGAAGGCTTTAGAAAAATCGATATAAACTGCATCAACTTGGGTTCGACTATTAAAAGCGGACAGACAAAGTTCGGAGAACACTGCGAGATTTGTTACAGTAGCCCTACCAGCAATGAAGCCATGTTGTTCACAATGAACTGAAACAATTTTGAAACCGTCAACAGTTTAGAGATCGGTCGATAATTAGAAACGTTACTTTTTTTGGCAACCCTTGAAGATAGGTGAGATAGAGGAAACTTTCCAATCATTAATAAAACACCACACTCAAGAGACTTATTAAAAATTAATAAAATAGGATACGCAAATGCAGAACAGTTCTTTAAAAGATAAGAGGAAAACCCGTCAACACCAGTTTGGCAGAGGATTAGATTTTTAGAATCCCATCTAACACATCATCGAGCGTTAAGGAAAGAGCACCAATATTAATCAATTAAATCGAATCGGGTTCAAAATTTCGGCTAAAGAAATCTGCGAAAAGATTAGCCACCTCCGTAGAAGAGTTGGCATGGGTTTCATTATACATACATATATGCCAAATATTGTTGATCTGCACCAAATAATTACAAGAAACTTGGCTTTTTGAATGCCAAGTTAGATTGAATGCGAACTTAGACTCTTCCTTATTTTTTATACTCGGGCGCAGTGGTGCCCATGGTTTTATAACTTTATTCACTTAACGGGTTTTTGTAACAGCATAGACCAACCCAGATAGATATAGACATAGTCACGATTTCCATTTCAACTCAGTAAGATGCCTTTTGAAAATTATATAAGTCGGACAAAACCTACGCCCATCTCTAATATATGTACATATGTATATGTAGGTAAATTACCAAAATCAATAAACCCCATATAGTAACTACATATGTATACAAAGTTACTTGCTCACATTTGATATGCAATATTTGGTTCGAGAATGAAATATATGGAATCAAAAATGTTGGGAATAGGCGTGGCATTGCCCAGTTTAGAGCAAATATGTATATCTCTGAAACTTCTTTACCAAATTCAACCAAATTTCGTACACACTTTGCATTTTTAGTAAGAAAGCACAGTTTCCTAAATTATAGAAGTCAGACGAAAATCACGCAACCTCTCATATAACAGTAATTTTCTACAAAGTTTGAAAAATGCGTTACTTAAGCATATATGTAAATGTACCTAAATACAATACATACATTAAAATCATACCAATTTATTTTAGTTTTTATCCATAAATTCAAATAACGAATAATGAATTCCCAAATCTACTAAGGAATCTACCGTCATCCCAACCAATTTACTTTTTTGGCGAAATGGTTTCCTTATGTTTTCCCTAAACTATTACAAGGCAATGTATCATTGAAGCTTAATGAGTTCAATTCGTTCTTATTTACTGCAGTTGAATTTTGTTTACAAGATGATTGAAATATAATCATATTCTAAATATTTCCATATTTTATTTTCATGGGCATTTATGTCGGCATCGTTTTCAGCAACTTTACATTCATACAGAACACGTCAACGGATTCAAAAGTGTATAATAAAATTTTCATGTATTACTTGTCCATGTTCTTCTTGATCATAAAAATGCATATGTATGCATTGGACTGTATTTATATGCTCATTTATGTATTTAGATGCATATAAAAAGTTAATTTTGGCATTTCACCGCTCTAAATTGAAATGCGATCAAAGTCTTCGGGTTCGATGATAATTCATTATTTTATTGCCACAGGTACACAGGACGTGTTGGATCGAACAGTTCATTCCAGAATTTTCAAGTAGTATTCTTGATTGCAGCGATAGCAGTCACGCGCTCCATTAAATATACATACATACATACATACTTATATATGTATATAGGAGGGGACAGTTGAAGTGTTACCAACCATACAGCGATCATATTTTTGTTAAGGTGCTCACCACAATTGCATTAAACTTCGCCTGTTAAAGAGTAAGCAAGGGATGGTAAAAAAATATGCCAGTATATACGCCCTGAACAAATAGATTCAACGCGAACGGGCCAAAATACTTGCAAAATCACATTCGTACAGAATGCAACACGATTTCTCATTTCTAAAATCTATATTCAAGTAAAAGGTGTTCGCATCGAGCTGAAGTAAATATGTATATCCTAATTGTTTGACCATTTTCACACATTTCTGTCCTTCAAATCATTAAAAAATAATTTTACACAAAAAATATATAGACTGTTGAATAGGAAACACACTTCAACTGCCCACCTTTGTTTATAAATACGTAAATATTAATGTAAGAATTTCTTACCATAGATATATAATATATAAAAAGTATAAACTTTTGCCATTCCATCTTTGATTTAAAATTCTCGAGTTTTTACGAGAAGGATCGAAACCAACAATTAAATGTTAATTAGAATTTTTAAATTTGCATTAACTCTATTTGTTCGTAATTCAAAAATTTGAACTTTTTTTTAACGTGAACTCAATTGATTTTACTTAGTTCACGCTATTGAGCGTGCACTGTATATATGTACATATGTATGTATGTATATTTGTATAACCGGAAATATAGTTTCTTAAAAAATAAAGAATAAAAGAAGAGTTCTTGATGGAGTGCAGATATCCATTGAAAAAAGAATTCCCATCACCTATGTGCACAGTTCCTCAAGTTATTGATCGAATGATGACGGCATTTTCGAATACATATAAGTATGAACAGTATTCAAAATGGAGAAAGAAATGTCTATAAAGGTTACATAAATATTTTGAACCACAATCTGTTTGAGAGCTTAAATAGCAGGTATCTTTCTATTAAAAATCCCGTGAAATAACAGAATAACTATCCCATCGATAGAACAACAAACCTTGATTTAGAAAAAATATATAAAAGAATTCGAACATTTTCCGCTATAACAGGACAGTAACTCCATAAAACACATGTGGGATGTGCAAATCGCAATGGTATCAAATTTCTGCTAAAATTTGATCAAGAGTAAGCCACATAAAATAATGGTAGTTCCAAAAGCTAAAGGCGATTTAAAAAAGTTTTGACGTCCTTAATTAATAAAACGATCAAATGTGTGAATTCTAATTTTATTTTACATGTTAACAAAAAACTTTGCTAATATTTTTGATTCCACATGCAAATTTGCATTCATGGCTGAGTTCAACAAACATTTGATCAATACCTCGAGGAACTGTATTATTGGGCCGATCACATAATCGATGTACAGACTCATCAATCATAAGAAAACCGCAATGGTAAGGCCCGCTGTGTTTTCGGCTGCGCCGCTCTCACTAACGACTTAACTTCACATAAGTATACAAATTATTTTTTATTTGAGTTTCGTGATTTGTCTGTGCAGCTCTATAGTATTATGAGTATTGGTTTTTTTGTTCATTTTTAGTCGTATTTAAACCAGTTAATTTCATATTTTTTATGTTAAACATGTTTGGCTTAGGTAGATTAAAAGTTAGAGCAGACGTTAAAAGTACAACCATCGATCGGCCTTTAATAGCTGTTACCTTACAGCAGCGATTCTTAACATCGGGTCGCGAGAAGTATTGGATTGGGTCGCGGAAATCGCCCAAATAACTTTAAAGAAGTGCTAAAACTTCACGTTTTTAATTGCGAATATTTTTATTTTGTTTTGGAAAGAAAAAGAAACACAAGCAAAGCGCATGAGACTTGATGCACCAGAGAAAATTACCTACGCTTCTTTCGAAGTAGCTTTAAAAGTAGCTCAATGTAAAAAAACCCCATAGTATTGCTTAGCTGTTGATTAAACCGGCTGCAATAGCCATGGCAAGAACTGTCTGTGGAGATGAAATTGCGAAATGGTGCCAATTTCAAACGATACTGTGAAAAAGAGAATAGATTTAATGTCATTAGATATTTTAGAACAATTAATAACGGATCTCAAAAAAGCCATCAAATTTTCAATTCAAATCGACGAATCAGTTGATATTGAAGATACAGAACTCCTCAAAATTTCAATGAAGAGTTCCTGTTTTGTGAACAAATCTCTGGAACTACAACTGGGGCTGATATATTTCTTTTAATAGACAAGTTCTTTGTGGAACACCAATTACTGTGGGACAATTGACTCGCAGTCTGTACAGATGGGGCACCGGCAATGACAGGGAGTCGCATCAGGTTTAGTGCCAAAGTCAAGGAACGAAATCCAGACGTTGTTTTAATACGCTGCTGTTTACATCGAGGAAACTTGGCTACACGTGATATGCAGCCAGATCTACATCAGGTGTTAAAGGACGTAATACAAATTATAAATTTCACAAAGGCACGCGCTATGAACTCTCGGATATTTCGACTAATGTGCGAAGAAATGGGTTCAGATCACCAGAATTTACTATACTATTCGGATATCCGCTGGCTATCCCGCGGAAAGATTCTAGCTAGAGTTCTTTCTCTTAAAACAGAAATAGAAATATTTTTGACAGATGAAAGACATATTCGTGTCGCTTCAGTGACAACAAATGGATCGGTAAATTGGCATGTTTAGGTGATGTTTTCCACCACTTGAATCAGTTGAACACAGAAATGCAAGGTCAAAATCGCACTGTAGTAGACATTTATGAAAAAATTACTGTTTTTAAAAACAAAATAAAACTTTGGAAAAATAAAATAGCCAATGTTAATTGGCAGCGTTTCCAACATTAAACTTGGTTTTGGAAGATCTTAATCTTAATGGCAACCGTATTTTCGTGGTGACCATGCCTATTTTTTTAGAACATTTGACAAAACTTGAAAACGAAATGGAAAGATATATTCCACAAAATGTCCATATCGTGAAATACAGTTGGGTAAGAAATCCATTTGAAGTCCAATTTGATTACAAGAAGAATTGCTCGAAATGCAAGGTGATGTAGTTTTAAAAGAGAGATTTGCCAGAACGAGTCTCACACAATTTTGCGCACAATTATCTGGGAAGCCTGTTCTGAGCAATGAAGCTGAAAAAGCCCTGCTACTTTTCCCAACTACTTATTTATGTGAAGCAGGATTTTCGTGCCTTGCTGTTATGAAGAATAAGTACAGGAGTAGGTTGGATCCTCAGCATGACATGCGGTGTGCACTTTCTATAAACATAACTCCACGTATACATGATCTTTGCTCAAACATACAACACCAGTGTAGTCACTAATTATTTTGCTGTAAATTTCGCGTACTTCAAATATATTCGTTCTTTGGGTCGCGAGCCAAAAAGGTTAAGAACCACTGCCTTACAGTATTGAACAGTGGGGAGCTACCCACCAAAAATCTGGAACCGCTTCCTGTGACAACGTGTTGACCTCAGAAACGAATGTGGGATCGAAAGAAATTGTTAGGCGTCTTAGTATTCACCGTAGTAGGTTAAAGAAGCGAAATACAAATTAGACATGCGTTAACCCATAAAAGAACTCGAACACGAATGCGACAGAGAATCGGTATAGTAAACAAATATAATATTTTAATATGAGTGTGTCTTCTTCTTCTCATATTGGTATGTAGTTTATAGATTTGGAAACTACTCTACAGATTGAATCAAAATTCAAGGGATGTGTTTGTATGCTGTATGTTTTGAATAGGACAAACAAAAATTCAGACAGGGGGGGCTGGAGGCGAGATATTTCTGTAAACACTACGCACAGTCAAAACGCGTATTAGTCTCGTAAATATAAATATTTATATTTATTATTTTATATTGAGCCGATATATGGAACTAGAGCCGAGACGCATCTAAAACCCGTATTGGTTCAATTTCATTTAGATTCAGAACATTTATTTGTAGGGTGTAGCGAACCGCGCCGTGCATACTCGTTAGCTTTAAAAAGAGTGTGAAATTCAGTAGAAAAGTACTAAGGTGATGGTGAATAATATTTTTAACAAGAAGATGGAAATAGATATTAATACAATCCAGTTTACTTATCATTGTCGTTTTTTCTTGACACTGAAGTAAACAGCGCAGCTTATTTCTGTGTTTACAGAACATTATTTTTAATTATGCTATGAAACTAAGCTCGGAAACAGCTGGTGATGTAAATTTCGTATACAAGATTTGCAAAAAACACTTTAATTACATTAGTAATAATTACAAAAATATTATTTAATAAGCAACATCACACAAATCGATTGAAATTAAATGTTATTTTAAGCTTTGTGAATAAATACAAGTGAAAAATCTTAGCCCATATACGCCAAGCTGAGATAACCTAATGTAAGCAACCCACAGTATTCTTGTGTCATTCACTGAGCAAATTTCTATGTATGTTTGACAATTAATATTGGCGGCCGCCATAGCCGAGTGTGTAGCGTGCGCGCGCTTCATTCGGTGAGTACTTGGTTCAAATTCTGGCCGGGGCAAGTAACATCCAAAAATTATAGAAAAAGTTTTTTCTAATAGCGGTCGCCCCTTGGCAGGCAATGGCAAACCTCCGAGTGTATTTGCGCCATGACAAAAAACTTCTCACAAAAAACATTTCGCCGTTCGGAGTCGGCGTAAAACTGTAGGTCCCTCAATTTGTGTTACAACATCAAGACGCGCACACCACAAATTGTAGGAGAAGTTCGGCCAAAATCGCTTAAGTGGTTATGGCGCCAATTAAATAAAAATAAAAAAAGTTGTGATATTTAATATCAGCCGTCGCCATATTTAATTTAGAAGACTTCTCACTTGTATTCATTCACAATGACCTTAAGTTTGTGGAATCAAGTTACCAACCATGCGAATCCAAAGAGATGATAAGGCGTTTAAAATTTCACATTTTATATTATATCCCGCAGTGGAAAACGAACGTGCCACGCGATATACATATGTGTATTAGATAAATTGACCCTACATAATAGATGTAGCTTCTAAGTATATACTTTAATCTATTATTTCCGTATTGAAAAAGCGTGATGTCACGTTTCAGTATAAGATCCCAGTGACTAAGTAACAGATAAAGACTAGCTATCCATTCAATATGGGTTAATTTCCGAATGTGTTCTAGTGTTAACGAATTGTTGTCAGATGCTAGGTATCCAACAGAAGTGTTCAACCAGTGGTTCAAGCACGTCTGGTTTTAAACACCCTCCAGCAAAAATATGGCCAGAAGAATACTTTGTACCGGATTGCAAAGTTTACAGCGTAAAGCACAAATTACAGATCCATATGTACCGCATTCCAAAATAAATTAATGCAAAGAATCAGTCTCTCTTATTTTGTGAGCAAGTAAGTTGGAAACCAGTAACTCATTGAAGTTTCTCATATTAGACGTCATCATCCATTATACTTATAGTAATGAAATCGGAGATACTGATGCTTTGCATTATTGCATTTTGGAATGTGGCCTTGTTTGTTCTCGTTCCATTGTATTGCAGGTTGTATAATTAGTGACTTTGTTTGGGAAGCGGTTTTTTTTAATTCTTCCAGGTAAATATCCGCCGAAGTTTCAATATGAAAAACAGCTAAGATTAGCTCTCGATGCAGTTGTGGTTGTTCCGATACCACTATCAAGAGAATAATCGGAAAATGTTCCGATGATACTCGATTCTTTTTTTAATAATTCAATATCTTATATGTAAGACAATTATAATTTAACATAAAAATCAATAATTATCGAAAAAGAACTTTGTTAATACTTACAGATGAGAGGAGATTTCTTTTTTGAGAAATTATTCTTACTGCAGCTTTGTAAAATAGACGGTCAGACGGAACCCAAGTTGCCACTACGCAAAATAAATTTCAACATATGTACATATAAAGTGCTGGGTAATGGACTTTAAACTCTGCCCACTCTAAAATGTGTTTGATTTTAAAATGAGAAAGAAAGTTTGGACACCACTGCCTTCTTTCAGTCCTGCAGTTTTGGCATATTCTATACCAACATAGTCGTGCGCAGCCTAGTTATTTATGAACTCGCAAATTCAATATGTATGTCCAACATTCCTTTTCACACTCGGTATAAATATGTACATAAGTATGTATGTATGTATCAGTTTATGTAAGAATGTTGCAAAAATAACTTGTCATTTTCGTTGTAGTGGGCTTGTCTAACATGTTCTACAAACATACATATGTATGTATGCCTGACAGACATTGTCTGTACGTATGTATGTGTTTAAATGCTTCTGTGGCGGCAGCAACTGTTGAAGTGTAATCTTGAACGCACACGGTTGCTGCTAGTGGAGAGCGTATTGATGAACATGATTACGGTTTCAAACAGTATTGAACTTATTTATCATTATCTTAACAACTCATGTGCTTAACAGTTTTGCTTACCAGGGAGCGTCTCGCTTAAGCGCGTGCGTCCAGTAAAACGAAGTGTTGATCTGACTGCGAGTGGCGCACAGTAGAGCATCTACTTAGTACAAGGTGGGTGGGGAAAACTAATAAAATGGGTTTGGCGAAATTATAGTTTGGAACCCACTAATTATCTCGTAGTGTGCTACCCTATATATAAAAAAAAGTTGATTTACTTTATAATAGTAATGTGAAAATTCTACCGTATTATACTGCTTGTTGTTTTATAGACGAGATTTTCCATTGATACCGTTCGACTGCTTTTACATTTAATATCAGTTGTACTAGTTATACGGATTGTTTCAGGTTAGACCATCCTGCCCGCCGATAGAGAAACGGTGCCCGCTGACACACGACTTATCTGATGTGATAGTCGTGTTCACGAAATCTCATCACTGCATGACGGTAAGCTAGCGGCTAGCGTGTCAGCCAAAATTACCTGTCTTATGAGATCGCAATTTCGTGTTGACGGAGAGTATGCGTTGGAGATTCGCGCAATTTTTATATGTGATCTATCGGCTGAGTTTCGTATTACCTTTCTTATAGGTAAGCACCTAATAATGATACGAGTACACGATGTAAAGTTGGGGAAAGTAGCATTGCTGTGACATCGCCACTGAGGAGGGGACTGAGAAAAAACACGTCGCTATATACATATGTTGGGAAGAATACACACGATTTAGATAATACATAAGTACAACAAAATTTAGAAAAAACAGTTGATTCTGTCAAAATTTGCAACAGATAGTTAGAGATACCGCAATATGCGCCATATTCTGTATTATTTTCATCATCCTCGCCACCACATTTTATATATGTAGCTCAGCAGAACCATCAGCGCTAGTTTAGCAAAGAGATCATACTACAAGCATTAGACCAAACATGTGGGTCAGAAGTAGAAAACAAATCACATGTATAGGATACAAATCATTTTGTACATTCCTCCTAAAGCTCTTAGCAACGTGATTGTGATATGCACCTTTTGTTCGCAATTTAAACGACAACCGTGACCGTCATGTTACTAGGTAGCGTGACCGGGATTGTTCTTGCTGGGTTGTTGTTGATTTATACATACATATGTACATATATGTATTTGTACTTATGTTCGTTCTTTTGTATGGTTAGTGGACGCCGTAGTGTGCAGTGATGCGTACCATCATCCAGAGTACGCTGGTTTAAATAATGGCCGGCGCGTGAAGTGAATATTGTTATTTTAAATTTTATTATATTATAATAATTATCACTGTTATTGTTATTATAAATAAAATGTATTTAGTTTTCAATTATAAAACCCCTACACAAATGTTCGTTTAATTTAAAAAATCCATCACCGCTTTTTTAATATTATATTTCAATAAATTATATTTACAGTGGCATGCGAAAGTTTAATGCCGATTCAGAAATGTAAAAATTATGAGGAAAAGGATAGTAAGAGCTAAAAAAATGGCGGTTTGATCAGGGTTCAGACTTTTAGAAAATATTTGGGATTATGAATATACCGTTTTTTAGTACTCATACCCACAATATGTAGAGATTTATATTGGGTAAATACCCTTCGTGGGTAAAAGCAGGGTATTTACCTAAATAAATACTCGAATAGAGAGCAAGTACAAAAAAATCCCTCAAAATTTTAATTTCGCTTGTATACTATAATTTAAAGTGTGCAAAATAAATGTGTCTATATAATATAGTTATTTTCTTAAGATGCTACTTTTCAACTTGCAGGTACGCATTTTATTTGTATATATAAAATTCATTATTTCTTCTCCAAATTTTCTTCGACATAGTTTATTCCCCCCAATTTAACCATTATACCGGGAACTTACCATGTGCGCATTTTCCATCTGTAACGATCTGTGGTATGTGACGTAGTGTAATCTTTTCGATATAGATTTTGACTTTGAAATGTGAGCAAATTATTAAACCACGCAATAAACCGCTCAATTGTAAGAATACTACTAGTTTGTTTTAAACTGGTATAATATAAAGTATATATTCTTGAATATACATAGGCTATAATGCATAAAGAATGAGGTTAAGTTTTCTATTAAATAAACCCCTTTAGTTTCTCTGAAAATTTAGTTTGATTTTAAGATTAGTTTTTAAGGATAAGGTCGATATGCTCTTTCTGCTCTTTTCACACCGGTTTTTCAGAGTATATACAGTTTCTTCAATCGGCGGCAATAGTCATGGTATTTGTTACACGCAGTACATCGATGTTATGCGCAATTACTGGTCAACCAGGCAGATAAATCGGCTCTTTCAAATATTGAAGCTTTGCGTGAATATTTTCGCATTTATGGCGGCTACTTCTTTCTATCAATTAGATAGATAGATATTGGTATTGAGGCTTACACTTCGACCTTATGATCCATTGTGTTCCCAGTTCTTTATAATACCTCGTCAAAGTTCAACGCTCTTGGGAAGCCTGAGATGACGGTTGGTGGTAGCGAGAGCACGAGTTTGTGCTCAGGGCTGTATCAGCCCCTTTATCTCTGCCGTCTTCACACTCGACGAGTAGGTGCATCGGGGTCTCCGGGGCAAAGTCATAGAATTGATACAACACGTTCGACCATATTCCGAGGTTGTGCACATGGCTTCGCGGTGGCTCTGGCAATAAATGTTGGCCTGCGCTCGACAAGGCATTTATTTGAATTACTATTTGCTGTAATTCTAATAAGGACTCACCTCATTGGTTGGTGCCCACTTCTCATAAGCGCGTTGGCATTGCCCCATGCCCCGCTTTTAGGCGTTACCTCTGCAAGCCATGATGCAGTATTCTCGTCCTTGAAATCAACCAGGAGCAACCTTGGATGAAAGTAAACTCAATAGAAAACTAGCGGGTGGGTCCATCCTCGACCATTATCGCCTCTCGCAGATAGCCTAGGTCCGCTAACCCTAGTGTGACCGCCGGATAGTTTTCGGCCGCACCTCCAACGGGGAACCTTTGAGGTCGTCTGAGTAACTGGTGGACTGGCCGACCCGCCGACTACGATTGTGGAGGAGGTGGGCGGACCCGCAAATTTTGGAGTTCGGTAGCCTTTGATTTCCCGCTTCTCCAATCTACAGCGGGCGCGGATCTGTGTGAAGATCGTCGCATCCTGCTACTTCGCCCTACTGCGGGTGCGGGTTTGATGGTATGCCTCATCATCAGTCCATCAATATGACGCGCCATTTTAGAATGCTTGTACTGCTCCAGGTATCTCAGATACCGTTTTATGCCCGGTGTGCGCAGCTCCCCTTTGATCATCAAGTGCAGCTGGCTTCCACGGAGAGGGCACAGTTGGTGGTTTGCTCTTTCTGCGCGTCCTGACTACCGTGAAATGCTCGCTAGTCCTAGGACTGAGTGATCGGTGATTGTTGCGGGTGGACCGCTTACTGGAGACAGTTGCCTCTCTTGTGGGCTCATTCCCGTTTTGTTGTTGTTGTTTTTTGTTGTGTTGTCTTCCATCTTGTTCTTACGAGCGATTGGGGAATCTCCCATCCGGCGGTGAGTCATCACGATGGTGGAATTCGATTTAAGCATCGACTAAGCCCCTGCACCACGTCGAGATGCCTGCCCTAGCAGGAGTTCCTATCGAGCCGAACCTACGTACCTTTGGGTTCAAAGGCGAATGTTGGACCAAATTTCCATAACTTTTTCACGGCGGCGTCCAAACTTGTGAAACACTGATTATTGGCTTGACTTTTGTTTTACTTCATGGTTGCGTTCATTTCTTCTCTAATGTAGCCAAAATTTCTTACGTTCATTCGTAAATTTTATTTGTATATATTTTTTACTAGATTAACCGAGAAAACACACTTGTGTGCCCTACAGAAAAAAAATCTTAACTTTTGTATTGTCAGACTACTGAAGCTTATGTGCCCGAGTACTAAAAAAAGTCCGATTACTAGCACAGGGCACATTTCTAAGAAAATTGCAAATACTTAAAAATAATTAATTTTTGATAGATTTAAATTATTTATAGAATTGTATTGTAATTATTTTTTTGATGGAGGTACTTTACATAGTTTATAATTTATATTTTTTAAGGTTTGCAAAAAAGTCAAGTGTCCGACATCGTTGACTGAAGTTGATATTATTCACTATGTGTACATATGTTTTGTCTTACACGCACTAGCAACATCGAAGATTATAAATTTAACTTTAAATATACTTAAGAGGCATTTTCTTCTTTTTAAATATAAGTTCCTGACAGGCATATTTTGAAAGAGGACGAGCATGATTCAATTGTTAAAGGTTATGGCATTGTTTTCATGTTATTCATGCAAAAAATCTCGTGAATGTCATCCGAGATAAAGTTTTAATCTTTTATTTAAAGATAACGAAGAACAATTATATTTGAAAATTGTGCAATACAACGCATTGCTAAGCGATCCGATTTGTCAAAGGGAACGAAGAAACTATTTACGGAGCAAATCTTTAAATATTGAATCACGGTGTACGAGTACTTCATCTTTTCATACATAAATTTGTAAACAATAAAATGAATTAACGAATCTTATAAATATTCCTTACTTCGATGTAATTTCGTATTCAAATCCAGTATTTACTTCGAAGTAGTGGTGTCGGAACTAGTTTCTAGTTTCGGCACATTTAGCTTTTCCAATAGCAGGCTATAGGCGAGCAATTTTTCGCTTTTACTCTGTGCACAACAACACAACACAACAGAAGCATAGAGCAATAAAAGTATAGTTGTGTTAGTTTGCCGATCGCTGCCTTATATATACTCTGAATCCTGAGAGAGAACTTGATATTCCCAGCCACTGGTGACTGGTGTAATGCAAGTCTCGGTTTTTATGAAACGAACGTTGTTTAGTCAAGTTAAATGAAAAACTTGTTCAATGATACCTTGGTACCGAACTTTGGTTAAAATTTGTCTGAGTCTGAATAACTTTTCGTTTCTAAATATGTATATTAAATAATAATAACAATTCTTATAGTTTCTACTGTTATTTCATTATTTTGAAAGTAGAAGAGGATATGATTATTAAAAGGTGTTTAAAGTTTACATTTTTTTATCATAAGATCATTGATAATGAAATCTCATTATATCATTTATTTTATGAAAAATCAAGTTTTAAAACCTCTTCTCAAAATTGAGCCAACATTTTTACAATGTAATTTATGTTAGCTACATATATCTTTAAAATGACCTTTTTCAAGCTGTGAAGAGTTTACCTGGAAAAGAAAATGTGCACCAAAAAATACAAATCTCCATAAATGTCGAAAGTAGTGAAAAATAATTTGCCAATTATATATTTACAGAAAGCATTTCCGTTAGTATATTTTCACTTGAGTTTGCTTTTTATCTAGAATGGTTAACACTTAAATCTATTATCCGATATTTTCTGTAGTTTGTTGGAAATTTCGTACAGTTTCGCGAGCAAATATTTATATGAAACAAACTATTACCACTCGGCGATATCTCATATCTGATAGAGTAGCCATTTGTGAATGTGGTGCGATTCATGACGCGCTGTAAATTAATTAACTGAAATGAATCTATTTTAGAAATAAAAGTTAGAAGTTGTCGGAAAAGTTGAGACGATTTTTATGATATTGACGACTTCTTGGCGGCTGGTTATTTTTGTTTTTACCATTGCAGTAGCTTTTATGCCATCGCTTGCAGGTGCAGTTAAATGCTCACATGGGCGAACCGCACAGGCCAAATTCACCCGGCGGACTTTACGCACGCACGGTTTTTTCGACCATGAGTTTGTCTCATCTCTCTTCTGCCTCTGCCAGCTGTCATATGATTCCATTTTACAAAGTTCTTTTCGGTTTAGTCAAACGCAGCGCAGTTTAGTTTTGCTTTGCCGGGAAGAATGAGATTCTTAACGTTTTATTTGCACACACAGCGGAAAAAAGTATTAAAAATACTTTTATGACTCCAACAAAGAGGGTATTTTCATAATTACTACCATACGAGCGCATGTGGCTGGTCGCACTAAGCTGTTGCCAATGGCTGCTTACTGCTGTTCAGTCGGTTTGCGGCTAGCATCGCACAGACTGATATTTTCGACTAAAAGCGGGTCATTAATTGAAATTACGCCATACGTTCATATACTTATAAATATATGCAATAAAATATATTGATTATATATATATATATGTACATAACGTATATATATATATGTATATGTTTTGAGTTGGAACTGTGGCGTCTATTGTTTTTTAAAACAAATATTTTCAGTCTCATATTAGAGCTTGTTTAATACATTTCTTCCAGTTCAAAACAATTAATCGATCTTCCGTCGTGCAATTTTCACAATATTTTTATTTAAAGATAATGCTTCAAACAATTTAATTAATGAATCTATCAATCACAACGCCCCAAAAAATTGTGTCAATGCAAAAAAAGTTCAATCACCAATCCAGCATTGTTGTTCAGTCTTTTAAGCTTTGTGTTCTTGTATTCTAAGTTATCTAAATTTATTGCAAACTATCACAATTTTTTCGTTTTCGAACCCCAAACCGGTTCATGACAGGGGAGATTGAGAAAGCGAAATTACATTTCATTCGGAGGGAAAGCTGGAAATTTCTGCTGATTGTAATTTAGGCCCGGCGTTCAGAATTATCAACCAAAAATTATGAAATAAGACTACATAAATTTGTAAAAATTCTATTTCTATTCCGCATTCATGTAATCAGTAAACTGTATCAGACTAACATCTTGTGTTGCAATTTTTAAAAGTTTTCCATTTTGCACGCTTCGATCTAAACAACAAATCTATCAGTTATTCGTTAAGCTTGCAAGTTTTTGCAAATTTAGCGTTCTTTAATTTTCCTTCTTAGAAAGCAAATGCTGTCAAACGTGGTTTTGTCGGTTTTGTTTTTCCAACGAAAAACTATAACGGCCATTTGGTTTGGGTTGAATATGTATGTTTAAAGAATCACATTTGGAATACCAATATATGCACGAATTAATATTTATAATGAATGTTTTGAATGAATGTTTTGAAGTTAGTTGCACAAGTACTAGATCTTAACTTACTACCAAAAGGCCTTAACTAATATTTGCTCCAAATCAAGTTAGTTACATATGTGAATAAAACATTCCCTAAATAATATTTAAACATCAACATTTAGAAGGCCAACCCAAAGTTGTTTTGAATATAATTTAGACAATTCAATAGTAGTTAATTTAGAAATCAATTTAAATATTAAAAACTCAAAACTATTAAATATAGTTTAATATAATAAAAAATAATAGTGTAAAATATAAAATATGCCGAAAATTCTTTCATTTTTCGACTTTTTTAATCTCTTACTAGTTTTTTTTTTTAAATCATTTGACAGTGAAGATGCGAAAAATCTCGATTATAGTTTGCATATCCGAAATATTTATATTTTACTTAACTAAGCGCAATCTCCTCAAATCCGGGATAAATTTGTATGAGTAGTTCAATCATTTTTTTTTAAACGGTCGTCGGGTTGGAAATGATATTTAAAGAGGTTTATCTTACTATCCGGATATTAAGCATAAAGTAAAGCTGGCTATATCCGAGTGTGTAGTCTTTATTCGGCGTGTCCCGGGTTCGAATCCTTGCCTGGGCAAGTACCATCAAAAATTATAGAAAAGCTTTTTTTTTAATGGAGGTCGCCCCTCAATTTGTTACAACATCAATATGCTCTGCCCAAATTGTAGAAGAAGTTCGCCCAAACATTGACCTATAGATGTAAGTGCCAAACTATTATATTCTATTAAAGCTGGCAGACGGATTTTTGTACATACATAAATGTAATTTTTGGGAAAAGTGGAATTTATCACATTTATACCTGGTACGACAGATAGGCATATGTATATGTATGTGCAAATGAATGTTTCCTAGCCCATAATAATTGAACTTTGAAGCATGCTCTCGACTAACTAGCAGACCAATTGAACGAATCATTCAATAGAGGACGACCAGAATTTGACGAAGAGAAAAGGTGTTGAGTTCGCTTATGACATTACCTCACTTCTTTGATGGCCGGCAAAAAATTTGCTGCACTTGGCTGGAAACTTTTGATACAACCACCATATAGGCCAGAACTTGTTCCGCATGACTGTGATTTGTTGCGTTCTTTTCAAAGCTTTCTTAATGGAAAAATATTGGCCGCCGAATATAACTTATACTAACTTTTAATTACTCAAATAATTTATTTTGCGATGTTTTTGAATTTTTATTTATTGATTATACTAATCAAAATTTTGAAATATGAGCGTTATTTTAATTAATGCAAACTGATACAACTTATGAAGACATTTAAGGCATACAAACAATTTTGATGATGTTCGACTCCAAATATCCCCCTGTGCATTAGCAGTTTTGCACGTCGGAAGCGTGGGCATGGCATTTTATTGGTTGTGTTTAACTGCCGAATTCGGCTGTTTCGAAGGAGTCAACGGAGCGCATTGCTTGTCTGCTTTGACAGGAACTTCTTACGAGTATAATACTTGCACATAATATATACTTATCCATGCAAGTATTCATAAATACTATCACATTCAAAAGTTAATAAATACACTCATCAGTGATGGAAAATGTTGATACATTGTACTTGGAAGGCAAAGGCAAGGTAATGACTAGTGGAAAAATACATAAAAACTTCGCCAAATGCCCTTCATCCATGTACAATACTTAATATTACCTGGCAATCTTCATATGAAATGGAATAAAATATTATAAAATCACAAACACGAACGAATTGAGTCAATCATATTATTAGCATTTTTTGACAACAAACGTCTATGAGACATTTAAAGTTATCAAGATATTTAATAATATTAAGTTAATACCAAACATCGCGATTCTAAAACCTTAGAAAATTTAGAGTTCTTAAAATGAAGAGGTTCTAACAATGAAGAAAATATATTTCCAAATTTATTTTTATTTCAGTCTCTCTTTATCCTGACGGAAATAACCTAATTCCGTTGAAATATTCTTAAAATTTTTTTTATTATAAAGTTTAAATTCTATTATCATCTAAGTGGATTCTAAATATTTAAACATAGTTTTTAATATTTAAAAAAAACTCCATTTTTGAGATATTTTCAACTCGGCTCAGCTAACGTAAATCTTATTATATTTTGGAACGATTTACCGTTATCCCTTGTCAAGTTTGGTTTGGAGACAAACCAGTTTCGGCGTTGTTCAAATATTACGTGGGATTTTGTGCTCGTTTGTTCGTTTATTATTCTTTCTGCAAATGTTTTCTGTTTGTACATTTCCATATTCTCAAGTGCGTTCAGGTATCCTTTCTGTTGCATATGCAGAATTTGAGTTCTTAATGTTTGCTGGTGAACATTTAATGTGACACATATGGTTTGCAAAGTTAAACTCGGGTATTGCAGTGGGTTTCGGTATTCTTTTGTTATAGCCCCTAATGTGTTTGCAAAACCTTGTTCTTATGTTACGTCCTGCCTATCCTATGGGTTTGGTCCGTAGGATTTGTTCTAAGTTATTTACTGTTTTAAATGCTGTGTGAATGTTGTCTTTTTTGAAAAAGTTTGCTAACTTATATTACCCCTTTCCTGTATAAGTTATTACCGTCCATGTCATGCTGTCTTTCTCTTTGGTGCGCCATGGTTCTTTCTTATTTTATTCACCAGATCTTTTTCGTATACATTGTTTTCTGCTATATTATAAATAGGGTTCCATTCTTTGTTATATGCTTCCTCTGTTAGAGGTGTTTATTCTAGTCTATCTACGCGTTACCTTAGTTCTGCTGTGGATGGGTTGACGTGTTGTGTATTATCGCGGGACAAATTAACAAGGCAATGTGATATAAAGAACAGGCCGTCTAAGCAAGAATGTCACACAAGATTCGTGAACTTGAACCTCATAATATCAGATAAAGAGGAAAAATAAATATTAGAACTGGAGCCCAAGTACAGTATTAACGTTGACAACAAAATAGAAAAGACGGAATAAGCCATCATACAATATAATATCACTAATACCGAACGACAATCAAGAGCACGTGAGACATACATACATATGTGCTGAGAAATTATTGGGAAACAAATAAAAAACGGCGAAAACAAAGTGGACAACAAGGAAGGAAGCACCATAAAAAATTTAAAACGAAAATTTATGCAAATGTAATTCTGATGAAAGAAACAATATTTTGTTAATATTAACATCTAGAAGTCGTGTACATCTCTCTCAAAGAATTTTGCTCCATCCACTAATTGCAGAGCTGCACGGAATGTTTAAAATTTGTCTTTTTTCAATAGCGCCACATTTGGTTGTTTATTTCAAATAAAGGGTGGTTAAATTTTAAGGGCCGATGTTGAATGTGAACCACACCTAAACGTCAAGTTTTTTTCTGCATTTCATTTGACATTTCTCAATTTCAGACTAACTCAATTTGAACATGGAAAGATACACAATCGAGCAACGTGTTAGAGTTATTCAGGCTTATTATGAAAATGGGCGTTTAAATCAAAATGCATATCATCTTCAGTGATGAGGCACATTTTCACCTCAGTGGATTCGTCAATAAGCAGAATTACCGCATTTGGGCGAATGATAATCCAAGAGTGATTGTCGAAAAACCAATGCACCCACAAAGAGTGACTGTTTGGTGCGGTTTATGGGCTGGCGGCATCATCGGGCCGTATTTTTTTTCCAAAATGAGGCCGGTCAGCCAGTTACTGTGAATGGTGTTCGTTATCGTGAGATGATAACGAACTTTTTATGGCCCGAATCGGAACATATGGATGTGGACGATATGTGGTTCCAACAGGATGGTGCCACTTGCCACACAGCCAACGAAACAATGGCTCTTTTGGGCGACAAATTCAATGGCCGTGTTATCTGACGTGGTGGCGATGTCAATTGGCCACCAAGATCATGTGATTTGACACCGTGGGACTACTTTCTTTGAGGTGATTTGAAAGAAAAGGTGTACGTCCATAAGCCAGCAACAATTCAAGAGATAAAGGATGAGATAATTCGGCACATTAACGGCATATAACCTTAATTATACCTCAGCGTCATCGAAAATTTGGACCATCGGATGGAGGTGTGCCGCCGAGGTCGCATTTGACATTTGACCGATATTTTGTTCCATACATAATTGAACCACACCATATTATCATAATAAAAAGAAATTACAATAATTTCCTAAATAATTTGGGTTTTATTCAAAATCAGCATCGGCCCTTAAAATTTAACCACCCTTTATTACTGTATTTCCCAATTAGTATCTAGTGAAAATTCATCGGTTACGCTTTTAAATTCTCCAAATGATGAATGCAGTGCTGCTCTTTTCGAAACGGGAGAAGTGTCATAGTCCAAGTATTGCTGTTAGAGTCTCATTTAATATTATAATCTTTTATATGATGGTTTCCGAACTTAAAGTCTCTTAACAATTTTTGAAGAGGGATAAAAGCAAGCAATTTTTCCATTTAATTGTTTGATTCCTGAAAATCTATAGAGCTCATTCCTTTCAAATTCATTTCATTAATCATCGACAGCATTCCACCTCGTTTTCACATTTTGTGTTAAAAATTTCGATAGCTTGCTGTTCAACTTACAATGTTTGAATTAAATTACTAGTTTTTTTTAAGGAGCCAACAATTCTTTCGTATATTTATTACTCCCCATTAAATGTAATTTAAAGTCTTACCACAACATATGACAGTGTAATATGAAAAACAACTTTAAAATTAAATGTAAATCCAAAAGTAATAAAAATTTAAATGTTTTCTTAAGCTTGCGGTAATATTCCCGTTACTTCTTATTATTTCTCCAGCATATAAAGATCGATTCGGAAATGTTAAAATTATGGGGGAAAACGATCTTTTCACCCTAATTTGAGAGGGTATTTGCAATTTTAAGTATATGGTTTTTATAAATCAACCATACCCACAATATAGGCATTCCAAGTTAATTTTTACGTTTACGCAATATTATTTATTATTTTCAATTATAATATTATTAATTTATATTACTTTTGAATTTTACGATTACTTATCTTAATTTAAAGTTCGATGAAAGCTCATTTTCAGGTTGGTACAGTGTGACCCCTGCTAATAATAATGAGATCAAAGCTGTCTCTGGTGAAAAAAAGGTTGTGAAACACTGAGCACAGTAGCTACATTGTATAGCCTGTCTTTGCGTACCATTCATTTCAATCCATGTGCCATCACTGATACTCATACTCACGCGTACCTTGAGCCTATACCTATTTATGTATGCATGGGCATTGCATATACAAATATATATATATGCATATGAGTATGTATCTGCATGTTAATAGTTTTTTTTTTAATGCGAAAATTACTTAACTATGTCTGTATGTATTGAGCATATGTATGCATTTTAACCATACAATTTGTGCAACTCACATATAAGACTAGGCCATAAAATTTAAATTTTTCTCTTCAGAATGAAATTAAAAATAAACCCATACAAATGTACGTGAATGTATTTGTATACATACATACACATATATATATATATATGTACATACAAAAGCGTTCTTGAAAAGTTGACTACCAGTGCTACACGAGGCAATTTATTAGTATGTTGCGTGTAAACACTGCGATGTAAGAGATTAATTATATTTACACACTTATTATTAAGAAACAAAAGTAACGGTGGAAATTAACTACTTTTTTATGCATGTATGCATTAACGAAAGTATTTACTACAAACTGCTATTGATATGGTGATTTTAGCTTCCAGTCATAAATTCTGTAACAGGCAAGTTAATTCCAATTGGGAACCAATTAGTCATTCCACCGTCAAGGAGATCATTTACATATTTCTCTCATCACTGGAGTGAGATATCTTATGTAAGTTTCAGTGTTTGCGGTGTTGAAATCCACTTATGAGTAAGTCGAACCGTATAACATGTCATCTATATTGCCTTAAGCCTTTCTACCTTTTCAACAATACATAGACATCTATGACCCATAACTAGGGTGAATATAACAAGAAATTCGATGGTGGCTGCTTGGTTCAAAATTTTCAAATAATATTTATCAATTTGTAGAATTATATTTGTAATTTTAATTCTTATTAGAATTTTTTATTAAATGATATATGAGTTTTTTTGGAGTGAGAGGTTATAAGATTAAATTCTACTAGAATTGTTATAACTTTTTTATTTAATTGAATATGTTTATTATTTATAATTTGTTATTATAATATATGGATTCATAGATCCATAACAGTTTATTAGATTTATATGTATGTATATAATATAATATGCCGTTCGAAATTAGTATTAATATTGGAATTTGAATAATTAATTTTAATAATTAATTTAAATTCTTAATTTTAAAGCTACTATTTTAAATTATGCTATTTGTTTTCATTGAATAGCATGGTTTCTACTATGGTTATTATATCCCAGCGCACTGGCGCCCAGGGCATTAAAACTTAACTAACGGTTAAAGCAACCGTGGTAGATGGCATATATGTATGTACGTATACATATGTATATACCAAAATGGTCAGTATTAATAGTGAAATTAATTAAACGATGTCTGTCTGTCCCCCAGATAGCAGTAATTTACGCAAATCAAGGAATGCTATATTTTGATAGCTACTGAAGACAATTTTCTCAAATTTCATGCATATGAACAAATAACATATATGTACATATCTGCGCCAAATGCCTAGAAAGATAATGTACATAGTAGTTTCCTTTTAAATGGGGGCGCGGGACCGCGTTTTTCCAAGTGTTAGCAACCTTACATCGATCATATTTGTTAAACTACTTATGACAATGACACTACATTTTTTCTGATTATAGTTAAAGCTATAAATACATGCAAAATCCTATTCGTGCAGAATACAATTGGTTTTCGGACTTCTAAAATATATAGTCAAGTCAAAAAGTGCTCCCAGCGAGCTGAAGTAAATATGTATATCATAATTGTTTGATTATTTTAACACATTTTTACTCTTTAAATCATTAAAAAATAATTTCACACAAAAAAGATATAGACTGTTGTATAGGTAACACTTCAACTGCGCACCCCTGTAGAATCTACGATGTACCAAGTATTGTAAGTGTGGGTTAAATATGTAGTTGCTAAGTAATAACAAATAATAAGACATCTCCAAATATGATTAATCTGCACCGAATAGTTGAGGAGAATTGGAAGTATACCGGCCAAATTCCAAAATTCCAAAATTACATATATTCTATGTCGGGCTCGTAGGCCACATGTAAAAATTTCACAGAACACTTAAAACGAATACTTATTTGTTATTTTTTGTCTATCGTGTTTTTCCTTAATATTACGAAAAATTCCCTCAATAGGTTCATGCCCGAAACATTGGGTCACTAATTTGGGAAAGTAAATTTATGCAATAATAGCAACAATTTCTTTACATAATTTGGGTGTCTTCTGTGAGGAGCTCTCCCTCAGCCGAAAATTTAGGCTTCCGGACTATTGAGTGTGTTTCAGGCGGAGGTGGCCGATTGGCTACTCACCAATGTAATGCCTTCTAGGCCGGCAAACATTTATTCTGATAGTCAGGCCGCTATTAAGGCCTTAGGATCGCAAATGGTGAGATCAAAACTTGTCGGGGAGTGCCCGACTTCGCTCTCAGCCGCCTCGGACTATCTCGACATTAGACTTATTTGGGTACCGGGCCATAGCGGCATTGCAGAGAACTGCATGGCTGATGAGCTCGCTCGGTGGGGTACCCTGGAAGTGGGCGCTCCTTTGACTGCCTACGTACTTCTATTGGATAAATGGGCTCTCTGTCGACGCAGCGAGCGATGGGAAACTGCCACGACATGCAGAATCGCAAGGACCCTCTTCTCGAGAGTTGACCATGGGTGCTCAAAAGAGCTGAGTTTGCTAACAAAGCGGCAACTCTCGATCCTCGTTGGAGTTCTGGCTGGTCATTGTCCGATGGGTGTTCATGCGGTTAGGCTGAATATAGGCTCTGACCCTTTCTGCCGTGTGACTTCATTCGGGGTACATTTCGTTAACTTTAAGGTTTTTCAAGTACTTAACAATTTTACTTGAATTTGCACCCCTTCGATGACGTATTTTCACCAGTTCTAGTTTGGCGTTCATCCTCGTGAATTTGTTTACACTAATCGCGTATTTTAATTAGTCGGTTTGTTGTTTACAATAATCCGATAAAAACAAACCAAACACAAATTTTAATTCTACGCTTGCTACGATTGGCACAATTGGGTTTTGAAAAATGTAGCAGTTACTTCAAATTCGATTTTTTGTGCATTTAAATAGATCACCCTCTAATGAACATTTTAAAAATAGCTTTACAAGAAAAGGTATTACAAACTTCCATTTTTAAAACTTTATCTTTAAAAGATAATTTTGTGTTACTTGTATCGATTTTTATTCTTTCTTAATAGTACTTTTTAGACAGTATCGAAATATGACAACGAATATGGGCAAAACGGTTTACTTTGGAAGATAATATTGTGTTAATATTCAATTAATCTTTAATAATATTTATTTATTTACTTACAAGAGAAACAATTATAAATAATTGCTGCACTTCACTTACTTATTCCTATACGGTACGACTAATAATTACAATAGTAGGTACGTCTGGAGATATAATACTTACATGGATAGGTAGATAGATACACGTGCATATAATATATTAACATATTGCTTAATGAACTAAGTATATTTGACTGATGCATACTTTTCCAGTATGTTTTTCTAATCCAATTTTGAAAAGTTTATATTATTAGTTTACATCGGATGAGTTTAGGAAATTATATTGAGGTTAGTGATATTAATATCTTTAAGATAATTAGAAGACTTGGAATCGGCGAATATTGAGGTACGAATATGACTAAGTACTCGGCAGTTGTCAATAAGGTGTAGTACCACAAAAAGGACATGTTTGTTTGCTTATACCTTTGAGTAAGTGATTGTGGGTAGTTATGATGATGATAACACAACTGCAGCTCGCGTCTGGAGGATAAATGGACTCTTTACTATTGGGGCTATGATTTTTGTAATTATGTTGGTAATTATCCAGTTTAAAATCCAGCTTTCCTGCATAAATCTTCTACAAAGTCTACGTATCCGAAAAAATAAAGTATTTCGGTGTCGGCCTCATTTGCTCTTCTGTCTGCTTCATTACCTATAATGCCAACATGTCCTGGTGCCCACATTATTTTTATAAGATCGGTGTAATCGAGGAGTACATCGCTTAAGTGGGTTATCATAGGGTTTGTTTCTGGGATTTTAAACTCCTTCTATCGCCGACCTGCTATCTGCGCATATGATACGCTTTATTCTCTTCCGAGAGACGTACAGTGCAGCTTCAAGCGATGCAGTAGAGTACCCGGTAAGAGTTTATATATCAGCCCATATTTGCTTAGGAATGAAATGCGGGTTAATGTTTTTAATACTTTTCTAAAAACTGATTTGCTTTTTTATAACATATAAGGCTTGCATCATTTCTATCTTTTTTATACTTTACCTATAAAAGTCGTAGTTTTACACATTAGCGAAACTAAAACACGTTTCTCACTGAAATATTGGAAGTTATTCATTCCTCTGTCTCCCATATTCTTTATTTACGGGATGTGAGCTATGCCACTTTTTCTTCGGCGATACACGAGAGACTCACAAGAAAGCCATACTTGCGCAAAATTGCTTCTCAAGCAATTTTGAGAAATCGAAGGTTCTAACTTTAATAGATTAAAATTTAGAATATAAATTTGTTTTTCAAATATAAAAACGACATAAGGATCAGTTTGCGGGACTTCATTTTGGGTACGCAGCGTTTCTTCAGTTAACCAATTTTGGTCACGGTGTACATTGCCAGTCTAACAACAAGTGTTATCACAATGGATTCCTCTAATATGCCTAAGTGAGTTCCCTCTGCGTGACTTCCACATCAACCTAACCTAACCCACCCGACTTTCACAATAAACAACACGGGTAGATCCTCGGGTAAGTACGTATATATATACAGAATTGGCCAAAACTATTTGGCAGCCCTCTAAAATATGAGTAACTCGAAATGTGACGTGGATAAATTTAAACCTTAACTACAACAAAAAATTGCATTATTTAAAAAGCCAACAGGCAGATGTGTCGGAGAACCTCAAATATTTTGACACTCACAATGAACTAATGGATGTTTGGGGAACCGTTTGAAGGGAATTAACAAGTTAACATAACTTTTTTTATCGAAAAGCCACTTGTTTCTACAAGTGAGAATCCTAACTCTAAATGAGGAAAAGGTTTGGCAAAATATTTGCAATGCGCAGTCCAAGGTGTTATCCAAATATTTGAGGAGACAAATCACCAACATAATATATCATAAAGTGGAAGAAAACTAGAACTACTAGAAGAAAGTTTATGGAGACAGATTTGACAGGTTGCAAACTCCGAAAGGTGGGAAAGCATTTGTTTAATTTAAATTGGTGGGATGTTCTTCGGCCCGATGAATCGAACTTCGAGATGAGTTTAGTTGACATCTTTTTAAAATATAAACCACTACCACTTCTTACCGTAATCCAATGCCGAAGAAATAACACAAATCTTCTAAATTTTTTTTTTTCTTACAGTAATTAGATTAGCTGGTGAGACGTAGTTTGGGCTACGGATAGGTTGGTAATATCACCCACATTGCATGGTACCCATTTTTTAAGCATGGGGTGACATCATTATGTTCTGGGGTTGTATACAGCAGCTATATATGTAGATCGGTAAAATACTAATTTGCGTAGATCTTATGCCGCCAGGTATTGCACCTTTAATCAAAGCAAAGAGTACTTGTTCAGCCGTCTCGCTTCGTTGTCGGCATGTTGTTTGAAATTTTGCATGTTTTGCTTGTCCCACCTAGCTCCTATCTGACATTTTATGAGTCCATACTGGCCAAATTTGGTTGAAATTCGTTCGTATCAAACGAGTAGCATAGCTAATATGATGCGAAACTCTTTGCTTCGTAAGAGTGCTATCAAAACGTGCATTTTTTATAACACTTTCTAATAGTGCCACAATACCAAACCGCCTAAGTGGGGTTTGAGGAGTTTTGGTTATTTTAGTCGTTCAGTAAAATATGCAAAAACTTTAAAATGGCAACCCTTATCCATTCTTTCAGTGTTGTTATTTTCCAGAATTATAAAAAGCATGGTTTTTAATTTTGAATCGTAGCAGGTTTTCCGTCAAAAAATAATTTTAGTTCCTTTTATTTTTGGTGATTTTGTTTTTGGGTATCTGGTAAACCATACCATTTTAAAACCTTCACATCTACAAAATTTTTTTTACATTAATTGCATACGCACATATGTAGGTGGCGACTAAATTTTTGGTGTCCGAAAATACCAAAATCAAACTTAATATTTACAAAATAATAAATGAAAATTATTTTGTGCTCAGCGGCCAAATTTGAATTAAAATCACCATTTACCATCTATTAATGTTGCTTTATATCTCATTGCAATTACTGAACAGAAGCGCTGATACATATTTCGAATGCAGTTGACAGACACCTTTGCCACCCTAATATTTTCCATTATCGTAAAAATTAATTAACCGCTCGCTTCGGCCGGTCAATGGTGTAAATTTAACTATCTACACAAATTATCTCAATATTGAGCAATGCTCGTAGTAATGAAGGGAGTAAAAGACATGTAAGAGTATGTTCGTAATATTAATTTTCCTCCCTCTCTTCACTGATGGCCATCTCACGTAAGACACTCCTCTCAAGTGACGATATGATTTTAAAATCTAATACAAAAAAGTAGGTACGATCTACATCTTTTATTTTTATTGGCGACATTCAATTCAAGCAAATAATAATATCAATGGGCACGTTCTTTTATTTAATATTCATCAAGATTCTTGTAATCTTTATCAAAAACCCGGACATACTACAAAGTATATTACTTATTTTCGTTCAAATTCCTTCTCATAAACCAAGTGCGTCCACATTTGTTATTACTAATTTATCTAGACAGCTCTGTAGCCACAGGATTACTTTGCTCTTTGGTCAAGGGGAAAAATGTGAGCTTCCAGAGGAGGTAAAAATCAAGGAACAGTTGAGCGAAATGATAATTCAAAATGCATCGTCCAGTTTGGTTATGGAATAACACATTTTTCGATTATGATAAAGTTTAGAGCTGACACTAATTTGTTCGTGATTTAGTTCGTTATTTATGATAAAATACCTCATTTCATCTTAATTTATTGACAGGCAAGGTGAAATTTGCTCATAAATTAAGAATGAGCCATAAATTACAATGGTGTATGTGGGCTGTAAACCTTCATCGTCATCGTCACCATCATCATCATTATCATCAATACCGTTCTTGCCACTATCATCATGTATAATAAAATAGCTTGCTCTGGTAAACTATGAACCATCTTTCTAAAATGTCGCGTTATCAACAATTTCCGGTCCGTATATAAAGTATTTATGCAAAGTGAGGGGATGCTGCACGATGAATATCATTCAACAAAAAGTGTAGCAGTTTTGGGCGTAAATATTCGAAATTTCTTTACATTACAATTACCATGTGCTGTATTCAATTTGAAATCAATTATCATCGTTTGAATTCTAGTTTGGGGTTGATAATCTTGTAAACCAAAAGTGTCTTTAGATTGATTTTTAATTCGTTGTTTGTTTTCGGAAACGATTCTTTTTCAAAATTAGTTCTAGCTTGCTACTTTTTTAGAGGTAATTTGTCTGCAATATGCATCACATTGAAAATAAAAGAATATTTAAAATAAGACCTCATAAAAACACAAAAAACAATTACAACAACAGCGCTAGCCAAAATAGGCACTGTCGCACAGCGCATTTGAGCACGAGAGACAATTATTAATGTACATAAATCTCAGCTTAACTGAGCTTAACTTATAACTTTATACCCACTTAAACTAAGAAGATCAATTTATTTGGGTTCTTCAATTCCAATATAAACATAAAGAACTCTTTTGTCCTCCATAAATAACTCGTGTTACAAATTTTAGCAAAATAAAATTAAACTATTAAAAGCTTATGTTAATTTGGTGGTCAAATTGTATGCAAAATTTTAATAAAACGTTTGTAGAGTAACCCAATACTTCATTGCTATATTTCTGGAACGCCTGGGAAAAGTTGAAAATTTGGATACTTTTAGGCGTTCTTGGTTTTTCGGGATTATGTTGTGGAGGTGTTGCCGTGGCCGCCGTAGCCGAGTGTTAGGCGTGTGCGCGCTTGATTCGGTGGGTCAGGGGTTCAAATCCTGACCGGGACATGTAACATCAAAAATTATAGAAACACCCATTTTCTAATAGCTGTCGCCCCTCGGCGGGCATGGGCAAACCTCCGAGTGTATTTCTGCCATGAAAAAACTTCTCACAAAAAAAAACATTCGCCGTTCGGAGTCGTCGTAAAACTGTAGGTCCCTCAATTTGTGTTACAACAACAAGACGCAGACCACAAATTGTAGGAGAAGTTCGGCCGAAACTGCTTAAGCGGTTATAGCGCCAATCAAGTAAGTAAGTAAGTTGTGGAGGTGTTTTCATACAATTGCACTGCTTAACTTTTAAGATATAACCCAGTAGAACAGTCCGGGTCAGTTCACAGTCCAGTGATAAGTAAACAAAGTTGTTTGTATACGTGTGACTTCCTTTAACTTCCTTTCGAGTCAAGCAGTATGCTGGCTCTTACGCCAAATATAGTTCATATAAAAATACCTGGACGCTTGTGTTAGTATTTTTACACGCTTTAGCGACGATAGTGACGAATGATTGAATTTTCGCAGTGCATCAAATCCTGGAAAATACCTTAGATAAATAAATAGACACATACCACTTTTTCGTCGAGTTATAAGCTGATTTTAACACAATATTTAGTACGGTATAAATTGGAAAGGGCCGAACCATTTGAAACCAAATCATCTACGGAAATGTACGGCCTTTTGTGTTTTTTAATATTTTTTTTTTTCATAATTGAACAATTTTCTGCTATAAGTTTTACTAATTGAAGCAAAAATTTAAGATTAACTAGATTATTTCTCTTATATTTCATACAAAATTGAATTAAATAAAGCAGTCTCAAAAGTTAAAGCCTTTGATATCTCGCTTTACATTCATGCACAAACCATTATCGAAAAAACGCCCATTTGTATGAAAAACTCGCTGATGACTTCCATATAAAAACGACAAAAGTAATTCACGATTTAGCCCAGGCATTGCTGACACGCTGGCGACCCTTAGGTGACTTTCGCTACTGGAAGCATGTAGTACATAAATATGTATGTTTTCCAAGACAATCGTAGTTATCTAATCTAATTTTTTTAGTATATATTTCTTTTTGTCATTCAAAACCAGTTAACGTATCACTGAACCGCAGATATTAAAGTACCGAAACCACGCAAATGCAATAGTTCCGTTACACAAGCGCGAGTATGAATATCCTACGAAATGCGATCGTAAAATCCGGCGTAGTTGCTTCCTCTACTGCTCGACGGGTGTGCCCGTATAAAAAAAAACTAAAAAATAATAATATTGTAATTTACAAGAAAATTTACACTTTGAATTTTATTTGCATTCACTTTTATAGTTTTTTTTTATGATGTCAGTTGCCATTTGTCTCTGTATATTTTCTCCCCCGCATGTGGCTGCTTCCAACCCACCCAATTACTCTCGTATATTTGAATGACGTTTTTATTGCTCGCAATTCGCGACATTGCTACATAAAATAGTTCGGTGCACGCTTAGATTAAATTTACTTTAATTTCTTTTTAAATCATTTAATTTTTGTTTTTGTGAATGACAGACGAATTTCATGACTAAACTTGGGGATATAAAGAACTTTAAAGTTAAAAGCTCCTTGCTAAAATATTACAAGGCCATGTCGAAACCAAAAGTTAATCATCTCAAATCGAAGTTAATCCACCTCAGTAACTATTGCAGTTCACAACGCGGTCTAAGGCTTAAAACTCTTATGAGGTGGTATGGTCATTACAAATGCACGAATTTCATGTGACCTGGCGACACTATCTACTGATTGAATCATGTGGTTACTATTGTCATGTGGAGAAAATATAGAAAAGCGGTGAGAGATATTTTTAATGCACATACATATCTACATACATGAATTCTGAAAACTTATTCACGTGTTTAGCTGACACATACGAGTAGTAACTAATATATTTGGTGTTTTCGCTGGTTATTAGAATGGCGACAGAGGTAAATTATGATTTTGCAATTTAAGATAAGAAAAATAGAAAACCAAGATTGTACAAACAATTAAATAAAATTGTTGAGTTTGTATTACATTTGATTGTGGTAGTTGTGAAAACATACATACATAAAATTGTTTGGCATTCAATTGCAGATGAGACGAACATTAAATTGTAAAAATACAAATTGACAATTCTTTTGGTTACATTAGATTGTAAACTAGTAAGAAAGTGAATATTTCTAGAATGATTAATTAGTTAATTTGGTGCATTAAATTGCTTGCATTTAATTGCAAACTTGATGCCATAGATAAGGCACTTCTGCATTCAGAATGGGAGAAATTGCTTCAGGCCTTATCTATTTATGTAACTATATTGAAGCGGAAGACATAAAGGACGAAAAGAAGATTAAAAATTAGTTTTTTTATTTATGTAAATACATATATAGGCGGCGCGGAACTTCAAGAAGTAGTGTATAGTATTCCTGGAGTTCTTGTCGAACTGCAAATACAGCTAAGGGAGTAAACGAGTATAAAAATCTTGTTTGGAAGCTTAATTAGTATTTCTATCCAGAACAGGGGCGGACTGGGCCACCGGTTAACCGGGCAAATGCCCGGTAGGCCCGCCCCCCCTTTTGCCAGCAAAAATTTTTCCAAACACAAGAAAAAAACTCCGTAAAGGCCCTGCAGTACTAGTTAACTGTAAATATAGGTTGCTTTCGTAAACGTAATATGCAAAGCATTTTTAAAACAGATGCCCATGCCTTGCCATGCATTTATGCATTACAACCCTGCTTTGCATGTAAAACAAAAGTCATGCACATTTTGACAACTCATGCGCATGAAATAGGGTTGTCATTCATTTATGAATTCAATACTTTGTCTAAATTATTGCAGTGGCGTTTACGAATAGTATGCAATGCATGTAAGCTTTGCATATTGCGTTTACGAAAGCAGCCATACTCTCGTATAGTTGTTTCCAAATTTTTATATAAGGCCTCACCCTTTAACATGATAATTGAAAATAAAACTCTGATCAACACCTTATATTTTAACCCGAGATATTCTAGATATGGCTACAGGTTTCACATATATATATAGAGTTATTGAATAGGAAGCAATTAGGACCTAAGAATAGAGGCCCCCGAAAAACTCTGCGATAACTCAAACTGAATATTCCGTCAAAATGTATATATTCTAGTATTTTTGAGTTTCGAACCTCTGAGGTCCTAAGATGTTTGGGGCCCCACTCTTGTGGAAACTTTTTCGAATTTTGATATGAGATTTCCGTTGTGACTGTTTCGTGGCATTAAAGATAAAATTATATAGAGTTTTCGAACACTGATTTGTCTAGGCTTCAAACTCTTCAAAGGGCCCCCACAGTAATTTTAGATAATTGAAAATTTCACTCTGATGAAACTTTTAAGAATATAAACATGAGTTTCTAGTGATGACCACAGTTGTTAGGTATACACTTTCGAATATGTGACTCTTGGAGCCCATATATGATCGAAATCTCAGTTACCAGTGTTGAAAGTTCGAAGAAAAAAACGCATGCCGGGGGAAAAAGCCCAAGATGAACCAATAACTGATGCCAAGAAGAAATTTGATATTGAAGTGTACAACGTCGTGCTGGATACCTGTATCAACTCTTTGAAATCTCGATTCTCAAATCATGGTAACGTTGCAGCAGATTTCTCATGGTTCGACCCGAAAAATTTTCCTCATATATTGGAAAAAGGGATCCCCGAAAATGCCCTCGAAAACTTTTCACAACTTCTTGTGAAATTTTGCGATACAAGCTCTGCTGAGTTGCGATCAGAATTGGTCCATTTTGCATCCACTTGACCAAAGATCAAAATTACCCTCAACGAAGAGTATTTGCAACTTTCCGACGACGATTCAACTGAAGATGAAGATGAGTGTGACGGCGAAGTTCATCACGAAAATGAGGCTTCTCCAAGAAAAAAACCGTCTTAAACAACTGCCAAATCATTTGAGGAATACCATGACACAAGACCACCTTGAAACTGCTATGCTCATGCCTGTGGAGTTCCCTGTTTTGAAAAAAATTCGTAACAACGATATAATTGATTCAATGGCAAATAAGAGTAATTTGTTGCAAACCCTTTTGCTAATTTGAGTAAGTCGAAAGTTGTTTTCGATGTACATTTAGTTAATCAGTGTCATCGTAACTAAACAAAACTTTTGTAACTATAAACTAATAAAAAATATACCCTACAAATGATTATTCAATAAACTTTCCTAACATTTACAATTGATAAAATTTGGGGGCCCTTTTTTCAAAAGCCCGGGGGCCCTTTGACGCCCAGTCCGCCCCTGATCCGGAAAAGAATTCTACTTTAGAGAGGCATTTGTTTCGTCCATTGAAACCCGAAGAAGGTGAATGCTTAAACTATTTTCTTGTTAGATTGCGGAATCTAGCGGCCAAAAGGCCAATTCGGAGAAACGACATATTGAGAATTAATTTGAAAGATAAGCTCATGGAGGTATAGGCTCGAAACGATCAAAGGAAATGGCTTTTGGAAAAGAAGTATACGCTTACAGAAACCATTGAAATGTGTCATGTTTATGAACAAATAAATAACTAGTCTGAGATAATGAAATTAGAGAGCGCACCTCTGGATATCAACAGACTTGGGAGCAACAATCAAGACTTTGGGTGTGGCAAATGCGATCAACTGGAACTTACTAGTAGTGTAAAACTTTAAGTGCAGCAAATGTGGATTCGTTTGGCATTTTGCTCACAAGTGCAAAGCAAAGAATATTAACGCATGAAGAGAGCAAAGAAAAAATTATAAACAAGAAGAAGAAGAAGCGCAGAAAAAGCGGACAAACGAAAGTATTGAAAAGTTTTCTTAGGATTGTTTGTCTAAAATGCTTTTATTTCAGCAGCGAATGGGTGGATGGTGTCTAATCACCAAAGAGAGGACCGCGGAAGCGCAATCTTGTATTCTATCATTCTTGATTTGGAACGTATGTATATACATACATACATAAACGACCGGCTCTTAAGCTTCTGTTATACCTAAATAACATTGTATTGCATTTATAAAAATGCATGTGAAACATAAGGTTGATTATATTTCATATAGCGCATAGACAGCCATTCGGCTTAAAACTAGAACTCCATAGCATGGGTACGATAAGCACGCTACATTTCAACTTTCTTCCGTAAAATGCCAGTTGAAGCGCACGCATACGATTGTAATGGAGCCCCAGCTTAACGTTATGAATTCGAATGTAACAGAATAGGAAAGTTTTTTCAAATAGCGTTCACCCCTTGGCAGGCAATGGCTAACTTCCGCGTGTACCTTTGCCATGACAAAAAAATTCTCACAAAATACATCTGCCGTTCGGAGTCGCCGTAAAACTCAAGCTATGATGTAAACGCCAAATTATTATTATTATTACCATATATGTATGTACATAAGTTTCAACTTTAACTTAACTTTAACTTTTTTAACAACTCATTAATTTTCGACTCCCAAATAGCAAAGAAGAGTTAAAGACTTTCTATAATATTTATTGCCGATTCGCTGTCTAGGTTGTGAGTAGTGAAAATTCGGCATAATTTGATGAACAATCTAAAAATAGCATATACTCGATAATTGTAATAATACTCGAAATTGTAGAACATAGTCAACGTGATCCAGAACTGATTGGAGTGGTAGATAGTGTGCTAGATAATTCATAGAGTTTCAATATATGGAACCATGTGTTTCCGTTTCGACTTGAATTATGTACTTTGAGTAATATCCTACTACGAGGAACAAAAATAGTTCATTTAGATTTCACACATGAAGGCCATCTCGGGAGACAGCAATAAAGCACGTACATTCAATGGTAATTGATCAATAGCCGAAAAATATTTTGACGTTTCCGTGATTTTTTATTGGTGTCAAGAGCATCACATCAGTAGTCGACGTGTTTTCCCAAAGGCAACGTGGTTATGTCTAGAAATGGATCTGTGAGGCTTAATAAGATTTTATATTTGTGATCACAGACTGTTATAAAAGGTATCAGGAGCTAAATTTTTATAAAAAACTGACGTCGAACCATACTTGTACAGAAAATAACGTTGAAATGACAACGTCTCTGCCATACTGGCCACAGGCAGAAAATCTCGTCCAATTTCACTATACCGGAACTAATTTGACTTTTCCTGATTGATATTAGAATCTGAGTAGATACAATTGGTTTCAGAAAAGTCTGCCAATGGACACTTACCCAACCATCTTCCAAGCGGAAGTTTACGCAATTGAACTCAGTGCCAGCGAATTTCTTCGCAGAAGGACAAATCGGGCCAGAATACAGAGTATGCGAACAGTCAGGCTGTTCTGGAGGTCTTGGACCCATACTTAACAACATTAAGGCTTGTGGATGACTGAACAAATCTGATTGAACCCTTCTAACCCAACTAGACATCCGCAACATAGTAAAGTTTTTGAAGTGTTCCGGGGTGTTAGAGATGCAGATGGGGGAGTCTAGGTTTATCGCTCGCAAGACCTCTGAACGCCTTCTGAATATCAGTACTCGGTAAGTACTCTTACTGCCCTAAATCAAGAAGATAATGTTGATTATCTAAGATGAAAACCCTTTCAATCAAATTTAGTAGTTAACCTGTGAAATTAAGATGAAAACCCTTTCAATAAAATTAAGAAGGGAATCTTGGTTTTCATTAGAATGCCCTCTTAATTTTAACAAGCCGACGATTTTATCAAATTTAAAATTATTCGCATCCAAATTTTTTAAGTAGATTATAGATAATTTTAATAATTTGAAGTACTTGTGTACGTATTATTTTAAAAGGTTTTACGTATTTGTTTATAAGATATAAGAGCAATTAAAATAAATACTTATAAATAGTGTTGCGAAATTATGCGTATATGTAAATAGTATGGTAGTATATACGTGCCATTTCTTGAATATTAATACAAGATAGGACAGATAAAGATATTTGTTTTTGAAAACATTTATTCATAAATCATATTTTCTGAAATCATATTTTATTTTTGAAATTTTTGATTTACAACAAACGCATCATTTTGACTTAACGTACACCAATCGAATTCAATCAGCTGCTTGATCAACTTCACCTTATATGAATTCGCCTTGAACAAATGTAAACGAACAAAAAACGGTTAATTTCAATTAATTCGAAGCTTAAAGACATTACTTTCTAGCAAAGTGCATTGGAATCGGTTCGCGCATAATTCATGACTTCATATAAAGTGCTTCTCAGAAATGATAAATTGCATTTTTTTTTAAAATCGTGCTTAAATAAATATATGAAGCCAGGGTGAAATGTGCAGTGCTTAACTGTGAACAAATGCACGGTCAAAAGTGCGAACAGATCTTGTATTTGTAAGGACAACCACAAACAAAACACAATGATTTAAGAAAAAATACAAATAAAAATCCCACGATACAATAACAGAAGGTGTTGTGTTCATAGATACTAGATACTAAACTCCCTCAAGTGCTCGCAAAATAGGGGGATCGAACTCGGTGCAAATATGCGAAATAATTGGTAAAAGCAGGGAGTGAATGTTTTGCTAAAAAATATTTGTATTAAAATATTGCACAGGGCATACGTATAATTTTTGAAGGATAGTAAAAATACTATACCGATTTTTATTTAACTACTACACTTCTAATAATTACTACTACTATGACTTTTACTAATGCTACTACTATACACTGCTAAGTACTACTAACCACTATTACTACTAACGACTACTACTGCCATGTTTAACGCTCTATCTCTTTCGGGCTCTCACTGTTAGGTGCACGATTGTTTTTTGTTTTACTATTTTTTTTTGTTGGCCGAAATATGGGTGAATACACTAGTGCTCTTGTTAATTGACTAACAGGATAAGACTATGATGCTTCGAAAACACATACACTTCTTGAATCTACCCGTTGCATTGCAGAAAAATGACAAAGTCAGCCTCGTCTTTGGGCTTTCCTCCCCTCGGCTAATTGTCTTCGAAAGGTGTAGTGTCTCGTCTCGTACGCATAATATATATGTATTTTCAGGATCATATTCTTTAATTGGAGGCAAAACGCTAATTGTGTAGTTGTAGCACAATTTTCATCATTGTCTTGCAATTTGCCAAGAATTTGAAAAAATTTTATGCAGTCACGCATGCGCCATCTAAATAGTTAACTAGTTTCTGGCTTCTGTAACTTTACCGCAATCTCTTTGGCTTTATTAAGAGAAATCAAGGAAGATAAAATGGCATTTTCTCCATTTTTTATGAACACCTTTTCTTTGACGCCTGCGTTGAAGGATACGAATGTTTGAATCAATTCGAATTTGTTCTTGATCTCTTCAAATTATATTTATTGTTGATAAATCGCATTTATATTTAGCGTCTAAGACTTGTGTTTAACTGATAACGAGTACGCACGTCTTCCCATTTTGCTGAAAATATTTACATGAGTTGAAATTAGCGATGAGTAGCTGAGTAGTAATTTATAAAACTGAAGAAGGTTCAGGCCATGATTCAATTATAAAAGGTTCGATCAGTAAACAGTTTTCTCGTCCCCTCTTAACAAAATCGGGTCCCGTTGTGTTGCTAACACTTTAAATTTACGTGCAAATTGGAGTAAAATCAACATTTGTAATCAAATATTTTTATCTTCTCTTTAAATAAACTATTAAAATTGCATCTTAGGTGCTGTTCATGAGTGGTTTTACTTAGATTACATGGAAACAACTTTTGGTAAGCAAGTGTCAAAAATCGAATGTCACTAGTTAGCAAACCTTTAATAATTGAATCGTGGTTTAGGCAAAGTTGTATTGACAGTCAAGGTTTTTAAGAGTAATTTGTATATGAAAACTTGGTGTGACTTGCAGAGATACAAATAAGTACATACTTATGTAGGTAAAATCCAACTACAAGGAATTTCTTAGTAGCATAAATGCGAGGAAGCAGTAGAGCTCTGATTTTGTCCACTGGGCACTTAAGTATATACATATGTATGAAGTTCAAATATCAAATTCGGAACTCGTAAAAAACAACTTGATTTATAAAATAAATTGGAGAATGAATATTACTTTGTCGCTTTTCCACAGATTGATGATAAACGAAAAAACGTTACACTTGGATGTTGCTACCTAGTAACCTAAATCAACTAGACTCAATAGATTTCAGTAAGGAAATTGTATAATTATATGTTTAATGTGATCAATTATTTTGAATCTGTTTATATAGTTTCTTTGTTTTTCAGTTCAAAAACCTTATGAGGGGTTTCCTTTATTTCGGTTGTTACACTTCATCTCTACGTTCATAGAATACAAAGCTACGACATGATGTTAAAAATTTGTTTTCATCCAATGGCGTTGGTTGGAAGTGAATTCTGATTGGCTAAAATATTTCAAGCAGGGAAACAGTAGACAAAAAACCATATATGTAACACTTATGCATATCTATATTGGCAGTAAGCTGTATTCTTAATGTGTAAAAATTCCGAGCTTAAAACCAGATTTGCCTTTTTGATCCATTCGGTTTGATACTTTTTTTTTTAAATGAAGTCTCAAAATTTACGGTATATAAATTCATTGCACTACAAAGAAAGTTGAAATTGGGAATGTTGACGATACTGAAAGTGTTTTTGGAGAATGATTAAAAGGAAGTATAATAAAAGTGTATAATCAATTAACTTTATTTTATATCTTTAATTTGCTGTGCTCCGCTTGCGATGTGCAGCATATTTTCAGATCTCAACTTAACAAAAACAAATAGACCATATTGTTTTTCTTAGAAATGGTAGAAAACATTATGGGGTTTATATGTATCGGGTCTTGCAATAGAAACGCTACAAAAGTTTTTTTAAATAAAACAAAAACGGTTTGGGATATGAATTAAATTCTTTATTCCTGTGAAAGTACATTCGATGCCATTATGTATGGAACTCTATTTCTTTTGCATGGGCACCTCTGGCACGCTTGCAGAAGTCCAGACGCTGAACCCAATTTTCGACGGTTTTCAAGCATAAATCGGCCGATACTGCTGCAATTTCACGTTCGATATTCGTACGAAGTTCATCAATCGTCATTGCTCCTAACTATTTTGTTTTAGCGTTTTTGTGCTCAAAAAACTGCAAGAAGAGGAAATTGAGAGCGCAAAGTGACAATTCATTTTTAGGGAGTTGCTGCACTCATTTTTACTACAATTATGAAATAACTCCAGTAGTATATTTAATTGGTAATCAAGTGGTCAAGAAGTAGTTTAAAAAAGTTTAATTTAAAAACCAACTTAAATAGAAATATTCTGTGTAATGGACAAGTACGAAATTGTATAGTGTCAAATATTTTTTTTTAATTCCAAAACTTCATGTGGCTAGTAATCGTTTGCTTTGAAATATGGGAGAAAATTTGTTGTTTTTACATAAGGTTGCAGATTACATATGTATGTATGTATGTACTTCTCGCCATGGCTGGCCTAAAAGCGTCTTTTTGGAAATCTAATTTTAAATATGGTTTATTAAAATTTAAATGGAATTTTTATGTAAACTTATGATGTAACATACTTAGACAACTTCTCGCTCTAATTTCGCCATGTTGACTGCCTTAGAACCCGTGTGATCTATTTTGAAGAGGAATTTGTTTGAAAGTATTCAAAAATTATCGAAATATAGAAAATACTACCCTGCTTTTTATTCAACGTTTGAATTCCTTTTATTCGCTGACATTTGTACTATGATAAGAATTTACGAAATTTGATACTTTTTTAATATTTTCCCCCAAAACGGCCTTAAAGAAGCGATGCTCATTACCTTTTATTATTATATCAAGATGTAAACTCAACTGCGTTACATTAAGTTCAATACTCTTCTTAAATCGCCGCGTACAATAAAAAGAGTAAAATTGAAAATAAAATTCAACTTCCATTTTGAACCGCTTATGGTTTAAATTTTTTTTGTCATTGAAACCCCAATACCTTTTTTAAGTTACCTCTGAAATAATAAAATATGTATGTCGTTTTACAGCGAAATCAATATATCTTTAATGTAATGCTTTCGGGTGGTTCTAGCTGTTATCGCCATAATAGGAGACATAACATACTACCTACATACATACATACATATGTATACTCAAAAAATATAGTTTCCGCATGACATATGTATGTACATATATAAGTAGGCATAAGGTAAAATACCGTTAAATTTTGTAAGAAAGATAATAAACTCAACTGGAACTGGATTAACATAATAACACAAGAGTCAAAAATCATATTGAATTTATTTAGTGAAGCTATTTCATTTTCGGATCACCGGCCTTAGGTTTCAGTTTAAATTCACCGTTTTTGAAAACCCCGCTAAGTTTTTAATGCACTAAATTTAAGTCGAAACTTTAAATATTTTAAATTCTTTGTTTTTGCTTCAAACAAATTTTTTTTAAATTGAGTAAAACATGCTAGCACATTTTCGTATGAAAAGCGTTCTTATTCTTTACACAATTTCACCAAATTACATATACTTATATATAAGTGTGCAATATTGTTTTGGTTTTTGCATATATTTTACAAATGTGAATTTAAATTGGTTTAAGGCATTGAATTCATAGCGTAAGTTTCTACACTTTAAAAAATAAAGCAATCAATTTTTTTATAATTTATTGAAATAATCACCTTTTGTCAATTTTAATCGAAACGACCGGTTAAGCAGTTAATTTCGAACGATTAATTACAATTAATAATCGAAAGCTTTCGATTCATCTGTAACCGATTAATCGGTGTGTAAATCTTTTTTGCTATCATTTCTTCTAGGTTCATTTCTAATCACTTAAACCACTTTTTGATGTTATCGTGCTAGTCCTAAAAAATATGCATGCTTTAATAAGACGAAGCGAAACTATTCTAATATTGAGTCTTGAAGTGAAGGTGCCTTGAAAATTGATGAGGTTGTGATGAGTGAAAATATACTCAAACCAATAAATGAGATTGAACTATCCGCGAAAGAGAACTCTAGGTAATTTCAGTGCCCTTTATTTCTTAATTGATTTCAACATTAGGCTTAGACAACAGAGAGTTATAAAACTATTGCTAGTCTATAGTTTTCATGTTTCAGGAAGAAACTATCATGACTCGTTGATAGTTTGTAGCATTGATACCGATAGTGTGCCTTTATATGATGATCTCTTTAACTAGATTTTATTTTAGGAGCTTGAGTTTATACAAATTATATACATACATATTTAAGTATAAGGAATATCATTTCAAATCTAAGAACGATTATAAAATATATATGTACAGTTCGTCTCCTTCGATGTTTTAGCATTAACATATATTACGTATATTCTTGGAAATTTAGTGTGAACTATATGAATAATTTTTTGATGCAGTATATACGTATGTATGGATGTACATATATTTATAGCTTATGCGTTAAGCTTTTTTCCATCAGAAACCATCAGAAAGTTATCAACCAACAGCGATCAATGACAACCTAGTCAAGTGCCTAATAACAAAATAGTGAAATGCGGGACGCAAAATGTGTGTTTGTAAAAAGCGCTTGCCAATTTTACGCCGTTTTAAAATTTTTATTATTATTTAAAAGAAAAAAGTAATAAAAATACGGCACATTTTCTTCTTAGGCTGTTTTATTATTTTTCGTTAGCGTTTCATGTTTTGCAACTCAACTTGCAATTTAAAGGTAGAAGAGGTAATTTTGTAAGAGTTTGCATCAAAGTTGTAAATGTCTGGCAGCAAATTTTCTGTAATAAATTTCGTATTCTTATGACAATACGAATGCACAACGCTGACGACATTTGTAGTTGTTGCTGCTGCCGCTGCCTCAGCCCCTTCCACTACAACTACTACAGACGTCGTCTGTTGATCTGCTGTTTGTTTGTTACCGGTCGTCTCGGCCAAACTCAACGCCACGTCTCATCTTTTGTCGATTGAAAGCTGCCAGGCCGTCGACTCCGGGAGTGTGGCCGTTGATCCGCGAGCCGCTGCACGAAGCAGGTCTAGATCCGCGGGGCGACACTAATTGTAAATGCAGTTGTGGCTGGCTGTTTGTGGACTAGAGCGTCAATAGCACGGCTGGCGGTTGAAACGGCTTGGTGAAGCGTACGCAGCTCAGCTTGCTACTCTGCGCAGACGCGTTTTATGGCGTTTTTATAATGGTTTTACTTATTTTTCTTTTTCATGTGAAATTACGCGCAAGATTTTACGATCGTACAATATTAGCAAGGGATCAGCGGAAGACTGGCTATACTGGCGGCAACAACAATAATAACATAAAATCCATCAAAGGCTACAATTCGACGTTTTTCGTTTTGGGTTTCGGTTTCACAGTAGCATACAAATATTAGTTTTTAAATAAGAAAACAGCGAATAAAAAATGTTTAAAATTTTGCATACAATTAGCAGAGGGTTGTTTTTACTGCAACCGATGCGCAAGCCAATGCGCAAAGTGTAATGGATCGGCTTTAATTCCGACGTAGCTGTGGATGCTGAAAATATGTTATAAAACGTAGAACGCCAAATGTGGGTTCAACTAAAGTAAAATATAAAGCGACACGGCACGGTGCACTAGCTGGAGTCTAAAATCTGTATGTCTTTTCGAGTATGCAGAACGAAATTAGTCGCAGAATCAGCAATATATTTATAGTATATGTACTTACATACGTAAGTATATTTACATCAGCGCCGTCTTACCGGGCATCCATAGCAAAAGGGCAAAAGGAGCTTCGAAACAAAATAAAATATTTCAAAGCACCGTAAACTATCTATCATTCCTAGAGTCAATCAACTTTGAACGGAATCTGCTGATTTCGTTTGTGCGGCAGTTTTTGAGCTGTAATCCAACCTAAAAAACAAAACATGGGTACCGAAGACTAACTCAGTGATATAATAACTGAAATATTGGCTAATTAAAGCACGAAATTAACACCATTAGGGAAATTAATATTTCGTTGTCCACAAATACGTACTTGGATGGCATCTCTTATTTTTTCCATATACTCAAATTGAATATAAAACAAAAGTGTGTTAGACTATCAAGGCTATTCTAGATAAAAAGCTTGCTTCGCTTTACGTGACATGTTCGCTTTACCAACATATTTGAATACATACAGTTCTGACATAAGCAAAGCTGAGGTCAAAGTGATGCTGAAAGTTCGCCAACTCTCGCGCATAGAACGTCAGCTGATTTTCATATATCTTCTATTCCTTACATTCGCTCAGAAACATACGCTACACTTTTAGCCAAAATAAATTTTGTGTTTTCTAGTTTTTTTAACCTTTCACAATAAACAAGTGAGTGTAGTCAAAGCATTTATGGTAGCATCCGTCCTGTGTTTTTCGCTTCTCGGACAAAGTAACAAATGTCACACAAGGCAAACGCTTTTTATGTGGCATCGCTTTTACATGTACCAACCGAGGTTTACATAATTTTTGGTGTGCAGTCAAATGCTTTAACGATTTCGAGACTTCCTGAAGTTCGGAGTCCAATAAAGTCTACCTCTCTTACCCGTCTGTTGAGACGTCACTGATATACATACATATGTACATTTTCATATATAATCATACATACTATGTAGATACTGACCTATAGATACATAAAAGAAGTAGCTACCTGATTTCACCAAAAACATCGATTTGTCTCGACTTCTGCATATCAGCACACAATGGTTATTTCGTGTAATTTGTAGTTTTCGTTCGCAACCCTTTAGGAAATTCGAGTACTTCGGAATTTATGGCGAAAACATTGTAAACTCCATTAAAATTAATGCCGAACAAATTCCATATGAGTAAGGAATATTTACACTTCATTCAAAAATTTATGCTAAAGTAATTATTAAAAAGCATAAAGGAAACAATATGCATTCAAGTTTTCTATTGATTTTCTCCAAAATGAACGTATTTGTTTCCCAGCAGGGAATTGTGTAGATATGATTGACTATTTGCAAATAATAACATTAAGAATTATGTGTGTAGTACTTTGGTCTATTTGAAATGCTGATATTTCTGCTTTATTTGAATCAAATGGCCATCCGAGTAGCGGTCCACACTTGGACCTTTTCATACTAAAAGTGCCAATAAATTAAACGATTACCATATTTTTATGAACGATTTATTTTGTGTCAGTTTGTTGGTGGTGTGTTTTATTTTTTGCGGAATATATACAGATTTTACTATTAAAAATTAGGGGCGCTTACAGTTTTGTAAATAAAGATTTTAAATTCATATAATTTCGGTAGCGCTACGAGACTTGGATTCCAAGAAGAAATTAAATCCATATAGTTTAATGTTATTGCCAAGAATTTAACTTCATTATCAAAATAAGGATTATATGTTTTAAAAATGATTTCGGGCAAGTGCCGCGGCTGGCTCGAATAAATTCCAGTCGAGAGGCCCAATTTTCGGTCATTAATCATGACTCTATAGCGTTCTCCATTGACCGTAACATTATGGCCGACTACAAATATTCAAAAAGTGCGTGGATGACCGCAGAAAATTTTAAAAAGTGGTTCAAAAATGTTTTGCCCCACAGGTAAGATAAATACACATACTTAGATGCGTAACATCGTAGTGGTATACTAAGATTTATACGACTTTATTCGAAAATATTGGATGCAGGTTAGGTCACTTTTGAAATTTGTAATAGGAGCATCGCAATTGAGAGTTTTGCGAGATGGCCTCAAGTTTAAATAATAATAATACATTCAAAAACATGAATGAGGATGCACATTTTATGTACTGTAACTGAGGAAAACTAAAAACTCTCACTTATTTACTTAATTGGCGCTTATTTACTGCGAACTTGCGGCTATTGGAAATACCAAAAGACGTCAAATTATTTTCCACTTGGGCGCCCTTTTCCTCTACCGCAGCCAGAGTTGAATCCTTTCAGTGCTGGAGCGTTTTCGTCCATCCGCACGACATGCCCCAGGCAACGTAACCGCTGTATTTTAATTCGCTAAACTATGTTCCACCTCATATTCAACGTCGCAAAGACGTAGAGGTCCATAAGTCTTTCGGAGTATCTCTAGAGCACTCCAAGGGTCATCTCAACTGATGCTGACAGTGTCCATGCTTCAGCGTCATAGAAATATACATAAGTCGCTCATCATTTTATTCCAACGTTGCGGCAAGTAGGCAGCTTCTTCTCGTGCTATCAAAAGCGGGGTTTAAATCAACTAAAAGATGGTGTGTGTCTATATCTTTTCTCGGGTCTTTCCCAGATTTTACGCTAATAAGGTCCAAGATTTTACGCTAATAAGTTAATTGGGTCTCATCCGAAGATTGTTGGAAATTTTCATTGGAAAATGTTTTAAGTGGCTGGGAGTTTGCAGGTGAATGCCCTTCAGAGACTTTCCCTACTTGCGTAGACTTCTATGCAGGACTCTATCCTCCTGCAAGACTTATCTTAGCTAAAATTCTACTTTACTTAAATTATATTGTCGGTTATCATAATACGAATATCATGCTAGAAATAAGTACACACTCGCCCTAAAGGGAAAATTTTGATATAAGGTACTTGGCAGAAAACCGCCAAAGCAGACTTTGTTACATATACATATAAATGCATTAGAAAAAGGGTTTAATTTTAGTTAATAGTGAAGCTATAAACAATATTCAACATTATAAATGAATATTTCTTGGCAATAAGCAAGAAAATAAAGAAAGATTCTTGAAATTCACAGTACTTTCCCGTCTTCCTTGGCGCTATAACCGCTTAAGCGATTTCGGCCGAACTACTCCTACAATTTGTGGTGTGCGCCTTGTTGTTGTAACACAAATGGAGGGATCTAGTTTTACGCAGACTCCGAACCGTGAACGAACCCGGGACCCACCGAATGAAGCCTCACGCTACACACTCGGCTACGGCGGCCGCCACTTTCTCGTCTTAATTTTTGAAAAAAAATCTTAAATACCAGCACAATTTAAAGTTAGGGCCTATAAGCAAAGTTCGATTTACATTGTATTTTATGAAAAATCTCACCGTTTATAAATAATCGCCCGAAAAAGTGTTTAAGGCTTAATCAAATAAATATTTTTTACAGTTAAGGGAGTTTTATGTGTTTCTTCGAAGGCCTATTCATATCATTCTACTGATGATTAGGGGACCAGTAGCGAAATTAACAGTCAGCAAAGGAGACATTGGTGAAATTATTGTTTTATTAACTGTTTTTGCAACGTAAGAAAACAGTTACAAATTTCTTTTTAATTGTACATCTATTGCCAGGGTCATCAAATGAACTTAGTTTTAATCCATGCAGCAGATAATAATGCGAGTTCATCCATCACGGTATTTTATGTAGCCATTGAGAGCATATAAAAATATTTCTTGCGATCACATCGAAGAGAAAGTCAAAGTGCATCATGAAGTCCGTGCGATTTTGGCATCCAGCTTCTTCAAGAATTAACAGGAGAAATATTTAGTCCAAACGTTCAAATTGAAAGCGATGAACATCTATGGACAGTATTGTGAAGGAAGTGAGTCAAGAGAAAGAGAATTCTCTAAATAATTTTTGTTTCCTTTACATTGTTAGAACAGTAGCGAAATACTGATTTTAGATTCTGCTATGGAAATATTTGCTGAACAAAATACGAGACGAGGATGTAACTTTACTTAATGTAATGAAAACCTATGACAGAACTTAAATAATATTTGTCTTATTTAGTGCTGGAATCTTGCGAAAATTTTTACTTTTACTAAACTAGGTTTCAGCGAAATATAAACTGAGCCCCTCCTAAGAATTGTTGACTGCGCCGTTGTCTTTAAATCCGCCACTAGAGAGGCCAACACTCCATAAACTTGAAAGAAGTCTAGCCACACTGTCCTACAAGAGCGCTGCTTGAATACGAAATTAATCACGTTGATGTGTCTCTACTTAATTGAATACTATACTCAAAAGTATTTCTTCATTTGAAATTAAAGTTAACTTAATTGGAGAAAAACAGTTGTTACACGCTAGACCGGCGAAAATTAATTCGGACATTGGTTAAGATCGATGAAATTGGTTTAACTTGCTAAGTAAATTTCAATTACATGAAGATACTTGTAATATACGCTTCAACGAGTACCAATTGCGATTGATCCATTGTGGAGTAGCTTTACGCTCATTGCCCAAAATAAATTGTATGTATGTACATACATACATATGTACGTAATTGAGCAAGGCCCATAAAACAAAGTACATATGCACATTATTACGCTTTAGTTAGTTGCTTTCCTTAACATCAATTAAAGTGCAAATTTGATCAGATCAATACCGTATATATTTACTACGTACACATCAGTACATTCTATTTTACTAAATGCAGATTTACAGACAAATGTGTCTGCTCGAAAATGCTTTTCGGCTGCATTTTTTTTAAGAACTCTTAGCTGCATTGTACGAGTATTTATCGGCACATTCGCAATAATTAGATTCTGCCAACTACATGTGCTATGTAAACACCCTCAATTTTTTATAAATGTTTATTCATACTTTAATACCAAATTCAAGAGGCAGCATGGATTCTGTCTGTAAGTGTTCTTACCTTTCTTATCCATGTATTTTCAAGTACTTTGAATACCAAATCATGAATTTTTGGATTTTTGAACAATGCCAGCGCTACAACGGATCGCAAATAAAAAGTGTTTGTTTTACGTAACATTTGCATTTATTTCAGGAAAGCGAAAAACCCAAAAAAGATAAACGGTTTGTCAACACTCTCTTGTTTATTGTGAAAGGTTCAAAAACTATAAAACAGAAAGTTTATTTCAGTTTGATTCTAAATTTATCCTATATTTTTGTAGAAAATTGAGCTTTAGCGCCCGCTTCTAAGCGAATGAGATAAAACAAATATGAGAATCAGCTAACGCCCAAAGCGCGCGAATATATGAGAGTTGGTGAACTTTCAGCTTCGTTTTGGCATCGGCGTTACTTATGTGAGATACTTCTTATAAATGTATGTATTCATCTGAATTGGCAAATCGAAACAGTCACGTAAAGAGAAGCTAGCTTTGTGTATAGAAGAACCTTACTGGTTTTTGGGCAAGCCGAGGCAAGAAGTCTAATAAAAAATAAGTAAAGAAAGTGCTGACTTCGACTCTGCAGAAGCCGAGTTGCAAAATAGCGCTAAACGACTATCAAACGTCTAAAGGAGTGGCAATAGCTGAGAGGTTGCTATTAGTGAACTCCGTAAAACCGTTGCAATCAGTTTTATTAAAGATCCTACGTCAACTATAGGTCGGTGCTCAGCGGAGACAAAATCGGCAGGTTTTCCGATCCAGATAATAACGGATTGGAGGTATCTGGCGAGCTGCTTCAATTATCCACTATTCAGGTGTTGGGCGTCGTCATTTATGGTGCGGAATATCAATAATTCATTAGGCTTGAATGCCAAAGATCTTGGTACGCACTAAAGTCATCTAAAATCATTCAGGTTTCACCCTCGAATAGAGCAGGTGACAGGGGATATATTAAATATTTTGAGCTCGGTCAATGCCGTCATCGATGATTGTTGTTGTAGCTGTGCGTGGCGCGTCGAATTTTGCTGCACTTTAGATGATGTTTAATGCGTCATGATAAACGAACGCGGCTGCAGACTCGTACAAGTAGCAGCATACTTACCTGTGATTCCACTCACGTTTAGTGGACAGGCCAGAGCATATATGTAGAAAAGTAACATCAGCTTAGACAAAAACTGCATTAGACTGGTGTAACATTCAGTATATAAGAATGATGATACACGGAGCAGACTGTGTCAGAGACCATTAGCTGTTGGTTGGTGGACCTCCTGAGAACCGTGGAGATCCCTTGGTGAGTGCTTTGTTATAACACCGGCAGCACGGTACCACGTAACGAGTGTTGCAGCCAGGTAAGGCTCCATCCATTGCAAGAGCTGCATCTAACCGGAGTTGAGTTCGGATGCACGCCTACCCTGATGAGAAGAAATTTTAATTTGCTGCAAGGTGTTGCACCGTTAATAACAGATAAAATGTGGGTTTCGCCGATCTAAACAGGGTTAGATAGCTGAAACCCAGGTCATTCCGATACGATGAACCGGCTATCGGTCACGCGTCTTGCCTCGTGGTTTCTTATTATGCACTTTGATTGTTGGTTATTGTACATGCATATCTAATACAAATGATGTAAGTTTAAGGATGTTTGATCAATCCCCAACCAAATAGACATGACGTTATGATGATTAAGAAACTATTTTTATTTATGTAAAATTATTCAATAAATATTCATTTTTTATTAATTTGAAAAGAAGAAAAAGGTTTCGTAATTAATGCATATAAAAAATAAGATATTAATTGTAAATCAAATTAACTGAGATGACGGGCATGTGTATATTTCTCACAGACTTTGTATACTGATCCGGTCAGATACAATACGTATGTCTTACACATATCGCATCATGTGGCATTATTGAAAGAATTTTGTCTTGAAGGACACAACTGGCAGCGAGCTAACTTTTTTGTTCTTTACTGATGTTTCAGGTACCATAGTTGTTTGCTTTGTTTATTATTCACTTCGCTCGTTCGTAATAATACATACCCTGTCGGAAAAAACAAGTCAGCTTCATGGAAAAACATATATAAAAACTAATTTTTTGTGAACTGCTTCTAAACTAATTGAATACAATTGGAGTATGAGCCAGTTTCGTTTTTATATTCTCATTTGCCCTGTTAATTGGAAATTAATATATTTTTTAGTTGTTAAATTTAAATTACAAGTATGTACTGTAATTGAAAACTTATGCAAGATAGCGTAATTGACTGCTTCCTATAACATGACCATGTTAAATAAATCAGTTCGAAATTAATTGTCAATGTAAAAAAAAAAGTAATTTGTACATTACTTTAAAATTTATATCATTTCCCTCAAGATATCGAATAGTTATTATGTAGTACAAGTTAACAAATATTTGAAGCTGCGAAAGCGCATACTTTGACTCCAAAGCTATTATATGTGCATACGGACTCGACGACTCTATTATTATGTACATTAAGATATGTATGCAAATATTTGTGTATACCGAGATAGGAATGAATGACTAAACTCTACAACTAATCGGTATTTCTTCACACCTGAAAGCTTTATTCAAAGCGTGGTTGTGTACATCCATAATTTTATAGCAATTCGTATGCTTGTTTGAAATTTGTGTGCTTGAATGAGCACTGTAAATTATTTTATATGCATTTGTGCATAATTAAACAAAAATACAAGCTCATTTGTAAATTACAAAAATGATAAGGCATTTGTTTTAGGTTTTTTTTCTTGTTAATGTTCTTTTTTTAACTTCTCACATTTAAATACGAGTATATTGTCCCGGCATTGCGAGAAAGTTATTCTTTTATTAAAGTTATAAAGTTAAAATACACTATACAATATAAAAAATCTAACTCAGAATTCAGAGTTTGAAAGTTTACCTACCCTTTCTAGGTTTTTAAAAATTATGTAGCTCGATTTTAAATTTAACGCTTTTCAGCTAATTTTCGGAGTTTTCATATAATCTAAATTTGACTTAACGAGAAAACATCTTAAAATCCATAATGAGACACTTCAACACGAAGAAAGAAACCAGCTTTCAGGAGCTTGCGCAATTTCTAATTCAGAGCGAACTGTAAGTCGGGGTTTTTTCAAACTTGTTTCCTTTACGTTTTTCGTTTTATAACTCAGTTTTTGAAACATCGTTGTTTTGAATTCTATCCATTCAGCAGCGGCACATAGAGATTTGGGAGATGGAGTTTCACTGCTCGTTTGTATTCATGCGTTGAGGAGTTGTTGGTTTAAGCAGGATAGGGGAGTCTAGTGTGCAATTCGGTGGTGCTTTGTGGTTACAGGTTTTCGTCGTCGAACTTTCGTCTCGTTACTTGACGTACACGTTTCTCTGCACAGAGAAGCATGTACAGCCCATTGCTGGAAGAGTTTTAACAAAGAAATACACATTTGTATAGCGTGTCGCTTGCTTCAAGACAAGTGCCCGCTTGAAGAAGTACCAACTAGTGAACAGACGCTGAAGACAATAGTGGACCTTTGAATCGAGTACGTCGGAGTGGCCCCACAGAAGCGTCCTCTTTTTCAGCCGTGAAAGAAAGCATCACACGGGTTGGTTACGACATCTCGCATTGGGCATAGTCGCTCAACTGTAACCCAGAAGATCGACCCCATTTCACTTCATAGCACTGGCCCACAAATTATTATCTTGCGACTAGCCAATCCAGCAAATTTTTGTCTATGTAATTTATTTTTATTTTAACTCATCTTAACGAAAATTTTAACGATGATGCTATTCCGTATTCATTTTTGAACGATTTTCGCATTCGCTGAATCAGCTGTTGTTGTTAGCTAGTCGATTACCGAACACTAAACGACAACAAATTTGATGTTGTTAACTCAAGAAAGAAAACGAGAAAAGCAAATTCGTGATTTCAACTGAATGCAAAAGAAAGTGTGGTTTCCTATGACCCAAGCTGCTAAAGAAATGCTTGCTTCAGCGTCGTCACATTTTGTGGGAGACACTATTGGGGCCGTCGATTGTACTCATATGTGTATCAATTTTGCGACCAAAGAAACATGAGGAGCCTTATGCCAACCACCATATCTACCATTCAATAAATGTGCAAATGGTAAAAGAAAACTTGTATCAAGGCTCCAAGTATGGAAACAGAAGTATAGTTTAGTTTTAAAATGAAGAGGCATGGTGAAGCAATAAATCATAGATTGCATCCGTTACCCGATGAATGCCGGCTTACGGATGACTGACTGGCTCATGGATATTCCCCATTGCTCACTTGCGGGTCGTTGATAACAACCAGTTACGAGGAATCTTCAAGCCGCTAGAACCTATCAATATAGAAGATAAATGATTCTAATTTAAAAAAATTTAAATATACAATGTAAATCCTAAATACGCTGGAACACAACGCGAATTTTGAAAACGAAACCATGGAATATTTGCAGGTGATGACTATTCTACCAAACCACTCAGAGGAGAGTCCGGAATTCTGCTGCAATGGAGCATTGCAATACATACATAAAAAAATATAAACGTTTGTAGTTTGAAATAAACCAGTACATTATTTCACTTTAATGAAATATAATGAAAACGCTGAAATTTATATTTGGCAACAGGCATTCGTTTGTTTTTTCTCTATTCCTCTTCGTGCTTTTTACTTATTTTTACATTTAGTTTGACAGAGGTGCAACTCTTTATCATTTTGAATAAATATAACGAGACAGCTGTTAAGTGTTGTTAATAATATATTAATATACAGTATAATATACTTAAGTAAGTATACAGTGTGTAGTCCTTTTTTAATGGTTAAATAATTTTAATAGTTGTGCCAAAAATAAAAGAAAATTTATTCTTATTCCCTTAAAAAAACATAGAATTAATGTTTAAAGAACAATATGTCATTTTATAAGGAAACATAAAAGAATAATTCAAGTTAAAGTAAAATTAAGTAAAAATTCGCGTCACAAAAGTAAGTATACAGACAATTTTTAATTTAATACAAATAACATTTTTTCATTTAAAACGCTTAAATTAATATTTGGTTAGGTAGCCTTTTGAATTTATACTAGCATAAAGCCATGATGGCATAGATTTAACTAGGTTTTGTGTGGTAGTGGGCGATATCTTGTACCACTCTTCTATAAGGACTTTTTTTAAGTCCTCCTTATTCTTTATAACATGTTTTCGTATTTGGCGTTCCAGATGCTCCCATAAATGCTCTATTGGGTTAATATCCGGTGATTGCGGTGGAGTTTTAAGTTGATTCCGAACATTATACAGGATCCATTGTTTAACAATAAGTGTTGTATGTTTGGGGTCATTATCCTGCTGGAATATGAATGACCCCTCAATTCTCAAATTTGTAGCACTTTCTTTCAAATTATTTTTAAGGATGTTCAAGTAAGCATATCGGCACCTTTTTTTTACTTTCAATTCCATTGGTCGCCATACATCCCAAAACCATTAAGGAGCCTTCTCCATGCTTAACAGTACCTGTCATATTTGATGGATTTATCTCATTGTAAACTTTTCGACAGACTTTTTCACGTCCATCCGACCCATGAATGTTAAATTTACTCTCATCTGAGAAAATTACATTATTCCAAAATGCATCACCATATTTTTGGTACTCTTTGGCGAAGGCGATCCTAATTATTCGGCCGTGTTAGCCTGCGGAATACAATACGCGGCGAATCGCTTGAATATAACACTGCTTTCCCGTTTCATTTTCCACTTCGGTTTTTTATTTTTGGAGCACTTGTTTTAGGAATTTCTTTTACTTTCCGAACGATAATACGGTTTTCAGTGCCATTAAAAATACGAGGACGGCCAGAACGTGTGATATTTTCAGTAGCACCTGATCTTTTAAATTTATTTACTATTTTTTTAATTGTAGAATAGCTTTTACCAACAATTGCTCCAATTTGAAAGTTATTTTCCTCTTGGCGCTATTTCTGGAATATTAGTTTAAATATGTATGATTTGTATTTTTTTAGTATTAGTATTACTTACTTAAAAATACCCGTATTAATTTTATAAAATTAATTTTATCTAACTCACGCAAATTCGATGCTCGCCAAACAAACGTTCGCGGTATACTTACTTACATATGTATACACATATTCTAGAAAACTATTAGCTGGGGATAACGGGAGATAAACCTTTCCGCTATTTCGATGCGTACATATCAACTTATGCTACAATTTAGATATTTTTGCTAAACAATGCTGCTGGATTTGAAAATTCGGGGGAATTTTTGAATAACTTCTAACTACAATGGGGTGTACACTTACTTAAGTGATTAACTGTAAATAGTAAATCGCATAATCGTTAGTGCGCGTACGGTACATGTGTGCAAATACAAGGAATAGGAACTTAATAATTAGCTGTTTCTGTCGTCAAAAAAAAAAAACAAATGGAAAATGAAGTGCGATGGTTATGTTCACGGTGTACTGAATACTGAAGGTGACGCCTTTAGAAGTACCGCTACTTTGGTTTTGCCAGGTTTGACAATTCTCAACTTCAACTAGACAAAGCTTTTTTCACAAATTAAGAAAAAGAGACACTTTTTTTAGTATTTTGCGAATTTATTTATTAAATGTCTGCCTATAAATTCATACTTTTACACTTTAGAACAATTAGAACACGTTTTTCAATGAAATATTGGAAGTTGTTCAATTTTCTCCCTCCCGTATTCTTGTTTACTAAAGGCGAGATCTGTCATTTCACCGCGGGAAGGCGCAATCTTGTATTCTATCATTCTTGGGTTATGTTAGGTTGATGTGGTAGTCCCCACAGAGGGAATTCACTAGATATAGTAATAGAAGTCCATTGTGATGCCACCTGTTGTTAGAACGTTAACGTACATCGCAACCAAGAATGGTTGCCTGGAGGAACGCTGCGTACCCGGAATGAAGTCACGCATATTACTAATTTCCACCCAAGAGAGCTCCTCTGGGGTGCTAAGGAAGTAGGAGCCTAGGTACCTAAGCCTCAGTCTCGCAAAGGTAGGTCAGCTGAGTAGAAAACTCTCTTGCGGAGTGTCCCTAGTCACCCTTCGGTGTATGGAGGCGCTACCGCACTCCTTGTCTCGTATAAATTCCTAACCCGATCCTATAAAATAGACTTTTGTTTCTTTGCCTTGGTTAACAAGACGTCTACTCGAAGCCCTAAGCTTCGAGAGTTTTAACGTCAACCAAGGTGGTATCGATTTGCCCGAAGATTTCCCCAGTGGGCACCTGATGCCGATCGTTTTATTTAATTTCTTCACCAAGCTGTCGATCGAACTCTTCGAAAGGAGCAGGTTTCTACAGTATATAAATCAAAATGTGCTCATCAGAATCCTGTAGGGAAGATATTGAGGATGAGTATCATCCAGGGAGAATTGAATGTATTTATGATCAGAGAAGGAGTGGGTATTTAGAACCCTCCAGTTCGAGATTCGGGATATCCAACCAGACGAAACCAGGGTGAGGTCTAAGACCTCCTCTCTGACCGCAGTTACAAACGTAGGGTCGCTCCCCTATTACGAATAGACAAGTTTTCACTAATAATAAAATCAAAGAGAGACTCACCTTGCGTTGAAATCCGAGCTTTCCCAGCTGGAGTGCCTCGAATAAGCATAACATCCCATAACGAGGCCGGCCTTCCTACGTCTCTATTCCGACAGAGCATTCATTATCAGTGTTCAACCTCATCGTCGTGAGCCATGTATGCAGATATGAACCAGAGTTCTCCGGCACCGAGGCTCACAGTTACAATGTATCTATTGCTGAAATTAGACAAAATATATGTATTTAGTTCACGAATGACAAGCATGCAAGCTCTAGGTTTGCCTGCGTCGCTGGACACCAACAGCGTGCAGTTCTTCGTCCCGATACCGGAAACACCATTACTGCCCAGCCACGGTTCCTAAATCAGGACTATATCAACGCCACTTTGCCCAAAGTGGAGCAGTAAATTGGCGGACGCGGCCTTACAGTGTTGGAGATTGATCTGCAGGATAATCATTCTCAACGATCCCTCCAGGTCTTCTGTGGCGACGTCCTCAATATACGAGGTAAGAATCCTCTCCTCCTCTGTCCTGTCGAACAGCCTGTTAATGCTGGTGACGGACCCCGCGAACGAGTAGATACCACATAAAAACAGCCGAGATAACCGACGCCATACGCTTCCATTCCTTTCTGGAAATAGCGCCGTTCTGCTTTCTGCGGTCCACGACACCCAGGACTATAGAGCCCGCCTGCTTAGCGAATCCGCAAAACAATTTAGGAGCGATTCCAGTCCTGGGCTTTTTGATTAGGGAAGTCTCTCACTCTTGAGACCGCTGGCTCTTAGCGGCTGCACATTTCGTTTCAAAATCTTGGAGGCCACACGAGGTTTAAAGTTGGCTTTCCACCCGTGCCTAGCTGCCGCTTAGGCCTTCCAGAAGGCGATTTCTGAGTCACCCCCGAAGATCCTGGTACACTGCGGGATAAACCCTTGCTGGTACTAGCCGTCTCGTCCAGAAAATTCAGTAGAGTAAATGTATAGGAAATAAAATAATATGTTTAAGTTATTTAATACTGGACAATGTTTATAAAATCAACATTTTGTTTGATCGCGGGGAAAAATTAAGCGTGTGTAAAGCTTTTTCGTGGCAAACTTTACTTACTTCATCGGGTGATTAAATTCCAGAAACTTCAAATTGAATTTAATTAATTTTTTTTTAGCTAAACATTCTATTTTTTAGAGTTCATTTTTAGCAAAAATTTGTCTATAGCTTTGGAATTTTTCTGGTAATACTGATTATAATGGTCTGCGGCAGATATATTTATGTAATTACATTAAATTAACAATTTTATGTTATGTAACTTGATAATACTCTTGAAAAAAAAAACAAACAATGCAAAAGAAATTCTGCTACGTAACTGAGTGGCAAATGTAAAGAATAATTCGCTGTATGATTTACTTTGGAGGAATATTATATAGATAGTAGTGGCTCGATAAACCGGACAATTAGTGCCAAGATGGCATCAATATTATTCAGTTTACCGATACCCTACTTAAAAATTGCTAAGTTTTTGTTGTCTAATTTTTTTTGTGCTTCGCTTCGTATAGTGGTATTTTCAATATTCAAATATGTATATTATTATAATATACTATAAATACAATATATACGTAGTTGATTATAAACGTTTCCTTTCTGACATTGTGCCACTTCAACGCCAAAATCAAACTAAAACATTAAGCACCTGTTTAATGTACGAAGTTAAGCGTCAAGGCGCCAGCCAGACAGTCGCTGCATAACTGTAAGCTGCCTGGATGTTTCAAGTGTTTAGTGTTCCAACATTGTACATATAGAAAAAAATGTATATCCGGCTTACTTAGATACCCATTTTTATGCAAGTGTCCGGATTAAAGAGTATGCAATGCAATTGACCTGGTGCCCGGATTATCGAGCCGCTACTGTACTATTTCGCTAATACATACTGATACATTTCGGAGGCCATGACGCTAACATTATATGTGTATATCGATGTTTGGTTGAACTTTTCCTACAAATTGAGGGCTTTACTGCTTTACGTTGACTCCGAACAGCCGATGATTTTAGAGATAAGTTTTTTAAGACAAAAATACACTTTGGGGTTCGCCATTGCCTGCCGAGAAGGGACCACTATTTTTAATTTTTATGTTACATACCCCGGCCGAGATTTGAACCAATAGAAATGCAACTTACATATATTTGATTTTCAAAATGCTAACTGATTCACTTAACTCTAACCAATCGATACCAAATTTTATATTCTAAGTTTTGAAACATTTTGGTTCCATAAAAGTGCCCTGAAATCAATATCGAAAAAACTTTAGATTTTCTTGGACGCCTCTAATGCACAAACTTATTTACATACCTTGTAAGCGTGTTAGGCATATAAAACGTGCGCCAAAGTGCATTCTGTCCATATGTATGTATATGGACACATATATATGTATATATACACATATACATATGTATGAAGTATGTATGGAATAATGTATTCGCATTCTCGCGGTTGTTTATCTTTTTGCTGAGAGCTATGCACCAGAGTATTGAACCGATGCATCGCAATAGGCTAAAAGGGAAAGTACAAATATGTAAATACACATGTAAGTTTGGCTATCTTGCACTGGCGAGCATGTACACTCCATACATACATATGTATATATATATATGTGTATGTATGCATGTAAATATGTATATGCAAACCACTGCAAAATTGTTGTAATATACATACATACATACATATGTAAAGGCAGATTAGCAATAGGAGAACATTAGTGAATGTTTTTCCTTTTGAGAATTTCACGGATTTTCAAAGTTCTCGTTATACATATGTATATACTAATACACATTATCTCTCATACTTGTAAGGCTTATAGTATGAGAAATAACATATGTACATACATTCCCTCCAGAAGTTTTATAAGCAGTTGTAGCAAATAAGAATGCTTACAGAGTTAATTTTATAACCTTATAGTTTCTTCTTATAAGGAATTTTATAAGCTTTAGTTTATATGGGATATACACCTTAGGAATAAGGGCTACTCTATGTGAGGGAGGGAAAATTATATATTAACCAATGCTTTCATCGGATTTTTAATACAAAAAGTTGATTCCCAAACAACACGTACTGATCGATTTCTTGAAATTTTTTGTTAAAAACTGTCCTAAATTCTGCAACTTTGGAGTTTAGCCCGATTGCAGGATAATAATGAGATCTATTTTTTACAGTTTTTAAAATTCCATATCCGTTCCAGTATTCCAGTATCAGTTGATGAAATATCTTTGGAAGTGTGAGCTTATTTTATCAACACAGCGAAATCTAATATAAGGAATGCTTCATACAACTGACACGTATTACATTATAAGCCTAAAGATCATATAAAATAAGCCTTTTACTTATACCTACATATGTACATATGAATGGGTACATACATAATAAAATGTATTAATATTTCGTAGAATTTATTAGTTTGGCGTACTTCCAATTCGTATTTAGGTATTGCTAGCAAATATTTAAATCGCATTCGAAAATAAATTTTGTGCATAATTGTAAATATGCATAAAGGAAACTTAAGTAGATTGTTAAATAGCTGCTTATATCCACATAGAATATATTCCAAATCAGAGAAAAGTGCCAGTAGGTGCAATGTGCATGCCTCGTAAAATGTGTAATTTAATTTTAATTTTAATTTAATTTAATTAAAAAGTATTGGCAAATTAAATTATTGAATGAATTTAAAAAATTAGAAAATTAGAGTTGTCAAGATATGTAACATAATTTTTTAAATTTCTATTTTAAAATACGCTTCTTACAAAAGCTTTAATGAAGAACTACTATGTAGAAACCCAATTTATCTTGTATTTTTTGGTTAAAGAATTCCATTACATTCACAGGGGTGAATTGGCCGTAGCCAAATGTGTAGCGTCTGCGCGCTCCATTCGGTGGGTGCAGGGTTCAATTTCTCACCTAAAAATTATAGAAAAGTTTTTTTTATCTAATAGCGGTCACCCCTCGGCAGACAATGACAAAGTTCCGAGTGTATTTCAGTCGTGAAAAAACTGCTCACAAAAATCATTTGCCGTTCGGAGTCGGCGTAAAACTATAGGTCCCTCAATGTGTGTTACAACATCAAAGTGCACACCACAAATTGTAGGAGAAGTTCGGTTTTGTGTTTTTTAGTTCAACCCCATCCTTCATCATGTTACTTAAATATCTACGATTTTTTGAATATACATATGTATATATATATACATATACATACATATCTGATACAAATAACCGTTAGGTGAACAAAGTGGGGCACATAATTTTTGATTTTACTTTCCCCAGTCGGAATTCGAACCCCGGCTACGGCGGCCACCTTACAACGGATTAAGTTTCAAAAATTCAGGAAGTGACAAGATGTTAATTTTATTTCAGCAGTTTTTATTCATTTTTATTTAAATATCATTTTTATGATTTCAGCTGGGATTATAAAGGTAATTGATTATTTTTAATGAGCTACTACTGCAATGGGTTTTTTCGATATACTCGTTCATATAAGTATTTGTACAAGTTGATTGCAAATGGGCCAATTGCTGGTCAGCGAAATATCCACCCACAGGCAGTGCCATTAAATTCCACGTCCGCTGGGAGCTGCAACAAAAACAATAACGCTCACTGGCAAACGGAAGCTCAACCCAGGGAGCGATTTCTGTAGAAATATGCAGACATCGTATCCACAGCGACTTTTTGCAGTCACTCGCCAAATTCGTGTGACCAGCGACCAGCCGATGAGTTTAATGGTTACAAATCAGCTCTGCAAAATATATTTATTGATTTAGTTCTACAGCATGATTCATAAAAGTAACTCTCCAAAATCGAATTAATGGGATTTTATTTAACTGAAACATGTGTTTATATATAAACTTTGACAACTCAAACACAAAACACACACGTGAATTTTCTTTTTGGGCATTAGATACCACAAGATATACATAAATTCGGTCTATCAGGCGGCTACACCAAACTCAGAATAGTCGAAAAAATTCTTGATAGTGGTAAAATGGTTTTGAAAGATTTTATTAATTAGGTTTAGGTAATTGTTTGATTGAATAGGATGTATGTATGTATGTACATACATACATATGTACATATGTACATATATGCCTACGACCATACTTGAATGAAAGTGTATAGATAAATGTATACTTAAGTAGGTACATGCATATGGCTGTGCATATGTATATATGTATGTATATATACATACACGCACACATACATACATACATACTTATGTACGTGCATGCATGCGTATGGGTAATCTGACACCTTGAACTACAACTAACTGCAATCGTTTTAATTGCACGCTATTATCACTATTCCGCTTTCAAGATATTTAATCATTCCTTTACTTTGCAAAATTTGTTTATTTTTAGAAAGTATACGTGATAAGTTTAGTTTGATAAGATTAAACCTATACGTTTGAGTTTCATAATTTGCAATAGGCTACGTTGACAAAAGCGAAAACTCTTTCTCTCGTATAGTAAAAATGCTCCCATAAAGCCAAATTAGTTGAGTACAATTATAAAATCAAAACAAAAACCAAAAAGTGGTGAGAAGAAAATTCTCCCCGCATAAGAATATAAATAAACAAACCGCGCCCGCTGCCAGCAAACACGTTTTATCAAACATACATATGTATATACATAATGCACATACATATGTACATATGTATGTATGTATATTGGCGCGCAAATATGTAAATGAGCGGTGCCAGCCCCAGCTGGTTGACAACACTCTATCCTCCGTTTTTATTGAAATTATATGGCGTTTGAATGCCGGTAAATACTGACATATTTATGTAGATATATACATATGTATGTATGTATATATATATACGTACAAGGTACATATGTATGTTCATATGTAGATATGTATGCACGTGCCTCGCTGGAGTGGGGTAAAGATTCCAGGGCGGCTGTTGTCGGCATGTGGAGCAGTGGAAGCGTTTGAAGAAGGCAAATGTGTATGGATGACGCCAAGTCTTCGTAGGCCGAGTGCATTCGATGAGGCTGGTCACTCGGGGAAGGGCTACTTATGGAAGGTAGGCATTTTCTATTGAGTGTGAGTTCTGTTAGCACACCGCTGTATACGTTCGCTCGCTTAACAGTGCACTCAATGGCTGGCGTGAGAGATACACGTGTAAGCTATTTACAATTTCTATTTATTGTCAGTAGGTGACAAAACAGTGGGCAACGTTGGGAGAAGAAATTAGTACAATATGATACATAATGCACGTATTTAAGTATGAAAAAACAAAAGCCGGGTATATGCATGCACATTTCCATATATAAGTATGCGTTCTCATACATATGAATGTACACAATTAATTTGACTAAGGACAATAAAAGAAATATTATAATGCAATGTATAACCATTGAATTATGGCTATGATTTCACCCAAAAATATATTAAGGCCTATAAGGCAATTCCTAAATTTGAAATGTTTATTATAAAGAACATAAAAGTGGTAGCCAATTGTCTAGCGTGTGTATCAATGCGATATCAGATAAGGTATTAAGTTACGTAAATAAATGTACAAATTTTGTTTCTGCTCTTAGCATATACATAGCTTATCAAAATCATCTGATTACAATTTCAAACTATGAATCGCGTATTTTTTATTGCTGACTGTCGTTTAACAAATCAAAAATAGGGCTAGCCTAATATGGAATAGATCCTAATCAAATTCGATTATTTGATTAACATGTAATTGGGCCTCTATATGTATATAAAATGAAAGGAAGCCTAAAACTCAGAGAAGGAGAAATGCAAAGCAGCAAAGGGATAAACATAATCACACACCACAAATAACTTTTATCTCTAATTTACAAATCGAAAAGTTGTTAACGATAAAATTTATTTTATTTATTAGTTGAGAAGTATATTTTACTTAGCCGATAAGCGTTATATCCCAAGGTACATACATATGTATATTTTTTACGTTGCCCGTTAGATGTTAGGCAGGAGACAAATTTTTCCTGTTGCCAATAAGATTTATTTTCCAACTTTTATTTTTCCGTTGTTAATACGTTGTAAGAAAATAAAGATGATGAAAATGAAAGCGTCGATGAAGATAAAGATACTGTAAAAGATAAAGGAACGAATAATGGAAAAGATGGAATAGCTCTTATCAGACAACTTGAAAATAAACATTGGGCAGAAACGGTTTATCAAGCAACGTAAATAAAATTTTTCCTGCATAGCATTAATAGGGTATCGTAAAAAAATAAACATTGGGCAATAACTTTTACCATATATTTTCTATCCTTGGTTTGATAGACGATTCATACGTTTATATATTAATTAAATTAATATGATATATAATATTAGTTAAATTCAGGGTCGTAACAGTTATAACTTTCATCGCAAAAAAGTTGATTTATCACAATGAATAGACGATAAATATTTTTGTTTCATCTACAAGAGTTACGTTTAAATTTTGACGCTGTCTTATAACGGTTATGTAGGAGAAATATTTTTCTTTTGCCAATAAGAGTTATTTTCAAACGCTTATTCTTCAAGTTGCTTAAATAAAATGAGCTTTAATAAATAACTTTTATTGGCAATGAACAAATAAATCTCCTACCTAAAATTTATGAATATATTAAATAAATAAACGTTGGAAAATAAAGTTTATAGGCAATTGACAAAAATTTCTCCGACGTAAATGTTATATAGATTTAAAGCCAGTGTAACAGATGCATTTTTTCAATTGTTTATAATTTTAGATTGATTACTGATACAATTATGCCCTTGCAGTGGGTTGAAAAACGTTTTACCCAGTGGAAGAATTTTTTTTTTTTTGTTGTGGGATAGATTTTGGTAAGGACACAGGCCTACAAACCAGGGTATTCAAACCTTTGTTTGGTCGTTTTCTTCTATTTTTGCATATGATGGAAGAACCTAATACTTCAAATTTAGAAATATTTGGTTTAGATTTAAAACAATGCGTTTTGTTTAGCGGTAACAAAACACTCCAGCGACCATTACACCCTTTTCGATTTCTGTGCACATGTATTACTTGTTAATTTTGGTATCATCGTATTGGGTGTAACAAAGTTGTAATAGCGACAAGGTAAAGGATTTTTCCTTATCTGGAAAGAAAAGGGATTTAGCAACACAAGTTTGAATTACAAATATTTAGTCTTTACATAGTACAAAAAATCAATAAAAAGTTTTAATAATACAAATTCAATTTTATTTGCAGTTGGCTTTGCATAAATTTTACGTAAAAGTGGGAACATTGCCCCATGAAATATGAAATATTTAGCATTTTTATTCGACAACTGTTGACATCGTTGCCAGGACGCCATATTTGCGGTTACATGAATTGGTTACAATTTTTGGTAATAAAATTTGCCGGTAACAAAATTGCCAGGAACATATAGAATATATGTACATACCTGTAAGTGCTCTTTTGCAACTCGGATGGAATATAATGGGCCTAATATTAAGTGAATGCACATTTCACGTGCAATAGGGGCGGTTTACAAGCTTTGCAAGCAAGTTACGTAAACATTATAACTATATACTTATGTAGATATACATTTTTTTTGCAATCGTTTACACGAGTTTTTAAAAGCTACGAGTACTCAGTAAAGGGATTAATAATCAAAAGCAAACATTCAACCTACTTTGTTCCAATCCTCTGCCCCGAACTAAATATGTAACTTTTATAATGGTATACTCGTAGGTATTGGACAATGCCTAAGGTCGGCCGTCTGTTAACCCACTTTTGTCAACGATCACTGATGCACATTTCCAGCTGCTAGTGGGTTTCTGTCATTTTTTGTTTATTGTCTTTTTTGCATTTTTTTGCCCTTTATAGCTCACACGCGCCGATCTCTGGGCTATTCACTAGTTGCAGTTTGTTTACACTGTGTAAATGTGCATGTACATTTGTATTGGTTTAAAAGTTTGTGTTTGCATTTGTTTGACCTTGAATGCAGCAAATGTAAGTTTACAAAAGCAATTCTCATAGCAACCACTAGCAATGCAAAGGGAGGTAAAAATATTCGCTCACTTTTCGTTTGCATTTTAAAAGCAATAGTGTTGAGAGTGAGAGACATGCATTTCTCGATTTTATAACTTTGTTGCCAATGCATTGCTCAGTTGTACACATATGTATGTATGTATGTACTTATGGACGCGTATATATGTATGTATGTACATATGTACATATGTGCATGAATATATTGTGCAATCGCGTAATGTGTAATATAATCGAATTTATATTATTTGCACTGTGACCAAGTTATCGTTTCAATTGAATGATGTAAGTAGGTACTATTTTTATAGAAAACGAGCATCTCTCTTTAAGTTTTGACATTGAATTGAAGAAGGCCCACTGAGTGTAAAACACTTGGCCCATTCAGAAGCCGAGCGCTCAAAATTGAAAATATGTATATATGTATGTACATATGTACATCTCATTAAATTTTCATCTAAATAAAAATAACATTCTAATTTATGTCTTTATGTCAGCTCACAAATTTCCATTTGTATTCAGTGAATGTTTTAAATATATCCTATTGTTTATGGTTAATAATTGTAATAATAGTTATAGGTAAAGCAAGCAACGAGAAGCGAAATACTGGTTTCAGTATATTAAGCAGTATATTAAGCAGTATATTAAGCAGATTTCCCACTTTTTTTCAACAATGCTTTCAGATAAATATTTTTTCTAGGGCATGCTAACTTAAAAATTAAACAAAATGGCCTATATCTCCAAACTATCATATCCGACAAAATCTACTTTTCCATACGGATTGATTGATTTTAAAGACATACATAAATAAATCGGAAATCCAAATTGATCGGATTTAGATGCTACGTTAAGAAAAATTTGTGCACCAAATTAAACAAAAAAATGAACAGAAAACACACAAGAGATGTGCACATATTTTCTAGGTAATTTGACATAATATTCAAATACTCATTATATTTAGTACATAAAGCTCTTGAAGCTATAAGCGAGGAAATTATCTCATTTCCAGAACTTCGTGAATAAATTAAAAGATGTGTATGTTGTAGTAAATTATCATGGAAATCTTAAGTAGTCGAAAAAAACCACCTTCGTACCTTGTTTAAAAAATATGGATGAAAAAGAAATCATTGAGTATACGGGTGCACAAGGAGTTGCTCAGTGTATAAGTTTTCGAAGACAGGAAACAATGCCAAACTTTACACCGAAGTCATATTGCTTACTTTCAATCTTTTCAAGCTCTCTGAGAAAGTGGAAGTGTCCTGACGTAGCACAAAGTTCCACAATATTTCCCAAATTCGATGAGGTGTAAAATCTGTCAGCAGTTGTCCAAGTTAATCTTTCGAATTTCAGACCAATCAGCGCAATCTCATATTATATAATTCTTGCAAATAATAAATCAACAAACTGCGCTTTCTTTGGTATTAGACTGGTGTACAAGTGGCTCGTTTGCTCCCATGCAACCACCAATCTATTGCTTGTGATTATGGATAAAATAATGCAGAAGGTTTTTGTACGGCATCCTTCTCTTGAAAATTTGGACAGGTCAGCTACGTAAAAATATGTTTTGTTTACAAAATCCATGTACGTAATTATTCTCTCAGTAAAGTGTATTCTTCCAGTGTGTACAACAATACTAGTATGTTTTCTTCTAACATCTATATAATAACGTGTTTCCTCTCAGATCTCTCAAACGGTAAAGCAGGTGTGACGTCGCAGTCAAGTTACTATCCCGAATTTCAGATCATTTATTTGAGACTATAATGTTATGCTAGTGCATAGTATCATAAATTTTGTGCTTCTAGTTCGGTTTTCGTTGCTGAAAATTTTACTTCAAATAAGTGTTTTATTCTGATTTAAATGACACTTATTAAACTAGTTGGAACTCTTTACGACGGTAATCGCTAACAGAACTTCCGATCATTCCATCGATTTTCCGCGTTTTCTGCGCATCTTCCTCTTATTTTTAGAATGGTTTGCGAACAAAATACTTTAAAAAAACAGCCTATAGTGCCGCTATAGAAGAAAAGAAAGTTCGAATGAAGAAAATACTTAAAAAAAACAACCCCACTCAAATTGTTTGGAATTAAACCATTCTTTAAATATAAAGTAATTATTATGTTAAAACAACAACAAAATTAGTTACATTTTCTTTCGTTTAGTAACATTGAAATAATAAAGCAAAGCAGTCACACTTTAGTCACTATCGCGTTCGCGACGAAAATTGGACCGGTATTGTGATTTTGCTTTTATCTCTTATTACGTAACTTTCAGTTCTTTTCTATCATTCTCTATGTCAATAATATCAGAATCTGAAAGACTTTTACAACAATTATACCGAATTAGAACTTGTTAAAAGGCAGTTTCAAGCGTTATTGATCTCCAAGAAACACATATACATACATACGTAACTTTTAATGCATCAGCAACCGTTCCAAAATAGTTTCAAAGTTACTTCCTTTATCTTCCGCATATAAAACAAAGTAAGCAAGGTATTAGCGCAGTACTTATCACAAAAAACATTCCGCACAAATTAATTAAAGCAGATTGGGAGAAATTTTGTAACAGTTTCCACTGTATATAACAAAACCGTAATCTAAAAAAAGATGCAGCTTTAATCTTAATTTTGGGTTGATATAAAATCAATATCCGGATTCTATCAGCAAACAACCATTCCTCTGGTGAATAAACCCACGAAATACTCATTACATTTAAACTTCTGTTCATCATTCTCTCAAACGAAATTTTTTTCCTGAATAAGATTCGCCGTGATAACATGTACTCGTAACTGAATATGATACCAGGTACAGATATAATCTAATAATACATTTTACAACATCATTATAATGATATGAAGCTCAGAAATTCTTCCGGAATATCGGCTTTTCAAACATTTTTCTTGCCGTTGGTTCTCAGGAATACCTGCAACTTATTTTGTGAACGTACTGGTTCGCCTTCTCATTTTAGCTGACTTCAAAACGGACGTTCGCGAGCTACCCAGAGGACATATGGGTGAAATCACCAGGAAGTCGTGAGCTGCTTGTACCGCATGCAGAATAATCGTTCAGGTTACTTCCAGGTGAATGGCAATCAGAGACTTTCCGGAACTATGCTTCTACATCTACATTTGAAGAAGCTTATTAAAGGTTTTTCAATAATTGGGACCGGTCGCCATGATAAATGATAAAAATGTCGTTAGTTGATCCCCTGTCGCAAACCAAATCTCCAAACTGCACAGTTTTTTAGAATTTCGGTATTTTTATTTTTTAGCCTCTTTCCATTAAAATGCAATCAAAATTGCTCTTCAACGACAAGTTCTCAAAGCGGGGTTTCTAATTTTTCTGCATTATTAATTACTCGACACCGAATTCCCGGTTGTGAAGATGCGCATAAGTTTTGAATAATTTTCGATGCTTTTCTTGTTGGCACCCTTTCTTTTGATACCAGCTGCGAGACCGATTTTGTTGTTTTAAACTTTCATTTCTTTATGTTCATCGTACTAACCTAAAAATCTACCAACGACTTCTCTGTTTAAAGGCAGGCGTTGAACACATAAGTTCGCCCATATCCTTTTCCATCTGTTGTACCAAGGGATGGCGCTTCGTAGTTATTTTCAAGTTCCTTGTCCATCTTTACCTTCCGAATTCCGCTGTTAATGTTTAATGTTTATTTTTAAACGACATGTTCAACCCTGAAAATAGGCAATAAATTATCAATACCTATTGACTTTTCGAAACAAATGCAACAATTTTACATTATATGTCATTTGTGGTTGCTCATATAATTGACAAATGCATAAAATGCATTTGAACAATTTTATATTGATACCGTTATTTTCTACGCACCCGTCCAACAAATGCAATTGCTAGATTTTGATAGTAATCACAACATACAAAGATTTAAATGCTGCCGTTTTTTGATTGATATGCTCGCTGCCTTGCAAATGAAAGAATTATTTGCTCCGTATCTTTTTTCGCAAACGAACAAAACAACAAACACTGGAAATGTAATAAATAGGCAAAGTTCATCAAATGACTGGACCATGGAACTTACAGTCCCAGCAGGTATACAAGGGAAATGGTAACTCAAAAATATGATTTTTATCAAAAACTGCCAACAAAGTGTCTGCGCTAGCGCGTGTTTTAATTCGAGGTTGTTTAATTTTTTGATTGGGCAGCAAATTCTTTAAATTCAGGTAAATAATTAAATATATAAATAACGACCTTATAGAAAGGCTATTTTGAATATATACATATGTACATATATACATATATATATTACACTCTTACTTAATTGGCGCTATAACCGCTAAAGCGATTTTGGCCGAACTTCTCCAGTAATTTGTTGTGTGCGCCTTGTTGTTGTACACAAATTGAAGGACCTGTTTTACGCCGACTCCGAACGGCGAATGTTCTTTTGTGAGAAGTTTTTTCATGGCAGAGATGCACTCGGAGGTCTGTAAAAGTACGCGTTTTTCATCAAGTAAACAAATTACGTTCCAAACTACTAATCCACATAGAGTTGCGATTTCATAATCTGTGTAAAATTCTCATTCCAAAGTTTATATTGATTTTATCGGACGCATTTACGCAGAGGCCTTATAATACGACGTTTGCCTAAGCATTTATGAACGTATAGGTATGCACGACGGCTTTCCTCCTTACAGCCCAGTCTTAAATATTTTTTCACTTTTGATAGACCGTAATCAATTTACATGCGTGGAAGGCAATTTTTTTTAGTGATAATGGCACTTACATTAGTTAATACACACTAAACTTCAAACAAATCGATTGACATAAAAATATTCATTAAAGCCAAACTACAAATCTATATTTCAATTAAGACAAATTTTGGAAATTGAAATATCTTTCTACGCACGTCGTTCAATTTCGGTTAGTTCCATTCAAGTTGTATGTGCAGACAAATTTGCGAGCTTGTAACCAAAGTGTCTAACTCAGCTTTATTTCATCAATATGCACGTAAATATAAGACTGATGCAGAAATCTAGAAATAGCACATTAAATGTTTACATAAAAAGTGTCAGATTTGAGGATATAATTTTAATAGCGGTTTTTATAGTGAGTGTATATTCATTAAGCTGCGAGCACTTCAAGGTACTTTCTCTTCCCCCAGTGCAATTACTTGGGCGACAAAAAGACTGTTTTTCGGGTAGTTTTATTTCGAAAATATTTGCTAGATTTGTTCTTTTTCGATTTGATGACTGCTAAGTAGATTTTCATTAGATGTTGCCGTCCATGTTCCTGCGCCTGACAACAGTGATTGTGATTCATTGAGATAGGTCTTAACTGCTCCGTGCTGTTCTTTTGTTTTTCTAACAGTGTGAAAAGTTGATGTATAAATGTATGTATGTATATTGAAAAATCAATCCAATATTTCACTTCACTTATGTAACTGCTCATTTGCTCAATTAATCCACTACATAGGGCTTGTCGGAAAAATCGATTTTCCCTGGTAATTCGGCCTTAAATAATTATCAGTGTACCTGCTGCTTCCCAAGAAAAACACTTATTTTCAAAATTGGGACTGTCACCAGCACGCTGTCGGCTTTAATGCTTAAAACACAATGCCGGCGAACGGCGAATTTTTCGTCGCGAACGTTCGCTGTCAAAAATAAAACAAACTGACATGTATGAGAATGCACACAACCAAAGCGAACAACGGCTTTCATCCGACGTTCGTTGCGATAGATTTATTTCTATTGTCGTCGCTGGCGGCAGCGACAAACAATTGTGGTCATATTTGTAATATCAGCTGACATATGTATGCATGAGTAGATACTGTTTTTATTGAAGGAAGTAAACATTGTGGCCGAATTTGTGTTTTACTGGGCGAAATTTTTAGGCGAACGTTGCTGACGTCGTCGCTCTACTGAGCGAAAATTCGCCGTTCGCCGTTCGGTATTGTGTTATAAGTATAAAGATGGTGGCAGGTTTATAAAACAAGTTTTGATATGCTATCTCTGCAATTAAGCTGCAACTAACTTTAAACTCAACCATATTTTGACTCTCATTTAATAACATAATGAGCATGAAATGATCACATAATTAAATAGAATTTCATTAATATAAAATGTTATTATAACTTTGATCAGATGCGTGTTAGTTATAAGAAGTCGAAGAGATAGGGCCATACCCAAGTATACCGAAATTATCAGGACTACGAGCTAATTGGATTTAGGCATGACCGTCTGACTGTATTTTTGAACGCAAACTATTCCCTCAAATATCTGAATGAAACTTGGTAGGCAGATGTATTTATATAATGTATTGGCCTTATAGTTGCATGTATGTAAGTCAATTGAGTGAAATAAATACAACTTGTACATACATATGTTTATTACATATAGTATAATGCATCTTCTTCATCAACGAATATGAAAGAATATTTCAAATAACTTTATCAAATCACTTCCACCACTTTGAAAAATGTTTGCTTCTTCATAATATCCCCTAATAAAAACATACATTACAAAAATTTCTAAATATAAGACCGAAAATAAAATAATAAGTTATTATTGATTAATATATATTTTTAATTTGCAGGTAAGCCATCAGTATATTTTGTGTATCTTCAACGGGTAAATATGTACATACATAGTTAATTCAATATAAAGTAATACTTTCGAGAAAAGTTTGTTGGAAATGTTTCTGAAAGAGTGGAAACAATCAATAACTACATATATAAAAAAAATATTAGGAAAACTGAAATTGTGCGAGTATTAACATACATATGTACATAATAAGCTAGCATAATTAACTTAACTAATAACCTGGTCCGCTTTCCAGGAGTGAAAGGAGTGTTTTCGAAAAAGACAAAATAATATCAGTACTTGCAAAACCAAATCGGTAATTGGCTTATGCGCAAAACAGGTAATTCTGCGATCTGTACAGAAGTATGAACTATAATAGAATTCATATTCTTTTAGATTTCACTTGTTCCTAGCATTATTTAATTGTTGTTTTTTAAATGAATTTTTGTATAAATATTAACTTACCTTCCTTTTTTGTTTGTGGTATAATAATAAGTGTGTAGCCTGTGTGCGCTTGATTCGGTAGGAGCCGAGTTCGAATCCTGGCCGGGGCATGTAATATATAAAATTATAGAAACGTTTTTTTTCTAATAGCGGCCCCCGTCGGCAGACAATGGTCGAGTGTATTTCTGCCATGAAAAAATGCTCACAAAAATTATTTGAAGTTCGGAATCGGCGTGAAACGGCGTGAGTGACCTCAGTTTGAGTTTGAGAAATTCGGCCAGACGTGAAACTATGGTGCAACATGTGCATTCTAAAAATTTAGAAATATGCAATTTAATAAAATTAGTAAATTGTTTATGCAGGAGTTTTTCTATAAGAGCGGTTGCTTGATTTGTCGGGTTTGACTCGCATAATCCGCATAAGGTTCATTAACTTTCCTTTACACAGGTGATTTCTTATGACAAAAATTAACACCCGGTTTCCTACCACCTTGACCACCTTTAAATTAGGATAATCTTCATCAATTCTTTAATTTTAATTAAATGAAAATATATTTTACTGTTTTAATCAGCTTGGTTGAATTTTTCCCTAGTTACGTACCTACTCAAATAATTGCACACCCTGGCCTCACAGCCTGCTTAAAGCATGCAGAGATGAATGCCCACTTACACAGATTGCACTTATCACACCAAATTGTGCGTAATAACCAGGGCAACCCAAAAATTGCGCTAAAAACTTCATTTTTGGCGCAATAAAATTGCTCCAAAAATTGCCTTTTTTGGAATTAAAATTGCACTTTAAAAAAACCTTACAAAATTGTTTTATGTAAATTTTATTTTTATAATATGTATATAAAAGAGACAAAAAACTTAAAAGAGTACGTATTCATAGTACCAAAGGTTTCTCTTGTAAAAAAGAAAAATAAACTTAAAAAAGTACTTATTCATAGTACCACAGATTTTTCTTGTTCTTAATACTAAAAAAGAAAAATAAACTTAAAAAAGTACTTATTCATAGTACCACAGATTTTTCTTATTCTTAATACTAAAAAAAAAAAATAAACTTAAAAAAGTACTTATTCATAGTACCACAGATTTTTCTTGTGAATTTAAAAATGAAATAGAAATATTTTAATTTTTTGACTTATTGTTTGAATAAATCACAAGCATTTGCATTAAATTACTTAATAAAAAACTTTGCCGATTGTCGCGAAAAATAGATTTATACATCGAAAACGATCTTTCTACTTCAACTGAAGTCAGGGGTGCGAATCTAAAAGCGCAAATTTCTGCAATGTCGTAATTTAACGTAGCACCAATCTTCTCTCCAGAAATTTGATTCGATATTTCTTTTATTATTGGAAAACCTTTGTTTTTTGTTAAAATCGAATTAAATTTTCGTACTATAATATCGTTACCACTTTGTTGAAGTAATTCTTTGGCCTCCAATATTACTCTAAGTTGAGTATGCAGAGCTAATCCGTTTGATTCCAAAGTTTTAATTGATTTGAGTATAAACCCGAAATTACTTGAGATAGAAATTAAGTTGAGGCGGACGTCATCATCGTTTAGAATATCAATGGCAATTTGTATAAATTTTGATTCAGTTTTATCGAGCAACTAAAGTATGCGTTTAATTTTTTCGAAATTTTTCGCATAATAAAAAGCTGCCTCCAGCCAAGTACCCCATCGAGTGATAATAGGCTGTGGAGGCAATTCGAGCTCTGGCTCAGTGGCGTTGAAAATATGTACTCTTTTTGGCGCCTTAACAAAAATTTTTTTTACGCTAGAGAATAATTGGTCGACTTTTGGACTGCTCTCGCGAATCTTTTCGCATACTCTGTGGAGGCCATGAATGAGACATGTTAAATGCGTCATCTTTGGATAGAAAATCTTCAAAGCAGTCGCGGCTTTCACCATATACGGTGCAGCGTCTGTGAGAAATAAAAGAATACGAGTTTTGTCAAATTTTGGGTCCAACAATTTAATTGCATCGTCAAAACATCTAGCAATAGCAGCGTGATCGGGTTTCTCTAACTCTGCTACATGCATCAAAAAATGTTTTTTGGCCTCTTCGGGATCCGTATCCAATATGCCACAGACGACGTTAGCAATGTATCTCCCAGACGAGTCGGTTGTCTCGTCAATCGATATCCACAAATATTTGTTTTTTATTTGCATTCTTATGGTTTCAAGAGTTTCGTTGTAAATTTCACCAGCTATTCTACGCATGGAGGTTTCAGAAGGAATAGTTAAATCTACATATTTTCCAAAAAAACTTTTTAGGTTTTCATTCCTTAATTTATAAAGTGGAATGTCCGATGCAACTAATGCTTTGCATAAATCTTGCGCGAACTGATTTTGATTGGAACTTGTGGTTTGAGTTAATAATGGCTGCGTACTTGTTGATGATTTTTTTTCGCTTCACTATGTGCCAAACTTGCAACATGCGATTGCAAAGAGTATAATCTTTCTGACGACACAGACTTGTTGCAAGCTTTGCAAAACAATACGACGCCATCAGTTTTAAAAATAGGATATTTCGCGACATAAGAAGCTAATTTGTCCGTTTTTCGCTGTTTTGCTTTCGTCATTATCTAAATTATAGAATAAAATAAATAAATCACTTTGTTTAATTGAAATTGAATAAATTTACCTCACTCGATTCTGCAACTAAAAATTAGCTACATGCCCGGCCACGCTATATAACTTTATGTTAGATATGGTAAACTTCAAAACATCTGTTCACAGAGATGTGACATATGATAATTTGTGTATCGATAATTTTTCAAATGTAATCGAAATTATGAAAATGGCTACTTGAAATTGCATTTTTGCATAAAATTGCATTTATTGTTCAAATTACTTCATAAAATTGTATTTATTTGCAAAATTGACACTAAAATGTCATTTTTGCAAAATATTGCATTTATAATTATATCTGGCGATTTTAATAGCGATTTACTTAGTGACAGTAACTTTGCATTTTCTATAACAAATCTTGGACTATTTCCGGTTAACTCTTCGATGCCTACTCATTTCACGCGTACGACCAGAACTCTTTTGGATTTATTTTTTATTGATTCCAAATCAAAAATCCTGCTTTATGACCAGCTCTCTGTACCAAATTTTTCCAAACATGATTTAATTTACCTGACATACGATTTTATCTTGGATTTAAATAGCAACGTGGGCTGCTACTCGTACCGCGATTTTGCGCACATCAATTACTATCAACTTGAACGAGCTGTTGATTCAATAAATTGGGAATCTGTGCGTAATATGGTATCGACAGATGACCAAATTAATTTTCTTCAGGGATATATCAGCAGTCTCTTTGACTACCATGTGCCGCTAGTTACCAGGCCTGTCAAACGTATCAACCGCCCTTGGTTCAATCGTGACGTAAAAATATTAATTGCTGAAAGGAATAGCGCGTATCATAAATGGAAATGCTCCAGAAGTGACTTTTTATACACTGAATACAAGAAACTTAGGAAGGCAGTCAAAAATAAGATAAAGGTTCTTAAAATTAGTTACTATGAGGCCAGATTCAGCTTAGCTGTAGGGTCCAAGCAAACCTGGAAGCATGTCCGTGAAATAGGTATCTGTAGTAAGAAGAGTTCAACCTCCGATTCTGTTGATGCAAACGTGCTAAACGCAAAGTTTTTGGACCTCCCTAAAACAAGCACTTATCGTGATAGATATGATACTTGTCCAGTGAGTCTCATCCAAAGGTTTAGCTTTACTTGCGTAGACGACTGCGACGTAGTTGAGTCAATACTTGCAATCAAATCCAACGCTACTGGCTTTGATGGAATCCACCCTAAATTTCTGAAATGTATCTTGCCAAAGGTTTTACCTTATATTACGTTTACACTAAACAACATCCTTACCAAGTCCGTCTTTCCTACCAGTTGGAAACAAGTCAAAATTATTCCAATATTAAAACCGAATGGAGATCACAGGCCAATTGCTATCTTGCCTTTTCTGTCCAAGGTGCTAGAACAGTTAATGCATCATCAGATTAACTCGTTTTTAATGAAGAACTCTTTAGTGAGCGAATGCCAATCTGGATTCAGATCTAACAGAAGTTGTATAACTGCACTTTTAAAAGTTACTGATGATATTAGGCTTCAGTTGGATAAAGATCTTGTGACTTTTCTAACCCTTCTTGACCATTCCAAAGCATTTGATACTGTTGACCATGACTTATTGTGTTTAAAGTTGAAAAATTTATTTAATTTCTCATCTTCAGCTATTAACCTTGTCAAGTCGTATCTTTGTGAGCGTTCGCAGGCAGTCTGTGTTAATAACCATTCGTCCAATTTTATGTCTGTAGTTAAAGGTGTCCCACAAGGCTCCGTGCTTGGTCCTTTGTTATTTGTGTTATACATCAATGACCTTACTGAGGTGCTTAATCACTGTGATATTCATGTTTATGCCGATGACGTCCAGTTGTGTCTCAGCTGTCCATTTGATTCAATTAATGCAAGTATTTTTAAGTTAAATAATGATCTAAGTGCTGTCAATGAGTGGGCTAATAATAACGGTCTAGTCCTCAACCCAAGTAAATCCCAATGCATTGCCATTTACAAAAAGAATTTCAAACTTGACGCTTTTGATAAGGTAATCTTAAATAACTCAGTGATTGATTATGTGGACTCTGCAAGAAACCTTGGCGTTGTATTTAATAGAACTCTCACATGGAACAATCACATAATTAATGCCATCGGTAAAGTATATGGAATGCTTCGATCACTTTGGTATATTCAATATTTTACCCCAGAGATAATTCGATTACTTCTAGCTAAAGCTTACTTGCTTCCGACTCTATTGTATGGCTGTGAAATATACGCCAGCTGTGACAGTACCTGCAACAAAAAGCTTAATGTATTATATAACAGCATTGCTAGATACATATACGGTGTAAAACGTCGAGAGCATATTGCAATACATGCGCATACAATTTTTTCAATGCCTCTTGAAAATGTCATCAAGCTGAGGTGTCTCACTATGTTGCACAAAATATTGATTACGGGCGAACCTCAGTATCTCTGCCATAGACTGCAACACCCCAAGTCAATCAGATCTTCTCAGCTTCTACACGCTAAATTCAAATCATTAATTTCTGAACGCCAGTTTTTTGTTTTCGCTATTCGTCTTTGGAACAGTCTTCCACTTACGCTGAAAAATGTCAGTAACTCATTGCGTTTTAAAAACGAGCTTCGTAAACACTTTATCAATTGAATAGTATTGATTTCTGCCTCTTGTCGTATTTTTCCCACTTCCTATCGATTTTATAATGTAGCTAAACTCTGTCATGCATATTATTTAAGTTTAAATTTTTTTCCTCTTTTTTCTATATTTTTTGTTTAATACCTGTTTTAGATTTAGTTTTGGATTTACATATATTGTTATTTTAAGATATATCCAATGCTGAAATATAGCCAATGGTTGTTGTGTTGGATACTAATAAATAAATAAATAAATAAATAAATAAATAAATAAAATAAAAAATTGCTAAAATTGCAAAAAATTGCAACAACAAGTTTAGTTTAAATTAAAGAGAAATTTACAAAACGTATTTCTAATTAACCGGCATTAGAATTGCGATCACGACAAATAACTTGCAAATGCAATTTTTGGGTTGCCCTAGTAATAACTAACCATTATAGCCCTTCCACTTAAAGAACTTTACGTCCGCTCCAGCGAGGCATTCAATATGACAAGGCGTACAAAACGCAGAGGCACGCCACAATGAAAATGTTGCTTAATGTAAACAAATCAGCTTTTTGTATTGGCGGTCATACAAAACAACTGATTTGGCTTTAGCGATGGATTTGAGCGCAGCATAAGTAGATGTAGAACAATAGAAATTGTTTCTATGTCAGAGTAATCGCTTCTACGTAAGAATGATAGAACACCAGATTACGACAACGCCGGTAGCGTACACTTCACAGCGGTTGCTGTCACAGGAATAGCGAGAAGAAAAGAAAGGTGATAACTGCACTTGGGCGTTTTATTTTCCCTACAACTGCTACAATACAAAGCTCGGCACTTCACATTTATTATTCTGTGTTTATTTTTTTGTAAAAATCACTCAAAACTCTGAAAAATCAACTTTTTAAGAGGCATCTGTGACGTCAATCCTTCAAACAAGGCGAGTACGAAGTAACGGAAGTGCTTTTGTCGCCATCTTCTTTTCTCTGCATCGTGGCTTCTATGTACGTAAGCCAGGTCAACCACGGCGGATTGAATACAGAAGACGGCGCTGCCACTGGTACGGCTACTTTGGTTTTACCGATTTTGACAGTTCTCAACACATTTTTCATTCTTCTTTTGACCGTATTCTTTGTTTACTGAGCTTGGGGCTTGCCATAGTAATCTATGCAGTCTATCATTCTTACACAACAACCACATTGTGCCGTATACATCGTTTGTATTTGTTGGTTTGCCGTCGTAAAGTAAGAAAGTTCAGAAAACCAACTTTAGTATACAAATTATGTACATAATTGTTAAACCCGGATCGTCGGATGTCATTCTAAAACACTTCAAACTTTCTTTATCCCCAGCTTCATGTTTTTCATACGAAAGCTTTTGGTGCCCAGGTTTCAAAATCTATAAATACGACCACTCTAATGTTTATGCAACTACTTACAAGAGTCAATATGTATGTATGTATGTGTAGATATTTACAATAGTACGTATACGTAAATGCATGGAAAGCGCGATGCTTCCACCTGTCGAAAATATTGAAATTTATTGAACATATCCTTTCCATAAACGCACACAGATGATGCCTGTGGCACATTTTGTGGTTATCTATGTGACAATAACACTTTACTCGGTATTTCTCACATCGGAATAAATGTACATACTTATGCACATACATATACATATATATGGATCACAAATAATGATTAAGTATATCGTCCGGAAGGCAAATACTTGTAGTATCGTAGCTGTTGCTAATTCTCTTTCCATCCCACATTAGTTTCTGAGTTAACCGTGCTGGAAAATAACTAAAAACGATTCATTAAAATATACCGTCAGTACTATTGATAATTAAACAATTAGTATTACTATTTACCAATTTTCAAGTTTGTGTTGGAAAAGCGTAAATATTCCAGTTGGATGTGCCCTCTTCATAGAGTAAAATCAATTCCAGACACTGTTCACTTGTGTTATACTTGAAAATCTTTGTAAAATTTTCTACTTATTAAAGAAATTGATTGTAATATCATCTAGAGTCTAGACTCAATCAATACATAAACTATAACGGTTCATATTCAATAAATGTGTACGTGTATTATTAATATAGTCAACTAGTTCGTTCAATTAATTTTCAACTTTGAAAGCTTCTATCCAAAATTCTGATATTGATTGGTTCCCAGGTTTATTTCCGCATGGCCCGCTAAATGCCAATAATAAATATTTTCAAAATTATTGGTCAAATGCTTTTTGAATTTCGGGAAATTGCTTCTTAGGGTATACAGAGAAATAGAAGTTTAATAATTTCACATACTCTTATATATAGAAGTAAAAATTTTTATTACACAGGAATGAACCTGAATTGCGCTGAAAGTACCGAATGTTCCAGAGTTCAATTTTGGATGAAAAATTGTTAGAATAAAAAACCTTCTTTCAGTTTTTCCTTAATTTCATAATTTAAAATGTTCAGGCCCTATTCGTTCAACTTTTTCTGAGTAATTATTTATCCTTTTTACAATATTTGAGTGTTCAGCTAGTTAAGTATTTGTGTAAACTCATACATAGTTTCTATTCATTACTACGACACCTTTTCCATGAGTACTTCAGAATGGGTCACATTTGATTTACATATATTAGTAAATTTTACTTCAGAAAGTGTCAAAGATATTTCACAATAATAACTTTATTTCAGACACAGTTACAAACACTTAGGTAGAAACATATTCCATTAAATCATCAGCTTTTAAGAATTTTCCGAATAAAATAGTCCAATCCTATCCTTGATTTATCTAAGTTCCCTCTGGTTCGAAACTTCTCAAGCATTGCAAAATTTTTTGGAATTTTTGCGCAAGGCGTTCTATACATTTTTGTTCTTAATTTTAGGCTCTTAAGCTTTGATACCGTAATATTTCAGCTTTAAGCCCACATACCTTGCTAATATACTAGAAATCAGAAAAACCTTTAAATAAAAGACGCTATTTAGAAAGTAGCCAGGGAACTACAATTAACAAAAAGACAAATTATATATACCATAAATTAACATATTGAAATATTAACTCTTAATGATTGTATTTTCGTTACATTTAATCACGAACTTTTGAAATTCAGCTCATTACAGTCGATTTCGCACTTTTAGCTGCCTAAAAGTAACTTTTTTTTTTTTTTTAAATGGTTTAAAACTTTTTAATACGCTTTTTACATGATAGATGAAGTCTGCGATCAGCTTTTTAATTCATTGGAAACCTTCGCAACAGTACATATGTATAGTTAGATTTCTAGGTAAGGTCTCACTGTGTTGGCATGTGTTATCCATAAGATGGAATTTATTCCACCAATCGAAACAGGTACAAATAATTTTCTAAGCGCATATCACCAGTTATGAAGTATATTTCATTGTTTTGAGAAAATTTACCAATCTTAAAGACATTTGACTATAGACTACTTTGAAACATATATAAGTGAATATTCTGTAGAACATGTTACAGTTTCTGAAGTTAAAAATGTACATTTCAAGGCTGCCTTTTATTCCTTTGTGATATAATTAATTATGTACGCTTACCCAAAATCTTTTCTAGAAAACAATTTGTATCGTTCTATTCCAAATATGTTTTTAATACAAAACACTATAATACGTTACAAAAGCAAATCAACCAGACAAGACTATCGAGGACACTTCCATGTTCATTAACTGTTTCATACGTATATCCACATATTAATTAAACTATATATCAGTAAATATAGTTGTACTAATATCAAAACAAACTTCTCAGTTGAAGACACATTTTACCAGATTTTCTTTATACCAAGTGTAGGCAAGCTTTTCCTCTCATGGGTGCCGAAAAAACAGCCCCAGCTAGTGAAATCGTTAAATTTTTATGCGTGTGACTATGTCGATGCCTTTATAGATCACGCGAATAGATATAGTGTTGAATAATCCTTTCAAAAACCATCAGGAAGCACGTATAGTCAAAAGTTATTCTTCGCTCGCTCCACAATCTGAAACTAATAGTGTTTATTTTGGGTCCTAATCAACAAAACCCCTTACTACTTAAAATTTATCATAACTGCCAACAGTGACGTATGCCTCAATACGCGAAAACTCTTTATGTGTTGTCTGGAGTTAGTTCTTTTGTCCCCGTTCGTCGCTAGTCTGTCCTGGAGAATGCCGGACTTATGGAACTGGTGTTGAGACTAAGGATATTCGGCACAACGCCGAAACCGAGTTGCTTCCAAACCCAACTTGACAAAGGGATGACGGAAAATCATTCCAATATACATCAAATTTTTGTCGGAAAAACCGAAGAATAAAAAGAAACAGTTGTAAATCTCATCCTATGATAAATTTGTCTGAGGCTTCTCTGTAATGCGATGTGAGAACCAAAATCAACACCAAATTCAACAACGGCTATAACTATAGCCTGTCTCTAAGCTACGTGAAAATATTATATTTACACAATAATGAGTGCCCCATTTGTTATGCAATTGGCTTACTAGTATGAGTACTATCATATTCCACTAAAAACATACGAAATTATAATTTGGTACTTACAACATATATGTAAGTAGATCGATGATTGGTTGAACATCCCTTGCAGTTTATTGATGTTGTACTATAAATTGGGGTTTGCGGCGACTCCAAACGACAAATAAAAAAAAGATTTTCTATGAACTTGATGTTACTTAACCTGACCGGAATTTGAACCCAGTGCCACTGCACACTTGGATACGACGGCCGCATTATGAACATAATTCTTTATACTGCACGTCGCACAATTCCTCCTTTTGTCAGCAATTCATATCACTTTTTTCTTCTTAAAGCAATAAACTCGTTCAGAATCGGTCCAATCGATTATTCATATCAGATCTATAGTTTAAACACACATAATTCAATATTTTTTGGTTTCAACCGTCCGGTTTTTATGCAACGAAAACCATAAAAGAAGATCCACCTGCGTATTAATATCATTTAAACAATTGAGAGTTTCAAATTTTATCAAGGACCTTTCATTTTATTGTATATTTTACATAGATCCTACTACCGATTGTAAAGTCAATCAAGTAATATTGAAAGGGCTTAGATAATAGTATAACTACCCAGAATCTTCATTCAAGTAAAAACGGTCGTTAAAGTTACATACGAACTAAAGCGATGTTCTTCGTTTTCAAGTTTCACTTTTACAGCTTCAAATATTTTCCCTAAGCTTAGTTAAGATGATGGCGTCAACTTTGAGTGAAAATAACACTGTGTAACACTGAAAATGAACTTTGAAAGAGACCTAGCCTAGCCGTTAGGCCTTATAAAACTAAGAAAAACTGTATATTTGATTTTTTTGAAACACCCCCAAAATCTCATTTTAGGGCCAAAAAACTGTTTTTGAGGTCATTCGCTAGTCAATCATCAATATCTTTGCGAATTTTCATCCTATTCAAAAGTTGTTTATATATTTTGAAAGGTGACAAATCACTATTTTTAATGGCGTATAATTCATCAAAATCAAACGAGAACTGACGAAGCTACAGAGAAAAAAAATCGTAACTTAATAAAAAAAAATTAATTTTGAAACTTTGACTACGATTTTACGATAGTCTTAATTCAGAAAGGTACCTATCAAAGACAATATTATTAAAGTGAATTTAGTACTGCGTCGATTAAGCTATTTCAATCGAAAATCGGTTGGAAATTGACAGAGTTACTACTATTTAAATTATTTTAGATGATGACCATATTTAAAAATTCATACATTTTGATTATCTTTCAACTTCAAATTTTTATTGTGACTGAAAATAAAAAAAAAATTAATCATTAAAATGCTAAATAACTTTATAGCTAAAAATGTTTGCTTGATCTTCTGCGTTTATAAGACGAGTCATCTGTTTCACGTTTGAGTGACCAGCAGTAATTAGCTAACATCCTAACTTGGTTCTTTCCTGTAAACCGTTTTTCAATGTTGGAGATTTCTTGGTGAAATCTTTCACCTTGTTCGTCGCTGAATTGACCAAGATTATCCGGGAAAAATTCCAAATGAGAATGCAAAAAGTGAATTTTTATAGACATGTTGCATCCCATTTCTCCATAAGCTTCCAAAAATTCATGGACCACCTCAACGTAATTTGAACTTCTCGTGTTTCCAAGAAAGTTTCGGCACAAAGAAATGAAACTCAGCTATGCTCTTTTCTCTACTGGGTTCAATTTTTTTATGAAGTCATCATCAGTCATAATCTTACGAATCTGCGGTCCAACGAAAACGCCTGATCAAAATGTAAAAATAAATTATGATGAATTCTTTTTGAAGAATTCTTGTTGGGAAATTTTTATAAGTAACTTCTTTAATCTTGGCGTCACTCAACTTGGGGAATACAAGTTTCAGGTGTAGAAAAGCCTCGCTGGTTTTTTTGAGTCGTTTAACAAACTGTTTCATGTACCCCAATTTTATATGCAATGGCGGCAAAATTATATCATCAGGCTTAACTAATGCAATATTGAGAACATTATTTTTGCCAATTTGAAACTTTCTCGTTGGCCATATGTTACACTTGTAATGATTTTTGGCACGACTGTCCCATTCACAAAAGTAACAAGGATATTTAGTGTAGCCACCTTGCATTCCAAGTAGAATTGTCAGGACTTTAAGGTCCGAGACAATCTGCCAGCGAAATTTATTGTATTTAATCAATCGTAGAATTTTTTCCATCGTTTGATAAGTCTCTTTCATATCAGTAGCGTATGCCACTGGAACTGATGGCAATTCATTTCAGTTGTGCAGCAATACTGCTTTCAGACCTACGATGTTAGTCAATTGAAAATTAATTGATAAATTGTATTCAAATTTAGTTCTCTCACACTCATAACATATTAAATACTTACTTTTGCAAGAACCGTCTAGAAATAATCGCCAATCTTGTGGACAGTGCACGTGATCGAGTGCAGCAAACAATTCATCCACATCAACGCAATAAACTAGTTTGTTATTGGTGTCATCAGCTTTGAAAATGTGTTCGAACGAAGATAGGTCTCTGTCTCGTGCAGACGTTACTTTAAAGTTACTGTCTACTATATTCCACTGCTTTAATCTGGAGGCCAGAATCTCTGTCTGTCTTATAGACAGATCCATATCCCGCACAAGGTCACAATAATCGTGATTTGACACGAAATGACGTTCCGTTTCTATTGCTTTGGTTGGAAGGTACGGTTCGTCATTTACCTCATTACAAGATTTGTGGCTTGAATCAGGAAATGTAGCTGGATTTTTATCTTCAGTTCGCTGATCTTGTTTTCCTCTTGGAATCGGTTTCGATACAGTCAACACATTGGCATATTCTATGAGGTGGCGAGTTTTATAGTGGTGACCAGTGATTTTTGTTTGGCAAAAGTAGCAATCCTCCGGCTTGTGATATATTTGATAATGCCAAGCCATAGGAGTCACAAACGGCAGACGCTGGTCATCACATTTACCGGTTTTCCATTGTTTTAATGTTGTACAGCACATCGAACAAATATATTCGGGTTCATACCAAGCACTTTCCACGTATGAGAAACTGAAAAAGAGGTTGAACGCTTCAACCACAGCTTTATTTGTTCTTAAATCGAACCAATATTTCTTATCAACAAATAGACCGCAGGCGTAACAAAATTTGTTGCGCCTATCACACATTTTACCACACTTATCACACAATATAATTGCGAAGCGGTCGCAAGGTTGAATTGACGGCGTAAATTGATTAGATGAGCACTCAAAATTTTTGGAAATGAATGTGTTTAAAATAATTCCTCATACTTGCTATGTTTCTAGTAAAATAACGCAATGAAATGCGGTCAAAGTAGAAAAATTAAAAAAAAAAAACTTTTCGCAAGGTAAATTTATTTAATAGCAGAAAAAATTTAATAGCTTCGTCAATTTTTGTCCGATTTCATTGCATGAGCACTCAAAATTTTGGACATGAATGTACTTTCAAAATAATTCCTCATACTTGATATGTTTTTAGTAAAATACTGCAATAAAATGCGGTCAAAGTAGAAAAATTTGAAGAAAAAACAAATTTTCCAAGTTTACCCGATGAAAACTTACAACACGCTAGCTCAAAAAATAGATCTTTCTATCTCAATTTAAAGGTATAATCCTTACCTTTCCAAAACATATTTCATATTGAAAATCGGTAAAGAAATGGCCAAGTAATGAAAAGATTAGCGCGTACACTTCCGAATAACGGGTTTTTAACGGTAAAGCAAGATTTTGAGGGTGTTACAAATTTTTCAAAAACCGTTTTGAGTTATATTCGACCAGGTGAACAATTTCCACTATGTCACTTTAAAAGTTCATTCAATTTTTTCCATTTTGTAACACTGTGTAATTTAAGAGTAAAATTTTGGTGTAAATGCCATTTTATATCACAGCTGTCGTAAAGATCACAGTCGAAGTAAGTGAAATGTGAAAAAAATCTTATTAGTAAGAACGTCTTCTACGTGGATTCAATTTCACATTCCCTTTAACAATGCAAAGTAGTAATTAATGCTACTTATCAACGGAATTTTAACCACGCGCTTATCATAGCTTTCTCTTATCCATTTTAAATGCTTACAAACGTTCAAACAGCTACACACATTTATATTCGTACAAACATGCTCTGTCATTCACGAAGCGAATTTATATAATTTTCTAAATTGAATTTCTGTTACGTTTCGTCCATTTCCATTTGTAGTTTTCAACACCAATTCGGCCTCAATCTACCCACTTCGTCTGTGCATTATGTATGTGTGTATGTATGTATGTGTGTATGTATGTATGTGTTCATCCACAGCAAATATACATATGTATATATATGTACATACATATATAGACGTATTTACAAGTATTAACAAGCGAAGCGCTTAAGATTCATAGCGAGTTTTTTCGTGGGTGAGGTCAGGATAACTTGAGTTACAGATTAGGCGGACCGAGGCAAGAAGGAATGGAAAATGTGGTGATTTCGTTTGGCGGCCATAACATGTGATGGCGTTAACAGTGCTGTACTGCACACCACAAAATATTTTGACATGAAAGGTACTAAACGGCCAACCTGGACATTCCGCTCACTCCCACTTGCACACCCTGGAGACCTCATTAAAGTCAATTGGCATCGATTTGGTTGTCAGTAAACGCTCCCTGTGTCGAAATTCGCCAAAACACTCACATATCATCATTTGAGCGACGTGTGATGTCCTTAACCGGAATTCGCAAGCCGTTGCCTTTCTTCGTTGCCCTTCCCCTTGGTACTAGTATTACTTTTGATGAACGCTGAACTACTATGGACAATATTTCCAGGGACTTAAACGCATTTTATAATGCTGTTGTTGTCCTCATAGTCATCGTAATCGTTGCCGTTGTTTTTATTTTTCTTGTTGTTGCCATTGTGTGCTTTTCTTTTGCTGTTGATGTTGTTTTTGTGCCAGTATTTTATGTCGTTCATGTCGTAAAAACTTAACCCATACAAATTTTGCTGTGACTTTTGCGTTTGTATTCGCAGTTGTCGACCGCCTTCTGTCGCTCACAATATTTCCCTTTATTCTCGCCACACTGAACGCTTCTCTTGCTTGGACCCTATACCGGTTCCCTGTTTTTCGATCCACTATAAGACTTGAGCTCAGCGATTTTGATACTATCTGCATATATAATATACGGTTGTATACCTGCATATATGTATGTATGTATATGTGTGTATTATATATGTATGTATGTATATACATTCACTTACGAATACGAGTATGTCACCATGTTGTTGCTACTGCCGTTTGCTGCTAACGTTAAAGCGCTGACGCGCCTGGGCTAATGCTTGCTAGACTGTGGCATCGTAAAAGTCGAGCAGATTTTACGAGCGACAACTACCAGGGTGGCTCAACTGCGGCAATTCGGGCTTATGGCATTTTTCTTCATCTTATCGCATCCTTCATCATGACCGTTGCAGTCGTAAAAATCGGAAATTGCATTGCGATGCATGGCTCGGTTACTTCGGTGGCTTCGCTTGATTCGGTTGCATTAGTTTGGAGTATGCGTGCAGCCAATTTAATTGGTGTGAGATAAATCAGCGGTAAGGCAGCTTAACTGGATGTGTATCTATGCGCTCATTTGTATTGCATGTGTATGCATATAAATATGCCCATGTACTAAAATGTCACCGTCGATACCCAAAAGTGCGTATGTATTTATGTTTTTCTATGTGTGCATAAAGTTTGTAAAAAGTTATTGGCAAACGCCCAATTTCCGCTAAGCTATATTAATTCAGTGCGAATATGTACATATGTATGTATGTACACAGCTGCGGGCCACTTCCAAGTTGAGTGATTAAAAAACACATTCAAAGAGGCACTCCTTGGAATATAGCTTAAATGCAGTGCTCGTAGCTAAATTAGCGTAAATTAAACAAGCATTCAAGTTAAATATAAGTTTTTACATAAATACATATGTATGTAAATATGTATTCTTAACACTTCTAAGAGCGTTAATCTAAATCGGCTCTACCTTAGCGATTTAAGTCGAGAACCACTTCATGCTGATTTAAAAAAATAAAACGGGCAACTGAACTGCACAAAAGATGAGAATGACAATTCAATACATGCTGATCGAAATTTGTGATTTTCCGTTGGTAAGAATACTCACCATTTTCTATTCACGAAACGTAACGCAAAGCTACAAAAAAAATTGTGCTTCCTACTTATGTATTTTTTTTCCATTTTACAAAATTGGTCGATTGCCATGTGGCATTATCAAAACGCAACAGATTATAATTTCGGTACGACAAAAAGGGAATGATCGAACTACGATTATTACTGTTAATTTGGTCTAGTCCATCAGTTTTTGAAATATCTGACTGATGCTTGGTAGGCAGATGTATTTATATAATGTATTCGTATTTATAGGAACCGGTAGATGGGACAATATATAGAAGTAATATAACTGATTATTCAGATATGGTATTTTGCATTACAACTCCGACATTAAAGCAGCTACTTGCAATTTGGCGCACCTTTTACTTATTGTGATGACCTATTGTTCAGAAATGATATTTTACTTCAAAGCTCCTATATTTAGACGGTTAAATCCCTGCAATGCAGTAACCTATTTACTTATATATCATATAAAATCTACAGAGAAAACCATCAAGAATTGGTTTTCGTTGGAGACTTTCACACTTATATCATTTCTAGGAATTGAGCCAACTTGGGCTACATTCCTTGTTAGTAAATTTCCTTACTAAAAAAACAACAAACTGTGATTGATTAGTTATTGATAAACCTTTTCTTTTTTTTTGATCTAGTGCTTATTGCCGATCTAGCGCGAATGGTTTTTGTGAGAAGACTTTTTAATGGGAGAAGTTCGCTTGGAGGTTTCCCATTACCGAGTGGCGACCGCTATTAGAAAACATTTTTCTATAATTTTCGATGTTACTTGCTCCAGCCATGATTTGAACCCAGGACCCACCAAATGAAACGCGCATACGCTGCAAATTAGGCTACGGCGGCCGTAGTACCATAGAAAGATATTTTTTACGTTAGGGTGTTGATGTATTATTTGACAAATTCTGATTTTTGTAACGTTTATTTATGTAAAACTCATTTGATCAACAAGCGCGTGACGTTCAATTTGGCCTTTGCATCGAGCGTCGATTTTTGTTTTTCTCCCACTCCGTTGGTTAATGTTATATTTGGCTAGGTGGTTTCTTTTTTAATTTTCAATGTTATTTCTATAGCGGCTTTGAATTTGTAAACTACTACTGTCACGCAAACCTAGTCTTCGTCCTTGCTCAAACTTTGAAAGACTTGTTCCATGCAGAATATTTGATTATATAACCAAAATTACATCTACGTCAAATGGTTGCGTGCTATTAGAACTTGGGATTTTTTCATAAATATGTGGTCAATTTCCCTTTTGCGGAACCTAGGATGAGGTTTATCTATTATTTACGTTCTCTGGATCACAGCTAAAACCATAAAATTATGTGGGCTATTTACTTATCTACTATAAAACATATACTGAGAAGATTATCAAGAGGATAATTTGGTTGCAGACTTTAACATTTAAAGCGCTCATGCACTTACATAACTGTTTTGAACTCTGTCCGATGTTGTTTTGCATTGTTCTACACTTTCAGCAAAGTAATTCATCGATTAAAAAATGTGAATCCGTTGAGAATAAATCTTCTTATTTCAAGGATATATCAACATGTTATCAAAAATTTCCGTTCAAAATTTCCATAAAACTTTGCAAGAGTTATCGATTGCTTCGTTGCCGTATTCATGCGCAACAGAACTAAGTTTTAACTATGTTCGGAACAGCTCTTCGTCAATAGAGTGTGGATTTAGCTATTTTTCGGCGATTTGGGCATTCCGGACTTGAGTAATGGAGGTGTTTTTATACAATTGCACAAATTTAACTTTTGATTCATAAGCGGCGTAAGCCTACCGCCTGCAAATACTGGTGTGGAGTTCTGGATTTAAATACTATGTTTACAAATAAATCCTTCTGTTCACATTCAGCAATTACGAATTTCATTGATCCATAATTAATTATTTTGACAGTAAAATCTGGCGAATAGAATTGGGTTGAAGTAAATGTAATATAAGGATATTCTTCTTCTTCACAATTGGCGCTATGACCGCCTAGGTGGTTTTGGCCGATTCCAACTTAGCTCCAGTGGCTCCTCTGTTTTGCTAACTGGCGCCAGTTAGAGACACCAAGTGAAGCCAAGTCCTTCTCTACATAGTCTTTTCAACGTAGAGAAGGACTTCCTCTTCCTCTCCCACCACTACTTTCATACGTAGAACATATCCTAGCCGAATCCTTAATTCGCTGTACTATGTCACTGTCGTTATAAAGTTCATACAACTCATCATGCCATCGTCTGCGGTATTCGCCGTCGCAAAGACGAAAATCTTTCGAATAATCTCTCTCTGGAATGCGCTGTTTATTTGGTGACAGGACGGAGGTGCTTCGTTTTGTCCACATTCGCTTCGCTTCTTTATCGAGCGTGGCGTATTAAAGGCACGGTTGTTAAAGCCAATGTATTTACACACTCTCATAAAATACCGATTTAATTCTGACTGATTTAATTCTGCTGCCTGAATTATCTTTTCTAACATAATATTAAAGTCGCACGACAGAATTCACCCTGCCGTTTGGTTTCAAATGGCTCGGAGGCGTCCTTTCCAATTCTGACCATTCTGGTGGTTTGCTCAGCGTCATTTTGCATAGTCATATTAGCTTTGCAGGGATACAAAATTCAGACATCGCGACATATAGACAACTTCTTCTGGTGCTGTCGAAACTTATTTAAAGTCAGTAAATCGATGGTATGGGTCGATCCTCTTCTCACGGGTCTTTGGCAAGATTTGGTCGATGGTAAATTTACCTGGTCTAAAGCCACGCTGATAAGATCCAATTAGTTCGTTGATGGTTGGCTTCAGTCTTTCACACAATATGCTCGATAGAACCTTGTATGAAATGTTAAGGAGGCTGATCTCGCGGTAAATGGCGCATATTGAAGGATCACCCTTCTTGTGAATTGGGCAAAGTACACTCAAATCCCAATAGGCGGGCTGCATTCGCCCGGCCATATTCTGGAAATGAGCGGGTGCATGCACCTTACACCCACGTTTTTTGTACGCACGTCTAATACACTGGAAACATGCCTTTCGTCTATCGCTATATGATCGATTTGGTTTCAAGTTTTTCGATCTGGAGGAATCTTGCTTTGATGCGAATCATGGTGAGGCGCTTGTCCACCAGAGTGAACGACAGTACTTGGCGACGAAGTCTCTCCCCCACCACAAACCCAACACCGAACCAGCTCCCCTTCACATGCCAGCTGTAGTAGATGTCGCAAGGTCCAATCACTCTCTTACCTTACCCAGTCCATAGTCTTTAATAGATTGCGTGTGGTCGTCTCAAAAAGGGATATTTCGTCCGAGACTTGTTGAAATTTTTTATTGGCTTTAGTGTTTTACGTGGCGGGTTCCAAACCCAGCACACAACCACATTCTGGTGATATTACATAATTATTATTATTAAAGTTGAAGAAAAACCCCGCGAAGGGTTTGGGGCAAATTGCCCCTGTTGCCCCTCCCTCCTGTGCGCGCATGCTTCTATATATCCGATATGCCCTGGTGGCTTTGATAGAAATTTGTCAAAAATAACTCCGATATATTTAGCAGCACTGAAGGAAAATATACTTGTAGCAATATCACCTTCATCTTCGATTACCTTAAACAGTTTCCAGCTTTTTATTACCTCACAGTTGCATTTCTTAAGCTCTTTTAGCTCTCAGATTTCTTCAAAGTTTGTAAAGATTATCATTTTGTCTCGTAGGTTTTGCCTTAAATTACTATTTGTACTTTATGCGTAATATATAACTTGAATAATTTGTTTACTAGATGAGGGATATATAAATATAGATTAAAGAGCGTTGGAGCATTGCCGGTTCCCTGTTACATGTCATTTATTACTGAAAACTCTCACTATATCGTTGATGGGCTTGCACTTCAAATGTTTTATTAGTTAGCATGCTGCGAATTACATTTATTAGCTGAAGTGCAAATTTGAAGCTTATAAGCTTAACTATTATTACTCGTATCTGTATTTAACTTTGTCGAACGCTTTTTCCAAGACATTAAAGCAAGCACCTATACCCATTTTTTATTCAACCTACAGGAAAGCCGTGCTCAAAAACAAATTGTTTTTGGCTGATGAAATCTGCTTTTTTATGAACCTACTTATGATTATCGAAATTTTGAATACCTTACTAATATTAGGTAGCAGCTGATAGAAATCAAATATATCAGATTATTTTTATCTTTATATTGGTTTGGAATAAAGATTAATTTTGCCATTTTCCACTGGTACTCTAGAACCACTTCCAATGATAATTTTTTTTGTTTGTTTTAAATTACATCAGAAATATATTCTAATCTCGTAAATAATTTGTAGGAAGTTTCTGATCTGCGCAATGCGACGTGGAGGTAAAAAACACCATTTATCGTTTTCAGCTCATTGATGTTACACTTATTTTCGCCATAAATATCGGTAGAGTGGTTTTGCGTTCAGAGGATTCTTTAGTAATAAATGTGTTAACTTTTAGTACTTTTAACTTATCGCTTTGGTAATCGTTAAGCTCGTCTAAAATTTCTTGTGGGTTGGTATTGTCGCTTATACCTATCATTAGTTACGCTTTCGTTTTGAAGCCCTTAAGGTGTAGGAATACAATTTTACTCAAGCTTTGTCGAAGTCGCCTCCCTCTCTGTTATAGTCATTGATGCTATCAGCTACGACATATGAAAGTTTAGATCTGCCAGTTTGAGGTTTCCATACGTACTGGCTATCGAGGGTTCAAGACTTCTTGACAGTCTCTTAATCAATCACTCGATTTCTCTTATAGGTGTCACTGCGCTTGGGAAAATGAATGTGTCTTTGTCAATTGGAAAAACTGTGTGAACTTTGAAGCTAGCTTGGGATAAAGTTTATGCAAGCGTTATAGAAGAATGTTGAACCAGTTTTGGAAATCATTGACTCCATAGAATCCAATAGTAATGATGACAATGAAGAAATGCCATTATCCTTATTCCCGAAAAAATTGCGTCAAGAAAGATATGAAACTGTTCATTAGATACAAGCTCTGTTTCAAGTTCCTTTGCAGATGTGAGTTTATAGAAAAAAATAAGAATTGGGTATACTGTACGTGCATTGATTTTTTTTTTAATTTTTAACGTAAGCTATACCTACGACGGCATTGAACAATGGAATTCTGCTGAATTCAATGAGATAATTTGTAATGAAGATAATGTCGAAACGATTGTCTCATCATACGACGATATCGCTGACGTAAGCAATCAGGCAGTCAAGAATCATATTACAGTTTCTGAGACTATTAAAGTTTTGACAAATACATCCATTGGGTTAAAGTTAATACTACAGTTTTTCCAAGCACATATATATGTAGGTATTGCAGATATAATTGGAGCGAAAATTCTCACTGAACGTAGAAAATAGACCGCCATAGAAATTTTTGCTCTTAATACTTTATTTTTATTAAAAAATAAATTAAATAACGTGAATTTATCGAACACAAGCTCAATCTGGATAAAAATAACGATCTTGGTTTTATGAACTGGGCTTCCATTAATTAATTCCCTTCACCCATATTGTACTGTATCAATTTTTTTGGACAGGGTTAATGTGCAAATTTTCGTTTCCTGGGCATTTTTTGAATTCATTGCATCTTAAGCTTACATATGTATATTTTGAGCCCGATAGATTACACTGCGGAACAAAATTTTGAGGTCGGAGATTGGGGGCGCTGATTATGAAAATAATATCAGTTTTGTCGAATTGGCTCTAGTTTTTCAGATAAAGACTTTTAAATATTTCACGAAAAAACCTAATTAAAAATACCAATATGGATTAAAATATATATTTTTATTGCGCGCCTGTATAAAAATAATAAAAAAATAAAAAAAAATAAACTCTTTTCATTAATTAATTTTAACAAAATTACAAAAAACTTTTTCTGTAGGACCTCCTATGATGTCGTTGCTCAGGACAATTCCGTATTAAGTTCCAGCAGTAGTCTGCCATCATGTGGTCGTCCCATCGACCTTGGTATCTTTTTTCCATTATTTTTATGTCCTGCTGGAACCGTTCACTGTAGTCGCCTAGGTTGTCCGGGAATTTGTCCAAATGACTATGTAAAAAATCTAATTTAATGCTCATTTTAGCTCCTAGTTTGCGAAAATTGATAAGCATATCAGCAACTAGTTTTGTATAGTCTGGTAATTTATGATTTCCCAAAAAATGTTTGACTACATTAACAAAGCTTAGCCAGGCTTCAGATGCAATTTGTGACATATGGTTTAAGAATTCAGTGTCTTTTAGAAGGGTACGAATTTGAGGACCATCGAAGACTCCTGCTTTTAATTTTTCCATACTAAGGACTGGAAATTTTTTGCACACATATTCGAAACAGTCACCTGTCTTATCAAGGGCTTTGATGAACTGTTTCATTAGCCCAAGCTTGATGTGAAGTGGTGGAAGAATGATTTTTTCTCGGCTTATCAGTTGGTCATGAACCACTTTGCTGTTCCTACCTTTATATTTTCTCTCACCGGTCAGTCCTTTCTAATCCAATGTTCATTTCTTGCACGACTGTCCCATAAACATATAAAACAGGGGTAATTAGTATACCCACTTTGTTGGCCCAATAAAAAATTCATCATCTTCATGTTTATTGAGGAATAATTAAATTAATACAACTGGAACTGGATGATATAATTTTTTTCATTAATTTCTTAAGTTTCGTTTATCTCAGGAACCAGAGCCAATCCAAAAAAAGTAAAAACAAAGTTCGTAAGCCTGCTACTAATGTTAATAAAAACTATTAACAAAATCATGACCGCAGGTTTTTTTTAAATTTTTGTTACTCTGTGTTATGGTTAAAAAGGTTTGTTATCATATTGAAAATCAAAAAATCAAAGATGCCTGTTATCTATGGATATGTTCGTATGCACACATATATTTCCTCATACATTTACCACAGTCGACAATATATTTGGATATTTTTGGATAATGTGCATAGAAAACCTAAAAGTAGTAAATTTAGTTATCACAATTGCTTAGGGCCTCAATGAATGTAATCAAATTATTAAATCAGGAAGCCTTTTGAAAAAATTTTTGATCAGAATAGAATGCAGCGGCTTTATCAAATATGGACTAATACGATAATATTACCGTATTTTAACCGTTCAATCGATTCCTCTCAAACTTGTACTAAATAATAATTTACTACAATATTATTGATTTCTGCCCAGCGAAGGAGATCTGTGTGGCATGCTTCTACTTTTAGAACAGTAAATCCATTTAAATTGTCGACACCAAATTGAGAATTCATGGCATTTACAATCAAAAAATCACGAAAAATCATTCCATCCTTGAATTGGTAAACGTGCTTACATCACTAGTGCAGCCCGTTCAAATAGCGTTTAAGGAACCTAAGCACACTTTCTTTCTGTAACTTGTAACACGTGTTTGCTTACCGACATCACATAAACTATGCTCGAATATCCAGATTCTTAAACATAGCATCACGTGCATTTCTCACAAAGCTGTAAAATGAAATTCATTTGTGAGCGACAATGCTAATAAAAGTGCATGTCGCATTTTTATTGTAACTTCCACGTTCGTCCATAACTTCTTTTTTTGTTTTACTTGCCAATGCATCATATTGCATATACGTACGAATCGTTTATTTACTCGAAGTCTCTACGGACTGTTTTTTTGTGTTTTTTGTTACTAATATTAGTTAAAAATAAGTATATCTCAAGTGGCACTTTAAGGCGCTATCAAAAGCCAGTGCACCAACACTTGCAACCTAGCATTCAGGAATCGAAATGAATGCTTCTTAAATTAACGTGATTGACATTAATTCGAATTTAAGCTTATCTACATATGTACATGGACAACTGTAGTCCAGAAGTAGAGAAGTTGTTGTTGAGCGTATACTCAGGCCCTACGAGATTGGCTAAGTCATGGTCATGATCATCAAACTCATCAAGGAGGAGGCTCACGAGAGAGTCGGTTTGAGAGGTATCGAGCCCCTAAAGCATCTATGTAGATATACTTCTGCATAAAAAAGAAGTTTTTTACGCGGTTTGGGCTCGATACGTTGGCAATGTCTGGTTTGATTCTTGATAGGTAGGAGATAGATCCTGCTGCAATAACCAGATCGTAGTTAGATCAGAGTGGCACGGGACTCACAAGGCAGCTGGAGCTCCTCCTCAGCTATTGGTGGTGGTTTAACCCAAATGATTGCATGTGCGAGAGTTAACGAAGGTGGTTATTGTCTCTCGGTGAATGGCGTTTAAGACCATTTTAGCTACAGTCGAGTCCAGTACGTTAGGAGTGTATGTCTGGATCTCGTCCCTTAGTTCAACAGTTGTCTTCTGACGGGTCTTCTTCAACCAGGTGCCTGTTGGGATGACTTTAGCAGTAGTTCCCACGAGGAACTAATAGCAGAGTATAAATATGCTCCCTTACTTGAAGCATAGAAACCCCTTGTCAACGTCCCGAGTGCCGAGTTTGTCATCGGTTTTTGGCTTCAAAAAATACCTGCGTTTTTTCTCAAAATTTTTGTTAATCCTTGTCTCAACAATTTCCATTTTGCATATAGAAATCTTGTAATTTTCACATCTTTTAAAATACAGCCATAGTTACTTCGGAGTTCTGCTTTTACTCTTTGAACTATTTAACCAATATCTATTTATTTGGGTAGAAATAAAATTATACAAACCAAAAATTGTTGAATTACATTTATTTGCGCCAGTATTTTTATTAAGGAATAATGCATGTATGCATCAGTGAAAACTATCGATAGTACTTACAAACCAGCGATACTATTGATAGCCCCATAAACTGTTTTCCGACTCTAATGAGCTTTAAATATCTATAGAAAAGGATCGTTTTTGAATAAACTGTGATTATACATAACTGCATATCATGAATAGAATGTTAGTAAAAATATCTGGTTATACTTCGTGTTGAACAATTGGGAGAAGGATGCGATTCTATTTATATATGTAGAATACAACAGTTCTTAGACTTTAGCAAAATTAAATGGTTCACTCTGAGACCAACAAAGCCTTAAAAATTGGTTTTTTTAGAATAGAAAAATAACAAAAATTTTGTTCCAAAACCATTCGCTAAAAGTTGGCTATTTGTGCATTCGCATTTCATTTTCAATACATTGCAAGGTTAACTGAGGTTAAATAACTTACATTAAAAATCTGCAAACGATGTGATGAGTTACAAGAAATAGAAATTAGCTTAACTTCAATCGACTTGAGAAGTATCACATAATGATTCTGTTTAATGAACTTTGTGTATGAGTGATTAGCCAATACGTAGTCGAACATAACATTTCTAAGTCAAGTTTCTAATTGAAATTTATGGCTCATTTGAAATTTCTAAGCAAATTATTATGAAGTGAGGTATTTTATCATAAATCTGGAACCAAATCACGAAAATATCAGTGTCGACTGTAACTTTTATCAATAATAGTCGGAAAATGTTCTGCCATAACCAAACTATGGCTCAACTATTTTAAATATTAACACTTCACTCAACTTTTCTTTCATTTTTACTGCCTCTAGATACTTTCTTTCACGATCGTATACTTTAAAAAAGATATCACAATATAATTTAAATATATTATTATAATTTAAATATATTAAAAATTATACACAATTTCCAACATGTTTTCCTTTGATCAAAGAACTAAGCAACCCTGTGACTACAGAGCTGTCTAGATAAATTAGGAATGGTTTACGCGAAAAAATTTAGACGAAAATAAGTAATTTACGTTGTAGTGTGTCCGGGCTTTAAGTGCTAAGAGAGCCGTGAGCGAATCGTAATATATACGTGAGAGATTCATGATGCCATATAATGAGTTCCCCTGTTGTGAATAAATACAAATCTAAATATTTGTTACAAAATTTAGTTTTTTGTATAAATGCAATTCATATTAGACAAATCATTTCAACGTTTCTATATGTAAGTTTTGCATAAATATGCGTAACGGAGCCACCAGCTGTGGCAGGACTACATCGCACTAATTCATGTTTCTCCAATTTTATGTGCCAGCTCCATGGTGGGCGCAGCAAAGGGCCTCTACATTTATACTCCAAATAAAATCACAAAATACGTGGTATTTATTAAATATTTGAAAACGTTACAATTTTGTCGTGCTTGATTGAAATAATTATTTACTTTCAAAACTTCCTTTAAATTTACGAGTTTAAACTGGTGATTTCCATAAATTTTTTAAATTTTTAGCAGTTTTTTGGTTTGAAATTTAAAAATTGTCAAACTTTCTCATTTTAAAAGAACCTATATTTAAACTTTGGTTCAATAAACACAACCCCTTCCCTTAAATATGGCTTGAAACTACATTACTAGCTTTATATTATTTTTATGATTCAATTGTCTGAGATTATTATTATTAAACCTTTTTTAACTCTCGGAAGCAGGGTTTATGTTACTAAACTTATTGAATAAGCGAATATGCATTCGTAGTTGTAAAAAGAGGTGTTCATACAACAAAATTGCATTCATTCGGTAGCGATGCGGTAGATGGGCGACAGACGTGCTACCATGGCAAAATTCAGAAGCATATCCAAAGCGTTTCGTTCAAATCTGTCGATCACTGATGATAATGCATGGACAGATGTGTGGAGTAATGATTTGTGCTTTAAGAGCTTGTCCTGTTGGTATCGCTGTTAATATTATTTTTGTTGGTGTTCCCCAGTGTGTTCATGTCATGTCTTCCTCTTGCCATGCACATCATGCAAAAATAAATACACGGCAAAGCAATGCTGAAGGCAGAAGCGAGGTACGGCATGAGATTATTGCAACACTCGAGTTCCACACGAGCGATACTGGCGGCTAGACTCTTGGTTGTGTTGGTTTCATTATTCCGTTTCTATTTGCAGTTACAGTCGGATGCATTCGCAACTAAAAGCCAGAACTAAAATAATTTCAAACTTAATTTTTATGACTTTTGCATTAGATATTGCACACGGGTGTTTTGTTGTCGTCGGCTATTCTGTGGAAAGTTGAAATGACACTCTGAAGTGTAAATGTATTGTATACAACCATACACATGTGTGTAAATAAATAATTTGATTTAGATATGTAAAGTATATATTTACATATGTACATACCCATCCAGAATGAAAGCATACAACGAACAGTGCCTTTGCTGGTCATTTTTCATATCCGAAAACGGCTCGCAAACCATCCTGCTAGGTCGGTAGTGTAGCCGTTAGAATTTTTAGAAAGTCCCAGAAAAGTGGTAAAAACATAATGGTCTACAATTATTTTCTTCCTATACAAATAAAAGAATAAATTAGAGATTTAAAAAAAAGGTTAAAAAATCATACTTTTCAAAAACTCGGTCCAAAGGATCTTGTCGTTTAAATAGGGTCAAATTGCCCCTTAGTCGAATAACGAAATCACTTTTGGGTGGTTTTGAAAGTAACCAAATTTCAAAGTCGAAAACTGATTGCAAATTCGTTATAGTATACTCATGTATGTTGGTTGGCACATTGCTTACGATCTTACGATTATAAGGGCGCTGGTCCGAATCACAGCAAATTGAAGGGTGTATCGGCTTTTCACCTGAAATAAATCTGACTTATTCTGTATTGTTTAAAATAATAAATTAAAATAATTAATAAATTCACTGCAATTAATATTTAATATTATGAACAAACTACTGATATTTTTCTGGCTGGGTATAAACGTGTATGTGTGTATTCTTTTTGTATTGCGTTTGGAGCACAAGTGTTGTTTTTCGTCCATCTCTTAAGAGTATTTGCTATTCGACCGCAATCCCTTCTGTTATTTAAGTTAGCATTGCGGTGAAGTATTTTGATTCTGAAGGCAATATTTAGTATACGTCAACCGGCGCACGATGGGCAAAAAGTTATTTTTTTGTCATAAAGTCTAAATATTACAATATTTTCCCAAAAATTTTGCAGTATCTTGTACAGGGTGGGCCAAAAGAAACCAAGGGGTGTAAAAGTTTAACAACTTTTTCGTTTATTATTTTTTTGTTTGTTTTTTCTTTCAGATTATATAGACAACACTTGGAGAATTGATAATTTTCTAATCTAAATTTTGCAGTTAAATTTCAAGAGTAGGTTCTGGGGTTCTCAAAATCCAAGAGCCATTCATCAACACCAATTGCACCCCATCAGGTGTACAGTATGGTGTGGGATCACATCTGAAAATGTCATTGGGCCTTACTTCTTCGAGAATGAAGCCGTATATGGAGAGCGGTATCGGTTTATGATAGAAAATTTTGTACGTCCTGCTCTTGAAAACAGACCTGGTATGTGGTTTCAGCAGGACGGAGCCACTGCCCATACTGCCCGAGACACAGTGGCACTTTTAATTATTAAACTCTTACACCCCTTGGTTTCTTTTGGCCCACCCTGTACATATGGTGCGGTTTGAAGATATACCAAATTTCGTTCGGTTCGGCACATCATATTATATACTCATCATCGTCGTTGGTTTTGATAATATTGACTTGAATCTGGTTGTAAATAAAGGAATTATCAGAAGATATTATTATCAACCTATTTCACGTTTTTTTTATCTCTACATATTCCAGTATATGTTTCTGAAACAAAGTTATTGAAATACTTAACTTGGTTCGGCAACAAAACACAATAACGGCTAATGTGGTATCAATTAAAGTTGGGCGAGATTTTTTATGTGTCACCAAGTGTAATGAATTTTTACGCGTGAACGTGTGTGATTTCAATTTAAAAAATAACCTGAATTGCCTGCCCGTGCGCGTTTGTTATTTTTAAGTACGTGAACGTACATGATTATGCGTGTGATAATTATGCTATTTTCATCTTCAGATATGTATATACATATGTACTTACATACATTCAACTCCATTTGCACTTTTCGTAGCCATTTATTTACAATTAGTAGTTCAGGAATCAAAAAACATTAAATGAAAAAATTACTTTGTATTTTTTTAGGACCAAAGTTGAGTTTCCAAACATATTTTTATGTTTTATGTATAATAAAATGCAGACTCTCTGATGACGACGCGAAAGACGCCGAAACGATTAGGAGGAAAAAAGAAACGTTTTGTTTGCTTTTAAAATATTACCGACCGAAAAGCTTATAAAAATTACTTGATTTTTTTATCCCTTTTAAAAACTGCACAGAGACTTTAAGTTCGGCACTTAGCCCAAGACCAGCTTTGAAAGAAAGGTTCCAGCAAACTTCAATACATTTGGTTGATTTGGTTTTTAAGCCATCATATAAAAGACTACAGGGTTTATCTAGAAAAGAAATGCTTGCAAATAGCACAGATAAACGACAAAAGCAGAAAATACTTCCACATTAAACAGAGCAAAACCTCATTCATCTTTAGATGAATTCAAAGACGAAACATATGAATTTCCTGTAACTGCGAACCAAGAAGAGTAACCATACCCCATTACACTCCTAATATAAAGGTACCAATATGTAAACCATTGCGTTATCTTGCTACAAACTCAGCTTGTGAACCATCATACTCGACTTATAAACAAAATCCGTCATATTCAAAACTGATACTAATTGATTAAAAGACCATTAGCCGATTAACAAGATGTCGTAATGTGTCGCAAAGTCTCAAAATCATTAAATTTTGAAGTACATTAAAAAGTATATTGTTGAATGGAGAGCGAAAGGAATTAAAATAAAAGAACTTTGAATTTTTAAAATTTTATTATATTTTGACTACAACAACATGCTTATGAATCTTCTAGATATTTTTCTGCGCAAATCATACAACTCAATACATTGTTTTTTAAGACTGCCACTAAAATATGTTCGCTCTATATTGGGCTATTCGTAAATTGGAAACAATTATGTTGCAAACGGAAAGATCAGCATCATTAATTTACAAAAATAAATTCTTCGGGTTTTCTAATAAAATTAAATGGTTTTTGATTTTTTTATTTATTCCAATAAAACGATTACTTCTTATTGTTTTACTTTTGCGAGTAAGTTTTGGTGACATAATATTAATCGGTCCTTTTTACCGCTACCCACAATTATAAACAAACGAACACTAAATTTGTATAATTTTATCTATGTTTACATAAAATTAACTCGCAAGTAGCCAGAGGTTCAAATGGTCACTTCGTTGTCGTCAGAAGTAAGCAATTTATGTTTTTAAACCGGTTTAGTTGAATAGGGGCGCGAAAAGGTTAAAGGTAACGTATTCATAAAATTAATCTGTTTTTATTGCTTAACGGTTCAATAAAATTGTATATTATTATATATTAGTATTTGCCCCTTATTCTTCATCATGTTGTAATTAGAAGTTGACAAAAGAGTTCGAAAAACTTGTTGTTCTTTTAAATAAGTAAAGCATAACTAAATACTAATTTGAATTTTCCCTTTCATACTTAAACATTAACAATGCTTACATACAATAAGCGCAACCGCTTCGTAGAGAAAACGAATTACTATAAAAAAAACTTTTTGGTTGCGCTTTCAGAGCGGTAAAAATTTGCGATCATATGATAAGCATACATACATACATATGTTTATAGTCAGTGGCGCGCACAGAAAGATATTTTGGTGGGGGTTATAGGCTAATTTAATTTAAAAAATGGAAATTATTTTCAAGATAGTACTAAAAGGTTTAAGGTTTTGGTAGGGGCTTGAACCACAAAACATCCACCTTGGGTGCGCCAATGTATAAGTTATCACATGTGAATAACATTCAGTAAAAATTGCGTCAGTTGCGGTTCTCACGGTAGCCGACAAAGCGGCAACAACAACAATAATGACTTTATTTTAAACAGCAAATTCAACCCGAGATAACCAACATGCGGCAGACGTAGATTCAGCACATTAATCCACAAAACGTTCAAGCAGTAGACTCAACCCGATATCGCCAACATACGGTAGACGCTGATTCAGCACATCAATTCACGCGGCTGTTCGCATGCAATAACTATAGGGAAGTTAGGTATTCAGGTGTAGTCACCGCAACAGTTAGTCGTAAAAACTCACTTGTCAAATTTGGCTGCTTTTGCTCCTGCAAAGGAAATAAAATTTAATAATAAAAAAACCAACCTGGTTAAATTAATTGGCGCCCAACGTGGGGCCGCGTTAAGTGAATCCTTGTATAAGGACCCGCCGTGAAACGCGATCGTAAAAAACGTGGCCGTAGTTCGAATCCACAATAAAGATAGTTACAATAAAGAACAGTTTGTGATAAAACGATTAAATAAGATTGAAATAAAGAACAATCTGTAACAACAACGCAACAAGTTGTGTCAGCAAAACGATCACAGAAAATAAAAAATAAAGTGGAAAATCCAGAGGCATCTTCCAGAACCATCAAACGAGGTTCCTGCAACACCACGACACCAAGAGAGGTTCCAGTCCTGCTGGTTTTGCTGCTTTTAGTATAAATGGAAATAATTGTGTAAGTAGAGTGTTCAGCTAAAGTTAAGTACTTGCAAATTGTGCAAATTTTTAATGAATGAAGTGGAACGGAATTATTGAAATTAATAATTAAAAGTCGAGTAAGAGTTTATCAAAATGGGCACGACTACAATACAGGCTCTTCTAAATGCTGCAGTACGGGCTGCAACCGACCAGACGAGACGGGAATTTCAGACTAAGATCGATGAATTGACTAACAGACTAGGACAAATAGAAACTACCGCTGATGTTTCAGGCTGTCACGATACAGCCTGGGATTACTTGTGACGAGTCATTAGACTTGGTAAAAACTATGCCCGAGTTTAACGGAGACCAAGCGCGGTACGTATCCTGGAGACAGGCAGCACACACGGCATACAGGTATTTGAGGGATATGCGGGAAGCTCAAAACACTATCAAGCCGTGGGTATAATCCGCAATAAAATAGTGGGGTCTGCAGACATGGTGTTGTCGTCCTTCAGCACTGTCTTAAATTTCCATGCCATAATTTCTAGGCTGGATTTCACGTACGCTGACAAAAAGCCAATTTATTTGATTGAGCTAGAGCTCTCAATGCTAAGTCAAGGAGCTCTGTCAGTAGTGAAGTTCTACGATGAGATAGAGCGGAAACTCACGCTTATAATAAACAAAATCACAATGACTCATGGTCATCACTCAGTAAGAAATATCGTGAAGATGCTCTTCGTGTCTTCATTTCTGGACTTAATCGTCCACTGTGTGACATTCTTTTCTCATCCCGTCCTGCGGATCTGCCCTCCGCACTATCATTAGCACAGGAGTTTGAAGCCAACCAGGCGAGGATGACTAAGATGACCCTAATGAGGTCCATTGAAAACCCGAATAGCCGTTTCCAAGGCCCAAGCACCTACCAGTACTCTCCAAATTACCGTAGGGTTCCAACTGAGCAGTCACGACAGCGACCGATACCGATGGATGTGGATCCATCTATTTCACGTTTTAGGCAAACCAGACCGCAACCACCGCAGTTTAATAATAGCAGGACAATAGGTCAGAATTCTTATCAGCGCCAGATTGATCCATCAAATACTAGGAGCTTCGATAACGCCTTCAGATGCTCAGCTACGCAAGCTAATCTGCAACCGACGTCCACCTCCTATGATAGGGAAGGGGCCGCCCAGAAACGGCAACACGGAAGTGAAAGACACCCAGCCCAGAAAATACAGCGGGTGAACCACTTGGCACATGGGAACGACGGTCGAGACAGTGACCAATATGCGAATATCAATTACGACGAATATGACAATTACTATTACGACCAACAGTGCGAGAGCAACGAGGAGGTATTGGCTGAACCTAGTGATGACATCAATTTTTTAGGACTAGGTCCCTCCTCCCCTTTACGTGCCTTTGTGGAGGAATTTTCTCCCTCATTCCATTTCAAACTGGGAAAGGAAAACTTGGTTGCGGATGCGCTATCCCGACAACACATAAATGCACTGGACTGCGAAAGTAAGTCAGAAAGTGTCTTGGCAAATAGCGAAGAGTCCCTTACCCAAACCATTTCAACAGTAACAAATTCTTTAAATTGCTTTTGGAATCAAATCCTACTAGAAGAAGGGGGGCATTTTCAAAAACTTCAAAAATAATTTTTAAGTCAAGAATGCGACATCATATAATTTTCAGTAACATTGACGAACTGCTAAACGCCATGAAGCAGTGCATTAATAAAAATGTTGCTAATGGTCTAATGTGCGATCTACCTACGCTCGCTAAGATTCAAAACAAGATAATTGCAGAATTTCCTGCCATTAGTATCCGCCATACGAAAAAGCAAGTCATAGATGTCTTTAACAGTGATGATTAATGGGAATTCTTACAAACAGAGCATAATAGAGCTCACCGGTCGTTACGCGAAAACATGCAACAAATTCTTGAAAATTACTATTTTCCCGGCATGCGGAAGGTGCTAAAGGAAATAATTTCAGGTTGCAAAATATGTCACGAAGCCAAGTATTAGAGACATCCCCCAAATCCTGGAATAGGGGAAACTCCTGTACCTTCGTACCCAGGGGAGGTCCTCGACGTTGATATCTATTCGACAGATAAAACTCATTTTCTGACTTCAATTGACAAATTTTCAAAATTTGCGGTTGTCTTTCCAATAAAGTCTAGGGCTATAGTCGACATAAAAGAATCCATCTATGAACTCCTTAATTTTTATAGAGATACGAAATCGGTTTGCGACAATGAACGATCTCTGAATTCGGAGACGGTTAGGGCTATACTTAAAAATCACTTCGGGGTAGAAATTTACACAACGCCTCCTGCTCACAGCCCTACCAACGGCCAAGTGGAGAGATTCCACAGCACCCTCACAGAAATTGCTCGTTGCCAAAAGCTCGAGGGGAGCGTTTCCGATAAAACTGAGTTAGTCCTTCTTGCAACATCAAAATACAACCGTACAGTTCACTCCCTAAAGCTAAAGGACGAAATAAGAGACAGACTCCTACGGATTCAACAAACTGACTTAAAAAGACACAATATAGGGAAGAAGTCACGAGTTTATAAGCCAGGCGAAAAAGTTTTTGTCAAAACAAATAAGAGAATAGGAAATAAATTCACAAGGCTCTATATTGAGAAGCTAGTGCAGAAGGACCTTGGGTCTACCGTTCTGATCGACGGACGGAAAGTCCACAAAAGTAATTTAAAATACTGATAATACCTTTCCATTTAATTCCAGAACTTTCATCTTGCTAGACCTTTCGGCTGATGCAAAAATACTAAATTATACTAGCTTCTATTACATTCCTATAACGACTGGTAAAGTGGCCATACATGAGCAGTACGAAGTACTATTACATAAAACTAACCTGTTCAATTACGAGGCAATAGTCGACGATACGAACGAACTTCTAGAGCAATTTCCACAAACGCACATAAAACGACTTTTAACAAATGGCGCGGAACACATAACCAAACTATTGGATGTGGTAAGGCTGCATCACCGACAGTCCCGTAGTATTAATGTATTGGGGACCGCACTAAAATATATAGCAGGTACACCGGATTTTGATGACTTTCAGGAAATTAAGACCAAAACAGGAGCCTTGATAGAATCTCACGGACAACAAATATCAATTAATTCCAAATTGCAGAAAAGAATAAATAAGTTGACCAAAACTGTTAACGAACTATTGAAAACTGCTAAACAGACTCATATAGATACCGGCAATTTATTTTCGTTAGTTTCTGTTAGAAATAGGGCAATAATAATGGAGTTAGAGACCATCATAACATCCGTCACGTTAGGAAAAATAAATGTTATTAACCCAATATTGATGAGTGGCGTAGAAATTAATGATATTTTCGCATAAGCGATCTATTACAAATCTCTAAAATTAAAATAGTTCAAGACATGCAATGTATTTATTTCATTATAAAATTTCCAAAAATAGCTAGTGTTTGTAACTATGAAAAGTTATTGCCTGTGGTACACGACGACAAGATACTTTCTTTGGAGACTGATGCTGTAGCCGAATGTAATGGGAAATATCTCCCAGTCTACAATTGCAAAGAAACCATAATGGCAAGTTTTTGCCAACCCTTGGAGGAAAGCCCTTGCGCAATGCAGCTTCTAAACAAAAATTCCGCAAACTGCAAATCAACCTCAGCTGATCACGTTACCATCGCAAAGGAAATTGATAATGGCATTGTGGTAATAAATAACCAACTCGCATCAGTATTCGACGGAAACTTCACAGAATTAACTAAAGGGACCTTTCTAGTAACATTCGAGGGCGAGCCAGAACCTGCACCCGCTAAGAATATAAATTTCACTGATCACATATCTCTACTATCACTTCCTTACCTGCAGAGGATGAACATAAGGAACCTGAAGCACATATCTAATTTACAGGGACTGATCAACACGCGTTCAGTTCAACATATAAGCATCATAACACTCATTGGCATAGCGGTTATGGCAATTTTTGGAATCATCTCCATAAAGCATCGGAATAGCAAAGTAAGGTTGATCAAGGTCATAAAAGAAGCCGAGGACGGCTTCACTTCAAGTGGGGGAGTAGTTATCACATGTGAATAACATTCAGTAAAAATTGCGTCAGTTGCGGTTCTCACGGTAGCCGACAAAGCGGCAGCAACAACAATAATGACTTTATTTAACTTTATTTGTTGCTCAACAGCATATTAGACAACTCAACGTTTATACAGCAAATTCAACCCGATATCACTAACATACGGCAGACGTAGATCCAGCACATTAATTCACTCAACGTTCAAGCAGCAGACTCAACCCGATATCACCAACATACGGCAGACGCTGATTCAGCACATCAATTCACGCGGCTGTTCGCATGCAATAACTATAGGTCAGGGAAGTTAGGTATTCAGGTGCAGTCACCGCAACAGTTAGTCGTAAAAACTCACTTGTCAAATTTGGCTGCCTTTGCTCCGGCAAAGAAATAAAATTTAATAATAAAAAAACCAACTGGGTTAAAATAATTTAAACAATTTGCTAGGGTGGCAGCCGTCCCGCTCCCGCTTAATATGTAATTTGTACTGATTTTTATATCAGATAATATAGACACATACATACATATGTATGTATATAATATACCATCAATCTTAAAATGAATAGAGAAAATGTTTAGGGCATGGAACGATAAATGTTGGGAATGGCCGTGGTATCGTCCACATAGGGCAAATAGATATATGTACATATCTTCGGAACTTCTTCGCCAAACGCAGACTAAAACTACGCTCAACTCTTTCATAACGGTAACACATAAAAAAAATATAATATTTTACTAAATCATGTCGCGAATTGTTTCAAATTTTGGTATTAAGAATTTAAGAAATAATTAAAAAATTTTAAAATGGGTATCATTACTCTAATTTTATTTTGGCTTTATTTTAATCAGTAAACGGCGTTTAAGGTTTCAAAATTATGCTATACTAGTGTATCCGGCTTGCTGCTTTGCTGTGCCAAATAATAAATATGTATATACATATCGAATATCATATTACTTCCTTATTTCATTTATGGTGTGCGTTTTGATATTTGTAACACAAATTGAGGGGCCTACAGTTTTACGCCGACTCCGAACGGCGAATGTTTTTTGTGAGAAGTTTTTTTCATGGCAGAAATACACTAGAAAGTTTGCCATTGTCTGCCGATGGGCGGCCGCTATTAGAAAAAAGAACCTTTCTATAATGTTTGATGTTAGTTGCCCCTGCCAGGATTCAATCCCGGAACCCACCGATACGGCGGCCGAATATCATATATCAACGTCAAATAGTTGGGAAGATATGGTGATAGTATTTTCGACATAAATTGTGGCATGACTCCGCCTTTTTCCCAAGCAAATGTTATATAGCCTCATACATATATAGGATTTGCATACCAAATATTGTACATCTGCATCAAATGGTTGCGGAGTTATAAGAAGTTTGCCTTTTTTTATTGTATGGGGCTTTTTTAGTGGATTTTTGTTAAAGTGAGATAGAACTACCACTTGACACCTCTGCGCATATTCATTTGTATTAAAATACAATTACAAACCTGTTCGATATTTCGAAACACGCTTCTTAAAAGACTCACAAATTGATCAGATCTTACAACGCATTACCAATTATCCGCAGTTTGGAATGTTACCGGGCGCTATATCTGCTCAGTGAAGAGGCTCATTGTTTGTTCAATGGATATGTCTATCAGGGTTGCTGCTGCGTTAACCCTTAGGGGCGGTGCACTTCAGAGCGATACGACGATATGACTCGCCAGACGATATACACACATGTACGATGGCGACTTGGCGGCAACACATATCGATTGGATATCGTCCAGAGCGAAAAGGTTTACTGAAAGAGAAACGATAAGTATTGCGCAATATTTTTTTTTTGATCTAGCAAATACCTGAACTTGAAGACTACGTGGCATGCATCTTCTGCTACGTTACAGGCTGGGCAAGGTGCATTGCGATACGGGCGGATTCTTCCGCTTGAATGGACATCGACCATTCCGCCGATGTTCTCTTGTGCGCAGAAGCAATTCTGAGTGCCCAGAGTCTCTGTAGGGCACTGTAGTGTTTCCGGTGTGCCTTGATATTCAGCGAATCGATCCTCACTGGTGCTGCGTATAGAAGCGTGTAGGTGATCACTCTAGTAAGTAACTTACATCAACTGCTCCTTGCTCCATTGGCAGTGTCTGCCTTCTTGCGGCTGGTTATCAACACCGCTTCTGTTTTTTTCGGCTGGAAAAAGGTCCATCTGTTTTAACCAGTCCATTATAGAGGCGATTGCAAAATTACCTTTATTCTTCGTATACCTTTTTTGTTTAACCGAAGACAAGCTGCCAAAAGGTGAAGTTTTCGCTACTTATTTAAACTGGAATAATTTCTGTGCATGACATCTTTTTCTATTCCGATTACACCGTATTATATTTCTCTTTGTTCATTTTCTTCAATAGCAGAGCTAGCGTTATCTTTAGTATTGTTTGATTAAATATAGTCATGCCGGTCTATCGTGGAAGACAGATATATTTTTAAAATATATCAATTCTTTGTTGTAACTGTCAAGATCGGACCTTAAAGCTGCAATCCAACTGATTGTTATAACTCCTGCACCAAAACAGAGAAGAACCTGAACTTTGGCAATCCTTTCAGGGATTATGAATAAAAATAGTGTCGCAAGTAGATCGCATGATGCCTGTAATAGTTGTCTTTGCTCTGTAAAACTAAAGCGCCACACCTTGAAAACAGCTCCAAGTAGTCAAATATCTGGGAAAATATATTTTACTTTAGCTATTTATTTGCTATGTACGTATATAATTTTATCATGTTATTGCCCATTTATTTACAGAATAAAATTGTCGTAATAAGTTGGAAAATATCCGCACTGCGTTCCCAAAGTTACTAAAACGATCGAAATCATGATCAGGTGAATTAAATAAGTTATCATCCTCAACTTTAGAAACGACTGAAAGAGAAAATGATAGAGAAAAAGCAAATGAAATTTAAATTAGGGTGAACCTTATGTAGAAAAGTAAAACAAATATTTAGCTCACAAACTCCCGTTTGGAAGCATGTTCCTTGTTTCATTTCCTTTTGAAAGATCGTCGTCAATATTTCGAAATGGGCACTGGAAGTATCTTCGCTTTACTTAATTTTGAAATGTATCCATTTGAATACATTTGTATCAAAACGGCAGCGCTGAATTCAATAAGCGAAATTGCCGCATTTGGTGTAAAGAGAATTCATGATCCGTTAGATCTACAACAACTCACTGTTTGGTGTGCTTTAAGGGCAGATGGAATCTTTGGTGGTCCCCAAATGAATGGACTGTTGAGTAAAACATATTTTCTCCATCGGACGGCGCGCCGCGGCGCCACATTGCATTAAATCGACTTCTTGATGAACGCATTATTTTTGGGAACAGGGCACCGATATCGTGTGATACAATTCATCTAGGCTATTTTTTCTGGGGTCGGATCCAGATTACGTAATGCAAGCGCCAGAATCGTCGGCGGCCGCATGTCTAAAATTGTATGCAAATATTCAAGCGTAAAATGATTTCTCAAACGAAGTCAATTGCCAGTTTGATATTATGCTACCTCATCATTTTATTTTAAATTAAAGATCCTCAGCTCTAAAAAAGCCAGCACTTATTTCATAGCTGTGATTATGATAACGAAAATAACTTTTCAAATTTGTATTTACGTATGTAAGTATGCTGCGTAATTGTTATGCACTTGTATGCTACTACTACTCTTTCGAGTTTCGTCATATCGGTGCATTGTCTCACTGAAGCATAAAACGCCTTTTTTTACACGTAGAATACATGGTGAAAGAATACAGAAGATGAAAATTTTGACAGGATTTCTACGTAATAACACATTTTGTTTACAAAAATCGTGTATGAATATATACTCGCAAACGTGGGTATCCTTTTAAATTTTAGTGTGTATTCTCTCATGTATACCAAGGTGTTTCCGCTCATTTCTCCCCTCCAAGTTACTCTCCTAATTTTAGATCAATCAGCGCTGTCTTGTATTCTATTATTCTTGCATATGGTAATCATCCGTCAGAAACGCCTTTAGTTGCGAACACCAAAAGTAGAACATTTTTATTTTAAAAAATATGGTTATAGCTTGTCTTATTCGAGTTAAAACATTAAAGACTATGCCAGATAAAACGTTGTTTCTCTTTGACAACTAAGTTGAACGCATACAATTATACGAACTTTCTCACGTAAGCAACGACAGCACAACCTTTCACAAGTGAGTGTTGTCAAAGTGTTTATTGTGGTATTTCTTTTGCGGTTTTCGCTTTTCTGACAAAATTACAAAAGCCACGCAAACCAAACGCGTTTAATCTGGCATCCGCTTAGCATACTTATGTACATACATATGTATATACATATCTGCGAAGATATGGATGACACTAGCGTTTATTTGTAAATTTTTGCCTTAAAATAAAATTTTATTTTTGAGTTATGTAGGTAGATTTAAAAAAGGAATATAATGAATTTTGAATGTCCATAATGTATGCATATAATTTATGGGCATGCTCTGATATGCAAATAACACTGGTTTACAATATTAAACTTTTTGTCTGTTGCCGCGAATCCTGTGGTTGATATTGTTCACTCATCACATGTTTTTGTCAAATCTACCCTCAAAATTTTTTGAGCAGCTCGAGTTACTTTGTTTTTGATTTCATCATTTATATTAATTTATATCATATACATATATTAATCGATAACAGGCATATTTTACTGTGTTAAAATTAGTTTCTCTAGTTTTTGCGTCATGAGTAGTTCAAGGAGACGTTGTTTAAACAATCCAGATAATTTTTGCTATATGCGGAGAATATGTGTTTAACAATAGTAGAAAAGTTATATCAGAGTTGGTGAAAAATACCTATTTTGAGTATTTTGGGATGCTCTTGGATAAAAATGAGAAGTCTGGGGCTCCCAATTGTGTTTGAAAATCGTGTGTGGAATATTTAAGATTATGGAAAAGTGGTAAAAGAAGTGCCTGTAAATTTGGAACATCGACTATTTGGCGAGAACCACAAAATCATCTCATAGACTGTTATTTTTGTAGTGTAAACATAAACGGTTTAAACACTAAAAATCGAGCTAAATGGCAATACCCAAGTACTAGTTGTGTTCTACATCCAGTGCAGCGTTCACCTCACTCTTCAAAGCTTAAAAATATATCTGAACCATTAGAGCAAGACATTGAAGGACCAAGCTCATCACAAAATGATCCTGATTTTGAAGCTATGTCTAATGCGCCAAAATGCTTTTCCCAAAATGAGTTAGATGATCTTGTAAGAGATTTAAATCTTTCTAAACAAGCTTCAGAATTGTTAGCATCAAGACTAAAAGAAAAAAATTTGCTATCCTCGGATACTAAAATAAGTTTTTATCGTGAAAGAGATACAGAATTACGGTGTTATTTTTCCGAAGTAGATGGCATTACCTTTTGTTCAGATATCAAAAAATTGTTGATAAAAATGGGCTTGAAGCAATACGAACCAAATGACTGGCGTTTATTCATTGACAGCTCAAAACGTAGCCTAAAATGTATTCTATTACATAATGGAAATAAATATGCTGGGGTACCTATTGCCCACAGTACAAAGTTAAAGGAGGAATATTGTAACATTTCGCTAGTCTTGAACAAAATAAAATACAATGACCATAAGTGGCTAATTTGTGTCGATTTAAAAATGGTCAACATTCTTCTCGGTCAACAAAGTGGTTACACCAAGTTTCCCTGTTTTATATGTCTTTGGGACAGTAGAGCTAAACAAGAACATTGGGTAAGAAAAAACTGGCCCTTGAGAGCAAATATGGAGCCTGGAAAGCACAATATAGTCCACAATTCATTAGTATCTCGTGACAAAATTATCCTTCCACCATTACACATAAAACTGGGCATCATGAAACAGTTTGTAAAATCACTAGATAAAAATGGGAACTGCTTTTCTTACATTTGCCAAAAATTTCCTCAGCCCTCAAATTAGACAACTTACGAATGATACTCAATTTAGAAATTCTATGACTGAGTCAGAACTAAAGGCTTGGACAGCTTTCGTATCTGTGATGCAGAATTTTCTCGGAAATCGGAAATCTGAAAATTATGTTGAACTTGTAGAAGACCTTCTGCTACAATTAAGAAATATGGGATGCAATATGAGTATAAAAGTCCACTTTCTCCATAGTCACCTGGACAGGTTTTCGAAAAATTTAGGAGATATGAGCGAAGAGCAGGGAGAGCGTATGCATCAAGACTTACGCGTCATGGAAGAGCGCTATCAGGGTTTCTGGGATACAAATATGATGTCTGACTATTGTTGGTCTCTAATACGTCATTTTCCAAAGTCGACACATCGGAGAAAAGCTTTAAAACGAAGTTTTTTAGAACTCAATGATTAATTGTTTCTTTAAATAAAGTTTTTCTTATTAAATACATGTTTTTTTCTGTCTAATACCTACATAGCTGAAACTCAGAAACTAGAGCTGATAAAAATATTCTAATTATATTTTTGAAAATAACATATTATATGTAGTCAGCAACAGCTAAAATTTCTTCGGCAACAAATGTACTGTAAACTAGTGTAATTTTTGTAAGAAGTTTTTTCATAACAGAAATACACCCGGAGGATTGCCATTGTCTACCGAGGGGCGACCGCTATCAGGAAAACTTTTTCTATATAACTTTTGATGTTACATGACTCAGCCAGGATTTGAATCCGTGTCCCATCGAATTAGGCGCGCAAACGCTACACATGCAACTAGGGCGGCCGTATTCATATATGTATTACTTATTAAAATCTGCTGGTTCTCCACATATTTACATAAAACATGGCTATTGATTTGCAAATTAAATTATTTTTGCTTTCTTTTCTGTTAGTCTTAACACAGTTCATTTTTCCAGAATTTCTCTAATTTCCTCATTACAAACCGATTGATCTTCGAATTTTCGTAGGGGCATCCTTGAATACTGACATGTTTTCCAGTCTGAATTTAACATCGTTTATTATGAAATTAATTGCATAAATATTATTTAAATATTTTTAAAGATGCAATTGTTTAATTTATTTATTTAATTAATATGCTAAATATGTATATGTATATTGGTTGTTATTACATTGCAACTAAAAAACTTATGCCGGTTTCGATGCGATATTTTTAAGAACAACCATAATATTTTTCCTCATCTTCTTCTTATTATTTTTCTTATTTGGCGCTACAACCGATTGTCGGCCGATACCAAGAAACTTCGCCAATCGCCTCTGTCCTATGAAAAACTTTGTCCTAAAGAGAAACTGCTTAGAAGGCCCGATGAAGTGAAGAAGATCGGCCAAAGACTAACAAATAAATATTATGTTTACACACATATGGACTGCAACAAGATGATAATTCGTGTCAATGGTTACTCTTAGGATAGAAAGCACGTTTAAGACACTATGCCAGATATTCATTCTTTCTTTGAATCTCTTTGAGGACATCATCCAGCTAGGCAGGGGCACCATCCCGATGCAGGGTCTGACACTCCATGTGTAATGAAAATAATGGATCTCGTCCTCGCCTTGTTGTAACCTTTCATTGGGCCCAAGTCCAGCTCACAGCTAATAGGAGTTTCTAACTCATAAGACACGAGTCAACTTGTAATAGATCTTCATGCATAACATGCATAAACAAAATAAATGACAATTGCTGTGCATTCAACTGTTTATCTTTGCCAGAATATCTAATACCTTTCCACATCTCTATGGATATTGAGGGGCGCTAATTCAATCGCTCTTCTCCAGTCCTATTGCGTAGATAGGTTTTTAATTTTCATAAACTTAGAAAGGATCATTCGCTCGATACACCAGCCAGCAAAAATCGTTGCATGTGCTCATATAATCGACTATCGCAAAGTTCCAGAAACAAATTTGATCTAAGTGGGTATCAACCGTTACTACCAATTTTAACTCTTCAGTGAATTCAAGAACGACGTTCTGCAATACTTCCCGAAAGACATCAACGATTTTGTCTAACTCTTCTTTATTAAGTTCTGTTTTCCATAAATTTTAAATTAAGCTCTTCTAAACACTGGCCCAAAAATGGAATGAAATGGTCAGCCTTTAATATTCTTCAGTATTTCTGGTGAAGGGTCCCCGATTTTTTTGACGTCCTGCTTGTCGAGGAACAACAAGCTCTGTTCCAATTTCCGCTGCATATTGAGTTACTGCTTCAAAAATATTATTGAATCGTCAGCTTCGTTACGCATCTCCTTGATTTTTTCGATCATTCTGCTTGTATAGCTGATACAACGGCTCAAATCTCAATCTTCCCTTTGGAGAGTTTAACTAAAATTTATATATATATTAATATTTATGTCAAAACCAAAATAGGTTTCAACATTGTCAATATAATCACAAATTGTGTCCGTCCTTCGAATAGACGCATGCAATGCATCAGGCTGTACGCCAGATTTACTCTTCAACTCTTTCATTTCCTCTACCGCCAAACAAATGGATTCCAGATGCTCGCCCCAACGAGTTTCGCAAAATAATAGAAGTTGTACGTGCTTAGCACCTTGCATCAAGATGTGTTCCTTCAAGAGATTTCCAGCTTTCTTAGATAACCGGAAGAAATTGGTAATTGCCTGGACCGTTCAGCTCCGAATAGATGAATGAAAAATGAAATTCTTCACACATTACTCCGTGAACATATCAAAAAAATTTCCTTAGATGCACACCAGTATATTTTATTGAAATTCACCTTTCCCTTTAATGAGAGGAAGGAAGTGTTCACGATTTATGTGTTTCTCTTCAACTTCTTCTGCTTCCATTATCTTATTTTGGATACTGTGGCGCAAATACATTGCTTTATCTGAAGCACTCTCCAAATGATTTTGCCGAGCGGGATCTGCACTCCCCACGGCAAAACGAAGAAGAGCTCTGCAATTACCATCATTTCATACTCGATAAGACCGCTCGAATGATGGGAACCAGTTTCTGCCTAGTCTCATTTCTTATGCCATTTCAATTTTATTTTCAAATATCGATTTGAAGTTGTGAGTATCTTCTAAAGGATCCAAGTGATATTTCTTCGTTTGGTGGTCTTTGAAGTTTTTTGTGGTTCTTTTTTAAAAATTGAAGCCATTTGTCATAAGAGTGGTCACATTTTCATGTATTCCTTGGCCAAGGTTCTTCTACTGATTCTTATCACGTACAACTTTTTTTGCGCAAACGAATAGGGAGGGGGTTATGGAAGTGTAAAGGGGGTATTTTTAATAGCTTATGACGGGTTTTTTCAATAGGGACACTACAAAAGTTGACCGATAGTGACAGCAAACGACGCCATATTTTTCCCCCCTCTTTTCACGTTTCTCTACAGTAAAGTTTGCCATTTCATCATAGAAAGATATACGATCCAACAACGAGTCGAAATTATTCAAATTTACTACCGAATTCGGAGTCAATGGCCTCAACTATAAGAGCGCTACGTCCAATTTATGGCCGTCGTCATTTCTGGCTGCAATTGCGTACAATTCCGTATCGTTTTTCTGCAGAAACGTTGAACAACATTATTTCGTTCTTGCAATATTTGCAATTGCTAAAAATACTTATCGTTATCACTATTTACTACAAGTGGGTGAAATAGAATACTTACTTCCGGTTTCAAATAATTTGATTCGTCTTACCTTGTCCGGACCCTGTTATTGTAATACTGTCATCTATAGCGAATTCAAAATAAATATTTAGTCATGAAAATTGGTGGCAAAACTCAGATGGATAGAATGGAGTTATCATTTTTAAACCAGACGTATATATATGTATTCGATTCAAAACTCTACAACCTTGATGTTAAAACATATGTACATATATGCATATGTATGTAAATCGATTGCTCAATGTTTGAAAATAAAATAATATTAAGCAACTACACTGTACTACCAAATTTTTATTAATTATATTGCAGAGCCTGTTCAATTAAGGGGTTGCCGGTTAAATTGAACTGAAAATCTTTCTTGAGACCACAACTACCTACGCATGCATAATAGAAAAATGGACATATCCTCCAAATGAATTTATTCTTGCACAACTGACGAATAGTTCGCTTTCTTTTCATGATTTTACGAGTTTCAGCATTTAAAAGTTTGCTTCCGTTTTCAGTATTTAGTTTGCTAGCGTTTTCATTACATTGCTGCATGAAATATGAAAGAATAAAACTAAAACCAAAGAACAGACTTGCATTCTGCAGTCCAAAATTTTGCGTTCAGCTCAAGTAATAAAAACTTGACTGAAATTAAATGAAAGAGAAATAAGAAATAAGAAAATAAACGCATTTCATATTTGCACGCAACCATTCGCAGACTTCCATTCACAGGCGCACACGTACGTACATAAATGTGGGTATGCATTTGAGACTACACGTATGCATTTTAAGTACAAATACACGCATAAATTTATTACAGCATTTTTGATGGGCTCCTTCCTGCCAAAAATCGAAAAGTAGCCTGACTCTGTTCTTGACGCTGCCGCTGTGCTGGCAGACGGTTTGCTTACATAAACTATTTTGAGCAAAATTTCCTTCCGTTTTACGACCCTATGCATGTGTGAGTGCGTTTTTTGAGTGTTTGTAAATTTAAGCGTTTCTTTCGGCCAAATGTAATTTTCTCTCCTTAACTACCGGCGTAGAAGAGTTTTGCTCTTTCAATGCACAATAGCGATATTGCAGTTTCGACATCCACCCTCGCATCGAACTTCAAACATATGAATCTATGTATGTATGTATGTATGTACGCCAATACTTGTATGCACTTCTTTAAAAATGTATATATTCCTATGTGCGCTATATGTTCATACATATGTACATACATATGTATGCATGCATGTATATTAATTCATAAATATGTATGTATAGGAATGTATATATTTGAAAAGTGTGTTCTTTACCTAAAAATATGTGAAAACCACAAATCAATACATTTGTAAAAGTGCAAAAGCTGGAAGACTATTTCATGCGTATGCGTGCGCTTCAATTGCCATTTTACGCAAAAGAGTAAAAATTCAACCAATTACAATATAAAATGTTATTCCAAATACATTTAAACATTTCCTAACAATTTATTCCAGTAAAAACTTTTATTTATTGAGTTGATCATATAACTATTCCGATTGTATTTCCGCCACAAAAAAAACTTTATCCCAAAAAACATTTACCGCTCGGAGGTGGCATAAAACTGTTAATAGAATAAGTTCGGCCAAAAGTCAAGCTATGATGTAAGCGCCAAATTATTATATTTTATTGTTAAGAAACAATGTAAACCCGAGAGCACAGAATATGAAGACAACTTATATTTTTTTCTTATTTACTAAAGCCAGCATTTGAGCAGTCGATTTAAACCGCAATTGAAAGAAATTCAATGATAAGTAGAATTGCTATTTACTTAGAGTAAGCCGAAGCAGAGGATTACTTTTGCGCTTTATTCGGAACTTTTTAAGCGAAGTAATGACTGGAAGAATTTAAACTCAGAGATGATGTCTATTTCTCAATGCCTTTTAAATACTTTATATCGTAGATTATGTCGGCGGTCCCTACGAAGTGTAGACCACGTTTCACTACTCGTGTCGAAGTACATATATCAAAATTCGTTATACGAGTCAAATAGTATCATATTTCGGAATATCGCGTGGAAGCGTAGCGCATTTCAGAATGTTAAGCCGCGAAAACTTATAAATTTAACATTTTCACTGTGAAAACTAGCATAATGCACGACTATTCAGATCTAAATAAAGATGCTATACTTGCATTCTTCTTCTGAGTTAAAATCGTCAAACGTTTTGACAAACACCTTTTTCAAACAAATCAAAATCTGAAATGTGCTAATCTTCATAATATAGAGCAGTCATAGCAATTTTGCTACGAAAATTCAAAAAACAACTCAAAAAATTTAGTTTTCCGCTCCCAGGAAGCTTACACGTCAGTCAACGATGTGTCCATATGGATAAAAAATTCGATTTCTTTATTAAAAATACGACTACTTGCATCCATTTGAAATCTCTGTAATTGCACGAAGCTCCATTTTAATATATAAATATATGATATATGACATTGATTTTTTTTGGTGCTTAAATGATTTTATTAAAATATATGCCGTATGATTAACTATGCAGATTACGCCAAGACGAAAAGCCGTATCTCCCTTTTCCATCTTATGACTCCTTACTTGTAACACAAAATGATATACATTCCCGATTTCCAATGTAATTTAAGATTTATGGCTGTTTCTAGTGAGGTCCAATTGAGAGACATATGTACATAGTTGATTTAACGGAGAATCTTCCAATATTTATCATACAAAATTAAATCATGAAAGGCAGTAGATTAAAATTAAATTTCATGAATAATCAAAAATTACTCAGCGAAAGGACAATACAAAACTCGATCATCCAAATGATGGATGGAATACTTGAAACTTAAAAACATGTCAGTAAATGTAGACAAATTTTAAAATATTAGAAAATAAATGTCAACTAAATCTTAACATAAAAGGGGAGACGGCGATGATTTAAAAAATATTTATTGTACCAAAATAGTTGAATCCCTCGATTGGGGTATATTATTACTAAATGTATGAAAAATATTTTATCTAACCAGATAATGTATACATATGTAGATAACCGCCTAATATTTGCAGTGTGAATTTAGTTTTCACAAAAGTTTAACTAGCTTCGAAATGGACGAAAACTAGATACCTGCTTATATCTACGTACAATTTATGCAGGATGGAGGTTTTTACATCTTGCTGTGTTCTATTATGTATTTGTGTAGAATTTTTGTAATATTTATGTATTTGCTGTATTTTCTTACTTATGTAACCGATAATAATAATACATAAAATAAATACTTTAAAAAAAGACAATTGAAATTGAGAGATGATAACTCGCTCGTTTAACAATAGTCTATTAGAACAAAATGTATCTTAATTTTTTTGATGAGAGCAATTGTAAATTTACAATTTGAGAGACGTTTTCACGACTTTTTTCTCTAAATATGACATGTTTCTAACAAACTCGCGATATGTACATACATACTTATGTATTTTTATTGGACTGAAGATATAGAAATGAAAGTCCTTCACTTTTTTGAGGCACATGACTTTTTAGTTTCCATTATGGATAAAAACCATTCCCCGAAAATTTGGCGTAGTGCATGTATTGTATGTACATATTTGAACCAAGAATATAAAACGAGAATAACGGTGGCTTTACTTCGGTAAATTAATGTCAATTAAAAAATTAAAACAAGGTTGAAAAAATCAGTATTGTACTGATCAGTTTGACAGCGCTAGCAGAAACAAACCAGCATTTTTTTCTGCAATATGAATATATGTATACTTTTTTGAAGATATTAAATCGCCATATTTTTCAATAAAGTAGGTTTTTACACGCCGTGTATTTAAATTAGATATAATGAACAATTTTATTTCCATTACATTTTAAATTATTTTCACTTTTATCAGGTGTTAGCGGCAAGTTAAACAGATTTTAAAAATTGCGTCCGTCATAAGCAAAATGACTCCTTAAATAATATGAAAAATTTATTGCAATATATACTTAGCTACTTACATATGTACATACATACCTGTTTCAGAAAACTGTTTTTTGTATTGTACTGGATTTTGAAACCTCTTTAGTTTGTAAGGGCGTTTAGATTAGTTTGGTCCACAAAAGCTTATGCACTTATATTTACATACAGTTACTGATAATTGGCTTAAAAACTATTCGTTCAGTAGTTCAATTTTAACAGATTGGTGCGATAGAAATTTAAGAGAAATGTCGATCTTTTGAATCTATTCGATGTGTGGCAAACTCGCAAACATCATTTGCCATTCGCAGCCGGCATAAGACTATAGGTTCCTCAATTTGTGTTACAACATCAAGAGGCACACCATAAATTGTGGGAGAAGTTCGGCCAAACATCAAGCTAAGGGGTAAGCGGCAAATTATTATTATATTATTTTGACATGCCACTTAAATCAAGTTACTATTGATCTGCATTTCGTGATAACATCGATAACTTCAGTTGACTTTAATGATTTGTCGCTAACTAAGTTCACTAAGCTTAAAACAAGGAATATTGCGCTTTTTCTCAATTGAATCGTGTATTGTTTTCGCAATATTGGTACCGTTATCTGTACTCACTGCCAAACAATTTGTAATTGTTTTATGCTTGTTTTTTTATAAATAAAATCATTTTCATTATATAAAACTAATTATATAATTATACACTCCTTATGAAAAATATTGTTATTTAATTGGAACTTCGTACTCTCAGAACGTCTTTTTTTCCAAAACGGGTGCTATCGCTACGAAATGAAACACTTGAAAAGCTTATTCTTATTCTCTGTCCTTAAGAATTAATTTAAGCAAAGAGTTGGTCACTTATGTTTATGAATTTATTTTTAACAATTTTTATAAGGGTATAGCTCATCCTGTAACATTAACTATGTATATAAATAGTAGTTCCAAACTTTTAAATAGATTCAAAAAAAATTCTACAATTTCAAAAAAAAATCATCAAATGTTCAAACTTTTTAATCAGAATTTTTTTAACTTTTCGGGTATGCAGCTTTGTAGCCAATATATTTAAATCTAATAAAGTGTAAGTTTCAAGTTTTTGAAATTGAATTGGCTAAAAACTAGATACCATAAAAAAATTAAAAAACACGGAAAGTTGAAATAATGCTTCTCAAAGATGTTCCGTGGCGATAGTTTCGGTAGCATCTGCCTTGCGTCCTTTTCCCTGTCATCCATGGGCTTTCTTGGTCTCCCTCTAGTTCGATAAAGAATAATTTACTCTTTAAAGTTCAAAATCGAATTTTATTTAGCACTGTATTATATACATATGTAAGTACATAGGTTTATATGCTTACGCAAATCAGTAATCATCAAACGCTTCCCTACTTGTTGCACATTTCGGGAATAAAATGTGCGAAACATAAAATTGCAGTTCGAAACCAAAAAATATGGGTTTAAACAAATTCCAACAACTAAAACCGGCCTTCCGACCGTACTTTCTTCTTTAGTTTCACCTTATTGGTATAGAAAGTGAAAAAAATATTGAATTCAGATAAGGAGATAATTAAGAAATATCCAGAAATATTTAACAAATGAACAGCCTTAATTTCACAGAGGATGTTATTGGAGTTTTTTATCTTCTACCAAAGTTGGTCGAAAAATAGACAACGAAAAACAGGTAGATCTAACACCTTTGAGGATAAAAAGAACTATTTTTGTTTGTCAAAATACAAGAAATAGCAATCGTATGTACATATGTATATTCGCTTAACGAGCGCTTTCGTGAAATTTTGCCACTTTTTTGCAACGTTTTTGCGGCTGAGGCACCATAGTAGTAAGCCTGGGAAAGCTCAGATTTATACTTACATACATTCGTACAGACATATGTATGTACATATTCAGCGCTGAGTACAAAATAATTTAGTGGAACCTTTTTTTTGTTTTTATAATAAAATTGCAGAACTGAAATTTTGCAAAAGCACACACTGTGCGTGGGCAATAAAAATTTATGTGTACTGATGCAAGTTGTAATTTGCTAAAATATACATTTATTCATACATACACAGCCATATATGCGTATGCCCATACATATGTACGTACATATGTATATAAGGAGTGACATGAATTCGTCTTAACTTCTTGTGGCATTTACTCTATCTGCGTGCGCATCTTTTGCAATTGTGCGATGTCGATTTATTATTTTTATTGCAACTACGTTTTACGACTTTTTAGCTCAAATGCATTCCGTCTTCCGCGCGCCATCAACTTCAAGAACAAAACCAGAAATACAATTATATTGGTCATAATACTGAAAAGCTACGAATTTCCGCTTCCCACCACGCTGTCTCTCAGTTTCTGCGTTTATGTATTTTGCAAATTAATACAACTTTGGAAGCAATTTTAATCTCTTGGAAAGCAGAATGCAAACTTAAATAAGAAAAGTTGTATTTTGTGGTAAGTGGTTACAATATCGAAATGCATATATACATTTCATTCTTCAAATTTAAGGTACTGAGTTTAAGAATTGCTCAAAACATGTTATACAACTTATACCGCATTGAAAGCGTTTATTTCTCTTTTCGTATAGGTGCAGATATATACAAATAGATAGTAGTGTCCGAATGAAATGCCAGAAAAATGTATGGGAAAATTCAACACTGAAGGTTAAATTTATACTATGTATACAATTAATTACCACAATATTGACATAACCTCTGCTTCTATGGTGCATAAAAGTGAGCTTAGGCAAGGTTGCGTACCACCAGCTTGGAACGTGAAACTTTTAATAAGTCCTGCGTCAATAAAGATTTCACGTTTAGAGAAGGTGGCACACCCCATCGCATAGTTGCGATTTCTCCTTCCAGGCCGTGCACTGGAATTTGCATGGAGTGAAGATTTGAACCTCAAAATATTTCTTTTTGATCTTCTGATTTTCCGACAGGGTAAAAAGTTGATATATTCGAATTGATTTTCCGTCACCCCCTGTCAAAATTTGGTTTGGAGACAACCCGATTTCGGCGTAAAAAATACGTTGCGAAAAACGAAAAAACTCTTAACATGGCACTACGCCGAAACCGGCTACTCTCCAAAGAGATGACAGAAAATCATTCCAATATACATAAACACATTTCTTCAAAATAAAGCATTTATATTAAATTAAGTTTTATATTTTCACTTTTTTTTTGTTTATTTAGAGATCAGTCAACATATTAGCTCTTCGGGGTACTGCAGTCAACTCCTCCACAACATTTTGGACGTTAATGTGAAAAGATAGCATTCATTAATTGCCGCATTGATCCATTGAAAATATCAAGTGCATCAATTTCAAAGCCAACGCAAAAGTTAAACGACAATTATCCATATGCCATGAGTATGGTTCAAATAACTAAATACATGACTACTCAAACTTTTTTTCTCTATTACATTTCCTTGCCAATGTACGCCAAATATTGAAATTCGTGTACCAGTTTAGGTGAGCTAAGACTAATTTTAAAGTAACGTTTTTGTCGAAGCATCGTTCCTTGAAAACCAAGGCTACGAAAATTTTATTCTTTCATTTACCACGTTTATAATAACGTAGCATATATTTGTTTCTGCCTGATCGAACGAAAATTACACTGAAGTTGGCATAACGCCGAACCCGGGTTGTCTCCGTCTTCCAATCAAACATGACAATATACGTCATTAAATAAATGTCCCTTTGTGTGTGTCTAATTTCACATTCTTTGTGTTTGTATTTGTTAGAGTTGAGCAACTTTGCATATGTGCTAGAGATTCGGTTATCGAATTTTTGAAGGGGATGCACCGTCGCTTCCAATCGCTCTCTGCTTCATTTCACTGAAAGCAACAATCCACAGCGCCAACACTTATTCGTAACTTATATTTATAAGCATAAAATATTTGTGTGTGTGTGTGCGTTCGGTATTGCCTGGCACTGATCTAAATGTGGAAAACACACTGTTGCCGTATAATATAGCAAAATTTAAGGGCCAGTTTTTCAGTGCTACTTTGAACTGAGTTTAAACTAAGTTTACTAAAACGCCGTTTAAGGTTAAACTAAGTTTAAACTGCAGAGCTGTTTTTCAGTGAGCGTTTAAGGCCGCCCTAGAATTTGACAGTGTGGTAGGGCAACACTGTTTTTTTTCTTTATCTACACAACAAAGCAGCTGACGTTTGTTTACATTTTTTGTACACAAAAACCTTCGTGAATTATTTGTGAAAATTGAAGTTACTAATACGGTGAAAAAATGTATAAGCGGAGCGGTAATTTTTCGACGAGAGAAGTGAACTTCGTTTACTTCAGCATCGCTATAGTCACTTTCACTTGAAAAATCCATATTTTAATATATTTTACGGACAAAAATCGTAATTTTGTTGATTTCAATTTCTGTGAACTCATGAAATGACAGCTGAACAGTTGAACAGCTGATTGCTTAAACTCAGTTTAAACTTAGCATATCGGGCGTTTAAACTTAGTTTAAACTAAGTTTAAATTCGACTGAAAAACAGCACATCGAGTTTAAACTTAGTTTAAAGTGCAAATCAAGTTGAACTAGCACTGAAAAACTGGCCCTAAGCCAGCCTTCAACTTTCACTGAACAACTAGGTTTAAACTAAAATTGAAAAACTGGCCGATTCGAATTCGGTTCCGACTTTGTTCGCCGGCGGCCCTACGATGAACTCGCCAGCGGATGAAAAACACAGTTCATCAGCGGGCCGTAAAATTGATGCGGGGACTAAGAATTAATGAATAGAACAACTTTAGTTTAAATTAATTTGTATAATTTTTATTATTTTTGAATTAGTGATTTTATTAAATTCACTTTTTATGTACCCTCTAAGAAAGTGAAACATTCCTCCATGCATAATGTACACTTTCCTGAGAAGCATGAAAACATTCCCTTTCGTTGGACAGTTAATTTCGTTTTTAACGCTGCCCATAGAATGCATGTGAAAACTTTCTTCCTCGCTGCCCAAGGAACATGGACGAAAGCGGTTCGAACGGTTTGAGAGCGTATAACTTATAAAGATTTTTATATAGGCACTCACGATGGACAAATCGTAGACCACTTCTCTGAAATGTAAATTCATTTGTAACCGACGAAGGATATGGGTGTCTGAGTGGAAGTTAGTAGAATGGGGAAAATTAAAATATGAAAGCTCAATTCTATTCAATGTAGCGGTACAATCTTTTTATATTGTTTGCTTATTGTTCCCTTAAGAATCGAAATGGCAACAATATCGATTCAAAACTTCTGCTCTGTTTCCAAAAGCAATGAAGAGGAATGTTTCTATATTACTTTCAAATGGAAACTTGCCACATTTTCCTATTGAATTGTAGATGTATATGAAATCAAATAAAGTTATCATTAAATATACATATATAAAACCTGGACTAAAGTTATGTATTATGGTACAAAATAGTTTAAGTTTTGTTTGATATGTGCAGCTTTGGAGTGAGCAACTTGTATTCGGTAGAGCTGAAATTTTAAATTTGGTGAACATATACACTATAGGAAAGTTCCTCCCCACCATCGAATGTTACCGGATGCTTTCCTAGTCGTTTAGAAAACTCTGGGCGAAATGCTGTTTGAATAAGGTGTTTCTGTCTTCTTATTAACAGTCAAGTCCTGGTATCCCTATATCCGTATATTCCGATAAAATCTGAATAAATATTTCTGACCAAAGGTCCTATATATGTATATGAACTGATTAATAAATTCTACTGATTTTCGAAATCGTATAAAAAGAAATTTGTTTCACCCAACATCAACTATAAAGCAAATTCAATGCAGATGTGACGAACTGCTGAGAGCAAAACACGTCGTATTTGACTTATTCTTTAAAAACATTGAAGTAGTGAGTAGAAAGATAGTTGATGAAGTATTCGAAACGAGTAGAGATGGTTGAGGTGAGTGGGTTCGGGAAGGGTTCGAGGTATAAAAACAAGGTGCCCTAAGGGTGTTTAGGAGTTTGACTGGATAATTGGTAAAGTCATCAGTTCTTCTAAAACTCAGGAAAGTAACACAACCATATCTTTTTTTAATTTTTCCGAATATTTTTTAGAGTTTTATCAACAACCTCTACTGCTTTTCGATTACACTGGTCCTCCGTTACAAAATGATACCATAAATATGAAGATTTGAATTTTTCCATTACGTTTTTTTGCGTTAACTATAAGTAGAGTATAAACATACATACATACAAAATTGGCTTCAGCGAGTAGCAAAGGAAAGAAGAATTGTAATTAATATTTAGTTAGCTAAGAACTTCTATTATAATTTAATTGTATTCATTCTATACTAAATATTTTAGAAAGTTTTGCTCACGTTGGGGGAATATCTAGGGATAACTCTGGATAAACAGTAAACTGGAATTCATTCGTTATAATGATTCCCAATAAGGTCACAAGATATTTCTTTGCTTGTAAGAGGCTTTCATGCTACCAACTCTATCCTTCAATAATCACTTCAAGGTAATAATTTCTGAAGGAAACTACTGCGGAAATACAATATGTATATCTCCGTATGATGGGAAGCGTGGTACACTGATCGATCCAAGCTGGGAAATGGGAATACTGGGGCTGGAATATTCAGACCAAAGTTTTAGGAAAGTATGCCAACTGGCACTTAACCAACCAATTGCCAAACGGAGGTTTACGCAATTGAACTTTGTACCCGCGAATGTCTTCGCAGAAAGACAAAATGCCTTGCGCGCATACTAAACGGCAATGGAGCGGAGGACTGCCTAACTCTTCTGAACCAATTGGCTATCCGCTACAAAGTAACGCTTTGGTGGGTTCCGTGGCATGAGAGGCTTGAAAACAACGAACGCAGATCTATTAAGAAGATTGATTGATTAATACAAATGGTAAAAGCAATCGAAGAGGTTCACATCTCCTTCTGTCTAGAAGCCTAAGGTTGTGTATCTTGCCAAACCCAAGTTCAGTCCTCTCACCCCCACCCTGTTTTAAAAAACCCTGCAAAAATAATAACATAAAACGCGTTCTATTTTAATAATATCAACTTTGCTTTCGGCCGCTAAGCTCTAATTCTGACCAATAACACCTTAGTCCATTTTAGAACTTCCATTGGTTCTTTAAGAGACCGCAATACTCCGGCGAATCTAGTAGTAGTGCAAAGAAAACAGAAGGCGGCGTTAACCCTCTCTTGAAAATTTTGACAGAATTTCTACAACACAATAGATTTTGTTTCAAAACCCCTGTATGTGTGCATAATCGCATGTATCCTTTAAAATTTTGGTGAGTTTCCGCTCATTTCTCTCCACCAGTAAATTTGGTGTGACGTCATAGCCAAGTTCCTCTCCTAATTTCAGATCAATCAGCGCAATCTTGTCTTCTATCATGCTTGAATAGTTCCTACAAATTCAAAAATAAACCAATACAGCCTAACACGGTATCTCGGGCGAAACAACGGCCAGGTTATCCAGCCTTCTATTATGGATTAATCGAAAACTATTTCAATCACATTAGTGATGTCTATTTTATAGTTTTTATAAACACATTCCGATTTCCTCGTCCAAGTCGTACTCATTATAATTATATAATGCAAAAATGTTCACTTGCATATTCTACTGAAACACTTATAAAAACTCAAAAATTTAAATATGTCTTTGAAAGAAGAATAACAAGACCTAAATTCTATTGGAAAAACTATTTAGAATTAAAATTTTGTCATTACATCTCAGTGGTTAAAGGCACGGGTTTCCTAGTGTTAGTTTTTAACAAATTTTGCCATTGAAATTACTTGAAAGAAATTAGAAATCATAGTAATATTAAAGGCGTTAAAATAATATAATTTTAAAAATATAAAAAAAGGGCAGTTGCGGGGCACTCCACCACATATACATACATTTTGTCAAGTTTGTGCAATTTTTCGTCTATTTATTCAATGTTTATAGACTTTTTATAAAAACATCGTATAAATCCAAATTTTAAACATTTTAAAAAAACATAGCAAAATTCAACAAAAGTTCATCAAATTATCAAACTTTTTAAATCGAATTTTAAATTTTAATTTGAAATGTCCGTGAATTTTTGATAACTTTTTTGTTGACGGTGTGACTCATTTTCTCCCATTTCTCCCATACAAAAAAATTATCAAAAACCAACGGAAATGTTCAGCAACTTACACTTATACTATATAAAATTAAAGTTGAATTTGTTGTTTCTAAAAACTGTGATTAAAAATATTGGCATTTAGATAAAATTGTGCAGAATTTTCTTAATTAATGACACCGTCGATATCGTATTCTTTAAAAATCTGCTTGAATTTCGACTCTCAATTGCGATTTTATTACGGACGTTTTGTGATATTGCGTTGAGTGGTTAGTTAAGCACTTTATAGCTTTCTTCCAATTTGTGAAGTTTTCGTCACAAGGTTAACAAATGGATGGATATTGACTTATGCTTCCCTTACTCCAAATAAGATACAGTATTAACGGAAAGCGCCGCCCATCATCGCGGAGGAAGCCAACCATTTATACTTCAGTAGCCAAGGTTGCTGGAACTTCAAATTTCTTGGTCCCGATGCCGCAAATTGATAAGGTGCTTTCGGAATCCAAACTTTGACTTGAAGTTGACTTATAAAATTAAGGCTTTGAGTTATTGATTTATTCGCGAATAGTTTTATATCGTTGAGTTCGTTTCAATCGTACATGGTTGATTGCGAAACTGTCGCAAGTTCAGCGTCCAGCCTTAAATTAAATTAAAACAATAAACCTCAGAGAAAAACTGAATATTGTAAACTTAAGAATGTTTAATTTATATGTATAACTTAAATGTAAATATTATAAATATATAAGGTTATAATTATAAAAACATTGGTTTGAACCCTGTTAAATGGTTAAACTAGGTAAATTCCCAACGTAATTTAAGTGGTCTACTTCTTTTAAAATCACGATAACCAAATTGGTATTGCGGGTAACAAAAACCTCTGACAACTTTTACACCCTATTCGTATTCTATTCACACTTATTACTGGGAATCTTGTTATCATCGTACTAGTGGTAACAACGTGGTAATAGATACTAAATATTATATTCATTAGATCTTTTTGGAAATAAGAGGATGTAAAGAACACATATTTCAAACACATTTAGCCTTTGAGTACATCAAAAACGCAATTAACAGTTTAAATAATATAAAATCCAATATTGTTTGCAATGGGTTCTTATATAATATAATATAAATTGAACGTTAAAGTGGCAACAACGCCCTATGAAATATGCAATATTTGGCATTTTTATTCGACAAATTGTTAACAGCATTACCAATTTATGTTGATAAAATTGACTGGTAACCAGAATATACGGGTTAATAGACTTAGGTGTCGGATATATGGCTGAGTTGTTCAAGTTTTCACTCAAATTTCCTTAAAAAGATATTTTATGATTACCCAATGTTGGGCTAAAATATTTTGGTGGAAGTTAGAAAATATAAAACTTACATGCACACATAATATGTGTTTTGAATATAATTAATTTAATTTTTTTATCCTTTGCATACCCAAAATCAGAGATCGTTTTGAGTTGTTCAGAAAAATACGAAAACCATTTTTTTTGATAATCGTGAACTGTTAAAACTTCCCACCTGGTCCCGGATGTATTAATGTACATACGAAGGTATAAGTAGTAGCCTTCCGGTATTCGGCGTCGTACTACCAGAAATTTGCAATAGATAGCTATAGACATACAGACAGCCTTATATACTTATTTGGCGACGCGTACACCACAGCCATAAAATTTGCAGTAAATATGCTATTAGCGGGCGTTCAGTTGTACATAGCCTGCAATGCTGCAATTACCCCAGTTGCTCTGTTAGCTGGTATCCTTTTTGCAGCTGGTAAATGGGAGGTCTTTGTATAGCAGAATTTCGCTACGGCTGCACGTTGTTGTGAAAAATTTTACAACTGTTTGCAGATACATACATATGTACATACATATGCACATTTAAGTACATAGAATGGCATCATGTTCTTTATTCCGTTGCTGCATCTAGGTATCTCGTTTGCTCTTGCACCATACACGGCACTTTTATGCACATGCATTTTAGCATCCACTTGGACTATGGTTGACTATGTATGGATGTTTGGAAAATGTTAGATGAAAGTTTTTAAATACTTTATACTACATATTTATTTATGTATTGTCCTATGAGCAGAATTATATATAGAGTAGTAGAGTAGGTATTTGATGTGCAGCAGTATTATTCCATGTTTGTGGTATTTATTATTTTATTTAACTATTTAATGTTAAAGTACACTTACTCTACGCCACCATCATGGCTTATACTATTCAACTGGTAGGTCATTTCAGTGTAGCCAATGACTAGAAAAATAACATAACCGAAGCAAATGCTACAACAACATTGAAGCCCTTTCATTCATTCTGGATGATGCATTTTGAAATATTAGCATTGCACTCAACTTGTCCTTAGTTTTTACTGCCTTTAGAGGCTTTAATTAATGATCGTAAATTTAAAACAGATGTCACAGTAAAATTTAAATATATTAAGAATGTTCACAATCTTTTATATTTTTTTCTTTGATCAAAGCACTAAGCAACCCTGTGGTTACAGAGCTGTCAAGACAAATTAGGAAAGCCAAGTGTGAACGCACTTGGTTCAGCGAAGTAATTTGGGCGGAAATGTGTAATTTACGTTGTAGTGTGTCACGGCTTTTAGTTTCTGTTGAAGCATTATTACACATACATACATACATAGGCATATACATATACATATGGATGATAACCGGATCACTAGCGTTCCCAAAATTTCGAGGTGTAAAAAGGTTATTTCAAGGAAATTGTAGTCTCTTGAAGAATTGGGCTACTTTTGTTTTTAATTTTTCTTAAATACGTACATACATATGTGTGTATACAAGTCAATACTAGGCTAGAACGAGAATGATAAATTTCTGTACATTGATGTGCATATTGGCATTCGTAAAATTTAATTATGCACAGCAGGGGCGTAGCCATTTATTATGAAAATTTTGATATGATTAACATGCCGAAAACCTGTATACCTTAACTTTGACCCCTTTGCGACACGCCTTAACCATCTCCATTCGAGACCAAATTTATATGTGATATCTTTAGCTATGGTATTACCTATTGAGCTGGAGACACTGAAAAACTCATTCCTTTATTTTTTAAAAGGTAACCCTAATGTGCATAGTGCGTCCACTCACAAAAATATTATCTGGATTGAAAGAAAATAGCTATCAAAAGAACGAAAACTTGGAATGAAATAGCGCTTAAGAAATGTTTACTACTTTTGGAGAAGCAGTTTTCATTTTATGTATTTGTTTAATCATTTTGAGAAAATATCGCAATTTGAGGAAAAATTAATATAAGGAACATTTTTCTTAGGTTATTTTTTTTTAGTGTACACACTTTAAATGCAATGTAAAAGCATTTCAACATCCCAAAGCGGCAAATGTTATTTAAAAATGTTACAATTTATTTCAGTTGTTGCAATGGATCGAAGAATTAGAATATTAAACATATGTTCAAGCTGTAGAGGCAAAAAAAATTAAAATAAATCGTGACCATGATGATGAAGTTGTCTAGAAGTTATTTATATAAGTATATCAAGTCTTTGTAAAAGCCTAGCTATTCTAGACGGAAAACCTTGTTAATCTAGACTTAATTTTCGAAACTTAACTAAACTTAATATCTTAAACAACCTGGTAAATGCAAATCTGTGTTGGTGGTTAGTTGAGAACGGTCGAACACCGATTTTTAGGGCCGAATCAAACCGAACCGAACTTCGGCCGAAAGATACTTAAGTTAAGTAAAGAAAATTAAGCATAGACCAACTAAGTGTTAATTATATTAATTATATATATTAGGCCAGTTCGGTCCTCATATGAAAGATAAAAGTTTTAAGTTGTAGTTTAATTTATTTGCAATGAATGGAGAATTTCACGGAGCGCAAGCTTACATTCAGGCAAAATACAATACAAACTTGCTGTGCGTTCGCATTGTGCAAATCATAGTTTCAATTTGGTTGTCAGTGCTGAATGCAAAATTGTTCCGGTCAGAAGCTCTCCAGGCACAATCCAAACTGTTTATACAAAACAAAAAACTTTAAAATGATTCAAGGGCTAAATTAAAACAATCCTGTGCAACGAGTTGGAAAAATTCTCGAACACCTGTAGTGCGATTCACTAATTTCTTTTAATGATATTCGCATGGTTAACTCATCTTAAAGAATATTTTAACGATTTTGCTAGTCAGCTGAAAATTTTTAACGATATTCGCTCTCATTGGATTAGCTGTTGTCGTTAGCTAGTCGATTATCGAAAACTAAAGGACAAGAAATTTGATACTGTTAACTCAATCAATAAAAGAAAAATTCGTGATTTTATTTGCAATTGAAAAAATGTAAAGTCGTCAATTTTCTAAATGTTCGACATACATACATACGTATGAAGTATCACGAGGAAAGGAGGAAGTAAGCTCATACAACAGTGGATTGGCGTTTGCTCCGGGATGTAATCTTGTATGCAATATTAAATTCTCATTTCATTAAGTTCTCATAAGCCAAGTTGAGTTTCGGGATAGCTATTGGGTCTAGCGATCATGCTCATATTTCAATAAATGAGTAAAATGTAAACGTTTATCTAGGACTCAAGTTAATATAGTATAGAATAGTTAAGTATAAAATAGTTAACTTTTAATTTATAGATAAATGATCCAAATTAAAAAAAATTTAAATATAAAAGCTAGACTCCCCGAACACGACGCACAAATATGGACCTAATCCATTGTGCGATGGGTAATGGAGCGAACTTTGAAAACGAAAACTATGCCATGTTTTTGATTGTTAAGTTTAAGTAATTAATTGCAAATTACTAAATAAAAATAATTTAATTTAAAACTATTCCCAAAACTATTTGCAGGTGATTCCGGATATTCATTGGAGTCGTGGTTGACTCCTATACCAAAGGAGGGTCCGAAATTCCGATACAATGAAGCAATGCAATCAAAAACAATTTTAAATATTTATAGTTTGAAATAAAGTAGTATTTTAGTACACTTTACTCAAATATGATAAATATGCGCTCAAATTTGCATTCGCTGGCGCACATTCATTTTTTTTCGATCCCTCTTTGTGTCTTTACCCCATTTTGACATTTAGTTTGACGAAGATCTTTAGGCTTTTTAAACCTTTGAATAAATCCAATAATACTGATGTTAGGTGCCGTTAACAATGTGTTAGTGAATCGCACAATGGCTACTGAAAACGACAAATGTTGTCGACAAAACTTGTGATTGTTCGATCGTTTAAAGTTAGTGAATCAAATTACTGGGCAGCTGCTGAAGAGTTTCAGCCTCTAGCAACGATTAAAACCTTTGATTTTTAGGTTTCGTTGCAGGTGCTCGATTAGATTTATTCCCTGGCTGTATCATTGAGGCAGTTGTGCAAACTGAAAATCTATCGATGAAGCTATAAAATTGGCAGATGCTGCAAAACAGAAATTAATAGTCAGGCGAGAGAATGAAAAGAATTCCGTCGAGAATTCCAATTCTACATGAAGAAGCCTGCAAGCAATTATGTGAGAAATACTCGTCAATTTTCCATGACGATTGTGTAGTATTTGTGGGCGAAGTAAAACTTTGCTGAAGACAAATTTCGGAAAAAAATATCCACTATTCTATTAAAGCACTTGATGTCTGCAATGAAAACGCTTCCCCTAATGATCATAAAATCTTGTTTATAATGGCTGTTCTACTAGTAACGAGATCGACGAACGAACGCTCTTGTTCAACACTGCGTCAAGATGAAAAAGAAACAACAATATACACAGCTTACTTAGCCCAAATGGTTCAGGGGATTGTCTACAGAAATACGAATACGAGTTTCACGACGAAGCTTCGATCCCCGGAAGAAGTTTGATGAGGAGATGCAGTGATCTCCGAAGTAACAACATTTTCTACCATTGTTGTTTTTTTCTGTTTTTTTTAAATCAGAAAACAGTTTCATTCATTATTAAAGCATAGCATAACGCAGACACTTAACAAAAGTTGGTTTTTGCTCCTAGGAAGTTTACACGTCAGTCTACGATCAATCTATATGGGTAAATAATTCGATTTCTTTGCACGAGGCATCATTTATAAAATATGTATTCTACTTTTCTTATATTATTTAGCGTTTAAAGGCATAAAATATGAAGTAACCCTTATACTTTGCAGAGGGTTATCATGTACAAACTATGGGGTTTTAAACACAAATGTTTTAAATTTCACTTATTTAATATACGAATTAATAAGACATTTTCTAAAGTAACTGCAACTATTGCGGTTCTCGATATCGTTTCTTTAATAGTAGTAATACACAGTACAGTACTGAGCACAAAGAAGAAAAAAACAAGTGCGATTGTTCTCCTTGATAAAGCGATTTATTACAATGTAAAGTGAATTTCAAAATACACACATGTGTATGTATATGTTACTTTTTATTTTCAAATTAACACAATTACGAGTATTTAAAGATTTGTTAACAATCTAACGGAACACATATCCTGCACATTTCAGGATATTCCTTTGTACTCTAAATATAGCCCACGTTTTCTCTACTACAAAATGATTTTTGTAAAAGATTCCCCACCTTTGTATTATCAATTTAATTGAAATGCAATGCAATTATCTATCTCATGTGAAAAATAAGAAAATTGAAGAATCGTAAAATATTTCAAAGATGTTACAAAATAATAATAATTCTCATTGTGAAATAAACCTTATTACACAGGATAGAATGAATAACGGATGTAAATATTCGGAACCAGGAGATTTTTCACATAAATATTAATGTAAAGTACATTTTTGAATCTAATTCGAATCAACGGTGCACAGTCGTAGTAAAGGAACAATGTACTTTGAAGTTAGTCGTTGTTGATATATAGCCCTTTGCATTATGGAGCATATTCATAACCAAATTAAGTTGGTACTTAAAGTGAGATAGCCCATAGAAACTTATGTGAAAAAGCTAAAACTGACTTAAAGTTAAACTTGAATTTGGCCAATAAGTTTTTGCAAGTTGCCTTTCACCAAGTATTAAATTTTAAAACAGGTTACGAAGTGCAATATACATATGACCCTAAATGCGAACTACATACAGTTCCTTGTTCAAAAAGTTGTATTAATGAATAATGCTTATGATGCAATCATACGATTGTAGGCAATCAGTTTAGGAATATAAGCATATATTAGTTAATCATAATGATCCAAAAATATTTAAAAATATTTTAATTTCAAAGTTCTCTGCTTGACCAAGGTTTAATCAATACAATTGCGAGAAAGTGACAACCATAACTAGGGATGCAAACAACATCAATGTAACTCGCAGCGATGTTTTACATCGATGATTTTTTGTATCGACCAAAATTTACTTTAAACCTTTTAATTCTCTTCTGGCGCTAGCAACTTCATTAGACCCAAGATATTTCGATATTTGGGCATATAATGGAGGCTGAAGTACAAATGTATTTTAGATCACCTGTTGCCTCTATTAAATCAAAATCCAATCGAAATTTGGGATTACGTGAGAAATCTGCTTCCGGGGCTACATAAACATGGCTCCAAATATTTATCATCGTAGCGACTTCAGATCCGACTGAACAATTTTGTTCTAAAACAGGAGCTACTATCACGCAGCAGTGAAACCGTTTGGCATGGAAAAGACTTTTCGAATTGTTGTTTTTAAGTTCTGCGAGTTGTCATTGAAAAATTTGAGAAAACATCGATGTTTATGTACATACTTCAATGTTTTTTGTCATCGATGTATTCTGGGTTTATTAAAGTAAAATAATATGATAAAATAATTTTTCTAATGATACCTTATAAGTCTAAATCTCTTAAGCATTAGCAGAGTTATTGAAATTGTTCTTAACCCATTCTTCCAACAAGGTTCAAAATAGCACCAAAAATCTTACGATTCTGTTTAAAATTTTAATTTTTAATTTTTATGCAGACCTTGTAAAGGTAAACTGTTTTACAGTCTGAAGTGATTAATTTAACAATTATTTTAAAACCTATTTTTATGTATAAAAAAAAAACAAAATTTTTGGAAATAATTTCATATCGGTCCATCTAACGTAAATCTTAATATTACTCCGAAATATTTTGATTGATGTCTTATATATAATGAATTTTATATTTCCGATGGAAAAACAGTGTCGATTTTCATGGCGAAACAGTGCAAAGGCAACACATCGAACAACTTAATTGGTTGTTTTGTAGTATACACATATATGTACATAAATATGTATGTGCATATACATACATATATGTACTTATGAACATAAAAGCATTCCTACTCGTACTTATGGCCGCCATGCCTGCCACATGCCATGCCACATTCCGCAGTTCGGCCTGTCATATACATACCTCGTACCATTATAGCCAACGCTATAGCAGCCAACAAACGCAGCCTGAAACTTCAATGAATGGCGATTTTGAGAATTATACTATAGCACCAGCAAACAGGAAAAGCGTAGAACAAACCGGCTTCGACTGCAAACAGTCTACAATGTACATATAAAAACAAGTTGAATGTTTACTGCATCCGCAATACCACAGTAAACTATGACAGAAAGCAAAATATACACATGCCGACGGAATCCGGTAAATGCACAAGCAGAACTCAGAAACACAGCTACGTGAATAGCAGCTATGACATCGGCAACAGCGGTTGGCAAATCGGCTTTATAAAAGGAGGGGATAATTGCTTGAACCAATGACTATGAAGCTCCGCCTTCTCGAAAAGATACAGCGACTTTTACCGACTCCAGTTGCCGATGCCGATGACGACAACGAGGTCGATGTTGTTAATAGTACTGACTGTGCAACACTAAGCTTGCAGTCACTGCACACGATTACTACTACTGCAGCATATCAACCCTAGTGAGAAAATTTGAGCTGCTATGTACTACTTAGTACTGGAAATCCAATTTTAACTAATCTAGTGGTGACTAATTTTTCAGTAGTTGATTCCATAAACAAACAAAAAATCATTGATAATGAAACAATAATTTGTATTAAAAATTTATTAAGTGGGCTACCATTTTTTCGAAGGTCAAGGTTTTTTGTGAAATAGATTTTTTCTGCTCCACAACGATACAAAAAATATAAGGTTGACGATTTTTCGAAATTCGAAAAACATACATACTATTTCGGAGTAAAAGTAGCTGTTAACTTTTTTCGAAATTGTTTTGTTATTAAACATCTTGACATCAATGAAATTTAGTAAACATCTTTTCGAAATTGCAAAGATAACGAAATTTTGTATAGTTTTTTTTGGCGTAGAATACGTCTTACCTTACGGTATGGGCACCAATGTCAGGTTTTTATTGTTGTAATCTCTATTTCTTTAATTATAAGGAAACGGCTCGATTAATTTTTTTTTTTTTTTGTAGTCAAATGAAGATGTTAGCTTTCGTTTGACACACATTTCATGTTGGTTGATATCTTCCTAATATTTAAATTTCTCAAATGAAAATTGTATAAACACATGCACACAAATATGTGTGTGGTGTTTGGTTGAGTGTTTGCTGTTGGGCGATTTAAATGTACTCGTGCAGCCCTTTCTTTGTATTGCATAATTTTAGGCGGGCAAGTTAAAGTAGAGTAAAAGAAGAGGAAATGCTGCCAAGCACTGCAAAAAAAATAATTAAATTGATTCGCGTATGTTATTTATCATTTATCTTTACTATTGATAACAGCCATTGACTTCGTTTTTGCGAGAAATTTAATTGATAATTTAAAAACATTTTTATCCTATTTTTCCTATCATAAGCTTATGTATATCATCCAAAGTAACTATCAAATAAAGAAATTCATTTGCTTGTATTATTTATCATTTATTGTTACATATGTTTTCTGTCTTATCGGATGGCGTATTCTACGTTAAACTTAATGGCCGTGTCTCTGACACAGCCTGCTTCTTTTTTAGCTTTTTGACAAATTTGCTAACGAGCATACATATGTAAGTCATTGTGAGTATTCATAGACATTTGAGTCTTTCTTGACCAATTGTATTTCGCACGTAGATTTTAATATTATCTAAACATGCAACATCTCGCTTAGAGGTTTTGAAACAGACGAAAGTGCTAATATAAGGAGAATCTTAAAAACATTGCTTTTGCATTTATAATGCGCTTTAAATTAAGTATTTGCGACATAGTTTTGGCCACAGTAATTATCACAGAGATGATATTATTTTTTAGAAGGCGTAATAATAGGACTGTTAGAGTATCAATTTATATTATATTCCACCAAAAATATATTTAATTACGTACTGAAAAAGAGTTTATACTTTATATCAAAAGTGCTCAGAAATTTACCAGGCCCCCGTAAGTGTTCTTTGTTTTAACGACGAACATTCGGAGTATTCTATTAGCTTAATTTCCCGTGCAAGTGATGGCCTCCTCAATCACAATTCGAGGGCTTTCAAAAATCTTGTATCATGTTCAGTTGTTGACAAAATGATTTTAATTGTTTTAATATATATGTACTTTCAAAATTCCATTAGAAATGATGGGTATCAATCAAATATGTACATAATCAGAGTACGTTATGACTGGGGATTCGATATAATCTATCGCCATTTTTGGACCACTTGCGCAAATTATACAGACACACGGAATAAAATTATGTTGTGAACCGTACTATTTCTAGATTTTTTGGACCGCTGAAAACGAATATAACCATATAAAAATAATTTTAATTAACCATTTTCCCGTTATCATCCCCTTGGGGATTGAAATTTCAATTTTTATGTGTTACCTATGTTTGTTTGGACCACAGAAACCGAAAATTATTAGATGAAATGCATTGGACTTCTCCCGTGATCCCTTGAAGCTTGATATTTTAGGAATCCACACTCTGTTCATCTGCATTGAATAATAATTGTAGAAGTTATAGGAAATTCATTAAAAATACATACGCAGTTTTTTATTCGTAACATCAAAATGAAGGCGCATTATGTTTGGCCAAATCGCCCTGGCCTTATGCACATTCTGATCAATTTCAATTAAATTGTTTTGCAGAACTTCACAGATATTTAATTTTCATAAACTTGCTTTTACACATGCAACTTTATATATAAAAATTTAACGACTTGCATGTTTATTTATTTTTAATTACAGCGCAGGATGTGTTTTTAGAGCATTGCCAAAAACTACTAGAGAAATTCCGTTATCCCTGGGAGATGATGCCGCTTATGTATGTGATATTAAAAGATGCTGGAGCAGACATTGAAGAGGCTTCACGACGTATTGAGGAGGGTAAGTGTTGTTTAAATACTAAAATTAAATCTAAAATTATCTAACCTTCAACGCAGTTAACATTAAGATACTATATATTTATTCAACAAACATATTTTAGGCCAACATGTCGTAAACGAATACTCCCGCCAACATAATCTAAATATTTATGACGGGGGTGAGCTACGCAGTACGACTAGGCAATGCGGATGATAATTTTTAACGTAATTAACGTAAAGACATGTTATATTTTGAGTGAAATTAATTTAATTTTGAAGTTTTATAAAGGCGTCATTTGGATAGAATGAAATTTAAAATAGAAAATATAGTTATAAACTATCCACAACATGAAAACGAATATCAGTAAGTTAGTTGCTGACTACTTTTTCGTTCTAATCAGTTTCAAAAACTATTAAATATTTAAATTTGGTCTTGAATATGGAAATAAGAAAAAGGAAACATAATTTTAAAAGTGAAACTGAAAATAAGAAAATATTTAAAAATTTGAAATAAATCTCCAATCAACATATTATTGGATTCATCTCTTCAATCAACATACCCGTACTTAAATAATATTTCTGCAATCAACAAATCTATTATGGCATCTTACGTTCCTTCTTCAATCAACTTTGGAACTTTTTTTCATATAGCATTAAACAACCAAATATGAAATTCAACAGCTCTGCAATCAACATGCGCAGGATATCCAGGACAATGGAATTAAAGGTCAAGCAAATAGATACATGCGTACATACACGTGTTAAGCCGTGTTTGTGGAACGATGACTAATGCTGTTAAACTTTTATAATACAAAATAAATACTTTAAACTTTTAATTTACTTGCTGAGTTTTAATTTTCTCAAGTAGCGAATTCTTTAAAATTTAGTACGAAAAAATTAATTGACAGAAGTACTTAAATAATCAAAAATTTGGGAAATGAGTGTGGAACGTCAAAATACTTAATACTAGGTTTGCTATACCAATAAAGACATATTTTCTAGATATTGAATAGATATTGTATGACAGTGCTTTTGGGGCTTACAATATTCTTTATATCTTGATCTAAAAAAAAATATGTATATACCAAATATCATATATCTACATCAAATACCTGGGACGTGGGTAGGCCTACATTTCCAAAATTATATACAAATATATCCTATGTTGGGCCCGGGGGCCACATGAACCTACTGTCACATTTTTATAAGAATCGCTTGAGCACTTTGGACGCCTATAAAGGACAAACATTCACTTTTATTTATATATATGTAAATAATATTAACTAGTTTTATTACATTCAACAAGTACTGTTTATTTAAAATAAAAACTTGCATCGGGTGTTTAAAGTTTGGTTGTACCCGAATTTAGGTTATTCTTTATTTTAAGCTGAGGACAAAATACCTTTTTTATAAATGCTGTATTTGAGATTATCGGCTATTGGATTATGCATTTGCATATTGTGCCTGTACAAACTAGACGATTCAGACAAAGAAACAGTTTCGATCTTTTGTTCAGGTAGTACTCGAGATGTGCCAATAGATTCACACAAAGGAATTGGAAAAAAAGTGTGTTAAGCTGAAAAGATTAAATTTCGCTTTAAAAATTATATTATTTCAAAACACATCCGGCCTGAACTGTAAAATGACCTTATCGATACCAAAATCTTCATTTATAATTCGAAACACATTTATTTTTGAAAAACCAGTCATTGCTGCAAATTGTTTAGTTTTTAGCCCGTAACATCCAAACGTTGTTTGATTTTTGTCAAAATCACAAGTCGATTTTGATTAGGAGCCTGAATTTACTATGTATTTCATAAAGATTTGGTCAGATGTTTGTAAGTATAAGAAGTATTAATAATTTGTCGGAACCGGCATGATCAGAACTTTTATAGCTGCAATACAGATATAAGTTTTGCGTTTTAACTCCTACGCCAAAGCAGCTAAGAATTTCTGCAGCCACTTTTATTTTTTTCATATATAGAAAGTGTACAATGAAAATTATCAAGATCGCGCAAATATAACTTTTAAATAGCTCAAACACAACCGATAGTTCAGATATGCGGGTTTACTTTAAAGTGCCTATATTTAGACAGTTAAGGCCGTGAAATTGTTTGACCTTTTTACTTATCTTCTATATATGTATATAAAAATGAAAATCTGTAATGTCGTGCGATCATCACGCTTAAACTACTTAATGAAAAGTCGTGAAATTCTGTATACTCATTCTACACGTTTCGGGGCGTATCATAGGCATGTTTTTAAGATGGAATTCGAAATTTTTTTTCGTCTCCATAGCCCTCCACGCCTTCGCCACTCTCATGCGTCATATTATTTGATTAGTTTTTCGAATTGATAACTTTTCACGAATGTCTGATTTTGTTGTAATTGGCAAATGCATGTTTTCTTACGCATTATTTCTTTTATGGAACGAGCAAACCAAAAGTGCTGTCAGATATAACGAGATAATGATATAATGGATGCTGCTCTCTGTCTGACAATGTCTGCTCCTCACTGTTTACTTTGACAGCCAAGGTGCTATTATATAATCCAAAAGTTCTCTCAATCTGGTCGCGTCTAATGTTCCGTGATAGTTGCATGACTTTCTGGGTATAGCGGCATTCCCGGAAAGTGCACTGCAAACGTGTTGTTAGGGAAAGGAATTATTTGTTGTAAGCTCTGCCATCGACGACGACATGGGTCCAACTTCCTGCGAACACAGTTTGAAGACAAAACTCGTCGACGAGGATATTTTTCTCATGATAGCTGTGGGCTGACTTGAGAAAATTTGACACAAGAAATTTAATTGGGCATTTCTTCAGCTTTTTTTATACGGAGTTTTTGTTTTTCTTGAGAGCTGCTTAGGAAGCTTATCTCAACTTTATGCTTGGCTGGGAAGATATATCAAAATAGATTCAACTCTGCCGCTTCTCATAGATTTGTTGTTCGCTGTATATACATACATATGCACATATATGGTATGTCACAAGTAGATGTCGCTCACGATTAGTAGGAAGTCACATGACTCGTAAGTAACTGACAAAAAAAATGCAGGTAAGCCCAAGATCGAATATTACTGTAAGCTAACTACGACCTGATACTGGTAAATTACTTGCTTGTTGAATATTAAAAAAAAAAATTTTTTAAGGATTTTCTGTGCTTTTTCATTTTTCACGAAAATCGTCTGCCGTTCGGAATCGGCGTAAAACTGTAGGCCCCCAAATTGTGGTACACGTCAAGACGCACTCTACAAATTGTAGGAGAAGTTTAACTAAACATCGAGATATGTATGTACGTAATGCACGCGCCAAATTATCATATTATTATTATTATTCTGTTTAACATTTCGTCATTGGAAGAGTTAGAGCAACTGCGTTTCGGTCATTGGCTTTTAAAACGCTTGAATAAGGTCCACTTTTCGACCAAAATTTTGTTCAGTGATGGAGCTTATTTCGCTCTTAGTGGGTGAAGAAAATCCGACAAAATCCCAGAACTGCCAATAGAATCAGATCAGTCTATGTGCTGCATGAAATTAAAGCCCTTAATCTCGACGCGTTTGGTTACAACAAGGCGGCGCAACTACGACGCCACTTGTCACAGTCATGACGCCTTTGCTTCATTGCAGTTGAAATTCTGTTGATTAGCAGTTTAAAAAATTGTGAGAAAAAAATATTAACATCACTTAAACAGAGAGATTTGAACTATTTGTGCCAAGCCGTCTTACGCCATGGAATTGAGTGTACAGAAGAAGGAATAAATTGACAAACAAATGGAAGTTTTTTATATAGAAAGTGACATAATTTTTTCTTTGTAGCCTTTGTTCCAAAAGAGCACACCCTCCATTAAAACAACCTACGTTAGATGTCATCGTATCGCAGCACTGAGATCCCAATTTTGAAGTACGTTTGAAACTCTTAAAGCTTACCAAACTTTATAATTATGGTACATCTAGAACGTGCTCTTTGTCTTCATATTGAGCAGCAAACAGTAGTCGTTCTTTCTTCTGAAGTCCAGTTCAGGTATCAATTTGCCATACCCGCGCACATACACATATTGAGGCTTATCGTTTAAAAATCAACTTTTATTGCCTCAGCTATCGCCTTTCGAAGCTCTGTACGAATTCGTTGTATTGACAAATAGGAAATTAATATGTGTGTTAGGGGTTTTGGAGAATTGTATGCCGATATCAATTTAAAGGATTATATTTTACATAACTTACTTATTTATTTCACCTTCATTAAACATGGGAAAACGAAAATACTTTTTCTTTTGATAAAATATGAAATAATATGTTTACGAAAACAACAAAAATATTTCATTTCAGGTTTTTGTGTGGGTGAGGCTCTCACGTTAAAAATAGCTTTTGCCTAAAAATCTGTAAATGATATATTTTACATAATTAGCATATGTATACATACATATATTACACGGAACAAAAAACAAGTGCGAGTGGTAGGTACAAATACTTGTATGGACTTAGATGTTGCGGTCAAATATAAATGGCTACATTTGGCATCTTTCTCGCCTTCCGTATCTGAAGATGATATTAAAGATTACGTCTCTAAGCAAACAGGTTTAAATAAAACTATGCTATCCTGTTTTAAATTGAATACCGCCTGAAAGTTCTTTCGAATTGTACAAAGCGCATGCTGACAACGTGGTATTTTTGGTTTTAAACAACTTAAATGATGATCATTTATGCGTGCTTGGTGATTTCAACTTATGCAAAATAAATTGGTATGCTAGTATGTCTAACTATAGCCTCACACCTACTAATGTTTCTGCAAATCATGAATTATATTTTATTGATAATATTCTTAGTTTTAATTTATGTCAAGTTAATAATTTCGTGAATTCTCTGAATAGAATCTTGGATCTCATATTTGTAAGTGATAACCTGAGCTACAAAGTTAGTGAATGTTTGAATCCAATAACTCCTAAGGATAAGCATCATTTACCATTAGTTGTAAAACTCGAGTTGTACTGTTTTGCTTTAGTTACTTCTGATGACAGGTTATCATTTAATTATGCATTATGCGATTTTGTTAGCTTTAATTAATTATTACTCGATATTAATTGGGATAATTTATTTACAGGTCTGGATACATTTAATAGTTTCTCTACTTTTAAATCCATTTTGTCTAAACTATGCCTGGATAATATTCCAGTTAGAAAGAAAAAATCTTATAAATTACCCTGGTATTCTAAGGATTTGAAAATGCTAAAAAACATTAAAAACAATTATTTTAAAAAGTTTAAATTTACGAAGAACCATTTATTCTTCGTTAAATATAAGCGATATTTAAAGGAATTCAACTACTTAAATAAAATTCTCTATAATAACTACATTGGAAACATGGAGATGAACATTAAATCATATCCTAAAAACTTCTGGAACTACATAAAATCCAAAAGGAGCTGCGCTAGAGTTCCCACTGGTATCTTCTTTGATAATAAATATGCGCGAACCTCGAGTGAAGCGGCAAATTTATTTGCCGATTTTTTTAAATCAAATTTTGTTAATGAAGAACAAAACCATCCGAGTGACTTTTCGTCTAGCTTAGACTACTATTTGGACTACGGTGATCTATGCCTCTCATCTGAGGATATTAGTAAAGCTTTCTTTAAATTGAAATCTTCCTCCCAAACTGCAGTAGTCTTAATAAAAAATTGTCCTGCTTTGGTCTATCCTCTGAAAGTAATTTTCAATAAATCTTTATCCTCGGGGAGTTTCATTGACGCATGGAAGCTCACCTCCATAACGCCAATCTTTAAGAGTGCCAATAAAAATGACGTTAGAAATTATAGGCCTATTTCAAAGCTCTCGACTATCTCAAAAATTTTCGAACACGCAGTCAATGCAAAGTTGAGTTTTGCGGTTAAATCTTTAATATGCCGAAATCAGCATGGGTTTGTCTCCAATAAATCTACAGTATCGAATCTAGCTGTTTTTAGTGAACACTGCATTGAGTCTTTCTCGGCTGGTTTACAGGTTGACTGTATTTACACTGACTTTTCGAAAGCTTTCGATAAAGTCTCACATAAAGTCCTAATTGAAAAATTAGCTTGCCTTGGCTTTCATTCTGCCTTTCTGCAATGGATAAACTCTTACTTGTGCAATATTGTATTGTTACATTTGATGGTATTTCGTCTAACCCTTTTGTTGCCTTTTCTGGAGTCCCGCAAGGAAGTATCTTGGGACCACTCCTATTTGTACTATTTATTAACGACATCAAAAGTTGTTTTTCATTTGCTAAATTTTTGCTTTATGCTGATGACTTAAAGATTTTCTCAGCGATTAAGACCCCAGATGATGCCATTAAGCTTCAAACTGATATTGACCGGCTTTACTTGTGGTGCCAGAAATCACGTCTCTCACTGAACTTATCTAAGTGCTTCCAAATAACTTACTCCAAAATCTCTAACATTATACCTGCTAAGTACAATATAGCGAAATGTGACCTTCTGCGTGTTAGGGAGATTAAGGACCTTGACGTTGTTTTTGATTGTAAATTCTCTTTTAATAACCATATAAATTATATCACTTCCAAATCTTTCTCCATGTTGGGTTTCGTAAGACGGAATGCTTCTAAATTCACTGATCCCTATACCATCAAGTTACTCTATGTATCATTTGTTAGATCTCACTTAGAATATGCTGCTTTTATTTGGAGACCAAGTACCCAGCTAGCTATCAATAGAATAGAACGTGTACAAAAAATTTTTCTTAAGTTTGCACTTCGGTCTCTGAATTTTACAGATCCCATACCATCCTATTCTGCTCGTCTAATGCTTATAAATCTCAAGTCCCTGGAAACTCGTAGGTCTATACTGTGCCTGTCCTTTACTCATTGTATTATAACTGTAGTCATTGATTGCCCTTACTTGTTGGAACGGACTCGATTTAATGTTCCCCAGCGATCTCTTCGGAACTTTTACCCTTTTCATGGGGATAACTTTAAAACTAAGTACGCCAGTAATGCCCCCATTACTCGCTCTTTACGTGAATTGAATTCCCTTAATAGTAATGCTGATCTTGACTTTTCACTTTCAAGGAACGCTTTTTTGAATCTTTTAAATTCTATATTGTAGCTTTATTGAAAAATATGTAATATGTATATCAATAGCTTGTACTAAGTTACTTTTGTTCATAGTCTGTAAGGATCGATATTCATAGACTTAAATAAATAAATAAATAATATTTAGATATGTGGTCATCTCATTAAAAAATTTCGACAGTTTTTATTTTGATCGAAAGCTTGTAAAAGTGTTCATTGACGTTTCCATCATCAAATTCGATTTTTTGTTAGATCATAGTAGCGACAGAAACATGGTTAAATTAATTAAACGAAATCGGTGAATAAGTGGAGAGTTAATTAGATTAACAAGAAGTTTTAGTCAAGAAACTGATTCTATTCCAGAAAATGTTTTTGAAGATACAATGCGTGAATCTTCCCCAGAAACGTATCGGATAGTAGAGGAATTTCTGACGAACATACCCTAAGCAGAGGCAACGTCGACTTCATCGGCGTATTGGAATACATTGCCGTTGCCAACTGTCGCTAAGGTTTGTGATACATAAGGCTTATCGACGCTATTAACTGATGTTGCTACTTCTACGATTTTTTCTACAATTGGCTTGATTTCTTCCGAACATTTGTGTCTGGTTATTGAAAAAAACAATAATCACACAAAATACTGGATGTGTTGTCATAACAAGTATTTCTTTTGATGGATGAAATGAGAAAACTCCGAAATAAATCAAAATATGAAAGAAAAAAAACGTAAGCACATCTCAATTTTAACAGAACCTGAATTTATTTATTTGGGGCATAGAATGCCAAGCCGGGGCACTGTAAAGAAAATTCTTACTTCAATAACAACTTTATTAGAGGTGGGAAGACCGTTACAATAATTTGTCATTTCGTCATCTTGACTATTAGAAAACAATTGGGAAAGTAAAACCCTGGTTCCCATTCTTAATCCTCCAAAAAAATTGGCAATTGCTCTTAACTATGAAATTAAGCCAATTATATTTTCAAGCTGGATTATATTATCGAAAGAAAGGATTTTTGTGTGCATCCAGGGAACATACTTACCGGTATGTCGTTTGATGATAGAGATCACATTGCGACAAATAATAAAAACCAGAGAAGCGAAAAGTAGTACTAAAAAAGAATATTTAAATAACCAAAAGTCAACTTATATGCTAGAGATTACACCGAAATTATTTTGTAGCAAGAGTGCAGGGCCGGATTTAGAGTTTTGAAGCCCTGGGGCCTACGTTTGGTGGGGGCCTTCATAATTTTTTAATTTTTCTTAAACTCGGAAAATTGAAACTCATTGTAATTTCACATATTTTTTATTGAATGCTCTTCTATAAATTGTTATCTTAAGCTAGAGGTACTTTACGAGATTTTTTATTAGCAAACGTATCGATGACATCATCAAAACTCAAATCACGGAGAACATCACTTTCGACACTGAGAAGCATGAGATTTGTCAAACGATCTAGTTCGCAATCTGTTTTTGATGATTCTCAGTTTCGAAGAAGATCTTTCTAAACTGCAGTTCGTCACCATCGTGGACAAGTACATATGTACGTAGAGCTATTGCTGCTTCTATCGGTTCTTTGTCTGGTTTTTCATATTGTTTCGAAAAAGTTGCGAAATGCACTAATTCACTAGCTAAATTATCTTTCTAGAGCCCTCATCAACGTCGTAGCGGGGTTGAGTTACTGACATCTTTGAAAAGAGATTTTCGTCACAGTGTTGTAACTCGGATGGGCCTTGTTTGATCCAGTAATCAATCATTTTGTCTGTGAACGGCGCTGTCCAAACTCCGAATCATTTTCCACATTCAGATTGTCAGAAAATTCTTTTGGTCCTTCGATGACCTGACAGTCTTGCGCTGGTTCGTCTTGTTTTTCCGATTCCAAAACAGGAGCCAAAACAGGATTATAACTTGAAAAAAGCTGCTTAATTTGGGAGCTTTCGCAAGCTGCTCATCTATTTTTTGAGCTTTCTCTGCAGCACCTTTTCTTTTTGATGCTCCACTCTGATAATTCCGAGGATATTTGTGTCTGGCTTCGTTTCTACCGGACATTATGCTTCTCTAGAAACTGGATATTAAAAAATTATTATGAAAAGTATAATGCTGCGAATTAAAGGATATATTCTTAAATGAATCAGTCGAAATAACTGATGAACAATAAAATTTTACTAATTAAGTCAGAAAGAGGTTACTGATCACAATTATAGTAACCTCTACCTGACTGTGAATCAGTAGATTTTGACTAATTCGAGTTGAGAAAGTAATTGTGTATAAATGAGTTCTTATATGTATTTAATATCATTTAAATAATATATAAACCTGAATTTTGGTCAGCAACAAATTTATATATATTACATGAATATTATATTATATAATTTGATCCGTGTGCTTTGTTTGGGTTTTTTTTTATATGTACTTACCGTAAATAACATTCGACTTGCAGTGAGGGTGTATCAAAAACTGAATTCTTTCTTCTTACACATAAATAAAAGGCACTGTAAAAGCAAGCAACTGCTCGGCCATTTTAAAATATCTTTCCGCGCCAAAAATTTGAATGCAACGATCGACATTGCGATTCTATGTAAAGCGCAAGGTGAAGCGTTGAAAATTTTGCAAAAATTTCCAGTGAATTTATTTCAATAAGCATGGTAATAGTTCTCGCACTATAGTCGATGAAATTTTTTTCCTTATATCAGTGTTTTTTAAAATATTTGAACCGATTTAAAACTTTCATACTGTGTTGGTGGGGGCCCTGGGGCCATGGCCCCGCTGGCCCTGTGCTAGATCCGGCCCTGCACGAGTGTAAGGCCAGAACACCGCCGGTTCTTCGAAAAATTTCCCATGATGTCCTAAAATAAGAGTTTGGAAATCCGGACTTTCCTTGTCACACACCACTTTGATTTATTAGAACCATATTTCAATCTCGAGAAATGTAAAAATTTGAAAACAAAGTTGATAAGTTTTTGTAACTAATTATAAGTTGCGTTTTGTATGATAAGTTTTAATAATAATATATCTTTTTAACACAATTTTTGTGTTAGTTTGTAGGTAATCGGGACACATATTAAAAGTAGAACTGTATACAAGTTTCATATTAATTAAAATTTTCGAATGTTCAGCCGAAGTGTGACCTTTTTTGGCGGAAGTCGAACTTTATTGGTCGAGCATGGCCGAAGCCGAAGTTCAGCTGTTCTCTAATAGTAATAAACCCATTCTCTTTCAGTAAAGCATTTTTAATTTTTTTTTTACAAAGTAGGTATATCCACTAAAAAAAATGAATAAAAATTAAAGTCTTTCGAAACAGTTTTTTATTTGCGATTCTGAAGTTTTTAGGCAATGACTGCAAAAAGACCTCGAAAACAGGGGTTTTGCCTTTTTCTGGAAATTATTATTTGTTATTTAGAAAAATAAATGCAATTCATTTTTATGTTCAGGTTTTTAACGAGGTACTACTCATTTACCAAAGATTTGTATATTATACCGCCATTCATCATTTATTGATAAAGGGCAGTCCAACTTTTTTATGGTGAAAACGACTGCTGGAAAGACAGTTGAAATCTTGACACACGCATCGCAAAGGTTCATTTAAGTGAAAGTACATATTACACCGTTTTAAATAAAGAGGCATACAGTGTTTTGAGACTAGAGAAGGAACATTAATTTTAACTTTGGAAATTTGAAATGCACTTGATATCGATACTGCGAGTAGCTTAGCTATGAATATTATGACTAGGAATTCTCTACGGCTGGAAGCTGTAGGAAGATTTATTAGTTTCCGACGATTATTAAAATGGGGAAGATTAAACCGAATCTAAATCTCTTAGAGTGAAAGGTAAGAATTTTTTTTTAATCGATTCCAGTCGATCTACGTGAACTTCATAACGTACGTTCCAAACTATCGAACCGTTTTCTAGTATCTTACTTAGTATCTTAAATACTAATGTTGTAGATATTTATGGATGAGTCAGGTGGGACATATTTTGTCAAAAGCATTACTGAGGTCGGTGTATACAACATCTATAGGAATATTTTCTCTAAAGCCATTTAAAACTTGAGTTTTGAATTCCAGTAAATTGCTATCAAGTAGGCGATTCGCCCTAACAAAATCTGTGCTGAGAATTTGTAATTAAAGTTTTATTTGGTAACAGTTAGTCAAAGTATGCGGCTGTTTCTCACCTAAATAATTTGTCTTTAATACTGACAGACAAATAGGCCATAATATCGTGTGCTATCTTGTGGCTCATACCAGCATTATATGAACATGCAGTCTATTTCTATGATCGAAAAATGGAATCAATACAATTAATACATACTTATATAATAATTAAAAAGAGGCAAATAAGCTTATCCTTGTTGGTTGGTAAAACAAATAAATGAGAAGAGTTATAATAATTTTTGGATATACGGGCTTCTACGAAACTTTAATTACAAAACACAAAAACGATACTTTACGTATTTAACAGTGTCTCAACAATTATCTCAATCAGTATAGATTTGATATTAAATATCAAAAATCAAAATAAAGTACTAAAGTCAAAATGCACCCTTTAAAATCCAGTGTTTTTGAGGTGTTTTCGAAACCGCAATGGATCATCTTTACGATCGAAATAAGGCGTTTCAAGATGGTGATTTATTATCAAAGTTGCGCTAGTTGTCAGCGAAGTAGTGAAAGCAGTTTTCCCGGTTTTCGATAACTATTGTGGGGGTTTTAAGTTAGGTAGGACTGATTTGAAATTGTTTTTTTTGTTTGTTTTGAGGATGGTTCCGTATGTAGAAGTCCACGCAAGTGAGGAAAGTCTCCGATTGCCATTCACCTGGGAGTGGCCAGAACGATTCTTCTGCATGCGGTACAAGCAGCTCACGACTTCCGGGTGATTTCACCCAAGAGTTGTCTAGATCTCCAACATCCATTTGGGATTGAGATAAAGTGAGAAGGTGAACCTGGTGGGATGACTCCGACGTTTTCGGTTTAAGAACCCACTAGTATCTGCAGCGTCAGTTCATCAGTAGGTGCGGCTGGGAGCGGGCGTCTGACTTGGAGTGTCCTTAAAGCAAAACAAATGTCCCAGTATCTGATTGTGCGCTGGATACCCCTTTTTGATTAAAACCACACGTAATGTATACAGAAGAGAAGGACGATGTGGTCAGAGATCACTTCTACGAGCGCCTAGTAGGCACATATAAGCGCTGACCCAGCCACGATATCAAAATCGTGGTTGGTAACTTCAATTCCACGGTGGGTAAGAAAGGGGTATTTGGTTACACTCTCGGAAAATTCAGTCTCCACAACGAGACTGATCGACTTCGTTGGTGCTCGAAACATGGTAGTTTTTAGCGCCAGGTTTCAGCACAAGAAAATCCACCAAACTGCGACAAAAAAATAACTTCATTCTTCAAATCGAAAATACCGAATTTTGAATAATTGATCAATCAAAAAACCTGACGAATTAACACCACAGAGGACAACAAGGTAAGTATTTGTATCACGCAATCAATCAATAACTGGCGCTATAGCCGTTTAGGCGATTTTGGCCGATTCTAATGAACCACGATATGGTGTTATCAAAACCCTCAGTGGTTGAAATATGAACGCAATCGATAGCTACTATGGTAATGCTGAATCTCCACTTGGCTCGTGGGGAATTTATGTCTTTTAAACACACCACTAACACGATGTACTCTACGTCTTACGCTAATGGATATTGTCCATTGTTCAAAATTTCATGCAAATAAAATTACAATTTTTTCTTTTATCGATTGAGTTAACAGCTTTATATTTGTTGCCGTTTACTTTTCGATAAGCGACTAGCTAACGGCAACAGCTTATCCGGCGATGTGAATATCGTTAAAATATTTGTTAACCATGCAAATACATTTAAAACAAATTAGTAAATAGCTCTACAGAAACAAAAAAAATTTAAAATTGCAATTGGAATGGTTACAGAAGTTCTTTTGGTTAAAATTCTCGGCTGCTGAAGATGGACCATACTACTGAATTGTCATTATATCTGTGAAATTTGTGTTATATTTGCTGAGAAGAACGTTGGGAAAGGAAGGTACGAAAATCTATTACTGCATGGGAACGGTCAAGGCTTCTTATGCTTATCCAACAAGGTTTAAAATCTCTTGAAGAACAATTTTTCGAACACGTTGGGTTGAGGACCTGGCTCCACCCAGTTTGTTTCATGACACACCGTAATTTATTTGTTTGGCGCTAGAGGAAAAGGAAGAGTTGGAGAGTAAATCTGAATTGGCCATTCGAAGAACACAATTTATCATTGCATTGACAATGTGGAAACCTATCTTCATTTTGACGAACCACCTGAGTCTGAAATCTACAGAAAAAAGATCTAGTCACAGAAGTCGTTGCGTCAGCTATCTAAGCCAAAATAAGGAAGAATTCAAGCTGACGGAAGATTCTATGATATTTTTTAATCAGTGTGCAAAACGGAACTAGCAGTTCCCCAACGAGCAAGAAGAGTTAAGCACAACGATTGATGTCTTTCGGGAGGTGTGGCCAGAACGACGTTCCTGAATTTATTGAAGAGTTAAAATTGTGCATGAAGATGTGGAAAACTAATAACGATTGATATTCACTTATCTTATATCTAATTTGTTTCTGGTCTTAAGCTTTATTCAAATATTCTTATAATGGAGCGATCAAAAACGACGTTTATCGAAGGTTAAGAGGATTAAACACCTAACTATGCAACATGACCGGAGAAGAGGGATTGAAAGGATTGCCGCTACCCAATATTTAGAGATGAGAAAATCAACAGTGGAAAAATATTTGTTATTCTGACAAATAAAAAAGGAGCATGTACATAACTCCATAAATACATTGCCGTTTATTCAACTTTCATTTTATTTATATAAATAAATATATTTCCAGAAATACGCATGGAAGGAGTTTTATGATTTAACAGCAGGGTGGTTTTCGGTGGCTTTATACAAAAATCTGTCATTTACTGGAATAAGATTTAAAACAGAAAGAGCTTGACTTTAATGCATATGATTGTATGTCATGCAATTGGCTCTTTTAAATACAAGTCACGACTTGGCCAAAAGTGTCAGATTTAAAAAATATTAAGTAAAGTATTCCCAACCAATCCTTTGCAAAATCGATTGACAATATCTTATTAGAAGAATATGCATATTAATTCTTTATTAACGAAACTAGTTTTAATTTTCTTTCATGAGAAATGCACGAAAAGATCAGAACCATAATTGTTTTTCTCGATTTTGAAAATCAGAGTTGTGAACATTTTAGCACCTTAATTGCAATGCGACAGGTGCAGAGTAAAGAATTTGATTTCTTTCAAAAATGAATTTCCGCAACGAACTAAAAAAATAACTGCACACTTTATAGCCAGGCTTTCGTTTTAGCGCACCTTTCCAATTCGTCTTCACCCGCCCTCTTCGAAATCAGCTCCTAGTAACATCAGCTGCCTCTTTGGATGACATTAAAATTGTAACGATTACTGTCTTTCTCTTTTTGTTTACTAAGAAAGCTACTGTGGAACTTCGCTATTGCTGAAATGCTTGTGTTTTCGTTGTGGTTAGTATGCGGCGATGGCGTTGATGTTTGCATCGTAAATGCATCATTAAACCCAAAATGCATGCGAGAATTTACGATCCGCCTTGAAAGGGTACATGCTGATGGGTGGTAGGAGGTGTGAAAGCACAATACAGGACGCTATGTTTACCGCTATGGATGCGGGATCAAAACTAGTCCCTGCGCTCGCACGCGCCGCCACAACAACATAGCTTATATGCAGCATCCTTCAGTTATGCTGAACTGCGCCCATTCACTATCGCTTGTGTCACCATCACCATCGTCAGTCATTTTGAATGCTCCAGAAATCGCTTTCTTTCTTGTTAGTAATAAACGCTGAAGTGTTTATGGAGCAAAATTTTCTCACAGCGGAAATTTAATGCGTTTAATGGAAAACCGAAAGGCATTTGCAGCAGCATTTTAATATAGTATGTAAGTTCGGAATCAGAAAAGAAATATTTAACCATGCGAAGGATGTCAAGCAACTTCATAAACCATATATATACATATACATATGTATGTATGTATGTACATATATACGAACGTATGCCTGTATGTACGTAGGGACGGGCATACATATTCTACTGGCCCACGGCTTCAAATCAGTTACCGCGTTACTGTAAAAGCTTTTGCATTTTCTAACAACTTTTACAGACCTTGCTGGAATAATGATCCAAAGTGGCTAACTGTGTATAGCCCTGTCGACGGTGAATATTTACCTGAAGACGAACTTTCGGATATAATCTAATATTCGATCGGAAACCAATTTTTTTAAATAAAATCATGATTGATAGAGTTGTTTATATTAAAAACATCGTCATCATCAAGCTAGGGGTCATTTAGACACTAGTTCAGACCACTTTTCAAGACCATTTCGGGACTAGCTCAGGACCATTTCGGAACTCATTCGGTGCTTGTTCAGCGATGGCTTGGGACAAATTTTGGGCTAGTTATGGATTGGTTTGGAACTACTTCAGGACTGGTTTGCCACTATTTTGACGGTAATTTGGAACTGGTTTGGGACTAGTGCGAAAATTAGTACATACATACAAACATTGAATGTGGATATGAAAATGGGTTTACTCAAATTGCTCCATCTGTCTCTTTAAAGAATCGGAAAAAAAGTTTGACTTCTGACTCGCGCAACTACATAGGTGCATACGTGGTTTTATAAAACGATTATATTAGTTTTACCTGTAGATAGGCATCTATTTTTCTTAGCTTGAGATAATGAAATACGAAAACTGCAATAGGTACACGTTTTAATAGCAGGTGTAACTGAAAAGTTAAAAATAAATAATAGTTAAAAAGACCCCCTTTAATGACACATAATGTGTAATCCAATTGTAAAATAATTAACAGAAAAATATTAATACCATTTTTAAAAAGCGTTAGGTGCACTAAATTAATTGTTAATAATTAATCGCTTAAAACGAAATTATATATTTAAAATTATTGAAACCCCTTTAATAATGATCTCTAAGCGACGGTCATTTTCATATTTATATGTACATATACATATACATATTTCCCCACACTCCTTTGTCTTGATTGTTTCAACAAAATGTTTACTCATACCAGGTATTTTCAGCGTTTCACAATGAAGAGGGAATTAGAGCTGGAATAAACTTTACCATCCGGCTGATTTGCGCATACGTGTGTTGGTGGTAGAAGGATGGTGTGGGAGAGGGTGTGGATCTTTCTTCCTTTCGAGAGATTTCAACCATCAAGTTTTTATTGTATATAACTTAATTTTTTGATACTTTCTTTTAATTTTATAACTTACTTTCGAGGAAATAAAATCGAATTTCGATATTTAATTTATTCGAACAGGTTTACTACTGCGCCTAAAAAATCATTCGATGCAGTTTATTAATTTGTTGTATATTTATGTTTGACTTAAAAATATTTAAATAACAGAAATTAAATCCTTATTAACAAATGCTTTAAGTATGTTCTATTCCTCATTATACGATAAAAAATAGTGTAAAATCGAAAAAAGTTGGGTATTCTTTAAAAATTTTGTTCAAATCCAAGGCATATAGAGAACAAGGTTACGACAACGTTGAAATCATATGGAAATCAGTGGGTTGCCAAATTCTTTTAAATAGTTTATATTGTACGGCTTAAAATATAACAGCATTTTAAGGTCTAAGAATCCATAAACTGGTAATAAACATGTAAACGATTGTTAATAACTTGCATCAAAAATGTTTTAACTCTTTCAACGGCAAAGATTCAAGAAAAAATCTGTAGCAGAGAACTTTTTTTTTCATTCATCATATACGATATTAGGTGAATGTGGGCCATCTTCAATTTCGCTTCCATTTGATTCAGAATCGCTGGCAATTTGTGCGCATTGAACATTGAGATCATTCATGTCTTCTAGAAGTTGCCATATTTCTGCATCTTTTAGGTGTTTATGTGGCTGATTCATATTTCTTTTAAAAATAATGAGCAAAATAATTTCCAATGAAAAAATACCTTGCGTCGTGATGGTGCAATATAAGTACCACAACAAAATACACTACCAGCAATAATTATGTTGTAATATTATTTCCAAAACATAAAATTACATACCTTAGCAATATATCTGTCCAGAAAACATCAATTTTTATAATTATTTTACAAAAAACTATTTTTTCTTAACTTTTTTCAATAACCATCCACTGCGTTGCACAAAAGTTACTTCACTGACCATAAAATGTACATATGTACATAAAATACGCAATTTGCACAAAACGAAAATTTTTCTGAGAACATTATTGCTTTATTGTCCCGTTATCAAGTGCGGTTCAATTTTGAAATCTTTGAGATTTAAGTGATAACGTAAAAAATATGTGGTACGAAAAATGTACCACCGTCGCGGAAAATATGGGAAATATATGGTACAAAAATTAAACCATTGCCGCCGAAAGAGTAAAGGGGTTTATACACTTGTGTTGGTCGAAAACAATTGCATTTTCTTGAAGTATGTCCTTTCAAGTTTATTTTCTCCAAATTTCATAAAGATAAGAGTACTAGAGACAAAGTTACAGCTGTCAACAGTGCGCTCTTTCCGAATGCCCCAAATGTATATCCAAAACTTTAAGCGCAATTATCTCAAAATGATGTTTTTTTAAAAGTCCCGATGCGGTGAGCAAGGTTTCTCAAGAACCATGTGACCTATAAATCTAATTTTTTGCCTGCTACTTGGAAACTGAAATATTTCATACTTGAACGAAGGAATTTTTATTTAAATCAAAAGTTGGTTTTTTGGAAAGAAAAAACTGAATTTTTAGACCTTCAAAAATCGAGCTTTTCATTAAAATCATCACCATTTGTGTAAAAATGTTTATTTCGCTGAATCCTTCTTTCAAGTACGGCGTTTTGATATATGTAAACTAAAGGAAACTGTTTTTGTTTTTGATTACACGTGATCCATTGGCTACTTATCATGCTCACCGCGAAGCCTGTAAAAAAAAGTGTTTTAACGCAGCAGCTGTAGTGCCAACAAATGAGCGCATTTTTAACTCAAACATTCAATTAAACATCTTTAGACATTCATAAACGTACCCGCAGTGTTTAAAATGGTTATCAAAAATGAATATTAAAGGTGCATTCCTTTACATCGTTCCCACTTTCAAAAACTGTCTGAATTACACAGTAGGGGCCTGATTTATTGTTCCGTACGTAACAATAGTTTCGCAAAATACTCAGATCATCATTAAACTCTGGCGCGTGTCCTTCAATATTTTTTTACAATCAAATAAATAATCGATGATAAGTTAGAGCAGCTCAACTTTTAAAACAGAGAAAGAAAGCTTAACTGAACAAAATTTAAAAAAAAAAAAACCTAAGCAAATAGTAGTAGGAAGATTCGGAATCTTTTTTGGAAACCTGAAAACGGAAAGTGATTTAAAATTAAAACGCAAAAATGGTAAAAATATCGACATAATTAATTTACGACATAATTAATTTGCTAACCTTGTACTCCTTAAAATTTGGTTCAAAACAAATCAATCATTTGTGTTCGATGCACATTATTACTAATCTGTGCGCAGACCTAAAATTGTGTTTCTCTGCACTGCCGAGTTCCTTTTAACTCACAGTTTTTAATTACAGTTTTCGCATTTAAGTTCACAAAGTGATCTCTATGAATGAATAGATTAATTAGTATACTGTAACAGAGGGGTCCACATGAAATTAACAAATTAAGTGAACCCTGTACCAACTGATTTGTATACTTTTCAAACGTGTTTAATGGCTGAACTGGTTAAATTTCCAACAACAATTTGGATGTGATTTAACTCGTTTACGAACAAACTTTGCTCATTTGTCCTACCTTCAAATTTCCACCATTTAACTAATTACGTGGAGAATTGGTTCCGGCCATTGCAGTTTTCGTGTTTAAGTTTACAGAGGGGTTCATATGAAATGGACAGACTAAACTAGTGGAATAGAAAGATCCATATAAAAAGAATTTGTTCTTAAATCAGCATCGGAAGAACATACGAGTATTTTAACAAGTTCGCCCTGTATCAGGCCTATGCTGATGACCTGGCAAAACTTAGCAACCTGACAGTAGTCAGGCTTACTGCACCTAAAACAATGTCGCAGAATATAGCATCAATGTCCCGTACTCAGTTTGACATAACAACAAGTACAACGACCGTTGACATTATTAGAGGTCTGAACTCCGTATTTGCCTCATAGTTTTAGGCGCAATAAACAACAATTTGCTCGTTTACACACTCGTTTAAAGCATCAATTTGAACATAAAGGCTTTTTGAATGGGGCGCTACAAAAGTAGACCGATAGTGACAGCAAACGACGCCATATTTTTCCCCGCTCTTTTGACATTTCTCTTCAGTAAGGTTTGCCATTTCATCATGGAAAGGTATACGATCCAACAACGAGTCGAAATTATTCAAATTTACTACCGAAATTCGGAGTCAATGGCCTCGACTTTAAGAGCGTTACGTCCAATTTATGGTCGTCGTCATTTCTGGCTGAATGGCTTCCTCAATAAGAAAAATATGCGTTATTGGACAGGCAGCAATCCACACATACTCCATGAGTCAACATTGCATCCCGAAAAAATTACGGTTGGGTGCGATTTATGGGCCAGCGGCGTCATTGGGCCGTACTTCTTCCGTGATGATCAAGACCGGCACGTTACTGTGAATGGAAATCGCTACTGCTCCATGATAACCGAATATTTTTGGCCCGGATTGGATGATATTTATTTATTTATTTATTTATTTATTTATTATTATTATTCGTCTACAGAAAATCTTACAGACTACTAGATTAATTAAATACTTTAAAGAGATTTAATTTAAAAGTATACACACTTAAATTGAAGTTAATAGCCTCAGAATATGTATTGCATAACCGAATGCATCTCGATATTGGCTCATTATATCCGTACGTAGACCTATGCGCAGCAATAGTGAACAGACGAACTTGTCTGAGATCGCGTTTTGGATGGTTGAAATTTATTGATTCATAGATATGCGTACAATTAACTCTACCATTGATAACCTTATATATAAATAATATAGAAAAGTAACTTCTTCTGTCTGATAAGCTTGTCAGCCCTAACAGTTTGCGCCTGCCCAGATAATTAGGCATTCCATCAGGCCAGTGAAGTTTAGATAAAGCAAACCTAGTAAAAATTTTCTGTACCCTTTCTATTCTTTGCGAGTGGATTTGGAAATATGGACTCCAAATAATGCAGCAATAATCTAGAAGACTACGCACCAACGAGGTGTAAAGTGACTTTATAGTCATTGGATCAGAGAAGTCAGTGGAGTTACGGCGTATAAAACCTACCATTGAACAAGCTTTAGATACTATGTGATCTATATGCTTCGTAAATGTTAATTTTGAATCAAAAATAACACCCAAGTCCTTAAATAACGTATTCCTTCCCAAAGAATTGTGATCCAAAGAGTAGGCGAAGTTAAAGAGGCTACTTTTTCTTGAGAATGAAACAACGCAACACTTTTGGATGTTAAGATGAAGGTTGTTCAAAGCGCACCATCTGCAAAGATTATCTAGATCGGATTGAAGATCGACGCAATCTGAAATATTCCGTATTTTCATAAAGAGCTTCACATCATCAGCAAACATCAAACATTCCGCTTTAGAAAATAGATTTGGCAAATCATTAATAAAGATTAAGAATAATAGTGGACCGCAATGCGTTCCTTGAGGTATTCCTGACCATGCATTTACGGCTGTACATGAGCAGGTGGTGCCCATTTTGACATATAGTCGTCTTCCTGTTAAAAAGCTATGAAAAAATTTTAAAACTTTTTCTTTGAAACCGAATGCCCAGAGTTTGTTGATCAATATTGCATGATCCACTTTATCAAAGGCTTTCGAAAAGTCAGTATAAATTACATCAAGCTGTGCTTGATCTTCAAAAGCATTAATAATTTGATTTGTTAACAGCATTAGATTAGTGCAAGTCGATTTCTGTGGCATAAAGCCATGTTGAAATTTCGATAATGCGGGAAAGACGTGATCCATTAGTTTTATTCGAAGTACGAAATCAAAAAGCTTTGAAATCGTGCTTGGCTTAACAATGGGTCTGTAATTACAAATGTTATTGCGATCACCCGACTTGTAAATAGGGATTATTGAACCTACTTTCCAGCAATCTAGAAAGATTGAATTATCAAGACACATATTAAAAAGATTTGCTATGGGAGTTGATACGAACGCTGAATGCAGCTTAAAGAATATTGGGGCAAAGCCCTCATGGTCTACACAGGTACTTTTGTCCATATTGGAAATTGCAAGCTCTACTTCAACCGAGGAAATCGTAAAGCTGTCAATATTCTCTAATGGCAAGGGTGGGATTGCATGATTGCTAACAGCATCATATTTATGATATACTTTTTGAAAGAAATTTGCAAATAAATTGCAGGAACCGACAGGATTCTCAGACACTGAATTCTCAAAGAAAAAGTTAGTCGGATAACCATTCGTTTTGCGTTTAGAATTAATGTATTGCCAAAACCTTTTGGGCTTAGATCTTAACATTGATTCAACTTTTAACAAATGTCGCTTATACAGAAATTTGTGTAGACTGTCAAATTGCTTTCTTACACGAGCGAAATTTTGATAATCTGAAACTTGCTTCGATTTTCTATATCTTTTGTACGCTTCACTTTTTGTGTTTTTTAATTTGCATAGCCTAGCATTGAACCAGGGTGGTTTATTTCTAGGTGACAATTTCCTGATCGGAATGAAACTAGAAATTATATCAGACATTCGCAAACAAAAAGAGTTGTACGAAGTTACAGGGTCACTCTGGGTGCTCAAGAATGACCAATCTATTTGTTCAATACATGCGTTAACTTCATCCACATTGTAATTACAATAGTCACAGACATAGGTGTAATTTTTCGACATTATCTGGAATAAATAAAATCTGAAATCAATTTCGAGTGCGGAACGATGAAGTGTCTTAATCGATATAGGAGAAAGACACTCCTCACAAGATGCATTCAATTCGGCAGAAATAAATACTAAATCTAATATTCTGTTCGAATCATTTACTACATGGTTCATTTGGTTAAAACCATGTGATAATAGTGAACTAGTTACTAATAAATCTATGTCAGACTTTATGTTAAATGGTAGTAATATATTATTTTCTGGATCCCATTGTATATTACTTAGATTAAAATCGCCAAGATAAATTATTCCATCCAATTGATTAGCACTATTAGTTATAAATTCTAAATTAAATAAATGCTTTTCATAAATCTCAATATTACTGTTCGGTGGGATGTACGATACTAGTAGAAATAATGATTTAGAAGTTGAAAATTGTATTTTGACACAGATTTGCTCTATTTGAGTATGGCTTAAGTCTAAAGTAACAATATTACTCGAGAGGTCCGCACGTACTGCAATCAATACTCCACCGCCCCTGTCTAGACCAGTTGATATCGGACAGCGATCCAAGCGATACACCTGGTAGAATTCGTCGAAAAACTCCGACGAAGAAATACCCTCGTTCAGCCAAGTTTCAGTAAAGGCTATAATATCATATTCATGAAGCGAGAGGTCACGATAAACGCTCGCTGATTTTGTGCGCATACCACTAACATTTTGATAGTAAATCTTAAAGTTGCCACAATTATAACGCTCTTGCTGAGATATTGGTACATTATTGTTTGTTGGGTGCTTCTTTCTTTTTTCGAAAAAAGTGAAACGGACGTACTCTTACACCCGCAGGCCATAACTCTGGATTTAAGAGATTTTTGTAAAGCGGCGGTGACTTGGACAATATTGGTTCCAACAGGAAGGCGCCACAAGCCACACAGCGAATGGCACAATCGATTTATTGAAAACCAAGTTTGGTGAACATGTTATCTCATGAAATGGTCCAGTCAATTGGCTGCCTCGGTCGTGCGATTTGACGCCGTTAGACTATTTCCTGTGTGGCTACGTCAAGTCTATGGTCTATGCCAACAAGCCAGCGACGACTGATGAACTTGGTACGAATATCGAACGTGAAATTGCAGCAGTATCGGCCGATTTATACTTTATACTTGAAAACCGTCGAAAATTGGGTTCAGCGTCTGGACTTCTGCAAGTGTGCCCGTGGTGCTCATGCAAAAGAAATCGAGTTCCATACATAATGGCATCGAATATACTTTCACAGGAATAAAGAATTTAATTCATATCCCAAACCGTTTTTGTTTTATTTAAAAAAAACTTTTGTGCGTTCCTATTGCAAGACCCTTTAGTATTATGCTTAAAATACAATACCGGCGAACGGCAAATTTTTCGTCGCGAACGTTCGCTGTCAAAAATAGAACAAAGTGAACAACGACTTTCGTCCGACGAACATTCGTTGCTATAAACTTATTTCTATTGGCGTCGCTGGCGGCGGCGGCGGGTTTTTAAATCGAAATATTTGAATTTCAGCACAAAATATTATTCTGACTTTTTCTAACTGAAAAGCAAAATTTGAATTGCGACTTGGCATAATTAGTTGTTTTCGTTTTCGCCGTAATTGTGTCGACGTCGTCACTCTACTGAGTGAAAATTCGCCGTTCGTAGGTATCGTAGTTCAAGAACTAAGCGGCCTCCGTACCCAAGTCTATAGCGTGTGCGCGTTTTATTTCGAATCCTGACCGGGGCAAGTAACATCAAAAATCATAGAAAAGTTGTTTCTAATAGCGGTGGAGGTTCCAATCCCTCCCAAAATCTTAAAATTGTAATACTTTCTTGAAACTAATTTCCTTTTTTAATTAATTAACCACTTAACGTTCAAACTTTTCCGAAAATGAATAAAGTAGTATTTTTGATGCACATGCTTTGCTTATAAAAACGGAACAAATAGTGTATGTATTTGGCTCAGGGATTGTTTACGTCAGAGTAGAGCAGATTGGTATCGCTGCAAAACGAAGAGTGATATGATTTCAAAAAACAAGAATGTCTCTTGACAACCAATAAATTACTAGGACAACGTATCATAGGGTTCGATTATTATTAAAAGAATCTATTCACATACAATTGAGTTGCCCCAGCGCTGCTAGTCGTTTTTGAAGATTTCAATCTTACGCTTCAATATTGTAAATATCAACAATCAATATTATAAACCTAACAATAAAACAAAATTTCAATAATTTTATCTTGCTAATATAAGAATATTATTCTTATACGATTTTTACATATAATCATAAACTGAACTACAAAAATGGCCTAGCCTTTCACCAATTGTGGAGTCAAGATGTCAAAACTGCATGTTAGTTGTATAGGGTCATATGATCAATTTGGCTAAAAATAAATAAATTCCAAACTTTTATCATTTGGGTGATTCACAAGGTTTATTAGTTATAACTATAGTTTTATTAAAGAACACACATTGTTCCCATTTCTCATTATCAAAAAATTTATAATAGAGAGCATAAATTCGAATTTAGAGCTTATATTTTATTTATTTACTAGCTTATATCCGAAGGTTTCACCACACGTTTCTGTGCAACGGAAATTGAACACGTTATAATTTTGTTTAGTTCAGTGCATTGAGTATGGTTAAATAAAATTGGATATTCTACGTTTTGCGTGATTTTATATGGAGTAGGATAAATAAAAAGGTCTGGAGCAGGGATGATAAATTGACTTTTCCAAATTGTGACAAATGTCAGAAAAAATGTACCAAATTTAACAAAATCGTTTTTTTAAATACTTTATTTACAAATTTAAAAAATAAGATTTAAAAATGGAAATAAAATAAGTTCATTTAACACTAGAAAAGTATGTTCCAACTAAAAATGTCTGGGAAGTTTTCGGAGGAATTTCGAAGTTCGATCCAGCATGTGTCCCAAATAGTTAATTTACATATGTGAATTTTAGAAGATTTATATTCATTAGACACTTCTTTCATTCGGAATGTAATTTGGCATGGAGAGATAAAAAACTGTTCACCTCCAAATAAGTAGCTAAACTGAACTGGCAAATACAGAACTCGAACAGGATTTTGTTTAACTTAGTTTACAAAGGTACTAAAAGGAATAAGGCCACATAAATATTTAAATTTAATAATTTGCTGAATTCGCTTTCAAATATATACATACATATATGTATAATGAATCTACTACCAAAACTCCATCAACTAATTATTCCTTTCTTTGATATCCGAAGTTCGAATGTGAAAGAAGGACAAAGGTAAGAGTTTCCGCCAATATTATATTATTTAGACGTGATAGTCCAGCTGATTACATACATACATACTAACATACATAATTTGTCTTAAGGTCTGTTTATGTATTATATAAGAGATGGTTAAAATATTATTCCGTCATACATACCAAATGTATGGAAATGGAAAGATAAGGAAAAACAATAATGCACATATATGTACATATGTATGTATGTACATAGGTACGTATTTAAGATCCGCACAAAAACGTCAGATTCAAATATAACGGGCTTAACTGAGCCATACAATTCTTATGTAGCGGGCTTAGTAGGCTTCATATTTACTTTTCGTCCTATTCAAAAGATTTAATTCAGCTTCAGTATTATTTAATAGAAATTGAGAAACTAAAAAAAAATACAGTTTTTGGTACTTTCAATTTAAACTAGATTTATGTACATATATCTAGGCAACAATTTTGAATGCATGGTCGAATTCTTATGAAGCTTATAATTTAAAGTTAATAACAATCGTTATTGACACAAGATTCGCAGAACATTACATTTTTTTTTTTTGATTTTAATGAAATATACATTTAATTTCGGTGTTGGTGATCGTAATTCATACAGAGCTCTGCAACCTATGGTAAATAAGTATGTACATTTTACTATGTCATCGAAGTGAACAAAATATACATATAAACGCATATGTACATATGTACATATGTACATAGGTATGTACTTGTATTTGAATATTACCAGGCATTACAAACTCTTTCCACTTATTTTTTTAGTTTCCCTTGCTTTTTGCAATTGACAATATGTACCTATGTATGTTGTTTTTGTTGACACCAACGATGTGTTGTATCGTGTTTTCTTCTCTGTTGTAGCATAATCAATACCAACATGCATACATATGTATGTATGTACATATGGACATATTCTTTTGCCACGGACGTGCTTTGCATGCCGGCAGAATGTATGCTTTTTGCACGCAGACGGGGCATGCAAACGGGCAACCTACCTAGGCACAGTCACGCTCTTTGGATGATCAGTTGCATAGTGGTAATATTGGAATATTTATCCTTCGCAAATTTCTTAAACAAAGTGTGGCAGCATAAGCCCATGTTAAATACACATCTTCATATGTATGTATGTATGTATGTAAATACAGTATATGTATATGGATGTAGGTGCTGTCAGTACACAAATGCATGTTTACCAGAAATTATCGATGAATCCGGAACTGAAGTTAATGAACCAGCGGACCATTGATGTATTTGTATGTACATATTGACAAGATGTGTAGGTGGGGTGTTTTGGGATTTTGGTATAATACTTCTTTTGAGAATGTGGCAATATATTTGTTTGCCACATGTGTACATATGGGTGTACTACATTCAGGCATACACTCATAAGTACATACTTACATACATACATATACAATATGCAACAAAGAGGCGAACTTTCCTGGCTCTGAACTACGAGGGACTCCGAAAAAGCGGTAACGAAACTATATGCAAAAGAGGACTAAAAGTAATTTCGCAGAAATTGATATCAATTACTTAACTTTCAAATATACATACATATGTAAGTAATTAATTTTTATTTTCTCTGATATTCAAAACACAAACACCCCCACCATTCTCTATGATTCTCATTGAATATTTGAACACCTTCGGTCTTATGTGTGTTTGGACATTATTTATCTTTCATTATGGCGCATTGCGGCAGTTCGACCATATTTAAAAACAAAAATATTATATATCGCTTGAACTTCGTCGTCGGAGGTGGATTTTGTATTATTATTTTCTTATCGGTGTGTCTTTATTGAATTTACGAAACAAAATGGTATTTTGAAAAGAAAGTTACTTTTTATTACCTTTCAGTAGATTTCCACCCACGATATACTTTTAACAAAGAATATGAAGCTAACAAATATAACATATGTATATGCCCAATCAACGTAAAGCATAAGAGAAATAAAATAAGATATATTGCAAATGGAGGCCGCTTATCACAGATAAGCTACTCGAACCCCTTTCTCTCTTTGACAGCGGTATTTTCATTTAAATGAAAGCTTTGCGTTGGCAACATCTTTGTGCAGAGAAATCGACAATATCCAAGTTACGTTCGATAACGTAAAAAATGTTCACTGTGATAACTGTTCTCATGGCATCAAATGGACAGTTCTCATGAGATGGCTGATCACATATGGAAACGCTGGGTAAGATGCATCACATACGAAGTGCATGGCTATAATTGTAACCAAAATCCGGAAATCCAAAATCTTAGTTTCCTATATTTCCACAACAGCTTAGTCTATCTAGAAGTTAAATAAAAAATTATGTTCTATAAATAATAAATACTCCCATTATATGTAAGTACATACATACATATGTATGTATTATTAATTCATTGCGCTAATGTGATGCGAAATACCTATTGTAAATAGATAAGTTTAAGCAAATTAAAAAAACATGCTTTAATGGCAGATAGACCTAAAAAACAGAAAATAATTTTTAATTTTTAATGTACAATTGTAAAATAACATAAAAACTTGGCAGTCACAGAAATTAGGTTTAGGTTTATTCTGAACCGGTAACAAAACTGTCGTTAACGGTTACAAAATGCTCTGGCAGCTTTTACACCCTTTTTGTATTCTGTGCACACTTATTACTGGTGGATTTTGTTACCATCATATATGTACATATGTACATATGTATATATGATAACAACGTGGTAATAGCGATGAAATAGGTTTTTATTTAATTTTTCAGTTAGGAACCCGTTTTTCACACATTTTTAACATTGGCGTGAAACAAATAAATAGTAAAAATTTCGAATAATACAGTACAGGTCTTCAGTAAGTCGGCATCCGAATCCCACATATATAAACCATAAATTATAGTTAATCCGCTCATTACACACCGACGCTGAACTGGTCATTAGTTTTTACTCAAACTGTGGAGGGAGCATTTCTTCACGATGCTGCTGATTGGTAGTGGCGTGGGAAGCATTGGAGATGATGAACCCGAACGCGGGATCATTCTCCTTAGTATAGCATATAAGGTTATGTCGAGCGTATTATGTGAACGACTGAAGCCCACCGTGAACGAACTGATTATACCTTATTAGTGTGGTTTTAGGCCTGGCAAGTCTACCGTTGAATAAATATTTACTATACTCCGAGTCTTGGAAAAGACCCGAGCAAAAATAGTAGGCACACACTATATTTTTGTCGACTTCAAACCCGCTTTCGATAGCACAAGAAAAAGCTGCTTATTTGCCACAACGCCTCAATTTGATGTCGCATCAAAACTAATACGGCTATTCAAAATGACGTTGAGCAACACCACCAGCTCCGTCAGCATCGGGAAGGACCTCTCCGGCCCGTTTGAAACCGTGACTCTCTCTCGTGCGACTTCTTTAACCTTATGTTAGAAAAGATAATTCGAGCTGCCTTTCCCAAACTCGATACAGAAGCGCAACGTATGGGTCTGGAGGTGCACGGCTACGTTGGCTGGGACATGTCGTGCAAATGGACGAAAATGCTCCAGCCCTGAAAGTATTCAACGCGGTATTAGATAATTGTGTTAGAGGAAGAGGGCGGCCTCCTCTGCGTAGGCAGCACCAAGTGGAAAAGCACTTAATGTCACTTGGTATTTCCAATTGGCGCCAGTTAGTAGAAAGAACGAGTTGAACTCGGCCAAAATCGCTTAAGCGGTTATAGCGCCAGTTAAAGAAAGAAAACGATAAATATGCAAGAAATAAAATTTGATTGAATATCATACTGAGCAAAAAGTATAAGAACAAGTTATTTGTGAACTAATAATTTCTAATATTTCAAACAATATACCAATCGCCAAAGGTCCACCCTGGATCCTCTACTGGAAATGGTTACAACTTTCGGGCATAAAATTTGCTGGTAGCAAGATGTTCGGTAACGAGCAGAATAGACCCGTAATTGTGCAAAATGATGAACGAATCTAAATTTTTTTTTATTTTCACGTTGTAAAAGAAGCGTAAGCCAAATATTTATTCCGCATGCATTCCACTTATTCTAAACACATACATTTTACGGCACGATGATTTTAGGCAGTATCACATTTTTTTTTTATCAGAGTAGCCTGACTCCAGGTATCGAATCGGGCGTGGAATTAGTTAAGTGTGCATTATGTCCCATTTTTTCCTTTCGCTGTTAAAGTCGACGAATTTCAGCGCCATATTAAAGCACCTTTGCATCTAGGGTCCGGAAAATCTTTAAATCATCATAAATACTAATATACATGCATACATGTGCAATATGCCTAAACATATATGTATATACATTCATATAAGCATACATATGTATGTATGTATATGGCTCTTTCAAATTTTAATGTTGCATCTACTAAATACATATGTTTGTATAAATACATATGTAAGTACGATTACACTGTGCATATACATATGTATATACATACACACATATGTATGTATGTATTTATATATGTACATACTTCTGTATCGACGAATGTGGGTGCTTCATGAATGAACTTTTTCATTTCTTTTTTTGTTTTTGGCATTTGCATGAAGTATTAATTTTACTGTTGTGGTTTCAATTTCAATGCAAAATACACATACATATATATACATACTACATACATGAATATTTTTTCGGTCGCTGTATCGACTGATTTGTTTATAAACAATGTCTGGACGTGCAGCCGATTTGATAGTCATTCCGGCGGATACGACGGCGAAGACGGCGGCATTGGTGATGCTAGTGCCCGACTGCGCCGGGATACACATAGTCAGCTATTATTTAATTGTGTTACTCAATTTATATGCAAAGTTGACAAAATGTTTACGTATGTATATAAACATGTTGTGAGTGCGTATGCACGTATTTATATATGTATATATGCATATATATGTACGTATGTATGTACATATGTTTATTGTTATGGATTTCTATTAAGTTTAAAGGCAAGTTTTTAAACAACAGCATTCGCTCAATTGTCCACTTTCAATCGACACTTCTCTTTGGTCGTGTTGTTTATTTACATATTTATTTGGTAATTTGGTGCGGCTATAAAGTTATGTTTTTATTAACTTTTTTTTAATATGTATGTATATTTTTTCATTAAAACAATTTTTTTATACTACCTAGTGTATACATATCTGTGTATGCGTGTACATAATGTGATCACGTTCACGCGTTCGGTATCACTAAGTGCAATCAGCTGGAATGGGTTAATATAACAGAGTAATTTATCAGCCATATAATCTTAAAATAAACACAACTCAGCTATTAATTTGTTAAAGCTAGTGCGAACGCCAAAAAAAAACCACCCAAAACGGTATAATATAGCTATAATTATTAGGTACGCAGGGGTGCATGCACGTTAATATCAAACTTACTACAGTGGAGTCTGGATATAGTGAACTAATTTCTGCAAGGCCTGTTCACAGTATCGAGGTTGTTCACTATATTAAGGTTAACATTTTTTTTTTAACTTGATTTATTAGCTTTAAATTCATGTTTGTTTATGTAAACAAAACAGGTTAGAGTATAAAGTAATTTTTTGAAAAATACATACATATTATTGAAAGAATTTACGAATAGATGTTTGCTTTTTGTGTTCGGAAATTGACTTTTGGGCCGCTTTTCCGCATAGAATTTTCAGTACTAGAATGCCAGCATAGTCAGTGGTGTTAGCTTCAGCCCATGTGATAGCTACATATATCGAAGCTTCAGTAGCTTTTATTGAATTTCCGATCAGTCCTTCGCCTTGGCTGTCATCACCAGATTCTTCAGTACCCATGGCAACATTATCTAAATCAATTTCTTCGTCAACTTGGATTGAATTCCACTTCTCAATATCTTGTTCAGTGTAGGTTTCCTAAAACAAATAATGTTCACATAAAAACTTAATTAACAGGTGCTTGTCAAGAGGGTGAATAAAATTACCTCCGGTAATACAATTTGCAGCATACCCTGAATATCATGAACTTCTTTCCATTTTTCCTGCAATATTTTTTGACGAAGTAAGCTCAAAGGAATATCATCGTCTTCATCCTCGCTTTCATTTGCTTCTGTAGTATTTAAGCATTCTAATAAAGGCTTCCAACATTGTACTATTACATTTGCCTGCAGCTGATTCCAAGCAAGCATTAAAAATGATACAGCATCCTTTAAAGTTAAATGTTTTAGAAATTGTGTGATGTCATCCTTTCCTACAGCTAAAAGCAGGAGATGCTTTTTGTAATACAGCTTAGTTAAGCGAATCACATTTTGATCCATAGGCTGAATTAAAGGCGTTACATTTGGAGGCATATAAATCACGAATATGGATCCATCAGCAGTTTTAAGTTCATCTTCTGGTGGATGGCAAGGGGCGTTATCAAGCAAAAGGATAGCTGTGGCTGGAAATCCTTTCTGTAGTAAATACTTTTGAACCTAATATCAATTAAAAATGAATAAATACTCTGCAAAAATGTCAGGAGTTGCATTATAAATGTACCTGAGGGACGAAGCAATGGTAAAACCATTGTCTGAAAATGTTGGCAGTCATCCATGCATTCTTAGAGTTCCGATAGTCTACCGGGATGTCATAAGCCTTAAAAGAGCGCGGCTTCTTGGCATGCCCAATTATTAACGGTTTGACTTTATGCTGACCAGTTGCATTTGTACATGTAAGAAAAGTAATTCTGGCCTTTTCTGCTTTTCTTCCCGGAGCTGTTTTTTCTGTTTGGCTGACATACGTTCCATCAGGAAGCATTTTCCAAAACAAGCCGGTCTCGTCTGCGTTATATATGTACTTGATCCTCGCAAAGCTTCAATTCGTAAATAATGTTTCTGAGTTTATGCTTAAAGGGATCAGTTGCCTGGATATCCGATGAAAGTTTCTCGCCACACACTTTTAAAAGTCGGATTCCAAAGCGAGTTTTAAATCCAGATAACCAACCGGGGCTGGCATGAAAGCTACCTTTTTTCCTTAAAGTCAGCGTGCAGCTTCATTGCTTTTTTCTTAAGCATTTCCCCAGTACCTGGACAATTCTTGTTTCGTTGAGCTATAAACCACTTGTATAACATCTTCTCCATGCGGGGATACTCGCCTTTTCTAAGAGTCTTCCGCTTAGATGCTGCGACTGCCTGGCGGGATATAATACTACGAGCATTTTTTTATTCCCGAAACTGTTGATTTGGCCACACCATAAATCTTTGCTAAGGATGAAACACTAACACCTTTTTCGAGTTTTTGAGCAATTTCAAGTTTTTGCTTTAATGGAAGGAATTTTCTCACAGGCATGATAACACTTAATTTATTAGCACATAAACCCTTTTAAAAACACATACAACAGTACACATTCACTCAGAAGTGTTTTGCATCCGACAAGAGACGAATAAAGACTGGCACCAAATACATAGCAGCAGCTTTTCCAGTAAAAAACATAAAATGAGCAATTTCGGGGAATATCCGACTTTATTTCTGTTTAAGTTTTTTTTTAACAGTTTAAGCTTGCCGTTGCGTTTAAAACTCTGTTCACTATTTCGAGTTTTCGATAGTTCACTATTTATAGTACTCAATGTAAATTTTTAGGCGTTCACTATATCGAGGTGTTCATTATACCGGGGGTTCACTATACCCAGACTCCACTGTAGTTATAAAGTATCTTACTACCAGCCTGCTTAGCAGCTCAACTACTGCGTTTGCAATCTTATTACAATTGTAATTTTCAACACGACGATGCCATACGAAATGCCAATTATCCAAAAATGCATCTACACCATGTCATTAATTCACGCAGGACGACATTGGAACTTATACCTAAAAGAAAGATACATAAGTATGTAGTTGCGCTGTCGCCATTGCAATAGTCGTGAGAGTAGATCATAAGTACGAGTACGTCGATTGTTGAGACTTCAAAAAAATGTGGCTCGTTCATAATAATTATGAAAAAAGTTTCATAACAAATATTCATATGTAGAAACATATACACATACATACATACATATGTACAAACAACCAAAACATTAATTATGCTACATAATTTGCAATTTACTAATAATTACTTATACAAACAATCAGCACGTTACATATCTCGGAAACTATGATACCAAACTCCACCAAATCTGGTGCACACTTTGCAAAAACCATGCTTACCTCTCATATAATGGTAATTGACAAAAATTCGATATTTTATTAACTATTAAAGACAGAAAACTGTATGCCACCTATATATAAAGCAAATAGGTACATACATACATATGTGCATATATCATTACATATGAAAAAACATACGTCTTGCATTTCAAGTAAGTGAGCACAATTTTGAAAATTATACACATATGTATGTATGTACATACAAAAACAAAAAATCGTATATTTATTAACTATACAAGAAAATTTGCTCAAATTTGATATCGTCGTGATATCGCCCAACTTAGCGCAAACCGGTATATCTCCGAAACGTCTTTGTCAAATTTTATCAAATTACGCAACCTTTGGATTTCTAGTCAGAGAACATAATTTCGAAAATCATCGAAATCAGACTAAAACCACGCTCACCTGTCATATACCGGTAATTTACGACCTATTAAAATATTTTAGATTCTACTGTATCATGTCACGAGTATTTAAAATTTGGAATAACTAATTTAATTAGGGAGGGAAATATTTTAAGAATAAAATTTTTGAAAATAGTTGTGGGACGTTAAAATCATACCATTTATTTTTTTATTTTATTTAAATCAATTAACTTCGTTTAAGTTTGCTTTGCTGCGTGATATATTTTATTTAGATATTGAACAGATAATAATAATAGTAATTTGGGGCTTACACCGCATAGATTGATGTTTGGCCGAACTTCACCAACAATTTGTGGTAGTAATGTTGTGGGACAACAGTTTTACTTCGACTCCGAACGGCAAATGTTTTTGTGGGATGTCTCTTCATGATAGAAATACACTTGGAGGTTTTCTATTGCCTACCAAGGGGCGACCGCTATTAGAAAAAATATTTTCTATAATTTTTGATGTTACTTTCCCGGTCAAGGATCCGAGCCCGCGCACATCAAACGAAGCGCGGATATGCTACCTTCTTGGTTAATGTGGCCGCAGAGCTTTAGGGTTTACAATATTTTTTATACTTTGATCTAAAAGAAATACATACATATGTACATACTTATGTACTTTGTATGTCTATCTCGAATATTGAATATCATATATGTATGTACGTCAAATAGCTGGGAACATATGGTGGATAGTTGTTTAATCTTAAATGGGGCAGCGAACCGTTTTTTCTCAACAAATAATAAAGGCTGCTTTTTTAGTCGTGTGGTTTTCAATGAGGAGTTGGTATTTTCGACAGCATTTACTTGATTTATACTCAGTTTGGCTTGCCATTTCATAACGAATAGACTTACTCCGAAACAAGGTTTGCAAATCGTGTAAATTTATTACCAAAATAATGGTTCGGTTCGGGCGACGCATCGCGCGTTGCGTCCAATATTCGGTGAAGCTCACTTTTGGTTAAAAGGGTATGTTAATAAACAAAAATGTCGCATTTGGAGTGTTGATAATTCACAAGCCATTGTTTTGACGTTACTTCTATCTTACTTCATTGGCGCTATAACCGCTGAAGCGATTTCAGCCGAACTTGTCCTACAATTTGTGGTGTGCGTCTTAATATTGTAACGCAAATTAAGAGACCTGCAGTTTTACGCCGAACTGAACGGTAAATGATTATTGTGAGAAGTTTTTTCACGACTGAAATACACTCGGAGGTTTGGCCTTACCTGCCGAGGGGCGACCGCTATTAGAAAAAACTATTTCTATACTTTTTGATGTTACTTGCCCCGGCTACGGCGGCCGCGAGACGTTACATCCTCAAAATGTCACTGTTTGGTGTACTCTATGAGCAGAGGGAATCATTTATTGAAGAAGGCTTTTTCGTGGGACTGTGGCGTGGCCTCCAAGATCGTGCCATTTAAGACCGCTGACTATTTTTTGTGGGGTTACACGAACTCACTTGTCTACGCAGATAAGCCCAAGACGTTTGCCGCCTTGGATGAGGATATTCGGCGCGTTATTGTTGACGACTAGAATTTATTCGAGGCAGCAGCGGCGGTCGCTTGCCCGAAATCATTTTTGAAACATATTGGCAAACCCTTATCTTTATAATAAAGCTAAATTTTTGAGCATAACATTAAATTATATGCGTTTTATTTTTTCTTGAAAACCACATGTCTAAAAACACTCTTTTTATATAGCCTGATATATATGCATTTGGCTTTTTTATTGTATAGGGCGTGGCACCGCCCATTTTTTCAAAATGGCAAGCATTTTAATCTATAAGACAAATGTATGTACATACATATGAATAGTTACATACATATATAAAACAAATTCAAATTTTCTCTTCTATGGGGGCGTGGCACGGTCAAATTTTTCTAATTTATATATAAGAATATCATTTGTTGGGTCCGGAGATTACATAAACCTATTGCTAAAATTTGACACAGCTCGGTTGAGTACTTTGTACACCTTTAAAGGACTCACATTCATTTTTATATCTGTATTAGGTTAACTGTGCTCATTGAATACTCGTAAAACAAGTATATTTATTTTAAATAAAATCGTGCGCTAGGTATTTATAGTCAGTTTGCTCCCGAACTTAGACTCTTCCTTACTTGTTTAAGTTATTATTGATATCCTTCAAAGTTGTACTTTATTTATTTTCTTAAAAAGTATTGATATAAGTATGTAACAAAATACTCAAATACTAATATAAACTTCTTGATTTACTTTGAGTAATAACAATTTTGAAAAATTGAATTAACTTGAGGAGAATTTAGCAAAGAACCAAACGAAAAAAGCATGGCAAGGCTGAATTAAACTTAATGCTGGGAAGTTGATGTAGATTTATCTACCATATATGAGAGAAATTCTTTCTGACGTAGAAGCATTCACGCTCTGGTGCACTGGATACTCTTGAAAGTAATTTTGAAATTTGTTGACGGATATAAAAAAATTAAATTTGGAAGACCAAATATTTTCATCTGATAAAAGAGTTTTGACAAAATCGTTAATTCTTTACTTTGCTTGTATGAAAAATCGTATTTAAACATTTGACCCGATTCAATTTGATATATTGACGCAATTGCTTCGTCTACATCTTTCAAATCGTAATAATTTGTACATCTCTTTTGAAAGATTGATCCATAGAATTAACTATGTTGGTAAAGTGCTTTCCACTTCTTCTAACAAAAAATATATTGCTCTAGAAATGGGTTGCCGTTTTATTGTTAATTTGGTTGGCTTGTCTATTTTTATTTTTCACTTTCAGATTACGAGTAACATATGTAACATTATTGGTTTCAGTTTAATAATTACAAATACATTATAATTTAAGCTTAAATTCTAAATTAAGGTTCAGATTTAACAATGAACAGCTGGTAACATATCAAGCGGCGACCGTCCCCTGCCGTGATTTGAACCCATACTATAAAAAATAAAAATAATTGTGCCGGAATAAGAAACATACAAAATGTTGGGCCAGCTAATAAAAACTTTAATAAGCAAATGTACGCTTATATTTTTTAATTGTTTAGATACAAATATTTATATTTATTTATTTTGAAATAGTTATATTCAGCATAAGCCCTGAAGTGTTTTGTTTGCTACGTTAATAAATTGCATAGTACTTATTTAATTTTGTTTTTATTTACTCAATAAAACTGCGTTTTGAAATTTTTGGTAATTTTTTTGTTTATTTTTATATAACTTTTTTTAAGCATATATCAGTTCTTATGAGCTTGAAGAGACGCCAATTTGAAACTAGCTGTAGCGAACTGCTGGGACGTACATATACATATATGTACGCATTTATATGTACATGCATGCATTTACAAACTGACAAATAATACTTCATTTATTGTTTAGCTTCACTTGTACTTTTATGTCCTGTAGTTCGCGTTGGTCGCAAGACCAATAAAAGGTTATAAATAACTCTGCTCTAGTCGAGTGTGAAATAATTTGCCATTTTTCAGTTGCCTGCAAAACTTCAGATATCACCAAACACATTGGTCAACTGAATACAAACAAGTAAAAGAAAAATGTGTCCATAAAACTGTTAATAAATTTCAGAGCTTGATGTGTGGAAATTTAAATCGATACACCTACAGTAATTTAGCTGTTAATGTATTTCATAATTTTCTATTACTTTAAATTGTACATATGCAGATATACATATGTATGTACATATGTACATTTTTTATTTTATGTCCTTTGATTATATTCTTACTGACTTATCTTTAGGCTAATTATTTTGCAATTAGTATGAAATCATGTGACCGTTTATGATATCGTATCACTGGCGAACTATAAATTTGTTTACGCTTTTTTCCTTTGCTAATATCAAAATAGTACGAGTGCTGGTTGCACAACCGTTGCTGCAGTTTTGTCCACTTTTTTGCTGCAATCAATTGGACTTTTCTTCAGCCCATCCATACTCTATCCATCGTCCTGATTGTGGGACGCATTCCTTTAGAATGACGCACCTCTCATTCTTCTGCGACCTACTACGGTGCTTATTTTTCCCGTTACTGCTGCAGTGAGGAAAGAAGAAAACTTCAAAACATTGCGATTTCAAATTTTACGACTTTTTATTTGCCAAGAGTCAAGAGGTTTGGCTTCAGTTTCAGTTTCAATTCCGTCTCAACCCCCCTTCTATTGCTGCAACTCGGATTCGTCTTCAGTTTCGTGGTAATAGCATAGCATTTTACTGCATCAGCTCAGCTGCAAATATTCGTCCGCCAGGGTATGCCAAGTTTTTATGCGTTTTGTTTGCAACGCATTAAAATTAAGCAAAATTGCAAGTTTTTCCAGCGATCATAAAAATTGAATTGAAAGAGTGCGAGCGATAAGGTGCACTAAAATCAAAATAAAAATAAAAACGACAATGCAGAAAATAGCAAAAATAAAATTAAAACTATAAAATAGAAAATGTAAACTTTAAAATGAATAAGACGAAAACACAAACAACAAAAAGGTAAGAAGAAAACAAGACAATATTTTTTGCTTAGATAGCGTAAAAAGTTCACGAGGTGCTTTTTAATTGCAATCATTGGGAGAAATCGTCAAAAATTTAAATGGCATCAGGTGAATTCCTTAGTAGTAACATGGCACAAATGTATTGTCGATGAAAAAATCGTTAAACCATGGTCAACGATTGCATTAATTTTTGTAAGCTTTTTTTAATGAAATATTCAAATGAATTTACTTATGTCTGTATATGTAAGTCTATTTTAAAGAAAATAAATATCATATAAATTAAACCCCGTCCATAAATGATATTGAATATCGATTGATTATGAACATGGCATTAGAGCTTCCTCAAATCTATTCTTTAAGAGATTTTCTTAGATATAAAAGCAAAAAGCCTAAGAAGATAAATTATTTATTAATGCGTTGCAAACGTTGCTCGAAGTGATATATGGTACTTAATTTTGATCTGCCTTAAATTATCCTGAAATTAACTAACTTAAAGGCTTCAGTTTTTGGAAGGAATACATATTTCTATCAACCGAAATATGCATTTTGAAATAACTATTACACATTTCCAATGATTTCACATCCCTTAAACTTATATACTTGCATTATCGCCTACTCAGTCCTAAGTTACATGTTTATCAATTAACTGTTGAATTTTGAGGCTGTCGCTATTAAAAAAAGCTCACTTTTTCTGAAACCTCTTTCAAAATCAAACGGCTCTTGCCGTTTTGTGGTGTGGCTCAATGAGATTTTGCATACACAGTTGGGTTCATGAAAAGATTAGCAAAACATTTTCACAATTTTGTCATCCAAATTTCTAACTTTTTAATCTGAATATTTAAGAGTATACAGCATTGTAGGCCAATTTTACTCTAATAAATATATGGAAGAAAATAAAAAACGAATATTATTATCATTACAACTGTTATCATTCACAAGAATCGAAGATCAAATAGAGAAATGATAGGAACCCCCCCTATTTGCATGGAGCCGAAAATAAAACTTTTCCCAATTATTAAAATCCTCACAAGATAAGTGCTCATTCCCGAGGGACCCATTTTCTTTTTTTTTACGATAGGATCTAATGTACATGCACACATAAGTTTTTAGGATATAAAAATTCAGACAAACATCTAACTCCTTTTTGAACTGTCAACATCGGATTTGAAATCGACGGTAGTTAACGCATATTGCAGGGTCGGCTTACTTATAGTAAAAAAATATAAAATATAACTTATGGTATATTGAATTGCCAGAAGAATTTAGTATATGTATGGAGTAGGAAAGCGAAAATTTCCGTCAGTTAACTTCGGTCTCTAAAAACAAAAAACGGTAGACAAATACCTGCTTTTGAGAATTAAAGGGGTACTTGGTCAAGAATAAGAAAATTTTATTTGTCATATTTCCACTACTGTTTGGGGCATATTTGTGATATTTGGGTATACATATGTATGTGTTCTCTAAACCCATTTGTATATCATTTTGGAAATATGGGTGGTGCCACTCCCCAGAGAAGATAAATTTTTAATTCGTGATTCTCCGCAAATATTTGGTGCAAAGGTGTCCTATAGATCAACCTGAATATGATTTGGAAACAATTTGACATAGTCTTATCTCCGCAACTATTTGGTACGGACAAATTATATTTGGTTATACAGTTTCTATAGATAAAGTTGTACATCATTTCCTCCAAGGAAGAGAAAATATGAATTCGTCACACCTCAGCAACTTTTTGGCGCGGAGTAATGATATTTTGGAAAAGTGGTTGCTGCCAAGCCCCCTACAAGAAAAACCCCGAAGATTTAGTGGCAAAGCAACAGTTCACTGTTGCACAATTGCGTGCCTTCATATCAGTAAATCTCCTTGATCAAATTTTAGTAATAATAATAAACGAAACGTTACTTTCCTCCCGCTACCGCATGAGGCATGGATATTTTTTTTTTTTACTTTCTTTTTTTTGTCGAACCGTCGATAGGCAAGAGTTTCTTTAAGCATCGAGAACTAGAACTGCTCAGCTACAGAAAAAAACTTCGTCAGCTGAATATAATATATAAAATGCGTGAATATTATACCGTCATTTAGCATTTATTAAGAAAGCAACATTTAAGAGGGATTCTAAAATACAAAAGTGCTGGAAAGATAATTGAAATTTTGGTTTTACATAGTTTAAAATAAAGAGGTTGTAAGTGTTTTGAAAACGAACATTATACTTCGCCAATAAGAAAAGTATTTGCAATAGATCCTATGACTAGTTTAGCTATGAATATTATGCCCAGGATTTCTCTAATACTGGAAAGGGTAGGATTTATTAGTTTCACACGATTAATATAATGGTGAAGATTTAACCGATTAAAAACTTGTTTTAGTATTGATCCCAGCCGATTTATATGAACTGGATAACGCGGGACTCATACTATCGAACTTTCTTTAGATGTATATTTTGTTTGGAATTAATTGAAACTCCCAAGTTGTCTAGAGTATAGTTCTTTGTTGTGTAAGAAATTGTTACTCCGCTGTTAATTCGAATATGAATCACTCAGCGCTTTTCGAGTATGGCTGTTTAATTGCCAGCGAATATAGCGAGAGGTACCAAAGTCTATATAGTGCAATATAATCCCGAGCCAATTGTTTCACCACAGTCTAGGTAATGTGTACTTGTACATGGGTCAACTGAACCGAACGGATAATCAGTACAGACCAATGCAAATTTTTATAAGGTGATGTTACTAGTCAGCTGATTTGTTCTTTTTTATCACCGTGCGTGTATTTTATTTTTGATTTCTGTGGTACAGCAGTCAAAGCCGTAAAATCAAAAACAAAATACTGGCAACTTAGAAATTTATCCCTCAAAAATGCAAAAACAACATACATACATTGGATTCTTACTGCTATCACCAATATAAGGAAAATATTTTGGAAAAAAGACAACCACGAAGACGAGCAGGAAGAATTTACATCCAAAACATTGCAAAAACTTCACTAAAATGTTTTCACTGAAACTGGATTTTTTTTAAATTTGCTTTTGGTTTGTTAGTTTATTTGTAATTAGAATAAGAAGTGATCTGAATTGAATTTTATATGGGATACTCTTTGTGAATTTGTTTTAGTTTTATAGATTTTAAGTTGAATGAAATGCAATGAATTTTTGTAAATATTCTTTTTAGTGAATTTAAAGATATAAATATATATATATATGCAGTGAAATTTTTAAATAATATTTTGTTGTCTTAAATAATTAAAAAGGGTTTGCCTTCTGTCAAGGGCTGCGTCTTGGTTTCATTCTTCAAAACCTGCATCAAGTGCAAACGTATTTTTATCACTCACATCGTTGATATCGCACAAATTTGCTGGTTGCCTAAATGCCACTGTATTGCTTACATACCAAATGTACATATACACGGATTTTTTGTGGTAATATACGCGTTCTACCACCACCAGATGTGGCAGGTACGCAGTTAGACTCCGAATACTTCACTGAAAATAAAATAGCATTAAGTTTATGCATTTCTTTTGTACACATTTTGTTATTACTTGTTAGATATTCCACCGTTTGGCGTCTTAGCCCCATGTGAATTTTGAAATCTGCATCACTCATTGCATCGAGTGTACCTTCAAAATCGGAGCAGTTCTCATGCGCCTTGTTTTTCACTCTACGAGTCTTTAGAAGAGTTGCATACATCGTTTCCAATGCATTTATTTAATGTTTTTAAATAAATTTAATAACTTACCACAGAATCCACCGAATTGCCCATTTTGTTTTGCTTCTTTAAAATTTCACGAAACAAATCATATTTTTATGGAGTAACTAAAAGGAAATTTTATCCGAGTTGGAGTTTTTTTTGCAACTAGGTTACATTAAAACTTGCCCATTATATGTATATACTATGTATGTTTTTCATTTAATTTAAATCTGGCTAAAAAGCATTTCTAATCGCATCTGCAGCATACTTTCCAATATCATCAATATCGGATCATAAATTAGAATTTCTTGCCAATCCACTTTTTGTAAAAGTATTTCTCGTCGCAGCCGCCGTAGTCAAGTGTGTAGCGTGTGCGCGCTTCATTCGGTGCGACCTGGGTTCCAAATCTGGTCAGGGAAAGTAACATCAAAAATTATAGGAACCTTTTTTCTAATAGCCCTTCGGTAGGCAATGGCGTTAAACTGTAGGTCCCTCAATTTGTGTTACAACATCAAGACGCACACAGCGAATTGTTGGAGAAGTTCAGTCAAAATTGGTTAAGCGGATATACCGTTACGTTACACGTTTTTAATTTCATCAAAATCGAGCAATAAATAAAGATTTTTAGACTATCTGAATAAAATGGCTCATGAACCATTGCGGATATTTATTTATTTTTTAATTATTTATTTAAAAGGCCAGTGGATGTACATGCAAGATAACAATCCTTTAAAAGTACATACATCAACTTCATTAAGTAGTGATATGATTAAAATATGTTAAAATTAAAATTAAAATTAAAATTAAGTGAGCTTACAACTAACAAGAAGTATTATAATAAAGTGTTATAAAGTGTATATATACTGCATACATAATTAAGTGAGCTTACAACTAACAAGAAGTATTATAATAAAGTGTTATAAAGTGTATATATACTGCATACATAAGTAGACAATAAAATATGAGGATATCACAGAAGGCAAATGAGAGAAGACAGAAGGAAAAATTATTAAAAGGAAAATAGTTAATCACAATTATCACCTTGTATTTACCTCTATTTTATACAGACTTACCCGATTCAAGGATTTTGTTCCAAAGTCTTACAGCGTTGATGAAAAACAATCTTGATGAAGTCAATTAGATGTATTTCAGTACTGACAGCTTTTGAAGTCTTTTAGATTTTGCTAAATTTAGCTTCTCATATAAGTACATTGGGGATTTCCATTCTAGTAACTTATACATATGTACATAAATATACAGTTCCTAGCCGCAAGGATATCAGTAATGCCGCCGCCCAAAAATCCTTTTTGTCAACGAGGATATGTGTTCAAACTTTTATAGACCATACACATAACGGGTAACATTATTGAATATAACATTAATTTTATGAGAGGAAATCCCGTCATGACTATTGTATGCAAGTTCAAGAGTACGTTATACGACGCATAATGAGTTGTCTAGCTAACTTGCACTGGGTTTCCTACGGCTTAAATAAAGCAGACATTCTCAATCTACGTAGAATAGAATATGCTGCCCAAATTTCGTTTAAATCCGTTCACCAGTTTTTAAGTTGTGGATCTTTATTATATATACATATGTATATTTTGGAAGCCAAATCGGAAATATTATATATGTATGTATATACATATTCTGTGCCAGTAGGCTTATAGCCAGCGATCATTTTGTGGGTTTCGCATTTCTTTTACGCACTTATTAATTGTAATTGCGAACATTACAATAATTGCGAATTGACAAAAACTTTATTTAAAGAAAATCGATTCTTAATTCAAATTGAAGTAAACAAATTTTTTTAACAACCATGGTGCGCAAAACGCATACAAATAAACAGCGGCAAAAGGTGCATCCACCGATGTAACTCCCCCTAAAAACGAAGATTACAAAGTTTAATGCCGTTTCGATTCATGCGGCAAGCAATGTAAGTTTATATTGCCGCACCAAAATTTTATTGTGTGAAATTATTTATTTATTTATGTAAAGAATGTTAAGCAAAGAACGTAGCTTAGAAAGAAGTTGCAATACATCCCACCGTTCCTCTAACAGGAAATTTCATCCAATTCACCATACCACAACTAATTTCACTTTTGTTGATTGATATTAGAATCTGATTAGATTCAATTGGTGGTTTCTGTGAATCTGAAAAGTTGTATACAAAACTTCAGACCATACACTTTAATTTGATATATAATCTGTCTCTGTCTATTTTCACAGAAAAGATTATTGTTCTATCGCTTTGTATTTCTTTCTCTATGTTGTATATTTGGTCTCAGTTATTTAGCGAAATCAGCTTTAGAATTTTTACTCTCCATTTGCGATTCGCCCCCTAAGAAGTTTCACGACCAATAGAGAAAATACTCAAGTTTAAAGGCATCCGCTTCCGAATGTTTCAAAGCTGTAATATAATCAATGATTTTTTAAAAATTCTAAATTTTTATTATTGTTAATAATACATAAGTGTAAATCGCATCCATTTCAGTTCATAATATAAAAAATAGCCTATCTGCATTTCCACCTTGCAATCAATTCCGGTATCGGTATAAACTGAACAAGGCAGGTTAGCTTCGGTGAGGTTGATGTAGTAGTCTCCTCGGGGGGAACTCATTTCGGCATATGAAGGAGTCCATTGTGATACCACTTATCGTTTGAATGGTAACGTACACTGTAACCAAAATGGTTAACTGGAGAAACGCAGCTGAGTAGAAAATGAAAATATGATTCCACATCGCAATCCTTCTGCCTAATCGCAGGAAGACCTTTCGGACAACGTCCTGCCAGAACTCCTACGAGAATTGAGAGGTGTCGCTTTGTTAGCGACCGGAGCCCCTTCGGACCACCACCGGCCAGAGGGTGCTACCAATTCTGCATACCGTGGTAATTGCATTAACCAGTCCATTGTGAAATGATTCATAGGGGGCTGAGAGAGAAGTCAGGCATGTTTGCCCGTCTAAAAGATATTACATTGATTGCGGCTACCTCCGCTTGGAATATACTACTGTAGTCCGTAAGCCTAAATTTCTGGCTGAGGGAGAGCTCTTTACAGAAGATCCCACCCTCCCATTCCTTCTTTAGCGCGATTTAAGTGAGCCAGAACCGGCAGGCAGCGATCCGTTATTGAAGAACAAAGTCAAAGCTGGCAAGAATTTTAGAATGTCCATAGGCCGGATTGGAATTGTATCTATTGCTTTTTAACTGGGTTTGCTACACGGGCTGCAGGAACCTTGCTCGAAATATCTGCAAGCATCACGTTTAGCATAACGTTGAGCGCTGGAGTTTGTGTGGTCCGAGGCGGCACACTGATTCCAATGAGCGCGATCCGTTGCACCCGACCTAGCTGCTTAACTTTCGATAACTTCTCCAGTGAGTCCAACCAGATAGTCACTTTATAAAACATTATTCCGTATCTTTCCAATACCACACCGGCAAAACAGTATGCAGGAACCGACCCGGCATACCCTTTCTAACTCCCTCAGAACGCCGTTGATAACAACGATCCTTGGGTGAGAGAAGGCCACTGTATGGAGTGCCTCTACTTACACTGCAACGACGGCTCTGTCGCAGAGCAGACCTTTTATTCCCAAATCCAGCCCAAGTTCCAGGGAGGTACAAACTGCGAGATCTTTGTGTCCACTAGACTCGTCTATGTCATTAACAACTGTGTGCAGGACCGTTTCCAATGACCTGCCCTTCGAGTATGTGTGCTGAGTACGCGACAATCGCTCACGAGGAATCTCATTTTTTATAGGCAGATCAATCAGTCTCTCGAGGGTTTTCGAAAGAAAAGGAGAGAGGCTGATTGGTCTGAAGTCCTTAGGGGGCACATGAGAGCTCTTACTGCAATGATCGGTTGCCCTTCGGCGAGCAATGGCGAACCTTCGACGGTTTTTCAGTTATGAAAAAACATTTAAAAACAATCATTTGCCGTTCGGAGTCGGCATAATCTGTAAGTCCCACAGTTTGCATTACATCTTGGTGTTGTACCACAAATTGTAGGAAAAGTTCGACCAAACGTCAAGCCATGATGTAAGTAAACGTCTAATTATTATTATTATTTTTGTTCAATTCAGGTTATATTTGTTATTTGAGCTAAACTCGAAAAAATACATTGGGTGTGGCCAATTCAAGTAGTTGGAGACGCGAAAGCCATCATTATTCACCTGCATTGAGTGTAAACGAACAACCCTTACAAGAAATAGTCCCTCGAATAGGAATACGAATTTCAAATCGATATCATTAATTTTGCTACTCCATACCGATAGTTTTGAAACATTTTGGAAAAAAATTATGCTAAGGCTCGGATATGCAAGCAACCCATATTGCGTACACATTGGAACGATATGACACGCGATTCAAGAAATAATTATTAAATTATATTTGGTTTTTTTAATAAGGTTTTTAATAACATTCATATGTAAAAGTGTCTGATACATATAATAATCACGCACAAAATAGAAAAATCACTTCCGTTCCTTCGTCAGGTCAAGATCGTACATACACCTTTTGTTCACAAATTTTGATTTATCGAAATCACTGCTTTGCTGTGTCAATAAAGGCATATTTTTTTAAGATATTGAACAGGCATTTTATAAAATTGCTTCGGGGCTTACAATATTCTATCGACCTTGATCTAAAAGAAATATGTGCTTATACTTACATATATATATCGAATATCACATATCTACGTCAAATAGCCACGAGTCGATGTTCAATCCGCATGTTGACAACGTCGTAGCGCTACATTCAATGATCAGAAATCAGCAGTTAGGCGTGCTTGGCGATTTTAATTTAAGCGGTATACCAAGTTGATAGTTTCTTAAGCGTAGACTTGCTTCGAAATAAGAGTTATTTTAATAAGTCTACTCGATTGTTATATTCAATTTTCTTATCGAGTATTTTAAACTTACTCTCTTGAAATGTTGCTCGCCAATTTCTTAAATCTAAGGCGCATGATAATTTTTTGAATCATGTTCCACTTTTGCACAACAGAAGTCATAAGGTACCTTGGTACACCAAGCAACTACAAAAAATACACCCCGGTGGACGAACGTCTCGCTACGTTTCGCATCAAAGCGATCGATTTTGCTGGTGCCTGAAGCATGGTAGTTTGTAACACCAAGTTTCAGCACAAGAAAATTCACCAAGCTATGTGGCTGTCTTCAGATCGGAAAAACGCGAAATCAAATCGATAATATTGTGATAGACAGAATGTTTCCAGTGGATTAGGACAGAAAGCTCGACTACGGAAAGTTGCAATCGCAACAGCTTCTAATTTTGCTACTCGACTTCCACACCTGGTTACTAAGAGGACGTCTTAGCATACCGGAATTACCAAGCACTGGGAGCACATATCTCTATCTCTCCATGCCACCACTGAAGAAGTCATTGACTTTCAGCGACTGCGAAAAAACGACTCCGGAACGGAAAGGACAACGGAAAGTAAAGATGCTGATGAGTCAAGAGTTACCAGCTGAGCTATTCAAACATGGTGGTAGCATGCATGCACCTCATTTACAGAATATGGTCTGAAGAATGCATGCCCGCCGATTGGAATTTAAGTGTGCTCTTCCCAATCCACAAGAAGAGTGATTCTGCAATATGCGCCAACTTCCGCGGGATTAACCTCCTTAACATTTCATATAAGGTTTTTTCTAGCGAATTATGTGAAAGACTGAACCAACCGTCGACGAACTGACTGGACCTTATCAGTGTGGCTTTAAACCTGGTTAATCTACCATCGACCAGATATTCACGGCACTCCAAATATTGGAAAAGACCCGGGAGAAGAGGGTCGACACACACCTCTTTTTGTCGACTTGAAAGGCTATGCTAGATAGTAAGTTTGCTTCGCCTTACGTGACAGTTTCGCTTTGGTAACTAAGGTGAATAATTATACATACAATAATTATACGATGTTTACCACATAACTAACGCCGACGCCAAATCAAAGCTGAAAGTTCGCCTACTCTCATCTTTGATAGTTAACTGATTTTCATATTTCTCTTATTACTCACATTCGCTTAGAATTAGACACTATATGTACATAGTATATGCTTTGGCACGCAATGTACATAGTTGGGTGATTCACAAGGTGTCATAGTGTGTCATAAGTCATAAGAGAATAGACTTATAGCATTAAAATCTTCACATTTATGGAAAAAATTTTGAAGGGAAATTTTGTTGTAGTCGAGTGTTATCAACCTACTGATTTTGTCCTCACAAACGCACATGGCTATGTAATACATTTTAAGAGTTATATTTTATTTTTATAACTTATGTATATGTTAAAATGGTGTAAACACAATCAGAAAAAATAACAAAAAAAAATGAATCGGTCCTCGAAGTAATCAATTTATGGCCGCATTTTCTATCAGACCGGAATCTTCAATTATATTATATTATGGCAAATCAGCAGTCTCTCAATCCTTAGTATATAGTAGATGAATTCAATAGAACCAACTTAGTTGGGAAACTGATGTTTTAAATTATAGGATTATCGAATACGCCAACACTTTCGCAAACATAGACGTACATCCATGCGCATTATTCAGATGATTGCTGCGGATTCGATAGGTTCACATTTTTTCTGCCAGTTTGTTCTAATCCACATATCCGCGGTGTTAACGATGCAATTTCTGCGCTTAAGTTGTGCTTTTTGTAAAATAATATAATTCTTTTTAAAAGTTTAAGAAAAATTCAACTTTTCACTTTCGGCTTGCCAAACTTCGGATGAAAAATCAGAAAATAGTCGTTGCAAATGGCAATTTCATTACAAACATTTGGAGACAGAAAACGTAAAAGTTATTACCATTTAAATAAAGGCGGCCAATTTAAAATTTTTACATTCACTAGATTCTACATTCGATATAATCTCACACTTTAGATATATTTGGGTTCGCTGATTCTAAAAATGACACCCAAATTTTTCAATGACACCTAGATACTCATTACAATTATCTAAATTTAGCATATAATTAATATATAAAAAGTTTACATTCGTATAATCGTTTTAACACTCCTCTTTCTTTTCCACCAATAAAATCTTCATCCGTAAAATGAAGTGTACTGTTTCTTAGATTAGATAAGATTATCGGGCATGTCGCAGAAGCTGACTCGGAATTGGCTTTTGTCGGAAATGTAAACCGATATTCATTTGTGCCGCTTCTTTCCTTTGAAAATCACAACTGTGAATTGGATACCTCCCAATTTTGGTATTTATTGTTATTCTGAGCATTTCACCCGATTTGCCTGATTTTTTTTATTCTGTTAGCAAAAACAAATATTATTTTCGTACTAAAGGGTGGTTAAATTTTAAGGGGCGATGTTGATTTTGAATAAAACACAAATTATTTTGGAAATTATTGTAATTTCTTTTTATTATGATAATATGGTGTGGTTCAATTATGTATGGAACAAAATATCGGCCAAATGTCCGCCGCGACCTCGGCGGCACACCTCCATCCGATGGTCCAAATTTTCGATGACGCTGAGACATAATTGAGGTTCTATGCCGTTAATGTGCCGAATTATCTGATTCTTTAGCTCCTAAATTGTTGCTGGCTTATCGACGTACACCTTTTCTTCCAACGGTGTCAAATCATATGATCTTGGTGGCCAATTGACATCGCCACCACGTGAGATAACACGGCCATTGAATTTGTCGCGCAAAAAGCCATTGTTTCGTTGGCTGTGGGGCAAGTGGCACCATCCTTTTGGAACCACATATCGTCCACACCCATATGTTCCAATTCGGGCCATAAAAAGTTCGTTATCATCTCACGATAGCGAACACCATTCACAGTAACTGCCTGACCGGCCTCATTTTGGAAAAAAACGGCCCGATAATGCCGCCAGCCCATAAACAGTCACTCTTTGTGGGTGCATTGGTTTCTCGACAATCACTCTTGGATTATCATTCGCCCAAATGCGGCAACTTTGCTTATTGACGAATCCACTAAGGTGAAAATGTGCCTCATCACTGAAGATGATTTTCTTCGAAAATTGATCACCATTTCTTGCCAACATTGCCAACGTTGCTGGATTGTGTATCTTTCCACGTTTAAATTGAGTTAGTCTGAAATTGAGAAATGTCAAATGAAATGCAGAAAAAAACTTGACGTTTAGGTGTGGTTCACATTCAACATCGGCCCTTAAAATTTAACCACCCTTTACAACAAAGAGAAATACAAAACTAACAAAGCGAACTGCAAAAAAGTGAGGTAGAGTCTATGTAAGTGCGGCTGCAACTAAACCAGTAAATCGTATGTATGTATATAGAACAGGTAGTGAAGAGACTAAGATCGGATGCTATCGAACTTGAAATACCTAGCGCAAGCTTTTATTTCAAATAAACAGTACTGGTTGGTTATCTCGGTTGCTTTATGCTGTGGCAAACGACAGTTAGGTGAACAAAGTTATAATACGCTGGGCACCACCAGTGCGCCACTTAAGCGTCCAGAGTGATCAACAGATCGTTATAAAATTTTGACGGTAAATTTATGTGGCCCCCGCGCTCAACATAGGAATTCGTTTAATCTCCGAAACTATTCGGTGCATATAAATGATATTAGGGTGTATGTACCTTGAAACCATTCACTACATGATGTGGTAAAATAAGCAATATTTTCATTTGTTCTAAATTATCGTTATATGAGAGGTGAGCGTAGGTTTCATCTTATTTAGATGGTTTTCGAAATTATGCTTTCTTCAAAGGGTTTACGAATTCGGTAGAATTTGTCAAAAATGTTTTCGGATATACATATATATAAGTATACCTTGTTGATCTAAACGATGTCACACCGAATTTATGATTCCATGTACATATGTATTTCATTCTCATACCCAAACTTCTACATTAAATGTTTGCAAAATACCTTGTGTAGTTACTAAAAATCTAATTTTTTTGATTTTTGTAATTTACCCTTATACGAGAGGAGGGCGTGGTTTTCGTCCGACTTTTTTTTTTGAGCTTACTGAATTGAAATTCAAAGCGTGTACCAAATTTGGTAGAGTTTGGTGGAGTGGTTTCGGAAATATACTATTTGCTCTAAAGTGGGCCATTTTACAAAATTTTAGCAAATTCCCTTGGACAATTATTGAAATATCGTTTTTTTTTTGTGTAAGCGGCCGACATGGCTTGGTCCAACTGTCATCAATTTCGAAATCGTGCTTATTAAGTTTAAATCTATAGTGTATACCAAATTTGGTAGAGTTTGCTCAGGTATTTTCGGAGATGTTTTATATAGAGTAGCGCCGCCCTTCTCATTTACTAAATTATTAGTTTCCATGCAAATTGCATTTATTAGTTTTGATTTTTGTAAATTACCGCTATATAAGAGATCGGCGTGATTTTTGTCCAATTTAATTTTTTTTAATTTACTTACTGACTTGAATTGCATTATATGGAGATATCTCAATACTTACTCATTCTCATTCATTCTGAAAATTTTGGTTTGTATGTAAATATATATTATGTCTGTATCTAACTCGGTTGCTTTATACTGTTATAAACAAACAATTAGTTTATTTCTATTACTATAAAGGAGGGTTAACTAAGGAATTATCGGATATATTTCAATTAAACTTAGGAAAATTTACCGACCAAGCAGTGAAGTTTTCAGGGCTACTGAAATTGTTGCATAACGTGTAGTAAAGACTTCAGGGCAATTAACCTTTTCGCTGAACGCGCATTGAAGTTTTCAGTTGTTTCTAGAAATCAATTGTGGTGATGTCATATTTTGTGTTAATCGGCATAGAAAGTGTAAATAAACTAAACATCTCCGGTAAAATTTGGTGAAATAATTGATTAGTTAAATAATAAGCACAAAATTAAATGTGAAATATAAATTTAAAATAAAATTTAAAATTAGCAATGCGTTTGAGATCTTCTTTCTATCGAATTTCCGCCTGAATTTTTAGAATTTCTTCTTGTAATATGCATTTAACACATAAAGTAGCTTAATAATTATTACCGAGCAAGCCCATGGCCGGTATCATCAAACTCATTAAGGGAAGATCTAGGAAACGAACTGTTTCAACGGGACTGGGCCAAATGCAGACGGGTATTAAATAAATATTCTTAAGGAATCGGCTTGATAATTACTTTTACTCGTCTAACTTCTTTAGTAAAAAAAAGTATTTATTGAGTTCCTAGTAAATTTGTATTAGACGTGGAAAGCACTCGCTCGCCCATCTAAGACGAGGACGGAATGTCAAGTACTTGCTTTCTTCCAGAAATTCAATACATTAATTGGGATAATTATTGATTTGGCATTTCTTGCTCAACATCATTGCTACTAAATATGTATATGGGGTTTTCTACATAAGACTCGTCAAAAAGTTTAGCAAGCCTCGAAGATAAATTAACATTTTGAAAGCGGTCGCATTTTCGTTTCTAAATGTATTTTTGTACTCGTTTCATACACAAGTTTTTAGACATTCTGAAAGTGTCTGGAAAGGATTTTTTTCCCGTCGCAAATTTTGGAAACCTTCCCGAACTCGCCCTTCCCCACTTTGAAATTACTCCCTGATTGAACCGGCACGTTAGAAAATACATACTCTTCTTAGCGAAATGTTGCTCAGAAGGAGTCCTTAAAGCGAAGCCACATAAAAAGCTTTGATTTTGCGTGACATTTGTAACTTTATCCGAAAAGCGAAAAACCCAAAACATTTATTTTAATTTACATTGTTTTTTCGTAGAAAATAGAAGTGTAGCGTTTGTTTCTAAGCGAATGTGAGTAATAAAATAAATATGAAACCCATTTGATTGTCCAAGCGCGCGAAAAGAAAAGGGTTGGCAAACTTTCAGCTTCGCTATGGCGTCGGCGTTGGTTATGTGGGAAACTTCGTATAATTGTATGCATTCATCTAAGTTGTCAAAGCAGAACTAATACGTAAAGCGAGCAAGCTTACTATCTAGCATAGCCTTTACTGAAATGTTAGCAATGTCTGCCGCCAATGCGTCCTAGTATTTTGCGTACAAATGTAAATCTTTCCTTCGGGGGAGCAAATCCGTGCCAAAAGTAGTAGTTTCTACAATTTAAAAAATAAGGCTAAGACAACTATGCTAAGACAGCGGGCGGAAGCGAGAGACAGGTTATCGAGCCTCCTATTATAGAATTATGATTATAAGCTTAAAATTGATTAGTTGCCTGTTTTTTTTAGAGCAGAGTAGATAATTTTTTACTTATATGCAATTTTCGATGATAAAAAAGAGATATAAAAACGCACCAACAAGTTTTTTTTCTTTTTCCCCACGGCTAGAATAAAAATGAACAGCTTTCTAAGCACATTTTAATGAATGATAAAACCGTGCAGCTCTCGTCTGGGTATAAAACCAAACGAATTTTTTTTTAAAGATTGAGTCATAGGTAAAAAGGATTTATCCGCTTTTCGAAGCTAGCTCCAATATCGATATGTGCATATGTAAGTTTGTGTATATAAACTATTCTAAACAATAACTGTCCCAAATTTTTAGATCTTGCTGTAGATACTTTTTCACTTCATAAATGTAAACCATTGATAGTACATACGATGAGAGATCAGGATTTATTAATATTTAATTTACATAATAAATCGTCATTCCTCTTTATTATTATTCACTAATTATAATTTTTCCGCGCATATATCTTATAGCGAAGCGAATTGTGAATCAACCCATATGGCTACAAATGATGGATAGGCACTTTTACTACAACTTCTACTCATCTGCAGCGCTAGTAAACAGCCCACCCACTTATTTTCCGTATCCGATTACCATTGGCAGCAACGGTTTATTGACATCACACTTTTCGCATCTAACGGCGTCGATACGACCGCCATCGCCTGAGCCACCTGTGCAAAGCCGTACGCCGCCTAGCCCATCAAAGCCGTCGCGACCAGCTAGTACCATTAACGAAACGATGTCACCTGCAGCGGCCGCCTCTAATTTGATGTCATCCGCCACAGCCGCCGGAGCCACGTAACAGCACCAACAGCCGCAGCGCTATGATCACACGGCTCATGCAACCGCTGCGGCAGCGGCTGCTGTGTTTTTAGTGTAAGTATTCTCAAATATCCAATTTATAAGACACATAAAGGTCATATATAAATACGTAAATACATATGTACATATGTACATTAGAGCAGAAAAAAAGTTAAAGATTGTGTGAAGAGTATCAAGAAACAAAAACAAAATTTTTCGCCCACGCTAAAGAAACATTTTTTGAGCAAAAACATAAAACATCCTTTTTAGTCGCCTTACTAGAGGTTATTTTATAAAAAAAAATAATACGGGTAATCACAATCTAGTGCAAGAGCAAAACTTACCATAAAAAAATGTATGCAACAACTGCAAAGTTTGTTTGGAAAGGAATGTTTTAAAAATTGTAATGTATTTTTATAAATTATTAAAACTTCATTTGACATTTTTTGATAAAAAATTACTGAAGATGGTGCGCCAAACGCTAAAAATAAATGGCAGCAACCCAATAAGAAGTGGAGCGAGCGTGACGATTCTGCAATGGGGTGTCCTCGTAGTCTTGCATATTTTGGTGTAAGAGTTTTACATTTCATGCAATCTTGCAAGCCTTAGATAATTCTCCTTATGTATTTTATTGTTGTGTTGCTTTTGCTAATTGCATTTAATTGTGAACTCTCCTAAGTTTTTACATATCTGACCCTATTACGAATATAAGCCATTAGAAAACGCGCTAGATTTAGTCAAATTATTTATAACAGTCGTATTTATGAACCGATTTTGATCAATATGTTTGTTAGATACATAATGAAAACTATGTTTGCCGAGAAAATATGCGCCCTACAGTTGAGTATTTATGCTTCGATTTTGAACGATTCGCTTCAGACAAAAATTATGTCAAAAACTGCTACCTACCTTACCGTAGACTTCATCTTTATTGGGACTACTGCATCAATTGATTAATTCCATCAACGCTTTTTTTTTAAATCTGCTGCAAGTATATATGTATGTATGGATTTTCACAGCGGTCGTCAGACCAATTCTCCTATATGGGGTGATCGTATGGTGGCCTGCATTAGATAAAGAGGTTAACCTCAGGCAACTCACCAAGGTGCAAAGATCTAGTATGATCCGCAAATGAGGCTTTGAACGCCATTTTAGACCTCCTTCCTTTAGATTTGGTCGGACAACAGACGGCAGAGATTACTGCTTTGCGACTAAGGGAGACATCCCAGTGGCACCCTGAATGCCAAGGGCACTCTAGTATTTTGAACAAGTTCTGCTTTATTCCGAGCAGCACGGACCGGTGTGCTTGGACATCGGTAAATGAAAGTAACTTTATTACACGAATTCCAAGCAGGGCGGAGTGGAAACCTGAGTGTCATACTCCACTTGGTAGCATTGTCATCTATACAGATGGCTCGAAACTCGATAATCAGGTAGGAGGGGGCGTTTTCTCACGAAACCCTCTCCTGCAAATTTCCCTTAGGTTACCAGATCACTGCTGCGTCTTCCAGGCTGAGATCTCAGTTATCATGGAAGCGGTGAAGAAGATAGGGACCGGGATTATAGGAAGAGACATCTTCATTTTTAGTGACAGCCAGGCTGCAATCAGAGCTCTGAGCTCTTTCACGTTTAACTCGAATATCGCGCTGGACTGCCGCCGATCTCTACAGGAGATGGCTAAGCAGAACAGACTGCACCTCATTTGGTTCCCTGGTCATCGGGATATAGAGGGGAACTGCATGGCAGATGAACTTGCAAGACAAGGTACGACCAAGCAGATTCTTCAGGATAAAGAACGCATTGGTATGCCGTTTGCCACTAGCAAACTGCTACTCAGAGATTGTACATATAAACAAGCTGACAATAGATGGAGGCAAAATACGACCTGTCGAACCTCAAGGCAGACGTGGCCTAAATGGGATCGGAAACGGTTGCGCAGCGTTCCTCTCTAAGAAAGGAAAACATTTCGAATGTGATCGGGGATCTAACAGGGCACTGTCTAATAGGTATACATGCTGAAAGGTTGGGAGTGCCCTTCCGAAGATGCTGTAGGAGCTGCAAGAATGACGAGGAGGAGGAAACGATCATGCATTTACTGTGTAAGTGTCCTGCACTGTGTAAGAGCAGAAGGCGATATCTGGGATCACCGTTTCTGGATGACCTTAGTAAGGTTTCAAGCACCGAGGTAAATTGTCTGTTGAAGTTCATCAATGAGTCAAAGTGGTTTGATAAGGGGTAATTTCTTTTTGGATGTTACAAAACTTTTCTTTGTGGTAACACAATGGGCCTAATACTGGCCTAAGTGAGCCGCTGAAGGCGGCTGCCCCTCCAACCTAACCTATATGTATGTATGTATGTATATGGAAAAGTAGCAGACAGAGTCGCAGATATCACCTAAATATAGCATTTTCATTTTAAATTAAACCTTTTTAAAACTAAATGAAACTATTTTCAAAATAAATAAAACTATTTTCAAATTAAACGAAACTATTTGCAAAATAAGTAAAACTCTTCAAAATAAATGAAACTTTATTCAAAATAAATGCAACTTTATTCTAATAAAATTAAACCATTTCCAAATTAAATTAAACCATTGTTATATATTTAACGAACCATTTGGTTATGACGTATTTTGGAACGAATTTTCGCCATCCCTTGTCAAATTTGGTTTTAAGGCAAACCGGTTTCGGCGTTGTGCCATCTGTCGAAAGCAACAACAGCAAAAGATCAGAATATCATTTGGTTATGCTTTTTCTATGAACCATTTGTAACCCCTTACCATGTTATATTTTATAACATATTGTTTGTTTAATTAAATGAATATACTTAGAAATTGTTTAATTTAATTTGGAAATGGTTTAATTTAAGTTGAATAAAGTTTAATTTCTTTGGAATAAAGTTTCATTTATTTTGAAAAGAGTTTTACTTATTTTGCAAATAGTTTCGTTTAATTTGAAAAAGGGTTCGTTTAGTTTGCCGAAGCCTTTATACTTTTCATTAATGTAAAAAAATGCATTGTTAGCGTACAAATTTTGAATTTTAAAATACTATTTACTTTCCGCATATAAAATAAAGTAAAGTATGATAAAATAAAAAAATAAAAATATAGAGATATGTAATGATTTTAAGCGCTAGAATTAAAGCGCTAGAACTAAAAAATACACCTTAGTGATGATTGTAAGAGGTTTCATTATTAGGTTTATTATCTAACTAATAAATCACAGTTTGTTGTTTTGTAGAAGGGAAATAATATTAGTTTAAAAGTAGTTGATAAAAAAATATTTTTAAATATGTTTTTTCATGGAACTCGCTTACTTCTTCCGGCAGGGAAAAGATATCACATAATATATATAATGGCCGTGCATTATTCCTTCCGATATCGTTATATTTATTTAACTTTTGCGTGAATAAAGATGACCACGTGCATATGTGTTGCTTATGTTATCAAATTGGTAATGTTGTTCACTTATAAGGATTTGCTACATTTTGTAACTTGGATTAATGTGAACTTTCTTTAAATAAAATTTTACTACAATATGTCATAGCATTTGTCTGAGAAAATAAAGTTTTATTAAGTTCCGAATAAGCCATGAATATGGATTCTAGATTTTTAGCAAAATGATAAATACTAAACCTATAGATGCTTTTTATTTATCTCTCTCTCTCTCAGATAATATGGCTTTCAGAAAATCTACGAAAAAAATAAAATATAGCGCTTGATCAAAGATGCCTAACTCTCCGAGTGCGAGATATTGAAAAATTTTAAAATATATCCTTGGCTGCATTGACAAGGAATACTTCTTATCCAACCCAATCACAATCCTTTCATCTGTAGTTTCTGTTGCACGCTTTTAATCTACTCAAAAACCAGTATCGGCGAATTTCACACGAGCAAATTGGCACACGCTTATCCTAAAACGACATGAATTACATACATATGTATGTATGTATGTAGATGTATGCACATAGAGTTGTTCTGGCACCTACCACCAAAAGTTCGTTTTTCCTCAACATACAAAAGCCCTTTGTTCTTTAATATCCTGCTACAATTTTCGGGTATCGTTTTATATTGTTGTCGCTGCTTTCCACTTTCACAGTCGATTCATTTCAAGTGGCTACTCGTGCTGACTGGCTGCCTTTCAGCGTCTCATTTCGTATTCCTTGCAGGAACGCAGCTTTTAATCAAATCAATTTTGTGCATAGTTTTATGATTACAATTTAAGTTTTGTGCTAAATTTTCATTTTCCATCTGCCCTGCTACTGCTCTGCAGTCCTTCACATTCACACTTGATTGACACACTCGCAAACGTCAATACATACATACATACATACATACGGACATATGTACAGTGAAATTCCTCATAACCGAACACTAACCGAACACGCAATGGTTTTGTTCAGTTATGGAAGATGTACGCTTATGATATGGAGCTTAAAATTTTGTTTGAATGCTACACAGATATCTTTGTTGAAACATTCAAATTAGATACACCCAAATTTGGCTTAACAATTGGGAATTGGGATTGGTTTGTCTTCTAGTATTAGCTTACCAATCAAAAGACATTTTGTCTATATGAGTTCTACATTCTTTAACCCTGCTGTTAGGTTAAAAAAAACTTACGAATCTTAGGTTAGAGGACCATTTGGTCCATACTGCAGTTTTCATACAAAATAACAATTTAATCTTAGTCTTTATATTTAGTTTGGTTCAATACTTGCTAAATATTATTATTTTATTATTTACTCAACTCTGGTGAAACCCAGCACCAGTGGCCTGCTCTAAAAATGCTTCTAGTTCAGGAGCTCGAAAGCGAGGAATTTGTAGTTGCTGCAAGTCTAAGTCTGATGTAAAATGCTCCATTTGCAGTGCGTTTATTTGCAAAACCAACCGAAAAACATTTTTTTGCTCATCATGTAGTGCCAAAAAATATCGAACAAACTAATAAATACTAATTTTTGGAAAATTAATGTACAGAAAATCAAAGAAAATATACTATGGACCAAATGGTCCCTTAACCTAAGATTCGTAATTTTCAATTTATCTTAGTCCAGTTTTAAGTCAGAGAATTAAATTTTCGCACATAATATTGTTTTATAAAAAGACCACCTGAGCTGGAAAATTTAGACAGTATACATATATCACCGTTCCAAAGTTACAAAGAAAACAAAAAAAAATTGGACCGAATGGTCTTAACCTAACAGCAGGGTTAAGACAGCTTCGCTATTGATGTACGTTTACTCCAGACTTCTATTTTGAACGAATTATTTCTTTATTTTTATTGGTTTCTGCAGCTTGTGTTTTGTCAATATTAAGCTTTGAATATTTTTACAATTGTGAGAATCAAACTTTGACTTTTAGAAATTCAAATTTCGTTTTTTTTTTCAAAACTACTACAAAGATAGCATCAGAGTTTTTTGAGTTTTGTCCGTTTTTAAACGAAATGGTTTGAAATATCGGGTCCACGGCCGGTTATTAAAGTGTCCGGTTAGTAGGATGAAAACGGAAAATCAATGAGAAGTCTGGAACACGAAATTTGTCCGGCTATTGAAGCTGTCCGGTTATAAGGACTGTCCGTAATGAGGAATTTCACTGTGAATTGCATGAGTAACCAGAATGAATTATATTATGTGCACATGCACAAATAAGATACAAAATCTTGAGGTAGGTATTTTGGATGTACATACGTATTTGACGGTAAAAAGATGCGGAAGCGGAAAAGGACAACACGGAAAGATATTGTTGATACTCTGTTTTTAACTTCCATCCTCTCCCCATTAAATTAATCCTCTTGCTTAGAAATTTTTGTTATCTACCGCTAACAAATTTAAGACTACTTATTCTTTCCTCTTCCAGCGCAAACGTACTTATCTTTACCTATTTAAGCATTTTTTGTACAGAGGGAAGGTAATTCAATCAAATGACTGAAAGTAATTGTGAGTAAATACTTAGTTCACTCCATGCCCAATTACATAGATACCTTAAGCGTATAATATGCAAAATTGTATTACTGAAAAAGTTTCGTCCTCTTAAGCCGGGTTTCTTAATTAAACTTAAAAATGTCCTTGTACTTGCATACATGCATATATGTAAAGTTTCCATAATTCTACAATCACATTGCTTAAAAAAATTAAAGAGGGCAAGCCAGTAGTAGCTTTGTTTTGCATAACTCCAGAAAGGAGAACGTGGCGAACATTTGTTTGAGATTTTTATAACATACATTAATAATGCATATTATACTTCCATGTGACAAAATAGCTTTTTATATAAATTAACATTTGTATTAATTCAAAAAAGTGATTCCTTGAAAATTAGGTTAAATTAAATTAATAATATTTATGATTTAAATATTAAAGTAATGGCGTAAAACGCGTTTCTAAACTCCTTTCAGTTATGGTGGGTGCGTCTTAAAAGTTTGACCTAAAGATAGGGGCCAGTTGGTAATGCTTTTACTGAATGCACCGTTATTGCTGGTTCCACCCATTCCATCAATTTCTGAAAAAAATATTCCTCTCGATCATTATAAATAATATAAGAGGAAACTCTGAAAGTTACAAGTACCAAACACCAAGTTTCCTGTATCTTTTTTTTAAGAAATCATTTTCCCTCTATTACAAGATTAGAAATTGTTTAAAAGCGGATTAGATTGAAAAATGTGGTCAAAACAATATTTTTTTTTATTTAATTGACACTATAACCGCTTACGCGATTTCGATCGAGCTTTTCCTACAATTTGTGGTGTGCGTCTTGCTGTTGTTACACAAATTGGGGGACCTACCGTTTTCCGCTGACTCCGAACGGCGAATGTTTTTGTGAGAAGTTTTTTTCAGGACAGAAATACACTTGTCGTAGAAATACTACGCCGTTTATAAATTCAAACATAGGACCGTGTTCAAGTAGAGAAAAGGCTTTTGGAGTTTTGAGCCCCCGCAATATATGGAATATTTTATCAAATTTACTTGTATATTTCTGGAAAGGGCATTGCGTCATTTGAAAAAGTACTTAAAAACGTGTGGGTGGGCTAGACTCGCTTAGCATTTATAAAGAATGCGAATTTAGAAGGAGAAATTTAAGTTCTTTTAAAGGCATTTTTAGTTAACGTGTGCTAAATTATAACTTCGACCATAAAATCAAAATGCTTCATTCTCAATTCAGTTTTAGTGAATTAGATTTTTGTGTAAAATCATTCACCGGTACTACACCGGGACAAGATAAGATATCCTACCCCATGAGACGTTCTTCTCTTACTTTATGTTAGACTTATGGAAAGAAGGATATATATATATATATTTGAATAGACACACTGAAAAGTGTTCTTCATATTGGGAGCAACCAGAATGGCATCCTTTTAATTTTCATATGCAGCTTTTTATTACCACGTAATATTCCTGCTTTACCATTATTACATAATAGTAAAATTTACATTCGATTTCTTAAAGTTTTACAAATTAGTAAAAAAATTTGAAATTGGAACCCATTATTTAAGTTATTTAAATATTTAAACATATGTACATTAGGGGTGTCCTTATTTTCAAACATCGGTTTTCTATATATTCCCGGCCAGAAATCGGTTCCTTTATGTATTTAGATAAAACGGTAAAAGTTTGGGGTCAATGCGATAACATTTAGTGGACCCGGAAGCCAGCTGAAAAATTCAATAGGCCAGTATGGGCAAATATCAATGTTCATACATTCGCCTTATATTAGACGCAGTTTTTATAGTATATTTAACAAAACATATATGTATACAAAAATAATTATTCCATTTTTGTATTCTTATTGGGTAATAACATTTAAAATAATTGTGATAATTTTGCGTATTTAAAAAAAAAAGGCATGCAACACAAGCTTGATATTTTGCAAATTTACCGAAATTTGTTTCTACATTTTGAGCGCGCTGTTTGTAGGCAAACAAATTTCCTGAGAAAAAGTGAACTGTGTGGCGACAATAAGTCGTTCAGAAAATAAAATAGTAACTGCTCATAACGGGACATTTCTGCTGTGAAATATTTCCAAAAGCATGCAAGAGGTTCTTGTGCATATTGTGATTTTAATAAGTAAATATAATTGTAAGCGTTCACAAGCAAGAAATAACAATTATTTTGAAGCAAAATTATTATTTGGTTTAATAAATACTTTAAAATTGTTTGAATTTCGGTGGGCGGTTGTGTTTAAAGTGTAAAAAGTGAAGTATATAAAATAAACTAATATGTCTAGTTTAGCAACACAATTTAAGAAAAGTTAGTTTGATTGGATACACAATGCATCAAATTACAGGTGCAAAACTTCCATCTAATCGGCAGGTTTTAGAAGTTTTGTTTTACAATATGAGATTTGTAGATCTTTCAGCAAAGGAAAGCGCAAAACTTGCTATCAAAGCAGCACAAATATTTTGGCAACAAGCACGAATACCGATAAGAAAAGAAGATAAATGTGTTGAGAAGTTATTGAAACTGTACGAAAGTTGGAAAAAAATCCTGAAAACAGTTCCAGAAAACAGATCCAATTCACAGGAAGAAGTCGTTGATATGTTTGTTGGAAGTTTGGATGATTTATTTGACATGGCCACCGCTAATGCGCTTGAAAAAATGAAGTTAGTAGAATATAAGAAATTTCTTGAAATGCAACGTCAAAAAGGACGGCCAGGTTGCATGATGGGTGTTGATAAGGTTTTGTACGATCGTGAAGTGCGTGCACAAGAAAGACAGGAGAAAGCAGCATTACGAAAAAGGCGGTATGAAGAAAAAAATTCTGAATGTTCTAATATAATCGAGGAAAGCAACGAAAATGATAAAGTACTTGTGGAAGCTGGAAATGAAAATGTAGTAATTCCGTTGGAAAAAAATTGTTTGCAAACTGAGTGTAAAAAGCGACGAGGCACTAAAAGTATCATAACACCACGATTGTTAGCAGCATTAGACAATGCCAAAGTGTCAGATGGTATGGCCGTACATATTTTAGTAGCCGCTGCTGAAGCATTGGGTCATTGTGTGGAAGAACTTGTTATTAATCGATCAACAATTCATCGTATGCGTCAACAAAATCGGTCTGCAGAATTCAAAGATATTTCTACTGAATTTAAAGAAAAGGTGAGTTCCCTATAGTTGACAATGCACTTTTATTAATGTTAATTTATTCAAACACTTAACAAGGCCAATGCAAATGGAGCACTAGTTGTTCATTTTGATGGGAAGTTCATGACAGATATAAAAGGTCGTAGTAAAGTGGAAAGAATTGCTGTTTTAATTAGCTACGATGGAACATCGAAATTTCTTGGAGCACCAAAGATACAGTCGTCGACTGGTGCAAATATTGCTGAAACTGTTTATCAGAGATTAGTCGATTGGAACATTGTTGAACTTGTTAAAGGCATATCTTATGATACAACTGCTGTCAATACTGGTGTTAAAAACGGAGCCGCAGTCCTTTTGGAAAAAAAAAACTGCAACGCAATCTCATGCACCTACCATGCCGTCATCATATGTACGAAATTATTTTGCGCAACGTTTTTGAATCAAAGATGATGTCAAAGTCAGCTCCTGAAATACTCTTGTTTGAACGATTTGTGAAGGCCTGACCAAACCTTAAGAAAACCTTGTTTAAAACTAGTGTTGATGATAAATTTGTGGCATCAAAAATAAGCCAAGTGGAACGGGACGCTCTTGTAAGCTTCTTGCAGGACCAATTAAAAAAATCGCATAGCCGCGATGACTACAAAGAAATGCTACAACTTGCTTTAACTTTCCTTGGTGCAGATTGCTTTAATTTATGTGCTCCTGGTGCAACCAGCAACGCACGGTGGATGGCAAAAGCAATCTATTGTCTCAAAATATATTTATTACGTGATCAGTTTAAACTTACAACCAGGGAGTGGCATCCGCGATGTTTGTATTTTCATTGTTAAAATGTACATCAAAAGTTGGTTCGGAAGTACAAATGCGAATTCAGCACCTAATCAAGATCTTTTCTTTATTAAAGACGCTCTAAATTATACAGATACAGATTCAACAATTTCAGAAGCTATTATTAAAAAAATGTCTAGCCACTTATGGTACATCGCCGAAGAAACAGTAGCGTTATCATTTTTTGACTTATCAGTTACCCACGCAGAAAAACGTAAAATGATAAAACAATTAGAAAGCAAGGAACCAGTTGTTCATTTAAAAAATTGCCGAAGCCACTCAAAATTGACAGATTTTCGAACTTACGAACTTAGCGATTTCGTTTCAGAAAAGACAAATTTTTTTTTCAATAATTTTGGGTTATCTTCAGCCTTTTTGGGCGTGGATCCATCCCAATGGGAAAATAATTCAGATTTCGAAAATAATTGGACTTTTTGCCGCAACTTACAAGTTGTTAATGATCCCGCTGAAAGAGGAATAAAATTTTTGCAAGACTACAACAAAATTTTAACGAATGATGAAGAGGAAAAGCAGTTGGTACTCCAAATTGTTGAATCGTATCGCAAAAAATACAAATCATACAAAAAAATTGATTTAATGTAAAATATAAATTTAAATATGTAATATGTATGAAAAAAAATAAAAATGTACAATATTTGCCCATACTGACCTATTAAATTTTTCAGGTGGCTTCCGGGCCCACTAAATGTTATCGTATTGACCCCAAATTTTAACTGTTTACTTTAAATACATAAAGGAACCAAATTCTGGCCGGGAAACTGTAATATAAACATTTTGAAATTTCCCCTTACAAATAAGGACACCCCTAATGTACATACATACATCAATATTTATTTCAAATGTTCTATATATTTTTATATATTTTAAATTTGATGTTCATTATTTTTTTATCAAATTGCGATTTAATGCCATTAGGAAGGCTCTATTGCCGACGTATTACACACAACCACTCTCGGTTTAGACGCTTGCTATGTACATATAAAATAAATAATGTAAACTAAATTATTGAGAAATATTTTAAAACCCCCAATCAACTAAATACTTTTTAATTATTTACTTCCAAATATCCAAAAGCAAATTTATTCCAACCCGTGAATTAATGCTTTTTCTACCATATGGCTATAAAGCTAATTGTCAAAAGTAGAAACCATAGCTGTCAGTAACTTAGACTGTCTTGCTGTGTAAAGCACTGCAAATCTTTAGAAATCCTAAGGAAAAATTGTTTCACAGGCAGCCGTTTGGGTTTGCATTTGTAGTCCAAATCTATTCCAATAAGAAATGCGATTAATGCAACAACTGATGCATTTAGCAAATAACTAATTCTCATAGTGCTTTGCTTCACTCTTCTGCCGGTTTCACGGTAAGCCCGTTTATACTCAAGCTATAAAAATAATTTTTATGTGGCCATAATTTTGCATCGTTCATTCAAAGAGCATAAAAAATTGTCTACTCACTTAAGTTTCGTGTAAATCCTTAAAGAATTTTTAAACCTATACATTCACACATACATGCAACATGTATGTACATATGCATTTGTAGATACATACATATGTACATACTGAGGTGTGGCCAGTAGGGATAAACTATCCCCTACCCCTACTTCAGTGATATGAATTCGCCTTTTAAATAAAAAATTTCTATTTTGAAAATACAAAATTCAAAGAACAATATTCATAACATTAAATTAAAACAATATAAAGTAAATTATTCACAAAGTACATACTATGTATGTATGTTAAGAAGTTAAAAGGAAAATTCGAATGAAAAAAGGCTCTTTTAAAAATAAAAAGTGTTCTTTATTAATATTATTATTAATATATGATTTGTACCATAAAAAGAAGGAGATTTCTTCTCACAATTGAATATTTTTGGACAAAATTCCATAAAAATTAATAAGCACGAAGTTATCTCATTGTATTCAGCCGGTCTCCTTTTCAGTAAATTTTTCAAGAAATTTAAAATTTTTTTTTATTAAGCTTTCCTTTATTTACAATCTGTCCGAGGACAATAAGCAAATTGTATAATACTACATTAACTTAACCTAAGTTGCTATACTCCAACGAGTACAGAACTAATATGCAAAACTGCATATAAGGTATATGTACATACTTATAAACAACTTATTTTCTATATGGCAAATCTAATATATGAAGCCGTTTAAGACGGTTAATTTCGTTTGAGTTATCTAATAGGGCTATTGCAAGTGGGTTAGTATGATAACTCAATCTATTAAAATAATTGCTACTGAATCTATTGATTTCATTTTTAACTAAAGCTAAACCTGTATCATTGATGATTGTTTTGTTTGACACAAACCAGGGTGCATTTAAAATTTTCCTAAGTGTAATATTTTGAAATCTTTCGAGAATTTCGATGTTTGAAGTACTTGCTGTACCCCACAGCTGGATGCCATACGTCCAAATAGGTTTAAGCATAGTTTTTTAAAGTAGTAATTTGTTTTCTGTACTTAGTTCTGATTTTTCGCCTAAAAAGATTCAGATTTAATTGTTTTCTTTTAGTTTGAATGTGCAATTTCCAGGTCAGTCTTCTGTCCAGATGCAAGCCTAGGTACTTAACGTAGCTTTTAGATGGTATCTCAGAATTATTCAGAAAAATACTTGGACAATACCCTTTTCTCAAGGTGAAGGTGACGTGCACAGATTTGTCTGTGTTCACTACAATACTCCACTTTCTGAGCCAAACATCAATACTTCTAACTACTTCTTGTACCATAATCGAAGCTTCAATTGCACAAGGGCTGCATGCTAAAATTGCCGTGTTATCTGCATATGTGGCAGTTAGTACGTTATCTATCAACGGCATATCACTTGTGTATATTGTATACAAAACAGGGCCTAATACGCTACCTTGTGGGATTCCTGCCTCAATTCTATGAATATTTGATCGCTCTTCCCGAACTTTGACGTAGAAAAATCTATCATTCAGATAAGATCTAAGCAATAGAAAAAATGGAGCAGGTAATAGTTTTTTGAGTTTGTACATGAGCCCAGTGTGCCAAACACGATCAAAAGCCTGTTGAATATCGAGAAAAACAGTAGAGCAGTACTGTTTAGATTCTAATGCATTTCGAATAGTATTAGCAATACGATGGCATTGCTCTGGTGTTCCGTGATTTTGACGAAAACCGAATTGGTGTTCGGGAATGATAGATCGTTTTTCTAGCTCAGGCAGTAGTCTTCCAAGAAGTATTTTTTCAAATACTTTGGAGAGCGTTGCCAGTAAACTTATTGGCCTATACGACTTCATTTCACATTCTGGCTTGTTCGGCTTTTGTATCATAACAATTTCTGAGCACTTCCATTGAAGAGGAAAGTGTTGTAAACGAAGTACTGCGTTAAATAGAAGTGTTATATATTTGAGTGTTGTGTCTGGCAAGGATTTTAAAACTTTTGCATTAATTTGATCATAGCCGGATGCTTTGTTGTTGCTGAGTATCATTATTTGGTTAGCGATTTCGTGTGAATGGAAAGGTTTGATGGGCAACTCCATTTGACAGGGACTAACTAAGAATTCGTTTATTTCATTATTATCTGTTGCAGTACAAAGATTAAAAGGCTGGAAAATTTTCGTTAAGTGCATAGCGAAAGCATCAGCTTTTGAAAGGTCAGAGCAACACCATTCCCCATTTAAGTTTTTGATCAGGGAATTTTTAAGGGTTGGGCGTTTAATATATTTTTAAAATAAAATTAAGAAGATTTTTTAGCCAAAATTCGTTCAATCTTGCCGTCTTGTTTTTCTTAGATTTTTATTTGCCTCCTGCAGCTGCGTTGCGTTCATACAATTTTAACACAATAAGCAAAATATTTGGGTTTTATAATTAATAGGAAATGTAATTTAGCGATCAGAAAGTTGTATGAATATGTCCAATTTTGAGTCATATTTAAGAATTATCTGTTCATAACGTATATTATGGGTGAATGAGAGGTTTTTAATCTAAAACATTGGCAGGTCGTCAGCTTAATGTTCCATACGTTTTAATCACGGTGTGCAGAATGCAGATGGGCAAAATTGAGTTTGTTTTTCTTCTTTCCACATGTATAACACCATTCGTGTGTATCGTTTCCATTGTACTATGAACATATTACTCCCCCTTAGTCCGTCGTATTTGCTAGTCTACTATTTGATAAGTATGAACTATTTAATAATTATAAACTGTGAAAAGGCATTGACAGATAAAGATAATTAAAGTTTACAATTATAGTAACTTTGTTTTTCATATAGTAAAAGTGTCTGTAAATACTCGTAGGATACATAAAATAGTTTTAACACTTTGATTTTATAGAGCAACATATCATTGTTTATTTTATCGTACCATTCCCAAAATACAATAATCGTATATACTTATAAAGGACACTTAGTCTAACATATATTTTACTTCTTTTTGTTGTTCAAAATAGTACGATTTTTCTTTTGTAATTTAAATTTGAAATCCAATGGGTACTCCGTCAGTAACACTTTTCTACCTGGATATCAACGAAAAACCCTTAAATATTTGACAATGATACGTCGTTAATTATTCTGGAAATGCATTTACCACTATATTATTTTAATATATTTATATGAAAATTTCACTATTTACACTAGGACGTGTGACACGTATACATCAGAAATTTTTTGAGAATTTATTAGTTTATTATTTAACTTTGTTTTGCTAAATAACTTTTTTATCAGATGTTAATCTTAGAGGTAAGAAAAAATGTCGTCATGGAACTTTTTATTGTATCGGCTTGCTGCGATCCATCTCATCGCCACTTAATTAGTAGTATAATGCACTAAATCTTGTAGTTCTACAATACCACAGCATACGTTTCATGATACATGGTGGATAACTATCTTGTTTACGTCTTTGCAGATATTTGTAGCAAGAATTTTTGTTATAGCTCCGAATTGCTTATTGACAAGTAGGCGCCTACCAAAGATTATTCAGGAGAGTGTTACTTAACAATGATACGTTGATTACTTACAGCAATGGCCTGGTTACTTCTAAGTTCCTATCTGTTTCGGCGTTGTTTTGAACGATCACTCTAACGGTCATCCTTTTGATGGTTGCCCTCTTGTAAATAAGGCATTTAACCAATCTTGACTTATTTCAAAAAATTCAGTAGCATGACTTAAGCCTAGTGGCATCCTGGGAAATATGGTATACATATGTATGTATATAGGTTTCGGTGTTTTGACATCGGCCTACATATAATAATATATAATTCTAAATTATCAATTAGATAGCTAACATTTCTAACATCTAACATTTTCCGAATGACAAAATAGTAAAATTTGGCAAAATTGTACTTCATCGAATTAAATGATATATGTACATAATTTGGATGTAATACAGATAAGCACAATGTTAACTAAAACAATCGTTTATTATTTCAAAGTTCATTCAATTTTAATTGCTAGGTGTGAAACTTCTTAAAAGTTATGAATATAGGCTAATCCCCATAAAAATATTGATTCGCTTTCCGTGAAAGTTTCACAATAACAACTAAGCTGAATACTAAGACTAATTCAAACCAGGCGGTGTTGAGCATACAACAACAAAAATGTACACACGCAAATTGTACGCGCAATGACAGTGAGAATAGGTGAGAATTACAACAATCACATATTTTTGACATTCAATTCAGCAAGTGAATTCACTCAGTTGCTTTCTCAACACCATCTTATATGAATTCACTTTGCTGAAATCATACAATTATTCGAAGCTCCCCACTTAAGCAACGTTGACGCCAAAGCGACGCTGAAGATTGGGCAACTCTGATCTTCTTGCGTGTATTGGGCGTAAGCTGATTTTCATATTTCTCTTATTACTCACTTAGAAACAGACGCTACACTTCAATTACTACAAAAACAAACAAAAAACAAAGCAAAGGTAGATAGTGGCAGATTTTGCCAGTGTCATTTATCATTTTAAAACAATCGGTCAGTGTAATTTTTCGTTCAGAACTGGTATCTGAACCAAACTTGTCAAGAGGTGACGGATAAACGTTGCAAAATACATCAGTTTGTAAGCTTGTTTTTCAGAAAAAGTTTTGAACGTTAATGTATTCACAAAAAAGATATAAAGATTCTCAAATAAGGTGTCACTTAAATTGCTCGAGGTGCAATTTTCAAGACGTAGCGGATTACATTTTTATTAGTGCAAATTTGTTTCGTTTTCGAAAGCGTATACGAGGGAAAGCAAGGAAATCGTGTCTTATTTGTTGGTTTTCCCAGACATGGTACCCGACATCATAAATGCGCTTTAAATGTATTTCGGGCGTCATGAGCATATACTTAGACAGCTTATTGAAAAGGCGCGTTGTTAAAAATCACCAAAAGATAAGCTTGACTTACTGATTGATTTTTCCTTTACGATAAAAAATATCGTAGCGATCATACACGCGAGCAAGCTAAGTGGATACCTAATCAGTGCGTTATTGCTATAAGAATTAGAAAAATCTATCCAAAGAGTCAAAGCTGAAGTGGATAATTTATTCTAGGGGTAAAAATACCCCTAGCTTCGAGGATTTTTCTACCTGGATGCCAACCTTGGCTAAAGCAGTATGCCGTGTCCCAAATCCAACCGCTCTTTCCGATAACATGGCAAGCGAGATGCTCAACTATATACACACAATTCTGAGGCCAATGTAAAACGATACTAAAGAAGTAAATCCCAGTATACGGGAAACTCAGTGCGAGCAATTTACAGCGTGCGAATGAACGATGGGGCATCGTTAAAGGGAATTATATTAGGAATACAGTCTAATACAGAATAAGACATGAAGCGTCGATCGTTGCTCACTCGCAATCCAGCAATTCGACTTTGGTGTTAAATGCTCTTCAGAGCGGTGGCATTCAATAGATAAATTATCTGACTGTAACGCAGACAAATCCTTGGAATGTTCTGGGAGCCGAAAGCTGGCAACTTTAATTACATCCTCAAGTTTGTGCGGCTAAAACGAAATGTGTTTTCTGATGAAGTTACGCCTACAAAAAGGGAAATATTACAAGTAATTATGTCACTCCTTAAGGAGCTTTGCTCGCTGCATACATTTACATATGTGGGTATCGTTTATTTTGGGCCAATCTGAATAAAACCATAAGGTAAGCTAAAGGAGAGTAATGCTTACATACCTCACAATAAGAGCGATGCATCTATAAATAGCTCATTTTCTTGGTACTGGCTCCTGTTTGATGTTTATACGAAATTTCATTGCCCGGCGCAGCAGCCCTGCCGAAATATATAGTCACAGCGGCACAAATTTCCGCGGAGTTGAAAATTTTCTAAGGAAAGAGTTATTTAATCTTACCTGGAAACTTAATCCACCAGCCATGCCCCATATGAACTGAGGAAGGGAACCCCTCATAAAAACAACAAAGGATGTGCTGTACAAAATTTCACAATCACATAGATTCCTCAAACTCTTTCGACGTAAAACATGCCCCTCGATCTGACACAAAGGATTTTGGTCTGCTGTACGCTCGAAAATAATCTTTTAAGGCTGCAACAGCTTCTTTCGATGATGTTGTCTCTGCAGGATAAAAATGAACAAACTTTGTAAACGCATCGCTCACCGCCAATATGTGTTTGCATTTTGTACTTTTGTCATGAATCGGTCCGCAATGGTCAATGTGTGACGTTTCAAAGGGTTTGTTTCCTTTTGAAATCATATCTAAAAGTCCCACCTTTTTACCGCTTTTGTTTGAAAAAGACACTTTAAACAGTTTTTGACATGAGTGAGTGCTTTTTTCCTAATACTTGGATATCAATAACTTTTCCCTATAACCACTGTGATTTTGTGTACTTCTAAAAGACCCCTGCCATCGTTATATTTACTTAAAACGTGTTGTTCCATTTCTTCTGGTACATCTTTCTTTTTCCTTTTGATTTTTTAAATATATTTATCCCTACTTTGGTATATTTATCCCTACTTTGCCATATGATTAGATTTCCCTCGAACGTGTTACTGTTGGCCACTCAAATGTTTTTATTAACGTTTCAGCTTAACGCGAGCACATGATGCATTCTTTTACTCTCCCGAAGAAAGTCATATTTATCCTACCGTAGTTCCAACTTATTTTGTATTAGAAACTGAAAATTTTTTTTGTCAAATTACCAAGTGTTCTCTAAAGTGTCGATTGCAATCATGATGTCGTCAAGGTATACAATCACTTCATTGCTATATATCATTTCCGCAAAAACTGTATCAATAAATTTTTGAAAAGTGGAGGGAGCACTTCTTAATTCAAACGGTATTCTCAGAAAATCAAACTGTGTCGCAAACGAGGTATATTTTACATACTCTTCTTCTACAAAAACGTGAAAAATCCTTTTTTATGAACTAACTTAGTGAACCAGTTTTTGTTCGTCAACCTGTCTAACAAGTCATCTATAAGTGATATGGGATAGATGTCTTTCGTCGTAACCTTGTTCAGTTTTCTGTAATCGACACACATCCGTAACTCATCCGTTTTCTTTCTTACCAATACTATTGGTGAGACAAACTCGTATTCACTTGGTCTTATATGTATATCCTTTTGTTAAATATTCATCAAGTATCTTTTATAGCTACAAGTTGGTACAAGTTATCTGCCTAAAGAACTCTCTTATTTTCTAAGAATAAATAGCTCTTGCTCTTGTTCGGCACATAGCACCAGGGGGTTTAATTTTAAATTTTGTTTCACAATATCCACCCAAAAACATAAAAGGCAACAAAATATTATTTTAGTTTGGCCTTATATAATTTCATGAGCTCCTCAACTTTATTTTCTTTTATATATGTATGTGTTCTTCACGAATGTAGCGCAAATGCTGCATATCTGCATTTTTTCTACATTTCTGGAAAAAAGGAATATCTCGGGTGTTAGTGAATTCGAAAATCTTTGCTCCCATACGACTTCTATGATCTTGTTTAGCTACAAGTCGGCACGTGTTCTTATTTATGGAATGTGCTAAAACTTGATTCGGCAGCATAATATGATGAAATAAAAATAATTTTATACCTTCGGAAAATAAGGGGAACCTTAATGTGTATGCTTCTGCACCCACAGCCTAATACTACGTAGTTCTAAGATCTGAGCCTTGTTTACCTAAATATTGTAAGTTGGATAGCTGTCATTTTCGGAACATGATTAAGTTTGCTCACGAGTGGCATTCGAGTATTGACAAAAGGGTGTTTTCATGTTACCCAAGGCCGCTAAATTGCCGCCATAGTCAAATGCCGAAATCCCGCCCTTTTCATTGTCAAAAATCTGTTGACCTTTTGTTTGCTGTTGCTTTCAGAGATCGACAACGTTTTTTTTTCGGAACCATCCATAAATGGTTTACACTGTACAACAAACTTAAAACGATTTTATTTTTCCATATTTTTAGTTCATTTGAAGCCAATTATTTGAATGCACAACTAAAAGTGACAAGTGATAACCGTGGACATCTCGCTTGTAGGATGGGTGTCCTTAGACGCAAGAAAGTAAGAAAAAAACAAAAACAAATGGTTAATGCTGAGCAGCTGGCCCTGTTGCACTTATGGTAAATCCACCCCTGATGTTACCTAAGCAAAACCTAGTCTTAGATGATATTTTAATATTTTATTCAAGGAGAACATTTTTATTTTTGTTCTACAAAATTTGCTTTTTCCCCAATTTGCTCGTAAATTTGAAGATTAAGTGACACAAGGCTTTACTAAGGGAGTTTTGTCAAGAAAGAGCGAGAAAACTATTTACTGATCAAACCTTTAATAATAAAATCATGGTTTTGGCAGTAAACGAAGTTCTCTAGTTTTGGATATTATAGCTGTCAATAGGGACGCGAGTGCCGAGATACAGTTGCGCCGCCTGATGATAAGATGACAGGAGGCACTTGATATTGCTCTCGTTCACCTCTAAACCAATACACCAATTAATTGTTTTTAATTTTTGTAGAAATCTAATCGCAATCGCACACACTCTGAGTTTACAAGAGTTTTAGAAGATGCCCTGGTGCCGTAGCCGATTATGTAGTGGTTTGGTTCAAATCTCGGGCTGTAGAAATGACAAACTTTCGAATGTATTTCTGAAATAAACAAAGGCCCCCAATCTGGTACAATATAAATACGTATATCACACCTGTCAAACATCGAGGTACATAAATGATGTAAGCGCTAAATTATTATTATGAATATTACAGGATGTTCTTAAATATTGCAATACTTACATATATAACGCCAAATATAACGCACACACATGTGTAGGCATACAATCCAATATCTATAGGTCTGCATTATCCTTATTTAATCACACGAAATTAGCACCAAATTATAGACGACATACAGACATAAAATATTTTAAGCACTCACAGTCTGTATTTAAATAAGTAAATCCAATCTAAAATTGCTTCTGAGTATGTTCAGAAAACATAAAAGCTTGAAATATTGACTGAAATTTTGGCATTTATGCTTTTTATTATAGTAGAAACAGCGATTTTAACCAAGTGATTTAGATGCATGCCGTATATCGGCATTTGCAGTTCATATCCAGGCACGTGAAAGAACAAGTAAAGAAGAATATCATTTCGGGTGAAACCGAACTTTCAATACCCAGCGCATGTTTTCATTTTAAATAAATAGTACTTATTGTACTCGTGTGCAATAAAACCAGTTACCATGGACAAGAAAATTTGTTTGGGTATACATATACAATGTCCTATAAATCAAACTGTGTTTCATTTTGGAAAAAGTCGATGTCGCGCTCTATACAAGAAAAAATCAAAATTCCTTATAACTCCTCAACTATTTGACGCAGATATGCAATATTTGGTATGCAGATCCTATACTTCAGGCTTTAGTAGGAGTTTGCCATGAATTAATAAAATATTTGACGTACCACACTCATTTACCAAAAATTTGATTTTTAAATATTTCCCTCCCTAATTAAATTCTTTGTACCGATTTTGACAGAATTTGCTATGATTTAGTAAAATATCGAATATTTGGTATAAATTTCGAAATTATGCTTACGAGTATTAGAGTTCTCCCAGGTACTTTCAGGGATGCATATACATCCATATTTTGTTAAAAAGGAGCTATGATTTGCCAATTTGAATAAATAACCTTTTATTGTTACTGGAATATTGCATTTTTTATCCTTTTATAAAAGGTGGGTGTGGTTATTTGCCAGCTTCCATTGTTTATTTACTGACATAAAATGTAATTTGACTGATATTAACGTAGTTTCGTAGATTATCTGTGGTCATAAACAATAACGGCTTAAGTAGAAAAACCTGAATTCGAGAAAAATAGTTGTATGCACTTAGATTGTAATGGTAACCTTATGGGGAAACCAAAATATTTTGACCATAACTTTTTAAATATCCCATATGGCGGAATGGAGGATTTCCCATACGCATGCAATAGTACTTGCATAATACAATGACATGCACAACTCAACTTTATCATAACTCGATTTAGATGGCCACAGATATGTATGTACCTATTTGCATTAAGGTAAGCGGTGTCACGCCTATTTCCGAAATCTATTGATATCTTGTGTGTGCTTATTTATCTTATTATCTTTAATTTTACTTAAATATCACGTTTTATAAATTTTTATCAATTACCGTTATACGAGAGGTGGAAGCCCATTTTTACAATTTTCAAAATTATGCTTACCGACATGAAATTCAAAGTGTGGGCCAAATTTGGGAGAACTTGCTGGAGTGGTTCAGGAGATGTACATACATATGTATTTGCCCTAAACTGACTGAAACTGAAACGCTCATTTTTCCAAAAACAATGTACCCACATATTCCCTTTTCTATTCCAATCCTGTTTGAGAAAATACTTACTAAAATATCGCGTTCTTTTGATTACACTGCGTAACAAAAATTAAAAAAAAACCTGCGGTCATGATTTTGTTAATAGTTTTTATTAACATTAGTAGCAGGCTTTTTTTGGATTGGCTCTAGTTCTTGAGATAAACGAAACTTAAGAAATTAATGAAAAAAAATTATATGACCCAGTTCCGTGGACTCCAGTATGCGTGGACTTGAAGATGGTGAATTTTTTATTGGGCCAACAAAGTGGGTATACTAAATACCCCTGCTTTATATGTTTATGGGGCAGTCGTGCAAGAAATGAACATTGGATTAGAAACGACTGGCCGGTGAAAGAAAATATGGAGGTAGGACAGCAAATGTGGTTCATGCCCAACTGATAAGCCGAGAAAAAATCATTCTTCCACCACTTCACATCAAGCTTGGGCTAATGAAACAGTTCATCAAGGCCCTTGATAAGACAGGTGACTGTTTCGAATATGTGTGCAAAAAATTTCCAGTCCTTAGTATGGAAAAATTAAAAGCAGGAGTCTTCGATGGTCCTCAAATTCGTACCCTTCTAAAAGACACTGAATTCTTAAACCATATGTCACAAATTGAATCTGAAGCCTGGCTAAGCTTTGTTAATGTAGTCAAAAATTTTTTGGGAAATCATAAATCACCAGACTATACAAAACTAGTTGCTGATATGCTTCTCAATTTTCGCAAACTAGGAGCTAAAATGAGCATTAAATTACATTATTTACATAGTCATTTGGACAAATTCCCGGACAACCTAGGCGATTACAGTGAGGAACAAGGTGAACGGTTCCACCAGGCCATAAAAATAATGGAAGAAAGATACCAAGGTCGATGGAACGACCACATGATGGCAAACTACTGCTGGAACTTAATACGGGATTGTCCTGAGCAACGACATCATAGGAGGTCCTACAGAAAAAGTTGTTTGTAATTTTTTTAAAATTAATTAATGAAAAGAATATATTTTTCTTATTTTTGTATTATTTTTATACAGGCGCGCAATAAAAATATAATTTAAATCCATATTGGTATTTTTAATTAGGTTTTTTCGTGAAATATTTAAAAGTGTTTATCTGAAAAACTAGAGCTAATTCGACAAAACTGATATTATTTTCGTAATCAGCGCCCCCAAATTACCCTAAATCGACTTAAAAATGTCCGACATCAAAATTTTGTTCCGCAGTGTTATCTAGGGCAATGGTACTGCTTCATTGAGATAGTTCAATATTTACTCGACTTATCCGACTCACGGACGGACGGACAGACATGGCTTAAACGATATCATTTTCATTCTTAAAATGTAAATATGTATGTATATATACCGTTGGCTTAATAATGTTTGTTAGACCGTTTCACCGTTGGGTGAACAGAGTTATAATATACCCTGAGCACTAGTGCATTCGGGTATAACAGTTACTTCTAATAGCGGCCGCCCCTTGGCAGGCAATGAGTCAAAAACTCTTTGCGTAAGATTTGTGGACAAAAAACAAATACAACAAAATAGTAGAAGTTTGGCCAAACTTAGCAAAGGATTTACACGCCAATTATTTCGATTTTTTATTGCTGAAGATAATATTCCCAGCAAGTAAGGAAGATTCATACCTTTATGAAAATAACTAAAGCTTCCTACAAAACGATTTGGTGAACGAGGGTGTTTACAAAGACCAATGGCGGATTGTCAGATGTCAGATGCAGAACAAAGAACAAAAACAATAAAATATAAGCCTTTTTATTCGCATATGTGTCGGTGAAGATGACATTCAACACATTCATAGCTCGATCTGACCGAGTGATGGTGATGGCGGCTACAATCGAAGCATCGACTACGAATTCGAGGGAGCGCTTTCATTATGCATTTGCCGAAATAGACCATTAAAATTGAAGTGGAAATAAAATAGAAATACAATAAATGCAAAAACACATTTTATGGCATATAAAAAAGTATTGTTGGGAATTTAAGAAAAGAGTAGACAGATCGAGGAAAACAATTCTACATCAAAGCATCAAAAAAAGTTTGAAAGAAACACCTGGTAAGCTAGAGAGGTAATTAAATTTGTGTTAAAGGATTCTGCAGTATTGGCATAGTTGTCTGTATAAAGCTGTTGTTGCGTTTATGTAGAGGAGCATTGCGAAAACGGCCAACAGCAGTGTATGCATATCACAATTCCAAAGATGCACTGAGGTCATTAAAGTTCGGTTGTAGATTAAAAAGTCGTTATGAACGGATTGTATTGGTCACTGAAATTGGCGGTATTTCGCTTTAATAAAAACTGTAAAACAAATACAATATTTTTTGTTGAAATTTTAATATTTTTAATGATCATTTAATAGTTTTAAATTATCGAACTTTTGAAGCAATCGAAGCTTTAATCAACAGTTTTATTGTACTTGAAAGTTATAAATTTATAATAGCTATTTTGCCCGTTGAGTAGCGCCCACGATTGCAAAAACATATCCCTTAAAATAAACAACACACATGATATATGTACATACATATGTATGTAAATAAATATGTATATTTGTACGTAAATAAGTATGAAGTTACGGAAGAATAAGAATTGGTATAACTTTTATTAAGAGAAAACGATATTATAACTTTGATCCAATGTTTACAAGTTTAAGCAGAAGATCAGATATTGCAAAGGGTGATTTTTTAGCTATTTTCTTTTTGGCAACACTGGTTTCGACAGCTCACGTACGTTCCATGTCTTGTGTCACTATCAAACATCTTCAGTTTGGTCTATAATTTAACTATGAATCGCCTTACAAACGAACAACGCTTGCAAATCATTTAACTTTATTATCAAAATGCGTGCTCTGTTAAGAATGTCCGTCGCGCGCTTCTTCCATTTTATGGTCAGTTTAAATCTACATTGTTGGACATGAAACCGCCAACACGCTTACGTAGTGTACGAACTAAAGAAAATATCGCAGCTGTATCGGCCAGTGTTAATGATGACCATCAATTACCGATTCAGCAGCTTTCGCAGCAATCGAGTCCCTGTTACTACACCACATTTAAAATTTTGCCGAAGGATTTAGGTTTGAAGCCATCCAAAATACAGCTGGTGCAAGAGTTGAAGCAGAACGACTTACCACAATGCCACATTTTTGGTGAATGGGCTCTTGAAAAGTTGGCCGAAGTTACACTTTTTTATTGAAAAATTGTGGTCAGCGACGAAGCTCATTTCTGGTTGAATGGATACATGAACAAGCAAAACTGCCGTTTTTATAATGAAGAGCAGCCAGAAGCATTGCAAAAGCTAGTAATGCATCCAGCAAAAGTCACTGTTTGGCGGGGATTACGGGCTGGCGCCATCGTTGGAGCGTATGTATTTCTTCAAAGTTGATGCGAATCGATAACAAACGTTTTTGTTGCCCAAAATGGAAGAGCTTGACTTGCTTGGCATGTGGTTTCAACAAGACGGTGCCAGTCAGTAGTCAGCGTTTGAGCCATGATTTCAAATACCTGTAAGAGTTGGCTGAAGTATTTCTAAATCAGGGTTATCATCGATCGGGTTAACTTCGATATTTCTTCCACTAGAAATGGCGCCTTCATTACGGCCAAGAATAAAAGTTCGAAGCCGGTATTTAAATTCCTGGTGGTCGGGGTGATATCGTACAACTCACCTTTAGCACGACATTGTATCGTCTTTGAAGACTTGCTGGCAACATTTTGACTGTATAATACCTACAATTAAAGAGAAGATTACTACATACATATGTATTATTTCAAATATAAAAGTTTGCTAAAACTGTTTGAAACGGCAATACTACATTCTTTCCAATGACTCTCATGTTCCTCACTAGCTCTGAAATTTCGTCCAATATATTATTTTGAAATTCGACTGCAAAACCGTACCCGTGAAAACGCTTCCTAGAGTCAGTTTGAGACACCCGGACGTTCATAACGTCAAACCAGTCGTTTGTCTGAAATGTATGAGATTATTACATACATATGTATATAATATATTAGAATGTATGAGCGGATACTTACGCATACAGTATAGTTATTACCTTTTTGGACAATTGAACGCACTCCTGCCAATTTTGCCCACTTAACTGCCCTAAGCCAGCCGCTTTTCTGATAGCTTGAGCTACCGGGTGCGAAAGTAGTGTCGTTGCAGTTTTGACCTTTTGTCTATGGGGTTCCAGTTATATTTAGATGACTTGCAGTGATCTTGCGCGTTATGCTTAAATCTTTAGAGGTGCATGACATCAACTTTACAAATATTTTCTTTAAGACAGGTTTTCCGTCTATGATGAATCCTCGATCAAGGAAATGGTTGCTTAATATTTTATCAAACGCGGAACGTCCATGAAAACAAATATTTCTTTCTCATCAAAGATAAACCTACAACTGGATCAGTTACTACCTCGAATATCACACACGACAGCACCAATCTTGTAACCACATTGTTTTGCATTTTCTAAAATGTAATGCATTATGGCGTTCGTTATCCTGCATTCGTAACCTTAAAAAATGGCTGCTTCCAGTTGGCCTTTAAATCTCAGGGGGGAATCGAACATTCCGGTAGGAAAGAACGGTGTAGAAAGAGATCAAGTTTTATCGGTTTGGGGTTTTTTCTTTTTGGCTAGGGACTAGGAGCGAACAAGGCGAACCTGTTCTTTCCTAGGGAGATCCCCAGACGTGAGTGCGCTGACTATTTAGTTGATGACAGGAGGTACTTCGTTTTACCCTCGTTCACCTCCAGACCCATTCGCTTCGCTTCTTTATCCAGCTGAGAAGAGCAGAAGTAACTTCACGGTTGTTGATATCGATATCGTCAGATGTATAAAAGCAAAAGGCATGAATTACTTTTATAAAGAAGTGCATATGCTCATCGATTTCTTCCTTATCTGACTTGATCACAGGTTTTTAAATTAATACAATTTATGTAACATTCATGGTGATAAACTAAAGTCTGCTTTTCAAAAACTGAGGAAAGACAATAAGCAAACAAAAAGCTTGGTCATTTTAGTCGAGGTGTTTGCGCGTGATTATCATTCCGGTAATCCAAGATTCGATGCTCCTTTTGGCTATGTGAAATCAAGTTAAATTTTTATTTTTATTTATCTTTTTTTTCAACTACCTAGCATTTTTTACACATTTTACATAAAATGTACATTGATGAAATTTTGTTGCAAACTTGTATGCCGCAGATTTGCTATTTTTAGTGGTTATGTATTTATTTTATAAGCATTTTTTCATAAAAATTTAATAAATATATCTGCTTAAAAATGCTAATAAATGAAAACAGAACAATGCTATTATACTCCTTAGCATATCTTGCAATTCGTCTTTCACGATAGTTAACAGAGTAACAGGGACCGTAACAGTTATAACTTTTTTTAAAAAAATACTTTTCAATCGTTGTAGAGTTTTCATTTTTGCGCGGAATTGTTATTTCTTCAGTTGTATTTTTTGCTTAGAAAATAATCGTTATTTCTTGAGTTTTATTTACTGTTCACAAAATACTTAATCTTTAGTTATGGGAAAACCCCCACAAATTAAGTATAATTTTCGAGCGATAAGTGAAACGGAAGAAACAACGAATATTTTCTGAGAAAAAAAAATTAGACTCAAGAAATAACGGTTATTTCTTAAGGAAAAAATAAAACGATTATTTCTTAAGTAATAAATAAAATTCAAGAAATAACGACTAAACTTGGTTTTTTTAAACGAAACTAAAAAAAATAAATATCAATGTCGCTAAAGTAGTCCGCGTTACGAGGAGTAAGTTGCTTTAATCTTTTCTTATTTTGGTTTATATTTCACGCATTTTGAAGTGCATTCTTAATACTATATTCCTCAAAATACAATTTTCCATATTAGGGTGATTTATTACTAAAACCAAAAGGAATATGTTTGCTAAAATAGAGCTATAGGAAGTAAGTATTGTACTCGTATGCCATACCAACCAAATTAAGCGCACAATGACAATAAGAACTATTTTCGACAAGCACATACTTTTGGCAGAATATACATAGAGAGCAGAGGTGACGACAAAAGCGCTTCCGTTATTTCGTACTTACATATTTCGTTTGCAGCATTGACGTTATTAAAAGAACTTAAACACTTTTTTTCACAAATTTTGTGTAAAAGCGTTGATTTTTCTGAGTTTTGGGTGATTTTTATATTTCAGTTAAACACAGCCGAGCTTTGTATCGTGCCAACTGCATCGAAAATAAAATCCACGAAGTGTAGTTAATTCGCTTTTTTCGGTGGTGACGCCATGACCAAAGTTGGTTATGTTCCTTCGTTACCCTCTTATTTGCGCGTTGCCGAAGCTTTCCAACACAATCTAAAAACGAATGATGAAGTTTTATATTTATATATTTTCTACCATGTGCAAGGATATCGCAATTTCATTGCGTTGCAATTGTCTAGTTATCACCTTCATTTTATTCTCATTATTCATTGTTTAAGTGCCGTTAATGATCTCATGTTGGTATTTACTTGTCGAATGATGTCTGATAGAACGAAGGATCCAAGGTGTAAGGAGGTCGATTTGTAAACTTCTTGTGCAACGTCAGCATATTCGTTTCATTTTATGCCGCAGTGACCGGGTATCGACATTACTTTTAATTTTGAGAGATATTTTATTAACATATCTCTAGAGCTTTAGACTAATGGCTCTTTGTTGCGAAGTTTTTGAAACGACTAGATATTTGACATGCTAATTTTCCTTTGGTTGTTGACGCATGCTTGAAAAAAATATTTATAGCAGTTAGCAGTAGCGGCTGCAAAAACTGAATTTTATGGTAATAAATGTCCCATTTTAATTGTGGTCCTTTCCTTTGTGACTACAGAAAAAGGCGTGGATTGCAAAATTTTAGACCCATTTGTGAATATCCTTTCCTTTATTTACTTCTCTCTGTCGGGGAAAGTTTTTTAGTAGACTAATGGATTTGTGCTTTGTTTATGAGATTAGCAGGGTGGGAGGTTGTTGGTCCTTTTGAAACCCGTCTTACAAAAGATTTAAATCACTTTTTCATGATGTAGACCGCTTGAGTATAGCAGGTGGCATATTCATTGTACGTTTTCTTACAACAACATTATTAACGTGTGTATATACATAAGTATATGACAGTATTAGACAGATGGTACTTTTGTTGAATCGCTCGTGGATTGATGGGAGACCAGAAAATAGATTTTTGACTGGTGTAGTTGGAAGTACTTTTGTGCTTTTAGCTCTCTTTCCATAAATAAATAGACCGTAGCCAACAAGTCCCAAGATTAAATATTTGGTTACATTAATTAGAGTCTCAGAATGTATTTTATTGTTCTTAGTAAGAAATTTTATGATGTTTATTCCAAAGTTGAGTTTTTTCTTAATTCTATACAGTACTGTTTAAAGTTCAAGCTTTTTTCGAAAGTTATACCTAAGGATTTTAGATGTTTCCTGTTTTTAATAACTAAACTTCTGTAAATAAAGTCATAGTATTGGGATTGGTTTTTACCAATATGAAGAAAATTGCGTTTTTCATATATTTTATTTTAATTCCTGAGCTTTCTCTACAAATGGCAATATCGTCAAGAATTTTCGAAAATTTATTTTGTTTTTCCATTAAACAGTTGTTTTTTGAGAAGATAGATTGCTGAAACTCATGTTTTTGCAAAGCAAGTCATAGTTCGAATCGAACATTTGAAGTATCTTATATACGTAAGTATGAAGAAATGTTCGGTTGGGCCCTAAAAGTTAGTGTTCGGTCGTTCTCTAGTTCTGAGTATCTGAATGGTTATTGTTTACGCGGCCGCCGAAGCCGAGTGTGTAGCGTGTGCGCGCATCTTTCGTTGGGTCCCGGGTTAAAATTCTGGCCGGGGCAAGTAAGATCAAAATTATAAAAACATTTTTTCTAATAGCGGTAGCCCCTCGGCAGGCAATGGTAAACCTCCGAGTGCATTTCTTTCATGAAAAAACTTCCCACAAAAAACATTCGCCGTTCGGAGTCGGCGTAAAACTGTAGGTCCCTCAATTTGTGTTACAACATCAAGACGCACACCACAAATTATAGGAGAAGTTCGGCTAAAACTCGCTTAAGCGGTTACAGCGCCGTTGTGTACGTTGCTGTTTGGTTGAGCAAAAAGTTGAAAAGACTGGTTAGATTTAGAAATTCCGAAGAGGTTGTTGTCTTGTGGAACACTTTGAGCTAAAATTAAGAAGGGACGAAGAGGATTGTGCTGTTGTTGCTGAGTTATATTGGATTCAGCAATAAAAGCAAACGAAGAAGATGACTCTGTGAATGAACGAGGTGAGTTTTTATGAATGTTAATCGCTTCCTGCAATGTGTATTTTTGGGATATTTCTATTTTCAATATTTGCCTCTCACATTTGTTGTAAGAGGAAGGGTGATTAGCGTCACTGAACTGTCAAAAGCTAACAAGTTTTCAATGCCCAAATCCACCAAATCTGATGTTAACAAAGCTGAGCAAAGAATATGAATTCCGATAAATGTTGATTTTTTTTTCCTTTATGCGGACGGCATTTCTCATATGCACATGAAATGTTTCAACTTTTTTTAATGAAAATTGATAAATTTTTGATTTTAGAAATGCATATGTCAATTTGTGTGTACATATATATAAGTATTTACCTAAGTATACTCGTATATGTATGTATGTGTATACAAATTCCTATTATATGTAAATACATATGTATATCTGTACATATATGTATATATAACAGCTGATGTTCCTCAATTTCAATGCTCCCTATTGTCTATAGCGTAAAACGAATCTGCAATTAAAACGAAATCGTGAAAAGTTACAAAACTTATGAGAAGCAGTTTATCGAATTTAACGCTATACATTAACAAGTAGAAACTTTATAAAATCGTTTAAAGAAAATTACTTTTCTCACAAACCTTGCAAAATTTAGATATTTTAAAAAGTTGCAAAATTTATAAGCAAACCTTTATCGAATTTAACTCACACACTTTCCAAATTTGTTATACGTTTCCCCTGCTTGCATTTAGATATTTTCAAAAGTTGCAAAATTTATGAGAAAAGCTTTCTCGAATTTATAATCAAAAGATACATATATACATATTAACAATAAAAACTGTTAAAGTCGTTTAAAAAAAATCACTTTTCTCACAAAACTTTGCAAAATTTCATTACATTTTTCCCTACTCACATTTAGATATTTTGCAAAGTGACAAAATTTTTTTATCGTACTAATGATCAGCAAATAAAAAAATTTTTAAATTTATAAAAGCAGCAATAATAATAACAATTAGAAGATGATTTATATTGGAACGATTTTGCGTCATCTCTTGGCAAGTTTGGTTTGGAGGCAAACCGGTTTCGGCGTTGTGCCATCTTCAGTGCCATTTTTGTTCTGTTCAGTTAACGTCTCCTATCTTTAGGTAGGAAGGGTTTGTTTATAAAGGTACCAGAACACTGTATTTGCGCGCATATATTATACAAATTTTGGGTTTTTTCGGTCGTATCTGTGGTGTGTTTTGGCAGGTATAAGTCGATAATTTTGGCCTTGTTCTTATTTTTTTGTATTAACACGTTTTAAGGATTCAAATATGACGTCTGAGCTTGTGTTTGTTTGTTCGGTTATTATTCTTCCGCCAAATGTTTTCTCTTTGTGTATTTCCCTATTCTCAAGTGCGTTCAAGTGGTGTCCTTCCTTTAGCTGTTTAGCTTTAATGTTTGCTGATGAACATTTATTGTTACACATATGGTTTGCAAAGTTAGACTCAAGTATTACAGTGGGTTTCTGTATCTTTTTCTTATAGTCTCGTATGTGTGCGCGAAACGTTCTTCTTATTTGACGTCCCGTCTGCCCTATGTAGCTGTAAGTGGTCATCTGTATTCTGACTGTTAAGTGGTTCTCTGTATTCGTTCCGGTCCGTAGTATTTGCCCTAAGTTATTTACTGTTTTTAATGTTGTCGGAATATCGTATTTTTTTAAAAGATTTGCTAACTTTTATGCCTTCTTTCCCGTACATGTTATTACCGTCCAAGTTTTGCCGTCTTTCTCCTTGCTGGTTCTTTTTAACGCTCCATAATCCCTTCTAATTTTATCCACTAGAGCCTTTAGAAGCATTAATAAAGCCTTTAGAAGCATTAACAATAGATCGTCACACTACAATATGGAGTATGCAAGTTAACGCTATTAATATTTTAAACAGATTACATATGTATAGTACAACACAGCATTCCAGAGTATAATTGGCAAATATGTTCTCACCAGACTGTGGTTTAATTCAATGTAATGCACCTGGTCACTCAAGCACTCAACAACAGTTTCAGTACTCCGGAATTACTATTTTTTCAACTACATTTGAGCATAATAATCAAAAAGATAATACAACCACTAGTACTATCTTAGTAATTCTGGTCTAAGTAATTCTTGCGAAGCTCCGAAATTTGAAAGTCCCCATTTTTAATTCTACCTTAATAACTATTAAACCACACTTCACTTTCACTTTTGCATCTGTTAACTTGCATATCCAAATCCAGCACAATTTAACTAATGCCAATAAACCGCAACAAGCATCCTTGGCTTAATTTACCTTAATTATAGCTTGCTTCCTGATAACACATTATGTCAAAGAAATAGAATATAAATAATAAAATGAATACAATCAGCATTTTTATTGCAATTTTGTGAACATATGAATTTAGTATTGGTATTTAGATGCAAAATTCAATAATTGGAGGAAATGGTTAGCCGTGGCAGGCAGGGATATTTTGGACATATTCAAAATTTGCAGGCAATACATTTGGAATCGGAAACAAAAGGAGTATTCTCGATCTTTTGCATATTTGAAATAGAAAGGTATACACCAAATCAAGAATTCATTTTATTTGTTCATTGCATGCATGTGTCAAATACTTACTGACGATCTAAATTTTTGCTTGATTACAAATGAAATAACAGCTGGTTGCAAAAAACTTGCTATCATATCAACTACACCGGGTTCATAGTATCATGAGCATGAAGAGATTGCATAATATTTGAACGCATGAAACAACAACAAAGTTTCCAATCATGCTATATTTATATTTACGCTATATATGCAACATGCTAGACAACATGCAACGAATTGAGAATACCCCACAAATAAATAAAATGTCAATAAATATGCACATAGTATGTACATACTTATGTATGTACCACATACATCCACATACATACATATTCATATGTACATACATATATGCAAAATCAAAATCAACCTTGACCTGCGCAAAAACAAAAAATTCAATTACAGCGCAAGCGCAGCTGCACCTTATCGGTGCCAAACATTTTGAAGTATCTTCAACTACTACATACAGTAACAAAAACTTCATTCATATACACCCGCGCATATTTCAGAAAACAACACCCGTTCATTCATAAATACGAGCATTTGATCTCACCACACACAGAAGCGCCGGTCCTCATGCATATTTTGTACGTCGCAGACAAAAATCTTAAAATCATTAATAGCAGATTTCTATAGTTTTTGTTCAAACGCTCGCAAGTAAGATTTGAACGGGAATATTTATTTCAAGCACGGGCGCAAAATAAATATTTAAAAACAACCATTAACACTCCCAGAATTGATGGCATGGTCCTTCATAAAGAAATTAATTGATTATTATATCCACTTTTTATTGTATTATTAAAAGGCTTGCAAGAAATCATGCAAAATACATACATACGTAATTTAAAGCCATAGTGGGTGAGGACACCAAAATTGCGACACTTTGGAAAACTTATAACTTACCCAAAAATATTCATATGTCTATGATTTTTCGGCCTGTTTTTTAAACGATAATATTAATTTGTGAGCTCAAGGCCAGTGTATAAGGAAAAGTATATTGGAAAAAAGACAACAACAGTCAGGAGTGGTAGAAATTATAGCTATTTCGGAAAATATTGAAATATTTTAAAATTCAAATATTAAGAGTTAGTTAGTTTCACATATGAGATAATTTTATTTGGATTTTATTTATAGTTTAATTAAAAATGGCAGCAAGACAAATTATTTTGAACTAGTTTAAAAACAATTTGGCTTTAAGTGCGTGTAAAATGGGTTAAAATGTTAAATAACAGCACTCGACAGTTTCCACAGTCTTAAATCTATACAAAGAAGGACTGGCAGTTACTAGACAGCCTGACAGCGGAACTGAGCACGGTCAAAGCGACCAAAGTAATGCTCGGAAGGAGCTCCGGGCGTTTCCGAAGGTTTCGTCGCGTGCTGTTGCAAAATCTGTACGTAAATCGCATTTTTTTGTAAAAGAAGTAAGCAAGTAAGCAAGCTGCATTGAGAAGTTTCAAAGCTCAAACAGCGCCAGATCGAGGCGCAAACCAAAATATTAGGTACAGCAAAATGCTGCAGCTGGAAGTTGTATGAATCATAAATTACAAAATACAAATGCATTCTTATGGAGGACGAAACCCACTGCTTTCAAAATTTCAAATATATTGCTAATATATATTGCTAATATATATTGCTAATATATATTGTAAATTGAAAATGAAGTCTAAGTTCCCAAAAAAATTCATTGTTCGGCAAGCCCTTTATTCCTGTAGCCGTAAAGGCAGCCCTTTTATCACAGCCTGGGCTATGAACGCCCAAGTTTATCGAGATGAATGCCTAAAAAAGTACCTTCTATCATTTATTACCAGTCATGATTTTGTATCTCGGAACTGCAATCCACCAAATAGCCCAGAGCTGCGTCCTATTGTGGAATACTGGTCAATCGCGAAAGGAATATTGAATAAGACAGGTGATCTGGTAAAAGCTATGGGAGAATTTAAACAAAGTGGTTGTAGGCATCACAATAGGAGGTCTCATCCGAGGTTTTTTGTTGAAATTTTTCATTGGAAGCTGTGAGTGATCCCACCAGGTTCGCCTTCTCTATTAAGCTCACTCCCATTTGTTCGGGAGCTACCCAGAAAACACTTGGGTGAAATCACCCGGAAGTTGTGATTTACTTGAACCGTATGCAGGAGAATCGTTCTGGCCAGTCCTAGGTGAATGACGATCAATGACTTGCCGCTCTTGCTTGGACTACTATACACGGCTCCATCCTCCGGCTAAAAACAATAAGGCCGCTGGAGCTGACGGACTGCCAGCAGAGCTATTCAAGAGCGGCGGCGCGGGGCTTGTAAAGTGCATGCACTCGCTCATAAGCAAAATGTGGTCAGACGAACGCATGCCCGTTGATTGTAATTGAAGTTTACTCTGCTCAATCCACAAAAGGGGCGATCCGCCAACTACCGCGGGATCAGCATTAAGGTTCTGTCGAGCGTATTTTCCGAACGACTGAAGCCCATCGTGAACGAGGACAAAACGAAGTACCTCCTGCCATCAAATAAACAGTCAACGCAATTCCGTCTTGGCTCCCCCATCACTGTTGACAATTACAATTACGAAAAAGTGGAGGACTTTGTTTATCTTGGAACCAGCATTAACAACTACAATAATGTCAGCCTGGAAATCCAACGTAGAGTCGCTCTTCCTACCAAGTGCTACTTTCGGCCGAATAGGCAATTGCGCAGTAAAGCCTTCTCTCGATGAACCAGAACCACACTCAATAAGTATCTCTCATGTCCGTGCTATTGTATGGCGCTGAAGCATGGGCACTGTCAGCGTCAGATGGAACATGTCGTGTGAATGGACGAAAATGCTCCAGCGCTGAAAGTATTCAACGCGGTACCAGCTGGTGGTGCTAGAGGCGTCATTGGTATTTCGGCCAAAGTCGCTTAAGCCAATTAAGTAAGACTCTGGACATTGCGTAAAGACGACGCGGCACTCATGCAAAAGATGATGGCGCGTATTGGACGAATAGTCCGATCACTTGCATATGGGGCAAATAACAACTAATATTTTAACATTTTCATTACGTTTAAATCCATATTATTTTAATTAAAAGCAATTTAAATGTTGGCTATATAAGTATTCCAGCTTTGCTTAGCACTTACTATGACTCCCGAGTAGTTCACCTCTGCAGAAAATGTGACAGTCGTCCTATTGGCGGACGGAAGTCTGAAATTTATTATCTTTGTTTTCTTGATAAACAGCATCAGTTCCGCCTTGCTCGGATTGACACTGAGGCCGCTTTTCAAGGCCCTTGTGTTTAACCCCAAAAAATTTCGCTGATTGTAGAGGGAAAAGGACCTGATACTGCCAACACTCCATCATTTGCCTATACTACATTTGTTAAGTTTCAGTAGCATATCGTTCAGTGTCTCCATCCGGGCGAGCGGATGAGTACCACTGCTCGCGTAGCGGACTAGTGTTGCTGAACTATTGGTTGATGTTATAATTCTATTTCTGAGAATTAGCCCACCTGCATATATGCAACCTTGGGGAGGGATTGAGTGATTGCGTCAGTTCTTATGTTATTGAAAGCACCTTCTACGTCTGGGAAGGCTGCAAGTATAAACTGGATACACGTTGTTATACACGTTAGAAAAAATACACACTCATAGCGTTAACTACGTTGGAAAGAAAACACAAAATCTGTTCTGACGTAAGAATTGGATCAATATCATGGTGAAAAGAATACAAAGGGTGGCGCAGATTGTGGCACCGTTAACCCTCTCTTGAAAATTTTGACAGAACTTCTGAAACGATAGCATCAACGCTTCTTCGCAACCTATACAGGCTTAAAATATTTGTGTGGGCGTGCGTCCGGTTTTGCCTGGCGCTGATCTAAATATAGCAAACAAAAACCATCGGCGGAACGCTTTATAAGGGCAGAATGTAATATGTTAATAAGGCGACCTTGACATTTCCATTAACGTATCGTTTATCCACTGAAAGAAATATTGATTCATGGAACCATAGCAATGTGCGTTTTGTTTTTCGGCTTTGGAACCTCCATATTTCGAACGAAGATGTCGCTGAGCCGCCGCCACTGTGCAAATGGTGTGACAACCCCTATTAAATAGGAATTCATGAACTGAAATGTTTGTTGGGTTGATTGTATTTTCATAGCAGGGTATGTGCATATGTATGTACATATTTCATCACTAACGTCAATTTATGGCATACTTTGTTGTATGCGTTGCGTTCGGTCGTTAAAAAGTAATTTCGAAATGAAAATATTGTCGAGCTTCCGCTTATTAGCGATGCCCAGACACTACCGTTCTAAGTCTAACGAAAACCTATACATCTGTACATGTCAAATTTGCTCTCAATTTCATCTCACCCCCAGGTCCTTGCTCTTTCCCTTCATAACATTTCAAGTTATTTAACAAGACATCAGACAACTTTTAAACTTCCATATATACATACATATGTACATAAATATGTACTTTCATATGTACATACATACAACACCACGTACGAGTACTTCCTGCCTCCAAGCGTCGAAATGCTGCCTGAATTATGTGGCATCGTAAAACCTTTGTATGTTGCCATTTTTAGTGGACACGCATTATTTAAATACACAATTCCTCATTTATTTAACCAGTGCTGGAATCAAACACCAAAATTTTGGTGCAGGCACGAGTAATGTTGTTTCACTGCGTCTTATTTTTAACATAATGCCTTTTATTTTCTTTTCTACTTCTATTGTTGCCTGATTTCAGTGTAAACAATTTAGCTAAGGTTTTATCGAAGATTTATGACCATATATTACTTTATTACAAACACGCACAATGAAAGTGGCTGAGAAATAACAAATAAAATAAGATTTATAAAGATCGTCGTCTTTGGAATTGCCATAATTATTATTTTTTAGTTAACATACACGCATACATATACATCCATTCCAAATTAAACGTAACCAGCTCCTGCAACGTGGTCTTTGCTCTAAGCTATGGACTAACTTCATATTCAAATTGAAATAGACTTACACAATTTTTGGTTCACTTTTTAATTCTTTAGCGTATCTTCAAACAATCATAACTGCTGAAGCTTTTGAAACTCCTTCTCGTAAGATATCTTATTTAAAAAGTGATTATACAATACTCTTAATGATTAAAGTTTATTTGACAATATATTAGAAGTATGACAAGAAATTCCCAATCCCAGATTTCTCATAGTTTTGCCCATTGTGTCCACGTGTAGTTCACAATTTCTCATTTGTAAAAATACTTACATACATCTGTAATTGTGACAAAAAGTTGTATCTTACGATGGCTAAGAAACGGTTGGCTGATTTTAGTTAGAGGAAATTTTAGAAGAATTATGCTCGGAAGATGAGTCTGATGGTGAGTCAGTGATAAAAATGATAATGATTCCGAAATTGACCAGACGGCTGAAGCATCCGAAGAAGAAGATGAGATTTCGGATGAAAATGAAAATCTAGAAAATAAGGGTGTTCGCGCAGCCGATGACTAGTATAACTTTGTACCAACTTGTACCAAATCGAGTTCGCTTTCGCCAGAAACATTTTTTTTTGAGAGAGTAAAATGCCTTGTTTTCTGAATTTTGTTACCGACTAATTTTTATTGAATTGTTTTTCGCGCGAACACTACTATAGAAGACAAGGGCAAATACGGGAAAAAGATTTGGTACTTGTGCGACAGTTCTAATGAATATCCTCTGGAATTTCATATACAGGTAAATACGTCAATCAAAAGTATGCTGGACTTGCTAAAAAAAGTTGTTAAAAATTTTGCAAACTTTACTGACGGACTACCCGAAATGTAACAAAAACAGAAGACCGAAAAGAAGAAACTTTAAAACTTTCTCAAATACGCGTGAATAAAAACGCTTTTGGATCCGTTACTGCATCAATAAAAGTAAGAGTCAAGTACTAACAGGCTCTCAATGACCTAGACGTCATAGTTTGCAAATTCAATTGTAGACAATAAGCAAATGAGCAATTTAGTTAATTAAGTGTACAAATATTCATGTTCAATTATTTATATATGTATGTATAATATTCAGCTATAATTCATTTATATGTACATCTATATCAAGTTCTGAAGGGTAAATCTAATACATGAATGCGTTTTAGTCTAATCACTTCGTCACTTTGGTCTAATACATAGAGCAAATGCAATCGAGTTACAGTGATAACTGAGTCATTCAAAATTTGTCTAATTGTTTTTGTTTGGTATCTTTCAAGATCCTTAATATTGAAATTGCTGGTAGTGCCCCAAATTTGGATACCGTAAGTCCATATGGGCTTTAAAATTACTTTGTAGATTAATATTTTATTATCAATTGATTGCTCGGAAGTGAGACCAATTAGCCAATACAGTTTTTTTTTTAAATATTTAATTGTACTCTTTTGGCATTAATATGCTCTTGCCAAGTCAATCGCCTGTCTAGGTGTAATCCCAAGTATTTAGCAACACCTGTTTTGGGTATTTGCGCTTGATTAATATAAATATTGGGTCAATAACCTTTCCTCATTTAAATGTCACGTGTGCAGATTTCTGGAGGTTTACTGTAATATTCCTTGTATTAAGCCAGGTTTCAATTAAGTTAATTTGCTCTTGAACATTTTAAGAAGCATCATCACAACAGGTGCTCGATGAAAGAATTGCAGTGTCATCTGCGTAGGTTGCAACTAAAACATTGTTATTTATCGGCATGTCTGAGGTGAAAATAGTGAAGAGGATAGGACCTAAAATACTGCCCCGAGGTACACCAGCGTTTATGTCATATGTTTAGGAGCGGTCTTCCCGAATTTTAACATAAAATCTTCGTTTATGCAGGTAGTCTTTTAGGGCAAAATAATAATGTGGATGCAGAAGTTTTTTCAACTTGTATAATAGACCAGTGTGCCAGACTCGATCAAAAGCATGCTGAATATCTAGGAAAACTACTTCCTTTAATTCCAATGTGGTCGATATATATTTGACAATTCGGTGACACTGTTCAGGGATTTCATGTTTGTGGCGGAAACCAAACTGATGTTCAGGAATTATGTTGAGGGAATTGAGTACTGGTAAAAATCGTCGTAAGAATATTTTTCAAATATTTTAGAGAATGTTACTAATAAGCTTATCGGTCTATATGATTTTAAATTATTTTCAAGCTTGTTTGGTTTATTGATCATGATTACTTCGGCTGTTTTCCAATGTGTTGGAAAATGTTGTAATCTCAGTATTGCATTAAAAACAATTGTCAAAAATATAACAGATTTTTCAGGTAATATTTTACAAACTCTGTTATTAATTCTGTCAAGGCCAGGAGCTTTTGCATTTTAAAGGTTTGAAATTTCCTCGGCAACCTCTTGATGAGTGATGGTTTTGATTGGGAAGTCCATTTGGCAGGGGCTATCCAAACATTCATTAATTTTAGATAGTTCACTATCGTCACATAGGGGGAAGGGTTTGAAAATATCCTGCAGATGCTCAGCAAATACTTCTGCTTTCTCTAAATCGAATCTACATCAGCTGCCGCTCTTATCTTTAACTGGGGCATTCTTTTTAAAGGACGTTTTAAAAATTAGGTGCATTTCCATATTGAGAAATCACTTGGTTTGGTGCCTAAATTCTTGAGATAGCTTTTGGTACATTCATTTTTAAAGCCACTAAGCTTTTGTTTAAGTTCTTGGCTCGATTTAAATTTGTTTGCCTATTGGGTTCCAGCTTATTTGCCATTTTTTTCTTAATTGTCCCTTTATTTTAATTAGTTTTTTAATTTCTGGTGAAATGTATAAGCTGTTCTTAACACCTCCATGAGTGCTGGGAATTTTTGATGCTTCAGGAGATGCATAGAAAGCAATGTTATTGTCTAACCAGGATTGGAATAAATCAAAATTAGTTTTGTTTGTTATTAAACTTGCTTTATTAACAGATGTTTGTAAATATGTGTTATAATATAAAATCAAAGGAGTGTGATCAGAGCTTAGTTCTTGGCAGTCCGTTATTTGGATACAACTACTTGGTATACCATTATATACAACGAAGTCTAGCAGATCTGGTATTTTTCGCGGATCAGAAGGCCAATAGGTTGGGGTTCCAGAAGATAAAACGCTGATTTTTTTCTTTTGAACACACTTTAGGAGTTATTTACCTTTAGGGTTTGCTAGTCTTGAACCCCACCAAGGGTGCTTAGCGTTGAAGTCGCCACTAGAATAAATCTTGGCCCTAAGGTTTCAAATAAGCTAATAAATTTTTCTGATTTAAGATTGTAACGGGAAGGTAGGTATATTGGGGCTATATTAATTTTACATAAGTCACACATAACTTGAATAGAGGTAACTTGAGCACATTTATCTTTGATTTCTTTAGAACTTGTGTATTTAATATTTGATTTAATAATAATGGCTGAGCCTGCATGAGCCTTATTGTCTGGATGGTTTGCACATATAACATCATACCCTCTTATTTTAAAACAGGCTTTTTCGGTGAAGTGGGTTTCAGAGACTAGCAAAATATCAATATGTATACCCCTGAGGAATTGTTCAACTTCAAGAATATGATTGGAAAGACCGTTTGTATTCCAGATTGCAATACGCAGATTTCGTTGCATAACTTGTTTAGTATTATTCACATCATGTTTAGTAACGAATTAGTAAGCTCCACTTGTTTGTTTAACATTGATTCAATTTTTTCAAACAACTTATTTTGACTATTTTCATTTGATTGTGCTCTTACTATATCAGCATATGACATATTTTGGTTAATATTATTATAGCTATTATTGTGGTTAACATTAACAAACGGGTTGCTGTCTTGACTTGATTTGTTTCTAGTTGATCGTTGTTGAATTACGTTATTTTTACGTTTAATAAGCTCTCGATAAATTTGGCACCCTTTATAGTTCGCTGTATGATTTTCTTGACAGTGAATGCAGCGAGGAGGATCTTCTATAGCATTTAGCATCACCGATAGCTCACTATTGTTGTTTATTTGATAACAGTAATTTACACTATTATTCTTCAGCATTTTGGATGTAATAAGTGATTAGATATGAACTACTGCACGGTTCAGGGGCTGAATAGATGACTTCGTAACAATACTTTTTCAAATGAAGCACTGTACTGTGTTTCTACAACTACTGATAAAACAATTGCCAGTTCTTCTAGTGCCTCATTTTTGTTTGCTCGTTTTTCATCTGGAAACAAATATATCAGCTTTACACTTACCCGACCTCTTTTAATAATCAATATTTTACGTTCGGTAATCGCCGCTTCAACCACGACCTTAACAAAAATTTCTTTTTCACTAGATCGCGGCATAGTTCCTTGCGTCCAAATAAATAACTTTTGTAAATAATGAAAAAAATTAGTGTTCATTTTGAATAATTAACAAAGTTATAAAGAAAAATGTTTATAGAATTATACTATTCAATGAATCCCACTAATAAAAAAAGGATGGACCGGAAAGGGTAAAAATATTAGACGGTAAAACCATTCGCTCAATTCGTCGGCCAGGTTTTTTCTGAAGACAAATGATTTTTGTGAGAAGTTTTTTCATCGCAGAAATACACTCGGAGATTTTTCATTTACTGCCGAACGAAGCGGGCACATGCTATAATCGGCTACGGCATTACTAATGTTAGTTTAAACTATGGATAATATTAGTAAAAAAATATTGTGAAATTTGTTTTATTTGAAGCTTTTTTACTCAAGCGCTTTTTCAAAACTGAACTTTTCCATTTATTGAACCTTAACTTAACTTAAACGATTATACTGAAATGAAGCCTGTGAATTGGACAACGTTAGGTATTTTTTGAAATATGTAATTATTTAGGTATATAGGGACTGAAAATAGTCGTTATTTTTATTTTTCCGGATCCAAAATTCATTGGGAAGAATTCGTTCAAAGCAAAATTCGAATATATCGATTTAATCCTTATGCCATATGCTAAGCAGATCTGCCCTTATTTTTATTTAGTAGACCTTTTGTTTTGAATCATTGCATAATTCCATAAATTATGATTATAAGATCAGAATATATAAATGAATTTATGATACACATTTATGCGCCAGTATAAAGAACGTTAACAATACAATATCTCATTGCTCGGTTAATTCGACTTGTTCCATATGGCCACAGGTTTATAAAAACAAACTAAAAATCTTGCAGGGAGCATAAATATTCTTGCCATTTACATATTAAATATGTATACGAGTAAATATACATATGTACAAACAAATGTTCATTAAGCAGTGTCGTCAAAGTTTTCAAGGTAGAGAAAATGGCTTGGGCAGAAATTTTTATAAATGAATTTGGAAAATTGTTTAGCTAATTTTTACCAAAATCGGAGTACCCAACCCCTGTTAGAAATTTATTGAGTACAGAAAATCGATATTTTATCGATTAAGTTTTTCAAACTATTAAAACAGAATCTTTAGAAAATAGTCCGGAATAAATAAAATAAAAATAAATTTTGTTCATGCGATATATGAAAAAAATGGGTGGCACACCAAAAAAATCTCAAAAATCAACAGTAAGTTTTAACCAATTGAAACTTACACTTCGTTTTACTAAACTTGAAAGTTTAATAAGTAAAGTTCCCGATACTTAAAAAAATATCCGATTTTTAAAAGGATCGAAACTTCCCAATACTAGTGCATCCCTCTTAATGTAAATCTATAATGACCGCTTATATCGCATAAACATATAACAAGATATAAAAATTTGTTTGGAAACTCGGTTTGTTTACGAAGTTTATACCTTTATCAGCAGTTTATCACTTTAGATGAATACCCCTACTTTGTCATCAGGAATATTCTATTTCATATAAAACTCAGACAAAGATAACTGGAAACAATAATTTTTGTACGTGTGTGTGGTTCAAATAATAACATTATTGAAATGTGTTTTTAACATGTATACAATATATACAATTAGAAATAATAATTCTCTTAATATACATAATTATTTTTAAAAATAAATTTTTATTGCTTTATCTTTATTTTCAGTGATGACTAAACCAAACACAGAAGCTTATCTATCTAATTGTTAAACAGTTAAATATTTAGAAGAAATAGCTCGTGGAAATCATTAAAACTAACTGGAAATCAGTGGAAAATTTGGAGCATAAATATTTAGTAAAACGGTTTAGGACGCTTTCGATTTGTACACGGAATTAACACTTTAGGAAATCGGTCAGAAATTTGGTCTTATAAATATTGATTATTTACTCCTTTTAAAAACAACCTGTTCTAAGGCCCTGCGAAAAAAAAATAAAACAAATACAGATCTCGCTACATCAAGCAAATTACAAACATAAGTGTATGCATATAGGTACTTAAAACGAAACACAGCGACGAACAATTCGTAAATAAAAAATAAAAGGAAAAGAATTTGCATTTTCCTTTAGCTGTACTATTTTTTATATGCATACATATGGATGTACATATGTATGTATGTGCTTGTACTTTTCTAGTAAAATATTATTTTGTATATCTTGAAAGTGTAATATTACAATGTTAGAGAAATAAGTATAATTATTCATAAATGAATCCTCTAAGAAAAATAATAAACAGCCAAACAATGTAATGGGAAAATCCATTTTAATATATGTTTTAAATCTTAGAAAAATTTATTTATTCTTGTTTCATTTGAGTAAGACTAAAAATACTTATTTGAATAATATGGGGATCAGTAAGAATAAGGCGATTCCATGATAATGATTGAAAAAATTATCAAAAGTAAGTACACATGTAATTTAATCAAAATCATGTTCCGAATGGGCAATAATAATAAGAATAATAATTTAGCCCTCATATCATACGACATAACACAATGTTTGGTCGAACTTATCCTACAATTTGTAGTATGCACTTGGATGTTTTCCATAGCCCAGCGATGGGCGGCACTGTTACGTTTTCGTTGGGGTTGAGCATTGGCAAAATTACTTTTCAAACTGGTCCAAAACAAAAGCATACCGTACTTAAAACGGGCACTTCCTGCAGTGCATGGGTTTTACTTTTTTTTAAATAAGCACTGTTTTGCTCATGTTTATATCAATGCGAATTCATATAAGGTATAGTTACTTTAGCAGCCGATTTGATTTTCGTTTTCAAAAGCCCTAAAAGCAAAAACAAAATGTATGTAAATTTTGACAACTCTTACGCAAAAACAAAAAGAAAATACATGGGAATTTTGTAGTCGTATTTATAACACCATCTTATATGGATTCGCCTTGGTTTGTATTTTTCTGAAATTTGTACATTTCACAGTGTGTCAGAATTTTATTTTTTTCGAAATATATTTATGATTTTCTAAAATACGTTTTGCTGTTCCTGAAATATATTTGAGGTTTTCTGAAACACATTTGAGTTATCCTGAAATAGATTTGTGGGTTCAGAAATACGTTTATGTTTCTCTGAAATACAGTGTCCCGTTTTGACCGATGGCGGGAGAAAAATAATTAAGTGTGCAAGTGTACGTAAATTTCCTAAAAGACGTGATAATACTTAAAGACGAGTGATTGGTTGATGATGAATTTACGCAGTTGCAAAATCCCGATATTTCTCCGGTTAAGATTTATTGAGCGCTCCTACAATTAATAGAAATTACAACTAAATTGAAATCTGTTAAAATCATTGATTTTTCTGCCCTGAATAAAAAGTGTCTCTAAATATACGTTATATTTTTCGTGTCAACTATGTAACGAAATTAGCTTTAAACACTTTACTCTCAATTTGCGATTCGCCGCCTAAAAGTTTCACTTCAAAAAACAATATCTATAAGAATAAAAACAACTTGATGCATTAATAATAGATATCCACAATACCATTGTGAATAAGTACAAGTGAAAAAACTTAGCCCATAAACGTCAAAATTCAGGACAGCTGAGATCACTTTCACTTTCGTATTTTTTAACGAAATGAACACATAACAATAGGGATTCTTCTTATTATGAGTGGATATGTCTTTTAAGTAAAGATCTTATCAATTTGAATTGGTGCCTAAATTTGTTTAAGTATATTATTTTCTGCAAAAAAATATCACGCAGTTTTTTTGTCACTCTTTATTATTTAATTGTACAAGTTTTGCTTATAATTATAATAAGTTTAAGTAATTATATATATATATATATATACATATATATTATTGTACCAGGTTGTACATATTTGCTTATAATATGTTTCTATATTAAACTATGTAAGTATAACAATTGGTGTTGCCAAATTATGCGTGGTATGACAGGTGTCATTTCTTGAACTATAATGCATGTACCAAGTTATAATTAATATATACATATATATATATATATGTATATAAATATTTAATTAATTAATAAATTTATATAGTTTCATAGAAAACCCCTAAGATTCATAGATCCATAACAGTATATTAGATTTATATGTATATAATATAACATGACGTTCGAAATTGGTATAAATATATGTTAAAAATAACCACAGGCAAGGTTTCCCCTCAGGTTGTCTACTGGTTATACTGTGGTGATAACTTTGTTCCTTAGAGTGGTCTTGTTTAGATTGTCTTACTTGTTTTGCTGTTTATGAGGAAGATTACAATTATTGCAAGTTGCTTTGCCTTTACAATAGTGCTTTATTGTGTGCCCATGCAACTAACAATTTTTGCAATGCATGAGGCTTGATTCTGGATAGGTAGGAGTTAATTCTAATACAATATCCAGATCTTAATTTGGCCAAAGTAGCGCGGGGCTCCCGAGACAGCAGGGACTGGTTGGGCTTCTATTACGGCATTGATAAGGCGAGAGTCGATGGTGGTAGTGACCGTCTCTTTGTGGATGTTGCTTAGAACCCGCCGGTACGCCTCCGGATCCAGCGGATGAGTTATATAAGGCTGGATCTCGTCCTTCAGTTCAAGGAGATGCTTTCTGATGTACCTGGAAGGTGGGTCATCCGCAAGCAGATGTCTATTTGGGTGCCCTGATGGCGTTCTGGCAGGTCTGCAGCTTCATCCACTATTCCTGGCAACCACACTGGTGCAGCATAGTTTATTACCGGCCGGCCAATCGCCTTGTATGTTGCCACCAACGTTTTTTTGCCTTTGCCCCAAGTGCTACCGGGGAGTAACTAGAGGACATTGTTGCGGCTCTGTACTTTATTGGCGATTGCGGTAGAGTACGCAAAGAAGGATAGCAGGCTGTCAAATGTAGCCCCAGAATCCTCGGGTGATTAACCGTCGGAATGGGGGTGCTATCGATATGGATGTTAAGATCCACGTTGATCTTCGTCCAGGTGGTAAAGAGGGTCGCCGAGAACTTAGTAGAGGACAACGCCAGGTGTCTGCCTGTGAAAAACGGGCACGATCGTAGAGATATCCTTTCACTTTCGAACACAGGTCATCAATTACATTGGCGGTGGCCATTATCGTGCAATCATCGGTATATGAGACTATGATGACTCCCTCTGGCAGTTGAGGGAGGTTGGAGATTTAGTGGTTAAACAAGAGTGGAGACAGGACACCACCCTGTGGTAGCCCTTGTTCAATTCTCTTTAGTTTCGATGTTGAGCCTCTAAATAATACCGTTGATTGACGACCACACCTCGCTTCCACCTCGGCTATCAGCGTGGAATGGCTTACCGCGTCAAAAGCCTTTGACAGGTCCAACGCCACCAGGACGGTTCTTTCGCAAGGGCGGTTCTGGTTAAGACCGCGATTCACCTGTGTGCTTATGGCATTGAGTACTGTTGTTTGGCTATGCACTTTCCGGAAGCCATGTTGATGCTTAGTCGAGCCCAGGTGGTAAGTATAATACGGGATGAGTAGGGCCTCACTTGTCGTTTCCACTGGCGAAAGCAGGAAAATCTTTTGTCTTCTTCTCCGGTGCTGCCGCGTATTGTCTCCCGTTAAATAAATATTAAACGAATTATTGAGAATAAATTCTCGCAGTCGAGAAAACGGCCCTTTATGAGTTAAATGGTCTTAATTTGAACGTGCTATAACCATATAAACCCAAGGTTTAAACTTTATGAAAAATTTATGATAATTGAAAAAATGTTCATCAAAATTACAAATATTTTGCAAATTTTTAAAAATAATGGAGTATGCAGTTCATAGCCTATTAAATTTTAGTATTGTATCTTGAGGTGTAATTTCTTAGTACTTTAATTTTAATTTTTACACTTCAAAATATTTTTGAAAACATTATTATATCTACGAGTATTATTATATTTTATCCTAAATCACCTAGTAGGACAAACTGTGATAAATTCCTATTTGTTTGCAACAGCCGAGGTCTTAAAAATTATTGTTATAAACTATCTCAGATTTTTGATAAACTCTACAAATTTTTGCTTCGAATATCAAACAAAACATGCGGAAAAGTAAGGATTTAATCAGCGACACAGTGACAATAAATTTGAATAAAGAAAATTAAAAGGATTCGTTTACGAACCAAGTAAGGCAAAAGCCATTATTTTTGGAAATATCTCGATTCCACCGCCATCTATCGAGTGATTTTTAAAGTAAAATACTTCTGTCCAGTAATTAATCTCCCTTTCAAATATGAGCCCAGACGTTTTATTAAAAGATGTTGACTTCAGGCCGAGCGGCCGAGTCTACTTTTCCCAAAGAAATATACATTGCATACTGAATATGACCGAAATCAGTCTATAACAAGTAAGGAAGAGTCTAAGTTCGGGTGCAACCGAATATTAAATACCCAGCGCAAGTTCTTACTTCAAATAAACCGTGCTTGTTGTATGCGGAAAAAGCTGTGAATGTAATAATCTGTATTTTGAAAAACTAAATGTCTTTTTTATTTAAATAAAAACTAAAATAAATTGGTATGCTTTTAATGTATGTGTTAAATATCGCGTTTTCCAATTTTTTTTGTAAATTACTGTTATATGAGAGGTTGCGTGGTTTTCGTCTGACAAAGAAGTGTTACAGATAAACCTATTTGCTCTAAGCTGGACCTATTCCCAACATTTATGATTCCATATACTTCATTATCAAACCAAATATTGCATATCAAATGTGAGCAAGTTACTATGTATATTACTAGAATATGGGATTTTTTTGAGTTTTCGTAATTTAACGATATATAATTTTCAAAAGTTTTCTTGCTCAGTTGAAATGAAAAGCGTACCTATGTATGTCTATATCCATCTGACTTGCTTTATGCTGCTACAAAAAACCGTTAAGTGAATAAAGTTATAAAGCCCTGGGCACCACTGCGCTCGGGTGTGAAAAGTATAGAAGAGTCTAAGTTTGGATTCAACCGAACCTTAAATACCCGATGCAGGCTTTCATTTCAAAGTTAGTCTTATATATAAAAATGAATGTGAGTCCTTTGTAGGCGTCCAAATTATTCAACTGATCTTTATGAAAGGCCAAACGTAAGATGTATATAAATTTGGAAAAGTGGGTGGTGCCACGCCCCCATGGAAGGTAAAATTTGAATTTGTCTTACATTCGCTACTAATCGAAAAGTATAGAAGAGTCTAAGTTTGGATTCAACCGAACCTTAAATACCCGATGCAGGCTTTCATTTCAAAGTTAGTCTTATATATAAAAATGAATGTGAGTCCTTTGTAGGCGTCCAAATTATTCAACTGATCTTTATGAAAGGCCAAACGTAAGATGTATATAAATTTGGAAAAGTGGGTGGTGCCACGCCCCCATGGAAGGTAAAATTTGAATTTGTCTTACATTCGCTACTAATCGGTGCAGATGAACGGTATTTGGGTATATACATACATACATACATACATTGTATGTCTTTTAGATCATATGTGGAGAAATGGGCGATACCACGCCTTATACAATAAAAAGCCAAATTCCTTGTAACTCCACTACTATTTGATGCAGATGCACAATATTTGGTATACATATGTATACCTAGGTCCTATATATGGCAATGTATTTTTGTTGGGGAAAAAGGCTGACTCATGCCCCCATTTAAGGCGAAACAACTATTCACAATATCTTTCCAGCTATTTGAGGAAGATATTTTATATTTATTTTATAAGGTATAAACCACAAAGGCAGCGTTCAATATCTAAAAAAAATATGTCTTTATTGGCGCATCAAAGCAAGCCAATTAAAATACCAACTTTTAAAGAATTCGCGACATGATTTCGTAAAATATTGAATATTTTGATTTGTTGTAAATTACCGTTATATGAGAGATATGTATGGCTTTAGTCTGATTTCTAAAATGTTCAAAATTGTGATACAAAGTGTACGTAATGTGGTAGAATTTGTTCGAAGGTGGGCGATAACATGGTCATCAATTTTGTCTATCAAATTTGAGGAAATTACCTTGTGTAGCTTATAAATATCGGAGTTTCTTGCTGTTATATGAGAGGTCGGGCATGGTTTTTGTACGATTTTTACAATTTTCGAAATTTTGCTTATTGACTTGAAATGCAATGTGTCCACTAAATTTGGCGGACTTTGGTAGCATAGCTTTTGAGATAGATGTACATACCCATTTGCTTGAAAGTGGGTGGTGCCACTCCTATTAACAATTTTTTTTTATTTTGCGTTTTTGTGCAACCTCATTCTAAATATTAAATTTTACCAAATTCTCTTTAATGGTTACTTAAATACTGCGTTTTTTGACTTTTGAAAATTACTGTTACATGAGAAGTGGGCGTGGTTTTTGTCAGAATTAAAAAAAATTTTATCGACTCCAAATGCAATGTCTACCAAATTTGGTACAGTTTTGTCGTACGGTTTCAGAGACATTTATTTGCTCCAAAGTGGGCGGTGCCACGCCCATTTCCCATTGATGTAGGCCCATCCATCATATTAAATTTAAACGAATTGTCTTTAATGCTGACTTAAATATGGCGATTCTTTAATTTTTTGAAAACTACCGTTGTATGAAAGGGGGGCGTGGTTTTTGTCCGATTTTAACAATTTTAATTTTGCTTATTGACTTGAAATGCGGTATGCGCGCCAAATTAGGTAAAGTTTGGTCAAGTAGTTTCGGAGATACAAGTTTTTTTTTAAAAGGGGGCGGGGCTTACTCGAGCAATCCGACTGACGACTATATGTTTACTTTATGCTGTTACATACAAGCGTTAAGTGAACAAAGTTATAATACCCTAGGCACCAGTGCGCTCGGGCATAAAACGATTTTTCGGAGCACAGCGCCACCTAGCAGGTATATTTTTTGTAGAAACGTTTCTCTTTACAGAACCATATTACATACTGAATATGAACCGAATGCATCCAAAACCACGTCTACGCCTCACCTACCGGCAATTTTTTTTATACAAACACTACCCGGCCACAGTAAATGCATAGGCAAAAAATTAGCCAAATCGGTTTGGTCGTTCTCACTTGATGCAATGACCAACGAACACCCTTTCATTTTTATATACTAATATGTATGTAAGATACGAAAAGGTTTCCACAAAAATAATATAATATATTATTAAGTTTTATTTATATATGATATTTTTGAATACTAATAGTAAATGGTGGACTATTTTGAATACAATACTCAATCTAAAATAATATTACATGCCGAAAAGACCCCTGAGATCTTCCATAGTAAGTTTACTACCCTCTGCTGACCGTGCTCCGGTAAGTACACCATCCGCAATCGACATTTTATGCTCCTGCAATGCTCTTATTCTCTCTTCTACAGTATCCTTGCACATGAATTTATAAATAACCACATTTTTCTTTTGCCCAACACGATAAATGCGGTCCTGGGCTTGCGCCTCCAATTGCGGATTCCAATGCAAGTCAATCATTAATAAATGGTTAGCACCGATTAAGTTTAAACCTACTCCCCCCGCTGTTAGCGAAAGAAGAAGGATTCGTTTATTATTTTCATTATTAAATTCTGTAACAATTTCTTGACGATTTTTGACTGGTACAGTTCCATTAAGAGATAATGTACGGACACCCTGCTCTTCCAAATGTGTATGCAGTATATTTAGAACGCTCGTCCACTGTGAGACTACAATGGCTTTGTCATTTGCACAAAGCACACGTTGTTTCAAAATTTCCAACACCTTTTTAATTTTAGATGAAGGTCGATTTATATTAAATACTGGATTGCTCCGCTGTAACACTTTCGCAGATGCTTTTGCAATAACTTCTTCCTCAGGTTTAAGCACCTCATTATTTTCTAAGCTGCGATTTTCAGAGCTATCGTTAATAGCTAAGTTGTTCAACTGCTCAAGCAGATCAATTTTTAGCTTTTCATCGTCACTTTCGCTTTCTATATTCTCAGCGTTGTCAGAATCATCAAGCATCTAAAAAGAGACAAACAATGGTAATACGATTTTTTTATTTGATGATACTCAAATCGTACCGAATCAATTAATCCTGGATGGCAACATATTTGTCGGAGTCTTAAAAGCAACACCAAAATTTCATGTGATTTCACATCCTTTTGACCCCGATGCAGTTTTGTAAATTTCTCATGTACCTTATAATACGCACCATTTGGATCTTTGTTTTGCATAAAAGTAGGTCGATTACTATCTTCTTTATACATGAAATCAGTGTTGCGTTCAGCCCTTTGTAGCAAAAACTGAGCGAATAGTGTGCGTGAGTATACCATTATCTTCTGATATACATTCATTTCTTCTTTATCTAAGCACACTTCGATCAGCTCGATACGTTTTTCCGGTAAACATTGTAGAGCCCCACGTTCTTGCAGCATTGCTTTTGTGCGGCGAAGCATAAGTGATTTCATTAAAGTATTTAAACGCTGTTGTCCTCCAGCACTCTTGTTGTCAATCCATTTCTTCCAGTGAGAAAGTTCATCAAATGGTGAACACCGGAGAAACTTTATTAATGCATAGGCATCCATTTCCTTATTTTGAATAGGGGTACCTGTCAAAGCCCATTTGAATTTTCCACGTAGGGCACACACAGCCATTGACATTTGCGCTTTATGATTGCGTACCACATGTGCTTCGTCAAGTATTATCCGCTGCCATTTGATGCCAAATAGAGCACCTTGAGATTTTTGCTCACGCGATACGATGTTATAAGTAGTAACGACAATATCATATGTGCGTAGATGTTTCGGTTTGGTATCACGGTTGTTGCCGTGATGAACACAAACTGTTAGCTTGTGTCGCTTAACTTTGCTGTCAACTTCTAGTTCCCATTGACGTACCAAGCTGGCAGGACAAACAACCAAAGTACCGCCCGGATAGACTGCAAATAACATTAGGTGTAACATAAAAGTATAATTATTTTTACCAATATATGAATGTACACACAATCTCGTCGGCCTTTCGAAGTCCAGTTTTCATTTTCAGTTTCTGATTCACTTGCATCATCACTTTCAGCACTTACTTCAGACTTTGAACGGTTTTTTACGGCGAGTACTAATGATATCATTGTTAGGGTTTTTCCTAAACCCATATCATCAGCAAGAATGCCACCTCGAGGTTTCTGATTTTCCCGCCATGTCATCCAAGCTAGTGCATGTTTCTGGTGATCCATAAGACTTACACGCAAATTAGCTGGATCCTCAGCAAGTACATCTTCGGCAGGACACGTTTTCAATGAACTATGTATATCCTTAAAAAAAATATGCGGTTGAGAAAATTTATAACGAACAGTTTTGTAGAAATTTTATTCATTTTTAGAATGTCTGTCAGAGTGTGTGTGAAGACTTATAATCAAAAATAATCGAAAATTTAGCCAATCCTTAAATATCTAATGCAAATTAACTTATGCTATTAGATGGATACAACGTAAATCTCAGACATTTTCTCAGATATCCGTTCTAATGATTTCATCATGCAAATTTAAATTTTAGGTAGCAAATACATTTTTGATACAAACCTGTAGGCGTTCAACTGTTAATTCACGTTGTGCATTGAATGTGGCTAGACCTTGTTTGCCTGTATGTGTGGGTTGCATTTGATTTACAGCTTTCGAGAGGTCTTCCCATGTTAATGGATCTAACTTATTTCGTAGATCCTGTTTTGAAGAGTTTGAAGTATCACCATCTTCTACTTTAAGAGTGCTTATGTACTGAGATTTTATGTTAACATCATTTTGGAGACGGTCAATACGAAGAGAAAGCTGCCTCCCTCCATCAGGCAAACTTTGTGATATTTTCTCAAATAGTTTTTCAGCACTCTGCAGTTCTATTTTCAGTTCTCGGAATTTATTCAATTCTTTTTCAAAAAAATCTCTTGAAACAAGTTGCTGCAGTTTGTTCAGGCCTTTGGTTCTTAATGTAGCATTTTCGTTTGGTTCTAGCTGAGTGGAAATTTTTGGTTGCACCAGATATGGTTTAGGTTTAACCAACTCTCCCTTTTTGTAATTTGGTGTGTTGGCTTCTGTTTTTTTATTTACCTGATCACTTTCATCACTGCTGCTAGGTATTTCTATGGGTTTCTCTTTGAAACTAATCACCTGAACATCACTTTCATCAGAAGACTCCACTTGGGTTCGATATTTATCTATTGGGGTTGTTTGATACATAGTCGAAGACAATTTTTCGTTTATGGCTTTTTCGAATTGCATGCTATACCGTGCCGAGCTTAAAGGTGAATCGCTATTGGTCTTGAGCCGTGCATATTGGTTTTTTTTCGGTGTGTTAAGAAAATTATCTGCTTTCGGGGTTTCCGTAATATCCTCCGTCTCATTTACGCTTTCATTAATATAGCTACTTGCCTCTGATCCTCCCACAGATTTTTCTTCAAAGTATGTTTCAGATGCAGACGTGTTTTTAGCTTTAAGACTTTGTGATTCAAGACCTTCGCTTTTATTTCGCTTCCCAGTTGCTTCACATTTTTCCGCTGAATCTTCTACATCTGATCTTGCGTCTGAGTACTCAATATCACTGGAATCCGAAAGATCTGCTGGCCTTATTCCAGTAATACTCATTCTAGTACGTGGAGATAATGCCTGCCTATCGGACTCGTCACCTTCGTCCTCTTCTTCCGAATCCGACCGAATAACAGCTCTTCTATTTCTGTTCCCATTACTTTTACGTTTTCGAATTACAATACTTTCATCAGAACCTTTAACATAACAATAGTTCAACCAAAGAAGGTATATAGTATTTAAATATTGGAAGATAAATTACCTTCATTTTCAGACTCCTCAATAACGAGTTCGCCACTGGGCAGATCTGAATCTGTAATTTAGTTCACAGTAAGAAACCTCACTAACTTTACAATAAAACTCACATTTTGTTCCAGATTCATCGCTACGAAATTCTTCCTCTTCATCACTCGAAACAACTTCGTCCAAATCAGACATAGCTTTAATTATTACCTGTAACTAAACAAAATTATCAAACTCACAAAACCGCGCACACTCTCAGAAAAACTCCTTCTGATGACATTATTTTGAATATACTGTTACTAGATTTGTTTGTTTTATAATAGTGACATTTCGGTTAATGACATTTCATAACTGTGCTGCCATATCGATTATTAAACATTATTGCATTCTCCACCTTGCAAGAACAATGCCAGTCAACTGATAATACACCAAATAGTCAGTGCGGAAAAAATTTTGTCATCTCAATACGCGATACCGCTAAAAATAAAATGCTACATAAACAGAATTCAATACATTTTTGACAGCGACATAAACGGCAACAGAATTTTGCTAGGCTATTTCTTATGCTGGTGACAGGATACATGTCAAATATTTATCTAATTCTTTACTAAACCCATATTTTTCATTAATATTGGGCCCGTTTCTTTGTAACCTAGTTGCAAAAGAACTCTAGGTAGGATAACGAATTGCATGTAAAGCGATAACACTAACTCGCAAATATATGCGAGTTGAGCCAACTTGGTAAAATCATATCCGACCTGAGATGTAGTGTTGTACTGAACCGGAAGAAAATTCATGGGAAATTCCAGTTTAACACCCAATTCGTTTTTATATGCATAGTATTTTGCAATATATAACTCCATTAACCTAAAAAATGGTGGCACAACTATTTTCTGTTCTAACCCCACATCTCCACAGAAAATAATTGATGTTCTACCATCTGTCATTTTGACAGCAAAATTTGAGAAATATATTGCAATTTTTATACGTGGGCAGTTGATGTCATGAAATAAGCATTTGTAAGATGGCGTCAAACAAGCGGGTTCGTTGCATTGAAGCTCTTAAAAATTTACACAACCTACAAAGAATTGCAGAAGAAGTGCAGAAAAGAAAAAACCGAAGTTTTGGATAAATCTATCAGTATCACTCGTTGTAAATAAAATGGCGTAGAGTAAAAAATGTATGTACTCGTAATTATACCGCATCATTTGCGTTGATGTTGCCACAACGAAACTTTCGCTCAAATTTAAATTGAGCTGTCAAAGCAACAAAATGACAGCTTATTTCAAGCAATACATGTCAGGAAATAAACTCTGAAATATATTGCTGACATGGAGAAATAAGCGGTCTCCATTGACAATATATTTTCTGACATATATTTTCAGACATCAACTATTTCCTGTGAGATGTGCCCTTAAATAACACTAAACAAATTACATTTTTCATGAAAGATGCGGACAGGGTTGCTTTTGCAACTAAAGGAAATTTTATCCGAGCTGGAGCTTTCTTTTTTGCAACTCGGGTACAAGAAAAAAGGGGCCTATTTTAAAGAATATGTGCAACGAACGAAAAATAAAACATTATGAATGACGTTGGGTTCTCTGTTTCTGTTGTTTGTTGCACCAACTGTTCTTGTGCCTGTTTCTGTCCTTCGCGACACCGCGCCTTTAGACCAAAATGATACTCCTACCTATCCAAAATGAACCCTGACATACCAAACACATGCTCTGTATGTGGGAATTCTCCGCACGATACCAAACACCTATTCACATGTCCTCTCAAACCAACTCATTTAACTCCCCGCTCCCTCTGGTCCGACCCCGGCGAAATAGCACGTTTCCTGGGCCTCCCCTAGATGAGTTTGACTCCGTGAATCCGTTCTTCACAAGGTGTGACAAGCCGCTACAACAACAATAACCGAAGTTGCTATCAGATTCTTATGGGCCGTTTACATAGGACCTTTGCTTTGCTTTGCTTCAGAGTTTCGCTTTGACAGATAAGTTCAATACATGATGTTATATGAGTCCTGCTAAATACATGGCGAGAAAAGTAGAGCAAGCCAAAACAGATGTCAGCAAATGTGTACGTCTAATCTTACATTTCACCCTAGGTCATCAATATTACGGAATATACAAGTATAAAGATTTACTGCTGATTTCCTTCTTCCTACTGGGTTATGCCTAATTAAACTAAAAAAAGACTACGACTGTCTTCATAATTTCTTATATAATAGATTCATTTCCAATGTTAAACTTGATCTACAATGCAACCCAAGGAACTTCTGGGTTTTTATCAATAATAAACGCAAAACTAATGGTTATTACGGAATATACAAGTATAAAGATTTACTGCTGATTTCCTTCTTCCTACTGGGTTAGTGCTCCGTATAAAATCGTCAGTACCGAAAATTTTCAACTTATATGGTTCTATTACGTGTGGTTTCCACCTGCTTGAAATTGTACTTAACTTAATGAAGCAAGTGAGATGTCGCTTGTGAAGACCTCTTATGGTATGAGGAATGCTTTTTCTGGCATATCAATCGTTAGGCGTGTTCTCGCTTACTGCAACTATATTTGTTTTTAGTTTGACAGGAATTTCTCTTTTCGTAGCGTCTTTCATTGTGACATCATCGTTTGACGTAGTGTATTCTCGCACAAGATAGAGCGCAGGGCACGAACCTTCTTTCTTCACGACATTTTGCAAATGAAACAAGTATTTTCAAAATGCCCAGGAACACGCTCTCTCTCTCTTGCGAGAACAAAGAAAGCAAGCGAGAATTTGAGGCAGGAGAAGGCCGCCCGGTAGGCCTGTAAAAATAATTATTATATAAAGGGTGGTTAAATTTTAAGGGCCGATGTTCATTTTGAATAAAACACAAATTATTTTGGAAATTACTGTAATTTTTTTTTATTATGATAATATGGTGTGGTTCAATTATGTATGGAACAAAATATCGGCCAAATGTCCGCCGCGACCTCGGCGGCACTCCTCCATCCGATGGTCCTAATTTTCGATGACGCTGAGGCATAATTGAGGTTATATGCCGTTAATGTGCCGAATTATCTCATCCTTTAGCTCTTGAATTGTTGCTGGCTTATCGACGTACACCTTTTCTTTCAAATAACCCCAAAAAAACTATGCCAAAGCTGACAATTACGCTATTTGTGAATTCCTAAATTCTATTGATTGGTCAATTTTGCACACCTTCGATGATCCACACGATTCATATGAATTATTTCGCAGTAAATTATTTTATTGTATTTCGAATTACGTTCCTTCAAAAAAGTCTGTTAAGCGCAATAAGCCGCCGTGGTTTAACAAAAGGTTAAGCCATTTAAAAAATTTGAAAAACAAGGCACATAAGAAATTCAAGGTGTCGAATACATCGGAAGATAATTTATGCCTAATTAAACTAAAAAAAGACTACGACTGTCTTCATAATTTCTTATATAATAGATTCATTTCCAATGTTAAACTTGATCTACAATGCAACCCAAGGAACTTCTGGGTTTTTATCAATAATAAACGCAAAACTAATGGTTTCCCAGCATGTCTAGAGTTTGACGGTGAGATGTCGGAAATACCCTTGCAAACTTGCAATCTATTTGCAAAGTTTTTTCAAGGGGTGTATGATAACAGTAATTGGTTTCCTAATAATAGCTCCACATTTTTTGACCAAATTGTTAGTTCTAATACAATTACAAACATTGATATATCCCCTGATGAGGTCTCTCTAGCAATATCAAATCTAACGTCTAGCTCTAGTCTCGACCTAGAAGGACTTGCTCCAGTATTTTTGAAAATGTTTTCAGAGTCTATCTCTTTTCCATTGTCCTTGCTATTTAACTATTGCCTTAAGAAGGGTATTTTCTTGGACTACTGGAAACTTTGTGCAATCTCGCCAATATTCAAGTCAGGTGATCGTAGCAAAATTACAAACTATAGACCTATAGTCAAGCAATGTACATTTGCTAAAATATTTGATAATATCCTAAATACTAAACTTTTTAATCACTTTAGAGATCGATTCAGCTATGCACAGCATGGGCTTCTTCCAGGGAGGTCCACTTGTACCAATCTTTTAATTATCACAAATCATATTGTTAAGGCTTTGGAGCAGAAATATCAAATGGATGTCATTTATACTGACTTTTCTAAAGCTTTCGACAAAGTTCACCACTCTGTTTTACTACACAAGCTCTCCCTATATGGAATCGCAGGAACACTTTTGAAGTTTCTGGAATGTTATTTGGTAGGCCGCAAGCTTTTAGTGAAGATTGGGCCGACGAAATCGGACTGCATCGTGAATGCATGGTCTGGGATACCGCAGGGCACTCACTGCGGACCGCTTTTGTTTTTATTGTTTATAAACGACTTACCCCAGCATTTCAAGTTTTCGAAATGTCTCATGTTTGCCGATGATGTCAAAGTTTTTATGCCAATATGTAATCTAATTGACTCCCGTAATTTACAATCCGATTTTGTGGTATTCCAGCAGTGGTGTACCGCTAATAATTTGTTCCTTAACACAGGAAAATGTCATGTGGTTTCTTACTCCAAAGCTCTTAATCCGATTGAGTTTGACTATTCAATAGACAATGCCATTTTGAGTCGTTTGGAGGAAATCAAAGATCTTGGGGTCTTTTTCGACAAGAAACTAACTATTAACAGGCATGTTGATGTTGTTCTTGCTAAAGCACTTTCCTTGATGGGATTCATAAGAAGAAATTCGAAAGATTTTAAAGACCCTTACACTTTGAAGCATAGCTGGGTACTAATGATTAGAAATCCTAATGATTAGCAATCGGATTAGATGACTTTTTTTGGCCGAACAATTGATTGATTTTGATTAGTTGGACACTTTAGACGATTACTAATTGATTTGATTAGAAGTAATCGAAAATCTAATCGCGTCTAGTGACGATTAGCATTTCTAATCAAAACTAATCAAATCTAATCAAAAAATCTAATCGATTAGATATCTTGATTAGTTTTGATTAGATGGACATTTTGAACTAGTTTTGTGACCAAAATTTGTATTTATCATATTTATTTTATATATTTACATAATATAACAGTTTTTAATATTGCATAAAATTGCATACCTGGGTCACCCTGTTGTATACACGTACCTTACAGAAAGCTGGCGCTTGTGAAACGCAGGAGTTTTAAAGAGCGGTCATTGTTAAACATAAAGCGAAAAGTGCGGCAGTGAAAAATCATCGTATTCGGTCTGTTTAGTTTGTTACAAATAATTTTGTAAATTGTAGCTGTCGACATGGACCAAATTTTGTTCGAAGGCGAAGACTTTTCGTCAGACGATGATGTTGCTGATCCGAACTATGTACCGGAGAAGGTCATCCGCAAGAGGAATATAGAGCGAGCCGGCAGTGAGTGCTAAAAGAATGCGTAGCATCGGAAGTTCACCGAAATTAATTTTCCCCCCTGAATTCTATGTGTCAATGGAAAAAGTTTGTTAAAATAAGTGTTGGTGAAGTTCAAACAATGTTGTGATGTTGTAGAGGTTGCCTTTAAATTGTGATGTTAAATTGATTTTAAATCTGTATTAATTATGGTCATCGCTAGTTAATAAAAATCCTCTATTGTTTTAGTTTTGCTCGATTGTGTGTTTTATTGTATTATTTTTATTTAGTTGGTATAGATACCATCTGCAGGTTGACGTCCAACTGGGGAAAACTCAACTCAGCTGTCAAATACATTGATGGGTGCGTTCAGTGCCAAAGTGTCATCCAGTGGCAATAATCTCTTTACACTAGTGGCTAACAATATTATTACATGCTTTCTTTTTTTATGGTGAGTTTTCAATGTAGAACTGAACCTAAGGTATGCATTCAAGTCTATTAGATTAATTCCAACCACCTCTGAGGTGGACGACTAACACGACCACTACGCGTCCTCTTAACAGCTGGATCATGTCCGTTCACCCCTTCAGGTGTCTCGTGATCCTTTACCGACTCTGCTTCTGACTCCGAACTACCAGCGGTTTGATACTCATCTGATGAGGCAGTACTATCGTTCAACACTGGTAGTACTTGTTCATCCACATTGCTCTCAATTGGTTTATTTTCATTGTTAACATTGTCTTGTACGTTTCGCCCAGGTGGCGGAATTATGTCAATTGGTTTCAAGTTATCTGACTTGCCTCTGTTACATCTCACATTGTCCTCAAACATTACTTCTCCCCCATTCACCTCGTTATTCTTTGTTTTGGCAATGAACCGTCGGTTGCGTCTAAAATGACTATCAAAATTATCTTTAATAATGTATGATCGACCATTTACATTGCCGACAATGGTCCCATAATTCCATTCCTTTCCATTTTTCTTAAAGATCACGAGATCACCCAAATTTAATACTGGCAGTGCTTTTGCATTCCGGTCATAATAATACTTCTGCTTTTGTTTTTTGTTTTTAATTTTTTCTTGAACAGTTTCTTCACTTAAGTTGCTTCGAGTCAACAACGAATCCGCAATCGGCATTCTCGTCTTGACCTGCCGCCCAAAAAACAACTGAACTGGTGTCAAGGGCATACTTGCCACAGGCGTTGTGTTATATTCTAATATCCTATATTGATAATTTTCAGTATCTCGCTCCTCAACACAACGTTTCAAAATATTTTTCGCAATTGCAATCCCTTTTTCCGCTAACCCATTGCTTTGTGGATACCGCGGGCTAGAGAATTTCATGATGATATTATACTCATTTGCGAACTTCTCAAATTCACGCGAATTAAATGGTACGTTATCTGATTTAATTACTGTTGGATACCCTAACTTATCAAAGTTACACTTTAACTTTTCAATAACGTGCCGCGACATTTTGTTCTTTAAGTGTTCCACAATTATATACCCCGAATATGCATCTATCACTGATAAAAAGTCTTGTCCTGTATACTCAAACAAATCCATGGACACCATCTGAAACGGATACCTCGGTAGTTCTTCCTGAACCAGCTCTTCCTTTTGATGGCTACGTGTAAATTTTTCACAAATGGCGCAAGATGTTACCATCTCCCTTATCTGACTGTTCATGCTAGGCCAATAATAATGCATTCTTGCACGTGCAAGAGTCTTTTCGATTCCCAAGTGGGGTGCATGTAACCATTTACTCAGCTTTCCTTGTAACTCTTTTGGAATTACCAGTCGATGATCTCGAAATAACAGATCATTCTCAAAATGAAGTTCATTTTTGAATTTGTGAAACACACGACACTGATCGTCCAGTTGGTGATAATTTGGCCACCCGTCTTCAACATATCGACAAATTCGCACAAAGGTTTCATCATGCTCAGCGATTGAACGGTATAACTTGTAGTTTTGTTCCGACAGACACGCGGACTTAGTAACCGAATGAATGATTCCTGCTAACTCTGGCTCTTCTCTACACTCAGACAATTGGGCCCGTGATAGGCAGTCAGCCACAAGCATTTCTTTACCCGGCTTGTAAACAACAGTCATCTTTGGATATTTCAACAGTGACATGAGCATTCGCTGAAGCCGCATTGTCACATCATCTATATCCCGCTTGACCAATGTTTCCAACGGTTTATGATCGCTTTCAACTACAAATTCCCGTCCGTACAAAAAATAATGAAACCTTTGACATGCGAAAACTATTGCCAACAGCTCCTTTTCGATCTGGGCCCATTTTTGTTCGCTTTTACTTAGCGTTCGAGACGCATATGCCACTGGATGACCATTCTGCGCAATGACACAACCTAATCCATCCTTGGATGCATCAGTTTGCACAATGACTGGCAACTTCGGATCATAAATGGCCAACACCGGTTCCGATGTTACTCTTTCACGCAGACTTTCAAATTCTCTATCATGTTTTTCTGTCCACTCAAATTTTACATCATTTCGCGTAAGATTCCGTAAATGTGCCGATTGCTTTGACAAGTTTGGAATAAATTTTGCTAAATATTTAAGAATACCCAAAAATCTCGCCACGGATGCCTTATCCGTCGGCTTTTTCATTTTTAAAATTGCATCCCTATACTTTAGATTCACCTTGAATTTCCCATCAACCAAAATGTGACCCATAAATGTTACCTCACGCTTAAGATATTGAATCTTTTCAGGGTTAAATTTAATATTATATTTACGCGCTCTTTGCATTACTCTATTCATTATCTGATCATGTTCTTCTTCCGTTTTTGCACAAATACCGACATCATCAAAATAAATCATAACTCCTTCTATATCTCCCAACATTTTGACCATTTCGCGTTGAAACAATTCGGGTACAAAATTTAACCCAAATGGCACGCGATTAAACCTATATCGACCAAATGGAGTCATAAATGTGGTTAAATTGGAGCTCGCTTCGTCCATTTTCATCTGCCAATAGCCACTTTTCAAATCTAACACCGAAAAAACGCGTTTATCCGCTAACCCAGCCGTTAAATCGTCTATCGTCGGAATCAAAAAATGCTAACGCTTGATGCACTCATTGAGTGGTTTTGGATCTAAACAAATACGAAGTTCCTCTGAGTTTGGCTTTTCGACTATTTGTAAATTATTGACCCAGTCAGTTGGGTAATTAACAGGTGAAATGATTTCATCCTGGACCATTTTTTCCAATTGCAACTTCAATCTTTCTAACAATGAGTTTGGTATCCGTTTCTTATAGTGGAGGACTGGTTTCGAGTTTTCTTTCATGTTTATCGAAAACGTTCCCGGAAATCTACCCAAGCCTTCAAAGACATCGCGATTGTTTTTCACGAATTCCTCTTTTGTTTGTGACAAACTAGATATAGAACCTACACAACCTACATCCGCTCGTTTGACTAATCCCCATCGCTCGCTTGATTCGAGACCCAGTATCGGTTCACATACATCATCGACAACAACAAAATGAGAGAACTGTTCAGTTTTTAGCTTTGTATCAACGCATTTTAATTTCACTGTTCCAAAAACATTTACTTTATTTCCATTATAATCAAAAATTGAATACTTTTCATTTTCATTCTCCAATTCTACTTTCAGTTTTTTGAATATTTTTACAGGAATGCAATCCACATCAGATCCAGTATCTATCTTGAATCTAACCCCTTGATTTCCTATTTGATAATCTTTGTACCACCGCTTCGTATGGTTTGCCGAACTAGTCGAGTTTATTCTATAAATATGATCTACTTTAATAACCTTATTCGCACTTCCATCAATGATTTGTACATAATTACCTGAGTGACCCCAGTCGATAGAATGTTGTTGTTGTTTTCCAGTGCTGTTGTTGTCCTGTTTACGATTTCCACTTCTGTGCTCTGGTTTGGCTGCGTTGTTGTCTGTATGCTTGCTTTTAGATTTGCAAAAACGCTCAAAATGACCCTTACGTCCACATGAACGACAATTGATGTGTTTAGCTTTGCATGACTGCAAGTGATTTGCCGTGAAATCATTACCACAATTGTAGCACTGACGTCTTATTGCATCTATTGCCTCCTTTGGTTCATTGTCTAACACGCTGTTGACACTTTGTTGAATATGTGCGTTCAACATAACCTTATTTTCTTTCGCTGCTTCATACGTTTTACAAATTTCGATGACTTTACTTAATGGCTCATCCTTGCCATCCAATAGCTTCAATTGTAATTTTTTATCTTCAACACCAATAATGATCCGATCTTTCAGCATTCGTTCTTCATATTTTAATTCGTTTCCGCAGTCGCACTTGGTATTGAAGTCACAAAACTGAATTTGCCTGCGAAGTCCAGTTTCAAACTCTGCAAACGGTTGCTTCTCTTTCTGCAAGATATTGTTGAACTTGAAAGATTCCATTGTTGTATTTTTCTTGGGTATGCAATATCCATCGAACGCCTTCAAAACATCATTTAATGTGCGCTGGTTGACTACTGTGGCAGTAGTATTTTGATCCCCATTCGTTGCAACAACAATATTCTCTCCAATAATATCTTCTTCTGTTCCATCGTTTGGAAACAAGATGTTATAAATTTCCCGCGCTTGACGACCAATTAGCCATAAAAATGTTGCAATTTTTGTCGATTCAATTTCCGTTGCTTTGCCAGTTGCCCGCATGTATGTACATCAAAAATTCATTTTTCCATGCTCGCCACTCCTTTGCTACATTTGTACAATCCAATTCCTTTGGTAACCGATCGTTAGACATGTTTCAGCGTTAACTGCTTGCTTTTTGATTAAATATCACCCAATATTTGCGCTATCTCTAATTACGATGATGAATATGTGATCATATCCTCATTTCAGATAATGATGCTCCCACAATCCACGGATTTTCCTACTATTCCTCGATATTGGACGATATTTCACACGTGGCGTAGCCCTTATACGCTTCTTTGCCCAAACAACTCCGCTCCTTTGCTAAAATACGCTCAAATCGTTCCAGTCCTTTTCACTTCTGACACCATGTATTAATTATGGTCATCGCTAGTTAATAAAAATCCTCTATTGTTTTAGTTTTGCTCGATTGTGTGTTTTATTGTATTATTTTTATTTAGTTGGTATAGATACCATCTGCAGGTTGACGTCCAACTGGGGAAAACTCAACTCAGCTGTCAAATACATTGATGGGTGCGTTCAGTGCCAAAGTGACATCCAGTGGCAATAATCTCTTTACACTAGTGGCTAACAATATTATTACAAAATCGTTATATTAACTGTTTCTTCTTGTTGTGACAGACAAATGGAGGAACAACAGCTAAATGTGCAGCCTGTAACAAAATGATAAAAGGCACAGGAGAAGTGACATCCAACTTCATATCCCATTTAAAAGTTCGGCACAGTGAGCTGCACAAAAAATATATGAAGATGAAAGCAGGTTCTTCTGATGAAAGCACGTCGCAGGAAGCTTTCGAAAAAAAACTTATTCGCTTTCTTGTAGACTGCGCGTTACCGGTTTCTCTAGTAGAGAAGGAGTCATTTCGTGACCTGTTTAGCGGCACTGGATTAAAAGTTATGTGCAAAAAAAACAGCCATCAAAAAACTCGATGAAAACTACAACAGCATGTTGAGTACGGTACAGACAGCCATGTCTTCATCGAAATATTTCTGCACCACAGCGGACATTTGGTCGGGTAATCACAGGAGCTTCTTGGGTTATACCTGTCATTGGTTTGATACAAATTTCGAAAGGAAATCAGCTGCGTTGGCGTGTAAAAGAATTTTTGGTGTGCATTCGGCGGAGAAAATCGCACAAATGGTCGGGGAAACGAACAGTTCCTTTGGCCTGAATACGACCAACGTTATAATGACCATCACGGACAACGGTTCGAACTTTGTGAAGGAATTTCGTGACCATGGCTTGAGGGAAACTGATGGCGAAGAGGCAGAGGAAGACAGCGAAGACGAAATGCCGACTTTCCAAAATGACAAATATTTGCCGAAGCACGAAAGGTGTGCCTCTCACACACTGAATTTACTAGCTACCACTGACTTCCACAGGATTTTGAGAGAGCATCCAGCACTACATAGTCAATACACAATGGTAATATTTATACATAATTTACTTCTTTCAGACGATCAAAAAATGCCATCAATTATGGAGAAAGTGCAAATGGCCAAAATCATCCGAAATCATCCAGAGCATTCTAGGTTCAGCTCTTGTTGTACCAGTAGTAACTAGGTGGAACTCACTATATGATGCAATCCGGAGGTTACTACAGTACAAGGAGAAGTTGAGTGAGCTTTCCGATGAACTGACTCTGTCTCCTTTTACATCAAGTGATTTTCAATATTTGGAGTCGTACAAGCTGCTAATGGAGCCTATTTCCCAAACTTTGGACTTTCTCCAAGGTGAAACCAATGTGAAATATGGTTGTATTATTCCTGCGTTACTTTCTTTGAGTAATAAACTGCTAAAATTATCCAGAAAACCCGAACTTTTGAGCAAAATTAGATCAACAGCAGTGCAGTTAGAACATCAATTGAGAGAAAGGTTTAAATTGCATTTCACATTGGCTCCCTAGGTAAACATGGCAATAGCGGCAGCTGTATTGACTCCAAATGTGAAAATGAAATGGTTGCGGGTTGTCCAAAAAACATCGCCTGACTGTACTGAGGAGCAGATCTGCAAAAGGGTGATTGAAGTCATATGCACTTTGTTCAAAAATGATCCGCCATATATTGCAACGGACGTGCCGAATTTGAGCAATGAAAATTCTTTTTATGATTTTGATGATGACGGTAAATTTATTACTATTTCATGATTTTTCAAAGCTAAAATTATTTTGGTTACAGAAGATGACGTAGAAAAATGTATTCCCAAAACCCAAGTTACACCTACCGCGTCCAACGGGTTAAAAAGCGCCATAAGCAATCAGCTTTGCGGTTATTTGTGTGACCCGTATCCCGGCCCTGAAATTTGGACGAAATATTGTGTGTTAAAAGAAGCATGCATAGCGTTTAACACCCCACTGGCATCTTCAGCGCCCGTCGAACGCCTATTTTCATTTGCAGGCATAATCAACACTCCAAGACGAAATTCATTGTCGGACTTTTCTTTTGAAAAGTTGGTATTAATGAAGTCTAATGTAAATTTTTTGTGAATTATATGTAACGAAAATCAGCATTCATTTAAAGAGACGTAATTTTAATATCGAAATGTATTTTTTTTTCAGAACTGACGAAATATGAATTTGGTTTTTTTTTTGTTGACTTCTTGTGAGCTATAATGTTTGAATTTGTCGTACATAAGTTTTAATATCAATACTTGCTTTCTAGTATTTGAAATCCTACATAGATCTATAAAATAAGTATATGTGTATGTTATATTTTGTAAATATATAAAATAAATATGATAAATACAAATTTTGGTCACAAAACTAGTTCAAAATGTCCATCTAATCAAAACTAATCAAGATATCTAATCGATTAGATTTTTTGATTAGATTTGATTAGTTTTGATTAGAAACGCTAATCGTCACTAATCGCGATTAGATTTTCGATTACTTTTAATCTAATCAATTAGTAATCTGAAACTTTCATATAAAAAAATTTCTAATGATTAGAGTACATTTTTTTTCTAATCCTAATGATTTCGAATTCTAATCGAAAGTCCCCAGCTATGCTTTGAAGTCGCTTTATATTTCTCTAGTAAGGAGTCACCTGGACTATTGTTGTCTTGTGTGGAGTCCTTACTATTTGTCCCACCGTAGAAAAATTGAACGAGTTCAAAGAACTTTTACTTGATTTGCTTTATTCAAATTAAACTGGCCATGCGGTGTGCCAGACTATGATAGTAGGAGGAAACTTCTCGGCTTACAATCCTTGGAAGACCGGAGAATTTACTTTGCGCTAATGTTTGTCTACAACTTAGTTAACCACAGGATTGAGTGCGATGAACTACGTAGTTTGATTAATTTTAATACCTCATCGCGTGAGTTAAGACACCACCGGTTGCTTGCCGAAACGTCCCATAGAACTAATTATGGCTATAATGAACCAATTGCACGTAGCATACGCTTATGTAATATTTATGCGCATGTGATGGATTTCAATGCCGCTATATCTAGATTTAAATTAAATATTTTCACTGTAATAAATTAGTAATTATGTATGTATATGTAATAGTCTGTAAGGTTAACCTGTAGACTGAATCAATAAATTAAAAAAGTAGTCCAACGGTGCCAAATCACATGATCTTGGTGGCCAATTGACATCGCCACCACGTGAGATAACACGGCCATTGAATTTGTCGCGCAAAAGAGCCATTGTTTCGTTGGCTGTGGCAAGTGGCACCATCCTGTTGGAACCACATATCGTCCACATCCATATGTTCCAGTTCGGGCCATAAAAAGTTCGTTATCATCTCACGATAGCGAACACCATTCACAGCAACTGCCTGATTTCATTTTGGAAAAAATACGGCCCGATGATTCCGCCAGCCCATAAACCGCACCAAACAGTCACTCTTTGTGGGTGCATTGGTTTTTCGACAATCACTCTTGGATTATCATTCGCCCAAATGCGGCAATTCTGCTTATTGACGAAACCTCTAAGGTGAAAATGTGCCTCATCACTGAAGATGATTTTCTTCGAAAATTGATCATCCACTGTTGCCATTTCTTGTCCGAGGTCGCGGCGGACATTTGGCCGATATTTTTTCCATACATAATTGAACCACACTATATTATCATAATAAAAAGAAATTACAATAATTTCCAAAATAATTTGTGTTTTATTCAAAATCAACATCGGCCCTTAAAATTTAACCACCCATTATTTATTTATTTATATTTATCTGCGAACGTGTTTGTGTGTACCAGTAGTGCGTAATCATAGCTTTGTAATTCCAGTGTCCACCTAGCTAGCGTAATGGTAAGTGAATTGCATTCAGTAATAATTTTACATTTTACGCCTTGCAGATATACTGAACCTTTCCACGCGTACACTATCGCCAGTGTTTCAAGCTCAAAGCTATGGTATTTAGATTTGGCATCGTTTTGTATGCTTAGAGAAATAAAAACTGGGGTAAGTTATTAATCTTTTTTCTTCCGAAGCATTATTGACCAAACCCAAATTTTTCTTCTCGTTTTAACAGATCGTAAATTGGTTTGGATAAAGTTTTAAGTAACTCTGTACTTCCTTCAATTTTGTCGGCAAATACAAATCTTCAACTGTTTTCAGGCCTTTTCTATCTGCTCCTATGCCTTCACCTGTAATTAAATAGCCTAAGTATGAAATATCCGTCTGAAGAAACTGGTATTTATACAAGTATTCGTCTAAAAATTCAGTTGCTTTCATGATGTCGTCAAGGTATACAATGACTTCATTGCTCGTATCATTTTTTCAAAAGCTTGATTAATTCAGAGAAACTCAAACAGCCTTAGCGACGTCGTATACGAAGTATACTTTACAGGCTCTTCTACCAAAAGGTGAAAAATTCGTTTTTAAGAGCTAACTTAGTGAAACAGTTTTCGTTCTCTAACCTGTCTAACAAGTCATCAGTAGTATGAGATAACTGTCTTTCGTCGTAAACTTCCTTAGTTTTCTTTAATCAACACACATTCTTAACTCGCCCGTTTTCTTTCTTACCAACACTATTGGTGAGCGAAATTCGGCTTCGCTAGGTCTTATATATCCTTTTGCTAAATATCATCAACCGTCTTTTGTAGCTCTATCTTTCCCTATAAGCAAAGAACTTAGATTACAAAGAAGTTGCATGGCGTTTCGTTTCCTTTGGCAGTAACTCTCGTCCGATTCACAACACAGATTAACCACCCAACAAGAAAAGTATGTAATATTTAATCGCTGATATTTGCCATATCACTAACAAAAAGTATCCATTATAAATTTGGAAACTTTCCAATATAAATATACAGGTCACATGGAGAATCCTAAGGTATAAGTTCTTGTCGATGTGAGCTTTTGTCTCTCTCTATCACATGAGTTTCTAGTATCTCTCACTCGAATACTTTACAGCTAATCGATGTACATATAAGCAAAATTGTAAGTGATTAAATGAGAATTATGTAGAGTATTATTTGAGGAATTATGTAAGCAACTGTTTGAGGAATTGTGAGACATGTTGCGTACTTTCACGGTCTCAATGTACTAGAAAAATAATTAAATATTTTAGAATAAAATAAATAGCTCACATAAAAACGGAATACCTACACTTGTCCTTTTTACAAGTATTTCCCTGATACGCTTTGTTCTGCCGGGGAGAAGTTTTGTTCAGTATTTGCCTTCATGCTCCGGCAAGAGGCGTCGTGTAAATACTTGTAAATTTGATTTCACATAACTGAACTTGGTTTTATAGCCTTTGGTTTAAAGATTTTTTTTAGAAATGTAACAAGTAGAACCTCAATTTTATTATTTTACTTTGATTAAAAACCAAACAAAACATACGGTGGCCCTTTGTTGCGTTAATTATCCCTTTTTGCGACTTACTCAAAATTCTCAACGACAACACTGGTTAGTGGCTTTAGCAAAGAACGTAGACATTGTGAATAAATACAAGTGAAAAATCTTAGACCATAGACGTCAAAATTCGGCACAGCTGAGATCACCTGATGTAACAACCGTCGCCATTTTTGTGTGATTTACTGAGCGAATTTCTATGTCTGACAGTTAATAATGGTCATTTTTGACATTTAATATCACCTGCCGTCATCTTTAATTTAGAAGACTTCTCATTTGTATTCATTCACAATGAACGTAGATTACTAAGAAGTTGCGTAGGTTAGGTTAGGTTGGAGTGGCAGCCGCCTGCAGCGGCTCACTTAGGCCAGTATTAGGCCCATTGTGTTACCACAAAGAAAAATTTGTGTACCATCCAAGAAGAAATTACCCGTTACCAAACCAGTTTGCCTCATTGATGAACTTCAACAGACAATTTACCTCGGTGCTTGAAACCTTACTAAGGTCATCCATAAACGGTGATCCCAGATATCGCATTTTGCTTTTACACAGTGCAGGACACTTACACAGTAAATGCATGATCGTTTCCTCCTCCTCGTCATTCTTGCAGTTCCTACAGCATCTTCGGATGGGCACTCCCAACCTTTCAGCATGTATACCAATCAGACAGTGCCCTGTTAGAGCCCCGATCACGTTCGAAATGTTTTCCCTTCTTAGAGAGAGAACGCTGCGCGATCGTTTCCGATCCCATTTAGGCCACTTCTGCCTTGAGGTTCGACAGGTCGTATTTTGCCTCCATCTATTGCCAGCTTGTTTATATGTACAATCTCTGAGTAGCAGTTTGCAAGTGGCAAACGGCATACCAATGCGTTCTTTATCCTGAAGAATTTGCTTGGTCGTACCTTGTATTGCAAGTTCATCTGCCATGCAGTTTCCCTCTATGTCTAAGAAGTTGCATACTTTCACTGGATATGAACAGAATATTTTAGCTTATTCTACCATACCAGAACAAATTTGGCATTCACTGATTGATATTTGAAATCTGATTGGACCCAATTGGTTTGGAGTGTGGTGAAGTAAGCTAACATTTCTCATCACATGATAATTCCACTGATGTAACTTCTTTGTAATCTAGGTACTTTGGCTGTAGTAAAAAGATAAACATTTAAACATTTATGGTTTTCGAGCAAGCGTTTATTGCAAAAAAATAAATGAAAGTAATTGCGCAAATTTATTATATATATATATTTATTATATATTAAAAATATATTGATTTAAATAGCGATTTTTTTTACATTTTCAGCTTTTCTTTTTTTCTTAGCGAACCAAATACGAAATTATTTTCGGGAGCCACACTGCCGAATGATTCTTCACACACAATTATGTACACCATGAATACAAGGATTAGATAGTGCAATTTATTTCAGGGTGAATTTTAGAGGTGGCACACACTCTGTAGTAGCCACTGTTACTAACGTTTTGCCTCCGCACGAACAAATATAAAGGACACGAAAACGTCACGGAAACTGTCAAGCCTACTTAAAAGTATCCGCAACACTGAAGTTGTATGTATTTCAGTAACATGAGTTAGTCACCGTTGTCATGATCGGTCACTTTCAAGATTTGAAAACTACAAGCCATTTTAATCAAGCCATCAAAATAACCAATATTGGTAGAATTCCCCACTCAGAGACCTCAAATTTGTCAAATAGGGTTAGTTATACCCTGAAAATGAGTAAATTTTGTGGTAATTACGTAATAGTCACTCGCTACAGGTTCCCTCTTCGTTATTGCTACTTTGATGGGATGCGAATTTTACATTTGAAAGTAGGACATATACAAAAGGTGCATCAAGCAGAATAAAGAAGATTTTTAACTTCACATAAAATTCATTCGACGAAAAAAAATTCTACTATTATATTTTCGTGGTTTCTCCCATGCATTGTATTGCTAAGCCTCTTAACTTGTCTCATTCTCAATTACTTCCTATAATAGCGCTGTGCCAGAAAAATTAAGGCAGGTGTTTAAAATGTTATACGGGAATTCACATCTATAAAATGTAAGCTCAAGTCACTAGAAACTTTTCGGTGAGAAGTATGATTTTGAGACTAGTCGGTAGCTAGTAAACTGTCTCAAGTCCCAAAATAAAGTTCAGCTGGTCCTGAGCAGGTCACGAAACATAGAAATTGAACTTAGAAGTTCTCTGGTAAGCAACAGTCTCTTTTTTTTGTGACCTGCTCAGGACCAGCTGACAAATTAGTAACTTTATTCAGAGAACATAGAAGTATGAAAAGATGCAAATTTGTGGACTGCAAAAAATGTTGTCTGAAACGTTTTCAATCTGGGTTTTCCCACAGCTCTTTAATATTTCCTGATAACATTCTAACAGAGAGGTCAGTAAGAAAAGTTTTTGTGAACATTTATTTATTATAATAACGTGTAACCATTAACAGCATGCATACCATATTATTATTATTATAATTTTGCTTCGTTTTACTTTTTTATTGATGTAAAATTTTCAAAATCTCATATCGGAAATTTTTTCCTTACTTAATTTTAGTTTTTACAGTATCATACTCATTTGTACCTAAATAGAATCAGATCCGAACTTTTGTGATGTGATGGAACTTTTTTTATGGATTGCTGTAACTACAAAAAATGCACAGTTAGTTAATATTCCATTTTATATCCAATTGAATAAAAAAATATGTAATGTGTTTCGCATTTTAAACTATTTTCTAAAAAAATCGACACATGAAAACTGTTTGACGATTTTGTATAATCATTTGTAACGAAATAGAATCAGAACAGAAATGCAAATGAAAAAAGATTTCCAAAAAATTAATGATAGGTTATATTATATTTAATTTTCTATTGAATTAAAAAAAATCGTAAAAGTTAGAAATGACACAAAAGCTGGGTCTCGAGTTATGGGGCAAAAGCTAGAACGTACAACATGTTAATGCGGTCGGCGACTATACGCGCGAAGCCACAGCAGACACTCTACAGCGCTTGCTTATGCTGGAAACGCATGTGCAGATAATCTGCTTGCATATATGCACGAATATTTGCAGCTCAAATACATGAGCAGTAGTTTTTGACATGCAGTAGATTATTTGGCATGTGGTTGATGATTCAGTTGTGTGTTTTGTTTTATTATAAAAAGTTAGAGTGAATAAAAATGGAAATCGAGAAAAAGAGAAAAATCCAAAAGCTGCTTCTTCTTATGGCAGTCCAAAAGAAATATATTGATTTATTGACAATTTGTGCGTTAACTGAAGAAAGACGATCCCGAATATGGACACTTTCCATATATACTGAAAATGAAAGGGAAATTCATGGATTTTTCAATAAATTATTCAAACGCATTAAAAACAACAATTGTGCGGAGTTCCGAAAAGCAACGCGAATGGGGGTCAATGAATTTAACTTACTACTGACATTAATTAAAAAGCGCATTACATAGCAATATTGTATAAGGCGTCCAATACCACCAGTGCAGGCAATAACATTAGTGCAAGCTTGATCATAAATGATACTATATAAAAATTAATAATAAAATCTATTCATTAACATTTAGATATTTGGCTCATGGCGTTTGTCGCCAAATTTTAGCCTGGTCTTTCAGAGTAGGTGTATCGACGGTTGGAGAAATTATTTTAGAAACATGCGCAACCATTTGGGATGAACTTTCAAGAGTATATTTAGCACAACCAAAGGAAAATGAATGGCGAGAAATAGCAGATGCATACTACCAAAAATCAGGAATGCCGCATGATGTAGGAGCTGTTGACGGCAAACATATCCACTTAAAGTGCCCAAGAAAGTCAGGATCAATTTACTATAATTATAAAGGCTACTTTAGCATTATATTACTAGCGGTATATGACAGCAAGTATACATTTATCGCATACGGTAGTCAAAGTGACGGCGGAGTCTTAAAAGTCAGTGGCTTTGGCAAACGAATATTAAACGGCACAATGAATTTGCCAGAAGCAGAAAATCTTCCACGTAGTCAGATGAAATATTTTACTTTGTGGGAGATGCTGCTTTTCCGTTGATGTAACATTTGATGAGGCCATATCCTCGAAGGTGTTTGGAGCCGAGCAAGGATTATTTTAATAAAGCCTTATTTAAAGCGCGCGTGATAATCGAAAATACATACATTTGGTATATTGGTAGCTAGATGGCGATTGCTGAACAATCCTCTGAATGTGTTTCCCGAAAATGCTAATACAATAGTAAAAGCAACGGTTACATTACATAATTTTGTAAAATTTCATAGTCCAACTGAATATTGCCCCTCAAATTTTGTTGACCACTTAAATGAAAACGGCCTATTAGTAGAAGGACAAAGGAGAGAATCTGTTACGCCTTTGGAGCAGACTTCGATTTTGTCAAGTGCAAATGCAAAGCGAAGTGCGTTTGATGCACGAGACTTCCTCAAATATTACATTTTTGACAATAAATAATAAAATTAATTTCCATCTGTACTTTATTTAATAAAAAAAATTATCGCGAAACATTTATTTGTTTCTATTTAACATAAAGTTATGAAAAGATTGAAATCTTTGTTTGCATTTTCAAGCAATTCATGAATTTGCCGTTTATTTGGTGTTTTTTTTGGGATTGGTGAATGCTGCGATGCGCTGACATTCGACATGCTTGAATTGTCAGACAAAGTTCCGCTGAAGCTTGTAGTGTCGTCAAGTAACAGCTCTTCTACGTTTTCATAATTTCCGTGTGTGCTGGAAAACATCGACAATTTATGATATTTACTTTAAATATGCACTTCAAAAAACTTACTTTAAATTGTCCATTTTCACGTCCTTTCAAAACATCAAATGATCTGTCCACTTCCACTTCTTGTGAGGAGAATCAATGCCGCTTCCTGATGGTTTTTGTTTCAAGTCCTTATACAATTTATCGCGCAATGTTCGCCAGCGGGCTTTTAACTTTTCAGCTGAAACAACCGTCGAAAGTGCTAGTTTTGTAGGCTAGTTATTAAATGAATGATTTACGTACCTGGAATATTCACCTTTGTAGACAGCTCTTGAAATTTTTGATCGCGCAGGTAAATGTTTTTGTAGCATTTGTGCCTTTTGTCATACAAAAACCTGTTTTCTCTCACAAACTATCAATTGCTCTTCCATTGTTATTGCGCACCTGTTAGTGCAAATCTTAAAACATATCACTTCTAATGTTGGCAAAAATGACGTTTGACAACGAAAAATTGCTTTTTCATGTTGTCAGCACTGTATCTGCGCAGATAAATTCAATTTGAACATGGGTTGCATCACTGCACTCTAGAGAGCTGCAACGGATACATAACTTTCGTGTATACTCGAGCATCTAACAAAATCCGTTTTGCATCAATCTCTTTAAACGAGCAGAAGTATTTTTCGTTAGCGACTGAGCTCAAGGCGAACATGTTGGTCACAACACTCGAGTGCTTTTCATACATATTGGATTGGGTTCGGGTGCTTTGCAGATCTATATAGTCCAATGTTCGAGTTTCAACTCGAGTGTGCACATAATTTGCTTGTATGGCTTTGCGTAGTGTGATCGGCAGTGCAGTGCACATATGGTAAAAAATCCTTTCAATATTATCTATTGTTTATGTGTATACAGCACTTACACTTTGCCATTTCTTATATTTTTGCTTACACAAAATGCGACATCACGACGCCTACATTCCGTCTGTAGATTTAACTCGAGCACGTTCGAGTATCCGTTTCATTAGTTGCACAAATTATGGGTTAGCTGCGGGTGTCGAGTGTGGCATTCGCTTGTGATCGATTTTTGGCGAGAGTGATTAAACGGACTGGACCATACTCAAAACTGCTCTCGGGTGTACAACTCGATCGAACACATAGCTACCGAGTGTGGCATTCGCTTGTGCTCAATTTTTAGCGAGGGTGATCAATCAGGCTCGAGCACACTCAAAGCAGCTCTCTGCTGCACTCAACTGCAGAACGCCAACTGTCAAATCAGTACAAATTTTTGTTTCTGCGTGCAGAATTCTGCTCATGTATTTCCAGCATTAAACGGCTAATTATGCAAATCATACCCACGTGTGCGAAAAGAAGAAGAGCAATTTGCGAAACAAACTAAAAATGAAAGATAGAAGAAAAAGGAGTAAACCGCAAATATGCTACAAAATCGGGACGCGAACTCTGCACGGTAATATGCCAAATTGCAAGCCGCATCTTAACAAACAAAGCCACGGGAGATATTGAAATACTCGTGCTTAAACGGCAAATTGTGTAAATGTCCACATGTTAGCATTTGGACAAAAATTCTAAAATCAAAATGCCAATTTATAGGACCACCTTGCCAAAAAGATGCATTGTCTGATATTGTGATGTTGAGACTTTTTCAGACATTTTCGTGACCGTCGCAAAAAATATGCATGAAAACGGGGCCTGGGTGCGCGGGGAGATGAAATGCTCGCGATTATGAATGAACGGCATTTGCTTTCAGAAATACGCGCGTGCGTTTATGAATGAATTTTTTGTTGTTGTATGTAGTTTCTTATGTTTTAGAATATTCGGCGCCGGCGCAGGTGTAGCTGCTGTTTCAATATCGCTGTGATTCGATTAAGATTTTTAGACAACGCATTAGTTATGTTTTCGTATTCTCCAGTAAAAAAAACTATCCAGTAGCTTGCCAGTAACGAAATTTCTGAGCGTAACCAAAATTTGCTCTCAATGAAAGAAACATGCAAGAAAGTAAGAAAAGGCAAAACCAGCAAGAAGTTGCAAGGTTTTTTTACAGCTGATTTTTGTTTGACAAAATACATTCTTTAAAAAAATAAATAGCTCCACAATTCATAATTTACGCCTCACAATCGCTAATTGCAGTCACTGCGGCTAAAGATTCAGGAATATTCATGCAAACACACAGATTCTGTGCATCTTACTGATATATGTTCACAATAAACAGCTTAAACTTAGTGTACGTTTATTTATTTACCCACTTTTTCTATTTTTCAGCCTTTTTAATGAAAATACTTTGCAAGTTTAATAATTGTTTTCTAGCTGTGATCAACTGAATACTTTCAATCAGCTGTTTATCTGGCAAAATCTTGCTAGTAGAAATTTATCCAGTAAAACTGGCAAGTTCAGCTGTCATTTTCGCTCTCTCAATTTCCCCTACTTTGGTAGTTTCTTGCTAGTTTTGGCGTACGAAAACACCATCCCCTAAAATTATTACTGGTTCTTGCATACTATATGTATGTACATATGTACATATATGACATTTAAGTAATTTATGATTGTACATGCAAATGCACATACAGATGTAGATATGAATACAAATATCTGTGTATATGTATAGAAGTGCAAGAATTTGCAAAAACGTAAAAATCTTAACCATCCCCTATTTTTAAAAGAAACCCCTGCGTTATAATAATATATGTAAATAATTATATTCAAAAGATTTTTTTCAAATGAAAACACTAAATTATCTTGAAATAAAATACAAATTTTATTAATATTATTAATATTATTTTAATATTTCACTTTATTAATTTTTAAAAATATTCATGATGGCATGTGAAACAGGAAATAGTAAGTTATGATTGTATACCTATGTACATACATACAGCCCGATTCTGTGCACTTGATAAATTCACCATCTTGCTTATTTATCAATATTGATTATTTATCAAGTCTTTGGTATTCTGTGTCAAAAACCAAAAGCTCTTTTCTTGATAAATTATCAAGATGTCAAATGCTCTTGACAAATTAAACAACTGTTTGTGAAAATATTGTGAACACATTTTAATTGTAATTTTGATAGAAATTAAATAAAATAAAATGGAGGAAGACATATTATTATTGTTGCTGTTGTTTGAATAATTTATTTTAATAAAAACAAAGTCCATTAACATACATACATATGGATATGTACAAACAAGAAAACTAAAATTTGAAAAATAAGGAAAAAAAATATAAAATTATAAATAAAAATATAAAATAATCATTTACAACATTGTTTCATTAGTTTAATTCATTAGTTTGGATAATTTATTTTAATAACAACAAAGTCCATTAACATACATACATACATATGTACAGTCATGGACAGAGAAATAGCACAAAAATTCAAAATGATATTATTCGCAACCTATGTTGATTTCTGTTTACATTATTTTGTTCACCACAGTATGGTGAAAAGCGATTCGCACTGAAGCGTTAAGTTTTATCAATTTTTGCACAGAATAACAAAAAGCTTTTGGCTTGATAAAAATCTTGATAAATAAACAATATTTTGATAATTTGTCAAGTGCACAGAATCGGTCTGATAGTATGTAAGTAGGCATATCCAAAATTTACTTACTCTTAACATGCATATACATACATAAATAAATCAAAACTTTACTTTTATTTTTTTGGAATTTCGATACCTAGGTATGTATATTAATGATTTGACCTAATTTAATTCATATGAAGAATAATTTTATTCAATATTTTCCAATTCAAAAAAATGTGCCATGAGCTCAAAAATTATTAATAATATTTAGAATTATCTACAAATTTGTTAATAATATTGGCAAAACCTATAGTAGAATCGTTTCAGATTCGAGAATGTTGAATTACATTTAATGTTAGAAATATAAAATCATGTAAAATGTAATGTTAGAAGTGATTATGTAATTATAGACGCGTGAAAATTGTAGGTTGTGTGGCAGTGCTGGTATAGACGAATCTTTATTATGCATTACACAACTTTTTTCCAGGTTCAAATCGCAATTGGGTATATTTTTGCGACATTTTTTTTTAAATTTAGTTTTTTTATTTTTAATCCCTTTAAGTTCTAAGTACGAAATAAATAGAAATTTTTCGCCAAACTTTTTTCATGTAATAAGGTATGTACAGTCGAACTCCTCTATAACGAAAACCTCTCTCTAACGAATTTTTTTTTGAAACTACGATTTTCACAATTTATTCATATATTTAGACCTCTCTACAACGAACTTCTCTATAGCGAATTCCTCTCTGTAACGAATTCTTTTGTTATACATAAATGGAATTTTCCATAGCAAATAACTCGTCTATAACGAATTTAGCGAAGAGCTAAAAAGAAGTTGTTATAATACACAAAAATATATTAGAGTTCCATCATTCTCCGAAAAGCGTGCAGCATTACAAACTCTATTAACATTTGTTGAATCACGGAGCGATGTACCCGACATTATCTATATATATAAAAATAAGTTCTATTGTGTTAGTGACTGATGTTCTCTGGAATGCCTGAACCGATTTTCTGCTAAGTTCATATGAAAGGTGACATCAATACCAAGGTGTTTATGTATAAACGGTCTCTGTATGTGGATTGGTTCATGAGTTATAGCCATTTTGGTGAACACTGCATTCATTTCGACTTATATGTTAACTTAACAGCTAACGGCTTATATGTTAACTTAACAGCTAATATATACATGTGATGCTATAACGGACTTTTTCTCCTTTCGACTTATATGTTAACTTAACAGCTAACGACTTATATGTTACCTTAACAGCTAATATATATATGTAATGCTGTAACGGATTTTTCTCCAAGGTAGCTAGCTTTTGAGTGCCTGCTATGACTGAAATTTCATGATTAGCTGATCTATTTCAATTCTTAATAATTGTTTTATTCAACTAACATATGTGCTTCAATTTTTGAATTTCGTGAATAAATAAAATTTCAATTACTTAATATTTAATTGGTGAAGCAAAAATTTTTAATACAAAATGGTACGTACGCGCAGCAATTTGGGGCGTCAATCACGTCATACTAGAAATGTTGCGGCATCTAGAGCATCTCAAAGTGACGAACAGCGTGCAAATAATACTTTGGCTGCTCGAAATGCCATGGCACGTGGTAGGACTATGCGAAATCCAACTCAACGTCCGTACGTGCGACGTACTTTGGAGCGTGCTGCATTCAATTATGATGCAAACTTTGATTTCGTTTCTCATGGCAAGGTTTCAATTGGACCAATGACTACTGTTTGCAGTTATTGCAAGGGATTTAAGTTTAAACATGAGATATCTGGATTGTGTTGTTCAAACGGACAAGTTAAATTACCAGAATCGAATTCACCACCGGAGCCCTTGCATAATTTGATAACTGGGAGCACACCAATTTCAAAGCATTTTCTGGAAAACATACAAGGGTATAACTCTGCATTTCAAATGACTTCATTTGGAGCGACGAATATTATGCGGGACAATTTTATTTAGATGATCGCGAAACGTACTATTGTGAAAATTTCAATCTTCAATAGGTTCAAGGCCAAGTTTACCATCGACTTGGTTCTTTGTTACCCTTTCCTGATCAAACCTATAAATTTTTGCAAATATACTTTGTGGGTAACTCAAATGTGGAAACCAATCGTCGTTGTGATATGTATGTATATCATCAAATTTGCGGAGGGATATTATCGAGCGTTTGCAGAATATGTTGCATGCTGAAAATGAATTAGTGCGACTTTTTCAAACTGCTCTCGATCAAATGCCATCAGATGAATATGCAATTGTGATTAGAGCTGACAAAACGCCTCCTGGGCAACATGTCCCACAATGGATGATGTCGCTATTGTAATCGTAGGCGAAGAATTCAATTCCCGTGGCATTGTGCTGCGCCGTAGAAATATGCAACTGCAAAGAGTATCTGAAACTCATCGCTGCTATGATGGATTACAGTACCCATTGTTGTTTTGTCGAGGAGAAGACGGTTATCATGTTAACATTAAAATGATCAACCCTTCCACCGGTTAGTTCATTTAAATTTTATTTAATTTTTATCGTTTTTCGAATAATTTTTAATTCTAGGAGCGGAATCAAATAAAAAAGTTAGCGCAATGAATTATTATTCATATTCCCTTATGGTCCGTCAAAATGATATTAATCATATTTTGCATTGTCGTAGACTTTTCCATCAATTTGTTGTTGATATGTACGCCAAAATTGAAAGTGAACGACTAAATTTCATACGATATAATCCGAAGAAATTACGTTCGGAGGTGTACATCCATTTGAGTGATGCAATAAATAATGATGGTAATGTTAATGATCTTGGGAAAATTACCATTTTGCCTTCAACGTACACAGGCAGCCCACGTCATATGCATGAGTATCCGCAGGATGCAATGACTTACATATGTGCGTCATTACGGTCGACCGGATTTATTTATAACATTTACGTGTAATCCGCAATGGAGTGACATTAAAGATAATTTATTCGCTGGCCAAAGTCCAACCGACCGCCATGATATCACTGCCCGTGTTTTTAAGTAAAAATTGATAGCTCTTATGCATTTTATAGTGAAATCTAAAGTGTTTGGTGAAGTCAAATGCTGGATGTACTCTGTGGAGTGGCAAAAGCGTGGTTTGCCACACGCTCACATTTTAATATGGTTGGTGAATAAAATCACACCGCATGAAGTTGACAATGTGATATGTGCTGAAATTCCTAATCAAATAAGTGATCCTGAATTATATGATATTGTTGTGCAAAATATGATACACGGTCCATGTGGAGCATTCAACATTAACTCCCCATGTATAGTTGATGGCAAATGTAGTAAACGTTATCCAAGAGCTTTGGTTTCAGATACAATCACTGGAAATGATGGTTACCCATTATATCGTCGTCGATCAACTCAAAATAATGGTAGATCAGTTACCATAAGATCACAAAATCAAAACGTTGAAGTCGATAATCGTTGGATTGTGCCGTATTCACCTTTATTGTCGAAAGTATTCAAAGCGGATATTAATGTCGAATACCGCAATTCTGTCAAGTCCATTAAATACATTTGCAAATATGTAAATAAAGGTAGTGATATGGCCGTATATGGAGCTACTGATCCAAATAGAAACGACGAAATACATAAGTATCAAATGGGGCGTTACATTAGCAGTAATGAAGCGATTTGGCGTATTTTTTAATTTCAAATTCACGAGAGATATCCAGCTGTTGTTCACTTAGCTGTTCATCTTGAAAATTGCCAGCGTGTGTATTTCACTACCGAAAATGCTGCACAGAGAGCTCTATCACCACCTCATACAACTCTAACTGCATTTTTTAAATTGTGTGAAGTTGATGCTTTTGCCAGAACGTTATTGTATGCAGAAGTGTCAACTTATTTTACGTGGAGTGCATCAAAAAAGGAGTTCCAACGGCGCAAGCAAGTAAAACGTGTTGATGGACATCAAAATTTATATTCAAGTGATGCTTTGGGACGTATATATACTGTTCACCCAAATAATGCTGAGTGCTTTTATTTACGTTTGCTGTTAATAAACGTTCGTGGGCCACCTCATTTCGACAGTTAAGAACAATCAATGGAGTTTTGCATACGACATATCGACAAGCGTGTCAACAGCTCAATTTGTTGGAAAATGATATTCATTGGGAACAAACACTTGCAGATGCAGCAGTTGTCGCTCATCCTTATCAAATTCGAGCATTGTTTGCAATTATTTTGTCTACCTGTTTTCCATCGAATCCATCTGAATTGTTCACAAAATTCCAAGACTGTCTATCGGAAGATATTCTGTTTCGAGTACGTCAAGAAAATCGTAATCCTGCAATGGATTTCACGCCAGAAATTTTCAATGAATCATTGATTTGTATTGAAGATTTCTGTTTGCAGATTGCTAATAAGGCATAACCACAATTGGGAATGCCATCACCTAATCGTGCAATGCATGACATTTTTGAGTTAGAACTGCAACGTGAACAACAATACGATCGCAACGAATTAAATGCTTTTGTCCACGCAAATCTTTCGACATTGAATGCGGAGCAAAAAAAGGCGTACGATAATATAATGCAAGCTGTCAATAGTGAAGCCGGTGGATTTTATTTCCTGGATGCACCAGGAGGCACCGGAAAATCGTTTCTAATTTCATTGTTATTGGCAACGATGCGTTCCCAGAATAAAATTGCATTGATATTGGCGTCTTCTGGCATTGCAACCACTTTGTTAGATGGTGGTCGGACAGCACATTCTGTTTTGAAATTGCCATTGAATTACCAAGTAAATGAAACTCCCACATGTAACGTTTCAAAAACATCCGGAACGGCAAAATTATTGAAACGTTGCGGTATCATTATTTGGGATAAATGCACTATGGCGAATAAGAAATCTGTTGAAGCTTTGGAAAGAAGAATGAAAGATCTCCGAGATAATTCAAAGTTGTTTGGTGGTGCATTGATTTTATTGTCAGGCGATTTTAGGCAAACATTGCCCGTCATTCCTAGATCGACCGCGGCCAATGAAATTAACGCTTGCTTAAAGTCTTCATATTTATGGAGATTTGTTAAAATATTGAAACTCACTACCAACGTTCGTGTTCAGTTGCAGAATGATCCATCTGCTGATAAGTTCTCTAAGTAATTGCTGAAAATTTGGAAATGGTGCAATGCCAGTTGATGCCACTGGATTAATAACATTGCCAAATGATTTTTGCCGTTTCGTACAGTCAAAAGAGGATTTGATTGAATGTGTTTTCACTAACATAGCACAACAATATACATGCCATGCATGGTTGAGTGACAGAGCAATTTTAACGGCAAAGATCAAAGATGCTACTGAATTAAACATGACTATACAATCAAAGATTCCTGGCGAATTGGTGTCGTACAAGTCTGTGGATACTGTTACGAATGAAGAAGATGTTGTGAATTATCCAACAGAAGTTTTGAATTCGTTGGACTTACCAGGATTGCCTCCGCATAATCTCCAATTGAAAGTTGGAGCCACTATTATTATGCTTCGCAATATCAATCAACCCCGTTTGTGTAATGGCACAAGACTTGCTATAAAAAGGTTAATGGCTTATGTAATTGAAGCTACTATTTTGACAGGAAAATTCAAAGGCGAAGATGTATTCATTCCACGCATTCCAATGATTCCGTCTGATATGTCATTTGAATTTAAACGACTTCAGTTTCCTGTTCGCCTTGCGTTTGCGGTTACCATTAATCAGGCGCAAGGCCAATTCTTAGGAATTTGTGGAGTGAATTTAGAGTATCCAGTTTTCTCACATGGACACAAACGGTTTTGTATATTTACACCGAAAATGGAAAAACAACTAATGTTGTTTACCACAGAACATTACAATAAAAGCAATTTATCACTGATTTAAAAGAACTTGAATTGATTTTTTTATTTTCTTTTTTGCACTACAAAGTGTGCAGGGGGCTCGCTAGTATTTAATAAAATTAATTCCTTAGAAGCATTTATTGATAAGGAAAAGGCTCAAACAGCTAAACAAACTACAGTCGACAATTTTTTCATACCTGAATAATCCTTATGACTTTTTATTAAGGTCTTCTTTTTTAAATGTAAGAAATAAAAACAAATAAAATGAATCAATGTTTCATTAAATAGGCCTTGAACATAAAGACATGCAATTTCGTGTGACCTCTCTATAACGAAGCCCTCTCTATAACGAACTTTTTCACTGGTCCCGACGACTTCGTTATAGAGGAGTTCGACTGTATATGTGCATATTCTCATTTATTTCCACTTTGGATTTGCAACTTCTCATAATGCCAATATTCTGTAACTCAGTCTTATCCATATGCACATACGATCAAAATGGCAGGACAAGATACATAAACAAATGTAAGCACATATTTTTTTTTATTATGTGTTATGAAAATTAATTGTTATTTTTACAGATTTAAGCAAAATATTGCGTACGCTAAAGGGACAAATCGAGTTCTGCTTCATTTTCTTGTTTGTTCAATACTTTCCTCAATTTCTTTGTTTCGTGACCTGCTCAGGACCAGCTGACAAATTAGTGCCTTTATTTTGAGACAAGAGACTTGAGACGGCTTACTGAATACCGATTCGTCTCAAAATAAATCTCACCACCGAAAAGTCTCAATTAATGACTAGAGACTGGTTTTTTATGATAGTTCGTAACAATTGTAAAGTTGGGGAAATTGAGAGAGCAAAAATGCCAGTTGTTTTGTTTTTACTCGTAACAATTTGCCAGTACGAAAAACACCTGATTACAAGTATAAAGTTGATGACAAATATAAAAGAATTATTAAAAATGTTTATTATTTCCACAATGAAGGATGCCATTGGAAAAAGTTGATTAATTATTTAAAGAAAAAACTTGCAACTTCTGACTGGGTTTGCGTTTTGTTAATTTATTGCAAGTTCCTTTCACTGAGAGCAAATTTTGGCTACGCTCAGAAATTAAGTTACTGCGGGTATGTGTTCAAACCAATTGTGCTCTCAAAAATGTGTTGTGTAAACGCCATATTAAAACTTTTTCCTGTGGAGATTTTGAATAGCTTATTTGGATTGTGCTCAGAATGCTGGCAACCTATTTGTATTTTATATAGTTGCCTCTTTTACACACCACGGATTTTGACATTCGTTATTGTGAGCAAGGCGAATCCATATGATATGAATTCACTTTGGTTGTAGGAAGCGAATAAAATTGTGTGACTGTAAATTATTGCAATTAAAACATAATTGGATTATAGAATGACTGGTATTATGGACACTATAGAAATGCCGAAATTGGCTGAAAATCAAAAATCTTTCGCCGGTATACCGGAGGCTATATTTTTGGTAAGTTTTCATTATTAATGCCTGATATGGTGCTAGCACAGCCCTAACCTAATAGTTCGTCTAGAAGGGGTGTGGGCGACCTGCGATCTCTTAATAAATACATAGTACTATAACTATCACTATCCAATTGCAGGAAGAAATTGATACATTCATGGCACAACCGGAAAATGAAGACAATTGCGAAAAAGTACTTCAGAGATTAGATGAACAGCATAGCAAATATAGGTTTATGGCGTTTAATCTAGAAGCGCGACGTCGCAAACTTAAATCTCAGATACCCGACCTGCAACGATCCTTAGAGATGATAAATGTGTTAAGACAGGAAAAAGAGGAGCGTGAAACACAGTTTCTCCTTAGTGATCAGGTTTTTATAAAAACACTTGTACCACCTACGAAAACGGTGTGTCTTTGGTTAGGTGCTAGTGTAATGCTGGAATACCCACTAGACGAAGCCGAGGAGCTTTTGAAGCAAAATATGAATTCAGCAATTGTAAATCTTAAAACGGTGGAGCATGATCAAGATTTTCTTAGGTGATTGTTAAAATTCTAGAAAACAGACAAACCATGAATATTGATTTTTTATTATAGAGACCAGTTGACTACAACTGAAGTAAATATGGCTCGCGTATATAATTGGGGAGTGAAAAAGCGACAAGCTGCTGCTAAAACTACTTCCACTTCATCATAATTCGTGATCAAATAAAACATTAATTAATTTTAAACAAATTTAGCCGGTATTCATCTTCATAAGTTATCGATTCTATAAAGTAAATTGCTATAAAAAATATTTTCAAGACGTAGCATTAGCATTCATTAAGTATTTTCTACTTAGTTTTCTTATTCTCATGTTATTTTAACGAGTTATTGAAAATGAGCACCCATTAACAACTTGATTTTAACATAAATAAAAGCCAGAGGCAACACTTCAAATAAGTAGTACATACTAACCGTAAAAATCCGCAGTGATTTCTGGCTTTTCGGAAGGAATGTTATTCCGAAGTTTTAACAGAGCCGTCTGAAATGCGTCGGTATTCAATTCGGCTTTCAATTTGTAAAACTTATTGGAAAAGGCAATATTTCAGAAGTGTATTTATAATTTTGTTGAAATCACTCTTGCGTAACTATATATTGTTGAATTTAGTTTGGTCTCATTGCTGTTGTACGGCTAACTACATCCTGCTATACCAGTTTACTAATGGTCGTTATCTGTGCTCATTGATATGTACTACCGGTTTGCACTTTACTATGACTACTAAAATATGAATTAATTAAAAAATATATTTGCTTATTTTGTAAATTGGCTTGAGTTTTTAGTAAACTTCTAAATTATACTGCATGGAAAACCTTTGTGATTTATATCGAAGTACAAATTATCAAACGTGGTATTTTAGTCGAACACAAGTTTGTCGTAAGCAACACACACGTCAAAAAAAAACGTGCGGCAGTACTGCTTATCGTCGAAGATTTAATACAAGGAGTAGGGATTACTTTGGCAAATTTCTCCAGCCATTGCATTAAATATTTAACAGCTACGAGAAACCGAACCCAAAACGGATGGTTGAGTAAACTGATTCCTCTTGTTGTTGTAACATCATAGCTGAAGTGACAACCCATGGTCGGATACAATCTGGGGCACTCCAGTATCATAGAAACGACCGTTGCTGTTGTAAAGATATAAAAAATTCTCCATAAAATTTTTGGAAATGCTGCAGAAGTGACAGTCCTTGGCCGGATATAAGCACGGGTTGTTCCGATATCGCAGAACCGACTGTCGTGGGAATGGAATAACTCGGATTACTCACTATCCGCTTGATATATAATTTTTTCTAATTCAATAAAAAAATCCTCAGTTTCTTGGTTATCAATAAAATTAATTTTTCTCTGGCATTCGGAAATGCTGCACAGCTTTTCGCAGTGTCGAGGCAGCTGTTTGAAGTAGCAACCAGAATCGACAATGCAGCAAGCTTGTAGAAAAATTCTGTGTTTTTCGCATGTACCCGATGTGTATTTCTCCGTTGGTCTGACAGGAACATCGGTTTTTCTTCTTACCCAGCGAAAATTTTATGTTGTAACGTTCTAAAACATACACATAAAATTCTAGGGAATGTTGCTGAAGTGACAGTCTTTGGCAGACCGTGGGAACGTCGACTTCTATCGTACTAACCGCTCTAAAGTCGAGCAAAATGTACTGAATGTTCCGATCAAAGACTGCCGCCTCAGCAACTCGAAAAGTTATGAGAAATGTTTTATGCTATTACCATACAATTTTTTTTCCATATTCATTACTTAGCACTTGTCTTTAGAGAGGTAAAAATACTTGCTTTAAAAGGCGAGAAATTCTAAATGGCAGTAACGTTTAAGAGTCGATAAAAGTAGGTTATTTTCATGCAATTCTTTTCAAACTATAAGAGATAGGCTAATATTGATTTCTTTAACGATGAAGTTGGATAAAAACACGCTCCTGTCATAAAGCAGAAGTTCGGACCTCTGTCACATAAATAAGTTCTTTGGGATTAAGACTTTTATACTTAAGTTGTTCGAAAAATCTTCCTACATACATATATTTGCATTTCAAAAAATTTTAATAGCAAAAAATAAAACTAAGTTATTTAGTCCCATTTTTTGGTTTCATTAATATAATCGCCGTCTGGACTATTGTAATTTTTAATTGGCGGGGTTGCTACTGGCCCTTTCACTGTTATAGGAATAAACGTCATATCTAATTGAATAGCCTCTTGATAGAGTTCTTCAGATTCTTTCCGCAACTCTTCTAACGCTTTATTTTGGGATTGCACCAGCCTGTCTATGGTATGGAAATCTGACACTTTTTCTTGGTGCTTGTACTTCGCCCATTGTTTGGTTAGTATTGCACGTTTTTCAAGCTCGTCATCACTTAGCAGTGCCTGTCTGCGTGCACGTTTTCTATAAAAAAAAAGAAAAATTATTTAAACTCGTGTACTGATACTTAAACTCATACTCTTTTTCATCTAATAGAGTGAGAGGGACTTCTAATTCTTCTATGGGTTTCAATTGCCTCGCGTTTCTTTCTAATCGCCGAATTTGCTTTTCTAATTTTTTTTTTCGCCGATCTTCCCGGTGCTTTATTATTTGTGGATCCAATTTTTTCTTTTTCTTTAGCGGCTCTGCAAATAGCACAGGAGTTACATGCATTCGGCTAACGGTGGTAGTACTCACTTCCCGAAATGACGATTGCAACGCCAACCTAGAAGTGATAACAATAAATAACTATAGTTATTTTGGTTTTATATATGTATGTATATGATTACTTGCTGAAGGATAATAGTAAAGACATTTTTAAGATATTACTGTCTAATAAAAACCAAGTCCAGCAGTTGTTACCAAATTTGACAACACAATAAATTGTGCTTGACAATTGCATAATATTCGCAGTGTGATAAAACGTTAAATTACTTCAAGCAAAAATCACAGTTGCCACATAGAGATACACGAAAAGAAATGACGATGTACAAGAATGATCAAGAATGATAGAATACAAGATTGCGCCTTCCCGTGACACTGGCATATTCCGTAGTATGTAAACAATGAAAGAATAAACGCAGAAAGAAGAATGAGAAAAAATGACAGTTCTCAGTTCAAATGAATGAAATGAGCCAAAAAAGCTGCACTTTGCACTTTTACCATCACCACTGCTACAATTATACACCCGACACTTCATGTTAATAGTTTTTGTTTTATTTTTAATCAAAAAAATCAAATTATCAGAAAATATTAGCAAAAACGATATTTCAGCGCGATATTCAAATTGAAATTTGAATTTTCTATGTCGCTTATTTGTAAACAAACCTTCATAACGAAAATACGAGAACTGTCAAATTCGGCAAAACCAAAGTAGCGGTACTTCTAAAGGCGTCACCTTCAGTATTCAGTACACCGTGAAGAATGATAGTATACAATATTGCCCTGATTGATTTGAAAATCAGCAGAGTAACTTGGCTATGAAGGAACAGCAGATTTGTCAGTTAACATAACATAGAGCCAACTATGCAACTGCTGCGAATGCTGATGTCATCTACATCATCGGCCTTTAATAAACGCCAAAGAACATAGAAGTATAAGGCAACACATTACTTTTGCTTTACTCGTTGATCGACAGGGTAGCCCCTACTGTTTCGACCAAATGCGTAAATTATTCAATGGAAAGAGAAGTGACTACCCTGTTGATCAACGACAAAGGCATAGAACTATAAGAATGGACAACACGTTACTTTTGCTTTACTCGTTGATCACCAGGGTAGCGCCGACTCTTTCAACCAAATACGTAAATGATTGAATGAAAAGTGACAGGGCTACCCGTTCATAAAAATATGGAAGTATTGCGATTTATAGAAAAGGCATCAAGTTCTATGGAACATGAATGTTCCGTCGTATCGACTGGATGATGATATAGTATAGCTTATTCATCAATTTCTGAAAATGTTTGTGGAAGATTTTATTTATTTCTTGGAAAACTTTCTAAGAAGCGAGAAATTTAAGTTTTTTCTTTGCTGACGTCTTCTTGAAAGTAAAATTTACTATCAAGTTGCTTAAAACCAAAGTCCCAGCGTCCAAGACAAGTAATTTTGCCTAGCAGTATATGTGATCAACTTGATAGCCATTTCTTGAAAATTTAACTGCAGGACAAAATATGTTGCAAATGGAGACCGCTTATCGCAGATCTTACGCAATAAACCTGTGAGATAATCGCACAATAACTATTGCAGGCAATTAACTGTCACTTTTCCGTTTTGACAGCTATATTTCTCTTTAAACGAAAGCTTTGTGGGGGTAAGTTTATTGCGCAGAGAAATCGATATATTTATCAAAGGTTTTCTACTGTCAAAATAAAACGAAAACGCTGTTGATATCGTGTAGCCCCTAAAATGAATAATTCAAGCAGAAAAGGCAACAAATAATGGCAAAAACGTTCATATTATTAAAATTAATTGTTTAACATATTTACAATGTTGAACCAATGATTAGTTTTATATGATAGTAAAAGTTGGAGAAAAATCTAGATTTGCTAAGAAGTGTTCCAATGTTTGGCAAGAGTAAGAGCCTGGTTGATCTACAATGGAATCAATTAGGCCGAAAAAATAAATCCACGTGGGCATCTAAATACAAAGAAGTGTTTCTGAAAGTAAAATGTAATTCATATTTTATAAATAGTAGGTGTATAAGAATTCTTTTTTCCAAGACATTTGTGCAATCTCGCAGCCCCCGCCTTTCAATCAGCCATTCCTCTTCATCCAAACGTTCACTTGCGTGAAATACTATTGCTTGATGCGTTTTTAAACAAGCTTGCTTTTCAACTTTTACGCACAATATATAAAAAAACAACTTTGGCAGGTCTTTTCCAAGAATGATAGAAGACCAGATTACGACAACGCCGGCAGCGTACACGTCACAGAAATCCTCTGCCAAGAATAATGAACAAGGAGGGTGATATGCACTTTCTATCTTTGTTTTTGCTGTTGCTTGCAAAATTCAAAACGCGGAACTTAATTTTATTTGTTTTTAAGATAGTTTTGCACAAATATTTGAAAATTATCGTTCATCATAAACAACACGTGGCACAATCTGTGTTTCTCAGTCTGTATTCGTAAACAAACACTCAGCACCTCCTGCTACGCCATTCTGTCAAACGAATCAAGTACGAAGTAACGGAACTACTTTTGTCGTCACCTTGTATTCGCTGCATCATGGGTCTTTTCGAGACGATGACGTAAGAACGTAAGGATAGATGATACTTTGCAATCGAAAGCTCCGATTTCAGACGATTTCGTTTGAACACGAATAGTTCGCCCAGCTTTTCGTTCGAGGTAGGTTACGTTTTACACTGTGTGCATGATATCAAATTGACGAGCAGGCAACTCCGTACTAAACCCACAGATCAAGCAAGAATGATAGAATACAAGATTGCGCCTTCCCGCAGTGAAATGACAGATTTCGCCTTTAGTAAACAAGAATACGGGAGAGAGAAAATTGAACAACTTCCAATATTTCATTGAAAAACGTGTTCTAATTGTTCTAAAGTGTAAAATATGAATTTATAGGCAGACATTTAATAAATAAATTCGCAAAATACTAAAAAAAAGTGTCTCTTTTTCTTAATTTGTGAAAAAAGCTTTGTCTAGTTGAAGTTGAGAATTGTCAAACCCGGCAAAACCAAAGTAGCGGTACTTCTAAAGGCGTCACCTTCAGTATTCAGTACACCGTGCAGATCAAGAATGATAGAAAACAAGATTACGACAACGCCGGCAGCCATGATGGAATAAACAAAGGTGATATACGTAATGACAGCTCATTTCGACGCTCCCTTAGATTGCGAATACCGAGAGAAAGGGGAAGAAAAAACCCCTTTGGGGGAATAAAAGAACTGAGATTTTGACAATTTCTTATTAAAATTGTATCTTAATATAAACTATATGCTATATCTTGCGGGTTACTCGTAAAACCAAATTTATTAAGGTTAAACGCTAGATAATTTTACTTTACGTATGAGTGCTTTATTAACTTGTTTAGTTTATTATTGCAAAAATGTTTCCCAATGCCATTTTTACGTTCACCTTAAAATGTAATTAATGCGATTACTCTAGTTTATATGAAAAAAGTACTTCTTTAAAAGTGTTTTTAATACTAAATTTAGGCTGCTGAACCCGAAAATAAGTTTCATTTAATTAAAAATATTTTTATGGGACAATTTTATTACGAAAATATTTTAATTTTTTTTTGTATACTTTTATTTACAACCTATCTTTACGACAATAAGCAAATGACATAATTTTGTAATCTTAACCTAGGTGCTTAACAGGAATGGTTTAGTCTCCACTGAGACTAACCATTATATGTGTATGCTATTTTATGTTAGGATCTCTTATACTATTTATCTGGTAAATCTAATATATGGACTCGTTTCAGTCTTCGTGTACTTTGACTATTATCTAGGAGATTTATGGCTAAAGTATTACAATGCTTGTCGAGTCGAATAACATACTTTTTGCTATATTTTATTATCTCTTCTTTAACATAAGGTATATTGAGGTCTTTATGTATTTTCTCATTTTTAACAAACCAAGGAGAACCTGTTATGAGTCTTAATGTTTTTGACTGATAGCGTTGAACTATTTCCACATTGGAGTGACTTGCCGATCCCCAGAGTTGTAATGCATAAGTCCAAACCGGTTTAAGGATAGCTTTATAGATTCTTACTTTATTTTCTAGGCTTAGTTGCGATTTTTTTCTAAAAAGCCAATACATCTTTTTTGTTTTTTGGTTCAGTTGCTTCACTTTGGCATTTATATGCGGTCTCCAGGTCAACCTCCTATCGAGGTGTACACCAAGATATTTCACTGTCGTATTTTGTGGTATTTGAGTCCCACAAAGATTAACACGAGGACAGTCTCCTCTTCTAAGAGTGAAAGTTACATGCGTAGATTTTTGGGGGTTAACTCTAATTTTCCATTTGTGCAACCATTTCTCTATTTCATTAAGCTCTTTCTGTATACTCAGTGACGCGTCTCCTGGTGTCAGAGATGTTGCAATTATAGCTGTATCGTCAGCATACGTGGCAAGGTTTACATCTGCCATCACAGGCAAATCAGCAGTGAATATTGTATACAATACCGGGCCCAGCACGCTGCCCTGCGGCACACCAGCATTTATGGATTATATATTAGATGTTACGCCTTGATTTACAACATAAAATTTCCGGTTGGTTAAATATGATTTTAGTAATAAGTAGTATGGAGCCGGAAGTATTTTCTTAATTTTATATAATATTCCCTTATGCCAGACTCGATCAAAAGCTTGCTGTATGTCTAGGAAAACTGCTGTGCAGTACTTTTTACTTTCCAGAGCCTCTGTAATATGATTGATAATCCGGTGACATTGCTCTACTGTTCCATGACCTCTTCGAAACCCGAACTGGTGTTCCGGTATTATATTGTTCTTCTCCAGTACTGGCAACATTCTCCTCAGAAGTATTCTTTCAAATACTTTGGAGACTGTTACCAGCAAACTTATCGGTCGGTATAATGACGTGATGTTTTCAGGTTTATTGGGCTTCTGTATCATGATAACTTCTGCGCATTTCCACTGCGTTGGGTAATGGTCTAGTCTTAGCATTGCGTTGTATATACGCGTTAATAGTTGAATACACTTTTGGGGCAGGGTTTTTAAAGTTTTCCATCTATTTTGTCATATCCTGGTGATTTTTTGCTATTAGTGTTTTAAATCTCTAGTTCTACATCTATTGTGCTAATATGGCTTATTGGAAGACTCATTTGGCATGGAGCATCTAAGAAGTTTGAAATTTCTTCATCAATTCTATCACTATCAGGATTAGGTTGGAACACTGTATAGAGGTGTTGCGCAAATGCCTCCACTTTATCTTCATTTGTCCGGCACCAAACTCCATTGTTGTCTTTAATAGCAACATTTTTTTTAGTAGGTCGCTTTAGATATCGCGTAGCTCTCCAAAGGGTGTATTCAAAATCATGTGTAAAGGGATCAAGATTTTTTAGGAACTCAGCAGTTGATTCGTTTCTTAATTCAGCAAGTCGTTCCTTTAGCTCGTTTCTAGCCTTGTTTAGCACTGTTTTGTCCTCAGGACTTCGGCTAGTTTGCCATTTTTGTCTCAAAGCTCGTTTATGTTTTATTAATCGTCTAATTTCTGCCGAAATAAGTTCACTACTTCTTGTCTTTTCTTTTGGAGGTGGAGTAAAGTAAAGTCCAGCTTCATGTATCTTGTTGGCCAACGTTTCGACGACTAAGTCTATTTCCGTGCCAGTTTTTAGGGACACATTTATATCAATATTATTTTCAAGCCAGTTTTTGAACGCAGTAATATCTGCCTTCGATGTAATAATCTTGTAAGGAGAACTCGATTTTATGGGCACAGAGTTGAAGGTTACAATAAGTGGCGAGTATTCCGAACTGAGGTCAAAGCTTTCAGCTATACTTATTTGGTGTCGGGGTATACCTGAGTATACTATGAAATCTAGTAGGACCGGAATCTTCCTAGAATCAGAAGGCCAGTAGGTTGGTTTATCTGTAGATAGCGTGGAGAGATTATTATCGGTAATGCACTTATAAAGTTGCCTGCCCTTTGGATTAATTAGTCTTCAACCCCACCAGGGATGTTTGGCATTGTAATCACCACCAGCAATAAATCTCGTCCCAAGCTTCTGAAAAAAGTCCCAGTATTCTTTGCAATTTATAGAGAATCTTGGTGGAAAATACACGGCTGATAAGCTTAAATCAAAGTGTAAGCATTGTACTTGAATGCAAGTAGCTTGTATAGCGTTGCTACTCACGCTATCCATAACCCTGTACCTAATACTGCTTTTTATGATTATTGCTGACCCTCCATGAGCTTTATTATCTGGGTGATTTGCACAAATCAGGTCATAGCCATAGTATATTTTAAAAAAAGATCTATTAGTAAAGTGTGTTTCAGATATTAATATACTTAATATCAATATTGTTTGACTTCAAAAATACTTGTATTTCATCTTTGTGATTGGAAAGACCATTTGCATTCCATATTTCAATACGTAAATCTATTTGATCTATGTATTTGCATAATTGGTTAATTAAAAGAGTTATCATATTTAAAAGGTTGTTCGTTAATTCAAATTGCTTGGCAAGTAAGGCCTCAATTCTTTCAAATGGATTCTCGTCCCTTGACCCAAGGTTGCCTTGAGGCGCTTGGTTGCCTTGAAGTGCTTGGTTGCCTTGAAGCACTTGTGCATAAGTGGGCTGACTGTTATATTGGTTTATGTTTTTAGATTTAGTTGATTCAATAGTATTTATATTTATGTGCTGTGTATTGATACGTAACGGGCTGTCTTTACGAACTACCAGTTGTTGATACACCCTGCAACCTTTATAACTAGCGGCATGACTTTCAAGACAATTGGCGCACTTCGCAGGTAATCCTTTACTTTTAGGGTAGGATGATCTAAAGAGCATTTCACGCATTTGAAGCTTTTTGTGCAATAGGACTTGGTATGCCCGAATTCCTGGCATCGAAAGCATTGTACTATGCCATTTTCTTTTCTTGGCTGTTCCACTTTGACAACAGCATTGCCAATAGATTTAATTCGATATATATCAGAGTTTTTGTTGTTCGGCTCAAGATCAATGAAGAACATATTTAGGGGCTCCTTGGTGATACGACTCTTAATTATATTAACGCTTCTTACTTGGTGTCCTAGATTTTCAATTTCTTGCTTGATGAATTCAGTAGGAGTAGAGTAATGCAAGTTTTTGACAACTACTCTAAATGCTTTAGCATACTATTACGAAAATATGAAGCTAATTTGTGTAAGCTGGAAGTGAAGCGACCAGAATTGGTTAAGCTCGATGAAAAAAGGTAGCGTAAGCAGTCGAAAACCTGTCGAGTAATTCTATTTATATTCACCCCTACTGGTATTGCAACAGTACTTACTTGTAGACCAGCAGAAGAAACCACCAAAGGAGGTCACACATTGTTGACGAAAAAACACGAAGCGCTTTCGGAGGAGTCGCAGTGGTGAAGAAACGCATCGATTGATGCAGCGATTCAAGTGACACGCAGGCCGCGAAACCAAACAGTCGAAAACCTTTGGAAACAATTCATTCATCCTTAATCATCCGAATGAATTCAATTTTGCAAAAGTTCGTAAGAAGGCAGCAGCGGATTGGACAATAATTCAGAGAATGGTGGCGACAACCAGATAGTCAAGTTTGTGAAATGCACAGGCACAAACAACATCGAAAAATCTGAAGAATAATTTTATTTGTCGTTTCTATATCTGATATAGATAAAATACTTACGATTGTAGCAATTAGCTTTCCAAAAATCCCTTTAAAAATTTAAAAATCTTGCTCTCGTTTACAAAAGAAAGTCCATTTCTAATGAATTTTAATTTCAATTGTCAACGAATAACAATAAAAACAAAGGCGAAAAATATGATCAGTGATGTTTTTATATATTTTTTGTGATTGCCCTATTTTTAACGATTTTTATTGGAAATCGTTGTAAAATAAAAATAAGTTCGTCAAAGAGTCAAACTGAATTTTCTAAGGGAGTTCAAGATGGCGATTAGAGTGAGAGGAACGTGAACGTATTTCTCCTTGCTTTATTACACCATTGCCGGCAGCGTACCTGTCACAGAAATCCTCTGACAAGAATAATGAAAAAAGGAGGGTCATAATTTGACAATGGCAAAGCAATTACAGATAATTCCACCCAAATTTTGGCCACAGCGTCATCAGCGGAAAATGTGAAAAAACTGCACTTTCTATCGTTGTTTTTGCTGTTGCTTGCACAATTCAAAACGCGGCACTTCATTTACTTATTTAGTTTTATACAAATATTTCAAAATTAACGTTTAGCATAAACAAAATGCAGCACAATCTATATTTTTCAGTCTGCATTCGTAAACAAACACTCAGAACATCTTACTACGTCATTTTGTCAAACGAAGTAACGGAAGTGCTTTTGTCGTCACCTTGTTTTCTCTGCGCCGTGCCCAAAGATAATATGGTACGAAACTTTTTGATAAGTGAGAGCGCTGTCAAAACGTGCATTTTTTATAACATTTTTCAATAATGCCTCTAGTTAAAAACTCAAGTGTTGATGAATTTACTCATTCAGTAAAATAACTTATAAAATTTCACAAGTTACATATGCATATGTTACTTTAGTTGGCACAAGTAAAGAATAGGGTCCAATGAGCTAGAAAAAAATAAAAAAGTGGACGTGGTGCGCTTTCTACGGATTCTTATGGTGTACAACTTTTTTTGCGCAAACGAATAGGGGGTGTGTTATGGAGGGGTAAAGGGGGTATTTTCAATATCTTTCGAAAAATACTACACCGATTTCAAAAATATTGATATCGTCGGATAGGTAATTAAGAGGTCTTTCACCCAATGTGTATATTTGTATATATTATATTTATGTATATGTATATGTATATATTTGGAGAAAATAAAAAAAACTTTTTTTCTTTAAAAAATACGTAATTAACTATATATAAAAATATATTTGTGAAATATTCCATAAACATACCCTTCATTTGATGTATAATTTGATATAGATACATATGTTTAACAACTATAATATTCTTTTTTTTATTTATTTGTGTTGCTGTGGAAGGGAGAATTGGTCATATTGAGTGTTATGATCCTGAGCGACCAAAAGCTTCTTGAGTTGAATCGGCCATGCTTATTTTCTTGAAGCCTATGCAAAAAGGTGTTGCACACAAAAATACTGCTGTCAGCGTAGCTGGTGTTGGCTCGGCCAGGGTTATTTTTTTGAATCACGGCCGAAGCCCGCCTAAACTGAAAGGTGCTGTACGCAAAAATACTGTGGTCAGCGTAGCCGCTGTTGAACCAGTCAGGGTTATTTTTTTGAATCGCGTCCGAAGGCCGTCTACGCAGAAAGGTGTTACAACAATAATTCTATGGTTTTCCTTCGCCAGGAACACAAAAAAGCAAAATATCTAATAATATTTAAGCCTAACTATAAAAAGTTATATACTAAATGAAAGGTATTTTATGCACTATTTGACAAACATATTTTTTTATACAGTTATATACGTAGTTTTTAAACAAAAAAAAATTTTTTATGAAAAAAGAGCGTTATTTCAATGTTTTTTATTTCGTCGAAATATATGTATACATATATAATATATATAAGAATATACGTAGTAGGTGAAAGTTAGTTATTTTTGATGAGGGCACAACATGTTTTCGAGTTAAAAAGTGGTGGATTTAAATAACTGCCATTGGTAGCTAAGTTTTCGCGTGCCAGCTCTTCATCGGCCTCCTGATTAGGTGTTGTTGCCAACTCAAACCACGAGTTCAAAGGACGCTCTCAGCAGGCAAATGAGAGAGTTTAGTATTACATATATTATCTTTCCTAAAGCCCGCTTCAGCCGTGTGTGTAACGTGTGCGCGCTTCATTCGGTGGGTTACGGGTTCAATTCTGTCCAGAGCTAGTAACATCAAAAATTATAGAAAAGTGTTTTCTAATAGCGGTCGCCCCTCGGCAGGCAATGACAAACCTCCGAATGTATGGCTGCTTTCGTAAACGCAATATGCAAAGCTTACGTGCATTGCATACTATTCGTAAACGCCACTGCAATAATTTAGACAAAGTATTGAATTCATAAATGAATGACAACTCTATTTCATGCGCATGAGTTGTCAAAATGTGCATGACTTTTGTTTTACATGCAAAGCAGGGTTGCAATGCATAAATGCATGGCAAGGCATAGGCATCTGTTTTAAAAATGCTTTGCATATTGCGTTTACGAAAGCAGCCTATTTCTGCCATGAAAAAACTTCTCACAAAAAACAAACATTCGCCATTCGGAGTCGGCGTAAAACTGTAGGTCCCCATTTTGTGTTACAACATCAAGACGCAAACCACAAATTGTAGGAGTAGTTCGGTCAAAATCAACCGCGCGATAGGGCCAATTAAGTCAGTAAGTAAAAAAGACCAATTTCGATGAACCAAAACCATTCTACATAATTCTCGCATCATGCCCGTGCTTATGTATAACACAGAAGCCTGAAAGCTGTTAATAGAAGCATGGACGCTGTTAACATCGATTTTTGTAAACAAACTCAACTGATACACCGAAAATGTTTGAGAGGAAACCACAAACTGCGCCACCTGCTATATTATTTTCACCATGGATGATGAACTACATCCTAGCTTGATGCTTATGAAAATCAAATGTGTAGCTCAATCGTATCATCGTGCTGTGCAGACGTGTTTTGCTTCAAATTCTCAGTGGTTTAGTTACAAAGTTTTTACATTTGTGTGATAGGGATTCGATTAACTCTCATCGTCTTGCTTGGATACTTTCTATTTTTATTATCATGCCGAGTCAACCGCAGCCAACCAAAAATTCAATGTTCCTAGTGCAGAGTAATTTTTCACCAAAAATGTGAAAAACTCCTACAGGCTGATATTGAATATATACAAAAATCTAACAAGCAGTATTTTTGTAAAAAATGCATAAAAGCGCACAGAAAATCTATTCCATCGTCTCCCATCCACTCAACAACTCCGCCCAAAGATGTTGTCTCACCTTCCAACAACTCTGCGGTGCTGATCTACCTACTGGGTGTAGTAATGAAATCACTTTACAGGATGTTCTCAACGAACTTCGGTCATTTAGATCCAAGCATGTAAAAACGATCTCAATAATTTGCTCTCTGCAAAGTGAGAAGAAACTGTTGATAAAGAAAGTTGAAAGCCTGCAGTTGTTGTTGTTGTTGTAGTTGTAGCGGTTACCTAGACCCTGCAAAATCGGTTCAGCCATGGTCGTTATCATCAAACTCATCTAGGGGGAGGCCCAAGAAACGCGCAGTTTCGACAGGGTCGGACCAAAGGGAAAGGGGGGATAGATGAGTCGGTTTTAGGGGGCATGTGAAAAGGTGAGCGGTATTGTGCGGAGAGTTATCACATGCCGGACATACATTGGGTATGTCTGGGTTAATTCTGGATAAGTAGGAGTTTAACCTGCTACAATATCCAGAACGTAGTTGGACCAGAGTGACGCGGGATTCACGAGGCAGCTGGAGCTCCTCCTCTGCTATGGGTGGTGGTTTGACCCCGAGGACGGCACTCACAGGGCGAGAGTCGATGAAGGTGGTGATTTCCTCTCGGTGAATGTCGTTCAGGACTACCCGGTAGGCAGAAGGGCCCAGTCTATTGGTGGTGTGCGACTGGATCTCGGCGGTCATATCTAGGAGATGCCCCCTGACATGTCTCGGAGGCGGATCCTCAGCAACCAGGCACTCGTTAGGGTGGCCAGTACGACGGCAACCAACGAGAAACTGCCTGGCGAGCATAAAGTTGTGCTCCCTAACTGGGAGCATTGAAGCCTCATGGTGTAAGTGGTCTACCGGAGACATCAGAAGCTATCCCGTTGCCGTCCGGAGTGCTATATTTTGGGTAGCCTGTAGTCTCATCCACTGGGTCCTGCTTGTCCCGGGCGACCAAATTGGAGCGGCGTAGTTTAAAACCGACCGGCCAATCGCCCTGTATGTTGCCAACAACGTTTCTTTGCCTTTGCCCCAAGTGCTGCCGGCTAGCGACTTGAGGACTTTGTTGCGGCTCTGTACTTTATTGACGACTGCAGTTGTATGCGCAGAGAAAGAGGCCATGCTGTCGAATGTAACACCCAAAATTTTTGGGTGGATTACTGTCGGTACAGGTGTACCGTCCACATGTATATTTAATTGTGACTTGACCTCTTTCGTCCAGGTGGTAAATAAGGTCGCCGAGGATTTAGCAGGGGATAGAAATAAGTTCCGACCAGTGAAGAAACGAGCAAGTTCGGAGAGGTAACCATTCACTTTTGAGCACTATGAGACTATTGAAACCCCCTCGGGTGTCTGAGAGAGCTTCGAGATATAGTGATTAAACAGAACCGGGGAGAGGACGCCACCCTGGGGTACCCCTTGTTTAATTCTTCTCGGTTTAGATGTTGAGTCTCTAAAATACACCGACGCCTGTCGACCACTCAGGTAGTACGCGATCCATCGCTTCAGACCCTGTGGGAGAGTGGATGTTTTGATGTCTTCAAGTAACGTTGAATGGTTGACCGTATCAAAAGCCTTTGAGAGGTCCAACGGTATTAAGACAGTTCTCTCACAGGGACGGTTACGATTGAGGCCACGAATCACCTGGGTGTTTATGACGTTTAGTGCTGTTGTTGTGCTGTGCACCTTCCGGAAGCCGTGTTGATGCTTAGCCGGGCTCAGATGGTGTGTAAAGTAGGGAAGCAGCATAGCCTCGAGTGTCTTAACCACTGGTGAGAGAAGGGAAATCGGTCGATAGGATTCTCCCTTTCCGGCCGGTTTCCCTGGTTTCACCAGCGGTAGTACCCTCCCAGTCTTCCAGGTCTCTGGAATGATGAGGGTAGTCATAGACATGTTGAACAGTCTCGTAAGGTATGCTACTCCCTTGGGGCCCAAATTTTTTAGCATCAACATGCTTAGTCCGTCAGGACCAATGGCCTTGGAGGCTTTCGCCTTCCCGATGGCTTCCGTAACCTCACTACATGTGAAGGCAAGAGGCACGCTTGGTTTTGGTAAATTGCGTAGCCTTCTGGACACCTTCCGTTTAGTCCTATCCACCGAAGGGTGCAGTATAAACTGTCGGCTAAAATAGCTCGCGCATCTCTTCGGGTCCGACGAAGCGCGGTCACCGAATGAAATCTCCACTCGATCATCACGCTTCGCCGGATTGGGCAAGGACCTCACGGTGGTCCAAAGCTTGCCCACACCTGCCGCGAAATTGCAGGACTTCAGGTGCTCCTTCCACTTGTTCCGCTTATGTTCGTCTACCAGGGTCCGAATCTCCGCGTTTAAATCCCTAATGCGGGGATTTTGGGGATCGGACAGGCGAAGGTGGTCACGTTCGTTGGCTAGCGTTGCCGCTTCCGCTGGGAAATTCGGACGAATCTCCGGTATTCTTCCAGCGGGAACGAAGCGGGCCGTAGCGGTCGTGACCACCCCGCGGAACTGTCGTTCGCCAGCGCGAAGATCTGTTGGTGTGGGTAGGGCACCGAAGGTACTCTCAGTGAATTCCGCGAATCCGGACCAATCAGAAAGCCTGCAGTTAGAAGTGCAAGCTGCTCGTGCTAAGCTTTGGGATCTTGATGGGACTGCTGCAATCCCTACCAAGCTAGCGACGTTCAAGTTATCCACAATAGTTTCAATGAAATGCATAATTGCAGTCTCTGGAAACAGGCAGACGAATGATATTCCCTCTTCGCCGGTACCTTCTGTTCCACCTACATATGTACGTCTTATGTTTCTGCTGTTGCTGCTTCTATTTTCGCCATCGCTGCTGCCATCAGCCAACAACCAACAAGTGGAATCTGACATCTTTATACCTCCTGGCAGCAAGAATAGAAAAGTAAGACAGAATGGGTGAAACTCTACTATTGGCCACAATGCAAGACGTAAATTGGATGTAATCGTTAATATAAAGTGGATGCATTTATCTTTTTTCAATCCCACCGTGACCGCTGAAAACATTATCTACTAGATAAGTACGTTTATAATCACATTGATATTGATTATTATTGAGTAATTTGCGATGCTACATCTTAGTAAAGAAAAATGTAACTGAAGGTCGAACTAGGTTTATCAAACCAGTATTACGATAAAATCTTCGCCCCTTCGCTTTGGCAATATAGCATAAAAGTACGACCCTTCATGAATTTTCCAAGAGAAGAAGAGAAACCGCAGCCGACTTAGCAAACCCCTATGATGTTAATAACACATCGAACGCTTAATAGTTCCTTTTATATTACCAAAACACTAGTGGTAAAGAATAAAAAAGCTTAAATTCCGGTTTTCTCATCATAGACTTGGCTCTCCGAACGCCATCATACTGCAGAAATATTTGATTGCCGACTGTACAATGTACTACAGATGCTCCGTACTACTGGCCTCTCTAAAGGCGGTGTACTCGTTGCTGTCCGATCGAGTCTACCCAGTAGGCAAATCACCGTACCATCCGATACAAATGAAAACAATCAGAGTAGCGTGGTTCGACATTGACATTATTGTTAAAATCCTTATAGATAAATCACAAGGGTTATTTATTTCAGTAAGTTATATACCGCTTTTAAGTCCAATTGAATTGTATAAAATCCATATAAATAATGTTTGTTCAATATTGAAGGAGCTAAGCGATAATGAAAACATTATAATATGGGGCGACTTCAATTTGCCTAATGAGAAATGGTGTTTTGATGATGACCGTAAACAATTATTACCTTATGGAGTATCAAGTGAGTGTGAATGTGAGGTACTCGACGCCTTTGCAGAGTTCAACCTCTGTCAAATTAACAAAGTTCATAATGACATCAGTCGTATTTTTGACTTAGTATTTATAAGCAGTGACTTTAATTTTGAAGTCGAGTACCTCTGTTCACCCCCTCTTCAAAACTCTATGCATCAAAAATCATTATGTATAAAATTTGAATTTATAAATTATATAAAATCAGGTATTTATAAACGTAAGCACTATATCTTTACAAAACCAAAATTTAATGAAATTTCCTGCACATTGACTTTGGTTGATTGTAAATCTGCCTTAAACAACGCCGAATTGTCAATTGTGTACCTACCTGTAGTGCGATTCACTAACTTATTTTAACGATATTCGTATGGTTAACTCATCTTAACGAAAATTTTAACGATGCTGCTATTCAGTATTCATTTTTTTAATGATTTTCGAATTTGCCGAATCGGCTGCTGTCGATTACCGAAAACTAAACGACAATAAATTTGATGTTGTTAACTCAATCGAGAAAAGAAAAATTCGTGAAATCAACTTAAATAAAAGATAAATTTAAAAATCTATGATTAGTTTTCTTAAAATTAAAAAAGGAACATTAAATAATGCCCTTTGAATATTTGGCTATAATTTATCACGAGGTGACGAAGAAGAAGTAGTAAACGCTCCAATAGTGGATCGAAGTTTACTTCAGGATTTGGACAATCCCTTTCATTTGATTGCAACAGAAAGTGAGGTCTCCTATGACCCAAGCTGCTAAAGAAATGCTGGCTTCAGCGTCGTCACCCTTTGTGGGAGGCACTATTGGGACCGTCGATTGTATTCATATGTATCTATATCAATATTGCCACCAAAGACACATGAGGAGGCTTATGCCAACCACCATATATACCATTCAAATAATATGCAAATGGTAAAAGCAAACTTTTATCAAGGATCCAAGTATAAAAACAGAAGTATAGTTTAGTTTTAATAATGAGGAGGCATGGTGAAACAATCAATCATAGATTGCATCCGTTATCCGATGAATGCCTGCTTACGGATGACTGACTGGCTCATGGATATTCCCCATGGCTCACTTACGGGTCGTTGTTACCAACCAGTTACGAAGAATCTTAAAGCCGTTAGAACCTATCAATATAAAAGATAAATGATTCTAGTTAAAAAAATGTAAATTCTAAATACGCTGGAGCATAACGCGAATTTTGAAAACGAAAACAATGGCATATTTGCAGGTGATTCCGGATATTCCTTGGAGTAGAGTTGATGACTATTCTACCAAACCACTCAGAGGAGAGTCCGGAATTCTGCTACAATGGAACATTGCAATATATAAAAATAATTATAAATATTTGTAGTTTGAAACAAACTAGTATCTTATTTCTCTTTAATGGAATATGTATAATAAAAAGGCTGATATTTATATTTGACAGCAGGAAATCGTTTGCTTTTTCTCTATTCCTCCTTTTGCTTTTCGCTTATTTTGACATTTACTTTGGCAAAGGTGCCACTCTTTACCATTTTGAATAAATATAACTAGACAACTGTAAAGTGCCGTTACGAATAAGTTAGAGAATCGCACAATCGTTAGTGCAAACGGCAAATATTGTTGCAAATATTGCGATTGTCGCATCGTTTAAAGTTCTTGAATCGCACTACTGGAAGTGACAATTGAAAAGTTCGTCCCTATTAAGTCAGTAAAAAATCCTTCCAAACCGGCCTGGAATAACTTTAGGCTTATCAGTATAAACAAAAAAGAAAAACCAAGGCGTATAAACCGTATCGAAATTAGAATAATAATTTAGAGCTTCTTGAAACCTAGGTACAGTAGATTGCAAAAAGAGTTTGATGTTTTGAACAATTTTTTATATCAGAATTACATCTTTAAAACGGAGAGCGAAATACGATCCGACACCAAGCGATTTTTGTAGTTTGGCAATAGAAAGAGGAATACAATCTTACAACGATGGGACTGACATCAATCACCATAGTTTTGTTGTAATTTCTGACTGCCTCAAGCATGATGCTTTCAACAAAAAAATGATTGACTTTTTAAAGCAAAGGCATGGTTCAAACAGAGTTAGAATATTGATTTTTTTTCCTGATGGCTCTTGTGCACAATACAAAAACAAAAAAAATTTGGCAATTTGGTTTACTATAAAAACGATTTTGGTATAGATGCAGAGTGGCATTTTTTCGCCACATCGCACGGCAAAGGCGCGTGTGATGGAATAGACGGAATTATAAAAAGGAATGCAGAACATGTGAGCTTACAACGGACTGCACGCGATCATATAACAAATCCGAAAGCTTTGTATAAATGGTGTATAAGCTACTTTAAAATCATTACTTTTGTCTTTTACAGAGTGGCCGAATATGACGCTGAAAATCATTTTTTGGAGAAACGTTTTCTCAAAACTGCGGCAATAAAGAACACGAGAAATTATCACTCTTTTATAGCAATTAACAGACAAAAAATTGCTTGCCGAATTTATTCAGCATCAGAAGCATTCATTGAGAATTCGATCTTCTAATAAGTCCTCAGTACTTTTATCAATGTGATCTTGTTGTGTTTCGCCAATGTGTATAAATTCAAATTGAAGTGAAATTTTTTGGTTGCGATACGTTTTTTTTGTTCAAAATGCACTTATACAATATAATTTGATGTTTGCGCCTTTTTTTGCGGTCTTTTAATATGATATCAAACAAAAACTTTGAATTTTATGAGCGCCATGGAAGTATTGTGTGGTAGCGCTCGCACTCAAAGGCGCTATGCGTGCAGCGCCAAGTTCAAATTATTGTATCTCCTGAACAAAAAATCCGCTCTCTTTGAAATTTTTATATGTTATTACATAAAGCTTAAAGAACATTTTGAATTTTTGTTTCTCCGAAACGATATTTTGCAAAAAATTTGTTTAAATAAATATTTATAAATAAAAAATTTGAAAAGAATTTGCATTAAAAAAAATTCCTTTATAAACTACGAAAAACTAGCCAAATAGTAAAAAGCTGAAATTGTGTCTGTCTATAACTGTCAAATTTATTATCGCAATCAGTTAAGTGTAACAATCCGTAAACATACTAAATGATCACCATATGTATCACCAAACAATTTAACGAATTCCTGCAAAATTTCTTGGGCGACATTAGGTTCAGATTTTAAGGACGTTTTACAAGAAACGTCTTATACCTGCATGCAAAAGGAGGAAAATCAAATAAAGATCGCTTCTTTCTGAACCTTTTAGCACTAAAACTCCATTATATAACGCAAATTGCCTAAATTCGGTTGACTTCCAATTACTGATTTCGTTGAAATGCTTGCACACTCGACCGAATTCAGAGGGAACGTATTTTGACAAAAAGTTAATTATTTGAGTTTTCAAATAATTTAAGGCCATCAATTCCAATGTCGAGTATAATTATATACTTTTAATGTCGTCTTTATTTTCAAGAAAAGGGAAAGAACTAGTTTTAAAATGCTGCTGGATTCCTCTGTATACATACATATGTATAAATTCTCCACTTGGAATCGGCTGTAAAACTACTTTTTTTCGAAAACAAAGTTGTGAGACACTCTGTTTCTAATAGCCCACAACTTCAAATGAAGAGATTTATTAGAAATATCGAACTCTAATGCACCATAATTCTCATCAGTCTCATCATCATTAGTACCGACACATCAGAGCAGCCGAATTGCTGCGTTCTTACACAACTGCACTATCACATACCACATTTCATCGATACCATAAGTTTTTGCAAACTTTGCCAAACTGGAACGCTTCTCTTTCCTTTCTTGGCTCATTAAATTTGAAAAAGTCTATTTATTCATGCCTTTTCTGTTTTAATGAGGAAAGCAATTAAATTCTTTTGTTCAGATGAAAACTTAACAATTGACTTTGTTGCCGCCTTATAAATCGCTGGCTAAAATCCGCAAACTCCTAGTTACGCTGAGATAGTATTAACAAACTAAATTAAACTTGATTTTACATAAACCATGCGCGCAAACACATTAATTATTATTTGATTTTGGCGCGCGCCCTACCCAAATAAACGCGACGATTTCTCATTCTCTCGAAGTTCGCTGTCGGTGTTTTTCTTTATTTGCCTTTTCATCTCTCTAATTTTTGTTCTCTGCTTTCTCACTTCTCACTAAACGCGCTGTTAAAATTGAAAACTCCATTTGCTCGGGATAGGGATAGGCCTTAGTTTTTTATGATTGCATCTACAAATTTATTTATACATACACGTATGTTTAAGTTGAGTTCTGAGTTTTTCGCGGACAGGATTTAGTAAACATTTGCAGGAAAGCCCGCACAGTTGCATTTGAATTTATGCTATTGAATCATTTTACTTATACTTATCATTAGTTCTGCCATAAGTTTTGTTACAAGTTCATGCCGTTATAAAAATGAAACTATAATACATTTTTTAATAAAGTTAGTTTTATTTAATAATGCATATAATAAATGGGTGATGTACCAAATTATATTCGAAATGGTCAAATATTGCTATCTTACAAGCCCTTGAACCCCCGCTGATCAAGTACGACGCTGCTCGAACCAAAGATTTTTTAAGATTCTCCAAATTTCTGTATTCGAGAGCCATAGTCTCCAACTGTGACCACAAACTGTAGTACAATGGAATCAAATCACTTCCAGACGCCTGTCATCTGTAGCTATAAAACCAGCAGCCACTGCTGGATGGTTTTTGCCTTGTGTTCTCGAGCAGAATCTTGCTGGAAAATCCAATGCTCTGCATCGAAGAGACTATTGCTTTAATGCTTTACCATACCTTCTAAAACATCCTGCTGGTTCACTCATCCCACTTATCCCAGTTTAACGCCTTTTTCACAGAAGTGAAGAGGTGTAATGCCTTACAGGATGCTCCCCATTAAACCATTACAGCAGCTGGATAGTGACCATCTTGACATAGTTGACATAGCTTTCTGTTTCCTAAGGGGATTTCTGCGAATGCGTTCGCGAACACTTTTTATGACTAAATTGGTTCGAACGACCACTTCTCTTTCTGCCATCAACTGAAAACGTTTGGGGAAAACGATCAACAGTGCGGTAAACAAACATTCTTGAAATATTAAGTTCTTTGAAAAGCTCATAAATTTCACTTGCACTTTTTCCAAACTTATGCAAAACAATCACCGCAATACGATTTTCTTTAGCTCCACTCCATTGTCAATAAGCGAAAGCAAACTCTGAACTAATTATTATATATGAGTAGACACTGCATACAAATTATAATAATAAATAACGGCACCTTTTTCAACAAATTTGTCCCCGCTGTATGCATTGCAAACTTTGTAACATGTTTTATGGCAAGACTAAGTACACTTTGTTTTTTTTTTTGTTTTCCTCTTCTTCGTTAATAAATCGGTAATAAATATTAAAAATTTTTATAATTTTAAATCGAATCTTATTGATTTGTTGACTCAAAGCTACCAAATGCACAATCAGCTGCTTTATTTGCTTGATAATTTGTACTGGGACAAGTTTTCCCAGCACGAATTAGCCACTTCCACTTCATATCAAATGTCAAATTTGCGCTCTCTCCTTGCAAGTTTTTCAAGCTTTTGTCTAAACGAACGCGATTTGGTACAAGCATTTATTAGTTATCTGCCAAACGAACACAATTAAAATCTGTTGGAGTATTTTTTCTAAAGCCATTTGAAATATGAGTTGTGAATTCTGGTAAATTGGTAATAGTTGATTTACCCTTACAAAATCCGTGAGAGTTTGCGATTGATGATTGAGCTCGATTATGTCAACAATTGCTTCAAATAATTTTAAAATGGCAAACAGCTTGGCTATTCCCCAGTAATTTTCAATCGAACACTTGCTGTCGCTTTCATGAAGAGGGATTATAAAAGATTATTTCCAAACTGACGGAAAAATACCTGGTTTAAAAAACAGGTTAAACAAGTTTAATAAAGGCAGATGATATATGTAGGTAATCAGCAAATTGTCGTGATCATATCAGGGCCTAACCTGAATGATACCCATTGGACAATGCCCTGTCAGCACTTCCGTAATCAATGAGAGCTGCGACTTGGATAACCGTAGAACCTCCCGTGACCTCCTTTGGTACACTTTTGGCCAAAAGGACCTCGCGATCCTATAAGTTCTAGTAGCTGCCCAGCGCTCTCTAAGCTGATCGCAAGCCCATTTGTTCAGAAGTAGCTGACAGGTGGCCAGTGGAACGCCGAAACGTTCCTTGGTTAAGAACTCCTTTTCTAGTGTGCCTTGCCTAGCTAACTCATCTGCTTCACAATCCTCGTGGCCAGTTAGCCAGATTAATTTGATGCCGAAATACTCCGAAGCTTTCGAAAGAGAAGTCCAGCCATAGATCTGATTGTCGCTTGGCTCTCGAAGTTCATATGGTGGTCACCTCCGCCTGGAACACGCTACAGTATCTAGAGCATAAAATTGTTCCTTAGATAGAGCTCTCGGCCGTATACACCATTTCGAGCCCTACGGTCAAGTTTCGATCCATCCATGAATATGTCCAGCCACCCTCGGTGCCACACATCGCACCCATCCCAATCATCCCTAAAAGTAATAGCGATACCAAATTAACCCTTGGTAGCTATGGTGGGCACGTAATGGTTCGTTGTAGCGTAACCTTGTAAAATCTTCGAATGATAACAATCTGAGTTAAATTTGTGTCCAATATCCCACAGCCTGACGGCGAAGGATACCAAGACTTTCCCTGCAGTATCTAGAGTTATATTCAACATGACGTTCAGCGCTAGCATAGGTGTTGTTCGGAGGGTCCCACTGATTCCAATGAGAGCCGATCTGTGCACCCTTTCCAGATTGCCACTACCAGTCTTATCTTGGCAACCCCACCAGACGAGAGCCCCATATAGAAGTATTGGGTTTACTACATGCTTCTGGATTTCCTGGAAATGAGCATTGAGAAGCAGCTATAGAGACTCATTGCTGCTCATTCTCCAATTCCCTGCCTCGTCTGACACCAGGGGAACGGGATTCCTTGAAAGAACTCGCCTGAATCTAAAGGTCTCATAGTAGCTCTCCGCGTTTTCACTACTCCTTGAGTCCCGCTTGGCATTCCTGCTCTCAGCTTTGTAAATGTTGAGATTTGCTTTATAAATATCCCAGCCCGAGTTTAGTCCACTCCTCCTAGCCCTATTAAAAAGACGTATACTAGACGCCCCAAGTTCGGAAAGTTTTCCAGTCCATCTGTAAGGTTATACTTTACCCATTAAAGTTTTCAGCGAGCAAGAGAACTCGAGCGCGCATTTGCAAGCTGGCGTGAATTTTGCACCCTTCGAAAAGCTTGTGCCTCAATGGGAGCCTCCGGAAGGAGTTCCTGCAGTTTTCCAGTTTTCTCCCTGAGGCCCCAGTCCCTTTGAACCCCCCAGTACGAGATCTGGTCTCCCATTTCCGATGAGGCCAGAATCAAGACCTCCTCCTTGGCGGCTGTAATACATCTTGGGTCATTCCTCCTCTTGCAGACAACTACTTAGACCATCGCTTAGTATATAATCAAGAAGATACTACCCTATGTTGTTGGTGTCCGTGCTCCCCCAGATACGATTATAGGAGCTGGTGTTTTGCAACAGCGTCGGGGGTGCTTCCACCTCATGTGTCAAATATGCCGATAAGATTCAGGATTTTCCAGCTCGACACTCCAGGATTACGATGATTAAATTAGGCAGAAAGAAAACTTTCAGTTCGTTCCTAACGAGCATGCCGGGTAATGGACCCAGGGTGGGGTTACAATACCTGATCATTTCCACTACCGGGCCCTCGCTCAGGTTCTTGCACGATCGCACTGCCGCCCACTTAAAAAATCCGATTAGCGGTTCGACTAAGTCTCCACACCACGACAAGATACCATTGCGCAGAAAATGAGTAGAGCCATCTACATACATACTTGTTTACTTTTATTTATACTATTACAGTTATTTACAAGAGGTGTGCACTTAAACATTTAAAAGACTTGAACAAATTCTCGTAATAAATCAATTTTTCAGTGAGTACTGAAAGCTCCTCAGAATCTCAGAAACCCTGTCCTTAGTATGTTTAAGGAATTTAAATAAGTCAATCCCTACAATTTAAACATGACCAGCCCTTGCCATTATTAACTGAGTCTAAAACGCTACCTGCCAATTCAGCACACTTCATATGGGCCAACACTTCAAACGGCCAGTTTGCAAATATCCAAGCCATATTAAATAAATGATACGTAATTAAAGTAGTAAAATAAAACAAAATTCGAATTAAAGTTTTAAAGCTACATATAAAAGGAAGAGTTTTAGATACACTGTATTTTGACACTTAATAAATACGCAGACAGCTGTACTAAACAAGAGAAAGCAAGAGATACGAAAAGTACAAAACAAAACGCGCTATAAACATTGCAGCTGTATATTGTGCTCCCAAATACAAATCGACCAGCTGATAACAGTGTTTGCAAATAAATGATAAATACAGATTCTCCCGCAATTAAACAATAAAGTATTGCGATTCATCTCGCTTGCTTCCTCATGTAAGGGAGAATTTAAAGCAGGTGAAGACAGCCCGTAAAGGCAATGACAAATCATAATAAGAACAGCGAGGGCTGCAAAATATTTTGATGTACAAAAACAATAAAATATATGTATGTATGTATGTACATACAGCAAACATGATTCAATAATAGAAGTATAATTATTGACGTTTGTGCTTTTCGACTGCCTTGTAGGATTGCATTTGAGAAGCAGCAATTTGGTATTTCGAATAAAATATGCATTAAATATATAACATCAGGGATCGCAAATAACGATAATTGCCCAAATTTCAACTCAAAACTATTTATTAGGGAAAGAGAAATGCTACTAGTGAAGAATTAAAGCGACATAAGCGCTGATTACGCACATTTCGCACAACTTTTTACACGTTTGAAAACTTCACACAATTTCTGAAAACTTAAGGTCGATTGTGCTTCACGTAGCACAAAGTTTATCAGCGGTGTTACCAAAACAATAGAGTGTTTCACAATATATTTTCAATTCGAAGCACATGAACCGCTTTAACAGATATGCTATACATAAAAGGGTCTCAATAATTTGAAGAAGAAATATAATAAAAGAACCATTAATGAGTTTGAATGATTTATTTGATGGTATTACCTGAATGGTTAGAAATAAATTTGTGAAAAGATTTCTTCAAGTAGTTATGCAAAATGCTTAAGAAATAATTGTTATTTCTTGAGTTTCATTTTTTGCTTTGGTAGCTTTAAATATGTACCTGCCCACAGTAGAACTGCCGAAAAAGTGAGGCAAGGTTGCTGACTTCACCTTATTATCATTGCACCATGATGTGGATGTACATATGTACGTATGTATGTATGTTAATGTGTGTATGCTTTAGCATAAGTAGGTGCATTATCCTTGTAGGATAAGACAGCAGGAAATATATTATACATATATTCCTTGTGCTTTGAGGTGATATTATTTTTAAAACTCTCAATGTGGTATGTCTGAAAACATAATGAATTTTATAATTCTGATGCAAACCCGCTAATTATTTTGGTGAGGCCCCATAAGGCCTCCAAAGTTCTCAATCGATCTTTATGAAATTTTTGCAGTAGGTTCATGTGGTATTAGAAAAGTGGGCGCCCACAGGGGAGAAAATTTTAATTCGTCTTATATCTGTAACTATTGGGTGCATATTAACTATATTTGGGTATATACATATGTACATATAAAAGTATATAGATGAAACTGTGCATTATCTTGAAAAAATGGGCGGTGCTACGTCTTACAGTGGCTCACAGCCAAAGTGATGCAGCCGTATAAGAAATACTAAAGAAAACTAAATACATCTTCCAAAAAATATAAATACATACCACTTAACAGCGGCAGATATACACATTTAATTTATGCTTTAAAAAATTCTGCAATTGCAATTTTTTTAAGGACACAACGATTAATACTTTGTGGAATACCCCTTATTATCTGTAATTGCTTTCATACGTTTCGGTATGGATTCCGCCAATTTCTTTGTATAGTTAGGAGCAAGTTTATTCCATTCTGCTTGCAGGGCGTTTTTCAAATCGGTTTTATTTCGAATTTCGTATTTTTGAATCTCTCGTTCCAAAACTAACCACAGATTCTCGATTACATTTAAATCTGGAGATTGTGCTGGTGTTTGCACTATGTGCGGACAGTTCCAAATTAGCCAACTTTGCACAATCCGGATTTGTGTTTCGGATCATTATCTTGACAGTACAGAAAGTGGCCGGAAATATTTGATTTCGCGGCACTTTGTAGCAAATTTCGTTTCAAAATATCCAGCTACACACTCTTGTCCATAGTAGAATCGATGAATTCCAAATTTCCGACTCCAGAAGACGACATGCATCCTCACACCATTGCATGCCCTCCACCATGTTTTTCGATGCTACGTAGATTTTGCGGCTATAACTCAGCTTTTCCTTTTTTCCATAAATAGCGCTTTCCATCCGATATAAACAGGTTCAATTTACTCTCATCTCCAAAAATTACGGTTTCCAGAAGCTTTCACTCTTATATAAATGTTCGTTTGCAAACTTCAACCTCGCATTTCGATTCTTAGCATTGACGTATGGTTTATTTCGGGGTGTGGGGTCATTGAAATCAGCTTCTCTGAGCACTCTTCGTATGGTTTCCGAAAAACGACGCCAAGCTGTCGCCGCTAACGGTACTCGTAAACATTTGTGCATCATTTTGGCTGTTAGCTTGCATTTCGGTATACGGACATGTTTTTAAAAAAGAAATAATTTTGACATTTTTTTTATTTTACAAGATTCAACATATACATACATACATATGTACCAAATTAATAAATTAGTAAAATTTTCTTATTTTGCAATATAAATATGACTTTTTACTAAGCGCTTTTTCATTTCGTTGCTGCATCATTTTGCCTGTGAGCCACTGTAATAATAAAACCAAAGTCTTTTCCGACATATATGTATACTTTAAAGCCAAATTTCTTATAACTTCGCAACCGTTTGACGCAGATGCACAATATGGTATATAAATCCAATATATGTATGTATGTACTTATGTATGTATCTTAATTGAAATGTACAAAATTTGGTAGAATACGCGGTATTTTCAGTAACTAATGATTTTCACATTACGGTACTAAAGTTTAATGGTCTACAAAACTGCATACCCAAAAAGTTTATAAACATTTAAAATATTTTAGAACATTTTAAATTTTATTTTATAAACTCTTCCATATAGTTATGTCTGCTGAAATTAAAACAAAATAACTTAATAATTAGGACATGACTAAACTCCGATTGGGCGGTCAATGCAAAAGAGAGGATATGTTGCGTTTCGACAGAGAAGAACTTTTTGTATGCATTCCCTCGCAGTGAGGATGCCCGAAAGTGGTGGGGCCTCTCACGCAAAGTGCAACACATGCACCTAAAAGTTAAAATGATTTAATTTTAAAAGAGTTTGAAATATATTAAATTTTAGAAAAAATAAATTTTGACGACCCTGCCTACATCCACAACCAGTCGCGACAAACAACCAGGCCTCTCACGCAAAGTGCAACATATGCACCTAAAAATTAAAATGATTTAATTTTAAAAGAGTTTGAAATACATACATACATATGTACTATATTAAATTTTAGAAAAAATAAATTTTGACGACCCTGCCAGCATCCGCAACCAGTCGCGAACGATTTGCTCAAGCCGCCCGTTATTCCCAGAGCGACGCGCTTCAATCTATACTACTTACTTATAAAATAAAGTCGCTAAAAAGCTATGTACGGAATTGGCTTCGCACAGAATGCTCCGATTTGAAAGCGGGTTTTTGCATTTTAAAGCTTAGCTGTGTGAGATGGACTTTTTTTTTATATAATGTGAAGGAATATATAAAGGGGGCGTGGCAATCGGACAAAATATGGTAAAAAAACATAAATTTTTGGTTTACACAGCCATACATCATAACCTAATCAACCGATTAGAATGAATCTTCCTTGAAGTTAAACTTTGAAATATTTACTTTCGTTCTGGGTTAAAAAAAAATAGTTAATTTCTTTCTAATTTAACCAAAATTGTTTAAACAAAAGCAGCACTTTTTCCAAAAAAATCTGTTTGTGAGTTTGTTCGCTGCCAACCGAATAAGTCAGCGTGCTTTAAGCGACAGCTGTGGTGAGCCATTCATTTGATGAATTCGCGAGGCTTCACATACATACATATAGAATTAATGCAACAAAAAAGAAAAAGAATGCATGCATATTTTTAAACATACATACATATGTATATGTATGTATACTCCTAAAGTTTAAACAAAAGTACTATGTTTTCGTATGTTTGTATGTATATACTATGCATATATGTATGTACTTATTTGTGTAGTAGGGAGATTGAATTCTATAACATTTTGTTTTATCCAAATTTGTATGACGATTTCCAAAGACTGAGTACCGATCCATTTTAATTTTTTTTGTTCGGCAACCATGAACATCTTTCTTCAAAAAGAACCGTTGCTTTTCACGAATTATGCTATTAAAATTTGTATGTTAGTTGCGGGAGTACATTAAAACGATCGCAGTTCATAAAGTTTTATTTTGAAGTGATTTTTATTAATCAAAAGTGCAGATTTAATAAATAATTTGACTTTTGAGTGGTAAGTACGTTACAGTGCAATTTTTTATATTATTTAGTGTAATTTTACAACCAAATTTTCCTTAGGGCCATTTTCACAGTTGCGAGTTAACTTACATTCCACAGTTAACTATGAATTTTCGATTCAATTTTAGTAATGTAACTAAATATTCACTACCCAATGTACGATAGACAACATTTTATTTCTAACAAGAGGTTAGCTCACCAATATTGGGCAGTTAAACTTGAGATAAGTCGACATGAAAATCGAAAATCGAGAGTTAACTGTGGAATGTAAGTTAACTCGCCACTGTGAAAATGACCATTAGAAAAATAAGTGATTTCTATGAAACATAGTTGTTACTCAAAGCTTAAAGATTTCTATAAAATTTATAAAAGTTCTCAAAATTAGATAAAAATATAATTTCGTATTTTTTATTATAAAAGTTCTCAAAATTAGAAAAAAATATTTGGTTTTTTATACGAAATTTTCGTAAGTTCTTAAATATGCAATTGAAATAGATTATAAATTACTAGCAAACCGGGCAGGTGTTTTTCTTTTCAACCATTTTCTTCTCAGCTATGACATTTGACCAACTTTCCAGAGCAAAAAATAGATATGTACTTTAGAGTGCTTCAAAAAAAATGTTTGGTTCTTTTTTTAACACTTACCTTTGATGGAAAAAATCCTCACCAAATATGGCGCCCGCCGTGGTATGGTGGTAGCGCGCTCCGCCTACCACACCAAAGGTCCTGGGTTCAAGCCTCGTGCAAAGCATCATAAAAAATTTAGAAACAGTTTTTTCAATTAGAAAAAAATTTTCTAAGCGGGGTCGTCCGTCGGCAGTGGTCTAACAAACACTCCGAGTATGTTTCTGGCATGAAAATTCATATGCCTAGCAGATGCCGTTCGGAGTTGGCATAAAACATGTAGGGGACCCGCCAGTTTGTAGGAAAAATTAAAAAGGATCACGACGCAAGAGAAGCTCGGCCTAAATCTACTCGGAGGTAAATCTTGCCAAGTATTTATTTTATTTCAAAGATGGGTCCTATAGCTGAACTCAAAGGGGTCGCTATTTTTTTTTTTAGTTTCCCATGTAAAATTGGCTTTTTGATATGTAAACATCTTTGCTCACGGTATGGGGGAATACAAAATGAAAGATGTAAGATATGAAGTGTGAATTGCAAGGTACGGTGTGACGACTATCCAATTTTTTACAAATTTCACTCTTAATAAAATCTCCATATCGCCGCCCTTACCTACATATCGCTTTTCAAAATTACGGTCATTATCCCCAAAACCGCTTTATTTTGGTGTTCTTTAATCCACATTTTCATCCATATCTCCAGAAAGGGTTGACATCGGCTTGAAAGAGGCTATTCATTCAATACTTGAAGTGTGAAAGAAGTTATTTTCCTTGAAACTATTTCATTTGGCAGCTTCCTCAAGTATTCAACTTAGCAACGAAAAGGTATCCATTTTTAAAATTCCCACGTTTTGTTCTGTAAGCTTACTGAAAGCCCTTTTACCCTTTTAGCTTATTTTTATATTAAACCCCACACGAATGGGTAAACATCCCATAACGCATCTCTGAAAATGTCTTATTTTTGGCCGTATATAAATAAAGTACAGCTCAAAGAAAATATGAGAGTTTCTACTTCCGGACAAGGAAATACACTTTTTGCTAATAACTTGCTAAAAATTGGTAACGGACAGTTCCCTACGACATGTGGGCAAATCGATCTGACAAATATTTGTAATTTAACCCAAACTATTGAAGATCTAATTGAGAAAGTATGTATATCCCGGAGTTGGTGGTCTTATAACCAATTCATTGGACTGGTTTAAGGAGCGGGCAATATTGTCAGCTACCAATGATCAGGTGGATGCAGTAAATGCCTTAATACTTTCAAATTTTACTACGGAAGCACAAGTTTTCCACTCAATAGACACAATAATAGATATTAGCGAGGCAGTACATTACCCAATAGAATTTTTAAATTCTCTAAATCCTCCCGGAACGCCACCACATAAACTAATTGTTAAAGTAGGAGCTCCTGTAATATTACTACGCAATTTAAATCCAACAACTTTATGTAATGGAACTAGGCTGCTGATCAAAACAATTAGAACGCATTTGATTGAGTGTTCAATTTTGACTGGCTGTGGTGCTGGAGAAAACGTCTTGATTCCAAGAATCCCGATAATACCAACAGATCTTCCATTTCAATTTAAACGGCTCCAGTTTCCAGTCAAATTATGTTTTGCAGTAACAATAAATAAGGCTTAAGGTCAAACACTTAAGGTGGCCGGTTTGGACCTTAGATCTCAATGTTTTACGCATGGCCAGTTATATGTTGCTCTATCCAGTGTAAGAAACAAAGACAATTTATTTGTTTTGGCTCCTGATGGGAAAGCTGCGAACATTGTATACAATGAAGTGTTATAAAACTGCAAATAAAAACTAACTGAATATGAATAATTAATATGTATGTACATAAATATATCTTCTAATTGGACTTTATTTATTTATGAAATTTTCTTTATTTACTAGGGTCATTATTCTGAAATATTACAAAAAATTAATTTTATTTCAATTATAAAGTTGTTTTAAACATTATCAACCTGTGTGAAACAAGGTGCGGGTTGCTAGTTAAATTAAAAATTGAAGATCTCGAACAAGAATATGAAAATTAAAAAAGTATTAGCATTTTTGTTCTCGTGCGATAATTGCGGCTGAATCTTCCAGCAGACCAACAGTGTTCATATAGCGAAATAGAGACGATATTGTCGCAAACATTAATTATATTTCCTCAAAGGCTAACACATTTATGCGGTTTTTGCTCACCACATTAAACTTCTCTATTGGGTTGGTACGCCATTCGGTATGGTGTACCCGGTTTTGAAGCCAATGCCATTCAAAATGTCACAAACAGAGCGTCTTTGGGTACTGTTAGGTTGACAAAATAATAATAATAATTAACTTACAATAAAGCTCAATGTGAAAAGTTTTCTAACAATCGTCAAAATAAAATATCAAAGCCTTGGTTTACGGCCAATGCTCCTGTAACACAAATATTTTTAATATAATACAAATTTTAGAGATCACACTTTTTTATACAAGATAAATATTTTCTATGTATGACTATTGCCATCTTATTAAGTCCATGCGTAATACTCTATTAAAATACGATATATGTACTTACACCTAAAGGCATACATAGTTAGGAGGATGGTGCCGTGCGTAGAAGACTACGCAAGTGGGGAAAGTCTCTGATCGCCATTCTCCTGGGACTGGCTGGAACGATTTTGCGGTTCTAGCAGCTCACAACTTCCGGGTGCTCTCACCCAAGTGTGCTTTGGGTAGCTAAAGTGAGAAGACGAACCTGGTGGGGTCACTGCGACGTTTTCGGTTTAAGGGCTCACCAGGGTTTTGCAGCATCTGTTCATCAATAGATGCAGCGCGGCTTGCTACATACATTTGTAAATGTGTCCTAAATTAAAAAAAAAATCCCCAGAATCTGGTTGTGCGCTGGACTTGGTACCCGCCACGTAAAAACAGCTTCCAATGAAAAATTTTAACAAAAAGCCTCGTGTGAGAGCCCTCTTTTGATGATGATTATTGCAAACGTTTAAAGGACTATGATATAAGGGCATGCACCTGGAATGTCTGGACCCTTAATTGGGAAGATGCCTTTGTCCGGCTGGTGCATGTCCTCATAAAGGCAAAGGCTGACATCACCGCTATCCAAGAGATGCGATGGACGGAGCAAGCAATGAAGAGGATCGGGCCTTGCGACGTCTACTAAAGCTGCCATGTGGGGGAGCTCAAGTTCGGTGTTAGATATGTGGAGGGAGAGAAACTTCGTCGCCAAGTACTCACGTTCACTCCAGTAGACGAGCGTCTTGCCACCATTCGAATCAGAGCGAGATTCTTCAACATCTCGTTGATTTGCGCCGACGCCCCTACGGAAGAGAAGGGCGATGTGACCAAATATCACTTCTATGAGCGCCTTGAGACAGTTAGTAAATTCATTCTACACGACGAAACATCCGCTAACGGACTGAGGCTGACCGACTTCGCCGGGGCCCAAGACATGGTAGTATGTGCTCGTAGTACTAGGTTCAAGCATAAAGAGATACATTAAACTACATGACTATCTCCTGATGGAAAAACATGAAATCAAATTTATCATGTTTTGGTAGACGGAAGGCATGCTTCCAGTATCTTAGACGTGCGCACTATTCGAAGAGTTAATATATAATATCGACTCGGATCATTAGCCAAGACTCATACATACATACAGCAACCAGCGCGGGATCACTGACACAAGGAAACCTCGACGTCCAAAAGCTGCAATCACAAGAGATAGTCGACCGTTTCGCCAATCGACTTGCACTCCAGCTCTCTGAGAGCAATGTTCAACAAGCGGATATCTGCGCGCAATGGGACCACATTTCTCGCTCATTACAAACCGCCGTTCAAGAGGTCATTGTTTTTCAGCGAACCCGAAAAAACGACTGGTACGATGAGGAATGCCGCGCCGCCATGCAAAAGAAAGATGCCGCCTACAGGGTCACGCTGCGATCGCCCGCAACGCGAACTGTGCGGGAGAGATATCGGGAGTTGAAGAAGGAAGCCAGCGAATTTTACGAAAAACGAAGAGAGAGGCCAAAATGCGCGAGTGCGAGGAGCTTGAAATGCTAGCCAATAGGAAAAATGATTTATCAGAAGGTACGGCGGCATACAGAAGGTTTCAAGACCGGGGCAATGTCCTGTACGAGTGAAAACGGGGACCTGATGGCCGACATCCAGAGTACACTCAAACTATGGAGGGAGTACCTCTCCACGCTGCTTAATGGTAGTGGCGCGGATAACCTCGAAAATGATGAACCCGAACCTTCAAGCAAATAAGGTCACTAGTGTTGACTGACTGCCAGCAGAGCTATTGAAGTGAGGGCTGGTAAAGTGCATGCACCAGCTTATTTGCAAAATATGGTCGGACGAACGCATGCTTGCTGATAGGAATTTAAGTGTACTCTGCCCAACCACAAAAATGGCGATCATGCAATATGCGACAACTACCGCGGGATCAGTCTCTTTAGCATAGCATATAAGGTTCTGTCGAGCGTATTGTATACACGACTGAATCCCACCGTGAACGAACTGATTACACCTTATCAGTGTGGCTTTAGACCTGGCCAAATATTCACGATACCCAAATTTTGGAAAATACCCGAGTAAGAAGAATATACATATATATCTTTTTGTCGACTTAAAATCTGCTAGGGTGACCCTCTTTCGTACGACTTCTTTTACCTTATTCTAGAAAAGATAATTCGAGCTGCAGAACTTAACCGTTCAGACACTATATTTATTTATATTTAAGAGCATGCAACTTCTGGCGTATGCTGTTAGTTCTGCCTTTTCCAAACTGGATAAAGAAGCGAAACGTATGGTCTGGAGGTGAACGAAGACAAAACTAAGTACCTCCTGTTATCAAATAAAGAGTCAGCGCACTCGCATCTCTGTCAATTTCGAAAAAGTGGAAGATTTTGTTTATATGGAAACCAACAATAATACAATACAATAATGTCAGCCTGTAAATCCAACGTAGAATCTCTCTTGTATGGCTCTGCAGCAGCAGAAGGAGACGGCCTTGGGAGTGTTCGAGAGAAAGATTCTCCGAAAGATTTATGGACCTTTACGTCTTTGCGACGGCAAATACCGCAGACGATGGAACGATGAGCTGTATGAGCTTTACCGCGACATAGACATAGTCCAGCGAATTAAAATACAGCGGTTACGTCGGCTGGGACATGTCGTGGGAATGGATGAGAATGCACCTGCCCTGAAAATATTTAACGCAGTACCAACCGGGGGTGGCAGAGGAAGAGGACGGCCTCCTCTGCGTTGGAAAGAGCAAGTGGTAAAAGACTTGGCGTAACTTGGTATTTCCAATTGCCGCCAGTTAGCATGGATAAGCAGTGACTGGCGCAATTTGTTAAACTCGGCCAAAATCTCTTAAGAAGTTATAGCGCCAATTAAGTAAGTAAGTAATGGTATAGCTAGGTTTAAAGTTATCGAAAATTTATTTGATTTGGGTCAGTCGAGAAAATCAGCTGATGGTATCCAAACAAAACTTCGTTCTTTTTTATTCCTTTCCACAGAATCGTTGTAGAGGATCGTGATTTAAAATTTATTTTACCAGATAAACTCAATCAAGACGCGTTAGAGATGACGTGCAGAGGATTGAGAATAAAGGTAGCAATTACGAAGATGACGAAGGTATAAAGAAGTGGAAACACTTGTCTTTGTGGACATCGATATACAAAAAATTTTGCCGAAGAGGTATAGGTGCAGCAGTATTATATGGTATTTACCAGAAAGTTCTGTGTTAGCTGAAATGTCTGATTAAAACGAAAAATTTCACGGAAGACAGTTTTCCCTCTCTTTTTAAATATTTTTTTTTAAATTTCTTCCCAGATACCTCTCATTTTTGTATCACACTAACCTAATCACATGGATGTAGTTATATTTTAAAAAAATAAAGGTAAAATAACATCCTAATCGATATCGCTAACTCAGTGGTTCGGTAAATCTTGATAAAAACATTACCGTACCTGGGCTGAATTCCCATTTTGGTTAGGTCGTGTCGGGAAATGTTATATAACTCTGATTTAAATTATATATATTTTGTTATACGTTCTTTTGATACATATTTAATATTTTTCTCGTTTTACACTTCTTTTTCGTTGCAGGAAATTTTAAGTAAAATTATGTAATACATATTGAAAACCAATTAAAATAAAGTTAAAACAAAGAACCACATTTTTAATTAAAATTGTGATTTTTATTCAGAAACATATATTGCTTATAAATACCAAAACACTAAAAGATTGAATTATATGTTGGTGTAAAATCGTAGAATACGCAATCCCTTAGACTATTGCAATCATGCAGAAAAAACTCAGTTCTATAATCATGCGAATAAACACAATAAATACAAACCTCGTTACCTTGGAACACAACATCTCAGATGAAAGCAAAGCAACAGTACCAAAATTAACTCAGTCATCACTTTTTTCTTTCAGACTTAAAATTATATTGCTCTAAACCACGGTATACTGAATGCAGAAGATGGCGCCTTCGGAGGCATTACGACTACGGTTTTGACGAGTTTGACAATTCTCAACTTCAACTAGACAAAGCTTTTTTCACAAATTAGGAAAAATAGACACTTTAGTACTTTGCAGATTGATTTATTAAATCCATATTTTTACACCTTAGAATAATTAAAACACGTTTTTCTACTTAAATATTGGAAGTTATTCAATTTTCTCTACCGTATTCTTGTTTACTAAAGGCGAGATCTGTCACTTCGTCGCGGGAAGGCGCAATCTTGTATTCTATCATTCTAGGGCAACATTACGAAAATGTTGCCATGGACCCTGCGAAAATGTTGCCCGTTTCATATGAGAAAAGAAAAAAAAAACAACAATATTGGGTGGATATAGTCAATTTCACTTGGATCATCAATTTAATATATCTAACGCAATAAAATTGGACAAATAACTTGGTTTAGTATCAAAATTGAGACTTTCGAACAAAACAATGCCACTAACAAGCAAACGATACAAGTAAAATCAGCCGCAGTCAATCAGTTAACCCTAGCGTTTGGTATAGGGTAGAAAATGTTGCCCTTTTGTCGGGGTAGAGTGCAACATTTTAAGAAAAGAACAAAAAACCCAGAGAAAATGCTGGGAAAAGAACACGAAAATTTGACAGCCCTGGTACGGGCAGAATAAATGCAACATCTCAGATTTTAGTGAAGTGGGAATGAAGCTTTGCTATGCCATTTTTCTCTTGATAGTTTGTGGGTTTGAAGTTGAAAAAGCTACAAAAAATCTGGTGTGGGTGAAGTGTAAAACGTGGGAGCATGAATAGTTACAATTCTCAACAGTTCAGTAAAATGTATAAAGCTGTTATTTCTACGCACTCCCTCGTTTTACGATTAAAATAATACAAGAATTTTCGTAGCTATTCCAACTTCAAAATCGAAAATTTTCAGGAAGAGAAAGACATTTTGTGCGTCATGGAAAAATTATTTTGTACTCTTTAGTTGATTTAAAAAATTAAAAAAAATATTTTGATTTCTGGACTTGGAATTTTTTTATTTGGTATCCGCTAAACTTTGACATCAAATAACCCCATACCAAAAAATTAAATGGAATAAGGTCAGGTCTGCTAGGTGGTCATTCGATCCTATGCAACAATTCAGGAGAAATTCTCCTTATACCATTGCTGAACGATATTTGCCGTATATAAAGGAGTTCCATTTTCCATCCCCAATAGATTACAACAACAAAAAATCACTACGGATTTCAGCATGTGAGGTTTGTAGTAGCCGTTGTTCAATTTAACGCCCCCTTTCGATAATAACTATTGGTAATATACCCCGTGAGCAAAACCCGACCTAAACAGCTTTTTGAAAGGGATCTAATGACTTCACGCGATCATTTTATGTGTTGAACTGTTGCATATAGCAAACTGTTTGATATATTGTGATATTTTTGTCTTTATGAGACATAAAAATTGTATGCGATCTTTGGACATCGTATATAGAATTGGGTTGGAGAAAAAACATCAAACATCAAGAAATCAAACACTTTGAAAAATAGGTGTGGTATTGCCAATTTTAAGGCAATAAGGTATAACCCCGAAATTCTCTAATCAAACTCTACGCAATCAAACCCTACGCAATTCGCTTTGCGTTTCTACATTGTAGTCATAATTTCGAAAATTATTAAAAAAAATATTCGATATTTCACTAAGTCATGTAGCAAATTAACAAAATTTGGTGCGGAGAATTGGATTGGGAAGTTTAATACGCAAAAATCAAAATTTTTAAAAATGGACTTGGTATCACCCACTTTAGAGCAAATTACTTTATAAAAATATACCAAATTTGGTACACCATCCACATTTTAACTTAATGAGCATACTTTCGAAAATTATTGTAATCGAAGAAACCCACGCCCTCCACTCTAATAATGGTAATTTACAAACAAGTACAGTTATTTTGAAATAAAATCATGCGCCGGGTATTTAAAGTTTGGGTTTACCTGCATTTAGACTCTTGACTTGTATTTAGTTTAGTTTTTGACACTTAGCATTAGTTTGGCGTTGGATTTATACAATTTATGTTACATAGCTATTAAAAATTCAGAGAATTTGATGGCTTTATAGCAGATTCTATGCTTTACTATTCTGGTGTGTGTTTCACACGGAGTTCCCCGAGTTCGAATATCGGGTAAGGAACATAAAAATGATAAAGGAGCACTTCCTAATAGCGGCCAGGCAATTGCAAAGTTCCGAGTGTATTTCTGTCATAAAAGGACTTATTACAAAAATAATTTGGCGCTCGGTGACCCCTCAACTTCTTTTAAAACATCAAGACGCATACCGAAAATTGTAGGAAAAGTTCGGCTAAACATCGAGCTATACAATATAGGCTAATAATAAAAATAATAATCATTATTATAATGATTGAGTAAAACACCCTCTCATAGCTCATTTCATTTGAACCATTTGCAACATAATCGTTTATACAACCTTCTTTCTGAATACGGCCTTGTCAATATGGATGGGAAATAAAAAACTTTACTCAATTGAGAGGACTTCTGCACAGGGAAACATGCACATTGTACTTATGTATATCCATAAATACTTATGTAATTTTTATTACTCAATACACATGCATTCAAGTTGATAGAATACTCACATATTTAGTTTCACTAAACGACTTACCAGTTTTCTTGCTGTTACCTAATTACAACTTGAAATTTAGAAATGCCATGTGAAGCTTTTTAAAATGACATTATCGTATAGGAATTGTTTAAAAACATTTGTTTGTGACTTGAAACTCTACTCCATTTAATTACGAATGGATAAATTTAAATTATTTCTTTTATTTCCCCAATACACGCAATCAATAAAAAAGTATTCAATTTTGTTTTTCTATTTTTATATGATTTTAAAACTTTATTTCTCAAGATGAAAATAAACAATATAATTTTTTGAGTTTTTTACTTCTTGAAAATTTTACATAATTTCAGTAAAATAATTTTTGTTATGATTAAAAATGTGTTATAGTTTATAGTTTCTATTACTGTTTTTATATTCTCATTATTTGATCGCCATTTCGGTTTAATTTTAATATAAAGTTTTTATTTTTACTTGCATAAATACAACTTATGTATGTGTATAATTTCCTTATAATATTTTTCATATTCCAAATATTCAATTTAGCTTACTTACAAAGTTTCAAGCGACTTAATATTTGCTTACTCTGCTGTACTCATGTGTGAATTTTTCTATGATTATGTGTCCACAATGTACATTTTTAGTCAAAAGATGTGAAAACAATGATGCATGGTGAAATAAAATGAATTTCATGGATAAAAAAAGTTGCAGCTCAGCAGTTTCATCTAATTGTTCCACAAATAATTTATGTTTCTCAAGAGCCAGTTAATTTACGACTATCAGGACTCAATTTAGTTTTCTTTGTTTCAACGCAAATATTTTAGTGTAATTCCATATTCCGAAAAGGTAATCTTTGGTGTTGTATGTCAGGATATAATTAAAAATGATTTAGATTTTCGCCGAATAAACATACATATGTGCATGTGTAAGTATGTACATACATATGTATGTATATAAATATGAGAATTGCAAGATTTATCTTACTAGTGGTTTTATTAATACTCTTTGCAGGAATTTTACAATACATTTTTCAAATCTCAAATGTATTTGTTGGGAAATAAATAGTAAAAATTAAAAACTATTGATAATCCACTTGTTTATTTTTGGTAGATAAAAAAAGTATATTTGATTATAGTTCGAAAGGAAAAGAAATTAAATTATAGGTAAGAAAAGGAACAATAATAAACATTCATACATATGCACATATGCACCGTATGAATGTTAAAAAAAGAAGAGAATCCTAAAGCAAAAATAAATGCTTAATTTAATCATGTACTAACTGAAGTTCCACCAAAAAAATTTTTCATAGATTTCTCTTCAAAAATGGCAAATGGAAAAATTATTCCAATATAAGTGTTCCTTACCTAAGGAATATACTTTTATCTAACGGTTTTTATGTACGTAGGCTTATAAAAGTTAATCCTAAATTTGTTTGTACTATGTCATGGAAATCATTCCGGTCTATTGCAGTTAAACTAAAACTTCATTTTTATGTATTTCTTTATAATAGGTTTCGTAAAATAATATTTTATATAAATTTTAAACTTCGTTTTTATACTCTTAAATTATTGAAAATATTAATGTTTTTTTTTTTTTGTTTTTGCAAACGTAATTTATAGACGATATGGTCTCCTATCAGTTCTGAATGAAACACTAACTATTTTCCCAACGGTTACGAAAATAACATTATTTTTGGATACGCACATTTTATCCAAATGCGATCTCTAAACTTTATTTTCGTAGAAATTTTAACATCTTTGGCCTCGAACATTTACTAAATAGTAATATGAATTAAAATAGCTTTTCCTCGAACATCATGATAATAATACTCTTACATAAAATATTAATTTAGGGGACTCACGAGATTTTAAAAGAATGGAAATTACAAAACTTTATACTAGCTAAAAAGATGGAGACATCAGTGCATGTACAGATAAATGAATTAAAAAAAATTTTGGAATTCTACTTTTTATGACGTTAAGACGCCGTGTGAATCCCCCAGTTAATTTTAAGCTTAATAAAGCAATTGCATTTTTATCAGATGTTTTGATTTATCTAATCATCATTGAAATTTTGTGTGTATGTATATATGAATGAAATATTGTTTATTTAATTTAATGTAGTTTCTGCGCCTTTCTCCTCACACATCAGACTCTGTCACGCATCCCTTTTCAGAATAACTTTATTTTACAAAATTCGTTTTACTCTTTTATAGGACCTGACACCTTGAAGTGTTATTTTCTTAATACAGTTATTTTTATATTACAGCTTAACATTTAGTGTTTTTGCGCTTTCTAATTTTTTTTAAATCCACATGTATTAAAAGAGGACAATAATTTTTTCACCGAATTTAATTAAAAAATATTTTTGTTTTTTTTTTGGTTTTTTTGTGCCTTTGTGTGTTTTTGTCAAAGTGTACTCAAAGCTCCTATGTTCTTTAATATTTAATACTTTATTACATAGCTACGATTTTTTTAAATTTTTGATTGATTTAACCCTCAACTCTTTTCATATGGCTCTACACACAACTAATTTAGTCCTAACAAGATGTCAAGTTTATTATTACTTTTAGTGTTTTTTACATATACATACATGTGTATGTATGTATGTATGCCTTATAATAGAAAACATTTTTATACATGCACTCCTGCATATTTCACTCTGAAACGTTAGTATTGTAATTCGTTTTGTTTTTTGCTTACACAAACTTTTGTAACCTGTCTTATTGCAGACACAGCGAAATTGGATCGCAAGACTTGCTAAAAATGTTCACTACCGAAGGTTCTTTAACTAAAAACTGGGCTTTTATTTCGGATGCTCAAAGGTGAACTTATTAAATTTTGTGATTTCTTCCTCTACCCAGTTTGTATTTAAAAGTTCTCTTTATATTGAAATCATAACTAGTATGTATGTAGTTTCATATAACAAATAATAAAATAATGGCGCTAATTCAAAGAATTGATGATTTTGATTTTTGTTTTGGTCTATTTCGGGCCCGTTTTGTTATTCGTTTCTCACTTTTCTCCTACTCATTTTAATTTTTATTTTCAATAAAATTTTTTTTAATTTTCTAAAATTTTCTTTTTTTTTTTTGTTATTTTTCTTAAAAAATCAATGATTTTTAAGTTTTTTGAAGGCACTTTAGATCGGACGTTTTGGCCCATGTGCAATTTATTTGTGTTGCATTTGGCTGGTCATGTTTTGCATGTTTTTTTGTTGTTGTGGTGGTTGTTCAATGTTTGCTTAAAAAATCATTAAATTTCCAAAGTTATTCCAAAAGAATTTGCCAAAGATATTGTCGAAAGTGTACCTCTTTTTCAAAAATTGTCCGCCTACTTCGAAAAATGCATTTTGGACAAAAAATCAGATTGCCGGTTATTTCGATTTCTTTTACTGCCTTCTATAATGATGCTATTGCCTCTTAGCAGTTTTTTTTATGAATGCAGATCCATATTATTGTTATTTGTTGGTTTGAGAAACATTCAATTCTTTGAATTAGAGCACAAACTATTCCGCTGAAAAATTTTTTTGTTAAGCTTAATGCAGGCCTCGATGCTGATTAGCATCTAACCAACGAGGTTTGCCTGTGTTTTACTTTGACAAAAATAAATTTTAGGACATTTACTAAATCTTCATTAAAATTTGTCACCAACATGGATACAAAGGAATGACTCAAAACTAATATACACGTAAAATTTTCTACGAGGGGGAATTTAAACTGGGAATATTAATGTTGTTTAGAACGTTATGGGTCCGCTAAAATAATATACATAAATACTAAACCATTTTCAAAACTATAATCAAATGAAAAACAGATTTGAAAGGATTTTTGTTTGAATTACATTTTCAAAGTGATAGAAAAGAGAACGGACTCAAAATCGTGATTTAAGCATTATGAATTAGCCAAGCCTCGGGGGTTAATGGTTATGCTCCCAAGAGGTATTCCATAATTTATATATACAGTATGTACTATATACATACATACATATGTATTTATCCATTTAAGCGCTCTCGTGAAGAGCTGATGTGTTTCGGGCAGCAGAAAATAGTGTTTCAACCTGGGTTAACACAGGCTATTTACAAATTATAAAAGTGTGTTTATGTGTGAACATATTTATGTATATTTGTCTGCATGTATGTATGTAAGTCTGCTTGTATTTAAGTATATGGAACATGATATAAGTTTACATTTTATGATATAACTTATGAATACATACTTATGCATACACATACATGTGTATGGATTATACATGTGACTTGCATGCATTTATAATTTTGTGAGTCGGTATATGACTGCATGTTAAATGTATGTATGTAAGTTCGTTATACTAATTAGCAATCAAGCCATTATTTTGTAATGGCTTTAATTTGCGCGCATGCATGCATGTATGTATGTATGTATGTTTGTATATTTATACGGATTCCCATTTATCCCATTTGTTCAAAGATCCAATAATATAAGTATTAAAACTAATTAGTTTATTCATTCATAGATGTGTTTGTAAGCTTTATATTCTTTTTGTGTTATATTAAATATTGTATTTCTGCATTCTTATTGACCGCCAATTCTTCTTGGAGCACAAGTTTCTTCCTACATATTTAATTATACAATAATCATAAATGCTACATTCCTGTGTTTACATACAATTAAAAAGTAGGTTCAAGTTATTCGGGCTTAAAATTGAATTTACCTTAATTATGTTTTTAGCCTAACATAATATACACACACCCTATTACATTTTACTTTTACTTTCACTTCGCTAAATTTTCGATTAGTTTTCGCTTATCGCTTAACCCATTTATATAAGTGAATGACGAAATGCATTGGCGAAAAAACTTTTGAACGATGTCACAACATATAACTATTTTTTTTTTGTTACAATTAACGCTAAACTAAGATATCAAAGGAGATAATAGTTTTTTCGTTTGTTTCGGATTTACTTTTAATTTTTTTTTTCTTTTCCATTAGCTTATATGTAGTATCATTAATGAGTTTATGTCCTGTGGAATTATTGAGCAATGTTAAATGTAAATTTAATATTTTTTTTTAAATTTATTGTTTTCCCTTTTGTTATAATGTGTTATATATGGCAATATCATAGAATACACCTTTAATTTTTGCTTAAGTTAGGTTGTTGAAATGTGTGTGGTTTCAACATAAAAAGAGGGAAAAATAAAAGTTAAATTAAATGCGAAAAGTCGTTCGTAATTCAGTTCAAAGAAAACTATCGAATACATATAATTACTAATAAGGTTAAGTTAAGCACATTATAATTTGCGCTGTGTAACATTTTTAATTTGGAAATCTGCTTTAGTTGTGGAATTTGGTTTCTTCGATTTTGATTATGATTTTGAATTTTGTAAAAAAAAAATTCTTTCGTCGGCCAGCCAGCGACTGATCACATTCTTAGACCCTTGCGTCCACAATAGGGATTCTATTTTTTTTTTAACTCAAGGTTTTTTCAAACGCTCAACATTAATCCCAATGTTGTCTCCCGTTTTTTTTTTCTCAAAAACATCTCTTGAAAAGGAGGCTCAGTCACTGGCAATAATTTATGTTATCGTCGGTTATTTATTGTTTGATTTGTTTATTTTTTGTTTTATTTCCATTCGTAATGTACATGTGTATTGAATTTTATGTAGAACATACTACCCGATTCCGTTTTATTGTTGAAAAATATTGTTTTTTATTTCGTCGCTCATTTGAATTGTTAGTTTGGTATTGTTGCGATTTATTTGCTGTAATTGATGTCAATCCGTATACCGATTATGCCTTTATTGTTGCTTTTTATTCAGATACTATTTTTGTTGTTGTATAGTTAATTTTTTATTGCTCTAGTTCTAATTTCGGAAAATTTAATTTAAGGCAGATTTTCTTATTTTTGTCAATTTGGATACATACATTCTAAATATATGTGCGATTAGGAATAAAAGCAAAAACGGCGAAAGTGAAGTTGAGGTTAACAATTTAGAAGAGTGATAAAATCAATCCAATTAATATCAAAACAGAACAGTAATTCAACTGATAACATATACTAAATATCGAAACATCAATTTTGTCCACGAGAGTTCTTTAACTAAATTTAAATTTTTTTCATAATCTCTATTCTGCTTCGCTTATTTTGAGATTTAATAATTTTTTTTTAGAGTTTCCACGATAATTTACATTTTTGTTATCCTTTTAATTTCTTTTTGGGTTTTTCATTTTTATCTTAGTGTTTTGTCTTTTATTTTTTTCTTAAAGATAAGGCGCGAAGGTGCTTAAAATAAGCTTGTACTTTTTTCGTGATATATTAAAATTTTTCCATAGTTCCTCATGTTTGCCTATAAAACGTTTTTCAATTGTTCCAGCGTTTTTCGCAAATTTTGTTTCTACGAAAATTTGTCCTCCAAAATTTGGTTAGCAATTTTTCAGTTTAGTTTTTGGTTTCAAATTTAGTTTAAATTTTTGTTTTTTTTTTAATAATTTTTGCATAATTTTTTTTGAATATTTTTGTCCTTGACGTACACCGAGAGGGAATTATCCAAAGATGGCCGAGAGGTTTCCTGAATTGTCTTTCCAGAAGTTCATCATAATTTTTATTTTTTCACATGTTTCATACATTTTGTAATCTAATTTCCAATTATACGCTTTTCGCGATATTGTAGTGTCTAAAGTACATTTAAATATTCGTAGTGTTAAATTTTAAATATGGAATATTAACAAAAATTATAACACATTTTTTATTCGAGTTGTTCACATTAAAGGGGTTCAAACTCAACCAAAACTGGAAAATTAAAATGCATGTTTTAAATATATTAGAATTCTGCCTGTAAATTATGAAATCAGTTTAGTTTATTCACATATTTGCGCATTTTTCTTAGATTTGTCCATTCAGTTATTTTAATTTGTTTCAACTTGTTAAAGTTCCATGTTTTTCAGCTATTACTTTTCTCTGAGAAACAGCCAGATGCTCTGGGCCTACGTTAGGGGTTGCAATGAATTTATAAAGGTATATTAATTCTTTTATCAAATTTCATTTTTGCACCATTTTTTTCCATCAAATTTTTGTAATTTTTTTCTTTGTTTTATTTTCTTCAAGTCCGAAAATGTACCTAAAATGCCTAAAGTACGTCTAAAGTGTCAATTTATTTTATTTTGTATACTTTATATACTCGTATAATATATAGGAACATTACCGAAAGTTCTCATGTTTCTTGCTAGTTTTACATCTTATACCTAAACCTATTAATTTAATTTAATTTAATTTAGGTAATTTTTTATGTAAATTAATACAACTCTTAGTTTCGTTTGTTTTTTCCGCATACACCCTCTAACGTTACCCATCACCGGTAGATGTCCCCCTGTAGTCAGCTGTTCCGTATATCCGGTTGTTGTTTTAGTATCATTCGCTCTTCGTATTTATTAGTTTCAATTGGTTAGTTTTTGTGTTATTTGCCGGTAAATCTGGGAATGTGTTTTGTCACTTTCAAGTGGCCGCATTTGCCATAAACGTTTGCCGAAGTTGCCTCGAGGATTTTAATTATGCACTATCAATGTAGCAGTTTCTCATCTAGTATAGAATAATATATTCTATTTTTACTTTCTGTTGTTTTTAGTCCACGAAAGTTTACATTAACATTAATTTCATCACCATTTTGTTTTCCGCTAAAGGATTTTTCTAATAAAATGAATTTACGCCAAAAATTTGATTTCAAGCCGAAAAGTTTATGATGAAAACTTTTACTTCACATACACGTTCTTACTTCAACATCTTTTTAAACTCTTGGAAAATTGAAATACATAAGAAAAAATTCAAAATATAGTATATAACAAAATAAAAAAATGTATGAGTGTGTTAAGTTCAAAATCATAAAGTTTATGTGTTTTGTAATACACTATTCCAGATTGGCTACATTGCAGTGAAGCAAGCTTACTTACGTGTACATTGTGTGCATATATGTATGTACATATGTATGTATGTTCATATGTATGTTTGTAAATTGAGACATCCAAGGCTCAAAATACAATAAATCAAGTTCAAAGCTCTTATGTTATAGGGAGTACAGGTTCTAAACAAATACTCAAACATATATACATACATATATACAATACATATTTACATACTCACTGGAACCCATAACTTCAGCTTCAAAAATGATCTACAAAAGCATGTCTATAAAATATCTCCAGCTTAAATCTCTTCTAAAGCCAGTCTGGAATTGTTCAGTGTTTAACTTCAAACCAATTGGCAAACCAATTTATTTTCGTGCATTCTAGATTATTTTTTAATCTTTATGTTTTCATAAATTATTTGCAAAGAGAATGAAAATATTTCTGACGAAATCGATATATTAAAAGAAAAGATTATTTATCTCAATTGTTGTATGTACCAGAGATTTGCGTTTTTTTTTAATACTACATACATATGTACATATACATATGTATATAGATAGAACCTTGAATCACAAGCGAATCTACTTTTAAGTATACATATTTTAGAATAACTTTGCTGTGCATATTTTCGGGTTTATGTAGAAAAATTTAATAATATTTGTAATTTATTTATACATATGTAAGTATGTATTTTCGTAATTGGCAAGACGTAATCGTACATATATGTACATTCTTCTGAATTTCCGACTTGAGCCCTGCGAAGTTTTCAAATGAGAACGAAGTAGTTATTTGTGAAATGTCGACCATTCCTTTGCAGAATAATAAAAATACCTTTTAGACACAGAAATAATATTAGAAATGATTTTGTTTAAATATTTGTATGTGTGTGCGTGTCAGTGTTTCCTATTTTCATTTTGGCGAAAACATTTAAATGTCCATTCTTATTCGTTTAGATTTCTATGATATTTTTAATACATATCGTAGCATGAGTTTTTTCTTTCTTTATAAAATATGTATGTACGTTTTCAATGATGAGGGGAAGGTTTATTTAAGAGTTATGTACGTATGTATGTATGTGTATTTATTTTATTCGTAGTTTTGTTTTTTTGTAGTTGGCATATGATTTTGATATTGTTCGAGTGTTTGTGTGTTGAACTTAATCCAATGCAATTGTGGCTCACTACGAGTATTTACTGCTTATTTCACTTTGGGCAACTGCTGTTGTTTTTATGTATGTATGTTTTTTTTTGTATTATATTTTGCTGTTTTGATTTTCTTACCAATGCTATTATCTTAAAAATGAATCTATTTTTCAGTATGCGGCTTACTGTTCTTATGTAATAAAAGTTTATGCAGGAATATTTTTCCTTTTTATTGATTGTTAATTGAGAGAAGTGGTCGATTCGGCGCGTCTACGGGGCGTAGTTCATGTCGTGGAATATCCTATTGAGCGAGATCGAATTCGGTATGTATTAAACCATGATTTTGGATACAAAAAATCCGGATCTAATTATGAAGATTTGCCTCCCTGAATTACACATATGTATACAAATTAGTTATTTTTTCGAGAATGACACTAAATTATATTGCTGGGCTCTTTCTCAAAAAGCTGCAAGCAAAATAAAAGATTTCGAGGTTTAAAAAAATACTTCTTTTATATGACCACGTGATGACCGTTAGTACATACTCAATTTCTTTTACATGTATGTACATATCTGATTGAAATTTAATTTTAAGCTTCAGCGCCTATCTTCAGTCGGCTTAAACCAATTTTTTCTCTCAATTTTTTAAATTTTGCGTATCGACTACAGTTTATATGTATGCTATATAATACATATTTTAAGTATACTTACTTCACCTACATACATACATAATGAGAATATTTTTGAATGTGTTTTTTATGGATGAATGCGAGTTGGTGTGTATCAATATTTGTGTGTACACTTCTTTGCATTTATAATTACTGGGAATCGAGCTCCTAAATTTTGAAATTCGAACACAAACAGTTTCAAGCTTGCAAAATTCAGTTGCATTTCAGCATTTTGCACATAAATTTTCATTTTTTTTTGTCCTTTTTCTGTTTTTTAAGTTTTCATAATTCCATTTTATTATTTTCATGTATTATATTTGATTCATGTTTTCAATTTGTTTACCTACACATTAACCTTATAAAAACACTTATTTTATAATAATATTCTTTATAGAAATATTTTGGCACTATTGTTGTAAATAATTGATTGATTAATTTCTTAATATAAGTTTTTTATTTGAAACAAAAATTATTAAGGGCCAATAGTTTTGCTGTATGAAATCATTGTAAATTCAAACTCATATCAATTTATGCAAACAAATTTATTATACGATTCCTTTTCATTTGATTTTCGTTGATTTGCATTTTACTTTTGCAGCAAAAAAGTGCTGGTGCGTAGTTTTGTAAATATTCTCGAGTGTTTTGAGAATAATGAATAGTTTTCGAAATATGTGGAATTATAAAGTTTGTTTTTAGTTTGAATTCGAAACTTGCTTAGAAATAAGCAAGTTAACTTAAATATTTTCGAAATCCAGTTCTTTTGTACATACATATGTACATATTTGCTATTCCTTTAAGAAACGCATTTCAATATTAACACAATTCTTTGGATTTAACTTAAGAAACGATTGCATTAATACTTTTTTAACATAAAAATTGATTGTTGTGTTAATCAAACAAAAAGCACATTGAAAGAAATATGATTGTTGTAACTATTGATCACTAGCTGGCATCAGCCACATAGTATTTTTACATAAGTGGTCGCCGAAGCCAGGTGTCGATGATCTTGGGTTTTCCACGGAGACAGTGGGCTTGACTCACTTAAATATTGTCGATTGCATCAATCGTTAAGTCAATCTTAAGCACACCATCTACCGTTAGCTATTGCAAAATGAATTGGTAAATTCGGTGCTCAGTCAATCAGGTATGATTGACTATGGAATGGGCACCGCTTGTGATATGCTATTGTAAAATATAAGCAAAATCTTGCAATTGGCTTATAAGTATGTTAATATTGACTTAGTTTATATGTGCTAGTGTGCATTTCTGCCCACCTTTCTTTTCATTGAAATATAATAGGTTTTGATTTGGTTCGGTTTTTAGAATCAACATTCTCTTTTGGTTTCCTATTTCAATATATATATATGTACATATGAAGGTATATATGTATGTATGTACAATTGTACGTTGTTTATTATGTTAAATTACTTAACATTTAATTATCCTTATTTGGTTTCATTTACTTTTAGTTTGTTGCTTTATTTTCTTTGTTTTTATACATAAACTATTAAAATATCTGATCACATTTGTTTGCAGTCTCTGTATATAATATATGTATATAATGTTTATTTAATTATCAATTGTTTCGTTCGTTAATTATACTTGCACAATTTATTAATCCATGTTTTAATAACGTGTTAGTTTTGTAATAAGATTACTTTAACTATCGTAAGATAATGATAATTAATTCCAACGAAAAAATTATATCTAGCCTTCAATAATGCTCTCACGGAGTCCAAAACGTTTCTCTGGCGATATGAAACTTCGATATTCCAACTTTGAGCGGCTCGTATTTGTGAGTGCATTTTCTTGGTGCAGTGCATTGCGTTTTTCGTTTGCTTGTATTCTTTGGTTTTAGTGATTCGTCCAATTCATTGGCTAATTCTGAGTACATAGGATTTTTGAGTCTCATTTTCGGCCTGGCAATTTCTCCCAACGCATCCTTCTGAACAAATGTGGCAGATATTCAACTAAAATTTGTTCTGCGTTAAGAAATTCTCTGGGCTATTGCATATTTATGTATATTCTAATTACTTTTTTTTACTATAAATACATTGTGATTGTACTATTGCGGTAATTTATTTGGCTGTGTTATTTGCAAGACATTTGTTGGGTGCTGGTGTTTTTAACCTAAGGGGCAAGTATTATATATTGTTTTTATTTATTAGCCACGAGTCTCGGCAGATCATAAGGACAGCAAAAAGTTCACGTGGAAAAAAATTTTTCATTGCCAATTTTATTTGGTTTATGTAGTTTGTACCTATTGTAGTGCACTTCGACTATCAATGGTTTTGGCGAACACACTGCGTATGATCAACCAGGATGAGAAGTCTTTAGTGCACTTATAAAAATTATATCTAAGTCACTGGGCTATTGCATTGTGTAATTTACATTTCATTATTCTCATTAGTTTATTACTATTTCATTTATATGCTTGTGTAAACCAAAAAATTGCTGCAACTTTGCTGTTTACGATCATTCCTGGAGACTTCATTGGCCAACAAAGTATTATGGTTGTGTTCACCCCAAGGCCTACACCGCACTGAACTAAAATATTTATACTTATGTAAAAAGGCATGTACAAGTTGGTACATAAACTTAAAAATAAAATCAGATATTCGTTCAAAATGTTTGTGGCGTTGCCGTTGTATTAAAATTCGTTGGCAACTTTGTTAACTAGAAATTAAAGGTTTTTGTTGCCACATCTGTTACAGGATACGAGCGATCATTAAAAAGGAAAAATTGTCAGTTTTTTGCACGCAACTGCTTTATTATATTTTCTGATTTTGAATCGATTGCTAAATTTTTGAAAATAAAACCGAACTATTTAAAATGTGGTAAATAAACAGCGTTTTTATCACTTATTTTTTTGCTGGTATTAAAGTTGTTGTCATTTAAGTGTTTTTGTTTCTTTAATCTTCTTATGTTGTTATTGCGCGCGACTTGGAAACTGATTGCAAATGCATACATATATACATAGATACTACTTGGTTGAAATCGATTTCCCCATTATTTTATTGCGATCTATGCTTCTCTCCTAAGTCTTTTTTGTTCCATTTGCAATCGAGTTCTTTGTTCGGCGTCGCGGAAGCGTCGATCTTTCCCTTTCAAAGGGGGAAATTAACTAAGAAAAAGGTTGTTGTGATAAAAAACTTAAAAATAATTCAAATATAGTGTATTTTACTTTATATAATATGCATATTTCATATACATATATATATGTTCATTGTTTCTTATTAATTAATCTTTTATTGGTTTTCTGTCCCCTTACTTCTTAACCGTTTGTAGGCATTCGTAAATTGTTTCTATTTCGTTTTTCTTTGTTGAGCTTGAACGCTCTTTGTTCGTTTAGTATAAAAATATAAATTACTTTATAAAACTTTATGTTGGTATTTTTAAAATTGTACTATAAATTATTCCGGTTTTGAAATGCCGCCAGCAGCGTCCAAGGAAAAACCCCCAACTGACCACTGTACGGCATTCTTCACTATTGCAACTAAAATGGCACAGTATTCCCATGGACCTAGATCCAAGATCAAAATCCACAGTTCGTTTGTTTAAGTCTATTAATATTTTTTCTTATTTTTTCAGTTATTTTGTATATGAAATCTTTTATTGTTGTGGCAAAATTGAAATGATCATTTATACTATATGTATGTATTTGCTGATTTCATTTCCTTTTACCATTTGATAATAAAACTACAAATTAGGATGGAGTAACGATGAAATGAAAATTTGCAATGAGTGTACTTGCCCTCATGTGACATGGTAATGAGTATTCTGATTTCAAATGTATTAGCGTTTATAGCAATTTCAAAGCTTCAATTGCTGTGTATTGTCATCTACTTTTATGTTCTTGATTAATAAATAAATAAAAAAATTGAGTTTCGCTTCTAAGTTGCATAAATGTTGTTGTTACGTTTTTGTAAATATATTAAATATCTTGTTGAGAAAAAGAAAAATATCACATTCCGAGTTGTGAATGTTCCCCTGGGCTATTGTTGTCTTAAAATAAATTCACAAAACTGGCATTATTGGTTACTTTTCCTTTTTTTTTTTGAGTTTTTTTGCTGCTGTTGCAATTATTATTACTATTCGATTTTTCTTTAACTTCCAGATCACCGATTTCAGTGCAGTGATTCTTTTTCATTTATCTGTTGTTGTCGTAACGGTTAGTTATCGTTTATTATTAGGGCGTAGAGGGTTTGTGTTTTTTTTGGTGCTTTTATGCAACTTTTTGATTTTTCCGTTTTGAGTTTTATGAATATATATCAATTGAATTTCGAATTTGTTGTGCCGCCGAAAAAACATTTTCCATAATTTGATTTAGGCTAGTGTAGATGTGTTGGCTGTTAACAAAAAATTATACGTTAAAATTAATACTTGCTTTAGAAAAACATGAAAATATTACAGACTAATTGAAAAATTTATACAGTAATTTTAAAACATTTTGCGGCATTTCTAGAAAGAAATAAAAAATTAAGAAAACAAATATATACAAAATATGGGGTGGATAAGTGTCCACACAATTGTACTAGAGCCAATACTATGAAAAACAGCCAAACCAAATCTACAACTTAGCACTTTAAGAATTTTGGCATCTTCATGATTTTATCTGTTTAACTGTTTATTAATTGGTTTCTGTTAAATTCAAACCTTCTCTTCGAAGACAATATGAGTATAACACATTCTAAAAAAAAGGATGCTGAATGATCGAATCTGTGCAACGCACATTCGACAAAAAATAAAATCTTGTTAATACAAATGTATTTTTGTCAAAAATTATTCTGGTTTGAGAACGTAGTTCAATATCTGAATTCGCTGCGTCTCTCTATTGTTATTTGAACTTAGGACGGACCTTTTTTGAGGTCCAAACACGTGTTTTTATTTGATTTTATGGTTTCACTGTTTTTGTTTATTTAAAGAATTTTTACTCTTGCCAAATAAGTGATAAAAATTCCACACTTTTATCATATAAATTTATATTTCCTTGACTGATTTTCCGGAAATGGGTGTGAGTGCGCCAAAGTCTGTACTTATAGTTCAATTTTGAATCGAATAGCGTTTGCTACTAAAAAAACGCAATTTTTATATTTTACTTATATTTTTTTTTTACTAGCGAGACTGTTTTTGTATTGGTATGTCAGTTTTTGATTTATAGTATTTATTTTGATTTTTTTATTTATTTCTTTGCTTGTCTTCCATGTGATCAGACTTTCTTTAACTCAAGATGGTTAACGGTAAATTAAATGATTAAGGAATATTTAATAATTTAATTCGAATTTTAAACTTTACAATATTTTGATCTATCGAAATTTTGCATGTGTACAAAACTTGTTTAGCATTTTTGAATTCGAAATTATTCTATTGCCGAAATTTGAGAACTGCAGATAATTTTTTCGTTCTCAGTTACATGATATATATGCACAGTTACTTGTTTTGCAAAAATATACAATATGAAATGTCTTTAAAACTGTTTGTGTTACACAATTATCACAGATCGGAGGCGATTCCCAGTATTTGCTTTTAAATTTATGAATTTATGAGTTACTTATTTTTTCATTTTTTACTAGTCACTAGCTTTATAGTATTAAATGGTTATTTGTATTTATTTTGAATGGAACATTGTGGGATTTTAAGGGGATTTGTGGATGTGGGTTGATTTCAGTTTATATAAAAATGTGGCTAATACAATGCTGTATCGGTTGTTTTTATACTCTCTCGTCATTCATCGCTTCTGGTCTTTTATATTGTTATTATATTCCATTTTCTGTATGTTGTTTATTTGTTCTTTATATATGTATTTTCTTATTCTTTGTTTTCTATTTTCGTTTTATATACAAAGTGACGAATTATTTATGTAATGCATATAGTAATTAGTTGTAAGTGTATGTTTGAGTATGTATGCATTTGTATTGAATGCTATGTTTTCAACTATTTTATTGACGTTACTTGGTTTATGTTACTTTCCAATCTTTTAAGATTGGGCTTAACTACTCTGGTATTAGCATGCCTGTATCTGCTCTCCGCTAGTAATGACGGCCGCGTACTCGCATTGCATTGGTTTATTATTTGTATTGGTTGTACAATCGTTTGTTTGGTTAGTAACCGGTTTGCATATTTTTTACGAAGATCCCATTCACTGATACTTGCTCGTATCTACTTACTGTCTGCACATTGATTTCTGGTTCAGCTGCTGGTTTTTTCTTACTGATAAGCCGCTGTTCTTCTAGATTTAAGAATATTTATAGTTAATGACTTTACAAACCCGTTTGCGATGGAATGTTTTGTTTTTCATCTGTATTTTGTTGCCCAAAGATTTAATGTGATTAAAAATGTTTGAATTTTGAATTAACTATTTTGATGTCCTGAAATTAGTTATTTAAATGAATTCTGGTTATGCGCGTCATTTCAATTGGTAATAACGGGCTCTCGAAACATATCTAGTCTCTTTTAACGAGGATATGAAATTGAGTAGGTATCCTGTTTTATTCTTATTATTATTTGATTTTTTTTTTGCTAGTGTAAACTGCTTTGCTATACGTTTGAAACTTTATGAAACCTTATGCAAGGAAGGAAACAACTTTGAAAATACCAAATTACAGTAGTAATGTTCTTCAAATGTTTGTCTTAAACTTGAAGAGAAACTTTATCTGATCCTTTATAAGGGTCAAGATTTATCTGAGCGTAGACCACCCGAGCTGAAAATGCGCAACGCTTAAAGTTGTTCACAAAATATAGTTTAATGCTATGGGCTATTGGATTTAAATATCATTCACTCACAGAAAAGTGTCCCCTTTTTGCAAGTTTGATCGTAAACAATGTATTTACCAATTTTGAATTTGGCAGTTATTTTTGTATGAATTCCAAAATTTAAAATGGAAAACTAAAACAATTTCTGATTACGATAAATATATTTACTACCTAAAAGCTCTCTAAATTTTTAATTGCTCGCTTTGAAAAAAACTCGTCTTGTAGCACTTAAAATGTGTACGCTAATGTCATGCGTAATTAGAATTTAGCTATCCTGTAGTGCGATTCACTAATTTATTTTAAAGATATTCGATTGGCTAACTCAATTTAACCAAAATTTTAACGACCCTGCTATTCAGCAACCATTTTTTAAAGATTTTCGCATTCGCCGAATCAGCTGTTGATGTTAGCTAGTCGATGACCGAAAACTAAACGACAACAAATTTGATGTTGTTAACTCAATCGAGAAAAGTGAAATTAGTGCATCGTGTAACGGATGCAGTCAATGACTCTTTGTTTCACCAGAAAGTGAGGTTTCCTATGTCCCAAGTGGAACGCCAATCTGCTAAAGAAATGTGTGCTTCGGCGTCGTCTCCCTTTGTGGGAGGCTTTATTGGAGCCGTTGATTCCACGCATATATCAATTTAGCCACCGAGGAATCATGAGGAGGCTTATGCCAACTAACACATCTACCATTCAATTAATATGCCAATGGTAAAAGCAAACTTTTACAAGGATCCATGTATAAAAACAGAAATATAGTTTAGTTTTAATATATAGATGTATGATTATAATTAAAAATAAATAAATATATGTATGTAAATCCTAAATACGGTGGCATATTTGCAGGTGATTCCGTATATTCCTTGGAATCGAGTTGATTACTATTCTAACAAAAAACTCAGAGGAGAGTCCGGAATTTTGCTACAATGGAACAGTGCAATATATATAAAGAATTTAAAGTGTTTGTAGTTTGAAACAAACTAATAACTATTTCACTTTAATGAAATATAATAAAAACGCTCAAATTTATATTTGGCAGCAGGCATTCGTTTGCTTTTCTCTATTCCTCTTTGTGCTTTTCGCTTATTTTGACATTTAGTTTGACAGAGGGGCCACTCTTTATCACTTTGAATAAATATACCGAAAGCTGTTAAGTGTCGTTAAGAATAAGTTAGTGAATCGCACAATCGTTAGTGCAAACGGCAAATATTGCCGGCAAAAATAACAATTGTCGCACCGTTTAAAGTTAGTGAATCGCACTACTGGTATAAACCAAGCGCTAGTCAAGCATATATCCATTCATATATAGACGCTTCATACTCGACTAGGAAAAATGATATATCGTACTTGAAATATTTTTGGTTTTGTGAACCAAATTTAATTTATACACTACAAAACTTCAAGACACATTACTCATTCACTTACATTAGGAAGCATCGTTACGTTCAACCGTTTTGTTAAATTTTCCTTCCCACTGGGATGTTTTGTCAACCAAAAAAATAAAATCCTATATACGTACATACATATTTATAGTGTCAGGTAATAGTAACTCTATATATGATATTTTTATCAATGTACATATATACATACATATATATGCGCAATTTTTAAAATTTCCAAAGTACACTTTCCCATACTTACATATACAAAGTATCGTGCTCTTTTTTGCAAAAAGTGAATGGAGTTACATAACATTTTTATACCTGACAACACATATAGTACATATTTATTTACGTATATCGGGAATATCTTTAATAAGTGTGCAGGAGATTGATGATGTCTTCCCGAATAGTTCCCCTGTAGTCCCCATGCTTACCCAAGCGGGCTGGCAAAATAGCCTGCAGTTTTCCAGTTACTACAATTCCATTGTAACTATCTGTAATGGTGTAAAAAATGCGTTGGAAAGTGTGTTTCGCCGTGTTCACAAGAGGAATGAGAAATTTCGAAACTAAATGAAAAGGCCAAAATATACACAAAATAGCCAATTTTGTTGTAGTTGTATTTATTGTATTTGTTTTCTATTTAAATTTTGTTTTGTTGTATTTTATAAGTTTTGTTTTTGTTTTGTTTCTTCCGATTAACTTATATAGTTAGCATAATTTAGTTAAGTAACTTAATATAGTGTGTAAACGTATATATGTATATATATAAATATATATATATACATATGTATATATATATATGTATGAATATATTTGTATATGTATACGAAAGTAAGTAACTATTATATTTTAATGGATTTGTGTACGAGTACGTGTATAGTGTGCAATGTTATAGAAATTTAACTCAGCTGATCTTAGATAAGATTTCTATGCTTTGTGAGTAATTCATTCAAATTCAGTATTCGTATATATGTATGTATATGTTTTAATATTTTTCATGTATGAAAGTGTGTACCTTTATTTGTACTGATATCGGTAAGTTTTTAAGGTATTGACATTTCTCAAGTTAATTATTTCTTTCGAAATAAAACGAGATCTGCAACTATTGTTTTTTATTATTATACTATTTTCAAAACTCTCAAACATATTTTTGAAAAGTTTTGATTTTTAAAAGTATTAAAACTCTTGCGTTAATTTTACCAAAAACGACCAAATTAATTCAACAACTTAAAGTATAATAGTGAATCAAATTAACTAAAAATTCACAAGGAAACATGTGTACACATGTATGTATGTATGTATGTTAAAGCTAATGCTTTCTATAATTGCAGTAATTTTGAATTTAGGAATTTTCGATAATCTTGTCGTGTTTTCATATTAGTACTTATATAAATTTTGCCTAAAGTTTCATCCAAACATTTTATGAATTATTTTTGGATTTTTTATTTTAGATTTTTTTTTATCTCTTTAACGTTTATTGTTAAAATGCCTTAAAATTTCCTAAACGTTTTCTTTATTTATACTTTTTAATAAATTGTTTCCAAATTTTAATTAACTATTTTCTTACAAAGAAATTTTGTATAAGCGCCTAGAAGCTTCAGTTGGGAATAACTTCGAATAGCGCTTACATTGGTTTGTTCCGAAACTATAATGAGTTCTCCTCGAATTTATCACAAAATCAGTTACATTTGTAGTAATTTTTTCTTTATATTTTTTGCCAAAATTTTTTTTAGTGTTATAAATTTAGTAAAGGCATTAACAATTAACGAATGAGATTCGAATTTTGTCACTGCAACGAAATAAAAATATGTATTCACAAATTACCCATACATTGAAACTTTAGAATGAAACTTAACGTAAAAATCAAATCGCAAAAAATCATAACTGTTAGAGTTTTTTTGTGTTTCAATCATTAATCAATCCAAATTTCCTAGAAAATTTCTTCAAAATATTAATGATATTACCTGCTTTATCGCTGGACGTTTTGCAACATTTTTACACAATTTTTCAAGTTTTTAAAATTAAAAAAAAAAATGCTTACGTCCTGGTATGTAGTAGAAATATATTTAAAATAAACTCATTTTCCTTTTCCGCTCGTTTATAACCTTAATTTGCTATTGCTTGCGATGCGGCGAATGAGGCTTCTGTGATTTTACAATGTGCATCAATTCGCTGATAATATGTACACACCTAGGATATACAAATCTTGAGCGGAACGCTCTAAATTTCAAACTTGAGTAAAAAATGTGTCTTTAAATTATATTTACATATGTATGCAAGTACTTATGTTTTGTAAACTAACAAATTGAAAAGGTATCAGAAAGGTTTTTACCCTTGTAAACAAGTAGTATCGCCGTCTTAAAATAGCAAGCAATTAAATGGGGGAGTAGCATTTGCTCTACCGCTGCTAGCTGTTTATTATGCTTTGCATACAGCTCTTTTGTTTGTTATCCACTTGCCTTTTCTCTTGAAAGTGACGTAATGAGATAGAGGGAAAGAAATTTTTAAAAACTCAAATTTACCTCAAAAGATCTCGCCAGCCAATGTTACTTAACGAAAACTAAAATATTCGCCTCAACCCAAATTCTTAGGATGATAGAAATAAGCAATATATTGCTAAAGTTAGTTAAATACTTCTAGTTATAGCTTAGTTTAGGTATCTATTCTGGCTTAATGGAAGCCTTTGAAGACAGAAATCCGTTTCAGTGTTCCTCAATCTAACCAAATCTTATAATCACTTAACAGTGATACAAAATAAAATAATAAAATTTTGTTACCATGTGTAATTAGCGTTGTTTTGTTGTTTTCAGGCAAATAAGAAATAAATAAAAAACACATAATTTGAATTTATATTATATATTTGGTTTAGTAGAATAAATAATAGTTTATACAATTACTTGACTGATAAAATAAAGGCAAGTGTTCGAAAATTTATAATTATAAAAATATTTTATAAACAGTTATATACATCTTAAACAATTCAAAATATTATAAATAAAATAGGAGGTGCATTAAAATTAAACTAAAGACAAAAGACTAGTGTAAACGTGTAAATTGGACACTGTGGTCGTCAACGTAAGTTGAGTGAGTTTGATAAAAAAAAAACATTCCACTCCATTCTGCAAATATATACATATGTATATAAGAGCAAAACGGGAGAGCAAATGAAAAGAAATGAGCAAGAAGACATATCAGGAAAACAACACACGACTTTACTATAATTTTCAACAAACAACGCATTTTCCTTGGGAAACTAAAGTCTTCCAAACAATATCGGACTAACATGTACTTGGATAGAGTCTGAGTTTATGATCGATATAATGTACACTTCTACATACATACATATACTAGTTGAAATGTCCACAAATGTCAATAATCCACAACATGTTCTATTCATGATGATTTATGATTTTTATATCGGTACATTTCAAAGTAGATTCTCGGATTCCAATAATAATCACTTGCAGCCTTTTGACATAATTTGCATTTGGAAATATGTCAGACTGAGCTGTAAGACAACGTTATGTTGACTATGGCTACACCTCTATAAATTCAGATATATTTCATATATATATATATATGTATACATATATATATATATATATGTATATATGCATATATGTACATATGTATGTGTAAGTATTCTGATACAAGTTCTATATGTAGTTGGTTATTTTAATGCTTGTTTTGTATATATGTATGTGGAAAGTGAATAAGTGTGCAACGTATCAATGGTTAATTGCAGCAACCAAAACTGGGCAATATTATCTCTAGAAATGGTAACGATTTGAAAACTTTCTTCTTTCCTAGCAGTTGCAGTTTACACCCATAGTCATAGCCAATTTATTTCTGGATTTGTTTTTGATTTTCATTGGATATTTAATTCCCGATATTCATCACATAAGGCAGTTGTTTATGTAGACAACATATTTAAATGTTCAGTGTATGAGGAGGCATATATGTATGTATGTATTGTACGTATTAATGTATGTGTAATTTTGTCTGAGAGGTACGTGTGTTCTTCTACTGCTGAAGTTGTCGTGCTATCCTTCGAAAGATGTGAATGATTCATTAACGATAGTGTTAATAATTGAACAAATCTGGATATTTTCTAAGTGCTAGTCATTTTGAAATAAATTGTAAAATATCCACGATCGTTATTAATTAGGACCTTATCGTTTGCTTTTTCTTTTCGTATTTCGTTTTTTTGTTTTTTTTTGTTGTGAACGCAATGCGCGTTGTGAAAATTAATTTATGAGTGAAAGATATTAATATATGCATTAAGCATTTGCGAAGTTAAAGACTTGCAGCATCTTATCGAAATTATTTTTAGTTCAACAAATCACCTAAATCGTATTGTCGAAATCTTTTTTTTTTTTCATATTCGTCATGATATTTTTTGTTAAACATGTATTTTTTACTGGGTTCGAACAAAATTTTTAAAATTCAATCGTATTTGTTTGACCCGAAAGCCTTACCAAACTTCGTCTAAACAAAATAATTTTCAGTCGTTGAAGTGCTTTAGTATACATTTTCGTTAACGTTTTGTGCGGTTTCTAAATTTTGTCACACTAAAATTTCGCTCAATAATTCGTTTGCGTTTTAGTTGGATGCAAGCTCCAACTCCTATTATTCTTTCTTCTTCTACGATGCCAAAAAGGTTTTAACTATTTTGCATCCGAACGAAAAATTGTAAGTTATGAGGGCAAGAAATTGAATCAAATGGCTTTAAATTAGTTTATGCTCGCCAAATTGCGTTGGTAGGTGTTTTCGACTGCTACGTTGGCTAAATTTGCTACTTCGGTTGTAGATGTAGCTGTTGTTGTAGCTATAGCTGCGTTTGATGTTAATGTTGTCATTGAATCTGATGCTGCATGCGCAGTTGTTGTTATCGTTGTGGTTGTTGATCCTGCTGCTATAAGTTTCGAAGATTTACATGATTTGGATTTGCGTTTCAAATTTGTACGAAGCATGTGAATAACGCGATTGCGTTCACTTTCCTCTTATTCCAATTGTTCCAAAAAGTTGGGCGACTTGAAATATTCGGGCACTGGATCGTCCATACGAGAGATGACCTTATAAATTGCCTTCTTCCACGATTGTTCGGTATCCTTGCCGCCTTGTATGGCGCGGTAGAATTCGCGCAACGTTTGTTCAATAACAAAGCGGAAATTTTGGGGTACCTAAAATCAAATACAAAAAATTGGGGAATAAATTGACAATAATACTTAAATTAAAGTATCTAAAACTAGCTCTTTACGGCTTTGAGTTTGTGACTTTAAACATACCTCAATATGGTTATTGCGGTTGTAATGCAGATTTAGGACGCGATACAGCTCACTGTCACCGCCAACGTGCAACTCATCGGCGCATTTGACGCCCTCAGTAACCGCCTGCCGCGCGTACTTCTCCATTTGGATATAGTAGAACTCTCTGTAAGTTATATAAAATATCAATAAGAATTATAGTTCTCACTCTCAATAAAAAAATGTATTTAACTAAAGTATCGTTATATCGTCGTAATTAATTTTCATTGTATGACAAAAATGACAAGTATTAGACGTGCAAAAAATACATACTGTTTATAAATAAATTTATAATTATTACATCCCTAGATACATATGTAGACTAAATGTACCGTCAATATCTATTTACCAATTCAAAGGTTAGCCGAGACACATGGACAGTCGGGCGATATGGGTTTAAAAAAGTATTTACTTCAAAATAACTACCGGAAACTTTAGTCACATGTATGTATGTACATATGTATGTGCATATTAGAGGCGTGCACGAGTAGGTAGTATTATTTGTTACCTAACGGCAAATTTAGCATCGATATCTCAAATAAGCAAATAATAAGTATGAAGCAATTAACTGGTCGTGGGGTGTGCTACGCTAGCTCCATGGTATTGTAACTTTGTCCACCTAACGGTTGTTTGTAGCAGCATAAAATAATCGAGATAGATATAGACATATATATATATTAGGGTGTCCCTCATTTTTCAAAGTGTTTATTTTTTAACGCATAGGTTTTAATTTAATTTTGTTCATTGTCTTTGAAAACACGCAGAAATAAATGTTTACCTTATTTGGAGCACGAGAACCCGTGCCGACTTGCATCGAATCATGTTCATACAAGATGCGCGGGAGTAGCGGGGCTCGCGCGCGGTAAGTGCCAAATTTGTCAGTTGTTTTCAGTTACTCTCGTGATTAACACGTATTATTTTACATCTAAATAATGGCAGAGGAATTGAGAAGCAATAAAACAAACATTTTCTTAGCTGTTGGCATTAATTATCAAATAACAGGCGCAAAGCTACCGTCTAACCGTCAAGTTCTTTCAGTATTTGTTTTTAACATTCGCAACAAGCGCGAATCTTGTTATTCGGGAGTGTATTATATTTTGGGAAAAAGCTAGAATACCTACCAAAGCTATACCTAACTGTGTAAAGAAACTTGTGGATCTTCACCATGCTTGGAGGGAATTACAAAAAAAAAACCGTAAACAAATCAAGATGTCTACAGGCGTCGTGAAGAGGAGTTTCAAAAGAATTTGGATAATCTTTTCGATATAGCACACGCTGACGCTTTGGGATGGATGAGAATAGAAGAAGACAAAATGCTTTTACAAAAACAAAGAGAACCAGGGCGTCCAGAAAGGGCAAGACTGAGAAAGCTAAGAGAAGAGAAAAAAAGACGTGAGCATATGAGTTTTGGAAGTTTACCGTCGTCTCTTACTACACAGGATTATATACAAATCCAAGCGCATGATAAGTTCTGAAACTACTATAAAAAGAGGAAGGAAGGACTTTATTACGCCTAAGTTAGTAGCAACTTTGGATAGATGTCAATTAAGCATAAGGGATCCCGTTTACATACTTCAAGCTGTAGTGGAAGCACTAGATCTTAGTTGTGATGGTTTTCCAATAAATAAATCGTCTATTCAACGCATTCGCACACAGAGTAGAAAAGATAGAGCAGATGCAATAAAAACAGATTTTCAAAATAACTTGCCTGAAATGGTTACCATTCACTGGGATGGGAAATTGTTACCTGGACTGGACGTGAGAAGCGCTAAAGAAGAACGCTTGCCAATTTTAATTTCATTTAGGGAGCAGGAAGAACTCCTTGCTGTACCTAAACTGGAAAGCTCTCTGGCCAGGATCAAGCTCAAGCTGTGATTGAAACCTCGAGGACAAAGTACAAATAATGTGCTGTCACACGACTGCTTCGAATACAGGAAGATTGAAAGGAGCTTGTGTACTTCTGGAACAAAAATTGGATCGACAGTAGTAATACTGTTTGCTTGCCGACATCACGTCTACGAATTGGTTTTGAAATGTGTGTTTGAAACAAAAATCCACCAAGTCCCAAATAGTCCTGATATTCCAATGTTCAAAAAGTTTAGAGACAACTGGCACACCATTAATCCTGCTGCTGTTGAAACATACACCGACATCGTCGGGCAACATTTTTGTCATACAACAGTAGAGGAATTGCTGACATTTTATAATCAGGAACTGCAACAAAAAATAGTACGTGACGATTACCGGGAACTGATAGAATTATCTATTATTTTCTTAAGAGGCGACAGCAAGAAAAAAATTAAAATCAGGCCCCCTGGAGCGATGCATCAAGCAAGGTGGATGGCTAGAGCTATTTACTCTTTGAAAATATGTTTGCTGCAATCACAATTTAAAATTAACGCCAAGGATAAACGAGCACTTCTGAACGTTTGCTTATTTATTACGGTTTTATATGTGAAACCATGGCTTGAATGTAATCTGGCGGTGAAGGCACTAAGCAAGTTTAGTCAACATCTTTGGTACCTGCCGGAAGAAATTACCGGTTTATCACTCTTTGATGACTGTGTCAACGAACAAACTAAGAAAACCATTGTAATGAACTTAGGAAGAGAGAGTTTAGATGATTCAGAAAATAGATATATTCCATCAAAAGAAGAGATGTCTGATTATTTGTATGGTAGGTACAATACAATAGTTTTGTTGTTAATACTGTTTTCTTTTAACTTACAATAATCTTAGTTTATTTATTGTTTCAGGAAAATCATTAAGCGACTCCGTGTCTGTTAAAAGCAGAAATTTATTTCCGCGATTAAAAATCGACGAGAACTTACTTCAGAGGCCTGTATCTACGTGGAATGAAGATGTAGTATATTTAGAGGCAAAGAAAAAAGTTCATTCTTTAAGGGCAGTTAATGACACGGCTGAAAAAGCTGTAAAATTCACGCAAGATTTTCATGGTTTGATCACTGCAAAAGAAGAACAAAAGCAATTTTTGCTACGCTGTGTTCAAGACCATAGAAATAAGTATGTATCCAGACTGTAAAAAAGAGACCCTTAAAAGGAAATATCCTGCCCAATGTGTGTTTTAATATTTATTATAATAAAAAGTCGGCACGGGTTAAGGTTGTTGTAGGGGGATAAAATTTCGTACTTAAGTATGTTTTCGTAGTCTAAAAAGAAATAGAGGGTATGCCTAACGATATCTAAAAAAAAGGGACACCCTAATATAGATATACCAAAATTCTTAGAATTAGCAGCGAGCTGTATACACATTGCCCTAGATCCAAGGTGGAAATTTAGGCTTCCGGGCTACAGTAGTGTCTTGCAGGCGGAGGTGGCCACAATCAAGGATATAGCCGATTGACTACTCACCAATGCAATGCCCTTTACACGGACATCTTAGGATCTTTAATGGTAAGGCCAAAACTTGTCGGGGAGTGCCTGGCTTCATTCTCAGTCGCCTCTGAATACCTTGACACCGAACTAATTTGGGTGCCGGTTCATAGCGAGGTACCCTGAAAGTCATTACTCAATGCATGGAGAGGTTGGCGGCTTCTCTGGTCACCTACGGACTTCTGTTGTATAGATGTGCTCTCTGTCGACTTAGCGAGCGCTGGGCAACTATTACGACTTGCAGAATAGCAAGCACCCTCTGGCCGATGGTAGCCCACGGGCGTTCGAAGGAGCTGAGGTCGCTAACAAAACGGCAATTCTCGGTCCTCGTAAGAGTTTTGACAGGACATTGTCCGATGGGTGTTCATGCGGCAAGGTTGAATATAGTCTCTGACCCTTTTTGCCGCAGCTGTGTGGAGGATGACGAGGTGGAATCATCTTTTCATTTTTTATTCAGCTGCCCTGCCTTTGCGAGACTGAGGCTCAGGTACCTATGCTCCTACTTCTTTAGCACCCTAGAACAGCTCTCTGGGGCAGAAATGAGTAGTTTGCGGGACTTCATTCTGGGTACGCAGCGTTTCTCCAATTAACCATTATTGGCTGCGGTGTGCATTACCGTTCTAACAACAAGTGGTATCACAATAAACTTCTTTAACTATGGCTAAGTGAGTTCCTTCTGCGGGGACTACTACATCAACCTAACCTAAAGTAGATATTACAAGTAGCTGCCAACTGTTTAAACACGTTGGAAAGTTCTGCAAATTTGAAATAGTAATTGTGTATTTGTTTGACGGATGACATGTGATCGACTTTTAGACGCATGCAAGTCTGCCACAATAGTTGTTCGTAGTAGTTATCTATTTTCTTATGATCGTATTGCCATTATGACAACAAGTTCTCCCCCGATCCCCATACATGCCTCAACAAAAGTCATACATATATTCTGGCATCTGTGGTCGTTTAAAAAATTCGCGACAGCAACAACAACTGCTTGGCAACACCGCATCCCTAATATTATTCTGTTATTCTTGGAAAATTAAAGGCAACAGCCTCAGATGCAGTCGCAGCAACAGCAACAATTTAGTCAACGTCGCCCCCGGGGAACTTTAGCGTACAGTCGGCGCGAAGCTGGTTTTAATTTGACATCGTAGCTGTCAGAAGCATTGTGCGGTATACTACAGTAATACAACAGTATCTACAAGCGCTGCGATTGCTACTTGCCGATGCGCGATTTTGATATTTATTGTTTGGAAAAGTTGGCGCTGTCAGATGCGCTCTAAACCTCCTTCCTCGCTTTGTATGCAATATTTTCATATTCGTTGATGCTGCAATAGCACGAGCCGCTTGCTGTTGCCGTCATAATGGAAGAAGAGCGAGAGCTTTGGGAAATCTTGAAATTAGCGCGATTATCAAACGAGTCACACTGCAACAACAGAACAAAAGGATGCAAAAAAAAAGCGCACAACAAGAAAAGCAGGACTACGCTCCTTGTGAACAAGTCACAATGGTTGCAAAATGTTGACAATTATTGGAGACACATTGCACACAATGAAAATGTCAATGGGCGACACAGAGCGAAACAAAAATGATGGAGCAAACGTGGCGTGAAATCGGGCTACGCTTGGCAAGTGGGCGTTTTGGTAGCTAACGAATGGTGAGAGAATCATAAAGGAATAACATTTAACAGCATTTGTAGCAATAATAACAATTGCCAAAGTGTTATGGTGCAAGAACTGCAATGAAGAGGATTGTGAGTTCGGGGATGAAAATCTCAAATACAGAATCAGCGACAATCAAGACGAGCCCAATGGTTTCGATGATGCTGTGCGCATTTATGGAAATGATTTTATGTACATTTTACTACCCAAATTCTGATTAGCAGTGATTTTAGGATTTAAAATGCTAACTGTCACTTTTTCAAAAATCTCTATGAAATATGTACATGATTGTATTATCCTAATTATACATATCTACGAAAGTAGCGCGCATGTACTATAGTTATACTCCTAACTTAAATACCAGTTCAGCAATTACATTTTTCAATTACTTGATTGCAGTTGCTTCTGTCGCTTCGACTATCTTTTAATTCTCTAATTGCTGGCCCAAAATGCATTGGCATATACTCGTAGCATCCCAGGTGCCTTCTCAAACATTCCTCACGTTTATCTATGACAAACAAAGACATCCATTCTCGACAGCGGCATGGAATTCTTCGAGACTCATTAAAATCCTCCCTCAAGCCCAAGTTAATATCAATCCTAAAGCTTTTGCTAATTAAAGCCTTCCCCTCAACTAACCCATCAACCATTGCCAATCCATTTCATTGCTGTTCTTTGCATACTTAAAAGGTAAAAAATTGCAAATGCAAATATTCCTATTGCAAACTTTAGTGCAGCTTTGCTCATCGTATACTACATCGTTGCTGCGTCTGCGATTTCCGAAAGAGAGGGTAGTAGGGCTGGAATCTATCGGCTAAGTGAGTGATAATGCACCCCTGAAGATTGACTCATGCTCATTTGAGATTTATTAAAAATTATTTGCTGGCAAAACAATATAAAGCAAGTAGTCCACACTTCGGCTCTTGCCGTAGACCCACACCTAAGCTCATTCATGCAATCCGTTGGTTGCAACAATATACTCGTACATACATACATACATACGGCCAACATATACATAGTATGTAAGTCAAAGCGTAGCCAATTTCTTTGTTGGGGCTTTTTGAAAAGACTGTGAGCAGCGCCACTACGCCCACAAGTATGCTGCAAATTATTAATAACGTCATATTAATCTCATCCGATAATGCATTAAGTCTATATGTACATAATAAACGAAGCGAAAACCAATTTGAGACTAAGGTGGGTTAGTATAAAGTTGCCCTTCTCTGAAGATGCGCTGCCAGAAGAATGCAGATTAAGTAATCCAGAATTTTTACAATGAAGCAAAACTGACGTCTATCCATTATTTAAATAGTGGGTCTTTGTTTAGAGAAATTGCTGAATATGTTGCATTTTCGTTATGTGCTTTATGCATTTTCTTTGCTCTGACTGAGACAATTCCTACAGGAGTGTATGAATTATATAACTTTTGGAATATTCACGGGCAAGGTCCAACGCATATTTAACGTATATTTCAATGATATTTTATTTGTTTCGCAGTGCAACGAATAATTTGTCGAGGTAATAACCAAAAGATAGCAGTTTCACATTTTTTAACTTACACCGTTTAAAATATAAATTTTTATTTGCATTCAGTTTTGAACTTTATTATAGGTAAAATATTTGACGAATGTTGGCATTTTATAACTTTACATTAACGTCAAATCGAAATATGCCAAAATGTTGCCTGTTTTCATTCAACTGACTACATTTGAGGTCAATTTGACCCAATAAAATCCAAGCATAACTATTTGCAAGTATATATGTAGATCCACATACATACGTCCTAGGTACATATGTACATATGTATGTGTCTATGTATATGAACCTCTTATTTAAATATCAAAGATTATGAAGGGGTTTAAGTCAAAATTGACGGCAGACTAACAAGTGAACGATAAACTTTAAGCGTTTCTAGCTTGCGAGCGTTTGCAAAAAATATATACAATAGATATCTCAAATTGTTATCTGTGTATCTGCATCATGTTTTAATTAAATTTGTTTATTAATATCAAACATTAACAACGTAGCGGGATAAATGTATGTTTAGAAGATATATTTTTAAATATCTGGCGATTTATAAAAATAAATTTTATTTATATTTTTTATGTCAAATGAATTGGCTTGTGAAGACGTAAAAAATAAGCTTACCAAAAACTAGGCCCACTTTTCACTTTATGTATATGTTAACTGCTGGGTGGGTCCTTTTGGAAAATGTCTATATTTCTAAAATCCTTACTTTATATCACGAAAAATTGTCATAAACAAGCGAAGAAGTAAAATTGCAGATAGAACGGGAGAGAAGATTTCAGCCATCCCGTTGGAAGAAAGTAAACAACAGTGGGCTAATGGGCTAACAAGTGAGCGGAGAAAAGGAATAATGAAGAAAAGTGGATATTTTAACACTAAACTGAACACTCAATGCTGTTAAGTGGAGCAGAAAGTAAAGGGAGCTGCGCTCTATGTGGCTTTCTGTCCATATCTATGTGCATACATATATCATCAAGAACATACGTCTTTGCTTGATAGTAATGCAAGTAAAGAGAAGTATACTACCATATGTGCGATGTAAATATAAGCAGCGGCACTTGGATTGAAAAGGACTTCCTTCTTTGCCTTTTGTGCAATTTTGAATGCAAAAAGTGCACTTTTAGGCGCACAAAATTATTCACACATTTTCTATTGCATACGAATATATGTATATACTTACTTACATATGTTCTCATATATACATATATATGTATATATTTATATACCCCACTAATGCATTATGTATGTATAATGAGTGAGCAAGTGCCGCATTGTTGTGGCAAGGCGAACGAACAAAGTTAAGTAGGCACTCCATTAAAAAGACAAACACACGCACACACAAGCACACATCCCCACTTATACGATATTAAGAAAGAAATTTGTGAAAAAATGGCGAAGGCCCTTCTGTTGTTTGAAGAGGCGCAAATAAGGAGTTGTAATTGCAATATTTTTGTTTCTAATTAAAAAAAATTTCACAGTAGTACAAACACTGAAGCGGTCCTACGGAATAACAGAGAACAAAAACAACAAGAATCACGTTGAACACTGCATTTAATTTAGTTACTTCTGCCGTTATATGGACTTATACGACTATGAGTTTATGAGGACATAATGAGGACTAAAATAGTGAGTGACAGTGCAATTTAATTACAGCAAAAAAGTACAACATAAAATATTTCAACAAAAAGCTAATTAGTTTAAGATGTTGAAAATAGGGAGTGCTGCGCTGAGCTGATAAACAAACCCGTAAAAAGAGCGCTGAATTAAGTGGCGAAAGAACGTGAAAACTTAACTCGAACATCCATAAGTAGATGTTGCATCGTAAGAGGCCGATTAGCTATTGAAACGGTTGTCTAAGCTACAAGCTCCATACTGCAGCTATATTTACTTAAAGCCGGCAAATAACGTACTAACATTGGCGTGCGTGCAGAATTATGCTTGAAAGTGCTCAAGGATACTCTCTGGCATGAAAAGGAATTCAAAAGCTTAAAAGAAACGGTAGCCAACGATAAAAAAACGATACCCATACCTACACACTTCACAAACACTTACATACCTAGTTACAAATGACGGAACATACTATGCACTTGTATTTGTAGGAGGACTGCATACGTAGTTTATGGTTGTGAGTTCACACTTTTTTGAAGGGACTTCTCGTTATACCCATGACATAAACTCATCAATTTTTTACCTTTTCTGAATTTTGAGGTTAAGTGTACTTTTAGGTTAGGTTGCGTGAAAAGATGATGACTTGGCTTGGTAGCGTTGGCTTAATTCTCCTGCTACTATATGTAGAATGCAAAGAATGTAAGAAAAAAAATCCAACAAAACCACGACAAACCAAAACTGTATGTGAAAAGTGTTGCCAATTACTTCATTATAATCGCACACTTGCTGCTTGCAAGGGGGCAAGGGTGGGAATAGAAACGGATTACCGTTAGAAAAAAGTTTTTTTCTGTCCTGCAGCTTAAGTTTGAAATGTTGTCATCGTTCTACTGATGCGAATGAGCCAGTAAAAAGCAACACCCATACAGTTAAATGTAAACATAAATGCAGTGCAATGCAGAATGGGTAGCAGAAGCAAGTACACGAGCTTATCAATAAGGTTGGTTAACATGCAGTTGTGGGAGTAAATTTACTATATATGTACATATATAGTACATGCGTTTGTACATACATACATATGTACTTCATACTTTATTTTCTGTACCTCTATACGCGCTTTTTTATTTGCTATGGAGGGAAGTGTCACTTCTGAAGAAATTAAAAAAAAGAATTCAACATTCAGTAGCATAAAGATGAAATTCGTTGTCCTTTTAAAAAGACGACAAGTGCTGTTGAAATTCAAACAAAGGGGGAAGGACTGGCAAATGGGCTCTTCGACTTTTGTAAAAATTCCCTTATGAAAGGAATGATGATACAATTATAATTTCTAAGAATCAACAATGAAGTACACTCATTTTAAATCGTTAAACATAATTATTATTAATATAATCATAATTTGTAGACATTTGTTAAATGTTGAATACATGAAGTTTAATTTTAATTTACATAAGTGGAAATATAGGACATTACGTAAGCAGAGTTTCGGCAATTTTTAATAAAAATCTTAATGAAATGTTCACGCGGATAACAAATAAGGTGTGCAAAATTACCGGACGTAAAGCATAAAAATGTATGAAAAATGACGATATTTGTGTTTTGACCTATGCATAACGCTTCCTTATACTTTATGAGGCAAAAATAAAAATGTTGTATGACATTTTCATAAAAAATGTTGTACACTTTGTACTTATATTTTCAATAAAGCAGTTAAGCATACTGGCGTATGCCGATGCCATCGACATCATTGGCCTCAACAACCGCGCCGTTGGTTCTGTTTCTGGCTTCACTTGGTGTCTCTAGCTGGCGCCAGTTTCCAAAGCAGAGGAGCAATTGGCGCAGGATGTTGAAATCGCCCAAAATCACCTAGGCGGTTAAAGCGCCAATTAAGAAGAAGAAAAAGTTAATGCGGAATAACTTATACTTTTCGGGGTGAGCTACTGTGCGTATACTCATGCTTCATATCTATTAGAGGGAATGCGTTTGAAAGCTCTATCAAAACATTTCTTCATATTTGTTGCACTAACGCTCATTTACTTCAATCTTTTAAATATTCAGTTATTACTGAAAAGGGAAACCTTGGAAAAACGTAGAAACCCTGCGATGGATTTGAAAAATAGAGTGCAGACAGTACGTAGTATGTTTTATTCCAGTGTTTTAAAGGCGCATTTGTATGTGTGTTTGATTACCATCATAGTAAAACCTACTTATGTTTCCATCTGAATTTTTTTTACTCCTGTGAAGTAACAAAGTACTCAAGCATTGCTTTGTTTTGAAGAGAATAAATAGTTCAATTCGGTACTTCGTACTAGTGAAGCCTGGAAACCAAATAAATTCCAGCAGTTCTCTAACACCCATACAAGTAAAAAATTAAAATTTACGAGCAATATTTTTAAAGTCGTCAAAAATTACAGGCATCAAGTCAACAATTCCCTTGACAGGAACCTGCTAATTATTTTAACGGAAACCAAAGGGTACTTTGCTCTAATCCTTAAAAGCTTTGAAGGTGTCACTTAATTGCCATTGTGTGGATTTACGTCTATTAAATCATTTTATAAAATATTTTCAAATAATTAGCTTATTATAATTTCTTTTATTAAGGGACGCACAGGTTCGAGTGACAGTTAGCGGTAGACACAATGATTTCCTTCCTCTCTATGAAATTGCCAGCAGACAACCTAGCACCTCGCAATTGTCAACTGACAGCTAGCGGGGCTTGTGGTTGCATGTCGTGTGTTCCAAGTGGTATGTTTTTATAGGTGAAAGTTGATTATGTGGGGTAAATGTTTGAGCGCTTGTACATATGTGCATATGTACGTGCATAGCATGTGATGCAAGTAGAGCGAAGGCCCTTGCGATATACAGGTATGTATGTGCGGGGATTTGTTTGAAATTAGCTTTTTCTTTTATGCATCTTACAACAAAAATAAAAAAAAATATACCACCTCCTACCTTTTGTTAAACTTTGCGGTGCTCATTTAATTGTAGAAAAAATAAATAGCTTGCAGCCAAGTAGTCAAACAAACAGATATGCAAGTCCTCCCAGCTACAACGAAGCATCACAATCCACCATTCAGCTTCATTTGATTCAATTGTTTCACACACTTTTCCATACGTATGAATCTACATAGTAAGTGGATACCCAATTAGCATTTTAAAGTGGGATTCACTTGACGTTATGCGTATATCAAGATTTTGTGCAACTGTTGTATTAAATTTGAAATCATACATTGCAGTAAGGAAATTTTACAGACTATTAGTGGTTGAATATTGTGCCTTTTATGTTGATTGGGTAAAGTGGAGATATAAATGTGTGTTAGTAGAAATATTTATAAAGCACACCTTCGCCAACTGTCAAATCACTCGGCGTGTGCGGTAGCCATAAGGCAAGCACGTTATCTATGTATGTATGTGCATATATGTGTGTATTATCCTCTCGAATATGGAGGTACATACATACATTTGTAGAAGTATATAGATATGCATGTATGATTGCATGCACGAATTAGTATATCGCCACTTTTTAACACCCCGTTCTTCCTTATACATAGCTACTCGTTCTTCTGCTATACAATTCTTTCCCGATTAAATGTCTTTGTTGTTGACACTTAATAACAATTTACTCAAATATTAACACCTCATTGAATATTTTATGATTGTTTATTATGGGTCAAATTTTACTAATCTTAATACATATTTACCAAAAAATGTATATGTAATTTAGGAGATTTTGATATAAAACCCCACTTACTTAAGTCTTAATTGCCATCGAAGATGTTGACTTAGCATAGCGCTTGTGAGCAGAATTTAGTGTTGGACTGCAAAGTTAAAATTATTAAAAGCATTGAGAGTTAAGTCCCAGATGTGTGCCAACACCATAAATTAGTTATTGTGAAAATTATTCATGAAGATAAAATGGTATTATAACTTTGGTCCGATGTCTGGCTGTCTGATTGAAAGCAAATTAGTCCCTTAGTTTTAGAGATAGCGGACTGAAACTTGGTAGACAGATGTATTTAATCTAATTGGTTCCGACATATGCTTAAAGCATGGTACCGGCGAACGTTTAGTTTTTCATTGCGAATGTTCGCTGTCAAAAATAGAACACTATAGGTCTACTTTTGGTATTGATTCCTAGTCACAGAGTATTTATTTTTGTCGTCCTGAAAACCTAATTTCTTAGAGACTTTGGGCAGCTTTTTTTGGATGCGAATAAATTTAGATGCGTTAACAAATACAAATGTAATATTTTTTGTTTTAAATTCTCGTTTTGGAGTACATATTTTTTAGCGGATCAGTGTCTTTGACTGAATTTGAGCGAACTTGAACTTATTTAAAGTCAAAGTATATTAATTCAGTAGAGATTAATAAATTATATTTTGGTTTTAATGATTTTTTTGCCAATAACTGAAAAGCACGATGTTTTCATTTATCTGTAATAATAATAAAAATAATTTGGCATCTACCTATACCTTGATACCTTGATGCTTGGCCGAACTTCTCCTACAATTTGTGGTGTGCGTTTTGATGTTATAACATACCTCTTTTACCTTTGCAAATATAAATAAGAGCCATTCTCGGTTTCAGTGGCCCCATATTAGGATAAAAAGCATTTTAGCGAGGTAAAATTTTCGTTAAAATTGCTGTTAATAACTTCACAAACAATAGTGCTGCACTATGTACATAAATATTAATGAAATATATATTAGTGAAACGTAAAAGTTTTAAGCGCAAACAATAAAGCCACGGTTTGGGTGATAGTAAATGTGTGTGTAAGCCGTTGGTTATTGGAAGAGTTCTTATAATCATCTTGGTTTCTCTCCTCATGAATATATGTATGTATATCTAAAAAATTTAAACGACCGTTACAATTGCACCCTTATGAATGATTGAAAACATCACACTTATCCCTATGATTATACACTTCTCTCTAACTTTTGCTCAAGCGCTGTGCAAAAGCCAACCAAAAAATATTCCCTCCCATTTTAACGTTTAAGTCAAAGGTGGTACAAAGAGTCAAACGAAGGCGCAGGGACGTATTGTTCAAATTCAATACCCCTATACAGCAAATGAAATTCAACAAGAGCAATACGAAAACAATAGCGCCACAATAATAATAATGTCTTTTGCGACTTACTCGAACATCCCCTAAAATATAGGAGACTTATAAATTTTCGATTGCATTTTCTCAAGGTAACCCTTAACCAGACACAGAGAAATGCAGATAAGAACTATTCCTTGTTCGCCACGAAATTGTAAGTAGAGTAGTAGTCCTGATTCCAAATGCATGCAATTTGCCTAATACTATACCACACTTACACATACACAAAGCCAACAATGAACATTCAGTTGCGACTTGTGTGTACGGAAATTCCCGTAAATCAGCGTTTTGATTTTTCTTGGGCAGAGTTCGTCTTCTTAGGTTTCTTTGTTTGTATTCCTTAAGACGTTTGGTGCAACAAAACATATTCAACAATATCAGCTGCCTGGGTGTACATCTACATAGCTCAGGGGTTGTTTCTTCGTCTTGACACGGCCAGGTGAACTATTGCTTATAATCGCCTGCCATGCCGAACAGATGTTTGGTTTTCATGGCATTCTTAAGCAGCCGGTAAAATGCACGAAGGCATTTTGGCGCGCATTGCCGATTTCTCTATTGCCTGATGCACCGGTATTCAGTACTGGTATCGACCAGTTAGCTGAATTTGTTTACATTTTCCGCTTTGCTGTTTTGTTTATACAAGGGCAGTCTAATATGTGCTTTTTTCAACGTAGTATCCTTTAAGTGCGATATGATTTTCCAAAGGTGTTCAGTTTATGTATATGTCTTTCGAAAAATATTTTTGAAACATACATATTATGGTAACAAATACATATGTAGAGTACGGAAAATCAGTAAATTCATTAGATCCAATAATGCACTTTATGTGTACGTTCTTTTCACCTGCTATGATTTTTAACAGAGTCATCAATTGGAATCGAACGTACTTCACTCTTTGCACAATAATGACCAAGTTTAAATTTATTTTCCACAAAAACAGAAAAACGTTGGCAAATTAGCTACTACATTCAATAAAATTATACATATAGCATTTTTTCTTGATGTGAGAGTGTTTGATCACTGAGCGAACACCTTTTCTGTTGTAAATTGTAGACAGACAGAAAATGTCTATTACAAATTAAATAAAAGCAGCCAATGCAAATGTTCTCTACATTCACTTTTTCAGTTGAAAATCTATCAAACACTTATTCATTTTACGGTGCTATAGCCAGCATCTACATTTGTTGTAATATCACATTTTATATGGATTCGCTGATTCTGAAAATGGTACCCAAATTTTTCCATCACATCTACATTTTGGGATATAGTACTTTTACTGCAATTTCTATCAGTAATCAGTGAACAAATATTTTTATTGCAAATTTTGTTAGTAATCAGTAAATGTTTACTGGTAATGCAACTTACATTCCGTTATTAGTAAAAAGTAACTGATTACTGCAATTAATAATGCAGTAAATGCCATTACGTAGTATTAATAAAAATAATAATAGTGATAATACATATAATGGATGATATTGCGCCCTCATCGACAGTTAAATTTTAAATTTTAAAAACAATTCTCACAAAAGCTTTTCTGAAAGTAGAGGGACAAACATAGCACATGATAACACCAATACCAATTAACAATACTTAAATTTGTCGGTTAAGATATTTATCAGCCTGCCCTAGTACTCAAGTATGTATGTATGTACATATGTAAGGGGTATAGGCTCATATGTACCGAAATATGCCTGAATGAGAGTATGTGAATAAAATAGTGTGCGTATTTTAGTTTCCTAATCTTATATTACTTCTTCTGACTTCATTTTCATTTCATAGCATAACAAAGGGCAGAGACCTTCTTCGACGAATTGGTGTCAGTTGGACTTTCCCGAAAGTATGCGGGCCTTATGCACATACATACATACATATGGACATAGCTATTTGTAAATATATGCATGCATGATTGTATGCTAGTTGAATTGTATAATGAACTCAACAATGCAATATTTAAGTAGACCGTCAGTTTAGTACTTATCTAAGGTGTTTTTGAATTATACTCACACTATGAATGGAAAGTGTTGAGGATGAAACAACTCAGTAGCTAAGCGATGATGTTGGTGTAGCCAAAGTTTTAAAAGTATGGCATGTTATGTGAATGTTTTACATGCATACATTTGTATGTATGTATGTAAATACGTACATAGAAGCCAAATTACCTACATATGTATGTATATGCACATAATGTACATAGGAGTGTATGAGGACGGCCATGGCGTCGTTTTCGATACTTTAATGTGAATTCGCCTTCTATTGACAGCTTAGAAATTGTGATGGCTTCTTTCCAAGTTACTTCTAGACAATTGACATCTAGCCTAATAGACATTACACTATTAACTTATTATTTATGTATATGGGCAGAATTTTTTAATTTGTAAGTTCATTGACGTAACAACGGGAAACAAAAGCTTTTTATAAAAGAAAAGTGTATTTAGTACATACAACTTAATCAAGAACATTGTAGAGCATTAATCCGTCATATGGACATATGTACATATGTATGTATATATGTATGTACTTCAGTTATTTCCTCCACTAGCCATTTTTATACTGATACTTATTCATATGTAACATAAAGAAAGGAACAAGTGTTTAAATGCACACAACGAACTTTGTCTTTCATTTAAGTTATCGATGAAATTAGTAAATTCTCCAATGATTGCATTTTTAGGAAAATAAAAATAAAGTATGATTTGATGATGATATTTTAATTTCACATTGTGTTTTATAGTGCGCATATTTATTTTACTCATTATATGGATATCACTTGACTATCATTTGACTTGACTATAAACCTAAAGTATCGTATGAGAATTTTCCCACTCTTTTAAACGGTGACAACTGGGAAAGTGTAACATTTTTATGTAAGGATACCTCAGACAGGCTGCTGTCTGTGAGGTTTATTGCGTTTACGTTTCTACGAAATCATCCATCTAAAAGCTATCTTCGGATTTGATTATATTATCACTATTATGATTGCTGAATATATTTCATGAATTTAAGATGAAAGTAGAGCTGAGTAGTCGATGAGTCACAACCATTGATATTATCAATACTATCGAAAATGCCCACAGTATCGATAGTTTTAATTAAAGAAACCCAACAAATACTAAATAACAACTTTTATTGAAAACGATATCAGAATTGCTAAAATATGCCCATATGCGCGTTTTCTCCATAAATTTACTAATGCTTTTCTAAGCCACTTTTTGTTTTTTGTATTATAAATAAGCACTCTTCAGATGGCCGAACAGATTTTATGCCTTTCCAGTATTGCTTGCTGCAGCGATTGCATAAAGGAATCTGCTTTATTTTATATATTTTAAAATGATGTCATTGTTACTATGGAGTTCTGATTTTTACTCTTGGGGCTCTTTGGCGCTAACACCATAATTTTATGTTTGGCCGAACTTATCCTACAATATGTGGTGTGCGTCTTACGTTATTTTGCCCCATCTTTTACTTTTACTGAATAATGTATGCATCAAAAACCATCGATAGTTTACAAATTCATCGATATTTTCGATACTATCGATAGTTCTCCAGCCTAATATTACTAATATTTTACGTTGTTCCAGTCAGTGTGAACGGAGCGTTTGTTTAGTATCTTGTCTCGAGGAAAGAATTTTTTACGTTTTACCTGGCAAAAATCGCTTGACAAACCTTGTAACATTGGCACTGGAGTTCTGACTTGCCCATTTCAATTCAGTAATTTACATATTCGCCGACCAAAAGGCCTAAAAGGCTTTCTTCGACTGATTAAATTTCTGATAACATATTTAGATGTAGTTAATTTCACCGCAACTACCAAAGTAAACATTTGATCTAATTGCAACGATACCTAATATGTATACAAATATATTTAATAAAATTGACAATTGAACTAAGAAATGTTATTCTACTGAATCGAGTTTACTTGTGAAGCGGGCTCATGAACGCGGCATGTACTAGGTCTCGGGTAAGCGACGGACCTGTTGCCGAATCCAATGTGGTCTTAAAATTGATTAATCTTCACGATGAGTCGTAGCGTGGATAATAGCTGTTAAAAAAGGGCCTTTGTCAACGAATGAAAATCACACTTTATAAGTCTCTTATCATCGCTCTGTCATTGTTTGGCATGAACCCTGATATGATGGTTGCCCTTTGGCATGTTCGAGAGGAGTCTCTGTGAAAGATTTAAGAACATTGACACTTTTGCGATGGCGAATACCGAATATTTTAAAACGAGTAAAGATTCAATAAAATGAATTAAATCGATGTTGTCCGAAAAATTTGATCGGATTCGAAATGCAGAACAGTCCTGTAAGGATATCTAGAGTTTCATTCACATTCATCGGAAATAAAAATTACAAAATAGTAACGGACGATATATAGAATGTTCAGATAGATTGTATTCGTTTATATAAATGTGATTTCATGACTACGTGGGGGTTATTTAGTTTATTATATGGGTTTCTAGGAAATAAGAAGTTTTGCGGTTTTCGTTTTGATTTTAAAATTTTAATTTTTATCGTACTTAACTTATAAATGATCAATTTATGAACCAGTTTGTACTTTAAAAATTGTAGGTTCTGTTCGTTTGAACTGAGAAGGTATATTCAAAAACCTTATATAAGCGAAATAGATTGCAATTCCTATAAACAACTAATGAGTTTAACTGTATTTAAAATGTTCATGGAATAGATATTGTCCCTCATATTGCTATCCTTACGAAGTATATGTACATATTTCCATATTTAGTTTTATGGTTTTATTATTTTTTAAGTTTTATGTAATACTATTTTAGTTTTTTACTTTGCTAATCCTGTAGAAAAAAAACATGAAAACCGACAGCATTATCGTTTTTTTCTCTCTAAAATTATAGAGATACTTACTTTATGCATGTACTTATATACTTCTCGTGGTATAACAAAATCTAGCAATTAGCTTCTGGTAAATTTTGAGAAGTTAATATTTTGTGAAACTCGTTTTCAGTTACAATAAATAATTTTTAATCCCTTGTATTATAAATATTTAAATATTTTGTCGCAATATAAAACAAACAAAAAATAAAAAAGCCAAGTAACCAATATTATCACGAGAGATATGTATGCAGATATGTATGTATATAAGTATATACACATAAATATGTATACAATTTTGTATATCAATGAGGAAAAATTTACATAACTATTTAATTTTTTCATGTTTTACTTACCGGAAATTCGAGAACCATTTCACCAATTGTGCTGTATTGTTCTTATTGAATTTAATGTCCGGGAAGTACATTTTAAGTACTGCTGAACTTGGATAACGCACCCAGAAGAACATCAGTTTGGCTTTGCGCAGGTGCATCGGTGTTAGTGTTGACGAGTGCAATGGAGTCAAGGAATCGCTATTTTTTCTAAATTTACATGTGAAAGCATTCACAATTAATTTGTGCAGAATGAAAATAAAAAAATACAACATTTAATATACGGAAATTTTTAAATTTACCTTAAAAAAATGTATTTAAGAAAAGTATTTCTCTAATAAATATATATGTATGCACATATATATATGTATGTTCATTATGACTGGAATTTACTTCTTCTATCCTTATTGCAATTTCTATAATAATAATCTGTTGAGGCACCCTTTTTAAGTACAAAGCTACTGCAATAACTATAACCAGGCAAATGGTCAGCAATTGAGCCGCAATTGGGCCGCAATTGGGCACTGATTGTCACATTTGTTTTATTTGCACTCCACATTCTGATTATTTTTTTTGCACTTTCTTCTGGGGTTTAATAGAAATTCCGTTAGCGGTGACACTTGCTTCATTTATTTACTGGGAAAGGGGACTATAAGATGGTATGGCGTGAGAGATACATATAATATACTTACGTTAAGTTTTGCAAGGACTTAAGAATAATTAGGGTTGCTGCAATCAGGTTGTTTGTGACTTTGGTTTTGATTACGCATTTCGTTTACATTACATTTATTTTATTGTGCTGCAACATTGCGTTGTTGCATGCAGATAGTCACTTGATTGGTTTCTTTTTGTTGACTTGATTTTCCGTTTCTTGGGTATTAAGAGGTAATTAGTGACGAAGCTTAAGAAAACCACCACCTATGCGAGACTGAACTAGTTAAGTCGGAAGACAGAAATGCGATTCTAGAGTGGTTTTTTGCTTACGAGGGTATTAAAAAAGACATAGAATTGATTGATGGGCCTTCTTATTTGGTGTTGTTTGTCTTCTAACCTATTCGCAAAGTAATTTTTATATAAACGTGTTGAGTACTTACATCATTTGCTGCTTCAGAAATGATATTGTTGGCTGCATTCCATCGAATTGCATATCCGCAGAGTTGCAATCCGAGTTACGGTCCTGTGCATCCATGGCTGCTCTCAGATGCGCACTGTAGTCGGGAGAACCGCCGTGATGGGCAGCGGCCAATAGGGCGGGATGTAGCATTGATGGTGGATGAGGAAGCGGCGGTGATTCTCGCGAGTCTATTAGACCGCCAAGGCCGGGTGGGCTTGACGACATTTTCATATGATGCATTTGTGCAGCGATTGGCGTGCTATGAGCATGTGGGCCATGAGGGGGTGGCGGTGGTGGCGCATGCGGCGGGTGAGGATTGAAGAATGGACTGTACGGGGAGAAGACTTGCGACTCGTGCAACGAAGGATTGGGTATGGCCACAGAGGTGGGCAGTGACACAGGCAACATGGGTGGTGGTGGTGGCGGCGGATGATAGGTGGGCGCTTGGGCACGAGGCGAAGGACTTTGTGCGGGCGTCGTATTCACATTGCCGATATTGCCTGTGGTGTTCACATTGACTGGCGTTGCACTGGTGCTATTGCTGCCTGAGTTCGATGTGTTACAATTCGACTGGTTCATATTTGACTGCGATTGTTGCTGATTTGACTGTACGCCCATTGTACCGAATTTGCCAGTGCCATCGAGCATAGAGTTCGCAGTCACAGAATTTGGAGGCCCAGTACCATCCTGCGCCAGTATGCGGCTGACGGTGCGCGGAGTAATGCGGGTGTCGGTCACCTTATGACGTTTCTTCTTCGGTGTGACAACCAAACTGAGGGCTTCGTTCTGCTCTAGTTGTTGCTGTTGTTGCTGCTGCTGTTGTTGTTGTTGCTGCTGTTGGGCCTCACGTGACTCCGTCATACAGAAGGGATTCATTTGGTTAGGGCCGCCGGCGGCCATGGAGTTATAGAGTGCAGCAGCAGCCACCGGATTCATTCCTTGTGGTGTCTTTGGTGCCTGAAATATTGCTGCCGCTGTGGGCGAAGGACGTATATGAGGAGGTGGTATATTGAGTGTACTTAAATTATTGTTAGTATTGTTTGTATTTGGATTCGAGTTTATGTTAAGACTCGAATTAATTGGGTTCTGGACAGAACTGTCGTTCGTGATCTGTTGATTATGATTTTGCTGGTTAGCCGCGGCTGCAGACATAGCGGCTGCTGCTGCTGCATGATGCATTTGCAGACCCATTGCCGCAGCTGCGGCTGCAGCCGGAGACGGAAACGACAATTGATTGCCATTCAAACGCGGAGCAGCGATAATGCTTTGGCAATTTTGCGCATTCAACGCTGACATTTGCGCCATTTGCTGCGCATGCTGTGCATTTGCTTGACCACTTGAGGTCGCCAGAGCATTTGTCTGGCTATTGCTAAGCTGATGTTGAGGCACATTCACGACCCCAACAGATATTGCCGAACCCGATCCGACATGCATTTGGGGACCGTTACTTACATTAGACTGCATGTGACCCAGATGGTTAGTGGGAACATTATTATTATGACCGTTATTTAATTGGTTAGTAGAGGAGACATTATTAACTAGAAGAAGGGAACCATTATTACCTGATTGGACTGCTGAAGAGTTGATGACTGAGTTTCCGCTAGCGACGGATTGTCCTGATGCTAAATTTGCATTGCTTCCACTATTAATAGTGGTGTTTGATTGCAAACGATCGGCAACTTTTGTACGCGGTGATTTGCGGTCGAGTATCTGGGAAGCCATGAGCAAATCCTTGTTGAGCTGTTCGGCGGCTGCTGCCACCGAATCTGATTGCTTGCTAAATAATCGGCGCTGATGTACGAATCGTGTGACGATCGTGTCAACCAATGCCGAGAGTGATGTAGTAATTTCCGATTTCAACACATCGGCAAGCCCTTCTAGATCTGAACCCGACATTCGCATAATCGAATTCGAGCTGGATCGCAGCATATTGAACTTTTCTGACAATTCTGATTTAAGTGAAGAGTGATTACCGTGCCGCTGATGCAGCCGATTGTGATGCAGCTGTGGACGTGTTGGCTGGTTTGTTGGCGTAGTTTGTTCCAGATGTTGTTGTTGTTGCTGTTGCTGTTGCATTTGCTGCAACTGCTGCTGCCGTTGGAGTTGCTGAGCTTGCTGCTGTTGATGTTGCTTCTCTTCTTTACGACGTTGCTGTTGTTCTTGTTCAAAACGTCGTTGCTGTTCTTGTTCTTGCTGCTGTTGCTGTTGCTGCTGTTGATGTTTTTGTTGCTGCTGCTGCTGCTGCAGTTGATGCTGTTGTTGTTGCTGCTGTTGTCGTTCTTGCTGTTCAGCAGCTTCTTTTGCAATTCGGGCTTCTTGCTCAAAAAAGAATTGCTGCCCAAGGTACATAGCTGCAGCATTGCTTATGGCGGGGTGAGATAAATGTGCAGCACTAGTTTCGCCTTGAAGCTGTGGCATGTGCTGCAACAACGGTAAAGGGCCATTGAATGATTGCTGCATATGTGGATGATTCACCAGTGAACGCGACGAAATCATTTTGCTCATCATTTGAGAAAGTACATTCGGGGCACTATCAATAGCCATTGAATTTTGAGATGTTATGTGCTTCTGGGCCTTTATGGGGAGAGTTGGCGAAGTAGAGCTTGGTCGTTCGGTATCTGCTTGAATTTTATCATTTAAACCCGATTCACCAGTAAGGGATGGCGATGGAGAAAGGTCAATACCATTGTTGTCTTGCTCCATACTATCACTAACAGTATCGTCAATATCCTGACATTCCGATTCTTGCTCCATTCTTGAGCACAATTGCACATATTTTTGCTGCATTTCAGCTAGTTGTTCTTGCATTGAGCGTAACTGTGACTTAAGAGCATTTTTCTCAACACGCTTCTGCTGAATTTGAGGTGACTCCGTTTCATTAGATGCTTCCTCGTCCAAAATCATGCTTTGTAAATTTAATCCGAAGTTTAAGCCCGCTGCTGCGGCTACATACCTTTCCATTGCGTGCTGTTGAGGATGATATAATTTCCTCTTCTTACAGCCATTCACCTGCAAGTGCGTCTGATGCGATGATGGACTGGAACGCATCGTTGTGACAATATTCTCTACACGGGCTCTTTTCATATCCATAACTGGCTTCTTGGACATGGTAGCAGCTACATCTTTTTCAAGTTCTTCCTCTAACTCATCCTTACTATTTTCTAAAAGCATCATCTCAGATTGGCTAGGCGATGCCAAAGACTCCAAATCGGAGCGCGAATTCAATCCAATCAATTCTACGTCCTCCAAGATCTCATCTGCTTCCTTCTTTGTTACACCCATAGGTAAGTCTGAGGGCTGTTGCTCATCTTGATCATCCATATTTTGTTGGTCGATGTTTTCACTCTCAGACTGCTGATCTTCATCCTGTTGCGAATCAGCAATTTCTGAATCAGATGACTTCCTTCGTTCCGCTGTTGTGGAGTCAGAACTACTTGGTATCTGGTTAGGTTCGCATTTAATCTTAATGTCAGACATGGTGTCCTCCAAAAGACTGATTACATCGCTCGATTCCTTATTACCTACATTGTTGTTGTTAGCAGCAGACAAATTGTTATTATTATGTTTCAGTGTATTATGGCTGTCTGTAAGCTGCTGTTGCTGTTGATTAATCACTGAGCGGAGCTCTTGATCGAGTTGCATTAGCTCCTTCTTACCCTGTAATATATTTCTTAACATATGGTGAGCCAATTCATTCTGTTGCTGCTGCTGTTGTTGCTGAATGCTGGGCGAGGTCCTTTCTGAAGCTATAACAGTATTTCCTCCTGCGGATGTTGAGCTAACAGAAGGTGCACGTGGTGGGGAATTTACATCACCCGCACGTGAATTTATTTCATCCCGATCACTACCATTGCTAACGCGTCGATTCTTAGGGGATTGGGAGGAATGGGATGATTGCTGATTATCAGTTGTGGCAATTCCGTTATTCAGAGTAGACGTTGCAGATGCATTGGCATTGCTTAAACTATTCAAACTATTTATTGTGTTATTATTGAGCAATTTGTTAGTAGCATTGAGGCCTAGGCTATTTACCAGTCCTGCCGCGTTCAGCAACTCAGCACTAGAGGCCGATTCCATTGCCGCGGCTAACATGGCATTGTCTAAAGTAGCGGGCAATCCGCTAGTAGCATCTTGCGCTTGCTTCATTTGTCGACCGAATAACTCATTCAACATTTTTGCTGAACCGAAACCGTTTGCTGAGAAGAGGCTACCAAGAGCCGCTGTAAAATTACCGGACAGCAATGATGCTGTTGGCGATGAGGAAGCAGAACCAGAGACGTTTGAATTATTATGTTGATTGTTATTAACGCTACCACCGTTAATTACGTTATTGCACGAAGATGTGGTCTGATTTAATAAGGCTCCATACAGAGCTCCTCCAGCAGCACCCGCGACAGCCGCAGCAGCACTACTCATGAAGGCAGTAGCTGTAGACGGCACAAGCGGCGATGACGGCGTTGGCGAAATTGATAACGGCAACGTCGTTGAACTTGCGTTTTCTTGGAATCCCGAAACGTTGTGCAGTTGTGGTGAACTAAATGATGGTACCGATGCGAATAATTTCGATTCTAAATTTGAAACACTATTTCCATTCACGCTATTTATACTAGCACAACTATTATTACTATTCAAATTACTGTTTTTATTCACAAGAAGTTCACTCGTTGATATTAAGGACGCGTTCTTTTTTTTCGACTTCGACGGCGACAATGAATTCACTATTGATGTCGATTTCGACCGCGTTGACAAGCTAGCGGTGCACGTTGCTATCTTGTTGACGGCACCACACGGACTACTTTGGTTGGCTTGCTCAGTGACATGCACGACTTGCCCGACTTGTTGTTTGCCACCACTACTGCCACTGACACCGCAGCGGCTGCGACTACGACTGCGACTACGATAACGGTTACGAATGCGATTCTGCCTCTGATTATTACTTGTACTTTCGCCGCTAATTGCGACGCCTTCGAGTACGACAACGACGTCGTTATCGTCGTCGTCGTCGTTGTCGCCACCGTTGCCGATTTGCTCGTTTTCGTGTACTTCCTCTAGAGCCGGACCAATGCTGTTATTGCTGGCGATGTTTTTGTTTTTATTACTACCGCTGTCGGCGCTGCTATTGTTGGTGGTATTTTGGTTGTTCTTTGCGCTCTTAGCAGACTGAATCGGCGTTGGTGGTGGCGGTAGTGATGACGTTTCTTGTTTTACCAAGGAGTCGGTTTCCAGTTCCAACAACGGCGGCGAAGACGAGGTTAATGCCTGCGTTGCCGTCTTTAGTAGTAAATTATCATCTCTGTACAATCCGAAACACTCTGTGTCCTCCTCTGATGACATCATAAGATGCCAACAGCTTCGGCGAAGAAATTATTTTCTCTCAACTCAAGTCGCCGTTTCAAGTTTAACGCTCTCGTCTCTTTCGTTCTATTCGCTCTTACCTTGTTTTCTACCTAACCAACTCAATCTCCGCGTCGGTGTGCTTCTCTGCCAGCGACAATGAGGGCTGATAGCGACCGGTTTCTCTGTCAAGTCGCGTCGTAATGCTTCAATGATTCCGTTCCTGCTCAGCTCGTTTGGTAGCTGCTGCAGTCTTTGCGTAGAACAGTCGTACAACCAGCATTCACATATACGAAAACAGCGAAACGACGACGCTGGCAGTGTTGTTGTGTGTGGAGCCCCGATTGGCTCACCAAGTTTCTGCCTTTTCTTTCACACAGAATTTTCCTTGCTTGGTTTTATTGTAGAATTTACTTTATTACTTATATATGTGAGCTGTTAATAGGCATTCCCTAACACTAATACACTATACTTACACACAGATATTCGGTTGTGTGACTGCCGCTGCTGCTGCTGCTGCGCTATCGTTCGCTATGGGTTTGTTTTGGTTTGGATTGTGTTATTATTCGCCGCTGCACTTCTTAGAATCGTCAATATTCGTTGTTCAATGCTTTTAGTGCAGTTGTATTGTTATTGCTGTTGTTGCTTACTTGTGTTTAAGTTGGATTTATTCTTGCTCATATAAACACTAACACATAGATGATATCAACAGAGTCGAGGTAAAATTTTGAGTATGTAGTTGCGTCTTTCCGTTCTCGCCTGTATATTTGTTGGTTATTATTTGTTCCTTTTTTTGCTTTGCTGTCTTGTTGGGGTTTTTCTAAATTCATCGCCTTTTGGCGAGAGTTTATTGTAATGATTCTTCTCTTATCTATCTTTATATTTTGAATATATTTTTGATAGCCGATTACTTCATCTTAATTTTGTTAAACTTATGGGCGGTCTTTTTATTTTTCAACCTTGTTCGGGTAGTGCCTTGTTTTGACACTTTCAGCTTCTTAGCAATTTATCTATTTTAACTCCTTTGATTTTAAATATTCTAATCGATGACTTCAATATAGTATATTGCTGAGTTCATGTCCATGCCAGATATTCCTTTTTTTGGTTTCTTTTACAATTTTAGCCCTTTTTGTGAATTTCCACTGTATGGTCCCCTAGGATTCGTGTTGCAATACTTTTAATTTTTTCTCCTATTTTCTAAAGACCGGCAGGGCCGCAAGGTTCAAATTCGCCAAAATCTAGAATTTTGTTCTCAACTTTGACTCCTGCTTCAATTATTACCTCGTTTTCGTTTTGATGCTTTACGCCTTCTACGTTTTTTTCTCGTTCTAATACTGAATTTTGTTTTGATTTTTCTTTCCACCACCACACACATGCGAATGTCTTTTGCATTTAATTTTTATAACATCCTTGCATGATGTATTTATAATTCTTTCGGTTTGATATTTTTACGTTTGGATTTGTTTTTTTTTGCTTCCTTCAATTTGAATTAAAAAATTTCATCAAACAGTGCCGTGTTTTAATAAATTTCATGAATTATTTTAGTTTAGGTCGTTTAAATTTGGAATCCTCTATCCTCTCGAGCAACAAAAAGTCTCTCTGAAATTAAAACAAATTCGAAAGGATATGTTAAAAAAAGGAATATAAAATTAAAGGGTACCGCAGAGTACTATGTAAGTATGCACATTTTAAATTAGATGTTCATGCGTCTAACGGAGTAAAATATTTTTAGGGTATCGATATTAAAAACTTTTAGGGAACCCAACGCTGTAGAGACAATACTTTTTCTATTACTATGACTCTGCCTAATAAACAAATGTACCGTTACATTAATACCCGTATCAAGATACGGGTTTCTCCTGTTTTTACCAAAGTACAAATTCCCATAAAGACATACATAATATAATGCATATCATCCTATAATATGTACATACATGTAGCTTTTATTATATAGAGGGAACGAACCTACAAAAAAGCAAAACAAAATCGTGAAATTGGTAGGAAAGGGTATTGAATATCGCGAAAAGGTAAAATAAATGAAAAGACCAAGGCGAATTATACAAGCGCTCATTTAATAAACTAATATGGTTAAATGCACAGAGCTTATTAAATAAAATATATTATTTTAAACCAATTGGAAATTCGGGCCCCGCGTGGTATAAATATTGTTCGGGACCGAATATTTAGTCCCACACCCAACACTAGTTGGCACTATTTAGAAAAGATACGATTTCTCAAAAGCATATCTCCTAAGAAAATATACTAACGGATTATAGATTTCACGAATTAAATTTACAGAGATTATGACGGTTTGTTCAATATCTGTATTGCATGGACATTCTGTATTATGTTTCCTAATTAATTTTTCTGGTAATTAGTTTCATAGCAGATTGCATACATTTATGTATGTATATATAGTTGTATGTAAAATTGAAATTTTCGAAGCTTAAAAAAGCTCTGCTGTTTTCGCCGTTAATGGTATAAGTGAAATGCATTTGTGTATTTAAATAATTTTTTTATATTAGTTTGAAATTTACCACAAACAACGTGTTATTTATTTCCGTCGTCCATTATAAATCCTCCTGTAAAGAGAAGAAAAGAGATATTTTGTTTAACAAATTTGTTATGCTTTTGTGCAAATAATAAATTATGAAACTATTAACTACATTTTGCTTAACTTTTTGTTGAAAACAAAACAGAAAATATTAAATGTATATACGAGTACAAATTTTTATTGCTTACGTACGTAAAAAAAATTAATAAATATATACCAATATTCAAATAACCTTATATTGCTTAAAATAAATCAATTTAAAAAGTCCTATTTCTCTCTTCTCTTCGTTTCCTTGCTTCCTTTTGGTGATTTGTTTTCTTTCGAACATACGCTATTTTGAACTTGCCAGACTTTCCATTACATCCCCTTCGCATTCTTTACCATTATCACTACTACTACTATGTATATAATTCTACTGAGTATAATTCTAACAGCCGTTTTTGCCGAATTTCTTTCGAGCACACAAACAGACACACGCTATGGATGTCAATGGTTGAGTTGTTTGCTATGCCGGGATTTCGGGATATTTTTAATTTAATTGCGACATTCTGGGAATCGCCACGCAATATATATGTACATATATTTTTTTATAGATAATATTAATTATAAATATGGCTTTGCAAGTTATTTTGGTAATTTGAGCAAACTCAACGCCATTTGAAAAAGGTAAGTCTTCATACATACATTAAGATAAAACCAAAAATGTATTGATACGATCGTGATGCGAGATAACGGGATTGTCATCCCTAGCATACACTTAAACACATGGCCTTACACTTACACATATTCACTGAAACGATCGTGGTGCGTGCCGCAACGGTTGCACACCTGGAGTTTATATATGTATGGGCATATGAGCCTACTCGGAATACGTTGAGTGGTGGCATATTCGCCTCCAAGCATGCTTGTTTATACTCGTATCTATGGGTATGTGCTCTTTAAGTGTCATCAACCAACACTATGCTCCTAGATTCGAATTCTGCTTGAGCACCCCGAAGTTGTATTAAAAAACAAGCGGTGTAAATTGTCCCTGGCTTGCGGAAGTACATGGGAATGAAGGCGTCAGCGACTTTCATAAAGTTAGTGGCATGTGGCATATTTATTTGTTTGAGTACTACTTATATGTATATGTACATACATATGTATGTACATATGCATATGTGCGGTATACTTTTTGTTTTATATGCATGTATGTACATATATGTACGTTGCAAGTATAGTAAGTATAATTAGTAAGCAGTCTACGGCAGGGGAAGATCATTTTAGGTAACTGAATTATGTTTTTAAATAGCAAGTTAAGAGAATATAGACAGGGACTTAAACCACAGCACGCACCACTGCACCCTTGGCTACCGTAACCCCTTGGACATATCAGCAAATATTTTTGCAATTGCGAAATTGCGTTTTTTTTTAATATTTTGTTGAACGGAATTCTGCAGTGTCTTAAAAAGTACAACGTCTCTGGAAATTAGATTCTCAAAAGCCAGAGGACGTATAAAATCTCTAGTGAAACATTTTACCTCAGAACTCCGTGGGTACATTCAAACACATACATACATATGCGCATAGTTCAATACGAATGTATGTTGAAGTTGTTGAAAATATGACGAAAATTTGAACAATTCTTAAAACGAGTAAATTTTGCATTAATTCCATTAAACGTTTTTGTAGTGAGTTTACAGATATATGTATAAGTACATAGATTAAAACATACATAGGTGGGAAGTCAGAAGTGCTAGTAATTTTAGAAGGAAATGACATTACTAAGAATGGCTATTAGGAGAAAAACTTGTCTATGCTACTTTCATAACTAACTATAAGTTGTGATCTTTCACAGAATAAAGCGTGCACACGCTACTCACTCGGCTACGGCGGCCACCATAGGCTACATTTTAATCCATTAGGTGGCAAATGATTCGAGATATTCAGAAAATCTGTATTATAATTTTAATTCGATTTTGATGAAATTAGAAACGCATATTGGAAATACAATGAAAAATGGATTCGCTAAATGGTATTTATTGTAAAACTGTTACTAACTTTAGAATCGACTTCATCTTTACCGCGGGACATTGTTTTTAAATTCATTTAGCAAGCATGGTAGACGAAATCGCGGGTTACAACTAGTTGTAAATATTCATAATAATATAAAGAAAGAGAGTAACATGAGATACGAGTTATCATTTACGTAGTATTTATATGTTGACAGTTTTATTAAAATAGTTTGAAGGTTAAAATTCAACCTCCTCCATTTGTAATTTAATTGATTTAGTACCAAAGTAACGGTATGCATGTGGATTAATACATAAGGACGTATTTATGAGCGAATATTACATATGTGTTCCAAAGTGCTGAGATTTTCTGTATGCTCACAAATGATGTTACATAGGAGCCAAATTATTTGAAATTTAGATTACTAATAATCCAACTATATAAAGTAAAACAAACAAATTTCTAGATCTTCGATGGTATTGCGTGTTGTGCTACCCCAACCAATTTTCAACTTTTCGGCTCGTTGAACTCGGCAACTACTCAGAATTTCGATGTGTTGCGCGAATCGAACTGAGTATAAATCAAGAAACATTTGTCGAAAAGACTAACTTTGAAAAAAGTATTGTCTCATTCAAAACCACTCGTCTAAAAAACACACTCTTCATTATTACTACAATCTTTTGGGATTCCGAATTATACTGACAAGTTGCTATTACAGGAAAATTCTAAGAAAAATTGTTTTGGAATATTTTGACGGCAAAAATTTAGAGTATTTTTAAGGGTATACAAATAATGGTAAAGCGCTATGGAAAATGTATTGAAGTAGATTATATTGAAAAATAATATTAGAAGGTTGAGATTTGCCCTTCGTTGTATAGTTCAGGTTAGAATTTTTTTAACCGTACTACGTACATAAATAAACAAACCAACTTTGGCACGTAGAAAATAATACGAATATAGAAAGTTCAAAATTATCAGCAATTTCATTTAAAAAACTTAATAAAGAAATATATTAACGGATCAACCGTAAACGAACTTTCTTGATTGTAGCAAGCGGTTTTTTTTCTTTTCTTCGGTATCTACTGGATCTGCAGATTTTGTGGGGAAAAGATGGCACCAAATTCGGAAGCACTTTTTATTTCCGTATAAGCTATACTGAAAAGGGTTGATATTATTACCAAAAATGGAGGCAGAGTTTGGCACAGCCATGCTAGCGCGATTGCCCTCATGACAACTGGATGCAGTGGCCATTTCCAGCTTAACGCTTTCTTTCACTATTTTACTTAACTTAGATACATAGTACATATGTATATAGTATGTATGCAAGTATGGTATATACATAAGTACTTTATTATTTGGCAAGCACCACTACAAAATTTAAACAACCTTAAAATGCTAATAGTTGGATAAAGAAACAACATAACGTTTGCATAATAAGCCACTTTGACATTTATGTGTATTTAAACGAGGCTGGCAGTTGAAAATTTCCGCAACGAAGATGTGCAATTGCCAATTGGTAATTGCAAACGAAGGAAAATACTTTTATGTTTATGTGAAAAGTTTCTCTTCTTGCACTTGTCTAGAATTGCTGTAAAATCACGACAATAACATATCAGCAACAAAGCCTCGTATGGCATTTACATATGTACATATGTGTGTGCAGTTAACAACAGATTATGGTACTACTTGTAAGAAGCTTGTGAATTGTGCAATAACCCTGCAAACAATCAGAAATCACCTCTTGTGGTAACGTGTTGACCTCAGAAACGAATATAGAATCGAAAGAAATAGGTAACCGCTTCCTCTTTCGCATCTAAAAGGCATTACTTTAACATGGATTTAACATGTCGTTGGCGGTAATGTCTAGCAAAGGACTTCGAATTCCCCGTAATGGGTTACAGAAGCGAAAGACAATTTAGACACTCTCAATTAATGCCTTCTCGAATATCCCACTAAAAGCGATTCCCAATGTTGATGGAGTTTTGTTTCCTATGGCAATAATTGTTGTTTCATTTCACCACACCAGAAACAAATTGCATCTAATCAGATTCTAATATCAATCAGCAAACGTCAAATTAGTTCTAGTATGACAACTTTCTTGTAATCTAAGGTATTACTTTATAATATCTAATTTGTCTTTCGATTCTTTAAACTTTTACGGGGCATGCAAAGTCACCTGGTAGTCATTACCGCCAATGACATATCCACGTTAAAGTAATGCCTTCATGAAGCGAAAGGGGAAGAGCTTAATGTGTGTGTGCGTTTAGAATGGAAAATGGGTTATTAGTTGTATATAATTTGGATTGTGTCTCTTCTTACGTGCATGTATGTAAGTGCATAAAGCGCTATTGCTGGAAGAGTGTTATATTTCAAAATATCAAAAATCCAAACAAAGCATTCGAACTTTCAATTCACTACTGAACTCCTAGTTAGAATAAATAGATATGTATAATTCTGAAGTTTTTATACAGCTTAAGAGAAGACTTCTGCATACTTAACACAAATCTGAACCGATCTCAAACGATCATATGTATGCATAATTCAATAATTAAGCGTTTGCTCAGTAGACAGTTTTCTCGCCACTCTTGACAAAATCGGCTTCCTTAGTAAGGCGTTGTGTTGCTAAATTTTCAAATTTACGGAAAATTGAAGTAATAGCAGAATTCGCAGATCAAAGTTTCTATGTTCGCCTTCAATTAAATATTAAGTTTGCATCTTGTATGATGTTCATAAGAGTTTTTGCTTAGGTAACCTGAAAACAACCTTTTCTAGGGTAGTGTTAAAAAACGAATGTCACTAGTGAGCAAACCTTTAATAATTTAATCATGATATGTATGTATGTATCATGGTGGAATCATGACAATGGGTGGCGAGTAAGTTCACCTAATTTTTTCGGTAGTTCTAGCAAAGAACGTAGATAACTAAGAAGTTGTATACTTTCACCGGATATGCCAACAGAATGCTTTAGCTTATTTCGATCAAACCTCAGTATGATTTTACCTTATGCGCGGTAATATCTCAAGTTAGGTGGTTGATCCAAATTATGAGAATAAAAAGTTAAAAATCGGGAGAAAATACATAACTATAGCAATGTCGAAACACAAATACACATGTACTTACACACAAAAGTAAACTTGCACATAAATATAAGTACCTGAATACTTAGAATTAATATCCGAATATTGTACAAGTACAACAAATCCAATAAAGAAATACTAGATTGTTAACTACATACTATATTATTCCTAGTGTCCATATGGAAGTTGAAAATATTAATATAATCGGGAATGCCTAATTTTATTTTATTTCTAATATTTAAAACGTGAAAATAAGGTCCTCAAGAGAAATAATGAGATACTGAACGTTAAATACATTCAAAAGTTCGTTAAAAGATCGGTTTAATTATTTGCGTGATAACAGTCATTAATGGTGCCTTACTGTTCCGCTGACTGAGTTGTAACGGCTAAAAGTCAGAATTTCTGGTACCTCGCCGCTAATTTCCCAGAGTGTCTTAAAGACGTTGCTTATGGTGGTGGTTACACTAAAGATACAATACCAAGGTGCAGCAGTTGTGCATTAGGTGGTGGTGTCTATTGTTGTGACTTATGTCGCGGTGTAAAAATTGGTATGAGTGCGAGTACGTGCCTGAAAATAGCAGTGTATAAAAAACATATGGCATGTTACTGTATGAATATCACCTGGAAAATGACTATACATACATATGTACATAAATACATTTGGATAAGTATTTAGAGCCAAGTATATTAATGCATGTATGCTTGTCAAATGTGCGTACAGATATGCTTCTGTACATATCTACAAATGCATGCCTTTATGGAATGGAAGAAAACTGCAACCACCTTTACATTGCGCAAGGTTCTGAAACTAACATATGGGAAAAATTCAGTTTTCTTTGTTAGACATAAGAAAAATGCAAATACATTTCGAGCGTTAGATGCGGGAGTCGTATATTTAAAAAAAATGAGTTAAGAATACCGAAGGGATCGGCATTCTATTGTGCTATTTAAAAAATTCGTGGCGATGTCGATTAAGAAAAAGTTAATATTCTATATACTTAGTCCTGCCATAAGTTCTATTACAAGTTTGCACAACTTTATGTTTTCTAAGGGGATTTCTGCGAATGCGTTCGCGAACAGTTTTTATGGCTGAATTGGTTCGAACCACGCGAGGATGACCACATCTCTTTCTGTCATCAACTGTAGATATTTGGGGAAAACGATCCATAGTGCGGTAAACAAACATTCTCGTAATAGTAAGTTTTTTGAGAAGCTCATAAATTTCACGTGCGCTTTTTCCACACTTATGTAAAGCAATCACCGCAAGCTAACACTGAACTGATTATTATATGTATATGTATATGAGTGTGTACTCATACAAATTATAATAAAAATTAACGGCACTGTTTTCTGCGGATTTGTCCTCGCTGTATGCATTGTAAACGTTGTAATAGAATTTATGACCAGACTAAGTACATATCGTATACAAAAATGTAGCCGTGTTCTTTGTTACGATTTGGCTCAAAAACCGATGAACGGATCTCAAGCAGATAATATACTTCTTAGACCTGTGACACGGACATAGGCTAGATTTCAATCCGTTAGCTGGCGCATGAGTCGAGAAATTCCGAAAATAAGTATTTATGGTGTGATATTGATGATATAAGAAAGGTATATTGGGGTTGCACCGATAAATACTTTTATGAAAAACAAAAAAGCTAGAGGCGTGTTATTCAGAAGATCTGTATTTATCATCCGATTTTGATTAAATTAAATACTTATAATGGGGGTGCAACGAAAAATACTGTTGTGAAAAATCGATCCGCTAGATGGCGCTAGAATTGAGTTATTCAGAAAATCCGTATTTATGCTGCAACTAACTTAAGGGTCAAATTTATCTCGACTATGACTAAGGAACATTGTTTTTACCGCTATTTCTCACTATTTCTGATTTTTGTTTTGTCTGTAAAGTTTGCGTTTTTATGGCCTGAAAATTCAAGAGTCCATATAATTTTTGAAATTATTTTTTATGATGATTTCGCATGTACATTTGCGTTGAATCTATTAGCTCAGGGCGTTTACACTATTTTTTTTTATTAATTATCCTTCATTGGCGCACCGATGGGGGGTTTTGGGGTTCACGGCTGTAGCTCTTTGTTTGTTTTTACCAGAGAGAGTACTACACGCTTTACTTAGTTGCCAAAAAATATGCATTTGTATCGAAATCTATGAATCCCTGATAATTTTCATTTACTTTATTAATCAACATCTCGAAAAAATTGCGCGATAGAACAAAAATGGAAGACAGTTTACCTACATCTGAACACTACTTCATGTAAATATCTTCATTTTTTTAATTTCAAAAGTTTAAAAATTGCGCACGGTGTAATAAAACAATTCGATCTTGTTCAATATCAGAATACTGAGAACTTTTAATACTCAGCTTAAATTACTTACTTACTTAATTCGCGTTATAACCACTTAAGCGATTTTGGCCGAACTTCTCCTACAACTTGCGGTGTGCATCTTGATGTTGTAACACAAATTGAGGGACCTACAGTTTTACGCCGACTCCGAACGTCGAATGGTTTTTTGTGAGAAGGTTTTTCATGACAAAAATACACTCGGAGGTTTGTCATTGACTACCGAGGGGTGACCGCTATTAGAAGAAACTTTTCTATAATTTTTGATGTTACTTTCCCTTAGCTAGGGTTTGAACCTGGGACCCACCGAATGAAGCGCACACACGCTACACACTAGGCCACGGCGGCCTCCTCAGTTTAAATTAGGGAAGGTATAATTAGTTTTAATTTATCTGATATTTGCTTCAGATATGTACATCGTATAGGTATACTTGTTTAAGCTGAACACCTTATATTTCCTAGCGCTCATTATATATTTGTCCATGCCTTATGTACAAAAACGAAGCTCTAATTGAGGTGTACCTAAGAGCTTTTAACGAATACTTTGCGTGTCCACTGAATCGATAGATGTTAAAGTTATTTCTATATCCCATGGTATTAATATAGCAGATAGAAGCACAACATCGCAAAGTGCTCACTGGCTATTCATCATCGCTAAGCCATAGCACTTAGACTCCACTATACATATGTCCCTGTCATTTCAATGTTTCTAAATAAAAAAAACATATTTAAAAAAACACACACAAACGGCATTTGCTGCGACTTCGTGTCGTCCATCGTGATCAATGCATAAAATATGATCCGGCGAAATAACACGACAAGGACAAAGCACAAAAATAATAAATAAACATATATAAATGTACGTAATAGGGCAGTCATAATATGCATCTAGTAGACACATTTGAGTAATTTCCGTTACTCGGTATATGCAGAAAATAAAAAAAAAAAACAAAAAAAAAAGCAAAAAGTTATAAAAGAATATTAGCTTGACTACAATGAAAATGGTTTCAATACTATTCAAGTAAATGGAAAGATATCTAGATGAACAGATATGGATGTCGTTATACTTGCACGAGTATGCGATGGGCAACGTAGCACACGTGTTTAAATATATAATTGTATGCACATATAGCCTAGGTTCTATCGGCCGCCCACAGGCTTGCATGGATGTAGGTACATGCTAACGAAAACACTGGCTGGCTCGCTCGCGCGAAATCTAAACTACACAACAATAAAAACTAATATATACTATATACTGCGACTCACGATATGAAATTTAGTCGGAACATAGGTAGCACTGTTTATGACGGCGAAGAAATGGTTCAACGCCTAAATGTATGCCTGTAGTTTATCGATGCGATAGGTATGAGGTGCTTTCGTTGTCTCCAGCATGGTCGCTATCTAATCAAAAGCAAACAAAAAAAGACAATCAACATATGTGCCCACTTCATCAAAAAGCTTGAAAAAATAGATTAGAATAGTGCCTCGCGTGGTTCGCCATTTTAAGTGATAGAGCTATCGTCCTACACCGTAAAAGGTATACCTGTCGACTCTGTGAAAATGTTGAAGTAGGCGATCATTTTGAGAAGGGAGCAGTAGACGAAAATACGTTGAATACCTAATGTAGATACAAAGACGTAGCGCAGAGAGAATATACATATAAGCCCACCCCGTCATTTAAATAATAAAAATATTGGGGAGTCCATATGTTCAACATTTATCGCTTCTAATGCAACACACGCTTAATCGCCTTTAACAAGAGCAAAAAGGTACAGTATTATGATAAACGTGAGGGTAAACAACAAAACATCAGATTTATAACGCGAACAAAAGTATATTTAGCTGTCGCATATCTTATCTTTCCTTTGCAATCTATAAACTGACTGAAACTTTGTGTGTTTACCTCGTAAAACCTCATAAAGAATTTATGCATATTAGTCTAACTTTGAAGGATTTTTGAGTTAAAGTGGGCTTTTTATCAATTTTCTATTAGAATTATCTCTTTAGGATATGTAATATACCACTGCATTAATTTAATATAGCTTGATATTTTATGTTCCATTGTGCAGAATGAGCCCGATTCCTATGTATTAGGGCATATACCAAATTAAATAAAATGCATTCTATCCCAAACATCCGTTTCATAAGACTTGCCCGATTTGGAAAGGGATACATGGTATTCATGCTCTACATACTACCAATTCCATATCTATCTTCCTACAAATTTGGCAGTGTGTTTAATAGTTAGATCGATAGATTGAGAGCCTGGCGGCAAATAGTTTACATATACGTATTTTGAAAATTAATTTGTTCAGGAATAGGTAGGCATTGCACTTTATTCAGTAAATTAAGTAACAATGAATTATTATCGCTGATTAAGCTGTTCATACATACATTTAATTTCACAGTTTTCTTATTCAAACTGAGAATATTAAAATTTAATCTAATTTCAAAATATTCAACTTAACGAACATTTGACTTTCTATTAAAATTACTAAATATGAAGCACATTTACTATGTAATGTATTACATGTATATTTAAGGTCAGTTTAGGGGTATTGAGCACATATTATATAAAAATCAAGCTTTCCTCATGAAAAACAATACAAAATTATAACCCATGATAAGGATGAAGATGCATGCAGGTCCACTTTTTACTGAACAAAGTTATACGCCCACTTTTTATTGTCCGTCTGTTCATGTTTCATTTCATATGTTTCTATTCTATTGACTCAAAATATATGCCCACGTTTTACTTCCACGCTTTCATATATTCGAACATTTAGCTTAAGATTGGTAACATATGCCAAACTTCTCTCACTTAATTTAATTTAATGTAGGCAATTTAATCGTCAATAGTATATAACTTTGGTGAATATATCGCAAATACAAAGGAGTCACAACACAAAACTTATATCCAGAAAAATAACTGGAATAAAGATAGTTTTCTAGTTAATCATTGTGTTATGTGAATTGATTTATGAGGAAAATTCTGGTATTTAAAGAGATTGCCGAAAAAAATTAAATTTTCCAAACAAAATGTGGAAATGTCTTACATATTTTGAAAATCGCAGTTTCAATTAAAACGTAATGAATTGCAAGTAAGAAAAGCACCTGCTCGGATTTCAGTCAGGTTCTGGAATCCGAGTGAAGGAGAAAATGAAAATCGATCTAAAACCGAATGAACGGTTTTTGGTGTTCTGAAATCAAATTTTTTGTTTCATTTTATAACTCATTTTTGATTTACCCCAGAAATGAACTTCACAGCTGACAGTTGTCAATTTATCCAAAATACATAAATAACAAACTATTGAGCAAAAAAGGAAAAATCAGTATTTTAAACAGCTGAGAACCTGTCTGGAAATTTTTGAAGTTTGGATAACAGTTTTACCTTATAATATTTGTATCATGATTTTAATCATTTTGGTGGTTATTATACTTGATAATGAAGAAATGTAAAAGAAGTTGCAATTAGAAGGATACTACGAGACAATTCCAATCCATTGGAGGTGTATATACAATACAAGTGTATATATGATTTTTTAGGTAGTTTACGGGTATGCAGTTTTATAGGGGCTTCAATTACATTAAATGAAAATAAAGTGCAAGTTTCAAGTGATCAAAAAATCGCATTGATTTTTAATAATTTTTTTTCGACGATTGCTAATTTTTTACACCAATTTTGCCAGCAAAGGCAAAATATTAGAATAACATCCATTAGCCAGACTAACATAAATAAGCCAAACAAGGCGTTCATAGGAAAACACTTTTACCGAACTGCCAACTAACGAACCGCCAGATTAACGAAAGAAGAGCTAATACGCCTATTGACTTAAGTATATTCCTACTTTAATGAACGGAAAATTTTAGTTTTTGGTGTGGGTGTTAAAAAATAAAATAGAAGAGGAATTGTATGTTTATTACTGATACTTTTTTCTCGTATATTGTAGTGTTAAATTGATTTTTTGCAATGCACTTTGTAATCTGCATAATTGAAACTACGTACCTTGAAGAGAAAAATTTTAAGTTGAAGTGATTTTTGTTGGATTGTAAAGAAAATATTTGACTTGTAATAAATGCACACATGTTTACATTCCAAAAGTGGTATTCACACCGGATCTGCTACTTTGGTTGATATTTCGGTGAAACTTTTAATGAAAGCACTTTTTGTTAAGTAAGGGAATTGTATGTCTATTAAAATAAAAACGAAAAATTAAAACATCTTACTCAGGTACATATTATTAAAAAATCTAGCGCATTTTACCTTCTAAGCAACAAAAAATTTACAAACCCAACAAAATTTAAATACCTGATCGCTGCTCTATCAATTAACAGAAAATAATCAGTATTGCCAGTATGGTAGGTACTTTGTTAGTATGGTAGATTGTTATTTTTGTTTTTTAAAGTACCCGTAAATAACTACCGATAAACGAATTAAGTAAGTTACAATATCTCATATAGTTTCAACCTTAAAAAAGACTTGCTTGATAATATTAATAATTTAAAGCTGGATCGACCGTACTTGAGCTGATGTACGATTAATCGTTTAGTCCGCTGCATTTTATTTGGTTCTCAAGTACACAATTTCCAAACAATTTTGCTGTATTGCTGCCTACATGTGAAATTATGATATTTAGTTAAAAAAGAGCATAGAATTTAGACCGATATACTTATCATTTGGATGATGCCAAAAGATGTAGGGTTAGAAAATCAAAATCTAATTAATCTGAACAAATAGTGTCCGCACAATTGTTGTTGAGTAAGACAGAGTGGGGAAAGAACGTATCAAATACGAGCAAAAAAATGGAAGGAGAAATACCAAATTTTGCCTTTGCGTGTTATTTAATTTTTGCATTCTCAATTAAACTTTAATGTTTTTTTAATTTTACAGCTTTATGGGGTCTAAAGATTAATTGTATTTATGCCGATTGTATTCCGAAATGTATGTATTAATAAACATTTTTGAGAACTAACGCAAAATTTATTTTTAGAAGTTTCTAATTAGCTGAAACATAAAACTATAATGCAGTTATTTGCACACTTTTCGCGCCCACTTGTAGCCATATTTCATTGATAGTGCGAGAGAGATTCTCGTTTATTGCCTATAATCTTTTTAACTTATTCCATTGGTATAAAAAAAAAATTATTTTCGTATTGAAAAAAACGTTTGTAAAAGCGTAGTTTTCACCTAAATAAGAAGAATTTCATTTAATTACATTCTATGAAAAATCTTTTAAGATTTTAAGTTGTTAAGTATGCTAAAAATTTCGTATGTACATACATACATATGTATAAGTTCATTTCGAATCTTTGATGGTGGGGTTTTAACCCTGTAGGAAGTAAAGGTAGCTTAAACCTAACTTAAGTCTGTTTACAGAAATACTAGTGCTGCCTATTAATTGCATATTTTGTTTGAGAAAAGCTACTCAATTTTTTATGGCGATGACCGAAAAAAAATCAGCCCTGGGTACCTCTGTTAGTTGACAACTAACTACTATCTATCTATTATTTGCTACAAGTTAGTCTTATTAATTATTTTTATTATTTTACTAATAGTTAATCAAGCTAATTAACTCTTACCATATCTACTACTTATATATTGCCTGTTTTAAAGTAAATTAAAGATCGAAACAGTGCATTTAATACAACCGAGTTAAGTGACAGTATTTATTTATTCAAATATTTCATAAAAATTCATTTTTCTTAAATTATTACAGTTATTATTATGACTTAATTCAAATTTTCCGTAGAAACAACACACGACTCCGGCACACTTAAATGTTTCCTTTTTGTGATTTGATGAACGAACGTCATACTTTTGACAGCTGACATTTTTACATTATTTTCTGGGTGGTTGATAAAATGGTATTTTATTTTAAGTCGCTACAAAATAGTTAGTAAAAATTCATCTAGTTTTAGCAAATGATAATTTTTTACTGCAGAGAATATACCTACACACATGTACAAACAACATACGCATATGTGTATATATGTATATATATATATACGTATGTATGTATATACGAGCATTACCCATATGAACATGTTTGTTAAAGTGCCTTTTTAATTCCTTTTTTCTGACTTCTTAAAATATTAGCAGCAGTCAGTCCGCACTACTCACTATTACATGGACATGTGTTCGAGCAATTAACATTTAACATGACATTTCCTTCCTTATAAAAGACAGTGCACGGAGTTAAACATTAGTATGTACAACCACGAACGTCGAACTTTAACAACTTTGTCATATTTATTTTGTACAAAGCCGGTTTCGCGTGGGTAAGTGGGTGGTAAGGACATTTCGATAGCCACTCATGTGCATTAGTTAATATATGTATGTATGTATGTACATACATACGAATATGGATTAATCGAATAATTTCCCTGCATTTATTTGGTGTTTACAATGCATGGACAGAGAAGGCTGTGTTAGAGTTTGGGACGACCAGAAAAATATTAAAAATTGTTTTATATCATGCTTCGGATAATTATCGGGAGCAAAGCACTATCCTCGCCTATAGAGTTGTGTTCTAAGTTTCGTGACATACATACATTCATACATATATACATATATATACATATATATATGTATTCATCGCCGTTGTTGCCGTTTCCGCATTTTTTGACACCTTTGACACCAATAAAAAAAACTAAGGGAAATTTAGATCTAACTTTTATATTTCTCAAAGGATTCGTCACCTCACAATTAATGCACTTGATATTTTGTGAGGCAAGACAAGGCCATCATTTTTCCAACCGATTTCTTTTTTACATTTTACGTACGTAGTTCTGATAGAAAAAACTTTCTCAATGTCTGTATTTGCGTGAGGTAGAGTTACATAATACAATATCAATAACACAAGTTTACAAAATTTTTAAAATTGCCTGCCCTGCAACGTTTTTATTTAAAATCTTAATATATAGATAAGTCACATAAAACCATTTCCACACAATTTTACGATTTCAAATACTTGATTTAACTTACTATTTTTTAAATTTATTTTTTACTTTGCAAACCCCATTTCTTACAATTTTAGTAAAAATTTAAGCCAGCCAAATTTACTGAGCTGTATATACATAACTTCTACACTAGCGCCTTATTTTTGAAAAGATGGGTGTTTGTGCAATTCTAAAAGATCTTCCTTTAATACCCAAAAAACACACAGGAATTAAACATATTATACAATATATACTATGCATTTTGTAATCGCACTGATAACCGTTCCAAGCATAGTGGGCAAATTAAGTCGGGAAATGATATTGTATGACTGTAAAAGAAGTACACACCTTGTTTATAGTAGTCGATTTTTAGCTGAAATTCAGATTTCTTGAGCTACAAAAACGTATACATTGCTGAATCTCCTACTTTTTGTCCTTTTCCCTAATTTGTTGTTAAAAATTACCACAATGGAGAAAAATTCCATAGTTTTGGCATCACTGCATTGTACAGACCGTGTATAAACTTGCAATGCTTGCAAGCAACCTGTCGGAAAAAATAAGTCAGCTGTATGAAAAACCATATTTAAAAACAAATTTTTTGTGAACCTCTTTTAAGGCCATTTTCGATTGTATTATTAAGCTGTTGAATTTAAGTTATAAGTAAAGTAATTGAAATCATACGCAACATATGCTTCCTCATGCTAAATAAGTCAGTTGGTTGTAGGAAATGGCAATTAGTTGTCATTGAAAAAAATCAGTTTTAAATTACTTTAAAATTAATTTCATTTCTCACAGGGTACGCATGAATGAATGCACCTATGTATACAATTATCAGCTTTTATACGGAAATATGTATGAAAATGTGTAGCCACATGGGAACGCTATTATTTTTACTTTATCTGCTAGCACAGATCTCTTCATACTTGCAATTTTCTCGATACATACAATTTTATTTCGACATCAAGGCTTCTGCATGCGCTCAATAATAGCGTTTGTTTGGGTAAAACACTTAGATAGCCACATAAAATATAAGTAAGTATAATTTCGTATCGCATGCTAACTATTAACTGGACGACATCATATGAACTGAATAATGCCCTTTGTATCAATATCATTCCTCAGGTGGGGAGGATTCATTAGCCGATTGGGCGGACACACTTGCTCGTGACTATGTTAATTTTCATAGCAGAAAGACGGGACTGTAAATTTGCAAATTACTCATTTGGTATATGTATTTGGTGCTATAAGTAAATTACAATCGCTTTAAGTGTTAATATTTTCAATTGAAATAATAAAAGCTTGCGAGTAATGCATTGCCAGCCATAACTGAAATTATTTCATTTGCTTTGTCGTATTAATAAAAATGCGTTTGTAAACAAATTTATAAAATTTTGTGGAAATGATTGTCACTTTCTGTATTATCCATCCCGATTTACGCTTAACAAAACAACAAGAGAAACGCTGCAGAACAAAACATGTAGCCAACTAAGTAACAAAAGTGCCCCTACTGCTGATCTACTCTACCAGTGTCCAAGTAAAATAAAGTTTTAAGCCCTTCAAGTTGCAGGAAGTTAATATATGTAGGTTCCAAAGTCAGTGGGTAGTCAGAAAAAACAAGGGCGCCTTTGATTGGAGTGCATCTTATAACGACATACAAACATAAACATATAAAGTTAAATCGGAGTAAAACGTACCAAGTAGTTCTAAACAAGTGAAATACATATGTAAAACTTTCAACCAACATTTAATACAATTTCAAAATTTGTATCTGAATGGATTTTCATCGCGATGTATGGAGTTTAACAATTAGATCCAAGATAAAAACCAACGCTACTCGCGGTAAAGAAATAAATATCAATCAGGTTTAAAAACATTTAATTAATAGTAAAAACATATTCCGTATTTGAAATTCCACATTCGAACTAGTCAACAAATTCTAGTCCAGTCCCTGGTATATTCTCAAACTAGTTCGGAAGTTCACTGCAGGGTAAATATGAAAACATTCACTTTTACATACATATGTATATACGAGTACCATAATTGATGGAGCACTTGGTCAAAGAGGCAGATAGTGTGCTGCATCAACACCAAAGTGTACAAAACAAATTGACTTGAAAATTGAATTAAATTGATTTCACTGCTCGCCAACTAATAAAGAAACACCAATGGGGCAAATTTGTAGGTACGTATGTACATATAACTAGAATGCGACTGAGACTTGCGCTTGAGCAGCAATTGAAGTAATGTTGTGCATTGTGTAGTGGCACTATTTTATTTGACGGAGATTGTTTTTTTGTGTGTTTTTTTTTACAAGAGGATGTTTCGTCTTCCAATAAAAAGGAAAGATATTGCCATGACAGGTATTGCGTAGTTTTTGTGATAATGTATTGGTACGACAGTCGTTAAGGAGCCTCGGAGAGATATTGTTGAAGAAAGAACTGCTGGTGAGCTATTAAAATTACATCCAAATAAATTACATGCTTTCAAATTAATTTAACTATTATCTTTTGTTTGGTCTCATAAATCCATGCTGCGCAAAACGATTGATTAACAAAAAAAGTGTTAAGTAGCTATGTATAAACCTTAGGGCGGGCGGATTATTTTGGAGTACTGAGAGTGCGTCAGAAGCAATCTTCCTCGCTTAATATTTGCACGCTATTGAAGCGTGGAAAAGATCCGTAGGTAGGAAAATGTTTAAACAAATTCATATATTATTTTCGTTCAATTGTTAGTTTTATTATTATTTCTTTGATCTTATTTTGGTTTCCGTTTGAATATTGAAACTTTCTATCTAATACAAGTATCTACATACAGGCATAGGAAGTAGGAGATTATTGGCTTATTGGTAGTTGGTGCTTTAATTAAGTACATCATCTGTGCTGCATCCTCATCCTCAAGCAACTGTCAGACAGAATTGACAACTCTTTCTATGCAGTTTATCTTTGAGTTGACTTTAGAATTAGTTGATTTATGAATTATGACAAACCATCACATCAATACCAACACTAAATACCCTTCATACCAGCAATTGGACTAACACCATCAGCTGCCGCTTAGAGGGCTGCTTAGCATAAGCAGAAGCGGCATAAATTGCCGGATATGCTAATAGAGGGACCGCAACAAGTCGAAGAGAACCACTAAACGAGTTCCTAAGAGAAGCAAATCGGGGTGTGTGCAGTGGCAGGTCGCAAAAGCTGTTGCATACTGGAAATTGGATAAACAATAAACAAATACGCAGATTTAACACTTCTTGTCAGATGTTGATTTTAGTATGGATCCCCTTTGTTGCATGAATATGCTATGTGTGTCAAATAGTTAGGCATACAAGCAGTCAGTCAGGCCAATGGCTATTCGGAACGTCCATGGACTGAGTGGTTGGACCATTAGTTATGAGTGCAAAGATAAATAGAGAAAACAATATCCCACGAACACGATACGAGCTTTGACTTGCTGCACCAGCGGCTACGACAACTTAATGTAACAAATGATAAAAGGAACCAATTTTCAAATGCGGAACTGCCACATATATTTATTATAATAATTGTGTATTCAAGTGCTTTTTATTCAGCATTTATTTTATTTTTTTTTAGTTTGAATTTTTTGTGCCGCGTTCACATGCAGTGTTCATATTTGTAGTTGTGTAACTGCCGCCTATGATGAGAATATTGTATTATTCTATGTGTTCTATGGTGTTATTGAATGACATAACCACTGTCTTTAATCTGGATATCGGCTTGATAGGAGTGGGAAATTCGCTATTTTCTTTCTTGGTTTCTGTGCTGCCGTAGAGCAGTTCATCAGTTGGTTACGGCAGGCATGGTCAAATTAGTTCAATCATCTTGCTGGTCTTGGTTATTTTATGTTATCTTTGGTGCATATCTAATATCATTGCACGCAGCTTCAGCGGAAACTGTGGGAAGCACCACCGCAACAGCAGCCGCCTTTGCGTTTCGGAGTGCGGGTTAGACACCCTGCTGGTTGGTTTTGCTTAGGTGCACTCAAGGAAAATATAAAATAAGGGAAGGAGAGGGGCGTTTAAAGGAAATTCAAATTCGACAGAAAGAGGAAATTAATAAAAATTATATTATGTTTATAAATATGTGCAAGTTATTGTCTGAGAACTTTACTGACCGCGGTTCTCTGCATTGAGCATTGTTGGCTATCGTGCGGGTGAGTGGTTAGGCAGTTGCATTAGTTAAATTTATACATATGTATATGGGAATCACTTAGAATAAGTAGAGCGATAAATGCGCAGTTTCCCTTCCGGGGTACTTGGTGAAGGGTGCGTTTGATCACGAAATATTAATACTTGCAGTCGTTATGGTTGGAGACACATGCCGACACCAATACAGCACCAGTGCCCTATGACCATTCATTTGGCATGACTATGCAAGTGGTAAAATAGAGTGCATAACAATTTTAGTCCTTACCGAAGGGTTGGAAAAACAATGTCGGGGAAGCGGAAGTAGATAGGAAAATAATAATAGTAGCAATAATTGGCAAGACAATTCTATCCAGAAGATCATAGGAACTATAAATCTTATGGAAACTCAGGTCGTTTGTTACATATTCAGCTGGTCAGCGATTGCTTGCTATTTGGCTCGCTATGTAAAATGTTATACTTGTTAAAACTTACTGATAATTGGTGTGTGCGCTGGGCTTGGTAACCGTTACCAATATAAGTTGAAGTCCACTTTGACCGGTAATAGGCAAAGTAGCAATCAGCTGTTCGACAATATTGACCTGTACTGTACAGTAATGTCGATCCCCACAGGTGAACTTAAATTCCCATATTCTTAAGATATGATTATGCAAACGTTGTGATTCGAAGGTTGTCTATAATAAATTTCCTGGTAATTTCAAAATTTTATTCTCAACACAGTTACACTTGGAAAATATTAGGTAATTTTAAAGCTGTTAGATTTGTAAAAGTAGCATTGTAACTGACTCGATTTTTGGCAGATAACGCATGCATCTGTTATATCATTTTTGTTCAGTATTGTTTTAAACTTCATAATCATGCTATGATTCAATTAATAAAGGCTCTGTACAGGCGCGGTGTCGCAAAGAACAGAAATTGAAACCAGAACGATTTTACATTGATTCTGTTGCTTTTTTTCTGATGCTGTTTTTCGGCTTGGTGCAACAAAGAACATAACCAGGAATCGAAACATCTTTCATAATGTTTTGTGTTATCGTTCGTTACGCAGAAATAATTAGAAAATTGTTCAACAAAACAGATTAAAAAAAATATTTTTTCATAGTTATGCCAAGTTATGCGTCTAAGCACAAAATAATGCTATATAAAATGCAACCCTGTATGTAATATTACCATGAAATGCACTAGTGTCGATTACCCTTTTCGTTATCGCTATAAGTACTCGTGTAAACAATTGTAACTAACCACTTAGTTAAGAATTTGGTTGCCCTCGTCCAATATCGCTTTGGACAGCACAGGCCAATACCGTTTTTTGTTTGTTTTTGTAATCCATCTCTGTATGCGACTCTCATCCGGATTATCGGACAAGTCCATCAAGGGGGTTAAAGAAGATAATTGGGGGCTAGCCAATCCTATGACGCATAGTCTGTAGTAAGGCAAGCCCTACGTTTCAAATATAAATTTGTACATATGTATGTACGAACAAACCTTTTAATTGAAAAAATATATTAGGGACTGTCCAACAGCGGTAGAAGACGCGAAAGGTATTTACAGAAAAACGGACTGCAGTTTTCAGGCATGATTTTAATATTGCGATGCCTGTGCAAAGTCGTAAAGGTTCAAAAATCTCTCGGAGAATCTTTCTCTCGAACACTCCAAAGACCATCGGATGTTAATAGCGTCCATGATTCTGCGTCGTTATGAGGGATTTGTAGAGCGCGATTTTCGTTCGTCGAAAAAGGGCTTTATTGCTCATTTCTTTACTCAGCCCCAAGTAGCACTTGTTGGTAAGAGAGATTATCCTTTTGATTTTGAGACTGACGTTGTTAAGAATTAACACCATTCTGGTTCCCAGATAAACAAGTTCCTCTGCTTTGTCAAAATTGTAACTGTCAACAGCGACGTCGGAGCTAAGATGCAAATGCGCTGATTGTTTATTTGATAACAGGAGGCACTTCGTTTTGTGCTCTGCCTGAAACCTCTTTTAGGTGCTTAGGGGTGCTCAACTTCATTTTACATAGCCGTATTAGCTTTGCAGGGATAGCAGGCATCGCAGCATATAGGCAACTTATTCTCGTGCTGCCGAAAGTGTCGATCCTTTTCTCACGGGTCTTTTCCAGCTTACCCGTTTGCTGAGAAGTACTCTTAGTGAACAGGTGTGTAAGTCGAGGGCTGAACTTTGTAGCTATCTGTATTGATTTCAGTTTTCCGAATCCGAGTTTTCCGTGAGTATTTATGTAATCCATCGTCAGCAAATCTTCGATAGATACGATATTATACGTTCAGTAAAGGTGAAAATGATGGAATATTATTTGTTTAAATAAAGAAGAGATTGTTAATAGTATGCCCATAAGCCTTAGAACATGCAACTTATTTAAAAGTGATTCATTACATACTTGTAGTCAACCGCTTGAGCCAACCTAGCCATCATAAGGAAATGAGAATGTCTTTGGTTATAATTACCATTCATTACAGTGATAAATAAGGAATCAACATACACATATGTATGTATATATCGACAAACACAGGGTTCGGCAAGTTAACTGTTACCCACCTCACAACGGTCATGTTTGTTAAACTCAGAAAAAATAATTTCCTTAAAACAAGAAATTAATTTCCTTATTTTAGAATTAGTGTTCTTCCGTAATATTAGGAAAAATTACCTCAGTATGAGAACTTTTCCCTTAATTCAGGTTCATGCTGAAAACATTGTATGATTAATTTGAGGAAGTAAATTTACTTAATATTAGTAAAAATTTTCTTAAACAATTTTAAATATTGCTAGTGGTTTTAAAGCAAATTTTACAATTTAAACGCTTTAACATAATTTTCATATGCACATTGTAAACAGTATGATCTTAGTTAAACCAAAGCATTTTTATTAAAACACATACATATGCATACCAGTCTCAATAAAAATTAGATATAAATCAGCTAAAATATAAATAAAATAATAATTCAATTGTTTCATTTCCTTTTGGGAGAAAGCCCTTATATAGGATTTTTTCAAAGACAAGTAAACCAAAACTGTCAATTTTTCCTGAACATTAATAAAAAAATCCTCCTATCAAATTAAGGAAATGTGTTTTCCTCAAACTCATTTTAAGATAACCATGTCTTTGAAGGGAAATTTTTCCTTGGAATAAGTTATTTTTTCCTAGCGCCAAGGAATGTTTTTGTCCGAGTGTACTTATGACAAGTACATCAAATTTATCCTGTAGTGCGATTCACTAACTTATTTTAAAGATATTCGTTTGGTTAACTCAACTTAACCAAAATTTTAGCGACCCTGCTATTCAGTAGCCATTTTTTAACGATTTTCGCATTCGCCGAATCAGCTGTTGATGTTAGCTAGTCGATGACCGACAACTAAACGACAACAAATTTGATGTTGTTAACTCAATCGAGAAAAGTGAAATTCGTGATTTCAATTTAAATAAAAGAAAAATTTTAAATTCAGTGATTTATTTTCTTGTAACTAAAAAAGGAATATTAAATAATGTCGTTTAAATATTTGGCATATGATTTATCACGAGGTGATGAAGAAGTAAGCGATCCAACAGTGGATCGACGTTTACTCCGAGATGTACATCTAAATGCAGCAGACTTTCAAAAACTGTATCGGTTAACTCCAGACTTGGCTGAATACCTAATTTATCAGCTTGATAACCAAATAAGAGGATCCAGAATAACAGCAATATCAACTGAGAAACAGGTAGCTCGTGTAATCTTTAAGCCTGTATGCAATTTTAAATTTTACTTTCATATTGGTAGGTTCTAGCGGCGTTAAGGTTCTTCGCAACTGGTTGCTATCAACGACTCGTAGGTGAACAATGGGGAATATCCATGAGCCAGTTTTCCGTAAGCCGGCATTCATCGGGTAACGGATGCAGTCAATGATTCGTTGTTTCACCAGAAAGTGAGGTTTCCTATGACCCAAGTGGAACGCCATTGTGCTAAAGAAATGTTTGCTTCGGCCTCGTCTCCCTTTGTGGGAGGCTGTATTGGAGCCGTCGATTCCACGCACATATCAATTTTTCCACCAAGGAATCATGAGGAGGCTTATGCCAACCACCACATCTACTATTCAATTAATATGCAAATGGTAAAAGCAAACTTTTACAAGGATCCATGTATAAAAACAGAAATATAGTTTAGTTTTAATATAATTAAAAAAAATTTAATATATGTATGTAAATCCTAAATACGCTGGAGCACAACGCGAAGTTTGAAAACGATAACCATGGCATATTTGCAGGTTATTCCGCATATTCCTTGGAGTCGAGTTGATGACTATTCTAACAAAACACTCATAGAAGAGTCCGGAATTCTGCTACAATGGATCATTGCAATATACATATATAAAGAATTTTAAGTGTTTGTAGTTTGAAACAAACTAATATCTATTTCACTTTAATGAAATATATCAACATCGCTCAAATTTTTATTTGGCAGCAGGCATTCGTTTGTTTTTTTTTCTATTCCTCTTTGTGCTTTTCGCTTATTTTGACATTTAGTTTGACTGAGATGCCACTCTTTATCACTTTGAATAAATACAACGAAACAGCTGTTAAGTGTCGTTAAGAATAAGTTAGTGAATCGCACAATCGTTAGTGCAAACGGCAAATATTGCCGCTAAAAATAACAATTGTCGTATCGTTTAAAGTTAGTGAATCGCACTACTGATTACAGGTAAAGAGTAAAAGAAGGTGTTACATCTAACAGATGTAAATAAATTCAAAATTTTGATGCTTTTTACACATTTTTATTTTTCAAATCAATAAAAAATAATGCCACACAAAAATGATATAGAATGTTGGAGAGTCAACACGTAACCTGCCGAACCCTGTATATGTAAGTTGACATGTGTTTATACACTTTAACATCAAACAAAGGCTTAATGAATACATCCGGTACTATGGCAAAAACACCAGAACTTAAAAAGGCAAAATCGAAATAGCAGTATACGAGTACATTAACTCCCTTTTAGTTGAGCAATTTTACTCTGCTTGATTGCGCTTTGCGACTGTTCGATTGTGAACTAAAGTGGTGACTCGATCACGACGATGGTGACAGCGATGATGAGTTTACTTACACTCGCGCAAACTTGAACGTAAATGCATATGTATGAACACACTTGCAAGCGATGTTTCGTATTTGGACAAACGCTTATAAACGAAAACTATGTGAACTAGCAGCGTAGTTCGGAGTCAGATAAAAGGTATCGTTGCCTGAAAACGTCTTAAGGTTATTGATGAATATAAAATAAAGAACGACATGTTTTCATAATTATTCAGTAATTAAAGAAAAAATATTATATCACACTCGTCAGAGTTCAGGTGTCAAAATACTCGATGCCGTTACGGTTGGGTCAACTGCACACTTGCTCCTTTTGTATGATTTCTCATGGTTTTTGGCTATAATTGAAACCTTTTATTACTTTTACTACTGCTTGATTTCATCTATTTACCTTTATTTGTTTCTCTGCGTCTCAAGGTTGAGAAGCAATGTAACAACCATGACGCCAATTTTTTTTCAAACTTAAGAACATCATGACTAGCCGTCACCATCGCCATTAAATTACCTGTTTAAGTACCTAGATACAAATATTTTTTCGTTTCACATTTTTATTCAGTGTTTTTGTTTGTTGTACCCTTCAATGGTTTCTTTGTAGGTTTTTCAATCTACATTTAATGACAGACTACTTCCACTCCGCCTAATGCTCTTATTTCGCGTTTACATTGTTGTTATTTTTGGTCTTACTGTATTGTTCTTGCTTTGACAGCATTAAAAGTGTCTTTGGTGCAACTTGACCTTATGTTGTTGTCCTCCCAATTACTTGTTGTTTTTTGACGACATTGTCCGTTGCGGTTCATTAAGAAATTTAAAACCTTTCTTTTCATCAGTTCTAGTGATTATTATTATTTTTAGCTTTACTAAACTTTAGTTAGACTGAAAATGTTAATTAAAAAGTATGTTGTTTTGGAAAAGGCTCTAAATTAAAATCGGACATCACAAACCTTTAGTACATATTTTCTCTTATTTCAGTAATTTTTTTTCATATATCCTATGCAATTTCACTGCGTAGATTGTTGTAGGAAGGGATACAAATGCTTTTACTCTAAAATAATTTCATGTACTTAGTACCCGCTAGTTGGATGTTTTAATTGGCACCAGAAAAATAATAAACGACTAAGGCCTTTTCATGCGTTCGGTTCGAATAGCTTAGGCGGTTGCCGCGTCAAGCATACAAATTTTTAAGAAAGGCAGATCTAGTTGTCAATTTCGCTTACGTTCAGCAACAAAATGAAAAAATACTGAATGCGTGAAATATGCTGAATTGCAGAACGAAAAAGGATTACAATATATTTCTTAATATACAAATGTAAGTCCTTGTATTTAATTTTTCAAACAAATGCCAACCCAACTATAAATTAAATTCTATTTAACTTTTTGAGCAGGTTTTGACATACGATGAACATACATATTTTTTTCACAAAACATATTTTTTTTAAACCTTCTACATTTGCCATATGTACATATTGTAATATTATATTAATATTATTCACTTAATTGAATTTATATATGTTTTCGAAATTAGGCTTCCTTAACCCCCTTTAAGTTGGCATGAATGTACATAAGATCATTTTAGTTAACCTATTACTTTAATTGAATTAAATAGGTAGTAATCCTCTTAAAAAATTATTTCGTATAAAGTTTACTTTTTAATTGAATTAGAGGGTGGCAACATTCTTCAAAAAGGTTGTCCTATAAACCTCTTTAGTTTAATATTAATTAATTTTATTGATAAATTTATGTTTAAGTTTTTTAACAGGTGGTAAACAGATTTTGGTATAAATCTTTCTTAATCTCGAACATGTGAAAACTCTCTTTAAAAAAATCTTGTATATTAGTTAATCCAGGAATAAGTCTTTTATGTGTAAAATGTCCAATTCTGTCTAGCCGATTCGGCGGCGTATTACCTTTTCCGTGGCGTTAAATGTTTATAGAAACTTCTCCCAAATTTCATAAGAAGTTTCACTTCTAAAAATGATATATGACATCTCACAACGGTGATCTACAAATATTTTAGGAATGAATAAACTAATTTACAATTTCATAATTTTGTGCAAATGAGCTCATCCATACCTTTCATTCGATATTTAATTTATTACCTCTATAGCTATTGGTAGTTTTACTTTTTCTATATTTAAGTTCTCAACTTCATCTAATTAACGATTGACCGTTTGAATAATTGCCGGAAGTACAGAAATCCTATTCCCAAGTATGTACTTATGTATGTATATAGTACTTAATATGAACACGAGGACGGCCGCACAATATTGTAGAAGTGTAAGAAACTTACCTTTCACCACAATGTTTTAACAAAAAAATACGATAGTCAACTTACAAAGGGTCGTATTTACCTTGCGAGAATCCATTGGTCGAAAATACATGCATATATATGTATTTATCAGTATATATTTATGTATAGCTGAGTTTGCTAATCGGTGAACTGAAAACAGAAAAAGTGGTACCGCTACTTTCGTTTTTCCAATTTTGACAGTTCTCAAGTATAAGTAAACAAACCGTTTTCTACAAATGTGCGGCAAAAAGTCACTGTTAGTCTTTTATAGATTTATTTATTAAATCTTTTTCTGCAATTCATACTTTTACATTTTAGCAAAGTTATAACACGTTTTTCACTGAAAAGTTAAATGTATAAACTTCGACTCATTTTTCTTTTCTCTATATTATTTTTTTAACTTTTTTTGAGATACGTATGTCACTCGCCACAGGATGGCGATCAATTTTAGAATTTTTTATGTGTTGTCAATGAGCTTGTTTTGTTTTATTTTTGCGCCATTGCAATGTAAACTTTTGGAATGCGTGCATCGAGGTAAAGTTTTGCAAGACGACACAAACTTTCGGTATGCATTTTTGGTAAAATTGTTGGTCCTTATTTTTAGTTTAATGATACGCGCGCGAAGTAGGGATTGCAGCCGGATCTGATATTTTTCCTTTATAATTATATATTTTAAGTAAAAAGGACCGTTATGACAGTTATTGTATTAATTATGTCGAGCTCCACAAGCATTTATATTTCTGAATTTGATTTTTGATTTGTGAATAATTTATGTTTGTGCTGTATATGTATGTACCATTATACAGAGAATCTTATCAATCTTTATGCATGTACATATATATGTATGATTGTTTGCAGGTACATACATATGTATATCGCCAGTTGTTTACGCCAATACACCTTCACCTTTCATTTTTTCGGTTTATTTTTGTTTTGTGAATCATATAATTTCTTCCTTTCTAGAAATTTTATGCCAATGTTCTTGAGGTATAGGCGAACTCGAAATCGACCGCATTCATCATGGAGAGATTTAAACTTTCCAACCCCTTCATCGAGCTTAGTGACACACAAACTCATTTGAAATTATTATTCTTCGCAATACCAAAATCGAGCGTGTGTTGAAGTCGTATACTGTAGCATGTGCCCCTCCAACCGCTTTCCTTCCTTCCACGCAAGCTTTTCTACTGGAGTGGTGAGCGGCGGTACTTGAGTGCAGTTCGTCGAATAAAAGTGAAATGCAAATCTTGCAGATTTTTAATTTCTTTTCAATGGAATATTTACTCCTTTTGTATTTCTGCTTCGTTATAAGCATTGGTATATTAAGTATGTGTATGTATTTAACGCGAGTAAGTATGCGTTTTAATAACAACTTTACAAATTTTCGACCACCAAGTGCCAGAAGGTATGATGTCAGCTTAACGCCTGCTATGCCGTTCGCCTTAAACCGAATACTTGGCATCCAGCTTAATTTGCCCCTTGTTCTTGGGTCCTCCGAACTGCACCCATAATTTGTTATGCAGTTTTTATTTATTTCGTTTGGAGGACTTGAAGAAAATTTTACAAGTATTTCAAAATTAAAAATTCGCAAGTATGTATATGCAAAGCCAAGTGTGCCACCCCATTACGCAAAACCCAACTCTCTGTCTGATAGCATGACTGCAATAATATGAGGCAGCCTTAAGTTTCAACCCTTTTGCCTTTGGTTGAATTCAGATGTGGAGCAAACTCTTAGATGATAGATGGTAGTGAACAAGAAGTGGATGTGAGGTGGAATCAAGATGTTTTTGGTGCATTGATATGGCCCGAAAGCTGAATATGCAATGGTATAGCATATTTTACTTAGTTCTACAGTATTTGTTCGCTTGTAAGGAAAAAACGCATTTGTTGAAACGCATTTCTGTGCTTCCTGTTTCACAGGCATTAGTAGGAATGGGTTGAATCAAACGCATTCTTCACTCATTTTGATTTCTTCCAAGCAGTTTTTGTTTTGTGTTCGACCCTGTTCAGTGTAAATAATGAAATGTGCCTGAGGCTCTTAAGACTGTTTCTTTGTTAAATCTTAGCCATTGCAAATGAAATGTCATTGCACTCTTAGTATGTGGTTTTGATCAAATTATATACATTAAAAAAGTATACATATGTATATAAGTATATATATATGTATATATATTCTGCTCCAATTGCAGATAAACGCCAAATCATGCCAGTTGCAATCTGTTTCAACCATTTCAGTCATTTGGTGAAACTGAGAATGGACATACGTTCCCGAACATGCGTCTCCTCTTCTCCACTTTTTAACTGTATTTCTCTAAACAGTGATAGTACTATTAACTCCTGCAAGAGAACATCTATTGTATTAAGTGTCTAATGGGATGTGCTATTTACTGGTTGCCAGACCTAAATCAAGAAATAAAATAAAACAAAAATCTAGAAAACAAATAAAAAACATACATAATACTTAGACGTCCCATCATAGAAAGCCAATTGAATCATCGCCGCAAATAACATTATAGGCGACAAAACTCTAAGTTTTCAGGAATAGAAAAAAACAACGCATATATGTAAAGCTATTGGTCCAAGATACACGATAGTAAAAATTTCGCGCTATCATTACTCCATTCAAATTTTATGAGAATAAGGCCAAATGTGCAAAATTGTTTCCACGAACAGTCATTTGAATTTGAAAAATGTGACTATATTACTATTTCGCAAGTTTTGCTGGAGCAGCAGACCTGTGCCATTTTTACCAGTCTTTCACCTCCTTTGCTCCTCTTTACCCTCAGAAATCATTTTTACTCTCGCGTAATATGGCTAATTTGGTTTTGATTTTAAATTTTTCTATGAAAATTTATAATTAGGTATAGAAATTACAAAGATACAAGCTTACACTTTCGTTTGTTCGCGAGCTCTCTCCATTCTGCAAAGACTTATTAAATTCTTAAATTTGATACATTATAATTGGCATTGTTGCCAGACTTAACCAAGAGGACGTGACACACCAATACCAAGTTTGCGATGGATAATGGTTTCACACGTTTCAATCACTTAGTTCGGCGGGACAAGTCTAAGTGGTACTTCACCAGCCAATTCTTCCCGAATCGATAGTGAATCTGCTGCATCTTCCACCGCAGCGTACAAGTAGCTCTAAAAGTTTCCTCCTGCGAATGAGCAGTTTGCACGAAGTTGGCTGCATCTAAAAGGAAATTGTTAGGTCTTTGTGGTTTTTCATCAGGCCACTGACGTGAGGGTTCCCTGGGTAGATTATATAATTGGGCAGGGCGTCTGCGATTTTCAAGTCTTCGGAATCTATAAGCTGCCTCTTCAATTCCCGGTCCGCTCCTATGAAGTTGGTGCCGTTGTCTGACCTTATCCGCACTGCGGTTTTTTGTTGGCACATGCAACTTTTAATTATAGCCATTGATTTCTCGAGATTGCTCAAAAGCAATTTCTTGCGAGAACCGCTTTTTCACGAGTTTCTCGTGTATTGTATCGAACTTCTCAGTATTCAATTCGATAAGATAACTGGATTAGTTCACTACTTTTGCACCCCATACCCTAATCCATTATGTACACAGTGAGCCAAGCAGTCAAAGCAATAAGAGACCTCCTATATTTCTACTGTTCGAGATGCTATTTCTCGGGAGGATCGCTTTCTCACGTGCTACTCGATACTGAATTTCATTGTACTGTGTATGTGCAGGATTGTACGTATTTTGCTTTATTTGTGCAGTACTCGTAAGTATCCAGTATTTACGGGGCTTCCACATACGGTGATATACATAGGTCGACAATAAGGTTCGTAACATAATGCCGCTACGACAAAACTATCAGTTTGTGAGTAAGAGTAGGGACAGCTTCAGCGTTACGAAGCCGCCATCTATCCTTATCACGCCTATCTACTCCAAAAACGATGTTAGCTTTAACAGCCTGCTACTTGCGTTGATCTGTTTGTTAATCTTCAAATGGGCGTACTCATCCGAATAGGCATCCAGTTGTGTAGCATGGAGAATTACTAACACCACCTTTCTTAACTCTCGTACCTTTAATGTGCCCAATAGCCTTTTCTGCCTCGTATTGCATACGAACCTGCGCATGCAAGCAACTACCCTGACCAACCATAAGAACGATGAAAACCTGAGTAAACAATACCCTGAATGATTAATGTTTCTTTAAGAAATCCGGCCCGCTAAGCCAGGACTACTCTAACGGTGTTGCGTACCCGCGTGCCAAAGCCCCCAGGGTTTAATGCTCCGACAGTCCATCTCCATTCTTTTGTTATAGTTCTGCCTAGTATTTTGAACACACGATGAGCGGCATACGGCGCACATTGTTTTTCCCGATTACTAGGTAACTTCCATATTGCCATCGTTTTCGAACTGGCTGCGACGCTGCTGTTCCACCTCTCATTTTGCAAAGAGAGCACAGTAGAAACGGGGGACTTTTATATTTGCGATGTGACTGGGCATTTTAAGCCACGTCTTCCACAGTTTTTGGCCTTCCTCAGGGATTTCGTCGTCCTTTTCGTAGTGGTTCACTACATCGACGTACTCATGTCTTAGCTGTTTTTTCTGGCTAATGGTTTCTCCAGTGTTGCGATATGTCATCATCGCTTTCCCATTATAGCTCATTTCTATAGCGGTCAGCAACTCGCACTGCCATTTTATCTAAGATACCTCAGGCTATTTTAGCATTAGAAATTGTTGCTCACCACGGATTTCTGACCAACTCGTCGATAGCTGCATCTTTGAATGCAATATTTGCGACGTATACTCGCACCACAAATACTCGGTAGTGTACTTCAATTCTTATATTCGCGGAGCCGTGGATCTTCCCACCAAGCTTGGTCAACACCGAAACGGGGACCCGCTGGCCGTTGGCAATATGACTCGCCACTCCTAAATGCATATCAGTGGATTTGGAGTGACATCTGCATAACATTCTATGGGGAGTTTCTTCAAATGTCGTTGCCGTACGTGAAGCTCGGAGATGCTGAGAGTCTGTTTCGGTAACTGGAGATTGCTCTCGGTTCTAACATGGCGAAGAGCAGTATTTGTTCGGCTTCCTGGTCACTTTCCCACATTGGGGCAGAGGTTCATGTAGAAGTGCGTGCCATTTCTTGCTACACCCGAGGTCAGCACAATTATGTTTGCGCCTACATGTGGCGCCTGGATGACCAAATGGAAACAGATACCCGTTTCACGCACGAAGCGCTATTTCTGCTTATGAGGTATGGCTACAAACTGGCTACATAGTTCAAAATCATGGTATCCGGAACACATCTTGCACACATTGTTCTGCCTCGTTGCTCGCAGTTGTACGTTTATAGAACACCGTGCCCATGCTAACTTTCGCTGTACTGGAAGCTTGAATGCGAGTCTCTTCGTTAGAATAGGATTGCAAAGATGGTGGTCACAATCAGCAGCCCTAAGAAACGAAAGCTGAACTTTGTACATTTGTGGAAAAAATAATAATTTGGTCGATCCTATATTCAGAAGTATTTGGCACGTTGCAAATGCGCGCAATTTTTCTTTTTATCAGCAGCTGTGGTCTGAATAACATTCGCGCTGTGTATTGGCGGATATTCGATTATTTCCCTTGCCTTACCTCTCAATGCTTTTTGTAAACCAATCGTATTGTGCCGCTCGGTGTAACGATGTTCTTCCGTTCGTTATAGCAGTAAACGCTTCTTTAAGCATCGACCAGTCTTCGGTCGACCATCGAACTTGGGTAAGTTGTACAACCGATCACGGGCTGCGCCAGCGAATATATTAGGTTGCAGCTCAACTCACTGACCGCAGTTGCGTGAAAGTGAAAATAAAAGATATTCCTGGGAAATCCGTTCGAGGGCCAAAAATTAAACAACTACTTCAACGTGCCTTTGAATATTGCTGCGTATGCGTTTTATTTTTCTATGGAAATGAATTATTAGGTATAGAAATTACAATAGATACAAGCTTACACTTCCGTAGGTCCTCGAAATCTTTCCATTCAGATTAAATTCTTAAAAGTCTTAAATTCTTAAATTTTATATATGTATTACAATTGGCATTGCTGCCATGAAAATTGGAGAAATGCTTCTGAATAGTTTGTAATTTGAATCGTGAGCGTTTATTAGTACAATTCCTGTTTAAGTCCTATTGAATACAAAACCCAAATTTATATTAACAGCTCATGCATTACAACGTTTTTCCAAATTATTTTTACAGGTACCACCACCACTGTCACCAGCCTGGTAACAAGCAATTAGCGGATTTGCCATTTTGATTCTGCAACCTAAAGCCTTCCGGCTGCTTTAATAAATTTCAGTACGTCATACAGGGAGAGACAGGTGCAATCAGAAATGTTCTGCAGGAATGGTTTACCGAGCTGTGAACTTGGCCAGTAAGTGTTCGACTATCTCTCTTGAGCTCGGGTCAAGAATAATGATTTAGTAAAACAAAGAATATTTCCCCTTGTATTATCAAATTTGAACAAACGTTGCATCACAGTATGTAGAGAAAATAACTTCGGTTTTTTGTGAAAATGGAAAAACAGAATTTCGTGCACTGATCAAACACTTTTGCACACAGTCCGCAGCAGCAATGGCGAAATCGGATGGATTAGGTTACTAATAACTTTCTCAACTAAGTAATTTACGAAAATTACAATTTACAAACCCAACCCCAATCTCCACTAATTGTATTAAAAAAAGTTCTATACAAATTGTATAGGAACTATAAAGTCCTTGCTGTTTAGTTCTTGAAAGCTAAAACATGGCAAGCTGTAAGAAATGACCGCGGGTTGTCAAGTGCCACGACTCCCACTGACCGAAACAGTCATTATGATAATTTCAGCGGCTTGAAGTTGAAATACAAATACTTGTGCCTATAATGACCAACTTAAGCGCCAGTTGACTTTTTCATAACTTTTTGCTGACAAACGCGGTTTCACTCCAACGCCACTGATGTCCACCGCATCGTTGCGGATTCAAATTGCGGAAAAATAGAAATTAAATTGGCATTAAATATAGTAAAAGTATTGCACTCTGAAGTGAATGGTATACGATTATTTAATTCGAGAAGACAAGGTGAATAGAAACTGCGAGAATGAAAAAGTACTGTAGAAATGCCCACAAAATTTACAAGATTTACATTCGTGTAAGAAATGCGTTTGCATTGCATGCATCAAAGCATATTGGCGCATCGCGTATCAACATTTAGACGTCCGCGCCTTTTTACTATAAAAATAGCGACCGGGGTTATTGCGGTAAATATGCATGATAAATTTATCTGTAGAAAATCTCATCATTGAATTTGAACTCAACGCAGCATCTCGTCAGCGTAGATGATATTGCCAAGGCCCCTCGCCAGCATCTAGTACTCTTGGTAAAATTATGCAGTGATCTCCTTCCATTGAAACATTTTCTAAAGAAATATATATTCTCGTGTAATTAAAAATCTTCTTCTGAATATCCATATCTCGCTTTATTTTCAAATTATCATTTTCCCATTTCTTTTCTGTGGCATAGCTATGTTTGTATGTATGATTTTTTTTACTTTACGCTCGTTGTGCGCTTTGCTTGTGCGCATGCAAATACTATGGCTTTTATTCATAAAGTTACAAATAAAAATGAAGAAAATTTGCTTCAGAAAAGCTGCATTTTATTTGTGAAGCTGCGCCAACGACCATAATTTCCAAAGCCTCGTCGCATCTAACCACCCTCACCCCAAAACCTCAACTTTGTCTTGACTTCCGCTTGGGGCGGTGGAGGGCAACCAATTCCTTGCAATTTGCATTTTGCAATGCCGAGCCCAAAATGAAGGAATTACCAAGCGAAATTGATGTATCAACCTGTCGACTGCACCATCCACAAACACCTTCTGTTTCTAGGTGGGTTGAGCGGAACAACAACTAAAGGAGTGCAGTATTCTAAGAAGGCATTTGAAATCAGACTTAAGGTGTATAAAGCAGTGGGCTGGGTCTGGCGGAGGTTTGAATTGTGTGCACTGCACTTGTCAAAGCTTAATTGAAGGCAAGAATTTGTGTACTCTCCAAGTGACTTATCAAAAGCTGGTGGTTTGGGTGGTAGTGCCGGGTTGGTTGAATGATTTGCTGACTCGCCAACTGACTGGCAGAAACGGCGAAAGAAAGGAATTATCTGTGCAAATAAAAATGCAAATGCATAAATAAGAATATTTTTTCATTGAAAATAAAAACAAAAAAAAACGTAGAATAGACAGTGAAACGGTAGAAAGATGCAGAAGCAGTCTTGCAGGATGTTATAGAATGGTAGGGAAACGCAAAGACTTTTCGAATGCAATACCATGCCTCGCATCATGGCGAGCACAGCCATGCGAAAGTAAATATGTACAAACATATATACATATGCACACATAAATGTGTGGCTTCACGAATAAAAATGATAACTCCATTTGTTTACAAAAAAACTATCAAGACAGTTGCGAAAATATTCGAAGCTTTGGGAAATCAACGCTTAAAATTATGGGACTTGCAAGTTGAGGAATGTTGTCCTGGATAGCTGAGGGATACTATAGCTATATATATATATCCTTTATAGCTAAATCAAAACATATATATTGGGGCATGTTTTGCAATTCACTTTCACGCGGAATTTTAACTTCACCCCGGACTTTCAGATAGACACAATACGCAAATTCACTCGGAAGTGAAATGTAGAAAGTTACTGATTTGGAATACATGAAAATATTTGGTGCGCAAAATACTTACATAAACATAAAAAATGGAGTTATCATTTTAATAAATGACAGCATCCCTACATTGATATATGTATGGATGAATACGTTCGTTGCAATTATCTGTGTATGTATGTAACTATATGCAGGTAACTTCACAAGCGCTAGTAAATATATAACCACGCAGATTGTGCACCAGAAAACGGGTTTCTAATCCACTGAGACAAAGACAACCTAGACAGATATTATATTTTAGCATTTTTTATATTATTTGGAATCTTATCCAACAATGTTTATTTATCTCATAAACATGCAAATATCATGTACGAATAGTCTCTAAAAATGTATTTAAAATGGTAACATTGTTTGAGTCCAAAGCCCACCTATACTTAATATAAAAGTGAGTATGTATATGGATAATGTTTGTAACTCAAGGTACTGAACCGATTTTAATAATTATGTTTTTAAATGAAACATTTGCGACAAAAATAAATAGTGACATACATACTTATTTTGTTACATCACTTATTCCTCATCGAAAAAAAGATTGTACTGTTTTACCAAATTCATTATATTTAAGACTCTAACCAAAATATTTCGGAATAATATCAAGATTTAGGTAAACTGAACTGATTTGAAGTTATTTCCATTTTTAAGGGCCTTTATAAATAAATTGGTTTAAGAAAAACTTGAATAACTTAGTCAAAACTTGACCGATTTATTATTATAGGTCTACCATTGGAGAGGTATGTTCTTACAACTTTTATTTCTTGCAAAGATGCCCATGTTCGTCACATTTTTTCGCAAATCTCATTATTATGATTCCGTTGAGCAAATTTGTTAAACATTTTTATGCAAACTTTATGAAATTAGACTGATTTATCATCAGAAGTGATTTTAAACAAATGGAGAGGGACTATTTTTTATTTATAGAAAGCTCTATTTCAGAATATATTTTCTCATGTAAGTCTTAATATTCTTTCGGAAGTCCTTAAACATAAACAATTTTATGATTCCGGTGGAAAAACTGCAACTTTTTTTGGTTAGGCACCTTAATGTACATATGTATGTATAATTTTTTTTAAGTTAATCCCAATTTTTGATAACTAACAGTTTCAGTACATTAAAATTTAATACACCGGATATTTTTTAGTACTTTAATATACATATACATACATATACATACGTATATATGTACATATACGTTATTTTATTTGCATATGGATATGCTGGCGGACTGGCTGTCTTCAAACTATCTTTACATACTACTCCCTAAGGAAACTTAACTAAGCAAAGACTCATAAAACCTCTAACAATTCTCTTTCATCAATTGAATGCAGAATCCGTTGAATACAGTTAAGCGCACAATTGACATTTGAAGCGATACCACAAGTGCAACAGCAAGAGCTGTGCCAGTCTAGTCAAGGCAGCATATGAAGAAATTAAGACGAAAAATGTTTCCCATAAGTACAAGCACATATGAATACATATTTATATACATATATATGTAGAAATGTATGCATACTTATATACATATTTGCATTTGGATAAGCACCTATACTCGTATAGTGGCATCCACCTCAAAGTTGGACTTTCAAAACAATAAAAAAAGTTGTGCTTGGAACGAGGGTTTGACAAACCATGACTGACTTTTGGAACTATGTATGTATACATAGATGGCAAATGTGAAGAGCATTGGTGGGTTTCTTCATCTTACAAGAAAAAAAGTCATGGCGCAGGTAAAGGTACGCACACAAATATAAGTCTGTATGTATATTCAATCGTTGTAATGCCGGGCCTGCGTTTCTCATTTGGATAAAAAAAAAGCATTATTTATGGTTGCCAGTTTCAAACTCTAGCAATTAGAATCTTCAGGATTCGCACCTCATTTCCGCAATCTGAGACTGTGCAGCTCATCTGTTTCCGTGGATAGAGTCGCTATTTAAAAATGAGGTATACAAAATATTCCACATAGTACTTGCAATTTTCGAGACGCTTTCGAGTTGCTTTGTGCATTCAGATTGCGTACAAGGAAAATACAATTTTCTAAACAGAAACGCCAGCAGATGACAAAGATTTATTAGCGAGTTTCATATGGAGAATCAAGTACGTTTATGAATCCGCAGGGAGAGTTGCAGCTCATGGAATATTTATTAACTGCAGTCGGAAACAAGAAATTGTTGAGCATTTTGTTATAACTGTGCCATTGTAGTTAAGTAGTTTTAGCGTTTCCTTCTTCATCTCAATTAGCGTCATAACCGACATTGCACGCCAGCCGTTTATTTGCCTTGCAAAGTGGCACCAACTAGATGCTCCAAGTAAAGCGAAGTCCTTCTTCATCTGTTCTTTCCTCTGTCACCACCAGTAGGTCAAGTGTTTAATACTTTCAAGGCTGGATCATATTCTTCCCAACGTACAACATGACCTGGCTAGTGTTGCCACGGAATCTTAATTCGCCATATAACTCATACAGCTCATCGTTCCATCGTCTGCGGTATTCGCTGCGGCAAAGACGTAAAGCGGATGCTACATAAAAAGCTTTTGCTTGAGTGACTTGCGTAACTTTTATCGGAAAAGCGAAAAACGCAAAAGGATGTCACAATAAACATTTTGACTACACTCATTTGTTTATTGGGGAAGGTTATATTGAGAATTTATTCACACTGTTTCTAAGCGAACGTGGGGAATAATAGAAATATGATACTCAAAGCTCGCGAAACGGTGGAAGTTGGCTAACTTTCAGCGTCGCTTTAATTTTATGTATTCAACTTAGCGAACCTAACATGCAAAGCAAAGCAAGTGATTTATATGGCATACCCATAAATCCCGAAATATCTTTCGCAGAATCTTTCCGTAAAACACTTCAAGGGCCATCTCATCGATGTTGATGGTAGTTCCAAGATATGTAAATAAAGTCGCCCACTTTTTATAAATTGTAATTGTCAATAGTGATTATATAGCCAAGACGCGAAAGCGTTCGGTTTGTCCTTGTTCACCTTCATACCCACTCGCTTCGCTTCATTACGAGCAACTAATGGTGAGTTTGCTGAGGTCGATGTAACAGCACATGCTAGGAGTTGAATACTCCTATAAAAGATGGCACCTGACCGGTTTAATTCTGCAACTCTAATTATCTTTTCCAACCTAATGTTAAAGAAGTCGCATGATAGGGAACCACTCTGAATGAAATTTCTACGGTATCGAACGGTTTGGGGAGATCCTTCCTAATTCTCACGGAGCTGGTGATGTTGCTCAATTTCATTTTAGCTTTTCCTTACAATTTCGTAAAAGAAGGTATGGCATGTATACAAGTGGATGCAGAGGCATTATCGATCTGAAGTTAGAAACCCCATATAAAGTTTTATTTCTAACATTAACAAATGCATTTGATATAATTTTTCTGTGACACCCATTGGCTCTAGGTTGGAATTTTCCCGGAAATTCTGCGATTTTGAAGTTGAATCAGCTAAATTCTTGTGTAATTTAAATGATAAAATGTTGGCGCATTCGACGGATAATTCATAAAAGGCACTATCAATCTTATTCCACTTCACATGATACAAGTATGAAGCTGCAGCTTGAGGGTCTTCGACGAATTTTGCTTTGTGCGTAAAAAGCGTGAACATTTTACTATTTAAATAAAAAAAAAAAAGATTCTCGCAGAAACCGTTTGTCATTCGGAATCGGCGTAAAACTGCAGGCTCCTCAATTTGTGTTACAGCATCAGGATACACACCATAGATTTTAGAAGAAGTTTGGCCAAACATAAAGTTATCATGTAAGTGCTAAGTTATTATTATTATATATTAGCTTTAGATCAAAATGCCACGAAGATAAAAAATGCTTTTTCAGGTAGTTTTTCTTTTACACATGGAAAGTTGCGAAAATATTGACAAACCTAACATCCAACAAGACGAAATACTACCGTATCAAATGTAGGGGCAAAATACTGAATCCACAATTTGAAATTTGTTACTCTTCGACGCGAGAAGGTGTGCTGTCCTTCGTAGGCAGTGACGATACACTCTCATGTCATTCAATGGATCGATACGGCCTATAAAAGTGGAAGCTTCGATTTCGTTCGAAGCTGCTTCAAATTATAGGTCATGATAAAGGCGAAAATCGCTGTTAGGACCAATGTGATGGGGAGAGATCGTGAGATTTAAAGAGCACATCTCATGTTAGTTTCTTTGAAGTTAATTCAATAACATAATGATAAACCGTTAAATAGAAATATATACTTTAGCACTTTATCATTTTCAGACAAAAAATCTTCAGTATTCAGTACTAATTTAGTGATTAGTATGCATTTATTCGTTATTTAAGCAGGAAAGTTCAGGATTCTATCATGCGGATAAATTGAGTATATCAATAAGTGTGATTCTCTTAAGCAGTGATTACTGTAAATATTTTTGCGTTGATCATATATGTCGCAATTTTAAAAACTCGCAAAACTGAAAATGAACTAAGGCATTTCAAACAATGATTACTAAAAACATGCACATGTATGTATGCAAAAAAGTTTTATATGAGAGAAAAAAAGTTGCAGTATGTGGCATTTCGGTACATCGGTATTTTCTTTCACTTACATATTTAAACGGAATTTCTTAGATCATCGTAAAAACCATGTATCTAAATAAACTTTACGCATTTCGTCAGTCGGTTTGCCTAGAAACCTCTCGTCAACACAACCTACAAACAAAATCCACATCTATTTCCGCTGAGTACTAGCGGTATAAAGAGTAAGGGAATTGTAGCAGTTTTCTGGCGGACATGTTGAAAAGAAGCAGCTGAAGGCGCATAGAGAGACCCTTGCTCCAGCAGGTTTCAAATAGATTTTGTAGATTTGGTAGTTAGAGGAATCCGCGGGTCAGCAACTCAGTGAAGGAAGTTGTAGCTAACAACGGTAGGTACTTTTCACAACCTTCATTATATGCAAGCTTTCAGGTGATTTTTGCACTCTGGTACAGTTTCTACTTTGCTCGTTAATTAATTAAAAATAGAGAATATGCGGGTGTATAAAATTTGTAAATAAATACTCACTCATAGGTTTGTATTAACGAAATGACGTAAAGGAAGAATTTATGGAGAAAACAATATTTAAAAGAGAAAAAAGTTAAAAATGAAAAGTTTCGAAGTCGTTGAGAATGAGTTTGGTCAAAGGGTAATGGGGAGGTTTGCTTAGGTCGTCTCTGCTGGTCACTGGATGCAGCGAAAGGTTGCGAAGATATTTCAAAGGGTGCGTTTGCCAAGAATGGGGAAAAATGAAAGAAAGGCGAAAATGTGAGAGGAGTGACTTGGAGCTAGTAAAGCGTACAAGCACAGACATGGCTACTGTGTTCCAGAAATGGGAGTGAGAGTTTAGCAAATGCAACGAATGGCAAACTGCACCGAGCAACAAATATACTAGACACATACATACATATGTTCATATGTATCTTCCAACTGCCCTACAATGAAAATAAAATCCTGCCAACAAACTTTTTAGTTCCTAAACTGGTATTTAATGGTAGCAGTTATTTATATCAATTCAAAAGTGGCCGCGACTCAGCGATATCTGTTTTCGAAATGGGAAATTTCAAAGCTAAAATATAAAATATAACACGAAATATTTGCCCTCTTCGCACATTACTACCTTACTATCGGGGATACAGTTTTGCGAAGGAAGTTTTAACATAAGAAGTTAAAGATAATTTGACTTTTAACAAAAAATTGTAAAAAATTTATTAAAAAGGCAAAGGCGTGCTATCAATCAGCCACAATCGCCAAGGGGACTATAAGAAACATATCATATCATATATTTGGCAACCTTGCTTATTTTTTCATTTTCGACACCGATGACGTTAAGTTCGCAATGCTGGCATTTCATGGAGTTTCTGGGCTTTCCTGAAGTTTTAATCTTTGATTTCTAGACTAATTTTACTTTATTAAATAACCTCAAATATATTAAAAAGTGGATTGGAGAGCTAGAATTACGACAAACTCTAAATTTTGGCTATATCGGTTTTTTTTTTCAACAAATAATGTAATTTCTTGGTGTTTTATTGTTTCTTTCGTCAGGGTATTCGATGGTGTGTTGAGAAGAGCTTCTTCTCAACCGGTTTGTCCAAAAACCAATTTGACAAGGCATGACGAAAGTTCGTTCTCAAACAAATCTAAAAATACGATATTTAATACGCTGTATGATTCTGACAAAAATCTGCTGTTTTAATAAACTAAATAGTGTGAAGCAAATTAAGAGTTTTTAGTTTTATCGAACATATTTAAGTGCTTAAAATCGAGTTTTCCCGTTACTAACATCAAAAATATATTGAACGAACCAGTTGAGCTGAAAAGTAAGTCAGCATTAAACTGGTTTATGACTACCAAGTTTCATTTCAGGATGTGCACAGATCGGATATGTATTTAAGTCGTTGAGGATTGAGCAATGGAGCTTGTGTTGGGTAGTACTCGAGAGTTGAAAACAGGCGGCTGTGCCGCAGTTGATGCTGCTTTGGGCATGAAGTGCATTGAATGTAATAAAATAGGTAGTTAACAAAACGAACAAATGAGTAAAACAAAAATGAAGGAAACAGATGAAATGAAAAGCCGGCGTTGCATTCATATTCGAGGTGAAGTAACAGACTAGTGGACTGCACTCGGACAGGTACTGCAGTACGTTGGACTGCTAGGTGTTATTATTTGCATCATTCCATTTCCCAACGTACATATGTACATGTTATACTCAACAGCCAATATTATTACTTATAATAAATTTTCTCTTTACGCAACCCCTATAATAGAAAATTAATACCCTGAAAAACTTGATGTGCAAAGTTGTAACTATTAGCCACTAACTCCAACGCGCTAGTCAATAGTTCAATATGTAGAAAGTTTCAAGTTGCAATGGACAGTGTATATCCATTTTATATGGGTATCCTTTTTTAAAAAAACCCAAAATTTGTTGTCTTTAACCCAAAAAAATCGTTGAATGCATGCATCTCGTTTTTTGTTTTCTAAATTTAACACTTATATATGTACATTTCGTTTATTAACTTCATATACCCAGTGAAACACGGGATCTTTCCAGTGTAGAGATAACCCAAATAATTTATCTGATTTACTTTATTTAAAATGAAGTTAAGCAAAGAACAGAATAATACTATATTTATAATAACAACAATGAATAATAATATCTAAAAGTTTTAATTCAAAACCAAAAAATATATAAAAAAGTACACATTATACAGCTACTAATAATGTTTTAGAAGATACTTGTAATTTGTTTTAAATAATAATACACCTAAATGTATTTTGTTTTTTACGAAATACAGTGTATAAGTAGTCTGGCTGGAGTGAACCTCCGATGATACGAATAACCCGATAGAGTGACATCAAAACTTTTATATTGGCTACTCTATAGAATGAACAAGTTCTCTATAACACATCTTAATATGAATTTCTTTCGAATTCAAACTCTAGCGACAAATTCAATAACGGATAATCCCTGAAGTAGAAAATCAGGTGTATACTCGTGTGTGTTTGGCATTTGTCTAATTTTTAGGGTGGAGCTACATGTGCGCAGACGTTTAATCGTTTTGGGCTTATGGTTTTTGGATGCATATTATATAAGCAATGGATTAAAAAAAGCGTAACTAACTATATTTAAAAGAGCAGTGCGATATTGTAGCAAAACTCGAAAAAGTTGTTAAAGTTACTACTTTCGCTAATTAATATGGCGCTGTAAAATTGAAAATATCCGGCATTAGTAAAAAGAGGAAAGTAATTTTAAAAGTCGCTGTCAACCGGAAATTCGTGCCTTTTAAAAGAAGAACACTTAAAAAACGAGAGTATCCTCGTATGAAAAAGTCGTTTTATATTTATGTGTCAACACCAAACAAAATTTATACGATTTTTGCATGCTATTTTTTCCATAATAAAATAATTTGTAAAGGATGTAATGTACAAATGTACCTAGATTTAGAAAATAAAAAAATTAAGTAAGGCAGTATTTAGCCGTGATTATGAAAATCAATACTATTATAATATTAACGAATTGCTTTCTTCGCTAAAAGGTTAAAAATTTGAGAATGGTTAATGAACTCCCATGGTGTAAAAAAGATATGTGAAATAGTTGAAATACCAGTAGAAGCAATTATTAACTAAATTACTTCAGAGTTTTTCCACTACTTGGTGTTAATAGAGTTTGAACAATTCTGTCTGTAATCAACTTCACACTTAAACCTTTTTAAATGAGCTAAGCATCTGGGTGCAGTTACCGAAACAATTCATAGATCTTGATTTTTTTATAATATTCACAATGTTTTTCATAATTTCTTTCGTTATTTAAAAAATATATTTTCTATAACAAAAATCACATAAATTTAAAAATTTCTACAAAATTTATAAAATCCAACAAATCCTCGAACTTTTTAATCAAAATCTACAGACAACTTTTGAGTATGTGGTTTGTTTTTTGGTAATTTTGGTTCTTGAAACCTATGTATGTATTTCCATTTAACGGATGCAGCTATAGGGCTTTCCATTATATGGAAACATTTTCATAGCACTAAAGATTAAAGAAATTGTCAACTATTGACCAAAATTTTCAGTCGCTTCAGACATACACATTATTATGCTAAAACCGAATGAGCCTTCTGGGTAGAAGTTTTCTAAAGATTCTAATGAGAACGATTGTTATGATAAATTTTATAAAAACTTTACCAAAACTACTTAGCTAGAATATTTTATGAAAAGTTTTTAAAACAATTTCTGATTTTCTCATTAATTGACTAGTAAGTAAAATTTAGTAAATGATGATTTTCAGCTCAGAAAAGTCAATTATATATTATAGAAATCGGGCAAAATAACGGTAAATTACAAAATATCAAAATATTTGCTGATGAAATCATATATCCAATTCGCTAAAACTTGGTACGAAGAATCGAATTAGAAAGCGAAATGCGTGAAAATACATGTTTTGAACATGGGCTTGGTACGTTAAGGGCATACTAATTTCAGTTTATTAATATTTAAATAAATAAAGTCGTTTATGCAACAACAACCTATTAATTTTAATTTTATTTCTTCATAAGTATTTATAATTCATATAATTTCGATTATCTTCATTTTCACATTTTTCATACAACGTACGCTATTCCGTTTTCGTTTCAATATCAAAACTGATACCACCCACATTTGATTTACGAAAATTATCTATCTCGATATTTTTCGCAAACATTTTGCAGTGAACGTTAAACGGGATATTCAGCGGAATTGCCCTTAATTTTATTGCAACAATGCGTTCATCAGTGTAATTCGGACTTCTTCGATAATTGGCATATGTTATTCCCTTGTAATTAAGTCGATCCACAAGTATAGATCGGGAGCTGGGAATGTATTCAATATTCGCCCAAGATTCGGACTTACATGAAATCCATAGACGTCCCTTTCGGCCATCGGAAGGAAGATTGTCAATAACTTTCTTCAAGCCGTATTCTCGCCGCGGTAAATCTGTGGAATGCTCAATGGCATCAATATTGAAACCGGCTATTCTGTTGACCTTCAAAAAAATACATGGACTGCGACTTTTGTATCCGTAGGAGTCACTCTCATTGCATACGCCGTACTGCTGGCGCACACCAAACTTTTGCAAAAAATCTTTAATGTGTTGAACAATGCGGTCGATATCCTCTTTGCTTTGTTCATTCCAAGAAATTCGATTAATGTAATACGATTCCAGTTTCGGATAATAAATTAATGCCACCTGGTATTTTGAAACTCGTGGAGCTTCTTCTGGAAGTGTTAACATGTATATCATAAAACATTTGTAAAACAGTAAACCAATCCCTAAATAAAAGAGCAGGTAATATACCAATACTCTAAGCCAATATAAATTGCTTCGATTAGTAATTCCAGGTGTTATGGCATGTGGTGATATATTTTCCTTTCTTCGAATTCTGTGCTTCTTGTGGAGGTGATCCTCTTTTTGAACTGTTTTATTTAAAGCGATATTTGTTTCAGGAGTAGCAGCATTTTTTGTTTTAACTGCCTGGGAAGTGGTGGCGTCCAGCGGTGAGCTTTGAAAAGTTGCAGAGTTTTCAGTTCCTTCCCTTCGAAAACGCTTTACGAGAGTATAATTTCCAGATGATTCAAGCATATTTTTCAATGGTTTGATTTCGTAAAAAAATCTTGATTATTTACGTTATATAGATTTAATGTGACAATAAAATTTTGTTTCCATGATTATTATTCGTAGTGTAGGAAGCAGTCCGAATTTCATATTTCCACTTTACTTGCAAGACAGTCTAAACGTTGAAATAAAATAGTGGGAAGTTTTAGACCTCTAACAAACATCCATCGGAACCTTCGTACATTTAATGTGGCAAAACTTGGGGTATATCTAGAGAACCACCTTTTCAGATGTCCAGACCCAGAGACTGAAAAATATAATTAAAGGTGGAGAAGTTTGGTTTTTATTAACAATAGTGGTAAGTTATTTCGAAGCCTAATAGAATTTTTGAATATGAAATACTATGGTTATAGCAAAAAATTAATAATGACGAGCTTGATGTTGGTGGTTTTCGATGTACCATCCATATTCTTCTATAAAGGTGATGTTTTTTCAAGCATTTTATTGCGCGGTGGCAGTGCTAATGGCTAATTTGGTGTAAATCAAGTGTACATACATTATGTATTGCTTCCAAAATAAGGGGACGGAACTCGGAGTTTTGACTGGCAACACAACCACTTCAGTACCTCTATTATTAGCTGTCAAGGAAGACGGTGCACACTGTGTCAAAAGTCCAAAAAACCAAAATAGTTGTATAATAAAAAAAAGTCAGCACACTCATATATTCTAGTTACCTAAGTGAAATAAAAAAGGGTTTCTGAAAAAAATATTTTTTTCGCGTTATATTTTTACAAACAAGTATAATGTTTGCGAATTGAAATATGTAATACAACTCTATGCGTAATTGAATCTTAGCTAAAGTTTTCCTTTCTTGGTTTGGTTTTTGCATTGCTTTGATTGAGTAGAAAAATAGTTGCGTGGTACTTTTTGAGCAACATTTATTGGATTCATATAATTGAGAGTATGTATTGAAATACTATTAAATTTTAGCTGCAAGTATCTTTCAAGAAATACAGTGAATTTTTCGAAGTCTGGCTTGCGTCGAAAATTAGCGTTCGCTGTGAATCTATGTCAGACTTGCCAAATGTTGTTTTACATACATTTTCAACTTCACTTGATGACAACAAAGTTAAGTATAAGCAAAAATATTGTTTACTAAACAGAAATTAAATTTCAGAGACTGATTGCTAGCAAAGGCAGATCTCAGCTACAATCTGAAGTCTTATGTGAGATGAGTAAGCGACGAAAAAAAGTTTAGCAATTTATTAAAATAACTTCAACAAGTCAAATAGTAAGAGCAGCAGATTTAATAAAAAGAAGAAAAGGTAAAGTAGACTCTAATTGAAGCTAGTGGGTAGGTAGCTTTAGTACTCCTGAGAACTAGCAAAGCTTACAGAAGAGGAAATTTTAGTTAATAAAATACCATCATTGACGCTTTTTGCAGGCCCGTAAAAATTATTTTTATGAAAGATAATGCAAAATTAATTTAAGATACCGAAAGAGATATGCAAACAAATTGATTGCACACAGTTTGCATATCCAGACTGCTAAAGCCCAAAATTAACGTGCGATAGCAAATATGCTTTCCAATAACAAAGAAATACCTTTTAAACAGCGCGTATAAGTTGCCACTAAAAACTTGGAAGGTGTTCCGGGAAACGATAAAGAAAATTGTCTGAGAACAAGGGAAAAATTCGGATTTCATTCAAAAGTGAACTAGGTTTACTTGTAGATAAAGTAAAAACTGGATCTAGAACTACAAATTATACCATCCGGCAAAAATAAAAACATAGCCATTTTTACAACTTTCTTAGGAGAAACAGCCAACATATACATTGAGCAACAATATTCGTGGTTCAGCATACCTGTGACTGTACGTTTCTCGAAATTCCTATTGGAATGGCTTCCTAAGAATCTTAAGAAGGCATAATCAAAAAAAATCGTAAATGTCGCCTAAATCATATATGAAAAATATCTAGTGACTATAATATTGGCGATATTTAAAAAAAATCTGTTGCTTTCTTCAGAACCTATTATTTCTTTGAATATAAATATACTAACTAAAAAGCAAACAGACATTTCCCATATATTACAACATATATTTCTTGATAGCAGTGAAATCGATTTTTTGTCTAATATTGATATAGGTGCTTGGGCCGTAATAGTTCATCATCAGAAACTGAATCCCTTAACAGTAGCGATCAATCTTAGGACTTACGATTATGCATTCATGAATTTAAAAATAAAACGAAACATTTTGAAAATGAAAAAAGCTTTCTCGAGATTGCTTGAGAAGCAATTTCTCGCGAGAATTGCTTTCTCGCGAGCTCCTCTTATATGAACATCAATATTGTAAAATTTCATTTGACTTAATTTATGTTTATACAGGTGGCAACTTTCTTTAAAAATATTTTGAAAATGGATCTCTTGGTTGATACCCTTATTGTAATATTTGATTTCACGGATTACTTTAATCGAATTTAGGCATTTAAAAAATGGCAACTACCTCTAAAAACTGCTTATACAGGACTCCATACAAAGTATAAATTATATGTGCCAAATCTTATACAAATCTGTTCAGTTGTCATTTAGCAATATGTGATTTAACGCCACGTGTGAAACTGTAATTGAATTGAACTGAAAAACGAAATGTGCGCCTATAGTGCTACCAATTGAGAATTAATCGAGTTTTCGTTTTTAGTTAGTAATTTAGCGTAGCGGTTACGAACAAACCCGCAGATTTGGTCCAGACGTTCTCAAGTGTGCAGTCAACAAATCACGATTCGTTTATTTATATATATATATATATATATTAACAAATTTCAACAACAAAAACAGTCCTTACGACGTTCTAAATTCGCGCCATTCTCTTATAAACAAATACTTACCTTACCCTTTTTCCATATGGACAATTTTTCAACTTTGATCGGCTCTGCCTCCTAAATTACTAAATTAAAAAGGCCACACTTTCGTAACCTATGGATTATATATTATATAGGGATATTCGCTTTATCGAACGCTTTTCTGAAATTTTTGATGTTTGCGACCGCTATTAGGAAAAAACTTTTTCTATGTTACTTGCCCCGGCCAGAACTTGAACCAGGGACCCACCGAATGAAGCGCGCACACAGTGCACACTCGACTACGGTTGCCGCAACTGTTGCTCGATAATCTAAAAATTGCCTGGTCGGTTGCCTCATGTGTATTGTTGTGTACAGATTTTTTTGATTTAATTCGTTAAGCACATGTGAACTGTGATAGTGTTCTGATAGTAAACAAACAACAAAGTTGGTGATTTTTAGCATACGATGATTTCATGAAAAATTACCGAAACTTTGGTCAAATAATGTGCTTTTGCAAAGTTATGACATCCAAAATTTTTTTGCTATTTCGAATGGTTTTTTTTTATTGAAAAAATAGTGTGGTAACATATTTTTAAGGTTATTTATACATATGTTTCTTTGTAAAACTTGCTAGATGCTGGTGCAGTTCTCATTTCATTACTTTTGCTGGAAGAAATAGGATGTGTTGTTAAATGCTTTAAGAGAATAAAAATATTTTTCATAGGAAAAATAATTTTTGTATATATCTTTAAAAAAATATGGTATGAAAGTAAAACATAAATATGACGAAGAAAGTTTGAAAATGAAAATGAAGTTAAAACACTAAGATGCCAAACAGTAAAAAACATTACCTGATCTAATTTTTCGCAATTTTCATCAACTTTCATAATATGTATATACCAGGAACCAGATCTATTGGAACGCTAAAAATCCTTTCGGATTGTTATGGGATGTCTAAACTTTCAACTACTTTTGGCTTCATCAAATCTGAATCTTGATTGATTAATTGTGTTGTTTCATTAATGATTTTTTTAATCAAAGTTAAAGAAATGTACCGAAGTTTTGGTATAATATTTTGGTATAAAATATATATATATATATATATATATATATACATTCATACATATGTATGTGTATAAGAGCACACATAGATAAATTTATTATAGGGACATTAAACAAGGTTTTTTCTTTACACCAGTCAAACAATGAATGTATGCTAGTGAATTGAGATGCAGCACTTGCAATAATTACAACTGTCGAAATACTATAGTAATAAGCTCGCGAGAAGTACATAATGTTGCAACTAAATTAAAAGTCGACTTTGCGAGGTTGCGAACGATACAGTCAAAGTTCCAAATGCCAGCCAGCAAGCAGGATAAGTGCAATGAATGCAATATCTATTATCAGTTATAAAAAAAAGTCGGAGACGAGCATAGGCATATAAGCAGACGGCAGAAACTGGTTGTCAAACTTGCCACAACCCGCAACCACATGCCATTTGGCAGAATGCATATAATGCGCTCTTATTAGCAAAGATTAGAAAAATGCTTCGAAATAAAAAGTAGAAAAAATTAAGAGTCACAAAAATGATGGGAAAATGCCTATTAAGCGGAAATGTTTGCAATTTATGCGATATTTTCCGTTGCAACATTGACGATACCGCGACCGACGTTTAGTAGGAAGGTGCTAGGCACGTTGGAGGTAGAGAATACGAAATTCATTGTACACAACAAGTGCAGCGTGCCTGTAAATCTTTCTAATTGAAAAGCTGTTGGCAGTAGTCGGTGGAGCAGCGAACAAATTGCATCTCGCAAAGCGCTTAGTCCGCGGTGGATCTACTACACTCCTTCCACATTTACTTATAGTATGTAGTGTTGTTGGCGGTTTGGATGCGTTCTCATGTGTGCAATCAATTGCTATTGCACGCTAGCGCTGCAACTTTTTGCCCAACATTCAGTGCTTTGTTTCACTGGCCAATTTGAATTGAAGCCAAAGTCTCCGAGCTCACTCTGGTTTTAGATTTAAAAATTTATTTTCACTTTTTGCGCACCGCTTTCTGTTGCATTCAGTACCACATATGCAAGGATAATAAATATCTACTTTTCAGCTTATGCGTACGGCCAGTATCAGTGGGGGTCGGTGGTTGGATGGATTACGACTTTTCGAATAGATTGACTTGCTGTACGTTGTTGATTTTGTTGGCGTATAGCAGCTGAAAAAATTGAAGGAAATTAAAATGAAAATCATGAATTGCATTCAATGCATTGCAATGCAAACAAATCCGCCACGAAAACTTCATTATTTGCAATTTCGTGAACTCGCCTAGTACCCCTATGAGTGGCAAGAAGGTGCCATCGGCTCACCAACCAGGATAAGGAAAAAATTTCAGGGTATAGGTGAAGCTATGGGATAGGACCGTCAAGTCAATACTGCATTTGGCATTGCATTTCGGGCTCGTCTCTCGACGCAAAGTTTGTTGGTTGTTTGACTGGCTTGCCGGTCAGCTCAGTGTCTGTGTGCGCTTTGCAGGTCTTATGCCCGTGTTGTATGCATGAACTGCGGTCACGTGACTTTAAAAACGCATGCATGTGCGTACAGATGTGTATGGGTGTTTTTCAAAATTGCAATATGCACTTGGGGCTCTCACATTTCCTTCATTTTTGTGTACACATTTAGTACACATACTATATATTTTATATATGTAGCTATCGACACTGTTGTTTGTTTAACGGTAATTGCAACCCCCAAAAAAAACATCTGCAATAGTAAGTATTTTCCTGTTTTTCAGCTTTATTTTCCCAGCTTTCTTGTACTTCCCACTCACTCAAGCCCAGCAACGATAATAACATGGACGGACGCAAATGCTGTTGTGCACCTAAAATGCGGCTACATAAAATGCATTTTCGGCATTGTTTATGCGCTTCACCAATTCTATCGCAACAGCACACATACATACATATTCAAGTAAATACTGCAAGCATGTAGAAACCCTTTTGGCAGTAAAAGTTGCATTCAGTATGCATACATAGGTAGGGATATAAGGATGTACATATGTAAGTATTTCAGTGATTTTAGAATTGGTATGGTGCGAAGGTACCTTCTCTTGACGATGATATCATTGAATAACTTGTGGCCATAGCAATTGGGCTTTCTTCAGGGAAGGTATTCGTCTGGCGGTCATTAAAACAGAAATTGGCCTGGCTACCAGCCACTCACACCGGCCAAATTTAATATCATCTATAGCAGCTCCACTTTGAGAAATCGAATCAGTGGAACGAGCTGCGCACCTCCCTCTAGTAGTACAAATACCGTGTTCGCTGTTGTACATATGTATATCGTTTCCCATGCCATTATACTGGGATGGTATTCACTAAGGACATTTATGCGCTGATACTTGAGATATAGTCGTACTTCCATATAAATCGTAAGATAATTTTAGTGTATATTTAGCGAAGTCGCGAGACATCTTAACGTGTTGTAAAGTTAAACAAATTTTAAGTAGCATATTCATAGCATAGGACCAGGACCTTCCCAGTTTAGTATACCATGGGTAGTCTTCCGAACTAGCTTTCGCAATGCATTAAACAAAGCTGTAAGAAATAAATGAAAAAAATAGCCAAAAAAGCCATGGATGAACCAGAGTCTTATTTTGAGAAACGAAAATCCCAAAATGGCAACACTGTCAATAATCTAAACAACTTGGAAGGAAGAGGAGGAATAATACGGGAGAATTGCAAGTTCTACTAGCAGAAATTTGTAGCTACAAAAACGGTTTAAATTTTCGAACACAAACGTAAACAAAATATTTTGGTCGAATAAGTACCGTGATTTCAACAATATATGTAAGTACTTTTTAATTAATCAAACTGAAAATATTGTCCACTTAAATATTAATAAAAAATTCTTTTTTATTAGCTCCTGTTATACAATTTTTTCTAAAGTAAAAACTTTTCTTATGACTATCATTTAAATTTTAAACAAAACTAGTAATTTCTTCTAAAAGTCGGGGATCAGATGGCCTCGGCTGTAAGCTGTGTGGAAAATATTTTTTTTATTAACCTTCGATAATTACTGTTATTTGGGGTAGAGCTTATTTATAGCGCGACTTTATCGGTGGTAGAGTGTAACTTTTATGAGAGGTTGTAGAGGGCATACCATCTTAGTGGTTTGACTTTGTTCCATTTTATTTTAAAAGTATTCCCAATATTAAACATGTCAGCTTTCAGAATTATGTCTTTATTTTTTCGAATGTTTGTCGAAAATTTAGAATTATATGTATGTATTATTATATAGAAAGAGCTAAATGTCTACTTTCCTCCGTTATATTTTAACTAGTCTATTTTAGAAATTTGAAGGAAGATGTCATTTTCGTGTAAACGATCTTTTTCGAAACTAAAGTATAATATAAACCATTTGCTGTTACTATTTTAAATTCCAAATATGAAATCTGCTTTCCCCCCATTTTTAATTTTTGAAGAACCAAACTTTAAATGTTTCCATCAATTCAGATCACAAGCGAAACATAAGTTCCCAATGTAGCTGTATGCTTTTATGTACACACAAATATTCTGTGCGACTTTTCTATTTACATATATGATACATGCCCCACTGATTTTCATATGGTTTTCTTTTGTAGTTATTTTCGTTACGGCTTGTAACACCTTTCAATGCACTCAGAGCGTTCAGTAAGAATGTGACAGCAGGCGTGAAATTCCAGCTGCATTCAAATCAAACAAAAATAATTAACCCAGCAGTCGCAAGCTGGGCAATTGTTTGCCGAATTCAAAGTCACATACTCATAACAACACCTATTCGATTCAATAGCAAGGCTGTTTTAAAACTCAAAATATAACTCTAAATCGTCACCAGATTCTATTAGGAAATGGTGATCAAAATGATTGAGAAAATATGGAAATGCGCGGTGTCATCTAAGATGCCTATATCCATGTGTGCGTAAATAGCAGATGGGTTTCTTGCCAATAAAAGTGAAAGATGAATTCTTGCCATGCTGTTAGTGGTTCAAACAATAGGAAAAGCAATTTCTATATTATTTTCAACAATACATCAAATATTATCAAAGAAGATTCGCTTGTGGAATTTGATTTGTTTTTGGTTGCAAAACTGCTCGGAACTGTTTTCCAAACCATTGCTACCAGAAAAGTGAAAACACTTGAGAATTTCAAAAAATTTAATTCATTGTAAAAATTGTAAGAAATATATTGCTATTGAAAAGCAAATTTGCGGTTCATGCTTATCATTCAAAGAAGTGTTGGTGTTACCGGATTTCACATATATATGTACATACATATATACATATGTATGTGCGACAATAATGAGCGAAATCCATCAATTGTGATTTTAAATCTTTTGAACTCGTTTTGCATCTAAATACATATACATACTTACATATGTATGTTAGTAGATAGAAGGATTTCGTCAATTGCAGTGTGCGCTGTAAAATCGAATTGTTGGGTCTGTTGAATAAGCCCAAACTTTATTGTTTTTAGTTTTACAGTGTCATTGTTATTATTTAAAACTGGTTGGGACAATCTACACCTTGTTGGATTGTTGTATGTTAATCAGATATGTATGTCCCTTTCTGTATGTATTGGTGTACACATTATATACACATTAGGGTGTTCCACATATGTATGTTTTTCTTCAAAGATGCTTTACTACCAGTTCCAGTAAACGAAACATAAGCCGATATATAAGAAGGTATATAGATACGGCGGCCGCCGTGGACGATTGTGGGCCCTGGTCCCTTTTCTAATACCAGTTGACAAAAATCATTTGCCGTTCGGAGTCGGCGTAAAACTGTAGGTCCCTCAATTTGTGTTTCAACATCAAGTCGTATACCACAAACTGTAGGAGAAGTTCGGCTAAACATCAAACTATGGTATTATTGGTGTATAGTGGAACAATTTTTCGTCATTCCTTGTCTCCAAACCAAACTTGACCGGAAAATCTTTCCTATGTATACCAACTTTTCACCCTATCGGAAAGACAGAAGATCAAAAAGAAACGCCAAATTATTATTATTATTTTTTTTTTGTAGATACATTTGTATATTCGATGCAAAAGGGCAAATATAAGTGTATGTATGTACATTTACAGATGTATCCCAGTGCAACAGATTAAATAAAATCGTCTTTATAGTTCATTTTTAAAAAATTAAGAATTTAATACAATCGATTGGCATGCCGCTTTTTGAAAATTAATGCATTATTACAATTGTTGGCTTTAGTTATGCCAGCGTTTTCCAAACACAACAACTTTCCTTGAAAATCAAATTTAGCCATTTGCCATTTTTACTCGAGCACCCTAACGTGTGTTCTGTCCGTTCTCGTGTACACTTGTAGCTTATTTCCCTTCGCCTTTACAGGTACATTTTATTTCACCCTCCTCTATTTGGTTAAGCCTAATCCGTTCCATTGTTTAATGATTTAATTTTTTGCAAAAAGTATTACCGCACACGTGCACTGTCTGTATTTTATCTTCTGCTTTTTGCATATTTTTTTAAATAAAATTTCTTTAATATTTCGTTTCATTGCTTGTTGAAGCCTGATATTTGATTATCACAAACGTTTTTATACCAATTATAAAAAATCTCTCTCCAGTCTTAATCATGTAATGCCGCTTTGATATTATTTTGTAAATATTATAAAGTGTAGAGTGTTTGTTTGTTTCAGTGGCTACATTGGCTAGGTCATGTTTTACGTGTGGAAGAAAATGCTCACCCGCTGGTGGTGGCAGCGGGAACCTAAGACCTTCTCTACGTTGGAAAGACCAGGTGGAGATGGGCTTGGCATCACTTGGTGTCTCTAGCTGGCGCCAGTTAGCAAAGCAGAGGAAATCTGCCAAAATCGCCTAGGCGTTTATATCCCCAATTCAGAAGAAGAAGTAGAGTGTTTAAACCTACATACATCATAATTCTTAACGCAAGGTGTTGTTTGATAGTCCACAGTTTTTTGCTTTCTTATTTGTTCATCCTTTGCAAAACATACCAGTGGTGTCAGCCAGATTAGAAAATTAGGTATATTTTTACCTTTTTCGCACTTTTTCGAACCAATAGGTATGTTCGGCACATTCATTACAGTTTACATCCGTTACCAAAGTAAATCTCTATGCGTAAGGTTGTACTGATCGCAATGAATAACACGAGGATTTCGTAATGTAGCCAAGTGCCTTTTTCTGATATTTTGTGAACAGTGCAAAATTCTTCAGATGAAAATTATTCAGATAATCCTAATATGCAAATATAAAAAGAAAAAACTACGTTATATGTTATTAAAGCTAAGAATAGGGGTTGACAATTTTGTAAAATATTTTGCGAATACCTGCGCAAGAGAATCGAATTTAATAATAACATTCTTACCTTCCTGTCACTTTTTACACCTAAAGAAGTAATTTCCGACAATTCAAATAGCGTTTTACGAATAACTGTGCAATTATTTCAATAATCTCTTATAAAAAACGATGAATATATAAATTCTAAACATCGTGCTTTAGCAGACCATGGGCAATTAAAAATGTTGAAAATTTGTCAATATTAGAATTTTGTGTCGATATTCCTAAGTTGAAAAATAAATTGAAATTCAATATTTTTCGCGTTGGTCAAGGAGTGCTGTCATTGTGACATTTATCTACTTGAATTGAAAGTATTTTTTTATTCCAAAATTTGATCAAATAAAAATAAGGCTTGGCAATAAAAACGAGGAATGCACCATTTGAAACTTAGACTAGTCAGTTGTAAATGAGAAAGCGTCAATTGGAAATGAAATAGTCAGTCTTATACAGGAATAATAGAACTGTGCCATCCGCGGACCGCTAGTTCTCGCTTTGTCGATTTGACAGTTTATTTTACATTCGTCTCAAGATTTTTGTTTTTGCTCTCCTGTCGCCTAGCTTTTATAATGCCATTATCATTTGCTTTCAGCGCAGATGGCACAATCTTGCTTTCTATATAGACGTTCACCTTAAGCAGAATTTGGACGAGAGGCTATTCTCTAAGGCACAACATGCCTACATCAAGGGCATATAAGTAGATACTGTCTTGCACATCGTCATTAGTTGTATAGAAAATGCCCTAGAAAAAGGGGAATTCATAATAGATGTGTTTCTGGAAATTGCGGGAGCATTCAACAATGTCTCATTCGCAAGGCATAGTTGAAGAAAACACTTTAGTGGGGTTTACGTCACAGAGAGGGGTGGTAACACACCTACTGTGAAACCTTGTCGCTAATAAACTTCTTAATGGATTGGAAGGGAAGAGAGGAGCAGCGGCGATTACAGCTTATGCGGATGATGCCTCTCAACACTAAGCTCCGTAATGAACCAAAAGTGCGGCTACAGATAGACAGCGTGTTTTCTGGCTGGCTGAACTGATGACGGGATCTTCGTCCTTGAGCTTCGAAAGGTCTTTTGGAGTTACAATAGAGGTTGATGGGTGACACAGACATTTGAGACGGACAAAAAGTACGACACACATATACGAAACGGTGAAACAGTATGCAAATATCCAGCAATTTGTAGACCACGATTCAGCCGACAAAAGGTCGAAGAATCTGCTTCAGTTCGACAAAAGGATGGCAACGTTCTACGACATCGTCACCGGTTCATGAGACGAGAACTCAACGGTCGTATTTTTGTGCCAACACAAACCACTTATTCGTTTTATGGGAAACCTTTTGTTGGTTCAGCCAGCTTAACCTTAACTAATCTAAGCACAATTTAAAATTTTGATTTTTCACCCCTGTTTTCAGCTAAATATTGTTCCTATTCAAAAAGCGATCTTGATCGTTGTGCGTTGCTATCTCTGTCGCTATCATTTGCAGCGAAATACAAATATACATAGTTATCGTAAATTAATTGACAGAGTAAATTTCAACGATATCGACAATTTAATAATTATTTTTTAACAATTGATTATCTTTGGTTTTCCATTTGCCATTAACACTCAATCGTCAAAAGTCTTCAAGTCAGTGCGCTATCGTAAATTACGAAATGCTATTTGTATACATATAAATATGTAAAAACAATGATTATGCACATTGTACATGTACTTAGTATGCACATAGTATGGTTTATTGCTGTTTCAATCATTACTATCTTTGCTGTTGGCCTGCAGCAGAGACTTAATAATAAATTGAAAATTTGGTCAAAGTATCGCAGCATCAAGAAGATTGATTAAAAATGCCATAACGTTTTTTATTTACCGTTTCCACTTTCTTCCTGGGCCATCCTATATTTTCTTTGCGTTTTTTGTTTTTGTTAATTTTTCGATTGTGCGCTTTTGCTTTGTATTATGTAAATATTGTGTTTGGTTTGGTGATTATTGCGAAAAGTTGTAGGAGACGGCTTTGAAACGCATCAAAAGAGCTTTTCGTAAAGGATGCAAAGGGACCAACTTTTTCAAATTGCTGCTAGATGAAGAAGGTGTCATTAGAGATTAAAATTTCTGAGAGCTTTTCTTTATTTAACCCAAGTGAAAATAAATTCATACCTTTTTTATAAAGTAATCGAGTAGTTTGTTAATGTTTATTTTTAATCATTTCATAATAATGAGGAGAAAAATATAGGGTAGAAATAAATCTGTGAGGCAGAAATCGATTAAACAAGTTATTCAAGTCATTGTTGCCCAAATACGTATGTATATATGTATACTTATACTCGTATATGTGCATACATGTGTACAATATATAAAATGTGTCTAGTAATTCAGTTCAAATTAGCAATTAAAATAAATATATAAAATGTGTCTAGTAATTCAGTTCAAATTAGCAATTAAAATAAGTGGATATTAGTTTCACACTCTTCCTTTTTAGTGGCCACAATGCACAATGGTATGATTTTATTGGAAAGTCGCGTCAGCAGTTAACACACGCTCTTTCAAGCCAACTACAAAGGCTACGAGGCTTCACACCTGATAGTACACCGCCTGCTGCATTTTCGCCATCGTATTAGGCAACGCAAAAGATTTTGCTATTCAGCAACATCCATTGAGGCATTCAAAAACATACATACTTATGTATGTATAACAACGGCAGCAGATGACGGGTATAAAATAATAATGTAAGTATATATTTCTTTATTTGTATACTCACCACCATACATCCAGATAACTGTCGTCTAAATGGTGTTCATTGTAAGCAAGATAAAGGTTAAAGATGCATTTCCATCAATGGGATCAGATGTTAAAAAATCAAATTTAACCGATTTTGCAAACAATGGTTACGCAGCAGTCTCAATAAGCAGAGCAGGCGGTGGATATATGTATGTACATATATGAATATTTGTGAGCACAATGTCTGGAGATGTGCCGGCAAAGTCGTAGTCGGATGAGATATGTGATATGCCTACTTTTGCACATTGCGCACGAACAAATAGATAATCGGTACGACAGTCGGGAAGTTGTGCACATACATACATACATACATACATACATATGCAGTATGCCAACATGTACAACTGTATGTAGTCGGCAATTATTATTTGGCATGCGAAGTCGAATTGGGAATTATGGCATGTGGCATTAACATCCTTCAAGTTGAATCTTATGGCAAAATACACGTTTCAGTAAGTGATCGTACAGTGCACTCAATGCATCAAACACAATCAATCCGAAAAGCATTGCCGAACTAAAGGATATGAGTTGAATATGAAACATATGCGGGCATCGCTTATATCGATTACATGTACATACATATATACGTATGTATATAAAATACACACCCACATACATTTGTATGTACATGTACATATACATACTAATTTCGGTATTTTCAGTTGAATGGACTCAATTTCTTTTGATTTCTGATTTGCTATGCGCTATAGACTAGAAAGTCGATTGCATTTGCACCTTTCGGGAGTACAATGGGGTCGAGGAGTACGAAACGTGGGGCAACCGAATTGTGGCAGCTTAAAAATAAAATTCAATATCGTAGCTCTTCGAATATATGTATGTATTAGCTATATGAATAACGTCCAAAAATATACAATATCGTTTGAATAAACAATTGCTGTATCGGGGTGCTTTAAATCTGCTCTATGGAGGTTCTTTAAGTCGACTATATACATATGTATGTACAATTTATTAAGTATCAAGGGACAACATATGCACATGTAGATAAGTATAAGCATATTTTCCTAACCGTATGCTTTCTTTATCAATTCATTTGATGACTGCTGGATGGACGAGTCTGACGTAATGTGCAACTGCAAACGTTCATCTTTGAGCTGCTGTTCAGCAGCTATCTATGTATGTACATATGTATATGCGTATTCGAATACATTTACGTAGAAACATATGTACGTACGCAAAATATGAGAAATGAGTTTTCCTGTTGCACAAATCAAATATAAGGATGAACATATAATGAGATGCTGCCACCTCTGATGCAGCTCACTTGTGTCCACTTATGTAGCTGCTTCTTCGTCTGAACATATCAGCCCCTTTTGGCTTCCCATCCTAGTGCATGGTTTTCGTTTCAAAGTAACTAAAATATTTACATTTACAATCAACATCAGATAAGTGAAGACTCATGCTTTGCAGCTTCAAACGATCGCCACTCCTAGTAAGGAGGTCCTTCTTTCCGCCAACATAAACACCTGTGTATTCGTTTATTTGTGCGTTCGTTCATGATGACCAGATATCCATGCAGCCGTACGCTAGCTGGTTATGAATGTGTAGCCAAAGAAAAAGTCCTGTCGCGACTAAGGCAAGATATCTACATTTAGGAAAAAGTTATTATGGCCCTTGCTTCCTTTGACAGCTATGTAATTTCCGTGATACTTAGGTGGTATCTCTTGGATTAGTTCGTGCTATTTTCCTTTCGTAAATTTAAGCTAACTTAAATAAATTGCTTTACATATCTCTACAAATACTCAGGTGTATCTATCTTTAAAAAGCTTTCAAGTATTTACATACTTATGTATGTGGCGAGATTAAAACGGGAGAAAGGAGTTTATGAATGCGCACGTATGTACATAAGTACGTATGCACCTACTACATACAACGCTGAAAAAATAGCGATTGACTTAATATTTTACTGAAGGCAAATAACTTTAAACTACTTTGCGGTAAATCTCACAAGTACCATATATTTAAATATACGTACATACATAAGTACAAATACATATACATGTGTATCTGAGGCGGATCCAGAAACGATTCTTAGGGGGGGGGGGGAAATAATTGTATACCTCAAATCTGGAGTAAGTGTTATTCGGTATGATAGTCGGTGTGAAATTTAATCGAAAGCAGAAAAAATACCAATTTTGGTACTAAATGGCACTAAAAAATGCAACTAAAATTACAATTTGCATTTTAGTGACATTTTTATATGGCTGATTCCTGAATGATTCCAAAGCAAATTTTTGAATACGATTTGTCTCAAATACAATATTTGTTCGGTATACATACATGTAATCTATCGGACTTCGAGCTCTTGGGGTTGGGGGAAATGTCTCCCTGTTAATGATAAAGTGATCGAAGGGATCCCTGATCATAAAAAAAAGATTGGAGAACGCTGACTTGTTACATTGGAGGTTCGAACTTTTAATCTTTAAATCTAGTGGAATTAAGAAAAATAGAAAACAAATTTTGTTCTGCTTGGTTTTGGCCATAGCGGGCCAAATCGGTTCTCAAATTCACCTTAATTTTTGTTTAAATGCCGAATTCATCATCTATTTTAAATTGGCAACCATCAACATCGAACAATAGTTCATTTTATATTAGAAACGCTCTTTTAATCTGCCAGCTAGAATTTAGATGCAGTTTTTAACAAATAATTTCCTAATGTTATTTTCCTTACTCTCTAAGAAGTTTCAATAATATGAACGAAGGTAATTTTTAACATATAACTTCTATAACTATAACTTCTACTAAATTTATCCTCTTGATCTACTTCTCGAAAATTCAAATCTTGTATATGTATGTACATACATATAATAAAATAATGCGATTACTCTGACTTCTCGGTCATAACTCGTTCTGTGGCTTTCGTTGAGAGAGAATGTTCGACAAAACTTATAAGTCGACTGATCATTAATTGAGCTGGGATCGAAATCACTATCAGAAAATGTTAAATTTTAAACTACATACATACAAATGTACTTTTTAATGCAAGGCAAAAAGTCTGTAACGCAATCTAACGTGCATGTGCTATTGTGCATATCTACATATCCTAATTGTATAATTTTACTTTTAACCCTAATCTCCTAAAGTGAGCCTTTGAGTCTCACTTTGAGTTTTAAGTATTGATTATTCCCGCACCAGATAATATTTTGATTTAAAATTTTGGGTATTCTTCCAACTGAATGTAATTATTATGGCGTATTTATTATTTTTTGGATTGTGTACGTATTTTTACCATTTTTTTGCAATCGTACAAAATTGTAACGTAAATCCTAAAGTGAGCCTGAGGGACTCACTCTGTGCATAGTATTCCTATCATATTTAAATTAGATGATTATTTGTATAAATACGTAATTACATAACTGTGGTAAAATTTTGTTTTACGATGGCTAAAAAACGGTTGAATAATGTGGAGTTGGAGGAAATTTTGGAGCATTGGGAAGCGGAAGATGAGTCTGATGGTGAAGTCACTGACGACAATGATGATGATTATAATGATTCCGAAGTGGACCAGATGACTGAAACATCTGAAGAAGAAGATGAGATTTCGGATGAAAACGAAAATGCAGATATGGAAGACAATGAAGCCAACTTCTACGTTGGTAAAGATTCTAATATTTGGAGCAAGTCTCCACCACCTTCATATAAAATTAGATCAACGAATATCCTCAAAGGAAAGGTTGATGCAGTTGTTTTACCTCCAGGTAAGTAAAAATTATAACAGCAGAGCTGAGCACAAAACTGAATTTATTCATACAGGTGAAACTTTATTAGACGTACTTGATTGCTTCAAACTCTTTATAAATGATGAAGTTTGTGATGAAATTATAAGGTATACAAATGAAGAAGAATCTGCAGTGTACTCAAAATTAGGAAAATTGTGGCTCGTGGTAGACAAAGATGAACTCCTTGCTTTTATAGGACTTTTAATCATAGTTGGCCATATGAAATCCAATAATCAAAGCTATAAGTTATTCTGGGACAATTTGTATGGAATAACAATTTTTAAAGCCACTATGAGCGCTAAACGTTTTGAGGAACTTTTAAGGTTTTTACGCTTTGACAATAAGTCTACCCGAAGTATCCGCCGTCAAACGGATAAATTAGCACCTATACGCTCTGTTTGGGATAAAGTTAATCACAACTTTGGAAAGTATTATATGCCCACGGGGAACATTGTTGTTGACGAACAGTTGCTGCCTTGCCGTATTAGGTGTCCCTTTATTCAGTATATGCCATCTAAGCCGGATAAATATGGAATTAAGATTTGGTGGTTATGCGGCAGTGCTAATGCATATCCTCTTCGCAGCATTCCATATACGGGTAAAGATGGGAATCAAAAAAGTTGTTGAGGAGCTTTGCGAACCTTACTATGGTACAAACCGCAATGTAACTACGGACAATTACTTTACAAGCAAAGAACTAGCTGAAAGTCTATTGAGTAAAAGTTTAACATTGGTGGGAACGCTAAGGAAAAACAAAACATGTATTCCTCCAGAATTTTTGCCGAACAAGTCTCGAGAAATTAACTCAACAATCTTCGGGTTTCAAAAACATATAACGATTGCCTCTCATGTTCCCAAAGCAAGAAAAGCAGTTATTTTCATGACGACTATGCAACATAATGATACGGTCTTTGAAGAACAAGGAAAACGAATTTCAGAGATCAATAAATTTTATAATAAAACCAAAGGGGGCGTAGACACATTTGACCAACTAATTCACGAATACATGATCAAGCGCAAATGTAATAGATGCCCTCCTGCCTTTTTTATGAATTTAATTGATGCTGCAGGTATTGCTTCATGCATTATTTGGATAAAAACTCATCCAGAGTGGCTCGAAAAAAAGAAAAACAAAAGATATTGGTTTTTGCGGGAATTAGTAGAAAGCCTTGTGGAGTCATAAAAGCTGTAATACCACCACCTGCTGATTCGCAACCCTGTTCTTCTGCCACCTTGAAACGAAAGCGCTGTCATCTTTGTCCGACGAAAATATCCAAAGTGCAGAAACAAATTTGTAACAAATGCAAAAAAAATATCTGTAACAAGCATTCTACAACTACGAAAATTTGTGAAAAATATAATGAACAATTTGTCCTTAATTACTTTATAAACAAAATTTTTTAATGTTATGTATTTAAAACTCTTTAAAAAATGAAATAAATATGATTGGAAACGTTTTAGAATTCGTTACTTCATCTGTACATATAAAATAAATTACCAAAACTATGTTTTTAAGCACTTTTCTCTATATGAGCTTCAGAGTCTCACTTTAGGATCTGTGTAACTTTTTAAAATTAGGAGATTAGGGTTAATCTCGATATTTGCCACTGCATAAAATCAATTCCCCATTAACCCCAACCAAATTTGCCCAGCACTTTCAAAATTTGCTATTTAGTCTTTTCCTATTGGTCGATTTAGTCGAATCCAATTGGAAAAGCCGTACGGCACTTTACCATTTTTGTTGCTATAAGATAGTCTAAAGCTGTTGTGTTAAGAAACTAGCGAATAAGAAAACGCAAGAAAGTATATAAAGAAGCCAATTGTAACAAAATAAACCGAAACCACCACCAACAGATATACATAAACATTGTTTGTATAAGCTCAGAGTTCTCTACGGCAGTCTAAGAAAACTCACACCATAAGAACGGTTTGTTCTGCCAGAGAGCGTTTACGCTGCCTACGACAACTCTTAAGCCAGCAGCGGCGCAAACGGAGCACGATACACAACTACTTACAAGAAATAATGAAGACAAGTAGTATATGTGTTCGTATTTAAGCAGTGGTAATGAGATGAGAGAAACTTTAGTTCTAGAGTGGAGACCGCGGCGAATTCAGAGTTAAGCAAGTTGTTTGCCTTACCTTAAAGCAATTTGGTATGTATTTTCTTTCACTCTACTTATTTAGCTCTATTGATATTCGTGTTGCCTCTTTCTACCTGACGATTTCGATACCATCGGAATTTCACTGTTTAGAAATAAAATTCTTTGATTTGGTTCTTGGCGCTACTCATAATGCGACGTCGATAGTTTGTCCCAAGCAAACGTCTGTGTTAGTAAGTCTGAGAGAAGTGGAAAGACTTTGTCAAGTAAGAAGACGTCGCAACTGCAATCATCACATTCAGTTACTGTTTGAATTTCTTATTGAATGGGTTGTTGTACGCTTGGTTGAGATAGTCGGGAATTAGAATTACAGCCCTCCGCCTCGAGGTCGATTAGTTAATTATATGTATATACATACATTTATAAATATATAAGTGATTGATAATAGTCGAATGACATTCGATATATGTAATACGCGTGGGAATTTCTCAAGATTTGCTTATTCTGCTGATTGATTTCGGGGGCGTTTCTGTGGTGCCAGGCGTTTGAAGTTGGTCTTTGGCACGCGTGTTTTCATTTTCATGTTATTATTTGTGTTGTGTACGTGTATGTATGTATATATGTATGTTCATATGATTGCACTAGTGAATGGCTTAAATTGTCTCAATAAATATGCCGTTTATTTTTTCATTCAGATGGCATTTGCCCAATTAGTGTTACAATAGATAATAATTTGATGTTAATATGATTGTGTCATCCCATATAAAAAATTAAATAATATGTGCTTAGTAATAAACTACAAGATACTAGTTTTCTTTTTAGTGATTATATTGCAATAACCAATTTCTTTTAACGCATTTGCCTCATTATTTATTATAACGTGTTTGTCTTAGTTAGAGGTAAAAATTGCTATTACCGGCCTATGATAAAATAAGTACTCTACACGATATTTTGTGTTGTGATTGTCGGCTTCTACAAGCGTTTCTAATGGTGCATACAATGGGAAATTTTTTCACTCTTTTAGAAAATGTGTGTGTTCATGCATACATATCTAAAATATTTTTTTGTTTCGTTAGTTCGAGATGGCAGCGACAACACCAAGCACTAGTTCATGTTAGTTGTATTTGCACATACATATGTATATGTATATGTATGTATGTATGCGTCTATATAAATTTAAATATGCATATACATACATACATATGTACTTGCATAGTATACATATTTATAAGTACGCAAATTTATCCTCAGCTTATAAAGAAAACGGGAATTAAAAAATATGTGCAAATTCAATTCGGTCTTGTTTCTTGCTGTTTTTTATCCAGGTTTCTAACTTCAGTTTGATGCCAATCCAACCTACAAGCATACATAAGTATGTAACTACATACATATCGACTCTGGAGAACAATGGAGACACATAATGAAACGAAAGTGCCAGCTGCATTTCAATTCATTCGATCAGCCACGACCTTACTAGCTCAGCGAACACATATCGTCGGTCATACCTGCGGATGTGCATAGAAATTCCAGCCAAAGTCGGCGAGGGTAACAGGCTATCGACTATAGGTGACAGAACATATCGCACTGAGCCTCTCTGCTTCAACAATTTGGAGGGAGGATAATGTGCGAAGAGAAAACGAAGGACACCGGATAAGAGGTAATAAGTTTAGCGCAAGGGTACGTGGAGGATACAACATATCGCACAATTGAGATAAATTATTTCTGGTGAGGGGAGAATATAAGGATAAAAGAAGAGTGGCAAATAAAAATTTAAAACATGCTTACTTTGAAGATCTGTTAAAAAAGGGGATGAAATTGCTATGGTACAGCTTTGGCAAATTACGAAGAAACTGTAGGCGCACAGTGGAGCAAATCATTCTCTAACTAATAAGATTGTTATTTCTATATTATGGAACTTACATTTACATAGCCTTTACATTTTAATTAAATACAATGAAACCATACAAACCTTAACTTATTTGAGACTTTATACTCGTTTCAATTTTCCTTCAAATAATTTACTTAATTTTTTTTTTCTATTTAGATTAGGTTAAGCGGCATGAAAAACGGATTTAACCTTAAAAACAAACGGTTCCATATACATATGAGGCGTGAGTGAAGAATACTGGATTATGTGTTGTAATAACACAATACTAATATTTATGGAATGCTATATACTTTTTTCTATTTACGTTTTGCACTTTTTATTTTTGTCCTATGAAATATTTTCAATGCTAAACTTTAAGTTCGAGCTCACGGAATTTATGTCACAATTCGAAATTAACTTGAGAACTTAGACGAAAATGATAATATTAATCAGGCCGAAAAACAATATACATACGAAAATGTTTAATTTAAGATTTGATTAATTTTCACAATTTTTAATTGATTAAATCAGCAGGAGTTTATCGAACAGCCATAACTACATCAAAAATCTGAAGTCGGGTGTTTAGAAAAGTTGTCCGTCAACTTGTCTTCAGAAATTAGGCTAGCTTGCGCGTTACTCTTAATAATGAACGCTATAAAGCTAACCAGCACTTTCATTCCACAATATGATTTTATGGATGTGAAAGAAATGTAGTTACAATGCGATCCAAATGTTGAGTGATGCAGCTATTTCTTACCATCTTAGGGGTTATATAGTCACTGGTTTATAAGGGCAAATCCGCTTCTTTGGAAAATTTTTGAAGCGAATATCCTCTGGCTCTAGTATTGGCTTCAAATGCTTCAAAAAGTTGTGAAAAACTGGAATGACATACTAGGCTTGATGGTAAATTAATGAAATTATATCAACAAAATTGTGTCAAATTACCTTGTGTCAAATTATTTTGGAATATTTTTGTTCAGTTTAAAGCTCTAAAACCTAAAAAAAAACAAATTAAAAACGTGTAAACTGTACTTGTCAACTCAGACGCTAAGCAGAATTGCCTAACACCCCTCAAGCTGAGCCAGCTGCATTTTGAACCTACAACAAATAATGCAGCAGACGCCACTAACACAGCCAATGAAAGCAGCACGATCATTATAATCGTCCTTAAACCTAAAAATACCAACAACTGCAAATGTGTAAAGAAACTAAGAGAAAGAAGAGCAGAGGACGTTGAGATCAGAACGACTCGTGCCATGGTAAAATTGTCCTAGATTACAAATAATAAATGAAAACTTGGAATAACTAACATACACAAATGCCTGTGTACATCATTGGTTTTAGGGAACTAGAAAATACTATTGTGCCATATGAGGGTAGTCAATGTTCATCATGCCGTGTCAAATTATCAAAGAAAGCCACAATATCCTTATAGTGAACACACACTCATGCAAATAACAAAAAATAACAGTTGAACCATAAACCGTAATTCCCTGCTTATAGTTATGGCTTCGTCGTTGACGATCTGTGCCGATACCTAGTGAGCCGCAATGCAGCCGCCTATCACGTTGAATGTTACTGAAGATTTCCTAGGGGTTGCTTTCGAAGTATGCTTCTATATTAATGTCGAGTTCTTATCTTGCAGAAAACGGTATACACCCCTTGATAGTGCGACTTCCAAAACACGTACTTGCATATACATATGATACCTACGAACTTATATAGTATGTATGTATAATCATTCATATGTTGGTATGTGCAATATGTATACAAAAAAATAAATACGATAAAAGGCATCTGGAAAGCTTCGCCTCTTCCAAAAAGGCAGATGTCTTTCGGTTGAATTTTATGGTATTGCTTAGAGGGCCAGGAATTTGTGAAGAGCACAAGCGTTTGCGCGTGCGCGGCATGCGTAGACAATGCACTTATGAACAGCAACATTGGTAGCTTGAATTAAAATTTGCATTTCAAATAGAGAATACGTAGTTTCCTAAAGAAATACATACTTACGTATACAAAATCACATACATACATACATATGTAATTCAAATAAAAATGCTAACAACACACACACTAGTACATGTACCAAATAAAAATGCGTACATATTACTATTCCTAACAAAAATTATGAAGGTCTGGAGAACAGTTTTGAATTGAAATCGTCAGAAGCGTGGTATTTTATTGAAGTTATATACAAAAAACGCGTTGAATACATCTAAATAGGACAAAGATAATGTTTAAATCACTATCTTAGTTCTTTCAGGCCACTGGATAACATTGCAATGGCTTCGTTACTAGAATTTATAGGAGCCTTCCCGCTGGGTAAGTGTGCCTTCATGAAGTAAAGTTACTAGTTGAAATATAGCATCTAATAGAACACGATTTGGACTGGTTACTTTGTAATGCAATGAGGGGCATTCGATATAAGAAAAGTCCAATTTCAGCTAACTGACCAACTGTACAAATTTTCTCTGCCTGAACTTCATAACTAGGATTGCATAAGGGGCAAATGTCCACCACCAATCAGGCAGTTGAAGGCGTTTTTGGGAGATTGAGTGGGAATTGGTATTGTTGAAAAGAAAACCCATAGAGAAATTTGCTGCAGGGAGTGGTCGGCAAAAGATAAACTGAACCGCCTAAGCAACCTAGTAGGATATTGCGTGATTGTAATTTACAATTTGGATCAAGAAGAACAAAAATATTTATAATTTTATACTTCAACATCTAATATATTTCAAAATCTGTATTTCAGACAACCACCCTGTAAGTCTTTGCAAACAATTTACATTTCTTCATTAAAAGCCGTTACTTTTCTTCCTCATTCAAATTTTTTTTGTTTTTTAAAAAAATAATCAGAATGTCTTAATAGAATATTCTTTTTATTTTGTCAATGACTTATAACACAAAATCCATTGCGTGTCACCAAAAGCATTTTTAAGCATGCAAGTGGCATTTCCCGCAAGGCATCTATGCATTGATTCGCTGTTGTCTCGCCAATGACTAAACTATGCAAACGTTACATCGATGTTTTTGTAACAAAACATCCATACATCGGAGCGATGATATATGTACATATGTACATATGTACCGATGTCTTTTCATATCGATTTCCCAAAAAATTTACATCAAATATTTTAATTCTATTCTGGCGCTAGCATCTACATTCATTTCATTTAGGTTGGTGAATCTTTTTATGCTGGAGATTGGTACTACTAACTACCATGTTTCGGGCCCCGGCGAAATCGCTCTGCCTCAGTCTGTTAGCGGATGCTTCGTCATGAAGGCATGAAGGCTGAATTTACCGACTGTGGGACCAAAGATGCCTTCCCTTCCTACCTTGGCATTAAAATCGCAGTGTTCATACGTGCGCTCAAGGCGCTTATAGAAGCGGTCCTTGGTCGTATCGCGTTCGAGCTACGCAATGATTACAGCAATGTAACAACCCTTTTGCCTATTTGACAGTTTGTTGCTGATACTCCACTTATATTATTCTATGGAATTGCGAATATACATTTTATACAAACCTAAAAAGTCCAACACGCACAATAAATAACACCATTTGTAAAATGAATTATTTAGAATGATGATGTGAATTAAATAACAATGACGCTTACGACCTATTCTCATATCTACCAAATATGCATACCAAATTTTCGAAAAAATCGGTAGAGCCGTTTCAGAGGAGTTGGACCACAAACACCGTGACACGAGATTTTTATAAGTAAGATATAAAATATTACAATATGGGTGTCAAACGGTTCATCTCGGCGAAGAAAAGGTTCAGAGGGCAGCCACCTGTTTGAAAAGTCGAATTTAATTCAGCTGCAGTAGAATCTGGTTATAACCTTCCGACGTACTGGTGAAAATACATGGTACTACCCGGACGTCGTATAAAGCGAGCTGGTCTTTTCAATATTTTGTTTTCGCATAATTCTGCTATAAAAAATAGTTACTCATCATTTATCACTGACCAAGTGTCAAAAAAAGAGGAAAAATTTTATTTCAAGTCTGTCGATTAAAATTACAATGAAAAAGACAACTATCGCTGTGGATTAACTGTTATCCAGACCTGGAGCCATATGCGCATTTGCATTTATTCATAGATTATGTCGCTTAAAACAGTCGTATTAAACGGATGTTCTTATACTTTCGTAGTAATTGGTATGAAAATCAAACTTTAAGTTGTGTTTACATCCCTAAACGCGATCGGCCGTTATGAAAATTTGATGTCAAAATAATCGATTCCCTGAAGAGAAGGCTTATAGCATATAGAGGAGAAGAAATAGGGTTGCCACCTGCTTAAAAAGCCGAATTATTTAAATTATTTAAATTACGCACGAGTTACATGAAATAGTTGCCACCTGTTTGAAAATTCGAATTGAAATAAATAACACAAGCACACGCACATTTTTTATTGCCGAAGTTAAACTTAAAGTTCCTTCTCGATCTCGAGCCTCAAGAAACTTTAAACCTCTTTATTTGAAACAGTGTACGACCAATTTCAAATTAAATAAACCTTTCCAACATTTGTGCCAAGATTTCAACTATTTTTCCAGCACTTTTGATATATCCGACTCGTTTTTCCCCATAGAATAAGGTGTAATATCCTTTCTCAATAAAGGATTAACCATGGCAAAATATTCTTGCACTTCATGTATTATGTTCAGCTGATGAAGATTTTTTATGCAGCTGAGCAGTTTTGTTTCCCCAAACGAAAGTTTGTAGGTATATTTTGAACAGAGTTTCCATCTTTTTTAAAAGTCAAATTTAACTAAGTATACAAAAGGATACACAGTATTAAAATATGAGTATCATATTCATCTGTTGGATTTTTCTGCTTATTTATGAATCGAATTCAACGATGTAAATAACTTATTTTCGTAGAAAATGCAGATATCTCATTTTAAATCAGGACAGCAGTATAGTAATATAAAAGTAATGGTATTTGTAATTATTTTATTCTTTTGAAAATTTTTGTGTTTGCATGCGTACATACATATGTATATGTATGTATGTACAACTTCATAAAAGTCCTTTTATCTAATCGCATTCAGGTCAATTCCGCTCTTAACCAAACTCATTTCAAAGCATTCCCTTCGGTATCATTCATACATATTATCTTATCTTTCCCTGGATTCATAGGCAATCGATAAAATAGTGAATTTTTCATATCAGACCCCAAGCCCAACACGATATTATTGGAAACTATGGGATGCATAATTATCATCAATAAATACAATAATTTATATCATTACAGAAGTAATTTTCAAAATTACGCCAAGAGCTAAAACAACAATATTTATTAGGAAAATATTGAGTATATTATACCTACACACACACACAAATATCTCGCCACTGATCCGTAACGGTTATAACTTGTATTAAAAAACTACTTTTTTATCTTTATTTGTTGAGTTTTATTTTTTGCTCAGAAAATAATTTTTTTTGTAGTTATATTTTTTCCTTAAGAAATAATCGATATTTCTGGAGTTTCATTTTTTGCGCCGAAAATAATCGTTGCTTCCTGAGTTTTATTTTGTGCTCAGAAAATAATAAATTTTCTTAAGTTTCATATATCGCTCAGAAAATAAAACTTAATTTGTGGGTGTAGTCTTTTTCTGATAAGGCAAAAAACTTTATTTTAAATTTGTGGCCATTTGCGTTGAAAATCCCCACAATTAATTTTTAGTTTTTGTGCGATAAATAAAACTCAAGAAGTGACGATTATTTTCGAAGCAAAAATAAAACGAAAAAAAAGATTAATTTCTGAGCAAAAAATAAAACTTAAGAAATAATGATTATTTTCTCAACGGAAATTAAATTTGTTTTTTTTTTATAAAAAAATCAATGCCCCTGAATTTGGTCCTTGTTACAAGGTGTATGATATTTTACTCATTACGCATGTAGCATTTCTTTTTCTACATTATTTTTTTAGTTGAAATTTAGACAATAATCGTTATTTGCAGTCCTGGCTTTTCGGTGACTTTTAAAAAAATCCCGTTTCTAAAAAATCCCGATAAATGTTTTTGTCAGTTCTCTTTTAAAAAGTCTTAGTAAATATTCTTGAGTTGCCACTTTTTGTTGACGAATTTTCTTATATTTGCCTGAAGTTTACGTGGCCAAATTTCTTTGATCATTCATTCGCTAATTCTTTCGTCTACCTTTTCGAAGCGGAGCGAAATAAGTGTACTTGAATAAAACATGAAAATGTGAAAACGAAGAAAGCGAAATGTCAAAAATATTCCTCAAAATTTTTTAGACGTGCGCCCACTCCGCTGACTTTTGTATTCTTCTCTCCTACAACCGCGTAATGCACGCTTGTCCACCCATCGTGTAAATCCAATCAAACGTCTCGCTGTAATCCACATTAGAGCTAAATTTTGTATTGTTTCTCTAATTTGTGCCCTCTCCTCTACGGAATAGATGAATGATACGACCAAGGACCGCTTCTATAAGCGCCTTGAGCGCACGTATGAACACTGCGATTTTAATGCCAAGGTAGGAAGGGAAGGCATCTTTGGTCCCACAGTCGGTAAATTCAGCCTTCATGCCTTCATGACGAAGCATCCGCTAACAGACTGAGGCAGAGCGATTTCGCCGGGGCCCGAAACATGGTAGTTAGTAGTACCAATCTCCAGCATAAAAAGATTCACCAACCTAAATGAAATGAATGTAGATGCTAGCGCCAGAATAGAATTAAAATATTTGATGTAAATTTTTTGGGAAATCGATATGAAAAGACATCGGTACATATGTACATATGTACCGATGTCTTTTCATATCGATATACATATGTATACATATGTACATATGTACCGATGTCTTTTCATATCGATTTCCCAAAAAATTTACATCAAATATTTTAATTCTATTCTGGCGCTAGCATCTACATTCATTTCATTTAGGTTGGTGAATCTTTTTATGCTGGAGATTGGTACTACTAACTACCATGTTTCGGGCCCCGGCGAAATCGCTCTGCCTCAGTCTGTTAGCGGATGCTTCGTCATGAAGGCATGAAGGCTGAATTTACCGACTGTGGGACCAAAGATGCCTTCCCTTCCTACCTTGGCATTAAAATCGCAGTGTTCATACGTGCGCTCAAGGCGCTTATAGAAGCGGTCCTTGGTCGTATCATTCATCTATTCCGTAGAGGAGAGGGCACAAATTAGAGAAACAATACAAAATTTAGCTCTAATGTGGATTACAGCGAGACGTTTGATTGGATTTACACGATGGGTGGACAAGCGTGCATTACGCGGTTGTAGGAGAGAAGAATACAAAAGTCAGCGGAGTGGGCGCACGTCTAAAAAATTTTGAGGAATATTTTTGACATTTCGCTTTCTTCGTTTTCACATTTTCATGTTTTATTCAAGTACACTTATTTCGCTCCGCTTCGAAAAGGTAGACGAAAGAATTAGCGAATGAATGATCAAAGAAATTTGGCCACGTAAACTTCAGGCAAATATAAGAAAATTCGTCAACAAAAAGTGGCAACTCAAGAATATTTACTAAGACTTTTTAAAAGAGAACTGACAAAAACATTTATCGGGATTTTTTAGAAACGGGATTTTTTTAAAAGTCACCGAAAAGCCAGGACTGCAAATAACGATTATTGTCTAAATTTCAACTAAAAAAATAATGTAGAAAAAGAAATGCTACATGCGTAATGAGTAAAATATCATACACCTTGTAACAAGGACCAAATTCAGGGGCATTGATTTTTTTATAAAAAAAAAACAAATTTAATTTCCGTTGAGAAAATAATCATTATTTCTTAAGTTTTATTTTTTGCTCAGAAATTAATCTTTTTTTTCGTTTTATTTTTGCTTCGAAAATAATCGTCACTTCTTGAGTTTTATTTATCGCACAAAAACTAAAAATTAATTGTGGGGATTTTCAACGCAAATGGCCACAAATTTAAAATAAAGTTTTTTGCCTTATCAGAAAAAGACTACACCCACAAATTAAGTTTTATTTTCTGAGCGATATATGAAACTTAAGAAAATTTATTATTTTCTGAGCACAAAATAAAACTCAGGAAGCAACGATTATTTTCGGCGCAAAAAATGAAACTCCAGAAATATCGATTATTTCTTAAGGAAAAAATATAACTACAAAAAAAATTATTTTCTGAGCAAAAAATAAAACTCAACAAATAAAGATAAAAAAGTAGTTTTTTAATACAAGTTATAACCGTTACGGATCAGTGGCGAGATATTTGTGTGTGTGTGTAGGTATAATATACTCAATATTTTCCTAATAAATATTGTTGTTTTAGCTCTTGGCGTAATTTTGAAAATTACTTCTGTAATGATATAAATTATTGTATTTATTGATGATAATTATGCATCCCATAGTTTCCAATAATATCGTGTTGGGCTTGGGGTCTGATATGAAAAATTCACTATTTTATCGATTGCCTATGAATCCAGGGAAAGATAAGATAATATGTATGAATGATACCGAAGGGAATGCTTTGAAATGAGTTTGGTTAAGAGCGGAATTGACCTGAATGCGATTAGATAAAAGGACTTTTATGAAGTTGTACATACATACATATACATATGTATGTACGCATGCAAACACAAAAATTTTCAAAAGAATAAAATAATTACAAATACCATTACTTTTATATTACTATACTGCTGTCCTGATTTAAAATGAGATATCTGCATTTTCTACGAAAATAAGTTATTTACATCGTTGAATTCGATTCATAAATAAGCAGAAAAATCCAACAGATGAATATGATACTCATATTTTAATACTGTGTATCCTTTTGTATACTTAGTTAAATTTGACTTTTAAAAAAGATGGAAACTCTGTTCAAAATATACCTACAAACTTTCGTTTGGGGAAACAAAACTGCTCAGCTGCATAAAAAATCTTCATCAGCTGAACATAATACATGAAGTGCAAGAATATTTTGCCATGGTTAATCCTTTATTGAGAAAGGATATTACACCTTATTCTATGGGGAAAAACGAGTCGGATATATCAAAAGTGCTGGAAAAATAGTTGAAATCTTGGCACAAATGTTGGAAAGGTTTATTTAATTTGAAATTGGTCGTACACTGTTTCAAATAAAGAGGTTTAAAGTTTCTTGAGGCTCGAGATCGAGAAGGAACTTTAAGTTTAACTTCGGCAATAAAAAATGTGCGTGTGCTTGTGTTATTTATTTCAATTCGAATTTTCAAACAGGTGGCAACTATTTCATGTAACTCGTGCGTAATTTAAATAATTTAAATAATTCGGCTTTTTAAGCAGGTGGCAACCCTATTTCTTCTCCTCTATATGCTATAAGCCTTCTCTTCAGGGAATCGATTATTTTGACATCAAATTTTCATAACGGCCGATCGCGTTTAGGGATGTAAACACAACTTAAAGTTTGATTTTCATACCAATTACTACGAAAGTATAAGAACATCCGTTTAATACGACTGTTTTAAGCGACATAATCTATGAATAAATGCAAATGCGCATATGGCTCCAGGTCTGGATAACAGTTAATCCACAGCGATAGTTGTCTTTTTCATTGTAATTTTAATCGACAGACTTGAAATAAAATTTTTCCTCTTTTTTTGACACTTGGTCAGTGATAAATGATGAGTAACTATTTTTTATAGCAGAATTATGCGAAAACAAAATATTGAAAAGACCAGCTCGCTTTATACGACGTCCGGGTAGTACCATGTATTTTCACCAGTACGTCGGAAGGTTATAACCAGATTCTACTGCAGCTGAATTAAATTCGACTTTTCAAACAGGTGGCTGCCCTCTGAACCTTTTCTTCGCCGAGATGAACCGTTTGACACCCATATTGTAATATTTTATATCTTACTTATAAAAATCTCGTGTCACGGTGTTTGTGGTCCAACTCCTCTGAAACGGCTCTACCGATTTTTTCGAAAATTTGGTATGCATATTTGGTAGATATGAGAATAGGTCGTAAGCGTCATTGTTATTTAATTCACATCATCATTCTAAATAATTCATTTTACAAATGGTGTTATTTATTGTGCGTGTTGGACTTTTTAGGTTTGTATAAAATGTATATTCGCAATTCCATAGAATAATATAAGTGGAGTATCAGCAACAAACTGTCAAATAGGCAAAAGGGTTGTTACATTGCTGTAATCATTGCGTAGCTCGAACGCGCCCCAATTAATACTACTTTTTAAATCGCCGATACTTTTAACGCAAAGCTGTTTTCAATTTTACTAATATCTATTATTAACTTTGTTATGCAAACGATTCACGACGCTCCACTTTCAATAGTGCCAAAAAAAAACATCTATGAATAAAAGAAACACGTTGTGTTGTAATTTATAGGGAGTGAATCTATAAGTTTTTCGCCTTATTTAATTCAATCAAAATAATATTGACAAAAAAGGAAGGATGATATACTTATTGACCAATCTGAACTTATACATTGCAAATTATAAAAAGTCATCATCTTTTGCTGCCGGTTAATGTGACGCCTTCCGGAGCTGGCCAGCTCAACCCAACCTTGTAGTGCTGCAAACTTCGATGAAGAAGTATTGCCAAAAGTACCACTTCATAATATTGTTAACCTTCACTCTGTGCATGGTTTTTACACCCTGAATCCGTGGTGAACTGAATTCCCCAGTACGCAGTACTTGAACAAAGTATCGAGTATTAACTCGTATCGTAACATGTTTTACCAGGAAATTTCGAGTTCTGACTTCACAAACACCTATGTAGGTTAGAGAATGTTTAGAAAACGAGTCGAACTGTGATGTGTTTATCTAAGTTAGAAGGTTAGAATACGATTAGAGAAACTGTTGAGAACTATTGCATTCTCTACAAAAAGGGGGATTAGTTCTTATAAGGTTACATATGTAATAGTATCCTCACGTTGAGTTCTAATTGGTTTTTATGTGGATTTTAAGATATATTTCTAACGTGAAAGCAAGCGTTAGATACTGTGTTTGTTGGGAAGCGGCTCTGTCCGATTAAACTGTCGTATCTGCACAAATACGGTTTTTGAAACGCTTTTTACAAATAATCAAAATTTAAATTTGTTTTCGCATTAATAAAACGAGTAGATCTGAATTAATAAAATCAAATCTTTTCATTTCTACAAGAAGCATACTTGGGAGAGATCAAATACAAACGCCTTTTATTTAATTTATCGGATTGACTTCGAAGGCAGTTGCTCACATCTTTAATCGGAACGGCAGTATAGTAATCCACACCATGTAGAAATATTTGCAGAAATTCCAATACCAATAATAGAGAATAGAATTTAAGTTCACATATCATTCAAAACATTTTTAAACCTACTTGAATATCCCCCGACATCCAGAGGCGGATTAGACCGAAATTACACGCTTTTTAATTTAGACAACCGCCTTAATTTAAATTTAAAAAAATTAGTTGAATCCGTACTTTCGCCTGAATAAAAACATTTTCGCTCATTTAACATCATTTATTCTCCACTTAGCACTTCAAAAGTCCAGCAACGTAAAATGCCCTTTCTGAAGATACATACATATGTACGTATATATTAAATATGCTCTCAAGTCCTAATTATTCTTATTGAAGTGCGGCCGCCTTAAAAGCGGAAACAAGCCAAGAAAAGTTTCTCAACAAACTTCAACTCAAGTTACTTGCTGCCACTCCACTAAGGAGTTGGCTATCAAACAAAGGAATTGTGTTCTTAGGAAAAGTCAAGAAAAGCGCAAAAGTAAATACCGAAATATAAATAAAAACCGTTGTCTTAAAACGTTGCCAGTTATGACTGAAGTATACTATGTATATTTAAGCTCAATGTAAGTAAGTGCGCTAATTGAGGGATGATTTTCTTGGAATGTGGCTGATGTCTCCGCACTTGATTTCTTTGCTGGTAATTTAGAGCAGCCGGGTAATTCAATGTGGCCGAAAGTGTCTGTATCACGACGCCTCCTGCGTTACAAGGCAAATGCCAAGTTAGCACTTCAAGGTGAAACGTCCGCAAAGTGGCGACAAAAATGTCAAATAATAATAGACACGCCATTGAAATAAATACGAATTTTGGGTTCGTTGTGCTTTTTGTTTGCAAGTTTTCTCCTTCAACATTGCTTTTTTCGTAACAACATTTTATGGGCAATTTAGGCAAAATGTTATGGCTTTTCATGTAAATATTACGATTTCACATCATCCATTCACCGCAAGTTGCGGCAGCAAGTTGATCATTGAGGTCGGACATTCCCAAAGGGGATTTTAATGAAACGATGGATACTGCAAAAATGTAGTGGAACACAAGGGAAGCGCGCGGTTTCTGCTAATTTTCGTCAAATACTCGGAAAGTGATTTATTGTTGACAGTTCATTGAACGAACTAAGCGCCGACCAAATTTAGCATCAGGAGGAATACGAGTATATCTTTTAACAAACGCTAATATTAAATAATCGTAAGAGTCAATGTAAGTCCTTGCTGATTATTTTAACTTAATCTTAATTTTCAAAATTTTGAAAATGAACAATTAAAATGTAAAAAAACGAATACAAATTCTATTACAAAACAGTATTAATTTCTTTACTGTTAAATTTTTGGATAAATTCTTATCCCATAAAGATATACATAGCTTGTCTGATAACGGTGAAAATATTGAAAAATGTTTTGATTTTTTAAACATAAAATAAATTAAAAGCTTAATATTATCTACAAGAGCATGGCTACAAGGCCATCAGCTCGATTAAATAAAAGAAAGTGTACTAAGAATAAAATAAACATTATATATGGCCAATATCGCGGGTACGAGGAACGCTAAATGACAATTTTTTTTTTGAATTACGCACTTAATCATATATATTTTGTTTATATACATGCTATAGCATCTATAAACCTCTAAATACCTCTAAAGAAGGATATAAATAGTATTCCTTGCGATTTCCATTGATATAATGAATGTTTAATTTTTTCTATGCCTCAGTATGAGGGAATATGTATTTCACGTTAGTTGATAATAAATATTCGATTTTCTACATTTTAGATAGTGTACAATTGTTTTCTTGTCCGAAATTTACCAATTTTCTGAAATCAAATCGCAATGTAACATTAAATACTTTTTTTTGTAACGTTAAATACTGCACATTTGGATTTGCAAAATTGTTGTAAGGAGAGTTTTCTCTCAAGTTGATACTTATATTATTTCTTTGAACCTTGGACTTGTGAAAATTACATTGTTTTAAATTTTAGCTCTGCGTTCAAGTGTTGAGTTACTTCCTAACTCAAAAATGCAACGTTAAAGACTAGACAAAACTTCGCGTATCTTTGAAACTGCTGACGATGGAAAAAAAGTTTACACATATAAAATGTAAACCTTGTGGCCTACTTTAATGTACATTTGAAAATTTTTATATATCATTTAATATTACGGGTATATGAACGAAAATATTCGTGCGACTGTAACGTTAAAGACAATGATTTTGACCATATGTATATCGACTAAGCAGGTATTAACATAAATATTTCTATATTTTGTTCGATTCTAAAGGTGTTTTTAATATTTCGATAACACAGTGTTACAAAAAAAAAAAATCGCATGAACCTTTCAAGTCACATAGTAGAGGTCGTTGGTATGGTTGAATACAACATGAAATAGTGTTCGATAAATTTTTAACACCCTCAAATTTTTGATTTATGTCCTAAAAACTGTTTTAGGCCATTTGAAAATTTTTAACTCGGTCATTTCTTAACCGATTTTATATTTTCAAACGGATTCGGGAAGTCAAATGTCAGTGCTTTTTGAACATATGAAATAAACGCAAGTTAAGATTGACATGTTTCTAGTGTAACAGCTAAATTACATTTACAAGCAATTTAATGCTTGATGAAAATTTTACCTCAAAATTGAAATCACATGAAAAAAGAGCATGGCTGGGATTTATTTCTTTGTGCAAGAACTTATTAGGGAATAAAAAGAGTCGAATTTCTGGAGGCTTATGGAGAAATGGGATGTAATATGGCTATTAAAGTTCACTTTTTGGATTCTCATCTGGAATTTTTCCCAGAAAATCTTGCTGAACTAAGCGACGAACAGGGTGAAAGATTTCATCAAGAAATATCAACGATCGAAAAGCGTTTCGAAGGAAAGAGGCAAGTCAGAATGCTGGGTAATTACTGTTGCTGGCTCCAACGTGAAACTGACGACCCTTTCTTTTAAACGTAAAAGATCAAGTAAACATTTTTAACGAAAACTGAAATTGTAATATAAATGTGAATTTAATCAAATAAAAAACCAATTTTATGACAAAATTTCTTTAGAATTTCTTTCTGTTGCTACACTAAATGTGATGTAATAGTTAACAAAAATCTAATTCTACTTGTGTTAAATGTGCTAAACGACGAAGTTAGACATTTTTGTGTTGTATTCAACAAGACCAATAATCTCCACTGTGTCACTTCAAAGGTTCAGAATCACTGTAACACCGTGTAATTGTTGTGTTCCCAAAGAGACGTCGGTTGATAGCTGACAGGGTTAAGCAACTGTATATATATAATGTATATATATAATATATAATGTTATCAAAAGAAAGGATCTGGTCACATCTGATGCAATTTGGTGGGTCTTCTCGTCTTAGAAGATATTGATGAGTTATAGAAGTGTGTCCTTAGTGACCGAGCAAGGGCAGAAGGGCGCGTAGATGATGATTTTTATTTAGTTTTTGGCTTTTCTTTAATTTTGTTATTAGATGGATTAAGAATGGACTTTAAGAATGCTAGACTATCGGTACAAACAATTGTTTTGATTTTGCTGTAGGAGTGCTCTATTTTTTCTACAGTGATAGTTCTTTGTCGATAATTGGTGCATCAATCTTCCGCGATGGGTGTCGCGGACGGAATGTTTTGGTTGTTGTTAGGTTCATTTCCTTGGCTCGTGAGAGTGTATGGTGCAATGCTAAAAGAATTTTTGGAGGCCGTTAATTTTTCATAATATAGTCTACATATGGGTCGATGATTGAATCGTTGTGGAACAGTAGTTTAATAAGAAATTTCATCTCTGCTTCAGTTGCCCTTTCTTCGATATGAGGAAGACCAAATTCTTCAAGGATAATGTTGATTGGAGTTGTTCGAAATCCATAACAGCTGGCTCGTATCTCAATTTCCACGACAATGGCTTGAATACAGAATCTGTGATCTAATTTTTGGGCAGGAATATTTTCCTTTACACGTAAAGCAAAAGCGACCATAGTGTAACGAATGCAGCCAAAAATAGTAAAAATTTAATTTGAAAATTAGAAATATTTTTAATGCCAATCGAATGTTAATACTCGTACAAATTTTTTTTACCGAAAATTACATTCATAATAGTTTTTCATTTTTTTTTCAAAGTAGAGAGCTTACAATATAAAATATTCACTAAGTAATAACAGCATTTATATGCGGTTTTTATCTTAACTTGAGCAGCGATTCGCATAACCTAACCTTTTTTTAATTATACTCAAACAACTTTTTGTTTTATTCTCCTGAAGTTCATAGTTTTTCTTCTGATGTTATTTCATATACATATAAGCATAATGTGCAATAATAAAAATAAAAGTGCATTTACAAATTGTGAGAGGGAAAACGCTTGAGATAGCAAAGTCTAACATCATCAATACCTGTTAGAGGGAAGCGTTTACTATTAAATTGTGAGTATCTGTATCATAAAATTTTAATAGTTTTCGTTCTTTACTTTAGGAGAAGAGAGTTTCTTTAAAAAGGCTACAATTTTGTAGACGTTATGGGAAGAGTTGCGATATATTTCCACTTGCATAATATTTTAACTTGCATTTTGTCATTTATATTCGTTTTAGTTAACTTAAATATGCTTATTATACTTAGTAGACCAAAAAAGTTATTGATATTTAAATACCATGTTTTATTCTTGTTAACATTGAAATTATATTCTTAATTAAAAAAAAAATTGATTTTTCAACCTGTATTTTTAAAATACTATAAATAATTGAGTTTCCGAGTACTACAAATTTGATTATACATAAAAATAAAAACATATCTAAATTAATACAATTTTTTTTAGAGGTGGGTGTGGTGGTAAAACGCTTCCAACTTCATTATCTAATTGAGTGAGTATACCACGTTTTAGGAAAATCTGCGGGACTTTCTATATAAACCTTTATTTTATGTCCTTCATATGATTGTGCTCCACTATCTGTTCTCCTTCTAATTTTGGCCATTCGCTGCTATACGGGGCGTTACACTGTGCGACGGCACCCCAAATGCGCTGCGTTGGCGTCGTCCAGTCCTGACCACAAGACTCAATTTACTTTCTCTAGCATAGTTAGCGTATAACTTGTTTCTTACAACTGCTTAAACCATTTTTTGCTTAGTATATTGTCTATAATAAAACTGTAGAAAAATTGTGTCTGTACATTGGAAAGGGTTTTAAAAAAAATCCAAGGTGATGCAGGGAATGCAAAATAATTTAATTTTTAGTCTGTTTGAAATCAAAAAACTCCAAAACTACTGAATATACTTATATATGGTCCTATATATAGTACTTTTATATGACCAGTTAATGGTGACTAGCAAATAACGTTGGACATACTGTAAGGTATTTTTCAATAGCATTAATGTACGCCGGTGTTTAGATTTTGTTGCTGATATTTTTTAAAGCGAACTGGCGCTCGCCGGGTTTAGCCAAATAAGTGTGCTAAATACTGAGAGCTGCCAAATTCGGCCCTTTATTGTGTCAAAAGTTTTCAGATTTATCAACCCAAAGTGTACATATTAAAAGTAGTCGGTCTCAAAAATAAAATCAAAGTTAAATTTGCAGGCAGAGATTTCAAACGATTATTTGGATTTGGCGAGGTTAAAAAAGCAAAAGTCAGACATAAACACAAATAAATTTTTTCATGAACATCATTAGGTCAAAGGAAAATATGCGTATTTACCTGGGTCTACTTTGTACTGCGATGCGGATAAAAAGGCGTCATTCACATACAAATTGTCGATTCCTTCGCATCGCATTTGATTTTCTTATAGCATCACAGAGTCACAAAGTAGCCCCTACAACCAAATGGAAATCACAGTTCACAAAATAAGATAATGCTTAAGGTTGCTATTTCAAAAATTCTGTTGTTGTATACTTTCCTTGGATCAAGTTTGAATATTATTTCGACGAAATTTCGCGTCTGCCTAAAATTTTTGTGTACAGAAATACATTAAAAGTGCATTTATGGATTAATTCAATTTGTACAGATTTTGACAGTCATAATTACTTAGCACACATATTTCAATAAAAATTGGGAATACCTAGTTTTACACACATTTCTAATCCTTTTGCATTAAATCGGTATGTATACTTATGCCTAAGTATTAAATTAAGTAGAAGTATCGGTCGCCGTAGCTGAGTGTGTAGCGTATGCTATGCGGGCTTTACCCAGATTACCTCGTGTTAAAATATCGTTTTTCTAATATGCAATGGCAAACCTCCGAGTGTCCTAATAGTAAACGTTTTCCTATAAGTACATACATATATACTTGACTTAGAAAATAAATGACAACTTTATGACCGGAAGGTAATCCTGGTCCCCTATCTGTTAGCCAAAAGTTTATCCTTTTATTTCTAGTTTGTGCTCAAATGTTTTATTTTACTGAATAGCAGTGCGACGTTTTTATCGTCCGCCTTCTCTTCTTCTTTATTTTAAGACGCCATCAAAGTAAAAATTAAAAAATATTTAAAGTCTGGATAGGTAGCAATAAAGACAAAACTGGGCGGGGCAGTTGTCCATTTTTGTTTAAATTATAATATTTTACTCAGATTTCCCTTTTAATCATCTTTATCAAATTGAAATTCATTACTTATATATAGATATATGATAAGATTTACAAAGCACGAGCGAAATAATCTCTCAGAAAAATTGTCTGTCGTTCGATAATACTACGCTGGTTTTAAATAAGTAGCACATCAATCCGTTCAGTTTGCCGGTAATCAGCAATTCACCTGTTGGTGCAAATTTATCTATATTATTGTCAGCTAGAGCTACGAGTATTTGATTTCTTTCATCGACTCCGTTGCGGCAAAATTATGGAAGTTAGTAGCTTGCAGTTGAAGCTCCGAAAAATATAATATTAACTACTTCACAAAGCCAATAAATATGGTTGAAGCCTGTTTTTCATTGTTTTTTTTTTCTTACTTATTGCTCATCCCTTTTCTCGCGTTTTGTCCTGTCAATGATTCACAAACTATTTTAGCTCATTTCATGCTTGATTTAATAGCTTAATAGTTTACAATTTTTTCTTCGCCCCATGAATTTTGTTTTCATCGGCTGTGGTGTAAGTTTCTTATACTTGCATTCTTTCTATGGTATCCTTTCATATAACATCCTTGCCCCAACTACTTCAACATTGCACACAGTAACACTATATTTGGGTTTCATGTGTACGTATAGATATGCATGTGTATACATTATTTATGTACATATACATATAAACTTAACAACTACAACCAGTGCTGTCGTGTTGATTCCAAAGTATCAAAGGGATATATTTTGGTCTTAAATTTTGAGTAATACTTCTTTTGTCAATTTGTATACAATTTCACATCAGTTAAATTTTCGGCGCAATTCACGATTTGTTGCATTATTCGTTATCAACCAAAAGGTATACATATGTAAACTCAATCAGAATGAGACATGCTCACACGGCCCTCGATTATTATATCGGTAAAAATTTGGTATAAAAAGCAAGATATATTTTCGAAATATATTTAAAGCACAAAACACTGATAATACTTTTGGAATGATTTTCTCTATTCTAATAAAGGAATTGTCAAAGAGAAATGGAGAAAGTGACTATTTGAGATATTTATTTTATTCAACTGGGTGATTCACAGGGCGTCATAATGTGTCATAAGTCATAAAGTCATAAAACAGAAAAAAATACAAAATTGCTTAATTTTAATTATTAGTTTCAAATCTAAAATTGTATGACTTTATGATTTATGACACATTATGACACCTTGTGAATCACCCAAATATCTTTATATTGCTTGACTTTCCTCAAATAAGTTATCACATTAAAATGCCGGTAGTATTATTCATTCCTTTTCGATTTTTGTAAGTTCAAAAAAAGCGTTAACAAACTTCTCTTAAGCATCTAATATATCGTTCTTTATTAAAAGAAATCAAATTCAAATTTCTTTCATTTATAGCGGAAGTAAAATACTTCTGAAATATTCATATGAAGTACTGGTCTAAGCAGCAAATAGCTGTATGAGTACATTGTTTTTGTCTAACTTCATCTCGTTATGTACATATGTCCGGAGAAACTTCTTTGTTTTTTAATCGACAATTATAATGAAAATGATAGTGACAATGACAATTATAATCATAATAGTAGTTATAAAGGTAATTATAATGATAATGATAATGATAATGATATGATAAAGATAACGATAAAGGCAATGACAATGGTAATGATAACGATAACGATAATTATAATCGCAATTGTAATGATATTTACATAAATGCATTGCCAGATAATGAAATACTTTCCTCTTTAGAGATGAATACAGTTTGCTTTTGTAAATAATTAGAGGTTAACACAGCGGCAACACTGACTACAGCATAAAATACACATATTTATACATATGTATGTATATATTTATGCCCATATGTTTGAATACATTGTGTTTGTTGTTTAAATTAAGGCTTTTTGCTTACTCATTTCCCAGTCTCTTGCTCTTCTTTTACAATGAAAGTTTTAATTAAGAAAGCCTTCAAGTGATTTATTGATTATCCTGCTTATTGGGATGTACACAAATCTACATGCACATCGCATACTCTCATACACAGTTCAATGAATTTAAATTGTGTTTTCAGGTAATATATAAAATATACGACATGCATTTTTCATATGCTGTTATTGCAATCTTTAAGGTTGAACGACATAATGGATTACCTAAAAACATGAATTTACATTATTTAAAATAAACAATAATAAAAATTGAGGTAATAGTGCACATAAACTTTCAAATCTATTTGTTCAATTCAGTGGAAGTATTCTTTTTTAGATTCATTTAGATTAGATGTCTTTCTAACATAAAGTAAAAAAGTGTTAATATATTTTCATAAAAATTATGCCATTTTAACCCGAAAACTACATTTTAATAAAAGGATTTGAGATGAAAAAAAAAATTGAGATGCAAAGCTGTTACTTGTATACGCTGCCGAAGTTGGCATTTTCAAAATTTCCTTTTCACGAAAGTGATGTGGATGTAGTCAAAGCCAAAGTAATACATAAAGAATTCATGCAAAAGTTCAACCAATGTATCTAAATTTATAATTACCCTACAAACCATACTTTCAAAGTTATCTGAATGATAAGGAAATCTTAAATTTTATTATTTCCGAAAATGTTCTACTATTCTAATATAAATAATACAAATACCTAGTGGGCGCCCTTATGTTGCACGACAAATTGATAGACAGACCACCGAAAGTTAAATGATTATTATGAGAAGCTTTCCTGACAGATACACTAGGGGATTCCATTGCCTGCTGATGTGCGACCTTTATTAGCAAAACTTTCTTTCGGGGTACTTCGAAAACTCGAAAATTTTTTTCCAAATACATCTATCCCGGAATAGTAAAATATCTGAGCATTTAAAGCGAAGTCCCACGAAGTGTAGTCAGATTTCAAATTTCATATCGCTTTCGTAGAAAGCAAATATTTAAAGAAAGGGACAGGATGATAGTAGAGTTGAGGTTTTTTACTGAAAGGACTAGTGCACTTCGTAAATATTTTTTTTTACTGCGTGGTAAAAAGTGTTCATTTATTCTGTCCCTCTTACATAAGTACACAAGTTAATAAAATGCTATTTAAGTGCACTTTAATAAAACTTGTGCAGTATTTTTGTCACGAACTACAGAGATTTGATTGTGTTTGTAAACAGTATTCACAATGTTTACCGAAAGTGTCCACTCGAGGTACTTCTTTAGATTATATAAGTACAAAATAAATTGATTGAAACATGATCCAGAATTTATTACCTTTGGTAAAATTGTATAAACATATGCATACTTTTTACATAGAAATTCATCAGTTCGAAGTCACTGAAGATTTGACAACTGTCATATCCATTTCTCATACGATAAATTATAGCAAAATCTGGCTCAAATTATTGTTTCATATAAAAAGTAATTTACCAAAACTACGGCTATTTGCTGAAAACATGTAGCCGTTCACAGTTTAAAAAAATAATCCTGGTCGGTCCAACCTCGGCCACGCTATCCACGACATTTTTGCGTAGAATTCTTTTCTGCGTAGGCTGCATTTTGGGATCTTTTTCCAATGTGGGCGTAATTAATTTTCAAAAATTAATCATTTCATTTCATTTTTTGTGTGCGGCCTTATTTCACGTGATCTAACTTCCACCCACCAGTAAACTACCTATGTATGTATGTACATATGTACATATATGAATGGATCAAACTTTGACTTTTTAGTTTTTTGTTTGTTTGGAGAAGTTAAATTTTTACGAGGGGTCTTCTGGTCTAAGTAAAATCCGAACTCAAATACGACGAACTTTGCGATATTCGCCGATATCAGTTGCTGTTCCAAAAACATTGACGCTATAGACGAAATGCCGTAAAGTTCAGGCTGAAAATGAATATTTTTTAAAATATTCCAATCGAAAATACATACATAATTACATATTTAAACGCCTTTTGCAACTTACTTTTCATTTTACTGACAAGAAAGGCACCGGATTCAAATCACAAAAATGTTTGTGAATGTAGAAGGCGAATTCATATAAGGTATAGTTACTATAGCAGCGGATTTGATTTTTTTATTCACCTACATGCAGCACGGTGTACTGAATACTGAAGGTGACGCCTTTAGAAGTACCGCTACTTTGGTTTTGCCGGGTTTGACCATTCTCAACTTCAACTAGACAAAGCTTTTTTCACAAATTAAGAAAAAGAGACACTTTTTTTAGTATTTTGCGAATTTATTTATTAAATGTCTGCCTATAAATTCATACTTTTACACTTTAGAACAATTAGAACACGGTTTTCAATGAAATATTGGAAGTTGTTCAGTTTTCTCTCTCCCGTATTCTTGTTTACTAAAGGCGAGATCTGTCATTTCACCGCGGGAGGGCGCAATCTTGTATTCTATCATTCTTGTACATGCAGGGCGAATTCAGGTGGTTTCAGAGGGTGTTGTTATACGCACAAAAACAAAGATTTACACTAACAAATTGTACGCACAATGACAGTATGATTTACAACAAACATATTATTTTGACCTAACGTTCGCCTAGCGCATTCAATCAGCTGCTTCATCAACGTCGCCTGATATCGCCTGTCGAACTACTCATGACAATTAAATCATACTTATTCCAATGACAGTTAAAGAGCAGAATGCAACTCGACTTACATTCAGAAAGGCATTTGTGTTTACTAAGGCAAATTAGCTTTGCTCGTCTGTCACGTCTGTAAGAAATACATTTAATAAAGCCGTTCTTTGGTTTAGCTATTGCACTTTGTTCTCTATTAATGCACTGATACGTACATATTTTGCTTGTTGATATTGGTACCCATTTGTAATAACATGACGGTCCTCAATTTTTCCCATACAAATTGCATTTTCATTGGTCAAGTAAATTACAACGAATAGCAGACTAAGAAGAAAGACTAGTACCAGCTATGACTGAACAGTCTCAAATACAGTAGAAGAAGCGGTAGACCGATCCATCGCTACTTCCAACTGCTAATGTATCGCAGAGTATTCAACCAATCGGAATGAAACACTTAAACTTGCGACAATGCGAACATCGGTGTAGTTAGTGAAAGATAAGTATGTACATAAGTGTTGCGCTGCGACGTTGCTCCATTCACACTCATACATATGTATTTAAAACCTGTGTGTTCATATAGAACTTAGGATTGAATTGAATAGGTGGAAGATTGACAGTGCTTTTACTCTGCCGAAGGAGTTCAAACAAACTTCTTTAATACATATTTTTTTTTTAGTGAAACTTCTTTGCGCTCGTTGGGCTGTAATTCCAATATCGAATGAAACGAAAAAGCGACAGGAAAAGGGAGTGGATGGCGCGCGTGGTGGGGCAGTCAAACGGAAGGAGATATGGGAGAGAAACGAAAACGCGACAGATTCGGAGTAGGAAAAAACGAGAGAGGGGTAGCAAAGCGGACAGAGTGTGGCAATGATTGTTCTCTACATCACTCCGAACCAGGGAATTAACGATATAATAAAATTCATACATAGAGCATAATTGGCAGATACTCCCTCTGGTGAAGCAGAATTAGGAGAATTTTGCTTTGGAAGAAGCTCAACCACTTGTACAATTTTTAGAAAGTACATTTAATTTAAAAATGAATAACAATCCCAAAGACTCAACAACCAGATCAGGCACGACAATAGGTGCAATTTTCTCAAGATATTTAAATAATTTACAATCACGAGTTTTCATTTCATAGTTTTCATACCGCAAACCAATTGTATCTTTTCTTGAATATGAAAGTATGAAAGTGAATAAATAGATTTTTTATAAATGGAGGCGAAAACATCAACAATCTTTTTTCATTAACCTAACATCCTTAAAAATTCCAGAATAATGAATAGTGGCTTCTGTTATCGGGGAAATATTTCTATCTCATAAAACTTGCTGGCTAGGGTGAGTATTTTCATTTTAAGTGCCCATCGAGATCCATGAGGTTTCACTTCTATCGCCTAGGTTTCTAGGCTGACAATTTTTTCTGGCTGTATCTTTGTGTGTGTTTTTGTAAAACTAGAAATCCACACTAATCATTTTTAATTTTTGCAGCTTTTAGCTGTAGCGTGCTTTCCGAAGATGGGATGAACTTGGAATATGATAAATAATGATCTCGGAAATATCAGCTACAATTGCCACCGCTTTAACTAGCTTGTTGATTTTTCCAAATGAAAACTGGCCTTTGGCTTTTTAATAATTGTTTATATTATTTATTTAGTTCAAGGCACGACAAATGATAATTAAAGCAGGAACTGGTGGTTCATATGTATGTTCATATGTATGTACATATATCAATATATTTTAAGATAAGTTGGCTAACTGCGCTGTGCTTGGTTTACGGGTCCACTAAAGTCAGCAGCGTCTGTCCCCAGTAAGTGCGGCTGAAAGAGGGCGTCTAGCTTGGAGCCAGCGGCTTGCTATAAAAATGTGACCTTACGGAATAAAAACGCCCCAGTATCTGATTGAGCTTGGCTTGGGATACGCCACGTAAAAAAGCTGATGCTTTCTAAAGTTTCTATGTGAAGTTTTAAATTTAAATAAAATTAAAATTTTTAATTGTCATTTGCTTAATAGTATATCAAAATAATTTTGGTTCAGAAACTAAACTTCTGTAGATAAATGTAGCTATAAATACTACATCAACGAAAAATAATATGGTACATATATACATACATATGTAAGTCCATTTCATGCATGAAGCGGTCAAAATGAAGAAAAGGGAACAAAAAGTAACTATTGCAGCACACTTGCAATTTTGCTTTGTTTTTTCTCTAATGACTTCATATCCGAAACAAGTATTTTAAATGCCATATAAGAGCTTTTTCAAAAGGAATTATTTTCAAGAGAGCTATAAACCGGTTTTCACCGAACCACTACCTTTATGGGGCCGATCCGAAACCCACTCCAAACAATGGCTCAGTTCGATTCAAAATGAAAACCCACCAAAGCATTTTTCAAATTTGCAATACACTACTTTAACTAAAAATCCAATCGTTATGGTAAAACTGCTCGATAAACAATAGCAAAATAGTTAAAAAGTCTTACTCCTGTTATTTTGGCATATGAATTTAAAGTCTAGTATAGTTATGAACTGGTTCTTGCTCCTGTAGAAGTTTTTTCTAAGCGGTTCGCTCCACTGAACCAAACAACATCAATTTTTGCAGCCCTGGTTTAAAATCCTCATAAACTTAAAACATATTTTAGGAGCTTTTAGGAGATTTTTTTGTTCTCTAAAGTATAACAATTTTACGATTTTCACATCTTCAAACACGTATTTCCCTAATATTAAAAAATAACAAAAAATTATAAGACAAAGTTAATATAGAAAACATTTTAATACGATATTTTATACGCTGAAATCTTTATCTCAGTTTCATATTCTCCTCCATTTCCTAAAGTCGTTTAAAAGTCGCTGCAGCAAAACAAGTTCGAGGAGATACATAGATATGATTGGCTAAGAGAAAAATTTGTATATGTACATGAAAGTATGCTTCAATGTACATTCATATGTACATACTCGTACAGGTGCTAGGCAAGTATGAATACCAAGCCGTGGCGAATGGAACGGGGATAGGCACTCTAGCCAAATTAAAGAGATGTAAAAAAATTCAAATGATCATTGTTTGCACTGACTATATTGAAAGTAAACACCTAAATAAGATACGTTTGATGAAAATATTTATGCGTCAGAATTTAACTAAAGCAACGCCCCTGTCAAGCCAAGTAGCGATTTTTTGAAACGAATTCCTCATGCAGAACTGGTGCACTCACACTCATTGGTAGCATGTTACGTATAGACTTTGAACAAAGATTGGCTAACATTGTTTTCAATATAAACCGGAAAATGCCCATGCCCATAGGAGATATAACAAATATACGTAAGGGAATTTGGTTCCCTTCGTTGAGCTTTTACTGCCCAAAAGCGGTAAAGCGGCATCAAAAAGATTAAACATCTAAAAAAAAATTACAATGTCCACCACTTCCGGCAATCTCACCATACACAGAGAAAGAGTTGAACTTCGTATAAAGGTATTGGATGCTCAATATAAGCAAAAAACTGAAAATTTCTTGCTCTAATAGTTACGTTCATATGTATGTATGTATGTATGTATGTATGTATATACACATACTCATAAACATTTTATAACATATGAATTAACGCATGTAAAAATGTAGATTTCTTTTCAATTTATGTAGGTATATGCATTAGGGTCCGCCTTATATTCAAAAGAGCATCTAGAAATGTTGGTTTTAATATAGGTACAACAAAGAAATTTAAAGTTTCAAACCAAACCGATAGCGTTTAGAAATTTTGGCTTCAGATGGCACCGCTACAAGTGGAATGTTTTGACAAGAATCAGGCCTATAACCTCTGTAGACCCAGGCAATAAGGAAATATATGATTTTATGCAATTTTCAGGCTTGGATTTGAAAAACGAAAAAAAAAATAATTATTAAGTTTGTCAGTTTTTCATTGCTGGTTGGGCTACAACTGCTCGGTATTTTTTTCTTGGGGGATCTTCTACTGGAAAAGAATACCTCAAACTTGTTGATTCATGCTTGGATTTAAAAATATAGCCTCGTTATTCCTACCAGTGTATTTGGTCAAAGCAGTCGTATTGCAAAAAGCTTAACCTATTTTCATCTTTACAGCAAAGTGGAACAAAATTTCCACGGTCCACTTATTACTATGGATAGCACTACTGTAGTATGCTGTAGGCCTGTCGCACAAATCCATTTCACCCATGTAGGTATTGTAGTTTCGTACTATTGCTGATTGGTTGACACCAATTTTTGTTTTTTATACCTTACACTAACGTTTACATATAGCTGCAGGACTCCTGTCGACACAGGTAGATATCATCGTAACTGCCTTTTAATCCTTTCATTTTAGAATACGCAGTATTCTGTTATCTCTGGCATCAAATTCTCTTTATCTTTTTTGATCTTTTGCCGGACTGGTCCATACTGGTTGCTCATTACTGTACCATTTAAAACTTTATTGTTATATATATATATAACATATATTAGGCCATCTATTGACATATGTATACTTTTATCATTGTGGACTGTAATTTTTTTTAGTATCCTGTCCGTAATAGGGTTAATTTTCCATTTCGTCGTTAGCATAATGAAGATAGTTTATAATCTCAAGAAGAGGAGCACAGAATTGCCTGTTTTAATATAATTCCGCTTGGTGATTTTTGAGGGTACCCATAATCCGCACTACGATTATATGATGCATAGAGATGGGTTTACTCCACCAATAATTCCAAAAATCCAGATCGAAATAATCAAAAAAAAAGTACAATAAACCCATTTCCTGCTTGCGCCAAAGTAGTCGTGATGCGTAAGAAAAATTGGGTTCATCATTGATATCTTCATCAGACTGCTCCGTTTTTTGGGAGGGCCCTCCATACGCTACTATATAACTCTCCGTCGCTGTCCATAAATAATCTTTTAATTTCACTGCCATCCACTTTTACTCGGCTTGAATTTAGCACCGCAAATATGTAAAATAATACCCTTTGTCTATATTTACATTTGATATTTACTCTGACAGCTAAGCTGTTATTATATCAATAAATTGCGACAGCACCTCGTCGAAGGTGGGAGTGGAATGTAGATCGACTCTTAATGAGTTAGCCGTGAAAGTTACCATTAATGTGGCATTGAAATATTTCTGGAAACTGCGCAGCAGACATGCTTACATGGACGGGATCGATTTGCTGACAGTTAAGAATGGGTTTGAAGCTGCCATCTTGCGAGCACTGATTCTAATCCTCTTTCATTGAATTGCCCCACGGAATATGGGTAACGGAACCGCCTTGCTTAGTACCAAGGAGATCTTGCCAAGTATCAATTTGAAGAGATCTAAAACTCTTATGCGAACCGACCTCCATCATCTGTGCATTGGTGGATATTCTTACTGGCAGGGCTTAAGGGGAGCGCACAGTACTCGATTGGAATATCCAACAAACGATTTTTGTCATAGCTGTAGCGGCGAGGAGAAGGTGGAGAGTGTAGAATATTATCTCTTCCAGTTCCCCGCTCAGGATTTTATTGAATTAAAGAAAACTGTAAAAATAATTGGTGATGATATGGAATCAAAAATACGTTAGCGATTACCTCTTACTTAAAAATTTGTAAAAAAAGTGTGGAAAAACGGCCTAAGAACAATGTTTCTTATTTTGATGTAATTTTTTCGTTAAACTGCGACGTAGTCTGCCGATTGGGTGAATGTTTCTATTAAATGAATTAAAACCTTCATAAAATGAAATCTCTTTTCTCCAAGAGTGGTAAATATTTAATTTATTCCCTTTTTTCTTGTTTTAAAGTTTTTTCTTCAATCCATACAAGTTTTTTTGTGTGTATATTTACGATCTCTGACATTTTTCTTTAACGAAAATTCTTTCAAAGTAGAAAATTGCAATTATTTTTTGCCTAAGTGCATAAAGAAACGCTAACTCGTCACCGAACCTTACATATGTATTTACAGTCAGAAACAAATCAAGAATTGTGTACTTAAATCGAGATTAAATCAAGAATTTTAAGTATTTTTTAAGACCGAACATTTTATTTATCTTATACTTGAAATACTTAGAACTTCGAAGGAGGGAATTTAATCCCCAGCGAACTTATTTTTAGACTTTTCTCTGGGTGTACATAAATAATCTATTAATATCCCATAAGAGATGCACAGTACTCCAAAATTAACCGAAATAATAGTAGGCGGAGGTGAGGTTTTACCAAAATCTTAAAACCCTAGTACAATCTAGCAATAAATTTACTTTTTTTAATTAAATTAGCTTACTATCGTTTAAACACGAGCAATTGTCGCGTAACAATAAACTGGTTTGATGACATGAATTGGTACATATTTGGCGGTTAGAAAATAATATTTGGCTGTGAAAATTGTAACTTCTTAAAAATGCTGGGAAATTCGGTCTATGAAAACACTTGCATTGTCAACCGCAACGACGTTTTCGGAAAACATGATTTCGAGATAATCGCGTTTAAAGTTTCAAGTACACTTTTGTCTAGTGTAGCGGTCAATCAGGTGAACTTACAAGTCATCGTCTATTCCAGGGCCGTAACAGGTATTTGATTCAGCTTCCAAATTATCGATTTTTTGTTGTCTGAGAGCCATCCGAACTTCCCTGGTTGCATTGTGCGCCCGTTGCTCGGTCGGGAAAATGGCCTAGTTGCCACGACTTCGTAAGGGAGAAAGATGCAAAACGCTATAACTTCGCTTCTACTACAATCCCTATAAAAATTTGAGATAACATTCTTAAGAGCCTAAGCTGAAAGAATACAAAAAACTTTAATTTTTTGACCGACTTATAGTAGCCAATCTCACGGCAATATGAATTGTAAAAGTCATGGAGGTCCATAATCAGAAACTGACGACCAAGGGGCGTAAATAACACAATTTTTAGAAAATTGTAATGGAATAAACAAGTTAATTATTAATATCTTCGAAAAAGTGTCTGACAAAATAAGGTTTCATGATTCATGCTTGCACTCTTTTAATATACATTTTAAATTGGATAACAAATATTTTCCATATTTTTCGGGGAACCCCAATATTGCTCTTTTAGCAGCATACAAATAAGCCCGACCCTAATGTGCATGCATATGTGTGATGAAGGAAACAAGTGTATTAATAAAAAGAATTTAATTAATGGCACAGACGTACAGACGGACACGCCTAAGCAAGCACCACATCAACCTGAGCGACAAAAAGGTGAAGCTGAAAGCGGTGCGTGAGAGGGATAATGAAACGCACGCTGAATAGAATTTCAATATTCTGTATGTATGTATGTATATATTTTTGTATATTCACGTTAATAAGCATCGTAATAATTACTCCTCAGCGGGCTAACCAAACCGGACATGGAACAAACGATTTACGTATAGATCCACCTGCCAGACGGTACATTATTGGAATGTGCCGTCAATTGAAAGTCGAAAGGCGATAAACATCGTCAACTGTAAACTCCACTCGCGGGTAAATCAGCGTTGCAGGTGACCACGAGCCAATATTGTCAGAACATTCATAGGTGGATATACCACAACCACGTACCATGACAGTAACCATCATTAGCAGCATGCTCATGACGACTTACTCCCTTTTTATGAGTACATCCCCGTTCCTATCGTTACACCTAGCTTAGCTGATCGCTGGCGATTGCTGAACACACCTCGCATGCTTGAAAGCAGCATTTTGTGTGTGTGGCATATGACAAAGAAGTGTAACGACTGGCAGTTGTTGCTGCTTTTACTTGATGTTGCTGCATTGTTAGTTGGTATGTAATAGGTTATTACATGTATAAATATGTTTTATATGTACATATGTACATCTATCCAAATGGAAGCTTGTGTGGGTTTGCCGGAAGTATTGTATATGCACCAACAAAAGAGCGGAACTACTCTTGACAGACTTGAACTGTTTATCTTTTTGGTTAGCTGTTTTAATTTAATTGCAGTAAAATAAAATTTAGATACCATCAAATGTAGAGCCAAAATTGTATATCGCTAGCATATTTTTTTAAGAACTCGCTAGCCTCTAAAAATTTTTAGTAGCCTTTTTGGGGAGGAATAGATAGTATTTACTCCACACCGACGATCTTAAGAGTTTTGGAGATAGCGTAAATCTACAGTGTACAGTGCAGATGTCAGCTTCCGTCAACACAGTCAAAGACTTAGGAGTTTATCTCGATACTAAATTCAGCTTTGATTTCATATCAGCTCAGATTGCTTATGTTTGTTTTTTGAGTGTTACAAGTATTGTAATATAATGTATATGCCAGAAATATGTAAGGGATAAGCCCGGTAGGTGAAAGAAGTACATAAATACATAAAAAATATATAAATAGTGACCTTCGCTAAAGTCTTCTAAAAAATCATCATTTCTTGAACAATTTCACTGTGAGCGTTTTCACATAAAATCTGAGTACCATTAAAATCTGTGTTTTGATGTGAGCCTACAAATGGAGCGACATTTATATATTTATTTCCATGACGAACGCTAGATGTTTTTAACGAGGAGTTGTTTCACGACCGAAATGCACTCTGTGGGTTGCCGTTGCTCGTCGCCTATAGTTTTTTATCTTATTACATTTATAAGGAGGTCATGTAGATTTTGATAATGCAAATTAAATTAAATGAATTGTGTTTTGATAGGCCCTGAACGATTTAATTTTTATGTATAGTGCAAATGACGGCAATGATGTACCGATTAAACTTCCCTAAGCCATTGCACAGTGATTAACCCACTTCATACTTATATAACTGGATACGCAAGTCTATAAACATGATGAAAGAAAATTCTCTATACACGGATTAGTATATTTACAAATTAAAATACCACATAATTAATAAAAAGGAATAAAAGGGAACATCTAAAAATACAAAATTTAAACTACTTTAAAACTATGCTCAAAAGAGAAAGGCCAATTTGACGTATAGATTATGAGCGGCAAAACTCTCCTCTTTCTTCTTCTAACAGCTTTTACAGGTCCATTCTGTTGTGTTGACTTTAAAAAATAGAGCTTAATATCTAAAGAAAAAAAAGAAGCAGGCTGTGTCAGAGACACGGCCATTAAGTTTAACGTAGAATACGCCATCCGATAAGACAGAAAACATATGTAACAATAAATGATAAATAATACAAGCAAATTAATTTCTTTATTTGATAGTTACTTTGGATGATATACATAAGCTTATGATAGGAAAAATAGGATAAAAATGTTTTTAAATTATCAATTAAATTTCTCGCAAAAACGAAGTCAATGGCTGTTATCAATAGTAAAGATAAATGATAAATAATATACGCGAATCCATTTTATTATTTTTTTTGCAGTGCTTGGCAGCATTTTCTCTTCTTTTACTCTACTTTAACTTGCCCGCCTAAAATTATGCAATACAAATAAAGGCTGCACGAGTACATTTAAATCGCCCAACAGCAAACACTCAACCAAACACCACACACATATTTGTGTGCATGTGTTTATACAATTTTCATTTGAGAAATTTAAATATTAGGAAGATATCAACCAACATGAAATGTATGTCAAACGAAAGCTAACATCTTCATTTGACTACAAAAAAAAAAAAAAAAATTAATCGAGCCGTTTCCTTATAATTAAAGAAATAGAGATTACAACAATAAAAACCTGACATTGGTGCCCATACCGTAAGGTAAGACGTATTCTACGCCAATAAAAGGCTTAAAATTACACCAGTGGAATCGAACAGAACTCAGCGTAGTTTAAACACCATTATACATTTTCAGTGAAATATATACATGCATTCATATGACATACACAAATATAAAGTCGAATCTCGATAATTCAAGATATCAAGAAAAAACTATGATTTCTTGCGATTTTCAGCTGAGAGTGCTTAAGAACTACGGGGAGAGAAATAAAAACTCTGAATTATAGCTATTAACGCTAAATAAATCGTAAGCAATCATGAATTGACACATACGAGTTGTATAAAGTTAAATGTAAAGACTACGAATTATTGAGCGTTTTTGACAAATCGAAGGCATCGATCTTTTCAGATTACGTTTTATCGAGAATGTATATCTAATAGTAAAGAGACTAATGAAACAAGTTGACGGGACTTGATGACTTAAACAAAACTTGCTTTACGCTCGTTGGTCAAAATATTAGGATGTCTTCTTCGTAGAGTTATAGATTACCAGTTCAAACATAGATAAAAAATAATGATTTTAAAGACGTCATAATCTTCACTCTTAATGATAGAAGTACTAAATTTATTTTTCTTTTTGATCTTCTGTTTTTCCGACAGGGTGAAAAATTATACTGAAGAAGACACAAAGCCGAAGGCAGTTTGTCTCCAAATTAAACTCGACAAGGGGTGGCGAAACATCGTTCCAATATACATTAAAAAAATCTTTAATATTAATATTCGTATCCAATTTTTGCAATTATCTCGAAATGTTCAGTGTTTGTTTAAAAAATGTTGAATGTATAAAATAAAGCCTTTGTCTCCTAATCAAGCATGTTACATTATTTGCGAGTTTTGTGGCGTTTCATGTCCAAGTTCTATTAGTCCCTTCTTTACAACTAGTCTGGATGATGGCTGAAAAGGCAATTTTTCCTACGCAATTGAACTGAATTATCCTTGTGTTCAGTTTTCTTCGATGATGGTTTTAATAACATTTAGAAATTGGGAAATAATTTTAGAGGTAAAATAAATAAAAAGAAGAAAATACCTTTAGCCCCCGATGCCACCAATCGCACTTAGTTTGTGCTCAATAATATTTTAGATACTTGTCACGAAGACATTGGTCATACATACATACATATGTACATACAAACATGCATACATATTTAATTAAACCCCTTTTGTGTAGGCGCATAACGTACAAAAGCAGCTTGGGTTTATATGAATATCGCGCGCTGGTTGGTTCTGGTTCGCCCCACTGCAATAGCTGATTCGTCATTGGTCAACGTTGCTGGAGCTTAAGTTCAATTTCGTTCGTTTATTCATATAACGTATGTACATATGTATGTATTTATGTATAAGTACATTAGTACATCTAGAACTTACTTGCCACTCTTGTGGCTTTGTTATTGTTTGAATGCCTTAGTTTCTAATGTTACGCTTCTCGTACAAGTGCTCGTATCTAACAGATACATGGCCGATCTCAATTGGAAATAAATTACACTTGATTGCCATGTGTTGTTTGGCGTTTTTATTTCCAATGTAGTCCGCACATGAATTTTTATATTGTACTATTTGTACTATATGTATAAATGTACAAACGTTATATGTTGTATTTTAAAAATGTATATTAGTGTATGTATCAAAAGCTATGTATATGGTCAAATAGGCAGTTCTACTATACATTCTACAAGTCATTTGCTGACTTAATTTATAAATTGCTCGCAATAGTGCGATTACTACTCAACAAATACCCATCCATTGCTTACAGGTGGCTGGCTATCTAATTCACTCGCTATTGTCGCATAACCAAAGAATCGGACGGATGCCGTGACTACATGTGTACATATACTAATGCATACATAAATATATGTATACGATCAAAAATCTAAATGCTCATCCAAGCGTGCAACTTGGAGATCGTCAACGAGACAATTTCACCGATCGTATTTGTTGATTGTTTTTTGTTCATTTACAGTTGGTCGGACTTTGAATATTTAGCTTGTGCTTAGGTTTAAGTGCACGCTGTTTAGAAATTTAATATTGTATATTGTATGCATAAAAATTAGGGTGACCAAACTACAGGAAAAAAGTTTGAAGTCGCGATTCATTTGATGTGTCCCGGTTTCAAATCGTGAACGATCAAATAACATCAATAATTATAGAAAAGCTTTTTTCGAAAAGCGGCAATCATCCGAGTATATTTTTGGCATGAAAATACTTGTCGCCAAAATCATCCGGCGTTGTACGAGAATTTGGGCAAAATATCGAGCTGTATAAAGTAAGCACCAAATTATTATATTATTATTATTATTATTATTCCATTGGCGAACCTTTGCGATCGTAGTACTATCTGCTAGATATTCAATTCTAAAAAGTCCCGCAATAGCTAATTAAAATTTCTATGTATTATAAATCGCTAAAACATTCACCGAGGGTTGAATTTTGAACCCTCTTGACTCTCGGTTCTATATTAAGGTACATAAAATTTAACTTAATAAGTCATAGGTTATTGAAATATGTTGTGAGGACACAATTAAGCCAGATATAAATAGTAGTAGTTGTGTTACCGCCAAGTAAATGCCATTTTAGGGAGTGTAATGGAGTATGGGGAGTGAAATGGAGCAAACTAAGCAAACCATGTGCGAGATGCGGAAACCAACCCGTGTGGAGACTTGGGTCACGGCTGAAAGAGATGGATCTTTAGTCGGGCTACGCCGACATATTCGGGCCTACTAAAGTCAGCAGCGTATGTTCACCTGCAGGTGCGACTGCAAGCGTCTGTCTTGGAGCAAGCGGCTTGCTATATACATGTGCCCTTAAAAATACTAAAAAGCCAGTAAAAATAAAACGCTAGTATCTGGTTGTGCGCTGGGTTTGGGGATCACTACGTAAACACTTAAGCCAAAGAAAAATTTTAATAAGCCTCGGACGAAATCTGCTTTTTTTGAATAACGACCACACGCAATGTATTAAGTATGTACTATCATTTGAGGGCATGCACCTGGAATGTGCGAACCCTTAATGAGGAAGGTCCGCTGCCCGGCTGGTTGATGCCCCCGTAAGAGTAAGGGCACATCTCCGCCATCCAAAAAATGAAATAGACGGGGTAAGGTAAGAAAGCTATTGGACCTTGGGACGTCTACTACAGCTGTCAGTCTCTACGAAGAAATCTCCGCAAACTCACTGACTTTGCCCGAGCGCGAAACATGATAGTCTGTAACACTAGGTTTTAGCATAGAAAGATTCAAATAGTTACGTGGTTCTCTCCAGATCGAAAAACGCGAAATAAAATCGATCACATAGCAATACACGACTGCATGTTTCCAGTGTATTAGACGAACCTACATTCTGGGGACCGAATATCGGTTCGGACCATTATCTTTTCGCTGCCATGATACGCATACACCTCTGCGCAGCAAAAAACGTGCGACTAAATACACAATACAGCTACTAACTTCGCTACTCGACTCTCACACCTGCTCACTAAGAGCACTTCCCAAGAAACCGGAATTCGCTACGATGGGGGCACATTTATCTTTCACTACGCACATCCGCTGAGGAAGTCATTGGCTTTCAGCGACCCAGAAAAAACAATTGGCTGACTTACGGAAGATTTTAAGACCGGGGCTAATTCCTGTAAGAACAAGAATGGCGACCTGGTGACTGATATCTAAAGCGTACTCAAATTGTGGTGGAAACACTTATCCACTTTGCTAAATGGTGACAGCGAAAGCGTTGCCGGAGAAGATGAAGATCCTGAACCTCAAATCGCTGGTGCGCAATAATACGGCTGCGGAACAACAAAGCCGCTGCAGCTGTTGGGTTATCAGCTAAGCTGCATGGTGGCGAAGAGCTGGTAAGGTGCATGCATCCGCTTATTTGCAAAACTTGCTTGGACGAATGCATGTCTGCTGATTGGAATTTAAGCCTGTTCTTCAGAATTCACAAGAAGGGTTGTCCGGAAATATGCGCAAAATAGCGCGGGGTCAGTCTCCTTAACATTTCATACGAGGTTCTATCGAGCATATAGCGTGAAATACTGAAGCCACCGGTCAACATATTGATTTGACCTTATCAGTGTGGCTTTAGACCTTTATGTCTTTGCGAGGGTGAATACCGCAGACGATGGAACGGTGAGTTGTTAGAGATTTACCGCGACATGGACATTGTATATCGAATTAAGATTCAGCTACTATGCTGTTGTAATTGAACAAAATCGCTTAGGCGATTATAAAGCCAATTAAGAAGAAGAAATAGAGAGCTAGGCATGGTTTTGGTACGATTTTTACAATTTTCGAATTGCACCACATTTGGTGAAGTTTGGTACCATAGATTTTGAGATATACCTATTTCCTCGAAAGTAGGCGGTGATGCGCCTATTACCAATTTTTTTTCCGTGTATTTGCTTTTCGTCGCTTGGCGTGCAATAGTATACAGAAAAGATAATCCCGCGATTATAATGCAAGTTAAATTTTATAGGAGGAAGAAAACCCCCGATTTTTAACAAATTTTTGGACCTTTGCTTTACTGAAGTAGTAAATTATTATATTTATGTTCCACTCACACTTACATATATAAATAGTAATTAATAAAAAAAAGTCGTCCAAACTGCATAAGCAAAGCCTTTTAAATATACGTAGTCTTTGTTTCTGCTCATTTTTGTTTTATACTCGGTATTGACTAATAATGATATGGATACAATATATACACTACATTACTTAAATTAAGTTGGATTGGTGTTTAAAATTATTAAACAATTTTTGTGTACTTGTATATTCCTTATGGGGTAAATTATAGTATAAGCTTTGGCATTCAGGTGGCAAAATATTCCAAAACTTTTGTTAATACTCAAACTTATTCATTCGAAGCTAGTTAAATGAGTAAAATTCCCTCACTTAAAGTCCGATACCGTCAAAATAACGAATTTTTAATTAATTTAGAACATTGGTAAAAATTAGTGTGAAAAAATCAACATGAAGGAGTGTTCGGAAATATACTATGTGTGCGTCCACGTGAAAAGGGCCCACTTCGGCGGTATTGGAGTTATGCATATAGGCGTCTTCCTTGTTGATTTTCGAACATTTTGAGATAAATTAGATCATCCTAACTGAAGAATTGAGGGAAATATAGAACTTTGAAGGTGAATATCCGAAAAATGACTAATTGCGAAAAATCAATTTGAAGTTGAAAGTTCGATTTTTTTCATTTCTACTCGGACGTTAAATGGGTGTTCGTTTGAATCGAACAGGTACATAGTCAGCATGAGAAAAAATACTATTAGATCATTTTTCAATCATTATTACATATATGTGAAACAACTAATTAACATCAACTCCACAAAGTGCGCCCTTTTCTAAATATTTGCATTTTCAACTAATTCAACCGATGATCACAGAAAATAATAAATGAGTTAACGTTTGACCAATGAATCAGGAAGTTGGGGAAGTAAAAAAATGGAAATGGACTCAACAGTGAATATTTTATTATAATTAAAGATGAAACAAATACAACAAATTAGCAGTAATTCATTCAATACAGTCATTGAAGTAAGAATTTCTTTCCGGTCGCTATAGTAGGTCATTGCCTCGAAAATGCGGCAAGAACTATTTCGCTGGCACTTATGAGTTAAAAGTCCAAAATTATCACCTTTTCTTTCAAAAAAAGTCCATAGAACACGGAAATCCTTCATATCTCTCCAATGCGACAAAGTGGGACCTTTTCTTTTTTTTTTTCAAAAAATAAGATTAATTACTTCTATTATACCTAGGAAGCTAAATTTGGTGTCATTCGACGCGTAAATGTATATGGTTTCATAATAAACCTTAATAAAAAATTACAAAATTCGATCCATGTATCGAAAAATCTATATATCTCGGAAAAAGTGGGCCCTTTTCACGTGGTCGCACACATACGTTGCAGTATACGATAATAGTGTTCATCTTATATACATTGTATCATCACCACGTAAGAAAAACTTACAAAATAATATTTTTTTTTACAACAGAAACGTTAAACTAACAGGATAAGGTCTATTTCTTGAACAAAACAAATCTCATTTCATATATATTGTTTATTGAAAGAAAAATAAAACAACAAATATATATTATTTTACTAGCAAATATCTACTGAACTTACGAATTAATTCTGAAATTTGGTCAAAAAGATAAAAATCAAGACATAAGTATTAAATAATATTTTTTTTAAATATCGCTTATAACAGTTACGGCCCCTGATTTAAAAAACTCATACTTATCATAAGCTGTTAAGTCTTACTTACTTACTTCAGACATAATGCCGCTGCTGCTAGAACTTATTGAGTAAGCGGCAAAAGAATTTTTTACATTAATTACAAACCCAACATGTTTGTTTATTATAGGGAACTGGTCGCGTTTATTCGTTTCTAAAACCCAAAATTCTCGTCGCCATACGTATCAATACGAATTCACATCAGGTGGTGCTACATACATATATGTACAAAAACATAGATTTACACTAACAAATTATATGCATAATGACAGTATGATTTACAACAAACACATAGTTTTTACATAACGTTCACCAAATGAATTCAATCAGTTGCCTCATCAACGTCGCCTGATATGAATTCGCCTTGACGTCAAAATTCTCATGTATTTTGTTTTTGCTTTTGAGTAGGAGTTGTCAAAATTTACATACATTTCGGTTTTGCTTTTACGGCTTTTGAAAATGAAAATCAAATCGGCTGCTAAAGTCACAAATTATTATCAATTAATTAACTCAAAACTCTTGTCGATTATCATTTTTTATTTTCTCGAATAAAAGGCCAATATCAAATTAATTTAATTTTAATCATAGGATAAAACAAAGAATTTTAATATAATATACATATGTATATAATAAGCGCTAAAATTTGCGCTTTTAACTACGAGAAACTGCATCAACTTAAGATTGAAGCTTTAGCTCTGCATAACGTTGTGCAAATAATAGATGGAACCAAAACGTAAGCGGTATTGCAAACTTTGTTTTAGATTTATACGCGGTATTGCATTTTACTGCTATTTTGGTTTACTATTCAGGGTTACCAAATCTCAATTTTGGACCTAATAGTATATAAAGGGTGAACACACCTATACTACAACACTTAGAAATTACTACTAGAAAAAAAGAAGACTTTGAAATCAAATTTTTAATTATAATACTTTGGGGCTTAAACATAATTGAAATATTAAAATATTAGTTGTTAATGGCTGCATATACTACTGATCGAACTTTTCGTCGCACACGCGCCGATATTTTTTGCAGGAGTGTATCGTCTACTTCACGCGATGTCTACAATAACATTGTTTTAAATTCTCCAATATCTTTTACCCGTTTTCTTTAATATTCCTTTCACGATTGACCAATATTCCTCAATAGGATGCAGCTTAAGGCTATTTGGCGGATTGCAGTCGCACCTCTGCTGCCAGGCTATCTAGTGTTCTGCCAGTCCTTCTTTGTATCGATTCAAAACTCTGGAAAGTGTCGAGTGGTGCAATTCATAATTTTTACCAATTTTACGCGCTTTGTTTTAAATTCTCCAATATCTTTTACCCGTTTTCTTTAATATTCCTTTCACGATTGACCAATATTCCTCAATAGGATGCAGCTTAAGGCTATTTGGCGGATTGCAGTCGCACCTCTGCTGCCAGGCTATCTAGTGTTCTGCCAGTCCTTCTTTGTATCGATTCAAAACTCTGGAAAGTGTCGAGTGGTGCAATTCATAATTTTTACCAATTTTACGCGCTTTGTTTTAAATTCTCCAATATCTTTTACCCGTTTTCTTTAATATTCCTTTCACGATTGACCAATAATCCTCAATAGGATGCAGCTTAAGGCTATTTGGCGGATTGCAGTCGCACCTCTGCTGCCAGGCTATCTAGTGTTCTGCCAGTCCTTCTTTGTATCGATTCAAAACTCTGGAAAGTGTCGAGTGGTGCAATTCATAATTTTTACCAATTTTACGCGCTTTGTTTTAAATTCTCCAATATCTTTTACCCGTTTTCTTTAATATTCCTTTCACGATTGACCAATATTCCTCAATAGGATGCAGCTTAAGGCTATTTGGCGGATTGCAGTCGCACCTCTGCTGCCAGGCTATCTAGTGTTCTGCCAGTCCTTCTTTGTATCGATTCAAAACTCTGGAAAGTGTCGAGTGGTGCAATTCATAATTTTTACCAATTTTACGCGCTTTGTTTTAAATTCTCCAATATCTTTTACCCGTTTTCTTTAATATTCCTTTCACGATTGACCAATATTCCTCAATAGGATGCAGCTTAAGGCTATTTGGCGGATTGCAGTCGCACCTCTGCTGGCAGGCTATCAAGTGTTCTGCCAGTCCTTCTTCGTATCGATTCAAAACTCTGGAAAGTGTCGAGTGGTGCAATTCATCATTTTTACCAATTTTACGCGCTTTTAAAGTTGGAATTTATTTGACTTGCCGCTAATTCGGTTGTCATTTTTAACTAAACTATAAATCAAATCCATATAAAATGTCTCATACTTGAAAATCAGATCATGGTCTACTCATAGTATGTATTTAAATCTCAAAATATTTAAATATTTTCGGGTAAGTTATAAGTTTTCAAAAGTGTCGCCATTTTGGTGTGTTCGCAGTTTTCGCAGTATTGCACACCAAACGACGTTATGTAACCATATTCTACACATTAAATTTGAACAAATTTTCTTTAAAAGTTACTTAAATGTCGAATTTTTTTGATTTTTGTAAATTACCATTATATCAGAGGTAAGCGTATTTTGGTCTGATTTCTATAATTTTAGAAATTATGCTTATTGACTTGAAATGTATACGAAAATTACAATTGTAGGGTTTGATAACATAATTTCGGTACCTATTTGTACTATAGTGGTCGGTGGCAAGGAAATTGTATTTAATAGCTTTATTATAATTTTTTATTTTATTTTTGTATCGATATATGATATTAGATGAACAAAGTTATAATACCCTAGGCAATGTAAAACACACAACTAATTGGCGTTATATATGTTAGAAAAGGAACCCATACTTGAAGTTTTACAAATTTCAAAGTTTTAAAATTTGCTACAAAAGAACTGAACTCAATGTAAGTAATTTTTTTGTTGTTCAAATTTGACAAATGCATAAATTTTGAGATAAGTTGAATTGTTATTTGGAAATATCGTCAGAAAAGAGGTGGACCCGAAGTGCTGATAAATGTTTAACTTACATAGAAAAATTTATTTCGGATAAGTTTTGTTGCATTTTCCAATGTTTTCTCGCTTTACCGAGATATCTTTTTACAACGGCCAAATCCGACGAATACAATAGACTGAAACGTACGCCAATGCTTTGCTCTACCGGCCATTGTGACAAGTTTGTCTCGCATAGATATAAATTTTGTACTGGTTCTTTCCCGTGGCGGCACTGCAATCAATTCAACTGTTACTTACAAAGGAAAGAAAGTAAATACATATATATGTTCGTAGATTTACAAATAATATTTCCTTAACATATACTCATAACTGGACTCTATTTATCGGAACTCTCCGCTGTCTTTTCAATTAGACCTTATTCAAATTCATCACGACTGTGTATATTTTTTTTGCAAGCCTTACCACTGTTCAACATTAGTTCTTACCATTTCGGCAGAGACGGCCAGCATCTATAAATGAAGTGCAATAACATCTATTTGCTCATGCAGAATTTTTGAACAACTTTTCACTCTTGTTTATACGTTTTCCCCCTTAAGAAAAATACTTTGCAAATTTGCAAAATATTAAGGACGTTGGTTTGAGTGCGAAACAATCCCTATATTATCACAATTAACATCTAATTTTTGCCTTGCTTTGCTATGAAATTCTTATTTTCCGCTTTACTGGCATTTCTTTTTAATATTTTTAAGATAATAAAACAACAATTTCCTTCGCTTCGTCCTTTTACTTTGCTGTAGTGGGTAAATGAGAACTCGGGCGAATGAATAAATCCAGAAAGTTATCAACCAGAGCTCTAAAAAATGTGTGGTGCTATCAGAAAGTTATAGGGGCAAATAGTTGCTTTCGTATCTCTATTATTTAAATTGGGATAAATTTCTTTTTTGTTGTTTTTAGATAGCTCGCAAATGCATGTATTCTAAGTCTGACTTCCATTATCCAGTTGCTTTGTTTTTTTTTTTAATGTTTTTATGAATCCCGTTATCATGTCTATATAATAACTGTTTGTCCTTAAATTTTCCTCTATTACTGAGGTCCCTTTTTAATCTATGAGCTGGCGTTATAACAATACTAAGAGCACAATCACATGAGCATATAACGTCCGTAACGAAAAATAACGTTTATTTTGTGCGAAAAGAGTGTAGGTGAATCAAAGAACACAGCGAAGTCATTTCAAAATTAAATTTCATTAAAGCTGCAAGGAAAAAAACGAAGTACGCGGATATGTTCATTTTCATAACGTTCTAATATTAAAATTTAATTTTCCACTTTTTCAAAAGCTTTTGTATTTGCTTGCATGGTTTTCTTTTCAACTTTTATCCCAAGCCAAAATATATCATGCGTCTGAAAGCCACTTCCTTTTCACGTAACGTACGTATTTAGTCTTAAAACAAAAATTTTCTTAGGGACTAATTTAAAAAGCATGTTCTTTTTCTTATACCTATAAAGAACCATTTAAAAACATCCGAATCGGTAGTTCGGGTTTTCAACAAGTGTTCATATATTTCCATAATTATTACTTGATTAAGCGTCGTAACATAACGTTCGGGCGCTAAGATTTCCCATACCATACACCTAATCCGTTTTTATTTGCATAGTACTTTTAAATACATATACATATAACCAAATCAGCCAGAAATTTGCCGCACACCTTTTTCCGTTCTGAATTAGCGCTGTTCCTTGAAAGATGCTGACAGGGTTGCTTTTACACATAATAGAAATTTTACCCGAGCTGGAGTGCTCTTTTGCTAGTCGGCTACAAAGAAACATACCTATTACATAACTACATATATGTGTATGTATGTACACAAACACACGTACATGATGTGTGATAGTGCGGATGTAAACAAAACTTAAACAACTGCAAAAACAACCATGCCTGCAATGTTAGTATAGTTAGAAACTGTAAAACAAATAAAGTGCAGTCAGTTAAGACTGTTGAAAAGTTGCAACGGATGCGGAAATTGTTGCTGCTACCAAGGCAGCGGGATCCTGTAGGCGGCATGCCACGTGAGCAGCGTCAAGAAGGAAACATTACAAGCAGTTGCAATTATTTTCAGCTTAAATGACATAATACAAGGAAATCCACGACTCAAGTCTTTACTCTATGTTGCTCGTCCGCCTTGTTTAGCGCACTTTAAGTGTGTGAAGATGTGTATGTGTGTATATATGCATGTATATGTGTATGTAATATGTATATATGTACGTATAGAACTGCATACGGGTTCTTGTCATTGGGCGAACATGTAAAAGTCGATTTTTATGTATGTATATATGTACTTATGTCTGTACATATACGAGTTTTCTAAACAACAATACTACCATAAGGAATTTTTTCTTACCTAATTACTTACATACATACTTATGGATGTACATATGTACATATGTACATTTGTATTTTTCTCATTCGTTTTTCGCTCGATATTAGCAACAATGTAACAGCAACAATTCACGCTAGGATACTTCGTTGGCGAAGTGCCTAATCCTTGGCTTTCACTTCCATATACATACATATGCACATACATACATATATGTATGTACATATGTACATATCTATGTTTTATATTAACCCTTATGTTAATAATGGAGGTTAATGAGACACATTTTGGGATGATACTGCAGAATAATCAAGATTCGTATTTCAATGTCGGTTTAGGTACTTAATTCGAACTAAAATATTTTCTCAAACTCTGGGTACACTCAAGTCATCAAACGGTATACTGTCGCCGGTTTAAGGACAATATTAATTAGACATTGGAACATTAGTATTTAAAATAAGTGATCTTTGTTAACAAACATAATGATATTTATATGTTATCAATTCATATGGGTCTAATTATTAAAAACAAATATCAAATTATTGGAAAGGGTTTTGTTCCAGAAAACTTTTCTACCTAAATTGAAGTGTATCTGATCAAATCATGATGAGCAAACGCCACAAAGTGAACAAAGTTTTATTCCAAGTTCGTATTTAATTATCATAATCACTATGACCTCAATAAAAAAAAATACAGAGTGATATGAGTCTACGTATATAAGATTGTATATATATTTTTGCATTAGTGCAGAGAGGCTGAGATACGATATATGTAGTTCAAATTTAAAAACAAATCATTTAGATTGTGAAATGGACTCGCAATAATGTCGATATTTGGCTCAAGCTAATATAATGAAAGTCATAATCATTCAAATTGGCTTGCCTCCTTAAAAAGTTATTTACAATATATTAGTATATGCCAAAGGTTAAAATGTACATACGATACACGTACACATTAACATATTCACACCCATATACTCTTTTTATATATGTACATAGGCATCACGCTTTCATGGATGGCTATTTAAAATTAAAAAGTTAAGAAAAAATAAAAAATAAAATCTTTGCTTGCGTTTTTCTTCCTTTACTGGTAACATCCTTGATGCGCACTTTATGTTTGTACCACCACTCCTTAAGGTTGCAACAAAAGTTCCTCCTGTTTTTCGTTGTTATTGTTACTGTGGTTGATTTCATTGACATAAGTAAGTGCACCTAAGGCTACTTGTGAACAATTTCAAATGAAAGTAGACTCATATAAGTGAACACACATACACACATTGCACTGGCATAAAGAAACATCGTCTGCTTGAGTGCCGCCTAGTCTTCGGTTTGAGGAAAGAACTAACGCGTTTGATTAACAGAAAACCCGGAAAGTTCTTTTAGAAAAGTTATGGAAGATGGAAATTATCAAGTATTTTTTAATTCCCATATTAAGTGAAAATAAAAGATTTTGAAAATGAATTCTGGAATATCATAGGCTATGTTTTGTTTTAATATCTCAAAAACATTTCGCGGATACGCGTCTTGAGAACACTGAAATCGACGATTTTCTGCTTTTCAACAAAAGGGAACTGATATACTACAATTTGGGTATTGATACATAATAAGATGTTTTTAAAAACTTCATTGCAAAAATATTTTTAGGTCTTAGGGTATGTTTAATACAATAAAATTGTATGTATTAAATTTTTTCAGTTCAATATGATAAATTTAATCAGAGTGACTTTTTGACCATTAACGTTTGCAAAAAATAACAAGGCAATGAGTTACTGGGATACAAAGTAATAAACATAACATGGGAATGATAATTTCTGCTGGGTGTTTTTAATTTAAAATAAATCTCAAATTTAATATCATTAGAAATTATAAAATTATAGATTAGCAAATATATAAAAATTAATAACAACTTAAAGGTAAAATTTAAAAGAACCTTCATCAAATGTTGATTTTTACAAATAATGTACAATTGAATACTGTTCAGAAATTATGGAAATCCTGATAAGATAAAACAATGAGGTTAGGGTCATTCGACACCCGCTTAGTTTTTTCAGATGATTAAACGTTTTAGTTTTTTGCGTACTGCGTATAATCCGTTTTTTAACCAAATTTATTCCTCAATTGTACGGCACATAGTACATACATATGTGAACCCTGAAAAAAATTAGCAAAATTCTGGAACAATGCAACGAAAAACCTATGCAGAAGCAAAACGTGCCATCGAATGGTTAATCAATTTTTTAACTAAATTATTAATTTAAAAAAAATTAATAAGTTTTGATTAAACCCTTTGCTTTATCGTTAGAATTTTCCGCAATAAAATTATATGTCTTATGGATGATGCCACCAGAATTGTTTTGCTTCTAAGGCCAGTTGCCGACGCGCAATTTTTCCCCGCTAATTCATCAGTTTTATATGTTTACACTCGTAAACCCGACATAACGACGGCGCGTGAACCCGTTTCTATAAACTTCAATTCTAGTCAAAAAATCAAAAAAAAAGTTGTAACGAAGGTGGTTGCCCATCGCCACGGGTGGAACAATTGAATACAAAATTTGATCAGTGTAAAATCATTGTCATATTCACAATATGTTTGTATATAAGTACATATGAAAATATTTAAATTAAATAAATTACATCCATAAATTTAAAGTTTAAGTAATACATTTCTTAACTAATTATTAGAACCTATACTTTGTCCTATAGTAAAAATAAAATTGGTTCCAACATTTTTTTTTGAAATTGAAATAACTGGATGTTAAATCTTTCAATCTCCTTATCAAAATCAGAAGTCGTTAAATATCAACACACACAAATACCTATAAGCAATTTAATTCACACTTAAGTTTACCAGAAATTTTGCATGTAGGCAACCATTTTTTTGTGTAATACTTAAATGATTATTATCTTTGCTTATATCTAATTAGTGAAACATATGTGCATATATACTTTATGAAAACAACCGACAGAAATCTCTTTCAAATTCCAATTATAAGCAGAGTTATTACTTCCAATATGTTTTAAATTTATGTCAAATCAAAAAACAAATTACATAGTATGAGTAGCTAACTTTCTTATTTCTTATTTACTTTTAAAGAATTTATGTTGACATACATACCAAAATGTTTGCGGCCTTCTCATTGGATAACTCCTCGAAATGGTGTAACCTGAAATTATTTACAAAAGTACGAGAGAATTTGTGATTAGAGATTTAGAACTACATTGATATTGTAAAAAAAAATTGTTTGTATTGATCATAACTGGTTTAATTAAATATCACAATAGTTTTATTTGCGCCCAGGAAATTTTGTTATTAACCACTGTGTCAACTGGTCTCTAAGGTAATGATAATTTTAATTGTTTTCTCGGTCGCAGAAAACATCTGTCACAGCTCTTCTTGATAGATGCTGAAAAACGCCCCTTTCTAGTAATCTACACTTGCTGCAGTTCAAGTAACAGTCATTGAAAAATATGCTGACTACTTCGAAGTTCGTCATACTTTACTGATAAATCAATAACAAAAGATGTAATGACAGAAGAACGCCTACAGATAAGGAAGATCGCCGAATTAAAAAAAAAAAAAACAATAAACAAAACAGATTTTTCTGGTCATTTTAGAAGATTGTATGCATTGATTTTATTAGGCATAGTAAAAGCCCGGACACACTACAACGTAAATTAGTTATTTTCGACCAAACTAGTTCGCATAAACCACACTTGCAAGTCCTAATTTAGCTTGACAGCTCTGTATCCACAGTTTGCTTAGTAGATTTTTTTAGTATATTTAAATTTTATTGTGATAACTTTTTTAAAGTTTACGATCATGCATTAAAGCTTCTAGAGGCAGTAAAATCTAATAATAAGTTGAGTGAAATGCTAATATTTCAAAATACCTCGCTCAGTTTCGTTAGGGAAGAATACAATTTTCGATTATTATAGATACAATTTAGATCCCGCACTGTTTATTCGTGATTTGGTTCTTGATTTATGATAAAATACCTAATTTCATTTAAATTTAATGACAGATTTTATAAGGCGAAATTATTTAGTTTCATCGTATTTTCCTCATATATTTAGAATGAGCCATAAATTATGATAGTGTGTGCGGGCTTTAAATATTAGAAATTTCTGTTACTGTTTTTAAGAACTGAAAATGATGAAATAAGGAGAAATGTAAATTGGATGTTCCTTCAAACATATGTATGCATGCATTAAATTAACAAAAGGTAATACATGAAAAAATTCAAAAAAAAATCCGGTTAAAAGAAAATAAAAAGAGCTAAATCCAGCTGGAAAAGATAGAAACACTGGCTAGGATAAAAAAATGTCAAGCGATGGAAATGAAATTGTAGACAATGTATTTATGTATGCTCAAAGAGAGCCAATTGGTTTATTAATTACATCATTGCTCAAATTTAATATATGAAGATAGTTATATTCAAACAAACTTAATTTGGAATTAATTAGTTTTCATTTAAAAAACTTTTTAATCATCAAAACTGAGTTTAATAGTTATACCTTATTGCCACAGGTATAACGTCGTCAGTTTTACGAGTATCAAAGGTCAACATTTTTTTGAAACAAATTTCTTAATAGCTCTTTTTTTCTTAAATACGTTTTCTTACTAAAACTTAAAAGGATATACTGATAAAATGCTCCAAATTTACTTTATAATTGTTCCCTAAAAGGAAACAAGCACTGAAAGATTTAACTATTTTGAGAATCTATAGTGTTACTTATGTGCCGGTTATTATAGAAGTAACGACACGGAATCGAGGCGAATCGAAAAAAAAGAAATTGTATGCCAGTTATAGGTTATGTGTCGTTACAACAATAACATTTGCAGTAGCTGTAATCATTTTTTTTACGAATTGAATCAATATTTTTATGCAGCATTTATTGCGAGACAATGGATTTTTTTGTTACGGTTAAATTTAGTATAATGGATAATTAAGTATACATACATATTTTCATATGCATTAGCCATAAATATTTAATATATTTTTTGCCACGTTCTATTTTGCCATAAACTGTGTTGTTATATTCTGTATTATATATATAAATTTGTAAAAAATGTATACATATACATATATATGTATATGTATGATATAAAATACGAATTTTTGCCCTTCACCGGAAAAATATTAATGCATTACTTTTAGGTAATTTAATGAGAAAAATTCCATCAACTAATTTTTTTCAAAATTAAGCCATTGCAATTTTATTAAGCATATGATTTCCGAAATTATGTATTCAATTTTTATTCGCATTAAATTTTCCTTTTAAGTTTTGCATGTTAATGTTAGTCTAAATCATTTATAGCTAAAGTTAAGCTTTTCTATATTTTATATTTATATTTTTATGTTATCCACTAATCAAAATGCTTTCCGGCACAAGCTAAGACGTTTGGCCATATTTAAGGTAATTTGGAGATGGCATCCCTAAATAAATGTTCACTATTAAAGGAGATCTACTTATCAAGCTCAATTTTTATACTGCCAATAAAATCCATCCATAAATTTACTCATTCCAAAACAACCTGGTAAAAATTAGTGGTTTTAAAATGATTTGAATATATCGAATAATACAAATCAATGTACTACGATTATTCGAATACTTATTACAATTCGAACGTTTGATTTTAACATTAGTTGTGAAATACTTGTGAATCTATTTATAATTTTATATAATTTAAAACGAACGGAAGAAAAGTTAGTTGGATTTCGGGCTTTTTTTAAGAATTCTTACTGTAGCCAAGATACGCGTTCAATTTTTAATGAAATCTTGTGCTGCCACAAATTCCCTACGTCCTCGGGCAATCACTAGAATTAAGTGCACGAAAGGAACGGAGTAATGATATATACAATACATTCCAATTAAAACTAGCTTTCATTTAAGTTTTAAAAGAAAATCAATTAAAGCTTAATATTAATAAAGAAACACAATAACATAAATAACATTTATTCAATTGACGTTAAATAATAAAATATAAATTCAAGAAATTAAAAAAAGCACTTTGAAAATGAAATATAAGGACATTAAAAAAGATGAATCACAATTTTTCTGCTTAAGTTAAACCAAATATATCTGAAAGCTTATGTACCTGAAATTCAGTGACCCTATCATGTTTTGGCATGTTCAATTTTCTGTGTACTTTTAAAAATTATGTTTGAAGGATGTTAAAAAGCCAATATCGAAATCATATAAAACAAGTGAACATACATATGCATATGGGAACTTGTTCTTCCCCGAGTATGCCTAATTACATATTGTCAAATTATAATTTTTTCTCTATTCAATGTGCTATTAATTTAATCCTTATTAAGAAACCGCAACAAAATGAAATATATTTCAGGTATGTATGCTTTTGATGAAATCTCATATCCATTTCCGAAAAGACTTTCAAATTCGACTTTTATAGAAATTCGAATAAAAATGAATTTTAATGAATCTGAAAAAAAATTGTGCATTACATATACCATAGTAGGTATTGTTTCTAATTCATATTTTTCTCAAATCGAATTTCTTGCATTTAAAAAAAATTAATGCTAGTTTTTAAAGAAAAATGAAAAGTAGATAATAGACAAAGTAGGCAGACAAACATTATAACGAGTAAGGCCCTGACTAAGATTATCTACCTACCATACATGTGGTTTTATTAATTTTTCTCTTTTTATGCCATGCAAGTTTTCGAAAAATTTAATCTATTTCCAGTTAGGACCTAATAAAAGCTATGATTCTACGCAGGAGAGAAAACAGAAAAGGATTGCTAAAGGGAATATGCTAGCTTAATATATTTGATGTATGTAAATCTTAAAACAAAGTGAAACGGTAAAACAGTCCTTAGTTATGAATTTAAGGTGTAGTTCTCTACGGTGATAGTTCTTATTCGAAGCTTGTAGTTAATATTTAATTTAATGACTATAACCATTTTATTTGTTCATGTTTTATTCAAGTTCTTGTCATAATTTTTGTCTGAATATCGTTTAAATTCGCATAATCGTATATTTGTTCAGTGCATTTGTTTTTATATTTTATTTATATCAGTGTGTAATATTTTTTTTTTTTTTTTTTTTTCACCAATACTTTCTTTCGATATTTTACCCTTAGAGTTTTACATAACGAAGAAGCGTGTTTCGAGTAGATACATGCGAACGCTCGAGCGTTCGAACACTCAACTGCTTCAACAGCAAGAGTGCGTGCAGCATTCTTAGCAGCCAAGGTGGCAGCGATTTACGATAACATTGGAGCCAGCCACGAAACCCAAGCAAAAGCTAGCGCCAGCGCCAACTTAGCCTGACATGGTGACTGCGTGCAGCTGCAAGGACGACTGTTTGTATTCATTGCAACATTTCAAATGCGGGTGGAGTTGTATTCACTTGCATTGTTGGATCGTTTATTGTATTTGAAGCTCTAGCAGTACCGCCTAACAATCGACACCCGGCAACTCATGCATAAATTGGGCACACACACCTACGCGCGCGTTCAGGTCGTATGCTGATGTTTTCGCTTTTGGTGGGAGCTTCTTTTTGTAAACATTTTATTACGTTTCTTGCTTCTCACATGCATACTTTCACATATACATGCACATCAAATGCATGCAAACAACAGTATGTTTAAATTCACGGCTTTGATTTGATTTTGTGCATTTTGCCTCTTCCAAATTGGTTTTCACTTCACGTTTATCAACGATTGCAACATTTTGAACTTTTCTTTGGCTTTATTTTACATTCGCAGTATTGTTGTTTTATTTATTGACGTTTTAATTCGATTCTGTTTTCACAACAGTGCAGCACACGAACAAAAAATATTCAGTCTCGTCCAAATAGTAAAAACACAAGTGATTGGCGCCAATTTTCGTAGTCGAAGGTAGTTGTGTGATGGAGGAAGGGTGAAATAAAGTCAAAGGTATGACGCGACGCGGTTATTGTTAACAGGGTGATAATGAAAAATGCATTGAGCGGAGATCTTATGCGCTTCGGGGTTAAACAGGAGGCCGAATGATACCGGTAGTACTATAAGCATTTAAGAAATGTATGCGCCAAAAAGTATACATCGGAAAACCACACGCAACCGTGAGATACCAGCAGCATAATGCATAATTCAACCGACGGGTACTAAGTAAAGCAATACGTTCACCGAAAATATAAATTATAGGAAGGCAAATATAATAAAAATGGCAAAGCGTCGGTAAAGCGGAAACTACATTTTTGTTTAGCTCGTTCGAATACGGTTATGATGTGTTTACAGGGTACAATGAAGACTTGAGAATGTCACGTTTGCATTGTAAATTTAACATTTTTGTCGATTAAATTATTGTATGTATTGTAGATTATGTTGACATAAAAATAAAGCTTGAAGGGTAAAAATGTATAGTTGCTTCATTTATTTTATCACATTCAATTTTTCACAGGTTTCGTTGAATTTTTTTTTCGACTTCTTATTTAATACTTAATACTTACACTCGAATAGTTCGCACTCATCTGTATTAAGTAAAGCTTGTGTGTAATTTTATGGCTTTTTCGAGTAATAAATTAATGTCACAAGTTAATGCCTCAAATTTTAATAATTTCGTTAGAAAATATACAAGCTGTAATGGCAAGCAACGCGTACCATTTATACATAAACAAACTTTTTATTTAAAGATATTGAGCACGTATGCATTTAATTTAAAGCAGAGTTATACTCGAATAAACGCAATCAAACATTTACTGTTAGTTTTCGGAAGATAATTTCTCAAACTAAACTGTAAAATGTGTTTGTTAAATAATTCATTAATTTTTAACTTTAAATATTTGCTAGTGTTTTTACATATGCAACATATACTATATGTAAATATATAGATATATACATACATATGTAAGATCGATTCTCTTCTCTACAGGAATATTTATTTTGTTATATAATTTAGAGTTAGAATAAATTATTATCACCATTTGGTTTTATTACTTATGTAGGTTAAAAAAAAGAACTACAATTGAATCTCTACTTCTTTATAAATCATTTGGTAGAATATTTTAAGTTATAATGACAATCATGTACATACATTGTACATACATACATATGTATGTATAATAATTTAATTTTACGAGCTTACAATTTTACTTCTTGGTTTATTGAATTGAAACTATTTTTCTATTCTCCTATTTTCAAGGCATTTAGGATAATTAAGTATCGAATTAACCTTTTGTAGAGGAAATTTAGTAAAAATAAAAATTAAAAAAAAAAAAGATTAGCGGACATTAGAATTGACACTATTTTCACAGTTTCTTATAAATATCAGATGAAAATAGCCATAAAATCACATTTCACATTTTCCTTAATTTTTATCTAGTACTTTTCGCAAAAGAAACTGCTTTACGTAGCACGTATTTTCACAATTTTAATCAAATTATTCACCATACACCATGCAAAGTTTTCCCGAGACTCTCTTCAAATAGCTAATATTTTCTTTTAAATATTTTTTTATTTATGTACATTTCAGAATAGTATTTATTGTTATAGTTTGTTTTAAACAATATTGTGTTCGATTTTCTACGCGGTTAGTGTTAGCCCCACTTTTCAGAAATAATTTAAAAAAAAAACTTAGATTTTTTCAATCTTATTGAATTAAAATTAATTAGGCAAAATGTTTATTTTCAATTCCATATCTTTATTTGATTAAATTTTTATTTTTCAATTTTGTTTCAAATATTTTGCTCAACAAAAACTAGAATACGAACTCGCGTTGGAGACGACGCACAAGTGTACGCTTAGCGTGTTAGCCTGACCTAAGACGAATGTCTCACAAGAAGGGCATGTCAAGTCCTTTTATATTATAATTTGCACACAAATATTTTATAACTAAACACCGCCGAAGGAGTCGCACTGCCATACTAAACTCACAGGCAAGCAGACAAATCAAGCCAGCCAGCCAGCAGGCGCTCAGTATGGTCCAAGATGGCCCTAGTGCACACACAGATTCACACATTCGTAAGTATACTTGGACGAGCAGTACCTACTCGCTCAAAGATAAGTAGTGAGTAGCTGCTTAACCGGCCGACCAAGTTGGACCTTCGCCACCCTCGCATTTCTCTGAATTCACTCAGTATCTCCAATGCGATGAGGCGAGTGACTCATAACAAATTCTACATTTTCTATAATATATAAATATTCCCCTTGTTGCTGCGAATGAAGAAGAGGAAAAATAAGTAGAAGAAGCAAAGGCTAAGTCCAAGCAGTAGCAAATGCGAAGCAAATGCAGAAGAATAGCTGTAGGAAATAGCCAAGCAGCTACAGTGGAGTAGAGGAATATGAAAATGAATTAAGTAGAATATCCGAAAAACGATGAGACCGAAAACAGGAAGGTTGAAGGAGCATAGAACCCAAGTAGTCAAACGAACAAAACGACCGCCCGAAGTTCCGAGCAGGCCGAATGAGTAGAACGAACGACTAACTCCCGTACGATGCTACATTTAAGTACATACATACATACATACATATATAGTTACTAGCCAACTAAGTAAACGTTCCTCCGTAAATTAATTTGACTGCCCGTCTCACGATTATGGAAGCGTATTTCGAGTAATATCCTTTAGTCTCTTACTCCATCAAAACGCCCACACATTGCACTTACACCTTCGCATATAATATATGTATATATATGTATATATGTATATGTATATAAGTATGTATAATTTTATATCAAAGACTAATGCGCAACGTTGCTTTGCTATATTTATATATACATATATTTATATATATTTTTTATATATGCAATACAAATTCATATGTACATATATAACGTAAATTTCTATTAAAGTATATAAAAATCTTGCGCTCGTTATATGATGTTCGACGACTCCATGACTGGTGGGTTCTTTTATCCGAAAGACAAATTTCCTCAAGCTCACTAAACTAAATATGTTTGTATGACGAGGAAAGCTTACAGCATACATATACTTGTTTGCAAAGCAGTAGAAAAGATGAGTAGCTAAGGAGATAAAATTGAGCACAAAGGCTAAGAAAGAAGGAAGAAAGTCGTAGAGATAATCAGCCAACCAACTACTGTCAAGAGCGAATGTGGACCATCAACGGCAAGTACACAAACCCACATCAGCGGACCAACATCAGCGAATTATTTCTTCAGCTTTCCACATGCTTTCGTGTTTTTTTTAATGTTGGGCTGTTTTGAATAGGAAATATTGTTTTCGTGGCATGCCGCAGCACCGCGAGCCAAGATGTCCTTTTCAGCGATGCCAAAGGCTCTGCTTTCCTTCTACATACATACACAATATGTAGGCCATCATAACAGTTGTTGGCGATGCGTCTAAAGAGCGCCGTTTAGTGTTAATGCCTTCACAAGCAAAGGAAGTATATTCATCTAAGTATGTACATACATACGTACATATGTAGGTATGTAAGTAATATATATAAATACATACATACACACAAATATTTGTTAATGTGGGCACACAAACAAAACTTATTCGAGAGAACTTAGTCGGTGGGAAGGCGGTTGACTACGGTCATGGCATTCAGATAAATGGCGGAGGGTGGCGTGGTGGTATTGAGACTAACGTCAACTAGGTGCAAAATAAAAATAAAAAATAAAACATTGACAATTTCTCACTTCGAGGAGAACTTGCATGCTGATTCGCTAGCTCTACTTTGTTTACGCTACTGAATTTAAGCGCGTTGGCGAGTTTGTTTCAGCGACGATGTAAAGAAAATTAGTTACGTATTAAACAATTTAGAAGCAGGTTTTTTCATTAAAGTTTTCGACATTTTCTTACATTTGCATATGCGATTGGTGTTAAGAATTTATCAATTTTTATCTTCGCGCTCCGATAATTTTTTTTTACTATTATTTCCAGTATAGTTTCCACATCGGTTATTTTTTATTACAAAAACTACTTAATATTGTAACGTATTTTTTCATACATGTATGCATATATGTAAGCATTTATATTATATAAACACGCGGGACTATATTTAAAATTTCTTCAATATATGTATTTTAAATTGCGTTATTTTGGTATTATTTACTGCCTGAAGAAAAACTGGGCACACACACAATACAGCATGAGAGGCTAGAAACGGACTGAAATACAGATTTTGTTGAGATAGCCAAATACTCTATGTTACACAAAATCAAATGAATCCAATGTAACCTTTCGGCTAGTTGTATCTTCTACACATATGTAGATAGAAAACTTGAGCGACGACGGGAGGACGATAAGGAGGAATGAGTTCAGCCAAAGGCTACGTCTGATACTGAGGAGAGAAGGAGTGCTAAGAAATTGAGAATTCAGAATAAGCATAAGCAGTAGCAAAAGGCATGGAAGCGGCCGCACGCGCATAAAGCTGGTTTTGTCTGACTACCACCCTCTTTCCAAATCTCAGAAGGGCAATAAGGGTGCTGCAGCATCAAGCGGAGCTGCCGTTTAGTGGGAATTTGTTACACTTTCTTCGAATTTGGCCGCATAAACGGACATAAAAACACAAACACATGTGAAAAAATGAGCCAACCGACTTTCGTTGGAAATAAGTAACATAACGTGCTCACACACACACACACACATTAATACTTTATCTCATATCCTAATATATATTAATATATCATTTATGTATATATGCATGTACGAGTATGTACATATGTATGCATATAAATTTTAACTATATTAAAGAGAGATTCTCCACCTCCATCAAAGTTGATTCCAACGACAGCAACAAAATCACCAACAACAGCAATCTACATATACATATCTACACACAAAATGAGATAAGTTCACAGCATACACACACACACATGCAATTAAGGAGTTGCACTACCACTTACTCGAGAGCATACAAATACATACACATGATTCGACGTTGACTCTGTTAATGATGAAGAAAAAGATGCAAACACGCACTTGCCTAAAATAAGGCAACACATCACAAAGAAACAACAACACAACACACTGCAACTGTGAGCGAACATCGCCTAAGATTATCTATTTCGCCGTAACGTATACGCAACCACAGTACGAGGTTGTGAACGGGTATTGGTAATGGTTGCTGCTTCTGCGAGCTGTTTGAGAAACATGAATACGCAAACAAATGCACTTAAGTTTTTCGCTCTATGAATGTGTGCGAAGAGACGAGCAATATAATAGCATTCACGCAGAATGGTTGAGGCGGCTGAGATGGCATCTCCAGCAATTTGAATAGTGAGCGCTCTCATAATAGGCAAGTCGTCAAGCCAGTGAAGTGGTGGAAATGCTTTTACAGCGAGTTCCCTTCCATTCCATTAAATTGAGTTGAATTTAGTCGATTTGAGTAAAGTTGTCTTATAGTAGCTAATTGCACTGATAAAGGGTTACTAGCTTGGCTTAGTGGAAAGAAGTATGAGGTATATATTTGCGAAGCGCTACTGCGGATTTTTTCAGTACACCTTATTAGACAGACAAATTTACTCAAAAGAAGCTCGGTGGGACAGTGGATTGGGCAAGGTTTGTCGCCGTATTAGACAGATAAATGAAGAAAGTTGCCGGAATATTGTGTGAATATGTCTTTCTGTCCTTACCATGGTTGATATCATTTTGCTCAGCATTTTGTCGCTATCAGCTACTGTCGTGGTATTATTTCTTTCAAGCACTCGATTTTTTTCTCTGTGATAAGTCGAAACTATTGCACTACTCAAATTACATCAACGCTGTACTGATTTTTATTTTTGTAATTTGTTTGTTTGTTGATATTTCGAGAACTTTGTTTAGCTGTCTTCGTTTTGATTTCCGGGCTTTAATTTTTAAAATATCTCAGCTTACAAAACTCGATTTTGTATAAACTTTGAATTTGCTTTTCAACTTTAGTAATTTTTAATTGGCCGGTTAATGTGCATTAAAGAGGACAACAACAACAGAAAAACGAAATTGAAAAATGCGAAAAATTAAAAAAATTTGTACGACGACGTTGATGTGAAGCTTTGTACTAAATCGAAAAAATCAGTTAGCCCGGTTGTTTGGTGGCGCGTATAGGCCGCGGCGACGCCATCGACGCCGCGCGCGAACGCAAAAAATTGTTTGCAGCATACATACGGATATGTATATATGTCTGTATGTATGTACATATGGTCACATGAGGGAATATTTGAAAGTGCATGGATGTCAGTACAGTAATAGAGAGTGTCGGAAGAGCCAGGTGAAGTGGGACGAAAACAGACCGGTGGAAAATAGCGGAAAGCACGTAAAAGTATCTGAATATCGAAGGAAAAGGTCGCGCTTTGGCCACGTGAGTGAGTTTTTCCCGTGCCGTATATCGAGGGAAATGACATGAGCAGCGAAAATGTTTAGAGCGCAATGAAGAAGACTTTAATAGTGATGCTGAGGAGGCAGGCATCACCAAAACCGCCAACTACTCCCATAATCTAATTGCAGCACATGCGCGCGCATATGAGAGCAAAACCGAAGGTAGACTAGATAAGTACATACATATACAATATAATATATATATATGCATATACACACATACACTTACATGTACTGACATTATCACACATTCCAAACATTTACCCTTTTACGAGTATGCGCTTGACTAGGAGAGCACCATGGCTATCCAAGTATTGGTGAAAAGCTCTCGCATGAAAATCTATTTATGTGTGCACATATTCTTTGTGTATAAACATACATATATACATACACGTTTCATACAATCGTTAGCACCCTTACTGTGGCACCTGTAACCCTCGGTAGGGGTTTCAATTACAGAGAGCGCCAAGCAAAGCGGGTGGTATGGTTACAGTCGTTCGAAGTACGAGTGAATTTTGTCCGATGTTCGACTTAGATTTCGGTGGTAAGGAATTAGGTTGAGTAGAATTTGTATCAACGGTTGGCAAACAGCACATCTAACTGCTATATGCTCGACATGGACTTTTGGTGTGTAAAGTGCATACTTGTTAATATTTCGTGTATAAACCGAATGGAGAAATTGCTTAACTCAAACGAAGAACTGATGTGGCTCATTTTACTCAGTAGCAACCAGTTTTTACTTAGATGAAAATTTGGTGGTGGCTTGTATCCATCTTGATAATATGACATTATCTTTCATGGAAAAGTTGTTAGAAACTCGTTTGTCTATACAAAAAAAGTCTGCAGATATTTTTTATCTTTATCTCGTAGCAAAAATTTGCTTACATGATGCTTAAGATTAAAGGAAGACTATTATATTTACCCCTTCACATCAACTTAGGGTTTTGAAGGAGAAGAATTTGGAGTGTTCGTGAATTGCGACGATCCACAATTAAAAGAATATTTTCAAGTGACACAGTTTTGGTGGCCACGTGTTTCTCCGAAAAAATGAAGTGAGAAATTGGGCATGCTAGTGACATGTTTTAAACTTGATGCTATACAATTTACGTCCGAAAATAATTATTTTACAAACATTTACTCATAAGCCAAAATGGAAAAGATCAGAGATATTGGAAGATGAACTTGAGAGTATTTATACTTTTTTTTTTCTAATGAAGTTACAAGAAAATCCCAAACCTTTTTCTTTCTCTTTTTCTTCGGTTCTGAGTTTTTTTTTTCGTAAATATAGCCATACATGCATATATGTATGTATATATGTACGTGGGATTTTTAATATATAAAGTTTCTTTGAGAATTTATGCGTGCTTATATATATATATATGTATATATTACATAAGGTACATTAAAATATTAATGGAAAGTAAAAATTAAAAAAAAGAATTTTTTTCTTTGCAGCTGGTAAAATAACTAATAATCAAAATAATTTCACCACATTTGTTACCAAAATATTCCACTAACACAAATTGGGCAGTCTTAAGTTGTTCTTTTAAATGATAAATATTATTCAAACCGAGGGGAAAATAATTCACCTTGTTCATTTAAGTTTTGCTTTATAATAACACAATAAATGAAATTACAAAATAAGCGAGAGTAATAGATAGTTCAATTAAAAATAATGATTTATTGTTCGGGAATCGAAATCGGGTAACTTCAAATAGCTTGGTTTGTTGAATGTTCACCAATGGGTATACTAACAACTAACTGAATAAGAATCCATATAAATAATAATATTAATAAAACAATAACACTAATTTTATTTATAGCTGAATTTATCATCTCTTAGATCGAGTCCTATTGTTACAAAAGATATGGCGCGAAAATATGATTCTAATGCCCTTAAAAAATGCATAAAAATAAAAATGTGCTTTAACGTGTTTTTAAATAAAATCGAGTTTTTAACCATATGCACTAATCGTTATTTTTGAGTTTACGAAATATTCTCTATTGCGTTTATATTTTGCTCAGAAAATAACAGCTGATGATCAGGCAAAACTTATCAGCCTGACTGTTGAAAGGTTTATTGAGCCTAAAACTATGTCGCAGAGCATAACCTCGCTGTCACGTACACGGTAGGAAATAACATCTACATACATTGACGTTTGTCATCATTAGAAGGTTGAAACCCATTTTTGCCGCGTAGTTTCAGGCGCAGTAAACCTGACAACTGTTAGGTTGATAACTTAAGAAATAACGATTTATTCTTAAGCAATAAGTAAAGCTCAACAAATAACCTTAGTTCATAAGCAGTAAATAAAACTCCAAAATAACAACTTTTTTCTAAGCCAAAAATAGAGCTAGAAGATAACGATTTAAAATGATTTTTTCAAATAAAACTCCAAAATAAAAATCAATATTTCTGAAGGTAGTGATCACAAAGTACACACATAATTGAAATTGGCACAATTCATTTCGAAAAGTAACATATTGCTAAGTCTTTTTACTCAGTAGCTGTAATTCAAATTGTTTGCAAATCTTGACATCACCAATTATTGAATATCACTACCAAACAGAGAGCTCGGTCTAAAGTGAAAAAGAAGGAAAGCTAAAAGCATAAACAGTTAACCAAAAATAAATTTAGTAATATTATTCTGCTATATATTTGTTCCGGGGGAGAATAAAAGTTACACTAGAATTTAACAGATTTTTTGAGCTAGTATTTAAATAAAAAATAAAATATTAGATTCAAAAATAAAACTGCAATGTTAACGATTAATCAACTGTTTAATTAATTATCTAATTTCAACTGTAAACCATTAGTTCAAAAGTTCCTTTTTCTTGTTTAAAGTTTTTACAAATGATTTTCTTGGATGCTCAAATGTTGGGTTTGGCCAATTTTTAGTCTCTAGTCATAAAGCACAGAAACCAAATGCCTTATTATTTCAACAAATTGTGCGATAAATAAAATTACTGGCTGGTATCAGTGGTATTTATAAAGCTTCTATATACAAACCATTTTTCAATAGATCAAAATCATAGAAAAATTGTTTTTAATTCGTTTTTAAAAATTCGTCTTCACAGTAACCGATCTATCGCATTGAATTATAATATCAGAACTTCGAATTGCTGTAGAAACCATATGTTTAGTGAGTAATCTAATACGTGTTATACTCGTACTGGCATAAGTTCCAGATAAATAAATAAATACATACATATATGTTGGGTCAGCCGTTGCGTCCACAAAAACCACTGTAGAGTTTAAAAGGATATTTTTCGAGAGAAGGAAACTAAGAAATGTGGATTGTCGATTTTTGTAATATTCGAGTTAATAAACCTCTATATAAATATGTATCCTCAATTTACATATAAAACATTCTTTAAAGTGCTAAGTATGATTACCGTGTTACGGAACTTTCGAAGTTTCGACCATGAAGTACTCTACAAAATTTCAAATATCATTGAAAAAAATTAATATATGTATAATAAATAAAGCTGTGATTTGATCGTCCCTTTAAATTAGTTTTGATTCCATTAAAAAACAAATACTCATATGCAAATGTATGTAAGAGTAGTGTCTTGAATTTAATAACTGAATTCAGCAAACATCAATATTATTAAGAATTTCCATTTTTTAGTAAATAACAGGAAAATTGAATATTGTAAAACAATGTTTACCAAGATACCCGCTAAAATACAACTTAACTTAATTAATCTTTGAAATATTTCATCAGAACATTGTAATTTTAAGCTTGATAGGAAAAAGATTAGATGGTTTGTTCCTATTTGTTCTTCGGGTTTTCCGACAGGGTAAAAAAAATAATGATAGAATGCAAGATTGCGCCTTCCCGTGGCAAAGTGACAGATCTCATCATTCTAAACAAGTATACCGGAGAAAAAAAAAATGAATAACTCCAATATTTCAATGAGAAAGTGCTTTAATTATGCTAAAGATGATTGAAAAGAAAGATGATTTAAAGGCAGAGAATTGTCAAAATCGGCAAAATCAAAGTATCGGCTCCTCTGAAGGCGTCGCCTTCTGCATTCATCCTTTGTCAAGTTTGATTTGAAGACAAACTCGTTTCGGCGTTGTGTTATTTTCAATATTATTTTTCGTTTTCGAAAAACTAATCTTGACAAGGGATGACGGAAAATCGCTCCTTACATAGTTGGCTAATCCAAATCAGTAGAGATGAACAAAGAGTAAAAAAACTAAACTAAAAAATAGTTGTTTCCTCTTTTATACTATTAAATCATAATCCTCCTCAATGGTTTATCAATTTAAGTTTTATAAAACTGTGAAAGTATGACTAAAGGTTATTCAGGAAATATAATAGAATACATTTGGACCATTTTTAGAACTTTTGTCTGTCTGTTTGCCTGTTTGAACACACTAAACTCCGAAAACACTGAACGGGTTTTCAAATCTCGGTCACGACAAATATTAAATGGGGGAAAAACAAGTTCTCTAAGAAATGGCTTAGAATAAATTTTATTGAGAATAAAATTTTTTTTACGGTTCTTTTTAGTAGTTGATTTTTTTTATTAAAATATAATTTAAATTATTTGTAAAGATATTTCACCTACAGGACAGTTTACAGATGTTATTTATCCATCATTTGATTTAGTTTTTGCCCATGGCGTCTAATCAACATCAAGCACATGCAGTATACCGTCGAGAAGTCGCTGTAACGGTAGTGTTGATAGTTACACCTGCTAGTGTTACAATTGTTTCTCCATTCATGTAACGTCAGCAACAACAAATCCGTGCGATTGCTGTATTTGCTCCTGTTGAACATTTGTTCTCGCTCGTCGCCGCCGCGGCACATCCGTCACATGAATTTCAATATCTTTGTCTTTGAATGAGTACAAAATTTATAATATACATATATATTATTAAAATCCTCTTACTTTTCATTTTAAATTATATTATGAATATAAAACGTGATCAAAAAATTAATCTTATATATCTTTGGTTTTGGATTCAAAATTTGAATGATAGAACTTAGTTTGATAAGAGAACACAGCAAACACAAGCACAAAGAACGGCGACGGCGGCGACGACTATGATGGCGGCGACGGCGATGCGGTGCTTGAAACTTTGCTCGTTGTTGTTAAGCTGATATTGAACTTTTGAATGAAAATATGTTCAGAAAGTTTTAACGGAATCTCAACACTAATGTTGACATGTGTGGCGTAAGAGTGACGTATTTCTTATTTTAATCCTTTTTAAGTTTCTGGTAGTGCAAAAAAATTAAATGAATTTGGTCGTTATTTACTGTCGAAATGTGGTAAAGATTTTTTTGTATTAAGGTGGTTTGAAAAAATATAACGCTCCATCGTTCTTTTAATTTCACTCGCATATTAATTCCTATACACGTGGTATGTGGTTCTTGTTGGGCTTATTACTCTTTTTGGTTTTGTTGTATATTTATTTATTTTTTAGTGAATGGCTTCATTACGACCCTCTGTTTTACCATATAACACAACTCAGGTGAATGTATTTACGCACATGCATACATATATACATATAAACCTGTCGCATGCCCGTTGCACAATCATCACTGAACACTGTTGTGTTTTGTAAATATGCACCTATATCTATTTCATTTTCATATAATTAAATATTAAATATTATTTTTATGTACATATACATATGCGTTGCCGGTACACATACACGCGTGCGAACACACGCCACTTTTCACCCCGACAAAACGTGAACACACGCGCAGGCGAGGCACCAGCAGCAGCATTAGAATTCGGCAACAAAAAATATTATTACTGCATGTAAGTGTCAAGCATATTTTATATATATTATATATACATATGCACATATATGTATATGATATATAATATATATATATATTATATATAAATATATATATATATATCCATATAACAATATAAGAAATGCACTTTGGATTATTTCTTCTTTGATTGTAGGGATTCTGTCAGTGGCAGTGCGGCTGCTGCTGGAGCTGCCGCTTCATTCACACGCGTTCTGCACCCTTTTGTTTTAGGCGATTTTCTTTTTATATTAAATTTTTTTTTTATATATTTATGAGAATTTCAATATTAAAATATAACGCTAGCGGATTTTGTTAGTTTATAGTTGTTCGGCGACCGTTTGGCGTTTGGCATTTGCTTTTCGTTTCGTGACGTGGCTTTGCGTTGCGTGGCAAGGTGCCGTGTGCCACAGAGAGACCCGACCGTTGCGTTTGTGTGTTTTACCGAGGATATAAAAAAGCAATGTTGTACTCAAAAGACGTCCAAAAGCCGTATGCCAAATGATTCCGGGACGATGGATGCGTTCGGCGCATTCATCGTCGCCATCATCGTCATCGTGGTAGTCAGTAACATTGCAGCCGCCGCCATCACCATCGCTATCGTCATCACCAACGACTTTCTCGTTGTTGTAGTTATCCCGACTAGGCGGCTCATGCCAATGCCTTTGTTGTTGTTGCCTTTGTCGCGCAATACTATTTTTTTTGCTGGACATTACGCGCGCGAAAGTACTCTGGACTTGCCTCAACCCACCCATTCTGCAGCTCCCGCTGCAACATGCACCACACGCATTTCACTTGAGTTATTGGGTTGAAGGCTCTCAATATGCCTCACCACTTTCATCTTCTATCTTTTCCCTCCCCCTCAAGCTAAATATGAGCCTATACAAGAAGTGGTTATATACCCATATACATATGTACATGCATATAGTATGTAGATACATATACCAATAAACATCGAAGCATGCAATTGCATAGAGTTGCACACCCTTCAAAACAAATCGCAACGGAAAATATGTATGTAAATATGTACATATGCCAAGTAACTGTAAGTTCGCGTTCTATATAGTATCAAATTGAACCAAGCAAATTCTAGCCATCACCCTTTTGTATTTTCTTACTTTGCATATCTCCTCACTTTCCAAGCTTATGTATTGCATCAGGATTTCGGAGGCTGCTGCACTTGTTCAAACGAGCTCAAAACATTGTGCCAAAGCTGGCCTTAGCCATAATGCCTAACGGTACATAGAAAATTGGTTGGTTGGCGGTAATGCGCTATGATGAGTGAAAGAAATTGGAATAACAGATTGGGTACTAGAACTATAGATTGTGCTTTTGACAAAGGTGTATACATCATTTACATCTGACTTTAAATTGTTTCTTAAGGAAAGTAGTGATCTCTGAAGATTTCAATTGACAATCTAGATTTTCATTTGTACCTCATCTCATTTGTATCTCTTATCATTTGTTGATAAAATATAGAAAATCCATAACCGAAATTTTTTGAAATTGTTTTTTTTTCTTTTGATGAAGATTTTAGAGCTGTAGTTTAAAGAGCTATGAGAAATGTACTCTGCGTAGAAATCCATATATGTACTTAATATTTTTTTACAAGAACATTAAATTCCCAAAATTGTTGTCAATTCAATTTCAATATTATAAAGTGCAATTTTTAAGTAACTTAAAACTCGTGTTGATTTGAATTTTTGTCATACAAAAAAAAATTAAGCATTCGTTTTATGGAGGGAAATGCACAAAAACCTTTAGCAAAGAAAATTATCAAAAAATTAACTTTTAATGATCTCTTTAATGATCGAAATTTCGATTAAGAGATCACTGCATAATATACATATGCATATACTTATGTACATACATATATGTATGTACATATCTAATCCATTATATCCTAAAACGGTACAAACGTCCACACCAAATACTTTTCGATTGCTTTATAAGTCAATTGCTATGTAGTCAATTTGTGGTTGCAGCAACGGAAATCGCAGGATCGGCAAATCGAATTAGCAACATTAGCTACAGATATGGAGGCTTGAGCCTTTGCTTTATAGCAAACATAACCGGATGGAGGATCTCCTACTGTTCTAATGATGTCTAAGGCAAGCATTTGAACGACTCCCTCTAGCGTTTGGTAGTTGCAACTATACATGGCGTCTAAGTGTACATACATATCGGTGCCAAAGTAAAAACTCCGAATGCAATGACACGAACTACATAGGACTATCGAATAGGTGTGCAATTGTATCTGCTGCAACAGACGCTGTATCAGCCGTTGCACTCGTTGCTACCCCTAAGTTGAGCCCTGCTCACAAATTCTAAGTTTCACGACGAAAAGAGACAAAGTATACAAGTGTGTGCTGACGCATGAAATCGTGCGTACGTATATGAATACAGTTACAGTAGCACTCATTGCACTAGCATTTGCAAAGACCCTAATACAACTACAAACAGAGGTGCACGAATACCAAAGCATTTTAGTTGCAATACTCATTGTGTGTGTTTTACATAAAACAAATGCAATTTTTGTTGCATACTTTCGTGCGCGAAATGCATTACGCTGTACCAAATTCACCTACTATGTGCCTTACATTTATGTATGTACATACTTCCCTTATCGAAGTTAGCTATGTGATAACTTTTATTGCACGGTTCCTTTCAAATATACTCCAATCATTCTCACTGTGGCTATATAAGTTTGTGTACATGTATCTAAGCTACTGGAAACAAATGCACATACAAGCTGGAGATGCGGGTACTGATGGTGTCGCCACCAAACATGATATTTATATACATATATGTATGTACCTCTAACCCCCAAGTAAACATAATTTCTGTACATGACCACGTGCCGTTTTTGCTAAACTTCCCCATAGGCGCCACATAGGGGAAATATTACTTTTAGCTCTGCGCATGCGCAATTCCTCAATCGTAGAAAGTTGATATTTATATACAATCCACTACTAGTATGCATAGAAGAATCAAATAAAATACACTAACAATAACTGGCACTACTACAAGTGCAAAACATTTCTATGGTGAATGTATGGGTTCAAAAGGATTATACAAACAGTTATTGATGCCCATATGGATGTGTATGTATGTATGTACGTATGTACATAGGTGTTTATGCGTGTATTTTGTGTGCGGTTCGGCTCATTGTTTTGAACGTTTTGGTTTTCCCGCCATTGATGCGCGAATTTGACTCGTTCTTCCAGTCTTTGTTGCTCGCAATTAGATCTGTAACATTTTAGGCACATAAAATGTTAGTGCATTTTTGATGCGAACCCGTCGCATTAATTTCACTTCTTTCTATTATTTCAATTCATTACTAGCGATTCTAATAAACCTAACATCTGATAGTCGGAAGTAATTCAAATTTTCAAATTGTGGCAATCTTCGCCGAAATGGTGCTAACGATGTTCGATCAAAACCAAGGAGAAGGAACAGTAAAAAGGTGGAAAATGTGCCAATTTTTATGGACCACTTGTGCGCCGATCGAATTCGGCAATCTGCGCCGATATTTTCGAAAATCCCTTTGGCAATTATTTCCTAAACTTGTTAATTTCTTTTTGTTTTCGGAAAGTAGAAATTGGTTAACCTTCAGGTAAGGTGTTTAGAAAAAACATGGGAAAATTAATTCGTATATTAGTCGTCAAAGATAGAGTTTGAATTTGGGTGGCCAAAGTACCACACAGTTGCTTGGGGTTCTGCTATATAATGTTTTTCATGTTTTATTATGAATATAAATTAAAGTTTTACTAAATAAAAAATAATTAACAAAACTTCATTAAAAAACTTTTTAATCAGTATTACGCAATTTTACAGACCATTTAATTTTAGTAAACTGATGTGGTTAAACATTTCGAAGACACTTCAGTCCACTGATTGGTGGGTTTAAGTTATTAGAGAAATTGCCCAAAACAGTGTTTAGGTTTGAGTCAGGGACGGAAAAGTAGGTACAAAGAGTACTTTTTCAGAATTTCTGCGAACTTTGTATTATAGGGAAGGCATTTTCGTTGCAGACAACAAGTGCTTTAATAGAACTGTGGATATTTTTATCAAAAATTCGTCTTCGCCAAAGTTTTACTTCGGCGAGAAATACAACAGCACAATTGTCATGCAAAATCCAAAAGAATCAAGAGAACTCGACTCAATAATGAAGCCAGATAATGAATCGAGTCGAGCACTTGCCACGAAAGCAGACAATCTAAGGTTTGAATCGCTGTTAGAAGCTGAAACGCTGCAGCAGTTGGCTTTGAATCTGTCAAGTTAATCGAGATGTTTTCCAAGGCGCGTATATTTGCTGGTTGTAAGTGGAGATATTTTGTGTGATTCGTGACGTTCATCCACCGCGGTACACAGGATTGTTTCAATTTAGTTCTTGAATCATCTTGAAGGTTTTCGTTTTTGTGATTTGCATCTTAAAGTGCGAGCAAACGTTTAAAAAAATATTTAAAAATGTCGGATTTTTTGGCAGCAGATGTTCAATGAGAAAATATTCCAATTCGTTATATCGCTATCATGAAAATCCGAAAGACTTATTTGACCTTTTTCTACAGGACATGACCGAAGTCGAAACCAAAGTTCGGTCGTTCTTTACTTATAACATAATACACGCGCTTTTTTTAAATTAATAAAGATTTTGATTTGGCTTTTCAAAGACCGTATAGACTGTAAAGTCTAGTGACATACAGTACGTTCAGTTACAATGTAAACTTTAATTTAAGGGGGTTTGAAACCCCAAAACCCCTCCCGTGCGCACGGTCCTAATTACACTTTTGCTGGAGAGAACAAGAACAAAAAATCCAGACAAAATGCCGAGAAAAGAACACGAAAATTTGACGCTATTAGAACAAAACGTTTACCTTTACTAAAACCGGTTCATGAGTGTCTTTGGACCGGGGTTTGTTTCGATCCAAAGGTTAATTTTTTATACTAAACGATACAATTATAACAAATACTGTGCATATGTATGTATTTATGTATGAAAAAATGGGTTATTATTGAGATTAAATTCAAACATTCATATTAGATAAAACATAGCTTTATTAATTACAAAAAATATTATTTCAAGGAAGTCAGAAGGCAATTGTCTATTTCTTTTCAAATACTCTATTATGCGAAACTAAGTCGTAAGTCTAGACGAGTAGACATAAATTGTATTTTTGTCTCTCAGAGTTTTGAAATGATGCTCAAAGTTTTGGCTTAGGGTTGAACTTCATATATTGTATAAATATATGTACGTTTGGTCAAAACAACGAAAGTGCGGCATTTTTACCACGTTTACATTTACATTTTCTATTTTGCATTTTTAGGGACCTTACGACACTTAAAAAATGTTTTAGTGGGTTTTAATTTTAAATAAAAACGGTTCGGTTCAAACCCGCTTTGCAGCCCTGCTATAAAAAACACAGACAAATTCAGATTAAGATCAAGTCAAAATACCTTGCTTTATGAGTAGAGGTGCTTCAAAGTACGCCGCATATTGACTAGTATTTACGATTATATGGATGTACATAACTATGTATTATTATAACCGAACCATTTTTTTTATAATATTTTCTTCATAAATTGTATGGCGGAAATAACGACCATCGTCTACCTAATGCTTGGTAAAAAAAAATTAGAACGTTGTTTTTTTGTTTCTCGAGAAAATAAAAAATACGCCTTGAGACTTATGGCAGAGCGAACCACAGAAAACTTAAAATAATGAAAATTTTAAAAAAAATTTTGTATGGCTTGTTTCATGTCTTATTTTTACTTCGACTGTTATAAAAATTGTAAAATCTAACTGCAATTGACGTTTTGCACCATAGTCAAAGTGGGATCTTCACCTATCTGCTCCTCGATGGTAAGTGATTTTTATCAAACAAAAAATAGTAAAACAATGATTACTGAAACTGATAACTTGCAAATGCATTCTTGATCACTTAATTATATTTCAATACAAGGCAATTGCATTTTGAATACTACAGCGAGAAGCTCCTCTTAAAAGTCTTTGGATCTAAGAAAATGGCCTGTGATAACTGACGTGTTTCCTCCAAGGAAAGTCTTGATACCGTTGCAAGCAATAAATTGGAGTTAAAAATAGTAAAGGGGCATTCCATTGTGATTCGTGGGAGCTTTAATTGATTTAGACTTTTACCAACTATGAATTATAACTATGTCATCGGAAGCTATGCCATATTTTTAATATATATAAATAGCTAATGAACAATATACCTTTAAAAATAATATCTAGCTATTTCTACCTCAATTTTACCTTCGTGCGCTGAAAAACGAATTTTAGACAAGCCTTTAGTTTTCAAGCTAGATTTTTCTGTGTTGTAAAATATAAATGTACACTGGGTCCGTTGTATGTAAAATGCATGTAAAGCAACAATACTAACTTGGAAAAATATGCGAGTTGAGCCAACTCAGTTAAATGATATCCGACCTGAGATGTACTGTTGGGAAGTGAAAAAACTGCGATATTTTGAATTAGCCCTAAGGAAATACATGGGAAATTTATATGTATGTAAGACCTAATTCGTTTTTATCTGCATAGTATTTGTAAATATATAACTATAAATACCTAAAAGTTGCCGGCACAACTATTTTCCGTTTCTAAATAGCACGAGTTGGAGCGTTCTTTTGCAACTCGGTTACATTAAAACGGGCTGATTAAAAATGAGACTAATAAAACGTGTATGGAAATATTAAACAGTATTGAAAATTGTGGCTGATGCGACTTGCATACAATCTGTGAAAATTATTTTTAAATGAAGGCAGTTGTGTTATTTTTTTAACCTTACTAATGTAGCTATAGATTAACCCAGCTCTTGTATCTAATGCCCAGCATGCTAGCAGTAAGGCCAAATCCACGACTCTCCATCATTTAGTCTCATATGGGTGGTTACGGTAATCCAAGTGGATGGTTACAAGGTTGTTGCATATGCCGATGATGTTATGATAACTGGACGTGGAAAATATCCTGAAATCTTGTGTGATCTCATGGAGGCTGTTCTTACTTCACTGGCCGCTTGGACCAAAAAGTGTGGTCTTGATGTTAACCTAGCCAAAACTGAACTAGTCCTCTTAATCAGACAAAGTATCGGCCTTTACATCCTCTAAATTCGATGGTGTAAGCCTGCAGTTTAAAAGTACTATCAAATATTTTGAAGTAATTCTAGACGGTAAGCTTCTCTGGAATACAAGAAAGCGTATTAAAAAATCCACAACAAAGCTATTTGCCTGTAAAAATGCGATTGGTGTATCATACGGATTTTTGCCCAAAATAGTTCATTGGACTTACACGGTCATCGCTCGTCTGGTGGCCAACTCTCATTAAATCCACAGCGCTTAATCAATTCCACAGGGCACAAGGGAACTCAGAGTTATGCATAAGTGGAGCCTTGTGCTTCTCACCTACTGAGTTTCTGAATGCGATTCCGCATCCCCTTTACCATGACGTAGCGCTCCATAAATAGCTTTTGCCTCAGAGAGGCAGGCTCCTATTGCGTAGAATCAAATACTTTCACTGGGAAATATAAAATTACGAAACCAACATGTCAAGACTGATGCACGACACCTCACTCCAGTGAGTGCCATAAACATGCACATACATGTATACTGATTTGGAGCCCAAATTCGGAGGAGGAATTATCTTCCTAGAGGTGGAACTAGAAATATCGTTCCGCGACCACTGTAGTATATATCAGGCGTAAATGCTTTTAGCTTTTTTACTTTTTCTTCAGATTTGAAAATAAAAAGGAGACGAAGACAAACAAAATTCAGCGTAATTATTAGCATGCCAAAAAAATTTCCATTGAAATGTCTAAAACAAAAACCAACAAATTAAAAAAAAAAAATTACACAAAAAGAATAAAAAATATCCAAAAGCAATGCACTATTAGCATAGCAAAAAAAACAAGCAACTAATATTGAAAGTGCCAAACAACAACAACTATACGCAAATGTAATTTTGATCAACTTTGAAATCACAAAACCCGTCATATAAATTAAGAGACGATGTATGTAGATATCGTGACTAAAGTATTCACAAAAGCTTTTCTGATACCCACATAGGAATAAATATGTAGTTTCTAACCTTGATTTTATTTAATTTGTTTAATAGGTGGCATGCCTGTTCAGAAACACCTCAGAACGATAATATCTCCTAAAAACTTTAATTTCGTGTTTATACTGCTACTGATATCATATTTATTCAAAAATATATCTTGGACAAAACACTTTCTATAAGCTTTAATTTTAATTCTAAACTTTTCGAAATGAACAAGCCAACCCTAAGAAAGAGTATAACGTGACTAAAAAATTCTTAATAACACATTTATCTTATACTTAAAAAAATTATATGTACATATTTTAACTTTATTTAAAGATGGCAACTATATTCGAAAAATAATCGTGCTGGGCCTTACTTGAAAGATATAGATTTATTATATATATTTAGCAAGGGATGACCGAAAATCATTCCCATATACATAATTTTTTTTCAAACTGTAGGAAAAGCAGAAGAACAAAAAGGAGCATTTATAGTAAGATACTAAAGATTTAAAAGATAGATACTAATTGTAGATACTCTTCTAAAGAATTATATTTTATTTGATGTATGTATATAGTTACTCGGCTGCGCGATTTTTAGATGACAACCTCTGAATATGGCGACTTAAGTAAGTAACTAAAAATTTAAAATATACAGTGTTTTTTACTATCATAAGTATACTAAGGCACATCGATTTTAATTAGTACTCACCCTTGATTGAGAATACATAAAAATATCACATCATACTTTTATATTGATCTCCTTTTGTATCTGCGGAATAGTCTAAACACACTCGTATGCATTTCGTAGTAATTAGTTGTTCCATATTTCTTTCCCAGCTCTTGTTCTTGTTTTCGCAATTTGTTTTAATTAATATACTTTTTTTTTGTAAAATTATGACTAGGTTTCGTATTAAATTTATGTTTTGCGTTAAAAATTACGTTTTAGTAAAAAAAATTTGTTCATTAAATTTTGCTTTATTTGTTTTGTTTACTTGTTGTTGATTTTGTGTTACTTTTGATTCAGGTAATTTCGTAGTTTGCAAAAATCGACGCCAAAAGAGTTAACGTCTGAATTTATTAAATTTTGCGTTGTAAACAGGTCCAAAATTCATTTATACATTCATTGGCCAGAAGTGTTTGATAAAACGACTAACGTGACGATTAACCAAAACGTCCAAAGATCAAAATGGCCGGTAAAAGTTACTTTTTGTAAAAAAAATTCAGACGTGTAAGTTGATTTCTATTTACGGTGACGTGGCGTGGCAGGAAAATCGAACTCGCTGAATCGGATTCGAGTTCTCGTTGCCGCCGCTGTTTGGTTGCTTTTGCTGATTTTCCGGTTTATGTAGCTGATTCGGTATGGGCTTATTGGTTGCTGAGAACACAAAATTGTCCTTTTTTAATTATTTGTTTATTTAGTTAATTTGTATCTGATTATTTACAAAGATATTCATATTGTATTGCTGGCATTGTTGCTCCTGCTTATTTCGAAACTATTGCTATACTATATTGGTTGTTGGCATTTACTAATTGTTATTGTTGCATTTTAATAGTGTCAATAAAAATTTCAAAGAAAATACTATTGAAATCTTTATATTGGTTCTTAACGGCTGTCACATTTTTGTCTTTCAGTACGCTGGCATTCAAGAAGGTGTGGCCAAACTTAAATTAAGTCCTCGGACTAAGAACACCAAGCTGTCGTAGTTAGTCATTGGTGTTTGACCCTGTGATTGTAGCGAAACCAATTTCCGAGAAAACATTTTCATGGTGTAAAATTTCCAGTGTAAATTAAAAATTTAAGTGCAGGCCTCCGAATGAGGAAATAGAGGAAACGAAGAGGGGATATGATGTGTAGCGGACGACTCCCAAATAAAGGTCACTTTCCAATTTTACATACTTTCGGAAAATAAAATATCCAGACAAGGTTGAAAACGAGTATGAGAAAGTAGGTGACTGTGAGACTCTTAACAAGTAGACTTTAACTACTCCGTTTCAACTAACACATACACGAAGCGAAATCTTATTGGAAAGAAATAAAAGTCGAATACGTTTTACACTATGTCTTTTCTTATTGTTTATCTAATTTTCCACTGAACCCCTCTCACTGCATACTTTCCGAAAAAGGTCGGTTTGAAGACGCGGCGTTGTTAGTTTTCAATGACCTATCGAGATTATTTTCACACTTGCTGTAGCAACATCTCTGGCTCTCTCTTGATCACGTCTTATTTGTTAAATGTATGTGTATTAACATCACATGCTTTATACCTTTTTCTATTATTCTTCCAATCTACTTCACTTCTTCTTGTTCTTTTTATTGTTTTTGTTCGTTTTTGTTCTTTTTTGGAATTTGTATTTCTTAACTTCTCAATTCCGAACTACTTTTTTAATACCTCACAGTTTTTTTCATGCTAACGGCATTTATGGTTCTTATTCTATTGCAGTGGTTATATGTTGTTTAACTTTTTATTACTTCTTTGGTGAACAGTTGTTTCTGCTGCTATTGTTGTAGTTGGTGTTTAGGCCTTCTAAAACTAAAGAAAATTTATATTGACGTTGGATGTTTGGCTGGATTTTTTGTTAAGAAAAGTTGAACTTTTGAATTTGTAATTGGAAAAGAATTTTTTAGAAGACTGCCACAGCCGTTCGCTGAAAAACGCCGCGCCTGCTTCGCGTTTAGCAGTTTTCTGTTGCAACGACATTCAAAACGTTGACGACGTCGACAACGACAACGGCAATAAAACGGCAGCGAAAACATCAACGATAGTAAAAATGGAGGCAATGCCAGCTTCAGCGCTGCCACGCGGCTGTCGCGACTACTACAGCGAAAGGGCCAAATCTGCAGCTAATATGGCGGATGAGCTAAATACTGCAATGCTGGGGAAGGGAATATGGAGACGTCGATGTTGTTGCCTTTCGCGATAGCGCCTGCAACGTGATTGTTTTGATAATGATGATTATGCTGTCTTTGACGAAGCTGCTGTGATATTTGTTGCTGCTATGTGTATAGCTGTTTAACGCAAAAGCAATAACCGTCGCGGAAGTCGTAGACGAAGAGCGGCGGTTGTTATAACTAATGGTATAAATCCCACTGCCCAAATAGAAGCGTGTAGAATTGCAACACCAAAAATGCGACGAGGCGGTCATTTAACGCGCGATAAGCGCGCAAAAAAACATTTCCTCGCATACATACAAATGCTCACATCCATGTGAATGCATTTGCATCAGCTTATTGCTATATATGTACAGACTCGCGAAAAAAAAAAGTATATGATAGGACCCTTGCACTCAAATTAACAAACAGACGCGAAATGTATCTACACTCGCATGTATTCCGCCTACTCCGGCAGCCTATGCATGCTCAGATGTGCTAAATAAATATATGTACATACACACATATGTATATAACACTTTTCCTCATCCCTGCACTAATGGCAGTCAAACAGTCGGGGACATAAAACTCGCGGTTCGATCTACCTACGCCTATGCAGCCTAAACTGCTACAATGCACATTGACGCTTGCTCAATCAATTTGTCTAGGCAACGCTGCGCTACACTAGCACAACAGAAAAACTCGCCAAAATGCATTCACGCCACCTCGCATCTCTGCTGTATCCATTGACTCATACACACACAGATCATATGAGTGCGAGCACTATGATTTGCTAACGCACTGGTCACACGCAACTGCTTGCACCCTTCCGTGGCTCCCTTAAAGCTATTAATTCGCCTACACACCGACCACACAATAAAGTGGATGGCAATGCGCTGCGCGGCGGCACACGATGCCACTCTCCACCTTCTATCGCGGCCCACTGATATCAGCGCGGAATTGCGATATGGTGATACCTCATACTCAAAAGAGTATTCAGTTGTACATTGCATTGCACTGCTACGAACATATGTATGTAGCCTCCACATGAGGTGCCATTTCGCTATTGATAAAACTGCAGTTGTGCCTATTGGATGCCGGTCATTCAACAGCATTCTACAGCCGAAAACTTTCACCAAGTCTAAACAATTGCCTATGCAGAGAGACAGCTAGGCTGCAAGTGCATACAAGTGCATGCGTATTTCCTCTTTTCTACTCGGTCCACCAGTTGTCCATTTCGTCATTCCTGTTTCGTTTGGCCTGTGGCAAATGGGGCACATCCATATAAATTTTGCTTTTTCGCGATCCCTTACTAACAACCGGAAATACTAAGGCCTACACTCCATTTCCACTATTTCTCCACCCAGTTTCGATTCTCTTCGTATACTTCAGTGCACAATTTGAATCGGCCCCCTTACGATAAAAAATATATATACGTACATATATATATATATATATATATATATATATATGAATAATTATATACTGTGGCGTTGGCGTTTTGCTTCTTTCACTCAGCTGTTTTTTCCCGATTTTGCACAATTTTTTCTAACTCTCTTTTGTTATTGTTTTGCCACTTGAACACAGTCTTCCGAATACGTTTTTGTAAATATGCACGTGTGTATTGCATGTATATGAAGAATATGTACACATCCCAGTAGCAAATTTGTAAACCGATGAATTTAGTAATAGTAATCAGAGAACTTAAATATAATGAGAAGGTGCAAACCTCTCAGTTGAAACTTTACCAATTTATTTTGTTTAACAAAGTTAGAAAATGGAAAATACAGAATTTCAATGTTGCGGGAACATTTTGCTGTTGATAGATATTTGTCGAATTAAAAATTAAAGAAGTAGGTTTATATTTTATTCAAAATTCATTATTAATATATGTATGCATATTTATTAAATGATATTTCAAATATAATATAAACAAATAAGGAAGAGTCTAACTTCGGGTTCAACTGAACTTTAAACGCATAGCGCAAGTTTTTATTTCCCCCATGGAAGAAAAGTTTTGAGTTCGCCTTTAAACGCCCAGCGCAAGTTTTTATTTCCTCCATGAAGCATCATTTTGAAATCTTTAGTGACGTTTATTGATTTAAATAAAGGCATCAAAAAATTAGTATGATTTTAATGATTTTTTTAAGTATTTCTCTGTCTGATAAAATTATTTATACTAAATTTGAAAGAATTTTTTATTAATTGGTTGACTGGTTGTAATTTACCGTTAAATGAGTGGTTTTAATCTGATTTCAATAATTGTCGGAATTTTGCTTTCTGAATGGAAATGCAAAGCGTACGTAATGTGGGAGAATTTGACAAATATATTCCCAACATTTGTGATTGCATGTATTTCATTATAAAACTCAATCATTTATTACTTTATACATATAGTTAATAAATAAATAATAAATTTATGAATAATAAATTGTGCTTACTGACTTGAAATGCAACAGTATACTAAATTTTGTAGTTTCGGGGTATATCTTATTTACTCTACATATAGTGGGCGGTGCCAAACAAATTGTATTCGAAATTAATAGAATATCGAATTTTTTAATGTTTGTAAATTTTCATTATATGAGAGCATAGGTTTGGCCGATTTTTTAAATTTTCGAAGTTTTGCTTATTGAATTAAAATGTAATGTGCGCACCAAAGCTTTTTCTTCTGTTTATTTGCATAGCAACTTCATTCTGCATATTAAAAGTGAGCGAATTGTCTTCAACAATTAATCAACTATTGCATTTTTATGGTCGTTGAAAATTACCGTTATATGACAGGTGGGTATGGTTTTTATCCGACTTTTTAAAATTTTTTCAAAATTATGCCTACTGACTTCAAATGACATATGTATGTATGTGTTTTCTTCTTAATTATGCGTGGTCACGCCCATTTTCCAAAAAAAAAAATTACTCACGTATTCCTTTTCCGAACCCAATGTGTATGAACTATTTGTGTGAACTATCTTTACTGATGGCATTCTTTTGATTTTCGATTTCCCTCATTTGCAATGCCAAACTATCTTGGGTCCAAGTTTAGTACCAAGGACGTACCAAAAATCGGTATATATGTATGTATACGTTTATATCTACCTCGGTTGCTTTATGCAGTTACCAGCTAGGTGAACAAAGTTATAATACCCTAGTATGTAATGTATATTTTATTAAAACTGATTTCCATATCTTCGTTTTCTATTAAATGATGAAGTGAAAAATCAAATTTAATTTTAATCAATATAAATTTAAATTTTTTCATTCTTTTTTTAATATTTAGCAATAATAATTTAATAACATAATAACTTAATGTATGCAATGGCTTCTAAAATCAATTTAAAAAATATCAACAAATGAAAATTTTTGAACATTTTTTATATCTATTTATTTACAACGAAATAGAATCAGAACAGAAAAGAGGTTTTAAAAAGTTAATGATTGTTAGTATTATATTTTATATCCTATCGATAATACATCCGCGACTATATCAGCGAAACCATAGTAGACGTTGTATAGCAGGCGCCTAAATGGCTAACGATGTAAATCATATTAATGTGTGCGAAAAGAAGAAGATCAATTAACGAATCAAAATAAAAATGAAAGAAGAAAAAGGAGTAACTCGCGAAAAAAGCCTATTTCTTGATCGTAAGCGGCAAAGGCGGTAAGGCTGGGAAGGGACAGGGGCGGTTGTGAAAAGAATATTCTTTTGTGTTTGCGGCAATTTTTGTGTATATCCGCCAATTGTAGACAAAATAATTAGTGCTTGCACATTCATGTGTGCATTTAATAAATTTTGACTATTATTTAAATCTTATTTAATATTTATATGCAAAAATGTGCATACATAGTATGTCTAAATATAAAACATAATTTAATATAATCATTTTATGCAATTCTCACTTCTTCAATTGTTAAGCAAAAATTAATATATTTCATATTTAATTTCACATCCTATTGAATCAAGGATAATCTACTTTCTGAGTCGAAAGTAATCGAATTGTTTCTTTGGTTTTTCTGAAAGATAATTAGTTTAAAAGTTATTGCCCATTGAGTCTCAGTTTGTCGAGATTTTGGTATTTGATGGCACATATGTTCGAGGTGTTTGGTGGTGTTTTTTAAACGATACAGTTCAATTTGGCGGGTCGTAGGTATATGTGAGCGTGCCCTCTGAATCCGTACGTCGAATTAAATATAGATTATCTACTGCAATTCCAATTTTGTTTCGACAGCTGGCTTATCTATGCTGCAAATATTGATTTAATGTGTTTTCATGAACTAAGTGTTTTATTTCTTTGTACATTATTATACAAAAGTTTCGCGATCTAAACGAATACACCCTAATCGAAGTAGAAATTACAAATTTTGTGGAAACAGAATATCCTCAGTTAAGCAGCTATAATGTCACGGAAACCTCTAATAACTGTGTTTTGAACTGCAATAAATGCAAAGGAACTGTATCATTCAAGCAAACAGCTACATATATACATAATTATGTATGGCTTAGACTTCAATGTTTGTATGACATGTGACTGCGGAAACGTCGAGATTAGTTCGTATCCGAAAATGAAAAAATCGTGTAAAGTGAATCGTCGTGCTGTTTTTGCGATGCGTCGAATCGGCAGAGAAGGCGTAAATTTGTTTTGCAACATAATGGATATCTGCAAGAGGAATTCCACAAAAACATATGTATGTATTATGCGAAATTAGATGGTATTCACGATGTAGAGAAAAGAAGGTGACTACAAAAGCACTTCCGTTACTTCGTACTTGTCTCGTCAACTTACTCTTAAAAAGTTGATTTTTCAGAGTTTTGAGTGATTTTTACAAACAGTTAAACACAGAATAATAAATGTGAAGTGCCGAGCTTTGTATTTTAGCAGTTGCAGTGCAAATAAAACGCCCAAGTGCAGTTATCACCTTCCTTTTCTTCGCGCTATTTCTGTGGCAGGGACCGCTGAGCGTGTACGCTGTCGGCGTAGTCGTAATCTGGGTTTCTATCATTCTTGGCTCCACTGACGCCATCTAGAGACACCAGTGAAGTCAAGTCCAAGTTTGATCGACAGTGACATATGTACATAATATTTGTGTCGCTATGCGCTTCAGGAACAAATAGACTAATTTGTAATTTGATAATTTTGTGCCAATGTACCCATCAAGCTATTTAATTTGGTATATATTTCAACTCTGTAGTTATTGTAGTTTCGAAGAGGAAAAATGGATAGTCACATACGGGTGAAACTAATATAAGCGTGTTATAAAAAACAAAGATAATTCGCGTGCTATCGTATGCGCCAAGAATGATCGAAAACAGGAGAGCAATTGGTAGTGACAGTATTATACTAGTGACGAAGCGCTAGAGCAGCGATTCTTAAGCTCGCGCCGCGACCCAAATTCGGGTCGCGAGAGGTATTGGATTGGGTCGCGGAAATCCCCCAAACGACTTTAAAGAAGTGGTAAAACTTCACGTTTTTAATTACGAATATTTTTATTTTGTTTTGGAAAGAAAAAGAAACACAAGCAAAGCGCATGAGACTTGATGCACCATCAAGTTCAGCAACCGTTTCGTTAGAAAAAACTACCTACGCTTCTTTCGAAGTAGCTTTAAAAGTAGCTCAATGTAAAAAACCCCATAGTATTGCTTAGCAGTTGATTAAACCAGCTGCAATAGCCATGGCAAGAACTGTCTGTGGAGATGAAATTGCGAAATGGTGCCAATTTCAAACGATACTGCAAAAAAGAGAATAGATTTAATGTCATTAGGTATTTTAGAACAATTAATAACGGATATCAAAAAAGCCATCAAATTTTCAATTCAAATCGACGATTCAGTTGATATTGAAGATACAGAACTCCTTTAAATTTCAATGAAGAGTTCATGTTTTGTGAAAAGCTCTCTGGAACTACAACTGGGGCTGATGTATTTCTTTTAATAGACAAATTCTTTGTGGAAAACCAATTACTGTGGGACAATTGACTCGCAGTCTGTACAGATGGAGCACCGCCAATGATAGGGAGTCGCATCGGATTTTGTGCCAAAGTAAAGGAACGAAATCCAGACGTTGTTTTAATACACTGCTTTTTACATCGAGGAAACTTGGCTACACGTGATATGTAGCCAGATCTACATCAGGTGTTAAAGGACGTAATACAAATTATAAATTTCATAATGGCACGCGCTATGAACACTCGGATATTTCGACTGATGTGCGAAGAAATGGGTTCAGATCACCAGAATTTATTATACCATTCGGATATCCGCTGGCTATCCCGCGGAAAGATTCTAGCTAGAGTTCTTTCTCTTAAAACAGAAATAGAAATATTTTTGACAGATAAAAGACATATTCGTGCCGCTTCAGTGACAACAAATGGATGGCTAAATTGGCATATTTAGGTGATATTTTCCACAACTTGAATCAGTTGAACACAGAAATGCAAGGTCAAAATCGCACAGTAGTAGACATTAATGAAAAAATTACTGTTTTTAAAAAACAAAATAAAACTTTGGAAAAATAAAATTGCCAATGTCAATTGGCAGCGTTTCCGACATTAAACTTGTTTTTGGAAGATCTTAATCTTAATGGCAACCGTATTTTCGTGGTGACCATGCCTATTTTTTAGAACATTTGACAAAACTTGAAAACGAAATGGAAAGATATATTCCACAAATTGTCCATATCGTAAAATACAGTTGGGTAAGAAATCCATTTGAAGTAGATGTAATGGGCGTTGAAAACGATTCAGTTGGATTACAAGAAGAATTGCTCGAAATACAAGGTGATGTAGTTTTAAAAGAGAGATTTGCCAACTACTTATTTATGTGAAGCAGGATTTGCATGCCTTGCAGTGTGCACTTTCTATAAACATAACTCCACGTATACATGATCTTTGCTCAAAAATACAACACCAGTGTAGTCACTAATTATTTTGCTGTAAATTTCGCGTACTTCAAATATATTCGTTCTTTGGGTTGCGAGCCAAAAAGGTTAAGAACCACTGCGCTAGAGAATGAGACAGCAAATAACAAATTTTAAAAAATATTAGGAAGAGGCGCAGAAGAAGCGGGTAAACGACAGAACGTTCGAAAGTTTTGTACTCATTGTTTGTGTAAAACAAAAGCTTTTCATTTTGTTTAATAAAATTGAAGAAGTTCTCAAAGAAAACGATTATTGTATGGATGTGAATAAAAATATATTTATGTACTTATGTATGTACATAATTTATAAATAGGAATAGGTTAAAGTTACAAAACTTTGAAAAAATTATTCATTTTTTCAAATTAATGCGTCGGGGAAAAGAAAAAAAAATCGTCCAATACTGCGCTTTCATCAACTTATACGGCCCGATGAAAGTTAAATGCAGCCAATCCGTTTAATCGATGTTGAAAAAGAGCGTTTGTTCATCGATGCCTTTACTGGTAGAGCAGCCATTAAAAGCAAGATTTGGTGAACATTAGAGAAAGCATATTTTCGTTGCAAACACCAAGTGATTTAATTGAATAGTGGATATTTTTATCCAAAATTCGACTTCGTCAAAGTTTTACTTTGTTGACAAATAGCACAGCACAATCGTCATGGAAAATCGAAAAGTATTTTTCAAATAATTCCTTGCAGGCTTCTTCATCTAGGCTTGGAGCAAGGCGAATTCATATCAGGTGGTGTTATAAGTACAACTACAAAATTGTCATGTATTTTGGTTTTGCTTTTGCGTAAGAGTTGTCAAAATTTACATACATTTTGTTTTTGCTATTACTGCTTTTGAAAGCTCATACGCAAAATCAAAAACAAAATAAATTGTATGTATGCACAAGATGAATTCATATTAGGTGGTGTTATACAGGGGCGGATCCAGAAACGATTCTTAGGGGGGCAATAATTTTATACCTCAAACCTGGAGTAAGTGTTATTCGGAATGATAGTCGGTGTGAAGTTCAACCGATAAGCAGAAAAATTGATACCTGATTAGCCGCTGTACCACAATACCCTTTTCTTCCCTACTTCCCAGAAACATGTTTCTTTCAAAACAACATTGGTACAAAATGACACTAAAAATGCACCTAAAATTACAATTTGCATTTAAATGACATTTTTATATGGCTTATTCCTGAATGATTCCAAAGCAAATTTCTGAATTCGATTTATCTAAAATACAATATTTTTACGGTATACAAGTAATCTATCAGACTTCGATCTCTTAGGGAGGAAGGGGTGGAAATATCCCTCAATTCCCCCTGCTGGATTCGCTCCTTTGTATAAGTACAAAAAACAAAAATTTACACTAACAAAATATACGCACAATGACAGTATGGTTTACAACAAACACATCATTTTGACTTAACGTTCACCAAGCGAATTTAATCAGCTGCTTGATCAACTTCAACTTATATGAATTCGCCTTGGCTACACAAATGAAAATTTTTAATTTTAAAAAAGTATTTAAAAGTGTGAATAATAAAAATGCCCTCTGAAATCAGTACAATATAAAGTTTCTTAAGTTTCCAATTACTCTATATATGGGCGATGTTCGCCAAAGTGCCACTATGTGTCTTAGGCCTATTTGTTACTACATCATTTGACGCAATATAAGAATGATATTATATATATGATTTGAAACCCATACATAAATGATCCCCAATATGAGTCATATGTATTAATAATTAATTTTAGTTAACAAGGTTATTGAAAAACTTGCACATACTGATTATTGCCGATCTGTACAGATGTCCGGCTCTAATGAGAAAACGGGAGACCACTCTAGCCTCAACATCATTCTGAAATTTAACAACTACGCAATTTGGTTTCAACGTAGTGTCCCCCGGAGCAACAGTTGTTAATTGGACGTTGAGTTCGTGGAGTTTGATACCATTTTGTAAACAAATCCAGAATCCTTAGAAAACTTTTGCCTATGTATATGCTTCTATAAAAATCAAATACAAAATTAAAACGATAAAAAAATCATCTTTTCGATACAAATTTTCATCAAAGTGTCAGCTCATAATTTAGATCATATACATATGTACATACATATATGTATATGCATATATATGCCCTATGATTTGAAAAAAAATGTGTCTGATGTTCCTATTTCTTACATAGTAGGATTCTTCAAAGACTCATAAATTCTGAGTGATCCGAATATCTTTGCAGAGATATTTCTTTGGCTTGAGTGAAAATCGAAACAAAAAAATGAAACGACAGAGAGAGAAATTTTTTAAAATACTATCAATCGTGTAAATTTTTAAAGCTGGCTCTCAACGCTTGTACCTTATAAATATTTGTGTCATGTTTAAAAGGAAATGATTTTAAACCATTTCTACTAAATATTTTTTTTGCATTTATTTTCTATAATATCCCAATAAAATATATCCTATGTTACGCCTGGAAACCCATGCATTAGTTTCGGAGATTACTGCGTTCAAACATGCAAACAGACAAACATGGAATCATACAAACACGTAAACAGATAAACAAACAGACTGACACAAATTATAATAATAACAATGGTCCTGATGTGATTTTGGTAAAGAATTTTTCAATGTACAGACACCAGTTTTCTACTGTTTTATTATAGTATACAGTTATCACTAACGTCCTCTTCTCACAATTCAAATGACAGTAAAAAAGGGTCGTGTACGCTGCCAGCTTTAACGTAATCTGGTATTCCATCATTCTTTGTAAAAAATAGTATCTGTTAATTCATACCGGCGAACAATAAGAAGAACAAAATTAAAAGAGCAGCTGACTTCATTTTTTTCATTTAAATTCGCCTTGCCTTTGTGTAAGGATTGTCAAAATGAATATTTGTTTACGCTTTGGGGTTTTAACGTTAAAAAATGAATTTGAGTGATTTCTTGTGTTTAATAATTGGCAAGTTTTGTGGAAAAGATGTTGAAGTGCGTCTTATGCTGTAAAATATTTGAGCGGGGAAAGGAACGATTTTTCCAACCACCAAAGGATATTCAGCGAAGTGAGGTGGTTTATGGTGGCCATTTTTTAGGTACCGACTTTGTGTTCGGAGAAAAAAGTGGAAACTTTAATGCCGAAAGCCATACCTGTCGCTACTACTTTTCGTGTGAGTAGTAGCTCCAACTGCAAACCGCCCACCCAGGAAGAGCATTTAAATCGTGGGCAGCTAGAGCGAGTAGTAAATTCAGATTTTAACAAGACTTTGGAATTATAACTTACTATATAAGAATATTGAGTTTGTATACGGAAGCTGTGCCGTATCACTCGCTCTACTTTGCATGCACTCTTTAACTCGAACAGTATACCGCCCGCTCAAGAGGCGCATTTGAACCGTGAACGGTTAGTGTGAGTAGGATACACACACATTTTAATAAGATTTTATAAATCATTGTACATTGTAAAATACATTTAGGTAGTGACATTATTGAGCTGGTATTCATAAATGGTTGACCCATAGGTGTACACGGTCCCGGGGTTGATTCAAACTGCTTAATTGCAGCTCTTGTTGCACACTTTTGAATAATTCGCCTCGACAATGCGAAAATAATGCTCGGGAGTGGAACTCGGTTTCAAAAACTTTCGAAACACAGACGGAGTAGGTGGAAAACACGTTGCTTTTGTGAATAAAAGCTTGAGAAATGATTTAGATGGAGTTAATGGTCTAATGTATTCTCTCGGCTTCAATCGAGTATATGCGACACATGACAGAATTTGTGTGCCTTCATTTGACGAAATGAAAGTCATTGAAGCGCGCGAGTATGACCAGGTAGGGGATCGCGTGAGGAATCTTGCAACTATGTACGTGCAACTAGTAATGACACGCGGATTGCTAAAATCAAGGAAGCAGCCCGTCTGCTTTGACTTTGACTGTCAAATGACTAAAGTAATTTTAAGTCACATAATTCTGGCATTGCAATGTGTAAGGTTTCCTGTCCTAGCAATCGCCTGCGACATGTAATGTACAAATCGAAAACTCTGGAAAGATTTAAATGTGACCGACACTCAGAGGAAAACATACCAAAAATGCCTTATTTGTCGAGTATCTATTTTCTTCAGTGAAATTGTTTGACTGTAAACCAGACTTTACATATGTATATTGTAATTATTATTATATTTCAACAACAATAAAATTGATTATATTTTATTTTATTTAGAAACATTGAAATAACAAAACAATGCAGTCATCCTTATTTGATTTCGCCGTAGCCGATGGCGTCGTAGATAGAAAAAAATCTATCGCCGCGAATGATAGTCGAATCGAACTCAAACATTTGAAAAATACTGATTTTGAAGAAGATATGTATCCAAAATATGCATGGTTCATCTACATACATACATATGTATGTATGTACTTAAGTAAATATAAATTGTATGTTTTATTTGTAAATTTCTTACGTTTGATGTCAGTTGAGTAGTTTTTTTTGTTTAGATTTGAAAAGATAACTTAAACATTAAAATGGCTTCAATATCTTTTAAAATCGAGGAAAAAATCGCTATTGAGTTTGAACAGCTCAAGTTTAAAGTCAAAGAGAGAAGCTCTACTGAATAAAACAAAAAAGACTTGAAAAAATACTTCGAAGATTAAAACCCCTTTTAGAAGCCAGGGATGTTTTCCGAAATTAGATATTCAATAAAGATATATTGGACTTAAAATTAAATAATTAATTTTTTACTCTAAAAATATTGCAATCCGGACCACCATTAGTGTGACGAAGTTGTTTCTATGACGACCTTGTAATTTATAAACTTTGGGTTTAAACTAACTCATGATCACCTCTCAGTTGAAAGAAGAGGTAGGTAAATATGTACAACACCGCAAGCTCGTTCAGGATAAAACATTTTAGGGCGGCAGAAAGTCAAAACAGCAGCCCAGCTGTTTTCTAATACAACTTCGCTGGGCTTTGATCTCTTCAATCCAACGGTAACGGCAAACTTTGTTCAATTAGTGAAAGATTGGTTTGATGTCCACAATTCCACTATAGCAGTCTTTGGCTCCATTGGAAAAGTATCTAAACAAATATGAACTTCTTATAAATCTGCTAAAAATAATTTCATTCAAAGGTGCTATTTGACAAAGCACTTTCAAACCAATAGAATGTGTTGGAAAGGATGAACCAGTTCATGATCGTGCCTATTTTTCCCAACAAGAATTCATTGGAACCCTTCACGAAAGGTGCTCTTATGTCAAACAAAGCATTATCTATTCTATTTGAATATATGTAGAGCAAATCAAAAATGGAATATATTTTAAGAAATAGGTTAAAATCAAGATACGCTTATTTGACTATTTGACGCCATCGGGAGTAAATATTATTCTACATTCTCTCTCCTGACTATTAATTTTTTATTTGCAGTATCTGCCAATTTCGAGCAATAATCTTTATTTTCAGTTTGCAGAACGCGACTCAATGATAACGCCTGATAACGAATCTCCGAAGATTCCAAAAAACTAGGATGGCATCTGGCAATATTTTCCAGTAAACTGCGTAGTCGGAACAAAACTTAAAAAAAATTTTACAAATCAAGCATGTGTGCCATTTTTATAGCAATCTAGCGGATACAAATTGAAATTTGTTATATTCCCGAAATCTCTGCCAACTTATCTGTCAAGATTGTGTTTGGAATATCTGACCCTATCGATGATCTGTTTTAATATCAAAACATAGCAAAGGACTATAAGTTCATTCTGAACACGATTGCTGGTGTAAGTCTCGATGTTGGTAAAATGTCGAGTTTAAACTTATATTTATATTCTGATTGTTCTTATTGGCCTGCGATAAGATTTTTTTAAAAATAATTTGACAGTCGAATCGCGCAAAAGCAAAAAACAAAATACATGTACATCACCGCATGGGAGCGTTTAGGAAAAACCTTGTGTCTCTTTCTTATATTAGATGCTTATTTTTTCAATAACTTTTCGTATCACTGGTTTTTGCTTGATTTATCAGTTAAAATAACTGTACTCGGTAACTATTATTTAGTAGTTCAATAAAGGAGGGACATTAGAACTTTTCAGACACATTTAACACAAATTTTGTTGGACTTGACAAGAAATTCAGAAAAAGTAGTTCGAAACCCTAAGGGAACGGGTTTGAAAAATGGATACACATTAGTTTTTATTTACTTTATTATCTTTTCTCTCTTGCTGTGAACATTATATTCAATTTCTTTTAATTTTATCTTTAACATATATTGTTAATAATAAATAAATAAATCCCAAACACTCCGCCTAGATCATCTTAGGATTAAAACATTCTACTTTTTCAAAAATCTTTGAGGGTCATCTGAGTGAGATTTCTGGAGAGCGTACCGTACAAGGAGGACTAATTGTGCACCTTGCGGATTCCGTTGGTTGAATGGGATTTCGTACTTATCAGCTCATAAACGGGGACGGCGAAAATCTGGAAGATAAGTTATTAGCAACCTATAAAGAAACAACAATCGCAATTAATATTTTATATAAACAAAGTATGTACATATATACTTAACACAAAATGAAATCATGACATATTTTCTTTCGATAGGCTTATTTGACAAAAGTTTTGTGATTACATTAACCCATATGCCAGTAGAAACTTAAGACTTCTATGTATTTCAAATTTACACAATTTTATTTCAAAACCAAAGAAAAAGAAAAAAAATAATTTGAAAACTTCCAATTTTAGATTAAAAAAAAAACAAAATTAAGGATACTGGCACAATTCCGGAGAATTGTACCTATGCAGCACTGCCACAATAATTAGGTAGGTACTTATATATTGTGTGTGCCGACGGATGTGGCAAATAAAGGGGAATGAATGAATACGTTTGATATCCCCGCATCATCTAAAATTTCTTCTGTTGGCTTGCTTTCTTTTATTATTGCTCTAGCTAATTAAACCCTTTTAAATAAATAATAATGCAAATAAAATTGTATTAAAAGGAAAATGATTCTTAACCATTTCTAGGCAAAATGGTTTTCATCATTTAATATTTTGATAAAATATAGTCTTTGTTATACCCGAGATTACTGTCTAAGCACCAATTAAACTTAAGAAGCATACCTCTTAATGTATTTATGTCTACTAAAACATTACATTCTATACGTCTAAGACAGTCCCAATGGGAGGGCTACCACATAATCAGTACAGATATCGGTATAATATCCGTTGCTGAAATTATCCGGATATCTGAATTTTCAAAGATCCTATTTATATTCATATATTCGGTTAACCAAAAAACAATTACGAATTGATGAATAATAGTAATAATTAACAAACTCTTTTTGTAAATAATTTTTCGCTGTATGCCATTCAACGACTATCAATAAGCGCACTTACCGAAGCGAATCTATATAAGGTAATGTGCCTTACGGCTTCGAATGTCAAATTTAATTTTTTTTACATTCGACTTGCCCAGATAGCATTGAGTTGATTGTATGGTGATTTACGTATCATTATTGATTGTTCTTGGTGATTGTTTTTTGATAAATTTGCAGTTTACAATAACAAAATGTACAAGTAACAAAAAACGCTCAACAAGTTGCTTAAATATCAATTGTGTCGTTTCGTGATCCCGTTATGAGTATACAGTTAGCAACATCAAAATATTTCTTTTTGTGAAAAAATAATGCATGCATTTCTCACTTCCATATAGTTCATCTCCAAAGCAACAGCTCTCTAGTGCGTGAAATAAATAAAATAAAACAGCTAAAGGAAGAAAACAAAATAAATTTGTTGAAGCTGACAGAGGAAGTTATGGCGGTCAAATTGGAAAACAGGGGAAAACCCTCTGAAAGTCAAAGCCCAGAATTCGACCAACTACCATTTTACCATAAGAAGGATCTTGACGATTTCGAAGCACACCTTTTACAAAAGCCAGAGTTGTTGGTGAAATTTGTATGTATAATGCTTGTTATGTTGCTTTTACCAGTTACAAATGTATAACAAAGAATTATTTATAGAAACTATATATTAAGAAGACTGGGGGTGAGGCGTCAACCCCTTTTCTAAGAGCGGCAATCAGGCGTATTTTTTCAGACGAGTTGGCAATGTCTTTTTCGTGGAGGGGCACGGCAGATAAGCCAAGTACGGAAAAATGTTTAGTTACAACAATAATAGAAAGTAATATTGTTTTATATTGTATTAATTCTTTTAACAATAACTACATTTCTTTCCTCTTTCTTTAGATATTTGCCATGAAATGTTTCAAGTGGACGAAAAAGCCGTTAGATCAACGCTACAAAAACATTTCGTTTATGCAAACGAAAGAGTTAAAAAACGCCGTCTACCTTTGTCTGAAAATAAATGATTGCATTGAGCTGTAAGCAAAAACATGATAATGTATTAATTTAAAATATAAATAAATTTGAATTTAAAAATAAACCAAAAAATGAATATTGATTAATAAGATGACTGAAAACTGACTGGAAAAAACAATCAAAATTGATAATAAAATGACTGTAAATTGACTAAATATTGACTGAAAATTGACTAGAAATTCATTGAGAAATGACTGGAAAAAACAATCGAAATTTATAATAAAATGACTGGAAATTGACCCTGAAAATGACTCAATCAAAATCGTTCAATTTTGTTCGACCATTTTCTCCCGAGGGAACAGTCAATTTACAATGAATATTGATATAGAAATTGACTGTTTTCTATCAATTTTTCTATTGAAAATGAGTAATTTTCCATTAAAAATTGATAGTAAATGCTGGCTGGGTTGTTATCATTGGTTTGCGATGTAAATGTGTGTGGAATAATTCGTCAGCCTAAGCCGAACGAGCAAATACAAGGTCTGTACATATGTATGTATATATAATGGTTTGTTTTTATACTACCGTTAGTGAACGAATGGAATACGGCAATTCGTGAATGATTCGTATAGCGACTTGTAGAATTCTTGGTATCGTATTACTGCATTTACCTATCCTCCCATAGATACTAATCTTCGCAAGAAATGATATCGTGGTTTATTTTCTTGATCTACGATTAATACCGGCACCTTTTAGCGTTACGTATTACCCATGTATTTAATTAAAATAAAATATTATATTGATATCCGGATATCCGTAAATAAGGATTTTTTGTTTAAGTATCCGGATACCCGAATATTCGGATTGTCTGTATAGTTAAAAACTTCGGATGGCACTGTACATGAACAAAATAGGGTTAATGCAAACGAATATATGAATTGCTTACGTTTTGATTTTCAAATAAACGTACGTCAGATATGGATTACTCTTTTTTTATACACTTTGGTATAAACTATTTTCTTACAAGTAAGTTTTTGTTTGCAAGTACATACACGTGTAAAAGTACAGGCAGAGGTCGCTCACTGAAAGCCGACGATGTACTTTTCCAAGGACATGATCGCACATGAGTGGACATAAATATGAGCAGGGAAACGCTGTTTAATTATCAGAGCTAAAGTTTTACAACTATTTAAAAATATTTAATAGGATTCGCACATAAATTTGGAAAGAGTTGACACGGTTTTTTTTAAAGGAGACACCTGGAGAAGAGTGAGCAGCAAAGCTGCTAATCTATCAAACCTTTCATAAGTGGATCATGAGTTTTGAGAATGAATTCCTAGTTGGTATTGCCACCTCCTTACCGAACACACCTTGGTAAAAAAAAAACAATATCACATTCTCACAAATAGAATTTTATTTTTAGTCTGAAACAAAAACAAATTTAAATGTTCAATTGTTTATACATACATATGTATGTATGTATATAACTTTACTTTCGGGAATCATATAGGTTTTATCTTCGCCCCTAGCAAGAGGACAACATCTATACTATATAACTTATAAATAGGTTAGGTTGATGGCGGGGAACTCACCTAGCCATATAAAGGAGCCAATTATGATACCACTAATTGTTTGAACGATAACATACAGCGTAACCAAAAAAGTGTAACTGGAGAAACCCAAAATGAAGTACCGACTCTTAGTAAGTATCCAGTAAAATAGCTAACTGAAGAATTTTACTCTTTTTGTTAAGAGCTTGTTTATTTTCCAATCAATTTATTTCTTGTGTAAAATGGGTGTGCTATACCTGCTTTATTATTACAGCGACAGCTGTTATCTACCGTGATTTTAAAAAGCCCGTCTTACATAAATTGTTGTATTTTTGTTTTGCAACAGCGTAGAAACGCATAAGTTTTCGGATAACGTGGTTTGTGTGAGAAGCAATATATGATTTTCATACTTCTAAACAAGATTCGAAAGTTAGGTTCTGATGAGGCTAGTACGATAATGGCTCAGGTAGCCAAGACCAAGCCATCACAAAATATGTTCTGTAAGCTCCCTTGGTGTCAGACCGCGTTTTAAGCAGTCCGCTGCATTCTCGCTTGTTGCCACGTCCCCCCACTGACTAACATCTGATAGGTGATTGGCAATGTATACGAACCAGCGACTATAATGGCATCGTATCCAGCTCAAAACAACTGTGTGGTAGGTACAAGAGAAAACTTTCGACATGAGCTCACCCAGTTTTGAAAGGTGATAATTTAGTTTTTGACTGAATAAGTGCTGTTGACATAGCTGAGTTGTTGTAGACTACCACAATTACTACTGTAGTATAGACAACTTGCGAGGTCTCGCTGAAATCATACAACCCAGTTTTGTTAAAGTTGTTTGCATCAAAACCACCTTCGAATATTTATGCTTTCAAGTTCACGTAGAGAATCTCGATACTGCAACCTTTCAGCATTTAATTTAATTGAAAGAGGGTCATTTCAATCTAATCCCTCTATCCATAACTTTTGGCTATGAATTTATCGTTAATTGTGGTAGGCGCCAGCCCACCAAGTGGGTAATTTGGCAGCATGAGACAGCATACAACTCTTGGTTATTGAAAAGCAGAACTCAAAATGATTCTGAAAAAAAATTAATTATCGTTCGTGACTTAGCAAATGAAAATTTTTGTAACAGCACGGAAAAATTTTAGTTTCACTCTCTAAAGTTTTATTCCTGCACCTGATATAATATCGTCGACATACATAGGCGTCATTTATGTACACTTGGATTGCGAGGAAATAGTTTGTTTGCTCATCAGTTGCTAGCTGGCGCTAAATACGAAGCAGAAGTTGCCCCATAAGTGTCTGTGCAAAGTTTATATATCCAGAGATAGTTTTGATATTCCTTAAAAATCTTGATTTGAAATTTTGTCACCCCACCACATACAAAAGGTAATTTTTGTGCTCCTGCATTGCTTTAAGGCACCATAATGGCAAAATAGATATGAATTTTCTTGCATACCTTTTGGATAGAAGCCGCCATCATGCATGTGGCCTAAGCTTAGATATTCTGCTGAATGCTGGTAGTTTATCGCAAAGAAAGTTTCAAAAGGTAAGTGGACCGTTTACCTCTTTCCTCCCGCCTGTGGGTTTGCAGAAAGTAGTTGTCGTTTTGTTGCTGTTGTAGCGATTACTCAAACCCTGTAAGAGCGACTTAACATGGTCGTTATCATGAAAATCAATTAGAGGGAGGCCCAAGAAATGCGCAGTCAGGGTCAAAGAAAGAGGGGTGTTAGATGAGTCGGTTTGAGAGAATTGAAAATTTTCGCATGCTGGACATACACTGAGTACGTCTGGGTTGACTCTGAATAAGTAGGAGTTGATATGCAGATCCTTGTTGACCCGGACTGGAGCGGGATTCACGAGACAGCTGGAGCTCCTCCTCTGATATAAGTAGGTTGGACCACAATGACGGCATTTACGGGGCGAGAGTTGACGAAGAGAGCGATTGTCTCTCTGTTGTTCTCGGCAGGAGGCAGGTCCCAACAAGCAGGTACCCGTTAGGGTGTTCAGAGTGGTGTCATTCAATGAACACTGCTTACATAGCATGAAATTGTGCTCCCGAACTGGGAGCAATGATGCCTCATGCTATTGGTGGTCAATAGGAAACAGAAGAACGCATCTTGTTGCAGTTCGGAGTGCTGCGTTCTATGTAATCTGAAATCTCGTCCTCTGGGCACTACTTGTTCCAAGCGACCAAATTTAGAACCGGCCGGCCAATCGCTTTGTTGGTCCTCTGTATATGGTTGATGATTGCGGTTGTGTGGTGCAGAGAAAGAGGCAAGACTGTCAAAGGTAACTCCCAAAAATTTAGAGTGATTTATTGTGGGTATGGGGATATCATCCACATGTAAGTTAAGTTGCATCCTGGCCAAGGATTGCGGGCAGTAACGGTCATTACTACCTTTCGGAACTTTCGTCCGCCAACCCGAACATTTGTTATCAAAGGAAAGGCACCAAAAGTACTCTCAGTGAACTCCGCAAATCCGGAGAAATCAGCTTTTTTAAAGTTGATAAAAGGATTTCGGTCTACGTAGACAAAGTCGGGAGGTCTGCCGATCGTGAAGGCTACGTGTGCGTGTCCTCAGGCGAGCTACCGAGCTTCTGCAACTACCATAATCATGATGAGAGCGTCGTCGTTCATTGTGCAGAATATCGAATCATCAATCTGCTCAGCCCATTCACGATCTTCTGGTAGTCATGAGTGCTATAGACTATTGTGCGCATTAAAGTCACCTACTATCAAACGGGTTTCACCTCCGAGGTGATGTCCTGCCGATCAGCTGGTGACGGGGGTATATATGTACATACATTTATATTAAATATTTCGAGCTCGCCTGACCGGATAGCCATTCCCTGACATTCTTGGGTGGTATCCTTGCGGTCGATGTCTTCTTCGATAAGACGATATTGCACTGTGTGAGGAGTGGTGAACATTTAGCCTCCATCATTATAACGCTCGCGATGCTTACGATGCACGTTGTATCTGTTCCATTACAACAAAGTTGAAATGCTGTGCAATTTCGTTGATTTGATCGCAGGTATTCCTACTCAGGAAGTCGGTTATCTCGTTGACCTTTCTGCGTGATCGCTGCAGAGCTCTGCAAGTTACCTGTCCACACACGTTTGGTGCCCAGACCAGAACACGCCCGAAAATTACACCAGCCTTGGAATTAATTGCACCTGACTGATGTCACGTTCCGACGTATCCTGTTCTTACACACGGAACAGAAGCGTACACAAGGGTTACACTGCTTAACAAAAATTAAAAAAAAACCTGCGGTCATGATTTTGTTAATAGTTTTTATTAACATTAGTAGCAGGCTTACGAACTGTGTTTTTACTTTTTTTGGATTGACTCTAGTTCTTGAGATAAACGAAACTTAAGAAATTAATGAAAAAAAAATTATATGACCCAGTTCCAGTTGTATTATTTTAAATATTCCTCAATAAGTTTTGTTATATAAATTATTAAAACAAGTAGTTCGTTGGTTTAAATATTTTATTTCCCTTGCAAGTTGTTGTAGGAGTTTACGTTGTTGTCACACGCAAACTTTTAAATGCGCTGTCAGCAATATCGGTGGGAACAGAGTTTTGGCCGGATGCGAGTTTGCTGGTGTTAACTTATATTCACGTGTTTAGTTATATCTTTTTCATTTATCCGCTTTTTGACCTTGACGTTATCAGTTTGTGTCTTATTTCGAGTATTATAGTTCGTTTTTTCTTGAAAAATATGAGTTCGAAACGTAAACCTTGTGTTAACGACTCCAACAATTTTTGCTATAAATGTATGTGGGAAGTTTTGCCTTAAAACGCAAAGAAACCCAATCACAGAGTTTGTGAAAAATACCTACGAACCATATTTTGGGAGAAACCTTGCACAAAAGAATAAATATTGGGTGCCCAGTTTCGTCTGTAAATCTTGTGCAGAATCTTTGCGATACTGGAGCCAAGGAGGACGTAAAGGTCTTCATTTTGGAGTTCCGATGATATGGACTGAGCCAAATAACCATTTAAATGATTGCTACTTTTGTGCAGTTAATGTGAAAGGTTTCAACAGGCATAAAAATAATGGAAGAAAGATACCAAGGTCGATGGGACGACCACATGATGGCAGCCTACTGCTGGAACTTAATACGGGATTGTCCTGAGCAACGACATCATAGGAGGTCCTACAGAAAAAGTTTTTTGTAATTTTTTTTAAATTAATTAATGAAAATAATATATTTGTTTTAATTTTTGTATTATTTTTATACAGGCGCGCAATAAAAATATAATTTAAATCCATATTGGTATTTTTAATTAGGTTTTTTCGTGAAATATTTAAAAGTCTTTATCTGAAAAACTAGAGCCAATTCGACAAAACTGATATTTTCGTAATCAGCGCCCCCAAATTACATTAAATCGACTTAAAACTCTCCGACCGCAAAATTTTGTTCCGCAGTGTTATATACAGCAGCCCTAGCACCCTCCCATAGGGTAACATTTTAATAATACATAAAAACCCAACATTTATATTATTTCCAAGTTTGTTTGGTATGCTGAAAACGAATATACGAATATGGAAGCCAAGTCTAAGGGTGACTAATAAATTTAGACCTCAGATTCGTTCTCATCACACCGAAAAACTTACCCTAAGATACCTCACTTTTCTGAAACTGAACTTTTTTTGTTTTGTGTGCCTGTGTTATTATTATCCCCTATGTACAAAACGAAGAAGTATTTGCAATTTTGCCAATTCTCAAAAATAAAAGGTAATGGGTCAGAATAATGAGTGGTCTACATTTAAGATCAACCCGGGTATCGATTTCCTTTCTAAGACCTTGAATATAACCATTGTGTACAGTTCAGATTTTCAGAATTTTTGACGACATACATGTATACATGTATGTATATGTACATATATGTACGTAAAATCGGAATGTATTTTTTTCTCACCCGAGTATTTTTTTACGTAAGTTTAACTTAATTAGATTTTATAAATGTTCTTTATGCAAAATATAAGAGCAAAAACAGGCTTTGATATGAATTTCTAATCAATATATGAAACCAAACGAAGGATTCGAGTGGTTGTCGAAAACTAAAACACCTAACCTATCCTTATAATACATATGGTTGCAACAACAGCCGCTGAAAAAATGTGGATACGTACGCATATTACTTGCAGCATATAAATATATATACATCCCAAAAACTGCATCTAGATTCTATGTGCATATGCATGTGGTTCCTATTCCCACCACTATCCTAGTACTTTGATCATATTCCAGCGAACGCACATTTCAATGTTCAAAATGTCCGCACGCCTATCGCGTAAAATTTTTTATTTTGTAATTTACATACATACATACATCATTTTTTTCCATGTATGCCTTTCTATATACATATATACATATATGTACATATATGTATGTATGTATGTACGTACATATGTACATACATATATTAACGCGTATATGTGCACCTCTGCTATAGGAGTCGCATTTTGTTGAATGCATCCAGCAGCGCAATGCGACGAGCGCTATCGGTTCTTGGTTTTTTGGGCGCAACAACATTATGAGTTCAAAAGAGGGGTAATAGTTTGAGGTGGGGGCTAATATAGCAGTAAATCGCGACTTTCAGTGGAAACTGCTAACCCGCTTTTGGAAGGCAACTTCGCTGCAGGGCGTTTGTATTTACTGGGATGGTTGTCGCGACAATGCAGAGATACATATGTACGTGAATCGTACCAGATGTGGCAAAATGCATCGGCCGTTTTCCCTTTTTCCGCTATTCGTTGCATTTTTAGCACACACATGTAATTCCATATGCATATACGCGAACGTTGTATGCAACAACAAAATATCTGTACAGAGCTGTGGTGTATGAGTATGTGTGAGTGACTTGCATTAAAAATGTGCGCTTGCGTTTGAAAAACGACGCAAAAAATACAAAAACGCTCCGCCTACAGCTTGGTTTGGGTTGAGCCTTCAACTCGCGTCTGGTATTCTCACCGTTCTGCATTCTGGCCGAAGTGCAATCCACATGCAATTTTTGTGTTGCATTGAGGCAGCCGCCAAATGCGCCAGCAGTAGCGCCGTGCAAAATTCGCCACCCTAACAAAAAAAGAAAGTACAGAAACAAATTCTATGACACAACGACAGCAGAAGGATTACGAAAAAAGACAAAAATATTACAAAAACACATAGATACCACATGCATATAAAAAGTGTACATACTAGTATATGTATGCTTCTCATGAATGTGTGGAGTTTTTGTTATTCGAACTTTCTCCATCCTCCCGCGTTAGCGGTGGTCAGTGTTTCAGCGGTGGTCGTACTTTGTGTTGCATTATCTATGAATGACCATCATCATGATCATCATCATCCGCGCCAAAGACACATCCGCGGTTCCAAATCGACGGCCTTATCGTCTGAAACCTATGCATCTGAAACTATAACTACATCAGCAAACCCTATCCATCTGTCGCCTAACCTTGTAGGGCTGCACACTTCCAATATGGCAGCAAAGATTTCAGCAGAATTGCAAACGGGCGAGGCAATGCGGGACGAACTACGCATTTAATTTGTATGCTTTTGGCGTTATCGCTTTTGGAATTTTGTTGTTTTTGGGCTCGTTTAAGCCACAGCAGTAGCCGCTTTTCAGTGTGTGTTTACATACTCCATATTGTATTTATTTCTATCTACCCTGCAGTCAAATTTACTTGCACTTTTCTAAGGCAGGTTAACTGGTTCGGTTTCTAATTTGTTTTAATGTTAGCTACTGGTATCTTTAACGCATTAGCATTGTACCAGTTGGCAAACTAGTCAATCGTAGTGAATCTAAATATGATATTTGCTAACGGTGTTGTCGCCATAGCAATATCTGATAGAGGAGAAGATTGCCAGGCAGACTTATTGTTTAATTAATTAATTTGTATTATTATTTTAACTGATTTATTTTTAGTGTGATAGAATGTTTGAGAATTTCATGATTTCCAATTATTACCTAACTAAGACAGAATAACCTATATTTACTTCGTTTGAAGCATCCTCGCTGGTGTGACTCAAACCAGTCTTCAAAGGATCGTTCGCGGGAGACATAGCACGACTATACTGTCGTCAAATGCGACATTTCATTTTCGAACTGGTTAGACTACCTCCATGGAATACCAGTTCGTAAACTAGAATAGGTTTTTTACTTGTTTGACATTTCACGACAGGGTATTTAGAGATCAGTATGTTAGCGTGGAAATTTCTTGTTGTAATTACTGCAACGGCATTAATGACAATAATAATACAGTTTGATATAATAAGCCGCAGCGCATGTCTGGCATGTTAGTTCCTTTGATGAGCAACAACAACATCTGATGACCAGTCATCTCAGGGTTTTAACATTAAATTAATTGTCACTGCAAATTGTACGGGAGTGACAACCGAGAGTTTTGTAGCACCTCCCTTTCGTGCATATGATACTCGTAAAAAAAAAGTCGGCTAAAGTAATTTCCATATAATCGCAGCGTTATTAGGAAATATCTCTATAATGGTACAACTAAGACCATAGAGGTCGTTTTGTTCGTGGAATTTGAGGTCAAAAAAAATTAAGCACCCTAATTACAAATAAATTTTAGTTACATGACGAAAATTAATTCGTTGCAACTATGGGTTGGTGCTTATTATATGCAGCATAAGAAAACTGAAATGAAGCCAGCTAAGGTAATCTTACCCTCAATAACTAATTGCTTCAAAACGACATATTTATGCTACATAAGTATGTAACCTGATCCAATTTTTTCGTGGTTAACTGGGGCCGAAAAATTTTCGCGTACAAAAAAAATTCGTTAAATTCAAATTCAAATGAAGTTTCCTGTTAAATTTTTTGTATTTCAATTTAAAGATTACTAATCAAAATATTATAAACAACAAAAGCAAATCGTAATATTATTATTCAAGTACATAAATATTACTAAACACATTTTTTTAAGCTTAATCTAAAACTAAGTAACTCTTTGCCACTTTTTTTCTAATAACAAATGAGCACGATAAAATGGATCTTCTACCTTCAAGGGCTTTTAGGTCAATCAACAAACATCGAGATCCGTACGATGGTAAGGGTTCTGATAAGTTTAAAGATCGGAGCGCAAATCGCAAAAGAGCTTTCTGTACTCTCTCAAGGCGTGTTATGACTTGGTTAACATGGCTAGTGAAATTTATTGTAGAATCGAAAATAATGCCTAATGAAAGCCAGCAATACTATACGAGGTATGTAAAGAAAAAGCCGATTTAGCAAAAGTTACGTGGAAGCATTTATTTAGCGACAAACGATTCAAATAACACCAATTGTGAGCATTGTGTAGGTCGGTTTTAAACCTTTCAAAATCACCTGTGTTGTTAATGACTGCGAATATTTTAAGGTCATCAGCATACAACAAATATTCAGCAAACGAAAAGCACGAACCAATATCATTAATAAATAACATAAAAAAGGGTCCCTAAAATACTCCTCTGCGGAACACCAGATGATGTAACAAACGGACGAGATGTAACATTATCAACAGCGACAACGTAGCGTCTATTGGATAAATATGACTTGATCCACCACAAAAACGTGGAGTGAAAATCCTTTGTCAAATGCCTTAGAGAAATCAGTGAAAATATAACTTTTCCTTAACGATTATTTCAAAAAGTTTTGAGAGAGACGAAAGATTTGAAATCGGTCTATAATTACGAACACCGTTTTTGTTTCCACTCTTAAATATAGGGGAAACGAATGCCAACTGCCAATCATCCATAAAAATACCAGAAACCAGTGATTTATTAAAAATAGTTGTCAGAGGCACTGCCAGGCATAAACAATTTTTCAACATAAAAGAAGAAATACCATCCGCGTCAGTTTTAGACGAAGGTTTGAGGTTTCTAATGCCATTGATGACGTCAGTAACAGATAAACACATTTACTTACGTAATTGGCGCTATAACCGCTTAAGCCGTCCTGATGTTGTAACACAAATTGAGGGACCTACAGTTCTATGCCGACTCCGAATGGCGGTTGAGAAGGTTTTTCATGGCAGAAACACACTCGAAGGTTTGCCATTGCCTGCCGAGGGCCGACCGCTTTAAGAAAAAACTTTTCTATAATTTTTGATGTTACTTGCCCGACTAGGATTTGAACCCGGAACCCACCGAATGAAACACTGCACTCTCGACTACGGCGGCCGCTGCACAGATAAACACAAAGATCCAAAATTAAGCTAGGAATCACTCCTGGAAGGCAAATGAGAATTTGTATATTTATCACTTTAAAATAAATTATTTGGCACTGTCGAGCACGAATTTTTTGATTTGATGAATTTCCAGAAGGCCTTCGAATTCGAAATAATATTGTTTTCAAAATTCAAAATATAATTTCTGTACAATAACTTATTCAAACGGTTTAATTGCTTTAGATATCGCTGAAATTTAGAATAATGCACTGAATCACTAGTTTTTTATATAGCTTGTAAAATTTGTCTTTCAATTGAGAGATCTTACTTTTAGAGTAATGAAAACAAGAAGTAACATCATTGCGATGGAAACCATTACACCAATCGATATTTAATAGAATTTCGTTAACAGTAGAGAAATCACATGCGCTGTAATTGAATTTTATGTTAGGCTCATCAGGAACCTCAGCAAGTTCATAATTTAGTGTGGCATAAGACTCAATACCGTAATGTCTATTAATATCATGACCTCTACATGGACTGCCGGGATGTTATTCACTTTCTAAATTATATACGTATGTTGCTTCTTGTAGATATATTCTTTTATATGTAATGCCTTCGTATAAGAAAAATAAATTAAAAAATTATAAACATATGCATGTTTCATATTAAAACGTTTTATTAACCCTATTTTCGTTGCTGTCTGTGTGGTACGAATCTTCCGATCGCTTTCACGCTCACCTTCAATCAATGATTATAATAACAATCCTATTACCCTTCACGACATTTTTTTATATTTCTTGTTTGCCTTAAGACGTTTTAATTTAAAAAAGCTTTTTTATTCTCAAAATTATTCTGATATTAAAAAGCAGGTTCACCAGTGGGCTGATGGCATTTTAATTTGCTTTTCAAAACGGGCATAAGGTTAGTCCAAAACGTCGTAAATGAACATAAAACAAAATTTAAAACGGTAATAATTTCAATTGACCCACCACCCATATGCGCAATTCCATCGGAAGGCATACCTCATATTTCGAGGTAGAGGAATGATTTTTTGAAATGAAAAAATATTTGTGACCCTCTTTGCTCTTCATCACATTGGATTTAGCGTCACATGCGCGACCGTGAAAATTCCCATTTGCCCGTATTTAAAAAGAACGATATGAAAACGTATGACTTCTCTTCAGAGAAATAAACTTAGGAAAAATATTAGCTCAACTTGTTAAGGGTATCGTATCAACGGTCTGTGACACTAATTTATTCAAAAATTGTTGTACGAGTAACCCACAGTTGAACAGCAGCTAGACCTCTAAAAAAACTGAGTTTTACAATCGGTATTTATTTTATTTTATTTATTAAACGTGAAATAACAATACAATTGTCATTGCACTAAAAAAAAGGAGCACTGGCTGTCAGGGCCTTCGGCTCGCTGGTTAAAAAAGAAAAAATTAATTGCATGTTTTCCTTTAAATTGTTAAAATATAAAAGAAATCAAGTTAAATTACATTTTGTTCATGATATGTGGGTAGTCATTTCGTTACTTTGAGTTGCACGAATGTTGGCAATACATCCATCTAAATTGATTGTCTTAGGCTTGCTAGTTTTAGGTATGTTGCAATTTTTCGGATATTTTCCAAAGAAGTAATTTTTAATACATCGTATATGTTTACTTTTTTGAATATCTTATGTCTAATTGAAGCAAAATAAAGGCAATATCTTAGTATGTGTGTAGTTGTTAAAGGTGACACTCCGCAGTGTTGGCAGGAGGGTGTGTTGAGGCCCGTTAGCCGGAAAGAGTGTGTGGCGATGGAATGTCCTAATCGGAGTCGCGTGAATACTTTGATGTCGTTGCAGTTACCAGTGGATGGATAAGCGGGTTTTGTTCTGTGTGTGTTGACTTCAGTATAATGGTGTTTAATGGACTTCCATTCAATGTCCTTTCTTTCTTTTTGGAGTGAGGAGAAGAAATTTGACCAATCTCCCTCAACCAGGTACTGAAACGTTAATAACGGCTCTTTTCCGGTGGATTTCGCTCGTTGATTTGCTAATTCGTTATCTCGTATGCCACAATGGCTGGGTACCCACAATATTTTTAGGCGGTTAGGATTTTCAATCAACTTGTTACGTATTGACGTTATAATATAACTTTTGTTATTTGTGTTTAATACTGATGATATCGTTGCCATACTGTCGGTATGATTTTAATTGAAGCAAATGAACATCAATAATAAACTCCATCTATTCGCTTGAATGCAGTCGCAACAAATTTTGAAGTAAAGAACTCCTTATTAAGTGAAAGTGCATTTATAAACCAATACTTCAAACGATGCATGTGTCTGCCATTAACTCAGTGCCGACAAACTTTTAGCGCTAATAGGACTAAGTATTTCAGCGTCTTGCCGGCTGCGTGAAATTAAAAGTTTCCTTTTCCTCCCTACTTGTAATAAATAAGGTATTCTCTAATTTTGAACATAGCCTGGTAACTCTTAACGCAATCGGTGTTTTCTCATACAATAACAAAACAAAATGCAGGAATGGTTTTAGAAGTAAACAAGCATGAGCTAATTACTATATATATTTGTTTTCAATGAAGTTGGTCTGGTTCAAAATGTTTCTTGAATAAATTCACCTTAGTTACAAATTTGTTTACATTATTTTTTTACATTGCAATCTCCAACAAACCTGCATATTAGGACATTTGTAGGTATTTACTTACATACTTTTAAATATATTGTATCTAAGTGGTTGCATTTGTTTCCTAGAAAGTATGACGAATTTATAAAATTATTTTCTCAAAAAACACTGCTGAAACTTCCATTCAGCATAGATAAGAAAACATAGATCATCTTGCTGCACTCTCACACTGTTGATAGCTTTGTATGTATGTACGAGTACTATCTTCTCCTTTAATACGACTAAGTATAAAACAGCTCTCTCAAAAAGCCAAGAGTTTTCTTGAGATGTTGTTTGACTTTGATCATCATACACTCAGAAAACAATTAAACATAGTTACATTTTTGATACCAGGTTTTTTATAAAACTTTGAATACAGTTGCCATGCAAATTTTGATAACTGTGGCCTAGGTCATGTATTAATCAAGATATATTTGCTTCTATTGTTGATTTACTCAGGTTTATCCTTTTTCAAGAGCTAAGTAAAAATATGTCTGACGATAATAAATGGTGAAAAAAAATCTCTTCCAATGAAAATTTGAAAGCCAAGTACGTCTAAGGTATGTATATGTATAAAAATTATAAAACTACCCTACACCTTGCATGAAGTATTTTAAATATAATGTTAATTTTTTCATACTTTCAGCAGTCTCTAGCGTACACATTACCAAATAATTTCAGTAGAAGTTTTATTTTCAAGTGAATATTTGATACGGTATACATAACTTAGAATCCACTAATGAAAATGTTTCTAAAAAGTCACTCTGACAATGATTGTTTAAAAGTCTCGGATCATATCTATTAAACTTGATAATTTTAAATTTACATTTACTAAGAAAGTTACTTTTTGAATACATTTTCAGCAAAATCTGCTAAACTAATTAAAATTTGGAACCAAAATATTTTGCAAATATTATAAAGTTGTAGTCTAAGGCTATATGATTCGCTTAGAAATCATGAACTTTATCAGGCACTTTAATACAAACATGATGAACAAAACTATTGGCACAGCAAGATACTTTATTTAAATCATTTTTGATTACAACAATAAAATGTTTAATCAGAATGAGAAATTATCAATTATAAAATTGTAAAATTTTATGTATGTGAAATTTTTGTTACTTTTTTATGTTTTATATTGTTATCAGTTGGATATATTGGAAAAAGGTAAATTATTTGTTTTTACTAAAGCAAAACACCCACTTGACCTCGAGCCGGCAAAACACAAATTATTTATATTTACTTTAATTCAAATTAATTATCCCCTATATTTAATTAATAGTAATTTTTAAAGAAAATTAGTACTTTTGAACAAAACAAAATTATTAGCACACTCCATAAAAAACACAAAGAAGCATTAACAAAGTAGTAAAAGATTTTGGAACCATTTTCTTGATGAAACCAATTTTGGTGTCGTTGCTGCTCCAATTTTCTACCCTTCCTCCACTAGTTCACTGCTTTTGTTGATACTTCACGCTTCTTAACGCGCCTATCTAGATAATATTACCGTACGATACCGATATTTTTTACTCGATACCTTGAAAACAATAATCTAAGAAAACTGAGTATTTGAACTCCAATATGGTATCGAGTTTTTGAAAAAAAAAATTACAAAACAATATTTGTATATCAAGGTCACGCTGTAATCCCTTTCCAATTTCAGTTGAGGTGTGTTCAGAACTGCCGCCTTTGCTCAGATATGAATTGAAATACAAATCTAAATGATGGACCGGAAAGGCTACCAATTTTCCAAAATTGAACCCTCAAATTCGACATGGTAAGCTAAGGACTTAGTTCGTATTTATGCGGAAATTTTCTAAATGGCAAACTGATAACTGGTTATAAGAAAGTGCGACCGATCGCAATTTTTAATTTAGTATGGATTAATTTGGTATCGAGTCCTTTAAATTGATATTCACGGGTACTTGATTCTTTCAGAGCGATACCATATCGATACCTATGTCGCGATATAGTGTCCTTGATTGGGTTTACATCAGGCGATAGAGGCGGGTAAGGATTTTTTTTTGAAAATTTTTCTTCAGGATTTCCGTATGATATTTCTTGTCTGCAGCGGACATACAACTCCGCACAATGACTCCTCCACAACCATCTTTTACAGTTTGGTGTTAGACTTTCTCTACACAGTATGCCGACCATAAAAAAATACGATATTTCAATATAATAATAACCAAAAAAAAATAAATACATACATGCTCTAAATACAAATAATTAGTTTCTAAATGGCAATGCTTGACCCATAGGAATGCTTAAAGCTCGAAAAACACCTTATCGGCTAATACTAGAATACTTTCTTGCGTACAACATAACCTAGTCCACGTAGCCGCTGTATTTTGATTCGCTGGGCTATGCCTATGTCGCGGTAAACCTCATACAGCTCTTCGATACATCATCTGCGGTATTCACCGTCCCCAAAACGTAAAAGTCCTAAATATTTCGGAGAATATTTCTCTCGAACACCATGTCATCCGGTGGTGACAGAGTCCATGCTTCTGCGCCATACAATGGCGACTTATATACTTACATATATACATCAGCCCAAACCATCAATTGTTGGTAAAGTATAACATTATTGCCAACGGTGATGTTGGAGCCAAGAGACGAATGCGCTGGTTGTTTATTTAATGACAGGAGGTACTTCGTTCTGCTCACGTTCTCCTCCATCCCCATTTGATTTGCTTCTTTATGCAGCTTGGAAAAGGTAGAACTAACGGTGCTGTCTTTGAGGCCAATGATGCCGATGTTTAAATCTGCAGGATATTGTCTTCTCGTGCTTTCGAAAGCTAATTTAAAGTAGACAAATAGATAATGTGTGTCGATCGTCTTTTCACGGCCTTTTCCAATATTTGGCGTATTGTTAATATCTGGTCGATCGTAGATTTACCAGGTCTAAAGTAACACTCATAAGGCACAATAAGTTAGCTGACGGTTCGCTTCAGTCTTTCACACTATACGTTCAATATAACCTTATACTTAAGAAGCTTTACCCCGCGGTAGTTGGCGCATATTGCAGAATCACCCTTGTTGTGGATTAGGCAGATCACACTTAAATTCCAATCGGCGTGCATGCATTCGTCCATATTCAGCAAATAAGCTGGGGCCTTATCAGCTCATCGCCACCACTCTTGAATAGCTCAGCTGGTAACTCATCTGCGCCAACGGCTTTGTTGCCCCGTAGCCGTATTCTTCCGTAGCCGTATTATTGCTATGCGAACTTCATCGAGTACGGCTGGTGGGATGTTAATGCCGCCATCAGCGATTTGGGGTTCGGGATCTTCACCTTCTTCGGCGACGCTTTCTCTGTCAACATTCAGAGAAAAGGAGAAGTGTTTCGTCCATAATTTAAGTGTGCTTCGGACCTCAGGCACCAGGTAGCTGTTCTTGTTCTTACATGTACATATTTGTTCGGTCTTAAATCCTTCCGTAAGTCGCCGCACCTTTTGGTAAGATTTTCAGGGGCTTTTCGTGTCGGCTAGCATTTCTCAACTCCCGGTCACTACTGTTCACCATAGTTTTCCATATATTTGATGTAGATATGTATACATACATATACATATGGTATTTGATACACAAATTTTTCTTTTATATCAAGGTATAAAGAATAGTGTAAAACCAGAAGCACTGTATTAAACTACCGTATTAAAGCTGCTTGCGCTACTACATTATTATGAATATTTAAACGAATTTTATTGACTTAAATAAAAACAAAAGGAAATTAGTGCGATATTAATTTACCACACCCATTCTCCTATTTTGATTTTCATGTATTTCTATAATTGTAAATTAATTATTCATAATAAAAGTAAAAGAATTCGCAAGGATTTAGTAAAATACCGAAATCTTCGATTTTATGCATTTTATTGTTATATGAGAGATGAACATGGTTTTCGTCTGATTGCTATAATTTTCGAATTTGTGCTTGCTGCTAGAAATAAAATGTGTGTACGAAATTTGGTAATATTTGACAAATAAGTTAAGGAGATAAGCCTATTTACTACAAATTTCAGTCTCAACTCCAATCTTGCATATGAGCAAATTATTTTGCATAATAACTATTTAAAATATCGCATTTTATGATTTTTGTACTTAGCCTCATATGAGAGGTAGGTGGGGTTCTTGTACGACATTTATAATTTTCAAAAGTGTTCTTATCACGCTTAAATGCAAAGCGTGTACCAAATTTAGTAGAGTTTGATGAAGTGCTTGCGGATATATACATACATATTTGCTCATTAGAGCATTTTAAGTTTTGCACAAACTTTTCTAATTTAGGATTTCTTAAGCCACTTACGAAAAATTTCGGTGGAAAGATATATAAATTTCTACATCGAGCAAAGCATTGCTACCATCATTTCGATACATAGGTAGCGCTTTAGTGGGAAGATGGGCGTAAGAGAATTAGCAACTGTCCCTTTTATTCGCTTGCGTCTCACAAAAGTTGCATACTTTCACCGTTCCACAAACAAAAAACCTTAGGTTAACTTAGCAACTCAAATTTAACGATCTTTGATTGATATTAGAATCTAATTTGATCCAATCAAGTTTTTAATTAACGTTCTTGAGTTTGAGTTACAACGGTAAATGTAACAGCATACATAAATCGAGATATGTACATAGATACAGACATAACCATTCCAAAATGTTCAGAATGAAAAGCGAAATCGATTAAGTCATGTACATTATGAATAAATACATGAAAAATCTTAGTCCGTAGACGTCAAAACTCGGCACAGTTGAGATCACTTGATATAGCAACCTCAGCATTATTGTGTTATTCACTTAGCGAATTTCTATGTTTGACAAGTAATAATGGCTATTTTTGACATTTGGTATCAGCCGGCGCAATCTTTAATTTAGAAGACTTCTCACTTATATTCATACACAATGGTCATGTGTATTTTCCGTCTATGTATCGGATAACTCGAATAAATATTAAGATATGTACATATATCTCCGTACACGCATTACCCTCGACCCAAGAAAAGCGGGTATTAAAAATGGGCGAAATCGGATAAAAGCCATATTTATATCTCCGAAACTATCTTACCAAACTTTACCGAATTTTGTGCACACATTACATTTTATACATTAAATTATAAAAATCAGACAAAAACCGCGCCCACCGCTCATATAACAGTGATAAAAATCAAAAAATACAATAATTATTAAAGGTGATTTGCTCAAATTTTATATATAGTTTTGGGTTGGAGAGAGAAAGGCGTGGATAATACAAATTGTTGGAAAATTGGCGTGGAACCGCCCAACGAAGAACAAATAGGTTTATCTCCGAAAATACTTCATCATTTTTCATGATTTTTAACTTTGCAAGCATAATTTGGAAGATTGTAGAATTCGGTGAAAACCCGAGGGCACCTCTCATATTACAAAAGATAAAAATCTTTGGTTTTTCTATAAGTCATGTACTGAGATTAAGTCACAAGAATTAAAATTTTAGAAAAAAATTAAATGAAAAACGTTTTATTTTTGCTTATATTTAAATAAATATAAGTCTTTTAAGTTTTTAAAATGAAGTGTATTATATTGACTGTTTTCATTGTATACAACAAGCACTTACTTGCTCGAAATTAAGAATCGATTTATTTAATTAGTTTATGTATTTATTTGTCAAGCGTCGTCAATTGCCAATTATTTCAGTGATTGCAATTAAAATTAATAAGTCTCAAGGTCATACCCAAGCAATAGTCAGTCTTGCTTCGCCCATCGTATCTCTGTATTGCGGTGGTGTCAGCTTTCACCTTTACGAGGACATTCACCAGTCAGGCAGAGGCACCTTTCCAATTTAAGGTCCGGATATTCCAGGCGTATGCCCTTAAATCATAGTCCTTTAAACGTTTTCCGTGGTCTTCAACAGAATAGGAGGGTCTCATCCGAGGCTTTTTGTTGAAATTTTTCATTGGAAGCTGTTTTTACGTAGCGGGCTCCAATTCCAGCGCACAACCAAATTCTGGGACATTTCTATTCAGAACAAATTTATATAGCGAACCACTTGCTCCAAGTCAGACGTCAGCTCGCATCTGTATCTACTGAAGGTTCGCCTTCTCACTTTAGCTCACCGGAAGTTGTGTGCTGCTTGAACCGCACGCAGAAGAATGGCAACCAGGGACTTTACCCACTTGCGTGGACTTCTATCATTATATGAGATCATACGACTTACATACATATGTATGTATTTAATTTTCAAAATAGTCTAAGAGGTAATGTACCTTTATACTCTATATATCTTAGTGCCACCCGAAAATGTCGTATGTTTTGTCTTCGAATTCATTCCTGCATATGAAATTTAAGCAAACCCTCTTTTATAGTTACTAAAATATCGATTATTTTTAGTAAATATAAATAATAATATACTGAAATATCGTTTTTTTTAATTTCGCCTGTTTCCAATACCAACCCACCTAGTTTCCGATTTTATCAAAATATCTTTATGTGGGTCTTGTTATTATCCATTTTAAATACCAACCTTCCTACGGTCAAAGACAATATACATATATGCAAGTTTAGTTGAGATATCTCAATATTTACTCGAGTTATCCAGCCCACAGACGGACAGACAGGCAGACTTGGATGAATCGATTTCAATTTTCATTCAGAAATTTTTGGTATGCATGTGTCTATATACATATATCTCTCTTGCTTCGTGCTGTTAAAACAGCCGTTAAGTGAACAAAGTTCAAATACCCTGGGCACTAGGGCGCTCGGATTACACTAACAAATTATATTCGCAATGACAGTAAGAACTACCACAAATGTACAACAAACACAGTATTGCTTGTTTAACATCACCTTGTAACAATTCGCCTTGGAAACTATTATCTTTTTTAAATATGTCATGGTTCCAACTTTATTTTGACAGTTGTTATTTTTTGTCGTCAGAGAATTTTTAAAAGCAATGTAATAATGCCGCACCCGCAATTACGCTATACTTTTGAAGGCACAAACACTTTGTTATTCTTATATTCAGTAAACCTTGTAAAATAAGTAAACATATATATGTACGTGTGTACATATGTATGTACATACATTCACTAACTCTTTTGTAAAATAAACAAGTATATGAAGATCAGCGTAAGGTCTTAATTGTTTCGGTCATTCGGGTGAGCAAAGAATAACATGAGGAAATGCAAATAATGCTTACGTAAATAAAAACCGCTTATTGAAGGAGTGCCTGAGCCTTTGCGGCATTGCAATATCTCAGGAGACGTCATAAACTACGTAGTCGCACATGACTATAACAATAGTGTAAACAACGTAAAGAGTGACCGAAGATAATAAGGACAATGAAATTGTTTTAATTAAAGTAGTTTAATGCTGGCTAAAGGACATGTGTGACTTGTTTGCCAGAGGCAGCGAGACGACGCCTAGTATTAGTCGACTTTAGAAAGGTGACATCAAATATACGAGCGTAAACGATATAATATGTACATACATATGTAGGTATATAAATTTGTTTGTATGTATGTATGCATGTAAACAATCGCAGGAATAACATGTCTGCAGCCTGTTGCGGACTCTAAATAATGCAGACCACTCACCGCCGTAGCCGAGTGTGTAGCGTGTTCGCGCTTCATTCCGTGTGTCCCAGGTTCGAATCCAGCTCGGGGCAAGTAACATCCAAAAAATATAGAAAAAGTTTTTTTAATAGCGGTCGCCCCTCGGCAGGCAACGGCAAACCTCCGAGTAAATTTCTGCCATGAAAAAAACTTCTCACAAAAACATTAGCCGTTCGAACTCGGCGTAAAACTGTAGGTCCCTCAAATTGTGTTACAACATCAAGACGCACACCACAAATTATAGGAGAAGTTCGGCCAAAATCGCTTAAGCGGTTATAGCGCCAATTAAGTAAGTAAGTACTCACATTGCCACATTACCTTTCGGCGCCAAGCGAGCCGATAAGGATAATGAAATCCTTACAGTGAATGGCTTGACTTGAAATATTTGCGTATCACTCATATAGGTAATGTCACCATAATAATATCGTGGCGCGTTGAAAAAGAAAAACGCAAGATACACGCACATGGCTTTTTGTGTGGGTTGGATTATTTTACTAGCAGTCCAGTCGAATAGAGCTGACTTAGGTGTGGTTCATCAAAAGCAACTGTGGCACAAAAACACAACCATACATACATACATACATACATACATAGATATATTTCAACACGCATGCTTACACTTACATCTAGAAATTCTTATGAAGCACTTCTACCTAGCTACGTTGTCATGTAAATAAGGTGCTTGGTAGCATGGGTTCCTCAGTGAATTCCCATTTTTGAAATTGTCGCGTGCCAGTTGAGTTAGTGCTTCTTGTTATTGTTACCTCGCGGTTGTATGGGAAATTCTTAAGTCATCTGACGGAATTTTTGGCACTCCAGCACTCCAGGGTGTGGCTTTCCACTATCGGTGTTTTAAAGGAGCTTTAAGTGGAATGTAGGTAAACCTTCAACTATTTAAGTTATCATTAACCGTATTCATTCCGCCAATCGTTAGCGAGTGGTGAATCGATGAAGCAACTGGCACAAGTTAAATAGATTGTCAGCATTAAATAATGATGACAACTTTTAAATTTAATAATAGAAAATGGATAAATAGAAATTCAATGCTACGGGAATGTTTTCCCATTGATAAATATTTGCTGAATTAAAAAAATGTTAAAACGTATTTAGTTGAAATGTTTGTTGAAATTTAATTTTTAGTTGATGTTTAATAGTAAAAAAAAAACAAATGGATTTTCAATAAACTTTATTTCCATATTTTCGTTTTCTGTTAAGTGACGAAGAGACAAAATTCAATTTAACTCAAGTAAAATATCATAAAAAATAATATATCCTAAAGAAACAAAGGAAATTTCTGACCTTTCCATATGTGAAATTTCGCCATATGTGAAATTTCGCGCAAATATACTCAAATTGGCCAGTTCACAAAATTGTAATAAAAAATGCTGATTTGAATCACATATTACTTATATTCTATTTGTTTTGGCAGAATGTGCAATTTGGAAGAAGCCAACAGTTGAGGTAAGAATGCTGGTTGCAGTTTATTGGCAGTTGATATATTGTGTTGCATTTGGATATCCAAGTTAACAAATTCGAAAGTGCAAGTGAAGTGTATTTTAATATTCAAGTGGGATTAAAATCCATTTTTGATTATTCTGCTAAAAGTAAATTAAACCAGAGTACATATACTTACTTACTTACTTAATTGGCGCTATAACCTCTTACGAGATTTTGGCCGAGTTTAGCAAATTGCGCCAGTCACTCCTTCTTCCTACTAACTGGCGCCAATTGGAAATACCAAGTGACGTCAAGTCTTCTTCCACTTGGTCTTTCCAACGCAGAGGAGGCCGTCCTCTTCCTCTACTACCACCAGCTGGTCCCGCGTTGAATATTTTCAGGCCTGGAGCATTTCCGTCCATTCGCACAACATGTCCTAGCCAACGAAGCCACAGTATTTTAATTCGCAGGAATATGTCTATGTCGCGGTAAAGCTCATACAGCTCATCGTTCCTTCGTCTGCGGTATTCGCTGTCGCAAAGCCGTAAAGGTCCAAAAATGTTTCGGAGAATTTTTCTCTCGAACACTCCAAGGGCCGTCTCATCCGAAAAAAACCAGAGTATAACTTCGCCAAAAGTGGCATTTGTTACTGTGCCGAGAATCTGTTGTGAACATTGAAATTCTGTGTTGTACTACATGTAATTTTGAGAATATAATATTTACACCGTTAATTTGCATATTCAACAATGTATTGTGGTGACCTTTTATTGATGCATCTAATTGTTTTAATTATTATTAATATTATTGTTTTTATTTGTTTTTATTTTATTTTTTATTTGCAGATATATAAACCATAAAATAACAGTGGATAAGTATAAAAAAATGCAACATTTCAAGAAGAAGTAAGAAAGGGGATTTTTTGTAAACCACTTAAAACGGATTTTCATATTTAAGCTATACATCAAAGGAAAAGTACCTTTCTATTGATTATAAAATCGTTAAAATCGATAAACTCTTTCTTATAAATTTAGCAACTTTTCAAAATATCTAAATGTAAGCAGAAACGTAATGAAATATTGCAACGTTCGTGAGAAAAGTGATTTTTTTGTAAACCACTGTAAATGGTTTTCAATCGTTAATATATATTAAAAGAAAAGTAATAATAAAAATTTGGCGCTTACACCGTATAGCTTGATGATTGGCCGAAATTCTCCTACAATTTTTGGTATTGATGTTGTACCTAAATTGAGGAACCTACAGTTTTACGCCGACTCCGGTCGGGAATTGAATTTTGTGACACACTCGACTACGGTGGCCGCCAAAATGCCCTGCTGTTTGTTAACTGACTTTGATTTTATAAAAGTGAAAATTTAGAGATGACAAAATGCGCAATTCGATAAATACAATATATCGGAAAAACTAGTGCAGGTGCCGACTGAAATAAGTGGAACCTGCGACTTCTGAAGTTTTCGTTTGATAGATTTGACATGGATGAAAACAAAAGTATTAGACTGATAACCAGTGTTAGTAACGAAAGCTTCATTTCCAAGTCATGGTCAAGCTCTAAATCATGAGGTTTGGATAGCTCTTTTTCATTAAATTTTCATGAAAAGTTGGGCAACTCAGCCATATTCTTAACCGACACAAAATATTTCATTCAATTTAGTAATTATTTATATATCTTACTTCCTTTTTAGTGAAAAGCTTAAGACATTAAACCAATTCAAACGGGATATTAGTACACAAGTAAGGAAGAGTCTAAGTTCGGGTGAACTTTAAATACTCGGCGCAAGCGTTTATTTCAAATAGACCGTGCTTGTTGTATGCAATAAAACCAGTGAGTGTAGTAATCTTTCTTTAGAAAAACTAAAAACTAAACGGATTTTTTATTTAAACAAAAACTAAAATAAATTGGTATGCCTTTAATGTTATTCTAGACCTAACAGCGATCTAAGTCTGCTTTCCTTAAGAAACTTTCGGATTACAAACGGAATTACTAAGAGTATCGCGGCATATATAATTTTCAAAAGGTTTCTTACTGAGTTGAAATGCAAAGCGTGCCTACATATGTATGTCTACATCTATTTGGGTTGTTTTATGCTATTACAAAAACACTGGGAACCACTGCGCTCGGGTATAAAAAGTAAGGAGTTGTCTAAGTTCGGATTCAATGAACTTTAAACAACTGGTGCATGTTTTTATTTCAAAGTTAATCTTATCTATAAAAATAAATGTGAGTTCTTCACAGGCGTCCAAACTTCTGAATCGATATTTATGTAGTTTATGCAGTAGATGCATGTGGTCTTCAGTCGCAACAAATGATATATACAAATTTGGAAAATTGGGCGGTGAAAAGCGCCCATGAAAGAGAAAATTTGAATTCGTCTTATATTCGCAAATATTTGGTTCAGATGAATGATATTGGAGTAATAAAGGGTTTTTTAGACTTGCGGTTTTCAAGAAGAAATAAAACGCACATAGTTTAATGTTGTGACCAAGAATTTAGCTTTATTATAAAGATAAGGGTTTGCCATTATGTTTTAAAAATGATTTCGGGTAAGTGAATGCCGCGGCTGGCTCGAATAAATTCCAACCGAGGGGCCCAATTTTTGACAATTTTTTGCAGCGATTGGGGCCGTATGCCAGCAATAACGCGCCGAATATTCTCTTCTAAGGCGTCAATCGTCTCGGGCTTATCTGCGTTCACAAACGACTTTATATAACCTCCACCAGTATTAAGTCGCGCGATATTGGAGGCCACACCACAGGCCCACGACACGAGATAATGCGCTAACCAAAAGTTTCCTTCAATAAATTTATTGTCTGGTTGGCTGTATGGCATGTAGCACCATCCTGTTGGACCAAAGGTCGTCCACATCAACATGGTGACCCTCGATACGTATGTAGATATTTTCTTTAGATCAAGGCATAATACATAATCTCAAAAGCCCAGATTGAACTGTGGAACAAAATATGTCTTAATTGGCGCATCAAAGTAAGCCGTAAGTAAGTAAACTTGTACTACATAATTTTGACATAACGTCGTTTAACGTTTAGTGATTTAATTAAAAAAGGAAGTTAGTGTGATTTTAACGTTTCACACCTATTTTCCAAATTATTTGTCTGCCTAATTAAATTCTTTATACCAAATTGGAAAGAATTCGCGATATGAGTTAGTAAGATATTGAATATTTTGATTTGTTGTGAATTACCGTTTTATGAGAGAGCTGCGTGGCTTTAGTCGGATTTTTATAGTTTTTGAAATTGTGCTTTCTGACTTGAAATGCGTATACGTAATGTGGCAGAACTTGGCAAAAAAATTTCGGAAATGTGCCTATTTGCTCTACGATGGGCGATACCATGGCCATTCCCAACATTTATTATTCCATGTATTTCATTCTAAAACCCAATCTTGTCTATAAAATTAGAGCAAATAACCTTGTATAGTTAATAAATATCGGATTTTTTTAATTTTTGATTTTTACCGTTATTTGAGAGGTGGGTATAGTTTTTGTACGATTTTTACAATTTTTGAAATTTTGCTTTTAACTTGAAATGCAATGTGTATACCAAGTTTGGTGGAGTTTGATGGTGGCATGGTTTTCCAGATCAAATGGAAAGAAGTGGTCCAAGTTATGGAGAAATTGTGGTCACATTAACATTGCGATGGCATTGGACCTGGCTACATCTGGTCCAGTTCTGAATAACAGGGGAACACCTACGCAACCATACTACTTGACTATTAGCGGCACTAAAATGGACCATTTAAAAAAGTTCCCCTTTTGAATCATGGCATATACTAGTTGCATAAAATGATGATATGTTGGATTGGCTTCCCCAGACCGCATTGAGAACTGACCATATAATGTACTAGGCCTGTGGTAGACTGGTTTTACTGGGTAAATTTTTGACTGGCAATATACCAATATAACATGCTATCTAATAAAATCACGAAACCACAAAATATATAGCTACATCACTTTATATTATTATTTTTATTTAAATATAATCAGTTGATAAACGGTACACAGTGACGTGCAAAGGTGTTAACTGTTGTGTTAAGGTTTTATTTAAATATACTTTTTACAGTAAAAATTTTTTGATAAGCAGTTTTATTTGATATAATTTTTAAGGATTTGTTTAAATTTTGGTCTGGCAAATTTTTTAAGTAATGCTGACATTTTAAAAGACTTGCCTTTGACTTGTAATTGTTATGCATACCGACGGACTTGAAGGATAATTTTTAGCTATCGATAACTTGTTCTTTATTATAATAGAATTACATGCATACTAAAAAAATTTAACAAAACTTTTTGTTTTCGGGCTTACGTTTTGATAAATTTTCAAATAATTTCCTTTATTTTTCTAAAAAAGTAACTAATCAGATTAAATATGAGAAACATTGTAAATATTGCACTTTACGATATACATAATACAATCTTTAACTGGAAATTTCAGTTCTTTCAGTGAAAATGAGTTAAGCTAAAAATTATGGGAAAAAGTTAAATGCTAACACTTTTCTGCAAGGATATAATTCCTAATTTCCGCCTCTGCATCGTTGGTTGTTGTTGCGTCTTTAAGAATCATTATTGATTTTAATTACTTTTTAAAATTGCAAAAACACGTAGAATGTCTACTTTAAGCAAAAACTTTGGGATGCAACTTTCTCGAAGTTCTGCTTCACTTCTCCTTGCAAATGTTGGAAAGCAGAAATCTGCAACGCATGTGTTTATTCTTTAGAAATTTCGACTTTTACGTAGGATTCTTGGTTATTATTTATTTCATTTTCAATTTGGAAGGTCCTCTTCGGTTTTAAAAAGTATCCTTTTTCTTGTATGCATATGTACAACTGTTTTTACTTTCTAATTTCTTGTTTCCAGACTCTTTCAGTTACTATACCCGTTATGAAGAATGGAACCTGAAACAACAGAACTCTATATTTTTAATTCAATATAAATAATATTGTATATGAATAAAATACGTGTAATATAATACAAATATGGGAGATGTAATGCATGGCCGCCTCCTCGTGGTGCATCCTGGGTAACGCTAAATGATCGTGCGGCCTCGACGGTAACAACCCTTGCTTTGTCCATGGACTTTTCTTTTACTTACGTTTGTTGATTTTGTGGTTTGTTTTCGGCTGGCGGCTGTGGTTCTACCACCTCAGTATGCTGGGGTGAAACTCAGCAGAAATGGCTGGTAGGCTAATGCCATCGCCGTCCCTGTCCCGTTAAAATCTGGCAAGTCTCAGGGTACGTTCCAATTCCAGCAGCCATTTAGTTGGTGGTGTAGGTGCGGTTGAGATGACTCCCATCTTTGCGTCTGGTCTGGCTGTGAACGCTCACCTCATAAGGGTGTGCGTCAACCCTCGCATGGCCTCCCTGCTGCGGCGTAGATAATCATGGGATCAGTTGTTTACGACGACTACACTTTCGGTTTTTGGATAGCGGCTCTGAGTTGGAACCCTATTATCATATGAACTCCAAAAAGAGGGGCGTCGAAGCCGATCCCCAAATCTGGTTCATCGCTGCGGGTAGCGGCATCTGCTAACGAAGGGAAGGCGAAACCGCCTCCCTCCGCTGGCTCTGTACGGGGGATGGCCGTTCCCAGTACTAGTATGGGGCTATCCCGTAGTGTACCGAGACAGTCGGGGGCGACCCAAAATTCGCCCTCCGACAGAGCTAAATGGCGGGTGGGCTCTGGACGGAGGGCCCACTCTGATCATCTCATGGCCTCCAAGATCTTGGAGCGCTATGACGGCCAGGTGGGGTCTCAGATCTCTTAGAGAAACACGCAAGGTCGCTTGAGTGAGCCAGGGGGGTGCTGAGGGAGAGCGCGAATGCGCCTCCGAAAAGCTCATCCTCAAAGAGTCAGCTGTCTCAGGAAGGAGAGACTTCTTCCATCAAACGGCCCAGGACTGGGGTCGCGCCCAAATCATTTAGCGAAGTCGCTAAGCAGACGGGCTCCATTATCTTGGGTGTAGTGGAAGACGGTGCCATCTCTAGGATGGATTGGAATCGGGTGGCGTCAGCGATCTCGGCCGTCTTCATGAAGGTGATCAGGGACAATCCTGGTCCACCTCCTCGTTGCGAGAGTGCGGGGTGGTACTCTGGTCTTTTTAAGAAAGCCAGAGGTGATGTTGCCCGCCGTCCGGTTGGATCGGAGGTGGTGCCGGAGGTTTGCAAACCTGAGGCGGCGGAAGCGGTGGAACTCACTGAGGCCTCCATGAGCATGGAGGTTGACTCCGTCAGGTCGGACGCTGAAAGCACTGGGAGCTTCCCCTCGGTTGTGGGGTTCGTCTTCAGCTTAAAAAGGCTGTTCGACGGGGCGGAGGAGCAGAAGCTTCTTGCCTCGGATATCGAGAATGATGCCGTAGGTGGGCTGGAGGGCATTACTGAGGATGATCATCTTGCAGATCAATCTCCAGCGCTCTAAGGCGGCGTCCGCCAATCTAGTGCTCCACTTTGAGCAAGGTGGGGCAGATGTAGTCCTGATCCAGGAGCCGTGGCTGAGCAGTAACGGTGTTTCTGGCATCGGGACGAAGAAGTACAAGCTTCTGGTGTCCAGCAACGAAGGTAAACCTAGAGCTTGTATGCTCGTCAGGCGTGAAATAAATATATATTTTCTGTCTAATTTCAGCAATGGAGACGTTGTAACGGTGAGGCTAGTGGGCGGGGCCGGGGATTTTTGGCTCATGTCCGCGTACATGGTTCACGATGATGAGGTGGAACCACCTCCAATGATGCTGAGAAATGCTCTAGCGGAAGCGAGGCGCAGGAGGGCCGGCGTCGTTGTTGGTTGCCATCCAATTCGAGGCACTCCTGTTGGGGTAGCTCGGACATTAACGCAAGAGGTGAGTCTCTCTTTGATTTTATTCTAGGGAGAGTGACCCTACGTTTGTAACTTCGGTCAGGGAAGAGGTCCTGAACCTTAACCTGGTTTCATCTGAATTGTTATCCCATATCTCGAACTGGAGGGTTCTCAATGATCACTCCTTCTCTGATCATAGGTATATTCAATTCTCCCTGGGCGCAGCTCGTCCTCTTAACCTTCGCTATAAGAATCTGAAGAACACAGATTGGGATTTATACTATAGGAAGCTGCAGGAGTTTCTTCGGGGGGAACCTCATGGGAATTTTCTCCTTTCGGAAAGTTCGATTGAAAGCTTGGTGGAAAAATTCACCGCAGCCTGTAATAAAGCGATCGAGCTCTCGTGTCCGTTGAGGAAAAACCCTCGGATTTGGAACTTTATAGGATCGGGTTGGGTATATATAAATCCGAAATAAGGATAGCGAAGCGACTCGTGGATAAGCATCTTCGAGAACGGTGAAGGTTGCCGCGAGTTCTCTAGGCTTAGGCGGGTGCTTGCGAGGGCTCTCGTGCCCTTGGGTTGTCTCACAGACGACTTAGGAGATTGGGCGATGAGTAGTAAGGAGTCGCTCAAACTTCTCCTCGATTTCCATTTTCCCAGCAACCCGGAGCCGTGTGAGATCACAGGCGTGGAAGCAGGTGTAATCTTTGTCCCTCCTTGTAACCTGTTGGAAGAGCGTCGCCTGCTCTGGGCGATACGCTCCTTCAAGGCGTTCAAGTCACCTGGGCCTGATGGCATTTTTCTGAGACGGTGTCCTGTCGGTGGTTGACGCCTATTTATGCGAGCTGTATATGTAGTCCCTAGACTTTGGAGGAACGTGCGGGTTACGTTTATTCCCAAGCCGGGCAAGAGCTCTCATGTATCCTCAAAGGACTTTAGGCCTATCAGTCCCTCTTATTTTCTGTTGAAGACCCTAGAGAGGCTGATTGATCTTCATATAAGGAATGGGATTCCTCGTGGGCGGTTCGCGTGCTCAGCATGCTTACTTGAAGGGAAGGTCTGTGGAAACAGCCCTGCACTCGGTCGTTAGCGTCATTGAAGAGTCTCTTGAGCACAAGGACTTTGCAGTTAGTGCCTTTCTGGCTATAGAAGGTTCCTTTAATTAGGTACAGCCACATGCAATTGTCAGATCACTAGTGGAGCTTAAGGTTGAACTGGGTCTTATTAGGCTCGTCAACCACCTGCTCTGTGACAGAACTGTCGTGGCAGAGTGGGGCAGCGCATCCATTCAACGTAGGGTGAGTAGAGGTATTCCTCAAGGAGGGGTTCTCACACTACTCCTTTGGGTCTTTGTTATCAATGGCGTTCTGAAGGAGCTGGAAAGGGAACGCTGCACGGTTATTGCCTATGCCGATGATATGGCTCTTATTGTCAGGGGTAAGTTCTTGAGTACCCTCTTTGACATCATGCAGGGTTACCTAAACTTGAAGGTAAAATGGTCTACAGGCTGTTGGCTCGCGATCAATCCTAGCAAGACGGAGCTTGTCTTATCTACGAGAAGGAATAAAGTACCGGTTTCCCATCCCCCTTCAATAGGTGGCGTCCCGCTTGAGCTTGCTGACCGGGTCAAGTAGCTAGGTCTGATTTTGGACAGGAAGCTTTCCTGGGGCCCAACTATTGAAGAAAGGATGCGGTATACTGTTGCCGGGGTGGTATTGGAAAGAGATTGGGCCTCTCTCCCAAAGGTAAATTACTGGCTTTATGAAACTATAATAAAGCCTATAATGTTTTATGGAGTGGTTGTCTGGTGGAGCTCACTGGATAAGGTATCGAAAGCTAAGCAGCCAGAGCGAGCAGTGAACTGCGCTCATTTGAATCAGTGGGGCGCTTAGGACCACACCCACCCTCGCGCTCAATGTTATGCTTAACGTGTTACCTGTGGACATTGCAAGCAAGGTTGCAGCAGCCCGTGCTGCTGCCCGGCTAAGATGCAATGGATACAGTTTCAGCTCGGCCATTGGGCATTCAAGGATACTTGCCAGCTTCGACTTTGTCCCTCCGGGAACGGAGTGCTGTCTGCCAGCTCTGGCCCGTGGTTTCTCCTTCTCCACTCACATCCCGCGAAGGGAGGAATGGGGGGAGGGTAGCGTGTGAGGCGAGAGGATAGTGAACTTTTCCACGGACGGCTCGAAGCTGGACGGAAAGTTTGGGGGGTTGTCTTCTGCGAGGAGCTCTCCCTAAGCCGAAAATTCAGGCTTCCGGACTACTGTGGTGTGCTTCGGGCAGAGGTGGCCGCAATCAAGGAGGCAGCCGATTGGCTACTCACCAATGCAATACCCTCTAGATGGGCTAACATTTATTCTGATAGTCAGGCCGCTATTAAGGCCATAGGATCGATACTGGCGAGATCAAAACTTGTCGGTTTTATGGAGTGGTTGTCTGGGCCGGCAATGCAGGGAAATGCATGGCTGATGAGCTCACTCGGCAGGGTACCTTGGAAGTTATTACTCTATGCAGGGAGAGGCTGGGGACTCCTTTGGCTGCCTACGGACATCTCTGGGACAGATGGGCTCTCTGTCATCTCGGCGAGCGCTGGGAAATTGTCACATGCAAAATTGCAAGGACCCTTTGGCCGAGAATGGATCGTGGGCGCTCAAAGGAACTGAGGTCGCTTACTAAGCTGGAACTCTTACCCCCGTAGGTGTTCTGACTAGTTATTGTACGATGGGTATCCATGCGGTTGGGTTGAACATAGTCTCTGACCCTTTCTGCCGCAGCTGTATGGAGGATGATGAGGTGGATTAATCTCTTCATTTTCTGCTCAGCTACCCTGCCTTTGCGAGAGTGAGGTTCAAGTACCTAGGCTCGTACTTCTTTAGCATCCAGAAGGGCTTCCTGGGGTGGGGATAGGAGATTTGCGTGACTTCATTCGGGGTACGCAACATTTCTCCGGTTAATCATTCTCTTTTTCGGATTTTAGTTACCGTTCATTTAACAGGTGGTATCACAATGGACTCTTCTATGTCTAAAAGAGTAATATAATACAATATGATATACATTAGTATATACAAACATAACTGTGGCAACCCGTCCTGAGCATCGCTGAGAGCGGTGTCGCGCAGAGAGGCCATCACAGTTAGTTTTATAGTTATCTATGGTTGAGATAATTTGCGATATACATACGTGTGGCCGCGTGCATAGCGGATGAATAAAAGTGTTCTTAAATATCTTAAAGAATTGGGTTTATTTCTGGGTTATTACAATAACTATATACATACATGGTTCATTCAATCTCAATTCACCCAGGCTGCCTGAAAGTGGATAAAAGTTTGCGACGTAGATAACAGAGAGTGCTCCTTGAACAATTTAAGGAGACTCGTGTTTTTTTCTTTTCGTTCTCGAATTGTTGAATTTTTTCTGCGAGCATCCGAATGTTATTTTTTCATTTCTCAAGTGAAATAAAAAAGCCAGCAGAGCATGACCAATTGTAATTTGGTTTGGCCTACTTGTAGATGAGAATTTTCAAAATCGACAAAACCAAAGTAGGGGTATCTTTGAAGACGTGTATTCAGTACACCATGGCTGGTAGCTTGATTTCGATGGAGATGTCAAAAACGATTGAGTGATATTACCTTCTATGTTTTTATCACGCAATTACCTTGAATGGTCGTGCATGGACAACTTTCGTTTAATTTTTTGATTTGATAGATATAAAGATATAACTATAACTTTATCTTTTGTATATTTATTAAGGTAATACACATGGTATAACAAAGCTGCTGGCGCTGATGGGTTACCAGCTGCAACAGCTACTGCTACTGCTTATCACCAGAAACAATGATTGCTTCTGCGAATTTTGGTGATGAGTTTTTTTAGTCGTGAATTATAACTATTATGATTTGTCAGCTTGGTTTGCTTCTACCGTGATTTTTGTGGCTGCAAAATTTATTTGAACCAAAATGTCTTAAACGTCTATTACTTATTAAGTCATTTTGAAAAATTCCTATTTTTCTCTAAAATTGTTTGCTTTTATGAAATAAAATATCTATATAAATTTATTGTTGATAAAAATAAAAATATATCAAGACCAAACCCATTCTTGATTGTTTCTGAAGCGTTAAAAGGTTCATTTTGTTTAAAGTTCTTTCAAAATTACGACTTAAGAACAGCGATCGTTATAGCATTAAAAATCCCTGGGATTAAAAATTAGCTATCACTTAATTCACTGATAGCGAAAAATCACTACATCGCCCACCACTTCCAGCTGAGCTATTTAAGTATGGTGGCGAAGACCTAGTAAGGTGCATGCACCACCTTATTTCCAGAATATGGTCACAGGAATGCATCCTCGCCGATTGGAATTTAAGTGTGCTCTGCCCAATCCACAAGATTGATTCTGCTACGAACGCCAACTACCCCGGGATCAGTCTCCTTCACCTTATCAGCGTAGCCGTTGGTTACCAAAAGAGGTTTTAGACAGCGTGACTCTTTGTGTGATTTCTTTAACATTATGTTGGAACAGATAATTGAAGCTGCAGAATTAAACCAGTCAGGCACCATCTGTAATAAGGGTGTGCAACTGCTGGCGTATGCCGATGATGAGGCAGCGAAGCGAGTGGGCAGGTGGTGAACGAATTATGTCTTGCCATTAACTAAACAGTCATCGCATTTGCGTCTCGGCTCCCGCGTCACTGCTGACTGTTACAATTTTGACAAAGTAGAGGATCAGAATTAACACCAACAATGTTAGCCTCGAAATCCAACAAAGAATTTCCCTTGCCACTAAGTGCTACTTTGGGCTGGGCAAGGAAATGGGTAGTAAAGCCCTCTCTCTACGAACGAAAACCACGCTCTATAAATCCCTCTCGTTCCCGTGATGTTGAGTGGCACACAAGCATGGATGCTATCAACATTGGATGAGATGGCGCTTGGAGTGTCAGAAAGATTTTACGATAGATTATTGTACCTTTACGTCTTTGGAATGGCGAATACCGTAAACGATGGAACGATGAGCTCTATGAGCTTTATAACGAAAGACTAAGTGGAGAAGAACTTGGATTTACTTGGGATGTCCAGCAAATCAAAGGAACGTCTGACGAGCTTTTTTAGAACGGCCTATAATCGCTGGGCGGTCGCAACGCCAGCTATTTATATGCAATTGAAAAATATAACTTTTAAAATATAAATTTTTTGGCTTTATGATTTATGCAGGATTTTGACTCCAAATTATTTAGGTTATGGTCATATTTGTACTACCGTGGTGTTATAAGGGGGGATGAAGTTTCGAAACTAAATTCGTTATTACATACATATATTGCATACCTCAACGATTGTATAAAAAGCGCGAAATACCCAAAAGTTATTTCAAAAATACCCAGCCTTGATGTAATTCTAGTGGCCATGCCTTTTGATTTCCGGCAACGTATAAGGCCTCCTGTTGAACCAGCCAGCATAACGTAACCTAACCTAATTTGTAACTTTGGTTTGACTGTTAGTGTTGCGACAGTCTCCGATGTCACTATATCAACGAGACGCTGATTTTATTTATCCTCTCAGTAATCAAAAAACAATTTGTAATTCGTGAAATTGAGTGTGACCTACAATAGTCAACTGTATTAATCACATAATAAAAATGGGTGCACATTACAAATTGAATTATTAGGTTCAATTTAAATCGAATATTAAATACAATGCAATGTTAAATAAAATGCCACCAGGCTCCCAATAATCGGGTACATGTAACGCAGTTACATAGATACTTATATAGTATGAATGTATGTACATATATAACTATATTTAAACACCTAAGAATGAATATATATATAATTATGTCTGTACATATATATGTACATATATACGTAAGTATGTATGCATGCACACGCCAGAGCAAACTTGAAAGAACGAATTGGGTGTCAATGCATAGATGCAATCTCCGCCAGCAATCTGCAGGTCGTTCAAATAATGTTACCCATCCCTTTCTTGCACGGAAGCGGAACAATAATCACAGCAGAAACTACAACAACAGCAGGAGCGGTAAGTGCAGACAAACAAATATTGCAATGACCCCATTCCGATGGAGAATAACAGTAAGGCCAGTGAAATAACGGTAGTGATTGTAGGTGTAGCGGCGTGAGCCACCCGTCGCCGTCATTAATGAACGCAAGTAACCACTTGCCACATGCAAGCAGACAAGCCTGTAAATTATTTTGCATATACATATGTATGTACATATGTATGTAGGTAGGTAAACACATTCACATTCATGTTAATGTATGCACGTCCGGCAGCCGGGGGCCAATGCCATTTCTCAAGGTCAAACCATAATCGTTGATAATGAAAATTATTTTCCTCTTTTTCCTCACAGTCTATTTATATGTATTTTTTCATTATTGTTTTTTTGTTTTTTTTTTTGAGCATTCATGAGAATTATTTTCACTTTTTCACATTTTTTCACGTGTTTTTTCATACGATTTTTCGCCATCCCGCGTCCAGTTTGTGAATATGGGACGCGCCTTTTTTCATTTTCACGTTTTTTGTTCGCTTTCTTTTTTACTCAGTGGCGATTGCTTTAATGTTTATTATTGCCAAAATAAAACAATAATAGCAACAGCAGCAAGTTAAACCACTACACAAACATTATCAATATCAGCTGTTGTTTCAGAGGCTACAATAATGTGCCGTCGTAAAAAATGACGAAATAAAAAGCCGGCAACACGGCGTCAATAATCAAAATAAAACCAACCAGCTGCCGTGATTGCTTCTCGTGTATTTATGGCAATTGCGAACCCTCATGGCCTTTCAGTAACACATACATATGTACATGATTATATATAAATATGTATCTGCAAATATGTATGTACATAGTATGTGTATGCATGTTGAAGCATATTTGCATACAGATACGCTCTTAGCTTTCAATCAAAAAGCGAGTAGCAGCGCGAAGCCTGAAAATATGCAACATAATTAAAAATCAATGACACATTTAAAAACTTAAACCCGATTTCGATATTACAACTTCGTCTGGGATGATTCAAAGGTAGAAGGACAGCCGTTTCGGTCAGGATAGCCAGTGAGAGCGAGTATTGGTGAAGAATTTAAGAGCACGCAATAACAAATAACAAAAACAATGGGAACAACGGTAACAGTAAATAAAGCGAACAACAAAAAGGTGACAATAAAATTAAAGACAAAATGAATAAAACTGCACCCAAAAATATACAAAAATAAAAACTCAAAAGCAAGGCCGAATGTAAGTACTGAACGAATCTGAAACGAAAGTGAAAGAATAATAAAAAATATCGCACGAAGCTGGTCTAAAGAGCTACAGCAATGCCATTGCGGTGGCGACTGCGATTGCTCTGTTGTTTTTTTGTTTTTTTTTTTACGCGAGCAATTGGGAAGCGGCTACAACACCGCTACGGAGTAGGTTTCCAGTCATACCATCATAGTTGAACACATCCACACAAATATTTATGTACATATGTACATACTAGCATGCCCAGAAACCCACATGCATACATATGTATGCACGTTGTATGTACATATGTATTTATACAAAAATATTGGACTTCAGCGGTGTCTCACATTGTCTGGATTCGTGGTACGTCGCTTGGCTTCTGGGTTGCAGAGCTGGCAAACCGTATGGTTACTATACTCTGTATGGCGTCGAAATGAATTTTTGGTAATTTATTGCAATAAAAAATTAAACACTTCGTTTTTGTTTCATGTCCTGCTTTCGTACACGCTTTCCTGCTCAACAGCCGGTCCAGTGCGAGAATACCTTTGAATGGCTCACACTCCTTGTTTATCGGCCTGGCCAGCGCAGAGGGCCAATTATGTGAGGGAACTGGAGAGTTGCATGGTCGATCGACAGCGGCAACATGCAACGATTGTGCATTTCGCAAGTGTTGATCCAACAAAATGCCAAAAGTTGGGTTGTATGTGTTATTTTTTAAGTCTATTGGCATTCATTCATTCAAGTTTTTGACCGCCTGGCCGGCATGCCTTATGCAGGAATTATGCGGATTTTACTACTTTTGGTTATTTCAGCCTGGAACTGATAATAACACCAGTGCAACTCATTATGTTGCAACAATAGTATAAAGCAGAAGTGGTGGAATGGTAAAAACCGCGATGGCAAAAAAAGAGCCGAAAAGCGCTTCATAACATTGAAATTCCAAAAAATCAAAAGAACAAAATAACAATTAAGTGATTGCAATGTGTGCGCAAGGCGAACAAAATCTCTTCAGCGCATTAAATGCATCTCTGCAATGCAAATGTCCATGCCGGGTATGACGGTAGAACGCTCTACGTAGGTGGCAATTATGCTTGTGGCGACCTATGAGTGCGGATAAAACGCGAGAGTGTGGATGCGGCCCTTTCGATTCGCCGCGTGCAAAAACACAAAAATACCCATCAACTTTTGCAAGTGGTAAAAGTCATTTAAAAATGTGGATCAATTTGCACTTTCACGTGTAATTGGCCAATGAGCGGCACATCGTGAGTGGAACGCTGTTAATGATTTCATAATTAATTGATTAATCGTCTATGTAATTAAGCTTAGCTTCGAATGAATGGATCGACTGAGTTCTACTAAACAAGTTCATTAACTGAAGTGCAAGCAAATGTACATATGTATGTATATACATATATACATACATACATATGTATACATACATACATATAAACATTTATGTATATTATATGACAATAAATTAAAGGAATGAAACTGAAAGTCAATTTAACCATTTACGGGTCAAGTTTAAATATTTTAAAGATGCTACCAAAAACTTGAGTATACAATAATCGTTAATTTTGGCATAATGAGGCATTCGCAAGATAAAACTGTTATAAACATGCACTATGTATTATTTTCGAAAACAAACACAATCCACATTTCGGTCATTGATGATGATTGCAGTGCGAATTAGTAACGAATAATCGTACGAACCAGTACTGCTTTAAGTAAAACACAAGAGAAAAAGAAGCAGGCTGTGTCAGAGACACGGCCATTAAGTTTAACGTAGAATACGCCATCGGATAAGACAGAAAACATATGTAACAATAAATGATAAATAATACAAGCAAATGAATTTCTTTATTTGATAGTTACTTTGGATGATATACATAAGCTTATGATAGGAAAAATAGGATAAAAATGTTTTTAAATTATCAATTAAATTTCTCGCAAAAACGAAGTCAATGGCTGTTATCAATAGTAAAGATAAATGATAAATAACATACGCGAATCAATTTTATTATTTTTTTTGCAGTGCTTGGCAGCATTTTCTCTTCTTTTACTCTACTTTAACTTGCCCGCCTAAAATTATGCAATACAAAGAAAGGGCTGCACGAGTACATTTAAATCGCCCAACAGCAAACACTCAGCCAAACACCACACACATATTTGTGTGCATGTGTTTATACAATTTTCATTTGAGAAATTTAAATATTAGGAAGATATCAACCAACATGAAATGTATGTCAAACGAAAGCTAACATCTTCATTTGACTACAAAAAAAAAAAAAAAAAATTTATCGAGCCGTTTCCTTATAATTAAAGAAATAGAGATTACAACAATAAAAACCTGACATTGGTGCCCATACCGTAAGGTAAGACGTATTCTACGCCAAAAACACGGGATTTATTTTGTTTTTCAATTCAGTCGTTTGCTAACGCAAATAAATTACTTTAAAAAAAATGTACATACATACATATCTTTTACGTAGGTAAAAATTTAAAAAAAGATGTCAAAGTTTATTGAAATGAGGAATGTGATTTCTGATAAGAATTCATTGTGCGCTAACTGAATGGGTTCAGTTCATATTGGCGAATAAAACAAACAAAACTTAATATGTAAGCTGGAACGTTAATTGAAACACAATTTTTCATGGTAAAATAATCATAATATAGCTTAACCAATTCCTCACTATCTGTTTAATAAAACCCAAGGTTCAATGCTAATCAGAATCGAGACCTGCCATAAGCGTAGACGGCACATTTTTTTATAGATATCACTAGCCGAACTTGATGGAACTTAAACCTTTGATTAAGTTCTGCTTAAATGCTTATTCAGGCAATGAGCAAAAGTTGCAATGTGCAAATGGCCCTCAGTTTAGTTTAGTTTATACGAATTGTACTAGGCAACAACAATATTATTGGCATTGCTTTTACAACTTCCTTTTGCTTTTTCTTTGAAAACGATAAATTATTAAGTTTACCTTTTATCTATATTTCTATAACTTTTATAAAAGTGAAGGTATAAAAAATTTCAGGTTCAATTTCGATCATTGATAAAAATTTACTCCCAAAATAGACAGATCGAAATTGCATTAAAAGAAAATATTGGATTTGCAATAGTCCGTTCGGACTGCACTGCACGTGATTAAAAGAACAAGAATTTAGTTCTCGAAACCTCTGCTAATGGACTAAGACTGGCCGATCCATTAGGCAACGTGGCGACCTCCTGATCAAAAAACTTGAAATAAAATTGATCATTGGATGTTTCCACTGTATTTGACGTACGTACATTTGGAGGGCCGAACATTGATTCGGATCATTAACTTGTCGTAGCTAAGATGCGCATGCGCCTGTGTGCAGTACAGAACGTGCGTTTAAATACACAAAAAAACCTCGACGTCGGAAAGATGTAATCGCAACAGACAGCTACTAACTACTCACTACCCGACTCTCCTCGACTAGCTCATTAAGAGCCCTTCGCAGCAACCTGGAATTCGCGAGCATTTGGAGCACATATCCCTCTCTCTACATACCTTCGCTTAAGTTTTAATATACATTTGCACTGTAAAATACCAGGTCTTATTTATGTGTATTCGAATAAATGAAATGAAAGAAGTTCGTGGATTCTTAAAGGGCAATTTATATGAAAAGGAATGTAGCGATTCCACAGATGCGTAGACGGTGCTTAGTGATGTGCCAATAATAATACCGCATGATGATATTCGATTTTAAACTACGCTAAATTTTATATGTAACAATGTTATAATTTAATATACAAATGAATAATTATCGAAACATGCATATGCTTACTTAATTTGTGTTTGAGATATTATTTTCCCTGAAAAATAGACGCTCACACGGAACCTACGTTGCACACACAATACACAAGCTAAATTTCGAGCAACCTAATAAAGTGCTAGGCAATAGACTTTTAAGTATTGCTAATCTTAAATGGAGTTGCCTTTAAATAAATTTAACAAATTTTCGATGTTTCACTCACCCTTCTGCATATGATTGTTTCAATTTAGTCCTTGAATCATCCTGAAGGTTTTCGATTTTAGAAATTGCAACTTGTATTGCGAGGAAATATTTAGGATAATTAAAAAAAGTGTACGCACTTTGAATTGTGCCTAAAGAGTTTCTGGCCGAACAAAATTTGCATAGTTTTTTCCGGTTTATAATAAAGTTCGTAATTGTGTTCTTCCTGCCCGCATTTTCATCTGTTCACTTTCGCTTTATGGTTTTTATTACTTAGGTTGATGGTCTGTGTAAATTATTACTTTGCCCGTACCGTACAGATAATTCCTGAGCGTATTTAATGCCCAAATTATCGCCAGAATTTCTATTTCATTGGCGCCATAGTTTTTCTCTGACTTTTTTAAGGATCTGGATATGTACATATGTGATAGGTTTGCCTGATTGTGTCAGGACTGCACCTATAGCGTAATTTGATGCATCTGTAGTAAGTTGGAATTCCTCTTTGAAATCTGGATAGGGTAATATGAATTCTTCAGAACTAAGTTTTAATTTGATGGGAAGCTTGCAATGCTTCGTCATTCAATGTGATACATTTTTTGTTAGAGGCGATTTATAAAACTCGTCTGTCTTCTCATCTAAGGAGTGCGGTCAGTGGTAGTGCTACTTTAGCATAGTCGTAAATGAATCGTCGGTAATAACTAGAGAGTCCGAGGAATGATCTTAAGTACTTTAAAGTCCTTGGGTAAGGAAAGTCTTGGATTGCCCTAATTTTAACAGGGTTTGTGTTTATATCATTTCGTGATATTATACAGAACAGGAACTCTACTTCGTCCTTGCAGAGCTCGATTTGTCAAATTGTCTAGTTGCACTTTCATTTGGGCGGTTTCGAGTGTTTGGAAACTAGTTTCCAGGTTCTTCAAATGGCTATAGAGCACAATTATATCATCGATATAGACGTAGCTAATTTTTCCGATATGGTCTCTAAGAAAATGGTCAAAGGCCCTTTGAAAAATCGATGGAGCATTTTTTAAGCCAAATGGGAGTCTCGTAAGCTCGTTCTTCATATTGTTGACTGGGAATCAAGGGATTCAAGGGAATCTGGTGGACTCCACTTTTGAGATCCAGAACCGAAGAATATTGACTATTTTCTAGTCACGAGATGATTTCATTAATTCCGGGTATAAGATATTTATCTGCTTTGGTTACAGCGTTCAGTTTTCTATAGTCAATAACCGGTCTATATTTTTTCTGTTCGGAGGACCCAATTTTTTTGGTAAGACACAAACAACTACCATAGTAGTATAAGAGAGTTTCCCATCCGGTTCTGAAAATAAGTTGAAGTACCTTTCTGTCAAAAGGTTTATGTTCTGCTTTTGGATCTGGGTCATATGATGTGTCCTTGATGTCAATTTTGTTAACGTCTGGTAATTTTTTTGTTCTAATTTAACTTTTATGTCATTGTCAACTTTGAGGGTGTTACCCTATATGTAAAATAAAGCTTTTAAATTCGTATCCATTTTTCCAAAGAGATTAACCAGAGTGTGGTGCGTGATTTTTACATGGCCGCCTATTGAGTTTGCAAAGAATAGTTGCTCTTTAGGAAGTGGTTGGAGAACATGATGTGGTTGAATATAGTTTTTACTCGAACCAGTGTCTATCAGTATTTTAAGGAAGTCTCCGTTCTTCGACTTGCATTCTATGTATGGAAGCGAAGAACTTGTTATTCTAAAAAATGTATGCCTGTAAAGTCTGAAAGTGAGTGAACACATTCTGAAAATTCCTCTGATATTTGAGAGGTATTTGATGTGAAAAATTCGATGTCCTTTTTTCTGCTGGCCCGCTTGGTCCTGGCCGGTTCATATAGTTAATTGCCTTTGTTTACTGGTCGACGTCCATAGGTTCTGGCTTAGCTAATGTCTTAGGTGCAAATGGGCGTGGAGGTGCATGGTTACCGAAGGTTTGCGGATAAGGTTGAGCAGGGCGTCCTTGCCAATGTGGTTGAACAGGTGGAACATATTGCGCGACATTGATTCGACTGATGGTAATACTTAATATACGGATCACGCGTTTTTCTGATTTGGTCGATGGGAAGTTGGTGGAATACGCGAATTTTCTCTATTGTGAGGTGAATAACTTATTTATTTTTCTGGGATCTAACACAGGTAGAGGACGTGTGGCAAGTCTTTTGGTTCCCTTGCCGCTTGAATCTTGGTAGGTCGCCGTTAAGTCCATTGATGAACACATCTCGTGCTTTTTCCCTGTACATCTGGGTAAGAAGTTTAAGTGAATATTGGCTCTTCTCCATTCAAGATATTTTATTAAGTATACTCGATACTGATACTCGAGTGTTTTCAGATATCGCTTATCAGCGTGACCAACTAGTACTGAGTACTTGGACACCCTAGTAATTAGAAAGGACAACAGATTAACAATTAACAGTTATAAAAAGCCTACATCCTCGGGAATTAATTAGTTGTGTATAGTGTAATTTATTGAGCTCGAGGACGGGATTTTTATTTATTTACTGGTTTCCAAACATATAAGGTCAAAGCAATATAATAACTGCAATAAGGACGAGCATGCCTAAAAGGAAACTATACCTAGAACATAAAACTTATAGATTTGTGAAACAACAATACCGAGCACGCTGTTAAGCACATAGGGGGGGCGACGTCACACTTAATAGCGGTATGGTTGAAGATAGGCATTATGAGAAAGCAAATGATTTTCACACACTTGTACCATGGTTTAGACCAAGGAAAAGTCTAGAACGAAAGAAGTCTGATGAGGAGATGTGGTGATCTCCGAAATAGCAGCTATCACTCCACCACTTTGGAAAAATGGTTGTTTTCTCAATTGTTGTCTAAATAAAAATCTGGCCTCGAGTTCAATAAATTACACTGGTTTCCAAACATATAAGTCCAAAACAATATAAAAATTGAAAAATATTTACGATCTGTGCATGTACGTCACATCGTCAATATGATATTCAACAACGATAAAACAAATATTTCAATATTTGATTTGGAAAGAAAATATGTAAACAGACAAGACTTTCTATTATAAAAATAAAATAAAAAAGGTGCAGTTATTAAGTCAGCACCAAATACACGACAACAGCTAAAACTATAAAATAAATAAAAACTAGGGAACTAGTGCGGAGCAAATGGCAATTTTCCGTAAAATTAATGAATAATATTGGACACATACAATTCATACAATTGGAATTCGTATGATGATCTTAGCAATGGGAGCATCGCTTGTCGTTAATATCGCTTCGTCCCAAGTCCCGTGATAGATTGGAACTCCACGGGCAACACTATTTTGTAGCGAAATTCGGCATATTTGAGACACGTCGGCATAGCAAGGTAAGCCCTCAAGAGAGAATATCCAGACACCGAGCTTGCGTTAATTCTTTATAAAAATCATTCTGCAACAAAAACCATACAAATCCATGATTTAAACATTGTACGAGTCATAAAAAATTAGCAAATTTTCACTTAATAATCAGGCAGTTTCAAACTTCATAATAAGAATTGTTACAAAACTATTGGGTATGCAGTTTAAGACCATTCAATTTTAGAATAAGAAAGTACAAGTTTAAAGCGGCTCAATGATAATCAAACGTCCGAAATGAATAAAAAACCAAAATAATCAATTCACTTGCGTTGCAATGTTCAAGAAACTTTGAGGATGCAATGTCATCATTCGACATTATCGTAAAGCAAAGAGTAATGGACCTGCGCAAACCGTAATCTCTTATTCTATCAATCTTGACTGTCAGTCATCAGCATGTATTGCACACGAAAAGCGAATCATACGAGATTTGGCATAGGCGTTTTGCACATATGGGGAAGATAACATGAAGTTATTAACCAAAAGATATGTGTATCGGATTCAGTTTACGCCCGAGAGGGAAAATTCGTGTGTATCGTGTTCAATGGACAAACAACATCGTATTAGTTGTCCGTCAGAAGGACCAAGGGCATCGAAGATTTTACATATTGTGCGTTCGTATGTTTGCGGACCTGCAGAGGTAAAACCAATGAAAGGTAAACGTTTTTTTTAACTTTCGTAGACGACTACACCCGAAAAATGTATTTATATTTCATGAAGTCTAAATGCCTTGTGGAATTTAAAGCGGCAGTAGAGAATCAACAAACTACACGCATGAAGATCCTGCGGAAGGAAAATCGAAAACAATTCGAGAATTGATCAATGCAGGGAGAGTCAAAAAATGCGCTATTCTAACAAAAAACTGCCCCCTATAGACCAGAGTAAAATGGCTTAACAGAGAGGATGAATCGAACTTTGATGGCAAGAGCGAGATCGATGATGAGTGAGGCACACCTGCCAATTTTTTTTGGGCGGAAGCCGTAAATTGCGTTGCTTATATCATTAATTGATCACCACATAAGATGTTACCTAAGACTCTAGAGAAAATGCGGTCGGGGCGCATGCCAAATGTAAGTAATTTTCGAATATTTGGTAGCACTGTTATGTTCCATATACCTAAGCAAAAACGACGGAAGTTAGACCTGCAGTGCGATTCACTAACTTATTTTAAAGATATTCGTTTGGTTAACTCAACTTAACCAAAATTTTAGCGACCGTGCTGTTCAGTAGCCATTTTTTAACGATTTTCGCATTCGCTAAATCAGCTGTTGATGTTAGCTAGTCGATGACCGAAAACTAAACGACAACAAATTTGATGTTGTTAACTCAATCGAGAAAAGTGAAATCCGTGATTTCAACTTAAATAAAAGATAATTTTAAAATTCGGAGATTTGTTTTCTTGTAATTAAAAAAGGAACATTAAATAATGTGGTTTGAATATTTGGCATATGATTTATCACGAGGTGACGAAGAAGTAAACGCTCCAACAGTGGATCGACATTTACTCCGAGATGTGGACAATCCCTTTCATTTGAATGCAATAGAATTTCAAAAACTGTATCGGTTAACTCCAGACTTGGCCGAATATCTAATTTATCACCTTGACAACCAAATAAGAGGATCCAGAATAACAGCAATATCAACTGAGAAACAGGTAGCTCGTGTAATCTTTAAGCCTGTATGCTATCAACGACCCGTAGGTGAACAATGGGGAATATCCATGAGCCAGTCATCCGTAAGCCGGAGCATTCATCGGGTAACGGATGCTATCAATGATTCATTGTTTCGCCAGAAAGTGAGGTTTCCTATGACCCAAGTTGAGCGCCAAGTAGCTAAAGAAATCTTTGCTTCAGCGTCGTCTCCCTTTGTGGGAGGCACTATTGGGGCCATCGATTGCACTCATATTTCAATTTTGGCGCCAAAGAATCATGAGGAGGCTTATGTCAACCACGATAGCTACCATTCAATTAATGTGCAAATGGTAAATTCAAAGTTTAATCAATGTTTCAAATATAAAATTACTAGTATACTTTTCTTTTCATTTATACGTAGATATGTGATCCAAATTTAAAAATTTTGAATGTGAATGCCAGGTTTTCGGGGGCACGGCACGATTCCTACATTTGGAGCTCCTCCGCCGCGCGAAGAGTTATGCAGCGAATTTTTGAAAACGGAAGTCAGAACATGTTTCTCATTGGTGAGTTTTTTTTTTAACCACCCTACTAAATAAAAAGTATTAATTTGAAATTGAAAATATCTGTAGGTGATTCTGGGTATCCATTGGAGCCGTGGCTGATGACTCCTCTAACAAACCAAACCAGAAGGAAGCCCGAGATACCGCCATAACGAAGCATTGTACAAAGCACGCAACCAAGTTGAGAGGCTTTTTGGTGTTCTTAAACGAACTTGGCGATGCTTATCGAAACAAAGAACTCTTTTGTATGATCCCGGATTTACAGGAAAAGTAGTAAATGTGTGGACAGTTTAGATGAGCAAATAGAAGTGCCCAGGGTAGAGTTTTCAGAGTCTACAACGGACAGCATTTTCTTAGCGCAAGATGCGCCATCCTCAATTGCGAAACGCATCCAAGAGCGACTAATTGCAAATTTTTTTACCTAAATACTTTTTTACATTCATGCTCAAGAATTCTCAATAAAAGTAAAATTATTACGTTTAATGTTTTGCAAAATATTTATGGTTTCATTTTTATTGTTATATATTTGTATAAAAATTGAGATAACATTTTCTATCCAGTCTTACATACGAGTATAAAGTCTTTTAATTCACTATATAAAATATATAAAACGTGGAACTAATCGCCACATAGAGGAACATTCAGCTACTGAAAAAAAGTTCATTAAATTAAAACTAAATGAAATTGGACATTATGATCAAAAAAATTAATTTCAATTCAATTTCACTATAACAATATAAATTATCACAAATATTTAAAAAAACAGGATTAAATTCATTGAATACTAAATTAATATTAAAAGTACTTCAAACTTATTATTATTATTATTATTATTTATTAGAGTAATATGAAATATTCATTGAATACTAAATTAATATTAAAAGTACTTCAAACTTATTATTATTATTATTATTATTTATTAGAGTAATATGAAATATTAGACTAACTTAAGTAAAAATACACACTAGCTACCAGGGCCTACTGTTGACGAATGTCGTTAAGAGTTAAGTTTAAAGAAAATTGTGGGTCTCATGTGTTGCCCTGTCCTTAGGGAAGTTAAATTGTAAAGTAAATTTGTAACTCTGGCCCTTATGGCAACCCCGTTCGCCTTGTGAAAGGTTCATTTTGTGAGAAATTGTCAAGCAGCGAACAAGTAAAGAGGCGAAACCAAATGTAAGAATATTATTTCGAAATTTTATGTGTATATTTAATTTTAAATTAATTTAGGAAATAAAACCTGCGTAAACAAACGAAGCCTGTTTTATTCAAGCCTCACGAAAGCTGCGACATCTTTTATTTCATTTGCGACCGAATGTTGTAAATCTGCGAAGGGTAAACGTGTCGGCCCGATAAATCTTGGATTTTTCTTAAAGTAAGCGTAACGTGTGCGGCGTCTTGGAGTACACTTCAACAAGCGTCTACTTGGAGGTGAAGTAAAGGTCAAGATTGCCGTAAGAATTTCCGGAGCTTGCATCGAACAGCCTATTAAACGTAGAGGGAAAGGGGTGAGTACCTGAAATTGATTAGTGCAGTTATTGGGTGAGTCCGGTGGGTAATAACGGTGGTCGGCCGAATAGATTTGTAAAGCGCAGTTGAGGGGTACCGACAAAAATGCCGTTAACACGTTCAGCGTCAAATATGTATGCGTCAGAAGAAAATGGCAGTAACGACGAATTAAATACAACGATACAAGAACAAAACGTTACTGTACAACAACAGCCGACAGCACTTGAACTGCAAATTAGTGCTATGGCAAAACAAATGGTTGAATTGCAAAATGCGGTGGCGCGACTTTCAAACATACCAAACAACGTGCCGTTAAGTGAGCCAGCGGGTGCAAGTAGCTCCTCATCCGGGGCAAACGAAACGATAGGGGAAAACGCGTCGATTGCCGAAACGTTGGCAAGTTTAAATCGAGTCTTGGCTAATTCCTCCGGGCAAGGTGCTGTCAAGAAACTATACGACTTGCCAGAATTCGACGGAAGACCTGAGGACTGGCCAATGTTTCGCGAATCATTCCTTATGACAACCCAAGAATACGGTTATAATGAGCGGCAGAACATGATAAGACTTCAGAAAGCCATTAAGGGGAAGGCGCGCGAAGTAGTCGAGTGTTTGCTCATACATAGCGGTAACGTACCACGAGTTATTGAGGTGTTAGGGGAGCGTTTCGGTAGGCCAGAGCAATTGGTAAAGAGCCAGATTGCACGTATTCGTAGTTGTGCACCAATCGCCGAAAATCGTTTGGACATGATGGTGCCGTTCGCCACAAAGGTGCAAAATTTGGCAACGTTTCTTGAAGCTGCTGGGTGTGAACACCATCTGGCTAACCCCACACTGATGGAAGAGCTACTTTTTAAGCTGCCAATCTCGCGAAGGTTAGAGTGGGCTCGCTATGCCGTAAATATCACGCCGAGGGCGACGATCTGTCATTTAAGCGAATGGTTGCAGGAGCTGGCACGTGTCGTGAACGCTACATGTCTTAATTTTAGTCAAGAAACTCGATCGTCCCAAGGTAGAAATGAGGGAAGGATGAAATTCTTTCACGTTGGAACGACCGAAAGCGACCAGCAAAACAGCTGCGAATTGTGCTCAGAGGCGCACCATTTACGAGAGTGTAAGCGGTTTATAGAAATGGACATTGAGTCTAGGTGGAAGATTGTGCGGCAGAAAAGGCTGCGTTTTAACTGTTTATTGCATGGACATAGAAGTAACAAGTGTATCAAGAAGCACAAATGTTCAACGACGAACTGTTCGAAGAAAGCTCACGAATTGTTACATGCAGCCGAACAAAGAAATGCGAATGTAGCTCGGTTCCAAGACATGTCAAGGCAACCTGTCTTTACTAACGCGGTTACTCAGCAAGAAAACCTGAATATTCTTTTCAAAATTTTGCCTGTAAAGTTATATGCGAATGGAAGAGAGGTAACAAGTTACGCCTTTATTGATGAGGGTTCGGCAGTGACGTTGATGAATAAGAGACTAGCGAACCAACTTGCATTGCAGGGTAGCAAAGAGAAGTTGACGTTACAATGGTTTGGTAACAATTCCGTAACTCAAATGGTTTTATCAAGTAGCATTCAGATTTCAGGTATCGATACAAACAGCAGACGATTTGGCATGAAGAACGTTAAGGTTGTTGAGGACTTCCAGTTGCCAAAGCAAACATTGAACATATCGGAGCTTCACTGGAAACATCGGTATTTGAAACAACTACCGATTGCTAACTACGATGCGGCGATACCTGAGTTGTTGATCGGTCTCGATAACGCACATTTGGGCGTAGCAAAGCGGGTCGTTGCTGATGGAAGGAGTGGACCAACAGTAGTATTGACGAAACTTGGCTGGGTACTTTATGGGCCAAGTAAAGCGCACTCCCCACCTTAGAGTCACCATTCCTTATTTGTGAACCTGAGCAGCGAATCGAAGTTGGAACAGCTAGTAGAGAAGTTCATCGTTAATGATAACATGCAGGTTAGTGGCGCGCATGATCACGTACAGAGTGCAGCGGTAATGAGAGCCAATCATTTACTCAACACGACGACAGTTCGACACGATGTGGTTCTCCCAGATAGTAGAAACATGGCACTGAAGCGGTTTAAGACATTGGAGCGCAAATTTAGCATCGACACAGACTTCCAGAAACAATACGTGCATATTATGACTGAATACCTACGCAAGGGTTACGTAAGACGTTTGAGCGAGGCGGAAGCACAGCAACGTGGTAGTAAGACTTGGTACTTACCACATTTTGGAGTGCGTAACGTAAACAAACCAGAAAGGCTGCGCCTAGTATTTGATGCTGCGGCTGAAACGTATGGCGTTTCCTTAAATTCAGTCCTGCTAAGTGGACCCGACTTGGGCCAACCATTAACTACAGTTTTGATGAAGTTCAGGCAGAAACCAATTGGAGTATGTGCAGACGTTGTTGAAATGTTTCATCAGGTGCGAATACAACCCGCCGATCAAGATTCACAACGGTTTTTGTGGAGGAGTGAACCTACGGCACCCGTTGAAGATTATGTGATGACTGTGATGACATTTGGCGCGACGTGTTCACCATGCTCAGCCCAGTTCGTGAAAAATAGAAATGCTAGAGATTTCCAGACGATATTTCCTGAGGCGGCGGACGCGATAATTAACAACCATTACGTCGATGACTATATCCATGTTTCACCAATGAGGAAGAAGCCCTGCGTACAACTAAGGAAGTAGTTTGGATACAGAAACAGGGTGGGTTCGAGTTGAAACGCTTCGTATCGAACTGCGAACATATAGCTGAAACATTCAATGGCGGAGAAAGGGAGCCAACATTAGTGAACCTCGAGAGGTCCACCGAAGGCCAGTTCCAGAGAGTGCTCGGCATGCATTGGGACAATGCTAAAGATGAGCTAAAATTCGCGTTGTCATTTGGAAAAATAGATAGAAGTTTGACGTCAGGTGGCAGAAGACCTACGAAAAGAGAAGCGTTGAGTATAACCATGTCAGTATTTGACCCATTTGGTTTAGCAGCGGAATTTTCGATAGTGGCTAAATTGATACTACAGACCGTATGGCGCGAGAAGGTAGGATGGGATGATGGCATACCGGACGAGTCCTTCGAAATGTGGCTCAAATGGCTAAACACGCTAAAAGGCATTGAAACTTTAAGAATGCCGCGATGTTATGATAAACACCTTTTTGAATCACCAGTGGAGCTACACGTGTTTGCTGACGCAAGCGAATCGGCCTACGGAGCAGTTGCGTACAGAAGGATCAACAGCGAGTGCGGTGAACCACGATTGGCGTTCGTTATGGGCAAGGCAAAGTGTGCGCCGCTGAAGTTAACAACGGTTCCCCGATTAGAGCTGCAATCCGCAGTTTTGGCCACGCGACTTCGTGCAGCCATTCTGCAAAATCATGACATAACGCCAGCGAAAACCATTATGTGGAGCGACTCCAGAACCACACTGGCTTGGATAACATCCGACCATCGCCGATATAAGCCATATGTCGCCCATCGAGTAAACGAAATCTTAGAGGGCAGCCAAGTGACAGAATGGAGATGGTTGCCAAGTGCACACAATCCAGCCGATTTTGCAGCGCGTGTGCGGAGCGGAAGACGCGAATCCTTTTGGGCACGAGGACCAGATTTTCTATTGAAGAACGAAGCTGAATGGCCAGCAGTAGTAAATCACATTCAAACACAAGAAGAACTCCGCGCGAAATTCGTCTTTCATTTTAACATTAGTGACGATGTATTTAAAAGATTTTCTTGTTTTACTCGTGCTATACGAGTTATAGCGTGGATATTACGTTTTCGCAACAACACTCTGCAGACGCATGAAATACTGAAAGAGAATGGGTATCTGACTGTCGCTGAATTAGAAGCATCGGAATGCTTGGTTTGTCGAGTGGCACAGATGAGTGCGTATCCCGCAGAATATGAAGCTTTGCGTACAGGAAATCAACTGAGGCGTAGCAGTAAACTGTGGAAATTGACACCATATGTTGACGACAGAAGAGTCATCCGCATAAAGGGTCGTATCGATGCTGCCTGTGCAATTCCCTTTTCGAGCCGTAGGCCAATCATTCTTCCGAAAGAACACCACGTGACGGATTTGTTCGTTATGAACTATCACTGTAAAATGAAACACCAGAATGAGGAGACTGTCATCGCTGAGATTCGTCGAAGGTTTTGGGTTCCCCACATCCGAGTAGCAGTGCGACGTGCGAAACAAAAATGCCAAGTTTGTAAAATAAATCGAGCGCGACCGCAACCACCGACTATGGGTCAGCTCCCAGAGGACAGGCTGACGCCTTTTCTGCGACCGTTTTTTTACGTCGGCTTCGACTATATGGGACCGTTCTTTGTGGCAATAGGGCGTCGTAGAGAAAAGCTGGATCGCGTTATTCACGTGTCTGACGACGCGTGCTATACATTTGGAGATCGCCAAAGACCTCAGCACGGACACATGCCTGCTGTGTATTCGTAATTTTATGTGCAGGCGTGGCACCCCGGTTCGCATACGCCCCGATAAAGCTACGAATTTCATCGGCGCGGATAAGGAAATAAGACGGCAAAATTTAGATTTCGTCAATGGCAAAATCGCTGATGTGCTAGCGAATGAGCGAGTAGAATGGATCTTCAATTGTCCGCTGAATCCGCATGTAGGAGGCTGTTGGGAGCGACTTGTACGTAGTGTCAAGCGTGCCATGGGACACGCGCTACACCATGAAAATCTACAGGAACATAGTTTATATAGTCTTCTGTGTGAGGCGGAAAATCTGGTTAATAGCCGGCCCTTAACGCACATCCCGCTAGAATCACCCACCGACGAACCCTTAACGCCTAATCATTTTCTTATAGGTACCGCCAATTCGGAACAGGCCCCCCAGCCGCGGGAAGAAGAACACCAAGTTTCCAGGAAGCAGTGGAGGAAGGTGCAGCAAGCACAGCATCGCTTTTGGAAGAAGTGGATCGCTGAATACCTCCCAGATCTATGCCGACGCACTAAGTGGTATTCTCCAGTACGGCCATTGCGAGTTGGAGACTTGGTCCTGTTGTGTGACAGCAATATACACCGTTCGAAGTGGCCATTGGGAAGAATAATCCGCGTGTTCCCGGGGAAGGACGATCAAGTCCGAGCTGCAGAAATACGAACTGAACTTGGGGTGTTCAAGCGACCGGCGTGTGTACTTGCAAGGCTAGATGTTGGTGAGTCTGACCAGACTCACGGTGGTCGGGATGTTGACGAATGCCGTTAAGAGTTAAGTTTAAAGAAAATTGTGGGTCTCATGTGTTGCCCTGTCCTTAGGGAAGTTAAATTGTAAAGTAAATTTGTAACTCTGGCCCTTATGGCAACCCCGTTCGCCTTGTGAAAGGTTCATTTTGTGAGAAATTTTCAAGCAGCGAACAAGTAAAGAGGCGAAACCAAATGTAAGAATATTATTTCGAAATTTTATGTGTATATTTAATTTTAAATTAATTTAGGAAATAAAACCTGCGTAAACAAACGAAGCCTGTTTTATTCAAGCCTCACGAAAGCTGCGACACCTACGTTGCGATTAAATGTTTACAATTCTTTCTTTTGTAACTATCTTAGTCTTATTTTTGCATACTTTCATACGTTCATTTTGTTTTCTTTTTTTTTTTATACATATACAAATGCTGTTCTTATATTCCGCACTTAACATATTGGTATTATATAATAATATATTTTTATTTGGTTTAAATTTTGCTGCTTAGATTAATATCGTTGATATATTTAATTACTTTTTTAACGCTTCCGATGTTAATTTCATTTAGTAGAGTTGACGGCACAGTGGTACCAAAATTCTTTGCTCGAAGCGCCGATAGGTTTGGACAATAGTCAAGGATGTGTTGGACAGTTAGTCGGTTTGAACTATACGGGCAGACAGGTGGAGTCTCACATTGAAGAATGTGGCTATGCGTAATCACTGTGTGGCCGAGCCTCAGTCGACAATTGACAATTCCGCTGGGTAAAGCGCTTTCGTACATTCACGATTAATGGTGGAGTAAAGATGCTGACAATGGGACCAGTCTGAAATTTTTTTGTTACGGAGGTGTCTATTTATCATCTTCTGTAAATACTTGCTCGGCGATGCATTAAAAGTTAGGCATGGTGATGAGACGGCGTTCTTGGCCGCTTCGTCGGCAAACTCGTTGCCTGGGATGCCCTTATGCCCAGGAACCCAATAGATGTGGAGTTTCTTTTTGTATTTTATAAGTCTGTCCCTTCGGTTGATAATAGAGTTATCGTGGTAGATATTTTTAATTGCTGAGACTACAGACTTACTATCTGTGCAAATAACGAAGTGCCCTTTGTTTTTAGATGCAAATTCTGTGGCTTGTAGTACCGCGACTGCTTCTGCTGTATAAATAGAACAGTGCAATGGGAGCCAACCGGCTGTTATGAGTGTTACATTTTGGTGTACTACACCGAACGTTGTACTGTGGTTAAAGAAGATTGTGGTAGCGACCAAGGTGCTTGCTTACAAATTAGATTTCCCATTGGGGGTATTTGAATCTCTAGTTCTTTGCAATAAGACATGCACCGACGAATAGTAGATTTGATGGAGTAGTTACGTTTGTGGGATGCAGCGAGACGGAATATGTTGAATAGCGTTTTCTTTGTGGTATTAATAAACTTTGGGATCAGTCTCCAAGTAGCGAGATCGCGCCGTTCAACAATGGAGGGGAGACCTGCTTCAGCTAACATACATTTAACTGGTGAAGTGGGGAAAGCGTTTAAACTGCGTCTAATCGCTGTATGGTATGGCGCTTGCAGAAGTTTTATATGTGTGTTAGCGCACCACCCGTAAATAGGGAGTCCATAATCTATTTTGGATAGCATTATTGATCTTGTTATGTTAATTAATGTGTTAGTATGTATACAAAGGTTTTTTGATGATAAGTATTTAATAGTATTAAGCCTGGTAGCTAGATTTTTTCTTAACTGCTGGCAGTGCTCTTTGAAAGAAAATTTAGAATCAAATATAATGCCAAATATTTTTAAATTTTTTACATTTTGAATATTAGTGAGCTCAACATTGATATCAATTGGGGGGCAGCCCTGTTTTCGACAGATGTGCAAAATTTTGCACTTTTCATAAGCAAGGTTGGCTCCAGATCTTAATCCCCATTGTTTGAGTTCGAGTAGTAGCTTTAAAAATGTATTTTTTGTGCTTGGTAAGTCCTTATTTTTGGTATAAAAAATGGCGTCGTCCGCATAAATATTTAAGTTAATATTTTTGTAGTTTAGTGTTATTCTATTTATTTGCTCAAATGCTATTATAAATAAGACAACCGATAAAGCTGAGCCTTGGGGGATGCCGTTATTGAGTGGGAAGGGTTTTGAAAGCTGTCCGTTGATATTAACTTGGAATGTCCGTCCAGTCATAAACGATTTTACGACTTGAAATATCTTTTTCCCAATTTTCCAGGCTTTGAGTTGCTCTAAAATAACATGAATGCCAATGCGATCAAACGCTTTTTCGAAGTCAGTGGTTAACACCGTAATGTGATTTTTGGTTGAGAGCGCATCGGCAATAAAGTGTTGTAGGTGGAGGAGTGCGTCGATGGTTCCATGTTTCTTTTTAAATGCTGAATGGTTGTGACTTATTAAATTATTTTTCAGTAAAAACCACATTAGCCTTTTCGTGAGCATTTTTTCAGATATTTTGCTGAGACAGGAGGTTAGTGAGATTGGGCGATACCCACTTGTGCTGTCTTGAGGTTTATTTGGCTTAGGGATTGGTAGTATGGTGGCCGATAGCCACGTGTGAGGATAAAGCCCCGCGTTGAGGATGTTGTTGTAAAATGATAGAAGGATACGTTTTGCCAGAAATGGTAGATTGCGGAGCATATCGTAGGTTATACGGTCTTTCCCCGGAGTTTTCCCTTTAGCGTGTTGCAGAGCGAGATCTAATTCTATTTGGGAGAATTCTGTTTCTAGGTAGAGAGCGTCTTCTGCGACTATGGTGGGGTTATCTACTTCGGCCAGGATTATCTGCTTTAACGTATTATATTCTTCGGAGAAGTTAGTGTCTTGGGCGTAATTACACCAGGTAGAAGCAAAGGCATTTGCAATTTCGGTGGAGGAAGTAAGAAAGGAGTTGTTATGGCGAATAGCAATAATAGGTGCTCTTGGAATACCAGTGAGCGTCTTATAACTAAAGCTTACTTACTATAAAAGAAAATAAAACATTAATTCAGGTACAAACAAATATTCTTCATAATAAAAAAAATTAAAATTAATACGCGCGGTAGATGGCATTTGTTAGATCGTTGAAAGCATCAGCCGTAGCTTTCAACCCTTCCCGCCATATTTTTCTCAACAGTGACACGCGCTGCGCTGGATTCGGCTATAAGAACAGAAAATTAGAAAAAAATATTGCACTGTAACTTCGAAAGCAATTTACCTTTAAAGCATCTGCTTGTTCTTCAGCGACCTCCAAAACTTTCGTACGTGCGTCGCTGTCCTCTTCCGCATGTTTCCTCTTTAAACTCCTGCGTGGTGTTCTGGAAGGGGTGTTTAATGCCGATGACCGCAAGTCGATGATTTCAGCAACTATAGGTGAGCTTTGCGGTATTTCGAAAATTAAACTTTCGTCTCCTTCTTGCAGACGAAGTTGAAATTCCTAAGAGTTAGAACTATTGTAACTAACACTCAATAAAAATTCACTTCATCTAACTCACCTCTTCCATTGGGGTATTTTCGTCCACTTCATGCCCCTCCACATATACCGTCCCAATAATTCCAAGTACACGTCTATCAATCTCTGAGAGAGTCTCCTCGACTGGCCCGTTTCCAGTCAGTGCCAGCTTCCTTCGCCGGCCTCGCGCCTTGATGCTGGTTCTACTCTTGTCGCCAATTCCTTCCACTTCTTGTCGCACTTTCCGTGTAGCTTCTGGAACCTAGATCCGGCTAACCCCGGGTTTCCAAGCAAAAAATCCGTCATACAATTAAGTTGCTCGGCTGTGGCGCGGCTTCTTTTAATAGTAGTTGTCGTCATTCTATGTAAATATACATATACAAAATTTTTATTTATTTTATATTACTGATTTATTTTACTTACGTTATTCAAATATTTACAATTCACGCCAAAAATTTGCTCCGTTCACTGTGTTAGCATGTATTCGTTTGCTTTTTCTCTATTCCTCTTTGTGCTTTTCACTCATTTGACATTTAGTTTGACAGAGATGCCACTCTTTATCACTTTGAATAAATACAACGAAACAGCTGTTAAGTGTCGTTAAGAATAATTTAGTGAATCGCGCAATCGTTAGTGCAAACGGCAAATATTGCCGCTAATAATAACAATTGTCGTACCGTTTCAAGTTAGTGAATCGCACTACTGAAGAGTGAAAAGGATATATTTGACAGCTAATCAATAACTTCGAAGGGGTTCAGAGTTTACAGCTTAAAAACGAGGACCGTTTTTAAAAGCCGAAACCTAATATTCAATTACAATGAATTTTGTTATCCTATTGAAGATCCTGAATTACAAAAAGTATCTACATATGTTTACATTAATAGTGGGTGATAATCATTACGAAAATTATGGTACACAAAGTTGGTTTGAGTAACGTCTATATTTATCAGGGAATGCTCATGATGTGGGGGATAGTGATGAAGTTTACACTGAGGAAGGGATTCTTGATATGTTTACTTTAGATAGCGGTGAAGCTACTAATTCAATACAGACAGAGTTTCAAGTACCTAATCAAGCTACGATGTTGAATCAACATCGCGTAGAAGCGACAGATCAGCGAAACAGAAAATGGTCGTACATAGCGTTGAACTACATACACAGTTCAAAACTCAGATCCTATAAGCGTGGAAGACACGATGTTAAGAAAAGATAAAAATAAGAGGATAGAAGCTATGAAAAGTGAAATTGCTTCTATGATTGATAAGAGTACTGGCGTTAAGTCGTTAAAACCAAATGAGTATTTAAGATCAAGAAGGAAAAGATTCACACATAAAAAGGGGATCGATTATGATGAGGCCTATTAGATATTCATCTATACGATACCTTAAAGCATTGCCAGCTAAACATGATTTAAAGATTTATCTGATAGATGCGGTAGCTGCATCTAGGCATTAAGCAGAGAAGCCATATGGCAATAAATGGTTTAAAGCAGTCGAGCCTAGTATACGATTCATGCTAGATGGAGCATTACAGAAAATAGGACTGGAGCGTTCCAAAGTATATCCTTGTATTTCTTTCCATAGAGATAGAACCAACATGACTTTCTTGGCGATTTATGTTGATAAAATACTAATCTTTAGCAATGAAGTCGAATATACAGAAATTATAATTTCGAAACTAATGAAAGAGTTTAAAATTAATTTTTTGCCCGAATCAATTTAATATTTGGAAATCCGTATAACCCGTAATGGTGAAATTACATATTTAAACCAAGTAGAGTACATTGATGAAATATTGAAAAAGTTCAATATGCATGAGAGTAATTCTGTACGAACGCCTATGGATGTTACCGTGAAATTATCAAAGGATCAGTCCTCAAAAAGTGTAAGCGTTCGGATAGTTTTGCAGTCACTAGACTGAGTAAGTTCAATAATTGTGCAGGTACAGCACATTAGGCAGCCGTGAAAAATGTGTTTCGATATCTTGAATGAACAAAATCAGGTTAATCTTAGATTTATTAGATACTGACAAAAGGCGATAGGCCTCCGGTTAAGTGATTATATTTCAAGGAGGAGCTATTTCGTGGTCAACAAAGCAAGCAACCAACCATTACTTTATTTACAACTGGAAGCGGATTATTTGGCGCTTTTAGCCACAACACACAAATTTTTATGCTTTCGACAAATGGAAGCTGAACTTAACCTTATCATTATGTATATCGAAACCAACAGTGGTCTTCTGTGACAATAAAATCACGATATATCTGGCAGCAACGAGCAAATACCTGACAAGGTCAAAACTTATATGTAGATGTCCGTCATCACTTTGTTCGTGAAAATCATGAATAAAGGCAGGTTATCTCTACCGGAATAAGTACCAACAACATGGTTGCAGATAGTTTGACGAAGCCAGCTCCTGTTGAGAAACAGCTCTTTTGTTCAATTTCAATAAATTATATTAGGGTGGGTGTCTTGGAAATACTTGTTGTATTCTACTTTATTACGGACGAATTTATGTACATAGCTTTGAATATTCATTTTATTGAATGTCGTTTTGTGAGGGTTTTTATTCGGTTAATTCTGAAAACAAATTCAATTAAGAACACACTGTTAAAAAATAGGAAACACTATATTTTTCTAAATATAATAAAAAATAGCAAGTTATACTATAACTATTGGGCAATTTACATGGTCTCTTATTTGGTGCTATCGTTGTATTTGCTATAGTTTTAGTCCTGCTTTATCAGCTCAGTTTTTGATTCACATGCAAAGTAATCAAAATAAAACAGTTTTAAAAATAGCACATACAACAATAGCATCAAATAATTGACCCTGTGAATTCCCCATATGTTTTAAGAAATATAAGACTTAAAAGTAAGATAATGGTAATATTATATTCAACTTTTTCGAATATTGCAATACGTTTATGATAATTGTATACTTTTGTTTTAAGTTTATCGAACACGCTATCTTAATCATTTTAAAAGCTTCGAGCGTTAATGGGCGTTAAGTTGAAATTTACCTTTCCCAAATATTTTTTAGATACTATTAATAAGCATGTTTTCCGTTAAGTTGAGTTTATTGATATTGTATTATCCGGCAATCCAAAAGTGAGGAGATATTTTATAAATATTATTAAATATTTTTTATCAAATTTTACGATTTTGAGCTTGGATTTGTATGCTTAAAATAAAATGATCGAGGCCAGATTTCAAAATTTCTAAATATAACATATAAACATAAAAATTAGTCTTCTGGAAATATGTACAAATTTCTGGCATTTTTTCGAAATCTCGTCAGCCGATTTTTTTCTAAGTTCTCAAGTAGATTTCAAAATCTTAGCTTGCATTTGATAAATATATACATAGATCGTATATGGGAAGACTATTGCTGTTGGAATATGTTGCCCACCAAATGGCGATAAATTGTTAAAAATGAACATATTTGAGTAATTTGATTAGATAAATTTTTTGTATATAAAGGGTGGTTAAATTTTAAGGGCCGATGTTGATTTTGAATAAAACACAAAGTATTTTGGAAATTATTGTAATTTCTTTTTATTATGATAATATGGTGTGGTTCAATTATATACATATGTAACAAAATATCGGCCAAATGTCTGCCGCGGCCTCGGCGGCACACCTCCATCCGATGGTCCAAATTTTCGATGACGCTGAGGCATAATTGAGGTTCTATGCCGTAATGTGCCGAATTGCGATTTTTTCGGTCGCCTTCGTATTCAAAAACAAATTTGTGCAGCGCCGCTATGCACACTTTCTTACAGCGTTTTAAATTTCCGCGAACTTTCGGGAATGTATCCAGCAACATAACTGCGAACGAATTAGATGACAATTCACTTTTCTATTGAGCCCCCAATATTGTGGTCACAGTATTATTTAGTTAAATATTAAAATGTAGATATGTATTTTGAATTAATTCATGGTACAGAGTTTAGTTAATTTGTTTGAATTTACACATTAGATAAGTTACAAGTATTTAATTTGAATTTATTTGAAAAGAAGATTTATTCTTCAATACTCGCATGTCTGGTCGCTTTTTAGTCTCGGCTTCAACTTCGCTCTCGTTCGTTAAATTGAATATATGGTTGCCAGCTCGTAAAGTCATGTGTATTTTTGTAGAATGATGCCAGGCATTCCCACATATATAGTTAATAAATGGCATATTTTTGTTTTAATTTTTGTATTTTACCGTTATATAAGAGGTGGGCATGGTTTTTGCACGATTTAAAAATTTCCGAAATCTTGGTTATTAATTATTATTAATTTGAAATTTGGGGAAGTTTGGTGGAATAGTTTTTAACAGGCCTATTTGCTCGGAAGTGGGCGGTGCCACGCCTATTACCAAAATTGTTTATTCCGTGTATTTGCTTACGCAACCTCATTCTAAATATTAATTTTGAGCAAATTCTCCTTAATTGTTACTAAAATTTTGGAATTTTTCTTACTGACTTCAAATGTGTGCTGTTTCCTAAATTTTTGGTAGCAGGGTTTCGGAGATACACTTATTTACTCTAAAGTGGGCGCCGACACGCCCATTTTCAAATTTCTTTGATTCGGTATATTTGTTATTGTTGCTTTACTTTTTATATTAATTGTCTTCAACGCTGACTTGAATATCGCGTTTTTTTTTAAGATTTTTGTAAAATGCCGTTCTATGAAAGTTGGGCGTGTTTTTGGTCCTATTTTAAAATCTAGCGGCTTAGCGTACTGGTTTAAAAGACAATATGTGTACCAAAGTTCGCAGAGTTTGGTCAAGCAGTTTCGGAGATATATGTAGCTTTTTCTTATTGAATTGGCGTGGCCATGCCCATTTTCGGAAATTAGAAATCTTTGGACCTTTCTGTTTTTTTGTTTTTTGGCTATACGAAATATAATTTATAATGATTTAAAAGTTCCAATAAATAATAAATTTCACATATATTGATAAAGAACGGCTGTTTCTGATTCTCACATTAAATATGTAGTATGTATTTTGAACAGTTCTTCGTATACGTCAATCGACTTTACTTTTTGGATTACCTTAACTCCGAAAACACCAACGATCGCCAGCAGACAGACAACTACACCCCGTTTACTATATGAGCAAAAAAACGACGGATGCTGAACGTAAACTAACAAGTTATGAACTAGAAATTCCGGCCGTTATTGAAGCAATGAAAAAATTTAGAGTTTATTTACTGGGATTGCACTTCAAACTAGTAACCGATTGTAAGGCATTTGCGAAAGCATTAGATAAAAAAGACCTTAGTACCAGAGTAGCTAGGTGGGTTCTTTTTTTGGAGGAGTACGACTACGTTGTTGAACACAGGTCGGGTTCACAAATACGGCACGTAGACGCATTGAGCAGGCACCCAGTTATGACCATAAACGTCAATACTGTAGAACTATAAACCGTACGAGAGTTATTGAAACAGCAACCATCATACAATGGGTACTGTATGAAAAACAGTTTGCTATATAAAATTATAAACGACGACGAGCTTCTTGTGGTGCCAAAAGCAATGCAAAGAGAAGTTATTAAAGCAGCGCTTGACAGAAGCCACTTTTCGATTAAGAAAACAAAGGAGCTTGTGAACAAAGAGTATTTTATAACTCAACTACAAGAAAAAATTCGTAGTCACATTACAAATTGTATACCGTGTGTCGTTGGTAATCGAAAACGCAGTAAACTAGAAGGCGAACTTCATTCTTTAAATAAAGGAGAGCAGCCACTGCAAACATACCATATCGATTTTCTTCGGCCGTTGGAATCATCAAACAAACAATATAAACATATTTTAGCAGTAATCGACTCGTTTACGAAGTTTTGTTGGCTTTACCCCACCAAGACGACATCTGCTAAAGAAGTTATTGCAAAGTTGCAGATTCAAAGTATCGGCTTTGGTACCCTATACGAATTATATCCTTTACGAACTATAGCCTTTACTTCAGATGATTTTTAAAACTACTGCGAAGCTGAAAACATTGAACACTATAAAGTTACCACCGGTCTACCACGTGCAAATAGTCAGGTGGAAAGGTTGAATGCAACAATAAGTAACGTCTTGGCAAAAATCAGCAGTGACGATCCAACAAAGTGGTATCGTTTCGTTGGCGATGTACAACAAGCAGTTAATTCTACCTATACGAGAAGCTCAGGTAGAACACCATTCGAACTTCTTGTGGGTATCAAAATGCGTACGAATCTTCGACGTAAATCACCAAAAATCTACAAATGCGGCGATATGGTAGCTATTAAACGCACACAACTCGGTGGTGACCTTAAGCTCAAACCAAAGTTTTTGGGTCCCTGCCGCGTTACCAAGATTAAATCAAACGATACATACGATGTTGTCCGAGTTGGTGAAAACGAGGGTTCTAAACAAACTACAACTTGCGCAGAGTAGTTACATGAGACCATGGCCTGATGAAAATAACACTACTAACGACGCATTCGAGTCGAATGCTTAGTAGGATGGCCGAGTTGAGGGAATGCCTGGTATCCTTCTACAATAATACACATGACTTTTCGAGCTGGCAACCATATATTCAAACTAACGAACGAGAGCGAAGTTGAAGCCGAGACTAAAAAGCGACCAGACGTGCGGGTATTGAAGAATAAATCTTCTTTTCAAATAAATTCAAATTAAATGCTTGTAACTTATCTAATGTGTAAATTCAAATAAATTAACTAAACTCTGTACCATGAATTAATTCAAAATTTTTATCTACATTTTAATATTGAACTAAATTATACTGTGACCACATATATGTATGTATGTATATTTTACTAACTCATGTCGTGAATCCTTTCAAATTTGGTATGAAGAATTTAATTAGGACGAGAAATAATTAAAAACTCACAATTTTGTGGCACGTTAACCCTTTCACTACCATGGGGATAATAGATCCCGGAGCAAATTTAAAAAATCGACAAAAATCCAATATTAACTTAATTTAATTAAGAAATTGTCCTATTGGTACTTTGAAGTTTTCTCTTTCTGCCGTCAGCTGATTTGGGTGTGTTTAGTATGGTCGCTGTGTTAAATTGCCATTAGTATGCAACTTATTTCGTCAAGAAAGCACGTGATTTTAAAAAATTCTTACATTTACAAGTAATAGTTATTTTGGACCCTTACAACGTTATAAATAACATTCAGGTAAGTCAGAAACAATGGGTATAAAATACATATATGGTGAAATCTGTATTTTCGTGCTTGTGGGATGATATATCCCAACGGCAGTGTCCAAACAATAAAAATGGGATATATTATCCCATTGGGCTTAATTTATGTTATGAAAATGTGGAATCAATTTTTGTGTTTAAGGATTAGTATAATTTTTTTTTGTTTTTTTTTTTTTTTGTTTTTTTTTTTTTTAATTTTTTATTAAGTAAGATATTTAAAAACTCAGAGTTATCACATATTTTCATTAAGAGATACAGTTACAATGAACTTTACAACTATAACATTGTAGAATGAATCGAAAGAACCAAGGTGGAAAGTTGACGGAAGCTGAAGTGACTGCGATGGTAAACAACAGCGCTTCCGAGGTAACCGACTTCAGTACGTCTCGTTCGGAGTATGTGCCAGATATCGATGAAGAAACTGATGGTCTTTCGAGCAACTCCAGGCAAGATTCAAATAACAATTCAGCTATTGAATATGATAACGACGCGCAAACAATGAATAGTAACAACTCAAGTAACCTTGTAGTATGGGGAGAACCTTCGGATTTATTTCATACTCGATTTTCTATTAGTGAAGAGCTTGATCTCGTCATAATGGCTCCAATTTCAAGAAAATCCACTGAGCTTGATATATTTAAGTATACATTCCCAGAATCCTCAGATCCACATATTGAAAACAAACAAAAAACGTAGTACGGCACTGACTGATGCAGACGAAATTAAAATATTGCTGGAAAATTCACTTGTAATGGGCTATAATAAATTGCCTGATATTTGTGATTACTGGTCTCAAAATGAATTCATGGGCAACCATTTTATAAAAAAAGCAATGTCACGAAATCACTACCAAAATTTTATGTCAAAAGTGTATTTTAATTTTCCTGAGAAATCAGATTCGGCATCCAAACTTTATCACATAGAAGAAGTTGTAAGTTGTTTGAAACATACATTTATGAAATCACGTACCGATAGCTCACTTCAGAGCATTGACTGGCTAAGTTTAAGGGCAGATCCTCTCTAAAGCAGTATCTACCATTGAAGCCGATTAAACGTGGCATCAAAATATACGTATGACTTCAATATTTATGCTGGCAATGACAGAAGCCCACCCCCATCAGGAACTTTAGGAGAAAGGGTCGTCACTAAATTGTGTGAGACTGTACGTAATGCTAATACGGGTTTCAACTCCATAAATAAAATAAAAAATAATAAATATGTCTAAAAATGTACCAAAATAAGAAATAAATAAAATTGAAGAGGATACTCTGTTTGATTGTTTTGAAAAAATACTGCCAATGGGATATTAGTCCCCAATTTATATTTCGTTTATGTAACCAATGGGACATATAATCCCAGGATATAGCATCCTTTAGACGGATTTTTGTAAGTACTCTGCATATAGTACGGTAGTGAAAGGGTTAAAGTCATACTAGTTTTCTTTTGTTGTTATTTAAATCAATAAATGGTGAAGGTATATAACGAATATCATATGTATGTACATACATATATCTACGTCACATAGCTGGATTCATTCGTTTTAAATTGTGGCGTGAGGGCGCCTACTTTCCCAACAAATTATTATATGCCCTGATAAATAGGGTCTATATACCAAATATTGTACATCTGCATCAAATAGTTGCGGAGTTATAAGGAAATAAGCTTTTTTTATTGTATAGGACTTGGCACCGCTCATTTTTTTTAATATCATCCATATGCACCGAATAGATGCGGACATACGGCGAATTCAAGTTTTCTTTCCTTCGGGGCGTAGTACCGCCTATCTTTCCGAACATGCACCTACTATTAAAATTTCATAAAGATCGCTTGAGTACTTTGGACGCCTGTAAATGACTCACACTTATTTTTATATATAAGATTAACTTTTTGGTTGCATACAACAAGTAAGGTTTATTTGAAATAAAAACTTGCACTGAGTATTTAAAGTTCGGTTGCACCCGACCTTAGACTCTTTCGTTGTTACTACTATTTAAGGTTTTGAATGAACATAAATTAAAAAAAAACTTACATTTTTAAATGAATGGAAATTTTTATTAAAATAACAAGCATGGCTGCGAAGTACGAAAATTGGAAACTTGGAAAACTCTAACTATTTTCATAACTACTTTATTTAAAAAATGTTAACTTTTTCTTATTTTTTATTTTAAAAATAGTGGGCCAAACAGCACAGAATTAGGTGTCAGCACGGAAATGGGTACACTTACCTTAGTTATGTTTATTTGCATACATCGTGGACTCATAAGGACAAGTGCAGCAAAGTCCTCATTCGGTCGATGAAATTATGGTTAAACCGCGAACTGCACTAAAGTACATTGATTGATGTGAATCAGGAAAGAAAATGACAGCAAATTTGGACTCCATATGCAGAACAACCTTGTATAACAAAATTGGGATATTTGCAGTTCCCAATTGTGCTTTTCAAAGAAAGAGGCAGTCACAAGTTTGAATAAAAACCTTCACAGGCTCTTCAAAAATTTCGAATGCAGCTATTTGGACTTGGTGTAATCAATAAGGCGAGGCTGGTTTAAAAATACCAGTTAATTTAACGCCCTTTTTGTTTTAGCTAACAGAGGGTCATGCGAAAATTCTAGGAGTGATTTCCAAAGTGGGTTCTTTGATTGGTGAGTGTTGCAAACAATGTTGTTGATGCGAACAAACGCAAGATAATAAACAGTATCTAAAAAAAAACTTACACAGTGGAAATTTAATCGATTTTGAAATTATGTCATTTAATTTTTGAGAGAAATGTGATATTTCCGCAGCATTTGTTCCCTACGAATCAGCACCCATCGAAACACATTTCTTGAATTCCAGCTGAATAATTTTCATTTATTTAAACATCAACCGTAGGTATGTAAGTGAAATCTCAACTTCATTAGTATGAGTACTGCCCCAAAATGTGCTTACAGTTGTTCCGGAAATAATTCTGACAAAGTAAAGTAATTGTACAAAAAAGACAACAAATCGTATAGACTTTGCAAAGCTTTTTACAATTATTCTGATTATTCCAGGTAAAACTCTACTGCCAAGAAACATTATGTAATTGTAAAAGATTGTATAAGTTATGCTAAGACAAAATTCACTCAAGCTATAGAAGGTATTATATAAAGATAGCTCAACAATAATCTAATCAATAAATAACTTCATACTAACATCCAATTTTAAGTTATTTCCTGTGTATAAATAAAATTATAATTTCTAGTACAAAATGTGAAGGGATGCATAATGAAATAGCATGCATACATATCTTATAATCAGTTGTATGACCTAAACAAGGCAAAATAAAAGAGCAAAATAAATACGAAAAGGTTGTATAAATCGCAAAAGCAATGAAGCCCGAAAAGTTGGCAAACAAAATTATTTGTTTTAGAAATGCTTATTTCATCAATTAAAGTTTAGTATCTAGCTCGAAAGAAAAATATAAAAAATCGTATAAAAATTCCATCTTTAATCAATTTGCCGCATTCAAGAAAATAATGCTTGCATATGTTTTTGTTCAATGAAATTTACAGCAACAACAATATACGTCTATAAACTATATAATTTCTTCATATGTTTACTTTGAGTGGTTCTTCCATTGAGCACTATCCACCTAGGAGTTTTTAACGCAGGCAACCTTAGTCCCAGTAGCTGAACCGAAATTTAATATTAAAAATTACAGAATTTTTTTTTATCGGGTTGCTGACTAATTAAATAATTAAACACAAATGAAATAAAGTAGTTCAAAGGTGAGTATCTTATTTAAACATTTACACTAATTTATTTTGAAAACAGTTCATGAAAGAGTTAAACGACTCATAAAAACTTACAGAAAGTATAAAAAAATTAAATTGATATGAAACCGAATTAAGACTTATTTTAAATAGAGCTGCCAGATCTAAAGTAATTACAAAAAAATATTTATACATCCATATGTAGATATGCAAGTTAAGTATATGCTTACCATATTGAATTATTGACATTAAAGAACAAAAGTTTTTTCAAATAGAAATAGAGATCCTTCCAATGTTAATAATATAAACAATACCTTGTATTGGGCAATTAAGTTAACGGCAGACCACACAAGTTGTATAGTAGCACTTATAAACCAAATTCCATTTCAATAATCAATAAATCATATCGCAATAAATTCAATAAAATTTAATATGCCTTTCCGTTCTTAATGCAAACTGTTAATTTTATTAAGAATTCCATAATCAATACTCCGTTGACTTATGTCAAGACGTTGTGAAATTTGTGTTTAGGAAAGCATTTGTAAAATTATGCATAAGACAAAATTATGAAAATAAAATAAGGCTTGCCCACCATCCATAAATTATTTTTGTGAAAGGAAAGATTAATTTGCACATGTATGTGTATAAATATATTTATACATATACGAGTATGTAGTGAAATTCTTCATAATTGGAAACTCACTGTCGCTGTGTTTTTGTCCCGTTACGGGACATGCCCGCTTATGGAGGGGGACCAAAAAATATGTATAATAGGACCGTTTCTTTGTACCCGAGTTGCAAAAGAACGCTCCAACTCGGATAAATTTTCAATTAGTTACAAAAGCAACCCAGTTCGCATCTTTCATGATAGTAGATGAACCTTACATATACATATGTATATATATAAGACTAGCTGCTAGGCCAGTTGTTGCACAAATATTGTACGCGCCTTAGAATATAATAACCTCAACACTGCTTTATATATTCATATACATATAAGTACCTGATTAAACGCATCAGGTTGATCAGTTAAATCCTTTAAAAATTTCGTTATCGTGAATGTCGTCTTTAATTATGGAAATAATAATAAATCCATCGTATTAACTAACTATTTGTTGCTTGTAGGCTCAACAGCAACCCATATTCAAATTTTACCTTGCAATTACTGGTTTTATAATATAAAATTTCTATAACCATTGCGCTCCACTGAGTTATTCAATGATCTTGCAGAGTCAAGAAGCGACAAGATAACAGTGGATAAATAAGTAATATTTTAATTCAATTCAGCAAATAAATTTATGATACAACGGGTGCAGGTATCACAGAAAGCATTTTCAAAACATTGATTGAGTCTTATTAAAATATTGGTAGCAGAGGACAGGGTTATGGCAATGGTGCGGATATAAGGAAAAATAAAGACGTACTGAAAATAATTATGTAGGTAAATTCGTAAGCAGTTCTTTATACCATGTGAATGCCATAGTTATGATTTAGTATTATGCGAAGCAAAATCATCAGTAAAATTTAGCTGATTTCAATTTGAACGTTTTGAATCGAATAGCACAGACAATAACTTCTTGGTTTAGTGATAAAATCAAGGCGAATCCATGCAAGGTGGTGTTATAAATACAACTACAAAATTCCTATGTATTTTGTTTTTGTTTCTGCGTAAGAGTTGTCAAATTTTACATACATTTTGTTTTTGCTTTTACGGCTTTTGAAAGCTCATAATAAAAATAAAAAAAAATCAAATCAGCTACTCTTATGCCATCACCTTCTATAAATTCGCCTTGGATAAAATGTTTCGTGAAAACGACAGTGCATGATTCTTTAGCAAAATTACTGTATTCCTCGCGAGTGCACATAGAATTGTCTATACGACCTCAATTCACAATAATCCCTTGTCTTCTAGTAAAGGCGTTAACGTAAATAGCGGGTTTCCTTTCGAAAGCCGCATTCCATTTCACAATACTAACAGTTCATCTCGAAAAGGGCTTCTTGCACCAGCCGAACTAACAGTTCATTTGTTTCTTTGATTACCCTGGCAGTTACTTTTAATGGTTTCGGACGAATTTCAGTGTTTTCCGTTTACCAGAGCGAGAAATCTTAACACGGCGTTTCGAACCAAATATTAAAGTAAATTAAAAAAATTTGTAAACATTTGAAATCTTTGTGCAATTGTAATAAGTATAGCGGTTTTGCTGTTTTTTCGTTTCGTTTCGTTTCTGTTCCACAAAAGTATCTATAACATATAATCAAAGTCTAAAGATCGAGCTAAAGAACTTTCAATAACAATAATAGCCAAGTTACTTTCCCAGTCTTTCTGCAGTTTGTTAAATAGATTTGTAGTTATTAAATTTAGTTTCGAAAATTATAGTTCAGCACGAACTGTAATTACAGGAATTCTAACAAATAACTTCAATGTTGTACATACTTCATGAAAGGTACACGACATGAAGAGATTCCTTATTATTAATAAACCACCAAGTTCTCTAATACACGAAGAGCTTTTTCTTTCTTGTCTGAAAATGGACCGAAAATTGAGAGTTTTCTTGGCAAATGATACAGATATGCGTTTCTTATATATATCAAGAAATTATAGAGCTTTTTTATCTATCAATATTTTTCATACAAAATTTACAAAACAGTGAAATTGGAAACAATTTCATTCATTGGCGCGGAAACTCGGAGATTTTTTGAGTTGGACCTTACGTAGTTTGAAGAGGTTGCATTGATTTTTCACCGAACTTGCTGGAGAAACTCCGAGTTTCGAACTTTCCACGGTCACCTTAGCCGAGCGGGAACCGTGTGAGTCCTTTATTCAGATAGCCCTAGGTTGGAGTCCCCACCGAGACAAGTAGCATCAAAAATTATATAAACTTGGAAAAACAACAAAATCATCTGCTGTTGGGAGTCACTGTAAAACAGCACGAAGCCCACCACAAATTATGGGAGGAGTGCGGCCAAACATGAAGCTGTATGATGTAAGCGCCAAGTTGCTGCAGGGCTGGATGGGATAATACCTGCGCAGCTAATGAAGACACTGGAGGTGTCTGCAAAATGGCTCTATATTATTTTCAGGGATTGTTTCAAACTTAATATATACCGTTGGCATGGAGAAATGTCACGGCTGCTTATCTTCCTAAAGCCGGAAAGGCCACACACAATAATCCAAAGGATCTTAGGCGTATCAGTACCATCCTTTGCGCTTAAGACACTTGAAAGGATTATTAGTAGCTACCTGTCCGATACCATCGACAGTCGACTACTGTCTAATGACCAACATGCCTACCGCAAAGGTAAATCTACTGAGGCTGCACTTGGTCGGATATATTGAGAAGTCTCTCAGTGACAAGGAGTTCTGTCTCGTAGCCTTCCTGGATATTGAACGGGCTTCCAGAGGCTACAGTTGGCGCCGTTAGGGATCTAGGGGTTGAACGTTCACTGGTTAAGTTTATCGGCCAACTACTCTGTTGCAGAGTAGTAAGGGCTAAGCTGGGTGCGAGCGAACTGTCGCGGCACGTGTCGAAGGAGACGCCCCAAGGAGGTGTCCTATCCCCACTTCTGTGGAACCTCACCGTAAATCCGCTACTGCGAGATACGGATTGGGATGGGGCAAACGTTGTCGCGTACGCTGATGACGTCGCGATCGCACTCAGGGGAAATTTTCTGCAGACATTATTCGGGCTGATGCAACGTGCGCTTCGGGAGGTATCCAAGTGGTCCACCCACTGCGGGCTCAGGGTCTGCGCAAGTAAGGTGGAACTTGTAATCTTCATGAGAAGGTATAAAATGCCTTCGGTAACTCCACCGGTACTTAACGGTATCCAGTTAAGTCTTTCTACAAGTGCCAAATTTCTAGGCGTTATTTTAAATAAGAAATTGAGCTGGAAAGAGAACTTAGTTCAACGTTATGAAAAGGCTTTCATAGCCCTCTACACATGTAAAAAAGCCATTGGCAGGAAATGGGGGCTTAATCCCCGGATCTATCGGTCGATTTTTACAGCGGTCCTCAGACCAATTCTCCTATATGGGGTGATCGTATGGTGGCCTGCATTAGAAAAAGAGGTTAACCGCAGGCTACTCACCAAGGTGCAAAGATCAAGTATGATCCTTTAGATTTGGTTGGACAACAGATGGCTGCGATGACTGCTTTATGACTAAGAGAGATATCCCAGGGGCATCCTGAAAGCGAAGGGCACTTTTGTATTTTGATCAAGTTCTGCTCTATTCCGAGCAGCACGAATCGGTTTGCTTTGACATCGTTTTCTAAAAGTAACTTTATTACACGCATTCCAAGCAGGGAGGAGTGGAAACTTAAGTTTCATACTCCACCTGATAGCATTGCCATCTATACAGATGGCTAGAAACTCGATAATGAGGTTGGAGGAGGCGTTTTCTCACGAAACCCTCTACTGCAAATTTCCTATAGGTTACCAGACCACTGCAGCGTCTTCCAGACTGAGGCCTCAGCTATCATGTAGGCGGCAGAGAAGATTGGGACCGGGATTATAGGAAGGTATATCTTAATTTCTAGTGACAGGAAGGCTGCAATCAGAGCTCGGAGCTCTTTCACGTTTAACACAAACATCTCTACAGGAGATAGCCAAGCAGAACAGACTGTGCCTTATTTGGGACCCTGGACACCGGGGCATAGAGGGAAACTGCATGACAGACGAACTTGCAAGACAAGGTACGACCAAGCAGATTCTTCACGATCAATAACGCACTGGTATGCCGTTTGCCCCTTGCAAACTGCTACTCAGAGATTGTACATATAAACAAGCTGACAATAGATGGAGGCAAAAAGCGACCTGTCGAACCTCAAAGCAGACGTGGTCTAAATGGGACCGGAAACGGTCGCGCAGCGTCCTCTCTCTAAGGAAGATGCGGCAGGAGCTGCAAGAATGACGAAGAGGAGGAAACGATCTTGAATTTACTGTGTAAGTGTCATGCACTATATAAAAGCAGGATGTGATATCTGGGATCACCGTTTTTGGATGACCTTAGTGAGGTGTCAGGCAGCCACTCCAATCTAACCTAAGCGCCAAGCTATTATTAACACTTTCCAGACTGCCATCAGATGCTTCTAGTTTTCACTAAAACTTTTCGAGCAAACAATAGCGATGCGAACATGTTATCTTAAATTTTTTTTGATTAGTTCAGAGTTTTGAAAATCAAATATGCTGCTGGGATCTAAGCCCACATAAAATTTGAGTAACTGAAATCGATATGTTTTCTAAACTTTAATACCTATGTATGTACATATGTATGTACATAAATATAAATATGTACATACATATGTATGCAAATGTATATTACCCGCACACACATTTATTTATAGGTACATACATACTAACATTTTATTTGAATGAGTTCATAAAGATTTGTATCTTAACGATGACAGTTTCATCTTGGGGTATTGCTCTTATTTAGTTTTACACAGAAAACTTTGTAAACGTGTTTTGCCTTAAGAAACGATAAATTTTTGCCCAAAACTTCCGTAAAAGTTAACCACTAAATTCACAAAATTACCCAAACAATAAAATATTTCGTTGAAATCATAAGGAACGCGTAGATGAGTGCACATACATTCCTACCTATGTATGTACATACATACATGCGCATATGGTAACAAATTTATACCTGTAATGAAGTAAACCAGATCATCTCTTCATGTAAGCATGGAATGGGAGTCCTTTGTTTATCCTGCCTTGTTTTAGCTTGCTTACTTATAGGTACTACGTATGTGGATGCATACATGTGCATACATACATGCATACATCCATACATTTTGGTGTGCTTAGTTCGTTATCATTGCTCAGCGATCTTTTCCAACACAAGCTATTCTGCGTGCTGAAGTAATTATTTTAAGGAGATATAAATGACGATAAGCTTAATATGCATTTTCCTTCTTCTTTGGTAATTAAGCGTTTCTAAGTTTTACTGCCGGCCGAAAAGCATTCACGTCAAATATCTGGTGTAGTTGGTCACATGGTGGTAATTATCCGACACAATATTCATAAACACTTTCAATAGTTTCGAAATGCTTTCGGTTACAACGGCATTTATTTGCATTTCCTTTTGTCCTTTCTTGCTACACCTATCTGTTTACTAAGGTAACTATGCATACAAAAGATATATATATATATATATATGTATGAATCTACCTCATGTCAGGAGCAATAAGCACGCTCATGCATTATCTTTCCTGTGTCGTTATACCACCAAAATTCCCAATCTATTGGATATTGTAAACGAAAATGTAGCAAAACAGCAGCGAAGCTCTTTGGCGGCGGTTTATGTCGCCCATATCTTAAACTGACACCAGAGTGAGCGCCTTGGACTGAAATAAGCGAGAGTGATGTTATTTCGTTATACAAAGACATATAATAAGACCATTCATGAAATATCAATAAGGAAAAATACAAGCGATCTATTGAAGCAAAAGCAGATTTTACCTGTTTGGCGATCTGGGTAGAAAAATAATCCTTTCGTATGTCCATTTTTTTCAAATCAAGTTTAATTATGGTAAAGTGCTTAATCCCTGCAAGAGTGGGCGACTAAACTTTGGACATACAAATAGTATGGATATTTATCTATCCTCGGTGATACGTAAATCTCCTCGTAAACTTCATTTATAAACTCTACTCATTTGCGCGTTATAGATGAATACCCATAGCGCATTTTTTCATAGCGATTTTATCTTCGCCTTTAGATATGCTTTCCACGCTGAAGAGCTTTATACAATACATACTTAGGTATACATAGAGTGAAAATACTATAAAGCAGAACAAAATTTAGTGGATTTCTCTATGATTTTCTTTCAATAAGAATCCCTTCTAATTACGACTGGGAATTTCTTTTCAATAAAATGAAGAATATAATCTTGAAAACTAAGATGAAAACTTTTCAATGTTATTAAGAAGCTAGAATCAAGATGAAAACTTCTTCAGTAAAATTTAGAAGGGAATCTTGGTTTTAAATAGAATCTCCTTTTAATTTTAATAAGCCTACGATCTTATCAAACTACACATTAATATAAGCTTTGACATATTAAGATAAATATTTATTTTGAAATCATAGTTTATTTTTAAATTTTTGAAACTTTTTTCACTGAAAACTTCTGGCACAATAAATAAGTAAATCAGAAATTTTCATTTTGAAAATACAAAATTCAAAGAACAATATTCGTAATATTAAACAAAAAATAATATAAAGTATATTATTCCCAAAGCATATAGGTATGTTAAGAAAAATTCGAATTAAAAAGTGCTATTTTAAAAATAAAATATTTTCCTTGTTAATAAATTCAATAAGATTCTAGTCAAAATGAGAGGATATCCTTATTAATTAACTTTATATTATTTTTAGCATAAAAACAAGGAGATTTCTTCTCACAATTGAATATTTTTGGATAAAATTCCATAAAAATGAATAAGCAAGCCGTTTCAATCAATTTTTGGAGAAAAGTAAAATAAAATTAAGAAGATTTTCTAGCAAAAATTTCTTCAATCTTGTCTCCTCTCACCCGCTTTAGGCACCAAGGTTTGTTAGACGTCGATCTCTCTAATTATATGGGAACTTTTTAGCTCTGTGTATATTTTATCTATAAATTATTCTATGCCAATTCACTTACTCCCAGTGGCCTCATTTGTGGTTTTTGTATTTCTTTTAATCATTTCTCTTTTTAAAAATCACCAACTCTTGCTAATAAATGTTCTTGGCTTTATTAATTGTAGTTTCGAACATTAATATAATTGGGAATTAGGAATTAAGTAGTCTAGAAAACGAATAAAAACAAATAAACGCTCAATCAAAAGGCAACAATTTTTCATTACTTTAAGTGCATCCACCGCTGTAGCCCTGCACAAAGAACGTATGTACAATATATTGCAAAAAAGTATAATGCCGTTTTAATTTTCGAGCCATGAAATGCTACCATACATATTTTAACACACCAAAACTTAATTGGATCAAATTAGATTCTTATATTAATCAGAGATCAGTAAATTTGTTTGGGTATAGTAAAATAAGCGGTTGTGCATATTTGAGAATTGTCACATAAAGAATAAAAACTCAACAGACTATTGTCATGCGCTGCTGCATTCGGTAATCGGTTATCCACAAAACCCATTGAACAGATTCTTCATGTGACAGCTCTCAAGTCATACCCTGTCGCGTTAAGTATGCCTGACTTATTGTGACTTACACTTGAATTGCTCACATAGAAACAACTTATGTTGTCATATCAATTGCATTTATACAAAAAAGGTTATTTTGTATGAACACAAAGTTCATTAGACAGAATCGTTATGTGAGTGACACTTCTCGAGACTAGTCAAGCTAGACTAAATATGCTTGTTCTTACTTACTTACTTAATTGGCTCGTTCTTCCTGCTAATTGACGCCAATTGGAAATGCCAAGTGACGTCAAGTTCTTTTTTACTTGGTCCTTCCAAAGTATAGGAGACCGTCCTCGTCCTCTATCCCCACAAGCTGGTACCGCGTTGAATACTTTACTTTCATGTCCCGAATGTAGCCGCTGTATTTTAATTCGCTGGACTATGTCTATGCCGCTGTAAAGCTAATACAGCTCATCGTTCCAACGTCTACGGTGTTCGCCATCGTACAGACGTTGAATCCCATAAATCTTTCGGATAATCTTTCTCTCGAACACTCCCCGGGCCGTCTCTACCGATGCTGACAAGGTATATGTTTCAGCTCCGGGCATGATAAGGGACTTACATAGCGTGGTTTTGCTTCGTCGAGCGAGGGCTTTAATGCGCATCTGTCTACTCAGCCCAAAGTAGCAGTTGGAGGTAAGAGAGATTCTACGTTGGATTTTCAGGCTGACATTATTGTAGGTGTAAATGCTGGTTCCCAGTTAAACAAAGTCCTCCACTTTTTCGAAATTGTAATTATCAACAGTGATGTGGGAGCCAAGACGGTGCCTGAACGGTTAAATACTGCACCTCGAATTATCTTTTCTAACATAAGATTAAAGAAATCCCACGAAAGGGTGTCACCCTGTCTAAAACCTCGTTTGGATTCAAACGGTTCGGAGACGTCCTTCCCGATTCTGCCGGAGCTGGTCGTGTTGCTCAACGTCATTTTACATAGCCGTATCAGTTTTGTTTGGATACCAAATTCAGACATTGCAGCAAATAAGCAACTTCTTCTCATGCTATCGAAAGCGGATTTGAAAGCGATAAAAAGATGATATGTGCCTATTCTCCTTTCTCGAGTCTTTTCCATGATTTGGCGTATTGGATCGAAGGTAGATTTGCCTGTTCTAAAGATATACTGATAAGGTCCAATCAGTTCGATCACGGTGGGCTTCAGTCATGCACACAATACGCTCGAAAGAACCTTATCTGCTATGCTATGCGCGGTAGTTGGCGAATATTGCAGGATCACTTCTTTTATGGATTTGGCAGAGTTCCAATCAGCTGTCATACATTCGTCCGACCATATTTTGAAAATGAGCTGGTGCATGCACTTTGCCAGCCCTTCGTCACCGCACTTGAATAGATCCGTCAGCACTAGCGGCCTCATTTCTTTTTAGCCACGCTGCTGTCCGAGTTTCGTCCAGGCCGAGTAACGGTACTTCGACTCCGTCTTCATTGATTGGAAGTTCGGGTTCATCATCCTCGATGTTTTCCGCGCCACTACCATTAAGCAACTTGAAGAAGTGTTCCCTCCATCATTCTTGAAACCTTATGTAAGCCGACGTACCTTCCTGTGGGCTAGCATATCAAGTTCCTCGCACTCACGCATCTCGGCCTCCCTCTTCTTTTCTCGAAAGATGAGAGTCGCTTCTTTCTTCAACACCCCATATCTCTCCCGGTACGTAAAGATCGATAAATGTGGTCACATTGCGGTCAGATATCTGTTTGGTCTCAGAGAGCTGGAGTGCAAGTTGGGTGGCGATTGCGGATTTTGGACGTCGAGCATTCTTTGTTCTACTGAGTGCACGGTTTTTGCTGCACAGAGGCGCGTGCGAATTTTGGGTGCGACAATATGATGATCCGAGTCGATGTTGGCTTCTCGATTAGTGCGTACGGCTAAGACAGTGGAAGTATGCTTTCTGTCCACCACAACAAGATCAATTTGATTTCATGTTTTTCCTGAATTTACCGACTGTGCGACCAAAGATCCTTTCCCTTGCAACCTTGGCATTAAAATCGTCTAGCACGAGTTTTATATCATGACGGGGGGAACGTTCATATGCGCGCTCAAAGCGCTCACAGAAGTGATCTTTAATCACATCGTCCTTTTTTCATAGGGGCAGCGAAATGTTGAAAAATCTCGCTCTGATGTGGACTACGGCGATGGATTCGTTCACTGGGTTGAACGAGAGTATCTTGTGGCACAATCGGTCTCGCAATCGCAGCTGTAGTAAACGTCGCAAAGTCCGATCCTCTTCATTCCTGCCCCCGTTGGTTGGATCTCGTGGATGGCGGTGATGGCATGCAGCAGCTGGGCAGAGGCACGTTCCCATTTAAGGGTCCGGACATTCTAGATGTATTCCCTTAAATTATAGTACTTTAAACGTTTGCCGTGGTTGTCATCAGAATAGGGGGTCGGTCTCATCCGAGGATTTTTATTGAAATTTTTCATTGGAAGCTGTTTTTATGTGGCGAGAACCAAGCCAAGCGCATAACCAGATTCTGGGATATTTTTAATTTAGGACAGATTTATATACTGATGAACAGACGCTTGCGTGGTCACATAATCACCCGGAAATTGTGAGCTGCTAGAACCGCATACATAAGAATCGTTCTGGTCACTACCAGGTGAATGGCGATCAGAGACTGTCCCCACTTGCGTGGACTTCTGCACTCGGCTCCATCCTCCTCATTACATAAAAACGGCAAAGGAACAAGCATTTCATACTTTGTGCATATCAAGTTTTTTTAAGAACTTTGAAAAAAATTCTGCGTACGGGGGATAGGGATGGAAATTCTTTAGGACGTCTGAAATTAAGAAATGAGTTAGGGTGCATTAGAAATCTGTTTAGTGAAATACATACTTCAAAAACATGAGGTTTTTTTTTACCTTTAAAAGTTTTCTTTTAACTATATTCAACAAAAAGCTATCAACTTAATTTCCAAATATCAAATCCGATCGAGCTATTTGAAAATGTTAACAAGGCTGTCAGCTGCACACTGCACACACTGCGTACCATAATGCTTTTCCGAGTATACCCTTATTTCTGAGCTTTTTTAATTTTTGTGATTGCCCGCTGTATTCTCCTATAGAGCCCCATCCTACACGTTAATTTTGAGCAAATTATCTTTGATAAGTAGTTACAAAAATATTGCGTATGTCCTACTTTTTTAATAATCGATGTATGAGCGGTGGGCGTGGTTTTAGTCCAATTTTGACTATTTTCGAAATTGTACTTGCTGAGTTGATATGCAAAGTTTGTACCAGGTTTTGTAGACTATGATGAAGTAGTTTCTGAGATATACCTGTTTGCAATAATTATATAATTTGCTATTTCCAGCAATGGCTGGGTCTTTGTATACTAAAATATCGCGCATTTCTTTAGTAAATTATCGTTATATGAGAGGTGTGTGTGGATTTTGTCCGACTTCTATAATTTTAATAATTTTAATATAGCGGAGATATACATACATACATACCTATTTCCTCTGGAGCTAAAATTCCGCATAAAACTATCGATGCCACTATAGACAGTATTGATAGTAAAATTTTTACCATCACTATCGATTGTCTCTTAGTACTATCACTTGTTTTTGACTTACACACCCCTACATTAACATTTTTTGGGGACATAAGCGGTTAAAGTTATATTATTAATATTTATTAGAATAATAACGCACTTTTCAAAGGTTTTAGTGGTGATATTTATTGTGTGCAAAATTGAGGGCCACCTTCAGATTAAATGAGTAAAAGGTAAGTAAAATTTTCTAAAGTCACGTCCTTGGTAATTCAATTAAAGGAACCCCAAAAGCATCTAGCAGAAAGAGCTTACAGAGTGTTATTATAGCCGAAGGGTATGAAAAACAATCAAAGTATGTAGATCATTGCACTATCACGTCAGGCGGTTGAAAATGAAACGATTGGTCGACAACAATTGGACGACACAAACCATTCTGGAAACAACATTTCATAATCATTGCGCGTAGTCCTCCACGAGTGAAGTGTATTCCAGTTTTAAAGTATCAACTATTGTGACCAGTAATGCACAAAGCATGACAAAATATTGCATAAATGTAATTTGGCTTGCTTCGCGCATACCCTTAACCGCCTTATACAGGATGTATTGACATATGATTTACTAAAGGATGTGCTATCGAAATGCAAAATGATTATTAGGTATTTTAAAAGTAGTATAATAGCATATGCAAAATTTCGGGTGAGGTCAAATTCAAATTCAAATTATATTTATTAAGACCAGAAAAAAGAAAAGAAAAACAATAATACAAATTATTTACAAAAGAAAAAAATTATAAATTAAGACTATACATATTTTATCTTAAACAAAGGTTTTTGAAAAAAGATCTTAATCTAAAGGAAAAAAGTTACAATAAAATCTTGCCCCCAGCAATGTTTAAAAGTATTCTGAGGGCTACGACTCGGTCTTAAAACTAACTTAAAACTATTGTAAAAAGAAATCTTACATGCTATACTAAATAAATAAAACTCATGCTTATACTAGCCCTTGTGTGAACCAGGTGTTGGTTGATTTTACATAAAAGTTTGAGCAGAAGGCTTCTGGATGATTAACATCATTTATTATATTTTCCTTACTAATACCAAGAAGACAAATACTTGCTGTTGACTCAAGTATGGCCCAAGTGCGACAAGATACCATCAGAAATCAATGGATTGTCACAATTCTGAACATGGTCGACAAACCTTAATATTGCTCTTATTGCATATTTATTAAAAGGGAGTGCTTTTGAATTTGAATAGAAATAATTATTTGAGTATCTTTTTTTTTTTTAAAGTTAATCAAGTTTTTATTTAAACAGAATCTAATAATTTTACGTTCAAATATTTAAATTTTTTTCATCAAAGAAGGCGAAAAATGAAACCAAATCGGAAAAGTGTACAATAAGACTGGACGCAGAGTGACTTCATAAATCAAAATTTTAGTGCTTGTGCTTAAACTTGTATTTTTCATTATCATTGACAGTGGGTAAAAACGGTTATTACACTTTTTTACCATGTCGCTAGCATGAAAATTGGATTTAAATAAGTTAGTGAATGTTACTCCAAGATATTTCGTTTGATTCTGAAAACGAATATTAACTATGACCATTAAGAATTAGAAATAGGCCTCTTATCTCCTTTACAACCCCTCTAAGTCCCTTACCTGAAGCATTTATGATGCAGATAGGTACAGTTTTGGCCTAATATATCCTAACCCCCCAATATTTATAGAAATTTTTTCCAGATGATTCTCTACCATTCGCAACGCCACGGTAGGGAATCTGTTATGAGCATAAACTAAAGAATCATCAGCGTACAGAATACGTATTGAATTATTGTGACTTTGAGGAAAATCATACATAAAAATATTGTAAATCAAGGGAGCTAGAATAGAGCCCTTTGGAACACCTCAATTGCAAACTCCAAGATCCGAGGAACAATCATTAACAAGCATAAAGAGTTTTCTATCCAAAAAACTGGAAATAATTTTAATAAAACCATGATCAAAACAAATCTGAACGAGCTTAAAAAGAAGCCCTCTATGATAAACTCGATCGAATGCTTTTTCAATATCTAATGATACTGCTACAGTACAAAGTTTATTTCTTAAATTTACCAATACATCATTGGAAAATTTAAAAAGGGAATGTTGCTTGGAATGTGCTTTTTGGAAACCAAACTGATTAGACGGAACAATCTTTTCCGAGTGCAAATCATAAATTTTGGAATGAATTATTTTTTCAAGTAGCTTACCAATGCTAGATAGTAAAGAAGTAGGTATAAATTCTTTGGCCTCAACAGAACTACGCATTTTTTTTAATGGTATTATCTTACCAACTTTCCATTTTAACGGAAAATATCCATTATTTCAAATCAGATCGCCCCTGAAACCCAATAATTTAAATACGTATGATTTTGTTTTTAAATAAAAATGGTTGGGTTTTCGACCAAGAATGATCTCATTTACCCAGTATTCAGTATTATGTGTTACTTTTTGTTCACTGATCTACACTTTCAGTGCATTTATTGAATAGACCTAAAAGAGTACACAAAAGTGTAGGGAAGAATTTTCAGCCAAGTAATTTATCGATTAAAATAATGTGATGAGAATAAATTTTCTTATTTCAAACATAGTTAATTAGTTTTTTGTATTCTAGACCTACCTCAGAGATGCATCAACATGTTATCAAAAGTTTCTGCTCTTTTTATTGTTCAAATTGTATGCAAAATTTGCATAAAACGTGGTAGAATTTCAAATTAATTTATAATAATATATTTCGTTTAACAAATTCTGTGCATTTTTCGTGGATATATGTACATATTTTAAATGGATTCGTATTTTTAATAACAAACACTTTTAAAACTCAAAACATGTGTGATAATTTGTTTTTTAATTTTACTTGTTTATATGCTTATTCTAAAAAAAATATTTTTTAATTTTTTTCCAAGTAAGCGTGTCCTTCTCGTTTTTGTTTGCTAGAAGTGGATAACACTGGCTCACTCTTGGCAGCCAAGGGCGGAATGTTAAGTATTTGTTTTGCCACTTGTCGAATATGAAGTAAAAATTTTCCAGATATTGAATACGTTACTCGAATGGCGGGTTATTCTAATTATTGCTGTTTCGTATCGAAATAACAAAAAAGTTGCGATTCTATACAAAATTATTTATGAAGATTTTGTGAATTTTTAGATGTTGAAAACTTTACCTCTACTTTTTTATTGATTTACACTTTTTCTTTGAACGATTCCCGAAAACGTCATTTTAACCGTTGAAATCTTCAAATCGTCATTCGTAGCTGCAAATCGTATAAATTACGCTTTCATTCTCATTCACTCTTTCTTTTCGCTATATCTTTTGTCTAAACTACGAAATCAGCTATAAAAGTTTACTCTTCATTTGCGTTTTACCGCCTAAGTAGTTTCACTTCAAGAATTCTAAAGAAGATGCTCATACACCACAGAACGATTGAAAGTTTTGTAAGTTTTGTTTGTGTAAAATAAAATTAAAATAAATAACATCTAAAACAAAGTTTGGCTGCAATACCGCTTATATTTTGGTTCTGTCTTTTATTTGCACTTCGTCGTGCAGAGCTAAATCTTCAATCTTAAGTCGGCACAGTTTCTTGTGGTTAAAAGTGCTAAAATTTCAACTATATCGTATTACAATTGTTTGTTTTTTTGTTATATCTTATGATTCGGACCAAAAAATTAATTTGATATTGGCTTTTTATTAGAGAAAAAACTCTATTGTCGTTACTAAAATAATTGATGAAGCATTTTAACATCATTCTCCTAGCTTGGAAGGAATCGATCTTCGTGCAGAAAGTCAAATCGACAAGAATTTTAAATTAATTAATTTCTATCATTGAAGTATTTTAGAAAAATACGCTACGGTTTCTTCCATGTGGTGAGTCCACTCGTCAGCACTAGTTATTTAACTTCAATACAAATATTTGGAAACTTCCTACAACAAATGGTATGTATTGCGACGAAAATTTTTAGTTTAAGAAAAGTATAAACTCAACCCGTTTCCTATAATAGACAAACATATTGGGTTTGTTATTACAAAAACTTGTTTTAGCCGCCTACTCAAGAAGCTCAAGCAGCATTGGCTGTATGTCTGAAGTAAATGACACTTAACAGTTTATGATAAGTGTGACTTTTAAATCAAGGACCGTAACTGTTACAAGCAAAAACATTATGATTTAATCCTTATGCCTAGAGTTTTATCTTTTTGGTGAAATTTAAGAATTGTTTCGTAATGTTTGACCTACATACTCTAGGTATCTACATACATACATACATACATAATCGCTTATCGAACACAGTTCGAAATACACGCAGTGATGATACATTGTTGTTTATTGTTTAATAGCCCTTCTAAGAACGCTATTATCATAGACTGTATAATACATATATGTATTTCCGAATACTCCTTCATGCTTCAAATTTAAGTGATAAACTTCAACTTATTTAAGTAGCTTCGAATAAATAAATTTAAACATTTACAATAGTTTAAGAATGTTTTACCACCTGATTGCCATAGCTACTACTATAATTTACCCCATGTGGAATATACATATAAAAAATTGTTTTAATTACCTTAAACACTAATATTACTTAGCTCAATTTACTTTTTAATACAAATTTAACTTAATTTAAGTAATGTAGTGCATACTTTACTTTAATTTCTGCAAATAAATTTAATGGTATGGACATCATTGTTAGTCAATACCGCGTATAAAACAAGAATGCACATAAACAAAGACAGCAATAGCGAGTATATTTTAAAAAGCTTTGCTTATGCAGGTTGTACGACTTATTTGGTGAATTACTGTTTATATATATGTGAGTCAAACAAAAATCTAATAATTTATTAGTTCAGTAAAACAAAGGTCCAACAGTTTTACTAAAAATCGGGTTTTGCTTCCTCCTGTAAAAGTTGGCTTGCATCATATATGCGGTTTTGCATTTTGCGTATACGCGGTATTGCACGCCAAGCGGCGATATGTATATACATATGTATGGTAGTATGTATGGGCAAATCAAAATGTTTTATAGCACAGCATCTTCGCGTTGTATGTACTCAGCGTTATGTTGCTTTTTCATGTCGACAGTCATATAAATTTACGTTTCACTTTTCTGACCTTTTGGTATTAACAATGCGTACGATAGGCAACAAGATACAGAAGTAAGTGGTTTTTCCCTTACCCACAAACACCCAAAGCTATTTGAATAACTTTAACTTCTATAAGTATTCCAGCATGTTCGTATATTGGTACTTATTCAGAAACATGCGCAAAGGTATTTTCTTTACATATTTTTTAAAATATAGTTACTTTATTACACGAATAAAACCTCGAAGTTTGTGGGCTTTAGAAAGACTTTAATCTATAATGTATATAATATAATTTTTATAATAATTTTCTAATGTGAATAGTTCTTCTTTTGCTATGCAACCGATAAGTGTCATTACATAAATATGCGTATATGCGTATACAGTGAAATTTCTCATAACTGGGCATTTACCGTCGTAAGTTCTAATCAAAATATTCATATTAATAGTAATGCAGTAGTATTAAATAATACTGAGATAAAATAATTTGTTTATTGTCCTGCCCTAAATTGTTGAATCCAAAAATTACCAGATATGCAGGCTTGTTCTGCATTTGGCTTGAAAAATAAAATTGATGCAATTCCGGCTCATTTTGTTGGTGGTGTTCTTGATTCCGAGTGAACATTCGAGTTCAAATCATTTTCATGCCGCTACTGTCAAATATTTATGTTTCTTGAAAAATTTAAGAATGCAGTTTGTGTGTATTGAGACAAGAAAGCATGTTATTGCGTGATTGAAAAAACAAAAACCATTAGCTGAGATTACGAGTGGAAAAAATTACGAAAGCATGACTCTAGACAAGTTTGTCCCTTAAATAAATTTTTATTATAAAACCATATTAATTTTCTTGGTTTTGCTTCGAATTAATTAAAGAGGTTTGTTTACAAATACAGCAAATAACGAAACTATTGTCGGTATCGAAATCAAGAACACCAATCCATTTTGATGTCGAAAAATTTGATCCAGCAAGGGAAGTTGTTTCCCTTGCCGCTATTTACTATATTTTTTTTAATGTAATTTGGGCCGAATGACATACTCATAATCGGGCAATGCTGAGCTTGGGCAAGAGCACAATACAAACGAATTAAAACCTGCAATTGAGCTTTTTATTAAGTTTTTTTTGCAAATTAACCCTCTCATGCCCGAATTAAAATGGACGGAGCTAAAATTTTTTTCAGGACAGATACTTGTTAGTCGTAACTCAAATAAGAAGTGATATACATTTCAAAGTCCTTGATGTCCTGGTTCGTTAGTTACAGGACGTTGCCTATAGGCAACATTGGGCAACATTGGGCAACATTGGGCAACGTGGTGAATTTAAAAAAACATGTAAATTATTTTTTAATGCATTTTTATTGAAATTTAGGCTTTTCATACAAAACAATTTTTTTGTGGATTGCAGCATAAATATACATTGAATTTGCTACACTTAGAGCGCGGATAACTAGTGTGGCATAGCCTGCATCTGCCTTTTGCTGCCCATTTCACCCAGTGACCAAGATTATCAAATCGTAGGGATTTTGCCGGTTCGGCAACATACGCTCTTTTATGGGAGCTTGATTCAGAGGACGCTGAAACAGGTGGTGAGGATGGAGCCGTTGGTAAAGAACTCGGTGATGAAGGAGTTGACTTCATCGTTGAAAGGAGTGACAACGGGCGACCTTTTTTCCTTGGTAAAACTTCTGTTTGAGTTGCGCTCAAGAGCTCATCAGCGATATCCAATTGAAATTTTATAAGTGACATAAGTATGTTTTTTTTCGCCGTCTGTATATTTAAGGTCACTGCGATACAACATCCAACTATTGACTACAGTGCAATTTATACACTAGTATACTATGCGCATATACCATTTAATTGAGCGGTGGTTGATTTTGTATAACTCGAGCAGCATGTCCGTCCATATGTTTATTATAACATTCAACTATACCTGGACGAGGTGTAGTAGTTAACTTCTTCTCTTTTCGACGCCATCTCTTGCACTAGTTCATGGGATTTTTACCTATATAGTTCGAAACCAGTTGAATACTCTTATTGTCATACCAACGACAAACAATCAAGTTATGCGTCACCTCAACTTTAAAATCGCTTGATCCACGTCCTCCTTTATGAAGCTCCTTTTCACTGCTTCAATCGATTGCTTCGAATAGTATTAAGTTAATACTAATACTATTAACGGATAATATACTCTTTGTCTTAGAGCAATCATCAATCATCATCAATATTCGATGCTAAATCTAAAACAATGTCTGATGATATTCCCAAACCAAAAGACTCATACGTTCCTTCTCCAATATAGACCCTCTAGATATAGACCCTTTATAAAATCATAAATAATGCCAGATACACCAGTCCTAGTGAAAATTTTCAAGCCACACTTGTGGGGCTTATTTGACAGATATTGTTTCAAACTGTGTTGACCTAATAAAAAATATATTTTGGATTAGATAGTAATCTATTGCATTAGTATGTGTACTTATATATAAAATTAATTACCTTTATATGGAATCATTTGCTCATCGACGCCTTGGAATTCTTCTTGGGAAATTTCATTGAATTTTTTTTATAAAGTTCAGCAACGGGCGAACTTTGAATAACTTATCATACCCAGGTTACCCCTTTTGAGACTGAACAACGTTATTGCTTAGATGGAAAAATTGTTTAATTTTTTCAAATCGCCTTTCCAAGTGGTATTACATTCTATTACCTCTGCACTCCTCCACCTCCAAACTTTGCACCTAAATTTTTTCCATCACCTGTACAACCTCTTCATTTTCAATTTCTTTTCCGTCGTTTTCTTTTCTAATTAGTTCCTCAAGCATACCACCTTCCACATTTTCGCCCTTATCAATCAAGTTTTTCAATGTTTCTTCGAAATTTGCTGCGATTTCCTGCTCTTCTTCTGCATTTTCCTCATCCTCAGAATCATCCCAGTCAAAATAAAGAATTTTTTCTTTTACGCATCTAAATATGTACGAGTATATACATAAATATGTATATGTACATTGTTCGAAAATTACCACAATTGACCAATGTGGCCATAGACAACAGCCTTTTTACAAAATTATTATAAACAAACTAAACACTTTTCTCATGATTTTTTTTTTGTAAATAACTTGGTTTCACAATAAAACAACTATTTTAATATTTTTGAACACCTTTTGTATAAACGCTTTTTTCGCGAAACGATCGTGACAATTTCACTCCACGGAGAACGCCTACTGAATGAGCACGTGTACGGCTTATAATACAACGAATAACTGTAAAGTTGCACAATACATAAAGCTAGATAATTCAAAAAAACGCAAATCAAAAATTTAAAAATAATGGACGATAAGTACAGTGTTGCCTATAGGCAACATTTTGCATGAGAGGGTTAAATAAAGACTTACTTGAACGTGTCAGTAGAGTGAGTAAATACTTACTTGAACGAGTCAGTAGAGTAGGAAAATATATATAAAATTCAGGAAGTAAATAGTTCAGCCACCATATGCATTGCCATATCAAATATCTTAGTCCGTACTGAAAACATTGTTCATTCTTGCAAATATTTAATGTCATAAATAAGAAATTGTGATTTATGATCTCAATCAATCAGAAATACAAATGTCAGCGAATGAATTTCTAAGACAGTCGACATGGAGGAATTAGAGCGAGAAGTTGTTTACGCACGTCTCCTTTCATAATTGCATAATGATCACCTGCTTCATTTTCATCAAAGCTTCTCATAAGCTTCTTGGAATTTTGTCCATTTGTGAGAAATATTTTGATAACAATGGTTTGAAATATGGTGTCTGCGGCCGGTTATTAAGACGATATTTGTATGGAAAAATTAACGAAAAGTATGTGCACGAAATTTGTCCGTCCATTGATGCTGCCCGGTTATAAGCACTGTCCGAAATGAAGAGTTTCACTCCATATGTAAATCTTCTCCTCCAATCGCTCCTCTGCCAAGTCCCCATTCACTTGATATCTCTAACGTAGAGGAGGCCATCCGCTTCCTCTGCCCCCACCAGCGGACATCGCATTTAGTACTTTCACAGCTGGAACAATTCCTCCCAAATGTACAACAAGACCTACCCAACATAGCCGCTGAATCTTAATTTGCTGAACTAGGTCTATGTCGCGATATATGTAGCTCAAACTGCTCATCGTTCCATTATCTGCCGTAATCGCCGCGGATCTCATCCGATGGATTTCGAGACTGACACTATTGTTGGCGTTAATGCTGGTTCCAAGACAAACAAAGTCCTCTACTTTGTGGAAATTGTAATTGTAAACATTAACGCGGGAGACAAGGGAGATAGAATACATGAAATGTATATTGCTATTCGAACTTCATCGAGGTCGGCGTTCTTGTTCTTACCTTCCGTAAGTCGCTTTTCCAGCCGTATAGTATCTAAAGCTATTTGTTCTCACGTATTTTAGCCAAAGATACTATGACACCAAACTCTCTCATTTGCCTGCTGAGAGCGTCCCTTAAACTCGTGGTATGAGCTGACAGCAAACATAATGATTATAATCGAACTCCGCCATTTTTATGCCAAAACATGTTGTGCCATATTCACAAAAACTTACTTAAAGACAGATTTCAAAGTTAAAAACCATTTGAATAGTAGTTCTGACAAATAACAACACTAAGGGATTACACAACTGTTGAAATTTTATAAGTTTTTCTTGTTTTACTGAATGAGTAAAATCACCAAAATTCCTCAACGAATGCCAACACTTGCGTTTTTGATCTGCTAGCACTATTGGAAAGTGCTATGAAAAATTCACATTTTGATAGCGATCTCACGAAGTAAAGAGTTTCGTATCATATTATCTTTGGAGCCAGTCGCATCTTTGCCTTGGTAACTGACGCCAGCTAGATGCCGAAAGTGAAGCCAAGTCCTTCTCCTCCTAGTCTTTCCTGCGGGAACCGCTTCAGTCGACGATACACAGTTAAGAGTTCCTGAAGCTGACCTCAAATGGAGATCGAAATCACAAAGAATAAAATTACTTCACGGTTGTTTTATTTCACCAAAGGTAATTGCTTTTGATGCATCTTTAGTTTTGGTTTTTAATTTTTTATTATCTTAAAGAGCACACCCCTGCTTCATAATTGCCGATTACGATTGGTTGCTTAAACTTTATTGTTATTGGCAACTGCGTAGGGTGCCATATTTTTACAATATATTATGCTTGTCATTAAGTTTTCCTGTCTTTTAAATTTAGGTGTATTTCAAAATTTAAGAAGTGGGAACCCGCTCCAAACACGATTCTGGAATAAATTTTCATTAAATCATCTTTGTTTGGCACCAGTATAGTAGAATGGCAATTTCCCTATCAATTTGATTGAATCAACCTTCTTTTAAAGGAACCCTCTTCAAAAATGTGTTAAAAATAACCCCTTTCGTTTCATAGACATGCTGTCATATTTCGTTCAGCTTAAACATCTATTTAAACACATCTTCATGGTTCAGTTTTCTTAAGCCTACTTCCTTTGAACCCCATGCCATATATCTTTTAACTAAATAATTTAATTTGATTTATTTCTTTAAGCAGTTGACAATCCTCTTCAAAAATGCTTTCCAAATATAGCTTCCTAAAAATCTGTCATTTGATACCCAAATTTCAATAATTGATATAAGTTATTATTAATTTTAATTAATTTTTTAAACGGGTGGGTACCCTTTCCAAAGCTTGAGCTTTCTCAATTTTTTAAGTTAGACACTCATATTGTAAATAAATTTGTATTCAATTTTCCTGCAGTTAGCAACACTTTGAAATTTTTTTCGAAATTAAGTTTTCCTAAACCTCTATCATTTCAAGCCAGAATTGTAATGCATCATTTATCTTATAAACTTAGTTGAATTAAATTTTAGTAAACAGGTAGTAACCCTCTCCAAATATATTTCCTGAATAAAGGTTCATTGTACCTTTTTCGTTGGGCAGAATATCCGGTACCTTACCAATTATATTATTTCAACGGTTTTTAAAAGCAACCATCTTCCAAAATGTTTTCCTATAAGTTCTTTCGTTTTAGAGCAATAGTTATATTTCGGTAAGCTTAGAAACAGCATTAAACAAATTCCTGTGAATGCTGTACCGCGATGCTTCTTTCAACCCAATAATTTCATTTAATTTACTCATTTAATCTGCATTTAAACAGATGCCAACCTTCTTTTAAAACGTTTGGAAAATGAAACTTTATTAAACCTCTTTCATTCCCATATAGCAATATTTCATTTCATTTATTGTTTTAATTCAATTTAACATTTTAAAGAGATGGCAACTTTCTTTAAAAATTCGATACGATAATATATAACGGACTACATATGTGCCAAATCTTATCCATATCTATTCAGTACTTATAAAGCAATATCTGATTTAACTTACTTATTTAAATATACTACATTTTTGTAGTTTGTTAGATAGAAGTTTGCAGCAGCTGCGGTTAGAAATGCTTTTATAATCGGACTTGGATGACATTGAAATACATATGTATGTATCTATGCTGAGCACATATACTATATAAACTGTCTAGATTTCCAGAAAATCCACATTAATTGATCGACTTAGTTCAAATCTAATAAGCTTTGTGCAGTTAAAACCAATGTCCCTTATCCATAGTCGAGATAAACTCGACTCTTAAGTTAATTACAGCTATTTTTGGTAGATATTCAATAAACTGTTATTATGTTCAGAGTCGACTTAATCTTTAAAGTGACTACGGACCATTGTTTCTGCATTTATCGAATCTGCATGTTTAGTTTTAAAAATCTGCTGTACAATATAAAAATGTAGCTGTCTTCTTTGTGACAACATGGCACAAAAACCGATTAACAGATTTCAACCAAATTTAGACAGTATCTTCCTTAGACCCTCGGCACGAACATAGGTTATATATTATCCGTTCGGATAGGTTACAGAGCTATCTGGATGTAATGAATTAATTTATATAAGCCCAGTTTTGTGTTCTTTCGTGTTGGGTTCTGCAATGCCAAAATACTTGGTGAATCTGCCGTATTTACTTTTAAAAACTTTTATACCCTCAGAAGCTGCCATTGGATTCTCAACTGTCTGATTGTTTACGTCAGCGATATTGTCGTTTGATGAGACAATAATTTCGAGAATATAAGTGTTTGTTTTATGTGGGACAAAAAATCCACGCTTTTTTTGAATACTTGTAGTCTTTTGGAATATTTGAAAGAGCGGGGCCCTATTGCTAACGGCGTAATTTTGTGTTGTCCGTTGCCTTTTATCTCAAGAATCATGTTACTAAACTTTAGTTTAAACAGACGGGCTATATGCAAACAATTTCTCGGCGCAACCTTTGATAAGCCGAATTGTTGCCTCGCCAAAGTGATAACATCAACACTTCTTAAATGACTCCTACAATATTTCACTTATCTTTTAAAGATAGGACCTTAATATTCACCCAAAAACGATTAAGCGTCAGCGCAAATCTAGCTCCGCCATAAAAATTAGACAAATGACAAACACATACGAGAAAATATACATCTGATTTTCTAATTCGGAGATTACGCGTTTTGTTATCAAATTGGTCGTTAGAGTTTGAATTTGGAAGAAATAGAATTGCAAAACTTTCACAAGATAGAAGTAAAAACTATTTGGAGTTAATGCAGTTCTATAAAATGTTTTCATATAAAAACATGGACCAAACGTCTAGTAACATTAGAGCCCACTCTTATTAACCCTGATCATGGGACATTGTCTTTAAATTTATCAAAGCTACCTTTTTACTACCAAAAGTAGTAAGCTACGCTGACGAAGTCGCTTGTATCAGCTAGTTAATTATACAAAATAGTTTGAACTTATTCTACCAAGTAACACCAATGGCCATTCATGGTCATATAATGAACAAGCTAAACAAATAATATAATAGAACTAATGAAGGCGGGTTGGGTGTAAATGTCGTTTGCTTTCACAGTTAAGCGGAAACTCATCAAACCGGACATTCGAATTCTGGAATGTGTCAGCTTTCACCCCAAAAAATATACATATGTACATAGGTATGCAAATATAAATATATCTACAAAGCCACCCTGGTCTTTGAAACATTGTAGTTTTATTTCTTAAGCAAATTAGCAAAGGATTTATAAATGTATGAATGTACATACATACATACGTAAGCAGCGTGTCCAGTTAAGCCGCAGGTGATTTAGGCTAAATTTATGGTGCACGAAATTATGGCTGGTCACACTGTCTCATTCTTGAGATTGCTTGCTAGTATGTACATATGTATAATTATATATACACATATATATGTATGTATGTAAGGCAGTGCTGTATGCCTAATTGTTTTTCAAAGGTTGTCGAACAGCTGCGTGTTATACAGTAATATGGGGCAACGAAATAGAGTTATTGTCCATACCGTAATTTGTTTCGTTACGTTTTGGTAATAAGGTCAAGTGAACTGAAATTTTATTGGGATGGCCAATTACATGCTAATTATAAGTATCAAGGAAAGGCATACCTGCTCTGTGAAAATATATATACATATATATGTATTTGTTTAATCAATGTCTTGGGTCCACAATAAAAGTTTCCATAGAATGTAAAATGCTAAATCAAGATTTTTATTTGATAAAAATCGGAATAAAAGGCTTAGACATCTCAGTGCATAGAGATAAACATTTGTGGTTCAATAAAGTGATTAAAGTGTGGTCATAGTAAATATAAAGTTGACTTTAATCTGTAGCTTAATTAGATATCCCATTTAAAGGTTGTGGTTAATGTTTCTCCAGCCAAACGGCAGAACTATGCGTTTGTTAAAAATATTTTCTTCTGTTGAAATATTTGTTTATCATATAACAAAAACAACAACGACCCTAGGGCATAATAAATACAATAAATGCAATACATACATACATAATTCTATACCAACGTACATACATACATAAATAATTATTCCACCAGGTGGTTTTTGAGACATTTTATGCTCTTAGGTAAAATCAAAATTTCCAATAACTGTTTTGTCAAATTTCATAATTATTTATTTATTTCATGAATTTCAATATTTATAAACCGAGTATAATATAAGATGAAATGCATCTTTTGACAAAGAGAAATCTAAATTGAAAGAATTCGAGATCTCGTTGAATTCACGCATATTCAAAGGGACAAGAAAATGAATTCTTTCTAGCAAAGACGGAGAATCAATTGCACCCTTAATGATGCTAAAAACGAAAAAAGCGAGGTAATCGATCTTCTTGATTCAAGTGAATGAAGGTTGATTAAGAGGATGCATGAATGATAGGAAGGGATAGGATCCGAAAAGTTTAAAGATCGCAGAGCAAACTTTACGAACACTTTTTGAAAATTTTTAATCCTACTGATAGTAAATTGGAAATAAGGCCTCCATATAAATGCGGCATATACCAACCTAGAATGGACAAAAGTTGTAAAAATCAGTTTAAGGGTAAAGGATCCTAAAAGTGTAAGCTGTTTCATCGTACGAAACCTAGAATTTAATATGAGTTTGCTAAAATAAAATTTAGATGACTATTAAATTAAAAATTGGTATCAGAAATTAGTCCCAGATCTTTAATTTCCTCAACGTTTTTAAAACCGTTTGACTTTTAGAAAAAGTTATTTGAAAGCATTTTTTTACGTTTAATGAAAGACGAGACTTCTGTCACCAAAGGAACAATTTATCTAATTCCGCTTGAATATATACCACATCGGTCAAGTCATTAACAACTGAATTTTTTTTAAATCGCCGGCGTACAATATAAAGTTGGCGAGATTAAAACAACTAGTAATATGATTAATGAACAAAGCAAACAGTAGTGGACCCAAAATGCTTCCTTTAGGAATTCTCGAAGAGGCGATAAAAGAATCAGAAGAAAGACCATCTACTGTCAACACACACAGCTTATTGCTTAGGTAGGATTTTATCCATTGAAGAAAAATAGAGTGACATCTCAAAAGTCCTAGTTTGTATAACACAATTTTATCTGAGGCTTTGTTATCTGTGTAAATGCAGTCTACTTGACGTCCAGCCAATAATGATGCGATACAGTATTCGCTGAAAACTGCTTATTTGGAAATAGTAGAACGTCCAGTAACAAAACCGTGCGGGTTAGGTGAAATTATGCTCTTAGTCGTAAAAACATCTTTGATACATTCGAGAACTTCGACATGAGCCTATGTATATTAGCAGACGTAATTTTTCTTACCGCTTTTAAAAAGAAGAGAAATTGATGTGAGCTGCCAGTCATTAATGAAATACCCTGAAGGCAAAGATTTATTGATCTGTTTGAGTAGAGGGTTTTAAACTAAGAAGGGCTCGAATTTCCGAAATTAGTCGACAATAAGTGATTAGGCGTAGATAAATTCTCAGAAGCATCACATTCAATATCATCTTGTACAAAATTTGTTTTGAAATATTCCACAAACCAGTTAGCAACATCGGTTGGTGTACTCACTGTCCTACTTGAATTGTGTTGGTAGGTTATAAGGAAAGTGGTAAAAAGCAACAGCAGGTCACAAGCCGACTGTGGTCCATTGGCTACGTACTTACCCAGCAAGTCGTAGATTGTGGGTTCAAATGCTGGTGGAGTCATGAATGAAATCTGATGAGGAAATACCTATAATTTCTATCACTCCTGGCTGTTGATGTCTCTTTTCATAAATACTTTCCTTATGCTGGCCTCGAGCTCAAAAATTAATATTTGTCGATTTAATAATGTTGAAAGAAATTTAAATATTTAAATCTGTGAAACACCCTTTATATACTACTTATTTACTATTGACAAATGTCACAGGCGACGTACCTGAAGACGACAGCCTTGAGTCAATAACTGAGGGCAACTCAACTGTTGAAAGTTTGTCAGCTGATAGCGATGATCCATTTGTTCCAGAGGGTGAAATTACCGGATTAAACTTTGAAGGCATCCGCCGCTCCGAGCGTTTGGAGACTATACCGCGACCAAATTACAATCTCTGCGCAACTGAATATGCAACATCAGATCCATATACTGTTGAAGAAGCGTTGGCAGGTCATGAACGTGATCTGTGGCAAGCTGCAATGTGTGAGGAAAACGAATCACATAACGTCAACTGCACCTGGGAATTGTCAGCACTACCTGTTGGTAAGGAAGCCATCCCATCGAAATGGGTATTCAAAACTAAGGTAAATACTGATGGAGATCCTGTGCGGCATAAAGCCAGGCTTGTGGTAAAAAGGTTCAACCAAAAGCAGGTAATTGATTACGACGAGACATTTGCGCCAATTGCGCGATATACCTCAATTCGGTTTTTACTCGCCCTAGCTGTCAAATATGGTCTTACCGTCTCTCAAATGGATGCTGTAACTGCTTTTTTGAATGGCGATCTTGAGGAAGAGATCTACATGGCTCAACCGAGTGGACTTGATGATGGCTCTGGTCGTGTCTGCAAACTACGAAAATCTTTATACGGTTTGAAGCAGTCTAGTCGCGTATGGAACATAAGGCTGAATTCGGCGCTAGTTAATTTCGGCCTGCAGCGTAGCAACGTCGATCAATGCGTATATCGTCTTGTTGCTGATCGCAAAATGCTGTTTGTTGCTGTTTACGTGGATGACGATACAGTGTTGCTGAACAAACTGAAAGATAAGCTCTCTAAAACCTTCAAAATGAAGGATCTGGGTACAGCAACTTCAGTTTTGGGTATCCGTATAACTCAAAATGTCAGAGTAGGAACTTTGAAGATTGACCAATCTCGCTACATTACCGATGTACATAATTCGACGTTTCGGCATGGAAGAGTGCAATCCTGCAAGTACACCTCTCGACGTGAACCAAAAGCTGTCCGAGGAAATGTGCCCAACTAATGACGACGACAAAAAGGAAATGGTTAGTGTTCCCTACAAACAAGCCATTGGATGTCTGCTATTTGCCGCTCAGGTCACGCGACCGGATATCTGCTTCGCTGTAAACTTGCTAACCCGATACAGCACGAACCCAGGGAAGGCACATTGGACTGCAGTAAAGCGGGTCATGCGCTATCTCAAAGGCACCGTCGACAAGGGCTTAGTCTATAAAAGGAGACCTAATGACATCATTGGTTTTTGTGACGTTGACTGGGCAAGTGACGTAAGTGAACGCCGTTCAACCACTGGCTATAAGAGGCAGCGTACGATAGCCTTATCATCTACTGAGGCCAAATTAATGTCAGTGGTGGCTGCGTCTCAAGAATTAATCTGGCTTAAGCGATTGGAAAAGGAGTTGGTGAACGAAGCTTCGAAATCTATGACTTTGTTTTGCGATAACAAGAGCGCTATACACATAGCTGAAAACAACTCGTATTCAAGCAGAACGAAGCACGTCGACATCAAATCAAAGTTTATGCAAGAAAAAATTAAAGACCGTCAAATTAAGCTGGAATACATAAGCACCGATAAAATGTTAGCAGATATTTTTACAAAATCATTATCTGCACCAAAAATTAAACCATTTTCAAATGAATTTGGACTTAAGTAATTTCCTATTAATCTTACTTTTAGTAAAATATTTTGATTTCTTAAATTTGAATTTACGAAGAAAATAACTGAGTTTGCTATTGTAACCTATCATATTTTTAAAAAACAATTAACTGTTTTGGATAAATTTAAATACCTAATTTAGGGAAGGTGTTGAAAGAAATTTAAATATTTAAATGTATGAAACACCCTTTATATACTATTTATTTACTATTGACAAATGTCACTCAGAATCGTAGCCATGTTTACTATGAATAAAGTTTCCTTCTTCCGTTTATCATTGTCCCCAAGAATACACGTCTTTTTAATTAACCTTGCTCTGCTACTCTGCACGCTTTAACAAATAAATTAGGCCAAAAAAAATAATATATGTATATCTTGTTATTTGTAATATACACTTTCTGTTGTGGAAGCTGTCACTGATTTAACAACTGTGAGGCCTACCGTGATTGCATTTATGATTTTGGACGGAGTCTATTTCTTTAGATGAGTAGTTTTCATATGTTCAAACTGAAATCGGCAAGTATGGAGTTAAATAGGTTTTTAGATGTCTTTTTCGAATTCTATAATCCTCTTTCATAATGCTATTCTCTACGTATAGCTTTCTCGTGAAATTCAATATTACAAAATGTATGTAATGTTATTTTTGCATTTATAATAAATATTTGTAGTATTATGCTAGAAATGATTTCACGTTTTTCTAAGGTAACTGGTCAATTATTTAACTTATAAATGCACACCACAAATTGTAAGAGAAATACGATATGTAAGCGCCAAATTATTATATATTGTAATTACTACTATTATTCTTGCATAAAAAAGTAATAACTTCCAAACTAATGTGTGTATCATTATAAGTAGATACGCATAAGTTAATAACCAAATGAGTAGAGAAGACCAAGGTCATTTCGGCTCTTTATAAAGTCTACATCTCAGAAAATGGTTAACGTATATAATTAAAGTTATAATATATAATATATAATTATTTAGTATTTTTTTAATCGACCAAGTAACAAGCGAACGAGCTTAAGTCAAACAAATATTTTTAAAAATTAAGAAAGGATATAATATATAAACCAGAAATATCAAGTTGAAAAAAACCGTCCTTTATTTTTGGTGCTCGATAGACTCATGACCCAAAACATAATTGTTGAAGTAATTAGATTAACATTATCATTATCTCTTTCTTCCAAAATACAAGAAATTTATTGTTCTATTTTTAAGACAAAAGATAATGACTATTGATATACAGGCATACGCAATTATGAGAACTTCATTTGAACAGTTCAGATTATTTGGAGTCAAAATCTAATCCGAATGCTTTGGCTAAGTTTAATTTACGCGGGATTGACTAACGGCATAAAATTGGCAGAGAAAATATACTGCCTTTTAAATAAAATCGTCGGAGTAAAATATTTGGAATATGTACATTTGCATGTACTCAGTTAGCATTAGTTTGTTTTGAATATTTTTCGATATTTTTGTAAAATTGTTAGACTGTGTAATTGTATAATGCAATAAATCATGCATTACAATAGTGAACTTTAAACAGTCTGATTGTTTCAAATTTTACCGCCGCAGTGTATTTTAGAAACATGTTAACAAAATATTTAAAAAAAAAATCCTTTGTTTAAGATGTTTGTTGAAGACCAAAGTATAGGAAGTTGCGCTTTCATTTGCTAGAAAGAGAGTTTTTTAAACATTACCTAAATGATATTCCGTTGTTTGTTATGTGAACGTATACGATCTTTATATTTGTATGTGTGTACTTATATATTGCCAAAGTGTTTACCCATTCTTCAAATTTCGTTGTTTTTTAATTCTCTACCTCTGAACTCTTACTCAAGCTTGGCTGAATAGCTGTTCATTATGCTTGTCCAGTAATAAAGTCACAAATTAAAAGTCAATCTATTCAGTTCACAAACAAATGGATTGAAATCTTTACAAGTGCTTATCTATGTATGTTCGTAAATATCCAAGTATGTGCACATACATACATGCATTTTTATATATCCTTATGTACCTATGGACATATGTATGTATGTACCTATGTATTTTTTGTAAGAGGGAAATAAAGCAAAATAAGTTTTCACAAAAGCGCTTGCATACGCAAATGCATGTTTGAAAATCATCGCTCATAATATTAAGAATGTCCAGCGGCGTTAGTCAACGGGTGGTGGATAAGGAACTTCCTTCGTTCTGATTTCTTCTTTTTGTTGAGGCTTGTTGGACGACTCGATGCACAGTGTTTTTCCACACATAAACTCTGTGATGAAAGTATCAGGTGAATTTAGATTTTGCTGAAATTTTGCTTAATTTTATATTTTTTCATTTAAAAGCGAAGACATATGAAATCAACTGGTTTACCACTATGCCTATGTAAATTTAGGTACATATAAGTTCTGCACTATTTATTAATTAATTGATAAATCTTCACTTATTAGCAGACAAACTTTGTATGAAAGCAGTTACATTCACTCTACATATAATCCGTAATTGGTTTTTTTTTTAAATTATTTCTCTAATTTTGACCCTAATTCTTCTGATAATAGATTCATAGTATGTGTTTCCAATTGTGTCTATTGTATATACATATATATTATATTATTTCTAAACACCATATTTACAGTCCGACTTGGGTTAAATTCTAAAGACAAATGAGCCACATAAATATTATAATTTAACCAAAAATCTAAACATTCTCTCACAAATCATTATAATTAACATTGGTAAATCATAATCGCAGTCCTTCAATTTGTAGGGTGAAGTGAAGCGTGTCGGGACAGCTTGTTTCAATAAATTTTCAATTTTGAGCCACAATATTGTTTTAATCATATATGTATTTATACCCGTGCGTACTAGTATCCAGGGTATTCGGGCATATTCTGCAATTCACATTAACTTGGAAATTTCCAGTTCCCACGGCAGTCCAGCAAGTGAATTCAGCTGCTTTCTCAACAGCACCTTATATGAATTCGCCTTGTTATTACCTTTTCAAAAAATAATTAAAGTCCTCGAAAATTTTACAATAAAGTAAATAATGCCATTTCCTAATTCAAATGGAAAAAGTGTCAATAATGCTTATGACGAAATAACTTACAAATTTTACAACATTTTATTCAGGTTACACCAGTTGCTTTTACCGTTTATCAAAGTTAATAGTGTTAATATTTTAAAAAAAAATTAGCATGCAGCAATACTAGCACTAATGATAGTGCTAAGAGTGCTACGCGGACTGTCGGAAGAGCTATAGATTCAAGAAATTTTGTTTTTATTTTGTTACCTGTCACCAATAATTCAAAGTGAAATATTACAGAATCAAGTTTTATAATTTTCAGAAAATAACATAACAATGCTGTGCTGATCTTAAATGTTGAGATCATCCCTTTTTTGGTACTTAATATTGGGCTTTAATTTTTTATTGTCCTAACTAGATTATTTTCGATATAAAGCTGCATTTTAACGATTATATAGAAAGTCTGCATTTTGACAATTTTTGCACTATTCAAAACACTGTGCGACACTTTGTGTGTTTCTTGTAATTAGTGCTCATTCCATCATTTTCATAAGTTCGGTTGAGTTTCTAGATTTTTTGCTTTTTGGCTTTTTTGTACAAATTTTGCCTACAGAAAATCCTCTAAGATTTACAGCTGCTGACCGATTGCTGTAAAGTCCTCTTAATAGTGTGAGGTGTGGTGTGTATAAACCAGTGGATATTTATTGTTTAAAAATTCGAAAGACCAAGTTAACGTGTGCGTTGCGTGCTGCACTAACAAAGCCATACTGGTGGGGTGATGCTGTCGCTGTACACTTCCAGTTACAGGGACGCTAAAGGGGTTTACCTTTAAACATATTGTATGAGAGAAAAACGCACCCTGTGCAATTTAGCCTTGGACTGTTGAATGACCAACTAAACTTCAAACATTTTTTGTTGCATTAAATTGGAAAAAAGATGAAACAAACGAGAAATCGGCACAAAAAAAGCGGTACAAGAAGAATGGAAAGAAGAAAATAACAACCCTTTGAGTGAGTAATGCAGGGCTCTTGGTGCTAGATTGGTGTACTGGCGGCGAAGTTAAATTTAAAGAATATTTGTTTATAAACTTAAGAACATTCTCTGAATGCAGAACAAAGATTTACAAGGTTCAGTTTTTTGCTTTACAATAGCTGATGACTTTTGCAGGAATTATCGAATGTCTAAAATAGGCGCGTAGATTTGATATTATATGTGCTTATCGAATACCAACGCGCCGATTCAATCCACGATCGTAGCTAGTAACAAAAACATTTCCGACTCTGGTGGGTACTAAGGAAAAAATATAAGAAGATTTGGCTTCATGTGTTGGCTTCATACGAAAAATTTTAGGATGCAATATTAAATAAAGACTCTTAGGTTCCACACAAATAATAAAAAAAAGTGTTACAGCTCGACCGGAGCACGTAATATCAAAAAATAAAAGTAAAGGTTTTTTTAAAAGCGGTCATCCTCGGCGGGCAATGGCAAAGCTCCGAGTGTATTTCTGCCAGGAAAAAACTTCTCACAATCATTAAAACTGTAGGTCCCTCAATTTGTGTTACAACATCAAGAACCACACCACAAATTGTAGGAGAAGTTCGGCCAAAGTCGCTTAATCGGTTATAGCGCCAATTAAGTAAGTAAGTAAGATTTCGGGTTGCCTTTGCCTGCCGAACCCGGGAGACACCGAATGAACCGCGCACACGTTTCACACTCGGCTACGGCGGCCACCACTAGAAAACTATGTTGCCTAATTTCATCAAAACTGCATTCAAAGTGGCGGTAAACACAAATAGGTGGCCGAATCCTTTTTCTGAGAAATAGCCCCAAACATTAAAATTAACTGGGTGTTAAAAGTTCGGTGAAGCTGTGGGTTGTCAGCTATGCCCCAGGAACTACGTCTGCAACTATTTGTCCAAAGATTCCTCTGCGGAAATGAAACAATATTATAAAAACACTATAGGCTTTCCACATACAAGCCAGTTAATTTAGTGTTCAGACCCCTTATGTTCTGATGACATTTACTTAAATAAGACTTAATAATCGGTTCTAGGTTTCTGTGTTTTGACGAGAAATATTTACAACATTCTGGCCATTTCTTTTAGATTGATTAGAAGAGCATAGAAATTGTTTAAAGCAATATTAATTTTAAATGCAGAAGTATCCCTTAAGTTAATTTTAATTTTTGTTGAGATATAAATAAAATTTATGATCTCAATAGGACTGTCCTTGGAAAATCTTGACACAAAAATTGATTTTCTCTGAGGAACCACAATCGGCTTCTAGGTAGGTGTTTCAATAACTTTGGACGATGTTCGAGGTTCCCGGTTTTACTGGACACATATCGTTCGGAGTCATTTTTAATTTGATAAAACTAATTTGCAAATAAATTGAGTGGTGCCTCGATTAAAAAGTATCTTGTAGACTAATTTCGGGTTGTAAAGCAGCGTTTTCGAGATAAAGGCAAAAACCCTGTTTTTGGGATCCTTTTGCAGTTTTTCCCAAAAAAAAAACTCCAAAACAGCAAATAAACCTTACCTAGAATGGGTATCGTTTTAAAGGTACATTCAACTACTTTACCCTGATATATCCCTTGTGTACATTGGATAGTATTAGTGAGTTATTAGTCAATATACTTTGTATAAAAAATGATTAAAAATATCTGACTGAAAAAGAATTTCATTACAAAAATGTGAAGTTTAAAAGCGTTTAAATTGGACTAAAAAAGTTATTACAAACTAAATAAAAGTGGTTAATTAAATTTTTGCTACATTCACAATTTCAGTTGAAAATCTCCCAAAACTTTTCATTTCACTGTGCAGCAGCCAGAATGTTATCTCAACTGATGTAATATCACACGATAATATGGATTCAGGTCCGTTTATTCCGCAAATGGTTCCAAATATATCCATCACGTCTAGATTTTGAGATACAGGGTGTTAAAGTATTTGCATAGGTTTGTCCCAACATAGGCTGACTTTTTCTTAACGTTTTCCAACACTCTTTTACGAATCGCAATTCTGAAACCTGATCTGGGTTAGCATAAAATTATTGCCAGATGTTTTTGTTATTGCTGATAGCGTACTAGATCGCATTTTTTATTTTAAAAAGTTGGTTTTGGATGCGACACCCACTAGTCAACGCAACCTCAACCGCCAGCTAGACGGGGGTATGGTGACCGAGGGAGCGAGATAGAAGCCATATCCAAAAAACAGCTTACCTACAACTTTTGTTTTCATGACGTTACTAGCTCCCGTACGATATGTATTCAAACACCTTCATATGAAAAATCAGATATGTATTCAAACTTTCAAAGAACCCACAGTTAGTCGACTAGTAGTACATGGGCGGTAAGCCGATTATTTTATGCCGCCTGTTATTGTGGACAACTTTTGCTAATTGATTAATTGATTAATCGGTTAATGAGGACTCTATTACAAACTATTTCGATCATTTGATATGAAACATATTTTCTATCAAAATATTTATATTGAAATATGACGGCGAAGCAAGTACTTTTGTGCGAGTACATTTACTGTAGTACTTTGAAGCTTATAAAGATTTTCCATTAACTCATTAACGACGTATGTATGTCGCAAACGGGTAATGCAAACGATTGAGTTTCGCCAAATGAAAAACAGTATTAAAGTGCACTAATGTTTTTAGAGGTGCAAATGTCTTTAAAAGGAAAGCTTTAATCGTTTCGTGCCATTTGTAGATCAGTTTATCTAAACTGGTGGAATAAAGCAGTTGCGTTTTCATGGATTCAATGAAGCTAAAAAACAAGATACCAAATGGCGAACAGGAGTAGGTAAGTATTAATTTTTTTGAACTTGTGCAATTACATTTGTTAAATTTTTTATGCAGTGATGGTTAAATTCGTGCAATAGTTTCTACTAAAAATTGTTGATGATTATGGTTTATATTTGCACAGCCAGGCATAAACTGACGGCGTTACATATGTATATGTATGCAACATCTTAATACCGAATAGGAGTGTATGACCATTTGTATTCCGTTGTGTTTGTTTTTATTCAAATTTTTCTAGTTAATTGTACAAAATGAGATGTAATTCCTAGAATCGTTAGATTCAGATCTATGTGTATATATATTGATATTGTCTAACTATATTGAGAATTACCAATGGAGGTGGGACTTAAAGGGGAACACTCAACAGATGAAGATGATGCTACTGAATACAAAATTTGCAACGAATGCAACTCTATGAGAATTAGTTTCTCCTTCGGGAGGTAATAATATGCAAAACAAAAAAAACACAGGAAAGGGAAGTGATATTTATTGATATAACACCCTGAAAGTTGCAAGTAAGAGACCCGAAAAGAGCACATGGTACATATATCCAGACCAAGCCTTCCTTCGTGCGAATAAAAAAAATTAAAACAAGTGGTATGGTATGGCTTAATGCTGAAGGAGGACCCGGTTCTTGACTAGCATTTCTATATTCTGACTAGACCGATTGTTGTAATTTACGACCACATCGAGAATTTGAAAAATTTTACAGCGAAGATGTTATAAAACTTATTTGTGAAGAAACAAACAAATACGTTGTCCTAAATGATGTACGAAATCCATATACAAATCCATAACTGAAATAAAGTCGTGGTGGGAGGTTGATCACTGGTAATACGTCCCGACCGATTTGTCAAACGATAAAGAGTTATTCTACTCTAAGATGGCAGATGCAATAAGACGAGATAGGTTTGAATTAACACTTCGTCACCTTCTTTTTGCTGATGCTGACTGTTATTCTACTGATAATAAGATCTGGAAATTGCGACCCCTTACTTATACACTGAAAAAAAGTTTTGAAAAATTTCAAGCCAGACTCCGATTTATCATACGACTAGTGTAGTGACCCCACACACCGAATGTAGCGTATAACCAACACAAGCGACCTACATATGCATGCGGAACTGCAACGCCGCACAGTGGGGTAAATGGTGCTCAAAATGGAGATTAATTCCCACAAGCCTTCTAGCTATGGAAAAGTTTTTTTTTTTAGTTAATTAATCATAAAGAAGTAAAAAAATAATGCATTTCGAGTTTTTTGATTGTTTTTTTTATATCATAAAAAAACAAAATATGGTGAACATTGGTTATCTAAATTTTTAATTTATTTAAGCTTCAAATTTTTTTTTAAATATATAAACTGTTTCTTCACCACTATAATCATATTCATGATCATGATAATTTTCTTGTGGTTGATATAACGGGGTCAGAACTGATTAAAAGTCTATTAAACATGTCTTCATTTGCATTTTTTCTGCTGCATTTGCGAGAAAAATGTTTTCCAAAACTCTTAAAATCTTTGTTTCGAGCTTCCTGAGCTTCTTCTGATAATTGTCCGATTGACAATAGAGCGTGGGATATTATCTCTGGTCCTTGGATAAAATATTTGCAAAGTGTTATACCAAGGATAACATTCAACGAAATATTTTCCTGTATTTAAAGCGTAGTCACGAAACTTCTGTACCTCAATATCGTGCCCACTAGACACAACTACGACAATTGTTTGCATTTTTTTAATCAAATTTATGTCAACTTTAGTAATTGCTGCTGACATCTCGGGATTTTGAAAGAAATGCCTAGCAGTGTTGCCATCGTTAGAATTCCCAAAGTCAGGTTTCGGTTGGTCAACAATCAGACCAATTTTATCTTTAAACTCTTTTTGAATGCGTGCTTTATTTTCCGAAACTAATAGTTTCTCGCTTTCTGTTCGAGCTTGTCACTTTTTTATAGACAATTTACACGACAAGTGGAGCTGACATTCAGACCCGTGAAGTATTGAAAGACCAAATTTTAAATTTTCTGTTTTTACAACTTTCTTCACCATTTCATCAATTTTATTAAAATCTTTCGAGCTAGCTCCACATAAATAACATTTTAGTGTAGATATTGTTTCTGTTAATGCGTTGCATACTTTTCCATCAACCATAGATAAAATTAAAGTGTGTTTAACTTCCAAATATTTATTTCCATAAGGTAGAACCGAATTAACGAGATTTCGTATTTTTATACCAACTCTTTCGTTTTCAGTTCTAGAAACAGCTGTGGACTCTTTTACAAATTCAACTTTTAAAGGCCTGCAGAACCTGGTAGAAGCTGGGCGCGGATTTTGCCATATAATTTTGCTTCCACAAATCAACCTGATTGGAACAATGCAGATGATGAAAACTGATGAATCATTTGCATCTGGATTATGGTATGCTTGCTTATATGAGCTGTGTCCAAAGCTTCCATCGAATCCCCACTTAGTGTACAGGCATAAATTCGTCATTTCCTCATCGTTCAATGTTTCAATTACGTTATTTTGGGCTAAAGTTATACGCTCAGTGGTATGATCTAAAAAGGCTTGCAAGCTTACTTGTGCTGAAGTCTCGCAAAAATGCATGCTCTCACGTCTAGGATAACAATCCTTTTTTGCTGATTGAACATATGAATAGCAAGGAAACCTATCTGGAGCAGATTGCCTTATAACATTGTACTGTTGTCGAGATAACTTTGCTTCCACCAAAACAAATAAAGCGTTTTCTTTGGACATTTGCTTTGATAGTGACGATTTGGCAATACTCTTATGATATTTTTTCGCTCTCTTTGACGCTTCCACTTGCCCTGAAGCTCTAAAGCTCATTTGTGCAACATAAGCTAATAAAGGCAAAGGCACACTATCTCTTAAAAATTTACTTTTTTTTCTTCGTTTTCTCATTGGATTCTTCAAATGAAAGTTCTTTGCGGCCACGTTTCATTCCGTGCGAATGGGTGAAACCTATCGAAGAATCCAGCCAACTTTGGTTTACTCTAAGGAAACGCTCTTCATGCCTATTGGCTCTGCTCCAACGAATTTTAAATTTACTAATAAACGTTTTTATCCTGTCATCAAACTCTTTTATAAATTCATCAGATGGCTCAATACGCTCTTTCAATTGCCCTTTTAAATATACAAATTTTCATTAAATTTATCGCAGCCAGAGTTTTTCATTATGTCATAAAGACTTTGACGAGTAGCCCAAATTACATTGGAATTGGTTCCTATAAGGAAGATAATAATATTTTTAACCTCTTTAAATGTAGTCAATATCGGTATCCCTTTTACCATGTTAGTTATGCATTTAAACTGTCGCTTATCGTAACGTAGGGTGTAAACAAAGCAAACAGGCATCCATTGAACAACAAAAGCAATAACAACCCTTTTGTTTTTGGGATTGCTGTATTTTTTCTTCTTCTGCTTGAGAAATTCGTGTATATTTGCCCTGGCAGTTCGCATAAAGAAATGCATATACTGATAAAGTGCGCAGTATTGGCGCAACTTTTTTTTTTTACAAAAAGAAACTACAGTATCCATAGATTATAGAAATAAAACAAGATTAGCTTTACCCCGCTTAACTCACAACTATATGTCTGCATATAAGGTCGAAATCCCCATATTTTAAGACTTTCGCGCAAAAAAAAAATTTAAATACTTAGGGACACGTAAAAACACAAATGGAAACACTTTGTATTTACTAAATCACCTGAACAAGAAGGCTCCATTACAATTTTCTCTAGATTTTCCCAGTTAAAAAAAATAAACAATTTCGAAAAATGAAAAAAATCACGTATATCACTGTGCACACACAAAAAGAAATAAACTTACAATTTTCAGAGAATATTACAAGAAAACTGTAATTTTTTTGCCAAATATTTGTTCAGTTAGTGATATAGAGTTTTATCATCTTTCGTTTGATACCGAAAATTTACTTGTACCTTGAAATTTGATTTTTGAATTAATCTCCAAAATCGACACATTTTACCCCAATGTGCGCCGGTTTCAACATTAGAAGTAAGTCGATATGAGGAACCAAAGCCTATTGCATTGCTAAGCTGAATGTATGCCAATACGATAGCTGAGCTAGCAGAATATTTGTCAATACGCTCTGCTCAGCCAAACGCCAAAGCATTCCTATTGGCCGTTGCTACAATTCTAAGTCAAAGAAGTAAAAACGGAGGAGTTATGGAAATCACTTTCTCTAATACAATTTTGTATAAATAATCGTAAGTTTTCATGAATAAAATTAGAAATAATCTAGCAGTAGTGTTACTTACTGCATTTTATTTCTCAAAGATCTCGGCAACCTTACGGCTGCCTATTGATAAGCAGAAGCCACTCTGCTGTAAAAATATGAAGTGGCTCCATTTTTAAACAAATACCAAATGAATGACAATACAATTACATGGCGATCCTGCCCAAGCGGACCAACATAATCTTCTAGAAACAAACAATATTACTGAAAGAGATATCGATATTTTTTTTATAGCCTACCTAGAACAGCCATATACATATTTCACAAGGTAATATCCCAGAAAATATTATCCCATATTTACCAACACCAAAAACAGCCGGCCCAAAAGCAATTACATTAGAGGAATAAAAAAGAAGACATAAATTAACACAGACCAACCCGCAAAAGAAACAAAAATCCACAAAAAGAAAGAGGGGAGGGAAGGCGTTCAACAAACGCAAAGAGAAAGCCATAAGGAAAAAAAAAACATCAAATCTCTCTCGCGATTAAGAACATCACAAACAAAAACTAATATAATACTAAGTTATGGGTTCACAAAAATCTAAAATTAGTGACCCAAAGGCCAACGTTATAAAGGAGGTAATACTAGATAACAATCAGAAAAATTCTAGTACCCTTATAGAAATCCTTCTCATTATTATAACTAGTATTTTAATTATAGATTTCATCATTAAGATTCATTCAATTTATAGAAATATAATAAAGAAAACTATTGTCAATAACATAAAGCAACACTAAATTTAATCTTACTATTCATCTACTATGGACAAAAAGATTTTGTTACTAATAACAACCATAGTATGTATTATTTTGTTACTAATAACAATACCAATTTTTCTTTACAAAGCTTACTCTTAAAATACACTCAATGTATAGGAACAAACTAAATAAAAATGTATTTTATAATCGATAAACAAAGAAATAATGGACCAGTGGGTAAAAATAGAAGATAGACATAACAATAATAACAACAGGTTACCCAATAATGCAAGAAATAGTTCTAACCAGAGATGGACTAATAACAACAACACTACAAATAGATACTGAAATAATCCAAGACCTAATAACTATGGAAGCAATCAGAGGTACATATAACTCTAACGAACAGTATTCCAATAATGTGAATAGGAACAATCAGAACCAGAGAAATCAATACAGAACTGGTCGCCAAGTAATCGTTGTCCGACTTCAGGGAAACGTAGGCGACCCGGAGGACCACAATGGCTTTCCTCCGTGGGACAGGGATACGTAGGACACTCAAATTCTAGACGTATTTATGTAATTACTGAGAATTTAACAAACTACATAAAAATATACAATTGAGAATTCAATAAGCCGATGACTTACCTAATAGATACAGGAGCAGACATTTCAATTTGTAAAAATCCATTCAGTGACGAACTTGATTTTGACAATACCGCAAAGTGTAAATTAACAGGCATAACAAAAGAAGAAATCTACTCCGTAGGCACATCAAAGCTTAACTTCTTAATAGAAAAACATAGAGCAAGCATTGATTTCCAGCTAGTTACTGACGATTTCCCAATAGCAACAGATGGAATTCTTGGTAGAGACTTCTTGATAAATTACTTTTGTAAAATCGACTATGAAACATTTACCTTAACAATACAGTGAAAATAAAGCAATTACTTTACCATTTAACACAAAATTACCTACAAATACAACGATAACGATACCACCCAGAACCGAAATGATTATACCGATTAAATTAAACATAGAAGAAGACAGTGTAGATTGTAACCAAAAGATAGAGAAGGAATTTTTCTGGCAAACTCTTTTGCACCTGCTAAAGGAATTGCCCGTGTAAGGATAATGAACATTAACAATCATCAGGTTGACGTAAAAAAATTTAAATGTATAACAGAAAAATTTACAAACTACAGCGTACTTAACACACATAATGACACAAATATTTACAATAATGAACGCTATAACAAGTTAATAGAGGATTTAATTTTGGACAAGGCGACAGAAACAGAACTAAAAGAAATTTTTCTAAAGTATCAATCAATTTTTCACTTAGAGGGAGAAACACTTTCAGTAAATAATTTTTATAAACAAAAACTGAACCTAATAGACAACTCACCAGTAACTCAAACTCAACAGGAAGAAATACAAAACCAGGTACAGGGAACAGCGATATAATTGAACCGTCGGTCAGTCCATACAACTCACCATTACTTTTAGTACCCAAGAAATGTGAAAATAACAAAAAGAAATGGCGCTTAGTAGTAGACTACAGAAAACTTAATGACAAAATAGTAAACGATAAATTCCCATTAACAAGATTAGAAGACGTATTAGATGTCTTAGGCAGGGCTAAATATTTCACAACGCTTGATATGACAAGTTCCTTTCACCAAATACCATTGCAAAATGACTCAAGACCACCTACAGCATTTTCTACGCAAGACGGACACTACCAATTCGAACGTTTGCCATTCGGATTAAAACTAAGCACTAAGCGGATTAAAATCACAAGCTTTCCTTTATGTGGATGATATTATTGTTTTTGGATGTTCTCTAAGGCACCACAATAGAAACCTTTTAAGAGTTTTTGAAAGATTAAAATATTACAATCTCAAACTAAATGCCAGTAAATGTCAATTCTTGAAATCAGAAGTGATTTACTTAGGACATTTGATAACAGATAAAGGCATAAAAACCGACCCAGCTAAATGCGAAGTTGTACGAAATTATCCCAAACCAACCAATTCAGATGAGACAAGAAGGTTCATAGCATTTTGTAATTACTACAGACGTTTCATCCCAGACTTTTGCAAAAATCGTTAAATGTCTCAACTCCCTATTAAAGAAAGGAAAAATAGTCGTAAGTTTTCATGAATAAAATTAGAAATAATCTAGCAAGTAACACTACTGCATTTTATTTCTCAAAGATCTCGGCAACCTTACGGCTGCCTATTGATAAGCAGAAGCCACTCTGCTGTAAAAATATGAAGTGGCTCCATTTTTAAACAAATACCAAATTAATGACAATACATTACACTAGTATACGGTGGAGTACTATGGACCGAGTGATTTTCGAAACACAAAACCTCGAGAATAATCTCATTGTTCAGTATACAATTCATTTCAGTTATACCAAATAATAAACGGCGCAGATATCAAGGGAGTGGCTGCACCTCCAGCGAACAAGTTGTTGCGAAAAATGTAATGTGGGCTGATGTTTTAAATGCTTCCAAAACCATAATTTTTTGTCTTTATAAACATTACATTTTGTTTCTTTTTTCTTATTTAAAATGTATGCCATTAAAATTGAATTTGAAACTTCGTTAGTTATTAACTTTATTTTTATCCACATTAACTTTGCAATTTTTTATAATTCCGATTTCCGTATCGCTTTATATAGTTCTATGTAATTTGTTATATGCTTTATATTATCTTTTTTATTATAATAAAGGTTACATCATTATTAGAAAATCGTTTTTCTTTTCTCTATTATAACCTACTCTAAACATTTGCCGGTTTAGAAGCAGATACTTATAAACATACATGAATCTACTCTATTTTAATTAAAAAAATATTATACTCGTATGTTGGAGGCTGTTATAGCCGAGTGTGCAGCGTGTACGAGCTTTATTTATAACTCTTCAATTTGCATAATTCTCCTTATGTGTTTTTAGCATTAATGCACTCTTGTATTATGCTAATTATGGGTTTGCATCGTTAGCTAATAACTTATTTTAAATTGAGAGTTCCCAAGATGTATTTTGATCGAAACATTGCCGGAAGTGCTTGAACGCCATGTACATACATATATATATATCACATCATCGACGTACTCTGTAGCAAACCAAAACATTTTTTAACACCCAATGTCACATAAAACATCAAAATAAAGGGTGATGTCGTGCGCTTAAAATGAATCTGTCAAGACATTACGATTTTGTTTTTTCTATGGTGCTTGAGCGATCTTAATTATAATGTACATATGTACATACATACATACATTGTTCAATCAACAGAAAGGTAACATATTCTTATATTCTTATTTTAGTTTAGTTATTAACATAAAACTTTTTTAAAATGTGTGATCAATTAAAATCATCAATTAAAAAGGAGATTGCTGTGCGGAATTCTGCTTGTCCTCATTGGTAAGTATCTCTGAAAGGGTTATGCATATTTTAACAAAATTTCCGCTAGTAAACAAATTAAGTTTATCCTATAATTGACACTTTCTGCATATGCGTTTACTTACATAGTTATCTCTTATTTTCAGAGGGATTCGTCAGCTCAATTAGACAAGCTTAGCGACTTCATGTTGCGATGGATTTTCTGTAAACAAAATTAGTTTTTTACTGTCCGTAAAGTTTCTTTTCATTTGTGGTAAATAAGTATGTATGTGTTCTCAGTTGGAGTAAGTAATTTCTCATCGTATGCGGCAGCCTAAATTAAACATGCTCATTTTGATGTATTAATTACTCAGCCGATTTGGAGGCATTAATCTACTCGTATATATGTATGTATTGACCATAGGAGACTAAGCTAAATTACAAGCAATTACTGAAATACCGTAGAGTTATGAAAAAGTGGTTGGTTCTCAGTATTTGGCTATTGCACACTTTTTTAAGACATTGCTGCCTTTTGAATTTGAGGTCTTCTTCAATCCGGATACCGCCAGCAGCGGCAGAACCGACATCGATTTTATCTGGTGTAAGTCACGAGTGTGCCGGTTAGGAAACACACGGTATTAGTGATCCCAAATCGGGTGGAGAGCTAATCGTAAAGCATCTACGGCAAAATAGCCAGTGACAGATCAGATTATGACTCATCTATTTTGGTGCGTTTATCCGATATCGACCAAGGGCAAGGTAAAGAAAAGAAAGGTCTTTGAATCTTAACTGGATCTAAGCGCATGATCTAGCTAACAGTCTGTATCTCAGCTTCCTCCTACAAAGGAGTTTGCAGAAATATCCCGCACATCAGATGGCACCCAATATCAGATGGCCATTGATTCGCTAGAATGGCTGCCAAGGCTATGACGGATGGGATACATCCCGACAGAGAGAAAGAATCACTACCCAAAGAGCAGAGAGACTTTCTTGCTAGCTATTGATGGAAGACTATTGGTTGCGTTGATTACAAGACAAAATCTATGGGAGCAGTACATGGTCACCATAGGCATCATCGATGACTCGTTGTGCATATCCTTTGTATTTGTCCTGGGTTTTCAGATTCCCGACTTCCCTCAGTTCCATTACATGCAATTCCAAAATTATACGATGCAATTTCTACTAATTAGTTGAAATATTCAATCTCTTCGTCAATCGCAAACTCTCAGGACGGATTTCGTAAAGGCAAATCAACTATTACCAATTTGCCTGAATCCGGAACTAATATTTCAAATGGCTTTGGAGAAAATATTCAAAAATGCTTATTTCAATGTCATTAATCATTCTTCTATGTAGTAATAACATTACCGCAGTTTTAATATTTTGTGCTATATCAATAATATTTAATTACAACTTCACACCAACCTTGCTTAGATTTACAAGTTTCTCACATCTTTCTGTTGGTATGGGATACCCAGTTTCCTTGACACCTTGCCAGAGATCATCGAAATTTTGGAGATTTTTTGACGATTTTGTTGTGCTAATATCGTTCCATAAATTTTCAAGTGAGCTAAGGTCAAAATTTTGTAATGGCTAATCCAAAATTCGTACCTTTTCCATCCTAAGCCATTCTTTTGTGGTTTTCGCGCAATGCTTAGGATCATTATCCTGTCCAATGTAGTGCCATGAAACTAAATACGAATAGTTACATTTCATTTCGGAAATTATCTGTTTGTCCATTTTTTCATACTATTTGTCCCACTCCATGCCAAGGAAATTCATTCCAAATCATAATACGCCTGTGCGCTTTATTGTTTGTTTTTTTGTGTACCATGGAAGCAAATGCTGACATTTAGAGCGACGACCTGTGCTTTTCCCATCAGTCCCTATCCTGAGGGTGCTTATATTTGTCACCGAATAAAACTCACAGAAATTTAAAATGACTTTAAAATAATATACTTATATACGCCAAGAAGCTTCAAAGCCAAACTGTACCAGTTAATTAAAAATATAAATACATAGATCGATTAGAAACAAAATGCGTAGGTAGTTTATCAAGTAGTTAGTAATTGTATTTCATCAATTATGCGTTATCAACAAAGTTGCTAAAAAACATGTGAAAATGTAGCCCCTATAACTAATGTGAATTAAAAATTATACTTTCTGTACTCTATGTTCCCTTCAAATAAAATGTGTATTAAAAATTTATCTTCGATGATGATAATTTCAGTTACATGAGAGTTAGGGTAAAAAATCTTTAAGTATATGCTAAAATCTTCGTCTTAACAAGGAAGTAGAAGCTTATTAATTACAATTGAAGGGTCGTCTCAAATAACGTTGTAAGCGACAAATTTTTTACAACATTTTTAAGCTCATTAAAAATAACGTGTATAATTGTTGTAGTCTTAACTAATGCGGTCATTTCAAACTAAAATGTATAATAAGAAAACTTAACTTGAAGGAGGAAACGAACGTCTAAAAATTATTACTTAGGCTATTATTCAAAAACCATTAATTTAGACAAGCTGAACAAGCTGGTTTCATACCTCAAATAAGGTAGTGATGGTTTATCTATACTACTAATAAAATAAAGTCGCTAAAAAGCTATGTACGGAATTGGCTTCGCACAGAATGCTTTGAAAGCGGTTTTTTGCATTTTAAAGCTTAGCTGTGTGAGATGGACTTTTTTTTATATAATGTGAAGGAATATATAAAGGGGGCGTGGCAATCGGACAAAATGTGGTAAAAAAACATAAATTTTTGGTTTACACAGCCATACATCATAACCTAATCAACCGATTAGAATGAATCTTCCTTGAAGTTAAACTTTGAAATATTTACTTTCGTTCTGCATCAAAAAAATAGTTGATTTCTTTCTAATTTAACCAAAATTGTTTAAACAAAAGCAGCACTTTTTCCAAAAAAATCTGTTTGTGTGTTTGTTCGCTGCCAACCGAATAAGTCAGCGTGCCTTAAGCGACAGCTGTGGTGAGCCATTCATTTGATGAATTCGCGAAAGAGCTCGGTAGCATTACTTCACTTCGGACGTATGTATGTACATATGTATGTATGTTACATAATTTCCCTTTTATTTCGGCTTCACATACATACATATTTATGCATGGTGCCAGATTAATGCAACAAAAAAGGAAAAGAATGCATGCATATTTTTAAACATACATGTAGGATGGCCTTTTCAATAAAACACGCACGCACCGATTTAGTTCATGATATTTTGGAATTAAATGCTTTATTTGCTTAAAGGCGGCCTTACTTACTAAATAAGTTAAATATTACAAAGAATCCGTGCGATCCGTGTGACCGTATACTTGCGAGTGAGTGTTCGTTCGTTTCGTCTCTTGTCTCTCCTTTCATATCATGGTCGATTGCAGTGTTGCGTTTTGCATTGAACAGGGTTGTGTCTGTAGGTCATTGGTCAGAGTTGCTTAATGGCATTTAGGGTTCGTTCGTCAATCAAATCCCACATTCGGCCATCCTGGAGATCATTCGGCCCCGAATGGTGGATTCCATTTCTTCATGAACTCAGCAATTGTTGTAGTGCGTCTGGGTCCTTCGTGGCCCCCGATCTTCGAGACTTCATATCGGCCATGTGGTAGTTTCTTTACGATCCGGTAAGGTCCAAAGAACTTCGGCTGTAACCTCAATGCTGTTCCATATTGGGTGCGTTTGATGGCAACCAAATCTTCGACTTCGTATTGCACCTCTGCTCTGCGTTTCGCATCGTACGTCCGACGATTCTCGATTTGAATGCTGGCGATATTTGTCTTAGCTTGTTGGCGCACCGCTTCCCTTTCTGCTTCTAGTTCGTCGACAGCCGCATCTTCCAAAAGATCTTGCAGTTCAGGCACGCTTTGTATACGCATCTCCAGGCCGGTCAATATCCTGAAAGGTGATAGTTTGGTGCTCCTCGGTGGTGTGTTGTTGAGACACTGCTGCACTCGGTCCACATGCTTATACCAGTTACTTTTAGCTTCGCTGCTCAGTTTGGAAATCATAGGTACGACCATTTGATGTATTCGTTCGACCTGTCCATTGCCTCTCGGTACGCCAGTGGCTATCAGGAGATGTTGGATTTTCTCGGTCTCGCAATATTGCTTGAAGAGGTTGGAGGTAAAAGCCGCGCCCCTATCTGTGATGATACGCCTAGGATTTCCAAAGACTGCTGCTTGCTTTTGTAAGCGATAGATGACTGCTTCCGCGCCTGTGTTCCTTGTGGGGTATAGCCAGACGAATTTAGAGAACGCGTCTACGGCAACCAAAATGTAGTTGTACGCCTTTTTCGTTAGCTCCATCGGCCCAACATGGTCGATGTGGAGTGTTCCCAACGGTTTGTCTTCTTTATTGATGGGATTTAGGAAACCTTCTTTCCTGCCCGACTTAGAGTCGCTTACGATACATGATATGCAGCTTCGCACCACCTTGGCAGCCTTCGCGCTTAACTGCGGAATGAAAAACGATTTCTCTACAGCATCCATCGTCTTCTTAACGGAGAAGTGTCCTTGGTTATGCGCCATTCGAATTATCTCATTATCCATGAGCGACGGTACGACGATCAAGTCCTTAGTGGGATCCTTATATAAAACGTCGTGCTTAATGTAGAAGTCTTCATATTCATCCTTCTGCAGTACCTTCCTTACAGCTCGAACCCAATCATCTTGCTGTTGTGCTTGCTTCAGGCGATGTATTAAGGAATCTTCCAACATAAGGCACGAAACTCTGCTTAGCGCATCCACGTGCCGCATCTTCGAACCGCTTCTATGAACTATTTCGTATTGGTAATCTTGGAGAAACATTGCCCAACGGGAAACTCTTAGAGGAACATCCCGTTTCCTCAACGTCTTCGCGAATGCGTTACAATCCGTAACGATCTTGAACTTGAGCCCCAGTAAATAGACTCTCCATTTCTTGAGAGCTTCAATTATCGCTAGAACCTCCAACTCGTAGGAGTGGTAATTCTCTTCGGGTGGCTTCGTTTTTCGACTCATGTACTGCACCGGGTGAAGCTCTTGGTCGTCGCAATTTCTCTGGAGCAACACGGCCCCGTATCCATACCTGCAAGCGTCTGCGTGTACTTCGGTTTCAGCTTTCGGGCTGTATAGTAGTAAAAGTGGCGCACATACGAGTGCCGCCTTCAGCTGCTGGAACGCCGCCAACTGCTCGTCTCCCAACACGAATTTGGCTTCCTTTCTCAGCAAGTCTGATAGTGGTTTTGCGATAACAGCATACCCCTCAACAAATCTCCTAAAGTACGACGTTAAACCTAAGAAACGTTGCAGCGCTTTCCGATCATGTGGCAATGGAAAATCTTTGATCGCCTTGGTTTTCATCTCGGAGGGTTTTATAGAACCATTCTCGATGACGTATCCTAAAAAGTCGACACGCTTCCTGAGGAACTGACACTTGTTCCATTTTATCTGCAACCCATTCGCCGACGCTACTCGTAACACTTGCTCTAATTTGTGAGTGCCCTCGGTGTCATCCTTGGAGGGAATAACCAAGTCATCCATGTACGCTATGACCGTTCCATCCTGTGTTAGATTTCTCAACACCGCGAAAATGAACCTCGAGAAAACAGCTGGCGAGTTCGATATGCCAAATGGCACATACAAAAATTCAAACTGTCCATTGTATGTTACGAAGGAGGTATACTTCCGCGAATCTGGATGTACAGGGACATGGAAGAACCCGTTCTTCAAGTCAAGCGTCGTAAATACATTAGCACCTTGCAGCTGCTCAATCACATCATCGATATTAGGCATCGGAAAGTTGTCTCTCACTGTCTTCTCGTTCAACCTTCGATAGCCGCAGCATAATCTTTTACTGCCATCTTTTTTCTTCACGAGTACAATCGGGGATGCGTAGTCCGAAGTGCTTGGTTGGATTATTCCATCTTCCAGCCACTGCTTCACCTGATTGTCCACAATCTGTCTATCAGAGTGCGACATACGCCTTGGTCTCTCGAATACGGGAGCATCATCCAACAACAGGATTTTCATCTCAACTGGCGACTTAGTATTCTTGATCGGCTCATACTTTGCTATCATTTTTCTAACATACTCTTCGTGATTGCTGCTTAAATGTGTCAGGTCAATGTCGTCAGCTAGCACCTCTGCTAAGTCGGCAACCAGACATAACTCCTTAAATTCTTCGGCCAGTTCATCGACTCTATTGGTCCCTCTCCGTACTACTCTATCGCGATTTGCACTATTAGATGCTATTACTCGAGCGCCATCCGCCCCTGTCGCCTTCCGACCTCTCGCGCACGCTCTCGGCTTCGCTACCACAGCGCCCGCACATTCACTGCTCTTTGCCACCGACGCCTTATGCCCTTGAGTCTCACTTCGTAGCTCAACTGTTGCGTCCACGCGCTTCTTTGCGCCCAACTGCACCCTTGTGCCGAATCTGCCATCTACTGTTTCGCTTCCAATCGCTGTAGCATGTGACCTATTAACTGCCGAAGCCTTATCTGCCTGCCTCTTGCCTTGCTGCTCTTCTTTCTGCCTGAACGTCGCACCGTTTTCTGTTACGATTAGGCCAACCTGCTTCAAAACGTTGTTCCCAATTACAAGCGCGTATTTTATGTCGTTTTCCCTGGCTACGTGGAAGGTTATTTTAAGCTGAACTTCGTCTATAATGACATATACAGTAAAGCTACCCATTGTGGTGAGCTCGCTAGTACCAATACCCACTAATCGACGCCTCTCGTTATCTAAATCTACCTCTAGATTGAGTATCATAAGCGTATCGTAACGCATTAAACACAAATCGCAACCCGTGTCGATCAAGGCAGATGCGATTACTCCGTTAAAATTAATATCTTCCACTTCGGAAGATGTAAATCGTCCGACATAGTATTGACATTGTTCCTCTCAGCCTTGAAGGGATTTTGAGGTACTCTACAGTCAGTCGCTTTGTGGCCTTCTTTACCGCATTTAAAACAAGTAATTCGCCTGCGAGGGCAATTCCGTGCTAAGTGCGCGGGGTCACCGCAATTAAAACAACCTCTAACTTTCGTTGCTGAGCTTGGCAAAACTTTGTTTGTTGACAATTTGGCGTTGCTGCTAGGTTGAGGCTTGTTGGCCTGGATCTTTTCGTAGACCTTTATTTGGTCCTTTAAATCTTGGATGGTTTTCGCCTGATAAAGATTGCTTTTGTTCGACCTAGAGTCAGGTATCCCCTCGATAAAATAGTCGATTAAACTAGAGTCGTCTATTTTTATCGGTTTACCGATTTCCATTAGAATATAAAGGTATTCCCTGAGATCTTCCCCTTGATGCTTTCTACGGTTACGAAGGGATCGATGCACTTCTACTGATGACAACACGACGCCGAACTCTTGTCGCAATGCGAGCTTTAGTGAACTCCAACTGGTAATACCGCTTTGGCTGCGTATAAATATTTTCGAGCCACCCTTTAACAACTGCTTTGCATAAATGAAACGTTGTAATTCGTCCCAACCTACAGCTTCCGCATTCGCTTCAAAATCTTCGAGCCACTGCTCATAGCTGGGACGACCTGATCCGCTAAATGTGGTCATAGAATCCTCAATGTCGCGAAGAGTAAAACGGGACCTTCCAACCCTAACCTCGCGCATACTCTGCTGGCTTTCAACCTCATCACCATCGGTTTCTCCGCCTTCACTCACATTCAGGCCGAAGTGTTCCAGTAATCTGTCTTGCAACGTCGATTTGCGTCCGGTCGTCAACAAGCCTAACTCCCCCAATTTATCTTTTAAACCGTCAACCGTCAAGTTTCGAATATCGTCACGGTCCATTATTTAACAATTCAAAAGTTCAAGTTAATTTAAGAATCCTATTTAAATTTTACTTATTGGCCACACGTTTATATTCGTATTCGTATATGCGCTTACACAAATATGTACATATGTAATTTTAACAATATTTCACTTTGTTATTGTTAATTTAAATTTAACACCTCAATACTTTCAAAAAGGTCGTGGTATATTAATACATAAATTGCGACCGCCAATATTTTCACCAACTTTTATCGCAAAATTATTTAGAATAAAACCAATTTCTCTTAGTATTCAATATATCAATTCAGTACTGCACTTCAAATATAAATATACGCTTATTTGTTTACATTTATCTTAAGTTCTTATTGGTAATTTAGTTCTATTTTCTTATTGGATTCTCGCTCTCATTTAAACTTCAATTTTATTATTTTACTTTACATTATTTCTCTTACGCTTCTCTTTCTTTTAGATACAAAACCAAATCGTATTAACATGCCTAGCTATGTGCATATGTATGTAAAAATTCTCATACCTTGGTGTAGAAAACTACACAAAATTACCATCCGCTATGTCACTCTGCTATGCCTCTGCTCTTCACTGCTGATTATTCTCTGTTCTCTGTCACGCTGTACTCTGCGTCGCTTTGTACTGTTGTCCGCTTTATTGAATTATGCGGCTTCAGTATGTTGACGCTGATCTATTCGCCTCTGCTTGCTTTACTGACACCAACCGTATTCTCTGTCACTCTCTGCAGCGTTTTTAGCTTCGCTGCCTGCACTCAAACTTACTGCTCTCCACAACTCGATGTCTCTTTTGGCTGCAGCCTCAGCCCTGCTTTTTACACTGCCAACTGCGCAAAGCCTGCGCTGTTCCCCTTGCTGCGACGTAGTCGATTGCGCTGCCCGCCTCGCTGTTTGCACAATTTTTTACTGCTGCGCACTAACAGCCTGTTCTCGACGCTATCAAAATAGCGGTTACCGGTTCAACTTTAACGGAGATATATATGGCGTGGTGACGCTTGAAAGCCGTTACCAACCGTTGCACCAAAATAACGGGGACTTGTATGGCTTGGTACCGCTTGTCGGCCTGTACCGACCGTTGCACCAAAATAACGGGGATATATATGGCGTAGTGACGCTTGAAAGCCGTTACCAACCGTTGCACCAAAATAACGGGGACTTGTATGGCTTGGTACCGCTTGTCGACCTGTACCGACCGTTGCACCAAAATAACGGGGACTTCTTTGGCGTGGTAACGCTTGTCAGCGTGTACCAATCCTTGCACATAAAATAACCGGCGCTTATATATCGTGGTACCGCTTAACCCTTCGTTGGTGTGGTGACTAAAAGTTCCTTGAGTGGTGTGGTGGGGTATGACATACCCCATGCCTATCAATTTCAAATAAATACCAAATTCCAATAATAGCAATATTTTGTGGTGATTTATTATTCTTTAACTAATTTTTAAAAAGTGTTAATTTGAAAACATAACAATTTTTCCTTCGTATTCAATATTATAGCCATAAAAAAAAGACAATATAAATTATTCCAAAAAGTGAGGTTCCAGTTTTCTGAAACATAATTTTTTTTGTATTTAAACAATTTCAAAACTGTTTTTACATTTCAAAAGTAAAAATAACATTTATTTAAAGGAAAGAAAATTCACTGTAATGCATTAATTACATAAAAAGTTATGGCGATCGAATATGATACCCCAGCCCACTTTGAAAGGCTGTCCCATGGAACAGAAATATCTGGGGTATGTAAAACGTGGCAGATATCCTGTATTTGAATGTTAATGAAAGCTATTGGGAGCGATAACGTATTCCTTAAACAAAAACATATATATATTTAAGGAAATACATGTGCTGGGGTATGACATACCCCACCACACCTCCGAAGGGTTAAAGGCCTGTACCGATCGTTTCTCACCAAACGACGTTTGCAAAGTTAAAATGTTTTTTTTTTACTGAAAATTTTTAAGCTGTCTTTTCACACCGCGCTACACACACGCGCACTGTATATACACTTGTATATTTCACGTGAGATTATCCCGCTTCGACACCACTTGTAGGATGGCCTTTTCAATAAAACACGCACGCACCGATTTAGTTCATGATATTTTGGAATTAAATGCTTTATTTGCTTAAAGGCGGCCTTACTTAAGCGCCAAATACACGACACGAACATTTCCGCGAACATTCCGCAATCTTGTTCGCAGCTTTGGCCATACACCATACGAACTTTTGGCCGAACATTAGTTCTCTTTCAGACAGCGATGAATACGGACAACAATTGTGCTGCAGCAATATCGCTCGCTGTGGCAATTAAGCGTAAAAAAAAGAGAGAAGATCGCAAAAAAATAATTTGGTGCAAAGAATGGTTTAAAATCTTTCAAAAAGCATAGCAAATCATAGCACCAAAGAGTAGGAACATATTCATCCTCAGCACCAGCACCAGACTTCAAACTATCTCTCTTTTTTTTTGATTCACGCCGGTATTGCGCCCGCAAACTACTTATTTTTTTTATAACTGTATCCTTTGTGGCATCAGGATCTACTTCTTTTAATTTTTCGATTAAAGTCGCATAATCATTATTTTTTTTAATTCTATTACAATAATTTTTACTTTTTACTTGCCACAATGATGGCAAAGATTTATACATTTCAATAAATTCACTCAGACATTTTTTATTGTCCATTTTACTTTTCCGCGCACGTCTGTTCCGTTCAGAAATTACTACGATTATGAGCTATTTCGCCATACACGCACGAACAGTTCGCGCAAATGTTCGCCAAAAATTAAAATATTTTGATTTTTGGCGAACATTTGCGCGAACTAGCAAACACCACCACACACGACAGAAAAGTTCGCAGAAACATGACATAACGGGAATGTTCGCGGAAATGTTCGTGTCGTGTATTTGGCGCTTTACTAAATAAGTTAAATATTACAAAGAATCCATGCGATCCGTGCGACCGTATACTTGCGAGTGAGTGTTCGTTCGTTTCGTTTCTTGTGTCTCTCCTTTCATATCATGGTCGATTGCAGTGTTGCGTTTTGCATTGAACAGGGTTGTGTCTGTAGGTCATTGGTCAGAGTTGCTTAATGGCATTTAGGGTTCGTTCGTCAATCAAATCCCACATACATATATACTCCTAAAGTTTAAACAAAAGTACTATGTTTTCGTATGTTTTATGTATGTATATACTATGCATATATGTATGTACTTATATGTGTAGTAGGGAGATTGAATTCTACAACATTTTGTTTTATCCAAATTTGTATGATGATTTCCAAAGACTGAGTACCGATCCATTTTAATTTTTTTTGTTCGGCAACCATGAACATCTTTCTTCAAAAAGAACCGTTGCTTTTCACGAATTATGCTATTAAAATTTGTATGTTAGTTGCGGGAGTACATTAAAACGATCGCAGTTCATAAAGTTTTATTTTGAAGTGATTTATATTAATCAAAAGTGCAGATTTAATAAATAATTTGACATTTGAGTGGTAAGTACATTACAGTGCAATTTTTTATATTATTTAGTGTAATTTTACAACCAAATTTTCCTTAGGGCCATTTTCACAGTTGCGAGTTAACTTACATTCCACAGTTAACTATGAATTTTCGATTCAATTTTAGTAATTTAACTAAATATTCACTACCCAATGTACGATAGACAACATTTTATTTCTAACAAGAGGTTAACTCACCAATATTGGGAGGTTAAACTTGAGATAAGTCGACATGAAAATCGAAAATCGAGAGTTAACTGTGGAATGTAAGTTAACTCGCCACTGTGAAAATGACCATTAGAAAAATAAGTGATTTCTATGAAACATAGTTGTTACTCAAAGCTTAAAGATTTCTATAAAATTTATAAAAGTTCTCAAAATTAGATAAAAATATTTGGTTTTTTATACGAAATTTTAGTAAGTTCTTAAATATGCAATTGAAATAGATTATAAATTACTAGAAAACCGGGCAGGTGTTTTTCTTTTCAACCATTTTCTTCTCAGCTATGACATTTGACCAACTTTCCAGAGCAAAAAATATATATGTACCTACATTAGAGTGCTTCAAAAAAAATGTTTGTTTCTTTTTTTAACACTTACCTTTGATGGAAAAAAATCTTCACCAAATATGGCGGCCGCCGTGGTATGGTGGTAGCGCGCTCCCTACCACACCAAAGGGCCAGGGTTCAAGCCCCGTGCAAAGCATCATAAAGAATTTAGAAACAGTTTTTTCAATTAGAAAAAAGTTTTCTAAGCGGGGTCGTCCGTCGGCAGTGGTCTAACAAGCACTCCGAGTATGTTTCTGGCATGAAAATTCATATGCCTAGCAGATGCCGTTCGGAGTTGGCATAAAACATGTAGGGGACCCGCCAGTTTGTAGAAAAAATTGAAAAGGAGCACGACGCAAGAGAAGCTCGGCATAAATCTACTCGGAGGTAAATCTTGACAAGTATTTATTTTAATTCAAAGATGGGTACTATAGCTGAACTCATAGGGGTCGCTATTTTTTTTTTTTAGTTTCCCATGTAAAATTGGCTTTTTGATACGTAAACATCTTTGCTCACGGTATGGGGGAATACAAAATGAAAGATGTAAGATATGAAGTGTGAATTGCAAGGTACGGTGTGACGACTATCCAATTTTTTACAAATTTCACTCTTAATAAAATCTCCATATCTTTTCAAAATTACGGTCATTATCCCCAAAACCGCTTTATTTTGGTGTTCTTTAATCCACATTTTCATCCATATCTCCAGAAAGGGTTGACATCGGCTTGAAAGAGGCTATTCATTCAATACTTGAAGTGTGAAAAAAGTTATTTTCCTTGAAACTATTTCATTTGGCAGCTTCCTCAAGTATTCAACTTAGCAACGAAAAGGTATCCATTTTTAAAATTCCCACGTTTTGTTCTGTAAGCTTACTGAAAGCCCTTTTACCCTTTTACCCTTTTAGCTTATTTTTATATTAAAAACCACACGAATGGGTAAACATCCCATAACGCATCTCTGAAAATGTCTTATTTTTGGCCGTATATAAATAAAGTACAGCTCAAAGAAAATATGAAAGTTTCTACTTCCGGACAAGCAAATGCACTTTTTGCTAATAACTTGCTAAATAACATGTGGGCAAATCGATCTGACAAATATTTGTAATTTAACCCAAACTATTGAAGATCTAATTGAGAAAGTATATCCCGGAGTTGGTGGTCTTATAACCAATTCATTGGACTGGTTTGAGGAGCGGGCAATATTGTCAGCTACCAATGATCAGGTGGATGCAGTAAATGCCTTAATACTTTCAAATTTTACTACGGAAGCACAAGTTTTCCACTCAATAGACACAATAATAGATATTAGCGAGGCAGTTCATTACCCAATAGAATTTTTAAATTCTCTAAATCCCCCCGGAACGCCACCACATAAACTAATTGTTAAAGTAGGAGCTCCTGTAATATTACTACGCAATTTAAATCCACCAACTTTATGTAATGGAACTAGGCTGCTGATCAAAACAATTAGAACGCATTTGATTGAGTGTTCAATTTTGACTGGCTGTGGTGCTGGAGAAAACGTCTTGATTCCAAGAATCCCGATAATACCAACAGATCTTCCATTTCAATTTAAACGGCTCCAGTTTCCAGTCAAATTATGTTTTGCAGTAACAATAAATAAGGCTTAAGGTCAAACACTTAAGGTGGCCGGTTTGGACCTTAGATCTCAATGTTTTACGCATGGCCAGTTATATGTTGCTCTATCCCGTGTAACAAACAAAGACAATTTATTTTTTTTGGCTCCTGATGGGAAAGCTGCGAACATTGTATACAAAGAAGTGTTATAAAACTGAAAATAAAAACTAACTGAATATGAGTAATTAATATGTATGTATGTACATAAATACATATATCTTCTAATTGGACTTTATTTATTTATGAAATTTTCTTTATTTACTAGGGTCATTATTCCGAAATATTACAAAAAATTACTTTTATTTCAATTATAAGGTTGTTTTAAACATTATCAACCTGTGTGAAACAAGGTGTGGGTTGCTAGTATGTTGAGAAAGGATGTCATATGAACGTATGCACACCCACTTATATATACATATACATATACAGTGTAGTGTATACGTAAACATATTAATGCTCACACGTACGAATACTTAGAAATAAGTATGCGCTAATTCAAATTTCCATGTCCGTTTATGTTAAAGCAGGTAATACATCGATAATTAGTTCTTTAACAAAAGCATTCGAGTAAAAATTTTAGAGGCGTTCACGCATGTAAATTATTAATAACAACAGCAATTAGCAGACATGGTCCGCCTTTAGGCATTCCGTTCATCCGCCCTACCACTTTTTTACAGTGCAGGTCAACTGAATAGAAACAACATTTTTATTTGCAGTATTTTATTTTTCTTCAAACTCGATATGTGAAAATATAATTTCATAGTATGGTTTCATTTAATAATCTTTTATAGACATTCTGATTTTCGATGCAATACATAATATATGAAAAAACATATTTTGCAATAAATTTCTGAAGCATTTAATATTTATTTGCGTTTTTAGGCATATCTATTAAAATTTTACATTTTCATAAGTAAAAAAAATTTCCTTACGTATAAATTTAGTCTTTCTAGTTTGTATACATGAAACTATTATGTTTTCTCCCATTTCTCGAGAAAAGCGATTTGATTTATTTGTTTTTCTTAAGTTGAGAAATATATGTTCTGGAGCAGCGAAGCTATGGAGCAAGCACAACAAATTAAAGATAAACGATACATTATTTTGTTTACTTGTTTTCCCCTAAAAACTTTTAATATCGTCAATAACCCCAATCTTATTATCAATGCAATAGTAAAAATATGAACGGGATCAATTTAAAACGAAGCCCTTCACTAACGTTTGCAAAGCTACACAACTTAATTTTATGTGATATCTGAAAAGACGAATATTATTTAAGTCGCCACAAGGGGCATCAAATTATGGCAATTATGAGCTGCAATTTCTGAAAGCAAATACTTATAAAGCCAGAAACATTTTCCAGAACTGCTTTCAAATTTGTTTGTCCAATTCCACCATTCACACATTTAGGACTGTTGAAAATGGATAAAAATTCAATAAGTCCATGTCGCCATATTTAATTATTAAGCATAATGTATGGGGTTTGTTTCAGCGAAGAGACAAACTAATGATACTAAATCCTTGAAGGCTTTGAACCGTCATTGAAGTGTTACTAAATTGTGTCCATGAAGTTGTAGGAAACAGGGGAAGATTTGCATATTACTAATGTACATAATATTTATAAATATCGGCCAATTTGATGTTTCAATTGTTTTCTTACTTTAATATTATTAACTATATTTTCTCGATCCAGGAAAAAGAGAAAAATTCATATTACTTAATACATTAATAAACAGCTAATAATATAACAACATCATACATAATAGCTTGATTTTTGGCCGAACTTCTCCTACAATTTGTGGTGGGCACCCGCAAATGATTTTTGGGAGAAGTTTTTTCAAGGCAGAAATACACTCTCAGATTTGCCACTGCATGCCGAGGGGCGACCGCTATTAGAAACAAACTTTTTCTACAACTTTTGATGCTACTTGCCCCAACCGGGATTTGAACCCGGGACCTACCGAATAAAGCGCGTACACCTAGACACTCGGCTACGGCGGTCGCTAACAGCTAATTACAATTTAATTGGACTTTGCAAGGAAAAGATTTCTATCAAAATCATTTCATTGCTTAGGAAAATATAACTGATTCACTTCAGAAAATTTTGTTAAGTCTATTCAGGTAACCGGCACTGTATTTTATGCCTACGATCAGACGCAAATCTGTTTGCCCTACTTCTATAGAAGAAGGCTTCCTTTGCACGAAGTGCGGTGTTCCAGAAGCTGTGTTATTTATAAAAAATCAATAATTACGCATCTTAAAAATATGAAGCGATTTGTACCGACTTTCAGATGTAAAACTGGCCACCAGCATAGTGTTTTCGAAAAGTGCTGTGGGTTTATTTCTATTGTACATAAATACATACGTATATTGGTACATACGTCCAGCGTGCGCTGCACGTGCACACATACTCAGTCGAATGCACGTGTCATAATTCCGTTCCAATACATGAACCTGAATTTTTCCTAGGCAGAGACAATGGCGATGAAGTCGCGGCTTTGCGGTTCATCATCTACTTGTTAAAGCCGACTCAAAAAAGGCACGAAAGTTTCAGGAAAAATGCATTCCCCTTTTGCTATAATTTTTAATTTGAAGAAAACAATACATACGAAAGCTATTGGTGGCTTGAATTTGCCCTTAAATAGTGAACATAATTTCAAAATACCTTTCCTGGGTTTTGAAGCTTAAGAAGGATCTCCCTACAAAATGAAGAGAAATTAGGGAAAACCAAATGCACACGATCTAATAAACCACACCCGGAATGGTTTATTTATTTATTGATAGTAATATCACGTTGGATGGAGGTTTCATTCAAAAATATCAATATTTGTTGCTTCCTTACACATAGTGAGGACATAACATGAATTATTACGCACATTTAAACTTGTTTAAGTCTTAGATGTACTATGTCTTATTTTGCAATTAAGATATTGAACTGAAGCAGCACGTGAAGCAAACGTACGTAGCGGCATTCTAGTTTGCGCATGGCAGAAAAGCTCTTCCAGCGGAGGTTGACATTCTTGAGAGAGCAGGATCGGAAGAGTTATATCAACTTTAAATCTAGATAATAATTCTGGTGATATTGTTTTTAGTATTAATATCAGCAAAAGAGCAAACAACCCATATCGGAACCGTAGGAAGACCAATTTGTTTGAAATTGAACGTATTGAGCAGAACGCAATTTAACTCCATAGGGATTGTCCACGAGGGTACTCAGAAAAATCAGCTTCACCTTGGTGAAACCGTGATCTATTTTTCATCAGAAAGCAGTCCAAGGGTTGAGCTTTTGGGTTTTATGTGAGATATTAATAAAGAAAAAGAATTAATTATAAAAAAATATGAGTAATTAAAATGTTATAACAACAATTGCTTCTCCGAGAAACTTCTCAAAATTCTTTAAAAAAATGAAAACTGGTGTACACGGGATAGAAGTTAATCTTCTTAAACAAAAACTAAGAAAAAAAAAGATTTAATGTGCGAGGCAGAGAGAAGAATCATCTCAAAAGATATTCATTAATACAAGAACTTGGATAAATATACTCTGTTTATTCAATATGTACACAGTCATTGGTGACTATTTCAATTCGTCGTAATTAAATAACAGATTTAAATAACAGTTTATACCATATTTCTCACAAAAAAATTAGTTAGAGGTAAAAAATCATCTGATGCAATATATACGTTAAAATCTCCACCGAGAAATATAGAGAGGATCAGCACCCATCCTAACTGTAAATGCCTTGTAAATTCTTTACAGATTTATATAAATTTTATCAATATATAGGGTGTTTTTTTTAGGGGTATAGAACTTCGAATTGAAATAAAACACAAGAAAATCGTTTTAAGGTCCATCAATTTGGTTTTATTGGAAGGATAATTTTATGCCATTAATGTTTAAATATGATTTCGGGCATGTGGCCGCCGCGGCTGGCTCGAATAAAGCCAATTCTACAGGTCCAATTTTCAACCACTTTTTCGAGCATATGGGGCCGTATGTCGGCAATAACGCCACGAATGTTGGCTTCCAATTCCCCTAACGTTTCTGGTTTGTTGGCGTAGACGAGCGACATCACATATCCCCAAAGAAAATAATCCAATGGTGTCAAATCACATGATCTTGGTGGCCAATTTACAGGTCCATTCCGCGAAATTATGCGCTCATCGAATGTTTCCTTCAATAAATCGATTGTGACGTGCGCTGTGTGGCATGTAGCGCCGTCTTGTTGGAACCACAACTCATCCACATTCATGCCATCCAATTCGGGAACAAAATAGTCGGTTATCATGGCTCTATACTGGTCTCCATTAACGGTAACTGCCTCTCCAGCATTATTGCGGAAGAAGTATGGCCCAATGACTCCACCAGCCCATAGAGCACACCAAACAGTCAGTTTTTGTGGATGTAATGGCGTTTCAAGGGTCTCATGTGGATTCTCTTCACTCCAAATGCGGCAATTTTGCTTGTTGACGTAGCCATTCAACCAAAAATGAGCCTCATCACTGAACAAAATTTTGCGATGAAAATCAGCATCGAGATCAATCTCATTTTCGGCCCATACACCAAGATCACGACGCATTGCATGGTCTCGCGGCTTTAATTCTTGCACAAGCTGGATCTTGTAAGGTCGCAAGCCAAGATCTTTGCGCAAAATCTTTCATAAAGTTGATGGACAAAGCTCCAATTGCTGTGCACGGTGGCGAATCGATTCATTCGGGTCCTCTTCAACACTTTGCTCTACAGCGGCAATTGTTTCTTCGGTGCGCACTGTTCGACGTCTCTGCGGATGCGTATTATCACATAGAGTAAACGTAGTGCGAAAACGATCCATGGTTAACCGAATTAATTGCTCTGATGGACGATTATGTCGACCATAAAATTGACGGAGCTCGCGGTAAGCTTCGCGAACTGAACCATTATTTTCGAAATAAATTTGCACGATTTGCAAGCGTTGTTCTTTTGTCAACCTGTTCATGATGAAATGGCAAACCAAACTGAACATAAATGACATTAGAGTTGCCAGATTTGACCACAAAATGCCAGTTTTATCTCTATTCGAAAAACAAACCTGTAAAAAAAACACCCGATATTAAACTATCGCAATACACTTATAACCAGCGAAATGCTTGGGGATTATCGTATTTCTTTCACGCAAGCGTAAAGTAATCGTCTTTTAGAATTATTAATTGTGGATCCGCTAAAGCCACTGGAATAGAAAAGTATGATGTCGGTGTGATTAGAAATGATTTTATAATCCGACTTAGATGACAATGAAATCATACATAAGTTTGTCACTGTATCCTTATAATAATATAATAAACTTTGTACAGTTAAATACAATGCCTTTTAGTCATAGTCGAAATAAAATTGACCTTTATTTGATACAGCTATTTTCGGCAGATATCGCATTGAAAATCTTCAGCTTTACTGTGACTACGGGACATTGTTTTTAAATTCACTGCATTTTTTGCAAAACGAACTCGCGTGTACTAAGTATTTAATATATAATTTGTCTCTGTGCGATAAATAGTTTTCATTGAAATGTAGGTACCTATTTCACAAAAAAAATAAAATAAAATTTGTATGTGATTACATAAAATGCCTACACTATCGCTTTGTAGCGTTGGAAATACGCCGGTTTTTTCTCATTATCTCTTTCTCAAAGTTATAACTTTCGCCTGAACTAAAGGGTGTTTTTTAGGCATGTGGTTTTCAAGATGAAATAAAACGCATATAATTGTATGCTATGGCCAAGAATTTAGCTTTACTATAATGATAAGGATTTGCCATTATGTTTTAAAAACGATTTTGGGCAAGTGACCGCCGCGACTGGCTCAAATAAGCCAGAGGCCCAATTTTCGACCTTTCTTGCAGAAATCGGGACCCGTATGCCAGTAATAACGCGCCGAATATTTTCTTCCAAGGCGTCAATCGTCTCGAGCTTATCTGCGTGGACAAAAAATATTCTAACGATGTTGAATCGCACGATCTTGGGTGCCATGCCACAGGCTCACGACGAGAGATAATGCTCAATAGAAGTTTCCCTCAATACATTTATTTTTTCGCTGAACAAAATTTCCTTGTGAATTTTCCTGTGTGTCGCGCGAACCGAACCATTATTTTTGTAATAAATTTGCAAACGTTGTTTCGGAGTAAATCTGTTCATTATAAAATGGCAACCCCAACTGAATATAGATAAAGTAACAGCTATAAAAAGACTGCAAACCACACGTCTAACAAAAACATTATTTATATAACGAAATCAGCTTTACAAATTTAATAATAGTATGTTATAATAATAATAAGTTGTCATCACCAGTAACGACATGAAACCCTTTATATGTCTCCGGATTGGACACACAGCCTTGCTGAAGAGCAGGAGAATGCGGCGTTACACGGCATTACGTCCGTGGTTTGCTGGGTTTCTGCTGATACTGCTGGCCGGGTGGCACCTGGAAGGCTAGTGGAGCAGTGCAGCATGGTGTGGTGGGCCTTCTTGTGGCAGCTGCCTGTTGAGTCGCATCTACCGGTGGAGTGCCAGGCAGTTGACGCAACAACTATGGATCCGCGCTGACTCATACCGCTCATCGGGCGTCATCGCCTTAAACGCGTTACAAAAACTCAATCCCGATCCTTGGAAACCAGTAGAGAGAGATAGAATAAGAACAAAGCGAGAATTTAATTAGTTTCATGGATTGAATAGATGAAGGTGTATGAGGGGATGGAAGACTGTATGTTGTAAGAGCAGTACCAAAGGCAATGATGATATTATGAGGGCAATAAGAAAAGTTTTGCTATTTCGCGTATATCGGCTCCGGCCTGAGTAATTTATCCGTTACGAGATTTTTGGTCAGGTCGTCGGAATTATTTGTAGCCATTTCGGACCTTTCCACCATAAGAAGCACGTCGCCAGCTCTTGAGGCTGATATCCGCGAGTGCCTAGATCACCAGGGTTATCATTTTGGAGTGTAAGCAAGATTCTATTCTTTTTTCTAATAAGTCCGACCAGGGAAAGAGCGTATGAGATTGCCAGTTTAATTAGTTAACCAGTTTTGAGAGTAAAACGGCTCTGCAGAGCTCTAATCTAGGGAGGCAGACTCTTTGTAAGGGGCACCTTACTTTTGGCTACGAGTAAATGTGGCGAGAAGGAGTTTTCGTCGAGTTGCACTCTGATATAGACGCAAGCGCAGTATCCTTTTCCGAAGCATCGGAAAACCCATGGACTTGCAGCGATTGAGTAGGAGCCCATGAAACCCAACGGCCTGATACCTTCAATTGCCTAATTTGTACACCTACGAAAGACGATTCTTTGGAAACCTTGATGTAGAATTTGGCAATAGATTTTCTCAATATCGCCATTAAAAACGTACTTGCATAGTCGCCATCTGAGAATGATTAGCATCAAGTCATTTTGAACACTTGGTCCAGTATGTAGAGTGGGAAATTCTGAAAGCATTGATTACCACGCGAACCTTGGTAGATTTGCTGTCGGGGTTTTTACGGCATGGTGCGGTAAATAGAACGAAAAGTATTTACCGTTCTTTATTGGCTGCGATTTCGTCCAGCTCCCAAAACCTTTTGAGCAGTGTGCTGAGTTCCGGATCTGTTGGATCCGCAACTTGGGTGGAGAACATCGAGATTTGTTCTCTGACCGAGCCGCTAAATATCTATCCGAATATAGTGTTCTGAGCTACTTAGGAGCCATGGACATTGAGCTGTAGTCCTTCAAAGAGGATTTGTGGCGTTATATCGCTTCCTATCACCATATCGTGTTTCGCTGGTGTAAAGCAATAAGGGTCAGCCATTTGAAAAGATCAGAACTCACATTGATTGACTTTAGACACTTTAAATGTGAGAAGAAAATGAGTGAGTTGGGGGAGAATGATAGCGCTGGTAGTGTCTGTGGCCCAAATCGGACGAACATATTGTCAGATCGCAAATATTTTTTGAGTCCTGTACAACCATTTCTCCCATTCTAGAAATTTCAAAATGGTCCTCTCTTGTGAAAAAAACTATTGCAGCAAAAAAACATTGAACAAAAACACCTTTGTATCTTCCTGTTACATGAAGTTAAAAATATCTTATATCTTATCTTAAAATAGTGACTATAAAAAAGGATTAATTAAATAAAAGTACTCATTAGTAACGCTTCTTGTTTAAGACAGCTCACAGGTGCGAAAATAAGCGGTTCTTTGCGGCGTAGAACACGCCAGGGTCAATGCGGTCAAATTTCCGCTCAAAGTTCCACAATCCGTGAGACAATATCCGTTTTCTACAATGTCTCACAATGCTGACAAATAACAGCAGTTGTTTCGTACAGTAAAATGCACAGAATTAAATAAAAACACTGAACACATAGACATTGAACACAGTTATCTGTTTATTAAACACTCTGCTTTTAAGGCTGTTAAATATATGGTTTCTTTCTGTAGTAAAATGCAGAATTTAATAAAAACTGGATTCCGTGCGACTCAAAATACGTTGGTTTCATGTGCCAAAATACTGCATTCAAAACGCATTAGAATCTTGAAGAAAAAGTAGTAAAAAACTAGATAAATTTTCTTAATTAGCAAATGCCACGTTTCCTATTTACACCTGAGTGAAAAAAAGAAAAATAAAAACTATTAGCATTAGAACGCACGCATTAACCTTCCTAAAATCTTTACTACTCACTCAATTATATTGTTCATTTTTACCAGATAAATATACGATAATATTACAAGTTATACAAATTTTTTTCAAATTTAGTAGTTAAAATTTCAACACAAAACTAAACAATTAAAAAGAAATGTCAAAAACGAGGATGCCTACTAATCCAAGGCGAATCCATACAAGGTGATGTTATAAGTACAACTACAAAATTCCCATGTATTTTGTTTTTGCTTCTGCGTAAGAGTTGTCAAAATTTACATACGTTTTGTTTTTGCTTTTACGGCATTTGAAAGCTCATACGCAAAAGCAAAAACAGGTGAATAAAAAAATCAAATCGGCTGAATTCGCCTTGTACTAATCCTTTAACGGCGATGTACTGAAACGGAGTACTTTTAATACTATTTTCATTATATTTTGTGCTGTAAAAATAGAAGGTGGCATCATTGGAAGTATGCCTACCAATTTCGTTAAATTGTCGAATCGTCTAAATTGGTCTGACAGATCGTTCGTAATTGATCTTTGAAAAAAATGACGAAAAACATTTATTAGCAATATTTTAAACAAAAATTTTTTTTTTAGAAAAACCAACTGGGTTTTTGTTTGCGAACAAAAATAATTTTTCACCGCATTCAGGTGATCCGTTTGAGAAATTCTGACCCAATGGCATAGCAACATCACAGCCACCGTGTGTGATCACCATGCATGCTATTAATTGCAACACTTTGCGTATGATAGTTTAGCAACAGTATAAATCGCGCATGGAATCCAAACAGCCCAGCAACGGCTGCCTAAGGCAAAAGGCCATCCCCATGCGGGCCAGCAACAGAAATAGCCTGCACATGTGTTTCGCAGCCAGGCTAGCAACAGATTAGCCTAGCGCATAAGATCACTCGCAGCCTAGTAACAGCAACATCTTGTTGCTGTGTTTTCCAGGCAGCGTGATAACGGCGATGCTTAGCAATTAACCACGCAGTCTAAGAACAACAACACCTTGTGCAAAGGCTTCTCAAGGACTTTTACAATGTTTGCGCGTGGCAAAGTGTATTTAAGCGGGCAGAATAGTAATTAGTGGGAGAGATATATGACAGCACGCGATGGGTCAACATGATGTTAAATGAATAATTATAAAATTATGAAATAATAAGTGTTTAAATAAAGTGTGTAAATTAAATCAAATAAAGGAAATTTAATATACTTATGACCAATTTTATTTAAGGCTTTTACTACTTCATTTAGACTTCGGCTGACGGATGTTTGGGATAGTGAAGCCAAATTGTCTTGTCCAACGCACCGCTGAAAGCTGCCAGTCGCAAAAAAACGTAGAGAACTCAAAATCATAATAAATTTAGGAATAGCATGTCCTCTTTTATTGGTTTCCATGTTAGGCAGTAACTCATTTATTAATTCTATGCATAAAGATTTTTCGAACCTGTGTAAATCAATGAAATGGCTTTCGGTTGTCATATCGAAAGGATTTGAGTATCGCGCAATGTGCGCCTTAGACATCTTAAATGATTTCTAAAACAAAATGCAAACAAATAAAATAAACAAGTTTTTAAAACTAATTCGAACTTACCTTTCTTCGTCATATTGTGCTCCCAAAATTGCAAAATTATAAATTGACATGATTGTTGTTTTGTGTGCCTTAAGCTTTCCCACAAATATTTAAAAATAACAAAGTTGATAAATTTGCTTGGTACAAATGATAATGGAACAAATTTTTTCACAACCTTTTCACAGTGTTATCAAAGTAGTTATCATGAAGCATATAAGAATCGCAAAATATGATCAAGTGAAAAGTAGGTGCGGAAATGAAAATGAAAGCTTAGTTTACATTTCACAGTTTCACAGAACGAGAATTGACCCCCTGGTTTGGACTTAGACCTGACAAGTCTACCATAGACCAGATATTCACGATACGGAAAATATTGGAAAATCCTCGTGAGAAAAGGATCGATACACACCATATCTTCGTCGACTTTAAATCAGGTTTCGAAGGCTCGAGAAGAAGTTGTATATATACCGCGATGTCTGAATTTGGTATCACTTCAAAACGGCTATATAATATGACGTTGAGTAACAACGAGGCGTTTGATATCAAATGAGGTTTCAGACAGGGTGACTCCATATCGTGAGACTTCGTTAACATTACGCTTGAAAAGATAATTCGAGCTGCAGAATTAAACCATCTTTTATAAGAGCGTGCAACAGCTGCTGCTGGCATCGATATCATTGACCTCAACAACCGCGCTGTTAGTTATAGTTTTTCAAGCTGGATTATGAAGCGAAGCGTGAACGGGGGCAAAACGGAGTACCTCCTGTCATCAAACAAACAGTTGGCGCATTTGGGTCTGGCTCCCGCATCACTGTTGTCAGATACAATTTTGACAAAGTAGTGGACTTTGTTTACCTTGGATCCAGATAACGTCAGTCTTGAAATCCAACGAAAAATTTCTCTTGCTAACAAATCCTACTTTGGGGTAAGTAGGCAAATAAGCACTAAAGCCCTCTCTCGACGAACGAAAACCATGCTCTATAAGTCCCTCATCATGCCCATGCTATTGTATGGCGCGGAAACATGGTCGCTATTAACATCAGATGCAATTCTTAAACCCGTTGTAAAAAAGCGAGTGGTAGAATACTTAGAAACTACTAATATATTAATACCCAAACTGTCTGGTTTTAGGAAAAGGCACTCATATGAAACTGCAATGAATTTAATAATAGCTCGTTGGAAGGAGGAAATGAGCAGAAAGGAGTACATACTTTCTGTCTCCCTATATCAAAAGCGTGCATTTGTGACAATAGGTAAAGATTTACTTTTAAAAAATATGTGTAATAACGGTGTGGTGTTGAGCTAAAATGGTTTCTTAACCTTATCAGGAACCGTCTCCAAAGGATCTCGATATCTTAAAACAAAAGTATAGTAATTGGCCTGCAAGGATCAGTTCACGCACTTATTTTATTTAATACATACTTAAATGAAATTGCCAATTGTGTTAAGTATTACGATATTGACAGTGTTCGTTTGGCAGAAAACTTTTACAAGCTTGTACAAACAAGTACCAAATTAGCAAGCAAGCAAAACAGCTGATCGTGGGATATGGTTGCATTTCAGTCAAAACAAAAAAAAAACACAATTCGATAATTCAAATTACAAATTTGCAAAAGCATAAATGTGAGCGATTTATGAACGACGAAGAAGTAACTTTCTAACCTATCAAGACTTACATTTTTTTATTATTTAATCTAATAATGCCTTGTTCTTATGGAATTAGGTCTGCAGATGCTAAATTTTTGCTTGCTTCGGAAAACAGTTTTTTTTGTAAAGGCTGTGCGGCTGCGCGTCTTAGCTCAATTAGATTGTAGTGCTAAGTAGTAGTGCTAATCAAGAATGATAGAAAACAAGATTGCACTTTCCACGCTGAGCGCAACTGATAGTGACGCAATAATAACTAGAGGAGAGAGCAAAGAAGAAATTCAAAAAAGAAGAGGAAGAAGCGCAGAAAGGCGGTCAAACGGTAGAACGATTGAAAAGTTGCATTAGCATTGCTTGTGTAAAATGCTTTTATTTCGTCAGCGAATGGATGGATGCTGTCTAATCTACAAAAAGAGGACTAACGACTGCTCTGCCGCTTCCACTTGTCAAGAAGAACCTCAAACGTATGTAATTAAGTATAATAGAATTCAATCAACATTTATTCAATAAAATATAACTCGGTGTACAAATATGGTCAACAACCTAGTCCAAACGCGTCTCCCTCCATTCGCTCACACGCAACGATTCCCTGACACACTGTTTTCCCATCTGTGGTCTCTCCGCCTGTTTTTGCTTCCGAAGCGATGTACTCGCTAAGAGAAACAATGCTAAGATGCGTGTTGCTGGTCCTACTTCTGCTAACTACGCTGCTCGTTCAGCTGCCACTTTTAGTGCTGTTTTACTAACACAAGCTAACTGCTGCTGCGCCCATACTTTCGGCTTTATCATCGTCGCCGGCCCAGGCAGCAGTAGCTGCTGACTTCGTATAGTACTAGTACTACTCCTACTACTACTGGTGAGAAGACTATTACTAAATAATAATAATAATAACCCTTACTTATCGGAGCTAACATCAACAAGGAATTAAGTGCCATCTCTAACGAAAAGTGGCTACATATTTCTTTACTTTTGCGTAGAGTGACTGAATGAATGAATGAATAGGAAATCGATTAAGCCATGTCTGTCTGTCCGTCGGTCCGTCCGAGTATCGGATAACTCGAGTCAATATTGAACTATCTCAACGAAACTTGGGAAGCAAATTGACGTCGATGCAAGGTAAATAGGTTCGCATAGCAAATGGACGTAATCGGAAAATAATCACTCGCACATAACAGATATTAATCACACCCACCTCTCATTTAACCGCAATTAACACAAATCAGAAAATGCGATATTTTAGTAATTACTAAGGACAATTTGCTTAAATTTCATATAAAGGAATGGGTTGGAAGATAAAAGAAGAGCAAATAGATACATACATATATCTTCGAAAATACTTTATAAAACTTTCTAAAATTTAGTACATGCCTTGCATTTCAAGCCAGTAAAGACTGATTGGGCCTCATCAGTGTGACTCTAGACCTGGTACATCTACCATTGACCAAATATTCCCGATACGCCAAATCATGGAAAATACCCTTGAGAAGAGGATCGACACACCCCATCTATTTGTCGACCTCACTTTCGACAACACTAGAAAAAGTTGCCTATATAACGCGATGTCTGAATTTGGCATCCCTGCAAAACTAATACGGCTATTCACATCAAGATTACTAATTCGTTGGGCGGTAGGTAGAAGTTTTTACGTGTATTTTGTTTTTATAAAATTAACGAACCTACCATGCTACAAAGTACCAGGCTGCCGAGTGTGATAACTTCTTGTTGCTACTGTGCAATGTACGCTATTGGAGACTTTCAATAAAACTGAATTAGCTTGCAATAAAACTGAATTAGCTGTGAAACAATTTGCCAGACTACCGAAATTTAATAAACACGAAACAACAGGTCGGGTGTGAAACCAGTATTATAATTTAACAATTATAGCACTTTTTCTAAATATATATGTATGTATGTATTTGCTTACACAAAGTTCTAACTTTGTTGAGCTGCAATATTTCAAGCGTGCAACAGTTATCGAATACATTGTAAATACATTCATACATAGCACACATGCATTGCACACATACATACATTTAAGAAGTCAGCCTCAGCTATACTTTCAGCGCTGTTGCGTTTTTATTTACTATTCTTGCTACATGACCTAGCCAATGGATCTTAATTTCGTGTCGTAATAAAGGTCGTACAGTTAATCGTTCCATCGGTCCATCCAAAGGCGCGAAAAAGCCATAAAGATAGTATAACGATACCAGAATATTCAGAGGATGGAAATTAAAATTCTAAATTTCTCCGTACCTATGTAAATCTGAGTAGACATCCATAATTTATAAATCAATTTACTTGTTAAACTTGAGGAAAATATGTTAGAAGGGATCTTTAGTAAAAACTAATCTTAGAACATCGAAGAAATAGGCAAACAAAAAAATATATAAAATATTGCAATATGAAAATTGAATGCGTTTCTAACACTAATATACACAACGTAGGTCTATTTATTACATGAACATATGTACGATATATGTATGTATGTATGCTCGTGCATATCATGAAATGTAATTCGTTAAATGTACTTGACAATTCCCAGTCAATGGCTAATATCGCAATTTATTTTAATTAAAAACAAAACAGATAGAAAGAACTCCACATACATATGCACTTGAGAGTTGATTTCCTCTTTTGAGTTTTACGCAGTGCATTGCAGATGTCACAATGGAAACCAAATGTGTATGAAAAAAAGTTTTGAAATTGTAAGCTACAAACACTGCGTACAAAAAAATAAAATCAAACATTTTTTTGTCTCTTTGTTCTACCTTTTTTTTGCATTGGCTTTTTTAATATGCTATTTTCAATTTGGAAGCCAATTCTAATACAAATGAAATGTGCTCGAGGACTGAGGGCAGTGAATGCACTTAAAGTGCAATGCAAAAGCGCAGAAGGATATCATGAGCACAAATGTCTGCACTTATACGGCACAAGGTAATTAGGTGTGGGCGAGAAATGTCCATATGAACAAATTCAAAAGTAAGTATGTGTGTATGCACAAAATACTCAAACCTTAAAAACATGAGGATTCGAGCATTTGCGGCCAAGTGTTGACCATGCCCAGTCACTGAAATGCATTTCTGCTATACAAGAAGCGTGAGAGTAAATAAACACACACATACAAAGCCATGCACAAGGATAGAGCACACATGAATACAATGGAAAGAGAAGCAACTGCAATGGATTGCATCCTGGCTGTGGATTGGCACCACTCACAGCCCCGAAAGCACAGCAATAACAGCAAAGCAATTTTAAAATGAAAAGTAAAAAAGAAACAAGCCTGTAGAAACATTCACCTGCACATATACATACATATATGGCCACACATATGTACATATGTATGTATGTACTAAAAAAGACGATTACGAAAGGGCGAGAAAGGCGAATGCAATTTAGTTCTGCTGGTGTGTGCCTCTTAACGATACTCCCCAATGCTGATATACATATGTATGTAGCTTCCGCTGCCACACTATTTCTCTTAGACCACGAATGAATCATGTCTTTTTTGATCCAGAGTTTGAGCGTTTTTTTGTTAAAAACTCACTGCGCCTAGTTTCCCGAATGCGCGGCAGTCATTGGGTAGGTACATGGGGACGTACGTATCTTTTACCTTAGTACTTATGTGCACACGATTTTCGTTTCGCGCGCGGAGTTACTCTAATAAATGCATTTTATAGTATAAGGGTGATCCAAAAAAATGAGTGTAAATCTGATGCTTATTATCAGGATGCAAACATTAATAAGATAAGACCGTTCGCTCAATTCATCGGCCATGATTGTTGAGTTGAAGTTTCTAACAAAAGTAAAATAAAAAATAAGTCATTGTAAGTATTCAAATTTTTTTTCTTCAGATAAAAAATTAAAGTGTATGTGTGAGATTATGAGTTTTAACATTTTTTATATTGTTAGCAAACTTCAAAAATAGTCAGACTGACTCTCAGCTTTTACCGTATAAATATTTGTGTCGTGCTTAATATTATTATTTATTACTTTTATTTATTCCGAAAATTATTTTAACGATTTATTCCAAAACCAGTAAATAAACACACAAATGCAAAAAAGTAGTACCGTAATTTTTCACGCTAAAAACAATTGGGCAGTTCACGTGGTCATTATCTGTTGTATGTTGTAACAGGTGGCTGTATGAAAATAAGAACCTTGTGAAGACACCGCCAAGCGTTTTTTTTGTAGTTTCGTACTGATGAAATTCGATACTGAATAATCACGAGTTACAAAGTTTTATTAGTGTTATTCCAGCTTTGCATATGAAACAACAGTGATGATACAACTCGTTTGAAACTATAGCACATCCAGCAAATAATACTTAATACGATACCCGTAAATTGCACAATTATCCTGCCAACGCATTTAATTAAATATTATTTTTTCCATTTATTACAATTATGAGGGTTACTGTGAGGGCATTTTTGTACCATCCTAATGTGCATACAGCAGAAGCTCTCAAATTAGCACTATCAGAAATTATAACCTTAATAGTTATTATAACCCACTGTCTTAAAGTATTGAGCGGTCCAAAATTAGAATCCCATAAAGTGGTAGTAGTGGGCGAAAATTATATCCGAACGTATACAACCCTAACTTGTTTATGGAGAATAATAAATGAGTAAAAGTCAAACGTCATAGAGAGGAGCGCATACTTCAATGATGATGAATCTAAAGAATAAGAACTATCTTACGATGGCGAGGACATACTCGAAATCGGATCAGACATTTCTAATTTTCCCACTATGAATCATCGAAGCTCGTACCTACCTTCCGGTTCCAAATGTAAATACAGTAGAATCTCGAAAAAATTAATTCAAATGTCGCAAGGTTACTTAACGTATTAAGTTTCCTAAGCAAACCCACAATACAAATAGATTTTTCAAAATAACACGCTAAATTTGTTTCAATGAATCACTTTTCAACATCATTTGCTTGCAAACGCTTTTGAAAATGTTCATGTTAAGAAACTTAGTATTAATTTGTGCTGCGGTGTGTAAAGAAACAGACGAATCTGGTTTTTTGTTTCTTTTGTGTGGCAGCACTTGGCCATTTCCGTGCGCATATTGGTTTAGTTCCTTATTGTTTTCATGCCACTTTGTCAAAGTAGCATCACCTTCTACATAAAGAATTGAAATTGAATAACGTATTCCTGCTTAATAATATCTGGTAATAGTAAAAAAAATATTCAGAATTTCCAAATCGAAATTCTAAGCAACCAAACTAAAATATGGTTTTAATATGTAGACTTATACTGTCGCATGTGTAGGAGCTAATCTACATTTATACTAGGGGTGATAATACCGGGTTCCAGGTGCTTTTCAGGTTCCGGGGTTAGCTGGTACTAACCCGTGATCACGGAAAGGTTGAAATAGTGTATTGAAAAAGTAAGAACTGGTTTATTATATAATTTGATTACAACAAAAATTATTTTAATTTACTTATACAATACAATCAGGTGTAAATTGACTTGAATTGAAAACTGCATCATTAAAACTTACAAATTAATCGAACTGAGTATAAATCAAGCTAAAAAAGGTGTTTAGTAGTGTACGAGCTGTGAGTTTTACCATATAGTATCTATATATGTATATACTTATGTATGTATACATATGTTGTAACCATATTTATGAATCGGCTAGTACTGTTATATTGCTAACATTTACTCAAATATAAAAATTACCCTCTTGCAACATTGAAAATGTTGGTTCCCCGATTGCGTACCAAATCCCAGCAAAATCGTACTAAAAATTTATAAATACTGACAAAAGATTATATACATACTATATACATTTTTCAAACCAATTAAATTTCAATAACAGTGGGCGTTTATAAATTAAATTATAGTCAATAATTTATAAACTATATATTGCAGGCTTTAAGTATGCGTATTAAATTGGCAATTCGTAGGTACTATCTCGAAGTAAACTTGCGACTACACGTTTTGAAAAGTCATGACAGCTTACTCTGTGAATAGGTGTTCAAAACTGAAGTCAATCCGGGAATGTTCCGGAATCACATAGTTTTTTTAAATACAATTTTAAAAATGTATTACTTCAATATTTATCTGGATTAATAAACGCTTGATTTTTAAAAACAGTTTATCTTAAATTTTATACGCACTTATTTCATGATTTCAGTTTTAAATTTTTACTTATACTAAAAAAGTTATGTTCCATCCCGAAGTCATGTTATCACAATATTGATATCCTTAATTCATACAAACTATGTATATGTACGTAGTATGTATGTATATATGATATTGCGGGTGAATATGTGAAGTGCATCGAAATAGCTCACGCAACTGTAACTGCAGCAGATATGGCATGCCAGGTTCGTACTGCATTGGAGCCATCAATCGCTGATTCGTTTTCAACGTGCATGATTATTCTTTGACAGAGAGAATAGGGAGGAATAGAACAAACAATCGTACTCTTTCCGCTGCAGTGTTTTTGACTATTTATTGTTGTTGTTTTAATTTTAGTATATCCAAAGTTTTTGCTTTGATACTACATATCTTCTATTGGCAATACATACGAACATATGTATGTGCCGTAGTGTATAAATACTCATTTTTTTATTAAGTTGTAAAGGTTGAAGAACATTTATTTGTACATATGTATTTACATATATTGGATAATTGCACGGTGGACTCAATACAGTAGGTTAAACGGCGTCAGTTATACCGCTACTTTGGTTTTGCCGATTAATCAAGTCCATATAGACCAAGCTGTTCTGATCAATAAGCGGCAGGGTCACTTTTTATACCTTTCATGAGAATGAAATGGTATATTAAGTTTGGTCCGATGTTTGTAAGTGCCAGAAGGAGAAGAGATAGACCCATCAAAAAGTATACCTAAATGATCAGGACGATGAGCTGAGTCGATTTAGCCATGTCCGTCTGTCTGTCCGTCTGTCCGTCTGTCCGTCTGTTTGAACGCAAACTAGAGCTATTTTGATGAAATTTGGTGAGCAGGTGTCGTTGTACAAATGATTAAACATTTGTCGGAATCGGCCAGATCGGGTGACTATAACATATAATACAACCGATTATTCAGATATTGAATTTTGCGCCATAACTCCTCCATTTAAGCAGCTAAAGGCTTGAAATTTTGCAGAAATATCAGCCATTATTAGCTACGTATCAGTATTGAAAATCATGAAGATCGGAGAAATATAACATATAGCTCCCATACAACCGATTGTTCAGATATTGCATTTTGCACCATAACTCCTCCATTTAAACAGCTAAAGGCTTGAAATTTTGCACAAACATCAACCATTATTAGCTATATATTAGTATTCATCAAGATCGGAGTTCACAGTGTAAATCGGCAAGATAAATTCAGGACAAATATTTATTGCGAAAAGTAATAAGCTCAGCGCAATATCACATGAATCATAGCGTTAAACGTTTGGGAACTATTTACGGATCTGATAACTGTTTTCAAAGTCCGACATATGTAGGTCTTACATATTAATACTTAATTATTTGTATTTTTTAAATGTTGAATATCAAGCGTCGATACGATATTAAAAATATTCAAAAACCATTCCCTTCTTAAAACATATAGTTCTTTTTAATTACATAAGGAAAAGCATTAAATAATTTATAACAATGCCTTTACTAGAATTATTTTTATTGATTTGAAGGAAATTTTCGCTTTTAACTAGTGCCCTTTTTAACTACCCCACTCGCACAAATACCTGAATTTGTGATGCTCGAACTACGTATGTGTTAATAACACTTCCGTAAAATGAATACTTTTAAAACTTTTAGAAAGATTTCGGTTTGGAGTTTTGTTTATTAGGTGTGCATTTTGAATATGCGGCCAACTTAAAGTCTCGCTGGAGTGCCTATATCAAGACACTCAAGCTCAAGGACAACAAACAGTCGACCACATAAGTAGGTAGCTACAGTAATTTGGTATTTGTAAGTAATCAACACAGTTGCACTAAGCACCGGAACGGATTCTTTCCTACGTATTGACCGTAGTTATATCAATTAACGTTCACAGTTTTTTACCTGCTACATACTACATAAAAACTCTGTTAAATTTTTTTAGAACATTCAGTTTAGTTCAAAGCAATTGAGAGTTTAACTGTTTAATATTTATACAAGTAATTTAAAAAAAACCAAACAATTATTTAATTGTAATACATTTCTCTATTTTAAAACACACTTAAAATTACAAACTGCAAGTGTAATTTCAACGATTCAAAAAAATTTAAATAAGGTTCATAGAAGAGACTTATAACAACAGGAATGCCGCGAGTATCTGCATGATCTCAGGAGCAGCGCCGCCGGGATACTATCAACCGAAGGCGGCAACATTACGAAAGAAATTTATTGCAGAACAGGGTAATAAGTGCCAATTTAATGGCTTCTCTTCGGTCTTCCAACACGCAGTTTCGAGAAATAGAGAGGGAAAATGACGCAGAATCCCATAGATTAAGACGACGGCTACCAATGCGTAGAGCGATTGAACGAACCCAGAATACTATTGCTCATAGGACAAGAAGAGCTATTCCTCAGTTGAGAGACGTTGAACGGGTTCAGGATTTAGAGGCACGAGCAACTCGTCGACAAAATGCTGAACTAAGAGGAGCCGAGCAAGCCCAGAATACCCTTGCGCATAGAACGAGAAGGACTAATCCTCAGCTGAGAGAAGTTGAACGGGTTCGTGATGCAGAGGCACGAGAGATACGGCGACAAAATCCTGATCGAAGAGAAGAAGAGCAAGCACAAAACACCCTTGCGCATAGGATGAGAAGGACTAATCCTCAGCTGAGGGAAGTTGAACGGGTTCGTGATGCAGAGGCACGAGAGACACGGCGACAAAATCCTGATCGAAGAGAAGAAGAGCAATCACAAAATACCCTTGCGCATAGGATGAGAAGGACTATTCCTCAGCTGAGAGAAGTTGCACGGGTTCGGGATTTAGAGGCACGAGCGACACGACGAGAAAATCCTGTTCTAAGAGGAGAAGAGCAAGCCCAAAATACCATTGCGCATAGAACGAGAAGGGCTATTTCTCAGTTGAGAGAAGCAGAACGGGCTCGCGACTCAGGAGCACGAGCGGAACGACGGACAAATCTTCACTTGAGAAATATTGAACGTATTACAGATAGGATAGCGAGGATAGAACGCCGCACAAACCCTATCACAAGACGAAGGGAGCAACTCATGAATACGAAAGAAGGACCGACTATGGTATGTATATGCTGTGGTGGAACTTGGTTTTCTCACCAAATCAAAAAACTGGAGAAGTGTGCTATTGCAAGAAAGTATCCACACCTCGAACTCAACAAAATATTTTATTTGCAAAACGAGTTCCCGAACTTAACGGGAAAATTCATATTTTGCTTGACATGCTATCCCCAAACAATGTCAGGAAAAATTCCAAAAATTTGTCTAGCTAACGGTCTCCAATATCCAGACATACCTGATGCTTTGAAAAATTTAACGTGCCTGAAGAACGTCTTATATCTCCAAGGATTCCATTTATGAGAATAGTATCTCTAGGATTCGAACGACAATGTGCTATTAGAGGAGCCGTAGTCAATGTGCCTATACCAGTGGTCGAGACGGTGACCACTCTCCCTCGGAGATTTGAAGATGCGCAAGTTATCCAAGTTCACTTAAAACGCCGGCTAGAATATAATCACAGTTTTATAACGGAAACAGTAAGACCGGCGAGAGTATTTACAGCGCTTCAATATCTATTGGAAACGGAGCTATACCGCTTGCACGAGGATATCGTCAGAGATTTGCAATTGCATCAGAACATAAATATTGGAACCGAGTTTAACGGAGAAGATAATTTAAATCCAGGCGGTCAAGAAACACTTTTGGACAACGGGCTTATCGAAAATCTTCCACTAGAACGAGTGGCAATAGCCCCTGGGGAAGGGCGAATACCTATAGGTAGATGTAACAAGAGATGACGAAGCAGAGGAGTTATCCTTTCCAACAATTTTTTGTGGAAAAAAGAGACGGACCACGCTTACCTACAGCAAAATAGAACTTGTGGATAATAAGGACATTTCCGAAACTGAAGCAGGGCAGTTGTCTAATTCAGAAAAGGCCCGACTTATAAGGACGGATCCTGTAACCTGTTCTCGGTATTTTGATTTCCGTTTCCGACAAATGATTAGGTTACTAAAGGATAAAGTATTTGAGCCACATGTGCTTAGTCATTATTACTGGAGGATTGAATTCCAACATAGAGGCTCTCCTCACTGCCATGGAATGTATTGGCTCAGTAGTGCACCTACTCTGGAGACGGAAGGAGTGAATAATATGGATCCAGTTATCGAATTTGTCGACCATTTTATTACGACCGACGGACAAAATCCGGAAGTGCAGCAATTTATTGATTACCAAAAGCACAGACATGGTCATGCTTGCTTAAGAGATATACGAGGCCAAAAAGTATGTCGTTTCAACATGCCTTACCCACCAATGCCCAATACTGAAATATTATTTCCTCTGGAAGAAACTGAGTTAAGTGAAGAGCATAAAATTCTGTTCCAAAAAATTAAAAATGTTTTGAACCAACAGAATGAGAATATGGAAGCGGAACACTTAAACAATTTCGAGGAATTTTTAATGCATCCAGAGATTTCCACAACTTATGAAAAATACAAATTAGCGCTGCGTTCAAGTTTAAAAAAGCCTCAAATATTTTTGAGAAGAAAGTTTTCTGATCGGCTATTAAATGCATATAACAGCGACATTTTACGTTTGCATAGAGCTAATATGGATATTCAGTTCATTCTCGACGCCTATGCATGCTGCAGCTACATTATAAACTATATAAACAAATCCAACAGAGGAGTATCTCAGCTGCTAAGGCAAGCTATGGAGGAACTAAATAATGGGAATTTTACTATCAAACAAAAGTTGCAACACATTGGCAACAAATTCATTAATGGATCCGAAGTTTCCGCTCAAGAAGCATCTTACAATATATTGGGACTTCATCTTTCAGAAGCCAGCGAAGGAGAAATATTTATCAATACATCTCACCCAGATAAAAGGGTAAGAATGGTAAAGCCGAAAAGTGATCTGGAACGGCTCCCTCCTGACTCTACGGATATTTACGTGACGAGCATACTGGATCACTACACTCAAAGACCAAGCCAACTAGATCAAATGTGTCTTGCTGATTTTGCTGCGTAGTATCGATTTTCGAAATCAGGAAAAGAAATAATACCAGGAAACGAGGACAATGAAGAAGAAGAACCAGAAGATCAAAGTTTTGCGGCAAACGAGATCCCACTTCAATTAAATGACGGGAGCGGTTTCATGAGGATGAGAAAGCACCCACTTATTTTAAGATGGCGACGTTTCAGTGTTGAATTTTCTCGACCTGATTACTTTCGGGAAATGGCAATGTTGTTTTATCCATGGCGAAACGAAGCTGTCGACTTAATTAATGCTGACGTAGAAGGAATTTGTAATGCCAACAAACTAACTATTGACGAGAACAAAGGAAAGTATGACAAGTTCTCAGGCCAAGAGCTCGAAAGGATTTTGGAGAACTTGAACCAACAGATAGCTGTGGAGGATGTTGGTGATCAAAATAATATCACTCCTTTTCTGGATGAAGAGTTCAGAGCATTGGCGATTCCAGAAATCGGAAATGATGTCGACGTTTTACAAAGCGAAAACCAAAATTTAGAGGAAGTCAGGCTTATAAGATTACCTGTTCTTATTCAGGAAAATGAGCTCCTTGCAATAGAGCGCTCTTTAAATTCAAAACAGCGTGAATATTTTTATCATGTACACCACAATATGAAACTGAAGAGGCGCTTTTATGAATACGTTGGATTAGGTGCTGGGGTAGGAAAAAGCCGATTAATTTCCGCAATATACCAGTCACTAACAACGCGAGCGAACAATTTACCCGGCAGTAACCCCGAAACTATAAAAGTTTTATTATGTGCTCCCACTGGAAAAGCAGCATTTGGAATTGGCGGCGCAACTTTACATTTCGTCTTTTCTTTGCCGATAAACCAGTCCTCGACAGAATTACGTCCACTCAGTAATGATATGGTTAATTCTATATCTTCGAACCTGATAGACCTTCAGCTAATAATAATTGATGAAATATCAATGGTCGGCGCAAAAGTGTTCGGATATTTGGATTCTCGTTTAAAACAAATTTTTCGCAATAATGAATATTTTGGAGGTGTACCCATAATTGTATTCGGAGACTTGAAGCAACTCTCACCAGTAGGAGATAGATGGATTTTCTCACCAAACCAGATGGACCCATATAGTGCAATTACCGGAACACCACTTTGGGACCTGTTCAGTTTCTATGAACTCACCGAAGTCATGCGTCAAAAAGAAGATCGAGCATTTGCAGTTGCTTTAAACAACATGTCTGAAGGGAATATGACATCTGCTGATGTTGCGCTTATGAAATCAAGAGAAACAAATTTATGTGACGTCCCCAACGATTGCATTCATCTTTTTTACTCAAACATGGATGTATCAAATTACAACATTACACGTCTGGCTGCAATTGCAACGGAAGAGTTTATATCTACAGCAAAGGACACTCTGAAAGCGAACTCTATGTCGGAGCGAAATAAAATAAATATATTGGACGCCGTTAAAAACTTTAAAATATCAGAGACACAAGGCATGTGCTACAGTTTACAACTAAAAACGTCTGCAAAGTATATGATTACAGTTAATATTAATACTTCGGATGGGTTAGTAAATGGAGCTACAGGTCGGCTGATGCAAATTGATCATGAGGGCCCACAGCGGACACCAGCTACTCTTTGGATCCAGTTTTCAGAGCCAGCGGTGGGAGCCATAGCACGATCAAAAAAGCCGCACACCACTGAATCGAGCTGGACATCGATTGATAAAGTGATACGGACTTTCCAGTATAAAAGAAATGAGCAAGTTTTGATAGAACGAAGGCAGTTTCCTTTAGTACCAGCAGAGGCTATTACAATACATAAAAGCCAAGGAGCAACTTACAGACATGTTGCTGTCCACATCAAAAAAGGAATGAGTCGATCAGCGTTATACGTCGGATGCAGTAGAGCGACAAATGCTTCTGGACTATTTATTGTTGGTAATTTTATTCCACCGAGACCATTTGGAGCCAACGAAGTTGTTGAGAGACAGTTGAATGATCTGCGAACAACAAAAAAGTTGGATACTCACTACAACTTTGTTTTTGGGCGACCAGATAACAGTATTCTGTTATATTACCAAAACGTACGAAGCTTAAGAAAGCATATTACCGAAATTAAAAGGGACCAGCTTATTTCCTCATCGGATATTCTCTGCTTCGTAGAAACTTGGGCCATGCAAGGAGAAGATTTTCAAATTGAAGGTTTTGATATTGTGGCGAGGATTGATGGAGTTGCTCCAACCGGGCAAAGTCGCCCTCGAAATGGAATGATAATGTACTGCAAAGCTGATCTCAAACGCTGCTTTTCGACAAATTCCTCGAAATATCAATATGCAGCTGGTAAAGTTTATCAGTTTTTAGCGACATCAAAATCAAACTTGACAATTGCAGTGATATATAGAAATCCATCGTTTTCGTTACTAGAGTTTAGAAGAATATTGGAAGAAGATTTGAAAGAGCTGTCGGATCAAAATGGTGCACAATTAGTAGTTGTAGGTGACTTAAATATTTGTCGGCTTACGTCAAATGAATTACTTGGGAGACGATTGAGGCAGCTGGGACTTCAATCATTACTAGAAAATCTTGCTACAACCAAGCAACAAACTGCGATAGATTGGGTTTTGACGAGTTTACCTGCAGAAAGTACAAGGGCGATAACATATGAAACCCCCTACAGTGACCATGACGGGATATTTTTTTGTGCAAGCTACTAATTTAGGTTAAAATAAATTAAAATACGTTAAATTGAATTAATTTAAATTAAGCAAATAGCGGTTTCACATAACGCCTAATGAGTAAGTTAGTATATTTTTTATATTCAAAATAAAGGTTAGCATATTGCTAATTAACTGAATTAGGGCTACATGCGAAATCGCAATAAATTAACGTAAGTTAACTTAAGTAGAGTTAAGTTAATTATAAGTTATAAGAGTATTATACACTAGTATTTGTGTTGTTGAAATCTTAAATTAAGCACTGCAAAAAATAAATAGTAGGTAATACGAAATTGTAATACAATAACACGTTTTTTACTATTCTTCCATTCATGAAAGGTATGAAGCCTTCGGCATAGCCGAAGACAGCGCTGTTTTTACTTGTTTAATATTGTGGATGAATTTATTACATCTCTTTCTATAAATAATATTTCTAGACTCCATATTTCGCCACGGGAAGTCGCAATCTTGTATTCTATCATTCTTGGGGTAATTATACAAAGTTCCAACATGAACTGTATCCACGATGCAGAGAAAAGAAGGTGACGACAAAAGCACTTCCGTTACTTCGTACTTGCCACGTTTGACGGATTGACGTCACAGTTGGCTCTTAAAAAGTTGATTTTTCTGAATTTTGAGTGATTTATTCAAAAAATTAAAAACAAAAGGGAAATGCCGAGCTTTGTATTTTAGCAGTTGCAGTGCAAATAAAACGCCCAAGTGCAATTATCACCTTCCTTTTCTTCTCGCTATTCCTGTGGTATGAACATCCGTGGGGTGTAAGCTGCCGGCGTTGTAGTAATTTGGTTTTCCATCATTCTTGAACTGTATCAATATACATACATACATACATACATACATACTATACATACTATGTATGCATGTAGTACCTACACATACTTATGCAAACGCGAGCAAACCGTGGCGAAATAACTTCGGAAATATTGAAATCATTTCTCTTCATTGGACAACCCATATTTAGTTAATATGTGAAAACTGAGCCGAGATACATATGTATATTTTCAGTTTTACCTTGAAAATTTGATAAACTCTCACTAAATATTTTCTGAGAAAAATGTCAGTAGCAACATTAGAATTATACGTATGGTACATACATGTGCATATATGTACGTATGTATGTATTTCAAATTTTTTAAATTTCATTTTAAGACAAACAAAACGAAAAAAGGAGAATTTCGTTTAAAAACTGAATAAATTGAGATAGTAAAGCAAAAACTAGTATATTGAAAAATGCTGGACACTTGCTGTTTGCTGCACTTCGAATCAAGTGAAATAAATTATTCTAATATTAAAGGTACACGTCTCAATCTAAATGCAGTGCCATCATAGATTTTAACTGCCATTTCATTGCATGAAAAGTAATAATCTCCAAGCTTAAAACTTATGTGTTTCTTCCTGAAATTTCTTTGGCATTAACGTAAAGTTGTATTTGCTAAAGTTGTTTCATCAGATAGGAAGCTGTTTTCATTATATTGAACTTTTTATGGAAATAACGTTTTACATTTTAAACACATGATTTTAAACAAGTGCCAATTGAATTTATGTACAGAGCTCGATTAATAGTACTGCTACGTTAATTGTTGCTGTTGTTGTTGTTGTTTTACTTTTTTATTATTGAATAAGCATCTTCAAGAAATAATTTTATCAAACCATTACAAAAATTAACTCAAATTATAAGATCTGGGAGTATTGCGTTATACAGTATTTAACGTTTTTCCTGAATGAAACTGTAACCGATTTTGTGATTATCATCAAAATAATGAAGGCCAAACAGAAATACCATGTGAAGACAACTCAAAGTTCATTTGGTTGTTCCTCTTCTCCTACCAATGTCAGCAGGCACCACAGTTCGAGTCCCGTTCTTTTTTGGACTTAGGAATCGTTATCTACACATACGAATTCGCCTAGGACGTAAAGTAACCATAACTCCTTTTTATGAACTCGTTTGTAGATATGTATATACATACATTCATTTCTGAAGTAGTTCCTTGTACCATATTGTACATACATATGTATGTATGAAGAAAAGTCAAAGGAGGGTTAATACAAACAAGCATACGAATTGTTTACATTTCCATTTTTAAATAAGCGTATCTGACGTATTGATTTCAGTTTGGTTGATACGAAACATATGTATAACGAAGAAATTTATAATGGGAAAGAAAGCTATGTATACACAATTAGGGAGTTCACAAGCCGTGTTATATGTCGTATATATTTAGTCCGTAATCGAAATAACAGTGGAACGTGTGAACGCACTGTGCTATTTCGTTAACTATTGTATGTCGTATTCAAGCAGTTAAGTGAATAAAGTGGCGATAAACAGAAACAGCTGATCGAATAACACACACAAATAAAACACTAAACATACCTTTCAGAGTTGTATTGAAATAAGACAATTTTACATGTGAAACAAAAACAACAAGTTTACAACTGTTGTATTGCAATAACACGATTAAAGAAATACGACAAATAACACGGCTTGTGAACTCCCTAAATGATCCAAAGCGATAGAGTACGCATTTTTTCTGATCATGACAAATCTATTTTTGTAAGTACTATGTACCAGAGAGCTGCAAGGGATACATAATTTTCTTGTATACTCGAGCATCTAACAAAATTCGTTTTGCATCAATCTCTTTAAACGAGGAGAAGTATTTTTCGTTAGCGACTGAGCTCAAGGCGAACATGTTGGTCACAACACTCGAGTGCTTTTCATACATATTTGATTGGGTTTGGGTGCTTTCTATATAGTCGAGTGTTCGAGTGTGCACATAATTTGCTTGTATGGCTTTGCGTAGTGTGATCGGCAGTGCAGTGCACATATGGTAAAAATCCTTTCAATATTATCTATTGTTTATGTGTATACAGCACTTACACTTTGCCATTTCTTATATTTTTGCTTACACGAAATGCAACATCACGACGCCTACATTCCGTCTGTAGTAGGATTGTTGATATTATATCGATATATCGATATATCGATATTGACGATATTTTTTGCTTGCGACGCGATATTATCGGCGTGATATTTTTTGGTTCAATAGTATCAGATATCGACATTTTACTTACAAATATCGCCTGGTTACCAGAGAAGAATTATATACACCATAACCGTGTGCATATATGGCAAATTGTGCAATGTACCAAAATATAACCGAAGTGGCCACATCGATTATCGATTGTATAAGTATAATTGTAAACACGGATACATACTTATATATGTACATGCATTACAAATACCGTATTTTTAACACATTTTACAAATGTACGTTAAGATTGGCGCGTCTAAAGGAGTAAACTTCACGTGAAGAAAGTTTAAAAGCTAAAGAGTTATTTTACACCAAAGGAAAAAAACGCAATGATTTGCACCTTATGCACAAAAATAGTGAAAACCAGTGGAAACACATTAACCCTGCTGTTAGGTTAAGACCATTTGGTCCAATTTTTTTTTTTGTTTTCTTTGTAACTTTGGAACGGTGATATATACTGTCTAAATTTTTCAGCTCAGGTCGTCTTTTTATAAAACAATATTATGTGCGAAAATTTAATTCTCTGACTTAAAACTGGACTAAGATAAATTGAAAATTACGAATCTTAGGTTAAGGGACCATTTGGTCCATAGTATATTTTCTTTGATTTTCTTTACATTAATTTTCCAAAAATAAGTATTTATTAGTTTGTTCGATATTTTTTGGCACTACATGATGAGCAAAAAAATGTTTTTCGGTTGGTTTTGCAAATAAACGCACTGCAAATGGAGCATTTTACATCAGACTTAGACTTGCAGCAACTACAAATTCCTCGCTTTCGAGCTCCTGAACTAGAAGCATTTTTAGAGCAGGCCACAGGTGCTGGGTTTTACCAGAGTTGAGTAAATAATAAAATAATAATATTTAGCAAGTATTGAACCAAACTAAATATAAAGACTAAGATTAAATTGTTATTTTGTATGAAAACTGCAGTATGGACCAAATGGTCCTCTAACCTAAGATTCGTAAGTTTTTTTTAACCTAACAGCAGGGTTAAATATGCTTGCGCATATTAAAGCAAATCATCATCACATAGCTGATAACCTTTTCTCGGTAACTCATGCTCAGGTTTACGTAAATAACAATAACACAAAATTTTGTATTCAACAGAACATCGGTGACCACGACGCCAGCGCTTGTTCAAGTAAATCTTTAGTGGAAATGCGAAAAAGGCCGAAAGACTGTAATCTGAAAACATATTTGACGACGTCACGCAATTCGCAGGTCAGGTTAAAAAGTTTTGAAATATGCACCAACTTACTGTGTTTTTATTAATAGAAGGTGGCATTAAGGATCAGAAAATTACCGCTGCCCTTGTTTTTATGATTTGTAAAGATAACTTGCCAGTACATTGCGTCGAAAAGTCCGGTATGCAAGGGTTGTTAAAGGTGCTCTGCCCAAGATACAAATTGCCTTCAAGATTCAAGATAAATTTATTTCAGCTACTATAACCAACTTGTTGTACTTAGTACAGATAATTTAATGTATATCCTAACTGACTTAATTTGATTTTTTGTATCATTTGGGTAGATAACACAGCTCATTGATGCCAAGTATATCGAAGCTACATCAGCTGTAAAATATATATTTAAAGAAATTGATGATATAGCTTTTACAAGCGACATTGTTACAATTACAAATCCAACAAGGACCTTTTTGACATTGACAGCGCATTTTTTGCAAAATGACACACTTGACAGTGTTTGCTTTACGGCTTTGCGGATGTATGAGGTAATAATTTTACAAATGCCTTACTTTCGGTCTCAATAACCTATAAATTATATATTTAAGGCGCATACATCTGAATAGATTAACACTTGCATCGTGGAAACATTAAATGAATTTGAGATACCAGTTAAGAAGGCGGTTTCGATCACTGTTGTTGCCGCAGTAAAAGGACTATTAGCTGTAGGCAAGCGCATTCCATGCATGGCTCACACATTAAATCTGATTGTCCACGATATGCTGGCTGAAGTAAAGGCATACTCAATTCTTTTGACTCGGATCAAAGAAATCGTTAGATATTTTAAGCATTGTGTAAATGCAATGGACGAATTACGAGCTGCGCAAATAGAGGACGGTGTACCAGAAGGTTTGGTAAAAATAGTAAAACAGGACGTAGACACACGTTGGAACTCATGTTTTGACATCATAGCAGCCTTTAAAGAGTTGGCACCAATAATTGGACCTATTTTGTTAAGGAGAAGCGACAGTCGCCACAATGTTCCCGAGATGGCAAGTCATTACGAACTAAAAATAATCAGGGAATTAATTGAATTTCTCAAGCCATTCAAGGAAGCCACAGAAAACGTAAGCGGGGAGATATACGTTGCGGCAAGCCTTGTCATACCGTTGACTAATCTGTTGAGACAGCATTTAGTCAATGTGGATATTCGTACAGAATGTGGTCTTCTGGCTCGTAGATTGTTAGCCGAGAGTGTCAACAAACGGCTGGTTCCGTTGGAAAAACAATCTTTGTTATCAAAAGCCACTATACTTGATCCGCGCTTCAAAAGGCTACATTTTCAATCAGCTCTTGCTGTAGCGGATGCAGTCGAAAAGATCACTTCAGAGTTTCGTAATAAAAAAAGAAGCAATGATGGATGAGAATGAAATAAACGATGATTAAATGATGATTTGGAAAATATGGTCACTTTGATTAATTTCTATGAGTACTCGTCTATTGAATTGCTTATAAATTTCCGAAAAAAATACAGTACCACCAAGCTTTTCATCATCTCTATGGGATATTCATGACAGTATTGTTACCACTATACATGCATACGAACCAGAAAACGATTTCAGGAAGGAAATTAAAATGTACCTTGACGATAAGTGTATGGAAAATTAAATACTTAGTTGTACCAGCCAGCTCCGCATCCTCGGAAAGGGTTGCGTCGAGAGTAAAATTAACAACAAATAACAAGAGCAGGCTGCTGGATGACAATGTAAAAAAGCGTGTATTTTTAAAAACAGTAAACGAAAATATTTGGAAAATGTAAAATAGAAACTTTTGTAAGTTATTGGTTTCTTTTAACTATTGCTGAGCAAGGATTGCTCTGAAAATTCATTGTGTTTTTATTGTGATATATCGATGTATCGATATTTTTAAGGCGATATTATCGTTACGACGATTTTTTACATTTCGCCATTTCGATATATCGGAAATCGATATTTTTGAAAATATCGACAATCCCAGTCTGTAGATTTAACTCGAGCACGTTCGAGTATCCGTTTCATTAGTTGCACAAATTATGGGTTAACTGCGGGTGTCGAGTGTGGCATTCGCTTGTGATCAATTTTTAGCGAGGGTGATCAAACAGGCTCGAGCACACTCAAAGCAGCTCTCTGGTATGTACATACATAAGTACATACTCCATGGAATACTACCCTGTCGGAAAAAGGTCAGTTTCGTGAAAAAACCAATTTTTTGTCAATTGATTTTAAACAAATTTAATAGAAATGCAGCGTGAGCCAGATATCAATACAGTTTTAGGTTGTAGAATTTAAATTACAAATAAAGTAATTGAAAACATAGGCGGCCGCCGTAGTCGAGTGTGAGCGTGTGCGCGCTTCATTCGGTGTGTCCCGGATTCGAATCCTGCCCGGGGCAAGTAAAATCAAGTTTTTTCTAATAGCGATCGCCCCTCGCCAGGCAATGACAAACCTCCGAACGTATTTCTGCCTTAAAAAAACTGTAGGTCCCTCTTTTTGTGTTACAACAACAAGACACACACCACAAATTGTAGGATAAGTTCGAAAAAAATCGCTTCCTATGGTATCGCCATGTCAAATAAATCAATTTGTTCCCAGTAGTAGTTTAAAGTTACTTAAAAATTAATTTCATTTCCCGCTGGGTACTTACCGCACAGAAACCAGCGATATATAAAATTAAAATATGTGGTCTTCTACGATTTTTTTCATTTAACTTACTTCGTTACTCTTGAACGAGTACAATTTAATTACTTAGACTCTTCTTTACTTGCTATTAAATATATGTATGTACACAGTTTACATCAAAATCAGTGTTAACAAAATTTAAATTAAGAAAATTAAAGTATTTGTTTAAAACACTTACTTCAATACTGTGGTCAATACAAATATTTCAATATCTTCCTACGTAAATATGTAAGTATGTATGTATACCTGGAACGAACAGTTTAATTTTTAATCCGCATACGTATGTACATATGTATGTACATATATAGCATCTCGTGAAAACTCGTCTGTTTCCTTCGTATCCACCTTCGGTAGGTACGATTTTACCATGTGAACGCCTGGTAAATTGTTACCATCGCACGTCGATAACTGCGCTTCTTTCCATCCGCGCACTTCAAAGCTTTGGATAAAATGCACTTCATATGTATGTATTTTATCTCTATATTATTCTATGCCCATTCACCTACTTCCACCGATCTTCTTTTTGCTTTCGCATTTATTTTGCACAAGCCTAAATTATTACGTTTTTAGAAAAACCAGACTTATTAATTGCCATTTCAAATACATGCATAAACTAACTAAATAATGAAACGCAAATATCTCGTAAGTGGTTTCAGGAAAGCTTAATCTAATCTTTAATTTGAATATGACCTACATATCTACATACATATGTGTCCTGAAAAATTTAACAATGCTTTTTGTGTGTGCTAAGAAGGAAAGAAAGAGCGTTCAAAACAAAAAAAATATTATTTTTTTGCCTTATGTTAAAAATGTTGTTTATTTTGTAATATAAGGCAAACAATAACATAATGACGAGCACGCCTAAAAGCAAACTATATTTAGAACACAGCGTGCACTTAGATTTGTTAACAACAACACATAGTGGAGATGACAAACTTAGTTGCGGTATGGTTGGAAATACGAATAATAGCACATGCGCTGAATGCTTGCCATGGTTGAAACCTTGGTAAGGACCAGAAAGAAAGATGTGGTGATCTTCGAAATACATAGCAGCTATTACTTTGAAATTGTGCTACTTTTTCATAATATTCCCTAATATAAATTGGCCTTGAACTCAGTAAAATTGCGCAACAAATAAATTATTAGCTGAGATTATCTGTTCACATATTACGAAAAAAAGATTCCAAGCTAGTTTGTCATTTGAAGAAACTCAAATTGTAAGACTTTCAGGGAAAAGATTTTGCTCCCAATTGATTAATGAAGTTTCTTTACAAATATAATCAATAATACATAGCGGTTGCCACCAATCGGAGATTCTATACAAAACTCCGCTTTTGTGGTACAGAATTATCAAACTAAATGACTTCATATTAGATAAATAAACACTTATACATTTTTAATATACTATGCAAATTTCAGAGACCGTAACCGTTATCATTTTTATAATAAAAATTATAATCTAATAGTTATTCTCTGATTTTTATTTTTACTATAATTTTTAATTATTATTTATTATGTGAATTTTATTTTTTCGCTCGTCTTTAATGGTAATATTTATTTTTTTATTATCCATATAATAGCGATTAAAACTATTCGGAAAAATAAAAATCATAAAATAACGAATAAAAATTACCTTAAAAACATAAATAAAACAAGTAAAGAAGAGTCTAAGTTCGGGTGCAACCGAACTTTAAATACGCAGCGCGGTTTTTTTCATTATTGTATTTTGCTGTTGCTATTGCATAAGAGATAAGTAAAGTTTTTGTACGATTTTTGCAATTTCTCAATTTTGCTATTGGCTTGAAATGCAATGTGTGCACCGAATTTGGTGGAGTTTGATGTCATAGTTTTTGAGATATACATAGCTAATTACTCGAAAGTAGGCAGGGCCACGCCTATTACCTAAACTTGTTTTCCCCGTTTGGTTGCTTATGCAACATTCAATTCTTACATTCTACATATTAAATTTGAGCAAATTCCCTTTAATTGTGATTTAAATATCGCGTTTTTTGTTTTTTGAAGTTTACCGTTTTATAAGAGGTAGGCATAGTTTTTTTTCGATTTTCACAAATTTTGTATGGATTACAGCGAATTGTTTTTTATTCTAACTTAAATATCGCGGTTTTATTTTTGAAAATTGCCATCATATGAGAGGTCAGCGTTGTCCGATTTGAAAAATTTTCAAAATGTTGCTTGCCGACTTAAAATGTACCAAATTTAGTAGACTTTGATTAAGTAGTTTCGGCGATATACATATTCCTTTTTTATTCCTTATTCTTTTCCTTATTCTTTTGATTTTCACAAAGCACCGTGATGTAGACGTGGTTTTACCTGATTTCGCGTAGCGTGGTTTATCCCATTGCATTACCAATGTAACTTTGGTCCAGGCCAATATGTATACCATGTTTTGTTGAGGTAGCTCAATATTTACTCGTTACTGTCGCAAACAACCGTTAGGTGAACAAAGTTGTAATGCCCTGGCCACTAGTGCGCTTGGATATAAAAATTTCTGACCAGCGTCCACTAACATACTCAAATTCTAGTGAGCACTTTTTTTAATTTTTGGGGAGCTGTGTTATCCAATAAAATGTTTCAAAAGCTTTACTTGGTTACCAGATTTTGTTCACAAGAAAACAGATAGAGAAAACTAAGAAAATTGGAACAAGCCCTTAGCAGGTTGATAGCTCTTTATTTACAATTATTATTAATACAAGATATGACGCCATCACAATTGATGTCTAGAAACAACCGAAAACTTCACTTCGCTTTTACCGAAGTGTTGTAAATGCACTGAAATCTTCACTGCGCGTTAAGCAAAAAATTCAGTAGCCCCAAAGCTTTATTGCATGTTCGGTTGCTGAAGTGAGTTTCATGAAATTTTTCTTACTGAATATTCTACTTATTTTGCAGCTCCTCACCGCAAATACTGTCGTTAAACAACGACACAATTTTTTTATGTACATAATTATATGTAGATACATGTGTATATATGTATCTGCTCACTTCTGAAATTCTTAATTTTACTGAATATGACGATATACATACATACATAAATATCATCATCTGCAATAGCAATAAACGGTTAACAAGCACTTAGCCGCCCCACCAACCAAAACATAAAAATAATGTACATAATTATATTGTAAAAACAGCATTTTTTTATTGTGGCAATATTAGCGACGACTTATCATTATTCTCTAAGAATCTAGTACATATTAGAACAATTACTTTTACAATTGCTGCTTATGTCAAATAATAGCAAACGATATATTTTACCGTTAAATGTGATTTATTAAATAGGAATGCAGCACGGTGAATACCGAATAGATTCTTGCCAAGGAATACACAGTATGGTGTATGTATGTATGTATGTACATATGTATTTGAGAAAAGTTTAATAACAAATGGGCAACTTGCTTCCAAAGTATCTGCCGTTAATTTTCTCTGAGCCAAATTTTTTATGAGCCCGACATGTCAGTAAAAAAGTTGTGCATGTTTATTAACGTTGCAAATGTTAAATTATATCTAGAAACTGCTATATTTTTTATTGGCACCCTTACTTAAGTTCCCATTTAAAGATCAAAAGAAATTAGAAAAATGCTATTCTTTATTTGACAAAAAGTAGAACATTTCAAAGTTGGACAGAAAGTCAGCTGTTATGCAAAACATTTATACATACAAATATAAAGTGTAAAGAAGAAATCAACATACAAACGACTAAAACCGCATAATGAAGCCATATGGACTACAAATTGATCAAGGGATGATTTCCAAAAAACTCTCTAAGTAAAGCAGTAAAGGACGACGGACATGGTTTTGGCCATACCAAACTAATTTCAAGTGATGTTGATTGTCAACTCAATTTTTTTAAATTTTTGTGACGTGGATAAGCAAGGTATTTTAAATTATTTTCTAAACAAAAATCCTTTTATTTTTGTAAAATACAATATTTGTTCTACCCATTGACTCACTGTTCGCATTTAAGGATCATTTTTGGCATGAAATGAAATATAGGGATGTTGCTGTACTAAAGGTATCGATACCAGTATCAAAAAATCTATCGTTCCTAAAGTGAAACAAAAGCAAATATAAATATTCCACTTGCCTTTAAGAAGACGTATTTTCTGCCAATACCTAGTCTATTCGAAACCAAATTTTCACATTTGATGTCCTAATAGCTTAACAATGGCATTAACGTGGTATAAGCAACTCTACCTAATCTTTTGGCAACCTTTTTACGGCCAACCCTGTTTGGTATTCAAAAGTCGAAAATTGAAGGCTTCTTTGTACTACCCTTTTAGTATTATTTTCAGCTTATGCGTATTTTTTACTTGGCGTCAAGTTAAAAATCGTACATTATCTCAATTGTATTGGATAGTTCAAAAAGTATTTGCGGGCGTTATTAACCAAATACCAGTTTCCGATTTGAGGGCATGCACCTGAAATGTCCGAACCGTTAACGGGAAGGTGCCGCTGTCCGGCTGGTGGATCTCCTCGCAAGAGTAAGGGCTGACATCACTGTCACCCAAGAGCTGAAACGGGCGGGGCAAGGTAAGAAAGCCATTGGACATTGCGACGTCTACGATAGCTGCCATGTATGTTAAGGATCGCAAGTTTTGTGTTGGATTTGTGGTGGGAGAGAGACTTCGTCGCCAAGTACTACCGTTCACTCCGGTGGACGAGCGTCTCGCCACGATTCGTATCAAAGCGATATTCTTGAACATCTCGCTGATTTGTACTCACGCCCCTACAGAAGAGAATGACGATGTGATGAAGGATCTCTTCTATGTGCACTTAGAAACGCCAACGACGAAACGCCAACGAACTGATACTGATCGGCTTTGCCGGTGCCCGAAACATGGTAGTCTGTAGCACCAGGTTTCAACATAGAAATATTCACTACGTGGCTGTCTCCAGATTGAAAAACGCGAAACCAAATCGATCATAATTCGATAGACGGAAGGCATATTTGCAATGTATTAGATGTACATGTATACATACACTCCGAGGACTTAATATCGACTCGGATCATTATATTGTCGCAGCCGAAATACGTATAAGCCTCTGCGCAGTAAAAATGTGCGTCTGTATACACATGGAAAGCCCGACGTTGGAAAGCTGCAATCACCAGCTACTAACTTCATTACTCGACTCTCACACCTAGAGCACGTCGCAACAAACTGGAATTCCCCAGCATTGGGAGCACATTTCTCTATCACCACGTACCGTCGCTGAGGAAATTATTGGCTTTCAGCGACCCCAAAATAACAACTGGTACGCTGAGAAATGCCGTGCTGCTACGGAAAGTAAGGATGCTGCCTACGCGGCCACGCTACGATCGGGCGCAACGCTATATGGGAACGCTACCGGAAGTTGAGAGAAATATTGTTTGAAGTAAGAAGGGAGAGATCGAAATACGTAAGTGTGAAGAGCTTGAGATGCTAACCGACAAGGAAAACGCCCGAAAATTAACCTAAAGGTACGGCGGCTTACGGAAGGCTTTAAGACCCTACAAAATTCCTTTAAGGACAAGGACGGCGTCCTGGTCACATGTGATCAAGGCACACTCAAATTGTGGAGGGAACACTTTTCTATTTTGCTAAATGGAGACAGCGAAATCAGCGCCTGGGAAGATGAAGATCTCGAAGCCCAAATCGCTGATGACGGCCTTAACATCCCGTCACCTATTCGAGCAAGGTGGCGAAGGGCTAGTAAGGTGCATGCACCAGGTCATTTCGATGATATGGTCGGACGAATTCATGCAAGAAGGGTGATCCTGCAATATGTGCCAACTAACGCGGTATCAGCCACCTTAACATTTCATACAAGGCTCTATCCCGTGTATTGTGTGAAAGTCTGCAGCCTACCGGTAATGAACTAGTTGGACATTGACAGTGTGACGGGGTAAATCTACCATCTACCCGCTATTAACGATACGCCAAATAAAAAGATCGACCCACACCATATATTTGTCGACTTTAAATCAGCTTACGACAGCTCGAGAAGAAGTAGTATATATGTTGCCGCTATGTCTTAATTTGGTATCCGTACAAAACTAATACTGCAAAAAGATGGCCCTGAACTACACCAACAGCTCAGTTAGAACTGGGCGATACCAAACGAGACTTCTGATAGCGTGACTCACTATCGTATATGTTGGAAATAATAATTCGAGATGCAGAATTAAACCGGTCAGGTACTATCTTTTATAAGAGTTTGCAACTGCTGGCGTATGTTGATGATATCTACATCATTGGCCTCAACAACAGCGCTGTTAGTTCTACCTTTTCTAAGCTCTATAAAGATGCAACCCGAATGGGTTTGGAGCTGAACGAGGGGAAAACCAAGTACTCACTGCCATCATGATTCAATACATTCAATTGATACGGGTGCGGAACCAAATGTAATGACACTCAGTACATTTAAAAAAAATTAATAAAACCTCAGCAAGAACCGTCCCGGCCAAGTTACATAGTAACATAACGGTCGCGGTGTTCTTTGAATTGGGAGCAAAAAGTGCATATCACAATCACATTGCTAAGAGCTCTAGAAAATTTCCCCGTAGAACATCTTCCTAGTAATATATAAACAAAAATTGAGGGGCCCAGAGTTTTATGTCGACTCCAAAATGGTTAGGCAAATGAATTCCATTACTTGTGATGTCACTTGCCCCGGCCGAGATGCGAACTGGGACACACAGAACGACACTAAAATAAAATGAAATAATGCGTAGTATGTATCGTATTTCCTTTCTTTTGCTTCTGAAGCGAAAACAAAAGGCAAGATATGTTTAAGTAGCTAGACTACTTGTACATACTTACATATGTACATATATACTTATACGGATGTATTGATGATACCCAAAAATTTGTAAATAAAATTTAGTTTTGGTCACGTCGTTTTTGCTGGGAATAGCTGTAATGTAAAATATGTACATATGTAAGTCATATGGAGTTCTTACTTCATTTGCTGGATCTCAAATTACTATTTTTGGTAAATGTAAGGTCGACGCTATACTTAGTAGTATGTTAGTATCACTGGAATTCGTCGTAATAAAAGGAAAATGTCAAGGTCATTATAGGAGGGAACTTCCTACTCAAATGTGACAAAATACTAATAAAACATTGGCTGTATAAATATAAAACCAATAAATTTAAAAATAAATTTAAATATTCTTCCAGTCATATACATATGTACGTATTATATGCTACTAGATAGTTTAAAAGGCAAACTGTCTAAGATGGAGGCTATACAAGTCAGCGACAAGGTCACAAAACCTATATGTCTTGATCCAAGAAATCTTAATAAACCCTTAAAACGTTAAAACACTATCCACTACCAGATTTGGAGTATATTAAGTCCAAATTATTTGTGCGCTAGTAGATATGACTTTCGACGAATTTGAATAATAATCAACGACAAATATATAGAGACTCTCTCGTGATTCAAAAATGTCTGTTCCTACCTTCTCGAAAGGTAATTCTGGCAACTCGTGCGGCATGAGTATCTGTTTGAGATCAGCATTTAAAATGACCGACATGAACATATTCAAGCTTTTTTGTTACAACTCTTTGTGAACAAAAATCGATCTGTTTTTAAAAACCATATCATTTATTTTGTGAAAATCATTTGGGACATTCCAAAAGTGCTTAATTGGCTCACGCCATCCTTCTTTAATAAGTTTTTTGATTGCTTTTATTCGAACCTTCAGCTGATTTTGTTTTATGTATGCTGCGAACTCTATGTGTTGTTGTTGAGCGCTGTTAATATTGCTGCCACAGTATAATATATAATAATTGCTACGGAATGCAGTTGAAGCACCCAGTAGTGCAATTTACTAACTTATTTTAACGATATTCGCATGGTTAATTCATCTTAACGAAAATTTTAACGATATTGCTATTCAGCAGCCATTTTTAACGAGTTTCGCATTCAGCTTTTGTCGTTAACTAGTGAATTACCGAAAACTAAATAACAAATTTGATGTGGTTAACTCAATCGAGAAACGAAAACTTCGTGATTTCAACTTAAATAAAAGATAAATTTCAAATTCGGTGATTTGTTTCCTTGCAATTAAAAAAGGAGCATTAAATAATGTCGTTTGAATATGATTTATCACGAAGGGACGAAAAAGTAAGCGCTTCAACAGTGGATCCGCGTTTACTTCAAGATGTGGACAATCCCTTTCATTTGAATGTAACAGAATTTCAGAAGCTGTATCGGTTAGCTGTATGCATTTTTAAATTTTACTTTTATATTGGTAGGTTCTAGCGGCTTTGAGGTTATTCGCAATTGGTTGCTGTCAACGACCCTTAGGCGAGCAAAGGTAAAAGAAACCTCACCAGAAAGAATCATGAGGAGGCTTATGCCAACCACCATAGCTCCATTCAATTAATGTGCAAATGGTAAATTCAAAGTTTTATCAATGTTTCAAGTATAAAATTACTGGTATACTTTTCTTTTCATTTATACATACATATGTATGTACGAAGATATGTGATCCAAATTTAAAAATTTTGAATATATGTAAATGCCAGTAGTAAATTGGGAAACGCATTCAAGAGCGACTAATTGTACATTTTTTTACCTACATACTTTTTTATATTCATTTCCAAGCATTATCAATAAAAGTAAAATTATTACGTTTGATGTTTTGCAAAATATTCAGTTAAATATTTTAATTTTCATTGTTGTATATTTATATAAAAATAAATTGAGATAACATTTTTTATTCAGTCTTACATAAAGTCTGTTAATTCAGGAGATATTAAGTCCAAGTTTGGAGATTCATTGGTATATATGTATACATATTTAATCACATTTCAATCACTATATAAAAAATATAAAACGTGGAACTAATCGCCACATAGAGGAACGAACATTCAGCTATTTCAAATAAGTTCACTAATTTAAAACTAAATGAAATTGTACATTAAGATCAGAAAAATGTGTTTCAATTCAATTTCACTATATCAATATCAATTATGACACAAATTTATAAAATACAAGATTAAATATTAAATTAATTTTAAACGTGCTTAAAATTATAACTAAAGCTTATTTACTATAAAAGCAAAAAAAAACATGATTTCAGGTACTACTTCCTTAAAAACCAAAATACTTCATAATAAAAAAAAATTAAAATTAATTCACTAATCATGCGCGGTAGATGGCATTTATTAAGCTGTTGAAAGCATCTGCCGTAGCTTTTAACTCTTCCCTCAAAGGGCTTATTGGCCCTATTAAGGAAAAGAAAAAAAGATATAATAGCCTATGTATGCGTGCGATCTCCAACAACTTCGCACGGTTCATCGCTGTCCTCCTCTGCACGTTTCTTCTTTAAACTCCTGCGTGGTGTTCTGGCAGGGGTGTTAGATGCTGATGACCGCAAGCCGATGCTTTCATCGACGGCATGAGAACTGAGTGGCAACTCGAAAATTTAACTTTTCTTCCATACGAAGTTGAAGTTCCTAATAATTAGAACAATTGTATCTTTCACTCAATAAACATTCACTTCATTTAACTTGCCTCCTTTGTCGGATACATTTTCGTCCACTTCGTGCCCCTCCACATAGTCCGTCCTAACAAGAGCACGATCCGGCTAGCCGCCAGTTTTCGAACAAGAAGTCCGCGTACAATTAAGTTGCTCGGCTGTGGCGCGGCTTCTTTTAGTAGCAGTTGTCGTCATTCTATGTAAAGATATATGTATCGGGTGTTTTTTTTAGGGGTACAGAACTTCGAATTGAAATAAAACACAAGAAAATCGTTTTAAGGTCCATCAATTTGGCTTTATTGGAAGGATAATTTTATGCCATTAATGTTTAAATATGATTTCGGGCATGTGGCCGCCGCGGCTGGCTCGAATAAAGCCAATTCTACAGGTCCAATTTTCAACCACTTTTTCGAGCATATGGGGCCGTATGTCGGCAATAACTCCACGAATGTTGGCTTCCAATTCCCCTAACGTTTCTGGTTTGTTGGCGTAGACGAGCGACTTCACATATCCCCAAAGAAAATAATCCCATGGTGTCAAATCACACGATCTTGGTGGCCAATTTACAGGTCCATTCCGCGATATTATGCGCTCATCGAATGTTTCCTTCAATAAATCGATTGTGACGTGCGCTGTGTGGCATGTAGCGCCGTCTTGTTGGAACCACAACTCATCCACATTCATGCCATCCAATTCGGGAACAAAATAGTCGGTTATCATGGCTCTATACCGGTCTCCATTAACGGTAACTGCCTCTCCAGCATTATTGCGGAAGAAGTATGGCCCAATGACTCCACCAGCCCATAGAGCACACCAAACAGTCAGTTTTTGTGGATGTAATGGCGTTTCAAGGGTCTCATGTGGATTCTCTTCACTCCAAATGCGGCAATTTTGCTTGTTGACGTAGCCATTCAACCAAAAATGAGCCTCATCACTGAACAAAATTTTGCGATGAAAATCAGCATCGAGATCAATCTCATTTTCGGCCCATACACCAAAATCACGACGCATTGCATGGTCTCGCGGCTTTAATTCTTGCCCAAGCTGGATCTTGTAAGGTCGCAAGCCAAGATCTTTGCGCAAAATCTTCCATAAAGTTGATGGACAAAGCTCCAATTGCTGTGCACGGTGGCGAATCGATTCATTCGGGTCCTCTTCAACACTTTGCTCTACAGTGGCAATTGTTTCTTCGGTGCGCACTGTTCGACGTCTCTGCGGATGCGTATTATCACATAGAGTAAACGTAGTGCGAAAACGATCCATGGTTAACCGAATTAATTGCTCTGATGGACGATTATGTCGACCATAAAATTGACGGAGCTCGCGGTAAACTTCGCGAACTGAACCATTATTTTCGAAATAAATTTGCACGATTTGCAAGTGTTGTTCTTTTGTCAACCTGTTCATGATAAAATGGCAAACCAAACTGAACATAAATGACATTAGAGTTGCCAGATTTGACCACAAAATGCCAGTATTATCTCTATTCGAAAAACAAACCTGTAAAAAAAACACCCGATACATATACAAAACTAGCAGCCCGCCCCGGCTTCGCACGGGTATTAAACAAACATACTTACCTACATACTTTCTCGTTTTTGCGTGGGGTCATTAAAAAAGAGTATAATGAAGAAAATTCAAATATGAAATTATATTTTTTTTGTATTATTATTATTTCTTTTTGTATTTTTTTTTGTACATATTATTATTATTTTTTTTATCTTATTTTTCATTTTTACTATATACTTTAATTTCTCTGTTCCTGAAAATCAATTTATTGAGTCAGAGCTTCCCTGTAAACGATATTTGATGTCAATTTATTTTGTGGCCATATAACATTTCACTTTGCCGAATATTTCGTCTTTCGTGAATAATTTTAAGAATGTCTTCATCTTTAAATGAAATACTCTTGAAATTATGTCATGACGATTGAAAGGCCGCTGACCAGATAATAGTACCGCTTTAATTTCAGGCCACTTGGGGTTACTCGTAAAAGTGACAAATAAGTCTGGTCTCCCATAATTTCGGACATAAGTCATGCATCTTGGGTTTCTTCATGCAGATAACGTGGAGAATCTGTGAATGAAGATGGCAAGATTATGCGTTGACCGATATTTGATGGGTCTACATTTGCATCTTGATTTAAAGCGTCTCTCAGATGAATGTATTGGTCAGCCCTTAGTCTTTGTTGATTACGGCATATGCAATTCAATCTTTCTGATATCATTTTTGCCATCATATCGACAATATATTGACTAAATAAATCTCTGTAATAATGTAATGGATTAAAACAATTAGCTCTAACCATCAACCTAAATGCATAAAATTGCATGCACGTCACAGTTTTGTTACGCGCTGTACCTTGCTGAGGAATGGTCAAATAATAACCGTCTTCTCCCATTACGAACATTAAGGGATACTATAGAGGATCATATGATCGGTGTAACTTAGATACCCTTCTAAGTTGGCCGTCTCTACCATGTAGCACTATATCTCTTGGCTATCTCGTTTACAGCTGGAGCATTATATCTACCCGGGTGTGCTGTTTGTGGTAGGCGGTCGGAGCGAATAATTAACTTCAAATTATCTGAAGAGTTACGTTCTAAGTTTTGTTTAAAACATCTTATGTACATATATATTGTGCGGTCTGTAATTCGTTAATTAAATCAATTTTTAGCATTGGAGCTATGTTTAACCGTAACGATAGCTGATCTGCGTCTGAAATGAAATAGATTTGCAAGATTTTTGGACTTTGGCCTGGTGATGGCAGAAGGCTACCTATTACATGATTCACTTGTCCCTCTATTTTAAAAGTAGGCATAAAATTATCTTCTCTTATTTCTTTCGCGCCAAATGACGTCATTTGAAAAAGGCTATTGTACTTACGTATGTTGTTTAAAAAATGTACAGATTGTGTATGATTATTAGTCAATAGATTTTTGACTAGCTTTGGCGGCTCTTGCATATTGGGGAGATTGACTTTTCCAGAAGCACAGCACATACTATTCGGTTCATCGGCCCATTTTTTGGCAGAAAACTTAGAGCAGATCTTATTCATGGCTCCAATTTGGACGGAAGACTGTTGAGCATAATCAACCTGTGGATCGTATCTGGAAGCCGATCTGTTAATATGAGTTAAAACTTGATTACGACATCTAGTCCTTGATGTCCGTTGTCTTTCTCTCTGATCATGAAGGCGTTGGAAACGCTCAGAACTCGACTAACTAGTGCGAGCTTGTGTATTTCTAATATTTTGCTCTTCAAGCCGCTGCACACGCTCCGTACTCGACTCTCGAGCGCGTACTTGGGAGGTTCTGAAATTTTGTTCAGCAAGCCGCTGCGATCGTTCGATAATCGATTCTCGCGCATTTGCTTGTGAGGTTCTCAAATTTTGTTCAGCAAGCCGTTGCGATCGTTCGATACTCGACTCTCGCGCGCATACTTGAGAAGTCCTTAAATTTTGTTGAGCAAGCCTCTGTGAACGCTCGATACTCGACTCTCTGGCAGGCGATTGCGATGCGTATTCTCTTCGACTTGCCAGACGATTTTCAGTTTCTGATGAAGGTTCTCCATCACGGCGTCTTTTTGATACCCTAGCCTGGGAACTATTTCTAGAAAGTTGAGATCTAGATCTTTTGGGCATTATAAAATGGAAAAAAAATTAAACTGCCTTTGTACTAAATTATTTGCTTAATTAATAGCTATAAAAATGTAATTGGAAAATTATAAGAACTACTCGAGTCGCTAAGCTGTTTGGATAGTTAAAAGTTACAAAATATTATTTACTGAAAAAAATGGATTTAGTTCTGAAAATAACTGTTGTTTAGTTCTGAAAAGAACTTTGTTTACATTGAAAAAAAATAACTTTTATTTTGGGTTGAATTACCTTATACGAATTATACGAGTTTTTTAAAGCATGTACTGACAATATATTGTTGTTGTTTTGCGCTTATATATCAAGTGATTATTACAAATTATAAATCAACTACGATACAGTACAGCCACCTAAGTATGTTATTCTCAGAGAGCCAGAAATTTCTATATTCCAAAAAATAACAATAATTCCCGGAACATTGTTTAGCATGTAAAAAAATATTTAGGTAGCAAGAAATTTTCCTTAATTGCTTAATTTGGGCTCTTTTCACTCTTTTCCACAGACAACTTAGCAGCGCTAATCACTTGCGCAAGAAATTGGGAAAAGGCAGTATAATGCATTTTATTAAACACGCAGGTACATACATACATACATATGTAGCTGTAACACATCCATACATATGTATTATATGTATATACTTTATTTGGGATCTTTTAAATAAAGGGTTCTGCAGTAGATATAATGAGTATACATATGTAAGTTTATACATACATATAATATTTATGTATATTTTATAGATAATTATTTATATGTACTTCGTAAGAGCGTATGTATGTATTCAAGAATGTATGTTATTTAAGGTATTTAAAAGTTTCCTATGTAGGTAGATATGTTAGTTAAGGATTATTTACTGGAATCTCAATATGCAATGTATTTTCGGCCGTTTTTATAAATATTATTTATAAATATTACTGTAGTTATATTATATTATCGAAAATGGCTTATTTAATATTATCTTATAACGAAATTTCTGAAACGCTTATTGATTGCGAGAAAGATATTGATGTTCTTGTTGGCGTTATTTCGACAAATAACGCTAATATGTATATCTACGGAAAACATTGAAAAATTAAAAAAAATGTTGGTTAACATATTTTTACCGAAATTTAAAATGAAATGGAAAAAAGCTAAACGAAAATGCAGATTGGCTGTCAAATATTTATACTGTTATCTGAGGAAGCACAGGAAGCCAGAAATAAAGATTATAGAAATTATAGACTCCATCATTCGAGAAAATGGTCAAGGCGTTATGCATAATTTGCTGGTAACATCAGATCCATTTATTAACAAATTCAGAAAAAATTTAAAATTTAAGAAATTAGAATATCATGATGAAGTAAAGGACATGTTAATGGAATATGATTAAAAATCAAATTATTGATGTTTTCTCTATTATTTTGAAATTGTTGTTGAGTACGACGCTTATAACTTCAAAGTTGTATGGGAGGTGGACGTGTTCGTTGGCAGATCACCTTAATATTTATTATGGGGTATGCTATTGTTGAAACAAACAATCTCACAAAATTTTGTTGCTCTAGCGTGAAAATCTTCGAAAATAAAGCACTTTTTAAGTTTCAGTTGTATGGGAGGTGGGCGTTTCCGTGGGCGGATTTTCCAAACAATTTTGTCAATATTTTATTTTTACCTAAAATGCATCTGTGCAAAATTTCAAAGCTCTACGATACCTCCTTCCATTTATTGCCGCACCTCTGAACAAAATTTACCACAGTGCGACGTGAGCGGCGACCATGCGACATTTTTCAAATAACTTACATTTTTAAATTTGTGATATCTTTCGAATGGAATGTCCAAATTGAATAATTCAAAAAGTGATGTAATAGTATTGAATATGAAGTCATTTATTTTGATAACGATTAACTCCAAAGTAGAAATAATAGAGCTTTTATAGCTGTGGCATTTATATATATTTTTGAAAATGAGAAAACATTTATTGTGACAAAACTACAATAGGTAGACATATGCTGTCGCGATATTATTTGTAGATAATTATATATTCTGCAAAGACGTAGTACATTATTTTGTTCTATAATCAATAGTTTTCGCAGCGCACGCGATGTAAGAAAGTTTTTTGGTAATTTTTTCACACCTTGGGTTACATTATTGGAGTTTTTTTTTTTAAATTTAATATAGCCTATGCTCACCGGAGATAGTGGAGCTTCCCAACAGTGGAAGAATTTTTCAAATCGCTCAAGTAGTTCCGGAACCTATTCAATGCAAACAAACAAAAAAACAATCAAACCTTTCCTCTTTATAATATTAGTATAGATTTATTTTACTTACTTTGATCAAATATTTTAAACCCACTCCAAAAATTTGCTTCGTTCACATGCTAGCACGTATTTATTTGTGGTTTGTCTATTCCTTTTTGTGCTTTTCGCTCATTTTGACATTTAGTTTGAATAAGTTAGTGAATCGCACAATCGTTAGTGCAAACGTCAAAAATTGCGATTGGCGTATCTTTTAAAGATAGTGAATCACACTGCAGGTACTAAGAGTGTGCAGAGATATCTATTGATGTGATAAGAAGCGCATCGTCAGTGCAATAATATGTATATGTGTATAGCTAAGTGCGGTTGTGTGTACATATGTACACATAACAAACTACAGTTGTGACTAAGTAAGACGAATATTTGTCGCCTCTCCCTCTTTTGAAAGCATCGCTTTCAATAAGCTAGAACTACTGTGAGCGTCAAAAATAAGTAAACAGCAATTCTATCAATATTAAGCAAACAAAACAAACAAAATACTAAAATTAATTTTAATTTAATTTATGTACATAGATTTTGACTTTACTGAACTCTGTTTACTTTTTTTTTGACGCGAAAAAGGGAGTATTTTTAATTTAAGGGAATTATTTTTGGCTGTGTTTAGTTTTTTTTATTATTTATACTAAGTTAAACTCTTATAATATAAGCCTTGAATTCTATAATAAAACCTTTTATTGTTGTATTAAAGACTGCGTTGTAATAAACCCTTTAATAGTGATAGAATTGCTGTTTACTTATTTTTGACGCTCACAGTATGTATACATATATGAAATTTTTTTTTTTGAGTCAATCGACAGTTTACTTAGGCTAGTGATAGCTCACTTCTGAATACCATTTGCTGTCTTTACGATATCAACTCGTACGGCATCATCATGCCGTTGAATGGTATCCGCAGCTCGTCCCAATTATAATTTGAATGGTGGTACATTATTTTCTTTTATTAACACCAGACTGTTGCGTTGAATGTTAGTGTGTGGTGTGGTCCTCTTCGACCGCTGCTGATGCTCCTTGATGTATTTAGCTTGACATCGATCCCAAAGTTTTTGTAGAATGTCCTGAATAAATGATACCTGAAAATCTGAAGTTAAAATAGCTGCTAAAAGTTTAAACGCTGCAGCAGTTGTTTATGACTCTATCCAGGTATTCGAGATGTTCTGCAAAGCGCTTATAACTGCTGGGTGTACTCGTAAGTGGAGATAAATTTTGACTGATTCGTTTCAGTTTAGTCCTTGAATCATCTTGAATTGTTTCGCACTAGCAATGCGGGCAAACTTTCAATGTGAATACCAAGCTTCGTCGAAAGGACTTTCAATGATATTTTAGCGGAGTCGATCGTGAGATACGCAAATAGAGATCCTCTCCCCGTTACTCTGGAATCTCTTAATGCACAACCTACTTCTACACCTGCAGGACATTATTCTGGGCAGCAAGCTAACATGGAAATGTTATGCGGAAGAATGAGCCACACCTAGAAGGAGATGCCTAATTGGATTCTTTTTTAAGGGAAATGACGGCACATACTGCATAAGTTTTTCTGAAAAAGTAAAGCATCACACTGTGAAATTTATTTATGAAATTTGTATATCTAAACATAACACTTCTTGGTTATCAGTTTTAAAGTATATGTTTTCTTCAACATTATTTTATTACGTCCTTTAAAGACATTTTTTTCATGTTTAAAAATGCTCTGCTTTTCATAATTTTGGGATACTTTTTTATTGCAGCCGTTATTCCGTTGATAACTAATTTAACGTCAAACTAGCTATGGTTGGTTATTCATATTTTCTCATCTTGGAGTCGAATGTAAAATATTTTAAAAAGCCACATGCGAAATACTTTGGGATGCGTTTAATTGAATTATTTTGCCAAAGCAGACGGCAACTTAGCTTAATTTCGCCAGATTTACTAAGTTTAAAATAGGTTAATAAATGATTGAAAAACTGCATAATGTGTTGAAACTTAGCTTAAAACGCATGCAAAGTTAAACTCGCACTGAAGCACTGGCCCTTAATGTTAGCTAAAGACAAATATATGTACATATGTACATTAAATTGTGTCAATTCTCAGCGCAAGTTGATTTCGTACTTCTATTTTACAAATATTTCTTTACATAAACCAACTTTTTTAATTCCAAAGTGATTAAATAATCTCAAGGTTTATTAAAAATTTTGGCTCAAAGATACGTTTCGAAGCACCCTTGTTGATGCCATGAATTAAGAGTAAACAATTTTCCAGAAATTAATTTATTGTAAACTATTTTCATTGAAACCAATTCAGCTTATTATTGTAGCTCTCTGGGTGCTTAGGCCGGTGGCTACTTTCAGTTGTGGCCCACCGTGTGCTCAAGCCGAAGGCTATTTTCATTTGTAGTCTACCGTGTGCCCAGGGCGGTGGCTAATTTCACCTATGTACAACACAAGCACAACAAAGATTTGAACAAACAAAGGGATTGTAAATAAAATCATTAATTTCTCTACTTGATATCTTGCAGGGAAACCAGATGGTCATGGTGTCCAGCAGTGGCAGTTTTAAACAAAAAGTTCCAGTTAGCAATTCTTAGAGGGGCCCAGTGTTATGTTTCGCAGAAACCTAGTTTATTTCAACGATACCCAATATCTATTATCGCTTAATTCTGATCTACATTCTTTTGTTAACTAAAACTTCAAAGCATGATAATGACTCGGTGCGTAAAAGTTGAAATTTCCAAATAGTCGTGTCACGTTCAACACCAGCTTAACCGATGGGCAGAGTCCAGAACAATCTGAATAGACTGCAGTATTCGGGAAAACTATACATAATTGTGTTCGTTATTACTAACTCCAAATAATATAGTGGTGTGTCGTTCGAAAAATCATGATTTTTATAAAAGTAGATGTCTATGATGCTAGTCAGTTCGTGTTTAAGACCTGCAGTTTAAGACCTGGAGTATTTTTCCATTAATGAGCTAACACTAGTTTGCAAACTGTCTTCTTATATACTCAGGCATTAGAAAACTGAAAACATTCTTAATTTATCGGAATTTTCCCGGACGTTCTTGCAATTCGCTACTGATTTTGGCTAAAACTTCGTAGAGACTGATTTATTGTCTTTCATGCGTTTCCAAACACGAATCGACATCTTTTTCATCGAACATTTTTTAAAATTTTTTTTGGACGACAGAAAAATCAGAATTTTTCCCGCCCATTTCTTCCCATATGCGCTTTGCGTGTAATCACAAGCCTTTCAAATTCCTCAAAGCAGTTGAAATGCACCTCTACGCCATTATCAAATCCAGTTTTTGTTTTTTGCAGTTGAACTTGTACAGTATTCAGAATGCAGAGTACTGAATGCCACCACAATAAGCCGAGGAAAAATATCCAATTCATCGAGGATTATAATGACCGGGCATCTGTGATATCTTCTTTACCTTATCTGGTGAAAAAAGGAGCAGACAATCCTTCCAACCGCCTGCCTAGTAATTGCAAGGAGCCACCTAATTTCGATTTATATGAATGATTTTTTGAACTCTGCAAAATAAGGAAGTCGAAAGAGTCGGGGGCGTATCGGTAAGAATCCATATAGAATTGAACTATGAAACTATGAACTATAAAACGATTTAGAATAAATTGCATTGTTTATTTGGAAAGATTAGGAATGAGTTTTACCTTATATGTTCATATATGTCAAGAATGATAGAAAACCAGATTACGACTACTCCGGCAGCGTACAGGTCACAGCGGTTCCTGCCACAAAAGGTGATAAATGCACTTGGGCGTTTGCACTGCAACTGCTAGAATGCAAAGCTCGGGACTTCACATTTATTATTCTGTGTTTAACTTTTTGTAAAAATCGCTCAAAACTCTGAAAAATCAACTTTTTAAGAGCACGTTGTGACGTCAATCCTTAAAACGAGGCAAATGCGATGTAACGGAAGTGCTTTTGTCGTCACCTTCTTTACTCTGCATCGTGCATATGGATATGTATGTAGCTGTTGATAGCTGGTTATTTTCACAAATGACAAATGAATATTAACCCTTTGATAGCTGTGTATTTCATTTACTGTATAACCCTTGCCATTATATAATAGCTCAAGCGCAGCGGAGAAGAATTGTTTATCAAGATAAAATGATACTCAACCAATTTGTATGATTTTTTATGAGTGTTGAATTCGATGTTTTGCCATTATAGTTGTTGGATAGTGTTCAATATAATTTTTCAGAATGTTGCATCCTGGAAGTTGAAATTAAATGTTTGCAACAATGGTAAATTTCGCTGTCCGGTCATAGCGAGGTCTGTAAATCACACGAGTTGTATTGCTCGGTTTGAACCCATGTAATGGATAATGTTTTTGACAACAAATCACAGCAAATCGAGCCGACTTAGAAGTACTTAAAATGTTGTTTCTGTAGTAGCATAGTTCAAGGGGAATATTAATAATTATGAAGTGGCAGTCCTTGAAAAAAATGTGATTGCAATTATTAAAAATATTTCTGGACGATTCACCGTTCTTTTCCGGACAACATTCGGTTTATTCTCATAAATTTGTTGTTGTTTGGAGAGCGTGCTGAATAATTGACCGTTTAGTTCAGCATTTTTAAGTAAACAGCTGATACTCAACCTTGTTTTATCTTTTTTAGTTGAGAAGTTATAGCTAAAAATAACTGGAAAATGCATAAAATATTTTAGATTTTTTAGCAATTTTTTTTAATCCAACTGTTAGGAAATCGACTAAAAAGTAAACTTTTTGAATATCAGAATTCGCATAATGTTATGCTAAACTCAGATCAGTTTTTCGAATTGCGATTTGTGAAACATTTTTGGAAAACATTGAGAAAAAGTCTACCTACGTTGGGACAAACCTATGTATGTCATCACAGCACGCCAGTTGCTTCTGTGATTTGTTAGCTGGCGCCAGGAGACACCAAGTGAAGCCAAGTCCTTCTCTACCTGGTCTTTCCAACGTAGGGGAGGCCTTCTTCGGCACAGTGTTATAAGGCCATCGGCAATAACGCCATATGGCCACCACGCGACGTGCTCGCGCTCCGAACCTCCGCGTGCCGACGCGCCCCAACGCTACGAAATGAATATAGTAATCTTTTTGTAAAAGGGAAATTTATTTGTATGTATTTATTTATCTTTTTGTAAAAGGGAAATTTTATAACATACATATGTATATAGTAAATTGTACATGATAATCTTTTTGTAAATGGAAAATTTCCCTTTTACGGAATTTTTACATACATATATATATATACAAAAAAAAAAATTTTGAAATAAAGACACTGTTGCACTGTTTTTTTGAAAAAAAATTGACATTGTTTCGGTTTCAATAGTTTATATATAAATGAAAAAAAAAGAAATAAAGCCATAATGGCTTTATTGCCCAATTATGTTTGGCAATAAAGCCATATCAAAAATATGGCCCTACTTCACATTTAAATGTGAAATAAAGCCATTATGGCTTTATTGCCGATGGCCTTATAACACTGCGCCGCCTTCTTCATCCTCTGCCACCACCAACGGGTACCGCGTTAAATACTTTCAGGGCTGGGGCATTTTCGTCCATACCTACAACGAGACCTAGCCAACGTAGCCGCAGAATCTTAATTCGCTGTACTATGTCACTATCATTATAAAGCTTATACATACAAACTTAAAGGTCCAAAAATCTTTCGAAGAATCTTTCTTCTGCGTCATACCATAGCACGGGCATGATGAGGGACTTATAGAGCGTAGTTTTCGTTCGTCGAGAGAGGGCTTTACTACTCATTTGCCTACTCAGCCCATAGTAGCATTTGTTAGCAAGAGAGATTCTTCGTTGGATTTCGAGGCTGGCATTGTTGTTGGTGTTAATTCTGTTTCCGAGATAAACAAAGTCCTCTACTGTGTCAACAGTGACGCGGAAGCCAATACCTATTCCGCTGACTCTTGGTTTGATTACAGCAAGTCCTTCGTTTTGCCCACGTTTACCTCCAGACCCATTCGCTTCGCTTCTTAATCGGGCTTGAAATAGGCGGAACTAACGGCGCGGTTGTTGAGGCCAATCATGTCGATATCATCGGATGGATGGAACTTCCTGTACGACTCGATTCAGAAAATTTATGCAACATAAAATCTATTAGTTGAACTATGCTAGAAGTTTAAATTCCCACTTTTAACGGGAGAAAAAATTAATATTTTGAAGAATATGCAGGAGCTACTTGATCCAAAAAGAACGAGGAATATTCAAAAAGTAGTACAATCATTTTTATGAGCTCAAGACCATAGGCAAAAACTAAAATATCGGATATTTTTAGTATGATTTTTAAAAGTGCTCTTACTGAGTTGAAATTCAAAGCATGTACGAAATTTTATCAAGTGGTTGGGGAGACTTACATATAAGTATCTGTGCACCAAAATTGGTAGTTTGGTCAGGTACTTTAAGAAATAGACCGATTTGGTTTTAAGTGGGCGGTGCCACACCCATTTCCTAAACTTTTGTAACCCACGTCTGGCGCTCTCCAACCCAATCGTGTATATCCAAGATGTCCTGCACACAAAACTCCGTTTATCTCTTAAAAGTATTATGGTCATTTTGCCACTGCACATCGACTTCATCGTGTACATAAAATGAGCTGATAGAGCTACATATGTACTTTGGGCAAGTTACACTAGACCCTTAGTAATAAGATACTGTTAAAACAAGCAGATTATTTTGTATTTTTTTCTTTAAACAAAAGAAACAAACATAAAACACATTTATTTTCTATTACGGATGGTACCACTAAATGTCATAATGTGTTTGGCGTCCAAAAAATGGAATTACCTTCGTTATTGTATCATGATATAAACAGCCGAAATGGAATTCTATAAACAGGGGGGGATCGAAAACAAATGTAATATTCGGGATCAGGAGATCTGAATGGTATTGAGCAATCGGACGACACTTTCTGTTAGAGGAACGGAAAAGAAACAACCAAAGAACGTAATCGAACGAAATGCAATCACAAGCCAAAATACGAACAAAAACGAAAAACTGAAGACAACTGAAGAACACCACTACAGCAGCAAAAGACAATTGTAAAAGCCCAAGGAACAGGCAAAATATAGAACGAGGGAAACTGAAATTGAAAAACAGAAAAAAATCTATACCGGTTTACAAAAGCGGTGGGTGCTAGAAATTAATTGTAAATAAATAATGGTTTAAAAATTTAGGCCCGTTTCTTTGTAATCAGCTCGCAGGATGTCCCCTACTTTAATGGCAGACAAGCAGCAGAAAATATCCTTCCCGGAGGTCGGGAAAGAGGGTCGGAGTGTCCACGATGGCGTGATCTAGACAAGACGTGTCAGGTAAATTGAACCCGGCACACGCTGTAACAGCAGCTACTGCGGAAAGCACTACGGAGGACGAAGTAGCTCTGGAGGAAATTATAGCAGTGAAATCCTGTGGAAGGAAAATATGGTTAGCATCAACATACATGGCGCACGATGCAGACACACCCCATCCATCACAATCCTTGAGGGATGCGGCAATGGAGTCTACAAGACGCGGCGCCTCGATAATAATAGGAGCGGACGCGAATGCCCGGGGCCAGATGGGACACAAATGAACGCGGCGAGTAGATATTTCAATTTAGGATGTGCAATAACTTAAAGGTTAGCAAAGTTGGTGATACTCTCGTGACATCTTTTAGAAGGGAGGCTCTTGACAAACCTTGTATAAATGAATAGGGTACAGAACTTCTGAATAACTGTAGACTCTCTAGCTACAATCTACTCATGCCGATAAACAAGCAACAATCGCTTCGAAATCGCAGGAAAACCGATTGGAAAAGTTGTGGAACTTTCTCTATAAATTTTTCGGGCTCCACACACCAAATAAGCTCGAAGCAACAACAAGCTGAAGCCGATGACGACCTAACCAAGACTTTCCAATAGGTGGTAATTGGAGGCCTGCCCGACTAGGGCAGCAAATAGAAAGCCAATTGGTGGTCAATTGAACTGATAACCTTCAACCAAGCTTAGAGTCCAAGCTCTTGGGGCGAATACAAAGACTGGAAATGCTGATTTAAATATGTGGTATGAGATTCCAAGCGCTTCTCACCTAGATACTTCTTTCATAAGAAAGATAATTTTTCGGAGGCCGGCAGACTACCTAAGTTATTATCAAAGAGTCCCGGCAATGTCCGGTATCTCGCAAGACAAGTTGGTGATTGGACTACCAGCAGCGATTAAACGCTTGAGCTACTAATAAAAACGCACTTCCGGATTGCCTTTGCATCAAAATAACAAGCAATTGACTCGGGAGCAATAACGACCTTCCAGCGTATAATATTACCGAGGAAAATATAAAATGCGCTATTAGCAGTTTCCAAACATATATGTATGTATATATAAGTCTCCGGGATCAGACAGAATTTTTCCCGCAGTGTTTGATAGGTATTATGCAGATATTCAGACGAATATTTTCTATTTTAGGCAGACAATTTTTCGTTAGCTTGGAATACCTTAGATGCGTAGAAATCGCAGATCTTCCAAAATTCTTGCAAAGTTCAAAACAGCTTTAGGGGGAATTGGAAATTTTTGATCCCCATGTGGTATCACAATGGGCCTCGAGCCTAAGTGTGCCTCTGACAAGAGCCGCCATAACCCATAACCTATAACCTATAACCTATGCTTAATATGTTGTGTCAATGGGTATAGAACGATGCTTTCTATTTCGTTAATACATTGGTATTTTCGTATAAGTCCAAACATACATATATATGTATATGTATATGTTTTTAGAAAGTTCAATCAGTGATCGCTGTTTAGCTCAAACCCCTGTATGCATATATGTAGTACAGCGCAATCAGACACATCTCGTTCGGGTTTGGAGTTAAAGTTTGATCCGCACCGATGTACAAAATTTTCGCTTCGCTATGCGCTGTATTTGGCGACTTAATAGACCAATTCTTGCATGCCTTTATACATAGTTTTTTGTAACTCTATTACCCAGGAATGAATAGACTAATTTGTAATTTGATGCCACTGTAGTTTAGAAAAGCAAAACGTGAAAGTCACAATGGAGAGAAAAGGTGTCGACAAAAACACTTCCGTTACTTTGTACTTTCCTCGTTTGAAGGATTGACGTCATTAAGGTCTTAAAAAGGTGATTTTTCTCAGTTTTGAGTGATTTTTACATTAAGTTAAACACAGAAGTGAAGTACCGAGCTCTGTATTGGGGTAACTACATACAGCGAAAACAAAACGCCCCAGTTGAAGTTACCACCATCCTTTTCCTCTTATTATTCCTGTGGCAAGGACATCTGTGACGTGTACGATGTCAGCTTTGTCGTTATCTGGTATTCTATCATTCTTGCGTGAAACGAATATAGGCGTGTTAAAAACGACAGCGAATACATGTACAAAGTAATAGATGATTTTATCACAATGGACTCCTACTATGTCTAAGTGAGTTCCCTTTGCGGGAACTACCACAGTAACCTAATATATGATTTTGCTTGCGGTACGTCATAACAACAAGTGCATACAATTCTATCTAATCAAATTGAATAACGAGTTCATACGTAATAGCGAAATTCAACGAGCAGCACACGAGATGATAAACTATTTTCCAAACACAAACTCTGCAAGTACATATGTAAATGTAACTTGTACAAATGGAATTGGAATTACAACAATTTGTGTCAAAAGAGAGATTATTTCTTCCTGATTATGAATAAATTTTTACTCGTAACAATTTGCCATTACAGAGCGGAAGTTCGGTGTTAAATTTGTGGTGGGAGAGAGACTTTTAGGGCAAGTACTGTCGTTCGCTCGCCACCATTCGCATCAAAGCGAGATTCTTCAACATCTCGTTGATTTGTGCACATGCCCCGACAGAAAAAAAGGACGATGCAATCAAGGATCGCTTCTATGAGCACCTGGAAAGCATCAACGAGTGCTGCCCCCGTCACGATATCAAAATCATGCTTGGTGACTTTAATGCCAGGGAGAGGAAGGAAGTGATGTTTGGTCACACTGTCAGAAAACTCAGTATCCACGACGAAACCTCCACCAACGGACTGATACTGATCGACTTTGCCAGATTCCAAAACATGGCCGTCTGTAGCACCAGATTCACCTAGCTGCATAAGTGACTATCTCCAGATCGAGAGACGCAAACCCATCTCGATCATATTGAGATAGATGGAAGGCATGTTTCTAGTGTATTAGATGTACGGAGACTCCGAGGACCTAATATCATTATCTGATCATAGAATCTGCGTGTGTGCGAAGATAGATCTGCATCTTCGGCCAGTGTAGCTGCAATTAACATGTTTAAGAAGCTAATTGTGAGTTGTGAAGCTATTTTTGTAGCTTAATTAATTCTGCATTTTTTGAATTCCATACTTCTCTCTGAGAGCAAATACCAGAAATGTGGTTGCTGGTAAGTTACTGGATACTTTTTACTAGAGAGTACGTATACAGACATAATCCTCAGTCGGGGTTCTGACAAAAACACAACTGTGAATCGCTCATAAATTCGGGGATAGGCAAATCGAAAGCTGATATTAACCGGAAAAAAATGGAGACAGTATTTCTTGACTTGCAAAGAGCTTTTGAAACACTGAATAGAGGAATAATTAACTTCAGCAAGCTGAGCTAAAACGTGTTGACGTGGGATCTCTCTCTTCGCAATGTCCTCCAATAAGTTTTTACAGTCTTTTGCTGAAACATAATTTGGACTTTGATCCCAAGTAACAGAAACTTCTAATTAACACCAGTAATTGTTTTGGTTTAAGATGCTTCCAAGAAAGTTTGTATTATTATGAGTAGTTGTGCAAAGTTATCTAATTCCAGTGATCATTTTCCTTTTAGTGTTAACATCCAAACCAATACTAGTTTCGTTAAAACGCCATAAATGTAGAGTATTTAAAACTGTTCTATATGAACCACAGTTTCGTGCAAGTTTAATTATTTTTCATAATGTAAACAAAAAAGATTAAAAAATTTTAAGTAAAAATTTAATTTTTAGATTCAAAACGAGAAAAAAAATTTTATTGGGATTTTTACCGGTTTCAAATAGAGTAAAAAAGTATTCCAATTAACGGCATATAAATTATTTCTGTTTCAGTAGAGAATTACGGACGCTATCGTGTACACAATGGGACCAATTCATCAGTGACAGCAACGAGCTGCACTGCATATTTGATTACTCCACCATTTTGTAACTTTTTCGAGTTTTTCTTTTTTGGAAATATGGTTTAAAAGTTGTCTCAAACATACTCTTTGAATAAACAATCTATGTAATACCCTTGTCACAAAAAAATCCCGAAATATCACCTTTTTTTTTAGCATCACACCAGGAGACCCCCTTAAACTGCTCTGGTTTCTTTAAAAGTCTTGAACCATTGTCCGGTGCAATTTATGCCATTTGCGAAACAACCCAGTTTTTTTAACGAATGAAATAATGCAATTAAATAATAATTTCAGTTTTAAGTTTCACCACTATTAGTAGAGTAACAAAAAGTCCGTTTGATTCCTATTTATTGTTATCTTTCGCAATTGTTGTCATTAGAAGGCGTGAACAACAAAATATATAATATTTTGCCGCTGCCGCCAGCGACGGCAATAGAAATAAGTAAGTCTATCGCAACGAATGTTCGTCGGACGAAAGACGTTGGTCGCTTTGGTTGTATGCATTCTCATATATGTCAGTGTGTTCTATTTTCGGGCAATTCCCTGTAAGAATCAAAACGATATCCAGAGTACACTCAAACTGTGGAGTGAACACTTCTTCACGCTGCTTAATGGTAGTGGCGCGGAAAACATTGAAGATGATGAACCCGAACCCCCAATCAATGATGATGGAGTCGAAGTACCGTCACCCGACCTGGACGAAACGCGAACGGCCATTGCGCGGTTAAAAAATAATAACGCCGCTGGTGCTGACGGACTGCCAGCAGAGGCGATTCAAGTGCGGCGGCGAGGGGCTGGTAAAGTCATTTGCAAAACATGGTCGGACGAACGCATGCCTGCTGATTGGAATTTAAGTGTACTCTGCCCAATCCACAAAAAGGGCGTTCCTGTAATATGCGCCAACTATCGCGGGATCAGTCTTCTTAGCAAAGCATATAAGGTTCTGTCGAGCGTATTGTGTGAACGACTGAATCCCACCGTGAACGAACTGATTGGACCTTATCAGTGTGACTTTAGACCTGGCAAATCTACCATCGATCAAATATTCACAATACGCCAAATCTTGGAAAAGACCCGAGAAAGAAGAATATACACACATTTTTGTCGACTTCAAATCCGCTTTCGATAGCACAAGAAGAATGTCTGAATTTGGTATCCCAACAAAACTAATACGGCTATGTAAAATGACGTTGAGCAACACCACCACCTCCGTCAGAATCGGAAAGGACCTCTCCGAGCCGTTTGAAACCAAACGAGGTTTCACACAAGGTGACTCTCTTTCGTGCGACTTCTTTAACCTTATGTTAGAAAAGATAATTCGAGCTGCAGAGTTGAACCGTTCAGGCACTATATTTTATAAGAGCGTGCAACTTCTGGCGTATGCTGATGATATCGATATCGATTTACTTTAAAGTAAATAAAAGTGAAAAAATCCAAAATAAAACTTTAAATTAAAATTTGATGGATTGAACTGTTGCAATTGCGCGTGTGTGTGTACGACCGTTAATGTTTGTTGTTGTCGCTCGCGGGCAAACGGAATTAGCACTGTATTAATTTTTTTGAATTGTAACACTATTTCGTTTTCACAAAAAAAATCACTTGCCTTGTAAGGCGTTGTTTCACCAAAAGATTGATTAACGTGTTATAAAATATTGGAAAATATAACACGTACCTTAATGTCTGTGATATGTGGTGATGGCAATTGATTGCGTTTGCTGTTGCTGTGTATGCAGCTTGTGTATATGTGCGCCTTGTTTGGTTGTTGATTGTGCGGCTGTGTCTTGTGCGGCTTTTTTTTTTTAATTTTTGATTTTCTCCGGGCTTTGGTTTGATTTTGGTAATTAAGTGGACTGTATCTTTATCTCGGCGCAGAAGGACCAGCATTAACACCTACAATAATGTCAGCCTGGAGATCCAACGTAGAATCTCTCTTGCCAACAAGTGCTACTTTGGGCTGAGTAGGCAATTGCGTAGTAAAGAACTCTCTCGACGAACCAAAACCACACTCTACAAGTCTTTCATCTTGCCCGTGCTATTGTATGGCGCTGAAGCATGGGCACTGTCAGCTTCGGATGAGACGGCCCTTGGAGTGTTCGAGAGAAAGAAACTGCAGACGATGGAACGATGAGCTTTACCGCGACATAGACATAGTCCAGCGAATTAAAATATAACGGCTTCGTTCGCTAGGACATGTTGTGCGAATGGACGAAAATGCTCCAGCCCTGAAAGTATTAAACGCGGTACCAGCTGGTGGTATTAGAGGAAGAGGACGGCCTCCTCTGCGTTGGAAAGACCAAGTGGAAAAGGACTTGACGTCACTTGGAATTTCCAATTGGTGCCAGTTAGCAGGAAGAAGGAGTGACTGGCGCAATTTGCTAAACTCGGCCAAAATCTCGTAAGAGGTTATAGCGCCAATTAAGTAAGTAAGTAAGTTCTATTTTCAATAGCGATCGTTCACGACGAAAAATTCGCCGTTCGCCAGTATTTAAGCAAGTTTTGGTAAAGCGAAGCGATCATTTCCACGAGTATAGAAACCAAGCATACCAATCATTTCGTCGGTGTACTAGAAGGTTCAAAAATTATTTTGGTTTTAAATTTCAATAAACTCCTCAAATTAAAAGCAAATGTCAAAAAAGGAAAGTATGTACATATGTACACACATACATACATATGTACATAGGCTGGGTTGCTGTATTTATGCGATGCAGGACAATGCCTGGGTTATGAAATTACAAGTTTAACTCTTATTTATCTGTTTATTTATAAATTTAACTCTTATTTCTAAACCTCAAGCTATCCGATAAATCGAGTTTATTAAGGCAAATAATTAACAGCAATATTAATGTTAGATTACGATGTAACATATGTACATTCATACATATGTAGTTAAACGTCAAAGTATTATTATTATTATTATTATTGTAACTAACTTAAAATTTAAATTCTAAGCTAGGTGTTTTGAGCTTTGGCTGCGAAGGTCATAGTAAAGAACGTAGAAAACAAAAAAGTTGCAACAAAGAACGTAGACCTTCTTTGGCTATAAGTTGTTGCAAACAAGGTAAAGAGAGAAAGTATAGGGATGGATCACGAAGATGATGACGACAAAAGCACTTCCGTTGCTTCGTACTTGCCTTGTTTGAAGCATTGACGTCATTAATAGCTGAAGTTACCCACAAAATAATAAATGTAAAGTACCGAGCTTTGTATTTTAGCAATTGCAGCGAAAATAAAACGGCCAAGAGCAGTTATCACCTTCCTTTTCCCCTCGCTATTCCTGTGGCATGGGCCACTGTGCAGTGTACGCGGCAGGCGTTGTCGTAATCTAAAATTCTATCATTCTTTGGTATGAGTATCGTCTCTTGACTTCATTTAGTGACATCTATTGGCAATTAGCTCAACTCGTACTTCTCGCCCTGTCGATAAGGTAGTTTAGTATAATTAAAAGGGGCATGTAATTTCACACCAAAAGCTAAGTCTCGTCTGGTCATCACGAAGCTTACGCTTCTAACAATACGCCAGAATTGCAGCAAAAGGGTTGTACCAACTATTGCCCAGAAGGCAAAATATTCACCACCAACACCAAGGCCACCATTGCTGTCAATACACAATTTTACAACTGTATAGCTTACCGCAGCATTCGGCGGGAAACTTTCCGCAGCTCTAAGCACAATGGGAGCAGAAGCTAAAATGGAATCAAATGATGGCTGCCTCTTGCAAGACACCTACGAAACATCACTAAATGTGCTCTAGCTCGCGCATGCGTTTAATTCAGAAATATCTATGGGGAATGGGGAATGGGGAATAGACACAATAGAGAATGGTGGGTGAATGGTGACAATACCAGGTCCATAGTCAAGCATAGAATTTGATGGACAGGAGAGAATTTCTCACCAAGTAATTAATCATTTTAGAGGATTATTAATGGCTTATTGTTTTCGATGAGCTTTTGTTTTAACAAACATAATGAAAACCATTCATACGTAGATAAACATACATACATATAAGTAGATGTAATATGTATGTACATATGTATGCATTTGACTTCCTAAAAACTCCTACTGGCCAATAAGGTAGAACATTGACATGAAATACAGAGAGCTTCCGGTTTGATTCTTCGCAGAAATGATAATATATATATATCTACATACATATGTACATAAATGATGATTTTAATTATTTTTCTCAGCGTCCATGTACCTACGTAAGTATACAAGTACTTTGTATTCATTTTTGTACCAAATGTACATACATGATAACCATTTTATTAATTTGAATAGCTAAATTTCATAAATATGAATACATATGTACATATGTATGCATTATGTGCAAAAAAAAATAGGGATACGAGATATTTACCAGTTTGGGTTTCTTCTTTTTTTTGTTTTATGTGCGTTAAATTTTTTATAAAAGCCTAGATCATTATATAACAAACACCTTAAAAATCTACATTTCAAACTTTGTAGAACAAATTTTCACAAAATTTCAATATTTTTAATACGAGTTTTTGTAATTATTCTAAGTATGCAGTTTTATAACCATTTTAGCAAAATGAAGTGCAAGTCTCAAGTAGTTTCACTGATTTTTGGTTATTTTTTTTTAAATCCAAACAAAAAAATTTGTCGAACGTACTTTGTATTTTCTACAAAGTTTAAAATATGTATTTATACCGTTTTTGTTATAAAATGAGCTTGACTTTTGTAAAAAAATAGCCAATTCGACGCGCTTCGCACACCCTTCAAATACAAGTTTTGAAATGGAATCAAATTGAACTGTGAATACGGGAACTGTGAATATTTATTTCGGATTCAGAGCCATCTATCGGTTTGATATAAAATATTTATATTTATGTGGCTAATAGATGTTTAAATGAAATTGTATTGTAAATACGCCCGGACGGCATTCGGTTTAAAGTTAAGAGTTCGGAAAAGTAAATAAATAATTTCACCAAATATAGCAACTGACCCCAAAGGACGTAGATTTCATCTACATCTACGTTCTTTGCTTCCCATTTCAATACAACATAATTTTTCTTTTGACCGAAAAAAATGTTCCCTATATTTTTTCGGAAATTTCAATTTCGCTGTGAAAATCTTATTTTTGGTCTTTAAAATTTTTGTTTGTCTTCAGAAAGAAGACACTTCCAAATGACTTTCGGCCAAACTTAAGATTTCGGAAAACTTTTTCGATTGCCAACAGTATATACTAATTAGATTAAATCAACGTTTGAAAAAAGGTGGCAACACTCTTTAAAAATGTTTTTGTGTATACGGTTTCGACCGCACCAACATGTTATATTTCATTTAGCTTATCAATTTAATTTAATTGATATTTAAATACTACTTGTTTTGAATCGTTTACGTACTATAATATTTCCTTTAATTTAATCATTTAATTCAGGGGCAGTAGCGGTATTAACTTTTAATGCTCTTTAATGGTTATTTCTCGAGTTTAATTTATCATCCAGAAAGTAATTGTTATTTTTTTAGTTAAATTTTTTCTCAGAAAAAAATCGTTATTTCTTCAGTTTTATTTTTTGCTTGGAAACTAATCGTTACGCAACAAAATACAAAATTCTCAAGGTATATTTTGCCAATAAAATAAAACTTAATTTGTGTGAAAACCGCCAACTATTTAAGTTACATTTTATGAGCAAAAATTAAAGCTCAAGAAATAAGGATTAAACTTAAGTTTTTTAAATAAAACTCAAAAAATAAAAGCGATGTCGCTGAAGGTAGTCATTGTTACAAAGAGTTTGTTGTTTTAATCCATATGTATTCAGCATTTCAGCGACAGCACGTTACTTTTGCTTTTCTCGTTGATCAACAGGGTAGCCCCTATTATTTCGACTAAATGCGTAAATAATTGAATGAAAAGAGAAATGGAATGTCGTGCCCCTCTTTTTTCACATTACTGTAAAAGTGTTTTATATATGTACGTTCGTACATACATATGTATATCATATACATATTTATATGTACAAACATTTGTATGTATATATATGTAAATGTTTTCGACTCATGGGGCATATGGGCGAATATATACAGACTATTTCCCATAATCATGTTTTTTTTTGTACTTTTACAGAATGTTCAAATATCTTTGAAGATAACTTTGTAATGTTTAGAGTGTAAAGAAGAAATGTTAAGTTTGTACACTTGAACATACTGCACACATACTACACTGTATGTATCAGATTGCCAGCGCAGAAAATGTAGGAAATATGCAAGATAAGAATAAATGAAGGTACGGTACCTTTGACGCAATGGATGAGAACAATAATAAGAAATAACAAAATGTGTGTAAAAGATATATAAGTGCATGCTGTTTCATTTTCAGTGAAGTATTCGGAATCTAACTACGTTCCTGACACATCTGGTGGTGGTAGATCGCTATGTTAGCAACACAGTGACATTCAAGATAGAACTCCATAGCATGCGTATGCAATAACGGATAGTAATTCGAACATGAATTCGAACACGCATTCGAATGCGCACAGAGTTGAATTTTCTCAAATTCTATGTGTAAAGGCATACGCGAGCTATGGAGTTCCAGCTTTAAGCTTGCGCTGGCATCCAACTTCAATTAGCTCCAGACCTTTGAGTATACATAAATACATATTTTTCAAATAATTTTTGGTAGATTTGTAAGTAGTTTGCTTTAAAATCTTCACAAACGAAAAAAAAAATATTTATGAGCCTTTCCATTTTAAGACAACCGGTCCACTCGGGTTATGTTTTTCTTTTTAATGAAAATCGAATATGTTGTTTCTTGGACAAAATGGTCAGACACTTATTTTTTCTCCTGACAAAAAAAAAAATGGTTTCCAATGTTTTTCGGCGATTTTTTTTAATGCACATAACTTCTCTAAAAACTGGCCGATTTTGACAGATAATTCAACTTGCAAAATCTTCGTAATTAGTTGAACATTGAAATGCGAAGGGGAAAAAATTGTCGACTCATGTCCAAATATTTTGTTTTGTTTTATTTTTTATTTTGTTTCACATCAGAAAGAACAAGGCAAATTCATATAAGGTTTAGTTAATGAAGCAGCCGAGTGAATTCGCTTGCTGGACTGAATGCACATTTTTGTTGTTGTACGCTCAACACCACCTGTTAACAACAACGTCTGATTGAGGAGATGCTAGATAAGTTGATGCCCTTGCGAATTATTTTCCATATAATGCATTCACGATTTCTATTATGTGATGCGCAAGAGAATCAGCTTAAAAAATTAACAGAAATATCGGGAACTGCTTGTTATAGAATAAACGAGTAGGTATTTAAAAAAAGGCACGAAAATTGTACATAAAAAAACATTGAAAAAACTCTGTTCGCAATTTTCTCTTCGCCGTCCTGCTCCCTCAACATATTTTTTATCTTCTGAATGGCTTCTCTCCTCGCTTTCTTTTCCTGTTCCGCCTTCCATTTCTTCAATTGAAGTATCTTTTCTAGTTGGTGTCAATGACGACGATGACAGAGCTGACGGAAGTCAATAGAGTTGGTGATGGCACTGGCGAGACAAACGAAGACGTCAAACTTACGGTAAGTGTTTCAAACGGTCTGTGGCCCACCGTGTGGTCGTTCCTTCCACATAGTTCATCCATTTGCTCCATATAGGGTACAAAGCATAGGCTGGTGCCAGTTCTACTGCTGAAAGGGGATGATGTACCTAAATATAATTTGTTAAACATATACGTATGTATATATCTTGAACCTACCGTGATCGTCATTGTCATCATCAACTTTTTTCCATTTTTATTTGTTTTGTTTGTGTATCCATGAAACAAAACAAATTTTTGACGTTTGCCTGATATTTCCCAAGTATTCCCATTCACATTACAGCGGTTTTTTTGTGCTTCCCAACACTACATTTTAGCTCGGATATCAGTTTGCCGTGTTATTGCTTTACATGCAGTTCTTATCCTACCTATTGCTCTTTTGCAAACCGGTTACAAAGATACAGTCCTATTAATATACAGAACGAAAATATATAATTAGCCAATAAATATAAACTTAAGGCTTTTTATGTATGTACATATGCAAATAGAAACAAACTATTAAATAACTTAGATTTGAAAGAAAATTTCACTACATAAGACATAATTGTTTTGATCTTTACCTGGTAGAGATTCTGAAAATATTCAATGTTCTAATTTGAAACAGGAAATTAGCACTTACTAAATTCGCCCGCAGTTAGGAATAAGTGCAGGTCTGCATCAACAGACTAAGAAAAGTAAGTCGGAATAGCAAAGGCTACACGCATTTTCCAAGTAGGACATATGGACCAAGCATCCACAAAACAAAAAACCCAGCAAATTTAACAAATATATTTTTATAACATATAAACCATTCGTGAGAATTTACGCTTTATCAATTAGTTAAAACAGAAATTCAACACCGGATATAAGGATGAAGAAGGGCACTGAAAAATTGTAAAACAGGAAGTCTACCCACAATTTTAAACACGCATACTACTAAAACTGTACAAAGATTGCATAACCAATACGGAAATTCGAGAGAAGCCCATTATACATATTTACTACTTGTTAAAAATAGTTACGGTAGGCATATATTCGAACAAAACCATATAAGGTTTCATATAATTGAAAAATCGAAGTTCTTAGACTTAAAATTTGATCACTGTATTGTTTTGCATGTTTATCCTTTCTAAAAATCCTATAATTTTTAATTTGTGCATACCTGCAAAATATGTGAAGAGTCTAGCATGTGTCTGGGATGAACCCTAAAGTAATATGCGACTAATGCCACTTTGCTTTTTTGTATATGGGGTAACCATTTTTTGTATCCACCGGCCATAGTATTCCATATATAAATACAAGAATTTAATGGGTTTGTTGGCATACTTATGTCCTTTTCATTAGTTTACTTCAATTAAATGCTCTAAAGGAATTCATTGGACATTAGATAAATTTAAAACAAAAAACTTTAATTATAATCGTACCCGTAAAGGATAAGTCGAGACGATTTGATATCTAATAATACAAGTTTGAAACTAGGTTCTTGTTCTTGCATCGAAAAATTAGTTTATTTTCAAATTAAGCCACAAATCGCAAGGAAACTCGTTTTGGAAAAACTTTTTTTGGTATGAATTTGATATATGTAATTCAAATTTTAAATTTATTAAGTAAGTCACTACTTTTTTTGGTAAAGAATTCTTCAGTTTTTTGTGTTACATCGATTTCGAACCGCCGAAGAAACGATTACAAAAAATATTCTGCAGCAGACGAAGATATCTAGTTTGTTTTTGCTTGATTTAAGTATGTACAATGTTCTATCGATAAATTGTTTTTTTTTCATGGGATACGAGTACCTGTTACCTAAAAGGTCAAACAATTTTTTAATTCTTCGGTGCATCTAATGCTGCACCAGAAATCGGATGTTTCAACATATTTTCGCTATACATACCTATGCATATGTACATTCACAATCCATAATTAATAATACAAACAATTAATTCAGAATTTACGTTTCTTGAGATTTTATGATACAATTAATTCACTTTCTGAAGAGAATGCGGTCAAAGTCTATGAGGAAACTGTTGACGTTTTTGGAAGTAAAAACTGTTCATGTTAGCCAAAAGGCCATTCATTTGATAACTTTTCCACACACATAAATAAATGAGTCATATTGGATTCAAAACCTTAAGAAACCCGGCATTGAAGTTTTCAACTTACGTATGTATTTCCTAAAATCAAAAAGGCCTTAATCCATTTATTTTTTAAATCGATTATCTTAAGTACAGTTATACACCTACTTATAATGATTATAAAAAGTTTAGAATACCAAATGTGTCTTAATAAAAAAAAATTAAATTTGCGGTTACATATTTATAACTTCAGATCAAATTTTTACTCTAAACAATAAACCGAAAAATATGCACCATCTAACTATAATAAAATATACAAAATTGGTCCACACTGTTGTAAATGTTTTTAGACTTAATCTAAGTAAAAAAAAAATTTTAGTTCAAACTTTGTATTTGCCAATTTAGTTTATTCCTTTTTATTATGATAATTAATTGTGGTTTTTTGGTATCAAGGGAAGAATATGATCCATTAATGTAAATTAAAACATGGTTTGTACTCATGAGGCATTTTAATACATAGCGCTTTACATTTTTACGCAGCATAACATGAGTGATGTAGGTTATTTTTGATTTGACACTAATATGACGTAAATATACATTGGTTTGTACAGATATATAAATAACCTTACTGTATCCTTTTTATTTTACATTTTACTTCGTTGAGTTAAACTAAGTAAAAGATCTTAGCTAAAAATAAAAATAACTATTAATAACTCCCGAAGATCGGAGACAATTCTAGCAACTGTCTTTTAACCCACCACAGTCTTTCGAAAGACACAAATCTTTTGGAAGACAAATGTCTATTCGAGTAACTATCTTGAAAACTCTTTTCTGTCTTTCCGAAAACGAATTGAAGAAGCAGATCCTACCGTTGTATTGTATATATATTGTATATATAATAAATTTGTAATATGAAAATTTTCAACAAAGTTTCATGAATGCAAAGTTTTGGTACAAACAAAACAAAAGCTAAAAAATATACCTATAATTTGATTTCGTATGCCCAGGGCATTGGACCTTGTGTTTCCGGAATGGCAGTGACGGGCAAACCAACTCGGCTGAAAATATATGTGTTGTTGCTGCTCAATAAGACTTCGCAAGATTTTTGTTCCAGAATACAAAAAGTCTTTCAAACTGTCTCTGCATTTGTCTTTCGAAAGACTTTAAACTATTTTTGCCAGAATAGGCCTGTAAATATCTTAACTAAGATCTTACTCAATTCAATGTTATGTATGTATAACAGGACATGCTTAAAATAATCCTCTGTTAGCAACCGACATATTTCTATTGTATCAGCTTGTCTTGAACTTGCATATTCTTATTGAAACGTACATATTTTAAAACATATATGTACAATTAGACGAGTGTGTAGCATGTGCTTGCTATCACCCGGAGTAACCCCGGAGCAAATTTCGGCTTATTATTATTTTTACATCAAGAGAAAATCCTAATTCCAATTGTGGACTATCGAGTCAAAATTATTGACCTGCGTAAGCTCGTTTAAGAAATTCGATTCTTATATTAATTTGAAGTAGACAAAATGTATAACTTGAGACCAGTGTTGCCAGAAAAAATCTAAGTCTTTAGCCATATTATTATTAAACAAGTATTTAAAAACAGTAAAAAATAAAGTTTTAAGCTAAAAAGTGATAAATGAGTTAAATTTAGAAGATTTTTCCTTTGTCGAACATTATAATAATCTCTATAAAAAATTTTACAATGTACACTTTATATATAGAATAAATAAATGAAGTAAATTAATATGAACTTCAAGTAATCACACAACTACATGGGCATATGATAGTTCTTCAATTAACAAAAATATATATAAATGTATTTCAAAATCGAAAATCATATAAAATAAAATTTCAAACTTCATACAATTTCCAATAATTCAATAATTTTTCATCAACATACATATCTAATTGGAAACCCCCAATCAGAAAAACTTAACAAGAGAAAAATTATAAATATGCATACATGACTACATTTTCAATTAGTACATCGACGAGAATGTAGCTATAACTTTCATAATTTACTTCTGGAAATTCCGCCCGTTTACGAGTATGTCCGTATATGTTTATTTGTTGTACTAAGAAGATTCAGACCTTATTGCACTAATGCGTTAGACTTAATAAACGAAAATGAACTAAAATTGGGTGCGAATTGAAAATTCATAATTTTTTAGTCTAGTAAATATGGCATACATGTACATATATTCAATGAGATACTACCAGTATCAGGCCGGCTCGGAATTGTCCTTTCCTATCGAACACACACCAGAAGCAAAGGCGCGATTTGGTGCATAGTCCATTCCAATTGTCAAGGTAGTGCGGCTCTAAAATTTGTTCTTTCTGGCCTCGTATAAAAGCGACCAGGATTGCCTTTGCAGTTAATATTCGCACTGATTTCATTATTGTTAAATTGATGTTTTCCTACATAGAATTCATTTGGTACATGTATCAAATAATATTAATTACATAATGTTTTTTCTTTGAGTATTCCGGAGACCCTATGGCCAAAAACCGCCTTTTAAACTAATGAAGCTCTTGCAAAAAAATCAAAAAACTGCATAAATCAAAGTCAAATAAAAAGTATTATTTTTTATATTAATATAATAATAATAATAATTTGCCGCTAATACATTGCTTGATGTTTGGCCGAAGTTTTCCTATACAAATCGAATTAGTTAGCAACAAATTTTACTCTCCAGTGAAAAATATCATTCCTATGATTGTATATTCGGATGAACGAGAGTTCGTATAAATGAACACAAGGTAATTAATCTATCAACGGTAAATGTTGTTTTTGCTTCTAAGTGAGAAACATTCAAACTTTGCGGCTTACTCTTCCCTCTTGTTCATATTTCTTCTTTCGGGGCACGCCACAACTGAGAGCTACTGTAAGTCTGGGCTTTTTGTTTATTCGTCTTAGACTTTTTAAGGGCATTGCCCACGTGTTTAGCGTGTGCCAATTTGCTTCTCAAACAGGACAGTAACTTACCTTACTTTATATGTCTCATACATGTACAAATCAGCAGTAAATGTTAGCAGTAAAAAGTTAGCATGCTTATTGTTTTTTTATTCTAAGCACCGAAAGATGCATTTGTAAAAAATTTGAAATTTCTTAAACCGGATTTATTATACTTCAGTAAACGCTTAAGACTTTGCATATAAATGAACTCGTACAACATTTTGACTTTCACCCTGCCTATTTGCTAAAGGCAGTGTACATCCAATGCAACTAATGCATACTAAACACAGCCTGGGTTGGCTGCAGACAAACAAGAAATAGCTTCTTCCCGAAGGATAACAACTCGTCGTCGACGTCTTGCTCCTTGCGGTGAGACAATATTTGTGCTGCATACATTATGGCAAATGTGTATGTGCATACAAAAAAACTTAGATATATATGAATGTATATACATATCTATATGCATATATATACATATGTGGGTATTTTCTCTATCCACTAACGGCAAATAGCAATACAAGCGAACGCCGAAACCGGAGCAACGACACTGGCATGCAAAGGACGATGGATAATCGAAAGCAGCCTTTCTGGAACAAGGGGGAAACTATAGCTCAACCCTGCTGCGTCTGTGAGCCTTTTATTTGTTCTGTCTTCCGAAAAGGATTTAATTTGTGCTTGTCGGAACTTTTAATTTTAATTGAATTCAAGTTCTTGCAAGGCAAGGAACGGCAAGCGGAATGCTGGTAATGAAGGCCAGTTGAAAGACGGACGAACGTTCGGTTGACAATGACGGCCGCTCCTCTGTGGCTGTGTGTTTGCTATGTGCGCTGAAGTCACAAAGGGAAATAGATTTAGTTCATTCTTATTTGATTGTATAATATTTGTGCTTATTTTGTAAAAGTTTTTATTTCAGAATTTATTGAATTTTACGGTAATAGTTTGTAAAATAAAGGTATTTTTATTCTGTTGGCGAAGTCAGTGTAGTCGTTTGGTTTTCTGTTTGCGCAAATGTATCCACATACTTATGTAAGTATATGTATTTCAAAACAAAGGGCAATTTCAATATACCCTGCAGTGGAAAGCCAAGCAAAAAATAACAAGCATTCTTGTTCATGAACTAGTTTTTATACAGGTATTCGAAACATGGAAGTATCATAGCCGAGAAGAAAACACAAATAATCGTCGACTTCCAAATGGCCGCCGTGATTCAAACTATGTAAACTTGGTTTAAATTTAAACTTAGTTTAAACTGCAAAGCTCGTTTTCAGTGAGAGTTTAAGGCCGAGTTAAATTTGGCTATTTTATAGGGTAACACTGTTTTTTTTTCTATATTTAGATCAGTGCCAGTGAAAACCGTACGCACGGTCAGAAAAATAATTTGTGCTATAAACTAAGTTTAAACTAGGTTTGAAGTTGACTGAAGAACGGAATAGAAAGTTTAAACTTAGTTTAAATTACAAAACAGCGTTAAACTCGCACTGAAAGACTTTTCTTAAGTTGCATTAAATAACTATTCATATTGGTTGAAATTAGGACAGATAAACATCACAAAAAAGATGTTAGACAATTTTAAACGACATTATACAAAGATTTTTTGAAGGATTATTAATAATAATGGTAAGACTAACCGAGTAGATCTCAGTATGGAAGTCAGAATATAAAACAGTAGAGATATAGCCCTGCTTTGCAAAAATATTGCATTGGTGTAGAAGTTATAAATAGTTCAGTAAATTTTTCGGGCTTAGTTTTTTAATAAAATTGTATGGAATGGGCTTCCAAGTAAATAATAAAATAAAATAAAATAATAAAAAATAAATAATTTTTGCACGTATGTTTCAGTTCTGAAATGTGTGGTCTTGCTGCATTCGTGAAAGATCAGTTTTTGAAGTCAATATTTGATGTCCAATAAATGTTCAGCAGTATTGTCAAATTCAGCTGAAATTATGCCTGGATTCCCAATTTGGCCATACAAAAATCTGTCAGGTGAAGTTGCAAATGGAGTACAATTTCAGATAAATTGTACTAAAATTTTCTTAATATCGCCTGTGCAACTCTGTTATTTTCTTGTAATGTTAGATATGAAAAGAGAAGAGCAAAAACGTTACCTCGCATAAATTTTAATTATCAAAAGTTGTATTTCTGAGATGAAATTGCATTCAAAAAACCATTATCAACGATATAGTTGAGATGGGTGTGAAACCAATCAGAATTCCAATTCATGATGAGTGCCGAAGTCGCGCAATTTCGATCTCATGAAAAAATAAATTGGAAAATGGTCAATTAAGTCCAGTACTTAAGCAACCTTTATATTTGAAATTTTATAAAAACGTTACAGATCAGACAATTTTTTAAATTTTGTAAACTTATGTAATAGTAAAACAAACAACTTTAGAAATTTGCAGTTGAACTAGTTAAAAAAATTTGACACAAGAAATTTTTATCGAGAGCATTTCTTAAGCGGTTTTTATATATTGAGTTGTGACTTTTCTTGCATATAGCAACTTCAAGATTAAGCCTACTGACAGTTTGGTGGTTTATGTCGTAAAATTCTATATAGCTGGTGACTGGGTCTTCAGTTGATATTAAACTACTCCTGGTCTTTGGACTCATCGAAATTGATACTGCCAAATTGTGGATTACTGCAATATGTCCAGGTAAATAATAAAGGTTCGATATTTTATCGCAGGCTTACTCCCAGATGCTATTGTCAGAAACAACACATTTATGTATGTAAGAGTGGTAACGAATAAGGAATTCTATACTTCTAAGCACACATGACCGCATGTAAAATGGCATTTTAACTTCAGCTTGAGTAATTTCACTAATAACGCTCTTTTGGGCACCCTTCCCCACTAAACTAATACCATACCCATAACAAACAAAACTAACAACAAAACTTTTGTTAGTGCCCATAATCAGGCACATACATATGCACATTTGCATATATGTAAGTACGAGTATATATGTATATTCAAGTACCAACCATCACGACTGCTCAAATGCACACATTTGTTTTCACTAAAGCAAAAGTCTCCACCCATTGTATCTTTTCTACCAGCCCATTTAGGCCCTAGTACTGCTCTTGCAAATTCAGACATACCAAAATGAATCAAAATGGCATAAAGTACACTTTCAACTAAGCAGTGGGCACGTACCAGAATATCCATCTACTGAAACACAACTATCCCAAAGTCGCACACCATTTGCACTTATGCAACTAGGTATGTACGCACAAACGTACTTTTATAAGCATAAATGCCAAAGAAGCTGAGCACGGGGGTGTATGAAAATGGCAGTCATGTTACAAAAGGCAGCGCCAACCAACTGTATACATCTTTGTCCCATCCACCTAATTTACATGGCGTCTTTAGTTTGCGTTCCATGTCCGAAATGAACCCTCAAACCTCACATTGAGGCCAGTTCGATGCCGGGAAGGATGAAGGTGAAACACACTCCACTTGAGTGGAAAGGGATAGTGCAAATAGTCAATTGCAAAAGCGGGTAGAATTTGAGTTACTTTTTCACAGTATGTAGGAGAGTTGGCAAGTTGGTGGCGAAAATGCAAAGCCCGACCGGGTGGTGGGAAAGTTTATTTGTAGTAAAGCTACATAATTTTTAGATTATAAAGAAGTCATACTTTATGGAATCATTTGCATTCAATTGCAATGCCATGAAGCTCTCGGGTAAGTGGAAGAAGTGGCGAGAGGGTGTAAATGTAAACCTGCTACTAAAAAAGGTAAACATTAGCCTTTCCTACAAACTATTCCCAACTAAAAATTTGCTTCCCCAGTCTTTGTACATTACATATATGTATGTGTATTCGTATAAGTAACTCTATATACATACGTTAGATTTGTAGTTTTAGTGGAATTTAGAGCTTGGAGAGCGATTTTGCCTCTGATTCTACAGATTGCAACAAACCACCAATCTTTCTTTTTATACTTATCTTTGTATTCACTTTGTAAGTAGTATGGCATGAGCGTGTGAAGTTGCTAGACTGGATTGGATATAAATTATAGTCAAAAAGATATTGGGACCGTTTTATTGTACCGAACTTGCAAAATAACGCCCCAACCCAGTTCGCATCTTTCTTGAAATATGCAATTTGTTTAGTACAATTTAAAAACGGAAAATAGTTGGGCAAACAAATTTTATGATGTAGGCCCCGTTTTAATGTAACCGAGTTGCAAAAGAACGCTTCAACCCGGATAAAATTTCCGTTAGTTCCAAAAGCAACCCTGTTAGCCTCTTTCACGTAAATTGCGATTTGTTTAGTGCTATTTAGGAACGGCAATTTTTAGGTTTATGTAGTTATATATTTACAAATACTATGCAAATAAAATCGAATTAGCTGGTATTAGGGAATAATATGAGAAAACAACAATTTTTCAAAGTGGTTGAATTGATAGCAGCTATTTCGGAGATCACCACATCTCCTAATCAGACCTCTTTCTTTCTAGACTTTACCTGGCTATGAACCATGGTACACGGAGTTGCTAGGCGGAGTTGGTTAGGTCTTAAATATAAATTTCCCATGTATAGTCTTAGGGCTAATTCGCAATATCGCAGTTTTTTCCCTTCCCAACGCTACTTCTCAGGTCGTTACCGAGTTGGCTCAACTCGCATATTTTTCCGATTTAGTGTTTTCGTTTTACATGCAATTCGTTATCCTACCTATTGTCCCTTTCCAGTCGGTTACAAAAAAATGGGGCTATTGTTAATTTTAAAGGTGTATAGCAAGAAATGATTGCGAAAGAAAATTACCTTTATTTACTATTTACCTTACTCAATAGAATATCATCAAGCTAATATACAATAATATATGTATGTACATATACACATTTAAGTACAATGCAGGATTAAGTTACTACCGCGGCCATATTTAGTTTCATCATTCATCGAAGTTGTTTATAAGCCGAATCTTTGGACTTCAAAAGTGATCTTGAAGTCTTAGTTATGTAACTGTTTTCCCTCACAGCGAACACTGACGAAGGGTGAGAAATAAAGTTTTTGTGTGCAAAACTATGGCTAGGGAATAACTTCCATGCCTAAGTAGTACCAACTTTTTTAAATCGCACTATAACCATGCTCTTCTCTCGCGTAATAATAACATCTTAGGTTTGTATTTATAAAAATATTTCGGTCGAACACTTAACATAAAATAAATATATAGACGCCTGAAAGCCTGGAAATCCCTATTCGTTGACTCAGCTCTTCCATCGGAAAGCTCTCCTTTCTTTTTTCGACTTCTCTACACCTAAACGCAATCACTTCATTCCATTAAAAGAAACAGGTGTATGAGATACCTGATAGTTGGTAAATGTGTTAGCTAAATGTGCGTCTCAGTGCGGTAAGTTTGCAAAAAGTAGCAACTAAAAAATATATTATAATGTGTACATATTTGGATATTTTTAATGAAAACTCATTTATATACATATATTTATATACTAAGGGAAATAAGCTTTCATTAAAAAAATCCACGCCTTTCGCAAAATAGCTATAAAAAAGTTGGAAGTAATGATTAACAATGAAAGTGTGTTTTGTCAACTTGCGAGAGCGGAGAAGTAATGAAAAAATGTGTATCGCGAAAAAATTTACACTATAATGAACCACCACAAGTATTGATTCATTGGCTTTCAATCAATTACAGGCTACATAATGTGCATATTTTCGAGCTTTGACCTTCAGCTGGAGCACTGTCCACAGTGCTTAGGCTTTAATCACATAAGTAGAAAATTTAAAAATAGAAGTAGAGTATCTTAAAATTTAATACTAAAATGATTTTGAGTACTGCCAGTCTAATGAGCCTTCATTGCAACTCATATCTGCAACAAATTTCACATAAAAAGCACAACCCACCAGGAATTAATGGTATGTATGTATATGAGGTAACACAGCAAGAATTCAAAATTTTGTAAAGGCTTTTTATATTACATTACATTACCTTTTCCTGGTGCGAATTTTCTTTGAAACATTAAATTTTTCTCATATGTAGTATATATGCTTTCATGGTCTGGATTTACATAGCCGCATGTACTGCAATATAAATCTGCCTTTTCAAATATGAAGCGGCTGAGATTTATTTGAAGTTTGTGAAATTTATTTTATATTAACATACGATAATACTTATTTATTAAAATACGATTTTTAGTAATATAATAATAATTTGGCGCTTCTACAATTTGTGGTGTGCGTCTTGATGTTGCAACACAGATTGAGAGGCCTGCAGTTTAATGCAAACTCTGAAATAACTTATTATTTTTGAGAAATTTTTTCATGGCAGAAATACGCTCAGAGGTTTGCGATTACCTGACGATGGGCGACCAGTTTTAGGAAAAATGGCTATGTTATTTTCCCCGGCCAGGATTCGAACCCGGGTCTTACCGGCGCTCCGGCGGCCGAGTTTTAATTTCACTTATTTTTAAGGTGAATATGATGAGAACTTCGGTTTTATTTGAATAATTTTGTACGCCGCGGTTATTATAATGAATTTTGAAAAAATTGTCTCGAAAGAATTATTCCATCTATTTAAGTAGAGTATTTATATTAGAATGTGTAAAAATATGCATATATGCAATTTGTTTATTATTCGTTTCTACTGTGCAAGCTCACGTCTTGATTAAAAGTTCATACTATGTTCATTGGCCAACATATACGCGTATTTGTCTGTACATATGTATGTAGGTTCATATGAGTTTTTATTAAAGGAAAAAGAGCCAAAATTAAAGCTGTATAGAGAAATAGAATAAAAAAGCGTAATAATTTCCTGCAACAAAAGTATAAAATACTTATATAATCACAGTAAGAAGATACACAAACCCCGCATCAGCCAACACAGTGTAACTATAGCATTCGCCATTGTGCAGGACTTTCCATGTCCTTAATATTTTCATTTTGTCATGCTTGTGAATATGCAAATGTGGAAAGTTTCTAAAACATATAGATTATAATTTCGAAAGAGCTAAAAACGATGCTGCTTTTGAACACCACCACCAATATCACCCACTTCATCAACAAACGCTCATACATACATACGTAAATACACACTGTAGGAAGGAAGGGAGGGGAGTATACATAACTACAGATATTGGAACGTAAAAGTCAAACCCAACGCATCTACAATAATCTTCCTTATAGTACGTAGGGTGTTTTCATTATTTTCTTGTTACGACATCACATCTCTTCAGCTATAACCCTGCAAATATCGCGTCTAGTTCATACTCGCATCTAAAATATGCTCCATAATAGACAAAGAGTACTCTAAAACTAACCGAAATGTGTGAAATGAGTGTGGTCCATTTAACGTTGGGATATTCTACTTAAATACCATATACTCTAGCACAGCCTTACTTCAGTGTTTCCTTTATTTATAGTAAAACAACAAAACACAACGTATTCATATTTAGTTGTATATTCAAAATGGAAAATTTAATTCTGTGAATTTATTTTCTTAGAACCAAGTCATATTCAACTTGGTCACTCACTCTCTTCTCTACAACTAAACTTCCACTTTCATCATTTCTCAATACAAGGCGCAACGAGCTGAAGCACATGATACGCCGCGCACAAAGTTTAGATTAAAGCGAAGTGCAAAATAAACACAAGTCAATTTTTACTGCTGTTAAGTTATTTTAATTGTTATTTTTTTAAAAGAAATAATTTTAATTTCCCTTCTTGTCAACACAAACAAATAAACATCGCATAATAATTACGTTCCTTAAATAACAAGCAACTCCTCGTAGGAGTAAGGCAGGGCACATTGTGGTGCGACGAGCATAGAGCAAAGAGTTAGCGTTTTTCTCTGGGTTTAATATTGGATTTGCTTGTATTTGAATGAAAACAGCACTAATTAATTCATCAGTATTCATTTTTTTTTATATTTTCACATCAAACACTGAAAATCAAACCAAAGAAACAAAATAGATAGAAGTCAAAGCGAGAGAACGACTATGAATCGAGCATAGCGGAAAAAAGTAAAGATGATTTGGTGGCATGAGTTGGTCCGCTACTGCATTATATAGGATCATATTTGTCGTCAGTACAATTTAGAAACAATGGGCCAACGCTTTTTGCAGGGAAACGGAGTCATATACAGCATTTAGTCTTGCCAGTAGGCAGAAATAATATCCACGTTAACAGACATTATTAACAGAGAGACAACAATTTTCTTTTTATAATAAAAGAAGATAAAAGGGCAAATTTTCCTCTTAGAATGTGCTATCTTGAATATTTAAATATCCTAGCATTTGGAGCATTGCGAAGCTCCGTGAAGAAATGTACAAAAGCGATTTTAGTAGAGACTGAATTTTAAGCGGGAACTTGTGCATACTACTGGGATTATACTGGCTTTAATAGTGGTGCCGCATACCAACTATGTACATATGTATATGCACATATTTACATAATAGCTTTTTCCCTAACCGATTCTAATGTTTTACTTTAGCGTCTCATCGTTCGAAACGAACTCATCTTACATTACTGGCCTCTATCATCAGTAGCAGAAAGAGTGATTAGGCGACCGGGCTTGAGCTGATACCATTGGATGAACGATACGGTGCCAATGTCGAGCAGAAGATGTATAATTATGAGTTTTCTCCACCTCCATTTCCATAATAAATATACGGGGAGCCAACTACATATTTATGTGAATACGTAAACACCCATTTGCATTAGGGTGGCTCTCCCTCGCAGTCAACAAAAAATTGATTAGAATACATTCCGTGACAATGAGCCTGTTGTGCATTCAGTACTTCAGCCTGTGGATATGTTCTAAGTATTTCTCCGGAACCTTTTAAATATATGTACATATTTATTGAGAATTTAATACGTTATGCTCGTATAAATACACGATGTAATATTCATATACTTTACATAGTTCAGCGAATTAAGATTCAGCGGCTGTGTTGGGTAAGTCATATTGTTAGTATCAAAACAAAAAAATACTCCATCCTTGAAAGTATTCAACGCGGTACCCCCTGGTGGTGACAGAGAAAGAGAAGGGCCTCAGCGTTGCCATCTCTAGCTGGTGTTAGTTAGCAAAGCAAAGAAGCGACTGGCGTGCTATGCTGAAATCAGTCAAAATCGCCTACGTGATTATAGCGCCAATAATAAAGAAGAGACATACATATGTACATATGTACATATGTGTATGCCCTAGTGCTTAATAAAATTAGGGTCGTTGGCTCGACTGCGTGTTAAATTTATCTCCTCTTTAAGCGCATTTTCGTTTGCGCAAGTCCTGCTATGTTTATCTAGGCGACAAATTTAACAGTCAATTCTCCGCTAACATTTATCGCTTCGAAAAATGAAACAATTTCGGCTATAAGCATAAAAAAGCAGATTGACTTGCTTAAATTTTTTCATTTGAGGTATTTGATTATAATGCCCTCTTTGGAAGTTCACTTTTAACCTATATTTTGCTTTTTTTTTTATTTGGAAATATATGCAACACAAGAAAACTGTTTGGATTTATTTATTTTTAAACAGCTGATTTTGGCATGATCTTTTATTCCCTGCCCACTATTCACTAGTGTTAAACAAATATTTTACAGTATATTGACAAAATGAAACCGAATTTACCCCTTCGACAGTTTTATCTGTCTGCCGGTTACGTGACGTTCACATTAACTTTAAATTTTCGCAGCAAACACACACAGTTAACCAAATTTTCCAAAACAAATTTTGATCCAATCACTTGACTGGCTTACAAAAATTATTAATTTTCAATAACATTTTTGACTGCACATTTTGTCAGGGAGGACAAGTTTCTTAATACTCTCAAAACACATTTGTAATGCGGAATATGTAGCTAGATTTGGAGAGCCAAATTGTTTTGGTGACTTTGATATATTGATTTATTCCAGAAGTATGGTGTGCTATGAGAAGCAGCATCAACAACAATACTATCACTAAAATATTGAAGCACTACTAAAAAGTTTTAAATTATCGCACGCATTTCCTAATTTTATGAAAGGCTTATTGTACTTGAGTATTACTTTACAAGATCTTCCATGGAGCTGGTGTTTGCCGATTCAGACATCAGCTACGTTACACATACAGTTACGTGAAAAATAATAGGAGCAATGCATTTTGATCGGTTTTCGTTATCTTCTTTTGTCGTTTATGTTAGTTATTTTTTATAAAAACCCAGCTCGCTATAAACAAACCCGGTATTTTGAATTTTTCTGTGCTTTTTTACAAAATTTGAAATGTGCGTTTATACGGTGTTATTATATATATATATATTGAGGAAGACTTTTTTAAAAAATAACAAACGGAAGAACCATATTCACATCTGTGCATTATGTCGTATCCCCATTATTTTTCACTTAACTGTATGTAAATAAGTATGTATAAGTAAAGTAAAATTGTGTAAGTAATGCTCCATAATTATAAAAAGGTAAACTATGCACTTGTTTCAAATAATTCCGTTTCCTTGCTTGTTTATGTTTAATTTTTTTCGTACATACTAGTAGCAAAACAGAAGTATTTGATCAAGATCGTTCTCGTGAGAACTGATTGAAATAAAAGGCCGGATAACCCAGATGAACACACTTATTATTAAACAGTTGACTACGGCGGTAGATTATAAGCCACCCTAATGCATAACCTCTGCACCGAGTCATTCCACCAGCCAACATAAATCACATGTTTGTCAAAAGGGCAATAAGTCAAAATATCTTATTCGGCAAAAGAAAAGCAAAGAACAAAGTTCAGCCTCGTTTTAATGGCAGATATGACACAAAAGCAGATGCTGTTTTTTTTTTCGACAACAAACTATAAGTAAAATTAAATATTACCGTTTAAACATGTGTCCTGAGAATATTTTCAGAATAAAATATCGGAATTGATAACTGTTGAGTTAAAACTATTTTAAGGAACGTGTGCGCTATATACCTACGTATATTACGAATAAATGCCGGCATATGTACAAGTATGTATTCATGTGTATATATAGTATATTTCAATGTACATATGTGCAGACAATTAGAAACGATGGGAATATTCAGCAGAAGTTTTTAAGCGTGGGTAGATGCAGATACATATTTATGTACGTATCTCCTACAAGTCATTCCAAGCATTTCTTGCCGTTTACAGTTGCTGTCACTGGAGTGTATCTATTTGGGTTGTGATGTGAACGACACTTGCTCTAATACACGGTAGGTAGGGCTATCCAACTAGAAAAGTAAAGGCCACATAAATATTATGTTCAGTCAAGTCCAAACGCAAAATAGTATATTCAACAAATAACCTTTGATCCAAAATCATTGCCGGCGAATTAGTTCTGATATTTTCTTTTTTTCCTATGACATCAGATACATACACATATATCAATGAACTTTCGTCAAAATAGCTTATCTTGATTTATTATGCTCTACAATTTTTACAATCAACAGTTTTACGCCGACTCTGAACTGCAAACGATATATTGTGAGACATTTGTTCATGGCCGAAACGCACTCGGAGGATTGCCATTGTCTGCCGAGAGGCGGGTTTTCTATAATTTTTGATGTTACTTACCCCGGCCGAGATTCGAACCCGGAATACATCGAATAAAGCGCGCACACTCGGCTACTACGGCCGCCAAACATGTATTCTAATTTTTGAGAGTGAGGTTTGTTAAATTGTATTTATCTACATGAAATTGTAGCTGGTCGACATGGCATATGTATATATGTATGTATGTACATGCATACATACATAGTCATAATTTGCATAACAACTCAACACCAGAGCACTCAAAAGCCTACACTAACATCAACGGTCTAGATCTTCCCTTGAGGCACGAACCAAAATTGCGTTAAAGGAATGATGAGTTGAACACTTAAAGGGTTAAACTTAGTATGTACTTTGAACCCTTCTGTGTTCCCATTACTATCTTTTTTGTAAAGCAAATATATGTTGGGGTTCAAGTATTAATTTCAGTTGGAAGAGTGGCGGGTCTAGCTTCATAGTGTCATTAATTTTTTAGCTTACTTGAAATTTTCAATTTTTAGTATAAACAAATACAAATGGCAGGTCATCAAGGAATTAAATAAAAAAACACTTCGGTTAAATTGCAAAGGAACACCTAGCACACCCAGTTTAATTGCGCACTGTCTTCTTAGGAGGGAGATTTTCGTAGAAAGCAAATGAAGAAATGTTGGCATTGTCATTGAGTATTAAAAAGAGTGGGAATACAGAAAATATTTACTCCTGCATTAAATAAATTGAGAATAAAAGTAATTAAAGGTCTTGGCATTATAAGCCACAAACTGGAATAATGTTAGAAATGAGACTTTATATATGTACGTATGTGTGTATGTTTGCTTAGTTGTTTACAGATGGAGGAGGAGCGGGCTGTCGTATGGCACCCACATGTCGTCTTGATGATTTATTGTTTGACATTCCAAGTACGGTTAGAAATTTGTTTTAGCGTAGTTTTGTCCTTCTGCCTAAACCCCTTTTGGAAAGAATGATGTATTTATGGTAGTACGACTACTTCTCCTTTCTTTAGCCGTGTTTCTAAATTAGGGTTTATACTTTTGTTTGTTTGAATATAATGAAATGTTTAATTTAGTAATGGATTAGTGAGGTACCCATAACGAAATGTAAAGTCACGACCGAAATTCTCTTTCCACTACTTTATGGATTGGATTGGACAATTTATAGAGGCACATGGCAGACCTCAACAAAATGGCGCACAATACACAGAGATGCATCCCATCATAAATAAATACCAGAGGAAGTACAATACATACAAAAATTCAAATTGTTTGAATCAAGTACAATTCACATACACATATGTATGTATGTATGGTGGTGTGTATCATTATATTTGTTACGCGCCTCAAGAACCGGTGTACATCCACTGGCTTATTACTTTCAATAAGCAAATAAACTAAACGCATCAATATTAATATTTAATAGATATATTGAACTAAGTTGTAAGTTATGGAAAGAGTATAATAAACATACAAATATATAAAATTATAGCAACTTCCTTTGCTAGTAATAGGATCCTAAACTATTAATTGTTTTGTGGCGCTAGTTTCGAAGTGTTCTGAAAATCCTTATTTACTGAACAAATCTCTTCAGTTGAAATTATTACTTGTCACCAAGAGCTTCAGTTAAATTTTACGCTGATATTATTCTTGCTACTTTTTGCCAAAATTATATGTAGCAGTCAACACGAAGCATTAACCGAGACGCGAAAGCGGGCACTGTTTATTTTACCAATTTCCAAAATGGTAATTATTCGACAAAAACGACGCCCACTTCCATCCCACGCGCGCATTGGTTACGCGTGATACGTGCAGGTCCAAGCAAGTTCAGCCTCGGAGTGCGCTCTCTCGTTAGCTAGCGGCGAAGCGCGCGTAAAGATAAAAAAATTCATAACTCCCGAAGTTTTCATTTCTACATCGCAAATTTTTCACAGGTTATATAGTAATCACAGGCAATCATATTAAAATAAAAAAAAGTAAAAAAAATAGTCCCAAATTTGGAAAAAGTTTATTTGTTTTGAAAAAAACACTAATTTTTTATAAAAAAAAACTCATAGAACGTCTACTTAGCTGTGTTGCGAAGATAGGGGAATAACGCAAATTTTCAGTACAGGATGAATTTTTTATGACCAAAACTTTTTTTACTGTGGAATACTGAAAAAACGTCTCTTTTCAATATTTAAAAAATTCGAAAATTCATATCTCGAAAATTTTAAGCATCATATTAAAATAAAAAAATACGGGTCGATTATTTTTCAATGTAGAACGCGAAAAAAATATGTTTTTCCAAAATAATTTTTGAGTGTAAATTTCGCATGGAATGACCCATATGTATGTATAAGGAACTGTTATTATTCCTTACAAGTACAACAGGTACTGTTATTTTAAATAAAAAGATGCGCTGGGTATTCAACGTTCGGTCGCAGCCAACTTAGACTCTTCATTACTTCTTGTACTTCACTTTGGCCTCGCTTAGCTCCAGACTGTTAGCTTTGCTTCTCTAAAAAGCTTAGAAAAGGCAGAACTAGCATTGCGGTTTTTTATACTTATACAAACTTGGATATCGCGGTATATAGATATTGACTTTTCGTGCTGTTGAAAGCTATTTTAAAATCAACAAAAATGTGGGCAAGGTACGACCGGTTTCTTTTATTATTCCGAAATACAATTTCCCACTTCACTTTCTTTCTTTGAATTCGAGTCGACTAAATTACCGATGATATTCGAAAGTTTACATTTTCAGCGTTCTTCAGATATGTCAATGCACAATTAAACACAAAATTATCCACTTGAAAAACTGGGCCGTTTCCCCTGACAAGCAGAATATGCAATACCTATGTGGGCAGAAATAGGGATACTAAAAATAATCTTGCTGGGCGGCCTAAGGTTCTGTTATTTCGAAAGTTCAAACATTAATATACCTACAATTTCACAAGTTGGTAAATTTTTCAAACATCAAAAGTTTTTTGTTTTAAATTATACCTTTAAAAGTTACGTAGCTCTGTTTCAAATACATCAGGGATTCCAATTGGTAGAACACTTATATGCGAAAAATATACATACATACATATATTGTAACTAATATAACCAGTCGTAGTGTTAAAACAAAACATACATCCATTCATGTGAAAATTAGTTAAGACATGGGAAGTAGAAGTAAGCACAATGTCTCAATCTTATGAACTGGTACTTGTCTATATGAATGTATGTATTTGACTAGGAAATATAGTCGAACATTTAGAATGTTAAAGGACACAGAAAAATAATCTAAATTGTTGAATAATAGCATACATATGTACAAATGTTCGGAAATCATGTGGGCTGTTGATCGACTATAGGCGTGATTTGAAAATTCAATAAAAAATAATACGGTTTTGGTCTCATTTTGGCAGATTTCTTCATGCACTTATGTTTTTTGGAACAAGAATATTAAAAATAATAATTTTGAATATGCCACATTTTCGTGTAAGTTGAAATGAGGTTGCTGACGAAATTTCACTGCCGCCAAGAGAATACTACTCTAAAGGTGTTTGTTTATTTTGTTTTACCTTACTTTACTTTGAAAGATTCGATGACCAAATGGCAGCGCGGTAGCTGGTAATGCTGGCAGTGCAACCAGATGTGAATCCGCAAACTCCAATGCTGTTCGTTTCTATCTATTCCACGGAATAAAATTAAAATTAAAATTTTTAAGCACAATTTTAATATCACATAAATTTTCTGAGTATCAAATATAACTAGGCTTTGCTTTTTTCTTTTTTGATTTTATGTACGATTGAATCAGGGCGAATTTATAGAAGGTGATGGCATAAGAGCAGCTGATTTGATTTTTTTTATTCACCTACATGTATTTTGTTTTTGCGTTTGCGTATGTGTTTTCAAAAGCCGTAAAAGCAACAACAAAATGTATTTAAATTTTGACAACTCTTACGCAGAAACCAAAACAAAATACATAGGGATTTTTAAGTTGTATTTATAACACCACCTTGTATGGATTCGCCTTGGATTCGCCTTGGTTTGAATTATTGAACACACCCCATCTTGTCAAAGCCAACTTCAACTCCAAAAAAGGCGAGTCGTGATGATGGAAGTGAAACTTCTAAAAAATTTTCAAATAAGATAAGCACACTAATCGAGGAAGTGAGATCATCTCAAATGATTTAAGTGTAGTAATACAAAAATGTGCATAAAAATATAAGTCTTATTCACTATTTATGCAGTCATTGGTTAGTATGTATTAATGTGACCGCGGAAATATGAGATATGTATATGTTTAGTTCCGTATTAAATTGTTTTGGGTTTTTTTATTTGCATCTGCGCAAACCAAATTTTTCGCAAGGAAAGTTAGTGAGCGGTAAAGAATCAATCATCTGATCCAAAATTTACGTTAAAACCTCCTCAGCCAATCATAGGGATTTTATTTTCGCTCCTACCAGCAGCATCAGCACCTGTATTGATATTAGGCGGCTGCTATTTATATTTCTGGTCTAACAATAGAAAACGGAATATAGTAGGTGGTTGAAAGCAGTTAATTGTTTTTCAAAATATTCTTCATGATGATCAATACGAAGTCTAATAATGTATGCACTAAGAAAAAATCTCAGGATCGAAGAAGCATTTTCATTATTATCTTAAAAAAATAAAAATGAATATTTCTTTAGTGCCAATTCGTTCCCACTTTTCTTACTTTTGATAACTGTGGAAGGAATGCATACTACATGGATGAGAAGTTGAAGTGCTACCAACCTTACACCGATCATATTTGTTAAACTACTAATGACAAGTATACTTAATTTACTCTGATGGCAGTTAAAGAGGAAGAAAAGATCAAAAACATATGTATGCCAGTATTTACGTCCTGAACAAATAGATTCGACGCGAATGTGCCTAAATACATACCAACTCACATTCGTGCAGAATGCAACTCGTTTTCTCACTTCAAGAAACCATAGACAAAATGTGGTCGCAGCGAGCTGAAGTCTGATATATATCCTATTTGTCTGATTATTTACACACATTTTTTGTTCTCGTCAATGTCTTGTAGAAAAACACAAACAGCTCGACAAATGCATAAATCGATTCTTAATTTAAAATGCATATACATATATATTCATATATAATAGTATAATTTGTGACAACCGTGATTTATAGAACCCGTAAAAATAAACAGAGGCGAGAGTACCTCGTTGTTCATTATTCTTATATGCATCATCCGGTGTAAAACACAATGGTCATGTTTCGCATGGTATTGAAAATAACAAAAACAGAGACAAATTTCATTAAGCAGAAGAGTTCTCGTGCTCTTATGTCCATCTTCCTCCTATCTTTCTACATATCTATCTATCTATTTAACGTAGCAATGCTACTCCTTAATGCAGAAACTTGAAAATATTTCAGCCCAAATATTTCGTAAGTAGTTTAAGGAATCATTGGTTTACTTTGATGTATCAGTTGCCTTTGTACGGCAGAAAAATCCACATTCTACCGCTTTGTATCGTTACCTATGCATCGCTTTCTTTCTCAATCTTCGTTTCTCTACGATATATCTTTCGTCTCAACTATGTATCGAAATCTTTTTTTTTATTAATTTTCGATTTACCGCCTAGGAAGTTTCAGTTTAAAAAATTCCAAAATACATCTCCCTAGAGATTGATAATGATTTTTATAAATAAACATGTATTTTTAATAAATCGTGGTATTAAAATTACATACTCGGCAATTGAGTTTTTGTGCCTCCTTTATCAACAGCTGAAATTTGTCCTTGCATTACGAATTACAAGAGGTTGCCAACAACCAAGTACGATTTATAAAACAAATGTTGAGGGAACCAAAATGTATGGAATTTTTTTGCGAATCAGTGAGATTTTTTCAAAGGACCAATGGATTGTTACGAATTATTGAGATTTGCACATTATCGAGACTTTGATTCAGACTGTAAACGATAGTTAAATATAAAGTAAACATATCCATGTTAAACAACATAAACATTTAAATACATATAAGTTTATACATTTTTAGAATTTAATATTAATATTCATATTTTCACAATCAAAATCGCTTAAAGTCTCAATTGGTGCATCTCTTTCAGCAACACAATTATTTTTCAATTATCTAATGCACATTATACAAGTTTGGTGGTAGTTTCAATATAGAATATTGACTATTTTGCATACAGTCTTGGCGTCTATACTGGTTTTACCATTTTATAAAATAAACCCCTAAAACCAATTACTAAATAATAACAATTTTATACTGATTTTTTTGATTTTAATTTCATTTTAGAGTTGATTTTCATATCACATTGCTATAAGATGTTGATAGATTTTAAAATACCATTTAAGTTAGAATAAAATTCGATACCCCATACGTGGAAAGTTTATTATAATTTCAATTAATAGCTTTAATTTTTAAAGTAAAATTCTACAATATAATTGAAAATAGGGAGTACGAGAACGGGCTTTTGGCCCTAATTCCAAAATTTTGAAGGTGTACTTCGGATTTTGAGTAAACAGTTGTTTATTATTTAACTCAAGTTGCGCGACTTCTTTTAATTTTGTTGCGCAGTGTAATTTCTAATAAATAATTCAGTTTGTACCAATGCAATTTTTCACGCGTCATTTTGCAAAAAATTCCTCGAAATGACCGAACACGTAATCAAAAACTGGAACTTCAAAATATATCATGTTAGCCGCAGTTACAGGCAAAATTTGAAGGAAACAAAATTAATTAAAATAAAGTATACATTTTTTATTTTATTTTTTATTTTTAAAAGAATATTTCGAAAAGTGTCACTCAATTAGAAGGAAACATATTTATAGTATGTGTGCTTATACAGCTCTCTGCTTCGAATTAATAATTATCTCTTAGTTCCAACGAAAAAGTTGGTTTGCCAGCTACTCGTACGCAGTTAAGACTTTTTATAAAAAGTTTTAAGTTTAAATCTCTTTTTATGTGTACCACCATAATAAATGCATGAATTCAACTAAAGTTCCATGAATAGTATTCATTATGCTCCTATATTTTTCCACCATTGCCGGCAGCGTTCATTATAACTTTGCAACTCGTTGGCCATGTAAGAGTTAGTTTGTTTGAAATGAGTGAACCGCAAAAATATTCAAACCGCATCCATATGTTTCAGCTCCCGCTTTTCAGTATCTAGTATGTGATAAGCCAGTGGCCGGTTAGCGGGTGAAAGTAAGCAGCGAATTTAGAGTATGTACACACGAACAAAACATTTGCCCTATTTCTCTGCTGGATTTTTTTTTATAGATATTTAACTACTAACTATACCACTAGGAACTCAAATATGAGTCCGGTTTACCACTGCCAACTTTGGTAGCAGCGAGAATATACCTAAGCTGTTAGATGGGTCTAATAGCATGCTAGTTGCATGATGATGCTGCTTGCTAAAGCAAATTCATTTAAACTAAAAGTAGAAATGGTTAATGCGAATATGAACATGAAATCAGTAAATCTGAGGTTAGTGTATTATAATAAATTATCTCAATTTCTCTAATTTTTGTCATTTATTGCTTAAATATTACAAATATTTTTGTATATATACTCAGGCTCATATATGTGCAAAGTAGTGGCGGTAGAAGGCGTCGTTTTGTGCTTAAAGTGGGCAACCAGTGTATATGCATATGACATCATGCCTGTGCTCCCCATACACCAGAAGCATGGAGGTTATCAACATCGGATGAGGTGGTCTTTGGAGTGTGCGAGAGAAAAATTTTCCGAGAGATTTTTCAACTTTCACGCTGTCGTGTTGTACGTATGGATGAAAATTAAGTAGGCCTCCTCGTCGTTGGATGTATTTAATTTAATGACTGGCGTGCTTTATTAGAATCGGTCAAAAGGGCTTATTATTCGAAAAGAAAATCATAAAGGAGTCCCCAAAATGCTCTGATTTACAGTGCATTTTAGGTGGTATTTTCGCTCTGTGCAATGTTTGCAAGAAAGTCTTAGGTCCTGTTTTACAGATTGGACATGATTTACAAGATATAATACCTACATATATATATATTAGTTAGTACCATATGAAGATCAAATCAAACTGTAATATTTTGCAGGTAGCCAATGCGGCTGCGCTACTCTCAGTCGATGCAACAGTATGTTGCATTTTTGGTAAATTTCGTTCAATAAAAGCGAAAAAGTTTATGTCTTTTTATATCCGAAATCCTGAAACTGTAGTGGTATCTTGAAACTTATTTCCTATATTTAAATTAACTTAGCCTAAAACATGATGAAGTCAACAACAGACACTTCGGTCAAATTTAATATGAAGGATGGCGTGGCACCGCCCGCTTTAGAGCAAATAAGTGCATCTTCGATACCATGCTATTAAAGTCTATCAAATTTGACAAAATTTCATAAATTGCACAAATTTGATCAACATTGCGCCCACCTCTCACATAATGGTAATTTTCAAAAATCAAATTAAGTAATCATTGCGCACCCCATGAAGTTCAAACCCCTACCAAAACCTTAATCCTGTAGTACAATCTTGAAATTAATTAACTCTTTTCTAAATTAAATTTTCCTAAACCTAAAAATAGGTGTGGCACCCACTAAAGAGCAAATAGATATATCTCAAAAACTAAGCTACCAACACCACCAAATTTTGTGTATGCATTGCATTTGAAGTCAATAAGCAAGATTAAGAATGTTCTAAAAATCATACAAAAACCATGCCGCCTCTCATATCACGGTAAAATACAAAAATCAAATAAATCCGATACTTATTGACTATACAATGTAATTTTCTTAAATTTGATAGACAAGGTCGAATTTTAAAGTGAAATAAAAAATCATAAATGTTGGGAATGACCACAGATCGCTCACCTTCGAGCAAATAGGTATATCTCCAAAACTTCTATGCCACATTTTACCAAATTACGTGCACTTTGCATTTATAGTAAAAAAACACAACTTCGAAAAATATAGAAATCAAACTTAAATCTCGCTCACCTTTCGTTTAGCGCTAAAAAACAACAAATCAAAATATAAATTATTTTGTTAAATTATGTCGCGAATTCTTTTAAATTTAGTGTAAAGAATTTAATTAGGGAGAAAAATAATTTAAAAATCTAAAGTTTCAAAAATTGTTAAGTAGGTTAAAATCTTCCTTTTGTTTTTATTCAAATCAATAAAAAAGTCATTTAAGGTTTCAAAATGATGTCATATTAGCAAACCCGGCTGACTGTGATGCGCCAATAAAGACGTGTGTGTGTGAAATATTAACAGTGCCTTAGAGCTTTCAATATTCTTTATACCGTGATCTAACGGAAAAATCATATATGTATCTACGTCAAATATCTGGGAAGGTTTGGTGATAAGTATTGCCGTCTTAATTTCGTCTTAAATGCGTGAGTTTACTTTATACCAAATATTGTTCATCTGCATCAAATAGTTGCGGAGTTATAACGGCGTAACACCGCCCGGATAGTACATGCGCCTACCGTAAAAGTTTCATAAAGATCGTACGCCTATAAAGGAATCACATTCATTTTGATATATAAGATTAACTTTTTTGTTATAACAAGCAATGTTTTTTTCAAGGAAAAACTTGCGCTGCTATTTAAAGTTCGGTTGCACCATCTTCCTAACTTGTTTTTATTTATTTCTTACATAACTTTCATAGAAATGAAATGCTGTTATAACTTCCGTCCGATGTTTGTAAGTATAAGAAGTGGAATATCTACCACACCCAAGTGTAGCAAAATGATCAGGACCACGAGATAATTCGATTCAGCAATGGCCATATCTCTATATGTCTGTCTGTTTGAACGCAAACTAAACAGCCCTTCAGTTTTAAAGATATCTGACTGAAACTTGGGAGATGTATTTCAATAATGTAATCATTTGACGGAATCGATCAGATATAACCTTATAAAACTGCTATTCAACTGATTGTTTGGATTTTATGTTTTCCATTACACATAAAGTCTACACCAAAGCAGCTAAGTAACGTATAGCTTTGATCAACTATTTGTTCAGATATGAGTTTTGCGCTATAACTCCTACAATTAAGCAGCAAAGAACATGAAATTTTACACTCATCTCATTTATTATGAATAAAAATTATCAAGACCGGGCCACTGTAACTTAAAGTTACCATATATATCTCTATTTATATTTTTAATTTCTTTAATTAGTTTATTATACTGTACTAGAAAAACCCGGCAAGCGTTATTCTCCTTATATTTATTTATTAATTTACCTTTGCATATGTAATCAGAAAATGCATTTCGGTTTCCTTCAAATATAACAGGTGGCAACCCTCGCAAAAACAAAGATATGCACCTTTTCCTCGCTGAGGCGAACAGTTTGACACTCATATTTTAATATTGTTTATCCTTATGCATAATTTAATTGAATTTGATTTTGTAAAAAGGTGGCAACCCTCTTCAAAATATACCTATAATCTTTCTCCTAGCGAAACAAATGGTTTGACACCCATACTTTACTATTTCATATAACTTGCGTATAATTTAATAAAATTCAACTTTCAAACAGATGATAACCCTCTATATGATATAAGCTTCAGCGAATCGAATAATTCGGCACCCATATTTTGATAGTTAATATAACTTGTGTTTGTTTTTATTAAACTTGAATTTTCAAGCAGGTAAAAATTTCTTCCAAACATAAACTATACTTACGACCTATTCTCGTACCTCTCAAATATAGCTAAACAATTTCTAAAATTTGGTCGAGCCGTTTCAGAAGACACGTGACACGAAATTCTTATTTATTTGATTTTATTTTATACACGAAAACTAAATACTAATATTTTTAAATTCTATATTATTTATACTAAAAATGCAGTAATTTAATTTTTTTTCTCCACCAAATACAGCGGGTTGAAACTGACACTTCACTAACAATGTAAACGAATTTTTTTTAAATTTTCAGTGCGAAGTTATAAAACTCAGAGAATCCAATTATTGTATAGTATCTTTCTTTAAATACACACACAGCAATCACGCACACACCATAAACATTAGGTAGTCCTTATTAAACCTACCTTACACTCAGAAAAAACATTCCTGGGCGCCAGGAAAAAATAACTTAATCTAAGGAAAAGTCATTAAAATTAGTAAACGATTTGAACTAGTTTAAGGAATCCACATTTCCTTAATTTGCAGTATTTTTTCTTGTTAGGAGGATTTTTTATTAATGCTGAATAAATTGACAGTTTTGATTTACTCTCTCAGATTGAGGAAGTCCTATATAAAAGATGTTTTGAAAAAAGAAATTATACGTTCGAATTTTTCTTTTTCATATGTTATTTTTATTGTTTTAAAATGTTATCCACTTACATACATATGTTTTAATAAAAATGCTTCGGTTTAACTGAGATCAAACTTACTGTTTACAATGTGCATATGAACAGGAAGATATCTAATTTATTTTATGTTAAAAAGTTTCTATTCTAATATTTTTGTTGTTTTTGGTTTAAAAGAACTGACTAAACACAAAATTATTTAAGGAAAATATTATTAATTTTAAGCAAATAGACGTCTTAAAATTAATGACCCAATTTTTTCAGCATGAACCTTAATTAGGGGAAAGTTCTCATATTGAGGTAATTTTTCCATTTTCCCCCCTATTATTAAGTAAAAAATAGTATCTGCCCAAGAATGATAGAATACAAGATTGCGCCTTCCCGCGGTGAAATGACAGATCTCGCCTTTAGTAAACAAGAATACGGGAGAGAGAAAATTGAACAACTTCCAATATTTCATTGAAAAACGTGTTCTAATTGTTCTAAAGTGTAAAAGTATGAATTTATAGTCAGACATTTAATAAATAAATTCGCAAAATACTAAAAAAAGTGTCTCTTTTTCTTAATTTGTGAAAAAAGCTTTGTCTAGTTGAAGTTGAGAATTGTCAAACCCGGCAAAACCAAAGTAGCGGTACTTCTAAAGGCGTCACCTTCAGTATTCAGTACACCGTGGTATCTGCCTAACAACGAAATTGATTTCTTGTTTTCAGAAAATGCTTTTGTTTTTGACATATGTATTTCAATTATTTTTGTGTTATAAAAACAGTTAGAAATAGAATTAGATGTACATATACAGAAACTTAAATAGGTGCTAAGCGCTCTGTTTTTCTCGAAAGCGGTTATTTATTAAAGCATCGTATTAAAGATTCGTCGCCGAAAGTGTTGTAATGTAAAGTGACACCCAAGATTTGATTCGTTGGCGGACATTTTTTTCCCTGATATCCATTAGGACCAATCGTTTATAGATCTATTCTGCACCGGCAACAAAAAGCTCTGGCAACTTTTACACCCTTTTCGGATTCTGTGCATGCTTACTACCGACGAATTTCGTTGCCATCATATTGGGTGGTATCAAAGTGGTAATAGTTTTTTGGTTTTGGAATCTAAAACAGAAACATGCTCTCTTCGTGGAACAAAAAAATATTAATAATTCAAGATTAATCTTATTTGCAACCGCCCCCGTGAAATGTGAAATATTTGGTATTTTTATTCGACCAAATGGTTATAGCGTTATCATATGTGCCATTCAGATTGCTACCGACAACGATGATTTCTTAGGATGATTGTTCCATAATTCAATTATTAAAAGTTAGATCAATAAACAGTTTTCTCTCTCCCTCTTGACAAAATCAGCTCCCTTAGGAAGGCGTTCTGTTGCTAAACCTTTAAACTTACGTCCAAATTGGAGTAAAATCAACATTCGTATAACAAATATTTCTATATTCTATTTCAATAAAAGATTAAAATGCCATTTAACATGATGTTCATGAGAGGTTTTGCTTCGGTAACACGAAAAAAACTTTTAGTAAGGTAGTGTCAAAAATCGAATGCCACTAGCGAGCAAACGTATACCTAATTCAATCATGGATGGTTCTACCAAATCTTCAACTCGGTCGAAAATCAATAATTGGTAGCTTACAATTCAAATTATGTGAAGTATTGCGAATTCCGAAGCGAATGTGTTGGTGAAGCGAAAATTTTGAGCATTTGTATTAGGAGTGGCGAATGAACACACTTGCTTTTATTCATAGTTTCCATACCCAAAAAGTGTACTTGACAAATCAGTTCACCCACAGCTATTAACATGAATCTTATAAGCTAAAAAAAACAAATACAAGAAGGAATGGTGAGTGGTTTCGGAACACTAAAGGACGGTCTAATTTACAATTACAATGATTCAATTACAGCGGATTCATTGGGAAACATCTCGTCCGATATATCTCACTTCGCTCTTAACGAGGACAGCTGACGTCTTGCTACTTCCCCTCATTCACCATCTGAGTCCAGATTAACGCTATAAACACACAGATAATCTGCAAGCGCTTTTGCGAGACGACGGTCCAGGTGGCATTGGATCTATTCACATGGTAAGTCACACAAAGTGCTAATACACTCAGAAAAAAAATTTCCTTAAGACAAGAACTCAATTTCTTTTTTTAGCGTTGGTGTTTTTTCCTTAATAATAGAAAAAATTACCTCAGTATGAGAACTTTTTCCTTAATTCAGGTTCAAGGCGAATTCATACAAGGTGGAGTGAAGAAACAGCTGAGTTTTACTTTTTTTTCAATTCGGCGAAGCGGGTGTAATGTCAAACTAGTTTTGTTTGTTTACATTCTAATTTGTGTGTTTACATTCTAGTTCAGATTTTGACATAACTCCCGCTCAAGGCGCAACAACAAAATACATACGTTTTTTCTTGCTATCACCTTGTATGAATTCGCCTTGATTCAGGTTCATGCTGAAAACATTGTGACAATAATTTGAGGAAGTAAATTTACCTAATGTTAGTTAAAATATCCCTAAATAATTTCGAATTTAATTTTAAACCACAGCAAGCATTGCCGCTGCAGAATTAAAAGTTTTTTACGTAAAATACATATATAGGATATCTTCCTCTTCATATTCACATTGTAAACAGTAAGTTTGATCTTAGTTAAACTCAAGCATTTTTAGTAAAACACATATCAATGCGCATATCAAATAATAGAAACTAAATATAAAACTTTATATGGGATTTCTTCAAACTGAGGAAATTTTTATTTCCTCAAGACTAGTAAAAAAAGTCAATTTCCTCAACATTAATAAAAAACATCCTTCTAAAGCGTTAATTTTTCCTAAAAATAAAGAAAAAATACTGCAAATTAAGGATATGTGTTTTCCTCAAACTAGGTCAAATCTCGTTTCCTCTTTTAAGGGCAACATCAGAAACTCTTCCTCCGACCAAAGCTTAAAATGTAGTCTGTGAATTATGTAAGAGGAATTTTGAGGTCTATCCACGAATTATTTTCTTCGTTATATACGCCGAAGACTAGCCGAAAATTGGTTTGGGTAATGGCTTGACAACTTTTACTTGAAAAAGCTACCCTTCAGACTTCGCTCTCAATATCAATGTTGATAATGCTCATAATCTGGGTGAAAGAGGTCAAGGCTAGATTTAATGATATCCAAATTCTGGCTATGAAAGAATCGAAAATCATAGCAGTCACCGCCTGAAGCTCAAATACCGATGGAGCTCAAAGACCGATGAAACTCGTAGTAATATAAACGCCAACCGTTGGAACCCAACCGACTACATATAAACCTTAAATGAGAGTTTCTATATACCAGCATTAACCATAGCCAATACCTTTAAGAAGAACATGGAGTTTGAGGATCTATTTTTTCAAAAAAATATCTTCTCTATAATTTTTGATGTTACTTGCCCCAACCAGTAGTCGAACCCGGGGCACACCGAAAGACGCGTGCACACGCTACACATTCGGCCGTGTATATGAAATTGGAATCACGTCCTTTGTGCAGAAAAACTACAACGAAATTCGGCCCGAATATCAAATGCAGGCCAATTTAAGTTTTTTACACAGCACAAAACTTTTGGTCTGAAGTGCACAATGGAGGATACTTTTCATAAACTGTGTAGATGAACCGCTTCAAAGTGTAAGCGAAACTTAATTTCCGTTGCTGCGTCTCCACTAGCCAAGCGGCATAATTTAACTCCAACAATGGAATAGTAGTAGTAATATAGTTTTCCACGGCTATGTACATAACAGTTGAATATAGTATATTCATACATATGTACATACGTACATAAGTGCATAAAGGTGTTTAATATGTATTTCTTAATTGCTGGTGGAATTTCCCACTTGCTCAAAATTTCATGATAATACACGTTTGAGAAAAACTTCAGGAGGAACTTTTCGATATATGTACATATGTACATATATGCACATGTATACATATGTATGTGTAGTTCCCTCAAACCAAAGCACCCTCGTTAAGTCTTGACCACAGATCCTAGCTCCTCCCTAAGCCCTAAACTAAGGTTGCCTACCTCGATATCGTAGTTGTTTCTTTTATTTGTGTTTCCTATTTTACCGCAAACCCCTGTAAAAAGTTGCATCACAGTTCGTAGCGTTCTGACTCAGACTATGGCTTCCGTTTAGCTACTACATACCGGTTAAAAATAATGTTTAGAAAGTACTTTTTTTTTTGTAATTTACTTGGTATTGTTTCATTTATATAGTCGTTTTTGTTTTCTCCAAAAATAATAATTATTTTAAAACTTTCAAATTGGCCCCCTACAGCTGCGAGCATTTCATGTTGTTTGATTTATGTGGGTGCGCTAGCACCTAATATGTAACAGTCATGCATTCTCAGTCATTTGATGTTGATGACTCTGCTAAAAATATAAACTTTCAAAAACCTGGCTGTGTCCCTGGAGGTAAGCAACTCTGTTCTTCTATAAGCATCATTTCATATCACACACACATGCGTATGCAAATTACATCTCATTGGTGAACGTTGAGTTTATCAAAATCATTGTTGCTTATGGCTGTTGTTACAGACAACAAAGTTAGACTATATTTTCGCAGGTAATTTAGTAGAAAATTTACCTCTTAATAGTAAAAGGCTAGTGTACCCAGGGATGTTCAACTTCTATACAACTGAATTAATATATTGGCATACATACATATGTATATTCATTTTAGTGATGCCAATACTAGCGGACAATTTTTAAAATAATACCTCGGTCCCGGGATTCACCTTGGAACATAACTTTTTTAACATGGGTAAAAATTCAATAACTGAAACCATTTAATCATACCATGAATTCAAATTGGTCTTCCGCGCGGATGGTTTAGCAAATGAGGTGTTGCACGTTCGCGCAGTTATGAATTAAAAAGAAACACAAGAAAGTGTATTATTACTTTATTGTTAAAGATTTGTATTTCAATATTCAGAGTATATATGTACATAATTAATTAATACCAGTGCAATTACGGTTTTATGTATAAAACGTTCTGTTGAATATTGGTGGATGTAAAAAAGTTCAATACCCTGGAACTACGAAAAGAAGTGAAAATGTCCGTTTTATATTGATTTTTTTGTCCTTTTACCGTTTGTTCGACAAAAGTGAAATTTCTTCTAGAGAGCGGTTCAGCTGACAAGTAGACAGGGTTACTACCATTCAGAGATGTAAAAGAATGCATTCTTTTGTGAATAATTATTCACTTGATTTATCGTAAAATGATTGCAGCCATTTTTTGAATTCTTTGACTGGGACTTCAAAAATGAAGTCACCCATTCAGACTTCATTTTGTGACTTCGAATTCTTTTTTCATTCATTTTTTGGTTATTCATGTATTGCATTCATTGAATAAAAAGTCTCACTGAAGTCAATTGGAGTCATATGGAGTCATTTGAAGTCAATTTACCTGTGGCATACGAGACATGATCGCAAAGTATTTTTACTCAAACAATACTTATTAAACTGTAAAATATATTGTATAAATAATTAATTATGGATCTTGTTAGTACTCTTTGTGAAAAGTTAACATGTGTCATATATCCGAATTACAATGTTAAATCTGTTACTGTTCAACCATAAGCACAAAATACATTAATAATACTAATATAAGCAAATACTACTTAATTAGTAATATTCCATATTAACTACTACCTTTTGCTATGTACGATCACTGTCAAAAAGTTGCCGAGGTCAATGAGTTGGTGAAGAGCATTGTGGTGAGCGAATTCAATTCAAAAGATACGGAGCGAGTCGATAATAGTGAAGAAAGCAATAGTCAATTTTTCGAATTTTCTTTTATAGGTAATGGCAATCTATTTTGTTATACATATGTAATTATAATTAAAATAATTGACAAAACATGTTTAATGTCTTTTTCAGATGAGTCTTCACAACAACTTGAACTATCGCAATCGTCTATTGAAGGCGAGTTTATAGCCTATTTGGTTGATAAGTCTCCGGATACATCCATCTTACACCGCTATCCTACTATTAAAAGGGCGTACATTAAATACAACGCACCTCTGCCTACCTCAGCCCCCGTAGAGAGACTATTTTCGTTTGCCTCCTTACTTAATGCACCACGTCGAGGACGTCTATCAGATGAATCATTCGAAAAGCTGTTGCTTTTAAAAGTTAATAATTCACTATAAGTTCCCTTTGTTTATATTTTGTTAAAAATGCATATGGTTTTATAATAAAGTTGTTATTATGGATCATTATAAGTAGTTTGTATAAATTTTGTTGCAAATAGTTAGTGACTTCACTCAAAAAATTAAGTCAGTAAGTGACTTCTCTAAATGACTTCAAAGTCGTGACTTCAAAAAGACTTCAGACTGCATTTTTTCATTCTTTAGTCAAAAAGCAAGTCAATGAGTGCATTCGAAATTGGAGTCATTGAATTCGACTTCAACTGATTGCATTCGCAAATGAATGCACTCTTTTACAACCCTGCTACCATTGTATAAGTCGATAATGTAAATAATATGTTAAATTTCAGGTGGTCAGTGCAAAAACCTTAAGGTATGTTTTTTCGGCCTTTAAAGCTAAAGGTTAATTTAGGAAGCAGGCTCAATGGAAACCACATTCATGCTTGAATATGAGCTTTTTTTGGATTTTTTCTGCTGCTCCCATATACTCTCTGTTATACATTGTGATACCACAGTGCAATCAAAAATAGAACGACAGCTTCTTAATTATAATCTGATACGATCCCAGATACGCGAGTCCGATTTAGTACGTGTTTAAGTTATGCTTACGCTAAAACAGTAAAGTAGTATTTCACAGTTCATACTTACGTTGCGCTTATGCACTGAAAGTGGGAGACTTAAACATGGAATGTATTGGTTTATAATCGAGCCGAAATTTATACCAAACCATTTGGCAAATATAATTTAATTTACTTTACACGGTTCAGGCCAATGTTTTTGCTTACTTTGCACTTTTATAGTACGAGAAGTATGCTGAGGACAATAGGGGCTTTATTTAGAGTATCAAAAATGCAGTGTCACGAATTACGACATTTGTTTCGGATTACATAGGCCTAGGCGATCTTGGCCGATTTCACTATAGCGCGCCGGCAGCTCTTTTGCTTTGCTAACTGGCTGGTCTTAGCAGCGTAGAGGAGGCCTTCCTCTCCATCTCCATCACAATTTAAGTGTACGATGGACATCAGTCACCAGGTCGCCGTTCTTGTTCTTATAGGAATTTGACCTGGTACTAAAATCTTTCGTCCGTCGCCGCACCTTTTGATAACATTTTCAGGGGCTTTTCCTGTCGGCTATAATATCAAACTCTTCGCACTTACGTTTTCAGCCCCTCGCTTCTTACTTCAAATAATACATCTCTCTTCCTTTCTCAACTCCCTATAGCGTTCCATACAGCTCGCGTTGCGCCCTATCGCAGCATGGCCCTGTAGTCAGCATCTCTACTTCCCGTAGCGGCGCGGCATGCCTCATCGTACCAGTTGTTATTTCGGAGTCGCTGAAAGCCAATTATTTCCTCAGCGGCGGTGCGTAGTTAATAAGAAATGTGCTCCCAATACTCGCGAATTCCGGCTTTTTGCGAAGTGCTCTTGGTGAGCAGGTGTGAGAGTCGAGTAGCTAAGCTAGTAGCTGTCTTTTGCGATCGCAGCTTTCCGACATCGATACTTGATTGTGTATTTAGACGCACGTTTTTTGCTGCTCTGAGGCGTATGGGCATCTTGGCTGCGGTCCTCGGAGTGTATGTACGTCTAATACACTGGAAATATGCCTTGCGTCTATCACAATATGATCGATTTGGTTACGCGTTGCCACGTCGCTTGGTGTATTTTCCTGTTCTACAGGTTACCATGTTTCGGGCACGAGCTAAGTCGATCAGTCTCAGTCCAGTGTGACCTTTCCATCCTGGTATTGAAGTCGCCAAGCACGATTTTGATATCGTAACCGTGATCACATTATCCTGCTATTCTATCGGGGCGTGAAAGCAAATTAACGAGATGGATGCGAATTATGGCGGGGCAATTGCCCACCGGAGTGAACGACAGTACTTGGCGACGAAGTCTCTCTCCTACCTCAAATCCAACACTAAACTTGCGCTTCTTTCAATGACAGCTGTAGTAGTCATCGCAAGGTCCAATGGCTTCCTTATCTTTGTAAATTACTTTTACATTAATTTCAATTTCTGCAAATTTGTTATAGAATTATTTGGTTGCATTTAAAAACTTAGTAGATATACAAAGGTAATATTTTATAAAATATGCGTGCATATGCGCATAAATGGGCATATAAAAATATAAATGAAAAACTATAAAAAGTTTGTTGAAAATACATATGTACATTCATATGTGGTTAACAACCTGCTACCAATCACACTAGAATCCATTTTCTTCGCGTTTAATTGTCACATTGTTCAACTGGGCACATGTCACCAAATCCTTCAACTACATATTTCTCTAACATTGTAATATAAAGTCTTGCATTTAAAAAAATGGCTAATTATCAAAACACGTAAACGAGAAGCAACAGAAGTAGCTAGGGAAAAGCGCAATATGCAAGGGTAGAAATACCCTCCTGAAACTTATTCTAAAAACTGTCATCCCTAAATGGGACAATACTATACAGGTAGTCACGTGCTCAGCACGCTTCAAGGCCAAATTAAAGAATGCCGAAACGGGACAACATTGCCCTACTCTGGTGACTGTTGGCATTTGAACTTGATCCTTAGAATAGCATTAAATGGCTTATCCTCTATTATATTTGCGTGGACGGGTCAGTGAATTTATTATGGCTCCAGACTTTAAGGTAAAATATTTAACTCATATGAGGTGTTACAATTTTATAATAACTTTTAATGGTAGAAATAAATAGAGTTTCATATGATAAATTCCGTTAAATTTGTCGACCTTTATATTAATAGCGATCACAGATGTTCACATATGTACGTATGTATGTATGTGTATATATGTAGTGACGTAAAGGATCTTAATAATTTATTTAAAACCAGTTAGATTACTTTTTGTTCTCATGGTCTACATTTGTTCATATACATTTTTTGCTTGTGTTTTCCTCAAAACAGTGGCGAAGTGATATAGAAAATCTCACCCCTTTCGGTTTAAAATTCCTACACTCGTTCAAAAGTTTAAATAGTATGACAAAAGGGTGAGCGGATGATGACCAGCAAAGTATCAATCAAAAAAAGGATGAAAGCACCAAAAAAGCAAGATTTTCTAGCTGTGTGTGATCATAACAGATCAAAAGGAACAATGCTGAAATTTTCACAGATTTTACGGAATGCAAAACTGGTTATTATAGTTTAGAAGTGAATACCCCCAATTCAGTAGTGTCTATCGAATGAAATTTTTTTGAGCTGCTATCAGTGTTTTTTTGACCGCGATCGCGTTTAAATGTGCAAATATGCCGCCTGAGTATAATTTTATTAACTACTAAGTCAAATACCAAAATTTGAGTTATACTTAAACTGTCATCAATAAGGCTGTTACTTGTGAGGTAAGTAAAAGCGGGAATACAAAATATTACGTCTCACATGCATGTGAGTAGACGTGAGCAGTAGGAGTGCCATTAAGGCCATCCTAATTTTGTTTAGCCTACTGATATGTTGACTGTATGTGCACGGTATGCGAACGGTTTGAAATAAATTTGGAACATATAAATTCTCAAAAAAGGTTACAAGGTTCACTTAAATAGCCTATGCTACGGAACATTAAAATAGCAAAAGAGATTAAAAAACTGATGTAAACAAATTTTTCGTCTTTACTTTCACAAAATCCAATCCAAAGGGAAAAATTATACTCAAAGCTGTGCCTGAGGCTGAAAAAAATAATTTTTAACAAGCATTTGTAGCGAAAAAAGGGAACGAATGTAAGGTGCGCGGTAAAACATACAACAAGCATTTAAAGCAAAACAAAAAAAAAACGAAGCAAGAATGACATTCAAGTTTTTCTGCATCCAGTATCAACGCTAATGCATGTTTAGATAGGTGTTTAAATACCTACAAATAATACGAAAAATTGTCTGCTTACATACATATGTACATATGTATATACAATAACACTTATTTGTAATTTTGGTGGCGGTGATTCGTGAGTTGAAACGCAAATAAGTTTGTACGCATTAGGTTGCAAATTAACTAAATGCAAACCATATTCATAGTAAAACAAAGCGCACTATAAAATGAGATCGAATTCGGAGTGTTTTTGGAAGAAAAAAAATTCCCCCGAAATTCTAAACTTAAAACATTTGTTTCTTTCATAATTATTTTTCCATAAAAAAATCGAAAAAGTCGAACGCATCCATCTCAACTTTACAATAAAGTCATGACGTTTACTGTTAATGGTTTACGAAACGTTAGATGCATTCTCACACACAACAACAAAGTAGAGTATGGCTTTAAACATTTCAAGTAAGGAAAAGGTAAATTCTCAATTAATAAAATTGCCTACATTGAATATGGCAAATGCTTCTTGTCTAATTTAGATATTAATCCGTTGCTCGAAACCAAAACAAAAAAAAAAACAAAAAACTATAAACAAAACAAAACTAAATTACATAGAACAAACCAACAATGCAAAAAAAATGAAATGAAAATCAAACGAAATAAATTAATATCCATAAGATTAAACGAAATAAACTAAAAAACGAAAATAAAATTAAGTAACAACAATTTCGTTCATTCCAATGAAATCTAAATTAAATTAAATAACATAAAATACATTACAAAAATCGTATGAAATGCAATAAAATAATTAAAAATACAACAATATTAATTTAAGTCAACTAAAATTAAATAAAATCAAATAAAAATTTATGTAAAATGAATAAAAAATAAATAAGAGTAAAACCAAATAAATTAATTTAAATAAACCAGTATGAATTAAAAACATGTTGCAAATTAAGTTAAAAAAGAATGGAATTACGTAAAGACCATAAAGTAAAATAACGCTTTTAATGTAATGTAAATAAAATAAAATAAAGTTACATATAATAGTAACATTTGACCGTTGTTGCTTTTTACCACTTTTCTCACAAGCCGACAGTGAGCCATGGGCTTGGGTTCAAATGCCGGCGGAGTCATGAAAGAAATCTGATGAGGAGATGGGGTCATTTCCGAAATAGCTATAATTTCTACCACTCCTGGCTGTCGTCGTCTTTTCTCCAAAATACTTTCCTTATACTGGCCTTGAGCTCAACCATTAATATTGTCGTTTAATAAAATCAGGTCAAAAAATTATAGATGAATTTATGAAAACAAAAAAATAATTCTTTAAAACTTTAAATTTTCCTCTCGGATATTTCGAAACTTGTTGAGTATGCAGTTTTGTAGATCATTAAATTTTAGTGTAATAAAATGCAGATTTCAAGTTTCTAAGAATTTCTATTGGTTTTTCTGCGGCTGGTATTGCACATTTTCTTCGATAATAATATTTGATATGGAAGAAAGTGGACAAAACCGTGAGCAAAAAAAAAGCATTATCAAAAATCAATGGAAATTTTTAGGAATTTAAAACTTGCACTTTATTATACTAAAATTGAGTGGTCTACAAAACAGCATACTCTAAAAATTTCTAAAAATGAGAGAGAAATTTAAAATTTTAAAGACTTTTCTTCAAGTTCCTTACACTATCGTCAAATTTTTATAAAAAAAAACCGATTATGATTATTTAAATAAAAGCAAACAAGAAATTAGTATTATTTAAGCGTACCATACACATTTTACAAAATATTGATATCTCGAATTAAATTATTTATACCAAATTTGACACTGAACTTATACCGGTCTAAGGTTTATATGAAAGCTTGGCAGTAAAAGGTAGGAACATATTTTGAGCCAGTAAAAGGGAGAAATATAAAATGGAGAGTAAGAAGGTGCAGAAATAAAAATGGGTGATGAAAAGTAGACATACATAATATTTAACCAAGCTAGTATGGATTCTTATCCTCCCACTTTTATTTGCCCACTATTTGCAATTTCAAAAGATGTTTTCTTCCCTAGTCAATTAGGGTCTTTCGTTGGTTTTGTAGACAAACAAAGATGTCAAGAAGTTGACTATTTCACCATATTAAACCGAGTTTGATTTTTATTAGAATCTAATTCGATACAGTTGGTGGTGGTGCGTGTATAGTATTGTGTATAGTGTATAGTTTTTACAGCAGGTTATAAAACGTTGTGCAATTTGTTCGCTTCATATGTAGCCATGACCATCAGAGTTTGGATTATCGGCATTTTGCCTCGATATATAAAGCAAAAAAAGTCCCTTACAAATTTCAATGCCGTTTCGCTATGTTGAAATAAGATGAGCGATACCATGCGAAAGCCATATCGTCCTGCTGAGAATGTGGGAATAAATTAGAGGCAATAAAACAATCCACAATAGTTCGACAGTGGCACGGCCAAATCTGCACCGCGTCCAAGATACCCATATCGCTTGTGGGCCAATTGTTCTAATGTACACCGCGCCTTAATGGAAATAATCTATCGCACTATAAGGTATATTTTAAGATTTTCTTGAGTCACCGGATCGCCACAAGGCGTAAGAGTATAGGGTATTACATAAAAAATATAGTTTACAAACAAAAATGATAGAAAAATAAAACTTTTGGGAACAAATTTTGTGTTACGTTAATCATAGAACGATTGAGAGACAATTAAGACAAATTTAGAATTAATGAATGGATGAATCAAGAAACACTGAAAAATTACGAGTTTGTTGTAGTTAAGTATTAACTTCATGCATTTAGTGAGTCGAAAGTGCTGGTAGACAATTTAATTTATTAACTTCATAAATGTAAACAACTCTATGATGTCTGAATAGCTTAACAAATACACTGAGATAGATTTGCGGCCCGCAAAAGGTACAACCTTCCGCATTCTCTCATCAGTGGGTTACAAAGAAGCTTAATCTCGTTTAGTTCCTCATAACTGACTGGATCAGCTTCGATTACAGTATGTCTAAATAAATTTGATGGTTGATGCTTGCTGGAGAATACAAGAATCTGATTCGATCGGATTTGGTTATGTTGCCCTGAAATAATCTAACACTTTTATTCCGCAGGCGAAACGGCGCCCAACTCCCTTAATTTCAAAGTTCCTCTGAGTGCATCTCTTGTTCTTTCATCTAACAAAACTCCAGTAAGCAAAGTAACCTCTCCGCAAGTTATTAGAACCTAATTCGATCCCATCAGAACGTATATAGTAAGGAATCAGAGAAGGTAGATTACAAAGTAGTTGCATGACGTTTCGTTTCCTGTGGCAAGAATTTTCGTCCAATTCCACCACGCCAGGACCCAATTGGATGAGGATCAGATTGTAATATTAATCAGCAAAGGTCAAATTAGTACAGGTATGGTGAAATTGGACAAGACTTTCTATGGGAGGAACGGTAGGAGTGATTCAACTTCTTTGCTTACATGGCGTGTGCTTATTTCACCACACCAACAAGTACGTGGATCACATTCGATTCTAATAGCAATCGAAGAACGTCAAATTTGTTCTGGTATGGTGAAAAAATATCCTGTTACCAGAAAATGAAAATATGCTCCTCTTTTATACGGTCTTCAGATATGTCAACATTTGACAATTATTTTTTACTTACGGAAATTAAAGTATATAATATTTCAATCGAAATTTCGTAGTCCGACAATAGTTAAAATAAACCAACTCTCAAATATAATCACAATAGCTCAATGATCTATAAATCGCAGAAAACCATTTTGCAAACCAACTCTTTCTCGTATGGAACGAAAATACGATGAATAAAATAAAACCCTTTTTTATTCTATTATTTATACCTTATTCCATATATTTATATACTACGACAAAATCGTAATTATCTGTCACTATTAAGGAAATGATAAATATGGACCTGAATACATTCTCAATCGAAAATAAAATATTAAAAAGTGTGTTCTATTAGCTTCCGCCTCTAGATTATTTTGTAATATTTGTAATAGTTTTGAAAGGATGGTTTTATTTATATTTTTTATTTTATTTTTAAGCTTAAAGTATTAGCTACTCAGTTAGTTTTTGTTGTATGTATGTATGTACTACTTGCCCACACTCAGCTTTGTTTCGGTTATATTCAACGCACATTACCATATTTTATTAATCACTGTTTAAAAGTTGAAGCAAAATTTTATTCCCAAATATCCTTCTTGTAAATTACATCGATATACTCGTACATAGCACTTTTGTATGTAGGAACAAATGTTGTTAAATCTGCACTTTCGGTATTCTAAATTCATATTTATTTTGGTTTTAATACAAAATTAATTTTTGTATGTCCTCCAGGAGCAACAGCAAAGTGAGTTTTTTCACCACATAATCCCTAATTAAAAAAAAGCACCAAAGTGTACATATGTATATCGTGGAAAAAAGTCTAACAAAAGTAGTATTTTAGAAGGGATAAATCCAAACAAAAACCGAAGAGAAACGAGACGTTAGCGGTAACGGAAATGATCCCTCATTGGTCGGCACCAAGCTGTAGGTGCATATAAAATGCAATTTTTAACACTTGACGCTCCAACCGAATGCAGTTTTGCACCCCGGAGCCAGCACAAAAAAGGTTAAAAGTGCAAAAAGGCGGTGGATGGCAAAATAAAATGCATTTTTGGGTGTGGCACCTTGCATTTATTTGCATTAGCTATCCAGTACATAGATGCACTTTTTATGCAACAAAGCAGGAAGAACGAAAAGCTAAAAACCAAAAGTGAAAATGGAAAAAACAAAAACTGAACACACAGCCTTGCTAGAGACGATGCAGTCTGTAGTTTTTCAGTGTTTCTCCCATTTTAGCATCAAAAGAGTGCCTTTGGTTGGTCCAAATGCTAGGGTAGAAAAAATCATTTGAGGCGCGAAGGTATGAAGATGTCTCTATCGAAAAATCATGCAGTTTGTAGGTGGTAGAGGGGTATGTATCTTTTGTGTTTTTGTTGCAAAAATGTGGACGCACTATGGTGAAAAAAAGGTGCCGAAGAGTTGAGTGCAAAATGTAAAAACAAATGCTGGAATAGTAGAAGTAATATAAATGGTGGAACAGGGTAAAGGGGGGAAAATGAAGCTTATACACGCGTGCTCAAATATACATACATACATTTGAATACTTGAACATAAGTATATACATACATACATACATACATATCTATGTAATTATGTGCATACATTATATACATGCGTATTTCATGAAACATTAGTCTCACGGTCACACTGAACATTATTTTTGTTGTTATTTCATCCTCGCATTTGGCATTCTAAAAAGTATACAAATTTTCTGAACAAAGGCGTAACACACGCCCTATACTGGTCGGCCACAATCGGCTAGGTACAACTTTGTGCACTTTTACCACAGGCAATCTATATATAGACGTATGTATGTATGTATGTGTACTCAAATTTATTGTACTCCTCATATACATATGTAGAAGCTAGTATTTGTTTCACGTTGTTGCTATAAGATTGGTATATAGTAAGCGCGCATTAGTAGTGAGAGCCTGAAAGAGTTTTGTAAAAAGGAGCAAAAAAGCGAGATGCAAAACGCTAAGCCTAATGCGTCAGAAAGAGAGATAGTATTAGAAATGGATGTACACAAGGAAGCAACAACAACGTGGTAAGTGAGTAAGCGAATGCGCCAGATGGAGATTGGTGTAGGCAGAGTGAAAAAAAGAGAGAGAATTTACAGACGTTATAGTATGCTCTCACAAAGTATTGGCGGCAGTACGAAGGATGCGTTGAAGTAGGTAAAGCAGCAAATGTTCCAGCAAAAATAGTATAGTAGAAGGAATTAAAAGAACGATGAGCAGTTCAAAAACTTATATGTACATACATGCACACATACAAATGCACATAAATGTGTTATGTGAAGTATGTAGAATTTGAATCACTGAGCAGAGTAACCACATTTTAGAAACTCTATAAAATGTAGTAAATACTTTCTATTTTATTTTGACACTTCTCCCGAAAAACATAGAAAACAAAGGAGTACCACCAAAGAATGTCGAAAGCAAAGAAGCTGCACGTAGGACCTGTGCCCATTGATAGAAAAGTACTTTACTTTCCTGGGACGGATCGACAAAAAAATTGTTGGAATCCGAATTAAAAATTTATGATATGATGAAATTTGCGTATGCAAAAATATTTTTAATTTATTTAATTTTGAACGTACATTTACTTATACAAACAAACAAAAATTTGAAAAATGGCAAAACTTCCTATCGTAAATGCTCAAAGTTTTGATAAACATTTTTTGTTGCTTCATTGAAGGAATATTCGATCAAGTCCGGAAACTAAAAAGAAATATAATACCAAACAAGTAAATATCAATAGTTATTACCTCCTATAAAGTTTTTCTAAATACTGATCCAAAAATGGGATGAAAATGGACCACTCATAATATTCTTCTGCATTTGTGCAGATTTTTTTGACGTCCTGCTCTTCGAGACACTACTAGCCCTGCACATTGAGTTTCGAATTAAAATATGTCATCGAATCTATCGTCAGCTTGGTAACGGCTCAAGTCACGATCGTATTTCTGTAGATTTTAACTCAATTTCCATCAAAATGAAGATAGGTTTCGGTATTGGCAATATATAGATAATTGTCTCGTTCGAATGGACACAGATAAGGCTATAGGCTGTATTCCATTAGACTTACTCTTCAAATCATCCATTTGCTCCATCACCAAACAAATGATTTCCAGTGTTTCATAAAACAAATTGAATGAAGCCAGATGCGTGTTTCGCAAAATTTTAGAAGTCATACTGCTTAGAACCTTGCTTTGATTTAAGTATGTATTTCCTTAAGAGATTTCCAGTTTTGTTGGATCACCAGAAGAGACTGGCCACTGCCTTGACTATCTCATGCAGTTCCGAATAGATGAAGTATCCTATTTGCTAGCGCATTTCTGATGTCATTTCATTTATTTTCAAATATCAAAATCAAATATCAGGAGCAGTAAACCTGAAAACTGTCAGTTTGGTGAGTTTTGTCGGATCATCAGCAAAATTGAGTTACATGGAGGAAAAAATAGTTTTGCATGGTTTTACGCATTAATAAAAGAGTGCCGCATTGTACCACAAACATTATCTAGTTCAATAACAAATTTCTTAGCATCATCTTTGGTTATTATTGCTATAACAGTATAAAACATTCCCCATAAACTTATACGGTCGGATATAAATCTGGGCCGTTCCGGTATCGTAGAACTGACTATCGTGGTCACCATGTTTGGTTGCAAATTTTAAATAAAGACTTTAACTAAATACGGTTACAAAGTTCTCATTGACAGCGTAGTGCATACATTGAAAGATTCTTGATGCGTTTTTTCCTCTAATACATATAAATAAATTTTTTTTACAGGACTAAAAAAAATATATGTACATACATATGTATAAACATAAAAACTCCGAAATTTTACTAAACTTAGGAAATTCCCACAAATTTATATGAAAAAATCGCACTTTTTAGACAGCATTTTTATCGGTATGTAGTTTTGTTGACAATTTCATATCAGAGTGATATCAAGTTTTAAGTGATTTTTGACAGCGGAAAGTATTGTATATTATCTTCCATAAAAAGAAGTTTCGAACATAAGTTGTATGGAAGAAAATTTGCAACATCGTCTGGCAACTCTGCTTACTAACCAAGATGGATTCGAGTGGTGGTGGTAATAGTACATAGTTGGACGCGCTTCGGATGTAGGTATGTATTCATATAAATACTTCCTTCTTGCCACATCAGCGTTTGTTGTAGAAGGTGGGTTGTAATAGTTTGAGGCTAGATTTGTATTTGTTGTGGCCATTTTGGCATTGTTTGCATTTGCACGTAAATAGTTATGCATTTGCGTTTGAGGATGAGAGATTGAATAAAATGTGAGAGAACTGAACTCTATATACTTAAGTATTTTTGCTGAAAATAACAGAGGATGGCTTATTGCAAACTTTTGTTTAGTATTGTTAATAGAAATGAAAACTAGGTGGTTGTTTGCTTAGAAAAGAATGTATGTATGTATATTTGTAAGTTCTATAACTTCTTATTTCTTCTCTATTGCAGCGCTTGAAATTCTATTGTTGTTGGATTTTTCATACTCCCAATACCTTAGGGGGCGCAAACCTGTTTTAGCTATTTCCGTCCTCGTTTTTGCATATTGCATAAAATGCACTCTCTTCAAAGACCCCCCTAAGCGGGATGTGCGTGTTGGCAACTTCATTCTGGAAACGGCTGTGGTAAAATATATGGACATATGTATATGCACCCATGCATATGTATGCATGTATGTATGTATGTATGAATATATCCTACATCCGGACATTCAAAATCACACCAACGTTGCTGTGCTTGCTGTTTTCTCACACTTTTTTTATCTCTAGTTTGTAAACATTAGAGGGGAAGTAAAGATTTTGTAAAGATACATAATATGCATACGTCCATATAATATATATATACATATACATATATATGTATATATACAAAGGATGCAAATTGCGCTCTGGCAGAGCCAACAACACTAACTTAGGAAGCTTTCTCTCTTTTAGGGGTAACTGTGTACATATTGTTGTTGCTTTCCGTATGCAGTCATATCTCCTTTCAATTGCTTATGTGGATTATTTGTCGAATTTTGGTATCCTTGGTATGATGTACAGCAAGTTTTGCCTTTTCTCCTTTTTGCTGGTATACCAGAGCTTACTATGCCTTGGGCATTTCGATAAGTTCACATACTTACTTGAGAATACAAAAAACTTTTGTATTTACATATACATAAATATACATAATAAGTAGACATATATGTGCAACATATTCCATTACGTTTCTTCAGGATTCTTGTTGTTCTATAACTCATTATATGTACTATATAAAATATATGTATACAATTTCAACAATCTAATCATTTAATTTTCATAACTCTTGGAAAACTCTTATGTCATTGTCTTTCTCATTTGTGGACCTCGCTAGTTATTGGAGGCTTTGGTCTGATATTCTTTTGCTACAATATTTTAATGGTTGCTTGGTAGAAAATCAAAAAAGTAAAGTTTGCCGGGAAGGCGAATTCATATGTATAACAGATTGATAGCATAACGCATACAAGTACATTTTTCAATTTAAGGGGATAGAAGAATGGAAGCCATTAGTTTTCATATTCAGAATGTCATGGTGAATGGAAAATTACAAATATAATGTGAGGAAATCAGCTGATTTAATAATATCACCTTGTATGGATCCGCCTTGTTTGCCTTGTTTAAAAACGCCAGTCCATCGAAAAAGTTCCATTGGCAAAATTGAAACAAAATACACACATACATATATGTATGTTTAATTTATATGATACCCAGCCTCGATGAAAATCAGGGTAAAAATTCGTTTATGCCAGCTGTTTGCGGTTCAATTTTTAGTACTTTTTGTGCAGCACGTACGAATATGGATCGAATAAATATTCGCAGGCTAAAGTTTCTAGTCCATTTTTGAATACCAGAAATTATACATATTTATGAACTCAACTCTTGTAAGCAAGTTAACGAGACAGCGAAATTAAACTTTGAAGTCCTTTTAAGTAATACAAAATTTTACATACATACATAGTATGTATGTATATTGCGATTCAACAAGAAAAACGAAAACTTTTTCTTATGCGGACTAATTATAAAAAACCTATTTATGTTATTTTTTTTGTGTCATAGTTCTGGAGATTTCATGATAATTCTTCGTAAAACACAGGGTTGCAAACCGATTTTGAACAGAACCGTCGATCTTTTCGGACTTCGAACCCAACAGTTTTTACTTTGAAATGCCAGAACCGAACCGAAAACCACTGCAAACTCACTAGCCAGTTTTATAATACTCATCTTGGCCTAAAAATGTAACCCCTGCGGCAAAATTGTTAAACAAACAACATAATAATAATCAAAACCGGTCAAACTGTCACTCTCCAATTGTTTTCTCTATAGATATACATATGTATGTACATATGAAATTAAAGCCTAATATATGCTCCAATCTATCGAAAATGGGTATTGCAACTGTAATACAATATGTAAGTATCTATTCAAAAGCCATTAAAAAAAAAAAATAATTTATTTATAAAATTTTTTCATCACTGTGTATTGGATAAAAAATTATTTAATCATATTAATAATTTATTAATTGTAAAAACTGATTCTTCAAATATGGATATTAGTTCCTTGAAATAATAATTTTTGTGAATAGCAAAGCAAAGTTCTTTTTAAATATTATATATATATTTGAATTTAACCTCAATATTTGTGATTTTTGTAATATTTGTATCCCCTAGTATATAAAAATGTAGCACTTTCAACCGTACCGAACCACGCTTCAGAGATACTCATAAACCGGTTCTTGTACCGGTACAAGTGTTTTCTAAGTAGTTCGAGCCCCTGCACACCCCTGGTAAAACACATTGTTCGCAAATTCTACGTTTTCTCACTAGCTGGGTATGTACTTAAAGGCAAACTATTGCTTATGAAACAAAAATTTAAAATTAAAGAGCCATAGTTCATTTTAATAACAATGTACATAGCTATATGTGTTATATATTGAACGAGATTTTCTGTTAGAGGAAAAGTGGGAGGATGGAATTTCTTTGTAATCCGCGTTCTTTGTGACAATGGCGAGATACCTTTTTACTATGGTGAGGAAATTTTCCTTTTGTGATTGAAACAAATAAACAGAAAGAAAGTACTTATCTTTACTAATTTCACAGCAAACAACTTACCAAACCTGCCAAGTTGCTTGGTATGACTTTGAAACCGCAATCAATGACTTAACGTTGTATTTAATGGAAATTCTAAATAATTAATTATACACTTACAAGTAATATTGCTTTATTAACTAATTGCGCATTCGTTTAATGTTAGTATGTAGGACCCTCAATTTGTAGTATAACATCAAGACGCACTCTACAAATTATAGAAGAAGTTCGGACAAAAATCAAGCTATGGGGGAAGCGCCAAATTATTATTATTATTACACACATCCACGCAAGAACATAATAAAAAAATTGAATTATCCTCCAAATACCTGTATTGTAACAACCTAAGGAAGGAGTGAAAGAAAGGTAATAACGAAAGAAAATTGTAGTTAAATTTTATTTTAGTTGTACTTATAAAGGTCAACAATGCATTGTTTTAGAGAGCTGATTTAATCAAGGAATTGAATTTATTGGGTGTTGCGATTACCGAGCACGCACTGTGTAAGGAATTTTCTTTAATTTCCTTTTTACTGTTACAAAAAATATAGGTACACTATGTATATGTAAACGGTACTGCACTGCGCAGCAAAGAGCAGACAATTTCTTTGATGGCGGCTTCATTTGCCGGAAATGTTTTGTAGTTATCTAAGAGAAATGATAACAAATAATTATCATTTTGTTTTACTATACGATAGCTTTATTTTTAGACACTAAGAAATGGTTCAGACGACAATCAAAAATTTAATTATCCAAAAACTGACGGACTTTAAAAAATATGAGGATAACTTAGTACGGTAAATTTTTTTACATCATATTTGATAGAAACTTATTTTATTAAGATGGACAATTTTAAAAGTTGTTTTAATGTCGTCAATGAGGCATATGTCGGCTTTGAAAGCGAAAAGAGTTTCGCTTACTTCTTTTAGCGGTTAGGACTTGCACACATACCAAGTGCATTTTGAAATTTTTTGAATATACACAAATGCTTATACATATGTACATATATATCTACCTAATTATCATGAAATCACGTTTAATGAAAGAAATTAAAAGATATTTACAGCTTAATATTTTCCAGAAAAATAAGCATGTGCTCCATTTTACATACATACATATGTAAATTATCACTATATAACAAAATTTTATGAGATGAACTTCTTTGAAACCGTGTTTAGTTGGGTTATAACTCCTAACGCCATTGTAATATTTTTTATTTGCAGTTATGTTGACAAATGGCTTTCAGGCTTATTTTCATGAGATGTATAAAAAATCCCCAAATTTTCTGCTGCGAAACACAGTCCAGATAAAAATGAAACCAAAACTCAATTTAATGCAGTTGGATCACAGAAGTCATAACATATAGGGATGGTGATGTTGGTGCTGAGGAAAGTGCATCCGAGTATGGAGAATGTAGGAGGGTTTTGCAGCAACTTGCACAAAACCAAAACAAACATTGCTTTGAATTAGCCAGCAATGCCAATTCAAAAACGACATTTAACATTTACTAAATGTACCGAAATAGTAGATGGAATTCGATTGTGCAAATTCCCGCACAGTGAAGCATTTATTATATGTGCAAAGCTGTAGTATATACATATGTACATACATATGCATACATATATGCATATAGTAAATACATTTGTAAATGTGCAGTATGTGCATTGTATTGCCCAATCCATGGAATTGCATCTGTACCCAGTAGCAAAAGGTAATATGTAGTACATGTGTTGGGTCTGACTACTGGAATTTATGACAGCGATGTCCTAGCAAGTTCTTATTTGAACAACTCGCTTACCCAGGGATATTAACGTAGTTATACTAAATATTTTACAGTTCTGACTTTGTAATTTAGTAGTTAATAAAAGTGACCAAAATAAACTTTTCAGTAATAATAAATAAATACAGTTCATAACTCACAGTTCAGCATTTCTAATGATTTTCACGTTTTAATTAATTTGTTAAGTATATTTTTGTTTTGTTCCTTCAAGCATCCGGCTTTGTGGAAACGATTCTTGTCCATACTCTTTCGAGCTGCCGCTCAAAATCTCCTTTTGTGTAGCCTTGAATTGCTTTTGAAAAAAATAATATAAAATATGAAATAAAACCAACCATTGCATCAAATTTCTTAAAGAGGACCTTTTCGTGCAGTCCATCACAATTTGCTTGTACCACGGCTTTATCGCTGAGCATTTTTTCATCGTTTTTGTTCAATGTTAATAAGAATTTTATGTTACTTTCTGGGAGGTGCGATACTTCAAATCGGGAATCTTATTTTCTTCTCAACTATATTAAGCACTTGCTTCATCGGCAAACAGTTGTGTGCCAGCTACTTATCAAAGAATAGGTTATATGTTATTCTAACGAAATAATTTGTTTGAATGGCATCTATTTGGTTTTTTTTAAATCAAATTCAAATCATTTTGGATATTTTCCGGAACTGAAAATCAGGCCAAAAAAATAATATAGGAACTGAAAATAGATAAAAAGGAAATGTTAATTAAATTTTTTGTTTCGCAAAGATTTCATATTAGGAAGATACATCCAACGTATAATGATACTTATAATCGTACAAACGTATAAACATATACAAATTTATTTGGAAAGCCGATATACTTATTTATGAGGTTTATACGTTTATCAGCAGTTTATCGTTTTATATAAATACGCTTATTAATAGTTTTGGTTGGTGTTTTCAGCATTAAATTAGGTTTTTAATTTTATTGCAGTAAATATATGTATTTTGTGACACCTTTATGTATAGATTTTGAACTAAATTGAATGCAATATACATAGGTATGAATAAATATTCGCTCTCGTTAATGATAAAGTAAAAAAGAATTATAATTAACCTGCTTTATATTTAAAGTTTCTTAATTTGCATTTGAAGTCTTATAATTTACTAAAAGAACAGAAAAGAAATTTGCGTGGCAGCAGCTGTCGCTGCCACAGCAGAATAACGGAAATAATTTGTTCTGAACAGTAGATATACTCATGTAAAAATGTATGTTTGTTCATGGTTGCTGCTTAAATTTCTTAGAAAATTTAGTACTCAAGGGATCGGATACCCATTGTAGCGAGTCGTTCAGTTGAAAACAACAACAACGATTTTATAACGAAATTTCTTTCGGTTCTCGCCCCGCAACCTATTACTAACTCGCTCAATATTTTCAGCTATGAATTCTTTTGCTACTGGGTACAATCGACATATTTAGATGCATACATGTGTAGACCCGGAAGCGCATAGTTTTAAGATTATATTCCAATGTACATAAGTATATTCTTTCACATATACATATGTACGTATATATCCACCAAAAAATGTTCGCCTTTTATATGGCTTATTTTATATGATCTTGAGATTTATAATGTAATACTTTGTAAGGAATGCAAGTTGTATGAACGATTCCTTATTTTACCCCTTAATTCGCTGTGTTGACGTCATCAGTCCATACGGTATACTATCTCCTCTGAGAGTAACCCTTACGTATAAAGCGGGTAGGTCATATAAAATAACGCTTATGTATGTATGTATATAAGTCAGTCCTGGACATAAGACTCAATTGTCTCCCTATCTCTGAGAGTAACACTTACATATATTCAAGGTTTATTTGCCATATCAAATAAGGAGTATTAATCCCTTATTATAAGCAACAATATGGAGTATAATTACCTTATAAAAGGCTTTTCGATCATATAAAATAACCTCGCTGCTAGCGCATTCCTTATTTCATAAAATTGCTTATGTAATCTTTTGAAGGGTATATTATGCATCGATATACCGGTGCACATATGTATATCCATCCTTACATTTGCTTTGGAAAGAGCTTTCAGGTAAAAGAACAGAGGTATTTCTGTATCTAACAGTAAATCTATTGTGGGAGGTTAAGCACTACCCCTTAAAACGCATTTCCAATGATGCAACGGAGTAATGTCAGTTCGTTTGTACGAGCCACTTTACTTTGGAATTGAATTGCTGCCAACTGCTGCTCAGGGATGCCGTTTTGGTCCTTTTTTAACTTGGCGCCAGGTACCAAAATTATACTTTTATAAAAAAAATTAATTTTGCTTTCACATCACATGTTAAATATCCCTTTTTATTATTTGTCCGAGAGCAAAAAGCGTCGTCAGTGCACTCCCTTTTGCAAAGCTACACCAGTTAGTTGCACCAACCGCAGCTGAATTATCTTGAATTTGCCAAGTCTGAAGCGATACAAATACATTGGGTAAAGTAGGTACATTAAGATTTCACTCTTCAGGCATGTATTCATCAGACCTTTATTGCGCTTCATTACATTTTCATTAACAAACATACATAAATACAACTTGCATACAAATGCATGTTTTATTTAAATACATACATATGTATTATGCCGTATTTGTGGTTAACTGAAATTTTTAATTATATAAATGCCATCTTTTTCGCCACTTATATTTTGAGTTTGCTGGCACTATTTTGCCCTCAAAATGGCACCTTACACATACTTACATACATATTCGAAAGGTTGGCAGCTCTGCTGCTGCTTGTACGGGTGGTATTAACACATACATATGTACATATGTATATCTACGTATATGTATACATACATATATACACATCAATATATTTAACACGTGTATATATGCGTCCTTACTCTGTAGTGGAATTGACTAGTTCTAACCTAGCTTGTTATCAATTTGCTAAATCAACTCAACTACATCATCTTTTATCCTGACATAACCCAATTTTAATTATTGTACTGTATTTATTGTACAATACAAGCATCTAATTTTATGCTTTGATAGACAGCAGTATCTGCATTGTGGTAGCAAAATTAAATTAAATACAAAATTCGCGAAACCGATAGAACAAAAATCGTTTTATTCATTTTAATGGTGGTAACCTTTCGCCAAAAAAAAGTAATTAATTTTCATGGACTTTCCAATAAAGATTAAGTTACTTGAATATTTTATGAAGAAGAGTTTTTCATGTAAATAGGCTTAAACAAAAAAGTAAATTGCATACTAAAATACACGAAAATTTCAACAAACCAACCAATGTACTAATTTACTACAGAGCGAAGATGAGTTTGATAAGACGTCGGCCTGGTGAACTCCTCCGAGTGCACTCCCATCGAAACGACTTCGTTCCGACCACGATTTTTCTCAAAATGATGACAAAAAGTGGAATAATCATCTATTAATTAATCGAAAGCATTTGGTTACAAATTACAATTAATCGTAAGGAATTGACCGATTAACGGTAGTTTCGATTAAAACCGAAAAAATGTGCAACCATTTAACAAGTTCTTAAAAATTGTCTGCCTTATAGTTCAATGCCTTAAATTTGTAAACCAATTTAAACTAAAAATTTTTGTGTTTATTCTTTCACTTTTCACGATGTCTATTGCAAACAGGAAAAAATATTGTACACGTGTATATATACATACATATGTATGTAAGTCTATGACCGTTCTTACTAACATTTTGTAACACTTGCAAAAATCTATTCTTAAGAGCAGAATTTAAGAATAAATGTTTTGACAAAATAATGTTATGAGAATAGGGATGTTCCAATTAAAGAACAATAGTTTTGCAAAGGAGTGTATACTGTAGATAAAGCTAGAGGAGCTTCGTAGTGAATTGAATGCTCCATTTCTTCAAGGCGAAATATGGGGCTATAGTTTTTTTCCACCAGAAATTTACAACTGACTTTTAATATTTGCTGGCGCCCGCAATGAGCATGAGGAACAACTTACCTTAATGTGACGTGTGGCCATAGCTTCCAACGGTCTTAATAAGAATACCATTTCTATAAATTATCATTTCCTTCAACAAGCTGCTAATCCAAATTACAATTGCTCTGCACAATAACGCAGCACCAGCGTCGAGCACATGCAATTTCCAATTTTGACAGCGAGTTTCGTCCTGAAGTTGGGTGCGGAAACAGAAGTGAGAAGCAAAGAAGATAAAAATGTGAAAGAAAGAACAAATATAATAAAACACCAAGTAACGAACTGTTGTTTGGGTATAGCGCGTGTTGCCACTCGTTGGCGTTAGAAAACGCAACGCTTAATGTGCCAATTTAGGTACCATAGTAACAAGAATGATAAAATACAAAATTGGACCTTCTCGCGGCGAAATGACAGATCTCATCATTTTTAAACCAATATATGGGAGAAAGAAGAATCAATAACTTCCAATATTTACGTCTCTGTTTTGGTTGTATACTAAGCAAAGCATTGCTACGATCGTTTTCATAGACACCCCAAAAGCGTAGCAAACAAAGCAAAGAATCCGATAATTCAGTAACGTAAAGAAATTTTTCTTCAATTTAATTGGTAACAAAGAGCTTAAGTTTATTTTAGATATAATAAATTACTTAGGAACAAATTATTAATCGCAGTGGATTTTCTACGACATAGATTCTACCCCACCATTTTGGTAAAATTGCCACCTATTCCTTTGGAGGCGAAAACTTTACGCAATATGCTAAATTTGTTTTAATTTCGTTAACAGGAGTGATGAGAAATCCTCACGTAAACCCATGCAGCAAGCCTGGTCAAAACAATGAAGCGTAGTGAAATGAAAATAAAATCAAGAAGTAAAATTCAATGCACACGCACGCCGTTGTATAGAAAATGCAACTACAAAAAATGGCAAAAAGGGTGATGCAAAATTATTCATATATCGAAAACAAAACAAAACCAATATACAGATACCATGAAGCTAACGGCGACTGACAGAAAACACAACGAATGTAAAAGGTATTTTCGGTGCCCCAGATGAAAGTCTATTTCAAAAATTGAAAATGCAAAGAGACTTTGTTATGTTCTCCTGCCCAACACTATGCGCTGACGTACGCTATTTCCCTATTCACATGCTGCTGCACCACTTTTTGCGGAGTCGAGTCATTGCACCACGAGCACAACACTGCACTTCTGTCTTCCTTACTTTACTACGGATTATACTCTAGCCAGCCATCATCATTGTCATCGTCATTTGATGCAGGCGTTGCCTCTTTTGCTCACTAAGTCGTTGTTTTGCAGCTATGTTTTTATACATACGAGTACATACATATGTATGTCTCGAGCGGAGAGAATCACCAAAGCAATTCTTCAGTTACGATGTTGGGGTACACCTCCCTTTTGATGCATTTCACATCAAATAGAAACTCAGGCGACAACATAGGAACTTGAAAAATACGAAGCAACCCATTCCAGCTAGCCATTGGCAGACATTTTTCCTCACTTGTGCTTTGTGCTCAAAGCCCGTCAATGCAATTCCGTACAAGTGGGTAAGGCAAGATCGCAGCCCATTTCACAAATTTCTCCAATGTTTCAACACATACTTATGCAGGTGGATATATTACATAATATGTATGTATGTACATATGTACATATTCTATGAATGTACATGTTACTGTGGATGCGTATGAAAATTTAAAGCAGAAAGACTAGAAAAGGAGTATGGAGCATTTCGGAAGAACATGACAATAGGAGGACCTTGGCTACCTTGGCCATAGTGGACGTACAAAGTATTCGTGTTCAAAAGGCTAATGGAAAAATTTTGGATTGAATTAATTTGCTCACTGGCAAGACAGCTGTCTATTGACGGGTGTTTTTAAATTATCGAAATAGAAAATGTACGTATAAATAAAGCTAATGCTGTACTGAACTTCTACTACATTAAAAGTAGATCTACCATATTTACAATATATGTATTTCGCATATGTGAGAACCAAGAAGTAGAAGGGGTAGATTTTTACTAAAGATTCCAGCTTAAACATGGAAATTTCCTTTGTTTATAAGAACTGAAACAAGGTGAATCCATTCAAGGTGGTGTTATAAATACAACTACAAACTTCCTATGTATTTTGTTTGTGTTTCTGCGTTGTCAAAATTTAAATACATTTTGTTTTTGCTTTTACGGCTTTTGAAAGCTCATACGCAAAAGCAAAAACAAAATACATGTAGGTGAATAAAAAAAATCAAATCAGCTGCTCTTATGCCATCACCTTCTATAAATTCGCCTTGAACTGAAATATATGTAAGTAAATATTAACGAAAATTTTAAATTTGAACTGACGTATAACACTAGTATACAAATATTTTATTGAAAACTGTTTCCTTGTTAACAAAGTGTTTTTAAACTAATTTTGGGAAAAAATCATTCAGTATCCTGTATCTCAAAATGTAGACGGGATGGAAGTGTGCGAACTCAAAACCATATTCTTGTTATTGCATCGTGAAATGTATGTATAAGTGTTTTTGAGATTCTCAACTGAAAATGTATCCCTCAATAAAATCTTCAAATAGGAACGAAGATGCAGCATTCGTTTTTGGAATCAATATACTTTGGAAATTACGCATTTATTGTATATCGTGTGATTTCATATGTATATTAGTGCGCTGATATTCGTATTCAATTTACCTCCTTACTCTCTGTTTGCAACCTTTGGACGATTTTTTTAGAGTAGATTCCTTGTAGGATTTGGAGAGTGCTTATTGTCAGGTTATTGATACTGTTGTAAACCAAATAACAAAGATTATGAAAATGAGTCCTTTAATTTGTATAAATAGAATATACATATGTACTCTGTGTGTACTTTAAATGTGAATTTTATTCTAGGTTTGAAGAAAAACTTCCAAACTTTAGTAACATTTTGGAGCTCTGCCAAAATATTCAACAAAAATAAGATTTTTGTGGTAAAACCTGGGTCATCTTTAAATCCGCAAGGCAACTCCGCCCACGACTATTGATCTTCTGATATGAATAAAAACACTATACTTACTTTTCTACTTCAGGAATTTAACGTGTAAATTATATGATTTATGTATGTAGGATTGGGATTTGTGTTTCCACCCTAATTGTACAATCGTTAATGTATTTTTAATACAACGAAAATACCGTACCATATCATGAATCATATCACATAAGAATATTTTCTTAATCCATGGTCTCGGATAATTTACGGAAACAAGTCATCGGCGTGATTTTAAAAATAATATTGGTGTTGTAAAAATATATAACTCGTACTCTTTGAATCTAACCAAAACTCATTTTGTGTTTTTATAAAATAGTGTGTGAAAATATCGCCAAAGTCAAAAAAAGAAGAAAAAGGGTAGCAAAATTTAAGTTTGTTCTGCAAAAACAAGTAAATTTCTTCAGCTTTAAGACGTCTATATATCTTTCAAAAGGTCTGAGTTTCTTCTTTCTTAAACCGTTCTTAGAATGAAAATCGGTTGTTAATTAACTAAGATATGGGCTAAGAAGTGCGCAAAAGCACGAAAAATCGGGGTTTTAAGGTTAAGTCGAGATTTTGGGGGTGTTTGACAAATTCCAAAATTGGATTCTCGTTCTACTCGATAAGACCTACAAGGAAAATAACATCACATCCCAGGTCTTTCGACTTCATTCATTTTTGTAGCACTGTGTTATCAAAGTAATCATTCCTATCCGAAAGTTATGTCGCCAAAATTATCCAAGTGTTTATTTTTATGAAGGCTATAGTTCTAAAACAGATACTTTAATAATATACTCATATTAAGATTATTAAATAATAAGCATAGCCCAATTGCATACAAAATAAATCATTATAAAACGCCAACAAACAAATTTTCAAATATTGAGTATTCTTCTTCTTCTCCGATACTTTAAACAACTACAAGCATCGCTTAGATGGCGGTATCTGAAGGTACTACGCAAGACTAATCTGGTAGAGATACTACCACACAAATTGTAAAACGAATCGTTAAACGGGTTAGATTTTCTACAAACCATGTATGTATGTATGTACATATGTAGATATGTATGCAATGCAGTTGCAACTGCCGTATTAAAAAATCCTAACAGTTGCATGTGGACTGATGCTTGTCTTTACCACAAACGAGACTTTATTGCGTTTGGCAAGGAGAAGGTGCGATACCGAGTGGGATGAAAAGGTTGTTAAAACCAGACAGAACCATACTACATGCAAGCTAAGTTCTAGCATGACAATGCACTGGAGAGCTGACATTCATAGAAGTATGCAATGCGATTTCTACAACAACCCCAAGTAAGAGAAACTATATGTGATTCCATAATTTGAAATTCCATTCTCCCCTCTCCTTCAACCCTCGGTGGCCGGTACTTGTACATATCGTAAGTTTTTATGTGTCTCATCTTCATTCTTGGTGAATCGAGAATAGTAATGAAATGTGGGAAAAAGGTTTGGGCAACACAGACAATTGCTTTTCTCACTTAGATGCTTTCAAAATAAAATGAACGAATATGATAAAACGGACAGAAAATGGCAATCTACTACGAATTCAAGCACAACTGCCAAGTACAGTTTTCCAGCATCGATACTTTCGCGGACTGCATTGAAAATAAATAAGAAAGAGTCTAAGTTCGAGTGCAACCGACGTGTGTGGGCAATGTGTGTGCCAAATTTTGTAGAGTGTGTTAAGGTGGTGTTGGAGATATACATACATACCTTTTCTCTCTATAGTGGGCGGTGTCATGCCCATTTTCCAAAGCATTTTTAATCCATATATTATCTTCGAACCCTATCCTGTATATGGGATTGTATGAAATTATCATCAATAGTTACTAATGTGTTTTTTTATATTTGTAAATTACCATTATATGAGAGGTGGACGTGATTTATGATAGTTTTTTTTACAATTTTTGATATCTTCCTTATTGGCTTGAAAGGCAATGTGTGCATCAAATTAGATGGATTTTGGACATAAACTTATTCGGAGGAATACTTATTTTCTCTAAAAAGACGGTGTCTTTAATGCTGAATGAAATATCTAGTTTGATTTGATTTTTGTATATTACCGTTATATGTGGGATTGACGTGGTTTCGTATTCCCCTCTCTAGCTCAGTCCTGTATATACAATTTGCTTTAATCATTACCGATTATCCGATTTTACCCATTCGCAATATCAGCCTAACCTAGGTCCCGGGCAATGTGCATACGAAGTTTCGTTGGGATATCTCAATATGTACTCTGGTTATCCGACTCATAGACGGACGGACGGACTTAAATCAAGTTCGCTATTCATTCTGAGCCTTATATATCTATCTCGGTTACAAACAACCGTTAGGTGAACAAAGTGCTCACGGGTATAAAAAGGAAAAGATTGCTGGGAGTGGGATCGCTACAACGGCTGAGCATATGAACTATGTAAAGGTGTAACCGATGTGAATAGCAACGTGTCGCACACAACAAGACCAGCGAAATAAACTTCCATTGAATATTCAATTGCTGTTCTTCTTGAAGTTGCTACTACTATTGCAGTCGCTGTAATTTTTGTGCATCCATACAAAGTCTCCATCGCAATGGCAAGTGGGCGGAATGAGATGAGAAAGGTGAATCAGAAAACAGCTAGGACAACTGAAGGTACGAGAATTGCACTTTTTCAACACTTGCAATCAAAAGTTTTCCACAAAAAATTGGAATGCATATGCGCGTTTTTTGTGTGCGCTTGAATTTCTGCTTCTCTGAAATAGCACTGCAACTTGTTGGGTTGAAAGCAAGTAGGAACGAAACAAAAATTGTCTGGCATGTTTTTGTAGGTTTGCTTTGCTATTTTTTGCAATTTGAATTTTGGATTGGAAAATGCATTTTTTGCTCTTTTGTGAGTGGAAAATTATAAACAATGGTCATGTACCGATCTCCCTGCTAAAGATGAGTTTGAGGGAGGAACGCAGATTCACACATAGTATATATGTACATATTTAGATAGGAAATGTGGATAGTTCGGTTCAAAGTGTGTTTTTCATAATTGTTACATTGCTCAGGCCTCTCCATAATATACTTGCTACCAATTATGTAAATTGAGTTCTTTCAGCGATATTTCTCTGAACTTCCTCTGCATCAATAACGTGTTGGTTTTGTTGTCATAGTCATATTTTCACCTTTAAAACATATAGGGAGGAAATCTGAACTCTATCCTTCCTAATTCTGGGAAGAAACAATGGCGAATAATCATTATAAAAATAATGACGAGAAAACTTTAATTAAAAGGATGCTTTATAGTCGAGCTAGATAGGACTGCTTGTTCTAAATAATCTGTAGCGACATTAATGGTTTTCTCGTCGCCCCTAACTAGATCACGAAAGCGATTAGAGATGCTGAGTTTTTTTTTCAAATATTTTTGAAGATACATAAATCTTTTCAAAAAGTTGTCCACTATTTTTCTTTGGGGTGTTTGACCCACCGAACGAATATTTGACAGATTATTAAGTAAAACCTAACTACTTTCACGATTACTATGCCCGTGTCTGTACATTGAAAATTGCTTTAAAATAATAGCCGATGGGCAGGGAATGTAATAGAACGCATTTGGACGATTTTATTTTAGATTTTTTTTGAATATTTCCTTACCCGTTTGCTGTTCTAACCCACTAATGACCGAAACTACTTAATGGGTTCTCAAGGGGCTTTCATAGGTGACTAGAAAGTATCTCGGGCATAACACAGGATATATTTTACCAAAATAGTGGTCCATTTATCGTAGAATGGTTCAGAATAATTTTCCTTTCGTCTTAATATTATGAATGTAGGTATGTACATATGCGGCCGCCGTAGCCGAGTGTGTAACGTGTGCGCGCTTCAATCGGTGGGTCCCAGGTTCGAATCCAGCTCGTGGCAAGTAACATCCAAAAATTATAGAAAAAGTTTTTTCTAATTCTCGGCAGGCAACGGCAAACCTCCGAGTGAATTTCTGCCATGAAAAAACTTATCACAAAAACATTCGCCGTTCGGATTCGGCGTAAAACCGTAGGTCCCTCAATTTGTGTCACAACATCAAGACGCACACCACAAATTGTAGGAGAAGTTCGGCCAAAATCACTTAAGCGGTTATAACGCCAATTAAGTAAGTAAGTATGTATGTATGTATGTATGTATTCGTTGCACGATAAATTTTGTTTGATTTTAAAACAAAATTGTGTAAATTTTAAATACAAATACATCTAAAGTTGCTACTGCCTTTTGGTTGAATGTGATGGCAAAACTGTTGTCAAATAAGCATATCGAAAGAAAATATGTAATATATTGATTTCACTTTGCGATATACACTTTGGGTTAAATATTTATATTGTTAAATTTTAGTTGATCCCTCCTGTGCAAAAAAATTTATCGGGTTAACTGGTAAACTTTGAGTTAAGGAGATAACTGCTTCCTCGCAAGTGGGAATTAGATTTATAGATGCAATCAAGAGAAAATGCCTGTAGATGTATCACAACATAAATTCTGTGATTTAAAAGTTCCGTAATGGTTAGAGCCCTGGCATGCTCTCGCTCTACTCTTCTGTCTCTGAGGGATTCTTTTGGGCCTAGTAGATTGGATCATGAAATAAAGTTTGCAATTACCCACAACAGTTATGAGGAAAATTCGAGTTGATTGCTTTTAGGACAATTCAAGGACGAAAATTTATATGACCCTATAACTCTCCCAAAGCAAGCCTCAATTTCGAGAGACTCAGCGATTTTCAATACTTTTGACTGGGATCTCCCTGCGTTTTTAGATCTATAGCTTGCACTAAATCTAGTTAGTGAAGTGCAAGCTTATAACAGATTGAAAGTCCATAGCATTTTTCAACATTTTAACATTCTTTTTTAAAAAAAAACGGGAAAAATTCGAAAAAATCGTTGACAGCTCCGTATTTCGATACACATCGAGTAATCTCAATCTCTTCAAAGTATGCTACTGCTTTGTTTTCCACCTTCTTTTGCGCCGCCTATGATAACAAACGCAGTAATACTGTAAATCAATATGCAAATAGGAATATAACAACAAAAACAGAGACGAACGCGAATAAAATGGATAGTTGTTCATTATCTTTTGGCGATCTTCCCACTGCCTATTGAAATGCTTTACTCAATCTAAAAATTTATAAACCTTTCAAAGCAAATATCTTCTAAGTGGTTGAAGGAAATTTTAAAAAGTTTGCGTAAAACTTCAGACCACTCACTTTTTATACAGGCACTACTACGTTGAATATTCAGTATGAAAGAAGTGCAGTTTTGCGTCTGAAAATACTATTGGGTTCACTTTGAGAGTCACTATGTACTATATAAATACATATGTATTTATATTCATATGTAGGTATGCACGTGCATATTTAGTTATGTAATTTTGATTTAAAACATTTGAAGTTACCATCATACATACTTATATACATACATATGTATATAAGTCATTCATTTGCGAATTGCAGCAAAAATGCAACGGCAACATCAGCAACGAAAAAGATATATACATTTTTGGATGATGCTGAATTTTGCCCACCCAGTGCAGGTTATTATTGTAAAATTTATAGTTCTTGAACGATTTTTACTCAATCATAAACATACATACATAAAAAAGCATTTCTTTGAAATCCAAACTTTACAATATGCTCATATACGGGTATATACATACATATGCATATGTATATGCATAGTTCAACAAATTTGACGTAGTTTTCTGTAGATTTTCTAATTTGAACCAAAAATGTGATCATCCTACAACTACAAACATAAATATGTGCCAACATTTATACAAAAATTATTATTATTATTATTAGTTTATTGTAAAAGGATAATACAAATTATAGATACCTAATCAATCTAATATTAGCATTAGCAACTGAGGCCATTAGCTTCCTAGACTAATTACATGAGTTATAAGCTAGAGTTATCACACTTCAAAATATACATTTATTTTACATAGAAATTTTATGAATTCTTTAATGTTGGCATGAGTTATATTTATGTTTGGTTTGGTGTACTGGCGTGTACTCTCCAGTGCTGAGCAGTCTTTTATTACGAGTATGTGTTGTATTGTTAGGACGTTGTTATTGCAATATGGGCATCATGCTGGATCAGTATTTTCAAGTATGTATTTGTACGTTAATCTGGAATGTCCAAGGCGGAAATGAGTGTATACTGTGTTATGTCTCCTAATGAATTGTTACAAAAATTAATGAAATGCAACATATGGCAAATAAATAAATGACTAATAGGGAATGCAAAAAGGTTTTGTTATTGATCGCAGGTCAGGAAAATAAACCATGGTATCATTTTTTACGAAGATTAGTATGATTAGTGAGAATAGGTGAATGAAATTATACGTCAAGAAAATATTCAACTACCAATAATTCTACAAGTCGCTATCCTCGAGTTGTCTTATTCCATTCGTTCTATGTCGGTAGAGCGGGTGGAGGGTAACCGTTGGCTTTATTATTATTACTTTTTATTATTAACGGTAGATGCGCACATTGACAATTTTGGCACACATCGAAAACCTACGAGTATTTACAAAATGGTTAGTTGATTGTTATTATTGCTCATAAATTCGTTGATTTTTTTCGATATCCGAATATACGAATATTAACCGGATCTTTGTAAATTCGAATATTTGAATAATTGCACCAACGAATATTAACCAGCTATCCATACTTTCCGGATTTTATCCGTGTCAACGGATATTCGCATGGATATGTATGTACATATGTGCGTATGTTTAGTAAAGTCCGAAAATTGGTGGCGTCTCTCAAATGTCACAAGTGATATGGGAAACAATAGTTGCGTATTACATTGGAAATTTATTTGCAGGGAATGTAATGTAATAAAATTGGACCATTTTCAGAATTTTTGTCCGCCTGTTTTGCGTGTTTGATCTCACTAATCTTCGAAACTAGTGAATGTATTTTCATTGGTCTTTAACTAGTGACTAGACAGTAACCTCGGGCATAACATAGGGAAAATTTTATTAAAATATTAAATGTCGACAGAAACGTTTTAGAAATGTATAAGAATCACTTTCTCTGAATAAAAATTTATTCTTTCAACGCCATCAACGTATCAGCGTACGTTGCCTTTGAATGGTTTCGATAATAATCGTAAAACGTAATCTGCCAAAACTATTAGATGTGAAATATTAGCATTTCACTCAACTTCCTTGATATTTGATACTTATATCTCGTGTTCGTAAATTCAAAAAATAACATTGAAATAGAATTAAAATGTATATTTTTTTTCCTTTGAGCAAACACCTTAGCAACCCTAGATACCGAGCTGTCTAGAAAAATTAATATTGACACTTATGAACGCTGGAATGTGTACGTAGTAAGAACGGATTTTCATATTCATATTCGATGTGCACACAAGTCGTGTCAATAACTTTATTATGGCAGTCTTGTTTTAAGATGATGAGAAGAGATTAACGGCAATAGGGCATTATCTGAGATGCACTTTCACAGCAGTTTTAGATAGGAAGAATGGGCGAAATCACTCAGAAGTGAAATGCAGAACATGCTCGAATAGGCAAAGATCAATTACATGGACAAACCTAAAGCATTTGAGCTTTGGGTATAACAATACAGTTGCAAGTACCACCTTAGAGGTTGTACATATATACATATAAGTACATACATATATGTATATTATACATACATATGTGTAGATAGTAGGTGCACCATTTGCATGTGTTGTGTTGCAACGATTTTTTTTTTTTTTTGTTATGAAATATCAACAAAACTGCAACTGACAATGCAATTCTAGCATAAAAAAGGGGCTGCATTCCATCCCCACAAACTAACAAAAACATACCATGATATTCACTAAACACACAGTGGTGTCTACCACGAAAAAATAAAGGCGAAATAGAAGCGGGTATCCTTCGCAAAAAATAATTCAAAAATTTAAAAAAAATTGCGGTTATTGCAATGGGAATTGCCCGACCAATAAACTTGGTTCTATACTTGTCTGTAGCTAAGCGCACAGATCCAATGGACACAACGATAATGACAATAACAACTCACTCAAAGCCATCAGCAGCAAATATGTATGTATACATGAATACATAAATACACCAAATACAAGGCTGTTGAGTATGTTTAGGCAGAGGAAAGCACAGTTGAACTTTCCTGGCAAACATTTAAGTTTAAACTATTCAAAATTTGTTTACATAAATTATGACTAAACCCTTTCCAAAAATATTCGCCTAAACTTTGACAAACAAATTTTACATTTTACCTCCATCGAGATTCGCAAGTGCTGCATAGTGGAATGAAATTGACCGGTAATAAACTTAGAGACCCCAAAAATTTTTTAGATCATATTCACGTTTTTGTACCTAAATATTTTGTCATACCCCTTTAATTAAAAAGCTATGAGCAATTCCAGAAAAAATGTTGTGGAAGGAATCACAACTATGCCAACAACTCAATTACCTCACATTTCCTCAAAATATATATTTATATATGTAGGAGACCTTCTGTACTACTGTACATTAAATTTGTTTCTGTCCTAAGAAATAGTTAGAGTTTTTTGCAATTTAAATTTAAAATTTACGTCAGAACTGCAGGTCTGAGGCATTTGTTTTCTTCCGGATATCATTAATTATTGTGGAAACTAGTTCACCACTATATTATTTTAATACATTTATTTCAACGATTAACTACTAGCTATTCAAGTTCTGTTAATTAATCGTTTCTTATTTTTTCTTTTTTAAGAAATATATACAAAAGCCATATAAATCCAAGTTTCGAAATTTTCGCAAGTGATTCACATGATTCACAATAACTATTCAGAAAAATTGAAAATAAATTTGTCTACGACCATCAAAAGTGCATTAAGAAATTTTATTATAATGATTGCTGGATTACAAGTACAAAATAATTTGAAGCTCAGACGACAATTTGCGATCTTTATAGAAATGTATTTAGAAGACAATCTTAGTCACGTGTAAATCATTTTAAGCAATATTTTCAACTCTACTTGGTTTTCAAAGTGATACTCAAAAGTTGTCACCAAACAATTTCGTTAATATGGAGGTGTAATTTCATTTATTAGTTAAGTACTTCGCCGGCTACTTAAAAAACACGTGAAATTAATTTTAACGTAATATCAAAATCAAAAATAAAGCCAAATAACTTTTGAAATTAAGGTTTTACAAAAAAAAAAATATATGGATGTGTAGCATAAAATTAAGAGTGAAGATCATAGAATTCGCAAATAACTTTTAAAAGTTCTTGCTTTGTTTTCAAATACGCTTTCTCGAAACAACATCTCTTAATTTTTTTATACTTTTTCTCGAAAAGTCCCCAACCAATCCTTAGGAGTTATGATTCTCTGGCGAAATTGGCTCTTTTCGCAAATCATTTTGTTCGCAGTAAAAAGTGGCACGTTAATGGTGCTGGCCCAATGTAGGCTTACTTAACTTTACTTTGAAAGCTTTTTTAGTCAAACGGTAGCCTCAAATGCTCTCAATGCAAGCAAGTACTTACAGCGAGCGAAGCTGGTATACAAAATTTATCGAAAGATCTCGAATTTTTTTTTAAACGGAAAATAAAATTGTGTCCTTGTAGTGTACATTTTTTAAAACTTAATAAAGCAATAAACACTCAATATAAATCGTATGAGCCTTTTTACATTCACAAGTACAATGACCACTACAATGTTAGTTATTAATCGGCTACTCATGAACGGTTAATCGATTCTACTTATAGTGCAGTTACCCGATGTCGTGCTGACAGACAGAAATTTTGTACCGTCGCTTTTGAAAAATAATAATAATATATAACATATATTTAAAAAATTTGATAGTGTTAGTTTCCTAATTTTAACAATATATGGACTGTTTAAGTTTTTATACTTATTACATCGTTTTCATACCACTAACCATGCCGTTCCACAGTTTCTAGTTTAGGGTTATGGCATATGGAAATTTGTAGTCCAGCCACTGCATATCGAGACAGTTGCGTAGGCTTAGCAATGGGCATCCTACTCTCTTTCCACTTCCTTACTCCTACACAAATACTATAACAGATAGAGGATAGAGCAACTCTGAAATGCATTTGCGTTTCCACCAGGACGTGCACACATCTTCATAACCCTATTGTATGTACATACATACATATGTAAATATGTAGTTCATACATAAAAGCTGACACGCATACTGAAGTTCCTGGGAATAAACGACATATTCTATACTACCCATACATACATATATTTTGTAATTCTGCTTTGGAGCCAGCTATGTATGTATAGTAAACCGTTAATAACTTTTATGTGGGTTTAAGCGCAAACTAGGGTTGTTCTAAAGTATCCTTGTACTACGCTATCCTTGGGTAAACAACATATTTATAGGAATGTATAGATAGACGGAACCTTATCACCATAACCGCGTACAGTCTGCCACCCTTCCATCAAATGGGTTGGTTTATACGTTCCCTTTTCAGTGGAATAAAAACCCATTTCAAATCATAGAGCCAAAGGCTGCTCACATTTTCCTCTATGTTTTTTGTTTTTGTTTTCCGCTAGCCTGTTATCATACTAGGAAGAATGTCGAAAAAGTGCATTTTAGGCTTCCAATCTTCTGAAACAACAGCAACAGCTGCTGTAACTATTTATAGTCAATGCAACTACAACCAATGGCACAAGGATTGCAGACGTCAGCTAACCGTCACTCCCTTGAACAGAAAATGCATTTTTGCACCGATGGGAGACGGGATCTGGTATGTATCAGAGCTGGTCGGTTATAGCAGGCTTTCATGATGGAAATTTGCATACGGTTGGAACTCGAAATGAGTTTTTACTAATGCTTTTTGCTGTTGCTTTTGTAAACCATTATTGCAACGTACTGCAGCAAAAAATGCAATCTATTCCAAAGTGCAGCGCAAAGAATCGTTGGAGGAATATTTGGATGTATTTGTGCAGTATATAAATGCATAGTATACACATGTACATATAAATGTATATACGTGCATATAATGTATGTACCTTATGTACTTAGATTGGACACATGGGTTCGACTATGCATATTTACATATATAAATACAATGCACGTGTGTATGTTAGTAAATGGGAATATCAGGTTTAATGCATCTTCACAAAAGTACAAATGTAGTATAAGCGAGTCAAAAACAAACATAGAACAGTTTTGGAATAGAAAAATGGGCTTAACGAGTGCGGTGGCGGCTTCGATGTATAAAGCAATACAATGAAGTACCATCCTAAATAGTATAGTGAGATATTTTAGAAACAAGAGATAAACGTTTCATATCTGCCATGAAAACAACCCATTGAGGTTAGAGGTATAGAGGCTCAAGGCAGATTTCGGGACACATTTTTGTAGAATAATTTATTGATCTTTATATATATTAGTTTTCAGTTTTAGTAAGCAAAATAAACCCTTTGAATATGGAAAAGCCCTAGAGTACTTTGATCTAACACATTAGCGGGTATTAAGTCCTCATTATTTGTACGTTATCATTCGGCATGGCGTGTTAAAGAAATCGATTTTTTAATTCGCTCGCCCCTCCTTAGGCATTAGGAAAAAACCCCGTTTATCTCATAAAAGTCCTCTTAAGTAAGTTTTGTTATACTTTACTATAAATAATAGTTTATCTTCGGATGATTTAAAAGTCCCTTTTAAAAAATCATAGGCGAATAGAGGAGTCTTCGCAAAGTCTTTATCATTTAAGGAGTCTTTTGGTGTTTAGCCTCCATAATTCGAAACAATTTTTAAAGACGGCAGCCATCTTTTCAATGAGCTAAGTATTAATACCTTCAATGAAATATCAATGGATAGGTGTACATGAGAGCAGCTTAAGAGAGCTTCATTTCAAAAATTTATTTGAGACTTGTTAAAAAGCTAAATTTAATTCAATTTAAAAGGTAACTGAAATAAAGCGGTATCGGTGTGAAACAATAAATAAATCCTCTCGTAATGTACGTTAAATTTAACTAATACGATACTATACTGGTCTCAAACAAGTTATGTTTCACAAATATTTTGGAGCGCGTCCAGTTTTAAAATTTAAATGAAGCAAATTAAATGTTTAGCAATACAACTGCGAACCGAAAGGGGTTTAGGAAGGTTTGAGGGTTGCCAACTGTTTGAAAATTTAAATACAAATTAATGGATAACGTATGTCAAATCAGAATATCTCTGATATGTATGTACATATACACGAATTTACACCAAATTATTTTGAAAGCAGTTGGTAAAATTGTAGCAACCTTTCCAAAATTAAAGAATATTTTCTGTTTAAGTTAAACATGTATAACAATATTAAGTTGATATGAAACCCAGTTTTAGTATATGCCAAGAGAATGTTGCCACCTATAAAATGATTTTTAAAAATTTATATATGTATGTATAAGTATATATAAAAAATACTAGCTGCGAAAGGCAAATTGTTCTTCACAATGGTGCAAACATTGGTCACGATCTGGAATAAAGTTCAGGATGATCGTCAAAAGCCGGTGTAATTCCTTGTATAAAATTGAGTTTCAGCTTTTCAGCAATAGGTGGCCATTATTCTAAAAGGTAGCTTTCATGATTCAACGTTCACGGCAGATTAGTTGATTGTAAAGCTAGCTGGTACCCAACTTCGTTGCAGGGCGTTTACACCAGATAACTGGTGCATTCAACTAAAAGTCGCCTAAAAAATCATCCCATGTAAACTCCCTTTAATCGGCCTTAAATCGGCCTCAACTGAACCCGAATGACAGACGGCATACTTGCCAATGACAAAAAAGTGCCAGCAACCAAGTGTAATCGAAGAAATTACTAATTTCTATGACTGTTACATTCGAATGTCAGGCAAACGGAGCCGAGAGTAGAAGGTAGTCCTTAAAAAAGATCCGTTAATTTTTTTATATTTTTTGATTGATTTATAAATAACGAGCAAACTAAGAATAGTGATAATAGTGCGTAGAAATATTTGACGCTTTGAATTTTTCAAATGAAAGGTGTAACCATTGGTATATTTCAAAATCCAAGTTTTTTAATTAGTAGGTTGTAATTTTTTGTTGGTAAGTTTTTTTTTTTTGTGGTTTGATAAATATGCAACTTTTTTAACCAAGCATGGCTGGAGATGGAACTGTAGCCACGTTTAAAATTCACTAAGATGTGGATTTAAGTAAAAAATAAAAAATATGTAAGTTTATTGATCACTAAATACATACTGTTACTAATAAAAGTGTTCTTCTTTTCATGGCCAATTTTTTCGTCAGTTTTCTATAAAAGTAAGGGTTTTATATCGAAAACCAACAAATCAATGTTTCACATTTTTCACAAGATTGATAAAAAATCAACAAATTTTTATTAAAGGTTCAAGCTTTTTAATCGGCACTTTGAGAAGTTTTTTGAGTGTGCAATTTAGTGTAATAAAGTATAAGTGTAAAGAGGCTAAAGTTCTCGTTGATTTTGGTTTTATCCTGACAATGGTCATCTATAATAAATACCTGAATTTGCACTGTACGGAAGAAAACGGAAAACAATTTGAATGTAATACAAAAAAGTTTAAAGCAAACTGCTTTTTTGTGGTCATATTCCAGCAGCTCAAAAATTGATTTGTCTTTAGTGTAACTTTCGCTTAACATTTCCTTCTATTGAGCTGCCATTAGTGCAGACTTTAAATATTTTTCACAGCTTATAGAAATGTACTTTTAGCTTACTTAAATACTTATTTTTTAATATAGCAATTCAAGTAAAAACTCAGAACAATGTTCGTCAAATTTTAAATGTGTTTGATTTGTATCTGCGTATTTACTTATGCATTTATTTTACAAACTCAATTTTTCTCCAAAAAACAATGGATTATCTTGATTTTTCTTGAGATATATTAACATGAAAAAATTTGTTCGTGATGTATACGTACAACAACATTTTCAAAATTAATACGTATACATTTCACTCTAACTACATAGTTGGGCTAAAATTGTACATTTTAATTTTATGTTTAAAGCCGGAAAATGTCCTTATAAACTGGGGCTATTCTAACGAATTTCTAAATTTCATTATAACGCTAATACATACAAATGTATGTAACTACGTTGAGACTATATCGCTAACTCTTTAAGGGCTTCACACACTTTTGTGGAATGAATCCATTAGGCGAGGAAGGTAAGTTTTATTTGAATAGAAATAAATTGCTTATACAATACAGGATACTAAATTAACTTTTGTTTGCATTTTACATTAACGAGGGCGCCATCGTAATTATTCCGACGTTCTCTTATTATAATAATTTGTACATATGTATGTACATATGAACATACATATTTGAATGCCCACTTTGCATATAAACCATGCATATTATGATGAGGTCGACAGTGGAAAAATACAGTAAAGTAAAGAATTACGCAACACTCATTCCCATTCCCCTATATGCTGTTGCCCGAGAGCAACTAATAAATATGCAAATCACGCTTCCAAAGAGTTTTTTACACATACAGTGCACTCGCGAAATCGCGAGCACTACATCTTGTGATGAGCATATTTAGTACACAAATTACTGAAAGTGCGCAAAAATGGAATGGAATACGAGTACTGCCGCAGCTGCAATTTACTGGCGGCGGTGGAACAATTCCTCCGCAGATGTCCAGCTTTTTGCAAAACTAGAATACGATGGCCGCACAAATCCTATTTTGAAGACCTGAAAGAGCTAGGCAACATAGATTCGAGCAATTTGCTTAAGTTCCCTTCTTTTTTTTTGTTGTCTCTCTGCTTCGAGTACGCGGTATTAAAGCGACGTTTTATAGTGCAGGATATCGGTACTGCACTCATTCAACCATTTACTTAAATTTCAGTGAGTTTAATTCATAAAAAATTATTTTTAATAAATACTTAGGTTTCATTATTCGAAAATAAAAACAATTCGCAAAAGCTTGGTTTTAATTAGTTCACTTTTTCGCGAATGCACTGTATGTATGTACATATGTAGGGAAATAATTAGACATACCGTAGTGCAGGATATGGTCAGAATTTTATTTTTTCTTGACTTTACGTAAATACGTCCTCTTCATCAGAAAACTAAAACTACCTCACCATAAATCCAAAAAAGCTACGGACAAACACGTAAAAATAAAATTAACAATAAGAACATCGCCTAAGCTCCTATTTGCTCTTACCTCTTTCTCCTCTTCCAAACATCATGTGCTAAAAGTACGTATTTAATCATTCCAATATACATATGTACATATATGTGCATATATATGAGTGGACGGTTCTGAAGTCTACTTTCGAACGTTGCTGGTAACATCTGACTTGGGGGAGTTTTTCTGGAGGCGCAATACTCACCATTGAAATAATTACAGTTGATGGATGTACATATGTACATATGTACCTTGGCGGCCGCAGTAGCCGAGCGCATTGCGTGTGGGCGCTGCATTTCGTGTGTCTTGGGCTCGAACCCTGTTTTTCCTAATAGCGGCCGCCCCTCGCCAGGCAATGGCAACACCAAGGCGGACACGTACTTGATATATATGTATATATGTACATATATATATACACTTACATATGTACATACTTATGTATATACGTAAACATTGGCGTCTGTATTTATAATGTTCAAACTACAGATTCTCTATGGGTGATGAGCTTAAATTCGTTTCTCACTTTGTTATCGATATTATAGCTTTTAAAAAACTAAGATCATATACTTATACATATGTACATAAGTAAATTTCCTCAGATACTTTCTAAAAGCAGGTATTCTATCTATCAACTATGTGGTTGAAATAATTTTTGAAGAAGCTCACTCAGCGCGACCGTCGTAGCCGAGTGTTTAGTGTGTGTGTGCTTCATTCGGAGTGGCACACATAGAAATGTTCCAGCAGAAATCCGATCCAGCATAAAAATTGCAATCCCGCAAGCTTGCGGAATCGAGGTCATCAATACCGCGGATTCGCGGGATTTGCGACACTGAAAAAAGATGTATTATCTGCAGTTACATTCAGAACTGATATATAAAAAAATGGTTTGATTTACAAAATCTACGTATTTATTTTTAATAAGCTTGACTTTTTTGATAATATTTCCGAAGGAATTATTATCTAATTTATGTTTAGTTTTTTCAATTCGATCTTATTTTATTACACATACATATGTATGTATACCCAGCAGCTGAAAATGATTGCTCGGCTTCAATACTTGTAGGTGAAAACTTTTCTTTCGCATTGAAAAAATACCATTTTAGGTTTCAATATCAGATCAAGAGAATTTGTATGTGTGAATTTAAGCTCAGTCTCAGCGTTTGAATTTTTTTACGAACTATGCTTAACACTTTTTTCATATAACGAAATGTTCATCATAATTTAAAAAAAATAAAAAGATACCAAAAACTACTAGTATTTTATATACATTTCAAACTTGCACTTTAATGTTTTAGAATGAAATTATATACGTAAGTAGATGATTTAAATTTTTCTATTATTTCTGAAAAAAATTGTAGACATTTTAAGAAAACTTTGATATTTTCGTAAGAAGTTTGAAATTTGGATTACTAGGGATTTTGTTCAAAAACGAGCCATATTGTTATAAAAAATTACATAAAATCAATTTGAACAAATTAAATGAGATAAATTAAAATAAATAGTCCATAATGGATGACTGCATCACTTTATCAGGGGTGTATATGTTTAAGTAAATATTGCGAATGTGTCAATTTTATAGTCATATTTATATAAATTGTATCTACTAAAATAACAAAAATAATTGCTATGGCCGCAAGTACACAAATCTGTTGGTATTTTATGCCTCTTATTAATAAAAACCCCACAGGAAGTGAATATAGCTTAAACCTAACTTTTATCTGTTTACGGAAATAATAGTGCTGACTATTAATTGTATTTTTGGTGATTGTTGAGACATAAATTGATTTTCCATGTGGAGCCGCAACCAGCTTCTTGGTAGTTGTTTCAGCGACTTTACACGCTGAAAATTGATTTTGTTGAAGAGGATTTGAATGTAGAAGGCTCTCTCTTTTGAGGGAGTTGGAATGACGATCGGAGTAGGATTTAAGATCTCCGAATCATACGGACTCCCCACTCGCTGGCGTTTATTTTCACGATTACAATTATTGACAGGAGGTGAGACATTTAGGCATTTAAAAGACTTGAATAAATTCTCGTAAAAAGAAAAATTTCCAGTGAGTACAGAAAGCTCCTTGCCAATTTCAGAAAGCCCTTCTCTGGTAGGTTTAAAGAACTTCGACTGATCAACTTCGGTTGACATTTTCAGCATGACCAATGTAAACCAGCACGACATATGACCTTCGGACTCACTTTTGATTTGACAGTTTAAAAATATGCAAGCGGTATTATATCAATGAAACGTAATTAAATTAGCAAGATAAAATAAAGTATTGATTAATGTTCTAAAGTTATAAAACGAACAGTTTTGGATACACTGTAATTTGACACTTAATAAACACGCAAACCTTCAATATCAATCAATGTTAAACATTCTTCACCAGTGAATGAAAATCAAGATGATACCAGTGTAATATCAATAAGTGTTTTAAATATACTCTCTTTTCGTTTTGGTTGAACACAGTAAACACTGCTGCAAGACTGCTTCCGCAATCGACAGTCGACAATCTGGAATGAGCTGAAACTCCCTGATTTGATATATTTTTGCAATAGATCATTCTTCATTGGAGATTTTTAGCTGAACAATTTCATTATCCTCCAAACTTTTTGAATAAGTTTCCTAAAGCAAACGAAAATATAAAGAAAAAATATAAAATGACGTACATATGTTTTATATCGCCATGCATGACGAACACCCACTGTTCTTTTTACTTTTTGTCGTAGTGCCGTGGATACCGCCATTGCGCGATTGGATTCCCAGCGGTGATCATCCGATTTGGTTTTTGCAGAACTGTTAAGTTACTGATTCGAATTTTTTTAAGATGAAAAATCCAAAAATTAATGCAACGGTTGGTCATAAGTTGCAATTTATTTATTGTGTATATACTTGCTTAAGGTTTAAAAATTATATTTTTAAATTTATGTTTACTTGTGTGATATTTTTAAAATAACTAGCTTCAAATTGAGATAAGGAATAGTGATTTTACATGTTTATGTACATGTATTATATCTCGGGTCTGAAGCTACCTATCGACTCAATTTTAATATAAAATATTTACATTTTGAGCCACTACCTGTTTTGAAATCGAATGAAATTGGGCTGTGATACGACTTTTAGAAATATTGCGACAACAGCACCACCAATTGCTCCAACTTTCAAATTTATTTTATATTATTTATATGGCGAATACATGATCTGAATTTGAATTAAATTGGACCATAAATACGGTTTTCATACGTACTTATTTTGTATTGGAACCAAATTTAACTGTAAATACGGTCTTTAGAAATATTCGAATCCACCGCCACAGACGTTGTCCTGCCTGTATTTATACATAGATAATTTTATTAAATTCGGCTTTCAAAGTGACAGACCCTATGAAAGTTAGCTATGAAACCTACTGCCGGAGCGAACCGATTAGCACACATATTTTAATATTTTATATAATTCGGGTACAGTTTTATTAAATTTAACTTTTCAAACAGTTGACAACCCTCCCCCAACTAAATAAAGCCATGGCTAAAACCTTTCCAGAGCAGAAACTAATAAATATGCGAAATTTCAGTTTTAAAAAAGGTGCCAACCCTAAATTCATTTAACTTATTGGGTTCACTCAGCTTAAGTTTAAATAAGTGGCAACCTACTTTTAAGATATTTTGAAAATTATACCCATATTGCAATATTTAAATTATTACTTTAATGAATTTATCTTTTTAAAAACGGCTTACATTGGAAACCATGCATCGAACTATATACCTATGTGGCAAATCTTATCCAAATCTGCCCAGTCATCATTTAGCAATATGTGATTTTACGCAACGTGTTGAACTGTGATTGAATTGAACTGAAAAACGAAATGTATGCTTAGAGCGCCACCTGTTGAGAATTTGCCAATGCGGAAATCCGCAGAAGGAAGTATCCAGTTTGGTCCAGTCGTTTTCAAGTTTTAAGCAGTCATTTATACATATATAGATTGTTTATATCTAATTGAATTTTTGTTCCACCCAATCCAGCTAACGATAAAGGTGTGACTCATATTATCTTCTATATTGAAATTTTGTTTATATGATCATTATAATATTAGCCTGCTCGCGGATTTAAGAAGTTCAGTGCAGGTTTTTTTTCATATATGTACTTATGAATACATATATTTAGGTACATTTGGACAAATCCCAAGTAAAAAGGAGAAACAAAGCAATCGACTGTCTAACCCTTTATTTTTCGGCCCAATGGCAATTGTTTGCAATTGGTTAACGACTACTGTTGCTTAACGTATTTCATTATACGAGCTGAGGTGCAAGGTGTGTAGGTATTTTACCTGCCTATATTAGCAGATACATAATTGCGGAGATGTGTGTGTTAGCTTCCAGGTGAATATGAAAGTTAATAATTGTGAGCTGTCACTGTTTTGATAAGGTAAACTGGGTCAAGCAGCCATACAAATTCATGTAAGCAGTGCATTAAAAGATAAACGAGTCGAAATTTTTAAAATTTACTACCGAAACTCGGAGTCAATGGCCTCAACTTTAAGAGCGCTACGTCCAATTTATGGTCGTCGTCATTTCTGGCTGAATGGCTGACAGGCAGCAATCCACACATACTCCATGAGTCAACATTGTATCCCGAAAAAATTACGGTTTGGTGCGTTTTATGGACCAGCGGCGTCATTGGGCCGTACTTCTTCCGTGATGATCAAGACCGGCACGTTACTGTGAATGGGAGTCGCTACCGCTCAATGATAACCGAATATTTTTGGCCCGAAATTGATGACATGGACTTGGACAATATGTGGTTCCAACAGGATGGCGCCACAAGCCACACAGCGAATGTCACAATCGATTTATTGAAAACCAAGTTTGGTGAACGTGTTATCTCACGAAATGGCCCAGTCAATTGGCCGCCTCGCTCGTGCGATTTGACGCCGTTAGACTATTTCCTGTGGGGATACGTCAAGTCTATGGTCTATGCCAACAAGCCAGCGACGATTGATGAAAGATAAACCACACAATATAGGAGAAATTTGGCCAAACATAGAGTACTTAAGCGAAAAAAATTATTCTTATGTATGTACATATATACACTATTTATTTTTCGCAAAAAACGAATTTAAAAAAATCACCAATTTCAGATATGTTGAAAAAAATCATAATACAAAACCTCAGCCAACGGGAACAGATTTAGAGCATTCAAATCTTCATATTTATGATAAAATTTTTTAAAGTAGGATTCTTTGGCATGCCAGTGTACTTAATCAAAAAGCTGTAGTGGCTGTTGATGGAGCTCTAAAAGATATTCGGCAAAATGAAAAAAATATGGGAGTTGCTTTTTTTTTTTGTGGGGATTTCAGGCATATAGATACTATAGGTTAAGCGGCTAATATAAAAGCTTGCTTGAAGTGTTTCAATTAGTATATATGTAAGTATAACAATTTAAGGATTAAGTTGCAGGAATTAACTCGGATAGACTTGATGGAGAAGAAGGAGTGAACATATATATCAACAGATTTTTTGATCAAGATGACTCTACCAATTATTCAGTCGAGTTTTTAAATACCGTTAGCTCACCGATAGACTAGTGCACATAAACTCATTCTGACGACCGGCGTACCAATTAGTTTTTTGCGAAATTTAAGGCCACCAAAATTGTGGAATGGAATGGTACCAAACTTACGCCATAGAAAGTAAACACATAGCAGAACACGTAGGGCATAGCTAGTACTACATAAATTCTGAGAATTATATTTGCATTTATGATGACGATGTGTATATCTAGTAAGCATGGGCAATTTAAAAAAAAAAATAAAACAATCATTGCGCTATATAAATACTTAAATATATATTTCAAGAAATCAAAAACTATGAGCTACAATTAATCGATAAAACGGCAGAACTGCTTTCTTTTAAATAATTCACAATTATAACTGAAGCATGATTTTGATTTTGTTTTTATTTATTTTTATATGTATACGTATTTACTAGTATTAAAGTGAAACTAGAAAATAATTATGTTCCACCAATCTTTTTTTTTTTGCTTTTCAGATGCGGTCAGTGGAAGTCTCTGCCAGGATTTAAACATTTCACACACAACTCGACACAAACAAACGTACATCTACATTTGTATATGCACTAACTGTACCTTAGCAAGCTTCTATTAAATATAATTTTACTCGCTTATTATTATTTTAATATTAAGTTTTTGTTGCTTAGTAGTAAATGCATAGAATGTTGGTAGTTACGCTTTAATTTATTTATTTCAAATAAAATGCTTTGAAACACGTTTTCTGCTTTACTGCTTCTAGTTGATTTTTTTAGTATTCACGGAAAATTAAAGAGATTTACGTTCGATATTTAAAATTGGTAGGTAATAAATGAAACATCACCATTTTATTAAATATACATATTTCTCACATCTCTTCGGTAAGCAAGTATTTAAACGACTATCTTAATAACATTCTCAAAATTTGAGAAAATACTGGAGGAAATACTGAAAATTACAGAAACTATGCATAACAACATAACGGATAAAATATAAGTTAGAATCAAACTCTTTTTCAGACTTACAAATTTTCATCAGAAATTTTACAAACTACATTTTCCATCAGAAAATAAATAAACTGAATTAATATAAACTTCACATAATCACTGAATCTCTTACAGCTTAAATATCTATATGTATAGACATACAACAAAAACAAAAATAACAAAATAATTTTGTATTAAATAACGCAAATAAGTAAACTTACCAAATTTACTTTTTACATTAATACATACATTCATACATTTACCATTAGAAGCATCATGTGATTAGTATATGTATGTTGCATAACGTTAAATATTTTATTATTTATCTAAATCTGAAAATCATTGCTACATTTTTCAAGTCTTTAAGGGAATCCCTCACGATAAGTATATCATTCAGGATTGGTAAATTAAGTTTGTTTTGTTTTACTTAAATTTACTAATTGCCACTGTGAAACTTTTTACCACCACCGCATTGCTAAGTGGACGAATTAATAAGGTAAATACAAGATATTAATTAATTTTTTAGGGATTATCGTTTAGTGCGTTCCAGTATTATTTTAACAATAACAAACAACGAAATGGTATTATTTCGTATATAATAAGTAATAAAAGTGTTTGGCTTTTGGCATTTACTATTTACTTTCCTCACTTTTTTATTTTCTAACGCAAAACCTTATATCTGAATCAGTTGTATGTCAGCTATATGTATGTATATAGTTCGATCTTGTCGATTCCGATAAATAAGAAGGGGATAGTACACCCAGCTAAATCCTGCCAACTTTCAGATAATTTTGGTATACTTGGGTCTATCTCTCCTTATATTAACGGTTATCGAACTAAAGTAATAATACCATCTCATCTTCATTTCATTTCACCTTATATTAAATGAAAGCTTTAAAGAATAATTTCTAGAGATTTCGATTTTTCATAGTCGAAATAAGGTCCACTATAAATTTCAATCTTTTTTGATAGATATCCGAATCATTTTACAAATTTAAGAAAAATTGTGTAAGCAACTGTGTTGGATATTTTATGCTAATACTTTGGGTAGAAATCAAAAATTTAAACTACGCATACTCTTATGTACATTTGAACGGTTGTTTCAACAACAATCAGCTAATAAAGTAAATACATATACATATATACATATATATCCCATTTAAAAATGTGAGTTTCTCAAGAATTTGCAATTGGTTAGTAGTTCAGAAAACAATGGCACAATTAGTTGAAAGAATGTTATTATGTCAGAATAATGCTTCAAAGAAATTACATTTTACTTATTTACACAAGTATTTACTTACGCAAAGTCTTTAATATATGTAAGTACATGAGATTTTGGAAGAAAAATATATCATCAAATCGTTGTATTTTCTAATACGATTGAGAAAAATCTAACTTGTAAAAAATTATCGATTACTTTTATGCAATAACATTAGGCGAACTTATTGTCATTTGCAAATTCCCCGATTGTTTTTTCAGTATACATATATGATATTAAATTTTCTCGGCTACTTCGACATAATGTCGATCACATCGCAAATATGTTTTCAAACTCGCGTTCACTTGGAGCGACAGCAACGGGAAAAGAAGGTACTGAGGGATACAACTAGTATGTTTTAGCAATTGTTGAAAGCGCCAATATATGATTTGAAATCCGCTGCAGCTGAAGTCCAAAAACACCCAAACTACGTGTACATGAATTTAATGATTAAAAATGCTTTTTGCATGTGTATAAATAAATCGCGAACTATTGTTTTAATATGACTTCTGCCTGTCTTCCTTCTTCTTAATTGGCGCTATACCTGCCTAGGCGATTTTTGCGCGCCAGTCGCTTCTCTGCCATGCTAACTTGAGCCAGCTAGACACCCCAAGTACAGCTAAGGACTACTCCATCTGGTCTTTCCAATGTAAATGAGGCCTTCCACCAACGAATATCGCATTGAATACTTTCAAGGTAATCGTCTGCGTTATTCGTCGTTGCAAAGACGTAAGATTCCAAAACCCTTTCGGATCATTTTTCTCTCGAACACTCCAAAGGCCGTCTTATTCAATTGCATGATGAAAAATTTTTATATAGCGGTTTTGGTTCGTCAATAGAGGAGTTTACTATGCAGTTGCCTACTCAGCCCAAAGAAGTATTTGTGGGCAAAAAAAATTTTTGTATGGATTTCGAAGCTGCCATGATTGTTGGTGTTAATGCTCCAAGAAAAAAAAAGCCTCTACTTTGTCTTAATTGTAACTATCAACAGTGACGCGGGAGCCAAGACGTGAACGCGCTGACTGTTTATTTGATCACAGGAGGTACTTCCTTTTGCCCTCTTTCACCTCCAGACCCATTCGCTCCGCTTTTTTATTCAGACGGAACTAATGGCGCGGTCGATGAGGCCAATGATGTCGATGTCATCGGCATAAACCAGAAGTTGCACACTCTTAGGAAAGATAGTACCTGACCGGTTTAATGCTGCATCATCTTTTAGCTGTATTAATTTTGCAGGGATGCCAAATTCAGACATCGCGGCATATATACAACTTCTTCTCGTGCCTTCGAAAGCTGATTTAAAGTCGACAAAGAGGTGGTGATTGTCGATCCTCTTCTCACGGGCCTTTTCCAATATTTGGCGTATCGTGAATATCAGGCCGATGATAGATTTACCAGGCCTAAAGTAACACTAATAATGTCTTATAAGTTGTCCCTTAGCCGCGTTATTACTATCCGAACTTAGTCGAAGAGTGTAATGGGATGCTAATGCTGATGACGCGTTTTGGGGTTTGGGATCTTTGTCTACTCCGGCGACGCTTTCGCTGTCACCATTTAGCAAAGTGGAGACGTATTCCCTCTACAATTTAAGTGTTGTTTAGGTATCATGCATATCAGCCCTTCTTGTTCTTACAGGAATTTGACCTGGTTTAAAACCTTCTGTAAACCGTCGCACCTTTCGGTGTTTCCTGTTGGCTAACATCTCTCTTCGCACGCACGTATGTTGGCCTTTTTCTCCTTACTTCAAATAAAACGTCTCTTATCCTTGCTCGGTCATATAGCTCCCATGCCCCCATTTGCCGAGTGGCTCTGTAGGCAGTATATTTACCTTCCGTAGCGGCGCAGCATTCAAAATAATACCGGTCGTTTTTTCGCGATCGTTGAAAGCCGTTACGTAGGGATTGAGAATGTGCTCCCAATACTCGCGAATTGAGATTTGTTGAGAGGGGTTCTTAGGGAGCACGTGCGAAAGTCAAGTGGCGATATTTTTCGATTGCAGCTTTCCGATGTCAAGCTTTCATTGTGTATTTAGACGCACGTTTGTTACTGCGTAGAGGCGTATGCATCTCTTGGCTGCAACAAAATAAAGATCCTAGTCGATGTTCGGTTCTAGGAGTGCAATATGAACGATTTGGTTTCGTATACTTTCATCTTGTTACAGCCATGTAGCTTGCTAAATCTTTCAACGCTGAAAACTAGTCCTACATCTCCCGGCAAAAACTATCAGTCTCAGTCCATTGGCGGCGGTTTCGTCGTAGAGACTAAACCTTCGACAGTGTTGCCAAATATCACTTCAGCATTGAAGTCGCCAAGCATGGTTTTAATGTCGTGACGGGGCAGCGTAAGTACATTCTAGGCGCTCGTAGAAGTTCTCTTTGATCACACCGTGCTCCTCTTCCGTCGAAGTGTGGACACAAATCAGCGAGATGTTGAAGAATCTCGCTTTGATGCGAATCGTGGCGATGCGATTCTCCACCGGAATGAACGACAGTACTTAGCGACGAGGTCTTTCTCCCACCACAAATCCTACATCGAACTTGCGCTCCTTTACATGGCAACTGTAGTAGATGTATACCTGACCCACATATTTTTCGAAATGTATGAAACAATTTCAACAAACTGAGGAAGTGAATATAGTAAACCATACAAAGAACCCTTCGTGCGATATTTTCGATACGAATCCAGTAGCCTATCCGAAACTTATATCCGTCTTTCATTCGTTTCTTTAATAATAATATTAATAATATTTTGTCTTTTACATCGCATAGCACGATGTTCGGTCGAACTTCTCTTACAATTTAAGGAATCCGTCTTGATGTCGTACCAGGGATGGTAAGACTAATCAAATGAATAGCATTATTCTAGTGTTTATTTGCAAAAGGCGATTTAATCGTAGCAAATTCCGTGTATTAATTTGTCGATTAGCTACGAAAATACCATTGAATTATTAGTATAAAGTTTCTGCATTTTTGCGCCTTATCATCATAGAATACGCCCTTATCATCGGTATGGATGCCTGGTCATATTGTAGTAAATAGTTGTAACTTTAGAGTTTTACAAAAATGTTAACTGAACGTGAAATGCTAAAGTGATTTCTTTCACAACTGGGTCATTTTGTAGGAAAAACTAATAGAGGAATGTTTAAAAGTGATCAATTAATCTGAAGTAGAAATTTCGCAAACTGTTGGCTTATTTTGGGGTAAGTTCTGAAACTAGTAACTTCCCTTTTGCATGTATTACTTTTATTTTCGGAATTTAAGTTTTCTGAAGTAAAGGAAATATTATTGTGTACAAATATTTGTAATTTTATTGAGCTCGAGGCCAGTTTTTATTAGAGAATATTATGAAAAGGCAACAATTATTGAAAGTGGTAGAAATGAAAGCTGCTATTTCGGAGATCGCTATTGCCCTCATCACACTTCCTTCTTTCTAGACTTTACCAGATCTCGAATCCTGGTACACGGGAGTGCTAGGCACACATTAAACGACTGCGTCAGGCTTGCCATGTATAAAAGGTTTGCTATCGTGTTAACTGGCTGTGAACTCAATAAAATTATAAAAATTTCTAAAATTTACCGCTGGAAATCATACAATTGTATGCGCATTAAATAGAAATTTGCTAAAAATCTACAGTTAAGTCACATTTCGTTACTTCTTTGTTGGCTGTTTTTTTAACGAAAACGCAGAAAACCCAAGACAATGATTTAGATTTTGTTTTTTAATCAAAATTTAAGCCTTCCGTTTGATATAAAGGAAGTAATAGTAAATATCATCTATTAGATTAAACTATGAAGCATCGCTGATTTTTTACAACCTTTGCCGAGAACATAATTTAGAGACTGCCCTTCTAAAGTACTTCCTACAAAAACCGCTTTGGAAGCCCTTCTATCGGTGGTGAATGTAGAAGGTCTTCCAAAGTTGCATAAATACATAAATTTAATAGTATCATGCACAAGGGCAGCTATGTACGTGTCAATGTATGTATATCCAATAGAAAGTGATAAAAGGATGTATACCCTTATGTTGGTATACATATGTGCATATATTGTATTTCACTTTATTGTGACTATTTAAGGCTAGAAGTTGGTGGCAAATGTAGTTGTTTTTTTCTTTTAATTTGAACGCGTTCTTAAACAACACCTATTCTACCTTGAGCTTAGCGTCTGCACAACGACATATGACGAAGGCTTTCATGGAGATGAAATTATATTATAACTTTGCTCCGATGTTTCTAAGTAGAGGAAAGAGATATAGACCCATTCTCAAGCATACCAAGATGATCCACGAGCAGATTCGATTTAGCCATGTATGTTTGTTTGAAAGCAAAATAGTCCCACCCTTTTAGAGATATCTGTCAGAAATTTTGTAGGCTGATGTATTTCTATAATATTATACTTAACTCCTACACCAAAGAAGCTAAGGTTATCAAATTTGACACTCCTTTCACTGAATGGAAAGTGTATAATCAACTGATTGTTCAGATAAAAGTGTTTGCGTTTTAAACCCTACGCTAACGCAGTTATGGTGATAATATCGTTCCCGCTCGATATCCTGATCTGGGTGATACATTAAATGTGGTTGCGAAGTACTTCAACACTAGTTCCAAGGTTCAGGATTCACATAATTTACTTTGACAACTTTTATACATCTATACCTCTAGCTGTACTTTTAATATCACAAGGAATGCTTTGTCTTGGCATTGTAACACGAGATCGCATACCAAATTGTATGTAAACTTCGAGTTTGTGGGTTCTGCTTATGGAATTGAAATGACAACAGTTCAATCGAAGGATAAAAAAGAATATTCGCTTTTACCATCTTACGTGGGTATTAAACCGCTTATGATCATAAAATATATAATCCCCAAATTATCGAAGGTATGGGTTTTTAACATATCCCGTAAAATATATGTCTACAAATAATTTTATTTTATTTTCAGATTACATACCATCATCATATGCGAGGCGTCGATTTAATGAATGACCTATTAGATCTCTATCATATCCGGATGAATGCCAGCACTCTGAATCTCCAGTTGTTGGCTCGAATTTGTGCCAATTGAATTTATGTTTTAATAATACTTATAATTAAATATTTAAAAAAAAAAACTATGTTTCCTCTGAATAAAAAGTGTAACAACGTATATTTACTCCGAATTCTATTGTTATATCAATAATTTTTGTTTCATGAGCCAGGGAGACCGTCTGGAAACGAGGTAAAATTTTTCAATATATACGGCGAGCTTCGTTTTTCTCACCTGTAGGAAAAAGTTGTTATCACAATGAAAAATTACATAATTTTCGGATTTCTCGTGCCAATAGCTGAAGGTCTCAATTCGTAGAAAATTGTCCGGTTAGAGGTTTAAAACAAAGAACAGAGATTGCATCACTCCCACCATTCCTCATTCAAAATTTATAAGAAAATTTCGATGAAATTAAGTAATTTGCCTAATAAAATTTGTCAAAAAATTAAGATGAAATGAGGTAACTTATCATAAATCAAGTTCAAATCAGGTCCGCTCTAAATTGAATCGATATTATTAGTTTACACGAAAAAAAAATTTAATTGAAAAAGTGTTTTTGGACTAATTTTAGGTCGCTGAACATGAAAATGAATTTTATTTATTTTTCCAAAAAATATTTTCGATATATAGGCAAACCACTTGCTTTCGAAGTCCTTTTGCAGTTACTGCCCAAAAATTCCAAAATAGCAAATGAATATATCTTTTGCGAAAAGCAGAATTTATAGCAAAAAATAACTCGAAAATGTATGCAATTATTTCGTTTTTAACCATTTTTTATCATAAAACTGACTCTAACAGTTAGAAAATCTATAAGACTGTAAACGTTTTGGATATCAAAACTTGCATAAGTTCATGCTAAGCACCGACCAGGTAATAGAATTGCGATTCGAAAAACAGTTTTGGAATAGATTTAGAAAAAGTCAACCTATGTTGGGACCAACCTATGCAAAAACTTCAACACCCTGAATCTCAAAATCTAGGCGTGATGGATAAATTATCATAAATTGCCATTTTCAGAATCAGAGAATCCATATAAAATGTGGTATAACATCAAATGAGCATTCTGGCTGTTGCACCGTGAAATGAAAAGTTTTGGCAGATTTTTAACTGAAATTCTGAATGTAGCAAAACTTGGCGTTGGTCGTTTTTTTTTTAATGTGTACAATTACATTTTCTGTCATATTTAAGCGACTTTATGCTTCACATTTTGGTAATGTAATTCTCTTTCAACTCGACATTTTTTGTTATTTTGTTTACAAAGTTTATTCAATAAAAAGAGCGAATAAAAATTAACAATTCTCGAAAAAACTCGAAAATGTAGTTATTTTGTTTGCATTTAGACGCTTGTAATTCAAAAAAGTACTACTCCGAAGTACACAAAGAATATATCAGCGTAAAGTGGGTGAATGTACGTTTATTATGATCGAAAACTTGTAAATATAAGAATAAAGAATTTTTGATCGAAAAAATAAAAGTAACAAAATAACGAATTAATGAACGAAGCAAAAAATCTTCTAATTAAAAATAAAGTCAAAATTGTACAGCATATGACACAAGGATTATATCGATATATTCAGTTCTACTATTCTTGCCAATCACTTTTTGATCACCAGTAAAAATTATGGACAATTTGTTTTCTAATGGCGGATGCACCTCGGTAGTCAATGGCATGTATGAAACCCGTTATATCCATGGCATGAAAAAACCTCAGAGTCAGCGTAAAACTGTAGACCCCTCAATTTTTTACTATTAGCACACCTCTCTTCGAACACGACATTACATAAGTTTAGGGAATGAAGTCAAAATAAGATTCTAGAAAAATTGAATTGGGTTGCAAAAACCTTATTATTAATACTAAGTCCTTGAGCGGCTTATCGCAAAAAAAAACATTTGTGAAATCAGTAGTCGTAGTAAGTTTCGTTATAATGTATTTTAAGTCAGAAACCATGGCAACTTTAACGATTACAATCATAATTGAAAATATATATTAACTCGAAGACTGTTAATATGAAAATAATTACCCATACAGAGATATCGAACAACAAAAAAATTGTTTAATAAAAAAAATATATGTATATGAATTATTTTGTTAATGTACCACAACATCCTAAACAGGTGACACTTTCTCGCGCGGAATGAAATGGTTTTCTTTCGAGACCATTTAATTTCGAGAGATACGTCAAAGGTCTATCCCGAAATTAATTCGTCAAGCGTCAACGAAGTGTCAATATTTCTCATTCCAATACAATTTGTAAGGATCATCACACAATTACGAATGGAATTTTCAAACTTGACAGCGCGCTATGTCCTGAAGTTGGGTGTAGAAGACAGAAGTGAAAAATTATGAAAATAAAAATAGGAGTGCACCTAAAACTTCTGGACCAATTCTACAAAGAGAAAGAGATTTATAAGAAATCCGTTTTAACTTGTTTAGTTTTTGCAATAGTAAAAATAGTAGTAGTAATTAGCAGTAGCATTGCAAAAATAGTAGTAGAATAGTAGCGGCCGCCGTAGCTGAGTGTGCAGCGTGTGCATGCGTCATTCGATGGGTCGCAGGTTCAAATCTAGGCCGGGCCAAGTAACATCAAAAATTAAAGAAAAAGTAGGCAATGGCGAACCTCCCAACGCATTTCTATCATGAAAAAATTTCTTACTAACATCATTTTCCGTTCGGAATCGGCGTAAAACTGTAGATCCCTCAATTTGTGTTACAACATCAAGACGCACACCACAAATTTTAGGAGAAGTTCGGCCAAAATTGCTTAACTGGTTATAGCGCCAATTAAGTAAGTTAGTAAGTAGTAGAAATTAGAAAAATTGAAGTAGCACCAACTAGTAGAAGTTGGTAAAAATAGTGGTAGAAATTAATATAATCATTAGTATAAAATAGTAAAAAAGTAGTAGTCATTTGTAAAAATAGTAGCAGAAATTAGTAAAAATAGTAAAAGAAATTAGTAAAAACTTTGGTAGTAATTAGCAGTAGTATAAATAAAAATAGTAGCAGCAGTAATACTTAGAAGTAGCATTAGTAAATGTAGTAGTAATATTTTGTAGTAGAATTAGTAAAAATGGAATGGAAGTTAGTAGAAATATATTGTAGTATTTAGTAGCTTTATTAAAAATGTTAGTAGTAATTAGTAGTTTTAGTAGTAGTAGTCAGTAGTAGTACTAGTACTGTACTGATAGGCATACATAAGACATACATACGTATATGTACGTACATATGTACATTGATTGATATGTCGCTACCGCAGTATGTATATTTTTTTTCTTAAAAGATTCATATGGCGCGATATTGACGCGACTTGCGAGACGCGATGTAAAAAATCACTCTCATGACGCTATATAAGTTTTACGTCAATAAAAATGAGAAAGAGGAAAGGCAAATAGAATGAAACACTAAGTAACGAACTTCGAGAGAATGAGAAAATTTTGAAAATTGTACACGGTTATTCGGGTATGGCGCGGACGCCCACTCATTGGCGTTAAAAAACGTAACTATCGACACCCCAATTTAGGTACCATAGAAAATCAGTACTATTTTCGTGTTTTTGGAGCTAGATGTAGATCTTTATTTTTCCATTTAGCTCCTGAATCGTTCAGTTGAATTCGGTAATTTATTCATACGGCAAGCAATTTCATCATGCAAATTTTGACCGAGACTTGTTTTGGCTTCAGTAATTTAAGAAGTAATGCTATTTACGATGAAGTTTTGTGATTCTATTTCGATTAATACTGACAAAAGTTCCAAAAATGTGTACAAGAAAGTCATATATCATATATTATATTTCGGATTGTGATGGTTTTGTGTGATGTTTATAAATTGGAAAATGGTATCTTTAGGATGAAATAAAACTCCTGATGACAGTACGGATTAAAGTCGTGCGCCAATTGATAGAAAAGTGCTCGGCATAGTAAATTTTTTTCAACTCTGGGGCTACTGAAAAATTGACAATTTCCTTATTTAATAAAGTTTTTTTTTTAATATAAGTTTCAAACTTTCTAGAAAATTTATAAAAAGATTAATCAATTTTAAAAAAATCAAACTTTTTTTTCAGAATTTATAGAAATTTTTTAGGTATGAAGTTTTGTAGCAGTAAATTGAAGGCTTTAAATTGTAACACATGAAAAAACGTTGAAAACTAATGAATTGTTTTATTTTTAATACCATATACTTTTAAGGGCCTGTTCAGAAACCAAGTAGCCGAATTTAGGACACTTTTGGAAACACGAAGACTTTCATTTAGAAACAAAAATGGTCCAATGAATATATTATTGCTTTTAATGTGAAACAATTCAATTAAGTGAAGTGTTTTTAAAGTTATAGATATGAAAATCAGAATAACATATCGGCCCTATATATTTTGTTCGACACCATTCACACCAAACACATTTACATTCATGTATATTGAGCTACCGAATCTTGTTAAAATAGCATACAGGCTAAATCGATTGCATTCGTCACTCTAAACATTATGATACACATCCCCATGTGCACACACATTTGTATATACATATATGCACTAGATAACGCTCCTTTACCGGCGACATCTGTCGCAAAGGAGCAGATCTAAGTCAAAATCTAACACTTATTTGAGAAAGCTTCTAACTGAGTTGAATTCAACTATTCAATCACTAAACACGTACAGAAAGCTTTTCACCAAAAACCAATTCCTTATGAGCAACCTACAAGGATACCTATATATACCGATGTGTGCAATTGTAATTGTGTATGGGTGGAAGTGCAATATATGCAAACATCATATTAAGCAGTATTGGCCATATTCGTTTCGCTATCCGTAAGCGAGTGGCGAATTTTATGTTTCGGTGTCACAAACGACGAATATGCACGAAAAGTGCAAGCACGTATGCACCAAGTTTCGTGTTGGGCTGAACAGGACTTGAGCTAGAAATTTAATCCAGCCTTTCTCTGCTACCGATGTCTGAGCGTGTTCAAACAAATTTGTGTGTAAAGGCAGCAACAACGATAACATGCAGAATATACTCGAAGGGATAGAGATTACTGTAAAGTATCCAATTCATTGTCATTAGCTGTATTCGTTTCCCCATCTGTTAGCGAGTGACGAATCGATGAAGCATCTGGCATAAATTAGCATCAACACAGATTTTGTTTTTGTTTCCAATGTAATATTCCCGCGTACATGGTCGTCGTTTATATGTAGCTTGAAACTGGTCTAATATCTGCAGCATTGAATCAGAGAACTTGTAAGTAATGAGAAGGCGCAAATGTTAAAACAGCCTTTTCATCAACAAAATTTCTACGTGCCGTCGGGAGAATTCAACATAGCAATTTAATTCTACCATACGAATAAAAACCATTTTCACCATATTTTGCTATATTTAGAGCAGAGGGGCTCTTTTGCGGAGGCGAGCGGCTGCATGTGTACAAAAAGAAGATAAATAATAAATCAAAACAAAAACCATAGAAGGAAAATAAGTAAACAAAAAAACCAGTTTCTGGATAGCGAAACGCAACTTGAGACGGCAGATGAGTTATTCAACAGTTAGGATAAGAGAAGGGTTGAAAGGGATAGGGGGAATCGTCAAAAGAATATTCTTTCGAGTTTTCGGCAATTTTTGTGTCAATCGCCATCAGCGCGTGCACATGTACGCAAATGAGTTGATGAGCGCTTGAATTGCTTAATAAATGCATCCATGTATGTATGTACGTATGTATGTACATAGTTTCAGATATTTTAGAATATTTAGCGCTGGTGCAGGCACAATTGCAGCTGCGGTTGCGATGCGCTGTGATGTGATTAAGATTTAGCGTAGGTCAAGGTTGAAGTTATACACATGCACATTGTATGTACATATTTACATATGTATATGCACCTATCAACTAATCTTTATTTACTAATTTTCTAAGTCAAAAATAAGTTTAATAAAAACATGACAAAATTATATTTTTTAATGAAAAATCAACTATGGTTCATTATACATACTTATGTATGTACTTACATAAGTGGAATCAAGAAAAGATTCATTCACACATGCGCAATTTTTCAGCGCAAGTGCACAGCGAAACATTGTATAAACATTGTATATGCATATCTAGATATTTACGTATGTACATACCTACAACAACAAAAAATTCATTCATAAGCGCTCGCGTGTATTTCCGAAAACAAAATATGTATGTATGTATGTTCATTCATAAGCGCAAGCATTTCATCTCCCCGCGCACGCAAATGTTCCCCGCAACAATCATTTTTACGACGAACACAAAAATGCTAAAATCTTCAATTTTACAAACCATTGACGGTCATTGAAAAGATTCAACATCGCAATATCAGACAATAATCTAATTTGCCAACGTAGTCTGACAAATTGCTGGCATTCTAGAATATTCTGGAACATTCTAGAACATTCTAGAACATTCTAGAACTCGTGTCCAAATGCGCGCATCAACCCATTTGCGTACAAGTGCACGCGCTGATGGCGATTGACACAAAAATTGCCGAAAACTCGAAAGAATATTCTTTTGACGATTCCCCCTATCCCTTTCAACCCTTCTCTTATCCTAACTGTTGAATAACTCATCTGCCGTCTCAAGTTGCGTTTCGCTATCCAGAAACTGGTTTTTTTGTTTACTTATTTTCCTTCTATGGTTTTTGTTTTGATTTATTATTTATCTTCTTTTTGTACACATGCAGCCGCTCGCCTCCGCAAAAGAGCCCCTCTGCTCTAAATATAGCAAAATATGGTGAAAATGGTTTTTATTCGTGTGGTAGAATTAAATTCAGTACTTTTCGGAGGTGAATTCTCTCCATCGCACCCGCAAATTTTGTTGATGAAAAGGCTGTTTTAACATTTGCGCCTTCTCATTACTTACAAGTTCTCTGATTGAATGTAATGAATTCGACCAGCTTAATGAGGTATCTATCAATGTACTCGCGATTGCCGAATCTAGCTAGCTGTCGTTGTTGTTGTTTATACATGCCAATTCGTTCGAACGCGTGCAGAGCTCAGGCATCGCGAGCAGAGAAGTGGCGAATCGAATGTGTATACCTATAGTCATAACAAATCAAGAACGATAGAATACAATACAAATACTCTGAAATTAGGAGAGTAACTTGGCCGTAACGTCACACCAGATTTACCGGTAGAGAGAAATGAGAGGAAACACGTTGGGAAGAATACGCATGATTGCGAGTAAACCTACATACACGGTTTTTGTAAACAAAATCTGTTGTGACGTAAAAATTCTGTCAAGAGAGGGTTAGTGGTACCACAATGTGCGCCTCCTTCTGTATTCTTTTCACTATGTTTACAAATTAATATTGAATTAAACATTAGGCGCTTTCGTCTCGCCACTTGTGTGAACAAGCAACAAAAACGATAGCTAGCTAGATTCGGCAAACGCGAGTACGCTGACACCTCAATAACCTGGTCGAACTAAATAGTTATATTAAGCTGCGCATAAACGACGCGCACGAGCTTGCACTTTTGGTGCACATTCGTCGTTTGTGATGTCACTCTCTAACGTATGGCGAATCAAATTATGGATGTTATTCAAAAGCGAACACGCTGATACCACCCAGTTTTTTGCGGAGCTGGTGCTACCCGATTAAATTGTTTATTATTGTCCTTTTATCAATCTATTAGTTTGCAACATTGAACCTTTTTGACAACTTTTCCACAGTAACATTACTCTTGTGAGAAACTTATTAAATTAAAAAAAAATTAGGGTGGAGCGAAGTGGATTTGACAAAAGGAGGATAAATGAAAAATCAAATATAACGCCAACCTTGACGTAAAGACAAATCAATATTTGATGACTGCTCACTGTTGAGCATTATGTGTATTTACATATGTATGTATGTATGTATGCATATGAATATGCCAGTCGCTTCTCAAGTCTGCTTGTTGCTGCACGTGTTTTTAGTTTTTGTAGTATTTTTGTTTGCTGATTTTGCCTACCTAGTTGTTTGCGTAAGACTTTTCATTTTTTTCACGGTAAAGCATTTGACATTGCAGGTACGTATGTTTGAAAATAAAAAATTTATTTTGGTTAAAGCATGAGATTTAAATTTACTAAGTAGGTGAATTTATCAAATAAACAATTCATTATAGTATTTTCTTAGTGTTGCTGTTATGTATTAAACTTTTTTGGCCGTTTCGTTTTTGTTTCTGTAACGTGTAGAATAATTTATTTATTCATTTATTATTAAAGAAACTATTCTTAATTTTAGAGCGATAAGTTTTAGATTCTTTTGAAATTAAAATTATTATTTCAAGCCCAATTCGTGATTACTTTTAGAATATTTAGTCTTGTTTTAAGAATTTTCAATCTTTTTTTAAGATTATTTCTTCTTCATTTCATACATCTCATGTAATGGTGGGCTAGTAAAGTTACAAATATTTATAATATGTACATTTTCAATTTCTGCACCTAGTCTAGAATATGACTGAAAGTTGTTTAGATTAATTCGAGAACACTATGTTATGTGTATTTATTTATGTGCATGTATAATATTTTGATTTTGGCGCAAACAAGTTTTTATTTGAAAATTACTTTTATGTATATAGTGCTTGTAAATTGTGAGAATTCGTTGTAAAATCTATATCTATGTACATACATATATACTTCAGAAATTATTTTAGAAAACTGCTCCAAGCTAGTTTTCGTGGTCTAACAAAAAAAAAACTACACTGAATATGGCACAACACCGAAACCAGTTTGTTTCCAAATCAAACTTGACAAGGAAAACCGTTTCAATATACATCAACTTTTCACCCCGCAAAAAAACAGAAGATAAAAAAGAAACATATGTATTAATATACACTTTTCATAAAATATTTTCCAAAAACTCAGTTTTTCACAAATTTAGATTCAATACTTTGACACAAAAAATAATAACTACTACATTTAGAACAGTGTCTTGTGCTTTGTAAACTAAGGCAGACCGCAGTATTGCTTTAGACGCGTAGATTCGTCAAGCAGTAACGCAAAGAACGTAGATTACACAGAAGTTGCACGGCATTTCGTTTCCTGTGGCAAGAACTCTCGCTCAATCCACCACACACAGAAACCAATAAGACACAATCAGATTCTAAAATCAATTAGCTAAAGTCAAATTAGTTCTGGTTCGGTGAAATCGGTCGGAATTTTCTATTAGAGAAACGGTGGGAGTGATGCAATTTCTTTGGTAGCATCTTCTTCTTCTAAGGAAGCATCGAAATAATCTGAAAGAATAAGGGTATTCTCGATTCGTTGCATGAGCATAAATAGCATATTTGCAAAACCAAGATATGCACAAAATCGATAACTAGTTATGTTCGTTCATAGCAAGGCATATTAAACAGGTAGCAGCAACAGGGTTGATTTTTTGATATTTTTAATTCGAAAGGCGTCCATAATTTTTCAATCGACAATTGCCTTTTTCTTCATTCACTTTTCATGCAGCGTTTTTGAGGTTTCATTGACCACCAGCAAACAACAAAATACACGTCAGGGTTGCATTTTCTTTAATGCTGCTAACTGCTTAATGTGCCTTTGTTCATAGCATACATGTGCATTAGCAAACACTTGCTACGCTCCAAATTTCTGATTGGTTTTAAATAAAATAACATTGGCATAAGATTGCAAAAAGTTTGCGTGAAAATAGTTGAGCATCTTTATTTATTGCATCATGGACGTTGAATAGTATTTCATTTGCTGCTTTGATTTCACTCAAATATATTTCTGTCGAAATAACCAAATTGTAATATATGTATGCAAATAAGTAAATGTGATATTGACAAAAAATTAACTGATCACCTGAGAGACTTAACCTATAAATGATAACTGCAACAATTACTTACTTACTTAATTGGCGCTATAAGCTCTTAAGAGATTTTGGCCGAGTTCAACAAATTGCGCGAGTCACTTCTTCTTCCTGCTAACTGGCGCCAATTGCAAAAACTAAGTGACGTGAAGTCCTTGCACTTGGTATTTCCAACGCAGCGGAGGCCCTCCTCTTTCTCTGCCACCATGTCCCAGTCATCGTAGCCGCTGTATTTTAATTCGGTGCAAAGACGTAGAGGTCCATAAATCTTTCGGTGCTACAGTGCCCATGCTTCAGCGCCATACAATAGCACGGGCATGATGAGAGACTTAAAGAGTGTGGTTTTGGTTCGTCGGGCGAGGGTTTTAATGCGCATCTGCCTACTCAGCCTAAAGTTGCAGTTGGTGGTAAGAGAGATTCTACATTGGATTTTCAGGCTGACATTATTGTAGGTGTAAACGCTGCTTCCCAGTTAAACAAAGTCCTCCACTTTTTCGAAATTGTAATTATCAATAGTGATGCGGGAGCCAAGACGCGCTGACTATTTTATGACAGAAGGTACTTAGTTTTTCCCTCGTTCACCTCCAGGGCCACAAGTTTCGATTCTTTATCCCGTTTGGAAAACGCAGAAGTAACGGCGCGGCTGTTGAGGCCGATGATATCGATATCACCAGCACACACCAGAAGTAGCACACTCTTATAAAATATGGTTTAATTCTAAATACAACTCGAATTATCTTTTCTAACATACGGTTAAAGAAGTCGCACGAAATAGACTCACCCTGTCTGCAACCTCGTTTTATTTCAAACGGCTCGGAGAGGTCCTTCCCGATTCTGACCCATTTTACATAGCCGTATTAGTTTTGTTGGGATTCAGACATTGCGCCAAATAGGTAGCTTCTTATCGTGCTATTGACAGCAGATTTAAACTCGACAAAAATTTGGTGCGTGTCTATTCTTCATTCTCGGGTCTTTTCCAAGATTTGGCGTATCGTGAATATTTGGTCGATGGTAGATTTGCCTGGTTTAAAGCCACACTAATAAGGTACAATCAGTTCGTTCACGGTGGGCTTCAGTCGTTCACATAATACGCTCGATAGAATCTTATATGCTAAGCTAAGGAGACGGATCCCGCGGTAGTTGGCGCATATTGCAGGATTGCCCTTTTTGTGAATTGGGCGGAGTACATCTAAATTCCAGTCAGCAGGCATTCGTTCGTCCGACCATATTTTGCACATGCGCTGGTACATGCAATTTACCAGCCCCTCGCCGCCGCACTTGAATAGCTATGCTAGCAGTCCGTCTGCATCAGCGGCCTTATTGTTTTTAACCCGCGCTATTGCCGCCCGATTTTCTTCCAGGTCGGGTAGCGGTACTGCAACTCCGTCTTCATGGAGTGGAGGTTCGGGACCATCATCTTCGATGTTCCCTCGCCACTACCATTAAGCAGCGCGGAGAGGTGCTCCCTCTACACTTCTGTAAGCCGCCGTACCTTCTGATAAAATTTTCCGGCGTTTTTCCTATCGACTAGCATGTCAAGCTCCTCGCACTCGTACTTCTCGGCCTCTGTCTTCTATTCTCGGAAAATATGCCTCCCTTGCTTCTTCAGAAATGGCGGCGCGGCATTCCTCATCGTACCAGTCGTTTTCTCGATCTCTTCAGCGGCGGTACGTAATGAGCGAGAAATGTGGTCCCATCGCGCACAGATATCTGCTTGTTGAACATTGCTCTCAGAGAGCTGTGGTGCAAGTTGAGTGGTGAAACGGCGGGTTATATGTTGTGATTGCAGCTTTTTGACGTCGACCTTTCCTTGTGCCACTGAGCGCACGCTTTTTGCTACACAGAGGCGTGTGCGAATCTTGGTTACGACAAGATAATAATCCCAGTAGATACTAGCTCCTCGCATAGTGCGCACGTCTAATGCACTGGAAGCTTATCTTGCTTCTACCACGTCGTGATCAATTTGATTTCGTGGTTTCCCATCTGGAAATAGCCATGTAGCTTGATGTATCTGTTTATGCTTGGACCTGGTACTACATACTACCATGTTTCGGCCCCCGGCAAAGTCGATCTGCTTCAGTCCGTTAGCGGATGCATCGTCGTGTAGGCTGAATTTACCGACTGTGGTACCAAAGATCCCTTCCCCTCCCACCTTGACATTAAAATCGCCTTGCACGAGTTTTATAATGTGACGGGGGCAGCGTTCGTGAGCGCGCTCAAGGCGCTCATAGAGAGATCTTTGGTCACATCGTCCTCTTCCGTTGAGGCGCGGGCGAAGATCAGCGAGACGTTGAAGAATCTCGCTTTGATGTGAATCGACAAAAGACGCTCGTCCACCGGAGTGAACGATAGTACTCGGCGACGAAGTCTCTCTCCCAGCAAAAATCCAACACCGAACTTGCGCTCCTTTGCATGGCAGCTGTCGTAAACGTCCCAAGGTTCAATGGCTTTCTTACCTAGCCTCGTCCGTTTTAGCTCTTGGATGACGACAATGTCGGCCATGGTTTTTACGAGGACATCCGCCAGCCGTACCGAGGCACCTTCCCAATTAAGGATCCGGACATTCCAGGTGCATTCCCTCTAATCATAGTTCTTTAAACGTTCGCAGTGGTCATCATAAGAATAGTGGGGTCTCATTCGAGAGTCTTTGTTGAAATTTTTCAACTTCGCCTTTTCAATTTAGCTCACTCCCAAACGGAACAATTGGTCCTGATAAATATTTAAATTGGCTTATAAGTTGTTTCATAGCAGTTTTTTACATATTTGCTTGTGTTTAAGTTTTTGTTTAAAAACTCAACGAAAATGTATTCAAAATTTTAAGAATCTTTTTTGTTTCCTCGATATTTTCCGAGAAATGTTCATTTAAATTTGGAATATTGTTATTTATTGCTTCTACATTAACTAAGTTAAAGCCTTTTACTAAAATACACAATTTCGGACAAAATCTATGATTTAGGGTTTTCCGGTCCAATTCATTAGTTCAAGGCCACCTAACTTAGTTCGAGATTTCTCTTTTTAAATTTAATTTCTTTAGGAGGAATCCAGCTTCTTGATTTTTCATAAAAAAAGTGTACATCCTCAAAATCCAGCGCACATATTTTTGAAGAATGTATGAATACTATTATTCAAGCTTGTGGCCGTCTCCTTCTTTGAAAAGCATAACTGCATACATCCTGACCTGCATACATCCTAGTTTTTTCAATTGTTCTATACATACATGGTATTTCATTTAAGTTTAACAATTAAAAAACAAATACAAAACTGCCGAACGAGAACGCGGTCTTTATTTAACACTTTGTTAAAACCCTTCGGTACCTTGCTATATTTTTTTGTCATGGGTTATTTGAAATTTACATTAATCTAATGTTTAAAAAAGTGCAATATGTGTATGCCCGAAATAACGATTAAACTTATTTGATTAGGCTTTGGCTTCAGGCGCTAGTTTTAAAGAAGCAAGACTAAATTGTTTGGGCTTTCGTTTTCCCAGCTTAACTTAAAACCCACATTTTGAGTGTAACCTACTCAGGGCTCCCTCAAGTTTCAGTCGGAATACTCTTAACATATGCATTTCGTTTCCTCTAATTTGTTTCCACATGGATACTTATTCTGAACTTTCAACAACTTTATGGAACATCGGCCAGACAGATATTGTCTTCGAAGTCTCTGCTAACACGAGTACCAAAGTCTCCTTAATTTATGGATTAGAATGTTTACTTACTCTTTCTATTGATTGGCAAAAAGCTTGCCAAGATTCTGGCCTTACTTTTTCATCCTTTTGTTTACACTAGTCAACACTGAAAATTATCTGATGCGATTCATATTATACCCTAACTTCCTGACAATTAAACAGATTATGGCATATCGTGCTACCATCCGTAGTCGAAAAACACGTGTTTTAAGTTTGTTTCTTTTGTTTACAATTAAAAAATGAAAGGAAAAATAAAAAGAAGTGGCTTGTTTTATCAGTACCTAAATACAAAGAATCTATTCAAAGGTTCTTTCATGCTGGCATGAGGTGTTAAGGAGTGTGAATTATGTACGCTGAGCTCACTGGGACTATATGTATAAACAAATTTTGAGTTTTTAAGTTTTTTTAGGAGCAAGTTTTTTGATTGGGATCCATTTACCAAGGGTCCTTTTTATATTCAAAGTTTATTATTAAACAAAAGCCTTAATTTAGATTAGAAAATACTAAAGCGGTTTTATGGATAAGAGTTTTTCAGATCAATCAATAAGATAAACATAATAAAATTGAAAATGCCAGGAAATATTTTTCTTTTAAATTTCCGCATATCGAATGATAGAAACTTAAGGTTTTAAAAAACATTTCATTGTAAAAAATGGGTTAATTTTAACTATACAAATTTTAAAAATAATCTTGAAATATAAAAAACTTAGAAAACCTAGCAAAACATTCTCAGACGTGTCAATCTTGAACATCCTCGGCTATCCTTTTACAAGTTTTATGAAATATATTTTAATTAAATTTTTAAACAACGCTTTTTCATTGGTAAGTTTTTGAAAAACCTCCATTTCGTAGATAATACCCAATATAGAATTGAAAATTTTCCTCTCTTAAAAATATCAGATGTGGCAACGCTTTGCAAAAAGTTTGCATCTGGCGAAATGTAATTAATCTGCTATTTAAAAAGAAAATCGAAATGGAATAACCTTCTTTCTTGTATCATGAGTATGTATATGAATTTTAAATATTTTGCGTGCATTGATTGATACAATACTAGTACTCCGAAAACCTTGTTGTATTGTACGCGTGGGTAGTAACCGCCACGATTTAGTTAATTATATTTGGCAAATTTACGCCAAAATCGAAAAATCTTACTTAATGAGTTTGCTTAGTTTGACAGTGTTACAAAAAATCAAGATAAGTGGTAAGTTCCTAAAGCGTACTGTTTAAGGTGTGGGTTGGTGGTGAATTGCCGGAAAAAATTAAAATATTGCTATTTGGTGCGCCGCTGTAAGGAAGGAGCCAAAAAATCATACCATCGATTATTACACATTATTCATTAGAAGTGAACCTCCACAGTCCTTTGAAGCTTATTCGATTTTCTCAAAATTCTGACGTGCTACAGCAAAACGCCCAGACACGTATTTCTTTATTTTAAGCCTAGTTTCATATTCTGTTAACATTTCTCATGTGTACCAACCACTGTCGTACTGTGTTATTATTGTCTGTCGCAACTATAGGAAATATAAAGAGGTATTACGTACATATATCAATGAAACATTAGCAGAGAGGATTATGCATAATGTATTCATATGTGAGCTTTATTTATTTTAAGCTGTAGGAAATGTTTTTTGCATATCATCTTAAAAATTTTCCCTCTTTTCACAAAAATGTACATATCTGCCAATGTTATTTTTGCCCAACTGTTTCGACGAAATGTTCGAGAGCACCAACGTGGAAGCTATAGGCGTATAACAAACCTAATTTAATGAAGATATCTAATTTATATATATGGAAATAGATAGTGGTTTGTTCGGATGTTCAAAACTTAAAAACGAGTGGGGCAAATTCGATATTTCCTTTTGCGGCTTTGTACATGATAGCTTCACGAAGGTTTAGGGGAAAAGAAAGGTCGAAAAATTCTCAACAGGTGGCGCTGTAGATGGACATTTAATTTTTCAGTTCAATCCAATTATAGTTCAGAACGAAAGCTTAGTTTCCTAAATCTTTTGAAAGCAGTTTGTCCTGTTTAAACTCAATTTAAGTGAAATTCAGGAGATATATTAAATTGTACAACATAAGTGTCAAACTTAAGCTAAACTTAAAAAATATATTTGTATAGGGTTACCACTTATTTAAAAACTGAAACTTTGCATAAGTATTAGTAATAATAATATATCAAATTTACCAATGCTGCCCATAAAATGAAAATACCGAAATTTATTCAGAAACAGATATGCAAATACTATCATGGTAACTATGAACCGTTATTCAAGTGATTGCGTTAACCATATTAATTAAAATGCCCAGTTAATTTGCATCCCTGAAGGTATGAAAGAACATTCTAAACCTAACATCTAAAACTGTTTTCCTTAAGGAACTTTTCTATTATATAGTCTCTGTAGACTTTGGTATAGATTAAAGTCCCCAAAAATTCTGATTGCAAACGTCTTTACTAAGAATATCGTGGAGATCTGATTCCAGGTCTCCGATAGAGAAAACTGAATTTCTGTAGAGCACCAGTACATGCTAGATTAGTTACAGTAAAAGAAAACGTGGCCACATCTCACTGTTCACCAAAAACATCTTGGGTTCCAAACTGGGGAACTATATGAAGGTTCGCTACATCTTACTTTTATTTAAGTTAATAAGAAACCGCCAGCCATGCTATCTCTACCGAAAACTAAACTTAGTCCAATCAATAATATTATTGTACATAAGTATAAAACTTTAACAGCCTCAAAATTTTTTTTGTTTATGTTATCAGAATCTGGAATTCTTTTTCGACTTTATCGAATTAAATGTATAAAAATATTTGGATGCTTCAAAAATGCAGTTGCAAATCTTCTTAAGTAATATTTCTCTAACTAACGTAAAAACCTGGAACATTATAATCCGTCTATTGTACATTTTTACTTTTATTTATTACTTATTACTATTAGAAATAATTATTCACTGTTATATAAATATAGTATTATTCTGTACGTTTCTTAATCTAATTTTAGATAAAATAAGTTAGTTTATTTATTTGGATTATATGTACATTGAAAATACAGCGTTTTACTGTTATATCAACTTAATAAATGAAATGAAATGAATATTGAATTAAATAGAATAGCTTCTAAAGTTTTTCTCCACGAATATATTTTTTTCATTCTATAAAGTTAAATTGAAAAAGCAATTTCAGCCTTTGCATATATACATAGAAAAACCTCGTTTAATCCTATTTGGGGTTTCGGGGCTACTTATTCTTAACTCGCTTTATAGAATAAAACTTCAGGATCAGATAATCGTTTCTAACATCATCAATACGAACGTGAAGGCTCTAGACATTATGAAATACAATTTGACAATTTGAGTTTTGACATTGAAAGCATGAAGTTAAGCGTTTTTGTAGAGCTTTAGAGGTATTACAATCCATCAGTTGTTTATACTGAATCAATAAATGAATTAGGTGGTACAAAAGTTCCTAATATACATAAATAAACCATCCGCACTGGTTGCTCGACTGCACAAAGCAGCTCTAGGCATCCTAGCCCACGTGTGAGCAACGACGTTGTTGTACCAAAGAACGAGGATTACAAAGAAGTTACATCACGCCCGTCGTTCCTCTAAGAGAAAGTCTTGCCCGATTTCACCATGCCTGAATTAATTTGACTTTGCTGATTGATATTAGAATCTGATTAGATCCAATTGATTTCTGTTTGTGGTGAATTGGACGAGAGTTCTTGCCGCACGAAACGAGACGCCAAGCAACTTCTTTGTAATCTACGTTTTTTGAAATTCGTTTTAAACTGGCTGATGAAAGTTTGTTGAGTTTTAATAAATTGTGCTTAAAGTTTGAAATATTAATTTATATGGTTTTTATTATAGTATGAAGTATAGTCTTATATAAAATCAACGAAAAAAGCTGATCATAGAAAACCTTACTAATATTGTAACACCCTTCGACAAGTTTTGCCTACTCGTATCAGTGTAAAAAATTTGGTATTTACAACATCGAAAGTTTTATTGTACAAAAATATTCACTTTGACTATGCAAGACAAAAGAATCAAATCAGCTGTTATTTTGACACCACCTTCTGTAAATTCGCATTGAGTTAAAAATAAAAAAAAAATGTAAAAAAAAACCAAAAACAAACACCTGCATACATTGATGTCGTTGAAAACACAAAATGTTATTCAAAAGAAAATACTTATTCGAAAATTTGTTTTTTCACTATTTGATATAAGAATAATTGTATAAGTCGTAGGCTACTTATTAATAAATAAATAAAAATAAATAAATAAATAAATATTTTGAAAAATACCCTAAATTGTGCCCGAGCTTACTGTCTAGTCACCAATTAAAGCCCCATGAAAATCAATTCAGGTGTTTCGGGGATTAGTGAGTTCAAACAAGCAAACAGACAGACAAAAATTCTAAAACTTACCCAAATGTATTCTATTTTAAAAAAAAATTTTCAATGTACAGACACGACTTTTCTACAGTTTTATTATAGCATAGGTAGACAGACATTTGTTTATTTTCCCCAGTACATTCATTATGTTTCCTCGACGTGTCAATTAAACTGCTTATTTTCCAATTAAAAACTTTGCCTGTTGATCGCTTTGTATATCTGATCATAATCAAAAAGTGATATTTTCAGTTTTGAGAAGCATTATTAAAGAAAGAAGGAATAAGTAAATTTAAGTGAAAGTAATCTACATTTCTGAATTTTTCTACTTCTGCAAATAAGTAGCTTGTTGAAACCGTAGTGTAATGGCATAGAGTGTGCGCACTTTTGAAGTTTCCTTATTATTTTGGTTTTAACCTATTAAAGGTCTAGGTGCCAACATTTTTTTACAATTTACATAAAATGACAGAAAACGAATGTCATTGCTCTCTGGTGCATTTTATATCGTTACACTATGGATAGAACCATCGTCAGCATTTTCAAAATTTCGTTTCTTCATCTACTGTAAATAGTAGTGGCTGATATAACTATGACGCTTATTTATGAATTAATCTTTGAAACTCTAATGTTTTCATCGTTCGCAGCAGCTGAAAATCTGACGACGAAACTGCTACACCTTTTAACTCGGTTAAGGCCTCTAATGCATACATTCGCTACGCCCCTTTATTTAGTTATTATACACTAATGCAAGAAGCAGTAAAATGAAATTCAACTCAAAAATAATAGAAGAATTTCATAAAAAACTACACGATATACGCGATTATTGAAACACTATATAAGATGGTAGAAATGTAGTAAAAAAAAAACAATAGTCAAACCGTTTTTTCAGGTAAATCAAACAAAAGAGAATATCAAATGTTCGACACAAAAAAAGAAAACAATGGTTGCTGCAAGAGTGATGGAAAAAAGAGCCCTACAAATATGATTATTCAGCAAGGATAATGTGTAGAAAATTTAAATTCATTTCGTACGAGTATACTCGTTTAAAAAGCAAAATTATTCCAAACGCATTGGACAACAAAAGATAAAGGACAGCAGATGTCGCTTGTTGGGTGGGGTAGTGTGGAGTGTAAGACAAGGGTTGAAAGGGTTGCAAATGTTGGTCACCATTACCACTACCTTGTTGTAAAGTTGTATTGTATGGTTGATTCGGAATCACTCGTACTCTGATAAACAATGGATTGGGTTTGAGGTTGAGATATTTGTTTGTTGTGAATTGGTCGTCTGACTTTGCAAGGACTGGCGAACAGTTTATGGAATGGAATGGGCACAATTGAACTTGGATGCTTTGCCTTTATGGGATTGGTTTGAGTTAGATTCAGGATTGCTAAAAATGGCTCACAGTACACATAAGTAAGCTTATTCCTTGTCATTCCTGCTCTAATATGGGGTATCCTTTTTTCACCATGCAATTTCAATGAATTTTAATTTTTCGTCTGCGGTGGTTGTTTTGTTTGCTTCGTTTTTACCGTTTGCTGTTGTTTTTGTAGCTGACATTCGGAACAATAAGAAAGAGACGTTGAATTAATTTCAGAATCATGGCTGCCTCCCAGGGTTTTTGTATTCAACATTCTAGAATAAGGGAGTGTTGTGTGCTGCCATGATGATGCCTGTGCTGAGTTAGGTTGACAGAAGGATTCGTTGGTGCACTCAAACACACTACTTTTTTATATTTATATACATTTGTACATGCATGAATATGGTGATTTTGATATTTATTATGAGTCCCCGTTCCACAGAAGAATGTCTAGTATGTAGAAGCCATTCAACAACGTACGACCATTTAAACATTTGTTGGTTTTGTATAGGTTGGTTTGCGTCTTTAGACTTACTCTCTTCCCATAATATACATATTCACAATATTATCCCTTAAATTTCGTTCACAAAGCTATGTATAAGTTTGTGTAGATATGTATGTACATACATATATGCTCATTTGTCGATTAATAATTGTGAGCTGTGTGGACAGTACAAAATGGCGTCTGTAATTTGTTTAGACTTTCATCCTTTTTCATTCATTCATTCCGCTATCCACGATCCTTTCAGTTTCAGTTCACTTTCATTTACCAAGCCATCATTAAAATTGTCTGCAAGTATCATAAGAGGATGTGCAAGGGCACGTGCACAGCCTTAGAAATATTTTTATATACATATGTATAAACGCATATATGTACATACATATATGTATATGAACATAAATTTCTATTTCTGTAAAATTTTGGCAAAACCACTTATTTCAAATTTGCCAACTTTTCAGTACAGCAACAACATTTTTTTTCATTCTTGGGTAGATTATATTGCACATAGCGTATAGAGAGTCTCGCACTAGCTCTTTACCAATTTTGTTTTTGCATAGCGGCATAAAAATATTCACCGACGGTTCCAAGCCGGCATCAACTCCGAACCCTAGGAACTATCCATGTCAATCAAACTCCCCTCTCACTCCAGCGTCTTCCAGACGGAAGTTTTCGCGATTTGGCAGGCCTGTAAATTGCTTAAAGACAGGAACGTAACAGGTAAGATAAACATTTCTTCCGACAGCCAGGTAAGGTAGTAGTCGGCTTGTAAATAACTGATTGCCTCTTCAACCGTTCTAGGTGTTTCTATCATCTGGGCTCCCGAGCGTACGGAGTCGAAGGTTACAAGAAAGCCGATGAGCTAGCACGGTGCGGCTCGGCAGAGAATGAAGTAACAACCAGTATCGAGATGGGTACACCCCTAGCCGTAGCGAAGGGAAATATACGAAACTTATATCGCAACAAGACGCAACGAAAATGGAAAGCTACCAATACTTGCAGATTATCAAGAACTATCTGGTCGGATTACAATGAGAAGAGGACTAGTGGTATTCTGTATAGACCGTGGCCCATAAACTTATTGCAGTATGTACGGGCCACTGCACTGTGCATTTGCCTGGCTGTATCCCGCATTCATCTAACATCCTTAGGAGGTCCTTTTCTTGATAATCTAGGGCAGCTATCTAGGATCGAGATCTCCAACATAGTAGATTTCATTAACAACTCTGGCTGATTGTAATGCAAATCCATCCATTAGGTACGTTTTGTCGAGTTTATGGCATCAAAACGACAGTACCAACTACTTGTGAATATTCCATGGATTTTTAATTGTTATGAATTTTTTATAAAGTTTGAAATCTTGGACAGTGTCTTTAATATGGTTGTATGGTGGACGGTCATAAAAATGATTTTCCAATTTTATATAATTAAGTGTCCTCAGCTCCTTCTGAAAGAGTATTTTCCTCGCCATGAATATTATTACCAAAAAACCCTGCACCACTAAGTGACAGTGTTTTCATTATTTATTGCAACAAAGTCTTTTGCAGAAAGAAATACATACATATTTACATACAACTAATCACCAGTACTACCAACTCTACGCCTTCCACTGCTACTTCTTCTAATTACTCCTACTATTTTTAGTAATGGTCCTACTAAATCTAGCTTCTTACCAACTTCCAGTACTATTTTTACTAACACTACTACTATTTTTAACAATAATACTACTAGTTTTATTAACTTCTACTAGCATTTTTACTAGTGCTACTACCAAGAACCAATACTAGTATCACTAACTCCCACTTCTATATTTACTAATGCTACTACTAATCTCTACTACTATTTTTACTAATGTTACAACTTATTACAATAACTGTCTTTATTCATTTCCACCAGAATTTTTAGTAATGCTGCTACCAATTTTATGTATGCAAGTTCTCATTACTAGGACTATTTTTACTAATTTCTACCACTATTTCGCTAATACCACTACTAAGTACAACATACTACTATATTTATTAATACTATTACTAATCACTAGTACAACATTTTTTTTAATTTGTAGTACATTTTTTTACTAATACTAGTATTAATTACTACTGCCATTTTCACCAATTTTTACTATAATTTTTACTAAACTACAACTATTTTTACTAATTTCTACTACCCATTATTACCGCTCTGCTAATTACTGTTACTACTAATTACTAATACTCTTATAACCAGTGCAAATACTTATTACTACCACTACTTTTACTAATTCCTACCAGTGCTAATACTAATTATTACTACCATTTTTAATAATTACAACTGCTGGTTTTCTACGTCTATTTTTAATTATGCTAATACTAATTAATAATACTAATAATAATAATTTGGCGCTTACACCATAGGTTATGTTTGGCCAAACTTCTCCTACAATTTGAGGAGTGCGTCTTGATGTTGTAACACAAATGTACAGTTCTACACTGATCCCGAACTTTCTATATTTTTTGATGTTACTTGCCCCGGCAACGTTACACACTCGGCTACAGCGGCCGCTAGCTACTGCTAGCTTTATTAATTCCTGCTACTATTTTTGCTAACGCTACAACTAAGTACTTATACTATTTTTACTACTTTCTACAAAAATTTTTAGTAATGCTATACTAATCAATACTACTATTTTGATTAATTTCTTCTACTATTTTTAATAATGCTAATTCTAATTTCTAAATAATTTCTAGTCTACTAATTACTATGGTATTTCTACTAATTTTGATTACTATATTTACTTTTTTACTATTTTTACTAATTCTGTTACTAATTACCACTATTACTACTACTACTATTTTGCAAATGCTACTTCTAAATACTAACAATTTCTTTATTAATGCTACCACTCATTATTACTGCTATTTCGTTTTTTTTGTTATAGTAATAATTCAAAAGAGAAATGCTACGTGATTAAGGACTAAAGCATAATACTCCCTGTAAGAAGGACTTCCGTCAGCGGTATTGGTTGTGTTTTTTTTTTTAATTTTATTTAAAACTATGAAGTTTAATCGCCATTTCTTGAGTTTTATTTCTTGCTCATGAAATAATTGTTATTATTGAGTTTGTTTTTTTTCGCTCAGAAAATAAAACTTAATATGTAGTGTTATTCCACATAAATTGAAATTACTACTACTACTTATTACTACTGCTATGAATATTTACAAATGCTACTACTATTTATATTACTTTCTAATATTTTTTTAATAATGCTACTACTAATTACTACCGCTGTTTTTAATGATTTCTACTCCTTTTTTAAAACAGCTGATTATGACATAAGCTTGCGTTTGACTCAACAAAACAGTTTGATATTTCAAATTATAAATTTGCATAAGCACAAATATGAGTGATTTATTAACGAAAGAAGAAGTGATGTAGTAACGAAGAAGCGGCAAAAAAAACCAACTGCATAAGTAAAATGATTCAACAGCATAAATTAAAATTCAATGCTTGAAAATGTTTACTAATTCCTGTTCGTGCAAAACGCAGCATGTTTCCTGTCTGTGAGACATGCGTTATTCTCTGAATTATGTTACTGGCTGTTCCTTACTCGCGACCACTCCTATTATCATACGCTTCGAAATTTTCGTAATATTCCTTAATTTTATCCTTATATTAATTTTCAATAACCCACCTTCGACATCAACAACTGAACTACTCGAAGTGCGTCGACGTAATTTTTTATTTACTTATTTAATTGGTGCTATAACCGACTCCGAACAGCGTAATACCAATAAACAATATTGAGATCGTGTTTTTTGTTGTCAAACTAATGGTAGGTTTGAAAAATTCATATGCTCAGAAAAGTTAACTTAAAAGTTAAACTTTTTAGAGTGATATGTGTAGGCTGAACGATTAACTTCTGCGTACTCACACGCGCGCAAAATTAGGATGTATTGTAAGAGAACTTCGACCAAACGTCGAGCTATATGATATAAGCGCCGAATTATTATCTATGTACATACATATGTATGTGTATATAATATACATATATCTCTATTACAACTTGGCTAGAAAACAGATTTCAATCAAATTCCCTAAGACCCATGGCGTGGGCATACATATGTATGCTATCTCTTAATCCGTTAGACGGCGCGCATGTATCGAGATATTCAGAAAATCCGTGTTTATGATGCTATAAAAACACTTTTATGACAAAATTTGTCGCGTGATAAAGTTGACCCTTACAAATTATGTCAAAAAATTGTTACCAACTCCAATCGACCTGCCTTTTTAGCTTTAAAAAATCGTCTGTAAGTTTATGAAAGCGTAGTAATAATATATATAATAACATTTCGGAAATGTGAAAAAAATTAAGTTTAAGATAGCCTCATTAAAGCGAATATTTACTCGAAAATCGAAGATACATATTACATATGTTCATAGAAAACAATACAATTCCTAAAATATAACCAACTACACAATTTAGACTAAGATATTTTGAAAAAGGTGTAGGAAACGGAATGTTAAGGATATATTTCGTGATGTTACATATCCAATACTGAAGCCTACGTAAATAACCTCTCGTGAAGTATGTAAGTAACATAATCATGACCAATAGATATCAATCTAGTTTTAAATTAATAGTACAGTATTAACAGTACCTAAAAGAAAGTAAAATCCAAATGAAGAGATAGATACATACACACATGCATACATCGACGAGATCAAAGATGGCGCCAGTTTGTACGTTTAACACTAAGAGAGACAAGAACTGATTCTGTAACGTTTTGCACCGTAAGTAGCAATTAAATTTAGCCACAACGAAAATGACATTTTTGTTATGTGAATGCAACTTATTACGATTCTTCATTTAGTTATAAGTGGTATATACATATAAATAATTTAATAAAACGTTTTTCAATTTACCAGCATATTAAAATGTTATTATTTATCAACAGCGAAAATGTCGTGGTTTCCGATGATATCAATACGCTCACAGTTGCATCCTCTTAAAGGCTCTGAAGCGTACGATAAAGAATCGCCCTTTTTACGTATGTCTTATATATATGTGCATACATATGGTGTATTGTTGTGATTGTGGTTAGATAATAATAGCTAGGCTATTTTTGTAGTGAGCCAAAAGAATTATTTCTCGTTTAAATTTCAAGTAAAGTATTCCAAATGCTTTATTCTAATTTTGCTACATATTGTGTTTTGGCCTTTCTTTACTTAATTCTTTACCTGCTTAACACTTTCAAATTCCCTATTTTTCTAATAGATATTTTGTGCTAGAAAAGTAAGGAATAGAAGTGGAGTGCTTCAATGCACCTTAGTGCCATTTGGCCACCCTTGGGCCTCTTAATACAAATGAGCTCTGTTCGTTTGTCTATGCTTCAAAATATTGTTAGACGTAATGGCGAACTATTAGAAATAGAAGAAATTCGCGCCGAGAATGGCATGTGAATGAAGTAACTAGAGAACGAAGCGAGAATGGACGGAGTCGAGAAGTATTAAAAATAATCTTTTCATTGCCAATGTTTGACGGAGGTCGGTTGCATCTAGAAAGCATAAGTTCTCATATTTGACGTCCGTCTAAGAATTGATGTTATGTAATTTTAATTGGCTTGATACATTAATTTATCTTCTACTATGAAATCCTATAAATACACTTGTATGTACTTATGTATGTACATACGAACATGTAAGTATTTGTCTAAATGTGTACTAAAATCAATATGCATATGTACTACATACATACATATGTATGTATTTGCAAGTAATCGATGCGTGCCATATACATACATATGCACTTATAATTGTATCTATGTACATACATACATATGTACATATATGCATGTGTATCTAAACATGTCTAAAATGATGTGAAGGGACAGCCACAGACAGGCTTGTCTGCCTGCCTGTTATTTGTTGCTCCCATGGCAGCAAAACTCATAACTTCAATGGACACTGAGAATTTTGCATATATGGTTGAAAAGAGGAAGAAATCGCTTGTGCATAATTTTTAACTTATAACTAACATCTAATTAGGTAGTGGGATACCAACAGCGTCAGCAGTTCCAAAGCAGGAACTGTACAGCGAGCCGATTAAATCTGAATGCATACACACATTTTCATCTATACATCTATGTGTGTACGTGTATACATTTAGTATACCCCTTCATATAAAAAATAATCTATCCTGCCCCCCACATTTCTCTGTTATAATCTCCTATGCAGATGGGGCGGAGAGAAGTGAATAGAAAATAAATGAGAGTTTATAAAGTTATGTATGCAAATGTATATATGTATTTACACCCATCTGCAATTAATATATACTGAATACATATGTTTAAACATACATACGAACATACATATATATCTTTATACGTGTGCGTGTATTCACGCGCATTTAACCCACAAACATTTGCTCCGCTACAGACAAACTTGCCTACACACTCATCGCCAATTTACATCCATACAAGCACACAGATACGCAATGCTCGCAAGCTCGTTTAATTTTATTTTCTAGGTAACATTTTTTTTTGTGCACGCCCCCCACTCTTAGCTCCCCATTTGGTTTTTGTTTTTTGTTTGCTACGAACTTCCTTTTGCCCTACGTACTAACTGAACGAACAAATATGCGCCAGCGTGGCCAATCCGAAGGCAGCAACAGTAGGTGGAGCTAACAAAAAAGCCAAAAAATTCCAGAGCAGAAAAATGAGAGCGAAAATTCAACAAAAACGTTTGGATGTGAAAAATAACAGAAAAAAGTGTACAAGAGAGATTTCTCACTTTTTTCAACGTTTTTCTATACTCATTTTGCACACGAGTAGTACAACAACAAAAATACTTAACTATGGTATAGCAGTGGCGACCCTATCTCTACACTGGTATTGGTATTGGTAAGTCAACAGATAAAAACAATAAAAACATAACAATGTGTTTGTTCTATCAACCAAACACCACGAAAAATATTCGCACACCACAAATCGCACTGTGATGCAATCTCGGTAATATTCGAAAAAACTTGAAGAAATAAATAAGTATTCATTGTACACGTTATGTGTATTTATTTAAAATATAAGTTAACAACACTAATTTTAAAATCAACACCAATGATGTTAATAAATAACTAGCATTAAAATAGCTATAACAAGCATCATCAATAACAGTGCAGAAGCTAGATCAGCAAATTGACATATGTACATATAACATTCGGCATGGGCCGATTAATTCGGCCACTTAGCTTTGAATTATTTTTTACATAAGAATGCTAGCATAAGTAATTTTAATCAATAAATATGGAAAATTACAATTGTAAGTTTAGCTTTTACAATAACAACTCGCGAATAAAGGTCTTTAGATCATAAAAAATTGTGTTGTTTTGGGGTTTTCAATTAAAGAACTAATCATTTATATTTTTTGGCGGAATTGATGATCTCTATTTTGCATTCAGTACGTCCGTCTGATTTATAATCCCACAGGTTATGCACCGGTTAATAAATATACACATATTATTTCAATAAAGGGGAGAACATTCATAGGTAAGTGATTAAAGCAGCCGAGTATGATTGTAGAATGTGCTGCGCAGTGACGGTATTATTCTCGTTGGAAATGTGACACATTTTGTATTTAATTTATTTGATCTTCTAAATCTGGAATGAAAATGTGATTAAAGTGAATTTTCCAACGAACCACACAATCCTTTTCCAACTTTCAAAATAGCGATGGTATACAACTTTTAATGAGCAAATAGAAAGAAATCTACATACATACGTACGTATTTATTTAGAATTTTAAGCATCTACATATGTACCTAGTTGTGTAAAAACTCCGGAGATGCAATAATTAAAAGAAAGAGCATTAGTGGGAAACTTACGTCTTTTTCTTTTTCGACTTTTGTGAAATTTGTTATATGATATTTGATATGGCTAATGATTCTTTGATATCTATGTACATATATGTACACAGATCAGTTTTTAAAACATTACTATTATTATTACATTATATCGATGCATCGATTATGGAAAAAAAATTTTTTAAATGGTAAGTAGTTCAAACTGGTAACGACGATACCTACAGAGCAAACTCGGATACAATTTCGAAGTAACGATATGAAACCTTATGTTATGGAAGTAAATTTGCAAATGTCACATTTTATGATTATGAAAATGCGCACAAATGATTAAAAAAAAATTTTTTAATACTTGGATCCACATGGAATTGTTCCACAGTGCACTCCTACAGCACACAGATGATACGTTAATATGTACATACATATGTATGTATGAAACCAAGTATACATTTTTATGTGAGAGTGCAGAAAAGTGGGAATATACACAATTTGTATTTACATATGTACATTCGTACATACATACATACATACATACATGTATATATACACAAGTACATACTGTATGTGTATATTTTGCGACTTAGACAAACTCCATTATGGTCATCCAATTAATGCCACCACGTACCTCTTTTTCAGCCTCTCTCATGGCAGCATCAGGTTTTTTAAAGAAATATATTTGTATGCATATATATATATATATACTAAAACTCTCCTCCTGTTCTTCGACGCTTTTCAAATCACGTATTCAAGAAGCGATTTCGTATTCACAAGAAGCGATCTACCCGATGCAGTAATAACTCCTCTCACTCAAGTATCCTATGTATGTATGTACGTACAAGAAATATCATTACTTTAATAGGTAAATACTCGAACTTATCATAACAATAATAATAATTGGCGCTCATATAACTGGATGTTTGGCCGAACTTCTCATACGATGTGTGGTGAGCGTCTTGATGTTGGGGCGACCGCTACTATAAAAAAAATTTCTATAATTTCTTATGTTTTAGCGTCGCCTGAGATTTGAACCCGAGACACTCTGAATGAAATACGCTCACGCTATACACTCGACTATGGCGACCGCCGCACTTATCATATCCTCTAGAAAATGTATGTAGTAGATATGTATATTTGCACATATGTATTACCAATATTTGGGGTTTCCGAATGCTACCTGTGTTCATAAAAATACTAGCAAAATGCATTGGCTAGTGTGGACAATTTTGCACTTATTTATGCCATTTGAATTATTTTTTATAAAAATAAACCGTGAATGTCAAATCTTCAAACTTTCTAGAAATTTTATCAACATTCAACAAATTTACAAAATTTGTCAATAAAGCTTTTAACTTTTAAATTCAAGTAAAAGATATTCTTGCTAATTTTTGATAACTCTTTTTTGCTAATAGTGTTATGATTTTTCTTTCATATAATGCATTAACAAAGTTTACTTTTGTATGGAAGAAACTGCTGAGGTCCTTGATTTGGGTATTATTTTTCTCATAAAATCTGTATTGGCAGAATTAAAATGATTATTACTTAAACTTGTGACTGAACTAGCGGCTCTAAGAATATTTAAATGTTAAATGTTAATTTTTCCATTATTATTATCACTCAATTTGCCACCAAGCGAGAACGTGTTCGGTTCTTCGTCGGAGTGATGCGTTCTCCCAGGGATCTCAAATTTTATAGGAATTTGATGTAAACATATACACATATATGCATATACATATGTATATATGTACATATCGCTCATTTATTAGAATACAATTATAATCCAAAAAACTGAAAAGGGAGTAAGTATGGGAGTACATATATGTAAATTCAAAACTTTCAAGCTGTTTTTCTTGACTTTTGGTTGTTTTTTTTTGATTATGACAGACTTCTATTTAGTAAACGAACGATACCTATATTTATATCGGAATACATATTATGAGTTAGACTGGATACCTGCATGTATGCAATTATGTTTAATAAAGCCTTCTTAACATTAGAATTTAAATAGAAAGAAAAATTGCTGAACTTCATTAAGAGCTGTAAATAATTTAGTTTAATGAGAACTGTAGTAAATTATGTGAATTACAAATTTTTTTTTATTTTAATAAATTTTTAATATTATCTTTAATTTTTTTAAATACATTTGCAATGTTTAGTCGAACTTCTCGTACAATGTGGGCGTCTTGATGATGTACCACAAATTGAGGCGTTTACGGTTTAACAGGCCTAATCTGGTAAAAATAGTTTATAGTCTATCGAAAGACAATTGTAGATATAATTTGAAAGATTTCTTGTTGTTTTCTTCTTGTATGTACCTTAAGAAAGATTATTTAAATTTTTTTATTAATTTTGCCTTACTGTGTATTTGAAAAAAATGTTGGTTATAGTATATATATTTCATTACAAACCACTAAAATACGAATGCATTCGGACTTCACTTCTTTAAGTAGGGCTATCAGTTCGTTATGTTCATTATATTTATGAGGATATGCCAAATTGACCTAAAAAACTTTTATTACATAGTATATAGTTATTGGTAAGCATAGCAACTTCATTAAGTTATTGAATCTTCTCTGAATAAGTTTTAAAATCTTACTCTAATTCTAAGAAATTACCCCTTTATTTGGGGAATATGTTTGCTATACGGGCCGTTATGTTAATTGCTGGGCTGGAAAATCATTTCACCTGAATCGTGGTTTTGTTGCTTGATCGGTAAGTTGTATAAATACTTTTCCATAATATTCGCCATTTCATTTTGTACGGATAGCATATTGAGGTTCTTATTCCGAATGTACCCCGGAGCTCAAGTGTCCTAGGGTTTTTGATTGGGTCTTTGAATGACGTCCTTATTACTGGCGCATGCATTTCTCCATAACTGTGATCCGTACGTCCAGCATGACTTTATAATACTAGTGTACAGAAGTTGAGTTGATGAGCCAATGAAGGTACATTGCACGAGCAATAAATACTGAGCTAGAAGTCTAGATGCATTGTTTGGGTATCGAGATCTGTGAAGGATCGCAGTGTCATCCGCAAAGGTTGATAATGTAAGACGGAAATCTGTCAGAATAACTGCTATGTAGAGAATAACGCTTCCTTGTGGAACTCCGGCTGCTATATCGAATTATTGCGTTATGAGCTCAAATTTGTCGTACATTACATCGTCTAGCCAAAACCGGTAAAATGCTGAAGCGACGTCCAAAAAAATTGCTGAGCATTACTCTCATCGTTCAAACGCCTGATGTTGTGCCCGCATTTCAAATTGATGCCAAGGCATTATGATACCCGGGTTGTATACCAATCATGAGGAGAAAGTTTTTTTCAAAGAGCTTTGAAAACCAATGTAGCAAGCTAATTGGCCTACATGAACATGCTTGGGCTTGCCATTTTCTAATTTGGGTATCATTATTATAACGGACTTTTTCCATTGTGTTGGAAAGTGGAAAAATCTTAGTAAAGCGGTAAAGAGATTTCTGACTTCAGTATGTTATAGTAGGACGCGGAAGTCCTATAAACATCTGTGGGGTTATTAAATTATGTCCCGGTAATTTCTTTAAGTTCAGATGCTCTTTGATGACGTTAGTAATCTCAAGTGGATGCAGCCAGCAAGTAAAGGCAAATCATACCCGTTTAGTGAAATGTTTGGCTGAAATACGTCTTTTAGATAAAATGTCACAACGGGTCCATTTCCTATTTTTATATTTTAAAGGTGTGTCGACTTTCGTTGGCGGCATAGATAACAATTTGCGCTGGTTGATGAAAAGCTTTCAATGTATTTGGTATGAGCGAGCTGTTCTTCTGTTTGTAACTAACAAAGCAAACTTTTGATAAATATTATACATATTCAAACTTTATCTCAATAGCAAAATCATTTATTTGTACATAGTAGTGATATTTCAATCATTTAGTATTTGGAATGAGCATCGGCACTTTACGGTATATCGCGATGCATCGGAGGATATACATACATACATAGATGATTCGATTTGCATAGGATTTTTAAAATTTTATTTCACAGCTAAATGTTGCATCAGCAAAAGTGCTAACAATTTCAAATTAATTACTAAATCATTAAAACTTAAATTTCTGAATAGTCAAAAATTCCTCCTTAATGTTTACGTTGTGATTTTTTTTTAAAGAAAAACGCTTAATTCAAGGCCTATTGTCCATTTGATTTTTCTATATAACTTAAAACGTAATTTATTTTTGTAGGGAGATAATGTGGGCATTTCAAAAAATCTGCAGACAAAACTTACATACACATATACATTTTTTGGCCAAACTCCCATCCCTTGTGTACACAATTGAAAAATTTAAATCAAATCAATGTGCATTGATACCTCGACTATTTATACATCGAATGGAAAATTTTAGATGCATCAAAGTTTTCGCGACATCCCTTCTTTATATAAACATTTAACCATTTGAACCGTTACAAGTTTTTTCTAAGGGGCTCTATCCACCTGATTGAACCGCACAGTTTTTGAAGGAGATATCAGCCCTGATAAAAACTACATCTAGCCAAAAGCGCTGTAGTTTAATATTTTCCTATGTTTTTTCATTACAAATAAAGTTAAAATTGACAATTTGAGTTAGTACTTTGCTTACTGACTTCCTATAAAATCATTAATCCACAAAATAAAAATTAACTATATATGCTGAGTAAGCACGACGCCAAAGATATAGAAACCAGTTTTTGTCCTTATTCTTTAAATTAAAGAAATATTTAGTACATATTTGTACAAAGGTTTCGGGTTATGATGCCCAAATACTTGACCCGATCTAAAAATATTTTTCATACACGTGTTGTCAAGGGCTCATCAATCATTTTAAGTTAAAATTTTTCATTATCAATTAATTTAGAAATTCGGTTTGAAAAGTTCACTCTTTCGTGAATACGCAGAAGTGAGCTCTGCGAAAAATATTTCGATGACCTAGCCGGAGTTGGGCCAACCAGAGGTATTTTTTTTAAGCGAGGCCGAAGGCCACCCACGCATTTGTACATTGTATTACGCGTTTTCCTAAAGGGTTTACTTGAAAAAAAAAAATAGTTAAGTAAGCAACGCAGCTTTTATTTTGACGATGTCTAAAATATACAAAATTGTATCCACTAACGGCGACTTGCTAGGAGAAAATGCCTGCGTATTTATTTTTTACTAAAAAAGAGAAGAATTGCATCTTGTTGGACCATGAAGCCATTCCATGTGATATTTATTTAGTTATCGATAAACATATAATATTTTTTATGCACTTTTCTATACTATTTTTGACTTTATATCCACATCTCAATCGTCGACTTTGTCGATTATAAAATAAAAATTTCCCAATGATCAAACCAGAAACAATAAAAACTTACCAACAACAAAAAATAACAAACTATATCGCATTCAAAAATATAAATAACAAATATTTGACTGTTTGGTGATACCTAGACTGGAATATCATATAAAACGATGGAAATTTTATAACAATATACTTACTTACTTACTTGATTGGCGCTATAACCGCTTAAGCGAATTTGACTGAACTTCTGATACAATTTGTGGTGTGCGCCTTGATATTGTAGCACAAATTGAGGGACATAAAGTTGTAAAAGTTTTTTTTTCATGGCAGAAAGACACGCAGAGGTTTGCCATGTCACTGTCAAACATCTTCAATTTGGCCTATCATGCAACCATGGATCGTAGAACAAACGAACAACGCTTGCAAATTATTGATTATTATAATTAATACGAGTATGCGTGCTCTGTTAAGAATGTTCATCGCACGCTTCTTACATTTCAGCGACGAAGCTCATACCTGGTTGAATGGATATGTAAACAAGCAAAAGTGTCGTTTTTGGAGTGAAGAGCAGCATTTCCAGAGCTACCAACGCATCCAGCAAAAGTTACTGCTTGGTGTGGATTATGGGCTGACAGCATCATTGGGCCGTATTTCTTCAAAGTTGATGCGAAACATGTTCCGGTTTTTAAGAGCAATATATATAAAATTCCGTGGTACGCGAAAGAACTCAAAGTTCTAAAAAATTTGAGAAACAAGTTTTTTAAGAAGTTTAAGTCAACAAATGAAAAACGTTTTTATGAATTATTTATCTCACATAGAAACAAATTTCGTGATTTAAATAGGTCCCTGTAAAAAAAATACATTCATAACTTTGAGCTAAATATTAAAAGTAATCCGAAGAGTTTTTGGCGTTACATTAAATCGATAAAAAAAGGTCCAAGCATTCCTAGTACTGTTTAATATAATGATGCTTCTGCTTCCTGCCTTAGTGATGCAGCAAATTTATTTTCTGATTTTTTTCGTCAAATTTTTCGTCTAATGATGATCTTCTTGAAGAAGACTTGGCAGGTGTTCGAAAAAATATCTCAGAGAACTTGTTTTCTTCTACCGACTTTGGATCACTTATTCTGTCGGACGATGACGTCATTGAGGGTTTATTGAAGATTAAAAACTCTTCTCAAACTGGCATTGATGGCCTATCTGTAACCTTGCTTCAAAATTGTGCCTCGTTAGTGCAACCTTTAAAGCTAATATTTAATAAATCCCTGTCTGAAGGAATTTTTATTAACGACTGCAAGCTGACATCAGTCACTTCTATTTTCAAAAGCGGTAATAGGAGCGATATTTCTAATTATAGATCAATTTCCAAATTGTCAGCAGTCTCTAAACCAGTGCTGTCCATCCCATAGCTCAATTGAGCTTACTCTCCATCGTTCAGTCGTTAGCGAACCAGCAACGAATAAACACCAAGCTTGTCCGCGACGCTTAGTGTATGCAATCGTGTATGCAATACAATGCCCTGTAAGAACTTCTTTATGCTAGAAAATGCCTTTGGCGACTTGCAATGCCTTTTATGTTACAAATCGTTCAAAGGAGGCAAAATATCTAATATCAGAAGGCATTTCGATTCCTCCCACAAAAATATACAAGTTTTAGACAAAAAAGCTAGCCAGGGATTATATGAAGCAAAAAAGTTAGTCTTTTTGAAAAAATTCAAAGGGTGGTTGGCTAAAGTAGAAAATGAGGAAGTTGTTAAGCAATCAAATCGAAAACTGAAACTGAAAGCTGAGCTATCTTCCGTGATCAGCTTAGACATTGCTAAACAAGGCCGGCCTTTTGCAGATGGAGTTTTTGTTAAAAACATTTGTCTGAAAATTTTTAAAAAACTGAATCTTGATACAGAACTAGTTAAAAATATACCCTTGTCCCGCCAAACAGTAGCCCGACGGATTGATGAACTAGGAATACACATTCAATCTGCAGTAAAGGAAAAAATTAATGATTGCCAATTGTTTTCTCTGTGCTTGGACGAAACCACCGATATTAATGATTTATGTCAACTGGCGATATGTGTTCGGACAGTTAACGTAAATTATGAAATAACTGAAACAATGTTTTCTCTTGAAACATTCTGTGGGAATGTGACAGGAAAGATCTTGTTCGACGTAGTAAACGAAAAAGTTGTTTCAGTTTTCGATACAAACAAATTTGCAGGAGTATGCACGGATGGTGCAAACGTTATGACCGGCAAGAATGAAGGCTTCATTGGCCAATTGAATAAAAATGGAATTTCTGGGAGACATTTTCATTGCATTATTCATCAAGTTGCACTCGCTTCAAAATTTTTGAGCGGTCATCCTGTCATGAAACGTGCAGAACAGATTATCAATGAAATACGGGGAGGGCACCATTCCCTCACCCACAGAAAGTTTGTAAATTTTTTAAAAACAACTTCTGCTCGGCATATTGACCTAAAAATGCATACAGACATTCGTTGGCTAAGTCGTGGTGATTGTCTCAACAGGTTATTTGAGTTGAGGGAAGAAGTTTTACAATTTCTTGAAATCAATTGTAATGAAGACACCCTAGTTCGATCTTTAAAAGATGACAATTTTATTTTGGATTTAGCATATTTGGCTGATGTCTCCTTTTTTTTGAACAAACTCAATTTAAAGCTTCAAGGAAAAGAAACAGGAATAAACGATGCTGTGAAAAATGTGCATCAATTCCAAACAGAGCTATTTTTGCTTTTAAGGGAACTTCAATCTGGCGATTATACTCATTTTCCGAAAACTTCGGTTATTATTACGAAACATGAGGGTGTTAAGCCGAGTGATCATATTGCACTTCTCGAACAATTGCTTATAAATTTTGAAGACAGATTTCAGGATTTTGTTTCTTTTCAACCATTTCTTGACATCTTTGAAAACCCCTTCAAATGCGATATAAGTAAGTATGAACTTGCAATTCAGTCCGAGCTAATCATCTTGCAAAGCGAAAACGTTCCACCACACGGAGATAATATTGAATTCTGGAAAAATTTAGAAGAATCATCATATCCAATATTGAAAAGAATATCTTATCAGTGCCTTTCACTTTTTCCCACAACATATTTTTGTGAGAAAATTTTTTCGGACTTAAAGTACATTTGCTCCAAGCAGCGCCACAGTTTAACATCAAGTCATTTATCGAATGTACTTTTATTAAGAAGCTGCCACGAAAGTATTCATATTGGCGCAATGTGCCTAAAAAATTGAATTGTTCAGTTGACCTACAAAGCATTTATATTACCAGTCATAATGTTTTCCCATCAGTCCACACACTTATAAAAATTAATTTGCATCAAATAATTAATATCGCTGGTACAAGAATTTTACCAAATACATAATCTGTAAAATACCGCCCTTATTTAACAATGTGTAGGCTTAACATATAACACACTTGAGTTTTTTATTTCTACTCTAATCCAATATGCTTTTATTTTGGTTTAAATTTCCTACTGGGCTGCTCCCATTCTCTCGTTGTCACTCATACATTCACATTTTTCATTCTGGACAGCACTGCTCTAAACCAGGGCCGGCCAAATTGACTGTGTGAGTGTTGAGCTTGTGTTAGTAAGCAGCAGAGACGATGATTTCGTCACAAGCATGTACACTGAGCAGAAAAGAGAAATTTTAATAATTGTTTAGCATTAAATGATCAATATCAACTCCTTCGTTGTATTGCTTATTCCGAATCAGATCGGATAGGTGTTCATTTGTTAAACTAGTAAGCAATTATTTTCGGGCATCTCCTTCAACATTTAATAAATTATTATGGCAAGAAATATAATGCCTTTCCAATGCATGTTTGCTCAATAAAAAAAAAATATTTAATTTCCCACAATTTGTTAAACATGTTTTTTATTTTGTTGTATCAGTTTTACAAGCGGTAACATTTTGCATGAAATCGCTTGCTTGCTAGCGTGCATGTAGGAGACGAAGCGAAACGATATGAATGTGTCTCACTGCTGTGCAGGAGTATAAGCGTCGCCGACATTTTTCTGCTCAGTGCACATGCTTGTTGACGAAATCATAGTGTCTGCTGCTTTCTACTTAAGCAGAATTCTGTGTTGCTTGGTAGCGTGCATGGGAGCGGCGAAGCGTATGCGTGTGACTGCAGCAGCGCAGTCAAAGAGCACATAGGAGTATACGTGTGGCCGGCCCTGCTCTAAACTCTTTGAATGTGTTATCAAAGACAAGTGTAAAACATCTATTCAATTTATTGCCACCTCTGGTGTTCCGCAGGGTAGTATTTTAGGGCCTTTATTATTCATTTTATTTAGTAATGATATCCGTTCTTGTTTCTCTTCTGCTAATTTTCTTCTGTATGCAGATGATCTTAAAATTTATGCTGAAATTAAAAGTTTGAGTCACTCAGCCGTCCTGCAGTCTGAGCTAAATAACTTATATTCTTGGTGCCTTATGAATCGTCTCTTTCTAAATATTAAAAAATGTCACAAAATTACCTTTTCCAAGCTTCAGAAACCTCTTTACAGATCTTATCATATTAATAATACATATCTTGTTTCATCTGATGTGATTAAGGACTTAGGTGTTTTTTTGATTCCAGGTTCAATTTTATCATGCATTTAAACTATGCTGTCTCCAATTCGCTTGCTATGCTCGCTTTTGTACGACGCAACTCTTCGCATTTTGCTGACCCTTATATTCTTAAAATATTATACTCTGCGTTTGTCCGGTCCAAATTAGATTACGCTGCTTTTATTTGGAGGCCTTATCATGCAGTCCATATAAATCGTGCTGAGAGGGTACAACAAATCTTTATACGGTTTGCTCTGTATTCTCTCAATTTCTCAGAACCAACTCCTTCGTATGAATCTCGCTGTCGATTGATTAGTCTTTTTTCCATTAAGTGATAGAGGAACTCTTCTTGCACTATCTTTTATCTTTGACCTTGTAAATGGTAAAATTGACTGCCCTACTCTACTAGAAAGATTAAATTTTAATATTCCTTGCAGAAATTTTCGTCGTTTTAACATTTTTCGTATTGGCTTTCGCAAGACAGTATATAGTGCCAATGCTCCAATCATTAGATCGTTATCGGAGTTTAACTATTTCTCAAATTTTTTGGATTTCAACCTTTCTGGTACTAAACATTTATTTCAAACGCAATTAAAAAATTATTTTCTTGGTAAAAGATAAGTTGAATACTACACAATTGTTTTATATACATTAAGTTTCATTAATTGAGTTTCAATATAAATTTTATAAAACTTCATAAATACTAAGATTTTGGATTGTTACTATGAATTAATGTCTGTTCTGAACTAGTGTTAGACATTACTGAATAAATAAATAAATAAATCGCAACCTTACTGTAAATGGTGACTGCTACCGTGCGATGATAACAAACTTTTTTTTGCCTAAAATGCAAGAACTTGACTTGGTAACATGTGGTTTCAACAAGGCGGTGTCTATTGAAGGCGAGTTACGTGAGCAATTTTTGGTTTAACGCCTCTAGTTTATTTTGTCTATAGCGACAAGCCAGCTCCGAGTGAAGCACTGGACGCCAACATTGAAGCATTTATTCGTGAGATGCCGGCCGAAATGTTGGAGACAGTATGCCAAAATTGGACTTAGCGAATGGAGTATTTGAGACGTAGCCGCAGCTGACATTTGCATGAAATAATATGCAAACATTAAACTATAACGACCGTTCTATCGATTCAAATAAATGTTACATGCATTTTTCTGAACTTCATGTTTTTTTTATTTCAAACTTCAGATAGTTCTTAAAAGATCGCCCCGTACAATATTATCATAATGTTTGTAATTTTACAATACATTTCATTAACTACTCAACTCATAGCATAATTGGCAATACATAGGAATGGCAAAAAATATTTATGCCAAATTATTATTATGTTTTTTCTAGGTCAAATGCTTATGCAATATAGTTTGTATGCAATTCATACCAATCCAGGAAAGACTGAACCTCACAGTAGAGATCAGATCATGCGCAGCATAAATTGTTGTCACAAAGACAAAGAACGTAGATTACAAAGAAGTTGCATCAGTGGAATTATACTGTGGTAAGAAATATTAGCTTACTTCACCGCAGCACAAACCAATTGGATCCAATCAGATTCTAATATCAGTCAGCAAAAGTCAAATTTATTCTGGTTTGGTGAAATACATTAAAATATTATGTTGCGAAAGTATGCTACTTCTTCTCTATCTACGTCTTTGCACAAGGATATTTCTTTTTTTACCAAAACTTAAAAATAAGTTGCCAAATAGATAAAATAAATTAGCAATTTTTTAATAGACAAATAATACATACTTATACGCATTTGTATATAAAAAATAAAAAAAAAACTGTAATTAGTATTATTAATTTAAAAAAAAATCCAAAAGCATTATTTGTAAGACTTTGAGTTTCTTTAGAATATATTTTCTGCAAGTGCAATTATTAACAAGTTATAACCAGTTGAAGTCATGAACATGGTTTTCTTTATAATAGTATTATAAAATTCTACACTAAGTAAGACCTTTTGATATTAAAAAATCGAAAGCAATTGTGAACAGTAATAACTTATCTAGTGAAAAATATGTATTATATGTACATATGGACGTTGGAAAAAAGTTTTCAAAATGGTTTTAAAAAGTTTTCAAAATTTATTAATTTATAAGTAACCAGATTTCAAAAAATTACCAATTTTGTTAAAAAGTTATCAAAACGGCAACGCTAACAGTGTCGAGGTTTTCTGTCAAACAGCTGATCGTGGGCGAACTTCGCAACATACGTTGGTGAACGAACTACGAACACAATTGAATTTATTAACCAGGGGCATAAAGTGTCCATCTGTGGCGCTTCATTTTCAAAAGTGGAAGCAGATCGATCAATATTCTCGATGAGACCCAATCTTTAAATCACTAAAACAATACAAATGGCCTCCGTACGACAAAACGTTTCAAGTAAGAAAATCTCTCATACTCGATGGTATAGTTCGATTTTAATCAGCAAAGCCTGCATGTATATATTATTACATACTATTTAGCATCGAGATTTCTTTGTGATTACCGCTAATTATTTGTTTGGTGAGAACTCCATTTAAATTTGGTTTCTTAGGGCAATATTGGAAAGCTTGACATGAAAATACTTTTTAGTATAAACCTAAGATCTTAGGGTTGTGTTTCCGGGCAAATGGGCGAAAACTTGTAAATTTTAATTATCAAAATTATTGAATATAAACAAATCCATTTATTTTTTATTTTATATGTATTTAAAAAAATACTTTTTGAGTAAAGTTTTTGTTAATTTGTATAAAAATTACATAGTTTTTGGTTTTTCGAAATATCAAACTCTTGCAACAAACGCTAGTTATGTACATATGTATGTATATACATAGGTAGTATAAAGAAGTTCAGTGTAAGCAATTCTCTCTTATTCTCATTAATACGATTCATTACCAGAGAGGCTTTTTTATGAAAGCGAGCAGATCCTTGCAGGCAACAAATAATGGTTCGCAAACACTCGTCTACCTACCAGATAGATGTATGCATGTACATACATACATATCTAAAAACCATGGTGGCAGAAAATGTTATTCACTTTTAGCACATTAAAAACAACAATGGCGTATATTTTAACTTACATATATGCACACACACATATACTTTACATATGTATGTATGTATACGAATGATTTGACGAATGAATGAAGGTGGTGGAGGAAGTTGGAGTGATAAATGTTAAGATATAATTGAGCCTCAGGTTTAACGAGGGGAGTGTATTGCAGAGTGTTGGTTTAAGTGATGGAAAAAGTTAGTTACAAAGTAGAAAGTATGGGCTAAAATGCTTCAAACCGTAAAATATTTGAAGGAAATAGTCGAAAAAGTGAAAGGATATTAGGAAAGATCTTGATTTATTGTTCGAAATACATTACATTTGCCATTTTTCTAATATTGCATTGGGCATCGAAGAAATTTATAGCTGGTTTAAAAAACCATAAATAAATTTAAAAGTACATGCCGTTACTTTAATATATAACTGCCGTTAACTCTTTATTAAAAAAAATTTTTTTTACGCATTCAATAAGAAAGGTCAATTATGCAAAATAGACTTAAAACGTGTTCATTTTTTTCAGTGATTAAAACTCAGTCTGAGAACTACATATCTTGCTTTGATATGTTTTTCATTCCACAGAAAAACTAGCATGAGGTTAAGTTAGTGTTTATATCTATCAATGTTTAAATTTGTATTATTAGGACAAGGCAAAAAATACAAACGCATGCCTTTATATTTCAATCCTAATAAATAATGGTTTATATGTATGTATGTGTATATTGGCGTCATAAGTCTAGAGGAAGATAATAAAACTATGTGTAGATTACACCGTAGATTACTTGATGTCATGCATATTACTTCACAGAAATCAAGTGCGTTCATATGTGGTATTCCTAATTTATGATGAGGGAAATACAAATTTTTCAGATCTAATGATTATGAGAGAACACGTTTTTTATTATTATCGAGTATTTCGTCTTCATTTATAATAAATTACATACTTTCTTTTTCGTTTATTGAAACTTCAATTAAAATAAAGCGCAGGTTCAATATATACATAGACATCACCAAAATTAAAATTAACCTGAAATTGTATTCAAGGACACCACAACTGACATATCCTTTTTTTAAATATGTTTTTTCCTACTTTTTCTTTGATTTTTCTAAGTAATTTATATACAAACGATTTTTATATAACAATATTATAATTGTTCATTTTATGCTTTTATTACCGTTTAGATTACTTTTTCCCAGTTGAAATGTAAATTTGCAGTTATCGAAAACCAAAATCGCTTGAAAAGAAATAAGGAAGAGTTTAAGTTCGAGTACAACCGGCGCATATTTTAATCCAAATAACAATATTTGACGTATACATTGAAAACAGTTAATTTTTTATATAAAATGAAAAATGCACCTTTTTTTAATTTGTCTTCCTTTGGTTAATTCACTTTATTTGGATATAATAAAAAATCAATTCTCAATTCAAAATATTTGGGTAAAAAGCGTTTTTCGTTTCTCCATCTGGAGCATGAATGAACAAAGAACTTGGAATGCCAACTCTTGAACAGGCCAAGTAAAGCTGTCCTTGCGAAAAACATGGCTACGCCAAATACAATGCGGAAACTTAAAGGGTCCTAGCGCTTTATTGATTTACATCGGAAATGACGTAATGAAAATTGCAAACGTTAGGATTCAAATAGCATTTCTGTTGTTATCGTTGGAATATTCGGCATTGCCATTGCCAGTCAATATTGTGTCTTCAATTTAATTTTACATCAATTTCTTACTGCCATCTTGTGCCTAATTTCAAGGAAATTGGACTATAAGACAATTTTTCCGAAAAGATCGGTCCCTGGTCCATCTACCAGCAAAAAGTACTTTATATGTTAATCCAACAAATATATGAATCTCTTCTACTCGTTATATGTTACAACTTGCGATAGAAGCATCGTCAGTATTAAAAACTTTATTGTACTATATGCCCTACAGATGAATAATAAATGTATACGCATTTATGATAATGATGAAAGAGAAGCCGAGCTGCGACCCGAAGAATTGTGCATGCTTTGATGCATACTCCAAGTATTACAAATTAAAAAGAAATGCACAGTTTATACGAAATTTTGGCTCAATTTCAAAAGAAGTTTCAGAGATATACATACATACATACATACCTATTAACTGTGTTAGTGACGCCTAAGTGTTCCCAATATTTTTAATTCCATGTGTTTCATTCTCACACTCAATCTTGCCCATAAAATTTGAGCAAATTACCTGCTATAGTTCATAATTATCGGACTTTTCAGGTGTTTATGATATACCGTTATATTAGAGGTGAAAACGTTGTTTCCAACTTTATCTCTCATATGTTCCTATTTGCTCTATAGCGGCAGTTCAACGCCTATTCCTAGGATTAATAGCGATTCCACATCAGATCTAGGTATCCCTGCATTATTTCAAAGAGGGTGTTCAGAAACTTCCCCTTGACAATAAGTAAGTATCACATCATCCTACGTTGTATAGAGGCGCTGATCCACTCTGATTCGACGGTTCTGTCGTAGAGCAGAGCAAGCGGTAGATGCACCTTATTAGCCTGGTATCGACCCCAAGCTCATTCAAGGATATAGCTATTGCTTCAGGATACTAAAGCCTCCCTTTATATACAGGAAGCCACCAACTACGAAGTCCTTGGGGTTAAGAGACTCCTCTATGACATTAACAACCGTAGAGAGCTGTAAAGAGAGCAAGAACATCTCCTCAGACTGCTGTGGCTGCGCGGGATCGTTCCAACCAAGTGATGTTTCTCCACCCGGCCTAGTTCACAGGAAAACGGACATCGAGGAGAAGCTTAAGCGACTCCACACTGCTCATCGCCTAGTTGCTTACTTATCCCTTGGCCAACCCAAGGGGAACGGAAGCTCTCGCGCGTAAGACTGGAAGAGTCGTGGCAGCATTCCACTTATAAATTCCGATCTTCTGAAGTTCTCAGTCCAAGGGTTCTTTACTCCTCCTCGCTTGATTAAAACGGCGTCTACTCGAAGCCCTAAGCTCAAAGAGTTTTACCGTTCACCAGGGCGGGTTAGATTTGACGCAAAATCTCAATCGCTCAACCAAGTTGTCAATCCGTACATAGGATTTCTTCAAACGGAACGCCACCGAACACAATTAATCCGTTTGAAGAGAGCAGGAGCCGAAAAACGCCCGGAATATGCGACCAGACACGAGGCAATAATTTTCAACCATGACAACGCCCGGCCCCACGTTCCTATTCCTGTTAAGAACTATTTGGAAAACAGAGGATGGGAAGTTTTACCCCACCCGCCTTATAGCCCAGACCTTGTTCCGTCTGACTACCATTTGTTCCGATCGATGCAGAACGCCCTGACTGGAATACGGTTCACATCAGAACGGGATATGAAAAATTGGCTTGATTCATTCTTGGCTTGTTCACTATACATATGTAGTTGCTTTATTCAAGTATATACTCTTTTGGGATGGGATCTACATAATACCAGAAAGATGGGAAAAGCCATAGCTTCAGATGGGCAATACTTTGAATAATACTATTGTACATGTTTTTCTTAAATAAACGTTCAAATTTTGGAAAACCCCCGCACGAATTAAGTTATAGACCAATATTTTATTAAAAAAGTGCTAGAATCGCATAAAATTCATAAAATTGTTTGTCATCAAATCGTCATCTTGTGGGTAAAAAAAATGAAGTATTCAGGAATCAATTCGGTTTTTTTCGACAGTTTTATTTTTTTTTGAATTTCACAAGTATATTTCAATTTGATTCAAAAACTTAAAAATTTGTTGTTAGTTAATAATAATAGTAAGCATAATAAGTTAAAAAAATGCCTTAAAATACCGGTCTTTAATGTCCATTCATATACGACATGTACTTTCTAATGTAAGTATATATGTATATACATATATGTATGTACATAGGTACATAAGTACTAGATATAAGCGAACACACATATATATTTGTAAATATAATACTCAGTACTGGCATGAGAACGAAAAAGTTCTGATACGAGCACAAAATTTGGTAATTTGCGAAGCCGTGAGTAGCAATGCAAATAGCACAACTGCAAGAACTCTTACAGATTTATATACATATTTGTGTAGATACATATATATGTAGATATCTATGTAACGGCACATGCCATTACCAAGAGTAGGAACTACATAAGAGGCAAAAAATGTAATTTATTATTTACGTGCATATATTTACATGTGTATGTATGCATGCATGTGTATATAGAAAAATTAAACGTGAGCATTGCATTTGAGTCAACATCATTCATACAGAAAAGCTAACCACCCAGTAACTCGACTGAACCTCGAGGGGATACAGTAACAACCACAGAAATAAAGAATAGCTACACATCGACTGCTACAACAACAATCTTGAATAATGGATGTTTGCCCGCAAGGCCTTTGGTTGCTACCAATATAGCAAGAACACGAGTACGTACTTTATATTGGATTGGTAAGTATATATGTACATATGTACATTTAGATATATGTTTGTACTCATATACATAAGTACAAAAATCTACATATGTAGATACATACGTGGGTATGTGTTAAAGAATTCATTTTCTATTGTGCACATGCTTGCGTATTTTTCACCATTCCAAATAATTCATTTTGTAGAAAAAGCAAGATTTAAAATTAATTTTGTGAAAATTATTCACGCAAACTCCGCAAAAACGCTGTGTCTGCTTGTTCATGATGGCATAATGGATGTAAATAGTAGCTGAAGCATAGACAGACTTGCGGAAGAGGGTAGCCATTTTCTTGTGTGTATGTAAGAATATGTGTAGTAATTTGCATACGTGTGTGTGTATATATACAATGTACATATATATTTACATATAAGAAAACTGAGGACGTGGAGCGCTAAAACTTATGCAGACACAGAGTTCTTCGTATTTAAATTTTTTGAAGATAAATGATGGCGCGGTCGCTGCACATGTGCCCCATAGGGAGTGCCAAATTAAGGCTATAATAACACAGGGGTAGACAAAAAAAGTTTTGTGACCATAAAAAATAATTTCCATTGGCCATTTTCCCGCTACCACCTTCTTACAACCTAGCCTGTGGATTGAAATTAAAATTTCCACGGAAAGCAGAGGTGGATGTGTATTCCTACGTTTTTTGAGAATCCCCTTACTATACTCCAATTAATAGCCAAATGTATTGGCAATCATATTCGTTTTCAGCGAACCAAAAAACTTAGAAATATTGGGGTTCACAACACTTTCTTTTAGGGTGCCTGTGCAATTATTCAGTGTCTGGTTGTGCGCTGGGCTTGGAGCTCGTCACGTGAAAAAATTTATATCCCATGAAAAGTTTAAGTATGCCTGGGATGAGATTTCCCCTTTTGGCGCCGACTACAGGTATTTGAGGGCATGCACCTGAAATATCCGAACACTTAATGGGGAAGGTGCCACTGACCGGATAGTTGATGTCCTCGAGCAAGTAAAGGCTAACATCACCGCCATCCAGGAAATGAAATGAACGGGGAAGGTAAGAAGAACTGAGACTGACCGACTTTACCGGAGCTAGAAACATAATAGTTTGTGTCACTAGGTTTCCGCACAAGAAAACCCACCAAGCCACTTAGCTGTCCCCCGATCGAAAAACGAGAAACTAAATCGATCATATTGCGATAGACGGAAGGTACATTGTATATTAGAAGAACGTACACTCCGAGGAGCGAACATCGACTCGGTTTATTATCTTGTCGCAGCCAAGTTGTGCATACGCCTATGTGCGGCAAAGAACGTACATACATACATATGTCTAAATACAGGCATAAAACTCGACGTCGAAAAGCTGCAATCTCGGCAATCCGGAATTCGCGGACATTGGAAAGACATTTCTCGTTCTCTATCTACCGGTGCTGAGGAAGTTCTTGTACTCCAGCGAGCCCTCAAGAACAGCTAGTAAGATGACGAATGTCCCGCCTCCGCAGAAAATAAAGACGCTCCCACGGTACGCTACCCTAGGGTGCAACGCGCCAGCTGAGCTATTCAGGATTGGAAGCGAAGAGCTGGTAAGGTGCATGCACCAGCTTATTTGCCGAATATGGTCGGACGAATGCATGCCCACCGATTGAAATTTAAGTGTGCTCTACCCAATCCACAAGAAGGATGATCCTGCCATATGCGGCACTGGATTAGCCTGCTTAACATTTCGTATACAGTTTCTTCGAGCGTATTGTGCGAAAGACTGAAGCCAACCGTCAACGAACTAATTGCACCTTAGTGGCTTAGATTGTCTTTAGACTTGTTACAACTACCATCGGCCAGACGCCAAATCTTGGAAAAGACACTTTAGAAGAGGATCGACACACACGATTTCTTTCTCAACTTTCAGCTTTCGACAGCACGAGAAGAAGTTGCCTATATGCCGCCATGTCTGAATTTGGTATCCCTGCGAAACTAATACGGCTATCTAAAATGACGATGAGCAAGAGCACCACCTCAGTCAGAATTGGTTAGGTCCGAACCATTTGATACCAGGAGGGTGTCTCCCAGTCTTGCGACTTCTTTAACATTATGTTGGAAAAGATAATTCGAGCTGTATAATTAAGCCGGTCAGGCACCATTTTTTATAAGCGTGTGCAACTGCTTCGTATGCCGATAACATGGACATGATTGGCCTCAACTATTGTGCCGTTAGTTCTGCCTTCTCCAAGCTTGATAAGGAAACGAAGCGAATGGGTCTGGAAGTGAACGAGAGCAAAACGAAGTACCTCCTGTCAACAAATAAACAGTCGAGTATTATTTCCCGAGTATTATTTTCGAGTATTTGCTCCCGCGTCACTGGTGACAGAAACAATTTTTAAGCATTAAGCGCTACTTTGGGCTGATTAGACAAATGAACAGTGAAGCCCTCTCTTGACGAATGAAAACCAGTCTCTATAAGTCCCTCATCAAGCCCGTGCTATTATATAGGCAAAAGTAAGGACGCTATCAACAGATTCTTCGAAGGATTTAAGGACCTTTGGATCCATTGGCAGACAATGAAACGAAGGAACTATAAGTTGTATTGGTTTTATAACGACGGCGGCACGCTGCAGCTACTGGAATGCTTTACTAGACACGGTCAAAATCTCCTAGGTGGTTATAGCACCAATTATTGATTGATTAATTGTGTAATTATTCAAATCAAAATTTTAATTCTCGGGCGCACCATATAACTTTGGTCACATAGCGGTTATTCGCAACAGTCTAAAGCTACCGTGACAGATGTATGTTCAGAATAAAGAGAGAAATCAATTATTCCTGCCTTTCCGTTCGTCAATCCGTCCGTGCATCGGGTAACTTGAGTGAATGTTGAGATCTCCACGAAACTTGTTGCACACATACTCGTAACCAAGGTAGGATGGTATTGAAAATGGGCGAAAAAAGCATGCCCACATGATATTTCTTATAAATTGTGTATAATTTAATTAAATTTGACTTTCCAAACAGATGCCAGCTCTCCCCAAAAAAATAGGTATGAAGTTCTTCTCGCCTTGCCGGCCCATTTGAAACCCATATTCTAATACTTTATGTAACTGATGTATATTTAAATAAAATTTAATTTTTCAAACAGGTCGCAACCCTCTCGTAAGCATAAAATATATTTTACAACACATTCTCACATCTACTAAATATATAAGTAAATACAAAATTTCATAAAAATCATAAATCGACGGCAAACACCGTGACACAAGATTTATATATAAGATATATATTTACTTTACAAACGAAATTTAAGTGCTGTTCTGAAATTAAGAGCTATGGGAGATCCATTTCTTCGGGAACATTTGGAAGAGCTAGGAAAATGTAAAAATAAATACATAAATCCATAAGTATAAAATGAAATAATTGCTGTTTCTTATAGTATACTAATCAAAAAAGTTATGGTTCAAATTAAAGCAGCGAAAGTCTACTCAGTTCTGGTTGATGAAACACGCGTTGTCTTACGAAGTTGCAAATTGCATCAGGTATACGAGTGTGGCAGAAATATATAAGTATATTATACGCGAAGATTTTTAGAAATGTGTTCCAACAGCATCCACTCCATTTGAAAGTATTTGCGACAGGATTTAGTAAAATATTGAATATTTTGATTTGTTGTAAAATACCGTTACGAGTATATGAGAGATGAGCGTGACTTTATTCCGATTTCTTTAATTTTCGAAATTGTGATTTCTGACTAGAAATCCAAGATGTACTTAATTTGACAGAATTTGACAAGGAAGTTTCGGAGATATACCTATTTTCATTAAGATGGGCGATATCCTTGATTTTGGTTTTTTTTTTACCGTTATGTGTGAGGTGGGCATGGTTTTGGTACGATTTTTTAGAAGTTTCAAAATTAGTTTTTGAAATATACCTAGTTGTTCTAAAGTAGGCGGTGCCACGTATTTTACCAAAATTTTGTATCCCGTGTGTTTGCTTGTGCAAACTCATTCAACATATTAAATATGCGCAAATTCTTTTACTAGTTACTTAAATATCTCGTTTTTTTTATTTTTGAAAATTACCGTTATATGAGAGGTAGGGCATGGTTTTTACAATTTTCGAAATTTTGCTTATTGATTTGAAATGCCATGTATGCATCCACTTTGGTGGAATTTGCTAGCATAGTTGTTGAGATATACGGAGTGGGTGGTGCCAGGCCTATTACCTTTTTTTATTCCGTGAATTTGGTTGTGCAACCTCATTCTAAATTTTAAATTTAAGAAAATTAACGCTATGTGAGAGGTGGGCGTAGTTTTGATTCGATTTTTAAAATTTTTGGAAATTTTCTTAACTACATCAAATGTGATGGGTCTACCACATTTGGTGGACTTTCCCAAACCCAATCCTATGTATTAAATTTGAGCAAATTATCTGCATTAATTAAGATCTTTTGATTTTCACAAAATACGTGGGCGTGGCTATTGTCCGATTTCGCCCATTTGCAATACCAAAATATCCTGGCTCCAGTGCAATGTGTATACCACATAGCTTAATATTTACTTGTGTTATCCGACTGCCGGGCGGACGAACGGACAGACGGTCGGACGGATTTCGCTATTAATTATAAGAATTTTGGTATATACATACATATGTATATGTATATATCTATCTCGGTTGCTTTATCCTGTTACAAAAAACCGTTAGGAAAACCCTCGGCACCACCAGTGCGCTCACGTATAAAAATGAATGTGTGCCCGTAATTAGCGTCCAAAGTGTTCAACCGAAAGTGCCTCCATCGAAAAGTGGGCGGTGCTATGCCCCATAGAAGAGAAAATTTGAATTCGTCTTATCTACGCACCTAGTCTCGGTACAGAATAATCAAATTGGAGCATACTTATATGCCTTATGGCTCGAACGCATTTTGGAAATATGCGAGGTTTCAAGTAAAAACTCAAATTTTTTATAACTCCAATACTCTTTGAAGCCGATGTACAATATTTAGTATATATATCAAGGTAAGTGTTATTGATTTCATTTGTTGGGGAAAACCCCATTTAATATCTTTCCAGATATTTGATGTACATAGATATATAATATTTGATATATACATAAGTGTTGACTTTAGATCAAGGTATAGAGGATATTTTAAACCCAAAGCGTTATGATAAAATATCTCATCAATAGCTAAACAAATCGAGCCGGGTACGCTATTATAACAGCATTTTAAAAACTTAAGCTAATTTTACTGATTTAAATAAAAATCAAAGGATTTTAAGATGACGGCGTTTAGAAATTTCGATATTCACGTATCCCTCTGCCTAATTTAGTTATCCGTAACAACTATGAAAGAATTTGCTAAAATTAAATTTAGTTTAGTTTGATTTATTAAAATGAGTGTTATATTGGGTGGTTAAATTTTAAGGGCCGATGTTGATTTTGAATAAAACACAAATTAGTTTGGAAATTATTGTAATTTCTTTTTAATATGTTAATATGGTGTGGTTCAATTATGTATGGAATAAAATATCGGTCAAATGTCCGCCGCGACCTCGCCGGCACACCTCCATCCGATGGTCCAAATTTTCGATGACACTGAGGCATAATTGAGGTTCTATGCCGTTAATGTGCCGAATTATCTCATCCTTTAGCTCTTGAATTGTTGCTGCTTTATCGACGTACACCTTTTCTTTCAAATAACCCCAAAGAAAGTAGTCCAACGGTGTCAAATCACATGATCTTGGTGGCCAATTGACATCGCCACCACGTGAGATAACCCGGGCGTTGAATTTGTCGCGCAAAAGAGCTATTGTTTCGTTGTCTGTGTGGCAAGTGGCACCATCCTGTTAGAACCACATATCGTCGAGTCGAATCGTGCATGCGGAGCGAACAACACGTAATCGGATATTTCTCTTCTTTTTTTTGCCTTGTGCAAAAGTAAAATTCTAATAAAATAATACATCTTAAATATTAAAACAACAGCAGCAGTAGTTTTAAATCTGCAAAAATAGTGATTAAGAATTATGAGCGAGCGCAATGCGCTTGACTTTGTATTTAATAAAGTTATAAACTCTGAAAAAAATGAGTTAAATAGAAAAAGAAAAAATTAAAACGTGACCGAGAACACAATGTCAAAAACTTACAAAAACAATTACTACGCTATACTAGACGATGATCTAGAAGAGTGTAATGAAGCATTTGAAAAATTTCAACAATATGTACACAAATTAAATGATGAGAGCGAACAAACACGAGCTAATAATGGTCTAAACAACAATAATAACCCATCAACTAGCGCAGCAGCAGCCAAAGCTGCACCTGCTAATGTAACTCAAAACAATGAATCGACAGCAATTACAAATGTCAAAAGCAAGAGTAACAACAAAAACATTCCACCTATTAATACATTTGATGTAGAATCAAAAGAGATAATCGAACTTATTAAAAATGGTCTAAAGATAAGACAATTTAAAATTAAAGAATATAACCAAAATAAATTAGCGATATACTTAACAAATCTCGACGATTATAAAAGAGTTCGCGGCTATCTTGAAAAAGCCAACGTCAAATATTACTCATATACACCTAAATGCCTAAAAACAAAAACATATTTACTGAAAGGCCTAAACGGCAATACTAACTGTGAAGAAATTCTCAACGAGCTTTGCAGCTACCAAAACGACAACCTCAAAATTCTTAAAGCAAGCCCATTTACCACTAAAAAATCATTACAACGAAATATATCGCTGCCAATATTCATGGTCCAAATAACCGCTGAAAGCAATATTAATGAATTGAAAGCAATCAATTGTATTTTATACCATTGCATTAAATGGGAGCATCTACGTAGACCTCAGATACCACAGTGCAGAAATTGCCAAAACTTCTTCTATAGCGCCGCCAACTGTAATATGCCACCAAGGTGCGTGAAATGTAGCGGATCACATAACAGCAAAGAATGCCCTCCCACAGAAGGAGAAAATACAGAAAAGGAAAACCTATACTGTGTATTATGCAAAAAATCAGGGCACCCCGCATCCTACAGGGGCTGCGAACGATATAAGGAGCTACAACAGAAGTTAAGATTGAAAAAACAAAATCTAGCTATATCTAAGCCTAACAACACTAACAACCCGAATAGATTCATTAACACTAATTTAAGCTACGCAAATGTAACTAGAGAAGAGCACGGCGCATCAAAAACTTCCAACGATCAAAATACTCAAAACTCATTCCTAGTAGAGTTAAAAAATACAATTTTATCCTTAAGCAAACAAATAACAAACCTCCAAAAACAACTAGAATTGCAGACGGCTAGAGTCGATGCAATATGCGGTTTAATGGACTCAGTATGAGTTGGACCCATGCAGACTACTACTAAACCCCAATTAAATATTATTTCTCTTAATGTCAATTCTCTCATAAGTTTATGTAGGAGACTAGATTTAAGTGAATTTTTGAAAAACAAAAACCCAGACATATTATTACTTAATGAAACTAAATTAAACCCGAAACACAAACTAAAATTTGTCGGATGCAACTTGATAAGGAAAGATAGGTCAGCCGGCATGAGAGGTGGGGGCACAGCGATACTAATTAAAGAAGACATTAAATTTACCAGTTTTTAATCGCAAAATTGATCATTTATCATGCTTTGAAACTTGCATAGTTAAGATACATATGGCCCCGAATAACATATTATATACAATAGCAGCATATTACCCAGCAGGAAATAATAACGATGTATTTAAGACAGAGTTTAACACAGTTTTCGAAGCTTTAAAGCTCGAGCAACTCAATCACTACTATATATTAGCAGGGGACCTTAACAGTAAGCACATGGACTGGAGAAATGCCCAAGATAATCCTAAAGGCAGAGCGTTAATAGATTGGCTTACCACAAATTAGTTCAAATTCAGATGCAGTATGTACGCCTCTGTATCACCTTCATACATGAGAGCAAGCTTTTTTTTGGATGTCTGCATTGCCGATCACAGGTTAAGTATACTGAAATCCAACGACACCGTCAGCTGTTTAAACTGCCTTCACTATGACAGTGATCACAACGCCATAGAAATTATAGCTCGTAGAAACGCTAGCTTCTTTACACTACTTGCAAACTCGGAAAAAGGAACATTGGACTACAAAAAAACCAATTGGAAAAAATTCAAAAACACTTTGACTTCAGAACTCCAGAACGATATACGGATACCAGATAATAGAAATCTAAATAATATTGAGATCGACTACCACTTGGATAAGCTAAACAATATTATATTAACTGCCATTGAAAAAAGTGTCCCGAAAACAAAAACTTGCGGCATTACTCATAACTTGGCCAAAATACCAGTCTTAAAAACATTACTTTTAGAGAAAAGTAAAACTCTCACCAATATAAAAAAATATAACCGGCTAGAACTACATTGCTCTGCTGGCACCATACAACAAGAAAAGCCAAACTAAAGCTAATCAAGAAGCTTATACAGGAAAATATCAAAATACATACATATAAACAATCAACTAGAACATAGACTTTCTCATATTAATACTAGCGATCCCTCAAAAATATCCACTGTAAAAAAATCGTTTCTCAAAACTCAAGATGAGACCATCAGTCACCTTTCTATCCCCTTTGCTTCATCCGAACTGATGCAAGCAGCGGGACTAGATAGCTCTTTAATTGAAAAGAATCTGGCAACCAACTACATTATTAAAAACAACAAAGACATAGTAGATGTCATCGGCGTCCACTTTGAAGCAATCCACTCTTCAAAACAGAAAGTGCCTACTAATCTAGTTCACTCACAAGTTGATGAATGCTTCAATGAGTTTTTAAGAACAAAAACTTTATTTGATAGCATCGAAACGAAGAAAACAACATTTAGCACTGAAAAAAGAGCAAATGGTCTTACCGAGGAACAGACTGAAAGCTTCTTCATTCTCCCTAACGACCTTGCAGGGGTATTCCAAATTTGAAAGGTAAATTGTCATCAGGTTTAGATCAAATACCAAATATCATTCTAAAAAATCTTCCCTTAGAAATAATTTTAGAATATTGTACTCTATTTAACAACATGCTGAACAATGCATATTTCCCACCTTGTTGGAAAAAGGCTAAAGTGATAGTTATACCAAAAAAAGAAAAAGAAAAAAATAATATTAAAAATCTTAGGCCACTCAGCTTGCTTCCAAATATTAGCAAAGTCTTCGAGGTGGTAATAAATATAAACATCAGTAGAATGCTCGAAAATAATAATCTGGTCAACCCAAAACAATTTGGCTTTAAATATGGACATTCAACCATTCATGCTATCAACCTTCTGGTCTCGGAAGTAAACTGGAACTGGAATAAAAAAAATGTCGCAGGAGTCCGTTTCCTAGATATCGAAAAAGGTTTTGACCAGGTTTGGATAGAAGGACTTATAACAAAACTTATCGGATACAAATTTCCTCTTCATCTGATTATATTAATTTATAATATACTTTGTAACAGAACATTCTCGGTATTGATAAATAATATAAAAAGCGGTCGAGAATTCAACATAAAAAATGGCTTACAGCATGGAACTGTAAATACCCCCATCCTTTTTAATATATTCATACTAGATTTACTGCATAAAATAAACAATATAATAGCCTTCGCAGATGATAAAGAAAACAACCAGAGCATATTACGTTTATAAAAAGTATTCTCGACGAAATTTCTGCATAACAGACTAAAATCAATTATGTACCAGTCATTGGTAAGACCTATACTCACATATGGTTGTCCTATATGGTATAACTTGTCACCATCATACATGGAAAGGTTAAGAAAACTGGAAAGAAGGATCCTGAGATCGTGCACCTCCTTATAGAGGACAGCAAAAAGTAACTACACCAAATACGTAACAAATGCGAAAGTGTACAACACAGCCAACGTATCCAGAGTTGACTGTCATATAATAAATCTAACTAGGAGACACATAATCCGCTGTCTATACAATGATAGTAACACACTAATAAGTGCACCTTACTACGAAAGCGACGAATATTTCCTTTCATCTATGAAAAAAGGATTTACACCACCGGAGTCATTCCTATATCTAGACAAGAACGGTTGTATATAAAATAAGGAACATATACCGATTATTTATCACATTTTTAGAAGAACCAACATTAAAACAGTTACGTCAAAAACCCTTAACAGAGAAATACAACGTTTTGACACATACATCTCTCCCAGAGACAAAATAGAAGCCCTCTTTATTAATAAAAAATGTTGGTGGCTAAACAATACGCAATCGTGAACACTAAAAAGCTAATCATGCATTGATTTTACATGTTTTTTTCTCTGCAATATAATCTAAATATTATAAAAGCTTTAAGTTAAAGCAGACCAATTTAAATAACATCAATTAATAAAATGTTACTATTTATATTTATAAGAAGCTCGCTAAGTACTTGAGAACTCGTCTAGAGTCATTGTATAATTGTAGTATATACTTGAAACTATTGTTTATTTTAGTACATAGCATTATTAATATTAAATAAATAAACAACTTAAAAAAAAAAAACCACATATCGTCCACATCCATATGTTCCAATTCGGGCCCTAAAAAGTTCGTTATCATCTCACGATAGCGAACACCATTCACAGTAACTACCTGACCGGCCTCATTTTGGAAAAAATACGGCCCGATGATGCCGCCAGCCCATAAACCGCACCAAACAGTCACTCTTTGTGGGTGCATTGGTTTTTCGACAATTACTCTTGGATTATCATTCGCCCAAATGCGGTAATTCTGCTTATTGACGAATCTACTGAGGTGAAAATGTGCCTCATTAAATTGACCGAAAGAATCACGAAGTGCACGATATCCATTTTGATTTGAACGCCCATTTTCATAATAAGCCTGAATAACTTTAACACGTTGCTCGATTGTGTATCTTTCCATGTTCAAATTGAGTTAGTCTGAAATTTATAAATGTCAAATGAAATGCAGAAAAAAACTTGACGTTTAGGTGTGGTTCACATTCAACATCGGCCCTTAAAGTGGTTAAATTTTTTTTTAATATGCCGGGCACACTAGAACGTAAATTACTTATTTTCGTTCGAATTACTTCGTAAGCGCGTCCACACTTACCATTCCTATTTTGTATTGACGGCTCTGTAGCCGCAGGGTTGCTTAGTCCTGTCTTTAGCCCTTAGACTGTGTACATTTTTATATATTTAAATTTAGTATATTTTTTTTAATTTACGATCATGAAAGAAAGTCTCTAGAGGCAGTAAAAATCAGGGATCAGTTAAATGAAAATTAATATTTCTAAATACGCGCTATTGCCGTTCGAGTTTCATCCAGGTCGGGTAACGGTACTTCGACTCCGTCTTCATTGATTGGAAGTTCGGGTTCATCATCTTCGTTGATTTTCGCGCCACTACCATTAAGCAGCGTGAAGAGGGGATCCCTCCACAGTTTGAATGTACTCTGGATGTCGGTCATCAGGTCACCATTTTCATTCTTACATAATTACTATAAATACTCATATGAAAAAACTTTTTAAGTCTTGGAGGACGGAACTATTTCGAACCCTCTTTGGGACTAGTTCGAAATCATTACGGGACCAGTTCGGGATTACTTCTGGACTAGTTCGAAATCAGCTGGGGATCAGTGCATCAACGCAAACTAATAAAGTAAAAGCAATGGAGTTCAGAACGAAATACTTATGTATATCTTTACTTGGAGAATAATTTTGCCAAAGCAGAATAATTAACCGGGTATGTGAAATTGTGAAGGCTCTGAGGACTCCAACTTTCCGGTGAGAACTGTTAAACTTAAGCATTTTTAGTTTATTTTTGATTGTATTTTTTAAAGGTAAACTCTAGAAATCGGAAACCCTCTTTCGACGAAGCATAACCACATTCTATAAGCCTCTCATCATGCCCGTGCTATTGTATGGCGCTGAAACATGGCCACTGTCAGCATCGGATCAGACGGCCCTTGGAGTGTTCGAGAGAAAGATTCTCCGAATGATTTATGGACCTCTACGTTTTTGCGATGGCGAATACCACAGACGATGGAACGATGAGCTGTATGAGCTTTACCGCTACATGGGCATAGTCCAACGAATTAAAATCCAGCTATGTACGTTGACTGAGACATGCCATGCGGATGAACGAAAATTATTCAGCCCTGAAAGTATTCACCGCGGTACCAGCAGGTGGTGGTCGAGGAAGAGGACGACCTCTTCTGCATTGGAAAGTCCAAATGGAAAAAGACTTGACGTCACTTGGTATTTCCAATTAGCGCCAGTTAGCAAGAAGAAGGTTTTGAAGACTTAAAAATTTGTTTCTTTCTCATAATTATTATGCAGAGACTTTTATAATATAGATCTGAAAATAAAAGTCTTTAAATACTTAAACAATTTCTCCTTACTCATAATTATTATGCAGAAACTTTTTGAATATAAGTCTCAAAATAATTGTTATCGATAGCTTTAAAAATTTGTCTCACGCATAATTATTATCAGAAGACTAATTCTTTTCGAAATTAAGATGACTTTTTCAAAATTCAATGGTCAAATATTTATTATTTTAGATATCTACTCTTACTAAGTTGAAATGCAAAGCGTGTAGAAAATTTAGTACAGTTTAAGGAAGTGATTGCAGTGCGGGGTCATGAAAAATCAAATTCTGTAATTTTTTTAGTCTGATTTGGTAAAGTTTGCTCAGATACTTTAATTTGGTTTAATATGGGCGGTGTCCCGCCCATTTGCACAGATTTTGTAACCCATGTCGTTCCAATCCAACCGTGTATATCCAATTTGAGTAAATTTCATTTTATTGCTACCGGAAATATCGATTATTTTTATTTGTGCAAATTACCGTAATATGAAAGGTGCGCGTGGTTTTTGTACGATTTTTTTTAATTTTGAAAGTTTACTTATTCACTTGAAGTTCATTATGTGTACCAAATTTGATTTGGTAACATAGTTTCGGAAATATACTTATTTGATCAATAGTGGGCGTTACCACGCCCATTTTTCCAGAAGGTATTTACGCGCATGTTCTCTTTGTATGGTCCTAAAATCCTCTCAAAATATGCTTTCAAAATAGATCCTTCCCGAGCAAACTTTCGTCTTTCGTATGGGGACCAACCCGGTGTAGTGCCTAGCGCTAATTTCGAAAAATTCAGCTAGTACTTCAGTACGCATCTTCTTGGGTTCATCGAGTAAGCCTCAAATAAGTTTCATATAAATTCCCACTGATTTTTAATATTTTTGTGCTTACGGTACATCTTAGGTCACATAAACTGCACTTGTTAAGGGGGTCTTCTACTTTCGCGGTTTCAAAAAATCGATTTTTTTTTACATATTTCGAAAGGTGACATTACTATACATATGTCCCACGAAGGGTTTGACTCAAAACTTGCTGCTTCACGAGATACGGGACGTTGAATGCGGCCACTTCGGACCTTTTCTGCCCCCGTGCGGCACAGGTAGTCGTTCCTTTTGTATTCGTAAAGAGGGAGGGGATACGGGTTCTTTTCAGTATAGAATCCATGTGTTTGTGTGTATTAGTCATTTTTGAATAGAATTCCTCTGCTAGTTCAGTTTGGATACGTATCTTAACGTGGAATAGTCTTGCTCGACGCGGAGTTCAAAAATCGCTGTTTTTTTTCGAGTTTTTTGCAAAAAATGGATTCAAAGGGTGCACGGAAAAAAGGGTATTGTCGTATTGCTGGTAGGACGAAGAAGAGGAAATCGTCCAACCCTTATGCAGAGGAAACATATACGTCGTTTGGCAGCATGTCGGCCAAAAAACTGAAAGGAAAGCGCTCGGTACGCCCTGCAATAACTCCAGGCTTGGCTTATTGCCTCTTGGAATTCGTTTCAGTTTTCACGGCTATATCAGAGCACATTGTATGCCAAAAGTGTCACAAAAAAGTCAAGTTTTCGCAAAGTGGAAAACGAGGATTGGGATTTACACTTGTCATACAGTGCGACAAGTGCGATGACATATTAATTCCGTCAGGCCCGAAAATCGATCCCGCTTATGAAATTAATCGCCGAGTTGTCTTTGTTTTTCGTTTGCTGGGCATTGGTTTTGAAGGAATCAATAAATTTTTGGGACTCATGGACATTTGTAGTGGACTAGCGAGAAACACGTACTATGCGTGCCTCGACAATATTTCTAGTGCTGCATCTGCCATGTTTGATACCGTGTTGAGTATTGCAGTCGATGAAGAAAAAAAACTCAATAAGGAGCGCGGAATAGTTGAGGATAATTTCACTTTTTCTGGGGGACGGGACGTGGAAAAAGCGTGGGTTCTCTTCTTTATTTGGCGTATCTAGTCTTATCGGAAGTTTTAGTGGAAAAGTAGTTGATGCAATTATTAAATGTAGTTTTTGTCAACAGTGTAGTCAGAAAAAATCTTTGCGCGATGAAAATGTTGACGAATATAATGCTTGGTTCGAAGATCATAAAGATAATTGTTCAATGAATCACACGGGAAGCGCAGGGAAAATGGAAATTGATGCCATAACCGAAATGTTCCAAAGATCGGTCGTGAAACATGGAGTTAGATACGTACGTTATGTAGGGGACGGAGATAGCAAAACTTTTAACGGAATTCGGACTTGTAATCCATATAGCGATGAAATAACTGTTGAAAAAAAGAATGCGTGGGTCACGTAGAAAAAAGATTAGGGACTAGACTCAGGAATTTAAAGAAAGCACATAAGGGTATTGGAGGAAAAGGCAAGGGAACACTTACTGACAAACTCATTGGGGAACTCACTAAATTTTACGGCCTGGCAATACGTAGAAATGCTGACTCCGTTGAGAAAATGAAAACGGCGATTTGGGCATCTTTAGAGCATTGTTGTTCTTCTGACGAAAAGCCTAAACACTTAAAGTGCCCCAAAGGCGAAAACAGTTGGTGCAAATTGCGTCGGGCAGAAGCGACCGGGAGCTTGGCAACATTTACTCACACGAGAATACCTCTCGCTCCCTCAATCGTCAAACTTTTGCGGCCAATATACGAGGACTTATCAAAAGACATATTGTTGAAAAGGCGTTTGGGTGCACACACACAAAATAGCAACGAATCGTTCAACAGTTGCATATGGATTATGGCGCCCAAACACCTACATTCGGGAAAAGAAGTGGTTGAAACTGCATGTCATCTTGCTGCCATAATTTACAATGCGGGATATACAGCAATACTAAAGACAATGAACTTTTTGGGAGTCCTCGTGGGGCCAGAAGCGGAGGCATGCGCTGCTCGATTGGACGAGGAGCGCATACAGCGCTCGGAGCATAGGGTCAGTGATGCGGCGATAAACGCGAGGATTCAGCAGCGAGAGGGGGAAGCCGCCCGCAGAGAACTTCTCCGAGACAAGGAAGGAGAGCTCTACGGCCCTGGCATAGCTGATTAATAGGTAAATTCAGAAATTCGTTTTTCCCCTTGTTTATCTTTAAATGCGATTTCCCAAAAGTCGTGTTTTTCAAAAGTTTTGGCAAGGCCCTGTGTACAGTACTCAAAATTTTGTAGATTAGTAAATTGGAAAACTTTCAGGGAATCAGTGGCTACAATTAGACACGAGCTTTTTGAAAAATAAAAATTATTAAATTTTTTATAGCTTTTTTTATTCAAAAAAATGATGCAAAAAAAAATTTTTTTGGTTTAAACTTCTCTTATTATGACATTTTTGATAATCTGTTCAAAAGCCTCATGTCTTGTTGTAGCCAAGGTCACAGCAAAGAAATATATATGTCTATATTCATGTTTCAGCGATCCATCATGGAGCAACCTTACCACACAGTCAGGTATGACTTTTTGGCAGTGCCGCGGTCAAGGACGCTGCAAGGTCACAAGATTTTGAAATTAACCATTTATCAAATGCTGAAATTGTAAAAAGAAAAGTGTACGAACGTAATAAAAAAACTGCATCTAAATACTATGTATGGTTATTTTGCAATCCATCTTCAAAAATGGGCTCGAAAGTAGAACACCCCCTTAAATGACAAAAAGTTCGAAGGTCATACTTAAGAAAAAATATCTGAAATCAACCGGTTCGATACAAAATTCATACATTTAAAATGTACCGACATGTGTTCCGCATGTGGTATCTTTTCCCTGATTGCGTTTGGCGTAATAAAAGTAGGTCAAAGCATAGTGGGGTAGTAAATTTTAAAATATACGAAGCAATTTTGCTACGCTCGTTTCAAAGCTTTAACGCTGATGTAAGGGTATGTATCAGCGGGGTTTCAATAGAGGTGTTGTGAAAATTATGAATATGTAAATACTCTTTGCCTATATTCATCACCTATGCTCGATTCCCCACAGAGCAAAGCGTAATACTAATATTGTTTGCCATATATTGATATTTGTATTCTATGACATTAAATTCTATACTATGATATAAATTATAATTTATATTTATAAAAAAGAGGTCCATATACCCCGAAGATAGTCCACGTTCATCCTAAGCAAAGGGATTCGGTAAGCTGGTCGCATTTACGCATAACATTAATAATGAAAAAATGCTGTACGGATCGTAAAATAATAATTAGATTTTACAAGAAGACAACAATTCGAAACACCGAAGTCGCCTCTACATGGCATGGATACTGGAAAATAAAAGTGGAAAGTTGAGATTGGCCTTCTCAAAGTCCAGATGGAAATAAAATGGAAAATGGATTTCTAGGAAGAACGAGAACTGGACAAAATATTGACAATAATGCGCCAAATATATGTGTATTCATATAAAAAAAATATATGCAATTCACTATATATCCACTTTTATTAGTTTTATTTGAAACACTTTGTTTTCAAACCCACTCTAAGTAAGCAAAAACGTGAGTATATACTTGTTAAAAGCGTTTACAAAATATTCCATTTGCCCGAAACTTAAATGGGAATGCAGAAAATAATTTTTTAAGGACATATTTACGCCTAGAGAAAAGAAGAAATAGTAAAGTAAGTAAGTAAAAATTTTGTATGATTTTATAAAATAAATTATTGATTAAGTCGTTCACTATCTTCTAGTACTTTGGACTTTTGTGTTTACCGATATAAATTATTCATTCTTTACAAGTGGTGTTTTGTATTATCCATAAAAACTGTAAATTCAACCTTTCCCCTAATTCTTTATGCAATAGTACTCGGCTATTAGAGTTGGGAAACATCGATTTTGGAAAGCATACGGAAAAATAGAAGTTTCCGATGTTCTGATTTTAAAAAATTTATGATTTCAAACTAAAGCTAAAAAATTAAAAATCCAACTTTTATTTCTACATAGATTCCTCAATTATACATGTATTTGTTAGGGAATATTACCTTTTTCTTTTATTTCCAAGGTAATTTACTCTTCCCCTGCTACCACCAGCGGCTACTACGTCGAATACGTAAGTGCAGACTCGGAATCTTCATTCAGTGTACTATGTTGAATGGCGTTATAAAGCTAGTACAGCTCATCGCCAAGAAGTAATGTTTCAAAAACCATTCGTAGAAGGACCATCCGTCTCATCTCATCTGAAGTCTATATCTTCGGTAAATACAATAGCACGGAAATGATGATAGATTTATAGAGCGCGGTTTTCGTTCATTAAGAGAGGGTTTTACTGCTCATTTGCCTACTCAGCGAAAATTTGCGATTGTTGGCAGTAAAGATTCTCAGATGAATTTCGGGGCTGACAGTATTGTTTGTGTAACTGTTGATTCCAAGTCAAACAAAGTCCTCTACTTTGCCAAAATGGTAACAATCAATGGTGCCTGATTGGTGGAATTCTCCATGCATACTCCAAGTCAGCATTCCGGTAGGCTCTTAAGCCGAAACCGTCGGAGTGACCCCACCAGATTCCCCTTCTCACTTTAGCTCACTCTCAAACGGATGTTCGAGGCACTTGGGTTCAATCATTACGAAGTTGTGAGCTGCTTGTACCGCACGCAGAAGAATCGTTCTGGTCACTTCCAGAAGAATGGCAATCAGAGACTTCCCCACTTGCGTGGACTTCTGCACACGGAACCATCCTCCCTAATAGAACAGTAATTTACAAAAGGCAAAAATCCGATATTTTAGTAACTATAGAAAGTAATTTGGTCACATTTAATACACAATATTGGGTTTAAGAATAAAATACATGGAATGAAAAATGTTGGGAGTAGGCGTAGCATTCCCCACCTTTGAACAAATTCGGAAACACCTAAATTGTTTCTAGTCAGAAAGCACAATTTTTTAAATTATAGAAACCAGACGAAAGCCGCACCCACCTCTTATGTGTATTTCGGGGAATTTAACCTGGATTTCGTGGAGTATTTCAAGAAGTCAAAAGTAAATAAAATTGCGCATCACTGAATTAAGAAATAAATGTTCCACATTGAACGCTATCATCACAGTACGCCTTGCAAAATCAATATGTATTTATCGTTCCGCTGTATCGGGAGCGCTTTACAGATTTCGCAGTGATTTAAAGGCTATTTTAATTAAAATTTTCCGGAAAAGTCATAATTTTATTATGGAATCTTCAACTCCAGGTATTTTACTTATTTTTAAATGAAATTGTTTTTTCAGAATATGTGCACAAATATTTTATTAAATTATTATAATATTTGTAACTTATATGTATTTTTCTTCTTAATTAGCGCTGCTAACTGGCGCCTGCTAGAGACACCAAGTCATGCCAAGTCTTTCGTCACCTGGTATTTTCAACGTAGAGGAGGACTTCTTCTTCCTCTGCCACCACCAGCGCGAGAAGCGTGTTGAATACTTTCAAGGCTGGAGCATTTTCCTTCCTGAACTATGTACATATGTCTAACAACAAAATATTTTATTTATTTATTTATTTATTTATTAAACGTGAAATATTTTTTTCTTCAGAATTACTCATTTTTTAGCTCTGTAATGCACACCACACAAAACTAAAACTCGACGCTATGCTCTTGTCGCTGCTCTTATCGCTTATCGCAGCTCCGACATGCACGCAGCCTAATGGTACCCACACTCGCCGACGCAAACGTACGTTACGTGTCAGCTGACGCGATCAAACTTATGAGAGCGCCATGTAAATGAAAACTCATCAACGTGTACGTGTGACGGTTACGCGCGACATGTAGGTGTGTAATCAAGGCGAATTCATACAAGGCGATATCATCCCATGAGCTGAATGCTTGTTCTTCTCTCTGAATTCGCTAGGTTGTTTTGTTTACACAAACAAAATACATAAGCAAACTGGGCGAATTCAGTTTTTGACATTTCACTCGCAAAATTACACTAACAAAATACATGAGCAATGGTAGGCGAATTCAGATTTTGACATTTCACACGCGAAATTACACAAACAAAATACACAGCGGGTTCGCCTTGTTTATCTTGCTTTCACCTTCTATGGATACACCTTGTGTGTAATCTGAGAAATTTAGATTTTTGCCATGAAGCCGTGTCAGCTTTAAAATCATTAACAAAATAACCTTATAAAAATTAAAATTTTTATTAAATTAATTTAAAATCGATGTTTAATAATGTTAATTATAGATAAATGAACTATTCGCATTTGTTGGTTTTTGGCTTTGGTTTATTATACAATGAAAAATTGTAATTGACAACGCGGATGTGTGTAAAAGAATGTATGCAAACAAATAAATGGCAACATTGTGTTGATGCAACCATACCCAAATTTTGTGTATCTCCCGTCAAGCAGACACGGCATACGTACACGTCGGTGAGTGTGGGCACCATAAGTCGTGGTAAATCTCAAACAGTCATCGTTTCATCGTCTGCAGTATTCGCCCTCGTAAGAACGTAAGGGTCAAAAATCTTTCGGAGAACATTTCTCTCCTATACTCTTATTTTATCATCCGTTGTGCGCCATACGGCCATGATCAGCGGCTTATATAGAGTAGTTTTGGTTCGTCGAGAGAGGGATTTACTACGCAGTTAACTATTCAGCTCAAAGTAGCACTTGTTGGCAAGAGAGATTCTTCGTTGGATCTTGAGGCTGGCATTAATAATAATTAATTAATATGTAAAAAACAAATTATTGGCTACTATATTGCAAAAAATTTAGGTACCCTTTCATGTCTTTTCTGAAATATTTGGGTTTTAGTTCTACAATGTCAGTTCCAAATTGTGTGATATCGGTAAATATTTTGTGAGATAAACAATTTGGATATAATGTGTTGGTTTATTTTGTTTTTGATCTTCGATTGAAGGTCTCCACAAATAATGTTCGGCATTTTGGCGCGCTTTCGGAAATAATTTCTGCTTGTACTATATATTACACAAACAACAGCTAACGGAAACTTTCAATCGCCTTTTTTAAATGTCTTCTTTGCTCTCTTATTCTCTAGCTATTGTTTCGTCGCTACTAGTTGCTCTCGGCGGGAAAGGCGCAACCATTTATACTCGTAATTTTAATATAGGTGCATATGTTTTATCAGTGCAGCTGTTGTTCGAGTGTTGTTTTTTACATTGAAGGTACGTGTAACTTTCCAATATTCTTATTCTTATTTGCATAATTTCCCACAAATCGATGATATGGAGTCTTCGGCTACACATATCGAATAACGGATTTCCTCATGTTCGAAGAAACCAAACAGATTTTCGCGACACCATTTAAAACCGATTTTGGATTACTTTTCCGACAAAACCCAATTCCGAGTCGGATTCTGCGATATGCCTGACTATGCGCTGAGCTATTGCAATTGAGGATAATTCATAAAAATTAAAGCAGGTAATGCGCATTCTGTCTTTCGTGTTAGTTCAGATGGTCTGCTAAAAAATATTTTCCTCGACTCTAATAATCTTAAATCTAGGGTAGTGTTATATTTTAGTGTGTAAGTTACATTCTATTAAAAAATTATATATATATGTAAACATGAAATATTGCGTCTGTAGGGTTTTTTAATAATTCTTTGTATGTTGAAGCAATACTATACCTTCGCCTAATACTCGCTAAAACTGAGCATTCTTTAAAAATGCCTTCCAGTGGTATTGTGGTAATGTAGAAAGGACATGGCGCATCACTCCCACTGTCCCAAAGTCTCGTCTGATTTCCCATACCATAACTAATTTGACTCTTGCTGATTGATATTAGAATCTAATTAGCTGTAATTGGTTTCTTTTGCGCTGAAATCGGGCGAGAATTCTTGCCACAGGAAACGAAATAAAATGGAACTTCTTTGTAATCTACATTCTTTGCTAGTAAGAAATGAGAAGAAGGAAATCTGAAATGAGCTTTTCATCAACAAAATTTGCGATTACAGTGAAAAGAATACCCCAGAGTTGGAACTGTACCAATAAAAACCATTTCCACCATATTTTGGGCCGAGGGGCAGCATGCGTGCAAAAAGAAGGCCAAGTAGCAAACAAAACAAGTAGATTACAAACAAGTTGCATGGCTTGTAATAAATCAAAACAAAAATGAAAAAAGCAGAAAAATTAGTAACCTAATAAAACCCAGTTGCTGGATCGGAGGAGGCAACTTGAGATGGCATAGTAGGTATACAACAAGTGTGACGTTTGGTAAGTAGCTAATAAATTTTTATCAATGGAATCCCACAATAATTTTGAAACAAGGAATTTGCGTGGGAGGTTTTATGCGCTTTTTTATATGAAGCTTCTGCATTTATTGAGAGCTGTGGACGAAGCTTATTAGTGAACTGGAAGGTATAGTAAATTATTACGTTCAACATGAATATTTATTTGACCCGGTATTAGAATTTCAAAGACAAAGCAGGCGGAATACTAATTGGCCTATAATTACAAGGTGAGCTGACCAACTTTTTTTTGGCAACAAGCCTCACTGAAGCAACCTTCCATAGGTCTGGAAAGTAGCATGTATCAAAACTTACTTACTTACTTAATTGGCGCTATAACCGCTTAAGCGATTTTGGCCGAACTTCTCCTACAGTTTGTGGCGTGCGTCTTGATATTGTAACACAAATTGAGGCTACGGCTACGGCGGTCTCATATGTTTAGTAAGTGGTAGTACCTATTATATAAGGCAAAGTAATTTTTATGGATTTAATGGAAATACCATCCTCACCGGTAGCGTTCGATTCAAATTCATCATCAATAGCAGGAATAAACTCTATGTACATTTACGGTACATTCAGGGTTATCGCTAAAGGGACTCGCAAATTTTTGAAGCTGCGTCATAGGATATTGGAAGAATGGGAGGGATTAATTTTTGAAGCAAAATGGAGTGGAAGTAAAGTAAAGTTTCAAAATGCCCTGAGCCTCGCCGGGCGAAAGCAGATGCTAGTCGTATCTTTCGACAACATCCTCCAATTCGCTGACGAAATAATAGTAACTTGCTTTTATTTTACACAAACAATGCTAATGAAACTTTCGAACGTTCTGTCGTTTTCCCGCTTCTTCCTGTTCTTTTTTAGAATTTATTCTTTGCTATTTCACTCTCTAGCTATAATTACGTCACTATTAGTTGCTCTCGGTGAGGAAGACGCAACCTTGTTTTATATCATTCTTGAACGTAACTAAATACGGTCTTCAAGTTTTATCCTTCAACGAACGGCACTCCAAAGATAACCGCGCCAGACATAGCTTAACTTAGCTTGCATTGAGAAGTGTCGAATAACGATTCTGCTTAATGAAATTTGTCTATAAGTGATTAGCCAACACGTAATCCTACGTAACTGGAGTCGGAAGTCTTTCGCATTTTGATCTGTAAGTCAGAGCATTATTACAAGTTTAGTGAAGTTAAGCTTAGTATGCATAACTGAGCCATAATTGTTGTTGTAGATTTTTATGCTGTTTTCCAGCTGTATTCCATTCGCCTCCAAAGTAACAACACGATAAGCAGAAGCATGTGCAAATAACGAAGATGGCAAAGAAATTGCGCCAGTGAAATTTAGCATGGTAAGAAATGTTAGCTTACTTCATCAAACCACAAACCAATTGGATCCAATCAGATTCTAGTCGCAACGTTTTTTTCATTCTCTCGAAGTTCGTTGTTGGTGTTTTACTTTATTTGTTATTTCATCTCTCTCAATTGTATTCTCTTTTTTCTCACTTCTCACCTAACGCGTGTTGTAAAAATCGAAAATTCCATTTTATATAAATTCCATATAAATTATATGGGCATGAGCAATTTTAACAGTTCGTTGACGCTCCATTTTAGGGACAGCAGTTAGGGATAGGTCATAGCCAAGGAAGAACCTTTGCTTCTTTGGCTTCTAAGAGCAACAGAAGACATCACTCACCAACAGTATGACACAAAAAGTGGATGCGTTTATAGAGTTTGTTAAACTGGTGTAGAGTAATAAACGCAACAACAACTTTAAAAACACCCACAAATACACCTATTTAAAGGCGGAGTAAAATCAACAGGTCCGAGCTCAACGAGCTCAATCCTTATGAGCTTAGTTCATATACAATCTCCTTCTTTGAAACATTGTTAAGGAAAGGTGCCCCCGCGTCGTTAAACGTTTCGTATAGAGCTGCCGATATGGTAGTTATATATGCTTTCGAGTTCTCATTGTTTTGATGCTTTTTTGCAATTCCATTATTTATCACAAGCAAAAGTAATTTACCATCTCGCAGAATAGATATGTAGTGTATGTCACTGATAATTGGCTTAGTAGCGCAATAAATGGCTAAATAAGAGTAAGAGGAAAGAAGATAGCTTAGACGGCTTCCATTGCTATGAATTGTATATACTTTTCACCTTGTTGTTTTTACAATTTGTTAACTATTTAAGGAAATTTCTTCAAAAATGCGTTAACAAAAACTTCGGTAATGCCATCAAATAAATTATTCAAAACTAATTCATGGTTCTTTCATTATATTTCGTCTCCAAAATATTAAGCACCTTTACTGTTTCAGCATACATATACATATGCTACCTAATTTATATTAAGCTGTGCATGTGCTTCAAAGTGCAAATATAATGTGAAGTTATCAAGCGTTTCAAAAGTTTTGAGGAGTGTGTATAATGAGCGCATTAGGGCTCTTGTACTACACTGACTTGAGCTCTGTCCGATTTTGTTCTACATTGCTTTACACTTGTAATGAAATTTAGTATAAAAATTCGGTTAGATTCAAATTATTCGGTTAGCAGTATGTGCTCATTAAAACAGAACCGGAGTTTATTAAGCGCTATGCGCTACTGTTTGTTTGAAGAGTTGTTAGAACCAACTTAAATTATATTCTACCTATCTGCTTGTCCCTACACTTGGTGCAATTTTGGAGAGTGTAGTTGTTGGTGCCGCAGTGGTTGCCAGTAATTGTGTAGTTTCGTTGCTATAGAGCTTGCCGGTAAGCTTGCAATTGTTCGACGTGGGGAAAAGCTTACGCGGACAGTTTCCGCGCTTACTGACTGGTGTGGTGAAGTCTCCAGAACCGCTAGGCCAGCATCTTTTCCGTGAGATCGTGTTGGCGAGGGGACTCATGTGTTAACTTATATTTATGTCTTATTTTTATGAAAACTATTCAAAAAGAGTATTTGATCGCATAACATGAGTACATAACAACCCCGCGGTCGAAACAACTCGTTCGAACGGAACAGAAGCCGCTGGGATCAGTAAATAATTTTGCGACATTTTGTACAAACCATTGCAAATAATTGTTCTACTATCCCAAAATATGCACGGAGCATTTTCCCCAATTTCAAAACCAGCCTCTTTAAACCGCGGATCAAGAAATGTGGCGTTAGTTGCAGTTCTATTAGTTTCATAAGCACCTAAACGCGTTTCGATGGTTTCCATAAGTTTATTTTGTAAAGATATCACCGCAATAGTAGACATTGAATAGTTCTTGAGGGATGATTGAACACTTCGGATAAGCGGGATAACGTAACACATTCCATTCACCACTGGTTAAGTTATCAGAGATGAAGGCAAGGAAGACAACGAAGCTGATACTGAAATCTTGAGGCCGTCTAATCTATGAAGAATGATATGGGTTGAGCTTCACCGTGTTTGGACACCTTGTTGTAGTTTAAGTTTGTCTAAATTCATCCGCTCTTGAATTTCGTTAAGCTTATAGGACACCTCTTACGGGGGTTCCAAACTATCGAAAAGTATTCTAGTTTAGGGCCTACTAATATTGTAAAAAGAGCTTTAGGGTCAGGTTTTCAGTGCGAGTTTAACTCCGCCATGTTTTCCAGTCAACTGTAAACCTGGTAGTTTAAACCGCCAAACTTGCAGGACGGCTATAATCGAATTCACACGTGCATGAAAGCGTTGTTGACGTTTGACAGCAGCACACATTATCTGCTTGATTTCACTGAAAGCAACTCTACCACGTGCAATTCAGCCGCGGCAACGCTTCTGCGCAACCTATACAAGCATAAACTATTTTTGTGTGCGGGCGTTCAGCTTTGCTCGACACTGATCTAAATAAAGGGTGGTTAAATTTTAAGGGCCGATGTTGAATGTGAACCACACCTAAACGTCAACTTTTTTTCTGCATTTCATTTAACATTTCTCAATTTCAGACTAACTCAATTTGAACATGGAAAGATACACAATCGAGCAACGTGTTAAAGTTATTCAGGCTTATGGCAACAGTGGATGATCAACTTTCGAAGAAAATCATCTTCAGTGATGAGGCACATTTTCACCTCAGTGGATTCGTCAATAAGCAGAATTGCCGCATTTGGGCGAATGATAATCCAAGAGTGATTGTCGAAAAACCAATGCACCCACAAAGAGTGACTGTTTGGTGCGGTTTATGGGCTAGCGCCATCATCGGGCCGTATTTTTCCCAAATTGAGGCCGGTCAGGCAGTTACTGTGAATGGTGTTCGCTATCGTGGGATGATAACGAACTTTTTATGGCCCGAATTGGAACATATGGATGTGGACGATATGTGGTTCTAACAGGATGGTGCCACTTGCCACACAACCAACGAAACAATGGCTCTTTTGCGCGATGTCAATTGGCCACCAAGATCACGTGATTTGACACCGCTGGTCTACTTTCTTTGGGGTTATTTGAAAGAAAAGGTGTACGTCGAAAATTCAGCAACAATTCAAGAGCTAAAGGATGAGATAATTCGGCACATTAACGGCATAGAACCTCAATTATGCCTCAGCGTCATCGAAAATTTGGACCATCGGATGGAGGTGTGCCGCCGGCGGACATTCGATCGATATTTTGTCCCATACATAATTAAACCACACCATATTATCATAATAAAAGGAAATTACAATAATTTCCAAAATAATTTGTGTTTTATTCAAAATCAACATAGGCCCTTAAAATTTAACCACCCTTTATATGAAAAAATAGGCGCAGTGCTGCAAAATAGCCAAATTTAAATTTAAACAGATCGGTACCGAGTTTAAGTAATCTGACTTTAAACTGGCACTGAAAAACTGGCACTCAGTTACCTATTGGTCCTTGAATTATCTTGACCATCGGTTTATAAAGGCAAATACGCCTCTAGCCTTATTGGCTATAGCATTAACATGATTATTAAAATTAAGTTTGGAATCGATTGTAACTCCCAAGTCAACAAAGTACAGATTCAGTGTATAGTTGTTTACTGAGTAAGAAGCTGGCTGAATTGTTCTTCGATGAAAACTCATAAATTGACGTTTTATAAGAATACCACGTATAATTTATGTTGCATAAATCAGCTAAGCTCTTAATATCTGTTTGTATTAAGTATTTATCATTCTTCAGTTAACGCGTATGACTTAAAAGTTTTACATCATCGGCATACATTAGTATACTTGGATATTGTATTTCGATAGTAATATCATTTATAAATAACAAGAAAAGAAACAGGCCTTAGTGGCTGCCTCGGGGAACTCCCGAAGAAACATTAACGACGGTGGAAAATGCATTTTTGAATACAACTATTTGAGATCTATCATATGGGTAGGGAAAATCCAACGGAGGAGAGGAGGTGCAAAGCCAAGCAGATCAAATTCATGGATGAGTAAGGAGTGACATACTTTATCAAAAGCTTTACTGAAGTCAGTGTATATATATAACATCTGTTGGAATATTTTCTCTAAAGTGATTTGAAACAAGAGCTGAAAATTCCAGCAAATTGGTATTAGTGGACTTGCCTTTTCAAAATCCGTTCTGGGAGTTCGCGATTGATGAAGAGATCGAATATTTAAACTGATTAGATACAATTGTTTCAAATAGTTTTGCTGTTTTTTTTCAATCGAAGACCCATTTACACAAGTTTGATAAATGCAGTTGAAGGTAATCAGCAAATTGTTTACGAATACACGTCGGGATCATATCGGCCCCGTACGTGAATGATTCTTTTAAATCTTTTATTGTAAAATAATGCATCTTACAACGTTATTGGGATATAGATAATATGGATATTTGGATGTGGGCACATTGAGTTTAGTGGCGTAGTTAAACTCAAAGAAGGCTAGCACTGTCTTCATTGTTACTAGACACAGAATTCTGATACCTCATATTTCAAGGAAAACGATTTACCTTACGCTTTGATATGATAAAATGATGTCTGGTTACAAATGATATTTTCTTTAATTTTACCCTACTTATGTATTTTTGGTAACACTTTTTATTTAATTTCAGTTCCTTATTAAAATATAACTTTATTTGTTCTTCACGAACGCATACACGTTCAGGTATGTATTTTAGAAATAAACTATATAAAGTGGTATTTAAATACATACATTACAAATATCTATGATTTATTATTTTATCTTGATTGCTGCTGCTATTGTGGTGACTTTGAAGAGTTTTGTCACTAGTCACGCGCACGTAAAAGCAACGTAGGTATATATTATGTGCTTACAACCTAAATGAGGAATAATATTTCGGTAACTACAACGTTCCAGTGGCGTTCCTGTAAGCAAATAACGTAGATTACAAAGATGTTGGATCACTCCCTTCGTTCCTCTAAAAGAAAGAAAGGCCTGATTTCACCATACCACAACTAATTACACATTTGGTGATTGATATTAGAATCTGATTAGATCCAATTGGATTCTGGTGTAGGGAATTCGGACGAAAAATATTGCCACAGGAAACGAAACGCGATGCAACTACTTTGTAATCAACGTTCTTTGCTGTAAGCTATCAGGCAACGTTCCACTGACGTTATGGCTACGTAGCAGCGATGTCGCAACGTGGTGGCTGCGACTTTCAGGGAACTTTACACTCGTATCTCTCTTTTTAAATTTGTCTCGCATTTCATTGTGTTGTATTTGTCTCTTAATTACGTACTTGGTAGTAATACAAAATATTAGAAAGAAAATCGTTTCGTGTTGCGATAGGTTTTGTATCACCTAAAACGAATAAAAATTGACTGTCCATTGTAATGATAAAACTTTGGAGTTTAAACACGCGCTACAATAATCATTATTTTTTTATAACAATATTCTCAAACAAATTACATGTGAGGAAAATGATGTTAAATTATTCTTATATTTTTGGTTAATTTAATGAAAGCGTAAGTTTTTTCCAAACAGTGGCGGATTTCAGAATAAACCACTTCAAAGTAATATTCACCAAAAAACGAGCCTTCAAAGTAATTTATACATGACGATAGTAACGACAACTAAAAATATTTAACTTAAATGGTATTCTTTTTTTTGAAAGTACCATACTAAAGCGTCTCTTTAAAATTGCGAAAAGTTGTCATTGTTATAAATTTCACTTTAAAGTTTCCGTTCGATTCATTTTTTGACACTTTCCAAAATTATGTGCGACTTTTGCCCCTTATTCAGAGGTGATTTTCGAAAATAAATGGCAACAACCTTTTCCTCCTGTAAATGCGAAAAAAAATCATCACTTAAAACTTATGAAGAAAATACAACTCTTTTCTTCGCAGCGACTCGATTTCTGTGTTTGTTTGCAACCTTGTTTCGTGCACAGTTTGCCCAAGGTGAATTCATATAAGGTGGAGCTGAGCGATTTCGACTCACGGCTAAGAATACCAAGTTAAGGTAGGGTATCACAAAGAACAAATTCTGTTGACTTTTTTCTCTTGCTGTTTTTTCAGATTGGTACAATAAAAAACATAAACAAAAATGAAAGCTGTATTCATATTTTTTTTTTTGTGTTTGCATCCGATGCGTTATCCGTCATAATATTTTGGAAAATTATTCAACAAAATGTATAGCAGCGTTCAATGCTGTAACATATTGGTTGGGTGAAGATTTGGTAAAATATTTCACACTTCTCATGTCAACAGCAACACAAGCAATTTCAAAGTACTTAGTTATATTTGTTTTGCTGATATACTAAATTCCGTTTCTATTGCTAGTATAACATGGAGAAACCCTTATTTTCACTGACAAATATTACTCACAAGTTCCACGACTTGAAAGCAGAAATGAAGAACCCAAAAAAATGACGAAAATTGGCAAACCTACCTAAAAGTAACTGCATCTTTTAAGTTGTATTTAGTCAGCTTTATCATCGTTTGTCACTTTCAAGTTTTAAATACTGGTAATGTTACTTAAAAACTGCATAATTTTAAAGTAACCGATATTGGTAAAATATACCACTCAGCGACTTCAAATTTGTAACATGGAGTTAGTTATACAGCAAACTAGTACATTTTGTGGTAATTACGTAATAGTTACTCGCTAAAACTTCCCGTCTTTGTAACTGCTACTTTGGTGCTAAAACAAAATTTAGGAAAATTATTAACGTAAACCAAAATTTAAATGTTAGGAAACTTATTTGGAAGATCATTAATCGGATTTAGGCAAAGTTCAGCCATCTCATGCCAAAAAGTCACAGGTATCGCGAAGAATCTGGCGTAATCTTTATGACCATGAATAATCTTCCAGGATAAGTGCGGGAGATTAAATTTACCCAGAACAATAATTGAATTGGAAGATTTAGTCATAGAACTAACGATTTTAAGTACAAAACATGTTGGGTATATACAGATAAACCAGACTGAGGAGGATTCAATAGTAGGGACACAAATTTTTTATGAAAGAATTGAAGAATGAACAGCGAATAAAACACCGCTCCAATTCTGCACGATCATTTTTGTAAACTTGATATCCACTACATAAAATGTCCGAGTTTAAAACGTGAGGTTTAAGCCATATTATAGTTGAACTGAAGATCTTTTCAAATCCAAGTCAGTTAATTTAGTGTTCAGACCTCTCACATTTTGATAATATGTATATACTTAAATCAGACTCAACAATCACTTTTTTAGCTAAGTATTTTAACAATAAATGTTTACAATATTTTGGTAATTTATATTGGGTTTGTACTCGAATTCGCGGACAAACGCCCCGGTTGGCCAGAAACAGTTGCTTAGAAGAGCATCAAAATTGTATATTCTTTTGTGGCATGTGTCCCAAGCTCTTTCCTAGATTTTGTAATTAATTTGATATCATTTGCACCTAGGAATATGCAAAATGCAAACATTATATGTGATTATGCAAAAGAAAATATATACAATAATTACTCGTATATGATAAATGTTAATATGTGCCTTCAATTTAAACAATTTTACCGAGTGTTTTTGTTTTTATTGCTATCGTTCCTCGGTGGATGTTCACGTCCTTTGGGGTTATATTCAAGTTTAGTTTTCGTGATGAACTTTTCCAGTTCTTGTCGGTCAACAAATGCGAAGATTGTTAGACGAATTTGATTTTAGGTCAGATGGTGAAAAACTATATCAGCCCAATGACAATGAGTATATTTATATATGTACTTTATGTATGGTATGCAGAAAAGCCTACTGCCTGAATTGTTTCATTGTTGCAGCACTGCTTATTCTGAGTAAGACGAAATATGAACCTCTGATTTTTTCATTATTCTAATAAAGCATGATACAGGTAAACCTACTGTCTCATTTTGATAAAAAAAAACTTAAAGCTTTGCTCTAAGGGGGGAAAACAAGTAAGAAAACACCTATTATTGTTTTGATTTTGCAATTAAGAAGAGCGTTTTCACACCCTCGTACAGAAAACCTTGTATTTTGCTGCAAAATGCTTACAAAAATATAAAAATTTATCAGCATTGATTTTGTTCATATATGATACATGGACTGGTAGGACAAGAGGTAAAACAGATATTCCTGTCGTATTTGAAGTTAAATTTTCTGACAAATTTTAGTTTTTATCAGTAACTTTAGACGGTATTGAAAGTTCACGGTTTTTACTAGAAAAGGACTTAATAGCTGAAAATAATGAATTTAAATTTAGAAGGCTCTACTATCTGCGGATTTGGTGAAGGTAAACTAATTAATTACAATATGGGATTGGAATATCGGGGTAGGATTTAAGATAACTGCATCAGCCGGATTACTCGCTCGCTTGTTATTTTCACGATACCAATTACTGACAGGAGGTGATACATTTAAGTATTTATAAGCCTTGAATAAATTCTCGTAATAAATATTTTTTTTCAGTAAGTACTTTCCTTGCCAATTTCAGTAAACCCGTTCCTAGTACGATTGAAGAATTTAAACAAATCAAGATCGGTTGATCTACATTTTAATCATGACTAGCGTAAACTCTTGCCTTCATTAACTGAGTCTAATACTCTATCTGTCAATCCAGCACACTTCATATGGGCCAACCCAGCACACAGCCAGCTCGACACATAACTTTCAGGCCCACTTTTAATTTGACAATTTGCAAATTTTCAAGCCATATTACATTAATCAAAAGTCAATAATATAGCAAAATGGACCAAAATATTGATTAAGACTTAAGCTATGAAACGAACAGTTTTAGATACACTGTAGTATGATAGTTAATAAACACGAAATTAACTGTGGCAAAAAAGAGAACGCAAGAGATGAGAAAGTGCGAAGAAAAACAAATATGCATGCACAAAAACAACTGCAAGAGTAAATACAAAGTCAATTAACAGCAAATGCAATAAGAATTGCAAAATATGACTCAGCATTATATTAGTTATTATGTTAAAAATAAAATTTAAAAAAATTATTTAAATAAAAGTGATTATAATTACTGTTCTTTATTTAAAGAGCATAGACTTGTATTCATAAAATAAAACAAACAATTTTAAAAAATGAGAAAAAAACAACAAATTTGTTTCAAACGAAACATCTGATGTTTGAGTGATGTATAGGTGCATATGTATGTATATACATATCTACATAGTAAGAACTTTTACGAAATTTATATTGAAAATGTAAGTTCTCATTTGTTCCAATTTATAGTTGAGACTACATATCAAACAGTTTTGAGACCCAGCCAGCTACACGAATCCCGGTTAAAAAACATTCATTCATAAATGCATACATATGCACATACATAATTTGTTGTCATACAATTTTCAATATGTACACAGTCTTGCATATAAATAAATATATGCACTTGTGCATTCTGCACTTCCACGGCTGTCACCTCACATTCCATTCGTTCATTGCTGATAATCACATCAATGCCCTCTGACTTGTCCCTCCCTGTCGATTGCAAGGAGGCACGCTTACTCGTGCCGCCAGTCAGTGATCGGCCTTCACCTAGAATTATTTTTATTTTTCGGCATTGATATCCTTCTTTTTTTTGGTTGCGTACCTTTTTGAAGTTTTTATTTTTCTTTAATTTTAAGTATGTTATTGCTGCACGCAGCTATGTATGTGCTATAAAGTATACACATATGTACATACAGTATGCATGTAAGTGCATGTCTCTCCTATCAATATGCATATGTATATTCGTACATACAAAAATTGGTCATTCATTGGTAGCTTGGTCATTCACATTAAACGTATTTTTGTTGTGGCTATCATTGTTTCCAAAAAATAAAAGTTTTCATATACTCATTCTTACATACATACATAAATACTCCCGTACATCGGTATTTACAAATGCAAGCAAATAAAAAACGAAAAATGTATCGCGAACGAAACAATTTAAAGCTATTGACATTCGTTTTGTTGTTGTTGTAGTTGATTGCACTGCCCGTGCACTGCCCGTGCAATCGCATCGTCATGTTGCTCTCTCTCACTTCCGATCAGCGGAGATTCAGAAACCGCGGTCAATTCCCTCATCAATATGATTGGTAACCCTGCATTAATAAGCCGGCACTGGCACCGGCAAAACTTACAATATTGGACCTCTATATCTGTAAGTATTTGTGGTTGAGGGTGTGCGTTTTGCGAGTGCAAAATTACACGAATTCGTAACACGCATGTGCAACTTCACCTTCATTCATGTATTCCACGAATGTTTGTATGTATGTACATGTTTTCATGCAAATAAATGCCTATGAACATATGCATGTGTGTACATATATTAAACGCACTTATTTGTATGAGTATATTTACCAATAAGTATTAATTCCATTCGAATTGCTCCGCGTGAAGTTTTTCACTTTCACCGCTTTGCCTTAAAAAAGGCCCTTAAAATTTTCGGCAATAAAAACAAAATTTTAATCGAATCGCTCAATGAACGACAGCTGGTATGATATTACTAATTCATAGATGTACGCAATACATGTTGTACTTTTGGATGCGTGTCTCGGTATCGGAATGTACAACAAAGTCGAGTGCGTATTCTATTTAAAAACGACACATTACAAAGCTTGGGAATTGGTACAGGAAGTACTTATGCAAAAAACTTAGTTACGGTGGATATTGCAGGTCTGAGGAGCTGGAAAATTGTTAAGATAATCTATTTAATTGAGCTTTTAATATTATATATTCAATAATTGCGATTCCCTTTAGTTCATTTAATTAACGTTCGTTGTCGAATACTTATGACCAAAACAAAGAGTAAAGCGCTACCATATAAATAAAAAATTGTTACGGTCTTAGCAAAATTGATTCGATTTTTAATAAATATTAAAATGTATTACTTGGAATTAACGAAGAAATTATCTTGAATAACGTTTCGTATTTGAGTCACTTAATTTCTTTTTCTACGCTTTATTACTTTTTACTACGATTTTTTTGGGTATTTGCTATTCAATTGATTTCATGAAGTGATAACCACGGTCAGTGAATTTTGCTTTTTATCAATCTTACATAAATATGTGTTATTACCATGTCTGTCCTGTTGATCGTTGAACGGTTCTTTTCTACAATTTGTGATGTGCTACTTGATGTTGTAGCACAAATTGAGGGACCTACAGTTGAATGCCGACTTCGAACGGTTAATTTTTTTTTCCATGGCAGAAATACACTATGAGGTTTGCCATTGACTGCCAAGGGGCGATCGCTATTAGGAAAAACTTTCCTAGCATTTTTCATGTTACTTGCCCCGGCCTTTATTTGAACCCACGCACACGCTACTACTCTAGCTACTGGGGTCGCCGGAACGATTCTTGCATCCCTCGAAATTCCACTCTAAGGGCAGTTGCCATGTCATGGTTCAAATTAGAATGGGCTTTCAAAGTTCAATGACATATACAATACTTGGAGTTTGTATTGTTAACCGTTGAGGAGTTTCATCGTTGGTTGCTATGTTATGGTAGAACAGGCTATCCTTATTCAAATCGTTAACAAAACTCCGTGTCTATAATATCCATATACAATACCATTACGGAGTTATTTCGTCTAGATACTGGGTGTATCCACAAATCATGCATTGTTATCTTAACAAAGGATTGTAGTTTGAAAGAGAATAGACGTCGTCATGAATTACAGAGTATTGCACGCATTAACCACTTTAAAGCTCGAACAAAATAGAATATCTCTAAATATCTAAGAAAATATTGTATTTTATTTTCTGTTCGAAAACATATTAGTATCCATTTATTAACATGCCCACATTAGTATTAGATTGTAACTGCAGCTAGAAGCTGTGCGACGGCCAATGCGATCATTATTAAGGCGCGGTGTCGCAAAGAAGAGAAACAGAATCTAACTAATTATATTGCCGTTTTTTTTATTGCAGTTTTTCGGGTTGGTGCAACAGAGAAGAGAAACAGGAATCGAAGAGTTATTATTATTCATATTATTTTGAGTTTTTCGTTCGATAGGCTTGTTGCCCCTTACCGGTTTACAACTCAACTCTACTCATTTGAAATTTTGCAATTTGGTATTATCGATAACAACTTAACCTTTCGAACAAACTTAAGTTGTATTTCATCGTCTGACAAATTTTTTGTGGTATTACCGATTACAACCCTGTGCTAATGAGGTTGTCAGAAAGTTCAAAATTTAACAACTGATCATTAGCAGTTGTTTGACATGAATAATACACACAAAATAGAGAGCGGGTAAGCAAACTTTTTTAAATTGTTTCAAAATAATTTTTAATCAGCAATTTCTTACAAATATATGGAAAAATTAAGGCGTCAACTAAAGCATAACTTGAAAAACTGGTTGAACTTTCGGATATGCATCCCAATGTTGCACGAAACAAGCCGCAATTTGAATGCAACAAAAATAAAATCCAGGGTTTGTGAGAGCAATTTGCTGTATAGCTAATTCAGGGGACGTGTACGTAGTAATCATGAAATTATACCAATACAGTGAAAGTTCAGTGTTGACTTTTCCCGTGCAGATTTAGCTCACTATAAGGCAAACTTAAAAATAAAACTTGCCAACAACCCAAGCAATTATCTTTCAATTGGTGGCGAGCCGTCGCAAGAAATTTCATTGAATCCACTAGAGGAAAGTGTAGTGGTCAGTAAATTAATAATTTATTGAGTTAGTGAATGGTGAACAGCTTTTTGGTTTTTTTTAATAATATTTTTTAGTATACTTTTTAAGCACATGAAGTGATATTTTTCTTTAAATTAATTATAAGTAATAGTAGAACATGAAGTATAAATTATTCATAAGTATTTCAGGTACATGAAGTTATATTTTTGTTAAAATGTTTTGCAGCGAGATTGTAGTCAACCCATTTCTGCCATACGCGAAGAAGTCATTAAAAAGGTTTCTAGAGGGTACCCAGCGTCGCCTTAAATTTTTTTGACAATATATTTTTTCACTAAATGTGAAAACTTGTTTTACCTAAAATCCAGGAATTCCTCTAGTTGTTTCTCTGCAAATGGCTCATATTAAGTACAAAAGAATAATGGTTTACGCCGGCGTATATAGCATCCACATACTGGTTAACCATTTTGTAATCACAAAGCCGAAAATAAAATAAAAGAAATTTCTTATGTATTTTCTCTTAATCTGCAGTAGCCTTTCTGTAAAAGTAAAGATGCTGTATTTCTTTGTGTGGTAAAATAATGCGAACGTGAGTCCCACCGATATAACCCCAATACTTCCGGGAATCCAGGTTTTCTCTTCTTCAGTCAGTTGTGATCCACTTTGCACAAACATGTCTCTCAAATATATTTAAAACCTCTTTAACAACAGCAGATAATGTAGGTTGTTCCAGTCCCACATCAAAACCATTTCCACTGCTTTTAGGTAACCGCCGTCAGCAAAGAACCTGAGAGTCTTTTGAGTTTATTCTGATGTTTTATAATAACGCTCACCTCTCATATGACGGTAATTTACAACCAATCAAAATACTAAGAAGGTGGGTTTAAATATGGAAGGAAAGCTCAAAATCGGAAAGCTGTAATCGCAACACGCAGCTACTAACTTTTCTACTTAGCTCGCTCACCACCTAACCAAAAGCACTTTCCAGCAAACCACAATTCGCGAGCATTGGGAACACATTTCTCTACCACTACCACTACGTATCGCCGCTAAAGCAGTCATTGGCTTCCAGCGGCCCCGAAAAAGCGATGAGGAAGTCCGCGCCGCGGGGGAAAGTAAAGATGCTACCTACAAGGTCACGCTGCCATCGAATGCCACGTGAGCTGTATGGGTTTTAAGGTTATAAGACCTGTGAAAATTCCTGTAAGAACAAAAACGGCGATCTTATGACTGATGTCTAAAGCACACTGAAATTATCTACGACAAAGCTCGGATGGCAATAGCTTTGCTTCGGAACAACGAAGCCGCTGGCGCTGATAGGTTACCAGCTGAGCTATTCATGAATGGTTGCGGAGAAATGGTAAAGTGCATGCAACCGACCACGAACTGGCTGGACAGTGTGGTTTTAGACTTGTATTGCTACCTTCTACCAATTATTCAAGATATGGCAAATAGTGAAAAAAACTCGTGGAGAGAGGATCGAAACACACCATCCATTTGTCGACTTTAAATCAGATTTAAACAACACGAGAAGAAGTTTCCTATATAACGCGATGTCGAAATTTAGTCTCTTTGCAAACTAATACGTCATAATCAGTCAGAATAGGGAAGGACAAGACGAAACTTCAGACACGGTGACTCCCTAACGTGCGGCTTCTTTAACATTATGTTGGAAAAGATAGTTCGAGCTGCAGAACTGAACTGGTCAAGCACTATCTTTAATGAGAGGATGCAACTACAGGCATATACCGATTACATCGACATCATTGACCTCAACAACCGCGCCATTAGTTCTGCATTTTCCAAGCTGGATAAAGAGGGAAGGGAATGAGTATGTAGGGCAAAACAAAGTACCTCCTGTCGTCGAATAAACGGTCAGCGCATTCTCATCTTGGCTCCCGCGTTACTGTTAACAGTTATTATTTTGATAAAATAGAGGACGTTAATTATCTTGGAACCAGGATTTGCACCAAGAATGATGTCAGCCCCGAAATCCAAAGAAGAATCTCTCTTGCCAACAAGTGGTGGTACAGGAAGAGGAAGCCCTCATCAATGTTGGAATGACCACGTGGGGAAGGATTTGGCTGTACTTGGGATCTATAGCTGGCACCAGTTAGCAAAGCAGAGGAGTGACTAGTGAAATCTCTATTCAGTTGTCATCTTTCTCACATTTTTTCTTTTATATTTCCTTTCTGTAATACTTCTTCTTCTGTATACTTTTTATATAACTCGGTCTTGTAATTTTATTCCGGGGATTCTGCTGTCATTGGAACAGTTTATGGGCGCAGCTGCGCAAAATAATTAGACTTAATTATTTGTTCTTCCATGAATGATTAAAAATAGCGACGAGACCGTGATAAAGGAATAGGTAGTGGAATGGCTGCTAGTCGAGCTTTTGTCAAAAAAAATGTTTGACTTCTGGGCATGCAAGTAAAAATGGTGTATGCCCTATGCCGCCGGAGGTTGAACCTGCTGCGAAAAATGCATGGTTGAATAATGCCAAAGACTAAGACGGATTTAATTCTATCCATTCAACGATCAGAGCTCAAGCAAATTCGTTGCTGCGACACATCGCGAGAAGTATGTGTCAAATTAGAGTCAATTTATGCATCGAAGGGGCCGGCGGATAAGGCAACAGTTTGGAAGAGCTGATGTTACAAAAACTTGAAAAAGGTGGTAACGTAAAAGACCATATTCCGACATTTTTCAAGATTGTGGATAATTTCGAAAGTTTGAGTGTGCCAATAAATGGTGATTTGTTGCGCTATTGAATTCAGGGACGAATTACCAAAACCTGAAGTTTTAAAAGTAAAAAATAATCGACGAGATGGAGGCACACAAGCAAGCTTCTGGTGGCGCCGGTATTGCAATGGCAGTAGGTGACCTCTTAAATCAGCATAAAAGGTGCGTAAAGGGGATGGAGTTTAACGCTTCGAAGGTTAATTTTAAATGTTACAAATGCAGTGCACCTGTGCAAAAGGCTAACGTTTGTATAGCAAAGAAGGAAGATATTTCAACTCGACAGAAATAATCGTTCCATGAATTCAACGAGTCGTATGGAGTGGGCCTATTGCTGGTATGGGCTGGTTCTCATCTGCATAAAGCAAAACATAATTGGGTTATCGACAGCGGATTTATGTTGCGACGTTTGAAGCGCCATCGCCCTTATCGCCGATCGAAAGTATGATTTGCATAACATGCTGTTGTACAAAACAAAATGTTCAGAATTATTCAACTGGCATTGAATGCAAACGATTTGGTCAGAGTCGTCCGTAATGAGTTGTTACCTTCGATTAAAGAGAGCGACGCTGAGGAACAATACAGGTTCCAAGTTTGTTTAAAACAAAGTGACTATTACTATTGAAAATATTTTGCGAACCATGTATTGTGCAACTAAAGATTCAGTATACTAGTGTTGTTGTACCCTTTAGAGAAGAATTGATCGGTCGGGCAAGGTACTTTGCCACTTTTATAGATGGCGATTCGCGGTAGCGGGAGGTATTTTTCCTGTGCCAGAAGTCAGATGTATTTGCAGCTTTTAATCAGGTATTGAAAGGCAGACGAATCGGAAAATAAAGAGTTTACAATCGGACAATGGTCGTAAGTATTGCAATACTAGTTTCGACCAATATCTTGCAGACTATGGAATTTTGGGAATACTAAGTGAATCGCACGCTGCTTGATATGGCGAAATGCCTTCAATTTAGTTTAAGTGCATCTTTTTGGTCAGAGGTTGTAGCAACGGCATGTTTTATTCGCAATAGATGCCCATCAAACAGCATTAAATCGAACACCCCGTACGAAAAGTTATACGGTAACGAACCAGAACTTAATTATTTCAAAATTGTTCGAACTAAAGTAATGGCGCTCGATAAGCTTGCGCCTAGGACTATAGAAGGCACATTTCTTGGGTAATATATGCTATGCTAGAGATGTTAAGTTTTTAGAGATGGACCAACAACCAGTGAATGTACATTTTCTGAAGTTTTTTTTCGTAATTCGAATATGGCACTGAAGGGAAAATTGAGCGGCGTAAGACCCGTCTTGTAGCTAAGGGATATAGCCAAAAATACGGAATCGATAATAATAAAATATTTGCACCTGTAAGAAGGTGGGCTACCGTCATACTTTTGTTAGCTTTGGCTGTACATGTTGGCCTTCAGGTTTGGCAATTTGACGACATGACAGAATACCTTAACGGCATTATTAATGAAAGTTCCAGACATGCTATCTGTTAGAGCACTTTGAAACAAGGCATTCGTAGTCTTGTTGATTTGCGTGTTAAGAAGAGGCTCAATGATTTAAATTAAGAAGCAATTGTTTGTAAACTCAGAGAAGTGTTATATGGCCTAAAACAGTCTGGCTGTCAGTGGTACATTAAGCTCAGCACGAAGCTATCTGCAAAATTAAGAATGTTTATTTTATGGTACATTCAATAAAAATGTTTGCTTGTTATTGGTATTCGTTAGGGATGTGTAACACAGCACAGTGCTGCGTTATTGTGCTAACACTCTTCAGTGTGCCGCACACACAGACACACTTTTCGATTGAATCAACACACTCGATTAAATCCCAAACTGCCTTCAAAGAAAAGCCTGACCATATCGAAAATAAGTTATGGTTTGTACATAAACACATTCCTGCAAACTATGAGAAAAAGCCAACGCATACTGTTTATGCTTCCGCACGTATGTACATACATACATACGTATGCATTAAAGAAACTTCGAGCTTAACGTTAGCTGTGACAAGAAATAAAGAATTCTGTGAATTCATTTTCATAAATGCAAAAAACGAAGAAGAGAAGTGGTAATTTAATCGTCAAACAAAGGCACAATTTACTGTGCAAAATTTACTAATACAATTAATCCGATGTATATGTGTGTACGCTACGTTTAGTATTTATTGTGATAATCGGATCGTGGTCCAAATTGATAGATTTTCAATTATTGAAAATTATTGATACACATTCAATACTTATCGCTTAAGTATTTACATACATAGTTTTCGTGCTGAGAGGTGTGAGGTTCAACAAATGAAGCGATGAAATTTAATGTAATTTTTTTGAAACTTGAACCAGATATCTATAATTTGTATTATATTTTTAGTTTCACATCTAATTTGTTCAAAATGCTACTCAAAAACAAAAGAAAATGGCAATTTTCGATAAACAGCAATAACACCATTGTTCCAACACATTGTGACTTCATGGTGTGCCTGTGCCATTGTATTAACACACCAATCATTACCCACCTCTAGTATTCGTAGATGACCTTTTAATAGCACCAAATAATTTAAAAAGGATTGAAAATATTAAGCAATACCTCCTAGGCCTGGAGATCAATCAAACTGAAAAACTCAGCTGTTGATGCCCGTTGAAATGGCAGAGTGTAATCCCGTGGAGACAACTTCTGAGGTTAGTGTACAGTTCGATGTGATGTATTTGTTAGAGGCAACTAGGCCAAATATAGCCAAGACTGTTTCACGTCAGCCACAGTTCGTTATACGGGATATAGTTTTTTGCTTAGTGGGGCTGCGGTCACTGGGAAATCGCAAAACAGTGCACTTTGTCTTCGACAGAGGCAGAATACATCAGTTTTGCAGACGTAGAGATCTACTTGCGCAATCTACTAAATGTACTTGGTTCATGCATGTCGACCATTTCCTATTTTTGTTGATAACAAAGGGTCTCAATATTTAGCTATGACCCAGTATCGACATAAAACACCACGTTAATCGGTTTCCCTTGGCCACTTTAAACTGCAGCACAACGCAAGAAATAATAGCCGATATTATGACCAAATCGCAACAAAAAGTCAGCCATGAAAGATGCCTGAAGAGACTTGGATTTTCCATATGAAATGACCTGCTTATTGAGGGGGCGTGCTGGAGCTAATATATCAATTTATATGACCACAACTTACAATATGCATTACAATATGGCATTTCTATGCAGTTGTCATCTTTTCATACTACAAAAAATATACCAAATAAAAAAATTAGAAACGGGCGTGGTACCGCCCACTTTAGAGCAAATAAGACTATGTTACCAAAATCTACCAAATTTAGTAGACATGAATATTATTCATCTGCACCGAATAGTTACGAATATAAGACGAATTCAAATTATCTCTTCCGTGGGGTCGTGGCATCGCCCAACTTTCCAAATGTTTTTATATACATACATATGTACCTTACGTTCGGTTTTGGGATCACTTGAACCTTTTGTCCAAATTACATAAATATCGGTTCAGTAATTTGGATGCCTATAAAGGACTCACATTCAGGTTTATATATAAGTTTAACTTTGAAATAAACTTAGACTCTTCCTTACTTTTTATACCCGGGTTTTATAACTATATTCACTTAACAGTTTTTTGTAACAGCATAAAGCAACCCATATAGATATAGTCATGGGCATGCTGGGCATTCCAACTCAGTAAGACCTTTTGAAAATTGATATTCTTAGCAAATTGACTTGGTGTTTTCAAATTTGGATGTTAATATGGTTAACGCAATTACTTGTCGGCCGCCGTAGCCGAGTGTGTGCGCGCTTCATTCGAATCTTGTCCGGGCCAAGTAATATCAAAAATTATAAAAAATGTTTTTTCTAATAGCGGTCGCCCCTCGGCAGACAATGGCAAACCCCCGAGTGTATTTCTGCCTTGAAAATTTGTGTTACAACATCAAGACGCACCAAAACCGCTTAAGCGGTAATAGCGCCAATTAAATAAAATAAAATAAAGTTACTTATGAAACGGTTCATAGTTGCCATGATAGTATTTGCATTTCGGTCTTTTACTAAATTCCCTATTTTAATTTTAAGAATAGCATTAGCAAATTTTATGTATACTTATACTTTAGAAGACATTTATAATTATAATTATTTATATTTTACAAGTATAGTATGGAATTTGTTTAATATAATATAAAATAAATATGTATAATTGAAAAAATATTTGAAATATAACATTTTAATATAGCGAATAAAACAATACTTTCTTAAGTACATATATAACTGTACGAAAAAACATATGTTTATTAAAAGCTTACCAATTGATTTTCGTTTTTATTTAAATCAAAAAAAAGTAATTTGGGTTTTCAAACTAAAGATTTTTAGATGCATATTTAAATTTCGGTTGCACCCGAACTTCGACCTTCTTTGTTAAATATTGAATAGGGCTTTTGGGATTATATTTATATTATACCTTGGTCTAAAGAAGATATTTATAAATCGAATATCATATATGTATGTATCTACACCAAATAGCTAGGAACAAATATTGAATAGAAGTTTCTGTTTAAATTGAGGTGCGTGAGCCCGCCTGTTTTCCCAAAAAATATTATATAGTCTGATATATGTATAGGATCAATTTAACATTTACATCTGCATCAAATCTCGCTCCCTTATTGCTACTTCATATTACATCAGTGGCTCTCAGCTATGCACAGTGGGCGAAATTTGCGATCTCGGTGTGGTCTTCGATTCTAAATTCTTATTTCATAGCCAATTAAACTCCACTTGCCAAGTCATATTCTATGCTTGCTTTCATTCGCCGATTCAGTTCAGGTTTTAGTGATCCTTACACCTTGAAACTACTTATTATTTACCTCACTTGTACGCTCTAAATTAGAATACGCAGTCTTCATCTGGAGGCCATGCTTTGAACGCCACATATTGAGACTCGAAAGAATTCAGAAAACGTTTATCAGGTTTGCCCTTCGCTCTTTACATTTTAGTGACCCGCTTCCCTCTTATAGCGCTAGGTGTCAGCTAATTAATTTAAAATCTCTAAACTCTAGAAGGACTATACTTTCTCTCACTTTGGTCTTTGATGTCATTCGAGGTGCGATTGACTGTCCATTCTTATTAGAACGTATTCACTTTAATATCCCTTCAAGGAACCTTCGTAATCATGATACTTTTTTCCTAGAACGAGCAAGAACGCTTTATGCAACTAATTCTCCTATTTTAAGAAGTCTAAATGAATATAATAAAATCATGAATTCCACTGCACTTGATTTCTATTTACCAAAAACTAAATTTAAGCTTTTGTTAAATGAATTGGTTAAGTAATTGTTAGCTATGTCTTTCTTTATCACAATAATCTGTAAGAAACTTTTATATTTTTTAGATTATATATGTATATTGAATACATAAATAAATAAATAAATAAATAGTTGTGGAGGTACAAGAAGTTGGCTTATTTATTTTATAGGGCGTGGCACCTCACATTTTTTCGAAATGATACACGGTTTGATTTATAAGACATATGTGTGTACATACATATACATATATCCAAATATCATTCATCTGCACCGAATAGTTTTTCAATATAAAGATTATTACATTTACTGGTTTTATTGCGGTTTATTTTAAATTTGGTTGCACCTGAACTTAGACTCTTCCTAATACTTCTCCTTCTGTATACTTTTGATTAAACATCTACCTATCAAGTCGGTATTTTGATATCAATAGGCTGGCGTTATAAAAGATAATTTGGGATTCCAACTCCTTCGAAAATAATCTTTAGCATAATCAGCGAAGATGTTGAAGTTGCACTTCGTGTTGTGTTCCAGAGAATCTAGCTTTTATATATAAAGTTTTTGAATTTGGAACATTTATCTTTAATTTAAAAATAAACTATTTAAATCAATAAACGTCGCTTTGACTTTTTCTTTGCTTTGGCGAGCCGATTGAGACTTATTTTTTTTTAATATTTAACAGTGCTGAATCCTAGATAAATGTTTGCCTTTGCCATTACCATACCATAGCCATTGGGGGTAAGTCTCCATGATTGAAATATGAGCACGATCGATAGTCCCCATGGGAATGCTGAAGTTCCACTTGGTTCCATACTATCTGGATTTTTTCCCTGCCAACGGATATCCAGTTAATATAGTTGGATAATTATTCGAATATCCGGATTTACATAGATCCGGTAAATAATCGTATATTCAGGTATCCAAAAAAAAATCAACAAATTGAGGAACAATAATAATAACCAAACAACACTTTTTTCAAGGTGTGATATTCCATTCTATTCCTGCACATGTCGTTGTAAAATCCTAGGTACTCGAATATTTTATATATGTACATACATATGTATGTACATACATATATGCCGTTTTATTGCATTAACCTATACTCACGCAGATACTAATCTTCGCAAGTAGTGACTTTCCTGCCCTCTGATTAATGCCCAATTATTTTCCCTATGTAGCATTTTATTAATTTCAGATATCCGGATATCCAAATATTATACTGATATCCGAATATCCCGATGTTTATTTTAAGTATCCGGATATCCGAGTATTTCGATTATCCGAATAGTTTAAAAATTCATATGGAATTTCCAGCCCAAATGCAAATACATTAGCATAAAACCAAATTTTAACAGTCTTCTATGTCAGGCGCTCAACAAGCATATTCAAGATGTGACGCTATATGTACATATGTACTCACATAATGCAATACTGTGCAATGAAATAACGGTATTGTCACGATGCAGAGAAAAGAAGGTGACGACAAAAGCACTTCCGTTACTTCGTACTTGCCTTGTTTAAAGTATTGACGTCACAACGAGCTGTTAAAAAGTTGATTTTTCAGAGTTTTGAGTGATTTTTACAAAAAGTTAAACACAGAATAATAAATGCGAAGTGCCGAGCTTTGTATATTAGCAGTTGTTATATCTGTCCTTTTCTTCTCGCTATTCTTGTGGCAGAACCGCTATGACGTGTACGCTGCCGGCGTTGTCGTAATCTGGTTTTCTATCATTCTTGCCGTATTGTGGTAATTACAACCTTCAATGAATATATCGCGTGTACTTTTTATTGAGTACTTATTCACCACTACTTTATCCAACGTCATTTTTTAGGGGTGGCGTAGAGAACCCAAATTACTCCCCACGATTGGCAATGTTCATACTTTAGACTACCTACAGCGGCATCTTCTGGCTAATAGCAGTTTGTTTATTCCCTTTAATATTTGGCCGATAATGCAGTTCCTCGTTGATAATGTGGTTACCAACTTTTCGAAAGCTTAGCACCCAGCTCGTATGTAAACAAAAAATAATAAAAAATATACAAGAAATGGGTGAAAACTTACACACTTACAAATGTTTATATCATCCCCTTAAAACCCTTATCGTATATTATTGATATCAATTTACTGCTGCACTGAGATCAGATGATGGTTTACATCAGCGTTGTGCAAAGTGCAGTAACTAACATAAAGAAAATTGTGCATGGAAACAACTTGCTGCTGGGTGAGGCAAATTATATTCCATAGTTGAGTTTTCAGAAATCTGCCTGCTTTGTGATTATATATGTATGTTATTAATATTGCTGATGGATATATGAGTTTAATTTTGAGCTTGTTTAGAAAAAATATTTATGTATAAAATCTATAATCATCAGATATCAAGTAATGTAATAATATTCAATGAGTGTTAAATTAAACTACAAATCTGGGTAAATCGAACTCATTCAAAATGGACGTTTGAAAATTATGTAAGTAATATACCCCGTCTCGAGCACGATCATGTAAGTATGTATATACAAACTTGTAATTATAAACTTATAGGTTCACCTAGTATTTATAAATTCCATTAGTGAATTTTTCTCTGGAGTTTATTGTCTCAAAATATTTTTTTTACTATTTATTTGATTATTCTTAATTAATCAGCAGTTGAACGGTGAGTCTGCGACAGGCTCGTATCCAGATATTCCCTCCACTTCACATTCACTTAAACCTGAAACTCAGAAACTCTATTTTTACATTCGCCTAAATCTGCAGCATTTTCACATATACGACCACAACGAGCTCAATGAAAATAAAAACAAAAACAAAAACGCTATATACATCAGCAATCGGGTTCAAAATGAACTTATAGTCATTTTCTATGAAACAGATAGGATCAACAACTCCAACGCTTCCACAATCTTGGCAGATGAGTTGGCAGATATTTCGGGAGTCTAACAAATTTCAATATGTATCTGGCGCGCTTGCGCGATTTGTTAAGTTTTTTTTAAGGTTTTGTTCCGACTACGCAGTTTATTCGGAATATTCGGGGATAGACTGTAAGTACTTTATAGGTTAATGTTAGGAAGGTGCAAGTGCAATGAATGGAGAATTTCACGGATCACATTCAGGCATAGGTACAAACTTGCTATGCGTTCGCATTGTGCAGCGCATAGTTAGTTTAAATTTTGTTGTTAGTGCTGCATGCAAATTTTTTCCTGTCTGAAACTCTCTAGGCAAATCCAAAATGTTTACACTTTGTTTTAGTTATCCTAAACGTTTGCAAAATGCAATTTCTAAAAACGAAAATCTTCAAGATGGCTTAATCACTAATTTGAAACAATCCTATGCAACAAGGTGAGTGGAAGGTCACTAATCAGTCAAAATTGATTTACACTTCTAACCAGCAGTTATCAGCATCTTAGAAAATATTTCGAATGTCAGGACAGATTCCAAAACAACTGATGCAGCGTTTCAACTTCTAACGGAGTTAGATTTTCAGGTTTCGTTACAAGTCCTCGCGTAAATTCGTTCGATGAAAGTTGGCAGATGCTGCAAATAAGGAATTTATAGTCAGAAGAAAGAGTGCAGAATAATATTTCGACATGATTTTTATTTATTATTTGGATTTATTTTCCAGTTTTGTATGTATTTATTCATCGAAAACTCCAATTCTAGATGAAGAAGCCGGCAAGCAATTATTTGAAAAATACTCTGGGATTTAGCATGAGGATTATGCTAAATTATTAGTCGACGAAGTAAATTTTTTTTATTTGAAAGCACTGGATGTCTTCAACGAAAATGATTTACCTAATATTCATCAAATCTTGCTGGTCGACCAGTAACGAAATAGGTGAACGAAAGCTCTTTTTCTATACTGCGTCAACTGAAAAATTATCTGCAGTCTCCCATGAGTAAAAACCGATTAAACGGATTGGCTGTACATAACATTCAACGTGACGTAAAAGTATTGGGCGAGCTTTTTTCTCAAATGAATAATTCTTTCGAAGTTGCTGAACTTTAACTTATAATCCTATTTATGAATTACATAAATACATTTAATTTACATCAAATTCTTCCATTTTATCAAGTGAAATGAACCACTAGCAATCAAAACCATGACTAACCCCTTCCCGGGGTAGAAACTAATAACTATGCAAAAATTGAAGTAATACTGTGCTGTTAGTAAACAGTTATAAGGGCACAAACAAGCAGATTTTCGCATATATGGATGTATATACATACATATATATATATAGATTTTCAATAATATTTTATAAATGTATAGCTGATTCTATAACATTAACTATATGAATAAAAGTTTAAAAAAAATTTATAAAAATTCGGCAAAATTTCAAATTTTTAATTCAATTAAATAGATTTTTGTACGGAAGAAAATGTCCGACATCAGCAGCAAAAATAAATTATCAAATCTCAACACGAATTTTTGAACACTTGAAAATTTAATGATACATTTTCTAAAAAGTTTGGAACTTTTATTTGTATGGTTTATGTTGGGGAATCAGCTATACTTTTATAAAAATTTATGTGCCAACTGTTAATATTACCAAAATTACCGATGGTTAGAGGATACCCTAAACCGATACCTTCCGTAGGCTTAATGACACTAACCGTACTTGCTAAAAATTAAACCTTCGATTAAGTTCTGATTAAACATTAAATCAGACTGTTTCAAGGTCCTTATTGTGTGACATTTATAGTCATAGATAAAGCAAGAAATGATGGAAAGAAAGACAATTATGAAAACTGACACGACTTTATGCATTTAAATAAAAACTGTAAGAAATTAGGATCATTTCCCGCATATTTTAATAAAATATACGTATTTCTCTCCTTAATTAAACTTGTCGTACCAAAGTTTTGTAAATTACCATTAAATGATTTTTGCAATATTTCAATTATTTTCGAATTTATCTTTACTGAATTGTAAGGCGAAGTGTCGTTTTCTAAAATTATGTTATACTACTTACATACTTCGGGATTGCTTTTTTGGCATAGTGGAACTGTCGTCATTACTTAAAGGTTCTATACACCGCGCGTCTGACAGTTTGACTGTAACTCGCAAGTCACATTCTTTCAACTAACTGTCAAACTCTTTTACAAATCAATTTAAGCAGTAAATATGTGCGCCAATAAATGATATATTAAAGAGGATGGCTTGAATTCATCGAAGTCTTTTAAGAATTTTATTGCTTTTATATAATTTCTTGAATTAAAAAAAAGGTAAGCTTATTATCATATTACCTAACGAAATCACTAATATTGGTAGAAAACAATAATGGCAGATAAAAACCTATTTTATTAAGAGTGCTTGCGCGGCAAATAACTTGTACAGGCTAGTACTAAACCGTGTTCGTTTACGCAAAAAATTTACATGGGGGAAGACATTTGATTTGGAGGAGATGCTGAAATTTAGAGCTAGGAAAATTTGTCCCTGCACGAATTCGCAAGCTAGAAAAAAAAACAATGAAAAAGCTGTAAAAAAAACCACTACATACATAAGTAAAATGACTCAAAAGCATAGATTCAAATGCAACTGTTCGAGCTTGCTAGCAAATGGACGCAAAACGTTGGAAGCTTTTCCTTTTGAAATAGTAAGATACCCTATTTTTTTAATTGTGTTGCTTGCCAATTCTTACTGGCTTTCCGAAAAAGACAAGTTAGGTAATTAGTTGAGTTCACTGCGAGCGGGTCAGCAGTACCTCGATCGGCCCCACCGCGAAGCCTCAATACTTTTTTTTATAAATGAGCTGCAATAAATTGCTCACAAGATGTTGTATGCTGTCGATTCGGGAGATTTGACAATCCCTAATAAACGCCATGTGAACTCCCTGAGTATACAACGAACTACAAACTCCTAAATCTTAGAGATTCTATAATCAATACTTTAATTACATATATGTACATTCATACTCCGAACACACAAGGTGTGTGCGTAACTGAGGATATTCGTACGATTTGTACTTACAAAGTTACATCCCTTAATTTAACAGCAATAGTGTATGTCCTTCCAAATGCAAATTCATGTACATTTTGGTCCACGGCAGCGAAGATGCTCAAATGAGGATTCTCACCCTTTTTCGGAGTCAAAGTTCAAATTGGCATATCTCAGCATCTTAGCAACCCATCTTTGCAGACGTCGAAATATCCTGCTTGAATTGTAACTCTCATACTATAAACAAATGCGTGTACATATATCTACACACATAAATATGTGTTAGGAGAAGAAAAAGGGGTTTTCGGTGGTAAATGCTGAAAAAGTATGGTGTATTATTTTTGATAAAAAAGTTAGTTCAAAAAAGTTAGTTCAAATGTCATTGGATGGTAGAAACTGGTAAAGAACCGGATATTGTTGACCATCCAAAAACGTTCAACAAAAGTGTGGGAAAATAGTTGCTGACAAAACTAATGGTATTGGGAAAATTTTGTAAGAAGGCAATGTAAATGAATTTTATAATTTTAAGCTACATTTGCAATTTTCCTTTCTTATCTTTCACAAAAATTTGCGAAAGTCATAGATAAACTCATGGAAAATTCCTTGCTCAGTATTCATTGTATCTTCAAGTAGTTAAGGCGAATTATGCTTTTTGGCCCAGCTCCGATTTTAATAGCAATTATCAAATTTAACAAACTAAATAGCATATAATTGGTATAAATCAACTAATAAACTACTAATGTTTGTGTACTTTTGTATGTGCAGCTTAATATAAGAATATTTAAAATCACATCCTAAATACACCTGCACCGAGCCAAAAACGTCACCTAAATATTACGATATTGACGTCTTTAAACGTTTTTAGGCGAAAAGGTATAACGGTAAAGACGAAATAATTTTAAAAAGCAATCCCCTTTATTTTTTTGTTGTGAACCTTATTAAATTCAAAAAAATACTAATCAGTTTTGCACTTTTTCTTAAAAAAACGTGTTATATTCTTTTAGAAATTCGAAACTAAGATACATACTGTCTTAATTTTGGCTTGATTTTATTCAAAAGGTTAACTTCTTATTTTTACAAAATTCTTTTAAATTTAATTAATTTCTTCTAAAATCTACATGATCGCTCTACTCTTTTTTCATTGTGAAGAATTGTACGGCTATGAATGCCACAATTCCTTCCATTTCATATTGCTGATGAAATTAGCAAAATGCCCAGCCATCTTGTAATCGTGGACAAATCAACAAGGGGAAGTGAAGTTCTAAACATTAAAGTTGCTTGTGTTTTATGTGTATTCATATAAGAAATATGAATATTTGCATGCAGGTATAAACAACCAAAAGCCGTTATGTTAAAATGTGTTTAAAACACGAGTTAAAAAAATGTCATACAATTTCAGTAAGACTTAAAAGGAAACTGCGCATAAAAATGAAAATGGCGGATATGGATTTTTTTTTTTTGGATTTTATTAATTCATGCAATCTGAGTGAAAAATATAGTGCGAATTTTAAATGACCTTGACATTATTTCATCTCTCGTTTTACAAAAACTTCAAATCAAAGATGTATAAGCAAAATTTGATAGCAAATTTTTCGATGAGGAAATCAAATTCAAAACTAGACTGGAGAAATTTTATGGTAAGTTATGGTATTTTTAAAGAATATTCCATTAATGTATGACAAAAATAACACAGTTTGGCACTCAAAAATACCTGGGAAGTGATGTTACTTTTCTTGTAAGTCTTATCGAGTAGAATGAGAATCCAATTTTGGAATTTGTCAAACACCCCCAAAATCTCGACTTAACCTTAAAAAACCGATTTTTCGTGCTTTTGCGCACTTCTTCGCCCATATCTTAGCTAATTAACAACCTATTTTCATTCTAAGAACGGTTTAAGAAAGAAGAAACTCAGACCTACTCGTGCAAAAACAAGTAAATTTCTTCAGCTTTATTAAGACGTCTATATGTTTTAGAATGAAAATCGGTTGTTAATTAGCTAAGGTATGGACTAAGAAGTGCGCAAAAGCACGAAAAATCGGGTTTTTAAGGTTAGGTCGAGATTTTGGGGGTGTTTGACAAATTCCAAAATTGGATTCTCGTTCTACTCGATAAGACCTACAAGGAAAATAACACCACTTCCCAGGTATTTCGACTTCATTCTTTTTTGTAGCACTGTGTAATGGATAACTAAGTAGTATAATTCTGAGCTGGTTAGAAAAAATTATATAAAAACCGTAAAATCCAGAGAATCTACATCAATTTCATTCGCGTCGGAAACTGTCATATATTGTTTATCATCTCTTGAAATCGACTGTCAGAGGGCAACTTGTGCTCAATTTTCACGAACAGAATGGACACGTCGTTAATAAACATCAACAGACGCTCACACATTGCATTATAGAAAGCTGCACATTACTAGTATATTATATTTAAACCAATGTTATTGTTATGTATTTTAGGGAATCTATTCTTTAAACAGAAAAAATAATCCCTCCGACAAAATGTATTCAAGTTGGTCGAACTGTGTTAAGATTCAAAAATCACCAAACATTGAAAACGAAACAATTGCAGAAATAACGCATAGTTAGTAGCTCAATTTTATAATAAAACTGTAAAACTGGTTTTAAATTCCAGAAGTTTTTGGAAAAAATTGTTCGCTTACACTGAACTGCACTAGGAGCAAGAAAAATTATATTATCGATATCCAAGATAAACAGTGATGTTGGGGCCAAGACGCGAATACGCTATACTCACCGAAACAGTTGTCAACGGCCCGGCTAAAATTGTAAATGCACGCACTGCCGCTGCGAATGTTGCTTCTATTTGCTGCCGTTCGAAAACAAATTTTGCAAAGCATTGGGTCCTGCATTCGAAATAACAGTGAACATACTACTTCGCCTTTTCACTTTCTGTTAAGCGAAGACGCAGGCGGATCCTTTGTATAGATTGTGGAACTTTTGCAATTTTCCTGAAAAGAATTAATATCTATACGACAGTTCTTAAATATGTATTTATGCCCAAGCGTATGCACATATGTACGAACGCACATACATATGAATATACGTATAACTATTAAACTATCTACTTAAGTATGTAAGTAGATGTGTGTACATAAGCATAGCTGTAAATACACATGTACATATTTAAATAGTATATTGAGATGGGTATGCAGATGGAGTACATTTGCGATTCCCATAGAATTGCAGTTGCAACGTCGACAACATAAACTTTGCAAAGTTTCATACTTTACTCATCACTTTTGTTTGAATTGAAGTTTTTGCTAAAAGTTATTATTTTGGTTGTTCTACGACTCTTATATGAATTCGTAATTGTGGATGCTTGCAACACATTTATTTGTGTAGTTTTTATGTTGTTTTCTGTGGAAATTTCAAATTTAAACAAAAGATGGCAAATGTACTTTTAATGCTGGTAGCATCTTGTTTTGACAAGTGGAAACGCATTCAGGGTATTTAAAGCGCTGCAACTCAGAAAGGAACAGTACTTGGCACTGTCATATTTTATATCGCTAAAGTTTCAGTATGCAATTTTAGTCATCCCTCGTATTTTACAGAGGATTGGGAACGAGTGTAGGAAGTCTGCGTTGTATATTATGGCTAGGCTTAATCGGATTTTTCTTCAGAGCCGACGTCCCATCGGGTAAACCGTGAGCTTTTGTGGAAAGTTTCAGAAAATACTAACTTCTTTAAAGCACAAAAACCCTTCCACTGCTTACTTGTTTAAATAGTGAGTCGAAATGTATGCAACAAAATAATTCAATTTGGATTTAGTATGAGACTACAAATGTATGTACATATTTACATAAGTACAAAAATTAAAATCTAAATTCGTCATTATTTTTATATTTTCTATTCAATTTGAGCTTTCTTAGGCTTCATGATTCAATTATGGTTATAAATGGTTTTCTAGCTAGTGACATTCAATTTTTGACACTCCCTTACCAAAAGTTTTTCTTATGTTACCTACCTTAGCAAAACTTCTCATCAACCGCATCTTAGCTGCAATTTTAATTTTTTATTCAAAGAGAACAAAGAAATATTTGATCTACGACTGTTTTTTGATAAACTTTATTAATTGGATTTTAAATGTGCCAAACTATCAAAACCGGAAATCTTTAGTTGAATTTTGAAAAATGCTTTGACACTGTTAATATTTTGTATACAATTACCCCACCCGGGATGATAGAATATCACTCAATTTCCGAATTTTGAGTTTAAACATAACTTTGCTGATATGGATGGATTATTTATCCGCTGTGTGTGATTTATTAGCTGCTTCTATCATTGTTCGCTGGAACGTGTGTGCGTACAAAAGATAACTTATTTTCGACATGGTCAGGCATTTTTTGCTGGGTTGGTATCGCACGAAATGTATTGAGTTTGTACTTGTATTTACTCGTATCATTTCATTCCCTATCTTATAGGTGGTTCCCATGAGCCCGAAATTTCGCCAGTATTTTCAATTTCAGCTAAAGTTGCGCCGGGATTCCCAATTTGGCCACACACACATTTGTCAACGGAAATTTCGAATAAAGTAATTACAAATTAGTTTCAGTCGCCTAAGTGCAATTACTTTCCAATACAAATCGCTAGATTACTAAATCATTGCCGAATACCCATGACATAAACTGTGCCCATTGACAGTTATACTTGGCTTAATCGCACTGCCACCTGAGCAAGTTATTGCTTTGGAAAATTAAATATTTTTTTAAGGAATGTTTACTCACAAGATATATGTATATACTTACTTAACCGTATTAACAGAAATGTTAAAAAACGTTTATTGATTTAAATTACGCACCCCGAAACAATTTTCGCACATTACTCAAATAAGTTTTATAACAGTCTACTCCTGCAGGTACGGCCTTTCGCTCCATTTAAGTACATTCGTTCTCGGAAAAATAGTAGGAATAAATAAAGAACCATTTTGGTAATGCGTCTACAGTTGCTCTGCATGCCGCCATCCACCTTTCTCGAACCGTCGCATCCAGAATTTTTGAAGCTCTTAAATATGCAGTTTATCTTACTACAAAATTAACGATGTTAATAATTGATAAGCATAAATGCATACTTTATGTGCATTGCAATATGAAATACATACTTCACGTATCTTCCGTTTGATACTCAATATTAGTAAAAACTCTCTAAAAGCTCACGACAATACTATGATGCACGATTTTGTATGCTCGAGCGCGCTACTATCAAGGATATTATAAATTTGTTCATCTAACGAAACCGAGATACATAGATACATATATGTAAATATAGTTAAACCTAAATGTTAAGAGAGAATAGAGAAATCGCAGAAACGCCGACGTTAGAACAACTAAATATATATCGAAACATTTTTATCAAGCTCTACCAAATTCGATGCACCCTTTGCATTTCAAATCTGTAAGCATAGTTTTGAAAAAAAAGCAATTCGTTAGTAATAAAAAGAAATTTGCTGAAACTTTATATACAGAATTGACACACTCTTTACATTTCAACTCAGTAAGCACAATTTCGCGTAACTTTTCAGTTACAAAAATTCAAATATTTGATTTTTTTCAAACTTGGTACCATGATACAAGAAAGACCGTAGTTCCATTTCGAATTTATTTGTTTAAAAAGCCGACATTTTCTCAGATGTAAAGTTTTGTAAATTTAATTTTAATTAATTGGCGCTATAACCGCTTAAGCGATTTTGGCCGAACTTCTCCAACAATTTATGCAGTGGCGTAACAATAGGGTGGCAGGGCTGGCAAAATGCCACGGGCCCCCGACCTAAGAGGGGCCCGGCCCCAAGAGGCCGTGACCGCAAAAATAATTTTTTACATTGTACCTGAGTATTTTATTTTATTTGAAAAGTATATTTTATAAGTTCTGCTTAAAATCCAAAGTGAGACAACTAAAGTTCATAATACAATTTCAAGTTAATCGTTAAGCATTTCAACCAACCTAAACAAAAAGATGTTGATTCATTTTTAGAGATGTACACGTTACCCGTGACGAGTAATTTTACGTACTTATGACCGTCAAAAAACTGTCAATCAAAATACCGGTAATTACACATCTCTATTCATTTTAGAACGCATCCATTGGTTTCTACATATTCTGTCGCGGTACGTTGGCAACGCGGGTGAGTATTGACGATCAGGGAATTCCCCTTTTTTCTTTAATTGTTTTCGTGGCGCTGCTGCTGGGACGAGCTAGCAACACTATGTTAGGGGAATTCCGGATTTGATATTTTTTTATGAGGGCTCTACTGAGTGCGTATTCTTTGTGTGATTATTTTTGTTAATTGGTGATTTTTTGTTCTTTTATTGAATATGAAAATGGTGGCAAAGTAAAGTTGATTATGAAAGTTAGATATTAAAATGTCTAGTTCCAGAAAATATTTAAGTGGGAGCGAAAACCGAAAGAGAAAGAGGGAGACTGAAGAAAAAAATAAAAAGCTACCTAAAATTAGTCAGTACTTGAAAAATGATGACTTAAATAATGAAAAGTCGAGTGAACAGTGCTCCAAAAGTGAAGAATTGGACCTTACTAAAAGTATACCAGAATTATCAGACGCAGCACCCAACACCAGTGACTATCCAGGCCCAGAACAACCACAACAGGGTACTAGCAAAAATCAAAGAGAATTATATTTTAGCATGAACAATATTGTATCTTCGCCATATGTTACTGATAAGGGTAATTTTAAAGAGCTAACTGATCTAGTGAAGAGGTTCGTGATTGAAAACGGACATTGTAAACCTAAGGGCCCTTTCTTAAAAGATAGCGACAATAGATCTTTTCTAGAAAAACATTACTATATTGTTTCCAAGTCTGGCGTGGAACTTGAACGTACATGACTATCCTATTCTTTAATACTTCAGAAGGCGTATTGTGAACCGTGTTGGTTATTCGCAAATCGGGCATCTAAGAAAATACAAAATGTTTGGATTGAGGGATATGACGACTGGAAACATATTGTAGACGCCATACAAAGACACGAGGTATCAAAAATTCATCTGGATTCCTGTCTTACGTATCAACAGTGGCGGCTACATGAGTCTATGATCAAAAAAGAAAAATCTTTTTGGCGCCAAGTACTTTCTAGGCTCCTTGATGTTACTCTGACACTTTCAACGTGTAATTTAGCCTTTCGTGGCCACAGAGAAAACGCAGATAGCAGTGATCCAAGCTCCAAAGGAAACTTTTTGAGTATTGTTGAGTTATTAGGAAATAGGGCCAGATAAAATACTTAAGTCCAAAAATACAAAATGAGCTAATTTCTGTCCTGGTTCTAAAAGTAGAAAATGCACTCATAAATGAAATAAATGCTGCACCATTCTACTCTAACTATCATATTCGATACAACTCAAGATATTTCAAAAATTGATCAAATGTGTGAACTTTACCGTTATTGTATGATCGAAAAAGATGATAATAGGATCCCAAAGGCACTTGTCAATAAAGAAACATTTTTAGGATTTCATAAAGTTAAGGATCAAACTGCCTTAGCAATGTCCAAGCAAATTATTAAATCCATAAATGACAAAAATATTCCTCTAAATAAGTGTCGAGGAAAATGACATGATGGTGCTAACACAAAAAAAATTTTTTTGAAACAGTTCAACAAATTTATAATTTTTTTGGGCATAGTATCAGAAGATGGAATATTTTATCAAGTTTTATATCTAATAAAGAAAGTGAGTCTTCAACTTCAATAACATTAAAAACATTAAACCCTACTAGATGGGCAGGACGTTATGATGCCGTTTTTGCTTTAAAAGTTCGGTTTGTTGAAGTCCAAAAAGCGCTAACGGAAACAATTCTGTTAAGTCGCAAATCAGATGAAAGAAATGAAGCTGTTCCACTCAAAAATAAGATCGAAAACTACAATTTTATTAATGTTATTGGCTTTCCATTGCAAGATCCTACTTACAATCGATGCAGCCTCTAAAGCACTTCAGTCTAAAGCCACCGATCTTTCAAATGCCTTAAAACGTTTGAAAATTTGTCTGGAAGAATTGGAAAGGTATCGACATGAATTTGAAAATTTAAAAATGGAAGCAAATAGTGTAGCAGAAAAATGGTCCATCACCCCTGTATTTTCTAAAACTCGTCAGAGGAAGGTAAATCGCCATTTTGATGAGCTTTGCGAAGATGAGCGTCTCCAAGATCCGGAAAGTTTGTTCAAAGTGAACATATTTTATCGAGTATTGGACATCATTATAAACCAACTGAAATCGCGTTTCCTTCCAATGAATGAAATTGTTTCAAATTTCAGTGTTTTGCAGCCTTCCACTTTAAAAGTTTTAAATGACACTGATCTATTACATAAAGCTCTAGAATTTGTTGAGATATATAAAAGAGACATATCTGAATCATTTGCCAGAGAAATTCTCAGTTTTCGATCCACTTTTAGAGACGAAATAGAAAAATCTTCGTGTATTAGAGACCTTGCTGTATTTGAGGAACTCTATGGGACAAGACAGGTTATGTAACTTGGCTATTCTGTCTATTGAAAAGTCTATGGCCAGATCTTTATACTTTGATGATGTTATATACACTTTTGCGGAACTGAAAGCTCTAAAAAAAGTTTTTTCTTAATAAATATCTTATTGAAGTTAAATTGTTATTTTTATTTCGTTGTAAATGTATGTAGGTTTCCTCACGATGTTGTTCCTTCACCGAAAAGCTAGCGAATAGATGATGAATGCATTGAGATATTATGTTCTATGGATGAATGTGAAGTCTCCAATACGCTTTGGGCTAGCATGGGGACTACAGACCATTCCTTCTCGCCTAAGAGAGGAGGCCAATGGCCATCAGTGGGACATATACAACGTGTAATTGAGTCCGCTGAAAACCTCGAAGTTTATTAAAATTAAACTGAGTACAACGTGACGATTTTTACTGATAGGGCCCCGTCAAAAGAATTTGCCACGGGCCCCAGATGGTATAGTTACGCCACTGAATTTATGGTGTGCGTCTTGTTGTTGTTACACAAATTGAGGGACCTACTGCTTTACGCTGACTCCGAACAGGGAAAGGTTTTTTGTGAGAAGTTTTTTCATGGCAGAAATACACACTCAGAGATAAAAGTCGAAATATGAGCAAATGGTAATGTCAAGTAACTCGTCCTTTATAGCATTGACGAAAGTCGGCTAATTTAACCCGGTGAAAAATGTGCATCTTGTACTTAATAATGAATCCAAAAAATGGCACTTGTCTTATTAGTGTCCGAGCTACCCCATATACAATGACAGACGTTTGCATCACAGTTCAGCACCAGTTGCATCCTTCTCCGCCCAAATATAATACCTTCCTTGCGGGTATTTCACTGCTATCACTTTTGTCCAAATGGCAAATAGGTTCTGGTGTAACAGTTCTGAAATGGGAACAAAAGTTATGTTTTTGCCTATTAGTATAGCCGCTTTAGGTCTACAGGTGGTTGGGTCATATATCAACTTAGCATCATATTCATTGAGGCCTTTAATAGCTCAAAATAAATCCTAGGGCGTCTGGTACGTAGATGGGCTCTTTGTTGAACCACCTGCACAAAACGGCCGAGGTCGCTTTGGTATGGTCGAGTTAGTTAGTTGGTTTTTGGAAATCCCAGCTCTCCCTGCCTCCGACTACTTGAAGTCGGAAAGAATGGTGGCCCAATGGAGACCTTTGAGTCTGTGGGGGTGGGAGGGATTTATCTTTTCGATCGCATTCCTCAATAGGTTCCCAATTTGCAGCAGGAAGGGTCACCACGCTCATAAATCCAGGGACAGCGTGTTAAGGAAGTTCGAAGAAGTTAAACATTTTTTGGACCCCTTCACGGGATTCACCTGCTTGCCCGCGCTTTTCTGACCTGTAGTAAAATTTAAGCTCTACTTATAAAACTGTCACTGCTGAACATTTTCAGGTTTGAAATTTAAACCTGCAGCGTATAGGAATTTCGTAGTTGTATTTATAATACCACCTTATATGAATTTGCCTTGGATTCAGCCAACATCAGGCGTCACCTACTTCCTTTAAAATTAATGTTGTTTTTCTTTTGGATATAGAGTTTTCTTTACCTTCCGTACATTTTCCTCACACTCTAATATAAGGTTTCCTCCGCCTGGGTTTGTTGCCGCATGCGCAATTAAGCACAAACACTGGTCAAAACACTTGTACCAATACAAATATCAAAAATCTTTCACAGCGTGTGTGTGTTGGGTTTGCAATAATGTTCATTTACATGATTTTTTCTCTTTTGTTATTGCTTTCCTATCGAATTATGTCAACAATGTTTTCCAGCTTGTCACTAACGTGACAGCTATAATTTTTTTAATTGACTGCCTGCGTTCGAAATATCTATTTTGTATATCTGTAAGAATGGAAAATATTAAGGGTACTCACAATTGGTTGCGTTTTAGCTGTAAAGTTGCCACTGTCGCAATATTTGCTACTCCAACAACAAAACGCATGCTAGACATTTTTACAATGTTGAAAAAATTTGCTACACCGAACCCTTATTATAAATATGCTCAGAAAGGGTGTAAACCAAATGACAACTCGAATTGTCCTTTGATTTAGCGCTAAAAAGCAAAAAAACAGCAATGGATTCTGAAAACCTGACCCAAAAAAGGACAAACCCAACAAACATTTAGGTTAGAGAACGATTAGAAAACGAGTCGAATTCTAATTTATTTCTCTAAGGTAGAAGGTTAGAATACGATTAGAGAAACTGTCGAGAACTACAGCATTCTCTACAAAAAGGGGACCTAGTTCTCGATATCGAGAAAAGGGTTAGATATCTAATCGTATTCTAACGTTAAATTCTAATTGGTTTCTAATGTGGATTTTAAATTGGCTTCAGTTGTAAGTTAATTAAAACAATGCAATATACTCTTCGCTGTTTTATTATTTCAAATATATTTGATGTGTTATAAGCGTACATGTGTAATGGATGTAATCCACAGTTATTGCAACAACATATAAATATAAATTTATACATCTATTCAATGTTTTATCACATATTTTACAACGTATCCTTTACTTAAATATGATTAAAATATTGAAAGTGTTGTTTAACTTAATATGTATTACTTAACAGTACTTAAATTCGTTTTCAATTTCATCGCATTTTTTTATAAAAATTAAATTAGATATGCTTCATATTTCTTATTTTTAAAAGTTTAAAAAATAATTCAAATTAAAACTGACAAAGTTCAAAATCTAAAAATAAAAGTATGTATGTATATCAAAGGTACATTTAAAAAATTGTATAAACTAAAAACATTCATATTTACATTCAAAACACAAAAAAAGGTTTTACAACCATAATAAAAAAACATAAATGAGATCCATTTCTATTTCATTATAATATTCTAATTTGCTAGCTTATTTTCTTTGTACGCTTTTTTCTTTGAATATCTTCCTTTGGCATGCTGAACATCCATCGTTTCTCTCGAAATCTACGTCTGTCGCGTGTGGGAATTTGGATGAAAATGTACCTAAAAATTAAAAAAGAAGTATTAGTGCTTTAGAATTTTCGAAATTAGAAGTATGTACATATATACTTTTTAAAGCTGCCGTCACGCTTAGTGCTCTAACAGCCGGTTTGTCCTTTGTCCCCTTCCAACATAAATGCTGTGCAACACAGTCTGTAAGAATTTTGCGCCAAGCATTTCTCACAAACTTTTCCGCCGTATGAGATGTTACGGTGGTTAGTTCATCTTTCTGAAATTATACATTTTCGAATGGATATTCATAAATATCTTATAGGCATAATAATTTTATATAAATGTATTATATACATATATTTTAAATATATAATATTACCAGGCTCTCATATTTACTCGCATGCTCCTGCACCTCCTTTTCGAAATTTTGAAATTTCTCCAAATTATCAAAAGGATTCTTCAAGAGAATCTCACTTCTTCGCTTATGGCTGTGGTTTGTCCTCTGCTTTGTCTCCTGTAAAATGCGTGTCAAAGCCCTCTTAACGGATTTTTGGTTGTAATCTATTTCTGTAATTAATATAGACATGTTTAAAAACATACGGAATCTCCTATGTTTATGATTTATAAATAAAATATGTATAGTTTGTTTTTTACCTTTGAGTATTTTTTGTTCCGATTTTTTTATATTATTCAGTATTTTTTTTTTCGAAGTTATCAAGATCTGATAAACAAGAAATGTACATTAATTTTTTACTGCGACTATTTCATTTAAAAATGTTACCCTTTTTAGTGACAGGAGTATTATCCGTCGCGTCTTCAAAAATGCGATTAAAATCCATTGTCTGTCCGAGTAAATAATATATATCGTTGTCATTAAGTTCATGAATAAAGTTAATGTAGGAAAGGTACAAAAAAATTAAGATTACTAGCATAACTATGAAATTTAATAATTTTTTCTGAAATTTCGTGTAAGGTTTCGTGGCAGTTGAAAGCTGCAATCCCATTGACGATTTGATATTTAGGCTTCCCGATCTTATAGGTGTCTCAAAAAAGTCTTCTAAATTCAAAACTTCCTTGCCTAATAGCACTGCGACTTTGTTTATAGCAACTAATTTATAGATTTTGCCATTAATGTTGTAAAAATTGTCAGGCTCCTTAGGTGAAAAGTAAAATCTTGAGGATTCCACAAACTTTAATGAGCCATTTCTAAAGCTTCCTTTTTTCAGCTCTGGCAATGAACCTGTACTCCTTTTTTGAACTCAGGCTTTCTTCAACTAAACGATTATATACCTGCGCAGCGACATGATTATGTTTCTTAATTTTCCTTTTCAATTGTGACAAATAATTTTCGAATTTAAAGGCACTAAAAGTTTCCAGTGACCCAAAATGTAGAGTATCATTGGCCAGATGTGTTAAGCAATGGAAATTGAAAGATGGGAAATCATCATCATAATACTGAGGTACAAGTTCTATAAATTCGTCTAACATTCGCCGTGCACAGTTATTGTATTTAACACAGTATTCTTTACTTAAAAGTATTCTAATGCTTAGGCTGAAAAGCAAAAAATGGCTATATCTCACTGGGTCTAAAACTTCTTTCAGCAGAAATATTCCTGTATAAAGTAAGAAGGATCTGAACTCAGTGGCTTTGAAACGTTCAACTTCTTTCAAGGAACGTGGACGTCTAGCGAATTCTCGTGGCACTTGGTTGTATAAGAACTGAAGTCTTGAACTTAATAACTCGATTTGTCGACGTTTAAGTGAATAAGGCCTTTTTCGTTTCTTTAACCAAGCCAACAACAAAGTCTTAGTAACACCAAGACATACTATATGCATATAGTCCAAACCAACATTTTTACTATATCTATTGGAAGTTTTTCAATTATTTTTGGTTCTGTAACAATATGATGACCCGTATCCACACGTGCACGGAACTCTGAATCAGTTCGAAGGGAGCATTGTTCCTTTCTGAAAACTATTTTATGGTTCTTAAATTGCCCTTTTTGGGTACATTTGGGACAACAGAAATAACCAGAATGAAAGAACGAACGCCCGTGCAGGTGCGTCACATATGAATGCTCGGCAAGACACAGAGTAAAGCTTTTCGTTAACAACTAGTCCCTTTTCCATTAAAAGAAGTAATTCGTCAACAAAATTACTAAGAAAATCGTTAGCATTCGCTGATTTGCTCTCCCCACAATAACATCCAACTACTCTTACATCGTCCGACCCGTTTACATTAATTAAAATTGGCCATATCTGAAGACTGGAACTCTTGGCCAGTGGAAGTCCGTCAATGTTAATGTTCAAATCTAACCGGACGTCATGAAAGTCATTTTGGAGTATAAAATCAGTCAAAGAATTTTTTACACCGTAGTGAATATATTCACCCGAACCCATTTTAACTTTTGGTGTTACTTTTGGAGTATTTTTAAGAGTCCTAGAACATGAAGGAAGTCCTGGAAAATGTTTTCCTAAAATTTTTAACAAACTGTCCGCCGCAGCAGTCGTTACGTTGTTTTCAATGGTCCATTTAGTCAAGTCTTGTCGCAAGTCCGCAGCTTCAACATCAGACGCGCTATCATCCGATTCACTATACGTTTCCGTGTTTTCGCTGCTACTCAAGTCGTCAATAACTTCACTATTTCTTATTTCTTCAGAAGCTGACTGTGCGTTTGGCTCATGTATGACCGGAGGTTTGTTTGCGACGTTACTCCAATCAAATAGCATGTCCACAATTTGTTCACTTTCCCTCTTTAACTTTTTTTTGATCATTTTTAAATAGTTTTAAGTAATTAAAATGTTTATTTCAACTTACAATATTTTCACACTACTTTTCACAAATTCGTTTTACTTCTGTTTGACATAGGGACGAGAGGATACAGATGTTGCACATTTAATCGATAACTCTGACATTTATCGCAATAGGGTAATTCGAGTGTTTTTCTAATCATTCTCTAATCGAATTCTAACATAGTTCTCTAACCTGATTTTCGATTCGAGAAACATTAGAGAACTATGTACATTAGAATTCTAATGTAAAATCTAAATGTTTCTCTAACGTTAGAGACTGTGTTTGCTGGGAAACGAGAAAAGCCAAATAAAAGTGGACGGAAAGCGACGTCCACAAAATTTTAGCATTTCTACATGAATCCCCAGAGTTTGAAGTCAGTATACAAGAATTACGTACATATATGTTTCTTACAGCTTCGCTACAAACTTTCCTTTCCAGAAGCCTACGGCTCAAATTTTTTACACAAAGCTTGTCGAAAAATCTGGAGTGGATGCATCGTAGAACATGATACGCTGGAAAGTACGAAATTTGCGCAAAAACTTCAATGACGTGAATGATGGGCGAAGATCAATCGGCGCCAGACATCTGGAAACTGATGAAGGGATTAACTCAGTTCAAAGTACCCATCCTGCATAAGTTAAATAATAAATGATTTAAGCATCTCGGTTTTTATCTAATTCGCAGAGAAAATCTTACGAAAGTGCCCTTACTACGAGGAACTTAAAGAAATATTTGGAGAAAAGCCTATTGCAGAAAAGCTGCAAACGGTGTGGACACGTTGGAACTGGCAAATATTGCTTGCTGTTTTACTTCACCTTGCCTATTAATGTCAATTACGATGAGATATTTTGGCTTTCCTCTTGTTCGAATATACTTTCACGTTCTTCTATGTCTGCATCAGAAATAAGGAGTTGTGAAGTATGCAACATACCAAGAACCAATCGCAAATAAATGCTCGGTTTTGTACGCTTTTAAAGCGCATTCTAAACTCCTTTAGGCTACCAAATTAAATTTTTTTCTACTGGAGTTGTCCATCTGCTGTGAGTTCATTCTGTATGGAGTCATAACTCGTTCGCATATTGGATAGGCTGAATCTGCCGCTATCCATTGGCTACCAGAGAAATATTTTTCTTTCTCTTTGAAGAGATCGCAGTTTCGAAAAATTCGGGCGTCATAAACGCTACCAGGATGCCCCACTACAGCATTGCGAATTCGCAATCTATGGTCGCATATAACCTGCGCTTTGACCGAGTAGCAACGGTTTCTTGAAAAATAAGCTGAGTGATATTGAACTGGTGCTTCTGCTAATTTCAGCTCCGTGCCTTCTACATACCCCATACAAAACGGTAGTTCATGAAATGTGGCCGCAACAATTTCAGCGCGCTCGGCTTCACCTGGCCAGTAAATAAACTTATTTTTCATTTTTAACACGGCCTTAAAAACACGGCTTGTTATTTTTGCAATTGTTCCACCATCTCCAATTCCGAAAATTAAGCCAATTTTTTTAAATGTCGCATTCTCGCCTGAAGACCCCAAACGATAAAGGACAATAGATAACTGTAACTGCGCACTAATTTGCTTACAGGAATGTGGCAATTTAAATTCCATTTCGTCGGAAACAAGGGAAACTAGTTTGGCGAATTGTTCTCTATTCACTCCCAGCATATGTCGAAATCCAGTTTGGTTAATACATCATTGCGCCATATCCAAGATTTGGGAACCTGATTTGAAATTGCTCTGAGGCACGATAAAACACAGAAAAGATCTTCGTACAAGTTTTCCAAAACTTGTTCCACTGCACCATCGTCTTGTTCATCTGGAAATGTAAACATCAGTCTCACTACTACCTCTACCTGCGTTCAGTTAATTTACATCTTTGGAAATCAGCTTCATTAAAAGCGTTTTTAATTAAAAATTCCACAATTTTAGATTTTTCGCTGCGTTTAGGCATCTTGAAATTGAATATGGTGATGTCAAAAGTAAATAGTCAATAGTGAAGGTAGCAACGCAATCGGTACTGCCGATTTTAATTTGGTACCCCGAAGAGCATATTAGTGGGTACTTAACACGACTATAAGTATTTGTAGTTATATAGGTAAGAATACAACAAAAATGTATAGAATAAACTGAATTTACAAGATTTGCTTGTATAAGTGCATTCTAATGAATTGTTAAGTATTTTTACAAAATAAAATAAACGAAATTTGGAGGTTATGTTAAAGTTGTCATATCAAAAATTGCAGGGCGTTGCCTAAAAGTTCGACTAGACAAGTGTATTCAAACGGGAATGCTTGGCAGCATTGGATAGTTTTCGACGAATTTCGTCGTCTACTTATTTCAGCACGACAGTAGGCAATGCCAATTTTGTTGTCGAGTCGTGAAATTTACGACATACGCATGAGGCTAGTAACCATTTTTTAACTAGAAAGCGATCCTGAACTTTTTAGTGTTATTCTCTCACCCTGAGTGAAGTTTTTGCATTTTTGTGGGATAAGTGTCAAAGTTGTTTTTATTTCATTTTTGCTTTTATGGCTTTGACAGCTTTACCACCAAACGCAAAAATAAAGTACATGTAAGGCGAAAAAGAACAAATCAGCTTACCAGTAACACCACCTTATATAAATTTGCCTTGGTTTTACTAAATTTTGTCCGAGAAATACGGGAATAGACCTATACATTTGTCACGAAAAAAAAATTTGGGTAACCGCAACTCGGGTATGAATGAGCACAAGACGAAGCAGCACTATCTCAGAACGTAAACAAAGATCAGCTGTTGGTTTTACATTTGCCAAGTATTAAACTATGGGATGCTCACTATTTGTTGCAATTAATTGCTAATTTAGCAACACTTGCTACGAACAGTGAGTACCGCTATTAAAAAAAAGAAGCATATATTTGCTTGGGTACCTGCAGCAGATAAAGCTTTTATAGATTTGTGAAGGAAAAACCAGTGAATTGTGCTGCCCGCTAAAAAATTTGCTTAGATGTACACATGCACATAGAGCCCGTTTCTTTGTAACCTATGTATTTGCAAAAGAACATTAGATAGGATAACGAATTGCATGTAAAGCAACAACACTAACTCGGAAAAATATGCGAGTTGAGCCAACTTGGTAAAATGATACCTGAACTGAGGTACAGTGTTGGGAAGTGAAAAAACTGCCCTATTGTGAATTAGCCCTAAGAAAATTCATGGGAAATTGAGATTTAAGACCTAATTCATTTTTATTTGCATAGTATTTGGAAATATATAACTATACAAACCTAAAAATTGCCGGCACAACTATTTTCCGTTCCTAAACAACACTAAACAAATCGTAACTTTCATGAAAGAGGGTAACAGGGTTGCTCATGCAAATAAAGGAAATTTTATCCGAAATTGCAAGAGTGATATAATACCCGATTACTACAACGCTGGCACGTCACAGTTGTCCCTGCAACAGGAACAATTAGAAGAAAGGGAAGGCTATAACTGGGGGTTTATTTTCGCTGCAGCTGCTACAATGCAAAGCTTGGCAAACTTAGAAAAATTATCATTTTAAGAGTCTTTAATGGCGCCAATCCTTCGAATGAGGCGTGTACGAAGTAACGGAAGTGCTTTTGTCATCACATTATTTTCTCTGCATCGTGCAGAAATCGCGCAGCCACTGGCAAAGCTTTAAACAAACAAAAAAATAACAGTTTCAACACAATTTCCGTCAAACACGCAGTGGAAACAGTTGATAACTCACTCAACCCCAAAACCTGTAATCCCAGAATTTGAAATAATCAGGGTTTGGCATCGGTAGAAATATATAGGATGCCTCGGAATTGAAAATGGGCTGAATGAACATAACAAAACAGTTTCGATAACTTTTTATTTCCCATCTGTTTACATAGCTCTTAGTTTTTCCAGTAAAACAACGTCGCCTTTAAATATTAACTAATCATCACCATTCAGTTTTCAGAAGGAATGCGTGGTTTCTGCAAAACTCTAAAAATTTCTTGGTTACTTCTTTATCGCATATTTTTGCGAAGTTACCCGAATCGTATTGTATTAATAGATTTGAAAATGCCACAAACGTCAAATATCTAAAAAACTATTTATAATATATTTGGATTCTAGATGCTCATACCAATCGATTTGCACCGAAATTTTTTGAAATAGGATTAGCCCCACTCTAACCTCCCCATAGAATCCTGGGGACCCATTCAAAAATGGGGTAAAATTGCAGTTTTTTCCAAAGAAATTGTGAAGTCCGCCCGAGGCCCTGCAGCTTTCAGCCTCCGGCCAACGAACACAATCAGTAATTAACCCTTAGTCGGCCGAATTATCCTTTCTGTTACTGTTTTCTGAGGTATATGTATATGAAGAAATTAATATTTATGCTCTTAAAAAAACGTGCGTTTAAAAACATAACATGCATCTCAACTAGGTTTTTGCTTAGTCTCTTTTGTCTTTTATCCTTCATTCATTTTTCAGAGTTTGCCAGCTGAATTTCGAAATTTAATTTGCATGTTTTATGAAATGACGTAAAAGTAATTTTCAGAGAGATTTTATTTAATAAGTTGCTAATTATTAGTTTAAAGTGAAGCAATAAGAGCAGTAAATACTAATTGTGCAAAGTGTATAGCATGAGTGAGCCAATTGCTTTCAAAAGCGATAATTTGTCTTCTAGGTTTGCTGAGTTTCTTAACGTCTCTTATGTAGATAATCCCATAAATAGTAGTAAATATATTGAGCAGGAAATTTTTTATGTGTAAATAACAAAAAAAAAATAACTTTCTCATGTAACGTCTTGAATTTCCGGAAAAATTATAAATAAAGAATAAATATATGCTTCTTCGGCAAAATGCAATGCAAATACTTAACATCCCGCCCTCGCCTGCTACGACAGAGCGAGTGAGTGTTTACCACTTCTAGTCAAATTTTAAAAGAAAGAAACCCACTTTTACTTTTTTAAAAAACTTCGGTTTTTTTCATAATGAGCTTTAGTTCAAAACTTAAAATTGATTAATCGGCACGAGCGGGATTGGGACCGAATATTTAGTTCCGCGCACATCTCTAGTATATATATATATATATATATATATATATATATATATATATATATTACGGAGCACACTATATATTACAGAAATAAATATGAGCAAACTATGTTTTTATGGTGTTTTTTTTTATTGTTGTATTAGAAGGGTATGCGCTGTTGTCCACTTTTTCATAAACTATCGAACTTGTCCAGCCAATAAATTGGCTGAGTCCCTCCAGCATTCTCCCTTACCATTCATATTTGTTTTATGAACTTTTTCCAGTTGTCTGCCTCTAAATTCCAAGGCAATCCTCGATATCATTACTCACCAACATCTGCCAACCAACCAATCTTGCAGTACGGACCTGTAGGGTCGTGCTAATTATAAATTCGAAAAACATTTTCGCCTCAAATAAATTAAGAAAAACTAAAGTTTATTCATCCGTTGTTCGAACACTCACACACAACTGCACACAAATACCAACAACCTTGAGTTCAAGCTCTCAATCCTCCTTAATAATATCCTGGTATGCTGGTCTGCTGGTATATTCCTTCAACCTGTGGATATGTGAATAGTGACGGTGGTGATACTTGCTGCTCCATCGAGCAGCTTCTGTCGTAGCTCAACAAACTGAATAATATTCTCGCTTAAGAATTGCATTGAATAACAAACAAAAACAACAAGCAGAGCAAACTAAGAGCAACAAAATTATAAACAAATTGCTAGTAGTCAGATTTTTATTTGCATGAGGAGCGAGATGAAAGGAGTAACTTTTATTGAACTTGGGAGTTGAATTTTCATCCGCATACATAATAGTAGCTTGAATGTAAATTGCAGTTGTGATCAAATATGTGTGTGTGTGTATGCATGTACAGGTTCCTTACATGAGCGTACATTCATACGCAATAGTGTGGCCCTATCTTTAGTGTTAGTCATGTCCCTTGCCTTATGCCATACAATTATGTACATACATACATATATACTATGGAGGTATGTGATTATCCTCACAAGCTTTCAGCCGCTCCGCTGCAGCAGACCTTGTTGTTGCATCAGCCACGACATTAGGCATCGCCACTGACTTCAGCATTAGCAATATTTGCATGCTTGCAAAAGTTAACTGCGAAAACCAAAGGAAGTTAACTACTGAAATTAGTGGAAGTGAACAAGTTGGTGAATTTGCATATAGTAACATGAGCGGATCTGCAGAGCTGAAGGCATTTAATAATTCTAACACACATCCACTTTTATAGATGGATATATATGTACGTTTATACATAACATGTTTTCCTTTCCCATATAAAATATGCACTGACGATACAATATTTATTCTCAAGTTTACTTACCCGAAACAAACTATTTCCATGGCATCCGTTTCAGACAAGGGGGCGTGGCATCACTTATAATATATGTATGTCGCTGAAAAGAAAGTTATTTGCAAACACAGAATGTTTTGAAATCTCACGCACTGGACCATAGGTGCACGATGCAGAGATAAGAAAAGCACTTCCGTTACATCGTGCTTGCCTCGTTTGAAGGATTGACGTCACATATTGGTCGGATTTTTACAAAAAGTTTAACACAGAATAATAAATGTAATGTGGCGAGTTTTGTATTGTAGCAGTTGCAGCGAAAATAAAACGCCCAAGTGCAAATATCACCTTCCTTTTCTTCTCGCTATTCCTGTGGCAGATACTGCTCTGACGTGTACACTGCCGGCATTGTCGTAATCTGGTTTTCTATCATTCTTGCCACTATTTTACAAAAATGGCGCTACTATCTATAATCTTCATTGCCGGATCCATTATAAAAATCTTAAATTACTTTGATATTTTTACATTTTGAGTCTGAATATTTTGTCCGTTTTTCTGTGGCGCAATAGCTCCTAAAATGCGGAGAACTCACCACTAAACAACAACATCTATAAACTATAAAATTGAAATGACAGTCTGAACAGATAGCATATTTTTTAAGCTGATGCTGAAAAATGTAGTTTCTCTCGTAACTCATCTTAAGTGTCTAAGTAAGTTTCAAATACATATATTCACAAATGTATATATATATAGACATTCATACATATGTATGAACGTGCATACAAATGTACATCAATTTGGGTATACCTATACATCTTTTAAAAAATTCGATTGAAAATAGGAGCGTTTCCCAGTTGTCCGATTTTAAAATAAAATTGTATATATAGTTTTCAGTCCAATGTCATATTCTAAGGCGCCGGTGTAAACAAATTGTAAGCACTAAATTGTGTTTGTAAAATTTACCTACTTATGAATATATTGTACGGGTGCTTGAGTATTCATTTTTACACTCTTTTATATCTAGAATTCAGTATTTGGTATTTTAGTTATTTTCAGAGCAACACTGAAACGTCCCTGTGCAGATACTGCCATTCGCTACTACTTGGTTTCTAGGTCTGCAACTTATGTCATCAGCTAAATTTTTCATCAAGTTGTATAAAATATCAGCACAGCACAAGTTTCAAAAGCAGAAAAAATACTAAATATCAACAACAATGGCACAAACAGCAAAAACAACATAGTAAAATTAAAGTAACCAAACTGAACTAAACTGCATACAAAATTTATATGATGAACCCTAGAGCTGCTGACAACGGCAATACAGCTAAAACAGTACAAGCTTTCTCAGCACATATCTATACGTATCTACAAATGCTTATACCTATACATTATAATTATATGCATACATATGTATACATGTATGTTCAAATGTAATCGGATGTGGTCATATATGCATATGTATATACATACATACATACATACATACATACAGAGAGGAAGAATATACGTAAAAATTTAAAAGTTTTGGCAATAAAATGGGCACATAAAATACCAAGTTTTATAAAATAGTGGTACTTCCATATTATAATTACATAAGTTAGTAAGACTTAAGAAAAACAGTTGGTTTACAAATGTACAATTCAGATTAGTTGACTGAAATCCATATATTTACATAAGTAGAATATAATCCAATTACCTACGTAATATTTCAAAGATAAAAAACGTAAAAACTGACGTTATGTGGGTAGTCCAAATTAAACTGATCTTTTGTTTTCTAGTGGAGTGTTCATTAGGGGTATGACTTTTTCCAATTTTTCGAAAAAACCATTTTACATGGCCAAACATGATGAGGAATGACGAAAAAATTAACTGCGTTTTTATTTTTTCATTTTATTGCAAAAACTTCACGCACAAATAAAAAAGTAACTTTGCATGCAAATTCCATATATTGCCAAGTTCGCAAAATAAATATTATCTCTTCTATGTCTGTTGTCACTTGTTTGCGCTGTTTCTGATCTCTCTTGACTATATTCTGCTTCTGTTTCCTTTGTTTCGCTTCTCATAGTCGTATTATACTACTTCGACAAACTAACGGTACATTGTAACCGCTCAATTTCATTTAAAGTAAATTCTAGTTGTTCACTGAGACGCTAACTAGTTGGTTCTGTGTGGTTTATTGTGATATCAGAAATAATAATGTCTTTTATAAATAGTAGCACAAATGTTCTAAAAAAATTAAAAACATGGACAAACAATTTAACACGCTTTGAAAGAAGTACGACGAAAAGACGAGAAATAAATAATATTGAAAAACATTTAAATGAAATGTGCAAAATTCCAAGTAAGTCGGTCATAATAGGAAGGTAATGCATTGGCGAAGGCGGAAAAATGTAAAATGAAAAGAATCCGGACTATTGCAAAGGAATTGTATAACTTGTGTACAAAGCTCAACTTTCCTAGCATTGCAAGAACATCTATTGAGCGGAAAATAGAAAAAGTTTTGCAAGTATATTCAAAATTTTTGAAAAAACCAAATGGAAAATATAATATGTATAACTACATTGTACATTCAACCAATTATTTGATGTTACCAATGAGAAAGGGCTTTGGCTTAGCACTCAAGACAAAACATTATACCGTCTTCAAAAAAATTCGAATGCAGCAGTTGGATATACGACAGCAAAGGAGGTTAATATTCATCCATCCAAAACTGTTTTACTTCAAGCAACAGGTGATACTACCTTTCCTACAAATGAGAACATATGCAACTCATCAGTATCATCAATCGAAGATGGCGAGCAATTATATGTCCCAAATGATGATGAATATGAAGCACCTAACGGAGTTAAACAAGCGGCGAAGTGTTCAACAGAGTCAGCAGTGGCAATGGTTATCACTTCCAAAGTAAGTACGAAAAATGCGAGTAAAATATGCAAGGAGCTGGCAAATACTGGAGTTGATATTGCAACACCATCACAATCTGGTGTTTATAAAGCAACAATAAAAGCAGCAAAGATATAGGAAGGGAATTACACGACATCATTGAAAGATGAAATTTGGTGTCTCCATTTTGATGGAAAGAAAATTGGGAAGAAAGAAGTGCAGGCCGTTGTGTTAACCAATGAGTTCAAAGAAGTGAGGGTGGCAGTGATGGTTCTGTATAATGGAAAAAGTTCGACAATATATGAAGGTGCCAACTAAAAACGAAGATTTTAAAGCTTCATTTTGTTTTAAATTTTTTTTGATTATGCGTTTTGAAGGAATTGTGGAAGTTCTCAACAAATTTCAGCTATGGAACTCCATTAAAATGATTGTGTGCGACACAACAAATGTTAACACAGGGAAGAAGGCTGGAGTTGCAAGCTCACTACTTTTGAAACAAAAAACTGAAAATGAAAAACATATAATGGCGGGATGACATGCAGTATTTATATGAGCTGGGACAGGTTTTTAATTATTACAAACAGCACAAAATATTTCCCTACATAAAATGCAGGGTTTTACCATCGCTTAGTAACGCCCGCTGGAACTCTAAGGCTATACTTACGATTTTAACGTTTATACTTATGCCGGCGCATAGAGAAGAACTTTTGCCTATTTGTACATTCATATGTAGTGCTTGGTATGGCGTTTAGTTTTCTGACCAACTTTTTCGATGCAATGACTTTATAACTTTGGAAATGTCGGTTAGACCATTTGTGAAAGCGCACAAGTGTTTACTTAAACACTGGGTTAGAGAAGATTCGCTTATTTCAAATTTAAAGAAAACTAACATCTGCGCTGAGAGAGCAATTAAAGTTATACAAGAAATTAATTGTTACTGTAAAAATGAGCGTACTCTAAAACTTGAATTCATTTTATCAAATAAAAAAACAGTTGATTAAGTGTGTTTCACAGGTACATATGTATATACTTGCATATGTATGTGTATAAGAATCTGAACAATGTATGATTTGTATGAACTCAACATTTTAACTTTTCAATTTGATTTGTGCGTGAAGTTTTTGCAATAAAATGAAAAAATAAAAACGCAGTTATGATTTTTTTACTATTTCTCATCATGTGGTGTCATGTAAAATAGGTGTTAGGGAAATGGCATACCCCTAGTGTTCATGTAAAAATCCAGTAAAAGCTATCCAGTATCCAGTTACCAGAATTTGGCAGCATTCACTCTCAAAGAGAAAACTATCCAAAAAAAAGTAAATTGCCGCAAAACTTTTTACAACTTGCAAGTTTATGAATAGTTGATTTTTTTTGTTGGCACAAATGCTAAAAGTACCGATAACTTTGAAAGCAGCCTTTGTTAAAGTTTGTTTTTAGTCACCATTTCCATTCCAAATTTGTTTTTCTATCTCTTATTTGATTATTATTAGTTCAGACGCATAATTTCATAAATTTTTGCCAACACCTGTTTTTCTTACTGGTAAGTTGTTGCAAGTTTTTTCGATACATGAACATGAATAAAACGTAATAGTTCATAACAATTGTTACAAACTATTTGCTACATGAACAAACCATAGTTTAAAATTTTTAAGTCAGTCATTCCTCAAGTTTCGTTAAGTCGTCGGTTGGCCTTTAAGCTTAAGGTGCGTACGCAGTCTTTGCCTACACCCAGGTCTACAGAAATATATATATACATATATGTACGCAAGAAAATTGGTATTCACAATACTTATTACACTTATACACCGACTTGATGAATGGTATTAAAAACCGTTACATAACGCACAAATAATATGCATTTTCGAAATCTACGATGTTAATTTGAAATATCTCATTTCATTTTTCGTAGGCCCTTTTTTTAGTGTAGGACGACCATAACTTTGAAACGACTCGAGTGAAACTAAATGTGAGACCAAACACAAAAGAGGCCTCTGGAAATCTATAACCGGGCACCAATACCCTTCCTGTTCACTTCAGTTTATAACTTTTCTATCATAGAAAATAGATTTAAATAGTACAAATGCAATTTTTATATTAAAATTTTGCCAACACATTCGCTAAATATTTCGATGTGAAGTTACAAAGCTTTGAATTTTGAAAGTTAAATATTTTATGAAACAAAATTTGTATTCTAAACAAAGTCCTCTCAATATCTATTAAAATCTGAAATGGTATGGATAAAGAGTGCTTCTGAAGAGGAATGATTATTTTGAATATGAATCCAACTACCAAAAACAGTTGTTACTACATACATATATAACAAAATATTTTTCTTATCCAGCGAAATCCGAAATGGTATGACTGTGCAAAGAGAAAACAGTATAAAAGAAGAGCCTTATAAAAACCCTTTTAGAATAGATACTTTTAATTCTGAGCCTTTTAAAATCCTTACAAGAGCACAGTCTACGAGTAGAACCTAATAAAACTTTTATAAACCCCGTTATTCTTCAAACTTTGAGTTTTGCGTACCAGCATACTAACAAAAAAAAAATTTTATTTCTATAATTGCGCTAGCGTTAAAGGTTACAATCGTTTCAACTGAAACTATTCCTCTTTTCGATAAAAGTTATTTTTATCGGTACAATGCATCCTTGGTTTGAAGTATTACACAAAAAGTCCGGAAACAAAGATTTCTAATGAACATATATTGTACGAAATTCGTCAATAAACCTATTTTGTGTTTTTTTACGCCTGCCTATTTATAATAGTTTTGATAACGTGGTCGTTTAGTCTTATTACCATTTCTATTTTATTAGAAGCTCTTATCCGCGGCTTTGCCGCGCCGCATTCGGAAAGGCGATATATAAATTCACCAAATGTAAGGACTTTATTCCGTTTGAATTTTTTATGTTATGAAATAAAACTAAGCCTGTTTTTTATAATTTTCGATTACGGCTCGTTGTTGAAACTTGCTTTTCATTGGCAATTGCGCGATCTGGCATTCGGCGTTATAAGAATTTATTAAAAAATGTAAATGCATTGTTAGAAATTCACAACGGAGTCAAACGAAAGTAACATTTCGAAGCATCATTATCACCATCTCAAGTTGAAAAACTGTACCTTAATCTGATATACTGAATGCTAAAGGTATTTGCTAATTTTCTTAATGCGCTTATTAAGATGGTTATATAAATCAGGACAGTATGGAAGACTTTCAATTACCTTACTAATTAAATTAAGTCAACGTCTGCAAGGATATTTTTTTTTAATTAAGCCTTCAGAAAGCTGTTTGACACCCGTAATGTAAAATTTCATTTAACTTATTATTTCACGCTTAACCAGGTAGGAAATATTTTGAAAATTAAGCTTTCTTTTGATACGCATACTGCTGTATTAGATTCCACTGATTACTTTAATTGAATTTAAGTTTTTAAAAAGGTGACAACTCCCTTCGAAAACCCATACAACGGACTATACACTTGCCAAATCTTATCCACATCTCTTCAGTTGTTATTTAGTAACATGTGATTTAACGCCAAGTGTTGAACGGTAATTGAATTGAACTGAAAAACGAAATGTGCCACTTGATGATAACTGTTCGACTTTTCTTTTTTCCTAACCATTCCGTTTTTATATATCGTTAAATCCTGGCTATGACTTAATTTGAAGCAATATTAACAAATTATGTCCTAAGAGTGGTACGCTTCAAATCAATTCCGCTCTTCTCAACAGGTCGCTGTCGTTTTCGCTTACTATCGCTCTACTGTGAACTTTGGCTTAAACCAGTTTCCACTTTTTATAAATTACGATATGACCTTATTTTAAGTGATAATTTTGTTTCCAGCGAGGTATATATATATATTTCCTACATAGGACAAACTCCATAAATTGACAATATTGGCCGAACATCGAGCAATGTGATGTACGCGCCATCTAAAGCAAAGCGTATTCCTAAGATATGATAAAACGGTTAATACAAGAAATGAATGTTAAATTGGAAATTAATTTTTAAGTTTATGACAATGACAATGAACTGTAAAATGTATAGTAAACTCTATCTTTTCGCCTTAACCCTATAAAGATAACGTTATTTTTTACCCCTGGAAAGATAACGATACGTCATAATGACGCATCTCCTTTTAATGGATTTTAAGCTTCCTAAAAATATAAAAATTGTTTGTTTCTTAACTGAGATCATTTACAATATTTTGAAGCACTCCAGAGCTGTAAGCTGCTGGTACCGACTGAGATAAATGAGCGCAAGAAGTTACTCAATAAACAAATAAAAGTGTGAGAGCGTAAAAAAAAATGTGTACGTCGTTTCGACGTACGTTATCTTTCTAGGGTAAAAAAACCTTGGATCTCCGCAGTAATGAGTATTTGAAATCTATTCGCTGATGGTTCCTTGATTGCTCGATAATTTTCCGATTAAACGCCAACTAAAAATCCACCAATTGAAAAAGCTTTTTATCGTACTTCAGAAAATGGTCTTTACTCTTTCTCGGTCAAAAAGGAAGAAGAAAGTTATAAACTAAAACAAATGACAGATAGATTTGTTTACAGTGCTGCCAAGTTACAAAGATGTACTAGTGTAAGTAAATATTTACCTCGCCGTATTCCTTTGGTAACTTTTGATTATACTTACATGTAACCGGCAATTTTTTTACCAGAAAAATCTACATATTGCAAAAAATCGTATTCGAATAAAAATGCGGATTGCTAACAGTTGTCACTTTTGTTAATTTTTTTATAAAAATTGAGTTTGTAATATAACAAAAAGCATTTAAATTGAAATATCAATAAATGTGGCGTTCTAAAGTTCAACAAAACTTTAAACTTTTTAATAAGAATTTTTAGAACACTTTTGGGTATGCAGTTTTGTAACTCATTTAATTTTAGCAACCTACAAGTTTCAAGTAGTCAAAAATTCCAATTAATGTTCGACAATTCTTTGAAATTTCGGTGACAAAAATTGACGTGGATTTTTAATATTTTTGCGTTCTTGCACATCTTCTGCCATATAAACTGCATGCGTTAAATAGAAAAAGAATTTCTAAACTCCGAGATTTCCATACTTACTACTAAAATTGAATTGACTGATCAAAAAGTTTGAAAATGTGATGAAATTTTGTTGAATATTTATAAATTTTGTACAAAGTTTGAAAATTTGGTTTATATGCTTTATGCTGTAGAACGAACAATATTTTTATTTAAAAAAATAAGGAAGAAAGACATCATACATGTGGTAATTGTTGAGTACCAAATTAAGCAAAAACTTCCCCGAACTGCTATTTTCAGTTAATTTCAGTTAAACTTAACTAAGTTTAAACACGCTGTGTAGTTTTACAGTCAAATTTAAACTTATGTGGTTTAACCTAAGTTTGTATGGCATTAGAAAGCTTCTCATAAAAACCAACTGCCATATAGGGTCGGCATAAAACTATATATCCATCCCTCATTTGATATCAGCCACATAAAGAAAGTTTACGCTGTAATTATTCTTAAATATGGATATGTATATGTATGTATGTATGATATATTTTATTTAGGAACAGTAAGCAGGTGAAGAATTCATAAATTTCTTGCAATCTTATCGATTCGGAACCAGTGTATTTCTCTGCAGAACCCTAAAAGCCACTAACTTTGTATGTATGCATGTACATATGCCCATATTTAGTTATGTATTTACGAACTACAATTATAAGTTTGTACATGTAGGTATGTATTTACATACAAACATATATGTTTGTATATAGGATAGTATAAGTATAAAATATAGCCTAGGGATGCAAACTATGTACGTATTCTATGAACATAATAAGGGTGTGTGGAAGAAAAGTGGTTGAAACGGCCTCCCAAGGAAAGTCGTCTCAAGTTGTTCCGTTAGCATCTTCCGTGCAAATGTAACTTCATCTCACTGTTAGTCACAATCTAAGGGTGAGTACATTTTGCTTTTCAAATTCACACTTGAGTATGACTTACACACACACATATGTATGTATGTATGTATGTATGTACGTATGTAAATACAAAACCATAATGCCCCGCAGCGTAAGAAGGAAGATAGAATTGGAGTATAGGGTAAATCTCAATTTTATGTGAAATACATGTATGTATGTAGGTATACTTAATGTGCATACATACGTAAATGCCTTGTAAGAAAACAGCGCAGAGAAAATCCATATCTTTAATAAACAAGGAAGGAGTAATAGCAATATGGGATGCTGTCGGTCTCTCTTTCACTTCATACAAAAAATTGTTATGGTTTTGCCATCTTTCCTGAAAGTAATATCGTTTTATTTTATAGTCGTAGAAGGTGGTGTGTAATTTTGTAGTGTGCATAAAAGATAATGATGTTGCCATAAACTTTTTGGAATGAATAATAGTTTTACGTTTTTTATTAATATGCAAATAAGTATTGGTATTTAGGTTCAGTATACCTTCGGTAATAAAAATGCTATATATACTTATGTATGTATGTAAATATGTACAGCATCGGACAAATTAATAGGGTTGCAACATTTGGACAAGTTTTGGATATTTTTCATCTTTTTGTTTGATGTTTAATAATTTTGTAAAAAAAAAAAAACAGAGAATTTCTAAAATTCTAATTAAAATTCTCTAATTTTTGCATAAAGTTTGAAATTTGGCTGCATATGTATGTAGTTGCTGTTAGAAAATGAGTTATACTTTTATAATACATTTTTAAACATACAAACGGGGAAAAATATTCCAAACTTTTAAAAATCTCGCGACCCCACTAATGCGCGATACTGTACGCATGTATATACATACGAAAATACAAGTATATAGATAAATGTTTATAAGGTGTCATAATGTGACATAAATCATAGTCATAAAATTTTAGATTTCAAAGGCTATGCTTTTAGATTGTATTGAAACAATTAATTAAAACTACGCAATTTTGTATTTCTTAAAGTTTATGACTTTATGACTTATGACGCAATAGAAAACATTGCGAATCTCCTAAATATACATTAAAAATAGAACGCTGCTCAAAACTAAATAAAATTTCCGTTAGAAGTAATAATTTTTCTACAAATGAAACTTAAATTGAAGTGCAAAAAACAGTCCGAAAAAACTGAAAAACTTAAAGTGTGAGCGATATAGAGATAGAGGACAACGGTAATATAATAACTTCACTGTATTTTCACTTTCGCCAAATCCATTTTTAAGTTTACATGAGACAAGCTTTTGAAAAAAAATTGTTGCGTTTAGCAGACTGAGACATTGTTGAGTTATTACTAAGTTATTCATGAACGAACAAGAGGAAAACGAAGAAAGTAGAATAAATTGCACTGGAAAAGGGCTGCCAAACTTTTGTGTTCTTTGTATTTCCTCAAAATGTTGCAATATTTTCTACCCGCAACTAAGCGCATGTGGTTTGTTATTTCTCACAATAGTATTTATTTAATTATATGAATATAAAATTAAATACACATTGAAACGCAAGTATGTAAGTAAAAATTTACATATTTCACATGAATATGATCAGCATTCCATGCTGGCATGGAGTTTCCCTCGATAAAATGATTTTATCTAGATACCGAAACCAATCCAAAATGCGAGTATTTTAATAAATTGTTCACTTCATCACTGCATACATATGAATATAGATTATGCATATATTCATAATAAAATATTTGTACATATAATATATAAACCAACATACATATGTACATATGTATATTAATAATTATACAATACTTATGAGAATATTCAATACTTACGGGTAAATTTTTTGAAAAATATAAATACCGTTTATTTTTTAATTAATTTATGATGACGGCAAAAAATATTATATTCTTGAATGAAAAAAATGCTGAAAATGTACGCAAACAATAGTTTTGACCTACGCTCAACATAATGTTTGAGTTTGCTATTAAACAAATGTTAGTGGGGTTTCGAGAATTAATGAAAAAACACTGTGGATATTAAAGGTCTACATGTGAATAGTAATCTTTAATTTCGAAGAGATTACGCCTTCATTTAGACTTAGTCAAAAAAGAATCGACAATCGAAACAACTTTAAACTTTTCCATATTAGCTTGCACACCGCTCATATGAGCTTACATAAGGTAAGAGTGCCTATTTACGGACTACTAAGACATACCCACACTTAAAGTAATATTTTAGCCCAGTAAAAACCAGTGGAACTCTAATATTGTTTTCTATTTGATAAAAAAGATCTCAAATTTAACCTCTTTTCGCATTTTTCCCTAAAACCATATTTTGTTACTAATTCTATGTAACAATTTTTTCGGGTTCGTTGTTCCGTGCAAGAGTGTTCCTATTTGGATGGATGTTATAAAAAAGGCGTTTTTTATTGTAAGCATTTAACACAAATCAAAATATGGTAGTTGAATACTAAATTTAAAAAAAAATACATTATCTGCATAGATTAAAACATCAACAAGAAAATTTATAGCCAAAACATAAAAAAAAACTCATTCGCCTCTAGTGTTTATAGAAATTAGAGTAATACAAAAAGTAAAGTCGCTTTCTACGTTTATTTACGTATACGAAATATAATTCAGAATACTTACTTCATACTTAAATATGTACTTTAAGAATCAGAAACAGTACATCCTACAAAATTATTACACCTATTTCCGTGGAAGATAGAAATATACATATATATACTTTTTCCAATTATAGATTAGACCCTAACAAATTTTCCCGCACTCTCTTAGCAATTTTGCGAAAACTTATGAATGACAAATTTTAAAGTTAGCTAATACCTGAATGCAAATTTTAGGTAAAGTAATGGTGTTTGGAGGCTTTGAAGTACGAAATTTAGAAACTTGGAAAGTTCTAATTGATTTCATAACTTCTTCATTTAAAAAGATGTTAACAGATCCTTATTTTTTTATTTAAAAAATGGTTGGTCAAATTAGCAAGGAATTAGGTTTCAGCACGGAAGTGGGTATATTTACCTTATGCACAGCTTCATTTCATACATACTAAGGTTTATGTCTTCCAAGTTTTGGTCATTCATACATATGTATGTATGTATGCACATACATCTAATCTATCATATATCCATTGCACGTTTCCCATATTTGCTGACGTTGTTGTTGTTGCGGTCAACATTGCTGTTTTTCAAAGTGCTATGAGTTTCTTTTTGGAAGTGGATAGTTGTAATATAGTTTTCGGCAACTTTCAACCAACAACACCAACATAAATAATAAGAAATTCAATGCGTTATGAACAAGGCACAAAAAGGGTCCAAGGCCTTAAGCTTATAATTAATTGCATGTTCGGTCGAGACGAAATAATCCTTTGTTCCAAAATATCCCCACCTCCCCATCGGGTGAAAAACCAAACTCACAGGCATCTATCTTCTGGATACTATTTGAAAACAGCCCACTTAGGCAGTGCTTCTTTATTATTTTCATTGCATGTATATAGTGTGTATGTGTATGTACATATGTACCTATTTCGTATACACATTACTTACATATGTATGTATGTATGTTTGTGGTACGTACCTTCCAATGAAAATACATCCTAGTTAACAAACGTTCTAGTTCATGAACTAGTATTTAAAGATGGAAATCATTTCGGTACTACTGTGACTACAAAGTCAAAAGAAAAATGCATGGTTTCGTCAGAGTCTCGAACGTTGGAGAGTCTCGAAAGGGAGGCTATGCTAGTTTTACAAACTAATTAAATAAATGTAATTTATTCTGCAATGTTTTAATAAAAAATTTGAGTTATTGTAATAAATTCATAATAATGGTGTAAAAACAAACAAATCGTTTTACAATAAGCCAAATAAATAGTTCGCTTTTGTTTTGGTAGAAATAATTACGAAGTGGTTCATCGAATGGTATAACGCTGATGTTAAAAATACCAGTTGCTTACATTGAAAGAATATAGAAGGCGAAGTAATTTATATCCAAACTGAAGCAAACTGATAGTAAGCAACTCCAGAATATGTGCATACACGTGCATGTACAATATTTATGAGTGAGTTGTTTCCTTTTATAATATTCTCAGAATTTCCTAGAAGACCTGATTTTAAATTACGCTGAAATTTGCTGCCTTACACGCGAATGTATATATGTAAGTGCATAAATACCAAATATTGTTGGCAAAAATTCATAAATATGATGTCCATATGTACATACTATATGTACATTTGGGCATACATGCCCAAGAGGAGCTTCCTTCTCGCGGTAAATTAAATTAAATATGATACGCAGGTTATTTTAAAAACACTGCAATGATAGCACGTGTCATGCGAAAAATAAGGAGTCATGCACGTTTTTGCTGACCACTAAAAATGGTAAAGAATATTTCGGTCAAACCTTTAGTATTTTACTTCTATTTAGCACACGGCAATAAGTAATCTGCTAACAAGTAGGACAACCCGTTAATCCTAAGACCAATGCGTACATTTCTGTTGTGGTTTGACGTGGCTAAAATATTATTAAAATTGATGAATGAGCTAATTAATGATATGAATACCACCTCGGCTTGTATGTGCTCTTTATTGGACAACTACATAAAAGAAAGGCGAAAACTTCTTTCAAATGAAACACAAAAGCCTAAATTAACTACTACATGTATACATTTTGCGGTTTCATATGTGCATATGTATATGTACACATATGTACATATGTATATACATATGTACGTACATACATATGTGGAAACATTCTTAGATGTGATGTGATTACATTTTGATAAGTTTACACTCTTTTGCCGAACGTAATACATTAGATGACTTTTAATATTAGCTGTAATAAAATGTTACCCAATCATAAATAGTTGTTAAGTATGCATGTAATATGTATGTACATACATATATTCTAAACTTTTGTTATATGTACGAAAACTGATTTGGCGATCCGAGAGGGTATATGCGTGATTACCCAGCGAGCATTTTTAAACATCAATGGCTGATAAATCTTATCGCGGAGGCTCTATGGTTTGGGTTGTACTCGTATGATGCTATACCGGCAGAGCAGTAATATGTTTCTGTCTCAGGAACGTTTTATTAAAGTAAGTTAATAGTGTAGCAGAAACTCCTTTGTTTATGATATTACGAGTACATATTGCATTTTTTGGGCAAATACCAAATAGGTAATAAAGAAAAATGTTTAGTTCGAGTACCCGGAAAGAAAAAAGCTGAAGTAGCAGTATGGTAGGTATTTGAGGGCACTAACATATGTGTCACTCCCACGTATTCTCCTCTCCAACCCAACCCTTTATATTAAATTTGAGCAAATTGCCTTTTACAGTTACTAAAATATAGCATTCTGTTGATTTTCGCATTGTTCGATTTTTTTATCCGATTGCCCATTTTAAGTACGACGTGTATACCAAGTTTCGTTGAGATTACTCAATATTTACCTGAGTTATCCGATCTACGAACGGACGGACAGACAGGCATGACTAAATCGATTTCGCTTTTTCATTCTAAAAATTATACATATGTATCTGTCTCGTTGGCTTTATGCTGTTACGGTTAGGTGAACAAACTTATAATACCATGGGTACCACCAGTTCTCTCGGGTATAAAGATGTTAAAATAATACACATGACATGTACGGGAGTATCACAGCGAGTACTTGCGGACATTGGTTGATCACAAGTACGAGTAATATACTTACAGACATTGGTTACTATGGTACCTAAATTGCGGCGTCAAGTGCTGCGTTTTCTAACGCCAACTAGTGGCTGCGCGTGGCATACCCAGATAACCGCGACGTTCTCTCATTCTCTCGAAGTTCGGTGTTGGTGTTTTACTTTATATGACTTTTCACCTCTCTCATTTTTGCTCTCTTCTTTCTCACATCTCACCTAACGCGATGTCAATATAGAAAATTCCATCAGCGATAGCGCCACGTTATTGTGGGATGCTGCATACAAATTGTAAGGGTATGAGAAAGTTTGGCAGTTCGTTGACGCTTGACTCTTACTGTCCCCAGAAAAGAGAGGTGAGCCTGAATTTTTAATAAAGAAGTATTCTCTCACTATACTAATTTCTCAAGAAATTGATATCCCTGCACCCTTGAGTGGTACGTGAGTGCCTTCACACCTTAAAAGACTACGCACCTGCTGTGACAAAATCCTACATATACAGCAGAGTATAATTTTCTCGTTAATAGTCTGAGAGTTTAAAACAAGTTTAGTGGTATTGTGTAACTTTGACATATATACATAACATAACAAATAATATGTACACTCTAAAACATTGTACGATATGGCAATCTGAGTCCATGCTAAATAGATTGAAATTTTAGTAAACAGCATTTAGATATAAAGAAGTAAAGTAGCTGCTGTATATCGGAACGATTTTCCGTCATCCCTTGTCAAGTTTGGTTTGGAGACAAACCGGTATCGGCGTTGTGCCACCTTCAGTGCGAAATAACTTAAAAATAATGCTCATGTAAGGCCCGTAGGCTGTGTTAATACCCAGTGACCAATTCGGTAATAAGGAAGGAAAAATTTATAATAATTAATCCTGAACTATCTAAGTTGTGACTGAATGCATCAAACCGGAATTACTGGCACATGAAAAGGATAATCAATATATGGGGTAGGGAAATATGAATACATAGTGTTGGCAAAGTATCTCGTTTTGAGTTTAACTTAAAAACAAAGTTTTTAACTATTCCACGTAGCTTTTCTCACCGAATCCAATGATATTGGAATACAATAAGGATTAAATAAATATTGAAATATCAAGAAAATTAGACAGCGGTTATTACTACTACTACGCACAAGTTTATTTATAAATAATACGCTTAAAAACAATCTAAATTGCATAAGTCAATACCTAAACAGGTACATACATATACATATATGTATATTTATACGTTTGAGTGCATTCATCCCTACAAGCGTAAACTTGCATGACAATAAGACAACGACTTGACCAAGTGAACGGATTTGACATTCAAAGGGTGCAATTTCAACCCTTTTGAGGAATGAATTTAAGTTGCAGCATCTTTAACGATTTAACGGTCAGCAGCAATAGTAACTGGTCAGCGTGGTCAAAGTTGATATTTGCTTGAAATTTTCCCACAGTTTCTACATTTTGGTACTTAGAGTTTACTTTTTGTGATGTTTCGAAAGAAAATCTTGAATTGGTACAAAAACATGTTATTCCTGTCTGTGAGATAAATTTTGATAATTTATACAATAAACTGAGAAAAGGTTCTTCTGTGGGATTCAATACACTCATACATATAAGCAGATAATGTAGTTGGCATGCATTTTGTATTTTTCGCAAGATGAAATATTTATATAAAAAAATACATAAATTTAAGCTACTAATTCTTCAAATTTTACAATTTACCCTTAAACTAACACGGGAATAATTGTGGGAAGAACATTTATTTTAATTGTATTCTTTAAACAAGACTGCCGTGTCCCCAGGCTTATAGTTGTTTACATAATATGAGTGAATGATATTAAAAAATTAAAATAAGCATATTAATAAGCAAAATATTAACGCCGAATATATTATACTAAAAATGTATATATGTTTTACTGTACAGGAACAAACGATTTCGCTTTTATAAATTTAAATAAAGAAAAATATTGTTTATAGATTTATATGTTCTTATTAATAATATAGTATAACAATTTGGTACTTATATCAAACAGACCAATGTTTGGCCGAACTTCTTCTACAATTTGACATGTTATTGTAGTGATAGGCTGATTTCGAACGGCAGAGACACCCTCGATGGAGTAGCAAACATACATATGTCTATTTTAAATCAATTTTTTTCAACGGAAAACACCATTATTCAAATGTGTCATAATTTCTTGCAGCAGATGATCATTAATTTTTAATAAACGAATAATTCCTTATTTAATGAATAATTTCTTTCAGTATTATTACTGCAAATCGTATCACTATTATGTCAATCCGAAAAACTGGTTTGGCATTTTTGTAAAGGGAAACATAGGAATTAAAACTAAAACTTTATACAATTTTTTTTATTCATACAATGTATATGAGTATAGCAAATAATCTTTCTCAGTCTAATAAGTTTTTTGTGCGACGATATTGCTTACTATGGTCCTACCAACATTTTCAAACTACAGTACTATCTTGAAATTAATTGACTTTTTATTTAAATTATTAGTACGCAACTTATATTTCTAGTATATACATATGTAGCTAGATAACTATTTTTGGTGATATTTTAATATTGAAATTTCTTTGAAGCACAATAGTAGTTGTACTCCAATAGTGCAGGATTTACAGGTTGTATTATTTTTGCCTACTACACATCGCAATGAGTAAGAAAGAGAAAAACACCTGTAAAACCTACATATAAATTCTGCATTGCTGCATCACAAGTAATATATTCAAATGGATAAATATATTTCATATGCATAAGCTTTACATTATATAATCCAATGTGGTCTAACATAGTTTTTTTACAATCTGAATAAATTGAGGTTTAGATATAATAAACACAAAGAAAGTGAAAAGGAATATTTTTAAGAAGTTTTTTTCTTTAGCAAAATATATTTACAGAATTTTTCGAAGGCCGAATAACCAATACTTTTGTTGGAAAGTTTGCATATAAATACTCCACTAAATTTGCCCAGAATTGTGTTTCAACCTGCTTTTGCTGCTGTGTTGACGCAGCACACTTAATAAAGTCGTGCCATTAATCAGATCCCTCTTTCCGCAATTCCATTTATCACCAATCATTTTTTAGCAATATCTTTTGCGAAAATGTGTCTTATACTTCTCGATATCGCTCGAGAAACAATTTCTGGCGACACTCAATTAAATTGTGCTGTGTATAATAACTATAAGCATTTATAACGTGCCTTAAATTTTAGAATCTCAATTGTGACTTCGCTAAAATTTGCTCTGCTTCAAATTAGAAAAACTGTACGAGTATACATTTGGGCTCACCAGGTGAAAATCCAGTAAAAGCTATCCATTAACAAAATTTCACAGAATTTTACTGCATTCGCTCTCAACGAGAAAATTTTTCAAAGAAGTACGTGAGCTCAAAACTTGTAACTATTACAAGTTTTAGGAACTGCTTATTTCTTTTGTTAGCTCGCAAACCAAAACTGAAAATAATATTTAAAATAAACACATTAGAACAATATGAAATTGGAGATTTTATTAATTAATTAAGTTTTGTTCGAGTAAATAACGGAAAACTTACTACACTATTTATGTAAACATTTAGATTTTTGTGTTTAAAACTAGCTTCTAATAAACACAGCATGGTAGGCAAATGGGCACCATCCAATTTTTCTGGTCGTTTTTTCTTTATTTGTACGACATACGTCAATATCGGGGGACAGTACGATGTATTAATCTGTGACGAAAAGAAACATACGTAGGAAAGCAACTACCACTCTATTTTTAATAATCCTCTTCTTTAATCAACTAAACTAACGATATCAGACTTAAGCCCAATTCCTTCACACCAGAGATGGTTTACAAGTTGAAGAAACTGACAAACTCGTACATATGTATGTATGTATATATGCTCTGTCATAACAGATAAATATCAATGTAAACATGCATGAACTTTTTCTCATTCATAAATTGATTAATCCCATGTTCGATACAATTTATGATTTCTAATTATTGTTCCAGACACCAGAAATGCATAATTAGAAATATGTATGCTGTCAAGGACTTTTGTGTGATGGAATCACTAATTGAAAACTGAATATTGAATATCTACTCGACTGGTGTCGAAAGTGAGAATTTGAAGTATACAGTCACGGTACTCATTCCTATGCTCGTCTGTATGAAATAGTGTTATGGTCATATATGTATGTATGTACAAACCCATAATTACATACGTACCTACATATACATTGTAAATTGTTGTATTAATGCAAGGATACCCACCCAGTTGTATGAGACATTCCTTATATTTCTCCTGATTTCGCCGTGTTGATGTCAGCAGTCGATAAGGTATACTCTCTCTCCATGTGTGTAAGCGTTTCGTATATAAGTCATTATTATAACTCGTTACATGACACCTTATTATAAAGTCTATAATTAAAATAAAGTTAGACTTACATCACGCCCTATTAAAAGACGTAATATAGAACATAATATTAACATAATAATAATCATTTATTATAATATTCAACATATACATTTACTACAATTTATGGTGCGCGTCTTGATGTTGGACCACAAATAGAGGGCCTGCAGTTTTACTTCGACTCCGAACGGTAAAAAAAGGTCTTTCATGGCAGAAATACGCTTGTAGGTATGTCATTGCCTGCCGAGGGGCGACCGCTTTTAAAGCCCGTACACACTACCACGTAAATTACTTATTTTCCTCCGAATTGCTTCGCATAAACTAAGTGCATCCACAATTATCATTCCTAGTTTCATTTAGTTTGTCTTGACAGCTCTGTAGTGGAGGGTTGCTTACTACTTTGATCGAAGAAAAAAATGTGAAAGATTGTATAAATTGTTTACTGTATTTAAATTTTATTGATAATATCTGTTTATTTACGATCATGAAAAGAAGTTGAGTGAAATCCCAACATTTCAAAATGCATCGTCCAGTTTGATTATGGGAGAAAACATTTTTCCACTATTATCGATAAAATTTAGAGCAGAAACTGATTTGTTCGTGATTTGGTTCCTGATTTATTATATTGTATAATACCTCAGAAACTAAGATAATAATTTTTTTTACAGATTTTGTAAGGCAAAAATACTTAGTCTCATCTTAATTTGCTCATAAATTATTTGTTCTTAATTATTTATTATGATAGAGTATACACACTTTTAGAAAAACGTTTCTATAATTTTCGGTGTTTCTTATTCCTTACGAATGCCAATGTATTTTTTTTAAGGGAAGATGTATGTACATACACACATACATACGGATCTGTAAGTACGTCGCAGTCCATCCTACAGGTATTATTAGCTCTAAACTATATAGCTCAGTAGCAGCTCAAATTGTTCACTTACTATTTTATTTATTTTCAATGTCAGCGACTGGTTAATATTAATTGTTAGGAAAAAAAAATGTTTTTATTCGAAACTAAAATCTGTAAATGATAATCATCAATTAAACTACTTATATTAATTAATTGAATTGGTATTTTTGTCTTGCCACAGTATGTCTAGTACAAATCTAGTTCCTAAACTTTAGTTCGGCCAGACCACTATTCACTAGCTCGAATTTCTCTGCAGGCAAAAAGTACATATGTAGAGGTGCATAAATATGTACATGGGTATGTTTCTGTGTATACCCTTGGACTTAAAAGCATTCTAGCATAAAATATTTAAATGTTCTTTGAATTTTGAACAGCCAAGTTCAACGATAAATTCGGACAGAACATAGAAAATTAGGTAAGGGTGAAACGAAAAATATATTGAAGAAAATTTTCCGCTCGAACATACAACTGTTATATGCAGATTCAGATATGAATGTGTATTCTGCACATAAGTGTATAACATGTTTAATGCATTTCAATATTCAACCTCATACATAGTTACATATACCAACATGTTTCACTTATACAATAGATATCACATTGACATAAAACGATCTCTGTCTTCTACCCTTCTAGAAAATTGCCAACTCCTCAGTTTGGACATTTTATGGACAACCACAAGGGCCGCTTCTTTATTCTGAACTTGAGATTGAAATTGTAGTGGTGAACAACAAATTAACAAAAGCAATACATATAACAACAAAAGACCGGAATACCTCCTACAAAGGCGCCATAAGCAAACTATTAAAGGGGATTAGATTCCTTTGAGTGCTTTATAGTCTAATATACTAAAGTACTTACATCTTATTTCTTCCGAAAGCGCCACTGGGATGAAAAACTCACATATTTTCTTACTTATGCATGTGTTCTTATATACGTATATCTACATATGTGCATATGTGTATGCTAAGTTGAATGTACACTCCCTCGCAAATGTATAGGCTCGAAGTGTTTTCTTAATAAAACACTCCACTACATCCAATAGCCCATAAGTAAATTGATGTTGTAACTGTATGTTTGACATTTGCTTCAATTTCTATTTTGAAAGTTTTGATACCTAACGACACGTTTTTCGCAACTAAATAAGTGCCTCAAATCGGTTTATCAAAAAAATAGTTGGATGATATTCCTTCATTTAGAGGAAAATGGCGAAATTGAACTTTTAGAAGAACATGGTTGAATTGCAAAAAAAGAAAAAGCAAATAAATTACAAAAATATGCATCCCAACGTCATATTCTTAAAAGTGCTAAGCACTTAAGCCTTGTGCGCGAAAATATTCTCGAATTATTTAAAGTGGTTTCAAAATTAAAATTTGATATAAAATTATACCACACAGCGGTGTGTAGATGTATTTACTTGGTAGTTTTATCGAAAAAAACATTGACTCACTCTCACTTAGAATCCATCGCACATAAAGTTATCGGCAATTGTTGGCACGCAAGAGATTACATATAGGGTAAATGTTGGCATCCAGTGACCGGACAGTACTAACTTTTTTTTAATAAGAAAGTCGCTAAAAATTGTATATGAAAAAGATCAATCAAAGCAGGCATTCATAACAAATGTAATTTTCTTATAACTGCAGCGACGACTTTCCTTGAGATCATTTAGTTGCAACATGCAGAACGAAGTGTGAAGTAGATATTTTTTTACTAATGATATAAAGATCTGCACAAATCTTAAGAATAATCAGTTGTGACGAGTTATTTTGAGTTATTTTTCAGTAAAATGTTAAGATTTTGGTCCAAATTATTAGTTTTAGTTTGAACATATTCAGATAGTAAACTAAATTGTATACATATGTTTTTCCATTCTCCATACAAAGACATAAGATATGCGACCCCCTATTCTGTGATCTTGACAAATTCACTATCTTGCATGTTTATAAAGATTTACTATTTATCAAGCTTTCGATATTCGGTGGTATAAATAAAAAGGTATTTTCTTTATAAATTATGAGGATGTCAATTGCTCTTTACAAATAAAATATCTGCTTTACTGTGAAAAGCTCCGCGCACTGAAACGTTAAGGTTTATCAAGGTTTGTATAGAATAACCAAAAACGTTTTCCTTGATAAAAATTATGATAAATTATATGTAAATATTTTGTTAATTTTTAAAGTGAATAGAATAGTGGGGTAAATGTAATTCAAGTGTTGTTTAGACTTGTTAGTGAATATACAGGATTATTTAAAAATAACTATTCACATGAATGGGAGTGCACTTACATACATACATACATATGTATGTGAATAATGTATGTATATTATGTCTATATGCACATACATAAAGACGTATACATACAATATTAATAAATAAGCTTTTCGTAGGTATACAAAAAATATGCATATGTATATGTATGTGTATAAGTAAAAGCGTTCATAAATACGTAAATATAAATGTCCGTATGTAAGTGAGTATTCAAACAGCTTTTGCTTTTATTATAAGTTCTATATTTCTTCGTCGAAAAGTGTTTGCAATCGACCCAAAAGTGAAGAAGGGGCAACGCCGTTGTAGTTGTACACTTATGTACCATTTCCATTTGGTAATTTCTTCATACAAGACACTAAAAATTGTACAAGCAGCAGTCTGTGAACCATGAGTATGCTTTTGGAATGAGATAAAACATGAGGAGACAATGCCAAACTTCTTAAATTTCTAATGAATTTGAAGTAGTGAATTCTAAAACGAAAAGCATGAAACTCGAAAGCAAAACTTAATGAAGAAGCCCATTCTATTTTGCATTTTCCTTTTCATATGCCAATGCATAAGGCAACGTGTTTTTGTTATTTTTGTAACTGGCATTGAGTAAAAGTTATAAATGAAAATTCCTGAAAGAACAATGTCTAAACGTGGCAGAAACTTTTCTTGTAAACCCTTCTTATTGCAATGCCAGAAACGATAAGCGTTTTCTGCTTCCACTCCGGACTTGGTGATTGGATTGATGGGAAACTTTTGCGTATTTTTTGAGACTGAAGAATTTAAGTTTACATTATCTTTTTTATGGTTTTAATTTGGAATTCTGTGTGTTTAATTGTTTAATTTTATTCGCAATGTTAGTCTTAGTTTGGTGTTGTTAGTTCGTTAGCCATATCTACTGGGCGGCGTCGAAGAGATGGGAGTTTTCGAAATTATGGTACATAGGAATATAAAGTTGGCATATACTGGTATACATATATACATATATTCATGTTGAAAGCAAATGTTACAATGGCATGACGCCTGGAACCATTACTGCCTTTACTTCCAATTAAACTAGATATATGTACATATGTATGGAAGTGAAGATATTTCACTTTAAGGCTATTTAATTATCATTCTAATTTGACGCGTTCTGTATATTGGTTATAATATTTAGATTAATTATATTTTCCAATGATGGTAATGAAATGTAAAGGAGAATAAATTTCATATTTGATATAACGAAATATAAAATTAAATATTTGTTTAGTATTTCTTAATGTATTTTCTCAATTTATCCATTCCTCAGATTTAAACAAAAATAGAAAGCAAAAATTACCGGGCCGGTTAAGTTAAAGTCAGTAGAATTTTGAGACTATGTATATGAGAGCTCTTGTGTTCTCGACCAAAGCTCAGACCAAACCCAAAAAAATAAATGATCTTTTAGTTTTTATAAACGTATGAACAATATTTTTGCGATTGCAATTCGCAAACAGGTGATTAATAATATTTTTTTTCTTATACAAAACCCGAACGTTATAATTAGAGAGCAAGTGAAAATTTGTCTCTTAAAAGGGAAAAACTCGTCAGAAGAAAAAGAACACCAACCCCCAAATTTCGTGGTTTCATATAATTGATTGTTTCTGAGTATATTCGCATAAAATTAAAAACTTAATTAAAAATAAATAAGAATCTTCCATCCTGATCCATTTCGCTCTGTTTCTAACAAAGTAGTTCGTAAGAAGAGAAAGCCAAGGAATTTGAAGCAGCTCCATTTTTTTTCTTTAGCACCGAATGTGAAAGTAAATAAAGAACAATTTTGCAAATCGTGAAACCGATATTCGATAATCTGGTTGGTTTTGAAATTATTTGCATTGTACTTCATTGATAAATTTATTTATAATACATAAATAATCAGTTTTAAAATAAAACACAAAATATGAGGGAATAGAGAGATGTATGTAAACAACCCTCTTCAAAATACTGAATCCTCACAGTTTTCCCCCAAATCCGATTACGAATGGATATTCTTCTTACGTGTTTTAGAAGGCAATTCTAACAACTGTCAAAAGTCGTTTGTAAGACCAAATGTCTCTGCTGGAAACTCTTTTGAAATCTCTTCGCTGTCTTTCGGAAGACGAACTGAATGATAAGCAAATGAGCAACTCTTAGAATAGTGTTGTTTTCATTTAAGTAATTGTTTTTAAGCGAATATATAACAAACGTAAATTAAACATTATGCCATAGTACAATTAATTTGTATAAAAGATATAAAACAGCGAACCAAGGTACAATAATGTGCAAAAAATCAAAAATATAAGTTTTAAGCATATTGTCAAAAAAAAAACTCCAGGTAGTTGAAAAAAATAAATGAATAAAAATATTCATCCTTTGATTTCGCATACCCAAAATGTGAACGAAACCTTGAATTACCGGAATGATAGTCAAGCTCAAACCACCTCGGCTAAAATGAACAGAGGATTTAACTTGCTTATTGTCTTTCATCAGTTTTTGAAAATAAGATTTTTGTTTTTTGCCAAAGGATGTAAAATTTTTATTCCAGAATACAAAAACATACCACTTTTGGTCAGAGCCTCAATTTTTCTTACTTATGTATATAGTACTCGTGTATTTGGTATAACTCATGTTCTTTAAACCGAAAATTGTAAAACAACGTACTGCTATTCAAAAAAGTATTGATCACCTTTTATAAAACGGACTCACATACAAATTTTCGCTTATATGTATGTAAAAGTAAATACATGGTTTTAAAGTGTATATAATAGGGTGTCCCTTATTTTCAACATGTATCAAAAAGTATCACCATCTAATTATTTTTATTACGCCATATTATGCCCTCAAAACAAGTTTTAGCTCATTCTATAAGCGAGAGAACCCATGCTTGTTAGAAGTGCTCGTTAAGTGGCACAGAGAAAACTGCCTTGCATTTATGCATTGGAGCGTTTTTTTTTCTTGGCAATCATCTGAACAACTACATATGTATGTATGTATGTGAAAAATTTCGCTGTAAAGATGTATTACTAATTATGTATAAAGTGTATAATGATCAGACATCTCGTAAAGTAATATTATTCAATGAGTGGGAAATTGACTAAAAATCTTGCTAAATCGAGTAGAGTTCAAATTGGACATTCGTAAATTTTTAAGTAAAGGACCTCGTCTCGAGTACGATCATGTAAGTATATATATATATATATATACATCATAGCTCGATGCTGGCCGCCGTTTACCTAGTATTTATATTTAACTTACAAATATTAAACATTCTAAAGTTGCCATTATTGAATTTTCGCAATCAGAAACTCTACCTCTGCATCCGCCTAAACCTGCAGCATTTTCACAAATTTTTCACCTTACGAACCATGTACGACTGGAACGAACTCAATGAACACATACGACATTGAAATATTCGTGGCTAAACCAAACTGAAATCCCCAATCTACGAGCGAACTTCAAGGCAAAGTTAGGATTCTGAACGTCCGTAATAAAATAGCAAATGATAGACCAAATTTAAAATCAACCTACGTTATTCATTGATACACAAATATTGGAGTAAAGAGGCAAGTTTTTGAATAAAAGCAGGAAGCATATGGGAGCATATGTCGGACTAGAATACAAATGTTTCCTTTGGGCGGTTCTTTCATTTATGTACTTAAATTCGAATTACTTTTACTTTTAAGCTTGAAATGTAGGTCTCACAATTTTATTTTTGAGCATATACAATAACTTTTTGTTATAAAAAAACTTTGTTGAAATGTGTAATTTAAATTTTATATTACTTATAAATTTTAAGTTGTAATGTATTTCAATTTAAATTTGACTGAAATATTTTGAAATCACATTTTTATAAATAATACAAATTATTTAAACAGTGAAATAGTATTTTGCATTTATTACTATTTCAATTAACTGTTTAAAAATGTCATAAAGTTTATTATTAAATGTATGCCCAGGGAACTATTTATTTATTATTAATTAACCGATAATCACTGGTGCCCCTTGCTTTTATCAATCGCACGAATTTTAAACAAGTATTTTAAAATACAAATTGCAAAATAGGCACTTTCTTAACAACATATTTAATGCAAATACGTACATAATTTGTAATTCCTGTTTCTATTTTAAATACTTGCATTTTCAAAACTTTGTTTTAGTTGGAAGGTGAGTGGTTCAAAATTAAGTATTGGAGCGGGATCTAGATCAAATCGATTAAAAACACGTTGCTGCGAAGACCATCTCCTCTTGTATGCTTCTCCATAATTAAAACAATACAACTTTTTGAGTACAGTGCTTCGTAACACACACATACATCAATCGATATTAATACATCTTCCCACAATCCGAAGGGAAAAGCAGCTGTGTTTGCATATTCGAGGCGTGGTTACATTTTACAAAAGCAACTATATTAATTTAAAAAAATGGTTCTGACACACACATACATACATACATGAATGCACTCATAATGAGAGGAAATATTGCTTTTGTGAAATCTCACCCCTAAAAATGAATGTGGCTTAAGCGACCGGCGACATTGACGCCGTCTACTTCCAGCATGTGATCCGCCAAGACGAAATTCTAATAAGAAAGGTCACCATTTTGCTGTAGTGAAAACCGCCCCAATATACATGTTCGTATATGTACGTACGTATGTGTGCACATAAACATAATACATGGAAACCAAGGAAAATTTACGTCGTTTTTATGCTAATGAAATGTCGGTCGCTCATATTAGCTGGTACTGAAGCAGGCTCGTGGGATTATGAACTCGATTCACCATTACATATACAAGTGTGCATGTATGTACTATGTAGATACACATACGCACGTATCTAAATAGGAATGGTCTGCTGATAAGAAAATTGTTTAACATTAAGCCAAACAATGAAAAGAAACAAAGGACTACGAAACAAGCGCGTTAGAAAGCTCTATGAGCAATCTTCCTTAATTGTATGAGAATATCTGCCTATGTATCCTGCTAGCTGCTTGCTTGTTCGTTTTATACTCTGAAAAGTTTTTTCTAATAACGGTCGCCCCTCAACAGGCAATGACATACCACCTAGTGTATTTCTACCATGAAAAAAACGTCTCACAAAAATTATTTGTGATTTAAATTGCGCATTAAACTGGAGGTCCCTACAACATCAAGGTGCACACCACAAAGTTCGGCCAAATATCGAGCTAAATGGTGTAAGCGCCAAATTTTTATTATTATTATAAGCCAAATATGTATGTTTTCTCTCAGAGAGAGAGAGAAAATTGAGTTTTATGAGCAGGGCTGGGAGATTCATGGCGAGGTATTTGACCCGGATTTCCAGGATTAATGCTTCGATTCTGCAAGAGCATTCCTCAGCAGCGTTGGAGGCGGGTCCACCACGTCGTCGTGAGCCATGTAACCAGACATGAGCCAGAGTTCCCCAGCACTACCTTCAAAGCTCACCGTCACAATGTCTTCATTGCTATAATTAAGGAAAATAAATGCTTTAGTTCACACTTGACAAGCAGACAAGCTCTACGATTACCAGCGTCTTTAGACACCACCGGTTCCTGAATCAGGACTACATCTGCCCCACCTAGCTCAAGCTGGAGTAATCAATTGGCGGGCGCCGCCTTTGGGTCCTGGATATTGATTTGAAAATTAGTCATCCTCTTCGATCTCTTCCTGCTCCCCTCCGATATGCGAGTCATGATATTTCTCCTCGTCGTTAACGGACCCCGCAAACGAGGAGACGCTACCAGGACTTTCAGCGTCCGACTTAACGGAGTCCAACTCCATGCTCATGGGGGCTTCCTCCATTTCAGGCCCGCAGTCCTCTAGCACCTTTTACGGCGCAACTGGAAGGGGAGAGTCATACCCCTGGACCACCGCCGCCTTATGTAATGTAGCCGACCACTCGACGGCCCGCCTATTTAGCAACTTCGTTAAACGTTTTAGGCGTGGTCCCGATCTTGGGTTATTGTCAATGGAGGTCTCTCCTTCTTGAGACCGCTGTCCCCTAATGGGATGAGTGCCTCGGAAGCGCACTTGCGCTCTCGCTCAACACCTTTTGGCACACTCAAGCGGTCTAGCGTGTTTCCCACGATCCGAGAAGTGACCTTACGGCCATAACGCTCTACAGTCTTAGAAGCCATGCGACGATCGGAGTGAGCTCTCCACCTTGTGCTCACCTGCCGTTTAGATCTACCCAAGTGCCCTTGGTGGTACTGGCTGCCAGCACATCCCTGCCAAGGCCGCGAGCGATTCCGCCTGCGACCCGCCTACGTACCCAAATCAGACGAATTTCTGTACTTGACTACACTAAAGACCTTGGAGGTCTGCTCCGAATCTCTTCCTTGATAAAGTGGGCGGCAGCGACTGTACCTTCTCATTTAACCGCGGCCTTGGTTGTCGGCTTCGACACTCCTCCACCGCCTGGAATCTTGGCCACAATGGCCGTTTCCCAGACAGACGGTTTTGATTAAGAAATCCGTAGCTACTAAATTTTCACTTCGTCAGCGACTAAACAGGAATGTAATTGTGAATTAACACTTCCTGATTAGGTTTACTGATCAAAATGTTAATAATTTTGCCAGTGTATATGGGCATTTTTTTTAAATAGAAAAAAATAATTAAAATTTTTCCCACAAAATTGTATATAATTTTTACAAAAAGTTTCTTAAAAGCAAAGAAAAATAATTTTGCATAAATGAAAATATATTATCAACTTTTTCGAAAAATAATCCTAATGTAGTATTTTCATTTACATGTTATCATGAACTTTTGTTTTAATTAAAAAAGTAAATTACTAAAATATTAAAATGTCCTAGCATATTAATCTTTTCGACATTCAAATATTTATTAATCTAATTTTTATTCAATAAAGTAACTATGAGTTTGCTTTCAATTTAATTCTTCACTTCGTCTCTGGTATTGATTTCCTTTTTCTGTAGATGCGAAATAATATGAGATGTACGTTTGTATGTATATTATTTGTTTATTTGTATCAAACATTTGTCTTGCCAACAAAATATTCACATAAGTTCATAATTAAAATTAAATTAATCAATTGTTGCACGTTATCTAATAATGTAAAAATAAATGTGCAATATGCACTGATATACCTTCACACAAATAAACCAAATATTTATTTACATATTATGCAATCGTAAATAACTAAAATGGCATCAAGTGCACATCCTACTTATATTATAAATGAAAGTTTGTGTTTGTGAGTGAGTGTGTGGGTGTGTGAGTTAACCTGTTTACGGAAATACTAGTGATGACTATTAATTGCATATTTTCTTTGAGAAAAGCTAACTATTTTTGTATGGCGATGGCCGAAAAAAGTCAGCCCTTGTTACCTATGCATTAGTTGACAGCTAACTACTATCTAACTATTATTTGGCGCAAATTATTTTTTTACTAAAGGTAAACTAATTATTTATTAACTATTTTTATGCGAAAAAATAATGTGTATTGCCTGTTTTAAAGTAAATTAAAGATCGAAACAATGCATTTAACATAATCAAGATAAGCGGCTATTAAATAACTAATTCAAATATTTTTACCTTTTCAGGCCCACGGACGGAATTGTTCAAAATTTTGCACACACTAGTCAAACTAAAAGTGTTAAGAAAACTTTATTTCAAAAATGCGTTTGTACAGCGTTGCCACCTGTTTAAAAAAATTAGTTGAAATTATAACAAGTTAAATCAAATATTGAAATATGGGTGTCAGACGATAGATCTTGAAGAAAGCTTAATTTTGAAAATACTTTAAGAGAGAGTTTCTCCCTGACAGTATCGCGTAATCGGGTTCAACGGAAGTAGGCTTAAAAAACTTAATTACGAAAATAGTTTTAAGGAGTGATGCCAAGTGTTTAAAAACATTTATTTAATTTTATGTGTAAGTTTACTGAAATATTACACTATTACTTTGAAACGAGAGAGCTTATACGAAAATTTGTTTGATGAGGGTTGCCACCCGCTGATTCAAATAAACCGGTAAGATAACGGAAATTCTACTATACTGGTGTCAAACGAAAACTGGCTAAAAGGAATCCTTTTCGAAAAATTTGGCGGCTTGCAACCTGTTTACATAATTTAAATTCAACTAAATTTACAAGATAACTGAAGCTGTGCAATACTCTTATGAACTGACAGAGGTTTAGGAAAATTTAGTATCGAAAAAATTGTGAGGGGTTGGTAATTGTTTAAAAACAACATAAAAATAAGGATATTTCAGAGTAGACATACATACATATATATTCATATTTACACATACGTTTTTTGAAAGCTGTTCGTAAAAGTAGTTGTTACGTTTCCAACATTAATGAAATTTTAGATAACATAAATCCTACAAATATTATGAATCTGAAAGTATATGTGTGAGTATGTTCGACGGATTTGTATAACATTTGTCAAATATTTGGCTTATAAGCTGTGTTAAAGATACCCTTTCCAAATAGTTGTTAAAGAGTTATAGTCAATTAAATAAATAAGGTAAAACCCATATCGATAACGAGAACTGATTGTATATAATCCATTATATTTGATGCAATAAAATCAGTTTTTTAAGGTGTTGCCACCTATTTAAAAGGTTAAATTCATTTAAACAAAAGCACGAAGTCAAATATTGCAAAGGTCAATTTAGTTATATCATCTGTTGTGATGGGTCGATATAGTTAAATAATGTAATAATACTAAATTAAAAAAAGCAGTTAAAATTATAACAAGCTAAATCAAATATTGAAAAAATGAGCCTTATACGAAGGAGTTTTAAGAAAGTTTTAAATACCTTGGATAGGGTTGCCATCTACTTAAAAAAGTAAATGCAATTAGCTTATTAAGGTAGTAGGCTTAAGAAAACTTAATCATGTAAATGAGATTGCTTAATGTCAGCATAGTTTGATTACGTTATGCATTTCTAACAACAAATTATGTTTCACTAAATCCGAATGGTATAGTACTACGCTGTTGCCAATGACAAACAAGTTTCAGCAACCAGCCGTAATCGGCAATTATGAAGTATGTAGGGGTATAATAAAAATTAAAAAACACGACTAAGAATGAAATGAAAATTATTACCTCTGGTGGGATTATTTATTTCCTTTTATGTTACATTCGAATTCATATCGTTAAGCTGAATGGCATGCGAGTAAAAGCTAGTACATAGATACGTATGCATGAATATATAATACTTTCTATATAAATTTATATGCATATATGTATGTAGTTATACAAACATACATATGTGCATTAGGTATTAACCTGCATAGGTTGATAGAAATATCTTCTCTTTTTAGAGAGTATACACTTTGTGACCGTTTCCGATCCCATTTAGGCCACGTCTGCCCAGAGGTTCGACAAGTCGGAATTTGACTCCATATATCGTCAGCTTGTTCATATATAAATATATTTTCTAAGTAGCAGCGACAAACGGCATTCCAATGCGTTCTATATCCTGAAGAAACTGCTTGACCGTACCTTGTCTTGCAAGTTCGTCTGCTATGCAGTTTCCCTCTATGTCGCTGCAACCAGGGACCCAAATGAGGTACAATCTGTTCTGCTTGGCCATCTTCTGTAGAGATAGGCGACAATTCGGCGCGATATGTGTAGGAACTCAGAGCCTTGATTGCAGTCTGGCTATCACTAAAAATAAAGATATCTCTTCGTAGAATTCCGGTCCCAGCTTCTCCTAAAAGCTGACACCTCGGCCTGGAAAACACTGCAGCAGTCTGGTAACCTAAAGGAGATTCTTCCCACTTTATTTTCGAGTTTTGAGAAATCTGTATAGATGCAGTACTATCAAGTGGAGTACTAAACTCTGGATTCCACTCCTATAGGAGAATCGGTCCGACGACTGCTGTTAATATCCACCGACAGATCCGGGACTAAGGCCCCATTTCCTGCCTATGGCTCTCTTACAGGTATAGAGGGTTACGGAAGTCTTTTTATAATGTTGAATTATATTTTCTTTCCAGATCAACTTCTTATCTAAAATAACGCCTAAAAATTTGGTACTTGTAGCAAGACTTAACCAGATGCCGTTTAGTTCCGGTGGAGCACTTGTTTGCGGAAACTTTCCCTTGAGTGCAATCGCGACGTCATCAGCGTGCGCGTCAACATTTGCGCCTCCCCAACCGGTATCTCGCAGTAGCGTATTTACGGTGGGGTTCCACAGAAGTGGGACAGGACACCTTGGGGAGTCCCTCTTGACACATGCTTCGAAAATTCGCTCGCACCCAGCTTGGCAATAGTTGGCCGATAAACTGCACCAGTGAGTGTTCCACCCCTAGAGGCCTGAGGGCGCCAGTTATAGCCCCTGTAAGTACGTTATTATAAGCGCCTTCAATGTCCAGGAAGGCTACGAGTCAAAAATCCCTAACGCTGCGACATTTCTCAATGTGACGCCTTTCCGGCTTTAGGAATAAAAACGGCCGTGACATTTCTCCAAGCCAACGGTATATGATTCATTTTAAAGTAGGCCCTGAAAATAGTTTAAAGCCATTTTGCAGAGACTTCCGGTGCTTTAATTAGTTGTGCAGGTATTATCCCATCCGGTCCTGTAGATGAAAGGGTTTCCTTTCCCGTTGAGGTCTAGAAACAGCCCTGCTTTTGTAAGAAACCTATCGAGTTTGAGGATCCAGAGAGAATATTCCTAGCCAAAACCTTTTATAAGAAAACCAATCCATGCTCTTTAAGATTTAACGCGCTTTTGGGCTGAACGGAGAGAAATTTAGTGCAATTTCAAAGGTCAGAGAAGGAATGTTCATCTAGAACCCGCCAACTCTCAATCAATTAATATAGGCTAACGCTACATAGTGTTACATCTAATACTTCCTTACGGTTTCTAGTAATAAAGGTGGTTTCCCTTCCTTTGTTACATATAAATAGGTTAGTTGTTGCAAGGTAGTTGAAAAGTAACTCACCTCGATCATTTATGTCCGTGCTCCTCCATTGTACGAGGTGAGCATTCGCATCGCTGCCGAACAAAAAATTTCCGTTCTCGTACTTGGACACCGAGTTTGGCACCATAGAGTGAGCAGGGTGCTCGTGAGAAGAATCTTTCAGGTCACTCCTACGTATATGGCAGCAGTGCATTTTTTACAAGTATTCATCTATTATAAAATATGTAATATTAAAGGAAATAGTGAAATATACGAAAAACGAAGCATAGCCACGCACTTTGCAATATCTGCAAAAAGGCACGTAATTCACGAATGTCTTAGCCACTGACTGCAGTGCAGTGCTGCTAAGTCAACGATCGCACTCTGAGAAATTCGAAACAGCAGCGAGTTATCGACTGAAGCGAGTCATCGAAAAGAATCATTTCAATCATACATGAAGAAGGCAACCCAGTTTTCAAATTACGAAGTTGATTTGTTAGGTGAATCCGAAAAATCGAAACGGCATCAATTCGCTCATCGCATAGTCGAGCATCGAGCAAGGAGTCAAAAGAGTATTTTTGATCCATAATTTTTCGTTTGTTGTCTGCTTTTAATGCACTATTTAATTTTTTTTATAAGTTTCCCATCAAACTAAAATTAAAAACCAAAGAGCAAAACAAATAGAATGCAAAGCAGTAGTATGAAAGAAAGATAAATATTTTGAAGTCGATGCTACGGTAATTTTTGCTATAGACGCTATGCTCTTCATTATGCCGACCGCGCATTGATATATATTACAAGAACGTCACAGATTTTCATACCACAGGAATAGCGAGACGAAAAGGAAGGTGACAACTGCACTTGGGCTTTTTATTTTCACTGCAACTGCTAAAATACAAAGCTCGGCACTTCACATTTATTATTCTGTGTTTAAATTTTTGTAAAAATCATTCAAAACTCTGAAAAATCAACTTTTTAAGAGCTATTTGTGACGTCAATCCTTCAAACGAGGTAAGTACGATGTAACGGAAGAGCTTTTGCCGTCACATTCTTTTCTCCGCATCTTGGTATATATTATTTATTGATTGATATATATGTGCATGTATTCGTTATAGACGCTATTCTTGTCGGTATGCTCCCCGCTCCACTATACACTCTGCCTAAGAGAAATAGCAACTTAATGTTAATAAATAAATAAATAAATACCTAAATAAAAACTGAGAAAAAATTCAACTACGGATATACATAATTAGATACCTTAAAATAAATAGATTATTGATGTTTAAAATACATAGTTATTAAGAATCACAGGTATATTCTGCACCGGTGACAAAACTGTCATTACCAGTAACAAAAGGCTACGGCAACATTTACTTTTTTATATTCTATGCACACCTGTTACCAGTGAATTTTGTTACCATCATATTGAGTGGTAATAACGACTGAATAGGGGTTTATTTTCTTTTTGGAGCTAGAAACGCACGTTTCACACATAATTATGATCAGTATGGAACAAAAAATAATACTAATAAGTTTTAATTCAAGTTTAATACAAATTCAATCTTATTTGGAGTTGATTTTGCGTGAATTGTGCGCAAAAGTAGCAATAGTGCAACGTGAAGTAGGCGATATTTGGAAGAATTGTGGTTACTAGAAGGGGTTATGGTTTCGGTAATAAAATTTGCCGGTAAAAAGACGTTCTGCAACATGCAGAATAGGTCCGTTACAAACAGAATTTAAAAATAGTATGTTATTAAGATTATATCATCCCAAGCGATTTCTTTATTCTGTGGTTAAGTTATCTTCTTTCACTGCTCGCACTACTAGTAGGTTTCGATTAAAGTTTAGTAGCAAATATCAATAAGTTGGTATTATTTGTTACTAGTTCTCCCACCATTTCATTACAGCAAAATTTCAATACACTTGAGTTCTTGACAAACTACATATATCGTTCGATTTCTTTTCCTATAATTTCTGTCTTAGATAAATTCTTGTGCCCTATCACACCGCAGAAAAATAAGTCGAACTCAAAATTGACCATGTCGGACTTAGATTGTGTAACTGCATTAATTGAGGATACGATATTTTGGTTGCAAATTACTTAATTTAAACAAAAACTTTTTATGTGTCTAATTGCATCTGCTTCTAAAATTAAGTTTGTTAGTAGGTTAAGGTTAGGGTTGTTGGTAGATATATGGGCGTAGATGCTTAAATTGCATTGATTCAATTTCAAAATATTATCTTTTAATGTCTCAATCAGTTCATTTTATTCTTCGTTACGTAAACATATTTAATTTTATTTTAAATTATTATTTTTTTGTTTAAAGCGTAGCTGCGCACGTTTGGTATAGCTAGGTTATGTCAACATTTGGTGATTGATTTCTTCAGCAGAGAATGTAACAGACGACGCTGCAAAGTAGCAAACAACACCTCATCTTTCAAATCAAAGCCGTTGGTTTAATGGATCACAGTATTTAAAAATTCCCTCGAAGGTGTTGGCGAAGCGAACCAGAAGGTACCCTTAAAACCGGCGAAGAGCTTACAGTTAAGTAATAGAACATCATGATAAGGCACCCCAGCTTCCAAGCTTCCTCCCATACATGATCGCTTTCCTGATGAGCTCGTATCTTGCGAGTAATGGCAACTTTTAAACTAAGCGCACGCATCTGGAATCTCTATCGAAATATAAGCTGATCGTATCATCGACCGGTGGAGCAAGAAAATAATAAGCACGCCAAACGATTACTTTGTGGAGAAGCTCAATTTTTCCGCCTCCGCCGATGAGACCGCTTCGGTTTCTCGTCCAAGCTCTATATTCAAGCTGTCAAGTTACACAGATATTGTTTCATTGCTATGGCTCTGTAGTAGAAAAAGGCTGCTAGGACGGTTGGACTCAGTTATTATGCCGAAAGTTCACAACAAATCTGACTTATCGCTTCTGAATATGATTATATTTTCACGGTAGCTCAAGATTCGCCGCGAATGCCCAGTTTGTCGGATTTACAGTGGGCGATCTCCCAGCGTCCAGAGTGAGTCCCATTACTCGGCCGTTTCCATACGTGGGAGCTAACTACTTTCGGCAGATATTGATAGCCGTAAGTTTAAGCACAGAGAAACGATATGGCGTGCTCTTAACTTGCCTAACAACGAGAGCGGTGCAGTGAAATTGATGTATTCTCACTATTCAGAGTGTCATAGCCAGGCGCGGAGTGCCTCACCGCCTTCAATGCAATGGATAAACAAAAACTAGTGAGCACTCTTATGAACTCCGCCACAAAGTAGAACTGTATACCGCCAGCATCGCCCCGTATAGGTTGAGCATGGGAATGGTTCGTCCGGTCAGTAAAGGATCTCAACCCAAAAATATTAAAGTCTCAACGTCCTTCCGTATGGCTACTGCGCGGTGCCCTAATGGAGATTGGGGCGGTTATATTCTTCTCGACCGCTCACCTAAGTATACACCAGTCGATCACCGCGAAGGCCTGGCCCTCTTACCGAACCACTTCCCGAAATTGCCGATATATTCTGGAGACGTTGGTTGTGAGAGTACCTTTCGGCGATAACGCGACGAATTAAGTGGTTCGAGAACGTGAATTTTATCGGGAAAGAAGACTTCGTCCTTAGTTGATCTCAACAGACCCTGCAACAAGGGTAGGCTTACTTTCTATCAGTGCTCCGCGAGATAAGATTCTCGCGAAAGATATGCCTCGGGAAGTATTACGAAAAATGCGGCAGCACCCTGACTGCTTCACGTCACCCTGTGTTGGCAATTGACAAGCTTTTATTGGGGACTTTTTGCAGGATCGTAGTTCGATTTTCTTTATTTTCCTTCTTTATAATTAAATTAAAAAAATTAACAGATTTTTCAAACATTTCACTACATAAAATGAGTAAAGCAACTTGCTTTTATTTTACACAAACAATCTAACAAAACTTTCGAACTTTCTGTCGATTGTCCGCTTCTTCTGCGTTTCTCCCTTTTCTTTTTTAAAATTCTTTCTTTGCTATCTCACTCTGTAGCTATTAATACGTCACCATCACTTGCCCTCGGTGCGGAAGACGCAATCTTGTTTTCTATCATTCTTGGATCGAATTGCATATGCATGTGTGATCAGAATGAGAGAACAATACGTGTAAACTCATGGTTTCCATCTTGTCATAATTTGAATCATTTCATTTATAATTGTGATAGTGCGCGCATCAAAAATGCTAAAAGGTAAAGATATGGCAATATCAAAAAAAAATTATTTTGCACCTTCACAATGAAGGAAAATCTACAAAATGCATTTATGATATGTTTAGAATCGATGGAAAATGTAGGAAAACGTAGTAAGGTGCGCGTCGGCATAGAAATTTAACCCGTTGTGGTCGACCAAATATACTAACTACGAGAGAGGAACGCAAAATACTTAAATCCAACCGCGAAAATCCACATTCATCCGCACCAAAGCTTAACGACAAGCTTAAAGCAGATCTACACACCTAAGTTTCTGTCGGCTCAGGAAGTTGGAAATCTTGTTTTTATGGACAACATAATGGACAAATATACATGTTCCGCCAAACCATATGGCAAATATGTATATTTGTCCCAAACATACGGCTCACGGCGTTAAAATGTGGTTATTTTGCACCGCAAAATATTTTCCAACACCCCCTCAAAGCCCTGAAATAAACCGTATAGAAAAACTTTGGACATACCTTGGAAATAGAGTGCGTGAGCACAAAATTTCATCAAAAAATATTCTCAAGGAGGTTTTGCAAAGGGTTTGGGAAAAAATACCACCTGAGTTTTATCGAAAGTTAGTAGAATCGAAGCCAAAACGCTTGGAGGCTGTATCTAAAAGTAGCGGTTATCATACGAAATACTAAATAGTTTTTACATTTATTTATATATCGCTTTTAGTCAAATGCACAATACTTTTGTGAGCTACCTAACGATGCAAAATACTTTTATGAGTTACAAATTCTGAATTGTCTTTATTATTTTCCAGTGTACTCCTTTTTTTTTTTTGTTTTGCGCTTATGAAGTCCCAGCGAAGTTATGAGTACATATGCTATTGAATTTAATACATAATTTATCAATAAACTTGCAAAAAGTAAAAATAAAATCGTTTGCTTTATTTTCTTCATATGCAAAATACTTTTGTGAGCCACTGTATGTGCACCAACGAGATATGAAAATAACTGTTGCAGTTTTCCTATCAAAATACTTGACGGCATACAAATACCATTTGGCAAGAACTATCTAATGTTAATCTTAGCAAGGTTTTTTATATCTTAAGGATTTTAAGATTGTCTGCTACATTCACTCCGTTCGTTATTAGAAAAAAACTCGCCATCCAAATTATATTACCGATCAACAAAATAATACTGTTCAAAATTGATGTAGTATTTAATCACGGTACACTGTACCTGTTTGGCTTAGTCAAATATGACCATATCTCCGGGTGGAAGACGCAGCTATTGGGTTGATAGATTCGTTTTCCTGCCTAAAGTCTACTCTCTCCTGCCACGTGGAAGGATCAGATTGCAAAAAACATGCTCCGATTCCTAAGCTGGTAAAGTATGCTTTAGTTCTTGACGAAACAAAGTACACAGGCTCACAAAAGTATACATACGCCGCTGGAATTCCGTTTTTCTCTAATTAAATAAATTTCAATCTAGGACTTTTTTCTCAAAATAATTTATTTTAATAAATAAATAACTTAAAACCAAGGAAAACTCATATTTCAGTCGATAGAATAAAAAAAGGTATTTTGTTTTTAAATTTACATTCAGCGGCACTCACAAAAGTATACATACGCCCTTAAAACAAAGCCTAAAAAAGGAGTTTTAATAAGAAGTATGACCTGAATTACAGCAGGTAACCGATTAGGCATTGAAAATGCCAATTTTTTTTGTAGTTTCCTGAGATATTTTCCCCCATTCTTCAGCTAAGACGGTTCTAAGGATTGAAATTGAAGTAACCTTCCGGAGTTTTACTTTTCTTTTTAAGATGGTCCCATAGATGTTCTATAATGTTTAGGTCAGGAGACTGCGGAGGATGTTTGTGCCTAACGTTATAAAGTAGCCATTCGGGTACCACCGTGCTTAACAGTGGATACCACATTTTTTGGACTGAGGGCTGTATTGGATTTCCGCCAAACCTTTGTATGGCCATCACCTCCAAAAACATTAAATTTACAGTCATCGGTAAATATAACAGGCTCCCAAACAGTCGGTTTAGCTATATCGACATTTTGATACTTTTGAGCCAATCGTTTCGTTTTATTCACTTCCCTTAAGAATGGCTTCTTCCTTGCCACTCTGCAAAGCATATCATTCGATTTTAGGCAACGACGAACAGTTTCAGCATTTACGGACATCCCAAATTCGTTATCCACGTCCTTTGCTAGTTTTACGGTCGTCTATTTTGGATCCTCATTAATTTTCCGAATGAGTGATATAGCGTAGCTTTTGATAAAGTGACGGTCTCCGCGATTTTACTGAGAGATTTTCCCTTTGATTGCAAACCAATCACGATTTTTTGCACTTCCACCGATATTTCAGACTTTTTTGTCATTTTGCCTCTGAATTTAAATTTATCAGCAATAATAACTCTCCTACTTCGTAGAGCACTGATCACTGAATTCGAACCAAAAAAGAGCACAACTCTTCATTGGAAATATAACTGTAAATCTAACAGCAAAGTTGCTGTATGTACATATACTTTTATGAGTTTACTTAAAATAAATAAAGAATTCTAAATAACTGCTGTGTCCGTTATTAAATACGGAAAATATGTTATCTAATTAACTTGTAATATTGAATATATAGCTACAGAAACCAAAAAGTGTTTTTTTCGGATTTTAATTCGTCGAAATGCAAAAAATATTATCCGTATGTATACTTTTGTGAGCCTGTATAACTGATTATCTTGGTACCCAAGAAAAGTATATCTTGTATTGTTGCGAAAACAAACAGTTTCCTTTTGGTTATCACTATTAAATATTTTCACCACTTTTTTCTTAATATGTGAGGGGATTTTTTCATCAAAAAATGAAAGACCTGCCGCCTCTTCCGACAAATACAATAAATTGTTTAAGTTTTTATCGTAATTTTTTATTTTGTGTAACATGGCATTGGATACTTTTTTATCAAAATTACTAGTCACATCTTGAATGAGTTTAATGTTGTTTTGTGTAGTTTAGCGTACTTTGAGCTCCACTAGGCACGATTAGGCATCATCGGATCGGGTTGAAAATACATATGTATGTATATACCGTTTTTTATTACTTCTAACCTCATGTTTTAAGATCAGAAAATTTTTGGACTTTCAATATTTATTTTTCATACAGGTGGCGGCCAGTCTTAAGTATGGGCATTAGGATATATAACTCCCATATAAAAACCAAAAGGGCCTTTTTCCATCGAAACTATAAATTTTTTTATATTTTAATACTTCTACCAAACCGTTTCAGGAAAATTTTAAGATATATGTACGTGAGCTGCACTGATTTTTTGAAAGTACCTCCAAAAATCGAGCTTTTATAAATTAAATTTTTTTAAATACTCATAAAAAACCCACAAAATTACCTTAGATAATAAAACAGTTTAGTCTTTAAGCTTAAACTGCAAAACGATATGTAAGTTGAGGATTTGGGTATAAAAATTTCGACTTTTGAAATTGCTTTGGACGGTTTGAGATTTGTTTTTTTTTTCAACTTTTGTCCCTATTGCCGTGTTTCCAGCCCCATCTTTTGTAGGATATAAAATATAATATTAACTATTATTAATTAATTGGAAACATGTTTTCATTTATATTTCCGTTCTGAATCTATCAGTATACAAATGAATGAACATACATATACATACATATGTATGTACTTGTCAGAATTTAAAATTTTTTAGGATGTACAATTTGTATTTACGTTTCTGTCTGGCGTTGTTAGTTCCCAATCATAGTTTCGAGTACATTTTGGGGGTGACTTTCTAAATGGATACAATAGTTAACAGATTAATATGAAATTTATGTTATATTGCAGTTATTTGTAACTAAAAGTTTTAATTTTTCAGAACTTCACTCAGTGGTGGCCCTACTGAAAATAAAAATTCTGCACATGATGAGGACGTGGCATTTATTAAATGATCGCCAACAAACGAACCTAGTACCACCGTAATTTCTACAGAGGAAGCTGAAGCGGCAAAACAAAAAGTACAGACCCGAGTGCCCCGAGTTTAATAAATGAAAATGTACCGTATTTAACTCAAATCTACTGTACTTCGTGACAGACGTCCCTTCGCTGGCTGTTTTCTTGTGGCCGAAATGTGTAAATATCTTGGTTGGGGTGATCTGCTTTAAGTTACAAGTGAAGACATTATTCTAAATTTATGTTCCACTATTAATGGCTTTAAACTCCGGGCCGAATAAAACATTGTTATTTCTGTAATACTGAGTGGAAAGAATATAATTTTATTTCTCTTAATTCATTATTATTATTTTAATACTATCATTATTAGTATTATTTTAATATTATAATACCAGCACTAAAACATTTTGAGCACTGGCTGCCGAGGCCATCAGGTATTATTCCTCTTAATTCAAATTAATCTTTACAGAGGTTTTGTTAATCTGAATTCAATTTTTCGATCTAGTTTCAAAAGATCCAAAAAAAAAAATACTTTCACTTGAGAAACGAAAATCAAAATCCAAAACATAAAACATTTATGTATGGCCATATCCATGTATGTATGTATATAAGTAAATATGTATGTAAATCGTTCGCATGAAAAGGTCTTTTTCGAAATCGCTTTAAACTACTTTGAGATTGAGAATTATCCTATACCGTTGACTTAAGTTATATATGTACTTAACTACATATTTATGTATGATAAAGCTTCGTATTACTTTCGGCAAACGTTCTATAAAACTTATATTCAAGAAAAAAAGATTCGTGGAGCTGACACAATTCCATTAACCTTTTACAAATATTGTACGCATGTTATATGTACCCTGCAGTGAAAAGCTAAACTATTATACAACCATACTAGTTTATAAACTAATATTTAATGGAAGTTGTATTACCAGTTCGAACATTATTTCGACATATACATACAAGTTTCAAGGCCAGAGAGAAAACTCAAATACTAGACGCATGCTTCGAACAATATAGCCGTGGCGTCATGGGAGTGTAAAAGCGATGCCACATAAAAGCTATGGCTTTGCGTGACATTTGCACAATTCAGATGCCACAATAAACGCATTGACAACACTCGTCTATTTATTGTGAAAGAAAACCTATAATGCTGAGCATTTATTTTGGTTTAATCTTTAAATTTACATTTACATACGTAGAAAATTCAAGTGTAGCGAATGTGATTGTACAAGACGAAAAGATGAGAGTTTGCGAACTTTCAGTGGCGTCGGCGTTGGTTATGTGGGAAAGTTCGTATAATCTTAGTTGTCAAAGCGAAGCATGCCTTCTATCTAGCATAGCCTTTGAGAGATGTGTTCGCCGTTCCAACAAAGTAACTATAATGAGTGTAGCTATTTCGTATTGTGTGCTTCAACTTGAACTGGGTGTTAGTTGTGTTGAACACGCAATAAACAGTTTAATTAAAAGAAGCCTTCTTTATTCTTAAACTGTCTTGTATGCCCAATTTTATTAATTATTTTCATTAATTAAATTAGATATTGTGAATTTAATAATTTGCCAAATATTTTGATAAATTTTTTTTTTCATTTGGTTTTCAATCTGTTGATCAAAAAACAGGTATTTTCGAAAAATCAAGCACAACTGGCCAGCCAACTGTCTTTTTCCATACAAGCAAAAGTGATTTTTAGCATGGACGTCCTACGAAACATCAGTTCGAAATTAACATCCATCATACCAAAGAGAAAGTTCTAGTTTCGAAAATCGGCAGGTTTTTTTCAATTTTATTGATTTCCGTAATTAATTATTTTTATTCGTTAAGTGGTATTGCGAATTTATTTACTTGCCAACAATTTTATTTTTTAATTTTATTTTATTTTTAATTAAATAATTTATTGTGAGTTCAACACAACTTACACGCAGTTTAAGTTGGTACAAGAATGCTACAATATGAATACTGAATATTGAATATTTCGAAACAATTTTTGAACTACTGGTATGAAAACCTCCATTAAATACGATTTCATAATCTAGTTTGATTGTATACTTGTTTGGCTTTTCACTGCAGGGATTATATTTATATATATTATATTTATATATATATACATATATATATATATGTATATATATTTATACACGCTTGTGAATTTTCATTGTGTATAAAATCAGCAGTTTTTTGTTATTACTTTGTAATTCAAGTGTTTATTATTTTTGTTCCTCGTGCAGGATATTATTCTTTACGCTTTTCATGTTTAAACGAAATGTGTTAGCCCGAATATGATATCCATGTCATATTCTATGGCAGAGTATTATAATTATGTCAACTGCAAGAATTTTCATTCGAACCCTACAGTAATAATCCATCTTTATTTAGTACATTTGTTAATTTTTACGTAGAAAGGAGTTTATTATCGGAGGAGCCAAGCAGGGGATGGAGGGTTTCACCCGGCTTCTCCTCAAGAGATATGTTTCTTATAGATTAATTTTTCACCCTAAAAATGTGTCAAGTGAACAAAATTTAGTTCACAAATTACCCTCCCATTATTACAAATAAAAACAATAAAATTATTATCTCCATTCTTCGAGGTGCTTTGCAATGCTCCACAAAAGGTCAACATGGTTTTAAATATTTATTGTGAAACAATAATTTCAGAGGTACAATGATTGGAACTCAGTATAAAAGAATTATACCTACATTTTTGGTACTCTTATTAATTTGAAGGCATTCAAAACTTTTGTAAAGTTACAGAACTTTCAAGTATATATGTTATATTTTGTTTTTAGTCAGACACTATACAAATGCAGAAACAACAATAATTTCAATAACTAGTTAAAAAATAAATACATTCACAGATTTATCTTTGATAAGGATTACATAAAAATGCGATAGTCGCTCTGTTCATTCGCAAAGATATAATTACTTTTTACTTAGTTTCTGTGGACTTTCCTGTTTTTCGTATTTTGACTGAGAAGACCTCTATTGATATTCTGGATAATACTTATCTAGAACAATTTCAATTGGAATCGTTCCCGCCCCCAGACAGTGACTCTGAAAATGATGTTCAGTGTTATAGGATAGTTTTATGTACCAAAAGGCTAAATAACTCCAATGATATTCTGCTGATATTCTATGCCTCACTTATAATGCTGTGCTGATCCCAATCTTTGACATAAATTTACAAATTTGCACGAATACAAGAATATGGTCCAATATGTTACTTAAACAGTAATTTTTTCCATTACTGTATCATCTGAAAGATACGTTTTACAAGAAAGATTTCGATCAGTCGCAAAGAAAAATCGCATTCCCGGACTAAACTGAATGCGGTGTCCCGGAGTACGTACCATCAAAAAAATTAACTTAACCTCAATAAAAAGAAATATAAATAAATAATGAAACATCATACAAAAATATTTAATATATATATCATATAACTATAAAATTGGTATATAATATGAAAAAAATTTAAAATGAAAAAAGAAAAAAATATATGTAAGTGTTTCCTTATCTCACCATTCGAAATAAAGTAAAATCTATCATTGGGGTTGGTTTTATAACTTTGTTCCTTCAATAATCCTTGGTGCTGAACAAGAAATTAGATCATATCGGTAGCGAACATCAGTTTGTTGAATAGTACTCAGAGATTAGGTGCAGAATTTGATGTTGTGATTGCAAAAGTTCACTGAATTTGTCACAATGTCGGTACCACTACCCTCTGTTTTAAACAATATAAGTAAGTATGTATGTATTTTATCGATTACATCGTAGTTTTAGAAGAGGAGGTGTCCTTATGACTGCCGACTGGGACCTTTTATCTGATGTATTAATATTAGCAGGGAAACTTTCATTCTGCAGTTTAAGTTTATTTATTTGCTGCTCGTTTGTTCTGCCGCGATCAGATATGAATGTTTATAATCATCATCACCATAGCTTGATGTTTGGCCGAACTTTTCCTGCAATTTGTGATCAAAAAGTCTTCAATAAGTGTTATTTTTGATTTATAAAATACAAATCAAAAATAACTGTTATAAAACTGGAAAAAGAACACTTACTTTTGATTTATAAAATAAAGATCTGAAATATCTGTTATTTATTATTTTTAAAATAAAAATCGAAAAATTATTGTTTTAAAATAAAAATCAAAAATTACTGTTAATGTTTAATGAGAAATTAAATAAAACTCGAAAAATAATCGTTAAAGGGTGATTTTTATAATAAAAATTGTAACTGTTACGGTCCCTGGTTGTAACTCAAATTGAGGGTCCTATAGTTCTACGCTCACTCCAAACGGCAAATGATTTTTGTGCGAAGTTTATTTTCATGGCCTGCCGAGGGACGACGGCTATTGGCTATATATTTTTCTATTTTAGAAAATCATAGAATATTACTCGGGGTATTGCTCCTCCATGAGTTAATGTTCGATGCAGCTGAATCGGCTGATCTTGTTAGCCAACACATATTTACTGTTCCCGCTATAAAGTTCAGACACTACATATGGGTCTTTCCATTTATTCCTTGGCATAATTGGGCTTGACTCTATAACGATTTGTACAGCATTATTATGCTGTTTCCCGCTTTTTATAATGCTAGCGCGACTAGTCAGACATTTCAAAATTTTCAGTAAATGAATTGTAAAATCGAATATGGTAGCTTTTACTTACATTGTACATATATATCAAGAAGTCGCCTGTTTTTGTCTGTGTCGACTTAAAGCAAAATGAAGTTTCTTGGCCTATGAAGTCATATAAACTATGTACTTACATACGTATGAGCAATCTATGTATGTAAATATTCTGTGGTAACCATTTGAAACATTACCGCACAGTAAACAATTTTCATGAATATTGAAATTTTATCTTCAATTTAATTACTTTAAACATATTAAAAAACTAAGCTCAGAAATAAATTATAATTAAATTCTATAAACAACATAATGCAGGGGCCAATACACAAAAACAGCGACTCACACTATGTGTAGTCAAGCAGGAAAGCTTTAAAAGTCTAAATTATTTAAAAAATATGTCTTACAAAAAAGTTTTCCTGTTTGCTTAAATGTCTGTAAAAATACAACTTTAAGTGCACATATAGAATATATGACATATTGAAACACACATATGTACATATACATATACTATGTATATAAATTTGTGTATGAATTCGAATCCTTTATTAAAACTAATATTTGAAGTAGAAAAATAAATAAAAATTAATGTGTTTGAATATTTTAAGCACCGTTTTTTTGTTTAAATGAAAAGGTACGTAAGAATTGCTAGGAAAGAAAGTATTTATGTGGCAACCCTAGGAGGTCTCGACATGAAGACACAATCACATGTACACACTTTTCCTAAAATCCATTAACGATATCTTTAATAATATGAACTCGTTGCTAGTATGCCAATACTATATATACAAATTCGATATTATCTGCTTTTGCTACAGAAATATTTACAATTAAGTTTCAGGTTAAATACATTTTTCACGAAAGTATGTAAATCTATTCCGAAAACCGACGTCATTGGTTGAAAAATGATTTTAAAAATCTATCTAAAACTAGAAGGAGTTGTACAGGTATGTGGTCGTCCCGCCTTTGAAATCGGTCAAACGACCGGAAGGCGTACAGCTATTAGGATTATAAATAAAAAAAGAAAGGGTGAACATTTGCACAAATTTGAATTTATGAAAATTGCTTAAAATGAAAACAACAACTACAACGTTACCAACTGTTACTTTAACTAAAACAAGATGTGGTACAGCAACAATTGGAACAACAATAATAGCGGAACAAGATAAATTCAACACTAACTAACCAACTATGTATAACTAACCAGTACGAAACATTTTCATACACAAAGAAGCCAAATTTTTCACGCACTACATACTCATACACAGGCCTACACATATGTACCATCCCTGCAGTGAACAACTAGACTGGTAAATAAACGTTCTAGTTCTTGAACTGGTATTTAATGAATGTAGTGGTCCCGTTGTTCTTCAATATTTAATTACTAAATTCACAATAATTTAAATATACAATAAAATAAAAATTAATATATTTGTAATAATAATAAATCAAATAAGTTGAAAAGAAAATGTTTACCTGTTCCAGGCGTAGAACCCAGAACCTGAACTTGACATGTCAATGCTCTGACCTGTCAGTCAAGCGATGCCAGCAAATTCATCCAATGGCATGATGCTAACAAATATCAGAACTTGTATGATACTGATGCAAAACTGGGAATTGATTTTCGTACGGCATCGCCATATTAAAAATACCCTCACATCACAAAAATATGAATATGTATATAGTTCAGCTGGTAAGCTAACCCGTATTACGCTAGTTTAGAACTAGTAAGATTCATTGCAACAGTTCAACCTAATTTCATTCGTGTTTGAAGCAGTGAAGATACGTACTCGTATTTGCATATAAACATCTATTTATGTACATACATATGTATGTATGTTGTGAATAAAAAAGAATTTTTGTTCGAGTTTTGTGGCTATGGGTAAATACCCTGCCATGAAACTTACTATTTAGTTCTAAACTAGCTTACTACTAGTTTAAGTAGCAGATCAACTCCTCTATATTTTGTATTGTTTTCTTATAGTTAACTGGTCATACGAAGTCGGTTAATAGACTTGTCATCCTCTTTTATCAGCACCATTCCCGTCGATCTAAGCAAAGCAATTTTTCAATTATCTTGTTTTCATTATATTTTGATCTGTTGTAGCATAGTTTTAAATTATTACGAATTTAATACTTGGCATTTTTTTTGGAGCCAGTGTCGCAAGTGGCTTTCATCGTCGTCATGTACGAGAAATGCGCGTATTTCTGTGTAAGTTTTTGTTTCGCAACTTCCACATTTCGAAGGGAGATGGTGATGAGCTGTATACTCTATCGAACTTGTTTGACTGCCTCTATTAAATAATAGCAGTATTTTTTCGCCATCTGTTAGCGAGTGACGAATCGATGAAGCATCTGGCATAAATTAGCATCAACACAGATTTTGTTTTTGTTTCCAATGTAATATTCCCGCAATACAAATGAAGAATATGCACCAAAAGTCCAAGTACGTCTGCGCACATGATCGTCGTTTATGTGCAGCTTAAAACTGGTCTAATATCTGCACCATTGAATGTAATGACTTCGACCAGTTTAATGAGGTATCAACGTATTCGTGATCGCCGAATCTAGCTAGCTATCGTTGTTGTTGCTTGTACACACAAAGTTATACGCGAGTAGAGCTCAGATATCGCGAGCATAGAAGTGGCGAATCGAATGTACCTAGTATATGGACTAGAATGTTTGATAGCTAGATTTGATTTTCACTGCAGGGCATAAATGTTTACCACTACACATACATACGTACGTGTGTATAAGTTTAAGTTAAATTAGAATACCGAAGACGATGAAGTAGAATGGGAAGGCACATGGCAGCGACCAAAGATAACTGCATGTAAGGGCAAGGACGATGAAGTCGAAAATATTTATATGCATACATTATACATATGGTAACGAATATGATGTCGACTTAGTGCGCTATACGTTGTCAGGTCGAATAGGATACTTAGCTGGTGAAGGGAGAGAAGTATATAGCATGTTTGAAGCTCAGCAAAATTTGATATCTCCAATTTGTTTCGGTTGAAAGTACAATGACAGTTACATAAACACAACACATTCCGGTCTACCCGATGAAGTCTAACAAATACACACTATATCACACAGACCCCACAGTGAAACTTAGTAGCTCTAAACTATATTGCTACTAGTTTGCTTAGCAACTTAACTATTTCATTTTATTTTATTTTCTATGTAAGCAACTAATATTTTTAAAATGTCGATGTTTTGTGAAATGCCAGTATAATGACAGTTGGTAAACTTGTCAGCTTATGCCGTATTTCGTGTCGCATTGATGTATCGATGTTTTTAGATTCGAAACATCGATTTGTCAGATAACATCAATGTTTCTGTAACATCGTTTGCCTCCCTACATACTCGTAAGATGTAATCTGAACATATTCGCACCAGAGAACAACAGGCGGTACTGGTTTTGTGACTTTACGCCTACTCACCAGTGCTACTAAGTATTTGCACAAAATCAAAGCCAGAAAATAAATAAGTTCAATTTATCGTATATTTATTACAAGAAACTAGAATGATTTTCAAATCCTTAAAGTAAAATACATATGAGCTCTTTTCTGCCCTTACATCACATAGCCAAGTGAGCGAAGTAGATTTAAAATGTACTTTATTTAGTAGCGAATTTATTTATAAGGATATCATAACGGATATCACACAAAAGTAGTTCATTAAAGGCATCATAGGGGATGTCATGGTATAATTTATAGGATATTTGAGTGAAATATATAATAGTATTACTTTTTGTTTATTTATATATTTGCTACAGTTCTATGACTTAGGAGAGAAATTATATTCTCAATATATCACACAATATTACAAACTTTATACATTGACTCTCACTTTATTAAAATGAAAAACGATGAAAGCATAAACATAGACTGGATATGTTCATTGTGACGTCGGATAACTTAATTCGCATCGATTTCCCTGTACTCGTATTGCCGAGGCAGTCTGAAAGAACGAGAGTCCGATTCCTTGGTCATACTGTTTTCGTCTGCGGATGATGTTAGCCAATTTTGAAAGTAATTGGTTAATAAAAATATAAAATTAAAATCAAATACAATATTTCAGTCAATGGCTATGGTTTTAAACATATTGTCAAGCAACTTACCTAACGATTTAAACGTAGTATTTGTCTCTTTTTGCCAGTTGCTTTAGGTTGTGCTTAATAGCGACAGTAATTAGCCAAACTGCTCTTGCAGATATCACGATTAAATATATGTACATATATACTTACGTACAGCGACACTTCTCCTTGCTTGGTATAGCAAAAGTAAATAACTTGAATTTTTAATTAAAAATGCAAGAACCAAACCGTTTATTTTGCGCATGGTTTGGAGGCAAGTTGGATTCGGCATTTAGCTCTCTTCAGTGTAATTATCTGTTCATTCATTTTGAGAAAAACGCGAAATAATAATACAATAAGTATTTCTTCTAAAAAAAATTCTGTAACATCCTTAATAAACATTATCAACTTTTTATTTGAGCTTAAACTCATACTTTGCCGCATTTTTTAAAGAAATCGCTTCCCGTTCAAAAAACGTTTTTGTAAAGCTCTAAAATTACAACTACAATAATCAGAATGCGACGTCCATACCGCAGAGTAGGACGTATTGCACGTCAAAAACATTCATCTTGCCCGATTTTGTGATTTAAAAATAATTATGAATACACGTTTCCACAATAACAGGATTATTTAAAATGCATTGGTAAAATATACATTTAATGTTACCTTGTCCTAAAATGAAATGACTTAAATTATTTTGTATTTATTTATTTTTTTCAATTATGATAAAAAACCTGTTGGTAAGTTAGTCTTTCTTAACATAGCCATCTACACTGGAATATATGTATATCTAATAAAGAAAGCATTTCTAAGCTAATGGGAGTCAGCATTAGCTTATACTTTCTAGAAAGAAAATTGCCAATGCTGCTTTTATTCTTCATGAGTTCTATTTGCATCTATTATTTGTCTTTTTTACTATTCAAAGAAATGATTTTGAAAGATGACCCGTGATGATTTTTCCAGTAACATCTGCTAGCTGCCCCCTAGTACAATGTTTCCTAACCAATGCTCCGAGAATACTAAAATAGGGTCACGAAAAAGGGCACTACTTAACGATAAAAGAGATGACACATTTAGTAAAAACATACAAACTTAATACAATAATTTCTGAGATAAAATTTTCATGTAATAAACAGTGTAATATGAGAAACAACTTTCAAATAAAATTAAAATAACAATTCAGTAAAGATTTACATATATATTAGCTCATAAAATTATTGTTGGATGTAAAGATTTATAATTTTTATTATTTGGTCAATTTTACAAATTGAAATTGAAGATCGATTCAGAAATGTTAAAATTATAGGCAAAAATACAATGAGATCCTCGAAAAACGGGTTCTTGACCTAATTGTAGATTTTGAGCGTGTATCTTTATATCTCAATTAATATGTAATCTCAATTGCCGCTAGCTGCAAAGTCTCGCACTCACTTTACATATTAAATATAGTAGTTGTGAAAAACGTTATGTATGCTCGGATTTCTCCGATCCTTTTGCGCTAAAAATTTTGTATACGGCGTGTGTACGTTCCAAACTTGAGTATGCCTCTTTCATTTGGTCCCCATATTATACGTTCTATGCTGCTAGAATTGAACGGATCCAGAAAGTATTCTTACACTTTGCGTTGCGTAATTTACGCTTATCGGACTATATTCCAACGTAAGAATCACGATGCTTATTGATCAACTTAAAATCATTGCAGAACAAATGAAAAATTTTAACTTCGTCTTTCATTTTCGATTTGATTTGTGGTGCTTTTTACTCTCCCTTGTTCCTTGCCAGGATTTTCTTTAATATACTGGCTAGATCTTTTCGTAGCTCGAAATTTTTCTTTGTTAGTCTTTTTAAAGCTTTTTTATGCTCGGAATACTCGTATTACTGGTGCAATAATCGATATTTTCTAAAACATTAGATCAGATTTATAAAGAATGCAATATCGAAGTGAAGAACCCCAGAATAATTTCACGTCAGAACCTTCAGTGCAAAGTGAAGACTAAAGACATTGAATATTATTATCGGATTTCTATTTACATACCATATTTGGATTTATTTGTAACTCGTATTGAGGACCATTTTTTAAGACATCGTGAAATATGTACTTTAGAATTTCATACGTCTTTTTCCAAGTAAAACTCCAACATTAGATGAAGAAGTGTGCAAGCAATTATTTGCAAAATACTCTGCATTTTGCGTGACGATTATGCTGAAGCATCTATCGACGAAGTAAAACTTTGGCGACGACGAGTTTTAGATAAAACTATCCGTTATTTTTCCCGATGTATCAATTTATTAAATGAATACTGAAATTTACCATTTTAGCTTATTACATCGAGCGTACCATCTTTGGCTTGATACCCCATATTGAGATATCGATTTGCAAGCGTAGAAAGCAACACAGGCTTTTCGTACTCACTCCTCAATGTATATTTTCCAAATTTATTTTATAGTCTATAGTCAGCCTCAAATACTTGGTACTGGAAGATACAACTAAAACTAATTGTCGGCTGTTTAAGCTTGGAGGTCTGAAAATAGGATGTTTACGGTTCCTCGTGAAAGCACCAGTTCCGTTTTATCTGGATTTGGCCTAAGTCTTAGATCTTCCCTTAGAGTATGCATGCTGCGTCGCAGAGAGAGGATATTCAACTTCGATTCCGCTAACTATCTTATTAATTAGTCTCCAAGATGTCCGCTTCAGGTTTTCGTTGACGGTCTACTCTCCTTCTAGGATCATACAATGATCCAAAAAGGAGATTTTCTGCGATTATATCCAGTTCCTTACTACAATGTATGGAGTTCTCTATTCTGCATATTATTAAAATCAAAAGTCGCTCGTTCGTCTCGCTCCTACCCCATATCGCATGCCTTGCGTTGGCGTTGTTCAGCCAAGCAGAACAGCTTCTCTTCTAGATGTCAGCCTCCTCATTAATAGCAGCACCTGTTCGGGTGGTACGGGTCAATCATGTGCCATGTATATGAAAGCGATCAACAGGCTCCGGCCGCTTTCGTTCCTCATCCTCTTCCCTTAGAAAGAGTTGCAGGGCCACGCTCCGATCGGTTGTAACGCGAACTGTACGGGAGAGATATCGGGAGTTAAAGAGGACGCTGCTTAAAGGTAGTGACGCGAAATGATGAATCAGAACCTCCAATCAATGAAGACGAATTCGAAGTACCGTTATTTGACCTCGACGAAACTCGAACGGCAGTAGCGCGGCTCAAAAACAATAAGGCCGCAAGTGCTGACGCATCATTGTTGACAATTACAATTTCGAAAATGGGGAGGACTTTGTTTATCTGGGAAACAGCATTAACACCTACAATAATGTCAACCTGGGAATCCAACAAATGCTACGGCTATTGTATGGCGGTGAAGCATGGGCACTGTAAGCTTCTTATGAGACGGCCTCGGAAGTGTTCGAGAGAAAGATTCTTCGAAAGATTTATGGACCTCTACGTCTTTGCGACATCGAATACAGCAGACGATGGAAGGATGAGCTGTATGAGCTTTACAGCGACATAGACATAGTCCAGCGAATTAAAATACAGCGGTTACGTTGGCTGGGACATGCCGTCTAAATGGACAGCCCTGAAAGTATTCAACGCGGTACCACCTAGTGGTGGTAGAGGAGGAAGACGGCCCTCTCTGCGTTGGCTGGACCAAGTGAAAAAGGACTTGACGTTACTTGGAGTTTCCAATTGGCGCCCGTTAGCAAGAAGAGCGACTGGCGCAATTTGTTGAAATCGGCCAAAATCGCTTATTCGATTATAGCGCCTATTAAGTATAAGTAAATAAAAATAGGGCTTTCCGTTTTTTCCAATTTGCGTTGGAAGCGTGCTAGCAAAGTGATTGCCACCCTATGTCAGAAATCTTTTATTATTCCGTGGCTGATGTATTGTTAGGAAAGGTAAGTTTTATAAATTTTTATATATTTTTATTCATTATAATAGTTTTCCTTATCATTTTTAGATAAAAATTACTGAAGAGGGTGAGCCACCTAATATTTTAAAATAAATCAATTGCAAAAACAGAAAGCAAATACCACAATCATGGCGAATTCATATCAGGTGGTATTAAGCGTGTAAGCCCCAAAATGTACACTAAAAAATTATACGCGCTTTGGCAGTAAGAACTGCAGCAAATACATAATTTTAACATTCAGTTCGCCAAACGAACCAATCAGCTACTCGGTTAACACCACCTTATATGTATTCGCCTTGACCACAAGATAACAAAACTCAGCTTTATAGCCTGCTTTTGTCTATTCACAATTCAACTTTTATTAACTCTTTCCTAATTTATTGAAAATAGTGAATATAATTGGAAGTAAACTAGTCAGACCTTGGTGAAAACAAAATTGTCAATTCAAGATATCATTTGTTAGTGCTAATATTTCAACAATCAAACTTACAACAGTTCAAGTATAAAACTCGGTACTTGTAAATAAAATTAAGAATAGAAGCCCAACTTTTTTAAATTTTTTTTTTAATGTGAGTGATTCAAACAACAGAAGGATGAGAGTTCACTGGAATTGGCAAGAAGAAGCAAACGATTAAGGGATGCAATGCACACGAGCCAAATCAATTCCAAACATTTTAAAATTAGCAACAGTGCTACGTCATCATTGAACGTCCATTTAGAACAGCTATATCAAAATGGTCTTCGCAATACTTGGCTACTTGGTATGTAATGTGCCAATGTGTATTGCCTTTTTATAGCAATTTGTATCGTCCTTAATGACGCCGTTCAGAAACTCTGAGGAAGGACATGCAAAAGCAAGAAATATAATAGAAGGAACAATTAGAGTCTTGAAAAATAGAATCAGATGTTTGTTGCAGGCAAGTGCTCTGCACTATACTCCAAAAAAGCAACACAATTTATAAATGTATGCGATGCATAGAATAATATTTGCATGTTTTATAAAATACAAATTTCCCTAGAAAAGCTTTCTAATGAGTCTCACGATGATGATGTCAGAGTCATTGAAGTCGAATTTTCTACTTAAGTTTAGCATCGTTTTTAAATTCATTGAGTATTATTTTAAATTCATAGTCTTAAATTCTGGTTAAAATAAAAAGAAATGTCCCTTCAAATCCTATCGAAGCATTTGTTCCTTAATCTCCAAAAGCACAGTTTTGTTCTTCGATTTAGCTGACTTTGCAGGATTTCGTCTTTATATATTTTTAATTTTTCTCTTTTCAGTCGTAAAATTTCTTATGTTGTGTTGTTTTTTAAGAAACACATTTAGTTCTTGGTTTTTACAGAACTTTTCCCCATTAGTTTCAGAGCCGAAATCATCTGTTCATTGAAATCTTTCTGGGCATTGATCTGTGTTTCCAAAAATTTCAGTCTCTTTGCATTGTTGGCCATTTTGGTACCATCTTTCCGCGTATTTTTCTCGCCAGCAACGTAACTGAGCGCTTCCTTGCTTAATCATCTTGTGGAGTCGCCTCTACCGAAACAAACCGTTGGCGGATTAACACAGGATCGAGTAACCAAATTATGGCCTCCTCAATGTTGGTATATGTATACTTACAGCCTATTCGGGCCTCCACCTGTTGGTCGGTATTCCGCTTTGTTTTGTTACATTTTATTTTTTGTTTTCGACTTTATGTCAGCCTACACCTGCAAATATCAACGCATCATTTTAAACCACGTACTCGCCGCCGAACCAGAGAGAGAGACAAAAGAAGGTAAAATACAAAATAAATCCGCGCATTACATTAGATGCAGCCCATGGAGTTTAAGAACTTATTTGCTCATAAGTCCCATTCTAGTTCTGCAGAACTCTCATACTAGTTCTGCAACCTGGGCAGCTACAGAAAATAGGTTCTACCGCCCTTTGTAAGTTATAGCCGCGGAAATAGGCGTTGTGTTTTAACAAAATTCGGCAGAATGAGTACCCAGTGTCCATTGCCTTGTAAAAATAATGGTCTGATTCAATTTAATGAGAGTTAAATATCTTTTGGATTTGGATGAGAGCTACAGGCTTCTGCATCCCATGCTCGTTTGCCAGTTCTTTCATTGCAGGTAGCAAAGTTAAGCCGGTATTGGGATATTCGACACCTGATCAAATTAAGATGGGCAAGAACCTCTTCGGCCTCTGAGATAATAATTATTTGGCGGCAGAACAGAAGATGAAAAAGAAACTCAATCCCTGGACACTTCGAGTGTAGCATGCTTTAACTGCTTTTAAAAAACGACTGAAATGTAGCGGAAGGAAGATTTAAAAAATTACTTATTCGCAGTGTATGCTGTTTACATAGAAATATTCAGCGTCGCAAACAATTTCCTTTCTAATGGAGGAAGTTGTCAGATGGGCCTCGAATAGTTAGGCAATCTACGTTAGAAATTCCTAGAATCGAAGGGATGTTAGACGCAATATCATTCATTTTAATAAATAAATATTTCCAAATAAAGCGAACATTAATAATTACGCTGTAGAGCACTTGGCTGGATATCGGATCAAATCAATTTTTTTACAGATATTAAGTCACAAGTAAAAATTTAGCCTCCGAAATCGAGTTATGGGGCCTCGAAGTTCGCAATTATTCTTTTGCTAAAAAATCATTTTTCATTATTATGTAAATAACTAAAAATGTAAAAAGATGGGTGTGGTTAGCCTTGCCTCCTGTTTTATGCCCGAGCGGACTGGTGGTGCGCAGGGTATTATAGCTTTGTTAACCTAACGGTTGTTTGTAACAGCATAAGGCATAAAGATAGATATAGACATATATATATATCAAAATTCTTAGAATTAATATATAATAATTGATGTTTCCAGAACCAATTATGGAGTGAATGCTCCTATTTCTAGGGCATGCTATGATTTAAATGCGTTCTTCATTTCTCTTGATGCTGATTTCACGTGGTCCTTGCCATCTTAATCATCCACCTTAGATCTTTTTTCTCTTAATTTTTACCTATACTCCGCATGAATTAGTAATTTCAAAGACACAACATAGAGATTTACATGTGCATATCTGTTAATAAGTGACTTATAATTAAATTTTTCTGTACGTCTAGTCTGAAAGATTTTTTTGTAATCATAGACTTAATAAAGAATAAAGAAGAAAATCTATTAAGCCATGTCTGTCTGTCCGTCCGTTAGTCGGATAACTCGAGTAAATATTAAGCTATCTTAACGAAACTTGGAAACCACATTGCCCTGGACCCAAGGTAATTGTTACGGTACTGCAAGTGAGCGAATTCGGACAATATCCACACCCACAAAAGGGTGTTTTGTGAAAATAAAAAGACCGCGATGTTTCAGTAACCACTGCAGGTAATTTGGTCAAACTTGATACATAGGATTGGGTTTGGGAAAGGAATACGCGTTCAATATTTTTTTTTGTGGAAAATTGGCGTGACCCCGCTGACTCTATAACATAACTTAGGTATGTCTCCGAAACTATTTGACTAAACTCTAACAAACCTACATATTGCATTTCAAGTCATACTAACTTTCTTCTGCTTTTATTTAAATCAATAAACGTCGTTTAAGGCTTTAAAATGATGAAATACTAGCATACCCGGCTTGCTTCGATGTGCCAATTAAAACATATTTTTTAGATATTGAACGACGCTTTTGGGATTATATATTGTACCTTGATCTAAGGGGAATATGTGTGTATTGAATATCATATATCTACGTCAAATAGCTTAAACAAATGGTGAATAAAAATTGCATCTTAAATAGAGACGTGAGTCGGCCTGTTTCCCCAACAAATATTATATAGCCTGATATATAGGATCTATATGCCAAATATTGTAAATCTTGAAAATAAAAAAAGCAGGGGGTACTTAAAGTTCGGTTGAATCCGAACTTAAACTCTTCCTTACTTTTTACACCCGAGCCCAGTGGTGCCTAGAGTTTTATAACTTTATTTACTTAACGGAATAGCATAAAGCAACCCAGTTAGATATAGACACAGGCACGCTTTGCATTTCAACTCAGTAAGAAACCAGTGGCGTAACAATAGGGTGGCAGGGCTGGCAAAATGCCACGGGCCCCCGACCTAAGAGGGTCCCGGCCCAAGAGGCCGCGAGCGCAAAAATAATTTTTTACATTGTACCTGAGTATATTATTTTATTTGAAAAGTATATTTTTATAAGTTCTGCTTAAAATCCAAAGTGAGACAACTAAAGTCCATAATACAATTTCAAGTTAGTCGTTAAGCATTTCAACCAACCTAAACAAAAAGATGTTGATTCATTTTTAGAGATGTACACGTTACCCGTGACGAGTAATTTTACGTACTTATGACCGTCAAAAAACTGTCAATCAAAATACCGGTAATTACACATCTCTATTCATTTTAGAACGCATCCATTGGTTTCTACATATTCTGTCGCGGTACGTTGGCAACGCGGGTGAGTATTGACGATCAGGGAATTCCCCTTTTTTCTTTAATTGTTTTCGTGGCGCTGCTGCTGGGACGAGCTAGCAACACTATGTTAGGGGAATTCCGGATTTGATATTTTTTTATGAGGGCTCTACTGAGTGCGTATTCTTTGTGTGATTATTTTTGTTAATTGGTGATTTTTTGTTCTTTTATTGAACATGAAAATGGTGGCAAAGTAAAGTTGATTATGAAAGTTAGATATTAAAATGTCTAGTTCCAGAAAATATTTAAGTTGGAGCGAAAAACGAAAGAGAAAGAGGGAGACTGAAGAAAAAAATAAAAAGCTACCTAAAATTAGTCAGTACTTGAAAAATGATGACTTAAATAATGAAAAGTCGAGTGAACAGTGCTCCTAAAGTGAAGAATTGGACCTTACTAAAAGTATACCAGAATTATCAGACGCAGCACCCAACACCAGTGACTATCCAGGCCCAGAACAACCACAACAGGCTACTAGCAAAAATCAAAGGGAATTATATTTTAGCATGAACAATATTGTATCTTCGCCATATGTTACTGATAAGGATAATTTTAAAGAGCTAACTGATCAAGTGAAGAGGTTCGTGATTGAAAACGGACATTGTAAACCTAAGGGCCCTTTCTTAAAAGATAGCGACAATAGATCTTTTCTAGAAAAACATTACTATATTGTTTCCAAGTCTGGCGTGGAACTTGAACGTACATGGCTATCCTATTCTTTAATACTTCAGAAGGCGTATTGTGAACCGTGTTGGTTATTCGCAAATCGGGCATCTAAGAAAATACAAAATGTTTGGATTGAGGGCTATGACGACTGGAAACATATTGTAGACGCCATACAAAGACACGAGGCATCAAAAATTCATCTGGATTCCTGTCTTACGTATCAACAGTGGCGGCTACATGGAACACTCGATGAAGAGCAAGAGTCTATGATCAAAAAAGAAAAATCTTTTTGGCGCCAAGTACTTTCTAGGCTCCTTGATGTTACTCTGACACTTTCAACGTGTAATTTAGCCTTTCGTGGCCACAGAGAAAACGCAGATAGCAGTGATCCAAGCTCCAAAGGAAACTTTTTGAGTATTGTTGAGTTATTAGGAAAATACGACCCGATTTTACGAGAATTGTTAAGTAAACCAAAGGGCCAGATACTTAAGTCCAAAAATACAAAATGAGCTAATTTCTGTCCTGGTTCTAAAAGTAGAAAATGCACTCATAAATAAAATAAATGCTCACCATTCTACTCTATCATATTCGATACAACTCAAGATATTTCAAAAATTGATCAAATGTGTGAACTTTACCGCTATTGTATGACCGAAAAAGATGATAATAGGATCCCAAAGGCACTTGTCATTAAAGAAACATTTTTAGGTTTTCATGAAGTTAAGGATCAAACTGCCTTAGCAATGTCCAAGCAAATTATTAAATCCATAAATGACAAAAATATTCCTCTAAATAAGTGTCGAGGACAAGGACATGATGGTGCTAACACAATGAAAGGGACTTATGGTGGAGTTCAAAAACTCATAAAAGATGTCGAGCCAAATGCCGTATATGTTCACTGTGCTGCTCATAATTTAAATCTAGTACTCAATGATGCAGTGAGAGAGGTTATTGATATGCAAAATTTTTTTGAAACAGTTCAACAAATTTATAATTTTTTTGGGCATAGTATCAGAAGATGGAATATTTTATCAAGTTTTATATCTAATAAAGAAAGTGAGTCTTCAACTTCAATAACATTAAAAACATTAAACCCTACTAGATAGGCAGGACGTTATGATGCCGTTTTTGCTTTAAAAGTTCGGTTTGTTGGAGTCCAAAAAGCGCTAACGGAAACAATTCTGTTAAGTCGCAAATCAGATGAAAGAAATGAAGCTGTTTCACTCAAAAAGAAGATCGAAAACTACAATTTTATAATGTTATTGGCTTTCCATTGCAAGATCCAACTTACTATCGATGCAGCCTCTAAAGCACTTCAGTCTAAAGCCACCGATCTTTCAAATGCCTTAAAACGTTTGAAAATTTGTCTGGAAGAATTGGAAAGGTATCGACATGAATTTGAAAATTTAAAAATGGAAGCAAATAGTGTAGCAGAAAAATGGTCCATCACCCCTGCATTTTCTAAAACTCGTCAGAGGAAGGAAAATCGCCATTTTGATGAGCTTTGCGAAGATGAGCGTCTCCAAGATCCGGAAAGTTTGTTCAAAGTGAACATATTTTATCAAGTATTGGACATCATTATAAACCAACTGAAATCGCGTTTCCTTCCAATGAATGAAATTGTTTCAAATTTCAGTGTTTTGCAGCCTTCCACTTTAAAAGTTTTAAATGACACTGATCTATTACATAAAGGTCTAGAATTTGTTGAGATATATAAAAAGGACATATCTGAATCATTTGCCAGAGAAATTCTCAGTTCTCGATCCACTTTTATGTCCTGCAGCTTTCCTGAAGTATGCACTGCTTTAATGTTATTTCTTACAATTCCTGTGACTACAGCTAGTGCTGAACGATCATTTTCAAAACTTAAATTGATAAAAACGTATTTGAGGAACTCTATGGGGCAAGACAGGTTATGTAACTTGGCTATTCTGTCTATTGAAAAGTCTATGGCCAGATCTTTATACTTTGATGATGTTATATACACTTTTGCGGAACAGAAAGCCCTAAAAAAAGATTTTTCTTAATAAATATCTTATTGAAGTTAAATTGTTATTTTTATTTCATTGTAAATGTATGTAGGTTTCCTCACGATGTTGTTCCTTCACCGAAAAGCTAGCGAATAGATGATGAATGCATTGAGATATTATGTTCTATGGATGAATGTGAAGTCTCCAATACGCTTTGGGCTAGCATGGGGACTACAGACCATTCCTTCTCGCCTAAGAGAGGAGGCCAATGGCCATCAGTGGGACATATACAACGTGTAATTGAGTCCGCTGAAAACCTCGAAGTTTATTAAAATTAAACTGAGTACAACGTGACGATTTTTTCTGATAGGGCCCCGTCAAAAGAATTTGCCACGGGCCCCAGATGGTATAGTTACGCCACTTTAGAAAATTATTAAATAAGTCGAACAAAAATTACTCCCACCTCTCATATAACGGTAAATTAGTAAAATCAAAAAAATCCACATTTTAGTAACTATAAAAAGTAAATTTCTCACATTTGATATGCTCTATTTGGTTTGAGAATGAAATATATGGAATCAAAAATGTTGGGAATAGGCGTAGCATTGCCCAGCCTAGAGCAAATAGATATATCTCTGAAACTTCTTTGTCAAATTCAACCAAAATTCCTACACAATTTGCATGTAGTAAGAAAGCGCAGTTTCGAAAATTATAGAAGTCAGACGAAAACCACGCAAATTCTCATATAACAGTCATTTACAAAAAATTTGAAAAACACGATATTTATGTCAATTTATTTAGTCTTCCTTCTGCATAAAAAAGTCATTTCGGGTTTCAAAATAAAGATTATTACATTCACGGTTTATTTGAAATAATAAGTGCGCCTGGTATTTAAAGTTCGGTTGCATCCGATTATTCAAATAATTATTGTTGTTATCTTGTAGTTTACATTGGTTAATAAATAACAACGTTCCACTAATTATTGATATTTTCATAAATAAAGCGAATATGAACAAGTACCGGACAGCAATTATCAGAACCAAATAATTCTAAGAACCGGACACTATTTTTTGTGTTGATTTTTAACTTTAGTTTTATTTAAAAACATCAAATAATAAAAGAAATAATTTAATTAATTTAAACGACAATTAACTTATTTCGTATCATAACTCTACAATAATGAATATTATTCAGCAGTCTTGTATAAATTCTTTTTCCTGTTCTTTCTATATCCTTCGACAATCTTCTCAGACTTATCAAACGAACTGTAAGATTTGTGGAGGAGAAATGAAGTCCCATCTCCACCTTTTCCCCTCTTTCCGTTATTCCCCATCCTTCATCCTTCCCAGTCCTTTCATGCAATAGGCAACTATGGCTACCTGCTTGGAAACCCGATTTCGGATTTCCGGTCTACCTTACGTGCATTAGGCAGCTTTGCCTAAGTGCTTGGAAACCCGATTTCGGATTTCCGGTCTACCTCAATTCCATTGCGTTCAAAAAAACACTAATTGCGAACTACTTTAAAAAGAAAATATAGTGTATTATATATGTTATATTGTCCCAAGCAACTCCTTTCTGTAAACCTCAATATAGCCAACTACTATTCTCTTTTTGATAAACCAATTTTTGGATATAGGTAATTACGTATTCATTAAAAAAAATTATTTTAAAAAACGTGCGTAATTTCGTTTTTATATATTTATTTGTTTTTTGTGTGTTATATTTTTTAAATGTATTATTTATACAATTTATAGATTTCACAAGCACTTTTTGATGCACTTATCACTTACAATCCGGGTCCATTGGACCCTCCTGTAATGCGAAGGCACTTGTTTCTGTTTTTAAATTTATATAATTTGCATTTTGAACATATTTATTGCAAGCATTTATTACATACTGAAACAGATTTTTTCCACACACATGTTGTTTACATTTACAGCATCTTATTTTCGTTTTCCGATCTTTTCGGACTTCGCATATACCGCATAGTTTCTTTTTCGTTGGAGGTGCACATGCTGCATTAGTACTTGATTCCAGTTTTTCACAATTTTCATTGTGTTGAGTCAGATGTTTTCTAAATTATGTAATCATATTTCTTCTTTTGCGTAGTTTTTTACCACAATTTCTATAATTAAGAGAATTCCACACAATGTCGACCATATATAACAGTCAAAGAATAGTTTCAAGTTCGTCTTTTCAGTTTCAACTCCAGCTTTGGTTTTGTTCTAAATATTTACGGTTTTTTTGGGTCCATTATCGATATTCTTATCGTTATATAGCGAACTAGGTAATGCCAGGTTTTAATTCTTTTCGAAGGGTATGAAGATATAATTTTATTGCTGAGAAATCCAAATAACGTTGATAATATTTTGCGGTCCTTCAGATTTGTAAAGTAAGTCGGTAAGCTCGTTTTGTTTCTTCTGATTGCTCCTATAATACTCAGTTTTTTGTATTGTAAATAAGTTGGTTGTGAACATGATGTAAAAAAGTATCACATGTTATGTTTCTTTCAGAGTTTTCTATCTCATTTACTAATCTTTTCACCTTATTTACCTTATTATAACTTCTCTCAACTTTTCCAGAATAAATTTCTAACTTCAAAGTTGATATGGAGTTAACTCAAATTGTTCAAAACTTAATGCCATATCTTTGTGGTTTTGATGAGACGTACTACCGAATCGGCGCCTTCCACTAAAAACTACCAATTATTGGTCCACTGCCATACTTCAACTTTCAATTCCGAAACACTTGCGACTTTTTTGCAGTTTATCAACCGATCTTTCTTCCCTTCCTCTTAGTATGATTTGAAAACTAGTATGGATCTTAAATTTTTCGTTCATCTTTTCTACTCCACAGTTGGGACTTAACTACGTTTTATGGGTGGTATACCGCGTTAAGTGTTAGAAAACCAATTATCTTTCCAAAATTATTGTGTTTAATAGGTTTTTATATATTTCCAAAAACACATCACCCTTCAGTATTTTCACATTTGATAATAGTCTCCAAAAAGCGGTATTCCAAAATAAATTAGAAACGCATTAGATAGACCACCTGCCAGTAAAAATTACAAATTTCACTTTTTGCATTTATTTTTTAATGATAACTAGCTTTAATCGCCATAATGCAACGAAATTTTTCGTCATTCTGCAAAAGCTCATATCAAGAAGCCTATAATGTAAGGGTACATTTAAAATGGAAATGATATTGCTTACATCTCTAAATATATAAAACTAAATCTGGTTAGAAATAACATTTATCACTAACAAGCTCAACCCACATTTACCAATTTAGGAGAAAATTCAATTTTTCTATGAAGTAATACTTTGGGTCCAAAGGACCCGGATAGTAGTGGTTCCCGCTAGAAAATTTTCTATAGCAATAGGAATTATTTAAAACTCTTAATGGGGTTAGAAATTAACAAAATACTTGAAAATAAACAAAGTGATGGGGTTTCGTTATTCAAAAGCATGAGCTGAATTTCAGTAAAACTGTGTCGCTTTCAGATATTTCAATTTTCCTGAATCTCTAAGCTTTGTTGCGTAAACGTATGAATTATATATATAACTTTACTTATTTACACCATGCACATCCGTTCGCTTCTTTTAATACAAAAATAAGCAACTGTCCGGTTACTAGGGGTTTTCAGGTTTTTTAATTGGTTTATGTATTCGTCAATCCTAACTATTTACAATTGTGATGGTATTCCCAAATAAACTTATATATAAATACATATATATATAAATCATCTTGTTCAGTTTTTAATCAACAACAGAAGCCCAACTAAAAAATTAATCATCCAAATACTGATTGGGAACATACAAAAATATGAAAGTATTTCAACGAAATTATTTGTATTAAGATTGAAAGATAAATAAAATAAAACGAAAATGTTTTTTTCAATGAGGCGATGTGTGAATTGTATTGAAAGTAAATGGTCCGAATGAAATTTTAATAAAAAAAAGTTTTAAAAAAGCAATTCAGCGCAACATATGTACGTGCCGAAGCAAAATTTGTACTTGATTGAAAAGTACCGATACCAAAATTTCATGTTAACTTAAACGAAAAGTAATAATAATAGTTAGTAAGAAAATATAATTTATATTTCAAAAGGTTGAATAAGGTATATATACAAAACTTTTTATAGCTCTATGGATACTTGATGAATAATATGAATAACGCTTCCATTTCTGTTTCTGTTATATGTAAAGAACGACCGAACTTCGGGTTCGGCTTCGGCCAAAAAATATCCGAATTTTGTTCGAACATTTGCTAAATTTTATTAATTAAAAAATTTATAAAATTTTACTTTTGGGAAAAAGTCAAAAAAGCCTTCCGGATTAATATGATACTGATGTGATTCGCAGTAATAATACTGAAAGAAATCACCCATTACATATCGAATTGGACACTTTCCTCAATGAACATCTGTTGCCAAAAAGTTGTGACTTTTTAATACTTTTGAAAGCTCATACTTTATGTTGAAAAAATTGCTTTAAAATATATATATGCTCTTCCATCGAGCGTATCTAGTGAGCAATTACTCTGAGCTGCAGGTCAGCTTTATACCGTCATATGGAATCCGTTGCAGGCTTTTATTTTTACGTTAAAATATAAAATTAATAAATTTCGATCATTAAAAATATAAACTTTTTATTGTTATTTGTACAAAAATATTTATGTATGTTTATGTGATGAATTGAAGTGGACGTGGTTTAAATTAGTGTATACACGTTTTTAATAATAATAATATTTAAATCAAGAATTTTTAAAAATCCATTTATTATTCATTATTTTAGGCCTTGAAAATGTTCCGTTCGGCCCTTAAAATCGGAGTTCAGTCGTTCTCTAGCTATTTGTTGCGCCAGCCCTAAAAACAGCAGTAGAACAAAACTGTAGTAGAATAAGTCAGATTCTGTTTCCGTTTATATTCTTTGCGAAACCGCGCCTTAATCGTCGTTTGTGCGCAGCTTAAAGCTGGTCTAATGTCTACAGCATTGAACGTAACTAACCAGCTTAAAGAGGTGTCACTGTACTCGCGATCATCGAATCTAGCTGGCTATTGTTGCTTTTGCTTTTACACACACATTTTTTTAACGCGATCAGAGCTCAGACATGGCGAGGAGGGAAGTGGCGAATTGCATGCACTTAATATATGCATATAATAAGGGCACTCATATAAACACGCAAGTTTCATGTTTGGGCGATTGTATAACAAATAATTATTTGACAAGCTTCACCTAAAAATTTGAAATATTTAAATTGAAAATTCTCTGTCACTCTTGCCTCAGTTATTTCCATGATGCAATAAAAAAGGCGGTATCAGTATTCAAATAGGGCGTCCTATTTGACTAAATGACATTTGAACAAAACAAAGTAGTATTTTCTTTCTCATTTATAGATAGCAACCTTATACCCGGCAGACGTTGTCCTGCCTATATGTATTTATTAAATGCCTTTACATATGCAACCAGAAAACGCTGTTTAATTAAATTTGACTCTAAATAGAGGTGGATACCCTCTTCAAAATATACCTTTAAACTTTCTTCTAACGAACGGTTTGATACTCATTTTTTCCTATTTCGTAGAACTTGCATATAATTTAATTGAACTCAACTTTTTAAGCAGGTGGCAACCCCCTTCAAAATATAGTTAGCTATAAACGAAACTAATAATCCTTTGACACCCATATTTTAGTATTTCATATCACTTGTGTATAATTCAATTAAACTCTATTCTTCAAACTGGTGGCCATCCCGTCCGAATCAATCAAAGCCAAGACTTAAACCTTCCCGGGATAGGAACTAACAATTGTGCAAAATTTCAGCTAATCCCGTTCTGGGGGACAGGTTTTCGCATTTATATATATGGAGGAATGAACACCGATCAGCTTTATACCGATAGGCGGTATAGATTGAAGGGTGGAAATGACGATAGGCTATTATTTTTATATTACAATATAAAATACTAAATTTTGAGCATTAAAGTTATAGGTTTTTATTGTTATTTTTACAAAAATATGCATGTTTATGTGTTGAACTATAATGGAGGTAATTTATATGCATATTCTGGCAAAGCTAGTTAAAAGATAGTTTTCAGTCATTCGAAAGGCAATTGTAAAGACAGTTTAATAGACTTTTTGTATTCTAGCATAAATATCTTTCACAAAAAGCTCTCCTTTGAACATTCATGGAGAAGAGCTTTATTATCATGGTGCACATTTTTAGGCTTAGGTTTTATCTTAAAAATGGATAAACATCCGAACAAATGAAAAATTGTGTCTATTTCAGCCGAGTTGATTTGCCCGCGACTGTCATTCCGGTAACCCGAGGTTCGAAGCCTTTTTGGATGGATTTTTTTATTTATTTAATTTTTTTCAATTAGTTGGCGTTTCCTACATATTTTATTTAAACTTTGCATTCTTGAAATTATTCCTTGATTAAGCGACTATTTTAACATTTTTTATAAACGTATTAATTCCGCTTTAGCATAATGTTCAAATTACAAATTAATTATACGGGGCACTGTATGCGCTTAAAGTGGACACTTTTTACTTAATAAATTGTGTCTTTAGTAGAAAAATTATGTAAGGCGAAAAATTACGCTGTTTTAAAAACTTCAATTGTCTTTTGACTTTAAAAGTTCTCAACCAACCTGGATGCCTACCTGCATTTTTAAAGATTGGTTTTACCAATCATTTGTACCACATGTGAGAACCCTAAATTATTTTTTATTGTGTTCTTTTGTTTTTCTTACATAGTGAACAATGTTCCGTTACTGGTTTATAAATGGGTGTGAATTTATATTTATGACTACTTACTTCTTATAGACAACACACCTTCTCATCCAAGAGAAATAGAATTAAGATTGGAATATGACTCCCCTTATCCAACCGATAGATAAGAATGTATTTAAATTTACAAAGATTTATTGCAGAAATAGTTTATTGGCTTAAATAGGAACGAAAAACTCCCATTTGCTTGACTCTATGAGAAATGTAACGTTAAAAAATTATGTTACAATTATGGCGGATGCATGGAATCGAGTTAGCACAGGAACCCTTACTAGATGCTGGAAAAATATATGTATTAGATATTATCGAAAATGAGGAAGATCTCGAAGATAACATTAACTTAAATATGTTAAAAGAGAATTAATTTTTATTTAAGGACGAGTTCGCCTTAGAAACGATTCAGAAGTGGAACGATAATCCTTGTTTAGATAATATTCATGGTTCAATAAAGAAAATTGGCTCAATTGAGGTACATTGATCAAAGTGAGAAGAATGTACTCAGGCGTCTTACGGATAAAGTAGTGTTTCATGCACTGGAAACAAAAAAAAACAGACAAAGATAACTGATTTCTTCAATAAATAATTCATTAAATTTTTCAGTTTTTATTTACTACTACTGGTAGTAATGAAGGTGTGTTTTTCGTATTATAAAGTTTACTTTTTGCCACGACAAACACAAACGTGGATAGTTTCGTAAAGATGAACAACTTCGGTTTTAATTAATCATGCTATCGCACTGTATATAAAGTCTTGATAATAATTGCTTAAATTAAAGCTAAGACGCTAAGACCTGCTCCATCGCACATCTTTCAATTTGTCAACATTCGTCTTAAAAAAGACTTTTGACGAAAGACCCCTGCCCAGTTAAACTAATGTACCTTTTTTAATAACAATAATACAAATCTTGAACTTTTGGTCCTAAAAATCGGCATTCGGTTGTTCTAAAATAATAATAATAATACTGTTTGTGAAATGGTTTATCTTTATAAAGAAAAATTTATTAAATTTATGTATTATTATTCAATTAACGATATTTTAACCGACGAAGTCATAGTAGTTTTTTTGGCGGAAATTTATTCATTTTAACGAGCTATTATTAACCTAAATTGGTTATTGCAAGGAGTTTTTGTGTAAATAAAAGCTAAATATAATACTTTAATAATCACTTTCGCTGAATAACTATTAAACCTTGTTTACGTTCGTCAACTTCCCTATCAGCTTTCAAAATGTTTCTTTCCATAAGCACGACTTCCTCGATAGACAGATTGAAAGAAGATAGATGAAATTAGTCGTTTTCCCACAAATTAAAATCAAACAATTTATAACATTTTATATAAATATTAAACGAATGTACTTTCTTCTCATAAAATTTCGATCACAAAAATAATCACATGGCGGGCTAGTACGCATCCACTAGTTACTGTTATACATTTCGTAAATTAAATAGTAAATCCTAATTAAATGCTGACTTATTTCCTGTCCGGTAGTATGGTAAATATTTAGCAAAGTAGGACCAAAAATTTACCCTTTTTACTACATTTTTGAAAACAGTACCATTTTTACTCACTTTAAAAACATGACCGAAATGTGCGGCCCGATTGATTCTGACGTTATGCTACTGACGTCACATTTTTCTATTGCGTCATCAGCCATTTAAAATTGTTAAAAACAAAAACACTGCGCTATTGTGAATCAACTCTGGAAAAATACTTGGGACCCTTCCAATTATTGATACCGTGTTTCTAAATAAATGACCAAACGAACCCAATACTAGTCAAAACAACTATTTTTCGTTCTTGCTGTTACAACGAAGAAGAAATTTTAACCGAGCTGATGTGTTCTTTTGTCACTGGGTGCTAGGGCTATTGAAATAATAAACAATTGCAACCCTTCACATATTTATTGTGAATGAAATGTGCCATTTACGAATTGTATCATACAATGATACTTACTCATACACACATATATGGATATGAATATGTACATATGTGTATGTAGTAATTATGTTGGTAGAGTGTCAATCAACTAAGCGGGTATGCAATGAGAGAGCACGATCGTGGCCCAACCTCTAACCTTGTGCCAAAAGCAAACAATTGGGGTTAACAGTCTTTTAAGTAGCAAATATGCAAGGCGACCAACCCCTAACTTTTTTTTTAATTTTTACACAACGATTTTGCAAGAACAAAAAAAAATATACATAAATTATGTGAATTTATTTGTTTGTAATCAAAAATTGAAGCCACGTTGAGGAAAATATAATATATATTTAATATATAGATATGAAAACATATGTATTGTGCAAAAGTGTTAGGCAGCCTATCATTTAGTGCATATGCAATTTTAGAAAGTGTAGTAATTGTTTTTAATAATAAATTTATTTATGTTAAGAGTAATAAGTAAAAAAACATAATATTTGGTTCATCCACCCTTCGCTTTAATGGCAGCAGCATTTCCAGTGGCGTAACAATAGGGTGGCAGGGCTGGCAAAATGCCACGGGCCCCCGACCTAAGAGGGCCCCGTCCCAAGAGGCCGCGAGCGCAAAAATAATTTTTTACATTGTACCTGAGTATATTATTTTATTTGAAAAGTATATTTTTATAAGTTCTGCTTAAAATCCAAAGTGAGACAACTAAAGTCCATAATACAATTTCAAGTTAATCGTTAAGCATTTCAACCAACCTAAACAAAAAGATGTTGATTCATTTTTAGACATGTACACGTTACCCGTGACGAGTAATTTTACGTACTTATGACCGGCAAAAAACTGTCAATCAAAATACCGGTAATTACACATCTCTATTCATTTTAGAACGCATCCATTGGTTTCTACATATTCTGTCGCGGTACGTTGGCAAAGCGGGTGAGTATTGACGATCAGGGAATTCACCTTTTTGCTTTAATTTTTTTCGGGGCGCTGCTGCTGGGACGAGCTAGCAACACTATGTTAGGGGAATTCCGGATTTGATATTTTTTTATGAGGGCTCTACTGAGTGCGTATTCTTTGTGTGATTATTTTTGTTAATTGGTGATTTTTTGTTCTTTTATTGAATATGAAAATGGTGGCAAAGTAAAGTTGATTATGAAAGTTAGATATTAAAATGTCTAGTTCCAGAAAATATTTAAGTGGGAGCGAAAACCGAAAGAGAAAGAGGGAGACTGAAGAAAAAAATAAAAAGCTACCTAAAATTAGTCAGTACTTGAAAAATGATGACTTAAATAATGAAAAGTCGAGTGAACAGTGCTCCAAAAGTGAAGAATTGGACCTTACTAAAAGTATACCAGAATTATCAGACGCAGCTCCCAACACCAGTGACTATCCAGACCCAGAACAACCACAACAGGGTACTAGCAAAAATCAAAGAGAATTATATTTTAGCATGAACAATATTGTATCTTCGCCATATGTTACTGATAAGGGTAATTTTAAAGAGCTAACTGATCAAGTGAAGAGGTTCGTGATTGAAAACGGACATTGTAAACCTAAGGGCCCTTTCTTAAAAGATAGCGACAATAGATCTTTTCTAGAAAAACATTACTATATTGTTTCCAAGTCTGGCGTGGAACTTGAACGTACATGGCTATCCTATTCTTTAATACTTCAGAAGGCGTATTGTGAACCGTGTTGGTTATTCGCAAATCGGGCATCTAAGAAAATACAAAATGTTTGGATTGAGGGCTATGACGACTGGAAACATATTGTAGATGCCATACAAAGACACGAGGCATCAAAAATTCATCTGGATTCCTGTCTTACGTATCAACAGTGGCGGCTACATGGAACACTCGATGAAGAGCAAGAGTCTATGATCAAAAAAGAAAAATCTTTTTGGCGCCAAGTACTTTCTAGGCTCCTTGATGTTACTCTGACACTTTCAACGTGTAATTTAGCCTTTCGTGGCCACAGAGAAAACGCAGATAGCAGTGATCCAAGCTCCAAAGGAAACTTTTTGAGTATTGTTGAGTTATTAGGAAATAGGGCCAGATAAAATACTTAAGTCCAAAAATACAAAATGAGCTAATTTCTGTCCTGGTTCTAAAAGTAGAAAATGCACTCATAAATGAAATAAATGCTGCACCATTCTACTCTATCATATTCGATACAACTCAAGATATTTCAAAAATTGATCAAATGTGTGAACTTTACCGTTATTGTATGACCGAAAAAGATGATAATAGGATCCCAAAGGCACTTGTCATTAAAGAAACATTTTTAGGTTTTCATGAAGTTAAGGATCAAACTGCCTTAGCAATGTCCAAGCAAATTATTAAATCCATAAATGACAAAAATATTCCTCTATTGATATGCAAAATTTTTTTCAAAAAGTTCAACAAATTTATAATTTTTTTTGGACATAGTGATGAAATATTTTATCAAGTTTTATATCTAATAAAGAAAGTGAGTCTTCAACTTCAATAACATTAAAACATTAAACCCTACTAGATAGGCAGGACGTTATGATGCCGTTTTTGCTTTAAAAGTTCGGTTTGTTGGAGTCCAAAAAGCGCTAACGGAAACAATTCTGTTAAGTCGCAAATCAGATGAAAGAAATGAAGCTGTTTCACTCAAAAAGAAGATCGAAAACTACAATTTTATTAATGTTATTGGCTTTCCATTGCAAGATCCTACTTACAATCGATGCAGCCTCTAAAGCACTTCAGTCTAAAGCCACCGACCTTTCAAATGCCTTAAAACGTTTGAAAATTTGTCTGGAAGAATTGGAAAGGTATCGACATGAATTTGAAAATTTAAAAATGGAAGCAAATAGTGTAGCAGAAAAATGGTCCATCACCCCTGCATTTTCTAAAACTCGTCAGAGGAAGGTAAGTCGCCATTTTGATGAGCTTTGCGAAGATGAGCGTCTTCAAGATCCGGAAAGTTTGTTCAAAGTGAACATATTTTATCGAGTATTGGACATCATTATAAACCAACTGAAATCGCGTTTCCTTCCAAAGAATGAAATTGATTCAAATTTCACTGTTTTGCAGCCTTCCACTTTAAAAGTTTTAAATGGCACTGATCTATTACATAAAGCTCTAGAATTTGTTGAGATATATAAAAAAGACATATCTAAATCATTTGCCAGAGAAATTCTCAGTTTTCGATCCACTTTCAGAGACGAAATAGAAAAATCTTCGTGTATTTATGACCTTGCTGATTTATTAATAATAAAAAATCATTTTATATCCTGCAGCTTTCCTGAAGTATGCACTGCTTTAATGTTATTTCTTACAATTCCTGTGACTACAGCTAGTGCTGAACGATCATTTTCAAAACTTAAATTGATAAAAACGTATTTAAGGAACTCTATGGGGCAAGACAGGTTATGTAACTTGGCTATTCTGTCTATTGAAAAGTCTATGGCCAGATCTTTATACTTTGATGATGTTATATACACTTTTGCGGAACAGAAAGCTCTAAAAAAAGATTTTTCTTAATAAATATCTTATTGAAGTTAAATTGTTATTTTTATTTCATTGTAAATGTATGTAGGTTTCCTCACGATGTTGTTCCTTCACCGAAAAGCTAGCGAATAGATGATGAATGCATTGAGATATTATGTTCTATGGATGAATGTGAAGTCTCCAATACGCATTGGGCTAGCATGGGGACTACAGACCATTCCTTCTCTCCTAAGAGAGGAGGCCAATGGCCATCAGTGGGACATATACAACGTGCAATTGAGTCCGCTGAAAACCTCGAAGTTTATTAAAATTAAACTGAGTACAACGTGACGATTTTTACTGATAGGGCCCCGTCAAAAGAATTTGCCACGGGCCCCAGATGGTATAGTTACGCCACTGAGCATTTCTTTTGTAATACACTCCTTCATCGCTGTTTTTGATGTTATGCTATGTTCCTTTATCTTACGTTTTAAAATAGCTTACAAGTGTTCGATGGGGCTTAGATCTGAAGACTAAACTGGGTAATCTAACAAAGTTATGTTGTATCGTATGTATTATTGTACGATGTATTTACTTTTGACTATTCTTGCAGCCAAATGACCATTTCGCCGACGCCATCGGCAGCCATACAGGCCCAGTTCATAATGATACCTCCTCCAAGCTTTATAGTGGGTACAACGCAATCTGGATGGTATTCCTCGTCAATTTGGCGTTTCATATAAGTATGTACGTCGTACCAGGTGGTATTCTAAATACCTGCAGGATAATACAAAACTATTTTAGAAAATGTGTTTAACGTTTTAATGCAAACGACTTCAATTGCCTTTGAGTCTTGGCTGTGTGGATTTACTTAAGCTTCGAAATTTCTTAAAAAGTGCAGACGGTATACAGTGAAATTACCCATAACCGAACGCTCATCGTCGCAATGTTTTTGCCCGGTTATGGGAGATGACCGTCTATGGGGAGAAGGGGGGCTTCCATTTAGCACGAATTGCTTTTATTTTTATTGACATCTGCAGCTTCTGTTTTGCCAATATTGAACCTTTAAAAACAAAAAATTGTTCACAGCTTAATTTTTTATACCTTACTACCCCTATCTGACTACAAAGACTGCATTTTTTTAGAATTTTTTTTTATGAAAATTTTTGTATCAATATGATTTGAAATATAGTGTCCGCGGCTGGTGTCCGGTTATTAGGATGATGTTAATGATAAGTCCGTGTACACGAAATTTGGCCGGCTTTTGAAGCTGTCCGGTTAAAAGGACTGCCCGTAATGAGAAATTTCATTAATATAAAAAATTCGTTATTAGCGTAAAAATATTCAACCTTAAAATACTATTTACTTTTCGGATGTAAAATAAAGTAAAGTATTTTACAATAAATTTAGTTTTTATACAAAAAATATAAAGGTTCATACATACATACATACATATGTAATGAAATGATATTAAAGGCTAGAACTAAAAAAAATCTTCTTTAGGGCCACTGTAAGAGGTTTCATTCTAATGTCTACAAAAAAGTCGTCAATAACTAGGCAATGCCAGTTTGCTGTTTTGTAGTAGTGAAATGGTCGAAGTTGTTTCAATCACATTCCACTTTTACATTTTACGTTATTACCTAAATTGCTAATTCGTGTAAAAATATGTCCCAGCACGAATTAGAAAGCTAACAAACAACTGAGAGTGAGTCAACAAAACAATTCGATAATTCAAATTATAAAAGAAACGATTTATTAACGAACAAGCGGAAAACAAAAAAGCAAACAACTGTATAAGTAAAAAGATCCAAAATCATCAATGCAAATGTAACTGTGCGAGCTTCCTTGCAAATGTTTACTAATTCCTGTTCGCGAAAAAACTCAGCATGTTTCTGTCTTCGAAGGAGTAGGATAGTTTAGACAAATGTCATACTTTCTTAACAAAATATTCTTATTTTTATGATAATCGCAATAAAAAAAATCATTTCAATTATATTAAAAATAATAAATAATTGCACTCTCTTAACGTGTATAATTTATTGCTCTAATATGTTTTATTGAATTAATATTGGCGAAGAACATTTGTGCTGAGGTAATCGAGCAGATTTGCCTTCAACATTTTAATCAATTTATGGAAATATTGTTTATGCCTAAAATACTCTAAGGTTGATTTTATTAAAAACAGCAGAACGCAACACGTAATGCGTAACAACAGAAAAATTTCTTAAAATTTATATATTTTTTGGCTTTCTTAATTAATAATTGTCATTATATATAAATTTTCCTTTTACAGGATATATACTCAAGAGGTTACATAAAATCAAATATAGCTCCAATTGTGTTAATACAAACTTAAGAAGAAGGTAAAAATTATTGAACCCAAAAACTCATCAATTCTGGCTATAATTGAATTTACTACTATTTAATCAAATCCTCCACAAGATTAGAAAGTACTTATAGATGCCAAAAGCTGTCTACGTGCATCACCTTCATCATTACGTCATGAGTCAAATGATAAAAATTATTTTCGAAATGTTTCCACACTATAGCTTTCTGACGAGAAAAAGTTTCAGGATAAATAGTAGTATATACTCGTAATAGCATATTATCAAATGCATGACAGTTAAATTATTACTGTAGAAATTGTAATAAAATCATCAAAAATTCTGCAATATTTCGCTTTTGTAACTCTATGCATTAGCCTACAGTTATGCTTAGAACAAAAAGAACTTAATTCTCCAAAGCGACAAACGTTTTCTCCCAGTTTTCTCATAATTTCAAAATGCAACATTTTCCACTAGTAAAGGCATAACGAACATAAATATAGTGATTCCCGCTTAAGAGAATAACACATAATAGGCTTTCAATAGAAAATATACTTAACTTTTTCGCATAAAAGAATCTCGTGTTATTGAATTTGCCTGTTTGAAGATCAAATAAATGTAAATTATTAACTAAATTAGTACTGCATTTTGTCACTAATTGAACATATATCTTAATTAATTTAAAAATAAAATTTAAAAGGTTTAAGATAATATCACAATGGACTCCATCTCAGTGAGCCCCCTGAGGGGGACTACCACATCAACTTTCAAGTTTTAAGATTTCTTGTCTGAAAATGTCATCTGGTAGTGCTGGAGCTACAAAAATACACTAAATAATAGGAAAGTGAGTTGCATCAATTTCTATTTATCTATTATTATCCATTTATTTAATTAGTTTAATTTTTCTTAACGAAATCGTAATAACTAGGTTTCAATTTTATAATTCAACATTTCCTTCTTTTAAAAGGTATTTTTTTAACTGAACTATTGCTTTATAAAACGGAAATCGGCCCAAAGTATTTAACGGTTAACTGAACAAAAACTGAGGTTTGATATATTGGTAATTTTCTTGCAAATAAGTTGTATGGATAAAATGAGCAACACCGTCAGCAAAAAAATTATCAAAAATCATCTCAATTGCTTGTATTATGCTTGAATAGAGTTTTGATTTTGATAAAAATTTGTTAACAAAATTTAAAGCTTAGGTTAATTCGGTTTTTATTGGAAAATTAACTAAAAATAACTTAAGTGCCGAAACGTGTCAATAGTTATGATGAGCACCATATTAGGCGAGTATTACTGTAATACAAACGTTGATTCCTACTGTGACTTCTAGTACACTTTTTTTCATTTGTTTTATGACAATACAAAAAGGAAGATTTCTCATAATTAATTTAAATTAAAACAAGCACATCGCTAATGACTAAACTTATAATTCCATCATTTTTATATCTTAGATATAACAACGATCCGTTACTACAGTTTTTTTTTAATATAATCGGACATACTTTAAATTAGCAAACTCACAGCCGATTGCATTGGCACCATTTATAGGTATCATTTGGGGAATATATATATATACATATTTCACAATTTCAAAGTTGTTAAAAATATGAGCATTGAAATTTTTTTTAAAATTAAATTTCAAAAAGATATTAACTAGTTGTGGTTCTTATGGGCCCATGCAAAAGTCCGGGGATTCACGGCTTCCTCCTCCCCTCTCTAAATGGGCCACCCTGTGCCAATAGAAACAATAGTTCGCTAGATTTTGGAAATATTAAGAAATTTTGTGTACAAATGTACTCGTATAAGTATATAATAACTTTTATCATATGGTTCATTTCTCAAACATTTCTACTTTAATAACTTAAGGCATTGATGCAAATTAATAAAGTACAGTTATGTAACTAAAGAACTTAAAATTGCATGAATGATATTTTTGCGTACATCTTTCAAAACCAGTTTGTGATGCCAGACAGAACAATTTAATGAATTTAATACCAAAAAAATTTCTATTTTTTTCATTTCATTTATCTATATTTTTCAGGACATTTCGAAGAGGTAGACAGTTCAATGGTCAAGGATATTGAGAAAAAATTGCTACCCTTCAACGCATTAAACATAACTGGTTTTAATTCATCTATGATTCTATTGTTTGCTTATGTCAGCGATCGATGCTGGTCCAGCTTTTGGTCCAGGTGTGCTTTTCCATACAAGGACATATACATACATATGTATGTAGGTTTGTATGTATACGAATACATGCATAAAATGTGTAGCTAATGTGCGCCACTGTGTCTTGATATTCACACCACCAAATGTGTTTTACATACGTTTGCAAACTAGCAAAAACTATTTCAAAATACACAAAAGAGAAAACATTGAACTTTTGAACAATTTTGTTGTGATCTGATATTTTTCTACATTAAACTTGATTTTCTAGTTCCAATGGGAAGCGGATAACTGCATTGTGTACCTAAATGTGGTCATTGTTCTTGCTCTCACATGACAATTGTTCCTATTCTTGGTTTTTTTCTAACCGACTGCCGTTGCATCAAATGTGTCTTTATAAAGCGCAACTTTTGCGCAGTTATGATCAGTTTCATTTTGATCTTCAAGCAATAAACATCATTAAAGATCGCTACTGATTCCATCATTGCGATAGGATCACTTAGATCATCGCATTTGGTCTGGGTTTATGTTCATTCGTATCATATCCGAATGAGTGTATCCTTATCCTATTCGCGATGACAACTGAATTACACAAACCGTAATTAAAATTTCAACACTGAAAGTCAGACTTAGTAATCTATACACATAAAACCAAAACAAAATAAATCGGAACAGTATTCCTTTAAAAAGTGTTATGAACTAATATTCAAAACTTAGTTCGCCGATTTAATTTAAATTCAGTTTGATTAATTATCTTTATAACGTACTCTGTGCAAATTTTTTCCAAGTATCATCGTTCCAAGTATCATCGTTCCACGTTATCAAGATATTGTGTACTATAATTGAGCATACTAAATCTAACATCGTATTTTTACATTTACAGGTGAGTGTGCAAAATAATGTACATTTTTTTAAGAAATTTCTTCAACGTTGCCTTAACTAAATTTTATATTATAAGTTGTTTTAGAAAAACAAGTTTTATGAAGAAATATAAAAAACAAAATCAACCTCTTAGTTTTCTTAAATGCTGTAGTGTACTAAAAAGTGAAAAGTGAATAGTAAATTGCAAAAGAGTCATTTTATAATTATTATTAAAAGCCAGGCAATATAAACAACTTCAAATAAAAGTTATGAGCACAAACAAACAAATATATCTTGCGAACAACTCTCATTAGGCAACGGTAAAAAAAATCTTCGAAATTAAAGCTAAGATCAACGGGAAAAATTAATTTTGGGATAAGTTCTCATTACGCAGCTTAAACACCAAAAAAAATAACGAAAAAAAATTATATTCGTGTGATTCGCAATGTATTCTGTTATAAATTTCAAAAGTAATGTTGTTGGATTGTGCAGAAAAAAATAATTAAAATAAATAAATTGTGAATAACATTTCTAGAAGAGCAGACCTTATTTCTCATTAAAATTAACTATTAGATAAAGAGGGGAACATTTCTACAATATCTACATACATATAACAAATAGGGCGAATTTTTATTAGAATATTTTTTTCGTGTGCGTGCTATCAACTGACAGCTCAAGCGCCAGTAGGAGCATGAAACACCAATTCATAGAAAACGTTGAATGCATTTCTGTCATAAAATAATTCTCATAAAAATTATCTGCCTTACGCTGTAAAACTCTATCGCCCTTCCTTTCCTCTTTGGTGCTACGACAAGGCGCTTTTCACTAACTGAAAGAGGTATAGATATAAATACGTACTAAATTATTATTATTACTATTTGTATTACATAGTACATTGCAGGATCAATAGGAATAATATTAATTTGCTTGTGCTCATTTGCAGGTACCATCTACTCTTTCCCTCGAGCTCACCACTAAACATACGATCACTTGAAACTCCGATGAAAGCATTAAAATTTGAAGCTGTCATCGAAAATATTTATTTTATTTACATTGAAAACTCATGTCAAACTCTATGCCAGAAATATTTAAAAACTTTCCTCATTTAACATCGAAGCTCATTTCTTGCACAAATGAGTGATAATTCAAGACGAAAATATTGAGTTACGTTCGGCGCAAAAAATTCCATTTGAAGCACACATTCCCCGTTACGGCGACAATTCTTATCTAAAGGGTGACTGGAAAAAGGAGAAATGTAGAGGAGCAATAGCGGAGAAGCAGATAAAAGGAAATCGAAGATAAACTACCCCTACAACAAGCAACACTACTACTACGGTAAAAAAACAACTATAAGCTCGCAGCAGGACACAGATAAAGGCATCACCCCAGTTTTCAGTCAAACCCCTGCTGAACGCCCTTCAGCCAACGCAAGGACACTCATGAGTATCAACGCATACTCACTCGCAGAGAGGCAAATTCACTCAACTTCTTAACTGTATATATGTACATACATAAAAGCAACACACACAACTCTCACACTGACCCTTAAGAATGGGTTGACGGTTTTTGTACGCTGGAGCACTTTACATATACAATGCTCAAACTTTGGACTATTTTGGAAACTGTTTAGACTGTCACGAAATTAATACCGGCAATTGATTTTCGGTCAAATTTATACATATGAAATCTGCATTGCTTTAAAATTTAAAAGTGGTGCTAAAAGCAAAAGAGACATTCAAGTGTTCAAGGTGAGCTAGTGATTTTTATGAAATTTACATCTAAATCAAAAAACAAAATTAAATAGAGATCAATGGCCAAACACTCTGAACATTTATAACAAGTAGAATTTAATAACAAGAAGGTACTTTTAAAGTTGGCTCAAGTCAATAGCTACGAGAAATCAATAGAGCTTTCTTAGTATGAGTGTGCATACCAATAGTTTTAAACATTAAATAATTATAAATATTACGGAATTTTTCATTGGCGAAAATAGCAAAATTGTTCAAATAAAAATTTGATCCGAATTTCCTCAACGGCATCCGAGAAGCTGTCAAAATTACAAAACTGATATTTACTAAAATTGAGTTGCAATAGTTATACTTTTGAAAAAATTAACAATTTCGTTACACTAAATGTCTTCAGCAAACGTTTCCAAAAGTGTAATCTCTTGAATTTATGTGCGGTTATTGCTACCACCGTTTAAATGCTATATTTCTCCATTGAAACCACCACCACCATCACCCCCCAGTATATTCGATTCTAATAAAAATGGCAGCCGTTTCTTGGATGTCATTGAAGAATTCCATAGACCTACAATATGAATATATACGAAAATCATAGGTTAATGCGTGTTTGGCAAATTTCTTTTAGCACTTTGCCTACTTAGAAGTAATTACCGATGGTGCTCGAAATTTGTAATTTAACGGTTGACAATCTTCGAAAGCGATACAAAGTGCTAAAAGAAATTTTTACAGAACGCTGAAAAATTTAGTACACGCAGTCTTTGGCAGAAATGAACTGTAGAGCTTTTGTGAATGTGCAGAACATATTTTCATCAAAATATTAAACGTTCCACATATTACATTACATGCATATATGTGCATTTACATAAATTCAATGAAGTTCCAAACTTTTACGAATATTTTAACTTTTTAGAATTGCAGTATACTGTGAAGGATTTTTCGAAAAATTCAAAAAGAATCATTATAAGAAAATTAGAAATATTTCAAAATTTTTAATTTCGGTTTGAGTCACATACGTGCATGTATATTTTGTTTAGCCATTAAAATTTTACTTTTGTTTGAAAGCTTTTGAATCCAACTAAGTAAATCGTTTTTTTTTTTCATACATAAATGTATGTCTAACTTATTGAATAATTACATTTTTTCAACATTTCTTTCGAACCCTTTAATCTAATGAAACCAAAAGCAAAAAAAAAATAATAATTAATTTCCAAGCATCAAAGTCAAAATCCTAATACATTGCTAAACATATTTCTAATTTTTTCTACTCATATTACAACTTCTAAGGCCGAAATCGAAAGCATAGCATTAAAATGCCCTCATTTTGAAGTAAAAATATGTTTCAAAGTTTAGAATGGAAGGTTCAATGTTTAGAGTTATTGAAAATTAAAGTCAAAATTAATGTCTCTAATCAAAAATTACCAAATCAACAAAATTCAAGATCTAAATATATAAATTAATCAATGTAAAATTCGTCAGGTTTGCAGTATCAAAAAATCTATTTCTTTTTAATTTGTTTTAAACACAACCTTTAAAATTTCTTTCATAAAATTATAATAATTTTTATAGGCATTTGTCACCTAAAATTTGCATTAAAAAATCCTAAATCTGTGTAATTAATTACTTTCGTAAATATTTGGAGAATTGAACAAAAGAATAAGGAAATTTGAACAACCTTTTTTAAATATTTGGTCAACTTTAAGTAATCGCTCATAAAAAAATTAATAAAACATAATATCATAAAATTTTATTAAACAACTTTTTTCATCGCTCGTTGAAAAATTATTATTTTAGATATATTAAAATTCATAAACGAACTTGGAGTTTGAAATTAAAAAAAAATCTGTTTGGCACAAATCTTCCTGAAACATCATGGATTCAATATTATAGAACGGAAAAGTTTTTAATAGTCAATTTAGAGCATAGTCAAAATTACTATGTATTTCATAATCGGATAAAATATGATGGAGAAAATATTTCATATACGAGTTAAACTTTTTAACTAAACTCATTAATTCCGGAAAAAATTATATTCATTTATATATTTCCAAAATTTGTATAAATTCATCGTGCTAAAAAATCTAAAAGCTAAAACATATTCATCTACTTCATATGTACATACATATGTATGTACGTATGTACAAGCATACACCAGTAGTGGTGCTTCTTTAATACCAAATTTAACATAGACAGCAAGCAGTCATGTCGACCCATAAACATAAAACACTATTAAAGTGGTGCTAAAGTACACATAATTATTATTGTATGTACATATGTACTTACATTCATATTATAAACAATGGCATAAATTATTCTATGCAGAAGAACGGAAGTCATTATGCGGCAAACGCAAGAAATTTCGAAATCATGGCTGTAGCTACCGACGAAACTCATTTCGTCTCCCCGGAAAAGCGCAATAAAAAATACACTTTGGCAAGCAAACGCATCGCGGCAAAACCAAGATAAACTCATCTTAGAAACGGCAAAGCAAAAAATATGAAACTAAAAATAATTTCTTAATAAAAAAAAAGTTTGTTAATCCAAAAATCAGCCACACGTTCTACACAGATTTTAAAACGCGGCAAGTACAACAGTGAAGTTGCTGAAAACGAAGCACTGTAATCATAAAACGCCTCATGATGGGCGGTGAGGACAGAAAGCTTCAATAGTGCTAAGGAGTCGTCCATGCGCGCACAAATTAATACAATAATACAGGCCCAGCAAACTGCCATCCGTTATAAAAAGGAATATATTTGTATGTCGCTAAAGTTATCCACTCCAGCGCTACTGGGGATGGTACAGCAAAGCTACTACATGACTTTTTCCTCAACTGAGAATTATCGAACCGATATGGCCAACTTATTTATGCCAAATTCAAATGCAGGCAACATTGAACTTTGAAATCTGGAAATCTGAAAACCTGACTCATTTACTTATTCAAGTGAACTAGCAAAAACTGCACCATTTCATTATGTTCGGTTGACAGAATTTACAAAACAAACGATAGAACGATGAAATCCAAATCAAAATCAACTTCTGAATGATATTTAAAAGCAAAACTATAAATCCCATTCATTCTCATAGTCGGCCAGCACATACACCCTAAGTGCATATTGTATACATATGTAAGTATGTATAAAACACATTTAGCATTTGTAAAGTTCTTAAATTGTGGTAAAATTTCTTGAAAGAAATCTGTAATCTGAAAATTTAGATTAACATGTATACGGGCACATATTCTTGCATATCGGCTTGTGAATGTTCGCAGGTCAATAAAGTAAAAAGAAACAATAAAAATATCAACATCAAAAACAATTTGAACATAAGCAAATCTACGGCAACATACCCCAACCGTGCGGTTGTGGCAAACGAACAAGCTGGAATATATACCGACATATGTATGTATATGTATGCATGCATAAGTTTGTATATATGTATGTATGTATGTATGTATGTACAGCTTCTAACAAATAAGCATATGAAAATAAAGCAACACAGGCAACAGATTCACATCAGCCTTAGCGCCAGGCAGGCAGTTTTGCTCAATATTAAACTAATAAATACATACATATGTACATACATACTAACAGCTGCTGTCAATGCAGCATCGAAATTACTATCGAGCAATAATGAAACAACAACAACAAAATGCCGGCTTTTGACAGTGTAAGCGACAGAAGCGCAACAGCATTTAAACTTTGCATCATAAATTTATGAACCAGCAGCAGTCAACGTAATTGCTATCAATAAAATATAAACCCCAAAAAACGGCCAGACCCACACTATGCCCATGCGCAGTTTCAACCCAGCACAACCTTATTCAACACAACTATCATACAAGTATTCAAAAGAGTCGAACCACCCCAATCACCGCCATCCATCCCATTTGGCATTTGGCGAATGACTTGACATCCGAGTTTAAGAGGCCACTGCAAATGAAAGTACATTTCTATTGAACATGGTAGACAGTATCTATCGAAAGAAAAAGCAAGACCGCGACAAACACAAAGGATGCTTGTTGAAGGGCAAAACTTTTAAGAAAAAGAGAAGAAAAGTTTCTATCAAAATTTAATACAATTCGTATACATGACCAAACCGCATCAAATTGTGAAAACGTAGAGACTTTAATTGAAATTATTCGTAATGGTGTTCCTGTTTTCTTCAATATTCGTTATCGTAAATTTAGCCCAACTAATGAAAACTTATTTCCGGATCGATTTCTACAATTATAAGGAAGCAAATGGTCTTTTGTACAATGTTTACATTAGTAAAAAAATTTAAGCAAGTGCTTAACCAATCAATCGCCCCCGCATCATACCACATACATATTTATATATCTACTACATACGACCATACATTTGTATGTATATGGCTTTCAAGTGACTTCTTCAAAACTTTAGTAAAATTTTCTTAACACTTTCAATGGCAAAAAACAAAGCGGAAGCATTACGAAATTACTTTTTAAATAGGTTCAGAAACCATATTATTATTATCATTTCAACATTTTACTACTAAAGTTATCAGTTTATATTTGGATTTGTTGTGGTACCTTACATCTACTTATGTACGTACATATTTATTTGGCATCTTCTCATTCATCGATTTTAAAAATATTTGGTTGAGATCTGTTCAGAGAGATTGCCATGTGAACTTATATTGCCCGATTGTGCGGGAAGAATTAGGGGGGATACCCAGTGTAATTGCTTAAAATACGCAACGTAAAGGACCGTTGTGTCCACGTGCCAGAGAGCTAAATGTAAGCAACGGAAAGGCAAATCAATCGGAAAATTATTATGATACTCGTACCCAAATGAAATATTATAAATTTAATACTCATATACATATGTATGTAAATGCATATATAATTACTCACAAATCTATACAAAGTTAAAGTTAATGTATTTTTAGTAAATATCAAAATTTTAAGTTTTATTGGGTTTCAAATATGCATACATACATCGACATATGTGCATATGTACAAATATATAGCTACTAAAACGCTATACGCAATTGACATACATATGCAGAGAAAATACTAAATTCATATATGGTCATGAAAACTAAAAATACTACATTTAGTAATTGTTTATCGAAGTAAATTTCTAATTTTGAATGAAATGTAACTACACTCTGTATCCCCTCGGTATAATGTAATAGAATTAAAGCAAGATTTTGCTTTCATTCGTAAATATTTACAAAAGAAACCAAAAACGGATGACGTTTTCAATCATCAAAAAGTTAAAGCAAAGCACTCAGGCGATTTAAAAAGCTTGTATGCAGTACTAAAGTTCTGAATGCCAATCCTTTTGTCTAAAATGTTGTCTTCTTGTCAGGTCTGCGTTTGCAAACATTTTAGACGAGACGATTGTTGCATTTTTTTTTTACAAAAATTTCTTATTTTTTGACATGTATAAAAAATCCCTACATAATATTTAAGTAGCAATCAATGCAGTGTTTATCAATCTCTTTGATGGATCTAAAATTATCTATATATGTACATATATTATTATAAGCCAATTTTATTAAAACTCAAAACCAATTATCAAAACGAATTGAAAAAGAATAAGTAATAAATACCATGTATACCAAAATGTAAATCCTATTAAATATAAAAAATAAACTGTTATTATGAACTACAATATTTCAGAGATTTAAGTCAAATTACATTCCAATGAAATTGTACAAGCCAATTTGCTCCTAATAAAAATAAAGTTAACTCCTATTTCTTGGGCTCTGTTTTCTTTTTTTTTTTTGTTGTTATCTTATACTTTACATAGCATATAAACGTATTTTCCGGAATCTAAAAAGAAAGTTCGTCTCGTATCTACTCACTATTAGAGATGAAGAGGCATCAATGGTACTATCGAGCAACCATCGACATTTTCACTATCGATGATTTATATAATTATGAACGAATTAAAATAATATATATGGATATGTTTTTGTAAAAAATACTTTGTATCTATAAAGAATCGGCCGTCAAAAGTATGGCTACTGTACTGAAATACGGATTTTAACATGGTTCAAAACTGGAGCAAGCATCTATTTGTCTTGCAAATAAATTGGTAAAAGTGTCTTATCAAAACCGCCACCCATTTTTTCTAAAGTAAAGAGTATTTTAAAAAATCTATAGCACCACAGGAAACTGATAATCTTCAGTGGATGTTTGCAATTGCATTTTCGAGGTAGGACCGCTATTCTAAAGGGTGGTTAAATTTATAGGGCCGATGTTGATTTTGAATAAAACACAAATTATTTCGGAAACCTTTGTAATTTCTTTTTATTATGATAATATGGTGTGGTTCAATTATGTATGGAACAAAATATCGGCCAAATGTCCGCCGCGACTTCGGCGGCACACCTCCATCCGATGGTCCAAATTTTCGATGACACTGAGGCATAATTGAGGTTCTATGCCTTTAATGTGCCGAATTATCTCATCCCTTGGCTCTTGAATTGTTGCTGGCTTATCGACGTACACCTTTTCTTTCATATAACCCCAAAGAAAGTACTCCAACGGTGTCAAATCACATGATCTTAGTGGCCAATTGACATCGCGCAAAAGAGCCATTGTTTCGTTGGCTGTGTGGCAAGTGGCACCATCCTGTTAGAACCGCATATCGTCCACATCCATATGTTCCAATTCGGGCCATAAAAAGTTCGTTATCATCTCACGATAGCGAACACTATTCACATTAACTGCCTGACCGGCCTCATTTTGGAAAAAATACGGCCCGATGATGCCGCCGGCCCATAAACCGCACCAAACAGTTACTCTTTGTGGGTGCATTGGTTTTTCGACAATCACTCTTGGATTATCATTCGCCCAAATGCGGCAATTCTGCTTATTGACGAATCCACTGAGGTGAGGTGAGATGAAGTGAGGTGAGGTGAGGCGGTATGCATTTTGATTTGAACGCCCATTTTCATAATAAGCCTTACTAACTAGCTGGCAACGGTTGCGCGAGGCTTCGCCACGCACTTTCTGTTTATGGATATGTATAAGAAATTACTTGCTATTAGTTACGTTGGTTCTGAAATAGTTTGATTTTGCATTTACTTTAATTCCTAAATATACAAACTCATAAAAATAACAATTTTATGTTGCATACAATTGTAATTAAAACTTTTTATTGGACAAACATCAAAAAATTTCTTTGTATACAATATTATGCGTACCTCCCTCTGCAAGTACAAAAGGGTACTTTTCGATGTAACACGTGATAGGGCTGCGTACAGTTGTCCGTGTGAAAAACATGGCTTACTCAAATCCACTCCGGTTACATTAAATGTTTGCCCCTGTGCCTTGTTTATGGTCATTCCAAAACAAACCTTTACCGGAAACTGAAGTCTTTTAAATCTTAATGGCAAATCTGTAGGTATCATCGAAATTCTAGGTATTAAAGTAGACTTTCCAATACCAAAATCAGTTAAAATCAGTTAAAGTGTTCAACCAGATAAAAATGTAATCTTTTTACCTGCAGGCGAGTTCCATTGCATAACAGTGGGGGACTTAAATTTCGCAATAAAATTATTGGAGCTCCAACTTTTAAAGTAAGTTTGTGGGGAGGCATACCGGAAGGGTTCATAGAATTTAGAAATTCCGTTGGGTAGTGGACAGTTTCTTCACCGTCGACTACTGTATCCACCGAGCAATATTCTCTCGTTTGTGCGTGGAATTTTACCAATACTAATTCGTTAATTTTTTCGACTTGTTCATTAGTAGGTGTTAATATTGCTCGTTTCTTTAACCAGGATACAGGTTTATAAGCAAGTTGGTCTATTGTGGGATATATATTTTGTCAATCAGTTGTTGATGGTCGGTGACTGAAACGCATATATCATTATTGAAGGAGACAAACTGTTGGAAGCTCACCGTTACCAACTTTCAGTAACATGTCAGCAAACATCCTGTTATCTTCTGAGGCTTTAAGCACTCTCATGTTAATCTTGAGTGCTAACTTTATTACATGGGACCAAAGGTATGATCGTTTTAATGACGCATTCACCTCATCAGCCCTGGTTTCTCTATATATAACTAGCAAAATTTGACGGAAATCTCCTGAAAATAATACCGTACAACCACCCATAGGTGGGTTCATACTTCTTAAATCGCGCATGGTAATATCTAGGGTTTCAACTGACGCTTTATGTGACATTGTGGCTTCATCCCAAACTATCAGTGAGCACATCTGGATAAGCTTAGAAGTATTACTTTGCTTAGAAATGTTGCATACGCTGGCACAATCGTCAGAAATATTTAGAGGAAGTTTAAATGTAGTATGCGCCGTTCTTCCACCTTCTAAAAGGGTAGCTGCGATCCCAGAAGACGCATGGGAAGGAAGTAAATTTATTAAAAATGTTTTTCTCGTGCCGCCAGGAGCATCAAGGAAAAGTATCTTTCCGTCCTTGCATTGTATACAAAGAAATTTTTTGATGTTTGTCCAATAAAAAGTTTTAATTGCAATTGTATGCAACATAAAATTGTTATTTTTATGAGTTTGTATATTTAGGAATTAAGGTAAATGCAAAATCAAACTATTTCAGAACCAACGTAACTAATAGTAAGTAATTTCTTATACACAACCGTTGCCAGCTAGTAAACACATAAACAAAACTAATTTTTGTATGGAAGAAAATGCGCAACACCGTAAGCAAAACACTAAAAAACTTTTAAAAATTCAGCTGTAGTTTCTAGTTTCTTGTATGATGACAAAGCATCTGAAAAACAAACATATCTAACAGAGTGGATCAAAGTTATCATTTCGCCTTGCATCGGTTTATCAACGAAGTCAACAGCACAGCTCTCTGCGCATAGCCGAACGAAGTAGTAACGAAGAGCAGTTGATTTACTACTCACACAACTACAAATCCTCCCGCTACGACACTGATTTTACATTCGGTTGTAGCAATGCTGTACTTAGTGTTAAATTACAAGTTTTTAGAAAACTTAATTTCAAAAATAATTTTGAGGAGGGTTGCCAACTGTTTAAAGCATTAATCAAAATTATTATAAGTTAAATCAAATCCAACTGATATTATACGCAAGCCCCATTAAAGTTTCATTCCCCAAATACTTTTAAAAAAGTTGATCACTTGTTTATATGCAAATTAAGTTAAGAAAAAAAAATAAACGACATTTTACAATATGAGTCGCCTGTCACCTGTTTTAAGAATTAATCAAAAATAAGTTAAATCAAACCGTACCTTTACTTGATGCAGTTGCCAGTGCCTCTTTGAGAAACTACTTTTTTACAGCGACTTGCAAGTAAAATTGCTCACAATGGTATTCCCCTAAGTGAAGAAATAACTTGGCCTTACTGATCAACTTTTACGTCTTTGTTTTGACCTTTATTTATTCGTTGACAATCGAAATGATATTAAAATTTCTGAGTTGCGTTTCATTTTATGAATGCTCTTGCTGATCTAATTGGTCATTTTCGTTGTTGTAATTAATTGAATTGTAAGTGTAAGTGAAAATTTATATGTACGTAGCATATACTTAGTGAAATTATTCCATAGGGTTTCAACTGTTTCGCCGCACTTTCTTTGTCTATCAGATCTGCAGATTGTAACAATTGGTTTCGCTGTCTGTGGTCTTTATTATTATAGGGAAATCTGTTGCCGTATTCGTAAGTACGTTTAGAGTACTAGGTGGAACAACTATTTATGGCATTCTATTACAGGATGTCTACCGTTTTGTTTGGATACCTGTGATCAGCTCACACGTGCAGAGGTACGTTGTTGATCCGCCCAAGTCCAGCGATAATCAACGCTTTCTACTTTGTCAATTCTGGAGCCTTCAAGTCTATATTCGTAAGTACGATCGATTACACAGTGCAACAGTCACTTTATTGCCTCAACTAAACTATACCATTAGCATATGGGCATTTCCCCAGTGGCGCACGCGACAGTCGTACGAATTCAAAGTTAATGTAAGCAATGATTATTTTAAATTTCCTCTTCTTTAATTTTATTTATGAATAGCTCTTTATAAGCACTATATATAGAGATTATTTGGGATCTATAGAAAAAAATTTCTCGAAAATATAAACAAACAAACACCGGTTCGTGACGTGACACATAATAGAAGTGGTTTTCAGCTGCACCTATAAAAAGACGAAAATCTGCGAACAGAGCAAGAGTTTCTTAATACATCGTACTACAGTTTAACCAGTTTGATTTTGTTTCCTTATTACCTTCTATTTGCCTTGAAAATATTTCCTAGATGCAGAATATTATAAGGTACGTGACGTGATGTTCGTGACGTGACATATATGTATATTACTACTGAAGAAATTGCTTACATAAACTCAATTTTAAGTTTTTACTAAACGAAAAATGCAACACAAATTTGTATTTAGAACATTTTTATGAATGTACAACACTTATTTAGACTAGACTGTAAATTAAAAAAAATGTCGTATCAAAATATATTAGTTTTTGAAGAAAATGCCGTTCGAGCTACTCTTAATTTGAAATTTTTGCCACTTGATAACCAATGCAGTTGACGCATTCCATGTATATTTGGGACTTTTCTCCATTTCTCAGTTAATGATAAAGATATTCCTTCAATTTGCTCTGAAGATATGTATTCTAGTTGAACTCCTTTAATGTGGTTTCGAGCACATTAAAAAAAAAGCTAAAGCATCATGTAAGACTAAATTTTTCTATACTTTCGTCTTCTCTCTACTGCTTTTGCACGGTAATTTTTTAATTTAAACGGATCTTTTTTTATCTCTTCTCTATACCGCTTTGCTTTTTTCTTATTTTTTTCAGGGCTTGATTCCATCTACATGAAGCACAAACAAAATACGTAGTAAATTTTTAATAAGTAAGTGTAAATACTAACCTGAGGTACGTAACGTGATAAAGTTTAACAGATCAAAAAATTATTATTTAAAAAAAAAATTTAGTTCACTAATTTTTTTTTTCAGCTCTATGCTATAAACTTGCTTATCTTTCTTGTTTTCATTAACTTCCACCCATCAATACAGAAGTAAGACTAAAAAATACAGTTTTAAAGGTGCGAACGTGACACTAGCATATCAATGAAACTAAAGGGAAAAACTTCCGTTAACTGAGCTTTGTTTGCTCTCCTTATATTTTTTCTAAAATAAGGTACAAATGTGCCTAAAATTTGGTGGCGTAAGTGAAAACGAGACTTCTCTTTTAAAAAATAATAATTGATAAAAAATGACTGTACAAACTAAGAAATAGTAAGAAAGAGCAGTTCTCCAACTTCCAACCATTTTATATTGTGGCTGTAACTTTGTAACGCTGAAAATTTTTTACGATAATGAAAATTCGACATTTCCTTTTATATTATAAAATATTAAAACTTCGTTTTGCAAACATTTTATATTTTGCCCGTGGTTAACCCTCTGATGGAAATACCCATATGCAAAGTTATTCCACACTACTATAAACTACACTTCACGACAGTCGGTTCTACGATACCGGAATGACCCGGACCCGGCCAAGGGCAGTCAAATCAGCAATAAGTACTGTATAAGTAATAAATAAAAGTTATACAGTTTAATCTAAAACAAAGACTAATTTTTAAGATTGCACCAATACTTAAAAATATTGATTAAAAGAGGCATGTATGTATAGTCAAATACAATAGATATTTGTACGTATTTAAAACTGCAAAATAAATAAAACAAAAATAAATTCAAATTTAAGAAAAAAGTCTTAGACATTTTCATTTAGAACATAGAAATAAGTTTTTCCAAAGGATGATCACACCCACATGCGTACAAAGCTTTATAATATACATATGTATGTACATAGATATGTAAATGATGAACACATCTTTAAAAATCATAATTACGGTTTTAACACAATCTGAATGTCAAAGTTAGTGAAAGCTGTTATCTGTGTAGCAAGACATAAAACCAAGAAGGCATTAGAATGTTCGACGTACCTAAGTGCGAAATAAAAAGAAAAAATGGATAGATTCTTGTGGAGTCGAACTAACTCCTTCTGCAAGAATATGTGGGCTACACTTTTTCCCAAAAGATTTTTTATCTGGTTCAGATCAGAAAAGAATGAAGTTAACCGGGGATGCCTTTCTAATGGAGGTTGAAACATTAAGTGCGTCAGAATATCCTAAATTCCTAGACGCCTCCACACAGACTCAGTAAGTTTTTAGTATATTAAAAGCAAAACACGTTCTTAATGTATATTAATGCCCTGTTTCGATCCGAAGCAGATGATTGCGTTGCACTGCTGGAAGAGAAGATAACCACCTTGAAGATGCATAGCCTTCGATCCAACTCGAAAACGATTAGGTTCAGGAACCATTTACTTAAGAACGGGTTTCCTCTTCCCAGCGAATCCTCAGTAGCCAAATGGTGTCAAAAACTGAAGTTTGAAGGCGGTGTACTAAATTTTTTAATTAGCGTTATGTGTAGCGCAACCACGCTTGCGGAAAAGCTGTGCATCTCGTGTTTTGACGAAATGAATGTGGAGTTTGCTTGCGAATATGACCAATCGCTCGTGGACACTGCCAGTGCTTTCCATATACGACTGCCGGGTGACAAAATCTATTCTGTTCGGAACCATTGAAAAGCTTCAGGAAGCAGGCTATCCCGTTGTGAGTGTCGTATCAGTTATCGGAGCATGTAATCAAGCAGTATGGAGGGAACTAAATATTTCGAATGGTAAGATGGCTTCATTCGGTGGGTCGCGGGTTTAAATCCTGGCCGGGACAAGTAACATCAAAAATTATGGAAAAGTTTCTAATAGCGGTTGCCCCTCGGGAGGCGATGGCACAAGCACATACAACAACTGAAAATCTGAAGAATAACACTGTGGAACAAATTCAGGTTAGCAAAAGTTAGGTTGATTCTGAGAGTGAGGGGTGAAAATAGAGGCTAAATTAGAAGACCCGTATCGCGGCGCTTGTTTATGTTAGTTCGGATTTTTTTTTTAATCGACCTTCGAACTTTGCAGTCAAATGCCGATTTTCAGCATATTGTTTATATGGTTTTTCGGCTATAACTCGTCGACTAATTGATATTTTTTCAATCTGTTAAAGCCAAATTATTGCTAGAGACCTGTGCAACAATTAAAATTAAAAAAAAAATTGATTTATAAAATTTTTGTAGTGCTTATGCATGATTCAATTATTAGAGGTTTGATACATAGCGACAGCTCATTTTTAGCTCTCCCGTACAAAAGGTTGCATTTGCGAAGGAAGTAGAAAAGGGGAAGAATGTAATCCATTTCTGTAAAAAACTGTTTAACAAGTACGCAAATATGTAACTAGTAGTAGAATTTAATTTGCATAAGATCCAAATATGTTTCGTAGTCTACGAAATATTTGATGCATTCTTTCGATTCGAAACTCTTTCGTTATGCAAACTTTGATTTTAATTAACAAATATCATTATTATAAGTAAATAAAAGTGAGTTTTCTACATTTAGTGGTAAATAGTTCACAATTAAAAAAACATGTGATATAGTTCTTTGTTCTTATAGAAACCAAGCAACATAAATTCCTTTAAGCTCCAATATTACATATTGTGAGGTGAGCCATATTAATTCATTCTCCAAACTCAAGGTTATTGATCGTTTCAAACAAAGTAGGTCCTTTGTTTTATTATATTACGTACAGAAAAATGTATGATACAAAAAGTAAATAATCATAAATAGCTATGTAATCACAGAATTACGTTTCAACAATTTACATAGAATATATATAATTGGGCAAAAAACCATTCCAAAACGGCGACAATGAAGTTCGGGAACACAAGTTATTAGCAACCTACTAAGAAACAACTAATATTTACACAAATATTTCACTTGGGCAGAAATGCTTTTCATCTATTATAATGGCATACACACTCTAAGGTCCTAATTAGAGATATATATTAACTTTTATTTGGAATATTTGAGTTTTTTTTTTAATTCTAATTTAAATTCTCGAAACTCGGAATGCCCACTCAATTCGGCAAGGAAGCCATGGTACAAGGGTGGAAGTGAAAAAGAGTAGGGATACGATCACAACGAGCAATAGGCTTTGGAAAAAAATTCTATAAAAAAGATAGGGAACAGCAGGCCCGTCGCGAGGACGGCGGGGGCCCCTGTAATTTGAAGAGCAAAAAAAAAAAAAATGTCATCTCCGAAATCAAAAAGAACCAGAGCCAGACGCGTCTATAAATGTAGTACCACGCATTCCGTCAATCCGACACTTTATTATCGATTTCATCAGCCGTACTTCCTTGCCTTTGCTTCAATTCTATATTGTTCAATACGTCGGATACTTCTCTTTCACATTTCCTTTTTTCGTTCACATCCTTCCTCGCGCAATTATCAACTTTGAAATTGCCTATCCCATGCAAATGTTTATTATCAACCAGACTATATCATTGTACGTCACGTTTATGTGGTGGAAAGAAAAAGATGTTTAGGACAGGTTCATACTAAATGCGGCAAATTATCGTTCAAGTATTAGAACTCTGTCGGCATTTGCCTGAAGTTGATAGAGAAAACTACAGAAAAAGCTGTCGCACGCAGATCTTAGACACAGTTGCCAAGACCCTCCCAGTCTCGATTACCTTTGATGACCTTTTTTTTTTTTTTTTTTTTTTAGCGGCCCTGGGGAACAGCAAAGGTCTTGCTAACTCACGCTGGCACACGGGTGGAGATAAAAATGAACTAGGACCCGGAGCTTAACGGGCTAAGATGCAGGGAAACGATCACTCAGTATACCAATGAAGATTTAGATGCACAAATTACCTAATGAATTTCAAATAAAACCACATATTTGCATTATTTGCATTATATAAAATATTTACATTTTTATAAAATACTTACTCCAATTGTCACAGTTTTCAGGAAAAATATCAGCGAATTAACACAACACAAATGAATCAGTGATACCGACGCTTTGTGTTTTTTTGGGACTATTTAAAAATATTTTATAAGAAGAGTGAGGAGCAAAGCTGTTTATGTATCAAACCTTTCATTATTGAATCATGGTGCTTATGAAGCAAAATGCTGGAATTTTTTTATCCTCGAGCCGGCAAAACACAAATTTAAAAGTAATTTAAAAAAAAATTCATTACAAATATTTTTATTTATTGATTTTCAATGATTTAATGAACCTTTGCAATCAAAAACATGGCATGGCCTTCGCACAGCGGAGTACGTCCACATTTATGAATCGTGTTGTGCTCCAGAGAATTTAGCTTTTATATTTAAAATTTTTAATTAGGTTCATTTTATATTTATACTTGAACCCTAGATAAGCGCTTGCTTTTACCATTTACGGTAGCCCTAATAGGAATGCTGAAGCTCCACTTGGCTCATGGGGAAATTATGTGTTTTAAAATGAACCCAATGTACTCTACTATGTCTTACTCTCAAGGGTATTGCCTATTGTTCGTCTACGGGTCGTTGATTGTAAACAGCATCTCAAAGCAACTATAATCTCTTTTCAATTGAATGCAAATAAAATTACCAATTTTTCTTTTTTCGACAGAGTTGAAAGCTTCATATTTGTGGTCATTTAGTTTTCCATAATCGACTAGTTAACGACGCTGCTCCGACGATAGCGAATATCGATAAAAAATTTCTACGGAATAGCAAAATCGTTAAAATATTCGTTAAGATGTGTTAACCATGCGAATATCGTTAAAAACAATTAGTGAATCGCACTACTGATATAGATAAAATACGATTGTAGCAAACCCTTTTTATTGAAAAGTAATAGAAAAATAAGTTGGTCAAAGGTAGCTCAGGATGGCGATTAAAGTTTATTACACCATATTATTAAAGGTTTGATACATAATGACAGGTAAGTTTCGGCACTCCCGCACAAAATGTTGCATTTGCGAAGGAAGTAGAAAGAATGTAACCCCTGTCTAGGAAAAAGTAGTTAGTAAGTATGTAGTGGTAGAATGTAAATTAAACAAAATCGAAATATGTTTCGCAGTCTTATCACAGCCAGCCAAATGCGGAGTGCAGTAGTGAAAGGGGACTCCCACAGCTACACCTTAAAGGAGCCCTCCGAATATGGAGTGAAATGGGAGTACTATAGAGCACCCCGTGTTTTAAGGAGTCCTTTTTAAAAAACTTTTTGCGGGTGTTATCTGGGTGAGCTTTATGGAATGCCGAAATCACTCATTTAAAAAGTCCCACAGGCAAACTTTTATATATAATAAGAAGGCAGGGAGCCCAAATTGTGCATCTTGCGGACTCCACTGATTGCCTGGAAGAGTGATGAATAGCTCCTAACGGCGACGGCAAAGATCGTGAACAAAAGTTATTAAATAACTTATAAAGAAACAACGAGCACAATAAATATTTTCACATACTTTTTTCTTGTAAGTAAAATTGTGTTTGCAAATACTTACAGGTGCCAAGAGGACAGAGAATAACAGAGGTCGCTCACTCGCGGGTGACGATGTACTTTTGCAAGGAAATGCTCGCACGCGGTTGGAGTTGAAAATGAGCCACGACAACGGGCGTTAATACACTTTGGAATGCTTGTTAATGGGCGGAGATGGAGGGAAATGCTAACTATTCTAGCTAGTGACCTACACACTCATACGACGCAATGAAGTGCACATATCAACTTTTATTAAAAATATATTAATTTCCTTAAAATACTTAGGACGGGCTTTTCACAATTTTCAAGAGAAATATCAGCAAATTAGAACAAAACAAACAAACCAACAAACAAACCAGTGAATCCGGCTCTTTATTTTTTGTAAAAGTTTTATACTTAAAAATATTTGATAAGATTTACACATAAAATTCGAAAGAAGTACACGGTTTTAGCTAATGGAGCCGACATGTGAAGAGTGAGGGGAAATCTGCTTATATAACATTCCTTTCATTATTGAATCATGAAGTGGAACTAACTTTAATTAATGTTATAAATGTACTTAATTATACCGAGGCGAATTCATATAAAGTGGTGTTATAAGTACAAATTCCAATGTATTTTGTTATTGCTTTTGGGTAAGAGTTGTCAAAATTTGCACACATTTTCTTTTTGCTTTTACGGTTTTCGAATGATTAGATTTCCTACATTTTTATTACCGACTATATGTAAGTGTTAAGTGAGACGATAATCGAATGATTTGAGCAAATTATAAAGTATAACACATAATCCAAAACGAGATCACCTCCGATCCCGATTTTCACAAAAAATTTTTGCTCAGCGATGAAGCTCACTTTTGGTTGAATGGGTACTGTTGAAGCCAAAAGCCTTCAAACGTTGGTAACCCTGATGGTCTTCCTGGGCATCTGCTAGCTACGAAATTGCACTGTGGCTGGAAGACTGCCGGCGGTTTCCTTCGAACATGATTGAGTATTTAAACCACGGTTCCATTTAAACTGTTGTCACTTTTGAGTAGCAGACAGCAGCGAGCGAACCAAAGCAAGAAAAGGTAATTTATCCCTGATATACATATGTACATCAGAGTTGCTTGTACATACTTCTATCTATACACATATATGTTACTATATACCTTATTATATACGGCATATATGTATATATGTACATACTATTAATAAACCAATTAATTTCTTAACACTAATACCAAGCTCTTTCATTTCTACTTTTCTGCACAAATTGTTGGAGATGTTACTAACAAACCATTGGGTTATCACCAACACAGGTACGTTAATCAACCAAAATTCGCATTTGGACTGTTGATAATCCACAAGCCATTATTGGGACGCCGTTTCATCCCCAAAAAGTCACTGCTTAGTGTGCTCTATAGGCAGAGGGATTCATTGGTTTTTTTTCATCAAAAATTGAGAAGACCGTAATGTTACAGTCAATGGGGAACGCTATGGAGCCATGATTACTTTTTCGTGCCTGAATTGGAGGATTTTAATGTGGACGACCTTTGGTTCCAACAAAACGGCGCTACATGCCATACAGCCAACGAAATAATAAATTTATTGAAAGAAACCTTTGGTGCTTTGTGAGCGCATTATCTCGCGTAATGTACCCTCGGCGTGGCCTCCAAGATCCTGCGATTTAACCCCGATGGACTATTTTTTGTGGGATTATGTGAAGTTGCTTGTCTACGCTAATAAGGCCGAAACGATTGACATTTTGGAAGAGAATATTCCGCGCGTTATTGCTGATGTACGGCCCAGCCTCTCGGCTGGAATTTATTCATCATTTTTAAAACATAATGGCAAACCCTTATATTTATAACAAAGCTGAATTCTTGGCCGTAACATTAAACTGTATGCGTTTTATTTCTTCTTGAAAGTCGCATGTCTAAAAAAACCCTTTATTCATATTTTATACTCAAGTTATAATTGCGCTATACATACATATATGCTTTCTGAACTAATAATAGTAATATCAATTTTGAACTAAACCAAATAGATTCCAAGAAATCTATAAACCCATTTGAATAAAATATCTTCTTTAAATCAGTACTTTGTAAATGTTTGAAGCAAATTAGAGAATTAGAATTAATTTCAGTTAAGTATAAAGTTGCCCGAAGTTTTCTTTGCTCCTTGTTGTTGGAAAATCTGAGAAATTGTATGCTGGACCCCAGTACCGTACTCGAAAAAAATAGATAACTTGTCGCACATAAAAAATACCGTAAAGCTGCAGTTGCTAAAATGGAAGGAAAACTAGTGATATTTTAAAAACATTACATCCGATTTGTTTTATGGACACTGTTTTCGTTTTCGTTTAGTTTTTTTAAGTTTTAAAAGTGGGAATTATTATTAAATTTAAAATATTATTACTAGCATTCACACGAATTTTGTCCGTGCATTTGTGCACAATCAAACACTGTACACTACATCCTCGCTTCGAATTTTTAGCAATGTAGATATTTACCATTTTTGTTAAGTATTTTATATCATGTAAAAATTATTCGCGAACCGATTTCAATGCACTTTTCCTGAATATAATGCCTTTTAGTTTCAAATTAATTGAAATTATTATATTTTATTTATTTACGTCTGTGTTTCTTCAGAAATGGCGTCCAGTAGTTAAGTTGGCGGGTACAGAAATTTTTCATTAAAAAAAAAACAAAATTAAATTTATACATTTTTGCAGTTTAAAATATATTATTGCAGTGTAAAACTATTTTAAAACACGTTTGGTATAAACTATTATTAATTCTTTACAATTATATTATAAGTTTATGGATTGTTAGACCGAAAAACGCTGGGTAAATTTAAGATATGATGTAAACTTATTTAAAAAAAAACTAGCGTGCACCTAAGTGTGCGAGACAGAAGTAAAACTTCTTTGTGGTAGTAGTAGCATTAGTAAAAATCATGCTTTTAGTAAAAATAGTGGTAGTAATTGAAAGTATAATTAGTAAAAATAGTGGCAGAAATAAATAATAATAGTGGTAGAAATTAGTAAAATAGTGATAGAAATTAGTAATTAGCAGTAGCACCGTTGGAAATAGTGGCATAAAGTAGTGAAAATAGTGGTAGAAATAAGTGAAAATAGTGGAAAAATTAGCAAAATAGTGGTAGAAATTAATAAAAATGTTGGTATAAATTAGTAGTAGCGTTAATAATAATAGTGGTAGAAATTAGTAGAAATAGGCGTAGTATTTAGTAGTAGCATTAGTAAAAATATTGGTGGAAATTTGTGAGAATAGTGGTAAACATCACAGTTTTTGCTCTTTTTTCTTGTAGCTCGCGAGAACAATAAACAAAAAGTACATTTTTTTCAACAACTTTTTATTAAAAAAGTGTATTTTTTTCGCTAAAAATAGTGTCTCAATAAACAGATAGTTTGATCTGTATTCTTCCAAAATGGCTGTTAGAGAAATTTTTTTTTGGGAGTTAAATATGTATGTATGTATGATCAAAAAATGAAAATGGGGGTTTTCTACATTTTGACGTCGTTCTTCTGAATATACATAGTCGTCTCATATCGCGATGGGTATGGAAAAATTAAGTAATTTGTGAGTACACTTCTTATCGTGGGAGTCAGCGCATTTAGCACTCCACCACAGAATTACAATTATGAAATTTCAAGCTTTTGTTTTAAATGATTCCTGGAGTCATTGACTATTTGACTACTTACTTGCTTACTTAATTGGCGCTATAACCGCTTAAGCGATTTTGGCCGAACTTCTCCTACAATTTGTGGTGCGCGTCTTGATGTTGTAACACAAATTGAGGACCTACAGTTTTACGCCGACGCTATTAGAAAAAACTTTTCTATTATTTTTGATGTTACTTGCCCCGGCCAGGATTTGAACCCGGGACCCACCGAATGAAGCGCGCACACGCTACACACTCGGCTACGGCGGCCGACTATTTGACTACGTTGTACAAGTATGTTTTAAGATTGGGTCACGCATTTACGCACTATAGCTCGAAACCTTTGTACAAATAACTTAACCGTTCTCTAAATATTTTTTAGATAAATGAAACTGAGAATTTGTGATCGCTGAGAGAACAGCGCTCTATATTCATATATACATACATATATGGCATATCTTCTATTAACTTTATTGTAAAGTTCGTTTTTTTTTATTCACGAAAGGTATGAAGCCTGCGGCATACCCGAAGATATTTTAGTCTTTAATTGATAATTTTGTATTTGTGTTTATTAGGCTCTGTTAATGTTGTATCATTATTATTTGAATAGAAACGACTAGCCACTACACAATTTTCAGAATATGAACAAGTTCAAATCATTTGTCTAATATGAGAATTACTGTGGCCTGCAGCTTGATAATGATCAAAACTCGCGAAATAATGACGATTTGAGCGTTGGTGACAAAATTCTGTTAAGGACGATAATTCCATCATCACCTTCATGTTTGTAATATTGAAATCGTGTTTTTATAATCAACGTATTTTCTTTATTTTCTCAGCTGCTGTTTCTTTATCTTGCATTTTACCAAGCGTCAAAAAACTTACTCTTAGATGAAAAGAAATTTATTGTCAAGATGTCATAGTTATGGTTTATGAACATTAATATATATCGGTTATTTACACAAGAACAGGCTTAAGAAAAGCAGCCGTTGGAAACAATGCCAAACGCAATGAATTTTTATCTAGATTTTATATGTACATATGTATGTATGTACTGTAACACACAGGGGCGAATCCACGGGAAGAACTCTCCCCTACTTCCGGCACTGAACAATCGAAATGAAATTTTCACAAATACCATACAGTTAGCTGATGTTGAGATAAGATTCCAAAAAGATATCTGTGAAAATTATTATGAAGTTTCAATACACTCAGCACTTATCGAATGTCTCACATTATATTTTCCAAAGACGTCCTGAGAACATTCAATCCGAGTCTACTGTTTCCTAAGTTCGAAATTCACTTAGAAGAAAAAGATTTAACTGAATTCAAAGAACTTTCTTTGCTGAATTATTCAATGGCTTCATTCAGATGTCATCTTCAATTGAAACACTAAAATATTGTGAAAAGGCTATAAATTCTTACATACACATATCTTTTTATTATAACTTTATGTCGTAAACTTTGCACAGCAGTGCTAAAAAGTCAGTGAGGTTGGCCCTCCCCAATACAAATAACGTTATTGCACATTGGTCAGATCCCACCAAAACACAAAAAAGTTGCGTAAATTTTCTTGAACAAAAATTTGAGACCAATTGATCTACAATTTTTCTGTTTGTATTTGGTTTCCAAAATTTTGACAAATTTTCGTTTTGTAAATTTTAATATCTTCACTTAAAACAAGAGTCGATAAATAAAGGGTGTTTTTTTTAGACTTATAGAACTTCAAATTGAAATAAAACAAATTTTTAAAGAAATAAGGGCCGATGATGCTCCCAGCATGTAAACCCCACCATACGGTGCATTTTTCAGGATGCAATGGTGTCTCGAGAGTTTCATGAGGATTATTCTCACCCCATATATGGCAATTTTGTTTGTTCACATATCCGTTTGGCCAAAAATGAGCTTCATCACGAAACACAATTTTTCGATAAAACAATGAATCAATTTCCAACTGATCCAGGCACCATTTAGCAAACAAACGATGCTTGTTATGGTCTTGTGGCTTCAGTTCTTGAACCAGTTGGATCTTGGATGGGTGTAGACCGGATCTTCTCCAACACTATCACTTACAGCACCAATATTTTCTTCTGTACGTACAGTTCTTTGTCTTGTTGTTGGTTTTTCATCGAGTAGAGTAAATGTTGTTCAAAATTTATCAACAGTTCGATCAATAAGCTGCTCTGATGCTCGATTATTTGGACCATGAAATTCACGAAGTGCTCTATAAGTTTGGCAAACAGAAAACTGATTTTTAAAGTAAATTTCCACAATTTGAAAACGTTGTTGCGGCGTCATTCTTTCCATGATGATTTGTCAATGCTTGCTGAACGGAAATGTAAAAACGAAATGTCATTTACCAGCTGTCGAAAGTTCTATCAGTCTAAAAAAATATATATCAGGTGAAGACTTCAAATTGCCTAATTATAAAACAAAATCTGAAAACAACGTTGAAATGATTTAATGAATTACCTGAAAATATTAAAAATTGCGTTAATATCTTATTCAATAAAGGATTATAAGATTGCAGGAAATCGTTGAACTTAAGACAGATGATGTGGTTTGTGTTGATTTGTGGTTGGAGTGGGAATTTCATCCAGATTGTTCGGATAATCCAAATATTCGAATATCCGGATACTTCAAAATACATCCGGATATCCGAATATTATCATTGCTTTCGGATATCCAGATCCAAGTAGTAGTAGCTTATTGATAGTCGTGGAATACCACACATCGAAAAATTATTTACCAAAAGTTTTTTGAGTTTTTATTATTGCTCAGTTCGTTGATTTTTTTGGATATCTGAATATATGAATAATAACAGGTCCTTCGTAAATCCGGATATCGAGACAATTGCACTAACGAATATTAGTCGGATATCCATACCATCCGGATTTTATCCATGTCAACGGATATCCGAATATTCGGATAGCCCCAGCCAATTTTTGGTACATATTCCAATGCTTCATATTAAAATACTGTACATATTGTTTATTAATGTGATATTATTTTTGAAGGGGTTTTATGAGCTAGGCTCTCAGAAGTCGTAAATAAATAAATAAATAAATTCTTGTTATTTCAATTCTTGGAATTTCACGGATGGGAATCTTGTTTAAACTTCGCCTTGTATTCCTGCAGGTGTTGTAAGGTTACAAAGTAGCCCATTGACAACATTAGGATTACACTGTTTCCTATGAATTTCAGTAATTCATTTCTGTCATTAAATACGATGTGGTGTCTCATCTGTATCCTAAAGGGGATTTTTGAAGTCTTCGGTGATGTGTTACCTTCCTCAATAGCTATTTAGCTTTTAAATGTATAGAAAGGATTTTGTACTGTAGGAACAATTTTAGTGAGTAGTCATGAATGTTTAAGAGGAGCTTGAATCTCCCAAACCATTAATATGTTGTGACAGTGCACCGGCTACAACATAGTGTTTCGCTGGCTTGTAAAAAATTTGGAGGAGAATTCTTCCATGAATGCCCTCCATTGCTTAGGTTTCGCATTTGGGTTCTAATCCGATATAGCGAACGTAAGAGGTTGATGATCTGTGGGAGGACGCGTCGGTTGCTAAGTCAAAAGCGTTTCTGAAATCATGTGAATTTTTTTAGAACGATTGCCACCCATTCCCATTTCTCTCACGAAGGTGTTTAGTTAATAGTATAGTAATTACACTTAGTCGATAACCAAAGTAAAATCAATAACCAGAGGCTTCTTTTACTCCCCATATATTGTAAGTCCCTTTTGGAAACTACCCATACAGGATTATTATAGGGTGTCCGCGAAGGTCTAATTATGCCATTAACTCAGAGATGTATCCGTTTACAAAGTCTGCTGAAGCCATTGGGTACGCCTTGGAATAAACTGGTTCAACAATAATTGTTTTTATGGTCCCTATATATTTGTGATATAACGCAGTGACTCATTTGGTTTATCAGTGTAAAAGTTCAGCTTTCGCGATTACTAGTGGACTGAATAGCTAAGATTTTTCTTTTCCCCGGCATATAGAATAATCCCGTTATTCATGTTTAGGTATGCGCCTATTTTTTTAAGGAAGTCAACCCCTATTATACCGTTAAAAGTCTGCAGGGATTTTTATGCCATTAAGGAGCTCTTTAACATCTTTAACATAACTATTCGCGGCACCATTAGGGACTTTGTCCTAAAAAATATATGGTCGACGGTATGAAAGAGGTGGATCAACTTCCATCGATAACATATCCTGTCGTCCAGCTTCATTTCTTCGGTATTGGGGAAGATGCTGGGATTGTACTGGGTTGTCCTCTGAATAACTCCTATTGGAGAACGACTGAGCAAACAAACCCTTTTGGGGATACTCTATAAATGGGTAAATCAAATGTGATGCGAAACACATTCGGCACTCTGTAGTCCTTTCGCATCCCCTTCAATGTTGCCTACTTTGTTTTTTTCATTTTTTTCTTTCTTAAGTTGGTATTACTTAAATAAATATCAGCGAAAGAAACAACAAAGCAAACCAAATTATATCATTTGAATGCGCAAAAGATTTTATTTGTATTAAAATATGGATTTAGTGACTTTATGGAATGATTTTCAAGAAGACAATAGGATTGAGAAGAATAATCCGATATAACTGCAATATAATGACATAATGAAGGTGAGTTGAACGGTAAGTGGTGATAAATTTCTTCGCGTCTAAATTTATGTTTTATATCCACAGTTTTGTGGAAAATTTTCCGCTCAGCAAAGATGCATTTAAGTACGTACTGAATAATTTACGGAGCGAGTTAAAATCCTCTCGCAGATCTACCAGCGTGCCTGACATATTAAAACTTTCGACAACCTTAAAGTTTTTTGCCAAAAGCGGATACCAACATTCTATTGGTCAAGATCGGCATGCAGAGCTGGCAGACCAAACTGTTTCTAGTTGCAATGAGGAAGTCTGAAGAGAAGAAAACTTCAATGGTGAAAAGAATACAGAAAGTGGCACATATTGTGGTACCGCTAATCCTCTCTTGAAAATTTTGACAGAATTTCTATGTATGTAACAACAGATTTTGTTTAATGACTGTGTCGGCTACTCTACTAGAACTAGAGTCAGTTAAAGTCGCGAGTCTGCCAAAGAGTAATCTTATAATTATTTTCAAAAGCTTAGGCAAGCCAAATTTTCTTACGCCACTACACAATTGGTGTTATTAATATCCTGTTTTTTTTTATTACTATTCTGGCCTTACTCTTTATCTGTCGCTATGATTACTGCAGTCGCTGCTACCGTATCAGCTACCGTAAAACGTTGTCCAGTTGTATTTATGTTTGTATATTTGTTTTGTTATTACCTGTAGTTCAGACATATGTACATAGTTGCTGCTACGGCATTTTTTGAGGGATTGGTATGCTAAGCCGAATGCTCCTACAACTGGACTACATTTTACTACCAGTGCTCCTGGGCTTATTTATACTTAGAGCATACGCCGTCATAAGTAGTATTACTTCACATGGAGTGTGGGTTAAACAAACTAATTTGCAACATCTTCCTCTTCGTGTGGAACTAGCGTTAGGCTATATAAACGCAAACAATTGTAGATTTTCACAACAAAAAATAACTTACCTACTCTAATATAAGTTAGTTTTGGTGCAGTGGTGTGCCTTTATTCAATGAGTCTACTTCTAGAAGTAACATTATATTCCACTTATTGCTACCTCCTAGCCTAAGCCGTCCTCACCGCCATTGTTGTCGCTGCTACTGCTGTTCGTTGTCGTCGCTGCTCTTAGCCGTCCTCTACTGTTGCATTTTGCCATGTCAGCGGATCCCAAGACTACGCCAGCTTGTGTGCAGTGTTAGTTGTCGTTTATCACTGCCGGACCGCTGCCTGTTGCGCGTGTGCTGCGTCAGCGGATCCCACGACTGTGGTGACTTGTATGCAGCGTCGGTAATTGTTTGTCGCTGCCTGTTGGCTTGGGGTGGTGATAGCGTTCAGCATTGCCCTGAACGGATGTCAGGCAGACAAAGCTGGCTGGGCAATTTGCTGGCCAACATTTCGAGTTAACTCCTCCCTTCCTAAGTGAGGATCGTCCGCAATTTTTTCAGTGACTTCTCTTACTAGGACATCATTGCCCTTTTTGCAGTGCGTTTTTTGTATTTGCTTAGAGCAAATTGCAAGAGAACTAGGATCATGGGTGACGCCATTGCTACTATCAAAACCGCTGTTTTTGAGTTGACTTCTCGCAGAGCGTCAATGTGGTTAATATTTTCCGCGTTCATTTCTTGAAGATAGCTTAAACTCAATGTCTGTATATGTCCCAAAAGATTGACTTTTTGATATGTTGCAGTTCCAGCAATCCGAGTGAGAGCGTTATTTTGGTTGCAGCATTCGGTAGCATTTACCTTTACCGACTGATCAAAAGTCAACAAATAAGTACCGCTGACGGTTCTAATTATCCCGTTTTTACCCTCTATATATGCCGTGACATTGTTGATAATAATAATGCCATCATCGACTTCGTTGACGTCCTTACCGTGGTTGGCCGTAGTCGAAGAATTTGCCGCAGCACCTCTGATCAGTTGCTGACCACACGTAGCAGTTTTTTGCTTCCTACGGAAAGTCTCGAATGCCGATTTTTCTCATTTAACAGCGTATGCCTCGTTTTCGTGAAGTACTCACCCTTCGTGAGGTACGGCAAATAAACTAATATATTTTATAATAAAATACAAATTGTATCTTTTTCTAAAACCTTAATTCTAGACATTCCTAAATTTTCTATTGCTATTACATTGGTCGAATACTCGTTGATTATTTTGTTTGCTTCGCTATTGTCATTGTGGCAGTTATTGAAATTGTGGCAGCTTATTATCCCATTTGTTGCTAATATTTTTCCATATCGGGCCGTGTCTATTGGTTTCTTTTCTGTAGAGTTTATGATTCAATTTATTGTTTCAGTAATTTCCCAGATATTTTGTTGAACGTGCGTATTAGTGTTGTATTGTTTGTTATTAGAATCAACAAGCATGTCCTGTCTTAATTGCAATCTCTGAAAATCGTCAAAGTCAGGGGTGCCGGCGACGACCTTTAGCGCCGTACCCAAAAAGTTCAAGCTACGTGCTTGTCGGTGGTGAATGTCGATAGTTCGCAGTAGTGTTTCGATATGCGTTATGTCGGAGTCCAGTAGCTTCCTCATGTGCCACTGAGAAAATAGGTCCGTTAGGTTTCTTGTCTCATCGTTCATTGTAGCGTATAGCGTCAAGTTGGTAAAGTGCGTCAAGTGCCCGTAATGTTCCCATACTATAGCGTGTCCCTCCAATATTAGGATGTAGTTAGAGTTGATGTAGTCCGTTAGTTTTTGTGTTAATGCGGTCGTCAAAAGGAATGCCGATATTATGCTGTTATATAAATATAAAAACTAAAAAAAAAATGTTATAAAGTGGTTCATTAGGGTAGACGAAGGATGTCCTTATGAAGCCTCCTCCCCTTTATAAGAACGGTGGTGTCTAAGTCCTTTTCAACTATTTCTTCAACGCACAATGCTGAGAGTTTATTACCCAGCCTTTTATTAACGTTTACCATGACCTTGTCACCGGCGTTATATGTATGTTCTGCACTGGCGGTCATTATTATGGTATTCGAGATCCACAATCTGTGCTTTTTCTATGCGATCTCGGATTGTCGCCGCAATTTTGGTTGATCCAACATATAAGGCATCGATTGGTTTTTTATTCGTTATTGAATGTTATTTGCAGGCAGTATTACATTAATCGTGTCGCTTATGCTTCTTTAAATTTTAGGCACCTAGCTATTTCGGTTAGGGTGCTATGGAAACGTTCCACCTGCCCGTTTGAGGTACTGCAAAGCGGTGGGGCGTTTGCTATTTCCACATTATTAAAGTTTTGCAGTATTGATTTTATGGTATGTGAATTTGGCGATTTTTCGTTACCGTAATGCACAGTTTTAACATTCGGAAAAATGTTTAGAAGTTGTAAATTAGGTGGCTTTACATCTACAATGGTTCTGGAAGCAATTTTTTGTGCTACCGCGAACTTGGAGAATTTGTCGGCACAGGTTAAGAAGTATTTTTGGTCTGTAGAAAATATGTCCACATGTAGTATCTCACCAGTGTAGGATGGCACCGACGTTGCCACTATAACATGCTTTTTTGGATGTCGGCCGTATTTTGCCTATGAGCAGGTTCTACAGTTTGCTGTAACCTTCCTTGCCTTTTTGTCCATCTTAGGGAGAAAATAGTCGGCGAGGATCTGTTTAACATTTTCCTGTGCTGCCCTATGGGCACGGTTGTGCTCGGTAATTATAATTTTCTGCTGGTCATTTGCGTCGAATATATCTGTGACCATTTTCTCGGTATGACGGAATTTTACAGTCGGATAAAGCGGTTCTGGATCTTTGCCAAAACCGGTAGAGTGCAATGTATGGCATTAACCACACCATCATTAATGACCTCTTGTATTGCTTCTAAAAGCGACTCAATATTATTAAATGAAATAACGTGTCTGGTTTTTGTGCCAAATATAACACTGGTTTACAATATTAAACTTTTTGTCTGTTGCCGCGAATCCTGTGGTTGATATTGTTCACTCATCACTTGTTTTTGTCAAATCTACCCTCAAAATTTTTTGAGCAGCTCGAGTTACTTTGTTTTTGATTTCATCATTTATATTAATTTATATCATATATATTAATCGATAACAGGCATATTTTACTGTGTTAAAATTAGTTTCTCTAGTTTTTGCGTCATGAGTAGTTCAAGGAGACGTTGTTTAAACAATCCAGATCATTTTTGCTATATATGCGAAGAATATGTGTTTAACAATAGTAGAAAAGTTATATCAGAGTTGGTGAAAAGTACCTATTTTGAGTATTTTGGGATGCTCTTGGATAAAAATGAGAAGTCTTGGGCTCCCAATTGTGTTTGTAAATCGTGTGTGGAATATTTAAGATTATGGAAAAGTGGTAAAAGAAGTGCCTTTAAATTTGGAACACCGACTATTTGGCGAGAACCACAAAATCATCTCATAGACTGTTATTTTTGTAGTGTGAACATAAACGGTTTAAACACTAAAAATCGAGCTAAATGGCAATACCCAAGTACTAGTTGTGTTCTACGTCCAGTGCAGCGTTCACCTCACTCTTCAAAGCTTAAAAATATATCTGAACCATTAGAGCAAGACATTGAAGGACCAAGCTCATCACAAAATGATCCTGATTTTGAAGCTATGTCTAATGCGCCAAAATGCTTTTCCCAAAATGAGGTAGATGATCTTGTAAGAGATGTAAATCTTTCTAAACAAGCTTCAGAATTGTTAGCATCAAGACTAAAAGAAAAAAATTTGCTATCCTCGGATACTAAAATAAGTTTTTATCGAGAAAGAGATACAGAATTACGGTGTTATTTTTCCGAAGAAGATGGCATTACCTTTTGTTCAGATATCAAAAAATTGTTGATAAAAATGGGCTTGAAGCAATACGAACCAAATGACTGGCGTTTATTCATTGACAGCTCAAAACGTAGCCTAAAATGTATTCTATTACATAATGGAAATAAATATGATGGGGTACCTATTGCCCACAGTACAAAGTTAAAGGAAAATATTGTAACATTTCGCTAGTCTTGAACAAAATAAAATACAATGACCATAAGTGGCTAATTTGTGTCGATTTAAAAATGGTCAACATTCTTCTCGGTCAACAAAGTGGTTACACCAAGTTTCCCTGTTTTATATGTCTTTGGGACAGTAGAGCTAAACAAGAACATTGGGTAAGAAAAAACTGGCCCTTGAGAGCAAATATGGAGCCTGGAAAGCACAATATAGTCCACAATTCATTAGTATCTCGTGACAAAATTATCCTTCCACCATTACACATAAAACTGGGCATCATGAAACAGTTTGTAAAATCACTAGATAAAAATGGGAACTGCTTTCCTTACATTTGCCAAAAATTTCCTCAGCTCACTATGGAAAAGATTAAAGCCGGTATCTTTGATGGCCCTCAAATTAGACAACTTACGAATGATACTCAATTTAGAAATTCTATGACTGAGTCAGAACTAAAGGCTTGGACAGCTTTCGTATCTGTGATGCAGAATTTTCTCGGAAATCGGAAATCTGAAAATTATGTTGAACTTGTAGAAGACCTTCTGCTACAATTAAGAAATATGGGATGCAATATGAGTATAAAAGTCCACTTTCTCCATAGTAACCTGGACAGGTTTTCGAAAAATTTAGGAGATATGAGCGAAGAGCAGGGAGAGCGTATGCATCAAGACTTACGCGTCATGGAAGAGCGCTATCAGGGTTTCTGGGATACAAATATGATGTCTGACTATTGTTGGTCTCTAATACGTCATTTTCCAAAGTCGACACATCGGAGAAAAGCTTTAAAATGAAGTTTTTTAGAACTCAATGATTAATTGTTTCTTTAAATAAAGTTTTTCTTATTAAATACATGTTTTTTCTGTCTAATACCTACATAGCTGAAACTCAGAAACTAGAGCTGATAAAAATATTCTAATTATATTTTTGAAAATAGCTTATTATATGTAGTCAGCAACAGCTAAATTTCTTCGGCAACAAATGTACTGTAAACTAGTGTAATAAACGTTTGATTTGATAAACGTTCACCTTCTTGAAGCATTATTTGGTTTCGAAAGCAATTTACGGACTTATCCACTGACTCTATAGTATAAGAAAGTAACTCTTCACTATGCATTGTTGTACAATCTGAACCTGCGTTCATGTCGGCTTCCAACACGTTCATGTGTTGTCTCTCTCTAAAAGACTTTTCCAACGTTTGATTTTTGCGTTTGTATTTTTACCAGAATCCGCATAGGTCAAAGGTTGGTGATCCGTATAGAAGTTATCACATGTGAATAACATTCAGTAAAAATTGCGTCAGTTGCGGTTCTCACGGTAGCCGACAAAGCGGCAACAACAGTAATAATGACTTTATTTAACTTTATTTGTTGCTCAACAGCATATTAGACCACTCAACGTTTAAACAGCAAATTCATCCCGATATCACCAACATACGGCAGAGGTAGATTCAGCACATTAATCCACTCAACGGTCAAGCAGCAGACTCAACCCGATATCACCAACATACGGTAGACGCTGATTCAGCACATCAATTCACGCGGCTGTTCGCATGCAATAACTATAGGTCAGGGAAGTTAGGTATTCAGGTGCAGTCACCGCAACAGTTAGTCGTAAAAACTCAGTTGCCAAATTTGGCTGCCTTTACTCCGGCAAAGGAAAAAAAATTTAATAAAAAATAAAAACCAACCGGGTTAAATTAATTGGCGCCCAACGTGGGGCCGCGTTTAGCGAATCCTTGTATAAGGACCCGCCGTGAAACGCGATCGTAAAAAACGTGGCCGTGGTTCGAGTTCACAATAAAGATAGTTACTATAAAAAACAGTTTGTGAAAAAACGATTAAATAAGATAAAAATAAAGAACAAAAACGCAACAATTTGAGTCGGCAAAACGATTAAATAAGATTAAAATAAAGAACAATCTGTAACAACAACGCAACAATTTGTGCCAGCAAAACGATCACAGAAAATAAAAAATAAAGTGGAAAATCCAGAGGCATCTTCCAGAATCATCGAACGAGGTTCCTGCAACACCACGACACCAAGAGAGGTTCCAGTCCTGCTGGATTTGCTGCTTTTAGTATAAAAGGAAATAATTGTGTAAGTAGAGTGTTCAGCTAAAGTTAAGTACTTGCAAATTGTGTAAATTTTTAATGAATAAAATGAAACGGAATTATTTGAAATTAATAATTAAAAGTCCAGTAAGAGTTTATCAAAATGGGCACGACTACGATACAGGCACTTCTAAATGCTGCAGTACGGGCTGCAACCGACCAGACGAGACGGGAATTTCAGACTAAGATCGATAATTGACTAACACACTAGGACAAATGGAAACTACCGCTCATGTGGAGGAGTTTCAGGCTGTCACGATACAACCTGGGATTACTTGGACCTGGTGAAAACTATGCCCGAGTTTAACGGAGACCAAGCGCGGTACGTATCCTGGAGACAGGCAGCGCACATGGCGTACAAGGTATTTGAGGGATATGCGGGAAGCTCAAAACACTATCAAGCCGTGGGTATAATCCGCAATAAAATAGTGGGGTCTGCGGACATGGTGTTGTCGTCCTTCAAAACAGTCTTAAATTTATTTGATTGAGCAAGAGCTCTCAATGCTAAGTCAAGGAGCTCTGTCAGTAGTGAAGTTCTACGATGAGATAGAGCAAAAACTCACGCTTATAATAAGCAAAACCACAATGACTCATGGTGAAAATAGGACACTTATAGAGTCACTCAGTAAGAAATATCGTGAAGATGCTCTTCGTGTCTTTATTTCTGGACTCAATCGTCCACTGTGTGACATTCTTTTCTCATCCCGTCGTGCGGATCTGCCCTCCGCACTATCATTAGCACAGGAGTTAGAAGCCAACCAGGCGAGGAAGACTAAGATGACCCTAATGAGGTCCATTGGAAACCCGAATAGCCGTTTCCAAGACCCAAGCACCTACCAGTACTCTCCACATTACCGTAGGGTTCCAACTGATCAGTCACGACAGCGACTGATACCGATGGATGTGGATCCATCTATTTCACGTTTTAGGCAAACCAGACCGCAACCACCGCAGTTTAATAATAGCAGGACAATAGGTCAGAATTCTTATCAGCGCCAGATTGATCCATCAAATACTAGGAGCTTCGATAACGCCTTCAGACGCTCAGCTACGCAAGCTAATGTGCAACCGACGTCCACCTCCGATGATAGGGAAGGGACCGCCCAGAAACGGCAACACGGAAGTGACAGACACCCAGCCCAGAAAATACAGCGAGTGAACCACTAAGCACATGGGAACGACGGTCGAGACAGTGACCAATACCAATTACGACGAATATGACAATTACTATTACGACAAACAGTGCGAGAGCAACGATGAGGTATTGGCTGAACCTAGTGACGACATCAATTTTTTAGGACTTGGTCCCTCCTCCCCTATATTAGCGGGACACTTGGGGGAAGAGGCTTAAGATTTCTCATTGTTATATCAGAAGACTCAGTATTCTTAAGGGAATAAAACACCTAGAAAAACACTTTGCAGTCAAATCGATTCTTAGCACTGAGAGAATCGAGCAATTTTGTAGAATAAACAATTTCATTCTTCCTAGCCTAGATACCTTTGATGGTATCATAGGATTTGATCTTATAAAAGCAGTTGATGGTAACATTGACACGAAAGAGGGAATACTGAGATACGATGGAGGCCAGGAAAAGCTCTCGTACCGCAGCCCAGACATTAATAAATTAACCGAGTTGGACGTGAGTCCAGTAATTCAATTAGAACACACTGCATCAATCTTAAAGCGACATTCTAGAGTGTTTGCCGATCCAGACGAGGCTCTACCATCCAACACGAATATCGTTGCAACAATCAGAACTACGGACGACCTTCCGGTATATTCGAAAAGCTATCCATACCCCATGACAGTGACCGAATTCGTCAACAGGGAAATTTCAAACTTATTACCTGACGGATATGTAAGACCTTCTCGTTCACCTTACAATAAACCCAATTTGGATGGTGGATAAGAAAGTCTATGCCCAGGATGGTAAGAGAAAGTCACGCCTTGTAATAGATTTTAGGAAGCTCAATACCAAAACCATCTGCGATAAGTATCCAATCCCTGATAATTCTGTAATCCTGTCGAATATGGGAAGCTCTATCTTTTTCTCAACAATTGACTTGAAATCGGGCTTCCACCAGATTAAATTAGCCGAAAAAGACCGTGAAAAAACAGCATTTTCAGTGAACAACGGGAAATACGAATTTTGCAGGCTTCCTTTCGGTCTAAAAAACGCTCCCAGCATTTTTCAGAGGGCTATTGATGGCATTTTGAGGGAGGAAATCGGTAGAACTTGTCATGTCTATATCGATGATGTTATTATATTCTCTAGGACAGTGTAAGATCATAGCAGAGATATTGAACGAATTTTAACGAAATTGTTTAATGCTAACATGAGAGTGTCTGCCGAAAAATCCAAATTTTTTCAACAAAATGTCGAATTTCTTGTTTACGGTATCTAAAGACGGTATCAAAACGTGCCCTGACAAGGTTAAAGACATATTAGATTTTGGAACCCCAAAAACATTGCGAGCTCTTCGCTCATTCCTAGGGCTTGCAAGTTATTACCGGCGGTTTGTAAGAGATTTCGCCACAATTGCCAAACCGCTAACAAAATATATGCGCGGGGAAAATGGCAACATTAAGGCTAACCAGTCAAAAAAAAAAAATTAAATAAACCTGGACGAGCAAGCGCTTAACGCGTTCAATAGAGTAAAGCAAATTCTCGCATCTGAAGATGTATTGCTTCTCTATCCCGTCTATGACAAGCCATTTGAACTGAGTACTGATGCCTCATCTTATGGTATAATCGAGGGCCCTTTCCCCTACTGAAGAAAACTATGCCACCAACGAAAGAGAGTTGTTAGCAATAGTTTGGGCTCTACAGAAACTCCGTAATTACTTATACGGTGTGAGGAGCCTTAAAGTCTTCACTGACCACCAACCCCTTACATTTGCCATATCGGACAAAAATCCGAATGCCAAATTAAAGAGATGGCGTGCCTTTGTGGAGGAATTTTCTCCCAGGTTCCATTGCAAACCGGGAAAGGAAAACTTGGTTGCTGTTACGCTATCCCGACAACACATAAATGTACTGGACTGCGAAAGAAAGTCAGAAAGTGTCATGGCAAATAGCGAAGAGTCCCTTACCCAAACCATTTCAACAGTAACAAATCATTTAAATTGCTTTCGGATTCAAATCCTACTAGAAGAATTTTTAAGTCAAGAATGCGACATCATATAATTTTCAGTACCATTGACGAACTGCTTAACGCCATGAAGCAGTGCATTAATACAAATGTTAACGGTCTAATGTGCGACCTACCTACGCTTGCTAAGATTCAAGACAAGATACTTGCAGAATTTCCTGCCATCAGTATCCGCCATACCAAAAAGCAGAGGGGAATCTTACAAACAGAGCCTAATAGAGCTCACCGGTCGTTACGCGGAAACATGCAACAAATTCTTGAAAATTACTATTTTCCTGGCATGCGGAAGGTGCTAAAGGAAATAATTTCAGGTTGCAAAATATGTCACGAAGCCAAGTATCAGAGACATCCCCCAAATCCTGGAATAGGGGAAATTCCTGTACCTTCGTACCCAGTGGAGGTCCTCCACGTTGATATCTATTCGACAGAAAAAACTCATTTTCTGACTTCAATTGACAAATTTTCAAAATTTGCGGTTGTCTTTCCAATAAAGTCTAGGGCTGTAGTCGACAATAAAGAATCCATCTATGAACTCCTTAATTTTTGTAGAGATACGAAATTCCTGGTTTGCGACAATGAACGATCTCTGTATTCGGAGACGGTTAGGGCTATACTTAAAAATCACTTCGGGGTAGAAAATTACACAACGACTCCTGCTCACAGCACTACCAACGGCCAAGTGGAGAGATTCCACAGCACCCTCACAGAAATTGCTCGTTGCCAAAAGCTCGAGGGGAGTGTTTCCGATACAACTGAGTTAGTCCTTCTTGCAACATCAAAAAAAACCGTACAATTCACTCCGTGACTAACAGAAAATCGATAGACATAATTCATTCTATTCCAGGAGAGCTAAAGGACGAAATAAGAGATAGACTCCTACGGACTCAACAAACTGACTTAACAATAAGGGAAGAAGTCACGAGTTTATAAGCCAGGCGAAAAAGATTTTGTCAAAACAAATAAGAGAATAGGAAATAAATTCACAAGGCTCTATATTGAGAAGCTAGTGCAGAAGTACCTTGGGTCTACCGTTCTGATCGACGTTCGATCACGTTAGGAAAAATAAATGTTATTAACCCAATATTGTTGAGTGGCGTAGAAATTAATGATATTTTAACAGCTGAACACTCTGCAAATGTTAGCATAAGCGATCTATTGCAAATCTCTAAAATTAAAATAGTTCAAGACATGTAATGTATTTATTTCATTATAAAATTCCCAAAAATAGCTAGTGTTTGTAACTATGTAAAGTTATTGCCTGTGGTACACGACGACAAGATACTTTCTTTGGAGACTGATGCTGTAGCCGAATGTAATGGGAAATATCTCCCAGTCTACAATTGCAAAGAAACCATAATGGCAAGTTTTTGCCAACCCTTGGAGACAAGCCCTTGCGCAATGCAGCTTCTAAACAAAAATTCCGCAAACTGGAAATCAACATCTGCTGATCGCGTTGCTATCGCAAAGGAAATTGATAATGGCAATGCGGTAATAAATAATCAACCCGCATCAGTATTCGACGGAAACTTCACAGAATTAACTAAAGGGACCTTTCTAGTAACATTCGAGGGCGAGGTGACTATTAATGGCACCATTTATAGCAACTGGAATAAAATAGCCCGTTCACGCCCAGAAGCTGCACCCGCTCAGAATATAAATTTCACTGATCACATATCCCTACTATCACTTCCTTACCTGCAGAGGATGAACATAAGGAACCTGAAGCACATATCTAATTTACAGGGACTGATCAAAACGCGTTCAGTTTAACATATAAGCATCATAACACTCATTGGCATAGCAGTTATGGCAATTATTGGATTCAACTCCATAAAGCATCGGAATAGCAAAGTAAGGTTGACCAAGGTCATAAAAGGAGCCGAGGACGGCTTCACTTCAAGTGGGGGACTAGTTATCATATGTGAATAACATTCAGTAAAAATTGCGTCAGTTGCGGTTCTCACGGTAGCCGACAAAGCGGCAACAACAACAATAATGACTTTATTTAACTTTATTTGTTGCTCAACAGCATATTAGACCACTCAACGTTTAAACAGCAAATTCAACCCGATATCAGCAACATACGGCAGACGCTGATTCAGCACATCAATTCACGCGGATGTTCGCATTCAATAACTATAGGTCAGGGAAGTTAGGTATTCAGGTGCAGTCACCGCAATAGTTAGTCGTAAAACCTCACTTGTCAAATTTGGCTGCCTTTGCTCCGGCAAAGGAAATAAAATTTAATAAAAAATAAAAACCAACCAGGTTAAATTAATTTAGATGTTCAGTTTGTTGACACCGTATAAATAATTTCTCAAAGTATTAAGGGCCCACACAATTGCCAGTACTTCCCTCTTCTTTGTTGCCATGTGTTCTTCCCTATCCCTGAGAGTCCTCGACATCATGGTGATCGGCTTTTTTTCTTGCGAAAGCACGGCACCGATACCTCGTGAGGATGCATCAGTCGTCAAGTCCTATAGTAGCTCGCCAAATCAAGGAAGGAACGGAGTCCTCGAAGAGTGATAGGCTGATCATAACATTTAATTCTCATATTTGCCTCATATATGCTCCGAAGTACCCGATATCTTTTAAATGGTCTTCTGCCGTTTTTGAATAGACAGTTACGTCGTCAGCATAAACGTGGCAGGTTTTGCCGATTTGGTTCCTGAGAACATCGTCTATTGCTCTCTGGAAGATGTTCGAGCTGTTTTTGAGCCCAAAAGGTAAGCGAGAGAATTCATATTTGCCGTTGTTTACAGAGAAAACGGAATTCTCACTACCTCTCTCTGCTAACTCGATTTGGTGGAATCCAGATTTAAGGTCGGGGGTGGTGAAATATTGTGCCCCCTTTAAGTTTGGCAATATTACCATTGCATTCAGCATTTGGTACTTGTCTTCGATTGTGACCTCGTTCAGTTTCCGGAAATCAATCACTAATCGTTTTTTCCTATTTCCTACTTGGTCTGCTATGTTTTTGTCGACGACCCAGATTGGGTTATTAGGAAACCTGGAAGGGCGAATGATGCCATTTGCTAAAAGGTCAGCTACTTCCTTGTTAACGAAGTCAGCTACGCTCATAGGGTATGGATAGAGCCTAGAATATACCGGCTCCTCATTTTTTGTTCTAATGGTCGCAATTATATTTGTATTGAAGGGCAGACACTCGCTTGGGTCTGCAAACGCCTTCGTTTACTCTATACCATTTTGCAAAACTGATTTCGGACACAATAAGGAATTTCCTCACCTCTTATATCAATGATATTAATATTTTTACATACGTGGAACAACAGTTTTTCGTTTCCGAAATCGTATCGTATTACTCCACTACTCAAATCTATTTGAGCATTTACTTGGTTTAACAAATCAAGGCCAATTATACCGTCGAACGTTGCTATGTTGCGCAAAATGGAACAATCCGTCCATACGCCAAAGAGCTTAATTCTATATTTTTGATTCTCATGGCTATTGCCATGTAGGGACATAACTAAAAAGGGTGTGGATGCTGGAATATTTTTAAATTCAGGCAAAGGTTTAATATAGTTCTTCGATGCAGCCGTGTCTACTAATAACTTAACTTTTCCCCATGCTCCCGTAGTCCTCGCTCAATCCACGGAAGCAGAGGCCTTCCCCTAAAAAATTTCGTCGCTCTTCTTCAAGGCTTTCGATTTCGATTTCTGCCTGATTTTAATTGTTTACAAAAAACGAAATAAGAACTTGGGTTGATTAACGGTTATCAACATACAGAACCATCACAAAATATCCCACTAAGGCAAAATCACCGACTTCTACCTGTCTAAACGCACCACAGACACGACCGCGAAATAACACAAAATACAGTGTTCAGGTACCTATATATGAGGCGGCCATAACTCAAACCCTGCTAATAACAACATCATATAAATACGCAACAGAAGACGTTAACTGAACATAAACAAAATTGATACTGAACCTGGTTTGTCTCCAAACCAAACTTGACAAGGGATGACGGAAAATCGTTCCAATACACATCATCATCACCGTGTCGGAAAAACAGAAGATCAAAAAGTTAACCAAGTATGGGCACACGTCATATTTCAAGTCGGTAGGCAACATTTTGAAAATTGTAAAAGTTGGGCAAAACCGGGCCCACCTCTCATATAACGGTAATTTACAAAAATTAAAAAAATCGATATTTTTGTAACCTTGAAGATAATTTGCCAAAATTTTTAAGTAATTTATTTTCCGTGATCACTCATATATTAGTTGTAACCTTTTCAATTTGCCGAAACTCAAAAATCGAGCACGGTCTACAATTAAACGCGGCTTATAATCACGCAAATACGGTAAGTCGAACACGTAATTTTTCAAAAACCTAATTTGTGGTCAATTTTCCTAGATCAAAATTGATTTCATTTGCTCGAACTATATAAAAAAACTGCCGATTTTATTTTATTAACAAAACAAACTCTACTTGAATATTGTTAAGAAATGTGAAAAAACTGTTTTCATTTCAAGCATTTTTCTCACATTTCTAAACTCGCATCGAACTGGTATGCGCGTGTCTCAACAACAAAACAAAATATTATCGGTTTTGACGAGATTTTAGTACGTGATCGTGTCGTAAAGAATAACATTATGTGATCATTGTAATTACTATATGCGTTGACATAATTAGAAATCTCAAGATGAACGTGCTTATCCAACTGGTGCTGCGAAAAGGCGAGAAAAAATATAAAACCAAGGAATCAGCCAAAAACAACGAATTACTCAAGGTTTGTATCGCGAACTCACATTAGCGCCCATCTCAAACACTTTTTGCAAGTCAAGTATTATAAACTTATGGTATTAAAATAAATTATAAACGTTGTTATTGATTCCGAATTTCAATCATTACTATTCAGTCGTGTTTTTGACCTGGATCAGTATAATTTCTTAATATAACTTTCCACTATAATCTGTGATTTCTCTTCAGAAACACTAGAGGAAAAGGAAAATTCAGATGCTGATGGAGAGAATGAAGAACTTCAAGATGTAATACCTGCCCAGGAAGAAAATTTCACTGCGGACTTGGAACTAGGTAAAGCTCTTAACAATGTGGTTAACTCAGATTCTAATGAAATTATCATTTTAGAACAAAATGAATTCCCCGATTCAGTTACTGATTCATCAGTAAAAATGAATTTGATTGCTTCCGGGCCTCTTCAACCTTTTCCAAAAGATCTTCAACAGAATAACCATAGTTTCTCAGCGAAGTATTATTCTGTGATAACTAAATGAGGTCTAGGGATCCGAAGGAACTGGCTTTCATATTCTGACAAGAAAGACGTTGTTTATTGACTGCCTTTTTGGCTATTCCTCAAAGGGATCGTCTGAAAATCCGTGGGATACCGCCTGCGTCAGAAATTGGAAACATCTATCTGAGCGTATAAAATCTCACGAAACATCTGGATGTCATTTAGAATCTTGTACAATTTATGAGATGTCTCGGAAAAACAAAACCGTCGACATAGATTCTCAGAAATCATTGCGTGAGGAACATAATTTTTGGCGCAAAGTTTCATACGGATCCTAGAAGTGACAATGATGCTGGCAACGTATAAACTCGCTTTTAGAGGCTCGAAAGGATTCAAATAAGAATCTGTTGGCCAAATATGATCCGGTTTTAAGGAAATTGTTAGCAACACCTATAGGTTCTCTTAAATATTTAAGTCAAATACAGAACGGATTCGTTTGTCTCTTGGGGCAAGAAGTTTATGGAAATATTGTTCGCGACTTGAAAGATGTTCCCATTTTTTCATTTATTTTGGATACAACTAAAGTCGCTGGCAAAATTGATCAATTGAGTCAGGTTTTTCGTTACATGAGTACCATTTGTAGTGATAAATGGGAGCCTGTTGATATACAAATGAACAGGGACCGTAATCATTATGAGTTTTATCAAAAAAATTGATATATAATCGTTATTTTAAGATTTTAAATTTTACGATTACTGATAATAATAAACTACAGAGTTTTATTAATTTGTTCAGAAAAATATAATTAAATATCGTGTTTTACTTTTTTGATCAAAAATAAAAATTCATTTTTGATTGTTATGTTTTCGATCTGAAATAATGATTATTTTGTGAGTTGTTATTTTTTTGATAAAAAATAATTATTATTTTGTAATTTATTTTTTTTTTATCAAAAATAATCATTATTTTTTGAGTTTTATTGTTTTGTTCAGAAATAAAACTCATTTCTTGAGCGTTATTTTATTTCTCGGAAATAAAAATTATTTTTTGAGTTTTATTTTTTTTGGCAGATCGAAAAACTCAAAACGCTCTATTGCTTTTGTATTAAGTTTTAGAGTACTATTTTTTTTTGCTATGCCTTTGTCATCACATGCACTAAAAAATGGCACCACATTTATACACATATATGTATGTGTGCATATGTATGCATTATTGCAAAAGTATCATTAAAACGAAAAATGTACGTACTAATTCATCTAAAATCGTAAAACAAAAATAATTACATAAGTATATACACATTTTGTATGCACATGCAAGAATGTGTGTTCATTTGTATGATAATATCTGCGGTTGTACGAGTATGGCATAGTAGCTTAAGATGAGTTAAGAAAGAAGTGAAATTGCTATTTTATAAGCAGTCTAGATGTTTAACCGCTCGCAAAATTGTATTTGTTGAACTTTGCGACTGAGTTTCCGGCCAAATTACATCCGAAGTTTCATTACTCGGCGATGACACATTTTCTTCTGATGTGCCGGTTTCGCCATTGTCACTATTTTGCTGCCTCGGAACCTTTGTAATGAAATATAAAATATGTCTTTGCTTAGATATGTATGTTCTAAAATTTCATACCAAATTTAAAAATTTGGCATTTTTAAACTGTATCATAATACAATAGCGTCCCGGTTTGTGTAACTAATTACTGTCGGGGGTATCGAGCACTTTTTAGTATTCAGTTGTGCGTATTGAATCTGTAAAACAAAATACGATTTATGATACAAAAAAGCGTGATGTTGGGCAAACCGGGATGGAACTGTAGTTATCTAAGTTTAAACCTCTGAAACATACCCCCTTTTTGAATTTAAGTATCTGACGAATAAGCTGCTTCAAGTGGGACTTCGCGCACATCATTTTAATTGGATTTTTTATTAACAATCGGCGTATTCGAGGATCCAGATACACGCAAGCAAGGACTGAAGGACTATTTAGTAACCGATCTTCTCGCTTTTCCAAACACTTAAATAACAACTGATTGTTATCGCTGTTATTTGCTTGTACTTGTAGCTTTAGTTGCATCCACAGAATATAAAAATCTCCCAAAAACAATTGGCTAGATTGCAGTTTTAAAGTTGCCTCATTGATTGGATCTAATGTTCTAACCAATTCGCTTACATTTCTCCAATCAGCAATGGAAAGATTCAACTTTTCGTCAATGTGCTCAGCGCAAAACTCCGTGTACGATAAAAGACTTTTAAGCATTTTGAAGGTAGAATTCCATCTTGTAACTACATCTATCAACGGTCGATTTAGTCCCTGAGATGCCATGTTGTATCTAAATGGAATATTGTGCACAATAGAGAAATTTGCATTGAAAGCTTATTTAGTTTGGTTTAGTTTTATTTTACAATAGAGATTTTACTACAATATGTTAGTGGCCTGTCCATTCTTACAATTATTGACCCATACTCTTTACAGATTTCAAAAGTACCCAATACTTTCGATATTCGGTACATAAATGTTCGAATTTCTAATAAGAGCATGCAATCACCTAAAATAAGGATTAGGTGCAGTTTATAGCAGCTTTGTCCTTAGGAAATTGTATGAAGGAGCTGCGTATCAATATCTCATTTCTACTTTTATTTTTGGCGTTAAGCAGGAGTAACGAAACTTTTTTTTAAGTATTTGGTAACGTGCATTCGATGCCAACAATTCAGAACATCACTATTATTTGTTAGCAACTTTGTTCTTTCAGTAGCGTGTACCCGAAGGGATTATCAAAAAAATCAAAATGTTTCTAAGTACAATGAAAGTAAAAAAAACATAGCTTGCCGTATATTTTGTTAAAAAAATGGCTAGCGAAAAGCCTTAAATATTTATTGTGATTAGACAAACTTTCAGATAAAGATTTTTTGTTACTGCGTTCAAAAACCTAAAGGCAAATTTAGACTCAGCGGGCGCTGTTAATATAGAAACGCCGCATTGGTACTTGCCAAAATCAACATACATACATACGAGTATGTTATATTATTGCACATTCCCTTTGGTAAATATTTGGCACGTCACTGGCTTGCTTGTCAATGAAGTCATAACGGAATAAAGCCTTCTTATCAATAGTGCTACAGTCGAACTTCCCTATAAAGAACTTCCCTGCACTGAAGTTCCCCCTATTACGAATTGATTTATGCTATACACATTTTTCATTCCACTTTAAGTATACTCGTATTTCAGTCAATAATAATTTAACAAAACCAAAATTGCTGCTATTTCAAATAACATAATATCCAAATTGTCTGTATACTGAAGTTCCTTAATAATGAAGTGATTCTCTAGTCTAATGCGGATTCACTATAGTCAAGTTCGACTGTAATAACAACGCGTACGGTAAGTTATCTATGGGTAATTTATAAATGCAGGTAAAACTCTTCACACTTCTCACATTTCGCAAACCAATTTAGTTTTATTAATTCCATACGAAATAATGGCACAAGCATTTGTACATAACTATACATTTGTGGTCATATGGAAGAGAAGCATATGTCGACATGAAAAAGTGCACACTTAAGCAGTAGTATTTAATTTTATGCTAGCTTGGCTATGGTACAAAAATAATTAGTTTATATACGTATGTATATACTTATGTAATTATTTTTGTTTTACGATTTTAGATGAATTAGTACGTACGTTTTTCGTTTTAATGATACTTTTGCAATAATGCATACATATGCACACATACATATATGTGTATAAATGTGGTGTCATTTTTTAGTGCATGTGATGACAAAGGCATAGCAAAAAAAATAGTACTCTAAAACTTAGTACAAAAGCAATAGAGCGTTTTGAGTTTTTCGATCTGCCAAAAAAAATAAAACTCAAAAAATAATTTTTATTTCCGAGAAATAAAATAACGCTCAAGAAATGAGTTTTATTTCTGAACAAAACAATAAAACTCAAAAAATAATGATTATTTTTGATAAAAAAAAAATAAATTACAAAATAATAATTATTTTTTATCAAAAAAAAAACAACTCACAAAATAATCATTATTTCAGATCGAAAACATAACAATCAAAAATGAATTTTTATTTTTGATCAAAAAAGTAAAACACGATATTTAATTATATTTTTCTGATCGATTAATAAAAAAATGTATTTAATTATTGATTACAAATTTTATGGATATCGCTCAGCAAATTTGAAATCGTAACAGATTCGAATAGGGCTTGAAAAAATATACACAGGGGTATTCTCAAAACTATTATCTGAAGTTCGGAAGCATTTGATTTTTTTCATTGAAAATATCAAAATAATCATTATTTTCGGTCCCTGCAAATGAACGAGGTATTTACTTCTTTTACTACTGTAAAAGATCAATATGTTGCAGGCCTCGAAAAACTTGTAATCCTCCAAACAGAAGAAGGGTCTTGATTTTCAGAAATGTCGAGGTCAAGCATACGACGGTGCCATAAGTGGCACTTATTCAGGTTTACAACAGAGAATGAAAGATTGCGTTCCTCATGCACAATTCGTTCATTGCGCTAGTCATAACTTGAACCTTGTTTTGAAAGACGCAGTATCGTGCAATAGAGAAATTAAAGAATTCTGCGAAACTGTTCAATCTTTGTACGATTTTTTCGGTCATAGTATTAGTCGTTGGAATCAACAACAAAGTCTATACGAGAAAGGCGCACAGACTCTAAAAACCTCGAATGCAACTCACTTTGCTAGAAGGTACGACGCGGTTCATGATTTGAAACAGAGGTTTTGCGATGTTCTCAAATGTTTAAGCCAGATAATATTAAAAACCAAAAAATCTGCTGGGAGAAGGCGTTGGGGATTCAGAAAAAATCGAGAATTTTTATTTTGTGTTCCTTCTTGTTCTTCAAAATTAAATTTTGCGAACAATTAAGTTACCTTCAAAGCGATTGCAGTCGGAAAAAATGATCTTCTGTTCGCCCATGATTAATAGCAAGTATAAAGAAGCTGAGGGACTGGGTTTGCTACAACCACAGTTCCTAGCATATGCTTCGATTAAAGATTTAGAGGAAAAAGCTGATGAGTTCTCCAAAAAATTTCGGACGACGTATCATCTTCATTTTCCTCTGAATTGCTTTCTATCAGGTCTACGTTTCAGAAAGAAATTATCCCAATGAAAGATGTGAAAGAGTTGGCTCAGTTCTTTTTTATTCAGAATGCCTCATTGTCTTCGAGTTATGCAGATGTTTACACGGCTTTTCTTATGTTTCTAACAGTTCGCGTCACTGCGGCAAAAGCTGAGCGAACTTTTTCAAATTAAAATTTATCAAAAATTACTTGCGAAGCACGATGACACAAGAAAGACTGAGCAATTTGTCACTATTATCCAATTTTCGAATTCTTTCACACTTCTTACGAATTATTTATTTAGGGAGAGAAAATCATACCAAGAATGATAGAAGACAAGATTGTGCTGATTAATCAGAAATTCAGAGAGTAACTTGGCTGTGACATCACACCAGATTTACCGGTGGAGAGAAATGAGAGGACACACGTTGGTATATACATATTTTAGAAAGAATACACACTAAAATTATTAAACACGTTGGAAATAATGCATACACTGTTTTGTTAACAAAATCTGTTGTGACGTAGAAATTTTGTCAACATTTCTAAGAGAGGGTTAGCAGTACCACAATATGCCCCACCTTTTGTATTATTTTCATCACGAAATCATACTAATATATTTTGGTTTAATTTAAATCAATAAAATTAGTTTATTTAACTCACTTGGCGCTTTAACCGGTTAAGCGATTGTAACCAAAAAAATATCATTTTATACATAAGATCTATATACCAAAAATTACACATCTGAGTCAAATAAATGTGGAGTTATAAGAAATTTGAGTTTTTCAAAATGATACTGTGTGATCTAGAGGACATATACATTTACCCAAATATCATTAATCTGCACCGAATAGTTGCGGAGATAAGACGAATTGAAATGTTCTCCTCCATGGGGCGTGATACCGCCTACTTCTCCGAAATTCCTAAAGATCAGCTCAATACTTTGGACGCCTATTAATTTTTATATATAAGATTGATGGGTCCTAAGGTCAAATATTAATAATAAGAAAAAGTACCTACCCACTATTTTTTTGCATAGATTCAGCGCAGTACAAAATTGGACACGCGAGAAATAAGTCCACTGTTAACTAACTTTCGTTTCCAAGGTATCATTATAACAAACGCCCTTTCACAGTTAATTTTTGGCGTTCATCAGAATGTTCGGGAGCTGCAGTGATGAAAATTACTCCGATAAATGGTCTGAGATCGGCATCAAAATATTTTTTTATCTGTGCACATTTTGCTGCAATTTTTATGGAAACCATAATAACTCAGTCATACTCGATTTGTCTCCACGTATGTATTTTAGTTTATTAAATGTTAACGGATTAATTGACCAAAAATTCTTTGTCAAGATTATCTCACGTGCTGCCATATGGATATAAGTTAGATATAAAAAGGAGTATTTTACAGTTACAACAAATATGGGTAAATGAATAAAACGATTCGCAATTGGACCTTATCCATACGAGTTTAAGTTTAAATAAGTATCTATAATTTAAACATGTGTGCATTTCCCGTCGTAAACAAAGTTCGTATTGATATTCAAAATAAAAAATCATTTTCAGCGCAATTTTTCGTAATCTCTTCACTGGCATTATTTTATATTTTTTCGTAGTGTTCAATGACAAAATATCTTGTGTTTTCAATTAGTTTGTATGTTTATCCACATAACAAAAATTATTTAGAAACCGAATTAGCAAATGAAAGGAACCTAAAATGAATTTGTGTAATATATTACATAGTAGGTAAACAAATATTAGTTAAGTCTATAAAAAAACAAGTAATAAAATAAATTTAACCAGGATAGGATGTTTCTCACACAACGAGTAATCTTCACTTCACTTCTTTCTAAAACAAAAAATAAATAAATATCTAAGAGTTTTAGTTTCCAATTCGATAAGTTTGTAAATGTTACGACTTGTTCAGTTTTTAACTGCTTTAGTGCCACATCCTTCGGATATTATTACAATATTGCATTTACAATCCGGCCAAAATTATTCTAGGATCTTCTACGGCACCTTTGATCTTACGTAAGAACATTACAGCCTCACGTCCATCAATCAGTCGATGATCATAAGTAAGAGCAACGTACATCATAGGACGTATAACAACCTAGTCAAATAAATGAAATAATACATATTGTTAAGAAATCAAGTAAGTGTAATGTACGTATGTATATCACTTTACGCACTTGTCCTTTTACAGCAATTGGTCTTTCAAATATACCGTGCATGCCTAAGATAGCACTTTGTGGTGGATTGATGATTGGAGTCCCCAACAACGAACCAAATACGCCTCCATTACTTATAGTGAAGGTTCCACCGTCCATATCTTCAATGGCTATAGCATTCCGCTTTGCTTTTTCTCCAAGAGCGGCTAAAGCAATTTCAATATCTGCATAATTCATGCTTTCAACGTTTCTTATAACGGGTACGACCAGACCTTTAGGTGTCGCTACAGCAACTGAAATGTCTACATAATCGCGGTAGACGATCTCCTAAAATTTGGGAATAAATATTATTGATTAAACTTCTCAGGACAAAGAACACACATGTACCTATATAGATATCAAAAATTTTAGATTGAGTTTTAATCAATTAGTATATGCACACTACTGTATTTCCATTCATTTCATTGTACTATTCTGCTTATTGTTAGCATGCACTACACAATAGTTTTATTCGGCCTAGGGAATATGGAAAACATATTCAATTGTGTTTTCGAAGTATCATTATATTCAGATATACTCGTACACTTAGGTCTATGCGTTCCTCATAAAACCGCATAAAAGAAATTCTCATAAAAAAATTGTTTACTCTATAATTTTACTTTATTCAAAACCTGCGTAAATTCAGATACTTCAAACGCTTACAAAAATCCAATGTAGCAGTATTAACCAATATAAAACAAATTATTTCTTCACATCACTTATTATTCTATTTGCTTTTATCCGTATTTTAATCAAACACAAAAAACACACCACCATAATTACATGAATTATATTACACACTGCAAAACAGGCATAACTTTCACAAAAGCAAAAAAAAATTTTTAAAATCATACAAATTCAAATCAGCATAAAAAACGCATAAAAGAAGGCCTAAATTTATGTTACAAAAAATTTCTTCTTTATATCTTTTGCAAGAAATTTTCTTCTGACGCAAAACAAATAATACTAATCTATAAGCATAATCACCTGTCCGTCAATAACAGCATTAACTACAGGCTGATCCTCTAGTGCGTAAGCAGCAGCTTTGGAGAAAATGGACATAAAACCAAGTTTAATACCATACTTCTTTTGGAAAGAGTCCAGATTAGCTTTACGGAATTCCATGGCCCCACTAACAAAGAAAAGAAATATAGACAATTAAAGTGACATATTAGATAAGCATCACCCGAAATTAAAATAATTGAAAATAATTCACAAGAAATTTAAATACTACACAGATCTATCTCCGACGGAGAGTCCGAAGAGTCCGGGCATGAAGATAATATTTTTTATTACGCGTTCGGCTCGAAATTTTAACGCATTTTCGAAGATCGAGATATTCGCATCACCAATCCCGATTAAAATACATATGCAAATAAATTTTGTACGAATGGGAAAATGTGTCGCAAGAAGGGATACGAGTACAAAAAAAGGAAAAATGTTGAAACATTATCAATATTTTAGTCATTAACAAGCACTTTTAATATGCTATTGGGACTATTATATATTACACTACGATTTCCATTTACGATTTTAGTACAAACTATTTCCTGCAACATAACTTATTGTCCAGAAAAAAACCCCGAAAATAGAACAATCAAACTCGATTAAAACGAAAGATTCTACAATGTATTTCAAATGAATCTTTCAGCTATATTAATTCCGGTGTATACTGAATTTGTCATTTATCATTTTCATTTAGGAACGTAAATGAGTAGAGTCACTGTTAAGCAATATGCAAAAATAATATAATATAAGATTGCGCCTTCCGAGGACCGCTAGTCCTCTCTCTGTCGATTAGACAGCATCCACCCATTCCTTGACGAAATAAAATCATTTTTCACAAACCATGCTAAGAGAACTTTTCAGTCATTCTCCCGTTTTCCCGTTCTTCCTCTTTTTTTTAGAATTGTTTCTTTGCACACTCCTTCTCTAGCTATTATTACGTCACTATCAGTTGCTCTCATCGTGGAAGGCGCAATCTTGTATTCTATTATTCTTGAGCAATATGACTATGCAACATAAAAAATGTGATGCATACACACACATATTAGACATCTACATCATGAATTTTATTTTACAAGATTGCGCCTTCCGCGGACCGTCGATTTGACAGCACCCACCCATTGCTGGCGAAATAAAAGCAATTTGCTTTTATTTTACACAAGCAACAGCTAATAAAAACTTTCTATCGGTTTGTCGCTTGCCCACTTCTTCTGCGCTTCTGCCTCTACTTTTTTAGAATTTCTTATTTGCTCTCTGATTCTCTAGCTATTATTTCATCACTATCACTTGCTCTCAGCGCGGAAGGCGCAATCTTGCATTTGCATGAATGTAGTCATTAGCACTTATAACACATTAGTTACCTATGTTTTCGTATTCTCCTATAAAAAGCTTGCCAGTAACTAAATTGATGAGCGTAATACTTGAAACACAATGCCGACGTACGGCGAATTTTCGCTAGAGCGACAACGTCAGAAACGTTCGCCCAAAAATTTCGTCTAGTAAAACACAACTACGGCAAAATGAAAATAGCTAATTATGACAAGTCGCAATTCAAATTTTGATTTTCAATTTAAAAAAGTGAGAATATGTTGTGCTGAAGTTTAAATATTTCGATTTAAAACGCCTGAGTATATTAAACATATGTCCACAATGGATTGCAATTTGCTGCTCCGCCAGCGACGGCAATAGAAATAAGTCTATCGCAACGAATGTTCCTCGGACGAAAGTCGTTGTTCACTTTGGTTGTAAGCATTCTCATATATGCCAGTGAGTTTTATTTTTGACAGCGAAAGTTCGCGACGAAAAATTCGTCGTTCGTCGGTATTGTGTTTTAAGCACAACTAAAATTTGATGTGGCTTACGAAACGCTATCCTGTAAAGTTATTACTGGTCCTTACTCGTTTTTACTGAATATACGAGTTTCGAGGACAGGTCATCAATTACATTACCGGTGGCCATTATCGAGCAATCATCAGCACATGAGACTTTGGTGACTACATCTGCCGGTTGGGCGGCTTAGAGATATATTGATTAAACAAGAATGGAGGCAAAACGCCACCCTGCGGTACCCCTTGCTTAATTCTCCACAGTTAAGATGTTGAGCCTCTAAATAGTACTAGTAAGTCCGTTTCAATAGTACGTTTCAGTCCGTGCGGGAGAATTGATGCCTCCACGCCCGCTAGTAGCGTGGAACGGCTAACCGTGTCAAAAGCCTTTAACAGGTTCAACGCCACAAGGACGGTTCTCTCCCAGAGGCGGTTCTGGTTAAGACCATGATTCAACTGTGTTTTTATGGCATTGGTGTTATACTGTGCACTTTCCGGAAGCCATGTTGATGCTTAGCCGAGCCCAGGTGGTGTGGGTAGTACGGGAGGAGTAGGACTCCAGTATCTTTATCACTGGCGAAAGCAGAGAATCCGGCCGATAGGAATCACCCAGCAGCAGTGGGACCACCCTTCCAAATGTCAGGAATAATGAGGGTGGTCATGAACAAATTTAGGATCGCTGTAAGGTACTCAACTCCCACGGGGTCCAAATTTTTCAACATTATTACGTCCTTGGACTGTTCGCGCAACCTCCTGGTCACCTTAGTTTGGTCCCATCCACCGAAGGATTACAGGACTTCAGATGCACCTTTCACTTCTTCCGCTTGTTCTGATCCACCAGCTTCCGAGACCCCACGTCCTAATACCTAATATAGGATTACGGGGATCGGAGTGGTGAAGGCGATTACGCTCGTTCGCTAACGCAGCCGCTTCAGCCGGGAAATTGGGATGGATCTCGGGGATACTGCCTGTCGGCATGAAGCGAGCCGTAGCAGACGCAACCACCTTGCGGAACTTTTGCTCGCCCTTACGAACATCGGTGGGTGTGGGAAAAGCTCTGAAGACATTCTCAGTGAACTCCGCGAGCCCGATCTAATCAGGCACCCTCCCCCCGAAATTTCAAAATTGACAATGATTTATGCATTGAAAAAAAAAACATCGCTTGAAAATCATGTCATGTATTCTTGTGATTGAATATTTTGTTAATTGCAAAAACAGTGTACGATTACTCAATGCGTTATACTATTTCGAAATTTGGAATGTCGCGCCAACTCCGAAAAATCGATTTCTTATTTTGTGCATATGGCAGCACTGGGCTGCATTGTTTACATTTGAACAGCAGTGGAGAACGCAACTGCGTTCGAGCTCCAAGAATTGTTTCCCGACAAAAAAATCCGCGCTAATCCGCAAACTTCATCAAGTGAAGCTTACTTCACAACCGCAATATTTATTCCATGCATCGACGCATTAGTACAGAATTTGACAGAAAGATTTCTCGAAAATGAATCTGTACTACCAAGCTTTCAACTGCTTCTGCCAGGATTTGCTGTAGTAAGTAAATCGGATGAGTGGGACAAGTTAGCACCATACTTCGAAGATAAGATGTCATCGTCCGCGGTGAAAGGTCGACTGTTCAACTGAAGTTTTGAAACTGTTGGAGTATTGTGACGGAACGTATTTTCGAGCTATGAAACTGCTTCTTACCGTTTTGGCCACACTTCCAGTAACAACAGCTAGTGTCGAGAGATCATTTTCTACTATGAAGAGAATAAAAACTCTACCCCGAAGTGTAATGGGTCATGATAGGCTCAGCGCACTGGCTATGATTTCAATTCATTGGGATACTGCTGTCGATCCAATATTCAAGTGATCAACATTTTATCGAGAAAAAAATCGAGTAGATTGCTCCTTTAATCAGATGCACCAAGAAGCAAATTATTCTTTATTGATTTTTGTCTTGTATTATATTATTGTAGAATCATTTATCTCAAAATATATACAATTTTTAGAATTTATGTCTTTATTAGTAGCTTTCCATACGTAAATACTAGTTTTGCGCAATTATGAGTTATCAACTAAGTATGTCCAATCATTAATTAGAGCATCAATGATTTTCAATGATACAGTTACGTTATGTACTATTATATGATATATGTAACTACAGCTATATTATCTTTCAATATGATATAATTTAGCTTTGGTTTCAGATTTGCGTGGATGATTCAGTGATGTATAAAGGCTCAGTGAGCAATACAGGTTTAAAAATATTAAAATTGAAAAACACAAGCCATATATATTTTATATTGAAATAGTTTTCTAGAATTAAAGCAATATTTTGAAACTAAAAACTATTCTGATTGGTTCGCCTATTTATATAAACACAAATATATCAATTACTGCAGGGACAAGAAATTATAAAACAGCAAAATTTAACATTAATTATAACTTTTTCGAATCTCAGTTATAACTTGCAATTCAGATATAGGCGATTCCACTAGAAGAAGGAATGACGTCAAATTTATTTCATTAAAGCAAGTATGAAGGTGTTGAAATTTAATTTTTTCTCGGCTAATCAATAATTAGGACGTTCACCTCATACATAGATGAGCAATGATAACCGATATCCCTTTCAAATTTGCGGGTCCCTCCCGAAACTAAATCCTAGCTATGGGCCTGACTGGCATCATTGTTCAACGTGCAGAATGTGGAATCGACTATCTGCTCTGTCTAATGCCAGAGCTCGTGATGCGCGTTGAAGTCACCTACTACCAAACGGTTTTCACCTCTGAAAAGCGCTCCTATGTCAGGGTGATATCCTGCAGGTGATAGCGGCTATATACACATTCAATATTTCAAGCTCGACATCGCCTGACCCGACACCTATTCCCTGACATTCTAGACTAGTGGCCCTGCGGTTGGTGTCTTCTTCGATGAGACGAAACTGCACTGTGTGGTGGGTGAAGAACGCAGCTATCGACAGGTTATGCCGACTCATAAAATCAGATCTTACCCCGCAGCCCGTTGCAGTTCACTTGAAGGAGGCTCCTCTGCCACGGGAGAGTCGTCGCGGAGAGGGGTGTGATTTTGTTCATTTTGGCACGAAGCAGACTGTGTGTGGTACCAGGAGCTGTCCACACGAGGGGCGGAGCTGGCTGGGGATGAGGAGCGACCATGTTGTTTTTGTGTGCCTCTTTGGGCCGTGGAGGTTCTACCGGTGCTTGCAGCGAGATGCCAGACACGTGCCTTCGAATAATAACTGGCTAAATCATTGTGTTGTACATTTTTGTGGGGGGTGGTTTGGGGCTTCAACAACATTATACAATTTTACGCACAGTCGTAGATTTTTAAAACATAAGGATCAACACTGATTAAACTATTATTGTTATTGTTGTTATTATTTTCAAAACGATTTTTGAGCAATTCAATTTCTTTGTTTAAATTTAAGTTTTATTCACTTAAAACCATGTATATGTCACTGACGAAGTAAATAAATTTATTAAATTAAAAACTTTGTAAACGAAATTATTCCAATACGTACATTTATTTCCACATTTTAAAAGTGAAATTATCTTTTCGTTGCACTAAATTCATATGAACATATGCTTTTAAGTTATTTATTAATTTATTGGTCATATTATGATATATTTCTATTTTATGCCTCACGACTATACTTATAATGCCAATGACTCTTTTAATCGTATAGTTATAGTGAAGGACTTGGAAATGTACCTAGACTCCAAATTAAAATTTGACTCAGCGAACACTAAACTTCGTTTGATTAAACGTAATTCCAAAATTTTCGCAATCCACTTACGCTAAAAAACCTCTTTACTATTCTTGTTAGATCAATATTGGAACCCCAATCTTGACACCGACATCGTAAATGAATGTCCGGCCTGTGGAGAATCCCCGCACGATATCAACCACCTATTCACATGCCCCAACAAACGCATTCATCTAACCCCCCTCGCCCTATAGGCCAACCCTATCGAAACATCACGTTTCCTGAGCCTCCTCTTAGATGAGTTTGAAGATAACAACCATGGGTAAGCTGATCTAGCAGGATGTAGCTAGCCCTACAACAACAACAACGAGACGAAGAGTTTTGCAATAAGTTAAGCCATGTAGAGAAAAAAATTGTTAGCCTAGAAAGCTAGGTGATAGAAGTGAAACTTCATGGATCTCGATGGGCACTTGATATGAAAATACTCACCCTAGCCAGCAAGTTTTATTTTTTGTAAATGATTTAAATATCTTGCATCTTTTGTCGTGCCTGATCTGGTTGTTGAGTCTTTGTGATTATTATTCATTTTTAAATTAAATTTACTTCCTAAAAATTGTACAAGTGGTTGAGCTTCTTCTTAAGATTAAAATCACCGCTTAAAATCATTGGCATAGTGTGCAAATCTTTTCCTAATTCTGCTGCACCAGAGGGAGTATATGCCAATAATGCTCTATGTATGAATTTTATTATATCGTGAATTCTCTGGTTCGGAGTGATGCAGAGAACAATCATTGCCACACTCTGTCCGCTTTGCTACCCCTCTCTCGTTTTTGTCCTAATCCGAATCTGTTGCGTTTTCGTTTCTCCCCCATGTCTCCTTCCGTCCGACTGCCCCACCACGCGCGCCCTCCCCTCCCTTTTCCTGTCGCTTTTTCGTTTCATTCGATATTGGAATTACAGCCCAACGAGAGCAAAGAAGTTTCACTTCAAAAAGAGTGGAAAAGTTATATCTCTGATGCAAAAATCTTTGGGAAATAAGCGGAGTTCTGATTACGTTACTAAAGTGGAAGAATTTCCTGAAGCACATGAAGTAATGGGGTGCAAAATGTCCATATCATTTGGAATTTTCATTGCAGTTTCGATTTTTTTATTTTCCCTCTTTGAAGAAAATGTCATAATTTCATAACCCTTCAGCTAATTCTGAACAATGATACCAATGGTGTTATAAGTACAACAGAGTAGAACGTTCTTGACAGAAAATTACTTAAATGTAAATCCTTTCTTGTAAAATTCTAGAAAAAGGAGCTACCAAAGTTAAAAATTAAAAAAAAAATTTTTTTTAATTTCAGATTGAATGCCAATTTATTTCACAGATTCAAACTATTTTTGCGAAAGTCGCTATTGAACAAAAAGGTCCAACATTTTTCTTTTGAAAGATACATCAAAACCCAAAATAGCTAAAAAAAAATTGAAAGAAAGAAAGTTTGTTTTGTAAACGAGATCATGGCAAATTCGTTTTTTATGAGTAAGTTGAATTTGAGGGTGTTTGGAAATTTTCAAACACATTTTTGTGATTCCCTTGACCAAATCTACAACCTCTACTAGGTCACTTGGAAAGTTCGTGCATTTTTTTTTTAATTTTGTAACACTATATGACATAGTTAAGGTACATAAAAAATGGCTTAATGTGGTTTAAATATTTTAGTAAATTCAATTTGAGAATATGCAATCAGCGTAGTTATCAAGTAACAATTCGCATTCTTGACACGCTTTCGATTCACAGCGGGAAAACATGTAAAAAAGCTAAAAACTATTTCATAAGAATAAGAAACGTTTGTTTAAATAGTTATTGATGCAAGTTATAAGTGGCATTAATAAATTTCCATTAAATAACATTGTGGCCCACAATATTATAATGCGGTTAGTTACCACCTATGCTAATAAGTCTAAGTCGGAATAGATATTTAACTCACCTCATATCGATTTCGTTGAACGTGGTCAACATGGCGTTTGTGTTTTGGGCATCTTTTAAACGCGAGGCAATTTTCAGTCGCATTCGATTCATTTTCACACGCTGCTCCGTACGTGTCCCAGTAATTTGACGGGAATAATCCGCTGGTGGCACCTTTACTTGTGGAACAGCTTGTGCTGGAGGCAAAGAAGCAACGGGAATTTGTCCAGCTGGAGTAGATGGCTTTGGTGGTGGTGGTGGTGGCGGAGCTGCCCTCGCTGCAGGAGGTGGTGGTGGGGGTCTAGCAGCCGGAGGTGGCGTTGCAGGAGCAGTGGGTTTTGGTGGTGCTGGAGCAGCAGGTTTTGGTGGTGGTGGAGCGGCAGCAGGCGCAGCAGAAGCGCTTGGAGTACCCTCGGCTTTCTCTATTTTAAATAAGGCCTGCCCAGCTTTCACTGTACTACCATCTTCAACTAAAATCTCGCGAATTATTCCACCAACGGGTGCTGGCACTGGCATAGCCGTCTTGTCGGTCTCAACTTCCATGACAACCTGATCTTGAGCCACATAATCGCCAACTTTAACCGTAAATCTATAAAATAAATTATTTTGGAGTTTACTTAAAATTCCCAGATTGTATACATAGTTATGTACGTTCTGCAACTAGTCTATGAAAATTAAAAATAATTAGCAAAACCGGTTGAAAAGCATGCAGAAGTGCGGGCCCTGCCGAAGCCTTCATACCTTTCATGATAATATAAAAATTTAATTTAAAGTACTGCATTGTTAGCGTAAAAAAAAATTTAAATCTTAAAATACTATTTATTTTACTCATAAAAAATAAAATACAATCAAAAAAAAAAGTACATTAACTTTGATAAAATAAAATGCTTTTCTAAAAAAAATAAAAGATTAAGATATGTACATATAAAAATGTAATGTAATGTAAGCGTTAGAACTAAGAAATACCCCGTCATGGTTATTATTGGAGGTTTCATATGTTATCACGCTTGTAGGTACTGTCTGCCGAAGAACTCGTCAATAACAAATCAATCACAGTTTGCTGTTTTGTAGCCAGAAAATTGCCTAGCAATGCATGTAGTCGAAGTTGGCTCAATAGCATTCAGTAGACCTGGTAAGATTTGAAAAGTGAATGGCCTACACAATTTCACGATTTTTACGATCTAAATACATATATCAATTTTAAATCAAAACCTCATATCTGAACAATCAGTTGTATGGAAGCAATAAGTTATAGTGGCCCGATCCTAATGATTTTTTTTTTGTGTACAGTTAATTAATTATAAGTGAGCAAAGTGCCAAATTTCAAATTATTATCTACTTTAATTCAGGAGTTATAATGCCAAACCTAATATCTGAAGAATCGGTTGTAAGGAAGCCATAAGTTACAGCCATAGTATACATTGTATACTTTATTTTAATTATAAGGGAAAGGAGTGCCAAACTTCATGCGCTTAGCTTAGTGTAGGAGTTATAACGCAAAACTTCATATCTGAATAATCAGTTGTATGGGAGCTATAGTGGTCCGATTTTACACGAAGTTGGAAAGTATGTTTTTGCTAATGAATCATGAGCTTTGTTTCTGATCTTTTAATAACAACAATAATTTGCCACTTATACCATAACTTAATGTTTGGCCGAAATTTTGGTGGGCATCTTGATGTTGTAACACAAATTGAGGGGCCTGCGGTTATACGCCGACTGCAAACCACGATGCAGCGAATACAAGGTGACGACAAAAGCACTTCCGTTACTTCTTACTTGCTTCGTTTGACATAATGACGTAGCAGGAGGTTCTGGTTGTTTGTTTACGAATACAGACTGAGAAACACAGATTGTGCCACGTGTTGTTTATGATAAACGTTAATTTTCAAATATTTGTGTAAAACTATCTTAAAAATAAATAAAATTAAGTGCCGCGTTTTGAATTGTGCAAGCAACAGCAAAAACAAGGATAGAAAGTGCAGTTTTTTTCAAATTTCCCGCTGATTATGCTGTGGCTGTGCGTGCGTGTGTGTGCGCGCAATTCTTTTTCAGTGTTCAGACAGGGAAACTTGTCGCGGCAACTCATTAGACAGTGTTCAAACGAGGAAACTTTTGTCGCGGCAACTCGTTACTTGTAGGTGAGAGAGGGACAGGGAAAGGGGAAGGGCACCGAGTTGATCGTGCTCGGGCGACACGCTTTGTGTTCTTATTCGTCTCAGTCGGCAGCTAAGAAATTTGACATTCCTTTTCATTTATAAATTCTTTCAGTGGGTGCAGTTTTGTTGAGTTTTAAGTGAATACATGCGGGAAGTTGGGAAATGAAATTTTGTTCTTATTTTTTTGCGATTAAATATACACATGTGTATGCATATACTATACATATTAACGTAAATTATGTTAAAACTTCATTTTTCAACACCTTTTACTTATAATCACAAAATTTATCAGAATGTGTAAATGCCGCTTAAGCGAAGCGTACAGAAATTTGCGAAAATGATATAAAATGAAATGCCAGAAAATCGCCTGTACAGAGTTGCTCTGTGTGAACGTGACGAGCAACACCAAAAGGGAAATCGCCGATAATAAGCAACAAAAGTTTCCTCGTTTGAACACTGTCTTACTTGTAGGAGAGATAAGGGACGGCGAAAGGGGAAGGGCACCGAGTTGATCGTGCTCGGGCGACACGCTTTGTGTTCTTATTCGTCTCAGTCGGCAGCTAAGAAATTTGACGGGAGAGGTACTAAATTCTGCTTTTCAAAATTCTTTTGGATGAAAATTCTGTAAAAATCAAAAAAAAAATTCTGTCCAGCCTAAATTCTTTTGGTTCAATATTCTGTATTTAAAATTCTGTATGATCAAAATGATGGAGAACTGAAATTCTGTATATTAAAATTCTGGAATCAAAATTATTTTCGATCAAAATGCTGTAAAAATGTAACCAAATAAGCAGATAACCTGATAAGCACGCTTACCTGAATAGCACATTTATTTTATGAATAATGGAATTCCGATTTTATAGAATCAATGGTATATATACATACGTCAATTAAAGAAAAATTCAAAAATTCATTCAAAACAAAAGTTATTAAATTATAATGGCGAAACAATTATTATATTATTAAATTTTTAGCAATTCGCTTTAGAAAAGAAACATGCCTTAATATAAGCCTTTTTTTTGTTATTCTTTTAATTCTGTTGTTTGCTTTTACAGCCTTCTTCGTTTGACTAATTTTGTGACCATTTTGAAATTTCTGAAGCTATAAATACATACAAACATATGTACATTTGCTTTATGTAAATCTGTTTTGATAATATAGGAAACCATATGGGTCAAGACAACTCATGTATTGGCAGTATTTTGTTTTGCAAAACTCTGTATTGAAAAACCGGAAGAGCATATGGATAAATAAAAAAAGTGCGCAGTTTTGCAAAACAAAATACTGCCAATACAAAATTTTGATTTACAGAATTTAAAATTACAGTGTTCCGCAATACAGAATTTTAACAGTACAGAATTTTGAATTACAGATTTTTGAATACAGAATATTGAATACAGAATTTTAAATACAGAATTTTGAACCAAAATCATATTGTACCCAACCCAAATTTGACATTCCTTTTCATTTATAAATTCTTTCAGTGGTTGCAGTTTTGTTGAGTTTGAAGTGAATACATACGGTAAGTTGGGAAATGAAATTTTGTTCTTATTTTTTTGCGATTAAATATACACATGTGTATGCATATACTATACATATTAACGTAAATTATGTTAAAACTTCATTTTTCAATCACCTTTTACTTATAATCACAAAATTTATCAGAATGGTAAATGCCGCTTAAGCGAAGCGTACAGAAATTTGCGAAAATGATATAAAATGAAATGCCAAAAAATTGCCTGAACAGAGTTGCTCTGTGTGAACGCGACGAGCAACACCAAAAGGGAAATCGCCGATAAGCAACAAAAGTTTCCCTGTCTGAACATAGTCTTTGTAATTGCTTTGTTATTGTCAAATTATCACCCTCCTTTTTTCATTATTCTTGGCAGAGGATTTCTGTGACGTGTACGCTGTGGCGTTGTCGTAATCTGGTCTCTTATCATTCTTGACTGCAAACGGTAAATGATTTTTGTGAGAGCTTTTTTCACAGCACAAATCCACTCGGGGCTTGCCATTGCCTTCCGAGTAGTGACCACAATAAAAAACAAACTTTCTAAACATCAAAAATTATCACTAGGTTTTGGTCGAAAGCGTTTCTTAAACCTGTTCTTTGGGTTAAGAATTGTTTTTTCAGTAAAAACAAATGATGTACATATATTCATAATTAAAAGTTCAAAAACAAAGCAATGACTTTTATGTACACATACATACTAATGTATGTATGTATATACCTATGTACATATGTATGTATGTATTTTGATAAAGAAATTATTAAAATTAAATTAAATATTTTATCGTCACTCTGAAAACACGCAAGTTGGCTCCTCGGCAAGTGTTTCCTTGTGGGCGACCTTGTTTCGCTTATGTAACGTAGTCTGCAAACTGGTTTTCTACCAAAGAAGACCTCCAAGTGGCAGACAGTTTTCTTGCAAGTCAAACTGTCAACATAGATAACTACAGCCCCGGTAAACTAATTAGCAAGGATGTCCTGATGATCAGTTCTTCTTGTCTGCTTTACAATTTCCAATGAATAAATTCACCTTTCATAAAGGATCAAATTATTGAAAATGTACATTGATTTAAATGTCAGCATTTTTTATTGACTTCCGTTAGTTCGGGAGATTTTCACATTTCTTTAAAAACAGTCGGTCGCATAGTGAGCAAATAAAGATTTTATTGTTTTTTATTTACTTTTTATTGTCATATCTTGCATAACTTTGTTAATATTATGCATTTCATAGAAAAACACAACAAATTTTTTATATTCTAGCGTAGTTTAGAGTTCGAACATAAAGGGTAAAACTAAATCCTGCGACGAAACTATGAAAACCGAATTCCGCAACGACGTAAACAGGTATGGAGAAATCGCGAAAACTCTAAACATTTCAAAAAGCATGGTTTTCAATGCTGTAGCCTATTTCAGGAGAAATAGAATCGTCAACAAAGTTCCACGAAAGCAAAGATCCCGAATATCGTCGACTAGGGAAGATGAACTCATAGTGCGTGAATCTAAAAAATTGCCCCAAGAAGCCGCAAATGATTCGTGTTAGTGTTTTTGGTAAAAACAACTCTTCTCCATCGGTAGAAACAGTTAAGAGGCGTTTGAGAGAAAGATTTATTTGGAAGGATTTCTCGGAAGAAACCCTTGCTATCGGAACGAATCGCAACAAAAATAAATGGACTTTCACCCGATGGGAAATCTTACGTTCGGCGACCCATTGAAAGCTTGGGATTGTATATCATGGCAGAAACAATATATTTCAATATTGAATGATATAATGTTTCATGGATCTTTCAACAGGGCAACGATCCGAAACATTCCGCACGAGCAACAAAACAGTGGATCGAACAAAATATGATCAAATTGTTAGATTGGCCTTCATGTAGCAAAGGTCCAGATGGAGTGGGAAGCTATTCCAACCTCTGTGCGAGAAGTTAAACGAGCCAATGCCCCGTAGGTTGTTGTTGTTATAACAGCATAAAACATACCCCATACAATTTTTGTGGAATACTGCTGAAGTAATCCTTGGCCGGATATAAATCCGGGTCGTTCTGGTATCGCAGAACCGTCTGTCGTGGGAGCCCGTAGGTGTGAAGCAGTGGTTGAAAATAAGGGGTTTGCAGCACAATATTAATTTTACTACAACAAAAAAAAACAATAAAAAAACGAAGCGTTGTTAATTATATGACCGACAGGTTAGGAATTGTTTTATGTAATTATTATAAAAAACGCAACATATTTTAAATATCTTTAAAAATCAAGTTGTAACGAAGAAATATTACTCTCAGCGAAGTATGTACCGTGAAATAATTAATAGCCTTGAGATGTTTGGAGTTTTTAATGAAACAAATTTCGATAACGGTGCGTTGACCGGAGCTGTAGATACGAAATAGGGGGACTGATCTCGTGTTCTATGATGGCAATATTGCCACCTCAGTCCCCCTATTACTAGCTGATAGACAATAAGGTGGGTTGCCACAGGCAAATACTCGAAATAATTGGCGAAATAATAAAAGTGCGTTTCCTAGTGGTATAGAAAAAGGGAGTCCATGTTTTGTTAAAAAAAATGTGTGATATTTGAATGTTGGCATATTAAAAACGACATGCATTTACATTTTGAAAGTTTGTAAAGAATTTAGTGCTTAATTTCACATACAATTATTGTTTAGAATAAAAAAAAGTCCATTATCAATGCTGATAAAATATTGGTATGCATTGATTTTTAAATGCTTCTAAATTTTTATATAATATTCATAGATATAAATGCATAAACTTTTATATTGGGATTAGAAATTCTGAAAAATTTACACAATTCTTTGATATTTTTATGTATCATATTCATTTCACATAAACCTTTTCATTCCCAATACTCAGTTTTATTTTTTGCTGTATTTTCTTCTTTATTAAATTGCAACGGTAGCGTGGGAGCTGCAAAATCTGATTTTTTCCATAGTGCCACCATTGGAAAATGTTATAAAAATGCGAATTTTGACAACGCTCTAACGAAGCAAAGAGTCTCGTATCAGTTATATGTATATGGTTTCGTATCTAATTATCTATGCTGCTAAGTTCGCAACCCTGGTACTCCGTTACTTGGCGCTTCGGCGCTTTCGTTGGACTTACAAGAAAATATACGTAATATAATCACTAAGTAGCGAGCTTGGTTTGAAAACCCCTAATGTTATGTATTACAATTTCAACAACGTATTAACTCGTTTTAGTTACAGTCGGTAAACGGAATTTAAAAAAGTCTAAATATGACCATTGATTTTACTCACTTAACATCTCCTTCCGCTACTGATTCAGGAAATGGAGGCGTCTTTACAGTTTCAAGTGCCCACAATTTACTGGTGGTATGGAACCCTTGACCGCCAAAGCAGAGGTTAGTTCTGTAACAACTTCAATTATTTATAATGTTATAATTTAGCATTTGAACTTACCGCTGCGACGAATAGCATGAAGGTGTTAGGGTTTCATTTCCAATAGGTAAAAGTTTTTGTGCTTCCACTGCCAATCTTGCAAACTGACGAATTAGACATGATGTGCTAACCTAAAAGTGAAAAAAAAAAGTTTATTTTAGAGTTTAAAAAAAAGGCGATTGCACAACAGAGCAGTAACGTCACGTGAGTCAGAAAACTTTCCAAGACACAAGTCAGCAAGCTCTAAGTTTTATTGAAGTTTTCTGATTCGTTACATAATTGCCTCTAAATACATGTCTTTTACTATACCGTGGACTAGTGACAACATTTCACTAATCTACCTTCCAAAATCATTTTGGATAAAAAAATACTTACTTCTTGGCTACGCGCTCTATGTATTCCAAGTTTAAGAACATCGCGGGGTAGACGGCGCATCGTCAAAGAAATTAAGACCGACATAGCGATTATTTCAATTCAAAATATTTTCCAATTAAAGTCGTCTTTATTTCAATTCCGAAAATTTCCTTGTTCCCGGCACCCCACAATTCTCAACGAACGAACGAACGATAGCAATCCTGCATTGACAGCATTGACCAAGGAAAACATATTTGACAACCGAACGTGAGCAAAACAAAAGACAACAAAGAGAAAACCTTATTCCCTGTCCACACTATCAGCCAAGGCTAATTTATATCAGTAGTGCGATTCACTAACTTTAAACGGTGCGACAATTGTTATTTTGGACGGCAATATTTGCCGTTTGCACTAACGTTTGTGCGATTTACTAACTTATTCTTAACGACACTTAACAGTATTTTTGTTGTATTTATTCAAAGTGATAAAGAGTGGCACCTCCGTCAAACTAAATGTCGAAATAAGCGAAAAGCACAAAGACGAATAGAGTAAAAACAAACGAATGCCTGCTGCCAAATATAAATTTCAGCGTTTTTATTATATTTCATTATACTGAAATAATATACAAGTTTATTTCAAACTACAAACGTTATATACATATGGTGGTTGGCATAAGCCTCCTCATGGTGGCAAAATTGGTATTGATTGATATGATGCGTGCAATCGACGGTCCCAATAGTGCCTCCCACAAAAGGAGACGACGCTGAAGTAAAGATTTCTTTAGCAGCTTGGCGTTCCACTTGGGTCATACGAAACCTCACTTTCTGGAGAAACAATGAATCATTGATTGCATCCGTTACCCGATGAATGCCCGCTTTCGGATGACTGGCTCATGGTTATTCTTCATTCCTCACTTACAAGTCGTTGATAGCAACCAGTTTCGAAGAATCTCAAAGCCGCTAGAACCTACCAATATAAAAGTAAAATTTAAAACTGCATACAGGCTTAAAGACTACACGAGCTACGTGCTTCTCAGTTCATATTGCTGTTATTCTGGAGCCTCTTATTTGGTTGTCACGCTGATAAATTAGGTATTCAGCCAAGTCTGGAGTTAACCGATACAGCTTTTTAAATTCTGTTGCGTTCAAATGAGAGGGATTGCCCACATCCCGGAATAAACGTCGATCCACGGTTGAAGCGCATACTTCTTCGTCACCTCGCAATAAATCATATGCCAAATATTCAAACGACTTTATGTAATGTTCCTTTTTCAATTTCTAGAAAACAAATCACCGAATTTTAAATTTATCTTTTATTTAAGTGGAAATCACGAATTTCACTTTTCTCGATTGAGTTAACAACATCAAATTTGTTTTGGTTTAGTTTTCGGTCATCGACTAGCTAGCATCAACAGCTGATTCGGCGAATGCGAAAAGCGTTAAAAAAATGGCTGCTGGATTGCAGGGTCGTTAAAATTTTGGTTAAGTTGAGTTAACCAATCGAATATCTTTAAAATAAGTTAATGAATCGCTTCACAGGTGACCTCAGCGGTGCTGAATTTTGACGTCTATGGGCTAAGATTATTCACTTGTATTTATTCGCAATGGATAAACCCATCGCTCTGTGCACACCAAGCAGTGCCACGTTTTTTTTATAAATATTTAAGGTTTTTTTTTCACCCCGATTTGTTTTTATTATTGATCTTATTCCTTTTTCTAAACTAATGACAGCGAATCATCGATTTTTGTTTGCAAAAGTTATCGAACACAGAATGGCTTTTGAAAATTGAAAATTTAGGTTAAAATTTTGTCGCTTCCACAATTCCATCTGATTTGTTTATAAACATAAATCAGGCTTGCTCGTTTGAGGTATTTAATTATAAAGTCCTCGTTGTGTAAGTGTACATAAATTTTTTTTAATCAAAAATATATGCAACAAAAGAAAACTTTCTGGATTGGTTGTTGAAAAAACTATCACCCCGATTATAAATATCCGCTCGGAATTCTTTCCTTGCGGAATTTTCTATTCGGCCGAAAAATTTCCGCCAATCTTCTTTCGCTAGTGAAAAGAAAAATTGGCGAAGAGGAATTTCGAACTTTCAAAATCAGCTGTTGATGCTTGACGTTTTGTTTTGGTGCTATTTTTTGTGAACAGTGAATGAGAAATATTATATTTTTTGATAAAAAGTGTTTAAAATAATAATAAAAATGTTTTGTATTGCCTTTCGAATGGTAGCAGAAGAGGGAATGGAAGATTCTGTAGCACAAGAACCTCGTCAGAGGACTATAAGAAGAAGATTGCGCGATAACACGAACCCACTTGAGTTGCCGGAATCATTGTAAGAGCTAACAAAGTTGTTTTTAATCCTTTTTTAATTCAATTGTGTTGCAGATTTATTAAATACTATAGGGTAAACAAGCCCGCATTTAAATATTTGTTGGACATTTTAACACTCCTTCCACGGACTCCTTCATGCCAATCAATTCGCCAGTACCCTTCGCTTGCTTCTTGTTGCTGGCTGCTTTTCCCCTCACGTACCTTTTTTGATCACCCCATACCTGTAATGCGATAGTTTTTACAAACTCCTAATAGTAGGACGTGCGCTATAAATATGTATGTACCTTTTTCCATTCGGCGATACATTTAGTTGGTGGTCCTGCAGAATTTAACTCCTCCTCGGCATTTCGCCAAAATCTATTAAGCACTTCCTTGTTCCCTTTATAGAAATTTGTTGCAATTTGCGGCTGCCCTTGCATAAGGCTTATTAAAATTTCAATTTACTGCTTATTTATACTCTTCGTCCCTAAAAAAAAACCAAAAACAATACAATATTATTTTATAAAAGTTATTTTTTATTATTTAAAGTTTTATTTACTCACATTTTGTTCAGCGTTCCCTTAAATTTCGCCAAACCACTTTTCGATTTTTCGAGCATCGTTTAGAATAGGCGAAAAGCGAAAAGCGAAAAAGTACGTGCGGAAATGGTATTTAGAATACGAGAAGAGGGAGAAGCGAAAAAATACGTGCGGAATTGTCGTTTATAATCGGGGTGTATATCTCTGTTTGAATGAAAAAGCTGATTTGAAGCTAAGTCTTTAAAAGAAGACAGAAGTGTAGACATTAGTTAAGTATATCGATATGCATGAGGTGAAAGCAGAGTCTCTCAAACTGTGTTATCAGCTGTTTTGTCCTCCAGCTGGTCTTATGAAACCGCTTGTGAATGTGGTAAGAGAATGCATTTTAATTTATTGTTTCTTGTTAATTGTGTAGTTTTCTTGTCTAATTGATTTCAAGGGCACGATATGTCCGCTCAATATCAAAGATTTCTAAAAGTTCTCGAGAAGTGGCCGACGGACAAAACAAAAGTTGGCAGGTAAGAAGAAATATGGTCACAAATCGCATCATTATTTTTTTTTGCTTTGTAGCAATACGTTATCTAACGTACTCTTGATATCGAAGTCATTTATTATAGGTTCTTTTTATCATTATTATTCAAGGTGCTTATCTCTACCGAGTGCAAGAAGAGTGGAGCTTAATAATATTCTATTTGTATTATATATATTTTGAAACAAAAAATGCGAGTGGGTCTTACTGAGTCTGGAAAAACGACGACTACTCGTTCTTACTTTACTATTGTGGCTCTTTAAAAACGTACATAATATCGCTATAAATAGTAAGTTTGCAAGTAGTCGATATTTTTCTGTGCCCATAATCAGTCAAAAGTTTCTAAAGTGTAGTTAAGTGTTGTTATTTAGCGTGATAATGAGTTCCAAATATGCATATCAAAGAATCCCTGAGGAGTACATCCTTGGCGTACCTGGTTTTGAGTAAGTTTGCAAATAAATATATTTCTGCCTTTAGCAATATTAATTTGACGGCGTGAGCGTCTATGTTTAACTTTGCTATTGTAGCAAACTCACTTACCTTGTTAAAATAGGTGAAAGTGTTTAGCTTATTTATCGAATTCTATTCAGATAATGCATGAATATACTTACATATGTATATTCACATAGCATAGGCATATGGTGTACCAACTTTTGATGTTGGCACCAACCGAAAACCTAAGAAGAGTGCTTAATGCGGAAATCACATATTCTTAAGATAGAATCTCTATACCTATGAGCGCTAACGTAAAAACATTGCGTATGCATAAATGCATATTTGCTAAACAAATGTAGCTTTGCAAAATATGTTCACGTATTTTTTCTTTTGGTGCGTGTTCTCTTAGTGATCTAGCCTGCGGCGATTGCTTCGAGGAAATGTGTCTTAATGAATTTATAATGTTTAAAAATGGTATGTAGTTCATTATTCACACTTCAATAGATAACAAAATAAGTGCATTTAAGTACAGTTATGAACAAAACACAAACCAACAGCAGTAATAGGATGATTGTTGCTGTGCATGAGATTGTTAACGCTTTATATACTTTAGCACATTCCATTATGTTTTTTTTGTCAATCAATCCTACTTGAAATCTGCTACATAATTTTGACTACGACTACGCGTCTATATGCCTTAAACAAAATTGTGAAACAAAAACCTGGCTGCTATAGCTATTGGACTTACATGATGTATTTTGCTCCACTTTCGTAAGCGGAAATAAATGATTTTAAATACAGTACTCAACTACCGCAACTAATAAAAACCGAGTTAGTTGCTTTCATAGAGTTATTGCACTTACCGAGGTCGAATAAAATGTTCTAAATGTTGCATATCTAATAGAAAAATATATTTGGAAACAAAGTTTATTTATTAAATCTTATATGTAAGCGTAGAAAATGCATGCAAATTATTGCTTTTTAAATATTTCACTTATAAATGTTTGTTATTTTTGACAAATCAGACTTTTTAACACAGCCTTCTCTCTTAACTCTTTAAGAACAAAAATATTTTCAATAGGAATATCATTTTCCTCAGTCCACTGAATACATTTGTTCATGGATTCTATAAAGTATTCAGTTTTGATCTTAGGTGGCGGAAATGTTTCTTCCACTTCAGCTTCATCACCATCGTCATCGATTTCGTTTGTTATAATTGGATCGGGAAAGCTTTCACTTAGCCATTGATCAATGTTATCATTTGCAGGCAACACATTTGGATTCAACTGTTGAAGCATCGATAAAAGCAGTTCATTTTCATTAATCATATTAGCTCGTAACACGTTAAGGGGGATTTCGTCCTCATCATCCCATTCAGTACTTGGCTTCATTAAAACATTCCAAGACTTACGTATAGAGTCTACTGAAACTTTTTTCCATGACTTAGCCAGAAGGCAAATAGCGTATTTTAAGTTGAATTCCTTAATTTTTTGATTAAGCTCGCAAAATTTGCTTGATATTAAATGTGACAAAAGACTCTTTTTATAAAAGCGTTTGGTTAAGTTAATGACGTTTTGATCCATTGGCTGTAGAATGGCAGTACAGTTCGCTGGTAAACACATAACAGTAATCATACCATCATCACTCTGCATCTCATTGTTTTTTGGGTGACATGGAGCGTTGTCGATAAGTAATAAAGCTTTTCTTGGCAACTGCTTTGATTCGAGAAAGTCGCGAACCTTTAAATAAATGCGAACAAATAAAAGTTATATTACAATTACAAATCAACAATAATATGTATGTTTATTATACTGAATTTAATAATTCTCACCTCTGGAACAAATGATTGATGAAACCAGTTTTCAAAAAGGGAATACGTCATCCATACGTTTTTATTAGCCTTGTATACTACTGGCTTTTTTGTGAAATTTTTGAACGATCTCGGATTTTGTGCTTTGCCAATTACGAAAAGTTGAACTTTGTGTGTTCCAGATGCATTTGTGCAAGCAAGGAATGTTAGCCTTTCTTTACTTATCTTCCGTCCAGGATCAGAAGTTTCCTTGCAATTGACAAGCGTGGTATCCGGCAGCTGTCTAAAAGAACAAACCAGACTCATCCACATTGTATATCTGGTCTGGCAAAAGATCCAATTCATCAATTTTTTTTTTTAAATATGTTATGAACCGATTTACGGAAATCTCTCCACAAATTTTTAATCGGCGAATGCCATGCCTTTTTTTTTGAAATTTGATATCCATCCGTTGCTCGCATTAAAAGACTCATCCTTTTCCTTGGCTTTCATTGTGCTCTCTTTGGAAGCAAAACCATTTGTACAATGCCTTTTCCATTTTTGGGTATTCGCACTGTTTCATTGTTTGTCGTTGCCCAGGGCCTATTTCCATATCTCTCATATATCCTTTAAGTTTACTTTCTTGTTTATTGATTCTGGTAACTGGATTTATTAATTTTAAACTCATTACAAATCACTTTAACTGAGACACCACTGTTTAGTTTTTCCAGAATACTGGCCTTTTGCTTTAATGATAGTTTCATTAATTTTTTTTCAAACGCCATTGCTAATATACACTACCGGCATGCACAAAATCAATTTAATACTAACCCATTTGCCTAAAATTGCGTATGTACATATTACAAGTGCGTGCTCACAAAAAATGTTGCAAATTATTCTGAAAATAACTGTATTATAACAGCCGATATAAGCAAAATCAAAGTAAGGCAAAAAACTCCAATATATTTTTTGATGCATGTATACTTATATATACATATATGTATATAAACCAGAAAGTTGCGGTTACTGAGTTAAATTTTTTTTGAAGTTGCACTTATAAAGGTTACAATGTATTGTTTAAGCGAGTTTCTGTAATCGAGGAATTGCGTGTATCGAAGGTTGCGGTTACCGAGTGACTACTGTATGCACATATGTACTACCCACATTAAAGTCATTATATTTTCAAAACGATCAATATATTTGAATGTTAAAGAAACCCACATAAAGTCCTTAAAAACAGAGCTAATATTTCTTATGACGAAGTTTAATAATATATTTTTTTTTTAATTATTGAGTTGCGTTCCAGCTGTACAGGATTGCAGTGTTTTCCTCTTTTTGTGTTGGCTAGCTACACCATGCTCAGATCAGAACCTCCCACGGTAGTTGTTGTCTCTTCTAGGGGGAGGCCTTGGAAACGCACGTTTCATCAGAGTCTGATCAGAGAGTGAGGGGTGTTAAATGAGTAGGTGAGAGAGCATGTGATTAGTACCGTGCGGAGAATCTCCACATGCTGGACATGTATTTGGTATGTCGGGGTTGGTTCTGGATAAGTAGAACTTTAGTCTACTCCAATATCCAGATCTTAGTTGGGCCAAAGTATCGCAAGACTCGCGAGGGAGCTGAGACTCATCGTCAGCGAGGAATATAAATATAGTTAATTTTTTATTAAAAAACTTGTTTATACCCAAAGTGTGTTAAACATAAACTTGTAAAGGGAGATTTCGAATTATAATAATAATTTGGCGTTTTTATCAAACCTTGATGTTATCCGATCTTCTGGATTCGGAAGTTTGCCATTGCCTACCAATGGGTGACCGCTATTAGAAACAACTTTGCTATAATTTTTTATGTTACTTGCCGCGACTAGGATTCGAACCCGGGGCACATGGAATGAAGCTCACAAAAATTCTGATTGAAATTTTCATATCCAGTTGATTGCTGGCCTTGGAAAAACGCATTAATTTAATTCTTAGCGAAAAAACAAGAAAAAAAATTAAATTAAAGACAACCCGTTAGGGAATAGATACCTTGCGATAAGCTAACCATTCAGAAAAAAACAAAATTACTTAACTTTATATATGCTTTTCCCAGTGTATAAATACAATAGAATTGAGGTGAAGTCACTTACATAACCTCACTTTTTCTGCATGCCGACTGCGGTCATGTATTTGAAGGAAGTAGAAAAAGTATTGTTTTTACAACTTCATTATTTTGTAATTTTTCTCTAATTTGATAAACTCCTAAAAAATATTAAATGGACGAACTCATTTAAAACTCATTTAAAGAAGAGTAATAACAAATAGTGAAATCTCATTAGTTGTATAGCTAAAATTAACTGAATGGAATTAAAAGTTAAAAGAGGCTACTCGCAAAAAGACAATTTTTTTAGTTGAATTCCGAAAGAAAAGATAAATCTGACTATAAAGTACAGTCTAGTTACTGGCTACAAGAATAGTTGCCAATAACCACGATCAAAAAAAGTATTCTAGAGTAGAAATCTTCAGTTTTACTTTTTGTCCAAAGGGACCAAGGCGAATTCATATATATGTTTCTTGTAATTCTCTCTTCTCTTAGGTTAACACCACCTTAATGTATTCGCGTTGAAAGGCACAAAGAAATATGTTAGCGTCAAGTCGAATTTTAAAAAATTAAATCGCTCGCTGAGTTTGTCAATTTGCCTATACACAGCGAAAGTTGATCAACTTCTATCGAAAATCAACATGACTACAACAAAAACATCATTTTGACATTCAGAAAAACCGAAGTGAAAATCTCAGCTATTTTGGCAACACCAGCTTCTATTAGTTTTACGAATAGTAGATTTGTTTAAAACTTAATTTACTCTTATCAAAGTTCTGTGAGCATTCTTTTTATTAGAATCGGAAAATATGTACTTATGTATGTATGTATGTATTATTTTTTTAACTTAAATTTTTGTAATTTGGTATAACGACATACACTTTGAATTTTAAATAATATCAAATTTTTGGTGAAATTTATTGATTGTTTAAAGTTTATACCAAAGTACTTGACACCCGCGCTGCTTACTACTTTTTAATATACATACAGAAGATTTTTTAAAGCTAAAAATGCAGGTTCAAGGTAAAGATGAAGCTGACTTTAAAGTTTGTAACATAATTTTCAATGGGTATCTGCCAAAAATAGATGCAACTAACTTAATACTTACTTACTTAATTGGCGCTATAACCTCTTACGAGATTTTGGCCAAGTGACGTCAAGCCCTTTTCCACTTGGTCTTTCCAACGCAGAGGAGGCCGCCCTCTTCCTCTACTACCACCAGCTGGTACCGCGTTGAATACTTTCAGAACTTTAGCATTTTCGTCCATTCGCACAACATGTCTTAGCCAACGAAGCCGCTGTATTTTAATTCGCTGGACTATGTCTATGTCGCGGTAAAGCTCAAACAGCTCATCGTTTCATCGTCTGCGGTATTCGCCGTCGCAAAGCCGTAAAGGTCCAAAAATATTTCGGAATCTTTCTCTCGAACACTCCAAGGGCCGTCTCATCCGATGCTGACAGTGCCCATGCTTGAGCGCGATACAATAGCATGGGCATGATGAGAGACTTGAAGAGTGTGGTTTTGGTTCGTCGAGAGAGGGCTTTACTGCGCAATTGCCTACTCAGTCCAAAGTAGCACTTGTTGGCAAGAGAGATTCTACGTTGCATTCCAAGGCTGACATTATTGTAGGTGTTAATGCTGGTTCCCAGACGAACAAAGTCCTCCACTTTGTCGAAATTGTAATTGTCAACAGTGATGCGGGAGCCGAGACGCGAGTGCGCTGACTGTTTATGTGATGACAGGAGGTACTTTGTTTTTGTGGGGGGATGGGGCCGTGTGTAGAAGTCCACGCAAGTGGGGAAAGTCTCTGATCGCCATCCACCTGGGGGTGCCCAGAACGATTCTTCTGCATACGGTTCAAGCAGCTCACAATTTCCGGGTGATTTCACCCAAGTATCCTCTGGGTAACTCCCGAACACCCGTTTGGGGGTGAGCTAAAGTGAGAAAGCGAACCTGGAGGGGCCACTGCGACGTTTTCGGTTTAAGGGCCCTCCATAGATTTTTTTTCAGCGTATGTTCATCAGTAGGTGCGGCTGCGAGCGGTCGTCTGACTTGGAGCAAGCGGCTCGCTATATAAATGTGCCCTAAATCAAGAAATCCCCAGAATCTGGTTGTGCGCTGGGCTTGGTACCCGCCACGTAAAAACACCTCCCAATGAAAAATTTTAGCAAAAAGCCTCGGTTGAGACGACCACGGCAACTAACTTAATAGTCTTTCTTTTTTCATTACTTATGCTAAGGGCATTGTTTTTAATTGCTTAAAAAAGTTTCAGGGAATCTCCACTATAGAGCCATCCAATAGATTTTCACAAAGAACTATAGAGTACTTTTCTAATACCATCAATATCGAATTATAAATACGGATTTTCTTTTTAGCGCCATCTAGCGGATGGATACAAGTTCCTTAGAAGTACTGGTCGCACCCATATTACATATATGTTTCTAATATCATTAAAATCGGATAAAAAACAGATTTTCTGAATAACTCGCCTCTAGCGCATCCATTTTGAATTTTGTATGCACCAGTACGATTACTTTCTAATATCGGTCATAAATATGGATTTTCTGAATACCTTAATTCTAGCGCCACCTACCGCATTTATTTTTCATAAAAGTGTATTTATTGTACCAGCAGCATACCTTTCAAATATCATCTATCATCGTCTCATGCGCCACCTAATGGATTAAAATATAGCCTAAGAAAGTTCTGCAAATTTTAAACTCGCTGCAAAATTTTTAGCAATAACATAATAGGCGTTGGAAAGACTGTTTTTAAATTCGTGTTTATTTATATTTTTGGAACTTAATTAGTTTCTGCAGTCAATGCATCAGCAATGAAAGAAAAGTTGCCCAAAAAAATTGTGTACATTTAAACGAATAACCCCAATATTAGTTACAAAAAGTTGGCGAAATTCAGTGGATCATCCCTTTAAGGAAGCGACACAGTAAAGGATAAGTCAAGAAGTCGCCGCCCAAACGGATTAGCACACGTCCAGTTGGAGAAGAAAGTAATAGCCATAATTAGGAAGAACCGTTCCATGTCGACAAGAGATCTCGCCAAAAAACCCAAATTCGAAGTCACTCGAATTAAGAAGAGATTGGTATAAAAACATAAAAAAAAGTTCTAAAACGAAGCGAAAAACAAACTAAAAAACTTATTTCCCGCGGGTAAGTTATATGAGGCAAAACAGACAAATAAAAATTTTTGTGTGGTTTTGGAAACTTATTTAAAAAGACATTGCCGGGTGACCAATTTTACTGCTTGTAGTCTGGAGAAAAAACATTCAGATAGAAAAGTTTGAATTTGGCAAGCCATTTGTGAAAGTGAGCATAAAACCATCAGCACTGAAATTTAAGTAAAGGAGTGTCTTCAAAAACGACTCCTGCCCTTCCTACGTCACCATAACTATATTTTGGCACATTGCGCAATGACACCCAATAGTGAATCGATAAGGGATATTGGGCTTTGACGAAAGCCAGGCTTTGGAAAGTTGGGAAACCAATAAAAACAATTACAGAAATAAAAAGAATGTGGCGGACAGCATCGCTAAAAGGGTACAAAACCGTTGTACAAAACTTGATGGCGGGCCTCTCAAGAAAAGTTCGCACGTACGGGCGGCAAAAAATAAATTGAAATGTGATGCGTTTTATCAGGACATCAGCATAGGAGGGTTACATATTAGATAGAAGAAAGGTATAACTGTAAATACCTTGGTTAGATTTGTTTATGCGCAATCTAAATGGTTACTAATTATACATCAAGTCTTGACGATAATGCTGTTGTAAATTTGTTTGTTTATCGTGAAGACCTAGAAGGAGATTTCTAGTATAAAATAACTTGCAATATGAAGTCCGGCAAAGGTCCATAATAATAATAATAATTTGGCGCTTACATCATAGCTTGATATTTGGACGAACTTCTCCTACAAATTGTGGTGTGCGCCTTGATGTTGTAACACAAATTGATAGATATACAGTATCATGCCGACTCCGAAGGGCAAATGATTTTTGAGAGAATTTTTTTCATGGCAGAAATACACTCGGAGGTTTGCCATTGGCTGCCGACTGGAAACCACAATTAGAAAAAACTTTCTATAATTTTTGATGTTACTTGCACACTCAACTACGATTGCCACTTACAAAGGACAAAGGTCAAAATCAGTTGTAAACGCCATTGTTCTGTGGCGAGAGATATGCACACTGTTGTTGTTGTTGTAGCGGCTAGTCACGCCTTGTGAAAAGCGGATTCACCCATGGTCGTTGTCGTCAAACTCATCTAGGGGGAGGCCCAGGAAACGTGCTGTTTCGACAGGGTTGGACCAGAGGGAGAGGGGGGCTAAATGAATGGGTTTGAGAGATATACTGTCGAATATACTGCATTTACAAGAATGATAGAATACGAGATTGCGCCTTCCTCGGACCGCTAGTCCTCTCTTTGTCGATTAGACAGCATCCACCCATTCGCTGACGAAATAAAAGCATTTTACGCAAACAATGCTAAGAAAACTTTTCCATCATTCTGCCGTTTGTCCGCTTCTTCTGCACTTCTTCCTCTTCTTTTTTTAGACTTTTTTCTTTGGCTCTCAGTTACATATATTGCACGACATAACGTTAGCACAGTCACATATTCCCAAGTTTTAACTATTTATTTTGCTTAAACAAATGTTGATACTGTTGAGAAAGTGTGAGTTAACCTACATCAATTTTTTCCATAAAAAAATATGAAGCATCAATTCATTAACGGAAACACTTGAAAGTAACTTCAGTATACAACTTAAAATATAGTTATAGAACACTTATCACTTCTCTTATGTCTTATTAGTAAACTGCTCCGAAATGTGCCAATCGCTGGATTAACACTCCAATGGTTGCGTAAAGAGGGATTCACAATTCCTAAGTGCGTGACGAAGTCTGGTTCACAATTGAGTCCACAGTTAACACCCGATAGGCACTTACATACATTGTTGCTTACATACATAAGTAATGATAATTTTGTGATTTTCAGAAAATCAAAAGCAAATTGATCCGAACAAAGGTATTCAGTGAGTTGCCATTACGTTTTGAAAGCCTGAGTGCCGTACAAGTGCGTGTAAAATTAAGAACAAAAGTTTTTCGGTCAATAACAATGAATCCACTTTAAGTTGTTTACTTATTATCTAAGACCTGCTCTGATTTCCTCTAGGTGCATTCTTGTATGCAATTAGAAATGTCTCCCATTGCATTAGATCGTGAAATTAAAATACAGTAGTGTTTCAGTTATCGAATATCGATATAACGAATGTCCGGTATAACGAACAAACTTTTTCATACATTGTTGACTTTAATGTTGGAACTTCGAAGAACTCGATACTCGATACGAATGCTTTGAGCTTTAATTGCGATTATGTTTTACAACAGACACAATAAAACAAATACAAAGCTTAATCTTCGCAATTATCGTAATTATTTCACAAATTCACTTGATTTGGCAAGATTTCGCCAGACTAAAATATGACTTGAATATCTCGTCACCGAGAAGATCAGGATTTAATATATGTATGTAAATTTAATTACCCTGTGCAACCCCGATTTACGCAAGTTGTCTGTTAAAATAACTGTCAAACTGCAGTGAAATCAAAATAAACTAAGGCGAATTCACTTAAGGTGGTAACGTCGCAAGGACGCTAGTTCTATCTTAACCTTGCACGGTGAAAATTACAAAATCGCTTATTTTGTTTACATTTTCACTCTATATTTTCGTTCAAATTATAAAATTCACACTTTTTTCGTTTTTACTCTCAACCCGTTCGTTTGTGATTGTCTTTCTTAGCTTCTCTTATATATATTTAGTGATGTGGATTAACTTCAATTTGAGATGATTAAATTTAGGTATGGACATGGTTTTAGTTTTGTATATTTCGAAGCTAAATCCTTCGTAAAATTTCATTTTTTTTGCACGTCTTCATTAACTATTATAGAGAGAAAGCACACGATCTTAAAATTCCTCGTCCTCAAAAAGGAATCTGGTATATCCGATTTATTCAAGAAATAAAGCCGCGGATCCCTAAAATTTCGGTGTGGAGTTCTAGTTGCACTTCTTTCACTATGGCAGGCATAGAAATATTGTTACTAAGCATATATATTTACATAACTTTTGTCTTCGTTATAACGAACCTTTAGGTATTTCGTATTATCTGAGTTGCTAGCCTTGCCACTTATTAACATTAAAACACTTAACCATTTGGTAACTTTGTTTGTTGTTGTTTAACGTAGAAACAAGAGATGACACAGGTTAACATACTTAACAAGCTTTACCCGTGTATTTATTTAAAAAATCAAGGCCCACTCGGGAATGTTACTGAAGGCATGTGTCAAGCAATTGACTTATTGAAGAATGTTTGCTGTTCAGCTCGATTGCCCACCGAGATAGTATGATCTATTGCCTCTAAATTATTTTCTCTAGAGTTACGTAAAGGCATTGGTTTACCGAAAACTTTGGACGCCTTTGGAGATAACATTGTGCGAACCGTTGACATATGACGCCCATTGCTTAAAAAAGTGACCGAACATGGGGCCTCCAGATTACTCCATGTAAGCACATTCCGCGGTGCTTGCATGCCTGAAATTATGTTCCAACAGTCGGGGCAAAATGTTCTTTCTAAGAATTTCAACTTTCTCTATAAAGTTATGTAATATTATTTTATTTAAATTTTAAGTTCTCCACCTAAAATAACACCATTTAGAGTATATAATCAAATATAATATGAGAACAAATTTTTAATAACTTTTTTCACAAAGAACTTTCCTAAAAATGACTTCATAAAAAGAAAACACAACGCTTTAATTTAAAAACTAACTATATACGAATTTGTTAGTTGTTTCACATGTGCGTTGGAAACATTGTTATTGCTACAAATTTGCAAGTGTTAGTTAATACATTTCATCCATATTTTTACATGTTAATGGTAAAACTTCTAACTTGTATTTGCCAAACTCTAATAGGGACTTGGGTGAGCAGATACGAAAACAAGTAAAGGACCTTACTAATCCGGCCAGCCATAATCTAGAAGCTAACGACAAGCTAAGTGCGAAAATAGATTCTCTGGAAAGATTAACTTGCAACGCCCACGGAAAAAAATATCAGCGGGGGTATACCTCCACAGCGACGGGATTGACGGCGGAACAGTGCAGTCAAGTGTTGTCGTCGGAATTTTTGCAGTACCTCAATGATGAGAAAGTAGTCAAAAAGAGCGAAGGCGACTGAAAATCAAGAAATAGGGATTTTTCAAAATATTGCTTTTAAAAAGAAAACAACACCGTATCCAATATCTATAAAAATGTTTCGTCAATTCAATCAGATTGTAATGTGTTTGCGCGCAGGCTATAGCACGGTGGCGAATATCTCCGATGGACAGTTTGTTAAACATATCCCTGTACTTTCCGAGCAAGCAATTTATTATCTTAGACCAGCTCCAAAGAAATTTTTTATTGACATGACATTTGGTGCTGGTGGTCATACCAGACAGTTATTAGAAACACACAACGATATAACGGTGTTTGCGCTTGATCGGGATCCCGTTGCCTATGAATTAGCTCGTTGTATAAGTGATGAATATCCAAATAGACTAATACCACTACTAGGGAAATTCTCAGAGCTACCGAGGCTTTTAAAGGAACATAATGTGAACAAATGCTCGATCGACGGGATCTTATTTGATTTTGGATGCTCTTCAATGCAATTTGACGAAGCTGAACGTGGCTTTTCCATTTCTAAAAATGGCCCCTTGGATATGCGCATGGATTGTGGAAGCAATAGTAAACAAATAACAGCTGCAGATGTTCTAGCTCGAGCGGAAGAATCTGATTTGGTGAAAATTTTACGAGTCTATGGCGAAGAGAAAGGAGCGAAGAAAATAGCACGTGCAATCGTGGAAGCACGTTCGGCATTTTACAAGATTGAAACTACCAAGCAGCTGTCAGATTTGGTGTCTTTATGTCTTCAGGATACATATCGATTGGACAAAATTCAACGACCTACCCATGTAGCCACGAAGACATTTCAGGCGTTACGCATATTTGTTAATAATGAGTTGAATGAGATCAATTATGCCATGATTTTAGCGAACGAATATTTGCGCTACGAAGGCCGACTAGTCGCAATAACGTTTCACTCTCTCGAGGATACCATAGTCAAACGACATATAAATGGCAATGTAATTGAGGGGATTGCTAATCCTGTTCCGCTGAAATATTGCGGGCATGATGTTACGCATGATAAAGAATTGATTGATACATTTGTAGGATCGAGCTGGAAACAGCTCCACAAACACGTAATTACGCCCAGTGAAGCAGAGGTTGCCAGAAACAGTCGCAGTCGTTCTGCTAAACTTCGAGCTGCAGTTAAAGTAAAATGAAACAGTTTTTAGTCTTAGTTATAGATGTTTTTAGTACTCGTAAGTTTGGAAAATAATAAATTTTAGAATATTCGGCTTATTAAGATAATATAAATAGTGTCGTAATTGTTTAATATAATGAACAATCATTATCTTTTTAACACTTAACACTTCAAAAGTCCAAAATGGTGATTTCAGTCAAAAATCTTCAGTTCAACCAAAAATGCTACTTTACCATCATACTATACGATAATTGCAGTTTCGAGAAAAAAGGTATGTACATATGTATGTATATATATATTAAATATTTCCAACTTTGATGATGATTACGTTAGAAATATTTTTTTTCACTTTTCTGAATTCTGCAAAATTTAGTAGATTCTAACAGCCTGCAGAAGAATCGTCTCTGCTTATAATTTTGTAATTCTATCGTTCGTTCATGTCTTGCTGCAATCGTCTTGATTACGTTGAAACTGGAATAATATCGGACAAATTTGGGAAGCATTTTCGCCGATTTCTGATTTATATGAAAGTTTTTTCTTGTAAATGGACGACTATAGAAAATGTTTACAATCTTCGTCAGTTTGGTTGAAAGTAATTAGATTGTATGCAATCTGCATTTATTGATCTAATAGATAGGGAGAATGCAGAGGCGAATATGAATATGCTGTTATTTGTGTAAAACCACCAGACGAGGAGCTCCAACTGGTTCGTGAGTCCTGCGCTACTCTGTCCAAACTGCAATCTGGATACTGTAGTAGACTCAACTCCTACTTATCTAGAATACATCCGACATGTGGAGATTCCATGCGCGACACCAATCACCTATGACTTTTTAAGCATCTTAATCTAACATCCCTTTCCCTTTGGTCCGTCCCGGTTGAAACACCTATTTTATTGTGTTTTTCTTTAGATGAGATTGATGATAACGACCATGGATAGGCAGACCTATTCAGAGTCTTACTAACTTGCCTAAAACAGGAAGTTCGTTTTAATAATTCATATAAAAAGTTTGTAGCTATTGAGCACTAAAAAACTACTATTTTGTATTTGAAAATATATTTTTTTCATAATAATAATTTTTTCGCGACCTTTCCAATTTTAATTTTGTGTTTTGCCGGCTCGAGGTCAAGGGGGTGTTGGTAGAGTAAAGCAAATGATTTACTTATTTTTCTTCCAATATATTTCGGTTACACTACGGTAACCGTTTTCAGGGCAACTGATAATAACATAAAACATAAATATTAACAACAATTTCACATACATACAATTTTTGTAATTCATACATACATAATTTTACACGTCGGCACCGTCCGACGTGGAGCTTTGTACTATTTTTATTTATTCCCTAGCAAGTGTCTATACAAGTGAGCACAATTGTCAGTATCCGTTTTGTAGTTCAGTCTTATGTTTGTCGGTGAGTTTATTATGTGTAGCATTTCTAAGGTAAAGCGTTTATTGTAGTGTTGTTCTTGTTGGAGAATAGTTGCTTTGTCGAAATTCGGCGAGTGACCGCTGCTTGCACAGTGGGCCATGAGTGCTGTTTTTTGGAAGTCTCTATTATGGCATTGTTTTAAGTCCGATTTATGTTGTGCAAGTCTAGTTTTTAACTTTGATTTTGTTTTCCCTTCGTATATGCTGCCACATGACTCGTTACTTTTACCGTTACAAGGAATTTGATAAACGACGATTTGATAATTTTTTCCGTTGGAGGTATTATTGATTTGGTTTTGTTGAAAATGTTTTTTAACGTATTTGTAGGTTTATGGGCTATTTTAATTACATCTTTGTTGTAGCAGTCCGATTTCGTTAGTCGTTCCGATAAATGAGGTACATATGTTACTGACTTAAATGCTATAGGGTTTTCCGATCTGTGTTCCTGGTTTTGTGATTGAGACTTTTTTATTAAACTTTTAATTATACGTTCAGGAAAATCATTGTTTTTTAAGGTCAATCTTATTTCCTTTCGTTTCGTCCGATATCTGTAACATTCGTCGTATACAGCCCATTGCTGTATTCATTATCATCGTCTTTGGGTGCTTAGACTTGAAGCTGATGATTCGTCCTGATGATGTTGGTTTCTTATACCACTTTAACTTTAATTGGTTTCCTCGTTTTGTTATAATAGAGTCCAGGTAAGGTGATTTTTCTTCTTTTTCTAGTTCTATTGTAAACTTGATATTTTTGTGGAAAGAGTTTAGTGCGTCATGTGTGTTTTGTACCTCGTTTTCGTTTATTATAGCAAATAAGTCATCAACATATTTTGTGAGTAATCTCGGTTTTCGTTCTAATTTATTAATTGTATCGTCCAACAGTTTTTCCATTATTATGTCAGCAATGACCGGAGAGGCAGCGATCCCATCGGCATGCCTTTTAATTGAGTGTATATCGTGTCATTAAATTTGAAATATTTGTTTTCTACTATACAAAATTGTACTATGTCCATAAAAATTTGTTTTGGGATCATTGTGTGTTCTTTTATTATTGTCCATTTTTCTAGTATTCTGTCAAGTGCCAGCTGGGTTGGTATGCTCGGAAAAAGTGAGACCACGTCAAAAGAAATTAGTTTTTCATCGTCACAAATATAAGTGTTGTTTATCCTTTGCTTGAAGTCCAGTGTGTTCTTGATATTGTATTCGGAGTTGGTAGGGATGTTCCTTAAAATATTAACAATAATCTACATAGGCCGTATGATGGTGATCCAATGAATGAGCATATCGGTCTATGTGGTGTTCCTGCTGTGTGTATTTTAGGGAGTACATAAATCCTTGGTGGTAATGCCGTAGTTGAAGTGAGCTTGATTTTTTCGGCTTTTGAAATAATTCCCATTTTAAACAGTTTGTCTACTAAATTATTATTTTTAGTCTGTAATCTCGATGTAGGATCTTGTCTTTGAACTCTGTATATAGTCAAGCCACCTAATATATTTGCCATTTTATTATTGTAGTCGTCTAAATCCATGGCTACGGTTTTATTTCCTTTGTCTGATGTTAAAATTCTAATTTTATCGTTTTTCTTCAGAAATTTTCGCGTTCGTTCCACTGTGTCTATTATTGCACAATCCATTGTAGTTTGCCTATTTGTTGTTGTATGGTCTTTTATTAGCAGAGATAATTTGGTACGCGCCTCCTCTTGTTTTTCTTTTTCTTTAAGAGTTTGTATCACATCTTCTTCATCTGTACTTGAAAAGAGGAAAACTCTTGTTTTCGACCGGTAGTCCGAACTTTGGACCTTTCGATAGCAACGATTTAACATCTGGCGGGAACCTTACTTTTGTTTTGTTTACAAACCAATCCTCATGTATGTTGTCGGCAAAGATCTTGTTAAGTTTGTTTCGTAGTCTGTCATCTGCTGTTTTGATGGAAGAAATAACAACAAAGTTAGAAAAACAGCTGAACACTGACGATTTACAAGTTTCTATGGAAAATGAGAAAAAGTTCGCAAATAAACTATCAACTACATTGAAGAAGCGACAAGAATTAAAACATGAGAGACTGCGAAACAAACCCTGTCTCTCCGGTCATTGCTGACATAATAATGGAAAAACTGTTGGACGATACAATTAATAAATTAGAACGAAAACCGAGATTACTCACAAAATATGTTGATGACTTATTTGCTATAATAAACGAAAACGAGGTACAAAACACACTTGACGCACTAAACTCTTTCCACAAAAATATTAAGTTTACAATAGAACTAGAAAAAGAAGAAAAATTACCTTACCTTATAACAAAACGAGGAAACCAATTAAAGTTAAAGTGGTATAAGAAACCAACGTCATCAGGACGAATTATCAGCTTCAAGTCTAAGCACCCAAAGACGATGATAATGAATACAGCAATGGGCTGTATACGACGAATGTAGATAGAGAAGGAAATAAGATTGACCTTAAAAAACAATGATTTTCCTGAACGTATAATTAAAAAACAAACAGAGCACTCAGCTGACACGGCTTCACGGCAAAAATCAAAATTTCTCAGATTACACACGTACACGTCGCGCGTAACCGTCACATGTACACGTTGATGAGTTTTCATTTACATGGCGCTCTCATAAGTTTGATCGTGTCAGCTGACACGTAACGTACGTTTGCGTTGGTGAGTGTGGGCACCAAAACAGACACGGCATACGTACACGTCAGGGAGTGTGTGCACCATTACAAAAATTGTATGTATGTGAAATTGTTGTTAATATTTGTGTTATATGTTATTATCAGTTGCCCTGAAGACGGTTACCGTAGTGTAACCGAAAAATATGGGAGAAAAATAAGTAAATCATTTGTTTTACTCTACCAACACCCCCTTGACCCCGAGCCGGCAAAACACAAAATTATATTTTTTTCATTTTACTATTTTTATAATTTCTGTTGCTAACTTCAAATTTAAATTGTAATTTATCTTGTAAAATGATGTGAATTGTATTCTGTTTATTCATACAATTTGGATAAAATCAACTTTACTTGCGGACAAACAATATAGCTTCGCGGGTTACGTTTAATTTATAAGATGAATTATTAATAATAGATATTCTACTCTTCCTCGATCAGATCAAAACACCGGCACTCCTCTGGTAAATACAAGTTTTTTTCCATTCCTTTGACTATCACACCAATTTGAGTGGTTGTGGTCTTTTAAGCGCTTTAAGCTAATACTTATTTATATTTTCTACAATCAAGTTATATTTTTAACTTTTTTTTGCCATATGTTAAATTAACTGCAATTTTCATGTATTTACATGTATTTTGTTTTTGCTTTTGCGAATAAGCTCAAAAGCCGAGGTTTTTTGAGGTACATATAAGCTTTCAAAAGCCGTAAAAGCAAAACCAAAATGTATGTAAATTTTGACAAAACTTACGCAGAAGCAAAAACCAAATACATACATAGGAATTTCGTAGTTGTATTTATAACACCACCTTATGTGAATTCGCGTTGAATTAAGCGATACAAAAAATAAACTATTTACATTTAATCAAGGCGAATTCATATCAGGTGGTGTTATAAGTACAAAAACAAACATTTACACTAACAAAATATACGCACAATGACAGTATGATTTACAACAAACACATCATCTATTTGTCCAGAAAGTCGTAGTTTGGGGGTTCACAAACCCTTGAGGTCATGCAAGAAATCTGATGACGAGATGTGGTGATCTCTAAACTAACTATAATTTCTACCGCTCTTGACTGTTTTTGTCTTTTTTCCAAATACTTTCCTTATACCTTTTATTATTGAATCATGGTGTTAAACGTACAGAAACAAAAATTACACAAATTATACACACAATGACAGTTAGTGTTACAAAAAATGTACAACAAACACACCAATTTAATATTTGCTGTACCACGGAGTAGAGTTGGGCAAAACGCGTGATTTTTTATGTGCCACGAATTTTCTATCGCAGACGTGAGTGATTTCAATAAAAAAAAATTTTACGTATGTGAGCGTGTGTGAACTTGATTTTTATGTACATACATACATACAAATCCAACTGCACTTTTTGGAGGCATTTACTATTTATTAGTAATTCAGGTTAGATTAGGAAATACAACGTTCTTTGAAATCAAAAACCAAATGTTACGATGTTCTAAAATTTTTTGGAAAAGCATTTCGGGACAAATTTTAAACATTCCGTGCAGCTTTGCACCTAGTGAAAGGTGTATTCTGTATCAGGCAGAATTCTTGAAAAGAGACGTACTCGACTGCTCGGTGAAAGTCTAGACAAAATATACAGTAGCGTACAGTTACAAAATCTGGCGAATTCATACCAACAACAACAAAAACTTATTTTCGTACTGAATTAGCAATCCCTTCCTTAAAATACTGTTGGATATGAATATAAATATTTTTGTTATGATTTTGCACATGTACATATGTATATAATATAAATTTCTGGATACAATAAAGAATTAAAATATGATTAAACACATAATTGAATTTTTAATAAAAGGGATTATGCGTAATGGAACAATTAGGCTCCATGAGTCTGCGTGAACGTGGCAATTAACAAACGTGAATGTGGGTGATTTACGAAAGTGTTGCCGCACACGAGCGTGAACGTGAGACAAAATCGGTCACGCACTCATCTCTACCACGGAGGAAGAAATACCAAGAAATCAAAGGTGGCATTTACAAATGTAATGCACATCGTGTAAGATCGCTTTTCCTTGCGGTGTAATAACAATAAAAAAAATTAACAGATTGAAAAAAGATCAATGCTTATCGAAGGAAGGAGGAGGGTACAAAATTTGTTCCCTTGTGATGATGATTTTTATTAGAAATTACTTTCTATATTATATTATTTATTTGTTATATGTGCAGATACTAAATTAAAATATTTTAAAATGAATTAAATATATGAAATATTTTTTCGTGGCACACGAGTGTAGGGTTTAGCCATGAATCATGATAATAAATATCCTTACATAAAACATTTATCCCCCATTTATTTGGATTGCTCGCCATATATATATACATCTATTCATCCACGCACAAATAATTTATGTAACAGGCTTCTGAATCTGTCTTGTTTGAATGATACGCGAAAACTGGAAGATAAGGAAATGTACCAACTTTTAGTGAATTCGTGGACCCCAGATGCATCTTTTGAATTCCCAGCAACCGAAATCAACAAAAAGAATATGAAGTTTAAGTTTTCGTGGTTACAACAATTCACTTGACTGGCATATTCAGCTATTGAAGACTCAGCGTTTTGTAGAATTTGTATTATATTTTCAAATAAACAGGTTGGGGAAAGGAAACCACGAGAATGTAAAGTCGCTTGTGAAAATGGTTTTAGACATTGGAAGCAAGCTCTGGAAAAATTAAGAGAACATCAGACTAAAAAATATCATACAGACGCTTCTGTAGATGCACAAATCTTCAAACTCATATATGAAAATAAGAAAACAACCATCGAAAGTTAGACTGACCAGACCAAGACGATGTACATATTTGAGCTCTTCTTCGTTTTGCCGCGGAGAAGACGGAGATATGACATTGAAAAAACATTTAGAAACTGCTGGAGCTAATGCGGCATATTTATGCTATAAAACGCAACATGAGATTATTGAGACTGGCGGTGTGTCAATGAATCAAAGTGCTTTTCAGTCACTGCTGATGAAACGACTGACGTTAGCGTGTTCAATACGCGAATGATGTTCATGAAGAAATAAAGATCATGCTTACCAGAGCCGACGAAGTATTCAGAGAGATGTTCAAATCAGCGACTTGCAGATTTGATCGGTGCTGTGTTGACTATTCCACGAAGAGCAGGTCTTCCGAAGGATCGTGATAAATATTCACAAGAGCTTGAATCGAGATTTTTAGAGCACCGAGAACTGTTTTTCAGAAAACAGAGCATTATTCCAGTAAGGTGTGCAGGAATAAACGACGATGAATCGGACAAGACCATTCAGGTCTTCGAAGAAGAGTGACCGAATGAAGTCATCGAGTCTACTCAAGAGTTCAAATCAGGTTTGAAGATGTGGAGAATGTAATATTCATTAATCATCAGCTGAGCATTAGAAGTGGAAAGTGCATTTAAACATAAGAAATCCTGACTAACTACTAATTTCAGGTTCTGTTCGAACATACCTGCAAAAGAGCAGCCGAAAACCTTTATTGTGATATGCAATTTTAAAGACGATACACAATTTACTCGAAATCGGTGCTGCACTGCCAATTACGGTAGCTTCAAGCGAACGTTCATTTTCTACTTTGCGTATATTGAAGATCTGCGTAACAAAACTGGAGAAGAACGATTAAATGTATTGGGACTTTTAACTATTCACCGAGATATTGAAGTTACTCATGATCAGATACTGGATATTCTAGCAAGAAAGAAAAGGAGAATAGACATTACTCTGTAGGTGCTGTATGTAAGCTTTTCAGACAGTATTTCACCATCGTTCATAAAAATGTATAATATAACTGTACAATTATTGTACTCATAGTACTTAGTATAGAACTTACACTTAAAATCGAAACGTGATATATGTCATTGCATTTCATTCGAATTAATCTAAATACATTGCCATTATTCAATAATGGTATTGCTTACTCTATATGCATCAACAAGTTTTTGTGAATAACATCGGAAACAAGAAATTACGACAAACAAGTTACGCTGTTTAAACCTTTACTCAAGCAATACACTATCAATAACTTCAACATGTAAAACATTTTTTTCATATTTAGTCATGAAAATTATCGATTGCAGATTTAAAATCCTGAGCGTCCCAAATATTTTTTCTGAATCCGCCCCTGAACCCCATGCAACTTCTTTGTAATCTGCATTGTTTGCTCCAACTTATACAGAGTTGCTCATAAAGTACAAAGTTTTAAAAACAATAAATCGAGCGTTACCAAAGTAATCAATACAAAGTTTTAGCAAATGTACCGGTTTAATATAAATGTAATTAAAAGCTAAGTTCTATCATAAACAGAACCTACCACGTCAAACTTAGTTTTTATGTAAGCTTTTTCTAAAAACAGACCCCTGTATTCGAGGCCAGAAAATTTTTGGTTTTGGTTAATACCTTTACAAATATGTAGATATACATATGTCATTCATTAAAAATTTAAGATCAAATCTCGACATATGTTAGTGTTAAAATAAAACTGGCACATGCTAAACTTTTTTCCCCTTCATATAACGCGATACGAGTTGACGCACTTACGATGATGGCTATTATGTATTTACAATTCTCGGACCAATTTTCAAAGCACCGCCCAGTCCAATTGAGACAACTCCGTTGGGCGTTTTTTTAAGTATGGGAGTCCAACGCAAACAGCTTTTTCCACAAGGTGGTCATGCAAAATGTTTTTGATGCTGGTCATACTAATGCTCAAGAATGCCAATCTCACGGTATGTAACATGAGTATCGCTACTTTCTGGCACACCTGATTTGGACGACCTTTACGGAAAATTCATTGTACCAGTTGTTTACGGTGCTTAAGGGTGGCGCTTTTTCGTCTTATAATAACTAAATATCGTCGATGCATTCTTGTATTGTTAACCCAAATTGTGAAAAAATAAACTTACGAAAAAATAACGGTTAAATTCCATTAAAATGTTCTGAGTGCGTATATGGTAAAATATGTCAAACTTTCTAATGGAAACGTCAGATGGGCCTGACGACACTACAATTGCCAAAGGCCAGTAAGATAAATATCAACCCTCGTATATGAAGGTGCTACTAACAACCGTTTTGCAAAGTAATGGACATTTGTCTAATCAAGCAGTTAATAATTGGCTATTTGAGAAAAGCCAAATGAACGTAATGTCAATTTCGTTGGCATCATCTGCATTGGAGATGAATGTCAAATCCCCTTGAAGTAGCCACTGAATAAGAGTTTGATTGAAAGGCCCTAAAACTTTTGAATTATTGGGTGCGAACTTTCTAAACCAGAGCCTAACAACTATACAAAATAGTTTTTGTCTGATTTTTACAATGTTCGAAATTGTGTGGAATGTGTACTCACAATTTGGTAGAATATGACAGTTTCGAATAAATACCTACATAATTGCTTTAAAGTGGGCGGTTCCACGTCCATTTCCAAAAAGGCGCAGTTATTAAGTCAGCACCAAATACACCACAACAGCTATAACTATAAAATAAAAAACTAGGGAACTGGTGCGGAGAAAACATCGATATTCCGTATAATTATTGAATATTATTGTAGTGGCGCAAAAATCGCTTGGTCTTAAGTTCCATGATCGATTGGAACTCCACAGATGGCACTTTTTTGTAGTTAGGTCGTCAATGGAGAATATCCAGACACTGAGCGTTAATTTTTAATAAAAATATAGTTCATTCTGTAACAAAAATCATTTAAACCCAAGATTAAAACATTGTGCAAATCATAAAAAAATTAACAAACTTATATGTCAATTTCAAACTTAATAATCAGAATTGTTACAAAACTATTGGGTATAGATCATTCAATTTTATAATAAAAAAGTGCAAGTTTAAAGCGGCTCAATGATAATCAAACGTTCGAAATAAATAAAAAATAAAAAAAAATAATCAATACACTTGCGTTGCAATGTTCAAGCAACTTTGAGGATGCGACGACATCACTCGACAATATCGTAAAGCAAAGAATAACGGACCTGCGGAAAGCTTAATCTCTTATTCTATCAATCTTACTTTGTACCAAGAATGATAGAATACAAGATTGCGACTTCCCGCGGTGAAGTGACAGATTTCGCCTTTATTAAACAAGAATACGGGAGAGACAAAATTGATTAACTTCCAATATTTCAGTGAAAAACAGTTTTAATTGTTCCAAAGTGCAAAAATATGGATTTATAGGCAGATATTTAGTAAATAAGTCTGCAATATACTAAAAAAAAAGAAGGATTTTTTCCTAATTTGCGAAAAAGGCTTTGTCTATTTGAAGTTGATAATTGTCAAACTCGGCAAAACCAAAGTAGCGGTACCTCTGAAGGCGTCACCTTCTGCATTCAGTATACCGTCTGTTTGTACATTATAGGGAATGGGTTGCATTTATACCAACCTTACGCAATGAAATGTTGATCAAATTACTACGTGTCTGTGTAATTGGACGGTTTGTCTTCACATATATCAAAGAACTTATCAAATTTCAGTTTTTCGATTTATTTATTAAGAATGTGTTTCATAAAGCCCGGCAGACTGTAGAAAAAAGATTTTCTATAATTTTTGCTGTTAGTTGCCCCGTCCGTGATTCGAACCCAGGATACACAGAATGAAACGCTACACCCTCGATTAATTCCAATTTTTTAAGTAAGTCGACAGAATTAATAGAAAGTCCAAGATATAATATACTATTTCTATTTCATTATTTGTAGCATCTGCTCAAGCATTAGAAAGGTCGCAGATAACGCCCACCCATCCACATATCCACATGTTCAAACATACATACATATATACATATGTATTACAAGAATAATAGAAAACAAGATTACGACAACGCCGGCACAGTGTTTGCTGCTACAGAAATAGCGAGACGAAACGGAAGATGATAACTGCACTTGGGCGTTTTATTTGCACTAGAACTGCTAAAATACAAATCTCGGCACTTCACATCTATTACGAGTATTGTGTGTTTAACTTTTTGTAAAAATCACTCAAAACTCTGAATAATCAACTTTTTAAGAGCCAACTGTGCCGTCAATCCCTCAAACGAGGCAAGTACGAAGTAACGGAAGTACTTTTGTCGTCACCTTTTTTTCGCTGCATCGTGTATGTATTATGTACATACGTACCTTAGAGTGAAACTTAGTAGTTAAAACCTAGCTTACTGCCAGTTTGCGTATCAATTCAACTATTTCATCTTCTCTTTTCCATATAATTAACTGATATTGTTAACATGGAAATCCTTTACGAATTATTAATTTTCAACCTCGGCATCAGTATCATACCATATCGATGAGTCAGTTCAAAAATGAAACTTATGTACATACGTATGCAAGAATGATAGAAAACGCAGCGTACACGTCACAGAAATCCTCTGCCAAGAATAATGAAAAAAGGAAGGTGATAATTTGAATTCCACACAAATTTTGGCTACAGTGCAATCAGCAGGAAATTTGAAAAAACTGTCCTTTCTTTCATTGTTTTTGCTGTTGCTTGCACAATTCAAAACGCGGCACTTAATTTTCTTTTTAAAAATATAATTTTGGCGATTTTTTATTTTTGAAGATATAGCTATTAACATTTTTCAAAATTCTATGGATTTTATTTATTTTCTCGCGATTGGTGCTGCTTAAAAATAATGATATTTTATTGCCATTTAAATTTTTTATTTTTTATACATTTTTTGTGTGAAATTTATTTATTTTTTTGAAACATTACTAAGTACACGAAAGCTATTCTCGTTTTTCTCTTGACGAGCTATTTTTGATGGGGCAAATTTTAACATATTTCGGTATGACGCCAATGCATAATTATAAAATATCAACGTGTTGTCATTTCGTGTCATATTTTCTCGTCAAACATTTGACCTAATGAAAAAATGAAGACTGGAAGCATTCTGTGTGTTGTGATCACGATGCAGCGAATACAAGGTGACGACAAAAGCACTTCCGTTACTTCGTACTTGCTTCGTTTGACAGAATGACGTAGCAGGAGGTTCTGAGTGTTTGTTTACGAATACAGACTGAGAAACACAGATTGTGCCACGTGTTGTTTATGATAAACGTTAATTTTCAAATATTTGTGTAAAACTATCTAAAAAATAAATAAAATTAAGTGCCAATTCAAGGCAAGCAACAGCGAAAACAAAGATAGAGAGTACAGTTTTTTCAAATTTCCCGCTGATTATGCTGTGGCTGTGCGTGCGTGTGTGTGCGTGCAATTCTTTGTAATTGCTTTGTTATTGTCAAATTATCCTTTTTCATTATTCTTGGCAGAGGATTTCTGTGACGTGTACGCTGCCAGCGTTGTCGTAATCTGGTCTTCTATCATTATTGTGTTGTGATATTAAGAAGTGCATTGCCCTTACTTAGGAATTGTTTTATAATAACTTAAGGGCCGTTCACATAGGACTTTTGCTTTGCTTTGATTCAGAGTTTCGCTTTGACAGATAAGTTCAATACATGATGTTATATGAGTCCTGCTAAATACAAGGCGAGAAAAGTAGAGCAAAGCAAAGCGAAGCAAAATCATGGGCAACTCTCAACTTTTGTACGCTTTGGCAATCAGTTGTTATCATTTCCATTTTATTTTTATTTTGGCGTGCGTATACACACTACAAACACTCGCGAATTTCAAACATTAGTAGCATAACTACTACTACTTCCATCCAAGAATGATAGAATACAAGATTGCGCCTTCCCGCGGTGAAATGACAGATCTCGCCTTTAGTAAACAAGAATACGGGAGAGAGAAAATTGAACAACTTCCAATATTTCATTGAAAAACGTGTTCTAATTGTTCTAAAGTGTAAAAGTATGAATTTATAGGCAGACATTTAATAAATAAATTCGCAAAATACTAAAAAAAAAGTGTCTCTTTTTCTTAATTTGTGAAAAAAGCTTTGTCTAGTTGAAGTTGAGAATTGTCAAACCCGGCAAAACCAAAGTAGCGGTACTTCTAAAGGCGTCACCTTCAGTATTCAGTACACCGTGACTTCCATCATATCAGTAAAATTCATTTTTTTTATTCTATCTCTAAACAAAACACTCTGAACAAACACAAATCACAACTCATAACAAACTACGAACGCAGAAACTGTCAAAGCGTTCTATGTATCTGACCTTCTACGCCTCACGCTTTGTTGTTAAATTTCGAACCGTCAAGCAAAGCGAGGAAAGTTCTATGTAAACGGCCCTTTATGAAGGCAACTTTTGGGTTCTATGCATGCACACATACATACGTGAATACAAAGAAATCCTGCATGAGCTCATATTGTCTTTATGACTAATTACAAAAGTGCTCAGCAAATTACTCATTTTTGTTCAGGTCGTGAGCAAAAAATTAGTACTTTGCGCTTGTTTTGTTTTTTATTAATTTCTCCGTTTTCTAGTAACACAATTTCATATTTGCTCTAACAACGCAACTCATCATTTTGATGTTTATAATTTACTTAGCGCTGATGACTAAACTGCTCATTGTTGTCATCACGAACTCCTCAGGACTAACAATCAAACAACGCATTGCTGTCATCACTAATAAATTACAAAAACAAAATTATTTTGGAATTGCGCTTGCATTACAGACTAATAAAAAAATGGAAGTGTGTTCGAATTTGGCCTAAACTGGAGAAGGTATATTTACATACGGGTATCTTAATTCAGTGAATCCGATAGCACTTTAGCCTTTTGCAGTTGCACAAAAACTAAACATTTATAACTTCAAAAATTCATCTTTTGCAAGAGCTTTGGAAATATTCTTAAAAAGTATAAAAGGGATATTCAACTAAAGTGATAAACTGCTGATAAACGTATAAATATATGTTTATACTTTTATTCGATTATAAGAGTCATTAGACGTTTAGATGAATCCCTTTAAAGTTTTCTATCTTGTTTACTTACTTACTTACATAATTGGCGTTATAACCGCTTAGGAGATTTTGGTCGAGTTCAACAAATTGCGTCAGTCGCTCCTTCCTCCTGCTAACTGGGGCCACTTGGAAATTCCAGTGACGTCAAGCCTTTTTCCACTTGGTCCCTGCAACGCAGAGGAGGCCGATGTTTCTCTCTACCACCACCAGTTGGTACCGTGTTGAATACATGTCCCAGCCAACATAGACGCAGTTTCTAAATTCGCTGGACTATGTCTATGTCGCAGTAAAGCTCATACAGCTCATCGTTCTATCGTCTGCGGTATTCGCGGTCGAAAAGAGGTCCATAAATCTTTCGGAGAATCATTTCCTCGAACACTTTAAGGGCCGTCGCATCCGATGCTGGCAGTGCCCATGCTTCAGCGCCATACAATAGCACGGGCATAATAAAATACTTATAGACTGTGGTTTTGGTTCGCTTATACGTTGGATTTCGGGGCTGAAATTATTGTGATGCGGGCGCTCAGACGCGAGTACGCTGACTGTCTATTTTATGACAGGAGGTACTTAGGTTTGCCCTCGTTCACCTTCAAACCCATACGTGTCGCTCCTTTATCCAGTTTGGAAAAGGCAGAAGTAACGGCGCGGTTGTTGAGGCCGATGATATCGATATTATCAGCATACGCCAGGAAATATGGTGCCTGAACGATTTATTTCTGCGACTCGAATTATCTTTTTTAACATAAGGTTAAAGGAGTCGCACGAAAGGAAGTCACTCCGTCTGAAACCGCGTTTGGTTTCAAACGGCTCGGAGAGGTCCTTCCCGTTTCTGACGCAGCTGATGGTGTTGCTCAGCGTTATTTTGCATAGTCATATTAGTTTTGTTGGGATACCAAATTCAGACATTGCGGCAAATAGACAGCATCTTCTCGTGCTATCGAAAGTGGATTTGAAGTCGACAAAAAGATGGCGTGTGCCTATTTTTTTCGCGTGTCTTTTCCAAGATTTGGCGTATCGTGAATATTTGGTCTGCTGTCAGTCCGTCAGCGGCCTTATTGTTCTTTAGCCGCGTTATTGGCATTCGAATTACGTGAAGAAGTGCTCACTCCACAGTTTGAGTGTACTCTAGATGTCGGTCATCAGGCTGCCGTTTTCATTCTCACAGAAAATTGCCCCGGTCTTGAAACTTTCTTTAAGCCGCGTATCTTCTTATAAAATTTACGGCTGTTTTTCCTGTCGACTAGCATCTCAAGCTCCTCGCAATCGCGTACCTCGGCCTCTCTGTTCTTTTCTCGGAAGATCCGCACCGCTTCCTTCTTCAACTCCCGATATCTCTCCCGCACAGCTCGCGTTGCGCCCGATCGAAGCGTGGCATCTTTCTTTGCGCGATATTCCTCATCGTACCAGTCGTTCTTTCGTCCTCGCTTAAAACGAATAACCTCTTCAGCGGCGATACGTAATGAGCAAGAAAAGTGGTCCCATTGCGCGCAGATATCTTTTTGTTGAACACTACTCTCAGTGCATGTCTAAGAAACAGCCGGGCAGAGACACCTTCCCAATTGAGGGTCCGGACATTGCAGGTGTATGCCCTCAAGTAATAGTAATTTAAACGTTTGCCGTGGGCGCCATCAGAATAGAGGGTCTCATCCGAGGCTTGTTGAAATTTTTCATTGGAAGCTGTTTTTACGTGGCGGGTCCCAAACCCAACGCACAACCAGATTCTGAGGAATTTTTATTTTTGGACACATTTATGTAGCGATTCGCTTGCTCCAAGTCAGACACCCTCTCGCAGCCGCACCTACTGATGAACAGACGCTTCAAAACTAGAACGTCCGATTGACCCCACCAGGTTCGCCTTCTCACTTTAGCTCACTCCCAAACGGATGTTCGGGAGAGGACACTTAGGTGAAATCACCCGGAAGTTGTGAGCTGCTTGAACCGCATGCAGAAAAGACTTGAGTTCTGACAGGTGAATGGCAATCAGAGACTTTCCCCACTTGCGTGGACACGGTTCCATCTTGAATCTTCCTATCTTGATATAAATATAAATCATTATTTACCTTTTTACGTTCACGAGTAGTAAATCAAAAAATATAATTTATATATAATAAAGCAATTTTCTATCAAAATATATACGTAGTTATATTGAGAAACCGAGGAAAAGTTTTTAGTGAGTTCTTTTCACATATATTACCCGTTAAATAACACATCCAGGCCTGTTCTGCGTTGCAATCAAATTCTTCAGAATCGAATAGGTGCCCTTGATGTTAAGTAGTAGAACTGAAAAGTAATTGGCAAATTCAACCAAATATGTAATTACATATATTGTTTGTTAATTATTTTCTATATAAATTTTCGTACTTTTGAGAAAACTTACATATACATCTTTATTGCTCTAATCTGTATTCAATTAGATCCATAAATCTGTATAATAAAATTGCCATTTATGCACTACTGCGGGATTCACTAATTTATTTTTAACGACACTTAGCAGCTGTCTTGTTGTATTTATTCAAACTATTAAAGAGTATCATCTTTGACAAACTAAATGTCAAAATGGACGAAAGACACAAAAAAGAATAGGTAATGAATGGAGCGAATTTTGAAAAATTAATAGAGCGAATTTCGAAAATGAAACCCGTGACATATTGCAAGTTTTACGGACAGCTGATTTAATTTGTTGACACAAAAAGAAAAACTATATTAATCAGAATAAACTTGATTAAACCTTTTTTGAAGTAGGTTTATTCATCTTTTCCATTTCAAACTTGTTTTTCTGTCTTTTGTTTTATTAAATAGTTCAAGTACCATATTTTCTATATTAATTGTGTTCACAAATGTTAGTGATCAGCTGTTTTTCTTACTGGCAAGTTGTTGCTAGTAAAAATTTGCATCATCGCCTCTAAAGGACTGCCATTTTGCTGGCTGCCCCTACTTTGCAAGTTTTATGGATACATGAGCACCAAAATATAATAGTTGTAATTATTGTTACATTAAAACTTTTTTCACATTTACAATGTTTTTCATGCTAAAACATTTTCGTTAATTTTTCAGTAAATGTACATATGATCTAAAAGTTAAAGTTTTAAACCTGGTTCAAAATTTGCAATAAGCAAAATATCAAACAAAACATCTACAAGTTTCCAAAAATTGTGATTTATATGTAACTTTGATGAAGATTTATTTTGAATTTGTTGAATTTAAAAAAAAAAATACATTTCCTGCAACACCTTCGATCATTTTTGTTAAAATAGGGGTAACATATATTTAATTTTATAGTCATGAAAAACGTTGTAAATACATACATGTTGTAAAAAAGCGCTGTGCTAAAACTGTTTTGTGATACTGTACATAGATTAAATATGAAAGACTGTGACTTGTGAGCTGAAGATGGCAGATTCAACATTTTTCTTTTAACGAGAAAAATTTGATGAAAAAATATAGCCCTAAACCATAGTTATGAAACGTTGCGAAAATATTAATAAACTTTTCTGGAAAAACTTCAACCAAGATATCTTAATTTAATTTAATTCAATTATGAAAAAAATAATGTATCATGTAGTACCTAGTTGTACAGTCCTTTGTTTTGCGTGACTGTACTTTTAGGATGGTATTGTGAGTTGCGAAACGAATACTCATTCGCATTTGTATTATGATTGGTGAATTTGCTTGGATTTGCTGTTTCCATACCACCATACCATACACCATAGATACCAAAAAGTTACTTCTAAGGTTTCATTGAGATAGCTTGCAATCTCAGATCAGATGTCGAAAATAAGGTGTATTAGCATAAGCGTGTGCTTACTACTTGCATGTACATATCTATATACATATAATACAGCATATGTATGCCTATATTAAGGTGCACTATGTGCTTCATTAAAAAGTTGTGGGTTTTCCAAACATAACTAATATGTAGTATATTTTATGACCAAAATGTTTTGGTTAATCGTTATTCGCGAGCTGCGTTATAGAAATGGAAATAGGAAAAAAAATGCTTTTTTATACAGTTTAAAATTACGTTAAAAATAACAAGCGATTATAATTTTCACTAACAAATCTATGATTCAATAATTAGAATGTTAAATAACCTAACAGTTGTCTCGCTCCTGCTCCCTGCCTCAAAAGTAGATCTTGCCAAATGTGGTCATTCGCATGCAAAATACCAGAGCTCATGGGCATTACACGTTGCTACTCTTTCAGAAGGGGATCCTTTTGAGATAAGGTTCACCAAGAGTATTGTACCTTTACCTCAAGGAACAGCATACAAGCAGAATCCCCAGAGAGATTCATTTTTTGCGATTTGTTACGTAGTGTGGCATGTGATTTTCCTTTGCCTAATATATGTATATACATATATATGTGCACGACCCCTTACGTCTTAAACTGAAATTTCACATTTATTTTCTTCCGGCTCATTCACAATAGCGCAGTTTTTTCACTTCCCAACACTACATCTCAGGTCGACTATCATTTTACAGAATTGGATTAACTTGCATATTTTTCCGAGTTGGTGTTGGTGCTTTACATGCAATTCGTTATCCTACCTAGTGTTCTTTTGCAACTCGGTAACAAAGAAACGGTTTCTGCAAATACATTAATACAAACGCATTTATCCGTTAAACATCTGTCCCTTCTACTAAATTTTCACAAAAGGTTTCGAAATTAGTACCTGCTTCCCTTCTCCTTCTTAAAACAGTTTAATTTTTCTTAGAAGGGTGAGCCAGGTTAATATTCATGTACACATGTATGCAAGTAAGTAATGTAAATACATTTGTAGATATGTGTGCACCTAAACGCTTAAGAGATAACTTTTGCAATCATTTGACTTATACATAGTATTTGTGTTGTTGATCTGGCTTAGCTACAAATCCATTGAACGCAAGTTTTCTTACCGCATATCGCTATTGACTGTTGATTAGTGCGGATGAGATTCAATTTTGAAAATAAGATCACTTTATCACTGTATACATATATTGTTAAAAGAACTTTTCTCCGCTTTAGGACCTTGAACATGGCGGGGAACGCTAAACTGATTTCAGGCAGTGAATTGGCCAAGTAAGTTATAATGTATTATAATGTGTTTATTTAACTTAATTTTGGATAAATTGAAGGGAAATACGTGAAACTCTGAAGCGGCAAATTGAGGATGCTAAAGCTAAACTTCCTTCCTTTGCGCCCGGTTTGTCAATTTTACAAGTGGGTGAACGTGAAGACTCCAACGTCTATATTCGGATGAAAATTAAGGCAGCTACAGAAATCGGCATTGCTGTTGAATACATAAAGCTTCCGCGAACTGTGGCCGAAATCGACTTACTCGAGAAGGTGGGTTATCCAAGTACCAAGTATTAAACGGAAATAGCTAAACAATTAGTCCTTAAAAATCCCAAAATTTCCATCTACATTTGGCTTATTTTTCTCTTCCAATTTCATAGATAACCGAACTTAACTATGATCCCAATGTACATGGTATTATTGTACAAATGCCCCTTGATACCGAGTCTAAAATCGATTCACATAAGATCACTGACGCGGTCTGTCCGGACAAAGATGTGGATGGTCTCCATACCGTTAATGAAGGACGTGTATCCGTAGGCGATCTAACTGGTTATCTGCCTTGCACACCCTGGGGCTGCATTGAGCTAATCAAGCGTACAGGTATCCAAATTTCGGGAGCACACGCTGTCGTCCTAGGTCGAAGTAAAATTGTGGGGACACCAGTCTCACAGCTGTTGAAATGGGAACATGCCACAGTGACGGTATGCCACTCAAAAACTAAAAATCTGGAACAAATTGTAAGTACACATTGCACAAAACAATGAAATATAATTAGAGTTAAAATGTAAAATGCAGGAAGACAAGTATTGTCATGATTTCGCAATAGAAAAAGATTTCGTTCAAATGATGAACACTTCTATTATATACTCAAATTTTCACTGATGATGAGGATATAAATATATTATTTAATTCAACGTTTGAACAAATAACCTCGTACTTTAAAAGGAACATATGTACATACTTATATATGCATTAGTGAAATGCCGAGTCGGCTATTTTCGGTACTCGATTACTTTAATACTCTTTTAAAAAAGAGTCGAGTCAGATACTCGGAGAGGCTATTCGAGTTCATAGTTCGGTATTCGAATACATTATAGATTCGAATACTGATTTTTACTCGAACTCAAAGCTCTGTGTATATTGGTTGTGCCTTTTAAATTAAAATAACACAGTTTCGTGGTAGTTATTCGAAATACGGGAAACAAAGTTTTTATAGATGCAATAAGTGGTATATCGCTCCGGCAGATAAAAAGTTATGAATATAGCAATACAAGAGTGCTTGCATACTTGATAGAAAAATCTAAAAACAAAAATCCCCAAAAGAACACTTAATAGAAATTTAAAAAAAAAACTTCCCCAAGTTATCCGAGAAATGGTGTCGAAAATCCCCTCAGCTCAGGAGCAAAGAAAAAATTTCTTCATTTTGAAATATTGAAATTTTTTCATCAAACCCCTATATTTATTCTGTATTGCCTTTGGTGATTATTGACGATATACACATGTCGAATGCTTATAAAGATTGGCTATATCAGTTATGTACATAACAAATTGAAGCTAATTTATAACTTCACAGCACAAAACTACGATTTGTATTTGAAAAATACTTGACTCTATTTTGAAAACTTTTTTTTCGATTTCCAGAACCCGGCCAATTAACTAAAATCAATATTGAATGTAAACTGTACCAAAAATCCAATGTGGTGTCAAAGTACATTTCCGCTTCAAAAAAATCTCAATTGTACAGAAGCGACGCAGGGAAGCCACATCACACTCGGTTGATAATTTATTTTTCCTAGAACTTTAGAACTTGCCACTTGTTGTGTAGAAAATTTACCAAAAAATATCTAAACATATAAGTTTCATGTTCTTATTCACATGCAATTAGATTTGTGTTTGCATAGCTTTGCTAAATTCAAACACAAACCCTGAAATTCGAGTTTCTTCTTCAATTATGATCAATGTCTATGTAGTATTCGAACATACGATTGTACACAATCCTTTTTAATAAAAGGGGACATTAATTCTCCTTCTATAAGAAAAAAATTAAAAACCGAAATCCTCCTTTTTACGCAAGTTTTATACATCAGCGATAAGGTGGCAACCACAACTCAGCATGAGGCCTGACACTACGATAAAATGGGATTGTGTTAGGGTGCCCATATATGGTTCAGAACAATGCAAGAATGATAGAAACCCAGATTACGACAACGCCGGCAGCGTACACGTCACAGCGGTTGGCTACAGGAATAGCGAGACGAAAAGGAAGGTGATACTGCACTGCAACTGCTAAAATACAAAGCTTCTGTGTTTAATTCTGTGTTCAATCCTTCAAACAAGGCAAGTACGAAGTAACGGAAGTGCTTTTGTCGTCACCTTCTTTTCTCTGCATCGTGAGAACAATGCAATCTGCAGATAGTCATACTGCTTATCTAGTCGGTTATCGTTTTAGCTAGTAAATATTTCTGATTTTTTGTTTGTTGCTTTGGACACAATCCACAATCTTATCAAGTGTTCCTTAATTCAGGTACTAAAGAAAAAGCCGAATGCTATTATCTTCATCTGCAACGAATGTAAACATGTTTTATATAAATAACGAACAAACGAACGTTCGTTATATTTAATACATTTTCTTCAAACATCCGCTATTTAGAGATACCAATGCATTAAAAAAAATTTCAACTCTGTATTCACTCAATCGTGATCTACATACGTACATATACTTATATGCTGACAAACTATAAAAATTTCATCAAAATCGGTAGAGTAGATTGTATTAAGACTTTCCTAAACAATCGCTGAGGATAAGAACAGTTTTTATACAATATTCTAAAAAATAATTCTTAAATAAGTAAGCAGCGTGTGCGTGCCAGGCCAAATCTCGACCGGGGTATGTGGCACCAAAAAATTATAGAAAAATGAATTACCCTCATCAGGTAATGTCAAACCACTGAATGTATTTCTGTCATTAAAAAGATTCTCACCAAATCATTTACCATTCAGAATTGGCGTAAATGTATGGGCCCCTCAATTTATAGTATAGAATCGAGACGCACTATATATGTATATACATATATGTATATATACATAAGTAAATTGTATGATAATTTCGGAGAAACATCGAGTATATGATATATGCACCAAATTATTATTATTATTATTATAAAAACATTTTCTTACTTTTACGTATACTCTACGAAAAAATTCCTAATTTTATGTAAAGTTTTTTAAGTTTTAAGAATATTTTCTTACGAGAAGAAACAACACCTATGTGTATTCAAAAGTTATGCGCAAAATAAATTTTATTATCCAAATAATTTATTTCTTACATTATAAGAACCTTTTCTAAAATTGTAAGAACTTTTATAGTACAATCGAGCGCTTGTAAGAAAGACTGTTTTGATAGCTGTTCCTAGAATCATTAAAAAATTTAGTATGATTACATTCATGTTATATTATAAAGGAAGTATTTTGTATATTGCAATAACCTTTATACCCCCTTTATAAATAAAAAATAAACTGAGTAAAAAATAAACTGACTCAGTTTACTTTTTATTTATAAAGGGTATAAAGGTTATTGCAATCCGAATGAGAAATATATACATATGTTTATAAAAAATTTCCTAAAGGTAATTGAAGAATTATGAGAATGCTCTTTTCGATTTCGTTGTATTTCCGACGAAGCAAGAAAAAAACAGCGGTTGAAAGTTAAATAGTTGAAACTGCTTTTTTTACTCAAAAAATTAAATCTGATTGCAGACTCGTCAAGTCGTGCTTTCAAGTCCTTTCTTTGATAGGCGAAGATGGCGAGAATATAGCATTCCCACGACAGTCGGTTCTACGTACCGGAATGACCCGGGTTTTACCCGGCCAAGGACTGTTGTTTCGGCAATCTAACCCTGTTTAGATCGGCCTACCCCATAAGTTGTCTGTCTCTCCTGGAGCAACTCCTTGCAGCAGGGTTGCTTCACCTCCTTCTGGTCAGGGCTGGCATCGAGTCAAACCCTGGTCCAGAAACCTATTTTTGCTGCGTTTGCCAGAAAAAGCTCCATCCGAACTCCACTTCGGTAAGGTGTAATTCGTGCGACGGATGGAGCCATCTTAAGGTCTGCTCAGGCCTCAAGACCCACAAGGAGTGGTCCACAAACTATGTGGCCCCATGTTGTTCGCGCCCTACGGCGCCCATAGCCTCTACGGCTCCCCTAGTTGCACCTAGTGCACCGGTGCCTAGCACCGGCAGAACCTCTACGGTTCGCAGGAGCACACAACAACATGGTCGCTCCCCTCCCCCCCCTCAACCTAGCTCCGCCCCCCGTGTGGGGAATAGCCAGCAGCTCCTGGTACCCCACACAGTCTGTTCCGTGTGTCAGGCCAGGATATACCGGAATGCGGCATCAGTCAGGTGCAATTCGTGCCAAGGCTGGTGTCACTTTCGAGTGTGTTCTGGCCTGCGCACCACACGTGAATGGTCGGGTGACTACCTGGCTCCCTGTTGTAGAGCCTCGCAACCGCACGCGCCAGTGGCGGCGCTGCCAAACAACACCATAAGGCAGCCCAACGTGCCATTGCATGTGCAGCAGGGTCCAGGTGGGCAACATCACCCTTCCCTCACACCCCTCTCCGCGACGACTCTACCGAGGCAAACGAGACTCCTTCAGCTGAACTGCAATGGGCTGCAGGGCAAGATTGAGGAGATAACCGACTTTATGAGTCGGCATAATCTGTCAATAGCTGCGATCCAAGAAACGAAACTGCACAGCAACTCAACTCTGTTGAGTTGCAACGGCTACAATGTGCATCGTAAGGATCGCGAGCGAGGTAATGGTGGTGGCTTAGCATTCATCACCCATCACACAGTGCAGTATCGTCTTATTGAAGAAGACATCGACCGCAGGGACACTACCTTAGAATGTCAAGGAATAGCTGTCCGGTCAGGCGATGTCGAGCTCGAAATATTTAATATTTATATACCCCCTGTCACCTGCTGCCCGGCAGGATATCACCCTGACATAGGTGCGCTCCTCAGAGGTGAAAACCGATTGGTAGTAGGTGACTTTAATGCGCACCACGATCTCTGGCATTCAAGCCTACCAGCTGATCGGAGGGGAAACGATTTGGCAGAGCAGATAGACGATTCGACATTCTGCACGATGAATGATGATGCCCCCACCAGGATTATGGGTAGTTGCAGCAGCTCGCCTGACCTAACGATAGCTAGCGCAGGTCTGATAAATAGCATAACGTGGCGACCTATGCTATCGCTTGCATCAGACCACCTACCTATAATCATCTCGATTGACAGACCTGCTGACTTTGTCTCCGCGGACCATCGGACCTATATCAACTTTAAAAAGGCTGACTGGGTCAGGTTCGCGGAGTTCACCGAAAATGCCTTCAGGTCTCTTCCCGCTCCCACCGACGTTCGAAAAGGCGAACATAAGTTCCGCAAGGTGGTTGCGTCAGCTGCGGCCCGCTTCATTCCGGCAGGGAGGATCCCTGAGATCCGTCCCAACTTCCCGGCTGAAGCGGCCGCTCTAGCGAACGAACGCGACCACCTTCGCCGCTCCGATCCCCGTAATCCTAATATTCAGGATTTAAACGTGGCGATTCGGAGGCTGGTTGACCAACACAAGCGGAACAAGTGGGAGGAGCATCTGAAGTCCTGTAATCTGGTCACGGGTGTTGGTAAGCTTTGGTCTACCGTGAAGTCCTTATCCAACCCGACGAAGCACGACGACCGAGTGGAAATTTCATTCGGGGATCGTGCCTCGTCGGACCCGAAGAGATGCGCGAGCTATTTTAGCCGACAGTTTATACTGCATCCTTCGGGGGATAGGACCAAGCGGAAGGTGACCAGGAGGCTGCGCAAAATACCGAACAACAGCGCGCCTCTTACCTTCACTTGTGGCGAGGTAAAGGAGGTCATCGGGAAGGCGAAAGCCTCCAAGGCCATTGGCCCTGACGGGCTAAGCGTGTTGATGCTGAAGAATTTAGGCCCCGCGGGAGTTGAGTACCTCACCGGGATCCTCAATTTGTCTATGGCCACCCTCATCATTCCAGACATCTGGAAGGTTGGGAAGGTGGTCCCACTACTGAAACCAGGGAAACCGGCCGACAAGGGTGATTCCTATCGGCCGATTTCCCTGCTTTCACCTGTGGTAAAGACACTTGAGGCCCTACTCCTCCCGTACTATACATACCACCTTGGGTCAGCTAAGCATCAACATGGCTTCCGGAAAGTGCACAGCACAACAACAGCACTTAATGCCATAAACACACGGGTGAACCGTGGTCTTAACCAAAACCGCCCCTGCGAGAGAACCGTCCTAGTAGCGTTGGATCTGTCGAAAGCTTTCGACACAGTTAGCCACTCCACGCTACTAGCTGACGTGGAATCATCAACTCTCCCGCAGGGACTGAAACGGTGGACCGCGAATTACCTGTGTGGTCGTCAATCATCGGTATGGTTTAGAGATACAACATCGAAACCAAGGAGGATTAAACAAGGGGTACCGCAGGGTGGCGTCCTATCCCCATTACTGTTTTATCACTACATCTCCAAGCTCCCTCAACCGCCAGAGGGAGTCACGATTGTCTCCTATGCTGATGATTGCTCGATAATGGCAACCGGCAATGCAATTGATGATCTGTGTTTGAAAGTGAACGGATATCTCTCAGATCTTGCCCAATTTTTCACTAGCAGAAACCTGGCGCTGTCCCCTGCCAAGTCCTCGGCGACCCTTTTTACCACCTGGACGAAGGAGGTCAGGCTGGATCTTAACATCCACATCGATGGCACCCCCATTCCGACGGTTAACCACCCGAAGATTCTGGGGGTGACTTTCGACAGCCTGCTCTCCTTCTCCGCGCACACTACCGCAATCGCCAATAGAGTACAGAGCCGCAACAATGTCCTCAAGTCGCTCGCCGGCAGCTCTTGGGGCAAAGACAAAGAAACGTTGTTGGCAACATACAAGGCGATTGGCCGGCCGGTAATAAACTATGCTGCGCCAGTTTGGTCGCCGGGAACCAGCAGGACACAATGGACGAAGCTGCAGACCTGCCAGAACGCCGCACTCCGCACGGTGACGGGATGTCTTCTGATGTCGCCTGAGGAGCATCTCCACCTAGAGGTCAATGTGCTCCGAGTTAAGGAGCACAACCTCATGCTCAGCAAGCAGTTCCTTGCTGGATGTCACCGCTCGGGGCATCCAAACGGGCACCTGCTTGCCGTGGAACTGCCCCCCAGGCACATTAGAAGACATCTACTAGAACTAAAGGACGAGATCCAGCCACTCATCACACAACCGCTGGATCCGGAGGCGTACCGGCGGGTCCTAAGCAACATCCACAGAGACACAGTCACGAACATCATTGACTCCCGCCAGGCGAATGCAGTCATCGGAGCCCAACCACCACCTGTAGCAGATGAGGAGTCCCTGCTGCCCCGCGAGTCCCGCGTCACTCTGGCACAACTACGATCTGGATACTGTAGCAGGCTCAACTCCTACTTATCCAGAATCAACCCCGACATACCCAACACATGTCCGGCATGTGGAGATTCTCCGCACGACACCAACCACCTATTCACATGCCCTCTCAAACCCACTCATCTAACCCCCCTCTCCCTCTGGTCCAACCCTGTCGAAACTGCACGTTTCCTGGGCCTCCCCCTTGATGAGTTTGACGACAACGACCATGGGTGAATCCGCTCTTTACGGGGCGCGACTAGCCGCTACAACAACAACAACAGAATATAGGGGTGGAGTACAGATATCTCCATACCGTCAAGTCGTTTCTAGTTTACTTCAATATTTGCCATATTTGTGAGTGAGAAAACAAAGAACCAAAAACTGGCATTCAATAAAAATTGATACTTGTGAAAGCAATTAGAAAACACAAAAGATAATCTTCCTTTAAAAACTTGACGAAAATGAAACTATTTGTTTGCATACCACCCGATCGTTATATTTTTCTTGCTGTGTCACCGAATATTTAATTTTTAAAATTTTACTTCAATATCTTTTAATATTTAAAAAACTGTAAGGCTGAGATTTTTCTCTAACAAAGAGATACATTTTCGGGTGTGACGATCTTCGACGACCCGGACCAGACTTGGGCGTAATACGTACTACTTGGCGTGAATATGTATAAGCTTTTACGAGAGTGTCGTATAGTATATATTTTCACTCCAACCGCTTAAGAAGTTTAGCAATTTGGAGGGAATATTTGGAATATTTTGGAAGGAGATGATAGTCGTTCTCCAAGGCATGTGCCGCATAAGTAAATCAGGGTATTGAATGGCTAATATGACAATGTAGGTGATTTACCAAAAAACTTTAACATGCATAAAAAGCCCTTGTGGCCTAATTAGTAATCAAGAGTTATGTTTTCGTATTCACTGCCCAGTAAGAACCAGTAATAATTTTACTGGATAGCGTTTTCGTACGCCAAAACATGCAAAAACGCATTATACTAGCAAGGATTTGCCAGTAAGATAAAATAGTGATTAAAATTATTCTGTTGATCACAAGTAAAAAACAATTATTAAAATTGCTAACTATTTTGATTAAAAGAGGTGAAAAATAGAAAAAAGTGAGTAAATAAATAAACGTACGCTAAGTTTATAAAGTTTATTGTGTACGTTTATCAGGAAGATGCCCAGAATCTGAGTGTTTAAGTGCTTTTAATCTAGTGGGTTTTTAACCTACATACTACATAAGTATAATGCCATCATACGTAGCCGAAGCCGAGTATGTAGCCTGTACGCGGTTCTTTCGGTGTGTCCCAGGTTAGAATCTCGGCCAGGGTAAATTATGTACATCAAAAATATAGAAAAGCTGTTTTCTAATAACAGTCACCCCTAGCAGAGAATGGCAAACCTCCGAATGCCAGGAAAAAACTTGCCTGGTTTCCTTGAAACCAAAAGTGTTTCAAGATTTATTATATTATTTTCAGCCTTATGTTTTTAGAATTTCGTGCAATTTTTTGAGCTTGTGGCCAGTTTTATTAGAGAAGTTGTAAAGTGATAGCTGCTATTTCGGAGATCACCACATCTCCTCATCATGCTTCTTTCGTTCCATGGTACAGCATTGTTTGATACTACTCAGGTTAGCAAGACCTTTTCGTAGAAAACGTAATTTAAGCTAAAAATATGCACAGTTTTCGTTATGTCACACAATAAAAAAAGTAAGCATCAATGATATAGGTTTGATGACACGTTAAACCGAAAGTTCGTTATACTGGACGACAATTGCATTTAGCACGAAAAAGAAATGTTACATATAATGATATTTACTACTTTAGAAGACACAATTATGTATATTGTTTCAAAAAAGAAAAAACTATGGTTTAATTTTCTTTATAAATTTTTTAAGTATTTTATAACCTTCATAATTTTTAACAAAAGCAATTTTAGCACATTTAAATGGATTAACTATTTATTTCATATTGCTTAGTAAGACTGTTTCTGGTAATATTTCGATTCAATAAGACAACTTAGGACAATCTGTCTGATTATGTTTTCATTCTTAATATACTAGAAAACAAATTATTTGATCGTATTATTAATTATATACTATTACTTAATTGGCGCTATAACCGTCTAAGCGATTTTGGCCGAACTCCTCTTAAAATTTGTGGTGTTCGTCTTGATGTTAAAACACGAATTGAGGGACATACAGTTTAACGCCGACCCAGAACGGCGAATGTTTTTTTTTGTATATCACGGGATTAAAAATTTTCCACAACTGCAATAATAGCGATATCGTCAATTATTGGTCCATTGAAAAGTCTTCCGTGTTCACCCACAGGTGGCTTATCAGCTCTGATTATAATTTTTGTGCTTATTGGATGGCATTTTGCCTAGTGCGGTTTTAAACAATGAAATCAATTTGTTGTGATGATTAAAAAGGCCTACGTCAACGCTGGTATACTTCTTGTTGGAAATAACCCGCGAAATAAATCTTTATAAATTTATGGCCTGTGTTCAGCGGTGGGAATAGAGAACCTGCTCGGTGGTATATTTGACCTTGGATCTGTAGTATGTAATAAAATGGGAATGATGACTACGTTATGGAAGTGTCGAATGCCTAAGAAATCCACCTACGTCACCTACAGGGAATTTTTTTATACAAACCCTACTCGGGCCAGAGTAAATGTAACAGTAAATAACTAGCCAAACCGGTTCAGCCGTTTTTTCGTGATATGATGACCAACAAACGCTATTTAATTGTTATATGTATATGAGAACAATATCAAATTTTAAAAATCACCGCAAACATATTTGATGAATTAAAAACACGTAAGCACATTTTTTCTGTCCAGGTTAAAATGGTCGCATTGATGATATTCATGTGTAAAATGAACAGAAAGAATTTTGGTTATGATCTTAATATTTTACTGACTTTACTTTAAAAAAAAGTGATTGCATTCTATATTTAATTACTAAATATTTAAAAGTATTCATATTAGCTCTGTTAATATAAAAAAATTTATTTTTAGTGTCGTTCCGCCGACATTCTGGTGGTCGCCATTGGTGTGCCAGAATTTGTTAAAGGAAATTGGATAAAAAAAGGAGCTGTCGTTATTGACTGTGGCATTAATATCAAACCAGGTGAGCACTTTATCTATTATACGCCTTTAAACTATGAATTAATAATTATTAATTAAGGGAATAATAATAATAATAACTGTTTTCACAGTGGAATCGTGGTTTAGCCCACAAAATACAAAAACAGTAACAACAATTAATTATTGAAATGTGGGTTCTGCATTTTTAAATTTATTTAGCAATTCAGAAGAAAAATGTATACATACATATATTGTATTATGTGCATGAAAAGTGATGGTAAACATCACAAATGAGATAAGAATAGAATTGACTTCAATGTTGTTCGCACATATGTACATATATACATATGTAAATATGTAGTTTGTAAACAGTATCATTCAGTTATCATTTCTGTTGTTTGACCTGTTGATTTCTGTTTGTTTTGACGGGTCAGCATTTAGTTACAACATCGTTGTAATATGAACAGAGGCATTTTCATAACTTGAGAATTTTATAATAATTTGAAAATAGATTCTTATCACATTTTAATGAGCCAACTGATATGCATACATATATCCTAAAGATTCCACTAAACAAAGCGGCACTCGGTTAGTCGGAGATATTCTTTTCGACGAGGCAAAACAAGTGGCTTCATTCATAACACCCGTGCCCGGCGGCGTTGGACCTATGACTGTAGCAATGCTGCTGAAAAACACTGTTCGGTCGGCTTTGCTGAGTGCTGAGAAATTATTACAAACTACATGGGATTTAGCACCGCTTACTTTGACGAAAATTAAGCCAGTGCCTTCGTAAGTTTAATTCCTTTGCTTGAAAAGTGTGACATACATATATTGAAAAATCAAGCTTATACATATCTATATTTTCAGTGACATTGTGATTGCACGTTCCCAAAAGCCCAAACATATATCCAATTTGGCTAAGGAAATTGGACTGATAGGCAAGGAAGTATCGCTTTATGGTGATAAAAAAGCGAAAATATCTTTGAGTACAATTGATCGCCTAAAAAGTCGTCCCGATGGATCTTACATAGTTGTAGCTGGGTAAATAATAATAATTATCACTAAACATATCATTGAATTTGATTATAAAAACGTTATATATATACATACATACATACATATATATATATATATATATATGTATATATATATTTATAACAATTCCAGTTATCATGTGAGAAGCTCAGAACAAAAAGAACAAAATCCTTATCATTTAATCAAATTTATTTTTTTAAATACCTACTTCAAGGGTAACTATCTACTTGCCGTTTTGCATAGAAAAATATATTAATGCGCCTGATCTCAAGCTTTCCACAAACATTTCAGATTTAGGATATCCTGAACCAATTATGAAATATTTACGTTGAAAGATTTTAAAGTTTCTACATTGGTCAAGTAAAGCAATAAAACGTACTAAATACCTATTGTTGAAAAATTTTATAGATTTGCTGACTTAGTTATATAATAAGAGTAATTAATAGACCTTTAGTTTGAAATTTGCAAAAAAGTACATAACTCAAACCGAATTTATTAACTAAATAATTATCAGATTTTGCAAAGATTTGTTTTAAAAAATTGATGCATCCATTGAAAACACGTGTGTGAAAAAAAATAAAGATCGGGTCACGCATTTAGACACTATAACCCGAAACCTTTGTACAAATAACTAAACCGCACCCTAAATTTTTATTTGTGTACGTATAACACCATCTGATATGAATTCGCCATGCATTCAATATTCAAAAATGTCACAATTTTTGTTGCAGCAGATGTTCACTGAGAAAAGTGTACAATTCGTAATGGAATGAAAAATTTCTTTCAGTATTAGTACTGCAAATCAAATCGCTAACATTTAAATCCGAACGGCTACTTTAATTTTTGATAAAAACATACATACAAATATTCGGCTATAGATCAGTTTTTCTTTGCCCAAGCTCAACCGAACTTTGGTGACCGGACAGGGCCGAAGCCGAAGTTCGCTAGTTTTATATTAATAACTAATAACAACAATTAACTGATATTTTATGTTCAATAGCTCCATATATACATAAGTATGAAAATATTTGAATGAATAGTCTTACATGTTGTATAAATTTATTTCCAGTATCACACCCACCCCCCTTGGTGAAGGTAAGAGTACAACACTCATTGGCCTTGTTCAGGCGATTTCTGCGCATAAAGGCCGCAATGCTATCGCATGTATGCGACAACCATCACAAGGCCCCACATTTGGAATTAAGGGTGGTGCTGCCGGTGGAGGTTACGCACAAGTGATACCCATGGATGAGTTCAATCTGCATTTAACTGGTGATATTCACGCTGTTTCGGCAGCTAACAACTTGCTTTCCGCTCAATTAGACACCCGTATTTTCCATGAAAATACGCAAAAGGATCAATCCCTTTACGATCGCCTGGTACCGCGTATTAGAGGTCAACGCAAATTTTTGAAAATTCAATTGCGTCGTCTGCAGCGGTTGGGCATTTCCAAAACAGATCCTGATTCATTGACACCGGAGGAACAAAGTCGTTTTGCGCGTCTAGATATTGATCCCGATACAATTATGTGGCAGCGTGTCATTGATATTAATGATCGCTATTTACGTGAAGTTACAATAGGGCAATCACCCACAGAAAAAAATTTCTCACGTAAGACGTCCTTTGCTATCTCAGTAGCTAGCGAAATAATGGCTGTACTAGCGCTAGCTAGTGACATGGAGGATATGAAAGAACGCTTGGCAAATATGGTAGTGGCGTTTGACCGTAACGGAAGGCCTGTTACTGCTGATGACCTGGGAGTTACTGGCGCGCTTGCTGTGCTTTTAAAAGATGCTTTGGAGCCTACTCTAATGCAAACGTTAGAAGGAACGCCAGTTCTTGTGCACACTGGTCCTTTCGCAAATATTGCTCATGGATGTTCCTCAATAGTTGCTGACAAAATAGGATTAAAATTGGTGGGTGGACAAGGTTATGTATGCACAGAAGCTGGCTTCGGTTCAGATATTGGAATGGAAAAATTCTGCAATGTAAAATGCCGTTCATCAGGTCTCAAACCCAATGCGATGGTGTTGGTAGCAACAGTTCGCGCCCTCAAAATGCACGGTGGCGGTGCCGCAGTTACTCCCGGGGCTCCTCTCAATAAGCAATATACAGAGGAAAATTTGGAATTGCTAGAAAAAGGTTTACCTAACCTTCTTCAGCATATTTCTAATGGTCAGAAATTTGGTTTCCCAGTTATCGTTGCTATTAATCGTCATACGTAAGTTGTGCAAGTATATTGAAGCTAACATTTACAAAGGTACATAATTGTAAAACTTTTTTAAGATCTGACACGAATGCAGAGCACAATCTTATAAAGGAAGCTGCGTTAAAAGCAGGTGCTTTTGCAGCTGTTCTATGTACGCATTGGAGTGATGGAGGTGAAGGCGCGTCTGATTTAGCGGATGCTGTTATAAAAGCTTGTGAACGACCAACAGAATTTAAGTTACTTTACGACAATAGTTTACCGCTGGAGGATAAAATGAATATAATTGCGCAAAACATGTATGGAGCCGGAAAAGTAGAGTTGATGCCAAAAGCTATAGCGTCTTTGAAAAAACTAAATGCTACTGTAAGTATAAATTTTTATAGATTTTTCATTAATAATGCAAGACTATTTGTTTATTAAGGGATTCGGCCAGCTACCTGTTTGCATGTCGAAAACTTCAGGTTCTTTAACCGGTGATGCTGCCATTAAAGGAGCGCCCAAAGGTTTTACCTTGAATGTGCAAGACTTATATGTTTCAGCCGGAGCTGGTTTTGTAGTTGCTATGTGTGGAGAAATCACCAAAATGCCTGGACTTTCCACCCGACCTGCAATATATGACATTGATTTGAATACTGAAACTGGGGAAATTGAAGGATTATTCTAATCGATGAACAGTATCATTTTATAATTTTTCGACGTTATGACATTCCATTCCCATAAAATTAATATAGTATGCACATATCGCTTCTTTACTAGAAGAGTGTCATACACGAAAAAACAAAAATTTTAGAAAAACAGCTTTGATATGTTGAATTTACATTTATCCCCATATTAAAAATTAATACATATTTCACTCAAGTGAGATACTAATATTCGGTAGAGATATGCAATTTTTGCACATAGAAACTCGATTTTGATTTTTTGTTTGTTTTATTATGGCACGCTTCTAGTAAAGAAGCGGTATGTAAGTATATGCACATTTGTAGTTTTCTGACAAAACAATTATTTGCCTTAAACATTGTGACTTTCAGATCAATAAATTATTATCTTTCATATACAAATTTGTACTTTTATGCAACTTTTTATTAATTTGGGTGATTAATCTATAGATATGAGGATCAAAGGCTGCGGTTAGTACGATTTTGTCCAGTTCGTAAACATTTTAGCACTTTCATGTTGATCAACTAATTATAGTATTTTCTTTTACGATTTCTTACGCATAAGAAGTATAAATGCATGTTATAAAGTTCAACTGCTTGAATAGAACGAAATAAAGGCATAAGTATTGCGCTTTTGAAAGAAAGAATTAATTGTTAAAGATTAAAACAATAAGTAATCTAAAATATAATTTGATAAATAAATGATAAGCCTTATACATATTTGGGTGATTCACAAGGTGTCATAATGTGTCATAAGTGATAAAGTCATAAAATTTTAAAGATACAAAATTGCTTAGTTTTAATTATTTGTTTCAATGCAATCTAAAAACATAACCTTTGAAATCTAAAATTTTATGACTATGATTTATGACACATTATGATACCTTGTGAATCACCCAATTATAATAATTTTGATAAAAAATGGAAAGGATCTAACGAAATGTTCGACTTTCTTTCGCTTTATACAAAATATTTCATTATCCTTCATCGAAGCTCCATTTCCTTCAATGTAAGATAGATAATATATTATGATTCTATGGACCAAAATACAGCCAATATCATATTAATTGTGTAATAATATAATATAATATATATACATATATATATATATATGTATGTGTATATATACATATATATCGGGGTATTACATATTCAGTTATGCAATTATTTTTAAAAGCTTTTTAGACCATGCCGTAATTTAAGATAAATTCATTCGTATTATTAATTTGGAGCATAGTGTTCTGATCATTGAACAAGCTTACAAGTATGGAAACTTTACCCCTTTTTGTCGGTTCTCTTTCTATATGCCTATCAATCTGAAAAGCATGATGGCGGTAGCGTTTAACAAATGGAAGAAGAATAACATGCAAAAAAAAAAGGAATTTGAAGGATTTGGTAATGCGAATGGCGCTTAAGTGAGAGAAAAAAAAATGTCGAAAAAAAGAAATAGATGACAAGGGTAAGGGGTTCGTGTTGTTAAATTTCGCAATATTTAATTACTTTTTTAGGAGCTTAAATTTACTACTACACACTTGGGTTATTATTTTGCAAAACTATTAGACCAGGCATTTAATCAATAGGGCTATATATTTAAATATATACATATATTTGTACCTAAATAATTAAATAACTTGTAATTCTTATTTATATTTCCCAAACAAATCCAGTCACGCAATTCTTGCAAAAGAAAAAAAAAATATTACCAAGCCATGCATTTAAGTCTTTTCTGAAATATATACATATACATATATATTATCAAGAATGATAGAATACAAGATTGCGCCTTCCCGCGGTGAAATGACAGATCTCGCCTTTAGTAAACAAGAATACGGGAGAGAGAAAATTGAACAACTTCCAATATTTCATTGAAAAACGTGTTCTAATTGTTCTAAAGTGTAAAAGTATGAATTTATAGGCAGACATTTAATAAATAAATTCGCAAAATACTAAAAAAAGTGTCTCTTTTTCTTAATTTGTGAAAAAAGCTTTGTCTAGTTGAAGTTGAGAATTGTCAAACCCGGCAAAACCAAAGTAGCGGTACTTCTAAAGGCGTCGCCTTCAGTATTCAGTACACCGTGATATATTATCATGTTGTGAGATTTTTTTATGAAAACAGTATGTGTTAATATTTAAAAATAACTTTTCGTGTTTATCAGTTTTCGAAACATATTTTTTCTACAAGACTATTTTAGAACGTACTTCAAAGCATTTTTATTCAAGATTAAAAAAAAATCTGCAATTTTCACATGCTTTCTTATCATAGTCCAAAAATAAAAGGTTTATAAATAAGCAGCTTTCTCGCTGCCATCTGGCAAATCGATTCCATAATCTGAAGACTGGGTTGCCTTCTTCAAAAATTGTTTGTACGGATCTTGTAAAACATGTGCATATAAATAGCAGCAGAAATGTAAGTTCTTTAAACAAACCCAATAGAGGTCATCGCGTGCCAATCAATGGATTGGAAATTGACGAATACACATTTTATTTTTGGAAAAACTGTTTTTATACAGTGAAAGCATCATAGTCAATTTAGCCGTGCCCGTCTGTCTGTTTATACGCAAAATAGTTCCATAGTTTTTGGACTAGAATTAGGTAGGCAGAAGAATTTTTACCTCGTAATGTATTAATAAGTTACCGAAATCTACGCATACGTGTTGCTGATTGTTCTGATATGAGTTTTTTGCGTTATATAGTTACGACAAATAAGACAAAAACATTGAATTTGGCACTCATTTCACTTTTCATAAATTGAAAGAGTCCAATTAAAAATCTGTCATTTTTTAAAAACTCTTTCACAGCTAAAACCGTGAAATTTTGTGAGCTATTTACTTATCAATCGTACATTTGAATTTCGGTGCTTTATAAGGTATAGCTCCCATACCACTGATTGTTCAGATATGAGATTTTACTTTAAAACTATTTATTTTATTGTATTTTATTTTATATGTGGCAAATAAATACTGCTCTGAAATTGAATAGTAATTCACAGTAATAAAAATATTTAAATTTAATTTTCCTATACGGAGGAGTGTGGAGGAGCTTTTTATAAAATTTATTAATTAGTAAATTTCAATACCAAGGTAGACTTCCAAAATGCGACTATAAATTCCCTATTCCCAAAAAACAACTCTAGATTGAGTTGAACCGAATTTAGTTGGCATCATTTACAGAACCTTGTATGATGGAATCCTGCATTTTTATCGTAGTAAATATTCCGTTGGCAATAAATTATCCATACATTTAACGTAAGTTTATCATACATTCTTTCTCGGCGTGAACTTTTTAACCATATTGATAAAAAATTGCTATTGTTTTTTTTCATATCTCTCATATTGGAATAGTGTGTAAAATTTATTAAAAAGTCACATGCCAAATATGCATATTGGTGTAGATATACCACTATTTGGGCCAATTAGTTTAAACTCAGAATCTGGTTGTGCGCTGAGCCTTGTCTGATGACGACCACGGCAAACGTTTAAAGGACTATGATATAAGGGCATGAACCTGGAATGACCGGACCTTTAATTAGGAAGTTGCCTCTGCCTGGCTAGTGGATGTCCTCGTAAAGGCAAATGCTGACATCACCACCATCCAAGAGATGCGATACTCGGTGCAAGGAATGAAGAAGATCGGACCTTGCAGACGTCGCAATGCAAAGGAGCGCAAATTCGGGGTCGGATTTGCGCGGGGGGATAGATTACGCCGCCAGGTACCGTCGATCACCGGTGTGGATAAACGGCTCGCCCTAATCGCAATCAGAGTGAGATTTTTCAACATTTCGCTGATTTGGGCCCTCACCCCTACAAAAGAGAAGGACGATGAGACCAAAGATCACTTCTATAAGCGCCTTGAGCGCAATGGGACCACATTTCTCGCTCATTACATACCGCCGCTGAAGAGGTCATTGGCTTTCAGCGAGCGCAAAAAACTGAGTGGTGCGATGAGGAATGCCGCACCGCCATGGAAGATAAAGATTCTGTGCGGGAGAGGTATCGTGAGTTGAAGAAGGAAGCGAGGTGCATCTTCCGAGAAAAGAAGAGAGAGGACGAGATGCGCAAGTGCGAGGAGCTTGAGATGCTAGCCTAAAGAAAAAGTGTCTTAAAATTTTATCAGAGATACGGCGGCTTACAGAAGGTTTCAAGACCGCGGTAATTTCCTGTAAGAAAGAAAACGGCGGCCTGATGACTGACATCCAGAGTACATTCAAACTGTGGAGCGAGCCCTTCTTCACGCTTCTTAATGGTAGTGGGGCTAAAAACATCGAAGATGACGAATCCGATCCTCCAATCAATGAAGACCGAGTTGAAGTACCGTTACCCGACTTGGACGAAACTCAAACGGCAATAGCGCGGCTAAAAAAACAGTAAGTCCGCTAGTGCGAGCTATTCAAGTGCGGCGGCGAGGGGCTGGTAAAGTGCGTGCACCAGCTCATTTGCAAAATATGGTCGGACGAACGCATGCCTGTTGAGTTTAAGTGTACTCCAATCCACAAAAAGGGCGATCCTGCAATATACGCCAACTACCGCGGGATCAGTATTTTTAGCATAGCATAAAAGATTCTGTCGAGTGTTTTGTGTGAACGACTGAACCCACCGTGAACGAACTGATTGGCCCTTGTCAGTGTGGCTTTAGAACTGGCAAATCTACCATCGACCAAATATTCTCGATATGCTAAATCAACCCGGAGAAATAAGATTAAACACAAATCATTTTTTTGTCTACTTCAAATAAGCTTTCGATAGCACGAGAAGAGGTTGCCTATTTGCTGCAATGTCTGAATTTGGTATCCGAACAAAACTAATAGGGCTATGTAAAAGGGTGTTGAACAACACCACAAGCGTAGTCAGAATCGGGAAGAACCTCTCCGAGCCGTTTGAAACCAAACGAGATTTCAGACAGGGTGACTCTTTTTCATGCGACTTCTTTAACCTTATGTTAGAAAATATAATAATAATTAAAAATAACAACTGCACAGTTAAGCTCTTTCTCGACGATCCACAACCATACTCTATAAGCCTCTTATCATGCCCGTGCTATTGTATGGCTTGGCACTGTCAGCATTGGGTGAGACGGCCCTTGGAGTGTTCGAGAGAAGAATTCTCCGAAAAATTTATGAATCTCTTCGGTCTATACTGCTACCATTACCGGTGGCTACCTCGAATTGTAGCCTATTGGATGCTCAAGCCGGTGACTACTTTCACTGATACCCCACCGGGTGCTCAAGCCCGTGGTTAACTTTAATTGAAGCCCACCAGTGGCTCAAGCCGTAAAATTTCAAGCTATTTCTTTCGGCAGTTCTACTGCAGTCATGTATTTAAAAGTACAAGAAGCGATACATTTATTCATCTTTTTGGTACTAATTTTGCGCACTAGTTTAATAAATAATGTGTATTTGAGCGTCATATTAATAGAAAGTTTGTAACCCTAATATTATTAAAATAAAGTACGATAATGTAGCTTTTTTGGTTGAATCATAGGAAAAAGAAAAGAGATGGCAACACTCTGAAATAAGCAAGCCGATCTTGTCAAAATTACCACAAAAACGTCGCTACAGACATCACCTTATTATCATTACACCATGAGTTATAATGATACAATAATGAAAGGTGACGTTCGTTGCCAACTTTTTACTCTAAATCGGCCATATTGGGCACCCACCGCATTTCTTCATTGAAAAACTACTTTTTATTTTACTGCGACTTAAAAAAAATACTACTAATCCTAAAATTACTGCAGACAAGTTCGGGATGTTTTCTTGTAAAATCGTTGATTTTAATAGTGAAATTAAATAATTTCGAAAACTTTTCACAAACAATCTAGCCTCGTTTTTGAGTCCAACTGTAACTATTAATGAAATAAATCGAAAAAAAAACCATTAGCATTTCTTTCGTAGACGGTTGCATTGTATTTAGTCTGTTGTGTGGTAGTACATCTGTAATTTCGACCTTGTTTATTGACCCATATGTACGTAAGTAGAAATAATACTATATTGAAAGGAAGTCTACTAAATGCATTTATTCCAAAGGATATTCGAGGTTTTTTTATCTGTCGGTAAGTGGACGCGCGTTTGTAAGTTCGCTTAATATAGTTTTATTTGAGCTCTTTAATGTATTTTGCTGCAAATCTGTGTTGTAGAAGTTGAACTTGGCTTCAACATCACATATACATTAGAGGTGTTCTTATTTGTATTGGCAAATTTTAATTTGTTTTTTTTTTAGTTCGCCGGCCAGATTCTTGTTCCTTTTTATTAAAAAACAAAGGAAACAAAATTTGGAGCCAATCCGATAACTTTTAGTGGACCCGGAAACGAGTTGAAGTTTTCATGGTGTCTATATGGGCAAAATATCAGTTTTGAACGAATTCATTACACTTAAATTGCAGATTTTTAACTTTATTAAATAAAATTACGGAATAAAAATACACAATAATATCATAATATATTAAATAAGTATAATAATAATATTTTGTAAACTTTGTAAGTTATATTTATTATGTTATTAAAGCAACTTTGTTATATAATGGGTATTTCTTTCGATAAGCCTCAACAACCTGAAGTAACAATTGTTTTTCGTCCTCATCATTCGTTAAAATTCTATTATAGTCCTGAATGAACTTAACGCCTCGCTCAGCAGTATCATTTACAACAAATAAATCCTTACAGAAGGTCCAACCTTCTTGAAATTCATATGAAGTTTCCCAAGTTGAAGCATCCAACATTTGAAATCCCATAGATAAATTAAAGCAACTAAAGAAACTCTTTGTTTTCTCAGAGACAAAATCACATAAAGAAAAATCTTTAAAATCTATTAAATTCGAATAGTTTCGACCATTTTTTAATTTTACGACTGGCTCCTTTGCTTTAAGTTTTTCAACCATTTTATGTTTTTCTACAATAGGAATTTTTGAATCATAAAAAGCTAAAGCTACTGCTTCCTCGGATATATACCATAAATGGTTGCTCATTTTTTTAAGAATGATTGCTGATATTTCCGTGTTAATTTTAGAATACTTAACAGCATCTTGAATAAAAGTCAAATCTTGAATAAATAGCAGCAGAAATGTAAGTTCTTTAAACAAACCCAATAGAGGTCATCGCGTGCCAATCAATGGATTGGAAATTGACGAATACACATTTTATTTTTGGAAAAACTGTTTTTATACAGTGAAAGCATCATAGTCAATTTAGCCGTGCCCGTCTGTCTGTTTATACGCAAAATAGTTCCATAGTTTTTGGACTAGAATTAGGTAGGCAGAAGAATTTTTACCTCGTAATGTATTAATAAGTTACCGAAATCTACGCATACGTGTAGCTGATTGTTCTGGGGTCGAATCGTGACAGTCGTGAACGAGCAACTCGTCACGTAAAATTGTGAATATCGGATTATGACAGTCGTGAACGCAGCCGTTTATCGAAAATCGGCATGATTACAAACGTCAACGAGTAAGTGAACGTACTCGTTCGTTCGAACTGTCATGCGATCACAAACCGCCAATCGTAATCGCGCCGATTTGAAGCAAATTTTTAAACATGTAAGTATATTTAATGTATTTCTATATTTATTCAATATTTTAATTATTTTTGTTAATATAGGGCAAACTATAACAAACTGAACTCCACTCAAAAGGATGTAATGGCGCAATTTATGCGCGAGCATCCCGATTTGGCCAAAAATTTGCGCGCAGGGGAGAATTACAGCCAACCGACTTTGGGAGGAGCTTTCTAAGCGATTAAACGCTGTAGGACCACCAATCAAAGACGCAAAATTGTGGAAAAAGGTGTGTTTATGGTGTATTTAATCGAAATTTATGTTAAAAAGTTGTTTTTTTAGGCTTATGCAGATCAAAAATACAACGACAAATTATAACACATAAGTAAACAAATATTCAATTTGATTGAATGCAACTTACTATCATTGCATTTAGACTATGGAATCCTTTTCTATTGTAGTACATGTGCTCATCTTTGGTCGGCTTCTGCAATCCAATATGCGTACCATCTATACATCCGATAACTGAAAATAACAAAATATGATTTCTTAGCACCTCATACACACATGAATATATATTAAGTTTAATTTACCTCCAGGAATTCTGTATTTTTCTGCAAACCACTCTTTACAACTTTGCGAATCATCTGGGTTGAAACATATGAACTCCGGGCACAATTTGCTTTCCATTTCCACGAGTATCTCAGACGTCAATTTGGATACTGTGCTCTGGCACATTCCAATCAAGTAATCGCTGCCAATGGTATGTTGATATCCGCCACTCGCAAGGAGCGAAAGAGTTGTAGCTAATTGTAGAACTGCAGAACAGCTTTGGTGTCCTGACACTTGAACTTAATTTTCGTGAGGACATAATTGAACGCCTCCTTGTTCATCCGAAATCGTTTCATGAATCTGCAAAATTTGAAATGTAGACAGATGTTGATTATGTACATGCATACATGGGACTTACGCATTACTTGACAATGCCAGTGGATTACTTCTATCTCGTAATTGTTTCCGCACAATTTTCTCATCATTTTCACTATCACTTGAGCTTAAATAAAACAAAAAACTAGGATCCATAGTCGCTTTTCAATTTATTTTTATTTTTGCTATCCTTATTTTGACATTTAAAAGTCTATTGTAACTTCCAAAAATGGAGAAGAAGAGGAGAATAATCGATAACAAAACTGACAATTACGATTCGTCAACTTTCGAATGTAACAATACGATATTGTTCATTCGATGATCGAATAACGTAATTTTTGATCGAACGATTGTCGACTCGTTTACGACTGTCACGATTCGACCCCTGATATGAGTTTTTTGCGTTATATAGTTACGACAAATAAGACAAAAACATTGAATTTGGCACTCATTTCACTTTTCATAAATTGAAAGAGTCCAATTAAAAATCTGTCATTTTTTAAAAACTCTTTCACAGCTAAAACCGTGAAATTTTGTGAGCTATTTACTTATCAATCGTACATTTGAATTTCGGTGCTTTATAAGGTATAGCTCCCATACCACTGATTGTTCAGATATGAGATTTTACTTTAAAACTATTTATTTTATTGTATTTTATTTTATATGTGGCAAATAAATACTGCTCTGAAATTGAATAGTAATTCACAGTAATAAAAATATTTAAATTTAATTTTCCTATACGGAGGAGTGTGGAGGAGCTTTTTATAAAATTTATTAATTAGTAAATTTCAATACCAAGGTAGACTTCCAAAATGCGACTATAAATTCCCTATTCCCAAAAAACAACTCTAGATTGAGTTGAACCGAATTTAGTTGGCATCATTTACAGAACCTTGTATGATGGAATCCTGCATTTTTATCGTAGTAAATATTCCGTTGGCAATAAATTATCCATACATTTAACGTAAGTTTATCATACATTCTTTCTCGGCGTGAACTTTTTAACCATATTGATAAAAAATTGCTATTGTTTTTTTTCATATCTCTCATATTGGAATAGTGTGTAAAATTTATTAAAAAGTCACATGCCAAATATGCATATTGGTGTAGATATACCACTATTTGGGCCAATTAGTTTAAACTCAGAATCTGGTTGTGCGCTGAGCCTTGTCTGATGACGACCACGGCAAACGTTTAAAGGACTATGATATAAGGGCATGAACCTGGAATGACCGGACCTTTAATTAGGAAGTTGCCTCTGCCTGGCTAGTGGATGTCCTCGTAAAGGCAAATGCTGACATCACCACCATCCAAGAGATGCGATACTCGGTGCAAGGAATGAAGAAGATCGGACCTTGCAGACGTCGCAATGCAAAGGAGCGCAAATTCGGGGTCGGATTTGCGCTGGGGGATAGATTACGCCGCCAGGTACCGTCGATCACCGGTGTGGATAAACGTCTCGCCCTAATCGCAATCAGAGTGAGATTTTTCAACATTTCGCTGATTTGGGCCCTCACCCCTACAAAAGAGAAGGACGATGAGACCAAAGATCACTTCTATAAGCGCCTTGAGCGCAATGGGACCACATTTCTCGCTCATTACATACCGCCGCTGAAGAGGTCATTGGCTTTCAGCGAGCGCAAAAAACTGAGTGGTGCGATGAGGAATGCCGCACCGCCATGGAAGATAAAGATTCTGTGCGGGAGAGGTATCGTGAGTTGAAGAAGGAAGCGAGGTGCATCTTCCGAGAAAAGAAGAGAGAGGACGAGATGCGCAAGTGCGAGGAGCTTGAGATGCTAGCCTAAAGAAAAAGTGTCTTAAAATTTTATCAGAGATACGGCGGCTTACAGAAGGTTTCAAGACCGCGGTAATTTCCTGTAAGAAAGAAAACGGCGGCCTGATGACTGACATCCAGAGTACATTCAAACTGTGGAGCGAGCCCTTCTTCACGCTTCTTAATGGTAGTGGGGCGAAAAACATCGAAGATGACGAATCCGATCCTCCAATCAATGAAGACCGAGTTGAAGTACCGTTACCCGACTTGGACGAAACTCAAACGGCAATAGCGCGGCTAAAAAAACAGTAAGTCCGCTAGTGCGAGCTATTCAAGTGCGGCGGCGAGGGGCTGGTAAAGTGCGTGCACCAGCTCATTTGCAAAATATGGTCGGACGAACGCATGCCTGTTGAGTTTAAGTGTACTCCAATCCACAAAAAGGGCGATCCTGCAATATACGCCAACTACCGCGGGATCAGTATTTTTAGCATAGCATAAAAGATTCTGTCGAGTGTTTTGTGTGAACGACTGAACCCACCGTGAACGAACTGATTGGCCCTTGTCAGTGTGGCTTTAGAACTGGCAAATCTACCATCGACCAAATATTCTCGATATGCTAAATCAACCCGGAGAAATAAGATTAAACACAAATCATTTTTTTGTCTACTTCAAATAAGCTTTCGATAGCACGAGAAGAGGTTGCCTATTTGCTGCAATGTCTGAATTTGGTATCCGAACAAAACTAATAGGGCTATGTAAAAGGGTGTTGAACAACACCACAAGCGTAGTCAGAATCGGGAAGAACTTCTCCGAGCCGTTTGAAACCAAACGAGATTTCAGACAGGGTGACTCTTTTTCATGCGACTTCTTTAACCTTATGTTAGAAAATATAATAATAATTAAAAATAACAACTGCACAGTTAAGCTCTTTCTCGACGATCCACAACCATACTCTATAAGCCTCTTATCATGCCCGTGCTATTGTATGGCTTGGCACTGTCAGCATTGGGTGAGACGGCCCTTGGAGTGTTCGAGAGAAGAATTCTCCGAAAAATTTATGAATCACTTCGGTCTATACTGCTACCATTACCGGTGGCTACCTCGAATTGTAGCCTATTGGATGCTCAAGCCGGTGACTACTTTCACTGATACCCCACCGGGTGCTCAAGCCCGTGGTTAACTTTAATTGAAGCCCACCAGTGGCTCAAGCCGTAAAATTTCAAGCTATTTCTTTCGGCAGTTCTACTGCAGTCATGTATTTAAAAGTACAAGAAGCGATACATTTATTCATCTTTTTGGTACTAATTTTGCGCACTAGTTTAATAAATAATGTGTATTTGAGCGTCATATTAATAGAAAGTTTGTAACCCTAATATTATTAAAATAAAGTACGATAATGTAGCTTTTTTGGTTGAATCATAGGAAAAAGAAAAGAGATGGCAACACTCTGAAATAAGCAAGCCGATCTTGTCAAAATTACCACAAAAACGTCGCTACAGACATCACCTTATTATCATTACACCATGAGTTATAATGATACAATAATGAAAGGTGACGTTCGTTGCCAACTTTTTACTCTAAATCGGCCATATTGGGCACCCACCGCATTTCTTCATTGAAAAACTACTTTTTATTTTACTGCGACTTAAAAAAAATACTACTAATCCTAAAATTACTGCAGACAAGTTCGGGATGTTTTCTTGTAAAATCGTTGATTTTAATAGTGAAATTAAATAATTTCGAAAACTTTTCACAAACAATCTAGCCTCGTTTTTGAGTCCAACTGTAACTATTAATGAAATAAATCGAAAAAAAAACCATTAGCATTTCTTTCGTAGACGGTTGCATTGTATTTAGTCTGTTGTGTGGTAGTACATCTGTAATTTCGACCTTGTTTATTGACCCATATGTACGTAAGTAGAAATAATACTATATTGAAAGGAAGTCTACTAAATGCATTTATTCCAAAGGATATTCGAGGTTTTTTTATCTGTCGGTAAGTGGACGCGCGTTTGTAAGTTCGCTTAATATAGTTTTATTTGAGCTCTTTAATGTATTTTGCTGCAAATCTGTGTTGTAGAAGTTGAACTTGGCTTCAACATCACATATACATTAGAGGTGTTCTTATTTGTATTGGCAAATTTTAATTTGTTTTTTTTTTAGTTCGCCGGCCAGATTCTTGTTCCTTTTTATTAAAAAACAAAGGAAACAAAATTTGGAGCCAATCCGATAACTTTTAGTGGACCCGGAAACGAGTTGAAGTTTTCATGGTGTCTATATGGGCAAAATATCAGTTTTGAACGAATTCATTACACTTAAATTGCAGATTTTTAACTTTATTAAATAAAATTACGGAATAAAAATACACAATAATATCATAATATATTAAATAAGTATAATAATAATATTTTGTAAACTTTGTAAGTTATATTTATTATGTTATTAAAGCAACTTTGTTATATAATGGGTATTTCTTTCGATAAGCCTCAACAACCTGAAGTAACAATTGTTTTTCGTCCTCATCATTCGTTAAAATTCTATTATAGTCCTGAATGAACTTAACGCCTCGCTCAGCAGTATCATTTACAACAAATAAATCCTTACAGAAGGTCCAACCTTCTTGAAATTCATATGAAGTTTCCCAAGTTGAAGCATCCAACATTTGAAATCCCATAGATAAATTAAAGCAACTAAAGAAACTCTTTGTTTTCTCAGAGACAAAATCACATAAAGAAAAATCTTTAAAATCTATTAAATTCGAGTAGTTTCGACCATTTTTTAATTTTACGACTGGCTCCTTTGCTTTAAGTTTTTCAACCATTTTATGTTTTTCTACAATAGGAATTTTTGAATCATAAAAAGCTAAAGCTACTGCTTCCTCGGATATATACCATAAATGGTTGCTCATTTTTTTAAGAATGATTGCTGATATTTCCGTGTTAATTTTAGAATACTTAACAGCATCTTGAATAAAAGTCAAATCTTGAAGTGGTGCGTCTATGGCATTAGTACATCGGAACCAGACTTTGATATAAAGCCTCACTAGGAAAACGCAAATATCGCGTAAACCATGCAATTCTTTTTTCGTAAGTGGGAATTGTTCACGGAAAAGAAATATTTTTAAAGAATATATAGCCTTTGCCATCCAGCGGGCATGGCTAGTAGCCCCAGGCGTTCTAAAATTATACCGTTCTGCACCAAGAAAGATTAAAACCAACTGAAGTAATTCTTTATAATCTTCTCGATTCTGAGGTTTAGTCAGTTGAGCATAACAAAACTTTTTACAGTTTTCGATTTCCTCTTTTATTTCTTTACATACGGTTGCATCTTCGGTGCCACTTCTAAACGTTTCTTTGTTTAAATTTCGCCAAGATTTTGAAAATCTTTCAAATATGGAAACTTCTGGTGCAGAGGTTGCAAAAAGCTTTGTTTCGAAAACGCTTCGCAATATGATTTCGTAAATATGGTGGCGGCAAGGTAGATTGATAAGACTACGTCCAATTTTTTTTTGCAAAAGGACTGCGGCTCCTGAGTTAATACCAGTATTTGTGGAAGTTGTATCATATGACAATCCGTTTACTTGGTCAATAATATTCCATTTGCGTAATCTTTCATACACTACATCTGCAATATTTGAACCTGTTGAAGAGGATACTTTCGGTGCTCCAAGAAACTTTGATGTGCCATTGTAGCTTATTAAAATTGCAATCCGTTCAACCTTTGTGTGTCCGACCAAATCTTGCATAAACTTTCCATCAAAATTAGCTACCACTGAACCAATTTTACTCACCTATGAATGATTAATTGTTAGAAAATTTAATATCAGTTCTTCTTGAAAAATTTAAATAAAGTCGTATTACATTATCAGTAAAATCAGCTGAGATTTCTTTGGATTCCCTTAAACGGTTTTCTTGACGCAACCGATGAATAGTGGATCTATTAATAGCGAGTTCCTCTACCCGTTGTCCCAATGCTTCAGCAGCTGCTATGAGAATGTGAACTGCCATTCCATCAGATATTTTGGCATTGTCCAGCGCTGCTACTAATCGACGTGTTATACAACCTTTGCGACCTCGTTTTTTGCCTTGAATACAATTTGAGCTAACATCTTCTTCAGCGATATTTGCTGTGTTAATTGGCATGTTGATAACATCTTTTTCAGCGATATTTGCTGTGTTAATTGGCATGTTGATAACATCATCTTCGTCATTCCATTCCATGAATTGGGAAAAATCTACAAAATATTGAAAAGTAAAAACTGCAATCTTAATTTTACTAATATATGAAGTTTACCTGCTTGACTGGTTTCCTCCTCGTACTTTCTTTTTCGTGCAGCATTTTTATCTTGTCGCTCTTGTGCTCTTTTTCCCCGTTCGCTCAAAACCATGTCAACACCAGCCATGCAACCAGGACGTCCTTTCTGTCTTTGCATTTTTAGAAACTCTCTATCTTCAACAATACGAATTTTTTTTAGAGCATCAGCGGTGGCAATGACAAATAAGTTGTCTAGACTTTCGCAAAATGTTTCAGTAGCTTCTTTTTGGGTATTTGATCTTTTATCAGGAACTGTTCTTTGAATGCTTTTCCACTTTTCATATAATTTTACCAATTTCTCAACACACTTATGCTTTTCTCGAATAGGTATACGTGCTTGCTGCCAAAATATGTTCACTGCATCGATTGCCAATTGCGCACTTTCCTTTGATGAAATATTTACAAAACGCATGTTGTAAAATAAAACTTGCAAGACCTGACGATTTGACGGTAGTTTTGCCCCAGTTATTTGATGTGAAACATTTCCAATTAAATCAATTTTCTTCAAATTGTTAATGACCTTACGCGTTCTAATAACTGAAGTGCTTTGTAATTCTACAGCACTCGACATTATTATTTTTATTTTTTTTTAGTATATAACAACACTTGAATAACAAGTTAATTTACTTAAATGTATTATTATTAAATGATTAATTACTTTCCACTGTTTAAAAATTTACTCCACTGCGATCACAAATTACGATTACAAATAGAACATGAACAAAATTACTGCGTGCGAATTAAAAGCTTCCAAAACCAAAATTAAAGCGAAAATAAAAAACACATGAGACAATGTTCGCGAAAATGTCCCGTTATCAGCAGAGTTTGCAATTTGTAGTATCTAGAGAGTACACAATTTGATGGAATATTTTCTGCGCCAAAAGTAAAGCGTTCGAAAATAGATTTCTGCACTTATTCTTTGTAAGTAGGTACTACTTTTATTGCGACTTCTGAGAACTAAACAGTCAATATCATGCAATCGATATTTATAATGTTGTATAATATGAAGAAAAGAAATCCAAATAACATTTATGGTTTCAGTTACTTCTTTTATGGGGAAAATCAAATTCAAAATGTGCATTAAAATGTACTGACATTCGTTCAAACCGATATTTTGCCCATATACACCCAATGGAAACTTCAACTCGTTTCCGGGTCCACTAAAAGTTATCGGATAGACTCCAAATTTCACAGGTTTACTTTTTTAACAGAAAGGAACAAGAATCAGGCCGACGGTTCAAAAATTTCCCAACTTCAAAAATAAGAACACCCCTAATATACATATATACTTATAATTATAAGTATTTACATATATTGGTACACAATTTTATTGATAATAAAATGGCTTTACTAATATTTATTTCACATTTAATCCTTTTCCAAAAGCTAATTCTGAACTACTAATGAGTGAGTCCTCCTGATTATATAACTGTAAGTCCCGGGCTCTGGAGGCTTATAGTTGTTAAGTTATTCGTTGTTAAAGTTGCAAAAATAGTCAAATTTAATCTCACTTTTCCTTTGTAGTTGAATTGAACTGAAAGTTGACACAGTACAAAAAAATTTCCAACAGAAATTGATAATATTTTACTGCTGCTATGAGCTTCACGAATGGATCTTCGCGATTTTTTATAATTGACTTACGCCATAAAAATTCTACAATTAACTCAGCAAAATTGGCAGGATTGTTGAAATTGTCTCTTATAAAGAAACGTTTAACAACTCTCCACTGAGACTCGATTCGTTGTGTATGAGTCCCATCTGGCGCAACAAATGGATTGTCGGGATCACTGTGATTAACTTTTTGGTGCTCTTACCCAAAATTCGACAAACAGTCGTACGCCTTCCAAAAGTCGGTCCGTACCATTGAGCCTTCTGCGACGTGTTTTTGAATCAGAGGTATGAGCACCTCAGCAGACCGTACGTTCTCCGGACACACCTCTAATCGGAGATCGTTACTCCCGTCCTCACTCATACCGAGAACCCAGTAGCCCTCAACTCTCCTCCATAAAAAGAAGGAAAAATGAAAACTTAAATATAAGAAATTGAAAATAATAATTTACCTGTTTTAATTTATTTTATCTTTATTATATTTTCGCTTCCCGAACTTGTTTTCGTCTAGTTGCACCACTTTACCGGTTCCGCGAATTTTTCCTTCGCTTTATTTTTGGTGGACTTGGTACATCACAATTGTCTCGCGGCAGTAGCTGTACCAATCTGAAATCGTCCGGCTCGATAAAGGGCCATCGATATAAAATTATAATCAGAAATATACATACATACAGGCATATATTCATGCAAATGCAAATAAATAAAATCAAACCTACCATACTCGCTATAGCTCATATTGTTTTTTATTTTATTAAAAATTCCACAAAAAATCAAATCACTAAATTCACACGAAAATCAGCTAGGAAAATATAACGGATTTTATTTTTTCATATGAAAGAGAAAAATCAAAATATTACCGTTATTTCGTTTTAATTTATATTCGTACGTTCTGAGTGTTGCCACCTAACTTCCTAATTTTGTACAGTACTTAATTTCCGAACACGTTGAGGATCATAACCCTTTAGGATCCCCCCTCTTGCTGTTTTCAAAGGTATAACATAGCCCTGGGCGGTCCAACTCCGGCTACGCCATCCACAGTATTTTTGTATAGAACACCTTTCAGCGTTGGCGTCCTACGACCGCGCTTATAAAAAATAACCCTGGCCGGTCCAACTTCGGCTCCGCCTTCCACAGTATTTTTGTACAGAACACCTTTCTTCGTTCGCGCAATAAATAATAAACCTGGCTGGTCCACCTCCGGCTACGCCATCCACAGTATTTTTGTACAGAACACCTTTTTGCGTTGGCGGCCTACAGTCGCGCTTATAAAAAATAACCCTGGCCGCCACCCATGCAATTTTGACTTCCCTTTGAGGACTATCAATGCTAATCGCCGCTTTCGGTCGATCTCGCCTATCTTTGCTACCTTCCAATCATGGGTGGGTAGCTCGGTGCTGCCCAGTTGTATGAGTTCCAGAGCTTCCTGTGGATCGGTGTGGAAATCTTGGATTAGGCGATTGGGAATATCTGTCCTTTTTACGTTCAGGGATGTTCCCGGCCTGAGCTCGCCTACACGACCTGAGGCCGAGGTGTATATGTCCACAGACCTTTGACCTGCACACCTAGTGAGTTTGACAAGGGAATGGAACCATCCCGCATCTGCACAACTAGGAGGAGATCCCGGAATCTCCCTTAGGACTTCCTTATAAAGATTCCAGAGTTTTCTGTTGATGTGGTTTCAGATTTTCGGTGAGATAGCACCATCGTGGACACTGAGATCTATCACCGCACTGATAAAAGCTTTTTTAGGCACCTCCGAAAAGGATCTTTTCTGCTGCTCGTTTGCTGTTAGAGTACAGAGCACCTTCGTTTTCTGTGGGATGGTCAGATAGGATAGAAGATAAGGAGGTGCAGTAACAATTGCCGATGCGGTGCTCTACATATGAGTGATTGGGAGAACACCACAGTTGCGCGGATGAGTGATCAACGAAATTCCATACATTCCACCACCCCACCACGTAAGCCTCATCCCCACGCCAAGGAGACCAACATGAAGAGGTTTACCGACCACTTCGCCCGCATTTCTTTTCGCTTATCGAAAATACATATTAGTAACAGAAAATTAAATAAATAGTTTTACAATTTTTTTCCGTGCGACAAATGTTTTGTGTCCAGATGCATACTCGTATCTGCAACTTACAGTTATTATCAACGAAAACTACAGGGGTTTACACGGAAATGCATGGTAAGTAGGTGGAAATAGGAGGAATTCGTGAAATCAATATTGTTTTTTCATTTGCCTCTCCCGTGATGATGATGACCTTCGCAACGCGCATTTAATAAGGGAATTCAATTTTTTGTGAACCTAACAACCCTCTTCAACAACCTTTTCGTATATGGGTATCATATCATTGTAATATTTAATGTAACTTATTCATGGTTAATTTGAAATCTGATCGCAATTTATTTCGCATCGATTGAGATTTCCGACCGGGAATCAAAAATTAGTTATGCATACCTATCGAAATTGAAAAATTCGAACAACGTAGAATTGAAAGTAAACTACGAGTATAATCTGAAAAATAAAGAGGAGAGATTCACATGACCACACCAATCCACTAAGTCTCACATATTCATTGAAAGGAAGATTAACGAATATAAATTTTATACATTACTAATAATTAAGTTTAATCTTTATTTTAAATTTATTGATTGATACTACTTCAATTAAGACGTATGTTCTACGATATTAAATTAAGCGGGCCTATATTGTTTGTGATTTTTCTTATACATACATGTACCAACACCAAATACGCTGAGCAATCGGAATCAAACCAGTAGTGCGACTCACTAACTTTAAACGGTACTACAATTGTTATTTTTAGCGGCAATATTTGCCGTTTGCACTAACGATTGTGCGATTCACTAACTTATTCTTAACGACACTTAACAGCTGTTTCGTTGTATTTATTCAAAGTGATAAAGAGTGGCATCTCTGTCAAACTAAATATCAAAATAAGCGAAAAGCGCAAAGAGGAATAGAAAAAAACAAACGAATGCCTGCTGCCAAATATAAATTTCAGCGTTTCAAACTACAAACATTTAAAATTCTTTATATATATTGCACTGATCCATTGTAGCAGAATTCCGGACTCTTCTATGAGTGTTTTGTTAGAATAGTCATCAACTCGACTCCAAGGAATATGCGGAATCACCTGCAAATATGCCATCGTTATCGTTTTCAAACTTCGCGTTGTGCTCCATTGCCCTCGACCCAAGGAAGGATGGTACTGTAAATGAGCGAAATCGGTTAATAACCAAGGAGCGTGAATCCGTCTAATGCACGGAAAACATGCCTAAAGTCCCAAAAATCGTTCGGAGAATCTTTCTCTCGAACTCTACTAGAACGGGCATGATGAGAAATTTTAGAGTGTAGTTTTGGTTCGCCGAGAGAGGGCTTTACTGTGCCTACTCAAAGTAGCACTTGTTGGCAAGAGAGATTCTACGTAGGATTTCCAGGCTGACATTATTGTAAGTGTTAATGCTGGTTCCCAGATAAGCTTTTCGAAATTGTAGCACTTCGTTTTGTCGTTTTGTTTGGAAAATGCAGAGCTAACGACGCGGATGTTGAGACCAATGATATCGAAGTCATCGGCATACGCCAGTAGTTGCACACTCTTACAAAAGATGGTGCCTGACCGGTTTCATTCCCTAGCTTGAATTATCTTTTCCTACATAATGTAAAATGAGTCACACGACAGGGAGTCACCCTGTCTAAAACCTCATTTGGTATAAAACGATTCGGAGAGGTCCAATTCCGGCTGATCTGGTGCAGTTGCTCAGCGTCATTTTACATAGCCGTATTAGTTTTGCAGGGATACAAAATTCACGCATCGTCTTCTCGTGCTGTCGAAAGCTGATTTAAAGTTGACAAATAGATGGTGTGTGTCGATCCAATTTTTTGCGTATCGTATCTGAGTTATTGTAGATTTACCAGGTCTAAAGCCACACTCATAAGGTCCAATCAGTTCGTTGATGGTTGGCTTGAGTCTTTCACATAATACGCTCGATAGAACCTTGTATGAAATGTTAAGGAGGCTGATCCCGCAGTAGTTGGCACATATTACCGGATCACCCTTCTTATGGGCAGAGCATACTTTAAAAACACTTATTAATGCGAAAAGTGAGAAAATAAATAAACGTACACTAAGTTTAAGAAGTTTATTGTGTACATACATACATACATAAATCAGTAAGAAACCCAGAATCTGTATGTTTACAAGGATAGTCCTGCATCTTCAGCCGCAATGGCTGCAATTAACAATTGTGAGACGTAAATTATGAATTGTGGTGCTATTCTTTATGTTAAGTAGGCATTTTTTAAACTTCACGCAAAACAAACACCATCTGTAACAAAAACTTGCGTTTCCGTACTTTCTTGGATGTTATTCAGAGCAAATTTTGCTTGCGCTCAAAAAATTCGTTACAGGCAAGTTTCGTATCATATTATTATGGTCCTGTGTATAACTAAACTTTCAATTTCATAGATTCTCTATAAAAGCAAATGGGCAGTTAAAAGATACCAGAATTGCCTCTATAACAATTTTACTGAAACCTATGATGCAAGACCCAATAAGCTTAAGTACATGAAACACGTACATAGTACAGATATAAACGAAGTATAAAATAAACACAAGTAACAAAACGGTAAATTTTTACTGCTATAAACTCATTTTGATGGTTTAGCCAAATAAATTTCGTGTAATAGGCACGAGTTGGTCCGCTACTGCATAAAAGTTAGTTTCTAGCTCTCAAGAAAAGGTTTAAGAATTTTTTTCTTATTGTTTCTGCTGCGTGAAATAGTAGTAGGCAAGTATTTTTGGCGTTTAATATTGCACCATGAATAGTAAACAATGGAAGAAGCAGAGTGACAAATAAAAACAAACGAAAATGCATTTATTTTAGCATGCGCAATTTGTAAGTTTCGTTGAGTTTTTATATGTAATTTTTGTTTTTTAGAGCTGAGAAGATGCTCAGAATTATAGTTTTTCAACATTTCACAATAAATAAATGAGTGTTGTCAAAGCATTTACTGTGGCATCCCTTTTGCATTTTTCGCTTCTCGAGCAAAGTTACAAATGCCACACAAAACCAAGGTTGCTTATCTGCGATGCGCTTTACTACAACAACAACAGCAAATCCGGTCGAATTGTGACCTTTTTTACAACACTAGCGAGGCATTTTATGGTACAACTTTTGTTTTTGTTCATTTTATGTGCAGACATAGCAAGAATGAGAGAAAACAAGATTACGATAACGACGCCAGCGTACACTTCACAGCGTTTGCAGCTACAGGAATAGCGAGACGAAAAGGAAGGTGATAACTGCACATGGGTGCTTTATTTGCACTGCAACTGCCAAAATACAAAGCTCGGCAATTCACATTTATTATTCTGCGTTTAAGTTTATGTAAAAATCACTCAAAACTCTGAAAAATCAACCTTTTAAGAGCCATCTGTGATGTCAATCCGTCAAACGAGGCAAGTACGAAGTTACGGAAGTGCTTTTGTCGTCACCTTCTTTTCTCTACATCGTGCAGACGTAAATTTTTAACATAGCGTTGCCCCGTCAGATATTTTTAGGAGAAGGTTATTTTTAATCGTAAATTGGGCCTTGTTTACAAAATGGAGGGTTTCATGTAGTTCGAAAACTTATCAAAGAAAACGCTTTAAACATTAATTCAAATAGCTTTCATACAACTTTTTTTAAATTTGAGATTAGCTCCATAAGTTTGTTAATTATAATTAAACCATTTTTTACACTAAAATGTTATTTTATATACAATATTTAAATTACAACATAAAAAAATGACAGAATAAAAACATACGTTCCTTTCATCTGATAAAATATATTTCTAGCAGCTAATATGATAATTTTTCCTTTTATTTTTTAATTAACAAACAAAAATAAAAAAAGATTTTTTCCAACTACGGATGGTAGACCGAAATGTCACAATCTGCTTAATTGTCAGGTAGTTAATATGGCGTCCAAAAAATGGCAATGGAATTACCTTCTTTATTCCATCATGGTTCGAACTATAACAAAACCTCTGTAAATTAATACTTTAAACTTAGTTAAAAATTTATGAAAGCTCAGCAAATGTGTAACAAAATTTTAAAATTGTGTAGAAGAGTTTTTAGAAATTTCATTATAACAAGTAAGGAGAGTCTAAGTTCGCGTGTAACCGAACTTTAAATACCTGGCGCAAGTTTTTATTTCAAATAAACCGTGCTTGTTGAATGCAATAAAACTAGTGAATGTAATAATCTTTATTTTGAAAAACTAAATGTTTTTTCTAAATAATAACTAAAATAAATTGGTATGATTTTATGTGTTTATGTACAGTTAAATACTTCAGAAAGTATTAAATTTAAAATATTTTTTATGTGCGCATACTTATTCTTTATTAATTATCACTTTCTTCTAAAGTATAAGTATATGTATATAAAATTTAATAATACTGTTCTTAAAATTAAAACAGAGAGATTTAGTCAAAGATAGAAATGCAAATACTACCGTGGTAACTGTGAATCGTTTCATGAGTAATTGCGTTAACCATATTACTATCCAAATTTTAAAATGCCCAGTCATAAATTTGAGTGGCTTTAGTATGATTTCTATATTTTCGAAATTGTGCTTTCGGACTAGAAATTCAAAGTGTACGTAAAGGTAGGATTTGACAAAGAAGTTTCGGAGATATACTTATTTGCTCTAAGTTGGCCATGCCCAACATTTATGATTCATGTATTTCTTAATCAAATTCGTCTATCAAATTTGAGCATATTACCTTGTATAGTTAATAAATATCGGAGTTTTTTGACGTTACATGAGAGGGGGGACATGTTGTTTATAAAAATTTTACAATTTTTGAAATTTTGCTTATTAAAAAGCAATGTGTACCAAATTTGGTATAGTTTGGTAGTGTGGTTTCAGTTTTTTGATTCGGTGTATTTGCTAGTGTAGGCCCATCTTTCATATTAAATTTTAGCGAATTACGTTTAATGCTAACTTAAATGTCGGGTTTTTATATTTTTTGAAAATTGCCGTTGTATGAGGTTGGCGTGGTTTTTGTCCGATTTTAACAATTTTCGAAATTGTATGTACACCAAAGAAAAAGGATATACTGGCATGTTCTGCAATTCACTTTCGAGTGAATTCATGTATTGTGCCTATCTGAAACTGCGGTGAGAAGTGACCATATCCGAGTGAAAGTGAATTGCAGAACATGCCCGATAATCGTATTATTTTGATTTTCACAAAATACCGTTATGTTGGCGTGATTATTTTCCGATTTCGGCCATTTGCAATACCAAAGTATCTTTGGTCCATGGCATTGTGTATACCAACTTTCTTTAAGATAGCTCAATATTTACTCGAGTTACCCGATTGACGGACATCGTCCGGAGTGTTTTACGTGGGTACCTGCCGACGACGGCCCAACTCCACGGCGCTCAAAAGCACAACGGATCAAGTTAATGCGTTGATCAGCGCCTCAAGATGCGCAAGCATTCTCGGAACCAATTGGCAGTGTGGAATGGACACACTAACCACCTTGGTAGGGTTCGAGGCCTATCTAACACCTCTGCCGTACTATGGGTCCGGCACCCGGTTGCGATGCAACTCCACATTGAACTTTGACACAAGGTCAAGCTCTACCCGCATTTGGGTATTGAACCACAGCCACCACGATACTCCCCTAGGGGCCGTACCCAACGAACAGGCCAGAGCGAACTCTGGGGGCTCCTGTTCCCCGTGGTACCAGATTTAAGTCTCCGGTCGGACTTCGTGGCCGAGGCCACTACCAGTTGAGCTTCCATACAGCTCCGGACTGGTGGCCTGGGGCTGAACCCCATACACCTCGTACCAATTCACTCAGCCTATCACCAATTTCACGACCATATTCATTCACACACACACTCATACACATACCCTTCTCCAACTACTCCAATAATCGTCTTCGCCGCTTGAATACCTCCCTCGCATATGCACCCAACATATCAGCAGTCTGACGAGTGTGCAACACACCACTAACATTCAATCTTCCGTTTGTCCGACTGATGCCCATTACCCCCAGATCCCTAATGTCTGAGTACATCGGGCAATCCGCTATGATGTGGACCCAGTCCTCACTTTGGGCCCCACATGAACATTCCTCCGACGCGGCCAGGTGCCTATCATGCAAAAATGCATTAAGAGGCCCGTGACCGGTCAGGAGAAAGCCCAGGCTGAGGGAAAATCCAAAGTCAGGATTCTGGGTCACAAACGAAACATCCCGGATGTACTCGTATGTCACCCGACCATGAGGACAATTGTCCCAACGGTCCTGCCACTTCCGCACAACACACTCGGCTAGGAGCCTACGGCTCTCTAGATACCCGCCCTGCACATCAGCGTCAGAAATCCACTCATCACGCAGCAACGGTAACCTCATCCCCCTTCTCAACCGGAAGGCAACAGCAAGCTGTATAACCACCAGATCAAGAGGGGGCACACCCATCAACACCTGCAACGCATCAGTCGAAACAGTGCGGCATACAGGCAGGCAGGCCAGCAACATGATCCGCTGACACGAGACCAGTCGTCTGCGACCTACGGCCGTCGCAGCCGTCTCGTACCACACCGCGGCCCCATACGTGGCACAAGCCACGAAAAGTCCACGATAAATAGTACGAACGGCTCGACGACCAAGGCCCCATTCGTGCCGCAAAACACGCCGCAAGGTACCAACCACCGCCTGCAGCCGCTCCTTCACTCGCACCAAGTGTGGAGTGAAACACATTCTTTCACTCATGGTCAGCCCCAGATACCTGACTTCCGTCACGTACCTAATGCTGACCCCATTCATATGGACAACCGGTGGGCGCGACGATGACAGACTGCCTTTCAGCAGCATGGTCACCGTTTTGTCCACCGATACATCCACACCTACCCTTACACCCCAAGCGTGCACAACTCCAAGGAGCTGCGCACTCGCTCGTTCCAAATTCGCTCTGGACTGGCCCTCCACTAAAAGCAAAAGGTCGTCCGCATACGCACTGCATCCGATTGACGGACAGACAGACATGGCTTAATCAAATTCGCTATAAATTCTATGTATATACGTAAATATGTATATGGCGGCCGCCGTCGCCGAGTGTGCAGCGTGTGCGCGCTTCATTCGGTGGTTCTCAGGTTCGGGGCAAGCAACATCCAAAAATTATAGAAAGTTTTTTCTAATAGCGGTCGCCCCTCGGCAGGCAATGGCAAACCTCCGAGTGTATTTCTGTCATGAAAAAAATTCTCACAAAAACTTTCGCCGTTCGGATTCGTCGTAAAACTGTAGGCCCCTCAATTTGTGTTACAACATTAAGACGCACGCCACAAATTGCTGGAGAAGTTCGGCCAAAATCGCTTAAGCGGTTATAGCGCCAATTAAGTAAGTAAGTAGTGTATATGTATGTCTATATCTGTTATAGTTGTGTGGAGCCGTAGCTCAATCTTTATTTACAAATGTACAATAAAATAATATAATACAAATTATACATATAATCTAAAACATATAATTAGTTAATTTGTCTTACCGCGTATTTTGTTACAACGTGCTTATATGGCGGCAGACAGAAAAGAAAAGAATTAACATAAAATACAATACGATAACGGATCTAATACCGCTTTACAATGACAAGTTAAAATGATTTAAAGTATACACTTGAGGGTTGCCAACATCCCTCTTTCTTCTAAACAGATGATAATCTGGAGTCCATGCCGGAGGTCGTTTGCGTCTTGTTGAACGTCGCAGCTCTTGCGAAACCGCGGTCGGTTCTGTTATAGGTTCACAGTACTCCGTCTGAGCATCAGTACTGACCGTTGGTAGCAAGTTGTTTGTATTACCTTCCACTTGCGTGCATGGTAGTAGCTCTTGGTTAGAATCACTGGAAGTTTGTTCATGTGGACTGACTGTAGTAGGATCTATAGTACGATTGTCTGAGTTGCTTACGTCGGAGATTGATGAAGGCAATTCAAAATAATCAAATAGAATATCCAGCGTCTTGGTTTGCATTTGTGCATATCTTGAACGTAGTTGGTTTGCGTGTGATCTTACTGCTTTGAGATACTTGGAGTTCTCAATTCTCACTTCGTAGTTGACTTTGCCAAGAACCTTTGTTATTGTTCCGGGCGCCCAAAAGGATTCATTCCGCTTATACAGTTTTGCGTATACCGGATCACCGATTTTATAGCTTCGTTTCTTGACACGATGTCTATTATTAAACTGTTGTTCCATCTGTTCGTTGCGTAGGTTGCTATGTGGTTTAAAATTCTTAAGGAGGTCAAATTCCGTCCTTAACCTTCTCCCCACGAACAATTCAGCTGGCGATTTACCTTGTGGTGCGCTACGATTAGGCGTGACGCGATAAGTTTGTAAAAAGGTTTGCAAAATTTGTGTTGATGTTCCTGTACCGTCTAATTTCTTTGAAGCTCTTTTCAGGGTGTCAACAAAACGTTCCGCTTGCCCGTTCGACTGTGGATGATACGGAGCAGTGAATTTATGCATAATACCTTGGCTTTTACAAAAATTCGCGAAACTTTTACTTGAAAATTGAGTCCCATTGTCGCTGACTAGTAACTCCGGGTTTCCAAACTGTGACGTAAAATCCGAAATACAATTCAAAATACTCGAAGAAGTTATTGACTTGATTGGGTATATTTGCAGCCACTTCTAATATGCGTCGATGATTACGAAGTAGTAGATGTGATTTACCGGACCCGCAATGTCAATATGAACACGTTGCATTGGGTGTTCTGCTATTGGCCATGACGAAAGAGTCGTTTTTGGTAACGTCTTTGCAACAGACGCGCATTTTTCACATGTTCGAATATAATGCTTAATATCTTCATCAACTCCCGGCCAATAAACGTAACTTCGTGCTAGTGCTTTTGTTCGCTCAATTCCTTGATGACCTTTGTGCAATTGTTTCAAAATTCGCTTACGAAAACATTTTGGTATGACCAATCGATCTTTTAGCATGATGCAGTTTTCAATTATGCTCAAACTATCTCGATGCGTGTAATAACTACGTAAAGCGTCGGTTATTGTATTCGGCTATTTACCATTTTTCAAATTTGTGATTACTTCCTGTAACACTACATCTTTGAGCGTTGCTTTTTGAATCATCTGGAACGTCAGTGGTAGATTTTCTAAAGCATCGACTGCAATTTGTTTCACATCGCGTTCAAGTTGACAGCAAGCGATGATTGTATCTTCATTAGGCTTCGATGTGTTTCTAATGAGGCGTGATAATAAATCTGCTGCTCCAAATTCCTTTGTAGGTATATATTCTAATATAAAATCATAGGGCATTAACGTTAAAGCCCATCGCTGAAGGCGGTTTGCAGAGTGTGCAGGAATCCCCTTCTTATTACCGAATATGGCAAGCAATGGTTTATGGTCTGTATGCAAGTAGAACTTTCTACCGTACAGGTACTTATGAAATTTAACAACAGCAAATACTAACGCTAAACCTTCCTTCTCAATTTGCGAATAATTTTTTTCAGCTTGAGTAAGTGCTCTGGAACCATGCGCAATTGCCTTTTCTTTACCATCAGGATATATATGGCAAATATATGCACCTAGACCCACGTTGGAGGCATCAGCAGCAACTTTAATTGGAAGTCTAGGATCATAGTGCGTTAACAACAAATTCGATGTTAATAGTTCTTTGAACCTAATGAAATGCTTTTGACATTGTGTTGACCAATTCCATTTCGAGTCAGCTTTCAATAAAGCGTCTAGAGGGTTTCGTAGAACACGCATTTCCCTAATGAATTTGCCGTAGTAGTTTATAGCGCCTAAGAATGTTCTAAGCTCACTTACATCTTTTGGAGACGGTAGTTGTAAAATTTTATTGATTTTATTTTTATCTGGGCTAATACCCTTACTATCAATATGATATCCTAAGTACGTACAAGAGTTTTGAAAATTCTTACATTTGTTGAAGTTTACAGTGATGTTGTGCAATTAAAAACGTTCAAATAGTTGAATCACGGCGTTGGTATTCTGCTCTTTAGTTTTAGTGGCTACCACAACATCGTCTAGGTACGGAAAAACGCCAGGTATTCCCGCGAGAAGCGATTCCATGACTTGTTGAAATGCGCCGGGTGCTAAACGATTGAATGTATATAATCCACGGTGAGTATTGATTACCAGATGCTTCTTAGTCTCCTCATCAACTTCTATTTGCATGTATGCGTTGTTGAGGTCTACTATAGAAAAATGTGAGCAGCCGTTAAAATTTACAAAAATTTCATCTGGAAGTGGTAGTGGAAAAGTGTGAAATTCAAGCTGTTCGTTGAGACCTGTAGAATAATCTCCACATATTCGCACATTGCCTGAAGCTTTCTTTACCACAACGATTGGGGCGGACCATTTAGAAAAATTTATTGGAGTTATAACACCATCATCTTCCAATCTCTTTAATTCCCTTTCAACTTGGGCTCGCGCCGCGTATACTATCGGTCTTTTCGGGCGAAATACGGGAACTGCTTGCGGTTTAAGTTGTAAGTGCACTTTGTATGCCGTGCAGTGACCAATTTCGTCTCTAAATACACTGGGAAACATTTCACGTAAATTTGGTTGTGCTAATTTATCGCTGTCTCGAACTTGCTTGCATGAAGTGTATTCAGTGATGCGAGTGTTCCATAAATCGAAAAGTGAGATGATGTCTGTACCTAGTAAGTGTAGGTTAGGAGACACAGTGATTGTAGTGTGCTTTTTTATTCCGTCCACAACAACGTCTGCATCGAATTCACCTGCAATTGCGATTGTATTAGCCGAAGCATCACGAAAAGCTTTTTGACACGACCGTAATGAAGGACTACCGATTCGTTTCCAATTCTGTGTCGAAATTATGGTGACGTCCGAACCGGTATCGTGTTGCAGTTTGAGATGAACATTGTTGATCTGTATAGTGACATAACGACGGTTGTGAGAACCATTACCACACGTTGTAAATACGCTTTTAATAAATTTTCGCGTTTTCCTACTCTTTTTATTTATTTCATTCACTTTTGGAATAACCGGTTTCCGTTCCGAAAAGCATGTACAGTATCCTTCTTTGTGACCCACTTTACCACATTGCGTACATTTATGATTAGTGAATTTACAATCCCGAACGAAATGCATATTGCCACATTGCCAGCAAGGTCTACTGGGTACTGTGTTAACAGAAACTTTAGTATGTTTGTGTTGTGAAACTGTTTGGATTTTCGTTTGATTGGCACTTACGAGTGCATCATTTTTCAAATTCTTAATTCGCTGTATTTCTGCCACTAAAATATCGATTGTTAAAGGCTTTCCACTAGTTTCAGAGTCGAGCATAGATAGAAGTCTTGCGCGAAGATCTTCGTCTTGTGCCGATTGAATGCCGTGAACGAACATCAAACATTTAAAATTATCAGCCGTACAATCACGCAGAGAAAAATTTTCGCATAACCGATTTACTCGAGCTGCATACGTTACAATATCTTCTTCTTCCACACGCACATTCTGTATGCATTTTACTCTAACACTGAACTGCGATTCCTTTTTCCCGAATAATTTTTTTAGCGTAGCAACCGTGTCTTCGAACTTGATGTCACGCGGTTGGGCAGGCAAAATACATATAATCCCGATATTTGTCGAACACATTCGTGCTTACCTTCCGTAAAAGCAAACGAACTTTGGAGCCTCATCCAGCGACGCAGCTTCCACATTGAAATTATCCTCATACCGGACATACCATTTAGCAAAAGTTTGACCTTCCTCAGGGTCAAAAACAAATTCCCGTATACTTTTCGCAAGAGTTTCCATTAGAGCTTCAGAACCATTCAACGCACTGCCTGTAGGCGAACCACGCTCATTTTGTCCGTTGGCGTTGAGTGTGGTGGCAGCAATTAATCGTTCCAAGAGCTGTCTTTGTTGGTCCGCGGTTTTCTGCTGTCTAGTTAAAAGAGTCGCAACCACCTGCTCCAATGTAGTCATCTTGAGTTAAAAGAGTTATTTTCCTTCGTCGCCAATGTCATAGTTGTGTGGAGCCGTAGCTCAATCTTTATTTACAAATGTACAATAAAATAATATAATACAAATTATACATATAATCTAAAACATATAATTAGTTAATTTGTCTTACCGCGTATTTTGTTACAACGTGCTTATATGGCGGCAGACAGAAAAGAAAAGAATTAACATAAAATACAATACGATAACGGATCTAATACCGCTTTACAATGACAAGTTAAAATGATTTAAAGTCTACACTTGAGGGTTGCCAACAATATCTATCTCGGGTTTTTATGCTGTTATGTTTATGTTGTTATAATACTCTGAGCACCAGTGCGGTCGGTTATAAAACGTTTCCCAGGTACAAATTAATGTAAAGCAAAACAAAGCCAGCAAGGCGAGAAGAGGAGGTCGCATTGGACTAGCAGTGCTAGCCTAGCACTTTTAATTTCGAAATTTACTAAAACTTTTATACTTCAAAACGAAGTTATTAATAAATTAGTGCTCGGGTAAAAACCAAAAGGTAAAATTTTTTACGTTATTCGATAGACACTATAAATTCCTTTAATTTCAAACACATTAATTATATGTATATATTTTGCAAAATTTGAGAAAAAAATAGTTTTTATTAAAAATTAATTTAATAATGTATGTATGTACATATGTATATCCAACGAACGTCTGTTTAATTTACTATTTGAATATTAATTTTTTAAATATACTTTATTAGATGGATTAAAAAAATGGAGTTTCATGATTTTTTTTATTATTTTTTACATAAATTCGGTTTTAGCAAAACTCTAACCAGTTACATATAAATTACACTGTCCGACAGTGATTTTATACTTTTGAAGCGACCTGGCAGAAATTGTTTATCTGGTCGAATAGTACACGAAACCACGTTCAAAATTTTTCTAACACCCCTAAAATGTTATTTTAAAGTCAAAAAACCGTTTTTTTTTAGTTCTTTCGTGTTAAAAAATTCATAAAAAAAATGTTCAATCGATTTGAAAATACTCAAAGGTTTTGGATAGGTGAATGTTTATACTTTCGAAATATATATAGGGTTTTGTTAATTTGAAAAGAGTATGACGTGTTTTCTACGCTAGAAGTTGAATTTTCCTCCCAATTTGCGTTTTTTCGATTTTGACGTCATTTTATCGGCACTAATTGAAAATGAATGATCATTTTTGGTTATATATCATCGACAGGCTACCACTACTTAAAGATACCAATTGATTTCTTTCAAAAACGACTTCAAGTTTTCAAGTTATGCAGCATAATCCAAAATCTAGCATTTTGGTCTCAAGGGCCCTCCATGGGTGGCGGGGTAAATGAAGAAATAGGCTGATTGTAAGGACATTATTTGATTTTCTAATAACAAATAGCCATTTCTGTCGGTGGTTTGATCAATAATATCTATTTTATCATTAAATTTTACAATCATTTTTTTTCATAAAATACATTTTAAGTGAACAATGGATTTTGACACAGACAAAACTCTTATCAGAAAGAACGATACCGATATGAAAACGATTTGATTCAAAAATGTTTGCTAGATCTTCTGCGTTTATAAGATGAATCATCGGTTTCACGTTTGAGCGACCAGCAGTAATTAGCTAGCATCTTAATCTTGTTTTACCCTGGAAAGCGCTTTTCGATCGCAGACATTTCCTGGTGAAATCGTTCACCTTGTTCGTCGCTAAATTGACCAAGATTATCCAGAAAAAAATCCAAATGAGAATGCAAGAAATGAATCTTGATGGACATGTTGCATCCCATTTCTCCATAAGCTTCCAAAAATTTATGAACCACTTCCTCGTATTTCGGACTTCTTTCATTTCCCAGATAGTTTTTACACAAAGAGATGAAACTCAACCAAGCTCTCTTTTCTACTTTGTTTAATTTTCCAACAAAATCTTCATCAATCATCAGCTTGCGAATCTGAGGTCCAACGAAAATGCCTGTGAATAATTTTGCAGAGTATTAAAATGACTGTAAATGCTTTTTCGAAAAATGTAGATTCGGACAATTCTCCATAAGTACCTTCTTTAATTTTAGCGTCACTTAGTTTGAGAAAAACTGTTTTCAGGTGCAGAAATGCCTCGCTATTTTTGTCGAGTCGTTTCACAAACTGTTTCATGTAGCCCAAGTTCAAGTGCAATGGCGGCAAGATAATGTTATCAGTTTTCACCAGTGGAATATTTAAAACATTCTTTTTTCCTAGTTTAAAACCCTTTCTCGGAGGCCAGACGCTACACTTGTAATGATCTTTGGCACGACTTTCCCATTCACAAAATTAACATGGATATTTAGTGCAGCCTCCTTGCATTCCAATTAATCGTCAGGACTTTGAGGTCAGAGACAATCTGCCATTGATGTTTATTGTAATTGATTAATCGTAGAATCTTTTCCATCGTTTGGTACGTCTCTTTCATATCAATAGCGTATGCAACTATGTGTACTACCTTAATATTGAATGCAACTAGCTTATATGATGTAGTAATGACTTATTCGGTAATGACTCAATCAAGTCGTAATTACTTAGGTGAGTCACGAATGGAGAATAAATAGCCAATTACGTAAAGTCATTTCAGAATATGGAGTTATAATGACTGCATTAATGGCCAACGATGTAATGATTAATGTTTACCTTGTAATTCTTCTTACATTCAGCAAATTTCTTCATTTACACCCGGTACCCCTGGAGGGCCCTTGAGACCAAAATGTTAGATTTTGGGTTATGCTGCATAACTTGAAAACTGGAAGTCCTTTTTGAAAGAAATCAATTGGTATCTTTAAGTAGTGATAGCCTGTCGATGATATATAACCAAAAATGATCATTCATTTTAAATTAGTGCCGAAAAAATGACGTCAAAATCGAAAAACAGGCGAATTGGGCGGAAAATTCAACTTCTAGCGTAGAAAACACGTCATACTCTTTTCAAATTAACAAAACACAATATATGTATGTATATTTCGAAAGTGTAAACATTCACCTATCCAAAACCGTTGAATATTTTCAATTCGATTGAAAATTTTTTTAAATGAATTTTTTAACACGAAAACACTAAAAACCCGGTTTTTTGACTTTAAAAAAAGATTTTGTGGGTGTTAGAAATAATTTGAACGTGGTTTTGTGTACTATTCGACCAGATAAACAATTTCTACTAGGTCGCCTGAAAAGTATATTTACTTTGTTTTTTTTTTTGTCAGACAGTGTTATTTATGTACATTGAATGAAAAATAATGAACTTTACTATCAACTAAGATCTATGTATATTATAAAACTACATCTATGGGTTTAAGATAAATTTTGATTTGAAAATATGCTTTATATATTAACTTTGACCTTTGATAACTCTTGTAGTTATTATTATCTCCCAAAAAAAGTATTTACATCAGTTATTTACATCTCATCTCAAATCTTTATCGACGTGCATATAAGTTTTATTTTAAATTAAAGCTGACTCGTCAACTACACAGGCATGGACAATTTTTCGATAGGGTCACTCATTTGGGCACAATAACCTGAAGATGTTGTATAAATAATTAAACCGTATCCCAAATAAGTTTTGATAAATAATTGTCTTACTGGGTTATTTTTATTCTTCTGCTGCTTTGGGTATCTGTTATTGCAATCAAGTATCTCGATCGTGGACAAGTTTACAGACAAGTTAAAAAAAAATTGAAATCGGACATTTTCTGTAAAATCGCTTATAACTCTTTAGAATATTGCAGGCCAAGTATTGAGGATGTTCACTATTTATAAAATGGTATTTCTACACGCCCGCTCTTCACATTGACAGATTCCCAGCATGTGCATGTGAAAGTCGAGCGATCCATGATGTCGATATACAACTTCCCGTTTAGATGGTCCATTTCATGTTGAGCAATTCTTGCGTTCCAACCACTTAGTTGTATTTCTCTTTCTACACCATCTGTAGTTTTTCCAGTTAACGAAATTGAATCATACCGTTCAACTTCTGCCGAATAGCCTCGAACGCTCATGCAACCCTCGGGATGTTTGTGTTTTTCATAATTAACTACATTCATATTAGGATTTATCAACACCTGTGAATCAAATCAACTTTAGTTGGTTTACAATTGATAGAAATGTACATTATGTTTTACTGTTAATGGAAGCGTAGACATCTTCCTTGCTTCGTAAACAGATTTTGGCACAACATCTTTGAGTTCTTTGCGAAATTCCATGACAATGATACGAAGTGAAATACCGATCTGAGGAGCGGCAACCCCAACGCAATCGAATTTCCTTAAAACTTTGATCATCTTTTGCACAATATGACTAACTTCTTTGCTGTTTATGAGTTCTTCAGGGACCTTTGCGGCATCAGCACGTAAAATTGGATCCCCCACTTGGGTGAAATGCTCATATGGAGGCTTATTTACAACCTTCGGCTTCCAAAATTCCTGATATAATTTACGAAATGATTTTTGTTTGTTATAACTTATATGTATAAATCTTTCTCCATGTTTGGGTATTTTTAAAACGGATAGTCCATGCAAATGCATCATTAGCGATATATAGCTCCATACGCACCAAATTTGTAATCAAAACAAATAGCAGCTGTAAATTTCACTATTTATGTAACAGCTGTTTAGGTTATTCTCAACTGCCCTATAGACGGATTGATTCAAGGTAGTGATGTGCAAAGCCAAGTCGACTGGAGCACTTTAGAGGTACTCACATACTCGAGTAACCAAAATTTAGTGTTCGAACACACAGATTTGAGTACGGATCCCGAGTACTTATAGTATCCAAATAGCGAATAGAATAGAATTCTCCGCTGTAAAGTTAGAAATTACCTCAATTTGGATGTATCAAATCTCAGCAAGCGTGTGTCATGTGTACATCTTTAGCAATCACTAAAAACAAACTTACATGGAAAAAATTACTTCACTGGCAAGACTGATGGAATACAAGATTGCGCTGATTGATCTGAAATTCGGAGGATAACTTGGCTGTGACGTCACAACAGATTTACCTGTGGAGAGAAATGGGATGAAACATGTCGGTATGCATGCTTGAAATAATACACACTGAAATTGTTAAACACGTTGAAAAGTATACACATGATTGCATACGTAGACAGTTTTTTGTTAACAAAAACCGTTGTGACGTAGGAATTCTGTTAATATTTCCAAGAGAGGGTCAGCGGTACCACAATCTGCACCACTTTCTGTATTGTTTTCACCATGCGTGACTGTGTTAGTAAAAATTGTATCCCTACAAGACATTGCTGCGTAGTTTAGGCAAAAATTCTAACTCACTTACAATTTTTTCGTTGGACTAAGTGGTCCAGTAGTGACTACAATTATGCTCCTATGTAATGCAGAAGCAAACCAAATTCTGCCACCAAATCCTCTCTCTGGTACACTACAACTGCTCGTGATTTAACGTTCGTGACCAAGAATGATAGAACACAAGATTACGGTGATTGATCTGATATTCGGAGAGTAACTTGGCTGGGAGTATATGGTCTCGCCCTCTCATAAAAATCAACTTTTTAAGAGCTTTTTGTGACGTCAATCCTTCAAACGAGGCAAGTACGAAGGCTGGAAGTGCTTTTGTCGTCACCTTCTTTTCTCTGCATCGTACATTTGGGTACTCTTTACATACGCACATGGAGAACTCGCGATTTTTTCAGGGGTATGTCTATTGGCCCGTTTTATTGCACCCGACTTTCAAAACAACGCTCTAATTTGGATAAAATTTCCTTTAGATGCAAAAGCAACCCTGTTCCTGTTCATTCATGAAATAAGCGATTTGATTAGTGATATTTAGGAACGGAAAACAGTTGTGCTACAAAATTTTGGTTGATGTATTTATATTTTTAATAGCGCAGTTTCTTCGCTTCCCAACACTGGGCCCCGTTTTAATGTAACCTAGTTGCAAAAAAACACACTGTTCCTGTTCTTTCATGAAATAAGCGATTTGATTAGTGATATTTAGGAACGGAAAACAGTTGTGCTAAAAAATTTTGGTTGATGTATTTATATTTTTAATAGCGCAGTTTCTTCGCTTCCCAACACTGGGCCCGTTTTAATGTAACCTAGTTTGAAAAAAAACACTAGGTACATAGGATAAGAAATAGCATGTAAAACAACAACACTAACTCGGAAAAATATGCGAGTTGAGCCAACTCGGTTATATGATATCCGACCTGAGATGTAGTGTTGTGAAGCAAAAAACCGCTCTATTGTGAATGGGCTCAGGAAAAATACTTGGGAAATTTCAATCAACTGTCAAATCTTGTTTGTTTTATGGATACTTAAACAAAAATGGAACAAGGGTAAGTAAAATTTGCACTTCGTATATTTCACATAAAATTATGAATTAAAACATGTTTGTTATTTCAGAATGCAAGAAAAAAGGCGAAAGAGATGGTCCCGTGAGGAGACAACAGGGTTTTTGAGATGCTACCTCGCCCGGAAAGCGGAGTTGAGCACCCAAATTGAAAGAGGTTGGCCTACGCGAACGTGTTAGAAGACATGGTGTCCATGGTCATCACGGTAGGTTCAAGAAATACATGTTTGAAGAAATTATATTTATTAATCCACTTCCAGGACTTTGAAAGCACGCCGCTGTGTTTGGAGTCGAAGATGCGCAGTTTTCTCCAGGCCTATAAGGCGGCACAAGACAACAACAACAGAACCGGCGCCAGCCCGTGCTTTACCCCCTATATGGACCAAATGGACGAAATGTTTGGGAGTAGTCCGATTATTTCAAACCACCACACGGTGCATGTGGGTTATAGACCGTTTGAAACACTTTCAGTAAATGTGCTGTCTTTGCTTTTGGTTTTTATTTTATTTGTAATTAGAATATGAGATGATCTGAATTTAATTGTATACATATGCGATACTCCTTGTGAATTTGTTTTTGGTTTATAGATTTTAAGTTGAATGAAATGCAATGAATTCTTGTAAATATTTTTATTAGTGAATTTAAAGATGTAAATATATATGTATGTATTTGCAGTGAAAGTTTTAAATAATATTTTGTTGTCTTAAATAATTAAAAAGGGTTTGCCTTCAGTCAAGGGCTGCGTCTAGGTTTCATTCTTCAAAACCTTCAACCGTTGATATCGCACAAATTTGCTAGTTGCCTAAATGCCACTGTATTGCTTACATACCAAATATACATACATATACACGGATTTTTTGTGGTAATATACGGGTTCTACCACCACCAGATGTGGCAGGTACATACATACGTAGTTAAGACTCCGAATACTTCACTGAAAATCAAATGGCATTAAGTTTATGTATTTCTTTTACACACATTTTGTTATTACTTGTAAGATATTCCACCGTTTGGCGTCTTGGCCTCATGTGCATTCTGAAATCTGCCTCACTCATTGCATCGAGCGTACCTTCAAAATTGGAGTACTTTCATGGGCCTCGTTTTCACTCTCCGAGTCTTTAGAAGAGCTGGAGCTGGCATATATCGTTTCCAATACTTCTAGTACTTACATTAAAACGGGCCCAATGTAACCTAGTTGCAAAAAACACTCCAACTCGGATAAAATTTCCTTTTAGTTACTTCACAAAACTGGCAAAATATGTCATTAAACATACATATGATTTGTTTAGTGAAATTTTAAAGAAGAAAAACAAAATGAGCAATGCTGAGGATTCTGTGGTAAGTTATTAAATTTATTTAAAAACATTAAATAAATGCATTAAATAACCTTTTACTACAGATCTCTTTGTACACGGGTGAGCATTGCGAATCACGTCGCAATAGAGAGATGCAAGAAGTACTAGAAGTATTGGAAACGATATATGCCAGCTCCAACTCTTCTAAAGACTCAGAGAGTGAAAACAAGGCACATGAAAGGTGCTCCAATTTTGAAGGTACACTCGATGCAATTAGTGAGGCAGATTTCAAAATGCACATGAGGCTAAGACGCCAAACGGTGGAATATCTAACAAGTAATAACAAAATGTGTGCAAAAGAAATGCATAAACTTAATGCTATTTTATTTTCAGTGAAGTATTCGGAGTCTTAACTGCGTACCTGACACATCTGGTGGTGGTAGAACGCGTATATTACCACAAAAAATCCGTGTATATGTATGTACATTTGGTATGTAAGCAATACAGTGGCATTTAGGCAACTAGTAAATTTGTGCGATATCAACGATGTGAGTGATGAAAATACGTTTGCACTTGATGAAGGTTTTGAAGAATGAAACCAAGACGCAGCCCTTGACAGAGGGCAAACCCTTTTTAATTATTTAAGACAATAAAATATTATTTAAAAATTTCAATGCATATACATATATATTTATATCTTCAAATTCACTAATCAAAATATTTACAAGAATTCATTGCATTTCATTCAACTTAAAATCTATAAAACTAAAACAAATTCACATGTAGTATCACATATAAAATTCAATTCTGATCACTTCTTATTCTTATTACAAATAAAATAAAAACCAAAAGCAAATTTACCAATGTGTTCTGAAAATTTGTTAAGTGGATGCTCTTCCGCATGTACAAGGGTTTTATAAAAACGATTACGAAAAATTTACATCAAAACCATTACAAACATTTCACTAAAAGGTTTTCACTGACACTCACTGTAACGTTTTAAAAAGATGTTGCTAGACAGAGTAATTTATGTTAGCTATTTTTCCCAGACATCACATTTACCGAAAGTGTTTCAAACAGTCTGTAACCCACATGAACCGTGTGGTTGTTTGAAATAATCAGACTTCTTCCAAATATTTCGTCCATTTGCTCCATATAGGGGGCAAAACACGGGCAGGCGCCAGTTCTGCTGTTGTCCCGTGCTTCCTTATCGGCCTGGAGAAGACAGCGCATCTTCGACTTGAAACACAGCGGCGTCCTTTCTACGTCCTGGAAGTGGATTATGTATATGTCGCTGACCCGCTGGCGAATTTAACATAAGCACTTTCTTGGTTTATTTCTAAAACGAACATACAAAACTATATATAGTTATGCATATAAATTAACTCTTGTACTTATCGCAGTGTGTCCTTTATATCTTGTTGTTGTTGTTTTAGCGGCTAGTCGCGCCCCGTAAAGAGCGGATTCACCCATGGTCGTTGTCGTCGAACTCATCTAGGAGGAGGCCCAGGAAACGTGCAGTTTCGACAGGGTTGGACCAGAGGGAGAGGGGGGGTTAGATGAGTGGGTTTGAGTGACCATGTTAATAGGTGGTTGGTGTCGTGCGGAGAATCCCCACATGCCGGACATGTGTTGGGTATGTCGGGGTTGATTCTGGATAGGTAGGAGTTGAGCCTGCTACACTATCCAGATCGTAATTGTGCCAGAGTGACGCGGGACTCACGGGGCAGCAGGAACTCCTCATCTGCTACAGGTGGTGGTTAGGCTCCGATGACTGCATTTGCCTGACTTGAGTCAATGATGGTAGTGACTGTGTCTCTATGGATGCTGCTTAGGACCCGCCGGTACGCCTCCGGATCCAGCGGTTGCGTGATGAGTGGCTGGATCTCGTCCTTTAGTTCTAGAAGATGTCTTCTAATGTGCCTGGGGGGCAGCTCCACTGCAAGCAGGTGCCTATTTGGATGCCCCGAACGGTGACACCCAGCAAGGAAGTGCTTGCTGAGCATGAGGTTGTGCTCCTTAACGCGGAGAACATTGACCTCTTGGTGGAGATGTTCCTCAGGCGATATCAGAAGACATCCCGTCACCGTGCGGAGTGCGGCGTTCTGACAGGTCTGCAGCTTCATCCACTGTGTCCTGCTGGTTCCCGGCGACCAAACTGGCGGAGCATAATTTATTACCGGCCGGCCAATCGCCTTGTATGTTGCCAACAACGTTTCTTTGTCTTTGCCCCAAGAGCTGCCGGCGAGCGACTTGAGGACATTGTTGCGGCTCTGTACTCTATTGGCGACCTGACCTCCTTCGTCCAGGTGGTAAAAAGGGTGGCCGAGGACTTAGCAGGGGACAGTGCCAGATTTCTGCTAGTAAAGAAATGGGCAAGATCGGAGAGATATCTGCTTACCTTCAAACACAGATCATCAATTACATTGCCGGTTGCCATTATCGAGCAGTCATCAGCATAGTAGACAATCGTGACTCCCTCTGGCGGTTGAGGGAGCTTGGAGATATAGTGATTAAACAATAGTGGGGACAGGACGCCACACTGCGGTACCCCTTGTTTAATCCTCCTTGGTTTGGATGTTTTATCTCTAAACCATACTGATCTGACCGCACAGGTAATTCGCGGTCCACCGTTTCAGTCCCTGCGGGAGAGTTGATGCTTCCACGTCATCTAGTAGCGGGGAGTGACTGACTTTGTCAAAAGCTTTAGACAGGTCCAACGCTACTAGGACGGTTCTCTCGCAGGGGCGGTTTTGGTTAAGACCGCGGTTCACCTGTGTGTTTATGGCATTAAGTGCTGTTGTTGTGCTGTGCACTTTCCGGAAGCCATGTTGATGCTTAGCCGACCCAAGGTGGTATGTATAATGCGGGAGGAGTAGTGCCTCAAGTATCTTTACCACAGCCGAAAGCAGGGAAATCGGCCGATGGGAATCACCCTTGTCGGCCGGTTTCCCTCGTTTCAGCAGTGGGACCACCCTCCCAACCTTCCAGATGTCAGGAATGATGAGGGTGGCCATGGACAAGTTGAGGATCCCTGTGAGGAACTCGACTCCCGCGGGGCCTAAATTTTTCAGCATCAACACGCTTAGCCCGTCAGTACCAATGGCCTTGGAGGCTTAAGCCTTCCCGATGACCTCCTTTACCTCACCACAAGTGAAGGCAAGAGGCATCCCCCGAAGGATGCAGTATAAATTGTCGCCTAAAATAGCTCGCGCATCTCTTCGGGTCCGACGAGGCACGATCCCCGAATGAAATTTCCACTCGGTCATCGTGCTTCATCGGGTTGGATAAGGACTTCACGGTAGACCAGAGCTTACCAACACCCGTGACCAGGTTACAGGACTTCAAATGCTCCTCCCACTTGTTCCGCTTGTTTTGGTCCACCAGCCTCCGAATCTCCACATTTAAATCCTGGATGTTTGGAATACGGGGATCGGGGCGGCGAAGGTGGTCGCGTTCGTTCGCTAGAGCGGCCGCTTCGGCCGGGAAGTTGGGACGGATCTCGGGGATCCTGAAGGCATTTTCGGTGAACTCCGCGAACCTGACCCAGTCAGCCTTTTTAAAGTTGATATAGGTCCGGTGGCCCGCGAAGACGAAGTCAGCAGGTCTGTCAATCGAGATGATTATGGGTAGGTGGTCTGATGCAATCGATAGCATAGGTCGCCACGTTATGCTATTTATCAGACCTGCGCTAGCTATTGTTACGTCAGGCGAGCTGCTGCAACTACCCATAATCCTGGTGGGGGCATCATCATTCATCGAGCAGAATGTCGAATCGTCTATCTGCTCTGCCAAATCATTTCCCCTACGATCAGCTGGTAGGCTTGAATGCCAGAGGTCGTGGTGCGCGTTGAAGTCACCAACTACCAATCGGTTTTCACTTTTGAGGAGCGCACCTATGTCAGGGTGATATCCTGCCGGGAAGCAGGTGACTGGGGGTATATAAATAATAAATATTTCGAGCTCGACATCGCCTGACCGGACAGCTATTCCTTGACATTCTAAGGTAGTGTCCCTGCGGTCGATGTCTTCTTCAATCAGACGATACTGCACAGTGTGATGGGTGATGAATGCCAAGCCACCACCATTACCTCGCTCGCGATCCCTACGATGCACATTGTAGCCGTTGCAACTCAACAATGTAGAGTTGCTGTGCAGTTTCGTTTCCTGGATCGCAGCTATTGACAGATTATGCCGACTCATAAAGTCGGTTATCTCCTCAATCTTGCTCTGGAGTCCATTGCAACTCAGCTGAAGGAGTCTCGTTTGCCTCGGTAGAGTCGTCGCGGAGAGAGGTGTGAGGGAAGGGTGATGTTGTCCACCTGGTCCCTGCTGCACATGCATTGGCACGTTGGGCTGCCTTAAGATGTTGTTTGACAGCGCCGCCACAGGCGCGTGCGGTTGCAAGGCTCTACAGCAGGGAGCCAGATAGTCACCCGACCATTCACGTGTGGTGCGCAGGCCAGAAAACACACGAAAGTGACACCAGTCTTGGCACGAATTGCACCTGACTGATGTCTCATTCCGGTATATCCTGGCCTGACACACGGAACAGACTGTGTGGGGCACCAGGCGCTGCTGGCTACTCCCCACACGAGGGGCGGAGTTAGGTAGGGGTGGGGGAGGGGAGCGTCCATGTTGTTGTGTGCTCCTGTGAACCGTAGAGGTTCTGCCGGTGCTAGGCACCGGTGCACTTGGTGCAACTAGGGGGGCCGTAGAGGCTATGGGCGCCGTAGGGCGCGAACAACATGGGGCCACATAGTTTGTGGACCACTTCTTATGGGTCTTAAGGCCTGAGTAGACCTTAAGATGGCTCCATCCGTCGCACGAAGTACACCTTACCGAAATGGAGTTCGGATGGAGCTTTTTCTGGCAAACGCAGCAAAAATAGGTTTCTGGACTCGATGCCAGCCTTGAGCAGAAGGAGGTGAAGCAACTCTGCTGTAAGGAGTTGCTCCAGGGGAGACAGACAACTTATGGGGTAGGCCGATCTAAACAGGGTTAGATCATCGAAACAACAGTCCTTGGCCGGATGAAACCCGGGTCATTGCAATACGTAGAACCGACTGTCGTGGGAGTGTCCTTTATCTCTTCTTGTTGGTCAGCGACTGATTCTGAAATTACTTTGCGTTTGCAGATCAACCAAATTATGGCGTGACGAATAAGCAAAGGACATATTGCGGTATCTATATGTACATAAACTAACACCGGTTTGCGTATACATATTTACAAATGCAAAACTCCGCGGAGATCAACTCCAATGCTTTGCATACACATATGTACATACATACATATGCGCGAATAGTGAACAAAGCGAAATAGGCAATACTGCATTGACTGCTACCCATTGCGTGAACATCAACATACGCTTGCACATACGGATATGCAAAGGGTTAGCGGCAAATCAAATATACAGATGACACTCATTATATATGTACATGTATACCGAATAATGAGAGTAACATATGTTTGTATGTAAATAGTTAAAATGAAATCAGATCATCGAAATGATATATATGAAATGGAACTCGAAGGCAGGAGTTCCCAACATCCCCGCCTCCGTGAATCAACCTGATTCACCACCATCAATGTCCAAAACAGCCAGTTTGGAGACAGCACGTCGCTTCAATCCACTGGAAGTGCGAATGTCAGCTCGTCTAATCTCTCCATCTGATCCTGCGTACACACGCTCCACCATGCCCCTGCGCCACTCCCGGCGAGGTACAATGGGATCGCATATGAAGACGAGGTCACCTATCTGCAAAGGCCTTGCCCCCTTGCCCCACTTGACTCGGCGTGTCAATGTGGGAAGGTATTCCACTACCCATCGCTTCCAAAAATGGTCCCTCAGTTGTCCTTTCCATGACTTCGTTGGCAATCGGAGTTTGTGGCGTATTGGCTTCACCCAGAAGTAGGTCATTGAGCGTCAGCGGCTGTTCTTAGTTGGCACCGATGGGTAAATGCGTCAGCGGACGAGAATTCACGATGTTTTCCGCTTCGATGAGGAAACAGTTGAGCGTGTTCTCCCGGGGCGAAGTTTCCTTCAAAGTGTGGCGTAGTACCCTCTTGACGCACTGCACCAAGCGCCTCCCTCTGCTGGGTTGAGCGGCGTGTTAAAGATCCACTCGATACCTCCTTGCGACAGCTCACTCTGCAGGCGATCGCAATCAAAAACCTCAGTGAAGCGCTTGGCGTCCGCATCAACGCCGACGAAGTTCTTCCCATTATCGGATCTCATACGAACCGGGACGTCGCGACGGTTTATAAAGTTGCGCATTGCGATTATACAAGAGTCAGTGCTGAGGTCATGGGCTAACTCCAAATGCACGGCTCTGACGGTCAGGCACGTGAAAAGCGCCACCCACCTTTTTTCGGTGGCACGCCGTACGGTTACTGTTATTGGCCCAAAGTAATCAAGGCACGTATAGCTGAGCGGCCTGACTTAAGGAGTTAATCTATCAATCGGAAGCGAACCCATCAACGGTGGCACAGCGTTGATTTTGTTAAGGCGGCAAACAGTGCAGCTGGCAACTACACTGCGTAACAAACTTCTTAGGCGACGTATATTGCAAATAGTGGCTTCCAAATTTTGATGATGCATTTTGACGTGGTAATGCATGGCGAGCAGATTCGTCAAATCATGCGTTGGCGGCAATATGATAGGGCGTATTGAACTTATCGGGAGCCAGCTGGCGGCATCTATGCGTCCTCGTAGACGGATAACCCCATCATTGTCAATATAAGGCGAAAGTTGAATCATCGAACTGGTGCGTGGTAGATCTTGACCGCTTTCGATGTGCCGAAACTCCTCGGCGTATACCTCACGCTGAGCAAGACGACATAAGCAAAGCTTGGCAGTCTCAACCTCTTTGGCAATTAGCCCGTGGCATCGGTCTGGCGGATTACGGCGGCGGCAAATGTCAATAAATCTCAGGACCCAGGCTGTCGTTCGCACCAGTTTGCTGAATGAAGAAAATCGGTTATAATTTAAAAACGTTAAACTTACGATCGTAAGGGCGAATTTAGAGCGAAGCTCTCTGTCAGCTTCCTCTTGATGATTATGTGCGGATCCTTCTGAAGGCCAAGTCTGTTCTTCTCGTAGCAGAAATGGTGGACCGCAGGGCCAACGTGCAGATGAGCTGAAGTCGAAAAAATGGTTAGTGGGGTCATCGGCGACATTGTGCTCGGTAGGCAACCATCTCCAATTTGCGGTAGTAGTTGCGGCTAGTATCCCGGCGATCCGATGTTGCACAAATGGCTTATAGCGCCGATGTTCACTGCGAAGCCACTGGACCACAGTTTTCGAGTCACTCCAAATGATGCAGTCATCAATGGCCAAGGAGTGCTTCTGCCGGACGCAGCTCATCAAACGCGTACCCAGCACGGCTGCCTGAAGCTCCAATCGAGGCACCGTCAATGACTTCATCGGAGCGCATTTGGTTTTTGCGGAGATAAATGCGATCTCCACTTCACCGTGAGCATTAGTTGACCTCCAGTAGGCCACCGCGGCAAAGGCATCCTCGCTAGCGTCGACGAAGACATGCAGCTGCAGAGCTTTGGGTTTGCCCTTTCGAAAATAGTACCGGGGAACGACATATTCGGTGACTGATGGCAGTACGTTGTTTGGCAATGGCTCGTCCCACCGGATGGCATGCTTTCACACTTCCCGCATGAGGATCTTAGCGCTGCCTACAAAATTGCTTAGAAATCCCAGAGGGTCGAAAATCGACATGACCACGCTGAGTAGTTCTCGCTTCGTCGTACGACGCATTCCGCTCATTACGCTGGAGTCTACGTTGTTGAACTTCAATCTAAATCCAAAGGTGTCGGTCGACGCCTGCCAGAACAAACCAAGAACTCGTTCCACTCCTTCCTTCTTAGCTAGTTGACGGGTAGCTCCGTCCCCACCGAGCGCTTCTGTTACCTTTACCGAGTTTGAGGCAAAATTACAGTGCTCAAACCCGGCCATCTTGTGTATTACTCGCACTTGTTTCGAGACGTTAGCTGCTTCTCCCTCTGTGTCGAAGCTATCGACATAGTCATCGACATAGTGATAATCCAGTATCGATTTCACGGCGCGGGCAGCACCGCTGAACATGGTTGAATACTCCAACGCGTTGATCGTCTTCACATAGTTGGCGGCGCAAGGCGAACATGCTGCTCCAAACGTCATTACGCGCATCTCATACACCTCGGGTTGTCTGGTGACGTCACCATTACGCCAAAGAATTCACTGCGCACATCTGTCGTCACGTTGAACCAGCACTTGGTGGAACATCTCTTTGATGTCACCACACACGCCTATTGCTCCTTCACGAAAGCGGAATAGTATGGCGGGAAAAGGCCGATATTCCTGCGGACCTTTCATGAGCTGTGAATTGAGGGATACACCATCCACCTCAGCAGCTGCGTCGAACACCATGCGTAACTTGTTCGGCTTGTTGGGATTGCTGACAGCGAAGTGAGGCAGGTACCATGTCTTACCGTTGTCAAGGCGGCTTCTTCTGCCGACAGCTTTCTTGCGTAATTCTTCTCAACGTAGGAATTCATGATGCGCTTGTACTCAGTGGCGAAATCTGTATTGCGCTTCAATACCCACCAATCTTCTATAACTGGAGAGTAACTGTACGTCGGGATGCAGACCAGTCTGGTATCTTCCTTCAACACGGCATGTGATGGACTTCAAGATTTCTCGAGCGCGAATATCACCATCACTATCAATGGCAGGCGCTCGAACTCCAAAGCTTTTTGTCTCGAAGTACTCGGCAACCACATTGTGTAAAGACTGGTCAGTGTGGTAATTAACGATTAAACATGATGGCTCTGCCGGATATGAATTGGTTGTTGGCCCAAACACAACCCATCCCAGCTCAGTATTCGCGGCGAACGGACCACACTTGCTTAGCTGCAGACTTGTTGATGGCAAACCAAGGTGGCAGTGGTCAAGTCCGATTAACAGCTTTGGATTGGCTTGTGTGTACGACTGAACTGGCAGTTCATTTAAATATCTCCCATGGCAACGCAAATCGGCTTTACTCAGGCTCTGAGAAGGCAGCTGCAGGTTTGAAACACCGTAAACCCTTTGTAGTTTATGCCTCTTCTGCATACTGGCCCCGCTCACGAGTAAGTTGACCACCACGGCAGGCTCTTGGGTGGCACGTTCGCCGAACCACTGTAGATTCAAGCGTTCCGTCCGGCCACGTAATCCAAGTTCCTCATCTGGCAGAATGCGGAATAAAAACTTTCTCTTAACATCTGTCCTACAACTTAGGACCGCTGCACTTGAATAATCTTGTTGTTGATTACACGACGCTGGCTGCGTCTGTGTGCAAATACTCTTGTGTGGGTTGGCTATGGAAACACGTCTGTTGCGATCTCGAGGCCACGTTGACTGGTTTGGCAGACCGTCGATGGTGTTCTCAGATTCGTGCAACAACCTGTGATGCAACCGTTTGCATCCATCGGTGGTACATGGTTTACGCCGTTGGCAAAGGCGAGATACATGCCCAACACTGAGACACGAGAAACAGAGGCGACGTCTTTTCACTTCTTCCCACCTCTTCGGCATTGTAAGTTGGCTAAACTGGCTACAATCAGATACCTTATGCTGACCCTGGCAAACGGGACAGACTGGTTGACGTTGTGGTTTGGCAGCGTGCAAACAACTCGATGCTTTGAGTCTCTCGTTGCTTCCCCGTCGTAAACCGTGCATATGACATTGGCAAGTTTTGTGAGCCAATCGCTGAAATGTTGAACAGTTGCATATGGCTGCAAAGACGATGCAAAGACCGCCCATTTGATACGCTTGCTCATGGGTAACTTCCCAACGAGCTCATCGAGTAGCGTTGGATTGGCTATATACTGCTCCCCGCCGCATGCAGAACGTAAAAACGCACAAATGTTGTTGACCTTCGTCGCAAATGGTATCAACTTTATCACTGAGCTTTCCGATATCGGAGCAATTTTTCGAATATGGGCTAACTGGCTTGGAATTAACGGCTCAGGGCGCCCGTATCGGAATTTAATGACCAATAATGTTTCCTATATTGTTCGGGTGGATTAGCAACGATTTGATAGCCTCTCGGGCCTCACCCTTTAAGCACTTCTGCAGGCGTAAATTGTTTTCAAAACAGCTGTACCCATAGACAGCTGTTGACTCGGTGTAAGCAATAAGAAATATCGGCCAATCCTCCGGCTTCCCATTAAACTCTGGCAAATCTTGCAATTTTCTTGGCTGCGTTGAAAATTGCGCAAGTATAGAGCTTACGTTTGGTGGAATCGGCATCGTTGACGAAAGGCTATTAAGGTACATGTGGTATTGTGAGGTGGCAGCGGCGGCTGCACACCCTCTATATTTGTAGCAGCACTCGTTACTATCGGCGGCTGCGGCTGAGGAAAGTGAAGCTGTGTCATAGGCAGGCTTGATGACGGCAGGGCAGGTTCATTGGCGGAACTGTTGCCTGGCGCACTAGCTGTGCTTCGCGCATCTGCGCTTTGAGCTTCGTTTGCGGACTCGTGTTCTCGTATCTTTTGCTGGGCTTATTTCAGGCTGCGCTCAAGCGCGGCGATGCGCTTCTGCATTCCCTGAAACATCGCTTTATTACGAGCGGTAGATGAGGCACGGGTACTAACTCCCTCGGCAATGGAAGTATTAGGCGAACCAATGATGTCGGCGGCAGTACTGGCATCCGATACTAGCTTCAGCTGGTCAGCCACTGACGCAGATGTAGTGGCTTTTGAAACGGTATGGCGAATTGAAAATAGGCGAGTTGCAAATAACTCCTTAAATTGGCAATAAATTGTGTGCCTAATTCCTCGTTAGGCTTGGCAAATAGAAAGTTCGATGTCTCAGTCACACATACAAATATTTCCAATAAGAACGGCTGCAGTTCTTATTCGTTGGGGGCGGCAAGTGGAAAAATATATGTACATACATACATACATATGTGTACAGGCGATGACTGCAGAACGGCGAGAACTTTCCATAAACGGCAATCAAACAGTGAAATAATTGGCGTATTTCACTGCGAAATAAAGATTTATCGCTGACCCGCTGGCGAATTTAACAGAAGCACTTTCTTGGTTTATTTCTAAAACGAACATACAATATTATAAATAGTTATGCATATAAATTAACTCTAGTACTTACCGCGTTTGCAGATCAACCAAATTATGGCGTGACGAATAAGCACAGGACATATGTATTACGGTATCTACATATATGTACATACATAAATTAACATCGGTTTGCATATACACATTTCCAAATGCAAAACTCCACCGAGATCAACTCCAATGCTTTGCATACACATTGTATGTACATACATACATATGCTCGCGATGAATAGAGAACAAAGCGAAATAGGCAATACTGCATTGACTTTTACCCATTGCGTGAACATCAACATACGCTTGCACATACGTACATGCAAAGGGTTAGCGGCAAATCAAATATACAGATGACACTCATTATATATGTACATACATGTATACCGAATAATGAGAGTAACATACTTATGTTTGTATGTAAATACTTAAAATGAAATCAGAACATCGAAATGAAATATATGAAATGGAACTCGAAGGCAGGAGTTCGCAACAGTATATAAATATAATTTGTTCAAACATACATATATTTCTTGAACCTACCGTGATCGCCATTGACACCATGTCTTCCAACACGTTCGCGTAGGCCAACCTCTTTCTTTTTGAGTGCTCCAACTTCGTTTTCCGGGCGAGGTAGCATCTCAAAACCCCTAATCTCTCATGACGAGGCGATCTCTTTCGCCTTTTTTCTTGCATTCTGAAATAACAAACATGTTTTAATTCAAAATTTCATGTCAAGTATACCAAAATCAATTTTACTTACCCTTGTTCCATTTTAATTTTCACAATAGAGCGGGTTTTTTGCTTCACAACACCACATCTCAGGTCGGATATCATATAACCGAGTTGGCTCAACTCACATATTTGTCCGAGTTAGTGTTGTTGTTTTACATGCTATTTCTTATCCCACCTAGTTTTTTTTTGCAACTATTACATTAAAACGGGCCCAATATAAAAAAAATGACCTGCGTGGAATGTTTGATTTGAAATGGAAAAGGTCAACTGTAATTTATGGTTTATATTTTCATATGTACATATGTATATTATATTATTGTTTCTTATCCTACCTAGTGTTCTTTTGCAACTAAAACTGCTGATGTTTCTCACTTTCAATGCCCCAAATTGTGGGTCGGGTGCAAATAAACGGGCATAATATATATGTGGGATTCGAACTAGAAGTGATCAACAATACAACCATTGTGAATAAATACAAGTGAAAAATCTTAGCCCATAGACGTCAAAACTCGGCACAGCTGAGATCACCTGATCTAGCAACCTCACCATTTTTATGCCATTCCCTGAGCAAATTTCTATATGTGACAGTTAATAATGGCTATTTGTGACATTTAATATCAGCCGCCGCCATCTTTAATTAAGAAGACTTCTCACTGGTATTCATTCGCAATGAATACAACTATGACAAAAGTACGCGATAGCACGCAACCTTTTAACTGGACGAACTCTTGATGAAACACGAACCGAAGCGAACCAGCCAAAATTTAGTTGAATTTGAGTTGCCGTGAACTATCTAATAGCTTTTTCCTCTCTCGAAGTAATATTGCATTTATTCTGCCCCGTGCCAGGCCTGTCAAATTTTCGTATTCTCTTCTCAGCATTTCCTCTGGGTTGTTTGTTCTTTTCTCAAAATCTTGCACTCTGCCCCGGCAAAAGGGTAACATTTTCTACCTGCTACCAAACGTTCGGGTGAGCGTTGTCCAACTAATTTGATTGTTTAGTTCGTTTGTTCGTACAACAGTTTTGTTCGAAAGTCTCAATTTTGACACTAAATGCAAGTTATTTGACTAATTTTATTGCGTTCGATGATAATTCATATACAGTGGCTCACAGCCAAAATGATGCAGCAGCGAAATGAAAAAGCGCTTAATAAAAAATCATGTTTATATTGCGAAATAAAAAAATTTTACTAATTTATTAATTTGGTACATATACATATGTATGTATGTTAAATCTTCTAAAATGAAAAAACAACGCCAAAATTATTTCTTTTTTACTAACATAAAGTAAAAACATGTTCGTACACCGAAATTCAAGCTCAGCCAAAATGATGCACAAATTTTTACCGTTAGCGGCGACAGCTTGGCGTCGATTTTCGGATGCAAAGTATGTTATAAATGTGAGCAATCCTGGAATAGTATTTGATAGTTTTGACATTTTAGCATTGTCATTCATAAAGTGTAGTTCAAAATCGGTCGCCAAACAAGTATTGAAGTGCGCGAATTAATACTAAAGCATTATAAAGACGGCAAAAGTCAACGCAAAATCGCGGAAATGGTGAAACTGAGTCAAGGAACTATTCAGCATATCACTGAACTTTATGTCCGTGAAAATCGTGTCGCAAATAAAAAAAATCGGCTCATAGTAAAATATTTAACGAAAGTGATTCCCGTTGGATTGTACGGAAAATACGCGAAAATCCCCATTTAAGTGCTCCAGCTTTAGGTAACGAAGTGGAAAAATTTCTTGGGAAGAAAAGTCAGAAACTATACGAAGAGTGCTCAGAGAATCGGGGTTCAATGGTCGCACAGCCCGAAATATACCATATGTCAAAACTGAAAATCGAAATGCTAGGATGAAGTTTGCAAACGAACATTTATATAAGAGTGAAAGCTTCTGGAATACCGTAATTCTTGCAGATGAGAGTACATTCAACCTGTATGGAGAAAAGGAAATGCTGAGCTACAACCGCAAAATCTACGTAGCACCGTAAAACATGGTGGAGGACATGTAATGGTGTGAGGATGCATGTCGTCTTCTGGAGTCGGAAATTTGGAATTCATAGATTGTACTATGGACAAGAGTGTGTATCTGCGTATTTTGAAACAAAAATTGCTACAAAGTCCTGCGAAATTAAATATTTCCGACAACTTTCTGTACTATCAAGATAATGATCGGAAACACAAATCCGGAGTTATGCAAAATTGGCTTATTTGGAACTTTTCCGCACATATGTATGTAGTACAATCACAAGCATTGTCTCGAGATTTAAATGTACAGTCTTGTATTAAATTTCATATAGTTTATGGGATATGTTTGCATACATACATATGTATGTTTATATCTATAAGCACAATTGACTCATTATCATGTGCATATTTAAGAAAAGCCAAATTGAGCATCCAATCAATTATTTAGAAGTTTTCATCAAGTTATATTTACATATGTACATATATGTACATATCTTAGCAAAACAATTAACATTTATGAGAAATCATATTCTGTTAAACAAATTTTGTCTTCGCTCAGCTCTGTTAACTTCCGACTCTCGGATTTCCCCAGACGCCATTGCAGTGGTGAAGTAAGCCGAAAAATATTGATGGATTTTGACAATTCACACCGTCATCCTAACTTAGACCTTCTCTGTCTAATATAAGTTCTCTGACCGAGTCTACTCAAGAGTTCAAGTAAGAGTTGAAGATGTGGAGAAGGTAATATTCATTAATCATCAGCTGAGCATTAGAAGTGGAAAGTACATTTAAACATAAGAAATCCTGACTAACTACTAATTACAGGTTCTGTTCGAACATACCTGCAAAAGAGCAGCCGAAAACCTTTATTGTGATGTGCAATTTTACAGACAGATACACAGTTTTCTCAAAATCGGTGCTACACTGCCAATTATGGTAGCTTCAAGCGAACGTTCATTTTCCACTTTGCGTAGATTGAAGATCTGCGTAATAAATCTGGAGAAGAACGATTAAATGGATAGGCACTGTCAACTATTCACCGAGATATTGAAGTTACTCATGATCAGATACTGGATATTCTAGCAAGAAAAAAAGGAGAATAGATATTACTTTGTAGATGCTATATGTAAATTTTTCATATACATATACATATGTATATGTAACTATCATAGTAGTATTGAACTTAAACTTAAGATCGTAACGTGATATATGTATGTATGTCATCGCAATTCATTCGAATTAATCTAAATACATTGCAAGTATTCAATAATTGTATTGTCTATTCTATATGTATCAATAAGTTTTTGTGAATAACATCGGAATCACAAGAAATTACGATTATCAAGTTACGCTGTTTAAACCTTTACTCAAGCAATACACTGTCAATAACTTCAACATGTAAAACATTTTTTTCATATTTAGTCATGGAAATGTTCTATTGCAGATTTAAAATCCGGACCCTCCCCAAACATTTTTTCTGGATCCGCCCCTAAACCCCACGCAACTTCTTTGTAATCTGCCTTCTTTGCTCCAACTTATACAGAGTTGCTCATAAAGCACAAAGTTTTAAAAACAATAAATCGAGGGTTATAAAATCCGGACCCTCCCCAAACATTTTTTCTGGATCCGCCCCTAAACCCCACGCAACTTCTTTGTAATCTGCCTTCTTTGCTCCAACTTATACAGAGTTGCTCATAAAGCACAAAGTTTTAAAAACAATAAATCGAGGGTTATCAAATAATCAATACAAAGTTTTGTCAAATATACCGGTTTAATATAAATGTAATTAAAGGTCGCAGATAACGCTTACCCATCCACATACATACATGTTCATTGATATATATGTATATATTATGTAAATACATACATACATACCTTACATACCTTACAGTGAAACTTAGTAGTTAAAACCTAGCTTACTGCCTGTTTGCGTATAAATTCAACTATTTCATCTCCTCTTTTCCATATAATTAACTGATATTGTTAACATGAAAATACCCTACGAAATATTAATTTTCAACCTGGGCATCAGTATCATAAAACATCGATGATTCAATTTACGTTCTCTGGTCTATTGAAGATTTTTCGACTTTTGACAATTCACACCGACATTCGGTCATGAGCCTTCTTTTTTAATTTACGTTCTCTGGTAGTATGTATGTATGTATATCGTAGTTGAAATGTTCAAACGTCTTCACGAGAAAACCAAAAAAATTAAATGTTAACATAGTCTTTTAAGATTGTTAATTTTCCAGTTACAGTTCTAAAACTTTAAGAAAATGTACGCTTTGATAAATTCTGTCGGAAAAGAAAAAAGCGACTATTTCGGATAAATTGCGGTAAGAGCTTTTCAACATTTCATCAACGATATGTTCTTAAGTTATGTGATATACATATGTACACACATACATATATAATATATTGAGCTCTTTAACGTATAAATAAATATACGTATTTATGTACATATGTATGTATATACATGTATGCCTTTAATTAGTATATGTTTACCTGAGATTTCGAGTACAATTAGTCACAATTACTCTTCATGCACATATGTATGTATGTATGTACATATAAGTAAGTATTTATTATTTATAATTAATGATAAAATAAATTTACAATAACACTGTTTAGCGCGAGCTACAGGGACTATCCGTAAGTGTAGTAGGTATAGTCAAAGAAAAAACGTATTTAGGTCAGCAAAGAAAGAAGTTCCAACATTTTAAGTTGATCTAATAAACACGCACATGTTTTATAAATGAAGAGTTTAAATACGAATGGTTTTTTAGTTATTAGAGGATTTGTTTAATACGAAAATGCCTTCCGAAATTAAAGAAAAGATTTTTTACACTTTACGGCAATGGTGAGCTAAACGCAACTTATTTTCCATGAACTTTGGAAAAATATTTGGACCGTTTAATTCGGCGAATACTTTCTCGAGCTTTTTTTTGTTAGACCCCCTTAGAAACTTGGTATGCTTACTCAGGTAAATATGACTTCCGTATACTCTTCTTAGTATAATTTAATTTACGGATAATGCAGGTAGATATTCCATGGCATCCTCGTGGAATTGATCCATATCACTTTCCAAATCATATACATATTTATATGAAATTAGAGCCTTTCTACATTCCAACAACGACTCTATCTACATATGTACATACATATGTACATATGTAGCTAGCTTATGTCGAATATGATAGTTTGGAAATATAGGCAATTTGTTTAATTTATATGCGCTTTACTGAAGAGAACGCTGTACGCTGAACAATACAAGACCTCATTTCTCGCTTAAGTCGCTTAAGTAAGCTTAAAAAATGTGCATATACAGTTGACCTTTTTCATTTCAAATCAACCGGTCCACGCAGGTCGTTTTTTTATATCGATAAAACTTAAATATGTTGTATTTTGGGTGATTTAATAAGAGAAACTTGCATACATGACTTTGGTAAAATTGATTAATTAAAATTTTTTTTTTCAAATGTGCATTATCGTTCATGCTTTAAAGCTGAATTATCAACAATTGGCAAACTATCGTGATTTTTTTCATAACAATAAACAAAGAGTACCCTTTTTCCAACCATTTTGCTAAAAAAGTGTATTTTTCACTAAAATGGCTATTAGCCTGTGCAGACTGTCATTTTATTTATGTATTTCCATTCCATTTCTTGTATTATATGTTTAGTATTTCTTGTGATTCCTTGTCTGTCGGGTTTTTGCTATAGTTAATAGTAAAATGGCAGCAGCATTTTTCCAAAGGAAGAACTGCAGGTACATACTACATATTTGGAATCAGTTCGCGACAAAGCTTTCTATGAAACAAAGAAAATAAAATTTAGAGAATTAGATGGCATTGCTTATGAATTACAGCGAGACTGAGTTTGCCCATATTGCTACTCAAGATTGTTGCACACAATTTCTGAATTCAAGGTCATTTCATCAGATACATATATAGAACCCATCAGTTTTGTCAGCTCGTCACTTCTAGGCAGCAACGTTTAAAACAAATCTTATGTGTCCAATGCACGTAATGATGATTTTCAAAAACTTAATGAGGAACTTGTGCTTGATCCATCAACCACAACCCTAAAAAATGTTACTGAAGTTGACCTTCGACGACGCATTTATTACGCAGCAAGGGAACGAAAGGAAATAATGGAAATAGAAAATGTGCGACTTTGCAAAAAAAAGTAAGATTAGATTGTGAGTTATGTATGTAAAAATTGGTTACAAAATTTTAGTCCCAGTTTGAAAAATTGTTCTTCGACATATGTACATATAATATTACTGTCAACGCCACTTACATATTTGCGAAATGTCGAAGAAATTAATTCTATCGAAATCTCTAATGTAACTGATCACATGGTTAGAAGAGCTAGCAAATTTGTTAACGAGAAAGGAAATTACAGTTCACCTAATATGTACTGTGTAGGGCATTCACTTGCTGACATTTTACTACTAATTATAGCAAAAATCTGAAAGACAAAAGAAATGAAACGAAAATAACATCGCAAACGAAACAGTGAAAACATGTTATGTTAATTATATGTAAAATCTTGGTCACGTAGAGAAAATAGAGCGAATGATTCACGCAGTCGCGTTCACAATACTAAGAAATGGGCGCGAAATTGATTTTTTACAGAAATATTTATTTAATTATTCTAATATTAAAGAATCTTTTACCTATAATAGAATAAAACTATTAAATTGTAGTGAGAATTAGCATACGTCGTCAAAATGCATAAAAACATTGTTTTAATTTTTTGATCATAACTCCAAAAACAAAAAACATTAATATCTAATTTGCCAGAATACAGATCAAACTATGTATCTATTAATGACAAATTTTTAGCAATCAAAATACACTTTTTGAAGGAAATATGTTTGCAAAAGTGTACTTTTTGTTAATTGTTATGCAAATAAAAAATCATGCATTTTTGGCAATTGTTGATAAAGTATGAAATGTGAAAAAAAATTAAAATTCATCAATTTTTACAAAGTTATGCGAGTTTCCAAACAAAGTTACACAAGTTAAAGAAATGTGCACATTTTCAAACAAATTTCCTTCAAAAAGTGTATTTTGATTGCTCAATGAGCATTCATTTCACTCTAGCACATCAATATTACCGAATACTCAAGCATATACCTCTACTACTCACTCTCGTTCTTCTTAGTGGGCCAGTACTGCGAATAAAACTATCAGTTGAATTCCCTCATTTGTTTGATTTCATAAACAAGCTTTTGTTGGTTTTGTCAATTTTGCTTTATTCACACGATAAGTAACTAACAAAACTAAAAGTAATATGGAAAAAATTAAGTGAAATTTGCTGGACCTGTATCTTTTTTGTGGGCAATCGATTGGTGATCTATAATAAGTATGTACATATGTACATACGTCCATAATTAATTGTCTTAATATAATGTTGTTTCATTTAATACTTATCTTTTAGCACGTCGACTTCAAACAATAATACTGAACCACACGGTGTACTGAATACTGAAGGTGACGCCTTTAGAAGTACCGCTACTTTGGTTTTGCCGGGTTTGACAATTCTCAACTTCAACTAGACAAAGCTTTTTTCACAAATTAAGAAAAAGAGACACTTTTTTTTAGTATTTTGCGAATTTATTTATTAAATGTCTGCCTATAAATTCATATTTTACACTTTAGAACAATTAGAACACGTTTTTCAATGAAATATTGGAAGTTGTTCAATTTTCTCTCTCCCGTATTCTTGTTTACTAAAGGCGAAATCTGTCATTTCACCGCGGGAAGGCGCAATCTTGTATTCTATCATTCTTGACTGAACTACGCAGTTAAAGGCCCGTTCACATAGGACTTTGGCTTTGCTTTTCTTCAGAGTTTCGATTTGACAGATAAGTTCAATACATGATGTTATATGAGTCCTGCTAAATACAAGGCGAGAAAAGTGAAGCAAAGCAAAGCGAAGCAAAATGATGGGCAACTCTCAACTTTTGTACGCTTTGGCAATCAGCTGTTATCATTTCCATAATATTTTTATTTTGGCGTGCGTATACATACTGTTTGGAAAATGCAGAGTATTTTATCATTATTGCGTGAACATTTGAGTTGGAAAGACAAGAAAACGTAAGTATGAATTATTATTTCTATTATTATTGCATATTATATGTATTCTATATTTTAGACAGAAGATTAATATGGAAGAACGATTAATTGAAGCTGTCAAGTGCCACAGTTGCCTCTTCGATAAAAGCACTACATTATTCCGGAACAAATTCGTTAAGGAGAAGGCATGACAAGATGTTTCAAAAGCTGTTGGGGTGCCTGGTAAGGTTTTTATTTTCATTTGCGTACATATGTATGTACATAAAAGTAATGAGTATTTTTTAATAATAGTGGAACATTGCCAACAACGATGGAAGTCACTGCGGGACAGATTCGTGAGAGAAATAGCGGGGCAGAAGCAAAAATCTGGAGCTGCTGCGGATGATTTTGAACGCGTGTGGTGTTATTTGGAGCCTTTGATGTTCCTTAAAACCCACGTAGCTTCTCGAAGGTAAGATTTATATGTTATTGAAGAGATGTATATGTACATATAACTACGCCCAGGCCCGCTGAGAGGGGGGTGGTAAGGGTGGGATTCCCACCGGGCCCGGAGTTTCTAGGTGGGCCCGGATTTCAGTCCAAATCTCAAAATTTGGGAAAAATTTAATATGTACCTTTACAACTGTAGTAAGTAACTTTGTATATACATGCATATGTACGAATTGAACATATGTACATATATTTCAGTAATATTCTGTTGCATAATAATTCTGCAATTATGTCTGCAATTTCTATTTCTTGATATCGTCAACTCGATCACAATATCAACATATTCTATTCTAAAATAAATTATTCATTGTGTGGCACGAGTTTACCGCATTTATCAAACAGAATAGAAGTAAAGGGTTTTAGGGGGGGTGGGGGGTCCGTAGATAACTCTCCCACCGGGCCCGGAAATCCTCTCGACGGCCCTGACTACGCCCGGGGGCAAGCGTAGACGATTGGAGTCTGAGGTCGATGAGCGATTCAACCGTTTGTGTGGCGCTGTTGAAAAGTTCGTCGACAACAAAGTGCAAGGCCATCAACCCAGCCCCAATGCTGAGTTCTTTGTGGTGCTTGACAGGTACCTGCAGAAACACACACAGGAGCGGCAGGACCAAATGAAAATAGACATACTGAACTTTGTACATACAGGTTAATTTTTAAGTATTTTAGCATTTTGATTTTCTTTTTACCAACGAAGTGTCTTTGAGTTTATATTTTAATTTAGATTTTGAATTTTATATTAGTTTTAAGTTATTTTGAATTTAATTGTTTTGGATATTGAAGTTTTACTTTTGGAATTAGTTTTACGTTATTTTGAATTAATTTTTTTTGTCGATTGAAATTTTAATCTTTGAATACTGATAGTTTTAGACATGCAGTTGTGATAAAAGCAATAATTTTAAGTATAATCGTACCTGTTTATACAATACATATGAAATGTGATATTTTATTATGTAACTTATATGTAAATTATTTACATAAAAATTGAGACTAAAGTATTAAATAAATTAATAACAACCAAATGAATTGAAGATAAAATCATGAAATATTTTGTATTTATTAAGATATTGCGTTTTTTACAATAAAAGTAAGTAAATAAAAATATTCGGTAAATAAAGATATTCGACATGAAAAAGCGCCATTCATCATAGACATACTTGCACAGTCAACGAGGGTTAGAACAAATATATTCCTTGAGTTGGTCTCTCATTGCAAATGCACTCCTTGTTGCATTATTAGCCATCATTCTGAAATGCCTTCGCAGGGGTGTCGCAACTTCTTGTCGCCATAGACCGTTGACAACTGTGTCTCCCTGGTAATGGTCAACATAGTCCGGGGGACAGTAGCTGTTATCGTGCATTTTCACAAAATTGTGTAGTAAAACTGTGGCTTTAACGATACTTTCTGCAGATGACGGAAGCATATGAAGAGGAGACAGCAAAATTCTCCAACGAGCTGTCAATATTCCAAAGGCGTTTTCAATTACTCGCCGTGCACGTGACAAACGTTTGTTAAAAGTTTCCCGATCTGTTGACAGAAGCGTTCCTGAACGAAAAAAGAAGTTAATCTATGACTTATACTGACATAGATAACTTATGTATATACAAACCGGGATATGGTCGCATTATACACCTCTTTAAGGGAAATGCTGCATCGCAAACCATGAAATAGTAGGGGAACTTTACGTTAGAGCCGGGTAAAAAATCATCTTCTGGCAGATCTAGTTCTCCATTAAACAACTTTTGCCCGAAGCCTGAATTCCACAAAACCCCTCCATCACTCTGTGAACCATACGCTCCTATGTCTACTCTTGTAAAAGTATAATTCGCATCACAACTCGCCAAAAGGATGATGGAGTAGGTACCCTTATAGTTATAAAAAAGAGACCCAGAGTTAGGTGGGCATTTAATTGTTACATGCTTCCCGTCGATGGCGCCAACACAGTTGGGGAAATTCCAAATTGTGTAGAAGTCGTTGGCAATCCGTTTCCACTCATGTCTATGCGGAACTGACAAATATATGCAGCCTAATTGACTCCACAAAACTTCACAAGTCTCTTTTACAATTTTATTGACGGTTAAGCGGCCCATTTTGAAAGCGGCTGAGAGCATGTGCTGACTACCTCCATGTGCCAAATACCTGCATGGAAAAGCATATATGTATATAAGTTTTAAATCATTATTGCAACATCTGCTTTTTGCTACATTACTTACGCAAGCGTGAGAAACAATCTGCATTTTGCTGCTATCGGTGGTCTGTTCGAATCTTTGGTCAGTCCTTCCTGAACAAGTCCAAATAGCAAATTGAACGCATCCTTGTTCACACTGACCGTTTTCTTAAATTCCTCTGGATCGTTTGCATACATTTTGTCGAAAGATGCTGCAAAAAGACCTTTTTCATCGCGGTCTTGATAAAGTTTCCTTACCCATATACGACGCTTCGATTTCATTTGCCTCAGACACTCGCGAATTTCAAACATTAGTAGCATGACTACTACTACTTCCATCATATCAGTAAAATTCATTTTTTTATTCTATCTTTAAACAAAACACTCTGAACAAACACAAATCGCAACTCATAACAAACTACTAACGCAGAAACTGTCAAAGCGTTCTATGTAGCTGACCTTCTACGCCTCACGCTTTGTTGTTAAATTTCGAACTGTCAAGCAAAGCGAGGAAAGTTCTATGTAAACGGCCCATAAGAGTTTTCACAAAGAATGCGTGGCGTTAGCAAAACTTTTATGCATTTCTTGGTCGTTTCTTTCACGCTTATGTGCAACTATAACTGACAACCATTTTATTGTTCATCTGACGGTCAGTAATACTAAATATGAATCCCTCGGTTGTTTCACTCTCGCATGTGTACAACCATAGCTAACGTAGCCAGTCGCGAGTGTTTCTTTTTGCCAAGCCCTATGACAGTCATTTGAACTGGAAATTTTACAGTCATGTTAATATGAGAGAGTATTGATAATTTTGTCAGCATGTTCTTGCAGAGAAGTTTTCTAAATTAAATACTATAAATAGCCATTATTAATTGTCAGATATGCTATACCGAATTTTGACGTATATCACTTGTATTTATTCACAGTGGTGTTACATCTTATACTTCGTTGTCGCCACTCTTTTCTTCAACACGATGTTCGATTGTAGTATGTTCTTCAATATCTGAAGCAAAGGTACCAGTTCTGTTTGTGTCATAAGTGTCATAAAAATCTAGCGGAAGTGATCCAGTAACAATATTTCCCAGAATTCGATAGCATTCCCTCTCAAAGAGAAACTATCCAAAAAGTCCATGAACGTTAAACTTGTAATCACTTGCAAGTTTTAGGAACAGCTGATTTCTTTTGTTGATGCAGAAACTAAAAGCACTTAAGAAAAATGTTTTAAATGTTGTTAAATTTTAAGGGCCGATGTTGAATGTGAACCATACCTAAACGTCAAGTTTTTTTCTGCATTTCATTTGACATTTCTCAATTTCAGACCAACTTAATTTGAACATGGAAAGATACACAATCGAGCAACGTGTTAAAGTTATTCAGGCTTATTATGAAAATTTTCGAAGAAAATCATCTTCAGTGATGAGGCACATTTTCACCTCGTGGATTCGTCAACAAGCAGTATCGCCGCATTTGGGGGAATGATAATCCAAGAGTGATTGTCGAGAAACCAATGCACCCGCAAAGAGTGACTGTTTGGTGCAGTTTATGGACTGGCGGCATCATCGGGCCGTATTTTTTCCAAAATGAGGCCGGTCAGGCAGTTCCTGTGAATGGTGTTCGCTATCGTGAGATGATAACGAACTTGGCCCGAATTGGAACGTATGGATGTGGACGATATGTGGTTCCAACAGGATGGAGCCACTTGACACACAGCCAACGAAGCAATGGCTCTTTTGCGCTACAAATTCAATGACCGTGTTATCTCACGTGGTGACGATGTCAATTGGCCACCAAGATCATAGGATTTGACACCGTTGGACTACTTTCTTTGGGGTTATTTGAAAGAAAAGGTGTACGTCGATAAGCCAGCAACAATTCAAGAGCTAAAGGATGAGATAATTCGGCACATTAACGGCATAGAACCTCAATTATGCCTCAGTGTCATCGAAAATTTGGACCATCGGATGGAGGTGTGCCGCCGAGGGCGCGGCGGACATTTGGCCGATATTTTGTTCCATACATAATTGAACCACACCATATTATCATAATAAAAAGAAATTACAATAATTTCCAAAATAATTTGTGTTTTATTCAAAATCAACATCGTCCCTTAAAATTCAACCACCCTTTATGTTTACAAACTTGTTTTTCTAACTCTTGTTTTATTAAAGCAGTTCAAGAAATCACATTTTTAAGGTTCATTGTGTTCACATATTATTAGGATCGGCTGTTTTTATTACAGGCATGTTATTGCAAGTAAAATTTTTTCTAACAAGAATTTTCAATTTCCCCTCCAAAAGAACTGCCATTTTTCCAAGCTAATTGTGGTATTTTGTAAACTTTTTACTACTAACAAGTAAAAACAGCGCTGTCTTCGGCTATGCCGAAGGCTTCATACCTTTCATGAATGGAAGAATAGTAAAAAACGTGTTATTGTATTACAATTTCGTATTACCTATAGTTAAAAGCGAAAATTTCCTTCAAATCAATAAAAATAATTCTAGTAAAGGCATTGTTATAAATTATTTAATGCTTTTCCTTATCTAATTAAAAAGAACTATGTTTTAAGAAGGGAATGGTTTTTGAATATTTTTAATATCGTATCGACGCTTGATATTCAACATTTAAAAAATACAAATAATTAAGTATTAATATGTAAGACCTACATATGTCGGTCTTTGAAAACAGTTATCAGATCCGTAAATAGTTCCCAAACGTTTAACGCTATGATTCATGTGATATTGCGCTGAGCTTATTACTTTTCGCAATAAATATTTGTCCTGAATTTATCTTGCCGATTTACACTGTGAACTCCGATCTTGATGAATACTAATATATAGCTAATAATGGTTGATGTTTGTGCAAAATTTCAAGCCTTTAGCTGTTTAAATGGAGGAGTTATGGTGCAAAATGCAATATCTGAACAATCGGTTGTATGGGAGCTATATGTTATATTTCTCCGATCTTCATGATTTTCAATACTGATACGTAGCTAATAATGGCTGATATTTCTGCAAAATTTCAAGCCTTTAGCTGTTTAAATGGAGGAGTTATGGTGCAAAATGCAATATCTGAACAATCGGTTGTATGGGAGCTATATGTCATATTTCTCCGATCTTCATGATTTTCAATACTGATACGTAGCTAATAATGGCTGATATTTCTGCAAAATTTCAAGCCTTTAGCTGCTTAAATGGAGGAGTTATGGCGCAAAATTCAATATCTGAATAATCGGTTGTATTATATGTTATAGTCACCCGATCTGGCCGATTCCGACAAATGTTTAATCATTTGTACAACGACACCTGCTCACCAAATTTCATCAAAATAGCTCTAAAATTGAGGGACTAGTTTGCGTTCAAACAGACGGACAGACGGACAGACGGACAGACAGACGGACATGGCTAAATCGACTCAGCTCATCGTCCTGATCATTTAGGTATACTTTTTGATGGGTCTATCTCTTCTCCTTCTGGCACTTACAAACATCGGACCAAACTTAATATACCATTTCATTCTCATGAAAGGTATAAAAATGTATTTAAAGAGTTTGAAAGCAACGTACAAGTATGTTAAACATTTATTTAACCATTGAAAACCTTACCACATAAACAATTTGATACTTACGGCATCTTGGTTTTTGACAAAACATACTTTCTGTTAAATAAACAGAACCATTACCACATGTCTCTGTAAGTATGGTGTTAATTTTGTTTACTGTTCTTTTTTCGTAATCACTATTCAGTAGAAACCAGCAAGAACTAGTAATAATTTTACTAGATTTTTACTATTATTAAAAATGTTTATTATTTCCATAAAAAATGGCGAAAATTGGAAAAAGTGATTAATAATTTTAATATACAACAAAGAAAAAAAAACTTGCAACTTCTTACTGGTTTTGAGTTTTCTTACTTTCTTCCAAGTTTCTTTCATTGAGACCAAGTTTTGTTTACGCTCTGAAATTTAGTTACCGGCAAGTTACTAGATAGTTTTTTACTGGAGAATACGAAAACATATCTACAGATTTATGTATAATCTGTCTGTTTATTTTTCAAATGTTAACTGGGATGAATGTTGGTTTGTTCAGACGGTAGATGCACTTGACTTTTTAAATAATATCCCTAATAAAATATTTTGATGCACATGCCGCATTGCTCGGGCTATAAATAGATCTGTTCTTGGTACAATAGTAAAGTCAAGTCAGCCTTAACCCCTTCGTCCCGAGTGGTACACATAAGTATGTACCAGCGCAAATTTAAATACCCAGAAAGTCTTAAATTGCTCTAAAAACGGTATAAAATTGTACCAGACGGTAACTCTAAATATTTTTGAAAGTATGGCAGGCGTAAGTTTTACAGTTTGTCTCTTATCCACGTGTTTTCGGAGCTGAATGTGTAATTGCAAGTGATTTTTAGCAAGAATGATAGAATACAAGATTGCGCCTTCCCGCGGTGAAATGACAGATCTCGCCTTTAGTAAACAAGAATACGGGAGAGAGAAAATTGAACAACTTCCAATATTTCATTGAAAAACGTGTTCTAATTGTTCTAAAGTGTAAAAGTATGAATTTATAGGCAGACATTTAATAAATAAATTCGCAAAATACTAAAAAAGTGTCTCTTTTTCTTAATTTGTGAAAAAAGCTTTGTCTAGTTGAAGTTGAGAATTGCCAAACCCGGCAAAACCAAAGTAGCGGTACTTCTAAAGGCGTCACCTTCAGTATTCAGTACACCGTGGATTTTTAGTAAAAAAAAGGGCGAATCAGAAGTGAAATTGTAAACATTTCTTTTATTTCCAAACACGAAACTTAGAGGAACGTAGGTAAATATGAAAAAGGTTTTATTTGACGCAAGTGTATATTTTATATGCACTTTTATATCGTGGTACATATATAGTATTTTTTACTGGTACTTATACATATGTACCAACAAAGATCTTTGAGCCAAAAGGAGTTAGAGAGAGTGGTTGAAAGTATGCCGGATTTTTCTGCGGGGTCTTCTGACGAATACGAGCCTAGTGAAGACGAAACAGATTCATCATTTGAAGATAGTGAAGAAGAAACTGCATCAGAAAATGAGAATGAGTTTGAATATATTCAAGGTGATTTTCAGGAGTCGTCAACATCACAGCCAGCCCAAAACCCATTGCATGTTTCTGAAGATTCATCTTCAGAATTTGAAGCTGATGTTTTCAACCTAATATCATTCATCGCATTCTTGATTGGATTGAGCCGAGCGATTCATTCCGTCCTGCCAAAACTATTCCACTGGAAAGGTCCAGTGTAATATTAATTGATATATCAAAACAATCCACTGCAAATGGAAATTTTCCATAAACTTTTTCCGCATTCCTTATATTTACATATAGTCGCGTGTAATAATCAGCGACTTGAGTTATTGAACAAGTGTAAAGGGCAACAACAAAAAATGATAAAACTAAGTGATAAGGGTGAAATTAAAAAAAATTTAGGATGTATGCGCATCATGTCATATAATTAGCTTCCTGGACTAAAGTATTATTGGAGTCAAAAAGAATCCATGGGATATCGAACAATAGAAAACTGTATTTCTCGTGATAGATATCTGGTCCTTACTTCCAAGCTTTACTTTTCCCAGCTAAATAAGCCACCGGATGGCACAAAATCATATTATGTCGACGACTTGATTTCCTGTTTGAAACACAGCTTTAGTAAATGTCGTCAAGAAAGTCCATATCAATCATTGCTTTACAACTTCTTGCATTACAATGGAGTGGAAAAAGGCTGTTATCATTCCTGTAACCAAAAAGAATATTGCCACCAAGCCTAGTGATTTCAGGCCAATTAGCCCTTTGCCAATATTTTCCAATGTGTGTGAGTTCTTGATGGCAGCGCAAATCACATCCTTTGTCCAAGAAAATGATCTTTTATCCCCACTGCAGTAAGGATTTCGGCCAAAGCATATGTAGTTGTTCTTCGGTTATGTTAAAAATAACTGATGACATAAGATTACATTTTGACAACAGTAACTTAACTTTATTTTGCCTTCCTGTGCAAAGTTTCGAAACTATTTTGGATTTTCTGTTGTGTCTGTTAAGCTTATGATCAGCTACTTTACTGGAAGAACCCAAAAAGTGATGTGCGCAGCTACCTCCTCCAGATCTTGCATTGTTGCCTCTGGTATGCCGCAAGGATCTGTACTTGGCCCCCTTTTGTTTAGTCTTTTTGTCAATGATGTTTTCTCTGTATGTCAGTACGTCAAAGTCCATGCTTATCTGCAATATCGTAATGGGCACATGATAATTATTTGTGCCTAAATGCTGCAAAATCGTACGTGCTACCTATTAGTTATAGTGTAGTATATGTAGAAGATGTTCCAAAACTTTTTGTTGGTAATAGTGTCCTTATGTTTACAAGTAAGATTAAAAATTTAGGCTTTATTGTGAATTCTATGTTGAGCTTTTCTGAACATATAAAACATATAATGTGTATTTTGTTTTACGTACTTAGATTGAGAATGTCAGCGTATTTACGCCCTTAGAAACTAGAAGAAAGTTAGCTATTCAGCTTTTGTACCACACATAACGTACTGAACATGTAGTACGGATATAGCAAACTTGATTCTAATTCGTATCGCATAATTGATGTTGCGTTTAATAATGTTACGCGCTATGTTTATGGTCTCAAAAATATGACCATATCTCCTTTTGGAGAAATAAAATTCTTGGATGCAGCATCTTTGAATAGCTTGCCGCAAAAAACTGTATTTATATGTACATATGTGGAATTCAAAAAGCCTTAATGAGAAATTAGGCAAGATTACGATTCCTGGGGCGCCGCGTTTTGATGACGATTTCTTGTAGAACTCGACAAAATAAACACTTTTTCACATGTAAAAAAAATGTATATCTCGCTTGGTTTTCGAGATACAGCAAGTTGAAATTTGTCGATTTTGGTATACATGGTGCATAATATACATATGTACGTCGCGTGTAATGCACTTTACGTATGAAATTCTTTGAATTCGTTATTTGTTTTATTTCACTTTTTCCAATTGCCCCTCTTTACGCAGTTCCCATTATTTTTGCGTGCAACACCTTTCTGCGTAGGCGGCCTTCGGCCGCCCTTTAAAAAAATAACCCTGGCCGGTCCAACACCGGCTACGCTGACCACAGTATTTTTGCATGCAACACCTTCCTGCGTAGGCGGCCTTCGGCCGCGCTTTAAAAAAATAACCCTAGCCGGTCCAACACCGACTACGCTGACCACAGTATTTTTGCGTGCAACACCTTCCTGCGTAGGCGGCCTTCGGCCGCGCTTTAAAAAAATAACCCTGGCCGGTCCAACACCGGCTACGCTGACCACAGTATTTTTGCGTGCAACACCTTTCTGCGCGCGCAATTTAATGCATACCAACCCCACGGTTCGTCACTTCCGTAGTATTTTATGACTCCAAACTCAATTTTAAATTCTGCATTAATTAAAATATTAATTAAAATATGATGTCAAAATAGTTGTAATTTTGAGAAAAGTGAATAGTTAGTACAAACAAATAACGAATTCAAAGAATTTCATGCGTAAAGTGCATTACACGCGAAGTACATATGTATATTATGCACCATGTATACCAAAATCGACAAATTTCAACTTGCTGTATCTCGAAAACCAAGCGAGATATCAATTTTTTTTACTTGTGAAAAAGTTTTTATTTTGTCGAGTTCTACAAGAAATAGTCGTCAAAACGCGGCGCCCCAGGAATCGTAATCTCACCAGAAATTAAAACTAAGTCTTGTCGGCTTCAAAATCTGTTTATCCTTAAATATTCCTATTTGTCTTTTTCGAGGATTTTTTTGTTAATGCTGTAAGGCTGTAAAATTCAATTCCTGACATTGTTAAGGCTGCGATGAATAGAGGCGGCTATAAAAGGATAAAACTTACCTATTTTAAATCTATATGATAAATGTTAGTGCAATTTAGATTTTCTCTTTTCTCTGCTTATCTATTTTGTAATTCTTGTTATTTAATGATAAGTTTGAACTGAAATTTTAAGGATAATTCTTTGTAATTAAATTTATTGTAATATCGTATTTATTTCATGTTAGACTTAAGATGACATAGTTAGACATTCAGGTTATCAACAAAATACAAGGTGTATTTTCGGACGAAAACAATTCAATATAGGTGGACTATATAGTGTGAAATTTGGATATATAATAAATAACACTTAACTGTTCCTGAATGAAGTTGTCGCATACCACGAGGGGAAAAGGTTAATTTGCAATCTGTAATTCTCTCTATTTTTCTTAAAATATCTCCAATGACCAGTAATGATACCAAATCTTAAATTCCTTAGGGCACTTCTGAGCAATTCAATATCAAGTTCAGAATGAAGCACATAACTAAAATCAGCTTTTAATAATAATAATAATAATAATTTGCGGTTTTATCATATAGCTCGATCTTGATGTTGTACCATAAATTGAGGAGCTTAGAATTTTACGCCGCCCCCGAACGGCAGATGATTTTTATAAGTTTACACTCGGATGTTTGCCGTTGACTGTCGAGGGGCGACCGCTATTATATTGCAACATGGCCGGCTACGGCGACCATCCATTCGTATTAATATTTTGAATAAATGGTGAACCGATTTCAAAATGTATGACTTAATAGTGATTTTAAAAAAATAAAAATTATTGCTAATACTGTTCATATGTATACATACATATGTAAATATGTACATATATCGTTTTTTAATATTTCTTACATTCATTACTTAGGGGCTTCTGCAATTTCGTTTTTTTCGATTTGAAAAGACTAATTTCATACCTGATTAAAATAAATTGTTAAATCAGTGACTACCTGTTGTCCTTGTTGCATGAACTAACCCTAGGGTAATTTCTTTTTATTTTCATGAGTTATATTAAAAAAAAAAACAAAATTAATTATAATTATATTCTGGGACTTATTTAGTTTTATTTTCATTTTTTTTTTTGCTTAACTCGGTTTATTTTAGCGCATAATATGTTCTTTCTGCTTAATTGGGTTGCAGATCAATCATAGTCAATCTTGAGTGCCAATATATGTATGTATGTATATAAGTAAGGGTACATACATACATATGTACATATGTATGTACATGGATATGTATACATATATTAAGTTCGAATCTACTGTACTGTATGTATGTATGTTTCTTATTAAGCCTTTCATGAAGATGAATCTTATAATAACTTTGGTCCGATGTTTGTCAGTATAAGAAGAATATACTAGAAGAAGTATACTAAACTGATTAGGACCACGAGCTGATTCGATTTAGCCATGCCCATATATCAGCCCTCCTGTCCGCCTGTATGTTCGAAAGCCTCTGTTTAAGAGATTCTTATTATGAATAGAGATTGCTCAAATGAAAATTATAATGATAGTTTCCCTATAACTTACAGCTGATTGTTCAGATATGAGGTTTAACGTTATAACTTCTAGATTAAGGTAGATGATATTGTGAAAGCAACACAACTGTGATAGATTTGTTATTGAGCAGTTTTCGTGCAGACGATACCACAGTGACCATGGTGGGATATTTTTTAAAGCTTAATATCATAACATCTCCATATGTGTCTTAATATTTTAACTTTTCTAGAAAAATTTAAATTATTTTATCATAGCTACACTACTTTATTTTAGTGTATTTTATTTTATTTATTTTATTTGATTTTGTAATAAGACAAAAGTTAATTTGTTTATATGAATATTTCATGCAGTGTAAATAAGATTCTGTAAAATGTACATGAGCAATGTAAATTAGCAGGTCACTTTCTAATGTACGAGTAATAGTAAATTTAATAAATTATATTGTAACATAAAATCTGATATTAATTAAATCACACTTTTTACCAATTTAACGATAACAGTGTTTGATTCTACCGTCAAATTTTATATACATATCTACTTAATTTTATTCATGTTGGAAATAATATCGCATAATATTAATTTTAGATTACTGAACTTTCTGTTAAGTAAAGTAAAGCTTTTGCAATACAAAGTTCCAATAAAAGCCCGAAGGATACTCGTTTATGAACTTTCCATGGATGGCGGGCTATTTTCTCTCAACAGGTTGTGTACGCGCGAGAACAACGAGGTTATGAGGAATGGATAAATTTGCTGGAGCATTGAAGTGATGGGAGAGATGAAAAGTCAGATTCGCAAAGGGTGCAAAACACAACAGAATCGAAATCAGCTTTAGGATGTGTGCATGTACATAGATATAAGAGCACGGTAAACAGAAGCAAAAATGTTGGCACAGCGGAAGCTAAACATTACCACCGTGACATGGATTTTACCAGGAGCATAAAGTACGAAACTCTTAATTTACCGAATGTACAAAAATCAGTAGACATTGAAATTTTGACAGCGGTCGCACGTACAGACTATCTAATTTTTTCTTCTGTTGTTATAAAATTAAAAGTTTATTATTATAAAAATGAAAGAACTAATAAATACATGGTCGCACGAACATACATATGTATTTAGACATACTTGCATCTAAAGAACGAAATAGTGACACCAAAGGCAGTGTTAAAAATTGGTCGATAAACAACTATAATTGAATAATAGTGCGAAAGTGATATATAAGACAAAAAACGAAGTAATTTTACTAAAAAGTAGTTTGAAGTAGTTTTTTTCATAGGAATATATTGAAGTTGAGGATAAAATAAAGTATACGCCAACGCTTTTCGCAGACCACCATTCATATTGTACACAAATATGCAAATATACATACATACATATTTACCATCACTAAGTGGAAGGTATGTATGTATTATGAATAAATGCATAATTGTAAGTAGAAATCAGCACTCTCTCCATGTTGTAATCTGAATTTTTCGACTGCCTAACACCCACCAACATTGTATAAGGTCGAATCAAATACAGATTTTAGTGAATTGTGAAGAAAAACAAACATGAACAATGGAACAGCAGACATACATAGTGCAATGACACGAAGTGTGTGCATTTACTTGTGTAGTTAAATACCTGCTCGGCAATTTTGCAAATACGGGAACTAATATAAACACGTCTAATTAAAATCTGGTTTCAAACCAAAATATCGGGACTGAAAACGTAGTGTTTTGTATTCAAAATGTCAGAAATTGTAGATACAGAACTACTTGTGAATTGCACAATACTCGCCGTCAGACGTTTCGAGCTAAATACTATCGTTAATTCGTCCGCATTAAATTGCTTAAACCGCACGGAAGTTATCAGTCTTCTATCTGGAATTATAGAGAACAAGGAAAATTTGGAAAATATTAACGAAGCGAAGTGAGTTCAATAGAAAACCCTTTAAATTTCTCTTATATAAAAATCTTCAACTTTCTAACTCAATGAAAAATACTTTCAGTATTACTTCATTGACTCATTTGTCAGAACTTCAACGATGTAACGTTTTAGCCCGTTCAAATAATGTTTACGAATAATGCACATGACACATTGACATGCGTGACTTTGAACGTCGCTTTTTCTTGTTTGTCCATTTAACGAATCGGTATTTTGTTGTCATCAAAGACAAATTTTGACTGTTCAATTTTATTTGAAATTAAAAACGCCGGAGTGTCTCTTTTATTTTTCATCGCTCCGATACCATTGTTCAAGTACACCAGAGTGGAAAAAAACATATCTTTGTATTTTTAAACGCAGCTTAGATCGAAATTTGGCCATCCTATATATCTCTCTTTATCACGTCATTCGCTTTCGAGTTTTTGTATGCTTCGCTTTGATTCGAGTTACGTTTCCTTTGTTTCTTTAATTCTCACGACATGCATCTTCCGTGTTTTTTCCCACTACTTTCGCATTTGTCGGATCTGTCAAACGAGCGAAATTTCGCATATTTCTCACTTTTCAACCGTAAAAAGTATTTCTGCAGTAAATTCCAATAGTGAATATGTGTCGATTCGCTATTGAACTCACCATCATTACTACTTCCAAGATATGCGACACACAATGTTATTCTCACATGTGCTTGTGATTGCAATTCTACAGAGATATTGACTAAATACTTCTATCGGGGACATACTTATGTAACTAGAGATTATCTATTACCTTTTAGTGATTCTTGTACATACATACATATGTATGTATATAGCTTTTTATACTTTTGGGATGAACGGCGTGTAGCAATAAAATTCATTGAAACACGTATATGTACATACATACATACATATGTATAAAATTGTTTTTGTAGTTTTTATAAGCGCAGTCTCAAGTCTCGTCTGTTTTTGTTTTTTGACTAAATTCGATTCCTTCGTGCTACTCATTTTCTTGTCTTTTTTATTTTCGATTTAAAGACGCGCACTAGTTGTCGTTCTTTCCAGTTGCTTTCAAGGAATCGTACGAAAAGTTACTATTGTGAAATTTTAATTTTCTTAGTTGAAACCGTTTGAGTTGAAAACTGGGAAAGTCGATAGAGCAAACAGTAGTAACTTAACCCTTAAATGCATGGCGTACCATACATATATGGTACACGCTTTAAACCCTTCGTAATTCGATGAAATTAATGTGCATTGCGTTTTGGTTTACTCTAAGTTTGAGTCATAAAAACTAACTGTTATTTAAATATCGCAGCAGCCTGCAGAGGTCTATACTTAGTTGACAGTGAGCTAACGAAGTGGTCGGACGTAAATTTTGCAAAAAATTAAAAGTGGGAATTTTATTCGTCAATATAGTATAGTTTATTATATTGTTTGTCCAATAAATGTTACAGGTAAGTACATTAGTGATTATTTTAGCTAAATAAAGTCAAATGTGATTACATACGATCGTTTGTTTTACCTTTTTTGTTTTATTGCGTATGTACCATATATGGTACTTCATGCATCTAAGCCAAGTAAGAATTTGCTTTTTGCCTAGCGCTTACAGTTTCACATGTACTTTGTTTGCAGACATGGATGGATTTATAATTCATGGAAAGAGGTATAGCTTAGATGAAGTGGCAAATATTCTATGCGATGATTTTGAAGAAGATATGCCCAAAAATGGAAATGTGTCTTTTGATGAAGAAGAATTCGCTGATACATTGGATGAACTACAAGTAGACGAATCACAAAACCCGCAGCGTGTTAGAAATCAAGCCGAAATCGACTACGAATTGTTGGATGAAGATTCGATTAGTGATTAATTTTTAAGAAAGATAAATGATGATGATGTGGACGTGTCAATGTTTGAATCTTCAAGTATCACTGCCCTGGAAAGCGACCCCAGATCAGTAGATTTATCTATAGTGCGCAAAGAACTTTCATTTCCTCCAAGAAAAAGAATGTTAGTTTTATCAGAACCTGTACCACTTGAAAGCCCTTCTTCCGAAGAGGCAATACGCGAAGAATGCCGCTACTCCATATGTATGCTTTAAATATTTTTTTACCGATGAGCTAATGGAAAAGAAGTAAGCGAGACCATTCACTACGCAAAAGTGGTAAAAATCACCAGGATTTCTTTTTTGACATTTTCGAGTTCGGAAAATTCATTGCCATTATACATACATATATTATATGTCCTATGATAAACTACCGTGTGTGAGAGATTATTGGAATAAGCAATATGGAATTGATGCTGTACGGAACGTAATGACAGTAAATAGGTTTGAAAAGATAAAGGAATACGTGCACATGAATAACAACGATGAATACGACACCGAAAATCCTGAGCGTTTATTCAAATTGAGACCACTGCTGAATTGTCTGAATGATCGCTTCCAATCTATTCCTATGCAATCTCGTCTATCAATAGATGAGCAGATGTGCTTTACTAAAGTTGGTCATTTCATGAAGCAATACATTCCAAGCAAACCCAAGAAATGGGGATTTAAATTCTTTGCTCTTTGTGACATATGTATCTGGTTTTATGTACAAGTTTGAAATTTACACTGGAGAAACACATTGTTTACTTCCTGAAGAACCAGATTTGAAGCCCTCCGCAAATATTGTAGTGCGTATGACTCGCGGGGTTCCCCGTTTCGAAAATTATATCTTTTACATGGATAACTATTACACCTCCATACCTTTACTGATTTATCTACGAACACAAGGTATTCACAGCATTGGGACCATCAATCGGAATCGTATAAAAAATTGTAAGCCTCCGGATGCAAAGATTATGATGAAAATGAATCGAGGTGTCTCAGCAGAGTTCATAACGACAATACATGGTGTGCCGATAACGTCTGTATCCTGGAAAGATAATCGGGTCGTAAAACTTGTTTCTACTTTCATTGGGATGAAACCGATACGTAATCATGCCGATGACGTTGAAGTTCCGACTATACAACGCTGGGATAAAAAAAAGAAGAAAGTAGTAACTATCTCCCAAATTATTAAAGAATACAATATACACATGGGAAGTGTGGACCTTATGGTTTCTCACCTCGGTCGTCTTAAAATTGCGTTGAAAAGCAGAAAATGGTACATAGGAATCTTTTATCACTTATTGGATCTTTGCATGATCAAAGCTTGGGTACTTTTTAAAAGAGCAACCCCCAATATTCCAATGACTCAAAAGGCGTTCCGCCTGGTAGTTTCTCATGTACTGGCGAATATGGCAGCTAACAGGAAAAAGAACAAAAACCGGCCTGGAGTACTCACTCCAGTCTCTCGTGCCCAAGAAGAACATGGACCCCCACAAAATTTACGATTCGATGGCATTGATCGTCTTCCTGTAGTTCAAGGTCGTGCAAGATGCAAAAATGAGAAATGGTATGTTGGGGACAAAAACGTGAACAACCGGTCAGTTTTCAAATGTGAAAAATGTAACGTACATCTTTGTTTAAATGATTAACGAAATTGTTTTGTAGAATATCATAAAAATTATCAAAAATAATTCTATATTTATAAAATATTTTTATTTTATCAAATTAAATGATTTAATCTTATTTATGTGCATCAATTTTCTTCAATTCTAATAAACAGAAATAAAATGTTCCTATAAAAAATGTTCATTATTATGTGGTCCAATACATAGTGTACCATATATGGTACAAAAAGACAAACATACATTTTGAGCTTTTCCTGGAAAACGGTGCATTTATACAGAAAATGAGTATCCATTTCGGGTTCAGCGGGTGATTTTACATAGGGGATGCCTGGTCTCCATATTGAGGGCTGACCTCATGCATTTAAGGGTTGAGAGGAAGTGGCATCTGTCAAAGTTGAAGGTGAACTTTCCAATAAAAATTTCACTCGCTTTCCACCCTTAAATGATTAGTTCTTGGACCTTATATAAATGCATCTAGTTATCACCATTATGATTGGATAATAAGTGTGAAATGGTAGTTGACAATGACTTCAAGATAGTGCTGCGCAAATTTGACAGAATAAAATAATGTATGAATTGAACGACTCAAGCGTTGTGATTCTAACTGTTAAATTTTGACATTTAACATTCGTGGAACCGACACGGGTTTAACCATGTCAATGTCATGCCGGTAAGGAGACGCCCTTTTCTAAAGATCCTAAATAGCCAAGGAGAATATTCTTTCCTCGGCCTCTATATCTACACCTGTAAGAGGAAACGTGGAAGCGTGCCACGTTGCGGTGTCGACCAGAAGTTTATGCATGGTCGAATCTCGACAATGAGAAAGAATCATTGTCCAAAGGGCTGAAAGTTTTTGTCGATAGCAACCTATGAAATGCTATTGGCGAGTTGAAAGGCAAGCCAAACTTACAGTGATGGTAGCGAATATACCACTACCGAAAAATTAAAATTGGTCCTAAAAGACCGAAGCATCCCTAGGAAGCAAAGGGCTTCTGTTTGCGTACTGGGTACACAGTGGAAATTAAGTGAGCGAATGGCGTTTGCACTCCTTAAGCAGGAAACAGGGAACCAAGGATCTGCAATTATTCACTTTTTTTGATTCATTGATTGAATATCAAAGAAGATCATCCACTAATACACATTTACATATGACACACATATTCAAGAAAGAATACAAGAATGCTCTGATTGATCTGAAATTCGGAGAGTAACTTGGATGTGACGTCATATACTTTTCACCATGACACAAAGCAAGATGACGAACAATGATTAATGCCCCTTTTACAGTTTACAACTCAACTCAACAACCTTTTTGTATTACGATTTACAACCAATTTTAGTTGTCTCCGTTAAGTAGGACAATTTCAAATTCATTGGAGCATAGTTTTAGGCGCGGTATTTAAGCCACCTGAAGGGAGGAAAGCAACAGGAGTCTATAGTGAAAGAAACCAATTCTTTAATAAACAGCGAAGTAGAAAAATTTGCATACATTTAAACACTAATCAGAGAACATCAAACAATGAGAAGGTGCAAATTTTGGTTCGATCCAAATGAATTCTGAAAGGTTTTGTCTAAGGAATCCAGATGTTTAATTTTTATTTCGCCGCCGACTTAACAGGCATGAAAAATGTGAATTAACCTTTCCACTGTTCAAATTGTTGCTGAAATGTTGATAAGTGGCAGATGTTTATGGGAATATTTTTACAAATGTGATTATTATTATTAATCCATTTGAAATCTTGTTTCCAAAAAAATTGTCAGGGAAAATTATTAAAAAATTATTTCTAAAATTTTCCATAAACTTCATTTAAGTTACAAATTTCAAAAAAATATAAAGAAATAAATAAAATTAAATTGATTATGAATGTATTTATGTACTGTAGGTACATATGCACAATATGTAGTATTTTTACTTGCAAGTCATTATGACATTGACATTGGACATTTTTTTTTTACAAAATATGAAATTAATAAATCGTTAACACTTGTTTAAATTTTTCAAAAAATTTTCAGGAGAAATTACTTAAAATAAAAGAACAAATTTGTTGAAAAAAGAAATTATTGGTTGAATTTTTACGAAAAAAAAGCATAAAATGGTATTTTTTATCATGACATCATGAATATTTAAAAAAATGAAAAAAATTTGAAATATAACTTATCCAAGCATATTTATATTTTTACTTACAATTATGGATTAATACAATTTTTATGTTCGTTTAATTAATAAAAATTGTTAAAACTGATTTTTTATAATATAATAAATATTACTATGAGTTTGATTTGGTATGTATGCATATCTATGTACATATTTATGTACATACAGTGGAGGCTGGGTATAGTGAACCCCCGGTATAATGAACACCTCGATATAGTGAACGCCCAAAAATTTACATTGAGTACTCTAAACAGTGAACTATCGAAAACTCGAAATAGTGAACAGAGTTTTAAACGCAACGGCAAGCATAAACTGTTAAAAAAAAAAACTTAAACAGAAATAAAGTCGGATATTCCCCGAAATTGCTCATTTTATGTTTTTACTGGAAAAGCTGCTGCTATGTATTTGGTGCCAGTCTTTATTTGTCTCTTGTCGGGTGCAAAACGCTTCTGAGTGAATGTGTACTGTTGTATGTGTTTTTAAAAGTGTTTATGTGCTAATAAATTAAGTGTTATCATGCCTGTGAGGAAATTCCTTCCATTAAAGCAAAAACTTGAAATTGCTCAAAAACTCGAGAAAGGTGTTAGTGTTTCATCCTTAGCAAAGATTTATGGTGTGGCCAAATCAACAGTTTCGGGAATAAAAAAATGCTCGTAGTATTATATCCCGCCAGGCAGTCGGAGCATCTAGGCGGAAGACTCTTAGAAAAGGCGAGTATCCCCGCATGGAGAAGATGTTATACAAGTGGTTTATAGCTCAACGAAACAAAAATTGTCCAGGTACTGGGGAAATGCTTAAGAAAAAAGCAATGAAGCTGCACGCTGACTTTAAGGAAAAAAGGTAGCTTTCATGCCAGCCCCGGTTGGTTATCTGGATTTAAAACTCGCTTTGGAATCCGACTTTTAAAAGTGTGTGGCGAGAAACTTTCATCGGATATCCAGGCAACTGATCCCTTTAAGCATACACTCAGAAACATTATTTACGAATTGAAGCTTTGCGAGGACCAAGTATATAACGCAGACGAGACCGGCTTGTTTTGGAAAATGCTTCCTGATGGAACGTATGTCAGCCAAACAGAAAAAACAGCTCCGGGAAGAAAAGCAGAAAAGGCCAGAATTACTTTTCTTACATGTACAAATGCAACTGGTCAGCATAAAGTCAAACCGTTAATAATTGGGCATGCCAAGAAGCCGCGCTCTTTTAAGGCTTATGACATCCCGGTAGACTATCGGAACTCTAAGAATGCATGGATGACTGCCAATATTGTCAGACAATGGTTTCACCATTGCTTCGTCCCTCAGGTACATTTATAATGCAACTCCTGACATTTTTGCAGAGTATTTATTCATTTTTAATTGATATTAGGTTCAAAAGTATTTACTACAGAAAGGATTTCCAGCCAAAGCTATCCTTTTGCTTGATAACGCCCCTTGCCATCCACCAGAAGATGAACTTAAAACTTCTGATGGATCCATATTCGTGATTTATATGCCTCCAAATGTAACGCCTTTAATTCAGCCTATGGATCAAAATGTGATTCGCTTAACTAAGCTGTATTACAAAAAGCATCTCCTGCTTTTAGCTGTAGGAAAGGATGACATCACACAATTTCTAAAACATTTAACTTTAAAGGATGCTGTATCATTTTTAATGCTTGCTTGGAATCAGCTGCAGGCAAATGTAATAGTACAATGTTGGAAGCCTTTATTAGAATGCTTAAATACTACAGAAGCAAATGAAAGCGAGGATGAAGACGATGATATTCCTTTGAGCTTACTTCGTCAAAAAATATTGCAGGAAAAATGGAAAGAAGTTCATGATATACAGGGTCTGCTGCAAATTGTATTACCGGAGGTAATTTTATTCACCCTCTTGACAAGCACCTGTTAATTAAGTTTTTATGCGAACATTATTTGTTTTAGGAAACCTACACTGAACAAGATATTGAGAAGTGGAATTCAATCCAAGTTGACGAAGAAATTGATTTAGATAATTATGCCATGGATACTGAAGAATCTGGTGATGACAGCCAAGGCGAAGGACTGATCGGAAATTCAATAAAAGCTACTGAAGCCATTAAAAGCTTCGATATATGTAGCTATCACATGGGCTGAAGCTAACACCACTGACTATGCTGGCATTCTAGTACTAAAAAGTCTATGCGAAAAAGCGGCCCAAAAGTCAATTTCCGAACACAAAAAGCAAACATCTATTCGTAAATTCTTTCAATAATATGTATGTATTTTTCAAAAAATTACTTTATACTCTAACCTGTTTTGTTTACATAAACAAACATGAATTTAAGCTAAAAAACCAAGTTAAAAAAAAAATGTTAACCTTAATATAGTGAACAACCTCGATACTGTGAACAGGCCTTGCAGAAATTAGTTCACTATATCCAGACGCCACTGTATATCTAAATATATAAATTCATATGCATACACATATTTGTATGTACTTACCTGCATGTGCATAAATTCAACCTTGACCTACGCTAAATCAAAGTCAAATCACAGCGCAATCAAAACCGCAGCTGCACCTGTGCCTGCGCCAGCGCCAAATATTCTAAAATGTCTGAAACTACATATGTACAACAACGAAAAATTCATTCATAAACGCGTGCGCGTATTCCTAAAAACAAATGCCGTTCATTCATAAGCGCAAGCATTTCATCTCCCCGCGCACGCAAATGTTCCCCTCAACAATCTTTTTCTCGACGAACACAAAAATGCTAAAATCTTCAATTTTACAAACCATCGACGGTCATTGAAAATTTCAACACCGCAATATCAGACAATAATGTAATTTGCCAACGTAGTCTGACAAATTGCTGGTATTCTAGAACTTTTGCCCAAATGCGCATCAATTCACTTGCGTACACGTGCACGCGCAATTGGCGAATCGACACAAAAATTGCCGAAAAACAGAAAAGAATATTATTTTGCTTACCGTTCCCTTTCCCTTTCAACCCTTCTCTTATCCACAATTGTTGCATAACTCCGCCTCCGTCTCTACTTGCCCCGCTGACAATCAAAAAAGCAGATTTTTTCTCGGGTTACTACTTTTTCTTTGTTTCATTTTTAGTTGGATTCGTAAATTGTTCTTCTTCTTTGCGTACACATTGCTATGATTTGCATAATTAGCCGTTTAAGCGGACGCAATGAAGTGCCTGCTGTGGCTTAGCGCGTATAGTCGCCTGCCACATTATCATATTGCACGTTTTAGCTTTTGCCCCATAGTTCGAATCGTAGCTTTTTTTTCGTGCCATGTCTAATTTTTATGAATTTTTTTTTTAATTCAATACAATATATTTATTAACTTTCATAAATTTTCGGAAATCTTTTTTAATTCACATTCCTATTCTGATTTCATTTCGTTACGAATGAATATACAAAATTATTGAAAAGTTTTCATTTTTTTTAAATAGTTTAAGATGTGTAATATAAAGAAATTGGAATAAAATCTTTTATTAAACTATTATGTTTGTTATTATTTAATATTAAAAAAAAAGAGTAAAAAAATATGTTAATTAGAATTAAATTTGAATTATTTCACTTCATCAGTTACTAGAAAAGAAAATATTGAAATAAATTTTAATAAAAAGATCCATTATATTAAATTCGTTTATATTACATTATATATAAAAATTAAATTTTCAATAGATTATTTACTTTTTTAAAGTTCTTTAACATGCATTTTACCATTTCGCAGCGTTTTATCATCAGCAAAAACTTAACATTTCAATTCCGCAGCGAAAACGTTTCAACTCTGTTAAGAAATAAATAAAAATGTTCGACCTGAGTCGTTTGCACCTTCTCATTGTTTGATGTTCTCTGCCAATTGCTTACAAACTATGTTATGGCAGAACGTATGTGTGTATACAATTGAACCAAAGTGAGACAGTGTTCTAGAGAAACTTATATACTAACAACGAAGCCTGGTACTATATAAACAGAACATACATTATTAGTACAGTGTGGCCTACTACAGAACCTTTCTAGTTTTATATTTTACTAAATGATGTTCCCCATTATCGTCCGTTTGCACCGCCTTTACTTTAGTAAAAGGATTCCAAATTTTTTCTAGCCTTTGCCTTGAATTCTCTGCTTTAGCAAAATTTAAATCAATCGGAGTGTCTTGCCTGTTTTTGTTTAAATAGTTTATTCTTTGTTCTTTAATAACTTGGGAGTTTATTTTTGGATTCATCTTATTAAAAAAAAATAGTATAAGGTGTTACTCCAGTAATAGAATAAATTATGTTTGTGTTATATGTGAGAACGGCATATTCCAAAATATTTTATTTCCCTATTATTTTGCGTATTAATCATTATTAACTTTTCTTAGTCGTATGTAATCGTTCAATATCTGATATTAATGTTTCACCAGGGGTTATCTCTACTGAAATACCTAATTGTTCCCACCATTGTCTTATATTAATATAATTTAACCCTTGATATTGATAGATCTTTATTATTTTTGGTGGACCTATTACATTAAATATTTTTATTAAAGCTCTTTTCTCCTCTAGCCAATTTAAAACATTGACATGTTCTACTACGAGAAATTTTGAAAAAACGTAAATACATGTAAAATAATAATACTTTCTCGATTCCAAAAATCTAATACAAATTTCCCGCGATTCTCATAAATAGGCGGTGTTATTTTGAAAGATAATTTAGGAGTCGCATGTTCATTTTTGCAATTGTTGCATAATTCACATTCGTTAATAATTTTGAATATTTCTTTAACATAATTAGGATAATAAAATCTTCGCTTAAAATAATTACCAACTTTTTCAATGCCCTGATGTAACCCCTCAAAACGAATCCCTATAATTTTTGTTTTGAACTTTGGAAATCTAAAATGCTTTCTAAGAATCGAGTACTGTCAGAACTCTATTATTTTTCGATTTAACCAATGTTCTATAATTATTCTGGAAAATAAGAAAGTCATTATCATTTGGCACAAAAATGGCGGTATTGTTATTTAAACCATAGGTCTTTATTACATCTTTTATGAAATCCACAGTCAAGTTATGATATGTTATAGTAATTAATTTATTTCGAAAATATTTGTTCTGTCCTAACATTATTAAGAATACCTTTTATTAATTCAACATGAGTTTTTAAAACATTCAGCGGCCTTTCCGAAATAAAAATATAATCCTCAGAATCTTCCTCCCCTGAATGAATAATAGCAACATTTGAAAAACTATCTTCTTCAACGGTATCAACCTGGTAATGTCAAAATCGAACTCATTTAACTTAATTTTCCAACGTTGTAATTAGGTTATCTTAGATTATGCAGCCACTTTCATGGTTGATTGCCACTATTTCTCAAAAACTTTCTTCCATAAAGATATGGCCTAAATTACTTTGTAGCCCACACTATTGCAAGTAGCTCTTTCTCCGTAGCAGAATAACTCAGCTCATTAATAGTTAAACATTTTGCAAAGCAAATTCTCTTCGTCCTTTATCTTCATTCATATTGCTTGAAGACTGAGTCTCTGAAATCTTGTATTTAAAGTTCCCGATTGGTTTTCAATATTCATTCGGGAACCAGAATAAAAAATATTTGTTTAACGTTTGAATGCTGGTTTCCTGATCGAGGCATTTCGTTTGCTAATAGCCAGATTCAATTTCCTGTTATAAACTCTCAAAGGTCCTTTGCACAGATCCCACAAACTGCGCCAATAAAATACAAATAATTTGATTTCCTTATTATTTAGAAAATAATAAATCTTAATACAGTACAACTACGATATATCATATTATTTGTATTTTTACATGTGTGTATGAAACGTTAGCAAGCAAAATTTTATTCTAGCTTCAATTAAGACAATTTATGTAAAACGAATTACAAACATATATATTTGTTTTTTGATCATTTTCTTTTGCAGGGACTTTTTAACCGAGTGTTTATTTCCGTCGCCGACACGACCATACGAATTGCCATGGGAGCAAAAAACCATTTGGGCCATTATTTTCGGAGTGATGCTCTTTGTGGCAATCGCTGGAAACTGTATTGTGTTATGGATTGTTGCTGGTAAGCTTGATATACATACATACATACATACATATGTACATTGTCGTATGTAATAATATTCGACTTTCTTCAATTTAATTTTACGCGTCGCGAATAATATATGTCTTTTAATTTATTCATATTTACACATGTATGTATATGTATGAAAATCTAGTTTTAAAAATATATAAAAATTATCACTTTTTCGGCGTATTTATTTGTATCAGTAATAATTTTTAACATTTATTTATTTAAAACTTACTGAAAAAAATAACAATGGAAGAAGTTATAGCTGCTATTTTGGAGATCACCACATCTCTTCCTAAGACTTCTTCTACAACAAGAGTGTGTACGGCTCATATGGGATAAGTGATTGGCGTGCTTGCAAAGAGAAAGGGTTCCGGGCTGATTCCGGATAAGTAAGAGTCGAGCCTGTTTCAATAGCCTGATCGCAGATGATCTAAAGTGACGCGGGTCTCACGAGGCAGCTGAATCACATTATGGCGGCATTCACAGCGTGAGAGTTAACGAAGTTGCCGACTCTCTCGCGGTGGAATCGGTTTCTGACAGTCTGTGAGCAGTTAGGTAAAGTGGGTTTGCTATGTGCCTCTTGGCGCAAGTGTTGTTCATGCGACATCAGGAGGCACCTTGTCATCGTCCGGTGTGCTGCGTTCTGAGCTCAGCCTATTTTATAACCGGCATTTGGCTTTGTGCCGCTAGCGACCTCAAGATTTTGTTTAATTGCGGTTTGTGTTTCAAAAGTTGCACCTGGAGTTTTGTGTTGATTTACTAGGTGTGCCGCCTAATGGGTGTTAAGATCGAGGGTGACTTCCTTCGTCCAGGTTTTGAATAGGACCGCCAAGAACATAGACAGGAAAAGGGCGGGGCTCCCTACCGTAGAACACAAGTCAATAAATACATTGTTGGATGCAATTATAAGGCATATGAGACTCCCTTGTTTAATACTTCTCGGATTGGATGCAGAGTATCATATACCGACTGCCTACTCAGACCTTTTGTGTGAGTTGGCACCTCTACGCCAGCTAGGTTCACATTACTAGGGCGAACTCAGCCGCGGAATCACCCTCCCAGCCTTCCATACACATATCCGGAATCATGAAAGTGGTCATGGACAGATTGAAGATCTTCATCAGGTATGCTACTCCCGCGAACCAAATGATGACTTTTTTTAGCTTATGGGGAGTCCGTCTAAATTTTAGTATCCAAACATCAACTTAGAAAACCTGTGTGAGGTCAGATTTGACATTTCATAAATTGAGCTAGAATATAGAGTTTATCAATTGCCGCGGGTAGGTGTTGGCGGCCATGCTGTTTTGGCAGAGTCTATCTAATCTGTTGTATATAATTTAGTCAATGATGCCAATATGCTGCTGTTATCAATAAAAATACTAACTCAATTTTTTTAAATGTAATTTTCGAAATTATAAACTAAAGTTAAGACACTTATAAAAAACATATTTGTACTGGAAGTTGAAATTTTAAAACAATTTTATTTAACAAAAAAAAAGATCTTCCTAGACTACATATATATACATTTTTTTGATTATATAAATTTTGTTTCAGTAGCTCAAATGTGATTACACTTCTGAATCAAGTTTTGTCAAATACTTTAAGAGAAAAGGAATTTGAAACAAAAGTTTGCTTGAAAATTTAAATCTTCTTTTTCTTCTTTTATAAGTATGTATGTAAAACGGCCGTGTGTGTATGTTGGTATGCAGTTTATAGACCCAAAAACTCTTCAACCGATTTAGCTGAAATTCACAGGATGTGCTTACTTTTGTGTCCATTGTGCAAAAAAATCGTACATGGGACATACAAATCGTACAGATTTGGGCCAAAATAAAAATTTCCTCGTCTCCAAAGTTCTTGTTGTATATTAACAAACACGATTACGAGGTTCTTGTTAAAAAAAATTTTTTCGGAAATACATCCATTGTAAATTTCAATGCTTTATCCAATTCTGTTACATGTTAAATTCATTATTTCTGGTTCTACTGTTGGTATTGTTACAAGTTTGTTTTATTTTAAGGGTAATATTATCAGCTGGCAGTCACGTGAATGTTGTACCTTCAACTTGAGTACTCTTAAAATAATAACAATTTTAATAACAGTTTAATTGTTTAAATAATAGCATAATGTTAACCACGTAGACTACAAAAGCCTTTCTTTAAAAAGATGGGGCCGTTACTGGTTTAAGAGTGAGAAAATAATTGCAACTGTTTTTCAATGAGCGCATAAAGTTTTGTTAAAGTCACTGTCACTGTTGGCGTAAATTTTGTCTTTTGAAATCTTCATTTATGTATGTTTTAACTAATAAAAGAACATTGTCATGTAAATACATATATATAATACGTTGGATATAAACATGTGCTCAGCGGTTGTTTAAATTTAACTAACGTTCCCGGGCGATTCAACCTGAAAACTTAAAAAGGGTAACTTCAAAAAGTATGAAACGAAGTAATATTTATTTATTCTTAAGATTAAGGTGAAGATGAAGGTATAGAATTGGTTAACCACACTACTTACATATTTTTCAAAAAAATTACTTACAGAGCGCAAGTTGAATGCGATTACAATCGTAAAATACGGTACGTTTCTGTAAGTCATTTTGGAAGTGCTCATGACGCTCGTATGTTTCGAACAAGTTCCTTAACCACGCCACGGCCAATGGATAACTGGCGATTCTGCTTACCATTTACAAACTACCAAAATGACTTCATTTAGGTCAAATTCGCAGCAATTAAACGCCTCAAAACGCAATGCTCTCAACTTGCGCCAGAGCAGATATCGTATGGTATCTTAAAAGAGCGATTTCGTAGCATAAAAGAGTTAAGGATTCGTATAAAAGATGAAAATAGTCATAACTTCTGATCGCATTGGTTTTCTGTTTGCTGCATACTAAACAACATTTAACGGATCCCGTCGGATATTACGGAGGATGATTTTAATAGAGAAAATACAAGAATTATATAGAATTATGTTTAATGGTTAGTAAGTTCAAAAACGTAAACTCAAGCTAAGCTTTACAAAAAACATATACATTTAAAATTCACACATTCGATTTAAAAGTTTTCACGTTAACAAAGAATTTAAGTCATTACTTTTAATAAATGATAATACAATTCCAGAACTAAAATGTTAGTTATCTTCTATTTTGTTTCTTAAATGAGAGGTTTAAAAAACTAATTTATACATTTAGTTCATAGGAATATATCTACTTATATAAGTATGTATAAAGATTGTTTCAACAAATTTTAAAGAATTTGCTCATTTGCTAATTTTGTTTCACCAAGTCCGCAGATATTAGCACCTTCTACATCCAAATAATCTTCAACAAAGTAAATTTTCAGTAAAAACCGTGAACTTTCAAACCCCGTCTTAAGTTTCTAACTCAGAAATTTGTTGTAGTAGATATCAAGTTTACAGAAATGATCGCTTGTGCAGTCAGGGGTGGTGTTCTATTCGTTGTTCATTCTTTTAGAAGAAATTTGTGTCCCTGGCATTGATCCATTTAATTTAAGTGTATCCGAGAATGGCCTGACGAAGGTTACATACATATATCTGCTGTTATAGACATCCCCAGCTTGATTTATCTGTATATTTCCAACATATTATACAATTTTCTAAATCTTCTGATTCTATGATTGTCCTGGTTGACTTTAACCGCCCCGCACATATGCTGGTCGAGGCAGGTAAAATCAAAAATTTTAGAAAATTTTTTTCTAATAGCGGTAGCTCCTCGGAAGGCAAAATCAAACATCCGAGTTTATTTCTACCATGAAAAAACTTCTCACAAAAATCTTCTGTCTTCTTCTTTCTCCTGCTGTTTCCCAGCGGTTCTGGCAGCGTCTTTTAGTGCTCATTGTCTGCTAGTACAAAGCAGTGGTCGCAGTCTAATGCTTTCAGCTACGTTATGGCGCTGTGCAGTAACAATCTTTTGTTGGTCAGTTGTGGTCTGGTTTAACATTGCATCGTCATCGTTTGACCTTCCAGGGAGCTAATAATATCCTCACTGGTTGTGCTGCCCAGATCTACGAGGTATCCAACATATAATTCAGGCCGTGGTACGCCACACAGTGGTAAATTGGCGGCAAAAATACAATTTTTTCATATCTTCTGATTTCAATGATTTTTTAATATTTTGTAGATAGATACCCAAGAACCATGTTTCCAAAATATTTATTTACTTAACTTTCAAAGGTATTTACTTAACTTTCGAATTTTGTAGTTGTATTTATAACACCACCTTGTATGGATTCGCCTTGGTTGTTTAGCATGTAAAAAAATATATACATACATATGTAGGTAGCAAGAAATTTTCCTTAATTGCTTAATTTGGGATCTTTTCATTCTTTTCCACAGAAAACTTAGCAGCGCTAATCACTTGCGCAAGAAATTTGGAAAAAGGGGTCTGGAGTATAATGCATTTTATTAAATATATACATATATAGCTGTAACACATGCATATGTATTATATGTATATACTTTATTTGCGATCTTTTAAATAAAGGGTTCTGCAGTAGGTATAATGAGTATACATAAGTATATATGTATGTACATACATACATATAATATATATGTATCTTTTATAGATAATTATTAATATGTACTTCGTAAGAGCGTAAGTATGTATACAAGAATGTATGTTATTTAAGGTATTTAAAAGTTTCCTATGTAGGTAGATATATTAGTTAAGGTTTATTTACTTGGAATCTCAATATGCAATGTATTTTCGGCCGTTTTTATAAATATTGTTTATAAATATTATTGGAGCAGCAACGCAAGCCGGTTACGCTAGTTATATTATATTATCGAAAATGGCTTATTTAATATTATCTTATAAAGAAATTTCTGAAACGCTTTTGATTGCGAGAGAGATATTGATGTTCTTGTTGGTGTTATTTCGACAAATAACGCTAATATATCTACGGAAAACATTGACAAATTAAAAAAAATTTTGGTTAACATATTTTTACCGAAATTTAAATTGAAATGGAAATAAGCTAATCGCCATATGCAAAGGTTTCTAAACGAAAATGCAGATTGGCTGTCAAATATTTATACTGTGGGGACTGTCACGGAAAACGAAGAAGAGAGTTCGACTTCCACCGGCAAACGTGGCCGCCAAACTAAATCATTTGACGATAGTAAGGAAAGATCGAAACGCAGCAAAGTACAGGAGCTACATACATACATATGTGATCATACATCGGCTGAACTAATAACGTCAGCTGCCGAAAAATTGGATGGAAGTGAGAAAAGATTTATAATGTTTAGTCCACGATGCTGACTTATCCAAGCATCAATATGAGGTACTACGAAGTTCTTGCAAGGAGGAAGATTACGATATTTTTCCCTTTTATCAGTATGTTTTGGATGTCAAAAAGGAGTGCTACCCAGCGAATGTAGAAGTCCACGAAAACTTCAGTAAAGTCAGTTTGCAAAGTTTGCTGGATCACACAGCGACCTGAATTGTTATGACGAAATCGGAAACAGAATTGGCAGATTTTCCAAATGAACTAACGTTAATATCAAAGTGGGGTTGTGATGGTTCTTCTGGACACAGCGAATATAACCAAGCATTTTCTAGTGAAGGTTATACGGACACAAATATGTTTTTGACTTCACTTGTTCCATTAAAGCTGACAGAATATAGCAGTGGGTCAAGAATTTGCTGGGCGAATAATGCGCCATCTTCAACGAGATTTTGCAGGCCAATAAAATTTGAATTCGTAAACGAATCTGCCGCTGTGATCAATGCAGAAATAATAAGCACAAAAGATGAAATATGCAATTTAACAAAAACTGTCATTTAAATTAATAATAGAAAATTCGAAGTCACTCATAACTTGTCATTGACTATGATTGATAGCAAAGTTGCAAGCACGAGGACTGGAACTACGTCAATGGCGGTTTGCTTCATATGTGGTGCAAAACCCAAGGAAATTAACGATTTAGATGCGTTGTTGATCAAAAACAATTCTGAAGATGCTCTGAATCTACATGCGCGGATAAAGTTTATGGAGTGCATTTTGCACATAGCTTATAATAAAACTATCCGAGCATGGAAAGTGAATAATGTCACTAAACCACAAAGGGATGCTGCTAAAGCAGAGATTCAAGGAAGACTGAAAGCCGTGCTCGGAACAAATGTGGACGTTGTTAAACAAGGTATGGGAACAACGAATGATGGAAGCATGTCCAGAAGGTTTTTTGAAAATCCAGCCATAACAGCTGATGCCATTGATATTTATACCAATTATTTCATAGATTTAAAATAATATTGACAACTATTAACTGCCGTGCGCAATGGACCCATCAAAATTTCAAAAATACTCTATGGACACTGCCAAATTGTACGTGGAACTTTATGGCTGGTACTATATGCCTGTCACAGTGCATACAGTTCTCATACATGGTTCGAGAATTATATCTGAAGCAGTTTTACCAATAGGTGATTCATATTAAATTGCTTATAAATACTATTTATGTATTTATCGATATGTATTTATACACAGGAATGTTATCTGAGGAAGTACAGGAAGCCAGAAATAAAGATTATAGAAATTATAGACTCCATCATTCGAGAAAATGTTCAAGGTCGTCCACCAATGAAGACGTTATGCATAATTTGCTGGTAACATCAGATCCATTTATTAACAAATTCAGAAAAAAATTAAAATTTAAAAAATTAGAATATCATGATGAAGTAAAGGACATGTTAATGGAATATGATTAAAAATCAAATTATTGATGTTTTCTCTATTATTTTGAAATTGTTGTTGAGTACGACGTTTATAACTTCAAAGTTGTATGGAAGGTGGACGTGTTCGTTGGCAGATCACCTTAATATTTATTATGGGGTATGCTATTGTTGAAACAAACAATCTCACAAAATTTTGTTGCTCTAGCGTGAAAATCTTCGAAAATAAAGCACTTTTTAAGTTTCAGTTGTATGGGAGGTGGGCGTGCCCGTGGGCGGATTTTCCAAAAAATTTTGTCAATATTTTATTTTTCCCTAAAATGCATCTGTGCAAAATTTCAAAGCTCTACGATACCTCCTATTTATTGCCGCGCTTCTGAACAAAATTTACCACTGCGCGCCACCTTCAACTGTTACTTTCAGCTTGGCATCTTTCCACGGAGGGATTTTGAAAATAATGAATCAGGGTAATCCGGAGAGACAATCCCCAGTTTGGGGCTATCTGCCACATCCGAAAGACATTTATTTTTCAATAAAATGTAGTATAAAGTAGTTAAATTAAGATAAAAAGATAAAGACCGTTTCAATAAAATTAATTTTGATAAGCCGACGATCATATCAATTTAAAATTGTTGGCGCATACATTTTTTTAAGTAGATCATAGATAATTATAATAATTTTAAGTACTTACTATACATGTATTATTATAAAAGGTTTAACATATTTGTTTATAACATATAAGAACAATTAAAATAAGTATTTATAATAACTGGTGCTGCCAAATTATGCGTATAAATAGTATGAGACGCACCATTCCTTGAACATTAGAACAAGTTTAGACAGATAAAGATATCTATTTTTGAAAACATTTTTCATATTTTATTTTTGAAATTTGTGAAACTCTATTTATTGAACCCTTCTGTAATAATAAATAAGTAAATCAAATGTTCGTAATATTAAGCTAAAAACAATATAAAGTAGATTATTCACAAAGTACGTGTGTATGTTAAGACGTTAAAATCAAAATTTGAATTAACAAGTAAGGAAGAGTCTAAGCTCGGGTGCAACCGACCTTTAAATACCCGGCTCATGTTTTATTTCAAATATAGCTTGCTTGTTGTATGCAATAAAATCAGTGAATATAAACATTTTTATTCTGAAAAGCTAAATGACAATTTTTTATTTAAATAAAAACTAAAATGAATTGTTATGCTTTTAATGTACGTGTTAGGAAAATATTGTTATATTCGCTATAAAAAAATATTATATTTTAAATCTTTTTTTAATTGTACATACTTATTCATTATTATTTTAAACAATTTTCATACTATACTTGTAAAATATAAATATTTATAATTATACCTTTCTTCTAAAGTATAAGTATACATATATAAAATTTACTAATGCCATTCTTAGCATTAAAATAGGGGAATTTAGTCAAAGACAGAAATGCAAAAACTATCGTGGTAACTGTGAACCATTTAAAAATTAATTACGTTAACCATATTACCAACCAAATTCGAAACGCGCGGTCAATTTGCGTCCCTCAAACTGTTTTCCTTAGGAAACTTTTCTATTCCATCCTCAGTAGACTTTAGGCATAGATTAAAATCCCCAAAAACTATGTATGACTTTCTGTTTGCAAATGTTTTTACTAAGAATATCGCGACTTATATAATTTTCAAAAGGTTTCTTACTGAGTTGAAATGCAAACCGTGCATATGTCTGTATCTATCTGGGTTGCTTTATGCTGTTACAACAAACCGTTAAGTGAATAAAGTTATAAAACCCTGGCCACCACTGCGCTCGGGTATAAAAAGTATAGAAGAGTCTAAGTTCGGATTCAACCAAACCTGAAATACCCGGCCCAATTTTTTATTGCAGTCCTTTATAGGCGTCCAAACTATTGAATCGATGTTTAGGTTATATGCACAGTAGGTTCAAGTGATCCCCGGGCCGAAAATAAGGTAAACATACATATGTACATACATAGATAAATTTGGAAAAGCGGACGGTGCCACGCCCCGATGGAGGAGAAAATTTGAATTCGTCTTATATTCGCAACTATTTGGTGCAGATGAATGATATTTGGGTATATATGTACATATGTACATATGTATGCATATACTTATGCTGTGTACCATTTTCCAAAAATGGGCGGTGCCACACCCTATACAATAAAATAGCTAAATTCCTTGTGACTCCACAACTATTTGATGCAGATACACAATATTTAGTATATAGATCATATGTATATATTTATGAGGCTATATATTATGTGTTGAGGAGGGGTCACAATAAAGTATATTTTAAGCACAAAAGCAATGTTCAATATCTAAAAAAATATGTCTTTATTGGCGCATCAAAGTAAGGCGGGTTTGCCAGTATAACAAAATTTTTAAATCTTAAACGACGTTTATTGATTTAAATAAAATAGGGAAATTAGTAACAATTTACTTATTTCTCCCCAATTAATTTCTTAAATCAAATTTGAAAGAATTCGCGACATGATTTAGTAAAATATTGAATATTTTGGTAGTTGTTTAGTCTGATTTCAATAATTTTCGAAATTATGATTTCTGTCTGTAAGTGCAAAGTGTACGTAATGTGATAGAATTTGACAAAGAAGTTTCGGAGATATTTATATGTACCTACATATGTACATACACACCAATTTGCTCTAAAATTTATGATTCCATGTATTTCATATTCAATCTTGTCTATCAAATTTGAGTAAATTACCTTGTTAAAAAATATTGGAGTTTTTTGCCGTTATATGAGCGGTGGGCATGGTCTTTGTACGATTTTTACAATTTTCGAAATTTTGCTTATTGGCTTGAAATGCAATGTGTGCACCAAATTTGGTGGCATAGTTTTTGAGATATACCTGGTTGTTCGAAAGTTCTATTACCATTTTTTTTATTTCGTGTATTTGGTTGTGGAACCTCAATCTTCATATTAAATTTAATCAAATTCTCTTTAATTGTTACTTAAATATCGCGTTTTTTTATTTTTAAAAACTCCATTTATGAGAGGTGGGCGTAGTTTTAGTCCGATTTGTACAATTTTAGGTATTGTTCTTAACTATGTACTATCAAATTTGGTAGCATGGTTCCAGAAATATGCTTATTTGCCCATCCTTCTTATTAAATATCAGCGAATTCTCTTTAATGCTGACTTAAATATCGCGTTTTTTTGATTTTTGAGAATTACCGTTATATGAGAGGTGGAGGCAGCTTCCGATTCGTACAATTTTTATAATTTTGCTTACTTTCATCCAATGTGATGTGTCTAGTAAATTTGATAGAGTTTGCTAACATACAAGGTGGCGCAAAAGTAGACTTCCGATGTTTTTTGGCTGTAATTTAAAAAAAAAATGAAAAACTTTGATTCTTCTTGTGGATTATTTTTATTTGGTCTTTTAATTTTTTTTACATCAAGTCGAGAATATGATGTCATGTAAATGGCCGCCGCCACAGTTGATTGTCATTTGAGCCCTTTTGATGGCATTTTCCATCACTTTGGCCAAAAATTCCGGCGATAGGTCCTCACGTTCTTGACGGATATTCTCTTTAAGAGCTGCAAGAGTCTGAGGCTTTTTGACATAAACCCGCGACTTCAAAAAGCCCCACAAAAAGAAGTCTGGAGCGGTCAAATCAGGCGATCTTGCTGGCCAGTGCAAATCGCCAAAACGGGAGATTAGGCGCCCGGGAAATGCATCCTTCAGCATATCGGTTGTGGCACGTGCAGCGTGTGCCGTTGCACCGTCCTGTTGGAACCACATGTTTTCCAATCCCAATTCATCAAGTTGCGGCAAAAAGAACTCGTTGATCATTGCTCTGTAGCGCTCACCATTCACAGTAACCGTTTGGCCCGCGACGTCTTCGAAGAAAAAAGGTCCGATGACTCCTCCAGCGAAAACAGCACACCATACAGTGACTTTGAGTGGGTGTAATGGCTCTTCGTGGGTTACACGCGGATTTTCAGTGCCCCAGAAGCGTAAATTTTGCTTATTTACGTACCCGCTAAGATGGAAATGGGCCTCATCACTCATGATTATTTTTGGTGAAAAATCATCTTCCTCTTGGTGGTGATTAAGGATGGCTTGAGCGTATGTTAGACGCAGCTAACAGCTGATGCACCGTCTGGACTTTGTACGGAAAGATCTTCAAATCTTGTACCAAATTTCGCTGTAAAGACCGTCGACTGATACCGATTTGCGTGGCACGTCGTCTGGTCGATGTCGACGGCGCTTCCATGACATCCTCGGCTACAGCAGCAATATTCTCTGTAGAACGGCTACTCCGGGGTCTGCCACGCCTGGCAGCATCTCGTGTTGTGCTAGTCTCTTCGAGGCGAGCGGCTAAACGTCGCAGTGTTTCACCAGTAGGCGTTGGACGGCCAGGAAATCTGCAACGAAATTCACGTTGTGCCAAAGTCACCGACCGATTATTGGTCAAATAAATAGTCAGCAATGTTCCGTGTTCTAGAGCAGTGTAGCGTAATATTGTTTATTAACGTGTATTTGGCATGTGTTTACTACACAAATGTCAAAACAGAACTGACATTAGGGGCCAATCGCAAAATGTATAGCATTTTCTGATAGGAGGATTACTTTAGCGCCACCTTGTAGTTTCGGAGAGGTATATCTGCTCAAAAGTGGGCAGTGCCACGCCCATTTCCAATTTTTTTTTTGATTCCGTGTGTTTGAGCGAATTGTCTTTGATCCTGACATAAATATCGCATTTTTTGGACTTTGGTAAATTACCGTTATAAAAGGTGGGCGTGGTCTTTGTCGGATATTAAAAATTTTCGAAGTTTTTTAAATATGTGTACTAAATTCCCCAAAAAATTACATACTTATTTCTTTCCCAAACCCAATCCTATGTGTCAAATTTGAGACAATTAGCTGGAATAGTTAGTAACTTTGCGAGTGAAATGCCAAAATCGAAATTCTCCCACTATTGCTCGCGTATTTTGTTTGTGTAATTTTGCATCGCACAAAATTCGCGCCAAAATGAAATACATATGTATATGTAAGACTCCACGAAAGTCGACTTGCGCAAAAAAGGCAATAATTGGAAGTAATTGTACCATGAGAAATTGGAAAAAAAATATTAATCTTAAAATTAGATCAAATGTAACGAATAAGAGGCTATATTTTGTGGATATTAATGAATTTCGCTATTACCTTACAAACAACGCTTTCAAAGTAATCTGATTGGTAAACAAATAAAAAAATTGGTATGATAATAATTTGGCGCTTATGTACATCATAAATATGTACTTATAACTTGATGTTTGGTCCAACTTCTCCAACTACATCTTGATGTTGTACAACAAATTGTAGGGCCCACGGTTGTATACCGATTCCAAAAGCCAGTTGATTTTTGTGAGAAGTTTTTTCATGGCAGAAATACACTCGCCTGAAACTAACATACAATTCATACAGGGAAATTTATTGCATACGAATTTCCTCAAGGACTCAGTATAAATTATCATATGATTTGGAACACGTATCCGATACTCTAACGATTTAGGAAATACGGCTTGTAGGATAATTGCTTTTTGTGGTATCGCATCCCCAATGAATTTAAAAATTTTTGATATGTGCTTATTTTCACCCTTCATAAATAGCTACTAATTGTGTAATCATTTTATTTATTTCGATGCTACGTGATAACTGAACTGGCATTACTACAAAGGCCATCGCAGCATGCGGACCGTTACAAATTATTTCTTACTTAATTTGAGCATCGCCGATTTACTGATGTCGTCTCTGAATTGTGTTTTCAATTTCATCTTTATGCTGAACTCAGATTGGCCATTTGGTTCAATTTATTGTACCATAAATAATTTCATGGCGAACGTTACCGTCTCAACATCGGTTTTCACATTGGTGGCTATCTCATTAGACAGGTAAGAATAAAGTAACTATAATAATCTATGTATGTATGTATATTTTTATGTAAAATTTATTACACCGCAAATGTTTGTCCCGGTTTGACACTCAAAGTACCGATTTATTATTTTCTTGAAAGATAAACACTCGTTTTGTGGGTGTAGAGCAGTGCTGTCCAGAATGAAAAATGAGAATGTATGAGTGACAACGAGAGAATGGGAGCAGCCCAGTAGGAAATTTAAACCAAAATAAAAGCATATTGGATTAGAGTAGAAATAAAAAACTCAAGTGTGTTATATGTTAAGCCTACACATTGTTAAATAAGGGCGGTATTTTACAGATTATGTATTTGGTAAAATTCTTGTACCAGCGATATTAATTATTTGATGCAAATTAATTTTTATAAGTGTGTGGACTGATGGGAAAACATTATGACTGGTAATATAAATGCTTTGTAGGTCAACTGAACAATTCAATTTTTTAGGCACATTGCGTCTATATGAATACTTTCGTGGCAGCTTCTTAATAAAAGTACATTCGATAAATGACTTGATGTTAAACTGTGGCGCTGCTTGGAGCAAAAAACACTGTAAGTCCGAAAAAATTTTCTCACAAAAATATGTTGTGGGAAAAAGTGAAAGGCACTGATAAGATATTCTTTTCAATATTGGATATGATGATTCTTCTAAATTTTTCCAGAATTCAATATTATCTCCGTGTGGTGGAACGTTTTCGCTTTGCAAGATGATTAGCTCGGACTGAATTGCAAGTTCATACTTACTTATATCGCATTTGAAGGGGTTTTCAAAGATGTCAAGAAATGGTTGAAAAGAAACAAAATCCTGAAATCTGTCTTCAAAATTTATAAGCAATTGTTCGAGAAGTGCAATATGATCACTCGGCTTAACACCCTCATGTTTCGTAATAATAACCGAAGTTTTCGGAAAATGAGTATAATCGCCAGATTGAAGTTCCCTTAAAAGCAAAAATAGCTCTGTTTGGAATTGATGCACATTTTTCACAGCATCGTTTATTCCTGTTTCTTTTCCTTGAAGCTTTAAATTGAGTTTGTTCAAAAAAAAGGAGACATCAGCCAAATATGCTAAATCCAAAATAAAATTGTCATCTTTTAAAGATCGAACTAGGGTGTCTTCATTACAATTGATTTCAAGAAATTGTAAAACTTCTTCCCTCAACTCAAATAACCTGTTGAGACAATCACCACGACTTAGCCAACGAATGTCTGTATGCATTTTTAGGTCAATATGCCGAGCAGAAGTTGTTTTTAAAAAATTTACAAACTTTCTGTGGGTGAGGGAATGGTGCCCTCCCCGTATTTCATTGATAATCTGTTCTGCACGTTTCATGACAGGATGACCGCTCAAAATTTTTGAAGCGAGTGCAACTTGATGAATAATGCAATGAAAATGTCTCCCAGAAATTCCATTTTTATTCAATTGGCCAATGAAGCCTTCATTCTTGCCGGTCATAACGTTTGCACCATCCGTGCATACTCCTGCAAATTTGTTTGTATCGAAAACTGAAACAACTTTTTCGTTTACTACGTCGAACAAGATCTTTCCTGTCACATTCCCACAGAATGTTTCAAGAGAAAACATTGTTTCAGTTATTTCATAATTTACGTTAACTGTCCGAACACATATCGCCAGTTGACATAAATCATTAATATCGGTGGTTTCGTCCAAGCACAGAGAAAACAATTGGCAATCATTAATTTTTTCCTTTACTGCAGATTGAATGTGTATTCCTAGTTCATCAATCCGTCGGGCTACTGCTTGGCGGGACAAGGGTATATTTTTAACTAGTTCTGTATCAAGATTCAGTTTTTTTAAAATTTTCAGACAAATGTTTTTAACAAAAACTCCATCTACAAAAGGCCGGCCTTGTTTAGCAATGTCTAAGCTGATCACGGAAGATAGCTCAGTTTTCAGTTTCAGTTTTCGATTTGATTGCTTAACAACTTCCTCATTTTCTACTTTAGCCAACCACCCTTTGAATTTTTTCAAAAAGACTAACTTTTTTGCTTCATATAATACCTGGCTAGCTTTTTTGTCTAAAACTTGTATATTTTTGTGGGAGGAATCGAAATGCCTTCTGATATTAGATATTTTGCCTCCTTTGAACGACTTGTAACATAAAAGGCATTGCAAGTCGCCAAAGGCATTTTCTAGCATAAAGAAGTTCTTACAGGGCATTGTATTGCATACACGATTGCATACACTAAGCGTCGCGGACAAGCTTGGTGTTTATTCGTTGCTGGTTCGCTAACGACTGAACGATGGAGAGTAAGCTCAATTGAGCTATGGGATGGACAGCACTGGTATATACCAACGTGTTTTCTCTCATTTCTCTCCACCGGTAAATCTGGTGTGACGCCACAGCCAAATTACTCCGAATTTCAGATCAAACTGCGCAATCTTGTGTTGTATCATTCTTGGTACAGTGCAGTCGCGTCACTCACACATATCTCATTTTAGTTTGTGAGTTCGTGTTTGATGCACTCATGTACAGAATTTTCGCGTCGCTCTCGTTAATAGTTCAATGCTTGCACGACTTGGAATTTTTTAGTAACTCTACACCAGTGCTGTCCATCCCATAGCTCAATTGAGCTTACTCTCCATCGTTCAGTCGTTAGCGAACCAGCAACGAATAAACACCAAGCTTGTCCGCGACGCTTAGTGTATGCAATCGTGTATGCAATACAATGCCCTGTAAGAACTTCTTTATGCTAGAAAATGCCTTTGGCGACTTGCAATGCCTTTTATGTTACAAGTCGTTCAAAGGAGGCAAAATATCTAATATCAGAAGGCATTTCGATTCCTCCCACAAAAATATACAAGTTTTAGACAAAAAAGCTAGCCAGGTATTATATGAAGCAAAAAAGTTAGTCTTTTTGAAAAAATTCAAAGGGTGGTTGGCTAAAGTAGAAAATGAGGAAGTTGTTAAGCAATCAAATCGAAAACTGAAACTGAAAACTGAGCTATCTTCCGTGATCAGCTTAGACATTGCTAAACAAGGCCGGCCTTTTGTAGATGGAGTTTTTGTTAAAAACATTTGTCTGAAAATTTTAAAAAAACTGAATCTTGATACAGAACTAGTTAAAAATATACCCTTGTCCCGCCAAGCAGTAGCCCGACGGATTGATGAACTAGGAATACACATTCAATCTGCAGTAAAGGAAAAAATTAATGATTGCCAATTGTTTTCTCTGTGCTTGGACGAAACCACCGATATTAATGATTTATGTCAACTGGCGATATGTGTTCGGACAGTTAACGTAAATTATGAAATAACTGAAACAATGTTTTCTCTTGAAACATTCTGTGGGAATGTGGCAGGAAAGATCTTGTTCGACGTAGTAAACGAAAAAGTTGTTTCAGTTTTCGATACAAACAAATTTGCAGGAGTATGCACGGATGGTGCAAACGTTATGACCGGCAAGAATGAAGGCTTCATTGGCCAATTGAATAAAAATGGAATTTCTGGGAGACATTTTCATTGCATTATTCATCAAGTTGCACTCGCTTCAAAAATTTTGAGCGGTCATCCTGTCATGAAACGTGCAGAACAGATTATCAATGAAATACGGGGAGGGCACCATTCCCTCACCCACAGAAAGTTTGTAAATTTTTTAAAAACAACTTCTGCTCGGCATATTGACCTAAAAATGCATACAGACATTCGTTGGCTAAGTCGTGGTGATTGTCTCAACAGGTTATTTGAGTTGAGGGAAGAAGTTTTACAATTTCTTGAAATCAATTGTAATGAAGACACCCTAGTTCGATCTTTAAAAGATGACAATTTTATTTTGGATTTAGCATATTTGGCTGATGTCTCCTTTTTTTTGAACAAACTCAATTTAAAGCTTCAAGGAAAAGAAACAGGAATAAACGATGCTGTGAAAAATGTGCATCAATTCCAAACAGAGCTATTTTTGCTTTTAAGGGAACTTCAATCTGGCGATTATACTCATTTTCCGAAAACTTCGGTTATTATTACGAAACATGAGGGTGTTAAGCCGAGTGATCATATTGCACTTCTCGAACAATTGCTTATAAATTTTGAAGACAGATTTCAGGATTTTGTTTCTTTTCAACCATTTCTTGACATCTTTGAAAACCCCTTCAAATGCGATATAAGTAAGTATGAACTTGCAATTCAGTCCGAGCTAATCATCTTGCAAAGCGAAAACGTTCCACCACACGGAGATAATATTGAATTCTGGAAAAATTTAGAAGAATCATCATATCCAATATTGAAAAGAATATCTTATCAGTGCCTTTCACTTTTTCCCACAACATATTTTTGTGAGAAAATTTTTTCGGACTTACAGTGTTTTTTGCTCCAAGCAGCGCCACAGTTTAACATCAAGTCATTTATCGAATGTGCTTTTATTAAGAAGCTGCCACGAAAGTATTCATATAGACGCAATGTGCCTAAAAAATTGAATTGTTCAGTTGACCTACAAAGCATTTATATTACCAGTCATAATGTTTTCCCATCAGTCCACACACTTATAAAAATTAATTTGCATCAAATAATTAATATCGCTGGTACAAGAATTTTACCAAATACATAATCTGTAAAATACCGCCCTTATTTAACAATGTGTAGGCTTAACATATAACACACTTGAGTTTTTTATTTCTACTCTAATCCAATATGCTTTTATTTTGGTTTAAATTTCCTACTGGGCTGCTCCCATTCTCTCGTTGTCACTCATACATTCTCATTTTTCATTCTGGACAGCACTGGTATATACCAAATAAGAGAGTCAAGTGAGTGAGTGATTCACGCTATCAAGTGCTTGATTTGAATAACAAGTGCAAGGCAGCTTCGCAGATGTAAATAAATGTATCGGACTATCTTGAACAATTAAATGCACTGAAAAGTATTCATATAAATCAGCGATAGGCACATTTTGCATTTTCAACCACGCGTGGTTGACAAGCAAATGCTGCCGACGTCGAAGCATTCACACGAACGCTATACGAAGAACTTCGCAGCGCACGCTTTTTGACTCATTTGAGTTTGGCAAAGCAAGTCAGTTGTTTATCACAATTTAAGCGAGCAACAACGTACTGCGCAAGTAAAAATTTTCATGAGCAACTTGCGAATTTTACACACAAAAAAAATAAAGTAAAATAAAATAAAACGGATGATTTTTTTTTATTATAAATTTAGAAAATGAATCTCAATGCCTTATCTGTAATAGGATTTTAAATCAAAGGAATTTATTTTATATAAAAAGGCATTATAAAACCTGCCATTCGAATTTTGATTTGTTATTAGGTAATAATAGAAATTTAAAGCTTTTAGAATTAAAAGCAAATTTTTTTCTAAAATATGTAGCTTGCCACATAGACAATAATGAAATTATTGCTCCTGAGCAAGACAATTCAGAAATTTCCTTGCCACTCTCCATTTTGGAAAAATATAAATTGCCAATAAAAAAGGCCTCTTACATAGTCGCTTTAGGTCTGGCGAAGAAACAGAATATCAAACGAACATTTAGACGACCTGCTGCGAATCAAATGCTTCGACCAGGAAATTGAGCTGGAACATATAATTGAGTAGTTAAGGTTTAGAAATTTTATTATATGATATAATACCCAATATTTTATAAATAAATTGAAATAATTGAAATAATTGAAATTTTTATTGTGTTGTATTTTATGATACTGAATTTTATTCAGTGTACCTCTGCTTACTTCGTGCGCTAACATGGTTTTCAACACAAGCGCAAAGTAAAGAAGTGTAAGTTTGCCTATCGCTGATATAAATAGATGTCTCATGAAGTTGCGAACACCTACAGTGTTTTAGCTTACGTATGAGTCCTTTTTTTACTACATCTATATATATAAAAGAAAGTAACTCGAGAGTGGCCAAACCGATTTTGATCATTTGTACTTTGATGGAAAGGTATTTTCTCAGTACGGTTTAAAAAAAAAAAAATACGAAAAAAAGGTCAAAAAATCATAATTTCAAAATGTCTTATTTCGACCACCCAGCGTGTTACGACAGTTTTTTTCGTTTTTTTCAATTTTTTTTTCATTTTGTATTTATTTATTTTGGCAACAACCAAATATTTGTTCAAATGTTTTCTTCAATACTAACAAATCTGTAGGTTGAAAATCAACAAATCATGATACATAGGCGATTTTAGTCAGTGAGCAACCATAAGTTGCGGTAGCTGAGTAGGTAGCATGAGAGTGATCCATTCGCACGAACATTGCTCTACTCTCAGATGCCGCGTTATTACACTTGGAATGCTTCATCGAAAAAGTTTCAACGACGAAAGCAAGGCGAGCGAGTTCCGGATTATCCAGATGTATTCTCAACAGATGCTATCGGTCGTATTTACACAGTGCATCCATCTAGAAATGCAGAATGTTTCTATTTGCGATTACTGTTGGTGAATGTTCGTGGGCCAACTTCATTCGAGTCACTTCGAACCGTCGATGGAGTACTCTGTCCTACATATCGTGATGCCTGTCAACGTTTGCAATTGCTGGAGATACACATTGGGATATGACTCTTGCTGATGCAATTATGTGCGCACCTGCAAATCAAATACGTTCATTGTTTGCAATCATAATTTCGACGTGTAATCCATCAAATCCGAAAGATTTGTGGGATAAATATAAGGACAACATGTCAGAGGATTTTTTGCATCGAGTTCGTGCTGCAACAGGAGATTTCAATTTGGGAATGACTGATGAGATTCATAATGAATCGTTGATTGTGATTGAGGGTATATGTTTGCTTATTAGCGGCAATTTGTTATGTACTTTATTAATACCAGCGCCTAATCGTTCAATCCACGATGCTTTCAATCGAGAATTAGAACGAGAACGTGAATATGATCGAGACGCATTGAGCCGAATGGTTTGTGATAATGTTCCATTGTTAAATCCTGAGCAGAAAATCGTGTATGAAACATTGATGAAGGCGATTGATGACGGAAATGGGGGAATATTTTTTATCGATGCTCGCGGTGGTACTGGGAAAACATTTCTCATTTCTTTGCTTTTGGCTACTATTCGTTCGAGATCTGGAATTGCTTTGGCAGTCGCTTCTTCAGGAATAGCAGCTACGTTGTTGGAAGGAGGCCGGACAGCACATTCAGCGCTGAAATTGCCGTTAAATCTCCAAGTGGTTGAAAAACCCACATGCAACATTAGTAGAAATTCCGCTATGGGAAAAGTGTTGCAATGTTGTAAAATCATCATTTGGGATGAATCCACAATGGCGCATAAACGTGCATTGGAAGCAGTTAATCGGACCATGGTGGATTTACGCAATGATTCAAGACGTTTTGGAGGCGCTTTGATTCTATTGTTTGGTGATTTCCGTCAAACGTTACCTGTCATTCCAAAATCAACTGCTGCTGATGCAGTTAACGCTTCCTTAAAGGCATCGTCTTTGTGACGCTTTGTGAATAAACTTAAATTGAATACGAATATGCGAGTTTCATTACAAAACGATCCCACAGCTGATGTGTTCTCCAAACAACTGATAGCCATCGGTAATGGCGAAGTTCCGGTCGATGTCACAACCGTTTTGATTTCATTTCCGTCGAATTTTTGTAATTTCGTTACATCGAAAGATGAACTAATTCGTAAAGTGTTTCCGGATATTGTTGTTAATTATTTGAATCACGATTGGTTAAGTGAACGCGCAATTTTGGCAGCGAAGAACAAGGATGTGAATGTGATTAATTTTAAAATTCCAAATCAAATTGGTGGTCTAATGCATTCATTCAAATCTGTTGATTGTGTGGTAAATGAAGATGAAGCTACGAATTACCCCACTGAATTTTCGAATTCTTTGGATTTGTCTGGTATTCCGCAACACATTTTACACCTAAAAGTTGGTTCAGTAGTGATTATGCTTCGAAATTTGCAACCTCCTAAATTGTGTAACGGAACGCGTTTGATTGTGAAGCAAATCATGAACAATATAATTTACGCAACAATTCTCAAAGGCAAGTTTAAAGGAGAACAAGTTCTCATTCCGCGTATTCCTTTGATACCGACAGACATGCCTTTCGAATTCAAACACATTCAATTCCCGGTTCGTCTTGCGTTTGCCATGACAATTAACAAGGCGCAAGGCCAATCATTGGATGTTTGTGGTCTAAATTTAGAAAATGAATGTTTTTCACATGCGCAATTGTATGTAGCCTGTTCACGTGTTGGTAAGCCATCTGCTTTGATTGTGTTGGCACCGGAACAAAAAACGGAAAATATTGTGTATCACAAAGTACTCGAATAAAGATGATTTCTTGCTAAGAAAATTTTTTATTTAAAAAAATAATTAATTTAATGTTTAGTTTAATGAAATGTAAATTTTTTGGTTTAGTTTAATAGTACAATGCCGCCATAATTAATTCGAAACGTCATCTGCTAGATTATGAAAGTTGAAGTGGCATTGTTAGAATTGAATTGTCTTGCACTATTTTCGTTGTATTTTTGGGTGAGACGAAGTCCGCCGGGGCTGCTAGTGTATTTATAAATAGCTATTGCTAATTTTTTAAATAAGTAAATGAATTAAATTAAGAAACACGAAATATAAAGATTTATTTTATTAATTCATTTGAATTGATCTGTGAATATTGCAATGCATTGCTCGGGGTGACGCTCGATTCACCACTACACATACATAGTATCATTAATTGTCTATTGAATATAATTAAAAGTACTTAAATTTACCATAAAACTAATAAATGATAATAAAAATATGTATGTAGTACATACATACATATATTACTTACCTCTTCAATACCCATTTCAAAGTACTGCGTGCCTTCGTTTACTTTTCGCATATACATATGTACATATGTATGTATGTATGTATGTACATACATAGTATGTATGTACTGTTTGCAATACCCGTTGTATACATAGTATATCAAAATGCACTTCGACTAGGGAATGCTAAATGTTTTACTATTTCATCAGTAATTAACATCAATTCATCACAATTTCAGAAAGAGAAAAATTATGTTTTCGGCACAGTACTACTCATTATTTTCAAGGATAATGTTTATCATCTTTAAAGATTTGTTAAAAATCTAACGGACAAATATATACATATGTATGTATTCCATTCTAGGTGATTATTTTGTAATCTGAATACAGCCCACGTTTTCTTAATGCCACCTAATATTTGTATAAGAATCGCCTAATCTTTTATATATTTCATCGAAATATATTGGAATTAAATTTCTCATGTGATACAAAGCCAAACACAAACAAGTAAAAACAGCGCTGTCTTCGGCTATGCCGAAGGCTTCATACCTTTCATGAATGGAAGAATAGTAAAAAACGTGTTATTGTATTACAATTTCGTATTACCTATAGTTAAAAGCGAAAATTTCCTTCAAATCAATAAAAATAATTCTAGTACAGGCATTGTTATAAATTATTTAATGCTTTTCCTTATGTAATTAAAAAGAAATATGTTTTAAGAAGGGAATGGTTTTTGAATATTTTTAATATCGTATCGACGCTTGATATTTAACATTTAAAAAATACAAATAATTAACTATTAATATGTAAGACCTACATACATATGTCGGTCTTTGAAAACAGTTATCAGATCCGTAAATAGTTCCCAAACGTTTAACGCTATGATTCATGTGATATTGCGCTGAGCTTATTACTTTTCGCAATAAATATTTGTCCTGAATTTATCTTGCCGATTTACACTGTGAACTCCGATCTTGATGAATACTAATATATAGCTAATAATGGTTGATGTTTGTGCAAAATTTCAAGCCTTTAGCTGTTTAAATGGAGGAGTTATGGTGCAAAATGCAATATCTGAACAATCGGTTGTATGGGAGCTATATGTTATATTTCTCCGATCTTCATGATTTTCAATACTGATACGTAGCTAATAATGGCTGATATTTCTGCAAAATTTCAAGCCTTTAGCTGTTTAAATGGAGGAGTTATGGTGCAAAATGCAATATCTGAACAATCGGTTGTATGGGAGCTATATGTTATATTTCTCCGATCTTCATGATTTTCAATACTGATACGTAGCTAATAATGGCTGATATTTCTGCAAAATTTCAAGCCTTTAGCTGCTTAAATGGAGAGTTATGGCGCAAAATTCAATATCTGAATAATCGGTTGTATTATATGTTATAGTCACCCGATCTGGCCGATTCCGACAAATGTTTAATCATTTGTACAACGACACCTGCTCACCAAATTTCATCAAAATAGCTCTAAAATTGAGGGACTAGTTTGCGTTCAAACAGACGGACAGACGGACAGACAGACGGACATGGCTAAATCGACTCAGCTCATCGTCCTGATCATTTAGGTATACTTTTTGATGGGTCTATCTCTTCTCCTTCTGGCACTTACAAACATCGGACCAAACTTAATATACCATTTCATTCTCATGAAAGGTATAAAAAGGGGAAAAGCGTAAAATAATTAATTCATTCTCATTGTGAAGTAATATAAATAGCTAAAGTGGAAACCTTCATAAACAGAGGAGGATGAAAAATGGATGTAATATTCGTAGTCATGAGATCTTTTAACATAAACAGATTATTAAAAAACAACATACATATCTCCCCATCCAACCCAAATCAAATCTGAACATTTTAGAATGCAATTCGAATTCAATTCGACCAGAAATTTGCGGCTTAGCCTATTCAAAATTATGGAGTATATTAATAAACAAAATTAAGTCGGTATGTACTTAAGATTAGTGGCAGCTTTTGACATTGGAGCGTATTTTTAGTAAGAATAAAGTTGGTACTTAAAGTTAGTTGAAGAGTTTTCGTCAGATAACCCATTGAAAATTACACCAAAAAGCTACAACTAACTTTAAGTATCCACTTAATTTTTACTATGAATACGCCTATATTACATAAAGCTGTTTCACAAAAGCTTTTCTTTCACAAAATAATAGATTTTAAAGGGATTGCGACTTTTTATATGTATTCAACTATAGCAATAAATATTTAATAAACTAGTATCTTATGGCAATGATATTGTAGAAAAAAAAATTGGGCAATTGATTTAAATACAACTCTGTGTTATGATAACGCTGAATCAGAAAAGTACAAAATTAACAAAATAAAGAAATCTACATACATATGTATGTATGTACAGAGGCTCACATATGTATGTACATATGTAAGTATTTTTGGATATGAAGAAAATAAACCAAACGATAATATTTTTGCATTTGTTCCTGTTTTATTTATAAATTATGTATTCAATTAAATATGTTTATCTACTCTTTGCTTCTTTGAGACTTCATTAACGCATTAACAATCTTTGTACATAGGAACAAACTGTATACAATTCAGAATTTGTAACTCGCTCATGACTTTAAAATGTGGTTAATTTTCAACGCAAAACATTTTCCAACACAAAAAATAGTCTCAAGGAGGTTTTGCAAAGGGAATGGGAAAAAATATCAGCTGAATTTTGTCGAAAGTCGGTAGCGCCATACGAAATACTAGATAGTTTTTACATTTACTTACTATATATCACTTTTAGTCAAATGCTTACTTTTGTGAGTTACCCAACAATGCAAAATACTACTTACCTAACAACACATATGTATACTGCATGTAGAGATTCTCCGTACGATACCAACCACCTATTCACATGCCCTCTCAAATCTACTCCCTCTCCCTGTGGTCCAACCCTGTCGAAACAGCTCGTTTCCAGGGCTTCCCCTAGATAAGTTTGACGACAACGACCATGGGTGAATCCGCTTTTTACTGGGCGTGACTAGCCGCTACAATAACAACAACAACTTTTGCGATTTACAAATCCTGAATTATCTTCATTATTTTCCTGTATACCTTTATTATTTTCTGCGAAGTTATGAGTTGATATTTATGAAAATAACTAAACGCTCTCATTTTGCCACTTGTTATACCATACTTGTTATGCCACCTCTACTAACTTCAGCAACGAAAGCTAAGAGTTCTGCATTTGTATGTAAACATTTTTCTTAGTGGCGGTGCTCCGAGCAATCCGATAACCAATTTTATTTTCAAGAAATATGCGAAGAAACGAACTATTACGATAAATATTTGTGCTGAATACTTTATATAAATTATTCTACGAGTTCTTAAGTAAAAATACGAGCATTATTTTATAATTAAAAGTGCCCAATTTTAGTTAATATTATCAAGTAAATTAATTTCAATATTATTATTATTATTTATTAGATATATCAAAACGCTTATATCTAAATATCAAAATGAGTACTATATGCCAGGGCTTACGACTCTATCATTAGGTGTGTATTACATTATTTTTGTGTTTTGTGTAAATCTGGTTTTGAGATTAAATGTGTTTTAATGAACTGCATAGTTTCAAAAAGTTAATTATTTTGTTAATATTTTCTGCCGAAGGTTTGTCAAGACGTGCAGTCGGTTTAGAGTCCTTGAAGGTTTCGATCCTGTGGTCTTGGAGACTTGGGCATTCGTATAGGAGGTGGTCTATTGTGGAATCTGATCCGCACCACGGACATGTGTTTTTGGGTTTCCCTGTCAGGAAGTGTTCGTGTGTCAATAGAGTGTGCCCAATGCGTAACCGTATAAAAGTAGAAGTTTGGCTTTGAGTGTTGTCGCTTGGAAAACGAGGTTTTTGTCCTGATGGGTTAAATTTGATGTGGTTCAAGGACTTCTCTTTTTCCTTTCGAATATAGGCTGCAACAGTACTATTTAGGTCGTGATTTTCGGATGTGGCAAAAGTAAAACATAGTAGTTTGTACATTTGTTTTGCTGCTTCATCTGCTGTCTCATTGCCTTCAATCCCAGTATGTAGTTGATTTTTTTGTTATGAGTATGAAGTACTGCTTTAATGCTTTGCATTATACTGCTGGGATTGTTTACGCTTAGGATTCCTTGCAAACACGATAAACTGTCTGTGCATATAACGAATTTCCCTTTTTTTAATCGCATGATCAATGGCTGTTTTGATTGCAACTGCTTCTGCTGTGAAGACTGAGGTTCCATCGAGAAGCCAACCACCTGATCTGAGTGAACATGTGTTGGACACTGCAGCGAACGTGATTGTATTGTTAGTTTTTGAACCATCTGTGTAAATAAAGTTCCAGTTTTCTTGAGTATACTTTGAAAACTGTTCGCGAAATAGACCTCTGTATACTTCAGGACTAGTTGTTGACTTTTTTTTGCTGGTGGAGGCACATGTTAATGGCTGATTTATCAAAGGTCCACCAGGAATGACGTGGTGTCTTGTAACAAGTTTTTTGCTGCTCAATACCAAATTTTTTGCAGAATGCTACAAAGCGTCGTACGGTGGAAATTTTTTAAAACAATTAAATAGAACAGAATTTGTTGTGTTTATTAATCGGAGCACCAATTTTAATGTGGTTGCCTTAACACTTTCTTCCAAGGAGGGAAATCCGGCTCCGAATAGTATGGTTCTTGTTGGCGAAGTTGGGAACGCGTTAAGACTGCGACGCACCACCGTGTGGTATGGTGAATTTAGCTTTTGGATGTTGCTTTTGGCACACCACCCATAGGCAGGCCATAGTCAATTTTGGAAGAAATTAGCGCTTTTGTTACATTTGTTAGTATGTTAGTGAGAATTTGGGATTTTTTTTATGTTAAGAATTTGATAATATTTAGTCTGGCAGCTAGTTGGTTTCTTAGATCTAAGCAATGCGATTTAAAGTTAAGCTTATTGTCAAAAATTATGCCCAGAATTTTAAGACTATGGAGTTGTTCTATATGCGTGTTTTTAAATGCTAAGTTAAGAGAAGGACAGTGTTGTTTCTTGCAGATATGCAGTGTTTTGCATTTACTGATTGATAGTGATGCTCCAGAAGTGTTACCCCATCTGTCAATGTCGGTAAGAATTTTCGAAAAGACTTCTTGGACGAGTGATAAGTCGGGAATTCTCGTGAAAATAATTAGATCATCCGCGTAAATTTTGTTGTATTTTTCGCATATCTTGCTTAATTGGTCAAAGGTAATGATGAATAGTACTGTGGATAGACGTGAACTCTGTGGGATGCCATTGTATAATAGGTAATGTTGGGACAACTGGTTGAGTCTTCTGAACCAACATTCCATTGTTGCAATTGCTCTAGTACCGTGTTTACTCCTACGCGATCAAACGCTTTTTCGAATTCGGTAGCAAGGATTGTAGCATGACCTCGGGATGAAAGAGCATCGAACGCAAAGTATTGAATTTGGAGTAGAACGTCCATAGTACTGAGACCTTTCCTGAATCCGGTTTGCTTTGGTGATAGTAAATTTTTCTGAGTTATGAACCAAGAGAGTCTGGTGGCTATGATTTTCTCAAATATTTTGGCTAAACAGGGGAGAAGGGATATTGGGCGGTAACTATTTACATTATCCACAGGTTTATTGGGTTTGTTTTTAAACGTTTTAGTTGATATTTATAGTTGTTGAATCAGAAAAAGTGTTACAACTATAAAAAAGAAGCAGGCTGTGTCAGAGACACGGCCATTAAGTTTAACGTAGAATACGCCACCCGATAAGACAGAAAACATATGTAACAATAAATGATAAATAATACAAGCAAATGAATTTCTTTATTTGATAGGTAGTTACTTTGGATGATATACATAAGCTTATGATAGGAAAAATAGGATAAAAATGTTTTTAAATTATCAATTAAATTTCTCGCAAAAACGAAGTCAATGGCTGTTATCAATAGTAAAGATAAATGATAAATAACATACGCGAATCAATTTTATTATTTTTTTTGCAGTGCTTGGCAGCATTTTCTCTTCTTTTACTCTACTTTAACTTGCCCGCCTAAAATTATGCAATACAAAGAAAGGGCTGCACGAGTACATTTAAATCGCCCCCAACAGCAAACACTCAACCAAACACCACACACATATTTGTGTGCATGTGTTTATACAATTTTCATTTGAGAAATTTAAATATTAGGAAGATATCAACCAACATGAAATGTATGTCAAACGAAAGCTAACATCTTCATTTGACTACAAAAAAAAAAAAAAAAATTAATCGAGCCGTTTCCTTATAATTAAAGAAATAGAGAATACAACAATAAAAACCTGACATTGGTGCCCATACCGTAAGGTAAGACGTATTCTACGCCAAAAATATGCAAGAGGGGCATAACTTAAAATAATTCAGTAATTACTGCATAAAAATATCACCAAAAAAGGCACAACGAAAAAATCGTATTTCCCAAAGTAAAATACATATGTATGTACATATATTAATTTTTCGGCCTATTTATTTATGTAAGTTAACAGCGTGAAAATAAAAAAAAAACGTTTAAAAGTGAAAATTTTTGGAAAGCCTAATAAAAGCCAAAGCGGAAAAAAACTATTTTAAAAAAATATTAGTAGCAGCAAGTGTTATTGTAACCTCGTAAAAGCATAAAAAAATTAAAGGACTCAATTAATGCCTGACAGAAAGGTGGAAAAAACTGGTTGCTAAAAATTATTAAACTGCATAGCAGTTTTGCTATTTTTCGTATGAACAATTTGCCAACTGCGTACTAAAAACGGAATGCTGCAATCGGAATAACGAGCGAAATTCCTCAAACGAATAGAATCCTGCGATCTAGTTGTTTAAGATTTTTAATATTTTTTGTATATTAGTACTACTACTTTCAGGTACTCAGGGATCGAAGAGTAAAATAATAGATTTTTTTAAATCTAACTACATACATACATACATATGTATGTACCAGCAATTGACGGAAGTGCAGCAATATGGGAAAAATATGATTACGTAACGCACCGTACGAATCTGACGAACTATCGCAACGTCTTGAGGGAAACTGAGAACATATTTCATGTTTTTCCCCAATATCACATGACAGGCGGGCACAGACCAAATTTATCGATTACTTGACACTGTAGGTACAAATTCACCACAGGCATGCTTGGAGCATAAACATAATTGGTACTGCGCTGAAGTACATACATATGTACATAGCTGGTACTGCAGATTTTGTTGATTTTAATGAAGTAAAAAATAAGGAGCAAGCACTTATCTCTATAAGTCAATAATGATATACATATGTAGCAATAATAATAATAATATATTATTCTTGGAGGACAGTGACCGTCAATTTTTCATCAATACTAAAATACACCAACAAATCGATAAATTTACGGATACAGTTAACAAAATTATTAAAAACACGAAGAAAGCGGAAATTGACACGGGCCATCTTTTTGAATTATTAATGGCTATAAATAGAGCTGTTATAACAGATTTGCACAATATCATCTACTCAATAGTTTTGAGGTAGTTAAATGTTGTTAATCCTATAATTCTGGATACAGAAGACATTTCAAAAATATGGATCACTGAGTACACTTCTAATGTAAGCATAAGCGATATTGTAAGTAACTTTAAGTTGAAAATCTTTCAAAATGATGAAATAACCTGCTTTATTATGAAGTTCCCAAGAATACAGAAATTATGTAGTTTTGTTAAGGTGTTTCCGGTGGCAGACCACGAAAAAATATTTTTTTTGGAAACCGACACGGTTGCAGATTGCGGTAATTCAACAATTCCTGTTACAAATTGCACGGCGGCGCTATCTACAAGTTTCTGCAAAATAAAGACAGATGCTACATGTGTGCAACAACTATTCAAGTCATAAGGCAACGTGTAAAACTACTTTCAATAAATTTGATCCAATCATCGAAGTCGACAGTGGCTTAGTTGTCATGAACGACCAAACTTTCGAAGTTCGGGAGGCGGAAACTTCATCGGTTACACTATTCGGCACTTATCTGATAACCTTCGAAGGGGGAATCTGCATAAATGGCATGATTGTCAACGAAAAAGCGAAAGCAACACTCCGGCCTGGAGTTCCTTCAACACAATTCGTAAACTTGACAGAACATTTGGAAATCTTAACCTTACCTTATTTGCGCAAAATCAATCTGAGAAACCTTAACCACATTGGAAACTTACACGATGTAATCCGAACCCGTTCCTACCCAAGGTATGTTGGTAATGCTGGCTATCAATACTACTATTGGTGCAATCCTCATATACTGGAAATTTAAAGTAAATAGACGCATAAATGATACAATTAACAAGGAAGGGATGGTAGCCAAGATTATAAAAGCGGCCGCAAACGGCCTCAATTTAGAGGAGGGGGAGTTAACACATGAGTCCCCTCGCCAATTCGATGCCGCCTAATAGACGCTGGCTCAGCGGTTCTGGGAATTTCGCCACGCCAGTCAGCCAGCGCGAGAACTGTCCGCGAACAAACGGCATACTGACAGGCATGCGCTACAACAACAACTCTGTCACCGAAATTGTGCCAAACATAGGGGCAGGTAGATAAGTAGAAAATAATTTAAGTTCAGTTCTAATCAGCTTGTGAAATAAACAACAGCGCATAGCGCTTAACAAACTTCGGTTGTTTTTTATAAGCACATAGCGATTAAATAATAATTTGTATGCATGTAGTATATTAAACAGTAATTTTTATAAGCTCAAGGCCATTTCATTAGGAAAAACTATTAATAAAAACGCCAATGGTAGCTATTTCGGAGATCACCACATCTCATTAGACTTCTGGCAAGGATCGAGCTCACTTCCTCTATATTATACTCATTAAGGCAAAGCCTAAGCTGTGTATACTGTTGTTGCTTTTTAATCTTCCTATTATTGCAAACACAATTTCAAGTAAGTGTCATAATAGGCAATGCAGTGCCGAAAATAGTTTATAAATTCTCTTGTAACAGCTGTGCAGGTAATTCACGATTTCTTGTATTTTGTACTTCTATGTACTTAGATATGTATGTATGTACATACATATGTACATATGTATATTGCTAGTATTATATGATCGTAATTTGTTTTGCAATCGAAACCAGACTGATTTCGAACCTATGTACATATACATACATATGTACATATGTATGTATGTACATATGTATGAATGTACATATAGGCACATATTCATCAAGTAGAAGAACTACTGAGTCAATTCATAACATGCAATATTATAATAAAAAAATATTTATGAATGAATATTTTAAAAATGAAAAATTATTATTTTTTAAACAAATTAAAGGAAGTGTATTTAATATGATATTCACATTGTTATCTTATATTTTTTACCATTTGTTATAAACGGGAAATGTTTTTTCCAAATTAAACTAAATTCACTGGCTACTGCTATTGCAAGAAAAAAACCTTCAGCAATGAGGCCAGTGCGAATATATTTATTAAAGTACTGAATTCAACTGTTTATTTAGTTTTAAGAAATTGATTTATGATACATTGTTTTTTTTAATAAATTTGCATCGTCTCGTAATAATCTCCTCTGCATATTCATGCAACTGTTGCTTATAGCATATTCTTCCTCCTGGGACAAAAGTGCAGCGGCTACAGAATCCATTTTATTTTAATTTAATTAAAAAACTTGCTTACAAATAACTAATAATCGCTGGTCTCAAAATTCACTCTTCACTTTGTTTATTTCACTTTATTTTAAGAACTTCGATTTTAATAATTTTAGTTGGCAACGCGGCCGTGAGTTACGAACGGATTTCAGCATAGCATTTTCGAATTGTTCGGAACGGAGCTACGAATTCGTAGGCTACGAAAATTCGGATTTCAGCTGCTGCAACGCAAGCTCCTTTCTTTTCATGGCCTCCATTTCATTATTGTGCCGTTTCTTCTCGCGCAGAGACTCCCTCTTCATGTCATGAATATTTTGCAAAATATTTATTAATACACCACTTTTTTCTATGCACAATTTAACTTACATATTTGTTCGTTGTTTTCCGTGTACACTATTTATTTTATTATTATTATTGTTTTGAATTTGCTAAGTTCCGACACCAGTTGCTATTCGTACAAAATCTCCGAAAAATGCAATGAAATGACAGCTACGTCGGATTCAGGCATACCAACATTACGAATTTCGAAATTACGATTCCGCAATTTGGATTTGAGCATACCGATGTTACGATTCGTAGCAAATTCGTAATTACGACGGATTTCAGCATAGGGGTGTTAGTATTGAAGAGTTCGCATACACATCGCAGTGGGTAGTTCAGTTTCGCGAATGACAGGCTAATACGAATACATTCATTGAAAATAACAACGATTTTAAAACGAAATTCCTTTTGTTTCTTGCCCCGCAACCTATTTTCAACTCGCCTCCGTTTTTCAGTTATACATTTTTTTGATACTCGGTGATTGTTCAAATTTATGGTTCATGAACAGAAAACATCAAGGCGAATTCATATAAACAAATAAGCAAATTGTATAGTTTCATGTTGTAAAACGAATAAATATCATTTATTTCTAAAAGTAGTAGTTTGGAAGTCAGCCGCCATTCAATAGTTTTATTTTTAAAATCTATCGAAGGTTTTGGTGCAATTAACTCTGAACAAACCGGTAGAACTGCGGGAAAAGTTCATATTTTCATACATATGCCCACTTACCATTTATTGCCAAAATATATTAAATATTGTTGACCAAAGATTAAACTTTAACGGGGGTCTAAAATGATCAAAAACGTTACGTAATATGTGCACTACCCCTAAGAACTTATGTCGACGATTTAGAATTTTCCATTAATTGTGAAATAACGGCGAAAATTGTAAGATGCTTTTGCTGACTATCGTAAGTAGTTTGAAATTTGAAGTGCTAAGAATTTTGTTTAACAAAGACAACGGTGTCAACGAGCCATATGTATAAAAAAAATGCATACATACATACATATGTATGTATGTACGTGCGAATATGTTTTAGTTAAGAATAAAGGGTGTATGTAAACTTTACTGATTCACTGTATGTACATAAGTGCATAAATCATTAATTCGATATCTTTGTCGTTCTTGCAGCCCTGAAAATGGCTAGTTATGAAAATGAAGATGTGATCTTTTTGTAAAGTTTATTGCGGCCCTAAAAAGGCCCTTTTATTTATCAATATTGCTGACCTTTAAATTAAAGAATTTGTAATTTTCTTACTCGGGGAATTGTAGTATATTTCACATTTGCATATCCGCGCCGTTGTTGATGGAACAAAACGCATTGAGGTCAGTATTTTTGTATATTTTCTTTTTTGTTTTGTGGGCATCATTAATTAGTTCTTTATTCGTTTTACGTATTTTTAAGAACATTCTTGCCCTGCAAAATATTTATTTTACTTTAATATCGCAATGAATATTTAAAGCAAGCAAGCCGTATTCATAGAAGGTGATGTCATAGGAGCAGTTGATTTGATTTTTTTATTCAAGCCGAATTCATACCAGGTGGTGACAATATGATTTACAACAAACACATCATTTTGACTTAACGTTCACCAAGCGAATTCAATCAGCTGCCTGATCAACTTCTCCTTATACATATGCATTCGCCTTGATATTATTGTTGATATTCTCATTTGAAGTAAGAGCAATAATTTATAGGGAATATTTATATGAAATAAAAATACCAATAATAAAATTGGAAAGTGTGAAATTTGTGGGAATGGACCGTTCTTCCAAGCTCCGAGTGATGGGCGAAGGAATGTGTTGTGGAGCATAGCGCGCCGGAGGCAGCTGCGGATAAGGGATGTTGTGTATGCGGATCATTTTTTTAAGAAAGTTCTACGTGGCGGCTCCGGTGCGACTGACGTTGGGCGTCGACACACATGCCCAAATCATGCTTAGCGGCACCCCACCTGCATCAATCGGCGGCTTGTTGGCTCAGGCTACCATATTCGGGTTGATGCTCTCTGGAGCCCAACAAAAATGAACAATAAAATTATATACACATATCTACACTATTCACAAAAAAAAATAAAGCTGCGAAAAAAAGCCCACGTATGTTCTTCCTTAACGTTTCTTTCTTTTACCATCCTTCCAAGTAGGGCACAGGAGACGATGACGGAGGAGCACGGAGCGGCTCATTGGAAACAAACCGAAAAAACAAAAAAAATATTTTTTAATCAAACATGTGATGTGGTGTGAACTGGTAGTTGGATGATGTTGACTCGCAGGATTTTAGCTTTCTGCTACTTGAAATAAGTGCGAACAGTAGGAGTGTGAATGGCATTGAAAATAGTAGCCTTGCAATGATCGCTAGATGTAAGCTTAAGTGTACGTTTGATTGTGTTTACGACGGCAGCGTAAATATTTTTCTAACCGCCCTAATACACGCGTACATACACATACGCATACATATGCAACTGCGAATTATTCCGTATTTCCCGCCGGATAATTCCTTTTGTTAATTTTTCCATTTACTTGCTTTCCAATAAAATTGCGGTTGAAGGCAACCGTAAATTTTTTCCTAACTTTCACTCTGTCTCAGGATCTCAGAAGCGACGCAGGTTAACTACCACTTCACACCACAGGTAAAACCATATCTACATACATATATACATTTGAATAAATTCTAATTGAATTAAACTAAAACAAATCTTTTTCATTTCTTTACAAAAATTCCAACTGTGCGTCTGGACTGCCCTCTTAGGAGACACGACTCACATTTGTACAGATTGTATGTTCGTTGTTTTGATTTTGTTTGTTTTTATATTGCAAATATAGCGCAACTCAATTTGTTTTGCTTCTGTTTTCGTCAAGTTTTTCTTCTGCTGCTTCAAATGAGCGCAAACAGTAGGGGTGTCAGTGGCGTTGAAAATAGTAGCCTTGCAATGCTGAACATTTCATTTAGGCGCCAAAAAGGATTCAATGTTGTGCACTTTAATGCGCGCTGTTTGAACAGTGAAAAGATGGATTATGTTTGAATCTTCTTGTGTCGCAGATACCTGGTTTAGACCGGAGGTATTGGATGTCCATTTTGACATTAAAGGATGCACTTTTTATAGGCAGATTAAGAGGGGTGGTGGTGCCACTTCTGATTTCAACATAGTTGCTTCTCTGCTTTGCTAGCTGGCGCCAGCTAGAGACACCAAGTGAAGCTACGTCCTTCTCCACGTGGTCTTTCCAACGTCGAAGAGGCCTTCCACTCTGCCCCCACCAGCGGGTATCGCGTTAAATACTATCAGGGATGGATCATTTTCTTCCATACGTAGAACATGACCTAGCTAACGTCCCGCTGAATCTTAATTCGCTGTTCTATGTCACTGTCATTATAAAGCTCATAAAACTCATCGTTCTATCGTCTGCGGTGTTCGCCGTCGGACATCTCATCTGATGTTGACAGCGCCTATGCTTCTGCGCCATACAATAGCACGGCGTTATAAGGGACTTATAGAGTGTGGTTTTCGTTCGTCGATATATGTAGGACTTACTGCTCATTTGCCTACTGAGCCCAAAGTAGCATTTGTTGGCAATAGAGATTCTTCGTTGGATTTCGAGGTTGAGATTGTTGTCTAAGGGCCATCTCATCTGATGTTAATAGAGTACATACTTCTACATCATACAATAGCACTGGGTGATAAGGACTTTTAGAGCATAACTAATCGAGAGAAATCTTTACTACGCAGTTGTCTTCTCAGCCCAAAGTAGCACTTGTTGGCAAGAAAGATCTTTCGTTGGATTTCGAGGCTGAGATTGTTGTTGGTGTTAATTCTGGTTTCAAGATAAAGAAAGGCCTCTATTCTGTCAAAATTGTAACTGGCAACAGTGGCGCGATAGTCAAGACGCGAATGCGCTGACTGTGTATTTGATGACTGGAGGAACATCGTTTTACCCTCTTTCACTTCCAGACCTACTCGCTTCGCTTCTTTATCCGGCTTGAAAAAGGCAGAACTATCGGCGCGGCTGTTGAGGTCAATGATGTAGATATCATCGGCATACGCGAGTAGTTAGTTCCACAGCCTTATAAAAGATTTTGCAGCTTGAATTATCTTTTCCAACATACATAAGTATGTATTGGTAAAGAAGTCACATGACAGGGAGTTACCCTATCTGAAACCGTGTTTGGTATCAAACGGTTCGGGGTGGTCCTTCCCAATTCTGGCTGAGCTGGTGGAGTTGATCAGCGTTATTTTACATAGCCGTATTAGTTTTGCAGGGATACCAAATTCAGGCAACTTGTTCTCGTGCTGTCGAAAACTGAATTAAAGTCGACAAATAGGTGGCATGATCTTCTGAAATAGAACAGCATTAAATTTATGTTTTTAGTATTTTAGTTTTATACTTGTTAGATATTCCACCTCATGCGCTTTTTAAAATCCACCTCACTCGTTGCATCGAGCGTACCTTCAAAGCTGGAGCTGGTAAATATCGTTTCCAATACTTCTTGTACTTCTTGCATTTCTCTATTGGGACATAATCTACAAACGTTAAAGAATTACTCATTTTGGTTTGTTTCTTTAAAATTTCGCTAAACAAATCGTATTTTTAAGACAGATTTTGCCAGTGTTGTGAAGGAACTAAAAGGAAATTTTATTCGAGTTGGAGCGTTCTTTCACAATTCGGGTAGAAAGAAACGAGGCTATATTTGATGCGCGTCTAGATATTGCCTACAAATAAAATAAATAAACGTTTAGAAACTAAAAACCACGATTTAATGACAAATTAAAGTGGAAACTAATATTTAATTTAAGTGTTATCCTTTTTATAATTGTTCGCTTGTTATCAAATTGGCAATTTGCATAAGATGGCTGATCACAAATGCAGACGCGGGTGAAAGCCTCGCAGTGGTTCTAGGTTGTGTTCTGGCGTACTCAATCTAAGGAGTCTACTACTACTACTACTAATACTACTACTACTAAGACAACTACTACTACTACTACTACTAGGACAACTACTAACTACTACTACTACCACTACTATCAAACTTTGCCATAAATCAACTTCTGTATACGATGTTATCTACTTACATATAATATACTAGCTTACAATGAAGACTTTGTTAGATGTGCGATTTTCTATACCTAGCCCAAATGTATGAAAAATATCCCGTTACAGATTACATTATTTTACAATTGACTCCCCTATAATAAAAAAAACTGGTAATTTTGTAGACTGTATATGTTGTAACGTAGTAATTAGATTTATCGAAATTCGATGATTTTTTCCATTATAAAAGAATAACTTAATAGGTGATTTTTCGGTCGTTTAAAAGGGCTTCACTGTATAAGTCAATTTGTATTCATTCTATTTATAATAAATATTTTATTTCTGTTTACAGATATATTGCGATTGTTCATCCTTTAAAAAGGCGTACTTCACGACGAAAAGTACGAATCATTCTGTTACTAATTTGGGTTCTCAGTTGTCTACTGGCAGCACCTTGCTTGCTCTACTCCAGCACCATGACAAAAAGGTAAACATTACACAATCTTATATTTTCTTCAACTTGTATAAAGTAAGGATACGTTCGTCACTCGTGCGCGTAGACGTGTGTTGTAATTAATGAAATAACTACATATGTATGAGAGTTGGCTGCGTTTGTAGGGCTTTAATAAGGTACGATAGGTAATAAGATACGTACCATAAGTTCATTTTGATACAATATCTAAGTGTTATATTCATTTTTATAAAGAAATACTATGTTAAACAACTGAACTCAGACGACATAAACGGAATCCTGATGGTGATCTTAGCAGACTTCAGGTCTTGGATTACCCCTGAAGGCAATTTTATGCCTACACACATTATGAGTGAATATCGTGCAGGAGTTTCGATTGCCCGGCAGTTTTTTTTTCGAAGATTTGGTGTAGAAACACAAAAATAGTCCTTTGAATGTAAACAGCCGTAGTTCATCCAATTTTATGGTAAGGTTCCCTGGTCTGGTGGACGGCCTTACGAGACTAACGTGCATGGCCGTGACAGAGGCATTGAGAGCATGTCCTACATATGACATGCATCTTATAAAATATCCCTTGCCTATAAATAATCATATAATGTATTCTGCATTAGCGTCAGCTGTAAGGCTCCGAGAACTGAGCCTGTAAATGGAAAGAATGAAGGACCATAGTGAACTTATTTTTTTCTTGAGACAGAAATCTTACCACCTGAGTCAATTCTCCAGTGTTTTCCCGGCAGAAGTCTTTGCTATATCTGTCGTGCGTTAGAGTGTAACTCACAACCAAATCGAAAGCGGTTAAGCAATGCAAAACTCTATTAAATAGAATCTGCCACAACGAGGCAGCCGATCAGTGCACAGCGCTAAGACGACGTAAAGACCTAACGTCTCGTCGAGACTGGCGGCAGTTCTCATAGGGTACTAGACTATCAGAGTGACACATAAGTCCAGGAATTTCTCGTTGTTCTTCACCATTCGAAATTTTTTTAAAAGGTGTTTTGAGCTTCGAACAGCAAACAAGTGACCAAATATATCAAAGACTCATGTAGAAGAGTTTGTTCGTTATATAGAAAAAACCAACCCGTACAGAACTACAATCAACACTGCCATATCTCAAAACCATTATAAATTTCTATCATCAAAATTATATTTTGCACCTCCTTAACAGATTTTTTTGAAACTTACTTACGGCGATGCCATCCAGTGACTGAAAATACATTTCAGAAACCATTTCAGGAACATTTCTGATCTTTGTTGAATTCATAATATCTCTTGGCGATTCGTTAATATTTGAAGGTAATAAAACTGCTGCCGTAGGCAAATCTCAATCAAGATGAAACAGGGTAACATATCTTCGTATTTAACAGCTATTAAAACACAAATACTGTGCAAAATGGGCACAAACAAGAACAAAACAAATTCGTCAGCAATGTAGTGAGTAGAAAACGGCCGAGCATCGATTTTTATTGCCAAACCTAACCTAACCGAACTTTGACAAATTTTCGCCGAAGGCCAACCGAATATTTTCAAGATCTCAAATAATGAAAACACATTGAATTTTTTAAAATATAGATTTTTGATATTGTTATTAAAAAATGAGCATTAGTTTAAATAACATCCATTTCAGTTTATAACTTATATCTTTAATACCAGGAATTTAATAATTTTATCTTGCTATGCAAAAATAACACACGATAATAAAAAAGTTAATTTTTGATTTGATACTTCAATTTTCAAAATTAAAACGAACCCAGCCCACATTCAAAGAGAAACATATTAAAACTAAAACTTTGCAAGAATCGAAATTTAGTGGCCGAAGCCGAATCGCGGTTCCTCTCTAGTAATAAATATACCACTTTACAAGTACTTATTTGCCAATTAAGATTCTAAAACTTAATGCAATTTATACATATTAGAGTTGTATGTTTATTTTTAAAACATTTTTTTAAATATTCCTTTTTGTAAAACTTTTATTTTTTCAATAAATTTATATAAAACTGTTTGTTGCTGTCATAGCAAAATTGTGAAATATTGTAATGAAAATCGTCTCCAACTTAATTAAGTACTATTCAGAGGATTAAATGACATATTTAAGCGGGCGCATGAAAAGAAATTCGAATATGAGCATTTTTATGCTTACCGCATGTATGTACATATGTATATATTTATCTTAAAACTACATACATACATATGTGTGTGTAGTTAAGTCAAAGCGTACTCTTTATCTGAATGAACACTATTTTGTTGTCGAAAAATAAACCATAATTTTTTACTCTGTATTTTTACAGATACTACAATGGCAAATCGCGAACCGTCTGCTTTATGTTATGGCCAGACGGTCGTTATCCAACATCTATCTCAGATTATGCGTATGTATTACATATGTAAATCCAAATTGTATATCGTTGATATTTAACAAAATATTTTTATATGCAGTTACAACATTATTCTACTCATACTTACCTATGGTTTTCCAATGGTTGTTATGCTTATATGTTACACATTAATGGGCCGTGTACTTTGGTATTTAAAAACATCTCGGTCCATTTCAATGCTCTCTCAATGTCCTTCTTATTTTAGGGGTAGCCGTTCAATCGGAGAAAATACCGATCGACAAATGGAATCCATGAGATCGAAGCGAAAAGTAGTCCGGATGTTTATTGCGATCGTTTCAATATTTGCTATATGCTGGTTTCCATATCACATGTTCTTTATCTATGCATACCACAACAATGATGTCACGTCTACTAAATATGTGCAGCACATGTACTTAGGGTTCTACTGGCTGGCTATGTCAAACGCTATGGTAAATCCAATAATATATTACTGGATGAACAAAAGGTAACAAGATTAGTGTTTCTTCAAATAGTTTTCTTAATATCGAAACTTTTTCTTATAGATTTCGGCTTTACTTTCAAAGGATAATGTGTTGTTATTGTTGTAGCGCAGGCAAACATAAAATGGACTCGCCAAATATATTAGCTAATAAAAATAGTTTTCAGAAAATTGTGAAAGGTACAGTATATCATTTAGCTTACTAGTATATATAAAAGAAAACAACCAATAGCGATCGCGATATTCGGTTAGAATGGCTCCAATTATTCCTGCATCGCAAAGTCATAGATCTGTTCAATTTTCCTTTCGACAAAAAATTTTGTCGTTAAGAAATAAATAAAAACTTAAAAGTGGTTTGCTGCTCTCAAGAATCGACCTCCTGTTCTTCTCATTTGTATGCCAACACATTATCCTATCGTTTGTTTTCACAAAGCCAGCAGCGCAAATTACAAAACGATTTTGTTTAATGAATTTTGTTTGCTAGTGATTAGCCAACACGTAATCAAACATAATTTTATTAGAAAGTCTGTTGAAAGTCTAATTTCTAAATCAAGTCTAAGTGCAAAGAGAGCCTTGTCAGAATCATGCTGCCATATAATTTTTTTCATATGCGATAAAAAACCTTTGTGTTTTGTAGAAATGCAATTCATAAGACATTAGAAATAGACATTAGAATAGACGGGGCGTGATAACCGCTACAACAACAACAACATTAGAAATAGTTTCATAGTAATCGTTTATAAATTTCTTTGTAAGTCAAGTAAAGTGTAAATTTTGCATAAATATGCATAATGGAGCCATAAATCATTAATGAAAAGTCACCAATGGCTTTCTACTGGTTATGAAGGCACTCGTATGTACATATGTATGTATGCGCTCTGTAAGTACTAAATATGTATGTGTTCTAAATTTAGATAATTTTTTTTTTACTTCTCCAAAAAGTAAATTGAATATTTTTATCGAAAATTTATCGATCCAAGTCCATGTAGCCTCAATCGGAAGTTCCTGTTCTCAATTAAATTTTTAGACCTTGAGAGCACAAATGAACATAACCTGCGTCTAATGGTGTAACATCATTGTTGCCGCTAAATATAAGCATATTTCCAAATTAATACTTAATATTACAACACTGTAAATTATCTTAAGCATAGACTTCACAATTGAGTTATTTTATTCGCTTGTATATATATGTATAAATGGTCACCGTTAGGTACGAGCTTATGTACATCTGCTCTATTGTACTGATATGCTATATATATCGCAGTGAATTTGAACGGTATGGTCTTTTTTGCATATGAACAGTTAAAGAGGCGACAAGCTCACAAATATTTTTTAAAGCGTAACGCGAAGAAACGTATATTTAATAAAGTTCTAAAGTTCGCTAAAAAAGTTGTGTTTTTTCTATTAAAGTCGCCTCGACGGCAACAAATCTTTAAAAAATATTTTCAATCGCGAGAAACCCGCGAAGTGAAGTTAAAATGCCAAAAGAGTATAGCTGCCAAAATTGCATTCGGGAAGACAATGACAAAATGGTACAGTGCGATTCGTGTGACCGGTGGTACCATTACGATTGTGTCGGGGTAACAAGTGTAATAGCGGATGTGAGCTGGAGTTGCAATATTTGCGAGACCCCTCAACCAGTTTCTACTGCGACGAGCACCTCTGCTCCTCCAGCAGCATGTACCGAGACGTCCACAGCGATGTCAGCACTACCACGAGCGTCATCCTCACCCAGTATTGAACCACCTGGCGACACTTCTTCGGCCGCAATAAATATGGATATTCAACAACCAACAGATTGGCCAAGTTCATCGTTGGTAAATAAGAATATAATTCCAATGGCACCGAAGTCAGTGTCAAATATCGTCACCTCTACGGCGCATCATGCAATCCCTGCAATATTACATCCAGCGAAAACGTTTGCATCCGTTGAGCAGGTCGCCGCACGTCAAAACGAGATTGGGCCAGCGACAATGTTTACGGGCTACCGGCAACATGTTGGGCAACATTGCATGTCATCAACAAGTAACAATGCCGTTCCAATAAGTAGCGAAAATTACGCTCATCAACATATGCTCGAATTAGAGCTTTTAGAAGAGGAGAAGAAAATTGAGCAGAAATATTTGCACAGGAAATATGAAATATTGAGTCAAACTGGTGGTTCGCTCATTGGAAATCATCTCACAGCCACTCCGACTTCTTCACAGCTTGCAGCTAGACAGGTGATTCCGAGAGATTTACCGTTTTTTAATGGAAATCCCGACGAATGGCCGCTGTTCATAAGTAATTATGAGAACAGCACAGAAGTTGCGGGATATACGAACGTGGAGAATCTCATGCGCTTGCAAAAGAGTCTCAAGGGCAAAGCGCTAGAGATGGTACGTTGTAAACTTCTCTTACCATCAATGGTTCCCGAAATAATTCAAACGCTCAAAATGTGCTTCGGACGACCGGAGCATATACTTGAATCGCTCATCGAGAGAGCCCGGCGTATTCCACCGCCAAAAGAAAAGCTCGATTGTTTTATTGAATTCGCCTTAGGTGTGCGCAACATCTGCTCTACCATGGAGGCTTGTCATATGGAAGCACACTTAAATAATCCGATGTTGGTAAGAGAATTTGTTGATAAGCTGCCTAATCAACACAAATTGAATTGGGCTATGCAGCTACGCGACGAACGAGTGCCTATCATGAAGGCGTTTAGTGATTGGATTTTTCTAATCGCTGAAGCTGCAAGTAAAGTGGTCCCGCCATGTGTTTCCAAAAAAAGCGCTTCTATTAACATGCATACGCAATCGTTACGGACGGTCAATTATAGTAAGGCATCATGTTTTGGATGTAAATGTGATGACCACAAAATCCAGAATTGCGACGAATTTAAAAAATTCAGCATAGAACGTAAATGGAATGTAGTAAAGGAAAACAAATTATGTCGTCAATGCCTTAACGCTCACCGTCGCAAATGCTTCTTGAATAAAGAATGCGGTATCGATGGCTGTAAGTCAAAACATCATGCGCTTCTACACAGGAGCACACCGCAACTAAGTAATGCACCGGCAGTTCAGTCAGAACGAAATACTCCGTCTCTAACAGTTAACAAGCAGCTGGTGAATACTCATACTGATGTCGATGAAGAGACTTCACCTTGTTTCCGCATTATACCTGTACGCATTTATTCTAATTGTAAATCAGTAGATACCTTCGCCTTTTTAGATGAAGGATCTTCCGTCACCTTGATGGAACAGCAAATCTACGATTGGTTGGGTCTTTGTGGAGTACGAGAAACGTTGTGCCTTCGTTGGACTGGCGAAAACTCGCGAATCGAAAATGGCTCATTTAGAACGTCGATAGAAATCTCTAATGTAGATCACGGCACGAAATACAATATAAACGAAGTACACACGGTCCAGCAACTTGGTCTACCTAGCCAGTCGCTAAATATGGAGAAAATTGCGGAGAGGTATTCATATCTGCGCGGCCTCCCTATAAAATCGTACGAAAACGCTAAGCCAACCATCCTAATCGGAGCCAACTGCTGGAAGCTGGCCGTACCGATAAAAACTCGTGAAGGAGACTGGTTCGAGCCTATTGCTACTAAGTGTCGCCTAGGATGGACATTGCAAGGGAGTAGTGCTAATCGCTCTGGCCCACAGAAATTGAATATTCATTTATGCGACTGTGAGAAAAAGTATGAAAGTCTTCATGAAGAAGTGAAGCAGTATTTCAATCTCGAAATTTCACAACCCAAAAAGCTAATGTCTCCCGATGACCAAAGAGCGCTGCAGATATTAAATTCTACGTGTCGTCAACACAATGCGCGGTACGAAGTTGGCTTATTGTGGAAGCAAGATGAGGAAAAGCTGCCTACCAGTTATGACAACACATTTAAACGCTTTATTTGTATGCAAAGGAAGTTTGCCAAAGATACGAATCTGCGACGCAACATGCAAGAACAAATTAACAACTTATTAGTTAAGGGCTATGCAAGAAAGCTCTCAATAGACGAAATAAATATCTCAGTGGATCGTATGTGGTATCTACCGATTTTTATCGCGCTCAATCCTAATAAGCCCGGAAAGGTGCGGCTTGTGTGGGACGCGGCTGCCAAGTCTAACGGTGTTGCCCTCAACGATTTTCTCGTTAGCGGTCCGGATCTTCTTAATTCGCTTACTGATGTATTAATGGCATTCAGGATCGGTCGAGTGGCTATTTGTGGGGACATCGCTGAAATGTTCCACCAGATAAACGTTAGGGCCGCTGACATGCATGCCCAACGTTTTCTGTGGAGCGACAATCACGAGGAGTTGCAAAATCCGAACATCTACGTCATGCAGGCGCTCACCTTCGGTATTAGCTGCGCTCCATGCATCGCGCACTTCGTCCGTGACAAAAACGCTAAAAAATACGAGCAAATATTTCCTCGAGCCGTCGAAGCCATACAAAAGTACCACTACGTCGACGACTTTATTGATAGCGTTGATAGCGAAGACGAAGCAGTGCAACTAGCGATGCAGGTTAGAAGAATTCACGCTGGAGCAGGATTTCGCATCCGGAATTGGGCGTCGAACGCACCCGTAGTACTCAAACAACTCAGTGACGATATCGCTGCCACTCAAACACCTAAGGGAATGGGTCATACGGAAAAAATACTAGGTTTGTATTGGGATCCAGATAATGATGTTTTTAAGTTTATTTGCAGATTCTCTAAAATGCGACGAGATATCTTGCAAAGCAACGTGGTACCGACGAAAAGAGAGGTCCTACAGATTTTGATGTCGATTTTCGATCCTCTTGGATTCTTGGCACATTACACCATCGGGTTGAAAATACTGTTGCAGGAAGTATGGCGATCTTGCATCGGCTGGGACAATCCGCTGCCAGAACAGCTCTACAACCAATGGTGTCTTTGGAAGACGCTATTGCCAGCAATATCGGTCACAACAATTCCGCGTTGCTACTCGCCCCTCATGACAAACTCTGAGTATAACCAACTCCACACGTTTGTGGATGCCGGCGAGTATGCATATGCCGCCATTTGCTATATACGAACTCAGCTCGGTAACAAAGTTGACACCATCATAGTTGCTGCTAAATCAAAGGTTGCCCCATTGAAGCCATTATCTATACCGAGGCTCGAATTGCAAGCCGCAGTAATTGGCGTGAGGTTGGCAACCACCGTCACAACAGCGCTGCGTGTGCCGATACATGCTCGATTTTGGTGGTCTGACTCAAAAACGGTCCTAAAGTGGCTGCGCATGGACCCCAAAAACTTTAAGCCATATGTAATGCATCGCATAGGCGAAGTGCTCGAGACGACAAGCGCCACTGATTGGCGCTGGGTTCCTTCGAAATTAAATCCAGCCGATCTGGCAACAAAATTCAACATACAGCCCAACTCCGAGTTTTGGATATATGGACCAAAGTTTTTATCGTTCGAGCAGGCGGAGTGGCCAACGTGCGAGGACTTTGGTACGGTGGAGCACACTGAGTTGCGACACTGCATTCTGCATATGACTAAAAGTACTCCTAAACAACCTCTCCTCAATGTAGAGGATTTTTCGACATGGCGACGCTTATATCGCGTGGTGGCGACGGTAATCATATTTGCAACGAAGCTGAAAGCCGTAATCACGAAAGTAAAGACACCCCTCGAAACCCTCTGCGAAACCATGCAAAAGGCTAAAAAAATGCTCATAAAAGAAGCGCAGATGAGTGAATACCTTCAAGAAATGCTAACCCTAACGTCTGGTAAGAATATTGAAAGAGATAGTAAACTAATATCCTTAAATGCTTATTTAGACGATGACGGCTTACTCAGAGCACGAGGAAGAGCAGAAAACTTGCGGTCTGGCGATGCCATCATTCTACCAAGTAACCATTACACCACGTTTTTAATAGTTCGCCATTATCACCATCAAAACCATCATCAGTTTCACGAAGCTACTGTAAACACAATTCGCGAAAAATACTACATTCCTCGCCTAAGGGTGCTTTATCGAAAGGTAAGGCGATTGTGCCAACGCTGCAAGAACGACGCCGCTAAACCAAACGTTCAGCAAATGGCACCGCTACCGGCTGCACGATTGGCCAGCTTCGAACGCCCTTTTACCTATGTCGGTATAGATTTATTTGGGCCTATACACGTATCAGTGGGAAGACGTCGAGAAAAAAGGTGGGGCGTAATCTTTACTTGCCTGACTGTTCGTGCAGTCCACTTGGAAATCGCACACAGCTTAGACGTGTCCTCATGTATTATGTGCATTCAAAATTTTATTTCAAGGCGCGGAAAGCCGCGCGAAATTTACACGGACAACGGCACTAATTTTAAGGCAGCGGAAAAGTCTCTGCGTGTAAACTCCGGAATTATTGAAATGGCGCAAGTAAAATACGAGGATGTCATGTGGCGATTTAACCCACCCGCAGCTCCACACATGGGTGGTGCTTGGGAGCGATTGGTCCGTTCGGTCAAAACCGTGCTTAATGCCATCTGCCCTTCATTTAAATTTACCGACGAAACGCTAAGGAACGCCTTGTGTGAAGTTGAGCTCATAATAAATTCTCGACCGCTTACGTTTGTGTCACTTGATAGCGCGGATGACGACGCGCTTACTCCAAACCATTTGCTCTTGGGATCAACATACGGCCACAAAGCGGTTTTTGATGATAAACACGATTTACGACAGCAATGGCATAAAACGCAAGAATTCGCTAATAAGTTCTGGCAGCGTTGGCTAAGGGAATATGTGCCGATTTTGCAGCGAAGAGTAAAATGGTTCAACAAGCGGGCACCAGTCGCAGTTGGAGACGTCGTGGTCATCGTAGATGAAACTCTGCCACGCAACTCTTGGCCAAAAGGCATTATTACTGAAGTAGTAAAAGCTAAGGACGATCAAGTGCGGCGAGTGACAATTAAAACTCAAAAGAACATACTGCAGCGACCCGCAATGAAGGTGGCAGTCTTAGACGTCAGCGGCGCCACTTAAGCAAGTCTCATCGCTCTTAATTCGCTTGCTCGGGGGGGAATGTTGCCGCTAAATATAAGCATATTTCCAAATTAATACTTAATATTACAACACTGTAAATTATCTTAAGCATAGACTTCACAATTGAGTTATTTTATTCGCTTGTATATATATGTATAAATGGTCACCGTTAGGTACGAGCTTATGTACATCTGCTCTATTGTACTGATATGCTATATATATCGCAGTGAATTTGAACGGTATGGTCTTTTTTGCATATGAACAGTTAAAGAGGCGACAAGCTCACAAATATTTTTTAAAGCGTAACGCGAAGAAACGTATATTTAATAAAGTTCTAAAGTTCGCTAAATAAGTTGTGTTTTTTCTATTAAAGTCGCCTCGACGGCAACAATCATATTTCTAATAAAACAAGTTTTTGAGTTACTCATGGTGTATTACCACCGTCTTTTCTTTCATGTTGTGGATCGTTTAATAGTTTAGATTTTGATTTATTGAAATATGGCACTCTACATATAAAAAACTGTTAATCAAAATTACACAAAAACAAAAATGAACAAATAATCTTTTTTAATTTAGCGGAGGCTAAAAATTTGTGGAAACGCAGCACAATGGAAACACAAATACAAGTTGCACAAGCATCACTACGTGAGAGGGTCACAAGCGAAAGAACTCCAAATAAAGTTACAGTGGACTGCATACAAGAGAAGGCAAAGGACGAGTTTGGTTCTCCAGTGTATGTTTCCATTAAAGACGGCACAGCTCACCATCGCATTAGAATAAAATGTATTTCTTGTGACGAAGACAATAAACCCGGAGACATCATTCAAAAAAAGGATATTAAGGAAAATCTGTGATTGATTCTTCGCGGAATGATTATATTTTTAATTAATCTAATTAAGTAATTGCATATGAAACAAAGGTTTGTATAAAATTAGACAAACTGTATATATGAAAAAAGTATGTTTCTATAAATCACTGTATTAGTAATTAACTTCATTGAAAGCAAAAATAGTTTAAAGCAGTTAAAAGCAATTATTTATGCGGTTATATTACTTTAAATTGCAAAAGAGAAACTAATAAATGATAATAATTGTAACGGCATTACAAACGATTAAACAATGCATGGTTATTTGTTTTACTAACAAGGGTTAAATTTTAATTCACATCAATTCACCCCAGGATTTCATTTCAGAGATTAGTAGCAGACATCTACATTCTTACATATATCTAAACTTATATTCTACACATACATATGTATATCCATTTATCTATATCTATTTTCTGTATACATATATGTATATTCACATATATCCTGTGCCGTCTTAGCCTCGAGGCAAATAAGGCAAGTGCCTATGGGCCCATCGGTACTTAGGGGCCCACTAAAAAAATTAGAACAACAAATTTGTACTTGTTGAAAGACAATGCAAAAATAATTATATGTATGATCGCGACGCAGCGTAAATAAAAAGAACAAAAAAAAATTACTCAAAATTATTTATTTGCTTATGCGAGCCACTTGAAAAGCACGCTTAAACAACAACAATTTCTCAGAAAAGCAACCGGCGTCAAAGCAAGATTTTTTTTTTCAGCAATTAAAATATTTTTCAAGGGTAGGCTTCAGCAGAAGCACATCATGTCGGCGCCACAGATTAACCGTTATGTCATTCAGACAAAATTATATACGAGCAGACAAAAAATATAAGAATATTTGCTTCTGCTGAAGACAATTTACAACAGTGGTACAACGCATACATGCTACAAAGCCCTCAGTAGCGTTTGCGTGCCTCTGATTTACAATAACAATTATGTTACGATCAATAATGAACATTTGTGCAAACAAGAAACTGTTAAATTCTTCCTTTCTGTTATTTTTATGGCATTGCAGCAGCGCATTTTGCGAGAAGCATTTGAGAAGCATTTTTTCTATTTACAATTTAAATTCACTTGTGCAAATGCTCTTAAGCTGTGAAGTGCTTTAAATATGAGCAATGAGCAATTGAAAAAAATGAGCAATGAGCAATTGAAAAAAACACCAAAACTATTCCAACATGGGTTTACTCGCAAATCTGAGAATCAATCTCAGCATCCCACCACAACAATATCTACTTTAGAGCCAGAACCGAGAACTGTACAGTGTATAGAACAGATTGGCGGAAAACAAGATGAAAGAAATTTTAAAAGTGCAGAAGAGAAAAATGAGGATGCGGTCTTAGATTGCATAACCGAATGTAATTTAGCAGTGGAAAAAGAAATGGAATACCAGAGTGATATTGGTTTATGGAAAAATATCACAAACGAAGTACAAGAATTTTGGTGTACTAGGGATTCAAAAGAATGTCAACATTTTGAAAGTAACTTTTCTGCTTCATTACGACATTATGGCAACGGTGAAAATCGAAATCTTGCCAGTTCTATTTTTTTCGTAATCATATAAGTGGGTGCAAAATTAAAAGAGAGTGGCTAATGTATTCTCCATCTAATGGGAATGTTTACTGTTTAGCATGTGTTCTCTTTGGTGTTTCTCAAAAACAATCACAATTTCAAAATGGATTTTCTGATTGGAAAAATGCTGCGCATCGAATTCAAATGCACGAGAAAAGTGAAGCACATCGAACATGTGTGCAGACATTGATACGCAGGCGCAGTACTCTTGGACGGATTGATTCCTCTTTGGAGATTCAATTCAACAAAGAAAGAGAATATTGGGTAAATGTATGTCATCGGATTGTGCCAGTTATAAAATTTATTTCATCTCGTGGATTAGCATTTCGTGGGTTTCTTGAGAAGTGCTCTCAGTGAGCAGGTGTGAGAGTAGAGTGGTGAAGTTTGCAGCTGTCTGTTGCGATTGCAGCTTTCCGACGTCAAGCTTTCGCTGTGTATTTACACGCACGTTTTTTGATGCACAGAGGCGTATGCGCATCTTGGCTGCGACAAGATAATGATCCGAGTCGATGTTCGGTCCTCGGAGTGTACGTACGTCTAATATACTGGAAGCATGCCTTCCGTCTATCGCAATATGATCGATTTGGTTTCGCGTTTTTCGCTCTGGAGACAGCCACGTAGCCAAGTGTATTTTTTTATGCTGGTACCTGGTGCTACAGACCACCATGTTTCGGGCCCCGGCAAAGTCGATCAGTCTCAGTCCGTTGGCGGAGGCTTCGTCGTGGAGACTGAATTTTCCGACAGTGTGACCAAAGATCCCTTCCTCTCCCACCCTGGCATTGAAGTCACCAAGCACGATTTTGATATTGTGACGGGGGCAGCGCTCGTAAGTGCGTTCTAAGCGCTCGTAGAAGTGATCCTTGATCACATCGTCCTTCTCTTCTGTCGGTGCGTGGGCACAAATCAGCGAGATGTTTAAAAATCTCGCTTTGATGCGAATCGTGGCGAGACGCTCGTCCACTGGAGTGAACGACAGTATTTGGCGACGAAGCCTCTCTCCCACCAAAAATCCAACACCGAACTTGCGCTCCTTTACATGGCAGCTGTAGTAGATGTCGCAAGGCCCAACGGTTTTCTTGCCTTGCCCCGTCCATTTCATTTCTTGGATGGCGGTGATGTCAGCCCTTACTCTTACGAGGACAGCCGGGCAGCGGCACCTTCCCCATTAAGGGTTCGGACATTCCAGTTGCATGCCCTTAAATCGTAGTCCTTAAAACATTGCTTGTGGTCGTCATCAAAAAAGGGAGATCTCATCCGCGGCACATTGAAATTTTTCATTGGGTATAGTTTTTTACGTGGCGGGTCCCAAGCCCAGCGCACAACCAAATACTGGAGGGTGGTTTTGTTTTTGAAGACACATTTATATAGCGAGCCGCTTGCTCCAAGTCAGACGCCCGCTTGCAGCCGCACCTCCTGGTGGACAGACGCTGCTGACTTCAGTGAGCCCTTAAACCGAATATGTCGGAGTGGCCCCACTGAAGCTCCCTCTCTTTCTGCCGTGACCCAAGGCTCCACACGGGTTGGTTACCATATCTCACACAAGGGTTGCTCACGTTGCCCAGAGTGCGCGACGAGGACGCAAGAGTAGGGATTGAGTGTAGCCACTCATCTGTAACTGCAGACCCAGAAGAGTTACTACACCCCATTGCACTCTGCAGTCAATCTTTTAAAATCGCTGTTAGACTTTTTGATCGCAGAAAGAGAAAATTTTGATTACTACCTTACTAAAGCCAATGAGATTATTGATACTGAATGGACTGATGAAAACCAACGTAATAGGAAACGAAAAAAAAAAAATACTATGAAGGAAATGCAGAAGATGTTGTGTTTAGAGGACAAGATAAATTTAAAATAGAAACATATTTGCCAATATTTGATAGGCTTTGTGCAGAGTTGAAAAAACGCCTTGCAGCATACTCAGAAATACAAAACTTATTTGGATTCCTAACAACGTTTTTAATAAAATCTGATGAAGAATTGAGGAATGATTGTGAAAAGTTTAGAAAGTGTTATTTCGAAGACATTGAATGTGACTTCGCTGAAGAAATGATACATTTTAAATATTTTATACTGACATTAAACGATTTAGAATCTAACAACTTTTTGTCGGCTCAGGAGTCTTATAAAATAATTGTTGATAATATGTCACAATCTTCATTTCCTAATGTCATGACAGCCTTGAAAATATATAGATGTCTGATGATAACAAATGCTACGGGTGAACGTAGCTTTTCAAAATTAAAATTAGTTAAGAACTGTCTACGTTCATCAATGACTCAGAATCGCTTAAATAGTCTAGCTGTCATGGCAATAGAAAATGATGTATTAGAAAAAATCGACTTTGAAGATGTTTTAAAAATTTTCACTACCATGAAACTTCGAAAAGTGAATTTATAAAGTAAGCTATTCTACTATGTATGTAACTCGAATGTCAAGAAAAAATTATTTTTATGAATTAATAAAATACTAAGTTTAATGTAAAAACTTTTTTTGAATGTCTTTCTTTATTAACTGTTTATTAAAAAAAATAAAAAAAAAATCACAGGGGGCCCAAGATAACTTTTGCCTTAGGACCTTCACATGGCTTAAGACGGCCCTGCATATATCTGTATACTATCATATGAAATTGATTTTTTAGAGAATGTTTGTCACGCTTTGGCTCTCAAAGTACTGAACCGATTTAAAAACATTTTTTAATGAAGTATTTGTAAAAAAACAACTGAAGTACATATGCCATACTTATTTTCTGAACCCCCTTCCTTGGAGTGTAAAGGTAAAAAAAATACAAAGACGTGCAAGTATTAGACTATTGGTCGCCAAATAGGATATATTTCTGAAAGGATTTTAAAGTATTCTTAGAATTTTAATCAAGACATTTACATTTCAAATTCTTACTTTCAATAAATTAAATTTTAGATAAATATGCACTAAAACTTACTATAATTTATATTACAAACAAGTATTTATACACATAGTAAATATTTTTTTACATAAAGGAAATATATAAAATTTATACTATAAATACAAATTTCCATTATAGGGGCATGTATGAATTTTTTTTTTAATAATTTGAAGCACAGAAACGTGTGGAAATAATTAACCAATTAAAATATATTTACTTCAGCTCGATGCGACCACCTTTTGACTTGAGCATGGCTTTTAAAAGTGAAAAAATGATTTGCATTCTGCACGAATGTCATTTCGCATGTATTTTGGCACATTCTGGCTCTATGTACGTCCTTCGATCGGATAACTCGAGTAAATATTGAGATATTTTAACGAAACTTTGTACTTTAGTATTGCAAATGGACGAAATTGGATAATAACCGCGGTATTTTTGAAAATCAAAAGAATTAGATATTTCGGCAACCAGTAAAGTATAAAGGAATACGTGTGTAATTTTTAGGTCAAAGAAGCTATATTTCCTAAACTATATCACTAAACTGTACTAAATTTGGTACACATGTTACATTTCATGTCGGCAAACAAAGTTTCGAAGATTTTAAAAATCGGAGTAAAACCATGCTCACCTCTCATATAACGGTAATTGGACTCATGTATAATACGTAGAATGTGAAAATTAAAGGTTACATAAGCAAATAATCTTTTTTAAGCGTTTAGCATTGAGAATGAAATGCATGGAATTATCATATACATATGCTGGGAATGGCCACGGTATCGCTCTCCTTAGAGCAAATACAGCAATATGCATTTCTAAACAAAAAGCCCACTTTCGAAAATTATAGAATTCTAATTTAATTAGGGAAGCCAAAATCATACTAATTTCCTTTTATTGTTATTTAAATAAATAAACGTCGTTTAAGGTTTCAAAATGATATTATACTAGCAAACTAAGATACATACATACATATATTTTGAGATATTGAACAGTGCTTTTGGGCTTACAATATTCTTTATACCTTGATCTAAAGAAAATATGAACCAATATCATATATCTACGTCAAACAGCTGGAAGGATATTGTGAACAGTATTTCCGTTTTATTTTCGAGTAATAAGAAATTGGGTTGCTTTATTGTATAGAGGGGCGCATCGCCCATTTTTTCCAAAACGATACACAGTTTGATCTATAAGACATATGAATGTATATACCCAAATATTATTCATCTGCAATAATTGTGGATATTAGACGAATTCAAATTTCTCTTTCATGAGGGCGTTGCACCACCAACGTTTCCAAATCTATATATATTTATATATCCTATGTTGGGCCCGAGGAACACGTGCACCTACTGTAAAAAATTCATAACGATCGTTTGAGTACTTTGGACGCCTATAAAGGACTCACATTTATTTTTATATATAATTACTTTTTAGGTTCCATACAACTAGCAATGTCTCTTTAAAATAAAAACTTGCGCTGGCAGCGTCAAGCGTCAACGAACTGTAAAAATGTCTCATGCCCATACAATTTGTATTGAGCATCCCACAATAACGAGGCGCTAGCGCCGAGCAAATGAAATTTTCAATTTTGACAGCGCATTACGTGAGAAGTAAGAAAGAAGAGAACGAAAATGAGTGATATGAAAATGCACATAAAGTAAAACACCAACAACGAACTTCGAAAGAAAAAAAAAATGTCCCGGTTATTTAGGTAGGCGCTGGCACTAGATGGCGTTAGAATACGCAACAGTTGACGCCGCGATTTAGGTACAGCAGTTAGACCCTTTCTTACTTGTTTCAAGATGCTTTCCATTTATAGACAACCGGTCAGGTACAAGCATGATTTTTAATTTCGACCAAACTCAAATACATTGTTTGTTGGTCCAAATAATGAGACACGTATTTTTTCTTTTGGGTCGGAAAAATTTTTCGCCCGAATTAAACGCCATTTTGTTTTTCATACAAAAATCGATTATTAGAGTTAACAGTAAGAATTTTCTTTTTTAAATGCCCATAACTTTGTCAAAATTCAATGGATTCTAGCAATGCTTTTACTAAAATGTCAGTTATTCTTGGTACTTTAAGATAAAATGATATAATGATTGATTTCCATTATTTGAAATTTTTTATTTAACAATAAACAAAAAGTGAACATTTTTTTAACTTTTATTTTCTCAAAAAGTGTATTTCTTTTTCTCTGAAACTTTTTCATCGAGAAATAGACACTTTGAACTACAATCAGTATAAATCACCAATAGCAAAGATTTTTTTTTTCGGAGTTATGATTTTTGGTAGATATAATTCGTTTTCGTGGTACATGCTAAAATGTAATCAGTAATTTTCACTTAAAAAATTTAAATGATGAATAATAATGAAGTGCAAGCTTCCTAAAATCAAATTTTTGTGTAGATCGCTTTATGCACTGATAGAAATAAAATGTCTTTATTTCGTAACTGTTATTATTTATTTCGTAAGCTGTGCGGTAGACAGTGTGTTTTAATATCTATTTGATACACAAAAAACGATCACAACACTACTTTTTGCTGATATATTATATAATAATGTTCCATTAAGTTAAACAATATATGAATATTACAGTATGTACCACAAAAACGAATTATATCTACAAAAAATCACAACTCCGAAAAAAAAATCTTTGCTATTGGTGATTTATACTGATTGTAGTTCAAAGTGTCTATTTCTCGGTGAAAAAGTTTCAGAGAAAAAAAAATACACTTTTTGAGGAAATAAAAGTTAAACAAAATTTTCACTTTTTGTTTATTATTAACTAACATTTTAGTAAAAACATTGCTAGAATCCATTGAATTTTGACAAAGTTATGGGCATTTAAAAAAAAAACTCTTACTGTCAACTTGAATAATCGATTTTTGTATGAAAAACAAAATCGCGTTTAATTCGGCCGAAAAATTGTTCCGAGCCAAAAGAAAAAATACGTGTCTCATTATTTGGACCAACAAACAATGTATTTGAGTTTGGTCGAAATTAAAAATCATGCTTGTACCTGACCGGTTGTCTGGAAATGGAAAGCATCTCAACTCATTTTAGTAAATTATAATAAAAATGATATTACAACCACTATAATGCAATGAAAATAACTAGTAATTCTAGTTAGGTCCGATATTTCAAACCCGTCTTTTTAAGTGGCCAAATTGAAGCAAAAACAATAAATTTTTAGCTTTCGACGAATTCCGCGCCTTCCTCAGGAAGTCTATGTTTATTGAAAACAATAAACATGAAATACAATATTATAATATTGTAATAATAATATAATATAACATAAATTCAACAATGAACATTAACTCACATGCAGTATAAACTAATTTCACTTTTTAATCATTAAATTTAATTTATAAATAGACCGTCAGTTTAATTTATTGCGTCCTATTTTTATTTTGTTCTTTTATATGTATGTATGTGTTTGTGATTATTCTTCTTTTCTCCATGTCCAAAATCCACGTATTTGCGAAATCAGCTGTGTGGTTGTTTTAGTCAGGTGTTTTGTTCATGTATTCTTGTTCTCAAACCTCTTTATATTGTGCCTGTACGCAAAGGACGTAGATTACAAAGAAGATGCATTTCTCCCACCGTTCATCTAACAGAAAGTCTCGTCCGATTTCACCATACCAGTAGTTCGATTCACTAACTTTAAACGGTGCGACAATCGCAACTTTTGACGACAATATTTGCCGATTGTGCGATTCACTAACTTATTCTTAACGACACTTAACAGCTGCCTCGTTGTATTTATTCAAAGTGATAAAGAGTAGAACCAACATATGTCAAACTAAATGACAAAAAAGCGAATAGCACGAAGAGGAATAGAGAAAAAACAAATGTATGCGTGCTACCAAATATAAATTTGAGCGTTTTTATTACATTTCATTAAAATGAAGTGAGATACTAGTTTGTTTCAAACTACAAACATTTAAATTTTTTTTTATATATTGTAATGTTCCATTGTAGCAGAATTCCGGACTCTCCTCTGAGTAGTTTGGTAGAATAGTCACCAACTCAACTCGAAGAAATATCCGGAATCACCTGCAAATATGCCATGGTTTTCTTTTTAAAATTCGCATTTTAATTTTTTTTAATTAGAATCATTTATCTATATATTAAAACAAAACTGTATTTTTCTTTTTGTACGTGGATCCTTGATAAAATCTTGCTTTTACCATTGCATATTAATTGAGTGGTAGATATGGTGGTTGGCATAAGCCTCCTCATGGTTCTTTGGTGGCAAAATGTATATTGATTGATTGATTGATTGACGGTCCCAATAGTGCCTCCCACAAAGGGAGACGACGCTGAAGCAAACATTTCTTTAGTAGCTTGGCGTTCCCCTTGGGTCATAGCAAACCTCATTTTCTGATGAAACAATGAATCATTGATAGCATCCGTTACCCGATGAATGCCGGCTTACAGATGACTGTCTGATGGATATTCCCCATTGCTCACTTACAAGTCGTTGATAACAAGCAGATGCGAATAATCTCAAAGCCGCTAGAACCTACCAAAATATAGAAGTAAAATTTAAAATTACATTAAGGATTACACGAACTACTTGTTTCTCAGTCGATTTTGCTGTTATTCTGGAGCATCTTATTTGGTTGTCAAGCTGAGAAATTAGGTATTCAGCCAAGTCTGGAGTTAATAAAGCTGAAAAAACATCGCCGACAGTGCAGACGTGTTTTCCACTCGCTCTAGCAAATCGTAATTATTTATTAAATTCCGCCGCCTTTTAAATTGTGAAAATTTTCTATTATGGTTGCCAAAACCATGAGACAGTGACTCTTACTATTTAATTCGCCTACCACAAATAAAAGTTAATATAATCAATAATATTTTGCATTATGCCTTGCGTTTGCGGACAGAAAGTCGATCGTGCTCAAGCCAAAGTTCAGTGCGCCAAGTGCAATGAGTTCTCTCACTTGGTTTGTGTTGGTATGATACAAGCAGATCTCGAATTTCTACAGAGTTCGAATAAACCTTTTTTCTGTAAAGAGTGTATGGCTGTGCGTCGCGGTTCTATTTGTGTGCCTCTTTCGCCCGCTGCTTCGGAAGAGTCAACTGCTGATAAAAGTGCTAATATTTCAAAATGCGTAAATGACAAATCATCAAATATGCAAATCCATAAACAACAAATAACCCTTGTAACCGCTGCTGCGGAGGGGACGGCTACTGCTAAGAGTGCTACTACATCTAAAAGTGTAAATGACAAGCCTTCTAATGTACAAGTCATCAAGCAACAAATAACATTGCAAACTTTAGCCAACGAAATCTCAGCTCTTAGAACCGAGAATGTGCGTGTGCTCTCAGTGCTAAGTACTCTGCACGAAGACAATAAGCGATTGGCTTTAAAATCGGACAATCTACATGATACAATTCTTTCTCTTAATTCCTAACTAAGTGACAAAGATAACGCTATTATTTCGCTTACCGCAGAAATAAAGAAGATGCACGGCATCATTGGTGCTTTTACAAGCAATAATACATTTGCCGCCGCTACTCAAACTCTTGCGTGCTCTTCGCCATCAAACAATGACACTCCTTGTGTCTCTGCTTCGCACACTTTTGTACCTGCTGTCTCTAATGCTGCTAACGCAGAGCGGCTGTCAAGTGTTACTATGCCCGCTAGTACGTCTACTTCGTCTAATGCTGTTGTCAATGCTTCGCTCTCTCTTGTTTCTGCTGTCGCTGCGCCGCGCTCTGCTGTTACCTATAGCGCTGCTGTCTCTTACGCTGCCAAGGCGAAGATATCGCCAAGTGTTGCTGCGCCTGTTATTACTTCTGCTCTGCCTTTGAAGTCAGCTGCTAGTAAAGTGTCCGCAATGCCGAACTCTTCTGCTCCTACATCTCAACGTGTACAACTGTCAATACCTGATATGTCGGATTTTCCCGTATCAGCTCAATCATCTTCTCCTTCTAATCGCAGTAATCCAGAATGGAAAACCGTAGCCAAAAATCCACGCAAGAATCCCAAACAACCATTGGTTCGGTTTGGTTCTAATGACAATAATGAATTAACCGTTATTCATTCTATGAAGTGGCTACACATATCTTCTTTTTCACCTACCGTAACTGTGGATAATATCTTAACTTACGTTGCTAAACATGCTGAAATTGATAAAAAGTATCTTAACTGTTATATGCTTATAAAAAAAGATGCCCAAGTGGAAGATTTTAAAAAGATTAATTTTAAATTAGGTGTATCTGAATGTTTTTATGATAAGTTATTAAACGCGAATATCTGGCCCATTAATGTAAAGATTCGTCCTTTCCGTTTTTTTTCAAAAAAACGACGCTCCACCGCAAATTCAATAATTGGCGCTACTCAGGTTAAATATCACTCTGCGTCCCTGAGGATATATTATCAAAATGTATCTGGTATTAGGACTAAATCTAAACTCCTCTTTAATATGACCGCTCATATGGACTATGACGTGTTTGTGCTAGTGGAGACATGGTTGAACGCGGATTTTTGTGAGAACGAATTTTTTGACTGTAAGTTGTACAATGTTTACAGAAAAGACCGGGATGTTGTGAAGACTGGACTCTCAAGAGGTGGTGGTGTGCTCATTGCCGTTCGGCGACGATTTCGATCTTCGCTAGTGCCACTAGATAATAATAACCCTCTTCTAGACCAACTTTGTGTATTAATTCACGGAATTTCGGATATCTTTATTTGTACGTCCTATATACCCCCTTCCAGTGCGGATTTTCTTTACAAAGCGCATGTGGATAATGTAGTCGATATGGTATCTAAGCATGATAGTAGTAAGTTCTGCATTCTTGGAGATTTTAATCTTTGCAATGTAGTATGGTCGCATATAGATAATAGTGTGGCGCTATGTCCAAAAAATATTTCCACCTTTTCCGAATCTTACTTAATAGATTATTTCCTAAGTACTAGTCTCTTTCAGGTAAACAGTTTTGCTAACAAGCTTGCCAGATTTCTTGACCTAATTTTTATTAATGATGACATGCATTTTTCTTTACATGAATGTCTAGACCCATTATCTGCTGTCGGTATGCATCATGTCCCGCTCGTTCTTAATCTTGAATTTTACGATTTTAAAAGCAGAAATATTAGTCAACCCACAAGTTTTTGCTTTAATCGTTGCAATTTTCAAATTGTCAACAGTGAGATTTCAGCATTAGACTGGGACATATTATTTGAAAGGGCCAGTGTCGCGGAATGCTTTGATGTTTTTAAAAACAAAACCAGGGAAATTTGTATCAATAATATTCCGCTATTAAAAAGGAATAATTATACAATTCCTTGGCATACTAAGGATCTGAAGAGGTTAAAGAATCTGAGAAATAGATACTATAAGAAATTCAAGTCATCTAAATCGTTAGTGCATAAGGACAAATACCTGCGATATGCTAGTGAATTTAAAGTTATGAGTAAGAATCTTCATAGGGACTTTATTCGTAAATATGAATGTGACATAAAATCCAACCCCAAGTCTTTCTGGAATTTTGTTAAGACCAAACGGTCTTGCTCTAGTATTCCATCCGACATTTTCTATGATGATTCCCATGCGTCAACCCCTGAAAATGCTGCTAATCTCTTTGCTGATTTCTTTCAGTCTAATTTTGAACCGGAGTCTGACCCCGCCAGTAATATTATCCCAAATGTTAGTTCCCCGATCAACTTTGGTTCTTTGTCTTTATCCCTTGATGACGTTATGGATGGAATTTTGCATATCAAGTCTAATTCGCAAACTGATATAGATGGATTATCCCCTATTCTTCTAAAAAAGTGTGAAGCTTTTGCTTATCCACTGTTGTTAATCTTCAATAAGTCCCTGTTATGCGGAGAATTCATTGAAGCTTGGAAGATAACCTCAATTACACCTATCTTTAAACATGGTAATAAGAATAACGTTGCAAATTATCGGCCTATTTCCAAACTGTCGACAGTTTCTAAACTATTTGAATACATAGTTAAGCAGAAGTTGTATTTTTCAGTTAAACGTTTAATATCTGACAACCAGCATGGCTTTGTGGTCGGTAGGTCGACGGTAACAAACCTAGCTGTATTCACAGAATGTTGTATGTCCGCCTTTAATGATCGTCTCCAGGTTGATGTGGTATATACTGACTTTTCCAAAGCATTTGATAAGGTCAACCACTCAATTTTAATTTCCAAATTAGCTAGTCTTGGCTTTCATTCTGTGTTCCTGTCTTGGGTGGAGTCTTACCTTTCCCTTCGTTATTGTGTAGTTGTTGTTGATAACGTTCCCTCTTATCCTTTTATTGCCTCGTCTGGGGTTCCCCAAGGTAGTATCTTGGGCCCTTTGTTCTTTGTATTGTTTATAAATGATATATCTGATTGCTTCGTTAACTCTAACTTTCTTCTTTATGCGGATGACCTGAAAATTTTTACTACAATTTCGAGGCCCTCAGACTCCTTAAAGGTTCAATCAGACCTAAATAATGTAATAACGTGGTGCAGAAAAAATCAATTGCCATTAAACATTGGTAAATGTTTTCATCTTTCTTTCTCTAAGTCTCGTTCCCTCATTCCTACTACATATTTCATTAATGACTCTCGGCTCACCACTCTTGATGAAATTTCCGACCTTGGGGTGGTCTTTGATACCAAATTCTTATTCCATAGTCACATAAACTGCACTATCGCTAAGGCTTACTCAATGCTTGCCTTCCTGCGCCGATTTTGTACAGATTTCACAGATCCTTACACTCTAAAGTTGTTATATACTTCGCTTGTTCGCTCCAAGCTGGAATATGCTGTATTCATATGGAGACCGTATCACGACTGTTACATTAAAAGACTTGAACGTATTCAGAAAATTTTTGTAAAATTTGCTCTCCGATCTCTTAACTTTGTAGAACCAATACCTCCGTACAATGCTAGATGTTTGTTAATTAATCTCAAATCCTTACATATTAGGAGGAATATTCTCTCACTCTCCTTCGTGTTTGACATCTTAAGTGGTGAGATTGATTCTCCGTTCCTTCTCGAGCGAATTTATTTTCACATTCCGCAAAGAAGTCTTCGAAATCATGACCCTTTCTTCTTAGAAAGAGTCCGAACTATTTATGCCTCTCACGCTCCTTTACTTCGTACATTAAAAGAGTTCAATTTGCTTTCAACTACTCTGGCCATTGATTTTGGTTCTTCTAAATATAACTTTAAAATGCTTTTAAATGAATTTTATAAATAATGTAGAAGAATATACACCCAAACTGGCGTCCTTTCTGGCGTTCTGTTGGCGTCCCTTCTGGCGTACATACATGCTTATCTAAAAGTATACCACCGACGTCCCTACTGGTGTCTCCACTGGTTGCACACTTATATTCGATTTCTGCCATTATGTATAAAGATTATACCTTTTTTAACTCCAAACATATATGTATTTACAAATTAATCAATAAGTTGTCTGTAGAAATAAGTATCTTTCTGTAGACTAAATAAATAAAAAATTAATATGTAATACTTTCTAATATGTGTAGTCTGTAAGAATTTTGTATTCATTGATTTCATAAACAAATAAATAAATAATAAATAAATAAATAATCGATACAGCTTCTGAAATGCTGTTGCATTCAAATGATCTTCAAACGACATTATGTAATGTTCCTTTTTTAATTTCAAGAAAACAAATCACCGAATTTTAAATTTTTCTTTTATTTAAGTTGAAATCACAAATTTTTCTTTTCTCGATTGAGTTAACAACATCAAATTTGTTTTCGAATAATTTCCTGTAATCGACTAGCTAACGACAACAGCTGATTCAGCGAATGCGAAAATAGTTAAAAAATAAATACTGAATAGCAGCATCGTTAAAATGTTCGTTGAGATGAGTTAACCATAGAGAACATACTCATAAGAAACGTGAAAAAAATCACAATTAAGAGACAAACGAGTCGACAGATTTGTTCGCAATTAAGTGTCAACGATACATGGGCTTATGATTTTTCCGAAAAAAGTTCACCAAAAAAGTTCAAAGGAAAACTCGAGTCTTCAAAATTATAAACAGCTCCGGCCAATCACGTCAGTTTTATCAATGATAAAATTTTTCATACAGATCGAAAAATGGCAACTTTCGATTTTCTTTGCTGTTGTTAGGTCATTCAAATTACATAATCCATGTTATTTCAATGCGTTGTATTGTTTTTTTTTTTTAATTTCATATTTTTCATTGTTTTTAGTTTCATTTTCGTCCCAGTGTAGTTTTTATCATTTTTGAAATGTGGATTAATTTAATGTGATCTTATTCTATTTGAACACAAAAATATGATGTTTGCCTAAAAAAGGAATACTTAGAAATAATTTAAAATATTTTACGCACCTCATAATGAAGCCGTGAGTTTTTGCAAATGACGACTCAATTATAACGAAGAATACGAAGTGATTCAACGAGTTTCGATGGCAGATTGTACGTTCAACTTTTCACAGTCAGGCAAGAGTAACATATAAAATCCGCGGAAGATGTTGAAAATTTCAAACTTATTTTTGAGAATAAGAAAAATTACAACAACACGAAAGCAGAAAAAAATTAGTTCCAGTTATTCGCAGGACTAACCGCAAAAGTGCTTCGTGTCATCATCAGTCAGTTGTGCTCCTCCTGCAATTATAACTAGCATTCCGAGCTCTCAATCTCCGTTTCTTATAGCGCTGCCGCCGCTGGTGCATGTTGTGCAAAGGCGATGCCCAGTGATGCTGTTGTTATGCTAACGCCTACTGAACTGGCTACGCAGTCTGAAGCTGCTGCTAGTTATGCTGCTCGCAGTGCTCCTCAGGCTGGTGTTTCTACTATAGTTATATTTTCGTATTCTCCAGTAAAAAACTATCCAGTAACTTGACAGTAACGAAATTTCTGAGCGTAACCGAAATTTGCTCTCAATGAGAGAAACATACAAGAAAGTACGAAAACGCAAAACCAGCAAGAAGTTCCAAGTTTTTCTTACAGCTAATTTTTTTTGGCGTGAAATTTAATAAATACATACTTTAAATAAAGAAATACATATGTAGGTCCACAATTCATAATGCTTATGCAGTCACTGCGGCTAAAAATTCAAGACTATCCTTGCAAACACACAGATTCTGGGCGTCTTACTGATATACATATTTACTCACTTTTTCTATTTTTCACCCTTTTTAAAGAGAATCGTTTGTAATTATAATAATTGTTTTCTACTTGTGATCAACTGAATAATTTCAATCAGATGTTTATCTTACTGTCATATTCTTGCTAGTAGAAATTTATCCAGTAAAAATCCATCAATTTCTCCTAATTTGCAAGTTTCTTGCTAGTTTTGACGTACGAAAACGCTAACCAGTAAAACTTCAGTAAAATTATTACTGGTTCTTGGTGCTTTTTACTGGATAGTGAATACGAGTACGAAAACAAAACTTATGACCGCTGATAATTGTGTCTGTTTTTGCGCCAATTCCTCATATGCCTAGTTTATTTGATAATAATCTCAAGCGGAAAATTATCCCAATAATAAGCGCATAATTCCCAAACCTCCTTTAATTATTGGGTCGAACAATAACAATGATCTTAGTGTAGTAGTCTCAAAATAAAAATGGTTGCATATTTCACCTTTTTTTACATGTGTGACTGCAGCGGATATTACGAGTATATACTACGTTTCCAAACGTGCTGAAATAGATGATGTGTTATAGCCAATTAAAAAAGATGCCAATTTGGATGATCTTTCTGAAATTAACTTCAGATTAGAAGTGGCTGATCAGTACTATGAGAGGGTGTTAAATGCTAACATCTGGGCCACTAATGTGAAAATACGTCCTTTTCGTTTTTCCCCAAAGGAGGAACTTCAGTAACAAAATCCGTAACTACCTCTGATCAGCATAAGCACTTAAAAATTTATTGTCAAAATGTATGTGGCCTTAAAACTAAATCTACATTACTTTTTGATACGAGCTCACAAATGAATATGACATTTTCGTCCTCACTGAGACATGGCTAAATACGGAGTTGTTTGACAATGAGTTGTTTGATACAAATTTTTATAATATCTTCCGGATGGACCGCGATTCTTCAAAAACTGGACTTTATTGAGGAGGTGGCGTTCTTATTGCTGTTCTGAGGAAATATTGCTCACCGCTTGTGGTGTTGAAGGACGAGGATACACTTTACTGTGTCGTTTGGTGAATGGCCCCATTAAACTTTTCGTTTCGAATGCCTCGACCCCTTATCGACTCTTGGGCTCAATCATGCTCCGCTGTTTGTGCACTTAGAATCTTATGAGCTCGAAACTTTTTGTCCGAAAACTCAAACTAACAATTTTTGTTATACCAACTGCAATTTCGAAATTGTTAATGATTCCATATCCTTACATGACTGGAAGTATCCGATTGTTTTGATAAGCATATAAAAAATAAATATGTTTAAAATATATGCCGCTAATGCCAAAAAGTAGATTTAAAATTCCGTTGTACACTAAAGAACTAAATAAACTGAAGAATTTGAGGAACAGATGCTGTGAAATATTCAACCTGTCAAATTCCTTCCTCCATAGGGATGAATATTTCCGATATTCAAAGGAGTTCAAAGCTCTGAGTAAAGTTCTTATGAGAAATTATGTTCCAACGTAAACGAAAAGGTCTGCAAAGCCACGACGGCTGTTTAATCATGCAGCAGGGTAATAGGCAAGAATTGGGGCTTAGAACCCAATATCGTTGCATGGATATATACAGCGGTTGTGAGACCAATCCAATTTCTATGATACAGTAGTTCAGTGGGATGCTCTCGCCAAAAAAGTAAAAATTACAAAAGTAGAGAGAGTACAACGGGCAGCCTTTCTATATTAAATTCAGTTAGGAAATGGGCCGACCTTACATATATCGGTCACAGTTCAATAATGGCCGAATTCACGGAAAAATTCAAGACCCTACTACCCGAAGGAAAAGAGTGGAGATTGGACGCAGGTGAAAAAGCGGAACCCATGTTTACACGGATGGCTTTATGTTTGACGGATGAGTTGGTGGAGGGTTATTTTCGGAACAATTGGGCATAAATTTCAGCTTCCGTCTATCTGATTACTGCAGTGTTTTTCAGGTCGCCTAATCTAATCTAACCTAACCTAATCTAAACGCTCAACCGGACTTTGGAGTGTTAAGTTAATAATAATAATAATAATCTTAATAATATTTGTACAGCAAGAAAAAGGGGATATTGGCGGACCTTACAAAAGCACAACATAACATAATTAAATCTTTTATTATTAACAGCGACGATCCTAAAACATAACTATTTTCCGAAAACTTTACCAATATTACTATAAGTTAAAATATCCACAGTCTCTGAGCAAAGAATATTAAATATCCCAAAATATGCAAAAGTTGTCAAAAAGTGCGGCTCCCACCCGTAATTCACAATAAAAAAATTATTAAGTTACAAAAAAGATAGCAGTAGGTATATTGCGGCCCCAATTATCAACCTCTTGCAAGCTGCAAAAAGCCTATAACTCTTACATTCTGCCAGTCACTTACTTCAACCTCATGCGTAGAACAGCTACGAAACCATTCAGCACAATTCGTCGGACCACATCACCCCTTTCGAAGAAATTGACGAAGGGCTGAAAGTAGTGAACAACCAGTTCGTAGAGGTCTCGGAAGGAACGCGTTCAGGGGTTACCTTCCAGGGTACCTCCGACTGGTACCACTTTCCTCTTGTTTGATGCACATAATGCATGATGGTAGCTTAGAGCAGGTTTCCGCTTTGTGGTTGGGCGCCGCTTCTGAAGCATAGCTGGGTACGATCCTCTTCATCCTTTTATTTCCGTGCAATGCCCCTGAAGTCGTGACATTTGTAGCATTTTGTTATCACCTGATTCTCTCTTATACGGCATATAACCCACCCAATGCAAATTTTCGATACACCCAGGAGCTTTTGAGAAATCGCTGATAGCAGGCTGACGGTTCAGATTTGTGTAGCGCCATATGCTGCGCGCATTGATTGAATTGATAGGGACGTAATTTATCCGCTAGGGATGTGGTTTGTCAATGTGTCGAGTACCTCGTCTTTTTACGTGATCTCGTGGATGTTTTTTATTTCGAGAAGAATCTGATGGGTAAGGTAGCGAACCTGGTTGTTTTTGTGTAATCCAGTTACCCTTGCTGTTTCAGTTCGAACAACAGCTCATCATTTGCTTGCTTTTTTATGATCATAACGCTAGTGTTGTGCTCTTTAAATTCGGGTTTCGACTTTATTTCTTTTAAAATGCGGGGTTTTCAGGGGAAGTGCATCTGGTTTCATTAGCTAACTACTGGACTTACGCTCAGTTACCTTGAGTGAGGTGATAGAAAGTTTTGTGTACCGCATGAAGCTTTTGATTATCAGAAGTATGTAGTATGATTTTATTTAGCCTGTCTCAACGTTGAAGTAGTGTGGGGCCCATTAGAGTAAATAAATAATTTTTGCAAATAGGTGTTATATACGAGTATTTATTTACATATGTACATACATATATACATATTTATAGTCATTCATTATTGCACAAGCATTGTTAATCTCATCAAATAAATAATATCATATTTAAATTCTTATTACATACGACTTTACTTAAACTTAATCTACAATTACGCGAATAACAGCAACAATGTTTGTATGCATATGTTGTCAGGGGTGGAATCAGTGTTAAATTTTTGGGGAGAAACTCCGCTACATATGGATATTTTTTTAACACAGGCTTTCACAAATCATATGATACATTTATCGACTCTTGTTTTAAGTGAAAGTATTCAAACTTTCATAACAAAAATTAGCCAATATGCTGGAAATCTAATACAAACAGAAAAATTGTATATCAATTGGTCTGAAATTTTGTTCAAAGAGTTCATACAATTTTTTGTGTTTTGATGGGATCTGACCAATGTGCAATAACGTTATTAGTATTGGGTAGGGCCAACCAACCTCACTGACTTTTTAGCAATAATGTGCAAAGCTTACGAGATAAAGTTATAATAAAAAGATATACATTTGTAAGAATTTATAGCCTTGTCACAATGTTTGAGTAAAGCAATTGATTAATTCAGCTAAATCTTTTGCTACTAAGAGAATTTCGCATGTTCTCAGGACGCCTTTGGAAAATCTTACCTGAGACTTTCGATAAGTGCTAAGTGTATAGAAACTTCATAATAATTTTCATAGATATATCTTGGGAATCTTATCTCAACATCAGCTAACTGTATGGTATTTGTGAAAATTTCATTTCGATTGTTCTTCCCGTGGATCCGCCCCTGTGTGGAGCAGTACATATGTACATATAAAATCTAGATAAAAATTCATTGCTTTTGACATTGTTTCCAACGGCTGCTTTTCTTAATCTGTACTTTTGTAAATACCCGATTTATAATAAGTACATAAACCATAACGATGACATCTTAACGAATTTCTTTTCATGTAAGTGTAAGTTTTTTGCCACTTGGTAAAATGCAAGATAAAGCACCAGCAGCTGTGAAAATATAAAAAATATGTTCATATTAAAAACAAGATTAAGACATTACAAAAATTAAAGTGATGATGGAATTATCGTCTCTAACAGAATTTTATCACCAACGCTCAAATCGTCATTATTTCGCGAGTTGTTGACATTATCACGCTGCGGGCCGCAGTAATTCTCATATTAGACAAATGATTTGAACTTGTTCATATTTTGAAAATTGTGCAGTGGGCTAGTCGTTTATTATAAACACAAATACAAAACTAATAACTAACTTCACACCTTTCTTGAATTTAAAAAAAAAAACGAGCTTTACAATAAAGGGAATGGAAGATATGCGATATATATAGAGCACCGATCTCTCAGCGACCAAAATTTTTTGGTTTTATTTATCTAAGGTCCACTACAGAATATCTAGATTTAAATGCATAAATAAAGAGGTAACTAACTCAGAGTGACATTTGTAATTTCATAAACCAGAGACCACAGTATACAGAAGTCCACATAGGCAAAGCAAAAAATGTAAATATGCTTATTTGACAATTTGCTTGATATGTAGTAGTGATTGATAATTCTTCGCGATTTGTCATTCGCGTTAAACCAAACTAATGTAATTTAAATTATTTCTTATAGTAAAAAATATTTGGAGTACGGTTTAGTTATTTGTACAAAGGTTTCAAGTTTAGTGCGTAAATGCGTGACCCGATCTACACTCATACACGTATAGTCAATGGCTTCAGCAATCATTTCAAACCAGGAACCGTAACAATTACAATTTTTATTATAAAAACCGCTCTTGAACTATTATATTGCGACTTCTATACAATTTCTGATTAAATAACAGTTTGTTTTGATTTTTATTTTATAAATCTAAAATAATAGTTATTTTTAGATATTTTTGAAATCAGTTATAAATCAAAAATAAGATTTGGTTTTCGATTTTTATTTTGTAAATCAAAACTAACTCTTATTTTTAATTTTTTTTTTATAAATCAAAAAATTACAGTTATAGAAGACTTCTATTTATAAAAGTCATCAATATAAATCATGCACCGGCATTTATTTTTAAATCATACCTATAAAAGTCTTTAATTTTTTAATTTTCCGCAAAAAATAAGTTTTTAATAAGTATAATCCCAAGTCAATTGGTATAGAAAACAATTTAATGGATTATTGGCAACTGGTTAACCCATTAGGTCCCAATGTTCCCATTTGGGAATTTGTACAAATAACGAGATTTTATCGAAAATCACCCATATATCGAACAGCCGATAACAAGTTACACATTCACATGCACAGTAGCAAGCAAATATTTTCGGAAGTGGTACATTTTTCTTTTCCTCGGGTTTTTTTCGCTAAATTTGTTTATTTTAACAATAAAATTTTGTTGTTATCTTCTTTATTGTGCTATATTGTGACGCAAGTAAATAAAATAAACAGTTTTTTATTGAACAAATTGCTTGGATTTCTTAATACCGATGAATTTGCAATGTTCCCAATTGGAAGCATTGGTCTCTATGTCAAAATTGTGTTAATATTTTTCGCTGTCGTTTTAGGCTGAAATTGTTATATATCAAGTATGTTCAGCCAAAGAGCTCTAAAACTTCATGAAATTGAGGGAATTTTAGAAGAAATTCTCGAAGACGCAGAGCTGGGTGACGAAAGCACTATTGATATAGTGCAACTGCCACCAGATGCTGATAGTCTGACTGATTGCGAGGATGTTGATGAAGACAATCTCGATGAAGTTGTAGAACTGAAGGACGTACCTGGCGAAGTAGAAATTCACTTTACGGAAAGAGAACAAGATATCGGCTTCTCACCAAGTACAACTTCAAAACGACAAAAGCTGGACGAAGAAAATTCAGCCAGCAACACTAGATCATCACGTTGGACTCATACTGATGCGACCTACAGTCAAAATTTTTCATCGTCTGAACGTTGTGAAAATAGCAAAGCAAGAATTCGGGAAAAATTTCAACAAAAAGAGCAATTCGAAATTTTTGAGTTCTTTTTTGACGATTTGCTAGTTCAACACGTAGTTGATGAAAGTGTGCGCTATGCTCACCAAAACAATTTTCATGGTTTTCCCCTTTCTTCAGAGTGTTTTCGTAAGTTTTTAGGCATATTGATTTTTACATCATACCACAGTTTACCATCTGAAAAGATGTATTGGTGCACTGACGACGACGTTGATATACAAATTGTAAGAAACTGTATGCCGAAAACCAGATACCTTGAAATCAAGAGATTTTTGCACTTTGCTAATAACGATAACATTGGCAGCAGTCTTCCTGAAAAGGACTTCAAAATTAAGCCATTGATAGAAAAACTCAACGAAAATTTTTTAAAACTCAACGTGTTTTCAAAACAATTGTCCATAGATGAGCAGATGCTACGATGTTACGGAGGTCACTTCCTAAAGCAATTTATTAAAGGAAAGCCAATACGTTTTGGGTTAAAACAGTAGATTATGGCCTGTGGAGAAACTGGGTTTTGTTACAATATTGAACTGTATCAAGGAAAAAGAGATCCTGTTGAGAAGGATTTGACAGGTGTGGGAGAAAAGGTCATAACTTCAATGGTTAATCATCTGGAGAATCCTGAAAAATGTGCGTGCCACTGGAACAGCCAGGTTCAATCGTCTCAATAAGTGTCCTATAAAAACAGATGACGCTATGAAAAAAGAACCTCGAGGCGCTGTTGATTATAGATTTGACAAAAATAATGAAGTACTAGTTGTCTCATGGAATGATAATAGATGTGTAAAAGTTATTAGCAATCACCTAAATATATATCCAATGCTACCGGTTCAAAGATACTGCAAAAAGGACAAAAAGTATGTCGAAGTACTTCAGCTTAATGTAATATCACAATATAATAAGTACATTGGAGGTGTTGATAAGTTAGACTGGCATATTAATAAATACCCTGTAAAAATTAGAGGAAAAAAGTGGTACTTCAGGCTTTTTACAAACTGTTTGGATATTTGTATGTACAATGCATTCGTTTTATATAACTTAAGTTATGAAAGGATTCCTTATCTTGACTTCATTCGTATGGTATCGCGAAGCTATTTGCATATATCTACATTCTGATCTTTCAGATCCGAAAATACTTGGTCGCCCAGTTCGTACACTCAAACAAAACAGGACTATTACAAAACATGTTTTAGCTACTATTCCAAATGGAAAACAAAAACGATGTGCGTTCTGTAAAAAAAATTCACGTAAGATGTGTACTGAATGCGATCGAGGTATGCACGTTCATTGCTTTGTGGACTATCACAATATGATTTAAGTCTTATTTACCCAATGTTCCCATTTGGTAACTAACTATTCAGATGAAATAAAATATATATATGATTTCTGAAAACCGAAATTTGTGCGTTTGTCTCTATATTTTGGACCAGACTAACAGAAAATGGGGAAAAAATTGCATAAAAAAAGTTGGGACCTAATGGGTTAAGGTTGTGCACAGCGTGCCTGCTACCCAAGTGAGTGTAGAAAGAGGGGGTTCTGCAATAAAGTTGATTTTAACTGATTTGAGGTGTAATTTGTCATCCGGCAATCTATTAATATTATAAATATTACAATAAATAAATATTAAAGTTAGAAACCCATACATGTGTGTATGAGTGGTTTGTTGGATTATTATTGTTTCCCAACCACTTATTTTCTGAGAAAATTTAAATTAATTTTATAGGCATGACTTAAAAAATAAAAGTCAGCGGCTGAATTATATTGATGCCTTTTATAAATAGAAATCTTCGATGACTGTTATTTTTAATTTATAAAATAAAAATCGAAAAATAGCTCTTATTTTTTTATATAAAATAAAAATTATGATTTTGAAAATAAAAATCGAAAAATAATTGATATTTTAGATTTAAAAAATAAAAATCAAAAGTCACTGTTACTTTTTTTTATTTGCATAAAAATTTCACAAACAAATTATTTTGAAATTTGATTCTCGATGAATCAAGAAATCTCTTGGTATATTACACTTGGTTGCAGAACGTTTCTTTCAGAGTGAATTTTTAAATGACAATGTTTCAAACAACACCTCAAAATTTCTAATCAGTAAATAATAAAGAAGTTCGGTTTGAAAAATACACATTTTCGTAAATACGCAGAAGCGCAGATGGCCCGACGAAGGTTATTTTTTTTTTTAAGCGCGGGCAAATCGGCCAACGAATGAAAAAATTGTGCACAAAAATACGGTTAGCATACCAAGAGTTTGCCATTTTGCATTTTCTTTGAATATTAAGAATTTTAAAGTTAAAAATTAAAATAATTTTTTCCGACTCATGTAAAACTTACAGATTCTTGTAATACTTGGTCTCACAGATCGCGAAACTGATCGTTTGAAAATCGCAAAAGATTTTCGAAACAAATTTTGACCTTTCAATTGCGAGACTTAAAATGGCACAGTTTGCCTAGTTTACGAGGGATTGGCACCCTTAAAAGAGTTCCCTTATTTTAAAAAAACATTTGCCTACGAAACTTCAAATGTGGCATCAACAATTTGCATCATTTGCACCAAGGCGAATTTATAGAAGCTGATTTGATTTTTTTTATTCACCTACATGTATTTTGTTTTTGCTTTTGCGTATGAGCTTTCAAAAGCCGTAAAAGCAAAAAGAAAAGGTATTTAAATTTTGACAACTCTTACGCAGAAACAAAAACAAAATACATAGGAATTTTGTAGTTGTATTTATAACACCACCTTGTATGGATTCGCCTTTTACGGCTTTTGAAAGCTCATACGCAAAAGCAAAAACAAAATACTTGTAGGTGAATAAAAAAAAACCAAATCAGCTGCTCTTATGCCATCACCTTCTATAAATTCGCCTTGGATTCGCCATGCGAACATCACTGCCGTTTTGCTTTGACTTTTGCGTTTAAAATTTCTTAGCGTATATACATATTTTGCGCTGGAAGTTTTCAGAATATTAGCTGCAAATTTAGGTCATTAATATGAAATGTGTATATTGTATGTATAATATTATCTAAACTTTAATTGATTTTCCCTGGCACAGGTTTGTGAACTGTGTCCCTTTCACAACTGCGATACAAGTGCTGTTTTAGCTGCAAATTTCAAGTGAGTTTTTTCCAATTGCACAAGTGAACATTAAAAATACAAGAATTTGGTTTTCAACAATAGGTTTTTGGAAGATTTGCCTTTTCACTACATGGGGAGGATGAGATACTAGTCTAAGGAAGACTGTACTGGTAGGTTGTAAGTATTTATTTATTCGTTTTCGTTTGGTGTTCGTTTATTATTCGTCTGTCAAATGCTTCCTGTGAACTTGGCATGTTCTCAAGTGTGTTCATACATTTCTTTGTTTCTATGAACGGCAAAATTTTTAATAAATAAAATATTTATATTATTTTAAACCAATTTTAGATTTATGTGAGCTTTATTCAGTGATAGATATGGGGCCAACAGGATCCGCGAGACCCGCGGGACAAATAGGAAAAACGTCGGGTTGGGCAGAATCGTGACACTTAAGGTAGAATTTATAATAAAATAAGAATATTTTTACAAATAAAGTTATTTACGCAAACCTTGTTATAACTAAGTTCTATATTATTGAACTGTTTAAGATGTTTATTATTTTAACGTTAGTTCAAGAATTAGAAACACATTTTTGATCGTAGGCATATTCTAAATGCATTATATTTCAACTTTAATTGGTGGTTTGTGTACCCGTGCACCAGATTTCTCAGGCATCAGTAAAAAGCAACGAGCTGATTTTTTTTTGTTTAATTCGTTACAAAAGTCCAGATTTTCAATTTCAGTTACATTTCTTAAACTGAGTTTGACTCTGGAAGATTAGGCGCTTGAACTTAGTTTAACTGCTAAATACGCATTAATTGGTATTCAAAATTCAAGTACATATGTACATATGTATGTATGTACATAGATGACAATTTCAGATCAAACAAGACGAATATGAATGTTAAACACTGTAAGGGCCGATTTCTCTGCCGCCCGCTAAAATGTTATCCTCTTAAAACGGAAAACTAAGCCATGCGAGCGCAGCCGTTTTATTCGAGCTCGCCAAATATCTTACTTACCAATCAATACAAGTCCGACCATTAAGAACGGTTGTATACAACCCATTTCCATAAAAATAGGGAACAGCATATTTCCGGACAAAGCGCCCAAACGACCAAACATCATGGCAATTGCTACAACTAATGATCTGAAAAAAGGAGTTTAAAAAATTAGTCATCTATAACTAATTTCAAATCATTGTAACTTAATGTAAACACAATAACAGCGGTGGACTTCGCAGAAAAACGTAGAACAGCCATTTGACATTCTTTTTCGCTTGCATTGAAACAATACTCGTAGCTGCGCTAAATCTAATGGCAGATAAAATACCTTTGCTTTGCGAAAAACGCAAAAGAGACCACAATAACTTGTTTTTTCTGAAGGGTAAAAAATCTATAAAACAGATAATTTATTCTTGTTGATTTCTAAATCTACCTTTTTATGCGAGAGCGGATTATATTCGGCTAAAAATGGGGACAAAAAATATTTTATGATTTCAGATGAATTTGGTAAAATGTAATGTCTCTTGTGTTCGCTTCTATTAAAGGGAATATAATTTTAGAAAGCAATAAAATTTTTTTTTTTAAATTATGGCAAATATAATGGTGTGGAAATAAATGATATTTGCGTTAAAAGAAAAAATACACTTTTGTAGAAGTGTAAGGAGAAAAAAAACCAAAAAAGTGTTAGCAAAGCTCAAACTACATTAAAAAAGGTTCTGACCAACTTCAGTGGTTTACACATCGTTAAAAAGGTAGTTAAAAGAAATTTTTGTAAATATTTTGCCAAACTTATATAGTCAACTAGCCACATCCAAACATTATAAGGTAAAAAAGCGTTCGCTCAATTCGTCGGCTATAATTTTTTTGTGGAAGTTTCCCAACTTTACTATTGAGAACGAAGCAAACGCCAAACAAAAGTAAAATAAAATGTAAGCAATTGAAAATATTCAAATGTGTTTTTGTTTCAGACGAAAAATGAAATTGTATGAGTGAAAATATGTATGTATCATAGGCACATCTACTGAAATACCCGTACCAAGGCGAATCCATACAAGGTGGTGTTATAAATACAACTACAAAATTCCTATGTATTTTGTTTTTGCTTCTGCGTAAGAGTTGTCAAAATTTACATACCTTTTGTTTTTGCTTTTACGGCTTTTGAAAGCTCATACGCAAAAGCAAAAACAAAATACATGTAGGTGAATAAAAAAAATCAAATCAGCTGCTCTTATGCCATCACCTTCTATAAATTCGCCTTGACACATACCAACAAAAGAAACAGATTAGTGACGGAAATTCTACTCAATGCGCTTGGATGAAAGCACGGATATACATAAGTGATTTACGCCAAACCTTCACTTGTATTCGGTACGTACATAGATTCCAACTATGAAATGATTAAATTTTTTCATTAGAAACTTTTATGGAAATTTAATTGGTATGTTGATATGTAATACAATTCACCACAAACTAATTTCTGCCTATAGATTTCGTAGGGCAGTTGAAAAATAATAATATTAAGGCTTATTCTTTTCATTGCATATTACACCAGCTCTTTCTTGCCTCCAAGGATTTGAAGACTCTTTCCTATATTAAAACTGCAGAGCAGATCTACATACTACATTCTATATCTATTTTATTATATAAAATTGATGATATGAATAATGCTTGTCCCGCTTTGACTCTAAAAGTTCTGAACCGATTTTAATAGTTAATTTTTTTATTGCTCATGCGGATGCTCATACGGAAGGCGGACAAAGCCTCCCTCTCGGCGATTCTAGACCTATAAGTCTGAGTAATTCTGGAGTAAGTCTGGAGTAATTCTTTTCTGATGAAAACTTTGGAAAGAATTCTAGAAAAATATATGACACAATCTATTAAGCTAGCTACTTCATCAGAGGCGCACCATGCCAATACTATCGATTCTTTAGTCTCGAAAATTGAACGATCCCTAGAAACAAAACAATTTGCAGTAGTGACATTCCTGGGCACATCAGACCAAAAGTGCGGTCTTGATGTAAACCCAACTAAAACTGAACTAGTCCTCCTTAACAGACGGTACAAAGTACCGGCCCTTACACCACCTAAAGAGAATGGTATAAGTCTACAGTTTAAATGTACTGTCAAGTATCTTGAAATAATTCTAGATGGTAAGCTTCTCTGGAATGACAACACAACAAACCATATCAAGAAAACTACAACAGCACTATTGACATGCAAAATACTTGTAGATATTTTATAGAATAAATGCCACCCAAAGCAAAAGCTTTTTTGTGCCATCCGCTTTAGAAGCAGACGCTACGCTCCAATTGTCTACAAAAATATAAGGTAAATATATGTAGAATTTAACCAAAATAAATTATTTGTTTTATAGCTTTTGACTTTTCATAATAAACAAGTTACTATTGCCAATGCGTTTATGGTGACAACGCCATAACGCTAAGCAAAAACTTTTTAAGTGTCATCGCTTTAAGCTGGAACTCCATTGCACGCGTGTGCGTGCGTTTGACAGTTAAGTTAAGTACACACGATCTTATAGGAGGAACTCCATAACTGTACGCGCTAACGCATTCGTAGCACAGAGAATTGAATTTTCTCAACTTTGATGCGTTAGCTTGCCAGTTTCAAGTTTTTGTATGCATAAATACATATTTTGCTCAACAATTGTTGTGGCTCAAAATGACAATCATATGTATGAATATAGCATGAAATGCCAACTTCCAAACGTATGCACTCACACTATATGGAACTGCGCGGTTTTTACACATGTAAACGCATCTCAACGTATCTGAATTCAAAATATGATACCACCAGTGGTAGCCAAGAGACATTTTTTTTACTATTTTGTACATTTTTTTTTAAATCTCTGCCTATAAATCATATTTTCACACTTTAACAAATTAAAATACGTTCCTCACTGAATAATTGGAAGATATTTATTCTTTTCTCTCCCATATTTTTCGTTTACTAAATTTGGGATCCGCTACTTTGCCGCTACTTGGCGCAATCTTGTATTCGATCATTTTTAGTGTGACGAGCGCACTGCTCAAATGAGTAAGCTTTGCCGAATAATAATAAGAATAATTTGGAGCGTCAGCTGCGTTTTCGTCTTTTCGATGATATGGATATCATCAGCATACGCCAGAAATTGCACGCTCTTATAAAATATTCTGCAGTTCGAATTATATTTTCGATACCGAATTCAAATATTGCGGCAAATAAACAGCTTCTTTTCATGCTATCAAAAGCTGATTTGAAGTCGCCAATTCTATTTCACAGGTCTTTTCCAGGATTTGAGAAGTCGTCAATATTTGGTCGACGGTAAACTTGGCAGATCTAAGGCCACACTGATAAGGTGCAATCAGTTCGTTCACGGTGGACTTCAGTCGTTCAAACAATACACACGACAGAGCCTTATATGTTATGCTAAGAAGACGGATCCCGCGATAGTTGGCGCATATTGCTGGATCGTCATTTCGTCGTTCGTCCTACCATATTTTTCAAATGAGGTGGTCCATATACATATGTACATACTTTATCAGCCTCTCACCGCTGCACTTGCTCTGCTGGCTCTGCTGGCAGTCCGTCAGCACCAGAGGTTTAATTGTTCTTTAGCCACGCTATTGCCGTTCGAGTTTCATCCAGGTCGGCTAACGGTACTTCAACTCCGTCTTCATTGATTGGAGGTTCGGTTTCATCATCTTCGAAGATTCCCGCGCCAGCGTGAAGAAGTGCTCCCTCCATAGTGTACTCTGGATGTCAGCGATCAGGCCACCGTTTTCATTCTTACAGAAAATAGTGTCAGTCTTGAAACCTTCTGTACGCCGTAGCTTTGGCACATCGAACTCCCTCTTCTTTTCTCGGAAGATTTGCCTCGCTTCCATCTTGAAATCCCACAGCTCGCGTTGCAGCATTCCTCATCGTCAAATCGTTCTTTCGGGTTCGCTAAAAACCAATGGCTTCTTCAGTGGCGGTACGTAATGAATGAGAAATATCTCCTTGTGAACATTGCTCTCAGAGCGGATTAAGGCGAGATGTTCATCGACCCTAATTCGCACTTACATCGCTTTCCCCACTTGCGTAGACTTCTACACACGGCTTTACTCGACAGGAGGCTGAATACATACATATGTATGTATCTTCTGTTGAGAGTTTTCCAAGAATGATGTAATAGAAGATTGGCCAACTTTCAACTTTTCAGTGAGAAACCTGTTTTAATTTCCATAAAGTGTAGAGCTATGATCTATAGCCCGAGAGTTAATAAATAATTCTAGAGAATACTAAAAGAGTGACACTATGCCGGTGATTTGCAAAAAAAAAAGATTGGTATACTTGTACTTGAGATCTGTCAAAATCGACAAAACCAAAGTAGGAGTAGCACTCACAGCGTCACGTTTTATATTCAGTCTAACGTGGAATTTTCTCTATTACAACAATCACACTTACATACATACATACATCCTTACTGTAAGCGTGTCAGACATTTTTGCACTTACCGTAGGGAAGTGGGGAAGAGGGTAATTAGAATGCCTAAAAGAGACGAAGTCGAAACGCTGGTAACTGTCAAAAAGGCTGATGATATAATCAGCGTAGTAAGCCCATTCACAGACCAATAAAGACCAATGCCAAGGCATCCCGATATTAAAAGCCCAAATGCTGCAAGATAAAAAAATATATTTTATCAAATGTTCAATAACCTCACTGTTCAACGAATATACTTAGCAGCCGCTTTGCTCCAATAGCTTTCACAACTACTCCGGCAAAACAGTATCCCACCAAACCAGTTAATGAAACGATTATGTTATTCGTGTACAGATCCATAGAAACTTTCGATCGCTGTAAATTAAAGATAAACATAATTACATATACAACCAATATTTACCAGTAATTTAAATACTAAAAATATTTCTCGACTCTTCTTGTTAGTGAACACAATCACAAGATATTACTACTGAACTTAGATATGCAGCTATAGCCTGCTATAGCGTTTTCTTTTTTTTAAATGTTGGATTTATTCAGCCCTGGTACAGAACTGTAAAACTTTTCGTTTTAAATCTTGCATTCTGTCCCAATAAAACTGCAACATTTTTTACTCTCAGCAAAACGAGACGGTAAGCGTTGAGCCTATTACACTTTGGAACTCAAGTCAGCCCAGACTTTGCTAATATTTTCTAAAACTATATCCATCCAGTAATAAAACACTTGATGGATTTGGAAAAGTTGTAAAGTTACAGCAAAATATTATCGTAGAACATTTTATTTAGCCTATTACCATTTGCAAAATCACTATAGGATTAAAATGTTCAGGAGTAGGGATGGGCAAACTCGGCATATTTGCACTGTGCTAGCAGCGACCACTTTTGGTCTTGATTGGTGATCTGGTGCTTAATTGAGGGGCATACCAAAGCACGGGGAAAATAAATAAAGTTTTACCGTAAGAGCACGATGAATAAAAGAGAGATAACTTAAAATTTTCTTATTCTCACACATGACAGAGTGTGATTATTATTGCTTGTAATAGCAGCATATGTGTTCTCACATCCAAGCCATAACAATCATTTGAAACTAAATTATTTTTAGTTATTTGAAGATATAAAAAAAACCCTTGTCCCCGCCATTTTATTTTTTCTGCACTGAAAACCTAACGTAACACTCAACACTCTATTTCATAAATTAACTCAATGTTTTGGATGTTAAGGTGTTAATAATAATGTCAATCACTTCTCTTTTCCTCTTTCTTTGTAGGGAAGGGGAAGCACCGCTGTGGTCTTCTTACACAAAATCTGTGTACAATTAAAGTCGAACTCTACATAAAATAAAATAAAATAAAAATAGGGTCGGTTTTGTTTTTCAATTAAAATGTGGTTAATGTGCAGCTCGTGAGCATTGAAAGGGATTCCCAAAATACAATTTCGAAAAAAAGTGTATTGTGCAAATTATTGGCATAAACAATTTCTTGACATTTTTTTCATTTCGTTATATCTAATAATCTATTTTGTCGTAGTTTATAATGGAATTTTTTCTATTGCGAATTCTTTTCAATTTTTTTGTTTATAAATATTTTTTTAAGCAAATTTTTTGCAAAATATCGTTCTGCAGCAACAAAAATTTTGAAAAAAAGTCGAAATATTCTTTAAGCTTTATGTAATAATAGATACAAATTTCAAAGTGTGTGGATTTTTTTTCAGAAGATACGATAATTTGAACTTGGCTCTACACGCATAGCGTCTTTGAGTGCGAGCGCTACCACACAATACTACGCTCATAAAATTTAAAGTGTTTGTTTGCTATCATAATAAAATACCGCGAAGAAAGGTACAAAAATCAAATTATATTATATACATATGTATGTAAGTACATTTTGAATAAAAAAACCGTATCACAACCAAAAAATTTCGCTTAAATTTGAAATTAAACAAATTGGCGAAACACAATAAGATCACATTGATAAAAGTATTGAGGACTAAAATAAACAAATTTGAAAATAATTCGCAATAGAAAAAACTACGACAAAATTGTCAAAAGCTGTGAAAATTTCATCACATTATTAGATATAGCGAAATGAAAAAAAATGTCAAGAAATTGCTTATGCCAATAATTTGCACGATAAATTTTGTTTCGAAATTATATTTTGGGAATCCCTTTCAATACTCACGAGCTACACATTAACCACATTTTAATTGAAAAACAAAACCGACCCATTTTTAGTGATCGGTTTCACTAATTCTGACTCATATGTTATCTGAGAAACCCCCAAGTAAAATTTTGCTAATAATAATTTTTTAATCCTCTAACTGGTTTCAAAGTTTGTTTCCTGAGGGGGTTCCTGAATTAAGGGTCAAAACGCCACAATTATGCGGAAACTAATAAAACATTATACAAAAATATTTCCCGTGAAATTTTACAGTAGGCCGGGATGTGAAAAACATAAAAAAATTCGAAGCAACCTTTGCAAAGCCATTGGACGTTTAATTACAGGAAAAGTATCCCTTCAGAAAATATTTACAAAAACCTGGAATCTTTCAGTTGTTGCACAGTGTTATTTGTACAGGGTTATTTTCCAAAATAGTTGTAGTTTTTGCACAATATGGATCTTCATTGTTTAAATATATTAATAATACTAATAATATTAGAAAAAAGCCTTTCTATAATTTTAGATGTTACTTGCCCCGGCCGAGACTTGAATCCGATTGAAGCACACACACGTTATACACTGTTAATTCATATTAGCCCTCTTTCAATGAAATCGAATCGTTAGTGCTTTTTACGAGTTAACGGACCTACTCGTACCAATTCTTACTCTGAGTCAAAGTGCCCATCAAGACAGGGTTACGACTTCAATCAAAACTTTTCTACTACTTGCCCACGCAAACACGTTCGAGTTTTAGGCGAATTATTTTATTACTGCTATGTGCTTTATATGCACCCCAAAATAACGGCTTACTTTTTAAACCGAGTTCTATATAAGCAAAATAAAAGTTTACTGATTGTAATTTTTTACTAAGAACTTCAGCGAAGTCTTATTCAGCAGCAACTGGGTTTGCTTTGCGTATATTAGTATATACTTCCACATCAAGCCACAAGAAATCGGTTACTAGAGAACGACCGAATTTCGGTTTTAAATAATGAAGAATCAAAAAATTTTTACAAAATCTGTATTGTTATTAAAAAAAGATATTTTAAAGTATTCAAAAAAATCACAATTTCTTGGCACGAGATGTTCATTGAGAAAAGTGTTCAATTCGTTACATAATGAATAATTACTTCCAGTATTTTTACTGCAGATCACAACGCTATTATGTACTTACATATGTATGTATATATATATATATATAAGTACATATGTAAATCAGTAAAATTTTTTTTTTTGGACAATGTACAACCAAAGCTGACGAGTAAACGTCCAATTGCAAAAAATTTACACGTGTATTTCGTTTTCCAACCCAATCCTATGTATCAAATTTGGGAAAATTATCTTCACTGGTTACCGAAATACGGACGGACGGACATACAGGCATATCTTTAAATAAAACAACAAAAACGGTTTGGGATATGAATTAAATTCTTTATTCCTGTGAAAGTACATTCGATGCCATCATGTATGGAACTCGATTTCTTTTGCATGGGCACCATGGGCACGCTTGCAGAAGTCCAGACGCTCAACCCAATTGTCGACGGTTTTCAAGCATAAATCGGCCGATACTGCTGCAATTTCACGTTCGATATTCGTACGAAGTTCGTCAATCGTCGCTGGCTTGCTGGCATAGACCATAGACTTGACGTAACCCCACAGGAAGTAGTATAACGGCGTCAAATCGCACGACCGAGGCGGCCAATTGGCCGGGCCATTTCGTGAGATAACACGTTCACCAAACTTGGTTTTCAGTTAATCGATTGTGACATTCGTTGTGTGACTTGTGGCTCCGTCCTGTTGGAACCACATATTGTCCAAGTCCATATCATCCAATTCGGGCCAAAAATATTCGGTTATCATTGAGCGGTAGCGATTTCCATTCACAGTAACGTGCCGGTCTTGATCATCACGGAAGAAGTGCGGCCCAATGACGCCGCCGGCCCATAAACCGCACCAAACCGTAATTTTTTCGGGATGCAATGTTGACTCATGGAGTACGTGTGGATTACTGCCTGTCCAATAACGCATGTTTTGCTTATTGACGAAGCCATTCAGCCAGAAAAATGACGACGACCATAAATTGGACGTAGCGCTCTTAAAGTTGAGGCCATTGACTCCGAATTTCGGTAGTAAATTTTAATAATTTCGACTCGTTGTTGGATCGCATATCTTTCCATGATGAAATGGCAAACCTTACTGAAGAGAAATGTCAAAAGAGCGGGAAAAAATATCGTCGTTTGCAGTCACTATCGGTCTACTTTTCTAGCGTCCCTATTGAAAACCCCGTTATATCCATATACATATGTCTATATCTCTCTCGCTTTATGCTGTTACAAGCATCTGTTAGGTGAACAAAGTTATAATACCCTGGTCACCAGCGCGCTTGGATATGAAGAGTAAAGAGTATATAAGAAGTAGCGAGAAAAATTCACGCAATTTTCAAGCCATCGAATTTGCACTTAAAATTTTAACATCTATGGGCCGCTCAAGACCAAGTCTTATACACAAATTGTAGTTTCTTCAAATAAAATCTTTAAAAGCTTTTTTATAGACTTTTCCGATTTTTCTGTAAATATGTCTGTTTCTTTGTTACCGACTTGCAAAAGAACACTAGGTAGGATAGCGTATTGCGAACGAATGCAAAGCAATAACACAAACTCTGCAAAAATCAAGAAATGTTAATAAAACAGTGGTGCTCAAAGAGATGGTGTGATATAGTATATGGTAGTATTAGTGAAGCAGAGACAACGGCAGCGAAATACACTGAGCAGACTTGAGCTCAAAAAAAAAAATGAATTATAATTTTGTTTTATTTAATTATTTATTTCAAAAATCTTATTTAAATCAATTTCATAATTATATTGTTTTATACATATCAAATCTGATATATGGCGATCCGACAATGTATTCCTATACTTATTCTGAATTAGTTTCAAAGAGGAAAATGCCACTTCGCATGAGTATGTTGTTCCAAACATTGAATACAATTTCAGCATTTCGTTCCTTGCCAAAGAATATTTTTTGGGGTCAATTTCTTTCCAGAAATCTACTCCTTTTTCCCTAAGGGCAAACTAAGGTCCACTCGCAGTTTTGTAATTTCTAGTTTGAGTAATGGCTCAAATTGTGCATAATCACAGGTGAGAGGGTTGTCGAACATGTGCAACAGGTGACGAATTTTACCAAAATCTTGAAATCTATTATTAAATTCACTTATTAAACGTTTTAAAATTTCACAGAGATTTTCTAGTGGAAGTGGCAAATCAATTTCTTCCTCAATAACTTTTAAATTTACCATATTGTCCAATATTTTGTTTTCTAATTGATTTTCTAACCTTACTAAGCGGTTTTTAAACTCGTCAACAGCAGATACCAATTCAGAAATTATTTTAACATTGCCTTGTAAGCATAAATTTAACTGATTTAGCATTTTTGTGATATCACACAAAAACGCTAAATATATTAGAAAAGTGTCACTTTTCAATTCGGCAAGTAAAGATGTGCCTGTTTGAGAAGTATCGTCCTCCAGAAATACGGAAACTTCTTTCCTCACGTCAAACAATCTTTGCAAACTTTTTCCTCGGCTTAGCCAAAGGACTTCTGTGTACAATAATAAATCTTTATGTTCTGCTTCTATTTCTTCTAGAAAAGTTTTAAATTTTCTATGAGAAAGAGAGTTATGGCCGCCTTTTATTTTATTAATTATTTTAGTAGAAGTTTCCATTACTTTTAAACAATTAAATTCTTTGCAAAGAAGCGCCTGCTGATGTATGTATAATGCAGTGATAATTTGGAACTAGGATGTCATTTTTTTTAAGTTGGCCTACAAGTCCAATGTTGTGACCAATCATCACTTTTGCACCATCAGTACAAATAGCGCTTAATTTGCTTTTATCAATAGAAGCAAAAACATTATTTTATAATGCTTCATAAATGGTTTCACCTTTGACGTTACTGTGCAAAGTAACTGTGGCAACCACTTCTTCAAATGCCTCAAAATTGTGGTTTACGCTCCTAGCACATATTAAAAGTTGACATAAATTGTTTGAGTCCGTAGACTCGTCTAAGCAAAGTGAGAAATATTCGCAATTCCTTAGTCTTTGAAAAGTGTTACTTTTAATATATTCAGCTGTTGCCTCAGTTCTTCGCATAATTGTATGTCTGGACAAGGGAGTTTTTTTTAAATGTTCTAACATTGCATTGCCCTCTTCAAAGCAATTCAAAAATTCTGCAGTCATTTCTTTGAAAAATGTACCCTCTGTAAATGGCCTACCTTTTTTTGCTAAAGCAAGAGCCACTACATATGATGCTTTTTCGTATTTGCATATAGCAGTTTGGGGTTTTTTTTAATTTTTTTTTTTTCATTTTTGAAGATAAATTTCTCGTTCATCTTCAAATATTGAAATTAATTGTGGATGAAGGGAACGATAATGCCTTTCTAAGTGAAAACGAGTGCAACGGCTTAAAATGCGATTGCATATTAGGCATTGAGCATTTTTATCTGCATTTTCAATGAAGAAATATTCTAATTCCCAATCAACATTAAACATTTCGTACAGTGTTTTGCTTGCTACGTCTTGCTTGCTTGCTTGTCTGTTAGCGAATAAAAGCAGAGAAACAGCGTGTACATACACTTGCCGACAGTCTGGCGCCTTGCACGCGAAATACATTGCGTGCATTAGCCGTGAGCACCACTGTAATAAAACTAACCTTCTATAAGTACCGTTTTAAAGTTACAGGCGTTTAAATGCAAAAAAAAAATATGAAAATTTTTGAGTTTTTCGATTTTCGGATATTGGGAAACCTAAACCGCCGGATAGCTAAAAAATCCGGATGAAATTGGCCGTCCCTTGCCTGTATGTATCGATCTCAGTTCCTTTATGTTGTTACAAAAACCCTTTTAATGTTTTTGAACCATTTATAGAAAGTTATAATACTACTGCCAAGGGTGCGCTCGGTTAGAAAAAAATACGCCAACATTTATATATGTATGATATACAAATACAAAAATAATGGTTCTTACTTACTTCACTGCAATCGTCCTTAAAATCAATGGTCACTCCGGTTTTATTTACGCTGTACTCGAGAATCGTGCAAAGACTTGCTGAGCCTGTATTTGAATTGTTTAGAGCTTCATATTCACCGATTGAAGCGAAAAGTTGAGGGAGCCAAAGTCGAATAGTATTTAAGCTGTAATTTAATACTTTTATTAGTTTACATAGCGAGAAACAATAAAACTTGCTACGAACCCAAGAAAAATAAATATCTGCATGGCGTACACTTGAAGAGAATGGCCCAATAAAGGTTTTTGAAACATGGGCTTGATCTGCTGCATGCCTTCACTAAGAGCTTGAAAAAATGTTCTTTGTTCACGCTGAAATTTCGGAGTAACTACCTCGTTTTCAACTGTAAATACAAGCTCATTATCATTGGAGCTTCTATTCGGCACTTCCTCGACGAGCTCTTTTATCTAAAAACAACTTATATATGTACATTTATACCATAATATTTAAAACCAAAAAACTGGGTTTACTTACAGGATAGGTATTCATAGGCAATTTTTTATTAAAGGCATAAATCTTTTGGAATGAATGTAAGGCTTCTGCATTTCTACCTTGAGACATTAGAAACTTAGGACTCTCGGGTAAAAAGAAACAGCTACTGCCGCTGATTAAACTCGGTAAACCGCATATTGCCAAAAATATTTGCCAAGAGTGTACTAAAATCAACTCATGTGAAAATGTTTATAAAATGGTCTTAAGAAACAAATTACCAGTTAGACTACCGAACAATATAAAATCCCAATCCCTTGGAAATATCGCCCATGCTATTAATGGTAAAATCAGTGTTGCTATGGAATTAATCATGCCTAAAACCATGAGCACTCGTGGGCGATGCTTAGCACCATGCATTTCAGTCAAATAGGTAAAGAGTACAGCTCCGGGTCCATTTACGCTGTAACGAAAAGTATGAACATTGATACATTTAGTACAATAATTATATATGTAGATATCAAACTTACATAAAGCCACCAAAAAACTTGAAGATAACAAGCATTTGAAAGTTCTGCGTCAAAGAGCTACTAAAGACACAGACGGCATCAGCTAAATATCCGTAAATTAGAATTTTTCTCCTGCCAAGTGTGTCCGCCATGTATCCCCAAATAATTGCTGACGTAATCATTCCCGCATAAGTGGCGGCATTTAGCACTCCCTTGTCGAAAAGGGTCAATTTTAGATCACACTCGGCGACTGGTAAAAGGTAAGACATTGTAGAAGTTTCAAAGACAGACGCAAAAGCGGCGAAGGATCCAACTAACAGCAAAATCAAATTAAATGTCCCAAAACCTGCAGCATCCATAGCCTTTTCGAAGTTGGCAGGTTCATCTTTTGAATATTAAGGTATAAACAGATAAGCACATTCAAAATCTAGTCAAGTAAGCAATTTGGAGTTTTTAATAAAAACCATTTTATAGATAAAATCGACTTCACCACGAATAATAGAATACAAGGTTTTGTTTTCCTCGTAGATTGAATGAGAGAGAATCAAGAAGAATTTAGAATAAATGAAGGAGAATCAATTATACTGGATTCATGAGGTAAAACCGCTGAGAGCCAGTCTGAATATTTTTGAAGTTTTCTAATATTCAAATATCCTTATTGCAATATAGTCCATTTAAGAATTCAAATATCACATTGTTTGACCTTGGCAGAATGAATGCGCGCACAAACAAAACATAAATAAAGATCACTACGTTGGTATTGTATTGAATATTGTAAACATTCACAAAAATATTTATATGCAAAAAACATATATAATTAGTTAGGTAACATATGTATCTGTAAGGCACACTTGCGAGAAATCTAGAGTTAAATTTATGAATAAAGTGATAAGTTTGGTAAATTTGTAATATTGGCCATGATTCAATAATGAAAGGTTTGATACATAAACAGCTTTGCTCCTCACTCTTCACATGATATCTCCTTTAGCTAAAACAGTGTTACTTCTTCGAAAATTTATTTGTATGAATCTTATAAAATATTTTTAATAGTAGTAAAATTCAAAGTTTTAATTACCTGACATTTTTCCTGAAAACTGTGACAATTTGAGTAAGTATCTTATAAAAATGTAAATATTTTACATAATGCAAATATGTATATGGTTTTATTTGCAATTCCCGTATTGCGTGATTGGTATACTGAGTGACCGTTTCCCTGCATCTTACCCCGTTAAGCTATGTGTTCTACTTCATTTCTATCTCCACCCGTGTGCTGGCGTGAGTTAGCAAGTGAGTCGGCATTCCGAATTTAAAGAATTGAAATTAGTATTTAAAAAAAATCAAATATTTTAAATAAAAGTTAATATATATTTTTAATTAGGGCCTTAGAGAGCGTATGCCATTATAATAGATGATAAGCAATTCTGCCCAAGTGAAATATTAGTGTAGATATTAGTTGATTCTTAGTAGGTTGCTAATAACTTGTTTCCGAACTTCACTGTCGCCGTTTTGAAGTGGGTTTTTGCCCAATTCTATTACCTACTACCCCGTTTGTATGCAAATTCTTGAAACGTAATCCTGTGATTATGTACATATGTATGTTGTTGTTGGTATTGTTGTAACAGCATAAAACATTCTCCATAAAATTTTGGGGATTGCTACTGTAGTGACAGTCCTTGGCCGGATATAAATCCGGGTCGTTCCGGTATCGTAGAACCGACTGTCGTGTGTCACGCCACCTAAACACAACACTGACTCAATATGACTACCTACACGACAACCCTACTGACGCTGAAAAAAACGACACAAAATTGTAAGACGAGCAGTTGTACGAACACTATACCACCGACGCGACGGAATAATCTTTGTAACGCTAAACCATTTATTTCAATATAGTATTACATTTTAATTATAAACCTAAACGTTGTGTACTTATTTAAATGGGCATCCTGGTAATAAATAGCGCGCATAAGTGAACGAAAAGATACACCTGTGTGCTACAATTTCAGAAGTAGGACGTACTTACTGCGTCTATACGAACGTTGCTGCTTTACAATACCAAAACGTGAAATTTGAGGTTTAAAATAAAAATACTTACGCTAACGAATAAAGAAATAAAAGTCTAAAGTGCGAAATAGTGTAAAAATTGCGAAATCAGTAAGCATACGCTTTGCTACTGAACTTAACCTCACATTTGGTGAGACTTCCGTGGACATCGGGGCTCCTGTGGACAAATGCTTTGTCGCGAAGCTTAACGGTTCGAATTTAAATTAGCAGTTTTGTAGTTCTCGTTTCATATACGCTGCACCTGTAGTTCTCGCTTCTCTTCTCGCATACGTTGCACTTGTTCGTCGTCGCAATCAAATTCGTCATCTCTTTCTCGTATCCAATATTCTCTCTACTCGTATTCATATCTAATTGCCGGTGTAATCCAATTAGAACAAACGCTACGATCAAAACAAAAACGATATGTCGCAAACGGATTTTACTTTAAAAGACTTAAAGAAACGGTGCAAGGAGGCTGGTTTGCCTACGTCTGGCACGAAAAACCAACTCCTTCAACGACTACAAGATAATATCGAAGCCGCGAGTGATACCGATGGTGATCAGCAAAGTACTACAATGGTACAACGTTTATCAGCACTTGAGAAAACAATAGAACGTTTAATAAGTACGCAAACTAATACCTCACAAAATGCTGATGCGCGACATACTTCGTGCATGCCAAATTTTCAACCAACTTTGTCGTCATCGCCGGCACCAACAATGTATACGACTACGGCAAATGTGCAACAACAATCTATGCGAGCGAATTTCATGCCGCAGTGGCAGAGCGCAGGTGTTCCGACTGCGCCGCTGCAGCAGATTCCAATTAGAAATAGTGTGTTTAATCCAACCAGTGTTCCAATTCCACTAAGTAACGGCTACTCTCATTCTCCGAACTACAACATAAAAGATATTGTGGAATTATTGCCAGAATATAACCCAACGAGCGAAACGTCGTTAAATTCGGTACAATTCATAAGGCGTGTTGAAATGTTAAAAAATGCTTACGAGTGGCATGAAAGTGCTATAATTTTCGCAGTACAGCAAAAGATGCGCGGATCCGCTAAATTATGGATCGACTCGCAACCGTGTGCCTTCGTAAACTGGTCACAGTTCGTAAATAAATTTCTAAATGATTTTCCGTGTTTTACTAATGAAGCAGATATGCATATAAAACTTTCACGATCGAAACGCCAACAAAACGAGTCGCCGGTCGAATATTTTTATAGAATGTTGGCGCTCGGTAACAAAGGCGGTTTATCGGAATCCGGTATCGCGCGACATATTATAAACGGTATTAATGATAACGACCTTAAACGTAAAATATCGAATGAATACAGAAGTTGTCAAGACTTGTTAAAGGACATAATGAGTTACAACATATATAACGATATTAATAATTATGCATACAAACCGAAAATGGTACTATCCGCGATAAAACCACAAGTGTCAGGTGCGAAACCCGCTCCAATTTTATCGAATTCGAACCAACAACGTACGAATAATAATATGAAGTGTTTTAATTGTGGTAAGATAGGGCATTTCGCCATTAAATGCCCAGAGCCACAGAAAAAGACGCGCTGCACGGATTGCCAACGTACTACCCATAAAACGGAAGAGTGTCCTGGCAAAAATAAAGCTAATGTGAATAAAATTGTTGATTCGGGCGCGCGTAAAAACGAAGAAAAACTGAATGACGGTATATTTAAGAAAATTAGTGTAAACGGGCATGCTACTAATGCATTCGTTGACCCAGGTAGCACCCGTACCCTTGTGCGCAAAACGTTTTCTGCTCAAATTGCGACGTATAAAAACGAGTTAACAGTACTGCGAGGTTTCGGTGGTGGAGAATACGTTTCCACTCGCAAAATTAATGTATTGCTAATGATTGACGATCAACAGTTTGAAACCGACATGGTTGTTGTTAAGGACGAACTCATATGCGAAAATGTTCTCCTCGGAAAGGACGTACTATGTGGTTCCGATAAACGACTTGTAATAGAAAACATTCAATGCCGCGTTGAACAAATACGTAATATAAATGATCCCGAAGGTTTAAATGAAAATCAATATCTACAGTTCGAAACTATAATGCGTGAATACCGTGGGCTTTTTTCTAAGAATATTGCAAATCTCGGAAAGTGCGGTTTATCGAAAATGAAAATAAAATTAAACGATGACAAGCCAGTTCAATTGAAACCGTATCGAATTCCTTTCGCAAAACGACCGATATTAAACCAGATAATTACGGAGTTATTAGAAAACGATATAATACGACCTAGTGAATCTCAATACTCGTCCCCTGTAGTTCTAGTCGAAAAAAAGAACAATGAACATCGGTTGTGCGTAGACTACCGCTGTCTAAATAAAATCACGTTAAAGCAACCTTTCCCCATGCCGAACATGGAGGAACAGTTTGCAGTACTCGCGGGAAATCGGTTTTTCACAACGCTTGATCTTCGAATGGGTTACCACCAAATTGAAATCGAAGAACCGTCAAAACAATATACCGCGTTTGTGACATCGGACGGGCATTTTGAATTTAATCGTATGCCTTTCGGACTTGTTAATGCGCCAGCAACATTTCAGTGCATTATGAACAATATCGCGTCCAAAATGAATACGGGCGAAGTGCTTATCTACTTGGATGATATTGTTATTCCGAGTAAAACGATTTGTGAAGGACTTCTGCGATTAGAACGGTTTTTAGAACTTCTTAAAGAAGCAGGACTTACACTACGTCCCGATAAGTGTAAGTTTCTTGCAACCAAAATTGAATACCTAGGACATATCGTAACCGAAAATGGCATTACGCCTGGAATGCATAAGGTAACTGCTATCAAAAATTTTCAACCACCAACAAATGTAACCGAGGTAAGAAGATTTTTAGGCCTCACGGGGTTTTTCAGAAAATTTGTACGTGAATACTCCATTATTTCGAAACCACTAACCACGTTACTAACAAAAGCGAACCAAGAAAATTTTAGTTGGGGCCCTAAGCAACAAGGCGCCTTCGAAACTCTTGTTAACATCCTTTCACAAGAACCAGTTCTTGTGCTTTATGATTTCAACGCTCAACATGAAGTCCACACTGACGCTAGCAGCGTTGGTTTGGCAGGTGTCCTTCTGCAATCGGTAGACGGAGGTGAATGGCATCCCGTTTGCTATTATAGTCGCCATTGCACCGATACCGAAAGTCGTTACCATAGCTACGAACTTGAAGTCCTCGCTGTTGTCGAATCCCTGGAACGATTTCGAATTTACTTGCTGGGGAAACCATTTCGACTCGTCACCGATTGTTCCGCTATTGCTCACGTAAAAGATAATAAAGAAATGAAACCTAAAATCGCACGCTGGTGGCTCAAATTGCTTGAGTACGATTTTGTGTGCATACATCGCCAAGGAAGCCGTCTACAACACGTCGACGCTTTGAGTCGAATGCCGGATCAACCTGCGAAAGAGGTTGAGCCAGCTGGTCTTGTTTTCAGCGTATCTACCGATGTCAACGATTGGCTACTAACGATGCAGCTGCAAGATGAAAAACTACGAGAATATATAAATATTTTAAATGGTACCATAAGATCACCGGAAGAAACTACTGTGAAAGGAGAATATCAACTACGTAACCACCGGTTATATAAAAAACAACCTGATGGTCCGAAGTTTGTGGTACCAAAAGGTGTACGCTGGCGGATCGTCCAATTCTGCCATGATCAGGCAGGTCATACTGCGCTAGAAAAAACTCTTGACCGAATTAAAGAAACGTATTGGTTCCCGCAAATGAGAAGATTCGTAAAAAGCTATATCGCAGCCTGCATCAAGTGCTGCTATCAGAAACAACGCTCTGGTAAAATCGAGGGTGAACTCCACTTCGACTCAATTAAACCGATACCATTTCATCGTATCCATTTGGACCACATGGGTCCATTTACACGCAGCAAACGAGGCAACTGCTATGTATTAGCCATATCAGATGCCTTTAGCAAATTTCTTATTGTAAAAGCCGTTCGCGATACGAAAACTATACACGTTCTTAAGACACTGAACGAAATAACATCATATTTTGGTCTTCCGTCCCAAATAATAACTGACAGAGGAACGTCATTTACGTCCAAAATATTCGAAGATTTCTGCAGCAAACACAACGTACAACACACGAAAACAGCGGTACGAACTCCACGTGCAAATGGTCAGGTAGAGCGAGCAAATCAAAGCATTTTGACTTATTTGCGAACTACTACCGACCACCCGAAAGATTGGGATCTAATGCTAAGGGATCTCCAATGGTCGATCAACTCTCGCCGAAACGCAACAACAGGTTTTAGCCCAAATGAACTTGTTTTCGATTTTAAATTGCGTGACGTAGTAACTAACCAATTGGTTGCCGCTATTCATGAAGATGTAGAAGACAATACTACTCCGTTAACTGCTGCCGAAAAACGTAGTCAAGCCTCCATAAATATTTCGAACGAACGCGAAAAGTGGAAGCAACGATTCGATCATCGCCATCAGAAACCTAAAATATACGCCGAAGAAGACCTCGTCGTGATCGAAAATGAACCAACTTCCACGGGCGAATCACGAAAGCTTGAGCCTAAATATCGTGGGCCGTATATCGTACGTAAGGTTATTGGAAACGACCGCTACTTGCTGGAAGATATTCCAGGCTACCAAATAAAAAACAAGAAATTTTGTTCAGTATACGCCTCCGACAAGATGAAGCCATGGTGTAGAAATAGTCCCGAACTTGACGCCGACGACGAAATCGAGGACGATTTAGGCCAGGAACGGCCGAGTTGTCACGCCACCTAAACACAACACTGACTCAATATGACTACCTACACGACAACCCTACTGACGCTGAAAAAAACGACACAAAATTGTAAGACGAGCAGTTGTACGAACACTATACCACCGACGCGACGGAATAATCTTTGTAACGCTAAACCATTTATTTCAATATAGTATTACATTTTAATTATAAACCTAAACGTTGTGTACTTATTTAAATGGGCATCCTGGTAATAAATAGCGCGCATAAGTGAACGAAAAGATACACCTGTGTGCTACACGTGGGAACATACATATGTATGTAGTTACTTATGGTTAAGTACTTTTTGTATCATACATTTTTCTGTACGTAATATAATAAAAAAAAGTACTTTACTTTGTTTGAAACCATCAATAGCCTTGTTTTTGTAATCATATGGAAGGCTAAAAGCTCGATTTACGCCGTTTTCACTTACGTCGCGATTTTTCGAAACCGAACAAGACCGCAATCAAACGTATTAGAGAAGTCTCAACAATTGGGACGTGGAGAGTTTGTGTGAGTTTTGGTGAATGAATTAATATGACTCACCTCACAATATTACATGGAGTTCAAAGGAATTTGTGCTGCTTGGTTTTTATAAGAACAAAGAACTATGTCACACGATTTTTTAATTGTGAACTACAAAAAATTGAGTGTACCAACAATTTCATATATTTACCACTAAATGTAGAAAACTCAATGATATTTGATATTAAAATCAATGTTTGCATAACGAAAGAGTTTCCAATCAGAAGAATGCATAAAATATTTCGTAGACTACGAAACATATTTGGATTTTATGCAACATAAATTCTTCAATTAGTTACATATTTTGCGTACTTGTTAAAAAAATTTAACAAAAAGGGATTACATTCTTCCTCTTTTCTACTTCCTTCACAAATGCAACCTTTTGTGCGGGAGAGCTAGAAATTAGCTGTCATTATGTTCAAGCCTTTATTAATTGAATCATGAATACCAAGGTATTCTTTTTGTTTGACATTTTTTCTTTTAATAATAATGATTTTTTCAAGACGGTTACCGCAGTGTAACCGAAATATATTGGAAATAAGTAAATCATTTGTTTTTACTAACACCAAACACCCCCTTGACGAGTTTATTGGAATTTAAAATCAAAATAATTTTAATTAATTTAATTTTGCTGGTTCTAGTACAGCGACGAAATGGTATGCTTCGCTTCTAATCTAGTGGAAGTGACGCTTCACTTTGCCAAAATGTCGATGGCTTCCTTATCATTGTCGTAAATTTGCGATTCTTCTCAAATTTTTCGTTTATTTAAAGAACATTTTTTTGACAAATTTATTTTTTCTTTATTTATGACAAAATATCCCAAACTTAACAGTTTAACCCTACGTTAAATTTGTATGTTTTTAGCTCTGAGCTGATACCTAACCTACTGCTGAACAAGCAATTTTATAAATGTAACTGGTAAACTCTGAGTTAAGTAGATAATTTGCTTTCTTGCAAGTGGGCCTTACTGTGGTAGTCAATATCCAACCACCAAACACTTGTTAAGTCGAATTATATTCATGTTCAAATTTGTTTTTATATAGCATGTTTGCCTAGTTGAATTTGTTTCAGAGTAACGGAATAAAACACTCGACTCGATGCTTATGTGAAATGATCTGAATCCGATTATTGCCTACCCTTTCTATCTGCGAAACCGGTTCGTATCCATCCAAATTTGGCAATATATTATATAAATATGTACTTACATATGTATTTATATATGCACACATCAATATTTTATTAATCTTTACTTATGAGATAAACAAGTGTTGGCCCAATTTTCTGCCCAGGGATGACTGCTATTAAAACAAACTTTTCTATAATTTTTGATGTTACTTACATCGAAGAGGATTCGAACCCGAAACTCGCCTAATGAAGCGCGCACACGGTACATACTCGGCTACGGCGACCGCTCCCCTAAAGATTGTAGACCATACAGAAGAAGGCTTAATCACGCGAGTGTGTAGCGCGTACCCTCGGCTACGGCGGACGCCCCTAAAGATTATAGGTCATATAAAAGAAGGCTTAATCGCTTTTAAAGAGGAGCAATGTTAAGTAGCCTTATTGATCATAAAAAAGCAGCGTAACTACCGTATTCCTTATTTCTTAAAACTGCTCTTACCATTTTTTGGAGGGTGTATGCTCAATACTGGCACAAATATGTACATTCATGCAGCCATATTCAGAAGTCGTGGGGAGCTCAAAAAACCAGGGCCATTCTCAGATTCAGGAGATGATTCAAATAAGAATCACTTGGAATAATTGAATAGAGTTTGCTCATTAATAAAAAATTGTCAGCCTAGAAAGCTAGGCGATAGAAGTGAAACTTCATGGATCTCGATAGGCACTAGAAATGAAAATACACACCCTAGCCAGCAAGTTTTATGAGATAGAAATATTTCCCCGATAACAGAAGCCACTATTCATTATTCTGGAATTTTTAAGGTTGTTAGGTTAATGAAAAAAGATAATTGATGTTTTCGCCTCCATTTATAAAAAATCTATTCATTCACTTCCATACTTTCATGTTCAAGAAAAGATACAATTGGTTTGTGGTATGAAAAATATGAAATGAAAACTCGTGATTGTAAATTATTTAAATATCTTGAGAAAATTGCATCTATTGTCGTACCTGATCTGGTTGTTAAGTCTTTGGGATTATTATTCATTTTTAAATTAAATTTACTTTCTAAAAGTTGTACAAGTGGTTGAGCTTCTTCCAAGGCAAAATTGGCATTAAAATCACCGTTTAAAATCATTGGCATAGTGTGCAAATCTTCTCCTAATTCTGCTGCACCAGAGGGAGTATATGCCAATAACGTCCGACTGCTCTACCACGCGCGCCATCCCCTCCCTTTTCCTGTCGCTTTTTCGTTTCATTCGATTTTGGAATTACAGCCCAACGAGCGCAAAGAAGTTTCACTTCAATACGCACCTTCGTCAAAAATCACGTAAAATTTTTAGGCACTTACAGCTAGCTCTTACTTTTCCTTAATTAACGCTAGACCGTCTATGCGATTTCCACCGATTCCATCATAGTACGCCTTGCTAAATGTCAGTTTTGGTTGTCGAGAGAGGACTTTACTACGGAATTGCCTACTCAACTCAAGGTAGCACTTATTGACAAGAGAGATTATCGGTAGAATTTCGTGGCTTTATTGGTGTTGATGCTGGTTCGCTGATAAATACAGACCTCTTATTTTTTAAAATTGTAAATTGAGGAAAAAAATATATTAACAATGACGAATTTTTGAGTTGGCATCGCTTTTACTGGAATACCTAAAAAAAAGCGTGTTGTTATTTATATGTATGTATATATAGATATGTACATACATTACGTAAATATCTTTTAGTTTCCATGTTCGTTTAAAACTTTAAAACCTCTTTTTAATGTTCACTTCGTAGTAGAATTTATATTTTTGTTAGCTAAAATATTCGCAGAATGTTAAAGTGTAAACATACTGGATTTTTTGTTTGTAAAATTGCATTATTAACAAATTACAAACATTTTGAATAAATGTGAGTGAATCAATGTGTAAATTTGAGCATGCTACACATTCGTCCACGCATGTGCACAATGTCACCTATTACAATTGCGAAAGTTGGCAAATCGAGTGGACGTGTAAATAAGCTGATCTTGGCTTTTTGTGAAAAAATCAAAGAAAAACAAACCGAATATCCTCAAGGAGTACGTATACCACGAGGCAAACAAACCGCGAATGGCATACCCGTCTGTGATATGTAGTAACACTTTAGATTCAGGTAGTTTATGTTTGTGATTTTGTGTTTTGCTATTTGAAAAAAGCTGGTGATTAAAAATCCAAACAAAAAGCTAGATCATTGTGAGAAAGGTCAACAAGGTATCTCTCTAATACAAGTGCGAGTTTGACAACGATCTTTAGTGAAGCAAGTGAAAGAGAAAGCTTTAAAGTAGAAAACTCAAAATTAAATCAGCGTTAAACAGCTGATTATAAGTGCGCGTTTAGTGGTAAATTGCTAAGAAGCTTTGTAAAAAGCTTATCATAAAGCTCTTCAAGCTTAGTGTGCACTCAAAGCAAATAGTGATAAAGCTAATTCGCTGGTAGTTTCAGGTGCCCGGCATGCAAAAAAGCAATGATTAAATGCCTGCAAGTTAGCTTGGAACTCTGTGAAGCGGCGCAAAACCTCCTAAAACAAGCAATTTTCGAGAAAAATACCGATGTTGCTCTCATCAGAGAATTGCGCCCTACAACACATCGTTAGTAAAAACCCTGAACTTTTTAGCGAGTTATAGACGAAGTGTGTTTTTTTCAAAAAACATGGAAAGGTAACGGTTGGGCCTATTGCCAAGAGGCAACCAGCCCCAGAAGAACCGTCAACGCACAGGCCCTTGTGTATGTTGGATACCGCAGCCAAGCTATAAGAGGTCTCGGAGATTTTCGGAAGAGGCGCTCAACAGTTGCCTCTGTAGTTGCTGTGTGCAATAGCGCGCCTAAAGCACTAGAGGGCAAAAGGTGGTTATCTCCTAGTAGCACTGCGTAATAGTCACGCTGGATGTGAAAAATGCATTAAACTCTGCCAACTGGGGCCAAATAATAAAGGCAATTGATAAATTTGAGTGTTCCTGACTATTTAATTCTCACAATGATGAGCTACTTCAAGTGCTTTGCCACGTCACAATTGAAGACTCGAAGAAGTACAATATTTCAGGTGTGCCTCAGTGCTCATTCCTCGGACCTCTCCTATGGAATATTATGTACGTTGGCATCCTTAAAATAAGTAAATCGGAGGGTGCATTCATAGAGGGCTACGCTGAATATATAGCTATCGTAGTGGTGGTAAAACACTTATATGATGTGTCGCAGGACTAGAATTAGCAGATCATAAAACGTAGGCGCTAATGACTATCGAGATATAAGAGTAGGTGGCTACACCATAGAGTCTAGTCCCGCTATAAAATATCTCGGTGTCGCACTTTGAGGCGCCAATTTGAGGTCCTGCTACATCTGTTATCGCATATATGAGAGCACCAGCCTCAGTGCATAGACCAGCGTCGCTGAGGGATTATCGAAAATAGATCGTGCAACATAGCATCAACGAGTCGCAACAAAGATGGGAATCGTCTACGAAAGGGCGATGGACAAAGGAGTTGATTCAAAGGATAGATGAGTGCATCAATAGAAAGCACGGGGAAACTAGTTTCTACCGAACACCGTGCATGGCTGCCTCTGATAATACCTACATAAGTACTCGCATGCGGACCATTCTTATTGCTTACATTGCGATGGCCAACTCGAAAACGCAAAGCACATCCTTATGGACTGCCACAGATTCGAAAATAAGTGCAAGCAGCTCGAACGCTGTTGAGCGACGATAGAGAATAATGTCCAGTGCCTGCCCTGCGAAGTAATATCGGAATTGATAGTCCCACGGGGCTGCCACAGACCCAACGTACGAAGGAGGATGAGTTTAGTCCGTAGGACTAAAGGACAATTTTCAGGATTCACTTTTAGACCTGTAACAAATGAATGAAGGCTTTGTGGTTATTGTCATTCCAAAAACAGAACTAAAAGTAATATGGTAAAACTGGAGTGAAAATTGCTAGTCCTATACCTGTTATGAAAATTCTTGGCCCTCTACCATTTTTTGTGGGCAATCGATTGGGGATCTAAAATAAGTACATACTTACATATGTACATATGTATGTATGTACATACGTGCATAATTAATTGTCTTAATATAATGTTGTTTCATTTAATACTTATCTCTTAGGACGTCGATTTTAAACATTAGCACTGAGCTACTCACTTAAGAGCTCCCACAAAGAATGCGTGCCTTTTGCAAACCTCTTTTGCATTTCTGGTTGGTTTTTTCTCGCTTATTAGCCTAAATGGTGATTGTCTCTTTTGTGCAACTACATATAACTGGCAACCATTTTATCATTCATCTGACATAGCTAATGTACCGGATCGCGAGTGCCTCTTTTTGCCAAGTCCTACAACAGTCATTTGCTGGGTAATTTTACAGTCTGTGATGATATTATGAATGAGAGTGTATTGGTAATTTTGTCAGCATGTTCTTGGTCGATGGTGTTTGTCGTTTCCGTTTTTCTGATCCTTGCACTTTATTACAATAAAATTGAATACGCTTCTAGCAATTCTAATTAAAAACTTTGAAAATTTGATGGCAATTTGTTTATGTAAATTCGGTAAATTTTTGTGAATCTTCTGCAATGTTTGAAATTTATGTGATTTTATTATAGGATGACCTATATTTTGCTCTAAAGTTAACGAAAACGCTTTGGTATTTAAAGCATGGTAAATAATATATATAAAATTACTGTGGCAACACTTTTTTCTAGCACTGTATGTATACTACGTTGGTTATAAGACATAAGTTTTAGATTTTCTAACGGGTTTAATGTGCTAGAAAATATGTTTGACAAAGTGCCGCCCAATCGAATAATGTTAACACTTTCGTCATTAAGTTTAAAATTAAGAAAAATAGCGATTTTTCACAAAAAATTATAGGGTTTCGTCCCTAAAATCGAAACCCTTTATTCCAGGAACCTGAGTCGAAATACTGTAATATGCGTATTAATCGATTGGAGTTTAATAGAGATTGTAAGAACACTAAATTTCCAAAATCTTTTTGGAGGGGGTTTGAAATATAAATTAAAATTGAAATAAGTTAAATCAACTATTGAAATATGGGTATTATACGAAGGAGTTTTATGAAAGCTTTATTTTGAAAATATCTTGCCCACCTACTTGCAAGAGTAAATAATATTCGATTATTAGGAGAAGGAAGAAGGCTTTAGAAAACTTGAAAAGGAAAATGAGACTTCTAAATGTTGTCCCATCCTTGGATTACGTTGTGCATTTCTAACAATAAATTAGGTTTCACTAAACCCGAGTAGCATATCGCGCAGTTGTCATGGGCAAAGTAGTAGATTTTTTTTAGACAATAAAAAACCTGAACTAAAAATGAATTGAAAATGTCCTATTACCTTTGGTGAAATTATTTAATCCCTTTTCTGTTACATTCAAATTCATAATGTTAAGCCGAATGCTATTCCAGAAAGAACACTGTCTGTAATATAACACGTAATATAGCATGTAGTACTACCGAAAGTATACATGACAAATTCAAATACCTTTTCGTGAATTTATGTAGGGCATCGGTACGAATCTCACACATAGTTTGATGTACAGTGGAGATAGGAAGGGAGCACGATATATAGTTCGTTTTTTGTACGTACTAGTTTATGATAGTTCGTAACAATTGTTGTTTTGAGGGGAAGTTGCAAGTTTTTACGGGATGAAGTTTTACTCGTAACAATTTGACCGTACAAAAAACACCTAATTACAAGTATTCAGTTAACCACATATAAAAACAAATTATTAAAACTATTAATTATTTCCAAAAAAAGAGCGAAAATTGGAAAAATATTTAAATATATAAATATACAACAAAAAAAAAATTTCAACTCCTTAATGGCTTTGCGTTTTCTTACTTTCTTGCAAGTTTCTTTCACAGAGAGCAAATTTTGCTTACGGTCTGAAATTTAGTTACTGGCAAGTACTGGATATTTTCTACTGGCAAGTACATGTACGGACTTATTGATTGAAACTTATCATTTGCTCTGTTTCACATGCGATCGGAATAGGAAAATTGTTTGTAGTATTAACGTAAAGTGCTAGATTTGATTATGAACATTTCCCTTCGTATTCGTACATTTTACTTTTTTTAATTTACTTATTTTTATAAGTATATTTTCTTCTTCAATTAGTCTGAAAATGGTTTGTTTGGTTATGGACAATAAGGTTAAGTCTCTTTTTAATGTGTTTTTCCCCACGAATAACATTTTCCTATCATCTAAATTAAATTGATTCAAATAACTGTCTATATTATTTGCTATTTTCACAATTACTGATTTAATCACTTTAGGATGAATGACAAGAAGTATTGCTGTGGTTTTATTAATCACTAATATTTCTCTTATTTGTATTCTTCCGATTTGTGCTTCGTTTTCTATCGTGTGCGTTGGTGGTCGTCAGTAACATAAGTTGCATCATTATTTTAGTACACATTTTCCTACTGGGATTTAAATTTTCATTTTACTTCACTAACTTTTAACGATCCGACGATCGCAATTTTTATCGACAGTATTTGTCGTTTGTATTACGATTGTGCAATTCACTAGCTTATTCTTAACGACACTTAACATCTGTCTCGTTGTATTTATTCAAAGTATTAAAAAGTGGGATCTAATGTGTGCTCCCGAATATAAATTTGACCGCGTTTTTATTATATTTAATTGTGAAATAAGATAATAAATTTAATTGTTTTTATATGTTGCCATGTTTTATGGTAGCAGAATTTCGAACTCTCCTCTGAGTGATTTGGTAGAAGAGTCATAAACCTGGCCAACTTGACTCCAAGAAATATTCGGAATCTCCTGCAAATATGCCATTGGGTCATACGAAACCTGTCAAGCAGAGAAATTAGGTATTCAGCTGAGTCTTGAGTTAACCGATACAGCTTCTGAATTCAGCTAAGTCTGGAGTTAACCGATACAGCTTCTGAAATTCTGTTGCATTTAAATACAACGGATTTTCCATCTTCCGGAGTAAACGTCGATCCACTGTTGGAGCGCTTACCTCTTCATCACCTCGTGATAAATTATATTTCAGATATTCAAACGACATTATTTAATGTTCCTTTTTTAATTTCAAGAAAACAAATCACCGAATTATAAATTTATCTTTTATATAAGTTGAAATCACGAATTTTTCTTTTCTCGATTGAGTTAACAACATCAAATTTGTTGTCGTTCAGTTTACGATAATCGACTAGCTAACGACAACAGCTGATTTGGCGATAGCAAAAATCAAATCATTAAAAATTCCTGCTGAACATCGTTAAAATTTTCGTTAGAATGAGTTAACCATGCGAATATCGTTAAAATGAGTTAGTGAATTACATTACTGATCTCCCTGTTTTCGAAGTATTTATTATTACTTCTTTGGTGTTTATTGTTAAAAGCATTTAATTTTTTTTCTTTTGCTTTGTCAATTTTTTCAGAAAAAGTACTCAAGTATTGCCATAGAAGTCGATTTTCCGTTTTTATTTACCTTAAATGTATTTTGTTGTTGCATACGAGCTCACATGCTCATTAATCTAGAATACAGTATTTCCACATCTGCATTTTTGGTTTTATTATTGTATTTTGTCGTGAGAGGACAGGGAAGGCCTGCAATAGCGCCAGGGCTTAGTGCGAACAGATTGGCCGAAGGCCACCCATCAAAATCGGCGTGCGACGAATCTTACGTTGCCAGGCCACTCACCGAACTGAGAGATTCGGGTCTCGAAAGGGGGCTTCGAGAAAATAAGGTAAATACCGTACTTGCATCCGCGGAATACGAAACTAATGCCCACCACACCCAAAGAGTAGCACACACATCTCGAGCTGAGTTACCTTATATCTAGTTGTTATATACTTGTCTATAAAAATCTATCTTCTAAGCTGTTCAACATACCGGAAACGCGGGAGAAGTTTGATTACTCGGTTAGTGTTTTTGTTGGGAACTGCAAAACAGTTCTAATCAAGACATGACCCAAACAGAAAACAAAGGAGTTGCGTAAGCCACCACGCAAAGGATGCAGAAAATCTTGTATCACTGCGGCGCCACAAAATCATTTTGGGCGCGCTATAAATACATTATCAGCCTCATAGGTGGGCTATTCGAAAAGAGTGGCGCATCTCGTGTATGAATTTTTGTAGTGGGATACAGACATCATCGAAGCCTGAAAGCCTGGCTATATTTAAAAAGATGATGGATCCTGGTATGACTTCCGTTCCGAAACCGTCAAATTACTTGTAGATATTGTGACAAACACGACTAACCAGCCAAAACAAACCAGCGAACAGTACGCAGCTGCCAGGCGAAGTTTTGCGATGTTACCGAGTTAAGTTGAAGTTACGAATTGAGTAGAAATTATTATTAGAAATTATTTGAGTGCTTTATTTAACAATCTAGCGGTCGAATTCAAGGGAGTTTAAAAAGGTATGGATAATGAAGGAAATCCATAACAATTGGTGACAGAAGTGGAACTGCTAAATAATATTCGAGAAATGGCAAAGTTGAATAAATTTAAGATTCCGCGACTCAAAAAGGAGCTGGAAAAAGTGGTTTAGGCCACAACCGGAAAGAAGTTGGAATTACAATCACGGTTGCGTGGAGCTATAGAAGCGGAGGGTATCAATATGGGAGAATTTGTATTTCAGCCTGAAGGCGAAGAGAAGGAAGAAATTCCGTGTTCATCACCAAAGGCTGATGTACGTGCGGCCAACTATTTCAACGAGTGCAAAGGTAAAAACCATCTTTTGACAGCACGTTTCCTTTAAGGTCCAGTTTGATAAGACAGCAACCGTAAAGTTTCACAAATCATACGAATAGAGCTATATATGCGACTCCAAACTAAGTTTGCTAAAACTGCTACAACATCAAGACTCACACCACAAAATCGATTAAGTGGTTATAGCGCCAGTTAAATAAAATAATAAAACTATATCTGCTTCTAAGTAAACCAGCCTATAAAGCTCATTGAGTGGTAAAAAAACCAGATTGGGCGAATGAAATGATTGAAACATGCAAATTATTAAAAAAAAAAAGATTGATAATGATGTAATATAATGATATATGTATACTTGAATATTGCAACTTACTATATGAGTGTGAACCAATTGTTCCAAACACAGAAAAATGTGACAACAAAATGTTTTAATTGCGATAGAGTTGGACACGTTGCATGCAATTGCAGAGCAGAACCCAACATCCCGAATATTTAACTGTAGCGCAAACGCAGGGCTGATGGAGATGAAGCAACCTCCAGATCCGAATGGCCGTTAAATTAAAACGAGCTTGAGTAACGTAACCGTTGGTGGACATGAGAAAAGAAAGGAATGTATACTAAAAAATTAATGCAATAAACATTTCACTACCACTACTTCCTAGTAATAGTTAAAACACGAATTCACGAAATCATCACTGAATATTTATTGACAGGGAAAATGATATTGCACTAATACTAAATATTTAATGATGGCGGAAAAATTACATTACATACCACTAAACCTTTAGTGATAGTGAAAAAAATTCCCTTTCGCTAAATATTTAGCGATAGTGAAAAGCTTAACTGATAATTTACATTTTTTAGTAACATAACACTGCTTTTGGCTGTAAAGCTGAAGCAGTATAAGGAAATCTATTTAAAAGAAACCATTTTTGGAGTAGATACTTGTAATTATGCCGCACCAAAAGTATAAAAACATTATAAGGTTTTATTTACCATTCGGATAAATGATATTTGATTACAGAAAAGTTTTGTTTACATAAAATAACTGATGAGCTTGATTCAACATTGTTGCCACAGCTCGGGGAGACTCCATAGCGAAGAACGTAGATTACAAAGAGGTTGCATCACTCCCACCGTTCCTCTAATATCAAGTCTCGTCTGATTTCACTATACCAGAACTAATTTGACTTTTGCTGATTGATATTAGAATCTGATCAGATCCAATTGGTTTCTGGGGTGAAAACGGACGAAAGTGCTTGCCACAGAAAACGAACGCCATGCAATTTTTTTGTAATCTACATTATTTGTCCTTGGATTGCACCACGGGAGATCTATCGGTTACATGTTGGAAAGAATACAGACAATTGTGCGTATACAAAGTTTTTAAGATAGGGTTAGCGGTGTCAAAATCTGCCCAACTTCGTATTATTTTCACCTTGTGTTGGCCGTGACAAATCGTATTCATTTTTTATTTGTTGCTTAAATTCAAAACAAATCAAAACGTTAACCCCAAAAGATTTTGCTATTGAAAAATTGGTGAGAAATAGGGCAACAATACGCCGGTTTGTACGAGAGAGTTAAATAGAGAATGTTTTAGCAATGTTATTGAGCCCGAGGCCAGTTTTTGTACGGGAATAATATGAGGAAGCAACGATATATGAGGAGATGTGGTTTTCTCCCAAATAGCAGATATCACTTTTACCACTTTGAAATATCGTTGCTTTCTTATATTATTCCCTTACAAAAACTGGACTGGAGCTCAATAAAATTGCAAAAACATTCTGTAAGAATACAAGGTCGATAATAATATGATAATTGAAAATAATTACAAATTTATTTTCTATTTTTATTTACATACATTAAGAGCGAATTCACAGGGAAATTTGTGAATGTGAATTTAGTAGTACGGTTGTATATGTATGTAAAGGGTGTTTTTTTAGACTGATAGAACTTTAAATTGAAATAAAACACATAAAGAATGAAGTATGATGCCATATGGCATATGTCCGCCACGACTAGCTTTGGTGAATTGGATGCGATCAGTCCAATTTTGAACCATGAACCACTTTCCATGTTGTGGATGGACAAAGTCCAACTTGTTAAGCACGGCGGCGAATAGACAAATTCGGATCTTCTCTAACACTATCACTTACAGCACCAATATTTTCTTCTGTACGTACAGTTCTTTGTCTTGTAGTTGGTTTTTCATCGAGTATAGTAAATGTTGTTCGAAATTTATCAACAGTTCGACGAATAAGCTGCTCTGATGCTCGATTATGTGGACCATAAAATTCACGGAGTGCGAAAAGAACACTGATTTTTAAAGTAAATTTCCACAATTTGTAAACGTTGTTGGGACGTCATTTTTTCCATGATGATTTTTCAATGCTTACTGAACAGAAATGACAAAACGAAATGTCATTTAGCAGTTGCCAAGTGACAGATATCGCAATCGAAAGTTCTACTAGTCTAAAAAAAACACCCGTTATATTGATTTTCATCTAAAAAAAGTAAACTTTTAAAAAAAAATTCGCAGGTTGATTTCTTTTAATCGAATAACTGTGGACTCGTCATTGAATTCAAGAAATGATGCATTAGCACTTATGGAAGGCATTTCTATTTTGATTAGTGTCTATTGATTATTAGTGGGAATGAAATAACAAAAGAACATAACATAACATGGGAATGAAATAACCAAATAATCGAAGAACAGAACATATTTTGTTCTCTTTGAAGGGAGTTGATAGCTTCAGCGATTGCATTACTCTTGCATATTCGTACTAGAATTGAGCTGAATTGCAATGTCGAGAGTGCCAAATAAATTTTTAGCAACAAACTAATTGATAACTTATATCGGGCGTAAAATATAAATTCAAATATATATATTTAAATATCATGTTTTCACTGATAATAATATTTTTGTCACTATCGCTAAAGTTTGAGTGACAGTGCAATTGATTTTTACTATCACAAGGTTTTCTGGGGTAATGGATTTAGCATTTTAACTACCACTGAATATACAATGATAATGCAATTTAGTGTTAGTGCTAAAATTCCCAGCACTGCTGGAAAGGCGCGACTTTGATATAGATTACCTCGATGTTACTACCCATGGAAAAGCTAATAAAATGCCACGTCGATCATGGTATCTGGCGTGTACCATTACCCGAATTTGGCACTTGCGCTGTATGCATTGAAGCTTAACAAATGACCAAAAAGAAGAAATGTCAGCGAAAAGTCCAGCTGCAAACGCATACTGGGCACAATGGAACAGTATAAAAATGATACTGGGTATCCGAACAACTCCTCTTCATCCACATTCAAATGGCAAGTATGAAAGATTCAACCGAGCCTTGGAAGAGCATTTGAGAAAGTGGTGGATAAGCATCCGAATGATTGGGATGCCCACGTAACACATGAAACGACTCAAATTTCTGCAAGAGAAATGTTCCGAAATGATCTTAGGTTACCAATTGATTTCAAATATAGAATAAATGCCGATGTAAGAGGAAGTGGTAAGGAAACCACTCGTATTCTGAAAGAAAAAATGAGGGTAACACATTTCCATGTTACACAAACGCACTCAAATCATGGCTGATGAGTTGAAAGCATGGTACCATAGGCAACGAATTCAGATGGATTTCTGAAAGATTTTTTTTTGCTCTACAATCCACAACGGAAGAAAAGAGTGTCTCTTAAATTTCAAGGTAACCATACGGAGTTATTAAAAGTATCAATGATGTGGTATATCACATACAAATTGTTGGAAGATTGAGAATTAAGATTAAATTGGATAATCTAGAAAGGCTAGCGGCAGGACGTATGTCTAATCTAAACTATCAAGCCGAAAGGCGAATTTTTCCAATGGCGAAATCAGAAGTTGAAGTCTTCTCTGCAAACCAGTGTATAAGGCGCTGTCATAGTGCATGAATCAATCAGTTGTAAACAGAGAGTTACCGAGTTGAGTTGGAGTGCAATCAGTTTGTAAAGTTAAGTCGTATTTAAAGTGGAATGGAGTTAAACATTAGAAATTATTTGAGTGTTTTATTTAACAATCTTGCGATAACAAGAAGAGAATCTATAACTTCGATGTGCATTTAAAGTAGGGTTTTTCAATAGGGACGCTACAAAAGTTGACCGATAGTGACAGCAAACGACGCCATATTTTTTCCCGCTATTTTGACATTTCACTTCAGTAAGGTTTGCCATTTCATCATGGAAAGATATACGATCCAACAACGAGTCGAAATTATTAAAATTTACTACCGCAATTCGGAGTCAATGGCCTCAACTTTAAGAAAGCCCCGTCCAATTTATGGTCGTCGTCATTTCTAGCTGAATGGCTTCGTCAATAAGCAAAATACGCTTTATTGGATGATATGGACTTGGACAATATGTGGTTCCAACAGGACGGAGCCACAAGCCACACAGCGAATGTCACAATCGATTTATTGAAAACCAAGTTTGGTGAACGTGTTACCTCACGAAATGGCCCAGTCAATTGGCCGCCTCGGTCGTGCGATTTGACGCTGTAAGAATATTTCCTGTGAGGCTACGTCCAGTCTATGGTCTATGCCAACAAGCCAGCGACGATTGATGAACTACGTACGAATATCGAACGTGAAATTGCAGCAGTATTGGCCGATTTATGCTTGAAAACCGGCGTCTGGACTTCTGCAAGCGTGCCCGTGGTCCCCATGCAAAAGAAATCGAGTTCCATACATAATGGCATCAGATGTACTTTCACAGGAATAAAGAATTTAATTCATATCCCAAACTGTTTTTGTTTTATTTAAAAGAAACTTTTGTATTGAAAAATCCGTTAGCTATAAAGCTTATACAGCTCATACAGCTAGCTTATCGTTTGCAATTTCTCTCGAACAATTCAAGTGACATCTCATCCGATGTTGATATCGTCTGTGCTTCTGCTTATACAATATTATGATGAGAGACTTACAGAGTGTGATTTTGATTCGAATAGAATAATTATAATAGCGCAAAAACGATAGATTACTTAAACAATTTCTTGATGAAGGAAACCAACGTCATTGAAGCGCCTTGAGCTTTAAAAGCAAGTCAGACAACAGCCTGAATGTGCATTAATAGCTCTAATCTACTAATATTTACAAATAAGTGAATACATATAAAATTGCCAAACATTTTTAATATGATCTATATTTGTTAGTTTACAATCAGCTGTTGGTCAAATATAAACAAACTGAATTGACTTTGGTGTATTCAAATATGAAAAATTGGGCATTTAAATATCTTTTGAGTGTTCAAAAGGAAAAACGGAAAGTATGTACCTGTAATTGCAATTTAAATTGCTTATCTGAAAATGGTCCTTGTAGGCAAAACAAATTTTAGTACACTTAGCCCAGCACATAAGAAATAAGAAACAAGCATATTTTTCACACAGACATGATTGGCATTTCACACGTACGTTTGTTTCGTATTCAACAATAAAAAATTAACTTCGTTCGACTTTGACCACTAATGAAAAGCGGTCAGGAGTTAATCCAATTGGAAACTGAGGATATGGTACGTATAGTAATTTGTATTTTTCGGCTGATACTTTTACAAATATCTGTGTTGAATTTAAAAAGAATTATCTGTTGGCAACTTTGTACAGAGAGATTCTAAGGAACCGTCAATAATAGACACAACAACTATAAATAAGAGTTTTGGTATTTTTTATTTTAGCAATGTCAAATAGTTCTATTTTGCCGGAAAATTGAGGTCAGTATTTACTCTTACAGTAGAGGATGAAAATGTAGCATGGATATTTCGTTGAACTAATCCTCCAATTGCGGTGAGCGTATTGATGTTTAATACAAATTGAGACACCTAGAATTTTGCGCCTACTCCGAACGGCAAATGACTGCCGTGAGGCGACCGCTATTAAAACAATTTGATATTACTTGCCCCGGCCGATATTTGACAGCCGGAATGAAGCGCGCACAAGCCACACACTAGATAGGGATTATTGAAACTCTTGCTTAGCTAATATATCTGTACTACATATGTACAACGAGTCCAGACCTTAACTAAAGTTGAACATCCAGCATGTTTGGGGTTATGCAACTGGTTTCTACGCAATGATATTGAGACCCCCGCTATCTTTACTTTAAACATCTAATGTAACTTTAGTTTTTATTTATTCCTTGGCACATAAAATTATGGTAAGCCAACCTCGATGAAAAGATGGCGATATTTTCAGTTTTTTTTACTATTATTCTGTTTTTCATAATAACCACTATAGTTTATTTCCTGTAAAAACCTCTAAATTTAGATCTTATTTATTTCTACCTTTTCTGCTATCACTTTTGCCTTCGGTTTCCATTTTACAAAGGTATTCTGGTATAAAACACAATCCGATCACTTTAATTAACGCGAATTAAAACTAATAAAAACCAATTGCTCTTAGTTATTAATTGTTATTTCAGCACACAAACTAATTCATTGATAACAAAAAATTGTAATCGAATGGTCGCACATGTGAAATTTATATTTTTGCAATTAATTGGAATCCGTACTTTTCGATGTTCAACCATTCGCGCTAACTGGCAATGGAGGAATGCCTTAAATTTTTTGAATGAGATGTGGATAGGTTTTAGAGTTGTACGATATGTAGAAGTATATGATTACATCTACTCGTACATAAGTATGTACAATATAAGGCATGTTGACGCTAGTTGTAAAAGATCTAGAAGATAGAAAGCACTTCATTTAGATGATGTTATCACACATCACCGTCATAAAGATATTTAGGAAAATGCGAAAGTTTCCTGATAAATTAACTGCGAAGTACATATTTACATACATATTTTAGTAAACATAAACTAAGTGAAAATAACTGTTGTTAGGTAGTACAATGCATATCATATCTGCATAGATATCTACATATACAACAAACGTATGTATGGATGCACTTTTATACAGTATTTCTCGGATATGTACTCAAAGTTGAAGGAAACTCATTACTTATAAACGTATAGCGTTTTTATGAAAATCCCGGTCACAGAAATACTCCTGCAACAATTGTATTAGATGATAGCCAAAAAACTAAACGACTCACAACGATCATGACCTAGAAATTAAGTACGTACACACAGTAGACAAAGATTTATGCGCATAATCATGTATGCAGCATATCTACATATGTACAATTTATTTCTCAAATTTGCTGAATGCCAATAAGGAAGATTGTAAATAAAATATTACACAAACAAAACTTGAACAACGTCGAGTTATGTGACAATTTCACGGGAATACTACCTAAAGCATGTCAAATAATGTAATTTTATAATTTAAAATATTCTTTGAACATACATATGTACATACCTCTTTATACAACAACATTTTAACCGCTGGCATTACACATCTCCCTGACAACTTATTATTTTTTTCGAAGCATCAAAATTGCTTGAATTTCGGCATGGAAAGATTCTGGCTCGTCTTTGATAACTCCTGGATATGTCTGAGCTATGGTTATACTAATTCTCTACCGCAGGAAGCTTTACTTTAGAAATTAAATGGTTAAAGCAACAGAAGTTTGCTTCCGTAGATGAAATCAAGATATCACATCATTTTTTCGTTAAAAGGAACCGAACTTTATTAATGCTTTGATGTTTTCGTCGTCGTTTAATTCCGGAATTGACTCCTGTGCACTTTCAATTGGCTGTATTGCATGGTGGCTGTTTCACGTTTCGGATTCTAAATGTTCTGTTAGACCTTGATATTGAACACGACGTGTCTGTTAGAAATACACGTATGATGTATATTGTAACGATTTTCCGTCATCCCTTGTCGAGTTTAGTTTGGAGGCAAACCGGTTTTGCCGTTCTGCCATCTTCAGTGTCGTTTTTCGTTCTCTCTCTTACACGTATCCATGAAATCGAAGTCCAAAATCTTGTTGTTGCATTGGACTTTTAATAAATTTTTAATTATTCTAACACATAGGCAGTCCAATCTGGCTGTCCACCGCATTGTTGATAAATTAGTCAATTGCAATGCGTTGCAATATTCGCGGAATATTGGCTCCAGTTGGTGTTTCATGGTAAGGCGATCGTGACACATCTCACACCCTTCCCTACCCCGCCTGCGGAACACCCAAGATCTCCATTGCTAATAGCTGGAAATTTTTACAACCGACGTGTTTATATCTGTATTGTACACCAGTACAAATTTGGTCATAAGGGTATGTAAACGATTATACCTCTGTATCTTTATGCACATAGTATGTACATACATACATGTACGCTACAACTTATTATTTGTTGTGTACTCCGAGTAATCTTTCATTATTGCATATACATACGCAAACCTCAAGTTGTGCTATTTAAATAAATCAGTCTAAGTATAATCACTTATATTTAAATATTTTTGTGTAAAATTAGTGCCAACACTAATTAATTTAATAACTCATATACAATAATTGCCGAGTCATATTTTGGAATTGTCATTGATTTTGTATTTATGCTTGCAGTTGGTTTTGTGCTTGCATATTTGGTTTGCTTTATGCTATTCTCATAATTTTTCTACTTTAATTACGTTTCATTGATCTAATATGGCTTGCTTATTTGCTAATTGTCAAACTAAAAGTGAGTCCAAATGTTATGTGTCGTGCTGGCTATGAGATGGTTTGTGCATATGAAGGGTGCTGGGCTGACAGGCAGAGTATTAGATTCAGTTATTGATGACAAGGGCTTACGCTGGTTATGCTTAAATTGTATTTTATGTTGATTTATTGAAATTCTTTAAACACACTTATCCGCCGAAAATTTTGTTTATTACGATAATTTATTTAAATTTTTTAAATGCTCAAATGACTCATCTCCTGTTATCAATTTTAATCATGAAAATAATAATAAATGTAAGCGAGTTAAGAGTCGGTCTGATTCAGTGATCCGAAATCCTACTCCGATCGATATTCCAACTCCCACATTGAAACTAATTGATCTTGCTTTACCAAGACCGCAGATAGCAGTGCCTTCTAGATCTAAATCCTCTGCAAGAAAGTCAATTTCCAGTAAAAACTGCGAACAAGAAGATGAAAGAAATATTTCGTCATTTAAAATTGATGTTGCTTTAGCAATTCATACTGGCCGATCGAGGCGTTTGTTCCCGAAGCCAATATAAATGACCAGAATGTTGCTAAAATTACTCGTAAAATCACTGAGCAATAAAACTGATTGTTATTTCAGATTTAAGTATACATATGTATCACAACGTTTGAGCGCTAAATTAACTGACTTTGAAAAGCCTTCAGTTCGATTATAATATTATTTCATTAACCGAGACATGGTTTAAACCTCATGTTTTTAACTCACAAATTTTTTGTAGCGGATATCAATTTTGCAGAAATTATCACTTGTTTGGCTATGACTATATCGACATAGCTCTTTATTATATATCTCCTCAGTCTGATTTACCTGTATATACCCAACACGTTTATTTACTAATTGTCGTTAGTCCTATAACTAAATCTGCTGATTGTATTGAGTAATTTTAAGCTCCCGCACATATTCTGAAAAAATATTGACCATGACATTGTGCTGTTTCTTCGCGCTTGGGTAACTGTGACTTTTAGGATTAGATGGATGAACTTTGCCCAAATCAGATGAATGCTCTTACAAATAAGTTTGGAAGGTTTTAAATTTGGCTTACTTTGATGATATTTCTAAATCTTCTACTTCTTCGTATTTACGTTGGTGATATTTCTAAATCTTCTTTAAATCGATTTGATCCTCTGGTTTTACCATATGTATGCATTTATGACGAACCAATACACCCATAGTTTAATAAGGAACTAAGAATGTTGAAAAACAAAAAATGAAACTATATAAAAACCAGGAAATAGATATATTAAATTAAATAAAGGACATTACAAAATTAATATTTGTGGGTTAAAAATATCATCAAATCATTTTATGGTTTCGTAAACTCAAAGCGTTAGGTAAATGGGTTTCCTGCCCACTTCCAAATATCCATATTATCTAAGTCCCGATAACTAGATTAATGTTCTAGTAATATTTTCGGAAGATTATTACCTAACAGCTTTAAATGAATCATTCAGGTACGGACCTGATGTGATCTCGACATGTATGCTTAAACAATTTGCTGATTACCTATATCTGCCGTTATCAAACTTGTTTAAGCTGACCTCTAAAACATGGTACTTTTCCGTCAGTTTGGGAAAAAATCATGTATTATTCCTCTTTGTAAAGGCGGCAGTGGGTCTTCGAGTGAAAGTTGTCAGTTGAAATATTCTATCTTTTCATCAATGTCAAACTCTCAGCATGGATTTTGTAAGTCCCATTATTACCAATTTGCTGAAATTCGCAAAATAGGTACCGAGAAAAGATTCCAGCAAAAGCTATATACACTGACTTCAGTAAAGCTATGCCACCCCTACTCATCCATAACTCGATCTTCTTGACTTTGCATCTTCTCTCTTCATACCTACACGATAGATCTTAAAAGTTGTATTTAAAAATGCTCCTTCCAATGTCATTCTTCAGGAGTTCCCCAAGACAACCATTTATTCAAATACATTTCCTATTGCCGAAGTTAAATTCAATGGTCTTTCTCGGATTTCAAGACATTTTGAATTAAATGAACCTTTCCTATATTTGTGTGATATCACTGCACTTTTGACATTTCGGACTCACTTTTCACCATAAAAAAGCTGTGCTATTCTCTCTTAACAAAGGATAATACTCTTGCATTTTATTTATTATATTCAGCTGATGAAGCTTTTTTTCTATAGCTGAGCAGATTTGGATCTCGAAACTATTGCCTTTCGACGACTCGGCACAAACAAAAAAAAAATGTTCGTGCGGCATACGGACTGCGCCCCTCGTGTCGGTAGGGCGGCAATAGGGTAACTGTATATGTATATGTATGTACATACATATATACAGTATGTATAAAATATATTTTTCTTATTTCGCATTCGCAACTAAATGTTTGTGTTTTTCAAACGCTACCTACAAATCAACATGATGAGGAATATGTGTGCTGTCATCTTGTGAAATTGTCTTTTACGATTTCGTTGATAAGATAATCATTTTTAAGGAACCTACGTAGAATATTTACACATATTGCTATAAATGTATAACTTTAATTTGCTTTGTCATCATCTTTTACGTATGTTTATATTAGAGTGGATCGATACTTTTTGCATGTTTGGATCGAGTTCGAATAAGTCAAAAAAGTATGTTTGTGATATCTAGAATACGTCCATGCAGTAAAAAATTATCAATTGCTAAAACTAGATGGCTTTTTACTAATTACTTTGTAGTGATTTAAAATAAAAAGCCATTTTATCAAACACCCAGAAACACATTTTCTAGTTAGTCGGCAAGTCATGCAGAAGAATCTAAAAAATTTAGCTGTCAAAAGTTTGACGTTCGTTCATTAAATCACAAAATGAAAACTTTTAAGCGTGCCCGAAAGTTTTTGTTAATTAATAATAATAACTATAATAATTCAAGGAAAATTAATTTTTAGGAAATATTTGAATAAATAAATACTGTCATTTAACTTGATTATATTACTAGTAAATGCATTGTTTCGATCTTTAATTTACTTTAAAACAAGCAATATATATGTAATTAGGTAGATGCGGTAATAGGTAATTAGCTTTATTTTACATATAAAAAGTTAAAAAATAATTGGTTTGCCTTTAGTAAAAAGTAGTTATATGACCGAACATCAATTTTTAGGGCCGAACCGAACTGACATATCTTTTTATAACATAAACATATACACATTGTAGAAAAAAATTAAAGGTGTAATTGGCCTGTGAGTTTCCCCTACTTTGCAAGTTTTTTGCGTTCGCGAACGAAAAAACCTGTTAGTTTGAGATAACTATCAATACGTGAACTAAAATAATAATAAACTATGTTTTGTGGCTGTGAAAAATTCTTTGCGAAACGCCGGCTAAAGCTTTAGTTTGTGATGCTCCTGGCCATGCAGCATGACATAGTTGCATCAAGTACACTCAAATCTCGAAAATATTGATGATATGCTAACATACAGCACTTTAATAAATTGTTATTAAAAAGGTACTTTCGTTTAAATCACATCTATTTCCGTTCACCATATTAATATATGTGCATGCATATTTTTGTAAAAATAACAATAAAAAACTTATATTTTTAATGTTAGAAGTTTAATAATTTTATATTGTAATATATAAACAATAGCCCAGCGGCATTGCAACATTGCAACTGATTCCTTATATCGGTATAAAGTTGACCTGCAGCACAGAACAATTGCTCCTTTTGAATGAATACAAGTGACAAGTCTTCTAAATTAAAGATGGCGGCGGCTGACATTAGATGCTACAAATGGCCATTATTAATTGTCAGACATGGAAATTCGCTCATTGAATGAGACAAGAATGGTGATGGTTGCAGCTTTGCCGAATTTTGACGTCTATGGGGTAAGATTTTGCACTTGTAATTATTTTCAATGAATTGCTCACTAGATATACTCGATGGAGGAGCAGACAGATAATTTAAGGCAATTTTTTCAACAGAAAATCCCAAGGATAAACATATCCTATCGCTATCACGTAACTGACTTTTTCCAATAATGTAATACTGACCTTTCCCCAAAGGTAAACATATTAAAAGTAAAACCTTACACAATTTTTCAATTAATAAAAATTTACAATGTTCGTAAGTTCGGCTTTTTTCCCCCCAAAGGCGGACCGGGCTTTGGCGTTCGAGCTGAGTATATAAATAGATTAGCAGTGTCATGGGGAAAACACGCAGACTATCCATTGAAAATGACTGAGGATGGAACTGTGGAACATGCTTTTTTTGACTTGACGAAGCTCCAGAAGGTCTTCGGGTCAGATTTAATATTGATTTCGAATCTAATAATATAATTTCTGTGCAAAAATTTATCTAAACAGTCACTGCATACTTTTAGCTCAGAATTTTGGGATGCTACTGCCGTCATCGCGATTTGGGATTCAGGATTCCTGCGACGCTTTCGCTCTCACCATTTAGCAAAGTGGAGAAATCTTCTTTCCACAATTTGCGTGTGATTTGGACATCAGTCACCATGTCGCCGTTCTTGTTCTTACAGGAATTTGCTCTGATCTAAAAACCTTTGATATGTTGCCGCACCTTTTAGTAAAATTTTCGGGGGCTTTTCCTGTCGGCTAGCATCTCAAGCTCTTCGCACTCACATATTTCTCTTCCTTTCTCAACTCCCGGGAGTGGCCCTGCAGTCGGCATCTTTACTTCCCGTAGAGTTGTTGCCAAGTGCTCTGAGTGAGCAGGTGTGAGAGTCGAGTAGCTGTCTTTTGCGGTTGCAGCTTTCCGACGTCCAGCTTTCTTTGTGTAGTTAGACGCACGGCGTATGCGGATTTTGGCTGCGACAAGATAATGATCCGAGTCGATATTCGGTCTTCGGTGTATACGTACGTCTAGTACACTGGAAACATACCTTCCGTCAATCGCAACATGTTCAATTTCGTGCTGTTTTCTGATCAATTTTGTTTGTATCTGTTTTTGTTTTTAAGATAACTTGATCTAATTTAATTAAGTGCAAATATTTTCACTTTTCCGGCCAAACGTTTCGCTAACTACCTTAGTATCTTCAGGGGCGAATCTTTATTTGTCAACAAAAAAGAATATAAATACATTAGATGTTAACATAAACTAACGTAGAAACAATAATGGACATACATACACACATATACATATGTATACTTATACATAACACACTTGACTTACATTGTAAACAAACAATCAATCACACTTAAAACTAAAAAAAGCATTACCGCCTTCTTGTGCTACAATTGCCGTACTGATTTCGTTTCGCGTTTTCTAATCTAGAGACAGCCACGTAGCTTGGTGGATCTTCTTGTGCCCCTCAAAGTCGATCAGTATCAGCCCGTTAGCGGAGGTTTCATCATGGAGACTGAATTTTCCAACAGTGTCACCAAAGATCCCTTCCTTACGCATCCTGGCATCAAAGTCGCCAGGCTGGATTTTGATATCTCTCCCGCCACAAATCTAACTGCACTTGCGCTCCTTTACATGATTGTTGTAGTACACGTCGCAAGGTCCAATGGCTTTCTTACATTGCCCGTCCGTTTCATTTCTTGGATGGTGATGATGTCAGCCCTTGCCGCTAAGAGGATATCAACCATATATAGTATTAAGTCTTTGTGTGTATCATGGAGTATTTTCAAACAGAGGTACTTGCTTTCATATTTCGGTTTTAGCTTGCAAAGAAATCTGTTATCGTCCCCTTTACTGACAGTGAGCCTGACATATTTATCTTTAGAGGAAGAAGCGTGGAAATTGAGGTTTTAAAAAGCCAAAAGTATTGCGAAAAAGGTGGCAGAAAACGAGACAAGATTTTACTAGCGTTAAACCATATCCATGTTTAAACTAAAAGTGCGGAAACTCATGTACTGACAAATTCCATCAAGCAGATGGTGTTGCAATAAACGAAGATTTTTGGGGTATGGGTGATAAAATAAGGCAACGATACTAGGTACACTTAAAATATCTCAAGAAATGCTAATTCATTTGATAAATAATGCATAGTCTGGTCGTACAGCTAAAGATTTTCACAACAAAACAACTCCACACAATAAGTCTGATGAAAATAAAATAACACTTTTAAAATCCTTTATTACCCGAGAAAAGACAAATGCGCATTATGTGAAAAATATAACCACTCGGAGAGTGCAATCAAACATTTTTTAAGGCAGAGTGAAGAATTTGAAAGGCACTTTAACGACAAAGAGTAGTTAAAAGAAATATTTCTCGATGAACAAACGCAAGGTCTAACAAATTCCTCCTTTTTATGTGCAAGCTTTGATCTTCAAAAAGTTCTAAATACCCTTCATTCGAAATGAGTAATTCAAAAAGAGTCAATCAAGAAAGTACGCTGACTACATGAGAGTATTTATGAAAGTGGTAAAAAAAATAGTTATGGTTTTTTGTGGGACAACTCTCAACTGTGGCAGTTACTTACTTACTTGATTGGCGCTATACCCGCGTAAGCGATTTTGGGCGAAATTCTCCTACAATTTGTGGTGTGCGTCTTGATGTTGTAACTCAAATTGAGGGGCCTATAGTTTTACGCCGACTCCGAACGGCGAATGTTTGTTTTTTTTTTGTGAGAAGTTTTTTCATGGCAGAAATACACTCGGAGGTTTGTCATTGCCTGCCAAAGGGCGACCGCTATTAGAAAAAACTTTTCTATAATTTTTGATGTTACTTATGTTAAATATGTTATATGTTAAAACCATACGAATTCCATTCGTAGCACAATCGAGTATTTTACTCTTCAAAAAAATATTTGGGCTCCTAGTGAATGCTTTACGATTATTTCCAACAGGATTACAAATCCAAAAAGTTGTGAGTGTAAAGTAATGAAATATTCTGAAAATATTTGAAGAATTTTGATCGTACTAAATATGTTTCCTGCCTCAATAAAAATATCATTTAGTTATTTGCGTTCTGCGGTATTTAAAAACGATAGTCCAATATTTACTTTGAAACATGAGTTTTGGATAGCTCAGAAATAAAAGAATGTAATTTGAGTTCAATTCCTCGATCTAAACTAAATATTTGCATTATTAATGAAGAACCCCTTAGTTTATAGGATAGATCATTAAACAGTTATTTTCATAAATTTAGTGATTTAAAAACACTTCGCGAAAACGGGACAGTACGCAACAATTTGACAAAGAGTATTTCAATTTAAAACACGGTGCAGCAGTTAAAGATAAATTACCACAAACCGATAAGGAAAATTCATTTATGTATATCGTCGCTAATATTTCCAAAGAACCTAAATGAAATTTTGTTGGAAAAACGTTTTTTTTTAATATTCAGTTTGTTTGCTGTGAAATACATCCCACATTAACGTTTAAACCTATACTAAACAAATGTACATACATATATTAGTGTTTTTAGAAAAGAGCTGCAGAGCATTTCGTACATAGTAAAATTTCAAGCGTGTCATGCTTCTGTAAAAAAAATTAAATTCTTACATAGTTCCATTTTTAATATTAACTAGCATATATACATTTCTTGTTGTGTCGTGCCAATAGCGATTTCAATAAAATAAATGTTAAAATCATGATCCAATTATTAAAGGTTTGATCAGTAAACAGTTTTATAGTGTTAACATTTAAACAGTTATATTGTGTTGATAAAACTTTAAATTTACGGACAAATTGGAGTTAAATCAACAATCGTAGATCAAATATTTCTATGTTCTCTTTGAATAAAAGATTAAAATTGCATCTATAGTAAAGCCCCAGAAGTGTGGGAAGCTGTGATGTTTTCTGATGAAAGCAAATTCAAGATTGGGAAAAGCCAAAATTCCTCATTTAATATTATTAATAGCCCAACAGTGATCCATGGCGAAAGAAGTGTGATGACTTGTGAACCATACAAACCACCATGAAAAAATATTGATGATTGGATGTGTTGCGAGGAAATACGGCGATAAGTGTCGAACAAATTTATTTACCATTAATTTTCATATCTGCTTCAAGAATAGCTATGAAGCTACAATTTTTTTTATATAAATTAATTTTTGGTTTAAAAATATTTAGTTTTTTGATAGATATTGAATATTTTGCTAAATATATTTTCTCACAATTAAAGTTTGAAATCCCTCCATTTCATAATTATTTTGGGAAAATAACTAATACATATAGTAAGAAGTGTTTTGTACGCAGACATTATTGATGCACTGTACTATAGAATATGTACATACGTTAACGGACAACTCTCATACTTCCTGACGCACACTCGCACTTTTCCGACATAGTAGCAGCTTTGATTCGGCAGATGAACGTATTGAAATCAACGAACGAGTTTCAACAAAATTGAGAATCGTTAGTTATGTATATTCATGTAAAAATACAATAACAGTATTATTTTATTATTTCTATTATTATTTTATTATATGTATGTAAAAATAGATTCCGTTATATTTTCATAAATTTGGTTTTATTTAATTTAATGTGCATATATTGCAGATAATTTTTACAGATCCCGATGTTCCGTCAACAAGCCCCTAGTTGGGAGCCTTCCACACTGGACACAGTCTTCAAACTTGGTAGACTTTATAACTGAAGCAAGCACAATTATTTGGACACAATTTTGGACCGATCCGACGACGCCTATCCCTACGGACCATATAAGATTACATTGCGGATGAGTAGATTTATTTATGAGTTTACAATTTCATATTGGACAATCAAATTTTAAATGCAAATTAATTTTTATTTTCAATAAATAATATTTAACTACAAAAGTTAAAGTTCAATATGCATACAATATAGTAGTAGTATGTACATATACTTATATATTCGCATTTAAATAACAACTGGACTATTCACGTAACAATTAGAACTGAAAAAATGACTTAAATAAGAGTTTTTACTTTTTTGTATTTCTCTTTGTTATTGGAATTAGTAAAATATAAAGATATAACACCTGTTAGCAAAACTTTTTTTTGTTGAACTGATCTTTTCTTAATCGAAATACTTGAGAGAAGGGAATCGGACGAGCCCATTGCTCTCTGACAACATGTTATTGGCGAATTTTGGTTGCGCCTATGATGCGTTTTCGCCAAGACAAGAATATAAGGATACTACTGATATTATTATCGGGATACGTGAATCAGAAAAAAATGTTTTAAGTGCATTAAATAGCGATTAAAATGGTATGCAGGCTTTCTAGTAAATCCAAGTCGAATTCAAAAATTGATTAGAGTAAATCCAAGTAGTATTCTTGAAGCCAATAGCTTTGTAAATAAAAAAACCTTCGTCGCAGTGATGCGATATATATTAGAACAACCGATTTAATTTTTTGTATTCAAGTCAGCATAAGGATTGTCAAATTGAAATATTTGTTTACATTCTGGTTGTTTTCGTTGTCATGGAAACTGATATACATATATGTATACCTTCTGATAGAAATAACCAATTGGCTTAGACAATCGGTACGCAAAAAAAAAACAAAAACAAGAGAATTCTTGTAACATCGCCTTATATGAATACACCGTGGTTGTAATTGTTCGTTTGCCAATTTTTAATTCTCTTTTTGTAAAAAATGTTATGCAATAATTCGAAGATTCGTATCCAAGCGTGAAGACTGGTTCTATATTGAAGGTTCTCGGGGTTTACTTTGAAACAAAAACTGTTTAGGGGTATCCCATAGATTTCTAATAATTGACAAGATTTTTACCCAGTTAAAATGTTTAAAACTTTTAAACTATTAGTAGCAAATCTTGCCTCGATGCTCAATTTTTTAAGTTCGTTAACTCATGAATATATTTTAAAAACGGATATCCATTTTATTTATTATTGAAGCATATATCGAACAGATTGGCATGGCTGGACTCAATTTTTCTTAAAAATCCACAAATTTGCGGAGAACAGGCAATAAGTTAAAATATTTTTACATAATTACATTTCGGCCGAAATTGGGCGAATGTTAGTTTTCTCTCTTCAGTACGCTCACCAAAAACAATTCAAATAGTAACATTTATCAACATACATAACTTCATTTTTAATATCCATATTTTACGCAAATTGTTTGTTCACCGGCAGCCACTCCGGTTTGTTCCAAAGTTTCGTTCCGTTTTTTTGGAAATGACGGCGTGGAACGGTCTTTGCAGCCCTAATAAAAATTCAGGGTTGCCCTCAGATAAATTTTATTTATTAAAACGTTGTACTTAAGTAACCCAATTAAATAAAATATAGCTAAATTGGGGATGTAATTCCATGAAAATCTCAACTTTATGCAAAAAATTTGGCCGTTCGCCATGTGTGCGTTGGAAGTAGTGCATCCGGTTAGGTCCGGTATTTTATGTCTTTTATGCCTGGTTTTCAGCAGCCCACATTTTTGATGTTGAAATATGACACGAACTGCCAATACATTGACATTTTATAATTTTGCATTGGCTTCAAATCGAAATATGTCAAAATTTTAGTTGTCCAAGCGAAAACCAGGAATTAATTGAATTTTTGATGTCGAAATATGACACGAACTGCCAACACGTTAAGATTTTATAATTTTGAATTGGTTCAACAATCATAATCATTTCCGCACATTTCCAGGCTGTTGGAAAGTATGGCGATGAAAATAATTGTAAGGGCTCGCATGGACTTCTCTGTTAGGAGCATTAGTATGGCGGAGTCTATCTAATCGTACCATGGACTCTTTTTGTTTCTACATTTTGCTAATTACGCTTTCACTTCAGAATCCAAAAAATGTATCACTTCTCTTTCATCATCAAATGGTGTAGCTACCTTTTTATTTATATTTAGCGAATGCTTCTGAATTGTTACTCTTCTATTGGGACCTTCCTAACTTTTGGCCGTTTAAGAGATTTTGTGGCATTCCACAGACATTCTGAACGTGTTGCATTTGGACACAGATTTTTTAAAAAGGTTTCAAGAGAGTTGTTTTTTAATTGCTTAAGTCATGCCTTAATTGTTTAGAAGCTCTGTTTAACAACAATTTGTCGATTGGGTTTCGAGCTCTTTGCCATACTTTTCTCAATGCTTGTTCTATAATTATGTTAGTAAATTTTTCAACAAATTCGTCTAATTGATAAGTAGTACTTAAGTAAATGTTAAGACCAATATTTTTGTGTAACTAATAAGAAAATTATGAAATGTCAGTACGTGGGTTCAAAACTTTTGGCTTACTTTGTAAAATAATAGGTGATGATTGGAGTACCGCAATTAAGGGTGATCAGAGCTTAATAGGGGTGGGACTACCAGTCGAGGGGACTGAAAAATTCCTATTCATAATACATTTAAATAATGCATTGTCTTTAGGGTTATTTAAGTTGGACCCCACCAAGAGTGTTTGACATTAAACTGAAAGAAATGTTGAGCCGAGTTCATGTTACTACGGCCAATTACTATTGAGCGTGTATTCGAAACCATAGATGTTTTTCGAAATTAGATATCTTAATAAAGGTGCAATGGAAATTTTGAACTAGTAAGGAGTTGGTATGGGATAAAATCGGACTGCTTTGGGGCTATTTTGGGACTAGTGCGGCCCTGGGCTAGTCCTTAACGAGCCGAAACGAAGGCGATACGTACAAATTTTTAATCCGGATATTTTAAAAACTTAAATCTTAGTCCATGAAATTTTAGTTTAACAAAGATGAAGTTTCAAGAGACTTAAAATTCTTGTTGGTTTTTATAATTTCTATTGCTGATGGTGTTGGGTATATTCCTCCATATAAAGAACGCGCAAATTTTGTTTTGATTTACCGGCGATTTACCGTACGCACAAAACGGAACGATGCATAGAGTTCTTCTACGTCGGTCGCTAATTCCAACTGTGGGTACTAAAATTTTTAACCACTATTCCTCAAATACTTAGCTTTTAATTCAATTGTTTCGTTATCACCTCAATTTCTTGGAATTCATTTGTTTTAACCGAATAAGTAAAAAAAGTGAAAACATTATATTATTTAATACAATAAAAAATCCTGAATTTTCCGTTGTAGTAGGTAACGAAAATGTAGGAAATCCACTATTTTCTAAAACGGGTTACATTTTCCCCAATTTTCACGTACTTCCAAAATACAGCATTGAGCTAATGGCATTCAAATTGGTTGGGAGCTGCGCTTCTATTATTGTTCCAGTGTCATTTTTCGACATTGTTCAGCCAATTGCACTTATTATACACTCATTAAGGTGTTGGTTTTGTTTGTTTGTTTTATTTTTTTCTTACTTTAGTTTTGATTTTATTAATGTGTAAAGTTTTGCTCAAAGGGTCTGTTTGCCAATGCAAAATTTTCACTGCTCTTGCGATAAACACTTGTGCACACAATGAACAGAAAACTAGACAGTTAAAACAAAAAATACTAATATTATACTTCCACTGGACAAACCGAAACCTTTTTTTTGTGAGGCGCCCCCAATGTACTTACATATACATATGTACATATGTACATACTAACAATAATTTGGCGCTTGATGTTTGGCCGAACTTCTACAATTTGTGATGTGCGTCTTCATTTTGTAACACAAATTGAATGATCTATAGTTCTACGCCGACCCTGAACAAATCCATATTTACTGACGAATCGGGGAATTCATTTTGTTCTAAAATTATAATTTCATTAGCATCTGAGTTATCCACATTGCTAGGAGTTTTACCTAGTTCCAAGTCCGCAGTGAAATTTTCTTCCTGAGCAGGAATTACGAATTAATTCGTTAATTGTTTTTGGCTGATTCTTCGGTTTTATATTTTTTTCTCGCCTTTTCGCAGCACCACTTGAATATTATTATTATTTTCTACGACACGATCACGTACTAAAATCTAGGAAAGCTGATAATATTTTAATCTAATCTAAATCATACTAAAATCTCGTCAAAACCGATAATATCTTGTTTTGTTGTTGACACATGCGAATGCCAGTTCGATACGAGTTTAGAAATGTGAATATTGTCAATTCTAAATAAAAGAGATTTATAGTTGTCTCACCTTATATGCATTCGCCTTGGTATGGCCATGATGCAATAAATAAAGGTCATATATGACAGCTCTATTCGACGCTCCCTTAGATTGCGAATACCGAGAGAATACCCTTTGGGGAATAAAAAACTGAGACAATTTATTATTAAAATTGTATATTAATATAAGCTATACCTTGCGGGATACTTGTAAAAAAATAATTACTAAGTTAGAGCACTAGATAATTTTCTTTATTTAAAGTAGATATTGGTATTTTCATAGAAAAATCTTGTGAAAATATACATACAATTAACCTTTCTGATTTGAAATTCATCATTTACAAAGTAAAACCATATAACGCGATTACTTATGGGTTTTTTTATTAACTAGTATAGTTAATTATTGCAAAAGTGTTTAGAGTTTTTTATGAGGAATAAACGCGCAGCAGTTACGGAGGAGTCGTTGTGGTGAGGAAAAACGAGCGATTCAGGTGACACCAAACAGTCGAAAACCTTTGGAAAAAATTACATAATGGTCAATCATCCGATTGAATTCAATTTTAAAAAAGTACTTACGAGTGCAGCAGCTAATTGGAATTGGATTAAGGAAATGCTGGCGACAAGCAGTCATTCAAATTTGTGAAATGCACAAGCACACACAACATCGAAAAATCTTAAGAATAATTTTATTTGTAGTTCCTATATGATATAGATAAAATACTTACGATTGTAGCAACTGGCTTTGCAAAAGTTCCTTTGAATATTTAAAAATTTTGATTTTTTCCAAAATGAAATCAAATTCTAATGAATTTTAATTTCAATTGTCAACGAATAGCAATAAAAACAAAGATGAAAAAGATGATCAGTGATGCTTTAATGCTTTTTTTTGAGAATGTACGATTTTTAGCGTTTTTTTATTGAAAATCGTGGTAAAATAAACATAAGTTCGTCAAAGAGGCAAACTGAATTTCTAAGGGAGTTCAAGATGGCGATTAAAATGAGAGAAATGTGAACGAATGAATGATTTGAAATCCAAAGTGTTCCTAGGTGCATAGTATAAGTATACAGTAGTCATATACATAGGCTTATGTGTTGTACTTCTATATTAGCATATCTACAAGTGCTGTAAGCAAATATTTATAATATAAACTAAAAACATCTAGACCAAAACGAATTCCAGTGGCGGTACGTTAACACTGATTTAGAGAGGGTCTGAGCTGTTATTTATGTTGTGAAATTTATAATAAAATATATTGCAGAAATGTCACGCGGATGTTTTTTATGTGAAAAAGGAAAATATAAAGTAAATAACATAGGTTTACATCCGTAAATGTTTCGTTGCCAGTGCATAACAAAAGTTTTTATGAAAATCATCTTAATTGGCTTTGTTTTATATACATTTCCGAAAGACCAATGAAGTTGTTAAAAATTCCCGAATTTGCCACAACCATTTCAAACAAAACGACTGTAATAAAAAAAACAATGAGCTTGACAGAATGTAAAGAAGCGGGATTATTTCTGTTCATATGACAAATGCAAGTACGAGTATACCAAAAGTGTCATTAAAACAGAGTCAGTCTACAATTTTGAGTGTGAGACACTCTGACTAAATAGTTAGCGAATCATCCTAATTGAAATTGGTTTTCCCAACTTCCAGGCATCTCAGAAATCAAATTTTAATACTTCATTGCCAAATTTCACTTCGTATAGCTTAATATAGTCAAAAAAAGGGATATAACAGTAAAAGAATCCCTTTCAAATTTATTTTTACTGTATAAATGTCAAACTCGCTAGTATGTGTTTGTCACACAAAAATCTAAGCAAATTGTTTAGTGGGTATGCTTATTTGACAATTTTTTTGATTATGTTGGTGAATAATTGTTAACATGTAGTTATTTGTGTTAACCCAAGTTAATATAATTTTAAACATTTTCCTATAGTGAAAAATAGGCGTTGAAAATTAACCACATTTTAACTTCGTGAGCCGTATGTTTCGTGTCCTTGTCATGCAGAGGCAAACACCCTTTTCTTGCCAAACCTTTTTTATGCACGGGGTGTAAATTGTCTTTAAGGATGGATAAATATACATATTTGCTGTCTATAAAAACAAGATTTCCAACTCCCTGAGCCGTCAAACACCCTCACACCATCACCGAACTTCCGCCGTGTTTAACAGTGGCTTTGAGGTTATTTATATGCAGCTCTTCATTTGGTTTCCGCCAAACCATACAACAGCCATTATATTTGCTTTCGTCGCTAAATATTACAGTTTTCCAAAACTCGAAACTTTAACTTTGTAGGTGTTGGCGAATAAATGTCGCCTTTCTTTATTAATATTTGAAATAAATCGTTTTCTTCGAACCATGCGACCATGCGCAATATTCGTCCTGATCACTCTGTGCACTGTCTCATCAGAAACTTGGGTGTGTAGATCTGCTTTAAGTTTGTTGTTAAATTTTCTTTACCGCCGTGCACCTTCACCGTTTTACTACATTTTCTAACTTTCAACATCGGCTAAACATATCGTAAATGTATTTTGTAGATTTTTGTTCATTGTGAAGGTGCAAAATAATTTTTTTCCCAAAATTGTCATTTCTTTACCTTTTGGTATTTTTGATGAGCGCACTATCACAATCAAGGCGAATTTGCAGAAGGTGATGGCATAAGAGCAGCTGATTTGTTTTTTTTTTTATTCACCTACATGTATTTTGTTTTTGCTTTTGCGTATGAGCTATCAAAAGCCGTAAAAGCAAAAACAAAATGTATTTAAATTTTGACAACTCTTACGCAGAAAAAAAAAACAAAATAAAGGGTAGATATGTTATTGAATTGAATACATAATTTATATACATATAAAACAGGAACAAATTCAAAAATATTATCTTTTGGTTTATTTTCTTCACATGCAAAATACTCATGTGAGCCACTGTATATGTACATACATATGTATGTATGTATGTACATAAATGGAAGTTGCTTTTTACACACCTGAATATGGCCGAATGGAAATGCAGCTTCCCCAAACATAAAATGTTGGAATTTGATTTCTGTCCCAGGCAGTAAATCGTCATCAGGTAAATTTAGTTTGCGACTCAGTAGTCGCTACCGAAAGCCAGAGTTCCATAGTACTCCGCCGCCACTTGTGAACCGATATCGACGGTCGAGAACGTATGCATAGTTCCCATCGCAACTCGCCAAGAGTATAATTGAATAATTTCCCTTGTAACTGTAGAATTAGGAGCCGCTGTTGGTGGGACATGATATCGTTTATGTTTTCCGTCTACCGCAACAACGCAATTCGAAAAATTCCCCATTGTATTAAATTCAATCGCAATACGCTTCCATTCGTGCTTTTACAGAACTGACAGACGCTTCCCAATTCCTGCCAAATCGCTTCACAAACTTACTTACCTAAAAATGTGATGTTGAAATAGGAGAAAGCCCGATATAATATACTAAAATATCCTTGGCTATCGTGAAATCTGCGAAAATGCGATCACTGAATCCGATTTTCTATGAATGATATAACACATGCCACGTTCAAATTACGATGAATTTAGTGTAAACCCCGACTATCATAAATATATAACAACCTATTTCGCAGTTTCTTTAAATTTCAATTATCTAAATACAATAATAAGCCAATTTTAGAAGTGAAAGATGTGCATTTATTCCATCTATTTGGAAGTTTACCTCGTAAAAGTCTGCTCAATATTTGGAGCTTTTTTAGAACCCGTTTCTCCCATCGCCCGTCCCAGTTAAATCCTCCATTAGTGAAAATATACCGAATCCTCCGATTTGAACAACACCACACATTCAGCATTCTGAGAAGTTTGTTCAATCTCTTAATTTTTTTGTACGGTACCTTCGAATAGCCTTTTTTCACTACTAAAATAATTTGTCAAATCCCCCTTATTCACATTTTTAATTATTTTATACTTAGAAGAAAAGCTTATGGATTTTATTTATTTGCGAAAAATGGGAAGATGCATGTAAGGAAAATAAGAAAGAGCAAACTAAAGTGTTGAATAAGCATAAATTGGTTCCACTGCCGACCCCTTCGCTGTCAGAAATGATAAGAACCTTTGCTAGTGTGTTATTGGTGTCAAAAATTCTGTTAATGGGTTGGTGTTTTCACCAGGTCTTGCAGGGCTGCCAGCCACGACCCGTTAAAAAACTAAATAAAACGAGGGTTTCGTTAACTTCATAACTGGCTAAAAAAAATACATCCTTGTTGAAAAGTTGGAAAATTTCTATGAAAAAGTCGATCGGTTTCAATGTTTTTAAAAGACGGGTAATCGCGTTATCTTTCTTTTGTTATGTATTAAAAATAAGAACACTACTTAAAGTCGTTTAAAAAATTAATTTTCTAAAACTTTCCAAAATTTGACTTTTTCATACTTAATTATTTTTAAAAGTTTCATAATTTACAAGAAAAAGTCGATCGATTTTAACGTTTTTATATTCAAACAAAGGGTAATCGAGGTACCTTTCTTTTAATATGTACTTCAAATAAAAAAAAAAAACTATTTGAAGTCGTTTAAAAAATCACTTTTCGAAAAACTTTGCAAACTTTTTCCTTAATTACATATTAAGAAAAGCCTCAAAACTTATAAGAAAAAATTGGTCGATTTTAACGTTTTTATAATTTTTTGTTAGGTATTAATAATAAAATACTTTTTAAGGTTGCTTAAAACAAGGACTTTTCTCCCAAACTTTGCAAAATATTACAAGTTTTCCCCAACTTACATTTTAAAATTTTGGAAAGACGCCGCCGGTCTGAACTGTATTTTCTTATTGAGTTAACGATCTTCAAACTTAGTAAAAAAGTAATATCAATAATAATAAAAATAAGTGGATGCATTAAGAGTAGATAGACACAATGCAATATTAAATATGCAAGTTAACGCTGTCACTGTAGCACTTAGCAACAGTTGCAGTGTTCAGTAATCACTATTTTTCCGCTGCATTTTAGCACAATAAGCAAGCACATATTACAAGCACGATAAAAGATTTGAAGATTTGAAATCCCTTTTTTTGATTGCACTTTAATATTAAAATACACTTCACTTTCACTTTTGCATTCTTACCTCAATTATCGGTTACTTCAAAATTAGACGCAAAGAACGTAGATTGCGTAGATAAAGAACGTAGATTACGTAGATTACGTAGATAATCTACGTTCTTTGTTAGACGTTCTGTCAAAAGAAATTATTAAAAAAAAAAGAAGAATAACTAACCGAATAAATGTGCATTGGTATTGGTATTTAGAGAAACAGGCACCATTGTATTAGAATTCAGGGGAAACTGGATAGCCATGGCTGGCCAGTGGGAAAAAGGAATGTTTGAGAATGCAAAAAGCAATTGATAGCCTCTATGCACTATGAACGAAAAGATACAATATTTTCTCTACATCGATGTAATACGAAAGTAATGTGACGCTACAATAACAAATATTTTCATTGCCCTTTCCAAACTGTATCATTTACATTGAATATTAGTACGGCCATATAAGTACGGCCGACACTGATGCACGTTTTGTTGTTACCGATTTGCAAAAGAACGCTCAAGCCCTGTTAGCATCTTTCATGAAACATGAGATTTGTAAGTGCTATTTACGAACGGAAAATAGTTGTGCAAACAAATTTTAGGTTAACGTGGTTATAAATTTAATACTATGCAAATAAAAATGAATTAGGTCTTAAACTGAAATCTCCCATGTATTTTCTTTCGGCTCATTCGCAATAGCACAGTTTTTTCACTTTCCAACACTTAAAACTTAAAACAGAGCTTTAGACAATTTAAACTTGGGTTTAAAATCTAAAACTTAAAACAAAAGTAGCGAAAATAAATCAGTATTATAATTAGTTGCAAAGTATATAGTCTATATGACATAGTCATTTCTGAAAAAATTAAAAGTTTTATAGAATATCGAAAGAGTAGTTTTCTATACATAGTTAAAAATCTTTATATTAAAAACTTTCCATTCAATATTTTCACGCTCTTTGCATTGCCATCCTGGTCAATAGTAGTTACCATGTGTGAATCTGAAAAGAGAAGTTTAGCTGTACAAACTGTACTTACCTGATTTTGTCAGCAAATTATGTGCTGAAACATAACATTTTTTTCATTGCAATTTAACTTACTCTGGTATAAAGAAGTATGTAATTTTAAATGGTAGTCTCACTAATTTACATATAAAAATTTGTTCACTGCTTTCCTCAAAACTTTCAATTTGGAGAGCGACTCCAGTTTTTAAATAGCAGTATTTATCCTTTGATTTCAAATTTAAGGAAATAGTTATCATGCCCATTTTTCCCATCAAATAACGCTTTGTTTCAATTACATCTTCTTCAATTTTTAATTGAAAACTTTCTTTTGCTATTTTATTTCAATTTCAATTTCTTTAACACAGTACGTCAAGCGAAGAAGATAATGTATATTACAGTTAAGTTGCTCATCGGAATAGACATATTAAGCTTCGATGAGATGAGGATACGCATGTCCTACTATTATGACAGATCGTCAAACACCACACTCGCTCCAGTCGATTATGTACTCCGTTTTGGTTATATATACCAGCTTCATTTCAACACTTTTCATTTCTGTAATGCCGGTTTGATGGCTAAGTGGAAACAATCTTTTTTTTTTTTTATTTTGACAGCCGAATGACCGTGGAAATTTTATTTAATATAATTAAGGAGGTGCAAATGCGCGGCTATAGCGTTGTCGCAGTTGTCAGTGCCACAGGAACAAGGAATTGTTTAATGAAATAAGCGAACTAAGTGAAAACCCACGGTTTGTAACAGTTAATATCTTTTGAAGCACGCAATTTTTGTTCTAACATGAAATTTCAATTTACTATTACAGGTTCGTTTGTGAAGACGTACAAATTTCAGTATTCACGGTTTTATTATAAATGGTAAACCAGTGGGGAGGGAAGTGATTTTTGAACTCTTGTCCTGCACTACTTCCAATTTGATCATTACACACAAAATTAATGGTAGTAACCTTAGCGTTGCTGGTGCTCAAAGGCAAAAAGTCAAAATGGCAATCAAACTTTTTTCGCATACAGTTACAGTTGCTCAAGCGATTACCCGCGCTGCTAGTTTTGGACATCTGAAAGGGCAAAACTGGGAAGAATGTCAGATGTTATTCAAAAGGGTAATAGGTCTATCATTGTATATGGTAAAAAATTAGTATATATATAGTACTATATATAAATGTAATAATGTTGACTTTCAGACAAACGACTGGTTCGATGTGATGAACGTACGAGTTCCTTCCTCTAGAAATTCAAGACCTAATAATAGAAAACATGGCTTCTTTGGTGAAAAACATGCGGGTAATTAATAAATATACTTAGTTTGCTGCCTTTCCAAAAGGGTATAGAATTTTTTTGTAAGAAATACCTGCATTACGAATATAACTTTACAAATTAACTAGGCATAATCCAATCGAACAAATCTTTCAAATTATTGTTTGAAAGCTTAAAGCATCGTTTCGGCATAGATTTTATATTGACGTATAGGTTAAACCAGACGTGTTGGATTGGATAATTTTTTTGGCCCTATCCGCAGCAAAGGAGGTATTGACGACCAGGCTGATCGTCAACAATTTAAATATCGTTTGAGGGAATATATACTTGGTTACAATGAAGACGTGATATCGGAAAATGCCAACACATCAACAGACGACACTCCAGATCTTGAGAAATCTTTGACAGGTAATTTAACTATCTACATTTCCGATTTTGTGTGGTTAAATCTATTGTGGTATAGTTTTCTATTTATTAAGAGGGTCGATATTTAAAGGAATTGGTTTACAAGACAACGATGAGCACAGCGAGATAGAGTTTGATCCCGAATTGAAGGAGCTCGAATATGACGGCTTAGAGAACATCGCTGGCTACATTTGTAAACGACTTCATGCAGATGTGCCAACCGTACAACTGGAAGGTAACGACGAAAACTATTCGTGGGTAAACCACCTGTCAGAAGGTGGACTCTCGAATGAGTAACAAATTTGTATTCATATTTGTATCCTTTTTTTAGTATCTCACTGTCTTCAGCAAAAGCACCGACGTATGAACGTACATATGTATATTTTGCCACTGCAATAAAATAACCCGATTAAATTGAAATTTCATGTTTTTATTGGTTATTATATATATGTAGGTATTTCTCTCTGAACAAGGTATCCTACATACACTTATGTGAAATTTTGGTCACCGGATCTCATTCACACGAATAAGATAATACATAGAATACATTCCTTTATGTGTTTATAACATTTTCTTTTATAAAATAATAGCAATAAATTTAACGTTAAAAAAATTTTTATAAGAAGACTTCCCTGGTACTAAATACCCCACAATACAATTACTTTTTAGTCATCAATTTTCTCACTGAACAATTTTTTTATCGATGGGCCCGTTTTAATGTAACCTAGTTGCAAAAAAACACTCCAACTCGGATAAAATTTCCCTTTAGTTACTTCACAACACTGGCAAAATCTGTCATTAAACATATGATTTGTTTAGTGAAATTTTCAAGAAGCAAAACAAAATGAGGTATTCTGAGGATTCTGTGGTAAGTTATTAAATTTATTTAAAAACATTAAATAAATGCATTGAATAACCTTTCACTTTTGTAGATGATGTCTATGTACACGGGTGAGCATTGCGAATCACGTCGCAATAGAGAGATGCAAGAAGTACTAGAAGTATTGGAAACGATATATGCCAGCTCCAACTCTTCTGAAGACTCGGAAAGTGAAAACGAGGCACATGAGAAGTGTTCCAATTTTTAAGGTACACTCGATGATTAGTGAGGTAGTTTCCAAAATCCACATGAGGCTAAGACGCCAAACGGTGGAATATCTAACATTTTGATGTGTGTAAAAGAAATGCAAAAACTTAATGCTATTTTTTTCAGTGAAGTTTTCGGAGTCTTACTGCGTACCTGGCATTTTACCAAAAAAATCGGTGTATATTTACATTTGGTATGTAAGCAATACAGTGACATTTAGGCAACTTGCAAATTTGTACGATATCAACGATGTGAGTGATGAAAATACGCAGCCCTTAACAGAAGGCAACACCTTTTTAATTATTTAAGACAACAAAATATTATTTAAAATAGATATATATTTATATCTTTAAATTCACTAATAAAAATATTCACAAGATTTCATTGCATTTCATTCAACTTATATACTATAAAACTAAAACAAATTCACAATTAGTGTCACATATAAAATTCAATTCAGATCATTTCTTATTCTAATTACAAGTAAAATAAAAACCAAAAGCAAATTTACCGATGTGTTCTAAAAATTTGTTAAGTGGATGCTCTTCCGCATGTATGTATCGGGTGTTTTTTTTAGGGGTATAGAACTTCGAATTGAAATAAAACACAAGAAAATCGTTTTAAGGTCCATCAATTTGGCTTTATTGGAAGGATAATTTTATGCCATTAATGTTTAAATATGATTTCGGGCATGTGGCCGCCGCGGCTGGCTCGAATAAAGCCAATTCTACAGGTCCAATTTTCAACCACTTTTTCGAGCATATGGGGCCGTATGTCGGCAATAACGCCACGAATGTTGGCTTCCAATTCCCCTAACGTTTCTGGTTTGTTGGCGTAGACGAGCGACTTCACATATCCCCAAAGAAAATAATCCAATGGTGTCAAATCACACGATCTTGGTGGCCAATTTACAGGACCATTCCGCGAAATTATGCGCTCATCGAATGTTTCCATCAATAAATCGATTGTGACGTGCGCTGTGTGGCATGTAGAGCCGTCTTGTTGGAACCACAACTCATCCACATTCATGCCATCCAATTCGGGAACAAAATAGTCGGTTATCATGGCTCTATACCGGTCTCCATTAACGGTAACTGCCTCTCCAGCATTATTGCGGAAGAAGTATGGCCCAATGACTCCACCAGCCCATAGAGCACACCAAACAGTCAGTTTTTGTGGATGTAATGGCGTTTCAAGGGTCTCATGTAGATTCTCTTCACTCCAAATGCGGCAATTTTGCTTGTTGACGTAGCCATTCAACCAAAAATGAGCCTCATCACTGAACAAAATTTTGCGATGAAAATCAGCATCGAGATCAATCTCATTTTCGGCCCATACACCAAAACCACGACGCATTGCATGGTCTCGCGGCTTTAATTCTTGCACAAGGTGGATCTTGTAAGGTCGCAAGCCAAGATCTTTGCGCAAAATCTTCCATAAAGTTGATGGACAAAGCTCCAATTGCTGTGCACGGTGGCGAATCGATTAATTCGGGTCCTCTTCAACACTTTGCTCTACAGCGGCAATTGTTTCTTCGGTGCGCACTGTTCGACGTCTCTGCGGATGCGTATTATCACATAGAGTAAACGTAGTGCGAAAACGATCCATGGTTAACCGAATTAATTGCTCTGATGGACGATTATGTCGACCATAAAATTGACGGAGCTCGCGGTAAACTTCGCGAACTGAACCATTATTTTCGAAATAAATTTGCACGATTTGCAAGCGTTGTTCTTTTGTCAACCTGTTCATGATGAAATGGCAAACCAAACTGAACATAAATGACATTTGAGTTGCCAGATTTGACCACAAAATGCCAGTTTTATCTCTATTCGAAAAACAAACCTGTAAAAAAACACCCGATACAAGGGTTTTATAAAAACGAGCACGAAAAATTTACATCAAAAACATTGCAAAAAATTCACTAAAAGGTTTTCACTGACACTCACTGTAACGTTTTAAAAAGCTGATGCTTTTTGGGTCCTCGAACTCCGCTTTCCGGGCGAGGTAGAATCTCAAAACCTCAATTGTCTCCTCGCGGGACCATCTCTTTCGCCGTTTTTCTTGCATTCTGAAATAACAAACATGATTTAATTCATAATTTTATGTGAAATATACCAAAAGCAATTTTTCCCCCCATTTTTATTTGCTTTGTTTATGTATCCATAAAACAAACGAGATTTGACTGTTGATTGAAATTTCCCAAGTATTTTTCCAGAGCCCATTCACAATAGAGCGGGTTTTTTGTTTCACAACACTACATCTCAGGTCGGATATCATATAAACGAATAAAACAGCTTTTTCATCAAAAAAAATTTGTAAGTGCGGTCGGGAGAATTCAACATAGCAATTTAATTCGGGAGAATTCAACATAGCAATGTCGGCGCATGCCGGATGTTGTTCCCGCTTTTCGGTTGCTGTTGAATAAGCGTCTGGGCCATTTCCTAACGTGTTGTTACCGTTTTGCTGACATCTGCACTTATTAGCTTGTTATTGTTTATGGCTAATTATTGTGCTGGCGTAAAGTATTCCCATCAACATTACCGGTGTTAACTTGCATGTGTATAACTTCAACCTTGACCTACGCTAAATCTTAATCACATCACAGCGCATCGCAACCGCAGCTGCAATTGCGCCTGCACCAGCGCTAAATATTCTAAAATATCTGAAACTACATACGTACATACATACATGGATGCATTTATTAAGCAATTCATGCGCGCATCATTCATTTGCGTACATGTGCACGCGCTGATGGCGATTGACACAAAAATTGCCGAAGACTCGAAAGAATATTCTTTTGACGATTCCCCCTTTCCCTTTCAACCCTTCTCTTATCGGCAATTGTTGCATAACTCATCTGCCGTCTCAAGTTGCTCCTCGCGATCCAGAAACTGGTTTTTTTGTTTACTTATTTTTCTTCTATGGTTTTTGTTTTAATTTATTACTTATCTTCTTTTTGTACACATGCAGCCGCTCGCTTCCGCAATAGCCTCTCTGCTCTAAATATAGCAAAATATGGTGAAAATGGTTTTTATTGGTATGGTAGAATTAAATTGCTATGTTGAATTCTCCCGACCGCACTTACAAATTTTGTTGATGAAAAAGCTGTTTTAACATTTGCGCCTTCTGATTTCTTACAAGTTCTCTGGTAGCAGTGACCCAGCAGGAAATCGCAGAAGTAGCGGCGTAGAGGAGTATTAGAAATAAGATTATTAGTATTTTGATAAAAATCTTGAATTCTTTTATCCCTGCATTTAAATTTTTTAACATTTTAAATTAAATACTTAAATTTTAATTCGACATCCGTATATGCATACATTTTGGTAGTTAAAGAAATTAAACTTAATTTTCGGAAATTTAAAACAACATTGTACCTACTATAAGTGTGAATTGTTAGTGTGATTTTGTAAGATGGATACCGACACAATAAGGACAATGACGGTGGAGATGTTGGAAGAAAAGCTTAGGGAACTGAGTTTGAGTGTAGTGGGTAGGAAGAAAGAACTGCAGATGCGATTGCTGCAACATATAGTTTTCGAAGGTGAAGAAGGAGGCGAAGATGAGCAAAGTAACGATGAATCGACAAATTCAGTTTACGACGATGCACCGGCAGACAATTTAGGTAGACAAAGGGCGATATTTACGCTGCGCGATATAGAGGATACGGTTGCGTCATTTAATGGGGATGGCGCCCGTAGAGTGAATCACTGGGTGGAGGAGTTCGAAGATGTGGCGGACACGGTGGGTTGGAATGACTTACAGAAGTAGTAAGAGAGCCTACAGGAATATTTGTACGCAATTATCGAAATAGGGAAACCAATCAATCTCGACGAAAAGAGACGTGCCAGATAGGGTAATGCGGTGGGCTATGCATTTGCAAGAATACGACTACGTGGTCGAACATAGATCTGGATCGCGCATGAGGCACGTAGACGCGCTGAGTCGCGTTTACTGTTTACTAGTAGAAGATGCACTAACATATAGACTGAGAGAGGCGCAAGAGCAGGCTACTTGGATTAGAGCAGTGAGGAGAATTTTAGAAACGGGCGACTATGAAGACTTTTTTTTGAAGAATGATATAGTTTATTTTGACCCTATAAAAGAATTGCTGGTTGTGCCATCCGGTATGGAGACTGAAATAATAAAGCTGGCGCACGATCAGAATCATTTCGCGCGAAAAAAGACACAGGAGCTGGTAGAAAAGAGCTACTACATACCAAATTTAGCCGAAAAAGTAGAGAAAGTTGTAAAGAGATGCGTGGAATGTTTAGTTATAGATGCAAAAAGAGGCAATTGATCATGTGGGACCATTAACCGAAACTCGCAAGAAATACAACCACATCTTAGTGATAGTGGACGGGTTTTCAAAATTTACATGGTTGTACCCAACAAAGTCTACCGGGGTAGATGAAGTGATTGATAGGCTGGAAAGACAGGCTTCTATATTTGACAACCCTAAACGATTAATAACAGATAGAGGTGCAGCGTTCACGTCCAACGTATTCAGAGATTATTGCAATAGGGAAAACATCCAACAATTGCCCATTGCAACAGGGGTACCTCGCGGCAACGGACAAGTGGAGCGCGTCCACAGAACGGTCATTCCAATTATCTCCAAAAAGTGTCAAGGCAACCCCACCCAGTGGTACAACCACGTGGCAAAGTTACAGCAGGTTTTGAACAACACTGTGCCACATAGCACGAGAACATAACCCTTTAAAATTCTCACCGGATTAGACATGCGGGTAACCGACTACCCAGATTTGCGGCAAATTTTAAACGATTCAACGATAGAGGAGCTAGATAATGAAAGAGACTTAGTGAGACAGAGTGCTCAAGACAATATAAGAAAAATACAAAACGAAAACTGTAGAACATTTAACAAGAACAGGAAACAGGACGTTAGCTATAACGTCAGGGATTTAGTAGCCATCAAAAAGACTCAATTCGGGACCGCCATGAAACTGCGACCAAAATTTTTGGGACCGTATAGGGTAGCCGTTAAGCTAAACCACGGTAGATATGAGGTGAAGAAAGTGGGAAATCAAGAGGGTCCGGTCAAAACGACAACCATAGCCGAAAATATGAAGCCGTGGCACTAGTTATTCAGAGTCGAATAAATTGTCAGGACGGCCGATTGTGGGAATGGGATTGTGCATAGATGGCAACACTAAGTAGGTGAGCGAAGGAACGAACGAACATAAGACGAAACGAACGTGCGAACGGAGAACAAGTGCGACTATCCATCAGAGTAGATAACTGCAAGCCGAAGCGCGCGCACCGAAAAGTCGTCAAACTGTCGGTAGAAGTACATTTAAGTTGTCCCGTGTAAAGTTATGTTATATTAATGTTAATAAAGCAAGGTTTATATTATATCGCGTGTGATAGTCTTTTCCTACATTTACATATATATAATCTTATAATTTAAATTTCCCACATAAGCAGTTCCACTGCAACAGGGGTAATTTTAAGTTATTTGTACAAAAGTTTTGGGGTATTGGGCGGAGGTTTTAGAAGAAGTACCAGTTTCCCCTCTAATCCCTCCGCAGACTCCTGAAAATGGGGTGAAATTACAGCTTTTTAATAGAAATTGTAAAGGTTTTTAGACAGATCTGTAGTGCGATTCACTAACTTTGAACGGTGCGACAATTGTTATTTTTGACGGCAATATTTGCCGTTTGCACTAACGATTGTGCGATTCACTAACTTCTTCTTAACGACACTTAACAGCTGTTTCGTTGTATTTATTCAAAGTGATAAAGAGTGGCACCTCTGTCAAACTAAATGTCAAAATAAGCGAAAAGCACAAAGAGGAATAGAGAAAAAACCAACGAATGCCTGCTGCCAAATATAAATTTGAACGTTTTTATTATAGTTCATTAAAGTGAAATAGATATTAGTTTGTTTCAAACTACAAACACTTAAAATTCTTTATACATATATATTGCATGTTCCATTGTAGAAGAATTACGGACTCTTCTCCGAGTGTTTTAGAATAGTAATCAACTCTACGCCAAGGAATATGCGGAATCACCTACAAATATGCCATGGTTATCGTTTTCAAACTTCGCGTTGTGCTCCAGCGTATTTAGGATTTACATACATATATAATTAATTTTTTAAAATTATAATCATTTATCTATATATTAAAACTAAACTATATTTCTGTTTTTATACATGGATCTTTGTAAAAGTTTGCTTTTACCATTAGCATATTAATTGAATGGTAGATGTGGTGTTTGGCATAAGCCTCCTCATGATTCCTTGGTGGTAAAATTGATATATGCGTGGAATCGAGGGCTTCAATAGAGCCTTCCACGAAGGGAGACGACGCCGAAGCAAACATTTCTTTAGGAGATTGGCGTTCCACTTGGGTCATAGGAAACCTCACTTTCTGGTGAAACAACGAATCATTGATTGCATCCGTTACCCGATGAATGCCGGCTTACGGATAACTAGCTCATGGACATTCCCCTTTGCTCGCCTACGGGTCATTGATATCATTGCTACCAGTTGCGAAGAATCTCAAAGCCACTAGAACCTACCAATATAAAAGTAAACTCTAAAATTACTTACAGGGTTAAAGATTACACGAGCTACCTGTTTCTCAGTCGATTTTTCTGTTATTCTGGAGCCTCTTGTTTGGTTGTTAAGCTGAGAAATTGGGTATTCAGCTAAGTTTGGAGTTAACCGATACAGATTCTGAAATTCTGTTGAAAGTGATTATCCACATCCCGGAGTAAACGTCGATCCTTCGTCACCTCGGGATAAATCATATGCCGAATATTCAAACGACATTATTTAATGTTCCTTTTTTAATTACAAGGAAGCAAATTACCAAATTTTAAATTTATCTTTTATTTAAGTTGAAATCCCTAATTTCTCTTTTCTCGATTGAGTTAACAACATCAAATTTGTTGTCGTTTAGTTTTCGGTCATCGATTAGCTAACATCAACAGCTGATTCGCCGAATGCGAAAATCGTTAAAAAATGGCTACTGAATAGTAGCGTCGCTAAAATTAGGTTAAGTTGAGTTAACCAAACGAATATCTTTAAAATAAGTTAGTGAATCGCACTACTGGACTATTTGAAAAAGGGAAGAGTATTTAGATGAAAGGTAAAAATTTTTTTTTTTCAATCAAAAATCTAAAAGTAGTTATACATTAGTAGATACATTTTTAATGCGCTCTATTAGTGCTAAAAAAAAGGGTCCTTTTTTGATTTTTTTAATGGAGCGCCTCCACAGGCACTCCACCACGACACCGGCGAAATTCCCGATATGGTTGTAGTTCCGGGTTGGAAAAAGTCGTTTCACCACCGTCCATTGGGATTCAATCCACTGGGTATGGGTCCCATCTTCCGCGAAGAATGGATTACTGGGTAAACCCATGATCAGAAAGGCAATCATATGCCCGCCAGAAATCCGTTCGTAAGACAGTTCCATCGGTCACATGCTTTTTTATAAGCGGGATAAGTATGTCCCATGACCGGCAGTTATCTGGACATACTTCCAAGCATAGGTCTTTACTCCCGTCTTCTATCATCCCTAGGACCCAGTGGCCCGTCTGCCTGGAAATAACAAAGAAATATTAAAATTATAATCCTTCAACAAAAAAATTTAAATTACCTTTGTTAAATTTGCGTTTCCCAAATTTACTCTTGTCAATATACACTATCTTCCTGGGACAAATTTTTTCGCTAGCTTCCTAGTGGTCCAACTGGTATATTACCACGGCTTCTCTGCAATAACTATACCAGTTCGTGATAGTCGCAGATGACAGCTTGCCGTCTCCCAAGTAATCCTCCCGCAGCACTGTTTCGGGGCCTTGATCTACAGACACCCTTGCGGCATACGAAGTACCCAAACTTTCAAACTTTGGGATTAATGAATGCTCATCTGCAAACCGGGCTCCCTGGTCAAGCGTCCTTATCTGATTTATCACTCTCGCGAAATTTCATTTGGCTTCGTTTGTATATTTAATGAACATTGGGTAACCGTTTTCGTTTAAAACATAAATAGAGCCCAGTCAACAAATAGCATTGCTTTTTTTAATAATGACATTTGGGTAACATAACTTGTACAAATTAATATTGAAGCTGGCGTTGTTCGCCGGAAGGCCTGCGGCCTTCGGTCCACGAACACATTCAAGATCTAAACCCTTAGATGGCAGCATTCTCCTTACTGTTTTCTAAGGAATACGACTTAACTTGTATAAGTGAATATATAAATAAATAACTTCTATTTCAAGCGATATTTATTAATAAATTAATGTTCAGAAATTAAGCTTACTGGGTATTTCCTTATTATCTTTTGTTTCTTATCCCAAGTTCATATTGCACAGCAGAGAGCTGCAACGGATACATAATTTTCGTGTATACTCGAGCATCTAACAAAATCCGTTTTGCATCAATCTCTTTAATCGAGCACAAGTATTTTTCGTTAGCGACTGAGCTCAAGGCGAACATGTTGGTCACAACACTCGAGTGCTTTTCGTACATATTTGATTGGGTTCGGGTGCTTTACACAAAATGCGACATCACGACGCCTACATTCCGTCTGTAGATTTAACTCGAGCACGTTCGAGTATCCGTTTCGTTAGTTGCACAAATTATGGGTTAGCTGCGGGTGTCGAGTGTGGCATTCGCTTGTGATCAATTTTTGGCGAGGGTGATTAAACAGACTGAATCATACTCAAAACTGCTCTCGGGTGTACAACTCGATCGAACACATAGCTGCCGAGTGTGGCATCCGCTTGTTATCAATTTTTAGCGAGGGTGATCAATCAGGCAAGAGCACACTCAAAGTAGCTCTCTGTTGCACAGCTTGACAGCTGAACTCTGTCATTTAACCCCCCGTCAAACACATATTCTGAAACCTTCGACCAAACACATATGCCTGGCTAGACCCCTATACGTTTTCATGCATTCGTGTGGCAAAAAGCGTACCGTAACTTTGAATTTCTAAGTATGTTCGTATATTATTTTGGTCTTTAGACTAAATGTAAAATAATTTTTCTTTTTTACTATTACTTTTTATTCATTTTGTGGAATGCATGAAAAACAAGTATAATCAACTTTAGAATGTTGTTGGCACACAGGATTAGTGCATTTGGTGCAGTAAAAACGTGTCTTCCTATGCAGCTTTTCGTCTTGCGTGACACAAATTCTGCAATCTTTTCTGGAACTCAGTGTACTAGGGCCGCTTTGTTGGTTAGGCAGCATGTTGCTGGGAATATTGAACGGCCTTCCAAAGAAAGATTCAATGGCCAAACTGGTTGAATGTTGTCCCAAAATATGGTTGTTGTTCATTCGATTTTCAGTACTAACAAGCACCAATTCTTTACTCAGCGTGTTCAAGAACAATCGTCGCTTCTCATTTCTGGTTCCTTCTATATTTTCATTGCATATGATGTAAGCGGCTAATCCCATGACGTCTATCATGTTGCAAAAAAATGCTAATGGCCAACGTCTGGTTGGCCGTTTTTTGGAGTAATGCGTTACCATTTGGTCCATTGTATCAACGCCGGCCTTTGTTGAATTGTAAAATAATATAGCTTCCAGTTTTTTTGCAACGCCTTCAACTTTCTTGGTGTAGTTAGTGCACAGTGGATAGTAGATTTACTGCTTTGTTTTTGTTTGGAACGTAGCTGCACAGTGATATAAGGTTATCAGAGATACCGAACACACATGAAAGCACCGGCCGTTTGCTGTCTTTTTTCACTTCTTTGGGAAGACACCTTTTGTTGGATCTAATGGTACCAACGTATGCTAGTCCAATCGACGAAAGACGTTTAGCTACGTCTAATGTTGTAAAGAAGTTATCAGCAATAATAGTTCTGCCGCTGTTGGTGTATTGATTGGCCAAACTCATGAGCACATGTTCACCTTGGTTTGTCTCTCGTTGTTCTCCCTCCTTACCAGTGTACAGTTTTCCTTGCAACGGATATTTGGTTTTCGCATCGCATGCCCACCATACTTTTATGCCATACTTTGCGGGCTTTGATGGGATGTATTGCGTGAACTTTGTGCTCCCACGGTATGGAAATAGCTGCTCATCGATGGTTACACTTTCATATGGTTCAAAATTACTGGCAAAATTGTTATTAAAGAAGTTCCATATGTCGCGAATGGGAGCAGCTTTGCCGGTTTGTTGACGAAATACGCGCGTACGACTATCGTCAAATCGAATACTGCGCATCAAAGTAACAAATCGTCTATATGACATGGCTGCACGGAATATTGGAAGTGCATCAGTTTGCCACATCAATCTTGAGAGCTGCATAGTATTATGACTGACACCAAAAGCCAATAGTATCCCAATAAAAGCGTCAAGCTCAACACTTGTCATATCAACCCATACTCGTGGTGTGCAGTTTCCATTTGCGTGTAACTTTTTCTCCATATACATAGATTTGTTTGTGTTACGATGATGAACGTAATATTCGGTGAAAATAAAAGCTTGAACACATCAAGCGGAGTGGTCAAGTTTGTTTTTGGTCTACCTCTGAAATGCATGATGTTGTGCTGGCGGAATCTTACTGTAGCGGGTTCAGCTGTACTCCACTTGGTACCATCTTTTCCAAGCAAAAACCCGTCTGCAGCTTGAGTTGGTGCATTCTCACTTTCTTCTTCGGAATCTTCATCGCTGTCCAATATTTCATTTGCTTCAATTTTCAATTCATATTCAATGTCCGAGGCGTCATCTTCGGGCACAAAATCTGTGTTTTCACCGCGTTGGTCTTCAAATAAATCTAGTTCTTCGTCTGCTTCTGTGTGAAGTGTGAAATCACGCTGTAACGCTGAGGATAGTTGTTGTTGGAAATTATCAGTAAGCCTGCCTGTACGCAAGCGCGTATTGTACACAAATTCTAAATCCTCTGCCATAATAATAGTAATAATTTCACTTTAATTTCCGCACAAAAAATTTATATTTCGGACTGTCGATGTTGTATGTTCAGCATTCAATAATAAACTAACTGAACTCAAAACCAAAATCACAAACGAAAGAAAGAAAAATTAACACAGAAACTACTTGGAAGTAAACATCTGCATTGAATTCACAGAAAAACAACCCAAAATATAAAAAAAAAACAAGTTTGACAACAAAATACCTGGAAACAACAATCTGCATTGTATTTGCAGAAAAATAACCCAAAATGTGTATAATAATAATTTATTTGATACACATTGTATAGTGGTCTGGGCAGGCATAGGTGTTTGTTCGAGGGGGGACTTTTTTCTTTTGCAGTTTTCGTCGAGTTGGAACTATCGTTTTGAATTTTTTTTTTACAGATAGAAAAAAATATTTTAGGTGGCTACCGGGAAATACAAGTATCTACCTAAACTAGAAGTATGTTTAATTAACGCTCAAAAATGAAATATGCTTGGCCAGAACCATGTGTTTGACGGGGGGTTAATTTGTATGGTTTATTAAATGTGGAAGAGTAATTTCCAGAGTGATTTTATTTAATACGTTGCTATTAATTAGATTAAAATAAAGTAATAAAACCACTAACTACTAATTGTGCATTGTGTTAAGTGTATGTGAAACAAAGGCCTCACACACTAATCCAAAGAATCTAAGGCCTATCAGTTTATCATCCTTTGCTCTTAAGACACTTGAAAGGATTGTTAGTAGCTATCTGTCCAATACCATCGACAGTCGACTACTGCCTAATGACCAACATGCCTACCGCAAAGGCAAATCTACTGAGACTGCACTCCATGGCTTGGTCGGCTCTATTGAGAAATCTCTCAGCGTCAAGTATTTCTGTCTCGTAGCCTTCCTGGAAATTGAAGGCGCTTTTAACAACGTGCTTCCAGAGGTTATAACTGGCTCCGTTGGAGCTCTAGGGCAGGAGAACTTACTGGTGGAGCTTATCGGCCAACTACTCTACTGTAGAGTGGTAAAGGCGAGGTTGGAAAAGAGGGAATTGTCGAGGGAACGCGTTGTCGTGTACGCTGACGACGTCGCGACCACACTCAGGGGAAAGTTTCCGCAAGCACTATGCGAGCTGATGCAATGAAAGCTTTGGGAGGTATCGAAGTGGTCCTCCCGCTGTGGGCTGTGTTCAGCTTAAATAAGGTGGAAATTAAGTTAAGTGGTTAAGTCTTTCTACAAGTGCCAAATTTCAAGGCGTCACTTCAGATAAGAAGTTGAACTGGAAGGAGTGTATAGTTCAACGTTATGAAAAGGCTTCCATAGCCCACTACACCTGTAAGGGAGTCATAGGCAGGAAATGGGGTCTTAATCCCCGGATCTGTGGGTGGATTTTTACAGCGGTGGTCAGACCAATTCTCCTATATGGAGTGATCGTATGGAGGCCTGCATTAGAAAAGGAAACTAGCCTAAGGCTGCTCGCCAAGATACAAAGATTTAGTATGATCTGTATAAGCGAACACGGCGATTAAGGGAAACATCTCAGTGGCACCCCGAAATCCAGGGGCACCCCGAAACCCGGGGCATTATTGTATATTAAACAAGTTTCACTTCTTTCCGAGCAACACGGACCTTTGTGCTTCGAAATCGATTTCTGAAAACAGTTTTATGACGAGTATTCCCAGTAGGGAGGAGTGGAAACAAGAGTGCAACACTCCACCTGATAGTATTGCCATCTATACGGATGGCTTGAAACTCGACAGTAAGGTGGGAGGAGGTGTCTTCTCCCCTTGCAAATCTCCTTTAGGTTACCAAACCACTGCAGCGTTTTCCGCTGAGGTATCAGCTATTATGGAAGCGGGGGTAAAGCTTGGAACCGGAATTCTAGGAAGAGATAGCCAGTCGCAATCAAGGCGCTGAGTCCCTTCACGTTACACTCAAATATCGCGCGACATAGAGGTAAATTGCATGGCAGACGAACTTGCAAGACAAGGTACGACCAAGCAGATTCTTCAGGATAAAGAACGCGTTGGTATGCCTTGTATAAGTGTGTAAGTGTCCTGCGCTGTGCGAAAGCAGGCTGCGGTATCTGGGATCACCGTTTCTGGATGACCTTTGTGAGGTTTCAAAAACCGAGATTAACCGCCTGATGAGATTCATCAGCGAGGCAAAATGGTTCAGCAAGGGGTAGTCTCTCGGTGGATGGTGCAAAAGTCTGTGGTAACAAAATGGGCCTTCTATTTATGACCTAAGTGTGCCGCCATAGACCTATGTGAACCAAAAAATCCATAGATTTGCTGGCTATCACTAAAGATGGAGATATCTCTTCCTGGCTTCGTTAATGCCAAATAAGAGTAATTAATCTACCTTTATTGTTCGAATATGCAAAAAAGTGCATATGTACATATTTCAAACCGAATTTCTGAATTAATTAGTGATCAGAAATTTGTAGGAATTGTTTAAAAAATTTAGTGGATCTATTGACTATATGTGTATGAAGATATTTTTTTGAATGGTTCACGCACTTATGCACTATAACCCTAAACCTTTTTACAAACAACTAAACCGTACCCCCAACAGAACTATGCACACTATACTCATGAACACATCAATATAGCCATACTTCACCACTTATTAAATTATGATTGCCCTTAATATCTAAAGATTGAATATACATTTATATATTCGTAATAAATTTTATATATTTTACACTTAAATCCACGATATTTCACTTTATATTCCTTAATTTACATATTTGTTTACAAAATGTATGGAGTTTAGCAACGCTAGCATGGCTGCCAATCACCCGATACGTCATCACCAAAATCGGCTTTTTTCTCGGATAATTGTATACATAACCTTATCTTTTTCAACTATGAGAAAAAGGTAATGCATCCCATACTTCCACTGGGACTTTATATACTAGTCGTGCATATGTATATGCATGCATTTAAAGTTAATAATTATGAACATATAGATACATATGTACAAACAAACAAACATGATCCACGTGTGTTAAATTACGGTGACCATAAAATATTTGTCGTCTTTCGCCGCTACTATTCTGCGGCACAACACACATACAGTTATGGCCAAAAAAATAGAAACAGCATGATAGTACATATTGATCTATTTATTCCACTTTGAATCATTATTCAACAGGTGATTTATTCAAAACCAAGTAGGAAAATAAATAATAAAAACCAAACAAAAAATATTTTCTTATTAAAAAAGCAATTATGAAATAGAGTAAGTGTTCGCTGTTTAATAATTAATTTTAAAACGAATTTGATATTTTCACTGGTCCAGTTCCACGAAATGGATCGAGGAAAGCATCTTACTTCTATCAAATGAGACATTATCAAGTTTCTCCGACAGAGTGGCAAATTCATAAGAGACATCGCCGAAATCATTAAGTCCTTACCGAAAGAGGTATTTACAGCCCTTTGCGCAAAAAAAACTGTGGAAAACCGAGCTCGTTCGCAATAATAGAGTCCTTCTTGTAAAATACTTGATAATGAGGAGGCTAAGTAGAAACTGTGTTTTTATCACGTGAGCTGAAAGACTCTACAGGACTTCAAGTTAGTATTCCCCGAGTTAGTGCCAGAGCGATTAGGCGAATCTTGGTAGAACATAACCTTCGGGCGAGGGTACCGAGAAAAGATCCACTTAAAAAAAATACATCAACAAAGTCGCATGTTATAGACCACGAAATACCATACACAGGATAATACTTTTAGAACAAGCGTTCAGCGGCAAAATGAGCTTTGGAATGACGAGACCAAAATTAATTTGTATGTAATGGATAGCAAAAAGTTTGTTCGAAGATTACAATCAAGGATATACGAAGCCCACTATAAAGCATAGTGGAGGAAGTATCCTGTTGGGCCTATCTTTCGTTTTGATGGAAAAATGTCGAAAGAAAGCTATGTATATGCATATTTTAGCCAACACAATGTTACCATGGTCCGAGGAAAACATGCCTTTAAAGCGGCGTTTTCAGCTAAACATACCGCCAAATATACGAAAAATTGGTTTCACTTGCAAAAAATGGTATTTTGGATTGACCGTCGCAGTCACCGGACTTAAATCGGATTGAGAACTTATGGCAAGACCTAAAAGTTAAAGTTGGAAAACATTCACCTTCAAATTCAGTTGAATTATGGAAAATTGTGCAATGCCACAAACTTGTGCACCCTATGCACACAAGAGGCTTTTCTATTTATTAATAATGACAATAATAATTTTAATAATAAAAATAAATTTTATATCCGTTGACACAATTTGTTTCTATTTTTTTGGCCAACTGTATTTTGGGTAAATTAAACAATATGATTACAGTTAGAAATTCAGACAGTGCTTAATAATGATTTACAGTGGAATAAATAGATAATTGATCTAGTATTCCACAACTATGGTAGGAATCAAATCTAAGTATATTTACTATATATTTTATTTCAACATGCACTATCAAGGACGATGTTTCTATTTTTTGGTTGTAGCGTATGTATGCATGTCTGTAAATATTTAATTGTATCGCACAAACATATGGATGTATGTATGTACATGCTCTAGCGCGCGCACATAACGGTAAATGCGGAAGCAGAAAGCAGTAGATTCGAAAAAAAAGTATGTTCTTCGTTGCACCGACCCGAAAAACAGTCTGATTCTGTTCCCGCTTCTCTTCTTTCCAGCACCGCGCATTTATGGTCGTTTAATTCCACATAAAATAGCGTAGTTCAAACTTATGAATAATATGCATTGTTAATATTTTTGCACATAGTATTTTGAATCTTTTTATATATTTTCCATATGTTTTACATATCTAAATTTATTAATTAACAATATTTATAGATATACATACTTGCAATTTATCAGTTTATATAAAATTGGGAAATTATTTGTAGTATATGCATTATTATAATAATTTCCAAATTTCCTTCAAGAGGGACCGAATGAAAAAACCAACAAAGTAACATAATTTTTGACACCATCTAGTACGGCAGAACTCAGCCAATTTCTTCAAAAAGTAGTTTATTTCGGCTTACGTAGCAAAAGATTTCAAATTGGTGTATAATCTCCATCCCCATAATTGATTTAATATTGGTTGCAAAATCATCCAGTTGTAGACAATTATCCAAGTCAGCATTTAAAAGTAAGTAATTTTGAATTCGTTGAAAAAACGTTTACAAACAAGCAGATTAATATAAAAACTGTACATAATGTGCATTATTCAAAGTTTCTTTGGAATTTTAACTTTCACAAAATGGCGCCATCGCCCGCATCAGTTCGCAATTTTTCTTCGTCGGCACGGACATGCAGTTTGCGTGTTACAAAAAATGAGTAAAAACGCAAAGAAAATTTCAGACAATTAAACAGTGCAATGAAAAGTGTTTTAATAAATTACTCAAAAAGTGAATAATGATAATAAATTAATATCCGAGCTTTCACCAGTGCCTAATAAGTTATGGAAAAATCAATCTTACATTAGCAAACTTAGATCCGTCCGAATCCACGAAGAACGTAAAGCCATCATGGCCGGCAAATGTACCTCGCGTATTTCAGCAATAAAAATTACTAATGATATAAACGCCGAGATTAAAAAAAAAGTGTGAATCCCCAAGCAGTGAGAAATGTGCTGTATAAAGCTGGTTATTATGGACGCATGGCGCGATGTAAACCATTCATAACAAAGACAAATAAGATAAAGCGCTTTAAATTTGCGAAAGACGTTTTTGGATCAGACGGAGCGTGAAGTGTGAAGGCGTGCCAATAAAGAGATGCAAGAAAACAACTTAATTCCTACAGTCAACCATGATGGTGGAACCATAATGGTTTGGGGGTGCATGGCTGCATCGTGCGTAGGTAATTTGGTGTTTATTACAGATAAAATTAACAGACGTATGTATTTAGACATTTCTCAAGCGAAATTTGCGCACAAGCGTGCAACAACTGGATCTCAACAACAACCATTGGCTTTTTCAACAAGACAACGACCCCAAACAACTCCATACTCCGCCGCAATTACCTGAAATTAAATCGATCGACCACATATGGGATTTGTTAGAAGAAAGGATCAGTAAATACAATATTTCGCCGAAGAACACGTTATAATGGCTGAATGGAATAAAATTACAAAGTTTGACACCGATGTGCTCGTAAAAAGGACGCGCTGCGGTTTACAGGCAATTTTGCAATGTTTAAAAATAATTTATTTTTTATATTTATACTTTATTTCCTTTCTCATTTAACTTGCATTCCTATACCAAAAGTTTTTTGATGTGAAATCATTGCATTTGACGTTTTTGTTATTATTTGTTAATATGGGTATTCATCTAAACGCGCAAATGCCTTGCAAATGAGTAAACCTTGTAAACTCTATAAATTTTGTATGAGAAACCGGTTTATTTACGAGGTTTGCGCATTTGCGAGGCATTTACGCGTTTAGATGAATACCCATACTGTGTTTTAGTAAAACAAGTTCCTTTTTTAAAATAAATGCATTCTAAAATGTTGGTCCGTTGAACTCCAAAAGAAAAAGTATTAATTTTTACTAGTTTTAATAAATAAATTAAAGCTTTATTAGGAAAAATGCCCTTGCACCTAAACTTAATTGATTCACTGTAAATAATACATACATATAACAAAGCCATCAAAACTGAAACGTTCTAGCTAGCGTTGCGAGAAAAGTCAGCAATTTGGGGAACTGAAAGGTAAGGAAAAGTCAAATTTGAAAAGCTTTCTTTACAAATAACCTTTTCCTTTTTGTGTATGTTTTAGCAGATTTAATCTAAAATCAAAACCAAGCCATATTGCTTTCGTTGGCTACTTAGACAGTTTATGTAAAAATCCGAATTTGTCAAGAGTCTAAGGAATCAAAGGGAGCTATCAGAGAGAGCATTTAATGACAAAATTAACGACGACAACAGTGAGGTATGTGTTAGTATCTTTAATTCGTGTGTTTAAAATTTAAAAAAAGTATTTTTATTTATGCATGTTACTAATGTAAACACGTACATCATTACTTCGACTACTAAACTAACTAACTTCATCTTAGACGGAACTCATGGAAAGACTACGTACATAAAGTTATTTTTTTAATCTTAGCCGTTTTCAGCCTGATTTTTCTATACTTACATATGTACATATGTATGTATATTAAAGTAACTATTTTAGTCGAAATAAAAACGGGCAGAAACCCATAATAATAACAAGTAACATTTATACTTACATTTTTCTTTGCACCTTTAAAGTAGATATATGTAGGTTCATAAAAGTATTTTATGTTAAGTAAATTTCTGTTAATGAAGTTAATAAGTAAAAAAGCAATAAGTGAATTTTAATAAGTAAATTTTTTATGACAAATACATTTAAAGCAATTAATTTTTAAATTGGCGTAAAGCTGTAGGTCCGAACATCAAGCTATGGTGTAAGCGCCAAAATGTTATTAATTTTTAATTGGTTAAAAAAAAGAATAAAAAATGAATATGCTAAAATTAATTTTTGCCAAATATTGCGGGAATTGATTAGAAATTGGTTTCAATCAAAGAGATAGAAATCATTTTAATTCAAACCAATTTGCAATTACTTTTTTATACATCGACTTTTGAAGACATTTCCTGAAACCTATTTTTAACTAAATGAAAATATATGCAAGAAGGAACAATTGACTGATGCCTAGGACATTGTTATGTTAAAGACTATTTTCTCTTCCTGTTTTCTGATAGCTATACATATCGACCAAGAGAGTAAGCATCCGAACAGATTTATGTTAACCCAACACGTTATTTTGCTCTTTCTTATTTTCCTTTTTCTAAGTAATTAAAAAATGCTATTCGAAGCCAACATAAAAAATTCAGAGAGATTGAACAATTTTCTCAGGATGCGGAATGTGTGGTTTCATCGACCAAGTAGTGACAAAATTTTGTGGGATACACTTTCAAATATATGGTATAAAATCTTATTTTCCACTTCTATCATAGGCTTATTATTTTATTTAGACGTTTTCCAACTTCAAAAAGGCTGTCGAGCTGAGTCACCACCGGATGGCTCAAAGTTGAAAGAAACTGCAAAATATACTTTTATATACATATTTATGATTGTCGGGGGTATACCTAAATCCATGGTAGTCTGATAGATAAAGCATGATTGGATTCAGGGCCCGCATTTACGCAGATTTCCCGAAATTTTGGATTAGGACCAATTCACTGATAGTCCCGGGTATTTTAGTATGTTTTACCGGTCTTCCTCCCATTTAAGTAGTAAATTTTTTGGATTGAATTTAATTTTTATGTATTCCGTTATTTATTTTCTTTAATTCAAATGAGTTTAATTCAATTTTATGTTTGAATACTTAACTTTTTATTTTTTGTTATCGAATTTTTACGTTGTAAATTCCATTTACTTCTCTCAATTATAAAAACTTCCTCTTTGTAATAAAACTGTAAATAATGTTTCTGGGCAATAAACTTCCAACTTAGAATATATTTTTTAAGAAAACTCGTTTTTATTTTCATCATGGATTTTCACATCAGTAGTGCGATTCACTAACTTATTTTAAAGATATTCGATTGGTTAACTCAACTTAACCAAAATTTTAACGACCCTGCCATTTTTTTTACGATTTTCGCATTCGCTGAATCAGCTGTTGATGTTAGCTAGTCGATGACCGAAAACTAAACGACAACAAATTTGATGTTGTTAACTCAATTGAGAAAAGTGAAATTAGTGATTTCAACTTAAATAAAAGATAAATTTAAAATTTGGTAATTTGTTTTCTTGTAATTAAAAAAGGAACATTAATTAATGTCTTTTGAATATTCGGCATATGATTAATCCCGAGGTGACGAAGGATCGACGTTGACACCGGGATGTGATAATAAACCCTTTCAACAGAATTTCAGAAGCTGTATCGGTTAACTCCAAACTTAGCTGAATACCCAATTTCTCAGCTTAACAACCAAACAAGAGGTTCCAGAATAACAGAAAAATCGACTGAGAAACAGGTAGCTCGTGTAATCTTTAACCCTGTAGGTAATTTTAAAGTTTACTTTTATATTGGCAACTGGTATCAATGCTATCAATGACCCGTAGGCGAGCAAAGGGGAATGTCCATGAGCATTCATCCGGTAACGGATGCAATCAATGATTCGTTGTTTCACCAGAAAGTGAGGTTTCCTATGACCCAAGTGGAACGGCAATCTGCTAAAGAAATGTTTGCTTCGGCGTCGCCCCCTTCGTGGGAGGCTCTATTGGAGCCGTCGATTCCATGCATATGTATATCAATTTTACCACCAAGGAATCATGAGTAGGCTTATGTCAACCACCACATCTACCATTCAATTAATATGCTAATGGTAAAAGCAAATCGCACCACAGGTTGGTTTTATTTTTACATCAGTAGTGCGATTCACTAACTTTAAACGGTTCGACAATTGTTATTTTTGACGGTAATATTTGCCGTTTGCACTAACGATTGTGCGATTCACTAACTTATTCTTACCGACATTTAACAGCTGTTTCGTTGTATTTATTCAAAGTGATAAAGAGTGGCACCTCTGTCAAACCAAATGTCCAAATAGCGAAAAGCACAAATGGGAATAGATAAAAAGCAAGCGAATGCCTGCTGCCAAATATAATTTTCAGCGCTTTTATTATATTTCATTAAAGGGAAATAAGATACTAGTTTATTTCAAACTACAAACGTTTATAATTCTTTTTATATATGGCAATGTTCCATTGTAGCAGAATTCCGGACTCTTCTCCGAGTGTTTTAGAATAGTAATCAACTCGACGCCAAAGAATATGCGGAATCACTTACAAATATGCCATGGTTTTCGTTTTTAAAATTCGTGCTGTGCTCCAGCGTATTTAGGACTTACATATATGTATTTAAATTTTTTAATTAGAATCATTTATTTATATATTAAAACTAAACAATATTTCTGTTTTTGTACTTGATCCTTGATAAAAGCTTGATTTTACCATTTTCACATTAATTGAATGGTAGATATGTATGGTGGTTGGCATAAGCCTTCTCATGATTCTTTGGTGTGCAATCGACGGCCCCAATAGTGCCGCCCACAAAGGGTGACGACACTGAAGCGATCATTTATTTAGCAGCTTGGGTCATAGGAAACCTCACTTTCTGGTGAAACAGCGAATCATTGATTGCATCCGTTACCTTATAAATGCCGGCTTACGGATGATTGGCTTATGGATATCCCCCATTGTTCACCTACGGGTCGTTGATAGCAACCAGTTGCGAAGAATCATAAAGCCGCTAGAACCTACCAATATAAAAGTAAAATTTAAAATTGCATACAGGTTTAAAGATTACACGAGCTACCTGCTTCTGAGTTGATATTGCTGTTATTCTGGAGCCTCTTATTTGGTTGTCACGCTGATAAATTAGGTATTCCGCCAAGTCTGAAGTTAACCGATGCTGCTTTTGAAATTCTGTTGCATTCAAATGAATGGGATTGTCCACATCTCGGAGTAAACGCCGATCAACTGTTGGAGCGCTTACTTCTTCGTCACCTCGTGATAAATCATATGCCAAATATTCAAACGACATTGTTTAATGATCCTTTTTTAATTACAAGAAAACAAATCACTGAATTTCAAATTTATCTTTTATTTAAGTTGAAATCACGAATTTCACTTTTCTCGATTGAGTTAACAACATCAAATTTGTTGTCGTTTAGTTTTCGGTCATCGACTAGCTAACATCAACAGCTGATTCAGCGAATGCGAAAATCGCTAAAAAATGGCAGGGTCGTTAAAATTTTGGTTAAGTTGAGTTAACCAATCGAATATCTTTAAAATAAGTTAGTGAATCGCACCACAGGTTTACTTTATCTTCGGCATGTACTTCCTCAATCAAATTCTCTGCGTTCATTAGTTAAGACTGTTTCCATGAGCCCGAAATTGCACAATTTCAGCAGTATTCTCAATTCAGCTGAAATTGAACCTTGATTCCCAATTTGGCATAAAGAAATCTGGCAATTGTAATCAATTTCACAGAAAGAAAGAAGAAGAGAAAAAAAACAAACATCACCCAAATTTTAATCACCAAAAAATGGTATTTCTGAGTTGAAATTGTCTTATATTAAATACAACTATTACAAAGTAAAATATGAAGCAAACCTACATATAAGTCCAAACGTTACCATTGGTCAGAGTAATGTGAATAAATACAAGTGAAAAATCTTAGCCCATAGGCGTCAAAATTCGGCACAGCTGAGATCACCTGATGTAGCAAGCTCCAGCATTATTGTGTCATTCACAGAGGGAATTTCTATGTTTGACAATTAATATTGGCTATTTGTGACATTTTATGTCAGCCGCCGCCATCTTTAATTTAAAAGACTTCTCACTTGTATTCATCCACAATGGGTCAGAGCTTAAGGAGAAAGGTCGAATCACATCGAAACAACTGTCAACGAAATCACGATTAGGATTGAGATGGTTGTGTAAACAGCCACAAATTCTAATTGAAATTGAGCAAACTTCAAATTCTTCATCCCGAATCATGTGTCTGGCATACGATTTTCAAGTGTACAATTTGGCAGTAATTTCAGGGTGTTTCTTAAAATTTTATTTAGTGTACTAGCAGAAGCAATAGAGCTTTGGTAAAGAGTTTTGCTCTCATAGAATATAAGGTGATGAAAAAAGCACTTCCGTTATTTCGTACTTACCTCGTTTGGGGAATTGACGTCATTAAAGACAATTAAAACGTTGATATTTCTAAGTTTTGAGTGATTTGTACATTAAGTTAAATACATAATAATAAACCTCCAAGTGCAGTTATCACCATCCCCTTCTTTTCTATAATTCTTGAATGAAAGTGTTTTTCTTTTATTCCCAAGTTGGCAGTAACTCAAACAAAATATTCACATAAATTTGCAACGCCATAAGCGAGTATATCTTATAAGATCAATACATTAACGGGGCTTTTTTGGGTAAATTGCGTACGGAAATTTTTGTTTAGCAAAAATTGCGGTAGCTCATAATATACTATCTAAGGTCCCTTCCAATAACTTGTCGTTAACAGAACTAATTTGACTTTTACTGATTGAAAATCTGGTTAGATCCAAATGTTTGGACGAAAATTCTTCTACGTTTTTTTTGTCATCAGCGAAGCAACGCCTTGCAGCACAATTGAAATAGTCGATTTGATATCATAATGACGTCACTCTCACTTTTTGTGTTTCTGTAACTAAGTGGAGCGAATTGATCGATAGCCCTCAAGGGTGAAAAATATATTGTTTATGGTTACTTTAATGCGCACCACGATCTTTTTTTTTCAAGTCGTAGGTGAAAAGAATTTACAGAGCAGATAGACGACATTATGCATCAAATAGTGGGCAATATCAGCAGTTCGCCAGAGATCTCCATCGCTAACGTTACGAAATAATTATGAAAGAACACATTGCGATAACAGCAAGGAAATAAGTATAGGAAATTTATTACTTCAAAATATTTTTGTTACTTGAACATATACATACATATGTATGTAAGTATATATATGTAAATAGTTATGTAATCGCAATGATCTACAACAATATATGAATATATGCATATGTAAAGCGAAAAAAATATAGAAAAACATATAGACAAATAGGGTATATATATTAAAACCGTATTAAAATTAATATTATCTCAATTATAGTACTAGCTTTTACCCGCGGCTTCGCTCGCATGGCATTCGGCTTAACGTTATGCAATCGGACGTAATAGAAAAGAAAATAAACAATTTCACCAAAGGTAATAACTTTTAATTCATTTTTAGTCTTGTTTTTTTAATTTTTTTTATCTAAAAAATCGACCCCCCTACTTTATAATTGCTGATTACGGTTGGTTTCTGAAATAGCGCTTCATTTTTATATATAAAGTTAAAGAATTTCCGTAGTTTTTTCTACCCCTGGCCTTGGTATAGTTCTGTGCGCCCTGGTAATCACAGTTGCTAGAGCTCGCTTCATGCCGACGGATGCATAGAGGAAATCTGGACTAAGCTGTCGGATAGCCTTCGAAAAGTCGATCCCAGGGATCTTCATTTGAAGAATTTCAACTTGGATATTCGACAACTGATAAATCAGCAATAGCGAACGAAATTGGAAAACAGCTGAAACGCTGTAAGTTCGCCAACGTCTTTGTTCAATCCGACGAGGCGATAAAATCAAGTGGTCTTAGCATTCCATGATAGTACTTCGTCGGACCCGAGGATATGCCGGATATGCATACTGCACGCTTCGGTGAACAAGGCCAAAAGACCTCCCTACTCTATCCCAGATATGTGGAAAACTGGTAGTACTTCTGCTGAAACCAAGGAAACCAGCCAACTTAGGAGAGCTATTCTACCGGATATTTCTCCTTTTCCCAGTAGTAAATGCAATTGAAATCCTTCTACTTCTGATTTTCTCTCAGCACCTTCGCAGAGCAATACACCAACGTGACTTACGAAATATACGCAGCACGCCAGGAACTCCCTGATTAATCGTGGCCTAATTAGAAACCACCTGTGAGAAGACCTTTGTAGAAGTGGACCTAACGAAAGCCTTCCACAATATCAACCGTTCAGCGCTACTAGAAGGCACTGAAAACCTTACCCTCCCATCAGGGCTCAAGAGGTGATCAGCGAATTATCTGAATGAACTACAACCATCAGTTATATTTTGGAACAAAAAATATAAGCGAAGAATTAAGAAAGAGGTTTCACAGATTGGTGGCCTCTCCCCATTATTGTTTAACTTTTTTTTATTGAAACTCGCTCACCCACTAGGTGTCTCCCTTGTCTCATACGCAGACGACTTCACTGTTAAGTCGTCGGGCAATGTCATAGATGGCCTATGTTGAGTGGTCATCTCTCAGACACCTCCAGCTTCTTTACTGCGAGAAACCTCTCGCTCTTTACCACAGGGACGAAGGAGGTCAAGACAGAGTTAGATATAAAGTACAGACAGGTCGATGGCCCCAACATTTCCACTGCAAATAACCAAAATCTTCTAGGGCTTACTCGCCGGCAGCACTTGGGGCAGAGACAAAGAACCGTTTTTGGTAATATACAGAGTAATCGGCCCGCTAGTTCTACATTATGCCATATGATGCGTTCTGATGTCGCCAATTTACCATTATTATTAACGTGCTTTATAAGCAGCTTCTGCTAAGGTGCTATCGGAGGCATGCAGATAAATGACCAAGTCTAGCAATACCTATAACCGCTGGACCCTAGGGACTACAGACCATTCCCTAAACATCCAATTCTACGAACCGGAATGACCCAGGTTTCTCCCGGCCAGGGACTATTGTTTCGGCCACTCGTGGGAGCGCTAACCAGCAACTCTTAGTCTACAGTATTTTCGTGTGTCAAGAAGGTGTAACTCAAGCCAAGCCAAGACCTGCGCACTACAAGTATGAGTGAAACGATACGAGTAAATACAAGTACATATTCGATACTTTTGCACCAAGTACCAAGTAATAGGAATCGAACAAAAAATTCTCGTATCGAAACCCGATAAGGCAAATTTTGCTTCGGCAACTGTTCGAGTGGAACTGCAAAGTGAATAAATTTTCAGTACAGACATTTCAACGCGATGTAAACTCTATCAGACATGTCACAGAATCTACTTTTTCCCAACATGATCAAACGTGATATTTGAATCATGTGTTGAAATTTTCGCTTATCTGTAAGCGATCGGGCATTTTTATACTATTTCTTTACGAGAGAAATCCATACTTTCTAGAATGCAATATGTCAACATGTCAGAATGAGGCTCAAAGAATTTGAAATCCGAAAGTAGTTGCGCCGGATGCGGGTGCAAGGTGCTAGACGCAGTGTCAGCATATTTGCTTAGGTGACTGAGCCGGCCAGCGTGTTAACTGCCCCACCTTCAAATTCCTGCGTCCCGTAGGTAGTAGGAGGATTTTTAGGAGACTCGTTAACTCCGCCTTGAGCTGCGATCGGATATCATCGGCAGTTGGATGTCTGCCGATATTTTCTTCCAAATTATATAGCACGCAATGGGCAGGATCGACAGAAAAATTACTTCAACCCCAGTCGAAACGTGGAAAATTTGGCCAAGTTTACTGAGGCGGCTTATGTTTTCTAGGCTCAACCCGTGGATGTTAGGTTAGGTTGCTCAACACTGGTGGGAGTGCTTGGGAACTTCTTCCTGATCTGCTTGAAAATATTTGGCTACCTATGTACACCGTTTCATTGTTCAATTGAATAAGGTGTGTTCCGTTGAGGGCTTTCGGTTGATTACTTCCTCGGATCGCTCCCACGAAATTAGTCACGAAAATGATATCGTCGTCTACAAGCTCAACAATTTTCTTTACATGGGGCTCGTAGCGGCATCTTGCATCTCCTCCCTTGAGTAGCCGAGCTAAGCATCCGTCTTCGGGTAGTTTTTTTACCGAGGACATCTCGCAAATTGTTGTGTTGTTAATAGAGTAGCAATCATTCGTGATACCATAAGTTTCGTCTTCATTAACTAGCAGGTTTCGGTATTGGAGGTTTACGCGTTTTCCATGTAGTGATGCGGCTTTTGCCGCCAACCATCGGTATCGGTCAGTCCTTAGCTTCGGCACGGAGAGCACTTAGAGGAGAAGTGTACCATTCGTGTACAAGGATGGTTTGGCATACTCCATTGCCTCGATAAGATTTGAATAAGGCAGGACTTGTTCTTCAAGGATTATTTGCTCGATCTCGTTCTAATTCAAGAGGTTGGTGTTCACAATTCCTGCTTTTGCCATGGATGCTCTTATTATTTCAGCTACTTGCTCCTTCAGGACTAATGCTCTAGTTAGCATTAGTATCTCTGGGTTTGCTGCCTTGGCGCCTTTTTCGATGCTATTGACGTAGATGATTAAATCATTAACCCTTTCGATAGACTCATTCGTAGCATTAAAGAGACTGCGATTGATAACATATTGTTGATTACTGTTAGCTATCACCTCGTTTAGGCTGCGAAGAACGGTGTCCCAATCGGTAGCATCAGGTGTATCCGCGAGCCACTTCCATGCCGATCCCAGCCAGTTTATGGAACGAGCCTTCCTCGTATTTTTCTTCTGCAACTCTTCAAGGCGAAGTCTCGTCTGGTTTAGGTGAAATTCAACGATTAATTTTATTGGTTTTTGTTCCAGGTCCTGATCCACTGCGTCCGCTATTTTTGACAGACTTTGGCTGAGGTAGTCCAGATCGCGTGTATCAACTTAAAGTTTCCATTGACGATCCATCCACTTCCGCATTCAATCGTCCCCAGTGCGGAGTGATAGCTGAATATGCTGAATCCGGAAGCTTCGGGTGTGGCTAATAGCCTATCTTAGTAAAAATGGATACAAATATGTTAGAAATCAAAAATTCTTATCGCAAATTCTTCATTTTTCTGGTGTGACCGTCGTGCATTTAAAGTAACATTTGCATTTTCGGAAAAGTATTTTTCCTTTTGTATTATAAGCTGTGATTTTGCAACAAAAATTTTTTGGGAAAGAAAATTCGTATTGAAAAATATAATAGCAATTTATATTTTTTTACAATTATCTGGGTTAGCTATTGCAGCTTCAGATTTCATAAACATTTGTACATAATTTTTATTTACCCTGACCTTTTGCTTTTTTCTTTTGTCCTTTCCATCAGCCAAATCCGCCTTTGTTTTTGCATTTGAAAAAAATAAATTTTATTTCCCAGTGTTCTTTATGTGTGTTTTATAGACCGTTTTGCCCTCGTCTGTTGAAATTGTAACTCTATTGTTTCTTCCTATGATTTCTTTTTTGTAAAATGGTTTCTGCTTTCCTTTTATTTGCTTACTTTTTACTTATATTATATCTTCTGGCTCATACTTTTTACCCCCACTCCTTTTTCTATTCACGCGCATGTTGCGCAACTCTTGATTCTTTCTAATCTGCTGTCTTACCTCAGAGAAAACTTTGGCCCGGAAGTTCGTCAAATTTTGATAATTTATGCGTTGAGTCCTGTTAAAAAATAAGTCACTTGGCTTCTGCTTGGTTATTGAGTGAACTGAATTAATGTAGCGATCGACCGCTATGTAAAGCAATTCTTTTGGATTTCTAGGTCTCAACTCCTTTTGCAAGCAGCGGTAAACTTCTATGACGGTGGAATGAAGTCTTTCCACTTGTCCGTTCACCTCACTCCTCTGAATTGGAGTTTGGTAAAGCCTTATACCGTGACCCCTTATGTAATTAGCGAGCAAAAGGCTAACGAAGCCTCGCTCGTTGTCGGTAACTATCATTCGAGGCACTGTAAAGTAGTGCATTACTTTCGCGAAGTTGCTGCGCAGATACACTGCGGACCTATCTTTTATGTGGAAAAATTTTGCAAATTTAGAAAACTTATCTAAACAACTCAGAAATTTTTCGCCTTGAATTTCGAAAATATCAATGTGTAAGATATCGCAGGGATTTTCCGGAATGGGCGTATCTTTTAGCTCCGGGGCATAGGGATGTCTGTCATATTTGTTTTCCCGGCAAATTTCACATGCTTTCGTGTAGTGTTTTATTCGGCTTGCCATTTTGGTGAAATAGTATCGTTCTAGTATTTGCTTTCTGTTTTCCACCGGGTTTCTATTTGCTCTTTTAAGCTCTTCTTCGATAATTCTGCACACACTTTCCTCGTTTCTAATGTCCTGAACCATCCTTTGCGTTATTTTGTAATAACGGAAATGAGCAAGGTATATTTCTTGAAGTAGTTTAATACTATTTTCGGGTATCTTGATACCATCTATCACTGCCGGGTTCAGGCGCTTTTTCAGGGTTTCTGTAAGGGTATTGCGGTCATTTCTGTCCAACGTAACATAGTGACGTGTGTAGCCGATGTGTGGATTTTCCATGGAAAAGAGTACTCTGCCTTCCCAAATTACAAGTTGGTTTCTAAAGGCATTTATTGGTGCTTCAACATGGATTATTAAGTCAGAAGCATCCTGTGCGGCACTGTGAACTATTTCTCCCTCGTTCGCTGTTTCGGTCCTGGAACCTCTGCCGGCTGTTAGTGTCCCTGAATGATCGCTTGCCACTTCGTCAGCGGTTTCGGTGGAGCCTCCATCGCTCGCTGGGGGTGCCACCAAATGATTGGCTTGGAATGGCAACCTTGATAGAGCATCTGCCACGACATTTGATTTACCAGGAGTGTAAATCAACTCGTGGTTGTACACTTCTATTCTCGCTTTCCATCTTTTCAACTTTGCATTGTAATTTCTATTTCCCAATGCGAATGTAAGAGGCTGGTGGTCTGTCAGGATTCTGATTTTTTAGCCCCATAAAGATAAGTTCTTAAATTATCTAGGGCCCATACTATCGCCAGCATTTCCTTTTCGTTCGTCGCATAATTTTCTTCAATTGTGCTTAATGAGCATGATATAAATGCAATGGGTTGCTCTTTCCCCAGTTCTCCTTGGGACAGTACTGCTCCAATTGCGTAATTCGACGCATCCGTCGTGAGAATGAAAGGTTTCTCGAAGTCAGCAAGGATGTCAGACGAGGTAAGTAGTGTTTTCAGATTATCGAATGCTTGCAGGGCAGAAAAATCTAGTTTGATGCGTACATTTTTGGACTGATTTGCCTTTACTTGGGCATTTTCCCCCCTAGGGAGGTTCGTCAACGGTTTTGCAACTTTGGCGTAGTCGAACTTCCTGTAATAGGATGTCATTCCTAAGAAACTTTTTAAGTCTTTCAATGTTTCTGGGGGTGGAAGAGATTCGATTGCCTTAACTTTTGATGAGCCGGGCTTAATTCCCTCAGACGTGATTATATATCCAAGAAACTCTACCTCTCCCTCATGAATTTCGTTTTCTCTAAATTAACTCTCAAATTTGATTCCATCAGCCTTTTAAACACAGCTTCAACATTCCTCAGATGTTCGTCTACATTTCTACCAAAGACGATAATGATTTGCCAATGAATTCATCATCGATCATCCGCTGAAAGATAGCGGGTACGTTTTTCAGTCCGAATGGAAGTCTCGAAAATTCATATTTTCCATTCATAGTAGAAAAAGCGGTTTTCCGGACATCCGTCTCTTTCATCTGAATTTGATGAAAGCCAGATGTAAGATCGATGGTTGTGAAGTATTTTGAGTAACATAGACTGGCCAGAGTCGCGTTAATGTCGGGAATTGGGTAAGCATCCGACACCGTGACTGCATTCAACCCCTTAAAGTCTATCACCATCCGGTACTGTTTTTCACCGGAGGGTTTCGGTTTCTTTGGCACTATCCATATAGGTGAGTTATAGGGACTTCTGGACGGTCGGATGATGCCCTCGTCTAGCAGCTCCGCTACCTGTCTATCTACTTCTTCTCTCATAGAGGCTGGATATGGGTAACTTTTGGTGTATATATATTTCTCTAAAGCATTCGATAGAGTCTCGCATGAAATACTAACTAAAAAATTAGAGTGCATTGGCTTCCATTCCGTATTTCTCCCTTGGTTAAAGTCATATCTTGCGAATAGACGATGCACGGTTGTCGTTGACAACTCACAGTCTTATTCCTTCATCGCACCGTCGGGGGTTCCCCAAGGTAGTATTTTGGGTCCTTTGTTATTTGTACTATTTATTAACGACATACAAAGCTGTTTTTCGCACGCTAATTTTCTACTTTATGCGGATGACCTTAAAATCTACTCTACTATTAAAAATGCTTCTGATTCGCTAGAGCTTCAAGCTGATCTAAATAGAGTTCTCTTGTGGTGTAATAATAATCGCTTGTCTTTGAATATAGGGAAATGCTTTCATATCACTTTCGCCAAGTGTTTTTCACCATTACGAACATCTTATCTTATCTCTAATTGTCGTTTGAAATCCGTCAATGAAGCTATGGACTTAGGTGTTATTTTCGATGCAAAGTTTAGGTTGACGACAGAGTACACGCTATAAGCGGAGCAAAGCAGTAAAGCTATATCGTGCTATAAATAGCATCATGTATTTTCTTATGTGTTTGCTTGATGCATGTCAGAGTGTAAGCGAAGAGCAAAGCGTATTCATGCTATAAATGAAGCGTGAAGCTACAAAGTATGTTGTGAACTGCTTTATAGCATGAATTTGCTTGAATTTTTGATATTCTTCTTGTTTTTTTTTTTTACTAGCATACACTCTGCCATGTGATAGCTTTGATTATAGCAAGAAATATTATCGCTTCAATCTTCGCTCCGCTTATAGCGTGTACTCTGCCGTCAACCTTAGTTTTACTAAGCATATTAATCATATAATTTCTAAATCCTATGCTATGTTAGCATTTGTAAGGCGCAATAGTACAGAGTTTTCAAGTCCCTACACTCGTAAGTTACTCTATATGTCATTTGTCCGTTCTAAACTAGAATACGCATCTTTCATTTGGAGACCTTATCACGCCTGTCATATTGATAGAATTGAACGCATCCAGAAAGTTTTCATGCGCTATGCTCTAAGTTCCCTTCGTTTTTATGATCCCATACCATCATACTACTCAAGATGCCTTCTTATTAACTTAAAATCCCTGCAGTCTAGAAGGTCTATTTTGGCGCTATCATTCGTATTCGATATTATTCGTGGTGTTGTTGATTGTCCTAATCTTCTTAACAGAATTTCTTTTAACACCCCGATTAGAACGCTACGTAATTTTGATTTTTTTAGTATTGGCTTCATAAGAACTCTATTTGCAACAAATGCGCCTATCACTAGAGCTCTCATAGAATTCAATACAATCTACAAGTCTTACGGGATAGATTTTGCATCCCCAAAACAGTCTTTCATTATAAATCTTAACTTAGCCTTTAAGTAATTATGATATTCCGTACGATGTTTATAAACTTAAATTTTTCTGTAGTTAGTAACACAATGTTTGTGAAATATCTGCATTAGTCTGTAAGACACTTTGTTTTTGTTGACTAATTTTTGGACTAAATAAATAAATAAAATAAAAAATTAATAAATAAATATAGGCTCATTAGTTATCGTAGTGATTTCGGTTTTGACTACCATCCTTATCTTAGTACTAGCACTCAGCGGTTCGAATAAGTCGGAATATTAGTAAGCAGGGATTTAATAGCTAAGCGTACGTTTTCCGGAATATCGGGTACCTCGGTTATGTAAATACTGTCCATGCTTCTATTTTCCAAAGGGATTCTGATACCCGGTTGTATCGTAAGGGTGTGATTCCTACGGTTTATTACTGCGCCAAGCTGTTTCAAGGTATCATCCCCTATAATACCATCAAAGGATTCGAATCGAGGAAGTACATAGAAGGTCACTACCCAGTCATTGCCCAGTTTTTCAAAGAATTTTCCTTTGATTTGTCTATTGATTTATATTGATCCTGCTGCTGTTTGAACAAAGAAGGGTGGGCTTACTAGTGGATTCCCATTGCCCGAAGCGCAAGTAAGGTAAGGAATACTAGAATGCTGGAGGGCCATCCTGCATAAAATTTGCCTGCTCTTCGCTGATTGGAATGTCCTCCTAACTGTCTTGCTACTGTGGATTTTATTCGAACCCCGCCGTCGTGTAGTACAATCTGGGGTGTTTCGAGGAGTCCCACTTGGCGATGGGAGTCCTCTCTTGAACGGATTGTTTCTCCTTGAATGGTTGCTATAGTTCGTTCGCCTAGTTTGGCCAGAGCCGTTGACTTCCATCTTTACAACGGGGCTCGGAACATTTGACCCATTCGAGGGTCCATTTTGGATTGTTCTATAATTTCCCGAATAGGCGGGACGATGCCCACAACCCTGGTGGGATCTTCCACCCGGGGTGTAGTTGCGTGTGCTCCTCGGGAACACCGGGGGAGGGTTGCCCCCTCCATTCATCTCATTCATTGGTACCGTGATTACGTTACGGGTATTTGCGGTATGAATCGGATAGGTTCTAAAATTTAAGTTTTGTATATCAAGGCAAGCAGTATACGCCTCCGGTAGGGTCCTTGGCTTTTGGACTATGATCATTCTTGATAAGTCCCCGCTTAAACCTCTAACAAAAACATCCAAGGCCCTGTTCCTATATGTCTCAATTAGTGCATCTACCACCTCGGCAGAGTGGTCTCCCGACTTGTTGATAATGAGGGAGAATTGATGGTTCACTTTAGCGTAAAATACATCGAGTTTTGAATTTCCCTGGGTTATTTGTCCCAACTGATGCTCAAGGGTTCGAATATCCCTTTTATCCGCGTAATGTAGTGATAGGTATGCCTTCATTGCAGCACAGTCACCGTCAAAAATGTTATGTGAAATAAGGGCAGCATTGTCCTTGCCTCTATCCTTGCCCATTATAGTTTTGATTGTTTTGTAGATTGGCTTTGCTCTAACTATTTTGTTTTGTAGATTGGCTTTGCTCTAACTATTTTGTAGTCATCTAAGATTCCTTCTACAGAGTGGCCCCAATAAACATACTGCACCGGATCCCCTTCAAACACTTCTAAATCCCTTACGGAATCAGGGAGTCGACCTACTTCCCTCAATTACTCTTCTGTAGAGGGTCCCCGCAACGGCACCGGGATCGCGGCTGGCTCAATTCTCTGTTACAACTGACGGATGCGAGCTTCCGCTTTGCGGAGCTCGGCTATGAGCGCACCCACAGATCCATTCAACTCGGTTACCGTTTGGGCCAAGGAATTCATTAAAACTAAATACTTGAACAGGGATAAAAGGAGAAAACTTTAACTCACCGATTTGGCTCCTGGGGTGAAGATTTTACAATTTGCTTGCAGGTCGTATTTACTTTGAAGGCACAGTTCGATTTTATTCGATTTTAGGAGATTTTTGGTATTTCAATTTGATTCACTTTTTTGCCTTGAAATTAGATTTAAAGAATTTTATCCAATTTTTCACAGCTTTTTCGTATTTTTTAATTACACAATTTTTCTCAATTTTAGGTTTTCTTAAATTTTCTCAGTTCTTTAAACAGTTTTTTCTGTATTTTTTCAATTAAATAAAAAATTTTTTTTTTTTTGTTTACAATTTCACCTAAATTTTTTCAATTCTCTAAACAGTTTTTTCTGTATTTTTCAATTAGATTTTTCTGCAATTTTAAATTTTCTTCAAGAAATTCTTTTGGATTTTTCGAACAGTTTTCTGTATTTGTATAATTCAGTCACTCTTACACAGCACTTAGAGAGATGATGGCAATAGCTTCCATAAGTTTTCCGGTCTGCAAGTACACGCACAAAGGCGAAAAAAAATGTTGTGATATTTTATTTTTACTATACATACTTTTTCATTGGTATGCAGTCCACATCTGAGGATTCGGTGCATTCTTCTTTAAGAAAAAGAAAATGGTTTTTAATTTCGCGCATCTAAGGATGAATCAAACTCCTGTCAAGGAAGGGCCGAGTTATCCCGTTTGCTTGCCGACAATCAAATTGAAGGCATCCTACTAAGGCAGCGCTTGCTTCACAACAATATTTGGATATATCGCGATCTCCAAGCGTGTTCCCATGTGAACGCTTGAATGTTTCTGCCGTGACCAAGGAATATCTGTCGTGTTCCCATGTGAACGACAGCCAGCACCCAACTAGGCGTACCTTGGACACTATATGGCAGCTATCGCAGAATCACAAAGTTGTTAACCATTGTTTCAACCTTGGCGGATAAAACTGGCCTAGGTGTTTAGGTTCGCAGCTTCCCCCAGCCGGTTGAAGTGCGACGACGGTCATTGGTGATGCTTATGGAGAGATGTGCTGCACTTGTGTGATAATTTAATTTTTTCATTAAAGGAGGCTTTCAATGTGTATTTTTTTGCGTCACAGAATTTACTTCGTTACTTGTATTTAAAAAAAAATTTACCAGGAGACTCCCCCCAAAGGTGGTGAATCGCTGGCAATGCCAAATATTCTTAAATAAAAATTTTTCCGTTGAGCTGCCCCGTAGGACTCACAGGATACCATTCACTTTATTTCACTTGATTTAAAAATTTAGTAAATTATACCTTTGAGTTAACCCGTAGGACTCGCAGTTTTTTTATGCTCACTTAATAGTTTTCCATTTATTTAAATAATTTATTTTAAATTACATCACACACAGCTTAGCTTATAGCTTTAAATTTATTTGCCGTTCTGGCCACACGTTTTTTCTTTAATTTTTCAAGATTTAAATTCATTTAAATTTTTCCTTTTTCTTCAGACAATTTTCTTTTAATTTTTGTTCTTTTATTCACTTTTTTCTATTTTATTTCTTCCTTTAGCTCCTTTAGTCCAATCTCAAAGCGAAAGCAAACTCAAAGTTTAAGTTAACACAACACTTTATTACTTTACTGCTTCAACGCTCAAATAGAAGTGAAGTCACAAAATATTCTTTGCTTAGACCTAAGCTTACTTGCTACCCTAAAGCTGCTGACGCTGCGATTGCAGTAGTTGCGCCGGATGCGCGTGCAAGTTGCTAGACGCAGTGTCAGCATATTTGCTCAGGTGAGTGAGCCGGCCAGCGTGTTAACTTGTATGGGCCCTGTTTACTCTGGGGCTAAGCTGGACATGGTGGGCTGGAGAGATTCCAGTCAGACCCCAAGCGAGGGCAAGGGACAAATATACCTATAAAATTAAAGCATGTTTATACATATATACTCAGGCTTATGTATGGGCCCTATTTACCCTCGGGCTAAGCTGGAATTGGTGGGCTGGAGAGATTCCAGTCAGACCCCGAGCAAGGGCATGGGTTGCGGTGACACCATCGGGGCCGCTCAGCGCACTTCCAGTGCAGCAATGGACGTGGACATTGAGGCACCCGAACCGGAGCCGGAGCTGGAGCTCTCCGTCGCTGAAAGCAGTGTCTCCTCCCTCACAAACTACTGGTGACCAAATATGAGAGCGAAAACGTCCGGTGGTGGAGCACGAACATAAATGATCGAGGTGAGGCCTTTTTCACATACCTTCAAGCAACTAAGCTCCTTATATGCAACAAAGCTAGGTAGGGAACACTAAAAATCATGAAGTATGGAATATAACTCTATGCAGTGGCTTATATGAATTGATTGAGAGTTGGCGAGTTCTAGAGCAGCACTCCTTCTCTGACCATCATTATATTGAGATTATACTCAAAAGTGTGTAAAAAGGAAGCAATTCAATAGAGCCAAGAGACTTAGCTGTGAGGTGGAATGGCATGAATACAAATAGCTACTCCAGGACTATAAAAAAACTATAAGGGAGGAGAAGTTTTTGTGGCGGCTTCGAGGGGGCTTCCGAGACTACCGGGCTACGAAAGATTCTCTCAGAATCCTCAAACCCGACTCATAAACTTCTTACCAAAGCAGGACGGGTACTGGACCTCAACGGGGAAGGAAACCCTTGAACTGCTAATGGGCACCCACTTTCCTGGGAACCGATACCCACTTTCCTGCGGCCTTAATCCCCGGTTCTGTCGGTAAATCATTACAGCAGTCGTTAGACCAATTTTCCTATATGGCGTATGCTGCATTAGAAGAAGAAGTTACCCTCGGGCTACTCACCAAGGTGCAAAGATCTTGTATGATCTGCGTAAGCGGGGCGCTTAGGACCACGCCTAATGAGGCCGTGAACGGTATTTCAGATCTCCTTCCTTTAGATTTGGTAGGACAACAGATGGGATACTCTTTTATTTTAAACAAGTTTTGCTCTATTCCGACCAGCGCAGATCAAAGTGATTCGACATCGGTTTCCGAAAGTAATTTTACTACAAGAATTCCACGTAGGGACAATATTGCATCTATACAGATGGCTCGAAACTTGATAGTAAGGTGGGCGGAAGCGTTTTCTCACGAAACCCTCTCCTTCCTTTAGGTAACCAGATCCCTGCAGCGTTTTGTAGGCTGAGCTTGGAACCGGAATTCTAGGAAGAGACATCTTCATTTTTAGTGATAGCCAGGCTGCAATCAAAGCTGTGAGGTCTTTCACGTTTAACATAAACATCGCTCTGGACTTTCGCCTATCTCTACAGGAGATGGCCGAGCAGAATAGACTGTACCTCTTTTGGGTACCTGGTCACAGGGACAAAGAGGGAACTGCGTGGCAGACGAACTTGGAAGAGAAAGCACGATGCAACATGCAAACTGCTACTTAGAGAATGTGTATATAAACAAGCTGACGATAGATGGAGTCAGAATACGATACGTCCAAAACGGTCGGGAAGGCGTTTACTCTCTAAGGAGGTTGGGGCACTAAAAGGGCACTGGCTGATAGGAAAACATGCTAAAAGGCTGACAATGCTGCAGGAGCTGCAAGAACGACGAAGAGGAGGAAACGGTCTTGCATCTACAATGTAAGTGTCCTGCATTGTGTAAAAACAGAATGCGGTATCTGGGATCACCTTTTCTGGGTGAGGTTTCAAACACCGAGGTTAATTGCCTGTGGAGATTCATCAGCGGGGCAAAATAGTTTAGTGAGGTGATATCTTTCTTCGGAAGGTATTAAATTCTTGTAGTTACAGCCACTCCCACCTACCTACCTTAAATGTATTTGGGTTTATGCACCGAATATTCAAAAAGGGCCGAAAAAAGTGCAATTGTATCTACTTTGTATGTGTGCTCGAAATTTGTCCGGCTATTGAAGCTGTCCGGTTATAAGGACAGTCCGTTATGAAGAATTTCACCGTTTATCCTACTAGTACTCGTATACCTATGTTCATAAAAATAAAAGCAAAATTGATTGCCAAGTTTTGCTCTGAATATTTCCACCTGGTATTTTTGCCCTCACCTTTTACTTTCCATTTTTCCTTTATGAAGACAAACCACTTTAGTTTTATCAATAAATTATTAAAAGAGTATTTCATTCAGTTTTTTTTTGTAATAAGGGTTTTAATAATTTAAACAGGTTTGCTTTTCTATTACACAGTTAATACAATTTCACAATGTTTATGTTTATGTAAAAAAGCAAACACGGTAAAGTTTGAATTACCGTTTTATTCCGATTACAAAACCGGTAAATTCAAATTCTCCGACACCTGGAACCGATACAAAAAACATAAAACCCGTTAAGGTCGGATTACTCGACATCTATCGAGAATAGTTAACTGATTCAAATTCAATACCGAGAAGATCAGATTTCACGACACAGCTGTATTATCTTTTAGATAAAAACCTTAGCGGGCTATACTAAAAGTATGGGAGACTAGCTGTTATTGAAGAAAATGAAGAAAGAAGAAAAAGAGTAAGGTTGACGACAGAGTACACGCTATAAGCGGAGCGAAGCAGTAAAGCTATATCGTGCATCTTGTATTTTCTTATGTGTGTTTGCTTGATGCATGTCAGAGTGTAAGCGAAGAGCAAAGTGTATTCATGCTATAAATGAAGCGTGAAGCTACAAAGTATGTTGTCAACTGCTTTATAGCATGAATTCGCTTGAATTTTTGCTATTCTCCTTATTTTCTGTCCATTTAACAGCTGATTCGCACTTAAATTATTATGTGTTTATGGAAAGTGAAAAGTAGTTAACTAAATGGCATTTATATTACATTAAATTGACATTTATATTAAGCAAACTAGCATACACTCTGACATGTGATAGCTTTGATTATAGCAAGAAATATTATCGCTTCAGTCTTCGCTCCGCTTATAGCGTGTACTCTGTCGTCAACCTAAGGTACAAAGATTTGATTAAAAAAAAAACATTCTCTGAATATTCTACGTATAATAGTCCATATAATTCAAACGCCATCGTATCGGAAGAAAGGTAAATGTCGAATAGAAAAATATTATAGTTTGCGATATCTAGCTGCTAGAAAATCATTCGTATTTAAATGTATGTTTGTAGTAAAATGTCATCCGGGCCCAGGAGTAAAAAGGTGGGGACCCCTTTCTACATAAAAGTTTCGAATACTTTATCAATTTCATCAACTATCTTTCTACTTACTACTTCAATGTTTTTAAGGAATACGTCTCATCAGTTCATCATATCTACATTGAATTTGCTTTATAGTTGATGTTGGGTGAAACAAATTTTTTTTATACGATTTCGAAAATCAATAGAATGTATTATCAGTTCATATATGTATGTATATAGATTTTTTGTCAGAAATATTTATTCAGATTATATCGGAATATGCGAATATAGGGATAGCAGGACTTGCCAGTTAATAAGAAGATAGAAATATCTCAAACATTTATTTATCGATCTGATTAATTAAAAAACAGTTCTTTCGAAGCCTGTTGACTATCATGATTAAGTTTTGAACATGCAGTTTAAAATCCTCGAATCTTCAATTATTTGGAACTTAGAAGTGAGCTTTACGAGCTTTGGCGGCAGCGAATGCGTCGATAATAGTCTGGAAATCCAACTTCGCATGCATTTCGCCCAAAATTTCCTAAACGACTAGGGAAGCATCTGGTGACATTCGATGGTGGGAAGGAACTTTATTATAGTGTACATGTGAAGGTGCCTTAACGCTAAAAAAAACGCGCTGAAAAGTGTAGTGAGCTCGGTTGGCGGCTGTTATGCCGACTCTTATTACAATACTTTGCCAGTTTTTGCTTATGAACATAACTGTTTTTGTACATGCACGCAAGAACGCGCTTGATCGGTAATCACAACTTTCAAATAAATTTTTGAATTAATCGACTATCAAAAGCACTCTAATTTAACTATTCACTCAATTTCTTGAAAAATACGGGCCCCTTCGAAGACTCCGGGATCGGGTGGGTGCATCACATGAAAATAAAGAGTTCTGCGAATTCATTTTCATAAATGCAATAAAGGTAACAAGAGGCTCAACAAAACTATCTGCGTTATGGGCAGTTGCAGCAGCTCGCCTGCTCTAACAATAGCTAGCCCAGGTCTGATAATAGGATGGCCAAACGAGGGCATGCTTGGACTTAACATCAACGTTGATGCGGCCCCCAAGTGATGAAGTTCAGACGCAGAAGAAAAAAATACGTGTACATACATAGGTGAATAAACAAAAATCCAATCGGCTGGTTTTTAACTACGCCTTGCTTTCCATTCTTTCTTTGAAATTATAAATCTTTCAACCCATATATTTTGTAAATTGTTAAGGGAATAATAAATCTGAAAAGTTTATACAAAGCTTTCGATCACGCACTGTAATTTAATATAACTTTTTGAGAATGGAGTAGTGATGCCAGATGTAACCACCCCTTCTAGTTTACCGACTACACCTATGGCATGGTAAAATTACACTATTGTAGTGTTAAGCCATCGATCACACTTGGATCCAACCAGAGAACTTAAAAGTATGAGAAGCTGCAAATTTGTGGACTGTAAAAAATGTTGTCTGAAACGTTTCCAAACTGGGTTTCCCCACAGCTATTTAACATTTCCACATAACATTCTAACAGAGAGGTCAGTAAGAAAATGTCGTGAACATATATTTATTATGTTAAGATGTGACAATTAACAGCGTGCCTACCAATATTATTATTATAATTTTGTTTTTTTAACTGATGTTGTAAAATTTTTTAAATTTTATTTCGGAAACTTTTTCCTTACTTAGTTTTAGAGTTTGGATATTATACATATTCATTTGTACCTAAATAGAATCAGATCAGAACTTTTGTGAAGTGATACAACTGTTTTCAAGGATCGCAGTAAGTACAAAAAATGCACGGATAGTTAATATTTTATTTAATATCCTATTGAATAAATAAAATATGTAGTATGTTTGCATTTCGCATTTCAAACTATTCCAAACAATTCGACACGTGAAAGCTTTTTTACGATTTTGTATACTCATTTGTAATGAAATAAAATCAGAGCAGAAATTTAAATGAAAAAAGATTTCCAAAAATTTATGAAATCTAATAAATATGTATATCATATTGAATTAAAAAAAAATTCATAAAAATTAGACATGGCACGAAAAAAAAAGCTAGGATTCGAACTATGGGGCAAAAGCTAAAACGTGCAATATGATAATGTGGCAGGCGACTATACGCGGTAAGCCACAGCAGACACTTCATTGCGTCCGCTTAAACGGTTAATTATGCAAATCATAGCAATGTGTACGCAAAGAAGAAGAACAATTTACGAATCCAACTAAAAATGAAACAAAGAAGAATGAGTAGTAACCCGAGAAAAAATCTGTTTTTTTGATTGTCTGCGGGGCAAGTAGTGACGGAAGAGGAGTTATGCCACAATTGTGGATAAGAGAAGGGTTGAAAGGGAAAGGGAAAGGTAAGCAAAATAATATTCTTTTCTGTTTTTCGGCAATTTTTGTGTCGATTCGCCAATTGCGCGTGCACGTGTACGCAAATGAATTGATGCGCATTTGGACAAAAAACATTCTAGAATGCCAGCAATTTGTCAGACTACGTTGGCAAATTACATTATTGTCTGATATTGCGGTGTTGAAATTTTCAATGACCGTCGATGGTTTGTAAAATTGAAGATTTTAGCATTTTTGTGTTCGTCGAGAAAAAGATTGTTGAGGGGAACATTTCCGTGCGCGGGGAGATGAAATGCTTGCGCTTATGAATGAACGGCATTTGTTTTTAGGAATACGCGCACGCGTTTATGAATGAATTTTTCGTTGTTGTACATATGTATGTATGTAGTTTCAGACATTTTAGAATATTTGGCGCTGGCGCAGGCACAGGTGCAGCTGCGGTTTTGATTGCGCTGTGATTTGACTTTGATTTAGCGTAGGTCAAGGTTGAATTTATGCACATGCACGTAAGTACATACATATGTGTGTATGTATGTATGTACATGGATGCATATGAATTTATGTATATATATATATGTACATATGTACATAAATATGTGCATAGATATGAATGCATATGGATGTGTGCATATACATACATATGTATGTACATATGTATGATTGTATACTTGATGGCATTTTAGTTATTTGCGACTTAACATTCAAATGTAGTTATGCATGTAGTATTCTCTGGAAGTATACATACATATGCTAGTACAAGAATTTGCAAAAAAGTAAAAATTTAAATAAATTTTAAGTCAAAAGCGCGTGGCCCGGTTTCGAACTCGCGCAAAACGAAAGCATAAAGAACATTGCGGCGCCTCTCGAAGCAACTGGACCACAGAACAGAATTGGTCTGCTTAAACTTAATCGCTACTTGATTCAGTTTCCCGTGAATATTTTTTACCAAGACAAATTTTTGATACAAAGAACAAATTTGTAATATATGTACACATGTATAAAGATCGCATATTATTTCGCATCTACAGAAAAACGAAATTAACCACAGAAAATAGATCAAATATTAAATTGGAGACAAACTTATAAGTTATATTATAATAGTATAAATAATATAACAAATATGAACATTGAATTATATGGAATTTTCATATTATATATATACGTATGTATATGTATCAATCCTTTACAATTACAAAAAACTTGCCTTGAGCTGAAAAATTATTGCTGATATTTAGAATTTTCTAAAAATTTGTTAATATTATTGGCAAACCAATAGAAGAATTGTTTCAGATTGAAGGATGTTGAATTTAACATTTAATGTTAGAAATATAAAATACTTTATAATGTAGTGTAAGAACTTCGCGATTAAGTAGTGATTTAGACGCACCAAAATAGTGTGTGCTGTGGCGCTGCTGGTATAGGCGCGGCTTTGTTATTCATTTCACAACTTTTTTCTAGGTTCAAATCGCAGTTGGGCAAAAGTATAGATATATTTTTGCCAGTTTTTTTAATTTCAAATTTTTTTTTTTTTAATATTACTCTTGATACAGAATCAGTCTTTTGCTTTAAGTTTTAAGTACAAAATATTTATTTTCTTAACCTGCATACATTCATACTACATATGTATTGGCGAACATTTTTCCTGTATACATATGTATCTACGCACATATGTGCACACTGAGAGTTCAGTTATAAAAATTAAATAACTAAAAACATTAATTTGATAAATACATTAAACTCTTTATTTCGTTCTGAATATCAACATAATCTTACTTTCTTAAGTTTTTCTATTTATTCTCATCTTCAATCGTTTGCATATTTGTTAACATCAAAATTTATATTTTTCCCTGCTAACATTAAATTTAACATTTTTGATGGCTTAAAAATGCTAATTTAACAGTGTGGTGGCGACCCAGTTTGGAAACGTATCACCCCTGTTAACGACCATCGCCGAATAGTTTCCACTTTCAATTTGCAGCTTCTCATACTTTTAAGTTCTCTGATCCAACCTACAAATTGGGTAAGCTGCGCCAAATGTGTCGCCCAAGCCAATGTCTCAATGATTTGGGGGTTGTATACTGGTGGATACGAAGAAGTGTGGTCTGAGTTGAAGCGCTGCTACGACAATCCCCGCCTATTGTCGGAAACGCATGTACAGAGTTTTCTTGATCTATCAGATAACGTAACGGATAATCCGATTACGGTGCGATCAATTCCGGTACTTTTGACGAAGGTGCCAGCAGATACACAGAACGCATATACACGAAACTAGAAGACTTATTAAACTTTACGGTTCCAACAGCTTACACTTTACACCATGGCCCGTTACCTCACAACCTGTGCCGCGGCATCTAGCCTCACTTATAGTCAAGGCACATGTTAGCTCCGCAAGTCACCGCCATTTTAAGTAAAACACCCGCAGATTGTGCTTGGTCACCTTGCTTGGCTAACCACCGTCTCATGAAATGTCAACGTGTTTGAAACCTTCAAGTTCAGGAACGCTGGGAACTTGTGAAGCGCCTAGCAGTATGTTTTAACTACCTTCGATCAGGGATATTGTTTTTCAGTGATTTGCATGTAATTTAAGAGCTGATGCATTCCATTTCCAGACAACCGGTGAGGTACGAGCATGATTTTTAATTTCGACCAAACTCAAATACATTGTTTGTTGGTCCAAATATTGAGACACGTATTTTTTCTTTTGGCTCGGAAAAATTTTTCGCCCGAATTAAACGCGATTTTGTTTTTCAGTCAAAAATCGATTATTCGAATTGACAGTGAGAATTTTTTTTTAAATGCCCATAACTTTGTCAAAATTCAATGGATTCTAGCAATGTTTTTACTAAAATGTCAGTTATTCTTGGTACTTTAAGATAAAATGATATAATGATTGATTTCCATTATTTGAAATTTTTTATTTAACAATAAACAAAAAGTGAAAATTTTTTTTAACATTTATTTTCTCAAAAAGTGTATTTTTTTTTTCTCTGAAACTTTTTCACCGGGAAATAGACACTTTGAACTACAATCAGTATAAATCACCAATAGCAAAGATTTTTTTTTTCGGAGTTATGATTTTTACTAGAAATAATTCGATTTTGTGGTACATGCCAAAATGTAATTAGTAATTTTCACTTAAAAAATTGAAATGATGAATAATAATCAAAGTGCTGAATAATTGCAAGCTTCCTAAAATAAAATTGTATGTGTAGATCCCTTTATGCACTAAATATATTGAATTTAAATAAATAATAAAATTGAACTTTTTTGGGTTACAGATTTTACACATAATACCAATATGTCGACGAACTCATTTTTCCGAAAGAAAAAGTGTAAAGATTTGGAGTCGAATCACTTGAAAGTTGTGTACATGAGTGAAAACTTGTGAAATAGAAGTTTTATCGAGTTATTTCTATTTTAATGTATCGATAATGAAAAATCCATTTTTGCGTTTTATATTAAATATACAAACTTTATATGTAGGTTATTGTCATGTTTTTTATCTCTAATTTGTATAAAAAATAACACACATGTGCAATTGCATTGGATTTATTTCCCTTACTCCTGTCAGCAGTTACTGACATAAACGGTACACGTGGAATTTCAAAAATTTTACGAAATAAAGACATTTTACTTCTATCAGTGCATAAAGGGATCTACACATAAAATTTTATTTTAGGAAGCTTGCAATTATTCAGCACTTTGATTATTATTCATCATTTCAATTTTTTAAGTGAAAATTACTAATTACATTTTGGCATGTACCACAAAATCGAATTATTTCTAGTAAAAATCATAACTCCGAAAAAAAAAATCTTTGCTATTGGTGATTTATACTGATTGTAGTTCAAAGTGTCTATTTCCCGGTGAAAAAGTTTCAGAGAAAAAAAAAATACACTTTTTGAGAAAATAAATGTTAAAAAAAATTTTCACTTTTTGTTTATTGTTAAATAAAAAATTTCAAATAATGGAAATCAATCATTATATCATTATATCCTAAAGTACCAAGAATAACTGACATTTTAGTAAAAACATTGCTAGAATCCATTGAATTTTGACAAAGTTATGGGCATTTAAAAAAAAATTCTCACTGTCAATTCGAATAATCGATTTTTGACTAAAAAACAAAATCGCGTTTAATTCGGGCGAAAAATTTTTCCGAGCCAAAAGAAAAAATACGTGTCTCATTGTTTGGACCAACAAACAATGTATTTGAGTTTGGTCGAAATTAAAAATCATGCTCGTACCTGACCGGTTGTCTGGAAATGGAAAGCATCAGCTGCTAACAGAAACACAACACACTACTCTGCCGAGGTGCAGCACCGTCAGCATCTGCAACAGTAACTAGCCCAACATCATCTAACTGTGGCGCCCCCTAACTCAGCAGGGTCGCAAATGTTTCCACGCCACCAATGCCAGATAGATGAGGTCCAGTCATTCATTGTTCAATGTGAATGGACCATCTGACCAACTGACCTGTCGGTAAACCCATGTCAACGTATTTTCATCGGCATTGTGCGGGGCCCAGATGACGGCTGCTATAGTTCTCCTACCTTGAGCGAATATTAGCAGGTGACGTGAGCTTCGCAACAACCACATTAAGTTTATAGAAGGGTATATAGCTCTTGGTCACATGAATTTAGTCAGTAACGACTCCTTTGACTCAACGCAATACTATTACATCCCCCATCATGCAGTAACAGGGAAATTCCGAGTAGTATTCAATGATCGACATTCTTCATCGGTTTCGAAGAGTCGACCACTGAAATTGAATTGTGTAATTCCGATGCCACCGTTTTAGGGTTACCTATGGAACTGGGAGATCAGTGGATTGCATATCAAAACGTCCTTCGTGAGTTGACACCTCGTGTACCGTGTACCTCGTGGGTCAACATTAGCCTCCGCAATACTTCGTGAGCTCTGTGATTTCTGCTCAAAAGCGGCGAAGAAAACTACCATTCCGCGATTAGGGATTTGTGCAGCTCGCCTACTTGTAGTAACTCTACGTCATGTTCGGCAGGCGCTACGTTTAGAGCACGTGCATTATACACTCTGGAGTGATCCCACTATGGTATTGTATATATTCATACAAGCCGTTACAGGCGTGACAAGTTGGCGCCACATTCGCTCCGAGCTTAAGCTGGCCGATTGCGCGAGTCGGGGGCAGGCATAGTTCTTAAGAACCATCCATAATGGTGGGCAGGTCCGTCTACTTGTTGTCTGCGCCACGAAGACGGAGCAGCAGGGCCAGAATTCTCTGAGGATCATGCTGTGGAATGCCATCCTCAACGTGATCATGCATTGCCTCTTATTAAGTTTAGCACACTGACTCGTGCCCTGAATACAACGACGCGACTGAGAGGCTTTTTTCATCGTACGAATGGGACCCCTTGTGGCCTTTAAGCAGGTGCAAGGTAAGGAAAAGAGAGGCGAAATTAATGCTCTTTTATCTCATTCCAGGCTCAAAATTCGTAGTCATATCTTAACCCTTAACCCATATGTGGATGCCGACGGTATACTTCGAGTTGGTGAATGCCTCAAAAAAACTGAAATTACTAAAGATCAACGGCACTCAATGATTATACCCAGATGTGCCTTTGCCAGCTTATCCAGTAAATGATACAATACTTATGTATTGCATGCGCGCTCGCAGATAAAAACGTATGTTTGGAGATGTAGTATATGTCGGCGACATCAGCGAGTTCTTCAGAACCAGCAACAACCATTGTCCGAAGGCGAGTACTTGTGGCCCAACCATTTGTAAATAGAGGTCTGGATTATTGTGGTCCGTTTCACGTACGCATGGGTGGTAAGAGTTCAATTGCAACAACAAAAACCTACGCACCTATACTCGTGCGTATGACGTCACGAGCACTCCATACATACCTAGCTAAAAACTTGAGTACCAGGTCCTTCACAAACGTCTGCGATCGCTTTGTCATCGGCGTGGTACCTGTGCAAGGCTCTTCATCGACAACGGCACTCAGTTTGTAGAAGATAAATGCAGGATAGACAAATACGTGAAGATTTGAAGACATGGGTATCCCAATACGCCCAACAGCTCATGGCTCAAGAGGGGAAACAATGGGAATTCATTACCACATCCGCACCACAATTTGGGAGGCTGATGTACGCTAGGCTGAGCAACATTTACTGCGAATTACTGGCTGCCAGTCATTGCGCTATAATGAGCTCCTCACGCTGCTAACAAAGGTTGAATTCGAGGCCACTTGTGCCATTATATGATGATCCAGAACGTGGCCTGGCTTTAGCACCGGCGACTTTTTAACTGGCAGCCCGTTAAATTATCGTTTTAGGCCACCAGATATAACTGACAACAGCCTACTTTGCCGTCTGTAAAGGATGTTCGAACATGTTTGGCGTCGTTGGTAGAATGAATATTCAAATTCACTTCAAGCACGCAGTAAATGAATGAGGCCGGAACCAAACCTACAACGAGACGATGTAGTTCTTATCCGAAACGAAAATTCGGCACCACCGTGTTGGCGAATAGATCGGATACTGACACCCACTCCGGCAGTGATGGCCTAGTTCGCATCGTTGCTATTGAATACAACGGAGACCAATTATCTGCAGACGGCAAGTATGTCAAACGCCAGTCACAGTGCCCAGTACAAAAGGTGGAATACAGGACGAAATTCTCAACCCTGAGGCTTCAGCCGGGCAGGATGTTTGAGAATGGAGTAGAGATGCCAGATGTAACCCCTTATTTTAGCTTGCCGACTTCAGCTATGGCATGGTAAAATCACACCATTGTAGCTTTATACCATTTCCTAGACCTAATATGCGCTCGCTACTACGTACATAAGCATACGTACATATATCAACGAAATCGTCACCTGCACAGTATGTATGTACATACAAATGCACACGTCATATACATATACAGGTTTATATACCCATCGAAAACATATATTGAGTCATGTTACTACCTTTTTTATATATAAGTACCGTTTCTGTGAACTTGAACTTGAAAATAAATCGAGTGGGTTTTCTTCTAAGAGCAGTAGGCTTCAGTTACCTGAGCTCCGCTAAGCATCAACATAATTTCCGGAAGTCCACAGTAACACAACAGCACTCAATGCCATAAACACACAGGTGAATCGCGGTCTTAACCTGAACCGCCCCTGCGAAAGAACCATCCTAGTAGCGATGGACCTGTCACAGGCTTTTGACACAGTAAGTCATTCGTCGCTCTCCCGCATGGGCTGAAACGGTTGATCTCGAATTACCTGTGTGGTCGTCAATCATCGGTACTATAAGAGGCTCAACATCTGAACTGAGGAGAATTAAACAAGGGATACCGCATTGTGGCGTCCTGTCTCCCCTCTGTTTAACCACTAGATCTCCAATCTCCCTCAACCGCCAGAGGGAGTCACGATAGTGTCATATGCCGATGATTGCTCGAGAAACTTGGCGTTGTCTCCTACGAAGTCCTCGGCAACCCTTTTTACCACCTGAAACCATGCCGATGACACCCCCATTCTGAGGGTTAAGATAATTTTGGGGCTTACATTTGACAGCCTGCTCTCCTTCCCTATGCACACTACCGCAATTAAGTGTAATTTATAGAGCCCGAGGCCTGGTTTTTATTTTAGGGAAAATAAGTTGCACTGATTTCCAAATATATAAGCCAAAATAAGTAATAATTAAAATTATTTCATTTAAAAAAAAAAAAAAATCAAATTGAGTTGATAGCAGTAAAAATTTATCATAGTAAACTTGAATTTAATTTACTCTTCGTTTTTATCAAAACAACTTATATGTGCATTTCTGTGCGGCCGCCGCAGCCGAGTGTGTAGCTGTCCGCGCTTCATTCTGTAGGTCCCGGGTTCAAATCCTGGATGGGGCAAGTAACATCAAAAATTATAGAAAAGTTCTTTCTAATAGCGGTCGCCCCTCGGCAGGCAATGGCAAACCTCCGAGTGTATTTCTTCCATGAAAGAACTTCTCACAAAAAAACATTCGCCGTTAGATCCCTCAATTTGTGTACAACATCAAGACGCACACCACAAATTGTAAAAGTGCGGCCAAAATCGCTTAAGCGGTATAGCGCTAAGTAAGTTAGTAATGCGTGCAGTCCGTGTAGCATATCGCATCTTGAAGGATAAGTTCCAGTAAAATTATAATGGCAGCTCTGGTATTGGGAATACAAGGGGTAAAATGCCACCAGACATACTGCACGGTTTCTATTTCTTGGAATCGGAGTGTGCACGTCGCTTTTCTTCTCATTCTCTTTCTTAACGTTATATCTTTTATCAAGCAATTGAGCCATCGTAACGCGGGACTCACGAGTTCTTTGTCTGCAATGCAAGTGGTGATTGAACTCCGATAACGGGACTCGTAGGGCGGGAGGTGAGGAAAGTGTTAATTGACCCCCGATGACTATTGTTTAATACCTGACTATAGTACGTCTGGTCCAGCGGGTGTTGTTCGTAAAGCTGGACCAGGTTGTTGTTGTTGTTACATCGGCTAGCTACACCACGCTAGATCAGCTTACCCATGATCGTTATCTTTACCCAGGAAATAATCTGTTTCGGCAGGATTGGACCATACTGAAAGGGGTGTTAGATGAGTATTTTTGCACGGGCATGTGAATAGGTGATTGGTATCGTGCGGATACCATTGTTAGGGTCGAGTCTGGATAGGTGGGAGTTCTGTCTACTACAGTATCCAGACCGTAACGCAATTCGTGAAGGTAGTGATTGTCTCTCGGTTAATGCTGTTCAGCGCAATGTTTACGTCAAAACTGCGTCCAAACTGGCGCAGCATAGATAGCAGGCTGCCGAAGGTAACACCTTCGATCCTCGGGTGGTTAGCCATTGGGATGGGAGTACCATCAACATCCAGTTCCAGTCTGACCTCCTTTGTCCATGTTGTGAATAAGGTCGCCGAGAATTTAGTAATTAGTGTCGTAGGCTTCCGAAAAACCCAATGATAATTGGGCGGTTCTCTTTTTTTAATGGCGTTAAGTGCTGTTCACATTCCGGAAGCCGTGCTGATGCTTAGCCGGGCCGCAGTGATACGTGAAGTATGGTAGCAACAGAGCCTCTAGTGGTTATACCACTGCTGAAGGAACATAAATCGCCGATAGGAAACAGCCTTATCTGGCGGGTTACCTGGTTTCAACAATGGTATAGTATAGCCCTCCCCACCTTCCAAACATCAGTTTAAAAACGCTGGTGAGGTAGGATACTGTCGTGGAGCAAATTTTTCAGCATCAGCATGCTTAATTTCCACTGTCACCGTGCTGCACCGCTTTTTACAAGGCCCTTACGGTCGACCAGAGTTTACCCACACTTGTGGTCAGGTTACATGGCCTTAGGTGCTCCTCCCACTTGTACCACTTGTTCTGGTTGACCAGCCTCAGAATCTCCACATTTAATTCCTTGATACGAGGATTTGAATGTCGGAGGAGGTTACGCTCGTTCGCAAGGGCAGCTGCATAGGACGGAAAGTTCGAACGGATATACGAAATCCTACCGTCCCGATGAGCCGCTGTCGCAACCACCTTTCGGAACATACGTTCGCCCGTGCGACATCAGTTGAAGTGGGAAGAGCTTTGAGGGCGCTCTCAGTAAACTCTGCGAACCTCAAGCCATTTTAAAGTTAATAAAGATACATGGGTCGGCAGGCTCTTCAATCGAGATGACTATGGGTAAGTGGTCTAATGCGATCCATGTGCGCCATTGTATTGTAGTATTTTACAAAGCTGCGCTAGCTAGTGTTGGGAAAGGCGAGCTTCTGAAACTACCCATAATTCTCATTGTGCGGAATGTCGAGTAGTCTATCTGCTCTTCCAATTATTATCCCCTACGAACTGTTGGAAGGCTTGAATGCCAGAGATCGTGGTGCGCATTAAAATCACCTGCTACCATACGATTTCCACCTATGAGGGGCAGACGTACGTTAGGGTGATAATCCAACGAACGGCAGGTGACTGGAGGTATATAAACGTTAAATATTTTAAGGTCAACATCACCTGACCAGACATTCAAAGAAGTATACCTGCGGTCGAGAACAATACTGCACTGTGCTATGTGTAAGGAACGTAAGACATCCACTATTATCTTGCTCACGATCTTTACGATAAAAATTGTATCCGTTGCAACGTTGTTAATTTGCTTTGCCATTTCGTTTCCTGGACCGCAGATAAGAACAGACCGTGCCGGCTCATAAAGTCCGTTATCTTTTCGATCTTATTTGGCAGTCTGTTGCATTTAAGTTGTAGAAGTTTCATGTGTCTACGTTGAGTCTTCGCGGATGTAGCCATGAGGGAAGGGTGAGGTTGTTCACCGTGCCTGATGATGGTCAGGACATATACCTTGTTGTCCACTCCCCATGGCTCGTAAAGCCTGAGCAGACCTTAAAATGACTCAGTCAGTCGCGCGACTTAAACCGAAGTAGAGTTCGGATGGAGCCTATATTGGGAACCCTAGCAGAAATACTCTTTGGCTTACTTTACCCGCCCTGATGAGAATTTGGAGCAACCCTGTTGTAAGATGTTGCTCCATTGATGACAAAAAATAGTGGGTTTCGCCGCTCTATACAGGATTTCCGAAATAGCAGTGCCTGACCGGGTATGCGTTTGCTTGAATCCCTGCACGGTAAGCACCGCTCCTTCCCAAGAATTGTAGAAAACAAGATTGCACCTTCCGCGAGCTTCTAATCCTCTTTTTTCCTTTATTTTCTCCCATTCTTTACTATCTCATTCTCTTGCTATTAATACATCATTATCAGTTGCTCTCAGTGAGGAAGACGCAATCTGTTGAAGTCTAAGAAGATGGCAGGTGGTAGCAAGCGTACAAGTTCCTTCTAAAGGCTATGTAATCTTAGGTATCTCTCTCGTTTTTTAATTTAGTGTCAAAGACGGAAAAAGCAGATGCGTTGAGTCTATGGAGCGAGTCACAGAAGCGACATGCACGACAAGCGACATTCGACCATATTCTGAGTATGCGTGGATGACTTTGCATCTAATCTAAAAAAAAATTCATACATCATATTGGCGGTCGCCGTAGACGGGTGCAAGTAGCGTCAAAAATTATAAAACAGTTTTTTCTAATAGCAGTCGCCCCCAAAAAAAATAAAAAATAAAAAATGGGTTAAAAACCAAAATTATAATAAGCTTACTTGAAATGTGTACATATTTTTAGTTTTTAAAAGCACGTTTTTTTTTATAAAGCGTAAACATTAATGTGTACAGATGTTAAATGGCCTAGAAAACAGTAAAAGGGGGCGGGACACCTATTCTACCGTAGACCAGAAAGGAGAATCCTGGCAACAATTAGGAATCAACCCTGACATACCCAACACATGTCCGGCATGTGGAGATTCTCCGCACCATGGATGAATCCGCTCTTACAACAACAACAACAACAACCTGGCGACTAACGGTTATGATCCTGATTGTGTTCGTGGGGGAGGACATTTTTTTAATCCTGTAACTGTGATCTTTGTAATGGGTCACAAACTTACCGTTAGTCTGTGTCAATCTGATGATATTCACTTATTCAACAATTACATACAAATTTCAGTATTTGTATTACAATTTCGTTTTTCTTTTATATATTATAGAGCCCAGTAATCGACAAAATGTAAGGAATTTAGAATTTTAGTTAATCCATTCCATCCACAATTTTACATAAAATACGATCGAGATGATCGCTCCGGTTGTTAGTATTTAACTCCTGTGTGTCCAATTGCATTTTAACGTTTTCATCATTATCGTTTTCATCACTACGAATTTCCGGCAGAGCCGAAAATGCGGTATTAACGATATCTCTCACACGTTCTAAGTGTTTTTGGAACCGCGCTGTAGTCTCAACACGCTGACGTTTCTGCATCTCCATCATTACTCTCAACGTTTCACGCGCCTGATGAGGACGAAATTCATTCAATAAATGGTGCATGTGTACGAACAGGAGACTTAAGTCATCTATCTGAAAATATTAAATCTGATTAAAGACCTTAACACATTTTCCAGATGACCTATAACCTTTTCCGTCCTACGGGGACTATCAGGATACTGAATCAACAGATCAATTAGATCCAAAAAATTAACAAATAACGAATGATTTAGTTTTTTCAACTCTTTCCGACGATCGAAATGAAGCGGTATAAGTCGCTTAATATTCTGCGACTCTAAGGAACGAATCATTTCCTCATTATTATATTGAATTCCAAACATGCTGTAGGCATCCTGTATAGGGGGAGGTGGTCGAGGAGCCCGATTCCGACGCATATTTTCTTCCGAAAATAGATTTATATATTGCGTCGGAGGTAACGGCAAACTCATAACTTGTGATTCTTGGTTTGCCATTTTCTTTTGCCAGCTGCTTTTGTTTTTACCTATTTAGCACTTATTATTAACAAAAGTAATGTTCAAATACTTTATCCAGTAATCGAACAACTCTAAATATTTACACTTCTCGTTATGCCAGTAGGAATGCATATTATATATCGATTTTGTATAATATCGATGTACACCTCTTTCATAGGCGAACCATACACGGTTTTACACCGTGCAAAAAGAGTCGCTACAACAACAACAACAGTCTATCTGTTTGTTAAAACTAAAGTAAACAAAAATATACACAAACCTATTCTGAATGGAATCTTCCGGGCTTGGACACTACTTTTTAGAAGAGGTCCGGAAAAATCACTTTCGATCGTTTTTTTTTAGGTGGGCTTTAGTTTAGTAAACCCCGATTTAGGGCTTTAATACGTTGACTGCCGCGGCAATTTAAAAAAATCTGGCCAAAAATAACAATTCGATTTAATCACATTATGTATGTTATTAAAAACTCTATTTCTAGTGCATAGTTTTCATCAAAATTTAAAAAAAATGTATTTTGTTAAAAAAGAAAGGTCTTACGAATAATCTCGTAGTTGGCTTCTGTAACAGAAATCTTTTCGCGGAAGCCAACTACGAGTTAATTCGTAATTCGTTATTTCGCTCGCAGACATGTATCGACCTGTCGCTTCGCTAAATCTGAATCATCGATACAAGTCCATATTTGTCAGTAGTATTTCAGAAATTGTCCAGTGCTCATATTTGTGTCTTTGTTGTGGTTTGTTTTATAATTATTGTTATAACTAAATTATCAAAAACCCTATATGGACAGGTTTGTGTAGTAACACAAACCAAAACGATTCATAAATCGAGGAGATTTTTGGCGAGGATAGTAACGACAGTAACGAATATGAACCTTCTGAGAGTTCAAGTGATAGTGAAGATGAAGTCGCGCTCGAACCGGAAGTTGATCCAGAACCAGAAGATAATGGCAATGATTTCCAAGCAACAACATCAAATGCGAATTATAGTTTGTGGACAGAAATTCAACAAGATCCTGAATTATTTATTTTCCTAGAAAATGTTGGTGTGAAATGGTATACATCAAATTTTACAGTACAAACGCTGGTGGACTTAATATTTGGGATAAGTTTCTTGCATTACTGGTGGAACAAACTAATTTATATGCTGCGCAAGAAATTGGAAAACGCAGAGAAATAAAAAATCTGCTAGGTTATCAAAGTGGCAAGACGTCAGTGCTGAAGAAATGAAAGTGTTTATTGGACTTTTGTTGCAAATGGTACCTTGTACTTTTCCATCAATTGAACATTACTGGAGCACAAACTTTTGGCGCTCACATATGAATCGAAATCGATTCCAGTTGTTACTTCATTATTTTCTTTTGGTTGATAACTCAATACCATTGTGAACATATACATACAAGTGAAAAATCTTAGCCCATAGACGTCAAAATTCGGCACAGCTGAGATCACCTGATGTAGCCATTCACAGCATTCTTGAGTCAATCCCTGAGCGAATTTCTATGTTCGACAATTAATATCGGCTATTTAGGACATTTAATATCAGCCGCCGCCATCTTGAATTTAGAAGACTTCTCACTTGTATTCATTCACAATGCTCAATACCATCTGCCGACAGATTAAACAAGGTGAGACCAATACTAAATCATTTCAATAATAATATGCGTGAAATCTGTGTACCAGAAGAAATATTTGTATTGACGAATCCATGATGCTATGGCGGGGAAGATTGTTTATCCGCCAATACATAAAAAATAGCTGTATGAACTATGCGAATCCGACGGTCTCGTAATAAAAATAAAGATTTACAGCGGAAAATCTGAGGAAACTGAAAATAATGTAGGGCACACTACTGATGTTGTTCTACATGTACTTGAGGACTATCTCGATAAAGGACATGGATAATTTTTATAATTCTGTTGTTCTTACAAAGCTGCTAAGTACACGAAAAACTTATGTGAGTGGAACCTTGCGAAGTAACAGAAAAGGAAACCCCAGAGATGTGGTAAATCGTTAACTGTAAAAAGGGGAGTGCATTTGGCGGCAAAATTATCCTGTTACTGTATGCAAATGGAAAGGCAAACGAGATGTCCTTACCATTTCAAACATGCATGCTGTTGAAATGGTAGAGGTAACCAATCGGAATAGAAAAATTTCTATCAAACCGAATAGATATAATTCGAGATTATAATAATGGAATGTCTGGCATTGACCGATCAGATCAAATGCTTTCGTACTACTCATCTCTAAGAAAGACTATTAGATGGTTCAAAAAGATTGCACAACATAGTATAGATATACATACATATACAAACATAATGCTCACGAAATTTTTCTAAGAGTAACTTCTTCTAAAATAAAACTGATAAAGTTCAGAGACGAATTCGTAATCGCGTTGGTCGGAGAAGAAATCTAACCAGTTCGGAAAAAAAATTAGATTGCAAGAGCTCCATTATTTAGAGAGTCTACCACCAACCGAAGAAAAACAGCGTCCGACGAAGCCATGCCGTATATGTACCTAAGCAAAGAAACGCCGATAAACTCGTTACTTCTGTCCAGCCTGTAATGAGAATCCAGCCCTTTGTGTGAAAGATTGTTTCAAGAAGTTTCACAATCAATAAAATATTATTTTATTCCTTAAATTTAGATTAATATTTAAAAAAGTGATGAAATTGTTTTTGGTTCGGTTTTTAATAAATTTGCTGTTAATGAAGCCAGCCTTGATTTTTTTATCTTTTCCCAGAAGCCAAACATCAGTACTAGCACTGATATATTTCGAGTTAACTCGTAGCTACACAAAACTGGCAAGTAAACACAGGACGACATATGTAACTCGTAGTTGGCGTCCTTGAAAAGATCGCAATCTACGAGTTATCTCGTAGTTGGCAGTCAACGTGTTAAATGATAATGAGAGATAACTCGTAGTTGGCGTCCTAGAAAAGATCGCAATCTACGAGTAATCTAGTAGTTGCCAGTCAACGTGTTGAATGATAATGCAAGGGTAGAGGGGCCTTAATTGTTCACTGTGTAAAGTTTTAAGGTGAGGAAACTTATAATTTTTTATAAAATTTGTAACTTGTATGTATATTTTTTCACTATGCGTTTTGCACTAAATTTACACTCAATATGTGTGGGACTAAATGGTGCACAATAAAATACACAAATATTCCGACCTTGGTATAGTTTTTTAACAGGAACAAAGGATCGTTAATAAGTCATCCGTACTATGCGCTTTTACATCAAGAACGGTATTTGCAAACAACAGCTGAACCGTGCAGTCATCTCTGACATATCTAGCGTGGAATGTAAGAATAAGAGAAAAGAGCGGTTTGTATTTTTCCTTTTTTGAAAGTACCGTATCTTTGCAAATCTGTTCTGGGCGAATATTGGGCCTTTTTAATGTACCCGAGTTGCAAAAGAACGCTCCAACGAGGATAAAATTTTCTTTAGTCGAAAAGGCAACAATGTTAGCCTCGCCCATGTAAGTTGCGATTTGTTTAGAGCTATTTAGGAACAAAAAATAGTTGCCCCGGCAATTTTTTGGTTTATGTAGTTTTATATTTACAACTACTATGCAAATAAAAACGAATTAGAACGAATTTAACCATGTTGGCTCAACTCGCATTTTTTCCGAGTCAGTGTTGTTGCTTTACATGCAATTCTCTATCCTATCTAGTGTTCTTTTGCAACTAGGTTACAAAGAAATGGGCCCAATATATGTTTATTGAGGAATATTCTTACGTTTCATGTTTTGTTACTTTGATTGATATGGCTCTAATCTTCAGTAGTGCGATTCACTAACTTATTTTAACGATATTCGCATGGTTAACTCATCTTAACGAAAATTTTAACGATGCTGATATGGAGTATTCATTTTTTAACGAATTTAGCATTCGCCGAATCAGCTGTTGTCGTTAGCTAGTCAATTATCGAAAACTAAACGACAACAAATTTGATGTTGTTAACTCAATCGAGAAAAGAATAATTCGTGATTTCACCTTAAATAAAAGATAAATTTAAAATTCGGTGATTTGTTTTCTTGAAATTAAAAAGGAACATTACATAATGTCGTTTGAATATTTGGCATAGAATTTATTACGAGGTGACGAAGAAGTATGCGATCCAACCGTTGATCGACGTTTACTCCGAGATGTGGGTAATCCCTCTCATTTGAATGCAATAGCATTTCATTTAACTCCAGACTTGGCTGAATACCTAATTTCTCAGCTTGACAATAAAGTAAGAAGCTCCAGAATAACAGCGAATTTGACTGAGAAACAAATAGCTCGCGTAATCTTTAAGCCTGGATGTAATTTTAAATTTTACTTCTATATTGGTAGGTTCTAGCGGTTTGAAGATTCTTCACAACTGGTTGCAATCAACGACTTGTAAATGAACAATGGGGAATATCTATGAGCCAGTCATCCGTAAGCCGGCATTCTTCGGGTAACGGATGCAATCAACGATTCATTGTTTCACCGGAGAGTGAGGTTTCCTATGACCCAAGTGGAACGCCAAGCTGTTAAAGAAATGTTTGCTTCAGCGTTGTCTCCTTTTGTGGGAGGCACTATTGAGACCGTCGATTGCACGCATCATATCAATCAATTCAATTTTGCCACCAAAGAATCATAAGGAGAATTATGCCAACCACTATATCTACCACGCAATTAATGTGCAATGGTAAAAGCAAGCTTTTATCAAGGAGCAAAGTACAAAAACAAAAATGGGCCCGTTTTATAGCACCCGAGTTGCAAAAGAACTCTCCAACTCGGATAAAACCTTAGCATATTTGCAGGTGATTCCGGATATTTCTTATAGTCGAGTTTATAATTATTCTACCAAACCACTCAAAAGAGAGTCCGGAATTCTGCTACAATGGAACATTGCAATATATAAAACGAATTTTAAATGTTTATAGTTTGAAAAAAAACTAGTATCTTATTTCACTTTTATGAGATCTAATAAAATCGCTCAAATTTATATTTAGCAGCACGCATTCGTATGTTTTTTCTCATTCCTCTTTGTGCTTTTCGCTTATTTTGACATTTAGTTTGATAGCGGTACCACTCTTCATCACTTTGAATAAATACAACGAAACAGCTGTTAAGTGTCGTTAAAAATAAGTTAGTGAACCGCACAATCGTTAATGAAAAGGACAAGTATTGTCGTCAAAAATTGCGATTGTCGCACTGTGTAAAGTTAGTGACTCGCACTACAGATGTTGGTTGTAAATACCGTTCTCGATGTGAAACGAGTGATTTATTAACATCCCTTTGTTTTTGATAAAAAAAAAAAAAACTATATCAAAGTAAAAATTTTTGGGCATTTTATTGTGAATGTAAATTTAGTGCAAGATGTATTATAAATTGTGAGAAAATGTGCATACAAGTTTGGGTCGGGTTTGTTGTTACCGACATGCAAAAGAACGATACAGCTCGGATAAAATTTCCTTTAGTTGCAAAAGCAACCCTGTTAGCTTCTTTTATGCAACATGAGATTTGTTAGTGCTATTTACGGAAGGAAAATAGTGGCGCAAACAAATTTCAGGTTGACGTAGTTATATATCTAAAAATACTATGCGAATAAAAATGAATTCGGTCTTAAAATGAAATTTCCCATGTATTTTTTCACTTCCCAACACTGCATCTCAGGTTGGATATCTTTTCACCGAGTTGACTTAACTCGGATATTTTTCCGAGTTAGTGTTGTTGCTTTACATGCTATTTTTTATCCTATATAGTGTTCGTTTGCAACTCGGGTATAAAGAAACGGGCCTTTTTTTTTAATTACCAATTTTAACTACAAATTTCTTACAAACTACAAGTCTCCTCACCCTCAAACTTTTTATAGTGAATAATTAGAGAACCCTCGACTCCCTCATACTTGTTTTATCCCCAAAATCGGGGGGCACTAAACTAAAGTTTAACCGACTTTTAAAATTTTTTGTATACATAATTTATTAGATTAATACTAAAAATAAGTACCCAAAAAGGTTAATAAATGTTTCCAATTTTAGTACGTTTAAATACATGGCCGCAATAGAACTGCCGAATAAGTGAGGATAAGTTACTTGACATTGCTATATTATCATTGCACCATGATATTAATAGCATGGAAGCTTGTGCTAGTTGTTATCAAGGCGAATTCATACAAGATGGTAGCATAAGGCTAACAAAAATACTTAAATTTAAAGGTGGCATTACAGAAGATGTTATAGGAATGGAAACAATTTGTTTTTCATACTGACAATGCCATGTGTAGAGGAATGTAAACAAACCGTTTCGTTGTTGTTGTAGCGACTAGCCACGCCCTGTGAAGAACGGATTCATCCATGGTCGTTGTTGTCAAACTCATCTAGGGGAGGCTCAGGAAACATGTAGTTTCGACGGGGTCGCACCTGAGGGAGAGAGGGTTAGATGAGTTGGATTGAGAGGGCATGTGAATAGGTATTTGGTATCGTGCGGAGAGCCTCCACATGCCGGATATGTGTTTGGTATGTTGGGGTTATTTCTGGATAGGTAGGAGATAAATCTACTACAATATCCAGATCATAATTGGGCCAGATTAGCGCGAAGCCTTCATCTACAATTGGTGGTGGTTGGGCTCCTAATATGGCATTGACAAGGTGAGAGTCGATTGTGTCAGTAACTGTCTTTGTGGATCTTGCTTAGGATCTGCCGGTGCCGGTTGGGTTACGTGTGGCTTGACAACGCTGGCTCAGCATAGTTTATTACCGGCCGGTCAATTGTCTTGTATGTTGCCAACAACGTTTCTTTGCCTTTGTCCGAAATTCTACCGGCGAGCGACTTGAGGACATTGATGCGGCTCTGTACTTTGTTGGCGATTGCGGTAGTGTGCACAGAGAAGAAGAGCAGGCTGTCAAAGCTAACTCCCAAAATCCTTGGGTGATTAACCGTCGAAGTAGCGGTGTCATCGTTAAGATCCAGCCTGACCTCTTTCGCCCAGGTGGTAAAGGGGGACGTCGAGGACTTCGGAGGGTCCACGCCAGGGGTCTGCCAGAGAAGCAATGGACAAGGTCGGAGAGATATCCGTTCCATTATCGGTGACCATTATCGAGCAATCGTCGGCATATGAGACTATGGTGACCCCCTATGGCTGGGGAGGTTTGAGATGTAATGATTAAACAAGAGTGGAGACGGGACGCCACCCAACGGTAGCCCTTGTTTAATGCTCCTCAGTTTAGATGTTGAGGCTCTTAATAGTACCGATGACTGACGAGCACACAGGTTATTAGCGGTCCTCCGTTTCAGTCCCTGCGGGGACGGTTCTCTCGCAGGGGCGGTTCCGGTTAATCGCGATTCACCTGTGTGTGTATGACAATGAGTGCAGTTGTTGTACTGTGCACTTTATGTTGATGCTTGGCCACGCCCAGATGGTAAGTGTAATACGGGAACAGTAGCCTCAAGTGTCTTTATCAGAGGCGAAAGCAGGAATGTCAGCCGATTGGAGTCACCCTTGTCTTCCGGTTTCCCTCGTTTCAGCAGTGGGACCACCCTCCCAACCTTCCAAATGTCAGGAATGATGAGGGTCATGGACAAATCGACGGTCCCAGTAAGGAACTCAATACCACGGGTTCCAAATTTTTCAGCGTCGATATGCTTAGCCCATCAGGGTCAATGGCTTTGGAGGATTTTGCCTTCCCGATGACATCCTTTACATCGTCACAGATGAAACTGTCTGCGCAACCTTCTGGTCACCTTCCGTTTGGTCCTATCCACTGAAAGATACAGATAAATTGTACGTTAAAATAGCACGCTCATCTTTTCCGGCCCGACGAAGCATGATCCCCGAATGAAACTTCCACTCGGTCGTATTTGAGTTGGATAACCACCTTACAGTGGACCAGAGCTTACCAACACCTGTGACCAGGTTACAGGACTTCACATGTTCCTCCCACTTGTTCCGCTTGTTCTGATTTACCAGGATTATGAGAATCTGAGTGGCGAAAGTGGTTACGTTCGTTCGCTAGCGCAACTGCTCCAGCCGGGAAATTGGGACGGATCTCGAGGATCGTCTCTGTCGGGATCAAGCGAGCCCAGCAGACTTGAGCACCTCGCGCAACTTCTGCTCGCCTTTGCGAAGATCGGTGGGTGTAGGAAGAACTCTGAAGGCATTCTCGGTTCGGTGGTCCGCGGAGACAAAGTCCACAGGCCTGTCAATCGAGATGATTTTGGGTAGGCGGTCTGATGCCAGCGATATATTAGGTCGCCACGTTATGGTATTTATCAGCACATTGCAGCCGTTGTAACTCAACAAAGTTTCGTCTTTTCGTTGACTGACTTCATATATTTAAGAAAGTAATACATACGATTGAGATAATAAATACATTAATAACTTTTTTAAAAACAGCACTCCCTACAAAGCATGTTCATGTGTATATCAAAAAAATGGCTTTAATTACTTTTCCAATGATACCAATTTTTGGAAATTTTGCTTTGTTTAATTTTCGTAAATATATACAAAAAATTCTTCCTTTTTCCAGCTCAATTGGCAATACACTTGATTCGTTGACTGTTATTTTTATTTGAAATACTTTCTGTGGTGAGGACTATTGACTACATACGGTATATCAAATGAAAACTTGATTCCTATAAATGTATAATTTTTATATATGTATAACTTTTTAGATCTTTGTAAAAACTTTACAAGGCCCAAACATATGTATATCGAAACAAAACAAAAATGAAGCATGATAAAATAAATTTTATTTAAAGATACATATGGAACGTAATTATGAAAAGCGCGAGAACTAAATAATATTCCGCCATGGTGACTGAAGGCGAATTCATTTGTTATCACCTTTGTACTGTCTGCATAAAAAACCCATCAATAGAAAATTTTCTAGAATTAAATGAGGCCCAAGTTGGCTCAATCGCATCCCAAAGAATGCTATAAATCTTGGTACAATAATACAGGTAGCCGCATTAGGAAAATTTCAACCCTGCTTGTATTTTGTTGTTGTTTGAAAAACCTAAAGTGTCTAAACAGAAATGCCAAACTTTGTGAGTGTAAATACAGTTTGACAATTCAAAAATCTACGCCATAGCAAGAAACGTGAGTAAAAACAATTAAATATTAAATTTATAAACTTTTAAATGCACATTTCTATGTCGTGTATTGGAATTTAGGTATAGAATATAAGTAAGAACATAACTAACTAATAATTGTTTCATTGTTTTGTAGTCATGGAAGCGTTTTAGAGAAGGAAAAACAACTGTCGCCACCAAAGAATTGCTACAAATTAGATTGGGATTAGTAAGTATGCCAGAAAGATACATTTGCGTAAAGCAGTCACTAATTAAAACAATTTGGATTACTCATTCAGAATGGCGTTATATTAAGAATAAGAATGGAACGCGATCGTGAAGCAATCATTGGTAAGTGGGTGACTGCTTTACTATAACTTATGTGAGGTTTTGTGCTCTAATAAGTAGATACAAGTACATCAGGAGCGGCATAGATCGAACGGACTACCTACCGTATATATATGTATAGCATATTATTTTATATGTTGTATGTATACATACATACGGTGCTTATACATATTATATAAATACTGAGGAACACACGCGGAATGAATTTATAGACAAAGATGCTGAAAAGAAGATTCATAAAACTTCCGCAATTTAATTTATACACATTTTTTTAGCTGTTTTCTACTAAAAACGAAATCGTTTCCTTTCTTTCAGGCAGCATCAAAGAAGCGTGTACATATTCTTATAAAACTGATGAACCCAAATATGGATGGCTTTGGCGAAAGTCGTGACTTAAAAGCATGGCTATAAAGGTCTTTAAGTGAGTTATAGGTTGTGTTTATTTTATGTAACCGTTGCCTATTTTAATATGTAGTATGATAATTCAAATATTTATTGTAACAAATAATGTCATATTAACTTGTACTGATATTCTTCAAGAATTTCAAGGTGGTTTTAATCACGCACTAGTTTTCTTTAATACTACGCGTACGTGCCTTGAAAACATTTCTGAAATGAAAGTATGGATGAAAATAAGTTTAAGCGTAAATAATTAAACGTTTATTTCAATTCAAAGTGTTATTTTATTTAATTTTTTGTAGCGCAACACCCTTTGCTTCGCCTTCTGCACTTTCAGTTGCTTGTTTAAGTGCCGAACTCGGAAGAATATCCGGCATTTGAAAAAGAAGTGCTTTACGCTGTCCGGCAGATCGACTTGTGTTGCTCTGTTCAGTAAACGCTCTCTTATGTTTTTGCAGTGCGCTATTTCCTCCAAGTTGACCGCGATAAATACCGACTCCAATTGTCTCACACTTTCCACGAAACGGGGAGATGGTTTTTTCAAGTATCCTTTCGATACCTGATCGACCCACGTAAATGATGCGTGACTGCAGTCTTCGTGTTCGCTAAGATGCTGTTTTCGAATGATATATCCTGCCATATATTCCAGTGCATCGGCTTGCATGACATCAGAGTCACCATTGACTTGAGCAACGCTGAGAGCCTCGGCAACTTCCGGCTCTTCTACTTCGTGTTCTTCGTTTTCACAGCACAAGTCACTTGTAAACAAATTTGTTTGTTTTGATAAAATGTAAACAAGGTTTGACAATTCAGATTAAAAGTAAACAGAAAAAAAATCAAAATTGCAACCCTGAAGCGGCTACCTGTTAATTGTACCAAGCTATAAATATTTAAGTCTGTTCAGTAGGCCTTGTACGATTGATAAGTAAAAAGGCTCCACATTCTCACGTTTTTAGCTGTCTTAATATAGGAATATAGATACATACATATATGTGCACAGGGCCGCCGAGAGGAAATCCGCGCCCAGGGGTAAAAAGGTGGGGCCCCCTTTCTACATAAATGTTTCGAATACTTCATCAATTTCATCAACTATCTTTCTACTTACTACTTCAATGTTTTTAAAGAATAAGTCAAATACGACGTTTTTTGCTCTCGTCAGTTCATCACATCTGTATTAAATTTGCTTTAAAGTTGATGTTAGGTGAAACAACTTTTTTTTTATATGATTTCGAAAATCAATGGAAGTATTAATCAGTTCATATTTATAGACTTTTGGACAGAAATATTTATTCAAATTATATCGGAATATACGAATATAGGGATAGCAGTAGGGCGATTCACTAACTTATTTTAAAGATATTCGATTGTTTAACTCAACTTAACCAAAATTTTAACGACCCTGCTATTCAGCAACCATTTTTTAACGATTTTCGCATTCGCCGAATCAGCTGTTGATGTTAGCTAGTCGATGACCGAAAACTAAACGACAACAAATTTGATGTTGTTAACTAAATCGAGAAAAGAAAAATTCGTGATTTCAACTTAAATAAAAGATAAATTTAAAATTCTTTGATTTGTTTTCTTGTAATTAAAAAAAGAACACTTAATAATAACGTTTGAATATTCGGCATATGATTTATCCCGAGGTGACGAAGGATCGGTGTTTACTCCGGGATGTGGATAATCCCTTTGAACAGAATTTCAGAAGCTGTATCGGTTATCTCCAAACTTGGCTGAATACCCAATTTCTCAGCTTAATAACCAAATAAGAGGCGCCTGAATAACAGAAAAATCGACTGAAAGCAAGTAGCTCGTGTAATCTTTAACCCTGTAGGCAATTTTAAAGTTTACTTTTATATTGGTAGGTTCTAGTGGCTTTGAGATTCTTCGCAATGCTATCAATGACCCGTAGGCGAGCAAAGGGGAATGTCCATGAACTAGTTATCCGTAAGCCGGCATTCATCGGGTAACGGATGCAATCAATGATTCGTTGTTTCACCAGAAAGTGAGGTTTCCTATGACCCAAGTGGAACGCCAATCTGCTAAAGAAATGTTTGCTTCGGCGTCATCTCCCTTCGTGGGAGGCTCTATTGAAGCCGTCGATTCCACGCATATGTATATCAATTTTACCACCAAGAAATCATGAGGAGGCTTATGCCAACCACCACATCTACCATTCAATTAATACGCTAATGGTAAAAGCAAACTTTTACAAGGATTCATGTATAAAAACAGAAATGTAGTTTAGTTTTAATATATAGATAAATGATTATAATTTAAAAAAAAATTAATTATATGTATGTACATATGTAAATCCTAAATACGATGGAGCACAACGCGAAGTTTGAAAACGATAACCATGGCATATTCCTTGGAGTCGAGTTGATCACTATTCCAACATGAAAACACAGAGAGAGGAGAGTCCGGAATTCTGCTACAATGACACATCGCAATATATAAAGAATTTTAAGTGTTTGTAGTTTGAAACAAACTAATATATTTCACTTTAATGAAATATAATAAAAACTTTCAAATTTATATTTGGCAGCAGGCATTCGTTTGTTTTTCTCTATTCCTCTTTGTGCTTTTCGCTTATTTTGACATTTAGATTGATAGAGGTGCCACTCTTTATCACTTTGAATAAATACAATGAAACAGCTGTTAAGTGTCGTTAAGAATAAGTTAGTGAATCGTGCAATCGTTAGTGCAAACGGCAAATATTGCCGCTAAAAATAATAATTGTCGCACCGTTTAAAGTTAGTGAATCGCATTACAGGGCTTGTTTTAAGTTAATAAGAAGACAGGAACATCTTATTCAAACATTTATTTATCGATCTGATTAATTAAAAAACAGTCCTTTCGAAGTCTGTTGACTACCATGATTGAGTTTTTGAACATGCAGTTTAAAATCCTCCAATCTTCAATTATTTGGAACTTAGAAAAGAGCTTTTCGAGCTTTGGCGGCTGTGAATGCGTCGATAATAGTCTGGAAATCCAACTTCTTGGCTAATTCTGCCTCTAGGCATAGTGTAGTATGATCGATAAAAAATTGTTATCCTTGCTAAAGCACTAAACAAACGTTCACCACTTGAAACAGAAACGATTAAAGTGCAAAATATTCTCAAAGCAGAGCCGAACGCGAGGAATATAATCACACTCGCTAGATGCATTATTCACTAGAATCGAAAATCGATCATTTTCAATCCACAAATGCGGAGAAAAACTCGCTGTTTTCGTTCCGCTGTTGTAAAAAAATATTTTTGTCACATTTCGCACATTTCGAACATTTAACTTTACGAGTTTAAGACATTTCCAAAAGCTTTCGAGAAATGAGCACTAAGTAAATAGTGCAGTGCACGCGTGCATGTCAACAAAGGAAATATTGCGATTGCTTACATTTCAGTCCTCAGTAGTGCGATTCACTAACTTATTTTAAAGATATTCGATTGGTTAACTCAACTTAACCAAAATTTTAGCGACCCTGCTATTCAGTAGCCATTTTTAACGATTTTCGCATTCGCCGAATCAGCTGTTGATGTTAGCTAGTCGATGACCGACAACTAAACGACAACAAATTTTATGTTGTTAACTCAATCGAGAAAAGTGAAATTCGTGATTTCAATTTAAATAAAAGAAACATTTTAAATTCAGAGATTTGTTTTCTTGTAATTAAAAAAGGAACATTAAATAATGTCGTTTAAATATTTGACATATGATTTATCACGAGGTGATGAAGAAGTAAGCGCTCCAACAGTGGATCGACGTTTACTCCGAGATGTGGACAATCCCTTTCATCTAAATGCAACAAACTTTCAAACACTTTACTTTTATATTGGTAGGTTCTAGCGGCGTTAAGGTTCTTCGCAATTGGTTGCTATCAACGACTCGTAGGTGAACAATGGGGAATATCCATGAGCCAGTTTTCCGTAAGCCGGCATTCATCGGGTAACAGATGCAATCAATGATTCGTTGTTTCACCAGAAAGTGAGGTTTCCTATGACCCAAGTGGAACGCCATTGTGCTAAAGAAATGTTTGCTTCGGCGTCGTCTCCCTTTGTGGGAGGCTGTATTGGAGCCGTCGATTTCACGCACATATCAATTTTGCCACCAAGGAATCATGAGGAGGCTTATGCCAACCACTACATCTACTATTCAATTAATATGCAAATGGTAAAAGCAAACTTTTACAAAGATCCATGTATAAAAACAGAAATATAGTTTAGTTTTAATATAAGTATTGATAAATGATTATAATTAAAAAAAAATAAATATATGTATGTAAATCCTAAATACGCTGGAGCACAACGCGAAGTTTGAAAACGATAACCATGGCATATTTGCAGGTTATTCCGCATATTCCTTGGAGTCAAGTTGATGACTATTCTAACAAAACACTCATAGAAGAGTCCCGAATTCTGCTACAATGGATCATTGCAATATACATATATAAAGAATTTTAAGTGTTTGTAGTTTGAAACAAACTAATATCTATTTCACTTTAATGAAATATAGCAAAATCGCTCAAATTTATATTTGGCAGCAGGCATTCGTTTGTTTTTTTTCTATTCCTCTTTGTGCTTTTCGCTTATTTTGGCATTTAGTTTGACTGAGATGCCACTCTTTATCACTTTAAATAAATACAACGAAACAGCTGTTAAGTGTCGTTAAGAATAAGTTAGTGAATCGCACAATCGTTAGTGCAAACGGCAAATATTGCCGCTAAAAATAACAATTGTCGTACCGTTTAAAGTTAGTGAATCGCACTACAGCACTAAGTTCGCCATTTGTTTAAAATTTCGAAAATTAAAGCATGTGGCAATACGTGCATTATCTTTCGTATCACCGAGTTCCACAATTTTTAACAAATGAAAACATTGTAGAAATGTTTCGCGAAAAAAATCCACAAGACGAAAATTTCCGCTATTATCGGGAAAATTGCGGTCGGTGAAATCGCGTGATCTTGTATCGATTCCCACTTTTCCCATTTTCCTACATTATTTATTTATCAGCAAACTAACCTTTGTGAGTCACGAATATTTTCCGATGCAAACTTGTTTGTGAATTAAACTCTAAGTTCACAAAATTGCTCTGACCTCTGGCGGATCAATTTCATTCTCGAAACACCGAGCATAACATAACAACATTCTTGGAACACGAAATACTTCACTGTTAAAGTTAAATGTATTTTTCCGACTGACGCGCGATGATGGGGAGGAACTTTCTTATAGTGTTCATGTGAAAGTGCCTTAACGCTAAGAAAACGCGCTGAAAAGTGTAGTGGGATCGGTTGGCGGCTGTTAAGGGCCGTTCACATAGGACTAGTGCTTTGCTTCGCTTCAGAGTTTCGCTTTGACAGATAAGTTCAATACATGATGTTATATAAGTCCTGCTAAATACAAGGCGAGAAAAGTAGAGCAAAGCAAAGCGAAGCAAAATCATGGGCAACTCTCAACTTTTATACGCTTTGGCAATCAGCTGTTATCATTTCCATTTTATTTATTTTTTGGCGTGCGTATACACACTACAGACACTCGCGAATTTCAAACATTAGTAGCATAACTACTACTACTTCCATCATATCAGTAAAATTCATTTTTTTATTCTATCTTTAAACAAAACACTCTGAACAAACACAAATCGCAACTCATAACAAACTACTAACGCAGAAACTGTCAAAGCGTTCTATGTAGCTGACCTTCCACGCCTCACGCTTTGTTGTTAAATTTCGAACTGTCAAGCAAAGCGAGGAAAGTGCTATGTAAACGGCCCGTTATGCCGACTCTTATTACATAACTTTGCCAGTTTTTGCTTATGTAACAGATTTTTTTGTACAAGCACGCAAGAACGCGCTTTATCGGTAATCACAACATTCAAATAAATGTTTGAATTAATCGACTATCAAAAGCATTCTAATTTAACTATTTACTCAATTTGAAATATACGAGCACAAAAATGCTAAAATCTTTAATTTTACAAGCCTTCGACGGTCATTGAAAATTTAAACATCGCAATATCAGACAATAGTATATTTTGGCAACGTAGTCTGACAAATTGCTGGCATTTTTCTGGAATATTCTAGAACAAATGCGCATCAATTCATTTGCGTTCATGTGCACGCGCTGATGGCGATTGACACAAAAATTGCCGAAAACTCGGAAGAATATTCTTTTGACGATTCCCACTCATCTGCCGTCTCAAATTGCTCCTCACGACCCAGAAACGGGTTTTTTGTTTACTTATTTTTAAACTCATGCAGCCCCTCGCCCCCGCAATAGCCTCTCTGCTCTAAATATGGTGAAAATGGTTTTTATTGGTATAGTAGAATTGTTGAATTCTCTCGGTGGCACCCGCAAATTTTGTTGATGAAAAAGCTCTTTTCACATTTGCGCCTTCTCGTTTCTTACAAGTTCTCTGCTTATAGTCGCTGACCGCATTAATATATTGCACGTTTAAGCTTTAGTCCCTATCTTTCATTTTTTGGATTTCTTTTTTATTTACATTTCTTTTCGGATTCTATTTCGTTACAAATGAATACAAAATCGTCAAACAGATTTCACATTTTGAGTTTTTTAGAAAATAGTTTAAAATGTGAGATGCAAGCACATTACATATTTTTTTAGTCCATCGGATATAAAATAAAATATCTATCCGTGCATTTTTTGTAGTTACAGCAATTCCTTAAAACAGTTGTATGACTTCACAAAAGTTCTGTTTTGCGATTCACTAACTTTATACGGTGCGACAATCGCAATTTTTGACGACAATATTTGTCATTTGCACTAACGATTGTGCGATTCACTAACTTATTCTTAACGACACTTAACAGCTGTCTCGTTGTATTTATTCAAAGTGGTAAAGAGTGGCACCACTGTCAAACTAAATGTCAAAATAAGCGAAAAGCATAAAGAGGAATAGAGAAAAACAAACGAATGCCTGCTGCCAAATATAATTTTCACCGCTTTTATTATATTTCATTAAAGTGATATAAGATACTAGTTTATTTCAAACTACAAACGTTTATAATACTTTTTATATATTGCAATGTTCCATTGAAGCATCGACGCCAAGGAATATCCGGAATCACCTGCAAATATGCCATGGCTTTCCATGGTCAGCTACATATAATGCTTTGACAGTTTCTGCGTTAGAAGTTTGTTATGAGTTGCGATTTGTGTTTGTTCAGAGTGTTTTGTTTAAAGATAGAATAAAAAAATGAATTTTGCTGATATGATGGAAGTAGTATTAGTTATGCTACTAATGTTTGAAATTCGCGAGTGTCTGTAGTGTGTATACGCACGCCAAATAAAAATTAAATGGAAGTGATAACAGCAGATTGCTAAAGCGTATAAAAGTTGAGAGTTGCCCATGATTTTGCTTCGCTTTGCTTTGCTCTACTTTTCTCGCCTTGTATTTAGCAGGACCAGAGAACTTAGAAGTATGAGAAGCTGCAAATTGAAAGTGGAAACTATTCGGCGATGGTCGTTAACAGGGCTGATACGTTTCCAAACTGGGTCTGCACCACACTGTTAAATTAGCATTTTTAAGCCACCAAAAATGTTAAATTTAATGTTAGCAGGGAAAAATATAAATTTTGATGTTAACAAATATGCAAACGAATGAAGATGAGAATAAATAGAAAAACTTACATATGAAAGTAAGATTGTGCTGATATTCAGAACGAAATAAAGAGTTTAATGTGTTTATCAAATAAATGTTTTTAGTTATTTAATTTGTGTAAATGAGAGTGTGCACATACATATACAGGAAAAATGTTCGTCAATACATATGTAGTATGAATGGATGCAGGTTAAGAAAATAAATATTTTGTACTTAAAACTTAAAGCAAAAGACTGATTCTGAATCAAGAGTAATATTAAAAATGAAATATGAAATTAAAAAAAAACTGGCAAAAATATATCTATACTTTTGCCTAACTGTGATTTGAACCTAGAAAAAAGTTGTGAAATGAATGATAAAGCCGCGCCTATACCAGCAGCGCCACAGCACATACTATTTTGGCGCGTCTAAATCACTACTTAATCGTAAACTTCTTACACTACATTATAAAGTATTTTATATTTCTAACATTGAATGTTAAATTCAACATCCTTCAATCTGAAACAATTCTTCTATTGGTTAGCCAATAATATTAACAAATTTTTAGAAAATTCTAAATATCAGCAATAATTTTTAAGCTCAAGACAAGTTTTTTATAATTGTAAAGGATTAATACATGTATGTACATACGTATGTATATAATATGAAAATTCCATACGATTCAATGTAAATATTTATAATATTTTTTGTACTATTATAACTATAACTTATAAGTTTGGTTCCAATTTAATACATATTTGATTTATTTTCTGGGGTTAATTTCGTTTTTCTGTAGATGCGAAATAATATGCGATCTTTATACATATGTACATATTTACAAATTTGTTCGTTTGTATCAAAAATTTGTCTTGGCAAAAAATATTCACGGGAAACTGAATCAAGTAGCGATTAAGTTTATACAAATCAATTGTATTCTGTGGTGCAGTTGCTTCAGGATGCGCGGCAGTAGTGTTCATACTTTCGTTTTGCGCGAGTTCGGAACCAGGCCACGCGCTTTTGACTTAAAATTTATTTAAATTATTACTTTTTTGCAAATTCTTGCACTAGCATATGTATGTACATATACTTCCAGAGAATACTACATGCATAACTACTACATTTGAATGTAAAGTAAAAAAATAAAATAAAAAAAAAATAAAAAATATATACATACATATGTATGTATGTACATATGTATGTATGTATATGCACACATCCATCTGTATTCATATCTCTATGTACATATTTATGTACATACATACATATGTACATATGTACTTACGTGCATGTGCATAAATTCAACCTTGACCTACGCTAAATCAAAGTCAAATCACAGCGCTATCACAACCGCAGCTGCACTTGTGCCTGCGCCAGCGCCAAATATTCTAAAATATCTGAAGCTACATACAACAAGAAAAAATTCATTCATAAACGCGTGCGCGTATTCCTAAAAACAAATGCCGTTCATTCATAAGCGCAAGCATTTCATCTCCCCGCGCACGCAAATGTTCCCCTCAACAATCTTTTTCGCGACGAACACAAAAATGCTAAAATCTTCAATTTTACAAACCATCGACGGTCATTGAAAATTTCAACACCGCAATATCAGACAATAATGTAATTTGCCAACGTAGTCTGACAAATTGCTGCCATTCTAGAATGTTCTAGAACATTCTAGAACATTCTAGAACTTCTGCCCAAATACGCGTCAATTCATTTGCGTACACGTGCACGCGCAATTGGCGAATCGACACAAAAATTGCCGAAAAACAGAAAAGAATATTCTTTTGCTTACCGTTCCCTTTCCCTTTCAACCCTTCTCTTATCCACAATTGTTGCATAACTCCTCTTCCGTCTCTACTTGCCCCGCTAGCAAGCAAGAAACAGTTTTTTTCTCGGGTTACTACTTTTTCTTCTTTGTTTCATTTTTAGTTGGATTCGTAAATTTTTCTTTTTCTTTGCGTACACATTGCTATGATTTGCATAAATAGCCGTATAAGCGAACTCCATAAAATGTCTGCTGTGGCTTAGCGCGTATAGTCGCCTGCTACATTATCATATTGCACGTTTTAGCTTTTGCCCCATAGTTCGAATCCCAGATTTTTTTTCGTGCCATGTCTAATTTTTATATTTTTTTTAATTCAATAGAAAATAAAATATTATACAACTTATCCTTCATTTTATGGAAATCATTTTTTATTTAAATTTCTGCTCTGATTTTATTTCATTACAAATGAATATACAAAATCGTGAAAGAGTTTTCACGTGTCGAATTTTTTGGAATAGTTTGAAAAGCGAAATGCGAACATATTACATATTTTATTTATTCAATAGGATATAAAATAAAATATTAACTATCCGTGCATTTTTTGTACTTACTCCGATCCCTGAAAACAGTTGCATCACTTCACAAAAGTTCTGATCTGTTTCTATTTAGGTTCAAATGAATATGATACTATAAAAACTCTAAAACTAAGTAAGGAAAAAATTTCCGAAATGAAATTTCAAAATTTTTACAACATCAGTTAAAAAAAGCAAAATTATAATAATAATATTGGTAGGCACGCTGTTAATTGTCACATCTTAACATAATAAATATATGTTCTCGACATTTTCTTACTGACCTCTCTGTTAGAATGTTATGTGGAAATGTTAAATAGCTGTGGGGAAACCCAGTTTGGAAACGTTTCAGACAACATTTTTTACAGTCCACAAATTTGCAGCTTCTCATACTTCTAAGTTCTCTGGCGGGACTCATATAGCATCATGTATTGAACTTATCTGTCAAAGCTAAACTCTGAAGCAAAGCAAAGCAAAGGTGTTATGTGAAAGGCCCTTTAATGATTCATTAATGATGTACAGTACGAAACATAACGAAATATAAACTGAACGAAAGTGCTTAGAGTTGCACAGCTTCGTATCTATTTAAAGGGAGTATAATGTTTAGGAAAAAATATTAAACGTTGTTTAGTGCGGGAATAATATCAAATAATTGCTAAATTTTATCACCTCCAAGTTATTGATAAAAAGTGTCTAAATTTTTTTGCAGATATATGCAAAGATAAGTGAAAATTTTATTAACATGTAGCATTGTTGGGGAAAAAGCTATAAACAAATGTTTTACATCTGCAGTTGGTACTGAAATGTCTTTACAGGCGTTGCTGTTAATAACATTTCACTTTCTTTCGATTTTGAAAGCTATTTTGGTTTTACGCTGTTTCTACAAGTATTTGCTTAGAAAGAAATAGAAAAAAAATATTTGATGCATGTTTCACGAGATCATGTTCGCTTGTAAGTTGAGAATACTGTTATACGATAGATTTTAACTCCACGACAACCCTTACTTAGCTAAAAGCATTAATTACGAACAAAAGTAAAAGGTTTATGAAAGAGAACAACAAAATGAGTTAAATGATAAGGACCAAAATAAGTATAAAATATGAAAGCTTATCATAGCATACAACTTTTTAATAAATAAATCGCTATCGAATACCAAAATGATTGACTCGGGTAAGCTTTATTGCTCATTTATCGTCGGGAGTTTCAATTGAACGAAGCGTCCCTTTTTCATGTCAAGTTTGTTATTTAATGTGTGGTTGTGATTATTCATCATATTTCTAAAACAATGAATATTATTCCTTGTGTTTAGTTTAAGAAATTCCTTGACAAAACATTTAATAATGATTTCAGTTGCAACCAATGCTAAAACACTTGATGGTATTCTGCAAGCAGCTAGCAAACATCCTAATTCACGTGTTTCGAAGCTTATACACAGTGTAGAAGAGGAACGTTCTCAAAAAAATATAGTTCTTCTACTTATAGAGCTGGCAGAGCACGCGGAATACGCCACAGATTTCAGCATTTCATTAAAATACGTAAGTTCTCATGTCGAATAAATAAAGTATAAAATATGATTCCATGCCTCTGGGTTAACGTTTTCTGTATTTGTCCGGTGTGTAAACAGTATTTAGATTTATTTGAACGATTGGGTATAGGACGTGAAATTGTATTAAATGAAGCCGGATTGTTGCTACTGAACTCTTCAAAAGTATATGCGAGACGAGTAGATTTCGTACAGGAGTTGGTGGAGCGTCAAATACTAACCCTGTCCAATGCAGACAAGGAAATAGGGGAAAAATGGTAAGTGTAAATAAGGAAGTTTACATATTTTCACAGTTTTAAACGACCTTATAAAAACATTGGATTGAATTAAACCACTTTCATCCATCAATTTGAGGTCAAACAAAAAAAATGTGGCCCATTTTTAAATTCAAGTATGTATTATACGTGAATATATGTATATAATATATGAATAGTAGTGTAATATCTAATAGTATAACCAACAAGGAAACTTTACTATACGGCTGATTTGTATGTTGGCTGTAGGCGAAGAGAGAGCAGTAATATCGTGGTAAAACATCTTATTATGTTGGTTTAGAATGCGTTAATAAATCGTTAAATCGCCCCACACATTTGAGCACAATAAGCAAAACAAACTCGGCCATCTAGAAAAGTCCAACGCAACAAAGATCCCATTTCTTTGTAACCTAGTTGCAAAAGAACGCTAGGTAGGATAACGAATTGCATGTATCGCAACAACACTAACTAGTTGCGAGTTGAGCCAACTCGGTTAAATAATATCCGACCTGAGATTTAGTGTCGGAAAATGAGAAAACTGGGCTATTGTGAATTAACGAAAAGAAAATACATGGGAATTTTAGATTTAAGACCTAATTCGTTTTTATTTGCATAGTATTTTTATATATATAACTACTTCAACCTAAAAATTGCAGGCCCAACTATTTTCCCTTCCTAAATAGCACCAAACAAATTGCAACTTTCATGAAGGAGGCTAACGGTTGCTTTTGCAAATAAAGGAAATTTTATCCGAGTTAGAGCGTTCTTTTGCATCTAGGTTACATTAAAACAGGCCCAAAGTTAAATAAGCAGATTAACCAAAACTCGAATTAAATTATTTGAACATAGAGATAAAAATTTAACAAGTGTGAAGAAATAAGTGGGTTTTTACTAAAATGAGCAAACATTTATTCTATTTTTAATACATGCAAGAACGATTTTCTACGACTTTAAAATCTAATTTCTTGCCTATATTGCTAAGAAATTTCTGTCCGAAAAATGTATAACTTTTATCACAAACGGTTATTTGTTGAGTTTTATTTTATGCTCAGAATATAAACGTTATTTCTTGAGTTTTATTTATTGACCATAAAATAATCGTTATTCCTTGAGTTTTATTTTTTGTTTATCCCACTTATAAATGTGAGTGTTTGTTTGTTTGTGAGTGCGTGTGTGAGTATGTTATAACCTTTTCAGGCCCATAAGGCAGGACGGAATTTTACAAAATTTGGCACACTAATAGCCTATACGCTACGTTATAACATAGGCTATATTTAAAAAAGTTATAGTCAATTAAATAAATAAGCTAAATAACATATTACTATATAAGGACTGGATAGATCTGAATAAGATTTGGCACATGTTCAGCATGTGCAGGAAAAGACAGAAACCGAACTAGCTATTAAATTACTGGATGGTTAAAGATGCATCCGCACTTCAAATGGAGCCTTGGAACGGGAATCGAGACAATTACATCTGACTGGGGTCGTGGCTAATAGTATTTTCACCCTACACTCAGTAAGAAATAGGAATTTGCTATCGTCTATCTGCAACTAGATAGAGGCACTACTTAGAACCAGAACAGCGGAAACAACTGTTATACAGCTCAACACCAACATAGGATGCCCACAGGTGGAGTTTTATCCTCACTATTGTGGATTCTGACAATTGATAAACTGCCACAAATGCTAACCGACAATGGAATTCGATGTCGAGGGTACGCGGATGACACCGCCGTTAAAGCTAGAGAAAAATATGACAGCACATTATACGATATTGTACAAAGAGCACTGAATCTGACGAAGGTATGATGCGTCGGGGTAGGGCTTAATGTCAATCCACACAAGACGATCATGATACCATTTAGCAGAAAAAGAAAACTACCAGGGATGAGCGCAATCTCCTTGGTTAGGGTTGAAGTCGGCATGGTGAGCAAGGTAAAGTACCTCTGTCTCCCCCGACACGTGGAGATTCTCCGCACGATACCAATCACCTATTCACATGCCATCTCAAACCCACTCATCTAACCCCCCTCTCCATCTGGTCCAACCCTGTCGAAACTGGGCGTTTCCTGGGCCTCCCCTAGATGAGTTTGACGACAACGTTGCAACAGCAACAACCTCTGTCTCGCCATAGTCTCCTCCAACCTTCTCTGGAATAAACACGTGGATGCAAAGACAATCGTAAATGAATGTCCGGAGAATCTCCGCACGATACCAACCACCTATTCACATGCCCCAACAAACACACTCATCTAACTCCCCTCTCCCTATAGAAACAGCTCGTTTGAAGATAACGACCATGGGTAAGCTTATCTAGCAGGGTGTAGCTAGCCCTACAACAACAAAAACAACAACAGGAGGACTTAAGCCCTAAGTATGTACACTTCGCACAATTTTTTAAACGTTTGAAAACTTCACACAACTTTTGAAAACTTAAGATGGATTATGCTGCACATAGCGCAAAGTTCATCAGCAATGCTACCAACAAAATGGACTAATTCACAATATAACTATTTGCAATTCGAAACATGTAAACAGGTTTATTTTAATTAGGTAACAGATACGCTGATAAGCAAAAGTTTCTCAATATTTTGGTGAAGAAATATAATGAAAGAATCGTTAATTAATTTTGAATAATTTATTCGATGGTATTATCAGAATTGCTATAAATAAATTTATGAAGAAATAGTTATTCAAAATTATTTGTTCATGTACCAGTAATAAATTGTAAAAATAGCAAGTTCTAAAATATATTTGGGAACAATTTTTATGAAAAATATCCCTAAATATAATAATTAAGACTACTTAAATCGTAAGTTAATTCGAAAAAAAGCATTTCCCGTTCTTAACAAATGGTAAAAAATATAAAATAAAAAAATCGCAAATATCTTCTTAAATACACCTTTCATTTGTTAAAAAAGACGTAAGAAATCTACGTCATAAATAAAAGATTCTTGTACATATAATATTGTTTGAATCACACATGTTATGAATTGACTTTTCAGTAGTTGCTATACTGAGTTTATAAATAAGCATGTACAAAATACATATACTAGCAATATGCATGAAATACAAAATACGAAAAATCGTGAATTACCTGCACAACTGTTAAAAGAGAATTTGTAAACAAAATGATATTGGCTGCATTTGAAATGCCACTTATGAACCTTCTAGGAAAATTAAAATTCAAGCGATGATAACACGGTGTTACAGTGATTCTGAATCTTTGAAGTGACACAGGGGGGATTGTTGGTATCGTTGAGTAAAACACAAAAATGGGTTTGAAATTTTTTTAACACCCTCGAATTATGGATTTATGGCCCAAAAACCGTCTTTTAGTGGTTTTGGTCATTCAAAAATTTCTAACTTCGTAATTTTTTAACCGATTTTAGATTTTCAAACGGATTGTAAACACGAAATGTCAGTGCTTTCTGAAAATATATTTTATTTAGCACATTCAACACAAGTAGAATTCGATTTTTGTGCCTGAATTTGAAAATTTTTCTATTTTTTTTTTTCAAATTTTGCAATTTTAATGCAGTTTTGTATTGATGAATTGCAAATGTAACAAATCTTTGTTAACATTTACTTAAAGAACATTAGACTACCTTTAAAATGAGCTATCAAACATCAAAATCCAAAATAAATTAAAGAAGTTACGGATTTTTTTTTCAAAAACAAAGTTTTCGTTCTTTTTGTCCATTTTAGCTATGACATCACATTTAGTGTAGCAACAAAAAGAAATCCAAAATTCTAAAGAAATTTTTCCATAAAATTGGTTTTTTATTTGATTCAATTCACTTTTATATTACAATTTCAATTTTCGTTAAAAATACTAACTTGATCTTTTACGTTTGTAAGAGAGGTCGTCAATTTCACGTTGGAGCGACGCTTTTCGATCGTTGATATTTCTTGATGAAATCTTTCACCCTGTTCGGCGCTTAGTGCACCAAGATTTTCTGCGAAAAATTCCAGATGAGAATGCAAAAAGTGAACTTTAATAGACATGTTACATCCCATTTCTCCATAAGCCTCCAAAAATTCGACGTAATTAGCAATTTTTGTTCCCTAGAAAGCTCTTGCACGAAGAAATAAAGCCCAATCATGCTCTTTTTTCATGTGATTTAAATTTTTTAAAAATTTTCATCAATCATGTGCTTTCGAATATGAAGCCCGACAAAAATACCTGTAAATTGTTATCGAAGCATTAAATTGCGTGTAAATGTAAACAACCTATTAACCTAGAAAGATGTCAATTTTAACTTGCGTTTATTTGAACACTAACTTTTTTTCGCAGTTTCGCGCGCCGCTCATTAATTTGAATCTTTAGCATTGTTTTATACCTATATCGAGTTTGAGTAAACAAGATTCACTCTTACTTGCCAAATTAAAATAAACAAGTTACTAGCACAATAATACAAAAATCTCGTTTGTACCTTCTTTGATTTTTGCGTGACTCAATCTTGGAAAGACGGATTTCAAGTGCAAAATAGCCTCACTTTCTTTGTCAAGTTGTTTAACGAATTGCTTTATTGTAGCCTAACTTCAAGTGCAATGGCGGCAAAATAATGTTGTCCGTTTTTACTAATGGAATGTTGAGGACACCCTTTTTTCGATCTGTAATATCTCCCTTCGTAGCCAGTCGGTACGCTTGTAATGTCCTTTTGCACGACTGTCCCATTCGCACAGATAACAGGGATATTTTGTCTAACCCCCTTGCATTCCAAAAAGTATGGTCAGAATTTTAAGGTCGGAAACAATTGTTCATTGATGTTTTTCTTAATCAATTAGACGTATGATTTTCCTCAACGTTTCATATGTTTCTTTCATATCCGTAGCATATGCAACTGGAACTGATTTAAATATGTCAAAATTCAGAGACATTGCTTTTTCTTATAATTTACCAAGAATGATAGAATACAGTATTCAGTACACCGTGATATTTTACTGTGATTTACTTTAATGTCTGAATATGTTACTTTTAATTTTTCGCTTTCAAATGAAATGTTAAATGAAGTCGCACATGTTAACATGTAAACATTGATAACTTTATGCAAACATTTTCATGTAGACACCTTGAATGAGACTAGTACAATAATGATGCATTTGAACTGTATGTGAACATAGAATGCTTGCTACACGTAATGTGATGTGATATAGTTAAAATGGACAAAAAGGACGAAAAATGTGTTTTTGGGGAAAAAATCATCACCCCTATGCTGAAATCCGAATTTTCGTAGCCTACGAATTCGTAGCTCCGTTCCGAAAAATTCGATAATGGTATGCTGAAATCCGTTCGTAACTCACGTCCGCGTTGCCAACTAAAATTATTAAATTCGAAGTTCTTAAAATAAAGTGAAATAAACAAAGTGAAGAGTGAATTTTGAGACCAGCGATTATTAGTTATTTGTAAGCAAGTTTTTTAATTAAATTAAAATAAAATGGATTCTGTAGCCGCTGCACTTTTGTCCCAGGAGGTAGAATATGCTATAAGCAACAGTTGCATGAATATGCAGAGGAGATTATTACGAGACGATGCAAATTTATTAAAAAAAACAATGTATCATAAATCAATTTCTTAACACTAAATAAACAGTTGAATTCAGTACTTTAATAAATATATTCGCACTGGCCTCACTGCTGAAGGTTTTTTTCTTGCAATAGCAGTAGCCTCTCCTGCAACGCAAGCTCCTTTCTTTTCATGGCCTCCATTTCATTATTGTGCCGTTTCTTCTCGCGCAGAGACTCCCTCTTCATGTCATGAATATTTTGCAAAATATTTATTAATACACCACTTTTTTCTATGCACAATTTAACTTACATATTTGTTCGTTGTTTTCCGTGTGCACTATTTATTTTATTATTATTATTGTTTTGAATTTGCTAAGTTCCGACACCAGTTGCTATTCGTACAAAATCTCCGAAAAATGCAATGAAATGACAGCTACGTCGGATTCAGGCATACCAACATTACGAATTTCGAAAATGGCTTACGAATTTCGAAATTACGATTCCGCAATTCGGATTTGAGCACACCGATGTTACGATTCGTAGCAAATTCGTAGTTACGACGGATTTCAGCATAGGGGTGCATATCTTCCATAATTTTTGGTCGATTTTGATAAATAAACGCTTGTTTTGATGGTAATCAAATGTACTTTAAGACTATTTTAACGAAAATATTTTATGTTTTCAAATTGTTGATGCTAAATTGCGTTGAATGTGCAAAAATCATGTATATGCTCGAAAAGCACTGACATTCGACTTCCAAAATTCGTTTGAAAATCTAAAATCGGTTAAGAAATTACCGAGTTTGAAATTTTCAAATGACCTAAAACACGAAAAAACAGTTTTTGGGACATAAATCAAAAATTTGATGATGTTAAAAATTGATCGAACACGATTTCGTGTTGTATTCGACCATATCAACGACCTCTACCATGTTACTTGAAAGGTTGATGCGATTTTTTTTGTAACGCTGTGTAATTTTTGCCTAATCACATACATATACACAAATGCATTTAACAGATATGTATGTGACAGCAAAACATTTCTGCGAAGTTGTGCGAAGTATGTATGTATAATCAGCGCTTTATCGGTACTAACTTGTACTAACGGTGCTCACAGTAACGGTGATTGCTTGCATGAAAGAGAAGATTGAGAATTTGAAACAATGGAGAGGCGCTTCCGACAATGTCGTCGACGCCGTCGCTTTTGGTGTTGTCGCTTTTGGTGTTCCGTTTAAAGAAGGAGAGAATCTTTAATCATGTTTGCTTGTCTATTGACTTCTTGGCTCCTCAGATTAGGGAAATTTTCCTTATGAGAGCGTAGTAAACATATGTATACCTCTTGATAGCAATCGCACCCTGCGCGCTTTTGGTGAATATCGAAGACGAATAAAGTCAGACATTCCCCTCCAACATCTTGGCATCAAAGTAGTCTTCATATTTTTGAGAGAGAATAAATTGTTGCTAAAAAAGGCTATAAAGTTGGGACGTTAGGGGAATTGATTTCAGCGTATACTAAGCGTGGTGTCCATGAGTCCAGATGTTAAGATACTGCAGAAGTTTAACTAAAAATAACTCGAAAAATTATGTGAAAATAAAATTAGATTTGAAATAAAATCTTAATCACTGACATCTAATTATTTTTCATATCTACTTTCTCCCACCAGTGGTAAGAGATGTTTTCAATGTTTGAGATCTGAAAGAAAATCTCACAGATTTACCCACCGGTTAGATATTTTGAAAATATTTAAGTTTTTAGTTGAAGCAGATGATTAACGCTTATTACCCTTCACACGAGGCAAGGAATAAGTGCAGATCTGCATCTTTATACCAAGAAAAGGAAGTCGTAGTAAAGTCTATCCGCATTTTCAATGAAATCAATTTTAATCAACAGACATGTCTAAATAATGAAATAACGAAACAGGCGCTACAACGTTTTGTACAAACACAATAGCCATTCATTTAATAATGACAATAACTTGTCATTCGCTTCCAGAAGTATTAAAATCAAAATTTTCCATCCCCCATCATTTACCGCGGATTAATTTAGGTGGCTTAAGTTGTGGCTGGTAGTGTAAAATTAAAAGAAAATTTTAAAAAATTACTATAACAAATTTAATTTTTTTAAAGAAAATTTTAAAGATACAATTTCAATTTGCTCCTTTTCTAGATAGCAGTAAGATAGGTAATTTTGCCTTAGTTATTACTTACAACAAAATAGCTTGGCTCGCGCTGTTCTAGTCGGAGAAATGAGTTTCGTGAAATATTTTTTGAAAGGCTCTTAGAAGACCTTTCAATTTTTATATGCTCGTATTAAGAAAATAGGGTCGGTAATAAAAATTATTGAAAGTATTTAATAACCAATAATGTTTTTGCAGCGCTGAACGTCAAAAAGAGAACTCCACAGAAAAACCGAAACGTACTCGAAAACGCATGGTAGCAGCTGTAGATGACCCCTACGAAGTGGAGTTAGTACCAAGAAAATTTCGCAAACTAACTGAAGAAAAACGGTTTGTGGGAAGTCATCCGCAAGATAAGCCTAAGATAATGTCTTCTAGATTCTATACCGTAGATTCAGAGCAATACATACACCCAGCGGCTTGGATACATACTAGTATTGTTGACCTTGAAAATGAGGAAGATATTGACTCTAAACGGAATTATAAGCTCTTTACATATCATGTAGAGCATAGGTATAATACTTTGGTGGCAGACATTAACTTTCGGTTACATTTCAAGGTTAAGGACTATATTGATGAAGAAGAGGAACGTTTAGCGGAAGTGGAAGAGCCTAATAACGATTCGATTAGCGATCTAACAGACTGGCCGCCACTTTCGGAGGAGTATGTTGAAAGATATTTGGATTTGGAAAATAGAGTTTTGGCTATAGTAGAAACCGGAAAGAATTATAAAAGGCCTAGATTTGAAAGAAGTGTTCAAGCCTCTGATGTAAACATTAGTAAAGTCACCTCCCTTAAACAAGTACAAAGCCCAAATTTATTCAATCAATACAGGAATGAGGGCGATCAAAATTTGATTCCAAACTTAAGCGAACTTAACGCTGACTCCATGCAACAGGAATCAGGTATTGGTAACAGCTTAAATACTACCTCGAGTATAGATACTAGTACAAAGTCAAACGAATCTGCAATACTTGAAAGTAGTGAAAACGAGGTTACAATATCCAATAATGAAGACATAAGTATTACAGATTTAATAGGGCAAAGCACAGCTTTGGATCGTACCCAAAATCTTAACTCGACGGAAAAATCTATTTTGGAATGTATTAATGAATCCGAAAACGCAATAAATGTTTCAACTATTAGTTCAAAAATGATATCAACGGACTCTAATATGTTCGAAAACTTGAATGTATCGAAAGAAACGGACAAGATTGGTAGTAGTAGTACCATAGCAGAGCAACCAAAAAATGATTCAGGTTTGGGTGAAAGCATAAGCGAACAAAATCAAACAAATAACTCCAGCAGCTTAAAAAGCAAAAATGATGATTTGCTTGCTAAAAATACTGATTCGTTTGATAATTTATCAGAAGTACTTAATGACATTCAGTGTGATCAAAAGGAAGCTGAGGTGACGGCTGTGAAGATAAGTGATAACGGTTAGTTTTTTAAGTTTTTCAGTTGTAAGAAAATCAATATTTTCATTTCTTTAGACGAAAACGAAATCAACCTGAATAAAATTCGTGTTTACCTCCCACATCTAGACGATGAGGGCGTATACTTTTCGGATTTGGATGACCAGGAACACCGAATGCTGTCACCTAGAGTAGTTACAACTGATGTTTTCCCATGCATACCTAACAAGAAAAATATAACGATAATGGTTGATGATGACATAAGGACCCTTTTAAACATAATAGATGATGAGCCACCTCCTACATATACGATGCCTACACAAATACAACCTCCTACACCTCGTATAGAGTTGAATATTTTTAAATTCCACGAAAAAATACTTAGACGACGCCTACTGTTTAGGCTTGGTCCAGAAATGGAGCTTTTCCTCCAATCAGTAAGTATATTTTCTTTTAAATGTGTGTTTATTTCAATATTTAATATCGTTTTGTGCTTACAGCGCTCAATGAAACGAGTTCTGTGTATTGATTCAAATGAACAAAGACAGTATAGACCGATGAAATTATTCAACGACTCTACAGATGCCACAATGGATTTGGATATAATTGAGACCAGAGGATATGCTGACGAAATAGGTTTGCTCCATTCTTTCTGTTTCAAAAGAAGTTTTTAAAGTTTTCAATGGTATAGATTACAACATTCTTAGCGATTGTGAAGATATGGAAGACTTCTTGGGGTTTACTGAAGAAGAGCAAGCTAGCAAAATTTCACATCGTTTAAGCAGGGATTCGGGTGTAGATGCAGATGTGCCGCTACCGTCTAACGTATGCACTCAGGAAGTGTTAAACGAGGAACTTAAAAAAGTATCAAATGTACAACAATATAGGTCTACAGATGAACAAATTACGGAATGTGTGGAAAAAGACGGTGAAAACTTAACTCCACAAAATACTGCGCCTTTGTTTGTCTCAGAAGAGAATGAAATTCAAGATAGAGATAATTGTGCAATTCAAGAAGATACTTGTACAAACGATTTACCAAACGATGTTGATGCAGAAGTTAATAATACGATAGCGAATTCAGCGTTATTTATTGAAGACAGCGTGCAGGAAATTGAAATTTGCAAAACAAAGGTGCTTAATTCTATATACTCTAAAAGGCGAAAATTCAGTTCAATTGTTTTTATGCTTATTTCAAGATACAAAAATGGCATGAGTATTTGCAACCTATTTTAGCAAAGGCACGCGATCGTCATCATTTCGATGTTTTTCAGTTGGGAACGGAAATTATGAACGAATTGCAAAAACCAATCGTTTCAAAACGACATATTACGGCTTCATCTATCACATTTCAGGACGTAATGATCAATAAGGATGAAAGTTATGTCTCACGTTACTTTTTGTCAACATTGCTATTGGTAAGTATTGTTTTTGAATAAAAGCTTTACAGCAAATCCAATAAATTATAAAACGTAGTTCACATAAGTGGATCCAAGATCCGTATCCTCCACTAGAATTGACTTCACATAAGAGTATCTCATTTATATCATTAATGACATTCTCAAAACACAATTAGCTTGGGTTGAGTTGTAAATATGGGAATTAGCTGCATGGGGAGAGAGAGCTCACAGATTGGTCGTATTATCTCACTAAAGATGCCAGATATTCACTTAGCCAGAAAACTCGGAATACCCTAAATAATTAAACTTAGTTTATTTTTTTGAGTCTTCAAAATCCTTCAAAAATGTCATAAAATCTTCAAAATTATTTTCGAAACAAAGTTTTCTTAAACCTCTTTCGGCTACGGCGGTTGCCAATATATCCTATAAAATAAAGTCTCGAAATTAGTATCTACATATGTATGTATGTACCATATGTACCAAAGATCGTGGTGCGCGTTGAAGTCACCTACTACGAATCGGTTTCCACCCCTGAGGAGCGCACCTATGTCAGTGTGATATCCTGCCGTGAAGCAGGTGACAGAGGGTAGGTAGGTAGGAGGGCGCAGTGTTATAAGGCCATCGGCAATAACGCCATATGGCTTTATTTCACATCACATTGAGAAATAAGGGCATAATTTTGCGTATGGGCTTGTTTCTCACTGTGAAAGTGAAATAAAGCCATTATGACGTTATTTCACCTTTGAAAATTTTCTATACAACCCTTATCTAGTGCAGAGATGGTGTGCAAAAAAACAGTGCAACAGTGTCTTTATTTCCAAATTTTTTTTTTGTATATATACAGGGTGCTTCAAAAAAATGTATACACACTTTGAACTTCCATAGAAAAGTTATTTACCGTTCTACAAAGTTAAATTTCAGGAAAATAGAAAGCTGAAAGTCCAATGTAAATGAAACATAAATAACAAATGTTAATACTGTTCAAATTGGTGACCTGCAGCATCAATACAATTCTGAGTACGAGTCACCACTGATTCTGTACATCGTATCAAAACGTCCAATGAGATTTCTCTACACACTGCTTGAATCTCAATCGAGTCCAATCGAGTTTCCAGCACGCACTCCAGACCTTACACCACTGGATTTCTTCTTGTGGGGCACAGTAAAAGATGAGGTGTACAAACGTAAACCACGTAACCTAGACATTCTTTGGAATGAGATTCAAGCAGTGTGTAGAGAAATCTCATTGGACGTTTGTACGATGTACAGAATCAGTGGTGACTCGTACTCAGAATTGTATTGATGCTGCAGGTCACCAATTTGAACAGTATTAACATTTGTTATTTATGTTTCATTTACATTGGACTTTCAGCTTTCTATTTTCCTGAAATTTAACTTTGTAGAACGGTAAATAAATTTTCTATTGAAGTTCAAAGTGTGTATACATTTTTTTTAAGCACCCTGTATATATATAAAAATTCCGTAAAAGGGAAATTTTCCTTTTACAAAAAGATTATCATGTACAATTTACTATATACATATGTTATAAAATTTCCCTTTTACAAAAAGATAAATAAATACATTTCGTAAAAGGGCAATTTCCCTTTTACAAAAAGATTATTATATTCACCAAAGTAACGGTGCTGCTGATGGCGTCACCTCTGTATTTTCTGCATCGTGTGTCTTATGACTTTATTACTCAGTTGAGTATGGCTCTATTTCCCAACGTGCGGTGTAATAAAGCCATATGCCCCTATTTCCCATCTTGTTGGGAAATAAAACCATATGGCTTTATTGCCGATGGCCTTATAGCACCCCACCAGGTAGGAGTGGCTGCACCTTAGGCTATAAATAGAAGACCCATTGGGTTACCACAACCATTTACACCATCCACCGAAAGACTACCCCTTCCTGAACCAATTTGCCTCGCTGATGAATTTCATCAGGCGGTTAATCTCGGGTTTCGAAACCTCCCTACGGTCATCCAGAAACGGCGATGCCAGGTACCGCAGCGTGCTTTTGCACAGCGCAGAACACTTACACAGAATATGTCAGACCGTTTCTCCTCTTCATAGTTCTTACAGCTCCTGCAGCATCTTCGGAAAGGTACGCCTAGCCTTTCAGCGTGTTTCCCTATAAACCAGTGTCCGGTTAAGCTCCCACCAAGCTAGAGATATTTTCTCTTTTTAGAGAGTATACTCTTTGTGACCAGGGACCCAAATGAGGTACAGTCTGTTCTGCTTGGCCATCTCCTGCAGAGATTGGCGGCAGTCCAGCGCTGAGAGACTTCTCAATATAGCCGACCAAGCTATGGAATGCAGTCTCAGTAGTGGCACCAGTCTTGGCACGAGTTGCCACATAAGAAGCATTGTTGGGAACACAAAAGGCGATTGGCCGGCCAGTATTAAACTCTGCTGCATCAGTATGGTCCCGAGAACTATTAGGAATCAGTGGGTGAAGCACAACCTCATGCAAGCAGTTCCTAAGTGATTGTCACTGCCTGAGGCACGCAAACAGGTATCTGCTTGCCACAGACACATCACAAGGCATCTCTCTGAACACAAGGACGAGATAAAGTGGCGCACGACTCAACCAATGGACGCAACCGTGTACAGGCAGGTCTTCAGCAATCACCAACAACATCGTCTCTCGACTTGTGAATGATGTTATAGGAGTCCAACCACCACCTGTTGCAGACGAGGAGTCCCAGTTGCCTGGAGAGTCTCGCGCTACTTGGGCACTACTAAGATCTGGATGTTGTAGTAGACTCAACTCCTACTTATTCAGAATCAACTCAGCTAACATCCCTCTCTCTGGCCCAACCCTGTCGAGACAGCGCGTTTCTTGGGCCTCCCTCTAGCACTAAACGTCATAAACACACAGGTGAACCGTGGCCTGTGAGAGAGCCGTCTTATTGGCGTTGGATCTGTCAAAGCGTAGATTCACCACATGCCGGACATGTATTCGAGATGTCAGGATCGATTCTGGATAGGTAGGAGTATCCAGGCCGTAATGGAGCCAGAGTAACGACGGGCTCTCGAGGCGGCTGAAGCTCTATGTCTGCAATTGAAGCATACAAGTCACCTAGTGAAGGTGTGCCTTGGGCGACATCAAAAGACATCCTATCACAGTCCGGATTGTATCGTTCTGACAGGTCTGTAACTTCGTTCACTGTGTTCTACTGGCGTATAAATTGGTGCAGCATAATTTGCTAGCGGCCGACCACTCGCTTTGAATGCTGCCAACAACGTTTCTTTGTCTTTTCTCCAGATGCTTCCGGCGATCGACTTGAGTACTTTTTTGCGGCTCTGTACTTTATTGACGATTCCGGTTGTGTGCGCTGAAAAGAAGAACAAGCTGTCGAAGGTGACCCACAAATTCCTGGAGTGGTTAACCGTTGGCATGGCTGTTCCATCAACATGGATCTTAAGCTGCTTCCTGACCTTCTTTTCCCATGTTCTAAATAAGGTCGCCGAGGATTTGGTATGAAATGGGGTAATGTTACCTACAGTGTAGAAGTGAGTAAAATCGGAGAGGTAACTGATTTTTAGCACATATCATCAGTTGCATTGCCGGTAGCCATTGTCGAAACGTCATCAGCGTACGAGGCGATAGTGACTCCCTCTGGCGGTTGAGGGAGTTTTGAGATGTAGAGGTTGAGCAACATCGGGAAAAGGACGGTACTTTGTGGGATCCCTTGTTAACTCTTTAGCAATGCCATGCTAAGGGGGCCGATTTTATCCAGGGGAGTGAGAACCTGCTTAATTATCAAACCCTTTATTATTGAATCATGGTATAATATCGTTTTGAAACTTTGCACGACGTTTATTGATTTAAATAATAATAAAAATTAATGAGTATGATTTTAACGTAATACACACATTTTCCAAAATTTTGATTTGTTGTATGTATTTCTCTACCTAAATTAAATTCTTTTTACGTCTGATTTCGTTCATTTTCGAAATTGTGCTTTCTGAATAGAAATGCAGGGTGTGTACGTAATTTGGTAGAATTTAAAAAAAAGTTTCGGAGACATACCTATTTACTCTGAGGTGGGCAATACCCATTCAACAGCTTTGATTCCATGTATGTCATTCTCACATCCATCTTGTCTACCAAAAAAAAAAAACCAAAAATTTATGGACGACTTTTATAAATAATTGTGGTTATTGACTTGAAATGCAATGTTTGTATGGAATTAGGTAGAATTTGTTTAAGTACTTTTCTTCTAAAGTGGGCAGTGACACGCCTATTTTTGCAAAAAAAAAATTTCAATGCCCAATACTATCAATATCAAATTTGAGCAGATTAGCTTTAATGGTTACTGGATGTCGCATTATTTTGATGTTCACTGTTAACTGACCCACGGATAGACAGACAGACAGGCATGGCTTAATCGTTTTCGCTTTTCATTTGGAAAATGCTGGTATATACACCGTGGCGACGAATAACTGATACATTTTTCAAAGCCTAATTGTGCCAATCGCAGCAAGCGTAGAATAAAATTTATGTTTGTATTGTTTTTTATTTCATTACCGTAAACAACACACCGACTAATTAAAATAATGGCCAAACTAGAACTGGTTATAAAACTTCATCAGTAGGGTGCAAAGCCAAGTGAAACTTTAAGTTCTTGAAAAACCTTAAAATGAACAAAATGTTTGTGCATCGAACAAGAAAACTGGGAGTTTCAACCTACCCTTAGAACTCCAGAAATAGTGAAAAAGTACGCGAGCGAATTCGTCGGAATTGTTCTTTTTCGGTAAGAAATATCAGTAGAAACATAGGTGTGTGCAACAAAACTATATAAAAGGCATTAACAACTTTGAAGATTAGTGCAAAAGGAACTGAAAAGCTATTTTGTCGGCACGTAAGCTGTAAAATGCATTTGAACGGTACCAAAAAGTATCATCCGTTATAATATGGGGAGCGATTTCAGAAAAAAGGAAGCTCCCTCTCTTTTTTATTGAAATAAGCATAAAAATTAAATTTTTACTTGGAAGAGTTTTTAAAGAAGCATATGCAGCAAGATTCCGCTCCAACTCATAAGGCTAGAGTTCTTCAGAGCTGGTAGAGAAGCGATCTTACATATTGTATGTCGTCAAATAAATGGCCATGCTCTTCCCTGGATCTCAATCCACATATTGGACAAAATGAAGAATATGACACTCTTGCAGATGGACGAACCCTTGCATGCCGCCTGTGCTGCTTTTCCGAAACGTTTGGAGCTGACAAGACAGAACAAGGATGAAAGATTCGAAATTAATGATTGAGAAAAAGATAAAATTAGTGACAAAATAAGAACACCATATTTTCTTTTCAAAATCCTAAACTGTATTTTCATGTCCAACAAAAAATTGTGCAACAGTTAATCGTCGCCACGTTACATGCCACGTGGAAATTGGGTATAAAAATTAATCTGTGTGTGGGTCCTTGGTAGGCGTCCATCCAAAGCACTTAACCGAATCTTTATGAAATTCCTCCATAGGCTATATGTACATATGTAATTTTGGAAAAGTCGGCGGTCTCTTCAAGCCATAATAGAGGTTCAAGGGAGGCGCAAAGGTGTGAAGATGACAAAAATTACTACACTCATATACACGGAGGGATCTAAAATGGAAAATGGAGTTAAATATTAACAATCAGTAGATCTTTTAAGAAAAAGAAGAAATTCATGAAGAAAGCGGCTGAGCTGATATTAGATATCTAGCCAGCTAGCTTGCCCCATAGCACCGGGGGCAATGTGAAACAACTGTTGCTGCAAATCGTGTACTGATGATACCACGGCATCGGCCAGTCGGTGCAGCTGTCGACGTTTATTTACACGGCGGTTATGCATGAGACGTTCTTTTTGTGTGCCTCCTCGTTGTTGGGCTTTCTTTGGCTGTATATGGACAGACATGTACTGCGCTAGCGATGCGTTGGGGCTTGTCCTCGTGGCGAGAGCGATGGAGAAATCTGTGTTTTGAAAGCCGGAAATGCGGCATCTATGTCGGGACGAACATCAACCGGTGCGATGACTGGCGATGCCAAGTCCTCTACCTGGTCTTTCCAACGTAGATAAGACCTGCTTCTTCCTCTGCCACCACCATCGGGTGTCGCATTGAGTCATCAAAGTCGCTGAATCTTAATTCGCTGTACTATGTCAGTGTCGTTATAAAGCTGATACAACTCATCGTTCCATCGTCTGCCGTATTCGCCGTCACAAAGGAGTAAATGTCTAAAAATGTTTCGAAGAATGATGAGATACTTATATATACTGGTTATGGCTCGTCGATAAACTATATTACTACGAAGTTCCCTAAAGATATATTATCCATAGGATTTCAAAGTGCTACAAAAACGCCGAGACACGTATTTCTTTATTTTAAGCCTATTTTCATATTCTGTTAACATTCCTCATGTGTACCAACCACTGTCGTACTGTGTTATCAGAAAAAAAAAACTTATAAAGATCGATTTTCTGTTAATTATTTGGCATTTAGATGTCTAAATAAAATAAAAGAACTAACGTTTTTTATCTCGTGTTCAAGAATAGTAAGAATACGATTACTAAGGCCAGTTTATAAAACTTCCAAAATAACACTTATTTTTAAACCATAAATAATAAACTTATTCCTAAGTGTTATTGATTGAAAGAACATATATCAACAAATGTTATTTTACGAGCAAACAAAGAACTTATGAAGTAATTCCTAAATTTGATGAAAAGTATAAAAATTATAAAATTTGGGTTTTTACACTAATGCATAAATCTATAGAAGACGATCATATACTTACTGCACCATATATTTCCGAGCACTCCTTCATGCTGATTTTTTTCAAACAAATTCGAACCTATAACAGTTGGCTTCACTAACTTCCTCGGGTTTTGAGAATATTATTACGTCGTTGGCGTAACCGTGATATATTTTACCGATTTGTTCGCGAAGAACGGCATCGATTGCTCTGACAAATGCTGTGTGCCTTCTCCAGCCCAAAAGGGAGTCTACAAAACTCATAGTAGATCGAGAGTTGTGAAATATCTGACCCAAATTTACGAGGATGATTATCGCATTAGGGATGGGGTATTTGCAAATGTCAATAGATTTAAGGAAGTAACTCATAAATATGTTAAAGAAAAATCTTGAGCTAAACTTAATTGAAATTTGAAAATAACGCTCAAATCTTAATATAGTAAATTGTAAAATTTAAGCCTAATTACTGTGTAAAAAAAGAGGAAACCCCCTTTTGTGTACAGAAAAAATATTGTATAGAAAATAGTCAAATGTTGGCTAAATAAAAAAAATATTGAAAAATATTGACTCCGTCCTGATAATAGCAACAATATTTACGTTGTATGGAAGCAACTCTTTAGAGTCTTCAAATGCCAATTTTTCGGTTATCATAATTTTCCGAAATTTTTTCCTAACTATTTTGTGAACTTGGATATCGTCCACTTGTGTGAAATTAACGTCCAGACACTTTTAAAACTGAATAGGCTCCGAATCTTCATTATAGTTTACTGATTTTTGTTTTAGATCAATTGTCGCCTTGGTCTTTGTAGGCCAATTATCTCATCAAACTTTGTAAGACCGGGAAGCAAAAAAATGTGCTTTCTTTTCCGAAAATCCTGATGGCACATTTATCATTACCGGCATAATGTCTTATAGTCCTTCAGGGTCGTCGATTCCGCGGCTAAGCATCTGTATTCTTTACATTGCTGATCTTTATATTGATCTTCGTGTTCTATTTAGATAGTTTACAAGGAAGTATGCTTCTTGGTCTCTTTCTGAACTGTTGTTGATACACTCTTTGAGTAGCGTTATTTTGCCTCAGTAAACTATAAACTTGATGAGCTTAGATCTACATACATATTATTTACCTGCTCCTTGTTATGGATTGCTTCTTTTATTGCTACCTCCATTAAAATTATTTCTCTACTGATACAGATCATTGGTTTTAACCTTACTATGAGACCTTTGCTCATTTTTAAAAGTATTTGCTGCAAATTGATATCTTCCCCGATTAACCTCTACCACTTGTGCCAGCGCTAAGGCTGCAGGCAAGCTGAAAAAAATATATTGCTCATATCCGTCCTAGTACGAGATATGAACACTCTTAACCCATTACTGACAGAAACCTAAAAGTGGATAGATTTTGTTGAAATTTTGTGTAGCGCTTATACTTAGCCTCTTAAATTGATAGACGAAAAAAAATTTTTTTTTTTGCGTGGGGTTGAGACAGACTGGGCTGTTACATATACATACATATGTAACGTTGGTCACTTCCATACGAATTGTGCGAATTAACAAGAAGTAAGTATATACTGTCATTTATTTAAAAAAAAATAGCACACAAAACAATTCATTTTATATAAAAATTCACATATTGGGTTTTTCTTGAATAAAGTAACATAAAATAGAAGCGGGCACATACATATGTAAGACCTACTTGGCTTGCAGGCAAACAAAAAATTAACTGTAACGTTAAGTTTATAGGTATAAAGTGATACTTTTGAAAGCAAGCAACACACAATCCAACATTGCGTTTTACACATTCTGCTGTAACGCTAGATTTGCAATTGGAGCCTTGACATCTTCGTCTCTTTCCAAGTAAAATTCTTGCTATGAAATGCGCCTGGCAATCATATCGTGAGTTTGCAAATTCGGTATCAATTTTTGGTCGACGATAACCGCCAGGTGGTTTCGCAACACCAAGAGTTCTGCAATAATATCTAGCAGTGGATTGGCGGAATTGAAGTTGGGACCCATTGCTTCCCTCTTTTCGATATAGGAGCCAAGCAAGCCAAGTAAAAATTGATGACCACCACTTTCTTAGTCTGGCTGATATGCGATAAGTACCGAAGTTTTGATCCATTGGGTCTGTTCCACCCATGAAGCTATTGTAACGACTAATTGCCAAAGGACGTGGAACATCTATCTTTTTACGGACTTCGCGGGAATATCTCGGAACAGTAGATATTGGATGTATGCCGTATATTGTAGACGCTACTGTGACAATGGAATTATCGTTCCATTTCGTGAAGTATTTATCCGCCTTTTCCTATTTCACACGGTCTGTCCACCCACGTTCAACTTTCATCTTGATGGGCTTCTTTTTGGATGGAAGAATACAAGATTTAGGAATGTAGTTCTCACGCATGGTTCCTGTGCCTTCGTATCCTCTTTCTTTCAATCCTAAGAGGACGTTTACATTTGTGAACAAGTTGTCGAAATGGATCGAGAAAGGATACTCTTCCACCTCGTCATCAAACTCGTCCAGCATACAGAAGAGCGGTGCTGTTGGTTTTGGATACTTTTCTATGTGCATATTCTTCTTGTGCAACCCAACTCAAATCTTTATTCATAATTGCTCGTGACCTTGTTTGCTTCATTGAAGCGATTGGCACTGGTTGGCTTTTCTTTTGCCGTTTTGCTGGAGGTTCTGTGTTTCTCGGTAGCGTACGAAGTGCCCGTTTCAGTGGGGTTAGTCGCACATACGCTTCAGGAAGTTTTTGTGGAGTTATTTCAGGTGAAGTTGTCACTGGCTCAAAAGAAGGTGACACTTGTTGGGAACTTGTCACCATTTCAATAACGGGAGGTGTAGTTTGATGAGCGCTTGTTGCCACTTCAATAGGATGTGATGCAGTGTCTTGCGAAGTTTCGGTCATCGATGTATTGTTCTTATAAAAAGATGACGTAGGCAATCCTTTTTGCAAACGAGGAGGTGTTTCAAGAAGGTTCGTTTCCACATTCGACAATGAATGTTCCAGCACATCTTTGATGTATTTTGCGAGCTCGTCTTCAGCGATTAGATTATCTTCTTCGAAGTCATCGTCGAACGCTCCTGCATAAACCACTTCACAATTAGTCATCCTCTGTCTTCTAGGTAAATTTCTCAATGTTCCTCCTTCATCTTCATTTGAGCAATCCTCGTCTGAAATATTTTCTTCATCTGGTAGCTCTAAAACTATCTTCTCGACGTCACGTTCGTCGTCACTTTGTGCTTCTAGCAGCTCAATGAGCTCTTCAGTGCGTAAAACATCACTTAAATAAATAAAAACGAAGCAAAGAAAAAAATAAGTATACTTAACATAGTAGTGACCAACGTTACATATACGTAACGCTGATTTTTCAAGGTCTTAACACAAAGGAAATCCAAAATTTTTTTTGTTTTGGTTTTTTAATTGTTCGTTATCACAGCACTGAATAAACCTGTACGAAAATTCTCCCTAAAAAGTGATAAAAAACATTTGAAAACAATTACTTTCATTTTTCGCTTTCTCATTACTGCAAAAAAGGGCACACAAGAAAATCACACGCACTACAAACTTCTATTCACTTCGGTGGTCCTCAGTAAACTGATCCCACCACGCTTCGTTGCAAAGTTTATGCATACTCTTTCGTATTTATGCACGCATAAATCCAATTATAGCCGTTCAAAGTTATTTTCGTGTATCGTTATCTAAATCTATGTTACTGTTACATATATGTAACGTTAGTCAGTAATGGGTTAATGTGCCCAATCTGTATTTTTCGTTCATAGATGTGGCCATGGCACTATCATACGTCGTAACGTCAACTTAAGCTATACTTCGTCGTAAAGCCTAAAAGAGCTATGATCGCTCCAAAATTGATTTTTTTTCTCACTGTGACTATAGCCTCGTAATGTATCGAACTATCATCAAAATCCCTAACAACTTTGTAAGTAGTAGGAGCTGTTGACCTCCATGAAATGTAAGTTTCCTACTTACCGACGAAGTCCAGTACAGACCTAACAACATCGAGGGGCTCGTCACATCTTATACCACTAATTATTTTTGTATATTGAAGATCCTCCGCATTAGGGTTATAATAAATACTAACGGTATTTATTCGTTCGCTTAATTGGCTTAGTTCCACCATCAAAGGTTTGCCTTTGCACTGTCAGAGCTGCGCGAATGGCGTTGTCATGACTTTGTACCAATTTCAATCCACCAAACGCCAGGAACAATTCTTCCAAACTGTCTTCACTAGTACTCATGACCCTACTCGTACACTTGCAAAGAGTTGTAGTTTCACCACAACAGCATATATTAAAATTTTATAGGTGCGAGTGAGCAATTTACTTACATAATTTTAATGTTTCGCGTATACATACTGGTGTTTGGATGATGGCGCTTCTTCAAGATTTCTTATGTCCTGTCAGCAAATCTACCAACGTCCAGTAGTGATGCTGATGAGATATAGGGAGGCATCCAATTACAAAAACGCAAATGATCAACAAATTATCAACTAAACTTAATACAATTTTCTTTTCATGCCAAACCTAGCTCACTGGGCCGAAGAAAGAACTAATTGTTTACGCAATTAGTTTGGTTACTTACACTTGCACAACTTTAGCTGCTTTCGAACTTATCCCACTGCTCGTATTAACTTACCACTAAAGTAACATTTCGCGTTCACTTTTATTCCTTTCCCTTCGTTTAACCATTTTGAATAACACCGTGCTAGTCGAAAAACTGAATAACCTGGCCATCTATAAGGCCAATACAATTCAAACATACTGAATTCAGTGTTGCTAATAATTTTTTAGGTTATTAGATTCTTATTTAGTAAAACTTTTTATGAGTATTAAGATAGCTTATTTCACTAAAAGTTTATTTTTTAAACTGGTCAACTGGAGAGGAAAGCAGGGTTAGACAGGAAAAGATGCACCCATCCAAGAGTAGGCTGTTTTGAGAACAAGCCTTCCAGTTTGTCAAACTTTTCAATATTTTTTTCAAATGGTCAAAAGCTGCAAAAGAACAAACAACTAAATAGCATAAACTTTTTTTTCAAATTATTGTGCCCATTTATTAAAATTAAATTAGCCAACAAATTTCCTACAAAATTTTCCCAAATAAATATATTTTGGAGTTATGAAGCAGAAAGCTTCGAATTGTGAAAAAATGTGAATGCGATTTTTTTTGTAGCGTTGGGTGATGAATATTTATATTTGGAAACGGACTTTCTCCGTAAAAAATACTTTGGGTTTTCTCTCAAACATGGAACTATGTTGTTATTGTTGTTAATTTCTTATCGCTAAAAACTTGTTTCCCTTTTTGTAGGCCAATCAGAACAACATTAAAATTGGCGTTAACAACAAGTGTACTGAGAAGCCTTCAACCTGGAACGATATAAACCTGGAGTTGTTGGATACGAAACGGCATACTGTAGCTATAGAGGACAATATTGGAATAATACAATCGAAGTTGATAGGTAAAAACCACGCTGTGAATCGCGATCTGAAAAAATCGTCGGTTAGATCTGATATTAGAAGTAGTACGGTTTTGGGTATAGACGAGGAAGTAGTACATGTTAATTTAAATGTTGTGCGTCCCTTAAAGCAAATTGAGAAACTACCAAGTATCAATGATGATTACGATTCTGGTATTTTTTCCACTGAAGAGTGTTTGACATGACGAACAAATGACTCGGTTTCTCCGTTATTGTCTACTGTGTAGTGAACAAGTTAGTACTACTTAGAATAATATACATATGTAAATATTAAAATAATGCATATTCATAGCCGTTTGCATTCAGAGAAATTCGTTGATTTTGGCTACGAGTATGCACGAATCGTATAAGTGTGTACATAAATATAATGATAGCGTGTATACAAGTTACTACATATATGTGGTTACTAATTTGTTGATCATGTCTGTATCTGTGCAATGATTTTGAAAAAAAAAAAAACTATACTAGTTAGTGAGTTAAATTTGGTCTTAATTTTGTGTATAAACTTTGTGGCTAAATATTTTCCTTTGATGTCTCTTACTTGCAGGCACGTAAATTTACTATAATTTTGCAAATATAAGCCATAGTAAATATCAAAAGTTGATTATACATATGTACATACTTTTAATATTATCACTGGCGGTAAGGCGTAACCTACTACTACAGTTGGTCAGCATTTTTCCAAATTTCTTTGTTCGCTTTGGCCTATCTTCCATTTATCAATATTAATCTAATAGACAAATTGAATTTATTTAAGAAAAAGCGTTTGTTTTCAAAATGTTATTGTTCATTATGAGGTGTTAATAACAAAAAGACAACATTATCAATAAATTCAATAAACGGCTTTTCACCATCGCCAATAGGAATAGTGGTGTTCCCGTCGCCAGTTTAATAATGAATATAAGTCAGACTCCACTATAATCAATTAAGTTATTTAGTTATTTCTTATATTTAGGTATAGTGTATATCGTCTGCAAATTCAGAGTAGCTTTCATTTATTTATGACGCTCCATATTACGAATCAAATATTGATCAACTCGTTTAATCAACATACAAAAAAATTATCAGGTTTAGGCAAATAAGTTTATCGTAAAAATTATGTAAATTTTGAATTAATGCTTTGTGCGATGCACATATGTATATGCTTTAATATTTTGTTCTACATAATACAAGCTAAACGAAATAAATTTTTTCCATAAATGTTTCCTCTGGGGCAAGCCTTTTTTGTTCAGTACAACTTCTCACACATATTGCAATTACGTAACATTGCTCAAGATTCCTATTTCTAAATCGATCCTTGCAGTTCGTAGATCGGATAACCCGAGTATAGTCAGTTTTCTCAGTATCCTTGTTGATTGGGCCCTTTAACGATTTTTTAAACATGTTTTAATAAATATATCTTTAGGATGGACTTTGATTTTTTTTCCAAAGTAAAAACACGCACTTCGAAGAAATTTTAGTATCACTATTTTATTCCGGAACTGGTTATTAATCAATGAATAATTTTCGGCCAAATTTCCCATTCCATTGCGTTATAATAGTAGTTTCTTAAATACAAACATAATTTTCCAAGAATAGCTTCAATAAACCAGTGATAAGTATGCGTAGCCGCCAGTGTATTTTATAAATGTTTCATAATATATATAAAACTAGATCTTAAAAAAGAAGACGAACACAATATTTTTCTAAATAACTTTGTACCTGAATCCTTGTTGCGCATTGAGGAGGGTAATATGTACTATATATATTTAGGCATAGGGTAAGAAATTTAGAAACAATCGCCACAAATTTTATAAAAATTGTAAAGTGTAAATAATGAATTATATATATATATATATATATATATATATATATATATATATATATTTAAAATGTAAAAGAAATCAGACGAACCTGTAGATTAGACTGGCTGGATTAATAATATCTAGATAAGAAGATCCAGAAAGCAAGTAATTTTTAAAATTTTAAAAGAAAATGCCAAATGCTAAAGAAATTTATCGAAATTATTGCAATTTGCTTTTATATTTAAAAATCTGGCAATATGGCTTTATATATACAACTAAAACTTTGCAGCTGTATTCTTGACAACCCAAGAATACCTTTTGGTGCTGTCTAAAATCCATTGAAACAAGCAAAAAATATGAACCCTTCATCTCGTATGCATATGTTTTTATGTAAATTGTAATATTAATATAAATTGTAATAAGATGTATTAACCTTAAGAAATAGTAATATATGTATAAGTAATTTTTCAATAACATAAAATAGTTTTAAAATAATGCTATTGAGTTAATGATAAATTGTTTGCACAATAAATAAAGGATATCGTTTACAAATTTCTTATCTATTATTAATATGGAATAGCTGATGTAGTTTTCGGATTATGTTACAGCAACAATAACAAGTATGCAGTACTATGTCAATTGTACCTTGTGCCTCGAACAAGATTATTCGGTTGTTTTTAGAAACGTCCATTGAAATCAATGGAAACCCGGTAATCTCAGAAAGTATTGAGTAATATTTAACAATATCAAGGAATACTCAAACAAAGGAAATACAATAAACTTTCATTTATCTGTGAACATATTTACATCATCTCTTTTTAAATTTCGGTTGGAAGACAAACCGCTTTCGGCGTTTTTCAATCTTCAGGGTCATGTTTCATTATGGATAGTTCGTACTTCAGCGCGAAACATTCGAACAAAGTAATATGCTCGTAAATGCAATTTTGCATTCAAATTTTTACGACTTATTCTGTTCATGATATTTCTAAATAAGCAGCAGAAACAATCAAAACAGCTTTAAGAAAGCTGATACAATATATGTAAATATTTGAAAAATTTCTGTAAACAATAGTAAATACTTACATATAGTACATAATGTATGTATGCTGCTAATAAATACATACACACATGTTATCAATAAAATAGGTAAAAAATAATTTTTTTATATTTTCCAAAGCGAACACATGTGAAAACGTTATTACTAGCGAACAGCGATAAAAGCGAATAAAAAGGGCAATTATTCTTTCCTTATGGAAATGCGTTCCTTGATGTAAAAATGTAAAATTCTTTCAACACACTTTGTTATAAAAATTGTCTTGTAGTTTTCCATGAAGTAGGTACTTACAAAAATAGTTTTATAAGAAGTTTCACTAAAAATCTTGGTGAACATTCGATTTAATTCCTATGTTATTTTTTTAACACCCTACCATTTGATATTGGAAACTTAAGTTAAGTTTCTTATTTACCTACTATCAATAAAGCGTACCGACTATTTACAACATATAATCAAAAAATGTGTGTTGTTGTAATGGATAACCGTATAAAACATTCCCAAAATTTCCCTATATTTGTAACTAATGAGCGTTAAAAAGGGGAATGGAGAATCCGGTAGGTCGCGCTGGAGTCGAGGTATTAAAAAATCAGTATTTATGGTTCGTGCTATTATAAGTAGAAATATATGATCCTAATGCGATAAAAAAATTGTATATGAAAACTGGATGGAGCGAATATAAATACTTTTACAAAAAAGATCCGCGGCTGCTCCTTCGTATTAAGTATGACAACGGTTCATTGTTTTTAAATTCATCGAAGCTGCATTTTTAGGTCGATGTTCGACCGAATTTCTACAATTTTTGGTGTGTGTTTTGATGTAATGTTCCGAAATTGAGGAACCTACAGTTTTACGCCGACTCCGAACGGTAAATGAGTTTTGTAAGAAGCTTGCCATTGCCTGCCGAGGGGTGACCGCTATTAGAAACAAACTTTTCTATAATTTTAGATGTTACTTGTCTCGTCCAGGATTCGAACCCAGAACATACCGAAGTGCGCTCACGACACACACTCGGCTATGGCTGGCAGGAAAAATTGAAGAAACTTGTTATCGTTGGTCTGTTGAAAGCAAATTTAACGCGTTCAATTCGAACTAGACTAAAGCAAAGAAAGATTTTAATGGGAAAACGGAACGGAACGGTTTATTTTGCTGTGTGTTACTCCGGCTGCTGACCAACGATTAATCATGGCAAAGGCAAAACGAAGCCAACACACAGCATCAAATATGTATACATGAATTCAAATTCTTACATATAGGATAACGGCAAATTGTACATATGTATATGCATATAAGCAAACGGCAAAGTGTACGTAGCAAAATGCGATAATGAAATAAAGAACACAACGAAATACGATAAGTAAAAAATACAAAATATGAATCAGTCACAATAGATGATGTTCTGCGTCATCCCCACCCCCGTGAATCAACCCGATTCAATAACTTTAACATCCAGAACGGCCAGCTTGGACACGGCTCGTCGCTTCACTCCGGCAGTTGTGCGCACGTCAGCTTGACAAATTTCACCATCGCGGCCAAGGTATACCTCCTCTACTACGCCGCGACACCATTCTCTCCTCGGCCCGTTCGGATCACATAGGAACACCAGATCTCCTCTTCTTAATGGCTCAGTCCTTTGGCACTATTTCTCGCGACGTGTTAACGTAGGAAGATACTCCCCTATCCACCGCTTCCAAAAATTGTCTCGCAGTTGGCGGGCGATACGCCACTGTTGTTGTTTAGCGTATGTACTGGTTACGATTTCGGCTGACCCTGGCGTCTGTGCGGTATTAGCCGATCCCAATAAAAAATCGTTTGGCGTTACCGGCTGTTCCTGATTTACGTCGATTGGCAAGTGGAAATAAAATCGGGGAATAGCGTATTCAGTCACGGCTGTCAACTGCATACGCCACTTTTCCCACAGCTCGGCTATTTGTCAGGCAACATTTCATCCCATTGCGACTCATGTCGCCAAACTTCACGCATCAGTAACTTGGCGCCTATTACGAATTGAGCTAAGAACCCTAGTGGGTCAAATACTGACATGACCATTCTGAGAAGCTCTCTCTTTGTAGGCCGCCTGATACCTTCAACCACGGCTTCGCTGACGTTATGAAACCGTAACTTAAAGTTGAAGCAGTCTGTGGTTGGCTGGCAATACAGACCCAGCACCTTCTCTAGCATTAGACCCTCTTTCTTGCCAAGAGTCTTGGCGACAACCCCCGGCGAGTTGGATGTGAAATTACGGAGCTCAAACCCAGCATCCATTTGAGTTGCTCATACTTGTGTAGCGACGGCGATAGCTTCCTTTGGTGTGTGGAAACTATCCACAAAATCATCGACATAATGATGATCTAAAATTACTTTTAAGGCACGGGCTGTGTAACGATGGCCGTCGCGATGTTCCAAAGCGTTTCGCGTTTTCACGTAATGGCGAGCATGCAGCTCCGAACGTCATAACACACATTTCCTATATACCTGGTTGTCTCTCGGAGTCACCATCTCTCCACAGAAATCGCTGGGCCTCTCTGTCTTCGGGACGAATCCTTGCTTGATGAAACATTTCTTTGATGTCGCCGAAAACACCCACTGCCCCTTCACGGAAGGGGAAAAGAATGGGTGGCAACGGTTTATACTCCTGTGGACCCTTAAGTAGATTACGAAACAACATTAACCTCGGCAGCAGCATCAAAAACTATACGTAGCTTATTGGGGTTGTTTGGGTTAAACACGGCAAAGTGCGGCAGATACCACGTATGTGGCGTTATAGAGGTGACGGCTGGTGGTGCAAGTTTACGCGCATAACCCTTTTCGACGTAAGAGGCCATCATGAGCTTGTAGGCGGCGGCAAAATTCACGTCACGGCTCATTCGTTTCTCCACACCCAGAAATCTCTTAAGCGCCATATCGCAGCTCTTTGGTAAATCCACGGTGTCTTTTTCCATAAAAGTCCGGTTTGGAACCTTGCACCAACGCAGAGGGTCGTCGACTCTAATATGGTCCTGGCACGGACATCAGCTTCACTTTCAACGCGTTTTGCAGCTCTCGTACCGAAACTTTCAATTTCAAAAAAGTCGGCTACCATTTTGTGAAGTGTCTCATCGGGACTATTTACGAAAAGGCATGTCGATGGCGAAGGTAGACCTTGGCTGGTAGGACCAAACACTACCCACTTTAGTTCCGTATTGGCGGCGTAAGGTCCATTTTTACGCATCGCAATAGTTGTGGATGCAATACCCAAATGGCAATTATCGATACCGATAAGCAGTCTTGGTACCGCACCAGACTGTGGCTGTACTGGCAATTGACGCACTCGTTTGTCATTACAAAGTAAATCTGCTTGGCTAAGGCTTTACGATGGCAATCGAAAATTTTTCACAGCGTATACATTTTGCATCTTGTGTTTCTTTGACATACCCGCATCGCTGATATATAAGTTGACCAAATTTGTTGGTTCCTGGACGGCGTGTAAGCATACATCGAGGTATTCAGCATTACCAAGAAGAAATGTTGCTCCGGAAACCTAACCTTGGTTAGGCCAGCCAACCCTATAAGTAGTTTGATACCTCTGGAAAAACGGTTTGGTGCTGTGTTTCTCCTTATATTTCTTTTCAGAGCTGGTATCGAGCCTAACTCTGGGCCAGAAACCCATCCGAACCCTTTCTCGGTGTAATTCATGCAACGGGTGGATCCATATATCTTAAGGTCTGCTCATGCTTTAAGAGTCACATAGAGTGGGTCACAAAGTTTGTGGCCCAATGCTTCTCGCGCCTTCCAGCGCCCATTGCCCAAAATTGGCCGGTGCAAACCAGCACCAATCGAACCCTTACGGTCCAAAAAAGTTCATAACGGCAATACACAATGCACAATTGGGGAGCAACTCTGTAATGCGATACCCAAAGCAATGCGATTCGAAATACTTTTGGCACTCTGTAATACTTTCGCATGCCGATCAATGTTGCCTACTTTAGTTTTTAATTTTTTGTTTCTTAAGTTGATATTACTGGCATAAATATCAACGAAAGAAAGAACAAAACAAAGCAAATTATAACATTTGAACGTGCAAAAGATTTTATTTGTATTAAAATATGGATTGATTTTCAAGATTAGGAGAGGATTGAGAGAAGAATACTCCGAGATAACTCCACTATTAGCGATAAAAGCTGGTGTTAGTGTTGATAAATTTCTCCACGTGTAACTTTATATTTTGTATCCACAGTTTTGTGGAAAATTTTCGGCTCAGATAAGACGCATTTATGTACATACTGAATAATAAACGGTGCGAATTAAAAGTCCCTCATAATGAAGATTTTGACAACTTTAAAGTTTTTTCCCAAGTTTGCGAAGTTTTGCCATGTGTCTTATAATCAGTCCAAACCTTAAAGGAAAGCTCACAATATATTGGTAGAAAAACTTAAACTACCTGCTACATTTAGGTCGCATGTCAATTTTTTCCACAGGTTTGTGGAAGTGCCCTTAGCGTCCGCCGTTTTGAGAAGGCCCTTAGGTAAGTCCGTTTGGCCTACCATAAAATCCACCAAAATTTCAAACTGTTTTTGGTTAGTTTACTTAACCTGTTTATTCTCCTTTAATTTTTATAAAATAAATATCTTTGATGGTATTGAAACTCGTATTTTTCGTATTAAACCTACATTTTTACTTGGCGCGTGTGCCAGCGAAGCGTAGCAAGAAAGATGGGAATGTCGCAGCTGTTTTACAGCTTTTTTCGAATAACAGAGTACCCCAAATACGAAAGGATGAAATGAAATACCCAAATCAATAATGTGTATACGAATGATGATTACAGGGTACCCTTTTTTGCTAATGCGAACAATTTTTCATTCGTATGGCATTATAGAGTTTGCCACCCAGGAGGCTGCGTAAACTATACAATAACATCCAATAACAATGCGCTCCTTACATTAACCTGCGGCGATGAAGGAGGCCCTCGGGAAGGCGAAACCCTCCAAGGCCATTGACGCTGATAGGACAAGCGTGTTAATTACTGTTAAACAAAAAATTGGGTCCCGCGGGAGAAGAGTTACTTACAGGGATCCTCAACCTGTAAATGGCCACCCTCATCATTCCTGACATATGGAAGGTTGGGAGGGTGGTCCCACTGCTGAAACCAGGGAAACCGACCGACAAGCACTTAATGCCATAAACTCAGAGGTGAACCGCGGTCTTAACCAAAACCGCCCCTGCGAGAGAACCGTCCTAGTAGCGTTGGACCTGTCAAAAGCCTTTCACACAGTCAGCCACTCCACGGTACTAGCTGACGTGGAAGCATCGACTCTCCCGCAGGGACTGAAACGGTGGACCGCGAATTACCTGTGTGGTCGCCAATCATAGGCATTGTTCAGAGACAAAACATCTAAACTAAGGAGGATTAAACAAGGGGTACCGCAGGGTGGCGTCATGTCTCCACTCTTGTTTAATCATTTTATCTTCAAGCTCCCTAAACCGCCAGAGGGAGTCACAATAGTCTCCTATGCCGATGATTGCTCGATAATGGCAACCGGCAATGTAATTGACGACCTGTGTTCGAAGGGGAACGGATATCTCTCCGCCCTTGCCCATTTCTTCGCAAGCAGAAACCTGGCGCTGTTATGATCTGGATACTGTAGTAGGCTCAACTCCTACCTATCCAGAATGAACCCCGACATACCCAATGCATGTCCGGCATGTGGAGATTCTCCGCACGATGCCAATCACCTATTCAAATGCCCTCTCAAACCCACTCATCTAACCCCCTCTCCCTCTGGTCCAACCCTGTCGAAACTGCACGTTTCTGGGGCCTCCCCCTAGATGAGTTCGACGACAACGACCATGGGCGAATCCGCTTTTTACGGGGCGTGATAACCGCTACAACAAAAACAATAGCGCCTTCGGCTTCGGCCGTTATAGCGAGGAGGCTAGCCTCGGAAGATCTGAGCATAGTACTGGTGCATGAGCCGTGGGTCTACAAAGGCCAGGTAAGGGACCTAAAGGAAGCTAGAAAGAAGGTAATATGGGATCTCTCCTCTGAGAGGCCTAGAGCTTGTATAGTGCTTACGAACAATATTGAATACTTTTGCATTACAGAATATCTGACGCAGGGCCTGGTAGTGGTGCAGACACGATTGGAGGTGGACAAAGTCCCCATGAACGTAGTGTTAACGGCCGCCTACTTTGCTGGGGACAACACCATACCCCCAAATGAGGTCCACGAACTAGTAAGGTACTGCGAGAAAGCAAAGCTGCTAGTCATTATGGGTTGCGATGCCAACGTGCACAATGAGAAGTGGGGCAGTACCGATACCAAACGACGCGGTGAGTCCTTATTAGAATACATAATAAGCAGTGATCTAAATACACACAATGTTAGGCACAGACCAGCATTCATTACCAGCTACAAAACGGTACGTCATTTCACATTTCTGCATTAGCAAAAAATTGTTAGATGTAATAGGACAGTTGACGATTAAATGCAAATAGCCTAGCATCATGGTATTGCAAATGACCATGGGAATGCAACAACGAAATTCACATTGATGGTAAACAAAATCCAGTGCAAAGATCTTGTATTTGCAAAACTTGTATGCATTGTGCTATTACGTTGCAATGGAAGATAATAATGTCATTTGCGTTTAACCGATAATTGCCGTAAGGTGTTTGTTTTTTAAAGGAAATTATCGATACATAATTCTTTATAAAAGTAATGGGCCGTTTACATAGAACTTTCCTCGCTTTGCTTGACAGTTCGAACTTTAACAACAAAGCGTGAGGCGTAGAAGGTCAGCTACATAGAACGCTTTGATAGTTTCTGCTGTTTTGTTTAAAGATAGAATAAAAAAATGAATTTTACTGATATGATGGAAGTAGTAGTAGTTATGCTACTAATGTGTGAAATTCGCGAGTGTCTGTAGTGTGTATACGCACGCCAAAATAAACATAAAATGGAAATGATAACAGCTGATTGCCAAAGCGTACAAAAGTTGAGAGTTGCCCATAATTTTGCTTCGCTTTGCTTTGCTCTACTTTTCTCGCCTTGTATTTAGCAGGACTCATATAACATCATGTATTGAACTTATCTGTCAAAGCGAAACTCTGAAGCAAAGCAAAGCAAAAGTCCTATGTGAACGGGCCTTAAGCTTATATAGTGCCGTTTTATTGTACCCCACTTACAAAAAAACGCTCTAACTCGGTTAAATCTTCCTTTAGTTGCAAAAACAACCCTAGGCCCGTTTTAATGTAACCTAGTTGCAAAAGAACACTAGGTAGGATAAGAAATAGTATGTAAAACAACAACACTAACACTAACACTAACTTGAGCCAACTTGGTTATGTGATAAGTGTTGTGAAGCAAAAAACCCGCTCTATTGTGAATGGGCTCTGGAAAAATACTTGGGAAATTTCAATCAACTGTCAAATCTTGTTTGTTTTATGGATACATAAACAAACCAAATAAAAATGTATTAAGGGTAAGTAAAATTGCTTTTCGTATATTTCACATAAAATTATGAATTAAAACATGTTTGTTATTTCAGAATGCAAAAAAAAAAATAGTGATAGAGATGGTCATGTGAGGAGATAATTGAGTATTTGAGATGCTACCTCGCCCGGAAAGCGGAGTTGGAGCACCCAAAAAGAAAGAGGTTGGCCTACGCGAACGTGTTGGAAGACATGGTGTCAATGGCGATCACGTTAGGTTCAAGAAATATATGTTTGAACAAATTATATTTATTTACATAATCCACTTCCAGGACTTAGAAAGGACGGCGCTGTGTTTGGAGTCGAAGATCCGCAGTCTTCTCCAGGCCTATAAGGCAGCACGGGGCAACAACAGCAGAACTGGCGCCTACCCGTACTTTGCCCCCTATAAGGAGCAAATGGACGAAATATTTGGAAGAAGTCTCATTATTTCAAACGACCATATGGTTCATGTGGGTTACAGACCGTTTGAAACACTTTCGGTAAATGTGCTGTCTGGAAAAAATAGCTAACAGAAATTACTCTGTCTAGCAACAGCTTTTTAAAACGTTACAGTGAGTTTCAGTGAAAACCTTTTAGTGAATTTTTTGCAATGTTTTTGATGTAAATTCTTCGTGCTCGTTTTTAGAAAACCCTTGCACATGCGGAAGAGCACCAACTTAACAATTCTCAAAAAAAACATCGGTAACAATTTGCTGTACAATTTGCAAGGGTTTTATAAAAGCGAGCACGAAGAATTTACATCAAAAACATGCAAAAACTTCACTAAAATGTTTTCACTGAAACTGGATTTGGTTTTAATTTGCTTTTGGTTTTTATTTTACTTGTAATTAGAATAAGAAATGATCTGAATTGAATTTTATACGTGAATTTGTTTTAGGTTTATAGATTTTAAGTTGAATGAAATGCAATGAATTCTTGTAAATATTTTTATTAGTGAATTTAAAGATATAAATATATATGTATGTATATGCAGTGAAATTTTTAAATAATATTTTGTTGTCTTAAATAATTAAAAAGGGGTTGCCTTCTGTCAAGGGCTGCATCTAGGTTTCATTCTTCAAAACCTTTATCAAGTGCAAACCTATTTCCATCACTCACATCGTTGATATCGCACAAATTTGCTAGTTGCCTAAATGCCACTGTATTGCTTACATACCAAATGTATGTACATATACACGTATTTTTTGTGGTAATATACTCGTCCTATCACCACCAGATGAGACAGGTACGTAGTTAAGACTCCGAATACTTCACTGAAAATAAAATGGCATTAAGTTTATGCATTTCTTTTACACCCATTTTGCTATTACTTGTTAGATATTCCACCGTTTGGCGTCTTGGCCCCATGTGCATTTTGAAATCTGCCCCACTCATTGCATCGAGCGTACCTTCAAAATTGGAGCACTTCTCATGGACTTCGTTTTCACTCTCCGAGTCTTCAGAAGAGCTGGAGCTGGCATACATACATATATCGTTTCCAATACTTCTAGTACTTCATGCATCTCTCTATTACGACGTGATTCGCAATGCTCACCCGTGTACAAAGGCATAATCTACAAACATAAAAGGTTATTTAATGCATTTATTTAATGTTTTTAAATAAATTTAATAACTTACCACAGAATCCTCAGAATTGCTCATTTTGTTTTGCTTCTTTAAAATTTCACTAAACAAACCATTTGTTTGATGACAGATTTTACCAGTGTTGTGAAGTAACTAAAAGGAAATTTTATCCGAGTTGGAGTGTTTCTTTGCAACTAGGTTACATTAAAACGGTCCCCCTATTGGGATCTTTAATGAAAGATGCGCTATTTAACAACGGAAAATAGCTGTGCAAACAGATTTTAAGATGGCGTAGTTATATACATACATATTTCAAAATAATAGGCAAATAAAAACGAATTAGGTGTTAAACTGAAATTTCCCATGTATTTTCTTCCGGCTCATTCACAATAGCGCAGTTTTTCACTTCCCAACACTACAGCTCAGGTTGCTCAGGTCATTTTACCGAGTTGCCTCAACTCGCATATTTTTCCGAGTTAGTGTTGTTGCTTTACACGCAATTCGTTCTCCTACCTAGTGTGTTTTTTTTGCAACTAGGTTACAAAGAAACGCGCCCATAGATTTTATTAAAGAACTACATATGCATGTTCTTTAACTTTATCCAATTTCTTTCTGTTAAAGCGCTGTATTTTATCTTCTGTTTTTCAGATATGGTGAAAGGTTCTCAGAGAACGAAAAATTAAACTGAAGATGGCACAAGTCCGACACCGGTTTATCTTCATACCAAACTTAACAAGGGTTTACGGAAAATCGTTCCAATATATGTACATATATCAGTTAATATGGAAGTTTAAAAATGAAATTTCGGACACAACCTTTAGAATAATGTTTCTCCTCATTCTCTTTTATTTGGAATAAAATACAAATTCTAAAATAGATTTCGCAATAATACGTTACTCTGTATAGTGTTTGTTTAATGCATTGATGGAAATACTTTTTAATTCTTAATATTAATAACTAAAGACATAAATTCGTCGATACGAACATAAAAAATGGGTACGGTTTTTTACCCACACGTGTATTAAATGTATGTAGCAATTATTTAAAACAAATCCTAGCAATTTCTAATAATTATTCAGTTAAGAAATTCGGTGCTTTTTGCATATTTCAAAACTAAAGGTCGATTATTTACTCTTTTTATGCCTTAACTAAGTCAGCAAATCTATAAATTTTTTGGTCCACATACACTTAACAGTTTCCGCAATTAGTATTTAGTACTTTTATTGCTTTACTTTAAAGTAATAATTAGCAATTTATTAAATAAAATCCCCCTGAAAATTAATTTTACACCTTTTAAAACATGCACATTAGATTACGGAATTCAGCTGTCAAACTCTGAAATATGTACAAATGTGTGTATGTATGTATGTAGGATAAAAGACAAAAGAAACTAAGCAAAAATCCAGTTGAAATTCATGTTTTTAACAGCGTAAATATTAATTTGTTCAAGAAATGTTATATGCTGTAGAAAACTGTAACAGGGGCGAGCCCCCTGTTCTATCGTAAACCGAGAATTCTGCCAAATAGGGATTAAGATCATCGGCGTGTTCGCAGGCCCTCGGGCGAACAACGCCACCTTGAATACTTATTCGAACTTTACAATTTCTTTAAAAAAAAAACTGTAGGTTAGGTTAGGTTACTGTGGTAGTTTCCACAAAGGAAACTCACTTAGACATAGTAGGAGTCCATTGTGATACCACCTGATTTATGAACGGTAACGTGAATCGGAAAGTCAGGAAAGATTAACCTAAGAAACGTTGCGTGCCCCGAATGAAGTCACGCAAATTACCAATCTCCACCCCAGAAAGCTCTTCTGAACCTCAGTCCCGCAAAGACAGGACAGCTGAGCAGAAAATGACAAGACGAATCCACCTCATCCTCCTCCATACAGCTGCGGCAGAAAGGGTCAGATACTATCTTCAGCCTAACCGCATGTATACCCAACGGACAATGCCCAGTCAGAACACCTACGAGGGTCGAGAGTTGCCGCTTGGTAAGCGACCACAACTCCTTTGAGCGCCCACGATCCACTCTTGGCAGTTCTGCATGTCGTGGCAATTTCCCAGCGCTCGCTGAGACGACCGAGAGCCCATCTGTCCAAGAGAAGTCCGTCTCCCTGCATGGAGAAATGACTCCTAGGGTACCCTGCCGAGCGAGCTCATCAGCCATGTAGTTCCCTGCAATGTCGCTATGGCCCGGTACCCAAATTTGTCTAACGTCGAGATACTCTGAGGCGGCTGCGAGGGAAGTCAGGCACTCCCTGACCAGTTTTGATCTCACCATTAGTGATCCTAAGGCTTTAAAAGCGGCCTGACTATCCGAATAAATGTTAGCCCGTTTAGAGGGCATTACATTGGTAAGTAGCCAATCGGCTGCCTCCTTGATTGCGGCCACCTCTGCTTGAAATACACTGCAATAGTCCGGAAGCCTAAATTTACGGCTGAGGGAAAGCTCCTCGCAGAAGCCCCCCCCCCCCAACCTTACCATCCAGCTTCGAGCCATCCGTGAAAAAGTTCACCGTCCTACCGCCCCACAAGCCACCCTCCTTCCACTCCTCCCTACGCGGGATGTGAGTGGAGAAGGAGCAACCCCCAAAGGCCGAGCTGAATTTGTATCCATTGCACTCTAGGCGGGCTGCGGCATGGGCTGCTGCAACCCTGCCTGCAATGTCCACAGGTAACACGTTAAGCATAACGTTGAGCGCGAGAGAGGTTGTGGTCCTAAGCGCCCCACTGATCCCAATGAGCGCGGACCGCTGCACCCGCGCTAGCTGCTTAACCTTAGATACCCTGTCTAGTGAGTTCCACCAGACCACCACTCCATAAAACAGTATAGGCCTTATTATAGTCTCATAAAGCCAATAGTTTACCTTGGGAGAAAGGCCCCATCTCTTCCCAATAGCACCCCGGCAACAGTACACCGCAACCAAAGCCTTTTTCACCCTTTCCTCAATATTTGGCCCCCAGGAGAGCTTCCTATCCAGATTCAGATCAAGATACTTGGCCCGGTCAGAAAGCACCAACGGGACACCACCTATTGAAGGAGGATGGGCTACCGGTACTTTGTACCTCTTGGTAAATAATATCAGCTCTGTCTTGCTAGGATTTATCGCGAGCCCACACCCTGCAGACCATTTCACGATCAAATTAAGGTACCCCTGCATGATATCAAAAAGGGTGTTCAAAAACTTACCCCTGACAATGAGAGTAACATCGTCAGCATAGGCAATAACCGTGCAGCCTCCCCTTTCCAGCTCCTTCAGGACGCCATTGATAGCAATGACCCAAAGGAGTGGCGAGAGAACACCTCCTTGTGCCAGGGATTCGACTATTGCCTGTGGCTGAATGTTATTAAAGGTACCTTCTATATCCAGATAGACACCAACTGCAAAGTCCTTGTGTTCAAGAGACTCCTCAATGACTTTAACAACCGTATGCCGGGCTGTTTCCACAGACCTGCCCTTCGAGTAGGCATGCTGAGCATGCGACAGCCGCTCCCGCGGTATCTCCTCCCTTATATGAAGATCAATCAGCCTCTCCAGGGTCTTCAAAAGAAAAGAAGAGAGGCTGATAGGCCTAAAGTCCTTTGGGGATACATGAAAGCTCTTACCCGCCTTGGGAATAAACGTAACCCTCACATTCCTCCAAAGTCTGGGAATATAGCCCCTACTTATGCAGCTCGCGTAAATAGGCGCCAACCACCGACACGACACTCGTTCGGACATCTGCAACTGGGCGGGAAAGATTCCGTCAGGTCCCAGCGACTTGAACGCTTTGAAGGAGCGTATCGCCCAGAGTAGGCGACGCTCTTCCAACAGGTCGCAAGGAGGGACATAGATGGCACCTGGTTCCACGCCTGTAATCTCACATGGCTCAGGATTACTGGGGAAATGGGAATCGAGGAGAAGTTTGAGCGACTCCTCACTGCTCATCGCCCAATTTCCTAAGTCCTCCCTGAGACATCCCAAGGGCACGGGAGCCCGCGCGAGCACCCGCCTAAGCCTGGAGGACTCGTGGCAGCCTTCAACGTTCTCGCAGAAACTTCTCCACGGTACCCGCTTAGCCTTCCTTACTTCGGACTTATATATTCCCAATCCGATCCTATAGAGTTCCCAATCCGAGGGTTTTTTGCTCTTCCTTGCCTGGTTAAAAAGTCGTCTACTCGAAGCCCTGATCTCCGAAATTTCCAAACTCCACCAGTATGGCTTAGATTTGCCCGAAGGCCTCCTCAGCGGACACGAAATATTAATTTTTATTATAGCTACGGTGAATTTCTCCACTAAGCTGTCGATCGAACTTTCCGAAAGGAGTAAATTTCCCTGAGGTTCCTTAGGAAGAAACTCCTGCAGCTTCTTACAGCATAGATCCCAATCTGTGCTCCTCAGATTCCTAAACGGACGATTTTACCTATACCTATGATCAGAGAAGGAGTGATCGTTAAGAACTCTCCAGTTCGAAGGTTACAAACGTAGGGTCACTCCCCCTATTACAAATAGACAAGTTTTCGCTAAGAATAAAATCAAAGAGAGACTCACTTGATATCTGAGCTTCCCCAGCCACCCCGGCTTTCCTGCGCCTCGCTTCCGCCAGAGTATTCCTCAGCAGCACTGGAGGTGGTTCCACCTTATCATCGTGAGCCATATACGCGGACATGGGCCAAAGTTCTCCGGCCCCGTCCTCGAGTCTCACTGTTACTACGTCTCCGGTTCTACGTACCGGGCTGTTGTTTCGGCGATCTAACCCTGTTTAGATCGGCGTAAACCATTCGTCGTTTATCATGTCTGGAGCAATGCCTTGCAGCAGGGTTGCTCCACACGCTTCTGCTCAGGGCTGGAATTGAATCCAACCTTGGCCCAGAAACATATTTTTGCTGCGTATGCCAGCGAAGGCTCCATCCAAACTCCACCTCGGTAAGGTGTAATACGTGCGATAGATGGAGCCATCTTAAGGTCTGCTCAGGCCTTAAGACACATAAGGAGTGGACCACACGGTATGTGGCCCCGCGTTGCTTGCGCTCTCAAGCGCCAACAGCCTCTACGGCTCAAAATGTCGCGCCAATTGCGCCGGTCCCACCCAGCACCCAGAGGGCCTCCACGGCTCCAAGGAGCAGGCAGCAACACACACACTCCCCATTTCTCCCAACCCATCCAACCCCGTCCTGCTCCCACCCAAGTGTTAGGGCTACCCAGCAGCTCTTGGTGCTCTACACTGTCTGTTCCGTGTGTCAGGTCAGAATACGTCGGAATGTGGCATCAGTTAGGTGCAATCTGTGCCAAGGCTGGTGTCACTTTCGAACGTGTTCGGGTCTGCGCACCACAAGTGAGTGGACGGGTGACTACCGCGCCCCATGTTGCAGAGCTATGCAGCCGCATACGCCTCCTCCTCCACCACACCAGTCCCTCACACCCCCCATCACGTCGACTCATCCTGGGCGGATTAAGCTCCTGCAGATGAACTGCAACGGACTCCAGAGCAAGATCGAGGAGATAACCATCTTTATGAGAAGACATGGTCTGTTGATAGCTGCGATCCAAGAGACGAAACTGCGCAGCAATTCAACCCTGTTGAATTGCAACGGATACAATGTGCATCGTAAGGATCGCGAGCGTGATAATAGAGGTGGCTTAGCATTTATCACACACAACACAGTGCAATATCGTCTTATCGAAGAAGACATTAACCCCAGGGATACTACACTTGAATGTCAGGGCATAGCTATCCGGTCAGGTAATGTCGAACTCGAAATATTCAATTTATATATACCCCCTGTCACCTGCTGCCCTACAGGATATCACCCTGACATAGGTGCGCTCCTCACAGGTGAAAACCGATTAGTAGTAGGTGACTTTAATGCACATCATGATCTTTGGCATTCAAGCCTGCCAGCAGATCGTAGGGGAAATGATTTGGCTGAGCAGATAGACGATTCGACATTCTGCACGATGAATAATGATGCCCCCACCAGGATTATGGGTAGTTGTAACAGCTCGCCTGACCTAACTATAGCTAGTGCAGGTCTGATAAATAGCATAACTTGGCGGCCTATGCTATCGCTTGCATCAGACCACCTACCCATAATCATCACGATTGACAGACCTGTCGACTTTGTCTCCGCGGATCGAAAGACTTTTATCAACTTTAAAAAAGCTGATTGGTCCGGATTCGCGGTATTCACCTAGAGTACCTTCGGTGCCCTACCCACACCAACAGATGTTCGCGCTGGCGAACGGCCCGCTTCGTTCCCGCTGGAAGAATACCGGAGATTCGTCCGAATTTCCCAGCGGAAGCGACAACGCTAGCCAACGAACGTGACCACCTTCGCCTGTCCGATCCCCAAAATCCCCGCATTAGGGATTTAAACGCGTTGATTCGGACCCTGGTAGACGAACATAAGCGGAACAAGTGGAAAGAGCACCTGAAGTCCTGCAACTTCGCGGCAGGTGTGGGCAAGCTTTGGACCACCGTGAGTCCAATCCGGCGAAGCGTGATGATCGAGTGGAGATTTCATTCGGTGACCGCGCTTCGTCGGACCCGAAGAGATGCGCGAGCTACTTTAGCCGACAGTTTATACTGCATCGTTCGGTGGATAGGACTAAAGGGAAGGTGTCCAGAAGGCTACGCAAACTACCAAAACCAAGCGTGCCTCTTGCCTTCACATATAGTGGTGTTGCGGAAGCCATCGGGAAGGCGAAAGCCTCCAAGACCATTGGTCCTGACGGACTAAGCATGTTGATGCTAAAAAATTTGGGCCCCAAGGGAGTAGCATACCTTACGAGACTGTTCAATATGTCTATGACTACCCTCATCATTCCAGATACCTGGAAGACTGGGAGGGTACTACCGCTGTTAAAACCAGGAAAACCGGCCGGAAAGGGAGAATCCTATCGACCGATTTCCCTCCTTTCACGAGTGGTTAGGACACTCGAGGCTATGCTGCTTCCTTATTTTACACACCATCTGAGCCCGGCTAAGCATCAACACGGCTTCCGGAGGGTGCACAGCACAATAACAGCACTAAGCGTCATAAACACCCAGGTGATTCGTGGCCTCAATCGTAGCTGTCCCTGTGAGAGAACTGTCTTAGTGGCGTTGGACCTATCAAAGGCTTTTGATACGGTCAACCATTCAACGCTACTTGAAGACATCGAAACATCCACTCTCCCGCAGGGTCTGAAGCGGTGGACCGCTAACTACCTGAGTGGTCGACAGGCGTCGGTGTATTTTAGAGACTCAACATCTAAACCGAGAAGAATTAAGCAAGGGGTACCCCAGGGTGGCGTCCTCTCCCCGGTTATGTTTAATCACTATATCTCGTAGCTCCCTCAGCCACCCGAGGGGGTTTCAATAGTCTCATATGCCGATGACTGTACGATCATGGCATCCGGCAATGCAATTGATGATATATGCTCAAAAGTAAATGGTTACCTCTCAGAACTTGCTCGTTTCTTCACTGGTCGGAACTTATTTCTATCCCCTGCTAAATCCTCGGCGACCTTATTTACCACCTGGACGAAAGAGTTCAAGACACAATTAAATATACATGTAGACGGTACACCTGTACCGACAGTAAACCCCCCAAAAATTTTGGGTGTTACATTCAACAGCATGGCCTCTTTCTCTGCGCACACAACTGCAGTCGTCAATAAAGTACAGAGCCGCAACAAAGTCCTCAAGTCGCTTGCCGGCAGCACTTGGGCCAAAGACAAAGAAACGTTGTTGGCAACATACAAGGCGATTGGCCGGTCGGTTTTAAACTACGCCGCTCCAATTTGGTCGCCCGGGACAAGCAGGACCCAGTGGATGAGACTACAGGCTACCCAGAATACAGCACTCCTGACGGCAAAGGGGTGCCTTCTGATGTCTCCGGTAGATCATCTACACCATGAGGCTTCAATGCTCCCAGTTAGGGAGCACAACTTTATGCTCGCCAGGCAGTTCCTCGTTGGTTGTCATCGTAATGGCCACCCTAACGAGTACCTGCTTGCAGAGGATCCGCCTCCGAGACATGTCAGGGGGCATCTCCTAGATATGGCCGCCGAGATCCAATCGCACACCACCAACAGACTTGACCCTGCTGCCTACCGGGTAGTCCTGAACGACATTCACCACCTTCATCGACTCTCGCCCTGCGAATGCCGTCCTCGGGGTCAAACCACCACCCATAGCAGAGGAGGAGCTCCAGCTGCCTCGTGAATCCCGCGTCACTCTGAATTAACCCAGACATACCCAATGTGTGTCCGGCATGTGATAACTTCCCTCACGATACTGCTCACCTTTTCACATGCCCCTTAAAACCGACTCATCTAACCCCCCTTTCCCTTTGGTCCGACCCTGTCGAAACTGCGCGTTTCTTGGGCCTTCCCCTAGATGAGTTTGATGATAACGACCATGGTTGAACCGATCTTGCAGGGTCTGGGTAACCGCTACAACAACAACAACAGCCCCCCGCGGCAGCGTCCTCGCTATCCGAGGCAAGTAGCCTCTCCTCCTCCGCCCCATCGAACAGCCTGTTTAGGCTGAGGACGAACCCTGCGACCGAGGAGACTCCCCCAGCGCTCTCGGCCTCCGACCTGACGGAGTCTACCTCCATGCTCATGAAGGCGTTCATAACTTCCACCGCTTCCTCCGCGTCAGGTCCGCAGACCTCCGGCACCAACTCCGGTTCAACCGGAAGGAGGGCGTCACTACCTCTGGCATCGGATTGGTAGATTTTAAGGGCTACCTTTTCGAAGCCATTGGATATGACCCCCTGCTGCTCAGCGAGAGGGCCGAGGAACACATTAGATTACGGAATTCAGCTGTCAAACTCTGAAATATGTACAAATGTATGTATGTATGTATGTATGGAGTATAAAAGACAAAAGAAACTAAGCAAAAACCCAGTTGAAATTCATGTTTTTAACAGTGTAAATATTAATTTGTTCAAGAAATGTTATATGCTGTAGAAAACAGTAACAGGGGCGAGCCCCCTGTTCTGTCGTAAACCGGAAAGGAAAATCCACCTTCAATATTTATTCGAACTTTACAATTTCTTTAAAAAAAAACTGTAATTTTACCCCATTTTCAAATGGGTCCCCAGGGGTCTGTGGACTGTACTCTTTCTAATGGTGTGGGATTCGGGTGCCACGCTCAATCCGCCTCTACGCTTTATGCATAAACCTTTGTACAAATAACTAAACATTCATACAATATACATACTATATGTACACATAAACATGTACCTATGCAGGTGGATAATAATCCTAATTTTGAAGAAAAACTAATCTGGGCGATCACAGCAGATTGGATTCAACACGAGAATTTTAAAGGAAGCGACATCAAATTACATACATACAGTGGTTCACAGCCAAAGTGATGCAACCGTATAAGAAATAGTAAAGCAAGTATTACCTGAAAACTAAATACATCTTTCAAAAAATATAAATACCACTTAACAGCAGCAGGTATACACAATTAATTTTTGCTTTAAAAAATTCAGATTGTATAGTTATTTTATTATATTAACAACAAAAACAAACTTCAGTATTAAATTGCACCTCAGAGCGAAAATGATGCAGTAACAAAAAAAAAAAGAATACATTGCAATTTTTTAAGTATACTTTGTGAATACCCCTTACTATCTATACCAGCTTTCATACGTTTCGGCATGGATTCCACCAATTTCTTTGTATAGTTAGACAGCGTTCAAACGGAAACTTTTGTTGCTTATAATCGGCGATTTTCCTTTTGGTGTTGCTCGTCGCGTTCACGCAGAGCAACTCTGTTCAGGCAATTTTCTGGCATTTCATTTTATATCATTTTCGCAAATTTCTGTACGCTTCGCTTAAGCGGCATTTACCATTCTGATAAATTTTGTGATTATAAGTAAAAGGTGAGTTGAAAAATGAAGTTTTAACATAATTTACGTTAATATGTATAGTATATGCATACACATGTGTATATTTAATCGCAAAAAAATAAGAACAAAATTTCATTTCCCAACTTACCGTATGTATTCACTTAAAACTCAACAAAACTGCAACCACTGAAAGAATTTATAAATTAAAAGGAATGTCAAATTTCTTAGCTGCCGACTGAGGCGAATAAGAACACAAAGCGTGTCGCCCGAGCACGAGCAACTCGGTGCCCTTCCCCTTTCCCCTTTCCCCTTTCCCCGTCCCTCTCTCTCCTACAAGTAACGAGTTGCCGCGACAAAAGTTTCCCTGTCTGAAAGCTGTCTTAGGAGCAAGTTTATTCCATTCTGCTTACAGGGCGTTTTTCAAGTCGTTTTTATTTCAAATCTCTCGTTCCAAAACTGACCAGTTATTTAGTTTAGTTTGCAAAAAAACAAACTTCGGTATTAAATTGCACCTCACAGCAAAAATTATGCAGTAACAAAAAAAAGGAATACATTGCAATTTTTTTAAGGACACAACTAAAATTTTAGGTCGATTAATACTTTGTGGGGTACCTCTTACTATCTACATATATGTAACTGTTTTCATACGTTTCGGCATGGATTGCACCAATTTCTTTGTATAATTAGGAGCAAGTTTATTCCATTCTGCTTTCAGGGCGTTTTTCAAGTCGATTTATTTCGAATCTCTCGTTCCAAAACTGACCACAGATTCTTGACTACATTTAAATCTGGAGACTGTGCTGGCGTTTGTACTATGTGCGGACAGTTCCAAATAAGCCAACTTTGCACTACTCCGAATATGTGTTTCTAATCATTATCTTGATTTATTTATTTATTTATTTTATTTATTTATTAATAAGTAGCCTACGGCTAATAAAATTATTCTTATTTACAAATAAAATTTCAAAAATTAACAGCCAGCTGTTTATGACATTTTAAATTTTAATTATAAACTAAATTTTAATTATAATTATACACTAAATTATATAACTTATTTTTACTTCAGTCTTAGGAATTGAAAAGGTACATACAAAGCGGACATCACATTAAAGTTCTTTTCATACATTACAAAGTTTTTGTATTTACAAATATCTAAGCGTAGTACATTGTAGATATATAAACTATATTTCGCTATTGATAACTAGCCATAATCCTATCTTTTCCCTAAACTTTCCTACGGTTCTTATATGTTTAATTTCCTCCGGGACGGCATTATACATTGCCAGTCCATTATTAAATACTGATTTCAGGCCCTTACTTGTACAAACAGGTTCCAAGTGAAATTTATTTGCCTGTCTAGTTAAGTATTGGTGAACATCTGAGTTTCTTCTTACTAAAGACTCTAAATATTCCGGAAGCAACCCATTTTCTATTCTATAAATAAAAGTCAACACATCTCTTTTTATTTCATTTGCGACCGATAAATAGCCTAATTCTTTTCACATATTGTTAACATTTTCACTACGCCTTTTGTTCAGTACTGCCCTCATCCCTTTATTAAAATTTTTCTGCAACTTGGATATTTCTTTTTTATTTGCCATTGAGAGTATTGTAGAACAGTATCTTATATGGGGTACCAAAATCATTTTAAATAATGTAATTTTCCCTGTTTTGGAAATAGTTTTCCGTAATCTATGCAATAAATTTACTTTCCTTGCTATTTTACCATTTATACATATATTCAACATGGCCTTTAAACGTCAAATTGTTATCTATAATTACCCCTAGATACTTATACCTTTGAACTCATTCTATCGTTGAACCCATAAGTAGAACTCTTGTTCTCATTTCTGCTTCTTCCCTAAACCTATACTTTCCAAACGCCATACATTTTGTTTTCTGTGCATTGACACATAATTGATTCTTACATAACCTTTCGCAGACGGAAGTTAATTCTTCATTCATTTTGATACTTAGATCCTGGACATCTTTTCCACTTATATAAATCAATGTGTCGTCTGCAAACATATGTACTTTACAATGTTGCAATACTCCTGGTAAGTCATTTATGTACATTATGAACAACAAGGGACCTAATTTACTTCCCTGTGGAACACCACTTATGACTTCTTTCTCATCTGACACTCTATTATTAAATCTCACAGTCTGATATCTCTCACTTAGGTAGTCTTCATTCCATTCATAAACACAACCCGTAATGTTATACATTTCCCTTAATTTTTTTAATAACAGCTTCCTATTTATTGTTTCAAATGCTCTTTTGTAGTCCAGAAAAATTGCAAATATACCTTCTCCTCCGTCAATTGTTCTTAGCCAATCTTCAGTAACTAATTGTAAAGCCGACTCTGTGCTATGTTGCTCTCTAAAACCTGATTGGTGTTTTGTCAGTAATCTATTTTCTGATATATACTTTAATAATGTTTCGTGTACTATAGTCGCAATCACTTTTTCTATTACTGGCAGAGTATTAATTGGCCTGAGGTCATTACAATGAACACTCCCCTTAATTTTGGCAATTGGCACAATCACTGATGTTTTTAGTGATTTTGGCATCATTTTTTGTGCAAGTGACTGTTGAACAATGTCTGTTACTTCATCACCAATCACCGCCCATAATTTTTTAATAATATCACAACTAATGCCATCGGGACCATTCGTATTTTTTAGATTTTTGACAATTTTTTCAACAGTTTCCTTATCTACTTCTTGAAACTCACTTAAGGAAATGTTTTCATTCCTCATTTCCATTTCGTAGCTATTTCCATTGGATGTACTTTCGACTATTTCCTCTACACTACTAACAAAGAACTGATTTAATCCATTTGCTATTTCATCTACATTAAATACATGTTCATTTCCAATTATAACACTTTTCATTTGTTTAGATTCAGCTTTGTATAATGTTTTCAGATGTTTCCAGAGGTTCTTTGGGTCTTTCTTCAGTCGTTCAAAACTATCTTCATGATATTTATACATTGCGCTCCTCCAAATATTAATAAATTTGTTTCTACTTTGTTTATATAGATCCAATGCCTCCAAATACCCGTAACCTGTTTCTTTTAACAGGAGAAACCTATTATAAGCCATATCCCTTTCTATCATGTTAAGTTTTACTTCTGCCGAGAACCACGGACACGGTTTACTTTTTACCCATATATCTCGTCTCATACCTTCTTGTATACTCTCAATCAGTACTTCTTTTAAAAAGTCATATTCTTAATTTATTCTGTACTACTTTAGATACCACTTCGTAATCTATCTTTCCCTTCATAAGAAACTTTTGTCTCTCACCTGTAGAACAGTTGAGTAACCCCCCAATCGTTATATCAATTATATGATGATCAGAAATCCTTGGTGTGTGTATTACTGTACATTCCATGTTTCTGTTATCAGTTATCACCAAGTCGATCAGCGTTTCTCTGTCCTTGGTCACCCTAGTAGCATTTGACACAATTTGTTTCATACCTAATCCCCTGACACATGATTTTAACCTTCTAGTATAATAGTCGTCTTCTTTCAACCAATCAATATTAAAATCTCCTCCAATAATGCAATCTTTTTGACTACTATCTAACAGCTCTTCCATAATTAATGAAAAATCATCAATAAATTCAGCTTTACTACAACTTGGAGATTTATAGACGCCTGCAAACGTACCTATTGCGTCGCCCTTAAGAAATATTTTAATTGCCAGTATCCACCACTCTTTCTGTTTTCTCTGATTTTTGATTACTTCATAAGAAAATTCTTTATTAACATATATTACGATTCCTCCAGTATGTACAGAAACCGAATCACATCTAATACTAGAATATCCCTTAATTTCAACTAATGCATCATCATCAACATCTGTTACGTGTGATTCTACAATTATTACCAGGATTGGTCGAATTTCGTGAAGAAATCAGACCATTAATATTTAAAACTATTAGACGCCTTTTAAATTCATTTACCTTTGTTTTGGATTGCTATATGCTATCATACATAATTGATCTTCTCTTCATGTTCATTCTTCTTTGATATACAGGACACTCGCTACTGAGTACACTGTGGCTCAAATCTAATTTTAATTGAAGCTTATTGTTTGCCTTCGCACAATTCACGCATTTTATAGCTGCCGCTTTACAGTCCTTAGCCAGATGATCCCCTCCACATTTCCCGCATATTTTTCCACCTTTGCATGCTTCACTCCAATGGTCGTACGAGTAGCATTTCATGCACCGCGATACTGCCAAATACTCATTCACTCTGCACCTCAGCCATTTGATTTTCAATCTTCCTTCCTCGATCATTCTTCGAAACGTCTGCGGATCAGTCTCCAGTACTACGATATACTTATGTATTCCTGCTTCTCTTGTTTAATTTCACCTCAATTTTAGATTCTGCTTTGATTATTTCTGGGTTATGATTTTGTAATGCATTCAACAATTCACTATCTTCCATTTCATCTTCAAAATCGTATATTCTTATCCTTGGTCTCTTCAATTCAGGTATTTTGGCTTCATATTCTTTCCCCATCTTCTTTATGACCTCAGTATTTATTTTCTGGATTCCTTCCTTGGTCTTGCATGTTATTGCAATGCCACCATTTCTTATTTTTCTGACTTTTACTTGTTTACTTCTAGACTGATTCAATGCTTTTACCCCTTTTTACCAAATTTAGTGTTATAATTTTATTTATTTTGGCTGTTAATTATACAATCGCAGATTTTTCCAACCACTTGTTTTCAGTGTTGATAGTACCGAAAGTTTTCGGAAATATTTAATTTCGCGGCACTTTGTAGTAAATTTCGTTTCAGAATACCCAGATACACACTCTTGTCCATAGTGCAATCGATGAAATCCAAATTTCCGACTCCAGAAGACGACATGCATCCCCACACCATTACATGCCTTCCACCATGTTTTACGGTGCTACGTAGATTAGATTTTGCAGTTGTAGCTCAGCATTTCCTTTTCTCCATATATATGTACATAGCTCTTTCCATTTGTCGTCGATCGCGCTAGCGAATATAACGCAAATCCAAAATCTCTAATTATTCCGGTTGGACTTGGTTTATTTCTATAGAGTAAAAAGGTTATGTATTTGCATATGTACACGTACAATCAGCAATACTCACCGCAGTGTGTCCTTCGCTCCTCTCCAATGATCGACGACTGAACCACTGTTCTTGCTACGTTAGCTAATATAAATTTTGGCAAGTTATGTGCGCACAAAGGAGAAACAGCGATTGACGCACTGCGGTTAGCGAATAAATGTAATAAGCATATACAAGTACATTGAACATACATACACATATACATACGTACAACTAAGAAAATACGGCGATGAAAATAACGATAAATACTGCAAAACGGTTCAAAATTATATAAGCGTAGATAAATAGGAGTTTTGACATTTATGTTTACGAATGTAACCACATACGAAGATGTGACGAAAGGCAAAGTGACATATGCAAATCATACCGTATGTGGAAGTTACTTTGACAAAGATAAAATATATAAATAAAAATTAGGCACATTGATACAATTGGCAACATATTTGAATGCTAAAGAAGGCGGGCGGCAACATCCCCGGCCCCGTGAATCAACCCGATTCACCATTTTCAGTGTCTAGGATCGCCAGCTTGGATACTGCACGCTGCTTCACACCACCAGCTGTTCGGACGTCGACTCGCCTGACTTCACCATCACGCCCAGGATAAACACGCTCCACTTTGCCACGGCACCATTCGCGTCTCGGTACATTGGGGTCGCATATGAACACTAAGTCGCCTTCCTGCACCGCTTTAGTTCGTTGGCACCACTTCACTCGGCGGGTTAACGTGGGAAGGTACTCCGCTATCCACCTTTTCCAAAAGTGGTCTCTTAACTGGCGGGCAATCCGCCACTGCGGACGTAGAACACAAACCTTTTCGAGGACGTTGTCTGCGATAGGAGTCTGCGCGGTGTTTGACTCATCTAAGAGAAAGTCGTTAGGTGTTAAAGGCTGCTCTTGGTTGGCGTCTATGGGCAAATGGGTAAGAGGCCTAGAATAAACTATGTTTTCCGCTTCGATTAGAAAACAGTTAAACGTGTGTTCCCGCGGCGAAGTCTCTTTCAATGTCTGTCGAAGAACGCGTTTGACGCAATGAACCATTTTTTCCCAGGCTCCTCCTTCTGTTGGATTGAATGGAGAATTAAATATCCATTCGACACCACTTCGCGATAACTCGTCTTGTAAGCGAGCGCAGTCAAACACCTCGTTAAATCGCTTGGCCTCTCTATCAGCGCCCACAAAATTTTTCCCATTGTCAGAGCGCAGACGAATAGGCACACCACGGCGATTTATGAAATTGCGAATTGCCACGATGTAGGAATCGGTACTCAAATCGTGAGCTAACTCCAAGTGGACGGCTCTCACAGTCATGCACGTAAATAGGGCGACCCACCTCTTCTCTTTACTGCGTCGATTGGTTACGGTTACCGGGCCGAAATAATCCAGGCCCGTATAACTAAACGGCCTTACGTACGGCGTAAGTCTGTCGGCAGGTAGTGGTCCCATCAGAGGCGCTTCCGGCTTGGCTTTGGTTAAGCGGCACACTGTACAAGTTGCTATCACGCTTCGCAACAAATTTCGTAATCGTGGGATCCAATACTTGCGACGGATTTCGCATATAGTTGCTTCTGAGTTTTGATGACGCATTATATTGTGGTAGTGCGCCACGACGAGTCTTGTTACATTGTGATTCGATGGCAATATGATGGGTCGCCTTGAACTTATCGGAAGCCAGCTAGCGCTATCTATGCGCCCTTTCACCCGGAGAATGCCTTCCTCATCTAAATACGGTGAGAGCTGTAGAAGCGTGCTAGTGCGAGCGATGTTTTGGTTGTTCTCAATCTGCTGGATCTCTATAGCGAATGTTTCGCGTTGAACGAGGCGGCATAGTCTCCCTTTGGCGAACTCTATTTCACGTGCAGTCAGACCGAAACATTGGTCAGATTGGACAATGCGGCGGCAAGTATTTAAAAAACGTAAGACCCAGGCGGCAACTCTGGCTAATTTACTGAAAGAAGAAAACCGCTTAAATTCAAATAAGTGAAGGTTTACGATTACCAGGACGTGTTTAGGGCGAAGTTCTTCATCAGGCTCGTTGCTGCTGCTTACTGTAGGGTCACCAGTAGGCCAAGTGTCCGGCGATTGTTGTAGGAATGGTGGACCTCGCAACCAACTGGCTGTTGGCCCAAGCTCCAGACGATTGTTCATTCGCGTTGCTTCGTCGGCAACGTTTAATCCGGTAGGTAGCCACTTCCAGCTTGAAACGTTTGTGGCAGCCAATATCTCGCCAACTCTGTGCTGCACGAATGGTTTGTAGCGCCTATGCTCGCTTCTAATCCACCGGATGACCGTCGTTGAGTCGCTCCACAGAATACATCGTTCGACGTCGACCGTATGTTCATCGCGTATGCAACTCAATATACGAGTTCCCAATACGGCCGCTTGGAGCTCAAGGCGTGGCACTGTAAGTGGTTTCACTGGAGCGCATTTAGATTTTGCGCAGATAAATGAGACTTCGATTTCGCCATTTATGTTTTCAGCCCTCCAATAGGCAACTGCGGCAAAGGCGTCCTCACTGGCGTCGACAAACACGTGAAGCTGTAGCGTGTGCGGTGTACCATTACGGAAATAACAGCGAGGGATAACATATTCGTTGACAGCCACCAATTGTCGCCGCCACTTCTCCCATGCAGCATTACTTTCGTTGGGCAACGGTTCGTCCCAGCGAACGTTTTGCTTCCACACCTCGCGCAAGATTAGTTTTGCCCCGATGACGAGGTTACTTAAGAATACCAGAGGGTCAAAAATCGACATTACGGCGCTAAGGAGCTCCCTTTTCGTCGGGCGCCTTGCTCCACTCATAACTGCTGAGTCCACCTTGTTAAATCGTAGTTTGAACCCAAAACAATCGGTCGATGACTGCCAAATTAAGCCCAAGACTTTCTCAACGAAGAAGCCCTCTTTTTTGACAATCGGACGTGTGATGTCGTGGCCACCAAGAACATCAACCACCCTCTGTGAATTTGACGCAAAATTCCTAAGTTCGAATCCGGCGTTTAGATGAATAGATCGTACCTGCTGCGAAACTGCGATTGCCTCTTCAACTGTGCTGAAGCTGTCGACGAAGTCGTCCACATAGTGAAAGTCGACTATGGCTTTTATTGCTCGGGACGTGCAGTCGTCGTCACTGCGATGCTCCAGCGCGTTTACTGTTTTGACGTAATTAGCTGCGCAAGGCGAACAAGCAGCCCCAAAGGTCATCACGCGCATTTCGTAAGTTTCGGGTGGATTTGTGGCAACCCCACCTCGCCACAGAAAGCGCTGGGCACACCTGTCTTCTCGCCGAACTAGTACTTGGCAGAACATCTCCTTTATATCTACACACACCGCGATAGCGCCTTCCCGAAAATGAAAAAGTATTGACGGCAACGACTTGTATTCCTGCGGTCCCTTCAGCAGTTGCGAGTTCAGTGAAATCCCTCCAGCCTCAGCAGCGGCATCAAAAACTAAACGCAACTTGCCTGGCTTATTGGGGTTAGTTACAGCAAAATGGGGCAAGTACCACGTCTTAGGCGATGAAAGGACGGCTTCTTCTGGTGGCAGCTTACGTGCATACCCCTTTGCTACGTAAGAATCAATGATGTTTTTGTATTCGGCGGCGAACTCGGTATTCCGACTCATTTTGATTTCAACACTCCTTAATCTTCTTAGCGCCATTGAGTAGCTGTCAGGTAAATCTACTCTGTCCCGTTTCCACAGCAAACCCGTCTGGAATCTACCATTGGTTCGGCTTGGTGTTGTCTTCAGAATGATTTTAGCGCGAACATCGGCTTCACTTTCGACGATTGGTGACGGTCTAATCCCAAAACTCTCCATGTCAAAGTATTCTGCCACCATATTATGTAGTGACTGATCGGAGTGGCTATTCACGAGCAAGCAAGACGGCGACGATGTGTGTGCGATTGTTGTTGGGCCAAAAACTACCCAACCCAGTTCGGTGTTAGCAGCGAACGGACCGCTTTCACCCATTTGTACGGTAGACGATGGCAATCCGAGATGGCAATGATCTATCCCGATTAATAGTTTTAGTGTGACTTGTTCGTATGGTTGTACTGGCAGCTTGCGTATCTGTGTGTCATAACATCTTAACTCAGCTTTGCTCAAACTCTGTAATGGTAATACTAAATTAGACACACCGTACACATTTCGCAACTTATGTCGTTTTTGAATACCGACGCCACTGATACACATGGCCACAATAACGGCTGGCTCCTTTGCTGCACGTCCACCGAACCATTGCAAATTTAAGCTATGCTCCCTTCCATGTAAACCAAGTTCATGGAGGAGGGCCTTATCGACCATCGTTATCGACGAGCCTTCATCCAATAACGCATAAGTCTCGACACACCTCTGCTTACCATAAAGCACCACAGGCAAAATTCTAAACATCTTGTTATCGGCAGTACCACGGTGACGGTTGTGCCCGTGTGGAGCGATGACATTCACGTTGGCCCGTGATCTGTATGCGTTTGCTGCCCTGGTATGACTCTATTGGCAAGTTGTTTGAACTATATGCAACTTCATGCAGTAACTTGTGGTGCATTCTCCTGCACCCATCTGTAGAACATGGCTTGTGCCGCTTGCAATTACGCGTGCCATGTCCGGCATTAAGGCACGCAAAGCATAAACGACGTTTCTTCACTTCAGCCCACCTACTCGTCACTGACAGATCAGCGAAATGTTTACAGTCAGCAGTCCTGTGCAGGCCCTGGCATATGGGGCAGCTTAGAGGACGTTGGGTTTCAGTTGCGTGCAGTACAACTCGGCGTTTGGCGTCGCGTATTGGCTCGCCATCGTATACTATGCAGATTACTTTTGCTAATTTTGTGAGCCACTCACTAAATTACTTCACTGTTGCATACGGCTGTATGGAAGCTGCGTAACTAGCCCATTCTATACGTTTACTCATAGGCAGTTTCATAATGAGTTCGTCGAGCAGCGTAGGATTGGCGAGGTGCTGTTCGCCTCCTTTGGCTGACTGCAAGAAGGCGCAAATATTGTTTACTTTTGTTGCGAATGGCACCAACTTTGCCATTGCACTCTCTGCAATTGGCGTTATTTCTTTAATTTGTGCTAATTGGCTCCGAATCAGCTGTTCGGGGCGACCAAACCTAATTTTTAGCTGTTCAATTACATTGTTGACGTTGCTCGGGTGTATAAGTAGACACTTTACGGTTTCTCGTGCTTCGCCCTTCAAGCATTTATGTAGCCTTTGATTATTTTCGAAGTTGCTATACCCATAAGCTGCAGTGGATTCAGTGAAAGCAGAGTAAAATATTGGCCAGTCCTCTGCTTTCCCACAAAAATCTGGCAAAACCTGCATTTGTCTAGGTTAGCAAGATGGCGCCGCGGCTACAGGGCCCATGTTTGCAAAAACAGGTGTCGTATTTGAATTAGAAATCATTGACGGGGCATCACTCGGTGGTACCGGTGGATTGGCGTACATGTAAGGTGGTACCGACATACCATTTGACGAAACAAAATTTGCGTTTGTGGCAGGTACACCATTTGCAAAATAAAGCGGCGAGTATCGTGCATCGGCTGGTACCACATTCGTGTTCGACCCTGACGGAAATTGTAACTCCGCCGAGTGTGCAGACAACGGCTGCCCTGCTGATGTTTGGCTAACTGAAGCTCCGGCAACGGAAACATTTATGGGCGCAATAGCGCACGACTCGTGCACCTTCAATTTCGCTTCAGCAGCGATTTGCTTTTGCATTGCTTGAACTACATTTTCTAGGCGTGCAGCAGAAGTCGTTGACGAAGCATGAGAAGTTGCTTCAGTGGATTTTGGAGCGGCTGGTGCGCCACCGGCTGTGGCGGTGGCTATGACTAAAGCGGCATTGAGAGCGGCTGGTGCGCCGCTGACTGTGGCGGTGGTAGTAACTACTGGCGCGGCTGGCAAGGCACATGATGGGGCAGTGGCAATGGCTTTCGATACCGCAGTGTTCGAAGCGGCTGATTTCGACCTAGTAATATTCGATGCCGGGGCGTTGGCTTCCATTATAGGCGAATCGCAGGCGTCTGTGTTGAATCGAGGGCTTCGGCGAGGTGATTTGCCCATATAACTATGTCGGAATTTTTGCCAGATGTGTAGGCGAAATTGCTGATTATTAACAATTAGGACGTCAGCATTGATATAAAGGCATACAATGCGAAATAAAAATGTCGTCGATCGCGCTAGCGAATATAACGCAAATCCAAAATCTCTAATTATTCCGGTTGGACTTGGTTTATTTCTATAGAGTAAAAAGGTTATGTATTTGCATATGTACACGTACAATCAGCAATACTCACCGCAGTGTGTCCTTCGCTCCTCTCCAATGATCGACGACTGAACCACTGTTCTTGCTACGTTAGCTAATATATATTTTGGCAAGTTATGTGCGCACAAAGGAGAAACAGCGATTGACGCACTGCGGTTAGCGAATAAATGTAATAAGCATATACAAGTACATTGAACATACATACACATATACATACGTACAACTAAGAAAATACGGCGATGAAAATAACGATAAATACTGCAAAACGGTTCAAAATTATATAAGCGTAGATAAATAGGAGTTTTGACATTTATGTTTACGAATGTAACACATACGAAGATGTGACGAAAGGCAAAGTGACATATGCAAATCATACCGTATGTGGAAGTTACTGTGACAAAGATAAAATATGTATATGTATAAATAAAAATTAGGTACATTGATACAATTGGCAACATATTTGAATGCTAAAGAAGGCGGGCGGCAACACCATTCGATCTAACAAGGTTGAATTTACTCTTCTGCAAAAATTGCGGCATTGCAGAAGGTTTCGCTCTTATATAAGTAAAGGCCCGTTCACATAGGACTTTTGCTTTGCTTTGCTTCAGAGTTTCGCTTTGACAGATAAGTTCAATACATGATGTTATATGAGTCCTGCTAAATACAAAGCGAGAAAAGTAGAGCAAAGCAAAGCGAAGCAAAATTATGGGCAACTCTCAACTTTTGTACGCTTTGGCAATCAGCTGTTATCATTTCCATTTAATTTTTATTTTGGCGTGCGTATACACACTACAGACACTCGCGAATTTCAAACATTAGTAGCATAACTACTTCCAGCATATCAGTAAAATTCATTTTTTTATTCTATCTTTAAACAAAACACTCTGAACAAACACAAATCGCAACTCAACAAACTGCTAACGCAGAAACTGTCAAAGCGTTCTATGTAGCTGACCTTCTACGCCTCACGCTTTGTTGTTAAAGTTCGAACTGCCAAGCAAAGCGAGGAAAGTTCTATGTAACGGCCCATAAGTAAATGTTCGTTTGCAAACTTCTTCCTTGCTATTCGATTTTTAGCATTGACGCATGGTTTATTTCGGGCTGTTCGGACATTGAAATGAGCTTCTCTGAGCACTCTTCGTATGGTTTCCGGATAACTTTTCTATCCAAGATATTTTTCCACTTCGTTGCCTAAAGCTGGAGCACTTAAATTGGGATTTTCACGTATTTTCCGTACAATCCAACGGGAATCACTTTCGTTAAATATTTTATTGAGCCGATTTCTTTTTATTTGCGACACGATTTTCTCGAACATAGCGTTCAATGATATGCTGAATAGTTCCTTGACTCAGTTTCACCATTTTCGCGATTTTGCGTTGACTTTTGCCGTCTTTATAATGCTTTAGTATTATTCGCGCACTTCAATACATATGTACATATGTACATGTTTGGCGCCCCATTTTGAACTACACTATATGAAAGACAATAAGAGTGTTCGTTTTAAAAACCCAGTAAAAATTAGCGTCTTACTCTCTCAAATGCAGAAAGTTACTGAGTTCTTGGCGAACAGGATTTAGTAAAAACTTGCAAGCCAGTTGAAATAACAGCTGTTTGCTTGCACAGTTGCATTTAAATCTGTGTGTGTCGACAGTTGCTTTTATTTATACAGTTGGTTTTTTGTTTTCTGCTTACAAGTTTTTGGTAAGTATTATAATAAAACTAATAATTTTATAGCTAATTTATATTTTTCATTAACTATTTACTATTTGTAATATGTATTTACTTACTTCTTTTGTTAATAAATCACTCATAATTATGATTTTTCAAATTTATAATTTGAAATGTTGAATTGTTTTGTTGCTGGGACAAATTTTCCCAGCACGAATTAGCAACTTCCCCTCCAAAAGAAATGTCAAAATTGCGCTCTCTCCTTGCAAGTTTTGCAAGTTTTTTGGCGAAACGAACACGATTTGGTACAAATTGGTACTGCCTTTTTACTGGGTTTTTAAAACGAACACTCTTAATACTGTTAAAGCTATCAAATACTATTCCAGGATTGCTCACATTTATAACATAATAAATTAGTAAAAATTTTTTATTTCGCATTATAAATATGATTTTTTACTATCGCTTTTTCATTCGCAGCTGCATCATTTTGGCTGTGAGCCACTGTATGTCCAAACTATAGTAGCCAGATTTGCTGGTTTAATCGGAACAAGATGATATAGTAATTTGGTTGAGGGCACAAAATGGTAACGGCCATTGGTTAATCGTTTTACTTACGAGTATAGTAAAAAAGAAACTCAACACCACCTTTCGCTGGACGATAAAGAAAGGCAGAAATTAAGCACCCCGTTGCTCCTTGCCTGGATGGGCTTACGAAGTTGCGCTGAACAAAAGCAGCGAACGAAAAACAGTCATGTACTCCATCTAATATTCTAATCGGATGGAACAACAGATTTTCCGTTAATCGACGAAATTCTGCAAACTGTCAGGGAAGCAAATTTGCCAAATGCAAGTGTGAACTGATCACGGGTAGCGAAACACGATACGCTCGAAAAGTCTGTAAAATAGTGCAATGAATATTTGCCCCCTAAGATTCTAAACGTCCTTACGGAAGAGTGGAATATATCTTATAAAGAAAAAGCGGTGTACACAGGCAGCGAAACAAATATTTGAAAACCTGTAGGTCCGACGGCAAGAAGAAAAGCGGTTAAAAACCTGTGAAATAATTTGAATAAGTATTTGCTATATTCAGTATTTTATTTGCCCTTATATTTTGATCAATTAGCACCACGAAATTGACCAATTCGATGGTAAAACGCCCTAAAATCAATGAAAAAACTCAGAAATTTTAATTTAAATTCCCATTGTCAACGAATAGTGATCAAAACAAATTCTGAAAAGTTGATTAGAAGTGCTAACTTAACAAGTCACTGTAAAATAAAAGTATCTTTTCAAAGAGGCATTGGAAATTTTCTAAGTCAGTTCAAAATGGCGGACTGGAGAGAAAAGTTGGCAACGTCCAAAACCTTTCATTATTGCATAATGGGCACTTCACATTTATTATTCCGTGTTTAACTAAATGTTAAAATCACGTTAATGATGACGTGCTTTTATCGTCACCTTTTCCCTGCATAGGGGATTGTTACTGGTATAACCCTGCAGGAATTCGCATTAGAAAGTAGTTAACCACTACAAGAACAACAAAATTGCATTGTACAGCTAACTGTTTAACATATGGGTTGGCGTTTTTGTTATATTAAAGTAGCACTAATTTAAAACGTTATTTATTTACATCTGTAATCAAAACTACAACCTTACGTTTGTATTAATGTAATAAAAAAACATTGATCTATTCGCATTGCATTATTTCACTTGTTATCTCATTCCGAATCACTGTCAGTATGCACTTTCTCATCTTCCTTTTTTTCCTCAGTCTTATAGTGTCGGTATTCTTTCTTTAACTCCCACATATTTTTGTGAGGATTCTTCATGTTGTAGTCGCATACCTCTTTAAGAATTTCTTTGAGATAACCAATAGGCTGCTTAGTTATTTTCACCAAATCTTTAATATTGTAGTACTGATGTTTTTCGAAAGCATTGAAGAGCATATCCATAACTGAATTTTTGTCATCGCGAGCTTTCTTCCCTTCCGCCTTTTTCCGCTCCCTGTACTCAATCTGCAATATCAAATAGGTATAGGTTTTAAAAAATTCTTCAAACAAACTTAAGAAAAAGGTACAAACATTGTGTGCGTGGTCTTTAACTGGCTTGAAGTTCTGCACTATTTTATCTATCGGTTGTACTCTTCGTTGCGGCACCGATGCTTTTCTTATGGATTCAAGTTTTAATTGCATATAACAATTATCAGCAATGGGCCGGCACTCCAACTTTTGCACAATACGACCTTCCATACACTGCTTCTCCGCCTCAGTAACGTGCTGTGAATCCTTGTCTTTGCCATTGCTTATGTTATTTAATTCAGGTGGCATAACATGCGAGAATACACCTAACGTCTGCTTCGTCACCACAGACACATCTAAAATATGTTCAGTAGGTATTTTTTCCTCGGGATCCAAGTTGACTACTGCTTGTGTAAGGGATAAGGACACTTGCGCTTTTTGCCCCGGTGTTTTACTAATACGCAATTTCCCCACATCCATATTGGAGGGAGCTTTTGACCATTTTTGGGCAATGTACTTCGGGACTTTAACTAACCAGACCCCCCGTCCTGCATTGGACAAGTCCAATTCCCTATCATCTTTGGACATGCTCGATTTTGGCTTGCCAATAACTTAATTAATTAGAAACTATAGGTTCCGGCGATATATCTTTAAAAAGTTATTCCTCTATAGTGCCTGTAAACGAGATTTCGCTCAATATTCCGAAATACTTTCATACACAAATATCAGCTGTGTCACAGAATTTCGATATGATTCGTTACCATATGTAGTTGTTGTGGCGGCAGCAACTATATCGATACTTTTGCCATTCGAACCCGATTTATTTTGATCGATAGGTTTACAACGATATTTTTAACCCGAATATTTGTTCCCAGAATCGTTTCGAACTGGCATATAAACATTTAAGCGATGCCACATAAAAGAAGTTTGATTTTGTGTGACCGAAAAGCGAAAAACGCAAATGGAATCCCACAGTTAGCGCTTTGATAACTCTAACTTATTTATTGTGCAAGGTTAAAAAACTAAAACTTTAAACATTTATTTGGTTAAATCTGTAAATTTACGTTGTTTTTTCCGTAGAAAATTGTACTGTAGCGTCTATTTCGAAGCAAATGTGAATACAAACAGAAACATGAAAATCAGTTGATTGTCAAAGCGAACGAAAAGATGAGAGCTCCAACAACAGTCGGTTCTACGACACCGGAACGACCCGGATTAATATCCGGCCAAGGACTGTCACTTCAGCAGCATTCCCCAAAAATTTATATGGAATGGTTTATGCTTTTACAACAACAACATGAGAGTTGGCGAACTTTCAGCTTTGCTTTGGCATCGTCGTTGATTTTATGGGAAACTTCGTATAATTGTTTGTATTCCTCATTAGTAACAACTTAGTCAAATATTTCACATTTCTCCAAAGTACTTCTTCCTGTTTTTTTTACTGATGTACTGAGTTTTGTTCTGAAATGTAGTTATTAAAAATGTACTGATGTTCTCTTCCTGTTTCTGTTCTATGTGCTTTCTGCTTTTTCTTCTCGCTAGTGAGATAGGTTTTTTCAGTATAAAAAATTGTGAATGAATGCAAGTGAGAAGTCTTCTAAAATAAAGATGGCGGCGGCTGATATTAAATGTCACAAACAGCCATTATTAACTGCCAGACATAGAAATTCGCTCAGGGAATGTCATAAAAATAGTGAGGTTTGCTACATCAGGTGATCTCAGCTTTGACGCATTTTGTCGTCTATGGGCTAAGATATTTCATTTGTATCTATGCACAATGGTATATAATTTTTCATTCGGTACATGTCTTTGAGTAGGAAGGTTAGTTCCATGCGCACTATTTTGGGCGAGAGGACGTTGCGAATTGCGATGTTGCCGCTATTAAATATATTATGAAATGAGAAATTGATGTTAAACTGAAAAACTACACATACGACTCGAGAGCTAGCTTTCCGATTGGTATGGGAGAAAACGCATAGTTAATACTTTTAGCGGTATTTTTCAAGCAAGGGAAGACCGTCCGTAAATAAAAGCAAAATGTTGTGTCGAAATCACTTGCACTAAATTACTCTAGTTTCTTAGCTGGTGGAAAAAGTTTTAAGGTCGGCAAAGAGATCTTCGTAGAGAAACTTCTGCGGCGGCATCGAGGATGCTTCCGAGACAGCCAGGCTAAGGAAGGTTCTCTCAGGATCCTCTAATCCGATAGGTTTCTTGCAAAAGCAAGACGGTTACTGGACCTCAACGGGAAAGGAAACCCTTGAACTGCTACTAGACACCCACTTCCCTGGGAAAACAATCGCGGAGGAAAGAGTTCCTCCGTTTATTTCTTCCAACCCCGTCAACATACCGGTTTCGGAAGAAAAGTTTAAATGGACTATCCAAAGCATTAAGCCATACAAATCTGCTGGGCCGGATGGGATAATACCTGCTCAGCTAATTAAGGCACTGGAGGTGTCTGCAAAATGGCTCTCTATTATTTTCAGGGCCTGTTTCAAACTGAATCACATACCGTTGGCATGGAGAAATGTCATGGCTGTTTTTATTCTTAAAGCCGGTGAGGCCTCACACACTAATCCAAAGGATCTTAGGCCTATCAGTCTATCATCCTTTGCTTTTAAGGCACTTGAAAGGATTGTTAGTAGCTACCTGTCCGATACCATCGACAGTGGACTACTGTCTAATGACCAACATGCCTACCGCAAAGGCAAATCTACTGCACTCCATAGCTTTATTGAGAAATCTCTCAGCGTCAAGGAGTTCTGTCTTGTAGCCTTCCTGGACATTGAAGGCGCCTTCAATAACGTGTTTCCAGAAGCTATAACTGGCGCCGTTAGGGATCTAGGGGTTGAATGCTCACTGGTTGAGTTTATCGGCCAGCTACTCTGTTGCAGAGTAGTAAGGGCAAAGCTGGGTGCGAGCGAATTGTCGCGGCACGTGTCGAGGGGGACGCCACAAGGAGGTGTCCTATCCCCACTTCTATGGAACCTCACCGTTAATACGCTACTGCGAGATACGGCATGGGGTAGTGCAAAAGTTGTCGCGTACGATGATGACGTCACGATCTCACTCAGGGGAAAGTTTCCGCAGACATTATGCGAGCTGATGCAACGAGGTATCCAAGTGGTCCACCCACTGCGGCCTCAGGGTCAGCTCAAGTAAAGTGGAACTTGTACTCTTCACGAGAAGGTGTAAAGTGCCTTCGGTGACTCCACCTGTACTAAATGGTATCCGGTTAAGTCTTTCTACCAGTGCCAAATTTCTAGGCGTTATTTTACATAGGAAGTTGAACTGGAAAGAAAACCTAGTTCAACGTTATGACTAATTCTCCTATCTGGGGTGATCGTAAGGTGGCCGGCATGAGATAAAGAGGTTAACCTCAGGCTACTCACCAAGGTGCAAAGATCTAGTATGATCTGCATAAGAGGGGCGCTCAGAACCACTCCATATGAGGCCTTGAACGCCATTTTAGACCTCTTTCCGTTAGATTTGGTTTGACAACAGATGGTTACGTTGACTGCTTTTCGACTAAGAGAGACATCCCAGTGGCACCCTGAAAGCCAAGGTAACTCTTGCATTTTGAACAAGTTCTGCTCTATTCCGAGCAGCACGGATCGGTGTGCTTTGACATCGGTTTCTGAAAGTAACTTTGTTACACGAATTAAGAGTGGAATCTTGAGTTTCATATCCCCCTGATAGCATTGTCATCTATACAGAATGCTCGAAACTCGATAATAAGCTAGGAGTTTTGTCATGAAACCCTCTCCTGCAAATTTCCTTTAGGCCACCAGATCACTACAGCGTCTTCCATGCAGAGGTCTCACCTATCATGAAAGCGGTAGAGAAGATTGGGACCGGGATTATAGGAAAAGACATCTTCATTTTTAGTGACAGCCAGGCTGCAATCAGAGCTCGTTTAACTCGAACATCGCACTGGACTGCCGCCTATCTCTACAGGAGATGGCAAAGCAGAACAGACTGTACCTCATTTGGGTCCCTGATCACCGGGACATAGAAAGAAACTGCATGGCAGACGAACGTGCAAGGTACGACCAAGCAGATTCTTCAGGATAAAGAACGCATCGGTATGCAGTTTGCCACATGCAAACTGCTGCTCAGAGATTTTACATATAAACAAGCTGACAATATATGGAGGCAAAAGACGACCTGTCGAACTTCAAGGCAGACGTGGCCTAAATGGGATCGGCAAAGATCGCGCAGCGTTCTATCTCTAAGAAAGGAAACCATTTCGAACGTGATCGGCGCTCTAACAGGGCACTGTCCGATAGGGAAACATGCTGAAAGGTTGGGGGTGCCCTTCCGAAGATGCTGTAGGAGCTGCAAGAATGACGAAGAGGAGGAAACGATCTTGCATTTACTGTGTAAGTCTCCTGCACTGTGTAAAAGCAGAATGCGATATCTGGGATCACCGTTTCCGGATGACCTTAGTAAGGTTTCAAGCACCGAGATAAATTGTCTGTTGAGGTTCATCAATGAGGCAAACTGGTTTGGTGAGCGCAAGTTCTTCTTCTTGGATGGTACAAAATTTTTCTTTGTGGTAACACAATGGGCCTCCTAATACTGGCCTAAGTGAGCCGCTATAGGTGGCTGCCACTCCAATCTATCCTAACCTAGCTGGTGGAAGTTAGTGCAGCATAAAAACACAGATTGTGATGTCAGCTGTTATTAGAATTTTTCTTTATTCTCTAAACATTTGATTGTAGCGTAAAAATTGAGGTTAACACGGTGCCGACTATGAGCCCACTTGTCACATTCAATGCGCGAAATACGGGCAGACAGGATAACACAAACGCGTAGTAAACGGACTTAGTGGCGTAAAGCCATTTCCTTCCGCCTAACACGAGCACACATGTGATGACTACGGGCCTGGAGAACACTTAGTTGCGAGGTAATCCATTGGAACATAATCCGGGCGCAGTAAGCTTTCCTATGCAACGGGACACAAGTGCGCAGTATGCATACACGAATAGGGGTATGCAAATCCATCTAAATGAGTATATGACTTTCGGGTAGGGCTAATCAAACCCATATAACACACATGCAAATTATAGTTTAAATAATGACTTTTACAGGCAAGGCTACGTCAGCAACAGTTATGGAGCAGGTGAACGGGAATCGAATTTCAACTTGACATCTGTAATGCGTAATAAAAGAGTTTTATTAGACCCGTTTCTTTGTAACCGTCTTGCAAAAGAACACTAGGCAGGATTAAGAATTACATGTAAAGAAAAAACGCTAACGTGGGAAAATATAAGTATAAGAAATAATTCAAATGCGAGTTAAGCCAACTCGGCAAAATAATATCCGACCTGAGATGTAGTGTTGAGAAGTGAAAAAACTGTGCTATTGGAAATCATCCCAAAGAAAATATATGGGAAATTTCAATTTAACACCTAATAAGTTTTTATTTATATAGTATTTTTAATTACATATATAAATAAATCAAAAAACAAATTTTACATCACAGCTATTTTCCGTTATTAAATATCACTACAAAATTTCATGTTTCATAAAGGATGCTAACCTGGCTGCTTTTACAAGTAAAGGAAATTATATCCGAGTTGGAGCGTTCTTTTGCAAGCCGGTTACAATAAAACGAGGCCTTACTCATTTACTTGCGATTCAAGTGTTTCGCTTTCTTGAAAAAAGCCCCAAACTCTAAGATGATATCCGACCTGAGATGCAGTGTGGGGAAGATCTAATCCGCTTTTATTTGCATAGTAATTTAAATATATAAACCTAACATTTGTTCGCACAACTATTTTCCGTTCTTAACTCCACACCTCGACATGCAATTTTTTGATTGCGCGCAATTGTCATTTTTAAGCAATTTGCCAATCGAGACAGCAAATTGAAAGCAATTGGCAATTTATGTTTTGAAATATTTCAAGTCATATATTGCCAACATTCAGCGTTGCAATGAGCTGTCATTTCGTTTGTTTGACAGCCATTTTGCATTTTTTTGTGACGCTCGCAGCGGCAGCATCTTTGATTAGTATACATAATTTTACCGCGTCTCATAAATTAATAAAACAAATGAAATAGAGTGGTATACGTCGGATGTTTTTAAATTATTAGCATTTATTAACATTATATCTTTTAAAAGGTGATTTTCCAGATTGTGCATTTCCCTTCTTTGTAAAAAAGGATTCAAGAATCTCCGCGTCCTTTTTCTTTCCACTTCATCGTATAAATCAAAAAATTCTTTTTAAGAATCAAGAGCGCGGGCACAGCGTACTATCTTGCTTGGCGACATTTTCAAAATGCAGATGACATAACATGGCAATGCCCACCACTAAAATATTGCCAACCTTTTCAATGAAATTTGACAGTTGTTATGACATCAATAATTGCGTGTCGAGTTGTGGGTAAGCAGCACAAATTGCATATTTCATTCACCTAAAGGAAATTCTATCCAAGCTGGAGCGTTCTTTTGCAAGTCCGTTAAAATAAAACGGGTCCAATAATAATTTGCTTCTTACCTCATAAGTTGCTGTGTGTTCGAACTTCTTCTACAATTTGTGGTGTGCGTCCTGATGTTGTAACACTAATTGAGGGACCTACAAGCTTACGCCGACTCCGAACGGCAAATGATTTTTGTGGAAGTTTTTTCATGGCAGAAATACAATCGGAAGCTTTCCATTGCCTGTCGAGGGCGACCGCTATTAGCAAAAAATTTTTTTATAATGTTTGATGTTATCTTCCAGAATTTGGAACCCAGGACCCACTAAATGAAGCGCGCACACCCTACACACTCATTAATTTTTTCACTTGGTTGGCGTAAAAGGTGTTTACAGGCAACTTTTAGTTAAACCAACAGTTGCCTACTCGCATTCAAGGAAGTTGGCCGTTAGCGAACTTTGAGCTCATTCAAATCGTGCCACCCTGTGTTTACATTGGGTTTGTTTCCTTATTTGCATATTTGCATTTTTACATGATTTAGTTCGTTAAGTAGGGAAACAAAACATTCTAAAGGGTTTTTTTTAGACTAATAGAACTTTAAATTGAAATAAAACACAAAAAATTAAGTATGATGCCAATTTTTTTTATTTGAAAGATATTTTCATGACATTTAATATTTAAAAACGATATGTTCGCCACGACTATCTTTGGTGAATCGGATGCGATCAGTCCAATTTTAAATTTCCATGTTGTGGATGGACAAACTCCAACTTGTTGAGCACGGCGGCGAATAGACAAATTCGGATCTTCTCCAACAGTATCACTTACAGCACCAATATTTTCTTCTGTACGTACAGTTCTTTGTCTTGTTGTTGGTTTTTCATCGAGTAAAGTAAATGTTGTTCGAAATTTATCAATAGTTCGACGAAAAAGCCGATCTGATGGTCGATTATGTGGACCATAAAATTCACGAAGTGCTCTATAAGTTTGGAACGGAACAGTGATTTTTAATGTAAATTTCCACAATTTGTAAACGTTGTTGCGGCGTCATTCTTTCCATAATGATTTGTCAATGCTTACTGAACAGAAATCTCAAAACGAAAAGTCATTTACCAGCTGTAAACAGGTTAGTCAACTTTTTGCCATTCAACTTCATTATCCAACTAATCACCTGAAAAGTTGCCTAAAAACCCCCTTCACGTTAAAACCTTCGTAAATACTGCGCCTAAAACTATGCTCTAATGAATCTTCAGTACTTAAGGTCTGACCCCCACAGGCAAGCTGTGATGTCATGATAATCATGTCTCGTTAAGTGGCTTGCAACCCGACCTTATCGGTTTTTATGTTGGAGTTTTTTTTATTGGTTTTATAGCAGAATATGAGTTTGTCGGTCTTATAATCAGTCATCGGTAAAGCGGTCATTAAAACTCAACCCTTTGTGCTTACTTGTGCTCTTGAATGTGCTGTAGCTGTTATTTCTCATAAAATAGATGTACATACATACCTACATGAGTACATTTTGTACAAAATACAATTCTTTTTTCAATATTAACATGATTCATTACAGGGAAAATCGACAAAAACTTTCTGCTACTTGAATTTTTACCTTTATTATAGTGCAATTGAAAACATTCCTGAAAATTTCATAAACAAGTTTTATTGAAAAGTTAGAAATTAGGATGCAATTTTTTAATTGTTATAAACTTTTTATAAAGTTTTAAACTTCGACTAACATGGTTTTTGTTAAAGAATCACCTATGTATATCTTTATAAGAAATAATTCAAATTACATAAAGAAAGACAAAATTGTTAAAACTTGCCTATACATTTAGATATTATTTGTACAAGTATACAAGTACATACATACATATATATACATTTGTATATTGTACGCCTAATAATAAGTACTAAAAAAAAGACCATCCGCTAACGGACTGAGGCTGATCGACTTCGCCGGGGCCCGAAACATGGTAGTATGTAGTACCAGGTTCAAGCATAAAAAGATATATCAAGCTACATGGCTATCTCCTGATTGAAAAACACGAATTCAAATTGATAATGTTGAGGTAAACGGAGGAAGACATGCTTCCAGTGTCTTAGACTTGCACACTATTCGAGGAGCTAACATCGACTCGGATCATTATCTTGTCGCACCCAAGATTCGCACGCGCCTCTGTGCAGCAAAAAGTGCGCGCTCAGTGCCACGAGGAAAGCTCGCAACATTCACAACAGATAGCCGAGCGTTTCGCCACTCGACTTGCACTCCAGCTCTCTGAGAGCAATGTTCAACAAGCGGATATCTACGCGCAATGGGACCACATTTCTCGCTCATAACGTACCGCCGCTGAAGAGGTCATTGGTTTTCCGCGAGCCCGAAAAAAGGACGCCCGAAAATTTTATCATATCGGGTGTTGTCTGAAAGACTGAAGCCCACCATGAACGAACTGATCATTGTGAATATATACAAGTGAAAAGTCTTCTCATTGTGAATGGTCAGAGCTGATATGGGATGTCACATAAGGGCTGATAAGGACTGCCAGACATAGAAATTGCACGATAAATATTATGTGAATACAAGAATTCGAGTAATAAAAAGGCAGGAAAACCAGGGTGCCGAATACTGATTTTGATCACAGTTTCCCGAAAGGCAAGCCCGTTTGCACAAAAATAGCCAAAAAGGGTTGGCGTGTTGTGATTACATATTATTTCTGATTTCAAAATACAAAAGCAAAAGTTTAATAAATTTTATGATAAATATTTCTGGAAATTGTTTGTATCTTGTTTCTTTCCTGTCTCACTTTTAATTTTATTGGGAGGCATTCATATATTTGAGGTAGACATCCACAATTGATATGACTAATTTGTATTAACAACATAAAAGTAAAACATGCTAAAATAGTTCCAAAAGTATATACGTAGTGCAATATATAACATATGTTATATTTATATCGGAAAATAGCTATGTATAAAGAAATTAAATTTAAATGAAATTGCTTGAAAATGCAAATGCAAAAGTGGTCAGTCAATTCAATCATCTCTGACCATAATTCATCGTAAAATTGTTGCTTTGAAAAGATTATCACCCGAATATGCCAGTTTTAGTCAGAAAATGCGTAATGCTGTTAAGAATCAGACAGAAACTTATAGCAATATGCAATTTTTGCTTATGCATTTTAGCTCACATTTTCTTTTTCAAGTTCGTCTTTCTGTCTCAAATTAGTTCAAGAAATAACATTTTATATGTTCATTGTGTTAAGAATGTTGGGATTAGCTATACTTCTCAATTTGTTGCAAGTAAACATTTTTCCACCAAGAATTTGCACCAATTGGTACAAACTATCATGAACAAAGTTTCTGCAAAGTTACCACTGTAATGCAACCCTGCATGGAGGAGGCCATTTCAATTCAAACCAAACGGCACTGCGCAAAAGGATAAGATATCGAACATTTTATAAAATTCTGTATTTAAACACATTTTTCAATAATATATCTATTATTTTTATATATTTTCAGTTATTCCCGTGGTGTAGCTGTTTTCAAAAACAAAGAGGGTGAGTATAATATACATACATACGTTGATATAAAAGTTGTCAGCAAGTATGCTAATTTCTTTTATTTGTTTCCAGGAAAATGGTAAAGTCAAGATGCGTTGTTGGCTGCGAATCAGGAGGCCCTTTACACTCCTTCCCTCCTGAAGGAGAAATAGCCAGGTAAGTTCTGTTTTAATAAGTTATACAATTTTGTAGAAGTGAAGGGATTTTGGTAACTTCACCTACCCAGTAGAGAGTTGCAAGGGGAAAAGTGTTTAAGTGCCCGCTGACTTTTTGTTTATATCGCTTTTTTTTTAAATTTAATTTTCTGTTCGTCTTTCACTAAATAATGTCAGCTACTAAAATAAAGGAATCTTGAGCACTTTTCGCTGTACTCAAAACATAGATCTCAGTAGTTAAATAAGATAGGAACTGACTTCTTCAACTCTACCTACCCTGTAGGAAGTTGTAAAAAAACTGCGATTTGATCCATGAGTCTGAATAATTTGAGTTTTCAGTACCCAATAATTTATAAAAAAAAATGCAAAACTTTTTGAATTTTTTTTTATGTACTTATATGAATATTTGTAAAATTCAGAATTTTGAAATATTTTTTCTTTAAATATAAATCTTTGTGTGTAATTTTTTATATAATTATCTGAATATTTTAAATATTTTTTCTTTAACAGAGATGTGTTTCCACTTACTGGACCGGAATGGGTATCGTTAAAATATTTTTAAGTATATTTTAATTTTTAATAATACTTAAAATATCCCGCTCTCAGCATTTGCAAACGCTTTTTACCTCCCTCTAATTCATGTAAATAACTTGCATTCTCATAATATAACCCTCATTACGCTTGAGATTAATATAACTATTTTACTTCGCTTTAATCGTTATTTTATGATTTGATTTTTTTTTATTGTAATTTTTCTTAGTTTTATAAATTGGGATTTTTTTTATAAATTGTTATTTTCTTTAGTTTTATAAATCGGGATTTTTTTTTATAAATTGTAAATTTTTTTTAGTTTTATAAATTTGGATTTTTTTATAAATTGTAATTTTTTTTTTTTAAATTGGGATTTTTTTTTTATAAATTGTAAATTTTTTTTAGTTTAATAAATTTGGATTTTTTTTTATAAATTGTAAATTTTTTTTAGTTTTTGAAAGCATGATTTTTTTCATAAATTGCAAATTTTTTATAATAGTTTCATAAATTATGATTTTTGTAATTGGATTTTTTTTAGTTTAATAAATTATGATTTTTTAAATTGTATACGTATATACGCATATATTCATGTGTTTTTATATATTAATTTTTTTAGTTGTTGATGTTGTATAACATATATGCACATATGTTAGTATGTATGATATTTTGCTCTAACACATGATTTCTTATCGTGTTTTCACTAGGCGTCGTAAATGGGTGCAGCTGTTGGGTGTGGTAAATCCAACAGCGAAACATATTTTCGCATGCTACAGGCATTTTTCTTTAAGGATGAGAAGGGGACGGTTTTTATGTAAAGGTGCCATTCCTGATATTAATGTAAGTTTACCTTCCCCCACAGCGATAAATAATAGCCCAAATGACTTAGTGGAAAACCAAGTTTCAGGTAGCTCAGATGGACAAGACATACAAGACTCTATCGTAGAACTAGGTATTGAAGATTTTGAACCGGTACTTTTTTCACACAAGTGTATTGATATCGCCTTAACTTCAAACAGCGATCTGGCTGAGGTTCAGGCTTCCTTGGGTGAGTTCCTTGACCCCATTGTACATGAAGAATTCCCAGATTCTTCCTCTCTAGGTGAATCAAATTTAGTGAAAACTTGGGCTAATAGTCGTCAGACTCAAACTGACGCATATCTTTCTGAAGGGACTCCTAGAAAAATAAAGTATCGGGAGGAGCTAGACGACCAAACGCAGGAGTTGGAACAGTTACGCAAAAAGGTGAAAATTTTAGAAAGGCAGGTTTTGAATTTAGAGTCGCGGCCAGATTTGTCTCTTCAGAACCGACAAATCGAAGAGCTATGTAGCAAATTGCCTCCACATGTTGCTATATGTGTGAGAAATTGCTTGAAAAATACACCCCGTACTCCGAAGGGTTACAGATTTGATAGGGAATTGAAAACATTAGCTCTTGCAGTAAACTTTTTGTCCCCTGTTGCGTTAAGATACCTAAAGCCCCTCTTCAACTGGCCTTCCAAAACAACACTTCAATTGTTTGTTCAAGGTTGGCCACGTAATCCTGGCTGCAACTCTAGCAGCATTAAAGCTCTGGAACTAAGAAGCCGTGGTTTCACAGACGCACAAAGATATGTTTCTATCTGTTGTGACGAAATGTCTTTGAAGACCCATCTGCAATATGAGCGGAATAGGGACTCAATAATAGGACTGGAGGATTATGGCGACGAGAATCGCACCTCCAGAGTAGCTTCAAGTGTTTTAACGCTATTCGTCCAAGGAATAGGTGGGGAGTCTTGGACGCATCCGTTAGCGTACTTTTTTGTGCACAAGGCGTCCAGAGCATTGGTCTTCATCCTTGCCAAATAGTTAGCGACCAAGGTAAAAATTTTTTCAGTTTTTCCAAGTTGGTAGGAGTTACAATAGAGAGGCCCTTTTTTGAAGTAAATGGAGAGGAAATCGTATACTTCTTCGATTCCCCTCATCTTCTAAAAAGTACTCGGAACTGCTTAGAAAACAAGAAAAATAAATTAACTTTCAATGGACGACCTGTAGATTGGATGGATATCGTCCATCTACATGAGCAAGGTTCTCAGTATGATATATCTTGCACTTACAAGTTGACCTCGGCACACATTCGACCTAAACCCTTTCAAAAAATGAGCGTGCAATTAGCTTCTCAGGTCTTTAGTAATTCTGTGGCAAGTGCAATGTTCGCTATCTACAGCTCCGGGAGTTTAAATAGCTCGAGATCTCCGTCTTTTTTTAATACAGCCGAATTTGTCCTTTTTTTCGATAAACTATTCAACATTTTTAACAGTAAAGCATTTGGAGACATTGGAAATTTTAAGCAACCATTTTCAGCTTCTGCGGATCAATTAAATTTTCTTGAGGAAGCCGAACAGATTTTAAGTTCCATCAAAGTTTATGATATCTTTGGTCGGGATATCACAAACAATTTTAGTTATATCAAAGGTTGGCTTCTCAACATTAATAGTTTACGACGCTTGTGGCGATTCTGGTCACTTAAGGGATATCACAAACAATTTTAGTTATATCAAAGGTTGGCTTCTCAACATTAATAGTTTACGACGCTTGTGGCGATTCTGGTCACTTAAGGGATATCACAAACAATTTTAGTTATATCAAAGGTTGGCTTCTCAACATTAATAGTTTACGACGCTTGTGGCGATTCTGGTCACTTAAGGGATTCACTTATTTATTTACTAGAAAATTAACGCAAGACAAATTAGAAAATTTTTTCGGTCATATATGTACGTAGAGGGGGGTCATTCGATTCGAGAATAACTCCGCAGCGTTTCTCCTATCTTTTCAGACAAGCCTGGGGCATAGGGTAAATTAGATGCGTTGACGCAGGAAATTGCGAACTCTTGCCCGATGATAGGGGGGAATCAGTTTCAAATAGCACCATACTCACCGCTTCTAATGACCCTTTGGTCAGAGACACTTCTTGGCAAACTTTTCAAGGTTTGCCAAGGCCTTCTTTAAGCTCATTTCAAGATGTTCAAATCGATATTTCAATTGATGTTGACGAAAGTAGTTTTCTACATCGCAACGCTTTCGTTTATTTTTGCGGATATATGTATTTTAAGTACTTCAAAGCGCATGATTGTTCAATGCCTTTACCGCAATTTGATGGTGGCATTACCGAAAAAGATTTTTTCTTCACCTTGGAGAAACAATTTTCTAATAGCCACCTTGTAAAACCTCCTAAGGCCGAGGCCTCGCAGTCAGCGATAAGCGAGCGAGCGATTGAACGATCAGCGATTAGTTGTTAAAATGCCGTTGTCAAGAGCATTACGTTTATATTTGTTGTCGGAAAATCGTGTTTTTATGTATCAATTTTTAAGGAGAAAACGAAGATTCGGAGTGCATCCAATTAATAAAAAGAGATGTAATTATGGCGAATTTTACCATTTATATAAAAACCTAAGACAATTTCCAGATAAATTCTGGCAATATCTTCGGATGACTATAGAGTCGTTTGATGTGCTTCTTAATAATGTTCGTCGTAGATTTGTAAACAGAAATTTGTTAATTTGTCTCGAACAAAGGCTTGTTATATTATTAAGGTAAGTACAAACATATGCAATTTTATTTATTTTCTTTAGCTTTTATTTTTGACAATACAATTTGCTGTATACATATCTGCTCGTAATTAAAATTTTTCTATTACTGTCAGTGTTTTTATAGCAGGCAATAAACTTTTAAAAAACTGCAAATCGTCATCATCTTCGTCCTTTGCCATTTCACTTTTCAAAAGTGTCAGCTTTTCTCTCTCTAAATTTAAAAATTCTTCATTGCCATTTGATCTCTTCCTCTTTTTGTTTCGACGTACTGCTGGAGTGGAACAATTGTTTGGCACATTCTCATCGTCATTCAAAATTTCATTAATCATCATTGTGTAATCTAGATCCTCGCTGTTATTGTCGATGTTTAAATTGCCTTCTATTGCGTCCGGCTGTACAGTGTCTTTGGTGAAAGACATTGCCTCAAAGTATGCCCATTTTACTCCAGACATGGACGCTGCTGACCCGGATAACGGACGTGGAATTTTTTGAAGTAAACGGCGATAGGTATCTTTAAGATTTTTCCACTTTGATTTTGCGTCTCCTCCTGAAATAAAATTTTTAATTTAATTTGAATTAAATAAATTTAATTAAATATATAAATTTGAATTATATAACGTTTCTCTTTTATTATAGGTTTCTTGCTACTGGCCAGTCATTTCGGGAGTTAGCATTTGCATTTCGTATTGGACGGAGCACCATTAGTAAAATTATTGAGGAAACTTCTGTAATAATTTTGCAAGAACTTGTAAAAGAGTACATGCCAATTCCAACAACAGATTCTCTGCAAAATGTAATAAATGACTACTACAAGCGATGGAAGTTTCCGAATTGTTTTGGAAGCATCGATGGCAAACATTGCCAAATAAAATGTCCAAAGAACACTGGCTCCCACTATTTCAATTATTTGAATTATTTTTCAATTGTATTGCAAGCAGTAGCTGATGCAGATAAGAATTTCATTACAATTGAGGTTGGTGGCAGAGGAAAACAATGTGATGGAGGCACTTTTGCTGGCTCGACATTATTTAAATTACTTGAAGAAAACAAATTTAATGTCCCTCCCCCCCAAGCACTGCCTGGATCAAATATAATTCTACCAAATTTCATGATTGGGGATGAGGCGTACCCACTTAAATCATATTTACTAAGACCCTACCCACGCCGAAATTTGAATGCAATAAATGAAAATTTTAACAATCGACTGTCTGTTGCAAGAAAATGTATTGAATGTGCATTTGGAATTTTGACCGCAAAATGGCGTTTTCTACAAAAGACCATTGAAACAAAACCCAAAACCGCAATTAAATTAATAAAATGTGCTTGCATTTTGCACAATTTTGTCAGGAAACGTGATGGTGACAGTGATCTGGATTACATACAAGTTATTGCAACAGTAAACAATAATAGTGTTTTTCTACGTACGAGTTTATGATAGTTCGTAACAATTGTTACGAATTATCATCTTTTGGCGTTTTCTTACGCAAAGTTGGGGAAATTGAGAGAGCGAAAATGACAGTTCTTTGGAGGGGAAGTTACAAGTTTTTACTGGATAAATTTTTACTCGTAACAATTTGCCAGTACGGAAAACAGCTGATTGCAAGTATTTGGTCGATCACAAAAAGAAAGCAAATATTAAAAATTGCAATTATTTTAATTTAAAAAGGTGAAAAATGGAAAAAGTGAGTAAATATATATACGTTAAAATGTTTGTGAAGTTTATTATGTTAATATATTAGGAAGAGGGCCGGAATCCGTGTGTTTGCGAAGATGGTGGTGCCCCTTCGGCCGGAGTGACTGCAAATAGCACTGCACTTTTTTAAATGTTCCAGGAGAACATGTTATTTCGATAATTTTTTTTTGTTGTTATTTTCCTTTTTACAATAGATTTATAATATTAATAAGTTTTTAAATTGCAAAATATTAAACTTTTTCTTTTTGTTTGATTTGCGCGCCAAACAAGAATCAGCTGTCAGAAAAACTTGCAAGTTCTTACTGGTTTTGCGTTTTCTTACTTTCTTGCAAGTTTCTCTCACTGAGAGCAAATTTTGCTTACGCTCTAAAATTTAGTTACTGGCAAGTTATTGGATAATTTTGTACGTGTACGCACCTAATGACTCGACGGCAAATACTACAAATGAACAGTACCGTTATAACAGAAGCAGCAGCACAGCATTGAATATACGAAACGAAATTGTGCAATATTTTATAGATAATAATCATTAAAATGTATTTAATAAAAACTTACCTGAACAACCACAAATTTCGCCAAGTTCATTCCACAGCTTATCAGTAATATTTCTATTTTTATGATCTGATAAGGTGTCTTGCCACAAAACTGGCCTTGCTTGCACAGCAGAAATCAAAAGTTCTGTATTTACTTTTACCATCTTTTGCTCTTGACAGTAAGCGACGAAATAAAAATTAGAACAAATTTGGTGACAGAGCGACGTCGTTCAGTCGCTAAAAAAAATCGCTCATCACTCGCTCAATGCATGGCCAGTTCAATGCAATTTCATTTGTTTTAATTTTTTCATGTCGTTCAGTCGCTCGCTCGCTCGCTTATCGCTGACTGCGTGGCCTCGGTCTAACGAATTTATTGAATTTATTGAAAAAATCGAAAAAACTTACGCGGATAATTTTGATTCTACTTGCCATAGAATTGGGTTTTCCCAGATATTGTTAGATAAAATGGTAGACGTAGAACCGTACTTTTGCTGTGAAAACTGTAATCCGGATGTTTTAAAATCAATTTTTATAAGAATAAGAACTTATTTCCTAGTAAATAGTTTTAACAAAAAAGCCAACGATCCATCTTTTAAAAACATAAATTTTTTGTGCGAAACACAGCCGTAAAAATTAAACTCATTTTAAATCGTAAAACCGTTTTTTATTGATTTGATTTTTTGAAATGGGCTATTTTTTGTGTTAGAATTGCATGCTCAATTTTTCTTCTTTTCTTTGCAGCATTTGAGTATTTTTTCTAGGTGTAGGCCCTGTTTCCCCACCTTTCCCAGTTTGTTTCGAATAATATACTAGAGGTAGATAGCTTATCGCTGTGGGTTTCCTAAATATTAGTTTGTTCTTTAAATTTTTGTGCCTGAAAATTTCTATGTACCTGATCGTTACGTGCAATCTTTTATTTTTATTGTAAAAGTAGTTTTTAATCTTTTAAATGAATTATTCCGTGGTGTTGAATTTATATTTTTTGTTTGTAAGTAGTTTAGATGGGTGATAATAGGCCTCCAGGGGAACCGAACACCCAAAAAAAATCGGTAACGCGCCTATATTGCAACCTCAGTGGTGGTGCGGAAAAGCAATACCATATTTACTTTTATACATGTACGTATATAACTTTATTTTTTATTATTTAATAAATGTACATATGTAATCAATTTAAAATTTGTTTAACAATTTTACATATTTTGGACAAATTTTTCATTTTCATACAATGCCTTATGTATGTGCAATAAACATCTACACAAATTCATAAAACTTAAAAAAAGCGTATAATTAAGAAATTGCTAAAAAGTTATGGTTCTAATAGCTATTAAAACAGTTTAAGTAATTACACATATTGCAGCGGTGAACCTTTCTCAGTGAGCTTCTTGAGAATAATACCATAGTCGATTTCTTGTAAGAACTGCAAAGAAATGTAAATTGAAAAATGTAATTAGCCTCAAATTTATTCCATTTAATACCAATATTGACATATAAGTAGGTGTGAAGAGCTTACCTGACCCGTAAATTGTTAAAATCCTCATTTGTTTTCAGCCACGGCATAGCTTGTGCATGCTATAGCAAGCAATGCTACGTTTTCCAAAGTATGAGCACGCTATAAGCCAAGGGGCTGCAAATAATTTTTATTAGATACATTGTTATACAATAATTTAGCTTACACCTACCTTTGTTGTGTATTCCACTAAGCCTTGATTCGTCATGGAGCAGAAAAGCTCCTGACCACTGCTACTACCACCACCGTCACCGCCGCCGACACAGCCACACCTGGAAATTATTCCATTAAAGTCGCCTAGGTTGAGTAGCCCTATTGTGGGGAGGGGGGAAATATGGTAATTTATGGTTTAAATTTAAGCAAAATTAAAATTTACCTTACCTTGTTTGACTGAGCAGCAGAAATTTTTACACGAAAGGAATTGTGAAAGAGAAATATCAAAAAAACATCAACTTCACTGTTGTATTTTGATGCAGTTTTGGGAAAATTTGTGAACACAATGTTGTATTGTGTGGTAGCTAAGAAAATATTTGTAAAATGAATGAAAAATGTTATTCAACTCGAATTTTAACAACATTTATAATGTACACATGAAGTAAGGTTCAAGGCCACGCATTTTTATATTGCAATTTTTTCAATACAATTGAACTTTTTTCATATTTGCTACTTCGCCGACAGTTTCTACTACACATTTTTTTGGACAGTGTGAAAACAACTCTGTGTAAAAATAGTGTCTAGTGCCCAAAAAATACATCTTTCCAAATCAGGTGATCTCAGCTGGGCCTAATTTTGACGTCTATGGCTAAGATTTTTCGCTTGTATATATTCACAATGGAACTGATTGAACCTTATCAGTGTGACTTTAGGCCTTGCAAATCTACCATCCACTAAACATTCACGATACGCCAAATTTTGGAAAAGACCCGTGAAAGAAGAATAGACACACACCATATTTTTGTCGACATTAAATCCGCTTTCGATAGGATGAGAAGAAGCTGTCTATTCGCAGCAATGCCTGAATTTGGTATCCCAACAAAACTAATACGACTATGTAAAATGACGTTGAGCAACACCACCAGCTTCGTCAGAATCGGGAAGGACCTCTCCGAGCCGTTTGAAACCAAACGAGGTTTCAGACAGGGTAACTTTCTTTCGTTCGCCTTCTTTAACCTTATGTCAGAGAAGGCGTGCAACTTCTTGCGTATGCTGATGATTTCTATATCACTGGCCTTAACAACCGCTCCGTTACTTCTGCCTTTTCCAAACAGGATAAAGAAGCGAAACGTATAGATCTGGAAGTGAACGAGGACAAAACTAAGTACCTCCTGTCATCAAATAAATAGTCAGCATACTCGCGTCTTGGCTCCCGCATCACTGTTGACAATTATAATTTCGGAAAAGTGTAGGACTTTGTAGAACGTAGAATGTCTCTTGCCAACAAGTCCCACTTTGGGCTGAGTAGGCAATTGCGCAATAAAGTCCTCTCTCGACGAACCAAAACCACACTCTATAAGTCTCTCATCATGCACGTGCTATTGTATGGCGCTGAAGCAGGGGCGCTATCAGCATCGGATGTACGGCCCTTGGAGTGTTCGAAATAAAGATTCTGCGAAAGATTTATGGACCTCTACGTCTTTGCGATGGCGAATACCGCAGAGGATGAAACGATGAGCTGTAAGAGCTTTACTGCTCCAGCTCTGAAAGTATTCAACGCGGCACCTGCTGGTGCTGGTAGAGGAGGAGGACGGTTTCAAAAATTGACTACGGTTTATTCCTCTACGGATACGCTCCTAAAACATACTAAGAAAAGTCCATTTAATCATTAATGCAGCTGTCCGTTTAGCTTTCGGTGCTTTTCAAACCACTCGTATCCACAATATGATGTACGAAGCCGAACTAAAATCTATCGAGACCAGAAGAGAACTTATAACCACAAATCTTCTTAAATTACTTTTAACTAGCCATGATACACCACTTCACAAGCTCATATCCACTGCTGCAAAGCGTAAGCAAACACAAAAACTAGAATCAGTTATCGCCAAAACTATAACAAAATGCTCTCTTAGCCAAAATTTGAACGTTACGCCGTTATCGCCTTGAAAATATTCCACCACAACACTGTCATTTTTGCCACTCTCCAACAATCATCGACATCTCCCACCTCCTAAGCGACTGCCCAGCTTTCCGAACTTAAAGAACCAGATCATTTGCCAACACGAACCCACTAACCTTCCTATCTACACCAAATACTGAAAATATACTGAATCCTTTTTAAAATCCACCCGCATATATTATATTATTTAGAGATTTATTATCCTTGACCTGTAAATAACTATCCTAAGTTAAGCTCATAAGCTACGGCAACAATTAGTTAAATATCGCGCGAGCTGAAGGTCCACGCTGCTATTGCTCCTATGAACACCATTAGCGTGTAATTTTAATTATATGTAAGTTAATCATCAATAATAATAATAATAAAACTTATTTTCGATAATATTTCAGCATATTTGCGCTTTAAAGTGGAACTCCATAACAAGGGTATGTGTGCGTACGCGTAACAGTTGAGATGCACTTGCGTTCGTAAAAACCTAGCAACTCCATGATATGCCCTCGCAAGTGCACGTGGTACCCCATCCGCGTTTGCCTGTGGACATGTGTGACAATGAAGTCAACATAAATTGAGCGGTAATATGGACATTATTGACGCTTTTTGGGTTTTACAAATCTTGTGCAGGGCAATTTCGGATGACGCACAATAAAAATTTCACGCTGTGCGTCAGATATACATATGTATATGTTTGTTTTTTGTATATTTTATTTGACACAAGAAATAATGGTAATTTTTTTCGAACGCCCCGCAAGATTATACTGATGGGATTTAGTATTGACTCTCATTCATAATGTCAGAACCGACTGTCAGATTACCATTCAAAAGACCGCCATAGTTCTTGTCAAAAGGAGACATTCGCGACTTGCGATGTTAACTATAGTTATGTTTTCATATTCTCCAGTAAAAAACTATTCAGTAATTTGCCAGTAACTAAATTTCACAGCGTAAGAAAAATTCGCTCTGAATGGAAGAAACTCGCAAGAAAGTAAGGAAACTCAAAACCAGTAAGAAGTTGAAAGTTTTTTCTTTTTTGTTGTATTTTTAAATATTTAATCACTTTTTCTACTTTTCGCTCTTTTTTATAATAATAAACATTTTTAATGCTTATTCTATTATTGTGATTTGTAGGGTGGCAAGTAACAATTTTTGTAACTCTTGTCACGGTATCAAAAATACCGGTATTTTGATTTTGCACGTACGAGGGGAAGAATAAAGAGTATGTCTTGGCTTTTTCTTACCAACATCATAAGTCGTCTATCTCCTCAGGAACAACTCCCAGCAACAGGGTTGCTTTGTATCCTTCTGTTTAGGTATGGTAACGACTCAAACCCTAGACCAGAAACCTATTTTGCTGCGTCTGCCAGAAAAGGCTCCATCCGAACTCCACCTCGATATGGTGTAATACGTGAGACGGGTGGAGTCATTGTAAGGTCTGCTCAGTAGTGCGATTCACTAACTTATTTTAAAGATATTCGATTGGTTAACTCAACTTAACGAAAATTTTAACGACCCTGATATTCAGCAACCATTTTCGCATTCGCCGAATCAGCTGTTGGTGTTAGCTAGTCGATGACCGAAAACTAAACGACAACAAATTTGATGTTGTTAACTCAATCGAGAAAAGTGAAATTAGTGATTTCAACTTAAATAAAATACAAATTTAAAATTTGGTAATTTGTTTTCTTGTAATTTAAAAAGGGAAATTAAATAATGTCGTTTGACAATAATAACGATGGATCGACGGAGAGTCCGGAATTCTGATACAATGGAACATTGCAATGTAAATTAAAAATTTTAAGTGTTTGTAGTTTGAAACAAACTAATATCTATTTCACTTTAATGAAATATAATAAAAACGTTCAAATTTATATTTGTTTTTTCTCTATTCCTCTTTGTGCTTTTCGCTTATTTTGACATTTAGTTTGGCAGAGGTGCCACTCTTTATCACTTTGAATAAATACAACCAAACCGCTGTTAAGTGTCGTTAAGAATAAGTTAGTGAATCGCACAATCGTTAGTGCAATCGGCAAATATTGCCGTCAAAAATAACAATTGTCGCACCGTTTAAAGTTAGTGAATCGCACTACAGGTCTTAGGAGTGGACCACAAAATATGTGGCCCCATGTTACTTGGGCTCTACAGCGTCTATAGCCTCTACGCCTCTACGGTAGTAGGAGACTTCAATGCGCACCACAATCTCTGGCATAATCATACCTGTTGACTATGTCTCCGCGGACCATCGTACCTATGTCAACTTCAAAAAGGCTGATTGGTGGGTTACATTTCACATCCTACTCCGGGGAAAGGAGCACAGCCTCATACTCAGGAAGTAGTTCCTTGTAGGGTGTCCCAAATAGGCAAAAAACAAAGGCAAGGAAAAACAGCCCTTCTCAAAAAAAACATTCGGCGTTCCGGAGTCGGCGTAAAACTGTAGGTTCTTTAAATTGTGTTACAAGATCAAGACACACACAACAAGTTGCTTAAGCGGTTATAGCGCTAATTAAGTAAGGAAAGAAGGCACATCTTTGAACTAAAGTGATCCAGCCGCACAAGACAAACCTCAGGATCAGACTAGCCGTTTAGTTGCTACAACAACAACAACATAAGGAAAACTGTGAAACCTAACAGACAAAGAGTGTGTGTATTAAAAGATAATTGGCCCGTTGATTTGTGTCGAGTTGCAAAAGAGCACTAGGTAGGATAACGAATTACATTTAAAGCAACAACATTAACTAGGAAAAATATGCGAGTTGAGACAGCTCGGTAAACTGATATCCAGCTTGAGATGTAGTGTTGGGAAGTGGAAAAAACTGGGCTATTGTGAATGAGCCGGAAGAAAATACATGGGAAATTTAGACTTAGGACTTAATTCGATTTTATTTGCAGAGTATTTGTAAATATATAACTACATAAAATTAAACTTTTTTGCACAACTATTTTCCATTCTTAAATAGTAACAAATCGCAGCATTAGAGAAAGAGGCTAACAGGGTTGCTTTTGCAACTAAAGGAAATTTTATCCGAGTTGAAGCGTTCTTTTGCTACTCGGGTGCAAAGAAACGCGCCTAATATAGAATTCAGGGAATTAATTTTCATACATGCAAAAAGCGAAGAACAGAAGCGGACATTTGATACCCGAGGACCATACAAAACTAACGGCAAGACTGACCACTAGTTTAAGTTAATTTTCCCGCTAGTATTACCTATAGTTATAGGTTACGCTTCTTGATGTACTAAATTTCCACTCCACCAAAATATGAGAATTAGGCCACAAAATCTTGAAAACGTGTTTAAGTGTTTTCTCTGCACTTTTTTTTTTAAATTTCGTTGTCATACGCTGAGTCAATTTAATTTTTCCTTGATCCAAAACGGTCATCAGCCAAATTCTCCTACTTTAATGCGTTTGTGGTTTTTTTCTTGATTACTTATTTTAAAATCGTTGGCAAGTTTTTGTTTTGTTTAAAGAGTAGCATTTTTTGATGTCTAAAGGTTTGCACGTTCTAATTAAGATCGGATTTCGTTGAAATCTGAATGAAATCCAAGTAATCTAAATCATAATAATGTATGGGATCCTATTGAATTTCCAAAAATTTCGCGAAATCTCAAATATTAGGTCAGTGGGAATGCAGTATTATGTTGTACTATCGATATTTCGTTCAAGTTATTACATCGCTGCTAGGCATGATTAACCCATGTGAATGTAGTTATGGCTCCACCGGCCGCACGTCAACGATACAATGCAAATAAATCGGACAATGGTGCCGGTTTTACAAAAAAACCACCGAGGAAGTTTGATATTAATCAAAGAAAGAATTTCAAGAAAAGGTCAAAGTTGCTTTTCAAAAATAAAATGTTTTATAATATTTGGTTTCCATTAACAGTTCTAATGGACCAAAGACAGATACACAAGCTGTGTCAACAAACACTAAAACGATTGTACCAAGCGTAGAGACTGCATTTAAAACATTTATTAGTGCTCGCTTATGTAGTGCTATTTGGGCATACATATCAGATTGCGACGAAACTTTTAATTATTGGGAACCTCTTCATTATATCATTAACGGCCATGGCATGCAAACGTGGGAATATAGCCCGCAATTCGCTCTACGCTCTTATACGTATCTACTTTTGCAAGGTGTACCTGGTTGGATATATCAAGCACTGTTCCACCCAAGTCCTATTCTTATATTTTATATGATAAGATGTATTTTAGGATTTGGTTGCGCTGTTATGGAACGTTTTATGTATAAGTAAGTCATATATTAAATCTTGTTAGTAAAAGTATAAATGTATGAGTTGTTCCAAATGATTCTATTCTAGGTCTATCTGCCAAGAATTCGGAATACATATAGGACGGCTGTGGTTAATATTTCAACTTTTTAGTGTCGGCATGTTCGTGTCAAGTACCGCATTATTACCATCTTCATTCTCAATGTGCTTTGGTTGTGCTGCCATTGCTGCATGGTGGCAATTGAAATATAGTCTAGCAATATTTTTTGTGGCAATTTCAGCATTACTTGGTTGGCCCTTTGCGGGGTTATTAGGTCTTCCAATTGCTGTAGACATGCTATTATATAAACGAATGTGGACGACTTTTTTAACATGGGTGTTAATATCTGCAGTAACCATTGGAATTCCGATGGTCACAATCGACAGCAATTATTTCGGGAAATTAGTCATCGCACCATTGAACTTAGTGATTTATAACGTTTTCACCAGCCACGGACCGAATATATTTGGTACTGAACCATTACAATATTACATAATTAATGGGTTTCTAAACTTCAACATTATCTGGGTACGTAATTACTCTCTTTAATGAAATGTATCATATCTAAAGTAACTATATTTCAGATGTTTTGTCTAATTACTCCGATTATGTTAGTGATTGATCATTTAGTAGTCCCCGCAAAATCTAAATCGACGCTAAATTTTCCAAGGTATTTATCATTAGCACCACTTTATCTTTGGCTGCTGGTCTTCTTTCCACAACCCCATAAGGAGGAACGCTTTCTTTTTCCGATTTATCCGCTAATATCATTGTGTGGTGCTATCACCGTTGATGTTTTTCAACGCATTTTCTACCGGCTGAAGACATTGACCAATAACAGTAAAACTGTGGCGGGCTCTCATTATCTGGATCACACTATGTTCATTGCTATTTTTGTAATGCTTGTAAGCACTTTATTGGGACTGTCAAGGGTATTTTCTCTGTATAGAAACTATCATGCTCCAATGGATGTCATCATGGAACTAAACAAATTTAAGGCGTCCGCACAATATCGAGAGGATCAAATATATAATGTATGCATTGGAAAGGATTGGTATCGTTATCCTGGTAGTTTCTTTCTGCCACCAAACAATTTTCGGTTACGTTTTTTGAAATCAGAGTTTCGAGGCATGCTACCAGTTTATTATGCTGATGGAGAAAACGCTACACAAGTAGTACACCCATATTTCAATAATTTGAATCAAGAAGATGAAAGGACCTATTTTAAATATGATAACTGCGATTTTCTGATATATTTCGATGAAGGAAAATATACGGATCTGGAGCCTAACTACTCTAAATTTACCAAAGAATGGACACCAACAAAAACATTACCTTTTCTTATTCAACATAAATCACATAAGCTCTTTAGAGCTTTTTATATTCCATTCCTTACGGACAGCTATACTTCGTATGGAAATTTCAATTTATTAAAGCGTAAAATAAAATCAAGTTAAATGGCAAGAGTAATTATTTGTTGGAAAAAATATTAAAAATGCGGGTTTCCTGAAAGAATATTATTTTTCAAAAAGTATACGGAGCGAGGCAAATGCATATCAGGTGGTGTTATACGTACCAAAACAAAGATTTACACCAACAAATTATGTGCACAATTGCTTACAATGATTTACAACAAACACATCATTTTGACTTAACTTTTACCAAGCGAATTCAATCAGCTGCTCCATCAATTCTACCTTATATGAATTCGCCTTGACTTGGGGAAACACATTTAAGTTGAAAGCAGAGAACGTATATTTACAGAGAAGTGGCATCCCGTTTCATTCCTGCTGTCGTTCCGCGGTTTTGGGAAAAGGTCTATTTCTCGTCCAACTCACCACTCAATAATTTTTCACCTACAAGGGACAAAATTTAACATCGGTTGAGCGAAAAATACAATTTTAGAGAAAATTAATGTACGTTCTCTGTTATAAGCTACATTGTGTGGCTTCAGATGTTTTTTGGCGAAAAATTTCCTTTTGTTTTGATAAGGAATTTTCGCAATTCTATTTCAAGGTAACATTTAAAAAAATAATGAAAATATTTATTTTATATTTTAAATTTTGGTGCTTTATTTCATTATAGTAATATTTTCCATATACATATGTACATATGTATGTACATACATACATATGCATAACTCTAAATAAATATTTTACATATGTAGTTTAAAAAATCTTCTAAAACACTAAAGAAGTTGCATTTATTACACTAGTTTACAGTACATTTGTTGCCGAAGAAATTTTAGCTGTTGCTGACTACATATAATATGCTATTTTCAAAAATATAATTAGAATATTTTTATCAGCTCTAGTTTCTGAGTTTCAGCTATGTAGGTATTAGACAGAAAAAAACAAACTGTTTCATGATGCCCAGTTTTATGTGTAATGGTGGAAGGATAATTTTGTCACGAGATACTAATGAATTGTGGACTATATTGTGCTTTCCAGGCTCCATATTTGCTCTCAAGGGCCAGTTTTTTCTTTTTTTTTTGTATCCGAGGATAGCAAATTTTTTTCTTTTAGTCTTGATGCTAACAATTCTGAAGCTTGTTTAGAAAGATTTAAATCTCTTACAAGATCATCTAACTCATTTTGGGAAAAGCATTTTGGCTCATTAGACATAGCTTCAAAATCAGGATCATTTTGTGATGAGCTTGGTCCTTCAATGTCTTGCTCTAATGGTTCAGATATATTTTTAAGCTTTGAAGAGTGAGGTGAACGCTGCACTGGACGTAGAACACAACTAGTACTTGGGTATTGCCATTTAGCTCGATTTTTAGTGTTTAAACCGTTTATGTTCACACTACAAAAATAACAGTCTATGAGATGATTTTGTGGTTCTCGCCAAATAGTCGGTGTTCCAAATTTAAAGGCACTTCTTTTACCACAAGACTTCTCATTTTTATCCAAGAGCATCCCAAAATACTCAAAATAGGTATTTTTCACCAACTCTGATATAACTTTTCTACTATTGTTAAACACATATTCTCCGCATATATAGCAAAAATGATCTGGATTGTTTAAACAACGTCTCCTTGAACTACTCATGACGCAAAAACTAGAGAAACTAATTTTAACATAGTAAAATATGCCTGTTATCGATTAATATATATGACATAAATTAATATAAATGATGAAATCAAAAACAAAGTAACTCGAGCTGCTCAAAAAATTTTGAGGGTAGATTTGACAAAAACAAGTGATGAGTGAACAATATCAACCACAGGATTCGCGGCAACAGACAAAAAGTTTAATGTTGTAAACCAGTGTTATTTATCATATGTATGCATTTATTTAACAAAGCATATTTAATCGAATTACTTCCATGCAAAATGGCGCGTACAGCACGTGTATAGATATGTAAATAAAATTGAAATAATTATGTACATATGTATGTATATACATATGTTTGTTTACAAACGCGTACATTTGACCGAACTCAAGCCGAATCCATACAAGGTGGTGTTATAAGTACAACTACATATGTACAAAATTCCTATGTATTTTGTTTTTGTTTCTGCGTAAGAGTCGTCAAAATTTAAATACATTTTTTTTTTGCTTTTACGGCTTTTGAAAACTCATACGCAAAAGCAAAAACAAAATACATGTGGGTGAATAAAAAAAAATCAAATCAGCTGCTCTTATGCCATCACCTTCTATAAATTCGCCTTGACCGAACTCTTAAGTCTGTGCGCAAAGTTTGACAAAACATCTTATCTCCAGGTATGACTTTAATTTACCATGTCAAAACAACAATGTTCTATTGAAATATTTCTAAAACAATTAAACAACATTTCAACAGGCTATCGTGGCAATAGTATAAATTAGATATTACATTTTTATGTCAAAGATCGAAATTTATTGCCGCAAAGCCGCCAACAATAATCTGGGTGTAGTTCAACTAAATTTTATTTGAGTTATGTAGGTAGGAGAAAAAAGTGGAGTATAATACAAATATTGATATACTAGATCGAATAGAGGAAGATCTGAACGAAAATACTTACATACATACATACATACATAAGATGATGTTAGGTTATACTCCACAAAATTAAATTTACAATTAAAATTGTGATGGATGAGGGGCGCATGTGTTTGTGGGGAGATGAAATGTTCGCGTTTATGAATGAACGGAAATTTGCGCTGCGGTTGAAAACAGGCACGCTGGCGGAGGGTTGAAATAAATGCTGTGTATATGTAAATTAACAGAAAATAAATTCAATGAACTTAATTGCACAATATCCGCTTATTTTTGGTTCACACGCTCGTTTCCGCACAGACGCTGAGTTCGCGTCTGAAATAATTGCAGTGGCATTTGCACCAATGGTCACGTTGCATAAAAATGTGATGATCGTCGCTTGCTTAAGCTAAGAAGGTAGAAATAAACTTTTGTAAAATTCAGTCTAAGAAATGAAGTGAAAGAATAAAGTTGAAATTAAAATTTAAATAAAAACTTTTATTTCTTCAAGTGGCGCCCAACGTGGCGTAGCGTTTTCTTAAAGACTGAAAACTTAAAAAAGTTTTAAAATTTTCGCGGAAAATTCTAAAAAATCAATATCGGGGAAAAGACGTTGAGAAAAAAGTATATTTGAACGCTCACTCATAACTTTAGGCTGATACGTAAAAAGTCGTAATACGCTCCAGGACTTTAAGTAGGCCTAGTCCTACAGCTCTATTCAACGCACCTGTCCCCGGACTCAAAAATATTCAACTGGTTCGATAGAAACAATGATCTTCGCAATTGGTGTAAGGAAGGATCCCCAGTAATCCACGAATAAAAAGGAGTAAATCTAACCTTAACAGCGGAGATGTTTATAACATTTTTTTTTTGGGTGAACGAAAAAAAAATTGTTTTGAAATCAGTAAGAAACAAGAGAAATTAGATTACGGAAATTTTAAATAAAATTTTACATCTATTGAAATATAAATCAAACAATATTTGCGAAGTCAAAGGATTTTTTAAGACTGAATAAAATTCTTATAAATTAAAGGAAAATAAATTAAAAATAGAAAAAATTAAAAAAAAACGATCCACATAAAGGGACTCAAATTGTTTTTAACGTATTTTTCATTTAATGAAATTGTGTTTTATTATCCAATTACATATTAAAAAAATATATAGGTATATATGTATGTATCGTCGAAATTTTAAAAACTAAAAATCGAAAGGTGACTCAAATTATTTTTAATATATTTTTTTAATTTTTAATAAAATTGTGTTTAATTATCCAATAACAATATTAAAAATATACCGTTGAAATTTTATTAAAAATTTATGGCAAACCCAAACAATTTAGTACGGCCATGAGTACTTAATATTCCAAACCCTGCTCCTATCCCTGTTCCTAATTCAGCAATACCAATCCAAATGAACCTGGAATTAGAAAATAGGATTGCTGCTGAGTGACCTGGACAAAATACCGAACATTGTCAGAAGTTCAAGGGATTTTTCAAGAAATCCGCCTGAATTTAATTCTTGGAGGAAGGGCGTTGAAAGGGTCTTTCAGATTTATAGCGCAATAGTAGGGGTGCCAAAATATTACGGCATCTTAAGTGTAATTAGGAACAAGATAACGGAGCAGCATAGTGCAGTGTCTCAACCTGCATTATGGAGATAAAAGAGATTTAGGGACCCTCGAATATCAGATGACCTCACTGATTCAAGGCAAAAATACAACTCAAGTTTTTTACCAGGATGTCTATGGAGACCTTCCAAGACTTGGGAATTCGTGTACCCGTTGATCTCCCCCAAGCATTGCACCTTTGTCTGAAGCTTGAAAACCAACATTATCGGGCTGAATATGCCATCATGCCAGGGTCATAAACAATATAATCCACCACCCCTTCCTCCTAAGCGTCCTCCTAATGCAATAAATAGAGTGCTGTTTTATCCAGAACTTACATTCCAAAATAGCTCAAACTATAATAGACTAGTGAATAACGTGCAAAAAAAGGGGGTTCGACCACAACAAAGGCCCACTAACTTTCACCAAAATTTCCAACCGCGCACACAGGTAGATTTTACAATATTACGCGGCCATAAGTCTTTTTTTTTAATCTACCCTAAATTAAAAATGTGTTATACTTTATGTTTACCCATAGACTCGATAACAACGAGCCGGTTCTATTGGCCCCGAAACTTGCAATCAGTGCGTGCGCAGGCAGTCGGAACTTTACTGTCTCCTACTACACTCGCGATTATTTTCTGCAACACTTGTACTACCCGGTTTCAGAAGTATATATTGTACTATAGATTCTGTTTTAACAGGTAAATGTCAATTATTTCTATATCAATCTATTAACTTCCTACAACATTAACATGTGTTTTATAGATATTTAAGAAAATGAGTTTTTTAGATAAATTTTTTTGTTTGTTTTTCAAATAAAAAGCTTTTAGTTATACTATCGCCTTCGATCGAGTTATGAATCTTAATTTATATTATACTACGCACTATTATGTAGGTGTTCAAATAAGAATCAGCCGCCAATAGGTGCCAGGTGGCTAGAAAATGATGGGTTTAGCTACGGACTACAAAAAAAATATTTTTCTTTTTCACCGTAGGTGGCCCTGGGTCTTCGGGAACGACAGTAGTCACCCGTCAATATCTCTACAATAAAATGCAAAGCCAGAATTTGAAAAATATTGATGAAAAGTTGGCTTATATAGAAAATAACCTTTTATCTCCATATGGTGATTCAGATGACAAACTTGAAAAAAATATTGCTTATTTCAAGACTGATTTAAAGAAAAAATGGATAAAAGCGAAAAGAACCGAAGCTGATTTCTTAAAAGTCAACAAGTCTTGGTTAGATGGGACCTTTCATATACCAATAGAAGTTCAACCACTACGCACAGGACGACCTTCGAAATCATTTGAACAATCAAGTGAACGAAGTAAACGTAGAAAGACTGAAGACATTCGCGCAGTAGTTGATGATTCGGTTATAATTCATGCTGCTCAATCATCTTTGCAGAGCAAGGGGCTTCGGAATGCTTCAGTTATCCTAAAGGAAATAACTAAATCACCAACACGAGCAGGAAAATATAAGAAAGCTTACATATCGTCAAATGAATCAGAAAAGTACAATAAGTTGACACCTCAATAAGCTTTAGAAATGTTTGTAGAGGCTGAACTTACAAAAGATCAATATGAAGTCATTCGTAAGACAAACATTCATCTATATCCTTGCTATGATAGATTATTAGAAGCAAAAAAAGAGTGCTATCCACCTGAAGACCATATCAAAGTTACTAGCCTTTCAGTCGAATGTACTTTATAAAGTCTCATCGACAAGACTCTGATGCGGTTATCACTTTACTTAGAAGAAGTGCTATTAACTATTGATGAAGAACAAAGACAGGCTCTTACAATCATATGTAAATGGGGTTGTGACGGCTCGCAACAGACAAAGTACAAAAAAAAGTTCGATAAGTCTTCTGATTCGGACGGAAATATTTTTTTGAGTTCATTTGTCCCACTGCAAATAAATTGTGGCAAATATAACAAAGTTATTTGGCAGAATCCATCTCTGTCTTCGCCTAGGTATTGTCGACCCATAAGATTCAGGTTTACCAAAGAAACTGTAGATGTTACAAAAGAGGGAATAGCGTACGTCCAAGAGTCAGCTGATAAGTTAGTTCCTACTGAAATTGAAATTAATGGAATTCGATTTACTTTTTCACACATTTTCAAATTGACTATGATGGATGGTAAGGTTTGCAATGCCGCAACCGACACAAAATCAACTAGTCGATGCTTTATTTGTAAAGCAACATCGAAAGAATTTAACAATCTGGACAAAAAGCATGATATCGTTCCTGAGACTTTAAATTATGGTATATCTGTTTTACACGCCAGAATAAGAATTTTTGAAAGCATTTTGCATCTTGGCTATAAATTACAAGTTCAGAAATATAGACAAAAGAAAACAAAAGAAGAACGTGATTTGGAAAATGATGCGAAACTTAAAATCCAACAAAGGTTTCAAAACGAGACTGGGCTTTTAATAGATATGCCAAAAACCAATTACGGAAACACTAACGATGGCAATACTAGTCGGAGGTTCTTCGAAAACCCACAATTGGCTTCCGACATTACAGGAGTTAACTATGACTTAATTTATAGACTGAAAGTCATACTTGAAACTATTTCAAGCGGATACCAAATAGACGCAAAAAAGTATGACGACTATGGGCTAGAAACCGCTAAGCTATATGTGCAGCATTATTCGTGGCACCCTATGACGCCCACTTTGCACAAAGTTCTGATACATGGAGCCGCCATTATTGAAAACTCACTTCTACCGATAGGCCAACTGTCGGAAGAAGCGCAAGAAGCTCGAAATAAACATTTCCGCATGTATCGTCAAAATTTTGCCAGGAAGTTTTCTCGCGAGCAATGCAACCGTGACATTTATAATAGGCTGTTGTTAAGCTCTGATCCGCTAATAAGCAGCAAGAGCGATAAAAAAAGAAGAAGCAGGAAAATATCCAAATCATTTTGCCAGAGACGATTGTTTTATTGGAATCTTCTGAGGATGAGGATCATGAGGATGTTTTTTCATTGTAATTACTAAAAACTTAATTGAAGTTACTTAATTCGCATTTTTGTTAAATATATGCCAAATATAAAAAAAATCAATGTTTCATTCAAATATTTTTTTTTTGTAAGAAAAAAATTTTTTTTTGTTTAAATAGAGCACAAGTGTATTTTTTTTGTACATATGTAAGTATTTTTTTTATATAATCATGGCATTTACAACAGATCTGGGTCATTAAATAATTTTGGCCGCGTAATATTGTAAAATCTACCTGTGTGCGACGTTCTGATCAATCTTATAGGGCACATATGCTATGTCTACATAGACGATATTATAATTTTCGGAAAAACTGAAGAAGAAGATTTTAAAAATCTCAGCACAGTATTCGAAACTTTAGAATCCGCAAACTTTAAGGTCCAATTAGATAAATGCGAATTTCTGAAAAGAGTAGATTTTTTAGGTTTTCTCGTCGGAATAAATAGAATTAAGACAAATAAGAAAAAAAATTGGGGCAATATCCGAAATACCACCACCACAAACTATAAAAGAATTAAGAAGTTTCCTCGAGATGACAGACTTCTACCGTCGTTCCATTCAAGATTATGCAAAACTCGCCAAGCCCCTGACATCCCTTTTAAGAGGGGAGGTGGGCCGCATTTCGAAAACTGCTTCCAAAAATTTTAAAATAACTTTAGATCAGAATGCTCTAGAAGCTTTTCAAAAATTAAAGAGCTTAGTAGTTTCCAGAGACGTTATCCTTTCTGATCCTAATTTCGAAAAACTTTCGACTTGACAACAGACGCATCTGAACATGCGATCGGCACAGTATTTTCGCAGGATAATGGACCAATCACATTCATCTCTTGGACACTTAGCAAAACAGAGGAGAACTACGCCACGAACGAGAAAGAAATGCTGGCGATAATTTAGGCCCTAAACTCGCTAAGAAACTATTTGTATGGATCCAGAAAAATTAACATATTCACAGATCATCAGCCGCTCACCTATGCACTCAGTAGCAAAAACACAAATAGCAAAATGAAGAGGTGGAAAGTCATCTTGGAGGAACATAATTATGAATTAAAACACCAACCCGGAAGGACGTAGTCGCGGATGCGTTGGCTAGACCGCAAATAAATTCTATGACAGCTACTCGACATAGCGCCGAGACCTCGTCAGAAAACCTGATCCCTGCAGTAAAATGTCCCATCAACGCTTTTAAGAACCAACTACAAATTCTAAAAGACAGTCAAGAGCAATATGAGTTCGATATACTCTCCTCAACATACCACAGACACAATAAAGAGACACCAGTATTCTAAAGAAATTTTAATCGAAATATTCAAAAAATATCTCAGTCCAAGTGTTATTAACGGTCTGCTGATGAGTCAGAGCAGGAGTCAATAATGATCGAAGAACACAAAAGAGCTCATCGGAACGCAAAAGAAAACAGAGATCAAATAAAATAAAAATACTATTTTCCAAAGATGGCGGAGAAGACACAGCGTATAGCAAAAAATGTAAGACATGTAAAGAACAGAAATATGACAGGTAGCCGAATAAGCCAAAGCTACAACCTACCCCTATTCCGAAAAATCCAGGATAAATATTCGAAGTGCGTCCAAGGAAAAATCCTAAAATCTAGAGCCATAGAAGACATTAACGAACCACTAAAAGAACTAATTTTAGCTTTTGGAATTCCAAAACTAATTGTTATTGACAACGAAATATCATTGAACTCCGCTTCAATAACTTTCCTACTCAATTGGTATGTGTAACACAGCACTGTGCTGTGCTATTGTGCTAACACACTTCAGTGTCTCACACGCACAGGCACACTTTTCGATAGAACTATAGTACAGTAACACAATCGACGCATACAAACTAAGAGGTGTGTTTTTCGGAAAACATGTGTGCTGCAACGCAATGTGCGTTGGCATTTTTGTACTAATTAGCAACTCTGCACAAGTAATCCGATGTAAACGAATGACGACTGCTATTTTCGGATCATGATCGATATTGAAGGAATTTAAATTATTGACAAGTCGCGCGAGAGGACTAAATATTCAACACTTATGGCGTAAGCTTTAGATAGTTTTTGTGATGAGAGTTTCGAGGTTCGATGGTTTTAAATTTCATGTAATTTTTTGAAAATTCAACAAATTATTTATAATTTTTATTATATTTTTTTGTGTTGCTTCTAATTTGTTAAAAATGCTGCCCAAAAACAAACGAAAATAGAAAATTTTCGAAAAACAGCAATAACACAATTGTGCCAGCACAGTGTGTTAACACTTCATGGTGTGTCTGTGCTATTGTATCAACACACCAAAAATCGTGTCATTACCCACCTCTACTACTCAAAGACCAATTCGGAAGACATATTTTTACGACACCCCCATACTCCAGCGCTGTCAATGGACAAAAAGAAAGGGGACACTCCAACCTATCCGAAATCAAGCGATGTCTAAAACCCGATAAACTACCTATTGATAAGAGCAATAACGGAATATAACTCTTCCGTCCAGTCTCCTATCAAAAATAAGCCCTTAGACGTATTCTTTAGTAGGAATACAGACGGTGGGTGACCCATTCAAAGCTCAATTAGAAAAACAAAAAATAGAATTACCGACAAACAAAAACGAGATCAAGAGTTCCACAATAAAAACAGACAAGATCCAAAGACTTACACAATATTAGAAAATATTTTTGTTCAGATTAATAATAGATTAGACTTAAAACTATCCGCGAGATACAAAGAAGAAATTTTTAAAGAAGATAGGAATACAACAGTCCTAACTGAATCAGGCAGGACAGTCCACAAAAGCAAAATTAAAAAATAAAACTATTTTTAGCATCCAGCTATCCTACATCATGGCGGAAGTCCAGATTTTGGACTATTCGACTTCCTATTTTGCGACGACTAACGCGGGCCCAGCAAAGATTCAACAAGGAACATTTAATATTAGCCATGCAGTCGATTTAGCACAATATGATGCTGCCCTTTTTAGCACCCAAACGTTTATACAACAACACATCCCCAACAACCATAACCTTTATCCCCTCCTGTAGTGCAATTCACTAACTTTAAACGGTGCGACAATTGTTATTTTTGACGGCAATATTTGCCGTTTGCACTAACGATTGTGCGATTCACAAACTTATTCTTAACGGCATCAAACAGCTGTTTCGTTGGATTTTTTCAAAGTGATAAAGAGTGGCACCTCTGTCAAACTAAATGTCAAAATAAGAGAAAATCACAAAGAGGAATAGAGCAAAACCAAACGAATGCCTGCTGCCAAATATAAATTTGAGCGTTTTTATTACATTTTATTAAAGTGAAATAATATACTAGTTTATTTCAAACTACAAACGTTTATAACTCTTCTTATATAAACAATGTTCCATTGTAGCAGAATTTCGTACTCTCCTTGTTGTAGCGGTTATCACTCTCTCTTCTGAGGGATTTGGTAGAATAGTCATCAACTCGACTCCAAGGAATATCCGGAATCACCTGCAAATATGCTATGGTTTTGTTTTCAAAATTCGCGTTGTGCCCCAGCGTATTTAGGACTTACATATAGTATGTTTGTATTTAAAGTTTTTAAATTCATAAAAGCTTGCTTTTACCATTGCGCATTAACTGAGTGGTAGACATGGTGGTTGGCATAAGCCTCCTCATGATTCTTTGGTGTCAAAATTGATATTGATTGGTATGATGCCTGCAATCGACGGCCCCAATAGTGCCTCCCACAAAGGGAGACGACGCTGAAGTAAACATTTCTTTAGCAGATTGGCGTTTCACTTGGGTCATAGGAAACCCCACTTTCTGGCGAAACAATGAATCATTGATTGCATCCGTTACCCGATGAATGCCAGCTTACGGATGATTGGTTCATGTATATTCCCCATTGTTCACTTAAGGGTCGTTGATAGCAACCAGTTGCGAAGAACCTTAAAGCCGCTAGAACCTACCAATATAAAAGTAAAATTTAAAGTTGCACACAGGCTTAAAGATTACACGAGCTACCTGTTTCTCAGTTGAGATTGCTGTTATTTTGGAGTCTCTTATTTATTTTTTGTCAAGCTGATAAACTAGGTATTCAGCCAAGTCTAGAGTTATCGGATACAGCTTCTTAAATTCTGTTGCATTCAAATGCAAGGGATTGTCCACATCTCGGAATAACGCCAATCCATTGTCGGAGCGCTTACTTCTTCGTCACCTCGTGATAAATCATATGCCAATATTCAAACGACATTATTTAATGTTCCTTTTTTAATTACAAGAAAGCAAATCACTGAATTTGAAATTTATTTTTTATTTAAGTTGAAATCACGAATTTCACTTTTCTCGATTGAGTTAACAACATCAAATTTGTTGTCGTTTAGTTTTCGGTCATCGACTAGCTAACATCAACAGCTGATTCGGCGAATGCGAAAATCGTTAAAAAATGGCTAGTGAATAGCAGGGTCGTTAAAATTTTGGTTAAGTTGAGTTAACCAACCGAAAATCTTTATCATAGGCTAGTGAATCGCACTACTGATGCACGAACTATCAGAGGCCATAACTACGTTAGATAATATAATACCCACAATAAAAAGTAAAAGAGCCATAAATTTTCTAGGAACTATTTGGAAATATATCGCGGGGTCTCCGTATCACGACAATTTCGAAATTGTGGGAGACAATGTACATGACTTTAACAGAAATAATAATAAGAAAATATTTATAAATGAAGCCTTTAATAAAATACTAAATAACTTAACCGACATAGTGAATAAAATCTCAAATGTGATAAGAAAAGATATCTATTTGGGAAACCAAATTGTCATTAACTTGCCAAACAGAATAAGGTTAGTCAAAGAAGAATTGCTAAGCATAGAAAACGCAATCGAAGAAGAAAAGAATATGCCCTTAGCAAGCCCGGAAGAGGCATTAGGATTTGCTAGAGTTTCAGTGTTATACAGTAATAAAGGAAAAATATTTCATTTACATTTTCCAATTATTACGAAAGAAACTTACAGAAATATAATTTTAAGACCAGTAAAAAGAAACAAAAGTGAATTAACGTGAAATATGAAAGAATTTTAAGAAAAGATAAATTAATATATGCCTTAAAAAATCCATGTGAAACGATAAATAATTTAATGATTTGTAAAGAGAGCGACATAATGAATATGTCATATTCCAAATGTATTCCTAACTTAATAGAAAGTCGCAATTCTTCTTGTTCAATAAGCAACGATCATCACATCCCCTTAATCGAAGAAATAAACGACGGTGCAATCCCCGACATCGATGAGGACGAAATGCTAATATCATTCGACGTTGTATCACTATTTACCATTATCCCGACACTTTTAGCAATGCGAATTATTAAGCAAAAATGGGAAAAGTTGGAAAAGCACACAAAAAATGACAAAAGGCAATTCCAAACGATATTATAATTTTGTTAACGTGACAACAATTATTTTACATACAACAACACTTTATACCAACAAATATACGGGATGCCAATGGGCAATGCACTATCTCCAACTATAGCCGATATCGTACTGGACAAAATATTGGACGGCAGCTTAGCTGAATTCCAAAGGACATATACACGTGGAATGCAATTTGTGGTGTACGTTTTTGATGTTGTAACACAAATTTTTACACCAACTCCGAACGGCGAATGTATTTTAGTGAGAAGTTTTTTTTTCATGGCAGAAGTACCTGCAAGGGTACATACATATGTTCAAAATGTATTGTATAACATGTTTATTGTTTTCATTAAAAAATAGAAAAATAGAGTCCCTGAGGATGGCGAGGAATGCGTCGAAATGCCTAGGAGAGAAAAGCCAAAAGGTAATTGTTTTTGCTTTAATTTAAAACGGCCGAAGCAGCTCAAACCCCAGCAATCAGCTTCATTGAATCTTGGCCCTATCACAAAACGAAAAAAATTATTCTTAGAGACTAATAAAAAAGTTTACAAAATCAGTACAAAACAGAGCGTAACAAATTAAAAAAATTGGTTATGTATTGCAAAATCAACATAAAGCTCTTATTATCGGAGCATTTAACACATATAGAGTTTTAACCGAGCAAATATAAAAAGGTACAAAGTGACGTAAATTTCTTAGAGTCGCATTAAAACGAATACGTTCAAGGAGGGAGGCACAATCTACACTTGCAGAGATAATATCAAAAACAAAAGATAGTGATAATATTAGTCTCCTATTCTGCGGCGATTTTATTATGAGAATGCACCCCTTGATTGATACGAAGATATCGGTTCAATAAAGCGTAAAGTTCGAAAGAGCAAAACGAATAAAAAACTTTTGAATTGTTTCTATACGGTTAATATAGCAAGCATAATAAAGCCTCCAGTAGTGCGATTCACTAACTTACTTTAAAGATATTCGATTGGTTAACTCAACATAACAAAACTAAACGACAACAAATTTGATGTTGTTAACTCAATCGAGAAAAGTGAAATTAGTGACTTCAACTTAAATAAAAGATAAATTTAAAATTCAGTGATTGGTTTTCTTGTAATTAAAAAAGGAACATTAAATAATGTCGTTTGAATATTTGGCATATGATTTATCACGAGGTGACGAAGAAGTAAGCGCTCCGACAGTGGATCGGCGTTTGCACCGAGATGTGGACAATCCTATTCATTTGAATGCAACAGAATTTCAAAAGCAGTATCGGTTAACTCCAGACTTGGCTGAATACCTAATTTATCAGCGTGACAACCAAATAAGAGGCTCCAGAATAACAGCAATATCAACTGAGGAGCAGGTAGCTCGTGTAATCTTTAAGCCTGTATGCAATTTTAAATTTTACTTTTATATTGGTAGATTCTAGCGGCTTTAGGATTCTTCGCAACTGGTTGCTATCAACGACTCTTAAGTGAACAATGGGGAATATCCATGAGCCAATCATCCGTAAATGCTCGCTTTAGCGTCGTCACCCTTTGTGGGAGGCACTATTGGGGCCGTCGATTGCACACCAAAGAATCATGAGAAGGCTTATCCAACCACCATGCATATCTACCATTGAAGCCCCCGTGGGTGACTTCAAACCATCACTTAAGCCTCATCTCCACGGCTAGGAGACCAACAAGGTGAGGTCCACCAGCGTATGTTTGTTTCAATTAGTATAGTATTCGTTGTGCGACCGCCATCAATCAATCAATCAATAACTGGCGCTATAACTGGCAAGGGGATTTGGTCGATCTTTTTGTGCTGTCGAAAGCTGATTTAAAGTCGACAAATAGATGATGTGTGTCGATCTTTTTCTCACGGGTCCGTTCCAAGATTTGGCGTATCGTGAATATCTGGTCGATGGTAGATTTACTAGGTCTAAGGCCACACTGATAAGGTCCAATCAGATCGTTGACGGACAATACGCTCGATAGACCCTTATACGAAATATTAAGGACCCTGATCCGGCGGTAGTTGTGCCATATTGGAGGATCACCCTTCTTGTGGATTGGGCAGAGCACACTTAAATTGCAATCGGCGAGCATGCATTCGTGCACCTTATCAGCACTTCGCAACCACTCTTGAGTAGCTCAGCCGGTAATCCATCAGCGTCCGCGGCTTTGTTGTTCCTTAGCCGCGTTATTGCTATCCGAACTTCGCTGGGTTCGGGATCTTCATTTTCTCCGGCGATGCTTTCTTTGTCACCATTTAGTAAAGTGGGGATTTGTTCCCTCCACAAGTAAGTGTATTTTGGGCATCAGCCATCAGACCGCCGTTCTTGATCTTACAGGAATTTGTCCCGGCCGTAAGTCGCCGCTCCTTCTGGTACAATTTTCCGGCCCTTTCCTGCCTGCCACCATCTGAAGCTCTTCGGACTCACGTATTTCGGCATCTCTTTTGTTTCTTCGAATAATACGTCTTTCATCCCTTTTTAACTTCAGTGGAGTCCAAGAACCAGTGGAATGCAGATCCTGGTGGCTCTGAAAATGAAAACGTCGGAGTAACCTCACCAGGTTCGCTTTCTCACTTTAGCTCACTCCCAAACCGGATGTTCTGGACCCACCCAGAATACAATTGGCTGAAATTACCCGAAAGTCGTGAGCTGCTTCTACCACATGCAGAATAATTGTTCTGGCCTATTCGAGGTGAGTGGCAATCAGGGACTTTCCCCATTTGTGTGAACTTCTACACACGGAACCATCCTCCACCATACGTTTTATTTAATCATGTAAAATTGTAAGCAACAGTGGTTGCGTTCAGACGTGTTTTTATTCGCTCCGCATTGGTCAAGTACACTAATATCTAATGCAAATTTTTATATCGGTGATGGTATTGTAATATCATATTGAGACAGGGACTCTAAATGCCGAGTACTAAACTCTAATAAAAGTTAAAAAAAAAATCCAATTTTATATAAAATGCCTTGTGCTTACGGACATAAGGTTGATCGTTTACAACCGAAAGTGCAATGAGTTTTTTCATATAAAATGTGTTGGTATTTTGCCAGCTGATCTCGAGTTTTTGCTTACATTAGAGAAGAATTTCTTTTGTAATACTGGTATGGCTGAGCGCCGGTCATCAATTCGCTCGCCTCCCCCGTCGGCTGTATCGGAGGGGAGAGCAATCGCTAAAACTGTAAACAATTCAGCATCTTCCCACGCTCATGTAAATAAATCGGATTCCTACAAGAACAATAAATTGCTACAATTAGCATTAAACACGGTAGTGCAAGAGAATGCTGCTCTTAGAGCCGATAACGCCCGTGTTTTATCTCTTATAAACTCTCTACATGAAGACAAACTAGAGTTAAAACAAAAATCGGATGCCTTCATGCCGATGTTCGTACAATGCAAGCTAACCTAGATAGCAAACATGCGGACATTTCCATGCTAACATTAGAAATAAAAAATTTGCGTAGTATTGTTTGTAGCTGGAATACTCACAACCCATCTCATACTAGTGCTGTAAGTGAGTGTGATGGTGTGAAACGAGTCGCACTGCCTGCTGTATTTACTAATACAAGCTTTAATTCTGCTGTCCCCGCTTTGTCGACGCCCACTGCTTCACACAATACTACTGTTACTAAGGCAGCAGCTTCGAAGCCAAAATTGAACATCGCCGCTGCCGCTCATGCGTTGTATCCACCAACTATGCCCATCCAGTCCGCTACGGCTGTTATAAATGATACTGCTTCTCTCAGTACTGCTGCTACCAAAGTAAAGGCTGCGAAAAAAAATTCGAGCATCGCTGCCGCCGCTCACAGGTCGTCTGTTCTAACCAACAGAGCAATCAACAGAGAAAATCCCATTTTGACAGCGCGTTAGGAAGTGATTTTAGGTGCAGAAAACGAAGAATTGACATTGTTGATGACAATTTTTGCGAATTTGTAGTTGTTGTTCCTTGATTTGACATAGCGCTGCCGCTCTTGTTTAGGTACGACAACTAAGCGATAGCGCTAGGCGGTGGAAAACGCGACGGTCTCCGCTCTTGTTTAGGTTGCTGTGTAAGCTTACGCAGCCCGCTACGCCTGTTTCAACCGCTACGCCTGTTCCAACCGCTCTCACTATGGTAGTGACTAATAAACCAACAACGTATGCTAGTGTTGCTGCTGATTCGCCTATTCTCTCATCAATTCCACTCGCTATGGATGACGCTTCTATTGCTGTTAACGCAAATATGACAATTGGCAGTCAAACACCCAAGTGGAATACTGTCACAAATGGTGTTGTACCGAAAACGAAATGGCTGCATATTTCCTCGGTTTCTCCTAGTGTTTCCGTGGATGATATCTTGCCTTACGTTTTCAAGCATGCCAGTATTGAAACAAAATTCTTGGTTTGCTTTATGCTAATAAAGAAGGACAGTAATTTGGAAAATCTGAAAGAAATCAATTTTAAGCTAGGAGTTGCTGAAAGCTTCTATGATAATGTACTAAATGCAGATATCTGGCCAAAAAATGTTACGGTTAGACCATTTAAGTTTTTTCGGAAAGTAGGTGCTTCTCAGCAAGAGTCGTAGATAACTCAGCGAAAATTGATGCTTTGACCAAATCCATAGCTAGTAATAAATGCTTAAAAATTTACTTTCAAAATATGTCAGGCCTTCGGACTAAATGTTCGACTGCATATATGAAGAGTTCTTTCTTAGAGTTTGATATTTTTGTATTTGTCGAATCTTGGCTGAATGAAAACTTTTTCGACTGTGAAATTTTTGATTCCAATCTGCATGATGTCTTTCGTAAACGCCGTGACCATGTCAAAACTGGATGTTCCAGAGGTGGTGGTGTTCTCATTGGTGTTCGGAGGGAGTTTCGGGCGTTCCTGGTTCGTCTGGAAATGTTTTTGTTTGCGCTTCGTATACGTGACAGTCATCTTTGTGTGCTTGGGGATTTTAATTTATGTCATTTGAGTTGATCTCCACTTCATAGCTCAGCTGAATTTATGGCCTCTAACGTTAATTATTCAGCCGAGATTGACGTCATTGATAGTTTTTTAAGTATTGATTTACTTAAAATTAATGGATTTCATAATAACCTTAATAGAATCTTAGATTTAGTTTTTATTTCCAATAATGTACACTTCACATTGACGGAATGCCTTACACCAATCTCACCAACTGATAAACATCATGTTCCTCTTTCTCTCGAGTTGGAGTTTTATGAGTTTGCTGATGTGCCTGATGAGTCTAATATCAGATTCAACTACAACGCATGTTGACACCCGTTTCCCCTATATTTAAGTGTGAAAACAAACACGATGTTCGCAATTATAGGCCGATTTCGAAGCTCTCGTCTGTCTCAAAACTTTTTGAGATAATTGTGAATGGAATGTTATATTTTGCGGTCAAAAGCCTTATTTCCAATAATCAGCATGGTTTTGTTGCGAATCGCTCCACTGTTACCAATTTGTCCATTTTCAGTTAATACTGCATTTCCCCTTTCCAAAAAAGATCACAAGTTGACACAATTTACACGGATTTCTCTAAGGCGTTTGACAAAGTATCCCACCAAATACTCTTGTTGAAACTTGCGTCAATGGGTTTTCACTCCGTGTTTTTGTCGTGGATCAAGTCATATTTGTCCAATAGACGCTGTGTTGTTGCCGTTGATAATGCCACATCCCGTCCGTTTATTGCAACCTCTGGTGTCCCGCAGGGGAGCATTCTAGGACCCCTCTTATTCAATCTCTTTATTAATGATATAGGTTCATGCTTTTCATTTGCTGAATACTTGCTGTATGCTGATGACCTTAAAATGTTTGCTATTATTAACAGCACTCAAGATTCTGAAAGGTTGCAATCCGACCTTCATAAGGTACACAATTGGTGTTATTTAAATCGTTTATCGATAAACATAAGCAAATGTTTTCACATTACTTTTGGTAAATCGGCTACTATTTTGCACACTTCGTATAGCATTGCTGGCTCTCCTTTGAAATCCGTTGACGAAACTAAAGATTTAGGCGTTATTTTCGATTCTAACTTAAATTTCACTAGTCTCATTAACCACGCCATAGCACGGTCATACTCGATGCTAGCATTTGTACGTCGAAATTGCGTTAGATCGAGGTTAGAATATGCCGCTGTTATTTGGAGGCCGTACCAAATATGTAGGTCTCTCTAATCGGCTTGAGAGAGTTCAAAAAGCTTTTCTACGATTTACGCTCCGATCCTTAAACTTTTCAGAACCTTTACCATCGTACCGATCTTGATGTTTGTTGATTGACTTAAAAACCCTAGAAAGCAGAAGATCCATTTTATCGTGTTCATTTCTTATTAGTATCATTACTGGGACTATTGATTGTTCTTTCCTTCTTAGTAAAATTCAGTTCAATGTTCCTTACAAGAATCTCCGACTATTCGAAACCCCAAAACTTGGTTTCTCGAAAACCAATTATGGTATGAATGGTCCTATTTCTCGAGCAAGTGGTGATATACATAAATTTGTTCTTAAATTCTACAGGTGCTGATCTTATGTGGCCGCATGGCACCTTAATGAATCAGCTCAGGTCTTTTTTTGCATAGTAATTACTATTGTACATTAGCTTAATTTAGTCTGTAAGAATTTGTGTATTCAAAGACTTTTCATACAAATAAACAAATAAACAAAAATTACTAGCCGCCAGGACGAAAACAGTGAACAAAAGTGTAAGTAGATTTCACACATATTTTAAATCTTGAAATTTTTCGTTGGGCGCCAGTTGTACGAAAGCTGCTTGATCTTCGATAAGATGGAGTGAGAAAGCGTTTGCAATACCAGCCGCAAGAGACAAAAACTCCACGAGCGTCAAACCCACACAAAGCATACAAATACAAAGGCGATGGTTGTTTCAGTCGGTTCCTCTTGAGCAGTAGCTTGGGAATGATTTTATTGGCGTTAGTGAACTTGGAATAAGGTATAAATTTAGGCGAGGATTTTGGAAAAGGTGAGAAAATCATAAGCAATTACTTATGCTTCTAAGAGTCTAAGGTTTAGTACAACAGTGGTGGTGAAGGGTATTACGCTATCATGATAATATAATTATATAGTTTTAATAATATAAAATATGAAATAAAAAATATGAAATAATAATAATCAGCTCCATTGAAAACCTCACTCAAATTTAAATTTGTTTGAAAAATGCCGTTTTGGCCAAAATTTTGAGCTGCTCGCCCAATGTGCATATTGATTCCTCATTATTCGTCCTTATTTCGGCACTGAATGATTGCTTGCTTCACAGATTCTTTCAAGTGCAATAGTTGTTCTCCTTCATTTCTTGACTTTATATCGTTTCGTTTTGTATGGATGCAATGTTCAGGGCTTTGATCGTTGGTGACAGGACTGTGACTTAAACAATTTTGTGGTAATCTAGAAAAGCATTGATTTTGGCCACCGATCTGTTTTGCTTCCTAACTCTTCCTAAAGCTGCAATTTAAATTACGAAATTGTGAAGATTTGTTTATATTTGTATTTCGGCAACTAATGGCCAGTTTTTCAGAGCAAGCTTAACTCAGTTTAAACTCGGTTTAAATTTAAACTTAGCTTAATCTATGGAGCTTTTTACTGAGAGTTTAAAGTTTAAATTTAGTTTTTTCGTAGGGCACCATTGTTGTTTTCCATATTTAGATCAGTGCCAAGAAAAAACGAACGTACGCACTTATAAATATTTTATAGATACTAAGATGCCGCCCTGCAAAAATCGCGAGTACTCCCAGCACGCATGTAAAGGGGTACTCCACAAGACCTAAATGTATGAATTAAAAGTGGTTCAATTAACATTGCGATGTCCTATGGCAGGACCATATATTCCTCCTCTGCATTACATCAGAGTAACACAAAACTACTCTAAGTTATTACTCCATGGAGTACTTACGGTATGTTAGTTTCGAAACTACTTTTGCCGTTGAAAATAAGCCGTTTCGTAACAGGTAAACAGCATTCAAATATAAACATTTATATTAGAAATTGTGTTTCCTTAATTCATGGTAAAATAACAAAATTCAACATATTCATATTTTTACTCACAACGAAAACCTAAATTCATTGCATTTACTTACTTACAACCACTATATGCATATTCAACATGGACACTCGCTGTCTTCTCCACAGTCTAACCAGTGGAAACCTGAGGTGAAAGCCGTCGAAAACGCTTCAACTAAGTTTACGTACAATTTAATTTTGACTATGATTACGCTTCAATGTCAAACAGCTGTAACCATCAAATTAAGCTGCAAGTAAGTTTAAATTGATTTCGAATTATATTCTAAAATGTTCAGATTTGCGCTTATGCAAAAAAAGATCTCACGAATCATCGTCCCTTGTTTAGGATGGGTACAACATTTTGTAACATATATGCATTATTTTACCACTTTTTATTATATACATACTTATTATACGTATTTCTGTTTTTCAAGAAATTATGTATACATATGTACATACATATGTATATTAGGTAAAAAATATTTTAAAGTTCATTTATACATCGTAATAAATAGTTTTATTTTAAGTAACTAGTAAATGAGCCTTTAACATGATATAAGGCCAAAAACTCGAATTACAAAAACAAAAATGAAGCAATCCAAAGAGTTTGTCTACTGGCTAAAATGTGGTCTTCTCTACAACTAAACATTCACTTTCATCGATTCTCTATAAAAGCAAATGCGCAATTGCATGATAATTTTACTGAATACATCTGTATGGGAAGTTATTTAGCCTCATCGTAGTTTGTCTCCTTGACGTGGGGATGAGGCTTAAGTGATGGTATAGTTGTCTCTGTCGGAACTTTCATGTCACCATGAACTAAAAGGGAGTATTCGCTGGGGAATCTGTACCAACGATTCTTCACTCCCACTCCCTGCATCCCTCTCTATGTGTTTCGGCCCGTCACTATGGGTGTTATGGTGGAGCCTAGCATTAGTAAAGCTGGAAACAGCAAATCCATCCGTGTGGGAAGGCACTAGGGGCCCCCCACACGCCAGCGCGAATGCGAAGCCTAAATCTACAAAAGCAGAGGCTTCACGGCTGGGCCAGAGTGAATTAAGGCGACAAGCATCTGAAAATGAAAATACCGAGGACGTGCAGCGATGGAAACTACAAGCCACGTCTTTCAGAAAATCGAGTCGGAGCGGACCAAATTCGCTGAAAGGCGCAGTGCTGTGAAGACCTTAAGGAAGTATGATGGGGCCCATTGGAAACGTTGCCCCAGAGCGTGAGGGAAGCGGTGGAAAGGGCGAAGCCCTGCTACCTAGCTTCTGGGTCACTGGGGCTTCGGAGGAAAAATGGGGGCCTTCGTCTAAGCGTCAATGATCAGTGGAGGAGCAAAATCCTGCACCGAAGAGAATCCTGTCGCATTCCTGGGTAGGTAAGCTTAGTTTCGACGAGGTTGCGAAGGATAGGATCCTTACAGGGGTTCTTACCGAAAGACCAGTGGAGATGGGTGAAAGCAGCTCTAGCGAACGTCATCGTAATTAAGGTATATAGGAAGAACGTTCGGCGCACTTTCAGTGCGGATGCAGCAATGGACGTGGACATTGAGGCACCCGAAGCGGAGTCGGAGCTCTCCGACGCTGAGAGCAGTGTCTTCTCCCAGGCAGACTACGCATCAACAATGCAGAAGTTGTTTGCGGAAGAGGAATTTCTTCACAGCGACGGCGACAGGAACCATGGGTTTGTATTTCCTGTATTCTGGCTTAGTCGGATTTGAACGTCTTTATTTTATTTAATTACAGTGATGGTGACGTGACTTCAATTATTGTGAAATTAGTGTCAGCGTATATACATACCTTACAACGCTGAAAACCTTCCTCACTCGACGGCGCGGAGTCTGGTGACCAGGTATGAGAACGGAAACATTCTGTTCGGCAGCGACGCAAATGCGCACCATATTCAGTGGGGAGCACGAACATAAATAATCGAGGTGAGTCACTTTGCAACTACCTTCTAACAATTATATGTAATAAAGGTAGGGAGCCCACATGAATGAATTGATTGAGAGTTGGCGAATTCTAGAAGAACATTCCTTCTCTGAACTTCGCTAAATTGAGATTGTACTCAATTTCTCTCTGACTAACCCGAAAATGCCTAAAAACCTAAAAAAAAAAACACGAATTGGGGTTTATTTAAAAAGTTGTTTGAGGACAAATTAGGCTGCGTAACCCTAATAGAACGCAATTGTACCCATGATGTAGGGAACATGGTCAATGCTTACACATTGACCTGTTCAGAGCCTCTAAGTCAAGACTGCTCTGAACCTGAAATATGGGGCAAACGTAAGCCTCGCGTGGTCGCGTGAGCTAGATCCACTGCTGAAATCCTACAGGAAGTAATTCAATAAGGCCAAGAGACTTAGCCGTGAGCTAGAATGGCATGAAAACAAACAGCTGCTCCGAACCTATAAAAAACCTTTAAGGGAGGCAAAGAGATCCTCGTGGAGAAGTTTTTGTGGCGGCATTGAGGATGCTTCCGAGAATGCCAGGCTACGAAGATTCTCTAGGGACCCTCAAATCCGTTAGGTTTCTTACAAAAGCAGGACGGGTCCTGGACCTCAACGGGGAAGGAAACCCTGAACTGCTAATGTAAACCCACTTTCCTGGGAACGCAACCGAAGGGTAAAACCCCTCTTATTTCTCCCAATACCGTTAACGTACCGGCTTCGGAAGAAAAGTTTAAATGGGCTATCAAAAGTTTTAAACTATATATATCCGCAGGACCGGACGTACTAATTAAGACACTGGAGGCGTCTGAGAAATGGCTTTCAATTATTTTCAGGGCTTGTTTCAAACTGAACTATATACCGTTATTATGGAGAAATATCACGGCCGTATTTATTCTCGAAGTCGGAAAGGCCTCACACACAAATCTAAATGACCTTAGGCCTATCAGCCTTTTCTTCTTTGCTTTTAAGACACTCGAGAGGATTGTTAGCAGATTCCTCTCTGATACCATCGATAGTAGACTACTGACTAATGACCAATATGCCTACCGAAAGGCAAATCTACTGAGACCGCACTCCATAGACTGGTCGGCTATATTGAGAAGTCTCTCAGAGTTAATTACGTCGGCCAACTACTTTGCGGTAGAGCGGTAAAAACAAGGTTGGGAGGGAGCGAATTGTCGAGGCGTGTATCGAGGTGGATGCCCCAAGGAGGAGTTCTATCCCCAATTCTGTGAAACACAACAGTAAATACGCTTATGCGGGACACGCATTGGGGAGGAGCTAAAGTTGTCGTATACGTTGATGACGTCGCAATCGCGCTAATGGGGGAGTTTCCGCAAAACACTGTGCGAGCTGATGCAACGAACGCTTCGGGATGTATCCAAATCGTCGACCTGCTGCGGGCTTAGGGTCAGCTCAAGTAAGGTGGAACTCGTATAAAATGCCTTCGGTAACTCTACTCTGGTAACCTAAAGAAAATTTGTAGGGTTATTCACGGTAGCAAAGACGTAAAGTCCAAAAATCTTTCGGAGAATCTTTCTCTCGAACACTCCAAGAGCCATCTCATCTGATGTTGACAGCGTCCATGCTTCTGCGCCATACAATAGCACAGGCATGATGAGGGACTTATAGTGCGTGGTTTTTATTCGGCTTTACTCTTCATTTGCCTACTCAGCCCAAAGGAGCACTTGTTGACAAGAGAGATTCTTCATTGGATTTCGAGGCTGACATTGTTGTTGGTGTTAATGCTGGTTTCAAGATAAACAAAGTCCTCTACTTTGTCAAAATTTTAACTGTCAACAGTGATGCGGGAGCCAAGACGCAAATGCGCTGACTGGCTATTTGATGACGGGAGGTACTTCGTTTTGCCCTCGTTCACCTCCAGATCCAATCGCTTCGCTTCTTTATCCATCTTGGAAAAGGCAGAAGTAACGGCGAAGTTGTTGAGGCCAATGATGTCGACGTCGGCATACAGCTGGCCGGTTTAATTCTGCACCTTGAATTATCTTTTCCAACATAGTGTTAAAGAAGTCACACGATATGGGGCCACCCTGTCTAAAACCTTGTTTGGTATCAAACGGCTCGGAGAGGTCCTTTCCAATTCTGACTGAACTGGTGGATGTTGCTCAGCGTCATTTTACATAACCGTATTGGTTTAGCAGGACCAAATTCAGACATCGTGGCATATAGGCAACCTCTTCTCGTGATGTCGAAAGCGGATTTAAATTCGACAAATAGATGGTGTGTGCCAATCCTCTTCTCACGGGTCTTTTCCAATATTTGGCGAATTGTGAATATCTGGTCGGTGGTAGATTTATTTATTTATTAATCTATAGTACATATTAGTCATATGGTCTCCAGATGATAACTGCATACTCCGAGTGAGGAAGAACAAAAGCCGTATGTTGGAGTTTGTAGGTTTAGGAATCAAAAAATGCTGTTGTATTACGGCGAATAAAGCGCAATACCGAATACGATTTAGTAAGAACAGAATTTATATTACTATTGAAGGAAAATTTTGTGTCGAATATTATTCCATGATCTTTAAACTCTGCTAATTTTTGTAATACATAGTTAGAAATAATGTAAGATGTATTAAAAACATTTTTAAGCCTCGAAAACGTTATATGAAAGCATTTTTTAGTATTCACGGTTAGCCGAGACTATATGCACCAGCGATTGAGACTGTCCAAATCATACTAGAGCTTCAGAGCATCTTCTGCGTCCTTAATAGATGCAACAACTTTCATATCGTCGGCATACAGTAAAAAATTTGAAAAAGTGAAACATTTACTAATGCCATTGATAAAAAGTACGAAAGGGAGGGGCCCCAAAATGTTTCCTTGGGGAACACCTGAAGAAGCAAGAGAGTGGTTAGAGAAAACACCATCAATCGCCAGTACGCAACAGCTACCCGTCAAATAAGACATTTGCCATTGCAGAAAGGTGAAGTGAGAGCCCAATCATGCTAACTTGTTTATTGGTATCTTTTGCGACACTCTATAAAACGCTTTAGGGAAGTCTGTATAAATACATCTTGCCCTCTACAATTCATCCAAAAAGTTTTGAGATGCTAGATAGTTTGGAGATCGATCTATAGTTACGAACATCATTTTTTCTTCCACTTTTAAAAATCACCCCTTTTTTTAGTTGTAAGTTTCCATTCATTCAGAAAATCGTCTGATGGTACAGATTTATTAAAGATGATTTCAAGAGGAATTGTCAACGCTGGAGAGTTTGTGAACAAGATTACTGATAGCTCGTCAGCGTTTGTTTGCGTCGAGGGTTTAAGTGAAAGCATACCTTTGATCAAATCGTTAGAAGAAATTTGCAGCATGCCAAAATTTAGAAAAGAGGGAATCTCAGAAGAAAAGCCTGTCGCAGAATTCATGCATTGTTGATTTAAAACTAGAAAAGCAGCTGTGAAAGTCCAAGTTGGATAATAATTCAACCCATTTAATTTAAACACGGATAGTTACAAGACGCATAGCTGTAAGCAGTTATACAGCGGTCGTCAGACCAATTCTCCTAAGTGGAGTAACGGCATGGTGGACTGCATTAGAAAAAGATGCTAAATTACAGGCCAGATGGCTCGAAACTCGACACTAAGACGAGAGGAGGCGTCTTCTCGCGAGATCTTCCCCTGCAAATCTCCTTTAGGTTGCCAGACCACTGCAGCTATTATTTAAGCAGTGGAGAAGCTTGAGACCGGAATTCTAGGAAGAAGTATCTTAATTTTTAGTGATAGCCAGGATGCGATCAAGGCTCTGAGTTCCTTCACGTTTAATTCAAACATCGAGTTGGACTGCCGCCTGTCTCTACAGGAGATGACCAAGCAGAACAGGCTCTACTTCTAAAACTGCATGGCAGACGAACTTGCGAGACAAGGTAAAACCAAGCGGATTCTTCAGGATAAAGAATGTATTGGTATACTGTTTACTACTTGCAAACTGCTACTTAGAAAATATATATATGAACAAGCTGACGATAGATGAATTCAAATTACGACTTGTCCACCGGAAACGGTTACGATTACTCTCCAAAAGAGAAAATATTTCTATATTTTTAAGCTTTAACCAGGCGCTGTCTAATAGGAAAACTTGCTAAAAGGCTGGGCGTACCTTTCCAATGATGTTGCACGAGCTGTAAGAACTGGGAAGAGAGGGAAACGCTCTTCCATGTACTGTGTAAGTGTTCTGCACTGTGCAAAAGCATGATCAAATCGTTAGAAGAAATTTGCAGCATGCCAAAATTTAGAAAAGAGGAAATCTCAGAAGAAAAGCCTGTCGCCGAATTCATGCATTGTTGATTTAAAACTAGAAAAGCAGCTGTGAAAGTCCAAGTTGGATAATAATTCAACCCATTTAATTTAAACACGGATAGTTACAAGACGCATAGCTGTAAGCAGTTATACAGCGGTCGTCAGACCAATTCTCCTAAGTGGAGTAACGGCATGGTGGACTGCATTAGAAAAAGATGCTAAATTACAGGCCAGATGGCTCGAAACTCGACACTAAGACGAGAGGAGGCGTCTTCTCGCGAGATCTTCCCCTGCAAATCTCCTTTAGGTTGCCAGACCACTGCAGCTATTATTTAAGCAGTGGAGAAGCTTGAGACCGGAATTCTAGGAAGAAGTATCTTAATTTTTAGTGATAGCCAGGATGCGATCAAGGCTCTGAGTTCCTTCACGTTTAATTCAAACATCGAGTTGGACTGCCGCCTGTCTCTACAGGAGATGACCAAGCAGAACAGGCTCTACTTCTAAAACTGCATGGCAGACGAACTTGCAAGACAAGGTAAAACCAAGCGGATTCTTCAGGATAAAGAATGCATTGGTATACTGTTTACCACTTGCAAACTGCTACTTAGAAAATATATATATGAACAAGCTGACGATAGATGAATTCAAATTACGACTTGTCCACCGGAAACGGTTACGATTACTCTCCAAAAGAGAAAATATTTCTATATTTTTATAGCTTTAACCAGGCGCTGTCTAATAGGAAAACTTGCTAAAAGGCTGGGCGTACCTTTCCAATGATGTTGCACGAGCTGTAAGAACTGGGAAGAGAGGGAAACGCTCTTCCATGTACTGTGTAAGTGTTCTGCACTGTGCAAAAGCATGATCAAATCGTTAGAAGAAATTTGCAGCATGCCAAAATTTAGAAAAGAGGAAATCTCAGAAGAAAAGCCTGTCGCCGAATTCATGCATTGTTGATTTAAAACTAGAAAAGCAGCTGCGAAAGTCCAAGTTGGATAATAAATCATCTTATTTAATTTAAACACGGATAGTTACAAGACGCATAGCTGTAAGCAGTTATACAGCGGTCGTCAGATTAATTCTCCTATGTGGAGTAACGGCATGGTGGACTGCATTAGAAAAAGATGCTAAATTGCAGGCCAGATGGCTCGAAACTCGACACTAAGACGAGAGGAGGCGTCTTCTCGCGAGATCTTCCCCCGCAAATCTCCTTTAGGTTGCCAGACCACTGGAGCTATTATTTAAGCAGTGAAGAAGCTTGAAACCGGAATTCTAGGAAGAGGTATCTTAATTTTTAGTGATAGCCAGGCTGCGATCAAGGCTCTGGGTTCCTTCACGTTTAATTCAAACATCGAGTTGGACTGCCGCCTATCTCTACAGGAGATGGCCAAGCAGAACAGGCTCTACTTCTAAAACTGCATGGCAGACGAACTTGCAAGACAAGGTAAAACCAAGCGGATTCTTCAGGATAAAGCATGAATTGGTATACTGTTTGCCACTTGCAAACTGCTACTTAGAATATATATATATATGAACAAGCTGACAATAGATGGATTCAATTACGACTTGTCCACCGGAAACGGTTACGATAGGAAAACATGCTAAAAGGCTGGGCGTACCTTTCCAATGATGTTGCACGAGCTGTAAGAACTGTGAAGAGGAGGAAACACTCTTCCATGCACTGTGTAAGTGTTCTTTACTGTGCAAAAGCAGGCTGTGGTATCTGAGACCACCGTTTCTGGATGACCTTTGTGAGGTATCAAGCACCGAGATTAATTGCCTGATGATCTTTCGGTAGATGGTGTGAATGTTTGTGGTAACATAATGGGTCTTCTATTTATGATCAAAGTGTGCCGCCGTAGGCGGCAACCACTCGCATCTACCTATCTACCTAAAAACGCACAATATTTTCTCTTCACGGTTAATAGAACACAATCTCCTCTCAAGCTGCCAGTTTTAACAGCATCGCAGTTGAAATGACATCATAAGACCATGTAACTTTGCTGATTTATTCAGTCGGACAATTTAAAACTCAAAAGGTGCATTTTGTGTAACATTTTCCACTGGTACCACTAGGATAAAATATACACTGGGGATTTTTGAAACTATTATTGGGCATTTCGCACTTTTCACACAACCGTTAAGATAGATGCGATGCCGAAGTAAGTTTCGGTGGCTCGACTACCCTTATAACACCCATATAAATATTTAATATACATAAATATAAAGTTATAATTATACATCAATAAAAAAATCAAATGAAGAGTTGTTCAATCAAAATACCAAATTCAGACATTGCGGCCAATATACAGCTTCATCTCTTGCTATTGAAAGCGGATTTGAAGTCGACAAAAAGATGGTGTGGGTCTATCTATTCCTTCTTTCTCTGGTCTTTTCCAAGAGTTAGCGTATTGTGAATAATTGGTCGATGGTAGATTTGCCTGGTCTAAAGGCACACTGATAAGGTCCAACCAGTTTCTACACGGTGGGCTTCAGGCGTTCACGCAATACGCTCGACAGAATCTTATAAGCTATGCTAAGGAGACTGATCTCGTGGTAGATGGCGCATTTTGCTGGATCGCCCTTTTTGTGGATTGAGCAGAGTACACTTAAATTCCAATCAGCAGGTATGCGTTCGTCCGACCACATTTTGCAAATCAGCTGGTGCATGCACTTTGCCAGACCCCCGCCGCCGCACTTTAATAGCTCTGCTGGCATTCTGTCAGCACCAGCGGCCTTATTGTTTTTAGCCGCGCAATTGCCGTTCGAGTTTCGTCTAGGTCGGGTAACGGTATTTCGACTCCGTCTTCATTGATTGGATTAGGTTCATCATCTTCAATGTTTTCCAAGCCACTTACATTAAGCAGCGTGAAGAAGTGCTCCCAAAACAGTTTGAATGTACTCTGGATATCGGTCATCAGGTCGCCGTTTTCAATCTTACAGGAAATTCGCCCGGTCTCAAGTTCCTCACACTCGCGCATTTCTACATCTCACTTATTTTTTCAGAAAATGCCCCTCGCTTCCTTCTTCAACTCCCGATATTTCTCCCTAACGGTTCGCGTGCGCCCGATCACAGCGTGACCCTATAGGCGGCATCTTTATTTTCCATGGCGACGCGGCATTCCTCATAGTGACAGTCCTTTTTTCGGGCTCGCTGAAAACCAATGATCCTTTTAGCGACGGTACGTAATGTGCGAGAAATGTGATCTCATTGCGCGCAGATATCCGCTTGATGAACATTGCTCTCAGAGAGCTGGAGTGCAAGTCGTGTGGCGAAACGGTCGGTTGTCTGTTGTGATTGCCGCTTTAAGACGTCAAGCTTTCATCGTGTCACTGAGCGCGCGCTTTTTGCTGCACAGAGGCGCGTTAGCTTCTCGAATAGTGCGCACGTCTAAGACACTGGAAGCATGCCTTCCATCCACCACAACATGCTCAATTTGATTTCGTGTTTTTCCATGCGGAGATAGCCATGTAGCTTGATGTATCTTTTTATGCTTGAACCTGGTACCATATACTACCATGTTTTGGGCCTCGGCGAAGTTAATCAGTCTCAGCCCGTTAGCGGATGTTTCGTCGTGTAGGCTCAATTTACCGACTGTGGGACCAAAAATCCCTTCTCTTCCCACCTTGGCATTAAAATCGCCTGGCAGAAGTTTTAAATCGTGACTGGGTCACCGTGCGTACGCGCACTCGAGGTGCTTATAAAAGTGATCTTTGGTCACATCGTCCTTCTCTTCCGTAGGAGCGTGGGCGCAAATCATCGAGATGTTAAAGAATCTAGCTTTGAAGCGAATCGTGGCGAGATGATCGTCCACCGGGTAGAACAACAGTATTTGGCGACGAAATCTCTCTCCCACCACAAATCCCACCACACTCATTCCGTGCCCCATCCATCGCATCTCTTGAACGGCGGTGATGTCAGCCTTTGCCTTTACGAGGACATCCAGCAGCCGGGCAGAGGCACCTCCCAATTATGGGCGGACATTTCAGGTGCATGCATGATAGTCGTTTAAACGCTTGCCGTGGGCGTCATTAGAACGGGGGGGTCTCATCCGAGGCTTTTTGTTGAAATTTTTCATTGGAAGCTGGTTTTACGTGGCGGGTATCAAGTTCAGTGCACAACCAGATTCTGGGGAAACTTATAAAACTTACCTGAAATAAAATTGGTAAAACTTTGTATCCAAAGTCCCACCTGCTCTATCCGAAAAATAATCCTGGTTACGGCACTGTATATGTGTACATAGATACAATTGTTTTTAATGAGTATATAAAGGAGTTTATTTCATTTCAGACAGAATTAACTAACCTACGTTTAAAAATATCTTAAATAATTGTATACAAACTTAATACTCTTAAAAAGACATTAGCAAGAACGATTTTTAACACATACATATGTAACAGGTTTTATGAAATAAAGTACATCTGAAGGAGCAATAATACCCCATATGGAGACTACATATTTACAATATTCTTATAAAGAGTCTTGTATGATTTTCGACTATACTAACGGAGTACTGAAAACTTGTTCATTCGTAATAAATTTCAGAGCACTAAATGAAGAGTTCTCTGTATCGCAAAAAGATTAATGCTTACGATCAAATATTATCAATTGTGTGTTTTATTAGTTATATATGTATGTATAATTGTGAATGATATTTCATAGAAACATGTATAGATGAGTATATATGTATGTACATATTAAATAGAAATTTATATATATGTATATATAAATAGACTTATACGGAAGTTCATAACATCCTGTTAAAGGGACTAAAGATTTAGTGGGGTATTGAGAAGATGAAATAAAATTAATTTGGTGGAAAATGTATTTGCCTCATTCGTTTTACTTAAACAAGTTTTCATAGTTTTTTATATTGGAAATTGTCAGATAATGTTCACAAAAATTATATACATATATTGAACACGAAAAAACTATATACTTATCTACATACTACGTATGTATGCATTCGTTCGTAAACGCAGTTGATAGTTGCACAGTGCAATTTGCACTACATGTTTGATAAAAGGGTTATTTAGAACTGTAGTATTGCTTTTCATCAAAAGTTTATTAATGCAAGCAGTTGTCAGCCCTTCGGTGAGTTTCTGCCGTCATTGCAGTAAATATTTTACAGCTACCAAAAACCGAAGCCAAATTGGAAGAGTCAGAAAACTGATTAAAAATTCTATAACATTATTTATATGGTTTATCCTGTTTTTATTGTAGCTCACTAAAATATTCTTTGTCTGTGCATATTGGTTGTCTATAATAACGTTAATAAAAAGTTTAAATTTCTCAGGCGTTTGGAAATGCTTAGAAATTTTCGCACAATCACAATGGCAATATCTCAATACGGTTACACGAAAATACTGCGTTTACGAACGAATACTATATATAAATACATATTCCCCTATCATTGAATCCATCGTAAATATGTATCACTGAGCTCAAACAGCTATGTATGAACGTAAATTCGAAATTCGTTTGAATACTGGCAGCCGTTCGTAATGATAATTCGTAGTCTCGTATAAATTTTCTACGAAAAGTATTTAGTGAAGGACAAAATTTAAAATGCTGTAAATAAAAAAAAAGTTGCAAGCAGCAGCTAAATATAAGAAAAATTTGTTTAACAAAGTAATACAATTGTCACACTTTATCTTGATGTTATATGTATATTTTCTTTCATATAAAAAAATCGTCAAATAGACACACTTTGCATTGGTAGTTTTTTTTGCTCGCAACGTTTGGATGTTTACATTTTGTCCTAATCGAAAACTTCTATCCATATTTTCACCAGTCGCCGGAGTTTTGCTCAGATGTGGCAATAAGTCTTCAGTAGTGCGATTCACTAACTTTAAACGACTCGACAAACGAAATTTTTGTCGACAATATTTGCCGTTTGCCCGAACGATTTTGCAATTCTATAACTTATTCTTAACGACACTTAACAGCTTTATCGTCGTATTTATTCAAAGTACTAAAGAGTCGCATTTTGGTCAAACTAAATGGCAAAATGGGCTAAAACACATAAAGGAAGAAAAAAAACAAATTAATGCATGCTGCCGAATATAAATTTGAGCGCGATATGATTATATTTGATTAAAGTGAAATAAGACACTAGTTTATTTCAAACTACAAATATTTATAATTGTTTTTATGTAGCTGAATCTTGGACTCTCCTCTGAGTGATCAACTCGACTCTACGGAATATACGGAATCACCTGCAAATATACTATTGGTTTCATTTTCAAAATTCACTCCATTATTAATCGTGTTGTGCTCTAGGGTATTTAGGTTTTATGTTTAAAAATTTTGAATTAGTATCATGTATCTATATAATAAAACTGATAAAAGTTTGCTTTCACCATTTGCGCATTAATTGAGGGGCAGATATGGTGGTTGACATATGAAAGCCTCCTCGTGATTCTTTGGCGCCAAAATTGATACATGAGAACAATCGACGGTCCCAATAGTGACTCCCATAAAAGGTGACGACACTGAAGGAAAAATTTCTTTAGCAGCTTGACGCTCCACTTGGGTCATAGAAACCCTGTCAAGTTAAGAAATTGGGTATTCAGCCAAGTCTGGAGTTAACCTATACCGTTTCTGAAATTTTGTTGTATTCAAATGAAAGGTCCATATCCCGGAGTGAACGTCGATCTACTGTTGGAGCGCTTACTTCTCCGTCATATCGTGATAAATCGTAATCCAAATATTCAAACGACATTATTTAATGTTCCTCTTTTAATTTCAGGAAAACAAATCGCCGAATTTTAAATTTATCTTTTATTTAAGTTGAAAACACGAATTATTTTCTCGATTGAGTTGACAACATCAAATTGGTTGTCGCTTAGTTTTCGATAATCGACTAGCTAATGACAATGCCTGATTCGGCGATAACGAAAATCGTAAAAAATGGCTGTTGAATAGCAACATGGTTAAAATTTTCGTTAAGATGTGCCAACGTGGGAATATCGTTAAAATAAGTTCGTAAATCGCACTACAGATTCTTTTTTTCATGTCGCAGTGTAGCTCATAGCTAGTGTTCTTTTCACGAAAGTTTTTCATGCCAAATCTTTTAGTTGATTTTTTAAAATAAATATACAGCACATTCTTTAACATAAACCATTTCAATCAATGTTTTATGCATTGTACGAAAATTCAACCAATTTAAAACATTTTCATATGCAGTTTTACAGCCTATGATTGAAGTAGCTAAAAACTCCTGGGGGTTTGAAAGCTTTTCTTCCGTATACATATAAAACACGAAAGATAATTTTTTTTCACGAAGAAATTGTGCAAGATCGATAGCAGAACAAAGAGAAAATATAAAAAATTAACTGAAATTTTTAGGTATTTCGAACTGGTATATTATACGAAAATTTAACAGCGGATAGCGAAGAATCATCAAAACATAGGCACATCAATTTTCTACCCTGAGGGAAAAACAAAAGGACTACTGAGAATATGATATTCATGATGATATTCATTCATGCATATAAGTTATAGCAAAAAAGAAAAAGAGAGACTCATTTTTCGTTCAAATGTTAAGTGCAAAGTGCTAGAAGGTATTTCTTTTCATAAGAACAACTTATTTACTAAACGTCAGATCTAGTAAATAAGTTTCAAGAATGCACCGTGGAGGCCCCGCGTTAAAACAACAGCTTTGCCCTGTTAGACTAAAGCCAAAGAAAGAAACATCAAACCACATTACTCAAAAGTTCCTATAAAAAAAAACTTTGGACGGAATTTGTGATGTAAACATTGAATTACATACCAATCTTAACCGCTCAAAGGGTACAATTTACGCGCCGTGTCTTAATGAAGTCGCAGACAATGAAATCATAGATAATTTGAGGGTGTTGTGTCAATTTTCAAATTTCCCAAGTATTTTAACAAATAAGTTCCAATTGGAGTTGTATTACTGACATTTGATATGTACCATCTACCAGCTTCTCGGTTACACGAGAAAGCGATGCGCTAAAAGTTCCTGAAGGTGATACCAAGATAACCGAGGCGAATCCATTGTTAATTTTGTTTGTGTAATTTTGCGAGTGATATGTTAAAATCTGAATTTACCCAGTACTGCCCATGTATTTTGTTTGTGTAATTTGCCGAGTGGTATGTCAAAATCTGAATTCGTCTTGCATCGCTTATGTCAAGGCGAATTCATATAAGGTGGTGGCAATAACAACAGCGAATTCATTCACAAAACTTGCATGTATTTTGCTATTGCCACAACTTCACTGAATACGCTTTGTAAGGTGGTGTTACAACACTTGACATTTATTTTGCTTTTGCTCTTGTGTATGAGCTTTCAAAAGCCGTAAAAACAAAACCAAATGAATGTAAATTTTAGCAACTCTTCAAATAATTGCGTTTTTTTCTTTTAAAGTTTACGTATTTTTCAATTTCAAGACTGAACTTTTTGATTGAAAGGAAGGGAAGGGGAAAAAGGGCTGAATCAGTGAAAATATACATGTCAAGAAAGCGTATAGAAAAATTAAACTTCTACTTATTTTACTTAGTTGTTTTTTCCATTTACATACATCATGTGTATAAAGTATGCAGATTTTGTTTTACCAACGGCATATTTTATAAAGGTGGAATTGGGAACTTTTTTAAAATATTTTCGATACAAATTTGGGCTCGTGTGGACAATATTTCATATAGAAATGTTCAAAAATATACGGTTAAATTATTTTCTGATGAACCTATTGTTTCTGCTGCTGATAAGAGGTTCGAACCACCAACGCCGCTACAATCTAGTTTAGTTAAAGATGTAACTCCTCGTTGTGAACTAGCTGTGGCTCCCCACGCAGTTTTTGTTTTGTTTTTCACGGATCCTATGTTATCCTGGTTCGAAAGCGAATCATTTTCGATTTCGTCATCTTCGTACAACTGCCCATTGGCAGAAGCACGCGAAACTATGCCTGGAAGAATGACTAATCAAATTTTTGGCAATATTTTTATATGTGGATTTGCACTTACTTCTCACGGTTGCAGCATAACTTTCACGTTGCCTGTCACAATCATATTCCTGCTCCCGTTTTGCGAGGGGACTGGTGGAGGTAGTAATGCCAACTGCAGAGTGATTAAGACCAGTGCTAATAGGGTTCGACATAGTGATATTACCGTCATGCTTCATGTGCAGCACAGACACTCCGCTAGTGCCGCTCATAACTACAGCTCCACTACCATTGCCAGATATCTTTTCGTGCGTAACCAAGTTGGCTGACGACACGGTACTGTGAGCATGACTATGTACACGATTTCGTCCCAAAGGCGGTGCACCATTTTCCCTTTTTCTCTTTGACCGTACTATGCAGTAAGCCAGAGTAAAAATAACTAAAATAAATGCACTGATGGTCATGCCCAACATTCCCATTAAGCTGGAGCTCCAAGACATTTGTGCAAATGCGACTCCTTCCAATGCTACCGTGACAGGCACAGAGGTACTACGTTCTGGTACACCCGAATCAGTAGCTATGGCTATTAAATGGACGGCTGATTCATTAAGCCCTTGAAGTTTTTCCGGACGCATGTAAATGCTTCCCTTCGAGTCAATTTCAAAAAGACCAGCATGTTGTCCACGCAGTGAGAATTCCAACTTATCATTGCGATCGCCATCTGCAGCTTCGACGTTCCCGATTAGAATACCGTCAAATGATTCAGTTTGAGAATGGAGAGACTGCTGAAAAACAACCAGAAACATCAAAATTAATTTCAATTAAACTTAGAAATGAAATTTTAATTTATGGGAGATTGTATTTATACCGGAATTCCTTTGAAGAAAATTATTTAGTGTAGACTAGAAAAAGCTAATTCTGGGGATTTAGCTATGACTTTGAAGTAAAATATTCTAAATCAACTAAACTAAATAGTGACATTTATATATACTTTTTTGAACATTTCAGAAGAAGACAGAGAAAATATGAAAAACTTATCAACTTTTTTTGACGTGATCTTAAAACTGTCCCAATATAAATTTATATAACATTTGCTTATGGTGTGGCACTTAAAAAAAAATGAAGAAGTAAATAATATTAAAGAAGTTAAGAAGGGTTTAAGCTCAGGCTGGACCGAATTCGGAAGAAAAGTTCATTTATCAAAATCAGACAAGGAGGGACCATCGCAATGTATGTACAAAGTCTGACCTTTTTTGATTACATAGTTTATGGGTGCTTCCACCCCCATATAAATAAATTTGGGATTACTTGCTATTTTTCAACCAATACAATTCAACAATTAGATAAAGACATATTTATATGAACAAATAAAAATTAATTGCATGCGTGTTTCAAAAACCGGCACCGTTATGAATTCTCTCTCAATCAGCACATTTATTTCAAGAATTTGTTTGTTCACATTTAGAGCCCATAGTAGCGAGTGGAAACGAAATTTTTATAGGAAAATGGAAATGATTTTTTCGCTTGTGTAAATTACTAGAAAAATAATTATGCAAAAATACGACAACAAAAAAATTGGAAAACAAAACAATTCGTGTGTTTTCCACAAATATTAATGCCAAATTATTCGTAGATCTTGTAACTGAATTTTCCAGCAGGGTAAAGCGCCACTGCTTCTTTCACTCAGAACCAGGGACGGTAAATAAGCATAATTTTTTACATTTAAAAAAAAAATCAACATGTTCTAAACATGGTAAGCAATTCTAAGAATACTCAGTTACTTGTCTATGTATGTACATACATATGCATTTATTTATGCTTTACCGTAATCTACAATACTTTTTACTTTTCGAGGTTCCCTAATGAAAAACGAAGAACAATATTTAGAATGCGAATTTTATGGTTTTGCTCAAAAGTAATTATTATTATTTATTTTGTATCAAGCATAAAGATTACTTTTCGATTTCAAAGTCTTTGATCGAGAGTAATGATTATGTCTTTTATTTTTTTCACTAAATAATTATTATTATGCGATTTTTTCACTGTCGATTTTTATTTTTTCGCTCGAGCATGATGATTACTTTTGATTTTTTCGCTCAGGTGTAATGGTTATTTTGAGACTTATATTTATTTTCCTTAAGGATACGAATTTTTTCCCTCCTAAAATAAAACTTAAAACGCTATACAACTTAGACCATATGAACTGTTGGGTTGAAATTTTATAAGAATATACCTTTCATTATGCGCTACCTCCATATGGCAGAATAATAATAATTGCGGATTTGTACAGAACAAGCTGGAATCAATCTATTATAGAATACAAGAGAATTAGACGAAATAATTATTCCGACAGCCAGTCACTGGCTATCCTTTGCGCTGAGAAGACGTCTTTTAGCTTACGGAGTGATTGGCTACTTTTTTATTTTCAATAGTACATACGTGCACAACTGTACTTTTTTCGAGCACTATCTTGCTCTTTAATTCTTTTTCGTTTTTGTTACTAATTTCTGCCCGCGTGAAGCAAAAACTTCTTCATTGACTAATTTGTGTGCAAGTGCAAAATGGCCCCAGGGCCAACAATTGGTGAGGCAAATAGATTTGCCTTACTAGATCCAGGACCTAAGAAGATAAAAAAAAGTACTTCGGCAACTTTTAAAGAACCGTTTCCCCTTCTTCCTGATTTAAAAATAGACGATCCGGAATTTGTTGTTATTGAATCTTCAGACAGTACAAAACCTCTTTCAACTTTTTCTTGTTTTGCAATTCCTGTCCTCTCCGGAGGTTTTACCTATGCTAACGCGTTGGCAAATACTAGCAACAACAAAGTTTTTACCTCTATGGTAACAAACAAAGAAGAATCATCAAAAAACAATAACGACAATGATATCGTCAAAGTAAAAGGAAAACGCACTACTAAAAACGAAAAAACTAACAACAATAACTCTTCTACAATTTCAACTAAACAAACAAATATTAGTTCCCCCTTAACTACAGTTAATCAAATAAATGAGTCGAAACCTCTCAATTCAGAAACGCAACAAAACATACTTCAAACTCCATTAACTTCAAATTTTTCTCTTAACTCTGATTCAGTCACACAACGTGATTTGCTCTCACAACAATTATCAAAAACTTCACCTTTATTAAATTCTGCTTCCCTTTATTCCCCTCTTCCTTCTCTTTCAAAAGTTTTCAATGCCAGTCAAGACTCATTGATGGCAGATGAAGAATTATGATAACTACCATATACTTAATTTCCTAATTTCTTAAAATAATTCAAACACTTTGAATACATTTATATCTGCATTGTTTTTTAACTATTCAATGACTTTAAAAGTTGTTCAATGGAATATAAACGGGTACTATAACAATTACCATGCACTTTTACTATTGATAAAAGAAGATAATCCGGATATTATATGTATTCAAGAAACCCATATTTCATATAATGCTTCCTCGTCAACTATTTGCTATCCTAAGCAGTATATAGGATATTTTTCAAATTTAATAAATAATAATTTAAATAAACAAGGTGATGGAATATTAGTAAAATCATTCATACCGCATGAGGTTATAAATATAACATTTACTATATCTACACTGGTTTTGAAAATCAAGTTAAATTTTTGCTTTTATGTTGCAAACACTTATTTGCCTCCTCAACAATTTTTTTCTGAATTTGAATTAAATAACCTTTTTACAGTTTTCTTCACCGCTCTTGTGGACAGGTGATTTTAATGCTTGGAGTACGCTCTGGGGCTCTCACATGTCAAACACAAGGGGTTTGATTGTTGAGAACTTTATTCTAAAACATCAACTTGTCTTACTATTAACGGGTCTCCAACGCATTTTTCCACCCACTCTTCATTTACTAATGTTGACCTCTCTCTTGCTTCTCCACTGTTAAGTCCCAAGGTGAAATGGAATGTTTCTTCTTTACTTAGAGGAAGTGATCACTTTCCAATTTGTAAGTCAATTCATACTCATGTACGTACAGAAACATATAAATTTCTACCTAAATTTAAAACAGATTATGCTGATTGGGTATCCTTTCAGTCAGAAATAATAAATTCAATATCAATTTCTTCTTTTCGTAATATTAATCAAGAAGTTTCAATTCTTACCAAAGCTATACGTTTCGCTGCAAATAAGACTATTCCTCAGACCAAACGTAAGACTTCCAAAGTATTCCCTACCTGGTGGACAAAAAGTCTTCATAACCTGCGTGAGCAGAAAATGAGGTTTTGGAAGGCCTACAAAACTTGTATGTCTGAAATTAATCTTATAAACTATAAAAAGTCAAACGCTCTTTTCAAAAAAGCAGTAAAGGAATCCAAAAGAAAAATCTTTGAATCTGGTACCTCAAACATATCTCCGCTTTCTACGCTCAAAAAGATTTGGTCAGAAATAAAAGCACTAAGTGGTATTCCACGTGCACATATTAGAACTATTATATTAAACGATAATTTACTTACAAATTGCTTTGACATTGCAAATTCGTTTGCTCAGCTTTGGTCTAAATATTCCAAAGACAATAACTTTTCAGATCCTTATGTTATGAAAAAAAACATATGGCTTCTTTCTAAAACTTACGCTCCCTCAAACAACTCTCTGTGTGAAAAACATGTTGATAGCGAAATCACACTTAGCGAATTAGAAGCCGCTTTGAAATATGCCAAGGGTAAAACTCCTGGTACTGATAGGATTTCGTATCCTACGCTTACAAATTTACCCACAATAGCGAAACAAAGGCTTGTTCAACTTTAAAACAAAGTGTATAGCGAATCCGCTTTTCCACATACTTGGCATACTGCCACAATAATTGACATCCCCAAACCTAATATTCCTCTTATCCTGCTTAAGTAAAATTTTAGAAAAAATCATCGCAAAAAGATTAATGTGGTTTATAACCAAAAACAATTTAGCCAGTCAAAGGCAAACAGCTTTTAAGAGAAATCGGAGTACAATGCATTCGTTACTTCATCTACAATATTACGTATCAGACGCTCTCAGTACCAAGAACCACGTATCCATCTTGGTAACGGATTTTGAGAGAGCCTTTGATCGTGTTGGTATTCACGCGATTTTAAGTCAACTTGTTGCTTGGAATATTGGTCAAAGGGCCTTTAAATTTGTAAAAGATTATCTGACCAATAGACGATTTAAAGTTCGAATTAATAATCATTTGTCTAACTTTTATTGTCTTGATAACGGAATCCCTCAACGCTCTCCTTTGTCAGTTGTTTTGTTTATAATAGGTTTTGATAAATTAAATTAAATTAAATATGTATGAACATAAAAAATATCGAATTGACTATTTACGCAGATGATGCTATTATGTATGTATGTTAGCCCAACACATATTTGTGTAATATAATAAAATAATATCAACAATGCACACAACTCCAGGCAATAAATTGCTGAGCTTGCGACACGTGTGGAGCGAACCGTGAGAACGACCAACGGAACAAACAACTTCATCTGTGGGAAGCGCAGCGTCAGCAAATCCCTTTCACGCTGCAGCAAGGCAAACGTAGGTTTAGTTATAAGAAATTTAGTTTGTAATAGTTAGTTAGAATTTTGATGTGAATAAAAGAGCACGGCTCCCTAAACATATATTTTTTTAGCTCATTAAACAATGTTTTAACTGGAGCCCGAGCAGGGACCAGCGCGCGAAAGTAGTGAAAGCCCGAACAACAAAAAGTACGATTAGTGAATGTGAAAAATAAAAACGCATCAAGAAGCGGCTACTTTAGCAGGACAGGAGGAAAACCAGTGACGCCGAGGGCCCCCAGTACTGAAGGAAAAGGACCATCCCAGGGCGCCCAAAAAATTCCCGTCAATGCCACGCTGGACACTAACGTAAGAAACTTATATTAAGAAATTGTGATTAGTTTACGAAAAAATTGTGCAAAAGAAATGCTACCTAAATTTTTAGAAACAATAGTGAGGGAAGTACTCGGAAGAATGAGTGCATCTCATCTAAACGGTTCTAGAGAGCCCGACCACGCTGTGGCGCTGAACGCACAGAACATATACGAACTAGATAGGATCCCGGACATGATAAAATGTCTCAGGGAGTTCTCGAGTGGCCCAGGAGAATTCAACTCCTGGAGGAAAAGTGTAGGTAGGATTCTTAAAGCATATGAAGGACTTAAGGACACCCCAAAATATTTTTCAATTTTGCATACTGTAAGGCACAAAAGAGTGGGCGATGCCGACACGGCTCTGGAGTCTTATAGTACTTCACTTGACCGGACGCAAATCAGGAAATGCCTTATGATGCATTATTCAGACAAAAGGGACATTGGCACCCTAGAATACCAAATGACAACGTTGGCTCAACGCCACGACGATATCCCAATTTTTTACCAAAAGGTTTATCAACACTTCTCGCTTATTTTGGATAAGATAGCGTGCCTCGATCTAAGCGACGAGTCCATTAGAGACAATGACGAACTCCTATAGGGACAAAGCCCTCGATACATTTATCAGAGGAATGAACGGCGATCTACCTCGCCTCCTCAGCATTCGTGAACCTACGACCTTGCCTCAAACTTTGCATTTATGCCAAAAACGACCTGTTCGTCAAAATACGACATTTAATAATAACATACCCTTTTATCTCGAGCTTACCTATTCTTATTCACCTAGACAAAATCCCGGCCAACAAACATTTGGCCGCCAATCGAACCGCTACCCCCAATACTCGTATGCTCCACCAGCCTACAGAGTTCAACAAACTACTGGTCCACGCAACAATTATAACTACCCACAAAATTTTCAAGGATCAAACAACAATCAAACAAATAACACCTATAATTCACCAGGATTTAGAAATACAGTAAACACCCCCTTTAATAACAGACCAAATTTGCCCCCAAAGCCACCAGTCCCGATGGAAGTGGACAATTCACTTCACTCAAGTCAGGTCAATTATCAAAATAGACCTAATATTAATTAGAATAAGCAACCACAGAAACGTTCTCTCTGATTATCAAGAAGAACCAGACCCCAACGGAATCTACGACAATGATACCTACAATATCAATTATACAGCGAAACCAGTGGCTGCACCTCCCGAAGGTGAAGTTAATTATATTAACAGTGAACACGGATAAACAGAATCAGAAACTATCTATTTTTTTAGATTAGCTCCGTCTTCGCTGCCTTATTACGAGTTCCGAACAAGAAGCGGAGACGTTGTAGATTTTTTAATTGATATTGGATCTAATAAAAACTATATCCAGTCAACTAGGATTAGGAACCCAATTTTTAATGAAAACCCCTTTACGACAAAATCAGTTGCCGGTACGATCGAAATTACGCACCACTTTTTTGTGGATATTTTCGGACCAGAAGTCGGGAAAATAAAATTCTTCATATTACCAACTCTAAAGGCATTCCGCGGCATAGTAGGTAATGACACTCTCAGACAATTAAAGACAATTATCCATACAGATAGAAATTTAATGATGCCGATCCCGACGAAAAGCTCACATATACTATTCTTGTAAAAGGTGAGATCCGGGCAGTCACCGAAACTCCTGTTTACTCTAAACCATACCCATACCCAATGGCTCTTAAAGAAGAGATCAGGTCGAAGAACTTCTTGCTAACGGAATAATAAGAAGATCGAAATCTCCCTATAACTCCCCAGTCTGGATTGTCAACAAAAAAATGGGTGCTTCTGGTGAAAAGAAGTATCGAATGGTTATCGACTACCGCAAACTCAATTCCGTTACAATTCCTGATAAATACCCCATACCTGAGATTAACCAGGTTCTAGCAAATCTCGGAAATAATAAACTATTTAGTGTCATTGACCTAAAGAGCGGGTTCCACCAAATACCACTTCGCGAATCCGATATAGAAAAGGCAATATTCGGCAAGGATGAAGAGCAGCACATTCACCTTTACGGTCCTAGAAAAATAAAGATAGTTACTGACCATCAACCTTTGACATATGCGCTGAGTCACAAAAATACCAACAGCAAGATGAAAAGATGGAAAGCCGTCTTGGAGGAATATAACCATGAACTCGTCTATTCACCAGGAAAATCGAATGTAGTGGCTGATGCCCTATCGAGAATACCAGCTCAAATAAACTCGCTTACATCCACTACCCACAGTGATGATAGCTTAGGTCATAATTTAATACCCTGCGCAGAAGTACCAATTAATGTTTTTAAAAATCAAATTTTTCTCGATCAGGCCGAAACACCATCCTACCAATTTAAAATAATTTTTCCAACTATGCACCGTCAATTACAAATGCAGGTATAGACAGAAATTGGTAGAGGACATAACTAGCGAACAGGAGCAAGAAAACATTATATTGAAAGAGCATTTAAGAGCACATAGAAACGCAATCGAAAACAAAGCACAAATTATTGAAAAAAAATATTTCCCTGGAATGATGAACAAAATCAGGCGAATAATAACCAACTGCACGGTATGTAAAGAAAGCAAATACGAGAGACAACCCAATCAGCCAAAATTAGCAGAAACGCCACTACCAACCTTCCCAGGACACACAGTACATATAGACATCTTCCTGACCGAAGGAAAGAAAGTTCTGACTGCACTAGATAAGTTTACAAAATATGCGGTAACAAAAATGCTTAATAGTGGGGCCATTGAGGATGTTAGAGGACCTTTAAGGGACATATTATTTTTCTTGGGTGTTCCAAAAATGGTAGTAATCGATAACGAGCCATCGCTAAATTCCACCTCAATTAAGTTTATGATGAAAGATGAATTGGGAATAGAAGTTTACACTACGCCTCCATATAAAGAAAGAAAGATTTCACTCCACTCTCAGCGAAATAACACGTTGCATAAAAGAAGATGGAAGCCATCAGAATTTCGAGGAATTGTTGGAAAGAGCAGTATCCGAATATAACCATACCATTCACTCAGTTGACATATTTTTTGGACGAAATGTGTAATTTACACCTGAAGACATAGACAAAACTAGACACGAAAATTTACAAAAGATAGCACAAAAACAAAATAAGGACATCGAATAACAGGAATAAAAAAACGCCTAAATCCTATTTACCAGGACAGATTACTTATGTAAGAAAAAATAGAAGATTAGGAACTAAGCTTAGTAAGTTATTTAGTAGAGAAATAGTCAAGGAAGATAGAAATAGTACTGTAGTTACCGAAAAAGGACAAATTGTGCATAAAAGTAGAATACGGAACTAACTATAGCAAATTTATTTTTTTTCTTCTCAGGCTACTCTTACCACTATGCCTCGCAGAGGTACAAATCCTAGACTACTCGAATTCCCATTTAGGCACTATAGAAAAAGGAACGACCAAACTGGAGACAGGAACATTTAGGATAATACATGAAATCGATATTGACAAATATACAGAAATCTTGGAGCACATCGAAATGATGACGAGGACGGAAATATTCTACAAAAATCCGAATCATCCTTTCATATCCCTTCTAATATCCCAAATAAAGGCTCACATAAATAATTTAAGAATCGAAAAGAAATCCAAAAGATCTCCTAATTTCTTGGGCAGTACATGGAAATGGATTGCAGGAAGTTCAGACCACGATGATCACGAAATCGTATTAAACAAATTAAATAACGTTCTAGAAAATAACAATAATCAAGCCCTTATTAACAAGCTTACAATAGAGAAAATTAATGAAATTACAAATATTATAAATCAAATTATGAAAGATTTACAAAATGATAAAAGCAAAGAAATAGAATCATTCTTGAAATTAAAATACAAATTAGAAGTCATGAAAGAAGAAGTCGTAAATATCGCATACGCAAACATTGGGCGAAAGCCAATATTATCCATTCATTTATTGTGTCAAGTGAGGAAATAGACATTGCTAAAGGAATTTTCAATAAGGATAATATTCCTTTTATAAATTTGGACGAAGCTCTCGAATTTGCAGAAATAAAAGTAGCAACCAACGGCAAAATAATACTTTACATTGTAAGTTTGCCTACTGTAGAAAACCAAATTTGTAAAACAATAGATATTAGAGCAGTAAAAATAAATGGCCATATCAACAAAATAAATTTCAACTCAATCCTTAGATGTGAAAAGACTCTTTACGGAATAATAACCAATTGTAAGCAATATAATTCACTACATATTTGTTTAAGAAATAATTTATTAGATTTAAGTAATGACTATTGTATCAATAACCTCCTTAAGAACCGTCTGCCAAACTGCACAGTGACTAATTGCCAGCACATCCCAGACTTCGAAGAACTGTCACCTGGAATCCTATTTCTAAATGATTTTAGAAGTGATATCCTAATAAATCAAGGACTTACAACCCTTAACAGTACTTTTATGATTCACTACAACAACGCTACAATCCAGATCAACGGGAAACAATTTTTTAATGCAGAAAAATCATCAAATAAACCTCTACCTGCTATACGTCAGCCAATCTCAATACCAAACAGAAGCGAAGAAACACTTTCCCTACAGATGCTAAAACAATCCTTATACTGATAATCATTATTATATTCCTAACCAAATCAGCCTTATCATCCAATGAAAGCAAAAAAAAAAAACAGTCCATGGAGCTAACGGAACATGCAATAGAAGGACTTAACCAAATTTTCAACAAAACTTCAAACGAGAACGTTTGAGTTCTAGCGGGAGCGGGGTATTTGTTAGCACGACACATATTTGTGTAATATAATAAAATAATATCAACAATCCACACAACTCCAGGCAATAAATTGCTGAGCATGCTTGTATGTCACAAGAGCATTTATTTATAAATATAAGGCCCTTGATTGGACACCATGAAGGTGGAGAGATCATAGCTGGTGGTATTCTTCCAAAATACTCTTCTGTTTTTAGTGCTGAAGCATACGGCATCCTCAAAGCTTTGCAATATTCGAGCCAAAATAAGGGAAAGTTTGTCATTTGTACTGACAGTATTTCGTGTTTGGAAGCTATTAAAAACATTTGTAATTTTTCAACTGAAATTTCCAAAATTCGGGACTTGTGTATTAAATACAGTAATAAAGTTTCATTACTCTGGGTACCAGGATATGTGCGTATTTCAGGAAATGAGCTCGCTGATAGCGGAGCCCTTTATTATAAAACTTGTCCCACCATTAAATTTGAGTCACTGAATGAAAAAGATCTCAGGAAAAATATTAATTTGCAAATACATGCGAATAAGGGAACAGATTGGTGCAATTTTATACACCGATATACCAATATTAATCCTACACGCGGCAAAATAATTTATCAAAGTAATACCACACGACAACAACCAACAATTTTTACTCGGTTGAGGATTGGCCATACCAAGATTACACACCAGCATTTACTTAACGGCACACCTAACCCTACATGCCCGTACAGCACTAATACCATTTCACTGAATCACATCCTCATCGAATGCCCAGTTTTAGAGGATATTAGGCAAAGACATTTTGATGTAACTAAACCTTTTTACTTTTTAAAAAATCCATCTTTTGAAAATATATTAAATATTTATGAATTTATTATAGAATGTAAATTAGAAAATAAGATTTAATATAAGATTTAATCTCTAGATTTAAACTTCGAGTCGATGGCCTCTGCTGCTTGTACTCTTTATATATATTAAGTTTTGTATTTGTAGATTTAGCTTAATGAATAAATAAATAAATAAATAAATAAATTATTCCGAGGAATATCAAATCGCACTGAAATTTTATTATTGACGAGCAAAACTTGTTTTCGAGTTTGTAAACTGTGAAATTATAAAACAATAATAATTCCAACTGTAGGCCACAAGAGTGATCCTGCATAAACGCAAACAATGCAAGAATGGCTTCAGTAAGTGGAATTATCAGAGGCACTGATATACATACATATGTAGGTTTGGAAAGGCCGCTACCCGTACCAATACAGAAATCAAATATGTGTATATGTATGTATGTATGTACATGCATAATTTAAAAAAATTTAAGCAAAAAAATTGCTGTTGGCATTCAAAGCATCAGCCATTTTCTGACAATCGTTCGCTCGTCTCTCCGGCCTTATTGAATATACCATTTCGACAGCGCACGAAACGTAATGTCTCCTACAAAACTCATCAGAAATAAATTTGATTTCACACTCCGAACGTCTATTGACTATTTTGACAAACGCATGATGCAACAATAAAAAGGTCCTGCACGTAAAATACCTAATCAAAATATTCTTATTTTTAGTATAACCTTAATGCAATATTAGTAAGTAATAATACGATAAAGTAATTTGTTTACTAGTACATTAAAAATGAAAACAAAACCAGACTGCCCTAAGTTGTCTTACTGAACTCAAACATTGCCAGATATACAGGCCTGTTCTGCTTGTCGATTTGGTTTGAAAAGTAAAATTGAAGTATTTCCGACTAATTTTGGTGGTCCGAGTCGATAATCAGTTTGAACAGCTGTTATCAATTATTTATGCTTCTTGAAAAATTGAACAATGCTGTTTGGGTTTGCTGAGACAAGGGTTCATGTTATTGCCCGTTCAAAACAACAAAAATCATTAGCTGAGATTACGCGTGGGCATATAAGCAAAGCTAGGCTCGAAGCAAGTTTGCCCTATAAAGAAGTTTACATTGGGCCCGTTTTAATGTAACCTAGTTGCAAAAAAACACGCCAACTCGGATAAAATTTCCTTTGAGTTACTTCACAACACTGGCAAAATCTGTCATTAAACATATGATTTGTTTAGTTAAATTTTAAAGAAGCAAAACAAAATGAGCAATTCTGAGGATTCTGTGGTAAGTTATTAAATTTATTTAAAAACATTAAATAAATGCATTAAATACCCTTTTACGTTTGTAGATGATGTCTTTGTACACGGGTGAGCATCGCGAATCACGTTGCAATAGAGAGATGTAAGAAGTACTAAAAGTATTGGAAACGATATATGCCAGCTCCAACTCTTCTAAAGACTCGGAGAGTGAAAACGAGGCACATTAGAAGTGCGCCAATTTTGAAGGTACACTCGATGATGAGTTAGACAGATTCCAAAATGCACATGAGGATAAGACGCCAAACGGTGGAATATGTAACAAGTAATAACAAAATGTGTGTAAAAGAAATGCATAAACTTAATGCTGTTTTATTTTCAGTGAAGTATTCGGAGTCTCACTGCGTACCTGGCACATTTGGTGGTGGTAGAACGCGTATATTACCAAAAAAATCGGTGTATATGCACATTTTGTATGTAAGCAATACAGTGACATTTAGGCAACTAGCAAATTTGAGCGATATCAACGATGTGAGTGACGAAAATACGCTTGCACTTGATGAAGGTTTCGAAGAATCAAACCTAGACGCAGACAACAAAATATTATTTAAAAATTTCACTGCATATATATATTTATATCTTTAAATTCACTAATAAAAAATATTGACAAGAATTCATTGCACTTCATTCAACTTATAATCTATCAAACTAAAACAAATTCACAAGGAGTATCACATATAAAATTCAATTCGGATCATTTCTTATTCTAATTACAAGTAAACTAAAAACCAAAAGCAAATTAAAAAAAAAAATCCAGTTTCAGTGAAAACCTTTTAGTGGATTTTTTGCAATGTTTTTTAAGTAATTTTTCGTGCTCGTTTTTATAAAACCCTTGTACACTCTACAGCAAAATGTTACCAATGTATTTTGAAAATTTGTTAAGTTGATGCTCTTCCGCATGTATTAGAGTTTTATAAAAATGAGCACGAAAAATTTACATCAAAAACATTGCAAAAGTTTCACTAAAAGGTTTTCACTGAAACTCACTGCAACGTTTTAAAAAGCTGTTGCTTGAAAGAATAATTTCGTTCCGGCGTACTGCTGGAGCTGGAGAAGAAGCCAATGTTGATATATGTGGTGACATTGACGACGATGGTGTTGGTGATGACGGAATGTCTGTTACCGGCAACGTCAAAAGTCCATGTGGACGCCTTTGCAGACAGCTCATTTACCGAAACTATTTGAAACGGTCCGTAACCCACATGAGCCGCATGGTCGTTTAAAATAATCACACTTCTTTCAAATATTTCGTCCATTTGGTCCATTTGTTGTCCCGTGCCGCCTTATAGTCCTGGAGAAGACTGCACATCTTCGATTCCAAACACAGCGGCGTCCTTTCAAAGTCCTGGAAGTGGATTAATAAATATAATTTGCTTAAACATATATTTCTTGATGCCCATAGACTCCATGTCTTCTAACACGTTCGCGTAGGCCAATCTCTTTCTTTTTGGGTTCTCGAATTCCGCTTTCCGGCTCCGAACGGCGAATGTTTTTTTTGTGAGAAGTTTTTTTCAAGGCAGAAATATGTATGGACACTCGGAGGTTTGCCATTGCCTATACAATAAAAAAGCTAAATTCCTTGTAACTCCACAATTATTTGATGCAAATGTACAATATTTGGTATATAGATCCTCTATGGGTAGGCTATATAATATTTTTTGGGAAGACAAGCGGACTCACGCCCCAATTTAAGACGAAATTTCTATTCACCATTTGTTCCCAGCTATTTAACGTAGATATATGATATTCGATACATACATATATGTATATGTACATATTTTCTTTAGATCAAGCTATAATATATAATCCCAAAGCAGTGTTCAATATCTAAAAAAATATATCATAATTGGAGCATCAATGCAATCCGAGTATGCTAGTACCACATACATTTTAATTCTTTAATTATTTTCTCACCAATTAAATTTTGTATACCAAATTTGAAAAAATTCCCGACATGTTTGAGTAAAATATTGAATATTCTGATTTGTTGTAAATTGCGCCTTTAGTGTGATTTCCATGATACAATAAAGAAGGTAATCCATTGCCACTTTTTGGACGCCATACTCGTTTAGCTACCTGACAATTACGCAGATTATAACATTTCGGGTTACCATCGTAGTTGAAAAAAAATATTTCTTTATGTTTGTTTCTTTTGTTTATAATGAAAAAAAAAGTGAAATAGAAAAAATTAGCTATTTGTTTTATCAGTGCCTAAATACAAATCCTGGTTATTTCCCATATGTGGAAGAAATCACTGCTGTCATGAGGTGTTAAGAAGTGTGACTTTTCCAAAGTACCTAAATATGATCAGCTCATTTTGCGAATGCTCGAAGTGTGGTGTCAAAATGAACACAATGGTTTTAAGAGATAAACGGTGTTATGTATGCAGAACATCTGCTGGAAATAGTCCGAATTTTACTTCGCTAATTTACTTTTGGAAGGGGGCTGTATGTATAAACCAAAATCTGAGTTTTCAATTTGTTTTGGATCTGATAATAAAACGATTGCCAAAATTAATTGGGATCTATTAACCGCGGATTCTTATTAAACATATGCAAAATTAACTATTAAACACAAACCTTAATTTAGATGAGAAAATTCTAAACCGGTTTACTGGGTATGACTTTTTTAGATAATTTAAATATGGTATATAAAAACATTTCATTATAAAAAATTTGTCAATTATGAATAATAAAATTTTGAAACTTATATTAAAATATAAAAAACTCAGAAAAGCCAGCAACACATTCTTAAAATTTTCTGTGTGAATATCTTCGGATATCCTTTTCAAAGTTTTATGAAAATTATTTCAATTAATTTTTAAAACAAAGCTTTTTCATTGATAAGTTTTCGAACTACATACATGAAACCCACCATTTTGTAATAATACGATTGAAAATTACTTTCTCATAGATATATTCGATGGGGCAACGCTTTGCCAAAAGTTTACATTTGGGGTAATGTCAATAATCTGCTTTTTAATCAAAAAAATTCGAAATGGAACTACCATCTTTCTTGTATAATGGTGATTTCTATAATTTTCGAAATTGTGCTTTCTGACTGGAAATGCAGGGTATACGTATTGTGGTAGAATTTGACAAAGAAGTTTGGGAGATATCCCTTTTTGTTCTAAGGTGGGCGACACTATGGGTATTCCCAACATCAATCTTGTCTATAAAATTTGACCAAATGACCTTGTAAAGTTAATAAATATCGGACCTTTTGTTTTTTGGGTTTTACCGTCATATGAGGTGTGGACACGGTTTTGTACGATTTTTACAATTTTCAATTTAGCTTATTGACTTTAAATGCAATTGGTGCTCCAAATTTGGTGAAGTTTGGTGGCATAGTTTTTGAGATAGCCCTATTACCAACATTCTTATTTCGTGTATTTGCTTATGTAACCTCATTCGAAATTTAAATTTGAGCAAATTCTCTTAAATTTTGAAAATTACCGGTAAATGAGAAGTGGGCGTAATGCTAGGCCGATTTATAAAATTTTTGGAATTCTTTTTGATGAAAGTAATCGAATTTGATTTGCCCATTTCTTCCTATTAAATTTGAGCGATTTATTTCTCAAACATACGCTTATATGAGAGGTGGGCGTGGATTTTTCTGATTAAAAAAAAATGTGCACACGTATTTCTTTCTCAAGCCTAATCATATGTATCAAATTTAAATAAATTAACAGCAAACGTTGCTAAAATATCGCGATCTTTTGATTTCCACAAAACACCGTTATGTGGACGCGGCTTCGCCGATTTCGCCCATTTGCAATACCAAAGAACCTTGGGTTCAGAGCAATGTGTAAGCCAAGCGCAATATTTACTCGAGTTATCCGACTGACGGACGGACGGACGGACAGACATGTCTTAATCAAATTCGCTATTAATTCTAATGCTTTATGCTGTTACAAACATAATGTTACAAACGGGTATAGTAATGTTTACGGTGTAAAGATTTACCTATAAAACTGAGAAGATTTTCCAAAAATACAGAAAAACTTCATATGTAGGTGCAATGTGGAATCTAGCGATATTGAAGATTATTATCAGATTTCTACCTGCATACTATGTCTGGATTTATTTATAATTCAGCTAGAAGACCGTTTTTTAAAGCATCTTTTTCCATCGGAAACTCCTATTCTGGAAGAAGAAGAAACCTGCAATCAATTATTTGCAAAATACTCTGCGATTTTGCATGCCGATGGTGCTGAAGTATTTGTTGGCAAAGTAAAACTTTGTTGAAGACAAATAACATGGTGTGACAAAAAAAAAATGAATGGTACTTTTTTCGAGACATACCTCATTTTGTAGGTCTGGTCAGATATATAAAAACTGCATCCTCAGAATTTCCAATACACCCCCAAGTTAGGGGCCAAAAACCCCTTTTTCATAGGTTAAGACACATATTGCTCAATAACTTTTTTATTATTTATCCGATTAACACGAATTTAGTGTCACTTTAAAGGAGATACTTTTCCGTTTCCAACAATGTATAAATTGTTCATATACCGTGATAAATGCGAAACAATATCGAAAAATCAATTTTTTTTTTAATTTTTTCATCTTTAATAGCAGATTTTTCGAATAATTTGTTAACCAGTGTATATGTAATTTTAATTAAAATTAATCTCCTATCAATTCAGTCTTCAATGATATATATGTACATTTTTTTTTATTCCAGCAGGCGTTCCTCAGCTATTACACTTTGATCAATTTTTACAGCGAAATATGTATGCGCGCTACATTTTTTTGATTATGTTAGCTACGACCCAAACTTCTTCAAAGTGTATGTACTATGTATATGACATTACAGTACTATACAAACGTGGTAAAAGCTGTGGATCTTAGTTGTAAAAAATGTGTGAAAATTGGAAAAAATTTTGCTACATTTGTGGCTTGTTTGTAGGCGAAAAAACACACGAAAAACTAGAAAATTCTAATGGTTTGGTTACAAGTAACAACATATTGTTTGGCAAATCATTTGTAAAAAGCCGATGGTATGAGCCAGAGTATGCTTGTTTTTCTTGTGTGATGAAGCTGCTAAAGTGTCCACGAAAAAGAGTCGATCAAACTTGGGATTTCCCTTATTCAGCGCCTATGATATGGCATCCTCAGTTATACCACAATATAAGTGATTGCTACTTCTGTAAAACAAATTTATATGGGTATAGTTATAAAACTCGTAAATATATCAAATATGCCAATGTTTCTAGTGTTCCGAAGGCAATACCTTATCAAGGTCAAGTGAAGTGCACAAATACTGTCGAGCAAAAATTCAACAAAGCTGAAGACTTTTCGACAGAGGACGGCGACAAAGAGTTTATACCACACGGATCGCGTTCATCCGAGCGCCATTTGGTTTCTAACGAGGATTTTGCAGATCTGGTAAGAGATCTAGATATAACAATTCGGCAAAGGGAAGTACTTGCTTCTAGATTAAAGCAGTGGAATATAGTGGAAGAAGATTTTAAAATTACGCTGTTGCGAAGTTATGAGCGCTTGATGTTTAACCAAGTTTTTAAAATTGATAAAGACGAAAAAAACTTGACTTATTGTGCGGATGTGTCTGAACTCTTCGTCCGATATGGATACAACTACGAACCAAAAGATTGGCGCCTTTTCATCGATGGATCTTGTAGAAGTATAAAAAGTAACTAACAAAAAAAATTTGTTTAATAATATTATGTGAATTCTCTTTAGGCCTTAAAGCTGTATTGCTACATAACCAAAACGAGATGCCTTCGGTCCCATTAGCGTACGCCTCTGGTATGAAAGAAACATACGATTCCATTGAAAAAATTCTTCACTTAATAAACTATGCAATGCACAAATGGTAAATTGTTAGTGACCTTAAAGTTTTTACAATACTGATGGGCATACAGGGAGGTTACACAAAGTATCCCTGCTATTTTTGCGAGTTATGATTTATGCTTCATTTATTGGTTTTTATAATTTTAAGGCGTTTTTATTGGGCCTCAGATTCGCAAGCTAATGAAAGATATTGAATTTTCATTCAAACTAAGTCTGGTCGAACAAAGAGCCTGGAATAGCTTCCAATCTTTATGTACGAATTTTCTAGGCAACAAAAGGCGTGAGGACTACAAAGACGTCGTTCATGAGTTTCTGAATGCGTATTCAGCAATGGGATGTAGAATGTCCATCAAAATTCACTTACTCCACTCTCATTTGGACGTTTTTCCAGAGAATTTGGGTCATCTCAGTGATGAACAAGGGGAGCGCATGCATCAGGAGATGGAAGCTATAGAGAGAAGGTTTTCTGGAAAAAATATTGTTTGAGATGCTCTCGGAGTATTGCTGGTCTCTTAAACGGGATACAGATGATAGTTTGTATAGAAGAAAAAGAGTTCGTAAACATTTTAATTGACCAAAATGTATTTGTATGCCCATAAAAAAGTTTTTTTTTTTAGTTTTTCAATGAAGAAACGAATTACATTAGAAAAACCTCAACGGATCTTAAAAAATATACCTCGTTGGAAACAAAATTGACAGGAGACTCTACACGTAAATCAAGTTATATACACTGGTGAACAAAATAGTGGAAAAAACTGTGACTCAAGATGGAATTTTTTTCCAAAAATTGAAATTTTTTGTGTGTTTCTTATATTTTTTCTCTGAATTTTCTGTCAAAAAAATAAGACATTTATAAATCGATAGAAGCGTCAAAATGTCTTCTTTCCAATATTACCAAAATCTTTTACATAGGGCGACCAAAAATAAAGTTATAGGCCAATATATCCCTTCACCTATGGAAAAGGGATTTTTGGCCCCTAACTTCAGATTTTGGGGGTGTATTGGAAATTCTGAGTATGCAGTTTTAGTAAGTGTGACTAGACCTACAAAATTAGGTATGTCTCGCAAAAAGTACTTTTTGACTGTAACACCGTGTAATGGATAAAAATATCCGCAATTATCTTAACGAACTTGATGTCTGCAACGAAAATATGATTTTCCTAATGTTCACCAAATCTTGCTTATAACACAGTACGACAAAATCAAATTTTTTTTGGTACGCATGTTAAATGTTAACAGAATATGAAAATAGGCTTAAAATATACGTGCCTCGGCGTTTTGCTGTAGCACGTCTGAATTTTGAGAACATTTAAAGGACCGTGGAGGTTCACGTCTAATGAAAAAAAATTAAAAAATGGATTATTAATAAAATAAAAGTATTACATTAGAAGTGAACCTCCAAGGTTCTTTGAAGCGTAAAAGTCGATTTAATAATGAATAATTTTTAAATTAAATACATTTTTATTGACACCCACATTATAATGGGTTTCCTTGTAAAACTTCTTCCAAGCCGAATGAAACGCACACACGTTATACACTCGTATTCGCTATAAAGTAACATAGTTTCAAAAATGTTCATAACTACGACATTTGTTACATTAATCCTCTGAATCCAAAACGATAGCCGATTTACATATATAGTTATGAAGTCCGAAAAGCCCAGAACGCCTAAAAGTAGACAAATTTTTACGTTCCCCAGACGTCCTAGACTCTACTGACAAACAGCTGTTTCGAACATAGTTCGAACTTAGTTCTGGTACGCGTGATTACGGCACGAAGTAATCGATAACTCTTCTAACGTTTTGTGCAAGTTGTACATACAATTTAGAGAATAAAATGAATGTAAGATTTCGATAGTATGCTGATGTATTTTCAAGAATACAATAAACTATGTAAAATTGTTTGAAATATGAAGATTTATTCTCATCGGATTCACTTTTTTTAGTCGATAAATTACTTTGCTAAAATTCTTATTACACTTTTATGTACACTTTTAGGTCTGTTCGATGAATGCACTGAAAGTGTAGACCAGTGTAGAACGGCACCAAACAAAGCCCTAAGCTGTTTAGTTCAAGAGCGCTATCGAACGAAAAAATGGTCCAGTTTACCTATGTATATCCTTCTAAAATGAATCAAATCTTCCATTCGCATTGTTTTAAAATCTCCCTCCTTTTGTTTAGTTTTTTCTTGTTAACAGCCGCACATCTAACTAGTGCATTCAACGAAAATACCTTTTGTGGAATGTAAGCATTGCAAAGAAATATCATGCCTGAAGATTATTGTACGGGGGTGAAAAATTCTAACGCCTCAAACGGCGGTAAAACCTGAACAACTTCGAAAACCACAACGCCTGAAAAGACTGGTGTGGAGCTGATATGCAAAGAAGCGGAAGTTCGGTGTTAGATTTGTGGACGAACAGAGACTTCGTCGCCAAGTATTGTCCTTCATTCCGGGAACGACCGTCTCGCCACTATTCGGATCTTAAACATCTCACTCATTTGATTACCTCCTTCATTATATCAAAATCGTGCTTGGGGAGTTCAAAAATGGTAGTCTGTAGTGGCTAAAAACAGGTCAGATGCATGCAGTGCATTTCCAGAATATGACCTCCATAATATTTCATATAAGTTTACTTATATAACGAGGGTATTGTGCGAAAGATTAAAGTTAACCGTCAGTGAACTGATTCGACGTTATCAGTGGGTTTTATGCCTGCCGTGCAATATTGGAATCGACCAAAATCGCCAGGTGGTTATAGCGCATACTAAGAAGAAGATTGTTTTACTATCGAACGAAGGAGTACTTAGGTGCTTAAATTTTTTTGTTTTTCAATTTTGTTGTACCGCGGTATAAGGAAAAGAATGTATGTATGTGTACATGATTTCTTTGTTTATATACATTTAAATTTTACAAATTGAGTGTATCAGTTCGACCAACACAATAACGCCCTTTTTATGATAGCACTGCAAGCAACACAGTTGACCCAAATAAATTACAATACATACATACATATATCGAAAACCACTAATTGTGAGAGCGAACAAAAAATCCGGGTCTTGCCTCTCTCGTTTGAAAAGCTTGTCCAGTTATTCCTCCTAAATAGGAACCAGTCGTTCGAAGTATCTCTGTTTACATATTTATATGACATGGCCAAACTGACTTTTATTTTGACATTATTTAAAGTCTTCATTATATTATATGTATGTACATATGTTGTTCAATTTAGTTTTGATTCGAATTTCGGCAATTTCTTCTCATATAGAAGTGAACTTGGATACAATAATAAATAATTTTTCGAACAACGATAACTGACTAGTTTTTGTAATTTAAATTATTTAAGCACAACCAATAAATACATTTTACTTACGCTCTTAGGAACCAAGAACTCATAATGAGTCTCCCGGAATCTTGGCTCCCAGTCATTTACGTCGATCACTTCTATTGTTATAGCCGCTGTAATATTTGTCAAACCATCCGTTGCCATTACTTGAAACTCGTGTTTTGTCATTTTCTCATAGTCTAGCGGCTTAACTAAGATAACTTCACCTAATGACCCCACGTTGAAGAATTTTGAATTTACTGGATCCAGTATTGCATATTTCAAGTGCTTTCCTGGTTTATTCGAAGGTAACGCTAAAATACGATTTCCCACAGCTGTGTCCTCTCGTATACGCATAAAAAAATTTTTCTGCACAAATGACAGGGTTGTCATATCACCATGTGCTCCTGTTCGCATCAACATGACTGTTGTCAATGCATAACGATCTGCATTGTCTATTTGTGTCGCCTTTATAACCAGCGTAGCACCATTAACGAGATCAGCGTAGCCGATTGGGGTTAACAAGCTAACTACTCCACTGTGTGGGTGGATTCGAAAGTACTTGGTGTCCTGTGATTGAACTATTGTGTACTGGATAGGTGCGCATATGCCTTCATCTTGATCGACTGCTTTAATTTGTTCAGGGCGTAATCTTAATTCACACGGTCGACCGTCGGTTGGAAGCTCTCCAGAGTAAGATTCATGTTGAAATTTGGGATTTTGATCATCCGCATCTGTAATCACTACTGTCAAAGTAGTGTCGGTATATTTAGGTGGATTACCTTGATCTTGAGCTCTCAGCTTAACAGTAAAATTTGGCATACTTTCGTAGTCTAATGATTTTTTCAGCACTAGAGTGCCTTCTAGAGGATTTAGAAACTGAACATATCCGTAATATGATCCCGGTAATGTCTGGTATTCAACTGTTGAAAAAGGGCCTGGCTGATCAGCGTCTTCGGCATGTGCACCTTGGAGTATTCTCGTGCCGGGTACAGTTACTTCAGAGAGTGTAAGTGTATAAGGTGCACCTACCCAGAGCGGGGCGTTGTCGTTGACATCGATTACACGAACATTTACCGGAATAACAAAACTCTGTGAAGCAATAAAGAAAATATCAAAGTTATAATTTTATTTGATATTTGGAATGTGTAGAAGAATACCAACGAATTAAAACAAAACAAAAACTTAGTTTTGTCTTTCGAGAAATACAATGGCCTAAAGTGTATCTCTTGTCTTAAATAAAACTGTCGAGGAACTGATTGGCACATGTACATCGTACTATATACACATAAAGTAAATTATACACATAAAGTTAATTTGTTTTTTTTTTTGCTTTGAATTTTTTGTGGTTAGTTTATTAACGAGTGTTTATTTTATAAAGCGAAAGGGGAAAATCAAGGATACATATAAAATCGGTCGAGCTTCAAGATGTAATTCTGATATGAAAACAATTTGTATGTGTATTTTTACACATTCGAAATAAGTTATTAAAATTCATAAGTGATCTAAAGCTACCTTCACAGTGATAAAACTAAAAAAATTTAGCATGGATTTGACATTTTCTCACATCCCATCTAAATTTTCGAATACAATACTCAAGTGAAAACACCCAATAACAAAAATCCATTCGTTTACTCCAACCGTTGTAACCCATTTATGAAAAAGTTGTCGAATTAACGAAAGTGTTCCCTTTTTGAACACTTGTAACTCAGGTTAGTTGGTTAATAAACGTTTTTATACAATGTATAAGTATAGTAAAGGTTGGTTCAAGGGGAATTCATATAAGGTGACGTTACTATAACAACTCGTTCAATTGTTTTTATTCGAATCAGCGTAAGGATTGCCAAATTGAAATATTACGAGTATATCCTCATTCTGGTTGTTTTCGTTTCCATCGGAACTGGGTTTTCTTACTTTCTGATATAAGTAGTCAGTTGACTTTGACAATCGGCACGCAAAAAATAAAATACATGTAAATTTTATTTTTGCTCTAGTAATATCACCTTATATGAATTCTTCTTGTGTTGGTTAAAAACTGATTAACAAAACTCCGATTTAGACAACAGCAATCAGAGCAGGCCAGCATCCTAATGAGTACGTTATTGCCTAGAAATCGAAATGTTGTTGGTTCGGGTCCTCAATTTTTTTTAAATAATTTTTTAAGCGCACATATTTATAAATATTTTATGTTTTTTTCAATTCACATTGCTTTTGAATAACAGCTTCGGTCATAATAAGATTACTATATACGAATTCAATGGTTTAATAATAAACGAAAGTAATGATATTTTGTATAATAAAAAGTTTTGGGTTTTACATACATATGCATTTTTAAACTCAGATTTTTTAGTAAACTGCGAATACATGCAATCATCTTTTTTTAATGCAAAATTATTTGATTAGTTTTATATTCTTTTATCAGTCCCACCATTAAAAATTAACGATTAAAAGAGTATTATTCTATAATCCGCTTTAAATAACAATTAAACTGTCAATTTAAAAAGGATGGATGAAATATGTGTACATACAATGATACTTGTGCAAAATTATTTTTACATGAACATCTTAGTTATTAGTTATCAAACAAAAACTAAGATTGGTCTTGCAACCTTTTGATCGGCGAGCCCTCATATTTCCCCATACCAAAATGTTTATTTCATCAACAATTTCTTGAAGATAGCACTCTAAACCCTCGAACTTGTTGACATCGGTTGATGGAGGACGTTGCACATATTTTATTATAAGTTTGAATACGCCTTGTAAAGTAAGTACTTCCGATGTTAATCTTATAAACAATGGCTTCAAAGATTTGGCAACGGCTGCTGAGATTTCTAAAAGTAATAAAAATAAAAAATAGGAACTATTTAAGTTTTTTTTTTTAGACATATTCACGCGTTTACTATCATAGATACATAAGTATGTATACTCGTATATGTATGTACATATACATACATATGAATCTTCCTAGTATCTTTTTTTGTTCAGTCGAGCTTCTTTCTATGACCTGAATTTTGAGCTGCTCAAACTCAGTTCTCAATTTTTTCTTTGATTGTATTGTGAAATAAAGTGGAGGGCAGCATCTGCTTTTAATCATTCTCTGGCATGAAATCATTATAACTTCATCCAAAAACAAACTATTATGATTTAGTTAAGACAAATTTAGAAGTACATACATACGTGCGTGGAAGAAATAAGTTTCCAAAGTGAATGTATATATATTGCCTCCAAAAAGTTTTGTTATTGTTAATTTTTGCAGATCAGGTCTTTGTTTTTAAGTTTATTTCAAGTGCTTGCTACAAATAAAATATTATCGAGCCAAAGGTAGTTGCTTTGCAGTTATTTAAGTAAACGTACAGATATTCAAAATAAGAAGCAGAAAAAGTATGTTCCTAAAACAACTAGTATCGGCAGTGACCTCCATTTTGAAGAGACATCTTTGCGAGGCGATTTGGCATAGTGTCAATAAGCTTCCTGCAATCTTCTGGACTAATTTGTTACCACTTTGATTCTATGCATTCCTTAAGCTGAAACTTCCTTAACTTTCCCCTCTAAAACGATTATTTTGCCTGTACCCTGAACAGAAAGACAACTCCATACCATTAATCCCTTATCTACTGTTTTTACAGTGGGAACGGTGCATTTATAAGATAGGGAATCTCCTGCTTTACGCCAAACCTTAAGCCGTGTGAGTACCTCAATCGTATCATCGAATCATCACTCCATAGGACATTGTACCAATAGTTTTGTGGCTTTAGAACGTTTTCTTCATAGAACAGCATCCTTTTAATTCTATTTAGTTTGCTAACGTACGGAACTTTGCGTGCCACGCGACCCTCTTGCTAGTTGCTCTAAGCCTGTTGCGAATGGTGTATGCAGACGGGCCGTCTGAACGAACGTGAGAACGAATTTTTGGCACTGATTGTAGTGGATTAGCTTCTGAAATTTCGATTATGCGTGAAATGCGTGAGAGGGTAGATCGCCTTTCACTTGTGCTTTTTGGACGTCCTGGCCTTTTCTTTGCCGAAACTCGCCCTTCAGTTTTGTAAGCCACCACGGTCTTACGAACGGCTGTATGTGATTTTCCAAATTTTTCGGCAATGTATCGCAAATTATGGCCATCTTTGGGCAGGTCTACAATTGCTTTCCGTTCTTCAATGGTCAAATGTTTAAATTTTCCCATTTCACTGCAAATTTAAATATTTAAATTTAAAAAAATTTGCAGTATGGAGGGCAAAACAAAAAATTAAAATTAACAAAAAATAAGCATTAATCTAACCAGTTGGTGATTTAATACAATATTATAATAATTTAATTAAGCGATCGGAATGATTTAATCAAAATTAAAACTTGTTAAAGGTCAACAGCTACCACGTGTTTACTTTGGAAACATACTTTTTCAACGTCTATGAGGTATATTCACAATGAATAGGAAGCACCGTTATTGCTATATAAGAGATAAGTCTCTCGAAATCTCTACATACGTTCTCTTAAGTGAGTACTTTCGGCAAAGAGAGCGACATCAACCTAACTTTTAATTTTTACGTTGCCACACATGTTTAAAAATCAGAATTGCCCTTGGAAACTTATTTTTTCCATATACTGTATAAAAACCGTACCCATTTTGAATAAAATATCTTCTTTAAATCAGTATTTTGTAAATGCTTGGATCAAATTATTGAATTAGTGTTGACCGCAGTTAAGCAAAAAGTTGCCCAAAGTTTTCTTTGATCCTTGTTGTTGGAAATATCTGAGAAAGTGTATGCTGGGCCTCAATGCCATACACGAAACAAAATAAATAATTTGTTGCACATAAAAAATGCCGTAAAGCTGCGGTTGCTAAAATGGAAGGAGTAATAGTTATATTTTGAAAACATTACATCCGATTTATTTTATGGATGCGGTTTTGGTTTCCGTTTAGTATTGTTAAGTTTTGAAAGTGTAAAGCATTATTAAATTTAACATACAATCACTAACATTACACGAATTTTTTAACAATGTAACTATTTTGAAGTTTTGGTAAGCACTTTATATCATGTAAAAATTATGCGCGAACCGATTCCAATGAACTTTTCTCGAATATAATGCCGTTTAATTTCGAATTAATAAAAATTATTATTTTTTATTTGCTTACGTCTGCTATTCTTTAGTAATGACGCCCAGTATTTGAATTACCGGGGACAAAGTGTATAAAGAAAAGTGAAATCAATATATGACATATTTTCTCTCGAATATTTTGAAAAAATATACCCTATGCTATATCCGAGATTACAGTCTAGTCACCTATGAAAGCCCCGTGAAACTTATTGCATTCTCTGTATAACCTCGAGTCGTTATTTTAAAGAAATTTTCAATTACAGACGATTTTACAGTTTTATTACTTATACAGTATAGAAGAAGAGGATGGAAGATAAGTATAATTAAAAAATATGTCTGCCAAACCATTGCATTCTGTATATGCCTAAAGGAGTCCTCATGAGATGAGTATTTCGTTTATAGTTGCTACGAATTTTTTCTCGAATGGCACTGTAACAATTCGTATTCATATCAATCAAAAAACGTAGATTACAAAGAAGTTGCATGACGTTTCGTTTCCTGTGCCAAAGTTATCTTGTCCAATTTAACCACACCAGAAACCAATTGTATCTTATCAGATTCTAATATAAATCAGCAAAAGTCAAATTAGTTCTGGTATGGTAAAATTGGACGAGACTTTCTGTTAACGGAGCGGTGGGAGTCATGCAAATTCTTTGTAATCTACGTTCTTTGTATTAATGAAGGCCAAACACAAATACAAAGTGAAGCCCAGTCAAAGAATACTAAATTATCTTACCGTTCTTCTTCTGTCAATACCAGCCGGCACCACATGGAGTGCTTCAAGGAATTGTTATATAAACGGACGACTTGACCTAGCAAGTAAAGCAGATTTGTACTTTTCTTCTCCGATTTTTTAATTAATAAAAAAATGAGGTTTTATTTTTCGTTAGAAGTGAAAGTTTTTAACTTTATTAATTTGAATCTATCTTAAGACTGACTTAATTACTAAAAACAGTGATACTTATGTATAATTGATTGAATGGCTACCTTGCATATTCTGTCAATTAAAATTGGTAAACAATTCTTTGGAATTCTTTGGAATTGTTTACTTCGATTTGCACCTGCCGGAAATGCTAATCGGGTTTTTATAAAATTAATAAATTTAATTTAGAAAAAAAGGTTCATTGTACTAAGAATGCAAGTTGGCAGAAAGTGCAAGTTGCAGAAAAGTGCATTGCACTAAAATTTGGCATGTGCCGGAAATGAAGTGCAAAAAATATATGTTGGTTTAATGAACTGAATATATTGGCCTTGGAATGCAAAACTTGAAATTTAATATGAAAAGGCGTAGTTTATTATATTATACTTAGGGGTTTTACTATAACACCCCCACCGTTAGATTGAGGCTCCGACGAAATATGCAATATTAACATTCTTTTGAAATATATAAATGACAATATAATAGATGTAAGCAATATAAAAACATATATAATGGTGCTAATATTAACAATATTATGTTTCTTGTAGTTCATTGTAACGTTTTCCAAATTTTGTTCATAATTAATTTGTTTTAAGTAGAGTTCGTCTAATTTTATGCCTGGGCATTTTTCATTATTTACATTTACTTTTGTTATTACATTCGGCAAGATAAATTTATCATATAATTTGAGGTTTACTTTTGAGAAATTTTTATTTGATGTGTAAACGTCGCAATTTCCAAATTTTATTAAACAATTTCCTTTTATTTTGATGTCGATTTTATTACAATTGTGTGAAATTTCAGAATAATAGTTTTTAAATATAAGGATTCCAGGAAGAACTTCTGTTATATTCATTTCATTTGATATTTGCATATCGCAAAATGCTTCTTCGTAGCTTAATATATTACTTAGACATTTATCGTTTATTTTTATTAAATTTTTCTTTAATCCATCTTTAACAAATGTGTCATAAATGCTGTTTTCCAAGCAGCTAGTGTTTCATAATTATTCAATGTATGTAATTGATTTATTGTATAAGTTAGGAATAGGCTCAAATATGATTTCGGATACAATGTCCTTTGAATATTGTGGGATTTGAAGAATTATTACAATATTATTGTCTTGGAGGGCAACGGCTACTTTAATGTAACTGTCAAAATCTGCAATCAAATGCAATTCTGTCCTTGTCAATATGTCTATAGGGATTGTTCCAAGTTTACTTGAAAAAATTATCTGGCCAATGTTGTCGACATGGTCTCTTAATAGTGAAATATCATTGTTTACTTGATAAACATGCCCCATAAAAATACCTTCGTCCTCTAATGTTGCTATCTTATTTTGCATTAGGTCCTTGAAATTATTTAAGTAGTATCCTAGCGATGTATGTTTCTCATTAATATGGTCTGTAATATTTTGTATCTGTGTCGATAAAAAGTTTCTAAAGAAGGCCAGACTGCTAATTTTATTTTCTAGAATTTTGTCGTTTCCTTGTAAAGATTTTAACGAGTCGTTTATCTGAATTTCGTCATCACTCTCCATAGATCCTGCAATAAGCTTGAGACCTTTTCGTAAAATATTTACAAGACCGCGTTTTTGTCGAAAGTGTGGATTGTGGCTATCAATTTTTCCTTTTAGTAGCATGAAATTTTTTGTTATAGTGTCTAATAAAGGTTTATTTTCCGTTGTGCTCTTGTTCAGTATTTTTATATTTTGCATAATTAGGCCTAGTGTATCGGTGTAGTTATATTTACGATATGAAGGATTTTGTTATACTGTTCCATTACTCTGAGTTCTTCTGCTTTAATTGGTAGGTATCCGTTGTTGTTAAAAAACGTGAATATACGGATCCAAAGTGTCATCTGAAAGGGATGGGTTTTATTTTAGCTTTTATTTTAGGGTTAGTTTTATCCTGAAATTTTTTATTTTGCTTTATTTAGGTTTTATAGTATTTTAATCCTGTTTTAATGTCTTCTAAATGTTCGTCATTAATTCTATTAGCGTATATTTTTCTTTATTTTCGATGATTTTTACCTCCTTTAATTTCTTTTATAAAATTGGTTCCTTCTTGAATGTCAATATCCTTTCTGTATTTTTTTATTAATTATATAATTTTCCTTTTTCTTCAAAGTTAAGTCATGACTTTCCTCATATCTGTCTCCATGGATTTTTCCATTTATAAAATCAATTGGTTTAACCTTTATAGGACTATGTATGGTGTTATTATAAAAGTCTATTATCCTTAAAATTTTTTCCTCTACTGTTTCATGACGGTTTCTTTCATCATGTCTCAGAAGTCCGATGTGCTCATTAATTGTATTGTGCAATCTTTCCCTATCTGCATTTGAAGTATGGTTACTGTTATATGTGTAATGTATTATAATATTTTCGTCCTTTAAAAATTGTTGCATTGGTATAGCTTTGAAACCAAGTTCATTATCAACAATTACACAGATCAACAAAAAAATATTTTTGTACATGGGTTTTGCCCTATATATTCGGACTCTATGTTCAATTCTATAAAAAAAAATGCAATTACGAATCAAAAATATTTGGTTTTGTAGAAGTTATAGCGATTTGAAAATTTTGCATTTTTGCACCAGGCTAATGTAGGTCCTTTCGCGCTATTTCGGTCGATAGAGGGCGGCGGGTAGCTACTTGATGCAGCGATGCATCGAAAAAAGATCTACTTAAAGCACAACATACTCATCTTAAAAAAAAAACCAAAAAAATGTGGCTGAGAAACAGTAAAAAGGAGATAAAAGGTCCCAGATACACATGATTTTAGGTAGATTTGGCAATTCGTTAAGTACATATTAAGAAACTCATCGAAACTTTTACTGACGGATTGGCAGGCCTAGCAATAAAGCATGCCAGCTACCTGATAGCGTTTTTGTAAGTAAAATTTTTTTTAAGAAGCTGTAGTTTCTTGGGTCACTCGTTGTTGGCGACACTATGTTTTTGCATATCACAGAGGAATGATGTCTTCGAGAAGTTGTAAACGAGCGGCTAATTCGTTTTGCTATATATGTGGCGAATGTATTAAAAGAAGACAAAAAAAGTTTGATTTAACTAAAAACACAAGGATTTGCGAGACCTACCTAGCCTACTTCGGTTTACCTGTTAAAAACCAGGACAAAAAATGGGCTCCACATATTTCATGTAACTCTTGCAGAGGCCTTCTGGAGCGTAAGTTTATTTTCTCTTTCCATACATCTCAAAGAAAATTATGACAGTATTAAAATACTATTAACTGCAATCAAATATACGGAATACTAGTGGGAAGTTATTGGAGACTTCAAGATGGTTTGTTTTTTTACTGGAATGCAAGGTGGATATACCAAACACTCCTGTTATCTTTGCCTATGGGATAGCAGAAATGATGCCGCCTACGCCAAAAACATTGGCCTGAACGTACTGAGTATGGAGTGGGAAGATTTAATATTAAGCATGAAGCAATTGTCGATCCTAAAAACATATTGATGCCGCCATTGCATATTAAATTGGGCCTTATTAAACAATTTGTGAAGGCTCTTAATATTGAGTCTCAAGCTTTCAAATATTTGCAGACTTTTTTTCCAAAGCCGTAAGAGGCGAAAATTAAAGCTGGAGGCTTTGTTGGCCCTCAAATAAAAAAAATTATGAACTGCGATATTTTCCCGGACCTACTTAGCAATGAGGAGAAACTAGCGTGGAACAGTTTTAAGGCAGTAGTTCATGGCTTTCTTGGAAATCATAGGGATGAAAATTATGATGAGCTGATAACTGGCATGATTACGAATTTTTCCGCCATCGGATGTAGAATGTCGCTAAAGATGCACATGTTACATTCACATCTGGATAAATTCAAAGATAATATGGGAGCTTATTCAGAAGAACACGGGGAGCGATTCCATCAAGATATAATGGAGTTTGAGAAACGCTACCAAGGCCAGTATACGGAAAGCATGATGGGGGACTATATTTGGACGTTAATAAGAGAAAATGTTACCGAATATGGCAGGAAAAGCAGGGAAAAGCATTTTTAAACATTTAAACTGTATTCTAAAACTAAATTTATAAGAATAAATCTTAAATTGATTTTTACTATACTAGAATAAATCAAATCTATGTCAAATTTTGACGAATTTTCATGTTTTTCGTTTTTCTAATTTTTTTCGAACAAAACCAAATCAAAAACTTTTTTATGTTCATATTCTTATTTCTGGGTGCAAAAGCAATAAAAAAAATATACGCACGACCCATGTACAAAAATGTTGTTGACCAGTGTTATCTTTTCAATTTTACCATAGGTGTTCAGATATAGTAATAGTTTAGTTTTGAATACTGTCCAAGTCCTTCCATTTATTTTATAAGCTACAGCAAATTTTGTAAATTTATCAATTATTGTCATAAATATTTGTTTTTCTAATGTATAGAAAACATCGATGTGAACAATTTCACGAGGCTCGGAAGGCGTTTCGGCAAATTTATAGTGTATTTTGGGATGTCGTCTGTCATATTTTTCTAAATTACATACTTCACAATTATTTATAAACTGTGTTATCCTTAATTTTAATTGGAGGTTGTAGAAATGTTTTCTTAATTCTTCGAATACTGCTTGTATCCCTCAATGACTTTTATCTAAATGTTCTTTCTCGATAATTTCGCTTAATTTATTTTCGTCTTCTATATCTTCTAATAAAGTAAAATATCTTATTATTTTAAAATTTTCATTGTTAGAGAATACTTCCTCGTAGGTGGATTCAAAAATATTATAAAATTCGATGTCTATAAAAACTGCATTCAATTGTGCAGGATTAAAATGGTTTTTGAACAGGGTAATAGTAGTGTCCCTATCGAGTTTTTTAATTTGGATAATTTTCCGTTTATTCTCAAAAATTGACTTGTTTTTTATTCTTACAGATCCTGATGTATTTTTCTTTATAATAACCTGATTTCTAAATAAGTTTATTGGTGACGTAGTTTCTTTTGTTGTTAAAGGGTCTGATTCTAATGCATTAATATTTATAGATTCAGGCTCAATGCGAGATAGTGCATCTGCATTATTATTTTTAGTTCCTTTTTTATACTTTATCTCATAGTCGAATTTAGATAATTTCAATCGCCATCTAACGAGTTTTCAGTTAAGTTCCTTGATGGAAAAAAGCCGTGTTAAAGGTTTGTGATCAGTTTCAATCAGAAATTTGCGGCCAAACAGATATGGTCTTAGTAGCCCATATGATTGCTAAAAGTTCCTTTTCTATAGTACTATAATTAATATCATGCTCGTTAAGAGTAACGACTCGCATAACAAATGGGGTGGTTGTACTGTGAAAGTACTGCATCTAAGGCGTAATTACTAGCGGTTATTGTCAGAGTGAATTTCTTTGTAAAATCTGGATAAACCAGTATTGGGTCATGTGTTAATAATGTTTTAAGAGTATTGAAACTTTTTTGATATTTTTGGTTATTTATATCTATTTTGGCATCTTTCTTTAGGTAACTAGTCATTGGTTTTGCTATTAAGGAATAATCCTTTATAAATTTTATATAGTATCCTGTGAGTCCTAAAAATTGTTTAATTTGTTTTGGTGTTTTGGGAATTGGGAAATTTTTTCAACACATTCAATTTTCTTTGGGTTCGCTTTTATCCCTTCTGGTGTCACTATGCGGCCAGGGAATTCAGTTTCCTTTTTTAGAAATTCGGACTTATCTAGTTGAATTTTTAGCTTCTTTTAAGCGTTTATATGTTCCTGTAAGGAAGTGGAGAAAATTATTATGTCCCCCAAATATACTAAGCAAATTTTATTTATATAATCCTTTAAAATATTACTCATAAGTCTCTGGAATGTCGCTGGTGCTGTCTTCAGACCAAATGGCATTCGTAGGAATTCATAATGACCTTCTTCGACACTGAAGGCAGGTTTATAAATGTCGGACTCCTCGATTTCGATTTGATGAAATCCCTTCGCAAGATCGAGGGTGGTAAAATATTGGCATCTTCCCAATTTGTCCAATATTTCATCAATGTTCGGAATCGGGTACTTGTCACCTATTGTTACCTCATTAAGTTTACGAAAATCAATGACAAGCCTCCATTTAGTTTTTCCACTGGCATCGGCCTTCCTCGCTACGATCCATATGAGTGCGGAATATGGAGAATTGCTATGTCTTATTATTTTGTTGTTAAGCATTTCCTGAATTTGTTTCTGTACTTCGTTCTTGTAAACGTAAGGATATCTGTATGATTTGGTAAATATAGGAATATTGTCGGTGGTTCTAATTTTATGTTTAATAGTGGATGTGAAAAATAGTTTTGTATTTACTTGATAAAAAATATCTGAATATTGATGTATGACTTTCATGAGTTCTTTTTTCTCCGCGGGATTATGATGTTCAGTTCGAATTTGTTTCTTTTCTTCAATTATATTAAAATTTGTGTTGTCCCCCACCTACGTGCATACGCTATTTGTTTTTGATAAAGAATCTGACTTTATTTTACTTTATTTTATTTTTCAGTATTGGAAAGGTCCTTATTTAAAATTCTATTTTCTTTTAAAACTAATCCATTATTTTGGGTCATATGAAATTCTTTCTTTTGACCATCTTCGCCTTTTATTAAAAGGGGTAATATACGTTCCTCAAATTGAATTCTATTATTTGCATAATTGATGTTTACCTCTAACGGCCTTAATAAATCATTGCCTATTAAACCGTCGTAGGAGTCACGAAATTTTGTTATAAAAAACTCGATGACGTCGAGTCATGTACCGAATTCTTCAAAAGTTGGTATTTCTACTTTTTCATGGATATAAATTTTGTGTTGTAGAGTTTTTATGCAAATTGGATTTGTATTTTGTATCCATTTCGGGTGGCAAATGCCAAATTGAATTGGTTGCGCCTGTGTCAATTATTAATTTAATATGTCCTAACCTAGTCCTTATTTTTATAAATGCAAGTTTTCCGAGGCTGTAGGACGAAAATTTTCAGAAATCCTATGATTGTTAGAGGCTTCGTGGTTATTTACATCCATGGGTTCAGGCAATGGGAAGCGATTGTGGTGGTCATAAGCTCCGTTTTGGGCTGCAAATTTTGTTGTGCGAAATTTTGCTGTTGAAAATTTCTTCTATTATGGTTAAAATTTGAATTATTTAGTGGATTGTAATTTTGATTAAAATTGCGTGGGTTGAAATTTTGTTGCTGGAAACTATGCCTGTTAAAATGTGTGTTAACATTCTGGTTATGGCTCTGATTAGGATTTTGATATTTATTCCTTGAGCTAAGATTTTGTTGTTGCCTGTTGTGATTGAAATTTGATTTATATTGTGGGTTTTGTTTTGAAGGTTTTTGTTCAGATTTCGCGTGCAATATTGCTGGTTGCTTACTTGAAGATGAGCAAATCCAGCTTCAAAAAGTATATTCATTGCTCTTTCTAAAGCATCTGGATACCTACAAGCTAATATAGTATTCATAGGTTCAGGGATTTAAGATTACAAAATTTTGAGAGCTGTGCGGGAGTTGTCTTGGACAACAACGTTTGCTGCTCCTAATTCTTGTCCGAGGACGAACATGGTTTTATTGTTAAGACGCCTAAGCTTGTTTTTTATTTCATCAAAGAAATCTAGGCTCGTTGTTTTAATTGTTTTAGCTCTGAGTAAATCGTCACAATTTAATCGGTCGCCAAAATTATTTTGAAGTACCGCCTTAATATCGTTCCAGGAAATTGCTTGGCAATTTATTTCAATAATTCCCCTGGCTTTACCCTTTAATTTGCTTTCAATTATGTCGGAAAATAGTCCTTGTGATAGTTCATCGTATGTTTGTAACATAGGATGTATTCTGTCTATTAAATTTTAAAATGCTTGTAGGTCCCTATTGTCGCCGTTGAATTCAGGGAGGTTTCCTAAATATTTTAAAGGATCAAAACGTACTTGAGCCATTTTTGTTTAAAATGCAAATACTTTTTCTTTTAATATTTAAGATTTTAAATTTCTTTTTTGCTTTTACTTTAATTTCCTTAATAATATTTGCTACTTCGATATTGTTTTCTGCCTCTTTACCGTATGAACATATGGGTTTCGTAATAATTTTCATTAAATTTTCAAACAAACTATATATACATATATATATATTTTTTTTTTCAAAATGTAACTGTCTAATTTTCGATAATTGTACAGTTTTGGAAATGTAGGTTTTTAAATCTAATTTCACAATTGATTGTTAGGGTACATGAACTTTAACAATACTGTGGACTATTAAAATTTCAGAATTGATTGTTAGGGTACTTGAACTTTAACAATGCCGTAGACTATTAAATTTTCTTAAAATTACCTTAAAAATATTTTTGAATTTTCCGTTGAATTAAAACCTTGGTTGTTGATGCTGTCCTGCTGCTGTATGATGACAATTCTGCTGCTGATGTTTTTGAAGCTGTCTTTCGCGCAACCGTACCTACATATTTAAAATTAAAATTTACTTATCACAATTCACGTTTTATTTTTTACGATGGATAGGATAATTACGGTATCCTACCGACTGCGCCACTTTGCTTCCCCGATTTTTTAACTAATAAAAAGCGAGGTTTTTGTTTTCGTTAGAAGCGAAAGCTTTTAAATTTATTAATTTTAATCTATCTTAAGACTGACTTAGTTACTAAAACAGTAGTACTTATAATTGATTGAATGCCTACCTTGCATATTCTGTCAATTAAAATTGGTAAACAATTCTTTGGAATTGTTTACTTCGATTTGCACCTGCCGGAAATGCTAATCGGTTTTTTATAAAATTAATAAATTTAATTTAGAAAAATAGGCCTTGGAATGCAAAAGTTGAAATAGAATATGAAAAGGCGTAGATTATTATATTATACTTAGGGGTTTTACTATAACAATATGTCAGTACAATTTATAGAGCTTGACGCCAGGTTTGTATTAGGGAGTAATTTGAGAAAACAAAAATTTTTCAAAGTGGTGGAAGTGGTAGCTGCTATTTCGGAGATCACCACATCTCGTCATCAGACTTCTTTCATTCTAGTCTTTACCTGTTTTTGTTTTCGCATAAAAGAAAAGCTGTTACTAAACCATTTAGTAAACCGTCAAAATAATTATAAATCTGCATCTTCGGGGCTAAAAGTTGTGTTTTTTTGGTGAAACTTAAATTATAAGAAAAAAATGAGCCGTTTTGATAATATTGAACGGGATTTTAGCATCATTAGTGATGCTACTTTGATTAGACGTCCAAAAATGTATAAAACCAGAATCAACCCTTTTGAATTAGACGACAGTGATTTCTATTCTCGGTATCGGTTCGACAAAGCCACTACTTACACTTGCTTTGCCCTCCACCGTGTTTAATTTTTCATTTGCAAATAATAAGCAAATACCAGCTGATATAGTATGCCTCTTGGAGATGGGTTTTTTTTAATCGATAAACAGTAATATCGCATAAGAAGTACAATATTCCACATAAATTCTGGCTTTTATCTTTATATAAAAGCATACAAAGTCTTTTCAAACTTATTTTTTTTTGTTTATTTTTCGTTAAAGGAACTTATTTTCTAACTTTATCTTATAGTACGTTGCAATAATGGAAGGCGTTGGACGTTGGCAACTTTTCGCTCTAGTCCGCCATCTTGAACTGTCTTACGCTGCAATTACACAATCAAGAAATGGCTATTAAGTTAATCACACATATTGCTTGTCAAAATTACTTGTCTTGAAAGCTGTGACGCAGACTGCAAGCATCTTCATATTCGTTCGTATTGCTCGTTAATTTTCAAAAATCGTGCGACCACTCTCGACCTTCATTGTAACGTTACTGTTTATGATGACATCCTGGCATAGTAGAACGTCGTGTTGAGTTAACGCGTCATTAGCGATGTAGGCTTGCGCCCTAATGACAGTTTCATCGATTGTTATGCCAAAGATTATCGCTTCGTTGAACATACGTACCCCTCCGCAAATGCCTTTTACTTGCATACAGTGTATGCGTCATTCAGCGTTGATACGTTCGGCCACTGCCGAATAATACTGTACTGGCTGCCAGTATCGATGAAAGCGATGTACGGTTGCAATTGCATATACATACATAAATAATTTTATTAAAACATCCATCCAAGTAAGGAGATATTTACATTTGCATATATTGCAGTACAAATTTCATTATACCCATGTTGCCCACCTTCTCTTTCCCCAAAAACCACAACCCATTCCTGGTACCGTTCTAATTCTAACTTTTCTATGTTATTGCTGGAGAAAACGTTTAGATCCTCCATCGCATTTTGTACACCTATCCTTTTTGGCAAATGGAAACCTAAATGAAAAGCATTGCCCAAAAATCAAAACGCTCTAAGACTATATTATAGTTTGAGTAACGAACGTTGTTTTCAGCTAGATTTAAATATATGTAAGCGCTAAATGTTTATTACATAGTAGGTTAAGCTTTAAATACAATTCTGATTTTTAAAGAGAATGTGAATTATCTAATTATCAATTTTATTCAGAAATTACTTACAAATGATTTTTATTTAAAAAGGGGTTGTTTGTTATTGTAAAACAGGACCCTATTTGTTTGTCTGAAATCAAAGATCTTGTTAGTTTAATGCAAAAACGTTTCTTCATTTGTTCTCAGTGGGGAATTTTAAATTTTAATACACATACAAATTTTAATACACAGTCGTATTGGGTAGGTGAAGAATATCCATGTCTTATTCCATTAAACCGATGCTTCATGTTAAACTGACAATAATTTCAATGTTAAATTAACATTAATTCTATGTTAGGTCAACCTGAGGTAAAAATGTTGAAACAAATCCTTCATTTAAAAACGACATGACAGCTTGTTAAAAACATCCACAAAATTGGTTAAAATTTGTTTGATTTAACACGATTTTTTTCTGGGTTACAAATGAAATAACGGCACATGCAGGGGTTGCAAAAAGCTTGCTATAATATCATGTAATCAAACAATCCGGGTTCTTAATACCATGAACATGAAAATATTGCATAATATTTCCACTCATGAAACAACAAAGTTATTTCGCTATTTATGCTATAAATGCACCATGCTAGACAGTATGCGACGGGTCGAAAATATCTCTAATGTTTTTCTGCACATTTGTGCATAATTGTTTATTGTTTCAGATACTCTTTCTCTCTCTCTGTCTCGAATATTTTTTTAGAAGAGTTACTTCTATCACGTGTACCGTGATACACGCGACTTATTTAAACAGTAGTGAATACTCATCTTAATTTTTTGGCTTATTTATTTATATTAAGAATAATTGTTATGAGTTCAAGGCTTATTATTAGGAAGTTTATAAGGAAGTTGAAAAAACAACAATGGTAGAAGTTACTACATGGATGTGTGATTGTTGTTGGTTATAACAATTCTATATCTTGTACTCGTAGTGAATATTTTACTTTTCGTAGTGAAAATGTTATTTGACATATCTGTAGCTTTTTGCTCGTCTTCGCTGACAATTCTATTTTTTTTTTGCTAAGGTTCACTAGTATGGTTCACTATAAATTTTCGACTATTTTTCAGATCACTTATCTGTTAATTTAGAATAAATCTTTCCCAATGTTTTTTTTTTAATTTAAGGACTTGATAATAATTGGTATTTTGCTTATAAGTTTAATATAAACTGAAACTTGATACGTAAGAATCGCTATGTTTCCATAACATAATTTGTCAAAAAATATAGTGTTTATTTATGAATTCTATATTTGAAACTCTCTGAATTCTTTTATTTTAGGTTTAGATTTAAATAGCAATCAAGCATTCCTCTTTGTCATAGTATTTAGCGATTCTTCTTCTTGATTCGTAAACAATTATTTGAAGCTATCCCTATCACTTATGTTATAAATATGTAGTCCTTACGCGAGCTGAAGATCTTTCTATCCATTACTCCTATCAATAGAATTAAAATAGTGTTTGTTTTAAAATAAAGTTTTAGTTAGTCAAACCTGGTTTTCTTTATGATCAATATGTCTACTATTAACATATTAATCTTCATACCTTTTGTAGAATTTTGCTACTTTTTTACAAAATGGGATCAAATTTTTACTAGGAGAGTTAAGACTTTTTCCCACATTTATACAAAGGTTTATTGGAATCGGTGAGATCAATTTTTTGCGCGGGTACACTTGACAAATTTTACCCCATATATTATGGACTAATTTACACCCTACAGTGAGTTAAGTTACTCGCTAGGAGAAAATATTTTCGCTGAACTGTCTAATATTATTTTTAGTTTTTTAGTACTACCAATTAGTAATACTCGGATTGCGCGCATTACAAATATAAATATAAATGTAATAAAAACAAAGCAAATAAATATACAATTTTATATGCTCAGTGTGCTCTCAAAAGGGAAGTAAATATTGTCGTAATGTTGTGTTCTGGTTAAGCACTTTCTGAGCCTTTAAATAACATAATTTAAAAGCTACGTTAGAAATACAATATTCATATGCCTTGTATTTATATACTTATATATATAGACAATTAGCACAATTTATACGTATTTATGCGTATTTATTATTATATAACACTCACATATTAAAAGATCTTCGTCAAATCAAGTAATTTTTTTGCAATTAACCGGGGAAAATTAAAGGTCAATTTTTCTGATAAACATATTCTCAATCAATTAACCAGGTTCAATTTTGCGGGGAAATTTACTTGTATTTTAATAAATTGTAATATTTTCTTGACCTATCCGCGTAGTGAAATAAGAGGATAAATCAATTTACCGACGACCAATTAAGCGGGGAATACTGTATTTAAATAATTTTTATTATGACAAAGTGTAAGTACTTGAGAAATGTGTAACTATGCGTATTATATGATACACTTACAGGATCGGTAGACCGACGGCGAGTACAAATTACATTGACGTAAATTGAAGATGGACCCCGAACTCCTTCTTTGTCTATTTCCACAGCTAATGATAAGTCTTTAGTCCCTGAAACTATTTGTAAAGGCGCATTCTTTTCCCGAAGAGCCAAATCAATATCCCCCTCTTTTATATTAGGATTTCCATTGATACGTAACTTCCCAATAATTGCTCCTACTTGCAGATCTTCATTTGCAAGAAAACTCTCCGCTGAACCGCCACCTTCGAGATAACAACGTGAATCCAGTATAGCACCATTTATGGCTAAAATTAAAAAAAAAATCATATTTATAAGATGTAGTAAAATTAATTTCCAAATTATATACAGTCTATATACAGTTATTTAAAACGTCACTCCGCTTATTACCCTTTTCTTTTTTCAAATCGAGACGAAGTGGTAGAGTAATACCAAGTCCACACGAAAACCAGTTGTTTATGACTCATTCGTGATATTCTGCGAAAACAAGTTGAAAGTACACGTTTTCGCCCTGCAAAAACTGTCTAACTTTATTACGAACCAATCATGATAATATCGAAAACACCTAAATTTCCATTATGGATTACTTTTTGCAAAAAACAAAATCGGTGAATTGCCGTCGCTTAGAAAAACAAATAAGCCCAATAATAAGAAAAAAACGGAATGGAGGAAAACTGAAGAATTTATAAAAAACGGTACTGCTGGTATGCACAGAGCGAAGCTTTTATTTTGAAGCTGTGGGAACATTTCGGTTACCGGCTTGCCTTGGATTAAAAAAGGTAAATAAATAGTAAAATGTCATCTAAAACCAGTCAGTAAAAAGGAAAGATGTCTGGACGGTCATGTTTATTATTGAAAATAACTTGTTGAGTTGCCTTGTGGACATGATATAAGACCCACTTGCATGAAAGTCGGTTATCTTTTTAATCGGTTAAATTGATAAATTAGCTAACCCTTCGGAAAGTTAGGCATTTAATCAGGTGCTAAAAAGATATACATATATTTAACCCAGCAATTATTGAGAGTTTAATGGTTACCTTTGTGGCATTCTGCTATCTTAATATATAAAAATCACGTGTCACGTTGTTTGATTTCGATGGACTCCTAAACTACTGGACCGATTTTAATGAAATTTTTAACACTGTGTGCAGTTTGGTCCAACTTGAAAGATAGGATAGTTTATAACTCTCCTTATAGTCGCATTATTTATTTATTGCAAATTATTTGTTTATTATTAGCAAAGAGCTATCCACCAGTTGGTGGCGCTAACAGCGGTATGAGTAAATGCGCTAAAGTAGATGGCGCTACAGTTATTGTGATTCCACCAGCTGGCGGTATTGAGTAAGTGCGGTATGTTACAGTAGATGGCGCTACATTTATTACATTAAATGAAAATGCGTTGTTTGAAGTTTATATTATTTGTGGTAAAGTTATACGAGTCTATGACTTCCAATATTCCAAATTTAAGAAAAAATCACATACAATCCGTGAAATAAATAAAGTTATGTATGTATGGTCAGACAAATAAGCAATGCTGCCACTCTTTTCCAGTAAATCTTCCTCGAATTTGGGAGATTTCAGAGGAATTTAGGAAATTGCAGAGCTGATTTCTGCATGTATTTCCTAAATTCAAAAAAAAAATTTCATTTAGTTGCATTTAGGTATAGAATTTTGTATGGCTAAATGTACATTTGGAGTTAAATTTAGAGCTATACTAGCTGACCCGGCGAACTTCGTCCCGCCCAATTTTTATTTGAAATAGTTAAAACGCTTTTTGAACTTAAATATTTTTGGCGAAGTTCGTTCTTTGTTTTGTTGTGTAGCGTGTAAACAAATAAAGAAGATGGCTCTCCAACACGCTAACATGCCACATACATACATACCTACATATGTATGTATGTACATATGAAACTGTAAAATTTTGAACTTAAACGATAAATCGGTTTGAATCATTCGAATTCTCAGAATGAACATTTCCTCACTTTTAGATTTGCTGTGTTGTAGTAAACTATTCACTACAGTGAAATTATTTTTTATGAATAAAGACGGAAACCTTATATGTATATCTGGTATAAAAATCCACGGGATTGAGATTTGAACTTGAGGTCAAAATTTTTAAAATTATATGTATGTAGATGAACATTTTCGTAGAGTTGATAATAAACACAAATTTTCATAAAATAGTTCATTTTTGATTTTATATTCAAGTTTTTAACAAATAAGTTAATTACAAAATTGTTAGTTGATAACATGTAACATTTAATTTTATAATCTTAGGATAGATAATTCTTAATTTTTAATAGTAGTATTTATTTTTTTGAATTATAAACATTTTAATTTAACTTAGCACTAATCGGTGCACAATATTTTTGGTTAACCTGTCTCGAGCTAAGACAAATAGATTTGATGGTTTCCCCACACGTGAGCATGCAACATATAATTGCCCATGGGAAAAACATGGATTATCCAAATCTAACCCACAAATGGACATTGTTTGGCCTTGAGACTTATTTATGGACATGGCAAAAGCTAAACGAATAGGAAACTGTAGTCTTCTGAATGGTATCGTAGATTCTGACGGTATCATTGGAATACGGCGCAACAGGACCACTTCTCCTTTAAACTTTCCAGTCAAAATGGTTGCTTCAAGAATATTCCCTGTTAACTTTTTGATGACCAAACGTGTACCGTTGCATAACCGAGGTGGATTCAAATTACGCAGAAGAATAATACTACTGCTACTATGCTAGATGGTGGGCGAACGGCACATTCAGCATTCAAGTTGACATTACAAATTCATAGCAACCCAAACGCAATATGTAACATAAAAAAAAATAGCGCAATAGAGGCATTGCACCGAACTATGCAAGATTTGAACGGCAATGATAAACTTTTTGGAGGTGCTGTCATATTGCTATCTGGTGATTTCCGACAGACGTTGCCGGTCATACCTCGCTCTACTTTCGCCGATGAGATTAACGCATGTTTAAAACAATCATTTTTATGGAGAAATGTAAAAACACTTCGATTGACTATAAACATGCGCGTACATTTACTAAATGATCCATTAGCACATATATTTTCGGAACAATTGCTAGATATTGGGAACGGTACAATAGAACGGCAACCAAACACGCAATGCATTAAACTGCCAGACAATTTCTGCACTGTTGTTCACACAAAAATTGAATTAATTGAAAGTATTTTCCCGGATATACAAAATAATTATTTAGATCATAACTGGCTCAGTGGGCGGGCTATTTTGGCAGCCAAAAATGTTGATGTTGACGAAATTAACTTCCAGATACAACAGTTGTTGCCAGGCGATCTGATGTCTTTTAAATCAATCGATACTGTTGTTGATGAAAATGAAAGTGTAAATTTTCCAACTGAATTTTTAAACTCTCTAGATATACCCGGAATGCCACCACATATTCTTCGGTTGAAGATTGGTTCAATTATTATTCTTCTGCGTAATTTGAATCCACCTCGGTTATGCAACGGTACACGTTTGGTCATCAAAAAGTTAACAGGGAATATTCTAGAAGCAACCATTTTGACTGGAAAGTTTAAAGGAGAAGTGGTCCTGTTGCCCCGTATTCCAATGATACCGTCAGAATCTACGATACCATTCAGAAGACTACAGTTTCCTATTCGTTTAGCTTTTGCCATGTCCATAAATAAGTCTCAAGGCCAAACAATGTCCATTTGTGGGTTAGATTTGGATAATCCATGTTTTTCCCATGGGCAATTATATGTTGCATGCTCACGTGTGGGGAAACCATCAAATCTATTTGTCTTAGCTCGAGACAGGTTAACCAAAAATATTGTGCACCGATTAGTGCTAAGTTAAATTAAAATGTTTATAATTCAAAAAAATAAATACTACTATTAAAAATTAAGAATTATCTATCCTAAGATTATAAAATTAAATGTTACATGTTATCAAGTAACAATTTTGTAATTAACTTATTTGTTAAAAACTTGAATATAAAATCAAAAATGAACTATTTTATGAAAATTTGTGTTTATTATCAACTCTACGAAAATGTTCATCTACATACATATAATTTTAAAAATTTTGACCTCAAGTTCAAATCTCAATCCCGTGGATTTTTATACCAGATATACATATAAGGTTTCCGTCTTTATTCATAAAAAATAATTTCACTGTAGTGAATAGTTTACTACAACACAGCAAATCTAAAAGTGAGGAAATGTTCATTCTGAGAATTCGAATGATTCAAACCGATTTATCGTTTAAGTTCAAAATTTTACAGTTTCATATGTACATACATACATATGTAGGTATGTATGTGGCATGTTAGCGTGTTGGAGAGCCATCTTCTTTATTTGTTTACACGCTACACAACAAAACAAAGAACGAACTTCGCCAAAAATATTTAAGTTCAAAAAGCGTTTTAACTATTTCAAATAAAAATTGGGCGGGACGAAGTTCGCCGGGTCAGCTAGTATACATATATAGAAACATGGAATTTTTTAACATATTATTTTAATTATCCTCTTTTTCGATGATGAGGAAATTCTAGAACATGTTGACTCCAATTCTTCTAACAGAGCTGTAGCAGGAAGAGAACGAGTATTCCAAGCACCATGGGAATTAAAGCACAAGTACATAAAAGTACGGAGTTTTGACAGTTTATTTGGAGGGGAAGTTACAAATTGGTGCAGGAGAAGCACTACATGGTGGATTTGAGCCAACAACAAACCAATTCGATATTTCAAATTATAAATTGGCAAACCAATTCGATATTTCAAATTATAGATTGGGCAAAAGCATAAAGATGAGCGATTTATTAACAAAAGAAGAGTGCAAGAGAACGTGAAAGCATGATAATTAGTAACAATTGTTGCGAACTATCATAAACTAGTACCTTAACCCTCTGCGACTGACGTGGTAGTCTGACAGACACCAATAAACATGAAAATTAGTTTTGCGCCGTTATTTTGCGAAATTTTTCTCCGGCGCTCTCGTTACCTTCATATTGCATACTCACGAGCAGTTTAGTGTGTTGAAAGTGATCAAAGTGAGCACACACGTTGGTCTGAGCGGAAAAGTGTCTACGGGTCAACCACGTCAGTAATAAGGTAGGTGTCTGAGAGACTACCACCTCAGTTTTTATGTAATATTTTTGTGGCATCACCTTAATAGCAAGTCAGTTAAATTGTTTTGATACTTTATATTTCTTGTTAGTTTTGCTTTGATGGATTGCTCAAGCGTAAATCAGCGCCCTCATTGTTCTAAGAGAACTTCATCTGGGACTTTTAAAAGCCGGGAAGAGCAGATACAACAGTGGTTGGAGGAGGAAAGCGAGCACGAGTTCAGCGATATCGATTTAGAAGAAAATGACCCGAATTTTCAGCCAGATGCTGAACTCTTGGACGACGATGAAATTTCAGATGAATTTTCAACTGCGGCTATGTCCATCTTGGAATCTACACCTGAAGAGATGCAACAGGAATGTTCAAGCGAGTTTTACAAGGGTAAGAAGGGGTTTAGGTGGAATAAAAATGAACACCCAAGAACAAGCAGAACCGCAGCTCACAATATTGTAAGATTGCCAGGCCGTTTACATACTTCTAATTTTGAAGGATATTTGGAGCTTTGGTTGAAACTATTTGACATGTCCATGTTGGAATGTTTGGTTAAATACACTAACCAAAAGCTTAGCAGCTACAGAGCACAATTTAAAAATAGTACAAAGGTAGAGCTTATGGACACAAACATAACAGAAATGAAAGCGTTCATTGGCCTTATGTACTATACTTCAGTTTTCAAATGCAATGACGCAGATCTTCGAGCAATATTCGCCACCGACGGCACTGGCCATGAAATATTCCGCTGCGTGATATCTCGATTCCGGTTTTCTTGCTTAATCAACTGCCTCAGATTTGATGATTCAACTACTAGAAAGGATCGTCTGCAAGAAGATCCACTGGCTCCTATATCAAGTTTTTTCAATAAATTCATTTCAAACAGTCAATCTCAATATACTCCCGGACCATACCTCTGCATCGATGAAATGTTGCTGCCGTTTAAAGGTCGCTGCAAGTTTATTATTTATATGCCTCAGAAACCAGCCAAGTATGGCATTAAAATATTGTTGTTAGTTGATGCTCGCACATACTATATTTACAATGCCTATATTTATTTCGGGAAAAACTCTGATGGAATAGGCCTGAGTGAAGAAGAAAGAAAACTATCGGTACCAACTCAGTCCGTTTTAAGACTTGTGAAAGTGGTCGAATACTCAAATCGGAATATTACGGCTGACAATTGGTTTAGCTCTATCCCACTTATGGAAATTCTATTGAAAAAAGAATTAACTTACTTAGGTACACTAAAAAAGAATAAAGCGGAGATACCACTCTGTTTCTTACCAAACAAAAATAGAGAAGTGGACAGTTCCTTGTATGGGTTTACGAAAGACTATACACTATTATCATATGTACCAAAAAAAAATAAAGCGGTTCTGATGATTTCGTCTTCTCACCATAATCAAGATATTGACGCTGACACAAAGAAACCGGTTATGATAGCAGATTACAACCATACTAAAGGCGGGGTAGACGAAGTAGACAAAAAGTGTTCGATATATTCATGCAGTCGTAAAACTCGTCGTTGGCCTATGGCAGTTTTTCAAAGACTATTGGATATGATTGGTGTTAATAGCTATGTGTTATACCAAATGTGTACTAATAGTGACGAAAAAATGAGGAGGAAAACTTACATGCTCAATCTGTCTAGGGAACTGGTGTTAGATCACATGAAGCTTAGGGTGTATAATGAAAGGTTGCCAAGAGAATTGAGAATGACAATAACCAGGGTTCTCGGTGAAGATTTACCCCCTCCCCCACCAACTGTCCAAACAAATCCAACTAGAGGCAGAAAGCTTTGCTATATATGCCCAAACAAAATAAAAAGGTTAACCAGGTATTTATGCTGTGATTGCTCGAAGCCAATTTGTCTCCAGTGCTCTAAGCCACTTTGCGAAACCTGCCAAAATAACATGTAACTGTTATAAAACGTTTTATATTATCTTATTTTTTCGAGGCTGATTAGATTTAGTGCCATCAAATGTAAATTTAAGCTGATTTTCAAAGTATTTATAAGAAAAAATATATTTTTTTTTGCGTAACTATGAAATTCATAACGGCATGTTTAACATGAAATATCTTTTTATTTAGCCGCTGAATTTTTATTTTTTTTCGATAGACTGATGAACTGTAATGTACACTAAAATAAGTTTAAAACTTTTGGTGAAAAAATTATACTATGAAATATTTTTATGTTGTTTATATATATATATAAGTTTTTCAAGGTCATTTTACGCCATGTAAAAAAATAAGTTTTAACATGAATTGAATTTTTTAAATAAAAACAAATTAGAATAAATAAAAACCTTTATATGTGAACTTTATACAGGGATACTTTCACTAGGTTCACACAACTAGACGAAAAAAGATAAGCCGTCGAAATGGTGTCTGGTGGACTACCACGTCAGTAGAATAGGGAAACTTAATTCACGTCAGTCACAGAGGGTTAAAAAAACAAACTATATTTCTCGTCCAATCTCACCTGAGAAAATTAATGTATGTATGTACATACTTATACATATCTATGTATGTGCATGTATGTATTATGTACTTATCATACATAAGTACTTCTCTGTTATTAGCTATATATGTACATACATTGTGTGGTTTGATTTTGTATTGATAAGGAATTTTCTCAAATCTATTTCTAATTAACATTTGAAAAAATCATAAAATTTTTATTGTTTTATACTTTCCATTTAAGTTTTTTATTTTGTTTTATTAACTTTTTCCACATAAATGCATACATATGTACATACATAACTTTCAATAAACATTTTAAATAGTTAAACAAAATCTTTCAAAAACACTAAAAAAATTGCATTTATTGTTTATCATACTATGTATTCATTTATTTAATAATGCATATTTAATCGAACTACATACATACATATGTATATACATCCGTGCAAAAGGCACATACAAGCATATGTGTAGATATGTAAATAAAATATAAATCTTTATGTACACACTACATACTAAATACATATACATATGTATGTTTGTTTGCATGTTTGCATGCGCACCAGAGGTCTGCAATGAGCAGCAAAATCGCCACCTTGAGCAGAGAACTTACAACAATGAGAAGGTGCAAAATTTGGTTCGATCGAAATGAATTCTGAAAGGTTTTGTCTAAGGAATGGACATGTTAAATTTTTATTTCGCCGCCGACTTAACAGGCATGAAAAATGTGAATAACATTTCCACTGTTCAAATTGTTGCTGAAATGTTGATAAGTGGCAGATGTTTATGGGAATATTGTTATAAATGTGTTTATTATTATTAATACATTTGAAATCTTGTTTCCAAAAACAATTTTCAGGAAAAATTATTAAAAAAGTATTTCTAAAATTTTCCATAAACTTCATTAAAGTTACAAATTAAAAAAAAATAAAAACAAATAATTAAAATTAAATTGCATATGAATGCATTTATGTATTGTACATATGCACATTATGTAGTAATTTTACTTGCAAGTCATTATGAATATTTTTCAAAATTAAAAAAAAAGCTGAAATTCGAAGTATTGATAATGTTGCAAGTGTATATGGAAATTTTTTTTACAAACTATGAAATTAATAAATAATAAACTCTTTTTACATTTTTCTAAAAATTTTCAGGATAAATTATTTAAAATAAAAGAAAAAAATTTGGCCTGCATTAAAATTATTTGTTAAATTTTTACGAAAAAAGGCATATCTAGTATGGTATTTTTATCATGCCTTCATGAATATTTAAAAAAATGAAAACAAAGTGAAATATTAAAATATCCAAGCATATTTATATTTTTACTAACAATTATGGATTAATAAAATTTTTATGTTCGTTTAATTAATAAAAATTGTTAAAACAGATTTTTTATAATATAATAAATATTACTATGAGTTTGATTTGGTTTCCTATGTTGATTTCCTTTTTCTGTAGATGCGAAATAATATGCGATCTACATACATATGTACATACATATATTATAAATTTGTTCATTTGTATCAAAAATTTGTCTTGGCAAAAAATATTCACGGGAAACTGAATAAAGTTACGATTTAGATCAAAGAATTCAATTGTGTTCTGTGGTGCAGTTGCTTTAAGAGACGCCACAATATTCTTTATGCTTTCGTTTGCGCGAGTTCGGAGCCTGGCCACGCGCTTTTGGCTTCAAATTTATTTAGATTTTTACTTTTTTGCAAATTCTTGCACTAGCATACATACATACGTACATATGTACATACATATGTATGTATGTACATATGTTGATATAAATATGTATGTATACTTCCAGAGAATATTACATGCATAACTACATTTAACTTCAGACATAAATAACTAAAATGCCATCAAATATATGTATATAAGTATATACATATGTATGCACACATCCATATGTATGCATATCTATGTACATATGTACATATATCTAAATACATAAATTCATATGCATACACATATGTATATGTATGTATGTACTTACGTGCATGTGCATAAATTCAACCTTGACCTACGCTAAATCAAAGTCAAATCACAGCGCAATCACAACCGCAGCTGCACTTGTGCCTGCGCTGGCGCCAAATATTCTAAAATATCTGTAACTACATACAACAACAAAAAATTCATTCATAAACGCGTGCGCGTATTCCTAAACACAAATGCCGTTCATTCATAAGCGCAAGCATTTCATCTCCCCGCGCACGCAAATGTTCCCCTCAACGATCTTCTTCGCGACGAACACAAAAATGCTAAAATCTTCAATTTTACAAACCATCGACGGTCATTGAAAATTCCAACACCGCAATATCAGACAATAATGCAAATTGCCAACGTAGTCTGACAAATTGCTGGCATTCTGGAATGTTCTAGAACATTCTAGAACATTCTAGAGCTTCTGCCCAAATGCGCATCAATTCATTTGCGTACACGTGCACGCGCAATTGGCGAATCGACACAAAAATTGCCGAAAAACAGAAAAGAATATTCTTTTGCTTACCGTTCCCTTTCCCTTTCAACCCTTCTCTTATCAACAATTGTTGCATAACTCCTCTTCCGTCTCAACTTGCCCCGCTAGCAAGCAAAAAACAGTTTTTTTCTCGGGTTACTACTTTTTCTTCTTTGTTTCATTTTTAGTTGGATTCGTAAATTCTTCTTCTGCTTTGCACACACATTGCTATGATTTGCATAAATAGCCGTATAAGCGAGTGACATCAAGTGTCTGCTTTGGCTTAGTGCGTTTAGTCGTCGGCTGCATTACCTATTGCATGTTTTAGCTTTTGACTCATAGTTCGAATCCAGCTTTTTTTTCGTGCCATGTCTAATTTTTCTGGATTTTTTTTTTTAATTAAATACAATATATTTATTAACTTTCATAAATTTTTGGAAATCTTTTTTTATTCACATTCCTTTTCTGCTTTCATTTCGTTACAAATGAATTTACGAAATTATTGAAAAGTTTTCATTTTTTTAAGTAGTTTAAGATGTGTAATATAAAGAAATTGGAATAAAATCTGTTATTAAACTATTATGTTTAATATTATTTAATATTAAAAAAAAAAGATTTAAAAAAATATATTAATTAAAATTAAATTTGAATTATTTCACTGCATCAGTTACTAGAAAAAGAAAATATTGAAATAAATTTTAATAAAAAGATCCATTATATTAAATTCGTTTATATTACATTATATATAAAAATTAAATTTTCAATCAATTATTTCCTTTTTTAAATTTATTTAATTCGGAAAATACCTATCAACCCGAAAATGTTCCTGCAACATTGATTTTCTGCATTTGGCTGCTTTTTAACATGCATTTTACCATTTCGCAGCGTTTTAACATTGGCAAAAAAATTAATTAACATTTCAATTCCGCAGCGAAAACGTTTCAACTCTGTTAAGAAATAAATAAAAATGTTCGACCTGAGTCGTTTGCACCTTCTCATTGTTGTAAGTTCTCTGGTCATATGCATGAGTAGACAAAAGTATGAATGTTCTAATGCAATGCTCATTTTCCAATATTTATACTTAATGCTCATACTGATCAAACCTACTCATAAATTTAACAGGAGTACTTACGATCAGCTTCAAATAGCTAAGTTTCCTAAATATTGGAACTAAACAAACTCGTCGTGCAAATGCTGCGCATAAACAGCCACAACAAAAAAAAAACGAACAAAATAACAAATAAACGCACATACATACATATGTATATATGAGATGTGAATGGCAATTTTTTTTATTTACATACACATATTTGATATAATAAATAAATGAAAACATTATACAAACATTTCTAACTAAAAAAAAATATTTATTTTTACTAAAATAGAAAATTAATAGAAAATAATAAGTGAAATTCATTGCTAATAAATAGCATTAAGAAAGTTTAAATTTTTTTATTTTTATAAATAGAATTCAAAAATATAACATTATCGAGAGTTTTAGGACCTAGTCGGTTTCTCTTTTCCGTAATTATGTTTCCAGCCAAAGAAAAAACTCTTTCGGACGCTGCACTACTTGCCGGAATAGATAAAATGCTCATTGCTACGTTCCTTAGTTTCGGGTAATTTGTTGCCCTTTGCCACCATTGCATAACGTCAAAATCTTCCACCATTTGCACCCTCTCTCTAGAATATCTCTCTACCTCATCTTTGGCGCTTTCGGGTATTGACATAGCAGAAGTCTGAAGTAGATCACCGAAGAAAAAGTGCAATTTGCTGTTTGCATTGACAGGCATAGAGGAAATTGGTACATCACGTGGTTCTATTTGGTTTCCACTATTATCTCTTCTTAATATTTCGGTAGCACAAAAGTTTTTTATTTCGTCAATGTCAATTGGCTGCAAATTATTTGTGGGAGGGTACAAAAAGAAAGCCGCTTTATGTCTTACGTCCAGATTATGTAACCATATCTCATCCACATTTTTTAAAATATTGGACTTTAAGGTTAAAATGACTTGCTCGTCATGATGATCCGCTGCACAAATCGCTCTTAGTCGCCTTATTGAAGGCATTACAAAACAAATTGATGCATAACTACAACCTTGTAATTGCTGCGAAATGACGTCGAATTGTTCGCAAAGTCCCACCAACGATTTTAAAATTGTTATATTAATACATATTAACCTTTGATTTTCACAGTTATTGGCTAGAATTTCCTGAATATGAAGCCAATTGTCAACAATTGATTTTAGCATTACCAGATGTGAGTTCCATCGCGTTGGACAGTTGCTTTTCAGCGACGTCGGCAGTAAATGTTGAAAATTAGCTTTTCTAAAATATTTCACTAATTTTTTGCAATTGCTTATTATATTTTTTAATTCGTCACTTGATTCAAAACCAGAATCCAGCATATTAGAAAACAAATGATTGGAACAATTTAATCTCGTTACATTGTTCAAAGCTTTTTTCACATTGCTACCACGATCAGTTACAAATGTTATCTTATCTATACTGGAAACACCGAATTCTTGCAGCAAATTTAATAGTTTACTTCTAATATTGTCACCAGTTGAACGCTGATATTCCATAGACTTGATTCCTAGGACTCTTTCTGTCAATTTGAAGTCCTTAACGTAGTGTAAAGTTGTTGTCAAAAAATTCCTCCTAACGAAAGAATCTGTCCATAAATCAATAGTAATTGAAGCATCTCCAGCTTCAACAACTTCTTGTATTTCTGGCTTAATTATTTTTTTCTCCGCTTCTGCTAGAGCTGTAATTTTTCTGCAAATGGTAGTTGGATCTGGAAGCACATCATCAATATCAACGTTCTCTCCATAACTGGCACCAAGATCAACAAAGTACTTTATCATATTGCGAAAACCAGTACCGGCAACTGCTGTAAACGGACGGCAGTCCTCAACCACCCATTGACAACAGACATCAATTGATTTTTGTTTATCCTCTGGTCTGATTTTCTTAAGAGGTATCTGTTTTGAAAATAAGGTATAGCATTTGTGACGGTTTAGATTGGAGGACTGCTTTTGGTTATATTTAAGTATACTTTTGCAAGTACGGCAGCACACATAATTTTCTACTGCACATCCATCATCCTTTACTATTTCGGCAAATATATTCCAAATAAGGCTTTTCCGATTCCGTTTCTCGGTCAAACTATACACTCCATCTTCTATTTTTTTTTTAATTTCATCAATATTGTCCATTTTTAAACTTCTTATCAACTGATCACCACGAAAACTTTACACACTCTGGCACAAGATAATGTTGAAATATACATAATTACTCAAAATAACTGAGACCATCGTAATTAACACATTCGGCTTAATTTAAATTTAGCGGGTGGCTGCCAGTTAATCACTTAATTTTTCCATAAAAAATTGAAGAACGGGAATTCCCGCTTTTTTTTACAGGATCATTTTTTAAATAGTCTGAACAAATTACGGGAATTCCTGCCATTACGGGAATTCCCGCCATTACGGGAATTCCCGCATTTAATTTTCAAGAGCATTTTTATGTATGCGGAAGAAATTGCGGGAATTCCTTAAAGAAAGATTTATTAACATGTCTTTATTTTTGCTTAAATATCTTTATGTTTTCAATCGTAATTAACACATTCGGCTTAATTTAAATTTAGCGGGTGGCTGCCAGTTAATCACTTAATTTTTCCATAAAAAATTGAAGAGCGGGAATTCCCGCTTTTTTTTACAGGATCATTTTTTAAATAGTCTGAACAAATTACGGGAATTCCTGCCATTACGGGAATTCCCGCCATTACGGGAATTCCCGCATTTAATTTTCAAGAGCATTTTTATGAATGCGGAAGAAATTGCGGGAATTCCTTAAAGAAAGATTTATTAACATGTCTTTATTTTTGCTTAAATATCTTTATGTTTTCAACTTATTATTATATACAAATATTATTTTTTGGTATGATATATTTCAAAGCATTCGGCGGGGCATAGCGCTGGATTGTCAGGACAGTTCTTGCATTGAAAGTTTGTCTCCTTCCGGACTCCGTTTTCTGAACATACTTTACATCTCTAAATTTGTTTGAATTGCGGTTGGCCTGTCAGGGATGGTAGTTCAAGACTTTACCCGCACTTCAGCCGAATGTGTTAACCGTTATAATAAATTGAGCAACAAATATTTCAGCCTATGCCATATATTTACAGCAGGAGAAGTACCCAGAGAACTTACAACAATGAGAAGGTGCAAACGACTCAGGTCGAACATTTTTATTTATTTCTTAACAGAGTTGAAACGTTTTCGCTGCGGAATTGAAATGTTAATTAATTTTTTTGCCAATGTTAAAACGCTGCGAAATGGTAAAATGCATGTTAAAAAGCAGCCAAATGCAGAAAATCAATGTTGCAGGAACATTTTCGGGTTGATAGGTATTTTCCGAATTAAATAAATTTAAAAAAGGAAATAATTGATTGAAAATTTAATTTTTATATATAATGTAATATAAACGAATTTAATATAATGGATCTTTTTATTAAAATTTATTTCAATATTTTCTTTTTCTAGTAACTGATGCAGTGAAATAATTCAAATTTAATTTTAATTAATATATTTTTTTAAATCTTTTTTTTTTAATATTAAATAATATTAAACATAATAGTTTAATAACAGATTTTATTCCAATTTCTTTATATTACACATCTTAAACTACTTAAAAAAATTAAAACTTTTCAATAATTTCGTAAATTCATTTGTAACGAAATGAAAGCAGAAAAGGAATGTGAATAAAAAAAGATTTCCAAAAATTTATGAAAGTTAATAAATATATTGTATTTAATTAAAAAAAAAAATCCAGAAAAATTAGACATGGCACGAAAAAAAAGCTGGATTCGAACTATGAGTCAAAAGCTAAAACATGCAATAGGTAATGCAGCCGACGACTAAACGCACTAAGCCAAAGCAGACACTTGATGTCACTCGCTTATACGGCTATTTATGCAAATCATAGCAATGTGTGTGCAAAGCAGAAGAAGAATTTACGAATCCAACTAAAAATGAAACAAAGAAGAAAAAGTAGTAACCCGAGAAAAAAACTGTTTTTTGCTTGCTAGCGGGGCAAGTTGAGACGGAAGAGGAGTTATGCAACAATTGTTGATAAGAGAAGGGTTGAAAGGGAAAGGGAACGGTAAGCAAAAGAATATTCTTTTCTGTTTTTCGGCAATTTTTGTGTCGATTCGCCAATTGCGCGTGCACGTGTACGCAAATGAATTGATGCGCATTTGGGCAGAAGCTCTAGAATGTTCTAGAATGTTCTAGAACATTCCAGAATGCCAGCAATTTGTCAGACTACGTTGGCAATTTGCATTATTGTCTGATATTGCGGTGTTGGAATTTTCAATGACCGTCGATGGTTTGTAAAATTGAAGATTTTAGCATTTTTGTGTTCGTCGCGAAGAAGATCGTTGAGGGGAACATTTGCGTGCGCGGGGAGATGAAATGCTTGCGCTTATGAATGAACGGCATTTGTGTTTAGGAATACGCGCACGCGTTTATGAATGAATTTTTTGTTGTTGTATGTAGTTACAGATATTTTAGAATATTTGGCGCCAGCGCAGGCACAAGTGCAGCTGCGGTTGTGATTGCGCTGTGATTTGACTTTGATTTAGCGTAGGTCAAGGTTGAATTTATGCACATGCACGTAAGTACATACATACATATACATATGTGTATGCATATGAATTTATGTATTTAGATATATGTACATATGTACATAGATATGCATACATATGGATGTGTGCATACATATGTATATACTTATATACATATATTTGATGGCATTTTAGTTATTTATGTCTGAAGTTAAATGTAGTTATGCATGTAATATTCTCTGGAAGTATACATACATATTTATATCAACATATGTACATACATACATATGTATGTACATATGTACGTATGTATGTATGCTAGTGCAAGAATTTGCAAAAAAGTAAAAATCTAAATAAATTTGAAGCCAAAAGCGCGTGGCCAGGCTCCGAACTCGCGCAAACGAAAGCATAAAGAATATTGTGGCGTCTCTTAAAGCAACTGCACCACAGAACACAATTGAATTCTTTGATCTAAATCGTAACTTTATTCAGTTTCCCGTGAATATTTTTTGCCAAGACAAATTTTTGATACAAATGAACAAATTTATAATATATGTATGTACATATGTATGTAGATCGCATATTATTTCGCATCTACAGAAAAAGGAAATCAACATAGGAAACCAAATCAAACTCATAGTAATATTTATTATATTATAAAAAATCTGTTTTAACAATTTTTATTAATTAAACGAACATAAAAATTTTATTAATCCATAATTGTTAGTAAAAATATAAATATGCTTGGATATTTTAATATTTCACTTTGTTTTCATTTTTTTAAATATTCATGAAGGCATGATAAAAATACCATACTAGATATGCCTTTTTTCGTAAAAATTTAACAAATAATTTTAATGCAGGCCAAATTTTTTTCTTTTATTTTAAATAATTTATCCTGAAAATTTTTAGAAAAATGTAAAAAGAGTTTATTATTTATTAATTTCATAGTTTGTAAAAAAAATTTCCATATACACTTGCAACATTATCAATACTTCGAATTTCAGCTTTTTTTTTAATTTTGAAAAATATTCATAATGACTTGCAAGTAAAATTACTACATAATGTGCATATGTACAATACATAAATGCATTCATATGCAATTTAATTTTAATTATTTGTTTTTATTTTTTTTTAATTTGTAACTTTAATGAAGTTTATGGAAAATTTTAGAAATACTTTTTTAATAATTTTTCCTGAAAATTGTTTTTGGAAACAAGATTTCAAATGTATTAATAATAATAAACACATTTATAACAATATTCCCATAAACATCTGCCACTTATCAACATTTCAGCAACAATTTGAACAGTGGAAATGTTATTCACATTTTTCATGCCTGTTAAGTCGGCGGCGAAATAAAAATTTAACATGTCCATTCCTTAGACAAAACCTTTCAGAATTCATTTCGATCGAACCAAATTTTGCACCTTCTCATTGTTGTAAGTTCTCTGCCTTGCATTCAACGTACACTCATACATAATTTACATCGAACCTCGACAAAATTGTTGCATTATACGTACTTCATGAGAGAGCGTATAAGCAGAGAACTTACAACAATGAGAAGGTGCAAAATTTGGTTCGATCGAAATGAATTCTGAAAGGTTTTGTCTAAGGAATGGACATGTTAAATTTTTATTTCGCCGCCGACTTAACAGGCATGAAAAATGTGAATAACATTTCCACTGTTCAAATTGTTGCTGAAATGTTGATAAGTGGCAGATGTTTATGGGAATATTGTTATAAATGTGTTTATTATTATTAATACATTTGAAATCTTGTTTCCAAAAACAATTTTCAGGAAAAATTATTAAAAAAGTATTTCTAAAATTTTCCATAAACTTCATTAAAGTTACAAATTAAAAAAAAATAAAAACAAATAATTAAAATTAAATTGCATATGAATGCATTTATGTATTGTACATATGCACATTATGTAGTAATTTTACTTGCAAGTCATTATGAATATTTTTCAAAATTAAAAAAAAAGCTGAAATTCGAAGTATTGATAATGTTGCAAGTGTATATGGAAATTTTTTTTACAAACTATGAAATTAATAAATAATAAACTCTTTTTACATTTTTCTAAAAATTTTCAGGATAAATTATTTAAAATAAAAGAAAAAAATTTGGCCTGCATTAAAATTATTTGTTAAATTTTTACGAAAAAAGGCATATCTAGTATGGTATTTTTATCATGCCTTCATGAATATTTAAAAAAATGAAAACAAAGTGAAATATTAAAATATCCAAGCATATTTATATTTTTACTAACAATTATGGATTAATAAAATTTTTATGTTCGTTTAATTAATAAAAATTGTTAAAACAGATTTTTTATAATATAATAAATATTACTATGAGTTTGATTTGGTTTCCTATGTTGATTTCCTTTTTCTGTAGATGCGAAATAATATGCGATCTACATACATATGTACATACATATATTATAAATTTGTTCATTTGTATCAAAAATTTGTCTTGGCAAAAAATATTCACGGGAAACTGAATAAAGTTACGATTTAGATCAAAGAATTCAATTGTGTTCTGTGGTGCAGTTGCTTTAAGAGACGCCACAATATTCTTTATGCTTTCGTTTGCGCGAGTTCGGAGCCTGGCCACGCGCTTTTGGCTTCAAATTTATTTAGATTTTTACTTTTTTGCAAATTCTTGCACTAGCATACATACATACGTACATATGTACATACATATGTATGTATGTACATATGTTGATATAAATATGTATGTATACTTCCAGAGAATATTACATGCATAACTACATTTAACTTCAGACATAAATAACTAAAATGCCATCAAATATATGTATATAAGTATATACATATGTATGCACACATCCATATGTATGCATATCTATGTACATATGTACATATATCTAAATACATAAATTCATATGCATACACATATGTATATGTATGTATGTACTTACGTGCATGTGCATAAATTCAACCTTGACCTACGCTAAATCAAAGTCAAATCACAGCGCAATCACAACCGCAGCTGCACTTGTGCCTGCGCTGGCGCCAAATATTCTAAAATATCTGTAACTACATACAACAACAAAAAATTCATTCATAAACGCGTGCGCGTATTCCTAAACACAAATGCCGTTCATTCATAAGCGCAAGCATTTCATCTCCCCGCGCACGCAAATGTTCCCCTCAACGATCTTCTTCGCGACGAACACAAAAATGCTAAAATCTTCAATTTTACAAACCATCGACGGTCATTGAAAATTCCAACACCGCAATATCAGACAATAATGCAAATTGCCAACGTAGTCTGACAAATTGCTGGCATTCTGGAATGTTCTAGAACATTCTAGAACATTCTAGAGCTTCTGCCCAAATGCGCATCAATTCATTTGCGTACACGTGCACGCGCAATTGGCGAATCGACACAAAAATTGCCGAAAAACAGAAAAGAATATTCTTTTGCTTACCGTTCCCTTTCCCTTTCAACCCTTCTCTTATCAACAATTGTTGCATAACTCCTCTTCCGTCTCAACTTGCCCCGCTAGCAAGCAAAAAACAGTTTTTTTCTCGGGTTACTACTTTTTCTTCTTTGTTTCATTTTTAGTTGGATTCGTAAATTCTTCTTCTGCTTTGCACACACATTGCTATGATTTGCATAAATAGCCGTATAAGCGAGTGACATCAAGTGTCTGCTTTGGCTTAGTGCGTTTAGTCGTCGGCTGCATTACCTATTGCATGTTTTAGCTTTTGACTCATAGTTCGAATCCAGCTTTTTTTTCGTGCCATGTCTAATTTTTCTGGATTTTTTTTTTTAATTAAATACAATATATTTATTAACTTTCATAAATTTTTGGAAATCTTTTTTTATTCACATTCCTTTTCTGCTTTCATTTCGTTACAAATGAATTTACGAAATTATTGAAAAGTTTTCATTTTTTTAAGTAGTTTAAGATGTGTAATATAAAGAAATTGGAATAAAATCTGTTATTAAACTATTATGTTTAATATTATTTAATATTAAAAAAAAAAGATTTAAAAAAATATATTAATTAAAATTAAATTTGAATTATTTCACTGCATCAGTTACTAGAAAAAGAAAATATTGAAATAAATTTTAATAAAAAGATCCATTATATTAAATTCGTTTATATTACATTATATATAAAAATTAAATTTTCAATCAATTATTTCCTTTTTTAAATTTATTTAATTCGGAAAATACCTATCAACCCGAAAATGTTCCTGCAACATTGATTTTCTGCATTTGGCTGCTTTTTAACATGCATTTTACCATTTCGCAGCGTTTTAACATTGGCATAAAAATTAACATTTCAATTCCGCAGCGAAAACGTTTCAACTCTGTTAAGAAATAAATAAAAATGTTCGACCTGAGTCGTTTGCACCTTCTCATTGTTGTAAGTTCTCTGGTATAAGTAAGACGAATAGTGACACGCATTTAAGCAATGTATCAATTGAACTCAAACATTTAGGCATGAGTTAAGTAGTTCTAAGTATTTGTTATATTTTTATAAGTTCGAGTAAGTATACATGCACAAAATTATTGAGACTTCCATGAGTATACTTAGCACATAAGCTACTCATTGCAGACCTCTGGTGCGCACACAACCGAACTCTAAATCTGTGCGCAAAGTTTGGCAAAACATCTTGTATCCAGTTTTGACTTTCATTTTACCAAGTCGAAAATAACCATCTTCTGATGAAATATTTCCACAAAGAGTTAAAGCAAGCAGGCTATCGTGGTAAAAGTTAAATTCTAATATTAAATTTGTAAACAAAAATTCTGCTCAAGGCAGAGAACTTACAACAATGAGAAGGTGCAAATTTTGGTTCGATCCAAATGAATTCTGAAAGGTTTTGTCTAAGGAATGGACATGTTAAATTTTTATTTCGCCGCCGACTTAACAGGCATCAAAAATGTGAATTAACATTTCCACTGTTCAAATTGTTGCTGAAATGTTGATAAATGGCAGATGTTTATGGGAATATTGTTACAAATGTGTTTATACACAATATGTAGTATTTTTACTTGCAGGTCATTATGAATATTTTTCAAAATTAAAAGAAGCTGAAATTCGAAGTATTGATAATGCTGCAAGTGTATAGGACATTTTTTTTTACAAAATATGAAATTAATACATAATTAACTCTTTTTTAAATTTTTCAAAAAATTTTCATGAGAAATTACTTAAAATAAAAAAAGAAAAGTTGGCTTCATTTAAAATTATATGTTGAATTTTTACGAAAAAATTATAATATGGTATTTTTATCATGCCTTCATGAGTATTTAAAAAAATTAAAAAAAAGTGAAATATTAAAATATCCAAGCATATTTATATTTTTACTTACAATTATGGATTAATAAAATTTGTATGTTCGTTTAATTAATGAAAATTGTTAAAACTGATTTTTTATAATATAATAAATATTACTATGAGTTTGATTTGGTTTCCTATGTTGATTTCCTTTTTCTGTAGATGCGAAATAATATGCGATCTACATACATACATATGTACATATATTATAAATTTGTTCATTTGTATCAAAAATTTGTCTTGGCAAAAAATATTCACGGGAAACCGTATCAAGTAGCGATTTAGATCAGAGAAATCAGTTGTGTTCTGTGGTGCAGTTGCTTTAAGAGACGCCACAATATTCTTTATGCTTTCGTTTGCGCGAGTTCGGAACCTGGCCACGCGCTTTTGGCTTAAAATTTATTTGGATTTTTACTTTTTTGCAAATTATTGCACTAGCATACATGCATACGTATGTATGTACATATGTATATTGATATAAATAAGTAAACTTCCAGACAATACTACATTTTTCATAAATAACTAATATATCATCAAGTATACAATCATACATATATGCACACATCCATATGTATGCATATCTATGTACATATTTATATACATATGTACATATACCTAAATACATAAATTCATATGCATACACATATATGTATGTATGTACATATGTACTTACGTGCATGTGCATATATTCAACCTTGACCTACGCTTAATCTAAGTAAATCAAATCACAGCGCAATCACAACCGCAGCTGCACTTGTGCCTGCGCTGGCGCCAAATATTCTAAAATATCTGAAACTACATACAACAACAAAAAATTCATTCATAAACGCGTGCGCGTATTCCTAAACACAAATGCCGTTCATTCATAAGCGCAAGCATTTCATCTCCCCGCGCACGCAAATGTTCCCCTCAACGATCTTCTTCGCGACGAACACAAAAATGCTAAAATCTTCAATTTTACAAACCATCGACGGTCATTGAAAATTCCAACACCGCAATATCAGACAATAATGCAAATTGCCAACGTAGTCTGACAAATTGCTGGCATTCTAGAATGTTCTAGAACATTCTAGAACATTCTAGAGCTTCTGCCCAAATGCGCATCAATTCATTTGCGTACACGTGCACGCGCAATTGGCGCATCGACACAAAAATTGCCGAAAAACAGAAAAGAATATTCTTTTGCTTACCGTTCCCTTTCCCTTTCAACCCTTCTCTTATCCACAATTGTTGCATAACTCCTCTTCCGTCTCAACTTGCCCCGCTAGCAAGCAAAAAACAGTTTTTTTCTCGGGTTGCTACTTTTTCTTCTTTGTTTCATTTTTAGCTGGATTCGTAAATTGTTCTTCTTCTCTGCGCACACATTGCTATGATTTGCATAAATAGCCGTATAAGCGAGCGCCATCAAGTGTCTGCTGTGGCTTAGCGCGTATAGTCGCCTGCCACATTATCATATTGCATGTTTTAACTCTTGCCCCATAGTCATAGTTCGAATCCCAGTTTTTTTTTCGTGCCATGTCAAATTTTTATGCATTTTTTTTTTTTAATTAAATACGATATATTTCTTAACTTTCATAAATTTTTGGAAATCTTGTTTCAATTACATTTATCTTCTAATTTTATTGCATTACAAATGAATTTACGAAATTATCAAAATATATACATATACATATATGTTTTTAAGATATAATTAAGATATTAGATATAGATTTTTATTTATAAATATTGGTATAATAATCAAAATAAAACCTTATCCAAATGTATATTTTAACCGATTTACATAATTTTTGCAAATTAAAGTAAAACTATTCAAGTTTTCTAGATACCACTTGCAACAAATATCTATAAACCAGAAAATGTTCCCGCAACATTGAATTTCTGCAAATGTCTGCAAATGTCTGCTTTTTTAACATTCATTTTACCATTTCGCAGCGTTTTAACATCTGCAGAAAATTAACATTTCAATTCCGCAGCGAAAACGTTTCAACTCTGTTAAGAAATAAATAAAAATGTTCGACCTGAGTCGTTTGCACCTTCTCATTGTTTGATGTTCTCTGCTCAAGGTGGCGATTTTGCTGCTCATTGCAGACCTCTGATGCGCACACAACCGAACTCTAAATCTGTGCGCAAAGTTTGGCAAAACATCTTGTATCCAGTTTTGACTTTCATTTTACCAAGTCGAAAATAACCATCTTCTGATGAAATATTTCCACAAAGAGTTAAAGCAAGCAGGCTATCGTGGTAAAAGTTAAATTCTAATATTAAATTTGTAAACAAAAATTCTAAACCGAAATAAGCTCCTTTGTCCAAACTCCATGGGAACAGTTTGCTTCTGCACGCAATTCACACGAAAAAGATGAGTCGAAAGTCGCTATCATTCTTCAGGGTGGAGTTGAACTTAATTTTATTTGAGTTATGTAGGTAGGAGAAAAAAGTGAAGTAAAATACAAATATTGATTCTAGATCGAATAGATAAAGATCTGAGAGAAACAACTTACATACACATAAATACACAGGATCATGTTATGTTATACTCCACAGAATTAAATTTATTACTAAAATTCTGAGACCTTATACATACTCAGAGTATGTATAACTCAGAGTAAAAATAGTATGGTTTATTTGCAATTTCGTTTGTCATTGACGTAGAACATTTGTTCAGGAAGAAGCACAAGTAGTATTATTGATTAAACGTCTCAAAAAAATGCAATTAGTTATAGCAATGTTTCCGTTTAATTTGAAAATTGTAAAAAAATTTGTTAAAAGGTGGTAGATGTTCGATTCCTAAATTTATTATTCTGCTACTTGTGCTACATTTGTGATACGACGTAAACATTAACATAAATGCGAACAATAATTAGACGACATATTGACATACATACATATGTATCTACATACATGTGTATGTGATGTACATGCAATTGTGGGCAAGTAGGCGTAGCGGTTTGTGTGGTGGCACCGATTTGAAATAATATTAGTACTAATCTACGTAGATTACAAAGAAGTTGCATCAGTGAAATTATCCTGTGGTAACAAATGTTAGCTTACTTCGCCACACCCCAAACCAATTGGATTCAATCAGATTCTAATATCAATCAGTGAACGTCTAATTAGTTCTGGTATGGTGAAATAATCTAAAATATTCTGTTGGCATATCCGGTGAAAGTCAGCTACTTCTTAGTAATCTACGTTGTTTGATATTTGGGCTTTAAATTACATACATATGTACATAGTATGTAGCCGGATTTCGTGCAAAATGTGTTTTTAATGATAAGCAAACATATTAGATTAATAATAAATGAATTTCTTTGTAAAAGATTTTACGGGTAAAAACGTGCCGAATGGGCCAAAATAAAACCTACGCCCACATCTCTACTTGCGAGCAATTGGACCAAAATTAAAAAAAAATTTCTATTTAAGATTTTAGAATTTTTGCCTTTAACTACGTAACATAATGAATGAAAAATTAATTTTCTATTCTTTATTGTTGTTGGGGATTAAAGAATCTCTTTTAATCCAGTTGCAGTTTCTTTTTCTACTGTGGAGAATCTACAGCATTCATCCAAGTAAATTCACAGCTGAGTGAGTTCGCCAAAACTATGTATTTGTTGTAATTTTCACCGTTTCTCACTGTCATTGTGCGTATAATTTGTTGGCGTAAATTTGTTGTTTTATGCTTAACACCACCTGGTATGAATTCGCCTTGCACAAAGTTTTCTAGCAACACTTCACTTTTTGAAAAGAAAATTCTAACATTTCATAACACACTTATTTAAATCGAAAATCTTAATATTAGCACAGTTCAAATAACCAAAATATGATATTCACTAAACAGATTAATGCTCTAAATTACTTCCCCTTCGAGAGAACTAATGCCATATAAATTAAAAGTAACTTGTTTTTTATTTGTGTGTGTTAAATATTTTTGTTGTTACAAGTTTAAAACATTTGTTGTCTTTTTCAACCAACCACTTTGGTACGGCGCTTCGTATGGTTGTTGCAAGGACTGCTTATTAATAACTCGCCTAAAAACAAGTTTACAAGTTACCAAATATTTTGGTACATAAACACCGATATCGGAATTTTCAGTTGGAGAAAAATTTCCCCCAGATGTAAGAACCTTGTATGAAATGTTGAGGAGGCTGATCCCGCGGTGGTTGGCGCATATTGCAGGATCCCCATTCTTGTGAATTGGGCAGAACACTTAAATTCCAATCGGCGGGTATGCATTCGTTCGCCCATATTCTGGAAATGAGCAAGTACAGGCACCTTACCAGCTCTTCGCCACCATGCTTGCATAGCCGTCCATCAGCTCTTCATCGAGGTCGGGTGACGGGGTGCTAATGCCGTCATAAGCGATTTGGGGCTCGGGATCTTCATGTTCTCCGACCATACTTTCGCTGTCACTATTTAGCAATGTGGGGAAGTGTTCCGTCCACAATTTGAGAGTGATTTGGACATTAGTCACTAGGTGACCGTTCTTGTTCTTACAGGAATAAGTCGCTGCATCTTTATGTAAAATTGTCGCCCAGCATCCTAACCAATTCGCACTCACGCTCTCTCTCTCTCTTTCCGCGAACAATACGTCTCTCGTCCTGTCTCAACTCCCGGTAGCGTTTCTATACAGCTCCAGCTGCGCCTGATCGCAGCGTGGGCATGCAGAGAGTATCTTTACTTTTAGTCAGAGTCACTGAGGAGTAAAATTTTTATCTTCCTCCTGAATACAACACAATTGAGGAGCAATAAAATTTGATTTCCTCAATTGTGAGTTCAAAGGAAAGAGTGCTCTTCTAGAATATTTCTCTTTAATACTTATCTTATCTTTTCGCTCTAATATTTACCGCAAACGTACGTGCTCCTCAAAATAATACTCCTCACAAGAGCGCTAAGTTTCTTTTTCTCATCTCAGGTTTCAGCACTCAGTATTTTGTATCGCTGATAAAGTCAGTAATGCAGCAGAGAGTGCACTTGAGCAATTTCTTATTCTCTTAGAGAGTATGTATATTTATAAATTTATGTTAAAGTTTAATTGTTGTTGGTGTAAATATTAACAGTTTTGGGTACATGCATGATTAACCGTTAATTTAAGTTGTATTGTGAGTAGGTAAATAATTTTAATTAGGAAGACGAAACAAAAATATTGTTCTCTAAGAGAATTTCTCTATACAATGATTGCTTTGTTTTTTGTCATGGGTTTTTCCATACTCGGCGTTTTTTCAATTGTCATTTTGGATTAAAACGCATTGACGTTTTGTTAGCTTAAAATTTTATATGTTAAAAGTGGGCAGGTTTTCAAAAATTGACAAAACAAAGTACTTATCATACGACAGTGAAACAAAACAATCGATGTGCCTTTTATGCAAAAAAACAATTTAAAGGTCAAGTTTTGCACAACATAAAAAGACATTACACTTTAGTTCACAAACATAATTTTGAACAAATTGAGGCATCGGAAACATTGAGAAAAATAAAATTGAATCAAAGTGATTTTTTTAAGTGCTGTGTGGGGCTGATTACTGTTAAAGCCATACCATTTAGACTTTTTGATGATGAACAGTATTTTAAAAAAATTATAGAGCCTTATGAACACGAATTTAATATAAAAGTAAACTCAAGGAATATAATTGAAAGACTTGGCACGTGTGCCGAACAAATGCAAATCAAACTATCTGATTTACTACGAAACAAAATGATTTGCATAAAGTTGGGCATTGCTTCACGAATGGAAAGAAGTATATTGGGAATTAACGTTTAAGTTATTGATAATTTCCAAATAAAATTTTTTACTATTGGGATGGTGGAATTGAAAAAAAGACACACTGTACTGTTTCTGAAGGAAGAAATCTTTAAAAATTTCCATAAATTTGGTATAAACGCGGCACAAATATATTCTTCTACTACCGATAATGGAGCGAACGTTGTGAAAACTTCCGAGTTACTTAATGAAAGTGAAACCACGGATGGTGATGAATATGAACAAATTGACACTAGATTGAATTCGGTATTGTCGGTGGTAAAATGTGCTGTACATACGCTCCAACTAGGTGTACATGATGTATATAAAACTGTTTCAACAGAATTAACAAAGTGTAGAGAGGCGGCACGTTTTCTTCGAAAAAAGATTCGGAATGAAAATTTTGGTGAAGATATCCGAATACCTACATTAGACAATTTAACTAGATGGAATTCTACGTTCGATATGTTGAATTCTCTGTTGAACTTGAAAGAATTGGTAAATATTCATGAAGTTAACTGCCAAATAAATTGGGATTTCACACAAAATTTTGTTGCTGCGTTTAAGCCCATTGCTGAATGTACAAGAAGTTTGCAAACAGAAAATTGTATAATGGGTGATTTTTACATGGATTGGCTTCTTTGCGAAACGAAATTGGAAACTATGCCGAACAATATCTTCGCAAGTACTTTATTAGGATCAATGCAGTTGCGGAAGGAAAAGCTTCTTGAAAACAACGCATTCGTTTCTGCTTTATATATGGACCGAAGATTTAATTACATATATGGATTCACTGTTCTTCAATGAAATTCGAAGAAAACTATAATCTATAATATCTTTACTTTATTATTAATTAAAAATTATGCATGACATTAAGGAACCTACCAAATTTACTGATCGATAAAATATGATTATCATTTTTTGTGGGTTTATATTTTCTAGTCACATATAATTTCTACAAGCACAATGATAAGTTCTTTGGAGGGAAATCCAATGTGCAATGATGCAGATCCAGTCGCCAGCCAAGTTGAATTCGAACCTTCTCTGTCTTCAAATGATACTTTTCACTTACTTGAACAAAAAGTTACTTCATGGACGCAGCAATCTCCTCAGTCCACAAGAAATGTTCAAACAATTCGTCAAAAACTTGAAGGACTAGCACACGAAACTCGGATGCCTTTCCAAACAAACATACTGGATTACTGAAAAGGTTTGCAAAGCCATGAGCCAGCTTTAGCCAAATTAGCCGAAGTAGTTCTATCTGTTCCATGTAGTCAGACTTCAGTGGAACGTGCCTTTAGTGCTCTTTCGTTAATTTTAACTAAACATCGTTCCAGGCTCAACGCACAAAATATAAATACTTTACTTTTTATAAGATTAAATGAAGAACTTTTTAATAATATGAATTTTTCTTAACGTAATTTTCCATCAAAAAATTATCAAATCTTATTTATTGAATTATTTGTGTTCTGTTTCTATTGAAATATATACATGTTTTGTTTGTTTTAATAAATAAGTACTTACTTATGCACGTATGTACATTAGGCTGTCCCTTATGTGTTTTTTTTTCCAAAAACCGATACGCATACCCTCTACATTTATTCTAAATAGTCTCATATACTCGAATACAAAATTTTAACCCTTTCGCACCATGTTAACCCTTGCCGCTGGGGGTCAAAGATACCTTTTCGGTCATATATGGGAAAATTTGTTATTTTAGCTAATATCATCAAGCATCTTCTTATTTAAACTTATAAAATGTATTTATTTCACGAAAATAGTATGTGGAGTCGATTTTCCTTTAATAAGTGCTTCAATTCATATTGAAAAAAATATTCAAATATCGCGTTCCCAAACAGAAGGCAAGTCAAACATCATTAATGTTGACTGCGGGATTTTATGCAAAGCCAAAATGTGAATTTTCTTAGTAATACATTTGTCGTTTCAATCAAAGACAAAAAAGCAATAACTACAACAACACAAAAAGTACTCTGCAAGACAAAACTTTCGGCTCGACAGCAAACCTAGACGTATGTGAAAAATCGCCGTTATTCTTATTAGTTGCGCAAAAAATTTATTGTAAGAATAGAATAGAATAATATCATTTAAGTAAGAAGATTTGCAAGTAATACACGTGTATTTTTAATATGTCCGCAAAATGACGTAGTGGTGATAAGGAAATTTACTTGGTGGGTAAGGTTTGCCATCAATTAATGGGAACAAAACTACCATCAAACAAACAAATGCTCGCTGTACTATTTTTCAACACTCGCGAGGTAAAAAAAACAGTAGCTGAAAGTGCAAGTTTGGTTATGCGCGAGTGCTTGATTTATTGGGAAAAAGCAAGAATACCAACAAGAGCGTTAACAAATTGTGTTAAAAAAATGATGGATTATTATAATATTTGGAGAGAACTCCAAAAATGTTCAAAGAGGACCACAGAAGCGTTTAAACAACGTGAAGATAAATTCAAAAACAATTTGGAAAATTTGTTTGATGTTGCGCATGCGGACGCCCTGTCAATGATTAAAATTGAAGACGATAGGATCTTTTTGTTACGGCAGCGCGAAAATGGTCGTCCAGGCCATCTAGCTGGTGTGGACAATAAACTAACTCAAAGAGAGGAACGATCACGGATAAGAATTTTAGCTGAAGAGCAAAGGCGATTGAAATCAGTTTTGGAGTCCAGTCCTTTAGATTGCAATACCGTTTCAACCGACGACTCATTTGAAAGCCAAAGTGAAAATTCTAATGACAATCTTTCGCCTGATGTTTTCAATGTTTCAGGTGCTTCTGATAATGAGATCAAACGTGGAACGATGGACTTCATTGCCCCAAAGCTTGTGATGACATTAGATAGGTGTCAATTGAGCATTCGAGATTCTGTGTACATAATTCAAGCCACAGTGGAAGCACTTGGTCACAATATCGATGAATTCCCCATAAATAAATCAACCATCCATAGAATCAGAGCTAAGAAAAGAGAAGAACGTGCGGCAGCTATATTGAGAGATTTCCAAAATAAAGCTCCTGAAGTTGTTACAGTACACTGGGATGGAAAATTGTTGCCTTCCATAAATATATGCAGCGGCAAAGAAGAGCGTCTGCCTATTGTTGTTACTTATGGGGAAAACGAACAACTTATCGCAGTACCAAAGCTTGAAGATTCTACAGGTAAAGAGGCAGCAAACGCCGTTTTTTCTGCAATCATCGATTGGAATTTAGAAGATAAGGTACAAATTCTCTGCTGCGATACAACTGCATCTAATATGGGAATTATTAAAGGTGCCTGTGTTCGCCTTGAGCAAAAATTAGAGCGAAAATTGTTATTCTTCGCCTGCCGACATCATGTTTATGAGCTTGTTCTAAAAAGCGCCTTTGAAATTAAAATAAATCAACCGGCAGTTAGCCCAGACATTACATTTTTCAAAAAATGCAAAGATAATTGGACCCGAATTGATGCCACTAAAATACAAAACTTTGAAACCAAAATTCAAAAACATTTCTCACAACCGCGAACTAATAGAACTAGCTGTAATATTTTTAGAAGGAAATACTGACAACAAATTGAAAATCAAGCCGCCCGGTGCTAGCACCAAGCTCGTTGGATGGCAAGAGCGATTTATTCAATAAAAATGTGCTTACTGGAATCACAAATTGAAGTTACAAAAAAAGAAAAAGGAGCATTGTTTAGCTTAAGCTTGTTCATTACAACAACATATGTTAAACCTTGGATCTTATGCAGCTCTGCAATAAAGCCTCCTTTTCAGGATTTGAGCTTCATGAAGGCTTTAAAAGAGTACGAATCCATTGATAAGGCAATAGCCAAAGCGACCTTAGAAAAGTTTGAGAAACACCTTTGGTACTTGACACCAGAAATTGCCGTTTTTTCCTTGTTTGATGATGAAGTTGACATTGATACAAAAATAAAGATGGTAACCAACTTGGAAAAAGAAGATTCACCTTGTTCCACAAAGAGATATATTATTAGAAATGAAGAAGAAAGCAATTCGTGTATAGGTAAGTGTTAATTAGCATTGTTTCAAATATATTGATTTTAATATTATGCATATTTTTCCAGATAAAGGAATACACGACTTCATTACCAAAAATAGTAGAGATACCTTTACAGTGCTTAAAATCGGACAGAAAAAGGAAACTTTAAAAAGAAAATTTCCCTCTTAAATAAAAGATTTTTATTAAATTTTTATTTCCCTAAATCTTTTAATTATAATGAATTGAAGAACTTATTAAAGGATAATTGACTCCACATATTATATTCGTGAAATAAACACATTTTTAATTTCTTTATAAGTTTAAATAAGAAGATGCTTGATGATATTAGCTAAAATAACAAATTTTCCCATATATGACCGAAAAGGTAACTTTGACCCTCCAGCGGCAAGGGTTAACATGGTGCGAATGGGTTAAAATTTTGGATTCGAGTATATGAGACTATTTAGAATAAATGGAGAGGGTATGCGATATGTTTGGAAAATAAGGGACAGGCTAATGTACATACATATACGGAAAATACCTAAATAAAAATCCAAGTGTCTATTCTTTATTTGTAAATACATATGTATATGCTTTTGCTTATTTTCTTTACATAAGAGACAATACTAATGACAAGTAAAAAAGATGAGTTTTATTTTTCGCATCACTTGATCACTCAGAGCGATAAAAATAAAGATGATGCGTAATAGTGCGCACAGTCACCGACGCAAACGTACGTTACGTGTCAGCTGACACGATCAAACTTATGAGAGCGCCATGTAAATGCAAACTCACCAACGTGTATGTGTGACGGTTACGCGGGACGTGTACGTGTGTAATCTGAGAAATTTAGATTTTTGCCGTGAAGCCGTGTCAGCTGAGTGCTCTCTCACCGCACAGTGTTGCCAAGCAGAACTTTTTAAAATCATTAACAAAATAACCTTATAAAAATTTAAATTTGTATTAAATTAATTTAAAATCGATGTTTAATAATGTTAATTATAGATAAATGAACTATTTTCATTTGTTGGTTTTTTCTTTGGTTTATTGTACAATGAAAAATTGTAATTGACAACGCGGAGGTGTGTAAAAGTATGTATGCAAACAAATGAATGGCAACATTGTGTTGATGCAAGCAAACACAGTTTTATGTACGCAAAGTTTGTTTACAAAACATACGTACGGGCACAAGTTTTGCTCAATTTTGTGTATCTCCCGTCAAACAGACACAGCATACGTACACGTCGGTGACTGTGGGCACCATAAGACGAAAATGCTCGCTCATGCAATATATGAGTGAGCCAAATACGTGAGGAGTTTTTTGTGATGATAAAGTCAGTTAAGCTTGCGCTCCTGAGTTTTTGAAATGATGTTCTTTTGCGGAATATTATTCATCAGAGCAAGAGCGTATTTTGATGGTGTTACGAACACTGCTTTTAGTAGTGGCGCAGCATTCCTGATTGTGTCAGTTGTTTTTTCAGTGTCGCTGAAAGCCAATGATTTCCTTAGCGGCGAGTCGGTATTCGGTCTTCGTTTTTCGCTCTGGAGACTAGCTTGGTGAATCTTTCTATGTTGAAATCTGATGTTACATAATGCCATGTTTCGGGCCCCGTCGATTTGCGGAGGTTTCGTCGTGGAGACTGAAATTTCCGACAGTGTGGCCAAAGATCCATTCCTTGTTGACCCTAGCATTTAAGTCGTCAAGCACAATTTTAATGTCGCGATGGGGGCAGCGCTCTTTGAATTGATCTTTTCTCATACCGTCCTTCTCTTCTGGCGGTCGTGGGCCAGATCAGCGAGATGTTGAAGAATCCTCGCTTTGATGCGAATCGTGGCGAGACGCTCGTCCACCGAAGTCTGTCTCCCACCACGAATTCAACACCGAACTTGAGCTCCTTGCCCGTCTATTTTATTTCTTGGATGGCGGTGATGTCAGCTCTTACTCTAACGAGCCAGCCTGGCAGCGGCACCTTCCCCATTTAGGGTTCGGACATTCCAGGTGCATGTACTCAAATCATAGGCGTTAATTCATTGGGTGTGGTCATCATCAAAAAAGGGAGATCCCATCTGAGGCTTGTTAATATTTTTTTTAGCAATAGTTTTTTTACGTGGCGGGTCCCAAACCCAGTGCACAACCAGAACTGACGCGTTTCTTGTTTTTAAGGACACATTTATGTATATAGCGATCCGCTTGCTATCAGTCAGACGCTGTTGACTATAAATATTTACAATAGATAAAAGACCAACGTAATTGTCTTCATTTATGTTTTGTTTGTGTGCGTACATGCTAAGAATATTGATAACCAATGTAATTTATTTTTCTAGTAACATAAATGTGGGATGCAGCATGTGCATCCATATATTCTTATCAAACATTACAAATTTATGTTAAGAGATATTTGAGCAAGCATCTTAAGAAATTTATTTTATTGCAATGTAATGCATTGTATGCACAGGATAAATATATGTATATGAGTATATTATATTCAAGTGTACAAATTTTATAGTTCTTTTGTACGCTCTAAACATTACAAAATTATTTTCAATATCACCAAAGCATAATTTCAACAGATTAGGGGTTAGTAGCTCAATATTAAACAAATTTTGAAACTTCTTATTTAAAATAAAGTCGATAAATGTCTTACCTGTACGTGTTACTTGGTCAAAATACCTAGCTGTTGCAGATGAAGTAAAAATATCTCATCTTATTAAAGATTTATCAAACTCCCAAACCTACAAGACTTTGATGCGTTAAATAGTTGGTATTCTATAATAATCTAAGGCTTAGTATCGAAAAAGTCGTGTTTATACGTCTCACTAAACCCTGAGCGAAAAAATTCAACTTTTCACTGGCTGGAGTTACCTCACCGCGGAAAATTGATGTCAAGGACTTGTGTAGGTAGGTAGATATTATCTTCGACCGCAAACTGACATTTTCCTCACATGTGGATTACATTCTCTGCAAAACTTACTTATGTTATGGTTTATTAAAAGAAACTGTGAAAATTTCAATAATCATCTGAAATCACTTTATGTGGCTTTAGTCAGGAGCATCATTGAATAAGCAGTCATAATTTGGAATCCTTATTCCGAATATTTCCACTCGAGGTGAATAGAGATGATTCGGAAAATTTGAGCTTTATCGGACTTACGATGGTATAGACTGCCTGCCACAGGATTTGTGATTTCTTTATGGCGTTTATGCAATTCACATGCGTCGCTTTAAAATTTTAATGATGATATATATAATTTTGAACTGAATCCGTTTAAACTATTCAATTAAGTTTAAAAATTACATAAAAAGAAATTATGATGTTTTATTCAGGTAGACAGAGTTTACATAAGGCGATTTTACACGCATCTTTTGGTTGAATGATGCAGATGCCTGGTGTAAACTAATCGCCTGTAAGAAGAAGTTGACTCATGTAAACTGACTTTAAACAATACAGACATTTCATATTTTCTGTAAAGGTGATGCAATCGGAATTTAACAAAAAAGGAGACCGGAGCATAATGGCGAAAATTTTTTGCCTGGCTGGAAAAAAAAGAGGCACGTTGTGTTTGGGTTCCTCGAAGCATACAATAAGCCATCTCAAGGCATATGAAAAAATGGTCATCCACGTTCAAAGCTAAGAATCGCTTAAAAAGCACTCTACAATAAATTGATTTTATAACGCTGAGACAGCACTTCAATGATATTTAATATATTTTTACACCCGTGCGCACTCGTGCCCGTGGTGTTATAACTTTCTTTATTTGAAGGTTGTTTGTTATAGTAGAAAGCATCGGGATAGATATAGACATATGTATGTGTATGTATATACATACATACATATACCAAAATGGTCAGGTTGATTAGCGAAATTAAGCCATGCTGTCGGTCCGCCCATCCGTGCATCGCATAACTCGACTTAATATTGAGCTACATATCTCAACGAAACTTGGTATACATATTGTCCGGTACCCAAGAAAGACTGGCATTGTAAATGGGGAAAATCGGATAATAACCACACCCTCATAACGGTGTTCTGTGAAAATCAAAATAATGAGATATTTCGGCCGCCGTAGCCGAGTGCGGGCGTTTCATTCAATCTGAAACTTTTTTTTAAATTGTACCACACTTTGCATTTCTATTTTTGGCTTTATTTAAATCAAAAAAAATTATTTTAGGTTTTCAAGATATTGTTATACTAGCGTACTCCTTTGCTGCGTTAATAAAGACATATTTTTTTAAGACTCTTCCTTACTTGTTGTAAATTGCGTACAAGTACAGTTTATTTGAAATTAAAATTAGTAGTGTAAGTTTCATCCCTGGTGCAAAGAGAGACGTGAGTGAATCATAAAGGCCCGTTCACATAGGACTTTTGCTTTGCTTTGCTTCAGAGTTTCGCTTTGACAGATATGTAAGTTCAATGCATGATGTTATATGAGTCCTGCTAAATACAAGGCGAGAAAGGGAGAGCAAAGCAAAGCGAAGCAAAATTATGGGCAACTCTCAATTTTTGTACGCTTTGGCAATCAGCTGTTATCATTTCCATTTTATTTTTATTTTGGCCTGCGTATACATACTACAGACACTCGCGAATTTCAAACATTAGTAGCATATTACTACTACTTCCATCATATCAGTAAAACTCATTTTTTTATTCTATCTTTAAACAAAACACTCTGAACAAACACAAATCGCAACTCATAACAAACTACTAACGCAGAAACTGTCAAAGCGTTCTATGTAGCTGACCTTCTACGCCTCACGCTTTGTTGTTAAAGTTCGAACTGCCAAGCAAAGCGAGGAAAGTTCTATGTAAACGGCCCATAAGAGAGCCGTGAAAGTATCATGCTATTTGAAATAACATTCCTCCAAATATGCCATACAGTCACGTCGCTCACACACATTTCGTTCGCGTTTGTAAAGCTTCTGATTATATTTCACATTGCGCATGAATAGTCCCTCGGGAGCTGTTTACCATTTTTGTTTTTGTTTGTGAGAGAAAAGAGAACAGCGGGACCACTCTCTGAAAATGTAACATAGTATAGAAGTCAAAATTCAACAGATTTCGCTGCACCGAGTAATCACTTTTATGCACAACTCATTAAACAGACTCGGTATGTGAAATTGCTCACGTTATGTACCGTTATGTATATAATCAATTTTATATAATACTATAAATATCTATCTAATGATTATCTAATCATTTACGTTACTTAAGATGCATATGGGCACAAATATATTCAACTATTAAAACAAATTGTCTTCTAATTTTAAGTAATTGATATTGATCTTATAAAAGAAAAAAAAAACACATTTAGTTTTTGTTGGAACAAAATCTGAGATCTGAGACGTAGAGTTATAAGAAATCTCCATGTGTCAGTTTTGGGGCTCCGAGGACTGGACCAGTGCAAGGAAAGGATGAAAGAGCATAGTAGAGTTCTTTCTCTCCTTCCCGTTACGATCAGACCGGGCACTGATTATATGCAATCAGAAATAGACTTCCATAGGCCCTTTGGCGTTCTAGTCCCATCGACATCTGAAGGGGATGGAGGTTTTGATATGCCCGCCTGATATCACCATTTATACACTGACGGTTCCAAGATGCAGGAAGGTCATGGGGCAGGGGTATTTTCAGACTTCTTGAGAGAGGGGGATCTCTTCACTTGCCTCAATTTTTCAGGTGGAAGTTTTTACTTTCGTTGAAGGGTGTCGCGCTTTAGAGCATAACTTCAATGGTAATTTTGAGGATAAGGATGTAGCCATCTTCTCAAGCAGCCGATGGCCAAATTGGCTCTGGCATCTTTCCCAAACAAATTGAAGTTGGTTAAGCAATGCAGAACCCTGTTGAACCAATTAGATTTATTTTCGGTTCCTGGGCTTCGCAACATAGCTGAAAACGAAACAGCCGATAAGCTAGCCAGAGAGGGTTCAATGACAACCACAAATGAGGTGTCGATTCCAGTCCCAATTGGTTTAATTAAAAGGAGCATGAATTTATTGTTTGTTTGTTTTAAAATGTGCAAAGTATATTCATACATATGTGTGTTGTAAATGTTTTGTATCGAAATATTTAATGTTAAATAAATGAATTCGTTGCAGTTGAGCCAGCAAGGAGAGTAGATGGTTGTCGGTCTCTGTGGTTTTTATATAGAGTTTGTGGAAGTGAAAAACGGGCATCTAAAGTGATCGAAGCGAATTTTGAGTGTTTAAAGATATTATATTTAATTTCTGTGCGAAGAATACAGCTGTGGTTTTTCTGCGGATACCAAAGGTAAGCCGCGTCCTATTTATTTTGTGACTTTTAATTTTCCTTATAGTTGTTAGCACGCAAAGTGAAACGTGGTTTGCGGGCAAGGGTAGGTGACGCCATGGCGTCCGTAAATACGGTCGAAGGGGGCACTGATGGTGAGCCTGTAGAGGCAGCACCACAATGGAAAAAATGTAAAAGAAAAAGAAAATCGAAAGGTGATAGTGAAAATGTGTGGTCACAAAATAGTGGTACGTCCATGGATGAGGATGAAGAAAGCGTAGTTCAGGCGCGAAATAACGGGAAATTCATAACGGCGGCAAAAGATAGCGTCTCGGTAGACAAAGGTGCAGTTACATGCACTGTAGAACAGGTGGAATATTAACAGAGTGGAAATGGAACAAAAATGAATAAGAACGTGGTAGGAAGAGGGAGTAATAATAAAAATGAGAGGATAGAAAATGTAGAAACGGGAAATGAGGTTTTGCGTTACCCAGTGAACCACAAAGGAAAAGCCGTTGTACTTTTCGATATGTCGAAATTGGAAATAATTCAAAATAAAGGGTGCGTAACGGGTTGTACCTAATGACAAAAATAAAGGACTGCAATATAGAGGGTATTGATACTGTAAAGGCAATAGGTGTAACACTTTACAAAGTTTGCTTTGAGAATTTAGTTTATGCAAATATATGCATATTTAATGAGAAATTAAAAGATAAAAATATAAGGACGTTTATCCCAAAAAGCTTTCTCGAAACATACGGTGTGATTAGAGGCATTCCGATAGAATACTCGGAGGCGGAAATTAAGAGCAACCTAAAGTCAGTGGTAGATGTAGCCTCCATTCAGAGGTTTACGAGAAGGGAGAGCAGAGAAAACGACAGAAGAGTTCCTACTCTGTCTGTTAAAATAGGTTTTGTGGGTGAATATATCCCAAAAGAGGTAATCTTAGATCATACCATATTAGACGTATCTCACTTCTTCCCTATGCTCAGACAGTGCTACAAGTGCGGTATTCTTGGGCATACACAAATGGCTTGTAGATCAGAAAAAAGATGTCTTAAGTGTGGGAAAAACGGAGTATGTGTAAATAACTGCGAAAAGATTATATGTGTGCTATGCGGGGATGCCAATCATAACGCCTTCGACAGAGCTAACTGCCTCATATGGGAAAAAGAAAATAACATAATGAGAATTATGACTTTAAAAAAACAGACCAGGAGAGAGGTGCTTTCCGAGTACAAAGCCACAACAGAAAATAGGTTCGAACTTCTGAGCGAAGAGCATTTCCCTGAGCTAGAAACTGTGCAAGACCACTTCAGAAACAATCAAAATGAGGAAAACAGAATTCTAACCCCCAACTCCTTTGCAAATGCAGTTAAAAAACATGTCTATAAAGACCAAGCTAGAAAAGTACCACAAGAAAGAAGACCCCAAAATGTGCATCAAAATGGTGTGGCCTTAAGGCAACCGAACATTCAGGTAGTGGATGAAATCGAGAAAATAATAACAGAAATCTCAAAATTCGCCAGGGACGCCTTTAGAAAGATTAACTACCCAGCGGGAGTAAATGCTTTTGTGCATTTCAATGATAGGCTAAAGACGCATTTTTCGAAATTGGAACGCAGGAAAGAAGAGAGAGTAGGGTAGAAACCCAAAATGAGACTATGTCAATATAACTGTCAATCTTTGAAAAAAAATTCAAATAGTATAGAATTTTTTATTAACAAGAAAGAATTTGAAATCGTGTGCCTCAGTGAAGTTTTCTCACATGACGACACAGGGAACAAAAAGAAATTATATAATTTCAACTTAGTAGAGAAATCACGACCAGATGGATACGGAGGAGTCGCAATTGCGCTCCGAAAATCCATTAGATTTAAACAAATATCTTTCACATCGAACCATGACATTGGTATAGTGCAAACGAAAAACCGCAAAAATATTTAGTTATTTGCTCCGTATATTTTGAACCGTCCATGGACATTACCACCTACAGGCAGGTGGTATCCAATCTTTTTAACACCTTGGAAGCATATGAAAATGTAATTGTTATGGGGGACTTTAACGCGCGCTCGACCTGATGGGGGAACACAGTTGACACACCTAGGGGAAAATGGGTCAGCAATTTTGCTGATACGTCAACCCTTAGATGTCTGAACAGTGGGGCAGCCACTTTCGGACCAAATCTGAACTCCAACAGAAAATCGGTCTTGGATCTAATCTTTACCAATATCGCTGAAAGTGTGACCTGGGAAGTGATGCAAATCCACCTCGGTGGTAGGCATCATTACCCGATCTGCATCAGCGTTGATTTCTCTAAAACAAGGTTAGGCAATTTCATGTCAAAAAGAAAACTGCTGGAGTCACTGGGGAAAATCCAGTTAGAACCAAACACAGAAAGTATAACGAGTGCAATCTCGGATAAATAAAGTGACGGTCACTATTAACAACAGAACACCTAAATCATGGTGGCATAGTGACCTTGAGAAGGTTTTCAGATTATACTTAGCGGCGAATATAAACAAGGCTATGGAACAAATGAAAATCTGGAAAGAGGAGGTAAAGAAGGCGAAACAACAAAATTTTAAGGACAGTGTCGACTTGCTGAATAAATAACCCAACAGTAAGGAAGCATGGAGGTTCATAAAAAACCTGAAAGGTATTCCCAGTAATGCCGGCATTTCTCGCTGGTCGGATGATGCAAATGAATCCTGTCTTCAATATCTGAAAAATCAAATCAGGGTTGTCAAAGTTAGTAATAGTACGCCATGGGTACAAAATAGGGTTAATATAGTTGAGCCTTTTAATTTTGACGAACTAAATCTTGTCCTAAAAAACAAAATCAAGAAGTCGGCAGGAGGTCATGACAAACTAACCTATGATATGATTCGGGCGCTGTCGGTAGAATCCAAAGAGACACTTCTCTCAGCACTAAATAAGTCCTTTCAACTATGCCATATCCAGGAAGAATGGAGGATAATCAAAATTATACCCATTCCCAAACCGGATAAAGACCTAAATGACTTTAAAAACTATAGGCCGATATCCTTGATTCCTGTTCTCCTCAAAACGGTCAACTTGATGATCAAGGCTAGAATAGATCCTGGATTAGTAGAAAATCAGTACCTTCCTAATAGATGTTTCGCATATCGCAAAATCAGATCTGCGTCAATGTGTCTTAATGAAATCCTCCTCAACATTGTCTACTATAAAGATTCAGGCCTGAAGGTGGTGGCCACGGTGGTGGACATCAACAACGCCTACAACTGTGTTAAGACTTCGAAGCTAACTAAAATAATGCTTGAGGCAAAAATTGATAATGTATACATTAACTGGATAAGTTCATTTCTAGAAAAAAGAATCCTGAAAATGGGGGAAGCTCGATGATGGTCAATGATGGTTTACCACAAGGCAACTGCCTTTCGTCTCTTTTGTTTAATAATTATACGAAATCGTTGCACAACCTAGAAGACCAGTCCACAGATGTGTTTCAATTTGCGGATGATTTTCTGATCATGACATATGACAGGGATCTTCAGTCAGCAACTCAAAAACTTGGGGAAAAAATGAAAGAGTTTGCAGATGAGTGTGGGAAACTCAACCTCTCCATAAACCTGCAGAAAACCAAAGTTATATATTTTGCGAAGGAAAAAAGAAAGCAAATTGCAATTAGAGTAAATAATCATGATATTCAACAAGTAAATCAACTAACTTTCATTGCCAGGACCCTAACGGCGTCCCTGACAGTAGCTACCCACTACAACAAAATCATAGAGAAATCAGCTAAAAATGTTAAACTGTTAATGTGGATAACGACAGTGAAGGCGGGAGTAACCCCTAAAACAGCGGTAAACGTATACACGAGCCTAGTTAGATCAAAAATTGAAGTAGCAAAGTCAACTGCGAATGACCTACCGAAAGGTACCTACAGCAAAATCATGGCCTTCCAAAATAACACTCTGAGAAGATGTTTAGGGCTAACCCCTTCAACCCCAATGCATGTCATATATGTTCTAGCGAATGAATTTGAGCCAAAGGAGAGGGAGAAGCTTTTAACCTGGCGGGAATTGATCGAAGTTAAATTCACTAACCCTACTTTGTATAGTAAAATCAAAAACCAAAAGCAACTAAAATCAAGTTATTCATCCACATACTACAAATTTAGAGATATACTGGACAAAGTGAGTACTGAGACCTGCTTTGTGAAAAGCAAACAACTCAAAATCATAGGGAAGCTCGCGGCTGGAAGAAAAGTAGATACATCCAAAGAACAGTTGGTGATTGAATACTGTAGAAAAATGCACAGGTATAGAGAAAGAGAATATAATATCTTTGCCACGGATGCATCGGGTGGGGAAAACGCAATGGAATGTGGGGGTTACAACGCCACACCCAAACAAAAATTTCTTTTTAAATTGATTTCAAAACGTCTTCATCCTTTAGTGAATTGTGGGCCATTGCCAAGGCCATCAATATTGCTGTAGAGGACAACCTTGAGAAGATTGTAATTTTCACCGACAGCTTAATAGCATGTCAACTTCTGGACAAGAAGGAGACAAATAATTACATTGTGGCTAAAATCCACTCCACCCTAAATAACAATGAGCTGGATTGTAACATAGTCTGGATGCCATCACATGTAGGAATTGAAATAAATGAGATAGCCGATGACTTGGCGAAATGGGCCATTGATGCAGGTGCCCCTCTTCAGGTACAGCTCACTCCAAACGAGGCTCTCTTACAAATTAATTCAATGCTTAGGGAGGAATGGAACTCAAGGTTCAAAGGTGTGTCCTTGGTAAAGTCCTTGGTAAAGGGAAAAACCTTTGCGGAATTCTTCCCTGAGCTACCAAACCGACCATGGTGCTATGAGTCGTCATTACACGTTAGAGACATAAAGACGTTAAACAGACTCCTGACAGGACATACCTTTGACAGGGTATACCTACACAGAATCAGAGTAGTTAGTTCAAACATGTGTGAAGTATGCCAAACCGTGGATGACCACAACCACGCGATCTTTGTTTGCGGGAAGAATAGTGTCATAAGAAATAAGTATGACGCGGTGAAAAACCATAGTAATTTCAAAGATTTTTTAAACGCCATGACACCGCAACTCTGAAGGAGTTGTGTGATTTTATATTTGAAGCACAGATAGAAATATAGCTTTATAAATATTCAATTATTTTTTATTTTTTTCTCAAACTATATGCTGAAAATTTAGCTTTAGTCATTAAAGAAAACCTTTTTGTTAAAGAAATATTAAAATCCACTGATAAGTTTTTATGGTTCTAGTCAACGGTAGAGGAAACCAACTACTCGATTTGCTTCGTGTTTTTTTATTTTATTTTTTTTTATTTTTTGTTTTGTTTTTTTGTCATTTTGGCTCATTGCACTAACTGGAAAAGGCAAATTTCTTTGCCATCGTCTTATGCGACACGTACCAGAAGACAAATTAATCTCGTTGCTTAATGCCTAGTAAGGCGCTCGTTTTACATCACTGTAATAAGCATCTCACGCAAACCTGTCAGAACATTACACTTCTATCGCTGCAACAACTTGGAAGCTGTCATTGTTTACCCAACACGGAAATCGAGGAAAAGCACGGATCTGAGAAGAGAATAACATAAGCGAAAATAATAGTACACAATCATTTAAGTTTTTGAATACCCAGGGATTATAGGACTGTTGTCCTCACCATAATCAAACGTACATCAAAAAAAAAAAAAAAAAATGAATTGCATGCAAAAATCAAAAATAACCCTATCCACTTATTTTGTTTTTAATGACCCAAATACAAAATTCTCAAGCAAAACCTGTTTCTCACAATGCTAAATCTCTCTGTACGATCCTTTTGTGTTTTCTTTTGTAGGTTATTTATTAACAGCAAATAAATTATCTTGGCAAAGACAGATAAAGAAGTTTACATTATAAAAACTTCTTAATTTCCTTGGGTTTGCTTCAAAATAGTTCAGCTGGTCTTACTGGTATTGTCGTAAGGGTTACCATCAGTCATAGATTCTGTACAAAAACTGCGATTCAAATAAAATATTTCCGCAAAATGCTTTAACTTAACAATATCAATCCTTTTTTATAAAGTATTTCAAACATTTACCAATGTTCGTACAAATATGAAACAAATAATAAATTCCACGAACATGAATGTTTAAGTTCGAATATTATTTGTGAAGCATGGCAATATGGAATTTTTCGATGTGTATTGCGCATGCGCTGAGGTGGAATCAAGAACAAGTCGGTTCCATGCTGATCGTTTTCCCTGTGATTATCTAAGATGTTTTTAAATACAAATTTTCTGATACAGATTTACCAAACTTATTTTATACAGATAAGAATAATAAAGATTTATAAATCTACCCAAATATGTGAGCTTTTAAATACCAAAGGTTTGGCTGACGAACAAATTTTATATTATCAAAGACATAACTTCGGAATCGAAATCAAGAACACCAATCCATTTTGATTCCTAAAAATTCAATCGACCAAAGGAATCAATGGAAGTTTTTTCATGGCAGAAATACCCGCGGTTGTTGGCCATTCCGTGACGAGGGGCAACCGCTATTAGAAAATGACTTTCATTATTATGTATGTAATTTGCCCGGGCGATGCTGAGTTTGAACACGAACAGAATACAAACGAACTAAAATGGGCTTCCTATTAAGTTCTATGTAAAATAAATACAGACTTACTTGAACTTGTCAGTAGATAGGAGTGGGAAAATATATAAAAATACACGAACTAAATATTCCACCCAGCATATACATACGCATGTAAATTTAATATTATAAATGAGAAATTGTAATTCACGACTTCATTCCATCAGAAAAACCAATGTTAGCGAATAGAAGCAAATCACCGAATTAAAGCAAGTAATGAAGCTGTGTTGCTTACTCTGTATTTCGTTAACTTTTTAATACTGTTCCCAGAGAGAAGTTGTCTATGTATGTCACCTTTCATAATTACATCATTGCTTTGCCATTTATGGTAATTATTTATTTTATGTTTCAGGAGCGAGTTTCGCAAATTTTAAAGCTAAAGTGCAATTGAGTTTAGACAGTGAAACTGTTTTCCGCTAGTATTGTTGGTTTTGATTTATCATTACATATTGTATATACCGGTTCTTTGAATGCCAATATTTCCAAGCGCTCCAAAAATTTGAATATGAACCAAAATGCACATTTGTTTCTTTAGGATTAAATCTTGACCTGAATATTGCACTTATATCGAAAAAATGGCAAATACTGTGGTTTGAAAATTAATGTCGATAATTTTCTTTAGCGGAATCGTCCATATATTATTTGCTAAACTGAATGCGATTTTGGATACATTTTTAATGTTGATAGGCAACTCGGTAACTAACTTAATTTTAAGATCGTGTGTAATTTTTTAAAATTTTCGATAATTTTAATTTGTCGAAATTGTAAAAAGTGGCTGACAATCAATCGAACACTCGGATATTTCTTTATTTCGTTTCTTTCTGACTTACCGAGAATAAATCGCGTGGAAACAAGTAAGCAATATAAATTATATTTGCGAGCCCAGTGAGTAGAAGATTTATAACTAAATTTGTGGTAGCACAAGGGGTGTACATATGTATGTATGTATGCCGCTGCATTTAAATATAGAACATAGGGAAAGTAATAATGTTATTTCATGACTTTGAAGCGTTGCAAAAATATCCAATTATATTGCTATCATTGTATGCAAACCTGTGAGACCATAATTTACATTTAATCATCACCATTACAAATAATAACACACGTTCTAGGTCATTGTAGATGATAAAATGACAATAAACTACTTTATTAAATTAGATCAAGAATCAAAGTGCTCTGCTCAACAATGTGTATCTTTTTTGATGCGAACGTGTACTTATGTATGCATGTATGTATATGTTTAGTACATATTTTTGTGTGTGCATGTTTATGCATCTTTCAATACCCTCCAGCAAAATGCATTAGTTCTCAAACAGCTAACTGTCAGTTTGTTTAGCAGCTCAACTACTTCGTATTCTATATTTCAAAATCGTTTGTTTCTTAGTGGCCAATGTACAAATGTATGTATGTACATATGTACAAATATTTCGATTTCAGCACAATATATCGACTATATTTCGTATCACATGGGGTTCTCTCTATGTGCCCGATGTATGTTCTGAATATGATTAAAATCGAATAGAAAATAATATATACTCTGTGAAAATGTACACATGTATGTCGAATTAGAGCGAAATCATTCACAATATCTCGAATAATGTTACACCTAGCGAGCCTTTCACCTATTCCTAGTCCTGGTGCAAAATTGTATACAAATTCGTCTAGTACTTGTTGAGACTAATATCCAATCATATACATACTTACATATATACAATAAGTATGGTATATATATAAGTATAGTATATACATACGTATATAAGGGCGCTGCGTAACTGTTAAGTAAGAAAGCAAGCACCTATCAAGTACCATATTTTTGCATTCGATGTAATTTTTCTTTAAATATTTAGCCTTTGATTCGTAATATTACATTCAATTTTTCTAGATCTTTTTCCTGTTGTCATTTTGTTCACATTATTTTGCAAAAATATTTAGACCGCCCAAAATTAGGGAAGGTGGTTGTTTACCATTGACCGTGGTTTAACCAATGATTTTTTAGTCACAGCGCTTGCTTTACTATTAGTTAAACAAGTTAAACTTCGAACTTCGTTAGTTAAATAACAGTGAAATGATAGAATTCATATTTATTTTCAGAGAAAACAAAAGCTTTGTCATATTGCGAAATTTAATATGTTTAATAATCCCCTTCTGTTCTTCTACAACTTATACTAGGAAATTTATATTCTCTTTTGAGAAGTTTTTTGCACGCGCCATGGAAGTTAACTTAGTTTGCCAGAAGGTAAACTATTGACTAAGCATTTGGACCTTATTGGTCTTACGAGTAACAATGGAAAGCAATTAGATGCTTCCATTTTTTTTTCAAATTTCAAAATATTACATCATACACAAAAATCTTAGTTTTGAAGATATTTTAAGTTTCGAATTTTTCTTTTTAAAAAAACCTTGGTTTTGCAGATTTTTTATCAAAAACCAGATAAAAAAATAGTAATTGTGAAGATAAACAAATAATATTTGAAATAACTTGATCCCTGCATTACTTTAAGGTACTACGAATTGAAGACAATATTACGACATCCAAATAAAGAAATTTTAGTAGGCCTTTTTTGTTGTAAATTTAAATAGGTAGGTAGAAGTGGCTGGCGCCTACGGTGGCACACTTAGGCCATAAATAGAAGGCCTACTGTGTTACCACAAATATTGACATCATCCACCGAAAGATAAGCCATTGCTAAACCATTTTGTCTCGCTGATGAATATTATCAGGAAATTAATCTCTGTGTTTGAAACCTCACTAAGGTCATCCAGAAACGGTGATCCCAGATACTGCAACCTGCTTTTACACAGTACAGGATACTTACGCAGCCGATATAAGAACGTTTCCTCCTCTTCATAGTTCTTACAGCTTCTGCCGCAGTTAGAGCTTCCACCACGTTAGAAATATTTTCTAATTATTAACTGATATTTATTCATAGCTTAAAATATTTGTTCATGTTTACATGTATTTCTTTTGAAAATAAGAACTAATGAGAAACTTTAAATTTGTAAACAAAAGCGAAGAAATTGGGCATGCCTGATGAATTACTTTGAATTGTTCCAATTTGCGGTAAACCATTTTTTATCTTTTAATAATAAGCTTCGAAATTATTTTAACTTCTAGTTGCATTTCCGAGTATTTGAGGGTTCAAGTCCTGGCCGGGGCTAGTAACATCAAAAATTATCGAGAAGCTTTTTTCTAACAGCGGTCGCCCCTCTTCAGGCAATGTCAAACCTCCGAGTATATTTCTACGATGGAAAAACTTCTTACAAAAATCATTTGTTGTTCGAAGTCGGCTTAAAACTGTAGGTCCCTAAATTTGCGTTACATCAAGATCCACTTCACAAAATGTAGGAAAAGCTCGGCAAAATATCAAGCCATTTGATCTAAGCGGCAAAATATTATTATATTATTATTATTAATCCACTACAATATCATTTACAGCCGTTGAAAAATACTTAAGAACGATATCCAATCGTTACTGTTTCCCAGTTTTTTCAATAAAGTCGCCAAATTATCTTGAATATTATGCTTTATTTTATAAATGGATAATGTTGTTAGGCTGTATCAGTCTTTTACTCGAACAAATAATACAAAATTTTACTTCGGCTATAAAAATTTAACATAAAGTGAAAACTAAATGAGAAAAATACTTAGGAACGATTCAAAATCTTGCTAAAATCATAAAAATTCAGAGAACTAAAGTGAAATTGGTTATTAATATTTTGTTGCAAAGCCTTTTTGCTTTATTACAGCTGCACAACGCCGTTGCATTGAACTTATTAGGTTCCTACATCTTTCAATTGGAATGGATTCCCATGCTCTCTTGACGATTTCAAACAGTTGGCCCAAATTGGTGATATTTTGTGTACTTATTGCATTTTTCACGTCGTTCCATAGATGTTCAATTGGATTTAGGTCAGCGCTTGATGATGCCCAATCTAGAACCGTTATCGAATTGTCGTGAAAAAATTTGTTTGCAACTCGAGAGGGATGCTTAGGGTCATTGTCCTGTTGGAATTTCCATATAACCGGTAAATTCTCTTCAGCATATGGGAGCATTACGTTTTGGAGTATGTCCACATATTTGATCGCGTCCATTCTACCATCAATGCGATGAATTGGTCCCACACCGTTCCAGGAAAAGCAACCCCAAACCATAATTGACCCACCTCCGTGCTTTACGATTGGTGAGACGAAGTTGGGGTCGAATGCTGCTCCTTTGGGCCGACGCACGTACTTCCTTCCATCTGGGCCAACTCTATTTATCTTTGTTTCATCGCTGAATAAAATATATCGCCATTGATTTTGATTCCACAAGATGTGTTCATGAGCAAATTTTAATCGGCGGCGTCGTTGTGACGCCGTAACTAGTGGCTTCTTACGAGCCAGTCTACCATGAAGCCCAGCCTCCACCAATCGAAGCGCAACTGTTCTTTTCGTAATTGATTTTTCAAGGTGAACCGAAATTTCGCGATGGATGTCAGCAGCGCTCTTCCTAGGATCCTGTTTTGACAAACGAACTATCATCCTGTCAATATTACTGCTGGTTTTTCGAGCTTTTTTCCTCCTGGGCACGTTTTCTGTGGTTTTATACTCGGAAACATATTTCATTGCGTTAAATATCATTGTTTTAGAAACATTCAATTGAGTTGCAATGGCACTATACGACAATCCGGTCTTTTGCAGCTCTATGATTGATTTCCGTAGAGATGGCGTGCAATTTTTACCCTTGGCCATTTTTAAATAGTATCAGCTACAGAAAATTATTGTCAAAACATCTCAAAGTATTTAGTTTTTACTTACTCACCAAACCAAAAAACCAAACCACAGAAAATTTGCAAAATATTTTATCAAACCAAAATCGTTCTTAAGTATTTTTCTTACAAAAATATGAGTGCTTCTAATAAAACGCAAAGCTTCGAGGCAAACACTTCAAAAGAAAACTGAAATGCGAATATTTCATGGCAAATGAACCTAGCAAAAATATGCATGCAAAAAAGTACCGTTATGCCATCGTACTCGGAAAAATACGCGCGTATGTGGTTGCCAACTCATCGTTCTTAAGTATTTTTCAACGGCTTAAAAAGGTTGTTTAAATAAAAACCAAACATACCGTGGAAAAACTTCTCACAAAAGCCATCTGCCATCACACCGGAAATCGTAGGGGAAACTCAGCTAACCACTGAACTATATGATGTAAGCGCCAATTATTATTATTGTTAACGAAATCCTAAGATTTTGACCTTTACGAACTTTTTATTTTAGTTTTATAATCTCATTAGTTACGCACAAAGAAAAACTGAATTAGTGACCCAGTTAATTAGTTAGAACTAATTTATATGCATATGATATTGCAATGCGGTTTAAGAATACGCTATGTATTAAGAGAGATATTTTATAATTTAACTATTTTTGATACCGAAAATCTTCTGCACCAATAACAATACAATACAAAAACTTTTAATAATACAAGTTCAATCCTAGTTCATTTTTCGTGAATTGTAAGTAAAGCAACAGTGACCCGTGAAGTAGGCAATATTTGGCATTTTTACACGACCAACTGTTGATAGCGCTACCATTTGCGACAGAACTGCGGTTTGAAGTGATTGCAATTTTTGGTAATAAAATTTGCCATTGCTAAAGCTTTTTCTTATATACTTATATATTGTAATTTTATACTTTTTTGATAGTTTGACATTTTTTAATGCATCTTTTTTACTGATTCACTGAAAAAGTATGTGGTATTCGAGAGGATTACTACGAGTAATATTACATAAAAATTAAGGTTAATAAAGTTAAAACTCACCATAATATTTAAGAACTACCAAACACACGCCAATAAAGTAGGATCCCCATTGATAAGTAATCCTCATTTTCTCATCGGGCCAAATTTAAAGCAAGATTTCATCAGCAATCATAGAAATAATGACTCTGCTAGACACTATTTGGGCTGCTGTTGTTAGGATACTGCCGATTGAGATCAGTGATCTTTGAATGTTATTTTGTACAACCACTTCATTTTAAAAGCATTTACTGATGTTGCAAATACCATCTTCTTTGACTTCATTCACATAGTTACATAAATATTTTATATGTATTCATACATTAATGTGTATGTTGGATACGTTAAACAATTCTTCATTTAACGTTACGGGCACTTTTGTATGCTACAAATAATGGACATACTTTTTTATTTTAAATATTATTCACTGTTACACATGGATATACAGTTATTTTTTCTGGGACTCACATTTCAAGTTTTGTAAAATCCATTTCATTATTCACCATAACTAGAACTGCAAAATTTTGAAAGGTTTATTTACCAACGGGAAATAATACGAGTTATTTGTAAAAACTATAATATAATTTATTGTCACAATAATCTGAAGCAAATTTTTAGTACATATAGTATTTTAGTAAAACATGCAAATTTAAATATTTCTAAACACAATGCACGTAAGCCTTGCGAGCTCTAGTAGCAAAACATTTATGCACACAAATTCGCCAAAAAATGTTGTAGCAAGTAATTTCACGTGTATAAACCGAAACTTGAGCAATACTCCTTCAAAGTGCTTTGCCTTTGGTAACTATGCATTAATGCCTGATGACTGTAAACATGCACAATACATACTTGTAATATATACATACATACATACATATATACATATTTATATGCATATATTGGAACTATGTGTACAGTTAATGTTGTTGTGACGAAAGCCAAAGGGTGGCTTGACCGGAAGCCGGTAGCATTCAAAAGAGTCATTCACCTGGAACACTTTTAACATTCAGTAGTAGAGGCTCGAAAACACTGAACAAACGTCAACCAAGAGTAACATGTCTGTACATAGGTATACATATGTATGTAATATTTATAATTTTTGAATTACGTGTCACGGGACATGCACCCTCATATTGTCTTCGTAACTTTTGGCCATAACACCAAATAAACCTTTGCATACAGTAATTAAATATTAAGAAAATTGTGTTTAAGATTAAGGTTTACATATCAAGTTGTGATAACGCGAGGCACAAAACATTCGTGAGTAGTATAAGTATAAATATATACAAAATCGTTATTTTAATAAAAAACAGAAACACGTTTTATTTATAGATATTAAAAAATCTTTGAGAAACTAGCTTTTGTGTAAGAGAGTACTTTTTAAACCGTTGCTACACCGTTGCTCAGAAAAGACAAACTGAATTTCAATATTGCAACTCAACAAGACATACCCCCTAGCTTCGAAATGGCTTGCCGGTTACGCCTCAATGCGTCAATTCGGTTACCAGTAGAAAATGTCCAGCTTAAATAAACACGCACACACTTAAGTAAATATAAATAAGAACATACACATATGTACATATCTTACCTGCATTTGTATTTATTAACAGCAACCAGTTGACTTTGGATTTTTATAGAAATTAACACCCAATGCAAAATTGTGAATAGTAATGAAATTTCCATAATTGTTACTAATAAATATAAACAATGCTACCATATCTGTGGCGTTTTGCCATAACATCTTAAGTCTTAAAATTGAGTGGTGAGATATTGGCGATTTTCTATCAAATCTATTGTGTTGAAATTTAATGAGTTATTTTTAATCAAGGAAAAAGTAAAACTATTCCTTAAGACATTATAGGCAGATTTTGAAAAAATATTTAGTAAGAAGTATGTTTTATTCGTTGGTTTGTACATAAGATATTTTAAAAAACGGAAAGTTAAGAAAAATCAAATGTTTTAATGTATGTAATATTTTCAAAAATAAAGATAAGAAAAATACAAAAGGCGATAGCTTTGTTTAAAATTGGAATTTTTTAAATCGGATTGGACCCAAATATGGATTATGAGTAGGAGAACTAGAATATGACCTGAACTCGATTTTGACTTAAGTCGACTTAAGATGTTTTGGTAAATTGCCACAGAATATATTAAATCAAAATATTATGTAGAAAAAATTTATTTAGTTATTAGTCTTCTGTTGGCTACATTTTCAACACCCGAAGTGTCAAAATAAAACAATATATCCTTTTGAGGTGACAAAAAGTTTCGGAATCAAAAAAACAATAAAATTCACTGCGAGCCCAAAAGATTATTAAATTCACTATTGCCCACACGTAAATTTCGGTTATAAAAACCAACGACCGTAACTGTTATTAGCGATCTCGAAATAATTATTTTTCGATTCTTACGTTTTGATTTTTATATTTTTCATTTCAGTTATAGTTATTTCCTAAGTCCTATATTTGCTTGTAAAATAATACTTATTTTCTAAGTTTTATTTTTCTTTCAATAAATAATACTTATTAAGAAATAAAACTTACGCGTTGAGTTTTACTTTTCGGTTGTAAAATAAAACTCAACTTGTAAGTTTTATTAATTTAATTATTATTTTATTTATCGTTCAAAAATAACTGTTATTTTGTAAGTTTTATTTAAAACACACTGACCTTAATATATAATTACATACAAACAATCAGACATATTTCTCCACTTAGCAAACATAATACGAAACGCACGAGGTGATGATACATTGTTCGCTTGTATTGCTCTACTTTTGCATATACATACTTACATATGTACGTATCTATAAGTATATACTTTTAATAAGAACACTATTACGACGGTCAGTGAGTGTGTTAAGTAAAACTTGCAAAATAACAATTATTTTTGAACTATGAATAAAACAAGGTACCGCGTAAGTTTTATTTCTTGAGTTAGAATTGAAAGATATACATATATTAAAATTTTCACCCGAAGAAATTATTTGCGGTCACTGATAAAAACCTTTAACCTTTCACCTCAAACTCAATTTTTAATTCATAAAAACAGCTTCGACAAATATTATATGTACATATGTACATATACCAAAAGATATTTCCTTATATTATATGTATGATATATACTAAAATCATTCATAAAAACCGAAGATCAAATAGAGAAATTATAGGAAAAATACCAATTTAGCTCTTTGTACAGTTGTCAAAAAGGTGTTTTCCCATTATTGAAATCCTCACAAGGTATGTAGGTGTTCAAACCCGAGGAGCACATTTTCTCATGTACTTACATACATACATATATATTGCCGGTAGAAAATTGCTGATTGCGATCCACCTCCACTTCCACGAAACGGAAACATTCATATAAAGTCCCCTATGAAAAATTAAGTTGAGAACCGTAAAAACTAACGTTTGCAGTATCTTAAAAGCCTTGAGTGTAAAGACTCTGTTTCATTGACCACTGAAATTGCATATTTATTTATAGCACATATATTCTAAGGGGTCCCTGGGTTCGGAATGAAGAGGTTGGCGGCACCCAGTGTAACGTATGGAACAAGCTGGGTGGATAAAATTCCGTCTCTTATTTTGGGAAAATGGTAACTGATTGATTTGAAAAACCTGTGAAGAGTGCCAGAGTTCAGAATTCGACTAACAGTTTCGTTACATTGAAGTCATTGTATTGGTGCCTTGTGAAATTTCTTAGAGCGTAAAAATCTAGCACCCTTGAGTAAGAAATTTTCTTGGCTTTTAGATGCTATATATCTTCACTAGATAAGGGACTGTTCAGAAACTACGTAGCCAGAATTATGCCACTTTAGAACCCCTTCCTGGTCCATCGTAGCTTTTTAAGAATTTCCAATACACAACTTATCTGTAATTTCATTATGTAACTGAGGGACCATAAAAATCATATCGAATCGGCAGGCCTGGATCAGTCGTAGGCTTTATACGAACAGCTCGTCTAAGAAAAATATCACAGAAACTATCTTTCTCTTGGACGTCTTCTGGGGAAGGAATGACTAGTTTTCCAATATCCCTTCTACGTATCGGAAAAAGTGGAGTGAGGAAACCTCTACTAATTGGGAGAAGATCTTCTAAGTTGCTTCTTCAATCTCCGCAACAATCGCTATCATAAAATTGAACGATATGAAATTCAAGAAGTAGTAAAGGAGGATGAAATTTGTGTCGTGCGTGAAAAGGAACTGTTTTCAGCTCGTCCGCTCAATAGCAATCCTTCATTCTCGCATTCGTGGCTTTATGTATATAAGTAGGTATTTCTGTTAGTTATTTATTTGCTGCCAGCGGAAAAAAAGCAGTTCTGTAAAATTTTTGTTGACTTGGTTGTTTAATTAAAAATTCTGCTTTACGTGGTGTTTGTTGCAGTACCTAGTGTTAAAAAAACAAAAATTGATCTAATGATGTGGTTGGAGTTTGAATGCAAATATCAATATTTTTCCGAGTGGGTACGTTTCCAATGTTTGTGAGCTATGGTTTGTGGGAAAGACTGGCTAAACAAACTAAAAACTCTCTCCACGAGCAAATTTTCCTCGGAGTTGTATTTGCTGTTACCGTAGTATACATATATGTATGTGCATATGTGTACACATACCACATTATTTAGAAATGTTTCCACATCACTCCTCAAGCGTTTCAAATGTTTTTTTTTTTTATGTTGTGCTTTTATCTCTTAAGACGTTAAAATGTATGAGTGTAAGTACTTAAGCTTGTTGAAACGGCGCACGCGCGAATGTTTACCACAACAAATTTATAGTGATGTATGTACATATGTATACTGTTGTATATATGTACATACATATTTAAGTATTTATGTAAACACATACGCACGTACATATGTATGTACATATGTGTATTCACGTATATTTCTGAAAATTTGAACCAGTGAACAAATTTCTAGTCCACAATATGTAGATAGTATGTACATTCGCGTATACTGTTGGCGTGCATATGGTTGTAGGTACATACACATACATATGCACATACATATATACGATAAGTATACGGTATATTCTGTACAATATGAAATAATTGTAAAATTAAGAATTTACTTGTTGGAAGAAGATATACATAGTAAGTTTGGAGCCCGAATTAAATCTACATTTTGTTTGTATAATAATTTTCAAAAGTCGGGTTTTGCTCAGTTGGTATAAGTCCACAAAGATACTCCTGTGGTTAAACGCTAAGTAAAACTTCGTCAGATATACATACATACATACATATGTATGCACATAAGTATATACATATGTACATAAGTATGTACATACATATACACATGTGTCTTGAGTTTTAATTTTTATTATTTCTGAGCCAAAAATAAAACTCAAACAAAAGAAGTAATGATTATTTTCTGAGCAAAATCGTATAGAAAAATTAAACGCTATTTCGTTATGCCCGTGTGGAACGTCCCAACCACATCACGGAACTTCCAGCAGAAGGTCCTATTGGAGGCTGTTTTTGCAAAATGTGAAAGATTGTGTGAGGGTGTGAAAGAGTGTGTTATTACATTTTCAGACCTAGGCTATAACATAGGCTATATTATATGAAGAGTTGCCACCTGCTGAAAAAAGTCAATTAAATAAATAAGTTAAATCACATATTACCATATAACGATCTGGATGATGTTTGATAGATGTATAGTCCGTTAAGTAGGTTACCATAAAATCGATTTTTATAGGGGAGTAGCCACCTGTTTAAATGCAAATTAAGTTGATTTAAAAAAAATTACATTTTACAATATGAATGCCAAAGTTTTAAGAAAGTTTAATTTCAAAAATAATTTTGGAAAGGGTTCCCATATGTTTAAGAAATTAATCAAAATTATAACAAGTGTCACAAACTTTAAACCTTCGGGTGCAATCGATATTAAATAAAATGTTACATCAAGATAGTTATTTTTAGAACTGTTACTTAATTCAAAAGTTATTTTCAATAAATTATACGTATAACTTTTTCAACGGTTCACGTCACGTTCGATCGATTCAACATTACGATTACAATACCTCTTGTTGTCAGGATTGTATTACGTTCGAATTATCATGTTAAGAATTTTATGTTTGACAGCTCGGCCCTTCTTGCATTGGCATCACCGCGATGGCATCAGTATCGTCACTATCATCAACCTCATCAGGGAGTGCACAAAACGGCTTGAGTTTATCTGCGGAACATCCTTATGTACGACTTTCTTGATAATATATGGTCCCCAAAATCGCGGAACAAGCTTTTGAGATTCGCCTGTTGGAAGTCGTTGTGTATGGCCATCAGGTCATCAACCTGATACTGATCTTTGCATTTCATGCACTGCTTTTGGATATTCTGCAATGCTACTGCTCGCTTTTCGTTGTTTTTAGACTCATCACTAGCGTTGATGCATGCTGATAGCAAGTTTTTGCGGATTACATCACGCAATTCGAAAACGAAATAAGTTGATTTGGTCTGAACCCGGTTGTACTGTTGGTTTGTGTGTTAACAGACCATTGTAAATTTCGAAGTTCTTCATCCCAGCTCTTTGCATTGGCACCGGATGCACGTAGAAAGTCGTAGAAAGGATAATTCCGTTTGCTCGTTCAGCTTGACTGCTGTATTGATGTGTTGAATGTCATTCTGTTGGCAATACTCGGTGAACTGCTTAGAGGTATATGCTGTACCCCTGTCGGTTACGATAGTTGTCGGTAACCCGAAGAAACTGCTGATTTCATTGAAAGCTGCTATTATATCTTCCGTTTTTGTATTTCGAGCAGGTTTTATAATTGAATACTTAGTGAATGATCACTAACTGTAATAACATACGAGTACCTGTGCTTGCTTTTAACGAAAGGTCCTAAGTGTTTTTTGCAGAATGCGCTTTAGAGTCTTCTCTATCGCAAAATCCTGTAGTCATCGCGACTGTATTTTACTATACGCCAACTTACTACTTTGGGTACGACATACACTAGTTTGTTCTGTAGTGCGATTCACTAACTTATTTTAAAGATATTCGTTTGGTTAACTCAACTTAACCAAAATTTTAGCGACCCTGCTATTCAGTAGCCATTTTTTAACGATTTTCGCATTCGCCGAATCAGCTGTTGATGTTAGCTAGTCGATGACCGACAACTAAACGACAACAAATTTTATGTTGTTAACTCAATCGAGAAAAGTGAAATTCGTGATTTCAATTTAAATAAAAGAAAAATTTTAAATTCAGAGATTTGTTTTCTTGTAATTAAAAAAGGAACATTAAATAATGTCATTTAAATATTTGACATATGATTTATCACGAGGTGATGAAGAAGTAAGCGCTCCAACAGTGGATCGACGTTTACTCCGAGATGTGGACAATCCCTTTCATCTAAATGCAACAGACTTTCAAACACTGTATCGGTTAACTCCAGACTTGGCTGAATACCTAATTTATCAGCTTGATAACCAAATAAGAGGATCCAGAATAACAGCAACATCAACTGAGAAACAGGTAGCTCGTGTAATCTTTAAGCCTGTATGCAATTTTAAATTTTACTTTTATATTGGTAGGTTCTAGCGGCGTTAAGGTTATTCGCAATTGGTTGCTATCAACGACTCGTAGGTGAACAATGGGGAATATCCATGAGCCAGTTTTCCGTAAGCCGGCATTCATCGGGTAACGGATGAAATCAATGATTCGTTGTTTCACCAGAAAGTGAGGTTTCCTATGACCCAAGTGGAACGCCATTGTGCTAAAGAAATGTTTGCTTCGGCGTCGTCTCCCTTTGTGGGAGGCTGTATTGGAGCCGTCGATTCCACGCACATATCAATTTTGCCACCAAGGAATCATGAGGAGGCTTAAGCCAACCACTACATCTACTATTCAATTAATATGCAAATGGTAAAAGCAAACTTTTACAAAGATCCATGTATAAAAACAGAAATATAGTTTAGTTTTAATATGCATATGTATAGATAAATGATTATAATTTTAAAAAAATTAAATATATGTATGTATGTAAATCCTAAATACGCTGGAGCACAACGCGAAGTTTGAAAACGATAACCATGGCATATTTGCAGGTTATTCCGCATATTCGTTGGAGTCAAGTTGATGACTATTCTAACAAAACACTCATAGAAGAGTCCCGAATTCTGCTACAATGGATCATTGCAATATACATATATAAAGAATTTTAAGTGTTTGTAGTTTGAAACAAACTAATATCTATTTCACTTTAATGAAATATAGCAAAATCGCTCAAATTTATATTTGGCAGCAGGCATTCTTTTGTTTTTTTTTCTATTCCTCTGTGCTTTTCGCTTATTTTGGCATTTAGTTTGACTGAGATGCCACTCTTTATCACTTTGAATAAATACAACGAAACAGCTGTTAAGTGTCGTTAAGAATAAGTTAGTGAATCGCACAATCGTTAGTGCAAACGGCAAATATTGCCGCTAAAAATAACAATTGTCGTACCGTTTAAAGTTAGTGAATCGCACTACTGATTTTTACGATACGAGCGACCATCTTGCATTTTGTAAGCATTCTTTATTTGCTCTCCTTGACCAGATTTTACTAACAATTTTTTTTCAGTCTTTGATCTTGTGGTTGCATTAAGTAGTTTGTAGAACATTTATGGTACTAGGCACTTTTTCATCATAACTAGGAGCTCTACTAAGCGCGTCGAGATGTCCCATTCGCGCACCTGGCCTATGCATGTACTCAAAGTCATATTTAAGCAACCTCATCCACCATCTAGCTTTGCGTGAACTAAGTTCTGGTTTTGTCTTAACACTGTTAATTGCTGAGCAGTCAATTACTACTCTAAAATGTTTACCATCTAGCTATGCGTGGAATAAGTTGGGGTTTTGCCTTGACACTACTAATTGCTGAGCAGTTAGTTACTACTCTAAAATGTTTACCTAGCACATACATATGTACATATATTCTGAAACGTTGTAGTGCTTCTACCTAAAACTTTAAAACTTCCAGCTCATAGCTGTGATGCGATTAAAGTTTTGTGTCACGTCTACAATAATACATCACAGGACTCCAAGCTACTCTAACCCTGGACTGCAGAAGTACCGCAGCCAAACCTATGCTGCTTGGGTCTGTATGCAATTCATGGCCAGCGCCAAAGTCATATAAAACCAACGTTGGTGCACTGCACAGCGCCGAAATCAAAGTATCAAATGCTGTTTGTTGAGCGAAACCCCACTGGAAGATACATATGTATGTATGTGCAGCGGCGTTTGTTGTTAATTGCGTTAACGGGCGTGTTATAATGGAACAACCTGTTACAAATTTCTGAAAGAAGCTAGTCAACCCGATGAATATTTGAGCTTCTGTTGCATTAGCTGGTGGCTTTAAATTTCTAATTGCCAACACTTTTCTTTCGCTTGGAGTAATGCCATCACTGTTCACACTATGTCCTAGGAACTCAATATCCGTAGTAAGAAACTGACATTTTCCGAGTCGCCAAGTTAAATTGTATTTTCCCATAAATTTATCAATTTATCATAAATTTATCAATCACTTTTAGTCCCTCATTAACTGAACGACTTGGTATGAATACATCACTCGTATATGGAATCACAATTTGAGGCTTCATTTCATCCACCAACTTATGCATCATCTCCTGAAACACTGCTGGTGCATTCACTAACACAAATGGCATTCGATTATACTCATACTTCTTGAGTAACAAATGCCGTATATTGCTTTGAGCTCACATCCACCTCGATTTGGTGATAACCCATATTGAAGCCAAGCGTTGTGAAGTACTTATTATTCGCCAAGCGTGTGAATAATTATTCTATTGTTGGCATTGGGAAGGGTTCTTTCACCGTAACTTAATTTATTTGTCGGTAATCGCCACATATACGGTGCTCACTATTTTTCTTCTTAACTAAAGCAATCGAAGATGCGTAGGGAGAGTTGGAAATACGAATGATTTTTTCTTTTAATAAGTCACTGATTATTTCATTAACAATAGAACGCCTTGCAAGCGGCAGTTTAAATGGCTGCAAACTCACAGGTTTGCCAATTGACAATTGAATTTTAATTTTTACGAGATTTGATTTACCGAGCGTCGGGAATCGTTTCTCATGTTTTCCAACATTAATTTTAATTAACTGAAATGGCCGTCAGAAACACAATTAAGTTCGTTGCAGGATACATTACACGTTTTCTCAGCACAACACGTCGCGCCCGAGTGAAATATCATTTCTATTATTTGCATCGCAAACTACCAACAAAATTGCATCAAAATTTACTTGATCAATTTCTAAATTCACGTTTAGCTTTACAAAGCATTCATAAAAACCGCCCCCATATTTTTTCTCGCAATGTATCGGTGAAATTATTAGCAAATATTTCACTGACAAGAGATCGAGCACTACCACAGTCGACGAAGGCTAAAGCCATTTTCCCACCAACTTTAATTGTTTTTGTTGTAAGCTTTTCGCCCGGTTCATCAATTTTGTTGCAATTTGCCGTGGCACTTGTTTTGCTACATTTATCACACCTAACCTGACGCTGCGTTTCACTATACCCAGCAAACATTTTTGGACGGCTCAGAATTATGAGTCCGAAATGAGTATAAAATATGACGGAAATATGAGGCTCAGAATTATGAGTCCGAAATGAGCGGAAAGAATGTAGGAAATATGAGGCTCAGAATTATGAGTCCGAAATTAGTAAAAAATATGACGCATATATGAGACTCAGAGTTATGAGTCATCATCTCTTGCAATTATGTATTGTATTTTGGAAATGCCGTTACTTGTGTTTCCACGAATTCCACGACCAACGAACACGTGCGTTCATCGATGAACAAAAATTCAGTTGAAGTGAAAGGTAACCTGGGAAACTTGTGAGATATATTTGGAAGCGCTTGGTCACCGACGAGTTGGATAGATGTTGAAGGCAAAATTTCCTTTCAAAATATGGCCATAACAAGTGCTTTTAAGGGTAATACTTTTGAAATGCCGTTTGGTGCTCTTAATTAACTTTTTATTATTGTTATAGAAGCGTTTTCTCGAAAATTTGGCAATGAGGTGGAATTTAAAAAAATTAAAATAAAGTGGTTTCAAACTGCGCGAGACCGAGTTATATATAGGAATAAGAAAACCCAAAGAAAATTTTTGTATAATTTTTTTTTTACCAAAAATGGAATAAAAACTGAATTTCACTTTCTTTATTTAGTATTACATTATTTCTGTTGTTTTACTATAAAAGAAACAGATATATTATAAGAACTCTTATTTTCTCTAAAATATGAGTCATATATGACTCCTAAAAGAGGCTCATATGGTATATGAATTCGGACTCATATGACGACCATCGCAAGCAGGGAAACACACTCATGTTGGACTCCTATAAGAACTCATAATGAGCGCTCACACTCCGAATTATGAGTCCAATCGGACTCATATCAGACTCCAAATGTTTGCTGGGTAATTACGCGATATATGTGTGTATGAATGTCCTGGTTTGTTGCAATTATAACAAATGTACACTTTATTGTTTTTAGCATTTATCATATCACCCATCACGTTTTTTGTATTGCATTAGTTTGAAGGGTAACAAGGGTATTGGCATAATTCAAGAATGATAAAAAACCAGAATACGACAACGCCGGCAGCATACACGTCACAGATGTTCATACCATAGGAATAGCGAGAAAAAAAGGAATGTGATAACCGCACTTGGTCTTTTATTTTCACTGACACTGCTATAATACTCAGCTCGGCATTTAACATTTATTAATCTGTTTTTAACTTTCTGTAAAAATCACTCAAAACTCAGAAAGATCAACCTTTTAAGAACCATTTGTGACGTCAATCCTTCAAACGAGACAAGTATGAAGTAACGGAGGTGCCTTTGTCGTCACCTTCTTTTCTCTGCATCGTGAGTATAATTGGTATATTTTTTCTACATATGAATATTTTCCATTTTGTTGCAGTTCATCGATTTCGTCAGAGAAATGGATATGCCGTACTGGATGCTGCGCTGTGTGCGTAGAAAATGAATGTAAAAGCGGCCGCGCTGAACACCCACTTGCCGACTGAAAATTGTTTGATGGCTGTATTGTATGCGTAGAAATCGAATGCAAACTTGTTGTTGGAAACGTTGCGTGAGCTGTAGATACAAAACTGTGCATATACGAGCGATGTTGCGTAGAAGCCAAATTGCATAACGTTGGATGTCCGAACAAACCTGGAATTGGGGTTGAGAATTCAAACCTAACTCCGGCAGATTTTCCCTGTTTCCAGTTGGAATTACGTGCATATTGGCTATAGTCGCACATACATACATACATATGTATGTACTTCGTGTTCGTATATTTGACTATACTCCGTTGTCTCATGAAAGTTTCTAGAAGGCCGGACAAGCGTTGGCAGATCTTTGGCGTCACCAAACGTAGATGATGAGAATCCCGTGACCGTAGAACACTGTGGCTGCGGATTTCGTGCTTGAGAAGATGAGGTTAACGGAGTGTGCCTAGGATCACTGCCTTCAGCTAGGACTGAATTATTATTACTTTTAACGCCAGTGGCGGATCCAGAGATGTGTAACATGTATTTGCATAATATTCAACTGTAGAAAATAATGAGTGAGTTATTTTAAATGCGAAAATATTTCAATTTCCCTAAATATCATGAAACGTCATTGCAAGAATATATAATGGATAGATGGTTTTGCAAAATTTTGATTCATAGTTTGTCGAATTTCACTTGAGTTTGAAATTTTAGCTGTACGCTAAGCTTGGAGTATCATGTTATTTGAGTAGGCCTTCATCCAGAAGCGTTAAATTTTGAAAGACGCGCGACTCAGTGGGTAAATCTTGGAAATACACTCAGCTCCATCTGTGAACTAATCAACTAGTATATTCCTCACAGCTTATCCACTAAGTTTCCCCAGATATGGGAAAACTTACAGCTGATTGAAAAACACTATAGATTGTCCTTTTGTAATTTGTTTTGAACTGTGGAAGCATATTATTGAGAAACAATTCCTGTAAACAAAAACACTGCAGTCTGCGATGGTAAGTACCTATCCATATTCATAAATTCAAGGTAGTTTTTCGTATAAATTAAATTTTTGAATAATCGTTGATATCTCATTGTGTGACTTTTTTTATGTTAAAAAGGAAGTTAAACGATTTTTCGATAATATAAATGAAAAATAATCTATTCAATGACACGATCGTGCGTTTATAGCGAAGCTCAAATGTCAAATGCTTCAAGATTTTGATAAAAATATTGATTTTTGTTGAGAATAATAATAATATTTATTACATTTCAAGTTTGGATTCATGCCGAGATTTGTTGTGCAAAGCAGATGTAAACAAATACAAGCTCTTCAATATTATGGTTCGACAATTCCTTTTTTGATTTCGTATCTACGGCATCAGATTTTTTAGCACAAACCTAATATTTCAATTTTCTAAAATTTCATCGTGACATCGCGCAAAAAAGGCAGCTTATTCTTAACTTATATGATACAGCGACGTTTGATAAGTGTTTTTGTTCGTGTAAATCAATAATTTTTAGGAAAACTTAAAAAAAATACAAATAGTTTTTTTTCTTGCTTCGTTCTGCTTCATGATCCCTATATCAAAAATAAAGCAGTGCAATTAACTAGGTTGTGCGTGTGCCGAGAGAATTGAAAAATTGTCTTTTTATCATTAAGGTAAAAATACCTCTTTTGGAACGAGTGCCAGTTTTGAAACAATTTTATACATTTTTGTAGAAAAATAATTAAGGTGCTCTGTGAACACACATGAGTGCGATTTTCCCGCAACTTCGTGAGCTACATAACTTCGTCTGTAAAAAGTCTGTACCCTAAAGACAAATGATATAGAAAACCTGATCAACTGTTTAATTAAAAGATTCAGTGGATTCTCAATAATGACACCGTTGTTCAACGTTTAAGGCTCTAAAGCGAATTAAATCACAGGCAAAGTCATTGGCAGGACCAGCAAAAGTTGAAAATAAAGAAGTTGCCTACCTCTGCATTAGAAAAATTGAAGCAATGCGATACACCCGATAATTCACACTTATCTTCGCATATTCTGCAGATTTCCTGTGACAAACCCGAGTTCTGAACGCTCCTTTTCCACTCTTCGACTTATGAATGCGACGTTGAAAGAACTATATTTAACCATTTTGTGGGTTTTGAGCAATGTTTTTACTTTCCGTTTAAATGGACTATGCGCGTAATTGCCATACAAGCGGCGAGATTCAATGCCACTTTCTGAAAATTGTCAGAAACCTTTAACCTTCTGTTGCAATCGATATTAAATAAAATGTTACATTAGGCTAGTTATTTTTAAACTGTTATTTAATTCAAAAGCTCTTTTCAATAAATTATATATACATACATATGTATAACTTTTACAACGGCTCACGTCACATCCGATCGATTTAATAGTAAAACAATACCGCATAGAGAATTTTAACCAACGGTCATTTTAAGAATAAAGCGGGTGGCTTCAGTGTCAGTTGTCAGGGTTGTATTACAATCGTATTGTCATGTTAAGAATTTTATTGCTGATATAAGTTAAAACATTTAATATCATATGCGAACCTCAATACAGCTTAATTTCCCAAATACTTTTATAAACAATTGCCACCTGTTTATATGCACAATACTCTATCGACGTATCTGCACCTTGGCGCGGTGATAGGGCTTGCGTACACCAGTGATGATTCTGAGCTGTATCGGCGGAGCGGACGGAGTCTGCTCTGGTAGGGTCTCCCATGCCGAGGAGGTCAAATTTGAGGTGTCAGACTAAGACAGGTACAAACACTTTAAGCTAAGGTGTTGAGGTACCCGTGCCGAGAGCTGTATGGCTGGTAGTGTATAAAGAACCAGTCGCGAACGGTCCCCACCGATGCCCGGGCAAGGTCGGCTGTATTAAGTACCTTACCCCGGTACGCTGGCAATGCCGGGGTGGACAACCCCTTCCATGCTTACTCGTGGGACCAAAATATGAATTCAAGTAACATTATAAATAAAATGAGCAAGGATGGAAAGGAGGAGAAGGAGAGCGCTCTGGGAATGCTCTCTGAGGACGAGCTTCTGGCGAGTAGTCAGGAGAGCGTCAGGGCAGCTGGTACCAGCCATAGTACCCCTGTCACCGAGAAAACAACAGCCGTCAAAGGGGGCGCACCAGCCATAGTGGCCCCGAAGAGAGCCAAGAAATCCTCTGGCACCTTGCTGAAAGCGAGGTACCAGAGGGCCCTCTTCATTCTCGACAAGATTGCCAAGAATGAGCGGGAGGGTAAGATACACGAGCGGGACGCGGATGACAGAGTCAGGTATGAAGCGGTGGTCAAGGAGTACGAGACCGCCCTTGCCGCAAAGACCGCTTCACATTCGCAGCAACAACCAAAAATGCAGCAGTCAGCGAAGCGCAATCGGTCGCAAGAAGAGAACGAGCGCAGCGCGAAGAAGGGCAGATTCCCCAAGCAGAGCGAGGGCCCTTCAACTAGTGCTCTAGCATCGGCAAAGCACACCTACAGCGAGGTGGTCCGAGACCATCTCCAGGTTGCTCTTGTCGATGCAAAGAGCAATAATGGAAGGCAAGTTCTGGCAGTGTGGAGCTCCATTGAGGGACGGCTATCTGAGATGGTCGTAGAACACCTCATGGAGAAACAGACTCCAGTGCCAGCCTTCAACTGCGAGGAAGTATGCCGGGGCTGCAGAATCATTAAATGCGCGGACGGGTTCTCAAGGGAATTCCTGGAGAAGAGCGTCGCTAAGATTAGCAACGCATGGGGTGAACTTTCGTTAAAGCTCATCCCGGCTTCGGAGATTCCCAGGAGACCCCGGGCGCGCATCTGGTTATCCAAGATGAAGGTGGAGAGCTCGAAGCTCATCCAGTGTCTTAAGCTGCAGAATTCAGGTGTCCCGATGGACGACTGGATGGTCCTGAAGGCTGAGGAGCAGCAGCATAACAGCCAACCAGTCCTTCTGCTCATAAATAACGAGTGTCTGCCGATACTCGAGCAGAAGGATAACAAGCTCAGATTTGGCATCAGGGAAGCCAAACTGAAGGTGTTTCCGGCTTCGGTTGCACCGGACGGCACCCTTGAAGAGATCGAGGACACGAGCAAGCTCATGGAGGAGCTTAAGCTGGCGGTGCCGGCTATGGACTGTGCCTCGTCTACAGCAGGGCAGGCTGTGAGTGCGCCACCTACCAACGCCCCAAAGGATGTTGAAGGTAGCGCAGATTAATTTGCAGCATGCCAAAATAGCCTCGGACAACCTAAAAGTGCTCCTTAGGGAGGAGGACGTCGACATCTGCCTTATTCAAGAGCCTTGGGTCTGGCGCTCAAAGATTATGGGTCTGCAAATAAGGCACTACAACCTATTCTACACTCATGGAGAAGGTAAACCTAGGGCTTGTATCCTCGTTAGGAATACTATCAATGCTTTCTTTTTACCTAATTTCAGCTCAGATGACGTCGCGGTGATCAGGGCCGAAGGGAAAAGCGGCCGGAGCGTGGTTATCGCCTCCGTATATATGGCCCATGATCGACCCGCACCACCTGAGGAGGTGCAGGGACTGATGAGAGGACCGTCAACCGGAAGAGAAGCTGTTCTGCTGGGCTACGACGCCAATGCAAGACATGCAATGTGGGGGAGCAGCGAGACGAACGAGCGAGGTGAGTCTCTTTTTGACTTTATAATAGCAAATGATTTCAACATATGCAATATAGGGAATTCTCCTACCTTTATTTTTCCGAGTTCGGAAACCTTTGGAGGGTGGGAAGAGGTCCTTGACATTACTTTGGCAACAAACTCTCCCGATCTTGTAGTAAGAAACTGGATAGTTTCGCAGAAGATCTCGTTTTCCGATCATCGCATGATCCTTTTCGAGATAGGCTGGGAGAGGGAGAGTAGACCACCATCAAGAAACCCAAAACGAATGTCTTGGAATCTATTTGATAAGGTAGTCAGCGATAGACTCTGTAGAAGCAAAACACCCATTAATTGTCCGGAAAATCTGGATGACCGAGTCAGGTCTCTGGAGAAAAGTTTTCAGGCGGCCTACGGCGTCGCTTGTCCAATCTCGAGGAGCAAGAAGACCTACCCTCCGTGGTGGGACAAGAGTCTGAGTGACCTGAGGTCAAATCTCAGAAGCATCTTCAATTTTTGTTACTCGAGGAGAGATTTTCAAGAGTATAGGTACTCCCTGAGGGAATACAAAAGAGCCATACGTAACGCAAAGCAGAAATCCTGGCGAGATCATTGTGAGTCGATTGAGTCCACGAAGGAGTCGGCGCGACTAGGCAAAATTCTTGCTAAGGAGCATTCTAATCACACATTCGTAAAGCGGACTGATGGTACATGGGCGGAATCATCAGCTGAAACTCTGAAGATTCTAATAGATACCCACTTTCCGGACTGTCCTGTAGAGACAGTGAGCAGGAGAGAGCCGGTACAACAGGTTGTGCCGACAGGGCTGCTGGGTGAAATCATAACTGAAGAAAAGATTGCCTGGGCAATCAATAGTTTTTCACCATATAAATCCCCAGGGTTGGATGGAATCCTCCCTATTATGCTGCAGAAGACCCAAAGGTCATTGATAAGTGAACTGAAGGAGATCTTTACTGCCTGCATTCTCTACAACCATATCCCAGCTACCTGGAGGAAAACAAGGGTTGTTTTCATTCCTAAATCGGGTAGAAGGGGACACGAGGTGGCCAAAGATTTTAGGCTAATAAGTCTTACATCCTTTGTTCTAAAAGTTCTTGAGAGAATTTGGGACCAGCATATAAGGAAACTACTAGACCAATATCCACTCTCTACGGCGCAACATGCGTATTCAAAGGGAAAATCCACGGAGACAGCACTACATAATGTGGTGCGTACTGTGGAAAAATCCCTTATGCAGAAGGAATTCACTCTGGCTGCGTTTGTTGATGTCGAGGGCGCTTTCAACAACGTCAGGGCTGATGCGATAGGATCCGCCCTTGTTAGGGCTAGGGTCGAGGAACCAATCAGGAATTGGATCTCGAGCCTGCTCCTAAATCGTGAGATATCAGCTGAGCTGGGGGGAGCAAAGGTGAATAAACAAGTAGGCAGGGGCATGCCACAGGGTGGAGTGCTCTCACCTCTTTTGTGGCTCATCACCATTAATGATATCCTAGTCGAACTTAACACAGGCGGGGTTAAGATTGTGGCGTATGCCGACGATGTGGCAATCCTGATTACGGGTCCCTTCCCTTCCGTGATGAGCGAAATCATGGAAAGAACGTTGGCAAGATTAAGTAGGTGGGCACAAGGCTGTGGCCTTAGGCTAAATCCAGATAAGACAGAGCTGTTGCTCTTCACGAGGAAGTATAAACCACCTACCTTCAGACCACCAAGCTTGAACGACCAACAACTAGGTTTATCCTCCAGTACGAAGTACTTGGGGCTGACCATCGACTGTAAGTTAAGTTGGAAAATGTGCATTGAAGAGCGAGTACGGAAGGCCTATGTTGCTTTCTATGCTTGCAAATCGATGTTTGGCAAGAAGTGGGGTCACAAGCCGAAAATGGTGCTATGGATGTACCAAGCGGTGGTGCGACCGGTGCTGAGCTATGGCTCTGTAGTCTGGTGGGAAGCTCTCCGGAAGAGCTATAACCTCACGGGTCTGCAGAAGGTTCCACGCACTGCGTGTGTTGGTGCCACGGGAGCCTGTCGCACCTGTCCCACGGCGGCTTTGGATCCCATTTTAAACCTGCTTCCAATTGACTTATATGTAATGTGTACATCTTCTCAGACAGCACTTAGGCTCAGAGAGTCTGGGTGCTGGAAGGCTACACAGCAAGGACACAGCCCAGCAAGAACAGTTCCGGTCACGTTACCTAGTGACATGACCGGCACGCATCCCTTTCAATACGGCACAAGACGTTGCCCGTTTCTATCACTTTCTTAAGAGCTTTGGGAAAAATGTGCAACAATTTTTGTATACATGTGATATCCTATCACCTTCTTACACACATGTTTGGCCTAGGGATTGTAGTATATATCTATCCTTGTTGCACCCGTTCGTTTTTAGGTATTTTTTGAAAGTTTAAAAAAACTCGTACCTAGCGGATTTTTACCTAGTCGCCACCGTAGCCCAATGGTAGAACATCTGCCTACTAATCTGAAACCCCAGGTTCGAATCGGAAAAAATCTTTTAAATTTTTAAAAATTTTTTTTTTGTTTTATTTAAAAATTATGTACGAAAATGTCGTAGTAAAATAATACATCACTAAAATAAAATAATATTAAATAATGTGTAGTATGTGTTAAATTAAGATTTGATTTCAATTCATATAGTATATTATTTGTACATATTTGATAAAAGTACAAAGCAACCAAATAAATGAAAAATTTATAATTTAAAACGCAGAGGATAAAAGGAAATAAGCGAAATGTAGAAGTTAAAATTAATTAGATTAAAATTATTTTTCAGTCAATTAGTAGCTTACAATTAAAATTAAAAACTATTCTTTTATTGCATGAATATGCACATATCAAGTCTACGCAGAATTTATGTTTAAGTATTTACATATGTTTATTACTACTTCTGTTTTTTATTAGCAATAAAAACTATAAATTATATATGTATATATATATGTGAATATACAAACATATACACCTATATGCTAAGGTAGACTTGTTTAAACAACACATATATACACATGTGTAGAATTAACTTAAGTTATCATAATTATAATACTGATGTATGTACATACATATGTACATGTTGAATTTTTATATTGTCATGCCACTTTTGAAATTGAACCCCTTTGCCGATATTTCCTTTGTTTATGTCGATGGTGGCTTAATTCAATTGATTTTCGTATTATTTTTTCAAATGATACACGCCCATCTAGCTTAAAAATTTCTGAAACCATTAAATGAAAGAAGTTTGAGTATTTCAATGTATGATGAATAATTGTCGATGACTTACCAAACAAAATCTCTGACGCTAACGAAAATTGTGACAAGGCTTGTTTGTCACCTCTTCCGTCCCAATTACAAAATGAAATAAAGTCATCCGTATAGACTTTACGGAAAACTTCGTCCACACTCCCAGATGTCCCCTTCAGCCGAATCAAAAATGTTTTCTAAAAGTAAATGAGTTCGATATTGCTAATCGCCTAATTTGATAAAACTTTAATACTTATATGTATATTAGGCTGGGCCGAAAAAACTCATTACGTAAAATAAAGATGCCGTAGTGAAAATTTACTGCCTTTGTTGCATCTTAATACACTGTGAAAATTTGGGCTTAGTTTTTCAACTTTTGACCGGATCCCTGGAGGTTTAAAAGGGTCCAGCGTCACAAAAAAACAAGATTTTTCTCAAATAACTTCCAAACCAAAACTCATATCAAAATCTAATATTCAGTAAAGTTGTAGATCAGAAAATTTCCTACAAAATTGTCTCTTGCATATGTTGCCTGTGCCTTATCACTTCTTAGATATGGGGCTTTTTTTAAAACTAACCATTGTAACCACTATGGGGAATTTTATTTTTCTTTACAATTTTATTTTTATTTTTACGTAATATACGAGTACATACATATGTACATATAATTGAAAAGGCTCTGCGTTGAATACTCAATAATAACTTATTGCGAATTATGTTTCGTTGTTTTGATAATGAAAAACGTTCTGCTGCGTAGTAAAAAAAAAAAAATTAAAAAATAATAAACGGTAATAAAGATAAGAGATATTTCAGTTCATTATTTCAATTTCACAAGAGCTGTAAGCCCAAAATACAATAACGCAGTGACAGTGGTAGTGGCAGTTTCTGAAATCAGCTGTTACTGTCAATATCGGCAGTGACTGCCGGAGCAAACACAATGCGGCGGTGTCAGTGAGCATAGTTTTCTATAAGCTGCATATGCTGTAGTCCCTCTCACACTCGTTGAAAATGACAGCAGTGGCAGTGAATTTATAATTAGGGCTAAACGGAGCAGTACTCCCAACTGTCACTCCTGTATTGTGTTCAGCTCCATTAGACAGCATTGCTTCTACAAAACAGCTGATTTCGAAAAACAGCCACTGCCACTGCCACTGCGCTATTGTATTTTGGGCTTTAGTCTTGCAATTTCTGGCGTTTTTTCAGTCGAGTGTTTGTCATTAGTGCATCAACAAATAGATTACAATTATTTTCATTAGTGAAGTTTTAATATTGATTGTGAAAAGTTACAAGGTAAACATAACCTATTATTACAAATTTTTGATCAACTTTTATTATAATATTTTATTACAATATTTGCTTCAGCGAAAAGATATTATGGCAAAAATAACAACTCGTACGAAAGACTTGTGTCCACTTTTCGGAAATGTTGAGGATATTTCCCCAAATATTGCACGACAACTACCAACATACCAGGATACTATAAAATGTTACCATTACACTCGAATGCAGCTTATGGGCCAAGGAAGCCAACAACCACCATCAAGAAAAGTAGCTAATTTAGTTGCAGTAGGAAGGTAGCGGAAGTTTGGAGTCGCGCATCTCTTCCAATATTGACTAATACTCGCATAATTGACATGATTTTAGCTTACAATAAAAAATACCAGAATGTTATTAAACCTCTCAAACGCAGGAACACACAATTTTTAGAAGAAAAGTTGTCTAAATTTAAAAGTGAAGCTTCAAAACTTTTTGATATATGTATGTCATTGTAAATGTAAAGTACGAGAATCGTGTCAATGCGAGAATTTTCGTAAAGTACCGCTAATTGAGACGGAATTCCTGAATGACCAACGAACTGATCGAAAGATGTTTATAGGGAGTATAGATCAAATCAAAACAAGAGAGCTGCGAAAAAAAGTCGAACGAAAAGAAAAAGTACAACAACTTGAAGCTGCTATGCCAAATCTGATTTCAAATGAAACGGAAATATGTTTGCCTACAAATGAAAGCTCCGATAATACTTCAACTGACGATGAATTTATTTGTCCTTATGTTGACAAATCTAAACGGCAAAAATTAGAAAAGTCTCAGAGTCAAATGAGGTTAGCGTTACCGTCTACGGCAAGGGTTGCAGATTTAACTGGTGCATCGAACAGAACTATTGCTAAAATTGCTACGGCTGTCTTAGAAGATATGCAAATGGTTTCGGTAGATAATAAAACAAATATAATAGATAAAAACAAAATACGTAGAGAAATAATTAAAAATAGAAAATGTCTTCAAAATTCCGCCGACAAAAAATGTATAAAAGGATTGTTCTACGACGGCCGTAAAGACTTAACAATATTCCAGACAGATGGCCGTCGAGTTACGGCGAAAGAGGAACATATTTCCATAATAGAAGAACCTGGAAGTGTTTATTTTGGTCATATTTCATTAAATGCTTTAGACAGTGCTGAAGAAATACTTCAAGGGTTGGTTTCACACTTTTTGGAATGCAATACTAGCCTTGAACATTTGATGGTGCTTGGTGGTGATGGAAGGAGGCGTATTCCGGAAGTTTGAAGTCTTTATTGGCAGACCATTACAATGGAGTGTTTGCATGCTTCATATGAATGAGCTTCCTCTGAGATATTTGCTGCGGGAACTAGATGGCGGTACAGAAGGTCCAAGCTCGTTTTCAGGACATTTGGGAAAACTGCTCGAAGGCTGTGAAAAGTTGCCTGTAGTTTCTTTTCAACCCATTGTAACAACTCTGCCAATACTTTCAGAACAAGAATTAAGCACGGATCAAAAATACTTATATAATATTTGTTGTGCCATCAGTTCTGGTTCTGACCGTTTATCTAAAAGAAATCCTGGACGGATAAATCATGCGCGTTGGTTAACTACAGCTAATCGGCTGTTACGGTTGTATGTCGCGACAAATAAGCCTCCAGAAAATCTTGATATCTTGGCCAGATTTATTTTAAAAGTATATGCAACAACGTGGTTTCAAATTAAAACCAAGCCACTTTTACAATATGGTGCTATTCATCTGTGGAATGCCATTAAAGCATCAAGAGAGTTTCCAGATAAAGTCAAAGCAATATTTGAAAGAGTTATTTCTAAAAACGCCTATTTTGCATACCCCGAAAACTTACTTTTGGCTATGCTTTTTGACTCTCGGGAAAATGTAAAAGATTTAGCAATAAATCGAATACTTGCTGCACGGGAAATTTTGCAAAATGGTATACGATTTTTTAAACCACCTGCTGTTTTATTTGAAGCAGATGATTACATTAATTTAATTGACTGGCAGGAGTGCATATTGACAGAACCTCCTTTAACTATGGGACTTTCAGAAGAAAACTTAAAAAAACTGAACAAAGAAAATCAAGTTCTGGGAGAAATTTCAAATTTTCCATGTCATACGCAGGCAGTAGAAAGGTGTGTTAAGGCTGTAACGGAAGCATCGTTGAAAGTGTGTGGAGAGACTTCCAGAGACGGCTACCTTAGAGCAAAATTTGATGGGAGAAAATTTTTACCAAAGTTCGACAATAAGAGCCAATACTACAAAGCTGAAGATACAAATAATATAAATTAAGCATTTTCAATTATATGTACATAAGTATGTGTATTACGTAAAAATAAAAATAAAATTGTAAAGAAAAATAAAATTCCCCATAGTGGTTACAATGGTTAGTTTTAAAAAAAGCCCCATATCGAAGAAGTGATAAGGCACAGGCAAAATATGCAAGAGACAATTTTGTAGGAAATTTTCTGATCTACAACTTTACTGAATATTAGATTTTGATATGAGTTTTGGTTTGGAAGTTATTTGAGAAAAATCTTGTTTTTTTGTGACCCTGGACCCTTTTAAACCTCCAGGGATCCGGTCAAAAGTTGAAAAACTAAGCCCAAATTTTCACAGTGTATTAAGATGCAACAAAGGCAGTAAATTTTCACTACGGAAAAATAGATTTGTAAAAATTTTTTTTTTATATTGATTTCGGCCCACGCTAATGTATATACATATGTTGATATATGAGTATATGTGTATATTTGTAGACTCATTCCCAAAAAAGGTCTGCGACATTTTTGCTACTTTTGGCTATTCGTTTGGGTATTAAATGTTTATAAATTTTTTGTAAAATTCTATCTTATTATATTCATAACAAAAATCATATACATAAGTCCATATTTCAACAAGATTAAGATTAAATGAACAAAACAAAAAAAGCCAAAAATCGCACAAAAATTCGCACACTTATTTTTTGGAACTGAGTATATGTATGTATGGTACATATGTATGTATGAAAAAGGTTTTTATCTCACCATAGCTTCCAGGTATTCTTGACATGGTATTTCATGTGCGGCAGCTAGCGTTGGCAATGGAAAAACAGAGGCAATTTCCACCTGCAACTCATCCACTTCTTCTCCGGTCATACGGCTAATCGAATGGTGAATCCTGCGAAGCATCACCTTGCACTCTCGCACCATTTTATAGTGTGTCAGCTCCTCACTTTTTTCGATTTTCTGTAGAAATCTTATAGTATAGTATAGGAGTCAAATGCGAAGCATAAAATAGTTGTTTATGTATGTACATATACAGATGTATAATACGATTATACTTACATTTTCTTTGCAAATCATTTCCAAGTTGGCTAAACGAACGTCGTGTGCATCTAACCGGTCCAATATTTGGTTTTGGTTTCCCAAGATCGATTTTAATAACATGATTTCTTCTGTAAATGAAAACATATACTATGGAAATAGCCTTTATTTAAGCATTCAGTTTACCTTTTTCGGTGGCAGGTTGCTGATGAGCTATGCTCGAATCTGGTACTTGCTCGTAGTTGTGCACTGTATGGAATGGCTTCCTAAATGGAACCGACTGATGTGGGGTTGGCGTTGTGAGCGTGTCGAAGCTTTCGTCACTAAAGGTAAATTCCATATCTGAAACTCCAAACACAGTTTCCGGCAGTATCATTTTTATACAAATAAGTAAGGTGCTCGTTAGTATATAATTTTTATTTATGTAAAGTAAAAAGTGAAAGGGGAATATGCAATAGGTAAAATATGCAAAAAAAAACGATATATAAAGTATGCTTTTTGACTAATATCGAAAGTCATGGAATAAATGGTGCAAAAGCGGAATAAGTATGCAATTACCACCTTCAGGTATGCAAAAAAATTTATATTCAATATCACGTTTTTCAATTTTTAATACTTTATCGTCTAGTTGACCAGCTAATATTATTCCCAGTGCCGGAGAAGATTCGACTGGTTCATCAAAGTAATTTTGAAGATTTTGAAAACAGTGCCCAAGCATAAAAATTCGGCCTAATTGCTCTTCAATGTCTATTATTTTAATCGGGCCGTTGCTACGACTAAAACAATAAGAATCTTTTTCATACTTATAATCAATATTAAATGAACCAATTTTGGATTTTTTGCTATTGTTGGCATTTACATCATTTGCTTCTTCTGGCCTCAGATATAATTGTTGCAAAATTTGATTGGGCTTTTTAATAAGTTTTTTCAAATACTGCATGTTGTTTTCGAACTTATAAGCAGAAAAACTGTCTATAGGCCCAAATTTCTTAGCGCAATCAGTTAAATGTAATAAGCCATGGACATTATAACTGACTAAATGGTCCCCATATATATCACCAAACAATTTAACAAATTCTTGCAAAATTTCTTGGGCGACATTGGCCTCAGACCTTAAGGACTTTTTACAAGAAATCAGTCTTATACCTGCATGCAAAAGAAGGAAATGAAAATAAAGTTCGCTTCTTACTGAACCATTTAGCACAAAAATTCCAATATATAACAAAAATTGTCTAAATTCGGTTGACTTCCAATTACTCATTTCGTTTAAATCCCTGCACACCCGACCAAATTCTGAGGGAACGTATTTCGACAAAAAGTTAATTTTAGCATTCATTTCAGTGACGTTACCATTTTTTATCAGCAATCGGAGCAATTTTTTGGACACACCGAGATCAACAAGATGCATTGAATCTAATGGAAACTGCGACACCATCTTGAAACCAGCTTTCTCTAAAACACTTTCACAATTTTTAAATGCAGAATTATGATGTGCTGGTACCGCTCTAATTTTAAAACTTAGATCTGTTCGTAAATCATGAATTTTTTTTTAGAAGCAAACCCTTCTGTTAATATAACTTCAAACTTGGTCACATTTGGAGCAGCTATTTTTTCTGTTGTGTGATTGTACACCTGTAATAAATGCGCGGGCAGGTGAATCACAAGAAAATAAACGAATATCAAATTTTTTCTTAAGTGGCGATGAACCCACTTGAAGTCCATTGCTCTTTAAAAAAAACTACCTCATCACAAAAATCCTTCAAGAAATCGTTGGCGTTCCAAGGTTTTTCTGTTCCAGCAAAGCAAGCAATTGTAAACGGAGGTTCATTTGGAAAACCAACGATTGCTCCAAGGATCGGCCATAACACTTTATTTGAATTTTTGAATAATTTAAGGCCATCAATTCCAATGTCGAGGTGAATTTCGTCTTTATCATCAAGAAAAGGGAAGGAACTGGTTTCAAAATGATGCTGGATTCCTCTGTATATAAATTCTCCGCTTGGAATCGACTGCAAAACAACTTTTTTTCTGCTTGTGCCAAAAAGACTTTTTGACGACAGTGGCAAACCTTCAACTCCCATTTTTCTAAGAGTTTGCAGCAGATCACTGACAGAGTTATGAGACACTCTGTTTCTAATAGCCCACAACTTCAAATGAAGAGCTTTATTAGAATTATCCAACTCTAATGCACCATCATTTTCCACGACTTCCATACTTTCATCACTGATGACCACCGATTCATCAGAGCAGTCCGAACTGCTGTCATCTTGCACAACCGCTCTTTCACATACCACATTTTCACTTATTCCGTACGTTTTTGCAAATTTTGCCACACTTGAACGCCACTCTTTTCTTTCGTGGCTCATTAAATTAGAAAAAGTCTTTTTGTTCATGTTTTTTCCGTTTTAATGAGGAAAGAAATAGATATTTTTTGGTCAAATGTTAACTTACCGCTTATTTTTTTAATTGCTCAGTTGCCGTTGTTGTCGCCTTATCTATCGCTGGTAAATAAACGCTTGCTGAAATCCGCAAATAAATACGTACGCTGAGTTTAAAACTTTAAACAAAATTCGATTTCACATAAAAGCCACGTGCGCAAACAAATTAATTATTGTGTAATTTTCGTTTGACGTTTAGCACCCGGGCAACGTTGTTTTTCTTTTGATTTGTTTTGATATGAATACTGCATCGAATGACATTTCTCATTTTTCGTTTATTTTGCCTTTGAAGCAAAAACGAAAAGCAAGATATGTTTAATTAGCTAGACTGCTTGCACAAACGTACAAGATAGATAGGTAATTATGCGGGTGTATTGGTACCACCAAAAAATTTGTACATGTGTATGAGTTTTGGTCACGCAGGTTTTGCTGGGAGTAGTATCCTTGATCAACTACCCTCAGACATAGTTAACACCCGGACGGACTACATCCCTCGCAAACTGGAGTTTGAGCACAGGATTAAGACTGTGTTTCCAAGCAGGAATGCGTGGAGGAGGGGTGAGGTCCTTGCCGATAGCGGCATTCAAATATTCACTGACGGTTCCAAAATGGATTCTGGAGTTGGAGCCGGCTTTTACTCCGAAACCTTGGAATTATCCACGTCTATCAAACTCCCTCCGTACTGCAGTGTTTTCCAGGCGGAAGTCTGTGCGATTTGGCAAGCCTGCAAATCGCTTGAAAACAGATGCGCAACGGGGAAGATAAATATTTTTTCCGACAGCCAGGCGGCAATAAAGGCGCTAGCGGCACCAAATATTGGCTCAAAGGTAGTCGGTGCTTGTAAGCAACAGATTGCCTCTCTAACAAATCTAGAAATTACTGTCACCTGGGTTCCCGGGCATAAGGGAATCGAAGGGAACGAAAAGGCCGATGAGCTAGCACGGTGCGGCTCGGCAGAGGATGAGGTAACAACTAGTATCGAGATAGGTATACCCCTAGCCGTAGTGAAGGGAAATATACGAAATTTCTATCTCAACAGGGCTCAACAAAGATGGAAAGATACCATTACATGCAGGATATCAAGAACTACCTGGCCGGACTACAATAAGAAGAGGACCAGAGGTCTTCTTTGTAGGCCCAGGGCTGTCACCCACAAACTTATCGCAGTATACACGGGCCACTGGACCTTGGGCACGCATGCGGGAAAAATGGGCATTCCGCATAACCAATACTGCAGAAGCTGCAAAGATGGGGCTGAAAAGGAAACGGTCGAGCATCTCCTGTGCAAATGCCCGGCCCTGACCCGCATTCGGCTAACATACTTAGGAAGTCCCTTCCTTGACAACCTAGGGCAGGTATCTAGGATCGAGACCTCCAACATAGTAGATTTCATTAACAACTCTGGTTGGTTGTAATGCACATCCTTCCATTACCAAGTAGGTTTTTCGAGTTTATGGCATCAAAACGGCAGTATTTTTTGCTACTTGGGCGGCATGGGTCGCAGCCATTTTACCTACCTACCTATATGCACAATAAGTTAAGTACAAGAAAGAAACGACATTTTACAATACGTGTGCCAAACTATATTTAAAAAATGTGTGATTTGAAAAATAATTTGGAGAGGGTTGACACCTTGACCTAAACAAAAAAGTTTTAAGAAAGCTTTATTGCGAAAATATTTTTGGAAAGGGTTGCCACCTTTTTAAAAGAGTACATTAAATGAAATTAAATTATTAAGTTAACGGAAGTATCACGTAGTGAGATTCAAAGAATGAAGGCCTAATAAAACTCTATCATGAAAACATATTTAAGGAGTGTTGCCACGTGTTTGAAAACATGAATTTAGTGATATTTGTAATCTAACTGAAACATAATAGTTTTAATTGGGAACGAAAGAGCTTATACGAAAACGTGTTTGATGACTTAATAAAGAAAATGAAGCTTCTAAATGGCACTATCGTTTGATTATGTTGTGCATTTCTAACAATAAATTAGGTTTCACGGGCATGGCATACTGCGCAGTTGCCAATGACAAAAAAGTTCAGCAACTAACCGTAATCGGAAATTATGAAGTAGGGGTATATTTTGTTTTAGATAGCAAAAAAAAATAAAAACCTAAACCAAAAGTTATTACCTTTGGTGAAATTGTGTATTTCATTTTCCGTTACACTCGAATCCATAACGTTAAGCCGAATGATATGCGAAAAGACATCTGCGAAAATACCTGTCAAGGTACATATGCTTGCTTTGAAATAAATTGTATGGATAGTTTATCTCATAATAGCTTTGCCCACTTTGCTTACATTTTTTCACCACAATAAAAAAGGCGTTCGTTCTAGTTACAGTTAATATTACACTGTTTTAAAAAACTTTCTTATCGAAAAATCATTTTTTTATGAGGTATCAAAGTGATAACAGATAACGTTAATTTAATAGTTCCTCTGGAGAAACGTGTTGTTTGTGTTTTGGCAAACCAATTCCTTGTTTTTGCATACTCATAGATATGTATGTACATAATTCCTCGTTTGCCCATTTTTTACATATCAGTGTTTGTATTGGAATACTTTATTTGCAATACCAAATTTGTACTCAAAACCGTACTTGAGTTTCAATTTTGCAAATTATTTGTGTTAAAAAACATAATGTTCAAAACACATAAAGGGTTTGTTGCATAAGGATTGTTTAGCTGTTGCATGCCATAATATTGTAGTTCTACCTTGTAAATTTTAATAAAACCGATGATCATACATGTATTTGCAGTTTTTGAGATAAAAAAATAAAACTAAGTAACTCATCAATCCAGCTAGCCACTATAAATTTCAAAGTTTTAACTGTACCACTATTCCCGACTGCGTTGACATTTTTTAAAACTAATTCTACAGGTATCTGTTGCACGTGTCTTCGATTCTTAAATGCTGAATCATCTTTAATCATATCGTGAATTTGTAGAAATTCTCTTTCATTAACTCGTTGGATTTTAATAATAAAAATTACCATAAATCTGTCAATTGAATAGTATATTCAACTCACCATCCACAAATCGCTTTACTTATGTACATACTTATGGAAATGTGTTCAAAACTCATATTTTATTTCAAATTAGGGAAATAATTTCAAAAATTTTGGTAAACCGCAAATTGAGCGCCGAAGCGGGCATAAACTGAACATGTACATTTGGTTTGGAAAGTCAGGAAAAGGAGTACTTTTATCTACTTTTTCATCAATGCCATCTATCGTATTTATACTTAACAGCCCGTGTTGCCATTTTGGCGTGATTTAGCTCTTTATTTTTACATTCAACTGCCAAAATTTGGCTTTATTTCCAAGCTCTTTTTGTGACTCTCTTTGAAACTATTGAACCAAAAATGTTCAATTGTTCAACCCATGGCGAATCCATACAAGGTGGTGTTATAAATACAACAACAAAATTCCTATGTATTTTGTTTTTGTTTCTGCGTAAGAGTTGTCAAAATTTAAATACATTTTGTTTTTGCTTTTACAAAATACATGTAGGTGAATAAAAAAAATCAAATCAGCTGCTCTTATCCCATCACCTTCTATAAATTCGCCTTGGTTCAATCTATGCAAAATATTTTCAAGAAACTGAATATTTGAATATAACTTCAATGGAAATAGGATTTTATAAGTTACATAAGTTTAAAGTTGTAGAAATGGTAACCTTTTTAGATTAAATAGAGTTGAATTACTCCAGATAAGTTGTATGTTCTCTGAGAGAACTTACGATAATGAGAGGGTGAAAAGCAAATGAAATCTGAACGGTTTCGGCTAAGGAATCCAGAGCTGCTACATTTTGATTTTCCCGCTGACTTAGCAGGGATGTAAATATGAATAATATTTTCTTCTGTTCAAATTGTTGCTGAAATGTTGATAAGTCGCAGATGTTTAAGGGAATATTCGAACAAAATGTGTGATTAATAACCAACTAAAATATTATTTCCAAATTTAAAAAAAAAATGTTAGGAAAAGTTATTTAAAAAAAGAAAAAACATTTAAAAAATAATTAAAATTAAATTTCATAATAATGCATGCACAATATGTAGTATTTTTATTTACAAGCCATCATGAAATTTTTCATACAATTCAAATGCCGTTCATTCATAAGCGCGAGCATTTCAGCTCCCCGCGCATGCAAATTTTTCCCTCAACAATCTTTTTCGCGACGAACACAAAAATGCTAAAATCTTCAATTGAAAAGTTTCAATATCGCAATATCAAATAATAATGCATTTCGGCAACGTAGTCTGACAAATTACTGCCATTTTTCTAGAAGATTTTAGAATTTTTTGTCCAAATGCTTACGAGTGGAGATTTCAATAATTAGCCCTTTAAGCGAGCACATTTCAACGTTTGCTGTGCCTTCGCTGGTTAAGTTGTAGAAGGCAAATTAAGATCTTGATTTGCACAGAGTTCAATTTCCACTCTGCGGCATTTTAATTTAATTTTTTTATAAAATTTATTCCATGACTTTTTATTAAATTTATTCTAGACATACTATGAATGCACATTCATGCATATAAATTTTATAAACTAAATTAATAATTTGCATCGATATTCATGCATTTATTAAATAATTCATGAGCGCATCAATTCATTTGGGTACACGTGTACGCGCATTTGGCAGATCGACGCAAAAATTGCATAAAAACAGAATAGCATATTCTCATCTCAACTTGCCCCGCTGACAATCAAAAAACAGTTTTTTTGGGTTTTCTTCTTTCTTTAATTTTTAGTTAGATTCGTAAATTGATCTTCTTTTTGCACACAAGCGCCGCAAAACGTCTGCTGTGGTAGTGTGTAGTAAAAAAGAATGAAAAAATTATATTATTGTAATTTAAATTAAATTTGATATTTTTCACTTACTAAAAAACGTAAATATTGAAATAAATATTAATAAATTGATCCATTATATTAAATTTGATTATATTACGATATATTTTAAAATTAATAAATAAAAATGAAATTTCAATAAAATATATACTTTATTTATTTCGGAAAATACCTATCATTAAGGGAATGTTGCGGCAACATTGAATTTGTGTATTTTTCCGCTTTTCTAACATAGATTTTAACACTTTGCAGCATTTTAACTTTGCCGGAAAATGTTAATTTAACGCTCCTCTGCCAAAACCTTTCAACTCAGTTAAAAAAAAATAAAAATCTTCAACCTGAGTCGTTTGCACCTTTTCATTGTTTGATGTTCTCTGATGTAATAAAGACGAGAAAAACACAAGCACACTGAAAAAGTTCTGTGATTGAGTGCAGTGAATAATTTTAATTATTATAAGATTTATTAAGTAAAATTGATTGAAAATTAGCACAAAGGATTTTTGGAATATGGTTTTCCATTGGAAAGTATTTTACAAAGGCGTCACCACAGCGCAACTGGATATTTCAATCTGCTTTGTCCACGGACTAACCTTTGCCCTTTACGTGTTTGATATGTCAACCTTGGGCTAGCGGTCGTGACATTCTACTAACTGAGTATGCTGAGGTGGAACTCAGCAGAAATGTCTGGTGGGCTAATTCCTTGACTGTCTCCGTTCCGCTAAAACCTGGTAAGTCTCAGAGTACATTACCATTCCCGTTTCCATTAAGTAGGTTGTGTAGGTGCGGTTGAGAGGACTTCTGGCTTTACGTCTGGTCTGGCACTGAACACTCAGCTAAAGAGGGTGCGGGTCAACCCTCGTATAGTCTCCCTGTTTCATAGATAACCATGGGGCCATTTAAGGACGACTACTCTCTCGGATTTTGGATAGCGGCAATGAAAGAAAAGAAAAATTCAAAAATTTCGAGCGGTGGAGGGCCGTCGAAGCCGTCCAAATCTGCCTGATCCGGACGTGTGGCAGCATCCGCTGGCGAGGGGAAAGCGAAACTGTCTCTCTCCGCTGGCCCTGCACAAGGGGTGGCCCAAGATTCCAGAAGAGAGTCTCCAAGATTGCAGTTAACCGGGAGGGAGCAGTCGCTGCCATCCACGTTAGCGGAGGGTGAGAGTCGGAGTCGACGTCCAAAGTATCTCGGGCTAGGCAAGGTCATTAGCAGGGGGATACTGGACGAGACAGCCCGCACCAGTGAGGGCATATTCGCAGTTTCCCGGGACCTTCGAGGGCGCCGAAAACGTTTCGCAAAGTTGTTAAGCAGGCGGGCTCTATAACCGTGGAAGTCATTGATGGAGCACAGAAGACGCCACCTTTTCCATGAAGGAATGGAAGGGTGTGACGTCGGCTATGCGGCTGTTTTCATGTGATCAAGGCCAATTCTGGTTCACCTTTTCTTTGCTATAGTGCTGGCTGGCACTCCGGACTCTTCAAGAGAATCTCGTGTGGCTTTGGTGGGGGAAGTTTGGGAAGGTGCCAAACGGGAGGGCGTATATAAAACGGATCTACCTTTGCGTCCACAGGCTCGTGAATGCCTTCCTTCTGGGTCTTCCGCACCGAAAGAAAGCACAACTGGAAAGGCGTCGGTGTTGGGGCCCGAGAAACTTTGTCGACAAGCGCTGATGACGCTTAATGCAGAGTCCTCCGGCCCTCTTGGTGAGTCATAGGGAATCATAAAATATGGCTTCGAGAAGGTAGTCGTTAGGGTCTACCAACCGGATGCCACTGACGGTGAAGCCCCCCTGCCAGTGGTGTCGTAGGTGGTAGCGCGATGCTGCGGACCTGAAGCAGAGGAAGTGGAAGAAGCCCCCATGAGCATGGAGGTAGACTCTGTCAGGTCAGACACTGAAAGTAGTTTTCTTCTCTTTCACGGGGTGCATTATCAGTATCAGTAAGCTGTTCGATAGGACCGAAGAGGGTAGGATTGCTGCCTCGAATAGTGAGGGCGTCATCGGAGGGGATTGTAGAGGATGATTATTCTGCAAATAAATCTCTAGCACTATAAGGCGGCGCCCGCTAATTGGAATTGACACAAGGGGAGAGTCTCTTTTTGAATTTATTCTAAGTGAAAGCTTGTAATTTGTTATAGAGGTAGATACGCTACGTTTGTAACAGCGGTCAGAGAAGAGGTCTTAGATCTGCTCTGGATTTTTCTGGATTGATATCCCGAATTTCGAACTGGAGGGTTTTAAATATTCACTCATTTTGGGCCATAGGGTTGTACCCGTCCTCAATATCTTCCCTTCAGTGATCCGTACTGCAGAAATTTCTCCCAGAGGAATCTCAGGAGGATATGCTATTTTCGGAAGGCTCAATTGATAGCTTGGTGGTGGAACTCACCTTAGCTTGTAATTAAGCGATCGAGATTTCGTGTCCACCGAGGAAGCCTACGGGTAAATCTGGGCGATACATTTTTCAAGTCGTTCAAATCACAGGGCCCTGACGGCATCCTCCCCGCTCAGCTACAAAAGTCTGAGCGGGTATCTGGTCGTTGGTTGGTGTCTTTTTATGCGAGCTGCCCAGGGTTACGCTGTGAGGGTTAAGTTCATTTCCAAGGTGGGCAAGAGCTCTCATGGGTCATGTGTGATTCCTCGTGAGCGATTGTCGCGTGCTCAGCACGCATACTCGAAGGTGAAGTCAGTAGAAATAGCCCTGCATACGGTAGTTATTGTCATCGAGAAGTCTCTTGAACACAAAACTTCGCAGTTGGTGTCTTCCTGGATATATAGGGAGCATTTAAAAACATCCAGCCTGAGGCAATAGTCGGATGCTTGCGTGAGCTTGAGCAGTCGTGACAAAGTAAGGCAGTGCTTCCATACAACAAAGGGTGACTAAGAGCACTCCGCAATGTGGAGATCTCTCACCTCTCCTGTGGGTCGTTGTTATCAATGGTGTCCTGAAGTTGGAAAGGAGAGGCTGCTGGGTTATTGCCTATGCATACTATGTGGTACTTATTGTCGGGAGAAAGTTCTTGGACACCCTGTTTTACTTCATGTAGGGATACCTAAATCTGATCGCAGAATGGCCCAGCGGATGTGGACTCGCTATTGATCCTAGCAAGATGGAGCTCGTCTTGTTCCCTAGAAGGTATATTGGCCCTGATGCCCGACTTCCCTCAATCGGCGGAGTCACACTTGTGCTTTCTGCTTTCATGTACTTGGGCCTGATTTAGGAAAGAGTAAAGAAGGCATCGGTTCTGTATGCTGTTGCCTGGGTCCCAAGGTAAATCACTGTCTTAACGAAACAATAATTAGGTCAATAATGTTCTATGGGGTGAAATCAGTGTGGTGCTTTGGATCACACCCACTCTCGCGCTCCATGTTACGCGAATCGTGATGCCTGTGGAGATTGCCAGCAAGGTCGCTGCAACCCGTGCTGCAACCCGGTTAAAGAGCAATGGATAAGCATCAATTCGGCCTATAGGCATTCTTAAATTCTTGCCAGATTCAACTTTGTACCTCTAGAAACGGATTATTGCTTGTCGGCCCTAGCTTCAAATATATCCTTCTTCACTCACAACCCGCTAAAGAAGAAATGGGAGCGTTTCGTCTAGAGTGAGGGGCTGCTGAATTCTTCACAAACGGGTCGATGCTAGATGGAAAAGTTGGAGGAGGTATTTTCAGCAAGGAGCACCGTAGCCTGAATCACACCACAGTAGACCGGAGGTCTATCTTTCTGGAAATAAGTTCAAAGCTGAGCCCCAAATACGCTGGCATTGTTGCCAGCATTTTCTAAATCTTCAATGTAATCTTGTTTGCATATTTTTACCCTATTTCTTTTTTAAATTTTTGTTGTTTTTCCTTGTCAAAAACTATTGCTTTCGGAGCTCCAACATAAAATATTATTTTCAGGGACCGCAAAAAACGATTATTGCCCAAATTTCAGTTCAAAAAGTTATGCGGAAAGGATTAAGGATTAAAGAACATACACCTTGTAACAAGTCTACCTTCATGATATTAATAATTATTAATTTTTAATAATTGAATCATACCTTCAGCGGCATTGATTTTTAGTTATTGAGCAGATAACGTCACAAATTTCTCCAACCTGTACGTCAAGATTTCTTTGAGGCCGAACCGATTCGTGATATCCTCGTACAGCAGCTTTAATGCTAAATTTGACTGAATGATGTTTATAAGGAAATTATTTTGTATATATACAGATATTAAAAACTGCTTATGTATGTATGTATGTCTTAATTGAATTTGCAGTTATTACATCTTTGAAAAGGCAAAACATTTATTTGGCGAATAACTCGCGTTTTCTCCATCATTTCACACATTTGCTAGAGAATTTCATTCTGAACATTAGCATGGGCACACTTCCTGGCGTCAGCATTTTCACTGTCATAATGCTTTGTCAAAAACATAAAAGAAGAAAATTGTTATGAAAATTCAGTTCCCAATTTCAATGTTTGGTGACTCTTCCCCCAATTACGCCAAGCCAGGTTGCCTAGACTAGAGTTATGACTTGCGCAACGGTGTGGAAGAAAAGCTTCGTCGCCATTTTTACTTTTTGCCGAAGACAGTGCGGTGACTTGACGAAGTGCGCGGTGACAACTCAAAGATGACGTTTTTTTTTATCTCTGAGCATAGCTATTTGCACGTAATCTACTGGAGCATATGTACAAGGTGGCGCAAAAGTTAACTTCCGATATTTTTTGGCTGTAATTTAAAAAAAAAATGAAAAGCTTTAATTCTTCTTGTGGATTATTTTTATTTGGTCTTTTAATTTTTTTTACATCAAGTCGAGAATATGATGTCATGTAAATGGCCGCCGCCACAGTTGATTGTCATTTGAGCCCTTTTTATGGCATTTTCCATCACTTTGGCCAAAACTTCCGGCGATAGGTCCTCACATTCTTGACGGATATTCTCTTTAAGAGCTGCAAGAGTTTGAGGCTTGTTGACATAAACCCGCGACTTCAAAAAGCCCCACAAGAAGAAGTCTGGAGCGGTCAAATCAGGCGATCTTGCTGGCCAGTGCAAATCGCCAAAACGGGAGATTAGGCGCCCGGGAAATTCATCCTTCAGCATATCAGTTGTGGCACGTGCAGTGTGTGCCGTTGCACCGTCCAGTTGGAACCACATGTTTTCCAATCCCAATTCATCAAGTTGCGGCAAAAAGAACTCGTTGATCATTGCTCTGTAGCGCTCACCATTCACAGTAACCGTTTGACTCGCACAAATAAATATTTAAGCAGTTTCTTTAGTTCACCTGCTTGAAATTCTTGCTTACTTGGAGAAGCAAACAAGATATCGCTCGTGAAGACCGATACAAGTAGTATGCTTTTTCTCACATTATGATCGGTATTGCGACAGCAATGTCTCATTTCTTAGCATGTTTCATCGTATATCGTAGCGTCCTCTCGCATAAAATAGAGCACAGTACACGAGCATTCTTTCTTGAATGCATGTTGCAAATGAAAAAATAAGTTTCCAATATGCCCAGTGACAAAAAGCAGAAAGCAAGCGAGAATTTGAAGCAGTTGAAGACCGCCCGTTACCACTTCCTCTTACATCAGCATTTATTACGTATTTCAAATCAATTGGTAACTGAATATCATATACGAAAATTACTATTGCAGGAGTTTGGCCCATTGTTTCATGTACAGGTCAGCAATTTGGACCAAAGGTAAAGGTAATCGTTCCAAAGCATGGATTTTGGGGATGATGGCTGATGAAGATGTTTGAGTTTTCCATAAAAACAGTTTGCATATTGCATAGCTCTTAGAACAAAGCTGATTCAAAATTTCTGCATTTGTCAGAATGTAGGTCTATAGGTACACTGTATCTTGTTATATAATTGTTGTAAATACTTACGCTACTTCAGCTATCCCTCCGTGATCTTGTATTGTAGAAGCAATTTCAACGCATTTCGTGTTTGACATAATATGCATAAAATTATAAAGAATTCGAGGAGAACTTATTCGTAAAAAATAAAATAAAGAGATTTAAAGAGGGGTTATATTTAGTTATTTATACAAAGATTTTGTAGAGCACAGTATCAGGATTTTGGAATCTACCATTCTCTCTCTAACCGCTCCACATAGTTTTCTTTTCAGAGAAAAGCTTTTTAGACGAAAGTGAAACAATATAGAAATGGGAGAGTATTTAAATATAATACATGATTCAATAATGAAAGGTTCGATACATATGTTATGAAAAAAAAAATTTGTTTTAATGAAAAATTGAAAAGTTATTAAAAAATGCAAATATTGGTTTTCTTTTATTATAGATTATACATATACATACATGCATTCCCTACACTCCATTGGGATTCAACCCGTTGGGTGTCGGTCCAATCCTGCGCGACGTCCGGATTACTGGCGTCACTATGATTGACTTTCTGAAATCAGTCATAATCCGTTCTTTAACAGTTCCATCGGCAATATCCTCTAAGCGGAATCAGAATGAATAACAAAGAAATTTGTAATTATAATTCTTCAACAATAAAATTAAAATTTCCTTTTTCTAACTGGTATATTACTACGGTTTCCATATGCCAGGGGGTGAAAGTCGCATATTATAAAGATTTACCGTTTCTCACGTAATCTCCCGCAATACAGCTTGCCGTGGAAGATTCTCTACGAAAAAATAGACATGGTGGATGCTTAATATTACGTCCTCGAGCCGTGTACTAGCGGCTACCGATTCGCGGGGCCTTAACTTACAAGCGCCTTTCTGGCACATGACGTACGCAAACTTTTCGCTCTTCAGTTGATGCATTTCTCTATGCACGGGTCAAGGCATGCCTTTTGAGATCAACCATGTGTTATTAAATACAGAACTATGCCATTTTTATCAAAAATTTAAAAAACTTATGTTGATAAATCGCGTATTAAATGAAATATAAATGATTTTGACTTTCGTTTTTAATGGACAGTATGTTCCACTACACTTAACTCGATTTGAATGTTTTAATTAAGAGTTTGTTCAGATGAGTAACAAATAAAACACGCAATCGCAGTTTGGCCAAAGGCTCATTACCTCCTTCTGCAGGAAAGTGGCAAGAATTTATTGAAGAGACTGGGAAAATATCTTCAGATCTTTTGGTTTAAAAAAAATAAGAGTGTATTATCTTGAAACGTCAGATTTATTTCTTCATTAGTACGGAAATAAAAATTCGGCGCTTACATCGAGCTATAAAATGATTGGCGGAAATTCTCCTACAATTTGTGGCGGGCGTTTTGATGTTGTTGAGGGATCTACAGTTTTACGCCGAAAGAAACGCAATTAAAAAATCCGAAACCTAGTACACTCCGAGAAAAGCAAAAAATGTGGTGACTCGTTTTTTCATCAATTACCCTTTTTTGTGAAAATTCTCAACGGTATTCTCGATCCGTTGCATATTGTCTAGGGTGGTGCATATATGTATAACACTTTGTTGTTGTTTCACGCGTTCAAATATTATGCAATCTTTTCATGTTCATCCTACTATGAACTCGGTGTATTTGATTGCATGACATGATTGCAAATTTTTTGCAATCCTGTGCCAGCTCCTTTGTAAGCAAGCAAAAATTAGGAGCGCCAGTAAATATTTGACATATACATTCTAAGAACGAAAAAATCCAATTCTCAATACTTTGGTATTGTAAATTTGCTATTTGTGCGCATGCCACGGATAGAGAATACCCCCAATTTGTCGTTCCCACGAAAGTCGGCTCTACGATACCGGAACGACCCAGATTTATATTCGGCCAAGGACTGTCACAGTTTCATACCTCGGATCATGCAAGTACATTTCGTTCTATACCAAGTAATTTAGTATCGATACCTTTCAATCATGTACTGAGTAGGTATTGGAAAAAATACTCGTATCGAAAATAAAGAAATTTTGCTTCGGAAAGTATATGCTGCTTAATTACTTTTTCAAAGTTTTTTAAATTTAAATTCTGTATCAAAATTCACAAGGGTTTTTCATTTTTATAGGAGCAATTTATTATGTACCCCAAACCATATATACATATATGTATGTAAATCAAAGTTTCATTATTTTTTTTAAATGTTGGAAATAGAATTGCGAAAATTCCTTATCAAACCAATAGGAAAATCTTCGCCAAAAAACATCTGCAACCACACAATGTAGCTGATAACAGAGAACGTACATTAATTTTCTCTAAAATTGTTGTTTTCGCTCAACCGATGTTAAATTTTGCCCCTTGTAGGTGAAAAAATATTGAGTGGTGAGCTGGGCGAGAAATAGCCCTTTTCCCGAAAACGCGGAACGACAGCAGGAATGAAGCGGGATGCTTCTTCTCTGTAAATATACGTTCTCTGGTGTTCATGCTACAGGAATAGCGAAAAGAAAAGGAAGGTGATAACTCCATTTGGGTTGTTATTTTCACTGCAACTGCTACAATACTAACAGAGAACTTATATTAGACAGAGAAGTAGCATCTCGCTTCATCCCTTGTCTCGTACCGCGGATTTGAGGGGAACTGTATTTTTTGGCTTATCCCACCATAATCATTTCAGACCCTCCACCATGTCACACTTTCAGAAAAATTGTTTTTATTAATCGTAAAATAAAATACAATGTTAATTGATATACTTATGTTATATATTAAGCAAAGGGAAATCACATGTCACACTTCGTCACAAATCGCAAACCCCCGCCGCCCCCCTAGCGCGTTACGTAATATGTGCACGACCGTTAAGCAAACATAATAGATTAATAATAGATGAATTTCTTCATGAAATATTTTACGGGCACAAGCGGGCCAAAATAATATCTATATTCCCATTTGAAGTTGTGAGCATTTGGACCAAAATTACAAAAATCTTCAATTTATGATTTTTAGATTTTTGTCTTCGTCGCGAAAAATGTGATGGATGAGGGGCGCATGTGTTTGCGGGGAGATGAAATTTTCGCATTTATGAATGAACGGAAATTTGGTTTCAATAATATGCGCGTTCGTTTATGAATGAATTTGTTGTTGCTGTACTGCAGTTACGCTGCGGTTGAAAACAGACACGCTGGCGGAGGGATGAAACAAATGCTGTATACATATGTATATGTACAAATGTATCTACATAACAATAAATAAATATATGATGATGATAGATATAATGCATATGTATGAATGCATGTGCACTTGTTGACATTTTTTAGTACTTACATACATGTGCATGAACATGTAAATATATATACATACATACCTACATACATACATATGTACGTATATTTGGATATTTATATATGTATATACTACATATTATCCATATACATATTAACATAATATAAGTACATAGATATATCATATTGACATATGTCTGTATGTATATAATGCATACATAAAACCAAAATTAGCTCACTCTTATCATGCACATACATACTTAAGTAAAGCCGAATTTCACGTCAAATTAAATATTTAGATGTTTATATCAATTCGTTAATATCTTAGCAAAATCTAAAATTCGAGCCAAAACAATTAACATTTATTAGACATCATATTCTGTTAAACAAATTTTGCCTTCGCTCAGCTCTGTTAACTTCCGACTCTCGGATTTCCCCAGCCGCCATTGCAATGGTGAACTAAGCCGAAAAATATTGATGGATTTTGACAATTCACACCGTCATCCTAACTTAGGCCTTCTCTGTCTAATATATGTAAGTTCTCTGATACTAAGCTCGGCATTCAATATTTATTATTTGGTTTTATAGTTTTGTAAAAATGACTCAAAACTCAGAAAATTCAACTTTTTAAGAACCATTTGTGACGTCAATACTTCAAACGAGGCAAGTACGACGCAACGGAAGTTCTTTGCTACACGGCGACCTTATTTAAAACGGAAAGTCTTGATTGCCCCTAATACCAGAGAACTTCAAACAATGTTCTCTGATAATATAGACATATGAGTTGTCGATAATGCAGGTCGCAGGGAGCATACCATTACCAGAAATCGTGTGGGTATGTGTCTTAGATACATTGATTCTATTTCTTTCGTCCGTGTGTAGTTTTGTCCGCTAGATGCCACTATACTAACAGAGATGTAGCGGACCAATGTAGATACCGCGCCATCTGGGTATCGATGTTCATGCATGAGCCATAGCTATGCTGGCGTCTGGCAACACTCGTAATTGACATTAATATCCCTGCTAGAACATACTGATAGAAACCAAAAAACAGTCAATTATAAAATCAGCACTGACCGTGAAATTACCGTCCTAGTTTGCCAAAAAGAAAACACATCAGCGACTAGCTATGGTCACATATGCAACATATTTTTTCATGCTTACCATTTTTTTTATTATTTTATTTTATGAAAATATTGAGGCTATGACTAAATTATAGTACAATAGAAGCTTGGAAGCTATAGCATCTTTGAGCTACCGATTTTAAATGGTTTGGGTAGTGTTGGTGTAGTACATAACTTTTATTGTTTACATGTGTGTGGGGGCTTAGTGTGTTGGGTGTGTGAATTGTTAAATTTCATCGTACAAATTGCAATATATTAAATAGTCAATCAAGGTCGTTAGGTTATCGGTTGAGGGATTTTTTAGTAATTTAGAGGGGCTAGTATTTGAAAGTGATTCCCTGTATGTGTCGAAGGAAGTGCATCCATCAAGGATGTGCTCATGTTAGTTGGATAAGCGTTGCAAAAGATACAAGTGTTAGATATATTTTTGTCCATTAAATGTTTTTGGGTAAATCGAGTGTGCCCCAATCTTAATCTGATAGTTTTTATTTGATCTTTTCTGGATAGATATTTGGGATTAGTTTTAAGATAATCATTAAATGTTTTTGAGTTTAGCGAAAGGTTTGTGTACCATTAAGATAGTTTCTTGTCTGTGTTGGAAAATTTTTGCCAGAGGTATGTTTTTATGAAATGCTTTATGTCTGAGAATCGTAGATTTGGAGTGACTGTGAGGGGGGGGGGGGGGGGGGTGGCGTTTAGGGCGTGCTTTGCAGAAAGGTCGGCGTATGCGTTGCCTGGTATTTCCATGTGGCCAGGTATCCAAATAAGCTTTACCTGCTTTACCTTGGTAGGTTTTTTTTTAATAGGTAGTTCCGAATGGGTTTTGTGTTAAACTTGTCATTATTAATATTTTTTATTGCGTTGAGAGAGGAGAGAGAATCGATACAAATAGCGAATTTGGATGAGGGCGAGTTTTCTGCGTAACTAATGGCTTCATGGACACCTATTAGCTCGGCTGCAAAGCTTGAAGATATAATGCTCCTGCAATTGCTTTACAGCTGTTTGCCTGCACAGTGCTCTGTCAACTATAGCATGCAAAGGCAGCTTGCGCAGAATTGCCAAAAGAGCTGCCCGAATTCAAACTTTTGTATTCCTCATACAATTCGCTATGTTTGACCCGTAAATGCTTGACAAAATTGGAGGCAACGTCCCCGGTAGCTCTTATCTTCCGATCACATCCGCCACATTTTGCAATAGTCGACATCTTATTTTGATTACAAATCTGTAATTTCATACATACCTACATACATATGTATGTTTATGAATATAATATCAATTAAGTTCAATTGATCAAACATTTACTGCAACACCAAACACGTCAATTTAAATTTTAAAATAAGCAATACAAAAACAACACAAACTAATTTGAACCAAAAACACAAACTTTTTCAATATCCGTATAAAACTTCGCGTTGAAAATAATTTTTCCAGACACCTCAAAAGATTGGTTTTTTGTACAGCTTCCAGAACTTTTTTTTGAAGACCCTTCTCCTCTTGCGGGGACTTGGCACGTAATTCTTGTCCAAGATGTCATCCTCACTTGAGAAGTCGGTTTCTCCAAAAACCAATTGATCATTTTGTGACATGTTATCTTCAAATGACGCAACAATTTTCAAATAAATATTTTTAATCACTTGCACACAAAACACAATTAATTACAACTGAATAACTCGTGAAGTATGAAATATAGATTTCATGATTGCTTGTTTGGCTTGTTAACGTTAACGTACCAAAAAGTTAACAATCGTTCTTGCACTCTAACATTAAGGCCAGCGCAAACAGGCGCGGTACGGTATAGAGCGGTATAATCCCGTACGATATGCGGCAACGATATACGCCAAGGCACTCAAACAGGCGCGGTGCGGTATAGTGCGGTATAGTATAAAACATGGTTGCCATTTCAAACGTCATCTTTTAATACGTAGTTGATTTATTCATTATCGTTATGGACTCCTCAAGCTCTGAAGACGAATTACTGTTATTAGCAGCGCTTCTTGATAAAGAAGGCAGAAGGTATGTATATGTTCAAATACTTACATTATATATTCATAGTGTAGTGTAAAAAGTTCTGTATGTACTTATGCATTTGTTTTAGAAAAAGAAAATGGGTACATGAAATAAATTTTAGAAGAAAAGAAGATGGCGAATTTTACAAGCTGATGCCCCTTTTGCGAAACCACGAGGAGAGGTTTTAGAAATACTTCCGCATGCTCCCTGAATGTTTTGACGAAATATTAAATTTAATAAGAGCTGATATTTCAAAACAGCACACAAACTGGAGGGAACCTATATCTGCAGAAGAGCGGTTAATGATAGCTTTAAGGTAATAAGTTTGATGTATGTATATTTTCATTTTTTTATTTATAAAGTAAGTTTATAGGTAATTGATAACTTTACATATTTAATCCTCGAAGCGTGAAAAATAAGTAGCTAGTGAATCCTGAGCATCATTTTCTGTTAAATTACCAATCGTTTGCGGATAATTATCATTTTGATTTTGCTCTTCAAAATGAGCAACTTCATGGCGCATTATAATTTTGGCGAATTCATGTTTAATTTCCATTTGCCGCTTTAGTGAAAAAGTTTTTATTGTTTTGGAATAGCCAAAGGCTGCGCTTATTTTTTATATGATTAATAATGTCATCAACAGCAGACTTTGAAGTGTTACTACGTTTTCGCAAAGTTGGCGTTGAGCTGCAACTCGGTTCCTCATCTAATATGAAATTTTCTCCTTCGACCGGAATTTCGCTAACATTGCTCACAGTTGAAGCGAAAGAAAGAAATGGTTTAAAATACTCCATATGTGTTGCCCATTGCCAACTTTTGTATCGCTGTGCGCCTTGGCCGGTTCTTGTTGTAATAGTCCTTAAATACTTTGCGTAGGAATCTCGCAATTTTTTCCACTTTCTTTTAATTGCATCAGCTGAAATTAAAATGATATATATTTTCAGATTTTTATCGACTGGGGACAGCTTTGCTACTATTGGACACAGTTTCAGAGTTGGGTTTACTACTGTTAGCGCTATAGTGGAAGAAGTTTGCGAAGCAATTTGGTTACGTATGCAACCCATTTACATATATGTCCCAGCCAACAGAAGATACATGGAAAAATTCAGCAGAGCAATTTTACCAAGCATGGCAGTTCCCAAATTGCATAGGCAGTATCGACGGGAAGCATGTAACCATTAAGTGCCCCAAAAATACTGGTTCGCAACACTTCTGCTACCTCAAAAAATTTTCGGTGGTGCTTTTAGCTATTGTTGGTGCTGACTACAAGTTTTTGTGCGTGGACATAGGAGGTTATGGAAAAAATAGTGATGGCGGTATTTTTGAAAAATCCCACATGGGGGTAAGATTTGAAGCCGGAAATTTCTGCATTCCAGAAAATAAACCTCTGCCTGGAGAAACTGAGCCAACTCCATACGTTCTAGTTGGCGATGAAGCCTTTGCATTAAAGCCATATTTAATGAAACCGTTTCCTCAGAGGCAAGTACTATGTGACGCACGTAAAAATGCATATAACAAGAGATTATGTAGAGCTAGACGAGTTGTAGAAAACGCATTTGGTATAGTTGCACAAAAATGGCGTATATACTTTAGACCAATGGAAGTAAAGGTTGAAACCACAAATAAAATAATACAAGCAACTTGCGTTCTACATAATTTCCTTATATCGCATAACAGAGGAGATGCACAATATTTTGCGACCATCGAGACCCCAGAGTCACAAATTGCAGCATTTAGCAATTTAGAAGTTGATCCCCGGCGGGGAGTAAACATCGCTTTCCAAACACGGGAACGATTTGTAAATTTTTTCAATAAATGATAAAACGTACATCGCAAATTTTGTTTCATTACACATAAAAGTAGTAGGCAATATTTATACGACAATACTTTCACTGACTTACAACTTTCGTTCAGTTCGTCAGCTAATGTTTTCCAAATTTCTTCTTTTTTATGTATATTTCTGTATTCAGGATCTTTTAAATCATATAAAATTGGGTAGCATTTCACAAGTTCGATTAAACGTTCCATTTTCTCCTTTCTGTGAATAAATTTCAGCTTCTTGTAGTATATTAACCGTTAATATATCCAAAGGACAGAACTATAAGTATATTCAAAACGTTGCATTTGCTTTTTTTCGTTGAGCAACAGGGTGCCACCTTCTCTTTTCATTGAGTCATTTACGCATTTGATCGTTGGATCATTGCCATATTTTATTAATATTTTCCAACATAAACATAAGAATTAATTTATTTTACTTACTTTGTGAGAAATAAAACCAAAGAGATTTACAGCATATGAGTTACGAATGTTTTGAAACTGAATTGATATCTATAATATAAAAATATTTCGCAAATAAAATATGTATGTGAAACTCTAGCCCAAAAATACAACCCTGCTTACGATATATGTGCTTGTACCGCGCGGTCAATTGTGCACGCTGCGGTATTTTTTTTTACCGCCCTGTACCGCACTTCCAATACCGCGTCTGTTTGCGTGCTCCCATATACCGCCATGGTATTTGATACCGCATATCGTACGGTCTGTACCGTACCGCACCTGTTTGCGCTGGCCTTTACTCGCTTCAGCATTGTTGTTTTTCATTCAGGTGTAAATATCAGCTACGCTCATTGAAGCTCATTCTGCTTATTGAAGCTTATTCTGACCAAAGCCTGAGATTTGCTGTTATATTGTGGTATTTATGAATTTGGTATTCATGCCAGGGAACAATTACAAGCAAAGCCAAAACTAATTAGGAAAAATTGTGCTGAAATAATCAAAAAGAATCCTGAAAAGAATCAATTATTTATTTTGATTCTTTTTTATTCTTTTCAGTAATCCAGAGTAATCCTGATTATTTGTAATCGTAATCATTACGTAATCCCAATAGTTGAAAGGCACAATTAAATAATAATTACAATTCTTTTTAGAAAATAATCTAACCGATTACTAATCGTAATCATAATTTAACAGCATTGGCTAGAAAATACTGATAGAATTACCAAACAGTTAATTATAAAATCTGCACTGACCGTGAAATTACCGTCATAGTACTTGCCAAAAAACACACTAGCTATGGGTGCACATATGCGAGGATGAAACAACAGAGTTTTTCATGTTTAGCATTACTGATCGGCAGATGAACAATAAAATGGTAGTCACTTATACTTGTACGAAACAGACAATCACCATTTAAGCTTATTTCTCATATGCAGGAAACAAACAGAACAGAAATCGAAGCGTCATTCATCATATTATTTTGTGTGCTTCGTTTGATACTCATGTTATTCTTCACAATAGTTATGGAACATTATTCAACAAAACATATAGTAGCATACAATGCTGTCAAATATTGGTTTTGTGAAAATTTAGTCAAATATTTGACATTTCTCCTGTTACCAGCAACAAACAAAAAATAGTTCTTTCTGTTTCTGTTGCTGATGCACTGAATTCTGTGCCTGTCGCACCATAAATGTACAATAATTCTGCTTACTGGTTCAGTGCTGCGTAAAAATAACCATCGGTACTGAAAATGTTAGTTTTGACATTTAGACCTGTACCAAATGAATTTCATTAATGGTTTGATTTTATAAACAAGTTTTTGTGGATTTTGTCAATTTATTTTTATTCTCACGGTAAAAGTTGGGACACACTCGTAATTTATGGCTCATTCTTAATTTATGTGAAAATTACGATGAAACTATGTAAGTAATTTCGATTTGTAAAATCTGTTAATGAATTAAGATGAAATGAGATATTTTATAATAAAGAACGAAATCCCGAGCAAATAGAGTCGGCTCTAAATTTCATCGATAATAATCGAAAAATGTCTTCGTCCATATCCAAACTGGACGACGCATTTTGAAATATTAGCATTTCACTCAACTGTTCCTTGATTTTTACTGACTCTAGTAGCTTTCTTTCATGATCGTTAATTTAAAGAAGGATATTATCACTACAAAATTTAAATATATTAAAAATGTCCACAATCTCTTACAATTTTTCCTTTGATCAAAGAACGCTGAGGCTACAAATTAGGTTGTCATTCCTAATTTGGTTTATGCGTAATAATTTGGACAAAAATAAGTAATTTACGTTGTGTCCGGTATATATGTATATATGTAGGTAACAAACACAAGTGATTCCAAAAACAAAACTAAATGTGCGATGTCCTAAAGAACTTAAACAGAAACAAAAACAGGAACAGAATCTGACTGATTCTGTTGGTATTTTTCGGGTTGATGCATCAAAGAACACAGACAGAAATGTTAACGTCGTTCATGGTATTGTTAATTTAAACTCAATGCGCAGGATATTCTCGCAATATTAATAGAAAACATTTCATCAAAGTAGATAGCATAAAATGCTGCAAAATATTGGCTTGGAAAAGATGTAGTCAAATTTTTGACATTTCCAGCAGCAGAAAGTACTTCAAAAGAATGTAGATTACAAAGAAGTTGCATGCCGTTTCGTAGATAGTAAGGAATAATATTAATATCTAGGTATCTTGTGACACATTTTAGCGATGCAGACAATGTAGTGATTGCAGTGGAGTCTTCTATGAAAACTTTCTGGTTGGTTACAAGTCATATGGCACATGACTCGCCGATTCCGCTTTGATCAACAAATTTTGCGCGTGCAACCGAAAGAATTCACCAGCGAAAAATTAGCCACCACACTGAATTTAATTCTACCATACCAATAAAAACCATTTTCACCATATTTTGCCATATTAGGAGCAGAGGGGCTATTGCGGAGGCAATGTGGTGGCCAATTTTTCGCTGGTGAATTCTTTCGGCTGCACCCGCAAGTTTTGTTGATCAAAAAGCTCATTTAACATACATACATATGCGCCATCTAATTTCTTACAAGTTCTCTGATAATACCGTAATAAACTTCACACTCAATCATACTAAATATTGACATATGCCGCCTATCCTGACATTAAATTTTTAATTTCCGAACCCATACGAATGCTTTTAAAATTTGTCACATGTATTTGAAATTAGTATCAAATAATATTTGTACATACATGCATATGTACATATGTATCTTATTTAATAAACTGTGTATTTAATCGTAGATATACATTAAGTAAATTACAAAACATTATATTTTTTACTGGGACTACACTCGTAAGGGGATGTAGAAAATTTTTCTTGTTCATAGAGAAATAAATGAACTCATTTGATAACGTGGAAATATACAAAAATAAAACATATGACGGAAGCATAATCAACGAACTGACGAACACCAAATCTTGCGTAATACTTTAAACTTGTTTACAAAACACAAAACAAGACTTGCTTGTTATTAACGTGGTACAATCATACTTCAGGAAAACTAACACTGAAGACGACACAGCGCCGAAACCAGTTTGTCTCCAAACCAACTTGACAAGGGATAACGGAAAATGGAAAATGTACATCATTGCACCGATCTATTTCCAAACAACTTAACAACTGATCCAGTCCCAAAATAGTCTCGAAGTCGTCATAAACAAGTCGTTTAGGACTAGTGTCGAAATGATCCCAATTATATACTGATGAACATGTGTACATATGTGAATTTGCTACTAATATTTTCAAAACTTCCAAAATCTGAATTTAAATACATAACTATAAGCCCATTATTTTGTACCCAAGTTGCAAAAGAACGCTCCAATTTCCAACGGATGCGATTTGTTATGTAGTTATATATTTACAAATACTATGCATATAAAAACGAATTAGCTATTAAATTTAAATTTCCCATGTCTTTTTTTCCGGCACATTCACAATATCGCAGCTTTTTAACTTCCCAACACTAAATCTCTGGTCGGATATGATTTTACCGAGTTCGCTCGACTCGCATATTTTTCCGAATTAGTGTTGTTGCTTTGCACAAAAAAAGCCAATACGGGTTGCTGTGTTGTATTTGAATATTGTTTCTGATTACAAAATACGAAAACAAAAGTTTAATAAATTTCATTGTAAATTTTTCTGCAAGTTGTATGTACATATGTACATACATATGTATATATGTAAGTACTTTTTGTTTCGCTTTTCATTTTATTGGAAGGCGTACATATAGTGGCTCCAAGCCAAAGTCGGACACCGTAGAAAAAAATGTTCCTTCCTAAAAATATTTCAACCAAAGCAAAAAAAAGGTTAAATATTCTTACAATTACTCATTTATTGCACTTCCAAAATATATAAATTAATTCAGTATTACAAAATATTCTAGTAAAACATCAAATAAGAGTGAATTCAATGCGCAATCCAAACTCGGACAATCAAGAAGTTTTTTGAAATATAAATATATTTTAAAAACTAATGTTTTGTATGAAGACCTTTATTTTTAATAACCATTTTGAGCCGGTTAGGCATTGATTTAACCAACTTTTCGCAAAAACTAGGTTCGATTTTTCCCATTATTGCAACAATATAGATTTCAAGTAATTTTTGCTTGAAACGGAATGCTGTCGCATTTCGATAGGATTAATATCAGGACTTTGGGGTGGGAAACGCCAAGAACATGGTGGCAATTATAAAGCTACCAAGAACGCACTTTGTAGGCTTTATACTTTGGATCATTGTCTTGGTAGAAATACCAATCATCACCGATATCCAATTTTTCAAGACTTTTCGGTAAGTTTTCTCTTAAAATGTTAAGATAGCCATTCTGATTCATTATTCCTTCAATAAAATGCAAAGATCCTGGTCCAGAAGCCGAAAATGAACCCCAAACCATTACCGATCCGCCACCATGTTTTACAGTTGGTCTCAGATTGCGCAGTTGTAGCTCCTCATTTGATTTCCTCCAAACATATGGTTTTCCATCGGAGGCAAAAACATTAAATTTACTTTCGTCAGCAAACATAACATTTTTCCGAAACGAAAAATCCTTATGTTCATATTCTTTTGCAAGTTTTAATCGGAGGGTCTGATTGGTGTATGCACTAGATTTCTTTCCCAACTCATTTTCAGCTATAACATATAACTTTGGTGCACTAAGGAAAGGATTATCTTTAACTTTTCGCAACAGATATCGCTTATCTGAGTCGGTAAAAATCTTGTTGCGGGCAGCTTTGGGCTTGTTTTTCACTTGTTTGTTAATTATATCATTAACAGTAGAATGACTTTTGTCGACAATATCAGCAATTTCACGCACAGATTTTCCATCGTTGGAACGCTTAATAACCAACTGTCTCAATTAAATACTTGTTTGGCCTCTTTGCCTAAATATTTTTAAATCACAAACCGTAATTCCAAGTATATATGTATTTTTAAAAAAAATCGCCCAGGGATTTCCCGTTACTCTGTTAAACACTATACTTGAAGTTGGTTGCAATTCTTCGACAGATTTGCACTGTCCGAGTTTGGCTTGTGCATTGAATTTACTTTTATTAGATGTATTACTAGAATATTTTATAATACTGAATTAATTTATAGTTGTTTTTTTATTTTGGAAGTGCAATAAATGAGGAATTGAAAAAATATTTTACCGTTTTTTTAAATTGCTTTGGTTGAAATATTTTTAGGAAGGAACATTTTTTTCTACGGTGTCCGATTTTGGCTTGGAGCCACTATATATTTGAAGTAGACATTGTATTAAAAACAAAGTGAGGCCAACATGGTAAAATAGTTTCAAAGGTATATACATATATATATGTATGTACATACCTAGTGTAATATATAACATAGTTTTATTTGTATCGGAAAATAGTTATGACGAAATAAAATAAAAGTGAAATTACTTGAAAATGCGAATACCAAAGTGGTCAGTCAATTCAGTCATATCTGACTCATAACACTAGTTTACAGTACATTTGTTGCCGAAGAAATTTTAGCTGTTGCTGACTACATATAATATGCTATTTTCAAAAATATAATTAGAATATTTTTATCAGCTCTAGTTTCTGAGTTTCAGCTATGTAGGTATTAGACAGAAAAAAACATGTATTTAATAAGAAAAACTTTATTTAAAGAAACAATTAATCATTGAGTTCTAAAAAAACTTCGTTTTAAAGCTTTTCTCCGATGTGTCGACTTTGGAAAATGACGTATTAGAGACCAACAATAGTCAGACATCATATTTGTATCCCAGAAACCCTGATAGCGCTCTTCCATGACGCGTAAGTCTTGATGCATACGCTCTCCCTGCTCTTCGCTCATATCTCCTAAATTTTTCGGAATCCTGTCCAGGTGACTATGGAGAAAGTGGACTTTTATACTCATATTGCATCCCATATTTCTTAATTGTAGCAGAAGGTCTTCTACAAGTTCAACATAATTTTCAGATTTCCGATTTCCGAGAAAATTCTGCATCACAGATACGAAAGCTGTCCAAGCCTTTAGTTCTGACTCAGTCATAGAATTTCTAAATTGAGTATCATTCGTAAGTTGTCTAATTTGAGGGCCATCAAAGATACCGGCTTTAATCTTTTCCATAGTGAGCTGAGGAAATTTTTGGCAAATGTAAGAAAAGCAGTTCCCATTTTTATCTAGTGATTTTACAAACTGTTTCATGATGCCCAGTTTTATGTGTAATGGTGGAAGGATAATTTTGTCACGAGATACTAATGAATTGTGGACTATATTGTGCTTTCCAGGCTCCATATTTGCTCTCAAGGGCCAGTTTTTTCTTACCCAATGTTCTTGTTTAGCTCTACTGTCCCAAAAACATATAAAACAGGGAAACTTGGTGTAACCACTTTGTTGACCGAGAAGAATATTGACCATTTTTAAATCGACACAAATTAGCCACTTATGGTCATTGTATTTTATTTTGTTCAAGACTAGCGAAATGTTACAATATTCCTCCTTTAACTTTGTACTGTGGGCAATAGGTACCCCAGCATATTTATTTCCATTATGTAATAGAATACATTTTAGGCTACATACGTTTTGAGCTGTCAATGAATAAACGACAGTCATTTGGTTCGTATTGCTTCAAGCCCATTTTTATGAAAAAATTTTTGATATCTGAACAAAAGGTAATGCCATCTTCTTCGGAAAAATAACACCGTAATTCTGTATCTCTTTCACGATAAAAACTTATTTTAGTATCCGAGGATAGCAAATTTTTTTCTTTTAGTCTTGATGCTAACAATTCTGAAGCTTGTTTAGAAAGATTTAAATCTCTTACAAGATCATCTAACTCATTTTGGGAAAAGCATTTTGGCTCATTAGACATAGCTTCAAAATCAGGATCATTTTGAGATGAGCTTGGTCCTTCAATGTCTTGCTCTAATGGTTCAGATATATTTTTAAGCTTTGAAGGATGAGGTGAACGCTGCACTGGACGTTGAACACAACTAGTATTTGGGTATTTCCATTTAGCTCGATTTTTAGTGTTTAACCCGTTTATGTTCACACTACAAAAATAACAGTCTATGAGATGATTTTGTGGTTCTCGCCAAATAGTCGGTGTTCCAAATTTAAAGGCACTTCTTTTACCACTTTTCCATAATCTTAAATATTCCACACACGATTTACAAACACAATTGGGAGCCCAAGACTTCTCATTTTTATCCAAGAGCATACTCAAAATAGGTATTTTTCACCAACTCTGATATAACTTTTCTACTATTGTTAAACACATATTCTCCGCATATATAGCAAAAATGATCTGGATTGTTTAAACAACGTCTCCTTGAACTACTCATGACGCAAAAACTAGAGAAACTAATTTTAACACAGTAAAATATGCCTGTTATCGATTAATATATATGATATAAATTAATATAAATGATGAAATCAAAAACAAAGTAACTCGAGCTGCTCAAAAAATTTTGAGGGTAGATTTGACAAAAACAAGTGATGAGTGAACAATATCAACCACAGGATTCGCGGCAACAGACAAAAAGTTTAATATTGTAAACCAGTGTAATTCATTCCCAAATGAATGTTTTGAAAGATTATCGCCACATATATGTATGTCAGTTTCAGTCAGAAAATGCATAATGCTCTTAAGAATCTGACAGCAACTCGACACTTCGATATGACCGAAATTTTCAGTAGGGTTAGAATTGGGGTGTGTATGAAAAAAATCGGCAAAAGTTATACAGTAAAAAAGCACACGAACACAAAGCGTTTAGCAACTTGCAAGTTTACGAACAGCTATGTATGTACATTTTTTGACACACAAAGCAAAAATTTGCTCATGTATTTTTACTGATCATTTTCTTTCCAAATTCGTTTTTCTGTATCCTGTTTTATGAGTTAGTTCAAGTATTTTCTACGTTTATTTGTTCACTTATATTTCTCACTGGCAATCCGTTGCAAGTAAACAACATTTGCAACAAGTGGTACAAACTATCATGAACAAACTAAAGCTCTGCTAATTTGGGATTTGTTTATTGTGTGGTAGCTTGGAAAAGATTTATACAGTTAATGAAAAATGTCATTCAACTCTAATTTTAACAACATTTATAATGTACACATGAAGTAATGTTCAATGCCATGCACTTTTATATTGCATTTTTTTAATACAATTGAACCTTTTTCCATATTTGCTATGTACTTTTCCAAGAGTTTCTCCTACACATTTTTTTGAACGGAGTGAAAACAACTTTGCCTAAAAATGGTGTCTATATCCCAAAAAATACATCCTTCCAAATCAGGCGATCTCAGCTGGGCCTAATTTTGAAGTCAATGGCTAAGATTTTTCACTTGTAATTATTCACAATGGTGGCAGTTGATGCAAAATGGATGAATTACTGGAGGATGTATCTTTCACTTCGTTCGCCTTGTGAACGTATTTGTGTTTGATTTACTGCTCGCAATCGTTTTACGCCGTTTAAGTTCATCGGGACTAATCACTTCAGTTATAAAAATTGCAACAACATTTGGTATCTGAGATAGTGACACAAAATTACAGATAGAGTGTTCTCAGCGATTTTCAAGAATCTCTCCAGTATATTTGCGGCTGAGCGTCAGCAGATTGTTGTACGAACTTTAAGCGAATTGATATACATACATATGTACTGTGTTGGGTATATTGACGGAAGTGAGGTTAACCGAGTTGAAAAACCCATAACTAACTATGAAGCATATTTCTCTCGCCGTCGAATATACTCCAATAAGTTGCAAATTGTGTGTGACTAGAAATTACGGAGCATTTGCCGGTAATCCAGGAAGCTATTACGATTCCAAAGTATTTAAAAAAGTAGTGTTGGTATAAATACGGATAGCTTCCTATGTGGAGAAGAACGGATTGTGGGAAATTCTGCCTACCCATTGACAAAATATGTGATAACGCTATATCTTTGGTATCCTGCGTCTTAAAGGAAATGGGAGTAAAGACGAAGCATAATAAGAGTAATTAATTTTTTTTTGCCCTTGTTACCAGAGCTAAAAAGACTAGCACTATATGGGTGTGTGTCAAAAAACATGTGTGGTAAAGTTGAAAAAAATCGCTAACAAATATTCCACTTCAAATAAATATATTATGATTTACATCTTAAGCACTTTTAATGCTTTGTACTTAAGTTCATGGCATTTAAGTCTTTCATTTTGTTCATGACCCATATTTTTTAGTTAAAATTCATCCCTTTGCTTTTGAAGTCTTATGTACCTCCAATTTCTTTTCTTCCAGTTCCTTCTTCCATTCGAATTTTTCTTTTTCAAATTTTTATTGATCTTTGTAAAAAAATTTTCTGCCAGCTTATCAATACAACTGCTCTGAGCTCCATGCTTTACTTTCTAAGTAAAGTTATTGGCTACCGACGAAGTTGTTGGTTCATCGCTCAATAAAAAGATTTCATCTTCGCAAACGATGGTATCAAATGCATTTAAATCATCATCACGCTATGATGTGTCCAGCAATCTAAATTTCTCTAGTCGGCGAAAAAATTTCGGATAGTTGGGCGTAATGCGGGCAGAATTTCAGCAAATGTACTGATAAAAAAAAGATAAAAATAAATCTCACCTCGATATTTGAGTACATCTGCAGGTAAGTTAAAATTTTCCTTTGTTCCGCGTCTGCCCATTTCTTCAACTCATCCTCCCATTTTAGCTAATTATTTTATAACAAGTTGAAATTTGTTTTCAAATTATTTAATATCTAATTCACTAGTTTTTACTGGAAAGCATTTCTTAACCCAAAAAACTAGCAGGAGACAGAAAAAAAACATCTTAAAAACACGTGAGAGATGCTGGTTTCTGCAACTTAAAATTTTTCCAACAGAAATTATCAGCTGTCAAAGCATGAAATATCTGACAAGAGATTATTCGTTCCCTTTAAGGGGTTTTCTGACTTTCAAACGAAAATTGATCGGGTCTCAAATCACGATTAAATGTTGTAAAAAGTATGTGAGTAATTGTGAGTACAATTAAAATATAAAAAAATAATAGAATAAGTCCATATAACAACATAACAACAGATACTTCTTTTAGAAACGTTTAAAAATTACATATGTATGTAGATTTAAAATTAATGCTTTTTTTTAGGCTGCATCGATGGTACCCATTAGAGATGGGCATCGGGCAAGTTTTTTCTCGGGTCCCGTCGGGTCCCGCGGGACCGGGCGGGATCGGGAAGTAAATTTAATTTTATTTCGGGAGTGGGCGGGATAATTTTGCGTTCGGTATTTTTCGGGCGGGATCGGGCGGGATAATTTTTGAATTGAGACCACTGCATTGTATTAAGCACTTCATATTTTGTACAAACGGCAACTACAAATGCAAATGTTTATTGGGCTTGCTTTTGCATATTTGTTTGTATGTATTTCAAATTGTCGTTCGCATTTGTATATATGTACGTTCACCGTTTTGAATTGCCTACTTGTTTCTTCTTCATATGAAATTTTGTTATTGTAAATACCCCGAACTTCTGCATTTGAATTTGTCATAGCGTACTGCAGAATTTACTGGCTGCCACAAATGTACATACATGTATGTACCTACATATCCAATATGTTCACTTGTCGACGCACTTCTGCGAATTTGTTTTGGTTATATATAAGCAAAAAATAAAAAAAATCTTATTTACATTTTCGGGCGGGAAGATTTTTTTGTTAAAATTTTCGGGCGGGATCGGGCGGGAAGTTTTTTTTTTGTTAATTTTCGGGCGGGAACGGGCGGGAAGATTTTTTTTTTTTAATTTTCGGGCGGGAATGGGCGGGAAGATTTATTTTTTAACCGGGAACGGGAGGGATCGGGATTTTTTTTTTTCAATTTGCCCATCTCTAGTACCCATATTATTATTGCCCCGCCTGCGATTAAAAGAAAATATTTATCAATATCTTTGTGGGATACCCAGGCTCACCACATGATAGTTGTGATTTTCAAAACTCGCGCCTACATAACAGTCTTTGTGGAGGTATCAATATTGTAATTTATAGTACTCATTGTGTAACATTTATTTCAGAATATTATTTATTAGGTGATTTTGCATACCCGTGCACTGCCAACGTAGTTACACCCTATTGCGACAATGGACACCTAACTAATGACAGAAGACGTTTAACATTAAGCTGAGCTCAGGACGAGTTGCGATTGAGCATACGCAAACAACGATTCCGGCAATTATATTATTGAAAACTGCAAGGAGTTGAAAAGTTTTGCCATTTTATACGCGCATATTGCGTTTTGCATACCATTGTCAACCGATATGATTTAGAATTTACGCTAAGTGAAGCTGCAGAAACGCGAGTGTGTGATGAAGAAAATGTTAGTAGTTCAGCAAATTTAAGAGGAAATGCTGTTAGAGATGCTATATGTAAAGAAAATTTAGCTTGTTAAAAAAACTAAAAATGTATTTCTCTTTAATGTTTAATAACCTGATATAATATTTTTTAAAGAATAATTTGTATGGAAACATTTCTCCAACATGAAATTTATCGCGAATTTTAAATAAAATGTATATATGTATGTATGTATATACTTATACCATGCAAAATTTAATTTAAGCTAAAGGCGTTTGTTTGCGGCATATTGAAATTAAAAATTTATTTCAAAGGATTTTTTCTGGTGCAGTTTAAATAAAAAACAACTATTAGCACAATATAACAAAGAAAATACTACAAAACGTATTCATTACTTAATGAAATCATCATAAAATTTTAATAACTTTGTATGTACAAAGGTTGGAACTAAGGTAAGGTGTTTGTTATAAAAGGAACTAAAATTTTATAAAAGCTTAACAAAAACAGTTTAACGGAATAAAGTTGCCAATATTGTAAAAAAAGCATCATTCAAATATAGCACGCCAGTCGTCCCTTTGCTTTGCAAACTAGCGCCAGTAAAGCCAAGTACATACTTCTCCACTTAGTCTCTTCAGCGTAGAGGAGGATTTTCTCCTTCTCTGCCTGCGGGTACCACGTTGTATACTTTCAAGGCTGGATCGATTTCTTCCATACCTACAACATGACCTAGCCAGCAAAGTTTCTGAATCTTAATTCGCTGTACTATGTCTATGTTGTTATAAAGCGCATACAGCTTATCTCTCCATCGTCTGCGGTATATCTTTCGAATAATCTTTCTATCGAACATTCCAAGGGCCACCAAATTTGATTTTTACAGCGTTCATGCTTTTGCGCTATACAATAACACGGGCATGATAAAAGACTGAAGGCTCTATGAAATTAGATTTCTTTATATCGCCTACGCCAGCGGTAAAGGCGAAACCAAATCAAATGGTGACTACATTGCTATATTACTTCAATTTTATTAAATAAAATAAAATGTACTCAATTTGATTGTTGTTTAAAAATAATGATTACTTTACATGGAAAGTTGTTTTTTGTTTTAGTTTATATGTTTGATGTTATTTTACATTACAATGCCGTTTTTACATACGCTCACTCTAAGTTTCGCTGCGGATAGGACCAACACAATCAAACCTTTTTTTGTAGTATATCGTTCTCTATTGCGAAATTATTCGGCGAACGTTGGAAACCGATCCCATCGAGTTTGACGAAATTCACCGTTCGCCAGTATTGTGCGTAAGCTAAAGTAGAGCAATGACGTCAGCAACGTTCCTCCAAAAATTTCGCTCAGTAAAACACACTTACGGCGACAACGAAATTAGCTGATAATAACTTTTCCTTATGCTTAGAACACAGTTACATATACATACATACATACATACATATGAGAATGCACATAACCAAAGCGAATAACGACTCTCGTCCGACGAACATTCCTTGCGATAGACTTATTTCTATAGCCGTCGCTGGCGGCAGCGGCAAAATACAATCCGTTGTGGCCACATCTTTAATATAGTACGTGTTATACACCCTTTTACTAATTGAAAAACAAGATTTGAATTGCGACTTGTCATATTTAGTTGTTTTCGTTGTCGCCGTAATTGTGTTTTACTGGGCGAAATTTTTGGGCGAACGTTGCTGATGCTCTACTGAGCAAAAATTCGCAGTTTGTCGGTGTTGTGTTTCAAGTATAATGTAAAATTTAACAAATAACTAAATTAATAAATTTTACCAAAAACTAGTATAGCATTTTCAATTTCGCTTTAAAACCATGAGTATATTAAATACATGTATGCGCGTGTGCGCGTCCTATTCGGTGGGTCCTGGGTTCAAATCTTGGCCGGGGTGAGTAACATCAAAAATTATAGAAATGTTTTTCTAATAGCGGTCGACACTCGGCAGGCAATGCAAACCTTCGACAGTATTTCGTCGGGCGAAATTCGGTGTTTGCTTTGGCTGTGCGCATTTTTCTATGTGTTAGTGTTTGCTATTTTTAACAGAGGACATTTGCGATGAAAAATTCTCCGTTCGCCAGTATTGTGTATGGATCCAATTATCTTTTATTTTTTTATTTTTGGCCTTATTTTTTATGAATCGTCTTTATAATTTATAGAGCTTGTGGCCAGGTTTGTATTAGGAATAATATAAATAAAAATAATTATAATAAAGGACGAGCAAACTTAAAAAGCAAAACTATAAGCAGAACAAAAAAGCTTATAGATTTGTAAAAACAAATAATACCGACCACCCTGTTAAGCACAGAGTGGCGAAAAGTCACACTTAACAGCGGTATGGTTGGAGATAGGAATAGTGAGAAAAACAAAAAATTTTCACACGGTTAGCGTGGCTGAGTGGTTGCGTGCTCGCCTGGCAACTCCGTGTACCATGGTTTAAAGCCAGGTAAAGTCTAGAAAAAAAAATAGCACTTCTACCACTTTGAAAAATTGTTATTTTCTCATATTATTCCTAATACAAACCTGGTCACAAGCTCTATAAATTATACAGACGATTCATAAAAAATAAGGCCAAAAATAAAAAAAGAGAAAATTAAATCATTTGTTTTTACTAACAAATTACATTTAAAAAATGTTTGAAGTAAATTAAACTATAGTTTTTTCTATTTTGAAATAATGTAATTATGCTATTCATATTTATGCGATTTAATTTTTTTTAATGTAGTAAGTATCATTATTTGTAATATTTATTTTTCATGATAAATACAGTCCTCGTCCAGTATAACGAAATTTTGGTACACCTAGTCATCAAAATTATCTTATTGGTTTTTCTATATTACAAACGCAGACGATATTTATTATGCGATATAACCAACGCTGATAATATTTCTAGCTTAAACTTCGTGTTCTTTACAAAAACAAAGGCCTTCCTAACTTGGGCAGTATCAAACAATGTTGAAATACTTCTTTTGTTTTGTTAGAAGTTTTAGCATGACAGAAATACACTCGGAGATTTGTCATTGCCTGTCGAGCGGCGACCATGTTTAGAAAAACTTTTCTATAATTTTTGATGTTACTTGTTCCGCCAGGACTCGAACCCAGGATACATCGAATGATACACACTCAGCTACGTTGGGCGCCAGTATACAGTATAAAAGATAAATTAGATGGCGGTGTAGTCGAGATTTACGGAAAATCCATACTTATGGTATGACTTAGTTCAAATGTTAAAACCGTTGTGCAGTAAAAAAACAATGCCCCTTAGTCATAGTCGAAATAAAGTTGACCCTTAAGTTAGTTATAGTTATTTTTTGCAAATATTCCATTGAAAATTATGTCAAAGCTTTGAGTCGACTTTATCCATACTGTGACTACGGGACAATTGTGTGCAAAGCCCAACATAACAAATTTAAAAAATGTGAAATTAAATGAGGAAGTTAACGGAAGTATTTCATAATAATAAATGTCACCATCGTAATAAGATGCAAGGAATGTAGGCTTAAAAAGCTTTATTATGCAAATATAATTAAGAAGTGTTGCCACGTGTTTAACACATGAATTTAGTGCTATTTGTAAAGAGTTTGTACAAAAACATGTTTGATGAAGGTTGCCACCCCTTAAAGACCGTTGATTCAATTTAATTGGTAAGGTGACGGAAATTTTACTATACTGGTGTCAAACGAAAATAGTTTACGGAGGCTCTTTTAGATAAATACATACACATACATGGCAGCACCAAATGCGACTCTGTATTACTCTGACATTCTTTTTTCATCTTATTCTCTTAACATTTTTTTGGCGTTAATTTTCGCCACATTTTCTTGATTACATTTAAGAATTTTGTACATACATACATATGTATATGTATTCGTAGAGTAGACAAATTTAAATTCGACTGAATTTCTAGCATAAACGAATCATTGCAATGCTGGTTGCAACTGACAGAGGTTTTGGAAAACTTAGTAACGACCAAATGTGTATGGGTTGCACACTGTGTGATAATTAAATACAAATAAGATATTTCAATTTTTCTTAATATAACTCCTAACAAACATTTATAATAATATGGAGGTTTGTCTCCGCTTATGATGGATTTGTATATGTATGTAGCTTATAACCTGGGTTAATATTATATAGCTCATACATATGTACATTAGGGTGCCAATCGTTTGTATGAAAAAAAATTTTTGTTTGAATTTTACGGGCTGCGGGTCGGATTATTGTGACACTAGGTCTAAAAATTCAGTGGTGAAAATTTGAGCCAAATTGGACAACGCTTTCGGGACGCGCATCGGGGTCAAAGGTCAGATATATGCAAATTTTACTATTTATATGATTTTTCTTCGAAATTAACCCTAAAAAGTAAAACAATTTTTTGGAAATTATTCTGTTATATTAAAAGTAAAAAAAAATTATATAAAATAATTTATACGCCAAAATCTTTTTGTAGAGATTGTAGATTAGCATTTTTCGAATACTGCTGCCTATAGCTTTGTACCACCTGTAATATATAAAAAAAACAACGATAACAAAAAGAAATTTAACACACAAGTAATAAAAGAAGATACTTACTTTCATTAAATGTTGTTTCTGTTCCTCATCTTTTGTAATTAGACCATGGTATTCTTGAATCAATTTAATGCCTCTTTCGGCACTATCGTTGACAACACTTAAGTTTTGAACAATATTTTTTCCTTTTACGTACTCCTCCAAAACATTCCAAGAATGCGGGTCTTTGTTGAAAAAGTCCGTGGGAATTGCAAATCTCTTGAAAACTTTTTTTGTAGTTGTTGAAAATAAATCTTGTAAAATATCAGAATTATCTCTGAATATAAACGTTTTTAAATTTTCCTTCTTTATTACAAGCTTTTTTGGTATTTCTTCATCCTCATTTTCAGTAGTGTCTATAGACAATGTCATCTTATCCACTAATTTGCCTTTTGTTACATCATCTATTCTATCGTCAAATAAACAAAAGCCCACACATTCCTCGTTTAAATAAAACAGATGATTTAATACTTTTGAAATGGCTTTGTCGGCAATATTTTGGTTAATTGCTTTGTAGTTTTCTAATTTCCTCAAAAACATAATATCATTTAAAGCAGCTTTATCGGCTTTATTCGAATCAAACCAAAAAATTGAATAACAGCTTACAATAAAACCAGCCACTTCTATCAAACCATTGATTTCCAAATCGGTAATATCAGAAAACTGATGGCGAAAAATTACTATTTTCAAACAGTATATAGCCTTGGCCATCCATCTAGCGTAGTGTAATGCACCAGGTTTTGTGAATTTTATTCCTCGAGGTGGACTGCCACCAAGGAATATAATTACAAGTTCCAAAAATTCTTTGTAATCGTTTCTGGGGAACGCTTCATTTATTTTATTATTAGCGAATGTTAAAACTTCAGCAACATTATCGCCTAGAATTTCAATAACTCTTGGATGAGATATTCCTGGTATGTAATTCTAGGTATTTATTACTGGCCACTGTTTTTTGAATTTTTTAAATATCGCTATGTCTGGTCCGGTAGATACTCCAACATTGGCCTCTGTAAAAACTGCTGCTAACACAATTTCAAAAATATGGTGTCTGCAGCCTAAAAATAGAATTTCCTTTCCTATTGCTCTCTCCAAAAGCGTGCATGCACCTTTGAAACGACCAGTGTTGGATGATGTCGTATCAAAAACAAATGCTTCCGTGTTTGTCAAAATATTTTTATCTTCCAATGCGTCATAAACTGCAGAAGATATTTCCATTCCAGTCCCAGAAGGAATGGCAGGCATACATATCTATAATTTGTTCGAAGCCTGGAGCCGAAGCAATTATAGCCAAGCGATCTTCTACTTTTCCTGTTACTACCGGTAAGAGTTTAGTATCCCAATGTATTGTCAAAGGCTGATCATTTGCAGTAAACTTTTGTATAATTTTTTCACTTTGATTTTTTCTTAAGCGCGCTCTTTCCTCACTTATGGAGGATCGATTTAAAATATAATTAGATGGATTAAGTCCTATGGCATCTAAAACTGCTACCAATAAATGTACAGCATCTCTCTGGCTTACTTTCAATTTGTCAAAAACTGCAGCTAGTCTTGGTGTTAAAATCTTTTGTTTTTGGGTACAGGAAGTTGTACGAATACGTTTTTTATCTGAAGAACTTAGAACATATTCTTCTTCTGATGTTGCAACTTCTTCGGATTCAGAGACTTCGGATTCAGAGACTTCCATTATATTGCAAGCTAAAATAAACAATATCATTGTTCAGTACTTCTAACATAGTGTAAAATTTAATGAAAAAAACAAATTTTTTAAAACGGAATTTTTACCTGATGAAGTTGATGGTAACCCCACACTTAATTCCTTACGCAATTCTTCTTGTTTTTTTCGTTTCATTTTTCTTTCTTCCTTTCCCTTGAAGTTAAGGTCCAGTCCTAACATACTACCTTCACGTCCTTTCATTCTTTGTTTTATTAAAAATTGTTTATCTTCTTCTATATTTATTAGTTCCAGTGCATCACTATGGGCAATATCGAACAGATCGTCTAAACTATCCTCCCACTGTACTCTTCTTTTTTTATGAATTTCAGACACTCTAGATTTATTTTTTTTTCAAGTCTTTCCATTCCTCGTACAGGCTCAATAGCTTTTTTGCGCCTCTATGCAACTGTTGAACGGGAATGCGGGCCTTTTCCCAGAAAATTACACACTCTCTTACCACAAGAGCAGCACTATCTTTGGCAATTAGTTTGGTTGTCCTCATATTATAAAAAAAAACTTTCAGGCAGTCTCCCTTCGAAGGAAGTTTGCAACCAACTAATTGATGTTTCGGATATCCAATTAAAAATATTTCTTCTCTTATCGACGGCATTATTTTCTTAAATATATTTTTCACAAAAATCACAATACATCACTCACAAAAATCACTTAGCACACTGAATTCACACAACCGAATGAAATTTAAGTTAAATTAGCTTCAGGGAACCCCCGAATTGGCTTCTAGTAGGCCATGATATTTATCATTAAAATCCGTTAATTTCAAAAGAATGGTTGTTGTCTATAATAAAAAATTAATTTGCAACATTTGTGCTATAGATGGCGCAAGTTATTTACAAAAAATTCATTTTCGCAAAATAATGTAGAAACTTATGAGTTTCGCAAATTTATTTCATATAAATAGTAAAATTTGCATATAAATGACCTTTGACCTCGATGCGCGTCCCGAACGCTTTGTCCAATTTGGCTCAAACTTTCAGCACTGAAGTTTGTTGTGTACACCTAGTGTCACAATAATCCGACCCGCAGCCCGCAAAATTCCAAAAAAAAACACCGCTGTCAATCTAATGTACATATATAAAAAGTTAAGATTTCGCACATATGTATGTATATAGTCCGTTATATCTGTTACAATGGAACTAATTTTTTTAAAGGTTTGCCATATATTTAAAAGGATAAATTCATATGGTTATGAAACGAAAGGAGTTTAATAAAGCTTAATAACAAACATTTTTTGGAAAAAGACTGGCATTTGCTTAAAGCTCAATTTAGTTAAATTAGCTGATATTTTACAATGAGTTTTACATGAGTGTCAATTTAAAATAAATACGTGAACACTAAATTTCGAAAATCAATTAATATTATAATAAGTTACTCGATCTTCGATTTAATCAATCCAAAACCATCAGTCGATTAAAACATACGCATTTTGTATACTAATTATCGTGGGCAGTATGTATATACATATGTATGTATGTACATATGTACTTATATACGCATTTTCCTTTGTCAGGCTTCACAATGACGGGTAAGTTTTGTACTACTTTCATAATTCTTCTGATAAGCAGTTGTTGTCACTTTTTAAAATTGGTAAACAATGGAATTTTTTATATTTGTTTATGAACATATTTTTCTAAATACGTAAATATATTAAAACTAATAGAATTGAGTCTCGTAATCACGATTCGTTTTTATCTGTTGAAGCGCATATTCATTCGACCATTTGTTGACCGTACAAGATGATCTTATTGCAAGCAAATATTTACTGGAACTTAAGTAATTGATTTTGTAAAAATAAATGACCCTATTCTTCAATATAATTGTCTGGCTATATGGCATATTAATTTATATTTGACTATCGAGTAGCAACTTTTTTGATAGTTAGTTAGTATTCGACTAACTGCTCACCTTCGAGTAGTGTGAAAATCCACTAACCGAAATTATTCGAACAGTTACAGCTACTCCCAATAGATTTATAAAAACTTCACTATAGTGGAAAATGAGCTTTGTAAATAGCACAAGCGTTCACACACATATAAAAAACAATAATTTGTTGAAAGGAAATAACTGGGTAGTCGAAAAATCGAAAATGAACTATGTACACATGTATGTATGTAGGTGTTTCTGGTCGGTTAAACAACTTTTGCTAAGCCGGTCGGACTGACTACACTGCTCAAAAATTCAGATTTTTTTTACAAAAGAAAAACCATGAAATATATGTATATGTGCATACATACATATGTGCTTTTAAAAGATGTAATCATATATAACATTTTTGCCGGACAAAGTTAAATTCAGCCCAACTGAGTTTCTAAGTTGAGATAGAACTCCTTAGCATTTAGATACATACATACATACATATGTTGAAATTCAAGAAACTTTCTTATGTGTAGGAACCGACATGAAATTGTGGAGTGGAGTGATAAAGAAGTGCAGTCAGTAATTTAACATCACTTTTTCCTTAGTCCTTTCACTTAGTTGAATTTAAAATTAGTAGAAAATGGGGAAAATACACGAACTTTTTTACTCACTTTTTAATACTATTTCTTAATTGGGGAACATGGATGTGTCCTTTTTAAAATTAGTAGAAAATGGGGAAAATACACGAACTTTTTTACTTCCTTTTTAATACTATTTCTTAATTGAGGGACATGCATGGGTCCTTTTTACTACATTTTTCATAATCTTTCAATATAAACGTTTAGAAGAACAAAAACGCGTTGGCCCTGTAATACGTTTAATGTTAACAGAACAAAGGGAAATAATTAAAATTATGTGGATCCATGGTTCTATAAAAGAGGAATCATTTATTAAAAATACTCATTAGCTTATGGGCACTAAACAAATTGCAACTTACTTGAAAGAAGCTAACAGGGTTGCTTTTATATTTAAAGTAAATTTTATCCGAGTTGGAGCGTTTTTTTGCAACGCGGTTACATTAAAACGGACCCTATGTAAGGCTTCTCGCTTAAGTTAAGACCACGGGGGGAAATTATGGACGGACTTACGGAGTTGAATGCAGCTCACAATGCGTTAATCCCAGACTCGAAATGCAGTAATTCCGTAGGACAAAACACTTGATTCGGTGACCATCGGAATAGGCGCCAGGTTCTTCCACTGAATGCAATGCGTCTATGGAGTTCTAGCTTTAAGTTTTACTTGACCACTGTTGTAAATATACGAGCATTTATATCTTGAGAGCTGCAAAACTGATCTGGACATTTGCGTCTCAATGAATGCAATGCGTCTCAAAAATGTAGTGCTATGGAGTTCTAGCTTTAAGTTTTACTTGACCACTGTTGTAAATATACGAGCATTTATAGCTTGAGAGCTGCAAAACTGATTTGGACATTTTGATAGAAGCAAATTTCTTTTTTCATTTATTGGGCGTCTTTTTATATGAATTTTTCGGGTTTCTTGAGATCTGGATACTTAGCCTTAAGTACAAATGTTTGATGTTGGAGGAAAAGTTGGTTCTTATTCACCTCATATCAATTCTCATCAAAAGATATCAAAAGATAAGAGGTGACAAAAAATCCGTAAAGCTTTCATTCAACTTCATGCATTTAAAAAGGAATTGAGGAACGCAAGAACTATTAAAAATTTTGTTCTCGTAAATGCAGGGCATGTATGTATGACAATAGCTCTGGTGGTGCGCAGAACTGTTTGGTCTTCTTTTTTTGCTAATGTGCATCTGTAAACAAATAGTATAATATCCTATCAAAATTAGCTGCCAATTTTGTACAATATTCTCGGCTCACGAAAAATCTGTAATTTTAAGCATGAAGTAGAAAGATGGGAAAAAGTTGTAAATACTATTGGTTTATGCGTGTTAACGGTTGAGATACTGTCCAGAAAAAATTTAATTTTTTTAACGTATAATACATAATATTGACTATATTTATTATATTATTCTTGTGCTATCATGTATAATTAACAAAAAAAATTAGTTAACAACCATCATATTTCAGCTGCTGACAAAGTTAACGTGATATATAGTATCAGGATGTAAAAACTGTTCAGAACATGCGGCGTGTATTTTGAGAAGCGGCGGGCGCACTCGCACATATATCGTTATTATAAATAAACTACTGCGATCTACCCACTTTTTTTCCTGAAATAAAAACATTATTACATACCAGATAATTTTTTGTTGTTCAATTTTTTTTCAGAGGCGCAGAAGTTAGTCAGAAGTTAGTCAGAAGTTAGTTATATCATAATTTGTTTAAAACAATTACACGGTGTGACAAAAAAAAAATGAACGGTACTTTTTTCGAGGTCTGGTCAGACATATAAAAACTGCATCAGAATTTCCAATACAACCCCAAAATCTGAAGTTAGGGGCCAAAAACCCCTTTTTCATAGGTTAAGACACATATTGCTCAATAACTTTTTTATTATTTATCCGATTAACACGAATTTAGTGTCACTTTAAAGGAGACACTTTTCCGTCAGAAAAACGGGCGAAACAATATCGAAAAATCAATTTTTTATTTTATTTTTTTCATCTTTAATAGCAGATTTTTCGAATAATTTGTTAACCAGTGCATATGTAATTTTAATTAAAATTAATCTCCTATCAATTCAGCCTTCAATGATAAATACATTTTTTTTATTCGAGCAGGCGTTGCTCAGCTATTCCACTTCGATCAATTTTTACAGCGAAATATGCGCGCTACATTTTTTTGATTATGTTGCTACGACCCAAACTTCTTCAAAGTGTATGTACTACGTATATGACATTACATTACTATACAAACGTGGTAAAAGCTGTGGATCTTAGTTGTAAAAAATGTGTGAAAATCGGAATAAATTTTGCTACATTTGTGTCTTGTTTGTAGGCGAAAAAACACGCGAAAAACTAGAAAATTCTAATGGTTTGGTTACAAGTTACAACATCTTGTTTGGCAAATCATTTGTAAAAAGCCGATGGTATGAGCCAGAGTATGCTTGTTTTTCTTGTGTGATGAAGCTGCTAAAGTGTCCACGAAAAAGAGTCGATCAAACTTGGGATTTCCCTTATTCAGCGCCTATGATATGGCATTCTCAGTTATACCACAATATAAGTGATTGCTACTTCTGTAAAACAAATTTATATGGGTATAGTTAAAAAACTCGTAAATATATCAAATATGCCAATGTTTCTAGTGTTTCGAAGGCAATACCTTATCAAGGTCAAGTGAAGTGCACAAATACTGTCGAGCAAAAATTCAACAAAGCTGAAGAATTTTCGACAGAGGACGGCGACAAAGAGTTTATACCACACGAAAATGAGCTCAGAATGAAGAAAAAAGCTATTGTTTACCTGCCAGGAGCAAAAATGTATACTCCGCCAAAAGGCGGACTTGCCTGTTAACTCGAATTAAAATAATAGTTTCAGTTATAATTCAGAATGTGTTTAATTAAAAGATAAAATTCATATTCATTATAAAAAATGTAAATTTTAGTAAACGAAAATTAGTTTGTCGTGTGGAAAAGCTGGAAACACTTTTTTGTTGCCGATAAACATAAGTTGACTTTGCATTTGGTGCAAAACATTTGTGTTTCCGATCTACATCCAGTCATTTTGCACATGCGCTTTTCTCTGCGATCTAATGCATCTGGCAAGTGATGAATACCATCAAAGCGAATGTCGTCGGCTGGAACGTATCTATTTCTGTAAGCAGTTGCTACAGCCGGACTTTGGCTCGATGGTCTGCCAACTCGATTTTTCTCTGGATCCTTGCTGCATAACACGTCAGCGACTTGAACCCGAAAGTCCAGTAATTTTGTATGACATGTATTTTCCGATGTCATATCATGTACGCGATGATACAAAATGTATGCATTCACCATTGTCATATCTACAAGGTGATAAAACAAACGCAGCGTCCATTTTTTCGTTTTCAGTTTTATATGATAACGCCCTAATAAACCGTCCATTAGATCGACGCCTCCCATATGCATATTATATTCTTTTATAATATTCGGACATTCGATATTTACATAGGATTTCTGTTTCCGATCATGGCGTGTTGCTTTTAATGGATGAGCGTTGTCATTTGATCGAAAAGGTAGATCCCCAGCATATGTTGAAATTGATCTTACACATTTCGTGTCCTTCCATAGTACTGAACTGACATCGACACCAAAGCAACTGCCTACAAATTCTTCCGAATATCCCCGCTCTTTTGCTTTCACAGCGATATCCTTTGACAATTTGCAATTGGGTACTCTATTTGCACGAACCGTTCCAAGGGCAAATATTCCTTTGCTTCGCAAATATACAAGTAACGGAAGTGAGGAATAAAAATTGTCAAAATATATTACATGATTTTTGAATTCCGGAACAGTTGATGTTAATCGAATGACAACATTTGCCGTCGCACCTAAGTCAGGAGTGTCCTTCATAATAATGTTATCCCCAGTACCTCTGTAGACTTCAAACGTATAAGAATATCCACTTGAGTCACACAAAACAAACAATTTAATTCCACACTTGTGCGGCTTATTTGGCATATATTGCTTCAATGCTGTCATCATTTTTGTGGAGCACATTTGCTCGTCAACACAAAGTCGTGGATATTTTGGCACAGAATCAAATCTTTCGTTTAGGTGATTAACAATAGGTCGAATTTTGAACAGTTGGTCATAACCATCCTCACCTTTCTTTTTTATGTTGGAGCCATCAGCGAAATGGAGAAATCTTCTTATTTCAAAAAAAACGTTTAGAAGGCATAGTGCTTCTTATCGCTTCAAATGCATGTTTTGACCAATAGCTTTCTACATTGGGGTACTGATAAACAGACATATACAATAATATGCCAATGTACTTTTTCAAATCCGATGCATTGACACTAAATGAAGTATCTATAAATTGCTGGCGCGCATAAAGATTTGTTTGGAATGCAATGTCGTCCAGCAACTGATCGGTAAGAAAATAACAATAGCATTGATACGGTGTTTTCAATTGATTGAATTCATGCGGTAATCTGCGCTCGCCTTTGAACACAATTTCGTTTCTGTTTACTTCCAAGTGTTTTTTTTCCATCGAATGTTTTTAAAATCAGGAGCCTGTGGTGTTATGTCCTTCACATTTCCAATAAAGCCCCCAGCATTAAATGTTGTGTCAACCTCACCTTCATCCAATTCTGGTAAAGGCGATCTTTGTGTTTTCAGTTGTTACGTTCTTGGTTTCAGCAATTTGTTTTAACGGTTCTCTTATCATTGGTGCCGCATTAGATGTTTGCAACGGACTGCTTACACTGGCACTCAAATTTATCGCAGCAGAAAGAAAGTCACTGGAATCCGCAGTTTCTAATGCCTGAATGTAATTATCCATTTGTGCAAAGTCAGTGCTCGATATTTCGAAATTTGGATCAACTACACTGTCATCATCATCAAAGTCGCTACCCTCATCATCAGACTCACTATTTTTTCGCATTGACTCATGATTCGTTCAATTTCCTCATCGTTTAAATTTGATAAAATGTTTCGTTTTCTTTTTTTTGCTTATTATTAAAAGATATTCAAAATTTTAGAAAATACTGATAAAAAATATGTTTTAAATAAGCACCTCAAAAATTTGTATTGGTAAGAAAAAATTTGTATGCAACTGGCAAGTCCGCCTTTTGGCGGTGTTCGCTTTTGTCCTTCTAAAATCTTCAAAATATTGTAAAATAAGAAAGTAAAAATATTTATATTTTACTAACAACTTACCAGAACAGAAACAATTTAATTAAATACAGTTATGCACGGGAAATATTTGTTTTTTCGTTCCAAAAATGGTGCTATTTGCAAAATAATATTTTCTTATATTTCACGCAAAAAGTTGTGTTCTCTTGAGCACTCGCTCGCAAATACTAACTTCACAGCTTTCAGCTACAGTTTATCAAATGAAGCAGACAATTAGAAGCATGCTTATACAGTTACAACTGTAAATGTTAAAAAAAAGAATGCAATCGCCATTTTGCTGTGCCCCGCCTTTTGGTACCGTTGCCGGTTAGAGGGTTAAGTACGAAAGAGATAAGTGGCCAGAGCGAAGTACCTTTCAAATTGGAGAGAAAAATATGTTGAGAGCTCCACTTGTGGATCCTGAAAATATAATTTTGCCACCACTGCACTTAAAACTGGGCTACATGAAGCAATTTGTTAAAAGGCTTAATGTAGACAGTGAAGCATTTCTCCATATAAAAACTTCAATTCACGAATTAAGTGAGGCTAAAATAAAAGCAGGTAGTTCTGATATTATTTGTGTATGTTATGATTTATGCTTCATTTATTGGTTTTTTATAATTTTAAGGCGTTTTTATTGGGCCTCAGATTCGCAAGCTAATGAAAGATACTGAATTTTCATTCAAACTAAGTCCGGTTGAACAAAGAGCCTGGAATAGCTTCCAATCTTTATGTACGAATTTTCTAGGCAACAAAAGGCGTGAGGACTACAAAGACATCGTTCATAATTTTCTGAATGCGTATTCAGCAAAGGGATGTAGAATGTCCATCAAAATTCACTTATTCCACTCTCATTTGGACGTTTTTCCAGAGAATTTGGGTCAGCTCAGTGATGAACAAGGGGAGCGCATGCATCAGGAGATGGGAGCTATAGAGAGAAGGTTTTCTGGAAAAAATATTGTTAATATGCTCTCGGAGTATTGCTGGTCTCTTAAACGGGATACAGATGATAGTTTGTATAAAAGAAAAAGAGTTCGTATCATTTTTAATTTACCAAAATGTATTAAATTATTAAATGTAATAATGAAATGAATTACATTAGAAAAACCTCAACGGATCTTAAAAAAATATACCCCGTTGGAAACAAAATTGACAGGAGACTCTACACGTAAATCAAGCTATATACACTGGTGAACAAAATAGTGGAAAAAACTGTGACTCAAGATGGATTTTTTTCCAAAAATTGAAATTTTTTGTGTGTTTCTTATATTTTTTCTCTGAATTTTCTGTCAAAAAAATAAGACATTTATAAATTGATAGAAGCGCCAAAATGTCTTCTTTCCAATAATACCAAAATCTTTTACATAGGGCGACCAAAAATAAAGTTATAGGCCAATATATGCCTTCACCTATGGAAAAGGGGGTTTTGGCCCCTAACTTCAGATTTTGGAATGTTTATTGGAAATTCTGAGTATGCAGTTTTAGTCAGTGTGACTAGACCTACAAAATGAGGTATGTCTCGCAAAAAGTACTTTTTGACTGTAACACCGTGTTATTGTTTTTCAACAACAAATTGTTGATTTGTGTATCAAAAAAAATTCCACATTGTAGTGCATTGTTTTATAAACGTGTAAAATGAAAATTAATAAAATCGATCTGGTAGTTTCTGAGAAAAAAATTTTCTTCTGATTTGATGCGGAAAAATTCGATTGTTAATAAAAAATTAACCATGAAGAATTTTGGGATGAAATTCGCAGGATGTACTACTCTCTTATAATACTCTTATTCGGCACAGAATTGCTTGATTATTCGAACCTTTGGTAAATTCGAGGCTCACTTGAGAAAGCCTTACCCAGTTGTATTCCTTTTGTTAGTTCTTGTTTGTAGTGTTGTAATTTTCTATTTTACTGTGCAAAAACAAAAACAAAGTCAGACAAATCTGAAAACATTTTCGTTTCTTTTGCTAACTGGTAAAAATAGAAACTTCTTAGAAGTGTTTTTCATCTATATTTAAACATCCGACTTTGAAACTTTGGCAAGAATTTAAAAGACGTCCGACAACCGTTAACTTAATCAAATTTTAGAAAGCTAATTCTATCTTGGCTGCCGTAGTCGAGTGTCTGGGACTTCATTCGGTGTGTCCCATGCTCGAATCCCAGCCGGGCAAGTATCATCGAATATTTTAGAAAAGTTAAGTTAAGTTAAAGAATAAATTTATTATCATGTCTACGAGTATCTCGAAAAAGCGTTAATACTCTCATGTATATAACAGAAACCTTACTTTAAGTAAGATCGACTACCGTCTTTTTTGTTCAAATGCAGTCCCAAATAAACTTTGAACAAAAAGAGAACACTTCTTCAGAGACTTACAAAAAGGTGTTTATAGCAAATGAGTACTTGGCTTTGTAAAATAATTAGCATTTAGTTTAGACGGGTCTAAACTAGATTATATAACAGCATATGCTGTGGTCAATGATGAAGGACTATGTTAAATGCTTTTGTTTTGAACGCCGAAACCCAAGCTACATATTTACCGAGCTGTTGTTATCGCTTCCAAACCAAAAATAAAACAATAGTCTGCACCGACAGTCTAGTATTGTTAAAGCACATTTTTAATCCATCTAAATAAGAGAATTTGAGACCCAATAAATAAAACTAAGCATTTGCTGATATCCATGCAAATTAAAACAATACTTCTCTTGTTACCTGGACACTGTTTCATTCGGGGGAATGAATTGCCCGATACAACCGCAGAATACGTTTGCATAGCTGCTATTCCCTTAGATGCCACTATGGAAACTCCGATCGTCAAACCCATTTAAACGGTTACGGCATTTTCCTGCAAAAGAAATCATCACCGGGATTATGCAAACATTCTTGACACCAACACTATAGAGAAGTTAAAAACATTTCTTAAATTACGGGTCATCCTGCTACAACGAATCAACATATCCTATGACGAGATACCCCACCAATTTGCACTATATATAGCCATACCCTATCTTTTCATCACATTATATATACATATGTATATCAATTGCTCTAACGACGTCTCCTCGGGAATACAATTATCGACACATTAAAAACACCTTCAACATATTCTATGACGAGATACCCCACCAATTTGCTCTATATATAGCCATACCCAATCTTTTCATCACATTATATATATGTATATCAATTGCTCTAACGACGTCTCCTCGGGAATACAATTATCGACACATTAAAAACACCTTCAACATATTCTATGACGAGATACCCCACCAATTTGCACTATATATAGCCATAGTCTATCTTTTCATCACATTATATATATGTACATATATCAATTGCTATAACGACGTCTCCTCGGGAATACAATTATCGACTTATTAAAAACACCTTCAGAATCGAACATAGGCAAGATACCACAGTTTATTACAACCTTGAAACCTGTCAATTATGCAAGCATTAGGATATGTTAGGTTACAGATACTACAGTCTTAGTCTCGCGTAGGCAGGGCAGCTAAGTAAAAAGTGCCGAGATGATTCCACCTCATCATGCCGCAGCATGGGTTAGTGCTGGTACTGGGAATCCTATAGATAGATAGATATTTGAGGCTTGCACTTCGACCCTAAAGATAAAATGTGCCTTCTGTTCTTTACAATACCTCGTCTAATCCCAGCTCCTTTAGGAAGTCTAATACAATAGTTGGTGGCAACGAGCGTACATGTTCTTTCGATGGGCTATGTGTACCTAGGAAACTTTGCCGTCTTCTCGAGATAGCGTCACACTCAAACAACAGGTGCATCGGGGTCTCTGGAGCCGAGCCGCAAAAGCGACAGGACTCGTTCGACCATATTCCGAGCCTGTGCAGATTCGCAGCCGGCAGTGTCCTGTGAGAAAGCCTGTTGGCATCCTCACACCGTTCTTCGAGAGGTGCATAAACTGCTTGAACCATTTATGGTTGTATCCTCCCAGTAGACACTTCGCCTGACATAACTCCGGCTCAAGTTACCAGTGTTCTTCCCTCAAGTTATTTTCTTCTATCCTAAGCCCTTCCTTGATAGTGTGTTGTCCTATCGCTTGGAAAAGCTCGGGTCCTATATGCGTTTTTAGAGCCGCCACTCTTGCATTCCTATGCATTCCGGTGTTTTAAAACCATCAGTGTACCGGTGCAGGTTGCTAGCTTGGAGGTGTCCTTCTTATGCGGAAACGCTCCATGCTGCTTTGTTTCCTAATTCAATTTTAAAATTACTTTCAATATTTGTAACTTTGATGATATCGTCCCTGTGGAGTTGAGCTAGTGGTAGCCGCGCGCTCATCGTCTCCATTTTCTTAGACGATATGACTTCCCCTTTCTCATACCCTTCCTTAGCAATGTTGAGTAGGGTTCTTTTTGCTGTCTCTTCTATAACTATGTGGAGTGGCGTTAGGTTTAGTGCACTTGTCGGACACGTGCGTATAGCTCCTTATGCACACACATTCTAGCCCTTGGAACCTTGTCAGTGATTTCCTCACCGTTGAAAGGGAGGTTCTTGATACCCACGCCACCGCCCCATAGGTTACCATCGGCCTCACAATCATAGTGTACATCCATCTAAACAAATTTGGGCTACAACCCCAGGATTTTCTCGCGAGACGTCTGCACACCATTATTGCTTTGGTTGCCTTGGATGCTGTCGCATCGAAATGTTCCCTCCAGAGTAACTTGGAGTCCATGGTGAGACCGAGGTACTTCACCTTGCTCACCATGCCGACCTCAATCCCTGCCAGGGAGATAGTTCTCCTCCCTAGTAGTTTCCTTTATCTGCTGAATGGTACGATGGCCGTCTTGTGTGGGTTGATATTGACCCCCACCCCGACGCACCATGCCTTTGTAAGATTTAGCGCTCTTTGTACGATATCACATAATGTGCTCTCGTATTTCATTCAGTTGTGAAGGCATCCGGGAAGTGAGTCGACAGCAGAGCCATCGCTCTTTCCTCTTCACTAGCAGTATACGTACCGTCCGGTAGTTTAATGGCTAGTTTAGTCTCTATTTTCGCGTTTGCTAGAGCTCTGTGAAGTCTTGCTGCAACTGGAACTAGAATCCTATACAGGAGTATCCGTTTTACAATCTGCTTATACAACCATTAAACAACTTTAGGCGAGAGACCCTCCACCACAGTCGACCAGTAAGCTTTTTCTTTACCCGTAAATGTTTTCAGCGGCAGAGTACTCCTTTTGCAAGCTGTGGAGAATTCATTAGCTAGGGTTTATATAGCACATTCCGATAAGCTTGTACCCTCAGTGGGAACCTACGGTAAAAGTTCCTGCAGTTTTCTATTGCCAACAACTAGACCTTATCTTAGTATATAATGGAAAATAGACTCACTCCTGTTGTTGGTGCCCGTGCTCACCAGATTCGACGACTACGTCACCAGCACTGAAATTGGGAAGAAAGAAAGCTTTCAGTTCGTTGCTAATGAGCATGCTGGATCTCGTTTTACCTGAGTCTGCCTACACCATGTGACGGGTATCCGAAAATGCTAAAGTGTGGGGAACAAGCTCATTATGGCCGTGATAAGAATCGTTAGAGCCTGTCTGACTTTTGCTTTTACCATTTTTTCGAGAAAAGTTAGGGTAATCTTCATTCTCAACCCGGGAGAAGATGATTACGCACTAGTAAAAACATGCTAAAAAGATAGCTGATTGTTGGGGAGAAAGATGGTATTTGCACCATGGCAGATGTTTGGAGAGGATGTCCTCAGGGCAGTGTACTCTCGCCTCTCTTGTGGTGTTTGGTAGTGGACTCCCTTTTAACGGAAATGTAAGACATCCAAGCTCATGCGGACGATGTTTGTGCATTAGCCTCAGAAAGATATCATCGGGAGGTCTGCGGAAACGTGCAGAAAACCGTACATAAAATTGATGCATGGCGCACTAAGCAGGTTCTTTCTGTCAACCCCAGCAAGACAACCCTGGTGTTGTTATCAGAGCAATATCTTTTGTTTGTGGACCCAAAAATCAAATTGATACGAGAGTCTCTTTTGGTAGAAAGTATACAGTAAGCTTTTTTACAAGAGAAAAATGGAGATATCCATGTACACTCTTAGGAGCCTCGGAGAAAACATTTTACACTGACGACTCCAAAGCAGAAAATGTAATTGGGGCTGGTTGGAAACTGGAGGGCGATTTCAGATGCTTTTATTCCTTAGGTAAAATGACAATGGTTTACCAATCGGAGATATTTGCTATACTTAAGGTAAGCGGATTGAATTATTGGGGAAATATGGCGTGGATATCGAATTGGAGTCTGCAGTGGCAACCAAGCTTCACTAAAGGCCTTGGAGACTGCTCGCACCTATTATAGTGCATGCATGACAATCAAGTGCTTCCTGAAAAGACTGGACAGGGTGGTGACGCCATTCCTGCTTACACAGAGAAGGAAGGAGTGGGGAGCCCTGGTAGGGTTGATTACAGGACACAATCCATGAGACACACATATGGTCAATATATCCATCATAGATGAACAGATATGCACTTCTTACCTGGATGAGGATACCACAGATTATATCTTTTGTATCTGTCCTGCTTTTGCTAGGCTGTGATGAAGTATATTTGAGTCAGATATGCTGAAAATGTCGGCAAACTTCTCAGATCCATAAAAGAGTCGAAGAAGAGTTGTCGGGAATAAATGAAGTCCCATTCCCTTCATCCTTCCCATCCCTTAAGTGCAATGGGTAGCTATGTCTGAGTGCTTGGGAACCCGATTTCGGGTTTTCGGGCTACCTCATTCTATTCCATTTCAAACACTACATTACTTAAATTTGTATTAAAAAGTAATTTAAGTTAAGTTATATACATGCATACATATATATATATATAGTTACAAAAGAACATTAACTCATTTCATAAGTGTTATTTATTGAAAGAAAAATAAAACTCAACAAATAAGTATTATTTTACGAGAAAATATAGAGCTTAACACTTAAAAATTTGATTGAAAAGTTAAAAATCAATACATATGAATTAAATAATCATGTATCATAAACTGGGTTTTTTTTGTTAAGTCTTACTAGAGCTTATTGAGTAGACGGAAAAGAAGTGTAAATATGCGGTTCTCGGTAGCGTTTATACTTTTCTAAAACTCAAAATTTTGAGCGCAATACGGTTTTAGAAAGATTACAAATATTTTTTATCGAAGTTGATGAACTCCTGTTGCTGAAGAGTTAACTCACCACATGGACGAAAGCGTATTTCAAAGGGATGCGGTGGAGTCACACCATATTTTTCTAAAATATTTATGTTATTAATTAACTCAAAATTCTTGTCGGTTTCGAAGATCGGGGTTTCCCCGACTAGAAGAATGAGGTTAAAATGCTTCATAGATTATTTTAGTGAGGTTTGTTTTTTCAAATCATGTTTACATTCTCTTAGAAAAAACCAATACCAAAAGAATATTTTAGGATACAACAAAAAAGCCAAATAATTACAATTTCAGCGGTCTTAGGATTGAAGCTTTAGCTCTGCACAACGTTGTGTAAATAATAGACAGAACCAAAATATAAGCGGTATTGCAGCCAAACTTTGGGGTATTGGATTTCACTGTTATTTTATGTTTTTTTTTAACAAATGCCAGAGTTTTTGCATAAACACATTAAGGCCTATCTCAATTTGACTCCTTTGGAATATCCCGGTATTGCACGCCAATCGAAGATATGTGTAAGCGCTAAATTATTATTATTATTAACTATAACAAAAACATACTGCAGAAACGATCGTGAAATATACTAAATTTCTTTAATAAATACGGCACCTATTGTAATTCAGGTACTTACATGTGATGCTTCTATAATACGAATCCTTATTATCTGCTAACAACAAACGTCTCAAAAAGCGCTTTTGAAATTAGTTCCAGCTTAGCTCTTTAACCAAGTAATTTTAAAGGGTTGTCTCATGTAAACGGATTATGAATTTTTATCGAACTAGAGCAATTAGTTTTGCAATGCAAGTATTTTATTGCATTGATATTGATGGGTTGTGGTAATGGTGAACCAGAAGAGTGAAACACAATTAAAGCAAATATTTAAAATGCTGTCTAAATTGTTTTGGTAAATATATAACAATAATTATGTTCAATTATTTTTAAAAATGTAACGTAGTAGCTGGTGTATTTCTCCAGGTGTGAAAAGAGAGTGACCAAGGGAAATCCCCTTTTATTGCCTTGAGCCGGAATTTACTTACTTAATAAGAGGGGGAAATAAACTCAACGAATCGGATTATCCAGTGGGGAAATATTTCGAACCGAAATAATTCGCTATTGCAGATGTATGTATGTAGAGGTCTGTGTGTACAGTACGTGCGGTCGAGGAAGTTCAAATAAATAATTAAATAAAAATGATAATAATTAATAAAATAATGAAAGTGAAAAAAGTGTACACACTTAGGATTGAGCTTCGAGAGATTCTCACCGGAAGAATTTTACATGCCGCATTAACTACCAAGTTAAAACTATGAGCTGCGCAATGCGATCACATAGCATGCCCGATAAAATACTTACAGTCTGTCTAAACCCGAAGATTCCAAAAAAGCTAGGATGGAACAAAACTCAAAAATCATCACGAATCGCATGTGTGCAATTTTTAAATCAATTTACCTGATGCCAATTAAAATTTTGTTAAACTCCCGAAAAGTCTGCCAACTCATCTGCCAAGATCGTGGAAGCTTTAGAATTGTTGATCCAATCGGCAAGTCATAACAAATGACTATAAATTCATTCTGAACACGATAAGAGAAAAATTGAAAAAATAAACCTTAGGTAAAAATTCAAGAAAGGAAACTTTAGAATATTTAATAGTCATAAATACTAGGTTAGCTTAGTATATGTTTCTTTTTATAAGCTTATACATACATATATTCCATTTTGAATGAGTTCAATTTTACAAGATTTGTAGTGCAAGTTGACACTCCTTGAATGTTATTACTTTACGGGATATCTGAAGATTCTAAACTTTATACCTTCACCGTTACACCGTAAATCTCATTGTTCACATAGTTTTAATAATTTTTCAGATAAAACGCTGATATGCCCTCGAAGAATAATAGTTAATGTAGATAAACACAAAGCAGACTGATTTTTGAAAACCCAAAAGTGGAATATAATTTGCCTTTCGAACTGCCACTTATATATACACGTTTTTTGGACCCCAACACCTCCACGCTCATGAGCCTGCATGCAGCTATTTTTAAATAAATGGAAGTACACTTCATTTAATAAAAATACTTACTTTAATAAATATGAGGATTTACGGCGCAATGAGTTTTTTATATCAAAATACGCACAACTTCTCTTAGTGAGGGTCAAACAAAAACTGGGTGGCTGCTGTATAGAGCAGGTCAAAAGTTAAAGGATACGCCAAAGCGAAGCTGAAAATTCGCCAACTCTCATCTTGTCGTGCGCTTTGACAATAAAATGATTTTCGTATTTCTTTTATTACTCACATTCACTTAGAAAAAGGCGCTACACTTAAATGGTGTCCGCTGGGCGTTGTACCCGCCACATAAAACCAGCTTCCAATGAAAATTTCAACAAATTCCTCGGATGAGACTCCCCTATTCTGATGACGCTCATGGCAAATGTTTAAAGGACTATGAATTATGGGCATGCACCTGGAATGTCCGGACTCCTTAATTGGAAAGGTGCCTCTACCCGGCTGATGGATGTCCTCGAGATGCGATGGACGGGGCAAAATGAAGAGGAACGGAACTTGCGACGTCTACTACAGCTGCGGTTTAAGGGAGCACAAATTCGGGATCGGATTTGTGCTGGGAGAGATATTACGCCGCCAGGTACTGCCGTTCACCGCAGTAGACGAATGTCTCGCCGTAATCCGCATCGGAGCGAGATTTTTAAATTTTTCGCTAATTTACGCCCACGCCCCTAAGGAAGAGAAGGACGATGTGATCAAAGATCACTTTTATAAGCGCCTTGAATGCGTGTATGAACGCTGCGATATAAACTCGATTTTAATGCCAAGGTGGGAAGGGAACTGGTCTTTGGTCCCACAGTCGGTAAATTTGGCCTACACGACAAAACATCCGCTAACGGACTGAGGCTGATATCTGCGCGCAATGGTTTCACATTTCTAGCTCATTACGTACCGCTGCTGAAGAGGTCATTGGTTTTCAGCGAGCCCGAAAAACGGCGAGATATCTTGGACGTGTACGTCTTTGCGACGGCGAATATCGCAGGCGATGGAACGATGAGCTGTATGAGCTTTGACGCGACATAGACATGGTTCAGCGAATTAAAATACAGTGGCTACGTTGGCTAGGACATGTCGTGCGAATGGATGAAATTGCTCCAGTTCTGAAAGTATTCACCACGGTACCAGCAGGTAGTGGTATAAGAAGACGACGGCAGAGGAGGCGGTGGAAGGACCAAATGGAAAATGATTTGACGTCACTTAGTATTTCCAATTGGTGGAAGTTAGCAGGAGGAAGGAGTGACTGGCACAATTTTTTGACCTCGGCCAAAATCGCTTTAACGGTTATAGCACCAACTAAGTAAGTAAGTTTTCTTTTTTTCAAAGCTTTTTACGTGACATCGCTTTAACAGTGTGAAACGCGTCCAACCGAACTTTCAATACCCACCGCAAGTTTTTAAAGCTTAGTTGTTCTTTGCAATCAAAACAGTGAGCCTTATACATATGTATATAAAAATGAATGTGAGTCCTTTACAGACGTCCGAAGTACTCAATCGATCTTTATGAAATTTTTACCGAAGGTTCATGTGGTCAACATATGATATACATATATGAATTTAAAAAATGGGCGGTGCCACGCCCCCTTGCAAGAGAAAATTTGGATTCGTCTTATATCCGCAACAATTCGGTGTAGATAAATGATATGTGGGTATATATTACACACTTACGTCTTATAAATCAAACTGTGTATGTCTTTGAAAAAATGGGTGGTGGCACGCTTTATTCAATAATAAATTCACTAACTTTAAACGATCGGACAATCGCAAATTTTGTGGGCAATAATTGTTCTTTTACAATAACGATTGTGCAATTCACTAAATTATTCTTCGGTTGTCTTATGCAATTATTTAAAGTCCTAAAGAGTGGCACCTTTTGTCAAACTAAATGTCTAAATGGGCGAAAAACACAAAAAGGAATAGAACAAAATGAATGTAAATTTGAGTGCGTTTTTATTATATTGAATTAAAGGGAAATAAAATAGTTGTTTATTTCAAACTAAATACAAATACTTATAATTGTTTTTATATATTGCAATGCTTAATTGTAGCTGTATTTCGGGTTCTCCTCTCTATTTAGTAATTTTTAATTAAATAATGAAACTTACCAATAAAATACATGCCATGGTTTTCGTTCTCAAAATTTCTGGTGAATGGCAAAATCGTTAAAATATCGCTAAAACAAATTAATGAATCGCACTATTGGTAAGCTAGTATTACATCATTTTGAAACGTTAAACGACGTTTATTGATTTAAATAAAAACAAAATGGGTTTGATATCGCTGTTTTGGAGCTATATGCCCCTATTTGCTCTATAGTGGGCGGTTGTCTTTAATAGTTCATAAAATATCGATATTTTTGAATTTTCTAAATTTCCGTTATATGATGGGTGGGTGTGGTTTTTGGCGGATATCTAAAATTTTTTTATTTTTATTTTAATATATTTTTTAAATTTTATTTTTATTTAGCAATGCGTGTAGGAAAATTCGGAGATATAGCTTTCCCTTCTTAAGTGGACGGTGCCACGCCCATTTTCCAAAAAAAAGATTTACACACCTATTCCTTTTCCCTACCCAATCTTAATATGTATCGAATTTGAGCTAATTATCTTTATCAAAAATGCGATATTCACAAAAACACCGTTATGTGGCCGTGGTTATTATCCGGTTTCGCCCATTTGCAATAAAAGCTTCCGTGGGCCCAGGGCAAGTGTATACCAAGTTTCGTTGAGATGACTTAATATTTACTCGTGTTATCTATGCACGGACGTTCGGGCAGATAGATATGGCTTAACGAGTGTCATAACTCAAAAAAGGCAGTTACTTCTTCAAAACTTCAAAGTTGTTGTTCTCGAGTTTTTGTTTGTTTTGGATTATGCCTCTATTCTAGTAAAGAAGCTTTATGGAGAGTTGCTAAACAAACTGGTTGTAAGCGAATTAAGGGCTTGTAATTTTCGTTACTGGGTTAAGCCATATTTTTATGTGGCCGCACACTTTATTTGGATAGTTATGCCGTTAATTCTTTGCCATTTTTTTCGCACACATAAACATTCCTTTTTATGGTTTCTTTTATCAGCAATCGTAAGCCCCAAGCTCGTGTATCTCCGTCACTTCCATGTCGAGGGTGGAACGAATACATATGCATTTACATATGTACATATATGTACATATATACATATACGTATGCACATAATATACAATAAGTTGATGAGATTCGGTATTCGATTTTCGGTCTACTGTTTTATGATGCATATTTTTTTGTATAAATATGCTGGTCCACAATAAATTCATATATTTCATAATATAAACTTTATTTGACTAAATATAAACAACAAATAAAACGTACATATGAACACATTTTCTTTTTATATGAACACTATATATGTACATATGTTCATAAGTATATAGACTAAGTGTAATACATTTTTCATTCATATATGTATACATATGTATGTATGCATATACTCGTATTTACATATTCAGTTATGTATGTATGTAACGGACGTTTCGGGTGGAAAAGAGACTAAATCAGTAGATGCTATCAGGCTATAATTATTTGTTGGGATAGCGGGCGGATCCACGCCACAATTTAAGCTGAAACTACTATTCATCATATCTTTTAAGCTATTTGACGTACATAAATACATGCCGGACAAAACTAAAGCGCGAAACTCTCAAAACTACTACCTATCGAAATAATACATATTTTCAAACAATTACTGAAACCAAATTATTCTATATTATTTACAAGAGCGTACATTGGTTGTTGTGATAAAAACAGCAAATACAATAAAACTTTATTTTAAACTGAAATACTAATTCAAACATGAAAGTTATTTCAAATATGGTGCGACAAAACTAATCAATATCAAAATTACGTACCCTTTCTTTTTATAGTTGGCTATGAGTTATTAATCAAAATCGTTAGAACAGTAAATATTATTTGATACACATCAAGGCGAATTCATACAAGGTGGAGTGAAGAAACAGCTGAGTTTTACTTTTTTTTCAATTCGGCGAAGCGGGTGTAATGTCAAACTAGTTTTGTTTGTTTACATTCTAATTTGTGTGTTTACATTCTAGTTCAGATTTTGACATAACTCCCGCTCAAGGCGCAACAACAAAATACATACGTTTTTTCTTGCAATCACCTTGTATGAATTCGCCTTGGATACACATAAACAAAGTGTTTTCAGTGATATTGTGTATTTTCAGCCACGTTTTATTACATTGCCGGAGTAAGAGCAAATACTTGAAAACAAAGGGCTGGAAATAAATACAATACGGTATAACGTGCAAATATAATCGATGAATTTAATAAACGTGAATCAATTACCAATATTGCTCGAAAATTCAATATTTATCACTATGTAATTTCCCATACAATACGTCGTTTTCGGTCTTCTTTCGGCTATTTGAACACCATACATGCAGGTGGTAGGCCTCGAAAAACCACTGCTCGTGAAGATAAAGTTCAAAAAGATCCTGAGCAGCTCATAAAGATCCTTTTATGTCGGCCACATCAATACGACATGAATTATGTTTAGAAATTAGTCTCAGATCCTTTCCTCAACGAACTGTCGAAGGCGGTTTAGTAACCTTCAGAAGTGGGAAAAACTAATTTATTTCTCCAAAGAATCGCAAAGCACGGCTTGAGTTTGCAAAAGCATATATCAACTGGACTATCATTAAGTGACGAACTGTCCTTTTTTCATATGAATCAAGTTCAACATGAAAGTTTCTGATGGGTTGAAGGTAGTATGTAGACCAAAAGGGCAACGCTTAAATTCGCAGTATTCCAAAGGAACTGTAAAAGATGGGGGAGGCAGCGTAATGGTGTGGGGGTGTTTTACAGGAAATGGAGTGGGTCCAGTTCACAGAGTTAATGGCATAATGAACAGATTATAGATAGATAATTTATGGGAGATTGTAGATCGTGAAATTCATCGCGAACGTTGTAACAACAAGGATACCTTATATAGACATCAATGGAAAAGCGTTTCCGCAGACTTTTTAAATAACCTAATTGAGTCTATGCCACGAAAATGTTTTTCTCAATTACATATTAATGTGCTTTAATTTTGTCGCACCATATTTAACACTACTTTCATGTTTGAATCAATATTTCAGTTTAATGTAAAGTTTTATGGTATTTGCTTTTTTAACACAACACAAATGTAAGCTCTTGTAAATTATATAGAAAAATTTGATTTTAATAATTGTTTGAAAATATAATTCCGATAGGTAGTAGTTTGAGGATTTGAAACATACAACTTCCTTAAGGAATAAGATTAATAAATGGAAAACAAAGAAAAACACATATTTTTCTTTCAGAACGAGCTCGTAATTTAATATTTTTTTATCGTCACATTGTCAATTTCCCATCTACACGTGGCAACTCAAAATCTGGGAATTTTACCCTCTTCTTAATGTCAGCCTACTCATTTAGTATGTATGACCCATTTCATGCCATCCTTAAAACTTATTTTTTTCTGTGTTTGTTTTTTTTTTTTAATGGACTTTGCATTATTTTGCTAATCTTAAATTGTTCTGAAATGGCCAGTATCATATCAATTACAAAATTATTTCGAGATGTTTTGCCTATTATGCCTCGACACTGCTCTATACTCCCTAAATGCCTATCTTCGGGAACTTTGTGGTATATGATTTTAAAATGTCTTTTTAGGATCAAGTATTGGAAAGCATTATTAAATTGAAAGTATTATACGCCAGGTACATGAATCCGACCTTGGATACGTTAAGATTATATTTGCGACCTCAGAACTTTTCCGGCCTTCTACATTTTAAGTACCTGTACGGTACTGTACAGCTATTGATTTGTTCGATATTCCTTCTATTTATAACATGAATGCCAGAGTTGCAAGGATTAGTTTGCTGTAGATGATGTTTGTTTAATTTTCGTTATTTTTAAGACTTAACAAAAACATTAAAAACTACAATATTGACATGTTCAAACATAGCCCCATAGCACTGTTTTTTGAATACCTTCATCCAATATTGGTTTAAAAAAATAGTACTTCCTAAAACTTTCATAACAACGGCTAATTTAAGTCTACAGTCATGAATAAAACAGCGAAAACCTGAAAATGCGACATACCAGCTTCATCCATTAATATCTTCATCTTGAAAATAACTATCATAACAACTAATAAAATTAAGTCGATATTGTTTGATCTACTGAAGGAAACAAAGGAATCGGTGGCGGGAAAGTGTGAGAAAAAAATCTGAAAAATTCGTTTACGTAATCATTCGCTTTTTATTGTCTTTTTTGTTGGATACTGAGTAGTATTTTCACTCACTAAAATATCGAAATTCTGATTTACCATTACATTTGAAGGAGAATTTATATAAGGTACACTATACATAAGTACAACTACGAAATTCCCACGAATTTTGTTTTTGCTTTTGAAAGCTCATACGCACAAGCAAAGATAAAATACATGAAGGTGAATAAAAAAATCAAATTCGCTGCTATAGTAGCTACACCTTATATGAATTAACTTTGATATGAAACATGCATGTTGTTAAACATATATATATTATTTAGTTCACTATTTATAAATAAATACATAAATATATATACATATGTATGCACATACAGTGTCACACAAAATTACAGCTGGTATACAAATAAATCCTGATAAAGAATATTGAACGCAGGCGCAAAGTTGCCAAAGTTTATTTACTTTTTAAATTCCATTGTAATACACTTTTATTTGTCAAACTACATAAGTTACATATGTATGTATGTACATACGCATACGAGAAAAGCAAAAACCCTAACTCCTTACGTTATATTAAAAAAAGACAAAATAGGCTTAAATTAAATTAGTAAAGGTGCTTTCCCAATGCAATTTTGATTTGCTTGTTTTGATTTGAGAACTGTCAAAAATGAATATATGTAAATGTATTAAAGTTTTTCAAACTACAGCTTTCTTTTAAGTGCTTCAGCGGTTCGAAAAGTGCAAAGCTCTCTTTGGCAGCGCTATATTGGTTTTGGCAAAATGGAGTATATTCCTAGAAATGACGTGTACAAAAAATCTCACATTTTGCAAAACTAATGCTAAAAAGGTTGTAGCTATGACAAAAACTCCGAGCCTATGTCTGTTTGATCTCTGCACCCTTTGTGAAATTTCCGGCGCCTCTCTTGACCGCTAACATATCAACCTCTTCGCACTCATGTATTTCAGCCTCTTTTCTTCTCTTCCTTTCTCACCCGTTGGTACCGTTATTCGCTTTTTCATTCGCGATTTCCAGTTTGCTGGGATATGCTTTTAGTAATATGGTGTGAGAGTCGAGTAGGGAAGTTAATAGCTGTCTGTTTCGATTGCAGCTTTCCGACGCCGAGCTTTTCTTGTGTATTTCAATGAACGTTTTTTGCTGCGCAGAGGCGTATCCGAAAAACAAGAAAATGATCTGAGTTCATGTTCGGTTCTAGGTGTAGGTGCGTCTACTATACTGGAATCATACATTATGATCGATTTGGCGTCGAGTGTTCCGATCTGGAGACATCCACACAGTTTGGTGAATTTTGCTGGAACTTTTCGAGCTCCGACAAAGTCGTTCAGTATCAGTCTGTTGGCTTAGGTTTCGTCATGGAGACTGAATTTTCCAAGCCAAAAATCCCTTCTTACCCACCGTGGCGTCGAAGTCGCCAAGCACGATTTTGATCACACCGTATTTCTCTTACATCGGCGGGGTGGCATAAATCAGCGTGAGAATACTGCTGTGATGCGAATCGTGGCGAAACGCTCGAACATATGTACATATAGATACATATATCATACACAGGGAATATATCAGTAATTACACAGGCTGCAGTATATAAAACTGCCGCGCCTGACTAACCATTTCAATGCGTACATTATATCTACTTTACACTGAAACACATTTTTGCTGGAATGCTCTACTTTCTTGTTTATTCTTGCTTATTATCAGAGCACTTTCTGTTATATGGATTGCTAGCTGGAGTCCTGTTACCGTTATTTGCATTTTTTCTGTGTCTTTAGCCACACCAACCAGTGCAGTGATATCTGCATAGCCAACTATTTCGACTCCTTTTGGAACGGGTAGGCGTAGGACAAAATCGTCCGAGGACGGAACTTTGCGGAATACCTAAAGTAAAATTTTTGTGAATAATGCCTGTAACGCGGGTTGGAATATAGGCCTTTACGACCGCCTAGACGGACCATGTTCAGCCAAAAGCACAATGGCCGAACGGATCGGAATCTCGCCCATTCATACCGCCTCGTAAATACGAGACATAAAAATTTAAGTGAATCGAGTTATCCGACGTCACCTTATTTATTTTAATACTGTAAGCGTCAATGTGTACAGTTTGTAATATAGCGTAAATGTAATTTATCTCTTAAGTCATAAGACTGTAACAAATAAATAAATAAATACATAAAATAGAAGTAAAAAAAGAAGGAAGATAGCATGCGTACCCAAGTATACGCGTGTGTATATATGCACATATATACATATGTATGTATGTAAATATGTACGAATACGCTTAGGATGACTGATTTAAGGCTAATTCATATTTATATAAACTCCTACAAAAGTGTAATATACACAAATATGCATATTTATTTTAAATGATTGCACGGCAGCCACCCGTATATGTACATATGTACATAAGTTTTGCGCGCCAAATGATTACAGCATGGTATTACATAACTGGTACGTTCATGAGTCTGATATCCGTTATACTCAGTTTATATGTAGATGGTTGTTACATTTGTATTTTCTCAGTAATCTTAAAACGAAGCAAAACCATAACTCCAGATGTGAATAACCCCTGCGGTGAGGATTTCTTTGAAAAATTGCAAAATTTTATACGAAAAATGTTACGCATATTTGCACATACAAACATACTGCATACGATATACTCTGATTACGCATAAAAATTCGAATTATTGAAAACATTTGCACGGGCACTAAAAGCCAAAGGCCGAGTGGACACACTTATGGTTCAGATATCGGTCAGCTATGAAGAAACGCAATTGGTCAGCCGACAGCGAATGGGTTTGGGGTGCATGAGTGCATGACCCCTTGTCAACTAAGCAACAATAATAACAAAAATGGTGTGACCTTATAAATATCCACAACTTCGCACCAATTGCTGCTGAATCGGGGTCAGCCGTACCCAGATTAAGCACAAAGAGAAAAATTAAACATTTGACAAAAATTCAAATGATCCTTTCAATAAATTTTCCAAATTTATTTTACTTAATATGGGTGTGTAAGTGTGTTAGTTTGCAAATGTCCAGATGCATTCTCAGGGGTCACGAATAAGAAGCTGCAACAAGAAATCACACATTTAGGGGTGAAAATTAACGGCTGATCAATGGCAACGGTCACAGCCGCGACGATTGTTGTTTCATAGCTGATTGCGATGGCCCGGTTGACTGGCGCTCGATTTAAAATTTATTACCTTTTGCCGTTTTTATTGTGTCTACTTTCATGTTTATGATCCCTTTGTTACGTTGATGGCAGTTGTAGAAGCTGCAGAAATTGTTAGGATTTTGGTAAAAATTTGAGCAAAATCAAAAAAAAAATGCTATATTTATTTTTAGTTTCACTTAAAATTAACGTGATTGACAGTCAATATGTACATACCCAAATATGCAAGTTAATGAGCATGCAAACATACATATATACATACATACATTGCACTCTTTCATGTATGCTATATTGGGTTATATGTATGTGTGCATATTTACATACATATATATATGCATGCGTACATTTATATACATATGAAATAGATCAGTGTAGAAACACTAATATCAAATTGAGCCCAATTTTATATGAGAAACATATATCTATACTTGCTGTCTGATGCATTTAAATACATATGTACATGCATATGTATTTAAACCCTCATACTTCCAACCAAACAATTTGCATAGGCAATTGAAAACTTTTCCGAAATCATAACCAATTTCTGTACGACTTCGTTATATCATATCAAACAATATGTTTCGATTTTTGAAGAATTCCTTACAAGTAGAAATACTTGATTTTGAAATAACTATAAGCCGGTACAATTCGTATTGTGTATACGTATGTACATATGTATAAGTATATACTTATATATGTAAGTAACAAAACATCATTTGCAGAAGAACGCCCCTAACAATTCAGTTGGTTGCTGTGGAAAATTAAAACGTTTTCCAGATCACCCGGCTGAATGGTACATTCAACCTCATTGAGCGTGTATATCTTTTGTGTAAATCGGAATATCACTTTTTGAGTTACTAGCATATAAATGCAAAAAAACAGAACATTTTCAACCTTTTGGGAAAATTGTTCATTTGTATTCGCTCTTTTCAGTGAATAAACTTTGTAACGAAATAATTAAAAATGTCTTGTTGAAAGAAAATTTCATTGCAAAAAAGGGAAGCATAAAAGCGTTTGATTGGGCAGAAAATGTAAAAGTTATTACAAATTAAATAAAAGTGGCACATGTTTGCTACGTTCACAATTTCAATCAAAAATATAATAATATAATAAAAAATTAAAGAAAAGTTTTTTCTGAAAGCAATCGCTACTCGGCAGGCAATGGCAAACCTCTGAGTGTATTTGTGTTAGCCAAACATCAATGTAAATAGTATAAGCGTCAAATTATTATGCAGAATCTATGGCGCATAATTATAGTCAAGTGGATTGTCCGAGAGCTTCGGGATATTTATTCGTTAAAGTAATCTTAGTACTAGAGCATAGTGACATCTCAGAGTATTGTCAAGCAGAAGAATTAGCCAGCAGGGTAAATTTAGAAAGGATTTTTTAAGCGGTGTTCCTCTGGCTCCCTGTCAGTTGCTCCTGAACGCATGAGCTTGGGGTCAGCTTGGTAAACGTTGGGCAACTACAAAAAGATGTAGGGGTGCCAGGCCGATTTGGCCAGAAGTAGCTGTATTACAAGAACGTGGCACTTTTCAGCTTATAAATAGGGTGCCGCCGTTATGGGTTTTAATGTACGATTCTTATCCTATAGAAATATACAAATATAAACAGTTCTAAACAATTTATTAGATAACAACCTAGTAATTTCAAGTAAATGTAGTGAATTCCGAATACACCACATATCGTAAAATATATTCCTTATTTGTTTATTCTCATATTTTGACATTCACTGTTCTGTAAAGAATATACTAGTAGCCGTTAGGTTATTATTTTCCATATTTTTTACTATACTTATATTCTCCCCTTCTTCGATCAGCATCTCACCATCAGAGGACGAGGCAGGCGATTTCAAACTACTTCATCCGACATCTAACATTATTCGGCCAGTAACGTTTAATCTGGACTGTGGACTGCTCAAATTGAAGCGCAGTTTAGAATATTAGGTGTTGTGAAATACTTATGACGCGTTTTCCGTTCTTGAAGCACGGTATGCGGCCGAAGTATAAGATATTATCGTCAATCCAGCATCCTCTTCACCTTTTTCATGCTGAAAAATGCATTGATCGCACGTTTTTTTCAAATCAAAGGAAGCCAAATTACAACAACTCCTAGGCGGAGAGGAAATTGGTGATCGCACGACATCGCAATTATTACGCCATCTCAAGTCTTTGGTGGCAGGCGTCGACGAAGACGTGCTGAAAGAAAAGTAGCTTTCTGCCCTACCCAAATACACCCGCGCATTGTTAGTATTGCAAACGAATGTAACTTTAGACAATTTAAGGGTTAGTGATGGTAAGCTTCATGGGATTTTGCAAAATAGGCAAGTTGCATCACTAACTGACAATCCCAACTTAACGAAGCAAATATCGGACTTAACAAAGTAAGTAGCGGGTTTGTCAACAGTTATTATTAAACGCGAGTCCAGAGATATGTCACGATAGCACACAAGGCGCAGGTCCCGTAGTTATTCCAAGTCGCGAAGCTCGAACGGATTTTATTATTACCATGCAAAGTTTGGTAAAAATGCGAGGCGTTGCAAAGATGCCTGTATATATTTGGGAAACGCCGGGGAGAATCATTAATGGCGGATAGTAATTCTCTATCCAAATCTCACCGCCTATACATCAAAGATCGAGCCTCTGGTACTCAATTTCTTGTCGACAAAGGATCCGATATCTCCCTATTTCCGTGCGCGCGGTCAATAAATAAATCGTGCCCGATAAACTTTCAGCTTCAAGTAGCTAACGGTTCTAAAATCCAAACCTATGGGGCGACGTTGATGTCAGTCAATTTAGGCCTCCGCCGTGAGTTTGTGTGGGCATTTATCATCGCTGATGTTACCAAACCGATTATTGGAGCCAACGTGTTCAGTCACTTTGATTTATTAGTCGACTTGAAAAGAAAATGCCTGCGCGACAGACACACGGATTTGATGTCACCTGGAATTTCAGCTCAACCAATGAACGCCATATCAATCGAAACTATTGGAGGTGACACTGTTTATCATGTTCTACTTCGGAATTACCCGGAAATTAAAAACCCTGCAGTAGAGACTAATATCAAAAAACATGCCACGGGCCACCAGTGACAAATAGGCTCGCAGACTGCCACCGGGCCTGAAGGCCGCACGGGAGGAGTTTGACAATATGATTAAACTCCGAATCGCTCAACCCTCGAACAGTCCTTGTTCATTGCCGTTGGACCTCACCCTAAAAAAACTCTGCCTAGAAGATTTCATCGCGACTCTTCATGGGAAACGAGTTTTCTCGACTATCGATCTGGTACGAGCGTTTAATCAGATTCCGGTTGCGCCAGACGTCTGTAAACGGCGATAAGAACGCGTTTCGACCTTTTTGGCTACAAAACGCCGCCCAGACATTTCATGGATGAAGTAACACGCGATTTGCCATTTGTTTTCGTCTACCTCGGTGACATTTTTAGATCTAGCTGTTTCATATGTTCATGTTCTCACGTATTGGTAAGAAACGACCACATCGAAATTTCATTTTCATCGCCGTAAGAGGGTCCCTATAAGGTTACCACACGCCCCATTAAATATTTCATCGTGTACTACCGAGGCAAACAAACTGCCATTTCTGAAGCCAGTGTATATACATAGGTGGCTGATGATTTTTCCAACAAATGGAACCACTCCGCTGAGATGATTACGACATCATATCAAGCTGCTACATTTAGATTTAAAATTTAATTTATATTTTAAAAGTTTGTAGTTTACGTTCGATTATCGATGTAATTAATATTGTAATTTAAATCTTATTTTAAAGGAGTGGAGTATTGTAGTGAATACTGCATACACCACATATCGTAAAACATTTCCGTAGTTTATTTATTCTTCGAACGGTAACTCACCGAGTAACACGTGTCGTGCTTGAACCGCTATACTTATGTATAGCTATTTAATCGGAATTTAATAATTTATCTTACATTATATATTAAATGAAGAAATAAACATTTACCGAAGTCAAATATTCAGTATTTTACTTCGCACTACCCTGATCGCCACATCAACGTCAAAATTCGTGTTTGGTAATATTAAAAAATAAATTTTTTGTAGAGTAATACTTGGTAGCTCATATCACTAAACTGAATATAATGGTCATACTTAAAAAATTGGACTTTATACTTTGATAATTGTTTGATGTATATTGACACGATAACTGCGCCGTTTCCTTAGTGTTACATTCGGCCGGAAAATTATTTGTAAATTATATATTTTGATTCACGTAAGGTTAAATATATTTTAAATATTTGTTACTTCTTCGTATTAACAGAGTACTCAGTCGGAATACTCAGTCTACACCTGCTGGAATTTCGTTCCGCTCCAGTTAAGCGCATTTGTTCATAGGGTTAAAATTTTTCACGAAAAAGAGGTCATAATAAACAAGGTACAATTTCGGTAATGCATCTGAAGTTATCGTGCACGCGGTAATCTGCTTTTCTTGAATAACCGGAATCGAGATTGTTTTCAGATTTTTTGAACTTTCTAAATATGCAGCTTATGTTACCAAACATCAAAACATAATATTAAAATTATTATTTTAAATTTATTTTTTTCAGTTTTGTAAAAGAAGCTCCATTCACAAAATCACAAAACACATTTTACGTCAAATGGAGCAGTGGAAGTTTGCCAACATTTTGCAATGTAATCGCCAAACAAAAGCAAATTAAAAAATAGGCAATTAAAAATATAAAAATTTGTTTTTGTTTCAGACGAAAAATAAATTTGTGTGTGTCAGAATATACATATTTATATGTGTATTATGAGTGAAACTACCTGTATTTATTGTATCATGGCACTTGACTAGAGGTTTGGTTTGACACTGTCGTTTTCACCAACCTCCGCCCAAGACGAATTCATATAAGGCGATGTTATTATAACAACTCAGTAAGGATTGACAAATTATAATATTTTGTGTACATTCAAGGCGAATCCATACAAGGTGGTGTTATAAATACAACTACCAAATTCCTATGTATTTTGTTTTTGTTTTTGTTTCTGCGTAAGAGTTGTCAAAATTTAAATACATTTGGTTTTTGCTTTTACGGCTTTTGAAAGCTCATACGCAAAAGCAAAAACAAAATACATGTAGGTGAATAAAAAAAATCAAATCAGATGCTCTTATGCCATCACCTTCCATAAATTCGCCTTGTGTACATTCTGGTTTTTTTCGTTTTCATGGGAACTGATTGTTCATATTCAGGATTAAATTATTGCCGATTTTGTCCAGAGGTTGCGAGAAAACTATTTACTGTTCAAACCTTTAATAATTGAATTATGGTTCATATTTACTGATATAAGTAATCGATTGTCTTTGACAATCGGTATGCAAAAACCAAGAACAAAATACAGATAAATTTTGTTTTTTGATCTAATAACATCACCTTATATGAATTCGCCTTGACTCCGCCGACCTCCGTTTAATTCGAAAATTTTGAATAGTTTGCCGAACAATTCAATTGCGAATAAAAAAAGGCAAAACAGCTGAGCTACATATGTGCCGATTTAATAAATTTGTTTTTTTGATGGTTTGGATTTTTGAAAATAAAAGAACCGGCACCATTTCATGGGCGCAGAAAATAATGGAAGGCATGAGAAAAATTGGTTGCCAAATTCTACTAGCAGCAATGAGTTCCTCATTATCACATTGGTCGAGCGGTATGGCAATACAACTGCAAACAAAAGGACCGACACTGGGAGGGGAAGCGAAAAGCATGGGAAGAAATCGACTGCAAGTTTGAGTCCCCAATCCGTATCAGCCGAGGCCCTAACAATGTGCAGGGGAAATTTGATAACATACAGAAAAAGCACAACAAGGAAGTTGGCTATAGAACAAAGAAAAAACAATTACATTAAATTTAGCATAATAAAATACAAGAAAGTAAAGTAATATGAAATCGATCCAATAGAAAAATTAAAGTTAGAAAGTTTATGAATAAATTGCTAAGTAAATAAAAAACAAACCAAACATTAAAGGTCATGTAATGAAAAATGAAAAAAGTAAAAAAATAGACTAATTAATTAACAAAAAAATTAAAAACTAAATACAACAATGAATAAACAAATATGTAAATAAAAGTATTAATAAATAAATTAAAATGAAGTAAAAACAGAAGTCGTTGGCGTAAAAATATAAGATTTTGAATGCTATTTACTTTTCGCATATAAAATAAAGTAAACTATGATAAAATAAATTTTATTTTGCCAGAAAAAATATATATATATATATGTATGTATATATAAATGCAATGGTATTAAGCGCTAGAACTAAAAAATGCACAATGGCTAAGACTGTAAGAGGTTTCATATGCTATCGATATTGTAATGACTACAGAAAATGCTATGAAAAGTTAAAGTTTCCAACCAAAACCTATTTTTGATGATTTTCTCAGTAGACATTGTATGATTTATAAGTAAATGGCTTACACAATTTCAAGGTTTTAACTTGATAGTTTTCATTAGACGTGTTCCATTTATGATAGGTTACAGGAGTTTTACTTGTTCTTTGCTGCTTTGGTATAGGAGTAATAATGGAAAGCCTAATATCTTAACAATCAGTTGTATAACTGCTGTAATTGCCCAATCGGCCCGGTTACGACAAACAATGAGCACAAATCATCTGACTAAAGTTATAATAACAATTCTTCTTAATGAAAGGTACAATAAAAGTGAGAAAAAGATTATATTCTTAAATATTTATGTGTGCATGTTCTAATTACAGTGATGGTTCACTATAACGAATGCCGATATATTATTAGGTGTATTCACGAGGTTTTCGTTACTTTGGTGGTTCATTTGTTCAAGTGAAGGATATTGATTCGGCTGTTTATGTTAGTCTGGCAAACAAGATTTCTATCAACAACACTGAAGTGATAAACACCTGATTTCCAGTCAAACTGCCAAACTAGCAAAAGTCCACCATCGTCCACATCATCGCATTTGCCGCTTATGCCCGGGCAGATGCCGCGGGCTTTTACCAATAGGTCATATAGTCTGGCGGCTAGCGATGCTTTTGCATCGCTCGCGTTGACACCCATAGCAGGACACCAAATTCAAAAGTGATACTTCTTTACAGTGACTCTTTCGGTTTGCAGAGTTGGTTTTCAAAATTAGTTTTCTTTTTAAAAAATATAATTCCCAAATCGTTCTAACGACCACTTCTGATAAAATTTATATCCGGTGACAGCATAAAATATATTAAAAACGTAAAATCGAATAAATTGCTCTTTTATTTTCGTTGTTTTATGATTTCCTACTCGGTATAATAACAATGAGCCTTAACGATATGCTTAAAACTAAGACTTAAGATATAGTTACCCAAGTTATTTTTGAGATTTAGTCTACAATGACTTAGGCTAAAGGTGAATGTAGATATACCATACGATCCCAGTATTTTGTAACAATAATTTTCAGTCACCTAAACTAATTAAACAATAAATCGTGTACAATAATTAAATTAAGGGCATATTCCATATTTGAGCTAAGCTCGAAAAAAGCCATTAAGCTAGTATTATTGGCATCCAAATCTATCGCAGGCATTTAGTTTCCCTCAATACTGAATCAACAAGTTTTATTTTGTAGCACATAGGGATGCAACGATCGTAAAATAAAATATCGATGGTCTGATGTATCTTCTTCACCTAAATTAGCGCTACAACCGCCTAGGCGATTTTGGCTGATTTCAACATGGCGCGCCGGTCGCTCCTGTGCTTGCTAACTGGCGCCAGCAAGAGATCCCAAGTGTAGCCAAGCCCTTCTCCACCTGGTCTTTCCAACGTAGATGAGGTCTTCTTCTTTCTTTGCCACCACCAGCGGGTACCGGGTTAAATACTCTCAAAGCTGGAGCACTTCCTTCCATACGAACAACATGACCTAGTCAGCACAGTCGCTCAACTATGTCTATGTCACGGTAAAGTTCATAAAGCTTAGCGTTCCATCGTCTGCGGTATTTGCTATCACAAAGACGTAAAGGTCCGAACATCTTTCGGTGAATCTTTCTCTCCAACACTTCAAGGGCCATCTCATCTGATGTTAACAGATTCCATACTTCTGCGCCATACAGTAGCACGAGGGTGATAAGGACTTTTAGAGCATGGCTCATCGAGAGAAAGCTTTACTACGCAGTTGCCTCCTCAGCCCAAAATAGCACTTGTTGGTAAGAGAGATTGTTGCTCGAAATATTCATCTTCTCCGTCTGTCGCTTTCGCTGTCACTATTTAGCAAAGTGGAGAAGTGTTCCATCTACAATTTAAGTGTGCTGTGGACATCAGTCTCCAAGTCGCAGGTCTTGTTCTTACATAAATTTTCACTGGTTTTGAAATCTTCCGTAAGTCGCTGCACGTTTGGTAAAATTTTCTGGCACTTTTCCTTTACAGAATCTTTACTTTCCGTAGCGGCACAGCATTCCACATTCTGAAAGCCAATGATTTTTTCAGCGGCGGTACGTAGTCATAGAGTAATGCACTTCTTCATCACTTCTGCTGAGGAGTGCTTTTAGATAGCGGGTGTGAAAGTCAGGTCGGGAAGTTTGTAGTTTTCTTTTGCGATTGCAGCTTTCCTACGTTGAGCTATCCTTACGCCGTATGAGAATCTTGGCTGCGACAAGATAATGATTCGAGTCGATATTCGGTCCTCGAAGTATACATAGATCTAATACACGGGAAAATGGCTTCCGTCTATCGCAATATGATCGATTTGGTTTCATGTTTTTCCATCTGGAGGAAGCCACGCAGCTAGGTGAATCTTTCCATACTGAAACCTGGTTCTACAGAATACTATGATTCAGGCCCAGGCAAAGTCGATCAGTATCAGTCCGTTGGCGGAGGTGTCGTCATGGAGACTGAATTTTCCGACAGTGTGACCAAATATCTCTTCCTTACCCATCCTGGTAATAAAGTCACCAAGCACGGCTTGATATCGTGATGGAAGCAGCGCTCCTAGGCGCTTTCTAGGCACTCAAAAGTGATCCTTGACCACACTGCCTTTCTCTTCTGTCGAGTTGTGGGCACAATTCAGAGAAATGTCCAAAAATCTCGCTTTGATGTGAATCGTGGCGAAACGCTCACCCACCGGAGTGAACGACAGTACTTGGCGAAGGAGTATCTCTCCTGCGTTTTTTTACATGACAGCTGTATGGTTTTCTTACCTTGTCCCATCTATTTCATTTCTTGGATGACGGTGATGTCTGCCCGTGCTCTTACGAGGACATCAACCAGTTTGGGCAGTTGCATCTTCCCCATTAAGGATTCGGACAGTCCAGGTGCATTCGCAAAACTCATATTCCTTAATACATTGCGTGTGATCATCATCAAAAAAGGAAGATCTCCGAGGCTTGTTGAAATTTCCCATTCGCTATAGTTTTTTACGTGGCCGGTCCAAACCCCAACGCACAACCAGATACTGGCGTTTTTAGTTTTCGAGCACCCATTTATATAGTGAACCGAGTATGTCGAAGTGGCCTCACTAAAGCTCTTTCTCTTTCTGTAGTAACCCAAATCCCCACACGTGTTGGTTGCCGTATCTCCGACATGGGTTGCTCACGTTACCCGAGCTTTATAAAAACACAGAAATACTAGAATTTCGAAATACTAAAATTTATTTATTTGGGACAGAGCTTAAAAACAATAATTTGGAAAGTCTTTCCCTGTCAAACGGTTTCGCGGCTGCTTGATAGTTGTTCCTGCTTTAGAAAGAAGTCGTTCACTAGGAGCTGAAGGCGCCACGATGAATAAATATTTAGAAGCATGTGTATGCTGTTCCGGAAACACATTTTTCATATCATCCCAAATTTCGATTGGATTCATTCACACTTCAGCCGCCGTTGTTGTGATGGAAGAGGAAGGTAAATGCTTAGATTGTATGTCTGGTGAACTAAATTTTTATAATATGCCTAAATATCAACAAATCGCCCTTATTTTCGGATTCGTCCGAAGATTCGGATGCACCGACCTAATTTCTTTCATCTCTGTAAAACTGTTTTACTTTAAGCTAAAGCATCTTCTGATATAGTAATTTGAAACGTGGATCTAGTGTAGTTGCCAGCGCCGGAATTGAATACAATTCAAGTCCGTCAAATCGTTTTTTCATATTATTGTGCAATTCTTTTTTTGAATTCAACGAAACGAGCTTCCTTCGGCGAAATTTAGTCAAAGCTTCAGTTAAACAACTTACCAGTGGTATCGCTTTGCTAACCGTGACATAGGAGTGCGCAGAAATCTCCCTAGTAACAATTTGAAACGGCTTCAGTAGCTTGATCACCTCCTTAATATTGCTCAGCTCAGAGTCAGTGACAATAGTTCTGGACGAATGAGAAATACTTAAAGCAGATGCTAAGTGGACAAACTTATCTCACGTCGAGAATAATTTTCTTTGCATTTTCTTCAGAAGCCGCGGAATTTGACTGCTTCTTGCGTAACTCATCACTGACGTTAACTCTTCTTTTAATAAGTTTAACAATCTGGCGCACTTTGCTGATCAATACTGATACTTCCGTTTTTGCCGCCAAACAAGCTCCGGTTCAGATTCACTATTGTACTGGCGACGAGGTCCAGTGTTCCGTCCATATATCATAGGTTAAACAGTAACTTTCGCAATTACTAATGTACCTTTTGAAAATGCAAGATAATGATTCGTATTTGTCATCCACATGCAATTTTATAGTCTCTCTGCTAGGGATTTTAGAAAGTGGAACAAGATCTTAATGAGCTGTATATATCTTTTTCCATCCACAGTGGAAAGTGGGTTATTGTCCATTTGACCTAGTACCGGGGCAAAAATATTTTTAACTTGTTCAAAGAAGCCTTTGACGTTCGGTTGTATCAGTGTTGTCTTAGGCAACTGAGATTCCTATTTACTTGCTGGTACTGACGGAGTACATGTCGGGGGTTTCGATTCAGGGTTAATACATACTGTTTCTTCATTTGTATTCCCGGATACCTCAATAAGGCATGAAAGTGCAATGTCAATACATTCAGAAATTTTCCGTTGTTTCGATAGTATGTGAGCAAAAACTTCAGATCTGCTTTCTTCATAATCACCCGATCGGGTTTCTACTAATATGTGGTTATGTACTTTCTCAACGTGGCAGCGAAAACACATAAGTAAGCGGCTGATGGGTATAGAACAATGAGGTAGACTGCCCTCTCCAAATGAAGAGCTGCGAATTATACGAAAATGTATAGTGAAAGTAACATCGATGTATCGTCGTTTAATGAAAAGTATCCTTTCCAGTTTCGAAATATTTCAGTGGTTTCCTACACCAGGTGACTAGACCCGCCCATGTGTGCAGATGATGCATCCAACAACCATTGGGAATTTTGCTATCTGGTGAAATATACGGTTTACAATTTCTATTTCCGGTTTTGTTGTTGGTATCTTAATAAAATCTTTGGGTAATATGCGGTGGCAATGGACCCTTATTAGTACCCAATAAAATCTTTTCTCGACGAATCAAACACACGCTCTATGTATGTATAAGTATTTCATTATAATGAGGCATTGACATTGAAGACATTGGATTAGGTTATAATTGTAGTCATATGCTCCTTACACCGGTGCCAAAAATACTTAATCTGGGCGTGTTTCCTTCAATAGGTATAATTTTTGTCGATAAATTTAAATCCAGCCATACTTAGATTTGAAAAATATCTTAACATATGGAAGAGGAAAATTGTAAGACATGTGAAATCAAACATAACAAACCGATATTTGGCAAGTTTGGTAACATGTTCTTCCGCTCATTTTTGGATTAATGGGTATGTCGATAATCAAAATTGCTGAAGTTGGAACGAAAAGAATTCACAAGAGATACATTAAGTACCCTAATTTCCACAACATTTCAATGTTGGCTATGCTTTATGCTTTATAAATGAGGATGGCGAGGACGCCAACAGCGCACGTTAAACAGTATACTTATAGCTTTTTGTCATAATTTTTAGTGGGCTATCTATCAAAAAGCTACAACTAACTTTAAACCTTTCGGAACCCGGACTATTTATGGTAGGTTTCAATTTATTCATCTAACACGTTATTTTCCTCACAAATACATGTTATTCGGTGTCAAAGTGGGCATGACCTAAAGGACCTATACGGGGGGCGGTGGTAAACCATTGTATCATCCGTGATGTTCTGTGGAACAGATGTTTACCAACCGTCCTCCAGAGCATACTAAAAATGCTTTATTCTTGTATAACAAAACGTAAGAATGCATTTATTTCACATCTAAATGACGCATAAATCCAGTAATTGTGAACAAAATCAGACAAATAACAATAAATTTATTTGCAAATCAAAAAATATAATTCTTGCAAATATAGAAACAGAATTTGCATAAAGAAACCTTGCACTCTTCCCAAATGGTTTTTGCTGGCGTTTGCTGTAATTGATACATAGGTGTTGTGTTGTGGTTTTGTAACCTTCTTCTGCCAGTGTCTCGTACATAAATGGCCCACGGGTTTACGACTGTAAACATTATGAAAGGGTAAAACGCTTTCACCATTTGTTTGATTTTCAGCCATATTCATACAGGACACTTGTGTCTGGTTCGTGGCAATTCCTTATTACCAAAACCTTATTGCATATGCTGGATTCGCTTAATTATTGACATAGACACAGGGTTTCTGTTGTCCATTATAGTGTCAACCACTTAATAAAAAGTACTATGCAATAAATTAACTGATGTGAAAAAGCGGTCGAATATAGTTTGCCCCGATTGAGCTACCATTTTGCTCACTACTCTTTCTCCAAGTATTTCTTCAATGTCTTTTTCAAATACATGTTAAAATCGTATATGTACCCTGATAGAGCATCACATCGAGGCCACCTTTTTGCCATATTTTTACCGGCTTTTGAGGAATGTACTGTTTTTCTGAGCTGCGTCCTTTGAACTTAGTCATCGGTTCATCGATACTTTGATAACTACTATTGTGTTAACACTTTTGGAATTTTTTTTAGACTTTTGTCCTGGATTTTCCGGGTTTGCAAAGTATATCTTTGAAGTAATAAATGGGAATCGTTCTCTCGAAATTACTTGCTGAAATGAATTGCTACCAAGGATTTATGAAGTGACCAGTAATTTTTTATACAAGGAAGTCGATTGTAGGACATTATAAACATACACCCGGCACTAACATGAATTCCGCCTCTTTTAGCTTTACTTACCTTTATTTTTTCATATAAACAACCTTCGAAATCAGTTTATGAAAAATCTTACCAATACTTGCTGTGTGTGGTATACAATATGATGAAATTTTACAAGAACGAGAATTTCTGTCATTTGGTGGGTCGCACTAATGTCTTTGTAGCGAATTCGCTTGAATCTTCCATATCCTCATTGATAATTTCGTCTTTTGAGTGCTCCTCATTCGAAGAGCTTTTCACATCGTTTCTTTGAAATTGAAAATTAAGTCACATTATTATTATTTGCAATAAGTAAAATTATTTAATTTGCTATAACACATTTGAATATACCTTGTATAACAAAATAATCACACGTGCACCTCGACTATTCTACCCAGAAAAAAATGAAACTGAGCCGAACAAGAAGACGTGGTACCTTTTTAAATAGGATTAAATGTATGATCACAATTTTAGGGATGTTAAAACTTTTGTGGTGTGTATATGTACCACTCGGGTCAAATTGGTACTTACCAACTTAATTTTGATTATGAATACGCCATCAGTATTTTATTTCCATTTAAAGTTCATAAACTCTAAAGAAAAGCCACACATTTACATAACAAATTTCAACGTAAAAACCAACGACATGTTGTATCAGGTATTGGCGTGGGGATGACAATCACAAAGTCTAAACTGTACCCAGAAACTCAAATTACAGAATGCTTACAATAATATAAGCAATCGAATGTAACCAAAACACATAATATTGACATTCAGCTTACGAAGACTAAACATTACAATAAAATCAGCTGATCTAGTAACACCAACTTGTAGGTATCATATGACTTTGGAAAATTTAAAATTTTACTAGTTATGTTATATTCACTAATTAGTTTTGATATATTACTAGAAAAAACCGGCAGACGTTGTCTTGCCTATATTTATTTATTAATTGCCCATTGCATTTGTAACCAGAAAGCGCATTTTGGTTTCTGTAACACATAATAGGTGACAACTTTTGCAAAAATTTAAGTATACACCTTGTCGTCGCCGAGACGGACAGTTGGCCCCTAATATTTTAGTATTATAAATCCTTAGGCACAATTTAATTAAAATTGACTTTTAAAAATGGATAATGAATATAATTTATTTAAACTCGAGTCTTCAAATAGATGGCAACCCTATCGAAAATATAGGTATGCACCTTCTCCTCGCCGATAGCAACCGTTTAAAATCCATATTCATATATTTTGCATAACTTATGTGTAACTACATTAAATTCGATTAATCAAGCAGGTGGCAACACTTTTCAAACCACGGCTATCTGTACACCTTCCTCTCAGGAAAACGAACCGTTGGACATTTATGGTTTACTATTTCATATAACTTGTGTATAATTTAATTAAATTCGACATTTCAAGCAGGTGGCAACCCTTTTGAAAATATAGCCGGCTATGAACCTTTCGCTCGGCGAAGCAAACTCTTTGATACTTATATTCTAAAAATTTCATTACTTGTTTAATTAAATTTTACGTTACATTCTCTTCTTGGTCTTTTTAGCAGCTGTTACTTGATTTATACTCAGTTTGTTTTATACTCCGGAACAAAGCTTGCGAATTGTGCAAATTTATTACCAAAATAATCGTGTACGTTAATAAACAAATTTGTCGCGTTTGGAGTGTTGATAATGCACAAGCCATTGTTGAGACGCCCTTACATCCTCAAAAAGTCTCTGTTTGCTGTGCTCTGTGAGCAGAGGGGATCATTGGTCCGTTTTTTTTTCAAAAATCGAGCCGGCCATAATGTTACAGTCAATGGGGAAAGCTATAGAACCATGATTAATGACTTTTTCATGGCTGAATTGGAGGATGTTGATGTGGACGACCTTTGGTTTCAACAAGAAGATGCTACATGTCCAACGAAGCAATAAATTTATTGAAGGAAACTTTTGGTGAGCGCATTATCTCGCGTCGTGGGTCTGCGGCGTGTCCTCCAAGAACGTGCAATTTATCACCGCTGGACTATTTTTTGTGGGATTATGTGAAGTCGCTTGTGTAAGCAAATAAGCCCGAGGCGATTGACGCCTTGGAAGAGAATATTCGGCGCGTAATTGCTGACATTCGGCTCCAATTGCCGCAAAAAGTGCTCGAAAGTTGGGCCTCTCGGCTGGAATTTATTCGAGCCAGCCGCGGCGGTCACTTGCCCGAAATTATTTTTAAAACATAATGGCAAACCCTTATCTTTATAATAAAGCTAAATTCTTGGCCATACAATTAAATTATGTGTGCTTTATTCATTCTTGAAAACCACATGTCTAAAAATATACTCTTTACATTCAAAATTGTATAAGATAGAGCCGTTTTGGAGGAAATGGACCAAGAACATCGTGAAACGAGATATTTATACATATATAGTATATCCCCGAAGTCACAAATTTTTCCAAATTTTGAATCACAATTTCTCAAACTTAAAAAAAAAAATTGGATATTCACGGCGTCCAGGTTATCGTGTTATATGGCTATATCGTCTTAACTACTTTTTGATGAAAAAAATAAATTTACATTTTGTGCAGTTTTTAGCAAGAAAATGATTTGCCAGAAAGTACAAAGTCTTTTTTAAGTCGTTTTTTCAGTTCAATTTGATACTGTAAGGGCCAGTTATTCCGTGCAAGTTTAAACATCGGATATTATAACAAAGGTTTTTTCTCACGAACGTTTACGCATGCCGTGTCTGGTTGACGTGAGATAATAGCAGTTGCCCCTTGGCAGGCAATGTCAAACCTCCGAGTGTATTTCTGCCGTGAAAAAACACCGCGCCGTTATTTCTGCCTTTTCCAAACTGAATAAAGAAGCAAAATGTACAGGTCTGCAGGTGAACGATGGCAAAACTAAGTACATCCTGTCATCAAATAAACAGTCAGCGTACTCGCGTCTTGGCTCCCGCTTCACTGTTGACAATTACAATTTCGAAAAAGTGTAGGACTTTGTAGAACGTAGAATGTCTCTTTCCAACAAGTGCCACTTTGGGCTGAGTAGGCAATTGCGAAGTAAAGCCCTCTCTCGACGAACGAAAACCACACTCTACAAGTCTCTCATCATGCACGTGCTATTGTATGGCGCTGAAGCAGGGGCGCTATCAGCATCAGATGTACGGCCCTTGGAGTGTTCGAAATAAAGATTCTGCGAAAGATTTATGGGCCTCTGCGTCTTTGCGACGGCGAATACCGCAGAGGATGAAACGATGAGCTGTAAGAGCTTTACTGCTCCAGCTCTGAAACTATTCAACGCGGCACCTGCTGGTGCTGGTAGAGAGGAGGATGGCGTCCTCTGCGTTGGAAAAACCACGTGGAAAAGTACTTGATGTCACTTGGTATTTCGAATTGGCGCCAGTTAGCAGGAAGAATGAGTGACTGGCGCACTTTGTTAAACTCGGCCAAAATCTCTTAAGAGGTTATAGCGCCAATTAAGTAAGTAAGTGGTTCAGACGAGGAACAAACTGGTAATAGAGTAGTAAAAATGACTAATTGCTTGTATAAAAAATGATTAAAATAGTTTTACACTTCAAGAATATATTTTAGGCTGCAAAAATGCAGATGTAAACAAACTGAAAAATTGTTAATTTCAATTAATTCAAAGCTTAAAGGCGTTGTTTTCGAAAGAGTTGAGTTGGAATCGGTTCGCGCATAATTTGTATAAAAAATTGTGTACAAACGCACTCGCAAAATTTCTATGAGTGTTGGCGATAAATAAATGAGTTTTGGTTCTATGACGTCATCTCTTACCGTAACCTTTTAATAAAATGGTGATAAATGCTTTAGCTCAACGTTGTATTTTGGAAGTGGAGGAAAAAATGGGAAGAAATTAATATCATATTAGGGAAAAGTTCTAGTCAAAATATTCGCATTCGTAGTATAATCCTAATGCAATAGTATATAGGTAATAATATGATAGAAATAATTTGTTGTTTAACATATATTGAAAATGAAAACATAACTAGACAGATTCTAATACATTGTCTTATTGAACCCAACCAGATATACTTATCGAACTTCAAATGGGATTAATATTAAGGAAGAACAGTCTAACTATGCAATATATAGTTAATGTCTTTAAATACACTGAGGTTGTTTTTATTAAAAATCATGAAGAGTTTAAAATATTTAAAATAATGTATGAAGTAGATTAAACTACAGTTTTCTTCTTTTTTGAAGCAATATAATTGTGATATTCACATTTCAACGATTTTATGTTTTCTAAAATAGTAAATATCATTACATCCAATGTAGTGTATACTTCACTTTAATTTTTGCAAATAAATTTACTTGTATGGATATCATTATTAGTCAGTACCACGTATAAAACAAAAATGAACAAAATCGAGGAACGCAATATCACGTTTATTTCAAAAGGGTTGTTAATGCAGCTTGTATGACTTTTTTGGTGCATTACTGTTTATATATTTGTGAGAACGCGGGACACACCGAAAGAAGAGCACAACGCCACGGTGGCCGCATGATGATATTATATAGTATATGTACATATATGTATGTAAATATGTAAAAAAAAAAATACTAACTTTAAAACACCTTTCGAAAATTAGATGCGTTGTCTTTATATTGGGCGTCTACAGTAACGACGGAATTAGAGCGCGAAGTTGCCTATATACTTACGTACGCCACCTTTCATAATTGCATCATGGTATTCAATAAAACTTGATGAAATGTAAAATATAAGGAAAGCTTGACAGTTCAGTAGATTTTTTAAATCGAAAAAATCAAATAGCTGTGTTGCTACTACTTGTTGGTTGTGCCTTGATACTTATGAATGTACTATATACATACATATACATACATATATAAATTGAAATACTAGAAATACTTCAATGAGTAAAACTCAGCCGTTTATCTACATACACACATATATAAAATATATTGTATATATTTACTATTTACTTATCTATTTACATACTATTCCCAAACGGTATTGTATTGTTTTCCATTTATTGAAAACTATACTGATGGTGAGATAGGGTATCTTTTTTATTATTAGGATAAGTATATATACATACATATGTATGTATGTAAGTGTGGTTGTTCGTAATTAAAGAAAATATTTTCCAGCTGATCAATGTAGCAAATATCAAACCATAATTCTGCGATATGCCAAAAGCATTAAAAAAATAAAGTCATAGATAGTATAGATAGTTTATAATCCTATTTGTATTTCAGGAGTCAAAGATGCAGATGTCTGAAACCTATGCATACATATAAAACATCTAAATGCCAAACATTTCTGATATGTCTATTTGAATTTTTCTTGTTGCTTTACAGCTCAAATGCTAAAAACAAATGTGTTTTTTTTCTTTGGCACGCGCTAACACGCTTGAATTGAAATTGATCTATTGATATAAGCTGATTTTACAGATAAGACTCTTAGCATTACACCGAATAAATGATGTTTGTCTGTGGTTCACCACGAGATTATATTCAAGAGTTTCAAACTAGAGATACATTCATACGCACATGAATATGTATGTTTGTGTGTACATACATATGTATTTATGTATGTATATTTCATTCAATTTTGTTATGAAATTTGCCCGATTACAAACATACACATGTATGCACATTGTAACACCAATTAGAAAATGTAGATTATGTTGTATGTTGGAAACTTTTTATTCTAACAGGTCTTTTCTGCGCCATTAGCAAAAGGCTCTTGGAACTTTTGCAGCCTTCTTGTATTCTGAGCACTCTCATTACGGGTGGATTTTGCTACCATCATATTGGGTGGTAACAACGTGGTAATAGCGAAGAAATAGGTGTTTATTTCATTTTTGGAGTTAGGAACGTATGTTTCACACATATTTAGCATCGTCGTGGAACAAATTTGAATAAAACAAGTTGAATATTATTTACAGTTGATTTTGTGCAAAAAAGGCGCAGAAAATTATATTATTTAATACATTGCATAATAAATCCTTAATTTTCCGTTCTAGTAGGCAACACGAAAGTGTAGCAAAACTACTATTGTTTTCTAAAGCGGGTTTAACTTTTTCGCCGATCCTCAAGTTCTTCCAAAATTCAACATTAAGTAAATGGCATTCAAATTGGCAATGTCGCAACGTACAACATCTTCAGTTATTGCAATATGTTATATATGTATTCACATATGTATGTATGTATGTGTATGTATACGTATGTATGTATATGTATGTATGTATCAACCCTGTAAGACCGACCAGTATCAAATAAGTACTTATACATATAACCAATATCATTTATAAAAAATAATTAATTATAGTTCTATCTGTAGGAAAAAACTGAGTACCTTCCTCTTGTAGGTATTATATGCATTGGCACACCCAAGGGGGGTAGGGGGGGTTTCCTTTTCTTAAATGAAACTAGCGGAAAACCCCACCCAAATATTTTTTGCGAGCGCTACTAATAATATTACATCTATTTTCTTCCAATGGAAATGTCATATATGTAAGTAAAAGATATATCTACTTTGCTCCAAAAACCAAGGCAACTAATCATATTTATTTATGCTTATAATTTACTTAGTGTTGATAACTAAATTGTTCATTATGGTCAGTAAAAACTTATAACACAGTACAACAAGTTTAGATATTTGTTTTGCAGTATGGTATTTCTCTGAAAGGAGACATCGTTCAGATGATGTTTGATGAAGAAACTATTTTTTTTTGCTCTTAAAGGTTAAGGGGTTAAAATGAGTATTTGTACCACAAATACGAAAGCTTGAAGAGTTATAGCTTTACACCTTTATAAAATTTCAAATTTTGAATGAAAAATGATTAAATTAAATCCTAGAAGTACTTATGCACAAAAATTAAACGAAACGCCCAAAAAAAATGCTTAAAAACTCCAATTATCAACCAAACAAATGCAAGGCTTATCCATTAACACAAATTATTATTTAGTTACCAGTTTATTGTCGTTTAATAAAATCAGGCCAAAAAATTACATAAGGAATAATATCAATATTTAAAAGCCTTGCGCCAAAAAAATTGTATGATGGATACGGTTCTGGCGAACACATTTCTCTGCACACTTTATCATCGCTTCGAATTTTTAACAATTTAATTATTTACCATTTTTGACAAGCATTTTATATTATTTAAAAATCGCTGTTATGTCAGATAGAATTTAAGTTCGGAACTTAACCCAACAATACGTTTTGTTATACAACAAATTACAAAAGCACTGCGAACCCAATATTTCTGATTTTAAAGTTACATCAGATGCAAAGTTTTTTATTCTACTGGAGCGTGATCATGTAAATGAGACTATAAAAACAATGCTTGAAAATGACGTGAATAAAAAAAAAATGTTGATACACATAGTAGTTTTGAAATGTTGGCCGATAGCACAACTTCCACATCAAAGAGGGCAAAATCATTAATTATAATTGATGAATTTAAAGAGGCAACAGATAAATTTTCAAAATTATTTACAGAAACCGTTAATAGGGAAATTGAGTTTTATTTAAAATCAAACCCCAATTGTGCGATGTTCTAAAATTTTGGATAAAAGCCATAGATTTGCCTCTTCTAAGAAGTCTTTCGAGGCAAATTCCGCGCAGCTCTGCGATTAGTGAAGGGGATTTTCTGTATCAGACAGAATTCGTATACGACTACTCATTGAACAAAAAAGACAAAATATTATCTTTGAACCAAAATATGAACTAATATTATTTTAACAGTACGAATAGAAACGCTTTTGTGGTTTACTGGATACAATAATGCAGTAAAATATGACTAAACACAAACATAACTGAATTTTTAATAGAAAGAATTTGAAAATTAGATTATTTCTTTCCCTAATTAAAATATTTATACTAAAATTGAAAGAATTCGCGATATAAATTCGTAAAATATTTAATATCTTGACAGTCGATAACTGCGAAGATGAAGTTCCTAACGAAGCAGCTAAATTACGTAAAGGTTGGAGACGTGTACTGCAACTGGCTAATATATTCTGGAGGGGTTGGTTGCGAGAGTACGTTCGGGTGATAACGCGACGGATTAAGTGGCTCGAGAACTTAAAAAAAGTCATATGGTGAAATAATGGTGTCCTATTCCTATTTATAAGCCCTTTTACAAAATCCCGTATTTATTTCGCGAAATATTGCTCTCTGACCAATGAAAGTTCAAAATTTTCTACAAAAATATCTATTTTGCAAAACGACAGGTAACCTAATGCAAATGTTACAATATAAGAGGCAACATTTTTTTCGAGAGAAAAAAAATACATTAAGTAAGTGATCAATTTTTTCATCTTTACCAGAAGACCCCTTCTTTAATGTCATAGTTCTAATAACATTTTCTAAAAAACTCCTGCAAAAGGAGCAAAAGTCGCACACAATTTTAGAATAGTCGGGCCAAAGAGTATTGTCGCATAAAATGGGTAAATATACCCCTTTAGTCACACAGCGGCAACACTGCATAGAATCCCAACGGGCCCAGAAAATGGTGGCCTAAAGGTAGGGTGATTTCCGTAAAGGTTGGGTCTGACCGACAGGTAAGAAGCGCTATGGTAAAGACTTGCAGTGGTGTCTACGAGACTTCAGCAACAAGACTTGCCGTCGTTTTGCTGTAGCACGTCAGAATTTTGAGAAAATCGATTTTTCAAAGGACGGTGGAGGTTCACTTCTAATGTAATAAGGGCCATCAAATGCTACAGCTTCTTTTGTGCCTCATTACCACACGATGGAGAGAAAAGAAGGTGACGACAAGAGCACTGGTTTTTAAAAAGTTAATTTTTCTGAGTTTTGAGTGTTTTTTACAAAAAGTTGAACCCAGAATAATAAACGTGAAGTGCCGATCTTCGTATTGAAGCAGTTGCAGCGAAACTAAATGCTTAAGTAGAGTTATCACCTTCCTTTTATTCTCCATATTCCTGTGGTATGAACATCTGTGACGTGACTTATCTTAGCGCCGCGCACACCAAAGTTTTCAATAAGCTGCGCTATTCAAACACAAAAATTTGCCATCGAAAAGAGAAGACTAACTTCGAAGGAAAGAAATATCAGAGGGATATGAGAATAGAAGAAAGAAAGCTGGGTATTAAAACCAAACTAAAAATGAAAAAAATTAGAACTAGAAATAAGCAAAAGAGTTTTGATGCATGAAGTAGAAAAAAAACAAATTAAACATGAACCGAATGTATTGTCTATAATCTTTTATTTGACTTGCATTTGCATGTAAGTTAGTTAGTTTGTTGATTTGTTTGTCTGGAAAGGTAAATTAGAACCATATTCTCTTAACTTACCGGGTTAAAATTTGAAACAGTGTTCAGTTCCAATGAAAATGTATTTTTCCTGTTAAGACGATCTGACGGTACACCATATGCACACATATGTACCTATAAATGGAGTTATTTTATCTGCTAGCATATATGTATGTATGCACAGCCTACTAATATAAATGTATATTATTAAGCGTGTGCTATATATCTTATATTTTCATGGCAAACCCCCTGGGAGGATTTCTATAAAATTCGGCACCTTATATGAGTTCGTCTTGTAAGTGGCTTTGTAAAAAGCGAATTTATAATATTTGTTTTTTAAATCTGTGTTTGTTTGTTTCTTTTTTATTTGAAAATCAGGTGTTTCATTTAAAGTTGCTACAATTCTGCTAGGGGTGTTCTCGTACTTTTGTATATATTGGTATACGATTTTTGCATTTTGCGCAATCGTGCATTTTTGCATGACTTGGAGAATCCCCCTAATATAAGAGTTTTGCACACAAGCATAACGTTCCATTAGTTAAGCAAGAGATGTGAGGCTAGGTACTAACATTTAGAGCAAGTACTTATGTAGCCAATGTGACAAAGCAGATCATTGTAAAAATTAATCCTAGTCTAGGAAAATATATATCACTATTTTGAAAGTGCATAAACAAATAGAAATAACCTTTTCTATTTTGGAATCCATTCCTAGAAGCTCAGTAAGGGATTAAGCAACGAGTCATGGTAGCAAAAAGAATTTACGAAAAAACACGAAAGTAGAGCATTTAATGCATTGTTTTTCAGCATTGAATGGATAAGGATAACGGAAGGTTCAAGTGAAAAGCATTTCGCGCCGGATCATTGCTCTAATTTTCATTGTGTCTATAACGATCGGGGGCACGAAATGTGAAATGATAGCGTGAAGGCCGCGTTTTCGTGCGTTTGTTACGCGTTTGAAAATAACGCTTAACGCCCAGGCGTGCGTCAAGCGGCGATATTTGGGCACATTTGACCAAGGATAATAAATATAATGCGACAGGTAGCCTGAAGTTCGTGGCTATGCATAAAAGGCATGACAGGGAACTTAGCATATTGTACTAAAACAGTCTAAGGATGTAAATATGTGCATATGTGTGTGTGTGCATATGTGGCATCAACATAAAACCACCAAACGCTGGTTGCCATTTTCAGCTTTACTTATGTAGTCTAGGATGCGCCTTTATGGGAAAATAAATTTTGTAAAAATTTTAGGCGTGCATAACGTAGTGCATAAATACCTGTGCACTTTATGGTATCGACCGAGAATATGCTAACGAATTTTAAGGAAAACATTTAGTTTGCAATCAGGTATATTGTAATAATATTTGCAAGCAAATACTATACATAGTGCATACGCATTACTAACGATTATATGCTCAGAAGCAAACAAGTTGTTATTATTATTGTAAGAAATCATAGTGTGAATCACATTCGAATACATAGTACTAACTTTTGCATACATTTTTGAGATGTGACAAATTTTTAGATTGAAAATACAATGATAATTATCTCTAAATCATTAAACTGATCTACTTCTATCGCCACACTTATCAAGTTGCGGAAACAAATATTTTTTTTTATCAATATAAATTAAATATCCGATGTAGCTTAAAAGAAGCGATGGAATAAAAATTTACAGAACTTTCAACAATCATTTGTAAATCCTGACGATTATTATTTGTAATATGAAATATGTACATACCAGAACGACTATTGATATATCCATCTTTCATAGTTTTGAAGAAATCTATTAATGTATTACAACCGCCGTTAGATCGAATTTTGGTATCAATTTATCAAAAAAAAAATAAAATAAATAAAAAATATGCATAATGAAACTAGATATATGTATACTCATTTTCCACTTGGCGCCAGCAGTTTTAGTTTGAGAGAAAAGAGCTCAGAAGTCAAATTAAAAATATGTCTAAGCATACACACATGTGTACATGTCCATGCCCCATATCTTGTTGGAGTAATTAATTGAATCAAAATAACTTGACGCTTACGTCAGATATGTACATAGGTATGTATGTATGTAACTTATGGTTAAGCCAAGCTTCTAATTTTTTTTACAAATTAAGGGCTGTCAAATAAAATTTAAAGGTATAAGAGGTTTTTTACAATTTTTTTAACGAATGAAGTAGAATGATAAAAAGGACAACATATCTGCCAATAGTAGTTTTTAGTCCCTACAGTTTTTGTGGGACTCATCTCAGACTATTTCTATCACTTCAGAGCACAATGGAAATTAAGTACCAAATGAAGACGCAACACTTTTTATTTATATGTAGTTCCTTATATGCAATGAATATTTTTCGTTTGAAATTTCTTATTTTTTATATTATTAGTTCATACCCGTGACTTCGTCTGCGTTGATTAATACGTTCCATATACTTAAAACAGGTTCTTAAAACTAAAAATGCAGCTCCATTGAATTTAAAAACCATGCCGCGTAGTCCCATTAAAGATAAGGACTCGAAAGTTAGGAGCAGTTTTTTGACATAATTTTCAATAGTATTACTGCCGCAAATAGCTGTAGCTAACTCAATCAGCTTTATGCTTCTACATATAAAGTACATATTTCCAAAGTGTATTTAAAAAAGTGGAATAAGTATACATACGTCGTTTAATTTTTCCATACGATTATTTAAATGAAATTGTGGGAATGTTCTGTGCTCCATCTTACAAGTCACAAATACATACATATGTATGTATGTGCCCTTGATAAAAGAATCTCCCATTAAAGGGAGTCGGCCAAACATCGTATCTAAAGCAAGTATCATGCAGTAAGGCACGTAAGAAACAATAAATTCTTGATTAGGAAAAATTTACAATTTTAACACTGATTAGGACTACATAAATTAAATTAACGCCAGTGGGGACGGATAGGACTTAAAAAATCGAGCCGACATTTTGAAAACAGCTAAAACTTTTGGAAAATATATTTATGTATACATGAAATGAAATTTTTAGTTACAGAAATTACTTATACATATGTACCTTTTGCTAAATGTAAATATCAATATACCCATTTCTTTGCACCGGAGTTGTAAAAGAACGCTCCAACTCAGATAAAATTTCGTTTAGTTGCAAAAACAACCCAAGAACGTAAAATAGTTGTGCCGGCAATTTGTAGGTTTACGTAGTAGTTATATATTTACAAATACTATGCAAAAAAAAACGAATTAGGTCTAAAATCTAAATTTCCCATGTATTTTCTAAGGGGTAATTCGCTTCCCAACACAACATAACAGGCCGGATATCATTTTACCGAGTTGGATCAACTCGCATATATGTATTTTCGAGTTAGTGTTGTTGCATTACATGCATTTTGTTATCCTACGGGCCCAATATAATAAAAGTGAAGTGTCGAGCTTTGTTTTGTGCAGCTGCAGCGAAAATAAAAACCCCAAGTGAAGTGTGCTGGTATTTTATCATTGTTGGGAGCTGTAGGGAACTTTACAGCGTACCGCCGAACATATGCTAAGAAATAATGCCTGTTCAAAAGAATATCGCGACATTCCGCCAATCACAAACCTTGAAAGAAAGTGTATAGCACGTATTGCAACTTTTCACTCGAAATCGGCGATATTCCACTCCCACCGTATTGTTTCTTTGAAAAACAAATTTATAATTTAATCCGAATTATAATAAGAAATTTACCATGAATTCTACAAATACTGCAACAGTAACAGTAATCGGAGCGTTTTATTGTAAAATCGATGATTTTAGTAGTAAAATTGGACAATTTCGCAAACTTTTCTAGCCTCGTTTACGAACCCAATTGTAAGTATTAATGAAATAAATGAAAAATAAGAAAAATAAGAAGATTAATATCATTTCTTTCACTATAATTTCGACCATGTTTACTGATTCATACCGAATATGTTGGAAGGAACTTTATTGAACAGGGCATTAAGAATTTTTCAGCTGCTGGTACATGAACGCACTTGATAAAGCTATATTCGAAGACCCAAATCGAGTACGCAGCAAAACTTTGTTATAGAGATTGAAACCGACAAGCTTTTAAAATTACATACATGTATATTATAATAAATATATGTAAGTATGTGCTTATGTTGTGTGTTACAAATATAAGTACATATGTGTTATCCCACTAATATTTGTTTAATATTCGTTCGAGCGTTAGAAAATGTTTGAAAAATATTATAAAAATACATGCTTCTGTTAATTTAATGCATTTTGCGGAAATACTTTCTTTGAATCGCAGTTTTTGTACAGAATCTGAGACTTGATCAACTCCTACGATGGTACCATTAATACCAGCTGATTATATTTGTAAACCAGCTTCATTAATTAATTCGAAGCAAAATAAAGAGAATTAAAAAGGTTTTATAATGTAAATTTCTTTCTAGAGCAAATTTGCTTAGAGTCAAGCTATTTTGAATTGCTAAGTTCTTCAAGAAATATAAATAATTGATAGCAGCTGTTCAAACTGATTATCGACTTGGAATAAAAATGATTCGAAAACTGTTCAAAATCTATTCGGAATCAAGAACACTGCCACCAAAATGAGTCGGAATTGTATCAATTTTCCTTTTCAAACCAAATCGAAATGCAGAACAAACCTCTATATCTGGTACTGTTTGGGTTCAATAAGACTTAGGATAATCTCTCTAGTTTTGATTTAATTTTTAATATCCTAGAAACAAATTATTTTATCGTATTATTCAGTTTTTCAATGCGAGTTTAACCCTGTTTGCCGTATAAGATAAGTTTAATCTCGCTAAGCCGTTTCTCAATCAACTTTAAACCCAGTTTAAACTTACTTTTAACCGCCAAATTGGCGCAGTTAAACTGGTTTTAACTAATAAGCTCGCGATACCGACTATAGTTAAAATTAAAATTTAAATTTAAACCGAGTTTACGTAACTGGAGTTTAAACTGAGTTTAACCTTGCAATGAATAACTTTCCCTTAATATCATTGAATTAGAATTATACTAAAAATGAGAATATTTTGCTTACAACTTTTCCCGAAACGTCCTAATTTCTTTTCATTTTTGCCCACACTTCCACTACGTACACCACCTTGTTATTAAGTCATCATGAGCATCAGTGAGCTTTTTAAGCTCGTAGGCCTCACCTTGTAAGGAAAATGTTGGCAAATTTTCATATTTACGCCACCTTTAAAATACAGCCTTGAGCTTTGGGCGTACCCAATGGAGCTGTCATGACGTACGTCACCGTTTATTATTGCATCCTGCCCATATTTTGAAGATTTTAAAATTGGCGTTTTCCGAGACTTTATCATAAATTTAATTATCTCTTAGATATCTTGAGATATAAATATGTTGTACATACATACAAATATGATTGATAATTTTTTTTATATTGAATTTTTGTTATTATTATACATATTTGCGGTATTTATTAATTTTTCCTGCTTTCGCCTCAAATTCAAGCCAATCAGTAATAAAAAAATCTTTTCTAAAATGGTGTATGACAAGGCGCACTATTCCAAAAATTATAAGTATTGGATTGGATCGATTCTTTGGAGCGTTCGGAGAAATTCCATGAAATGGAGTATTTTGTTTTGAATGAAGGCTATTTAAATTATAGGTTCATCTTTGTATAGCTGGGTGCGAGCGAATTGTCGCGGCACGTGTCGAGGGGGATGCCACAAGGAGGCGTCCTATCCCCACTCCTATGGAACCTCACCGTAAATACGCTACTGCGAGATACGGCATGGGGTGGCGCAAAAGTTGTCGCGTACGCTGATAACGTCGCGATTGCACTCAGGGGAAGTTTCCGCAGACATTATGCGAGCTGATGCAACGAGCGCTTCGGGAGGTATCCAAGTGGTTCACCCACTGCGGGCTCAGGGTCAGCTCAAGTAAGGTGGAACTTGTACTTTTCACGAGAAGGTATAAAGTGCTTTCGGTGACTCCACCGGTACTAAACGGTACCCGGCTAAGTCTTTCTACAAGTGCCAAATTTCTAGGCGTTATTTTAGATAGGAAGTTGAACTGGAAAGAGACTGTACGAGAGCCATAGGCAGGAAATGGGGTCTTAATCCCTGGATCTGTCGATCGATATTCACAGCGGTCGTCAGATCAATACTCCTACATGGGGTGATCGTGTGGTGGCCTGCATTAGAAAAAGAGGTTAACCTTAGACTACTCACCAAGGTGCAAAGATCTAGTATGATCTTCATAAGTGGGGCGCTCAGAACCACTCCAAATGAGGCCTTTTCTCACGAAACCCTCTTTTGCAAATTTCCTTTAGGTTACCAGATCACTGCAGCGTCTTCCAGGCTGAGGTCTCAGCTATCATGGAGGCGGTAGAGAAGATTGGGACCGGAATTATAGGAAGAGACATCTTCATTTTTAGGGACAGCCAGGCGGCAATCAGAGCTCTGAGCTCTTTCACGTTTAACTCGAACATCGCGCTGGACTGCCACCTATCTCTGCAGGAGATGGCCAAGCAGAACAGACTGTACCTCATTTGGGTCCCTGGTCACCAGGACATAGAGGGAAACTGCATGGCAGACGAACTTGCAAGACAAGGTACGACCAAGCAGATTCTTCAAGATAAAGAACGCATTGGTATGCCGTTTGCCACTTGCAAACTGCTGCTGAGATTGTACATATAAACAAGCTGACAACAGATGGAGGCAAAATACGACCTGTTGAACTTCAAGGCAGACGTGGCCTAAATTGTATCGAAAACGATAGCGCAGCGTTCTCTCTCTAAAAAGGGAAAACATTTCCAACGTCACCGGGGCTCTAACAGGGCACTTTCTGATACGGAAACATGCTGAAAGGTTGGGAGTACCCTTCGGAAGATGCTGTAGGAGCTGCAAGAACGACGAGGAGGAGGAAACGATCTTACATTTACTGTGTAAGTGTCCTGCACTGTGTAAAAGCAGAATGCGATATCTGGGATCACCGTTTTTGAATGACCTTAGTGAGGTTTTAAGCACCGAGGTAAATTGCCTGTTGAGGTTCATCAGCGAGGCAAAATGGTTTTGTGAGGGATAATTTCCTCTTGGATAGTACAAATTTTTCCTTGTGGTAACACAATGGGCCTCCTAATACTGGCCTAAGTGAGCCGCTACAGGTAGCTGCCACTCCAACCTAACCAAACCTTGTATATATATTTATCTCTATCCTTTTATCAAAAATGAATTAAATTCACATGAGTGCACTTCACGATTAAATACAAATAGCCTAACATTATGGCAATTTCAATTAACAAAAACCAGCAACACCAAAATCTCTTTAAAAATAACTTTTTTACCAACTACAAGTGGTTGAAATTCTTTCATTTTTCGTACATTACATTGATTTACAGGAAAAAAACTCCAAAAAACTCAGGAATAAGGGAGGTTAGTATGTGCCTTCTAATCTCAAACAAATTTTTTTTTAAATTTTTTGTATTGTGATGGTGTTGAGATAACGTTAATTTTGTGTGTTTTTGGGGTATCACTTCATTAACAATTTTGTATTGCTTAACTGTTAAGTGCGATCATTGTGCATCTTGTTCGAAATACTATCAAAATGTGCTTTTAACGAGATAAAACTTATAGGGATTGTTTGAAAACATGCTAAGTTATAGCTGGTCAGAATGAAGCTTTTTTTAAATTTACGTTGACTGAAAATTGCAAGGTTTAGTTTCTGATGATAACTTTATTTTGCGTACTTCGGGTTGTGGACCAACCTCGAATTGCTATCCTAGAGTGTCTCAAGCAGTCAAGGTCGGATGGCGCGCAAACATCCACAAGTAGTTTCGGTATGAAATACCTATGTATGGGTAAATGCAAGTTCTCAATGTTACGTTGTCCAATTGCTACCATAAAACAATATAAAGCATATGCATATACATAAGTAGAATATGAAATAAATTGCAACACTAATCAACTATATGTTATATATGTTTATATGTTTGGTTTTATGGTAGCAAGAAATGATGATTTTGATTGACCTATTTTTAATTTTTGTAACGTCAGTTTTGCCATATCGCTACGGTAAAATTGTAATTTTTATAATTTTTATTGCAGTTAAACTGAATCAAAGCAGCAAAGTATCAATACAAAGCAACATGAAATTTGGAACTTAAATACGCTTCAAAGCTGAATATACGAAATATTTATAAAAGCTCTGATAAAACGGTTTAAAATTTTTTGAGAACTGTGTGCAAATTTATTATTTTTCACAACTTTATACAAAGTTTGCATTTTTTACTTAAATCGTACAAGCTTGGGAGAGATTACTATTTTAGAACGCTAAACTTGGAGTTAGCGACGAATGTTCACATATTTAGCGTCGGCGTAGAAGAAAAAATATTAATTTTAATAATACAAATTCAATCTTTTTTATAATTTATGTTGCGTTAATTGTACGTAAAACCGGCAACAGTGCCCCGTGAAGTAGGCAATATTTGGCATTGGTGGTTGCAGCTTTCGGTAATAATATTTACCGGTAACAAAATGTTTGGTAACATGCAGAATGTACTCGTAAATAGCGCATAATTAAGAACATTTTTAAATTAAATATTTTTTTACTGGTAGATTTTAATTTACTATATGCACTTAATCTTAAAAAACAACAAATAAAAATAAATAAATGCTTTTTGGAACGCGCTTATCAAATATAAGTTTGAGGATGTAATATATGTATGTACAGTATAGGTAGTATTTACCAACAAAATAATAATTAATACAACTAATCCCATTTTTATAAAGATATACTTATGCATATATGTAAGTTATTGATAATATATTTTATCTCAGAAAAATTCTAATAATACATATAGGTACATACATACATATGTATGTACTTATATATACTGGGTGCAAGTTAGATTAACAACGTACCGACAGGGTACGTATCGACATTTATTAAACTGTAAAATAAGTATGTATGTACATGCTTCGGAATACACTTATTTGCTTGGGCTTCAGGTAAATGAGAGACAACTCGCGAACTGAAACCTCCTAGCCGCTATTGTCAAGCAATATAATCGTCATTATTTAGTAAATTGCTCGCTTCTTCTCCGACTATCTATGCTAAGCTACAGTATTGGTGCAACAATGGTATAGGAACGCAGATGAAAATTAGAAACAAGACCCTCAAAGGACACGCTCTATATTTTAAATGAAAATTTTATTACTGGTTTGTTTTCTTTATGGGAAACAAGTAGGCGTACAAAGGATTTAGAGTTTTAAGGTAACAACACATGCATATCTACATAAATAATGTGCGAAATACGTATCGAACATGTCGAGACTCTTTTTTTTAACAATTTCCTTAAAACTGTTTCTGTGAAATCCTTTGTTTTACTGCTTTTTAACAAAAGGTTAGTTTCATCCAACGCGCTAAGGATTTTCCAGCCTTAACCCTTTTACCAGTTCACTAGAAAGGACGACAAACAAAAGTGACATTGTATTGTTAAGAAGAGCTATTAAGTAGTAAATAAAGATAGTGAATATTTCCTTTAATTATAGTTTCTTTGTGGTTTCATACTCTGTTTTTCTTAGACGGTTGAACTACAGCAAAACGCGTTTAACCCTTTCGTATGTTGAGGGATCATTTGCAGGTATTTTTCAAACGAAAAACTATTAGGTATGTATGTAAATGTACATTAGACACGGTCGGTTCTCATAAGAAAGAAAACAGTTTGTAATTACTCCCCACCCCCCTAGTTTGCTAATATAGTTTGTTTACTTCCTCTGCCATCTACTAATACGTATGTACATATGTACATATATAGTCAAAATTTAATGAACTACTTATGCATACATACAGGAAGAGGCACTAAAGCATATGTTTGTATATGGACCCAAAATTACATTTCAATGATATACCCCAGTAAGGCTGCTTTTAGAATACTCCAAAGAAGAAAATTTGTATTCCCCTAAAATTCTCTCAATGACGGCTTTCAACTTTTGCAAACTTTTTTTCGTGATCTAGTCTAATGTGCGTGTAGTGTATGCTTGCAAATATTGAACAACTTTAAAGAAATTCTTGAGCATACCTAGTAAATCACTTCCGCCTACATAATGCCAAAGAAAACAAAGCATCATGCATATGCGCATGTTTACATACGTATCAAGTTATAAACCTAGAAAAATGGAACATTTCCTCAAATTAAATATAAGTATGTACTTGTTTTTGCAAATTAAGAGTTTGGCAACCGCTATGGTATCTTTAAGAGTTGCAACTACGTTGATATGTACATCATTAAAATAAATTTAAATTAATACCCTAATAACTTCATGTGTATATACGTGCATATGTACTTAACATGTGAAACAAAATAATTATGTATAGTACATCTACATTGGTAGTATCCGAATGCAAATTATGGATTTTTATGTAGAAAAATTAGAACTTGCTTTCATACTTTTATACACGAGTAAATAAAAAATTATGTACATAAGTGAATTCCTAAAACCATTATAGGGATAAGAGAAACCACCCCAGTTTTCTGATGAGAGAGTTTTCTGTTGAGAGGGTAATTGTATTGAGCTACTTCTGCAGAGTAGTAGAGCGCAATGCACGAACATTGGGATTCACACTCGTCTGCAAATAGGAAAAAGTAATTTACACAAAACGAATAGGAACTGTCGGACGAACACGAACTCTTTTCAAAACACTAAAAATATGGAGAGAATGCCGTGTTTTTAATATAATAAAACAAATAAATATGTTTTTATTAAAATAAACGTAGATAAAAAGTTTTAAACATTTTTAAGAAAGGGTTTCTAAAATCAAAATGTTTGTTTATGAAATGATTTATAAAATATAAGTACAAATATATAGCATATGCATACATATGTATTGTACATATGTAAGTGTACTAAATGTAATAGATTTTCAAATCAGATTTCTAGCTTATTATACTGTGTGCACTATTCGGAATTGAGAATAAAAGTGCATTTGCGCTCTCAATATACAACGAACCACCAAACTATGTACAAACCTACCTGAAAATCCTCTTCCAATGCAAGAACCGGCACAGCATCTGTGTAGAATTTTCATAGTGTGCATACACGTTTGTATGATTGCATATTGGTGAGCGTGCATATGACATTTACGCATATATACATTTCAAAACAGAATTCCGAAAATATTTTCATGTCTACAATTTGTGGAGTTGAGCACCTAATCAGCCAGTTGTGCTCAGAGCCTCGATATGAGAAGGATGCGCATCGTCCACAACTTTCGAATAGTTGAAAATTTTTCAAACAACACAATAAATCAAAGAAATATTAAAGATAAATCATTGAAAATCAAAATTTATATAGTGATAGTGCAAATATGTGACTAGTCATAAACGTTTATTACGAATTATATCTAATAATTTGATTCCGACCCAATTCTAATAAATCAGAAATTTATATCGGTGTGCATTTAATTCCTGTCAATATATATTTTTCGAATCAGAGTCTGAAAAGAGGCTGCATTTGGCGCGTGTTAAACATACATATGTGATATACATTGATTGATAAAAACGAAAGTTGAAAACTATATCCTATAAACACACAGTTATCGGATGAATACTAAATTATTAAAACTTTTAATTCTTTGGCTTTTTATTGCCACAGTTGAATGCAGAACATTGGCATTGATTGAGTCAAGGGTGAAGCCATCGCTAAAACTAAAAATTAACAGTAACGCCGTTCCAGCCTACAAAGTTCTAAGGTAAATACAAATTATTTCATTAAGGTGAAGATATGGTATATACTTATATTTATTTTATTGTGAACCCATTTTTATGCATACTTATGCGCATATATGTATAAGTGCGAATGTTTCATTGGATTTTATTCAGTAGCATACACAATATACCACACATAGGTATCTGAATGCAGTTATGGTTGTACTAATAATAATGCATTTGTACGAGATGTATGTCTGAATGTACCTCTATATATGTACATTTGTAAGTGAATTCTTTTTCCATAGAATATACATATTGTACATAAATGCATATGTTCGAACTTTTATTCGGGCAGATAACATAAAAATGATAAAACAAATTATTGTTTCATTATCATCGTAGTCAATATATACGTATATACATAAGTATATTACTATAATTGATGTCATTAATAATAATACTAAAAATTTGGCCCTGCATCATAGCTTGATTTTTGGCCGAACTTTTCCTACGATGGTTGATGTTGGAACATAAATTGAAGGTTCTATAGTTTTACGCCCTCTCCGTACGGCAAATAATTTTTGAAGGAAGTTTTTTCATGTCAGAAATACACTTGGAGGTTTGCCACTGCCTGCCAAGGGCCGAACGCTGTTAGTAAAAACTTTTTTAGAGTTTCTGATGTTACCGGACCCGGCCAGGATTTGAACCCGGACCCACCAAATGAAACGCGCACACGTCTACGGCGACCGCATGTACATATGAATATTTTATCGTCACGGGTGGGACAATTGTACTTATGTTCAACCATTTTCATAAAATCATCCACGATTTTTGGTTGTGAAATATATATAGCCGAATTTACCATTTAGTTAACGTTTCCACTGAAAAATAGTTGTCACTTCTTATTATATTTGGAAAAAATATAAGTTTTACCATAGGCAAGAAATGTATTACGAAAATGCTGCGAATTTATGAGTAATTCATTTTATTTAAATATTTTCATTTTCACAGCTATGTACATATACATATGTTGAATATAATTGTTATTTTATTAACGCGCCATTAGTGTTAATAACATTTTGTATAAAATTGTCCCACCTGTGACGATGCAATACCCCATATGTAGAGAAAACGGGTTTAATTTGGAACTAGAAATATGCACATTAAGAATATGGGACACTTCTATATGTTTTTTTTACAAAGCAATAAGTATTAGTCATCCATATAATATTTAAATTCACCTCAGTACTTTAGTGTGTTATACATATTAAAAAATTTTAGCCTTTATTCACAAGGCAACCTATCACTTAGCAAGTGCTAACTTTTACGCTTTAATGAAAAATTATTCCAATTCCATGCGTGACTCGAGTACGCTGTATCGCTACCGACTGTCAAGTTTAGCGAGGATTCGCTTACAACATGGACAGGACTCTAAGTATTTTACATAATTTTTCCTCGAAATAAGTGTACAAATAAAATTGGCACATGCTAAAAAACGTGATACGACTTAATGCATGTATGTACATATATAGTACATTTGTATATGTGCTTTGAAAAAAAAGCTATTCACGTAGTTATTCAAAATATCATTATGCTTATTATCACAAAGAGTAGTTGTTATCATGATGGCTACTGAAATAGTGTCGGTGGTGATTGTAATCATAATGCTCGTTATTCTGGTTTGTGCAGATTCTTTAGATTCCGTTTGAGTTTGCTTCGAATTTTGATGTATCCTTTTAAAGAATTTTCATATTTTTGTTCATCTGTTCAATTTTGTTCATACGTTTTATTCGTATTTACATATGTAAATGTCAGTTTATGGATGAAATTTTGTTTATGCTTATTTCCTTTTTCTACGGCGATTTTTATTTTTTAAATTTATTTCAGTTAATCGGCAATAGGGCCCACTTGTGAGAAAGCAGGCTATCTATTTAACTCAGAGTTCATGAGTTAAATTGATAAATTTGGTTGTTAAGCATCAACTCAGAGTTAAACACATAAATATTTAACCCAGCAATTATTCAGTTTTAAATGATTAAGTTTTTGTCATACTGACATTAATAAAGAAAAAATTTGTCAAACACATTTTTTTGAAATAAACCAAGGCGAATCTATAGAAGGTGTTTTCTTCCGAACAGCTGATTGCTTCTTCTTTTTTCGCCTTGAATGGTGAAAGTGTCAACTGGTTTGTTTTTTGTTTACATCTTCATTTTCTGTTTACATTTTCATTTAAAAATATTTTTAAATTCAAATTGATTTGAATTCATATATTCAAATATTCAAATATTTCGCGAAAAAATGGGAAAGTGTGTATTATGCGACAAGATAGTAAAGCGTGGAACGGGTCTGTTTTTCTTGGTACCAAGTTTAGGTGTAAAGATGTCATTTGCGCCGATCACTTCCGTCGTGATGATATGGTTCTCGGAGGAAAAAGGGCTCTATCTAAAGCCCTTCCATATCCAACATTTGAGAATCCCAACTGCACTGCGGCTATTTCGGCTGTTCAAAGTTTAACGGACTTTGGATGTGGCACGTTACCACGGTACTTTTTTAAAATCATTTTAGTTTTGGAATTCTCTATTAATTCGCTTCTTTTTTACAAAAAAGAATGTCGGAACTATCAACAGACGCTGCATTAATTGTGGCAGTTCATTTACTCGCATATTGCACTGGCACTTTATGAAGAGTAAGGTTTCAATTGCGGTCGCTATTGTAAATTTTAATTTAAATATATTTACAAATATAGTTTTGGCCAACTGAATCAAAAATAAACAGTTTTGTTGTCAAATTCGTTTCTATTTTGACATTCTCTCTGTTCAAAATTATTGTTCTATATTTCATTTATCTGACATTCTCACCATTCAGAAGCAAAAACAAAACATGTGGAGTTTGTGTGTATGTGCTCTTGCGACCACCTTGTATTGAATTCGCCTTGAAATAAACTGAAAAATTTAGACGAATCGCTTTTTTGCGACATCGGCGTTGGTTGCAATTCACTTAACGAAGCTATGGTACAACGAAGCGATCACTTCTACGACATTAGAGGTGAAGCATACTAAGAATTTCGTTGCTGTACAAGAACCCGGAAGATTGTTTTGATTTGAAATTTAAAAAAAAATCAGCAATTTAAAAGAAACCGTCAAAAAAGAAACATATCCTGGGTTACTGGATTTTTTTGATGCAAGAGAATGTTAGGCAAGGTGAATCCATATAAGGTGAAGTTACTATAGCAGTCGATTTGATTTTTTTTATTCACTTGTATATATATACATATATATATGTACAAAACAAACTTGACAACTTTTACGCAAAAGCAAAAACAAAATACATGGGAATTTTGTAGTTGTACTTATAACCCCACCTTATACATAATGTACATAGTTATACCTCATAATTCTGGATTTTTCGCAAGTGGGGCTAAGAACTGTGAACGAGTACTCATACAACGGAATTTCAAATATATGAAGTATGCAAATCTGTGCGGGCATGAGAAAATTATTCGACCAAGTCAAGGTCACAATGCAATGCCATTTAAGTTTTGTATCCGCATACATTTATATTTACATATAAGTAAATATATACTCGTACATAACCACAATAGAAGCTGAACAAGGTTAGATCAAATTGAATAATGAAACTCTTACATCAATTGATAGACCATTGCAGCGCTCCTATTTATTGAAGCGACGAAATAAATGTCAGAGTCTTGCCATTGAACGGCAATATTAAATTAAGATCTATGTTGAATTAAGTTATTTATTTCATTTGTAACTTAAACTCGTATATACATATCGCTACCTTCAGCATAGTTTTCAGGAAAAGACAAAACTCAAGTTTCAGCTTTAGTCTGTATTTCTCAGCATATGACACTAAAGGTTTTTGATAAATACATACATATGTATGTAGAAGCACATATGTACATACATGTAGAAAAAAGAAGTGGCAATATTGAAATGTTTTTTTATAGAATTAATGTGATAATCACCTTAAATCTATTTAGGGGCTAAAAGTTTGCTAATAAAAAAGTATATACAATGCACAATTTTCATCTTATGCTCACAGCGGGATAATATCGCCAGATTCTTCAAAATACAAAAAAAGGCTAAAATATACAAAATTAAAAATTAAAAAACCAGAATAAAGATCACACATACAATATCTATTTTATTGGCATTGCGAATCTGAAAACGACAGAAAACACCCATAAAACTTGACGTAAAATTTCGAGGCTTAAACCAAACATTAAGTATAGATCTAACTTTAAAAAAGACAACCTGGCGACACTGCTCAGAATGCATATTAGATAATAGCTGAATGCGGAGTATTTACCTGAGCAGCTCATAAAGCACCTTGTCGCTACTCTCAAATGTTCCGTCGTCTACATACATATGTATATAGCTTGGTATACTGATGTTAAATATTCAAAATCGTTCTATGAGGAGTATTTGATGATAATTTAGAAAAAAAATGCCAAAACCAAATAAATACTTACAAACACATGCCCATACATATTGCTTTTACATATGTGTATGTATGTATCACGATGTTTATCTTTAATACAGTTTTACTGTTTGGATATAAGGATTTGCATGTTTGCAATTCATACATATAAGCATGTACATAGATACATATGTGTATGTGGGTACATTGATATACCTTCGGACATGTCTCATAAGTGTAGTATTTAATATTATTTACCTACATACGTTTATTACAATCCACCGTAAAGTCAAGTGATTTGACCTTGGCTGGTAAAAAGCCACCGGAAAACAAGTTATAGTAGAAGCTAATCTAATTTAAATAAACAAGGCACAAGCAATGATACGTATAAGTATGTTCCAAGTAACCATAAATATCTCTTTGTGTGTACCTTCTCCCACTAAAATGTGATTGGAAAATTAAAACCGCCTGCATACATACATAAATTGTCCATCCTTTGTTGAATAATATTACGAAATGTTTTTTGAGGTATCAACAGAGAAAATACGGCGATTTTGTTGACGCAATAGTTGATAGGGTAGAGAACCAGCGTACCAATTAACAAAAAACAAAAAAAAATTCGTTTTAATTTTGAGAATTTGCTATCTAACAACTATTTTTATTTTGTTAATTGTTTGTGAATAAAACATAGCCCATTGTCCATTTTTTGTTTGTTATTTCCTTCATTAGGAGGGTGATCATTTGTATTTTGCTTTGAATTTTATGGTGAAATTTCCATACTTTAAAAACCGGCTTAACTAGACCTTTCCAAAGGCAAAATTAGCGGAAGGGTACTGTTCTTAAACATATGTACATATGTATGTATGTACGTTTTCTTGCCGGTTGTATACATTCATACATCATATGCTTTTGTTCAGTGATTATTATTGTATGTTATGTGTTTGTAAATTTTTATAAGATTATAATTTGTACTCTAAGCCCAGGGTGTATAAATACATAGATCAAAATTTATGAAAGCCGGAGATGGATCTGAAGGATTCTAATAATTTAACACAAAGTTAAAAATAGAAAACCTGAGTTAGTTATTTAATAAAAATATTCGCTTTTAATAGAGACCGATTGTGACTGAACTATTTAATCATGCTTTAGTTTAGTTGAAATCATAAGCTTAATTATGTAGACTTATTTTTTGTTTAGTATTAACACCTTTTTTGTTTCCAGATAAATAATTTGTAAATAATGCGAATATTTAGTTAAAAGGATCGTCCATTAAACCTACCACATAAAATGTTAAAATTATATATTTATAAACTAATAGAAATCAGTTTATTATATTACATTATATGCACTTTATTATATATGTACATATGTATATATGCGTGCGTGTATGTATTATATACATATGTATATGTACATACATATGTTATAAATTTCCTTCAAATTTCTAGCCGCAGTCGCTAAACAATTCACAATTGCTTTTTTGTTTTGCACAAAATTTTATTCTCGAAAATTCGCTAACCTTTCTCTTTTTGTCTCCCCATCTTTCACATTGCTATTGTAAACAAGTAAGAAAAATTTAATTTTTTAATCTTTTCAAAAGCCATTCAATACGCTGATTGTAATTATGTAAATAAATGCATACATACATATGTATGTATGTACATAAATGCACTTTGCACATTCAGTACAAAGCCACAATATTACGCTAAGGGGTTAAAAGAGCGAAGGAAAACGCTTCATGCCTCGATGAATACATTTTCAACAATTTATTTCAATATATTTTTTGCGTTGCATTTCACTGTTGCGCATTTGCTAAAAACCGAACCGAAAACCTATCGTTTCCCTCTTACAATCCCCTATTTGCTAATCGGCTAATATGTCTACATACATATTCCTCTACCTCATCCATTATTCGCTTCCGCGAGCAGATCCTACATTACTCGTTCTGTACCCGGGTGTTAGAAAAATAGCTTCTGTGTCGTTTTGTTCATATTCGATTCGCCAAAAAAAGTACAAAAGGCAAATGCATTTGAAATCTACGAATTCATAAGCTACCACATATCCACCCTTCCTTCGCCTCTCAACAGCGTCTTCGACTAACGTTCTGTATTTGCCTTCCTTTTTACCATTTTTTGTTTCTATTAAAAATAAATGCTGATGCCGTCGTAAATGCGCCTTATTGCTTTGGATTTGTATAAACAACAAGTTGCTTTTCCAAATTTTTCGCAAAGCACAAAAAAAAATTAAATATTTTTTAAATTTTAACATTGCATTTTTCTGCGCATGCGATTATATTAAATAGTTGGTATAGAGGGAGAGATCTGCTCATGCAACTAATGCCCATTGTTCAGTTTTTGGTCGTTTCATCGTTGAGAGTGCACTGGCTATCACTATCTCCGTCAGCCATCAGCCGACATCAGCTGTAGCTCCAAAGCAATTTAATGTGCAAAAAAAAAAAGAAAAAGTACATCCATAAAAATTTTCCATTTCCCATTTTCAGGCGACGCAACAGTTCTTTTCGAATTTTTCCTTCTGTATCGTGTAAAACGTGTAAAAATTAGCGGCACATGTTTTGATTCCTTGGGATATACATATGCATGGACATATATATAACATATATACATACATACATACGTATCTTCACACACATTATTACGTACAATGCATACACTCATGTAAGTCTGTATGTATGCATGTGTGTATATATAGCCGGCCAGCAGGGTGCATTACCGGCAAGTGCAAATATTAATTTTACACTTGGCCTTTAAAAATACGAATACAGTGAACGAGAATTTGTGTGCATTACATACATCGCCAAAAAGGATGGGAGGTGAGGTGGTATCAAAGAATTGGCGAGCAATCTTGCAATGAATATATGTACATACAGTACAAGTTCAATGAAATAAGAACACTTAATTGGTTGTATGCATATCTTGAGTTGTATGCTTCTTAGTTAAAAAATATTACACATGCCATCAAAACTTGATTGGTATTTGAAGACTTAGACATTTCGATGCGGTTCAAAACAAATAAATTACCAGGATACATCAAAACTAAAATTTATTTTTAACGTTAATTATTGAGTACTCGGCCCAATATATTCGGGAATGACAAAAATGTAATTTTTCACTGTACTGTGGGTAATTACTGATGTTACATCCGCGGATTCATTTTTGTTTTATTGTCAGATTATCTCAAGTTTGCCACTTTTGCTTTTGTCAGAGATAGTGTTTAATTTCGGTTAAATTTTTCATACAAATTTAGATTCTTCATTTGAGTATTTCTAAAACTTAATTTTTTTTGCTAAAGCGGGTTGGTCCTTTACATGTACAAAATTCAGACTTAAATATTTAAATAAATGTTGTTAACTTGCTACTGAAAAGCTTACCAAACACATACATATGTATATGCAATGAATCAGTGAATTTTCGACTGTCTCTATGTCATTGAGCACCCTTTGTACATATAAATGGGAGTGAATGTGCTTGCAAATATGCATGTATGTATGTGCGCTAATTTTGCTAAGTTTAACTTTTTTAAATGCGGAGATGTGTTCTATATACTAAGGTGGACAAACCGTCCTCCTTTAGAAAGATAGTCTTTTATTCGTAGGCTATGGCCCCTCGGCATTTCGACTTCAAATAATATTGCGCTAAGCTTTTGTCAAAAACAATAACGGATACTAAAATAGACGACAATTGTCCCTTTGAAGATATAAGCAGACTGAACACATATTTAATTCCTAATAAATATTGACAATAAGAAATCAACATTTTAAATTTGATAGAAGATGGGTAGAAATATTCAGCCATTTAAAAATTGAACATATTCCGCGAGAACATTTGTTTATTCTTGTTCAATTCACGTTGTGCTGTCAAAATCGAGCATTTAAAAGAGTGTTTTCAATTCCAAACAATTTGTAACTTAAATTTAATACGAAGGATCTATGTATATTGCTCCGATATTACCAATACATTGTTGACAAATTTTGCATTGATAAAGGTAGATTAATTCAATTCACAAGTATTCTCATAAATTATAATTAATTAGTATGCAGGGGTTTTCCAAAAAAAAATTTCATTTACAATAATAGAATTTTTTATTTTAAATTTATCGTGTTATAGTTTATTATAGTTCCAACGAATAAAACCATTTTTAACGATATTTTTGTTTCTTCAATCTCATTCTAAAGATGTTAGTCCCTTTGTATGAATCAACATTTCAATGATATTTTAGAGTTTAAAGGCAATCGAACGCCTTATTCTTATATATTTCATATACATATACATATATTTAATAAACATATAAATAAACATATGCATACATTAATATTCCACCGTTGTTCTATTAACTTACTATCTGGGAAAATAAATAACTCTCAAACAATAAAAAATACGCATCCGTTAAATAAATTTAAACTTTTTTTGCATGCCATTGTTATGTATGCTTATGTATGTATGTATGTATTCACATATGTGCAAAACTATAGTATAAAGATTTTTTTTATTTTTCGTAAAATATCGTTACATTATTTCTAATTATTGTGCATAATTTCACCACAATTAAGTAAACAGCAATTAATAATGTTGAGGTTTATATAAAGTTTCCGCAATCGTACGTTTCATAATTTATAATGCACTCATGTGCTTTGTTCGAAAACGATAATAATTAGTTACAAAATTAAAAACACGCCAATGCACTTCTTTCATTTTTAAAGTATTGTGTGTGGCGTGGATTCTCAAATTATTTTTGCGAATACTTACTTACTTATGTTTCACATAATTATATAGTTGCCAGATCTGATTAGTGGGAATGTGGGTTTTTTGTGGTTGTAAAAATACGATTTGTCAAAAAAGTTGATGCACTATTTTACGCTCAGGTTCAGAATAACAACTAAATGAATACATCGCTTACAAGCCAATGCCGTTACTTATTTAATAAAAAAGCATTCATCGACTTATTCGAAAGTTGGCTCAAATATGGCGTATGATTTCGCTTGATGTTTGGCTGAAATTTTCCTACAATTTGTGATGCACGTCTTGATGTTGTGCCACAAATTAAAGGGCCTACAGTTTTACCTAGATTGCGACGAAAGATATTTACGCATGTGCGTCACACCATCAATACGACATTCAAGAACGATAAAACAAATATGCTTATATAACAAAAAAAAAGGATTTAAAAAAATTTAGGCGATATGAGAAAAAGTTGCAGTTATTAAGTCAGCACCAAATATACCACAACACCTATAGACTATAAAATAAAAAAAACTAGGGAACTGGTGGGGAGGGAACAGTAATATTCCGTATAATTATTTAATGATATTAGACACATATAGGGTCTTGCAATAGGAACGCACAAAAGTTTTTTTTAAATAAAACAAAAATGGTTTGGAGTTTGAATTAAATTCTTTATACCTGTGAAAGTACATTCGATGCCATTATGTATGGAACTCGATTTCTTTTGCATGGGCTCCACGGGCACGCTTGCAGAAGTCCAGACGCTGAACCCAATTTTCGACGGGTTTCAAGCATAAATCGGCCGATACTGCTGCAATTTCACGTTCGATATTCGTACGAAGTTCATCAATCGTCGCTGGCTTATTGGCATAGACCATAGACTTGACGTAACTCCACAGGAAATAGTCTAACGGCGTCAAATCGCACGACCGAGGCGGCCAATTGACTGGGCCATTTCGTGAGATAACACGTTCACCAAACTTGGTTTTCAATAAATCGATTGTGACATTCGCTGTGTGGCTTGTGGCGCCGTCCTGTTGGAACCACATTATGTCCAAGTCCATATCATCCGATTCGGGCCAAAAATATTCGGTTATCATTGAGCGGTAGCGATTCCCATTCACAGTTACGTGCCGGTCTTGATCATCACGGAAGAAGTGCGGCCCAATGACGCCGCCGGCACATAAACCGCACCAAACCGTAATTTTTTCGGGATGCAATGTTGACTCATGGAGTACGTGTGGATTGCTGCCTGTCCTATAACGCATATTTTGCTTATTGACGAAGCCATTCAGCCAGAAATGACGACGACGTTAAATTGGACCTAGCGCTCTTAAAATTGAGGCCATTGACTCTGAATTTCGGTAGTCAATTTTAATAATTTCGACTCGTTGTTGGATCGTATATCTTTCTATGATGAAATGGCAAACCTTACTGAAGAGAAATGTCAAAAGAGCGGAGAAAAATATGGCGTCGTTTGCTGTCACTATCGGTATATTTTTGTAGCGTCCCTATTGAAAACCCCTTTACATACAATTTCATACAGTTGGAATTCGTATGATGATTCTAGTAAGGAAAACAACGCTTGTTGAAAAAATTGATTGGTCTCAAGTTCCGTGATATAATGGAACTACACGGACGACACTCTTTCGTAAGCAAAATTCTGAATATTTGAGTCACGTCGGCATCGCAAGGCAACCCCTTTACTTCATATCACTTAGGTCGTTGAAAGATATTTCAATAGGCTTTTTAATTAATGTTGTCCCAAATTGTTACAGGATTCGATTTGTTCTCTAATTTAATTCCAGAAAATGATTAATCGATCAATAAACACTGCAAAATGTTATGCAATATGTTTACGGTACCCAGTGCGACATTATGCCCAACTTTCGACCCTGAAAAGTGCATTTAAATGAAGGTTCGCTTTATTAAGCTAAGGGAGAATATCCAGACACCGAGCTTGCGTTATCTTTTTAAAAATATAGCTCATTCTGTAACGAAACCCCTATAAATCCAAGATTTAAACATTGTGCGAATCATAAAAAAATTAGTAAATTTTCATGAATAGAATAATAAAGCGCAAAGTTAAAGCAGATCAATAATAATAAATAATAACCCGAAGTAATTAATTCACTTGCGTTGTAATGTTCAAGAAACTTTGAGGATGCGACGTCATCACTCGAACAGTTGATCGATAATATCGCAAAGCAAAGAGTAACTTACCGCGCAAAGCGTAATTTCTTATTTTATCAATCTTGCAGTTTTACGCCGACATTGTCTGCCGAGAGCGTCCGCTATTAGAAAACACTTTTCTATAGTTTTTGATATTACTTGACTCCATGCTAGGATTCGAACCCGGGACCTGCCGAATGACGCACTTGTCTACGGAGGCCACCTATATGCCTATCAAACCTAATGCAAATGCATTAAGCATCAATAGCATGCAAAACAAAAAAAAAAACAAATATACTAAAAGGGCAAAAACACAAATATTTGTAAGGTAAAACCACTGAGAGAAAACTTCAAACTCATATTCTCACACATTCAATTTCATTTTTCGTCTAAAACAAAAACAAATTTTAATATTTTCAATTGTTTATTTTTCTATGTTTGGCGTTTGCTTCGATCTCAAGAGCAACACTTTATAATGTTGGCAAACTTCAACAATGGAGTTTATATTACTCATTGGGAAATTTAATATTTTCAACGGAAAGTGTAAAATAATATTAAATGGTTCAGATTATATATGTATATATGCAGTCAGTGATATTAGTTTTAATCTTAGTCTTGGTTTTAGTAAAAAAAAAATTTGTTGCAGATACAGGAAAATAATGATTTATATATTTATGTTGATCACTTCCAAAAGATGATTTTAAGTAAATAGTTGGGCATTATACTATTTTTAAATGAACCCAAAGTAGTTAAACTTTACATTTTTGCTCAAATTTATTAGATTAGCACTAATTTTTAATTGCATGACACGCTTTTTAATAACAAATATTATCTTGCAGATATTTTTATAACACATAAAACAGTAATAGACGAACTTGTCAAAAGATTAGGACAACTTTTGCCGGTACTAGTAACTCAGCACAGTCAACTTTCATTTGCGCGTGCCACGAAAATGCACATGCTAAATAGCTCCGACTCATTTGCAAAAATATCCGAAAAATTAGTAACATGACCTTTTACGTGAGAACATTTTGTTGTGGGTGTAGCGATTGTTACTAGAAACTATTTTTGGGTTATTCACAGTTCGGGTACCTATGTATATGTATGTACATATACATATGTATGGAAACAAATTTCATCTGTGACTTTTGAAATTCGTAAAAGTTTCGCTTTGTATAGTATTTGAAGTCAATTTAAATAATAGAAAAGAAATGAAAGATATAAAGAAGTTAACGCCTTACCTACAGATAGTATTTTTGTTAATTCTATGAGCGTACCTAAGTATGTATTGTGTTATTTTGTGCAATACATATGCATGTTTTAGGCTGAGTGAACTATATAGTAGATTTGTTAACATCAAAAGACATAGTAGTTACACAAAAAGTAGGAGCAGAAGTTAATTATATTTGTTACCCGTGCAACAGTTTAACATGAATTCGTTGAAGTTAGGACCAAGACCAACAGTGTCTGTAATATCTTCATTCTTCTTTTTTTTTGGAATTTTCTAAGCTCGGACAAAGAGTCCTCAACTGGCATAGGCAGTTTAACCGTTTGAATGCCTTAATAAAACCCGCAAAACTAAAATTACTCAAAAGTTACCTGCTGCACCAGACAGTAAAGCTGGCCTTGTAACAGCGCAACGGAACACGCGAATGGATTAATGCCTCTTGGGAGTTTAATGAGCGTATATATGTACATATATATATATATATACATATATATATATATATATATATATACATCCCTACCTCGCATTCTACCTGACATATCGACATGCCAATGATTTGCATATAAGCGCTGACGTAGGAATTCTGCATTCAGTATAAATGTGTTATTACCACTGTGCAGATCGACGTCGAGAGGGATACCAATACTTTTTATTTAAAGTACGTACATTTAGGTGATCGAAAATAAATGAAGCATCCACATTAAATCAGAAATATTAGTCACCAATCACAGCTCGGAACTTGTAAAAAACAAATATACGCACATAATCCGCCACTCTAATGGGAATATTTTGTCGTTGTTTTTTTTGCCGCAATATAAGTAAGTAAATAAGTGAACACCCGTACAACCCTCTGAAAAAATAGTGAACCCCCGTGCAACCCTCCGAAAAAATAGTGCTTCGGTAGAAAAGCAAAAGTAAAGCATGTACATATATACTTAGCTACTTGATAGTTATACATACATATGTATATGTTTAAGCGTATACATAAATACACAATATATTCATATGTATATTGATGCCAACGGATGCAGGCGAAAGTAGAATATATTACGACTTCGAGTACACGCCATTGAAGCTAACTAGAAAAAATCCTACCCTCACGTTTGCGAGCGCGTGCTAAAAATGGCAGTAAATTCCAATTTTTATTGCCTTTTTGTTATCCCTGTTCCCTCTTTTTGTACAAATTCATGTATATGTATGTATATGCATGTACACAAATGGGTGCAAAACTTGGATTATAACGACGATGACAACGTCACTCACAGATTCCGCACATACGAGTAGTAATGAGGGAAGTAACTTACAAAAAATGAGTGGCGTAATGGCGATATTCCACCCCCTAGCCATATACAAAAGAAAGAAAAGATTTAAATTGCTTTCTACTTGCGGGCTGCGTTTAAGGGTGGTAAAAATGAAAAAAAGGGAGCTGAAAAAAATAATAATAATGAAAATGAAAAATCAGCGCACGCGCACTACGTGTGCCAAAATTTGATTTTTCTTCTACTATGCGAACTATTTTCTATCATAATTGCAACGCATTATCCACAGATAACTAATTAAATTTTCTTTTCTATTGCAGGCTGATTATAAAACATAAGAAAATTGGCTACATATATTGATATTTTGGCGACAATATGCAAAACTGGGACACTATGCAGTCGACGTCTGCAAACTATGAGCAAAACAGCACCTGGTACAATAATATGTTTTCCAATACAAGTATTAAGACTGAGCCTGGAACTACAAGCCCTTCACTGGAGCAGAAGACGAAGTCTCCAGGGTCTAGTGTTGATGTAATAACACAATTGGAAAGTTATTTGAAACAACAGCAACAATATCCGCACACACCAGGTCAAATAGCTGCGATGGACACATTATCAACGATGGCCTCATCACCGATCAACACAGATAGCATGCAACATTTGTTTGAAGGAAATATGCAGCAACAGTTGTTGCAGCAACAGCAATACCAACAGCAGTTTCAACAAGCTCAACAAGCAGCGGCAAAGAATCACGTCACGTCTTCCCATTTACCGCTCGGTTTCAATCCGCTCACACCACCAGGACTACCAACAGCGATTTTGCCCTCTATATCCCATTTTTACCATCAGCAGTCCCAAGGCAATATTCCGAGTGGGCAGCAAACACCGAGTCCACAACCACCTCAAACACACATGGTGACACCAATGGAGTCAAGTGAGAAACTTCAAACGGCTTTGACACCGCGTAGCACGCCTCCGATGGATATCACACCACCGAAATCACCGAAAACTCAGGAATCAGTTTGCTCCGAAAAAATGAGTTTGCTGGAGAAAGATCAGGATATGCAATCCAACTCCAGTGATGACATAAAATATGTAGGCGAATCAGACGATGACGAATCGATTCGTCTACCTATTTACAATTCGCATGGCAAAATGAAGAACTATAAGTGCAAGTCCTGTGGGATGATTGCAATAACAAAAGTAAGCTTCTGGGAGCATGCGCGAACGCACATGAAACCAGAAAAACTTTTGCAATGCCCTAAATGCCCATTTGTTACCGAGTTGAAGCATCACCTTGAATACCACATACGCAAACACAAAAATCTTAAGCCATTTCAATGCGACAAATGCTCATATACATGTGTTAACAAGTCAATGTTAAATTCTCACCGTAAGTCTCATTCCTCCGTATATCAGTACCGTTGTGCGGACTGCGATTATGCCACCAAGTACTGCCATTCATTCAAATTGCATCTACGAAAATATGACCATAAGCCAGGCTTGGTATTAGATGAAGAAGGTATTCCCAATCCATCGGTAGTAATTGACGTCTATGGCACGCGACGTGGACCCAAATCAAAGTCCTCTGCAGTGAACAATAAACGTAGCAACAGCATGGCGCACATTCAAAAGAACGACACAGACTTTAAATTGTCCCAAACACAGCTTTCGGCGGCACTACAATCCTTTAATTTACCGGTTCAACACCATATGCCTGTCTCTCCAGCAAGGAGCCCAAGCTCAATGGCGCCCGAACAGCCATCGGTGTCCATTGGTTTGTCCCAACAGCAACCGCAGCAGCTGCCTGAGATGCCGCAACAAACACAATTGACGTTTCAACAACTACAGACTCTGAAACAAAGTCCACCAAATGAAAATTCTAAAGACGCTTCCGCCAGCTCTGCTACTACAGAAGCAAAAACGCCTATATCAAGTCTATTGCCGCCACTCGCTTCGATTCTGCAACAGAATCCCAATATGGCATTCCTCCCTTACTGGAATTTAAACCTACAAATGCTAGCTGCGCAGCAACGAGCCGCAGCCATTGCCCAAATGTCACCTAGCATACGGGAGAAAGCACTACGCCAATTGCAGGGTCCTCCCGTAAACAAGGACGATTACTACTCGCTTACCGAGGAAGATCACGACGATGAGAATGACTTTGATCGAAAGTCAACAGACTCGGCGATGGATCTCTCACAAGGTTCACCTGTGAAAGAAGATATTGAACACCAAAAAACACCAGCTAATTTGAGACTTCAAGAGGGTACCAGCGATACGCCTATCATTAGCTCCAATAGCGCTGCTCGGCGAAAAGGTCGGATATTAAAGCTCGACGCCATTCTGCATGTTAAGTCTGCTTTGCAATCGCCCGATGCACAGGAACTAAAGGCTGTGAGTGCAGCAAAGAATGAAGATCATGTATCCGCCGACAAATCCGAGAATCCCACTTCGACATGCCGAACAGAAGAAATTTCGGATGAGTCTGATGAGCATATAAATAATATGGCACCTACTGTCAAAGATACGAGTACCAGTTCTGCAGCATCCTCATCGGGGAATAGTTCAAATAGTTCCAGTACTTCTTCAGTTTCGACTTCGAATCGATCACCTTTTGGTGCTATGTATGAGTGCAAATATTGTGATATTTACTTCAAAGATGCTGTGCTGTATACAATCCACATGGGCTACCACAGCTGTGACGATGTTTTCAAATGTAACATGTGCGGTGAGAAGTGTGATGGCCCAGTCGGGCTCTTCGTTCACATGGCGCGAAATGCACATTCATAGGTGGCGTTCAGTAGTTAATTTGGTAGAAACAGTCCTTTTAAAACGATGTTGCTCAAAAATCAAAGTAGCGGTGTAAATTTGTAAATAGTGTTTAAGTAATTCTAAGCTAATAAATTGTAGGCAATAATAACATTCTGGAATGTTTTCCATGCAATAAGTAAATTTTAGCATATAGCTTTGTCTCATGTAATTTATTTATGTTGGTATATTAAGTAACATAAGTAATTTATTTGTATAAATGAATTTAAAAATATAGCAAAACAAAATAATTTTCCAAAGAAGTATGTTTTTTGAATTAAAGTTACAACAGTTTTTTAGTTTACCATAAATATATATATATATATAGCATATATTTAGTCATCAAGTTCAAATTATAGAACCCCTTATTAAATCAAATTGTTATGTTCTCACGAAAGTTAGAAAATTAGTCCCAGAAACCAAATACTATTATACTATAAGTTTATTTCTAGTTATCAATTTATATTTATTTATTTATTTATGTGTGTATAACAAATAAAAATGGTTTAATACAGCAACTTCTAGTGGTATTTTCGTTATGAGATATGTATGTTTTAAATTTTTTTGTATGTGTGACCAACTGCATGTACAAAAAATTATTTATAAGTAAATACAAATACAGATCCTTTCTTAATAAAAAATCAACTTTTATTACTAATAACTAAGTATATACAAACTTTTTTAAGATCTTAGGAGGAGCAACCTACTAAGTTTTCGTATAGTCTAATGACTCATAATACGATTGGATACTCGTATTCCCTCGATACCTATACATAATTTTCAATTCCTAAAGATGACAACCTTTACTTTATAATTAATATATTTAATACCCATGCCTTACTCATTCGTGTATTATTATTTCTATGTTTTAGACTTGGCTTAATAAATATCAATTGACAATTAAGCAATACAATTGAATCAATTCCGTGAAAAAATGTGAAATGCGCAAATTAGCAACATGATCTTTTGAGGCGTTATTTGACTAGCAGATATGCTGATATCTCAGAAACAACCTTTCCACATTTACATAGCGACAAATCAGGAAACGCTTCTTGTATTAGCGAATGTGGAATCGAAAGAATACCAATTTCTTACTCTTTTGCTTCTAAAAGACATTATGCGGAAAGAGAAATGCTATATGTATAAGGATTAAGCCACTTATTCCTTGTAACTTTCAGCCACATTAATTTTTTTTTTGGATTTTCATTAAAAAAATCAAGTTTAATCGTTACTTCATGAGTTTTATTTATTGCTCATAAAATTGCCACTTTTTCTTGAGTATTATTTTTTGCTTAAGAAATAATCGTTATTCCTTGCGTTACATTTTTTGATTGTAAAATAATAGTTATTTCATGAAAAAATAGATGTTTTCTGAACAACGAATAAAATTCAAGATATAATGATTATTTTCCAAACAAAAAATACAACCAACCATATAACGATAAAAAAGTATTTTTTTAAATTAAAGTTATAACCGTTAAGAGCCCTGCAAATTAGAGATCGAAATCTGATAGTCGACATCTCGTGGGACATCCCCATGTTAAAAATAACAGTTGCTTGTATGGGAAAAACATAGTTCTAGATGACTTGTAACTCATTCTAGTTGTGAACTACTCTACAACAAATTCATTTGACCTCAGGGTACCTACAGTTTTCTAATACTACTGCCAATTTTAAAGTTTATGTGTACATATAAAGTTGTTACTACTAGTATTAATTATTTTATACCTGATTTGGGGCTCAGGCGGTGGATTCTAATAAAGTATATTATTTCTAAAAACCTGTAATTTCAAAATACCTATTTCTTAATTTTAATTCACGATAAACCAGTTAAATTGATATTAACATGCTTTTATCAACTTCATCTGTAGGCATTTTACTTTATTTATGATATTAATTTCGTGGCACTCAATTTTCTGATATTAAAACTTTCGTGTTAACCGCAGGCATCATTACGCATGCAAAGTGTAAAAGCATAGCTTATGCCAAGAATTTCTACATTTTATTTTCTAATTTTAAGGGGGCTTTTTTGAACAGTGTTAAAAGTTAACGAAATACAAGGTAGGCAACAGAGATAATGAAATCGTATGCTCCAATTTCTTATTTATAATATTATGCAAGAATGAAATACTGTATTCGGTATATCATGAGATGCTGGAATATTTACTTCATGTATTTTTATATATTTTCCTACCCCTATCTACTGACACGTTATTTTACAAAATAACATAACAAAAATCTAGGCTTTGTTTAAATTCGTTTGTGTTGTGTTCCGTCCCGGGTTCGAAACTCGGTTGGAACAAATTACAACAAAAATTATAGAAAGGATTATTTTCTAATAGTGGTCGCCCCTCGGCAGAGAATAGCAAAGGCCCGAGTGTATTTCTGCCATGAAAAAAGTTCCTTTGTCCTTGATTTCGATTAGGACAAAATTTTTTCGGCTTGAAAAGTTTTGCCTTTGACAAGTCGGAATGAAAAGTAATTGAGAAATTAAACCGAAACATATACATACATACATATGTTGCTTGTCAGCCAAACCTTTTGTACTTAAAAGTTAAGAGTATTGCGAAGATTTATAAATCTTTATTATTCTAATCTGTATTCAATTAGTTTGATAAATCTGTATCAGAAAATTTCTATTTAAAAAATACTGAGATAAACACCGGACAGCGTTTGAATCGAAACATACCTGTTCTTGGTTCCCTTTCAGCGCTTGCGCAATTTAAATCGAGAAGTTTCATATTGCCATGCATCACAAATAACATTCGAACTTAAACTTTTATGTTCGGAACATTTATTATTCGTTTAATATTCGTCCGAGCTTTAGTAAATGTTTGAAAAAATAATACAAAAATACATTGGTCTTGTTGATTTAATGCGTTTGGTGGAAATATTTCTTTGAATCGTAGGTTTTATGTTGTAAATTTCAATTTCAATTTCAATTTCACCTAATGCAATTTGTTGTTTTGAACGCTCAATAACACGCTTTATTATCTCAGCATACCTAAACAGCATTGTTAAATTTTTCAAGAAACATAAATAATTGACAACAGCTGTCCAAACTGATTATCGACTCGGTATAAAAATGATTCGAAAACTATTCAAAATCTATTCGAACGTACTCGGAATCAAGAACACCACCACCAAAATGAGTCGGAATTGCATTAATTTTACTTTTCAAACCAAATCGAAATGCAGAACAACCCTGTATATCTGGTAATGTTTGGGTTCAATAAGACAATTTAGGACCATCTGCCGAGTTTTGTTTTCATTCTTAATATACTAGGAAAGAAATTATGTTATCGTACTATTACTTAGTACCAGTTTTTCAATGCGAGTTTAACCCTGTTTGCTGTTAAAATAAGTTTTTCAGTCTACCTTAAATCTAGTTTAAACTCAGTTTAAACCGCCAAATTGATTTTAAGTAATTAGCTCGAAAGGACGACTATAATTTAAATTTAAATTTAAACAAAGTTTGCGTAATTGGAGTTTAAACCGAGATTAACCTCGCACTAAAAAACTGGCCCTTAATATAATTGCATTAGTATTATACTAAAAATAAGAATATTATGATTAGAACTTTTTTCCTAAAACGGTCTTAACTTCTTCCCAGTTTTGCCCACACTTCCAAAATACGACGTTAATCTAAGGCAGTGCAAAACGAGCTGTTACTGCATACATCACAATTCTATTATTGCATCATGAACAATTAAGCGTGATAAATGTTCCAATTAAAATTTTACAAAGCTAACTTGATATCCACAAACAACAAAGTAAATTATATATAACAAATAATCACACATTCATACACATACATACATATGAAAATAATAGTTTTTCAACTTACAAAAATATATACATATCAAAATGTACATATGCATGCCCATTTTAAAAGAAATAAAAATAAAATATGAACTATTTCTATTAAATGATACAAGTAGTCAGGCTTACTAAATCAAATTTCGTCACTAATGTCTTCACCATCAGAGTCATCATATGGTAGTACGTGATTTAGGGGTGGCTTCTTAAAGACTGATTAAATCGATTTTATCAGCGGTTGGTTAATCGCTGATATCTTAAATTGACAATTTCTCTTTTACCAACATGCTTACACTAAATGTAAAGGTGTGGAAATCTCATCTTGAATACTTTTAACAACATAATTCCAGTTTCAGTTATTTCATCGCTCCAAAGTATGGGGTTACACGATAGCATGACTAAACGCTGTCAGGAGAGGGGAATTTAAGCAGTCGCCTCGGAAATACAGTTTACTCGAAAAACAGCTGTTCTCCTATGGAAAATTTAACCTTAAATCGAGTAACGTTGAGGAGCACGAATAGGAAATCAAATCAAACGTTGACGAAAGAGTCCGTAAAGCTACGACGGATGTTTATTCATGCCGAAGGGTCATAAGCAAAACTGGAGCTTAGGACCCAAGATTGTTACATTGATCTACACAGTGGTGGTTGTGATACCAATTCTCTTTCACGGCATAGTAGTTTGATGGGATGTCCTCGCCAAAGAAAGAAGTATTAGCAACAAGTTTACATGGATGGGTCCAAACTTAACCTCAGAGTGCGGTTTTTCGAAATAACTGGCTTATCCTTCATCTTTAGTCTATCTACTAAATCCTTAAGTAAAACGTTGCTAACGTCAAGGGTAGCTACGGAATGCAGTCGAGCTCTTAACTATGGCTGAGATATTCGTGTGGGCTTCCGGTCATGCACTATGAAGCTGATGAGCTTGCTCGTCAGGACACTACTCTGTCGGTATATAATATCAGTGTGTCGATAAGTGACCAACCAACGAAATCTCTCTCACTCTGGTGGAGGAGGAGACCATACATCAGTTATATATGAGACCCTCCCTAACTTATTAGATTCCTGAGATTTTGGATCAAAAACAAAACGGAGCGAGAGATTTTCATAAGAAATTAACCGATGTAAGCGTAAGCTTTTTAAGAGTAAGCTTTTTTTCTTTTATACAAATTAAATGAGCACACAATGTGAACCGAACTTTTTATTATAATTGGTATATTTAGGGAATTTGTTGTCATTGAATTATAAAAGTTCTAAGTGCCATACAAAGTATTTAAGATACGTAATACAACACTTCGACTCCGAAAGACAGAAATACACTAGGAGGTTAACCTAGTCGCAATGACCCCAGATTGCGTAAATAACATGCCTCAACTTCATCGGTAAGAAACTGAAATTGCTCCCCAAACCATTTCTCACTGTGTTGCTTGCAAAAAAAAAAACAAAATCGGTAATCAAAAGTTCGTTTGAATGATAGCATGCGGTGTATGGTTTGTTGCACCGTTCTGCTGGAAGCAACGTTTGGCAGTAGCTCTCATCATTGACGGCAACATTAGCTCAATATTCAGTTTTAAAAAAGTATGAAAGAATTATGTATTTGGCATGCAAACCATACCAGATACTAACCCTTTGCGGATGCGAAGTCTCTTCAGGAAGTCTCTTCAGGATAGTGCGCCCTCCAAATACGCTGATGATTATTTGACAATAAGAATGCGGTTAAACTCCAGACGCTACACAAAATACATACGAGTATAGTGAAGAATTTTCAGACAAGTAATTCGTCGATTCAAAAAATGCGAATCAGATTAGAATGAAACTTCTTATTTCAAAAAAATTTAATTACTTTATTGTGATGTACATATGTACATATGTACATACATATATCTTATTCAATGACATATCAAATCTTTATAATAATTTGGCTGCCTGAATTGTATACAAAACTCGAAGTTTTCGACTACTTTGCTGCCGTATTCACGCGCACCAGAACTAAGTTGGAAAAATGTGTTTGTCCCTAGAGTCTAAAACGACTGAGAAAAGTTGAAAATTTGGCTTCTTTGGGGCCCTCTGGGCTTTCCGAACTTTTGTTGTAGGGTACTCCCATACAATTGCATTAATTTAAATTTTGGGGCAAGAGCGGAGTATGCGGCAAATCCTGAAAGGAGTGCTGTTAAGTTCTAGTTTAAGTATGGCATGTTGGTTTGCTAAAGTTTACTTTGAAAGCTTCCCCACTTGGTTATTCTCTACCTCTAACTGTTTACACTAAAAGTATGCATGCGCATATTTATAAAATAAAATATAAAAAATTAAATATTGTTGATTTGTATTCAGTCATGAAGTTCTTAAACTACTATTAAACATTTGATTGACGCACGCTGAATATTCTTACAAACATCAAAATCATAGGCGTTCTCTTTATGCTCAAATGTCACTTGTGATGGATTTTGATTCCTTTATCTCATTTTTGACTGTATTACTAAACAAAATAAGAAATACATATTTCCATTTAATGAAAACGGCATTGTGTGAAAATGTCGAAAAATTCATTTATTTGCGCGTTTGGGGGTGTTACTATTTCTGCTTATTCGAAACTCTTGTTTTGTACGATCTTACGTTTTTTTTAATGATGTATTGTTTGTGCGGTTGCGCATGCGCTTATAGAGAACAAATGTTTGCACGCAAACCTATTCAATTTATGTACCTACTTACATACATATGTATATCGTATATATGGATATTAACATTCATAATTTGTGCGCCACATGTACATACATGCATATCTATGTATGTACATATATACACACATATTTCATTGTTGCAGTAAACCATCGCTCCTATGGGTCGCCTACAACACCGATTCATCACGCACAATTAGCGAATGATGTAGCAGATTGCATTTATCAATTCCATCTTTAAATTCTCTTTATATTCTTTTTAAATAGAAGAAATTCTGAATGAAACTAAATATAATGGGCCTACATACATATGTACATGCATACGCAAATATAATATACAAATTCACAACACGTATGTACATATGTATGTATGTCTGTGCGCATTTTATGTTGACAGTTGGCATCCGACACATCAGACGTCTCTTGAAATGCAAACCGTTGCCTAATACATTTATGTAAATGCATATACATGCGTATAATCATCTATGATATATGTATGTATGTAGTTATGCGAATTGATTTAGTACTTAGTTTAGTGCACACTAATTATTTAAGTGCATAAGATATGTCCATACAGACATACATAAATATACATATGTGCATCATAAACCATTAACGTGTACAGGTACGGTCAAGTAAATTAAAAAATCTTTTAACTCCACTATCACCCATCTGCTAAATCATTGGCTCAGTACAATAGGCTCCTTTGGCTCGCTGGCAGTTGGCATGTGGCTGAAGTGCGCCTGAAGTGCTCCTTCATTCAAATGAATGGCAGAATTCCCTGACCCCTACTTTACATTAACAAATGCCATCTACAAAAGGAAAGAACAGTAACTACGAATAGATGACAGGGACAAAAGTACATAATCACACACACAATGCATACAAACATATTACAACAAAGCCGTCAACCACTATCTTGTGACCTCAGGGAGTCAGCCGAAGGGAAACTGTTGGACAGTTGATTGCAGAGATGGACACAGTTTTTATTTACCGTCTTTTGCAGTTTCGGTTTTTTTTCTTCGTTTATCTCAGATTGTGGATTGTTTCTGGGGGATTTTCTTACTCTTCATTGTTCATAATACTACGTAGGTAAAAAACGAGCCAATTTTTTTTACATATTTGAAAAGTACAATAGTACTAACGAGAACGTATCGGAAATGGACGGACAACAAAAGACTTTACAAAAAAGTAGTTGGATAATATGAAAAGATGTAATTTTCGGTGTGTTATATGCGCATTTATGGTCTATTTATAAATTGCATAGCACGCACGTAAGTATGCACATATTTATGTACGTGTTTCGCAAAGGAGAAAGTAGTGGTAAAAATTCAGCTGCAACATCAATTATTTACGACTTGACATGATATAGAATGTTTTTTTTCCTCACCTGGTTCTAATTTATGACCAACTGTAAAACCGTTATTAAGCGATATATTGTATTTAGCTATGTAAATATGTATTAGTAAATACGAGTAGTTATGCAGGAATGTGTGGCTTATACATATTATACATTAAATTTTCGTGCTGATACACGCCTAGCTTTGGACAAAAATATTACCCCACGAATTTCAAGACTTGTGCAGACATTGCAATGATACTAAATCAATAGTTTACTGAAAATTTCACGTTCTAACAAAAAAAAATCGCGTAACTGTATACTTAGAATCCCAAATTTACTATCAAAATCTTTGAATAAGTCTCGAACCCTATTTTTCGGAGGTGGCCGCCGCATCCGAGTGTGTAACGTGTACGCGCTTCATTCGGTGACTCTCGGGTTCAAATCCTGGCAGGGGCAAGTAACATCAAAAGTTATATACAAGTTTTTTCCAACAGCTGTCGCCCCTCGGCAGGCAATGGCAAACATGAAAATAACTTCTCACAAACAAAAACAGAAAACATTCGCTGTTCGAAGTTTGCGTAAAACTGTAGGTCCCTCAATTTGTGTTATAATATCAAGACGCACACCACAAATTGAAGGACAAGTTGGGCCAAAATCAATTAATCGGTTATAGCGCCAATTAAGTAAGTAAGTAATTGTATTTTTGGTCATACTTTTAACTTCTGAATCGATATTCAAGTTTATCGCAAATATCTAGTTTGAAAATTAGATACAAATTTTTACTTTATACAGTCCGTTCGCTCGTCTCCTAATTAGTCCATTGTATGCCCCCTATCGATGTGCCTGCACAAACTTATTTACTTAATTGGCGCTATAGCCTCTTACGAGATTTTGGCCGAGTCTAGCAAATTGCGCCAGCCACTCCTTCTTCCTGCTAACTGGCGCCAATTGGAAATACCAAGTGACGTAAAGTGCTTTTCCACTTGGTCTTTCTAACGCAGAGCAGGCCGTCCTCTTCCTCTACTACCATCAGCTGGTACCGCGTACCGCGTTGAATACTTTCAGGGCTGGAGCATTTTCGTCCATTCGCACAACATGTCCTAGCTAACGAAGCCGTTGTATTTTAATTCGCTGGACTATGTCTATGTCGCGGTAAAGCTCATACAGCTGATCGTTCCATCGTCTGCGGTATTCGCCGTCGCAAAGCCGCAAAGGTCAAAAAATCTTTCGGAGAATCTTTTTCTCGAACAACCCAATGGTCGTCTCATCCGATGCTGACAGTGCCCATGCTTCAGCGCCATACAATAGCACAGGCATGATGAGAGACTTATATAGTGTGGTTTTGGTTCGTCGAGAGAGAGCTTTACTGCGCAATTGCCTACTCAGCCCAAAGTAGCACTTGTTGGCAAGAGAGATTCTACGTTGGATTTCCAGGCTGACATTATTCTAGGTGTTAATTCTGGTTCCCAGATAAAGAAAGTCCTCCACTTTGTCGAAATTGTAATTGTCAACAGTGATGCGGAATTTCGTGAATTTCGAAGATATATCTATTTGCTCTAAAATACATGGTGCCACGCATATGTATATTGAAAATGTTTTGATCCCGTGCATTTCCTGCCACCTCATCCTGCACATTAAACTTGAGCACATTGTCTTTAATCGTTACTTAAACAATTGCCCTCGAACTCTTTTCTCCAACCCAATCCCACTCATCAAATTTGAGAAAATTATATTTTATAGTTACTGAAATTTCGCATTCTTTTGGATTTCAAGGTTTTTATGTACATATATAATTGTTAATTCTTTTTTCTGTAAGAATTTAGTTCTTCAACGGACTGCAATGAATAAATAAATAAATAAATAAATAAATATATATGTACATATATGTATGCTTTTACAAACAGCAAGGTGGACACTAGTGCCCTCGAGTACAGAAACATACATATGTATGTACATACATGTCTGGTGCTAGGTACAGATATAGTGGCTGGTTGGTTGTAGCGTTGCCTAGAAAATTCGACGACATAATTGGCGCTTGGAGCGCAATTTTGATACGCTGATTCTCCTGCAACCCGTTTTTCCTGCTGTGCTGTTGTGATTGCATTTTTCAAACTATTTGGATTTGTGAATGAATTTACTGATGTTGTTCACCGAGACGAATCAGAGAATCTGCTGTCTACCATGAGCCAGGACTGGACCCTATACTATCCCTGAGATTGCATGAACCCAATGGTTGAAGTGCTGCTTAACTGTCTGAAAATATGAATGCTTTTTGGGATCCATCGCAGTTACTTATCAGCAACCTTCAGTGCTCTTTGCACTTTCTACGGGATTGACGGGATGGTTGACGGGATGATTGACGTAAGAAGCCATTTGCAAAATTATAACATCTTCCGCTAGAGTGATTCATTTTACGCCACCTTGTAATTTCGAAAAAGGTCAGAACTCGTCAAGATGACATTTATAAAATACGGTATCACAAGTGTAAATAAATGCGCTGCCTAAGCGAGCACTTAACATTTGGCCTTTCATCCTTACACTGGATTCGAAGTTTCGAGTTTATATTGCATTTGCCAGGGAGAAATGGCACGCTCGAGGAAGAAGAGTCGATTGAAAAGGGAAAAATAGAATACAAGGCTCTTAAAATGAAATAAGCTTAAATAGAGATAAGCCGAGAGCTGGAAGTGAAACTTCCATTGATGGTAATACTGCTCGTAATTTTTTGAAAAGTACAAACAATCTGAATAAAATAACTAAAATCGATCAGGATATTATACATACATCGTTTCCAAACTATATATCAACCATATCAGACCGCAGTACACAGTGGTGTTAGCTAAAAAATTGTAAAAACTTATAAGTGGCATTGTTTATCTACTTTAGTACATAAGCTATTAATTCATGGGGCAGAAATCATACAAAATTCAGTTTTATCTATTCGTCAAATGTCTGACCTTCAAAAAATTTTATTCGGTCTATCGCCTGAGCTTTACTAGGAAACACGATCGCCAAAAAAGAAAACAATGGAGGATATTTTTAAACGAGTTTTAGTAGCTTCTGATACATGCATTTTCAGTAGCCGGAAATTGCTAGTAGAAATTTTTAATTTATTGTCGCCTCCGTCTGCCCACAGGGAAGTCGAACTGGAATGTGTTGGCAGTGTCACACACTCTAAGTTAGAAACAGATGCTTACGACCTTCATGAATACTAAAATAGTTTCATTGTGCATAGGATTGCTTTGTTTGTACATACATAGAAAATAATTTTTATTTTTAACTAGCTTTAACTCGCGACTTCTATCGCATGGCATTCGGCTTAACGTAATGAATTCGAATGTAACAGAAAAGGAAATGCGCAAATTCATCAAATTCATTTTTGATTTTGGTTTTTATTTTTTTTACCTTAAAAAAATTTACCCCTACTTCATAATTGCCGATTATGGTTGGATGTTAAAACATTTTTGTCATTGGTACCTTGCAGCCACATGACATTTAGAGGTCTCATTTCCATGATTACGTTTTCTTAAGCCTACTTCCTTTGAATCCCATGCCGTATATTTCTTTTAACTTAAAAAGCTTTTTCAAGTAGATTACAACCATCTCCAAGGTATTATCACAATAAAGAAAATCGCAACACTGACTGGGAGTTGCATTTAACTCCGTTTATGACGGTACACTCAGGTAGGAAAAGGAAACTTGGCATTTACAAATTAAGAAAATCCATTATTTTCTTTTTCTTTAAGACACTAAGATGTTTTGAATGCAATATTTTCCGCCGCATTAAATGCTGTCTTTTTTTATTTTCAAATAGATACCTACATCTTGAGTCATATCAATTCAAGGTTTTTATAGAATCTAGTGCATTTGACTGGGCGAAACAATTGCGTTTATTTTTTCCAGCATTGTGAGACTTTTAAGTAACATTTTTGTCGCACAATACCCATACCTTCCGAATTATCGACTGCATTTAATCCAGAACTTTTTCTTCCATATCACGCATTTAAATTTATTTTTATCTGGAGGAAACTGCACAACACCATCAGAAAAATTATCAAAAATCAACGGTATTTTTGTAACTATTTGAAATTTTCAGTTCATTATACTGGAACTATTGTATACCCAAAAATTTACCCAAAATTCTGATAAAAATGTTCAAAAATTTGATGACGTTTTTTTTTTTGAAATTTGTTGAATTTTATAAAAAGTTTGAAACTTTTAGTAACATATGTATTTGTAATAATATGTATGTAAGACAATTTGCTCAAAATTAATACGTAGGATGGGGTTGCATTAACAAATACATGGAATCGAAAAATTTTGGAAATAGAAATAAATAGATTTCAACTTATTAAGCATAATTTCGAACTGTATTACAATAAAATCGGATCAAAAAAATCTAAATATCGTTAAAGATAATTTGCTTAAATACACAGAATTTAAGAATTAAAAGAAAATAACTATATACTTATATTTTCGCAACCACTTCCTCAAACTCTAGTAAATTTAGTGCACTTGAAAATTATATAAGTCGGATGAAAACAACGCTCAACTCTCATATAACGGTAAATTACAAAAATAAAAAAATCGATATTTATTAACTATTCAAAGAAATTTGCTCACGTTCGATGTAAGTATGTACATATGTACATATGTATGTAATGTGTGTACATGATTGGGTTTGAGAATGAAATGAAAAAAATTTGAGAACAGCCGTGACATTGTCCACCTTATACCGAAGAGGTATATGTATATTCACAACGTTTTTGTCAAATTCTACCAAATTTCGTACACTTTGCATTTCTGGTCTGAAAGCTCAATATCGACGAAAACCACGCCCACCTTCCATACATGTAACATTAATTTACAAAAAATTAAATATTTGATGTGCTAAATCATACCGAATTCGGAAAATGGGTGTGGTACATTAAAATCATACTAATTTCTCTTTATTTTTATATAAATCAATAAAATGCATACATATACATACATATGATTTCAAAATATACATAGTTCTAATAGCGTACCCGGTTTGCTTTGCTGCGATATAAATACATATTTTTTTGTTTAGATATTGAACAGGTACTTTATTACTATGCTTTTAGATTTACAATATTGTCAAAGCATCAAATGTACGCCACGATTCCCATCAAAACGAGATTCTTCAACATCTAGCTGATTTACACACGTCCCGATAGTAGAGGAAGACGTGATGTGAAGATGTGATTAATGCCAGTTCTACGAGTGACCAGATCGCAATTATGAGCGCTGCAGCTGTCCCGATATGAAAATAGTGCTTGGCAACTTCAACACCAAGGCTGGTAAGGAAGGGATCTTTGATCACAATGTCGTAAAATGCTGTTAGGCAGTGCTTATGGGAGTAGATATATTATTCGAAGAAAGAAAACAGAGGCTGAAAAGCGTGGGTGGGAACAGCGTGAGGTGCATGCCGACAGGAAAAGCATCTGAAAATTGTCTCCTAAGGTGCGGCGACTTACGGAAAGTTTTAAGACCTGGTGGCTGATGCTCTAAGCACAATAAAATTTTGCAAGGAACACTTCTCCATTTTGCTAGATGGTAACAGCGAAAGCGTCAACAAATCGCAAAGGAACAACAAATCGCGAGCGCTGACTGATTTTCTCATGATCTATTCCTGAGCGGTGGCGAAGAGCTGGTAAGGTTCATTCACCTGCTTGTTTGCGGAATATGGTCGGACGAATACACGCCCGCCAGTTGGAATTTAAGTGAATCCACAAGAAGTGTGATCTTGCAATATTCATTACCGAGTGATCCGCCTGCTTAAGAGAGAAGAGGATCGATGTGTATCTGGTATATCTTTTTGTCGACTTTAAATCAGATTTCGACAGCACGAGACGAAGTTGCTTATATGCCGTGGTGTCTGAATTTAGTATACACTCAAAACTAATACGGCTATGTAAAATGACGTTGAGCAAAACCACCAGCACAGTCAGAATTGGCAGGGACCTCTCCGAGGTTACACCCTATCGGGCGACTTCTTTAACATTATGTTGGAAAAGGTAATTTGAGCTGCTGAATTAAACAAGTCAAGTACCATTTTTTATAAGAGTGTGGAACTGCTGGAGCACATCCTGTCATCAAATAAACGGGCATATGGACCTTGTGTCAAAATTTTATAAAGATCGGTTGATTACTTTGGACATCTATAAAGGACTCACTTTTATTTTTATGTATAAGTCAGTTACACCCGAACTTAGACTATTACTGGTTTATTTCTTTTTTTCTTGCGTACTGGCGTACCAAAGCAATTAGCTATGTACATAAGTGTAAAAAAGTTCATTTGTCAATATACTGTACGGCAACAAATTGCTTTGTCCTTGGTATGAGTAGTAGACAAGTGGTACACTATATACCTATATTAATCTGACTTGTCAGAGTAAACATTGATTCTCCTGCTTCTATATCCTCATGCTCATGCAAAGTACATACAGACGTATGCAGGGCAAAACGTTTTCATTCCGCGCCAAGAGAACAACGTGAATAGCTTTCCCTCAATATATGCGTAATTTTTTTCTTTTGGATGTGATTTTTAAAAAAATAGTAATATCCAATAAAATTATATAAAAAAATCAAATGGCAACAAATGGGCAAGCCAAAGAGGGGAAGAGATAAATGAGAAAGAACATTTAAAAAACGTGCAAAAAGATCGCTTATTAAAAGATTAAATCTTTAGAAAACCTATTTTTCTACAGCCGGAGGTCTCGTTACACCTTAAACAAATTGCTCACTGCCAATGAGCGGTTAACCGAATAATCGATGGTGTTTGACTATTTAAATATTACATATCGAACAATTTTATTCGACTAAAATGGTATTCGTATATTTGATGTACCGAATAACAAGCTCCTTCATACATTTTTCGGACTCCGCGGTATTTTCAAAGAAAAGTGAATGGGATCTTCAATTCAGTGAGGAAAATTCCATATTTTTTTATATTCTGTACTGCTCTAACTTACACCATTATTCATATGTGTATTATTTTTCGGCCAAGGCCAGTATATGTACACCAATTTAAGAGATAGAGTTGTTTAGTAAACAGGGTAAGGTAGTGCATACTCAAAACTTACCGTTCAGAAGAATTTAGTGAAAAAAACTTTATCGAACACTTTATCCTCCGTAGTTCCTTCATTGAACATACTTGATATGTTTTTTTTCATATTGGTGTTTGAATTATGAAAAGTGTTATGTATTTATTATTCCATTGAAAAGGGGACAAGAATAGAAAACAAATTCATAAAAGGATAACTTCTTTAAATATAGGGCACATGAAGACTGTCACCAAATCATTTTCAAATATTTTTGCGCTGCGAGAAAATAGGTTTGATAGGTATACATACAATGTTCTAATATATATTAACTTCAGGACAAGCATCTAATTGTAGGGACTCCAAATATTGATGGCCAATTAAGTCGAAAACGTCACACGAACCCCAATCAATAAGAGTGTTCGTTTGGCAGATAACTTGTACAAGCTTGTACCAACTTGCACCAAATCGCGTTCGTTTAGCCAAAAAACTTGCATTCATTTAATTTGGAGTTGCTAATTCGTGTTGGGAAATTTTGTGCCTGCACAAATTATCAAGCAAAAAACAGCTGATTGTGGCATATGGTTGCTTTTCAGTCAACAAAACAATTCGATATTTCCAATTACCAATTTGCAAAAACATCGATATCATTGGCCTCAACAACCGCGCCGTTAGTTCTGCCTTTTCAAAGCTGGACAAGGAAGCGAAGCGAATGGGTCTGGAGGTGAACGAGGACAAAACGAAGTACCTCCTGTCATCAAATAAACAGTCAGCGCATTCGCGCCTTGGCTCCCGCATCACTGTTGACAGTTACAATTTTGACAAAGTAGAGGACTTTGTTTATCTTGGAACCAGCATCAACACCAACAATAATGTCAGCCTTGAAATCCAACGAAGAATCTCTCTTGGCAACAAGTGCTTTTTTGGGCTGAGTAGGCAAATGAACAGTAAAGCCCTCTCTCGACGAACGAAAACTACGCTCTATAAGTCCCTCATCATGCCCGTGCTAATATATGGCGCAGAAGCATGGACCCTATCAACATCGGATGAGATGGCGCTTGGAGTGTTCGAGAGAAAGATTCTCCGAAAGATTTTTGGTCCTTTACGTCTTTGCGATGGCGAATACCGCAGACGATGGAACGATGAGTTGTATGAGCTGTACCGCGACATAGACATAGTTCAGCGAATTAAGATTCAGCGGCTACGCTGGCTAGGTCATGTGGTACGTATGGAAGAAAATGCTCCAGCCCTGAAAGTATTCGACGCGGTACCCGCTGGTGGTAGCAGAGGAAGAGGAAGGCCTCCTCTACGTTGGAAAGACCAGGTGGAGAAGGACTTGACTACACTTGGGATATCTAACTGGCGCCAGGCAGCAAAGCAGAGGAGCGGCTGGCGTGCAATATTGAAATCGGCCAAAATCGCCTAGGCGGTTATAGCGCCAATTAAGAAGAAGAAGAATTTGCAAAAACGTAAATATGACTGATTTATGAACGAAAGAAGTAGCGATTTATTATGAACAAGCGGAAAACAAAAAAAAAAAACTAACTATATAGGTAAAATGATTCAAAAGCATAAGTTCAAATGCATCTCTGCGGGCTTTCTTGCAAATGTTTACCATATCCTGTTCGCGAAAAACTCAGTAAGTTTCTGTTTTTGAGAGAGTAAGACGCCTTATTCTCTGAATTATTTTACTGGTTAATGTTTACTTAAAAAATAAGGACATCTTCAAAAACGTAGACGCGTAATACAACGAACGGAGAATTTCGTCGAACGGCCGACCACGTTTTCCAACGTTTCGCCGGATAATTCCCTTACTTTAACACAATCGTATGCCAAAAAAGGCATTCATATATAAGAAAGCAAAATAATATCAAACAAGGAACAAACCCATACAAATTGCTTGACTTTAAACCAGACTTTACATATAATATTTATTATTTTTAAACGACAATAAAAGCGACAAAATTTTATTTCATTCAGTAACCCTGATTTGGTTTCGCTATAACCTCTGGCGTCGGACGAAATTCGTTGTTTGCATTTGGGCATTTCTTAGCGACATCGCACGTTGCAGACTTTGCTTTAGCAATCAACAACGCAATAACAAAATTAATTTTTATATGGAAGAACATGCTCAAGACAGTTAGCGAAAAAGTTTAACAATCAAGTGAAATTGTTAGCCACATGAAACGTGCTTTTTGAAACTGAAAATGACATCAAAACTGCATACCCGAAAATTTTCAAAAACATTCTGATTCAAAAGTTTGAAAAATGTATATATGTATGTACATATATGGTTAATATGAACTACATATATTTTTATAAAAAATAAACGAACCACATGATGAATATCGCAAAAAACAATCTTGAGTTTAAAAAGCAAGTGCAAATTTCGTATTACACGATAAGTGGATACGTTATATCGTAATTTGGTATTATCAGCCGTTTCGTTCACTGAACACGACTTCAGGGCCGACTGTATGAATTTAACCTTGTTGTTGTTTTTATAAATATTTATTTTTGGTTAGTGAAGAAAATATTGAAACTTTTAAATAAACTTAGAACTTAGGTAGGGTTCAGTTTTAGTCACTGTCAATTTATTCATAAGTCTAAAAATTCGATCCATAAGCATTTATGTAGTTCTTTTACGATCAAAAGTCCAATATTCCAAATCTATGACGCCATTTTTGAATGAGGGATACAATTTTTCGATTAACTTAGCTTCATTGTGGAGTAACTTCACATTTCACACACATTTGTGGTTGCAACATACATATATCATACCTAATAAATATGTATATGTGCGCACTTATATACATACATACACAACAATAGGAATAATCTAAAAATGTTTCTAAATGTGACAAACAGCAGGCATCTATGCATTAAAAGTAAAACTAACTGGGGTAGACATTTTTACAAGATACGACTTAGTGTCGCGTGGAGAAACGTACGCCAAAAATGTGCTTGAATGGATTATTATCCATTTGAATACTTGTGGGTGTCAGTTAACCATTTGTCCACGGATCGATTCATTTATTCACACAAGTAAGAACTAAAAGGAATACATTGGCTATTGCAACGATGCCAAGCTGTGAATGCTTGCTTGCAACTAAAATCAGAGAGTACAACAATGAAAAGGGAGAGAAAAGCGAAATACTTATGTACGTGGATACATATAAGAACGTATATATGTATGTACATATGTAGCTAAATACATGTATATTTATAAAATAACCCCTTTATACATATGTACATACATATGATATTCATATAGAATAAATTGGCATTATGTCTAATATTTTGTTTCTGCCGTATTAAAAACCTGGGTTTGCAGGTTTTGGGTTTGTGAGGGTTGTCAACTGTTTATACTGCATGTTTGAAGGAAATTGTGTTGAAATTGCCATTCCTTTGCTTCCTTTTTAGATTGTGAAGGTCGAATTGCTAAAATTCTGAAAGCTACCACGACCGCGCAATTCGCTTGCTTTTTCATCCCACAAATCTATGAAACCTTCATATGCTGCAAGTACCCAAATAACTCTGCTTTTTATTATATTTTTACAAATACACAGAATATGTGTAAATTTTAGACGCCGGCAGTCAATTGAAGAAATTATATACCACGATATTGACAAGCTGGAAAACATACACATATTTTTAAATTTTAGCATTTATTCCACGTCAATCGAAGGCAAAGGAATCGAAACCTTATTCGTCTAAATTTTTTGTACCCCGAGAATTATAGAAAATGAGCTTTCTTGCGGATGGAAATCGAAGGCAAAGGAATCGAAATCTTATTCGTCTAAATTTTTTGTACCCCGAGAATTATAGAAAATGAGCTTTCTTGCGGATGGGAAGCTAATGAAACCAACGTTGACGTCGAGCTAAGTGAAACAGTTAGTCTGGAGGATAAATTACCATAGATGGGAACTTTGCAGGACTCGTATAAATGCAGAGCATTCCCTGTGTATCTGTCCTGCCTTTGCCGAGAACGACGTAGCATATTTATGTCCCATATATTGACAATGGAAAACGTTCAATCTCTGTTCTTCAACAAGCTTCTTAGCTTCATCAAAGAGTGGAAGATTTGGCGAGGAGAAATAAAGCCCCATCCCCTACGCTTTCCTTATCCTTTTACCTTGTCCCTCATCCCCTTCACCCTTCCCAGGTCAATGGGCAACTATGCCTGAGGGCCGGAAACCCGATTTCGAATTTCCGGCCTACCTCAATTCCTGATAATGAAATTTAATTTGCAATCCAGTTATTTGCTGTTTGTGATCCAGTAAATATATAATGCAGTGTGCCAATCTATGTATGTACATATGCAAATGACCTAGAACCAGTGGCGTAACTAATTCTTTTGACGGGACCCTATCAGTAAAAATCGTTACGTTGTACTCAGTTTAATTTTAATAAACTTCGAGGTTTTCAGCGGACTGAATTACACGTTGTATATGTCCCACTGATGGCCATTGGCCTCCTCTCTTAGGCGAGAAGGAATGGTCTGTAGTCCCCATGCTAGCCCAATGCGTATTGGAGACTTCACATTCACTCATAGAACATAATATCTCAATGCATTCATCATCTATTCGCTAGCTTTTCGGTGAAGGAACAACATCGTGAGGAAACCTACATACATTTACAATGAAATAAAAATAACAATTTAATTTCAATAAGATATTTATTAAGAAAAATCTTTTTTTAGAGTTTTCTGTTCCGCAAAAGTGTATATAACATCATCAAAGTTTAAAGATCTGGCCATAGAATTTTCAATAGACAGAATAGCCAAGTTACATAACCTGTCTTGTCCCATAGAGTTCCTTAAATACGTTTTTATCAATTTAAGTTTTGAAAATGATCGTTCAGCACTAGCTGTAGTCACAGGAATTGTAAGAAATAGCATTAATGCAGTGCATACTTCAGGAATGCTGCAGGACATAAAATGATTTTTTATTATTAATAAATCAGCAAGGTCTCTAATACACGAAGATTTTTCTATTTCGTCTCTGAAAGTGGATCGAAAACTGAGAATTTCTCTGGCAAATGATTCAGATATGTCTTTTTTATATATCTCAACAAATTCTAGAGCTTTATGTAATAGATCAGTGTCATTTAAAACTTTTAAAGTGGAAAGCTGCAAAACACTGAAATTTGAAACAATTTCATTCATTGGAAGGAAACGCGATTTCAGTTGGTTTATAATGATGTCCAATACTCGATAAAATATGTTCACTTTGAACAAACTTTCCGGATCTTGGAGACGCTCATCTTCGCAAAGCTCATCAAAATGGCGATTTACCTTCCTCTGACGAGTTTTAGAAAATGCAGGGGTGATGGACCATTTTTCTGCTACACTATTTGCTTCCATTTTTAAATTTTCAATGTCGATACCTACCAATTCTTCCAGACAAATTTTCAAACGTTTTAAGGCATTTGAAAGATCGGTGGCTTTAGACTGAAGTGCTTTAGAGGCTGCATCGATAGTAAGTAGGATCTTGCAATGGAAAGCCAATAACGTTATAAAATGGTAGTTTTCGATCTTCTTTTTGAGTGAAACAGCTTCATTTCTTTCATCTGATTTGCGACTTAACAGAATTGTTTCCGTTAGTTAATGTAACTTTAATGTTTTTAATGTTATTGAAGTTGAAGACTCACTTTCTTTATTAGATATAAAACTTGATAAAATATTCCATCTTCTGATACTATGCCCAAAAAAATTATAAATTTGTTGAACTGTTTCAAAAAAATTTTGCATATCAATAACCTCTCTCACTGCATCATTGAGTACTAATTTAAATTATGAGCAGCACAGTGAACATATACGGCATTTGGCTCGACATCTTTTATGAGTTTTTGAACTCCCTTTCATTGTGTTAGCACCATCATATCCTTGTCCTCGACACTTATTTAGAGGAATATTTTTGTCATTTATGGATTTAATAATTTGCTTCGACATTGCTAAGGCAGTTTGATCCTTAACTTCATGAAATCCTAAAAATGTTTCTTTAATGACAAGTGCCTTTGGGATCCTATTATCATCTTTTTCGATCATACAATAACGGTAAAGTTCACACATTTGATCAATTTTTGAAATATCTTGAGTTGCATCGAATATGATAGAGTAGAATGGTGCAGCATTTATTTCATTTATGAGTGCATTTTCTACTTTTAGAACCAGGACAGAAATTAGCTCATTTTGTATTTTTGGACTTAAGTATTTTATCTGGCCCTTTGGTTTACTTAACAATTCTCGTAAAATCGGGTCGTATTTTCCTAATAACTCAACAATACTGAAAAAGTTTCCTTTCGAGCTTGGATCTCTGCTATCTGCGTTTTCTCTGTGGCCACGAAAGGCTAAATTACACGTTGAAAGTGTCAGAGTAGCATCAAGGAGCCTAGAAAGTACTTGGCGCCAAAAAGATTTTTCTTTTTTGATCATAGACTCTTGCCATGTAGCCGCTACTGTTGATACGTAAGACAGGAATCCAGATGAATTTTTGATGTCTCGTGTCTTTGTATGGCATCTACAATATGTTTCCAGTCGTCATAGCCCTCAATCCAAACATTTTGTATTTTCTTAGATGCCCGATTTGCGAATAACCAACACGGTTCACAATACGCCTTCTGAAGTATTAAAGAATAGGATAGCCATGTACGTTCAAGTTCCACGCCAGACTTGGAAACAATATAGTAATGTTTTTCTAGAAAAGATCTATATCTATTGTCGTTTTCAATCACGAACCTCTTCACTTGATCAGTTAGCTCTTTAAAATTACCCTTATCAGTAACATATGGCGAAGATACAATATTGTTCATGCTAAAATATAATTCTCTTTGATTTTTGCTAGTACCCTGTTGTGGTTGTTCTGGGTCTGGATAGTCACTGGTGTTGGGTGCTGCGTCTGATAATTCTGGTATACTTTTAGTAAGGTCCAATTCTTCACTTTTGGAGTACTGTTCACTCGACTTTTCATTATTTAAGTCATCATTTTTCAAGTACTGACTAATTTTAGGTAGCTTTTTATTTTTTTCTTCAGTCTCCCTCTTTCTCTTTCGTTTTTCGCTCCCACTTAAATATTTTCTGGAACTAGACATTTTAATATCTAACTTTCATAATCAACTTTACTTTGCCACCATTTTCATATTCAATAAAAGAACAAAAAATCACCAATTAACAAAAATAATCACACAAAGAATACGCACTCAGTAGAGCCCTCATAAAAAAATATCAAATCCGGAATTCCCCTAACATAGTGTTGCAAGCTCATCCCAGCAGCAGCGCCACGAAAAAAATTAAAGAAAAAAGGGGAATTCCCTGATCGTCAATACTCACCCGCGTTGCCAACGTACCGCGACAGAATATGTAGAAACCAATGGATGCGTTCTAAAATGAATAGAGATGTGTAATTACCGGTATTTTGATTGACAGTTTTTTGACGGTCATAAGTACGTAAAATTACTCGTCACGGGTAACGTGTACATCTCTAAAAATGAATCAACATCTTTTTGTTTAGGTTGGTTGAAATGCTTAACGATTAACTTGAAATTGTATTATGGACTTTAGTTGTCTCACTTTGGATTTTAAGCAGAACTTATAAAATATACTTCTCAAATAAAATAAAATACTCAGGTACAATGTAAAAAATTATTTTTGCGCTCGCGGCCTCTTGGGCCGGGCCCCTCTTAGGTCGGGGGCCCGTGGCATTTTGCCAGCCCTGCCACCCTATTGTTACGCCTCTGCCTAGAACCTTAACTAGTAGTTCGCAAACCGCAAAAATTTATATTTTGCCGAATGGTGGTGATAGAGGAATTACCTGCAGAAAGCATTTCAATATCTATTCACAATCCAGCCAACAAGTGTTGAAACAGAATATCAATAAATTTAGGTCACTCTTGCAGAATAACACACTCAATGGTTTAATTTTTTAAGATCTCACTTTGATCAATACATGCAGGAACAAAGAGTAATTTCCTATATATTTAAACACAATTAAATACCACGCTTATCTTCGGGCAATGAAAGATGATTTGAGGGTCAGACCCTTGATTAAATAAATTTTCACACATAAATGGTTTCAACTCTTTTTGTTAAATAATTTATGAGCAAACTTTGAAAATACCTTCGGAATTAAAATTTATTTATATGGATCTCAAACACTGATCTAAAATTATTTAAAAAACACCAGCAGCAACTGCAAAAAATAATTTTGTACTTGTGGTGCAAACACTTTTATACAAAATACAAACCTAGGGGTTTACTTTGGCGGGAACGTAATATAATATTAATTTTTTACTTTTACGTTTAAGTAAACAGAATGAAAAATAGTTGGAAATGTACATTTTTCATTGGTAAAGCTTTCTTCTAGTAAACAGAGAACATTATTATTAGGGGGAACGCATTGAATTACTGAACTACTGATAAGTAGAATTCCAAAATAAGTTAGCAATATATTTTTTATTAAACTTTTCTACGCAAAACTTTTTTAAGACTTTAATTTATATGGTGTATTAAACAAACAAAAGAAAAATAGGCCAAACTGTTAAAAGTATCTAATTACTGTGTTCTTAACTACACGACTTTTGCTGAAACTACAACACTTTTGCATGGAACGTGAAGTTTTGAAATATTGAACAATAATGCCGCAATTACTGAAACTCGATCAAGCCCTACTAGTAAATGATAAATCGCTGACCCATTTTTCAACACACACTCTCATCCACATCAACTTTTCAACTCGTCTGCTCTTACCACTCACACAGAACGCAAAGCACAAGACGACTTAAACGACAGTGACCACTTCCGAATCATTATTACACTATTTCAGAATTCATTAAATACCTTTGTACACCCCAAACGAAAATTTAAAACTGGGCTTGTGAAATTGCGCTCAACTGGAATCTACTCGTCCATTCCATTCATTCCTCAACTACCAGTGCATAAGAACCAGTAATCTGTCGCTAGAAGACCCTAGAGGAATTAAAGAAAGATAAAAATTAATTATTTCAAAGAAACACGACTCAAGATAACTTGATATTATGTAATAAATCAAATATGTCTCTAAAACAAGAAATTAAAAGAGAAAAAGCTCATCACTTGAAAATTTCACATCCGGGATAAATCAGAATATTCCAAAAGCAAAAAAAGAAAAAACAAAACGTCGATTTTGCGGGAATAAGCTTTCTTATGGAATCAGCTGTCTGGAATCCAACCCAAATCCTAACAAATGCCAAAGACATTGCAAATGAATCCGCCAACCACTGGAATGAGCTAGCAGTAGGCCAAACCAAGAACAAAGATTACAAATCATACAAAGTTACAACAAATCCAAACAAGCACATCAATAAGAATAATATATTATTATTTTGAAAAGATATATACCTTAAACATTTAAATACAGCATAATTTTACCTATTTCAAAGCCTAAAATAGATGAAACTAAACCTGCATCCAACATGATAACCGATTTCCAAAAAGGATATGATTTCAGTGGATTTCCAAAAAGCATATTAAAAAATCGGGCTGCACATAATAATAGACCAGCTTATAGCATGGAAAGTAGATCCGAAAATCACAGAGTATACAATAAATTGCATGACAAACTGGTCCGAGTAGGAAATCACCACTCCGACTCAATGCCAGTAAAAGACGGTAACCCCTGAGATCTCTATTATAAATTGTTTTATTTATCATCCCTTACAACAAATTTTACTCCAGCTTTACACCAAGAAATATAATTTTGTTCACACCCAGAAGGGTTTAATATTATCATAAATTCGAAAAGGGAAAGAACCCAACAATCGACTTGAATGCCGTTTTGAAATTATTCAGGTTCGCTGCAATTACTCAGTAGCGAGTCTGTCAGCAACGAAGAGTAAGTCTATCTACATCTTTCTTAAACAGAATTGCCAACATATAATCATGGTAAATAATATCGAGTTATAATAGATATTCGAAAGTTCGAAGGTCGATTAAAAAAAATTCGAACTCGATTCGACCGAATTCGATCGATGATGATGACGATGACCAAAATATTAGAGAGAGCAGTAATGTTGATCCACAGCCGCCTGCTAAACGGCAACTGGCCAAATCAATAATTTAATTTATTTAATTTTTTTACTTAGAACTTTTCATAACTAACATTTCAAAATTATATTTTTCCCCCTATTTTTATAATTTCTTTTTCAATGTTTCTTCAAAACCAACACTGAAAAAATTGGTACATAAGAAATAAGAAGTAAATTAATATTAAGCTAGAAAACGCAAGTTTTGTATTATGATTGATTTCTTTTCAAATGAAATTTATTGAAGAAACTGAGAAGCATATTATAGATCAAACAGAAAGCAAAAAACACTTAGTTTTGTGGAAAATATGTTCAAAAAACATGAAAAAAAATTCCAACATTTTGCTTCATAAGCAGTACAAAAATTTTCTAAATCAACTTTTTTAAAAATTCTAATTGTTGCACAGGTCTCTAGCAATAATTTGGCTTTAACAGATTGAAAAAATATCAATTAGTCGACGAGTTATAGTCAAAAAACCATATAAACAATATGCTGAAAATCGGCATTTGACTGCAAAGTTCGAAGGTCGATTAAAAAAAAATTCGAACTAACATAAACAAACGCCGCGATACGGGTCTTCTAATTTAGCCTCTATTTTCACCCCTCACTCTCAGAATCGACCTAACTTTTGCTAACCTGAATTTGTTCCACAGTGTTGTCCTCTTTGGACCTTGCACAAAAAATTCTATCATAACTTCTTTAGCAGCCTTCACTAAGAATAAAACTAATCCAATGCAATTCCAAGAAATACAAAAACAGCATAACAAATATAACCCCATATATGCCGATGTGTCTATTAGCAATGGGAACGTAGCATCATACATAATAACGAAGTAGTAAACATCTCAAATCTTTCCCACTACAGTAAAATTTTCTTTTGCAGAAGTTTTTTCCTTATACGAAGACATCATCAGGGCAAAAAAACAAACACCAAAATTGTCTAATTTGCTCAGATTCCCTATCCGTCCTTGAGGTCATCTCAAATACTAATACCTAAGATTACTACACCTCTGAGTTAAGAAATGCACTCATGGCAAATTTCCCAAAGCTCAAATCAAATCAAAGCTGGGTACCAGGTCATACCAGCACACCAAATGCCAGTTTACAGCATGCAGAACAATAATTTATCAGAGACTAAAAAACACACCAACCAACACTTCTTGAACAAAATACATACAGATTGGCAAACATGCCATAAAAAAGCCCACATCAAAAACTTCCACTACCAGTTTCTGACAAAATACCCCTACTCGACATAATTAAACTTGTAAGATTGCGACTAGGGTACACTAAAATTTCCCGTGTACCCTACATAAACAACTCCAATCTTTCAACTTGCTCCTGCGACCCTGAAATTATAATCACCATACCCCACTTAATGCAACATTTTCTTAAATATTCTACCCGTAAAAAACAAATCTTTGGCGAGTTAGATCCCTCTTAAACCCTTTATTCTCCTTCTAAAAAAATACTGTCCTATTAATGAAGCTCCTCAAAACCACCAATCTCTATCACCACTGAAAGAACTGGCCATTTTTGTTTACTTTTGTTGCGTTATCGAATAGTTAAATCAAAAGGAATAGTCACATATGTTCATACATGATGACTAAAACGTGATAATCATTATCGGATGGTCTCTCAAATTTCGAAAAAGCTGACTGAGTTTCCATTCTTTATTTTATTTATTCTGGCTTACAATGTTTTTATACTAAAAAATATCATTGAAATTGTATTAAAAATTATCAAGCATTGAAATAAATGTTAAAAATTTAGTTTTGCTGTATTTTGGTGCTTGATTCATTTTCAGTTCCTACGTTGTCAACTCTTATTATTCCGAGTTTGAGATTCCCTGAGCATAACTAACTTAGACGTAAATCAATAAAGTTAACCAATCCAAAGACTCCAAGAATCACATAAGCCTTCGAAATTTTAAAATATTTTTCATACAAGAAAATATAAGTCACTTAATTGTAGTTATCTCTGAACAAGGTTGACCGATTTCAAATGTATTTTTTTTATTTAAGTAAAGCAAATAAAATCATAAAGTTTCTGTGAACAACATTTTCTAAGCAGATTATTGATTTAGGAGCTATTCATGGGCTTCTCAACAATTTTGCATAATTTTTACTAAAATTTCTTTCGATGCCCATATCAATATGAGCTCCTTTTTTATACATCAATAAATGATCTTTTGCAAATACAGGAAAAGTGTGCTTTTCAAAATTGAAGCATAAATTTAGAAATCAATAAAACCACATTAAATCAATTTCATAAAAATTTACGGTTTTAAATACTCGCATCACTCTCTTACTTCGAGCACACGAGCGCCTAGGCTGTTGTAACTTTATTGACCTAACGGTTGTTTGTAACAACATGAAGCAACCGATATACTAGATATAGAAATATGCTCAGAGTGTATAGCGAAATCTATTAAGCCATGTATGTCCGTCCGCCTGTTCTTGCATCGGATAAGTCGAGTAAATACTGAAATATCTCAACTTGGTACACACACTGCCCTCGACCCAAGGTAGGTTGTACTTGAAAATGGTAAAATTCTGAAAAACCATATCTCATGCAACGGTAAATTGCAAAAATCAAAATGAATAGCTCAGTAACTATACCTATAACCCTATCGAGTGTAGTACGTTAAAGTCATACTAATTTCTAAGTTTTCAAAATTATATTATATACTAGCGTACCTGACTTACTTTGCTGCGCCAATAGATGCATTTTTTTTAATATTGTATTTTATACAGTAGAAGCTTAAGCCCGGAAAATTTGCAGAACTATTTACAACTTCTTTAATAATGAAATCAGTCAACTATGTTCAAAGGCGATTATAATTAAGTTACTTATCTTCTCTTCAGATCACAAAAATTTGGCCATGTCTCAAAAACGGTTCTACTTTTTATATTCTGACTTCGTATTCGGATTCAGCAGAACACTATGCATATTAAATGATGATCAGATATATTAGGTCACACTTCTTGTCGTCCAGGTTGTCGTTAATAATGAAAAATCTCTTAAATGAAATGAAATTACCCATTGTACGCAAGTTGGTTAAATTAGTTTCCTTTTATTTGGGCATCGTGGAATGAGGCGGCTACTAGATTAGATAGAATGATTGCCAATTAAAAAGATAAAATGTGCTAACATTTTTCTTGTTGAAACAGAGGTAGATATCGCTTTGGGCGCTGATAATGCCAAAAGCTTTAGAGTTGTTGAGAAGAGTTATAAAAGTCGCATTATATTCATCGATTGCCGATGTAATGTCTTCCGACTGACTGACGATCCACCAGGAGTCTGTTGTTGTAAACATATGCACTGATTTGGTTATTCAGGATTCGCTCGAAGACTTCTGATATAAAGGGTAGAATAGCTATAGGCCTGAACTCGATATTCATCTTTCCAATAAGAATAATCTTAGCAGCTTTCCAGAAGTTTGGAAAATCACAGGTAGTAGGAACAGAGTTTATTAAATACGTCAAGTATGGCAGGGTCTTGGTAGCATTATTTTTAAAAACACATCACTTTCATCAACACAGACAAAAAGTACTGCCACTTACCTTTACACATTTACTACCTTCAGCGATATTGATTTTTAGTTTTTGAGTTCTGTATATTTAAAAATACAAGTTTAATCTAATTTTGTTGAGTTTTATTGTTTTGCTCAGAAAATAATCTCATTATGTAAGAAAGTTGTACAAATTAAATTTTATTTTTTGGGCGAAAATAAAACTAAAAAATAACGATTTTTTCTTAAAAAAAAATACAACGAAAGAAATAACTATTTTTTTCTGATCAAAATATAAAACTCAACATAACGATTAAAAAGTAATTTTTTAATAAAAGTTACAACCATTACGGTCCCTGAAAGCAACTCTATAACAAATAGTAAACAAAATATTGTGAAAGAAAGATAAAAAAGAAGTTAAAATTCATGAATTTAAAATCTAAAAGGAGTCCTAAACAAATAATATTTGAAGAAAAGATAAAGAAGATTGAGAAGTTGACATTAGTGAATTGTGGACTTAAAAGAAATATGAAAAAAAAAATCATAAAAATTTTGAAAAATTAAGAGAACTAAACCAGTAAGGTGGTTAAAGGCGTACCTGCTGGAGCTGAGCTTTGCAGGGGAGTCTCTGGACTTGGAGTTAATTTAACACAATAATATGGTATCCTTTCGGGACCTATTCACTCCACCCTTGCTGAGGAAAGGCAGCACGGAAGCGAACATCAACAAATACAATAAGTGCAGTGTTTCAAAAACCTTATTCACGAACAGAACGAGCCGGAAGGTGAATACTGGAGTGATGCAGGGTATTATCGCTTTTACTAGGACGAAGGCTATGGAATAAGGAAAATTTCCAGGAAGAATCAAAGAAAGATGTTAATCTTGTCTGACAAAACACTGAAAGGGCAATCGGGGCTGAGAAATAAAATTTCTAGTTGGCGTTAGCTTAGCTTTATATAAAAGTCAGTTTTCATAAAAAACATTATATTAAAACATTAAATTATGTATGTACATACATAAAACTTGCTTTAGTTTTGAAAATTTTTTTACTCTGAAATAAAAGTATTGTAAGGAATTTTGTAGGAATGCTTTCTTTTGGAGGAGGGAAAAGTAGTAGTAGTAGGTGATGGTATTAATTTTTGAAGATGCATTTGAAGGATGGATATTCCATTCACATACATTTATAGAAATAAATTTTTCCATAATAAAGATATTTTTATACTAAACAAAATCTATCCCATTGTGAATGAATTTAATAGTAAATAAAGAATTTGTGTTTGTTTTTGAATCCAAATTTTCTTTGACGCAACAAAGAAGGGCAAAGTAGTGCCCTTCATATTTTTCATACAAAATTTCAAGTAGACATTCCCCATCACAGTGGAATGGAAGTTTTCGTTTGCTCGCTTTCGGTAATCATTTAGCGCTTGAATAAGGTAATGCAATACCGATTTTCCTAGTAAAATGTATGATCGTAAAATATACATATGTATGCGTATATGTAGGCAAGTATCTTTCTACTCACATTTAATTAGGATCGGTAAATAGCCTAACACGAAACAACCTATGTTGAAAGGCATAATTACTTGCATGTACGAATGTACATACATACATATGTATGTACATACACACATATATGTATATTATACAGTTTTGTTTGTGAAATGGTATAATTGAAAATTGCCTAAATATTAGTTAGTCTATGATTCAAAACCGACTTGCGTGGAGATTTCAATTAATATGCGTGAAAAAGTGGAATGCACAACTAAGAGAATTGTAATGGATTAGTTATAAGTATATGTTCTTGTGCATAAATTGTAAAATAGGACTCTGATGCAGTCGTTGCCCACATGTGATCAACTTAGCCGCATGAGTCAGATGCGATCAGTTCTTTTGCGCTTCTGCCAAGGCAATCAACGTCTCATATGGTCATTCAAATGGACTGCAGTATATATTTTTGAGCAAGTAAATACGTAAATACGTACCTATGTATGTACATGTATTTCTATCCATTTTTGTACTAACGTAACACAAGAGGCCGAAATCGACAACGAAGAGCTAACATTGAAATATGCAGAAGGTACTCATCTCGCAGATGGTTTCGTAGTTCTTTCATTTAATACATTTTTCATAAATGAATGTAGCAAATATGTTATATTGAAATGTAGAAACCGAAATAATAATAATAACAATTTGGCGCAAGCTATGGTTGACGTTTGACCGAACTTCTCCAACAATTTGTGGTGAGCGTTTTGATGTTGTAACACGATTGCCCCTGCCAGGATTTGAACTCGGGACTCACCGAATACTCACCGTAGCGCACATGCTACACACTCGGCTACGGCGACCGCCTATATTACTTACATAGTTAATTGGCACTTCTTCCTGCTAACTGGCGCCAATTGGTAATACCAAGTGACGTCAAGTCCTTTTCCACTTGGTCGTTCCAATGCAGAGGAGGCCGTACTCTTCCTCTACCACCATCAGATGGTACCGCGTTGAATACTTCGTACTTAAACGTTGCCGCTGTAATTTCATTCGGTGGACTATGCCAATGTAAATCCCATACAGCTCATAATTCCATCGTCGGCGGTATTCTCCGTCGCAAAGATGAAAGGGTCCATAAATATTTCTCCCGAACACTCCAAGGGCCGTCTCATCCGATGCTGACAGGGTCTATGCTTCAGCGCCATACAATAGCATAGGCATGGTTTTGGTTTGTGGGGAGAGGGCTTTACTGCACAGTTGCCTACTTAACCCAAAGTAGCACTTCTTGGCAAGAGAGTTTCTACGTTGGATTTTCAGGCTAACATTATAGTAGGTGTTAATGCTATTTCCCAGATAAACAAAGTCCTCCATTTTGTCGAAATTGTTATTGTTAACAGCGGGAGCCAATACCCTAGCGCGCTGACTGTTTCTTATGAAATATGGTGCTTACGGTTCAATTTTGCAGCTTGAGTTATATTTTCTAAAATAAGGTTAAAGAAGTCGCACAGACACGAAAAAGAGTCCGCTGTCTGAAACCTCATTTGGTTTCAAACGGCTCGGAGAGGTCCTACCCGATTCTGATGGAGCTGGTGGTGTTCTCAACTTAATTTTACATATTAGTAATAAGTGTTGATGGGGTACCAAATTCAGACATTGCGGCATATACTCTGGATGTCGGTCATCAGGTCGCCGTTTTCATTCTTATAGAAAATGGCAATGGTTTTGAAAGCTTCTGTAAGCCGCCGTAACTTCTGATACAATTTTCGAGCGTTTTTCCTATCGGCTAGCATCTCAAGCTCCCGGCACTTGTGTATTTTCACCTCTCTGTTTTTTGGTTCGAAGATGCGCCTCGTTTCCTCCTTCAACTCGCGATATTTCTACCACAGAGTTCGCGTTTCGCCCGATCGCAGCATGGGCATTCGGCGGGATCTTTCTTTTCCATGGCACCGCAGCATTCCTCCTCGTACCAGTAATTTTTTCGGCCTCGCTGAAAACCAATGGCTCTTAAGCGGCGGTACGTAATGAGCAAGAAATGCAGATATCTTTTTGTTGAACATTCCTGGAGTGCAAGTCGAGTGGCGAAACGGTCGGTTATCGGTTGTGATTGCAGCTTTTGGACATCGAGCTTTCCTTGTGTTACTAAACGCGCGCTTTTTGCTGCACAGAGGCGCGTGCAAATCTTTGCTGCGACAAGATGATGATCCGAGCCGGTGTTTGCTCCTCGACCGAGACGTTCGTCTACTGGGGTGAACGACAGTACCTGGCGACGTAATCTTTCTCCCAGCACAAATCCGATCCCGAGTTTGTGCTCCGTTATCATTCCTTGCCGTGTCCATAGTCTTGGACGGCGGTGATTGCCTTTACGAGGACATCCACCAGCCGGGCAGAGGTCCGGACATTCACGGAGCATGCCCTTTAATCATAGTCCTTATGCCGTGGTCGTCATCAGCATAGAGGGGTCTCAACCGAGTCTTTTTGCTAAAATTTTTCATTGGAAGCTGGTTTTATGTGGCGGGTACCAAGCCCAGCGCACAACCAGATTTTGGGGAATTTTTTATTTAGGACATATTTATATAACGACGTGCTTGCTCCAAGTCACACACCGGCTCGCAGCCGCACCTACTGATGAACAATACTTACAAAATATACCGATCCAATCTTAATGAGTTTCGTTAGACATATTCCACTCATAATAGATGGCAGACGTAAAAAATTTCATATTTTTAGCTGTATTGGTGCAAGAGTTATAATGGAATACCCCATATCTTAAAAATCAGTTAGCTGTTATAAATGTCCGATCTGGCCGACAATAGAAATACAAATGCCTACAAAATATCTGTCAGACATCTCAAAAATTGAAAGACTAGTAAGCGTTCAAATATACAGATATACAGGCAGACGGACATGGCTAAATAAAATCGGCTCGTTGTCCTGATCATTTTGATACACTTGGGTATGGGTGGGTCTACCTCTTCTTCTTCTTGCACTTACAAACATCGCACCAAAGTTATATTACCATTTCATCAGAATGAAAAATATAAAACATGCGTGTGTTGTGTTATACTTAAGTGGCGTTTTGGTGGCACTGATCGTAAGGCATATTGTATTCCATAATAATATTCAATGAGCGTGAAATTGAACTACAAATATTGCTAAATCAAACTCAATCAAATAGACATTCGGAAACTAAGAAAATCCATAATCTGGAGCACGCTCATGTAAGTATGTATTTATAATAATAACCCTTTAAGTAAACTTAGTATTTATACTTACCTTATACATATTAAACATTCTAATGTTTCCATTATTGAGTTCTGCTCTGAAGTTTATTGTTTCAATATATTACTTAATCATCTTTACGCTGACAGTTTTGCAATCAAAAATTCCCTCGTCTTCACATTCACTTACATCTGCAACAGCTTCGGAATCAAAAGCACTATGTCTACATCCACCTAAATCTACAGCATTTTCACAAATAGAAATTTCGCCTTTTCAACCATATGCTGCAATAACTGAAAGCCTCAATTTCATGAGTCAACTTTATCAATTTCCGGCACCGGGACCTAGAAATTTGAACTTCCGGCAATCTTGGCAACTGAAGTAATAATTGTGACCTTGGTGAGTGTGAGTCAATATCCAACCTTGTGACGAACCCTTCCAAAAATTGGAAGAGAGGTATAGAATGCTTCACTAACCATTCAACAATTTCGCCCAGATTTGTAAAGAATACGATATCAGAGTGAAGAAACCAAGAATAACTTCTCGCGAGACTAGTGGTGGGTAACGCAGGGATAACACTGCAGCGCAATAGCGCCAGTAACTCCTAAAACGCAAATAATTTTACTAGTGAGATAATTTATTGCCAACACTTAAGTTCTGCTTGCAGTGTACCAAAATATAATATAACGAACAAGTATTTACTATTCCAGTAATTAGTGAAGAAGGTGGTTACAAGTAGTTCTTCACGTTTTTATGTGCTGGTGTGGAAAAATATTAATTAATTAATTAATCATATTATTAATGCGTGCACTGTGGAAACCACCGACATTAAAGATTATGCTCGGATATCTACTTACATACCAAATCTGAATTTATTTGTAACTCATCTTGATTAAAGGTTTTCTTGGAAAAACTCCTTCCATTTTATAAAAACAAAATGAAACCCCTCGAAAAAAACCCTGCGCCCGGGTCTGGCTGGGGCAATCCGCATATCTTGATATCCGGGTATCCATGCGGAAATTCGTTGGCATGGTTAAAATCCGAAATTACGAATGTTAATCGGATATCCAAAAAAAAAAGTCAACGAATAATAATAACCAAGAAACAGATTTTTTGTAAGTAAATTTTCAATGTGCCCTATTCCACGACTATCAATAAGCACACATACCGATACGATATTTCTGATATCCGGATATCCAAATATTATATTTAAAACCGGATATTCGCATATACGGAAATCTGGAAGCTATAATAATATCTGATTATCCGAATATCCGAATGTTTCCTTTAAGTATCCGGATATCTGAAAATTCGCATTATCTGGATAGTTCAAAATCCGGATGGAATTCTCAGCCCTAGTGGGCGGTGCTATCCCCTCAGGGAAGAGCACATTTAAATTTTGTACAATTCTGTACAGCCGTTTTGGTCTGAAAATGTAATGTTATTACTCACTCACAGACTCACCCACAAACTCGCAAACTTCACATTTTTCAACACACCAAGGGGGGTGGATACGCTACTAGTCCCGGCAAGACGGTGCTTGTCTTGTTTACTAGAAGGTACAGAGTGCCCGACTTCCCTCAATCGGCGGTGTCTCACTTGTGCTTTCTGACCGGGGGTAGGTATGGGACTGATTTGGTGAGGAAGTTGTCCGGGTGGCCAAATATAGAGAAAAGAGTGAAAAAGGCATCGGTTGCTGTATACTGTTGCCGGAGTACTATAAGGATGAGTCGGCCTCTCTCCCAAAGTAAATAAATCACTGGCTTTACAAAACAATAATTACGCCAATAATGTTTTATGGAATGATTATCTTGTGGAAGTCTCTAGGGAAGGTATAAAAATTTAAGCAGCTAAGGCGAATGAAATGGGTCGCAATCATTGGAAATCATTAGTGGGGCGCTTCTGACCATACCCACTCTTCCGCTCAACTTTATGCTAAACGAGATACCTGTGGGCATTGCCAGCACAGTTGCTGCAGGCCGTGCTGCAACCGGCCTAAAGAGCAATTCTAGCCAGCTTCGACTTTGTCCCAAAAGAAAAGGATCTCTGTTTGCCGGTTCTAGCTTTAAATGGATCCTTCCTAGCTCAGATACCGCTAAGGGGGAATGGAAGGAGGATGGCATCTGGGGCGAGGGGCCGGTGAACGCTCAGACGGAGATGCATTTCTGCCATGACAAAAAACCCTCTCACAAAAACCATTCGCCGTTCGGAGTTGGCGAAAAACTGCAGGTCCGTCAATTTGTGTTACAACATCAAGACGCACACCGAAAATTGTTGGAGAAGTTCTTTCAAAATCGCTTGGGCGGTTATGTCGCAAGTTAAGTTAGTAAAGCGTTCCTCCAGCTAACCATTTTGGTAGACGTTCAAACAATAAATGGTATAGTATGCAATATGTCTAAGTGAGTTCCCTCTGTGGGGACTCCCATATCAACCTAACGTAACCTAGTATACTAGCTGATCCGGCATGCTTTGCTACACCTTACAAATTGAGTGATAGGGATTATGATTGTATACCTACATATATTTGTATTCAAAATTGTCATCTATATCTTTCAGACCAATTTATTGAGAACTGGACCTTAAATACTTGTTTAAGAGATATCTCGGCTCCAGAACAACTTGCACAATAGGCACCAGTGCAAACACATCCTATGTATTTGCACTTAATCGGTACGTACCGACAGACGCACTCGGTCAAGAAAATCCTGCCTTTATTTATTTATTAATTGCACTTTGTAAATGTAACCAAAAAATTTTAATTTCACTCATATGTAACTTCTGTAACATTTGATTACATGTTACTTTTCAAACAGGTGGAAACCCTCTTCAAAACATAGCTGGTTATAGGCATTCCTCTCAAGAAAACGAATCGCTTAACACCCATATCTGACTATTTCATATAAATTTTGCATAACTTAATTAAATTCGACATTTCAAGCAGGTGTTAATCTCCTTCAAAATATACCTAGTTCTAAACCTTATACTTAGCAAAACGAACCGTTTGAATACCTTCGGTTAGACCACTAAGGCCCACTTGCGGAAACCCCGGAGTTAAATTTATAAATAAAGATATAAGTAACTCCAAATTACATTTTTAATTTCTTAACCCAGACATTGTCTGGCAGCAAATAAATTCAGTAAACTAAGCTATGTACATTTCTTTTTTGACATTTGCTTTGAATTTTATGAATTTGTTGAAATGTAAAATCAAAAGAATTTTTGCAGGTTATAGAACAACAACGAAATTCTTTGTATGCTTGGGATTCGTTTCAAATTTTTTCGTTTATTTCAACAAAATTTCTTTTTTAATTTATTTATGACAGAATGCCAGAAACTTAAAAATTTAACTCTGAATAATTGCTATGTTAAATATTTATGTTTCTAGCTTTGAGTAGATGCCTAACATTCTGCTGTGCAAGCAAATTTAACAATTTAGCCGGTAAACTCTGAGTTAAATAGATATTCTGCTTTCTCGCAAGTGGGGCTTAGTAAACTGTATACTTCGATACCAAACCTCGCGTATAACGCTCCTTTTGATAAAGGGAAATATTTTTTTTTAATATTTGGCTTTATTAATAATGGCCTAACGTAAACCATACAATCAGTTCATCAAAAAACGTAAACGTACAAACTAACGTAGGTATTTACCAACTTTAACATAAAAATTAAATTAGACTATTTTCTCATGCATTTCGAGATCTGTGCTTTAGATGTTCAGTTTTATTGTATGAGAATGAGTTAAAAAAATTACCATTAATACTAAAACCTGCTATCTATATCTCTGTGGCGATGGAATTTTATATTTTGACAGCGCGTTGCGTCCTGAATTTGTGTGCGGAAGACAGACGTGAAACGGAAAGAAAATAAAAATAAATGATAAAAATAAATGAGATGTCTAATTCGCCACAGCTAATATCAACTAATGTAGAAACATTGGGTTTTCTTTATTTTCTCACATTAGCGTCTTCGAATTCTTCCCTTTTCGCGTCATTCGCTGAGGAAATTTCTACGTCTGACATTTAATAATGCCCATTTCGTTACGTTTCATATTTTCCGCCGACACCCTGAGTTTCGAGGACTTCTTACTTGTATTCATTCACGCTACTTCGAAATAAGTTGGCCCGAATACCCGAGCTGATATTTGAAAGCAATTAGTTTCCCCTTTCGACGTTTAGTGTTCAAGGAATAACCATCACCTGTGCAAAAATTCTGAACGACATGGCCAACATCAAAATTGAGTTGTTCATACTATGGCAATATAAAAAAAGCAAAGGTTAATAGAATTTTCAATTATAAATACAGGGACGGTACATAGCTTGATGGGAGGGTTACCAGGTTGTTGCATATTTGCGGCCACCTTAGCCGTGTGGGTAGCGTGTGCACGCTTCATTAGGTGGCCCCCGGATTCGTGTCCTGGCCGGAGCAAGTAACATCAAAAATTATAGAACACTTTTTTCTAATAGCGGTCATCACTCGGCAAGCGATGGCAAGCCTCCGAATGTATTTCTGCCATGAAAAAAACTTCTCACAAAAAATCATTTGCCGTTCTGAGTCGGCATACAACTGCAGGTCCTTCAATTTGTGTAACAACATCAAGACGCACACCACAAATTGTAGGAGAAGTTCGGTCAAAATCATTTAAGCGGTTATAACGCCAATTAGGTTAGTTAGTTTAAATATATACATATGTATATGCATATACATATATATATGTACAAACGTGTGTTTCTTTTATTTGCTTGTTCGTTTTGAAAACCGTAAATAGTTGCATACATACAGCTGTTTTCAAAGCCCTTTCGCGTTGAGTTTCTGATATATAAACGAAACATTCCCCGCAATAGCAAGACAAAGCTGGTCGGTGAAACCCACTTGCCAAAATACTCTGCTAATTTAAATATTGTTGATTTATAGTACATACATATGTACTTATGTACATACACACATATGTGTATGAATCTTCCCACCTACCTCGGGATCTGGGCAGTTTTATTTTTCTTAAATATCTGTTACTCTTTTACTTAAGTATAACGTCGAAGCTTTATGTTTTAAATACACACTTAAGAGCATACAAATGTGTGTTTGTAAGTACGGACGAATTTGATTATTGTTGGTATTGTTTCCCAATCGTATTCCGCCGCAATCAGCTGTGCATACTCAACTCCATCTGACAATTGACTTCCGTTATTTTGCACGCATATACAGCTAGAATTCTATACAATTGAATATACCTACATATTTATTTGTCATCGATGGACATTGCCATATATTAAACAATGTACACAACACCCCTGCTACTCAGTTTTACAACGCTACCGATGCGACCCTTAACAGATGCGTTCTAACCGCCACCAAACGGCTGGACATAACAACGTTATAAAAAATCCGGCATGAGTTCAAGAATTATTTTGTAGAATTGTGCACTCGTTTTGCTATTTTATTTCAATTTTTGTGTTTTCACAGAAAGAAACTCGCAGTTGTTGGTGGTGCATTATTGGGTTGCTAAAGTGCTATGAGAAGCAGATGTGTTTCATTACAGATTTTTCTGTTTTTTCCATCACTCTTTTATTTTTATTTACATACATGTAGAGTGTGTGAGGGAGCGTGACAATAACGTTAGTAACGAAGACGCCAATGTCCATTTATTTATCTACAGATTTATATTTATGAATATACATATGTATGTACATATGTATATACAATACTTCTGCTATTTACCACTTTTTTATGTACATATGTATGTACATTACTATTTATATTTGTATTTATATATGTATGTATGTATGTACATACATAGGTATATTTACGTAAGCACATATATACATATATATGAGTGAATATACGTATGGGCATATTATTTTTTAGCACTGTGAATTGTACAAAACCCACCCCAAATTGGACGCCACTAATTCCACCACTGATTATATTCTTAAGTCCGCTTATGGTTAAGTATATGCTTCTGCTTAACCATTTTCTCTTCTATTGATCCGCAGAATTTTTTAGAGTCAATACAATTTAGATGAACTCAAAAAAGGTTTTCATCAAAAGATTAAAAATTGCCATTACATCTTAGTTAAAGTATATAGGGAGTTCACAAGTCGTACTATTTGTCGTATTTGGTATATTGCCTATTAAATTATGATAGTTGTAAAACGAATCTTGTGAGCGCCCTGTACTATTTAATGCACTATTGCATGCGCTATTTCTGCAATTAATCAGCTGATTCAAACAAAACAGAAAAAATTCATAAAAATTAAAATGCCTAGAAGAAGTGAAAAGAGCAAATTAATAGCTGCAATTTGCGAAAAATACTTACAAGACATACTCATGTTGGAATTAAGTAAGTTGTCCATTATTTCCTCGAAAAATTTTTTGCAAATGTAATTCTTTTAGGTGATGACGATGAGCAGGAAGAAGTGGATGAACAATTTAGAGTGAATATGCTTATATTATTGAACAATCGCCGAAGTGCTCACTTAGGAGTTCCTAAGTCGAACCATTGGGAGCGGAATGTATTAAAGCATTTTGACGAAAACAGATTTTGCCAAATGATGCGCTTAAACCAAACAGAATTTGCTTACCTTCTAAACTTAATAAAAGATGATGATGTGTTTCGAAATGATTATAACGCAGCACAACTTTCGATCGATACACAACTTAAGATCGTCCTTTTTCGATTAGGATCATCAGGTGAAGGACTTTCGGTTCGTAAAGTGGCATCCTTGTTTGGTATAGGAGATGGCGGTACCATTCAGATCGTAACCAGGCGAGTTTTTAAAGCTATTATTAACTTGAAACAAAGGTTTTTATACTGGCCCGATGAAAGGGAGCGATTAAAGCTTACTGCAGCAACAGAAAAGGAAATGCCTGGGTGTGTTGGATACATTGATGGGTCTGAAATTAAGTTGGCCGAAGCACCTGTGAGGAATCACGAAATATTTTTTTCCCGTAAGCGCCAATATTCTGTAAAAATTTAAGTTATTTGTGATCATCGGCTACGCATAAGACAACTTACACTTGGTTACCCGGGAAGTGTTCATGATGCGAAAATGTTCTCGGGATGTTTGCTCTCAAAACATCCCAATAGATTTTTGTCAACCTCGCAATGGATAGCTGGAGATAGTGCATATCCATTAAAGCCATTTTTAGTAACCCCGTTTCGGCAAAATAGTACAGAATATAGCAGAGAAGAAAGAGAAAATTTCAATAAATACTTTTCCAAATACCGCGTACGTATTGAAAATTGTTTTGGGGCCTTGAATGAAAAATTTTCAAGTCTAAAAGAACTCAAGTTCAGATTGCACACTATCCAAAACAAGAGAGAGTGTAATGAGTGGATAATGGTCTGTTGTATTTTGCACAACATTTTTATAAATTTCAACAACGAAGATCATGAAAGCAGCGTGGAACCCAGTGTAAATTTATTACCATCAACAAACCTTAGACATAGTCTACTGAACTTTATTCAAAACCAACCTATTGTTTAACGTTTTTACTTATATAAATATTCATTGAAATAAAAAAATTAACTTTACCTACTAGTATTACCCTCTACTTTACCTGTACAGAATTCGGTATGACGCTATGCTTTCAAATGTTACAAAAAATAAATGATTAATTTCACTAAATCAGACAAATTTTATTTCATTTAAATTGTTTGGTTAGATATATATATATATAGATATACACATACGTACATTTGTCGGATTGTTTGTTTTCTTTTGTTTTTTAGCTTTTATAGAAAAGTAAACAAATATTTATTTTATAAATTACAGCATTTATATATTTTATAAAATCGTATATATGTAAGTGTTCGTCATATCTAAAACACCAAAATTCAATGTAATACTGTTTGGAACTTACGTTTACTAATTTATTTTCAATAATTTTTTATAAAAGTATAGCTCATTTTATAATATAAATTACACAATTAAATATTGGTGAATTTCGTAAAAAGCTTGAAACTTTTATTTGTATGGTTTATATTATAGAATGAGCTATACTTTTATAAAAAATTATTACATTAAATTTTGTTGTTTTAGATATGACGAACACCTTATGTAATTAAAATGTTTACATATTTAAACTCCGGACTATCGCAGCGTTATTACAGAGCTTTCGGCTGTTTCTTAAAACTATTTTTTGGCACTTCAGGCGTAACATTAATTAATTGAATGTATAAATAAAAATATAAGTTAACGAAATTCATTTTTTAATTTAAACAAAATCAAATTCAATATATTAAATTAAATTAAACTCTATTACAGTGGCGAGCACAAATGAGTATATGTATAGTGATTTTTCTTACAATATTCGCAATGCTTTTGATGATAAATTTTCTCATAAATTTTTTAAACGAATTAGTTTAAAAAGCATATAAATCAAAATTTCAAACATTTTACAACATTTATATAAATCCAACAAACTCCCATATGAACTTTTAAGAAATTTTCGAGTAAGTTGCAAATTTTATTTTAGATTATTATGCCAAGTTTCAAGTGCCTTAAAATTTCCGTTGATTTTAGATAATTTTTTGCTGACGGATTTGTAACTTACTCGAAAATTTCTTAAAAGTTCATATGGGAGTTTGTTGGATTTTTATAAATGTTGTCAAATGTTTGAAATTTTGATTTATATGCTTTTTGAACTAATTCGTTTAAAAAATTTATGAAAAAATTTATCATGAAAAGCATTGCGAATATTGTAAGAAAAATCACTATACATATACTCATTTGTGCTCGCCACTATATTACCTTAAATCATTTAAGTTACGTTAAAATAATTATTTATATTTTAGCTTAAGCTCTTCCTTAGCTAATCGCTCTTTCATTTCGAGCTCAAGAACTTTCAGCTTTTCTTCGCTTTTAAAATTCCTTTCTTTCAAATCAAAATTCTTTTCTTTAAACACCAATTCTCTTTCCCTTATAACTAACTCCCTGTCTCTTGCTGCCAATTCTGCTTCTAGTTTTTTTTTCTTGAAACTAATGACTTCGGCTTGGAGTTTCATTATTTCCGAAACCCCCGTTCTGCTGTATATGCCCTTACGGCTCGTACTTGGCGTACAACTAATTTCGGCAGAACTTTCGTTACCATTTAAATGTAACACACAATCTGGGCCTTGGGAGCTCTCCGGTTCTTCAATCGGTACTGCTATCTGAGTTTCTACAGCACCCTCAAAATCCAAATACTCAGCGGTCATCGTATCTTCGATTGCGGCACATTCACTAACTCTGCTCCCAAAAATGTCTTCGAGCTCGTAAAAAAAAGTGCACATTTTTAGTAGAGTACCTTAAATGAAATATAGGTTATTCAAATAAATTGGCAACTGAAACTTCTAAAATACCCACTTTTAATAGTTTCACCACTCATGCTACCTGCTCCCGTCGAGCCTTCCCATGTCTTCGCTTTGTTGTAGCTCACTCTCATGTTCCGCACTTTAGAACGCACAAGCTTCCACTCCATGGTTAGATTATTTGCCATGCAGAATTGTTAAATATATGTTTCCAAATTATTAAATTTAATATTTCAAGAAATAAAAACAAACCTCAAGTTGCCGATTTTCCAACAGAAACTCAATTAGAGACTTCTCTTCTGCTGCCGCCCATCTACGGGTTGGGTTGCAACGGATACGCTTGGCTTTGACCTAAAATTAAAAAAGGTTCTTTAGTAATACATGTTTACATATATTTCTTCTAATTCAAGAATACTTACGTCATTATCTCGGGGTGATTCCATTTTTGTTTTTAATTATTTTAACTATTAGCCTGCAGACAAATTAACAAAATCAGAATGTAAATAGAAACAGCTGATCGAATAGCATCCACAAATAGCAAGGCAAACATACCTTTCAGAGTTGTATTGTGATATTAAAATTTTACTTGCGAAACAAAAACAAAACTTTTACAACTGTTGTATTACAATAGCGCAATAGACCAAATACGACAAATAGTACGACTTGTGAACTCCCTAATAGTATTGTTTATTTTAATATCTGAGTGCATGGTAAAATTGGGAGGAGAGTTTTATGGTGTGATCTGCTGCAGTCTTATGATGCGATCAATTCTAGTGCGCAGAATTCGACTGATTGAATGAAGAAATCAAGGGCGAGCAACCAGAAGTGGTGAACACAAAAGATCTTGAGTTATATCATGACAATACCATGGAACACACACCTTAGATGACCAGCTAAACATTTAATTCACTTCACTGCGAAGTTTTGTTGCAATCACTGTTCCGTCTGCCTACTACATACAAGTATTTGTTGCTATCTCTGCAAAACTGTCTTGATTGAAAAAAATAGCAGATAAGAGAACGTTAGAAAATCCCTTAGCCAAGTTTTTCGCCGATATATCAAAGAACTTATACATCGATGGAATTACAATCCTACCCAAAAAATGGTTTTGTAAGTTTTTTTTGCTTGTTCACGACATTTTATTTGATGAATATGCATACCTGCAGGAACTTTTAGGGCTTCGTTTGTAAAGTTTATTAGCTAAAAAGATCTCGGTACCACAAATATAAACGTGCCAAAAAAATGTTTTTTTCACTTTATCTGTTATAATTAGAGTTTTTGTTTGCTTACGCTGTGTGGTTTTTGTTTTTCATAACTACAAATTTCGATCATGCGTTATATCGACGAAATTGCGGAAGAGCAGCAACAAAAAAGTGTCAACGGTAATTTTTAACTATAGTCAAAATTCATAATTGATGGTAAGCCTTAGCTGAGGTGTTGAAATGTAGAAAAATCGTTCTTAGACACCTTGAACATCAATTTACATAGGAATATCACTAACATAGATAATATGGAAAGAAAAATTGGGTTTGCCTTATATAACTACTTGCTTTTACCCGCGGCTTCGCTCGCTGCCATTCGGTTTAAAGTTATGAATTCAAATGTAATAGAAAATAAAATTAATAACTTCATTTAAAAACTTGTAAATCAATTTTAGTTTTGGTTTTTAATTTTTTATTATCTAAAACGAAATCCACCCCTAGGTCATAATTTCCTATTACAGTTAGTTGCTGAAACTTTTACGCATTGGCAACCGCATATTACCCAGCATGCCATTCGTGTTTAGTGAACCTTATGGAATTTATTGTAAGAAATGCACAACGTAATGGCTGCTTCCTTTGAATTCCATGCCGTATATTTCCTTTAACTTAATAATTTAATTTTATCTACCTTTTGAAATAGGTGGCAACCCTCTCTAAGGTATTTTTAAAACAAAGCTTTCTTAAAACTCCTTCGTATTAGACCTATAATTCAATATTTGGTTGAACTTATTATAACTTTAATTGATTTTTGTAAACCCTCTCCAAAAAGATTTTCGAAATTTAGTGACCACATTTTTTTTTTAGTTTGACACTCATATTGTAAAATATCAGTCAATTTAACTAAATTAAGCTTTAAGCAGGTGTCAAAAGCAGGGGCCAATTTTCTTTCAAAACATTTTTTCGTTTATTTTTTTTATTACTAAACTTAATTTTCATTCAGCGGTTGAGCTAATGCAGGGTGTAACACAGCACACAGCGGACCTTGTGTGCCTGGCCACTCCCACATCAAGACCATAGTGCGCGATTATGAATCGCATCCTTCAAGAGGTGACCGTGTTTCCACCGAACACTATGGATCTAGACTAGGAGGGTGTCGAGCCTACCCTCTCCCCCCAATCCAGGGTGTTATGTGTCACCGTGCCCGCTGGTGGTTTGCAGTCAAGGGGCTTTTCCGACCGTATTCGAACAGCGCCTCCCGGACACTGGCCCGTAGAAGCCCCCGGAGGGAAAGTCAGCTATGGTGGACAAGCTGCGGACGGCCCGTCTTAGACTTAGCGGAAGAGTCAGGTAATGACATCACAGTCAAAGCAGCCTCAGAAGGGAAAGGGCTAGAGGCAATGGATGAAGCCCACTCTGAAGATGGTGCAGATCCTACAAATTAATCTGCAACGTAAGAGGTGAGTGTTTACTTGATTATATTCTTTTAAAAGATCTCAATATATGCCAAAAGAGAAATGCTAGACATCTCCCTCGTATGGAGTAGTCTTTCCGACCAGATTACAGACTGGCACGTATTAAAAAACACTCCTTTTCTGATCATCTCTACATTACCTTCTCTCTCTGAATCCTGCTCCTCTACCAGCACACAGGAACAAGAAACGAATCGACTGGGCAAAACATATAGATATACTGTCGCCCTATCTAAGTAGGAACGCTACTCACGATCAGTCATGCTTATCGCTAAGACCTGATGAAGCGACTCTCCCTGACACGAAGGTTATCTCTCTCACCGTCTCACAGCTGGACTCACCGTCTACTCACCGGAGAACTTTCTGACAAGTTCCTGTAACGCTGCTTTTAAAGCATCCTTCCCAAGCACCCTCCCGAAGGGGAAGAAGAAACCTCATTGGCGGAATCGGGAGATTTCAGTCCTGAGGAAAAATAGCAGGATGCTCTTCAACCAATCTAAAAGAACAGATTTCTGGCAACCTTACAATGATGCACTCAAAATGTTCAAGAAGGCCATAAAGAAGGCTCAGCGCGAATCTTGGCAAAACTTCTGCAACTGTATTGAGGAATACTCTGAGGCTAACAGGCTTAGAAAAGTGCTTTCGAGAAATGCCTCAAATATAAGCTCTATCCAGAAGCCTAACGGTGACTGGAGATCATCTTGTACCGAAATGCTGGAGATACTCATGAGCACCCATTTCCCGGGGTGCTCGGATGAAATCTCTAACACTCCGGCAGACCATAAGACCCACTCTTCCCTAGGAAACCCGGTAAGGGATATCGTAAGCCACGCCAGAGTGGAATGGGCTATAATATCTTTCCATACCTATAAATCTCCGGGGCTGGACGAAATTTTTCCCACTCAATTGCAGGCAGCTAAGGATATAATATGCCCGCTGCTCTTACAGATTTTTACAGCTTGTCTTACCCTAACTCATGTTCCACAGGAGTGGACAAGTGCGAGGGTGGCCTTCCTACCAAAAGTGGGCAAGACTGCTCATATTAAATCTTACCTCGTTTCTTCTTAAAACTCTAGAGATACTCTTAGATGAATAGATTCGGCGGAATATAAAACACGGTAACCTCTATAGAGGGAGTCTTTAACAATGTTCACCCGGACTCTGTGGTCAGGTCACTCCTTAGAGTGGGTGTGAAGCAGAGGGTGGTGGACTTTGTTGGGCTCCTTCTCAAAAAGAGAACTATTCTTTCCATATGACCAGAGGCATCCCCCAAAGCGTCGTTCTCTCTCCTCTGCTATGGAGTCAAACCGTTGATGCCCTGCTTAGAAACCTAAAGGGCACTAGTTGCCAAATCGTAGCGTACGCCGATGGCATAGCAATTGTAACAATGGGTAAACATCTGCTGTTTCTGAGTGAGCTACTACAACATGCCCTGGTTAAAAGATAGCGGGTTTAGCGATAACCCCGCAAATACTGAGATGGTACTCTTCACGAGGAAATATAAAATTCCTCCTTCCAAACAACCCTAATTAAACCAAGGTCAAGTATTCTAGACAGGAAGCTCGAATGGAAGCGGAACATTGAAAACCGCTCCAGGAAGGCTTGCAAGGCAATTATAGGAAATAAATGGATGTACGCGGCAGTGATAAGACCTATTTTCTTACACCGGGTTAGCGTCGGGTGGCCAGCATTAAGCAAAACCTTGTCAAAAGCCAAGATGGAGCGAGTACAGCGTACGGCTTCCATGCTGGTCACGGGGCGCCTTATACACCTACTAAACCCCTGGAAGTAATTTTAAATCCTCCACCAGGCTCAACGCGATCTAGCCATGGAAAGAGCTAAAGTACGGGCATGCAAAGGTCCTGGAAGCTCTTCCGAATGCACTAAGGAAGATAGATTACACTACTCCTCTACTTTGCATGGACAACTAATTCTCCATAAGAATCCCAGAGAATGGGAAGATGCCATAGACGTAGACCCAGAGTCGACGGCGGTCTTTACAGATGGTTCCAAACTCAACGAAAGAGTGGGCAGCGGGATTCACTTCAACGAATTAGCGCTTGACCGGAGCTTTCACTTACCGGACCACTGTAGCGAGATAAATAACATAATGGAGGCTGCTCGTTGTCTGACAGTGTCCGCTTCTGCAGACAAACCTGCCACTATATAATTAGATAGTCTAGCGGCTATTAATCTCTTAATTCTCACAAAACAACGTCCAAAGTTGCCATAAAATGCAGAAATTCTCTCAATCTGTTCGCGTCTAAGCGCTCCGTGACTGTGACATGGATCCCTTTGCACAGAGACATTCCCGGCAAATGCGCGGCAGACGAGTTGGCAAGAAAAGGGACGCAATTACCTATTATATATGCTGCTCTAGAAGCGGACATGCTTCTAACCTCCTGAAAACATAGTTTAAAGACAAAACTCATCGAGGAAGTGAATATCAGGTGGGCCATGAAACCCACCTATTGGATTACCAGAGAAGTTTGGCCAAAGGTTGACGTAAAGCGATCCAAAGCCCCGATCCGCCTGGATCGACCACCTCTCGGACAATGGTTGGGGTAATAACCGGACACTACCTTATGGGCACACACGGGAAGAGATTGGGACGCATAACAAATGATTTCTGCCGAAGCTGCAGGGTCGGAGAAGAAGTGGAGAGCATCAAGCGCTATCTCTTCCACTGTCCCGGCCTGTCCAAGACTCGAAACCAATTCCTAAATCGGTATTTTCTAAACTGATCTTCTGTGCTACGTAAGGCGCACATGGTGGTTCACCTTCTAAGGGAGAGAAGAAGAAAACGTATGGCCCTCGCCAGCGGTATTACAATGGGCTTTGTCAACCTTCGTGCGTATCCGTGGACTTGCATTGTTGCAGCCGCTCTAACCTAACCTAACCTAACCTGATTTGCATTTAAGCAGGTGCCAATCTTCTTTGAAAAAATGTAAATGTAACCGGAAAAATGCGCTTCGGTATCTGTCACACATAACAGATGCCAACTCTTTCAAAATATAAGTATGCACCTTATGCTCGCCAAGACGAATAGTTTGACTCTAATATTTTAATATTTAATGTCCTTGTGCATAATTTAACAGTTTGGCATCCATATTTTATATTGCTTAATTAAATCGACATTCCAGACAGGTTGCCACCCTTTTCAATATATAGCTAACCTTTTGCTCGGCGAAGAAAACCCATTGGTACTCATATTTTAATATTTTATATACTTGTGTACCGTTTAACACATATATTTTAATATTTCATATACACTTGCGGGCAATAAAAACGCACCACCAAATATAATTGAAATAAGATCACATGAGCAATTTGTTTATAAAGTTAGAATATTAGGGTAATTTTTATTTGTTTGGCAACATGGTGTAAATTAGTTATCCACAAAATTTTTTCTCAAAAATGGTTTTTATAAGGAATAGCCAATTAATTAAAAAAAATTATCAAAAATGCACATTCGATAATATTCATGATTAATTTAAAGAAAACAATGTGAAGTTAATTTAAAGCGACTAAATCATTTTCATAACTAACAGTAGAAATATAGACTTCGCAATAGGCCTTTCCTCTTTCCTCCTTTAGCCTCAATAACTGCCTTAATTCTTGAAGGCATGGTATACACTAGGACCTCAATTGATTTCCTTATAACGGGACCATACCAAACCAGTTCTAAAATCTTTATCAAATGACTTTTATTTTTTGGCTTCTGTTTAGCAACTTCACATTTCATTATGTGCCATAAGTGCTTAATAGGGTTTAAATCTGGCGAGTTTCCAGGCCAATCCAAGCGTTGAATCCCTAGATCGATAAATGTATTGGCCAACTAAAAATAAAAATGCCTGCTGAATAGGATCATATACACCAATATTGTATAGATGATTTATACAAGATTTGTTTTCAATCAAAACTTACCCATTTTGCACAATAGCATGGCGCTGAGTCATCCTAGAAGATTAGGCGATCCGTATAAGAATAATGCTCTTCAATTGCGGGTACTAAAAAATTGTTAACCACTGTCGCATATTTTTGTGCATTCATTATTCCATCAACAAGATGTAGAGGCCCCAAAACATGGTATGAAAAGCAGCCCCAAATCATTTGACTTTGAGAAAACTTAACTTTCTTTACTACACAATTGTCCTGGAACCTCTCACCACCAGAACGGCGCACGTAAAGCAAATTTTGTGAGCTTAGCAAATTAAATTTGCTTTCGTCAGATCACATAATCTGTTTCCAATAATTTTGATCCCAATTTTGGTACTTTTTAGCCCAAGAAATTCCTGCAGCCTTCATTTTTTGTGTTAATAGTGGCTTTTTGGCAGGGCGTCGTCCATATAAACCCACATCTCTAAGCCGTCGGCGTATGGTTTCGACACTTAAATCCACCTGGTGAAAATTTTGCATCTCCGCCCTTATAGAAAGTGTACTTTTAAAGCGGTCGCTTAATCTTATCCGCCGCAGTATGTTGTCTTTTCTCACAGTTGACTTTCGAGGACGACCGGATCCCTTTTTACGCCCCAACACATCACTATTCTCTTTTTTTTTGTAAATGGCGAACAATAGTTGAATGGCTACAACCAATTCTAGCTGCTATTTGCCGAGAAGATAACCTTTCTTCATCTAATGCCAATATGCGAATTTTTTGATCACGCGTTAATTTCTTCCGATTATTTGGGATTTTGCACAACTTTCCAAATACGCAACCAGAACACGACTATAACTGAACATAATTTCAATTTCATAAAAAATAATTTATTCCTCAGTGTTTACTAGGTCCAGTAGAAATTTTTTCAAATTTACAGTTATATAGCTAAAGATAGTCTACCAAAGTGGTGGTGCGTTTTTATTGACCACAAGTGTATGTAACTTATTTATATTTTAAGTAAATTTCACTTTTCAAATAGGTGGAAACGCTTTCCCAAGCATAAAATATACTTTACGACCTATTCTCATATATAAATATACCCTCAAAATTTCATAAAAATCGGTCGAGCAGTTTGGGAGGACTTCGAAAGCAAACACTTTGACCCGAGATTTTTATATATAAGATACCAAATGCTTACATATAATAAAAATGCCAGTCAGCGGGCTTGTGAACTGCTGTTGATTTCCCCTTTTTCCCCTCTCCCGTCAACACAATTCAAGTACGACTGTCTGCCATTATTACGTGAATGTGTGGTTGTAGTTGTTGGAAATCACAAACCAATGTTATTATTGTTAGAATTTGTTATGGTTGGTGTGCTTATCCATTACATATATATGAACATATATTAATTTGTTGTCCAAATTTATTAAATTCATCAAAACTAATTTTGAGCTCAAGGTCAGTATAAGGAAAACTATTGGAAAAAATACAACAGTCGGAGCACTAGAAATTATAGCTGCTATTTCGAAGATCACCACATCCCCTCTTTAGGTTTCTTTCATGACTCCACCCGGGTATGAATTCATTACCTTGGACCTGCTCGGTCCACAGCCAACGATCCACATCGGGCTTGTAAACTGCTGGTAATTTTGCCTTTTTTCCTTATATTCCACCAACACAATTCAATTGTTTTTTTTTGTGCATAAATTTATTATATTTTGTACGATTCGTTTGAAATAACGGACAGATGGTGTTATTGTCAAAGTCAATAAAAGGCTATCAAATAGAGTTTTGTGATATTCGCAAGCTGTTGGCCAACTTTCATATATTTCAGTATATCTCTATTCTTTTCGACCGTATTCAAAGCAAAACAAGCAAATCGAGCACATATTGGGCCAACACATTAACACAGCGCTGGTAGCAGCTAGAAAAAACAATCAAATCAGCTGTTCTAATGACTCCCACCGTATATGAATTCCCCTTGGGCTGAAATATTAAAGCATTTTAAAAAACGGAAACCTGAAAAATTTTGTATTCCAAACACAATACGATATGTAAGAAATCAACTACATAGAAATAATAGTGAATTTCAATTTGTACTAGGAAATAAACCTTTTCTGTAAGGCATACCCAACAAACAGTTTTGTTAAATCTCAATTTGAAATCTGCTTTTTTCAAATCTCCAAAATTACTTCTCAAATGCATATCAAATAATCGTTGATAGGTCCTCAAACTGAAAGGCACTTTTTAATATAGCTTTTGCCTTTATTTTAAAATTGAGAAATATTGAATTCTCAACTTTTTCTCAACCGTATGCGAAGCGGAACGAAAGGGATTTCAGTTACTCGCATTGAAATATTTAACTCTACCAAAGTTGGTGCGCATATTGCATTCCAAGTCGAAAATTCGCTACAAACCCTACAAAATTTATAATATGTCTTACATTTCAAGTCAGTAAGCACAATTTTCAAATTGTTACAAGTCGTGCAAAAACCACGCTCACCTCTTTCAATGGTAAAATACAAAAATTCTATATTTCTTAACTAAATAAACAAAGTAATGTGCTCAAATTTGATAGATAAAATTGGGTCTGCTAATGAAGTGCATAGAGTCATATATGTAGGGAATGGCCATGGTATCGCCGTCCTTAGAGCAAACAGGTATAAGTATAGTATCTCCTAAAATCTACCACATTACGAGCATTACACTTTGCATTTCTAGGAAAGCACATTCCAAAAATATAGAATCAGACTAAAACCACGCTCACCAAGCATATAACGGTAAATTACAACAAATTAAAATATATAATATTTTATTAAACTATTTCAAATATTGGTATATAGAATTTTATTAGGGAGAGTTACAAAATCAAAATTGTGGCACGTTGAAATTTTAATAATTTCTATCTCATTTTATACAAATAAATATATATACATACATATGTACGTAGTTTAAGGTCTGAAAATTATGTTATCTACCAAAAACCGGCAAAATGCGCCAACAAATATCTATGTTTTTCGATATTGAACAGTGATTTGGGCTTAAATATTCTTCATACCTTGATTTAAAGGAAATATTTATATATTGAATATCATATTCATACATATCTACGTCAAATAGCTGGAAAGATATGGTGAATAGTATAATATGTACATATGTATATGTATAACCTGATATATAGGATCTTAATATCAAATATTGTACATCTTCATCAAATAGTTGCAAAGTTATAAGAAATTATGATTTTTCGTTGTATAGGGCGTGATTTTTAAAGTGTGGTCCCACCCAAACATAGACTCTTCCATGCTTGGTTCATATGTAATTGCAATATAATACGGTTATAACGGCTTCCAAGAGACCGATGAAAAGACGTCGTGACGTATCAACCTGACATCGTGTTTACCGAACTCCTCTTTTTAAGATGTTTTTGTCTTTTTTTGATAATGCTGCTATAGGAAATAGTTACTCATCTAACCAAATGCCAAAACATTTCAACTATCTACTGCACATTTCTTAAGTTTTTTCACCCAAAATTGACGTTAGTCGAAAAAAAAAAATTAATGAAAAAGACAAAATTCGCTGTGGACTAACCGTTATTCAGACCTGTCGACATGCTGTATGTACATACATACATATATACATTATGTTGTGCGAAGCTTCTTATTGTTTGTGAATTTTTAAGACTTTTGTCGTTCTAACCGGATAGTTTATTTATTGACCACGTTGTATTAAACGTATGTACTTTAACTTGTATAAAAACCAACTGCAGATTGTACTATTTAAGTCTAGGCCGTTATAAAGCGTGTTGTTCTATGGGTAATATTTATTCAAAATTTTTACTCAAGAGTAGAATACTGTTTTCTGTTCTTACGTACAAATTTTAAGTGAAAATAATAGTTACACTTTTTTTTGAAATATGGCTTTAGTTATACATACATGTAGGATTACTAACTTTTGTTTTATGGAATAGAATAAATGTTTTTAACCTCTATATTTTTTATACAAATTATTACTTGCAAAAGTAATTACACATGTATGTGCATATGTACATACATACATGCTTTAAATGCTTACAATTACTATTGTTATTATTATTATTCCGCAAATTAATCATCATGTCCCATGATGAGTGCCGCGGTCCCGGATTAGTTTATGTATGTATGTATTTATGTTTACCCCTACCTGCATTAGTCTTACTTTGCTGGTATTTTAATAATTATAAAATGTTTATTTGCTTTAATTTTAACAAAGATGAGGCAAATGCACATAAATAAAAACGAAACATCTAGCATCATTGCATATAACCGAAAAGAACAGGTGTGAAAGCTGATGACTGTTACATATACTACATATGTACATATGTATATGAATGTGTTCATACATACTACTTGTCATACGGGAAAGGGAACACCTTTTTTTCTGATATTAGTACAAAAAGGCGATAGTTTTTTGACGGTGATATCATAGTAACCTAAAGACCACATAAGCAATTTGCTATATGAGACCAATCACTTGATGAATAAGATCAATGTATGTATTGTATATTTGAACTATGTTTGTACTATGCACAAGAATAACCGATATTGGTATGTGCGCATTATGGATCTTCGTATCATTTTTTTGACAATTTTTAGAAACGGATGCGGTTTTCAGTTTCAGAAATTCTATGCCCTCTACAGATAACTTAACACAAGTGAAATTTAAGAAGTACAAAAACAAATTGATTCCCGATACCGTTGTACGCCCATCGACCATCATAACAGCATTTATAAATGTGCTTACACACATACTTAGGTACATACATATGTATGTAGGTAAAAATGTATATGTATATGGTATGCACTATTGTGTAGCCATCGACAAAAATATTCGAAGCATCGCTTCATATTGGTATATGTGTCGTACATACATATATTGAATGCAATTTAAACCACACCATTACGATTTAAGGTGGGCATCGAATTATTGCAAACCTAGAGAATTGTGCCCAACTAAAATCAACATACGTACGCACATTTTTTGATGAAACAAATAAACAAATAATTGCCTGATTTAAAATTTAATCAATGTATTTAAAATAAAATAAATTCAGCATTTGAAATTGAAATTTGAAAACTTTACATATTTGCCTAACATTACTAGTAGTCGACCGTAAATCAACCCTTATACAAATCTTTGCTCTGAATGAAAGATTTCAATAGCGGATCACTACACCCTCACACATCACATTAGCAATAATACATGCGGTATGTACATATGTACATATATATGTATGTACATATACATACATAAATGTGTATATGAAAATTCATTCTTGCAAAACTGATATTCCAACTGTCATCTAAGCAGGTGTTACGGATCAAAAACCACTGCATTTCCACAAAATTTTCGCAAAAATTAAATGAATCCTTTACAGAAATCACAAAAATGCATTGTATTCCCCAAAAATCATCTATCAATCCATATATTTAGCAAGATGTTTAAAATTAATTTTCACATTTTTGAAATATTTGCTTTTGTTCAAACCCTTGAGTTTTTGTTACATTTGCACCTCTTTCGCTGACTTTCAGCTGTCAGTCGCTCGAACGAACTTCCAATAGAATTCTCGAATGATGCTATTTCCACCCTAAGCATGTCGATTCAAAAATGCAGATGTGCGTGCATACATACATACATAAGTACATTTACATGCATATTTATGTATGTATAAAAGAATTCTTAAAATAACAAAGGAAAAATAATATATACACTAGTACATATGGAAATTTCACTATTTTATAAATTGTAAGTTACGTTTAAAAAAAATTAAGATCAAAAAAATTAACACCGGCTTAGATACGTACATACATGCGTTGATGCCGTTGGAAATTTTATTCAAAGGAAAATGATTCTAAGTCCCACTTGCGGCAAATCCAGAGTTAAATTTATAAGTAACTCAGAGTTATATTTTTAATTTCGTAACCCAGCCATTGTCTTGCATCAAATAAATCCAGTAACCCGCGCTGCGTACATTTCTTTTTTGACATTTATTTTTTAATTTTATGACTTTATTGAAATTTAAAATAAAAATAATTTTTGGAGGCTCTAGTACAACAACGAAATGCTTGGTCTGCTTGGTATCTAATCTCGTGGAAGTGATAGCTTCGCGTTTCCAAAGCTCTGTTAAAGGACTTGGAGCCAACGTATTCGACGGCATCCTCATTATTGTCGAAAAAAGCGATTCGCTTCAAATTTTTTCGTTAATTTAAAAAAAAATTATTTTTTCATTTATTTATGTATGAAAGAATGTGACAAATCCATCAATTTAACCGGTAAACTCTGAGTTAAATAGATAACCTGCTTCCTCGCAAATGTGCCTAAGACATTTTGTTAAGAAATTTTCAATGTACAGACATGACCTTTCTACGGATTTGTAAACAGTTGTAAACAAAAATAGGAACATGACAATTTTGCCAGTTTTGTTTGTTTTGTGTTTGTTATTCTTTGTATAAAAATTTAGTTTTTACTTAACAAACACCGTATAAATCCACAGTTCAAACTTTGCAAAAAAATAAGGAAAAGTCAACAAAATATCACCAAATTTTCAAACTTTGTTTTAACTCTAAATATGCACATTAACATAAATAATGTTGATACTGCAAATTTAAAATTGTTTTATGACTAAACTGTTTGATAAAAATCTTGGTGTCAATATCAGCCTTAACAATTTTTTTTTTTTTAATTTGGATCTATATATAAATTGTTATTGCTGGAATGAATTGAATTGGAGTGCCGATTTTTGCTTAATTAACTTTTATGAGGGATTGACTTGGGTTTGTCAGATTTATATAATTTTTTAGATTGTGCTTTGCCCTGAACTGAAAGAAAATGAGTACAGTTGATCACCATTATAATTTGGGCACTTGCTAAAATTTAACAAAATCTTCTGCACTAAAATAAAATGGCGCAAACGTCCATATTTTAACTGTGCTATATTCCTTCTCGATTATCAAGACACTTTTCTGAAACAATACACACAAATTCTGAATTTCAGAAACCACTTCGGTGCTGACAGAATTTTAACTCTCAGGACTTTAGTATTCGCTTTTTAAAATACATACATACATACACAGAGTGAAAAGACCACCAAAATGCTTTATAAATCATAATAAAATTTAGCGGATTTCTCTAGGATTTTATTCCTATTAGAAGATCTTCTTATTACGACTGGGTAATCTGTAAAATTAAGATGAAAACTTTTAAATGTAATTAGGAAGGTGACCAGCAGAATTAAGATCAAAATCTTTTCAATAAAATCTAGTAGATAACCTGTAAAATTAAGATGAAACCCCCTTCAATACAATAAAGAAGGGAATCTCCTCATAATTTTTATAGGCCAAAGATCTTATCAACTTAAAATTATTGGTATGTAAATTTTTTTACGTACATATTATACATATCCTGTTTATTATTTAATTACACAAGTTCTAATAATAATTATGATAAGTTCAAGTACTAATATATTATTATTACAAGTTTCACATATTTTCTAATAATATAGAGAAGAACAATTAAAATAAGTATAATATAACAGTTGGTGTGGCGAAATTATTTGTAGTATGGCACGTGCTATTTCTTGAAATTTAATATTTTTAATATATACTTATATATATATATACATATATACAAAATATTCATAATATTAAACTAAAAGCAATTTAAAGTATATTATTCCCAAAGTACATATCAAGGCGAATTCATATAAGGTGTTGTTACTATAGCAGCCGAACTCATTTTTTTATGCACCTACATATGTACATGCATTTTGTTTTTGCTTTTGAGTATGGGTTTTCAAAAGCCGTAAAAGCAAAAATTTTGGCAACTCCTACCCAAAAGCAAAAACCAAATACATGGGAATTTTGTAGTTACTTATAACACCACCTTGTATGAATTCGCCTGGGTACATACATACATACATATGTATGTATGTTAAAATGTTCCAAGCAAAATTTGAATTAGAAATGGCTTTGTTTTAAATAAAAAGTTTACCTTATTAATAGAGAAGTTATCTCCTTATTTCCGGCTGTTTTCCTTTTCATTAAATTTGAGAACTTCAAACCAATATTAAGAAGATTTTCTGGAGAAAATTTCATCGCACTCATTGGCCATCAAGCTTTTTTAGTGGTCGATCAGTTTAATCATAGGTAAACTTTTTTCTCTGTGTAGCACGCTGGTAATCAACTAAGAAAATGAGTTTAAATTTTCTCCAATTGGTCTTTCCAACACGACGTGAACGAAACAGAGGAAGCAATAGATAGATAATTCTTAAAAAAATATCATACAGATATTCTGGGCCGATGTGAAAGGGGCATAGGCGACGATTTATCTCAGGGGGTCCTGTCCTTGACGAAAATTTAAAAAAATATTGGTTTATAATAATTATAAACAACGTTTATTTTAAATACATTCATAAGAAATATAATTATTTGGAAATATGTTCTACATAATTTTAAGGGTTAATTACTTCAAAAAGAGTAAAGAGCAGAACGTGGAATGCGGACCACGTTTAGCGCTCAAAATAGTGAAACCAATGAAATGAAATCTTTTAATTTTCGTGAAAAAGAAATGTTCCAGAAATTCAAGATATGAATGCATATACTTTACATAGCACTAATACGGGCATTGAAACCTTATTAGATTTAAATACAGAAAACCTATCAGAAACACCAGTAAATAATGAACGTTTCATGAACTTTGATATTGGTGAATTCGGAGAAGACCTTTTACAGCCAGATTAACTTAAACGAATGGTTCATCAAGGTCATTAGAGAATACTGTACAACGGTCATACGTTTTGCGCCGGGATGGGTATTCAAAGAATCAAAATTGAAAGTAACTGTACGAAAATCTGCCTTCGCATGAGAATAATAGTGATCATGTCGGATACGTAAAGTAGAGGCAGCTAGAGACACGAGTACAAAAACCATCGTCGGTTGATATGTTACAATGCTAGCGAAGTGAAAAAGTGGGAAGAAATGTTGGCTCATGTTCTGAATACTATTCTGTTCCTAGGTGAAAGTGGATTAGCTTTGCGAGGAACTAGTAATTTAGTTGATAAAATAAATGAAAAGCAGGTTGAAGAACTTTGTTTAGCTTTTGTGGACTGCCATGATAAAACATGCGAAGCTATCACTTTTTTAATTTGCGAGACAATGGAAAGTGTATGAGTGGTGAATACAAAGGCGCGCAAAGTATCATTCTAGGTTTAAATCCATATGCGAGTTTTTGCTCCTTGTTGTGCCTAAACTCTTAATTTAGCTGGATTTGACACATCCGAGTGTTGGCCTGAAGCATTTACTTTATTCGGGGTAATTCAAAAATGCTACAACATACTACACAGTAGCACGCAACGTTGGGAAATTTTGAAGAAAAAAATGTATCCAATTCATTTCACAGCTTATCAGATACAAGATGGTCTGTCTCGAGATGTCGATGAAATTTTGAAATATACGAGAAAATTTGAATGTGTTATGATGTCATCAATATGGTTCAAGATTCACAAAGCAATCAATGAGGTGAGTTTAGTCCAGCAGAAGACAAACGCTACAATCGAAGTGAAAAATCTCCAAAGTCTACTCACTGCTTTGTAACTTTTACGGTGCAAGTTGATTGCAAATATTACCATAAGAAGCGGCGATAATATTAATCGCCACAACTTCAGAAATTTATACTCATGAAGAAATATATTTAAAATAATATTGAAATTTGCTCGAATTTTTTTAAACGTGACCTTTAACTTACGTGCTCGAAATAAAAAATTGTTTGTGAAATCACAATTAAGGAGAGAGCCCGCAGTAAATATATTCCCAGGCCTCTATTTTACCTCTGCGAATCTTCAGAATATGTATGTACATACATACTTATACTTAGAACCATCCCCATTTTGAGCTATAAAATAGGGCACGTCCTTAAATAAATATTTCAGAATCTGGAAAACGAAAAGATCAAACTAACATCCATATAATATATGTATGTATGTACATACATATCTACATATACACACAACACATAATTTCTTTCCTCATTGAATTAGGAAAGCTACAACCACAAATACCTCATATTACATCCCTTTTAATTCTGTTAACTAGCTCACATTGATCCAATCGTACCGTGACATTGAACCTGAAAGTGGAAAATGAAAACATTACAAAGGCACCTACTTTATCACGCGTTGATATGTACGAATCGCAACTGCAAAGGGAAGGGTTCCCTTCCTCCTTTAACATGTTGCGTGCATGTCTATATACTAAATATATACTTATGTATGCACATATGTATGTATGTATGTAACTATTAGGAATGTCAAATCGGGATTGTTCAGTTTAAATCCCGCGAGTGGTGAGTATAATTTTCTACATCAGGTGCAATTAGTAAAGGTTTCACCTCAAAACCCTCTTTTTAAGGAATGCTGCATTTGTTCCATTGATTAAGCTTTAAGCTTCGTTTACAACACTATTTAATGTACGATTCCCAGTGTTGAAGTACTGGAGATTCCTTGTAAGCTGCAAAGCTAAAGATTGTATAACTTTCGGAATAAAAGTGATTTTATATCGATCACAAACAATTATCTAAAATAATTTAAAAAAAAACCAGTAGCAACTGCGATCAAATAATTTTGCACTTGTGGTACATGACCCAATTGTAGAAGGAAGGATAATCTGACAGTTGTCTCATTCTCGTTCGCTCTCTTAGACTGCGATGCCTTGACTTTAATATGTACAAACTATTACTAAAATACTTTTTGGCACATGAGTTTAATGAAATCGATACTCGATCGGAAATATTTTTTAAGCTGCTTTATATATTGTGTTCATATTTTATTTGAAATAACTAACTTACGTTATTTAACAACTTACTGCCTACTTTTCTACTACCTACTAGACCGAGCTTTTCCAAAAATGGGCGGCAAGAGTGGCTGATTTTTAGTATTTCGTAACTTTATTTACTAAAATCCGTTTCTCCCTGAAATAGTAATTCATTTTAATGTAAATAAAGAATAGTTTACTGAATTTGGGATCTGTCACTTCTTGGAACACTTTATTACAAAATATTGAATGCTTAAGTTTGTAAAATTTTGTTCGTTTTTTTTTTGTTTATGAACAAACTGTGTTTATTGTATTAATAAATATCAGAATTACTAAAAATATTATTTATTTCTTAATGTTCGGATATAAAATACCATAATTTTCTAATAATCAATTTTAATTTCGAGACAGTCCCGGGATTACATAATATAATCCCGAAAACTCCTGGATCAAAAAATCCTCAAAATTGGCATCCCTATATACGCCATGTACGTTAAACGCTCCGTACCCAGAAAACATATATTTACTATGTAAGGCTCTTAATCCAAAGCGCCATCACTCAAAGCGTATGTGCGTATGTATGTTTAAACTGAATTTTAATTTGCTTCGAAAGTACGGCTCTAAACTAAAGCAACTTATGTACATATGTACATACTATATATGTACATAAATTTGCGTATATAATACGTAGTAAAAGGAGCATCATCACGGTCGAGCTAAAGTCGGCTATAAATAAGAACATTCTTTAATTAAAGGTGTAATCTTAACCATCTTCGAGTTAGAGTCGGATTAAACGATATTTCAATTTATATACATACTTATGTATGTTTGTAAGTACATACACATTTAAATATGCACATATGTATGTGTTTGTAGCGTTTAAGTTATGATTTCCCTTAAAAAATAGTTCCTATTTCGAAGAACAAACGATTCAAAATTAATAAGAATATCAAAAAATTTTAACGAATGAATTGATCCATTCGATTTAGAGCAAGCAGACTTACATACACATATGTATGTATATATACATATAGCCGCTGTAGTCTAGTCAAAGCTAATAAGTTTCACTTTTTAGTTGAAATTTTTAATTTTAGATAAATTTGTTTTTACTTGTACATACATACATACTTATGTACTGTATGTACTTACGGGGCAGTTAATAAGTTTTCGACAGGTTGTTCTTTTCTCGAGTATACCAATTTTGTATTCGTTTCTTGTCTTTGATAAGCAAATACAAAATACCTACTACATGCATTCATATGTACATACATAATTATTATTAGCATGTGGGTTAGCAAATAAACTGCATCAATCTTAAAATAAACTTTACCAGAAGCGATTAATTCACATATCCTTACATATAAGATATCGTAAAATTCAAAACTAATATTCATTAACATTAATATTGTAATTGAAAACAAATGGCACAGTTTAAAATTGAAAATTAGCTTGGAATGTCACATATCAAATATTGTGCCCCTAGTAAAGTAAGTAATAAATAACTGTTTACACAAAATTCTAAATCACTCAAAATTTGAAATTGGGACTAACCCCCATTTTTCGGGAGCGTCATAATATTTTTGGCCGTAACCACTAGTGGTCCGCGAACCATTGATTAGAAAACATTGCGTTAATCTAGCAAGTTCTAAGTGATTTATTATCAAGCAAAACGTCAAAAGAGTGTTTGACAGTATTGAGTGAATAATATACTTATTGTAAAATAATAAAATATTGTGCAAAGTAGGCTCTGACTATGATATACTAAAAATAAAGTAGTAGTAGTACACTAACTAAAGTGTGCTCTCACTCAGAACTACGATTATGCTGCCAGAGTCTCTAACGTTGAAAAAATTATGAATTTCCCATTTGATAGCTCGAGTCATTCTCGAGGCGAGAATAATGTTGAAGAGCTGCTTTAAAATTCGATTCGAGAACGATTAGAGAACTATTTTCAAATTTTTAATGGAAACTTAGAACTTATTACAGAACTACATCATAATATGGGTGCTGCCATGTGAGAGCCAAGATAGAGAATTAAAAAAAAATCCTATTCAAAAAATATTACTTCTAAAACAAAAGCTTTAAAATTTTGTATGATATTTTTTGTGAATTTTTTTAACTCTAAGAATCTTACTTATGCCCTAAGCAGCGAAAAGTATTTGGCAAAAGCTTGAAAATCCTGTGATACATTAAATATTATACTGCATGATGTTCAAATCGAAAATTGTATGAGCTACTGAAGTTTAAAGCAGAATGGTACTGTCTATAAAACTGACTTTTATATATTTTTTAACCATTCAGATTTTGTATATTATCAGATATTAGAAGTTTTCGGTTTGAATGAGCAAGTATTTTTTCTTTGTAAATTTTTGAATGCTTTAATAAACAAATGCCATTAATTACCGTATAAAATATGTTCTAAGGGGTATACTTTTAAAATTATAACTATTGCCGAATTGAAATATCCACCAATTCATAACGAAAAATACGGTCAAAACTATTTTTTCCAGTATTCTGTTTTTTTGTTTTTATTTATTTAAAGATTTAATAAAAATCTTCGAAAAAATTTATAAACTAAACTAAATGTCTGACACAGAAAATATAACAATATTTCTTAATCGTCAATTCATTAGCATTTTTCTTTGTTTTGATAGTCGTTTTTCTTCATTTAATAGAGTTTTTTCCTTTTGAGTGTAGAATTAGATTAGAGTACTGACATTTTCTCGGGTTGAAAATATTAGTAGACAGGGCTGGTTCTAAAATTGTACTCTAATCACTACCTAACTTCATTGTTTGCTGGGTAAGTGAATGCTCCAATATGTGTGTACATGATGTATACATAAATCTAAGCACGTATACATATGTATACATATGTATATGAAAATGTTTGTTTTCACCCTTTCTTATATACAATGTACGTATGTATATATGTACACACATATGTATGTAAGTACCTATTTTGTAGCTCAATCTTGAAAAATAGCACTTAAATTTGTATTGGTTAGTACCTAAAAAATACATACAATGGAATTAAATCCCACTTCACACCCTTTTATAATCCGCTGAGTGTTGATTGCCTTCTTGCGTGTTTATTTTTATCTGAGTGTCAGCAGTTCATTGGTCGGGTGTTTTATATGTACATAACGACCGTCAAAATGAAATAAACCTCAGAGCGGTTGTACACACATCCAAACATACATATGTATGCATTTGTGTACATGCATGGTAGGCATAGGCACAGCCATACACATCCGAACATATTCAGTCATTTTTTACATTTCATCAATATAATTTTTTTTTCTGTGCAACCCTTACTTGTTGCGCAATGAACAAAAGGGCGTGCTGGATATCAGAAGCTGACAAAAAACCAAAGGGCACGTACCCTCGTCATATCAATTACGCCGAGCAACTGTATGCCAAATTAACCACCAATAAAAAGACATACAAAGTAAAAAATAACAACTTCCGCTTTTAAAACCGAGTAACACGTACGATATTTTCAGCCTAGGGAAGAAGAAAATAAAAAAAGATATGGAGTAAATTAGGTTGTAATCATATAAATATTGGAAAACACCCTTAATTTGATTTTAAACGTCACTTAAGCAAATTTTTATTGACTACAACTACTATGCATACAAATGAACAATGTATGTATGCATACATATGAGTGCACTTACGTGTTGGTAGCACGGTTTTTTATTATCCAATATTTATCTGCATGAAGGATACGTGTGTGTTTGTACCGCGGATAGGTTGGAGGGGATTTTTTTTTAATGTATAGAACATAATGAAAGAGACTCTTGCCAAGATAATACGATAACTTAATTGCTCACTTAACCTCACTTGATCTAGAAATCTCTTTCAGTGCGTACAGGGTGTGAGATCAGATGTTTGTAATAATAAGATTAAGAAAATACAGACCCATATACAAGTAGACCTAAATGATCAGGACGACGAACTGAGTAGATTTAGTTATATCCCTCTTTATCTTGTTGAACCCAAACTTCTTGTTCTTCTTAATTTGCGCCGTAACTGCCTAAGTGATTTTGGCCGATTTCAGGATAGAGCGCCAGTTGCTTCTCTGCTTTGCTAACTGCCGTTAATTGCATATCCCAAGTGTAGACAAGTCCTTTTTCACTTGGATTTCCAACGCTGATGCCACCACCGCTTTGTCACTTTCAGGCCTGGAGCATTTTCTTCCATATGTACAACATGGCCCACCCAGCGTAGTCGATGAATCTTATTTCCTTGAAATATATTTATGTCTGCAGCTCGTCGGTCCATCGTCTGCGCTATTCGCCGTCGCAAATATGAAAGTGCCCAAAAATCTTTCGGATAATCTTTTTCTCGAACACTCTAAGGGCGATCGCATCTGACGTTGGCAGCTCCTTACAATAGCACGGGCATAATGAGAGACTTATAGAGCCTAGTTTTTGTTCCTCGGTCAGAGAGATTCTTCGTTGGATTTCGAGACTGACATTATTGTTGGTGTTAATGCATGTTCCAAAATTGTAACTGTCAACTGTGAAGCGGGAGCCAAGACGCAAATATGATGACTGGTTGTTTGTTCAGTTGCACACTCATATAAAATATGGTTCCAGTTCGGTTTAATCCTGCAGCTCGATTTATCTTTTCCAACATAATGTTTTGTTATCGAAACCTGATTTAGAGTCGACAAAGAGATGGTGTGTGTCGATCCTTTTAGCGAACCAATATTTGGCGTATCGTGAATATCTGGTCGATGATAGATTTTCCAGGCCTAAAGCCACACTGATAACGTCCAATCAGTTTGTTGTCGTTAGATTCAGTCTTTAATACCCTCGGTATAACCTTATATAGAATGTTAAGGAGGCTGATCCCGAGTGGTACCACAATATGTGCCTCCTTCTGTATCCTTTTGCCCATGCTGCTTAGCGATATAGCTCAAGACAAGAAGATTTGTGTGCTCTAGTAAAAGAAAAGTAGTGCAGATAATAGGTAAGAACACTTTTCGCAGAAGCTAGCTTACTAAAGGAAATATTCATGAAACTGCAAATCTATACGGAAGAACATTACCGGCTGGTATTGAAATATCTAAACGATATAAAAATAAACTTTTATACAGTTTAAAATTACAAACGGCATAGATGTCGTCTTTGAAGATGTCGAGTCTACTGTAGAACGTGCAAAAATCCTTAATTCCACGAAACTCCAAAGTTTCAATGTTTAAGTCAAAGTAACAACGCAAAACGCATTTAACAAACAAAAAATGCGTCTAGATATAAGAACATGAAGTCTATACAACAAATCATTAGGATGGCAAATCACATATTCCAGTAAAGCCTTATACACGCAGATGCTCCTTCGGACCTAGACCATTCTCCTGTTGTTTTTTCCTTACTGGAGTGTCGAAAGAATACCCCAGGAGACCATCGTCTCACAAGACAAACTGCCTAAAATATAAGATGTTCATTAGCAGGCTGAAGAACAGCGCCCTCTATGGAAAGCCAAAATTTTATACAACCACCAACCAAATTGGAAATGGGTCCGTAGTGATAAATAAAAACTAACGTTTTGGCACTTCATATAAAAACCCGCCAAACATTTAATCAAATTCTTTACGCAGCAGATATTTCGACATATCCCCGCTTCATATTAGCAAGCTTAACGGATGACACTACGATCCTTAGCAGATATCAATGCCAAACCAATGCATCCAGTAGTAGGCAAAATAGTGAACACCTTACCTTCACACCAAATAGAAATTCCTGCCCGCTACTGTACCTAAATGAATAGCATTACGATTCCGCAGACGAATAATGTGGTGTATCTTGGTGTGCATCTCGACTTGCGCCTAACTTGGATTGAATCTAAAAAAACTCAAATGGAAGCCTTCATTGGCTCATCACTTAAGCTGGGGTACAGGGTACTTTTAGGCACTAGTATTATAAACTCTTGCTGAACGTAAGGCATCATTCAAAGAGCTCAATCAAAAATACTTAGGGCACTTATTGGAGCTCCGTGGTACATTCGCAATAAGAACACCCATGATGACCTCAATAACCTATTCGTACAAAATAAAATAACGAATATCAAGCAAAAATATTTAGACAAGTTAATCGTGCGTCCAATCTCTCATTGATCATGTAACACAAACACGACTCAGGCGAAACAATTTTCAAGACCGGCAATTAATATAATATGTTTCCTGACCTCGTTTCGATTAGCCAGGGAACTCTCCCGATTTAAATCCAATCGAACATGGAGGAGTAAAGCCAATTGAACATTTGTGGCATGAAATTAAACGTAGAGTAGCTCAACATAAACCGCAGAGTAAGATGGAACACCAAAACATTTTGGAATAGGTAAGGAAGGCTGAAATATCTGGTGATTTCTTAAAACATCTTGTTGACTCAACTCCAGCGCGAATTGAAGACATTATTGCTGCTAAGGGTAAATCAACATCCCTTATTGTTTAGGTTGTAAAACAATTTGGGTTTAGAATAAACAAACATAAATAACATAAATCTAAAAATATTAATACAAAAGCTAACACCACTTATTTCATGAAAAATTATCTTATTCTTTTAATTAGCTTCAGAGGAAATATACCGCCCTTATTGATATTTCGTCATGTATTAAGCTATTACCCAATAAATTTGCATGGAAAATGACATTAATCTGAACCGAGTATAAGCTTGAAAAAATTTAAAAGCATGTATCAACTTGAGTAGTAAGATGTACTTAGCCGCAGGTATATATAAGGTTTACTAAGGCAATTATCAATATCGATGCTCTTCCAAAAAAGCGCATGCACGTACACGTTATAGAAGTGAAACTTTTCAAAAAATTAACAACAATAGAGATTTAGTATGCGATGCAGAGAGAGAGAGAGAACATCTCAAAAGATGTCCATTAATACAAAGAATTACATAAAAATATTATTTTGAGAACGACCGAACTCCGAGTTTTTAGGCCGAACCGATACTGAACCAAACATTTTCAAGGTCGAAAATAATGAACAATTAATGAATTTATAAAGTTTTAGATTTGTTTTATTGATACATTAGTTTAAATTACATTCATTTCAGTTCATCACTTAAATATTCACACAGATATGTTATTTTGTAAAAATAACAATGGTCGAAATTTTATAATTTATATTGTAATGTAAAAATAATACCCCGTTGGCATTTCCACTGTGTACCCGGCTCTAAAGTTCGACTTTTTTTTGGTCGAAGCTGAACTGAATTAATTTTAGTGGTTGAACATGGTCAAAGCCGAAGGTTGTTACCACATTTTTCGCAAATAAAGTTAGTTAGCGGTAGAGAATCCTCTAATGCAAAATTTACCTTATAGTCACCCACGATAATCAGCACTTGTATAGCTCCCCGTGCTTAAAAATTTGATTATGGTGATGTATGTGCATATTATTATTTACAGAGCTTCAGCTTACTACAGGCGTTTTATATACACTGGAATATATTTTATGTACATTTGTCTATGTGTACGACATATTCAGCGTAGCTTAATAATTTTAAGATTTGAAGGCAGTCAAATCATAGATATGTTGTTTTCTGGAAATCTCGACTGCAGAGCCATCTAATGGATTTTTAAACACATTTTCAAAATTTTGTTTGCAAATATACATATGTATGTAGTTATTTAATTTCATCTAAATAGGTACATATATAAAGTCATTTTAGATCGCACCTGCAACATAGTTTTTTATTATCATCAATATTGGACCATAATCAGGATTATCTGAATAACACGATTTCTCGTCCCACCACTTCATACGTTTGTAATTAAATCAAAAGCAGATCATTAATAAAGACTTTCTGAATATCTCGGGCCTAGCGCACCAATTTTTCATAAAAGAACTTTTTATCGCACGAACGCATATCTTTCTAATATCATCAAAATCGAAGTATGAATACGGAATATTTTGAATTGCCCGACTCTAGCGCTACCTTGTGGGTCCATTTTGCGTAGAAGTATTTCTTGCGGCTCCCCTAATAAACGTTTCTAATTGTTGTATTTTCCGTCATCGCTTCTGCTAGGAATATACTGTTGTTGTAGGGCTAGCTACGCACTGCCAGATTAGACCACGGGCAGTCGTTATCTTCAAACTCATCTAGGGGGAGGACCAGGAAAAGTGCTGTTTCAATAGGGTTGGACCATAGTGAGAGACGGTTAGGGAATTCATTTTCGATGTATGTATGTGTTGAGTCTGAATAGGTAGGAGTTGAGCCAGCTACAATATCCAGATCTTAAGTGGCGCGGGACCCTCGAGGCAACTGAAGCACTTCATTTGCTATGGGTGGCCGTTTGACTCTAATAATAGGATTTACAGCACGAGAGTTCATAAAGGTGGTAATTGACTCCCGATGAATGCTGGTCTATACGCCATAGGATTCAGTAGTTGACTGGTGAACGACTGCATCTTGTCCTTGAGTTTACGGAGATGATCTCTGACGTGCCTGGGAGTCGGCTCGGCCATTTCCAAGTTCGTGTTTGGGTGTCCCGTGCGGTGGACATTTTCTTCTGTCGTCTACCACATTAGTCAATAAAATAAGAAATTACGTCAATGCTAATCACTTTTTCTATTTCTATAAGTGAATATAAGTATTCACGACAAGTTTCATTTGACTTCTTCCTTCAATTGCCCAACCGTACATAATCTTCGAACGTCGATAGCTGCTAACAAAATTCACAAATAAGAGCTCACGGTGACTCCCAACTAATAACTATGCTGCACCGTTTAGCAGTTGCTGTTTTGAATATTATTCCACCGCAGTGCGGCAGCGTTTCTTAAAATGTATTGGCCGGCCCACTGTCTAAGATCCATGGAGTCATGTCCATCAAACCGTGAAAAACTTTCATCAATGTCTTTAAATGTGAACACTGATCTACCAACCGACTCAGTACGCCGCGCCAGGTGCATCCTCATGTGAGGAAACTATTGAGGAATTATAATCTTAGCAATCAACCATGTCAAACTCGAAATGATCCAATAATCGATTTTGTAAACCTACTTTCCGTCACGCGGCTGACAAATTCATATCACGGAGATCATTCTGCAATTGTTTCACGTTAAATGTTAATATCGATTGTCTATGTTGCACTTTTAAATCTTTACAAAAATTATTTTGAATTCATACAGTATCTCTATTCTATACGAAAATATGTATATATGTATGTACATAGATGACAATGTAACAATGTAAAAGTGTACTATGCGTAAAATCAAAACAAAGCAAACTATTTTTAACATAAAAATACAACTTATCTGCTTTTTTCTGCCATATATTCGTTAATTACTTATTACTCGTTGTTTCCAATTGTTATTCTCAATACTCCGACTCTGCTTCGTATTTTACCCTACTTTCGCCTTCTGCTGTTGCAACCTGCTATTCGCCTTCAAGTTTCCGTTTAGTTCTTCCAAATAGGGTTTCTCTGTTCCATCTTCTAATTCCGCACCAATCACCTTGGATTTATCTTCTGCTAGCAACTTGACTTCTTTTTTCTTCTTCTACACAAAAATGCTTGCAAATTTTGATCATTTCTTCGAACTGTATTCTGTTAGCGACTAGACTTCTTGCTTTTCGATTTTTTACTTACTTTGTTTTTTCGAAAGCAATATGAATTAAATTTATAAAGCAGCTTAAAAGATATTGCTATAGTCCATATTTGCTAAGACCTGCGTTTTGGAGAACAAATCCGTGCCAAAGGTATATTATTAGTAGTTTCTATAAATTAAAAAATAAAGCCACACATGCTAAGGCAGCGAGCGGGCGCGAGACAACTGCCTGGTTATCCACCCTTCTATTATTCAATCTACGTTCAAATTAGTTTGCTGACATGATCACGAATATGTTGTATTATAATTCAACTGTCTGGGCAATTCTGGCAAAGATACATAGTTAAAAACCTTCTGAAAGACAGTTGGCAAGATAGTTTGAAAGATTTTGGCTATTCTTGCAAGAATGCCTTACAGAAAAAGCTCTGCTACTCACCATTCGTGCTGCCAAAACTTTTCTTGTGGGTTCTACTTCCGTTCGATTAAGGTTCGGTAGACGTCAGCCGTCACTGTGCTTTCAAGCTCGTCTAAGATAACCTTTTTCAGATCTCCATAATTAAGTGCAGACGTCATTGCCAGGAATACTTGAGCCATTCCATGTCGAGAGCAGCGTAATGAAGTTTGAAGTGATCATCTGCGATGACTGCATAATCTCCTCGAAGAAATTATAGACTGGAAGATCAGGGTAATCACTGATAAATTTTGGCACGGCGTGTTTGATGTCCACGCTCGAAGCCCTGCATTCACTTCGTCTGCTTCCTTCGGTTTCTAGCTCTTAGTCCTGTACCTGTCCGTTAAGCTCCAATATTTCGCATTTCTTCTATTCTATATTCTATTTAAGTAGTTCTCGCAAACATACGATTGCACAGCTGATGTCTTTGTTATGGCCCAAAGTACCTGTGGTTGAACAGACTTCGGCATATTGAGCGTCGAAGATGGGGCTATTAGCGGTAACATGACCTCGAACCTATTCCACAAAAAGACTAATCACTTTGCAATTATCATCTTTTCAAAAGTTTGCGTAGCAACTGAACTAAAGACAGTTTTTGTGGAACACAATAGTTCAATTATAAGAAGAGTCTTCGCGAACTATACCCTTCAATTTGCACTTCGTACTACGTTAAAAACTATTTACATATGTGGAACAGAAACCGCAAAGAATATTTTTGAAATTGCAAAACCCCAGCATTTTGCATTTATCACTTTACAGTTACCATTTAGCACATTTTTAACTTCCGTGGAACAGAAACTTATGCAAAGTGATACAAAAAATTGATAAGTGAAGAAGAGTGAAAAGTTGGTAAGTCTTTTTGTGGAATAGGGCCCTGATCTGGCGTTTCTAGTAATTAATGGCAGCATTTAATTTTGGTATAATAAAGTTTTTTATAGCTAAAGTGTTTTCTTCCATGCATTGTATGGAAGAAAATAAGCAACACTGTCAGCAAGAAAAATTATAAAAAATGGAAATTTATTAGAAACTTGAAAATAAAACTAATGGATTAGAAAACTGCATACTTGAAAAGTTTCTAAAATATTGGAATGAACTATATTTTTATAAAAAATAAATTACAAAAATTTAGGTCTAAAAATATTTCGTAGGGCATCTTGTAGTAAAATCAACGAACTAAATTTTTACCATGTACACTAAACCCCTAAAATCTGATTTGCGGGGCAATTTAGTACCTGCTTTGAATAAGTATAATTTAACACACAAACAAGTTTTCCGTTTCAACTTATTACTAGAGTTCAAGTTGAATCTTGAGATTTGGTGTATTCTCTTGAGTGGTTAGAGGGTTATATTGTTCCAGAAAAATTTTGCCTAACAGTTGTGATGCTATAAGAAAGGATAGTAAGTTAATAAATGCAGTATTTTTTAACATGTTTATAACGCAGTTTCATTTACGGCATTTTTCTCTCCAAAATATAAATATTTGGCATTCGAAAAATTTTGTGGTTCTTAACATCAGAGTAATTTGGTAATTGTGATAATTCATCCACTGTTTTCGATCTACGTTAATTGAAAATGCTTTCTGAGAAGACTAAGCTTCTTTCTACATACATTTTTTCATTAAACCTCTATTCAGACGTATTTTCCTCATGATGCAATAAATAATGGAGATATTCCTCGTGACAACTTCCTTGTATGCACTTTTCTGGCTTATTCGATTTTAACATAATAATGTGCAAGTCTCCAGTAACTGAAAATTTCGGTTGATTGCTGACAATTTTTTTTAACTTTTGGTCTTACAAAAATTTGTCTACATAATGGATGGATTTCATAGAAATTCCCGTTATTTGTTGTTATTTTTTTGTTGGGGGTTTGCATATTTTATGCCATATAAAATTCATGGGTTAATTGGAAAAAGCTTCAAAAACCAAAATTACAAAAAACATTTCCAAAAATCAATCGGAATTTTAAGCCATTTCAGACTTGCATATTAAACCAAATGAGCCACAAAACTACACACCCAAAATTTGTTTAAAAATTCGGATTAAAAAGTTTGAAAATTTGTTGAATTTTTATAAATTTTGTACAAAATTTTACTTGTATACGCCTTTTTTTATGGAGGGAATATTTTATTTTTAAACAACAACAAAAATATCATGAAAAACGTTGTGAATATAATAGAAATTCAACATCTGGTCAATTGTTTGATCAACGCTTTGAAAGAGGTTGGAAGTTCATTACTTAAACTCTTGAGAAGTCTCAAAATTCGAATGATCGTAAAATATAACTCACAACAGAACAAGGAGGTGGTGGAAAGAGTAGTGTATGTGAACTGGAAGTGCAGCAACAAAATTGTACAAGCTCTATGAAGCGGTCGAAAAACTGTAAAATAATTCAGTTAATATTTGCTCATAGTTACGTGTGTAACAGCAGGTGGATCCTCCGATACAGGAGGCATACAAGCAGCGACTCGGAAGCTATGACCCGCAAATTAAAAGTGGCCCACGAATTATAAAAAAAATTTCTAATAATCTTACAAATGCTACAAAAAAAGTTCGGGACGTTTTGGTGTGAAATCGTTGATTTTAATAGTGAAATTGGGCATTTTCGTAATATTTCCACAAATTCTGATTTGGAAGTAAATGTGCGTATGAAATGGTTACATTTGTTTTCGTTTTCCCAACGGTTTCAGCTGAAAATATCGAACATGTTCACAAACAAACAGGTATAGAAAAGCGTTTGCTTGCTTCCTTTAGACTAGTTAAAAAAGAGGTTGCTATCGATTCTCATAAGAGACTTGGAGTCATCCTCTGTTTATGAGAAGCTTCTTTCTCCTCAATTCTGGCATGCCAACGTCAATGTTCGATCGTTTAATTTTTTTCAAAAAACAGGAGAAGCACAGTTGGTGAAATAATTAGTCGTATATCTAGCGTACGTAATTCACCTCATCATCTTAGAATTTTCTTTCATAATTTTTCAAGCCTAGAATTAAATCTTAATTGATACGTACAATGAGTTCGCAGCAAAACTTTGATATTTTCGTTATTGTAGAGACTTGGCTTAGCGCTGATTTTTATGATCCAGAATATTTTGATCCTAACATGTATGATGTATTTCGTATAGATAGGTTCACTATAAAAACGGGATGTGTGGTGTGCTTATTGCTGCTCACTGTAAATACCGTGCTACATCTAAATTATTGGATAATCAAGACACACTCCTTGACCAACTATGTATTTGTATACAAGGATCTTTTGGCCATTTGTTTGTATGCGTTTCATAGATACCTCCTAACAGTTCGGAAAGCCTATATAAGGTGCATACTGATAATGTTACATCCTTGGTCTCTAATTCAAATAGTGATAGTAAATTTGTTGCCTTGATGACTTTAACTTAGGAAATATTACTTGGTCGCCAGCATACGATGATACTGATCTCATTCCTAATAATGTTAATCATAGAAATGAATTGCATATGTATGTCTTGTGAATAGCTTTTTGAATTTTAATCTTAGGCAGATTAACAATGTTTTAAATAATCTGAATTAGGATATAAGTAATAATATGAACTACTTGCTTAATGAATGCTTCTCTACTTTCTCTATTTTGAGCTGTTATCATGTTCCTATTTTTCTTAATATTGAATTCTATGAGTTCTCTCCCGTTACCTATGAAACCCATAGTATTTCTTTTAATTTTAAAATGTGTAAGTAATTTTGATAACATTAACCATTTATTATCAAATGCTGATTGGGATTCGTTGTTTTCCGGCTTAGATGTCTCAAGCTATTTTAACATTTTTAAATCTACAGTTCTTGAGATTGCTTTAACTAATATTTCTTTAAATAAAAACAGTCAATATAAAATTCCATGCCAAAAAAATAAAAAATAAAAGATAAACTAAGGATTCTGTTTGTATTTTGAAATTCAGAGAATATGCGAAAAAATATAATTGGTTGGATAAATTTTTATGCAATTACTATATTCAGAATTTTGAAGCCAGCATCAAATCAAATCCAAAAGCTTTTTGGAGTTTCAATAAATCTATGAAATCAAGCTCTATTATGCCTTAAGTATTATTTTTGAAAGATAAAACCTCAGATTCGGCCAATGAAGCAACCGATCATTTGGCAGATTTTTTTAAATCCAATTTTACTCTTCCTTCGGAAGGAGACTTTGAGTTTGAGTGTGATTTGGAATCTTGTGTTGATATAGGGTTGTATACTTTATCTTCCGATGATATCGTCAATGGTATTGCCAAACTTAAGAGTTCTTCGCAAACGAACGTTGATGGTCTTTCTGTGGCTCTGTTAAAAAATTGTGTTTCGCTTTCGTATCCTCAGAAGATAATTTTTACTAGATTTCTTGGAAAGTGTCTTTATTACACAAATCTTTAAAAGTGGAAACAAATGAGATGTCAGTAATTACGGACCTATGTATATCCAAGTTTTCGACTACGTCTAAACTGTTTGAATATATCATTAAAGACAAGGTGTTTTTCGCGGTTAAAAGTTTGATTTGCCCTAACCAGCATGGCTCCATTCTTGCTACCGTTTCCAATTTGGCTCTTTTCTCAGAAGACCGTATTTCAGCTTTTTAAAAGGGCTTTCAGTTCGATGTTGTTTATACCGATTTCTCTAAGGCCTTCGATTGAATTTCACATGCTATCTATGTATGTATGTTCAGAAATTAGCACGCCTAGGCTTTCACTCCGTATTTCTCATTTGGTTACAGTCCTATCTTTCGAATAGACGGTGTATGGTTGTCGTTGACAACTCACAGTCTTATTCGTTTATCGCTACATCTGGTGTTCTCAAGGTAGTAATTTGGGGTCCTTCGCTGTTTTTACTGTGTATTAATGATATTAGTAGTTGTTTTTCATACGCTAATTTCTTACTTTATGCTAATGATTTAAAAATATATTCTATTATTAAAAATTCATTTGATTCTCTGGAGCTTCAAGCTGATGGCCAAGTGTTTTATCCCGGTACATACATCTTATTTTATCTCTAATTATCGATTGAATTCAGTTAGTGAAACTATGGACCTGGCTGTTGTATTCGATGCAAAGTTTGCTTTTATTAATCATATTAACTATTTCATTTCTAAATCTTATGTTATCTTGGCATTTGTCAGACGCCATATTACAGAATTTTCAAGTCCTTACACACGCAAACTGCTTTATACATATGTCATTTGTTCGTTCAAAACTAGAATATGCATATTTCATTTAGAGACCGTATAATGCCTATCATTTTGTTCGAATTAAACGAAACCAAAAAGTTTTCATTGCTATGCTCTTAGTATCTTTCGCTTACATGATCCAGTCCCCTCATACTGCTCGAGATGCCTTCTTATTAATCTAAACTCCCTGGAATCTGGAAGATCTATATTATCCTATCTTTAGTGTTTGATATTATTTGCGGAGTTGTGGATTGCCTCTCACTTCTTGAACGGTTTTATTTCAACACTCCAGCTGGATCGCTTCGTAACTTTGATTTTTTTATATCGGCTTCATAAGAACTATTTATACAACAAATGCACCCATCACTAAACCGCTCATAGAACTCAATACAATCTCTAAATATTATGAGATAGATTTTACTTCATCAAAACACTATTTCATAACCCTTCTTAATTATGCCTATAAGTAAAGAACTGAAACGTAATATCATATTCCTTTTGATATCGTTTTGTAAGCGTTAAATAAAATATCCCTTATGATATGCTTCTAAAGCACACTGGTATTGAATATGATATCCTTTCGATATCATTTTGTAAATGTTAAATAAGATATAGCTTATAATATGCTTCTAATTCACACTAGAATTAAATATGAAAGCCCTTATGATATCAATTTATATCTCTATTCAATTATATCTTTTTTGATGAAATAACTGAAAAATAAGACCATTAGCATCATTTTTTTCATACAAACTTTTAACATCATGTACTATATGTACGATTATATAACTATTTATTGGTACACAATTTTATTGGTGATAAAATGGCGTTACAAATATTTATTTCATACATATTTAACCCTAATTCTTATTTCTTATTCCACTTTTTTCGCTTCATCTGCCAGTTTTACAGAGTCTCAGCATGAATATTCTTTTTATATTCTATGTTGTTCTTACCGTCTCTTTATTTTCCCAAAACACGGCCTTTTTTAAATGGTGGTAAATATATGAAATTGTTGTTAAAATATAATTTTTGTAGTTCCCTATTGAAAAAAACACGTGGTTACGTTTCGTGTTCTTATAAAAACCAAGCAACACAAATTCGTTTAAACCTCATGTAATATTCTGAGACATTAGAAGTGACTCATCAAAATTCACCCAAACTCCCCATGTCCCAATTGTTGAGACTTTTGTATACATTTGATTTACGTCTTGGCATGTTCCGAAAATTCGAGACATAGGTCAAAGTTGAATTTAAGTCTAGTTTAAGGTTTTGCGTTTCACTTTTCAGCAAAACTTCAGTTAAACTTAAGTCGCGAAGATTAGTGGCTTAAACTGTTCTTAGATTTGGTAAAAGCTGATAAGAGCAAAAATACTTGTGAATTTCAAAACAAATAAAATTGGTAGCAAAATAAATTCGTACATATGGAATGTATTTTCAGTTAATAATAGCACGTAAAACATATCATGGTATCGGAAAAAACTCAACGAATTGCTGACTACTTTTTCTGCATTACAAGATGACGATTAGGCAATACATATATTCGCTATATGATGACAAATAATTTCGTGTATATTTCGCGGTGCTATCATATTTTTGAATAAATTATTTCCATACCTTTTAAGTACGCAAATATGATCGAAATCTTGAACTGATCTTAGCCAATATTTTTCTCAACTAGAACTTGAGTTCAGCTTAAGATGTTTTAGTAAAACTGACCCTTGAATGTTCATTGCTTCAAGCAAAGAAAATATTTTTTAATTATATTGCGTACAGGAAAATGTATGATACAAAAGGTAGATAACACTATATTGAAAGTATAAAAACACTAACAATTAGGTACACTGGCCTTAATTTAAGATCATTTCAAGCTTAATAAAAATTGATATATAGGATCCACTTCCATATTAGAAAATTTAAATACTATTACCTTATCACTCTGTTTTATCTGTGCTGTATCTCTTCGTTTTATCCACAATAATTTTAAAATGCAATTGAACAATAACCAAACTGATTCCAGTCAACAAATATTTTCGCGAGTCCATCGTCACTTTTGCAAGAAAATGTTCGCACACGTTTGGAACAGTAGCAGGGAATGATTTTTAACGAGTGGATATGCTTATCATATATTCTAATGACATACACACTTATATGACCTAGTGAAATATATACTATATATTAACTTTTAATATAAAATATTTGAACTTTCTTAAAATGCTTACTTAAATTATCGAAATTCAAAATGCCCGCTCTCGAGCGACGGTGCACTTTGGCAAGGAAACGTTTGCACAGGGGTGGAAGTGAAAATTAGCAGGAATACGGTCATTTACAAGCGACGAACATTGGCAAAAAGTGTGCTAACTTACGCTTGCACACGGGTGGAGATAAAAAATGAAAAAGGAAACACTGCTTATCGGGCTGAGATGCAGTGAAGCGGTCACTCAGTATACTCAGGATCTAGACGCACAAATGATCTAATGAATATCAAATATGTGGTTTTATTATAAAACATTTAAATTCTTATAATATACTTACTCAAATTTGCACACAAAATATCACCGAATTAGAACAATACAAAGGGATCAGTGAAACCGACTCTTTGTTTTTTTATTTGAATTTTACTACTATTTAAAAATATTTGAAAAAACTCGTACATAAACTTCCAAAAAGTAACACGATTTTAGCTAAAGGAGACGCCATTTGAATAGTGAGGAGCGAAGCTGCTTGTGTATCAAACCTTTCATTATTGAATCCTGAGGTAACAAGATCAATGGCAATATTGTCAGCTGACCTTACTTCCCATAGTGATTCGAATTAAAGTCAATTGACGTTTGTTCATTTTTAAGGTGAGCAAAAATTTAGCAATAAAGTAAATTATATAAATTAAAATTCAAATGGAATATCACCTTTACAAACTTTTGGACACAGTTGTTAGTGAAGATTTTATGGATATTCTAATAAGAAACGTTTCTAACGGTATAGAAGTCGATGACGGCTTGTCATCGTCTAGTAAACAACAGCAATGAAAATGGTATAGAATTGAAACATTGATTAAAATGCTGAAAAATAATACTCTGCCTGACTTTAAAATCAAATAGAAAGTAAGAACACCAGTTCTTAAGCGGGTCGACGAAAATCTTATCGCGAATAGTGGCGCAAGTATGTCATCAAACGTCACAACTAGCAAGGAGGAGGAAGACAATGATGATGACGCCATCCATCTCAGCAAGAGTAATATAATTTTACTACAGTGCATGCCCTGCATAGATATGAAACTCTTTGCTGTCTAGTGAGCTGTCAAGTTGTGCATATTTTATAGCACTTTCCAATAGTGCCACTAGACCAAAACGCTTGTACTCGTTCAGTAAAACACGCAAAACAAATTTCACAGTTAAATAACACTCTGTTAGTGTTGCTATTTTTCAGAATTATTAATAAAATGGTTCTTAATTTTAAATACTGTCTTTATCTTAATTTTTGTGGTGAGAACACAACATATTTTAGGGATAAAAAGTGGTGGATTTCATTCATATATGTATATTGGTAGCGCAGTTTCACGTGTCAGGTTTCATCGGTCCCCTGATTCAGTTTTGTTGCCAGCTCAAACCACGAGGGACCCTCTCAGCAAGAAAATGTGAGAGTTTCGTATCTTATTATCTTTGCCTGTTATATATTGGAAATAGCAATAAAGTCATTGGATCTCATTCCGCACTACCATAGCAAATAGTGCCAATTGACATTATTTCAATTGATCTTGTTACCTGCCACCGTGTTGAGCGCCTTAACATCCCAACAATATTTTTCAGCTGGGAAAACGCCCTGAATATTCTCATTCATTTTTACACAGAGATGTCATAGACTATCAAAAAACTGACGATCAGGAAGAAAGATTTTTGTATGAAAAAATGCCTCAGGACGCAGTGAGAACTTTCATAAGACAAAGCTGGGGAACGGGAAGCGAGCATACACTCTAAAAAGCGTATGTAAAGTTACTATGGAAAAGTTTTGACTTTCTAGCAAAAATGTGTGTACAAACGCAAAAAAAAAAACCTTTAAGAACTGCTGCCAAACATTTTGTGCGTAATATTACAGTTATTTTAGTTGCACATATGTATACACATTTAATAAATTTGAAGTGCATTTAACGACTTTTGGGCATACGAAATTCAAAATTCAACAAGGGCTCTTTACTTTTATTTAAGCCATGTTTGAAAGTAAACACGCATTATATACAACTACTCATAGTGAGTTCTACTACTCGGGAAATAGCTGCTGCAAGTTTTTCGAATTTTTCGTGCATAGTTATTTCAAGATTATTAAGTCAAATATAGTTTAAAGTATTAATTTGTAAGTTTATAGTAGTTTACAATAAACAAAGTGTACGTGGGTAATATATTGTTCGTGTACTAAAGGCATTTAGTATATGTTCACCAAATTAGAGCAGTATGAATTTTGATCCTAGTATTTCCGTAAAACAAAGAAAATGGTAACGAAAAACGTTTTTCCACTTTTTAATAAAGTAAATAAAAACATCAAAACTGAAGCTGCAAATCTAAAAGACAGCATCCCAAAGAGGAATGGCGTGGAATTGAGGTAGGCTGGAAATCCGAAATCGAATTTCCAAGCACTAGGGCTAGCAACTCCTTCTTTCTCTGTGTAAGAAGGAATTTTGCCACTCCCCTGTCCGGTCTTTTCAGGAAGCACTTGTTTGTTCTGCTGCAGGTATCGGAAGTGCAACAACGGTCCTCATGCGTCTTATGCATGACATCTCTGATGCATATAACCTTTCAAGTCCAAGGGTAGCAAATCCAGCAAGGCATTCAAAGCCGCTCCTGATGTCGTGTCCCGATACGCACCTCTGCAGTCTGTTTAACGTACAAATGAATGCGAAAGAATTTTCGCATTTCTGTTAATATGGTAACCTATCCCAACCTCTGCCATGGTGCAAATACCATCTTTCTCCCCCACAGTCAGCAATCTTGTAGATAGCATAGAGTGGGCCCACCTTATAATTGTTTCGTCCACCCCTTGTCTGCTGGCCGCTGGCCATATAGAATCAATGTTAGCGTTGTCAAAAGCCTCTCAATATCAGCAAAAACTCCCATTGTGTACTCACCTGCTTCCTGCCCCACTTCGATCTTTGTTACAAGATCATGTAAAACTGATCCATAGGATTTTCCACTTTGGTATGCATGTTGATAAATACTAAGTGGACTGCCCACCAAATCTTTTGATGTGATGTGTTTTTCGACCCTGCGCTCCAGGCTCTTCAGCATGAAAGATGACTGACTAATTGGCCTGGAGATGTTTGCTAGTGTATAATCATCTTTTCCTGGTTTGGGAATGAAGACTACCCAAACTTTTCTCTAAAGCATGGGAATGTGAACAAATGCCAGAAAAAAACTAAATATTCTTATCAAGGCTCTAATGAGCTTGTACCTCCCTCACTTTAGCATTTTCGGATACACGCCATTAGGGCCTGGTGACTTAAAACTTCACTGACTCCTCAGTCACCCCCCATGATGCAACGTACCAGTTTAGTCTAGTGGATTCTCCCGTCGTGTTATCTGCCCCATATCTTTGCCTGCGCCAGAAATTAACCTGCTACCCGGAAAGTGGGTTTCCAGGAGAGTTTTGTAGGTCTCTTAAGCGACGTACTTTGCGATCCATCAGACCATTTGAGAGAGTAAAGCCCGACTGTTCGGTTTTGCTGAAGTACCTTGCACAGCCTTGCCGACTCTTTCATATTCTCAATACCATTACAGAAGTTCATATAAGAGATTAATTTCGGAGCTTGAATTTGCCTCTTATACTCCCTCTGCACGATATGATATTCGGACCAGTCTCCGTTTTTTCGAGTATTTAGCGCTCTACTGCGAAGTTTTCTTGAACAATTACGAAGTTTGGTAAGTTCAGAGTTCCACCGCGGCCTTTCTGTCGCTCTAAATTGAAGGACGTTATCCCAAGAAATCTCTCCACGGCCGCAAATACGCCCACGATAAGCCCATGGTTTCTGGATGAGAATTATTTGCCGAATTGTATGCAGCTTTGTATGCATACTGCATAGGAGAGCAGTAGACGATTTGCTATGCTGCAGATTAATTGGCGTGAAAATAATCTCAGTCATACCTACAAGAGATAGAACCGGAAATTATTTATTCGCCTTCTTTCTCTCCTTATCCTGGACTTGGACATGAATCCATCCCAGATGTAGGTGGGTGCGGCTTCCTTATCTAATGGGTGTTTTTTTTAGACATGTGGTTTTCAAGAAGAAATTAAACCCATGTAGTTTAATTTTATGGCCAAGAATTTGGCTTTATTATAAAAATAAGGGTTAGCCATTATGTTTTAAAAATTATTTCGGGCCAATGACCGCCGCAGCTGGGTCGAATAAATTCAAGCCGGGAGGTCCAATTTGTGACAACTTTTTGCAGCAGTTGGGGCCATATGCCAGCAATTACGCACCGAATATTCTCTTCCAAGGCGTCAACCGGCTCGGGCTTTTCTGCGTACAGAAGCGGCTTCACATAACTCCACAAAAAATAGTCCAGCGGTGTTAAATCGAACGATCTTGGAGGTCACGCCACAGGCCCACGAAAATTTCCGAAGTAAATCTGTTCAGTATGAAATGGCAAACGAAACTGAGTATAAATCAAGTAACACCCTTTAGTTCGAATTACTTTCAATTATTTTATTATGCTTACCTTAATTGGCGTAAATTTAACCAATTTATTTTTAGAGTGTATTCACAAGAAAATATTCTTAATATTCAAGCAAATTTTTTATAGGAAAACGATCTCAAGCGTAGTGCAAATTTATTTATTATTTAATTAATAAATTATTTAACTTAATTTCACCGGAGAGATTTCGTTTATTTACACTTTTTATGCCGATTAACACTATAACCAATTTCTAGAAACAACTGAAAACTTCAATGCATTTTCAGTGACAATTTCCGCACTGAATTTGCAGGTCCTTACCTCAAATACTGTTGAGAATATATGTCTGCATAGACTCATTTCTACATATACATACATATTTGGATGTGTATTTACCTGAATCCGTTATGCATAAATGTTTGGAGACACATACATACTTACACATCTATACATGTGCATATTTATGTATATATGTATGCATTTAAGGCTATAAGTCGACGGTGATGATATGTCATTGTAAGGCACTGATAAGCATGACATTTTCATTTATTTGGCGATTTTGATTTTCAACCTCTGATAGCAGTTTGGTTTCCTTTGTTTACTTTCATGGACTTTAGGCAAAATCTACAACAAGGGGATTCCAACTGCACAATTTTCCTTTTTTAAGCAACGCAAAGAAAATTGCATGGAACATTTCTTCATGAACACACGCCAATCACACGCTGACAGGATTAGAAACTAATAATACTTTTTTTATAAATAGCTGGGGCATGAAACGTCCTTAAATTTTCTATTTATGACTAGAAGTTGAGCATACATTTTTGGGAATGAAGTCATCTGAGATCAAATTGCGTTACTGTTTTCGCTTAGTGTGATTTTAATCCGAACAACCAATAAAAACCACCTGGTATAAAAGATGGAGACAATATTGTACAAACCTATTTTATTTCAGGCCGACGCTTTTTGTTAATGAAGCGTATAATTTTATATATTGTAATTTTTTTTCCATAGTAGACTTGATGGTTTTGTTTTTATGTATGAGAGTTAGCGGCATTTGCATTTTTAACACATATGTATGTATGTATGTGCATACAGAATGTCTGCTGGGTTCGAAGTCGTTAGAACACATCTCCAAGTTATTCCTTTGGATAGGGCTCGGATTGCGTTGATGCGATTCGCGACAAAAACGTTGTAGTTGGCTGGTTCGTTACGTAGCCACGATAGCACAATTGAGCCGGGCCAGCGGAACACCTTTCCTTGGAAATGTTTTGCATTTTCTATCTTCGCACTTGATCGCGACCAACAGCAAAAGCTCAAGCTTTGGTATCATGTGTATATTAAGGGAAGTTACACGTGATTTGGAAAAACAAAGATTGGTTTGAATGTATCCGTCTCTTTCAGTGCGTATGTATTATAAAAAGTTTTCGCTGATAGAACGTTCCTATTGCCCTGAAAAATTAGATTCTGAGAAATTTTTCAATTTCTTGGATTTCATTCAGATGGCAACGGGTAAACTTTAAGATACTGAAAAGTACCGAAAAATACTAAAACTCTCGGAATGCTTCATTTGAAAAAAGAAAATTGTATGCATAAACAAAAGCATGCAAATGGTTAAAAATAAAAAAATCAAAGCATTGCAAGATATGGAGAATTCGAACACTAGAAGGTGGAGAACGACTTGTCGAGGTGTGGAAGGACAAGAAAGAAAATGTAAGCAAGTTTTAAATAATGAGAGGGCAAAAAATCAAGATTTTCAAAAAGTCGGGTCAAAGGGTACTCACGCTCATTAACATTGTCTGTTACCACTACATATTAGAAAAAATAGCAATTACCTTAATCAAAACTACTGACTGTCATACAAATTTCAATTAAATGAAATCTGTTTGGTTGAGTGAGAGTTTAAATTGGAATTTCTTCATCTAAACACCACAACAAAACACATGAGATTGTTGTATTTTCTCTATGGCTTATACCTGTTAAATATGTCTTATATCTGGTGTAAAAAAGTATACTCAATAATACAACGGTTTGAATCGACCAGTCCCGAGAATTTCGCGTTACAAAAAAGCTCGGGGTTCTGGAATTGGCTTCCCTATAATTAACCCTCTAACGGGTAAAGCTGCCTTGAGGCAGCCATCTTTTTTAAGTCCAGGACTTCCTATTTGAAATTTTATTTACAAAAATTATTGTTGACAGTACTTAAAAATATATATTACTTAAACTTTGGTCACCCTAAAGCTCAATCAGATGTTTGGTTTAACTTTTGTGATCATTTGATTTTCAAGTTTGTGCAGAAAAGTGTAAAAAACGAAGTTGCAGAAAAGTGATATTTGAAAAAAATAAAAAAATTGTTTATAGACGTCGGGTACTTTTAATTATTTGTGGGTGAGTAGCCTATAGTGTTTAGTGTTCGAATATGCACAATTTTATTCAAAAACTGGTGTTACATGGTGCTTTAGGGGTAGACAACTGATAGCAGCCTGCAGGCAGCCTTGCCGGCTTGGGCGAAATTTTAGTTCGTGCCAATTCTTACTTGTTTTTCATTGGTTTCATTATTATTGTTATAGAAATGAGCAATAGACGAAAGTTCAAGCTGTCCGAGATATCTGATGAACAGATATTGAAATTTATGGAAGAAGTTGCATCGGATGAAGGGGGTGACGATGCCAGCAGTGATGATTTCAGCAGTGATGATGAGTGGAAGGATCCAGATTTCGCACCTGCTGAACTGTCATTAGATGACGATCGCTACATTTCCGCTTGCATAAGCGATATGAATGCAGGAGAAACAAGCGATTTATTCATTCAGGCGACCAACTTTCCCTTAATTTGTCAGAGTTTGAAAATGCATCATAGTTTGCAAACATAGAGCCATCAGCATCGGCTGCTTCAGCTGCAAACATAGCTCCATCAACATCGGCATCAGCTAATATTTATTTATTTATTTATTTATTTATTTATTTATTCAATATATATAATCTAAAAAATATAAAAGTTTCTTACAGATTATTGTGATAAAGAAAGGCACAATTAACAATTACTTAACCAATTCATTTAACAAAAGCTTAAATTTAGTTTTTGGTAAATAGAAATCAAGTGCAGTGGAATTCATGATTTTATTATATTCATTTAGAGTCCTTAAAATAGGAGAATTAGTTGCATATAGCGTTCTTGCTCGTTCTAGGAAAAAAGTATCATGAATGCGTGAATGCGTTCTAGTAAGAATGGGCAGTCAATCGCACCTCGAATGATATCAAAGACAAAAGTGAGAGAAAGTATAGTCCTTCTAGAGTTAAGAGATTTTAAATTAATTAGCTGACACCTAGCGCTATAAGAGGGAAGCGGGAACTAAAATGTAAAGAGCGTAGGGCGAACCTGATAAACGTTTTCTGAATTCTTTCGAGTCTCAATATGTGGCGTTCAAAGTATGGCCTCCAGATGAAGACTGCGTATTCTAATTTAGAGCGTACAAGTGAGGTAAATAATAGTTTCAAGGTGTAAGGATCACTAAAACCTGAACTGAATCGGCGAATGAAAGCAAGCATAGAATATGACTTGGCAATAGTGGAGTTTAGGTGGCTATGAAATAAGAATTTAGAATCGAAGACCACACCGAGATCGCAAATTTCGCCCACTGTACATAGCTGAGAGCCACTGATGTAATATGAAGTAGCAATAAGGGAGCGAGATTTGGCGAATGAAACATGAAAACATTTTTTTATATTTAAATGTAATTGGTTCTTTCTACACCAGAAAGCAATATTATCAAGATCCGACTGGATCTTAAGAGAATCTGAATTACTTGAAATAGTCCTGAATATTTTAAAGTCATCAGCATATAGTAAAAATTGAGAATGCTTAAAACAGCTAGATATATCATTAATAAAGATAATTAATAGAAGGGGGCCGAAAATGCTCCCCTGGGGAATACCAGAGGATGCAATGAATAGGCGGGAAGGCGCATTATCTACCACGACGGTACATCTGCGGGACGAGAGATATGATTTTATCCAAGAAAGAAAAATTGAGTGAAAGCAAAGGCTTACTAATTTTGAAACTAAAATTGAATGGCTGATCTTATCGAAGGCTTTGGAAAAGTCGGTATAAACTGCATCAACTTGAACTCGTCGCTTAGTCACGAAATATAACTTCTTCTTGACAATAAACTCAAACAATTTGGAAACCGTCGACAGTTTAGAGATTGGTCGATAATTAGAAACATTATTCTTGTTACCACTCTTGAAGATTGGCGATATAGAGGAAACTTTCCAATCATCAATGGACACCCCACAATTAAGAGATTTATTGAAAATTAATAAAATTGGATACGCAAGTGCAGAACAATTCTTTAATAGAAAGGAGGATAGCCCATCAACATCCGTTTGCGATGAGGATTTAATATGCAGAATTCCATCAATCACGTCATCGAGCGTTAAGGAAAGAGCCCCAAAATTAATTCGGGAGTCGGTACTGACATCTGGTATAAACTTATTAGCTTGATTCGAATCCTGTTCAAAGTTTGAGCTAAAGAAATCTGCGAAAAGATTAGCCGCCTCCAAAGAAGAGTTAGCAGTAGCTTCATTATAAAAAACTACCGAAGGAATGCTTGAGCATAGTTTCATAGAACTTACATAGCGCCAAAAAGCCTTTGGATTGGACTTGATGTCTGATCCTTCCATTCCACCGTCTTCTGGAGGATTCACTTTGTCCAGTAATTATTGCCTAACCTTGGTTTGATTGAGCACGTATTTTCAACGTTTGTATTTTTTCAGAAGGATATCTCTAAAGATTCGCATGTATTTTCGAGAATGACATGGCGCAAGAGATCAATGCGTCTCCATGTGAATGAGATCGCTTTAAATGGGCACTCGAAAATGCCAGACAATATCATGAATTTGGATACTCGAATGGAGTACTTTTGCTATTTTTTTACCACTGAAACTGTGCAAATGATTGTTGAAGAGACCAACCGAGCAGCCATAACTCAGGACATCACCACACAGTTCAAAACAAGTGTTGAGGAAATGTACAAGTACATTGGAGTTTTGATCTATGTACATGTCTGTCTACAGATATCCTAATATTGATAGTTACTGGGGGCAAAATGCTTTTCAAGCTGTTCAAAGAGCAATGATATTGAAAGGGTTTCTGACAATAAAACGGTATCTGTGTTTTGAGGACTAAAAAACTATATATTGTTTTTTGATAATTTTTACTTCACTGTACCTTTATTAGTATACCTACGTGCTAGAGGCATTTATAGCTTAGGTACTGTAAGAGTGAATATAATACCCTGCAGTAAGGTTCCTTTGGACAAGGAAATAAATGCAAAAGGAAGAGGGTATTCAACAGAATATATGAGTAGTGCTTACGGCATTGAAATAACAAGTGTTCTTTGGAAAGACAACAAAGCCGTGAGACTGATATCTACCTATGTTGGCAGGAAGCGATTTGAACGTGGGACTAAAGCTGAGCACCCTTCAAAGACGACGCGATATGATAGAAAAAAGAGACAATATATTAGTGTGGACTGCCCTCAGATCGTGAAGGAATACAACGCACATATGGGAGGGGTTGACCTGATGGATGGGCTCATGGGACGATACCACATTCGCGCAAAAACCCGAAATCCAATGACTAAGCTATTTTACCACCTAGTGGATATGGCAGCAACAAATTCTTATATAATGTATCGTCGAGTGGATGCTGAGAAACAGAATGATTCAACTTATAATTCGGAGGCGAAATTGCTGAAGCTTCCAAATTTTAGGGGGGAAATCGGGGCAGGTTTGGTGATGTACTCCAAAAAAACGTTCTGCAGGCAGAAAAAGCCAAAGTAATATACCACAGCCTCTCTACAAAACTGGGCAAAAAGCACAACATCCTGTTGCTGATGCGCGTTTTGATGGATTTATGCATTTCCCGAAATGGTTTGCCCAGAGACATTGGCAATAAGAAGTGCCAACTGTGTAAAACATCAGAGACGCAATGTATTTGCGAAAAATGCAACCTGCATTTATGCTGCTCTGCTAATAAAAATTGTTTTACGACATATCATATACATATACAAAATAAATAAATAAATAATATGTGAAATAAAAAAGAATACAGGAAAAACAAAAAATTAATAAAAACTACTCTGATCTACCTGACTATTTTTTTTACGGCTGAACGGGTAAGACTGCCTTGAGGCTGCCTTCTTTATTTTTTACCTGTCGTCTAAGTGCAATACAAATATAAATATTTTACTTCATTTTTCGTTTTTTACCGCCATTTTTAACGTGTATAGCAATTATGAACAAAATCTGTTCACTGGATCGATTTTGCCTGTTTGAGGGTTAATATGTATGTATATGCATAAACATTGGATGGGCATCCCTATAATTTATATATGTATAAATATAAATACATATGTATATATGCGGGGCTACAATGGCGCTTGGCCATAGTCAACTTTAAAGTTACTTACAGCCCAATTTGATAGATATTTAGGTCATTAAAAATTATGGTCAAAAAGCTGCAACCAACTTCAAAGCCGACTTTATTCTGAGTTTGACTGCGCCCCAGTCATTTTAATAGATTATACTTCAAACTATACAAAACGTGATCGTGATAAGTATTTACTCAAGTGCTTCGTATGTATGTACATACATATGTACGTCCGGCGTGAACGATTGTTTGAATCTCAAAAGGTCAAATGCCTGCCATCAAAATAAAACAATCATAGCAGCACACTTTCATACATACATACATATGTACACAATTACTACATGCATATGTACATATTTTATACTTCTATGCTAAGAACATTCAACATAAATTTAAAAAAAGTAGTAAAGGATCGAGCACAGAAGCTCTCTCCTAGGACTCCTAGAAGGACGTTGGTGCTGTTTCTTTTGCCAACTGGCATGCACCTCTTATTTGTATGTACATATGTAAATATGTAACAAAGGCGGTTGCGCGTGCTTGTCATGTGCCAGTATGCAACAAAAATAGGAGAATAGAAGGTTCAAATCAAATGTCAGAAGTTATGAACTGTAAACAGAAGTGAGAGGAAGTACAAGAAACAAAAAATGCAAAGGCGACACAGCCGGCGAATGGTGTTGTAACAAAAATAGACACGAGTCCTTAGCGATGTATTCTCCCGTGCGGTAGATTCACACAAACTCACACTTTCTACATAAGGATATGTATATAAATATTCATACATACATACATTGTAGACATGAAAATATCCCGTTTGCAATGACCCGAAAATTTCAAAGCAAGCTGCTTCCTCCTGCCGTTACGCACTTTTGCGTGTCATTTACATACTCGCGCATTTGTCATAGACACGAGACATAGGGTCGATCAGTTCAGAAGTCAAGAATTGGGGATAATCTCAACGCATAATTTTTTTTTTTTGGAGGTGGCATAGTGTTTTTGAATCAGCCCCTCGGGATATTGATTTCTAATGAATTGCTTATGAATACGTATGTCCTCCCTCGGAACTGATTGCTGAAAGAATATGGGAAGTAATCCATTTGTGTATGCGTGTACATTTGTATGTACATAAATGTTCACACATACATACATATGCTCAGATTTATGTTACATCCCAGCAGTTTTTTCAGGGAGATCTCCCTCCGGGAGGTATAAGGGAGAACTCCTAAATGCCTTTTTTTGGAGCAATAAGGGAGATTTGTCGATGTTAATCTCCTTCACTGCTCGCTTGAGAGTACAAAGGGAGAGATGACGATCTTGATCTCCTTTATTGCTCGCTTTGGAGCAATAGGCGAGATTTGCATTTTGGCATAACTCCCTTTGACATGATTAGAGAGTACAAAGGGAGAATTGTCGATTGAAATCTCCTTTATTGCTCACTTTGGAGCAATAGGCGAGATTTGTAAAACGGTTAAATTCTGTTATGTTTTTAGATTTGATTGCTGAGCATCAGTTGAAGTATCATTTGAAGTGCTTTTTGTGTGGTGAGTGGTTTATTTTTTAAAATGAGTGATGAATTTTATTCAAAAAGGCATTTTAAACGCCTTGCAAAAAAAAAATTAGATTCATATATTACTAAACAGACTAAAAATGAACAAGAACAAAATGAAACAAATAGTTTTACAAGCAACAGTGAACAAGAACAAAATGAAACAAATAATTTAACAAACAACAGTGAACAAGAACCTAATGAAACAAATAATTTAACAAGTATATGTGAAGAAATAAATTTGTTTAACAATGATAAAAGTGTTGTGCCAGTAGAAGAAACACTTGCACAAAAATTGGCAGTTTGGGCCATAAAACATCGTGTTTCGAGAAATACGTGCGACAATCTTCTTAGAATTTTGAGTGATGAAAATAAAGATATTCCAAGAAACAAAAAAACCCTGCTAGCAGCATATCAGCCTATGGATATAACTGTTGTTGAAATGCCCCCTGGTGAATACTTTCACTATGGATTGGAAAAAGCATTGCAAATTGAGTCGCAAAACGTCGAAATAGAAGGGGATGCTTTACTTTTAGATATTTTTTGTGATGGACTGCCTCTCTTTAAAAGTTCCGCAAAAAGTATTTGGCCAATTTTAGGCGCAATTAAAAATTGTAATAAATCGTCGCCGTTTTTAATAGGCACATACATTGGACCTTCGAAGCCACAGGCTGTTGAAAAATATTTACAGATGTTTGTTGAAGAGTACATCGCACTTAAAAACAATGGAGTCCTAATTTTTGATAAATGGTTCAAACCACAAATAAGAGTGTTTATATGTGATGCTCCAGCCAAAGCTTTTTTAACTGGAACTGTTGGTCATACCTGTTCATATGGCTGTTCTAAATGTGACCAAAAAGCTGTTCGTAAAAACAAACGACTTGCATATAGTATATCAGCTGGAAATTTAAGAACAGATCAGGATTTTAGAGAGCGAACAACAATAAATTTTCACCAGGCAAAATTTCATGCAAATTTCCATCCACTTGAAAATTGCGGTGTGCGGATGATTACCCAATTTCCTTTGGATGTTATGCATCTTTTTGATTTGGGAGTAGTAAAAAAAACATTAACGCTTATTTGGAAGAAAAAACAATTAAAAAAAACAAAAAATTTCCCGGATAAAATATTGATAGATGAAAAAATTAAAAAGCTTATTAAATCTACACCAAAGGAATTTGTTCGAAAATGCAGATCATTCGATGAATTGCCACGTTGGAAGGCAACAGAATTCCGACAAGTAGTGCTGTACACCGGCTTCATTTTGTTGAAAGATTCAATAGACCCAGAATTATATGACCATTTTATGCTTCTGATGACGGCGTACAGAATGATATCTATACCAAAAAATCATGAAAGCAATTTAATCTGTGTACAGCAGCTATTAGCCTCTTTTGTAGAAGACTTCGCAAAATTATATGGTTCAGATAGAGTAAGTTACAATGTACATAACTTACTGCATATATCCGATTGCGTACGAAACTTGGGTTGCGTGGACAATTTTTCATCCTATAAGTTTGAAAATTTTTTACAAATTTTGAAAAAAGACATCCGAAAATCTACCAAAATCGCCCAACAATTAAACAATCGCATTACAGAAAGAAATTTGATTCCACGTGACACCAAAAACTTTACATTGCTCGGCAATTTATCAAAAGACTTATACTCAAAGTTTGAATGTGGGGACTACTTTCTATGCAATAAATCTCCAAACTGTTACTGTCTACTCAGAGGTTTGGAAATTCTTAAAATAAAAGGATTTTTGGAAGAAGATGGTCAGAAGTTTGTGTTAGGATTTTTTTTTAATGACGTGACCAGTTCCTTTGAATACCCAGTGGACTCCATTAACGCATTAGGAATAGCAAAAGCCTCAAATCTCGACGACTTAGAGCAAAAAATAAATGTGGATCAAATATATTGCAAATTGTTCTCTATAGCAGAAGGCGATTACTTTCATTTCGTCCCAATGCTCCATCATTGCAATAATTAAAATAACTTCATGAAAATAATATATTAAAATACACTAAATATAAATGAATGAAAATAATAGACTAAAATACACTAAATTTATTAAAATAATTTAATTAAAATAATTTGCATTAATAAACAGGTATTGCATATAAATAAAATGACGTCTCAACGTGTTTTTGATTTTACTCCAATCGGTAATTATATTTTATACTACTTATCCCTTAAAGTGGTTTAATTTAAAATTTTCTTCAGACAGCTCAAATTCATCCGTGGTTTTTGAAGGAAATCAATATATAATTCCAACTTCAAACGGTAATTTATAAATATTTGAGTGTATTATTTCATTAATAGATATGATATATTTGATTTAAGAACATATAGAAATAGTCAACACTCAGCCATCGCAATATAGGGAGCTCCTGGCCAGAATGCAAATATTGGAAGATCAGAATCGCATTTTATTGGACCTTGTTTCTAAACAAAGCGTTTTGTTAGAAGGCGTCATATCTTATATAAAACCTAAAACTATTGATCTAGGATTGTTTCCTTTTAAAAAGGTGGACGATATCCAGGCAGCTGAAAGCTTGATCACCACAAAGAGCGAAACAGAAATTGTAAGTAACTTTGAATCAATATTTTTACTTATTTTACTGTTAATAGTAAAAATGAACGTTATTTGTTTTTTACAGTTGACCTATTTGAAACAAAAATTTGGTGGGAAAAAAATTAGCGTTATGTTAGCCGAAATTTTCAACGAAGAAACGCTTTTAAAAGTAAATTGGGATGGCAATAAGGGCAAATTTGCAATTAATAAGTCTGTTCTTTTTAATAAATTCTTGTTTGGTAAGTTTTTAAAATTGTTTATTTAACGAAAACTTAATATTTTGTATACCATTGTTTATTTACAGATGCAATAAAAGATGACAACCTGTCCTTTGAAATATATGAGGACAAAATAAAAGCATCATTTGCGAAAATAAAGGCTGCAATGTATCGCAAAACATATAAATTAAAAACAAAAAATGTACAAAAAATAATAATAAATGAAAACACAATATGAATCAAATACAGATTTATAATAAACATTTATAGTACTTAAAATTAAATATTTATATTTTTTTTGATTGTTATGATCTTTAAATTATTTCATTTAGGTGGTTAAAAGGGTTGTTATTCTATTACTCTATTATGGAGATCTCTCTTATTGCTCTATTGGGAGTATTAAGGGAGATCTCTCCTATTGCTCTATTGGGAGTATTAAGGGAGATCTCTCCTATTGCTCCATTGGGAGTATTAAGGGAGATCTCTCCTATTGCTCCATTGGGAGTATTAAGGGAGATCTCTCCTATTGCTCTATTGGGAGTATTAAGGGAGATCTCTCCTATTGCTCCATTGGTAGTATTAAGGGAGATCTCTCCTATTGCTCCATTGGGAGTATTAAGGGATTACTCCCTTCCAATGACATGCAATGTTAAAAGGGAGTATTCAATTTTACATGTATTTACACACGAGTATAGGGAGTAATAGGGAGATCTCGCTACCTCGCAAGGGATGTCTCCTGGAGACCTCCGGGAGTACTCCCCAGTACTGCTGGGATATTTGTTTAGAGCGTTGCGGCAATATTTCAGTGATCTTCATATAAACATTCACTTCTGTGTGTGTTTATGTACTTATATATACTTTCATTATAAAGGCTACCACTTACGGATTTATCTTAAGTTTCGACGTGCAGTGCAAAATACAATTCACGACTGAGCTTGTACTATTAAAACGTTTTATTATTGTTTTTTTCGGTCCACAGCGATGCTAAGTGTGTGTGGAACATTCGTTCCTAACTCCAAAAAGGAAATAAACTTATATTTTGTCACTAATGCCATCTTGTTACCACCCAATATGATGGTAACGAAATTCTTCGGTAAAAGTGTGCTCGGAATACCAAAAGGGCGTGCACAGAATACAAGAAGACCTTTCCTCGAGACTGAAAAATTAATCTCCATTGCATTATTGATGGCGTTTAATTCTCGAACGACAAGAAAAGTCGGGGTGTTGCTAGCGTATTACATTTTAACTGTACCATCATAAAATGGATGAAAAGTCCGGCGAGATCGCCTATGTATATTAAAATGTATTATTGGTAATAAATAAGGGCGATCAATAAAACAATCAATGATGTTGTACATGAAAGATAGGCACAGTACCGATCTGCGATTTTCTAGCGAGTTAAGGCTTACGAGAACGACATGAGGACAGTATGACGGTATGGGATCCGTAAAATTCAGAGAACGAAGGGGAAATTTGGGAAACATTTTTCGAACAAGTTACATACATATGTATGTATATTCTATTTATGGCAAGTTGAATATATGGCCTCCAAATGAAAACCGCATACTCCAGATGCGACCGAACAAATGAGCTATATATGTAAGTAGTATTCACAAAGGTACGCAATGAAAACTATACCAAATATACGAAAAGGACAGGTTGCACATTCCACACCAAGCTCACCGGCTCAATATTTGTCTGAAGACCTCATGCAATTCGATACCCTTAGTTTGTGTATTTTTTTGTACCTTAGGAGGCAGTGCGTATGTTTTTTCCGAAAGCTCAAACAGAATCAATACTTGCTGAAAGAGAACATATCGTTCATTTGCTGCAACGTCGTCATAACTTAAAAATTGTGATATTACAGAAGACGCATTTTTAGTTTTTGAATTGATGTATATTTATTAAATTTGTATATGAAAGTAAGATTAGGGCCCAATTTGGTCAAATAACATCTGGTTAAGACGTCTATGTAAACTAAAGCTTGAAAAGTACTCCGAGTTTTTCTTATGACGTTTTTGCTGCAAGAATAGGTTTTATGGTCTGACATAATTGAAATTGTGACGTTACTGCAAATAACAAAAAGATTTATAGCTCAAAACCTATTGCAAATTCTGATTTGTGACTGTATTATATTTTCGCCTTGCTAAACATTATAAGAGAAAAAGACATGGAAATGAAATAAAATTTATTGCATTCATTGCATATTTTATTGTAACATAAAAATTAACATAAAATATTACTTCAGGTACAAAAATGAAGGAACATAAATTAAAAAATAAACGCAAAAAAATAAATGAATATTACAATTGCTCGTAAAAAGGTCTATAATACTTAGGAATGTGATTTTTCTGTATCAATTCTAGCAGATCTTTTTTTTTGCAGTCCGCTATCTGAGGTTTTGTATAAAATGCTCATGCCAGTGTAATATCCTTCATGTTTTTCTTTTTAATGATATTATTTGCCACCTTAAATTCGTCATCGTTATAAGATGTTTTAAAGAAAATGGTGTTTGGTGAATCGCGCCGAACTTGCAGAACCACCACTGTGGAAATTTTTACCTGTGCCATATTTTGGAGTCCCATTTCAGTTGCTAAAGCCTTCATATCAAAGAAGTCTTCAAAGCACAGTTCCGTAACGTTAAATGGCTTTCCAGTTTTCTTGGCTCCACGAATTGCAGATATGAATGACTCTCGCGTGTACATTGGACCACCTTTCAGCTATCGTTTCACTTGACGTCCAATTAAAGAGTGGGCGGAATCTCCCTCGTTTTGTGTGTGGCCTTTGATCAGGTACTTATGAGTTATGCTTTTTACATAAGTCTCACATAAGTCTTTTTTTGGCGTAAAGAACGAAATATTATATATAATCTTCTGTAAATATTCGATAAAACATTACATAGGTAACAAACGGAACTTTTTTATCTTTACACTCCGCGACGTAGTCTCGGTGAATGTCCGCAATAGATTTGCTACCATCAATAAAATGTTTACTGGTGTTTGCACGAGTATAATGACTTTCGATTTTAGGGGTTTTATCGATAAAGTTTTTAACACCTTTCTTTAGAACTTCATGAACTTTCCTTTGTTTTCCATGTTTTCCTCGACAATCCTCCAGCAGTAAAACATTTGCCACCTTATTTCGCGTCTCCTGTACAGTTCTTATTGGGCAATCATTAATATTTAAAGTATTTTTAAAAAACAATTTGCATACTCGAACTTTCTGTCCATTGAGATGGAAATAGAAGGCATTTTTATTTTCCCTTTTCTTTCTCGTACCACCTTCACGCACATACCGATATTTAGGCTGAATGACCATCATACTATTCTGAATAAATAGTAGCTGTTTTTCGTACATCGCCAAATCCCAGTATGATCTAAAAATTACCATCCGTTCCTCTTCTGTAAATTTTTCAAAACAATTCAGCTTACACTTCTCTGTACATGGGGGTTCCATTTTTCTCTCTTTTCGAACTTTTTGACACGTAGACCTCATTTTGTATTCTGTTCCACTATTTCTTAACTTTTTGTTTACATTCCTTACCCAGTTATTCTCATTTTGTTTACGCCTTACTCCTTTTTTAGTGGACTCGTTAAGATCATCGGAGTTTCGACACCGGTGATGTTAGCCTCAGAAGTGTCTGATATCGAATTTGCTTCGCACTGACTGTTACTATTCCTGACAATATCGGGTGAAATGTATGTAGTATCACATACAGAATCGTCATCATCTTCAGAAAATGAACTCGAGCTAAATGGGTCTGATTTCATTTCAGCAGAAGACACTGTTGATGTACTTTTTATCTGCCATTCTTTATCATTTCCTTCTTGTTTTTTAAAAGCCATTACCACCATTTTGGCGGATCGAGAATTAGATTCCATGATTCTTTGACTGAAAATGGCATCAATACTGACCACACAAAAGCCGACGCACAACTGAGATAATACGTTGTTACAAATAAGACGCAATAGGATATGTAATTAGAGCAAAAGGCTTCTATCGCGATGTTAAAACCTTGGATATAACACTTTGTGAGTTGATCAAACATATTATTTCCGATATATTAGTGATGTTAACTCAAAATTTGGGGTTTTTGAGTTATGACGACGTTGCAGCAAATGAGCGATATGTACATACATATAATGTTCTCGAAAACACTTTTCAATCATATACAAATGTACTTCAATATTGGCAGTAACCTATCTGCGATAGATGTATATTAATATTAAGTAAACAAATGGATATTGTTTAGAATAAATGTACCAAAGAACGGAGATTACAAAGAAGTTGCATGGCGTTTCGTTTCAAATTATTCGCCCAATTATACCGCGCCGAAAATCAATTGGATCTAATCAGATTCTAAGAAGCAGAAGTCCAATTAGTTCTGATATGGAGAAATTGGACGAGATTTTCTGTTAGAGGAACAGTGAGAGTGATGCAACTTCTTTGTAACATACGCTCTTTAAATGTACGTTTAACGCACGCACAGGTTTTACATGTATTAGCATCTGTAAATATGTATGTATATGTAGGAAACACATACAAGAGAGGTTGACATATTCTACATTAGCGCTGATGTGCTGATGAAGTATTAAAATTTTATTTTATAACTACCTGGAAATTAAAAAGGAAACATCGATTTCATTTAAGATGATTAGCAAAATTTATATGAGAGTTTTTAATTCATATGTACTTTTTTTTTATAATAATTTTATTTGCAATCTGTCCATTGGACAATAAGCTAATTGTATAAGAATTAAAAGTTAATTAGCAGGAATAGGTAATCACCAGTGAGACTATCTATTATACAAGTAAAATTAAACTTAGGCCTATATAAAATGCTTCATTTTTGACATAAAATTCCATTTCCCACTGAATAAAAATTTACTGACTATTCAGGTAAATACAATAAAAAGCTATAGTGACTCACAAAATTGTAAATTGATTCTGTTTTAATGAATATATTGTGGTACAACAGTTATTTAAACCTAAAGGTAGCGGTCACCGAAGGAATCGCACTTATTTCCAAACGTATTCTGGCAAGCTCATTGAGTTTTTATAGTAATCGTTTGCTTGGAAATAGTTGCTTCAGACTCGGGCATGTTTAACAACTTTATTGGGCATCAGGTCACATTAGTGAATCTATGGTATTTACTTTACATCTTCCTTTTTCACATAGGTTAGGTTACTGTGGTAGCTCCCGCAATGGGAGCTCACTTAGGCATAGTAGGAGTCCATTGTGATACCACTTTTTATGAACGGTAACGTGAATCGGAAAAATCAAGAGAGATTAACCTGAGAAACGTTGCGTACCCCGAATGAAGTCCCGCAAACTACCAATCTCTACCCCAGAAAACTCTTCTGGAGTCCTAAAGAAGTACGAGCCTAGGTATTTGAACCTCAGTCTCGCAAAGGCAGGACAGCTAAGCAGAAAATGAAAAGATGAATCCACCTCATCATCCTCCATACAGCTGCGGCAGAAAGGGTCAGAGACTATCTTCAGCCTAACCGCATGTATACCCAACGGACAATGCCCAGTCAGAACACCTACGAGGGTCGAGAGTTGCCGCTTGTTAAGCGACCTCAGCTCTTTTGAGCGCCCACGATCCACTCTTGGCCAGAGGGTCCTTGCAATTCTGCATGTCGTGGCAATTTCCCAGCGCTCGCTGAGAAGAGCGGGAGCCCATCTGTCCAAGAGAAGTCCGTAGGCAGCTAAAGGAGCCCCCACCCTCTCCCTGCATGGAGAAATGATTTCTAGGGTACCTTGCCGAGCAAGCTCATCAGCCATGCAGTTCCCTGCAATGTCACTATGGCCTGGTACCCAAATTAGTCTAACATCGAGATACGCTGAGGCGGCTGCGAGAGAAATCAGGCACTCCCTGACAAGTTTCGATCTCACCATTACCGATCCTAAGGCCTTAATGGCGGCCTGACTATCCCAGTAAATGTGATTGCGGCCACCTCTGCCTGAAATACACGACAATAGTCCGTAAGCCTAAACTTGCGGCTGAGGGAGAGCTCCTCGCAGAAGAGACCCCCCCCCCCCCACTGATCCCAATGAGCGCGGACCGCTGCACCCGCTCTAGCTGCTTAACCTTCGATACTCTATCTAGCGAGTTCCACCAAACCACCACTCCATAAAACATTATAGGCCTAATTATGGTCTCATAAAGCCAGTAATTTACCTTGGGAGAGAGTCCCCATCTCTTCCCAATAGCACCCCGGCAACAGTATACCGCGACCGAAAACCTAAAAACGTGACCCGGTCAGAAAGCACCAGCGGGACGCCACCTATTGAAGGGGGATCGGCATCCGGTACTTTGTACCTCCTGGCAAATAAGACGAGCTCTGTCTTGCTGGGATTAATCGCGAGTCCGCACCCTGCAGACCATTTTACGATCAGGTTAAGGTAACCCTGCATGATATCAAAAAGGGTGTCCAAAAACTTACCCCTGACAATGAGAGCAGCATAGGCAATAACCGTGCAGCCTTCCCTTTCCAGCTCCTTCAGGACGCCATTGATAACAACGACCCAAAGGAGTGGTGAGAGAACCCCTCCTTGCGGAGTGCCTCTACTCACCCTTCGTTCAATGGAGGCGCTGCCTCACTCCGCCACGACAGTTCTGTCCCAGAGAAGGTGGTTGACGAGCCTTGCAAGACCCGGTTCAACTCCAAGCTCCGCCAGGGATCCGACTATTGCATGTGGCTGAATGTTATTAAAGGCACCTTCTATATCCAGAAAGGCACCAACTACAAAGTCTTTGTGTTCAAGAGACTCCTCAATGACGTTAACAACCGTATGCAGGGCTGTTTCCACAGACCTTGGAGTAAACATGCTGAGCACGCGACAATCGCTCCCGCGGTATCTTCTCCCTTATATGAAGATCAATCAGTCAAGAAGAGAGGCTGATAGGTATAAAGTCCTTTGGGGATACATGAGAGCTCTTGCCCGCCTTGGGGATAAACGTAACCCTCACATTCCTCCAAAGTCTGGGAATATTGCCCCTACTTATACAGCTTGCGTAAATAGGCGCCAACCATCGACACGACACTCGTTCGAACTTCTGCAACTGAGCGGGAATGATACCATCAGGTCCCGGCGACTTGAAAGCTTTGAAAGAGCGTATCGCCCAGAGTAGACGACGCTCTTCCAACAGGTTGCAAGGAGGGACATAGATGGCACCTGGTTCTACGCCTGTAATCTCACATGGCTCAGGATTACTGAGGAAATGGGAATCGAAGAGAAGTTTGAGCGACTCCTCGCTGCTCATCACCCAATTTCCCATGTCGTCCCTGAGACATCCTAAGGGGACGCGAGCCCCCGCGAACACCCGCCTAAGCCTAGAGGACTCGTGGCAGACTTCGACGTTTTCGCGGAAGCTTCTCCACGAGTCTCGCTTAGCTTTCCTTATTTCGGATTTATATATTCCCAATCCGATCCTACAAAGTTCCCAATCCGAGGGTTCTTGACTCTTCCTCGCCTGGTATAAAAGTCGTCTACTCGTAGTCCTAAGCTCCGAAATTTCCAAAGTCCACCAGTACGGCTTAGATTTTCCCGAAGGCCTCCCCAGCGGACACGAAAACTCTATCGCTTTCTTACAAGCTACGGTGAATTTCTCCACTAAGCTGTCGATCGAACTTTCCGAAAGGAGTGAATTCCTCTGAGGTTACTCCTGCAGCTTCTTGCAGTATAGATCCCAATCCGTATTTCTCAGATTCCTATAGGGACGATTTTGGGGACGAGCTTCGCCCAGGGAGAATTGAGCAGCACCGGAGGTGGTTCCACCTCATCATCGTGAGCCATATTCGTGGACATGAGGAAAGTTCTCCGGCCCCGTCCTCGACTCTCACTGTTACTATGTCTCCATTGCTGAAATTAGACAGAAAATAGGTATTTATTTCACGCCTGACGAGCATACAAGCTCTAGGTTTACCTGCGCTACTGGACACCAGAAGCTTGTACTACTTCGTCCCGATGCCAGAAGCACCGTTACTGCTCAGCCACGGTTCCTGGATCAGGACTACATCTGCCCCACCTTGTTCAAAGTGGAGCATCAGATTGGCGGACGTGGCCTTAGAGTGCTGGAGATTGATCTGCAGGATAATCATCCTCAGTAATCTCCTCCAGCCCACCCGCGGCAGCGGCCTCACTATCCGAGGCCAGTAGCCTCTCCTCCTCCGCCCCATCGAACAGCCTGTTCAGACTGAGGACGGACCCCGTGACCGAAGAGACTCCCCCAGTGCTCTCGGCGTCCCTCCTGACGGAGTCGACGTCCATGCTCATAAAAGCCTCCATGACTTCCACCGCTTCCTCCGCATCCGATTCGCAGACCTCCGGCACCACCTCCGGTCCAACCGGAAGGAGGGCGTCACTACCTCTGGCATCCGATTGGTAGACCTTAAGGGCTACCTTCTCGAAGCCATAGGATATGACCCCCTGTTGCTCAGCGAGACGGCCGAGGGACTCCGCATTAAGCAGAATCAGCGCTTGCCGATATGGTTCCTCGGACCCCTCAAACCGAACGACCTTCCAGTTGTGTGCAGGAAGGTTCGGATTACAGTAACGGAGAATTTCTTCGATCTCTCCTGCTGCAGAGGGCTCCGCAGGGAGCTAGACACGAGCCCGCGGACGCAAAAGCAAATCCTTCTTATCCACTGCCTCGAGCCTGGCGCCCTTCCAGACCTCCCCCACCAAGCAAACCGCCGCTTTATAGAGCGCTCCAGAATCTTTGAGGCCATGCGATCTGAGTGATCCCTCCTTCCCGTGCCCATCCGCCGCCTAGATCTATCGGAGGGCGGAATTTGAGACTCCCTCGACTGCAGCGGTACACTGCAGGATAGACCCTTACTGGTACTGGCAATTTCGTCAAGCATCCCCTCTCCAGAGGTCGCGTGTGATAAAAAGCGTCTGTATGGCGTCTATCGGAACGATTTTCCGTTATCCATTGTCAAGTTTGATTTGGAGACAACCCGGTTTCAGCGTTGTGCCATCTTCAGTGTCATTTTATCGTTTGACATAATGGATTTATTCCGTCCATACCTCTATCAGAGGCACTAGGTATTAACGACGGCAGTGCGCAGTGGAAGCGTCTTCTAAAGCTTTAGATTCAACAACATCAAGATTTGATTTAAACTTACACTTTGTATTTCTACTGTGCCCTGCGCTTTCATAAACAGTCAAAATGCAAAAGAATTAAATTTGCTAAAATTTTACAGATGTCGTTTGGCGAATAAGATGCAAAAAAAAGGTCAGAAAATGCGAAACGGATTGCCAATACAACCTTTCGCAATATCCCCCTCCGTAAATCTCATGTGGATCCATGCGTGACGATTACTATATTTATTTCAGCCTCTATGTACAAGTTCGCCAGCTTAACTATCGGCCGTGTACACAATCCGCTCACTGTCCTTACTACCGCGCTACGAGCTTGCCCATCTTCACCAAAATGCAGGTCAATCACTACTCCGGCGACTCGCAAACTGTTTGAATACTAGGAGAAAGGATTCGGTAGATAACGACGGCGTAATTTCGATGTGATTCGCGCGGGTGCTGAGTTATGAGGACAGTGCGAACCAGCGTTTTTCACACGTACGTCCGACTATAACGTCAACGGGCCGAAAATAGTCTACACCTGTAAATGTAAAGGGTCTGTTGAAAGGTGATATGCGTTCCATAGGCAAATCACCCATCTGAGGTGTCCATGGATAAGCTTTGCGATTGTGGCACGTTTTACATTTTACCACACGCTCTTTTACCAATATTCTCAGTGCGGCTATACACTACTTCTGGAGAGAGTAGTCTACGGTTAGTCAGGTCACGGTGGCAACAGCATCGATGCTTCCTTTTACTCGCTGTAAGCCTTTCTGGTCCAAGTACGGAGACAGTTTGAAGAGAGAAGATTTTCGCTTACCTTTCTCACCTTTCAGTAGTTGACTAATTTCTTCATGAAAAACCTCGCCCTGCTAGTTAAGCGTTAATACAAGTTCTGCCGCATCCATATCGCCCGTACCGAGTAGTTCTTTTAGCCGCTGTGACCCTGGCCTATGTTTTGTGATGAACCGTATGGAGCTGGGTGGTGCGTTGCTTCTGCCAGGAACTTTATGTATTTCCATCGGGCGTAATTACAGACATTTGAAAGGGTAAGTTATTGTCATAAGCAGTAAGATGCAGTGCTTCTCGGATATCGTGGTCGTATTTTGAAAATTGCATTATCGGCCACCTCTATTCTTTAATGCCAGAACCTTCAAGAATTTCTCCAATCCTCAGTGCCAGGAACTGGTAAAACTTCCTGGTGTCGGAGGGTAGCTAAAATAAAACGTTCTTGGAGTCTGTCCAAAAAATTCTGCGACTTACTTTGAACATATGAAATTAGCTAGTTGTAGGCCCAAAACAGCAAGACGTGACAAAGAAATAGGATGCAAGGCCTCGATGCTAAAAGTGTGCAGGATATATGTATGTGTACCTACCTCTGAACGCATGTAAACTTGTTTTTCTTTGCAGGCGATCGAGAGGCATCGAGGAGATTCATATATAATTAATCGTTCGAATGTGCCTCACCCATTGAAACCAGCTATTACGTTCGTATTCTTTGATAGGCTCATCCCAACCGACACCAGAGCGCCACACGTCTTGTAGAATAATCTTTACTTGAATAATAACAAAGCCAAGTAGACCCAGAGGATCGAAAATTGTTATTATGGTGCGCAAAATTTATCGCTTTGACACAATTAATTCATACAACTTAAACGAAATTTCAGAACGTGAAAAGGTTAAACTAGCTGCGCAACTATTTTCAAACACTACTGCTAATGCAATAAGGCGCTGTTACTCATTAGGATTTCAATTATATAAGCCAACAGGGACAGCTGACCTTTTTCAGCTGGTGAACGACTGCTTCGACATATTAAATACGATTATAGGAACCTTCGGCTATCCGGGAAAGGTATTGAACCATTTGGAACCGCGCTCCCAAAGCAATTAGATGTGTTAAAATGTATGAACGATTTCACGAAGCGGTCCATAATTCCAAATAAAAAGGAACTAGAAGTATTTCAGAAAGAAATTTTAATGACGAACACTAAAGGAGTTTAAATATAGGCTGCGGAAGTACATTTTAGGTATTGTTTACTAAAAATGTGATGTGAGTTTTATTATTCCTATTTCCGTAGCGCGCAACAGGGAATGTCTCTAAGGAACAGGAAATGTGCTTTTATAGCCTGATCAAGGACTATTTACGCGCACAATTTGCCCACCGAACGATTGCAAATTTCTCTCTCATATGGACCGCGAAAATATGCATCTACTTATTGAAAAATATTCGTTTATCATTTCAGCTAAAATAATTTTTTTATTTTTAACATATTATGCTTTAATTGCCTTAAGTGCATTGCTCCCGAGCAAGTTGCGTAAATCAAATTTCTAATATGTTAAATAAGATGGTAAATATGCAATTTAATAATATTAATTAACTGGTTTAGATAAATGTATAAACAAAAATAAGACTATTTAAAGTAGTAAATTTTGCCTATTCATTTAACCAGTGGTAGCATAACTTTCATTGGTCCGCTGTTCCTTTACACTAGTGAATATATCTCCAATTTTGTAGGATTAAACTTAGTTGAAGAAATTCATATTTAAACTAGCACTGAGAAACTGGTCCTTAATATAAGTTTTCATATCCTGTCTTCTTTTACTCTTGCCATCTTATTTCAATCTAGTCATCATCTTCGCAATCTTGCATACTACTTACCATACCCGACAGTCTGTATTTCAGTTAAAGATTAATACCCCTACCACGGTTTACAACACATGCATGTTGTGTAGTATTGAAAACCACACAACATCAATTTTATTTGGTACTATAGTCTACAGCAGTTTCATGTTGTCTAGTAATGAGTATTGTCAATATTAAAATTTGAAAGACTGTGACAGTTGTTTTTCAACAAAAAAATGAAAACCAAAAATTGAAACAAAAAAATTTTGATTCTTGTGAAATTTAATGGATTTCGGTATTACGGCTTTATTTTTGGAAGAGGAGGAGACATGTATTAATGTTGCACGCATAAGAAAAAGCTTACGCGATGCATCCAATCCAATGGAGCTTCCTAATGCGAAGTAAGTAATGTGTATTTTGCGAAAATATTTACAATTTGATAAAATTAAGATATATTCCAGATTTATTAGTTACTTCCGTCTAAATAAAGATGCCTTCAGCTATCTTTTGAACGAGACGGAAAGTCTATTTAGACATTCACGACGAGCTTCGGCTATTCCTCCAATTATAAAATTGTGTGCTGCATTGAGATTTTTCGCCGATGGAAGCTAACAGAAGTGCGGTGGAAACGACTTCAATGCTGGATTAGCACAGCAAACTATGTCGGTTGTTTTGGCGGAAGTATTAACCATTATGGAAAGCCATATTTGTCGAAAATGGATAAAAAGCAGAATGACAGAGGAGGAGCAGAATGATGCTAAATTTGCCACTTTCTCTCAATGTGGTTTCCCTGGAGTTATCGGCTTTATCGATGGTACCCATGTCAGTGGCGTAGGGGGGGGGGGGGGGGGGGGGGTAATTGATTACCTGGATCCCCCCCCCCCCCCTGAGTCAACAACAATAATTTTTTTATTTTCAGAAAAATTAATTAAAGTCTCTGGACAGTAGAATCCGGTTATAACGACTTCCAAGGGACCGGTGAAAATACGTCGTACTAACCGAACTGCTCTTTTTAATATTTTTTTTTGTATAATTCTGCTATAGAACAGCTTAAAACATAATTTCAACTTCGAGTGCACTTTACGTAAGTACTTTTTACGAACACAAATGCGAAACTTTATTTCAAGTGAATCAAAAATTGACGGCTGCCGAAAAAAAATCGCATAAAAAAACCGTTATCCAGACCAGGCGCCGAACGCGCCTTCGATGTTCAGTCACTTGCAACAACATGTCGTGCAAAACTTCTAATTTTCTGTGAGTTTTTATGGCTTTCGTCGCTGTAACCGGACAATTTATTCATAAATTACGTCGGTTAAAGCGGTTGGTCGCTTAAAGCGGAGTAGCGGAGTCGTATTAAACGGATGTACTTTCATAGTAGATTGTATGAAAACCAAACTTGAGGGTGTGTTTACGTCGCTATAAGCGGTCGTCGTTATATGCGGAGTCGTGTAACGGATTCTAGTGTATCTACATTATTTGTGAATGCATAAAATTTTTAAAGTGCGATCACACTTTATGCAACCTCTTTTTTTGTATTCCCTCGGAATAAGGAACAATAAATATTTTTGTTGTTTGTATTCGAACATTGTTGAATTCTCGCGCCTTATCGATCCTACCAATAAATAGTAACGAAAAGGAGGCTGTGAGTGCCTGCCAACTTATCGAGTACAGATAGCTTATATTATTGTTAATTATATAGCCTATTCTTCAACCACGTATATATTGTTTGCTAACTCAAAATGAAAAGGTTTTTAGTGCCAATAAAACCATTTGGTGAAATTTCAAACAGTGAAAACGATAAAAATTCAGAACAATTCCTTGAGGCAACCACGAAAAGATTCCGTTCTGGTGAATCAAGTGAAAATAACGAGAGTGTTATCAGTCAAAAAGTGGTAAAAAAAAGTGACATCGGAAATTTTATCAATATTCATCTAAATGAATCACAGAGGTTGGATCTATTAACGAATATCTGGGTTCCACCTAAGGATTACGCGTTTCCGTTGCTGCAAAAGTTTGAAACTCGAAAATTGAAGTTTTGTTATAAATGGCTGGAAGAATTTCCCTGGCTCGCTTACTCAGAATTGCATCAGGGTGCATATTGCATTCCATGTGTAGCATTTGCTATAAATAGTGGTGTCAGAGGATCGCAACCTTTGGGTCAGTTAGTGAAAACGAAATTCGACAACTGGAAGAAAGCGAAAGAGGTAAATTTTGAACATTTATTACGCAAATATTTGACATATTATATTTCTTATTACTGATCATTTCAATAATTATTCGACATTTTTGTAAATTTTCACTGTTCTTTGAAATCCAACCAATTAGAAAACATTTGAATCGACTTTGTTTGAAATAAGAATTACGAGTTCAAATTAATCTGAGGCAGATATATTTACCTATAAGTGTTTTTATTTTTAAAGATTTTTCAAGAACATGAAAAAAAATCTTATCATGTACATTCAATTGCTGACCGTGAGAACTTTTTGAAAATTGTAAATGATCGAAGTAAATCAGTTGAAAATTTGATTGACGAGTCCCGGATGCAACATATCTTGAAAAATAGACAAAACATTATTCCTATGGTCGAAGCAGTTATACTTCTTGGACGACAAGAGTTGGCTTTTCGTGGGCATCGTGATAGCGGAAACATTGTTATTCAAAACGATTTCACTGGAGCAAACGAAGGGAATTTCAGAGCTTTATTGAAGTATAGAGCTATGGGAGATTCAAGTCTTCGTAGCCACTTAGAAGGTCCCGGAAAACGTGATAAATTTACGAGTCCGTATATACAAAATGAAATGATTGATGCTTGTTATGAGATTTTGACCAAAAAAGCTATATCTCAAATCAGAGATGCAAAATTTTTCTCTATTCTAACGGATGAATCGCAAGATTCGACTACACTCGAACAGGTTACAATGTGCATTCGATACTTGAGCATGAAAAACGGTGACCAACATATTGTGCGCGAAGATTTTTTGAGATTCGTTCCAACTGTTTCCATTACAGGTAAAATAAGATTCATTCTTCTATTTGTCTCGACAACTGCAATTATATCTCATTCGCATGTTTATGGTATTTATAATTACATATATGATGTACAAATTTGCAGGTGTTGCTCTCGCTGAACTGATAATAGAAAATCTCCAACGCTTCGATTTGGATATTTCTTTTTTGATCGGCCAAGGTTTTGATGGGGCAAGCAATATGTCTGGGCAATATAATGGCGTTCAAGCAATTCTACGAGATAATTATGCACCACAAGCTTTATATATCCATTGTGCCGCACATTCTTTGAATCTTGCTATATCTGTTGCTAGCAAGGTACCCGCCATCAGAGATTGTCTCAGCACCATTGAAATTGTGTACAATTTCCTGCATACTCCTAAAAGGAAGGCGATTTTGGAAAAAACGATCGAAGAATCCCATGAAATTCCACGGACGAAATCTTTGAAGAGATTGAATCTGACTCGGTGGGTATCGAAATATGAAGCTGTGAACGATTTTCAAGAGTTATTCCCGTTTGTTTGCGAAACTCTGGATGAAATGAGAACAACGGAAAAAGACGCAAAACATCTGAAGAACTCCATGGATTTTGAATTTTTAATAAGCCTACAGATCATCAATGAGATTTATCAACTTTCATTGCCTTTGAGTCGCGAACTGCAGAATGTCAATATAGATTTGGTCCAAGCTATGGGTCTTGCCAAAGATTTACGCGACGAAGTGAAGAGGATTCGCGCAAAAGAAGATGCGTTTTCCGGAATGTTCGAAGCTGCGAAAAAAATTGCTGAAACACTAGACATCGACATCAAACACAAAAGATTAGTGTCCATACAGAAGAATCGTGCGAATCCTCAAGTACAAACTGCAGAAGATTACTTTCGTGTGACAGTGTTCAATCCATTTCTGGATTTTTACATCGTAAATCTTGGAGAGAGATTCATCAACCACGAAAATATTTTGGAAGGATTTTCGGCGCTATTTCAGCATGATTTAATCGAAATTGATAAAGTAGCTGACAAATTCATCAAAACTGTTGAGTTTTATCAAAATTTTCTTAATAGTGGGCCATCTGCTGTTCTCGCCGAGTTAAAAATGTGGCAAAAATATTTGATCCGTAGAGGTGATGTCAAAACTGAAAACGCATTGGAAGCTCTTGATAATTGTCCAGACGAAAACTTTCCGAATATCAACACATTACTGAGGATATTAGCTACTTTGCCAGTATCCACGTCGACTCCAGAACGGACATTCTCTACTTTGAAACGGATAAAGACGTTTCTGAGAAATAGGACAAAAGAAGTTAGTTTATATTATTTTTTACCTTCATATTCATATTTCATTACTTATTTTTGCCTTATTTTTTCAATTGTAGGATCGCTTGAATGGTTTGGCTGCTCTGGCTATTCATCATGACATTGGAATTACGGCTGATGAAGTCATAAATGAATTGTCAAAAAAATCTCGGAAAATCGATTTTCTTCTTTAATTTTGGCAAAAATTCATACAATGAATAGGGCATTTAAGTGAAAAATGTAACTGTACTTTCGTTTTGCTATTGTAAAAAAAACCTCTTTTATAGTGAAACACAATTGTGAAAAAAATCATACTGCTATATCCCCCCCCGTCGCAAAAAGCTATCTACGCCACTGACCCATGTGCGTATAATATCACCACGTAAGGAACTTCAACATCTTTACCTTAACAGAAAGGGTTATTACAGCATCAATGTGATGATCGTAAGCAGTGTACTATATATAATATGATATAATAATTTAAAAAAAATTACATAAACTTTTCAGTATTGTGATCATCACTTGAATGTCAGATGTGTGGACGCTAGGTACCCTGGGGCAAATCACGATTCCCTAATATGGAATTTGAGTGATTTGAAACCCTATCTTATATAATGCCTTTCTAGAGCATTTTTTTTTAAATTTAATATTTATATGTTTTCAGGCGATGCTGGCTACCCTTTGGAAACCATTTTGATGACACCATACAGAAGCGCTATTGCTGGTTCATCACAAGCCAAATTCAATACAGTCCATGCGAAAGCAAGAAATGCTGTAGAAAGGGCGATTGGTGTACTGAAGAGTAAATTTAGGTGCTTGCTTTCTGCAAGAGCCCTACACTACTCCCCGAAGAAAGCAACACAAATTATAAATGCCTGCTGCGCCTTACATAATATTAGCCAACACTTTAAAGTGGAGTTCAATGCTGAGATGCATAACACTGAACCGGAAGAGAACTTTAATTTAGGGGAAATGCTGACAGAACAAAGCAACAGAAGAGAGGCAGAGAATATCCGAAATAATATACTAGTTTCATTAGCTTAGTTAAACTTTTTATTTATAAACTTCATATTCAATAAACATAAATCACATATGTATGTATTTCATTTTGTTAATTATATTAAAAAAAAATATCACTTCATGTAACTATTCAGTCAATACTAATAAGCGCAAGTTTTTGTCTTTCATACTGCATTTTTAATTCTCTCAGCTGCATTTTTTGACTCACATCCTTTTGATAAAGCTCAAATTTTTGTTCCTTTATTTTAAGCAGTTTCAGGTTTGTTTCCTTTATATCATTGAAAACTGATAGCAGCTGTGTTTGGTTTTTCAAAATTTCTTCCAATTTTTCCTCTCGCTTTTCTTCAAATTTACGCTTGCGGCCGGTTCTGCATTCCAAGGGTGTCGACGTCATGTTTACACGTATTGGCCGCGTATCTTTTTCGGCCTCGTCAACATCAATCGATGGAGACTCAGCAATGTCTACACCGAAAGAATTTCCAATAGGACGAACGGCACTGTTCAACGAAATTAACTCCATAACCCTTTGCTCGTTTGGGTTCAAGCTTACCTCTTGGGATGGTCCACCACCAGTCGCCGAAAAATTTTGTTTGTTGGCGGCAAGCTTGCGCTTTAGGTTTGCCTTATAGTGTGTCCATACCTATTGAACAGAAATTGATGTGAAAATTATTTACTTCATTATTGTGTTATTAACGTACCCGAGACCATTCATTTCCTGTTCGACTTGGTGGTCCTAGGCTGTTTAGTTGAACAGCAAAAGTCTCCCAAGATTCACCAAGCTGTTTCTTATTTGACCCAAATTGCGGTTTTCCCCTAGCCAAATCTGGATTATTTTCCATCAACCCGATGAGCGTATCGAGCGGTTGCTTTGTTGATTGTTTGCTAACACGAGTATACCAATTTTTAACCAGTACATCAATTTTTTTTTTTGCACATTTTATTCATACTTACAAAGTTTTATCCATTTTGCCCCAACGAAAACCGATAAAACAACACATGAACAGCTGTTGTCTTGTTTTGTCATTTTAACAACACAACAAACTTTTTTAGTTTTGTGTTCTATAGTACAGCATGAAGTACATACACAACAACAGCTGATCGCATAACGTGTTGTGTTGTTTTCGAAAGTACGAAATTTGAAAGTACAACACAACACTGAACGATGTTGTAAACCATGGTAGGGGTATAATTTAATGCGATTACTTTCCTTGATTGCTGGCGCAACATTTTTGTAATCGTGAATCGATTAGAACTCCATGTCCAGCGTATCCTCAGTTCCATAAGGGCACGTATAAAAATTTCCTTCACGCTATCACATGTACCATTTATTTTTATTGTGGCAAAACTAACTACTTTTACACCACAGTTGGTGTCCATATTTTCCCTGCTGCGGGATCTGCTGGGACGCGACTACTGCAGGAAAGTATTGAAGTTTCATACCAATTTGCATACATATACGTATATAAGCATAAAAACCTTCCCTGCAGTTTTTGGAGTAGCAATTTCTAATTAAGGACTAGTGATTTAACTAATCCCAAGAGCGCTACCTACTTCTCAACGGCATTGGTAGTGCATAAAAGGGGTAGTTTAGTTATTTTCGGTATGCTACTGCTGCTATTTTTTGTGTATCTGTTGCCAGTTTCTTATGTTTTTGTCTATTAATAGAAACTAAGTGTGCCATGACAAACGAAATTATCCCGTTATTTCGAATTTTTTTGTGTATGTTAATTTGCTGTGAATTTCTCAGTTGATTTCTCGCAGTTACAAGCGTTAGCTCAGTTGTTTCATCGATAAGTAAGTGAAGATATTAAATAAATAAATATAAATAAAACAAACTGAAGGTGAAATAACTTTACTATAATAAATTAAAATGAGTAGCAAAAGGCATTTAAGAAGATTGATAAAAGCCGAAAAGGAAAAATTCTTACAAAAATTTATGTCTGTAGGAAAAGAAAGTGATAAAAGTTTAGAAATAAGTGAAATGGAAACAGAATTAGAAATAGCAGGCGACACGTCGATGCAAATTGATTTATTTAGCGAGAATGTGCGTGAATGTGAAAATTTACGAGTTTTAAGTTTAAATGACAAATTAAAAGAGTGGTACTCTGTACATAAACCATCGCGAAAATGTGCAAAAGATTTGATTAGGATCCTCAAGGAGGAAAATTTAAATGTTTCAATGTTCTATAAATTCGATTGCTCAATTAGACCACAAATCGATTCTGTCGGTGGTGGATCATACCTACATGTCGGACTGACCCAGCAGTTGAATAAAATATCTAGCGTTATCCATCTCCCAGACAATTTGGTTGTAGATATTAATATCGACGGCCTTCCTTTATTTAGAAGCTCAAGGGCTCAGTTGTGGCCCATCCTAGTACGACTAAACAACTTAAAAAGTCAACCCGTATTTCCTGTTGGAATATATATTGGTAATAGCAAACCACAAAGCTGTGATGAATATTTACAAAAATTTATATTTGAGTTTATCAATTTAAAAGAAAATGGTTTCAAACAGCCAGGGCGAAAAATTAAAATTGACATTAGGGCAGTGGTTTGCGATGCTCCGGCAAGGGCGTTTGTTACTGGTACACCCTCGCATACATCTCGACACGGGTGTACAAAGTGCACCCAAGTAGGAAAAAAGATTGAAAATACATTGACCTACAGTTCAACATCAGGACTTTTAATAACAGATGACGATTTCTCAAGTAGGAAATATCCAGACCATCACGTAAACAGTTATAAAGCAAGAAAATCACCATTCGAAAGCCTTGGTGTGTTAATGGTCAAACAGGTTCCATTAGACTGCATGCATTTGATAGACTTAGGTGTTATGCGTTAAGCTGATATCAATGCGTAAATATATTCCAGATGAGTTTGCCCGCAAGCCTAGAGCTTTAAATGAAATACTTAATTGGAAAGCCACCGAGTTCAGGCAGTTTTTGCTGTATACGGGTGTGATTTCTCTAAAGAATGAAGTGCGTGATGACATATATTTTGAGTTCTTGTTGCTGCACTGTTCATACAGACTTCTGTGTTGCTCAAAGCAGTGTAAGCAAAATTTGGAGTCTTCTCAAACTATGCTTAACCTTTTTGTGGAAAATTTTTCAATTTTATTCGGTCAAAACAGTGTTTCTTATAACGTCCATAATTTACTGCACCTGAGAGAAACTATTGATCAAGTTGAGAATCCGACGGAAGGTTCGTGTTACGCTTTTGAAAACTACTTGCAAACCCTAAAAAAATGTGTTAAAAAACCAACACAAATTCTTCAGCAAATATACAGAAAAATTGTAGAAGAAAAAGTTTCATTTCCACCCAATGAACACGAGTCTAAAATATTAGGTAACAATGCTAAATCTTGCATTTTTCAAGGATTCAAGCTAAGCTCTAAAACTCCGGATAACTATTGTTATATAAAACCAAACATTCCTTTTCAAGTTCATTCATTTAGCAGGGAAGAAGGCGGCAAAATTATTGGGCGACGATTAAAAAACATGCAAAACTTTTACAACGAACCTATAAATTCAATGGCTTTAGGAATATATTTAGTAGATTGTGAGACTTCTGATATAGATGAGTCGTTTTTACTTAAATATGTAGAATCGAAAGGAATTGTCTTTCCCTACAATAATAATTTAATAATAATGCCTATGCTACACTGCTACTGATAACTTTGTTTAAAAATAATAAAATGATAATACCAAATAAATTAGCTAACTACCAAATAAATAAATTTATAAACTACCTAGGAATTTCCGGCCGCAGTATAGACTTAAAAAATGGCAGATCAAAAAAATAAAATAAAACGTGTCGCACTCCATTCCGTCAATAATTGTAAGTTTGATTGCCCTCAATTTAAACCTTACGGGAATAATAAATTTCGTTATAACCTTGAATTACATACGACATTTTTATTTCTGTGGACGAAATATCTAGTCGTTAAAAGCTTGCTTATAAGTATATACGTTACATTTCAGATAATCGTGAAAATAATTGTACCTGCCAAAATAAGATTGAAGAAATCAGAGATGTTGTGGAACGAGAGGTGAAGGTTCTCCAAGGTGTGGCTTTCGATTTCATTTTATACTTAATATATACTAAAACACAAATTATATCTTTTATTCTCCTTTTGATAGGACAACTTCAAATTGCTATTGAAGCTCTTGCTGAGCAAAAAGTTATTTTGAAGCAGCTTTTACGCCAAAATGTGTAGCAAACTCCGATTTCTTTGAAATTCCCAATAACTTCTGAAAATAAACTGATTGATATCAACAATGACATGACACCTGATAATAGAGACTTATACGTAAGTCAATTTAATAATTTAATTTATTTATAGGAGTATTACATCTTAATAAACTTCGGCAATTTATTTTTCTTTTATGAAATTCCCATTATTTTAAATTACCATAAAATACAGTTGAGTCTCTAACGAAAGCAATATAGACCCAAATTTCAAACTTTGTATCAAACTAAAGAAATTTAAAAAATATTATAAAAATAGATTTTGTTTATAATTTAGGTGTACATATACATACATATGTATGTACACTTATTGAAAAAAATGCGTTACATCCTCGGCAAAAAAAAACTCAAAAACCAACGATAGTTTTTAGCGGCTAAAATTTTTTACTAGATATACATATTATACTCGTACCAAAGAACAATACAAAAAAATTGAAATTGATATGAAAATTTTTTAACATATTTTTTTCGTTTTATAAAAAGTGGTTCATATGGTTTCCTAAGATACTCAACTTTATTTTAATGAAAAAAAAAAATCCATAACCATCCACTTATAACTTTCTTAATATATTTTCTTTTAATCCCATCAAAGGTTAAAACATTGCGGTCGCTGCTTCAGCCTGCAGGAGTACTTAAAAATTTAAAAAATATAATCTCAGAAGAAATTACTGCAGATTATAATATAGAAGGTGTTCATGGCAAGAAAGCTTTAAAAAGCATGGAAAATTTTTATTCTGCGCTACTGGGTAAAAAAAAAAAATATTTATAAAATTGAAAACAAAGTTTGAAAATTCCAACTAATAACTGTATTTTCTCTTTTTCAGATTCCATTCCTATTAATGAAAACTGCAAGGGATCTGCAGAAACACAGCTAAGAAAGGCAATCCAACTGCAGAAAAAGAGACACTTTAAAAAGCTTTCAAACTCTCGTATCGAATGACTTACATGTATATACAATAGAAAAATGCTTATGAAAATAAAAGCACAAAGTTATTTTATAATTTGATTTTTATACATATATGTATATGTATGTATACTCGTATATGTAGAAAAATATTTTAGTTTTACTTCAGTTAACGAAATTAAAAAAACAAGTTGAATTAGTATTTTTAAGTAATATAATATTGTATTGATGCAAAGAAAGCAGAATTCACAATTTTTTTATTATCTTTTCTTTTACAAATAAAAACATGGATGGTATAAGATACTGTTATTTTTATACTAAAACAGAATAAAAATGCTTTGAATTGAATTTAAAAAAAAAAATTTATTTTTTATTTTAAAACGAAAAATGGTGAAAATGATTAGCTTCACTAGTGAATCTCTTAACTTCTGGAGACTAGCGATTTGTATAGCTTTTTGTGGCTATCATATAAGATAATTTTTAGTAGTTAACGAAATTGCTAGATTTTTATGTCTAACAAAATAGCTTATCCTCTAATTCATGCGAAATAGATGGTATTTTGTGGTTGGTGAATTAGCTAGTACAGAGTAATGCAAAGGGGAGACAATTGGGCACTTCGTAGGACATATCCACGTTAAATTCGCCACTTGAATACATAGCAAGGAGATTGGCGCGGAACTAGTGATGGTTGTTGAGGGCTAGTAATATCGCTAGCTTGGAACTAGCTCTGGTGAACTGCAGGGTTCTTATCGATGTCAATTCTATTATTCTTCGCTTTAAAATTGATCTGAACGCGACGAATAAATTATTTATTTATGTATGTATGTATATTTGCTTTCTCGATTACCAATTATTTACGTGACTGATCGTATTTACGATAATATTGGAATTACGATATACGGTTACTGCTGTATCGTATTTTAGCATAGGATGCAATAGTTTCTACAATAATTGTAATAGAAATTCTGACAAGAAAATGTCATTTCAATGTTTGTACTCAAAAAACTTTAAATAATATGGATGCCGAGCTATTATTTTATTTGGAAAGTCTTTAGGTTTTTTGAACTGTCTTAGGATATAAAAGCGATTTTTCTTTTGAAATTTTTTTTTAGTTAGTTCGCCACTTTTACTTACATACATGTTTTCTCTTTGGTTTCTATGATGTGTTCAGTTTCGTTTGTCTGTGAGTGAAAGTTTCAGTTTTTTTTCTTTTACACTTTATTACATATTTTGTAGTATATACATATATACTATATGTACATACATACATACATACATACATATGTTGTATATGTACTTAGTAATAATACTTGCTTTAAATATCCAATTAAATTTTTACTATTAATATCATAGAAACGAGTAGAAATTTTTCGAATACGAATGGCGTTTTGCAACCGTGTGAACATTTTTGGACATTTACGCTAAATGAATTACGTTCACTGAACTCATAATATAAATTACCAAATATTCACTTTTACGTGACGTTCAGCTCGTTCACTCGACCCCTAAATATGAAAGAGATTCCGCAATAATTTTTATAGTGACATCCTAAAATAGAAAAACGTACTTGTGTGCGTTATACCACAACCTTTTATGAATTCGCCTTGCAAAAATCAACACTTAAATTAATTTTTGTTATTTTACTTTGTTCTCAAAGAAGCACTACAAAAAGAGAATTTTTTATAAAACTTATTAAGCTACAAGCTGCGAAGTTGCATCATGCTTTGGTAAGCAATGCTAGCTTGTAATCTACGCTCTGTTGTCTTAACAAGAACGATCTCAACTTTAACATTCAAATGTTGCGGCGTGGATTCAGGCGCAGAACTTTACACGGGATGCTCTTAGTGCCATAGAACGTAGTACCTACTTAGTGACGCAGAACCGACGTTTTGAAAATAAAATAAGGAGCACAGCACCATCTATTGGCGAATAGGTACACATATCAGCGATGGCGGCGAATTCGATGTTCATAGCATCATGTTCCAATCCGATAGTTTTTCGTTAGGTGTCGCGCAACCGATGCGAAAAAAATCGTGTTGATTGAAGGAAAGAACTTGTAAGACTTTAGTGTTCAGCTTATGCATGCATGTATGTACAGTGGCGGTCAATATAATAGCACCAGTTGCAATTATCTGATTCGAGTGATGTAAAAATTTCAGCTATTTGTTATGTTATTTTTTTGAGTGTAAAAAACAGTTACATTATTTATGCTCTCTCAGAGTGTGTGCATTTGTTGTCAAATTTCGTAACTGTTAATGAGTTATAAAAGATCTTTTGTCCACACTTCTCATTTCGTGCAGTCAATAAAATAGCACCAGTAAAATAGCGGTCAATATAATAGCACCACGCATAAATTTATACTGACTCCGTTTATATCTCTTTAACTCTTGGGTCAATTCAACTCATAACAAAATAATAAATTCTTTGATGCTAATAGTTCATTATCATAAAAAAATTATTTGGTTTTTTTAACAGTTTATAATATATTAATGAATTTAAACAAAAACCTTAAAAACTACACAGTCAAAATAATAGCACTTCAATTCATTTTTAACAAAAATAATGGTCTTTCTTAAAATAAATCAAAAATTTTAGTCAGATATATTTCAGATAAATTAATTACATATTTTCGGTACTTTGTCGCGTGCCCTTTGTTTGCTATTACAGCGGCACAACGCCTTCCCATGGAATCCACTAAATGCTGGCATCTTTCAACTTTTATGGAGCTCCAAATTTTCTGCACAGCCTGCCAGAGCCCTTCAACAGTTGTTGGTTTTATTGTAGATACACCCTTCTTTATGTCGGTCCACAGATTTTCGATAGGGCTCAAATCCGGGGACTGTGCAGGCCACTCCATTACATTGATGGAGTTATCGTTGAACCATTTTTTTGCCATTTTGCTGGTGTGTTTGGGGTCATTGTCTTGCTGGAAGACCCACACCAGCGGCATTTCGTAGGAAGCATACGGCAGCATAATTTCATCAAGGATTTTTACATAAACCGATGAATCCATAACGGTTTTGATCCAATATATGGGACCCACACCTTGATATGAGAAGCAACCCCATACCATAATACTATGACCTCCATGTTTGATAGTTTTTGATGTGAATTGTGGCTTGTATTCGCTGTTAGGTGGCCTACGGACAAAACATCTGGAACCCTTTCCACCAAAAAGAACAATTTTGGATTCGTCAGTCCATAGCACATTTCTCCACTTTTCCTTTAGCCAATTTAGATGTGCTTTAGCAAAAGATATTCGTTTAGCAATATGCTTAGAGGAAAGCAGCGGCACTTTTCGAGGACTACAGGCATTCAGGCTGTTGTCTCGAAGTCTGCGGCGAATAGTTTCCACGCTCGCCGGCACATCCAATGTTTTTTTGAGCTCCGTAGCTGTCATAAAGGGATTTGCTTTAGTCGTCCTTACTAAACGTTTTACCATTAAGGGTGACAAAACTCGCTTTCTACCACGGGATTCAACTTTTTGTTCATATCTTACAGCATTTATTATCATTTTATTGGAACAGCCCAGCATATCCCTAATCTGGAAATACGAATTACCCTCGGACGCAAATTTTTTTATTAGTTCCCGTTTTTCCGGCGAACAATGCTTTCCGCGACCCATAACTATACAATTTTTTGTAAATTATTACGCGATTTAATAGAAAAAATATAAAAAGATGTTTATTACCTTCCGTTTTCACTTTTTTCCACAAATTTTTGCAAAACAAACAAAAAAGAGTCTACTGGTGCTATTTTATTGACTGCACGAAATGAGAAGTGTTGACAAAAGATCTTTTATAACTCATTAACAGTAAACCCAGTATATTTAACTTTACAAAAATTCTTTAAAAAGATATTAAACATACATATGTATGTACATATGTATGTACATATGTAAGTGGAAACTGAATTATATTTGCCACTTATGTTTATTGATTTTAACTTTAATAATTTTTAAATAATATTTTATTAAGGTGTAGATCATTCTATAGCACAAACCATATACAAAAAATTATTAACCTTTTTAACATAACATTTCAAAGTTTTTAGCTTGAATTTTGAATTTAAAATTACATTATATTCAAAATTTATTATTATTATTTATCTGTTTACAAATTGTACGTATATTGAAAATTAAATTAAATTTAAACTTTGTCGCATTTTCCTTAAAGATTTTTAAAATTATACATACGCGCGTTCTTTTGTTGCATGATTTATGTACATACATACATATGTACATATGTATTTACAAGAGAACGCATGTAAATAATAGAGAAGGCTCATCCCAGTCCATTTCGCGATTCGTTTCGCTGTCGGGGGTCTGCTGCAACATATCACACTCTTTTTTCCCACCCCATATACACAGGAGGCCCACTGAATTTAACAGTAGAGACTCAAATTATCAGTGCTAGAGCGGTTCGAGAGATTTTGTACAATATGTACATATGTATGTATATATGTACATAAGTACATTTGCAAAAGTTTACTCGTTCTTGAGTCATGTGCAATCATGTTCACTGATTTAAATTTGCGTACATACATATATTAACGTTATTAACCCAGATATTACTGAAAATATTTTTGTGTCTGATCTTAATAATTTTTTGGAATCTTAGTTAATACTTACTAACTTAAACAGGAAAAATATTTTAAAAAAATTAGCTATTATGAAAACTCGGAAAAACGGTGTCGTTTATAAACAACGATAGTAAAATGACCTACTACTATAACTATAATGTAGGAAGAAAACGACCGATTTGAAAAAGTTTCATAGTTTTATTTATTTATTAGTATTTATTTATTGGGATAGGTGTACATAAGAATAAGTTAAAAAAAAGTTATGTAGGGGTGTGATAGATTTCAAAACTGTTTTTTGGATGAAGAGTAACATCACATTTTTTACAAAAAAAATTTGCATGTTTGTGACAAAAAGCGCAACGCAGTTGGCCTTCTCGATATTTGACTACGTGGCCTATACAATCAAAATGTGAAGTCTCGTGAAAAGCTTTCGATGTACGCCCAGGTTTTCGTTGATCTGCCTTCCTGTAAGTCTCCAAAATACCTGTCGCTACACTCCGGCGGAATTTTAGATGATCATATTCACCATTGTTAGCTCTGTATAGTTGCCAAGCTTTGTGAAGCGTCATGTCCAAGCAGTGAGAAATAAGCGAATAGTACCATTTCTTGCCTCTAATTGATGTCCTGTAAAGGCTTATATTCTGATCAGACCTATCAACCCCTCCCATGTTGTTATTGTAGACTTTAATAAGAGCGGGTTGATCAACAAGAACGTATTTCTTTTCTTTTTGCGAAAATCTTTTTATTTTGTTCACAGGATTTACTTTTGCGTCGTTTGATACCACTGTTACAACACTATTATCATGCCACTTGCAAACTATGATTTCTTCAGCCCTTGAAGATTTGAATGTGTAGGAACCTCGGTGCAACTTTTGCATTTCTTTGTTGGTTGGCAAAGGACATTTGGAGACGCGATTTTCCCTTATCGTTCCAGTCGCTTTGAATCCTCTTTTACCTAGCTCATCAATCAACGGTACCGAGGTAAAGAAATTGTCAAAAAACAAGTGGAATGGTGCCTGGTTGTTAATTTTCCGAAGAACATCAGCATATTGCAGGATTACACTGGCTCCTAATCCAAGTTTTCTATACTGGCTCAAATCCTCTCCAGATTGCCCTTGATAGGGTTCACACCATATGATGTAACCCAGTCGAGTTGCTCCCACCCAAAACTTGTAGCCCCATCGGATGGGCTTGCCGCGTATAAATTGTTTACATGGGTGTCTCCCATAGTAAGGCACCATAGCCTCATCGATGCTATGATTTTCTTCAAAAGGCGCAAAATTTAAAAAATTGGTATTCAACGCATCTATCAGTGGACGAACTTTGGCAAATTTATCATTAGGTTGCAAATTATAGTTATCACAACAATGGATATTAGACATGATAAAGGTGAAGCGATCTCTAGACATGGCGTTGAAAATAATGGGCATACCACAGTCAGTGCCATTCTCCCAATACATTTGTCTCCTAGGTACGATAACATAGCCACTGAACAGCAAAATTCCGAAGAAAGTCTGCATTTCCTCATTGGTCACATTCCCTACTTTGTTTTTTTGAGTGGCGTACATATTCGTGTATTTTACGAACATACTTATGATGCTATTATCAAATAGACATTCAAAATAATACAAGGGAGTATGTTTAAACGTCGCTCCTTCCATGTAATTCCAACTAGTACTTCTGGGTTGTATGTCGCGTGATGACCAACTATATTCTTTATTTTTGGGGATAACAGTTTCAGCAGTTGACTGAGAAATTGTTTGTGTTGAAGTAGTGGGTACCTCTAAATTTTCCCGTATAACATCTGAATCTTTTCGCAGACGTTTAGCAAGTTGATGTAGCGGCAAATCGTCGTCTTCGCTTTCAGAAGAATCATACTGAAGCTCGGCTTGAGTTCGTAGCTGCGAACCAGGTAAATTATTCAACAATATTTCATTTTCATCCCCAGAATCTTCATCTGTGACATCTGCATTACAGTTTTCTGGTGGAAATATTGTAATAGCGTCGGGAAACGGACAATCGTCATTTCTTTCTAAATCTTCCACAATTTCATGCAGCTTCAGACCGCGCATTCTCGTAGGTCTAAAGCAAACAAATAAACAAGGCAATAGTAGTATATTTTACTACTGGCGTTTATAAACAACATGGAATTCATTTGCTAATTTCTCTATGACAAAACGGTTGAACTACAAGCTTGTTTGCAGTTTGGTGTAGCTCACATGTGCAACTAATTTAATTATTAAGCGATCTAAAAAATAAATATATCTGGTATTCCATACTTACTTCGAAAAACTCATGTTAAAAAACTTCTGGATTAGCCTCAAAATACCACGTGCAGCAACTATCACATCGGATTCACAACACTGACTGAAGATGGGTACAATGCTAGTCTATCGAACTACACACAGTAAATATAACGGGACTATCCACATGTACACAGAGATTTTTTTTTTGGTCTGTTGTTTTAAAACTACGGTAGTAATAAGTGGGTTAAAAACACAAACGCACTTCTCGGTGCTTGCAAAAATATACATACATAGATATATTATCCACCTTTATTCAACTTTATTTACAGTAAACCTTATTTATCTAAAGCAGTGCCCACAGTCACCGACGCAAACGTACGTTACGTGTCAGCTGACACGATCAAACTTATGAGAGCGCCATGTAAATGCAAACTCATCAATCTGAGAAATTTAGATGTTTGCCGTGAAGCCGTGTCAGCTGAGTGCTCTCTCACCGCACAGTGTTGCCAAGCAGAACTTTTTAAAATCATTAACAAAATAACCTTTTAAAAATTTAAATTTTTATTAAATTAATTTAAAATCGATGTTTAATAATGTTATTTATAGATAAATGAACTATTTGCATTTGTTGGTTTTTGGCTTTGGTTTATTATACAATGAAAAATTGTAATTGACAATGCGGATGTGTGTAAACAAGGAATGGCAACATTGTGTTGTTGCAAGCAAACACAGTTTTATGTACGCAAAGTTTGTTTACAAAACATACGTACGGGCACAAGTTTTGCTCAATTTTGTGTATCTCCCGTCAAACAGACACGTCATACGTACACGTCGGTGACTGTGGGCACCAGTACACAATAAGCTTCTTCGTTAAGCATACGATCAATGCACGACACTGCCATTCAAATGACTTCGGGCAGTAGCTTGAGAGCGCATTCTTAAAATAAATCATACCAGTTGCACTACAACAGTCAAGCAAGCCGGTCTGTGTTTCGCAACGTAAGATAAATACACAAGGAGAAAATGTTTGAAGCTATTTGGGAGTACGAATTTTTTGTCGTTCAAAATATAAATGATGAAGTTCAATGCTTAATATGCGAACATATTACTTGTCGCTCTGTAAAATACTTTTTACGTAGACACTACGTTGGTCATCACAATAATTTTGAATTACTTTCAGCTTATGAAAGAAAACTAAAATTGTATGAGTTGAAAGCAAAATATTTTTTGAAATATATTTTTGATAATGATGATAATGCCAATACTAATGCTGATAATGATATTATTAATGATGATAATGATATTACTAATGATGACAATGATATTACTAATGATGATAATGATCAAGAAAACTCAAAATTTAAAAATTTAAAAAAGCCAGAGGAAAAGTATCCAAAAATTATATGCCATGTTTGGTTCCTCATATGATTGTGAAGTTAGTTTTTCAACGATGAAAATTATTCAAACCAAATTGAGAAATACTCTGAATGATCAACACATTCAAGACTTAATTAGGATAAAAAGTTATGATTTCGAAATAAATATATAAAATATTATGGAATTCGAAAAAAATATGGCAGTGCATTAGGACCGAATAATATTTTCTATTTCACTCTCGTCAAAGCAAACAAAAAATTAATGCATTTCTTCACAGTGGAAATAATAACATCGACGCGTCGCTCTCTCGAAAAACACACTAGCATTTGTAACTATGTATGTTTGGTTTGCTCTGCCCTGATCTAAAGCTTACATACATATGTACATCTAACTTAATCTCTTAAAGTTCTCCTCTTACTCTAATTTCTCTTATTGCTAAATTAAAGATTAATATTTAGATATGTATGTAAATATGTACCTGTATGTGAGTATGTACGTATGTAGATATGTACATATGTATTTTTGTAGTTATGCGTCTTATGTTACAATATGCAATTTATATACATATGTATGTACATATGCATTAGTCGAATTTCTATCGTTTATTAAAGTTTTCGTTGATAAGCAGCACATTTCATATTTGTTATCATTTGTACATGCACGCATTTATGCATAAATACCTATGTATATATGTATATATATTTACACATAATATAAATATATATATACATACATATAGTATATGTATGTTTATTTACATGCGCACACATTCAACCGAACTTTAAAAATGTGCAAAATTTGTCAAAACATCGTATCTCCAGTTATCACTTTTTCCTTTAAACCATCAATTTACAATGCTCTGATGAAATATTTGAACAAGGCTTTAGTTTAGTAGGTCATATTTGTAAAAGTGGTGTTCAAATAATAAATTTGCGTGTGAAAGATCACAATTAATGGTATAAATACAAAAATATTAAAGCCAAATAAGCTGTTTTGTCAAAACTGCACAGAAACGGTTGCCTCTGTCCGCAATTCACACGAAATATCTGCGTCACAAAGTCGCTATCATTAATTAGGGATGAATTGAACTAATTTTTATTTGAGGTACGTAGGAAAATAAAAGTGGATAAGAATAGAGAAAGATCTGAAAGAAACTATTTATAAAAACATAAATACATTAAGTTTTACCCTACAGAATTAAATCTGTAACTAAAGTTCTGAAGTCGTATGCAGGTTCAGTGAAAAATAGTAAATTTTATTTGGACTTTTCTGATAAAATCGTTTTGTACATATAAGTCATTACCGTCCATCATTAGTAGCGAAAGTCGTAGAAATAGTGCTATCAATCAATTAATAAGAGAGAATTGTAGAAAAATTTCTTAAAAGGTGGTACATTTTCGACTCCTACATTTTTTATTCTGCTACTTGTGGTACATTTGTGATGAGACGTAAACACTGACATAAATGGGACTAAAATTTGAAGGACATATTGACATACATATAACGTACATATGTATGTATATACATATGTATGTACAGCTACTCACACTCAAAATGGGGCACTACGAAAAATCTTCAGTTTCTACATTTTGAATAAAAAACTGAAGCTTTAATTATGTTTTAAAGGAAATTTGAAATAAATTTGATTTAATTAAAAATAATTTAAGACAAAACAAAGTGATTTTTTATTTTATTATACAAAAAAAAAAATTGTATTTTAATTTGAATATTGCTCAAAGCGAAGCTCACACTTAAAGTGGGACACTAATTTTTTTTTTAATTAAAATATAGTATTGAATGTATTTCTAATACTTGGTTGACTTCCCGTTGCATGCAATGATAGAATTAAGACGTCGTGGCATACGTTGAACTAATTTTTTGCAAAATTCTGGTTCAATATTATACACTCTTCTGTTACAGCTTCCTTCAGAGCAGTAATATTCCTTACTCGCCGTTTGGCAACTCTTTTTTCAATTCCGCCCATATGTGCTCAATTACATTTACATAAGTCTGGAGACTGAGGAGGTGTCTCCAACACTTTCGGCAATTATAGAGTAGCCAGTTTCGCGCGTTCCACGATTTATGCTTCGGGTCATTGTCCTGGTAAAACACGAAGTCGTCTTTCATGCCCAGATTTTCGGCACTTTCCTCACCGTTTTCTTTAAGGGTGTCAATGTAGTATTTGGAATCCATAATTCCGTTGACGAAATTTTTTTTTCCCCGACTCCAGATTCCGACATACATACACATACACCCCATATCATTACCGAGCCACCGCCATATTTCACGGTTTTTATAACATCTTTATCATGCAATTCTGTACGAGGTTTCCTTCAAACGAATCTTTTTCCATCTGGCCCAAAGAGATTTATTTTAGTTTCATCTGTAAGTAGAACCTAATAAAATATTGATAGTAATTCTAAAAATCGAGAAAAATAAAAGAACTGCATTTACTTTGGACCAGAATGTTACACCTTCGTTTATATGTTTTTGGGCAAAATCAAATCTCAACTGTTGGTTTTTCTCAGATATTAACGGCTTTCGCCGACAAGCTCTTCCGTGATAATTATCACTTCTAAAGACCCGTCGAACTGTTTCAGCACTAACATCAACGTTTTTTGTTTCTTTTAAATTATTTTGTATGTCAACTGCTGACAAAAGTGGGTTGATTTCGATTTGTTTTAACAATACCTCTTATCGCGGACGGATAATTTGCACCTACTCACGGAATTTTTTTTTTCAATATTTTTGGTGGCTTTAAATCGTTTTATGATATTAAATACCGTACTTTTTTTCTTATCAACTATTTTTGCGATTTCTCCCACTGATTTGGTGTTTTTATAATTATTTAATACAATTTACCTTTCTTCGATTGTGGCTTGACGCGTTCGAAACATTTTAACTCTTTTTCCTCTTTTTTGACAAAATTATTATCTGAACACAACGAAATATCATAGCACACTAAATTGAAGTCACAATTGTTGAGCGCAACATCGAGAAAGTAACGGTACTTCACACTTTATATGTGAGCATCCCGTAAGCAAGGAAAAATTAAAAAAGCCAAAATATGCAAACTGTACTAAAAACCAAGCGATAAATTTAGTAAGAATACAACGTAATGAATTTAAATACAGAAAAATTGCGATTATATCAGTATGTATGCACATGTTTAAAAAATATACGAAGTCAGTAGATTTTCGTAGTGTCCCATTTTGAGTGTGGGTAGCTGTATGTATGCAAGTAGGCTTAGCGGTTAGCCCATTCTATGCGTTTGGTGGCGCCAATTTGGAATAATATTACCGTTTAAATTACATATATTGCATGATTTTTTGCAAAAGTCGTTTACAATGATAACTAAACGTAATAGATTAGTAATAGATGAATTTCTTTATGACATATTTTACGGGTACAAACGTGTCAGACGGTCCAAAATATATACATACATATGTACCAACATCTCCGTCTGTATTTGTGAGCATTTGGGCGAAAATTACAAAAATCTTCAATTAATGATTTTTAGATTTTTGTCTTCTTTGCGAAAAATATGATATAGGAAGGGCGTATGTGTTTGCGGGGAGATGAAATGTAATAGAAATGAATGGATTTTTTGTTGTTGCATGTTGTATTTGAAGATATTTCAGAATGTTTGGCGCCGGCGCAAGTGTATCTGGATTTTTGGTTTTTGCGCACATGCACATACATACATACATATAGTATATGTGCATATGTATGTATGTTTTTATATGCATATCAGACATCAGCATCGGGTAGCTTTTTCGTGACTCGAATATATCCGCAGCATTTTGAGTATGCGTGCGTATAATGGGCCGTTTACATAGAACTTTCCTCGCTTTGCTTGACAGTTCGAACTTTAACAACAAAGCGTGAGGCGTAGAAGGTCAGCTACATAGAACGCTTTGTCAGTTTCTGCTGTTTTGTTTAAAGATAGAATAAAAAAATGAATTTTACTGATATGATGGGAGTAGTAGTAGTTATACTACTAATGTTTGAAATTCGCGAGTGTCTGTAGTGTGTATACGCACGCCAAAATAAAAATAAAATGGAAATGATAACAGCTGATTGCCAAAGCGTACAAAAGTTGAGAGTTGCCCATAATTTTGCTTCGCTTTGCTTTGCTTTACTTTTCTCACTTTGTATTTAGCAGGACTCATATAACATCATGTATTGAACTTATCTGTCAAAGCGAAACTCTGAAGCAAAGCAAAAGTCCTATGTGAACGGGCCATAAATTAGTCAAACACAACTAGTCTGCTCTATTCATACTCATGCCAAGATTGATGTGGTAGTAAAAACAGAGAACTTACAACAATGAGAAGGTGCAAAATTTGGTTCGATCCAAATGAATTCTGAACGGTTTCGGGTAAGGAATCGACATGTTAAATTTAGGACTTAACAGGCATGAAAAATGTGAATTAACATTTTCCTCTGTTTGAATTGTTGCTGAAATGTTGATAAGTGGCAGATGTTTATGGGAATATTGTTTGTTACAAATGTGTACGTACATTTGAAATCGTGTTTCCAAAAATAATTGCCAGGAAAAATTATAAAAAAAAATAGTTATTTTTAAAACTTTCCGGTAACTTCATTAAAATTACAAATTAAAAAAAAATATAAACAAATAATTAAAATTAAATTGCATATGAATGTATTTATGTACTGTACATACATACATATGTATGTATGCACATTATGTAGTATTTTTACTTGCAAGTCATTATGAATATTTTTCAAAATTAAAAAAAGCAAGTGTACATGGAATTTTTTTTTTACAAACAATGAAATTAATAAATCGTTAACCCTTGTTTAAATTTTTCAAAATTTTTCAGGAGAAATTACTTAAAATAAAAGACCAAATTTGTTGAAAAAAGAAATTATTTGTTGAATTTTTACGAAAAAAAAGCATAAAATGGTATTTTTATCATGACATCATGAATATTTTAAAAAATGAAAAAAATTTGAAATATAACATATCCAAGCATATTTATATTTTTACTTACAAACATGAATTATTAAATTTTTATCTTCGTTTAATTAAAAAAATTGTTTAAAATGATTTTTTATAATACATATGTATAATAAAAATTACTATGAGTTTGCTTCCAATTTAATAATATGAGAAATAATATGAGATCTACATACATACATAAGTATATTATAAATTTGTTCATTTGTATCAAAAATTTGTCTTGGCAAAAAATATTCACGGGAAACTGAATCAAGTAGCGATTTAGATCACAGAACTTAATTGCGTTCTATGGTGCAGTTGCTTTAAGAGACGCCGCAATATTCTTTATGCCTTCGTTTTGCGTGAGTTCGGAACCGGGCCACGCCACGGGCTTTTGGCTTAAAATTTATTTAGATTTTTCCTTTTTTGCAAATTCTTGCACTAGCGTACACACATACACATACACATGTACATATTTATATTGCTATAAATATCTACACTTCCAGAGAATACTACATTTTTCATAAATAACTAATATGTACATATGTATGTATATCATCAAGTACACAATAATATAGGCACACATCTATATGTATGCATATCTACAATGTACATAAATTCATATGCATCCATGTACATATGTACATACTCACATACTATGTATGTATGTACTTACGTGCATGTGCATAAATTCAACCTTGACCTACGCTAGATCAAAATCAAATCACAACGCAATCACAACCGCAGCTGCATTTGTGCCTGCGCGGCGCCAAATATTCTAAAATATCTGAAACTACATACAACAACAAAATATTCATTCATAAACGCGTGCGCGTATTCCTAAACACAAATGCCGTTCATTCATAAGCGCAAGCATTTCATCTCCCCGCGCACGCAAATCTTCCCCTCAACGATCTTCTTCGCGACGAACACAAAAATGCTAAAATCTTCAATTTTACAAACCATCGACGGTCATTGAAAATTCCAACACCGTAATATCAGACAATAATGCAATTTGCTAACGTAGTCTGACAAATTGCTGGCATTCTAGAATGTTCTAGAACATTCTAGAACATTCTAGAGCTTCTGCCCAAATGCGCATCAATTCATTTGCGTACACATGCACGCGCATTTGGCGAATCGACACAAAAATTGCCGAAAAACAGAAAAGAATATTCTTTTGCTTACCGTTCCCTTTCCCTTTCAACCCTTCTCTTATCCCCAATTGTTGCATAACTCCTCTTCCGTCTCAACTTGCCCCGCTAGCAAGCAAAAAACAGTTTTTTTCTCGGGTTACTACTTTTTCTTCTTTGTTTCATTTTTAGTTGGATTCGTAAATTGTTCTTCTTTACGCACACATACATTGCTAAGATTTGCATAAATAGCCGTATAAGCGAACGCCATCAAGTGTCTGCTGTGGCTTAGTGCGTTTAGTCGCCGGCTGCATTATCTATTGCATGTTTTAGCTTTTGACTCATAGTTCGAATCTCAGCTTTTTTTTCGTGCCATGTCTAATTTTTCTGGATTTTTTTTTTAATTAAATACAATATATTTATTAACTTTCATAAATTTTTGGAAATCTGGAAATGTGAATGAACATTCCTTTTCTGATTTCATTTCGTTACAAATGAATTTACGAAATTATTGAAAAGTTTTCATTTTTTTAAATAGTTTAAGATAAAGAAATTGGAATAAAATCTTTTATTAAACTATTGTGTTTAATATTATTTGATATTAAAAAAAAAAGATTTAAAAAAAATATATTAATTAAAATTAAATTTGAATTATTTCACTTCATCAGTTACTAAAAGAAGAAAATATTGAAATAAATTTTAATAAAAAGATCCATTATATTAAATTGGTTTTTATTACATTATATATAAAAATAAAATTTTCAATAAATTATTTACTTTTTTAAAGTTATTTAATTCGGAAAATACCTATCAACAAGATAATGTTTCCGCAACATTGAATTTGTGTATTTTTCCGCTTTTGCAACATGCATTTTAACATTTGGCAGCATTTTAACATTGCCAGAAAATGTTAGTTAGCGTTCCTCTGCCCAATCCTTTCAACTCTGTTAAGAAATAAATAAAAATGTTCGACCTGAGTCGTTTGCACCTTCTCATTATTTGATGTTCTCTGCTCTGTGTGGATATAAGTACAGCATGTTATGCGTAGTGAGCCGAAAATAACCGATGTTGCGCTACTCATTGCCAATGTCTGATGCATATAAATGGATGAATACGTATACTTAAGTATGGACATATTACGTGCATAATTATTGACATTTTAGTTATTACTATATTTACTTACCCAAAGGTACTTACATATCTATGTGTATACATAAGTATATGTATGCAGATTTGTGCGTTTATGTACATACATACTTACAGTGGCTCACAACTGTATAAGAAATACGAAAGCAAGTATTACCTGAAATCTAAATACATCTTCCAAAAGATATAAATAACACTTAACAGCAGCAGATACATATACACATTTAATTTTTGCTTTAAAAAATTCAGATTGTATAGTTATTTTATTTAATCTACAACAAAAACAAACTTCAGTGTACATTGCAATTTTTTTAAGGACACAACTAAAATTTTAGGTCGATTAATACTTTGTGGGATACCCTTACTATCTATAACTGCTTTCATACGTTTCGGCATGGATTACACCAATTTCTTTGTATAGTTAGGATCAAGTTTATTCCATTCTGCTTGCAAGGCGTTTTTCAAGTCGGTTTTATTTCGAATCTCTCGTTCCAAAACTGACCACAAATTCTCGATTACATCTAAATCTGGAGACTTTGCTGGTGTTTGTACTATGTGCGGACAATTCCAAATAAGCCAACTTTGCACAACTCCGGATTTGTGTTTCGGATCATTATCTTGATAGTACCGAAAGTTGTCGGAAATATTTAATTTCGCGGCACTTTGTAGCAAATTTCGTTTCAAAATACCCAGATACATATAGGGAGTTCACAAGCCGCGTTATATGTATGTCGTATATATTTAGTCCGTTACTGAAATAACAGCGGAACGTGTGAACGCACTGTGCTATTTCGTTAACTAATGTATGTCGTATTCAAGCAATTAATCAGCTGAGTAGAAGAAGAGAAAATAAAACGAAATAAAAGTATAAACATTAAAATGCCTAAGAGGACCGAAAAAAATAAATTAATAGCTGCTGTTTGTAGAAAATAAACCTCAAATTGCCGATTTTCCAAAAGAAACTCAATAAGATACTTCTCTTCTGCCACCGTCCATCTCCGGATTGGGTTGCAGCGGACGCGTTTGGCTTTGCCCTAAAATCAAAAGGTTGTTTAATAAGCCAGATGTGTTTGTTTTTTATTCAAAATCACTTACTTCGTCATTTAGATGTATTTCCATTCTTTTTTTTTTTAATATATCTCCTTCAATTGTTTCACTGGCCGCTTTTGCAAAAATAATAAAAAAAAAAGTGACGATAAAGAGAAACAGCTGATCGAATAACACACACAAATAAAACACTAAACATACCTTTCAGAGTTGTATTTAAATAAGACAATTTTACATGTGAAACAAAAACAACAAGTTTACAACTGTTGTATTGCAATAACACGATTAAATAAATACGACAAATAACTCGGCTTGTGAACTCCCTAATACTCTTGTTCGTAGTACGATCGATGAATTCCAAATTTCCGACTCCAGAAGACGACATGCATCCCCACACCATTACATGCCCTCCACCATGTTTTACGGTGCTACGTAGATTTTGCGGTTGTACCTCAGCATTTCCTTTTCTCCATACATAGCTCTTTCCATCCGATCTAAACAGGTTGAATTTACTCTCATCTGCAAAAATTGCGGTATTCCAGAAGCTTCCACTCTTATATAAATGTTCGTTTGAAAACTTCAACTTTGCATTTCGATTTTTAGCATTGACGTATAATTTATTTCGGGCTGTGCGACCATTGAAATCAGCTTCTTTGAGCACTCGTTTTCTCCATTTCTCATTTGCACAGTTCCAGTATATTGGCGCGCGGGATTTAAACTAAGAACGATATTGAAATTATTGAAAGCTTATTCTCTCCAGCCAGGGATGTTGCCAGGACGAAGGCTGTAGGGATTTGGCATGTGCAAGCCCTCTTTCCCCTCCCCCTTCTACCTCCTACATATGTATGTATAATGATATTTCAAGTATGTGGCAATATAAAAAAATAATGTAGTCGTCAAACATGAGTCATTGTCGGCAAAAAAATTTGAAGTTTGAAAAAGATTTTTCTAAGAAATTTTAGAAACAGAAGCTTTTGTTTAAACGCAAACAACCAAATATTTAATTTCAACATGAGTCTCGATTTTGCACCAAGTAGCTCTCGTGCACTTAGGCAGGATGAATCCATTCATAAACGTAGAACTTGGAAAGGTATGTGTTCAAATAGAGTATATACATATACACATGTGCAAAGATAAAATAATAGTCATGAAAATATATCACGTAATTGTTAATCTTGATTGGATTCAACTTCGATATCGTCAACATTTACTCTTTAAGCGCCAACAAACTGAAATTTTAGTCGATTACCTCTCAAATTTATTCCAATTAATGGAAAAATGGGCCAAGAAATCTTAAACCAATCATTCGATCAATCTATGCTTATATTTCCTCTTTTTTGTTTGTTTTCGTTCCTTTGTATAAAAAAGGGTTTGAATGTATTCTAGCAAGTAATAACCAATTGCCTAAATGTTATAACTAAAGAAAAGTCGCTTCCTGAAGTTAATATGTACATATGTATGTACATGCATTGATACCCAGCAAAACCTAAGTGACCAAAACTCAATCATTTACAAATTTTTTCGTCCAACCAACGCACTTTGACGCATAGATTAATACAAGCAGTTGCTGATTAATCAACAGATTGGTGGCTGATTTGTATTTTGTATTTTCCTTCTTCATTCAGAAAGGAAACGCAGAAGTTTGAAAATGTCCATCAAAAGCAAACGCAATATATACACGTGAAATTTTTTTCTGTAATAAAAGTCCGGGGCAAAATATTGTTGTAGCAGAAAGTTATCAATATTACTTTGATCCCCGGATCTCCTGGAAAATTATATTGGCATAATTTTATTTTTTTAGCCTTCTGGGGAAAAATCCAATAGTAAATGAAAAATCTGGACTTATTTTTTTTAGTCCAGTAATAACAGTTAAACTTGGTCAGATATTTTTAAGGCCGAAATAGAAGTCCTTTTTTACAAATGAACCAACCGCTTATCCAAATTAAACAAATTTGGTATCAAATGGAAGAGGGCTTAAATATTTAAACGAGGAATGTCACCTATAAAAACATATTTCAATTAAAGCATTGTGTATCATAAACCACGGTGTACTGAATACTGAAGGTGACGCCTTTAGAAGTACCGCTACTTTGGTTTTGCCGGGTTTGACAATTCTCAACTTCAACTAGACAAAGCTTTTTTCACAAATTAAGAAAAATAGACACTTTTTTTAGTATTTTGCGAATTTATTTATTAAATGTCTGCCTATAAATTCATATTTTACACTTTAGAACAATTAGAACACGTTTTTCAATGAAATATTGGAAGTTTTTCAATTTTCTCTCTCCCGTATTCTTGTTTACTAAAGGCGAAATCTGTCATTTCACCGCGGGAAGGCGCAATCTTGTATTCTATCATTCTTGATCATAAACCATATACATAAATAAAGCTTTAAACTGTCTACGTTATTCACAAAAATTCATCAAATTTCAAAAAATGTTCACAACATTTTCAAACTTTTTAATTCGAATTTTTAAAATCGTTTTGTATACGCAGTTTTGTGGTCCATTAAATTTTACTATAATATAGTGCCAGTGTCAAGTGACTTAAAATGAAAACCGTCTGTAAAAAAAATCCACAAATCAACCAAAATTTTTAGCTACTTGAAATTTGTACTTTATTATAATAAAATTAAATTGGCTACAAAACTCCGTACTCAAAAAGTTCTAAAAATTCCAATTAAAAAGTTTCAAAATTTTATTGATTTTTTTTTAAATTTGATGAATTGCCCTTATTAAAGTACATATATTTATGCAATTCCGACTCATTTTGGTGGTGGAATTCTTGATTACGAGTGAGCTCGAATAGTTTTCGAATCATTTTCATGCCGCTGTTGTCAATGATTTATGTATGTGTCTTGAAAAATTCAACAATCCCTTTTGTGTGCACGAAGACAAGAAAGCATGTTATTGTGTGTTTAAAACAACAAAAATCATTAGCTGAGATTACGAGTGGGTAAATTACGAATGCTGGACTCTAGACAAGTTTGCCCCATAAATAAATTTATAATATAAAACCTTCTGAATTTCCTTGGTTTCGCTTCGAATTAATTAATGAGGTTTGTTTATAAATATAATAACCTCGTACAGCTGACACAGATTTATCAAACTATTATCGGAATCGAAATCAAGAACACCAATCCCTTTGTTAATCTCTGCCGAGGTACAACCACTATTTACTATAATATTTGATATAATTAGCTGAGCTTGAACAGGAACACAATACAAACGAATTAAAATCTGCATATGACTTACTTGAACGTGTCAGTAGAGTAGGAAACTATCGGGTCTTGCAATAGGAACGCTACAAAAGTTAAAAAAAAAAACAAAAATATGAATTAAATTCTTTATTTCTATGAAAGTACATTCGATGCCATTATGTATGGAACTCGATTTCTTTTGCTTGGGCACCACGGGCATGCTTGCAGAAGTCCAGACACTGAACTCAATTTTCGACGGTTTTCAAGCATAAATCGGCCGATACTGCCGCAATTTCACATTCGATATTCGTACGAAGTTCATCAATCGTCGCTGGCTTGTTGGCATAGACCATAGACTTGACGTAGCCCCACAGGAAATAGTCTATCAGCATCAAATCGCACGACCGAGGCGGCCAATTGACTGGGCCATTTCGTGAGATAACACGTTCACCAAACTTGGTTTTCAATAAATCGATTGTGACATTCGCTGTGTGGCTTGTGGCGCCGTCCTGCTGGAACCACATATTGTCCAAGTCCATATCATCCAATTCGGGCCAAAAATATTCGGTTATCATTGAGCGGTAGCGATTCCCATTCACGCACCAAACCGTAACTTTTTCGGGATGCAATGTTGACTCATGGAGTACGTGTGGATTGAGTTGAGGCCATTGACTCCGAATTTCGGGAGTAAATTTTAACAATTTCGACTCGTTGTTGGATCGTATATCTTTCCATGATGAAATCGAAAACCTTACTGAACAGAAATGTCAAAAGAGCGGGGAAAAATATGGCGTCGTTTGCTATCACTATCGGTCTACTTTTGCAGCGTCCCTATTGCAAGACCCTTTATATAAAAAATTATCATGGGCATATTTCAGCCCTCTTTCATTTGATAAAAAATTTGTTTAATTTGGAAGGACTTTTATATCGGCCTAAGAAGTATTTTACCAAGTTCAACTGTTATCTCTACTAAGTCTTGCTATGAATTCTGTTACAAAGTTTACAATGCATACCTACAGTGAGGAGAATTCGCAGAAAAAAGTGCCGTTATTTTTTATTATATTTTGTATGCAGTGTCTACTCACACATATTACATATGTATGTACATACATATATGTACATACATATAGCAATCAGTTAGTGTTTGCTTCTTAACAATGGAGTGGCGAGCTAAGGAAAATCATATTGCGGTGATTGATTTACATACATATACATATGTATACATAAGTGTGGAAAAACGCAAGTGAAATATATGAGGTTCTCAAAAAACTTAATATTTCGAGAATGTTTGTTTCACTATTGATCGTTTTCCCCAAACTTCTACAGTTGATAACAGAAAGAGAAGTGGTCGTTGTCGCGTGATTCGAACCAATTCAGCCAAAAAAATTTAGAAAACAGCAAATTATGTCAAGGGAAACGGAGAGATCGGCCAAATCAATGCCAAAACTTATTCGAGATGATCGCCACATGAAACCCTACCGTCGGTCAACTGGTCATCTTCTGACAACGCGCTTGAGGCAAATTAGGCTCAACAGATGCAAGCGACTTCTTCAGTGGTACGACCATGATGAGGCACAGATGAGAAAATTTTCACTGTTGAAGAAGTTTTTAATATGCAAAACGACAAAATCTGCTCCAAAACTTCCAAAGACGCAAAAAATGTTATGCCAAGGGTTCAACGTTACCATCCAGCCGCTGTGATGGTTTGGGCGAGTCTCCTGTAAAGGCGTTACACCTCTTCACTTCTGAAAAAGAGGTGTTAAAACTGGAGAAAAGTGTACCAGCTGGATGCTTTAGACGGCGTGGTAAAGCAGTTATGCAGTACTCTCTTCGGTGGAGAGCATTGGATCTTCCAGCAAGATTCTGCTCTAGCACACAAGGCAAAAACTACCCAGTAGTGGTTTAAAAGCAATATTCCTGGTTTCATATCTGAAGATGATTGGCCATCTGTAAGTCCACATTTGAATCCATTGAACTACAGTTTGTGGTCAGGGTTGGAGAACATGACCTTTAGTATAGTATACCCCACAGAAAATTGGAGTCTCAAAAAATCTTTGGTTCGAACAGCGTAGTCAATACTAATAGAAACTGCGCATGCTGCTATTGATCAATGACCGAATCATTTGAGGGCTTGTGGGAAAGCAATAGGTGACCATTTCTAATAAAATTTGGTAAATCGCTCATTTATTATAAGCATTATTAAATAAAATTTACTTCATTAAAAAACGTATTATAGTTACGTTTTTATAACGGCCTGAACTTGTAAAAGAAGTTATGGCAGGGCTAAGAGATAGAAAGAACTATAAAAGTTCGAATTAGTAACGACTAACGACTTTTATTATGAAAGTTATGAAAGTTCGGGCCCTGTTTTATATGTATTAATTCGGTAAGAAAAAACATCCCTCTTCTAAACCTGCATAGGGAATAAAGGGGTGTAATACCCTATTTGCAGAATCCCGGATTACTCAAACGATGATCCTTAGTTATACTGAGAAAATATTGGGCTAGAATGTATACATACATGTTTCTCTAACAAAAAATTGGTTATTACTTTACCAAACTAACAAATTTGGCGTAACGTTCCGCATATGAGACGTTAGTCATCGCCAGTCGAACTATGTATATTTATTTTATTAAATTATCTTGTACAGCGAAGAAGAAATAAAGAAAAAAGTACCATGCCTGCAATAAAATAACTCGAAAATGTTTAGTATTTTGAAAATTTATGTATTAAATCTCTGACTATAAATCATATTTTTACACTATAGGAAAATTAACACACGTGCCTCGAAACGAATTTATTCATCCTTTTTCCCATATTATTTGTTTACTGGAAACTGGATACTAATTAATTTGAATTAGTGCTGCACTTACCTTTAGCTACTGTTTATTTCAGCAATTTGGTTTGGTTAGTTTTCGACGCGAGCAGATGAACGTGGCAATGGCAGAAGTCATTGAGCAATGCGAACCATAATAGAAAATATTGATTGGTTCGTTCAATTGTTATTCAACTTAAAAACTTGGATCCAAAATTCTGCTATTAACCGGTTCTGACATCTTATCTTATTATTTGCGCATGGTCTGCCAAAGTCCATAATCATAATTTATATTTTCAGCATTTCTACTATAGATTCGGAAAATAATTGCAAATTTATTGGTAAATTTATGTGGTGATTGGATCACGATATCAAAACGAAAGTGCATACATATGTATGTATCTATTCAGCTCTCCTTTAAATATTGCTCTGAAATGGGATTTCCCAAAATATAATGCCCCGGTACCGAAAATTGTTATATAACATATTTGTCCCATGTAAACTTTAAAGAATTAATATATTTTCCGCTCGGGTCGAAAGTTTTTTTTAGCTATATGGTTTGTTAGTGCGACAATACGATGTAATATATGTTTTGACGTTAAAATGTACAAACAATTTATTTTATGTGTCGAAAAATATTATTTCCGCACATTCAAAGTGATCAATCAGCTAACGCCAATTTTGTTCAAACTTGTTTGCTGGTTTAATTCGTGAACCAATATAGATTCCTTTTGACAATGAGCGCATTTTGTTTTCTATTGTTGTTATCACAAGTAAGAAAAGGTCAACCGCACTTTACATATTGAGCGCAAGTTTTTATTTGAAATAAACTAAGTAATGTTGCATGCAATAAAAAAGTAAATCTTATATTTAAAAATTAATGTGAGCCCTTTATAGGCGTCCAAAAGACTCCACCGATCTTTATGAAATTTTTGCAGTAGATGCATGTGGTCATCGGGCTCAATATAGGATTTAAAAAAGTTTGATCCCAATAAAAAAAAACCAATTCCTATCTATCTGACGTAGTTATGTATATGATATTGGATACATAGATATTTTCTTTAATGTATAAAAAATATTGTAAAATATCTTTATTTGCCTTAAAACCCTTAAACGTCGTTTAGTGATTTAAATAACAACAAAAGGAAATTAGTATGACTTAAACGCATCACACCCATTTTCCAAAGTTTTGATTTATAAATATTTTTCCGTAATTAAATTCTTTGTATCAAATTTGAAAGAATTCGCTGCATTATTTAGTAAAATATTATATATTTTGATTTGTTGTAAATTACCGTTATATGAGAGGTATTTTTGTTTTGTCTGATTTCTGTAATTTCTGAAACGTGAATTTTGTCAATCAAATTTGACCAAATTACCTTGTTTAGCTAATAATCATCGCATTTTTTTATTTTTCTGGTGGGCTAGTTTTTGTACGATTTTTACAGATTTTGAAATCATGCTTGCTGATGCAATATGTGCACCAAATTTGGTGGAGTTTGGTGGCGTAGTTTTTTGGATATACTTTTACTTGAAGGTGAGCGGCTATTACCTTTAACCAAGTTTTTTTTATTCCATGTAGTTGCTTATGCAACCTCATTCTACTATTCTATTATATATTCAATTTGAGCATACTCTCGTTAACAGCTACTTTTTGATTTTTGAAAATTACCGTTTTATGAGAGGTGGGTGTAGTTTTCCTCCGGAGATATAACTTTTTCTTATAAAAACATTACACGCGCTATTCCATCTATAATCAAATCCTATGTATTAAATTTGAGTAAATTATCTATACTGGTTACAAAAATACCGAACTCTTTTAATTATCACAAAACACCATTGTGTAGGCGTGGTTATTATCCGATTTCGCTCACTTGGAAAACCTTGGATCAAGAGCAATGTGTATACAACGTTTCGTTGAGATAGCTCAATATTTACTCGAGTTATCCGAGTGATGGAGGTTCTCACGGGCGGACAGACAGACATGGTTTAATTGATTTCGCTATTAAAACTAAGAATTTTGGTATATATATGTATGTATGTATGTATATTTATCTCGGTAGCTTTACAAACAACCGTTAGGTGAATAAAATTGGGCTCAGTGCGCTCGGGTATAAAAAGAAGCAGTACAGAATGAAGATATGTACATATGTTTCTCTTATGTTGCTCAAAAATCTTCCGAAAGAGCTTATTTATCTCTTCTGTTACTACACAATGGCCCGCCGTAGCCGAGTGTGTAGCGTGTGCGCGCTCCATTCGATGGGTCCCGGGTTCAAACCCTGACCGGGCAAGTAACATGAAAATTGTAGAAAAGTTTTTTCTAATAGCGATAGGCACTAGGCAGGCAATGGCAAACCTCCGAGTGTATTTCTGCACGAAAAAATTTCTCACAAAAAACACTCACTATTCGGAGTCTGCGTAAAACTGTAGCAGCATCAAGGCGCACACCACAAATTGTAGGCAAAAATCGCTCAATCGATAATAGCGCCAATTAGGTTGGTAGGTAGGTAGGAGGTCGGTCTCTTAAAAAAGCCATTAAATAGTAGTCACAAAAACCTTATAAACGAGCAATAAGATATTACTTTAGCACAGCAGCAAAATTTTATATTTACATATATGTATTTGTAAGCGATAAGACTGGAACCATTTCTTATTATGGTGAGAAAAGTTTCATTTTTTGCAATGCCAATCGGTAACTTTTTACTGCTGGAGAATTTTCAATTATATGTACTTAGTTGTGGAGAAGCAGAAAACGCAAACGAAACTGCATAAAAGAAAAATGCAGCAAGTATACAGAAAATGCTTACCTTCCCTAATTTAAATTCTTTTAGAATTATAAGCATTGGATTTAATATACCTTTTAATAGCAATTTTAAAACAAACAGCTCGCCGAAATCTCTAGGTAAGCCAGGCAAGATCTTTAAATTCGTAATGCATGACTTAATGACGTATTTAATTTTAAGCTTTTACCAATTAATTTACAAATATACTAAATTATTTAATATACGAACAAGTAATAATTCTTTTTTGAATTTGTTGCCGGTGACGCCATATTATTGCACTTTCACATGGTTTTCGTATATAAATGTATCTATGTACTTATGTACATGTAATCCACCCATTTCGATCAGCTTATTCATTCTTTGCCATTGCCAAATTTTTCACTAGACCTATAAGGTCGCACAGGCCCTAATGTGTAATTAATCTCTTCCATTGCTCCAAAATCAAGTAAAAAGGAGTAGTAGTATGTTAATTTCTTGCGGACTTCTTGCTTTTGCTCCACAATGTGTAATATTGGAGTACAGAACGGAGACATACCTTCTAGCAGAGAACTTGTAAGAAACCAGAAGGCGCAAATGTGGAAAGAGCTTTTTCATCAACAAAATTTGCGGGCGCCACCGAGAGAATTCAACAATTCCACCATACCAATAAAAACCATTTTCACCATACATATTTTGTTATATTTAGAGCAGAGAGGATATTGCGGAGGCGAGCGGCTGCGTGTGTTTAAAAATAAGTAAACAAAAATCCCGTTTCTGGATCGCGAGGAGCAATTTGAGACGGCAGATGAGTTATACAACATGTGTGGATTAAGGCCCGTTCACATAGGACCTTTGCTTTGCTTTGCTTCAGAGTTTCGCTTTGACAGATAAGTTCAATACATGATGTTATATGAGTCCTGCTAAATACAAGGCAAGAAAAGTAGAGCAAAGCAAAGCGAAGCAAAATTATGGGCAACTCTCAACTTTTGTACGCTTTGGCAATCAGCTGTTATCATTTCCATTTTATTTTTATTTTGGCGTGCGTATACACACTACAGACACTCGCGAATTTCAAACATTAGTAACTACTACTACTTCCATCATATCAGTAAAATTCTTTTTTTTATTCTATCTTTAAACAAAACACTCTGAACAAACACAAATCGCAAATCATAACAAACTACTAACGCAGAAACTGTCAAAGCGTTCTATGTAGCTGACCTTCTACGCCTCACGCTTTGTTGTTAAAGTTCGAACTGCCAAGCAAAGCGAGGAAAGTTCTATGTAAACGGCCCATAACAGAAGTGTGGAAAGGGAAAGGGGGAATCGTCAAAAGAATATTCTTTCGAGTTTTCGACAATTTTTGTGTCAATCGCCATCAGCGCGTGCACATGTACGCAAATGGATTGGTGCGCGCATGAATTATTTAATGAGTGCATGCATATTGATGCATATTATTAATGTAGAATATTTGTGTCAATCGCCATCAGCGCGTGCGTGGATTGCTGCGGATGTGGACAGAAGTTATAGAATATTCTAGAAAAATGCCAGCAATTTGTCATACTACGTCGCCAAAATACACTATTGTCTGATATTGCGATGTTTAAATTTTCAATGACCGTCGAAGGCTTGTAAAATTGAAGATTTTAGCATTTTTGTGTTCGTCGCGAAAGAGATTGTTGAGGGGAACATTTGCGTACGCGGGGCGATGAAACGTTTGAGTTTTCGTCTGTTGATATTATTTGTGTATCTGAAACCTGATTCAGAAATGACATAAATGAGATTCATTTGGCATTAAAAATTATAAACTGCTTCGGAATAATAGGATAGGAAAAAAAGGTGGAGGAGTGGCTGTGTACTGCAAGAGCCAGCTAAGCACAAAGTTATTGTCTCAGTCACGCAGAAATAATGTAGAATACTTGACTATTGAATTATCTAACTGCTCGTATAAGACCCTGTTGTCCTGTGTATATAATCCTCATAAGAATTGTAATCTTTGTGACGCTTTTCATTATTTGTCCCCTGCAGCTATTGATTATGATAATATTATTGTTTGTGGTAACTTCAATGTTAATTTGCTACGCTCTGACTCGTATAGTTCACGTTTAGTTGATGATTTGCCTAGTGTTGGGTTGTCATTCGTTATTGCATCTATACCAACGAGGTATGGAAATAATTTTTGTCTAAGTCTACTTGACTTGTCTGACCCTGCTATAATTTTAAAATTTGACCAGATATTGTTTATATCGGATCATGACTTAATATCTGCTGATTTGACATTAAACATGACCACAACAATGAACCTGCTAGCACTTATAATTTTTTTGACTATCGTTTTTTTTATTGTCAATAGTCTGTTTGATCATATGACGCAAATAGATTGGTCTACCTGGTGGGGTTACAGCTCAGTGAATGAAAAGCTTTCATTTCTAAATAATAATATTTTGCAGGCGCATAGTAGCTATGCCCCTGTCTGAACCTCGGATAATCGGGGTTTGTCTTGCCCATGGTTTAACAGTGCAGTTCGATCTGCAGTTAAGAAAAGAGACAAGTCTACTCCGTGTGGAAAAAGCATCGCACGGACTCAAATTGGTGTGCTTTTAAGGCGATTAGAAACGAAACGAAGCTGACAATAAGAAGAGAAAAACGCAAGTTTTTTGCAAAACAATTCAGTCCCTCACTTCCGAACAGTGTCTTTTGGCGGAACTTAAAAAATTTACATATTCATGTGAGTGATAGTTCAGCGTGCTCCCTCAACCCCGATACCTTAAATGACTCTTTCGTAAATTTTGCCTCTCCTTCTTGTACTCTTACCTCTTACCCAACAATACCTGGTGATGTTGTTTTTTCCGGTCACACATTTGAGTTTCGTGCAGTGTCTGAATTTGAGATAGAAAAAAGTATTTATAAGATACGGTCCAATGCCATTGGGAACGACGGCATCATAATTAAGTTTATATAAATAATTTTGAATTTATATTTTGTATTTTTCTTAGGACCAAAGTTTAATTTCCAATTGGGATGCTTTAAGAGCTTTTCGGTCGGTAATATCTTAAAAGCAAACAAAAATTTTATTTTTCTCTCCTACGCGTTTCGGCGTCTTCCGCGCCTTCATCAGGGAATCTGCATTTTATTGTACATAGAACATAAAAACAAGTGTTAACAAAATAACAATATTTTTGCTAACAACAATGATTGCTTTTACATTTTTAATTACTTTGAAAACAGTAACAACATCGAAACAAACAAAAATATAACAATAAAACTCCACATATTGAATTACACCCTACTTTTTTGTCTCTCTGTTTAACCATCACTCGTTATTGCTGTTCTGTATGCGCAGTTTATATTGTCTACGTCTTACTTGAAATTCATCGTGTTTCGTATTTGTTGTTGTATTATCAGTCCTTCTAATTTTAATCTTGTCCTCTCTTTTTTCTCCACGTCTAATATTTTTGTATTTTCGAAATCGGCTGAGTGTCCGCTATTCGTTAAATGTTGTGCCAATGCTGTTGTTGTCTTTTTGTTCTTCGCGTCCGTGAATTTAGTTTTGCCCACCCTAACTCACATAATAAACCATAGTTTTACAACGTCTTGTTTCCCTACTGTGCTTCCAGTAGCCAATTGGTCAATTTGCTGTGCAATTGATGGAGAGCTACTTCACAGGCAGGTCGCAGTGAGTGAAAGTTGATTTGAAAATGTCTAACCTACGTCCATTGTCGTCAGGCGTTCCTTAAGACTGAAAATTTGAAATGATTCGATCAACTAGTTTTTGCGTAATTAATGTATAAAGAAAAATTGACCGTTTTTTTTTGTATAAAAAAAAATATTAAAAAAAAACAAATTTTTGGAAAAACGACTCCATAAACACTTATGAGGATGTTTAAGACTATCCATTACAATAAATAATAGTGACCATATGGGCATTGTGAAAAATCGGGTGACCACTTGACGAATTTCCACTCTGCTAGTAGAAATTTATCCAGTAAAAATACAATAAAACTTGCAAGTTTAGCTGTCATTTCCGCTCTCTCGATTTCCCCAACTTTGCTGATTTCTTGCAAGTTTTGACGTACGAAAAGGCTATCCAGTAGAATTATTACTGGTTCTTGCTGGCTTTTACTGGATAGTGAATACGAAAACAGAACTATTGCCTACTTCATGGTGCACTGCTGCCACTTTTACATACAGTTCCCGCAAAATCAACTGTAAATAAGAGTGTACTTGTGTTCTTAAGATGTATTAATATGATGTATGTATGTATGTACATTGAACGATTTGACGTCATCCATTGTCAAGTTTGGTTTGGTCTCACCCTGTCGGAAAAATAGAAGATCGAAAAGAAGCTTTCATGATTCGTGCATCTATTAAAAATGTGCATAATCTCTCACATTTTTTGCATTGATCGAATAACTAAGCAACCGTGTGGCTACAGAGCTGTCAATAAAAACTAGAAATAGCAAGTGTGGACGCACCAGGTTTATTCGAAGTACTTTGGACGAAAATAACTAATTTACGTTGTAGTGTGCCCGGCATATATGTATCTAAGTCGTGTTCGCATTAAAAAATTTACATTTGTTACGTTTACATACGTAATAATCAGAGGTTATGGATTACTTATAGCTAGGGAACCGAATTCGTATATTGGGAACATGATGCCAGCAATATTTTGTCACAGTTTTTTTAAATGTATTTGCCATTTAAAATTGCGTGAAAAATGACAGTTCGCCACTTCAATTACGAAATTGTTTTTGTATTATATTTAACATTTGCTTTTATGCTTTTTATTCACGGTAGTCAAAGTGCATCTTGCTGGCGAAATTTCACGGCTCTGAAATTAGTACTAAACTTTACTTCATACCCGTGAAATTTCGATCTTAGTACTATACTTTACATAAAACTGATTACTGTTAATTTTAATATACTGTTATTGGTGCAGTCGGTAGGAAAATTTGGAAAAATAAATTAAATTAAATTAAGATTTGCTTAAATGACAGTTACGTCACAACTGTAAAAAAGAAAACCAAACCGAGGAAAGGCACTGCGTTAAATTAAAAGCTTAAATAAATGAAGTAAGGTTAAATGAAAGTTAAGTCACAACTGTAAAAAGAGCAGAAGAAACCTGCTATACCAACGAAATTATCTTATACAGTAGGGGATGAACAAAATGAATGGTGCTCACGAATTGATATACTGAATATAAATACAGTGACAATTAAGAATGACCTAAAGAGAAAGAGACCGCGTTTTACAAAGTTAATTTCACCATTTGATCAAGGCTTATCAATAATAGGTGATGCTTCTTCTGTTGAAACATCTTATGTCAAATTGTCATGGTCATTTTCGCTGTTTTTCATTAATCAACGATGTTTTTGTGCGATTGCTATAACCATAATAATTGAGCCATGCTTTCGGTAGAGATACAACATATATGTCATTATACATGGGAAGCATTGATAGCTGTTGTGAAGGAATAGGCCTTGAAGAGTAATTAGCCCTACGCGGTACTCTAAGATTTAATTGATTAAGATTGGCAACGCTACCAATTGCATATGTTCATAACTATCAAATGAATTGACGCACAAATTCTTTATTCTGAAAAAAAAGACGCAAGGGTACATAAAGTGTAAGACAACTGGGCCCGTTTTAATGTACCCGACTTGCAAAAGAACGCTCCAGCTCGGATAAAATTTCCTTTAGTTGGAAAAGCAACCCTGTTAGCATCTTTCATGAAGCTTGAGATTCATTAAGTGCTATTTGAGAACAAAAAATGGCTGTGATGCTACATTTTCTTCCGGCTCATTCACAATAGCGCAGTTTTTTCACTTCCCAACACTACATCTCAGGTCGGATATCATTTTACCGAGTTGGCTCAACTCGCATATTTTTCATAGTTAGTATTGTTGCTTTACATGCTATTTCCTATGCTACCTAGTGTTCTTTTGCAACAAGGTTACCAATTTTGCAGGAAAATAAAACAACGCATCAACAGGTTAGCATTTCTTATTAAAGAAGGTAGTAGGGAATGTTTAGTTATTTGCACAAAGGTTTAGTGCATTGCTTAGTAGCAGAGGGGGCGTGGCACCTAAAACCCGCCTCATTAGAAGACACTGGTTTTAGAAAGGATACCCCTAACCAGACCCCTGCGGACACATTTGAAAGTGGGATAAAATTACAGTTTTTTTCAAAGAAATTGTAAATTCCAAATAAATATTCAGGGTGGTGTTGCTCGGCTTATGGCCCACGAACACAATCGGGATCTTCACCCTTAGTTGGCAGGATTCTCCTTTCCGGTTAACGGCAAAACAAGGGGTTTTTGCTTAGTCTCTTTTGTCTTTTATCCTCCGTAGTTTAATGTGAATGTTTTATTAAAAGGTGTAAAAGTAACTTTCATAGGAATTATATTTAAAAAATTGCTAATTATTAGTATAAAGTAAAGCAATAAAAGCACTAAATAATAGTTTTGGAAAGTGTTAAGTGTATGTGAACCGAAAAATGTATAGATTTGCTGATTTAGTTCGATATTTATTTTTGAAATATGCAATAAAGTACATATTTCAAACCAAATTTCTTAACTAAATAATTATCAGGTTTTGCAAAGATTTGTTTTAAACAATTGCTACATCCATTGACTACACGTGTGTAAGATCGGGTCACGCATTTGGGCACTATACCCCGAAACCTTTTTAGAAATAACTAAACCGTACCGGAGGTAGTTTTATGTACAGCGGCAGAGGCGTGTTAATTTTGATTTAATTTTCAATTATAAAAGTCTTCCCATAATCGAAGCAAATTCGTGAGACGGCAGTAAACTTTTCAACATCTCTAAGATTTGGAAATCGGATGTCATTAGAGGGTTACTCCGATGCCTGACCTGTTGATCGGGTTGAACAACGTGTATCTAGGGATCGCGAAACGTATTGCTGACAGCGGTCGTCGGGGCTCGGCTGCAATATTTACCAAACTAGGCGGGATGGTCTCCATGAATTCCATGGGGAACACAAACGATGTAAATTAGCGAATACTGGTGAGAGAACAAACCGAAAACCCTGAGATGGAAGAGCAAAATTTTGTGGAACACATTGACGCCTAGCAAGAGATAAGAACGAAGGATGCTGGAAAATACAACAGTTCGTGTGGGTGATCGCTACTGCTGTGGTAGCCGAGTATACATTAAGATTACTTACCTCGTTTCGATGTTCTTAATCCGAATAAACCTAGCAAGGTACGCCTCGTGTCCGACGCAGCAGGACAAGTTTTTGGGAGATCTCTAAATTATTATAGTTGAGTGGGTAAAATTTGGGCAACCCATTGCTCGGAATTCTTATAAAGTTCCAACAGAAGCCGATACGCTAAACGTTTGGAAGGTGTGGATAATATCGGACACGATTACGGTTCATGATTGGATAGCGGCAGACAATAGGGAATACAAACATTACGTTGCTCATCGCGTGAACGATATCCTGGGTGAGGCAAAGTCAAGTGAGCGGAGGGAGATACCTAGGGCTTTAAATCCCGCCGACTGCGGCACGAGACTTTGATGTTAAGCACGCAAGCCATATTTTATTGGCGGTCCAAACTTTTTGAAGACCCAGACCTAATGACGTTGAAAATACGTAATATGGTAAGCAGGTAGACGCGACTAGCAGACTTTCCCAGCCGGGTTTATGAGATTAAGTGATCGCTTACTCAACGCCGACGTAGTGCCCTGTATACATTTTTGTTTGGGGTTAAAACCCCTACCAAAATCATAAACCTGTAGTACTATCTTGAAATTAATGTACATTTTTTTAAAGGCAACAAAATCGATTTAAGTAAGAAAGAATATTTGAAATCAATGGATACCATTAAATTATCGATCACGAATGATCCAATACTAGCCCGTTTATTTAGCTACTGAAACTACGGAAAAAAGCTCCCTTTATTATTACAGACCATACTTATCTGGTGGAAGTTCCCCATTCACATTCAAAATGAAGCATATAGCTGGAAAATAAAACTTTGTGGCGGATGTCCTATTGAGAATTGTAATCACTGTAAAATAGGTCTCATAATGTGTGAAACTCCATTCAAGGTCACGAAATTTACGAGACAAGGGAAAAGTTGGTAGGGGCATTTGGGAATGGGATAAGCATTATTACTTAACATCCCTTTTTATTATAAATAAATATATATTATCAGAAATAAGTATGTTAAATTGGCTAGAAGTAACAAGCCCACCAAAAATGTTTAAAAAAATACTTAGATCAAGGGATAAACCATATAAATGTAAAACAATGATGAGAACAATTGAATATATAATTGGTAACTACTAGTAAAAATGGCATTACTGATATCGAGCACCTCCATAAAACTTTGAATGAAAAATTACGAATTTTAACTAATTCAGATAACAATGAGTTAAAATATTATAAAATCGAACAAACTGGGTTTACATTCAATCACAATATTGTTCACTCTACTACTGGTGAAAGAAACACCACTTAAAATATTTTTATTAAACTTCTTCGGAAAATAGATCTGCAATCGGTAAAAGAAACAAGAATGGCCACAGTATGCGAAAAATCTTTCCTATTGACACAAATTTCATTAAAGCAGAGAATTTTAGGAAGCGATTGGTTAAAACCAAAAACCCTTACACACAAGTAAAACTAGTCAAAGCAGAAAATGATAACGAACATTACGCTTTAAGATTTAAAAAAAAAAAGAATTGTGAGAAAAGTCAATAATCCAAAAAGGTTATCTACTGGCTATCCTGTGATGCACACTGAATCAGAACTCGTTGCGTCGCGCTTTATATGTATGAGACTTGCCGACGCCGACCTTGCTCGTGGGCTGGATTTCTCCGAGTAGAATTCATAAAGGGTAGTGTAATTAAAACAGCTGACTTCTTCTGCTCCCTCTATATTTGTGGTTTTCCTTTTCCCATGACATTCTGAACATGAAAACTAATGGCTTCTACTCCTATGTTTACTTTCATCAAAACATCCTTAAATTGCTAAATTTGCGTGTGTGCGTTAAGCAATCATCTTGAAAGAGTTTGCCTTGGTTTTGCCCATCTATGCTTTAAGCGGATGCCAGATAAAATGCTTTCAGTGACAGCTTCGCTTTGACAACAAAGTTGATTACATACAATTACACAAAGTTTCCCACCTTAGAAATGCCAAAGCGAAGCAACTCTCATCTTTTCACAATAAATAAGTGTTGTCAAAGTGTTTATTGTTTCGTTCTTTTTCCGTTTTTCGCTTTTCTAGCAATGTTGCTTATGTCAGGTAAAGCAAACGCGTTTTATGATGCATCCGCGTTAGCCATTATATTTGATATGTGACTACCCCGTTTCGGGTTGAGCGACAAGATCAACTGTATCTGACATAAGCAAGAAAATTATCAGAAATATTTGTTTAAAGCACCGAATGAATTGTTTTCGTAAATGCGACCGTCATCACCGATACAGAAAGACCCTCTTCAGGATTCCCAGGTAAGTTGTGGGAGTAAAATCACTCTTGGAATTTTATTTCCATTGATTTATTTTTGTACAGGAGCCTCAAAGCAACCTATCTGCGCCCGTAAATTGGTAATTTGAAGAGACCAACTATCTCAAAAGCATTCATTTCCTATCAAGCTTTATATTGTAGAAACCAACAACTACCATAAACTAGTTCGTAAAAAACAAACTAATTGTGTTTAATTGGTGGAATACGAAGCTCAATAAACCTGTGTTACAGAGTAATATTATTAGTATTCAAACTTTCCATGTAAAAAACAGGGCTGATAAAACTAGCTTGAAACTAAGCAAAAACAACAAATAGCACCAAGTGAGAGCCGTTCTGAAGAGTTGTAAAAAACTACAATTCACAAATTTGTGCTATCACTGATTAAATCGTTGTATTTACACTTGTATGACTAACAAATTGCCAACTGTTTAATATTCCCACAATATCTTGCCTATTTTATTTCATATTTTCAGATATTATTGGAAGGCGGCTAGATGTGGTAATTTTTGGAGCAACAGGTTGTGCGGGGCGTTTTACTGTTATAGAAGCTGTTCGAGTATTAAATTCCTATTCATGGGGCGTTGCGGGGCGAAACAGAGTAAGTCACAATAACACTGAAGTATGCTGCAGGATTCGTACATTAAGTTTGTGAATTTGTGTATAGAAAAAAATGCAAGACCTATTAGAAGATATTGGCATACGATCTAGAAGAAATCTATCCAAAACTCCTATTATTACCGCAAACGTAAAGCAGCAAAAATCGCTGTATAAATTGACAAGAAAATGCCGTGTAAGTACTAATTGAAAGTACATATGTATGTATGTAAGCACTTATACATAGAATACATAGTGGTAATTAAAGAATTATGTAACAAATTTGCCATAGAATGACACCACTTGGTGGAATTCGAATGGAAAGCGTTTTTCCATAAAAAAAAGGCAGCGTCGTTCTGGCTTCGACGTTTCTCGTCGAATCGAATTAGGTTTACCGTCGGTCTGGTGAACTCGACCGAGTTCAATTGAATCGAACCAGATATGAACATCCAAGAGATATTTTTATTATGCGGGAGACAGAATTTGAAAGAAGAATAGACGAATTTTGAACAGCAGTTAACATAAATAATTTATATAAGCATATATTTCCATTCGAATACATACATATTTTAAGTTCGACTTAATATATGTAGTACATTTATTAAAAAAATATGCTTTTTAACACGCTAGTATCACCTGTATGTGGCTGAGTGTCAATCATTAATAATAACATTTAGATGTTTAAAAAAGATTTTGAGCTGCCCTTAGACCAGTAATTAAATTAATTTATTGAAATACGTGGATTAAATATAAGTAATATACACTAGGGTGGCTCAAATTGTATGATGCTGAAAATGGTTCGAAGCATCATCGCGATTCTCGTACTATGGATCGCAACAAGAATTTTTGCCCAAGGAACCATAACTCTAAAATGAATTTCGAGCCCGCAGAATTTTTTTGGTAGTTATTTTCAAAAATACTGAAAAGTCGAACTATTTAGTGCATTTCATTTGCAAAAAAAAATATTGATTGATTATTATTATTTTTTTATTTCTGACCGCCACCAAGGGGTGTTTTTGTACTTTTTCGTGGGCTTTCGCCTAACAATTGTGAATTTGGTTCCTTCAAAACCACCAGTTTTTGATCGATTTTTTTCATTGTAAGTGAATCATTTTTTCTGCCGTCGAATGCAAATGCAATTAAACTAGACGCATCATATTTTCGATGAAGAACTTCTTGTCTACAATTGCCGTTTTCTCTACGAACTTTGGATTTATCCATAATGATAAGATTGCCGTGATCATATTTTACACCCATATCTTTCATTAGCGATGTCGCCAATGCTGAAGTCACTCTATCAGAAACAAAAATCTGTCACACGCAAAGCATCATATCTAGCAGTGTACGGTCCTCGTTTGGTTGGAGAAAGATCTTGGGCATGTACTGATGGTAATTCATCCAAATCCATATCACATTCTGGATCGTATGTTTCATCCTGGCTATCGGTAGCTATTGTAGACGTTGGTATTTGCTCAACAACACGATCGGCCAAGTAAAAATAATATTTTAAAATATCCTGTCGGTAGATTAAGATCACTCAATTCACAAGGCATACCAAAATTAACAACGTCGTGTGTAAGCAAATGTTTTAAACTACTCTCACTTTCTACACTTATTGATGCTGTTGCAGCTTGTGATATAAATGGTATTAGCCATAGTGGACTTTAAGTAAATGTTTTGAAATATATATGTTCTGAAAGATAACGTCATCACAGTTGCACCACTGCCATATTAAAAATGTTAGATGACATTCGAATGCCCTTTGATAAAAACCACTTGACATTACTCTGTCTACTAGATTTCTCTAAGGCCTTCGATTCTGTTAGTCATGCACTTTTATGTAGCAAGCTGCAATGTTACTTTGGGTTTGGGCACAGTCCGCTTGGTCTTATGAAAAGGTATATATGAGGCAGATTTGAACGAGTGCGAATTGGTGCTGACGTTTCAAAACTGAAAGCGGTGACTGCTGGTGTTCCCCAAGTCTCTATTCATGGCCCGTTGATTTTCAGTTTATTTTTAAATGATGTTTTCCACGTTCGCCGAACTGCAAATCTACATGCTTATGCAGATTACACCCAGTTTCACTTATCTGGACCTGTTAGTCAAGCCGACCATCTTTGTGCTAATGTCAATCGGGCGCTATCCACAATCTCCAGATGGGCGAGTGAAAATGGTCTTTATTTAAATTGTACTAAATCTTGTGTGTTACCAATATATAACAAAAAACCAAAGACTTCAATTTATTATCTCCGCTTTACATTGACAATGAGCCTATAAAGATAGTTCGCAAAACAACAAATTTAGGTTTTGTCATAAACTCTAGTCTCACTTGTACTGATCATGTAAACAAAGTAGTAAACAAGGTATATGTCACACTGAGGAATCTATGGCAATCTGGATTATATACCCCCTTGCAGACGAGACGTCGTCTTTCTATACAGCTCATTATCCCAATTATAACGTATTCTGATCTGATATATAGTAAGCTGGATAGTAGCTCTGCGCGTAAGATTGTGACATTGTTTAATAATGTGACGCGCTATGTTTACGGCTTATCAAGGTTTGAACATATTTCACCATTCGACTTTTAGGCTGTGAGATCTCGGAGTATCACAAGGCCAACAATTGTATATTTTTATATAACCTTATCACTTGGAAATCTCCTAACTATCTCTATGATAAGTTGTGTTTTACCAAATCTGCCCGCATATTTGATCTTATAGTCCCTCAGTCCCTCTATCCCTACCAATATTAGAAAACAGATAAACAAAAACAATTTTAGGGAATCTATCTATAATTACTTCAATACTTAGCCTTTAACTGATATTCCATCTTCCATTATAGCCCTAATTTATTCATATTTTTGTAACTAATTTCTTTGTTAAAACATTGTTAACTCGATATTGCATAGGTGACTAGTACACACCTGTCATTTAATTTATAAGTTTTATTGCTTATTTATATACATATGTAGTGATTATTAGCTTACTTTAAGATCTGTTATCTCTCGTTATTGTGACTCTGAAATTTGTTGTACTATAAAAGATTTTAATATCTTATTGTACTAATTTGCCCTAATAAATAATGAATGAATGAATGAATAACGTCATCAAAATCAAGTAGTCTGCATAAATTTGTAGGAAACTCAAAAAAATGAATTTTTGGTAGGGATTTTTTTTATAATTTTAATAATTTTCAGCGCTGAACATTTTGAGGTATTTTGAATTATGAGAAGGTCAAAGATTGTCGATTTGTACTATTATATCTTCAACTTTTTGCAAAAAAGGTGAACATCCACGAAAAAGTACAAAAACGCCCCCTGGTGGCAGTCAAAAATAAAAATTTATGTGCAAATAGATTACTCGACCCAAAAAACCCCTGTACAGATACCCATTTTTATTAATTTTTTTGCAATGGAAATGAAAATAACTGCCCAAAAAATTCCGCGGACTCGAAATTGGCCAAAAATTCTTGTTACGATCCATAGTACCAAAATAGCGAAGATGCTTTGAACATTTTTAATTGACCCAGCTATTGGTTAACATATACATATGTATGAGTAAGTATATGTATATAAACAAAGGGGAAGGGATAAACAACTCCGGGCAATGGCTTTTTCATAATACCTTATTATGATGTGCCTACAATTGAATTTGCGCCTGCTTTCAATAACTGAATTTATGTAGTATATGTTTTGATCGCTGTATGAACTATTTTTCAAGAATTGATCGCCTGTTTTTAAATAAATACAATTTACATAAAGTGGGCCGAGTTTCATATGTATGTACATATGTACGTATATATTTAAAGCACAACCCACAAATGTGGTTAGTATGTATTTTACAGCTTTCTTGACTTAATAGAACATTAAACAAATTTAAGTTTTTGTTAAATAAACCGGAAAATTATTTAATCCGAATCCAGTTTTATAGCATCTTGTTAGCGGTTTATAAGTTTTTGTTCTCCTAAAGTGAGAGTCTAGTGAGGGCAATGCTATTAAGCTGAGAATAGGTGTATACATACATACATACATATGTTTAATATTATCTCTATTTTTTAATACATTTACCATTTTTGCACTAAACAATAATTTTTATACGAAAGCGGTATAATATTATTATTTTTAAATTTGTGGTACTCTGTGGTTAGCAGAGAGTGGTCGCCAGACTGAGTCGGAACTCATCGATTCCAAGCCGTTTGGCAAATTGGGTATGACCGTCAAACTCACTCACGGGCGTAAACTGCAATTCACTTTCACTCGCACACGGCAGTTTCAAACAGGCACAATACGCGAATTTAGTCCGAAGTGAAATGCAGAACATTTTGGTGTTGGGCTAACAGCTCACCGTTACTCCTAAAAAATGCTCACGGTGTGATTCAAAACTATTTGTTTGTTAAGTTTTTTGGGTCGCTCACTTCCCCAAATGCATTTTAATATCATACGAACAATACTGGGGTACGGCGAACGAAAGTGCACATCGAATTTCGTCCGAAGGCCATTTAATGAATTTTATGTTGTTTAAAAATAATAATTACATTATATGTATACTCTCGTTTAACCCCTTCGCTACAAGTTTTAAACTGGTAGCTCTAAAAATCGAATTCTTTCAACTCTTACTCTTATTGGCCTTAGTAATATCAAATACTACTCCATTTAACAAAAAAATTTACCCAGCATGTATTTTTTAGAGTATATCCATATGAATACAAATATTGTGTATAGTAAAGAAAAATGCTAGAGCTTTATTTTGTTTTATACAATACTTCAATTTTTATTTGTTTCAGTACATTGTTTGTACATTTCTATGAAGAAAAAATTATTCGCTTCAAAGTCACATAAACTAAAATAAAAGACAAAAATGATATTTACGCCCACCTGCGGATGTAAAAATCCAAAAAAATTCTCTAACTATTTAATCAGAATCTTAAGACCTGGACCTGAACGAAACTCGAACGGCCATTACGCGGCTAAAAAAAAATAAGGCCGCTGGTGCTGATGGACTGCCAGCAGAGCTATTGAAGTGCGGCGGCGAGCGGCTGGTAAAGTGTATGCACCAGCTCATTTGCAAAATATCGTCGGACGAACGCATACCTGGTTATTGGAATTTAAGTGTACTCTGCCCAATCCATAAAAAGGGCGATGCTGCGGGGATCAGTCTTCTAAACATAGCATATAAGGTTTTCTCGAGCATATTGTGTGAACGACTGAAGCCCACCGTGAACGAACTGATTGGACCTTATCAGTGTGGCTTTAGACCTGGCAAATCTACCCTCGACCAAATATTCACGATACTCCAAATCTTGGAAAAGACCCGGGAAAGAAGAATACACACACACCATCTTTTTGTCGCAATGTCTGAATTTGGTATCCCAGCAAAACTAATAGGTTATACAAAATGACGTTGACCAACACCACCAGCTCCGTCAGAATCGCGAAGGACCTCTCCGAGCCGTTTGAAACCAAACGAGGTTTCAGACAGGGTAACTATCTTTCGTGCGACTTCTTTAACCTTTTGTTAGAAAAGATAACACTGTGGATCAAATTCAGGTTAGCAAAAGTTAGGTCGATTCTGAGAGTGAGGGATGAAAATAGAGGCTAAATTAGAAGACCCGTATCGCGGCGTTTCGTTCGATTTTTTTTTTAATCGACCTTCGAATTTTGCATTCAAATGCAATAAATTTCTTCCCCTTCTTCCTCTTTTTCCTCGTCTTCCTCTGTTTTGATTCCAACCACCGCACAGGTAGCGATTTTTATTTATTTCGTACAAGCGAACTAATATCAAAAATAAATATTCAGTTAAGACTCGAAACTCAGCCGAAGCTGATGTCTTTTAATTTTCGCTCGGTCGTGATAAAATTCGCTATTAATTTTTTTTTAACTTATTTCATTTTGTGAGTGATTTAAGTTAAGTGTCTCGGTTTCATAAAAATAACAAAAACAACATTGTGTTAAAAATGTCGGATCCAAAATGTAAAATGGACCATTTTTGTAATGTTTGTGGACGTTTCATAGCAAACGATGAAAAATGTGGCAATGCGAGTGATTGTTTTTTAGAAGCCTATAAACAATATTTCTCGCAAGAGTTTATCACTGACGTAAACTATGCCCCTAAAAAAGTTTGCTTTAATTGCTATTCAAGTGTTATGCAATGGAAGAGTGAAAAGAAGAAGGCTATGCCTTTTGGTATACCAATGATGTAATTTGTTGCAATTTTGTGTTTGACTCAGAAAAAATCAGAACAACTGGCTTTATTTTTGAAAGGAAATAATTTGCTGGCGAAAGGTACCAGAGTAACAGCATATCGAAAACGCCAAAAAGAGTTAGAAAAGTTCTTCAATGTGAATGATGAAAAAAAAATTCGCTTATTGCAAGGATATCGAAAAGTTAATGGAGACGATAGGGTTAACCTATAAAAAAGATTTATTTATCGATAGTTCACTAATCAGCTTAAAAGTTGTGCTTTTGCACAAAACGAATAGAATGCCTTATGTTCCAATTGCGTATAGCACTGATACTAGTGAAAATTTCGATAATTTGAAACACATTCTGGAAATAGTCAAATATAACGAACACCAGTGGCGCATTTGCTGCGACCTCAAAATATCCGTATTTTTTATGCGATTGGGATTCTCGATACGGAGAAGGTATTAAAGGACGAAACCAGTACAAACAGCATAACTGGAATAGTCGCATTGGACGGAAATGGCCTAAAGACAATAGGCTACACGAAAGTCTTGTTCCTGAAATGAAAATTTTGTTGTCGTTGCACCACATTAGACTTGGCATTGCTAAAATTTTTTTTAAATGTATCGCAAAAAGACCAGCATTATTCAACCGCTTAAAAGACATTTTCCCAAGACTAAGTAACGCCAAAATTCAGAAAGGGGTTGTTAATGGTCCCGACGTACGGAAACTAATGAGTCGTCAAGATTTTGGCCAAGTTCTGACAGACCGAGAATTAAATGGCTCTAATTGAAAGCAGTCATTAAAGGACTTTTGAGTAAAGAACGCAAAGACAACTACAGGCAATCTGTTGCAAACATGTTGGCAGCTTTCGATGAAATTGGGGTTAATATGTCGTACAAAATTCATCTCTTGCATCAGCATCAACTCGCTCAGCAGTTGCCAACTGAATCTGATGAGCAAGGCGAACGTTATCACCAAACTGCGCTTCCATTTGAAATAAGGTAACTATAGAGTGTGCATACTTTGAATTCCTGGATTTGTCTAATATCTTTGTCAGAGTGCACAATTTAAACATGTTAACGATTGAAAACTATTTTCGTTTCAGGTACAGAGGAAAGAAATCTCCAGATGCAATACTCGCTGAAATTTGCTGGTGGTACGAGTATAAAAACACCTTTGAAGAAGAGGAAGACGAGGAAAAAGAGGAAGAAGGGGAAGACAAAGATGAATATCTGTTGGACGAAATTATCGACCTTTCTGATGATGATGACGATGACCAAGATATTAGAGAGAGCAGTGATGTTGATCCACAGCCGCCTGCTAAACGGCAACTAGGCAAATCAATAATTTAATTTATTTTATTTTTTTACTTAAAACTTTTCATAACTAACATTTCAAAATTATATTTTTCCCATATTTTTATAATTTCTTTTTCAATGTTTCTTCAAAACCAACACTGAAAAAATTGGTACATAAGAAATGCCAAGTAAATTAATATTAAGCTGAAAAACGCAAGTTTTGTATTATGATTGTTTCTTTTTAAATGAAATTTATTGAAGAAACTGAGAAGCATATTATAGATCAAGCAGAAAGCAAAAAAGACTTAGTTCTGTGGACAATATGTTAAAAAAGCATGAAAAAAAAATTCCAACATTTTGCTTCAAAGCACTACAAAAATTTTCTAAATCAATTTTTTTTTTAAATTTTGGTTGTTGCACAGATCTCTAGCAGTAATTTGGCTTTAACAGATTGAACAAATATCAATTAGTCGACGAGTTATAGCCAAAAAACCATATAAACAATATGCTGAAAATCGGCATTTGACTGCAAAGTTCGAAGGTCGATTAAAAAAAAGTTCGAACTAACATAAACAAACGCCGCAATACGAGTCTTCTAATTTAGCCTCTATTTTCACCCCTCACTCTCAGAATCGACCTAACTTTTGCTAGCCTGAATTTGTTCCACAGTGTAATTCGAACAGCAGAGTTGCACCATTCAGTCACCGTATTTTATAAGAGCATGCAACTTCTGGCGTATGGTGATGATATCGATATCATCGGCCACAACAACCGCGCCTTTTTAAAATTGGATAAAGAAGCGAAACGTAGGAGTCTGGAAGTGAACGAGGGCAAAACTAAGTACCTCCTGTCATCAAATAAACAGTCAGCGCACTCGCGCATTGGCTCCCGCATCACTGTTGACAATTACAATATCGACAAAGTGGAGGACTTTGTTTATCTGAGAACCAGCATTAACACCTACAATAATGTCAGCCTGGAAATCTAACGTAGAATCTCTCTTGCCAACAAGTGCTACTTTGGACTGGGTAGGTAATTGCGCAGTAAAGCCCTCTCTCGACGAACCAAAACCATACTCTATAAGTCTCTCATTATGCCCGTGCTACTGTATGACGCTGAAGCATGGGCACTGTCAGCATCGGATGAGACGGCCCTTGGAGTGTTCGAGAGAAAGATTCTACGAAAGATTTAAGAACCTCTACGTCTTTATGACGGCGAAACCCGAAGACGATGGAACGTTGAGCTGCATTAGCGAATGCAGTTTATGCGATAGAAAATATGCAAAATTGCCAGCAAAAAAAACCGAAAATGAACGGAAATTTATATAAAATTAATTCATTATACGGAAGCATTTTTGTAAGAAAAAAAGTTAAAGAAATTTTCAACAATCAACCGATATTTTCAGCCGCTTCAGCCTTGTATATTATTATGAATAGTTTTATAAAAAAGATTTACCAAAACACTTAGCGTGAAAAACATTGTAAATATTGTAATAAAATCACCACGGATTCAGTTGCTTGAGTCACCGTAAGTCTAATAATATAAAGTATTTTATGAAAAGTTTTAAAAACAATTTTTCATTAATCGACTCACAAATTTGATAAAAAGTCATTAATTATTCAGAAAGTCTATTAACTATATATTATCGAAATCGGACAAAATAACGGTAATTTACAAAATATCAAAATATTCGATATTCTATGAAAACATATAACACATTCGCTAAAATTTGTTAAGAAGAATTTAATAAGAGAGCGAAATGGGTAAAAATACATATTTTGGAAAATATTAAAGGCATACTAATTTCATTTTGTTAATATGTAAATAAATAAAGTCGGTTAAGGTTTTAGCGTGAAAAGTATTTATTGCATACAATTAAAGTTCGGTTGTACCCGATCTTAGACTCTTCCTTACTTGTTCCAAGTATCGGGTGTTTTTTTTAGGGGTATAGAACTTCGAATTGAAATAAAACACAAGAAAATCGTTTTAAGGTCCATCAATTTGGCTTTATTGGAAGGATAATTTTATGCCATTAATGTTTAAATATGATTTCGGGCATGTGGCCACCGCGGCTGGCTCGAATAAAGCCAATTCCACAGGTCCAATTTTCAACCACTTTTTCGAGCATATGGGGCCGTATGTCGGCAATAACGCCACGAATGTTGGCTTCCAATTCCCCTAACGTTTCTGGTGTGTTGGCGTAGACGAGCGACTTCCCATATCCCCAAAGAAAATAATCCAATGGTGTTAAATCACACGATCTTGGTGGCCAATTTACAGGTCCATTCCGCGAAATTATGCGCTCATCGAATGTTTCCTTCAATAAATCGATTGTGACGTGCGCTGTGATGTAGCGCCGTCTTGGTGGAACCACAACTCATCCACATTCATGCCATCCAATTCGGGAACAAAATAGTCGGTTATCATGGCTCTATACCGGTCTCCATTAACGGTAACTGCCTCTCCAGCATTATTGCGGAAGAAGTATGGCCCAATGACTCCACCAGCCCATAGAGCACACCAAACAGTCAGTTTTTGTGGATGTAATGGCGTTTCAAGGGTCTCATGTGGATTCTCTTCACTCCAAATGCGGCAATTTTGCTTGTTGACGTAGCCATTCAACCAAAAATGAGCCTCATCACTGAACAAAATTTTGCGATGAAAATCAGCATCGAGATCAATCTCATTTTCGGCCGATACACCAAAATCACGACGCATTGCATGGTCTCGCGGCTTTAATTCTTGCACAAGCTGGATCTTGTAAGGTCGAAAGCCAAGATCTTTGCGAAAAATTTTCCATAAAGTTGATGGACAAAGCTCCAATTGCTGTGCACGGTGGCGAATCGATTCATTCGGGTCCTCTTCAACACTTTGCTCTACAGCGGCAATTGTTTCTTCGGTGCGCACTGTTCGACGTCTCTGCGGATGCGTATTATCACATAGAGTAAACGTAGTGCGAAAACGATCCATGGTTAACCGAATTAATTGCTCTGATGGACGATTATGTCGACCATAAAATTGACGGAGCTCGCGGTAAACTTCGCGAACTGAACCATTATTTTCGAAATAAATTTGCACGATTTGCAAGCGTTGTTCTTTTGTCAACCTGTTCATGATGAAATGGCAAACCAAACTGAACATAAATGACATTAGAGTTGCCAGATTTGACCACAAAATGCCAGTTTTATCTCTATTCGAAAAACAAACCTGTAAAAAAAACACCCGATACAATTAAATCTAAATCGAAGGTGTTGAACTCCAAATAATGTTAACAACCGGTTGTTTAAACTTAGTAATTTTTTATTTCATAAGTTTTTCGCAAAATATAGCATCCATCTTATATAAATTAATATAAAATTTTATAGAAAATAATCAAAAATCTGTTTTTCAGAAATTTTTCATTATTTCGCCAAACGACCTTATTTTCTTACCCTTTCTCTCGTTCTTCGTAAGCTAAGGGGGCGTTGAAATGACTTGTCACATGTGTTTATTGCATCATGCCCCAGCTATGTACCTTTCTGTTTTGACATTTTCTTTAAATTGTATGAATTTATTGAAATTTAAATCAAAATTATTCCAAATTATATGATATGCAAGGCTTAATAAAGTTTCATTTCCGAAACATTTTTAAATAAGGTTGCACCCTGTTTATATGAAACCAAGTTAATTAAAAAATAAACGACATTTTACAATATGAGTGCCAAACTACAAATTATTAAAATTCGTAATTTCAAGAATAAATTTGGAGAGGGTTGCCACCTATTTAAAAAAATTCTTAAAACTGTCATAAGTTAAATTAAATATTGAAATATGGGTATCAAACAAAAAAGTCTTTAGAAATGTTAATTTAGAAGATACTTTTGGAGAGGGTTGCCACTTGCTTAAAAGAGTAAATTAGATTAAATTATTAAGTTAAGGGAAGCATCACGTAATGAGGTATAAAGAATGTGGCCTTAGAAAACTTAATTATGAAAATATATTTAAGGAGTGTTTAAAACATGAATTTATTTTATCAATTTAGTTAAATTAAGGCATATTTTATAATGTGAGTGTCAACTAAACAAAAAAATATGTGAACGCTAAATTTCCAAAACTAAATTAATTAAGCCAAATTTTTAAAACATAAATTGAAAGGAGTTTTAAGAAAGTTTTATTTTGAAAATACCTTGAAGAGGGTTGCCACCTACTTCAAAAAGTAAATAAAAATAGATTATGAAGTTAAAGGAAATATACAGAATGGGAGTCAAAGGAAGCTGGTTTAATAAAACTTAATCATGCAAATGAGACTTTTAAATGTCACCATCGATTACGTTTGGCATTCCTAACATAAACTAAGTTTCTCCAAAGTCGTTCAGAAACTAACCGTAATTTAGAGGTAGGTTTTGTTTTAGATATTAAAAAAAATAAAAACCAAAACTAAAAAGGCATTAAAAGTTAAAAGTTAGTACCTCTGGTGAAGTTATTTATTTCTATTTCTGTCACATTAGAATCCATAACGTTAAGCAGAATGTCACGCGAGCGAAGCTGCGGGGGAAATCTGTAGTGCGATTCACTAACTTATTTTAAAGATATTCGATTGGTTAACTCAACTTAACCAAAATTTTAACGACCCTGCTATTCAGCAACCATTTTTTAACGATTTTCGCATTCGCCGAATCAGCTGTTGATGTTAGCTAGTCGATGACCGAAAACTAAACGACAACAAATTTGATGTTGGTAACTCAATAGAGAAAAGTGAAATTAGTGGTTTCAACTTAAATAAAAGAAAAAATTTAAAATTTGGTAATTTCTTTTCTTTTAATTAAAAAAGGGACATTAAATTATGTCGTTTAAATATTCGGCATATGATTTATCACGAGGTAACGAAGGATCGACGTTTACTCCGGGATGTGGATAATCCCTTTTAACAGAATTTCAGAAGCTGTATCGGTTAACTCCAAACTTGGCTGAATACCCAATGTCTCAGCTTAACAACCAAACAAGAGGCTCCAGAATAACAGGAAAATCGACAGGTAGCTTGTGTAATCTTTAACCCTGTAGGCAATTTTAAAGTTTATTTTTATATTGGTAGGTTATAGTGGCTTTGAGATTCTTCGCAACTGGTATCAATGCTATCAATGACCCGTAGGCGAGCAAAGGGGAATGTCCATGAGCTAGTTATCCGTAACCCGGCATTCATCGGGCAAGGGATGCAATCAATGATTCGTTGTTTCACCAGAAAGTGAGGTTTCCTATGACTCAAGTGAAATGCCAATCTGCCAAAGAAATGTTTGCTTCGGCGTCGTCCTTCGTGGGATTCCACGCATATATCAATTTTACCACCAAGGAATCATGAGGAGGCTTATGCCAACCACCACATCTACCATTCAATTAATATGCTAATGGTAAAAGCAAACTTTTACAAGGATCCATGTATAAAAACAGAAATATAGTTTAGTTTTAATATATAGATTATAATTAAAAAAAATGAAATATATGTATGTAAATCTTGTATGTATTTGGTGGTGCGCTGGGCTTGGGACCCGCCACGTAAAAAACTATACCCAATGAAAAATTTCAATGTGCCTCGGATGAGATCTCCCTTTTTTGATGACGACCACAAGCAATGTTTTAAGGACTACGATTTAAGGGCATGCACCTGGAATGTCCGAACCCTTAATGGGGAAGGTGCCGCTGCCTGATGTCCTCGTAAGAGTAAGGGCTGACATCACCGCCATCCAAGAAATGAAATGGACGGGGCAAGGCAAGAAAACCGTTGGGCCTTGCGACATCTACTACAGCTGCCATGTAAAGGAGCGCAAGTTCGGTGTTGGATTTGTGGTGGGAGAGAGGCTTCGTCGCCAAGTACTGTCGTTCACTCCAGTGGACGAGCGTCTCGCCACGATTCGCATCAAAGCGAGATTTTTCAACATCTCGCTGATTTGTGCCAACGCACCGACAGAAGAGAAGGACGATGTGATCAAGGATCACTTCTACGAGCGCTTAGAACGCACTTACGAGCGCTGCCCCCGTCACGATATCAAAATCGTGCTTGGTGACTTCAATGCCAGGGTGGGAAAGGAAGGGATCTTTGGTCACACTGTCGGAAAATTCAGTCTCCACGACGAAACCTCCGCCAACGGACTGAGACTGATCGACTTTGCCGGGGCCCGAAACATGGTGGTCAGTAGCACCAGGTTTCAGCATAAAAAAATACACTTGGCTACGTGGCTGTCTCCAGATCGAAAAACGCGAAACCAAATTGATCATATTGCGATAGACGGAAGGCATGCTTCCAGTATATTAGACGTACGTACACTCCGAGGACCGAACATCGACTTGTCGCAGCCAAGATGCGCATACGCCTCTGTGCATCAAAAAACGTGCGTGTAAATACACAGCGAAAGCTTGACGTCGGAAAGCTGCAATCGCAACAGACAGCTGCAAACTTCACCACTCTACTCTCACACCTGCTCACTGAGAGCACTTCTCAAGAAACCGGAATTTGCGAGCACTGGGAGCACATTTCTCGATCACTGCGTACCGCCGCTGAAGAAGTCGTTGGCTTTCAGCGAACCCGAAAAAATGACTGGTATGATGAGGAATGCCGCGCCGCTTCGGAAAATAAAGATGCTGCCTACAGGGCCACGCTGCGATCGGGCGCAACGCTAGCTGTATGGGAACGCTACCGGGAGTTAAGAAAGGAAGAGAGACGTATCGTCCGTAGAAAGAAGAGAGAGGCCGAAATACGTGAGTGTGAAGAGCTTGAGATGCTAGCCGACATGAAAAGCGCCCGAAAATTTTACCAAAAGGTGCGGCGACTTACGGAAGGTTTTAAGACCGGGGCGAATTCCTGTAAGAACAAGAACGGTGATCTGGTGACTGATGTCCAAAGCGCACTTAGATTGTGGAGGGAACACTTCTCCACTCTGCTTAATGGTGACAGCGAAAGCGTCGCCGGAGAAGATGAAGATCCCGAACCCCAAATCGCTGATGACGGCATTAACATCCCGTCACCCGACCTCGATGAAGTTCGAATAGCAATTATGCGGCTACGGAACAACAAAGCCGCTGGAGCTGATGGGTTACCAGCTGAGCTATTCAAGCATGGTGGCGAGGAGCTGGTAAGGTGCATGCACCAGCTTATTTGCAGAATATGGTCGGACGAATGCATGCCCGCCGATTGGAATTTAAGTGTACTCTGCCCAATCCACAAGAAGGGTGATCCTGCAATATGCGCCAACTACCGCGGGATCAGCCTTCTTAACATTTCGTATAAGGTTCTATCGAGTGTATTGTGTGAAAGACTAAAGCCAGCCGTCAACGAACTGATTGGACCTTATCAGTGTGGCTTTAGACCTGGTAAATCTACCATCGACCAGATATTCACGATACGCCAAATATTGGAAAAGACCCGTGAGAAGAGGATCGACACACACCATCTATTTGTCGACTTTAAATCAGCTTTCGACAGCACGAGAAGAAGTTGCCTATATGCCGCAATGTCTGACTTTGGTATCCCTGCAAAACTAATACGGCTATGTAAAATGACACTGAGCAACACCACCAGCACAGTCAGAGTTGGGAAGGACCTCTCCGAGCCGTTTGATACCAAACGAGGTTTCAGACAGGGTGACTCCCTATCGTGTGACTTCTTTAACATTATGCTAGAAAAGATAATTCGAGCTGCAGAATTAAACCGGTCAGGTACCATCTTTTATAAGAGTGTGCAACTGCTGGCGTATGCCGATGACATCGATATCATTGGCCTCAACAACCGCGCCATTAGTTCTGCCTTTTCAAAGCTGGACAAGGAAGCGAAGCGAATGGGTCTGGAGGTGAACGAGGACAAAACGAAGTACCTCCTGTCATCAAATAAACAGTCAGCGCATTCGCGCCTTGGCTCCCGCATCACTGTTGACAGTTACAATTTTGACAAAGTAGAGGACTTTGTTTATCTTGGAACCAGCATCAACACCAACAATAATGTCAGCCTTGAAATCCAACGAAGAATCTCTCTTGCCAACAAGTGCTACTTTGGGCTGAGTAGGCAAATGAACAGTAAAGCCCTCTCTCGACGAACGAAAACCACGCTCTATAAGTCCCTCATCATGCCCGTGCTAATGTATGGCGCAGAAGCATGGACCCTATCAACATCGGATGAGATGGCGCTTGGAGTGTTCGAGAGAAAGATTCTCCGAAAGATTTTTGGCCCTTTACGTCTTTGCGATGGCGAATACCGCAGACGATGGAACGATGAGTTGTATGGGCTGTACCGCGACATAGACATAGTTCAGCGAATTAAGATTCAGCGGCTACGCTGGCTAGGTCATGTGGTACGTATGGAAGAAAATGCTCCAGCCCTGAAAGTATTCGACGCGGTACCCGCTGGTGGTAGCAGAGGAAGAGGAAGGCCTCCTCTACGTTGGAAAGACCAGGTGGAGAAGGACTTGACTACACTTGGGATATCTAACTGGCGCCAGGCAGCAAAGCAGAGGAGCAGCTGGCGTGCAATATTGAAATCGGCCAAAATCGCCTAGGCGGTTATAGCGCCAATTAAGAAGAAGAAGAAGAAATCTTAAATACGCTGAAGCACAACGCGAAGTTTGAAAACGAGAACCATGGCATATTTGCAGGTGATTCCGCATATTCCTTGGAGTCGAGTTGATTACTATTTTAACAAAATACTCAGAGGAGAGTCCGGAATTCTGCTACAATGGAACATTGCAATATACTTATATAAAGAATTTTAAGTGTTTGTAGTTTGAAACAAACTAATATCTATTTCACTTTAATGAAATAAAATAAAAACGTTCAAATTTTTATTTGGCAGCAGGCATTCGTTTGTTTTTTCTATATTCCTCTTTGTACTTTTCGCTTATTTTGACATTTAGTTTGACAGAGGTGCCACTCTTTATCACTTTGAATAAATACAACGAAACAGGTGTTAAGTGTCGTTAAGAATAAATTAGTGAATCGCACAATCGTTAGTGCAAACGGCAAATATTGCCGTCAAAAATAACAATTGTCGCACCGTTTAAAGTTAGTGAATCGCACTACTGGTGTTTTATATGTATATAAGTATATTAACTGAAACTATTTTAAGTATTTGAAGTTAAACTGTTAATTATAAGAAGAAAAAGTATTAAGTTCAGGAACTAAAATTGTTAAGTAAATAATTGAATTACAACATTAATCGATTTCTAAATTTCTGTGAATGTATAACTGATTTTTAACATCATTTCGTTTAATCTGTTCTAACTGTGAAAATAGTTGTTCTCTCCTATATCCTCTTTCCATGGAAAAATTTTCGTTCTATCATAGTAAAGAAAAGATCGTGATCTCTTTCAATGCAAAGATTCGGAAGAGTGCAGTATGCTATAACAAACTTTGCCATCGCCTGAACATTGCGAAAATCTAAGCATTCCAAAACCGTCTTCAATTTTCAATTTGACAAAATTTCATTTTGTAAAATTTTTCAGCTTCAGTCAAGTTTCTATAATTACGACATGTTGTTAGTAAGTACTCACTTAGGGGATACTGAGTCTCCTAACAAATATTAATTAGGAGCACACACTTTTCCTATGAAGGATAATCTCAAAACTTTTGCGTCAAGAATTTTCCTAGGTACTTCTGTGAAAAATTCCAAGAAACATAACTTCACATCGGATATGCTTTGCAGAGTGATGGATATACAATCGTGTATGTTCGTATAAGTGGACCGTATTTTGTTGTTTTTGCTTTCTGCAAGTTTGAAACTTCCATCTATGCAACCCAAATCATTCTGAAATCCAGATAACTGTAATTAGTTAATGAATTATATTTATATTTTCAAATGATTTTGCGATGACCCCTTTTTCCTGGATTTCATTTGGAAATCTTACTGCTTATACATATGAACTTGGTAAAGTCATGTCAAATAGATTTGCAACCTCTCTGAAAGTGGCTTTAGTTGCCGCAAACCTAAGTAAAAAATATGAATATTTTCAAATCCAGTTTTCAATCCAACGATGCATTAAGCCTGCCACAAAGAACGAGCATGTTAGATTCCACTGGCTTTTGTGGTCTTCCCTTTTGTAATTTCTTATTTTATACCATGTGCTTGCAAAATATTTGGCGAGATATTCCGCAAGGTCACGATTGATGCGGAAGTTTTTCTTGAACTGTAATTTAAGATTTTTAGAAAACTTTCATTTTATTTAAAACTATGTATTTACTTACCTTTTCCTCAGAAAAAGAATTTACAACGTCTTCCAAAAATCTTTTTAGTCCAGCGCCTCAATATCATTTTCACTTGAGGATGAGAATGAATCCACCAACTCATTCACAATCTCGTTTATTGAATTCAAAAAAAATTATGCGATTTACATCCATTATGAAAAAACAAATTACAAAGGATACAAAAAAATGCGCCGGGCACCGCTCACCATCACGTTTGATAGCAGGTAGACAATGTTGCACTCTTGAGAAATGAACACACAGAACAAACGAGGCAGAATAAATACAACATTATTTCGAGAAAACAAAACGCTAGAAGAAAACTGATGTACGTAGATAACTTGTCGCTCATATTTAGCCATGTTGACTGCCTTAGGGCGGTCTGCACCTGCTGCAAATACACGCTTACTTTCTGCTTTTTATCCTTGCAAGTGAGATACGAGTCTTGTTCGCTTGGCATTTTGAAAGCATACTTTTTCATTTGCAACATGTCAAGTACTATGTAGGTTCGAGCAGTGTCAATCAGGAGAGCATCGGTAAGGAGACACTCTGTACTAGTGGTCCAAAGGCGAAGGTGGAAAACTAACCACAAGCCAACTGAAGAGGAGGAGGCATAAGTAGAAACTACCTGCGGCAATAACCAACAGAAAAATTTTCCCTTTACCTTCTGTCTCTACACCTGTAACGGCTACGGGGAAGCGTAACAGATCAGGCGATGACTCAACTATCCTGGTGCGTTCTTCCGATGTCACCCAACAGTCTGTGCGGGCAGTTGGTAAGGCAAAGAAGATGAGGGTATATAACACTGAATTGAACGTGCCTGTGTTCTGTATGTCAGCTTCCTCCTGTTAAGGAGGTCGCGAAGGGTCGCGAACGTCGGATGAAACTCAACCATACACCTCTGGTTCGCTCGCTAAAATGGCTGTCAAGGCTCTGCCGGTTGAGATGCATCCCAACAATGAGAAGGTTCAGTCCAAAGGGTAGCGCTATTCATACTTCCAGGAGTTCCGCTTGGAGGACAGGATAATTAAGATATAGAATGGCTGCGGAAAATGCACATTTGTTCTAAAAAATGAGAGCATTCGCAAGTTGATAAGAGCTAGCGTATCTGTGTCCAGAACGAAGGGCTGTATATAATTCAATGGCGATTGTACTCCTTTATCAGAAAACAGACAACTTCAGGCAATGAAGAGGGTACTTTTCTGGTGATGAATATAGACACGGGCATGTATTACAGTTCTGCGCTTTGTCGCATGTGTGGTGCTTGGGGAGGTTTGCTCTCAGGATATCGTTACGAAGAAAGTCTGGTAATGTATTGGCGGCGGCCGAGCTGAGGTCATCGTCGTCTCGGCTTACCTGCCGACCCTATATTTCCCCTCCTTCGATTGGGATTATAGATATCGTGCAGTACGCTGAGTCAATTGACCTGGCATAATAGTGGGATGTGAACGTACAGAACGTAGGCAATAGACCTACATTTGTCACCACTGGAAGACAAGATGTGATCGATCTGAACTTAAAAAAGAAAAAACTCTTTCTGATCATCAATGCCTTGAGCTTCGGTTGGACACTGACACTAATCCGGTACCCAAAGGTAGAAATCATCGAAGGCGAATTGGCAAGAGTTTGGGTAACAAGTACTTTAGTAGGTTGTTTTGAGGAGCTATGCCAACTGAAAAGAACTAAACAAGCCAAAGAGATCCTATGGTGGATCGCTAAACTTACCAAACTTTTTATGTGGTTCAGAAAACTTCTAAATAGAGCGCCAAAAAATCGAAAAGAAGAAGACTGGTCCGAACATCATATTTCGCTGTGGGAGTTAAGAGGCAAAATCGAACATCGAAATTGAGCTCTTATAGGGACTTTCGTGGAATTGATAACATGAAAGAGTGCGTTGAAAACAATTTTTAGAGCTTATCTGGCTTTTGGTTCTATTCCTATACGTTTTAGAAAAGTTAGGGCAGTCTTCATCTCCAAGCCGCCAAAGGATGATTACGCATGAGCAAAAATCTTGAGGCCAATAATTCTGGCATCTCTCATGGATTGATGGATTCCAAGGTTGAAAAATATATCAGATCAAAGGATTTGGGGGGCACTTAATATTCATCCACATGCATTACTGAGTGGAAAATCCTGTGAGTCAGCTCTAGAATACCTTGTAAAAAAGATCGAAGTAAGGCTGTAAACAAGAGAATATACAATGGGTGATTTGGCTGATATTGAGAACTTTTTGACAACGCTAGATTTGATTATTTATCCTCATAGGCCAGGAAGGAAATGATATGAGGAGGTCGGCGTCTCAACGTTTAACGGCAGGGCAGAAAGAAACCATTATTCGTAACTACAAAAAGAAGTTTAGTTTCGGTTAGTTTGCTTAACCGTGTAGTTCAAGTTGTTCAGGCGATTCAAAGGATATTTTCCAGTCAACAATTATTAATAGGTTTGTCAAACCAGATGTACCAGGATAATTTGATATTAGATAACTCAAGGACTTGGACCTTGGTTATCAACAAAGATGAATAAGAAATGAATTTCAAACTTGATTAGTTCTTGAATTCCTCACAACTTTCTGTGATTATGGGGTGCCGTACATTATAACTTAAGCTTGAATTGGATAGTCGGCCATTGGAACGAAGGAGCCCTTTTCGGGTTCAGCGTTGGCTACATGTCACCAAGTGACTGGACCGACCAAGTCGAGTATTTCGGCTGTGCGGTTGGAAACGTATGCATTCCATGTATGGGGTGGTTTTTCGTACCATGCTAAGATGATTTCAGAATCTGGACATAGATATAATTTTCGGTTGCTTATGTTTAAGTGTGTTTGTATCGTTGCGGACAAGAAAAAGGGCGCCATATAATTCAAGTCGTGACAGACTTAATGTGTTAAGGAGTGCCACTTTACTCTTTGACAGTGTCAATTTGACACTAATAATTGGCTTGATATTTTACCATCGTGTGCGCTCTCAGTATATAGATGCACAGTAAGCCGTTTCAGAGGCGCCCAGCAGCCGTGTAATTCGACTTCATGTTCAGGGGAGTAATTTACCCAACGTGGGATTTTTATTTCCGAAATGGTGTTCAAATTGGGGTCATTTCATTCTTGTTGCAACTAACCCCGTGGTTCTTGTTGCATTCGAGCTATTTTGGGGCCGGTGTGAGGAATTCGTAATGTGAAACATCGAGTGATGCCTCTTGTGGCAATAAACACAAATGAATTTACTTTAACAATTACACTGGACCACGAATTTCAACTTTTTCTCTTTACCAGAAACGCCGTTATGAAATTCGTATGTAAAATCACCCCCTGATTTCGAAAATCGAGTTCATTTTTGATTCTATGGTACCGTTTTTGAGATATTTGCAATTTACCGTTATTCGAAAAAACCAAAAAGATGGCTCCCTTTAATTACGTATATCTCACGAACGGGTCAAGCAATCGGAAAGACGATAAAATTTGCTATAAATACATGATACATTGTTTTTTGCTCAACCAGATAGTTTTTGAGATATTTGCTTATCATTTTAGATTTTTGTTTTTTTTTAAGAAAAAATATGAAAAAAATTACTCTTTGCGAGGGCAGCATTCCAAAACCGCAACTTTTTTTCCAGATATTTTTTCTTTACGTAAAGCTCTGTTTAATTAGAAAAAAGATAAGCTATCATCGAAGCAAAACTACGTAAGTTATGAACGATCAAATAAAAATACCCAGGTTGCGCAACTTCAATGTATGTATACATACATATATTAAAGGTATAAAGTGCAAATGGGATATTATCCGGATAAACGAATAACACCATAACAATGATAATACTTTTTCTTTAAATAAATCAAATAGTACTTTTAATACTCGAATTGTTTTATAGTAGTTAGAGAGGTTGCATCGAAAGGAAGAGTGGTTGGGTTCGAAACCTGCTGTGGGCATGTAGTTATAAACATGTATTTCCGTCACTTGTGGGTAAGTATGCAGGTAGATTCTCAAAATTATAAGACACAGAAAATTTTTAAAGCCTACATCTAAAGCAGGTAGTATTTTCTTTTCCCGGCTTCGTATAAAAAGCAACTTTTCTGTCTAGGTAAGACTTGATTTTTTCAATTTTATTCTTGTTCCGAGTATAAATATGAGTTAATGCGCCTTGAAACTTCATAACATCTGCAAGGCTCGCCGGAGATAGTTCAGTTCATAAGTCAAATTTCAAAACCGTGATTTATTAAAAAAAAATAAAATGAGTAAAAGGACGCGAGAATGTGAGTGTAATAACGATCCAGATATGTTCTGTTTCATGTGTGGCCAATGTACTATCATAAGGCGACGACGAGTGTTCTCAGATCATATCAAAACTTTATACTCCAAGTATTTTGGCATTGAGCCTAAAAATGCTGAAAAACCATGGACACCGAACACTTTGTGTACATCGTGTCGAATAGAATTGATTCAGTCGGAATCAGGACAAAAAATAAAATTTGAGACCTCAATGATATGGAGAGAACCTACTTGCCATTCAATAGAGTGTTATATTTGTCAAACAAAAGTACTTGGCGTTGGAAGATCAAGAAGAGTAACCTATGCTAGCGTACCTACTGTGACATTACCAATACTACATTCAATGGCAGTTGCGGATCCAGTTCCATTGTCAACAGTAATATCTGAGTGCGGGGAATCAAGTTGTACTGAATTTCGCATAGGAAACGAGAGAAACGTTCTGTCACAAGCACAACTTAATGATTGGATAAGAGATTTGGAACTATCCAAGGAAAAGGCCGAGATCCACACTTCTCGTATGCAACAATTTAAATTTGTGTCATCCGATGTAAAGGTGATATATTGTAGAACTCGTCACGAACCATTTTCCAAACACTATACCAAGAACGACAGTATATTCTACTGCAACGACATTCCTGGTTTATTCAAAGAGTTTGGTCAAACATATGATTCAAAAGAGTGGCGATTGTTCATAGACAGCAATAAACTGAGTTTGAAGGCTGTATTATTGCATATTGGTAACAAAAAGCCTTCTATCCCGATCGCACATGCAGTAAATACAAAGGAAACCTACGAGGAAATGCAAAAAATACTAAAATTTATCAAATATGAAGAGCATGATTGGAAAATATGTTCTGATCTCAAAGTCGTTGCAATGCTATGCGGTCTACAAAGTGGCTACACCAAGCACTGCTGCTTCCTGTGCAAGTGGGATAGCCGAGCTCGTAAGGACCACTACGGCAGAAAGGATTGGCCTGAAAGAGTCGAGTTTACCGTTGGTGTGGATAACATCAAATACACCCCTCTTGTCAAGAAAGAGAAAATCATACTTCCACCCTTACACATCAAGCTCGGTCTCATTAAAAACTTTGTTAAGGCTTTGGACAAAGAAGGCGAAGCATTCGACTATTTGAAAACAATTTTTCCAGATATTTCTCAAGCCAAGATAAAGGAAGGTATTTTTGTTGGACCACAAATAAAAAAGTTGATCAACAATAATCAATTCAAAGGACTACTCTCATCAGTTGAGGCAGCAGCGTGGGAATCCTTTGAAAAGGTCGTTGCTTCTTTTCTCGGTAGACACAAAAGCCCTAACTACGAGCAGATAGTGAACGACTTAATCAATAATTATGCGAAAATGGGTAAATATTAAAAGCTTCTTAAAATTAATTTCCCAAAATTTTATAACTTGTTTACCTAACTAATAAGTATTTTCTTTCCAGGCGTAAATATGTCTTTAAAAATTCACTTTCTCCACTCACATTTGAGCTTTTTTCCGGCAAATCTTGGCGACGAAAGTGACGAACATGGCGAAAAGTTTCATCAGCAAATGAAATTAATTGAGAATCGATATCAAGGATTCTGGGACGTCGCAATGATGGGTGATTACTGCTGGTTTCTCATAAGAGAAACCGATCCTAAACTGAATAAGCGTCAAAGTAGAACACATAATTATTTCGACTACATAGTAAAATCAAATTAAGATAAAGATTGTTAGAATATAGTTTAAACATAAATAAATTTAAAAAAAAGTTAAAAATATGGGTAATTTCATTCATAAATTGAACTTTTAACTCAATAGAAACAGAGTATAGCTAGCTATTTCAATCTTCTTTATACCATACATACGTTTTGAGGTATACGTTGAAATTGCGCAACCTGGGTATTTTTAGTTGATCGTTTATAACTTACGTAGTTTTGCTTCGATGATAGCTTATCTTTTTTCTAATTAAACAGAGCTTTACGTAAAGAAAAAATATCTGGAAAAAAAGTTGCGGTTTTGGAATGCTGCCCTCGCAAAGAGTAATTTTTTTCATATTTTTTCTTAAAAAAAAAAAAAAATCTAAAATGATAAGCAAATATCTCAAAAACTATCTGGTTGAGCAAAAAACAATGTATCATGTATTTATAGCAAATTTTATCGTCTTTCCGATTCTGTAAACTCTTTTCCAATTGCTTGACCCGTTCGTAATACGTATACGATATACGTAATTAAAGGGAGCCATCTTTTTGGTTTTTTCGAATAACGGTAAATGGCAAATATCTCAAAAACGGTACCATAGAATCAAAAATGAACTCGATTTTCGAAATCAGGGGGTGGTTTTACATACGAATTCCATAACGGTGTCTCTGGTAAATTTTGGCCGTCGACCAGTGTTATTTAACTTGTGGGATTATGAGTTTGTACACAACTCTTGGCTTTTTATTAAGTTATGGCGTTCGCTTATGGTAAGCCTTCTAAATTTCTCGCAAAGATCCTCTACACAAATCACATGGCGCATTTTGTATTTCCAGTTAGGAATGATTTCGATCTATTTAAGCTTCTATTAAGTGAATTTTGATTGCTGGCTTGAGGGTTTTTGAAGCTTCTATGCAGATAATTTTGTGTGTTTTTTGGCTTCGATATTTTTGTTTCTACCCTCTCTGCGATTTCGTACAGGGCTGTAAAACAATTTTTCAGTTATTGCCAGATGGGGCTCTTTTTACGGGATAAGAGCGATTGCTGCCCTAAAAGCAATAATTTTTCTGGTAATGCAGTGGCCTATATATTTAACAGAATTGGGTCCCAGATGTTTGTAGGAATATTTTTTTATCTATAGCGCTGATAATCAGCTTGGACTGTAAATGTATAAATTCACCACAGTTTTCAAATGTGGCGTAAGCTGAAAATTTAAAATTGCCAGGCAAATCGGAATCGTGAGCGTGTAGCAGGTGTGCCTTGAGGTTTTTCGTCGTCAACCATTGTAAAGGTCGAGTTGCTTTAACTTTACTTATTCTTGTTGGAGTTTTGTAAGTTTGCACTTAATTCTCAATGCGGAGTATCTGAGGTAAGCCCGCAATATAAAGTTTTTTTTTTTGGGTATATAACTCGTTCTTATCCGCCTTCATATGTGGAAATTACCGTACCAACGATTTACCCCGCACTGCCTCCCTCCCAATATATATACCGTGGACGCGGCAACGATGGAAACTACCAGCCACGTCTCTCAGAAAATCAAGTCGGAGCGGTCCAAAGTCGCTGAAATCGCAGGGCTGCGAAGACGTTAAGGAAATATGATGGGGCCCTATTGGAAACGCTGCCCCAGAGCACGAAGAAAGCGGTGGAAAAAAAGAACGAATGCCCTGCTACCTAGTTCCCGTATCACTGGGGTTTCGGTGGAAAACCGGGCCTTCGTCTAAACGCCAGAGATCAGTGGAGGAGCAAAATTATGCACCGAAGAGAATTCGACCACATTCCTGGGTGGGGAGGCCTAGTTTTTTCGAAGTTGCGAAGGACAAGATCCTTATTGGGGTTCTGGACCGAACAGCTCGGGTCCATACCGAAAAATCAGTGGAGATGGGTGAAGACAGCTCTGGCGAATCGCATTTTTGACGTTCTGCTGGAGAATCCTGGGACCCCTCTGGCCTGCAAGGACACAGGTTGGTACCAGGGCCACAGTGAGGATCCGAGATCGGTGGCGCTGTATATGGCCGCCGTTCCAAAAGTGGGCCCTGTTTACCCTGGGGCTAAGCTGGAGGTAGTGGATTGGAGAGATATTCCAGTCAGACCCCGAGCGAGGGCATGGGTTCCGGTGACCTCATCGGCAAAAGACAGCATCCTGAAAATACTTCAGGTCGAGGACGCGGATGGCCCTTCAAGACAATTAGTCATGCTTCTAAATAAGGAGTCCATCGAAAAGGCAAGGCCATGTTGCTTACGCGGGTGCAGCAGTAGACGCGGACATTGAAGCACCCGAACCGTACCGGTTTCGGAACAGATTAAATGGACTACCCAAAGGTTTAAATACCTGCATAACTAATTAAGACACTGGAGGTGTCTTCGAAATGACTCTCAACTAATTGCAGGGCTTATTTCAAACTGAACTAAGTATATAGCGTTATTATGAAGAAATGTCACGGCCGTATTTATTCCCAAAGCCGGAAAGACCTCATACTAATCCAAAGGACCTTAGACCTATCAACCTATCATCCTTTGCCCTTAAGATACTTCAGAGGATTATTAGCAGCTTCCTCTAAGATACTATCGACAGTCGAGGCAAATCTATTGAGACCGCACTCCATATCCTAGTCGACTATATTGAGAAGTCTCTCAGAGTTAAGGACTTCTGCCTCGTAGACTTCCTGAACATTGAAGGCGCTTTTAACAACACAGATGGGGTGGAGAGCACACTAGTGGAGTTTATCGGCCAACTGCACTGCTGTAGAGTGATAAGAGCGAGGTTGGGAGAGCGAATTGTCGAGGCGCGTGTCGAGGAAGACGCCCTAAGGAGAAGTTCTATCCCCACTTCTGTGGAACCTAGCAGTAAATATGCTCTTGCGGGACATTGATTAGGGAGGAGCTAAAGTTGTCGCATACGCTTATGACGTCGCAATCGCGCTATGGTGGTGCAGCGAACGCTTCGGGATATATTCAAGTAGTCCACCCACTGCGGCTTAGAGTCAGCTCAAGTAAGGTGGAGCTGGTTCTCTTTACGAGACGGTATAAAATGCCTTCGGTAACTCTACCGAAACTGAACGGCGTCAGATTACATAGATACATACATAATTGGCGCAATAACCGCTTAAGCGATTTTGGCCGAACTTCTCCTACAATTTGTGGTGTGCGTCTTGTTGTTGTAACACAAATTGAGGGACCTACAATTTTACGCCGACTCCGAAAGGCGAATGTTTTTCCATGGCAGAAATGCACTCGGAGGTTTGCCATTGCCTGCCGAAGGGCGACGGCTATTAGAAAAACTTTTTCCATAATTGATGTTACTTGCCCCGGGCAGGATTCGAACCCGGGACCCACCGAATGAAGCGCGCACACGCTACACACTCGGCTACGGCGTCCGATTAAGTCTTGATATAAGTAGCAAATTTTTAGGAGTTATTTTAGATATGAAGTTGCACTGGAAAGAGAATACAGTTCAATGTTATGAAAAGGATTCCGTAGCCCTCTATACCTGTAAGAGAGCCATAGGCATAAATGGGGCCTTAATCCCCTGATCAGTCATTAGACCAATTCTCCCATATGGGGTGATCGAATGGTTGCTGGCAGAAAAATATGTAAATTTCAGGCTACCCACTAAAGTGCAAAGATCTAGTGTGGTCTGCATAAGCGGGGTGCTCATAGCCATGCCAAATGAGGCCTTGAACGCTATTATCCCTTTCCTTTAGAAATGGCAGGACAATAGATTGCAGCGATGACTGCTTTGGGACTAAGAGAGACATCCCAGTGGCATCCCGCAATCCAAGGGCACTTTGGTATTTTAAACAAGTTTTGCTCTATTCCGAGCAGCAAGTAATGAGGAGTGGAAAGTGGAGTTTCACATTCCACCTGATAGCATTGTCATCTACACAGATGGCTCTGAACTCGATTGTAAGGTGGAAGGAGGCGTTTTCTCACGAAATCCTCTCCTACAAATTTCCTTTAGGTTACCAGATCCCTGCAGCTTTTTCCAAGCTGAGGTCTCAGCTATCATGGAAGCAGTAGTGAAGCGTGGAACCGCTGTAGTCAAAGCTCTGAGTTCCTTACGTTTATTTCAAACATCGCGCTGGGCTTCCACCTATATCTATAGGAGATGGCCAAGCAGAAAACACTGTACCTCATTTGGGTCCCTGATCACAGGGACATACAGGGAAACTGGAAACGAAGATGCTGCAGGAGCTGCAAGAATGACGAAGAGGAGGAAATGGTCTTGCAGCTACTGTGTAAGTGTTCTGCACTGTAAAAACAGGATGCGGTATCTGCGATCACCGTTTCTGGATGATCTTAGTGAGATTTCAAACACCGAAGTTCATTACCTGTTGAGGGCAGCGAGGTAAAATGGTTTTGTGAGGGGTAATCTTTTTTCGAATGGTATTAAATTCTTGTGGTAACACAATGGACCTCCAATTAATTGCATCCGTATTTCGCCGCCGGCGGCAGCCACCCTAACTTACCTCCCTAGCTATTATTATTTAATATCCGCGTTCTTAATACTTTTGTAGTGAAGGGTATATGCACTACTAGATTACAATACTGGGTTAGTAAATATAATGTGTCGGTATATGTATATGTGTATATGTTTTTTGTTTGCAGTTTTAATAACAGGTGCTAACAATAGTGAGTTAACGGAAATAGGTAGATAAAAGAAAGAAAAGGGAAATGATAAACAACGATTTCAATTTTGTATTCTATCATTCTTGAATACGATAAGATATCTTAGAGTATTCGAAAAAATCAAATATGTAGATACTTCCTTGACTCCTATCACCTTAATACGTATAAATAAATGTACACACAAACAAACATAAAGCACGGTCGTTTTGACAACATCCACTAATTCACTGACGAAATAAAAACAACTTGCTTTTATTTTACACAAACATAGCTAACAAACCTTTCGAACGTCTTGTCGTTTGCACACTTCTTCTTCGCTTCTTCCTCTTACTTTTTAGAAATTTTCTTTTGCTATGTCACTCTCTAACTATTATTACGATGCTCTCAGTGCGGAAGACGCAATCTTGTTTTCTATCATTCTTGTATCGTATTAGGGGCGGTATTAAATGTAGATGCATACATATGTATATAAATGAATATGCAAAGGGTTACTGCTATATCTTTCGAATGAACAATCTTTTATTGAAATTTGCCCAGGATATTGTTTCCTCTTTAGTTTATGGTGCGTTGTTTCTCTTCTGCTGCTTATTTGTTAAATTTTTGCAAGTATATGCTTGAATTACATTTTTGGGTTAGGGTTTGTGTTTGGGAACACAGATATAGGTAAACAAGTTTGGACTATTATGCAGGAAAAATATGTACGAGTATGTATATATTTTTTGCAAAATTGTTTTGTTTAAAATTTGTTTAAGTATTTCTGTGGGTAGGACTTTTTTGGGGCAAATATTTCCGCAAAAAATATGTATCAATTTGAAAACGATACAACTCACTCTGCATATAAAGGAATCAGGAGTTATCGCATGGATTTTTTTGGGGTTACGCTTCAGCGCTAAGGGTGTTCCTTCCTCCCTTGTTGAATATTTCTCTGTTGTCCTGTGACTCCTTTGGGTTCCTTGTTATTGCGTTTTTTTAAATGTTTTAATTGTTGCGCGCCCGGTTTATTTTATTTAACGTTGTTTTTGTGTTTTATTTATTTTTTAAGCGTCGCGCCCGATTGATCAATTTGTCTGTTTAGTTTTATAGTTTTTGTTTGCTGCCCTTTATATGTATGTCCGATTATTTCGTGGTATCGAAATGTATTTCACTGCCCCATTTTCTTGTTTTTTTTTTTTTGTTATTCAAAATAGTTTTTTGTGAGAGTCTCTTCTTGTTTTTTTTTTCTTTCCAAATGCTTTTCCGTGAGGCGTATGAGGACCACACACAAAGTAGCACTTGTTGGCAAGATACATTTTTCGTTGGATTTCGAGTCTGGCAATGTTGTTGGTGTTTATGTTGGTTTCAAGATAAACGAAATTCTTTACTTTATAAAACTTGACCCTACTCTTATTGGATAAAATGGACGAAAATTTGCGGTTAAGGTTGTTACTGCAAAATATCTCGAATGATGCCTTACTAGACTGGTCAATTTCGAAAAAATAATTTTATTCATGTTTTGAAAGTTTTTCTGTAATATATTCGTGTATCGATTCCTAAAATTAAGTATTTTTTCTACGCTTCTTACCTTACTGATACTAAATTTAATTTTACATTGTTTATAATCTGCAAGAAATACATATGTATTGTAGGGAAAGGGATTGGTTTCCCTAAGGTGGGCTCAATATTATTTGCCGACAGAGCCACGGATGTCTACTGTCGTCAAAATAATAATGAGTGTTCGATCCTTTTAGCAAAATAAAACGAAGTTGGAATGGACAGTCGCTCAATATTAGCTGCCAACAGATCCACGAGTGTCTACTGTTGTCAAGTCTATGTTGAGGATTCGGTCCCTTTATTTTGTAAGTAAAGCGAAGAGATTTTAAATAGCCGATGTGCTTTATTTGCTGATCGCTGATCGAATGACCTGATTTTCTTACAATACGATGCTTATATAGGCGACGAAATCAAGTACATAGACGAAATCAAGTACATACATAGATGAAATAGCAAAATAGGTTACAGTTATGTTTTAATAGTTTAAACATTGGTGGCGAAAATTATTAGAACTGTTATGAAGTTGTCATAAAGCAAAGTCGCGGCAATAATAAAATGAATGTTTCAAAATAAGATACAAAATGAACATAAAGAAAAAACACAAGCAACATAAATAATATAAACAACATAAAGTTGGTATTCACAATAATGTATAATGTATAATGTATATATGTATATATGTATGTATATATGTAAATAATCAGCGCCGTTACAGTCTCCCCCTCTCACGCGGAAATCGTCCCGATGAGGCAGTCAGCAATCAAGGTCGCTTCCTTGGGCGTAATATTCTACCGGATGCAGTGTTGTTACTGTGTTGTGTTTCATTTTCGTTATTTGTCGGAGCTATATTCCGTGGTATGACTACAGGATTTTCTCTTGGTCGTCCTCGTTTCCGATGTGGGTAATTTGGTTCTGCATCGTTGCCTTTGTATGGTGTTAAGTCTGTTGCGTGGGGTGTTGCTATTGGATTGTCAGCATTATTAAGCGACGCGATGTCATAACATGATGCCCCTTTCGTTGCTACAATGCGATATGGACCATGCCGGCGTGTGGCAAATTTTGAGGTTACCCCTTCACTAGCATTACTTAACACATGTGTAGTTACTAGTACTTTGTCTCCAATATTAAAAGTTGGTTGTGGTCTTCTTTTTCTATCAACGTAGGTTTTATTTTTATCCTGCTGCTTTTCCTGCATTTCCATTGCCAATTTCAGGGTGTTAGCAAGTTTAAGCAAATGAGGCGTTATTTGTGGTACGAAGTTTTCTACTTCGACGATAGCTTTCAAGTCATGGTGGACTTCCATCGGGCTTCTTAGTTCTCGGCCAAACGTTAGGTATGCTGGCGAATGACCAGTGCTTTCGCACTGATTGACGGCAAATAAGCATCCCATGCTGCATGATTTTTGTTCACATATATCGATAATTGGGTTTTTAAGTCTATATTCTTTCTTTCTACTGGATTTGCTTCTGGGTGATAAACAGGCGTAAATGACTGGTCAATGCCTAGGCAAAATGTTAGCTTTTGCATCACCGCTGATACGAATTGGCTTCCATTGTCGGCGTGTATACGTCTAGGAACGCCATACCTCAATATCACTTCGTTCAAAATAGTTTTCGCACATGTTTCTGCTGTGGCATCTCTCAACGCGAACAGCTCCACCCATCTGCTGCAAATATCTTCAACGACAAGGATCCATCTATTACTACTGTTTGTGCGTGGCAGCGGACCAAACAAATCAATGCCAACGATTTCAAACCTCTTATTGCTACAAACGGTTTGAAGCAGACCAGCAGGTTTTAAGTTTGTCGGTTTATATTTCTTGCATTCTATGCAAGATTTAACATAATTGGCAATCTCTGTGCGTATACCTTTCCAATAATAATGTGGCGTGATACGACTAGTGGTGCGATCGATACCGTAATGGCCGGCGGTAGGGTCCTTGTGAAATTTATTCAAAATCGTAGCTCTCATAGATTTTGGTAACACCAACTGACCGTTCTCCGAATCTTCTTCCGAGCAAAAACGGTATAAGACGCCGTTCGTCATTATATATCCGCGGCTTGTATGCCTGGCGACATTTTCGTCGTCTTTTTCAAATGAGTCGATAATCTCTTTAATATCTTCGTCTTGCATCTGCGCGTTTCTAAACTCGGCAGCCCCTTTCCTCGGAAAATCAATTTCTATCGCGTGACATTCGCAGGTTAATTCCAAGTGGCTAACAAAAGAACATGGAGGGCGAGATAGCATATCTGCAACTACATTCTGCTTTCCTGCGGTATAATCAAACTTTAAGTTGAACGTTTGGAGCTGTAAAGCCCATCTAGCAAGGCGTCCAGTAGGTGTTTTTAAGCTGAACAGCCACTTTAATGGTTGGTGGTCAGTAAGCACTGTAACTTCTGCACCTTCGATATACCCACGAAACTTTTGCGTTGCCCAAACTACAGCCAGTGCCTTGCGCTCTGTGGTGGAGTAATTCCTCTCCGCTGGAAGTAGTAGACGACTGGCGTATTCAATAGGATGCTCCTCTTGCTTCTCCCCCTGCAGTAGCACAGCTCCGAGAGCATAGTTACTCGCATCTGTTTTTAGAATAAATGGCTTTGTTTCATTGACTTGTTGTAAGACTGGTGGAGACGATAAAAGTCTTTTAAGCTCATCAAAAGCTTGTTGTTGTTTTTTTTTACCATTTCCAAGAAGAATTTTTCTTTGTTAACTTAGACAATGGCTTCGATACTTCAGCAAAGTTGGGTATAAAGCGTCTATACCAATGAACAAGTTTGCAAAAAGGATACCAATTGCTTTAAGTTTTTTGGATTCGCTCGTTTTATAATTACGTCCGTTTTTTCGCTATCGACCTTCAGGCCGTTTATTGTTAAAATATGACCCGGGTATTTAACCTCTGAGCGGCAAAATACACATTTCCTTCTATTTAATTGAAAACCAAAATCGTGAAGTCTTCTGAACGTTAGTTGCAAATCTGTCACGTGTGACTCAAAATCCTTCGAGCATATAATTATATCGTCGAGATATTCCAGTATCAGAATTTGGGGTAAACCGGAGCGAAATTTATCTATCAGCCGCTGAAACGTGGCAGGGCCATTTTTCAACCCGAACGGCATGCGATTGAAGACAAATATGCCGAAGGGCGTCGTAAAAGCAGTTTTTGGCTTATCTTTTTCGGACATCTTGATTTGCCAATATCCAGCTTTCAAGTCAATAGTGGGCATAAATGGCGTGGCCTTCGCTGCGTGAAGTAAATCGTCCATTCTCGGTAAAGGGTTTGTATCCGTTTCCGTAATTGCATTTAAACGGCGATAATCTACGCAAAATCTTAACCCTTCATCCTTTTTGGGAATTAAAACGACGGGAAATGACCACGGTGACTCGCTTTCGACAATTATACCATTTTCCAACATGTCATTCAATTCATTCTTCAGCTTAGTTTTCATAACGGGCGAAATACGATAGGGCGGACATGAAATCGGTGCATGGGCGCCAGTTTTAATGCAATGCTCAATATGCGCTATCGGTTTCGCGGAGTTTTCAAAAATACCTTTTTGTTCCCCCAGTAACTTATCTAAAATAGTCTTTTGATCTTCATTGAGATGCTCTGCTTCATCACTACGTAGTTTAATTTCACAAGAATACAATTCCGTTGCGTAGCCTACTTTTCCTTCTGTTCTTTTGCTCTTTTTCATAGGAGGAAACAGATCGTTATTCACTGGGGTTTGATAACCCATTGGTAAACTATCTTTAAAAATTTCATTGACAACGTTAGGCGAGTAACATTCACTCTTCGAAGTTTCGCTATTAGTTCTCTCAAACCAGGACATAAAAGTAAAAATATCATTATATTTGGCATCATGATTTCGCACATTTGTTGCTGTTAGTGTCAGACAATCTTCAGCTTTTGTTGGTTGCATTTTAAACTCGAAAATCGAGTCGGACCTGTCCTTAAAATGCCATGTTCGTTGAGCTAAGTCCATAACGATGCCAGCCTGCTCGAGAAAATCAATGCCTAGTAACGTTCGGTTATTTTGAGCAGTTGATAAGCATATCAAACGAATGCGCTTATAACGCTTTCCAATCAAAATATCAACTATTGCCGAGTAAACCTTGTCCCTGCGGGCAATGCCATCAGCTAACACAATTTCAGCAAATACTTCTTGAAACTCTACGCCTTTTTGCTTAAGCTTTTCAAAAAGCAAACTACTTGCAACACTCGTGCGCGCAGCAGTGTCTAAATATGCTTCGCCGTTTAATCCATTTATATTTATGTCTATGGTGGGTACATCCCTACCAATCAGAGTGGTATGTATGGAGTTAAAATCGAGCGCTTTTGGGCTGTTTATCGGATTTTTCTTATTGCAATTTGGGCAATTTGATCGATAATAACCTGCAGCACCACACCCATAACAATTGAGGGTGACTTCTTTTACCTTTGCCGCGTTTCTCTTTTCAGCTTCTATCTTTTTGTAGCAATTTTCAGCCGTATGGTTTTTCTTCCTACAATAACTACAGCGGGCCGCGGACTTTTCACGAGCTTCCGCGGGTTTAAAGTATTCGTCTTTATTCTCTACGATCAACATTTCAGCTTCTTTTGCTTTGTCCAGAAGCTCATGAAATGAATTTACGCTTTCGCGAGGGACTCGCTCGCGAATTTTAAGCAAAAGTTGAGAATAAATTATATTTAGCATTGTTGCCTCACTTAGTTCTTCCCTCAGTTGTGCAAACAACTGCCTTTTCTTGCATATGCAAGCATCTACGGATTCAGTAAACCTTTGCTTTTCTTGATTAATTTCGGCAAATATACGCCAGTCCGGCCTAGGGGGAGAAAATGCTTTTCGAAGAAGTTCAATAGCATCATTAAACGATGTCGCCTCACTTTTAACACCCAGCCACCAGCTCGCTGCGTAACCATCGAGGAGCAATGGCAAACTGATCAAAGCTCGGTCATCAGTAACATTTTCCGCATCTTTGTAAACCAGTATGGTAGCAATAAAATCTTCGACTTGGCTAATGCTTTTTCCACCACTAAAACGCGCGCTACATTTGCTAAATGTTGATTTAGGTTCTTGGTTAACATGCAAATTTCCTAACAGCATACGAAATTGATTTTCAGTGAGTGTAACGTTTGAAGAAACATTCACATTAGAATTCGGCATATGACTTGCAGAAGTGTTAGCATTAGCATTTGAAATCGAATTTTGCACAGCCCTGGCTGCATTATTTGTGCTAACATATTGCCTTTCTTCCATATTTATGCCTTCGGTAAGCCTTGGACTTCTTCGCGTCATATATCACAAGCCAACTAACAACAAAGGGGAATAAGTTCCGAATAACAACAACCACGATCAAGGGCAGCACAGCTAGCGCAAATCACCAAAGTGAACGACAACAACACAGTAACCACTGACAGTGGAACACCTGAACTCGCTGTTCACAAATTCACCAACTGGTTGGACGACAAATGCGGGATTTTGTGTTTCGATGAAATTTCGTTGGGCGCCAATGTAGGGAAAGGGATTGGTTTCCCTAAGGTGGGCTCAATATTATTTGCCGACAGAGCCACGGATGTCTACTGTCGTCAAAATAATAATGAGTGTTCGATCCTTTTAGCAAAATAAAACGAAGTTGGAATGGACAGTCGCTCAATATTAGCTGCCAACAGATCCACGAGTGTCTACTGTTGTCAAGTCTATGTTGAGGATTCGGCCCCTTTATTTTGTAAGTAAAACGAAGAGATTTTAAATAGCCGATGTGCTTTATTTGCTGATCGCTGATCGAATGACCTGATTTTCTTACAATGCGATGCTTATATAGGCGACGAAATCAAGTACATAGACGAAATCAAGTACATACATAGATGAAATAGCAAAATAGGTTACAGTTATGTTTTAATAGTTTAAACATTGGTGGCGAAAATTATTAGAACTGTTATGAAGTTGTCATAAAGCAAAGTCGCGGCAATAATAAAATGAATGTTTTAAAATAAGATACAAAATGAACATAAAGAAAAAACACAAGCAACATAAATAATATAAACAACATAAAGTTGGTATTCACAATAATGTATAATGTATAATGTATATATGTATATATGTATGTATATATGTAAATAATCAGCGCCGTTACAGTATTTTATAGATTTAAATAAATAAAAAATCAAGTTTTCTTCATATTAATTTAAATAAAAAAAGTTTTCATTTTGGTCAAGTTTCTTTATTGTATGCAAAAAGTACACAAATCCGTCCGACTTTTTGAGCAATAATATGGAAACAAAATTTGTAAATAAACCAATTGTCAGTAATCAGTATAAATTTGTTTCTATTTTTTTCAGTAATCAGTAAAGTTTTTCTGATAATACACACTAAATTTCGTTAATAGTAAATTTACTGGTTTTTGCTGCAATGCAATGTGCCGATTTATGATAAATACATACACATGTATGTACGTATGTTTTAAATTTTCAGGTTTTAGTAAATTGTGCTGGGCCATATGAATCATATGGGGAAAATGTAATCAAAGCCTGCATATTGTCCAAAACACACTACGTGGATCTCTGCACTGAATCTCACCTTATGGATTATATCCACTATAAATACGATGAGTTAGCCAAAAGAAAAGGAGTGTATATCATAATGGGGTGCGGATTACAAAGCTTGCCTGCAGAAATCGGTATTAACTTCATGAGAAATCATTTTAGTGGTGAGTTGATAAAAAAAAACCTTTGGTCTTTTAACTTGCTTAAATTTTACAATTTCATTTGTTTAATTATGCATAACTAATGAGTAAACGAATAGCCACCATTCTGAAGAATTTATAGCAAAATTGTTATACTTATTTCCTATGTATTTCTACAATTCATTATCTTTCTATTCATATGTTTCTTTATGCCTAAGCACACTGGTATCCACGGTATTATAACTTTGTTCACCTAGCGATTGTTTGTAACAGCATAAATAAACTGAAATAACGAAATGGATTCAGCCATGTCAGTCTATTCGTCCATCTATTCGCTCGTGCCATGGATAACTGATTTCTTATTCATTAACAATTTATTGCTACCTGCTGGATGTTGTGTTGAAGTCAGTATTTTAACTAAATTTACAATAATTTCTTAGCCTAAACCCACGATGCAGAGAAAAGAAGGTGGCGACAAAAGCACTTCCGTTACCTCGTACATTCCTCGTTTGAAGGATTGACGTCAGAACTAGATCTTAAATAGTTTATTTTTCAGAGTTTTAAGTGATTTTTACAAAAAGTTAAACACAGAATAATAAATGTGAAGTGCCGAGCTTTGTATTTCAGTAGTTGCAGTGCAAATAAAACGCCCAAGTGCAGTTTTCACCTTCGTAATCTTGTTTTCCATCATTACACTGCGGAACAAAATTTTGCGGTCGGAGATTTTTAAGTCGATTTAGGGTAATTTGGGGGCGCTGATTACGAAAATAATATCAGTTTTGTCGAATTGGCTCTAGTTTTTCAGATAAAGACTTTTAAATATTTCACGAAAAAACCTAATTAAAAACACCAATATGGATTTAAATTATACTTTTATTGCGCGCCTGTATAAAAATAATACAAAATTAAAAAAAAAAATAGCAGGGAGCAGGGACCCCTCATCTGCAATTCGTGGTGGTTGGGCTTCTATTACGGCAACTGCCTGGCGACAGTCGATGGTGGCGGTGAGTATCTCTCTGCGGATGTTGCTTAGGACCCACCGGTACGCCTCCGGATCCAGCGTCTCGTCTTTCAGTTCAAGGAGATGCCTTCTGATGTGCCTGGCAGGTGGCTCAATTGCAAGCAGACGATGCAAGGAACTGCTTGCTGAGCATGAGGTTGTGCTCTTTAACGCGCAGCATATTGTCCTCTTGATGGAGATGTTCCTCAGGCGACATCAGCAGGCATCGCGTCACCGTGCGGAGTGCGGCGTTCTGGCAGGTCTGCAGCTTCCTCCACTGTGTCCTACTGGTTCCCGGTGACCACACTGGGGTAGCATAGTTAATTACTGGCCGGCCAATCGCCTTGTATGTTGCCACCAACGTTTCTTTGTCTTTGCCCCAACAGCTTCCGGCGACCAACTTGTGAACATTGCTGCGGCTCTGTACTTTGTTAGCGATTGCGGTAGTGTGCGCAGAGAAGGAGATCAGGCTGTCAAATGTAACCCCCAGAATCCTCGGGTGATTAACCGTCGGGCTGAAGGTGCCATCAATATGGATGTTGAGGCTCGCCGAGGACATAGTACAGAACAGCACCAGGTTTCAGCATGCGAGGAAATGGGCAAGGTCGGAGAGATGCGGGCTACCATTATCGAGCAATCATCGGCATATGAGACTATTGTGACTCCCTCTGGCGGTCCACTCAACAAGAGTGGAGACAGGACGCCACCCTGCGGTACCCCTTGCTTAACTCTCCTTAGTTTCGGTGTTGAGCCTCTAAATGATACTGATGATTGACGACCACACAGATAATTCTCGGTCCACCGTTTCAGCTAGCAGTAGTAGCGTGGAATGACTTACTGTTAAGACCGCGATTCACCTGTGTGTTTATGGCGTTTACTGCTGTTGTTGTACTATGCACTTTCCGGAAGCCATGTTGATACTTAGCCGAGCCCAGGCAGTGGGACCACCCTCCCAACCTTCCAAATGTCACGAATTATGAGGGTGGCCATGGATAGATTGAAGAAACTCAACTCTCGCGGGGCCTAAATTTTATAGCATCAACACGCTTAGCCCGTCAGAGCCAATGGCATTGAAGGATTACGCCATTATATTAAGGTTGAGTTGCTTTGCAATTTTGTTTCTTGGATCGCAGATATTGACAGGTTATGATGGCTCATTAAGTCTGTTATCTCTTCAATCTTGCCCTGCAGCCCGTTGCAGTTCAGCAGAAGGAGTCCCGTTTGCCTCGGGAGAGTTGTCGCAGAGAGAGGTGTGAGGGAAGGGTAATGTTGTCCACCTGGTCCCTGCTGCACATGCAGTAACACATTAGGCTGCTTTAGGGAGCCAGGAGTCACCCGACCAGTAACAAGTGCTGCGTAGACCAGAACACACACGAAAGTTGCACCAACTCTGGCACGAATTGCACCTGACTCATGCCGCATTCCGGTATATCCCGATTTGACACACGGAGCAGACTTTGTGGGGTACCATGAGCTTCTGGCTAGTCCGCACACGAGAGGCGGAGCTGGGTGGGGGAGAGGAGCGGCCATGTGGTTGTTGTGTGCTCCTTTGATACGTGTAGGTTCTGCCGGTGCTAGGTACCGATGCACTTGGTGCAGCTAAGGGGCCGTATAGGCTATGGGTGCCGTAGAACATTGGGCCACACAATTTGTGGATCACTCCTTGTGGCTCATCAGGCCTGAGCAGGCCTTAAAATGGTTCCATCCGTCGCACGAATTACACCTTACCGAAGTGGAGTTCGGATGGAGCCTTTTCTGGCAGACGCAGCAAAAATAGGTTTCTGGTTCAGGGTTTGGCTCGATGCCAGCCCTGAGCAGAAGAATGTGAAGCAACCCTGCTGATAAAAGTTGCTAAAGTTGGGATAGACCAAACCGGGTTAGATCGCCGAAACAAAAGTCATTGGCGAGGTGAAACCCGGGTCATTCCGGTACGTAGAACTGACTGAAGTGGGACTGACTGTCAACGCGCTCACCTCTCATATAACGGTAATTTACAACCACTCAACATATTTGGTATAAATAATTTTATTAGAGAGAGAAATACTTAAAAAATCAGAATTTAGAAAATGGGTGTGGTACGTTCAAATCATAGTAATTTATTTATTTTTTAATTTAAATCAATAAACGCCTGCCCGGCTTGCTATGCCTCGCCAATAAGGACATATTTCTTTAGATATTAAACAGTGCTTTTGGGCTTAAAATATTCTTTATAGCTTTATCTGAAGGAAATAAGTATATATCGAATACAATATACCTACGACAAATAGATGGGAAAACATCGTAAATATTAGTTTCATCTTAAATAGGACATGAGTTCCCCTTTCCCCACAAGTTGTATATAGGATATTATATATCAACTGTTGTGCATCTGCATCAAATGGTTGTGGAGTTATAAGGAATTTGGTTGCCCGGTTTCACGCGAACTTAAACTCTTCCTAACTTGTTACTTTTATTCTTAATTTACTTAATATTGTTTCATCAAAAAGGGAAGCCATTCTTGATCACTTAATGCGAATACAAGTATTTTATCATGTAATCGATATTATAGATGAAAATATGTGGTTCATTTTACTAAATTATTTCGTTTATTCCACTTAAAAATTATCGATATGCACCTCAGTGCCTATGATCACAAAGAAGAAATGGTGACCGTCGTATCCGAGTATGCAATGTGTGCCCGCTTCACTTTGTGTGGCCCTGGTTTGAATCCTGGCCGGGCAAGTAACAACCGACAATTTATAGAAGTTCTTTCCTGAAGAGGACTTCAGATTGTAGTTGAAATATCGACCTATTTGATAATACACAGGATAAAATAAAATTGTGTTTTATTTAAATCTGGCCTTGAGATCAGTAACAGACCGATTCTGTGCACTTGACAAATTATCAAAATATTGTTTATTTATCAAGATTTTTATCAAGCTAAAAGCTTTTTGTTATTCTGTGCAAATATTGATAAAACTTAAAGCTTCAGTGCGAATCGCTTTTCACCATACTGTGGTGAACAAAATAATGTAAACAGAAATCAGCTGTTTAGTGCGAAATGGATTCTTCAACAACGTAAGTATTCATTATTATTAATTGTTGAAAGATGAACCCAATTGTTTTCATGCACATGTATGTACATACCCGGTTCTGACTATATTTTCTTCCTCAGTGGAACTAGGAAATTTTATTTCTTCTCCTTTAACTTTTACTATAAGTTTGGCCACGGCCCGCATACTTCTCGAGAGTGACGACTGACTCATTGGCAAGTTGCAGTTATTACCGACACATTTTTGGTAGGAACCGTGACCAAAGAAATTTAAAGTTGCCAGGACTCTAATAGTCAAAGGCAATGAAGTCTTTTGTTGATCATGAGGCCGTAAGTCATCTATTAGACTCCGGCAAATATCACGCGGCAGTCGGAAATTTTTCATGAACTCACTTTCACTGAGGGCAAATGGATCAGTAGAATCCCTCAAACTCCAGAAATAACGCGCGTGATCTCTATTTTCTAAATTTTCCTCCTCTTCTAACAGCAACAATAATAATATGTCTTCTTCCATTTTATTTTATTTAATTTCAATCAAAATTACAATTAAAATGTGTTCACAATATTTTCACAAACAGTTGTTTGATTTGTCAAGAGCATTTGACATCTTGATAATTTATCAAGAAAAGAGCTTTTGGTTTTTGACACAGAATACCAAAGACTTGATAAATAATCAATATTGATAAATAAGCAAGATGGTGAATTTGTCAAGTGCACGGAATCGGGCTGTAAATCAACATAAAATTAAATTATTGAAGGGCCTTGACAACAACTAGTTGATTCAAAGTTACATTTTAAACCATCTTTTCAAAATAAATTCAAAATATATCCCAAAGTGGCTATAGGGATTATCATAACAGTTACAATTTCTATTTTAAAAATCAGGCTCCAATATTTTTTCTGTGTTATTTATACTTATATGTTGTATATAGTACATAAATCATTTAATTCAGAATTTCCAACTTTGTAGGAAACGTGTAAAAATGCAACAAAATTTCATAGAAATTTCGAACTCTTTAATATTCATTTTTAGGAAACACAAAATATTATTAAAATAAAAGGGAACTTATATAAAATCCCACCGTTATATGAAATACCAGAATCAAAAAAAAAAAACGGAAAAAAATCAACCGGAAAAATAAACCTTCAGACTTAAAGATTATTATGCTGAACCTAGTTGATACCCTCGACTTCGTCTGCAATGCTTACTGTTAATCTATATATTTACATCAAGTCTTTAAAGCTATAAAACAGCTGTTTCTTTCAACTGGCCGTTTCTTTCAACTGGCTGCTAATGTGAGAATCATGAAACTGGAAGTTGAATTTGTCGGTATGATAAATTCGATTTCATTTTCTCAACAACCGGTTAAATATTTATTTAACGGTAGAGAATACTTGGCCGCACCGGAGAAGAAGACAAAAGAAAAAGCCAAAATCAGCTGTTTCAATATAAATAAATCCAGGAAGTTTTCTTGTGTTGCATAAAAACATGTTAAATAAAAAACATGCATGAGCATATAGACAACAAAATATAAGTGAAAAGTGAACTTCCGCCTACCTCAAACGAAAAAATGTTAACAAGTTAATCAGCTATCTTATGTTTAAAAACAAAACAGATGGATTTGCCGAAGCGACAAAATTTTAACCGGAGAATTGACTGTCTGTTATATAGTATGTCGGCGGGGTAAACATAGCAGCATTGAGAAAACGAAAACTCATTAAATGTTTTCCGAAACCAAATAATCTTTTCATCCAGGTTACACTCGTCACTATGTCAGGTTAGGCAACGTCGAAAAGGCCAATCTAATTGTGGTATGAAGTGAACGTTTGAATTCGTTACTTATAAACAGAGCGAAAATTCCAGAGAACTTTTACAGGAGATATATCTGGAACATTTTCTTTTGTACAAAATCAGGATAACGCGGAAGGTGGTCGAAGATGTTGACAGTGAAGATAGAACTCACAAAATAATTGAGGACGAGCGTAGGAGAGCTCATTGGAATTCTAGGGAAAAGAAAGAATAAATTCTAGAAAAATACTATTTTTCCAAAATGGCAATTAGGATAAGGAAATTTGCTGCCGTCTGCGAAACTTGCCTCCGAATAAGAGTGATAGATTCCCTCCAGTGTCTCCAATGAAGTATACTCTAACCCCAAAATATCCATGCGAAATAGGGCAAAATGTATTTATACTGCAATTGATTCTAAATAAATTAATAAATAAATAGTGCATGTTGAAACTTTCGAGGTGCAAATCTGCGAAACTTTTCCATATAAAAAAACGAGCATCCGTCAGCCCTCGCTCTAAGCTGGCTAAACTTATCCAATATTTCACAACTCCTAAAATAGGAGAGAGGATTTGTGACTCCTTTGGTATGTGAGAATATAAGAGGTCTGGCATTGAACTTTATCAGACCTCAGCCCAAAGAAGTGAAGTAAAAGACAAGGTCGGAAAATTTCACTCGATTTGTAACAGCATATCGCAACAACAACAATCCATTCCGTAAGCAAGAGAAACCCCAGCGACATTATTGTCAACAGGAATGAAAAAATTAACTATCAAGGATTGATTAACTAACTTTAAAAGCAGAGTTCACAAAGAAATTAGAGAATAGATTAAAAGAGACCAAGAGCTAAGAAATTTACGTTTCCAGGGGAACCGAAATAACCCAAGTAATTTAGGCCAGGGGATAAGGTTTATGTTAGTGATAAACAGATAACAGAGTGACTTTGGTAACAGACACTGGTAGGAAAATGCATAAGGCCCAAGTCAAAACTACTCCCAAATAACAAAAAAATTAAATCAAAATAATAAAACAAGATAAGGAGATATAAATAAATGAAAAATAAGCATGAAAAACGGAAAGAAATCAATCAATCACACCATGGGAATGTCAACGAAAATAATCCTCCAAATATAAGAGGACAAAGAAAAAACTGTACTAGCGACAAACCTAAAAGCAAAATCTGCCCACCATAAATCTCGGTTCAAAATCGAAGCAAAAAATAATAGCGTAACGCTTATATTATATTATTTAAAGTTACATCAGACCAAAAAGACACCCTTTAGTAAGAAGGCGAAGCTGGTGGGGTCACTCCGCCATTTTCGGTTTAAGGGTTCACCAGGGCTTTGCAGCGTCGGTTCATCAGAAGGTGCGGCTGCGTAAAAAGGCCCCAGAATCCGATTGTACGCTGGGCTTGGTACCCGCCACGTAAAAACTCGAAAACGAAAAGCCTGGGATAAGACCCTCCTATTCTGATGACGACGACGGCAAACGTTTAAAGATAAAGATACGTCAAGCTACATGGCTATCTCCTGATGGAGAAACACGATATCAAATTGATCATTTTGTCATAGACGGAAAGCATGCTTCCAGTGTCTCAGACGTGCGCACTATTTGAGGAGCTAACATCGACTCAAGCAAAAAGTTCGCGCTCAGTGAAAGAGGTCGGCCTCCTCTTCGTTAGATGGACCAAGTGGTAAAGGACTAGACGTCACTTGGTATTTTCAATTAGCAGGAAGAAGGGGTGATTGGTGCAATTGATTGAACTCGGTCAATATCTCTTAAGCGGTTATAGCGCCAATCGAGGTAATAAGTAAGTAAGCAAAATAATAAACTAAATTATTATAAAAAGTTTTCTGTTCATATCCGGCGTTTGTTACTAGCGACGGCCTAAAGTTAAATTTGGACTACATCTACGAGTTCAGCTTAACAACTATCCACCACCAGCAAGAAGTTGGCAGAAACTTCCCCTTCTCCTTGCTAGTCGACGCTATCGCGTTGATAATCCTGGCGGCCGTATGCTGTGCAATTTGGGAAAAGCTTACTATAACTATCAATTTCCCAGATTCAACCACCCCGTAGACCAAGACCAGTCAGCTCACTACTCTAAGGATTTAAAAAAAGAAGCTTTTCATCTGCGGGACGCAGATGCTTGAAAGGGGGCAGTTAACACGGTAGCATAAGAATATTTCCATGTGAATATGCTAACGCTGATCTACCCAGAACACGCAAAAAGCCAATGCAGGTGATCGAACTGCGAATATTGGGAAGCGCACTCTCAGCACTTGCTAACTAATGCCCAAACTGATCCAACTAGCCAGTAAGATTTAACCTAAAGAATTTAATTGTATTCATGCAAATTTGGCAGTTTAAGCTAGCAATTCAACTGTAGGTAATATATAATCATTTCCTAACCAAACTTGTGCGTTTCATTTATTTTACAGGATGGTGAGGGGCCACTTGCCGACCCCCCAACTTAAATTTTTTCGAGTGTACATCCGTGCCCTCCTTAAGTTGCATATGTATTTTTTTAATTTAATCTATATAGGACTATGAATACAAGCCTGCACTTACTTTTCTAATATCATTGATGATATCATACCATAAATACTAGTTTTTCACCAAGATGTGCTAGCCTTTTTCCATACCTCAAAGGGCAGGCCCTATTCAGGTTGTCCGTCCTGGTGTCAAGCTCGCTTCTCGTGGGAACAACTTCAACTGATATTTTATTCAGTTCCTTGTGTAAATTATTAAGTTTACGAAAACTCGAGTTAAACCTTTGGTTTCAATGTCAATCTTTATTCTGCCTTTTAACAAAAGTGCTACGCTCAATCAAACCCAAGCTCGATCCAATTTCACCAACGTTTTCCGCTAGCCCATGCAACTCATAATTTATTAGTTCTATCTCAAAACAGGTTTTAAGTTAAGTGTGTGAGCAATGATGTTACTGCGCATGCACCATCATAAAGTCGCTCGATCTTGGTCACGTAGGCAAATGTACTAGTGTTGTGTAGCGTAAGCTTAGCTTAAACAAAAATCTAGCATCAGGTAAGTGTACGAAGTTGGCGAATTTGTGCGGGTAGCCTTAACTTGTATAATATTTTGAAATAGTTTCCAGTTTGTTTTACTAGGCAATGCACACTTATTTTCGTAATAATTTAGAGACTTTTGAGGTGTGAACCATAATTAATTGCCAAAAAATACTAAATAAAGATAAGATTAGAAATTAGAACAAACCCTATACCTTTTAAAATTTCCCTGTTAAAGTTCAATTTTTTTTATTCCGAGAAGTTATATTACCTTTCATATCTGGTTTATCGTATTAAGGCTGTTAATCTGGTTCTTAACATGAACGTGATTAAGTGGAATCACTTTCGAAGGAGCTAAGGGATGCCGTCTAAGAAGTCTTCTATATCTTGTCGTATCGTTATCAATTTGTATATCATTTGATTACACTGCGTAACAAAAATTAAAAAAAAAAACCTGCGGTCATGATTTTGTTAATAGTTTTTATTAACATTACGAACTGTGTTTTTACTTTTTTTGGATTGGCTCTAGTTCTTGAGATAAACGAAACTTAAGAAATTAATGAAAAAAAATTATATGACCCAGTTCCAGTTGTATTAATTTAATTATTCCTCAATAAGTTTTGTTATATAAATTATTAAAACAAGTAGTTCGTTGGTTTAAATATTTTATTTCCCTTGCAAGAGAACAAGGGCAGCCGGTTAAGTCGGGTGAGTTAATACAACCTCCATCTCTACAACCTGGTGTTGTTATTACAGCCTTTAGGAATAGAGAGCAACACCTTCTGCCTTACTTCACCAAAGAAGACAATCTTGTATATTGTAACAATATTTCTGGACTCTTGAGTGCTATGGCCATTCCCGAATATAATCCAGAACATTGGAGGCTTTTTATAGATAGCTCAAAAAGAAGTCTGAAATGTGTGTTGCTACACAATAGAAATAAACTTGCTTCGGTTCCAATCGGTCCTAGTACCAAACTAAAAGAAGAATACGAAAATGTAAAAATTGTTTTAACAAAGATTTTGTATGCACAACATAAGTGGTCAGTATGCGTGGACTTGAAGATGGTGAACTTTTTATTGGGCCAACAAAGTGAGTATACTAAATACCCCTGTTTTATATGTTTATGGGACAGTCGTGCAAGAAATAAACATTGGATTAGAAAGGACTGGCCGGTGAGAGAAAGTATGGAGGTAGGAACAGCAAATTTTTGGGAAATCATAAATCACCAGACTATACAAAACTAGTTGCTGATATGCTTCTCAATTTTCGCAAGCTAGGAGCTAAAATGAGCATTAAATTACATTATTTACATAGTCATTTGGAGAAATTCCCGGACAACCTAGGCGATTACAGTGAGGAACAAGGTGAACGGTTCTACCAGGACATAAAAATAATGGAAGAAAGAAATCAAGGTCGATGGGACGACCACATGATGGCAGACTACTGCTGGAACTTAATACGGGATTGTCCTGAGCAACGACATCATAGGAGGTCCTACAGAAAAAGTTTTTTGTAATTTTTTTAAAATTAATTAATGAAAAGAATATATTTTTTTTATTTTTGTATTATTTTTATACAGGCGCGCAATAAAAGTATAATTTAAATCCATATTGGTATTTTTAATTAGGTTTTTTCGTGAAATATTTAAAAGCCTTTATCTGAAAAACTAGAGCCAATTCGACAAAACTGATATTATTTTCGTAATCAGCGCCCCCAAATTACCCTAAATCGACTTAAAAATCGCCGACCGCAAAATTTTGTTCCGCAGTGTTATTGGATTTTATTTTTTTCTGCTACCACTCAGTTTCTTAAATTTTTGTTTGTTTTCTATTGATATTTGACATTTACCAGAGAAATAAATAATAAAGTGTTGCCAAGCTTGTGTATTACTACTTGTTTTATTCTCACGCTGAAGGTTGTCGAATAAATACCACTTATTATTATTAAAACTTCAATTTGGACTTTACAGGTACTATAAACAACATAGATGCATACATGGAGTTTTGGACTCAAAATCCATGGGTTCTTGGCTCAATTGCGAATAACAATGTGTGGGCAAGCTTCATACTAGGGAATAGTAATATGCGGAGATTTCGAAGAAAATTACTTCCAAAACTGGATCCGGTGGCACCACGCAGGTAATAAACATATGTAGAAGGCGTATTCATACCAATTTCGTTACTTTGAAAGATCGGTACGATTTTCCAACTGATAGTATTCTGTTATAGTCTCTATAAAACTCATTAATTAAGGCTAGTAGTTATACATATTGATAAAAAAAGTAAGAGATGTTCAGAATTACGCTAAATTTTTTCCAAAAAAAAAAACCAACTTTCATTTCAACTTAAATTTTTTCGCATTGGCCTTATTATGACTGGTGATGTGGTGAAGAAAGATAAAAAGAAAAACTTTCTTTAATATGTGGGTTTTTAGAAAATGATAAAAATTGTGAATTCAAGAAAAAGAGTTGTATAAATTTGGATGGTAATGGTAGCTTTATGGAGAAATCAAAATATTTTTGTTCACAACTTTTTAAATAGCCCAGCTGTCGAGATGAGGATTTCACGTACGCGTGCAATAGTACTTGCAGAATAGGATGGCATTAAGTGGTTATTGTTTGTAACCACACTTAAACGTTAAAGTATTTGATAAGCGCTGTAAAGATAAATTACTCTTGAACTCTTCATTTTTATGGCTTAAAAGTCGTTCATTCTGTACTACCAAATTAATATGCATAACAAATCAGTTGTAACTCATTATATGTATATTAGTTACATCCTTGTTTGGTAGTAATTTTGTTTTCAAGCGTTAGGATTTTGTAGGCACTGGAAATATTTCGGAATACTTCCATACTCCAATGTGGAATGGAGTATGGTCGATTTTCTAAACATGCAGATAGAGTTGATCGGTTATACTCAATCCCGACTCTTACGTCGACATTCGTGCACTCTGGGCAACGTGAGCAACTCATGTGTGAGATGCAATAACCAACCCGTGTGGAGCCTTGAGTTATGGCTTTAGTGGGGTCACTTCGACATAATCGGTTTAAGGGCCCTGCACCTGGATTAATGGGGAAGGTGCCGCTGTCCGGCTTGGCGATGTCCTCATAAGAGCAATGGCTGATATCACCGATATCCAAGAAATGAAATTGACGGGGTTTTTACATTGGAATTTACGACGTCTACTACTGTTGTCATGTAAAGGAGTCCAAGCTCGGTGTTGGATTTGTGGTGGGAGAGATACTTAGTCGCCAAGTATTGTCGCTTACACCAGTGGACGAGCGTCTTCACACGATTCGCATCAAAGCGACATTCTTCAACATCTCGCTGATTTGGGCCAACACCCCAGGTTTCAGCACAAGAAAATGTACCAAGCCACGAGGCTGTTTCCAGATCGAAAAACTCGCAACCAAATCGATCATATCGCGATAGACAGAAGACCTGTTTCCAGTGTATTAGGCGTACGTACATTCCGAGAACCGAATATAGGCTCTGATTTTGTCGTAGCCAAGATGCGCATACGCAACTGCGAAAAACGAGCGTCTAAATACACAAGGAAAATTCGACGTCGGAAAACTGTAATCGCAAATGACAGCAACTTACTTCGCTACTCTACTCTCACACCTGCTCACTAAGGCACTTCGCCACAAACCGGAATTCGTGGGACCACATTTCTATATTTTACTATGTACCGCCGCTGAGGAAGTCATTGGCTTTCAGCAACTCCGAAAGCATATCTGATACGATGAAGATGCTGTCTAGAGGTCACGCTGCGATCGGGCGCAACGCGAGATGTAAGGGAACACTAAAGGCAGTTGAGAAAGGAAAAGAGACGTATTGTTCGCAGAAAGAAGTGAGAGGCAAAAGTACGTAAGTGCGAAGAGCTGAGATGCTAGCAAACAGGAAAAGCGCTCGAAAGTTTACGACTTACGTGCGACGACTTACGGAAGTTTTTAAGACCTGGGCAAATTCCTGTAATAACAAGAACGTTGCTCTTGCAATATGCACCTACTACATCGGGATCAGCCATCTTAACATTTCATACAAGGGTCTATCAAGCATATTGTGTGAAAGGCTGAAGGAAAACATCTACGAACCGATCGGACCTTATCTGTGTGGCTTTAAACCTGGGAAATCTACCATCGACCAGATATTCACGATAAAAATACACATGAGAACAGGATCGACACACACCTTCTATTTGTCGACCTTAAATTAGGTTTCGACAGCACAAGAAGAAGTTGCTTATATGCCGCGATCCTGACTTTGGTATCCCTGCAAAACAAATACGGCTATGTAAAAGGACGCTGAGCGGACAGCGGAATTTAATTAATTTAATTTGTCTTCGACAAGCTTCTGTAAGTCCGAAATTATAATTATAATTTAAGTAAAGATAAAAGACTTTCTCTGCACATCGTGTAAAAAAGCATTGGGCTCAAGAAGTACTGCATTTGTTGCTAAAAAAATATTGCATCAACTTCAAAGACAGCATATGTTAAGATTAATTAAATACTGTTGTGAATTAAAATTTTTTATTGTAATAAAAGAATGGTTTATATTAAAATAAATTATCAATCTTAGTACTTTTTAGAATCGGCGGACACAAGTGATGAATTGATCTTATACACAATATGTCAGTCTTAAGTGAGCTTTGAAACTGTGTTGCATTTTTTTAATGATGTAATCACATCATTAAATCAATCTCCAAATGTTGATAGTAGAAATTATTTACAAAACGAATTCCAAAACGTATGTGATAAATAAAATACCTATTTAAGAATATTAAACGATACTGGCGATGAAAGAAATTCAATGAAACGATTAAAAAAAATTAAAACATAGAATTTTAAAAATTCGAAAAAAGTTGATCCCATTGTTATCACTTTATCGGCTTAGGTTCAAAAGTTGCGGTACGAATGATGGTATTTCCGTTTTTTTTTTTAAATTAACACTTTGTACCCAAAATTTAAAATTTTTAAGAAAATTTTCTAACATACTAAAATACATAAATCGGCCATCAAAAATAATGTTATAAAATAAAATAAATATCAAACACGTGACGAGTACTTCAAACATACATACATACAATTATTGAAAGCCGACAATTATTGTACACAAGAGGTAAAATGGAAAGTGTGTATAAATCGATTGTTTTTTTGGGCGATTGAGGGATATTTCCTTGTTTTCAAATAAATATCTTGTAAATAATAAAAACAGCTGACACATTTATACAAAACAACTTAAAGCTGCGTTCATTTAAAATTCCTAATAAAGTGATCAAATTATGTTTTTAGAAATACATTAGTAAATGAATATCACACAGAGCGAAAATACCACTTAAAATGCCCTATAAATCAGAACCAAATTTCACGGATTTCTCTAGGATTTTTTTCCAGAAAGAAGCGCTTCTTATTACGACTGGGTATGCCATTTCAATAAAATCAAGAAGATAATCTGTAAAACTAAGATGACAACTTTTCAATGTAATTAAGAGGGTGACCCTTAGAAAAATGTCCTAGTAATTTTAGTAAGCCGAAGATCTTATCAATTTAAAATTATTCGCACCTGAATTTTTCACGTACATATATTATTTTCTAAAAACAAATATTACACTGAATATATAAACTGTTTATTATTTAATTATACAAGCTTTCCTTATAATTTTGATAAGTTAAAGCATTTATGTATACATATATTTGTTGTGAATTTGCATAATGAATGACCTTTCTTCATACTTTTAATGCAACCCTCATATGGATCACTATATTCCAAAATAATAAACATGTCTTACTTCCGCTTTGAATTACAATTGCGCTTAGCCGCTATTAATTTACCCGCTGCGAAATCGGGTTGTATGGTACTAATCAACAGGTTATGGGCCTATATCCTAACGCGTGTGAATTGTAAATTTGTTTAATTGTCGAAGTCGTATAATTAAATCTTGTCTATTGACTGTGTAAATGAAATATTATACAATTTGTGTATCACCATGGCGACGAACAATATTAATTTCGCGTTTGATAGGCGAAAAGGCCGTGAGAATTTTGATGTGTGGAAGCTCCATGCAAAATCTTATCTCGTGATAAAAAAATGCTGGAAAGTAGTGGAAACGGGACTACAAGCAAATTCATCAGAGAAAGAAGTGCAAACAGATGAACGGGCTCTTGCAGAAATCACATTGATGATTGAGCCTATTAATTTTTTCTCATATCGCGACAGCAAAGTCATCGAAGGAGGCTTGGGACGCGTTGATATCGGCATATGAAGACTCCGGACTAACCCGTAAAGTTGAGTTACTGAAACAACTCGTTCAATGCAAGCTTTCAGATTTCGCTTCAATGCAGGAGTATTTGAATTCCTTGGTAATGACGTCATTAAAAGTGAAAAATGCTGGTTTAAACATTAATGATGAAGTCATTGCATCATTAATATTGACAGGTTTACCAGATGAATTTCGAGCTTTGGTTTTAGCCATTGAGAATTCCAAAGAAAAACTTACAATTGATAATATAAAAAATCTTCTATTGCAAGAAGCGAAATTTGATAAACCAAATGGTGAAAGTGCTCTGTATTCAAAGAGTAAAAATAAGGTGAAATTCCTAAAGTGCCACAATTGTAAAGAAGTTGGTCACTATGCTAAGCAATGTCCAAATAAAAAGAAAAGTGGTAACGCTGGCGTGAAGAATGAACAAATTCTTTTTGCCTCTTTGCTTTCACATGACAGCCGCACAGCTGATTGGTACATAGACTCTGGCGCAACAGCACATATGACACAAAATAAACAATTAATTCTGAATGAAAAGCCGACAATTGGTAAAAACATTATTGTGGCGAATAATAAAACAGTTCCAGTTGTTTCTAATGGTGAAGCAAAGTTGTGTTTGTCTTCAGGATACGATGCAGTGCTTAAAGTTGATTATGTACCCGATTTGTGTGTGAATTTACTCTCCGTGCGTGAAATGACCATTTTTTATAATGAGGGTAATCTGATTGCTACGGCGACCGTAGTTAATGACTTATATCGTTTAAATCAGGGCCGGCCAAATTGACTGTGTGAGTGTTGAGCTTGGCTTAGTAAGCAGCAGAGACGATGATGTCGTCACAAGCATGTACACTGAGCAGAAAAGAGAAATTTTAATAATTGTTTAGCATTAAATGATCAATATCAACGTCTTCGTTGTATTGCTTAATCCGAATGAGATCGGATAGGTGTTCATTTGTTAAACTATTTCGGTACTTATTTTGTACAAGTTTTAAAGTGGAAAATGCCACTTCACAACTATAAGTTGTAGCGAACATTGAATACAATTTTAAAATTTCATTTCTTGCGAGGGGGTATTTATTCCGTTCAATGTGTCTCCAAAAATCGATGCCTGAATCAAGAGGTAAAGTGAAATATGTTTTCATTTCCATAATTTCTTTTGAAGTGATTCATCAAGCATCGAAAAATCACATGTCGAGGGATTATTATGTAATTCTATCAGCGGTTTTATTTGGGGTAGGTCTTGAAACCTGTTTTTATAATTTTTTAAAACTCGGCCGACAATCTGACTGTAGTGTTGTAATTTATTTTGTATTGAAAATTCTGCTGTTATGGTTTCTAAATTTCGCATGTTTGCTAAGTTGTTGCTGTTAATTTGTTCTATTAAATCTATTAATGTCTGTTCGAATTGACTTATTATTCTTTGTAAATCGAAAATTAGTTTGTTTTTTCCCTGCAACGTTAGATTTAAATTATTTAATATTTTTGTGATATCGCATAAAAATGCTAAATCAGCCAAAAAATCTTCGTTGTTTAATTCCTGAACTAATGATTTTCCAATGTCTGAAGAATCATCTTCTAAGAAAATTTTGACTTCATTTCTTATGTCAAATAGCCTTTGAAGACTTTTTCCTCGGCTTAGCCAACGCACTTCTGTGTATAAGAGTAAATCATTGTGCTCAGCTTCAATCTCATCTAGAAATGTTTTAAACTTGCGATGACTGAGCGCACTATGACCCCCCTTTATTTTATTTATAATTTTTATAGATGTTTCCATCGCATTTACACATCGCAACTCTTTTGAAAATAGAACTTGCTGGTGAATTACACAGTGGAATGTTGGAATTTTACAGTTATTTTTTTGTAATTGTCCAAAAAGTCCTGTTTTTGTGCCAATCATAACTGGAGCACCGTCGGTACAAATTGCACTCAACTTTTTTCTATCTGCTATGTTGAAAACATGCTCATTTAGCACTTCGAATAATGTGTCCCCTTTGACATTTCCGTGCAAAGCAACAGTTTCGAGAATTTCTTCGAAAGTTTCAAAGTTTTCATTTACAGTTTTCACGCATATGATTACTTGGCAAATATTGTTACTGTCTGTGCTTTCATCCAAGCACAGTGAAAAATATAAACAATTTGCCAGTCTTTGCTTGGTGAAATTTTTAATATAAGAACGGATGATATCAGTTCTTCGTGCGATGGTTTGGCGAGAAAGAGGTACTGCTTGCAAAATTTTTGACATTTTTTTACCTTCTTCAAAGATATCTAAAAATATGTATATCGCACAAGCTTTTGAAAAACTCGCCATCCGAAAACGGGCGACCTTGTTTTGCCAGCTCAAGAGCTATAATAAAAGAAGCTTTTTCCCGCAAATAGACCTCATTTGAGCTGCTATGGGAATTTTCTACCTTTTTCTTGAAAGAGTCAAGTAATTCTTTTCGGGCATCTCCTTCAACATTTAATAAATTATTATGGCAAGATGTATAATGCCTTTCCAATGCATGTTTGCTCAATCGACAAACTGTGCCAGAGCAGACAAAACATTGTGGCTGGCCTTGCGCATTTAAAAAAAAAAGTATTTAATTTCCCACAATTTGTTAAACATGTTTTTTATTTTGTTGTATCAGTTTTCCAAGCGGTAAAATTTTGCATGAAATCGCTTGCTTGAAGTTGTAACCACTGTTGCCTTTTTGGTCCAATTGGACCAAATTTGGTAGTTTCGTTTCTTAAAATACGGCTTTGGTAGGTTGGTTGGTTTGTTGTGATTTTGGGAGGTTTTTGGTAGGCAAAGCACTTAATTTATTAATTTTTGGTTTAATCTTACTTTCCGAAATTCTTCTTCATAAGAACTTAAACTATATCTGTTTTCGTAAGAGCATGTAACAACCCTGTCTCCTTCTAGCGCATACAATTTGTCTAGAATTTGTTCGAAGACAAGCAGACAAGTGAACGGGTTAGTTCAGCGAAGATTCGCGCTTTTTTCTTCATTTTACCGAAAATGAGCTACGTATAAAGACGAATTATGGAAAAGTAAGTTAATTTGTGAGGTTTTTTTGAACAAAATATATAATATTGACTTGCTTTCAGATTTCTCAATAAACCCCCAAGGACTGATGAATCAGCGTATGATTTTAATAACAACAGTGATGACCAAAATCAGAAGGAGCCTTCAAAAAGAAAATTTAGGGGCGAATGGCTGCAAATGTTTGACTGGCTTCAGGAAAAAAATGGATGTTCATTTTGCGTCGTATGTGCCAAGAGTATTTTAAATCACTGCACACACCTGAGAAATCACGAAAATACTATTTTTCATTCGCAAAGCTACAAGGCCAAGAAGAATCAAATAGGCATCAATAAATTTGTTGATTTTGAAGAAAGAAAATTGCACCAGAACGTTCGAAATGCCGAACTTGCTCTTGTAATTTTTGCATTACTCATAATCTTCCGTTTCTTTTAATGGATTTTCTTCCGGCCTTGGTAGCAGAATGTTGTCCAGATTCCTCCATCGCAAAGCTCCTTAAATGCGGCAGAACAAAGGCAACCCAACTAGTTGAATTCATTGGAAAACAGGCAAGTGAAAAAACGTTATCAACTTTACGAACGACAAGGTTTTCGATTATAGTCGACGAAACCACGGACATATCTGTGAAAAACAGCTTGGTATTGGTTGGCAGATACGTTGATGGCTCACGCAACGTTCATGATCGTTTTCTTGCTTTACTGGAACTAACGAAAGTGGATGCGGTAACAATTTTTAATATAATTAAGGAATTTTTTTGTAAATGTAATTTACCGCTTAAAAATTTGATTTGATTAGCCACAGATGGTGCGAATGTAATGTCAGGTGATATTGGTGGACTAAAAGCTTTATTAAAGACTGAAACTGAAATATTTTATGTAAAATGTACATGTCATTCTTTACATTTATGTTGTAGTTACGCTTTTAAAAAGCTTCCTAACTGCATAGAACTTCTTCGTCGAAACATATATAGATATTTTTCGCACAGTCCTAAAAGAATTGCAGAGCTTAGTGAGTTTCAGGAATACTGCTCTGTAAAGCCGCATAAGATTTTGGGAATTTGCCAAACAAGGTGGCTATCATTAGAAGGCGTTATTGCTCGGCTTGTGGAACAATGGGAAAGCTTGCAACTGTATTTTATTTCATGTTATTATGAAGTTAATGGATTACGGCCTGTTGAACTGGCGCAAAAAATGAATCCGAAAATTAAGGCTTATTTCCTTTTCTTGACTTACATATTACCTATTATTAATAACTTGAACAAAGAATTTCAATCAGAAAGCTCGCGGCTGCCATATTTGTATTCGAGTATTAAATCAAACTTCCTTTTAATTTTGAGTAATTTTATAAGTCAAGACAAGTTAAAAAATGGCATTGAAGTCAACTTTAAAGATAAAAATAATCACAAACATGTATCGACAATTTTTTTTGGACTGAAAGCCGAAATATTTATAGAAAGTAATTTAAGTGCTGACGAAATAATTGAAATAAAATCGAGTATTCTCCTTTTCTACGTAGAATTATTAGAGCAGATTAAGTTAAGATTTGATTTCGACAGAGAAGATCTGAAGTTGCTGGATATTATAACCCCAAATAGAATCCTTTCTGAAGATAATTTAACTTTCGTTCCTTTGATTTCAAAATTTCAAAATTTAGTGGACTGCGATCCTGATAAAATAATAACACAATATAATTTGCTGAGGTTAAGTAATACCGGATTAAAAAGCGACATGGTAAACAATTTTTTTTGGCGCGAGGTTAGCAACATTAAGAATGGTTTGAACGGGTTTTGTGTTTAATTTGCTTTCACTTCCACACAGTTCTGCTGCTGCGGAGCGAAAATTTTCGGAGCTTTCTCTTATAAAAACCAAACATAGAAATAAGTTAGACTTTAGTACCATAAATAACATTATGTTATGTAAAGAAATTATTCGAAAGACTGAGGTGCACTATGTGTGGTCAGCTAAACGAGATCTCGATTAAGAGTGATATGTATTAATATATCGGTAAGATAATTTTAATGCAATATGTACAACTACATCATATTTAATGTAATTAATTGAATTTATTTTTGTTTTTTCAATAAAGTGTTATATGTTTAAAACACATTTTTTTCAATGCAATTTACATCTTGGCAGGTTGAGGGTGATTTTGGACCAACTTTGGTAGGAAAAAAAATCTTGAGTGGCAACACTGGTTGTAACATCAACTGATCGTAAAATTTGTTTTGCTTGCTAGCGTGCATGTAGGAGACGAAGCGAAATGGTATGAATGTGTCTTACTGCTGTGCAGGAGTACAAGCGTCGCCGGATTATTTTTTTAACACATTCGGCTTCATTTAAATTTAGCGGGTGGCTACCAGTTAATCACTTAATTTTTCCATACAAAATTGAAGAGCGGGAATTCCCGCTTTTTTTTTAAAGGATCATTTTTTAAATAGTCTGAACAAATTACGGGATTCCCGCCATTACGGGAATTCCCGCATTTAATTTTTCAAGAGCATTTTTATATATCCTTCGAAAACATTTTCTTCATCGAGGGTTTTCGGTTTTGGCCTTGTAATAGGCACATGCCTAAAAATTGAAGCATTTCATATTTTGTTATTGCAGTAAATTGGATCTTAGGACGCAGTGGTAAGAAGTGAACCGTTTTTGACGGCTGAAAAGCTCTATTCAAATAGCGCGGGAATTCCCGCAATTGTTTTATTGAAGGAAACATGAATGACGGGAATTCCCGCACTTCAGCCGAATGTGTTAAAATTAAATGATCAATATCAACTTCCAAGAATGATAGAATACAAGATTGCGCATTCAGACAGAGCTAAAGTAGCGGTTTGATGAAAGCGCTACCTTTGTATTTTCTACATCTTGAATACAATTTTAAAATAACATTTTTCTGCTCAGTGCACATGCTTGTTGACGAAATCATAGTGTCTGCTGCTTTCTACTTAAGCAGAATTCTGTGTTGCTTGGTAGCGTGCATGTGAGCGGTGAAGCGTATGCGTGTGATTGCGGCAGCGCAGTCGAAGAGCACATAGGAGTATACGCGTGGCCGGCCCTGATTTAAATACTCGTGAAAACAAAGTTAATAATGCACTTATTGCAAATAGTGGCTTTAATTTATGGCATCGCAGAATGGGGTCATATTTGTAACGAAAATTTAAGAAAAATCAAAAATACTTTCAGTGGTGTAGATTTTGGTAAAATTGAGAAGGAACAATGCATTGTGTGTATTAAGGGTAAACAAACTCGTACTTCCTTCAAGCACAGTGGTACTCGTGCTGAAAAAGTGCTTGACGTGGTACATTCAGATGTTGCAGGACCTTTCCAAGTAAAATCACATTCGGGCTGGAGATTTTTTGTAACACTTATAGACGATTTTTCACGGAAAGTTACAGTAATACCAATAAAGCAGAAGTCCGAAGTTTTCCACGAATTCGTAAAATTTAAAACGCTAGTAGAAAATCAGTGCTCGCGTAAAATCAAGACATTTCGTTTGGATAATGGCACTGAATACATAAATGGACAATTTAAAGAATTTCTGGTGAAAATGGTATCGTGCACCAAATATCATCGCCGTACACACCTGAACAAAATAGTGTGGCGGAACGTTTTAATAGAAAAATTGTAGAGAGAGTGCGTTGTATGCTTGTTGGCTCGTATTTAAATAAAAAGTTTTGGGCTGAGGCATCGGTAACTGCAGCTTATATTTTAAATAGAGTTCCGTGCGGTGCGAAATCTCGTTGTCCTGAAGAAATCTGGTCAAACAAAAAACCATCCCTAAAGCATATGCGAGTGTTTGGGAGTAAAGCCATGGTACACGTACCAAAAGAAAAGCGACAAAAACTATATGTAAAATTTGTGGAGTGTGTAATGGTTGGCTACTGTAAAGCGTCAAAAGCATATCCATTATTTTAACCAAAACACATAAGATTATCACGAGTGGCGACGTTGTTTTCATTAAAAAGCAAGAGTTAAAAGCAGATAATAGCAACTTTGTTTTCGGTTTATCCGACACCAATGACGTTCTCAATTCAGGGGCAGAAACGGGTGATGAATTTTCGAACGTTCAAGAAGAACCAAATGTAAAGTTTGAAGAGGCATTGGACGAAGATGCGCGCACATGTTCATCAAGTTTTGAAAGTGCTGATTCTGACTAAGGTTCTGAGGAAACTAGATTGAGGCGTTCCAAAAGAATAGCAGCCAATAAAGGTAATTTTAATTTTGTTGCTACTGAATACGTACTGGGAGATCCTGAAACCCTAAACGACGCGATTTCTGGTGCTAACGCCGAAGATTGGATTTTAGCTACAAACGAAGAAATGTCGTCGCTCCGCTTCAACAATACATGGATCTTGACTGAATTACCACCAGGCAAGAAAGCTATTAAACCGAAATGGGTCTTTAAGACAAAACAAGATGCTAATGGTGAAATTATTCGACGTAAAGCTAGGCTAGTAATTAAGGGGTTCAGTCAAGAAAAGGGTGTGAACTACAATGAGACCTTCGCTCCTGTTGTTAGGTACACATCCATTCGGTTGCTACTCGCCATTGCAGCTAAACACAGCCTATTTATTCATCAAATGGATGTGGTCACCGCGTTTTTGAACGCTGAATTGAAAGAAGAAATCTATATGGCGCAGCCTTGCTGAGCCTTGATTTAACTCGGAGCAACATCGACCAATGTGTGTATTATCGCGCCAACGATAACGAAATAATGTTTGTTGCTGTATACGTCGATGATGTGCTTTTCTTCTCCAACAATATGGAATCAATACTAAACTTAAAACAAGAGCTGTCGTCGAAGTTTAAAATGAAAGACATCGGTGAAGCATCATCAGTATTAGGTATGCGCATAACAAGAAATGATGATAAAGGGACTATAAAGATAGACCAATCCAAGTACATAACTGATTTATTGTAACGATTCGATATGGCTGAATGCAACCCAGTTTCAACACCAATTGATTTAAACCAACAAATTAGTTCGAAAATGTCTCCTTCCACTGAAGATGAAATACAAGAAATGTCAGAAATTTCTTAAGTATATGCAAGCAATCGGTTGTCTGCTTTTTGCGTCCAGACATTTGCTTTGCTGTCAACTTGCTTAGTAGATTTTCTATGAACACAGGAAAGGCACACTGGGTAGCAGTAAAGCGTGTTATGAGATACCTAAAGGGCACTATTGGACTAGTTTTCACCAAAAAATCGAGTGACATAACTGGATTCTGCGACGCTGACTGGGGTAGTGATCTCGATGAAAGGCGATCGACCACGGGGTATGTGTTCAAGTATCAAGGTTGTGCTATTTCATGGGGCACACGTAGACAACGCACCCTAGCTCTTTCCTCGACCGAAGCAGAATGGCGATTACTTCAGCAATTCAAGAAGCATTATGGTTGCAACGATTTTACAATGAATTGGAAGCGGGGGTAATGAAATCTCTCATATTGCATTGCGCAATTCAAATAGCAACAAACAATTCGTACTCACCCCGAACCAAAAACGTAGATATTAAGCACCAGTTCATTCAACAACATTTAAACAGTGGCAGAGTCAGTCTCCACTATATTCCTACGAATGACATGGTTACCGATATTCTGACCAAAGGCGTAGCCAAGGTCAAGCACACTCATCTTTCCGAAGCTCTTGGCCTTACTTAAGTAAATAATAAATCTAAACATGTATAGTTTATTTACAAATTAAAAGAAATGGTCATTCAGGAAAAGTGTTGTGAATTTGTATAATGAATGACCTTTCTTCATACTTTTAATGCAACCCTCATATGTATCACTAAATGTCAAAATAATAAACATGTCTTCACTTCCGCTCTGAATTACAATTGAGCTTAGCCGCTATTAATTTACCCGCTGCGAAATCGGTTTGTATGGTACTAATCAACAATATTGCTATTACAAGTTTGACATATTCTCTTATAATATAAGAACAATTAAAATAAGTATTTTAAATATAAAAATTGGTGTGGGCAAATTATTCGTGGTATAGCACTCGCCATTTCATGATATTTAATACATGTTCAGACCTTTATTGTATAACTAGTATCACTATTCATTGATAACTTCTTGAACAATAAATAAGTAAATAAAAAAGTTTCATTTTGAAAATACAAAAATCCAAAGAACAATATTCATAATATTAAACTAACAACAATATAAAGTACATAGATTATTCACAAAGTACATACATATGTATGTATGTTAAGACGTCAAAAGCAAAATTTGAACTAAAAACTTTAATAATAAAAAGTTAATAAAATCATTAATTTCCTTTATATGATTAATAACATAAAAACAATAATATATGTATGTATCTTCTTACAATTGCTTATTTTTTAACGAAATACCATAAAAATGATGGATATATTACAAGTACTTTTGCATTATGTACCTGTACTCCTGCATTAGCTGTAACGATTTAATTAAAAATATGATTCGTTTCTCATTTGCTGATAGAATTGGATAATAATTGGGGTTTCACTTTCAAAGGTTGCTTGCACATTATCACCTGAAGAAAATGCTTATACTATTGATAGTTTATAGTAAATTTAAATTAAAAATGGGAATATACATGGGTACTTTGTTTATATGACGCTCATTTCACGAAATATTTTCATAAGAAAGTTTAAGCTTAAGCGCATAAACACCGACCACGAAACAGTTAAATAGCAACAGTTAAATAGCAACAATAAGAACAAAGATAACGTAGTTGACTTCGTTGTTTTAGCTCAGAAACTTACAATTCATATTCAGAATTTTCACCTCAAATTCAGAAAACTACAGTTCAGATTCAAAACTTTTATTTAAAATTCAGAAAGTTGCACTTCGAATTTAGAATTTGCATTTTAAATTCAGAGAATCCAAATTTAATTTCAGAATGTTACAATTCAAGGCCAGAACTTCCATTTCGGATTCAGAACATTTACTTCAAATTCAAAATTTCCATTTTAAATTCCGAAAATTTCAATTCAAATTCAGAAGTTTCCATTTTAAATTCAGAAAACTCTAATTCCAAACCGAAATTTCTTATTTGAGTTCAGAAAATTTCATATTCACTGTACGATTTGGAGATTTTATGTTTTATATATATGGAAGCAATTGAGTCAGAACATTTTTAATTTTTTTAATTTTATTCAGTATACATATGTATGTATGTACATACAAGCATATATCCTACTTATATTATTAATGTAAAAGTTTGTGTGTTTGAATAAGTTAAATCACACACTTTGACGCATAAATAGTCCGTTATATAGGCTACAATAAATGACATTTTACACTATGTTATATAGTGTCAAATAAAAGTTTTAAGAAAACTTAATTTCAAAAATAATTTTGTTGAGGGTTACCACCTGTTTAACAAATTAATTAAAAATATGTTAATTTAAATCAAATCTATTTAATATTGTATCCAAGGCTCAATTAAGATGCATTTCCCAAATGTTTTCAAAGAAGGTTGCCACTTGTTTATATGCAAAATAAGTTAATTTAAAACAATAAATGGCAATTTACAATATGAGTGCCAAAATATAAGTTTTAAGAAAACTTAATTTGTTGAGGGGCTCAACCTGTTTATATGAAAATTAAGTCAAAATGTGTAACTTCAAAAACAATTTGGACACGGTTGCCACGTGTTTAAGAAATTACTAAAAATTATAATAAGTTAAATCAAACATTGAAATATGGGTGTCAAACTAAAACGTTTTAGGAAAGCTTTTTTTTAAAGAGTGATTTAAATTAAATTATTAACTTAACGGAAGTATAAAGTAATGAGATTCAAAGAAAGTGTAAAAAACTTAATTATAAAAATATATTTAAGGAGTGTTGCCACGTGTTTAAACCATGAATTTAATGATAATTGTAAGCTTACTCAAATATCTGAAACGAAAAAGTTTATATGGAAACATGTTTGATGAAGATTACCACCCTTTTACCGTTGATTTAATTTAATAGGTAAGGTAACGGAAGCTTCAGTATGCTGGTGTCAAACGAAAAACATTTAAAGTTCTATAGAAAATATATTCGTATAGTAGAAAAACTGTATCGTCTGTATAATTTATAGAGCTTGTAACTAGGTTTGTATTAGGAATAATATGAGAAAACAACAATTTTTCAAAGTGGTAGAAGTGATAGCTGCTATTTCGGAGATCACCACATCTCCTCATCAGACTTCTTTTCTTTCTAGACTTTACCTGGCTCTGAACCATAGTACACGGAGTTGCTAGACGACCACGCAACCACTCAGCCCCGCTAACCGTGTGAAAATTATTTGTTTTTCTCACTATTCCTATCTCCAACCATACCGCTATTAAGTGTGACTTTTTTTGTTCAGCTTATAGTTTTGCTTTTTAGGTTTGCTCGTCCTTTATTATAATTATTTTTATTTTTGGCTTTATTTTTTATAAATCGTCTATATAATTTATAGAGCTTGTGGTCAGGTTTGTAAAAGAAAAAATGTATATTCGACTAAATTTATAAGATAAATGAAGCGTTACCATACTGATTTGAACTAACAAAGGTTTAGGAAAACTTAGTATCGAACAAATTTGTATGGGCTGCTCACTAATTGAAAATTACATATGTACATATAAAGATATGTCAAGTATACATACATATACATATGTAGATATTTGCACACACTCTTTTGAAAGCTGTTCATAAAGAGTTGGCTAGTGTCCAAAACTATAGCAATTTTTGTGTGTGAGTTTGTATGTTCGATGGATTTAAATAGAATTTTTGGCACATATGTTGTTTATAACCTGGGGTAATATATAGCTTATAGTCAGTTAAATTAATACCGTAAATCACCCGACAAAGCGAGTTTATGCTGATAGTGAAGATCCCAAAAATTTCAAAGTAGTTGTAGGAAATAAGGAATATGCTGCGCTGCACAAATAAGTAAATGCCAGCATGCTTTGTCTTTTAATGCGTCTTCTGCAAAGTTTCAGCATCAACTACCATGGTCGCCCCTTATTACAATGGTTTAATAAATATTTTTTGGCGAATCCAATTTAATTATTGGTATTATATCTAGGGTACGACGGGGTACAAAGTTTTTTTTATTTTCTACAAAACAAAATATATTTAAAAAAAAACATATCTTCAGAAGCGCCTGGCTTTGAACATTCAATAACAAAAAAAATTAAATCATAGCTCATTTTTATTCGTTTAAAAAAAGCATAAAATTTGTCAAATGCTCCCCATTTTCCATGGTGTTTTCTTAGTTTAAACATTATTTGGCCCTTGTTTAAATTAAGCTAATGCTTTATAATTTGTTTATTAATGTTTTATTCAAATAACAGTCATCGTAGGTATTTGTACCTTGAATAAGCTTAGATAATATATACATTTTTTTTTTGTAAAGACAAAATTCTTAAATTATTGAATTGGAAAAATCATTTTATATAGAAACCGTCAAAACAAACCTCAAATAAATATTTGTTGCGCCTGAGAGAAGTTGAGGCTGGGTTATCAAGAGTCGGCATTTAAAATTCATTAAATTCAATTTCTGAAGATGCTCTACGCAAATAGTTAACGCAGAATCGGGAAGTATCTCTACAATCTTCCCGCCAATGTAATAAAAGGGCTTCTTACTATTTTCCCCAAAGTTGACCAAGATGGATTGACCAACCTTTTTAACTCATTATCAAAAGTCACTGTCCACGAATATCTGCGAATTTAGAGGATAAATATTAGTAGCTTTGACTTACTTACTTACTTAACTGGCACTATAACCGCTTAAGCGATTTTGACCGAAATTCTCCTACAATTTGTGGTATGCGTCTTGATGTTGTAACACAAATTGAGGGACCTACAGTTTTATGCCGACTCCGAACGGCGAAAAAAGGTTAGGTTAGGTTGGAGTGGCAGTCGCCTGCAGCGGCTCACTTAGGCCAGCATTAGGCACATTGTGTTATCACAAAGAAAAATGTTTGTACCATCCAAGAAGAAGAAATTACCCCTCACCATACCAGCTTGCCTCATTGATGAACCTAAACAGACAATTTACCTCGGTGCTTGAAACCTTACTAAGGTCATCCAGAAACGGTGATCCCAGATATCGCATTCTGCCTTTACACAGTGCAGGACACTTACACAGTAGATGCAAGATCGTATCCTCCTCCTCGTCATTCTTGCAGCTCCTACAGCATCTCCGGAAGGGCACCCCCAACCTTCCAGCATGTTTGCCTATCAGACAGTGCCCTGTTAGAGCCCCGATCACGTTCGAAATATTTTTCCTTCTTAGAGATACACTGAAACAAATGTGTCCTAAAACCGCGAAAAATTTACTTGTTTTAAGGAAAAAAGGGGAATGAAATAGCACTAAAGACATGTCTTCCTTAAGTTAAGGAAACACGATTCTACTTTTAAGTGCATATGGTTTCCTTAAAAAGAGGAAAATATTGCCTTAAATTAAAGGAGATTTTCTTAAACGAAGAACATTGCTGTCTTTAATTTAAAGTAAAGACGTTCTTAATATAAGGCCATCAAATAAAAACCACTTGCTTAGATTAAAAGATCTTTGACTTTAAAATTAAGTCTCCCTGTCTTTACATTTAATACTAATGGAATTGCCTTAAATAAAAATGCAAAAACTTTTTTTTTTCATTTATTTCATTTCATTGTTCTTAAAATTAAACTTAGGTTATTAAAACTTATTTTTTTCATTTATTTCATTTCATTTTTCTTAAAAATTAAACTTAGGTTTTAAATACTTATTATTATTTACATTATAATACCTAATAATAGGGAAAATAATATCTTTTAAATTAAATATATAAAAGTTTTGCGATTCTCCTCCTGTTAAATAGGACTGAAAATGGCTCTCAAATTTATTAATTTTGATTTCATTGCATAGCAAATTTACATTATTTTTACAATATTACATAATTTTGTCTGCTAAATTCGAAAAATAAAATCTTGTTGGCTTAATTTTGTTATAAATTAAGTATTCCGTGATCGAGGAACATAAAAGTTTCCGAGTCTTGGTTGATAAACTTTGATTATTTTCAAAGTAATTTAAAACAGCATTTCCATTCACGTTAGATTTTAAAATTCCTAATAACGAAATCTACTAAATTTTTTGTGTAAGTTACTCAGATACGCAAAATAATACTTACTTCATTTAAATCATTAACCGCACCAAGAAAACTAGAAGAAGTGGATTCTGTTGATCCTGATCCGGGCGTTGTGCTTTCTGATGAAAAAGATAAAATTTCAACGCGCTGCAATTTGTTTTGATTAGTTATTTCATTATTTAGATTTTCATTTCATAATTACCACTCCTTGTTCTATTTGCCACTCCTTCAATCTCTGTTCAAAAATAATTTTGCGTCCCAAAAGTTCTTTGGGGAATAATTCATTAATGTGGCTGCTCTGCATAAACTTTAAACTTTCCTCCGTAATGTTGTGTTCTTAAAAAAAAAAAACAACAAAAATTAATACAAAGCTAAAAAGTTCGCGGCGCCTTTTTTCTTGTGAAATATATTCAAACATACATATGTACATACATGCATATGTATAGTTAACAGTTAACTTTGGTAATGCTGCACAAAAATTTAATGTATGTACATATGCATTTTCAAAAGGCACATGTTTGCACTTGTATCTATTTCACAATATAATTTTCACACTTACCTTTCAGTAAATCGTACAAATCTATTAAATCAAATAATTCCAATATTTTGTACACTTTGTCCACTTCGAAAACAATTTCCATATTTGTATTTGACATATTTTATAGCACATAAAGAAATTCCATCACTCACTTGTCACTGTTCAATAAAATATGATTATCGCTGCTTTATTTTGAGAGAATTCATGTCTGCTTGCATTAGAGTAAAGAGAAACAATCCACGTATGCTTGAACTTAAAATAAGGAAGCATGACCTTATATCAAAGTTTGAGTTAAGTAAATAGTCGGTTCGCATAAGGTTGAGTCATCCTTAAATTGAATAAATTTTTACTTGTTGAAAGTTTAAGTAAATATTGTCCTTAAACCAAGTAAAATTGAACTTCTTTCACTTATAAAGTCTAAAAATGACTTGTTTTCAGTACAATTTTACTAAAATATAGGAAAATGCCATGGACTTAAAATAAGACATCGATTTTCTTATTTTAAGTACGATCGTCCTAAAATTGAAGGGTACGACTTACTCAAATTAAAGGAACTTTACATACTTTGAGTAAATTGTCCTACATTTAAGTATATTTTGAGCTTTTTAAAACAAGGGCGCGCTTTCCTTAATTTTAGTCTGTCCATTATTTTCAGTGTAGAACGCTGCGCGATCGTTTCCGATCCCATTTAGGCCACGTCTGCCTTGAGGTTCGACAGGTCGTGTTTTGCCTCCATCTATTGTCAGCTTGTTTATATGTACAATCTCTGAGCAGCAGTTTGCAAGTGGCAAACTGCATACCAAAGCGTTCTTTATCCTGAAGAATCTGCTTGGTCGTACCTTGTCTTGCAAGTTCGTCTGTCATGCAGTTTCCCTGAGGTACAGTGTTCTGCTTGACCATCTCCTGTAGACATATGCGGCAGTCCAGTGCAAAGTTCGATTTAAACGTGAGAGAGCTGAGTTCTGATTGCAGCTTGACTGTCACTAAAAATGAAGATAACTCTTCCTATAATCCCGGTCCCAATCTTCTCTACCGCTTCCATGATAGCTGAGACCTCAGCATGGAAGACGCTGCAGTGATCTGGTAACCTAAAGGAAATTTGCAGGAGAGGGTTTCGTGAGAAAGCGCCCCCTCCTACCTTATTATCGAGTTTCCATCTGTATAGATGACAATGCTATCAGGTGGAGTATGAAACTCAAGTTTCCACTCTTAATTCGTGTAATAAAGTTACTTTCAGAAACCGATGTCAAAGCACACCGTTCCGTGCTGCTTGGAATAGAGCAGAACTTGTTCAAAATACAATAGTGCCCTTGGCTTTCAGTGTGCCACTGGGATGTCTCGCTTAGTCGCACAGCAGTCATCGCTGCCATCTGTTGTCCAATCAAATCTAACGGAAGGAGGTCTAAAATGGCGTTCAAGGTCTCCACTTGAGTTACAAGGTCTCATTTGGAGTGGTTCTGAGCGCCCCACTTATGAAGATCATACTAGATCTTTGCACCCTGGTGAGTAGCCTGCGGTTAACCTCTTTTTCTAATGCAGGCCACCATACGATCACTCCGTACAGGAGAATTGGTCTGTAGACCGCTGTGAAAATCCGCCGACAGATCCGGGGATTAGAGGGCTATGAAAGCCTTGAACTAGGTTCTCTTTCCAGTTCAACTTTCTATCTAAAACAACGCCTAGGAATTTGGGACTTGTAGAAAGACTTTACCGGTGGAGTCACCGAGGGCACTTTATACCTTCTCGTGAGTATAAAGAAGAGTATAAGTTCCACTTTACTTGAGCTGACCCTGAGCCCGCAGTGGGTGGGCCACTTGGGTACCTCCCGAAGCGCTCGTTCCACCAGCTCGCATAATGTCTGCGAAAGCTTTCCCCTGAGTGCGATCGCGACGTCATCGGCGTACGCGACAAATTTTGCGCCACCCCATGCCGTATCTCGCAGTAGCGTATTAACGGTGAGCTTCCACAGAAGTGGTGATAGGAGACCTCCTTTTGGCGTCCCCCTCGACACGTGCCGCGACAATTCGCACGCTAGCCGATAAACTCAACCAGTGAGCATTCAACCCCTAGATCCCTAACGGCGCCAGTTATAGCTTCTGGGAGCACGTTATTGAAGGCGCCTTCAATGTCCAGGAAGGCTACAAGACAGAACTCCTTGACGCTGAGAGACTTCTCAATATAGCCGACTAAGCTATAGAGTGCAGTCTCAGTAGATTTGCCTTTGCGGTAGGGATGTTGGTCATTAGACAGTAGTCGACTGTCGATGGTATCGGACAACCCTTTCAAGTGCCTGAGGACCAAAGGATGATAGACTGATAGGCCTAAGATCCTTTGGATTAGTGTGTGCGGCCTTACCAGCTTTAGGAATAAAAACAGCCGTGACATTTCTCCATGACAACGGTATGTGATTCAGTTTGAAACAGACCCTGAAAATAGTAGAGAGCCATTTTGCACACACCTCCAGTGTCTTAATTAGCTGAGCAGGTATTATCCCATCAGGCCCTGCAGACTTGTATGGCTTAAAGCTTTGGATAGCCCATTTAACCTTTTCTTCCGAAACCAGTATGTTGACGGGGTTGGAAGAAATAAACGGAGGAATTCTTTCCTCCGCAGTGGTGTTGCCAGGGAAGTGGCTGTCTAGTAGCAGTTCAAGGGTTTATTTTCCCGTTGAAGTCTAGGAACCGTCTTGCTCTTGCCAGAAACCTATCGGATTAGAGGATCCTCAGAGAATTTTCCTTAGCCTGGCTGTCTCGGAAGAACCCTCGATGCCGCCGCCGAAGTTTCTCCATAAAGATCTCTTTGCCGACCTTAAAGCTTTTTTATAGATCTGGAGAGATCTTTTGTATTCTTGCCATACCAGCTCGAGACCAAGTCTCTTGGCTTTGTTGAAATTTTTCTACAAGATTTGCGTAGTGAGCCCAACTCATGTGACCACCAATGGGGTTTACGTTTGCCCCATTGTTTAGGTTCAGGGCAAGCCTGTTCACCATGTTCTCAAGATCCCCGATATAATTAGGTTCAATAAGAGGTTCGCTTGTTAGCCTATCCTCAAAACACCTTTTATAAGAGCGCCAATTCATGTTTTTTAGGTTTTTACGCACTTTTGGGCTGGTAATAGAAAAGTTCAATACGATTTCAATATAACGATAGTCAGAGAAGTAGTGTTCATCTAGAACCCGCCAACTCTCGATCAATTCAGATAGACTTACACTACATAGAGTTATATCTAAAACTTCTTTATGATTGCTAGTAATGAAGGTGTAGGGGTCCCACCTTTGTTGCATATCCGTGCTCCCCCAGTTGACATGGTGAGCATTCGCGTCGCTGCCGACCAAAATGTGTCCACTCTCGTAACTGGACACTAAGTGCCGCACCATAGAGGGAGGAGGGTACTCGGCTTCGTACGGCATGTAAGCCAATGCCCACACGATTGGCGTGCCCCCTATCTCCGCGAGAATTGCCGTGACGTCGGCATTACTGTAATTAGGTAAAAGAAAGATATTTAAATCTACTTTAGCCAGAATGCAGGCTATAATTTTACCTTTACCGCGACCCACGAAAAGCTTAAACCGGTAGCACTCAACCCACATACCCTTGAGTTACAAGCCCATGGTTCCTGAATGAGTAACGTCGCCTTTGCACAGGCGACCTAGGAGAGCAGCTAAGACTGCCTTAGAGCGATGGAGGTTTATCTGCGGCACCCTAATACGAGAAAGCCGCTTCCTCCCCTCCAGCTACGACGGTAACGTCAGCCTCGCACTTACTGAGCAGCAGCTCCTCCTCCGCAAACATCCTATGCATTGTTGGTGCAAAATTTGTATGGGAGGAGACGCTGCCTTCAGCGTCGGAGTGTTCCGGTTCCGGCTCCGGTTCGGGTGCCTCAATGGCCACTTCCATTGCTGCACCCACACCAGAGGCACGCTGAGCGTCCCCGCAGTACTCCTTGATGATGACCTCATTGAGGCCATCACTTGTTGGGAGGGCCGGGTTCATTACGGAACCCATGCCCTTGCTCGGGGTCTGACTGGAATATCCTTCCAATCCACCACCTCCAACTTAGCCCCTGGGTAGACAAGGCCCACCTTTGCAACGGCGGCCTTGTATAGCGCCACCGATCTCAGGTCCTCAAAAGCGACCACCTTAATGTGGCCCTGGTACACTCCGACTCCAACTTCTGAGAGGCGTGGCTCGTAGTTTCCATCGCTGACACGCCTTTCATATTATCCTGTGCAGCTGCCTGTCGCCTTAATCCACTCGGGCCAGGCCGTGAGACCCCTGCCTTCGCAAGATTAGGCTTCGCAGCCACGCCGGTGTTTGGCGGGCCCCTAGTGCCTATCGCCACGGAACGATCTGCCGTTTCCAGCACAATCCCCGCAGCTTTGCTGGTGCTAGGCCTCGCCATAACACCCATAATCACTGGCCGGCGTGCAACACCCATCTCCAGCCCGGAAGAGCCCCTATCGGAGCGAAACGACGCACTAGGCGCTTGCGCCTGCGCATTCTTACCCCGAGATGGGGAAGAAGAAAAATTTGTGCTAGGCGCTCGCGCCTGCATAGTCTTACCCCGAGATGGGAAAGATTGGGTTTTTTGTGTTTGTTTTTGTGGTTTATTCACCTGCTCGACGAGGCAAGCGCAGCGGTCTGAAATTATAAAAAGGGGAAAATGGGTGGTACACCACGACAGCGCGCCTTGCCGCGGTAAGGCCAAACTTACTCCCTGAGGTGGTCCGGTGTCAGGGAGGCGCCGTTAAAATACAGCCAGAATTTAGACCCCCTGGCTGCAAACCGACCAATGGGCACGGTGACGCTTATCACCCTGGCTAAGGGGGAAGATTACCTAGGGAGGAAGGAGAGCTGGGGGATACTAGGAGGGATACAAGGTATGCGGAATTGAGAGATGTTGGTACGGTAATCTCCACATAAGAAGCCGTGCAAGTTCGAGTCCTACATTGATTCATATATGGAGCTTCCCTCTTAGTTCGTGGTGTCATGGAAATCCCCGAAAGGAGCAACCATGCCAACACTTAAGCCTCATCCCCACGTCAAGGAGAGCAACGATGATGAGGAAGCGAAAAAAAACTTTTCTACAATTTTTCATGTTACTTAACATATTATATGGTTTATGCTTATTTGCTTTCCATTATTGTTAAGTAAAAGTAAAATCGGTTGCTCCTTATAGAAGTTGCTGTTCCTTCGAATATGTTTCAGCACGTCTGTGAAAAGTTCGGCAACCATCCTCTCGGATTTGGAGTTCAAAATGAGAAATCCTGGGAAATATCCGCGTGACAGCATGAGGTTCGCACGTATTCTTGGAAATACATACACAGGTAGAAGATGATTTCCACATGCATTGATTATTCCAACTACTTATGATCACTATACCGCCACGCTCTGCAGATACAACCTGTGCCACAGAATGTTTTCTTTAGTGCTAAGGACCTACAATAAAGAGAGAAAAAAATACAGTTTGGATAAAACAAAAATTTATTAGTTATTTTTTACCTTAGGAGTGTTCATTACAGTAGTTATTAACTACTAGTTAAGCCAGTTTCATCTAAATTGTAGATGTCTTTAGGCTCCAAAGAACACTGTGCATGTATATGACTCAAGTTTTAGAAAAATTCCTCCACCGCCGGATTTGTAAATCCGTACAGCCAGCTTCTTCAGCCGCTTTGTTAGTTATCCAACTAGATGGGCATGGTATATTATATATTATTAGCGGCCACATATTCGTAAACAAATCTTTTGAATATATCGTACGACATTCCATATGCATAAAACGCACACTTTTTAGCATATTCGGCTAATAGTTTATCTCGAACTTTCGTTAGCGTATGATGACTTGTGTAGTTCGAGTGTTAAACAAAATTCTCATTACAGCTACTCTCATTTCCAGAGTCCAAATCGTTCCTCAAAGGATCTATTTTCAGCCAATGCTTTTTTAATATCATCCTCTTTTGTGGGTATTTCGACAATTCGTCGTCGATTCCGAATAATGAAAAAATAAACGGTTCTAATTAAGAAACTTTATAAAATTAGCTTTAATTTATAATTCAAATATAAGAATTAACAATTTAATGTGCTTAGGGTTGAGTGTATAAAATACAATATACATATATATATATAAATATCTGCACGTTAATGTTAATTGTATTTTATGTGGGTATTTATTATATTTGGGTTAGTTTTAACTTAATTTATTCCGTGTTGTGTAGGTTGTTGATTGTTGTTATTGTTTCCTGAGGGAGAAAGTTTCGTTTTCATTCTCAGTTTGTATTTAAAATTCAGTAGGAATTAAATTTGGTGTCTGTATTTTAGTTTCTTCCTTTACAATAGATTTCTTTTCTAGAAATAATGAAAAAATAATCAAATCAGCTGTTCTAGTAACTTCACCTTATATGAACTCGCCTTGGCCATTCTTGTCAAAAATATGACCAATATCAAGATGAATTCATATAAGGTGGTCTTGAAAAAGCAGCTGAGTGAATTCGCTTGCCGGACTGAATGTCAAAACTATGTGCTTCTTGTAATTCTTACCGATTCTCACTGTCATTATGCGTACAATTTGTTAGCATATTGTACATTTTTGTTGTTGTCCGCTTAACACCACCTGGTATGAATTCTACACAAATTCTTGATTTTTGTTTATTGAACTTAATGCCTACATATTCTGCCGGTTCTAAAACTTTTGATAAAATAATATTATGCTTGTCGATACTAGAGGCGTAAATTAATAAATCGTGAAAAATCATGGATATCTACTAAAATCAGCTACTAGGGCCATATGCCACTTCTGTACCAATTGTAACCTCACGGTTCGGCACATACTCGTAAATTGTCCAGCTCTCCACAATCAAAGGAATCAAAATTTTCAACATTCGTAACCCATTCGAATCAATATTACAATTTCCTTCAGAAGCCAAAATTAATACAATCGCACAATTTTAAAAAGATATCAATATTTTCTACTTGATTTAAGATTCCTAAGGAATTTAATCATATGATTAAGTCAATATCCCAGATGGCTTGTTGGGCAAGTAAGTAGCTAATGGACCACAGTCGGCTTGTGAGCTGCTGTTGCTTTTGACCACTTTCCTTATATCCTACCAACACAATTCAAGTTCAAAATTTCTACCACTCCTGACTGTTGTTGTCGTTTTCCTAAAATACTTTCCTTATACCTGCCTCGAGCTCAGAAATAAATATTTGTCGAATTATAAATAACAATAAAATAATAATAACAATAACACAAAATCGTCGATGTACATAATTAGCCCGCGTATGTTTAATAATAGTTTATCCATTTGAAAATATAATACATTTGCGCAATAATCCCCGAAGTAAGTCTTAAAACACGATAGCGACCATAAGTTTCACCGAGTGGGATAATCAATAATCCACAATTGGCATCCAACGAACTGAGAACCCTAGAACCTGCTAATTGAGTTCATCAATATTTGAAAAGGGAAGTATTGTCTGAGTGTGGCTTTATTTAAATCGCGCAGATGGAGGCATAATCTTGATATTTCATTCGGTTTTTTAATAATACTCCCTGGGCTCGTGTTCAACTTAACTATTGTTTCCAATTCCTTCTTCAGCTCATTATACAATACATATGATATTTTTTCAGGATAAAAACTGGTTTGCAATCTGATTTTAACTTTAAATTACATTTTTCTTTTAAAAGTCCTAGGCCTTCAAAAACATAGGAATAGTTATTAATCGTGGTATGAGAAATTGAAATGAAGTTGTAAACCTCTGACCAAATTCACATGAACTGCTGTAACTAGACTGAAAACATTCTTACACTACGTTATCACAATATGAAATGTATACTCAAAATTATCCTTTTGAAAATCTAAATTTATACGCAGAGTCGTATTCGTAAAAATGAGGCAACTTTTTCTCAATTATATATTTGCATGTTCTTTTCGTAAATCCACGTGTAAATTTACGTGTTTCTTTATTCAGCGATCTTGATATGATCATAAAATTTGTTTTGCTAACATTGAGTTTTAATTTATTCTTGCAAAGCCACCTATAAAGTGAATTTAAATCCTGTTGCATTTTGTCCATAGCTACCATTATATCCGTTTCACTTATTTCCAGTAATGCATCGTCCGGAAAACCATCTTATACTGCTGTGCTTTATAGCTGATGATTTATCATTAATGTATATGTTGAATAGAATTGGATCCAAAACCGATCCTTGTGGTAATCCTATTTCCACCAACGCTTCCTCTGAGGCTGCCGATTCTATTACAGTTTTTTGTTTGCGGTTAGTGAGAAAGGTCTTAAACCACCGCAATTCCGTATCCCTTACACCAATATTATGTAATTTGGCTAGCATTATATTTCTGTAAATTGTTTCGAACGCTCTCTTGAGATCAATGAAAACTGCAACAGTACGTTTCTTCAAATTGAGATTTTCTTTCCAGTCAGATATTACCAAATTTAAAGCGGTTTCACAAGAGTGCTTTTATCTAAAGCCTGACTGTGCTTTCATTAGTATTTTATTATTTTCCAGATAATTAGTAAGTTGCTTCTTTATCGATATCTCCAACAATTTCTCTATGTTTGGCAATGTGTTAATAGGTCTAAGATCTTCGGCTATTATTGACTTTTTTACTTTTTTTATGGGTATTATTGTAGATACTTTCCACGAGTCAGGCACTATACCAGTTTTCATACTTTTATTTATAATGTCAGCATAAAAAAGGCCCATGTATTCAACTGAATCTTTTAGTACTCCTTCTGACAATATTTTCTTTCCGCCTTTTTTTATGTTTTAACTGTTTAACTATGTCATCAATATCATTTGTATTAACTTCTTCAAATTTTATTTTTGTTTCTACCCTTGATTCCGACTCGCCACCACTATCTACGATTTCAATATTCTCATTTATTTCAATAATACTTTCAATAAAGAAATGGTTTAATGCTTCACCAATGCTTTGAAGAGTTTCATATTTCACGCCTTTTACACTAACGGTTGAAATACTATCTTTAACCTCGGATATACTGACCGCCTGCTTTAGATGCTTCCACTTTAATTTACTATCAAAGCTATTTTACTCAACATTTTTTTCCATGTGTTTCATTTTTTTGTATTTCATTAGCTTTTTGTAATATTTTGCAACATTATTGTATTCAGAAAAGACACCCGTTGAGATTGCTTGCAATTGTAAATTATACTTCAGTTTATTGAGTTCTGTCAATTCTTGGTCATACCATTTATTTATCAATTTTACAATTCTATTTTCCTCATATGTTATTAAACTCATACAACTGGTTAAACTGGCGTTTATATAATTTGCCATATCATCGACATTCAAATTTTTCAATATGCTGAAGTCGCATTTTCTTAGTAAATTAATTAAATTGTCAATTGTATAATTTTGCAAGGACATTTTCGTAATTGTTCTACGTAATGGGTTCGAATTATTGACTTTAATAGTGAATGAAATAGTTTCATGATCAGAAATTTTATTCTGCTCTAGTCTCTCGCATAAAGGAGATCAATTTTTGTTTGAGGCATTTCTGCAATTCGAGTATTGAAATTAACCATTTGTTTCATTGAACTTCTCGCAAATATTTCATTTAGTTTATTACAACCAGAAGAATTAACATTTAGGTTTATATTGAATAATAAGGGAGTTTGTACCTGTTTCACATACCTCTGTTACTATCGATTCTAAATGGTTTAAAAATTCACTGTCGCTAGAACTTGGTGAATAGTACAATACACCTATTTGCCATTTAATATCACAGTTTTTTAATTGTATTATTGCACACCAGACATTTTTGTCTATCGATCTATTGTATCTTACTTTGTACTCGATACCTTCTTTTAATAATAACACAACACCTCCCGTATGTCTACTATGAGAGTCGCATCGAATAGTTGTGTAAAATGAAATATTAATTTCACCATCACCAATATCTGAGGTAAGGCATGCTTCTGAGCATAACACTATGTCCGGGTTTACTTCTTCTATAAGCCTTTCTAGTTCTGCTTTGTTAGCTAGAAAACTACAAATGCTTAAATAAATACATTTGAAACTGCACCTTGTTTTCTTAACATGATAATTTGTTTGCTAATAACCAACTCGCTGTTATTCCAACTTTAACTTTCTCTGGTAAACTGGACAATCATGACTCATAATATTGTGTTCAGTATTAAACTTTAAACCTAACTGGTTATTAGCATCTACACAATTTCCCCAAACATTTATTGGCGTACTCTGGCTACATACTTCAAATTTATGCTCCCCCATACATTTACTACATCTCAGTTTTTTGGTACAGTTATTTGCAATATGGTTAAACCCTTAGCATTTATAACATCTTCTCTACAATTCAGAATGTCCTCAAAGCATGAATGCTCTACCTCAATTATCGCATTAACATAGGAGGTTTTATTTTCTCTCTTTGAACGTTGAATTTTTAAACATTTTAATATTTCGTTTTGAGCAACAATTTTCCTAACAATATCTGCTTCGTTATATTCAGCACTAATATTAGCAACAACTACTTTTGGTAAATGTACTTTTGGCTCCGCAATATTATATTTTTCTTGATCTAATTTTTCTGTCAACGTATTTTTTATTTTCTCTTTATCAGTGGCTGTATTAGCACTTATAATTATTGTACCATTATTTTTATTTATCACCCTACCAATGTTCATCTGTGAAGCATCTATTTTGTTTAAGTCTTTTTTTGTATTATCTATTGTTTGTTTGTTCTTAGGCTTTATTACAATGGGCGGAATGCCTTTTAATGCATTTGCGTAAGAAGGACCAATATTAGCATAATCAAAAATTTTATTACTATTGGCAACCTTTTTTACTTCTTTAATTATTTCATCTTTTTGCTTTCAGAAAGTCTCATTAGACTCATTAACTTTATTTAGCTTTTCTTTATTTTCTCTGCATACGTTTTCTACTCTTTTCATTAATTCTAATTTCTCTTTATTAACTTTATTTATATTTTCCATCATTCTCTTCATCTCTCTTTCATTATGATTTAGGGCTGCGCTAATTTCTTTTTTCTGATCACTCAGCATTTTCTCTACTTCACATTTTTGCTCTCTCAGAGTAATTTTATTAGTTTCTTTTATTTTATTATAGGATCTAAGAAAATACCGCATCGAATACTTTCAGGGCTCGAGCGTTTACTTTCTACGTATAACATGGGTTAGCCAGCGTAGTCACTGAATTTAGGCTAGCTGTAGTCTGTCAACATCGTTATAAAGCTTATAAAACTCATTGTTCCATCATCTGCGGAATTCGCCGTCACAAAGGTGTAAAGGTCCAAAAATCTTTCGGATAATCTTTCACTCGAACACTCTAAGGGTCACCTCATATTATGTTGATGGCCATGCTTCTGCGTCATACAATTGCGTCTAAAAAAGAGGCCCGTATTGCTCATTTCATACGCAGCTCAAAGTAGTACTTGTTGGCAAAATATATTATTCGTTGGACAAAGTCCTCTGCTTAATTCTGTAAATGTATATCACATAGTCAGCATGTATGTCAACGGTGAAGCGAATACGCTATGCTGACTGTTTATTTAATGGCAGAAGGTACTTTGCTCTCATTCACCTCCAGACCCATTCGCTTCGCTTCTTTAACCAGTTTGGGAAAGACACAACTAAAGGAGCGGTGGTCATCGGCATACGCCAGTAGCCTGGACTGAGCTGGTGGTGTTAATCAGGGTCATTTTACATAACCCTATTAGTTTTGCAGTAGAGTCCTCGTTTAAAATGGACCATCCAGCTATTCGTCTTTTCGATTAGAAACTTTTTTGACAGTTGATAGTCTAAAAAGCGACTAACCGAAATTATTCGAATAGTAGCAATTACTCACAATAAATTCATAAAAACTCTATTACTTATATTGGAAAAAGAGTTTTGTCAATAAGCGCAAACATTCAAACACATATAAAACAAGTAAGGATCGTGTTTTTAAAATTTATGTAAATGACTCTTATATGAGAGGTATGTGGTTTTCGTCTGACTGTTATAATTTTCGAAACTGTGCTTTCGTACTAGAAATGCAAAGTGTGCAATAAATTTGGTTGATTTTGACAAAGAAGTTTCAGAAAGATATCTATTTCCTCTAAGCTGGTCAATGACACGCCTAGAGTTGCTTTGTATACTTATTAAATATATTTGGAAAAGTAGGCGGCGCCTCGCCCCCGTGGAAGAAAAATTTTAATTCGTCTTATATTCGCAACTATTCGATGTAATGAATGATGATGAATGATATTTGTGTATATACACTCATATGTCTTATAGATCAAATTGTGTATTATTTGTTGGGAAAACATGCGGATTCACGGCCCATTTTAAGACGGAACTTCTATTCACCATTTGCTTCCAGCAGAACCGTCAATTCTTTTGATCAAAGTATAATATATAATCCCAAAAGCATTGTTCAATATCTAAAAAATATGCTATAAAAATATGCATCAAAGCAAGCCGGGTTTATTAGTATTACATCATTTTGAAACCTTAAACGACGTTTATTGATTTATTGTAAATAAACACAAAAGAAGTTAGTATGATTTTAACGTACCGCACTCACTTTCAAAAATTTTGATTCTTCAATTATTTCTCTTCCTACTTAAATTCTTATTTGAAAGAATTCGCAATATGATTTAGTAAACTATTGAATATTTTAATTTTTTGTAAATTTCCGTAATATGAGAGATGACTAGAAATGCAAAGTGTGAACGAAATTTGGTTCAATTTGACAAGGAAGTTTCAGAGATTCCCAAAATTTTTGATTCCATGTATTTCATTCTCAAACCCAATCTTGTCTCTCAAATTCAAGCAAATTACCTTGTATATTAATAAATATCGAATTTTTTTGATTTTTGTTTTTTACCGTTACATGATAGGTAGGCATAGTTTTGCACGTTTTTATAATTTTAGGAATTCTGCTTATTGACTTGAAATGCAATGTGTGCACCAAATTTGGTGGAGTTTGGTGGCATAGTTTTTTGAGATATACAGAAATGTTTGATTGCTGACTGTACAATGTATTTTGCAAAGACAGATGCTGCCATACTACATTGACCAGATTATTGTTAAAATCCTTATAGATAAATCACAAGAGTTATTTATCTCAGTAAGTTATATACCTCCTCTAGGTTAGGTTAGGTTAGAGCGGCTGCAACCATGAAAGTCCACGGATGCATACGTAGGCTGGCAAACCCCGTTGGCGGGAGCCATACGTTTTCTTCTTCCTTCCCTTAGAAGGAGAACCACCCAGCGCGTACGTAGCACAGAAAATCGGAAATGCTTACCGAGCTCAGTAGTGCGATTCACTAACTTTAAACGGTACGACAATTGTTATTTTTAGCGGCAATACTTGCCGTTTGCACTAACGATTGTGCGATTCACTAACTTATTCTTAACGACACTTAACAGCTGTTTCGTTGTATTTATTCAAAGTGATAAAGAGTGGCATCTCAGTCAAACTAAATGCCAAAATAAGCGAAAAGCACAAAGAGGAATAGAAAAAAAACAAACGAATGCCTGCTGCCAAATATAAATTTGAGCGATTTTGCTATATTTCATTAAAGTGAAATAGATATTAGTTTGTTTCAAACTACAAACACACAAAATTCTTTATATACATATGTATATTGCAATGATCCATTGTAGCAGAATTCGGGACTCTTCTATGAGTGTTTTGTTAGAATAGTCATCAACTTGACTCCAAGGAATATGCGGAATAACCTGCAAATATGCCATGGTTATCGTTTTCAAACTTCGCGTTGTGCTCCAGCGTATTTAGGATTTATGTACATACATATATTTAATAAATTATAATCATTTATCTATACATATATTAAAACTAAACTATATTTCTGTTTTTATACATGGATCTTTGTAAAAGTTTGCTTTTACCATTTGCATATTAATTGAATAGTAGATGTAGTGGTTGGCATAAGCCTCCTCATGATTCCTTGGTGGCAAAATTGATATGTGCGTGGAATCAACGGATCCAATACAGCCTCCCACAAAGGGAGACGACGCCGAAGCAAACATTTCTTTAGCACAATGGAGTTCCACTAGGGTCATGGGAAACCTCACTTTCTGGTGAAACAACGAATCATTGATTGCATCCGTTACCCGATGAATGCCGGCTTACGGAAAACTGGCTCATGGATATTCCCCATTGTTCACCTACGAGTCGTTGATAGCAACCAATTGCGAAGAACCTTAACGCCGCTAGAACCTACCAATATAAAAGTAAAATTTAAAATTGCATACAGGCTTAAAGATTACACGAGCTACCTGTTTCTCAGTTGATATTGCTGTTATTCTGGATCCTCTTATTCAGCCAAGTCTGGAGTTAACCGATATAGTGTTTGAAAGTCTGTTGCATTTAGATGAAAGGGATTGTCCACATCTCGGAGTAAACGTCGATCCACTGTTGGAGCGCTTACTTCTTCATCACCTCGTGATAAATCATATGTCAAATATTTAAACGACATTAATGTTCCTTTTTTAATTACAAGAAAACAAATCTCTGAATTAAAAATTTTTCTTTTATTTAAATTGAAATCACGAATTTCACTTTTCTCGATTGAGTTAACAACATAAAATTTGTTGTCGTTTAGTTGTCGGTCATCGACTAGCTAACATCAACAGCTGATTCGGCGAATGCGAAAATCGTTAAAAAATGGCTACTGAATAGCAGGGTCGCTAAAATTTTGGTTAAGTTGAGTTAACCAAACGAATATCTTTAAAATAAGTTAGTGAATCGCACTACAGGTCGACCAAACAGTTTAGAAAGAACCCATTTACGAATTGGTTTCGAGTCTTGGGTAGGGCGGGTTCTCAACCGCCGCTAAGTCCAATTGAATTGTTTAAATGCGTATAAATAATTGTTGCTTAATATTGAAGGAGCTAAGCGATAATCAAAACATTATAATATTGGGAGACTTCAATTTGCCTAAAGTGAAGTGGTGTTTTGATGATGATAGTAAGCAATTCTTACCTTATGGAGTATCAAGTGAGTGTGAATGTGAGGTACTCGACACCTTTGCTGAGTTCAACCTCTGTCATACGAACAAAGTTCTTAACGACATCAATCGTATTCTTGGCTTAGTATTTACAAGCAGTAATTCTGATGTCACGTCTATCTCTTCATCCCTTCTTCTAATCTCCATGCATCACAAATCATTTTGTATACGTTTTGAAATTATAAATTATATAAAATTAAGGATTATAACTTTACAAAAGCCAAATTTAATGAGATTTCCCGCACATTGACTTCGGTTGATTGGAAATCTGCTTTAAACAACGCCGAATCTGTGGCGTAACTACCTAGGGGCTAGGCGGGGCAGTGCCCACTTTAATCATGACAACTCAGTTAAAAGAAATTCAAAAGTTATGCCTATCGAATTCCCCCAAATTCTTTTTGTAGGTTGGCAGTGTTGTCAATTTGACGGATAGTGATATGTGCGTTTTATTATTCATCGATGTGCGTTTTATTGTGAATTCGAGTTAAAATTTTTTTTCGAGAACGGTTTAAAAATTAATGCTGTATCTGGTCAATATAGTGGTTCAATTTTATTTGATTTTACCACTCACATTGATGTCCATTAAGTCAATAAATCGTGTAAAATCTATAGATTTCGGCTACAGCTCATTGTATAACGTGAAATATTGTGAAAAAATGCAAGCCACCTGCAGTAGGTACATTAATTCAGGTCCGCGGGCAGGTGATCTTTCATGGTCTCCACCGTTAAATGTGGTAACACTAACGGTAATAATTTTTTTCGGAGATTCCCCAACGACACTTGTAGCGTATCATTGTGTTTCTTTTCCTTTTATTTTACTTTTAACGTCATCCGTGAACAGTAAGTACCTACCTACTCGAGCACAATCTAATATTGTATCGTTTATATAAATTAGAAAACTAAAATTATGGATAAAAAGAAGAAACAAAGTGGTGCATTTAAACGCAAACAACGCCAAGAAAGAGAAGATAGTAAACAAAAATTGCCCAAAATTTACAAGTTTTTTAGTCAGCCTTCTGCAAGTCCATCTGGCCAAAACATTTCTATTGATAGTGACTCAAATAATGTGGTAACTGCAGTGTTGGTTGAGAAGCCTACTGAAGAAGATTCGACAATTATTGCTGTTAGAGATACCTCCGCCGCCGATCATGTGAACGTGGATGATGTTTACATGACACACATAAGAGCAGAGGGTTGGAGGAACCACTGACCTCTACATTTTTCGAAAATGTGTACGACAAATCTTCTTATGACTTGGGAAACTCACGAACAAAATATTAAGTGATAACGAAAAATGTCAAATTCTTGATATGGGGCCTTTATAGCCTTCAGGACCTTTTCCAACACACATCAAATAGAACAATAGGTGTTTTTCAAAATCGTACTCCGTTTCGTGTTCTAAATATGTTATTCCAAAATACTAGACGCTGCCTATTGTCAACCCTGCTGGTTATTTGCTTCACAAAAGGAATAATGTTTAGTGTACGGAAATTCGAGATTGGAAGCATTTATCAGAAAGAATTAAGCAACACAGTTGTTCGAGTGGCCATTCGGAAGCATGTGATGTGTATGAAGATTGGAAAAAAAACGGTACTAATACTATCGACAAGGAACTTGAAAATGAAATTCGCAAAGAAGCATCATTTTGGTTCTTCAAAGGTTATTCGATATCATGCTTACCCTAGCAAAGAGTTCTTTGGCTTTGAGAGGACATCAGGAAGACTTAAGTCAGGAAGGATACCACGGAAATTTTCTGTCCTTTGTAGAGCTTGTCGCCCGATATTTCTAAGATTTTTATATCGTTTTATTTTGTTTCTAATTATTAACTGTTCAATATCAGGACTTTTTTGAAATTGTGTTTTTTTTTATGTTTTTAGAATCTACAAGATATCTGAGTGCAACAATTCAAAATTAAATGATTGAGAGCTTGGGGACCAAACTCGAAACCTATCTACTAGAACAAATTAGAGCGTCACCGTTTTTTACCATGATAATGGATACGGCACAGGACACATCGAAGGTAGATCAGCTAAGCATTGCTGTGAGGTATGCAGTAATAACCAGATCTAGGCTTTTATGCAGCCATCAAACATGGCGCAGTAGATTAGTCAACCAAGTGACAGCCTAACGCAGAGTGCGTACATTGTGCCACTCATAATTTTAATTTGGTGATAAATGAGGCCGTTAGCAGTTGTGTGGGAATACAGACTTTTTTCGCAACGTTGCAAGATTTGTATAACTTTTTCGGAAACAGCATCAAACGTTGGGATCTTTTGTCAAAATTTACTGGCGAATCGCACATCACTCTAAAAAAAACTTAATCCGACTAGATGGTCCAGTAGGGTCAATACGATATCTGCAATAAAACTTCGTTATTTTGATATTATCAAAGCATTATCAGAAATAGTTCTAAAGAGTCCTAATAAAGATGAACGTAGTGAAGCAGAGAGTATTAAAACAAAAATGCTAAATTTCGAGTTCGTGATGCTTCGCGAATTCAAGCACAGTGTATTGAACGACATCAATTATGCATCCAATACGTTACAAAAATGCGACATCAATTTTGGCGAGGCGAGTAAAGTTTTAGCAGAGACCAAAGCACAGTTGCAAATTTATAGACATGATTTCGAATTATTCAAGTGCAAAGCCAGTGAAACTGCAAGAAAATATGGTATTGATACCCATTTTCAAGAAAAAAGGCAAAGAAAAGTTAAAAAAACATTTTAGTGAATTAGCTGCTGATCACCGATTTCCAAACCGAGAAAAACTATTTAAAATTGAGATTTTCAATAATGTACTAGACACAGTAACATCTCAATTAGATACACGTTTTATTGCTATGAGTGCAGTCTGTCATATATTCGATTTTCTAACACCAACATCTTTATTACATGTTGATGGAAATATTCGGATATAATAGTCCGTAGTTTTTCACTTCAATTTATTAATATTTACCACCTAGTTTAACCTCAACTAACTCAAGCATGGACTGTTCACCAATTATGAAAGGAAATAATGAGCAAATATGGAGGGGTAGAATGCGACCTAACGGAAGTATTTACAGCAATGTTATTATTCTTTACAATTCCTGTCACTTCTGCAGCAGCTGAAAGGTAATTTAGCAAATTAATAATAATAAAAAATTATTTTAGAAATAATATGGTCCAAACTCGACTCGGACATTTATCGCCAATAGCAAATGAAAACAAAAACGCATCAAAAAAACTAGGAAAAAATTGTAAATATAATTGTTATTTAGTCAGTTGGTACGCCCGACCTTTATATAAGAAACCCTTGAATATTCTCTATTTCGTTTTATTAGCCAAACCTACTCCAAGTATTAATTGTAATTTTAATTGTTACTGTTTAATATTTTTAGGATTATTTTCGAGATTTCTGAGCTTATATCGTCTTATCAGCACGGCTGTAGTAAAGGTAGATCTACTTCTACAAACTAAGCCTTATTTTCTAATTTTTTTTAAACTTGAAGTTGGTCAGCAATGCGACGTTATATTCACTGACTTGTCGAAAGTCTTTGATAAGGTTAGTCATTAAATACTACTCAAAAAACTGAAATCGATGGGATTGCATGCTAGAATGCTTAAATGGTTTACGTCTTATCTTGCAGATAGGACCCAAATCCTCCTTATAAACAATGCCAAGTCAAATGTGATTAAAGCTCAGGTGTACTTACTTTTTTTGATTTTTGTCACTGATATTCCAGAAATTTTACAAACATCGCATTTTCTTATGTACGCAGATGACATAAAGATATACAAGCGCATAGATAATGTACCTGACTGTATTAATCTTCTGGAGGACTTACTCAGACTGCAAACATGGTGTGATGCTAACTGTTTACCTCTAAAAGTTGGTAAAGTCAATTTATGTCTTTTAGTAGGCGTAAGGTAACAATTAACTACCATTACAGGTTAGATAACGCTGAGCTTACAAAATGTACGAAAAGAAAGATATGTCTTCTTCTGTACGTATGTATGGACTTTATGATTTCCAAGGCTAGGTCAATGCTCGGTTTCCTAATGAGGAATTCAAATTAGTTTCGGGACCCCTTCACGCTTAAAAGTTTGTATTTTTCACTTGTAAGATCGAAACTTGAGAATTGCAGCATCATTTGGTATCTCTTTCTATTCATCCCTAAGGGTAGAAAAGGTGCCAAAATGGTTTACCAGACACGCAATTCACTCCCTCCGGTGGAAATGTAGTATGCCGAATTATAAAAGTAGGTGCTTTTTATTGGCATTGCCTACAGTAGAAACGCGTAAAAAAATTTCCTCTATTATGGTTATTAGGGGTATAGCCACCAGCCACATCAAATTTCACTTCTTGCTTGAACTAATTCTTTTAAATTTTCCTGCTAGGGATCTCAGATTCAGCGATATGTTCTGCTCACCTTATCTCAAATCTAACTACATGCCCAATGAACCACTAACTGAGGCAGACTGAGGCTGTCTGAGGCAGACTGAGGCTGTCTGAGGCAGACTGAGGCTGTCTGAGGCAAACTAACCAATTTTGTCCTAACTTAGATTTTTTTCAAATTCTCGTGAGAGTTTTAAGCCTAAAACTAAATCTAGTAGTGCATTTTTGTTTCTTTAAATTGTAACTAGTCTACTTTAATACAATTACATATTTGCATCCCTACATATTTTGTACAAGCAGGTTATTATTGTAGCACATTTTCCGTTAATCTTTTAATTTAAAGTTTTCTAATTTTAGTAATCTAACTGAGTTGTAGTCTAATTGATAAAATAAAATAAATAAATAAATAAAATAACTATTAGAAACATTAAAAATGAGCGATTAGTCGACTAGTTGGTTAATCGATTCTTTTTTTTTAAGCAACTTCTGCTAATCGATAAACCGGTTAGTTGATTAATCAGAGCTATATTTTGTAGGGATACCAAATTCAGACATCGCGGCATAAAGGCAACTTCTTCTGGTGATGTCGAAAACTGATTTAAAGTTGACAAATGGACGCTGTGTTGACCCTCTTCTCACGGGACTTTTCCAATATTTGGTGTGTCGTGAATATCTGGTCGATTTATCAGGTTTAAAGCCACACTGATGGCTGCAGTCTTTCATGCAATATGCTCGATAGAACCCTGTGTAAAATGTTAAGGAGTGCTTGATCACTCTTCTTGGGAATTCTGGAAATAAGCTGGAGAATGCACCTTACCTTTTTGTCCCATGCTTGAATAGCTCAGCTGGTAAGCCATCAGCTCCAGCGGCTTTGTTTTTCTGTAACCGCGTTCTTGCTATTCGAACTTCATCGAGGTGGGGGATGGAATGTTAATGCCGTCATCAGCGATTTGGGGTTCGGAATCTTCATCTTCTCCAGTGACGCTTTCGCTGCCACCGTGCGGCGCGGCATTCCTCGTCGTATCACTTGTGTTTTCGGGGTCGCAGAAAGCCACTGCGGCGGTACATAGTGATAGAGAAATTTGCCTCCAATGCTCGCGATCTGGTTTATTGCGAAGTTCTTTTAGTAAGCAGGTATGAGAGTCGAGTATCGAAGTTACTAGATGTCTTTTGCGATTGCAGATTTCCGACGTCGATCTTTCCTTGTGTATTTACACGCACGTTAGCTGTGACAATAATCAGAGTCGATATTCGGTCCATGGAGTCAAAATAACTAGATTCGAAACTATTTGCTTCGCGAGAGCGCTGTGAAAATGGGCATTTAAATAACATTTTCCAATGGTGACACTATGGAAAAATATAATTTGGGAATTTTAAAAGTATTTTTAGGAGATTTTGCAGCTTCCGCACTACCGTTAAACTTAAGGATATGAAAATGCAATAAGAAATAAAACTGAGTAGGAGGAATGAACGGCTTTTAAATATGAAATCAATATTTTAATATAAAAATATCAAAGAAATCTCCCAAGTTTCAAACCCTTATAATGCCAATAAAAAAGTTTGTGTATTTATTCATAGTACAACATATATAAATACATATGTATATATAAATTTATAAGTATTTAAAAATTAATTAATACCACGTTCTCTCAACAAAACAAAATGTTAATCGGCATTGTCAATGTATATTGTTTAATATAAACAATAATTGTATGAGAAATTAAGCACTTTATTCTGTGCTAGGGTTTAAAAATCAAATGCACTTCCTTTTTAATATTTCAATACAAATATTACTATTTTTTAGCAAAACAACATTCACTCCATTTTTCTGTCCAACTAGAAAACGCACTGCTTTTTGCAATTATTTTGCGTAGTTGCCCCAGGCAGCCCGCCTTTTTGCCTGTCTGCTGATAGTAGGGAGACTGAAGTGACAATGTTGACATTATCAAACCCTTATCTATTTATCCACGGGTCAATTGCCCGTGTAACTACCTTCCAAACTTTTGTTCTAAGTTGGCTGAGACCAATGTTCCACCAGGATTCGTACCGGGGGAATATACCCAAAAGCACATCAACTTTCGACTTTCCCACCGTTTTGGTATCTTGGTCACCTAAGCAGCCATCATAGCACCGTTATTGCGATGAAGCAACGGGGGGAAATTAATTATGTTGTTTTGTACAAGTGAAAAATAAATAGGTTTCTGTAGTTATTTATTTACTTTAATAAAAGATAAAATTAGTAAATATTTCAGTTTTTTTACCCAATAATCAACTGTATGCAATACCTATAAATTAATCGAAAAAGCTTTTTACGCGAAAAAAACATGAAGGAAATATATTAACGGGAAATTTTTGGTGATTCCTAAGTGTTTGACAAATGGCTTGTAAGAAATATGCTCCAGTGTGCTGCTGGGATAATCTTTGCTGTTAGACTGAACTTAATCTCATTGTGTATTTAATTAAAATTTATTGTTTAAGTGTCGTTAATATTAAGAATGTGATGAGTATAACTGTCCAATTTTGAAGTAACGAATTTGGTTTGAATGCCTCAATAATTTATTTCACATTGAACTTATTGGAATTTCTTTTACAAATAGATCAATATTGAGTGAATCTGAAGTTATTAGAGGCTTTTGTGTTCCAGCACCCACAGTTGATGAAGATATTGTCGACCGCTCCCAATTATATTTTTTGGAAGAAAAAAACCGGAGACCAATACAATATAACAACTACTTTGCGTTTTCGTAAGCTTTCAATTTAAACCTCTGTGATATCTTCATAATGTCGCTTTCTCAATGTCTATATGCGCGCCCTGGGCGAAAAATCTGCATACAAAGCATTTTGGATACGTCCGGTAGTAACCAGATTAGTTAGAAGAGCACAGAGATAATCTGCGAAAAATTTACATGGTGGTTCACATATAAATCGTAGTTTATTGATGACAGTGAGACGAGAATGAAATTTTGAGTCAACATTTTCTCTTCAAATTTCCTGCGCGACTCTCACTAGTATAAATGGTACCTAAACAGAATATTAATTTTTTTAATGGTCCCAAATTATATAACATATCTTCAAAATTCATTTCACTAACATATGTATCTCGAATCGTTTTTCCCCATCAATGATGAAGAAACAATTGAATACGATGGCTCCAATTCCTTTAACAGAGCTTTGTCAATGCGAAGTGATCACTTCCACATTATATTTAGACTAAGCTTACCAAGTATTTTGTTGTTTTACAAAAATAAGCGAAAACAAAACATCAAATTCGATGAAAATATCAAGAAAGAAATGTGCATAGCCTGGGTTACTATATTTAATTGTTGCAAGACAATGTATCTGTTAAAAACATTTTAAATCGAGTGAATTTTCTGATTCAAAGAACGTGGATTACAAAGAAGTTGCATCCCATCCCACCGTTCCGCTAACAGAAAATCTCGTCTAGTTCACCGTATTGATATTAAAATCTACATATGTCCCGATGCAGTTCCTACACAAGTCATACCGGATGCTAAAGCGAATCCGCTTTTTCGACAAAATGAACAGGAAGGCATCGATGAACTGATAATGTCGTCAGACTAGCAAGTCCTTGAAGATGCATATCGTGCAGAAATGAAAGACAAACCGACGTTAACCGACGTAACTGCGAGGAGAACACAACAAGTCCCACAATATGTGAGGGACAGCATCAATCAATGATATTTAGGTAACAGGGCATCAAGCGCTTAGAATGCATTTCGCGTAACACTTTCGATAGATCGACGCCCAACGCAGCGTGCAACACACGCAGGTGCAGTTTGAATTACTTTTTCCGCGAATACAGATCCCGGAATTCGATGAATTGACGGAATATTTTGAGACATTGGTACACACCCGAAGCAGCATATCAAATACTGAGAAGCTTGAGTATTTGGAGACGAAGCGAAATGGTGAGGATCTTTCACTCATCAAGCATCTTAAACCAATAACAAGGAAATATGGCTCAGACAATGTCAAAAAGCAGAAGTATAACGCATATACAACTCAACAAATGAGAGTATACAACTGCACTTAAGATACTCACCAAGCCTGCCCACCATTGGAATTCAGCTGTACTATTCATTTTGGAGAAAAAGATCGACACTGAAACACATACGCTTTGATACAGAGAAAAGAAGGCGGATGAAGAAACAGGGCTCCAAAATTTTCTAGATCTCTTGGACAAGCGATTCTACGAATTAGAAAATACACGAATTGGTTCATCGCATACTAACAGTCTAGTGCCTCGATAGGTCTGGTGTACTGCAATATTGCAGTCTTGTCTTATCAGCGAACAGCGATTTTGGGATATGGAAAATGTCGAGGGCACATTTAACGTCAGAAGAGGAAAACAGCAGAAGAGCACTATAAACTGTACAGCACATACAAGTAACGTCATAATTTTGGGAGAAAGTCGTAAAGCAGCTTTAAAATGAGTTAAACAAAGCAGGATTCCATTTGCGGAAATGGTCATCGAACTCATCGCAATTTCTTAGCAGAATTCCTGAGTAAAATCGATAATCGTCTTCGAGTACGTTCATCGATGCTACAAACGTAATCAATCCCCTAGCGTTATTTTGGGATACTAGCGATGACAGTTTCAAATACCGCTTCAAACTTTGCTGTTCAACACAAACGCAAGGTATTGTCGAATATTGCCAAGGCTTTTGACGTCTTTGCTTTGTTAGCACCATTTATTGTGGCCTTCAAAATCGTCATGCAGAAGCTATAGGCTATAGAAAAATTAAGGGGTCACGGCTTTTCAGACGAGTCTGTATCAACATACGAAGCAGCGGTCTACATTCCCATTCCAATGAGCAATGGCGATGTGTCATCATGTTTGTTAGTGGCCAAAACCAAACAAATCACGCTTACTCGGCTATAGCTTTGCCCAGCATTACTTCTCATCGAGCTGGTTACCAAAGTGAAAGGTTCTCTCGGTTTAAGTCCTCAAGTCATGTATTTGGTTGGATTGATTCTTCTCGCAGATCATCCTTCTGACTCGCAGATTATCCTCGTCGTTAAAAAAAACAAATAGGACAACACAAATCATCGACATCATACCATCAAACAATTGGCATCATATTCCGTCACAATACAATCCAGCAGATTTAGCGACAAGGGCATTAGCCCTGCAGAATGGACAATCATCTCTGGTGGCATGGACCAGATAAGTTGGCATACGATCCAATAAGATACGGCATATTTAAGGACTTCGACTTGGAGAACCAAGAAGACTAGAACAACCTGACTTCGTTCAAATTTAACGCAAGTAATACGAGTAATGGCCCACGTATTACGATTCATAAACAACTGCAGAGCCAATTAAGTTACGCAGGCAAAAACCACTGGAACAATTTCTTCTCAGGAGCTGCAATAGAGTCATGATATAGTTTACTTCCTACGGTCACGAGATGCACAGTTTAGAAATGTCCGCTAAGAGTGGGCCGAAGACTTTGTAAGGTGAACATCAGTTATTGTGAGAAACACTCGCTCATTCTTCACAAGGATCATCACCGCACTAAGCGTATAATAATGCAATATCGTTTGCAGTGGCTCACAAAAGGATTTTACATATGAAGAAAATAAAACAAACAATTTTATTTTTGCTTTTTTTCAGGTAAATTGATAAATTATATATTAAATTCAATAACATATTAACTCATAACTTCGCTGGGACTTCATTAACACAAAAAAAATAAATGTACACCGAAAAATATGAAGATAATTAAGAATCTATAAATCCCAAAGGAATTTTGCATCTTTGGGTAACTCACAAAAGTATTTTGCATTTGACTAAAAATAATATATAAATAAATGTAAAAACTATCTATTATTGCGTATAATAACCGCTACTTTCAGATACAATTTCCAAACGTTTTGACATCGATTCTACCAACTATGGACGAAATTTAAGTGGCATTTTTCCCCATTCCCTTTGCAAAATCTCCTTGAGAATACTTTTGATAAAATTTGTGTTCAAGGCATGTCCAAAGGTTTTCTATAGGGTTTATGTCAGAACTTTCAGGGGGTGTTGGAAAATGTTTTGCGTTGAGAAGTAACCACATTTTAAGGTTGTGAGCCGTGTGTTTCGGGTCGTTGCCATGCTGAATCAAAACCCCGTTTCTTGCTAAACCCATCTTTTCTGCACCGGAGTGTAAATTGTACAAAAGTAAAAGTTTCGAGTTTTGGAAAACTGTAATATTTAGCGACGAAAGCCAATATAATCAAATGAATTGTTGTTTTTTCATATTATTCACGCTGGAGTGCAAATTGTTTTTAAAGATTGAACAAATATATATATATTCGGTTGGTTTCCGCCAAACCATACGACGGCCATCCGATCCAAAAATATTATATTTGCTTACGTCGCTAAATATTACAGTTTTCCAACACTCGAATCTTTTACTTTTGTAACTGTTGGCGAATAAAAGTCTCTTTTCTTTATTAATATTTGAAATAAGTGGTTTTCTTTGACCCACGCGACCATGCATATTATTCGTCCTGAGCACTCTGCACACTGTCTCATCAGAAACTTGGTGGTGTAGATCTGCTGTATGCTTGTCGTTAAGCTTTGGTGCGGATAAATGTTGATTTTTGCGATGGGATTTAAGTAGTTTTTGTTCCTCTCTCATAGTTAGCATCTTTGGTCAACCACAACGTATTAATTTTCTATACCGCAGCGCACCTTACACCACCGTTTCACTACATTTTCTATCGTTTGACGACATCGGCTAAACATATCGCAAATGTATTTTGTAGATTTTCTTTTATTGTAAAGATGCAAACCTATTTTTCCCGATATGGTCATTTCTTTAACTTTTGGCATTTTTGTTGCGCGCACTATCACAATTATAAATAAAGTGATTCAAATTATGACAATTTCAATAGAAATACGCACCCAGTAACCATAAATTCAACTGGAATTTGCAACAAGTAAACAAATATGCACCAAATGACGGGTTTTAAAATAAGCTAAATATTTTTGTGAGTTGCCTAGAAATGCAAAATACTTTTGCGAGTTACAAATTCTGAATTTTTTACAGTTTGTTCCTATGTACAATGAATTTGGAATTTGCAACAAGTAAACAAATATGCACCAAATGACGGGTTTGAAAATAAGCTAAATATTTTTGTGAGTTGCCTAGAAATGCAAAATACTTTTGCGAGTTACAAATTCTGAATTTTTTACAGTTTGTTCCTATGTACAATGATTGTTTATGTGTTATTGAAGTCTCAGCGAAGTAAAGAGTAGCTATGGTATTTAATTGAATACATAATTTATAAATAAAACAGGAACAAATGCAAAATTATTATCGTTTGGTATATTTTCTTCATATGCAAGATACCTTGTGAGCCACTGTGCAATATTTACACGCAGTTAATCGGAAATCGCATTACCAATTGGGTCTGCGATATTTCATTCTAGGGCCTATAACTATCATCAAACACAGCGTGTAGAAATGTAGGGCATGCATGCGCCACCGAGGTATAAGTTAGCAGCAACAATGGGAAACATCCCTGAACGACGCTTGATTCCCGGATTCGCTTTTCTTAGAACTGGTGTAGATTTCGGTGGTCTATCATGATGCTTTCCTGGAAGGGTCGTGGCTCAAAGCTACACAAATGTTGGATAGTTTTATTCGTATGCCTAGTAACTAAGGCAATTCACATCGAATTAGTTAGTGAACTTTCGGCAGCGGAATTCATTGCTTCCTTCCGTCGTCATTGCCAGACGTAGCAAGCATTTACACGTATTTTTGGACAATGGCACAAATTTCACAGGTGCAGCAACTCAATAAAACATAACGAAGAAGTTAACTGAACAGCAAATACAATACAATGGCACTTTTCACCACCAGCAGGACTACATTTTGGAGACCTTTGGGAGGTCGGAATCAAATGAGTCGAATACCACTTAAGACTAGTTTTGGGTGAAGCATTAAATACATACGAAGAATTTTTAACGGGTTTTTGCCAGATTGAATGTTGTCCCAACTCCCGATAACTTTGTAGCAAATTCGAACTGAACTGATCCTTTGACTTCAGCGCACCTCTTTATACTTGGATCACCAGCCACTTTTCCTGAGGGAACCCTTATTGACTTAAAGGAAACCTCACTTTTTACTTGGCAATACGACGCAATATGTCCCGCCACTGCAACAGTGGCCCAATAGGGCACTCAAGATTAGAATCATTACCAACGTCGTCCTCTTTACCACCTACTCATTGGCTCATCGGCAGGGTCATCGAAGCTCCTCATAGTTTCGACGGACTTGTACGGATATTTAAACGAGCAGTTTTAAATTGTGCCCTAGGCTTGTGGACGGTTGATAGCAGGACCTATCTAGAGGACTCGGAATGTTCGGAAACCCGATTACTTTAAAACATAAATATGCAACTCTGTATTTTAGTACGTAATTGAAAAAAGCCCAGTTAACGTGGATGTGGCGATGGCGTAGTCTATTTTTTACTACTAGTCCTTAAATTTAATTCTGATGTAATATTACTCCAAATAAAGGTATGGGGTCCACCCGAGAAAGAGCCATCAGTGTTTACAATTGGCATAATCCAATAGCTGACTTTGCACTCCTCACGCTTTTGATCAATATGGTCAATCACACCAGGTACGCATGAGTCGTGTCAACTTGAGTAATGGAACCGTGTGAGTGCAACTTGAGTAATGGAAAGTAATCATTTGTCTGGCCACGTGAATGAATATGCAGAATATGAAAACTCTTCCCCTTTTAAAGATCTGCGGCCTGCAGATCGGTGATTGAGAACCATTATTGCGTCTGAATTTTCTTGGTTGTGAAGCTTTGGTGCAGTTCTTCATTGCTCACGTTGTTCCTTCTGGAACTACGTGTCTTCCGCGTTGAAATTGAAACGGGTGGTAGGTCGAGCTTCTTTGTGTCTTCACATCATGATTAAGATTGTTAAGATTATAATGTATATTAAGAAAGCTTGACGTTTTCGTTAACATACCCTAGATATTTTACGTACATACATTGTGAGGACGTACTCTATATTGGCACTGATTGTGTGGTTTCTGACGTTAGCTAGTATCACTGGCATGGCTTGCTATGTAAGCGCTTCGCTACTAGAGAGCACTTGGCTAACAATTTGGACCGTTTCGTTGTTTAACTGGATAATTTTTGGCATGTGAAGCATTGCTAACATAACCTTCTCCTTGAAAATTCGAAACGAAGGTTGTGTTGTCTATAATTAGTTCAATAATTGTGACATTCCGTCTGGTAAACCAGCAGCTCGAATCTCCTTCTTTGAGCAATCATTTTAAGCAACTAGCTTCTTCTAGCTTGCTTAAAGATTTCGAACCACGTACTACACGTACAACCGTAATTTCATGGTTGATTAACAACGTGGCGAGTAGAAGGTATAGTTGTTTTCAATCATTGATGTTGACACGTGTCACCAGCATATTATATTTGTAGGTTCTTACTTTAGATCCACTACTTCGTGAGGTTTTTTCAAACTTTCTTGCTTGGGCGTAGATAGGTCCTTATTGCTCTAGTGAGTAGCGTCGGGTGACCCAGACAAGAATTTCAATGTTGAGCCTATTCAATAAATAGACGGGTAATCGTGTCTTAAGCTCTTCGAGGCGCTGCATTGGTAATGTGGAACTGTGCCACGAGCTTGTCGCCAGTTTGCTGGTAAATGGCTTACCACTATTGGGGTCTCTTAGTTTAAGATATGCAGACCGCTGATCGCTGACACCAGTAGAGGCGGTCTGCAATGAAAAATGTTGTTTTTAATTCTACTAGCAAGTAACTATTTGTTTTTCTTCTCTTGATATATGTAAATGTATTTATTTTTTATACTGACACTCTACTGGTAATAAGTTGCTTAATAATTGTTTTTTTTGTTCGTATGTTTTTTAACTTTGTTATTATTTTACGGATTAGGCACAATATTATCAAATTGGTGGTCTTTATTGTTTTACGGATTAGGTGCAAAAATCTTTCAGTTTTGATTTGTTTTCGCGGATTTGTGAAAAAATCACTTTTACGGCTTAGATGGGTTTTCCTACGTGCATAGCACGCGCTTGTATCTGAGCTGACTATTAGTATGTTTTAGTGTTTTTTGTTCGTAAAATTTGTTTAAATTAAATTTAAATATTTTTTTTTATGTTGTGGCTGGTTTGCGTTTTACGTTCGTAACGACTTCATTTTCGGATGGGGCTTTTGCTTTCCTTTAGTCTACCTATCATTCTCGTATATGATTTGGTTTTGATCATAACGCTCCAGTCTTTATCTTATTATGGTTTTCAATTTAGGCAATTTGGCTTCGTTTCAATAATGGTCATAAGAACTTGTTTGTCGGTTTTTTGTTTACATCTGAGTGAATTGAAATATTATATCGAATGACTAGTTCCTTAGTCCTGAAAGGCATGATGTCTGCCTTCAGACATCCAAATATATCAATAAATGAAGAATGAAATCTCTCGACTTGATTGTTCACCTCGTTTCTCTGCGATGGTGTGAGGTAAGCAATTCCTTGTCGTGATATGTGGAGCCGTAAAATAGTGCAATAGTTTAATTATTTTGTATATAAGGTGCAAACTTGATTTGTTTCTTATTTGAAAGAGTTTTGCAAATTGACTGAGTTTATCTATGCAACTTGAGAAATTGTCTCCTCGTATTTCGAAAATGAGCACATGAATGCGATTAATGTAATCTGTAGTTCTGGTGTATTAGGTTCCCATCATATTTGTTTTAGTTTAACAACGTTAACGTTTCACACTCCAGGACATATTTTCTAATCTGGCTGTAATTTTTGTGAGGTAATATTGCCGTAAGTATTTTTACAGTCCTCTTTTGTGCTTCTTTATTAACTCCGCCGGAATTTTTTAATCTTCTATGAGCGTTTGAGCTATCCGGACCTCATAAAGACCGAATTGTTCTAAATGCACCTTTTCGAGTAATCCGAAGTCATTTTCTGGCACTTCAATTCCGTTAATGACTTTTGGCCCAAAATTTCCCCTAAGTTCGCTGACAGTGCGTTTTCACACATTCCCTATATTCCTACCTAGTGCCGCTAGTAACCAGAGTTAGGCTCCTCGCAGATCTGGAGTCTACGACCAAGCACTATTTGTTTCCAGAAAACACAATTAATACTTAGCGTTTTAATTACGGTTGATAATCGAAAAGGTCTATGGCTGGTGATTTGTAAATATACGCCGATAGCGAAGTCAGAGGCGTCCGTCGTTAGATTGAAGACCTTCCCGATATTGGAAAATGTCAAGTCATCTGAAGTTATCAATTAATTTAGTATTATTGTCATTTTCTTAGATTTTGTTGCATCTACCTGTGCATTCTCTCATCTGGTAAGTTTAGAGAGAGATGTTGAGATTTTTGTCAAAAATAATAAGGGGTTAGTCCCTAGGCAGTCTTTTAAATTTTAGAGTGGTAGGATATTTTTATTGGGTCTATTTTATTTGATAGTTGAGGGATTCAGTGGGAGCAATTTCCTCTTCTACTTCGTCCACTAGTCCTTGCCACCTGTTTTAAAATTGAAACTTTGTATATTTATTAGTTTCTGCTCCAGGAAGGTTTTAGGCATGAATTTGTTTAGCTGGTGAGGGTTTCTACCTGTTTGAAAAGTCACATTTAATAAAAATATGCGGTAGTTATATGAAATAATAAAATATGGATGTCAAACAATTCTTTCCCACAAAATACGTATTCACCACATCTTCTTCATCTTAATTTCAACATAGCGCGCTATTTGCTTCTCTGTTGCTAACTGACGCCAGCTAGAGGCACGAAGTGAAGGCAAGTACTTCGCTGCGCTTCTTTATCTAGCTTGGAAAAAGCAGAACTATCGGCGCGGTTGTTGAGGCCAATGATGTCGATGTCATCGGCATTCGCCAGCAGTTGAACACTTCTGAAAATGGTGCCGATAGGGAGTCTAAAATCTTGTTTAGCGGAGAGGTCCTTCCCAGTTGTGTCGGACCTGGTGGTACCCCTCAACGTAATTTACCGAAGCCGTATTAATTTTTCATTAATACCGAATTCAAACATTTCCAAAATTTGGCTTATCATGATTATCTGGTCGATAGACCTGCCAGGTCTAAAGCCACATTCATATGGCCTAATTAGCGTATTGCCGATTGTATTCCTTCTTTCGTGCAATACGCTCGATATAGTCTGATATGAAGATGGCGCATATTGTGGAATCACACGCAGATTGGGCAATGCACACATAAATTCGAATCGATTTCATTTCGATTTGATCATCAGTTGGATTGTGCGTATTTTTTTAATTTTTGTAAATTACCGTTTTAGGAAAAGTAGGCTTTTTTGCCCGTTTTTCTTCCACGTACCACGTTCCACGTGTATGTCCTTCTTCAATCGAATGCCATATACTTACATCATTTTTGCTGAACAATCCTGTAGTCCAGCAAGTCTGAGCTTGTTTTTATACGTGGTGGATTAAACGTTAGATATGAAATCTTTATATTTTAATAAGGAACAAAATTTCCTTAGCCATCAAAGCTGTAACTTGGGGGTGCAAATACCGATTGGGACCTCCTTAGCCTTCAAATTTCGAAAATATCAGACGCGCTGGACTATAAGTGTATATATATATTAGGGTGTCCCTTATATGACGAAAAAATTTTTTTTTTAGAAATTCAAAACGCATACCCTATATTTTTTTTATAAATGTAAATATATACTCAAATATAAATTTTCATCTTTCTACGACGAGTGCAACTCGTGCCGACCAACCCCCCAAAGTTTTCTTTGGCTTAGTATATAGCCATTATTCTGAGATATAGCCTATCTATTATTTGTGTTACTGTAAAATTGATTAAAACGCTATTAAATAAAAAAAAGTGGTTAGGTTAGACAAATATTTATTAAAAGAACCTTAAAATTAAGCCGGATAACTTCTTTTTAGAGTATTTTTTTTACAATCTGGATATAAGTGCCTATGTTCCTGGACACATCGTAATAAAAATTGTGTTTGCTCTTCTTCGGCTGTGATTAGTCCGTTAAAGTCTTGCATTAATTTAACTGCCCTTTCATCAGTGTCATTTACGACTTTTAACTGGCATACTTTTCGTAAAGCATCCTGAAAGGCAGCATTACCTTCCCAAGCAGATACATCGACGTGGAGAAAGCTTGCATCTATTTGAAATCTTGAAAAAAAATTGATGCTCCGCATAGAAACAAAATCATCCATAGTTTTATCTGAAACAAAACAAAAATATATTAAATTTTAAATAACAAAAATAATATACATAAGATCTATAAAAATTAGACTTACCAAACAACGTATTAGACATTTCTAGCGTCGATGGAATGTAGCGCTTCCCAATATTCGGACTTTCCTCTCTGTTTAAGTTGGCAATAATTTCCATTTTAGTCTCATTATCAACTTTATTATCAAAAAGTGATAAACTAACAGTTTCTTCACAAAGGTACCATAAATGCTGACTAAACTTGCTTATGGAAGCTTTAGATATAGCTGCATCAACTTTTTCATACGCTTTCAATGCTTTCAAAAAGCACAAATCTTGGTTTGATGCTTTAGTCGCCACCGAGCATTGAAGCCATGGTTTAACATACAATGTTACAATAAACAAACAAACATCTTGCAGAGCCTTTTTATCATTAGCGTTCATACGAAATTGAGACTGCAGTAAACATATTTTCAATGAATATATTGCTCTTGACATCCATCTTGCCTGGTGCATAGCTCCAGGAGGTCTGATTTTTATTTTACGTTCTTTTTCCCCTCCCAAAAATACTACACATAGCTCTACCAATTCCCGATAGTCATCTCTTACAAAAGATTTGTCTAGTTCTGCCTTATAATACATCAACAAGGATGTAATATCAGTCTCAGCAGTATAATTCTGTATGAAATCAAGGCAGAGTTCAATATTATTAGAATCGATGTTTTTCCAATTGTCTCTAAACGTTTTGAAGAAGGGAATGTCAGGACTATTAGTTACTTGTTTCAGTTTGATTTCAAAGACAGATTTTAGGACCAGCTCATAAATATGATGGCGACAAGCAAATAGAAGCAACTCTCTCTCTAAAATCTGCTCTAGAAGAACACAAGCTCCACTGAAACGGCCGGTATTAGAAGCAGTTGTATCGCAGCACATTATCTGTACTTTTTCTTTAAGATTCCAATCGGAGAGGGCGATTGAAACGGCATTGGCTTGATCCTTACCAGAAGAACTGTCTAGTTTTGGTACTGCGAGAAGCTGTTCTCTATTGTCAAATGAAGCAATAATTGGTAAACGTTCTTCTTTTGAACTTCGCACGTCCAACCCAGGTAAAAGTTTCCCATCCCAATGAACTGTTACTACATCAGGTATATTGTTCAGAAAGTCAGCTTTTATTGCTTCTGCTCTGGATTTTCTAGTCTGTGTACGAATTCGCTGAATTGAGGACTTGTTGATGGTGAAATCATCGCTACTTAGATCAAGTGCCTCTACGACTGCATGAAGAATGTAAACAGAGTCTCTTATGCTGAGTTGACATCGAACCAATGTCGCAACAAGTTTAGGTGTTACAATATTTTTTCGACCTCTTTTTTTAGTGCATGGAGCTTCTTCTGGTACTGCGTTTTGTGTATCCAAAATCTCTTCTTCCCCTGAATCATCTGAGTTTATTACATTAATGGCTGTTGAAGTTGATGGGACTGCCAATAACTCCCTATGTCTGACATTTCTTTCCTCTTCTCCTATCTGTCTTTGTTTAGCTCTTTCTTCTTTATCCGCTAACTTTCTGTCCACACCACCAAGACATCCTGGTCGACCTGGCTCCCGTTGTTTCATCAGAAATAGTTTGTCTTCCTCTATTCTTATCATATCAAAAGCATTAGCATGTGCGATATCAAATAAGTTATCAAGATTATTCTTAAAATCATTTTCACGATTTTTAAACGTAACTTGAGTTTTTTTGATATTTTTTTGCAGTTCTCTCCATGAATGATATAGGTCTATTAGTTTCTTTACGCAGTTGGGAAATGCTTTTGTGGGAATTCTTGCCTTTTCCCAATATATGATACACTCCCTAATCACTAAATTTGCACTTTCACTGACAGTCAATTTTACTTCTCGAATATTATAAAACAATACAGCGAGAACTTGCCGATTTGATGGTAATTTTGCACCACTAATTTGATGGCTAGGCAAACCGATAAGGAAAATATTTTGTTTATCATTTCGTAATTCAACCGACATCTTTATGCTTTAAACAATTGCACTCTAATGACCTGGAACATAAATACGAAATGGCAATTGCAACCCATCGCTACAGGTTGCAGCGCTCAGTTGCGCGGTTCTTGTATGAACAAGTTCCAATCGCAAGTCGGCACGGGTTATCGTTGATAAAACGAGCTGATATTTTTTTAAAAATAGTATTATGCTAAAACAAAACTTTTAAGAAGGTATGCATAAAAAATTAAACACTTCGAAATTTAAGGGACACCCTAATATATACATACATATATGTATATATATTTGTTCTGCGAAAGTGCTCTGAACGATGCTCCCTTTCAGAAAAATGAAACTCAATAAAAATTTGTTGTACTGTGTAGTTATTGAAATACAAATGTTGATTTTATGGGGGTTTTGGCTTTATGCAAAATTTACATATTTGAACGCATTATGCACAGTTCGAATAGAAATCGTTTATAGGCAAATATCGCATTTTTACGAACAACTTTCGACAAATTTTAATGTTTACGTACCAGTTTTAATTGGTTTTAAGCCAATGGTCATTATTGACGGCGGGGTAAAAATAGGGTCCAGAATTCCTCTTGACTTCTGGAAACGGGGATCAAACTATGGGAGCCGATCGTTTGAGACTCGATCTTATGCAATTCGCAGTTTATAGCAGTTTGCCGTGTATTCCTGTAAAACAAGGCTGGCAATACATGTGTATTTAAACTCACCTGAGACGTCGCTATAAGAGACGTAAGACCTTTTGCTAATCGGCAGTCGCATTTGTAGCCCCACATCTGGCAACGGGCTCAACTAACAGGACTCGTGCAAAGGCACAGCAAGTTATGAGTACTGTCAGCGATTAGCTTACAGCGACATCTCGTTGTGACAATCATTATCCAACTCGGAACTCCTAAATTCGATAGAATAAATTCTTTATATTTCTAATATTTTCCTGTGAACATTTTGCAACAAGTGTAATCACCTACATCTTTGAGTATTTTCCCAATATTTTCGACAAATTCACTCCCGATTGGATATTTAATGGCAATGGAACTGGATTTACTACAAGGCCTTGTCGAATGGGGGTTACAAAGGCAAGTGCAATATTACAGGAACAGAAGCGCTTGGATGACGAGTTTTATTTGGAGAAAAATACTAACTTATCTGAATAAAAATCTACAAAAAGATAGCAAACATGTTTGCTTGATAGTGGACAATTCTCCTTGTCACAACACAGATGCGAAATATTGCAATATGTACTGCAATTGGATTTTTGCGGCAGAATACAACCATTCTTATACAGCCGCTTGGTCAAGGTAAAATACAGGAAAATCTGAATAAAAAACAAATTTGGACATTGGATTCGGTATACCAATCGCGCTCGGAACTTTGTGAAGCAACAAAAAATTATTTATTATTTTCAAAAAGGTAGATTTCATGTCGCAATTAATGCAAGTCTTCATATCATTATTTTAAAAAAAGTAAAAGTATAGAAATCAAACCCATTCCAAAGGTTTCAAAAATCTGGTGTGCTTTATTTTTCTTGGGAAATGTCGAATATGTTTTTTTTTAGGTTTGAAGTTAAACTAAAAATAGTCATATAATTGGTTAGTATTTATCTATTCTTATAATATTAGCTTTAGCGGTAAGGTATACAGAGTACTTTATTTTTTCAGTATACTATATTTGGGCTAAAGCTCTAGCTGAATATCAGCATATTCGACTAGTCACTCAGCAAGTTTTTTGATAGTTGATTGTTGAATAGCAAGTATTCGCTTCACCGTTCCCTTTCGACTTAATGCTCACCATCCGACAAGCGGAAATTATTAGAATAATGACAGCTGCTCACAATAAATTCATTAAAACTTCATTATAGTGGAAAACAAGTTTTATCAATAGACGTAAGCATTCAAACCAAAGATCGTAATGGTTATATGTAATTTTCATTTAAAAAATCATGATTTTTTGATTTTTATTTTTTCGATCAAGTATGATTGTTACTTTTAAAATATGAATAAAGTATGATTGTTACTTTTCAAATTTGATCGAAATTTTGTGATTTTTATTTTTCGATCAATTAATATTCGTTATTCTGAGATTTAAATTTTTCCAATCATATTCAACCGATAGCTTGTGATTTTTATTTTTTCGAACAAAAATAATCGTTATTATTGGATTTATAATAGCAACAACACCAATAATATGAATAGTTATTATGACCAACAAAAACAAACCACTAAATATCAGCGACCTCAAATAACAATTATTGTCCAAATTTCAACTCAAAAATGCATGCGAAAAGAGAAATGCTTCACATATAAGGATTAAACCAACCTACGCCTTGTAACAAGGACTCCCTTTAGCGATATTGATTTTTATTTGTTTAGATTTATTAAACAATCAAGTATTGGCGGGCGGGCGAAATAAAAGACGTATCTTGATCAGATATTTTAATGTATTCGATATATTCGTAAAAATCTAAAGTTTTACATGTTAGACATCCATCTTCATTACGTTTTTTATAACTACGTACACTTCTGTTTCTTGTAGATGTATGTCCCACACCGACAACGAATCATAAGGAAAAAGTTAGCGCGAATGGTAGTCGCGTACATATCAGAGGTTGAGATACACCTGTATGTTTGCATTTTACATTTCAACAACATTTCCCTCCGTTAAGTCCATGCTATGTCGGGGGGTTTACTGCCTTCAGATCTGGCGCGCAAGTTTCACAGCACGTTTTCACTACCCCACTTCTGATTTGCCCATCGCTGTTGCGCGTGACATCTAGCACTCTTCCCTTTTGGTTCTCACACTATTTGGCGCGTCTGGTTAGACCCTGTAGATACTCTCGGATTCATCGTCTCCAGGAGCGGTCGGCTAAGTCACCGGCGGTACTATTTTGTTGCGCGCCAACGTCAAGTTTAACCTTTATTTTCTGAGCTTTATATTTTGCTCCGATAATAGTCGTTGTTTTGAGTTTTATTTATTGCTTAACCCTAATCGGTCCCTCAATAATTTGTGGGATTGGTTGTTGTGTATAGGACCACATACAAAGATTTGGTAATCTATTTGGTTGGGGGCTTAAAATCCCCCTTGAGAAGTCTTGAATTAAAGTTTGCATTGTAACTGAAGGCACAATATATTCTGAAAAGCCAAATCGAAAACTTAATTAGTTTAAAGAAAACCGCGTGTGTTGCTATAAGTAGAGAACGACCGAGCTTCGGTTTCGGCGCCGGCCATGTTCTTTAGAAAAAAGGCAAGGGATTTACATGATAGCGATATGATTTGCAGTAATAATACCGAAAGAAATCATTCATTATAAAACGAAATTGGAATATTCGGGGATAGACAATTAGTACTTTATCGGATTACTCAATGAATGGAGCTTTTCACGAATTTGGCGGTCAATGCTGCATACAAGTTGTTGCAGTCAGAAGCTCTCTCGGCACAAACCAAACTGTGTACACTTTTTTCAATTATGCTAAACGTTTGATCGCATTACAGGACGCAATTTCTAAAAACGGAAACCCTCAAAATGATTTAAGGACTAAATTGGAACTATCATATGCAACTAGGTGGGTAGCACGTCACGGATCAGTCAAAATTTATCTCCACTTACAACCAGCAGTTATAAGCGCATTGGAAAACATCTCTGATACCTGATCAGATTTAAAAATAACTGCTGCAGGGTTTCAGGTTCTAAAAGTGATCAAACTCTTACATTTTCAGGTTTCATTGCAAATGCTCAATTTGAGTCATGCTCTGACTTTACCATCGAGTCGAGTTCTGCAAACTGAAAATCAAGATCTCGATGGAACTATGAAGTTGGCGAATGCACCAAAGGAAAAATTAATAGTCAGGAGAGAGAATGCAGAAGAATATTTCAGCAAGATTTCCCAAAAAGTCGTCGCGATTTGTAAAGAATACGATATACCCAGAAAAACTTCTGGTCAGCTTCATCTGTGCAATGTGGACATTAGCGGCATTTAATAGTATTATTACGAGTTTCTACGAGTTTCTACTTACATACCAAATCTGGATTTATTAGTTCATCTTGAAGACCGCTTTTAAAGCACCTTAAAATACTTTCGAATTTCGTATGTGTATATATGAAGAAGCCTGCAAGCAATTTAGTATTTAAAAAATACTCTTCGATTTTGCATGACGGTTGCGCTGTAGTATTTATAAAACTTTGGCAAAGACGAATTTTGGAACAAAATATCCACAGTTCTACTAAAGCACTTGATGTCTCCAACGAAAATACTTTCTCTACTGTTTACCAAATCTTGCTTTTGATGGCTGCTCTACCAGTAGCAACATCAACGAGGGAACACTCGTTTTCAACACTGCGTTAACTGAAAAACTATCTCCGGTCTACCATGAGTGAAAATCGGCTAAAGAGATTGGCTGCACTAAACATTCATCGACACGTAAAAGTTGATGACACCCAATACTACGAATAATTTTCTATGTCCCGACGCATTAACTTGCTAAATTAATAATTCTCCACGTTACATCAAGTTCATAGGATAGTAAACAAGATATGAAAAGATGTCGAATGCAGTCGCAAATAACAAAGAAACGCCTCGTAAATCAACATTCGTGCTGACCGGACGTGATTTTACTGCGCTCCGGGGTTTTAAGATTTTCCGCTGTCTATAGTGATTGGGTTTTAACTAAATTTAATAATGTCTAAGTTTGAGCAATTGACTCTTCATACTCGTAAATAATTTTTATCTATTTTTTTGGATAATATTTTCACGCTTGAAAACGCTAATTTTTGCCATACGTTTGTTTAAAATGCCGTGTGTGTGTGGACAAAAGGTCGATCGTAACCATGAAAAAGTGCAGTGTGCTAAGTGCAACGACCTCTTCCATATGGTCTGTGTTGGTGTTTTACCAGCTGATTTGGAATATCTGCTTAGCTCAGGCAATAAGTACTGTTGCAATAATTGTGTAGTGTCTCGTCGGAGATCTATCCGCACCCCTCCTCCTACTGCTATTCGCGATGAGAGTTCATTACAAATCGCTAAAAGCACGGCATCAACTAATCCGTCAATTTCCTCGCATACGAATTCCAGTGCTAACACCGCTTCGCAACAACACTTGTCTAAACTATTGACAAATCAACAAGTATGCGATGCTGGTAATGTTAACAATTCGACTCTTCTATCGATTCTTCACGAAATCGCAGCTCTTAAATCTGAGCTTGCTCATGCATCTGCCTCAATAAGTGCTCTTCAATCTGATAAACAATTTCTGGTTGGAAAAACTGAAGAGCTGCGGCCCGAAATTAAATCTTTGCATAAACTTCAAACTGAAGAAATTACCTCTGCCGTGGCATTGCTCACAGCGGAGGTTAGAGATCTTCATGGCTCTGTGCATAAATGTGTGTGTGAAATCAATGATCGTGCTTTTGTAAATTCATCTACGCGCGCTCTAACTTCTGATGTCGCGGATTGTTCAAACGAGCAATGTAATTCGGCTACTGGTCCTCTCTTAGCTACTCCAGCTGCATCTGATAATAATGTTCCAGCGCCTACACCTAATGCTGTTGCTGTAAAGAGTAGTGCTTGCGCTCACTCGACCTCCGCTGTTGGGTCGCATACAGCTACAGCCGCTGCTTTTGTTGCTGATTTTCCTACGCCTATTATTGACCACATACTTTCTGTCGCTGATGGTGAGAGTTCAGCTTGCGCTCACCCAACTCCAGCAATATTCTCACGCCCAACTGAGCGAGAAAATTACGCTACTTGTTCGCTCAAGGCTTCATCGGCTGCTGTTGATGTTTTGACTCCCATTCCAGCTTCTAGTGCTACCGTAGCTCGCTCAGTTGACCCGAGTGATACAAACACAAAATCATATGCCGCCGCTGCTGCTTCCGCTTCTACTTCTGCTACTGCTGACAAACCCAGCAATAAATTAAATATGCAAAAACGACTTCCTCGTGATTCAATTGCTGCCAATCGTAGGACATTAAAACTGCCATTAGTTATTGGAACTAGTAATAATAAGGAGTTAAGTGTAGTATCAAAAATTAAATGGCTGCATCTCTCTTCATTTACGAATAACGTGTCTAATGAAGATATATTGGATTACGTTTCTAAACATGCAACTATTGACAAAAAGTTCTTGGAGTGCTTTATGCTGGTAAAGAAGAATATCCCGATTGCTAGTCTTAAAAAAATCAATTTTAAGCTAGGTGTTTCTGAATGGTGCTATGAAAAGGTTCTGGCTGCGGATATATGGCCAGCCAACGTCAAAGTTCGTCCCTTTAGGTTTTTTCCCAAAGACGACGTAATTCAACTCGATCCATGAGTCTCTCCACCTGTGATGAAGTTCAAACAAAACAGCTTCGCATCTACTTCCAGAAGAGCTCATTACAGAACTGGTCAAATAGTGTAAGGTTAGAATCTAATAAGGCTACGAATAAAGCTCTTAAAATATACTTTCAAAACATGAGTGGAATGCGAACTAAATCTAAGGATATTTTTCTATCAACGTCTCGCGCTGAATTTGACGTTTATGTTTTTGTTGAAACTTGGCTCAACAATGATTTTTATGCCGAAGAATATTTTGACCATAATCTATTTCATACATATCGTAAAGATAGAGACGCTACAAAAACAGGTCACCTCAGAGGTGGTGGTATTCTTATTGCTTTGAGGCGTTCTTTAAGATCCTCAATCTATCAACTTTTAAATTATGATTCACTTCTTGACCAGCTGTGTGTCTGTATTTTTGGCTCATTCGGTAAATTATTTATATGTGTTTCTTATATTCCTCCAAACAGTTCAGATGATTTGTATAGAGAACACGTTGATAACATTGTTAATCTTTACGAAAAAAATGAAAAATGTAATTTTTGTATCCTAGGCGATTTTAATCTCACTGATGTAATTTGGTCTCATTTTCAAAATAATGATACTTTAAGTAATGATATTTTAATACCAACCAATGTTAATAGAGCTCATGAAATTGATTTTATAGATAGTCTTTTTAGTATTAATCTAGTCCAAATCAATAATGTATTTAATAAGCTTACTAAAATACTTGATCTTGTTTTTGTTGATGAAAACTTAATATTTAATTTAGATGAGTGCTCTTTTCCCATAAGTACGACTGATAAACATCACGTGCCCCTTTCTATTTCTTTGGAATTTTACGATGTTGTTGGCAATGAAAACAAGAAATCTCTTTCTTATAATTTTCGTGATGCTAATTTTAGTGACTTGAACGCTGCCATATCAGAGATAAAATGGGATACTGTTCTTTCTTCAAATGATGTTTCGGAATGTTTTCAGAATTTTCTGCTCAAGATGTCCGAGGTGTTTTCGAATAACCTTTCCGTTCTCTTGCCTCGTCTCCACAAATTACCCTGGTACACCAAAAATCTTAAAAAACTTAAAAATCAACGAAATAAATATTATAAATTGTACAAGGCTTATAATAATAATATCTGTTACAAAGAGAAGTACTTTTATTACATGAATCAATTTAATGTCCTCGATAAATTTTTATACAATCAATATATATGTAGGTTTGAATCTGAACTGAAAGAAAATCCTAAAGCCATTTGGAAGTACATTCGTTCTAAAAAGGGCTGTACGAACATTCCAACGTGTATGAATTTTAATGGGGTTTGTTCACGAAATTTGTCTGATACTGTCAATTTATTTGCAGATTATTTCAAGACTAATTATGTGACTGACGATGGAATCGCTGATACAACCACCAATTTTGGTCATAACCAATCCCTGGATTTTGGTTGTCTTTTCTTATCTGAATTAGATGTTATTAATGGTATTTCCGCCCTAAAACCCTCTTTGAAAAGTGATATTGATGGTTTTTGCTCGAACTTTTTTAAGCAATGCAACTCATCTATTTGCGTGCCTTTACGTATAATTTTTAATATGTCTCTTTCTACAGGCGTTTTTATCGATCATTGGAAGATTGCATCTATCACCCCGATTTTTAAATCAGGCAGCAGAAATGATGTGGCAAACTATAGACCTATCTCTAAGTTAAGTGTTTGCTCTAAACTCTTCGAGAAAGTGGTTAAAGAGAAGCTTTCTTTTGCCATTAATGTGTCAATTCTGCCTTCTGCCATGGAACTAAGTTTTCACCCCTTGAAGTTATTACCGACACGAGTCGTAAGTTGCTATGTATGCATCTGCCCCTATGGGGAAATTGTGAGTGTTATAAATTTGCCTATGGTAAAAAAAAGTGTTATAAAAAGCTTTTTATAACAGTTTTAAAGCTGTTTTAATGCAATCAGCTGATCAATTGTCAATTGCGAAATGGAAGTAAACAAGTAAGTTTGCAAAATATTGATTTAATTATTTAAATAAATGTATATATTACTTAAATTAGATGTGTTTATTTGTTTGATATGTTTTTGTTTATTATTCCAGAAAATACGCACGCGCGACGCTGGCACAGCTTGAGGCCTACATCCAGTTTGTGGAGGAACATCCAGAGTTTTTAGCGGGAAAAAACTCTCCCGATGCACCACAGCGTATGCAGGAGCTGTGGGAAGAGTTAAGTGCACGGCTTAACTCACTGATGGGACCTACAAAGACCCCATCTGTGTGGAAAGAGGTTAGTTTAGAGAAATAAAAAAATAATGTAAATAGTAATGCAAATGTAAAAATTTCAGAATCTGCGGAACTGGCGCAAGCAGCTGAAGTGCAAGGCGCGAAAAGTGCGGGCAGAAATTCAGCGAACGGGCGGTGGTGAAAACAGTGCGAAATGTCTGACCGCTTTCGAGGAACGGGCTCTGCAGTCATTAGGCACCGTAACTATTACGGGTCTAAATGGCGTAGACCTGGGATTCGGAGGCGAATCAGAATGTCAAGTTCCTGATGCAGGTTGTGAGTCACCGGTCGAATTTCTCGAATCGGTGACAATATTAGCTCCGATCTCGAGCACATCACCATCACCGCCACCGCTAGTTCTGCTAGAACAGCCGTCTACGCCGACGCTAAATGCGCCAGCTACAACTCCGTCAGCCCCCCGAACGACAGCGACGCCTGCAAGAAAGAGGAGTCACCGCAAAACCCCCAGTGTGCTCGCAGGATATCTGGAGCAGGAGGCAATTTACAGAAGGGAAGAAATAAAGCTAAGACGGCAGGAGATGGAGATACGAAGGGAGCAGCATACACAAGTGTGCGGCGCGATAACTGGTTTAACAGCGGCCGTCACTGAGATGAATGCGCTACTACGCTCATTTCAGGGAGAGGGGTAACTTCTATATTATTTAATTTTGTATTTCTTTAATTACAGGTTTTTTTTTACTTTTTTTGTACATATGTATATATTGTTGTTATATGAGTTTATATTTTTAAATAAGCTCGACTGAATTTTGTCTTTTTTAGTTTTTCTTTTTTTCAGAAATAAAGTGCCAGTGGGTTTTTATTTTTGTTTTCCCACTTTAAAAAAAATATTGTTTTTATTTTAAAATTAGGAATTTTATTAATCAATCAATTTTATTTCCGTAACATTTACATTGTTCGAATAATTGATTGGCGTATTCTTTCACCTTCTCTGTGTAAACTGGAGCTTGCATACTCTACTGGTCCTTCGTGATTTTCGACAACTTCTTCAACTTGTACATCACTTTCTGGAAAACGGGCCATCATAATATTGTGCAAAATCGCACATGCGTTGGCAATTGAGCCTACAGTCTCTGGGCTGTAATGCAAAGTCCTGTGTTTTGAAAGGCATCGAAAGCGAGACTTTAATACGCCAAAGCTCCTTTCGATGACATTGCGGGCCTTGCAATGCATTTTATTATATTTCAATTCCTGCTGTGTTGTAGTTGTAGATAAAGGTGTCATAAGCCATGGCTCCAACGGATAACCCTGATCACCCAAAAGCCAGCTACCTCGCTGAGACCACACAAATGACCGCACACGTGAAGTTGTCCATATACCCGAATCATGCACCGAACCTGGAAATCTTGCACAAAAAAATAAAAATTTAAGAGTATCATCGCACACAGCTTCTGTATTTAAACTATAATAACCTTTTCTATTCATGAAGAGGCTGCACGGTTTCGTCGGGTCATTGGAGGGCGGACAAATAACCGGGATATGTGTGCAGTCTATTGCACCAATGACACCTTTCAAGCCGAACTTAGAATAGAAACCTGCTTTTATTCTTAACTGCCTTTCTTGTGTTGTGGGAAACGAAATTTCCGAGCCTTTTCGCTTCACAATAAGCCAAGATATGTATCGCAATGTACGCGACACTGACGCTTGACTCATTGGGACTACATAATTGTTTCCCACACACTTTTGATAGGAGCCATTCGCGAAAAAATAGAGTGTCGTGAAAAACCGCACACCAAATGGCAGCGATGTTTGCTGCTTGTCGAATGGCTGCAATTCAGCAATCAATGTGCGGCAAATGTCTTTTGGAAGTCGAAAATCGCCTTCAAATTGGGGATCGGCTGTTTCAAAAGGATCATATGCATCCCGCAAAGTCCTTAAATATTGTCTTCTGGCGTTGCGCTGGTCATCTTCCTCCTCCTCTTGCAACAAAAGCAGGGCCAAAATATTCGGCATTTTCGCAGTTTATATAAATGTATATATATTTATTTGTTAATTTAATTAATTTACAAAATTATTTACTATGAAATTAACTCGCGAAACACAATTTGCAAATTTGACAGAAATAGGTAAATATATTTGATCAGCTGATTAATATTTGCCATGGCGAATTTGAATTTACCCACCCCAACACGAGCGAAAATATTTACACCACTCTCAGTGATGGCAGATTGATACACAATTTTACCATGGGTAACTAATCACCCGAAGCTTTTAATTTGCCATATGGGAAATATTTTACACGGTGGCAGAATCGACACATAAATCAATTATTGAACCTCACCAACATGGGTTTGTCCGCGGGCGGTCCACCGTAACCAACCTAGCGGTTTTTTCAGAATTTTGTGTTTCAGCGTTTAAGTGTGGGTTTCAAGTAGATACTATTTATACTGATTTTTCTAAAGCTTTCGACAAAGTTTCGCATACCATTTTACTCCAAAAGCTAAAAAACTTGGGGTTTCACTCAATTTTTTTATCTTGGGTAAAATCATATCTTACTAATAGATCGTTGTTTGTCGAAATTGAGACATGCAAATCGTATTCGTTTGTAGCTACTTCTGGTGTTCCACAAGGTAGTATCCTTGGTCCTATCTTGTTTATACTTTTTATTAATGATATTGGATCTTGCTTTAAATATTCAAGGTTTTTACTTTATGCCGATGATTTGAAACTTTTCCGTAAAATAACACGCCCGTCTGACGTATATCTCTTGCAATATGATCTGGACAATCTTGTTTCTTGGGGTCTTAGAAATAAGCTTTCTTTGAATATCGATAAATGTTTTTACATGACTATCTCTAAGTCAGCAAATACCTTAATTTCATCCTATAGTATATTAAATCATCAGCTCACTGCAGTGAAAGATTTCGTCGATCTGGGGGTACTGTTTGACAGTTGCTTTACTTTTGTAAATCATATATGTTACATTCTGCCAAAGGCATACAGTAATTTAGCCTTTTTACGCCGATATGCGAAGGACTTTAAAGATCCCTATACAAGGAGTTTTCTATTTAATTCGCTTGTTCGCTCAAAATTGGAATATGCTTCCATAATATGGAGCCCAATTTATAACTGTCATGCTAATAGAATTGAAAGAGTGCAAAAAAAATTCACTCGGTTTGCACTTCAACCATTAAACTTTGCGGACCCCTTCCCAACGTATAGTGCTCGTTGTATGCTTATACATTTGAAATCTCTAGAAAGTAGAAGAATTATTCAATCATTAATGTTTGTATACGATGTGATTTGTGGTTTCATTAACTGTCCTGAACTCCTTGAGCAGATAGGCTTTAACGTACCCAACAAAGTATTGCGTTCTCAATATCCATTTTATCTCAATGTTGTCAGAGCTAATTATTTTACCATAGCTCCAACCTATAGGGGACTTTCAGAATTCAATAAAAACTGTTTCCTGACTTTTCATTGCCAAGGTCGGTATTTAAATACGGAATCGAATCATTGTATCCTTAGAATATATGTATATATTTTTTAAGTGTCGTAATAATTTACTTATAAGTATTACTTTGTGAGTCTAGTCTGTAAGGTTATTAAAATCATAGACTAATAAATTGAATTGAATTAAATATCATAGTGTAATGATGTAAAGTGTGCCAGATAGTTGACATACGCACATGTGAAGCTCATTATCATTTTGATTTTTAACCCGTTAGAGGTATAGATGCTAATTTGTTTTACAATTTGTGTAATATTCATATAAATATATATTTCATGAAATAATCTGATGAGGAGATGTGGTGATTTCCGAAATTGTTATAATTTCTACCACTCCTCAATGTTGTTGTCTTTTTTCTAAAATACTCTTTATACTGGCCTTAATATTGTCGTTCACTTTGTTTAATAAATAAAATCTTTGCCAAAATGTTTCGCCTGAATAACCACACACTGAAAATTATTGTTATGTGTGCTACCCCGGTACAAATTACAATAGCAAGCAAGCAAAATAGCTAATTGTGAGAAATGGTTGTATATCAGTCAACAAAAAAACTAGATACTTCAATTTATAAATTTGCAAAAAAATAACTATGAGTGATTTATTAACCAAACAGGCAGCGAGTATTAATGAACAAACGGGAAAAAAGCGACAGTATAAGTAAAATGATTCAAAAGCATAAATTCAAATGCAACTGCTTCCTTGCAAATGTGTACGAGTCTGCCAGTACCAGCAAAAGTCTCTCCCGTAGCGTACCGGGATAGTCGAGGGCGACCCAAAATTCGCCCTCCGATATACCTAAACGGCGTGTGGGCACTGGACGGAGGGCCCACTCTGATCGTCGCATGGCCTCCAAGATTTAGGAGCGCTATGGCGGCCAGCGGTGTCTCAGAACTCTGAGAAACACGCGAGTGAAAGTGCGAGTGCGCCTCCGAAAAGCTCAGTCTCAAAAAGACAGCGTTCTCAGGAGGTAGAGACCTCTTTAGTCAGCGACCCAGGACACAAATCGTTCAGCGAAATCGCTAAGCCATCATCTTGGGTGTCGTGGACCGCAGCAAGAAGGACGGTACCATCTCTAGGATGGATTGGATGCGTGTGTCGTGAGCGATCTCGGCCGTCTTCATGAAGTTGATCAAAGATAATCCTGGTCCACCTCCTCGCTGCGAGAGTGCGGGCTGGCACTCAGGTCTTTTTAAAAGGATATCGTGCGCAAACGAGCGGTCGGCCACGCTATATAAAGCGGCGGTTGCCTTTGCGTCCGTGAGCTCGTGTCGGACTCCGTGCGGGGCCCTCCGCACCAGGGAAAATCGAGGAAATCCCCCGCTATTGCAATCCGAACCGTCCAACACACAATTGGAAGGTCGGTCGGTTTGAGGGGTCCGAGGAACCTTATCGGCAAGCGCTGATTTTTCTTAACGCAGAGCCCCTCGGTCCTCTAGCTATGGCTTCGAGAAGGTACCCCCTCATTCCGGTTGGACCGGAGGGGGTGCCGGAGGTTTGCGGACTTGAGGCAGAGGAAGCGGTGGAACTTATTGAATCCTCCATGAGCATGGAGGCAGACTCCGTCAGGTCTGGGGGCGTCTCCATAGTATAAATAGGCTGTTCGCCGGGGCGAAGGAGGAGAGGCTTCTTGCCTCGGATATCGAGGACGCTGCCGCAGGGGGTTGGAGGGGATCACTGAGGATGATCATCCTGCAGATCAATCTCCAGCACTCGTAAGGCTCCACCTTGAGTAAGGTGGGGCAGATGTAGTCCTGATCCGGGAACTGTGGCTGAGCAGTAACGGTGTTTTTGGCATCGGGACGAAGAAGTACAAGCTGCTGGTGTCCAGCAACGCAGGTAAACCTAGAGCCTGTATGCTCATCAGGCGTAAAATGAATATATATTTTCTGTCTAATTTCAGCTATGGAGACGTTGTAACAGTGAACCTCGAGGGCGGGGCTGGAGAACTCTGGCTTTAGGCCTATCAGCCTCTCTTCTTTTCTGATGAAGGAGAGGCTGATTGATCTTCACATAAGGGAGGAGATACCGCGGGAGCGATTGTTGCGTGCTAAGCAAGCTTACTCGAAGGGCGGGTCTGTGGAAACAGCCCTCCACATGGTTGTTAACGTCATTGAAAAGTCTCTTGAACACAAGGACTTTGCAGTCGGTGCCTTTCTGGAAATGGAAGGTGCCTTTAATTACATCTAGCCACAGGCAATAGTTAGTTCCCTGGTGGAACTTGGGGTTGAACCGGGTCTTATAAGACTCGTCAACCACCTGCTCTATGGCAGAACTGTCGTGGCAGAGTAGGGCAACGCCTCCATTCGACGAAGGGTGATTAGAGCCACTCCACAAGGAGGGGTCCTCTCACCACTCCTTTGGGTCGTTGTTATCAACGGCGTCCTGAAAGAGCTGGAAAGGAAAGGCTGCTCGGTTAGTGCCTATGCCGACGATGTAGCTCTCATTGTCAGAGGTAAGTTTTTGATCACCCTTTTTGACTTCATGCAGGGTTACCTAAACTTGATCGTAAAATGGTCTACAGGATGTGGGCTCGCTATCAATCCTAGCAAGACGGAGCTCGTTTTATTTAGGTATAGAGTACAGGAGGATGGGAGGGTAGCGTGTTGGGCGGGAGAACGGTGAACTTTTTCACGGATGGGAGGGGTGTCTTCTGCGAGGAGCTCTCTCTCTGGTGAAAATTTAGGCTGCCGGACTATTGAGGTGGCCGCAATCAAGGAAGCAGCCGATTAACTACTCACCAATGTAAGGCCCACTAGACGGACTAACATTTATGCTGACAGTCAGGCCGTTATTAAGGCCTTGGGATCGCAAATGGTGAAATCAAAACTTGTCGGGGAGTGCCTGATTTCTCTCTCAGCCGCCTCGGAGTATCTCGACCTTAGACTAATTTAGGTACGGGGCCATAGCGGTATTCCATGGAACTGCATGGCTGATGAGCTCGCCGGGCGAGGTGTCCTGGAAGTTATTACTCCATGCAGGGAGAGGGTGGGGGCTACGGACTTCTCATGGATAGATGGGCTCTCTGTCGACTCAGCGAGCGCTGGGAAACTGTCACGCCATGCAGGATTGCAAGGACCCTCTGGCCGAGAGTGGACCGTGGGCGCTCAAAGAAACTGAGGTTGCTTACTAAGCGGCAACTCTCGGCCCTCGTAGGTGTTTTGACTGGTCATTGTCCTATGGGTATCCATGCGGTTAGGCTGAATATAGTCTCTGTAGGGTGTAGTCTGTATGAAGGGTGAGGAGGTGGATTCATCTTTTCATTTTGGGCTCAGCTGACTTGCTTTGCCCTGCCTGTATTTGTACTTTCTTGCATGTTTCTCTCATTGAGAGCAAAATTTGGTTACGCTCAGAAATTTCGTTACTGTCAAGTTACCCGATAGTTTTTCACTGGAGAATACGAATACTAGCTACTTTTAATAATTGTTTTCTACTTGTGATCAACTGAATAACTCCAATCAGCTGTTTATCTTACTGGTAAAATTTACCCAGTAAAAATCCGGTAAAACTTGCAAGTTCTGTTGTCATTTTCGCTCTCTTAATTTCCCCTACTTTGCTAGTTTTGGCGTACGAAAACGCTATCCAGTAAAATTAATGCTGGTTCTTGCTGGTATTTACTGGATAGTGAATACGAAAACAGAACTACATATTATTTGGCCCTTGTTTAAATTAAGAGAGAAGTTGAGGCAGAGTTATCGAGATGTTTTCCACGATCGGTTTTATAAAACCATAGTTGTCTGGAGAATATATAGAATATAATTTATATTGTAAGTAGAATCGGGAAATATCTCTACAGTTTCGCCAATATAATAAAAGGGCTTCTTACTATTTTCCCCAAAGTGGACCAAAACGTTTTCACCAATCTTTAAAACTTTATAACCCGGCGAAGCGCGACGACGGTTGAGTTGAGTTTCTTACAGGTATCCTCAATCTGTCCATGGCCACCCCCATCATTCCTGACATTTGGAACGTTGCGAGGGTGGTACCATTGCTGAAACCAGTGCAACCGGTCGGCAAAGGTGACTCCTATTTTCCAATTTCCTTGCTTTCGTCAGTGATAAAGACACTTGAGGCCCTACTCCTCCCATATTACACTTACCACCTGGGCTCAGTACAACAACCGCACACAACGCCATAAACATACAGTTGAATCGCGGTCTTAACCAGAACCGCCCCTGGGAGAGAACCGTCCTGGTAGCGTTAGACCTGTCAAAGGCTCTTGACACGGTAAGCCATTCCACACTGCTAGCCGACGTGGAAGTCCCACAGGGACTGAGTGGCGTCCTGTCTCCACTCTTGTTGAACCACTATATCTCCAAGCTCCCTCAACCGCCAGAGGGAGTCACAGTGGTCTCATACGCCGATGATTGCTCGATAATGGCCACTGGCAATGCAATTGACGACCTGTGTTCGAAAGTTAACGAATATCTCTCCGATCTTGCCCGTTTTGGCACAGGCCGAAACCTGGCGTTGTCCCTACTAAGCTCGGCGATCCTCTTTATCACCTGGACGAAGGAGGTCAGGCTGGATCTCAATATCCATATCGATGACACCCCCATTCCGACGGTTAACCACCGGAAGATTCTGGGGGATACATTTGACAGCCTACTCTCCTTCTCTGCGCACACTACCGCAATCTCCAATAAAGTACAGAGCCGCAACAATGTCCTCAAGTCTCTCGCCGGCAACACTTTGGGCAAAGGCATAGAAACGTTGTTGGCAACATACCAACATACAAGGCGATTGGTCGGGTGGTAATAAACTATACTGCGCCAGTGTGGTCGCCAGGAATCAGTAGGTAACAGTGGATGAAGCTGCAGGCCTGCCAGAACGCTGCACTCCGCACGGTGACGGGTCTGCTGATGTCGCCTGAAGGAGCACAACCTCATGCTCAACAAACAGCTCCTTGCTGGGTGTCACCGTCCGGGGCACCCAAATAAGCATCAGCTTGTAGATAAGCCATCTCCCAGGCACACATATTGCCCGTCATATCACTTGTATAAAAAACTTATCAATATGTTTATATGCATTTGCATTTTGAGTTGACATTCTCACGCATATTTGCATCGAAAAATTTTTCTCGAGGAAGTTGATTATAGTAGAGTTTAACATAGACTTCGTCATTAAGTACAATACAACCTTTCAAACCATCAAAAAATTTATTGTATAGCAGCAGTATGCGCCTTTTTCCTAAAATATTCTCTTTGTCAGATCTCTTTGGATACTTAATTTTTTCCCCCGATCAGTGTCTGATAACCCAGCATTTGTTTCGTTTCTCTTGTTTTAGACTTTTAGCTCTCTCTATGCTCAGCGTCTTTATATCTTTCATTAACACTGCATCTGTTATTTTATACAATATTAATTTTGTTGCAATTTTTGAATTTGAATTGCTATAAATTCGTTAAAACTAATTTTCGATTTGCGTATTCCATTGAGCATTCAAGCGCGAACTGAAATTAATGCAATTTAAATTGAAATTCATAAACGTACTATATCAATTACGTACACGTGTACTGATTTCGATTAGCGCAATCCACGATTAGCTGTATAGATCCCCACAATGCGTACAGAATTTAAGTGAACGATATTTTATGTAAATAAATTAAATTTAAATTATAGTTTTATTTATTAGAAGACTCTAGCCGAGTAAAATATAAAACCTTAAATTAATGGACTGAGACTGATGGACTTAACAAGGGCCCGAAATATGGTAGTACGCAGTACCACATTCAAGCATAAAAAGATACATCAAGCTACATGGCTAATGGAAAAACGCGAAATTAAATTGATCATGTTGTGGTAGACGGAAGGCAAGCTGCAATCACAACATATAGCCGGCTCGTTTCGCCACTCGACTTGCACTTCAGCTCTCTGAGAGCAATGTTCAGCAAAAATATATCTGCGCATTGGATCACATTTCTCGCTCATTACGTTCGACCGTACGACGAGGAATGCCGCGCCGCCATGGAAAAGAAAGATGATGCTGGAGCGTGGCACATCTACCAAGAAAAAAAGAGAGAAGCCGAGATGCGCGAGTGCCAGGAACTTTTGAGATGCTAGCCGATAGGAAAAATGCCAGAAAATTCTATCAGAAGGTACGGCAATTCCCGGCAATTTCCTGTAATTGTACTCTGCCCATCCACCAAACGGGCTATCTTGTAATATGCGCAAATTACCGCAGGATTAGCCTCTTTAGCATTTCATACAATGTCCTATCGAGCCTTAGACCTGCCAAGTCTACCATCGACCGAATATTCACGATACGCCAAATCTTGAAAAGACCCGAAAAAGAAGAATAGGCATACACCTCCTTTTTGTGGACTTCAAATCCGCTTTCGATAGCACGAGCAGAAGCGACCTATTTGCCGCAACGTCTGGTGTCCCAACAAAACTAATACGGCTAAAATGACGTTGACCAATACCACCAGCTCCGTCAGCTCTCCGAGCCGATCGAAACCAGACGAGGTTTCAGACAGGGGTACTCTCTTTCGTACGACTGCTTTAATCTTATATTACAAATGACAATTCCGGCTGCAGAATTAAACCGTTAGCGCACTCGCGTCTTGACTCCCTATTTTTTATTATGCAAATGTTTCGTTCATAGTGGCATACAATTAAATGTTCAGTTCTCAATGAAATACTATAGAATCAAATAGTTGTATGTTTTAATATATGTATTTAACCAAAATACACTTGAGAAAATAAAACCAACCTACACTGGATGATCGTATCAAATTCAACGTTGTTGAAGGCGACCTGTACGTGCATTTATAAATCCCACCAATTCATTCAAAGTTGATGCCGTCGGTTTACCCTTAGTGTAAGCACGTTGCGCTGCTGCTAAGGATTTCTTTCCCACGAGCTATTATATATATGTATACATATATTAGTCTATTAGTCTTTTCAGAGATTGTCTATTAGTTTTTTCAGACCTTTAAGAACAACGGAAGTCAGGGGTCGAACGCCTTTTGCCGTTTCATAATTAGGCATGACCAATACTTTGACTCGTTTCTAACTCAGAGGAGCATGTTTCATACTACACAACCTCTATAGATAGTTTCAAGGAGCGGTACTACGGTATCCTTTACTTGCTGTAAAATAGCCGATATTGTCCCATAGGAGCCTGGGCATTTAAATGGAGAGAAACTATTTATTGCATAGATTATAATTTCTATGCTTATTATTAATTCCAGCTCCAGTTACTGCTGCAGCCTGGGAAATGGGCTTGCACTAACGTTTCGAAAGTTTAGTCGGGGGAGTTTGTGCATATATTACTCATCTATTACATAAAGGATAAGTTAGTGTGCTCCTTTGAGAAGATTTGGCTAAGCCTAACTGTGTCTTTAACATTCTCTATCGAGAAGCATTAGGTTTGCCTTTGCTAACCTCAGTTCTCTTTTGTATGATTTTAAGGCGTTTTTCTTGGTTTATTCCTTCCGAGCCTGAAGGTTTAAACGGAGAGGAACTATTTACTGTATAGATTATATTATTATTATTATTATTATTTATTAAACTTATAATAAATTAAAAGTTTAATGGTATCTACAAGAGCATGGCTACAAGGCCATCAGCTCGGTTAACTAAGACAAAAGTATGAGAAGACTAAAAGATCTATTACATATGTATATCTACTAAGCAGGTATGTACATAAGTATCTCAAGTAAGAAAAATTAATGAAAAATATAATGTAGTAATTTAATGCTTGCGTTTAAATAGTAATTTTCAAGGTTGTAATAAACTGATGTATCTTTTCTATGTTCGATTCTGAAGTTGTTTTTAATATTTCGGTAATTGTTGTATTCCCGAAGAGACGTCGTTTAATGGTAGTAAGTGTAGAGCAGCTGTTATATATAATGTGGTCAAAAGATTGGGTCTGGTCACATCTGGTGCAAGTTGGTGGGTCTTCCCGTCTTAGGAGGTGTTGATGTGTTGTGATAGTATGTCCCGTTCGTAATCTAAGAAACGTTTTTAACTTGTCTTTAGTGACGGAGCAAGGGTACAAGGGCACGCTGTTGGTGTCTAGAATTTTTGAATAATGATGGTGATGATTTTTTTCCCTATTTAGCAGGTAATTGTTGGTACATGACCGTTTTAAATTAGTTTGAGGGTCGGGTTTTTCTATAGTTGTATCTAAAAAAAAGGGAGCTTTGCAAGCGTACTTTGCGGTTGTATCGGCCAATTCGTTTCCTTGGATGGAACAGTGTCCAGGTACCCAGAGGAGTTTTATTTTGTTTTGCGTGGATATAAGCACATCTTTAGTTTTGTCGATTGTGTCCCATATACTCTTAGATGGATTAAGAATGGACTTTAAGACAGCTAGACTGTCGGTGCAGACAATTGTTTTGTTTTTGGTTTTCGAAGCGATAACAACCGCTTGGTAAATAGCTTGGGCTTCGGCGGTAAAAACAGAAGCATGTTTATTAAGGTGTTTGTTGACTAGACATAGTCCTTCACCATTTACCACAGCATAAGCTGTTATATCTTCCATTTTAGACCCGTCCGTAAATACCATATTCCAATTATTTTGCAAAGCGAAGTGCTTCTTTGCTATGAACATTTTTTTGTAGATCTCTGAAGAAGTGTTCTCTTTTTTCTGCAACGATAGTTCTATGTCGATACTTGATGCATTAATTTTCCACGGTGGGTGCCGTGGGCGGAATGTTTTGGTAGTTGATAGATTAATTTCCTTGGCTCGTGAAAGTGAATGGTGCAATGCTGAACGGATTCTTGGAAGCCGCTTATTTTTCATAATATTGTCTACGCACGGGTCGATGATTGAATCATTGTGGAACAGAAGTTTAGTTAGTAGCTTCATCTCTGCTTCAGTTACCCTTTCTTCGATATGAGAGAGACCTCATTCTGCCAGGATAGTATTGATTGGAGTTGTTCGAAATCCGTAACAGCTGACTCGCGCCGCAGCGCGATATTGGGGTTTAAAAATGTTCAGAGTTGATTTAGGACTGCGTCCGAACAAGAAAAGACAGTAATCGATCTTACTTAATATTAAGGTTTTTGTTAGATACATGAGAGTATTAACGTGAATGTGACTTTTTCGAGACAGATATGACAGTAAATTTACTCTTTTGGTTAGTGACTTTTTTAATTCTGTACAGTGTTCTTTCCATTGATACCTGCTTGTAAATATTACTCCAAGAATTTTTAATTTATCGACATTTTTAATTACATAATTGTTAATGGTTATAGAGGTTAGTAGCGCGTTACATTTTTGTTTTCGGCAGATATGCATTTTTTTTGTTTTTTCAAGTGATATTTTTGCACCTGAGTATTTAGACCACAAAATAATGTCATCTAAAACGCTTTTTAGGACAGTATAGTTTTCCAAATTGGTTTTTATCCTACAAATGATATACAAATCATCGGCATAAAGACAATGCTCTACGGATTTATGATTAACAATAATTTTGCTAATTTCATTAAAAGCAATTTGGAAAAGGATTACTGATAAGGGTGACCCCTGCGGAATTCCGTTTTCAAGTAAGTATACTCTTGAATAACTTTCATTTATTTTAATTCTAAACTTCCGGTTTGAAAGAAAAGCCTTTACAAATTTGAAAATCTTAGGTCCGATTCCCCATTCCTTTAGACATTTTAAAACGACGTGCGAACCTATCCTGTCAATAGATTATAATTTCTATGCTTATTACTAATTCCAGCTCCATATTATGGGTATGTGACAGTTACTGCATACTGTTTACAGCCTGCGAAATGGTTTTGCAGGATAAGTTAGTCCTCCCCTTTGAGAAGATTGGGCTTAGCCTAACTGTCTTTAACATTCTCTACTCGTATTAATAAGCATTAGGTTTGCCTTTTCTATCCTCAGTTCTCTTTTGTATGGTTTTAAAGCGTTTTTCTAGGGTTCCAAATTCCGGACCCGATGCAATCGTTAAAGAGTTAAATAATGCTATTTCTAAATCTTCTACGTTATTCATTTCCTCGAGGCGGAGATTTAGTTTTCATGACACTCAGGTTTGATCATCGTGCTTATGCGTCCAATTGCTTATGCTTTGTTCTATCTCATGTATATGTTTCTCTTTGCTTACCTTCAGTTAATTTCTGGTTTCATCTGGGGTTCCGGTTGATTAAGGTGTTGATTTCTGGCAATGGGCTGTTCCTGTCGTTCCTGCCATCCTTAACTGCTGTTGTGTTTCCTGTGCTGGAATTAGAGCAGAAGAACACATGATGCCTTCATCTCCTCTGGCAGCTCATTTGGCATCAAAACTGACGACTGACGAAAGTGAACATATTTGTAGGCATGCATGCATACTAGCACCAGAGACAGAAATCAAGTTTCCAAGTATTTTAAAAAGCTTTCGTTGCTAAGAAAATACATGTAAAGTCGCGGTGTGGTAAAGAACCGAAACAGAAGCAGGAGCAGAATTCAGTGTATTTACAAAACAATATGAATACCGTTTTCATTTCCGTTTCGGTTTTTTGTTGCACCAACCCGAGAAACAGCAACAGGAAAAAGTGACCTTAACTTGGTGTTCCTAGCCGTGAGTCGAAATCGCACAAAACAAAGTTGCAAACAAACACAGAAATCGAGTCGCTGCGAGTTAAATAGTTGTATTTTCTTTATAAGTTTTAAGTGATGAATTTGTGCGCATTTAAAGTAGGAAAAGTTTGTTGGCATTGGAAAAAGGGGCAAAAATCCGACATAATTTTCGAAAAGTGCCAAAAAATTAAAATTTTCCAAAAGTCGAAGCAAAGGGTGTTGGTCCTTAAAATGGGCCAAATTTCCCCTTTAATCGAACAACGACAACACTGGCATTACGCAGCTACCATATCATGACAGGGGATCTGCTCATATATTTATTGTTGCTATCCCGAGCGAGCTTGGAGTTCCAGTTGGGACTATGAAGTGACACCAGAAACTTAAAAAATAAGAATAATTTAACATCATTTCCGCAACGAATTTTCACAATTAATGCTTAATATTTATTTTAAGAGTGCCATAAGAAAATATAGAAGCTTTTCGGCAACTCGCATGTAATTTTCGCGCATGTTCTTAAATATTATATTGGGAATATTTAAAAAAAAAAAATTGTTTAGCGCGTGGTCAATTTTGAAGTTTTATCATTATATTGGACTGTAAGTTTTCATTCTTTTTAATTTTTGTATGCAGGCTATCGCAAAACGAAACGTTCTAATAATTTTTTATTATTAATATAATACTATTATAGAAGCTTATAAAGCCAATATAAATATGCGAAAACCGTACAAAATTTTTTATAAAATAGTAATACGAATAAAATGTTTGAATTGTTGATTTATATTTATGTTTAGCCCTAAACAAATTTTTATTTAGCCTTTTTCGGGCTTTTTATTTTGCCTATTTAGCCTTCTTTTTCAAAAAGTGGCTATATTTGCACAAAATCACGACGCAAATGTATAGACCTAAATATGTGTGGGCTGTAATGAAAGCGAAAATTTAAGAAAATGTCTATTTTTCTAGAACGCTAAAAAATATGTAGGGATCTGTCTTCCAATTACAGCTAGTATTGCCGATTTGCCGTATTTGCAGGAACATAGCGTATTTTCCGTAAAAATTAAAATGTTTCGCCGAGACAATATTTGTCCCGTAAAACTAACATTCGTGCTGACCGGACGTGATTTTACTGCGCTCCGGGGTTTTAAGATTTTCCGCTGTCTATAGTGATTGGGTTTTAACTAAATTTAATAATGTCTAAGTTTGAGCAATTGACTCTTCATACTCGTAAATAATTTTTATCTATTTTTTTGGATAATATTTTCACGCTTGAAAACGCTAATTTTTGCCAAACGTATGTTTAAAATGCCGTGTGTGTGTGGACAAAAGGTCGATCGTAACCATGAAAAAGTGCAGTGTGCTAAGTGCAACGACCTCTTCCATATGGTCTGTGTTGGTGTTTTACCAGCTGATTTGGAATATCTGCTTAGCTCAGGCAATAAGTACTGTTGCAATAATTGTGTAGTGTCTCGTCGGAGATCTATCCGCACCCCTCCTCCTACTGCTATTCGCGATGAGAGTTCATTACAAATCGCTAAAAGCACGGCATCAACTAATCCGTCAATTTCCTCGCATACGAATTTCAGTGCTAACACCGCTTCGCAACAACACTTGTCTAAACTATTGACAAATCAACAAGTATGCGATGCTGGTAATGTTAACAATTCGACTCTTCTATCGATTCTTCACGAAATCGCAGCTCTTAAATCTGAGCTTGCTCATGCTTCTGCCTCAATAAGTGCTCTTCAATCTGATAAACAATTTCTGGTTGGAAAAACTGAAGAGCTGCGGCTCGAAATTAAATCTTTGCATAAACTTCAAACTGAAGAAATTACCTCTGCCGTGGCATTGCTCACAGCGGAGGTTAGAGAACTTCATGGCTCTGTGCATAAATGTGAGTGTGAAAACAATGATCGTGCTTTTGTAAATTCATCTACGCGCGCTCTAACTTCTGATGTCGCGGATTGTTCAAACGAGCAATGTAATTCGGCTACTGGTCCTCTCAAAGCTACTCCAGCTGCATCTGATAATAATGTTCCGGCGCCTACACCTAATGCTGTTGCTGTAAAGAGTAATGCTTGCGCTCACTCGACCTCCGCTGTTGGGTCGCATACAGCTACAGCCGCTGCTTTTGATGCTGATTTCCCTACGCCTATTATTGACCACATACTTTCTGTCGCTGATGGTGAGAGTTCAGCTTGCGCTCACCCAACTCCAGCAATATTATCACGCCCAACTGAGCGAGAAAATTACGCTACTTGTTCGCTCAAGGCTTCATCGGCTGCTGTTGATGTTTTGACTCCCATTCCAGCTTCTAGTGCTACCGTAGCTCGCTCAGTTGACCCGAGTGATACAAACACAAAATCATATGCCGCCGCTGCTGCTTCCGCTTCTACTTCTGCAACTGCTGACAAACCCAGCAATAAATTAAATATGCAAAAACGACCTCCTCGTGATTCAATTGCAGCCAATCGTAGGACATTAAAACTGCCATTAGTTATTGGAACTAGTAATAATAATGAGTTAAGTGTAGTATCAAAAATTAAATGGCAGCATCTCTCTTCATTTACGAATAACGTGACTAATGAAGATATATTGGATTACGTTTCTTAACATGCAACTATTGACAAAAAGTTCTTGGAGTGCTTTATGCTGGTAAAGAAGAATATCCCGATTGCTAGTCTTAAAAAAATCAATTTTAAGCTAGGTGTTTCTGAATGGTGCTATGAAAAGGTTCTGGCTGCGGATATATGGCCAGCCAACGTCAAAGTTCGTCCCTTTAGGTTTTTTCCCAAAGGCGACGTAATTCAACTCGATCCATGAGTCTCTCCACCTGTGATGAAGTTCAAACAAAACAGCTTCGCATCTACTTCCAGAATGTATCTGGTTTAAGAACTAAATCGAAAATACTCTTCGACTTAAGCTCACATATGGACTACGACATCTTTGTGCTCATTGAGAGTTGGCTTACTGCAGACTTCTGTGACAGTGAATTTTTCGACACGAACCTCTACAATGTGTTTCGAAAAGATCGCGATCCCCTCAGCACTGGACTATCTAGAGGTGGTGGAGTTTTAATTGCAGTTTTGAAAAAATTTCGCTCGTCCCGTCTGCCACTGGAGAATGATGACTTGCTTCTTGACCAACTGTGTGTGTCCGTGTATGGCACCTCTCAACTTGCCATTTGTGCGTCATATATTCCTCCCTCTGGCTCGGATGCTCTATATAAGGCGCACATTGATAATGTTCTATCTCTAGCATATAAGTACACAAATAGTAACTTTTGTATTCTAGGGGATTTCAATCTGAGTAATGTCGAATGGGCAAATTCGTCTGATTGCGCTGCTTTATATCCCATAAACATCCATACTTTTTCTGAATCGTATGTGGTTGACAATCTTTCGAGTATCAATCTTAGTCAGATAAATTGTTTTTAAAATAAGCTTTTTAGAATCTTAGATCTCATTTTCTTAAATGATAATATGCATTTTTCTTTACATGAATGCCTTGATCCCTTGTCGTGTTCTGGTCTTCACCATATTCCTCTTATTCTTCAACTGCAATTCTATGAATTTAAAAATACTTTGGTGAATAATCAATCCACTAGTTTTTGTTTTAACAATAATTGCGATTTTAATGCCATTAATTATGAGGTTTCTTTATTGAACTGGGACTCGATTTTTTCCGGAGTCAATGTTGATCTATGCTTTGATACTTTTAAGTCCAGAGTAAATGAAATTTGTTCTAGAATAATTCCGCCAAGATTTAAGAGTTTTTATAGAATTCCCTGGTAAACCAAGGAATTAAAGAAACTAAAAAATTTAAGAAATAAGTTCTACAAAAAATTTAAAGCCTCCAATTCTTCATCACATAAGGAAATGTATTTGAACTATTCAAGTGAGTTTAAATCCTTGAGTAAAATCCTTTATAGAAATTATGTTCAGAAATTTGAACAGAAAATTAAGTCGAGTCCGAAGGCTTTTTGGCAGTACGTTAAATCAAAAAAAGGGTGCTCAAGCATTCCGTCTGGTGTTTTTTATAATGGAGCACATGCGAATTCCTCTGTAGAGGCGGTAAATCTGTTTGCTGACTTCTTTAGCTCTAACTTTGAGCCTGAATTAGATTCTATAGACGACAGTTGTCTAATTGTGAATGCCCCAATAGATTTTGGATCACTCTCCATTACGCTCGATGACGTGATTGATGGCATTCTTAATTTAAAATCCTCAATGCAGTCAGATATTGATGGTTTGTCCCCATATCTTTTCAAAAACTGTCCCGCTTTTGCGTACCCTCTTTTACTAATGCTCAATAAATCCCTTGAAAGTGGTGAATTTATCGATGCGTGGAAGGTTACCTTCATAACACCTATACTCAAAAGTGGTAATAAAAGCAATATTGCCAACTACAGACCCATATCAAAGTTGTCTACAGTATCTAAGTTATTTGAGTACATTGTCAAGCAAAAGATGTACTTTGCAACTAAGCGGCTGATCTCAGGTAACCAACATGGCTTCATGACTGGCTGATCAACTGTTACAAATCTCGCTGTTTTCTCTGAATTTTGTCTGTCCGCTTTCAATAATCGTCTGCAAGTGGATACTGTCTATACGGACTTCGCTAAAGCTTTTGACAAAGTTAGTCATTCGCTTCTAATTTAAAAATTTTACAGTTTAGGGTTTCACTCTACTTTTCTGAAGTGGGTAAAGTCTTACCTCTCGGCACGCAAATGTGTTGTCGTAATGGATAATATCTCGTCTCATTCTTTTACTGCGACCTCTGGAGTTCCTTTGTGATATTCATTAATGACATATCTAATTGCTTTAAACACTCTGCATATCTTTTATATGCCGATGATTTGAAAATTTTCACTACTATTTCAAATCAGCTTGATTCTGCCAAGCTTCAATCAGATCTAAATAATGTTGCTGTTTGGTGTCACAATAATCATCTACAGCTAAACTTAAAAAAGTGCTTCCATATCACATTTTCCAAATCTCGTTCCCCGATAGTCACTTCTTACCATATTTCTGGCTCATGCCTAAGCACTCGAAGTGAAATTTCCGATCTTGGAGTGGTTTTCGACTCCGAATTTCTTTTTAATAGCCATATAAACTATACTATAGCAAAGTCCTATTCTTTACTAGCATTTTTACGTCGTTTCAGCTCCGAATTTACTGATCCGTACACTCTGAAACTACTATTTACATCTCTCGTCAGCTCTAAACTAGAATTTGCTGTCTTTATTTGGAGACCATACCACAATTCCCATATCAAAAGGATTGAGCGTATACAAAAAACCTTTATACGTTTTGCCCTCCGCTCAATTCAGTTTGTTGATCCGATTCCTTCGTATACTGCCAGATGTCAATTAATTGATCTTAAATCTCTAAATAGCCGAAGGACTATTCTTTCGCTTACTTTTGTAAATGATATATTACAAGGGGCGATCGATTCTCCATTATGCTTGAATGCATCTACTTCAATATCCCCACAAGAGACCTGCGCAATCATGAAATTTTTTTTCTAAATCGCGTTAGAACAGTATATGCTTCTAACTCACCTATATTTAGAGCATTAAAGCAATTTAATTTTCTGTCATACTCGTCTGATATTGATTTCTCTATGTTAAAACCGAGATTTAAATCCCTTTTAAATGAAATTGTTAAATAATTATATGTTGAATTTGTCTCTGTATAGTCTGTAAGAAAATGTACATTTTCTAGATTATTATTGAATAAATAAATAAATAAATAAATAAATAAATATTCGACAATTGCTTTGTTTGTTTGAAATTATAAAGTTTTTCTCAAGATTAGTTAATGAGCGTAGACATGGTTTGTAATATTCAGCTACGATTTCAATTGTGCAGACTTTTGCAATTATATTAAACATTTCATCAACAAACGGGCGGCATTTTGGTGTGGTTTTCTTAGCCGGTGGTGTGATTTTGTCATATTTATATAGATATATATATATATTTATTGGGGGGTTTTGAGTTGGTTTGCAGAGCAGAACTCTGTAGCCGAGTATATAGTGTATGCGCGACACCAAAAAATTATAGAAAAGTTTTTTACTAGAAGCGGTAATGTAAGCGCCAAATTCATTCATTCATTCATTCATTCATTCATTATTTATTAGGGCAATATGAATAAATTAGGACTATAATGGAAGATAGAATATCAATTAAAAGCTAAGTACTGAAGTAATTATAGATAGATTCCCTAAAATTGCTTTTGTTTATCTGTTTTTCTAATATTGGCAGGGATAGAGTTCCAAATGCGGATAGCATTAACGAAGAACAGCCTTGCTTAGACCAATGAGGTAAACTGAGGGGCTATAAGATCTAATATGTGGGCAGATTTGGTAAAACACAACTTATCATAGAGATACTTAGGAGATTTCCAAGTGATAAGCTTATCTAAAAATATACAATTGTTGGCCTTGTGATACTCCGAGATCTCACAACCTAAAAGTCGAATGGCGAAATATGTTCAAACCTTGATAAGCCGTAAACATAGCGCGTCACATTGTTAAACAATGTCCCAATCTTACGCGCAAAACTACTATCCAGCTTACTATATATCAGATCAGAATACGTTATAATTCGGATAATTAGCTGTATAGCAAGACGACGTCTCGTCTGCAAGGGGGTATAGAATCCAGATTGCCCTAAATTCCTCAGTGTGACATATACCTTGCTTACTACTTTGTTTACATGATCAGTACAAGTGAGACTAGAGTTTATGACAAAACCGAAATTTGTTATTCTGCGAACTATCTTTATAGGCTTATTGTCAATCTAAAGCGGAGGTAAGAAATTGAAGTCTTTGGTTTTTTATTATATATTGGTAACACACAAGATTTAGTACAATTTAAATAAAGACCATTTTCACTCGCCCATCTGGAGATTGTGGATAGCGCCTCATTGACATTAGCAGAAAGACGGTCGGCTTGACTAACAGGTCCAGATAAGTGAAACTGGATGTCATCTGCATAAGCATGTAGATTTGCAGTTCGGCAAACGTGGAAAACATCATTTAAAAATGAACTGAAAGGCAACGGGCCAAGAATAGAGCCTTGGGGAACACCAGCAGTCACCGCTTTCAGTTTTGAAACGTCAGCACCAATGCGCACTCGTTGAAATCGGCCTGATATATAGCTTTTCATAAGATCAAGCGCACTGTACCCAAATCCAAAGTAACATTGCAGCTTGCTACATAAAAGTGCATGATTAAAAGAATCGAAGGCCTTAGAGAAATCGAGTAGACAGAGTAATGTCAAGTGGTTTTTATCAAAGGGCATTCGAATGTCATCTAATATTTTTAATATGGCAGTGGTGCAACTGTGATTTTTCCAGAATCCTGATTGCAGAGGGGAAAGAAGATTTTCGAGATCTGCTCCGCCATTAGGGTCTCGAAAACTTTGGAGAGAGCCGACAAAATACTAATGGGACGAAAATCATTAATACAACTAGCAGAACTCTTTTTCGCAACAGGCAGTACTGTAGCAACTTTCCACATGTGCGAAAAGGAAGACGTAGTTACACCATGATTTATGATGTGGGTAAGAGTTCCAAGGATATGCGGCAACACAACCTTTATAAACTTTATTGGGAGTCCATCTTCTCCTTCAGCGTTTGAACTTATCCTAAGAACACATCTTCCCACATCATATTCTGTCACTGTGGAGAACTCAAACGGTATGCCGTTAAAACATAAATAACTACACGGAACAAAATATGATATCTCTGCACTTGACGTACAACTTTCAAGGAAAGCATCATTAACCAAGTCCAGAGGTAAGGTACAACGTACGCCCTTCTTCCTTCGTACCTTTAGATTATAAATATTGCGCCACAGGCCTTTAACTGGAAGATTCGTATTTAATTTTACACCGAAGTAAGCCTGTTTTTCATATCTGATAATAGGTGTTGCTCTATTTCTATCAGTCTTCAAAGCTTCCCAGTATTCCAAGGTAGGCTTTTTCTTCCATCTAGAGTGGAGTCTATTCCAATGCTTAATAGCTACTTGGACCCTTCTAGTGTACCACGGACAAGAAGAACATCTTTCCAGAACGACACGAACAAGCACATATTTGTCAAAAGCAGATTTCAAAATACCAACAAGAAAGTCAAGTTTGTCATCAACAGATTCATGAAGCCAGCAAGCACTCCAGTCAATACTGCCTAAGTCAGAGAAAAGCTCACTTGAATTAAGATATCGGTAGTCTCTGTAGGAAAGAAGCCTTGCTTCATTAGAACGGTCAATATTAATATCCAAACAGCAAAAAATTAGGTCATGGTCCGATACGAAGGATATTTGGTCAAATTTTAGAACAATGGTCAAGTCGGAAACAATAAAATAGTCAAGTAAACTAGGATTGCAGTTCATGGCATACCTTGTTGGAACAATAGTATTTACTAATGTAACTCCGCTGCTAGCAACACAATCTAGAAAAATATCACTACAACAATCACGTGGAAGAATATTGACATTAAAATCCCCACAAACAACAATATTACTATAATCAACAATATAATCAGATAAGACATCAAAACACGAGTTTAGGCATACAGATTTACGAGGATTGTATACGCAGGAGACAAGGGCTTTAAAATGCTTACCAGACACCTCAACTAGTATAAATTCTGTGTTATTACCACCTGATTTAAATAAGAGTTTCATATGAAGATTGCATCTACAATAAATGGCAACTCCACCACCCAAGGCCGTAGCCAGGATTTCATTTGGGGGGGGGATTAACTAAAAAAAACATTTCAAATTCAAATTACATATGTACATATCTTTATTCAGGCTTTACAGTGATTATTTACATATAATACATACTTATACATCTTAAAAAATATATTAAAAAAGCATAAAATAAAAAAACTAAAAATATTTCATTTAATTTCCTGTAAATTGTTAAAAACACATATTATATGTACTATATATGTATTTATGAAATTAAATTTAATCGGCGAGCTTTTTTCGCAGCAAATATGTCAATAACTTCTTTTGTTGGCACATTTATACGGCGATGAACCGACATCAATGCCAAACCATTTAATCTTTCCGTGCTTGTTGAGTTTCTGAGGTACGTCTTTAACCTCTTCATAGTTGAAAAAGATCGCTCGGAAGAGCATGTAGTAACTGGCAAAGTTACCAAAATTTTTAAAAGAAAATGCACATTTGGAAATAAATCTTTATTGCAGGCTTCAAGCGATTCTATTGCTGAATTAGGCATGTTTATTTCGGGTTCGTTGCGCCATTTTGTTTGCCAAAGCTGCAATTCAGACTTAATGTAATTGTCTTTTAAAAAATTTTCATAAAATGAAAAGGTGTTTTCGTGAAATACTGTGCCAGCCTTTACACACTCTTTTGGTAGCAATTTGTAAAGTTGTGTCACTGTTACATTATGCTTTTCAAATCTTAGTTTTAATTGGTTAATGAAATCATCTAAAAGTGGAAGTAAAATGGTTATTCGGTAGTATTTTTTTGGATCTTTTTCAACTATGTTTGCGCGGTTTTGCTGCCGCCCAGTTATTCGAGGCAACGCTATTGTTTCACCCAGAAACTCAAGCAAGTTCTCAGCATCTTTAAAAATATCTACGAACTCTGTTTCTGAGTTTGTACGCATATTTTTAAAATTGTTTATAATGAGATCGACGTGCTGTACAGCAGCCGCTAAGTCGCATGAAGTTGTTTGAAGAGTTTTGCATAATGGTAAGGTGTATGCAAATATACAATTTAGGCAGCACAAGCTTATCACGAACTCGCTAGTTGATATTGATCTTATAAAAGAAGATGTTTTTGATGAAGTATCGCAATCGTTATTACCACTTAATTCTTCTAATGCACCAACAATCGCTTTAAAAATCTCTTTAAACCTCAGCAGCCCATCATGGTTTTCAACCCATCGGGTCTCGCACATTGCAGTTAATGTTCTCCATTTTGTTTCTGGCATATTTTGTTTAATATATTCTGTTTAACAATTTGTTCGTTTGGCGGAGGATTTGAAAAAGAGCCCTATTGATTTTATAATGCCAATTGCATTTCTGATGGGTTGAATTTGGCATGAGTGACACAAAGCTAAATTTAGCGAATGAGAGCTGCAGTGCACATAGAGAGCTTCAGGATATTTTTCTCGGATTATTGCCTGCACACCATTCAAATTGCCTTTCATGCTTGCAGCACCATCGTAGCCTTGTCCAACTAAATAATTACAGTCAATTTGCATATTGTGTAAACTTTCCAGAATTGTTTGAGCTAAAGAAGCTCCTGTTGTGCTTTCAACAGTAACAAATGTAAGAAAATCTTCTCGTACGATATAAACATTGTTGTGGAGCTCGGTGTATCTTACACAGATGGACATTTGTTCCTGTCGTGATATATCCGTTGTTTCATCAGCCAGCAAGGAAAAACTCTTGGCATTATTAATAGCCGTCACCAGTTGTTTTTGAATTATTTCACCACAAACAGAAATCAATTCATTTTGTATAGTTGGACTATAATATGTAGCATTTAACTGCAAAGTTTCATCATGTTGCTTCAAATCTATATCGCCACATTTATGACGCATACGTAATATAGCTCGAAAATTACCATCATTAATATCTGGTTCAGACTCATTGAATTTAATACATCCGAAATCGCAAGTTCCTCTTAATGATAATTCTTGTCGTCCACACAGCTTAATGGTTTCAACAATGGGAACCAGTTTTTTCCTATTTTTGGCAATATTAGCGGATCGCGCGATGTCTAGTTGACTCCTTATATCTATTTGTTTTTTTTCATATACGCTTATAAAATTATCAGCAAATAATGTGCAGTCTTGATGATACTTGCTTTGCTCATGCCGCTTAAAATCCGCGATCGCGTCTTTCCACTTGTTTAATGGTTTCACAACCAATAAGCTCAGTTTTTGGTGTGCACCCTTCCCAGCACATTCAGCTGCAAATAAAACGCAAATCTTGCACAAAGCACCTTCAGGCTTTTTTAAGGTATAGACCAGCCAGGAGAATTGATCGAACCATTTGTGCTGAAATTTCAAATGTCTTTTGTCGTCTGTGATTGGGAATTTGTAAGATTTCTCTGGTACCCAGGGTTTTTTCAATAACGCATATTTTAGTTCATCATCAATTTTTTGTTTTGAATTAGCATAAGATCCTAAATCCAATTTGTCAAGCGGGTTAAACGTAGTTTCGTCTCCAGAAGAACTGGTAGTGGCGGCGACAGGAATAATAGGAGTTGAGCTATCAGTAGACACTGATGAACACTGATCTGGTTCTGGTTCCTTAGCACTATCATCATTTTTTTGTTTTTTTTCCAAGTATTTGAAAAGTGTGTTGTTGCTTGAACGCTTCGACATCACAAAACTATTTAAAAAAAAAATTTAGTATGCCTACGAATACAACACAACTTCTTTCTAACAACATAACATTGCACTTTACTTACCTAATCAATAAAATAAACTAAAACTTTTTATTTATTCAAGCAAACTCAACAATATTATTAACCAAATTAACTATAACGAACTTGCCACTGTTAAACGCACTTCAAAAGTGACAAAATTGATTAAATATGTGATCACATGCGCGAAATAAGAACCGTTATTAAAATTTACAAAGAAGGAAATGGCAAAACAAACTTGCATGCTTAGTCGTCTTTCAAACACGGCAACTTTTGTTGCGGCAATTCGTAGTTTGTGGGAGAGAGAGCGACGAGGAAAGGGGAAGGGCACCGAGTTGCTCGTGCTCGGGCAATTCGCTTTGTGTTCTCATTCTTCTTAGTATTTTAGTACTCTTGCTTCACAGCCTACAAAAACAAATACATGGGATGGAGTTGCTGTGTGTAAACGCGATGGGCAATTCCAAAAGAGGAATTGCCGAAAATGAGCAACAAAGTTGCCGTGTCTGAACTACGACTTACCAAAGTTGCAAGCGAAGATGAAACAAAACAAAATATGCGTCCCCATTAGAGCGTTCAATTTGTCTAGTAACAAAAAACAAGCAAAAAAAGTACCGTACATTAAAATTTCATAAAAACAAAAACGATAAAGCAAGCGTGCCACAAAATATATGCGTACCTATCTATAAAGATTGTCGTTAGTTCAGTAGTAAAGCATATACATACATACATAGATACAAATAATAATTGAGACTAACTTTTCACATGATTTCTATGCTTCTAAAGAATACAATTAAGCATATTTATATTATAAAAACAAAATTAATCGCATTAATTTCGGGGGGGGATTGATCCCTGCCATCCCCCCCCCCCCTAGATACGGCCTTGCCACCACCTCTCTTGTCGATACTATCATTTCGAATTATATTATAGTTATATATACCAGCAAAGGTATCACTTACCCTATCATCAAACCATGTCTCAGATACACAAATAATGTCAATTAACGAACACTCAAACACATTTCTAACATAGTCGAGCCTATCAGCATTTAAGCTACGTGCATTGAAATGAACTATGTATGTATGTGTGTTGAGGCCTTTCTGTTGGCTACATAAAACATTAATCTTAGCAATGCTGTTATCAGTAACGCTAGAAGCCCTGCATTGCATATTCATGTGAATAATAAACAAAAGCAACTTTAAGTTTAACAGAAACATTGAGAGGAAATAACAGAATAGAACAGAACAGAACCTTAATTACATACTTAAAAGTATAATACAAATAACAGCTGAGAATAGAATAACACATACTTACATACAAAAGTGAGTACATAAGATCAGCGAAATCGCAGTAAATCTTCCTCAGAGGAGAATTTAATAGCAGGCGTACTCTTTTCGGAACGAACATATACAGCGCCTTTGAGCGTAAACACCGCCTCTACCTTTTCCGCACGTCTGATCTTGATTGCCTCCTGCAACAACTTTCTGTTCTCCACAGAGAGGCTTTCGAAAATGCTAAACCTGCCCTCAATTCCCAACACAGTAAGAGGAATAGCCGATTTAATTCTCTTACGACATTCCGAGAACGCTCGAAGAGTACGGTTACGGTCCAAGGGAGAATAGAATTTTATCACTACGGCGCTATTTGGATTCACTGTTGACTTTTAGGTGCGGAATACATATATCCTTTATTTGCGGCACTATATAGTCAATTGAAAGACAAATTTGGTTAAAGGTGCTCTTGAGGTTTTCACCTTCCATATATGGCACACCAAATGCAACAGCATCAGCTGCGTGCTCAGAAGTTGCCTTCTGCGACAGCACACTTTCGAGAGACGTCCGTAGAAATGTAATCTCACAATCTTGCTTTTTCATCTCAGCCTCTCACTGCAGCCATTATAGCGGGAAGAGCGACATTACGTCGAATTTTGCCGCCTTTGCAAAAGGCGATTCTCTGCTACCACGACGTGTTAGTGAAGTTTGCGTTGCGTTTGCCATTGTTATAAGCTCGCAAAATGTAGAAAACGTGGAATCAGCGCAAAAAGCAAAACAAAAATGTTTAGACTGTGTCGCTGTTATTTAGCACAATGGATAAAAAAAATAAATGTACTTTAGCCGTTAGTAATTTATAAAGATAATAAAAGTATTTTATTTCTTTCTTAGTATTATTTTTTTCAATTTTTTTTTTTGGTGAGAGGATTTTGTCTACTGGGGTTTTGTTAGACGAACGGAACCGGAGAAGCATTTTCTTTGTAATCAACTTTTTAGTAACAAATGTTGAATTGATAAAATTCTTGATAAAACTGCCTGACAAAAAGATTTATCGAAAAACACAGAATATGTCCTAAACTAAAAATTTCAATATTTTAATATTATAATAAAAAACCTTATAGGGTGAAGTTGTGTAAAGAAGTAAAATTTCCCTCAAAGCAGTTTGTTACTTACGCTTTTTTCTTTCACCTGGGACTTGTGAAGACGAAATACGAATGTTGAGAAAGCGGTATTTCAGTTTTAATTCTTCAACTTTTCATTTGTAAACCGAGCAAATTTTCATTAACCCTCATTCATTATTTCAGAAATCCCGCCATCGCCTTGCTACTTTTATGTTGGTATTTTGTCATTTTAATACTTTCGCAATTGGCATGGACTCGTCGTTTATTATTAAAATGCCCCCGCATATTTTCTTTTGGACTTTTTTCCACATTCGGACCTAACGAAGATAATGTGAATGAAACATTTTTTCAGATAACATTTAAGGCAGAAGGCTGGGATAAAACCGCAAAACGTGTTCGAAACATATTTATTGATCCACCGAATAAAGTTTTAGTGGGCAGGGTAAGCGGTACATGTCCCTTTTATGGTGTGGCATGTGTTTGTCTTCTAGTGAGCGCTGTAACCGTGCTTAATGAACACTCAAAACTTCCACATCGGTTTGTAAAATTTAGATTGGTTGTGTCCAGCAGGTTAAGCTGTTGAAAAGCAGTTAAGTAAAATTCCGTTGAACGAAGCTTTTATTCATCGTTCATTGGACATTTTTACTGAGCGATGTCATAAAAATGGAAAATAAACAATCGAAATTTTTTATTTATTTATTGATTATATTTCAGTTGAAAATAAAAATGTGTATCGAACGTCGAAGTTTTAGCTTAAAAAGTATCACGACGTCCATCAGAGCTCGCAACTGTTGAATCTGTTGAATACAGCCTTTAACATTTTTTTAAATGAAAATATAATTATTAATATTTTTTAGGGGAGGAACATACACTCCAGGCGCAGCATTTGAGAATACCAGAATAATAAATGAACTTCAAAAATATGAACATGGCTTATCTTTTGAAATTCATAGCGTTGATCAAATGGATTATAAACAATTATAATGACTGTGTGTAGAAGTAATACTAAATACTGTGATTTATAATATATAATAGCTTTTGAACTTATAATAAACACCTTCAGATATGGTACAATACTGATTTACATTCCGTAAGGCAGTGCCTACAAACACAGCGCTAAGTCCGTATTAAGCGATAAACAGCTGATAAGTTTCAAAAAAAGCAAAAGGTAAATTTGTTATAAGTGTATTCCTCTATTTATAATTATCAATAGTTCTGACACTTTTCTTGTTTCCTTTAGCATTATTATGCATGACCATATTTTTTGTTTTTATGAAAAAAAAAAATGAATCACTCAATTATGTTTTTTTTAATAACGTTGATTTTATGTAAAATTTCAACAGAATATCATTCATAAAACACGTTTTTGGGAACTTTTTATTTGACCTATAAAACCTTAGCATTCGGCTTGCCAATTTTGTACCTGGTATAATAAGAAAAACCAAATGATATAGCAGAAACCAAATCCCTTTTATCCTTTGAACTTAAATCTTACATTTTTTAGATATATGTATATATATTATACAAATTGTATATGTACATATGTATGTATACATGTATGTATGTAAATTAAACGTTCCTTTAAAATGAGAAAGTTTTTAAAACGAAAGGAAATCAGATTCAGCTCCAATTGTAACTTACGGATAGTGGACAAGACTAAGTAAGTTTATTGATTTTAACGGAGTATTGATTACGGTATTCCTAATAAAATACAAACTTTACATTAACCTTGGAAAAGATATATTGAATTACATTAAATTTATTTCGTTATGATTTATTTCCCAAAATCCAATCGAATTATTCAGATTCTAATATTAATCAGCAAAATTCAAAGTTATGTAATAGTCAAATTGAACAAGATTTTCTGTCAGAGTAACGGTGGAAATGATGCAACTTATTTTTAATTTACGGTTTTTGTTTATATTATTAAAATTTGTGGGATCTTTATTTCTATTTGGTCGATGAACTGTTAATGTTAAAGAAACTATGAAAAGATTTTTGTTTATAAATGTCATGAACTCATTATTATGGTAAGCGTATACTTAACACATCTCCTTTTCTTTAAGTCGCCCCGAGTCTCAAAATTTCTGTTTCATTTTTTAATTTCAAATGATAGGCTGTTAAATATTTTTTCTTTTTCTTTCAAATTCGGAACTCGTTTAAAATTGAGAAACATTTTAATTACATATTTGATAAAGTGCAACGATTACACTGTGCTACAGTGGAAATTAAATATACTTTTCAAGTGGCATATCAGCGGTTGTAGATCTGGTCGAGTGGTTCACCAAAATGTGTTTGAAATTTCCAAAACACCTTCAAATTCTCAACTTATTCATGAAAAAAACCAATTTGGCATAAGCTAGTTTTTACCTCATTTAATTTTTAAGCAATTTTAGGTTTTAATATGCATTTTGAAAGAAGAATAGTGACACTCTTTAAATTAATAATGACTTTTGCGAAAATAGTTTCAATACTTGGAAAATATGTATTTGCGATCAATCTGAAATTAGCACAATTTTTATTGTATACGGTTTATTCGTCGATAAGCGCCATTGTTTTGAATTAAAAAGTTCATTATTAATGCATTTAACTTGTGTTTTGATCGTACATACCTGGAAAGTGTATGAACCCGAATATGTTTGTACAATATACATACATACTCCACAAATTAGAAAGAATGGAAGTCATGAAAATGTGGGGGGCAGAGATTATCTTTTTCAAACCCGATGGTTTGGCATTGCTAACTTTTCCAAAGACGCCATAAATGTTATTTCTTTCAGCGGTAGCTGTTGGCGATCATTATAAAACCCGTTATTAAAGAAGGAGTGATTCAAATCATGTATCAGAATCTAGTAATGAATGCTTGAAACATGAAAGGAAAGTACAATTTCTTGCAACCAGTATGACATCGACCGAAAGACATTTTGTTTCATCGAAATATAAACCTAACGTCGTTCGAAAGTATTTATAAGCTTAGCAATACTGACGGCCAACTCGTTACTGCTCAGATGTAGATGAATTGTTTATTTGCTTACACAATAAGCACCTACTAGATGGTTGGTGATTAGTTTTGGATGGTTCAAGTAAGAGTAAAGTATTACAATATAAATTAATGAAATCAATTAATTAATTAACGTCAGCAAAAGATACATTACTGACTGGACCCCTCCAGAAAAGAGTCACAGAGCCCTTGGGCACCTTCCAGCAGCGTGTTTAATTACGACATTGATCAATCAATATGTTATTTTGATTGCCGTTTGCTGCTAAGTTCCACATTTACTTTAAAGGCATTTTTTTTTGATTATTAAAGATATTTGCTCTGAAAAACATTATGCGGGGGTTCTTACCGATCAATACAAATACAAATGGTGTGATTTACAGCCCACGCTACGCAGAACATCCGATTCAACACTCATGAAAACGCATAAATTGGTTAAATATCATTTTATCTTGACATACAGAGTCCTTCCTTGCTGCATATATGTAAGCTATTCTAATAGCAAAAATAAAATAGTAAATAAAGTACTACATACATAGCTATCAAAGAGTTAATATTCATTTGTCATTTGTGAAAATAACAAAATTCCTCAACAATTTGTGGGTGAAATTATTGTTATATTAATTGTATTTGTACGTATGTACATATGTGCATACATCCACTGCCTGGGGCATCAGATGAACTTAGAGTTAATCCATACACCAGAGAATGATGCGAGTTCATCCATCAAGGTATTTTATACAACCATTGATTTAGATCAAACGTTAAATTTAAAAACGATGACCTTCATAAACAGGATTGTAAGGGACTGAGTCAAGAAGAATATTGCACATTAAACCCTCGCACCATTGATTTCACGACTAAAAGCAGTGGAAACGATAATCCGAAATTTCGAATGTTTCGTTAATTGCATAGAAGATAGATAACTCTTACCTTACCCATGACCTTCCCTATCTATGTTAAGTAGGGCTCTATTGGCTGACTGTTCTATGGATATGCGTAGTGGTGTCAGGTCCACAATCACCTCCAATGCCCCCGTCGGACATGAACGCATTGCTCCCGTTATGCATACGCATACCAGTCGTTGGAGCTTGGTAAGCGATTTCCTCACTGTTGACAGCGAATTCCTTGAGACCCATGCCACTGCACCATATGTTACTAACGGCCTGGCTATCATGGTGTACATCCATCTAAGTATGCTCGGGCTGCACCCCCAGGATTTTTCCGCTAGACGTCTGCACACCATTATTGCTTTAGTTGCTTTGGATGCTGTTGCATTAACATGTTCTCTCCAGAGCAGCCTGGAGCCCATAGTTAGATAAAGGTATTTCACTTTGCTCACCACAGCCACTTGCGTACCGACCAACGAGATTGTTCTCATTGCTGGTAGTTCTTTTTTTCTAGAGAAAGGTATAATGGCTGCTTTCAGTCCCACTCCATCGCATCATGCCTTTGTCAGATTTAGTGCTCTTAGTTAGTTAATGGTTAGTTTTTGTAGAAGTTTATCTACTACAAGACTCCACAATAGAGGCGATAAAACTCGCCCTGTGGGCAACCTTCACTGGTTTTCAGCTGTATTACCTTGTCTGCTACATTTGTTTCCACAGTTCTTGTCTTGAGCAGCACTTCTACCCATCAACAGATAGGCGATTGTATTCCCTTTTGTCCAACGCCTGGAATGCCCACGTATGCGAGGCCTTATCGAAGGCTCCTTCTATGTCCAGAAATGCACCCATTACGGTCTTCCCACAGTCAAAGGCGCTCTGTATTCCCGTCGTTAGCTGGTACAGGGCAGTGTCAGTGGATCTTTCTGCTCTATACGCATCCTGAATAGAACGTAGTGGCTTCCGCCTAGTGTCATTCTCTATTGTTAAGATAATTGGTCTGAAGACTTGGCCAAGGAATAGTCCCTTTTCCAACTTATGGTATAAATATTACCTTAGCTCTCCTCCACACAGTCTGAATGTAGGACAATGCAAGGGAGTCCTTCATTATCTTCACCAAGTGTGGAATAACTTGTTCGCCACCCTGTTGCAACAACACCGGCCCGATACCATCCAACCCCGGAGACCTATATCGCTCGAACGAGTTCATGGCCCATCTCGTGAGTGCTGCGTAAATAAGTTTTTAGCTAGTTTCCACTCAGATTGTTATGGTCTCATTCTCCCCATACAGGACTCAATTTCAGGTGCAGATGCATCAGGGAAGTGAGTCGCCAACAGAGGTAGAGCTCTTTCCTCTTCACCAGGGGTATACGTACCATTTGGTAGCATAATAGCTGGTCTAGTTTCTACATTTTCTTTAGCTAGCGCTTTGTGAAGCCTTGCCGCTACCGGTGTGAGGGTGGTGTCTTCACAGAAGCTTTAAGAACTGTCCTTTTTTGCTTTCCTGATTTCCTTACTGTATGTTGTTAGGCCCGCGGCATACTCTTCCCAGAATCCATTGCTCTTGCCTCTGTTAAAAAGCCGCACGATCTTACGTACGGATAAGAGGTGCTGAGATCACCATAGAGTCTTGGACTCCTCTGGTTTTTTTTCAGGGTAGTTGCAGTATAAGGCATCAATGACAACGTCATTGAATCTACGTACTCAGTTTTCTAATTCTATACAGTATGTCTTCCTTTGTATGTGCTCTATACTAGGCAGATTTAAACTCCATGTGTTGTACTTCTCCCATTTAGTTTTCCTGGGGCATCTATTGGAATCACTGTTCCTTGCTTTACCGCTCAGCTTGAACTGGATGATTCTGTGATCCGACAGAGAGGCTTCCGAGGAAACTTCCCACTGCGAGATCAAATCGTCAGGCATTTTGTTGCTGAGTGTTATGTCAAGTACTTCTTCTCTGACTCTGGTAATGAATGTTGGTCTGTGCCCAACATTGTGTATACTTAGATCACTCCTCATTGTGCGCATTGGCATCGCAACCAATAATATCAGCTTTGCTTTCTCGCAGTACCTTAGGAGTTCTTGGACCTCTTTTGGGGGTTTGGTGTTGTCCCTAGCAAAGTAGGCGGCCGCTAACACTACGCTCATGGAGATTTTATCCTTCTCTAATGGTGTATGCTCCGCTACAAGGTCCTGCGTCAGATATTATGTAATGCAAAAGAATTCAATATTGTTTTTAAGCACTATACAAGCTCAGATGAGAGATTCCATATTACCGTATTTCTAGCTTCCTTTAGGCCCCTTACCTGATTTTTGTAGACCCACGGCTGTGGCTCGTATACATCGGAGAGACGTAACTCGCTCATCCTATCAAGCTCAAGTTTGCTCAAGTCGAGATCTCAATTAACTCCTGTGAGGAGGGAACCTCCATACAATCATGGGCAAAGTTACTGGGAGGAGGGATGGTCGATGCGGATGGTGCAGAGGATTGAGGGTTTGAGGTGGATTTCTCCTCCCTGAACCTATAGTACATCCGATAACCATCCCTCTTCATTCTGTTGTAGGACTCCTCATCTACGCCAATGACTAGTCGTATACCACGTTGCCAGGTCGAGGTATGTATTCTATCATTTTGGGCGGTTAACAGCCCGATGGCGTGCTCGATGGGCTTTTCCGCACTCCTTGGGAGGAACAGCTTCATAGTGTGCATTGGAGGTATCTCTTCTCCCGTCCTAGTGCACAGCTTCGTGCTTTTCCAGGCTCCGAGTTTGGGCGTTACCTTCGCAACCCATGTTGCGATGTTCTCGTCTTTACAATCGACTAGGAGCAATCCTGGACGAAAGTACATTCACAAAAAGCTAGCGGGTGGGTCCATCCTTTGAAGACCTCGTCCATTATCGCCTCCCGCAGATTGGTTAGGTCCTCTGAACTCAGCGCTACCGAACCTGACCCAGTCAGCCTTTTTAAAGTTGATATAGGTCCGGTGGTCCGCGGAGACAAAATCAGCAGGTCTGTCAATCGAGATGATTATGGGTAGGTGGTCTGATGCAAGCGATAGCATAGGTCACCGCGTTATGCTATTTATCAGACCTGCGCTAGCTATTGTTAGGTCAAGCGAGCTGCTGCAACTACCCATAATCCTGGTGTGGGCATCAACATTCATCGTGCAGAATGTCGAATTGTCTATCTGCTCTGCCAAATCGTTTCCCTAACGATCACCTGGTAGGCTTGAATGCCAGAGATCGCGGTGCGCGGTGAAGTCACCAACTACCAATCGGGTTTCACCTCTGAGGAGCGCACCTATGTCAGGGTGATATCCTGCGGGGCAGCAGGTGACAGGGGGTATATAAATATTGAATATTTCGAGCCCGACATCGCCTGGCCGGGCAGCTATTCCTGGACATTCTAAGGTAGTGTCCCTGCGGTCGACGTCTTCTTCGATAAAACGACACTGCACAGTATGATGGGTAATGAATGCTAACCCACCCACCATTACCTCGCTCGCGATCCTTACGATGCACATTATAGTCGTTGCAACTCAACAAGGTTGAGTTGCTGTGCAATTTCGTTTCCTGGATCGAAGCTATTGACAGATTATGCCGACTCATAAAGTCGGTTATCTCCTCTATCTTGGCCTGCAGCCCATTGCAGTTCAGCTGAAGGAGTCTCGTTTGCCTCGGGAGAGTCATCGCGGAGAGAGGTGTGAGGGAAGGGTGATGTTGCCCACCTGGTCCCTGCTGCACATGCACTGACACATTGGGCTGCCTTGAGGTGTTGTTCGGCAGCGCCGCCACGGGCGTGTGCGGTTGCAAGGGTCTGAGCAGACCTTGAGATGGCTCCATCCGTAGCACGAACTACTAATCTAAACAGGGTTAGATTGCCGAAACAACAGTTCTTGGCCGGGTAAAACCCTGGTCATTCCGGTACGTAGAACCGACTGTCGTGGGAATGGCCAGTGGTATTTTGACTCCAATGGTTAATCACCCTACGATGTGGGGGGTAACACTTGGCAGGCTGCTATCCTTCTCTGCGCGCATTACCGCAATCGCCAACAAAGTACAGAGCCGCACCAATGTCCTCAAGTCGATTGCCGGCAACACTTGAAACGAAGGCAAAGAAACATTGTTGGCAATATTCAAGTATACATTGACCGTTCCCCCGACAGTCGGTTCTACGATACCGGAATCAACCGGATTTACATATATCCGGCCAAGGACTGTCACTTCAGCAGCTTTTCTCAAAATTGTATGGGGAATATTTTATGCTGTTACATTACCTCTCGCCCTCTAAATTCTGTTATAGGATCCCAACCACCACCTATTGCAGACGAAAACTCCCAGCTTCCTGGCGAGGCCCAGCTAAGAACTAGATACTGTAGTAGACTCAACTCCTACTTATCTAGAATCAATATACCAAATACATATCCAGCATGTGGATATTCGCCGCATGATACTAAACACCTAATCACATGCTCTGTCAAACCTACTCTACCCCCCCTCTCTCTGGACCACCCTGTTGAAACAGCGCGTTTCTTGGGCCTCCTCCTAGATAAGTTCGACGACAACGGCTATGGGTGAATCTTTATTCAACAACAGCCATAACAACACTCTCACAAAAACTCCTCAAGAACTTTTATACATCATTCCTTTGAGTAAAAAAAAGTTTTTATTCTATTTTTATTCAACGAAGCGCTCTTTATTTGAGCTGAAAAACATTCGAGTTTTTCAATGATAAGTATTTCGATGTGATATTCTTTAATTATTTGAATTTTTCAATGAAACATTTGTCAATCTAATTTTTTGTTTGAAGATAAAACAATCTGCTTTGCTTATTTCAAAAATCGTAATTTTGTAATGGAAGACAAACTTAAAACAAAATTCAATTGCAGACATATTAAGCGATTGTTTTTGTCAAGGCGTATGTACCACCGTAACATTGTTTCTTTATTTAATGAAAATAACTCATTTGCAGAAATAAAATACAACTGCATTGATTTTATTTTTTAAAATAGAGCGTAGCTCCCTTTATCAAAATTTATATTTTTTAAATAAACGTTCATTTAATTTTATAGAAAGCAAATTGTATAGGTTTCCAGCATTCAGCCTGGAATGATTTCGGAACAAGTAAAGAATAGGGTACACTGAGCTAGAAAAAATGAAAAAGTGGGCGTGGTCCGCCTTTTTCTACTGATTCTTATGGTGTACAACTTTTTTCCGCAAACGAATAGGGGAGGTGTTATGGAGGGGTAAGGGGATATTTTCAAAACTTTTAATAGCTTATATTTCAAATATATAACCGATTTCAAAAATATTGACATCGTTAGATAGGTAACTAAAAGATATTTCTCTTAATGTGTATATTTGTATATTATATATAAATATATATCTTTTTTGAGAAAATCAACAAACAAAAAAATTCCCTTTTTCAGAAAAACTATTGTTTTCTTTAAAAAAACACGTAATTAACTGTATGTAAAAATATAATTGTGAAATAGCCCATAAAAATACCTTTCATTTGATATATGATTTATTATAGTTATGTTTAAATATTATAAGGTGCTTTGATTTATTTATGGTGCTGTCAAATGGAGAATTGGTCATATTGAGGGTTGTGATCCTTGAGTTGAATCAACATCTGTTTGCTTTGTTAAATATATTAATATGGTTGGATAGGTAATTAAGAGATCTTTCACTTGATGTGTATGTTTGTATATACTTTATATATACTTTTCGAGAAAATCAAAAAAATAATAATAATACCGCTTCTTTTGTTTTTAAATGCGTAATTAACTATTAGTAAGAATATATTTTTTTAGAAATAAACGAATAAAATATATGTAATAAGAATACGGTTGTTTTATTTCACTTTTTCCAGTTGTCCCTCTTTATCCAGTTCACATTATTTTTACGTGTAAAGGCCAGCGCAAACAGGCGCGGTACGGTATAGAGCGGTATAATCCCGTACGATATGCGGCAACGATATACGCCAAGGCACTCAAACAGGCGCGGTGCGGTATAGTGCGGTATAGTATAAAACATGGTTGCCATTTCAAACGTCATCTTTTAATACGTAGTTGATTTATTCATTATCGTTATGGACTCCTCAAGCTCTGAAGACGAATTACTGTTATTAGCAGCGCTTCTTGATGAAGAAGGCAGAAGGTATATGTTCAAATACTTATATTCATAGTGTAGTGTAAAAAGTTCTGTATGTACTTATGCATTTGCTTTTTTTCGTTGAGCAACAGGGTGCCACCTTCTCTTTTCATTGAGTCATTTACGCATTTGATCGTTGGATCATTGCCATATTTTATTAATATTTTCCAACATAAACATAAGAATTAATTTATTTTACTTACTTTGTGAGAAATAAAACCAAAGAGATTTACAGCATATGAGTTACGAATGTTTTGAAACTGAATTGATATTTATAATATAAAAATATTTCGCAAATAAAATATGTATGTGAAACTCTAGCCCAAAAATACAACCCTGCTTACGATATATGTGCTTGTACCGCGCGGTCAATTGTGCACGCTGCGGTATTTTTTTTACCGCCCTGTACCGCACTTCCAATACCGCGTCTGTTTGCGTGCTCCCATATACCGCCATGGTATTTGATACCGCATATCGTACGGTCTGTACCGTACCGCGCCTGTTTGCGCTGGCCTTAACACCTTTTTGCGTAGGCGGCCTTCGGCCGCGCTTCAAAAAAATAACCCTGGCCGGTCCAACACCGGCTACGCTGACCACAATATTTTTGCGTGCAACACCTGCGGTCTTCGGCTGCGCTTGAAAAAAATAGCCCTGGCCTATTGAACTCAAGAAGCTTTCAAATCAAAAACATCTTGTAATATTTAAACATAACTATATTAAATTGTATATCAAATTAAAGGTATTTGTATGGCCTATTTCAAAAATATTATTTTACATGTAGTTAATTACGTACTTTTTAAAGAAAAAAATAATTTTTCTTAAAAAATTGTTTTTGTTTGTTTGTTTTTTGATAATATATACAAAAATAGACATTGGATGAAAGATCTCTTGATTACCTATCCAACGATGTCAATATTTTTGAAATCGGTTATATATTTTTTGAAATATAAGCTATTAAATATATTGAAAATACCCCCTTAACCCCTCCATAACACCCCGTCCTCCACCTCCTATTCATTTGCGGAAAAAAAGTTGTACACCATAAGAATCAGAGGCGAACCATGCACACTTTCTCATTTTTTTCTAGCTCAGTGGACCCTATTCTTTACTTATGCTATGATTTCTATTATGCAAATCTAATATATGTATATTAATTCCGCAAACCCTTTTGTTCAGTGTTGTTCTAGTATCTACTTTTACGCACACCATTTCGTTTAATAAGTCTTTTACATTATTCCTGAGTTCGGTGAGTTTTGACACTCTCTATTCTTTACATAATTAATATTGAGTTGTTTCGAAGAATTTTCATACAAAACTTCGTCAAAACACCGTGTTATACTATGTATCGAAGACTATATCAGATACATTCAAGTCATCGATATTTTTGCAACTACCCCTGCAAGGAGCGTGACCTATAACTATCGTTTATATGAGCGGGAAAATGAACTAAAACTATTGGCCAGTTTTATTGTTAGTTTTGTATGAGCATCGGGTATACAATTACCACTTCCTTTCTACGTTTTTTTGCATTTATTCAAACGAATCCACAGAATTTTTTATTTTCTTGTAATACATACACACATCCTTTGTCAGCGGTGCTTTACTAAAATTATACTAAAATTTTCTTTAATGTATACGTACTTACGGCAACACAAACAGTGTGAATTGGCTTTTACTCACGCTGGCATTAATGTAAGTATGTACATAGTATGTACAATGCATAACTTATTTTTGACATGGTCAGGCATTTTTTGCAGTGTCTACTTGCGATACATCAGTGACTTTTGAGGAACTTAAGTGAATGTGGAGAATTAAATAAAAATACGTTGGATGTCGTTTAGTGGGTTTATATTTTGAAATTGGATTACAAAAGAAAATTGAATATTGAAATGTATTTAGCCACGATGTTAAGTTTATTATTGCTTGCAGAATTGACTATAGCAGATTGCAAAGATAACAGATCTTTCGAAGCCACGAATGAATGGCAGGAAATAAAGGAAGGTTGGTCGTTTAAAACATGGATAAATGTGCATTTAGAAGGTAGTTTTTATTTGGTATACATATTTCGTAGGTCAGAGAATCTCAGCTGGGCTACATGTACGCATTAACTTGGAAACTGGCAAAAAGGAAGCAAAACTATTGCAGGAATCTGAAAACAACGAACATAAAAGTTCAGCTTTGTCCAACGTTGAGAATATCGCAACCAATCTTAAAGAACCCGCGGAACCTGCGTTGAAGATTAGCAAAACACTGTCAGAAGCCCTAAAAAATATTCCCAAAAAAAGTTTGGGTATTGAATATTCACCGGAGAAATTGAAACAAATAAAACGAGACTTCAAAAGTTACAACGAATTGAAGGAGTCTTTAAATGGATTGCACTATAAATTTCGGACTGATGCAGAGCTTATAGCCCAGTTTATTGATGAGTACAAAAATCTTAGCAAAGCAGAAAATGAGCTTTCGATGTCATTGCAGACGAAACTTATAACACAACTTCGCATACTGGAAGATCTTGATTATCTCGTTCATCAAATTGACAATGCGTTGTGGTTTATCGACAAGGGAGGATTAGACCAAATTCTTTTACCACTGGTAGTAAATGAAACAAATATAAATTTACGAATAAAAGCTTTTCGTGTATTGGGAGCAGTAACTCTTAACAACCCTAAGGCTCAAATAAAAGTTTACGAAAGAAATTTTGGATCTCATTTATCTCAAATTCTTATTTCATCAACAATAACAGAAGAATTGTCTTCTGCATTATACGCCCTCGGTAGTCTTTTAAGGAAATTTCCATTGGCATTGCAAAGAACTCTCTCAACTTCCGGAACGCAAGCACTGATCGCTGTGTTAGCTAAAGAATGTGAATTAAAAGTTAAAGCTAAAGCTATAACACTTATCAGCGATATACTCGTAGAAAAAAAACATGTCCTTTCAAAATACGCTAACTCAGATAACCCAACGGCTGCAGCACAGTATGCCGAAATAAATCTGCCAGAATGGTTGAAGGCAAATGCATTTTGCGAAACAGTCGATATCTTGGTTTCAACAAAACTTTACGAACTGTTCGACCAGCCCGATTTGGTGGAGTACTTTATAGTAGGATTAGAAAATACTGAAGAGATCTGTAAATCTGTTTGGTCACAAAGTCCTCAATTAAGGCATTCTTTATTAACCATAAAAAACCGTTATAAGCAAAGTCAGAATGAATTTCGCATAGAGGTAGCGCAGCTAATTGAAAAACTGGTATATGTTCTCTATAGAATTAGTGAACATGATGAGCTTTAGATTATTATTATTATTTTTTCAATTAACTATAATTTTTAAATTGAATAAAAACTGAAGAGTTTGTAATAATAATTAATTTTAAGCTGATTGTATTATGTACTTAGGGGAGGACCAAGGACGATAGCTTACAATATTGCGCCTTCCCGTGGCGAAGTGACGACTTTAGTAAACAAGAATATGGGATAGAGAAAATTGAATAACTTCCAATATTTCAGTGAAAAACGTGTTTTAATTGTTCTAAGGTGTAGCAATTTGGATTTGTAGGCAGAGATTTAATAAATAAATTTGCAAAATACTAAAAACAAGTGGCTCTTTTTCCTAATTTGTGAAAAAAGATTTGTCTAGTTGAAGTTGAGAATTGTCAAACTTGGCAAAAGCAAAGTTGCGGTATCTCTAAAGACGTCACCTTCTGGGGTGTACGATACCGGAACGACCCGCATTTATATCCGGTCAAGGCCTACCAGTTCAGCAGTATTCCCCAAAATTTTATTGGCAACGTTTTATGCTGTTACAACAACAACAACGCGGCACATTTGACCTTTTAACAAAAACAGTCTCAAATTTCCTACAAAAGAAAACATATTTTTTAAAAAGTCATATCTTTAGAAGCTTTGAATGTTCAATGATGAAAAAAAAAATAATAATAAAACAGCTAATTTTTATTCGTTCTTAAAAAAGTTTAAAATTCGTCAAAAGCTCCCCCAGGCTGGGGCACATATGACTTTTTTGTGGGTACATTTGACAAGCATATTTTCCATAGTGGTTTCTCAGTTTAAACATTAGTTATGTTTTCGTATTATGCAGTAAAAAACTATGCAGTAACTTGCCAGCAACGAAATATCTGAGCGTAAGCAAAATTTACTATCTATGAGAGAAACTTGGAAGAAAGTACGAAAACCCAAAACCAGCAGCAATAAGTTGCAAGTTTTTTTTACAGCTGATTTTTGTTTGGCGCGAAATTTAAAAATTACATACTTAAAAAAGAAATAACTCCATAATTCATAATTAACGTCTCGCAATTTTTAACTGCAGCCACTGCGGAAAAAATATGCATGACTATCCTTGCAAACACACAGACTCTGGGCGTCTTACTGATATACTTACATACATATGTATGTATGTACATACATATATGTGCATGTACACAATAAATTTCATAAACTTAGTTCACGTTTATTTGTTTACCCACTTTTTCTATTTTTCACCTTTTTTAATAAAAATAGTTAGCAGTTTTAATAATTGTTTTCTACTTGTGATCAACTAAATAATTTCAATCAGCTGTTTATCTTACTGGTAAAAATTTATCCAGTAAAACTTGCAAGTTCAGCTGCCATTTTCGCTCTCTCTTTTGTTGGCTTCTTGCAAGTTTAGGCGTACGAAAGCGCTATAAAATTATTACTGGTTCTTGTTGGTTTTTTTTGTGTTACCCAACAACAATTAAAAACCACACATTCACTTAATAACGACAGACTGTCGTACTTGAATTGTGTTGGTAGGAGATAAGGAAAAGTGGTAAAAAGCAACAGCAGCTTACATGCCGACTGTGGTCCATTGGCTAAGCACTTGCCCAGCAAGTGTTGTGGGTTCGAGTGCTGGTGGTCATGAAAGAAATCTGATTAGGAGATGTGGTGATATCCGAAATAGCTATAATTTCTACCACTCCTGACTGTTATTGTCTTTTTTCCAATATACTTTTCCTAATACACTGGCTTTGAGCTCACAAATTAATATTATCAAAATGATTATTACTTTGAATTGTTTTGACGTAAACTGTACTTTTTGACGTTTATACTTTTCGTAAATCGCTCAAGTCCAAAGAAAATTTCCGAAGCAACAATTTGTCGAGGTGGCAGTATGACTTGACAAAGAACATACATAGGACTATAAGAAGGGACAACACGTTACTTTTGCTTTTCTCGTTAATCAATAGGGTAGCAGCCCCTTCTCTTTTCATTCACTTATTTACGCATTTGGTCGAAAGATAGGGTGGTACCCTGTTGGCCAACGAGAAAAGCAAAAGTAATGTGTTGCCCCTTGTTGTTGTTGTTGTAGCGTCTAGTCGCGCCCCGTAAAGAGCGGATTCCCCATGGTCGTTGTCGTCGAACTCATCTAGCGGGAGGCCCAGGAAACGTGCAGTTTCGACAGGGTTGGACCAGAGGGAGAGGGGGGTTACGTCAAACCTATGTGTTGTCCCTTCTTATAGTTCTATGTTATTTGTCAAGTCGTAATGCCACCTCAACAAATTGTTGCTTTGGAAATTTTTATATTTTTTAAAGAAATTTTCCTCGCATGATAAATACACGTACTAAACCGTATTAACAGAGTTGTAAGAAGTTTTTATTGAATAAATTGCTACAAAAGTAAGGGATAAATAATTTTCGCTCATTAAATAGGTAAGGCTAATAACAGATATGTGTACATATGTATCAGAGAGCAGTTTTGAGTGTGCTCGAGCCTGTTTGATCACCCTCGCTAAAAATTGAGCACAAGCGAATGCCACACTAGGCAGCTATGTTTTCGATCGAGTCGTACACCCGAGAGCAGTTTTGAGTATGGTCCAGTCTGTTTAATCACCCTCGCCAAAAATCGAGCACAAGCGAATGCCACACTCGACACCCGCAGCTAACCCATAATTTGTGCAACTAATGAAACGGATACTCGAACGTGCTCGAGTTAAATCTACAGACGGAATGTAGACGTCGTGATGTCGTATTTTGTGTAAGCAAAAATATAAGAAATGGCAAAGTGTATGTGCTGTATACACATAAGCAATAGATAATATTGAAAGGATTTTTTACCATATGTGCACTGCTCTGCCGATCCCACTACGCAAAGCCAAACAAGCAAATTATGTGCACACTCGAGTTGAAACTCGAACACTCGACTATATAGATCTGCAAAGCACCCGACCCCAATCAAATATGTATGAAAAGCACTCGAGTGTTGTGACCAACATGTTCGCCTTGAACTCAGTCGCTAACGAAAAATACTTCTGCTCGTTTAAAGAGATTGATGCAAAACGGATTTTGTTAGATGCTCGAGTATACACGAAAATTATGTATCCGTTGCAGCTCTCTGGTATGTATGTATATACACATATAATACTAAGTCTACTCCTGGTGGTACGGCGTTACGCTCCAGTTAAGTGCATTCCTTTATAGGGGTAAAATATTTCACGGAAGAGTGGTCGGAATAAACAAAGGATAATTTTGGTAATACATCTGTAGTTACCCTGCACGCGGTAGTCAACTTTTCTCGAACCACTGAGAGTCGAGAAAAAGGAATCCCAGTTTTTTTGGAATTGCTCTACCATTATACTTATTAAATTTATTGCATACTGTTTATTTGATATCAAAACCGGTGTCTAAAACTTAGTTTTACCCGAACTGAGATTATTCTTTACTAATTTAAAAAAAATCTAATTAATTTTCTTTTTCGCTGATGTAAGAATATGGTAGCTCCATTTCAAAATGAAATGCCAAAAGCAAAGTTTACGTCGAATGATAGCAATGGCGGCTAAGAAGAAGTGAAACTATGCCTATGTTCCTTCTGATACATTCCACAATTTCAAATTTCCTGTCATGATATTTTAAATATTTCCCCATATGTATTTAAGATCATTATGGCAAGCACAAAATCGTAAAGTATTTCAAAAAGAAATTAATTTTCATTAAGGAGGCATCAGAATAATATTAAATTTTATTTTAATTTTTCGTTCATCTTTTGTATATTAATGTTCAATACATTGCGCTCGGTTTTAGAATACACCGAGTTGAGTTCCTAACAGTAGTATAAGCTAAGTTTATAGGTTTAACGAACTAAAAACTCAAATATTTTTGAAGTTGTGAAGTTCAAATACGAAAACATAAAAGGGATATTCATGTTACTCTAGCAGTCTGCTTGTTGGTAGTGCGGCAAAAATTTTCCCGTGAGCGACCTTGCTTTGCGTATTTATTTTAGCGTCGTTTTGTTGACTATTAATGGGAACGTAAATAGACATGAAACGATAGCATGCAGATATCAATACTTTTACTTCAAAGTATCAAAAAAAGGAAATATCGTATCTAACGTATGGATAGTTTTGGCTATAAAGGTATTTCGTATGCATTAAGTTAAATTTTATTTTGCAATTGACTCTCATATGTGCAGTTTTTAAGAACAACCCCCCAAATGAATCCATATAAGATAAATGAAATAAAACGAAAAGAAAGTAAATAGCAAAAATTAAGGTTTCTTTTTTTGCAATAAAGCGTTTCAAATTATGAAGGTGAGGTATTAAAAAAGAAAAGTTTGCAAAAGTAATTAATTTAAATACGAAAGATTTTCCAGCAGCTAAATGCCGCGAAATCGTATAACACTGCGGAACAAAATTTTGCGGTCGGAGATTTTTAAGTCGATATAGGGTAATTTGTGGGCGCTGATTACGAAAATAATCAGCCCTATCACGCAATCCATCGTATACTGTTTTTTCGGAGAAGTTACGAAATTGCGATCATACAATTCGAACAGCTCCGAACGTACATTCGAAATTCGTAGAGTGGCATTCACTGAATCCACTCGTAACGTCAAATTGTGAAGTTTCGGACAATTTTGCTACGAAGAGTTTTTGCCAACGGAGAAAACCTACGAAAAACGGAAAAATTTGAAAAATAAATACAATAATTAGAAAAAAAAGCTAAAATGTAAGTTTGAATTTAATAAATGTATAAACAGCATCGAATATTTTCAAATACTATTTTTTGCCACTTCCACAGGTCCAAAGTAATAACAACAAGGCAAAGGTACGCGGTTTTGCTTGACTTGTTGCAGAACAAACCTGAAATGGCACAGGGATTCACAAAGTGCTCCAAGGAAGAAGCGTCGGAGTTTTGGAAGAATGTGGCGGAGGAGCTTAATAGTATAGGCCCACCAATTAAAGGCATTTCCAGCTGGAAAAAAGTAAAATATTGTAAAATGTATTGTTTGCAATTTGTATAATTTTTTTGCAGGTATGGCTAGACTGGAAGACCTATATAAAAAAAAAGCTGGCCGGGAATAAAAGGGAACAAGCAGCAACAGGTGGCGGTCGAAATAGGCAGCACCATTTCAACGAAATGGCAGAAGCCGTTATCAGGTTGACTGCATTAGAGACCAGCACGCATGGCATACAGGACACAGTGAGTGTTGGGCTACCTGTGACAGCTAACGTAACAAATGAAAGCGAAGCTGACGTATCGATGCTGTCAGAGAGATGCAGTCCAGCACCCCCAAGACGTGCTTCTTCTGCGCAGAGGCCAGCCACAGAGGCAAGTGCGTCGCAGTTACTGAAGGAACAAATTTTGATTCAAAAGCAGTTCCAAGAAGAGAACATCAAACACTTTTCTCAACAGGATGCGAAGATGGGAGAGCTTTCTTCAGGTATGCGACGCTTATGCAGAGCGACTGAAAAGCTTTACGACCTGAAGAAAGCAGAATTAGAAGAAGCTCGCAGGCACAATAATGCAATGGAATGTTTGATTGGTGCTAAAAATGCAATAAAACAGCAAATGTTAAACGTGGAAAACAAAACTTTGGAAGCAATTCAAAAAAAAAAATAATCCAATAATTGAAAGCCAAAAATATTTCGTATTAAAATTTATTTTGAATATTATATTCGGGTTAGTGTCCTAGATATAGATTCTCTTATCTGAGAAGCTGCACCACTGTACGTTGATGAAGAAGGTTCATTATTTTCGGTTAAACCATATGGTTCCACATTTTCTGGAATATCGTCAACCACGCGGTAGTGAATGCAAATATTGTGTAACGCTGCCGCAACATTAACAATTTGGCACACCTTCCAGGGCTCGTAATGAAGCTCACGAGCACCCAGCAGGCATCGAAATCGGTTTTTAAGTACACCAATTGTCCTCTCAATAATATTTCTAGCTTTTGCATGCACTTTATTATAGTTACTTTCGGGGCTTCCTGTTAGAGGAGAACGGAAAGGTGTCATTAGCCATGGTTCAAGGGCGTATCCGGCATCTCCTGTGAAAAAATATGATTGTTTTGATTTTGACCATTCAAATTGGGCGGATATACAGTGGCTCAAAGTTTAACTCGGACATCCAAAAAAATTAGGTGTACGAATAAAACTTTGGATCACTGTATGTACGTATTATACATACCCAGAATCCAAGTATTACGTTCACCATCTAGGTACTTATTTTCAAAAAAATTTCGCGCATTGTCAGCAATGAGAATCATGGTTGCTGCCAGGATACTGCGCATTCACATATCGTATTCTCATTTCATTGTCGCATATCTACAAAAAATTACATAATAAATTTTAAATATAAATTCGCTGCCATACTTACGATCATCGCATTGGTACTATAGTAACCTTTACGGTTAAAATATAGAAATTTGTCCTTATTTGGAGCAACAATTTTAATGTGTGTCCCGTCTACACACAAAATCGCGCCTGGAAATCCGTATTTCTGGTAGAAGTCCATCTTGGATTGCCGTTTTTCTTCATTGCTCAAATCGAGATTCACCCACTGAGGGCATAAATTCGTTTGAAGCGATGCCAATACGTCTTTTAAGACGCAACAAAATGTTGACTGGGCCATTGGGATGTCAAAGTCTTTACCCACTCCGTGCTGATAACCGCCTTCCGCAAAAAAACGACAAACGATGGAGTAAGGGAATAGATGACGACCTTGTAGAGCTTGTACTCTGTTCTAGAACCCCGAGGATGTAAGTAAAGGCCGCCTTATTTAAGCGATAGTTTTTAATAAACCTGTATTAGTAAAATATTTGAAAATAAATTTTAAATATGAAGTTATGTATGTAGATTCGTACATATATGAACTTACATTGATTCGTTTACATCGAGAGGGTTGCTTACATCCCTCAATGATTTTCGCTGAATTTTTAGGTTGCGTCTGTTTCTCCCACGTTCCTCCTCCATCAGCATAATTGCACACGCCAGCGAGTCCATCTTGTAATTGCTTTTCTTATGTTTGAATTAAAACAACCGATTTTTATTTTGTGTTTGAATTTATTTATTTACTTTGACCAGCTGATTTCGAAACGTCAAAGTTCAGAATTTAAGAATGGCAACAACTCTTTCGAGTTCACATGGATTCAGTGATACCAAATTGTTCGGATTCGTAGCTGACATTCGTATTCGTAGCTTTGCTCCGATGGATTGCGTGATAGGGCTGAATATCAGTTTTGTAGATTTAGCTCTAGTTTTTCAGATAAAGACTTTTAAATATTTCACGAAAAAACTTATTTAAAAATACCAATATGGATTTAAATTATATTTTTATTGCGCGCCTGTATAAAAATAATACAAAAATAAAAAAAATATATTCTTTTCATTAATTAATTTTAAAAAAATTACAAAAAACTTTTTCTGTAGGACCTCCTATGATGTCGTAGCTCAGGACAATCCCGTATTAAGTTCCAGCAGTAGTCTGCCATCAAGTGGTCGTCCCATCGACCTTGGTCTCTTTCTTCCATTATTTTTATGTCCTGGTGGAACCGTTCACCTTGTTCCTCACTGTAATCGCCTAGGTTGTCCGGGAATTTGTCCAAATGACTATGTAAATAATGTAATTTAATGCTCATTTTAGCTCCTAGCTTGCGAAAATTGAGAAGCATATCAGCAACTAGTTTTGTATAGTCTGGTGATTTATGATTTCCCAAAAACTTGCTGTTCCTACCTCCATATTTTCTCTCACCGGCCAGTCCTTTCTAATCCAATGTTCATTTCTTGCACGACTGTCCCATAAACATATAAAACAGGGGTATTTAGTATACTCACTTTGTTGGCCCAATAAAAAGTTCACCATCTTCAAGACCACGCATACTGACCACTTATGTTGTGCATACAAAATCTTTACTAAAACAATTTTTACATTTTCGTATTCTTCTTTTAGTTTGGTACTATGACCGATTGGAACCGAAGCAAGTTTATTTCCATTGTGTAGCAACACACATTTCAGACTTCTTTTTGAGCTATCTATAAAAAGCCTCCAATGTTCGGGATTATATTCGGGAATGGCCATAGCACTCAAGATTCCAGAAATATTGTTACAGTATACAAGATTGTCTTCTTTGGTGAAGTAATGCAGAAGGTGTTGCTCTCAGTTCCTAAAGGCTGTAATAGCAACACCAGGTTGTAGACAATGAGGTTGTACTAACTCACCCGACTTAACCGGCTGCCCTTGCTCTCTTGCAAGGGAAATAAAATATTTAAACCAACGAACTACTTGTTTGAATAATTTATATAACAAAACTTATTGAGGAATAATTAAATTAATACAACTGGAACTGGGTCATACAATTTTTTTTTCATTAATTTCTTAAGTTTCGTTTATCTCAAGAACTAGAGCCAATCCAAAAAAAGTAAAAACACAGTTCGTAAGCCTGCTACTAATGTTAATAAAAACTATTAACAAAATCATGACCGCAGGTTTTTTTTAAATTTTTGTTACGCAGTGCAATTTTATTATTGCCATTTTGGCTCCTGGCGGTCAAACTACCGAGATAGTCATTTTAAAACTTCGTTAATTGGCCCTTTGTGTGGGTTTGCAAAATCAAAAAAAAACAAAAATATACGTAAATCTGCGTAACTTAACTCGCTGCCTCCATGTATCTATGTGCATCATGCATATAAAGTTTTATATATACATACGTACTCGATTAGTGCGAAATAATAATTTGGTGCAATTATTTAGATTGATGTGTGGCCGAGCCCATCCCTCAATTTCGTCTTATATTGACCCACAAACGTATAGAATTCCGATTTCTAATAATAAGAATTAGTTCGTAAATATGTATATTTATTTTACTTATGTGTTTGAAACTGTTAAATTTGTAGTTAATATAGCATCCTGTTCTGGTATGATGGAAACAGCTTCCTTTACATATTCGTAAATATGTTTCCGGGTATCGATTACTACGTCTCGAACCATTGTCTTGAAGAATCCGCTATGTCGAGGCGCTTCCGCATATCGCTCATACTGGTCAAGAGCGTCTTGTAATTTTAGTGTTAGATCATAGTTCTTACGCACCACATCCAAAATTTGTTCTTCTGTCGGCGTAGAGAGTCCTTGTTCTGCCAACCATTCTTTTATTTTATTTTGGAAATGTTTCACTATAGCCAAAATATTTACGAGCGCATTAAGAAGTCGGATGATATCATCTTTGAATTCGCAATCTGCCATTGTTGTATAGCGCAAAACTTTAAAATAAAACCAAGAAACAAATAGAGATGTAATACTTTTGTAATAGTTAATAATAGAACAGATGTAGCAAGATACAATTAACAGGTAGCAGTAGTGGAACAAATTCAACAGTCGTTTGTTTTTGCTATTGTTTTGTCAATCTGAATAGTCAAAACCAGCTGACCGATCCATGGTGAAAATGGAAAATAAAAAGGAATTAGCTAGCAAGAGATTGTGTGTGGAATTTGTTTTGATATATATAATGTCAACAATCGTGACAGTTTAGATCCGAGACCAAAAGTAACGATTATTGTTCAAATTTCAACTCAAAAAATCATACGGAAGGAGAATAGCTAGGTGTATAAGGATAAGAGCAGTGCACTCCTTGTAACAAGGACTACCTTCAGCAACATTGATTTTTATTTTTTGAGTTTTATTTAAAAAAAAACAAGTTTAATCGTTATTTCTTGAGTTTTATTTATTGCTCATAAAATAAGCGTTATACGTTATATTTTTTGATTAAGAAATAATCGTCATTTTTTGAGAAAAACAAGCTTCATTTTTGTGAAAAAACTTTACAAAATTATTACAAATCAATTTTCTTAGCGATAAATAAAACTCCAGAAATATCGATTATATTCTGAGGAAAAAATATAACTCAAGAAATAACGATTACTTCTAAGCAAAAACTAAAACTTTCTTAACGATTATTTTATGAGCAATAAATAAAACTCAATACATAATGACGATTTAAAAGTAATTTTTTTTAATAAGAATTTTAACCGTTACGGTCCCTGGTTTAGAAAGAACACTTGAAATGAAAGCAAAAAAAAAATAAATTCAGTCGCTTATGAGCTTGTTCAGATACCGGCTAATTTTGCAAGTTTCTTAAGAATGTTCTAATAACTTTACAGGACATGGGACAAACCGAAACAATGAAAAATAAATACAGTATTGTTCGAAACCTAAGACGTTTATTTTTTTGTCTAGTAAATATTTTAAAACTACGGTATTTTTTGTATATATCAGTTAGTATTTACTTTGCTACAGCAACGAGAAAACTCAATTTCATTTCAGTGGCTGTGAATAAACAAACAAAAACAAAATCCTTTAAAATTGTTGTTTTCTTATATTATTCCCTAACACAAACCTGGCCTCAAGCTCTATAAAATATACAGACGATTCATAAATATAAGGCCAAAAATAATAATAATTACAATAAGGACGAGCATGCCTAAAATCAAAACTATGTATAACTAGAACATAAAGCTTATTGATTTGCAAAACAACGATACCAACAACGCTGTTAAGCACATAGTGGCGACGTCACACTTAATAGCGGTATGGTTGGAGAGAGGGATAATGAGAAAACGAACAATTTTCACACGGTTAGCGTGGCTGAGTGGTTGCGTGCTCGCCTAGCAACTCCGTGTACCATGGTTCGAAGCCATGTAAAGTCTAGAAAGAAAAGAAGTCTGATGAGGAGATGTGGTGATCTCCGAAATAGCAGCTATCACTTCTACCACTTTGAAAAATTGTTGTTTTCTCATATTATTTCCTAATACAAACCTGGTATCAAGCTCTATAAATTATACAAAAACAAAATCGATCTAATGAGTAACTGTTCGAAACCTAAGCAACATCTCTTTGTTTATTGCGAACGCTTGAAAAGCAACGGTACTTTCTGAAGCAATTTTTCAAATTTATTGTACTTGACACACCAGCCAATTTTAAGTCGCTTGCGTACTGTAAAGGCTGTTTGTTATAACTCTGCGTACGGCGCGTAATAAATACGGAGCACCCCTCAAGCTAAAAATTAATGAACATTTTAATAACGTCGAGTCTCACATTTCGATAAGCAATCGGGCATGTCGCAGAATCCGACTCGGAATTGGTTTTTGTCAGAAATTTAAACCGATATCGGTTTCATTTGGTGTCGGGGAATTGTATCGTAATTTGTTTTTTCGAACATGAGCAAAGCCGATATTTGAATAAGCTGTTCTATTGACGTGCTGAAATAGACGCTTAGTTGTAAATGATTGAGAATTTTTATAATTTTTCATTGTTTTGCCAATAAGAGAATAAAATAAGATACATATACTATAATAAGTAGATTATGGCTTAAGAGGAAAATCCCGATTTTTTATCACATGTCAGAATGCAAAACGGGTGCCATACAAACCGAAATGACGTGCCAAAGGCTCTTTAAACTTATTTTTCGTTTATTTATTAGTATATGTTTAAGCACAAAATACAAATGTGCTTTTATAATTGTGTCTATAAAAATAATAGCAAAATGTTTTGACAAGTTTTGACAATTTGTCTTTCTTTATTTAATTTAACTTTTTTATTATAAGAAAGTTTATTCTTTAACAAAAACCATGCAGGTCAAAGTTTCAAACTTTCGAGAAAATTTATAAAAATCAAACAAATTTAAAAAAAATTGCATGAAAATTTTGAACTTTTCAATCCAAATTTTTTTGAAAACTTTCGCGTATGCAGTTTTGTAGCTCATTCAATTTAACTATAATAAGGATTAATTTTGTATGTTTTCTCCTATAAATAAATCATATTAATATTGAAACAAGAATATCATTTTGTACAAAATATATCTATATTTTATGTGAAACACCTGATACGAGTAGCACATAGAAAAAGCACAAACCAGCAAAAACGGTAGAGTTTGAGTGACCGTTTAACTTCCGATAATGAAACTGACAAACTTGGATTCTGTGACACCTAAAACCGATAAAATCGGATTGACACCTAACGAAAAAAGGTGAAAAATGGAGGGCAGTTCTATTTAGTGATAAATCTACATATGTTTAACTTGTTAAATTCAGAATTCGTAGGTCAAAAGGAAAGCGGTTGCATTCCCGTTTTTGTAAAAGTATTGTACAATAAAGCAAACATAATTTAACTATACATTTCATGTTGTCATGCGCTCAAAATTAAAATAAAAATGTTTTTCCGACAACTACTCCAATAACTACTACGGAGACAAATGAGTCATATCTGACAACGCTTTTACCAATTGTGCTGAGTTTGGTGTGATTTAATACCTCTAGATTATTTGTTTGGAGTTACAAGAGGCCTTTGGTTCCCATTGCTTGAAAATGTCGTCGAAAATTGTACCTCCAGATTACGTTAGGCTTATGAAAATCACTAGAATCCTATGTTATATTTTCTTATAATTCCCCAGCTGATACCATAAACTTATACTATGTTTGTTTATTTACCTAATACTAATGAATCCAACAAATTTGCGAGGTAGAAAAACAGAAGAACAGTACATGTTTCCTTTGCATAAACCTGGTTTTATTGAAAATAGAAATAAGTCACTAAATTGGGATGATAAAATAAGATAATATTAATATGAATTTTAGGTTAACTGCTTTTTTTTTATTTGACTTATCTTCTCTCGCTCTCAGCCAGCATGCGGTCTATCTGGTAGAGGTTGCATCGACTAGTGTGCAGCGTTTCTGAGCAGGTAAATGTTAACCTTTGCAATAATTTGAACGTTTATTTGTTATTGGATTTAACTAACTTTTAGATGTTATTTTTTACAAAAATTTTTTTTAGCAGTTAGCTACGAGCTGACCCGACGCGCTTTGCTACACCCTGCACATTACACAATTAAAGAATGCGATTATGATTTAACATATATGAACGATTAACGATATAACGATTGAAAGTATTGTTACCATTGTTTGTGCAAACTGAAAGAACACTAGTTCTTTCGTCAGTGAATGGGTGCATGCTTTTAAAGCGACAAGGAAAGAAATAGCGCCACGGAAAGCGCAATCTTGTAGTTATTATTCTTGACTACATTATAATTAAGAAGATAGCTCAAAACTGAATATGAAGCGCTCGCAATAGCTAACGCAAACAAAACAATTGAATACAGAAAAATAGGAAAAAAAACAAAAAGTTTGTGCTCATAACACAAAACGAAAAAATTGTTGACAGAGAATTGCCGGTGTGTGTATATTACTTAAGTTCACGGTGTACTGAATACTGAGTTTGGTTTGTGCATTGAATTTACTTTTATTTGATGTTTTACTAGAATATTTTATAATACTGAATTAATTTATATGTTTTGTTTTTATATTTTGGAAGTGAAATAAATGAGTAATTGAAAAAATATTTTACCTTTTTGTTAATTGCTTTGGTTCAAATATTTTTAGGAAGGAACTTTTTTTTCTACGGTGCCCGACTTTGGCGTGGAGCCACTATGTATGTTCCTTCCTCTCGAATATGTTGAAAATATAGACAATATTTATTGCATTTTTTTATAGGATTTGCTTATAATAACTTCGTAGGCTTTGTTGTCGCCAAAATAACAATCTATGTACATGTGCATAAATATTTTGACGTCCCCACTGTATTCAGGCTCTTCAGGTTCCCCTCTATCCTGTTGACCTGACAAACCTTATCCAGTTGACAGTTGTCAGGCTCACTGCACCTAAAATAATGCGGCAAACATTGTTTTCAGCCATGTAACGATGAAAGCAGTCATAGTTGTTATGCTTTACTGAGTATGTGACAACGACGTTATATTATGCAACATAGTTATATGGGCAGTAAACCATGACAACTATCAGGTTGATAAGTTTTGTCAGAGAACTTCAAACAATGAAAAGGTGCAAATTTAGGTTCGAAGCAAACGAAATCTAAACGGTTTCGGCTAAGGAATCCAGAGCTGCTAAATTTTGATTTCGCCGCCAATTGAGCAGCGATGTAAATGTGAATAATGTGAATGGAAATGTCCACTGTTCAAATTGTTTCTGAAATATTGATAAGTGGCAGATGTTTATGGGAATATGGTTACAAATGTGTTTATTAATACATTTGAAATCTTGTTTCCAAAAAAAATTTCAGGTAAAATTATTTTAAAAAAATTGTTATTTCTAAAATTTACAAATTTAAAAAATGTATAAACTAATAATTAAAATTAAATTGCATATGAATGCACTATGTATGTATGCACAATATGTCGTATTTTTAATTGCAAGTCATTATGAATATTTTTAAAAATAAAAAAAAAGCTGAAATTCAAAGTATTGATAATGTTGCGATTGTATGTATGTATGTACATATGTATACATATTCACATTTTTTACAAAATGTGAAGTTAATAAATAATTAACTCTTTTTTAAATTTTTTCATAATATTTTCAGGAGATATTTCTTAAATAAAGAAAAAAATTGGCTTCAATTAATATTATTTGTTGAATTTTTACGAAAAATGCATAATATGGTAATGAATATTTAAAAAAATTAAAACAAAATGTGAAATATTAAAATATCAAAGCATGTTCATTTTTTTACTTACAAACATGCATTAATAAAATTTTCGTTCGTTCGTTTAAATAAAAAAATTGTTTAAAATGATTTTTTATAATATAATAAATATTCCTTTGGTTTCCTATGTTGATTTCCTTTTTAGTAGATCTACATACGTATGTACATACACATATTACAAATTTGTTCATTTGTATCAAAAATTTGACTTGGCAAAAAATATTCACGAGAAACTGAGTCAGGCAGCGATTAAGTTTAATCAAACCAATTGTATTCTGTGGTGCAGTTGCTTCAGGAGGCGCCGCAATATTCTTTATACTTTCGTTTTGAGCGAGTTCGAAACCGGGCAACGTGCTTAAAATGCGGGGGTTGATTTAGGTTTTTACTTCTTAGCAAATTCTAGCATATATGTATACCAATAGAGAATACTACATACATAAATAACTACATTTGAATGTACAGTCATAAATAACTAAAATGTCATCAAGTGTATACATACATACATATGTATGTACACATCCAAATGCGTGCAGAGCTATGCGCATGCATGTAAGTTAACACAGCTCATTACAAAAGCTATGCATTGAGCAATGACCCTTACGGTTAACGACACAGCACGCGCCAGCTTAACTGCTGACGAAGCTTCCGGCACAATTCCAGCAAACAATAATCAGCGACAATTGCACTCAACAAGAGTCAGCAATTTGGTGGTCAATAATAGAAGTAAGAAAATTATTGTAATTAATCTTAAGTTGGCTCTTAATCAATAAAGACAACAGCGGACGCAAGTCCGCCAGTTTTTAAAAAATAAACTAATAAAATAAAAGCTTAACTGGCGCCCGAGCAGGGACCAGTTCGAGTTCGCGTCGTAGTATTTGTGCTTGGCCAGTCGCCTGGAAAAAAAACAGCTGCCGTGTCAACGCGTTCGGTATCCTTTGAAAAAAAACTAAGTGAAACCGCGCAACGCAATACAACCGTATCGAGAGTACCTGTGGAAAGACAGCTAAAAGAACGGAAGACGGAACCGGCTGGTCCCGAACCTACAACCAGCGTTCGAATCCTTTAGGAAAATAACGCACGCCTTCATTCGTGCGCAACGTGGGTGCCTCAGTAGGTCAACACCAAACCGGATCACATCCACCCGCCAGGAGGCGATAGGGAGTAAGAACTAGATTAAGTAGCTAATTGTAATAAGGATATTTTGTGAAAAGATACAGATTGAAAAGAAAGTGATAAAAGAAAATTAAAATTAAGGAAGTCCACAATTGAAATATAGTCCTAAAAAGTTAATCAAAAAGAAAATCAAAAAGAAAATAAAAAAGGAAACTTAATAACAAACGAAACGTCAATTATAGAACCTTAAGAAAATTTAATAATATATATATATATGAATTTTGTGATTTCTAATTACTAATACAATATTTACTAACACTTAATAACAACCGGCTTGTACAGCTAATAACTTCCTAAACCCAAAGGCTGCGATTCACCACCTTCGGGGGGACCCTCCAGCCTATAATAAATAAAAAAAAAACTCTGGGATTCACCACCCAAGGGACCCTCCAGAGATTTATAAATTAGAAACAATATAACTAAGGCTCGTACAGCCAATAAAATAATAAAAGTAAAAAGAGCCGCGATTCACCACCTAACGGGGGACCCTCCGGTTCTTAATAACAATAGTCTAACTCTGCGAATATATATATAATTTTTTTTTAAATTAAAGTAAAATGTCGAATCCCTCTAATCTTATCCAACCTCCGGTGATTAGCACCACTCCTCAACAACCAGCCACTTCCTCTTCCAACAATTTTAATATGGACCAGTTAACAACAATCATAACTGGAGTTGTAACTAACATACTGAATCGAGAAGGACGAAATATAGTCCAAGCAGCCCTTAACCCAAACGCTAACTTTTCCAACATAACAGACGTGCCCATTGACGCAAACCTTTCTAACAATATAACAGAACTTGACAAAATACCGGACGTTGTGAGATGCCTGCGCGATTTCTCTGGTAATCCAGGAGAGTATAACTCTTGGAAAAAGAGTGTAGATCGAATTATGCAGATCTACGAGCCACTGAAAGGAACACCGAAATACTACGGCATCCTTAATGTTATAAGAAATAAAGTTGTGGGGAACGCCGACACAGCCCTCGAGTCTTATAACACACCATTGGACTGGAAGGCTATTTCAAGATGCCTTACCCTCCACTACGCTAATAAGCGAGACCTAGGTACCCTTGAGTACCAAATGATTTCCTTGGTACAGGGCAACCTCACTATCTAGGAGTTCTCCCAGCGCGTGTATTCACACCTGTCCCTTATTCTAAACAAAATTGGATGCATGGAAGTCGGTGCAGAATCCATGCATTTGCTTACACGCACTTACCGGGACAAAGCTCTAGATACTTTTATTCGGGGACTAAAAGGCGATTTGCCAAAACTTCTTGGTATGAGAGAACTAGCCGATCTCCCCCAAGCCCTCCACTTATGCTTAAAATTGGAGAATCAAGGCTTTCGTTCGCACTACGCGATGAGTAACCATAGCCAGGTTAGGAAACCTCAGGACTTCCGACCATCTTTCCCACCTAGGAAGCCAAACAACGAATTTTATGCTCAGTTGACATACATGCCAAGGCCACAGATGCCTCCACAAAACTTCGCGTATCAACAACGCCCTCTAAATAATTACCACAATATGCAACATTACAAACCCTTAGGTCAACCTCCGACCAGACCTCAATTTCCACGTCCAGTGCCAATGGACGTCGACCGACCTTTAAATTCAAGAGCGATCAATTACATGAATAGACCCCCAATAAACAACACCGGTAAAAAACCATCTAATTTCTCCCAACAAATGCCCCTAAAACAACAACATTTTCATATAGAGACAGATGTTCAACAGGATACGGAACAGGATCAGTACCACCGACAGTACGAACAGGATCAACACTACCAGCATGATTGGACTCCAACCACACGAGAGTACGAAACCACATTGACTACCGAAGAGAATGGACAATCAGCCCAGACATATGCCGAAGAAAATCCATTACCTGAATCTCAAGACCATCTCGATATTCATTTTTTAGAATGAGCAGTTCTTCGTTGCCCTATGTAGAGTGCAGAACGAAGAACGGAAAATTTCTTAATATGTTAATCGATACAGGCTCAAGCCAAAACTACATACAACCCTGTCATGTCTCGAACCAAATACCAAATGACGAACCTTTTTTCGCAAATTCTATTGCGGGACAGATACAAATTACTCACCATACAGTCATCAATTTATTTGGCAAAAATGACACTACCTTGAAATTCTTCCTGCTTCCTACACTAAAATCTTTCGACGGGATAATTGGAAACGATAGCCTTAAAGAGCTTCGTGCCATAATAAATACCCATGACAATACCCTAACATTAGCCAATGACATTAAAATTAAAATTAGACAAAGACCTTCCCCAACAGTTAACAAAATAGACGTAAGGACTGATCACATGACAACTACACAAAAACAATATATAAATCACCTAACGAATAAATATTCTTACCTTTTTACTGAACCAGATGAAAAATTGACATATACCACCACCGTAGTAGGGGAAATTAGGACTTCTTCGGATACCCCAGTATATACTAAATACTATCCCTACCCTTTGGCAATGAGAGACTTTGTTAAAAACGAAATAGAAAACTTACTAAAAGATGGAATCATTAGGCCATCCCGTTCACCTTACAACTCACCCGTGTGGGTTGTTCCAAAAATGGTCGATGCATCAGGGGAAAAAAAGTTTAGACTCGTAATTGACTACAGAAAATTAAACACGTTAACAATAGCAGACAGATACCCCATCCCAGAAGTTAACGAGGTAATCTCGCAGCTGGGAAATAACAAATATTTCTCCGTCCTTGACTTGAAGAGCGGCTTCCACCAGATTCCCTTGAAGGAATCCGACATTGAGAAGACGGCCTTTTCGGTCAATAATGGGAAATACGAGTTCACACGACTTCCTTTCGGTTTAAAGAACGCACCAGCGATCTTCCAAAGAGCATTAGACGACATATTGAAGGATCATATAGGGAAAATTTGGTATGTCTACATAGATGACATAATAGTTTTCGGCAAAGACGAACAAAGCCACCTTCAAAATGTTGAACAAATTTTCCACACGCTCGAAAAAGCAAACATGAAGGTCCAACTGGACAAATGCGAGTTTTTCAGGAAAGAAGTCGAATTCTTAGGTTTCATAATATCTCCCACCGGAATAAAAACAAATCCCGCGAAAGTCAAAGCAATTCAGGAATTCCCTCGCCCAAAAAGTCTGAAGGACTTAAGATCTTTCCTTTGCCTATCTGGCTACTATCGACGCTTTATCAGAGGTTACGCTGAATTAGCAAAACCTCTGACCTCGCTTTTAAGAGGGGAAAACGGACGCGTGTCCAAAAGTTCCTCAAACAAAAAGCCAGTTGTGCTCGACAATGACGCCATAAATGCTTTCAACAAAATAAAAGCCACATTAACTTCCAGAGAAGTTATATTATCCTACCCGAATTTCAAACAAGAGTTTCACCTAACAACAGACGCGTCAAATTACGCTCTAGGAGCCGTCCTTGAGCAATCTGGCAAGCCAATAACCTTCATTTCCCGATCATAACGACCTAGACATTATAAATAATAACTTGAATAACCTAAACCAAAATAATAACGATCAACTAGTTATAAACAAGGTATTTGAAAACCGTATAAACAACATAACTAATATCATAAATAAAATGTTAAATACTATAAGAAAAGACGAAGACACTATAAACGCTTTTTTATTTAACTTACGGATTTCTCTACCGTTTTTGGATTCTTTATATGTTCCCCTTTTTTTGAGCTAGGCACGTCTGCTCGTCTTCGCTGTCATCGGGAGAAGGACAAGATGGCCGTCTCCTTGGAACAGGGTGATATGTGAAAATACATGTCAACATAATATAATATATACCGGGTGATACGTACAACTTAGATATCATTGAAAGCGGACATTACATCTCGGCCAATCTGATTTACTGATTGACCTCAATCAGCTGACAGTTCTTTTATTTTCTTCTCTTTTTTTCTTTTTTAGGTTGTGTGACCTATTGCTGTTGGTGACGGCTTGGTTTGGTCATTAGTTGGCAAACACCATTTACGAATTTTTATAGCTTCAACAACGCCATCGTATGGCAAGTGTGTCAGTTGGCAGTTCTCTACATCCCTTATAACATAGCGGTCGTTTGGCAGTACTTTATGTATAACGTATGGGCCTCTATATTTCTGAAAAAGCTTTTTGTTGGTACCTGCGGTAGTGTCGATATGCCTAATGACTACAAAGTCCCCTATCGAGTATGTCTTTGCGGGGATACTGTGTTTTAAAAAGTATTGATGATTGTACCCTTGCGATCGTTCTATATTTCCGAGAGCATGTTGCCGGATTCCTTCGAGGTCCCTAGCAGTTTCTTCCGACAATTTATGCTCCATATGTTCCGTAAATTCATCGACAATGCATCCTCGCTGGCTTACACCAAAGAGTAATTCGCTAGGGGTGTATTTAGTCGTTGAGTGGACCGTGTTGTTTAAGGCGTATTCTACCTGAGACAATTGTGAAGTCCAATCGGCATGTTCGGTAGACTCGGTGAGTTTACTCAACATTGCCTTCAGGACACGATTGACTCTCTCAACCTGACCGTTAGATTGAGGTGATGCCACTGCCACCTTTACATGACCTATATTTTTTTTCAACAAATAGTCGCCGAACTCAAGGGAGGTGAAGCAAGTACCACGGTCGGTTACGACACGTCTGGGACGGCTATAATAATTGAAATATTTATCCAGGGAGCAACACACCTCCTTAGTACTGGTCGAATTTACGGGATACAATCTGACAAACTTCGTGAAAGCGTCGATAACGACAAGTATGTGTTTGCGTTTGGACTTAATTGCTGGAAGAGGGCCAAAGTGGTCTAAGTGAAGAGTGTCAAATGGTATAGGCTTTTTAGGTATGCTAAACATATTGTGCTCGTTGGAACGAGCTGGTGCAGAATAAATAATGCACTTAATGCAATTCCGAATAAATTTGTTAATTTTATCTTTCATCTTTTCAAACCAATAAGCTTTACGTAACTGATTGTAGCACTTATCTATACCTAAGTGACCTATTTTCTCGTGTATCGTACGAATTAAGTTTTCTTGCATCTCAGTAGGGACACAAAGCATAAGCTTCCCACCTATTTTACGACATACCAGCCCGTCTACAAGTTCATATCCTACAACCTCCCCATTCTCTAGCTTATTCATAAGCTCCTTGAGCTTCTCGTCCCGATTCTGTGCAATTTGGATTCGAATATCTACATCATCCAAATCTAGGGCAGCTAGTACCTCGCGTTCATTTGTATTACTTATTTCACTCTTACAGCTGAATAAGATCTGTGGTTTTGGAGAGTGGTGTCTCTGAAGGCTTGCAGCGTCAACTGTTTCACGTTCTTGGATTGAATTGAGACAATTATTCTCTTTCTCTAGCAATGGTCTTCTACTGAGAGCATCTACATGACCAAGGTTGGTTCCAACCCTATGCTGCACTGAGTAGTCAAAGTTTTCCAACTCTAATGCCCATCGGGCTATTCGGACATTTATTTGCTTTTTGTTTAACGTCATAATTAACGAGTTACAGTCTGTTACGATTTTAAAGGGCACACCCTCTAAGTATATTCTAAATCTGCGAAGAGCATAAATGATCGGCAATGTTTCCAATTCGAACCTATGGTATTTGGACTCAGCTGGCGTAGTCGACTTCGAAAAATGTGAAATTGGATGAAATTTCCCATCATTCTGCTTTTGTAGCAGAACAGACCCAAAACCAAGGCTGCTTGCATCGCAATGAAGTTGTGTTTCACGGTTGCGATCATAAATTGCCAACAGTGGTGCACTTACCAAAATGCCTTTTAAATCCATAAAGGCTTTTGAACAAGATTCTGAGAATATGAACTCGGTGTCTTTACGCAATAAATTTAAGAGTGGCTTAGCAATCTTTGAAAAAGATGGTACGAATTTTCGGAAGTAGGAAAACAAGCCGATACAAGAACGAAGCTCCTTTTAATGTGTGACTCCGATGGTTGTATCCCTAATGGTGTGACCAGGTAACCTAGATATTCAATGACGTTGTAGCAAAACTTGCACTTTCTAAGCTTTAGTTCCAAATTTCTCTCATATACTCTCCTAAGCACTTTCCTAAGGGTTTTAATATGACATTCAAAGTTGTCAGAAGCTATTAATATATCATCGATGTATACACAGATCTCCTTGGCGTCTATCAGATCCCGAAAGATGTTATATACGAATCTCTGAAAATTGGCTGGTGCGTTCTTAAGTCCGAATGGCATTTTGAGATACTCGAATTGTACATGTGGCGTTACGAAAGAAGTTAACGGGACAGAGCTCTCTTCCGTGGTTAATTGATTAAACCCATCCTTTAAGTCCAGGAGTGTAAACCACTTTTTCCCTGACATATAATCAATGCAGTCCTCCATTAGAGGTAGTGGGAAGTTATCCCGAATTGTTTTCTTATTTAGAGCCCTATAATCGATGCACATACGGGTTTCACCACTCCTTTTTTTCACGAAAACTATAGCCGAAGCATAAGGCGAGCTACTAGGACGTATGACTTGACGTTCAATGAGATCATCAGTTATCTTTTGTACCTCTTCCTTGTCCCTGAAGGATAATCGCCTTGGCGAACAATAAAATGGAGTATTGTCAGTCGTTCGGGTTATCATCTCATAGTCGTAGGGCTTTTTTACAATCAAGGTGGGAGATAAATACTCACTAGTCAGCATTTTCATTACAGTGTCACGTTCATATTTATTTAAACCGGGCCCTATATCTACCTCCGACTGAATTACGCTTTCGTCAATTGCACCTATTTCCTTCACTACTGAACCGAACAAGTCAATTTCGTTATCTGAATAGTCGTTCGCTTTTCCCAAGTCCCTTTCTTCATCATGCTTCTGACCGCACCTTCCAAACACTTCGTTGAATTTATTCTTATTACTAACCGATTCCTCAACGCAGTCACCATCAACAGTTGCACAAGTAGTCGAATCAGATACATGAGGTTTACATTTCTCTTTATTAAATCCATTTCTCTTCAAAGTAAATTTTTTTCCATTGTTAAATTCAGTAAGTAAATGATTTATTTTCATTAAGTGAATATTGCACCACCATTATGTTAATGTGTCTAGTTGTTTCACGAAATTTTATTGCACACAATACAGTGCCAAATGAATAAATTCGGCTTTTGCCGACTCCACAAAACTTTGTTGGCTTCGCAATATGTGGTTGCTCTAGAAATCGTTCAGCAATCGATTTTTTCACAATACTAATCGAACTGCCGGAATCGAAAAGAGAGATAATATTTGTAAAACCTGACCATCTGCTTCGACTGTGTTCATAAAAGGCCACACTTACCTCTTGCTTAGGTTCTAAGTAATCATAATCGTCTGCAGAGATGGCTGCAACATTGGTCGGCTGGTTCCTCTTCTTCGGACAATCTCGATGCGAGTGTCCAAGCTGGTGGCAGGTGAAGCACGAGCCTGCTGGTCGTTGTGGTTTTGGGCAGCTGCTTTGATAGTGCCCGAAGCGCGAACAGTTGAAGCAGCGTACGGCCGAAAGGTCTTCGGAGGCAGTGGACTTCACTTCACTGCGTGGTGTCACCGCGGCTGATGGTTTGCGCACTACGACATTCTGCCGGCGTTGTTCGTAACGCTCCATTTGTCTAATTAGATTGCTTATTGAGTCAGCGCCATACAGGATGCTAATATTATTGCTGTTGTCGGGAATTCCATCTATTATCAGATCAACTAGTTCTTGCTCTGATATATCCGACTGGGCAGCAATTGACTGCATTGCGACCACATAGCTCACGCAAGACTCAGATGACTTTAACCTGCGTAGTCGTAATTGGCGGTAGACCTCTTGTCGTGAACAGTTGCGTTTAAACATGGCACACAACAGCGACTTCAACATTGAATAAGTTGCGAGGCCTTGATTTAACACAAATTCTTTGGCTGTACCAGTCATACATTTCCTCAAGGCTAAACACTTATGCCTTTCATTATAATTGTTAGCATCGGCATAATCTTCGAATTGTAAAAACCACCGAATAATGTCATGGTGGTTATCGCCGCTGAATTTCGGGACCGCTGCGTCGAGTTCATCAAAATGTATATATTTACCTCTACGCACGTCTGGGTACATTTCTGTTTGTTGGACCTGAGCTTGAAGATCTGCCAATTCTTGTCGGAGTCGTAAAATTTTCAGTTGCTGCTGGAGATCATGAAGTTCATCAGATGGGGACGCATTGATCGGTGTGTCGGAGCAAACAGCGGACACTGAAACGCCGGATTTGACGTGGTCGACGTGATCTTGAGCGTTGAACTCGATGGCACCATCGCCATCATACATTTCAGAGGTGGCGGTTGTAGCGAAAGCGGTGGCAGAGTGTGCGGCAGCAGCTGGAGTGTTACGCACAAACCCGGCGGAGGGGTCAACAGCAGGAACTGCGGAGGCAGAGGAATTCGGAACAGCGGTGGCAGCAGGATTCGGAACAGCGGAAACAAATTCATCGATTAGGTCGGTGGTGAGAACAGCAGTGGCAGGGGAGGCACTTGGTGTTCCAGATACTGTGGAATCACTACGTGCGGCCGGTGCAGTTGCGTTTTGGGTATCGGCACCTGATCCGACTTTTTGGGCTGCCTTCTTTGTTGAAGTGGTAGAAGCACCAACTTCGCTGCTTACTCCAGTCGTTTTTGCCGTAGTCCTCGTACTTGGCGTTTTTGTGCTTAACTTCATTCGCCTTATTTTCCAAAATTGTCGTTTGACCGGTTAAATATTAATTGGGTAGTTAGCGGATAGCACCCCACACCTGAGGGTATAAACGCTTTTTTATTTAACTTACGGATTTCTCTACCGTTTTTGGATTCTTTATATGTTCCCCTTTTTTTGAGCTAGGCACGTCTGCTCGTCTTCGCTGTCATCGGGAGAAGGACAAGATGGCCGTCTCCTTGGAACAGGGTGATATGTCAAAATACATGTCAACATAATATAATATATACCGGGTGATACATATAGACCGGGTGATACGTACAACTTAGATATCATTGAAAGCGGACATTACAACACCATAACAGAAATTATGATAAATTTGCAAAATAGAATAAGATTGATTAAAGAGGAATTAGTAAATATTAGATACGCCATTCAATGGGCGAAGAAAAATGTAATAAATTCAGTAATATTAAGCAGTGACGAGATCAAACTCGCCATTAGAAAACTTAAGAAGGAACAAGTGACATTTAAAATTGCCGAAGAGGCGCTAGAATTTTCAAAAGTAAACGTACTAAGCAAAAAAATTAAGATTTTATACATGATAAAAATACCATTGACGTTACAGGAAACATTTAAAAGAATAATTATAAGACCGGTAAAAAGGCAAAATAATATTACAATTAAAACTGATTACAAAGAAATTCTGAAAGGAAGAAATACATATTATGGAATAAAAAATGAATGTGAGAATTTTAATGAATTAGCAATTTGTAAGGAAACAAATATAGTAGATATAAGTGAAGATAAATGTATCACTAGGTTAATGGGTAGTTTAAATTCAACCTGTTTCACAACAAACGGCCACCACATACCTACATTAGAATATGTTAAACCCGGTATAATTTTACTGAATCAATTCAGCGGAAAATTAGAAGTCAACGGAGTACCCCAAGAAATAAATGGCACTCATGTAGTAATATTTTACAACAGAACAATCAAAATCAACAGTCAAATATTTAGCAACATCGAAGCAAAACCAATTGAAGCTATTCCCGCAATTTTGCAACCAACCCCATTAGAAAAAGAACACATCGAATTACTTTCACTAGAAGCCCTAAAGGAGTTACATCTCACCAATATCAAACGAATAAATCTTCTCAAAAAGGCAACATTATCTATTGGCAGTCTGGCAGCGGCAGCTCTAATCATCACTATTATACTTTTCACCTTGTTACGCTGAAAACATATTAAAATCAATTACATAGGAAAAGAAGCAACAAGACCTAATATGAGTCAAGAAGTTTCCCCGTCAGAAGAATCTAACAGTATTCCGACATACATAAAATTTAACGACCTACCTTTCTTTTAACGATCGAGGGCGATCGCACTTAAGAGGGGAGGAGTTAACACAGCTCATTACAAAAGCTATGCATTGAGCAATGACCCTTACGGTTAACGACACAGCACGCGCCAGCTTAACTGCTGACGAAGCTTCCGGCACAATTCCAGCAAACAATAATCAGCGACAATTGCACTCAACAAGAGTCAGCAATTTGGTGGTCAATAATAGGTGTAATATAGAAGTAAGAAAATTATTGTAATTAATCTTAAGTTGGCTCTTAATCAATAAAGACAACAGCGGACGCAAGTCCGCCAGTTTTTAAAAAATAAACTAATAAAATAAAAACTTAACTTGTACAAATGTATATTTAAATACATAAATTCATATACATCCGTATACATACATACATACACACATAAATATGTATGTAGGTACTTACGTGTATGTGTATAATTTCAACCTTGATCTACGCTAAATCTAAATACATAAATCATATCACAGTGCAATCACAACCGCAGCTGCACCTGCGCCTGCGCCGGCGCCAAATATTCTAAAATATCTGAAACTACATACAACAGCAAAAAATTCATTCATAAACGCATGCGCGTATTCATGAAAACAAATACTGTTCATTCATGAACGCGGGCATTTCATCTCTCCACGCACGCAAATGTTCCCCTCAATAATCTTTTTCGCGACTAACACAAAAATGCTAAAATCTTCAATTTAACAAACCATCGACGGTTATACAAACGTCTCATGTGCGCATCGACACAAAAATTGCTGAAAGAATAGTATTTTGGCTACCTTTTCCTTTCAACCCTTCTCTTATCCACTTCTGTTGCATAACTCAACTTGCCCTGCTGACAATCAAAAAACAGGTTTTTTTTTCGCAGTTTACTCCACGATGCAGAGAAAATAAGATGGCGACAAAATCACTTCCGTTACTCCGTACTTGCCTCGTTTGAAGGATTGACGTCCCAAACGGGTTTTAAAAAGTTGATTTTTACAAAAATTTAAACACAGAATAATAAATGTGAAGTGCCGAGCTTTGTATTGTAGCAGTTGGAACGAAAATAAAAGCCCAAGTGCAGTTATCATCTTCCTTTTATTCTCGATATTCCTGTGGTATGATCATCTGTGACGTGTACGCTGCCGGCGTTGTCGTATTCTGGTTTTCTATCATTCTTGAGTTTAATCCTTTTTCTTTTTTCTTTAATTTTTAGTTTGATTCGTAAATTGCTCTTCTTATTTCCGCACACATTGATATTATTTGCATAATTAGCCGTTTAAGCAATCGCCGCAGAACGTCTGGATCTTTGTATTGTATTAAAATTTATGTCAAAATTCTCGTTTTATAGTAACTGATGAAAATTTAATTTTAATTAATATAATTTTTTAAATCTTTTCTTATCATTTAATAATAACAAACATAGTAGTTTGGTAAAATAATTTAATGCTGTTTCTTTATATTTCAATAATTCGTATATTCAATGTAATTGTGTATATTCATTCGTAACGAAATGAAATCAGAATAGGAATGTGAATAAAAAAAGATTTCCAAAAATTAATGATTGTTAGTATTTTATATGAAATAAAAAAATGCATAAAAATTAGACATGGCACAAAGAAGCTGGGATTCGAACTATGGGGCGAAAACTAAAACGTGCAATGAGATAAAGTGGGCGGCATCTATACACGCTAAGCCATAGTACATTCCGCGGAGCCTGCTTAAACGGCTAATTATGCAAATCATAACAATGTGTGCGAAAAGAAGAAGAGCAATTTACGAATCCAACTAAAAATGAAAGAAAGAAGAACCCCAAAAAACTGTTTTTGATTGTCAGCGGGGCAAGTTGAGACGGTAGAGGAGTTATTATCAACAATTGTGGAGAAGAGTAGGGTTGAAATGGAAAGGGAACGGTAACCAAAAGAATATTCTTTTCTGTTTTTCGGCAATTTTTGTGTCGATTCGCCAATTGCACGTGCACGTGTACGCAAATAAATTGATGCGCATTTGGACAAAAATTCTAGGATATTCTAGAAAAATGCCAGCAATTTGTCAGACTACGTTGCCAAAATACGTTGAAACTTTTCAATGACCGTCGATGGTGTGTAAAATTGAAGATTTTAGCATTTTTGTGTTCGTCGCGAAAAAGATTGTAGAGGGGAATATTTGCGTGCGTGGAGAGATGAAATGCTCGCGCTTATGAATGAACGGTATTTGTTTTTAGGAATACGCGCATGCGTTTATGAATGAATTTTTTGCTGTTGTACATATGTAGTTTCAGATATTTTAGAATATTTGGCGCCGGCGCAGGCGCAGGCGCAGCCGCGGTTGTGATTTGATTTAGATTTAGCGTAGGTCAAGGTTGAATTTATGCACATGCACGTACTTACATAAGTACATAATTATGTGTGTGTGTATATACATGGATGCATATGAATTTATGTATTTAGATATATGTCTGTACATGGAAGTATACATATGTATATCAACATACATACATACATATGTATATACGTTGTTTCAGTAGGTTGCTTCAGTAGGCGCTGCGATATCTTTATGCTTTCGTTTTGCGCGAGTTCAGAACATATGTACATACGTATGTATGTATGCTAGTGCAAGAATTTGAAAAAAAAATCTAAATCAACCCCCAAATTTTAAGCCAAAAGCGCGTGGCCAGGTTCTGAACTCGTGCAAAACGAAAGCATAAAGAATATTGCAGCGCCTACTGAAGCAACTGCACCACAGAATACAATTGGTTTGTTTAAACTTAATCGCTACTTGATTCAGTTTCCCGTGAATATTTTTAGCCAAGACACATTTTTGATACAAATGAACAAATTTGTAATGTATGTATTATTTCGCATCTACAGAAAAAGGAAATCAACATAGGAAACCAAATGAAATATTTAATTGGAAGCAAACTCATAGTAGGCCCGTTTTAATGTAACCTAGTTGCAAAAAAACACTAGGTAGGATAAGAAATAGCATGTAAAACAATAACACTAGCTCGGAAAAATATGCGAGTTGAGCCAACTCGGTTATATGATATCCGACCTGAGATGTAGTGTTGTGAAGCAAAAAAACCGCTCTATTGTGAATGGGCTCTGGAAAAATACTTGGGAAATTTCAATCAACTGTCAAATCTTGTTTGTTTTATGGATACATAAACAAAACAAATAAAAATGGAACAAGGGTAAGTAAAATTGCTTTTGGTATATTTCACATAAAATTACGAATTAAAACATGTTCGTTATTTCAGAATGCAAGAAAAAAGGCAAAATAGATGGTCCCGTGAGGAGACAACAGGGGTTTTTGAGATGCTACCTCGCCCGGAAAGCGGAGTTCGAGCACCCAAAGAGAAAGAGGTTGGCCTACGCGAACGTGTTAGAAGACATGGTGTCCATGGGCATCACGGTAGGTTCAAGAAATATATGTTTGAAGAAATTACATTTATTAATCCACTTCCAGGACTTTGAAAGGACGCCGCTGTGTTTGGAGTCGAAGTTGCGCAGTCTTCTCCAGGCCTATAAGGCGGCACGGGACAACAACGGCAGGACCGGCGCCAGCCCGTGCTTTGCCCCCTATATGGATCAAATGGACGAAGTGTTTGGGAGTAGTCCGATTATTTCAAACGACCACTCGGTGCATGTGTGAAACAATTTCAGTGAATGCGCTATCTGCTAATGCGTCCACATGGATCCCCTAGCCACTACCATCACCAACACCTTTGACGTTGCCGGTAACAGACATTCCGCCATCACCGTCACCATCGTCGTCAATGTCACCACCACTTATATCAACATTGGCTTCCTCTTCAGATCCAGCAGTACGCCGAAAACGGTCAGCGAGAGAAAAATTTCATTTGAAGAAATTGGAGGCGGAACAGAAAAGGAAAGCAAGAAGCGAAGCCGTTCAACAACTTCAAAAAATGTTGATGGAGAAGTGGGAGAAGGACGGCGCACTAGAGCGGAGAAAAGCTGTTTTGCTGAAAAAAAAATAGCTAACAGAAATTACTCTGTCTAGCAACATCTTTTTAAACCGTTCCAGCGAGTTTCAGTGAAAACCTTTTAGCGAATTTTTTGCAATGTGTTTGATGTAAACTCTTTCTCCATATAACGCGTTGATGATTGCTGTTACATGATGCGCAAGAGTATCAACTTAACAAATTTTCAAAAAATATCGGTAACGTTTTGCTGTAGAATGTACAAGGGTTTTATAAAAATGAGCACGAAGAAATTACTTCAAAAACATTGCAAAAAATGTACTAAAAGGCTTTCACTGAAACTGTATTTTTTTTTTAATTTGCATTTGGTTTTTATTTTACTTGCAATTAGAATAAGAAATGATCTGAATTGAATTTTATATGTGATACTCCTTGCGAATTTGTTTTAGTTTTATAGATTTTAAGTTGAATGAAATGCAATGAATTCTTGGCAATATATTTATTAGTGAATTTAAAGATATAAATACATATATGCAGTGAAATTTTTAAATAATGTTTTGTTGTCTTAAATGATGAAAAAGGTTTTGCCTTCTGTCAAGGGCTGCGTCTAGGTTTGATTCTTCGAAACCTTCAAGTGCAAGCGTATTTTCGTCACTCACATCTTTGGTACGCACAAGTCGTCAAAAGGAATACAAATGTTATGTAAAACACATGCGCTGACCACGATGTTGGTTATTCTCTTCAAGTCCGTTTGCTCAGTAAACTTTAGCAATCTTCGAAAGCGCCCTTTCAGCAGCCCAAATGAATTTTCAACCACCATCCGTGTTGAAGAATGTATTTCGTTGAACTTTCGTTGGCATGCATTTAAATTTCCGTAGTCCTTAAAAGGTGGAACCAGCCATTTCGTTGACGGATATGCCGAATCTCCGATTATAAAAAATGAATTCGGAAACAAATCCTCGTAATGGTTTTCTGCACCCTGAAAGAGTTTGGACCTTCTTAGATCACCACAAGTTATATCAATGAACTTTTTGTTGACATCTACCACAGCTTGCAACACAATACTATACGTTCTTTTCCGATCAAAGTACATTTCTTTATGGTCTTTTGGGGCTTTATAGCAATGTACGTACAATCGATCGCCCCAATCACACCGGGGATACGCTTCTTTTGCTCAAATTTGTCCACATTTTCGTATAAATATCCGCCCTCTGGCCATTTAATATGTTCATGACTAATCGATATTAAAAAGCGAGTAACTCTTAGAACAGTTGATCGTGCCGCTGACGGTGCTACCGCAAACAAATTTGCTAGTTGCCTGAATGTCACTGTATTGCTAACATACCAAATGTACATATACACCGATTTTTTTTGGTAATATAGGCGTTCTACCACCACCAGATGTGTCAGATACGCAGCTAGATTCCGAATACTTCACTGAAAATAAAATAGCATTAAGTTTATGTATTTCTTTTACACACATTTTGTTATTACTTGTTAGGTATTCCACCGATTGGCGTCTTAGCCTCATGCGCATTTTGAAATCTGCCTCACTCATTGCATCGAGCGTACCTTCAAAATTGGAGCACTTCTCATGTGCCTCGTTTTCACTCTCCGAGTCTTCAGAAGAGTTCCAATAATTCCATTACTTCTTGCATCTCTCTATTGCGACGTGATTCGCAATGCTCACCCGTGTACAAAGACATAATCTACAAACGTAAAAGGTTATTTAATGCATTTATTTAATGTTTTTAAATAAATTAAATAACTTACCACAGAATCTTCAGAATTGCTCATTTTGTTTTGCTTCTTTAAAATTTCACTAAACAAATCATATGTTTAATGACAGATATTGCCAGTGTTGTATAGTAACTAAAAGGAAATTTTATCCGAGTTGGAGTGTTTTTTTGCAACTAGGTTACATGAAAACGGGTCCAATACTTTGAATTTCAGCTTTTTTTTTTCAATTTTGAAAAATAATCATAATGGCTTGCAAGTAACTACTACATATTGTACATACATAAATACATTCACATACAATTTAATTTCAATTATTAGTTTAAATATTTTTTTTTTAATTTGTAACTTTAATAAAGTTTATGAAAAATTTTAGAAATAACAGTTATTTTATTAATTTCTCCTGACAATTTTTGGAAACAAGATTTCAAATGGCTTAATAAACACATTTGTAACAATATTCCCATATGCATCTGCGACTTATCAACCCTGTTAAGTCGCTGGCGAAATCAAAATCTAGCAGCTCTGGATTCCTTACCCGAAACCGTTCAGATTTCATTTGGATCGAACCAAAATTTGCGCCATCTCATTGTGTGATGTTATCTGGCTGTCATGCCCTGTCGCTTGTAAGCAAAACTCATTAAACATTCTCGATATGAGAGAGTACTCATGTCATAGATAATATGATACGAAACTCTCTCAATTGTCTGCTGAGAGCGTCCCCTGAACTCGTGGTTTGAGCTGGCAACAAAATCGAATCTGGGGACTGATGAACAGCTGACGCGCGAAAACTGAGCTACCAATGGTTATAATTGAAGTCCACCACTTTTCATCCCGAAAACATGTTGTGCCATCATAACAAAAATGAGCTTAAAGACAGTTTATAAATATTAAGACCATTTTATTAGTAAGTCTTACCAATAACAACACTAAAGGAATACATAACTGTTGAAATTTTATAAGTTTCCCATGTTTCACTCAATAACTAAAATCACCAAAATTCGTCAACGAATGCCCACACATGCGTTCTCGTTCTAGTGGCACTATAGGAAAATGTTATAAAAACACACATTTTGATAGCGCTTTCACAAACAGTTTCGTATCATATCATCGCAGTAATGTAAGTATAATCAGCGCTTTGCTTGTGGTTGTATTCTCCAATAAAAACCCATCCAGTAACTTGCCAGTAACGTAATTTCTGAGCTTAAGCAAAATTTACTCTCAATGAGAGAAACATGCAAGAAAGTACGAAAACGCAAAACCAGCAAGAAGTTGCAAGTTTTTGTTACAGCTGATTTTGGTTTGGTGCTAAGTTTAAGAAATGCATGTTCAAAATAAAGAAATAGCACCACAATTCATAATTTATGTCGGCCAATTGTTAATTGCAGCCACTGCGGCTGAAGATGCCGGACTATCCTTGCAAACACACAGATGCTGGTCTTCTTACTGATATATGTACTTACATATGTACACAATAAATTTCATAAATTTAGGTTTTTATTTACTCACTTTTTGTATTTTTCACCTTTTTTTGATGAAAATATTTAGCAATTTAAATAATTGTGTTCTACTTGTGATCAACTGAATAATTTCAATCAGCTATTTATCCTACTGGCAAATTCTTTCTAGAAGAAATTTATCAGACGAAACATTGTCAATTGATACTTTGCAAGAGAAGGGGATTTGTCGATGGCCCAAAAAGTAGCACGCGAGCAATCTTCCTAGGCCAAAAAAGCTGATTTTACAATCCGATAGATAGAAATCCAAAAACGCCGATGGTCGAATTTCGAACACTGCGCGATTCTAGTATACAACAAACATTATAGAATAGCTTTTTTTATAGCGGTCGCCCCTCGAAAAAAAATTCTCAGCAAAATCATCGACGTGAATCTGTAGACCCCGCAAAATGTGGGACAACATTAAATTGCGCACCACAAATTGTAGAAGTTCGGCCAAACATCGATATACATACATACATATGTATGTATATGATACTAGCTTTTAAACGGAACTTTGCTCATTTGGAATTCGATTTAACGTTATAAACTCGTAAAAAGGAACATTATTACTTTTAATTCATTTTTAAGTTTGGCTTTTAATTTTTTGTTGTATTAAAGAAATCTTCCCTATTTTCATAATTGGCGATTACGGTTGGTTGCTGAAACTGCACAGTCTGCCATTCGAGTTTAGAGAAACCCAATTTATTGTTAGAAGTATGAATCTGCTTTACAGGGTGCTATAAGTATTTCCTGATCATCTTCTTCAGTTCTTGATGAATGATTCTGTTGCCGTTTTTTCTGTTGCTATTTTTCGGGTTGGTGTAACAAAGAACAAAACAGAAATCGTAGCGTCATTCATATTATTTTGTATTTTCCTTCGTTGCGCTGGGTATTCTTCACAATATTAATGGAATATTATTCAAATACACGAATAACAGCACACAATGCCACAAATTGTTGGTTTGGTAAAGATTTAGTCAAATATTTGGCATTTCTCCTGACACCAGCAACAGAAACAAGCCCAAAATACTTTTTTTTGTTTCTGTTGTTGATGCATTTGCATTGAATTCTGTACCAGTCGCCAGCAGCACCAGAACCTCGAAATTTTGTTGCCGTTTCTGTCGCTGTCTAAAATGTACTGAATTCTGTTCCTGTTTCTGTTCGTTGTAACACCGCGCCTTTAAACTAATTTACACGAATAAATACGTGATACTTCCTTTAACTTAATCATTTCGTTTCATTTATATATTCATTAAAATGGCAATCGATTCTAAGGTAACCCATATAACATTTAGGACATGTACCAAATCTTATCCAAATCTATCCAGTCGTTAGATAGCAATTTGGGATTTAACTTATTTATTTAATTGACTATAAGTTATTAACAGATGTCAACTCTCCATAAAATATAGCATGTGCTATTTATGTTAAATTTTATACGATTCCGTTCGAACGTTTGGGCCAGAAAAGGTAATCACCCCTATGCTGAAATCCGAATTTTCGTAGCCTACGAATTCGTAGCTCCGTTCCGAACAATTCGAAAATGGTATGCTGAAATCCGTTCGTAACTCACGGCCGCGTTGCCAACTAAAATTATTAAATTCGAAGTTCTTAATCAGCTGTTTTGACAGAAATAAACAAAGTGAAGAGTGAATTTTGAGACCAGCGATTATTAGTTATTTGTGAGCAAGTTTTTTAATTAAATTAAAATAAAATGGATTCTGTAGCCGCTGCACTTTTGTCCCAGGAGGAAGAATATGCTATAAGCAACAGTTGCATGAATATGCAGCAAAACCTCGAGCAATGTCTGGTCTTTCGCTGAGACATTCCACCATTTTTTCGTATTGCGTGCGATTTGTTGTGATCTTCGACCTGCCGATTTTGCAAAATATTTATTAATACACCACTTTTTTCTATGCACAATTTAACTTACATATTTGTTCGTTGTTTTCCGTGTACACTATTTATTTTATTATTATTATTGTTTTGAATTTGCTAAGTTCCGACACCAGTTGCTATTCGTACAAAATCTCCGAAAAATGCAATGAAATGACAGCTACGTCGGATTCACGCTTACGAATTTCGAAATTACGATTCCGCAATTCGGATTTGAGCATACCGATGTTACGATTCGTAGCAAATTCGTAGTTACGACGGATTTCAGCATAGGGGTGAATAACTTCCTAACACACACAAAAACTTTCATAATTATAATATTTATTTATTTATTTATTTAAGTCTATGAATATCGATCCTTACAGACTATGAACAAAAGTAACTTAGTACAAGCTATTGATGTACATATTACATATTTTTCAATAAAGCTACAATATAGAATTTAAAAGATTCAAAAAAGCGTTCCTTGAAAGTGAAAAGTCAAGATCAGCATTACTATTAAGGGAATTCAATTCACGTAAAGAGCGAGTAATGGGGGCATTACTGGCGTACTTAGTTTTAGAGTTATCCCCATGAAAAGGGTAAAAGTTCCGAAGAGATCGCTGGGGAACATTAAATCTAATCCGTTCCAACAAGTAAGGGCAATCAATGACTCCAGTTATAATACAATGAGTAAAGGACAGGCACAGTATAGACCTACGAGTTTCCAGGGACTTGAGATTTATAAGCATTAGACGAGCAGAATAGGATGGTATGGGATCTGTAAAATTCAGAGACCGAAGTGCAAACTTAAGAAAAATTTTTTGTACACGTTCTATTCTATTGATAGCTAGCTGGGTACTTGGTCTCCAAAAAAAAGCAGCATATTCTAAGTGAGATCTAACAAATGATACATAGAGTAACTTGATGGTATAGGGATCAGTGAATTTAGAAGCATTCCGTCTTACGAAACCCAACATGGAGAAAGATTTGAAAGTGATATAATTTATATGGTTATTAAAAGAGAATTTACTATCAAAAACAACGCCAAGGTCCTTAATCTCCCTAACACGCAGAAGGTCACATTTCGCTATATTGTACTTAGCAGGTATGATGTTAGAGATTTTGGAGTAAGTTATTTGGAAGCACTTAGATAAGTTCAGTGAGAGACGTGATTTCTGGCACCACAAGTAAAGCCGGTCAATATCAGTTTGAAGCTTAATGGCATCATCTGGGGTCTTAATCGCTGAGAAAATCTTTAAGTCATCAGCATAAAGCAAAAATTTAGCAAATGAAAAACAACTTTTGATGTCGTTAATAAATAGTACAAATAGGAGTGGTCAAAAGGGTTAGACGAAATACCATCACATGTAACAATACAACGTCTATTGCACAAGTAAGAGTTTATCCATTGTAGAAAGGCAGAATGAAAGCCAAGGCAAGCTAATTTTGCAATTAGGACTTTATGTGAGACTTTATCGAAAGCTTTCGAAAATGCAATGAGTAAAGGACAGGCACAGTAAAAGTCAGTGTAAATACAGTCAACCTGTAAACCAGCCGAGAAAGACTCAATGCAGTATTCACTAAAAACAGCTAGATTCGATACTGTAGATTTATTGGAGACAAACCCATGCTGATTTCGGCATATTAAAGATTTAACCACAAAACTCAACTTTGCATTGACTGCGTGTTCAAAAATTTTTGAGATAGTCTAGAGCTTTGAAATAGGCCTATAATTTCTAACGTCATTTTTATTGCCACTCTTAAAGATTGGCGTTATGGAGGTGAGCTTCCATTCGTCAATGAAACTCCCCGAGGATAAAGATTTATTGAAAATTACTTTCAGAGGATAGACCAAAGCAGGACAATTTTTTATTAAGACTGCTGAAAGTCCATCAACATCAGTTTGGGAGGAAGTTTTCAATTTAAAAAAAGCTTTACTAATATCCTCAGATGAGAGGCATAGAGCACCGTAGTCCAAATAGTAGTCTAAGCTAGACGAAAAGTCACTCGGATGGTTTTGTTCTTCATTAACAAAATTTGATTTAAAAAAATCGGCAAATAAATTTGCCGCTTCACTCGAGGTTCGCGCAAATTTATTATCAAAGAAGATACCAGTGGGAACACTAGCGCAGCTCCTTTTGGATTTTATGTAGTTCCAGAAGTTTTTAGGATATGATTTAATGTTCATCTCCATGTTTCCAATGTAGTTATTATAGAGAATTTTATTTAAGTAGTTGAATTCCTTTAAAGATCGCTTATATTTAACGAAGAAGAAATGGTTCTTCGTAGATTTAAACTTTTTAAAATAATTGTTTTTAATGTTTTTTAGTATTTTCAAATCCTTAGAATACCAGGGTAATTTATAAGATTTTTTCTTTCTAACTGGAATATTATCCAGGCATAGTTTAGACAAAATGGATTTAAAAGTAGAGAAACTGTTAAATGTATCTAGACCTGTAAATAAATTATCCCAATTAATATCGAGTAATAATTCATTAAAGCTAACAAAATCGCATAATGCATAATTAAATGATAACCTGTCGTCAGAAGTAACTGAAGCAAAACAGTACAACTCGAATTTTGCAACTAATGGTAAATGATGCTTATCCTTAGGAGTTATTGGATTCAAACATTCACTAACTTTGTAGCTCAGGTTATCACTTACAAATATGAGATCCAAGATTCTATTCAGAGAATTCACGAAATTATTAACTTGACATAAATTAAGACTAAGAATATTATCAATAAAATATAATTCATGATTTGCAGAAACATTAGTAGTAGTAGACATACTAGCATACCAATTTATTTTGCATAAGTTGAAATCACCAAGCACGCATAAATGATCATCATTTAAGTTGTTTAAAACCAAAGATACCACGTTGTCAGCATGCGCTTTGTACAATTCGAAAGAACTTTCAGGCGGTATATACGAAGCGAGTAGGTATATAGAACCTTGTGAGTGGCAACTTATACAAACACAAATTTGATCCAACAGGGAGTCACCATTGTTGAGTGGAAACAGGAATGCACGGAATTGACGCTTGACAGCAATTAAAACACCACCACCACGGAAGCAACCAGTAGGATAAGAGCCAAATGATTATTATACCATTAATTGGTAATAAATTAAGCAATCTAGATGTATTAATATGGAGGACTTTGGTTCCCGCCACCAAATGGTTTTTTTCTATCTACGTCGAAGGCGTTCCCCCGACAGTCGGTTCTACGATACTGGAACCACCCGGATTATAGCCGGCTCATACTGTCTGTTCCGTGCGTAAGGCCAGGATACGCCGGAACGTAACATAAGACAGGTGCAATTCGTGCCAAGGATGGTGTCAATTTCGGGCGTGTTCTGGTCACACGTGGCAGCTTGGCATGCTTCTCTTCACACATAACCCCAATCGTCAATAAAATACAGAGCCGTACCAAAGTTATAAAGCCGCTAGCCGGCAGCACTTGGGGCAAAAACAAAGGAACGTTGTTGACGACATACAAGGCGATTCTATACTATGTCTGTCTAATGTGGTCGCCTGGGACAAGGAGGACCGGCAGTGGTCATCCAAACGACCACCTGCTTCCTGAAGACCCGCCTCCTAGACATGTCAGAAGGCATCTTCTTGAAATGTCTGAATAGATCCAGTCATACATCACCAATGAACCGGCTCCAGCTGCATATAGCGTGGTATTAAACGACATTAACCGAAAGACAATAACCACCATCCGTCAACTCTCTCCCTGAGAATGCCGCCCTTGGGGTAAACCCACCACCCATATCATAGGAGGAGCTTCAGCTGTCTCGTGAATCCCGCGTCTCTCTGGCTCAATTACGAGCTGGATATTGCAGCAGGCTTCACTCTTACTTATCCAGAATTGACTCAGACGTACTCAATGCATGCCCGGCATATGATAATAGATGAGTTTGATGACAACGACCTTGGGTGAGCCGTTCTCTCAGTATCTGCGTAACCTCTGCAACAACAACGTCCAAGGACTGTCATCTTGCTTTCAGAGTTTTGAAAGCAGTAGGGTAACATTCTAGTATCAGATTCTTCAGCAAAACAAAATGAAATTAATCATACTTATATTATAAATGTGAAAGTTTGTGTGTTTGTGAGTGACTGTGTGAATATGTTGTTATTTTTCAGTGCCCAAACGACTGGACGGAATTGTACAAAATTTAACACACAAATAGCCTGCCCAATACCATACGCTATATTATAAGGAGAGTTGCCACATATCACATATTGCTAAGAGTGGATCTGGATAAGATTTGACACATATGTATATAGTCCGTTATATAGGTTACCATAAAATCAATTTTTTATAGGGAGTTGAAACCTGTTTAAAAGGTTGCATGCAATTAAAGCAATGAATGAAGTAAACAAAATTGCAACATGGCTATCAACGAAAGAGGCTTTCCATTTTCCAAATTTTTTTTAAAGAAGGTTGCCTCCTGTTTAAATGCAATTAAGTTAATTTTAAAAAATAAATGATACTTTAGAATATGATATCCAAGCTACAAGCTACACGAAAGCGTAATTTCAAAAATAATTTTGGTGAGGGTTGCCATCTATTTAAAAAATGTATCAAAATTATAATAAGCTAAATTAATTCTATTTTATATTATGTGCAAGGCTTAATAAGGCTTCATTTCCCAAATAACTTTAAGGAAGGTTGCCACCACAATAAACGATATTTTACAATATGAGTGCCAAACTATAACCTGGGTAAATATATAGCTTATATATAAATTAATAAGGTAATTGTAATCTGTTACAATGAGACCAATTTTTTTAAGGGTTTGCCATCTATTTAAATCGAAAAATGAAGAAGTCAAATATTGCAATATGGGTATTAAACAAAAGGAGTTTAATAAAGCTTAACAACCAGAATGTTTTGAAAGAAGATTGTCATATGCCTGAAGCTCAATATAGTTAAGTTAACTGATATTTTGAAATATAAGTAGGTTTAAATAAACTTGATCATGAATATGAGACTTTGAAATAAATTTCACCATCGTTTGATTACGTTGGGCATTTCTAACTATAAAGTAAGTTGCACCAAACCCGAATGTCATGGCATACTGTGCAGTTGCCAATGAGAAAAAAGTTTCAGCAACAAACCGTAATCGAAAATTTTGTAGTAGTGGTAGATTTTTTTAGATAGTAAAAAAAAATTAAAACTAAAAATTAATTAAAAGGTATTCCCTTTGGTGAAATTATTTATTTCCTTATTCTTTATATTCGAATCTAGGTTGTTGTTGTTGTTGTAACAGCATAAAACATTCCCCATAAATTTTTGGGGAATGCTGCTGAAATGACAGTCCTTGGCCAAATGTGGCAAGAAAAATTATATAACGATTTTGATCCTTTTGTGTTACACTTAACTGTATATACTTTGAATTTCCATATAATGCTGAATGTCTGCTAAAGACTAGAACCTAGCAGACTGGTTTATTAAACTACGAAAACATTTGCTTACCCATTGCGTGAATTTCTGAAAAAACTTTCTCTTCTCTATTCAGCTCGTAGTATAGTTCATCATAGCTATTAGTAGTAGCCAGAAAAGTATCTCCATATGTTATAAATAAGTTAAAAATATTTACCACCTGTTGGAAAAACTAAAATAGTATAGAAAGATTTCGACTTCAAAGAATCAGTATTTACCTGGACTGATAAATAGAAAATATTACATTTTTTGACTAATGTTTGCTCCTGATTGACAAGAAATCGAAGCAGACCGATCAACGCCGACCACAACTCTTTCCATGGGTAGTTCAAACGAACTCTGCACCGTTTTTGGTAGCATAGCACACGATGAATGATACCAATACATAGTAAATACAATTCCATTGGAAATTTTTTCATCAAGTGCGATACGATGAACTCCACAAGTAAATCAAGTAAAGTAGCCGCTAGAGGTTGCGATTTGCCCACACGATCCACATGCAGCTTGCGATGTCGCATTTGAGCACGATGTAACATCACTTTGAATGTGAGATTATTGTCATGCATCATTGAATTTGCGTATTGATCCTCGGAAATGCACGTCAATATAAGAAAACAAAGCTTTAAATTTGCTACACTGGATTCGTTTTTGTTATCCTGCATTACAATTGAGCTGCGATTTATATAAAAACGTTGCTTAGTTATAATAAAATAACTTCAAAATTTAGATTTTCAAACACGTACCAATATTGAAAAACGGCAACCAGCAAATTGGTCGGATATTGCGTCATATCAATTATAGGAGCAGTAGCCAAATCGGGTACTGGTTGTGTTAGACTTAATGTATTACTAGGAGATGGAGGCGCACTTGACTCGGCTTGGGTATGAGCTAACGTTGTAATGAAGTTTCGATTCAGATGAACAGCTTCGTAAAGGGCTAATAAAAGACCATTATTGGCTTTGATTTGTTGTACACGTTCACAACCTTCATCTGAAACAAACATATTTCCAACAATGTTTGATAATGAAGAAAACCAGGATGAAGACTGTACGTTCGATAAACTCTGCATATATTGCCGACAAAAGTCAATCAAAGATTGTGATATCATTTGCCCATAACTGTAAGTAATTAAGCAAATTAAAGCTATCGTTCCTAATTTATTTGAACCATGCGTAAGGGAATATGGGCATTCGTTTATGTAAATATTTGATGGTCATTTAAGTAACAAACATGTTTATTTAAATTTAAACATAACAAATTTTAACCTCTAGGGTTAATTGGTCACACTATCAACTTTAATACAGCAGTCTTAATCTCGATTTATACCTCTTACTCAAATGCGTACAAATATCTACATAAACTCATGTGTGCATATAAACACTGTTCACTTTATACTTGAACTATAAATTTATCATAATACCCATTGAGCGCCATTTCATCTGCCAATATAGATAACTGTACAACATACGGATTAGTCGTTTCATGTTTCCTATAATTAACCAAGATAGTCATAAGAATAACAATGTCGTGGCCGTGTTGTGCACGTAACGAAGGATCGCTTAGTAAACGTACGAAGTCATCGAAAAGTGTGTGCATTGCTAGGTACTCTAACAATACATTTTGACTTACATTGTCAGTGCCCGTAACAATTACTAACAACAGTTTCAGGCACATAATTCGGGCACTTTCTGTGACCTCACCTAAAAGTGGAACATTAACTTCAAGGTACCAATTTCCTTTATTGCAAAAACGCACCCAATAGTATTTGATTACAATTACTCAAAAGATGTTTCATGCCTTTATCCATTTGCTCGTAACCAAATATTTCACTCAAAAAATTAAATGAAGTATCTGCCGATGATTTTTTGAATATTGAATAGAAGAACGAGCATAGAGTTTGAAGACCATTGCACAAGCGCTTTGGGTGTTCTGTAAAATAATTGAAAACATTCATACAGATATACCTTATGTTTAATTTACCAACCTGTTTCCAGAATTTCAATACTTTTCGTAAGTAAAACATTCAGATTTTTTTTTACAATCAAAAACTGTTCATATGATAGTTTCGTTACTTCCGCCTCAAGCGATTCCACATTGGGTTGCAGTAAAAAGAACTCGTTCCAGAATTCGGGACTATTTGTGGTAGGATCTTCACCTCGGAAAAACAATTCATATATGTAAACCACCTTCTCTTTAGGCCTTTTGGAAGAACCGCTGCCGCTACGTTTACGAGATGTCATGGCTAAACTATAATTACGTTGCTTATAGAGCACAACTTTCCCTCAACAAAATTTAAAAAAATAAAAAGTTTCCGAGTGATACTTGTTTGGCTGAGTTCCCTTAAAGCGATGCCACATAAACTGCTTTGGCTTCCGTGACATTTTCTCTTTGACATATATGATTCACACATTCAATTATACGAAGCTTCCCACCTGACCAATGCCGACAACAGAGGAAAGCTGAAACTTCGCTAAAAACTAGGTGTCGCAAAATACAGGAAAAAAATTCATAACATTTTGGACAGCGACAGAAACGGCAACAGTTTCGCGATTCTGGTGCTGCCAGAAACGAATTCAGTACATCAGCAACAGAAACAGCAAGATATAACTAAGTACCTTTCTATCTGAAATAGCCTTTAGACTCGCAAAAGTTTGAACACAATGATCAGCTGTTTCGACCAGTACATGGTTATTAACGCTGAATGCACACGACAGAGAAAACCAGTTGTTTATGACTCTTTGTGAAATTATGTGAATACAAGTTGAAAGTACATGTTTTCGTCATGCGAAGAAGGAAAACGACAAAGGAATAAAAATAAGAAGAAACTGGGGTGGAAAAAGCTGTACACTTTTAAAAAGTCTGATAATTACAGAGCAAAGCTAGTACTTCGAAGCTCTGGCGCATTTCGTTTACCGGATTGCCTTAGAGTAAAAGAGGTAACTAAATAAATGTAAAACCAGTTAGTAGAACGGGATACTGTCAGGACCGTCATGTTAAATATTAAAAACATCTCCTGAAAACAGCTTGTTTTCACTGCCGTGCGAACATGGTTTAAGGTGAGATAAACTACGAACAAAGATAATGGAATGGGCCCATTTCTTTGTAACTAGTTGCAAAATAACACTAGGTAGAATGAGAAATAGCGTGTAAAGCAACAACACTAACTCGGAAAAATATGAGAGTTGAGCCAACTCGGTAAAATGATATCCGACCTGTAGTGCGATTCACTTACTTTAAACGGTGTGGAAATCGCAATTTTTGACGACAATATTTTTCGTTTGCACAAACGATTGTGTGATTCACTAACTTATTCTTAACGCCACTTAACAGCTGCCTCGTTATATTTATTCAAAGTGATAAAGACTGGCACCTCTGTCAAACTAAATGTTAAAATAAGCGAACAGAACAAAGAGGAATAGAGAAAAAACAAACGTATGTATGTGTGCTGCCAAATATATATTTGAGCGTTTTTATTATATTTCTTTAAAGTGCAATAGGATACTTGTTTGTTTCAAACTACAAACACTTATAATTCTTTTTATGTTCCATTGTAGCGGAATTCCGGACTCTACTCTGAGTGGTTTGAAAGAATAGTCATCAACTCAAATCCAAGGAATATCCGGAATCACCAGCAAATATGCCATGGTTGTCGTTTTCAAAATTCGCGTTGAGCTTCAACGTATTTAGGATTTACATTGTATATTTACATTTTTTGACTAGAACCGTTTATCTTTTATATTGATACGTTCTAGCGGCTTTAAGATTCTTCGTAACTGGTTGCTATCAATGAATATCCATGAGCCAGTCAGTTATCCGTAAGCAGCATTCATCGGGTAACGGATGCAATCTTTGAATCATTGTTTCACCATACCTCCTCATTATTAAAACTAAACTATAAGTACTTCTGTTTTTATACTTGGATCCTTGATAAAAATTGGATATTACCATTTCCAGATTAATTGAATGGTAGATGTTGTGGTTGGCATAAGCCTCCTCATGTTTCTTTGGTGGCAAAATTGATATACATATGAGTACAATCGACGGCCCCAATATTGCCTCTCACAAAGGGTGACGACGCTGAAGCAAGCATTTCTTTAGCAGCTTCGGTCATAGCAAACCTCACTTTCTGTTGCACTCAAATGAAAGCGATTGTCCACATCCCGAAGCAAACTTCAATCCACTGTTGGAGCGCTTACTTCTTCGTCATCTCGTGATAAATTATAGCCAAATATTCAAAGGATATTATATAATGTTCCTTTTGTAATTTCAAGAAAACAAATCACCAAATTTTACATTTTTTCTTTTATTTAAGTTGAAATCACGATTTTTTCTTTCCTCGATTGAGTTAACATCAAATTTGTTGTCGCTTAGTTTTCGGTAATCAACTAGCTAACGACAACAGCTGATTCGGCGAAATATGCGAGTTGAGCCAACTCGGTTATATGATATCCGACCGGAGATGTAGTGTTGTGAAGCAAAAAACCCGCTCTATTGCGAATGGGCTCTGAAAAAATCCCTGCGAAATTTCAATCAACTGTCAAATCTTGTTTGTTTTATGAATACATAAACAAAAAAAATAAAAATGGAACAAGGGTAAGTAAAATTCCTTTTGGTATATTTCAGATAAAATTATGAATTAAAACATGTTGTTATTTCAGAATGCAAGAAAAAAGGCGAAAGAGATGGTCATGTGAGGAGACAATTAGGGTTTTGAGATGCTACCTCGCCCGGAAAGCGGAGTTCGAGCACCCGAAAAGAAAGAGGTTGGCCTACGCGAACGTGTTGGAAGACATGGTTTCAATGGCGATCACGGTAGGTTCAAGAAATATATGTTTGAACAAATTATATTTATATTCATAATCCACTTTCAGGACTTAGAAAGGACGCCGCTGTGTTTGGAGTCGAAGATTTGCAGTCTTCTCCAGGCCTATAACACAGCACGGGACAACAACAGCAGAAATGGCGTAAGTCCGTGTTCTGCCCCCTAAATGGACCAAATGGATAAAATATTTGGAAGAAATCCGATTATTTTAAACGACCACACAGTTCATGTGGGTTACAGGCCGTTTGGAACAGTTTCGGTAAATGCGCTGTCTGCTAGGGCGTCCACATGGACTTTTGACGTTGCCGTTAACAGACATTCCGTCATCACCGTCACCATCGTCGTCAATGTCACAACGTATATCAACATTGGCTTCTTCCTCAGCTCCAGCAGTACGCCCAAACGAAATTACTCTGTCAAGCAACAGGTTTTTAAAACGTTACAGTGAGTTTCAGTGAAAACCTTTTAGTGAAATTTTTGCAATGTTTTGGATGTAAATTTTTAGTGCTCGTTTTTAGAAAACCCTTGTACATGCGGAAGAGCATCAACTTAACAATTATTCAAAAAACATCGGTAACATTTTGCTGTAGAATGTACAAGGGTTTTATAAAAATGAGCACGAAGAAATTACTTCAAAAGCATTACAAAAAATTTACTACAAGGCTTTCACTGAAACTGGATTTTTTTTTAAATTTGCTTTTGGTTTTTATTTTACTTGTAATTAGAATAAGAAATGATCTGAATTGAATTTTATATGTGATACTCCTTGTGAATTTGTTTTAGTTTTATAGATTTTAAGTTGAATGAAATGCAATGAATTCTTGTAAATATTTTTATTAGTGAATTTAAAGATATAAATATATATGTATATGCAGTGAAATTTTTAAATAATATTTTGTTGTCTTAAATAATTAAAAAGGGTTTGTCTTTTGTCAAGGGCTGCGTCTAGGTTTCATTCTTCAAAACCTTCATGAAGTGCAAACGTATTTTCATAACTCAAACCGTTGATATCGCACAAATTTGCTAGTTGCCTAAATGCTACTGTATTGCTTACACACCGAATGTGTTAAGACTCCGAATACTTCACTGAAAATAAAATAGCATTAAGTTTATCCATTTCTTTTACACACATTTTGTTATTACTTTTCTGGTATTCCACCGTTTGGCGTCTTAGCCTCATGTGCATTTTGAAATCTGCCTCACTCATTGCATCGAGTGTATGTACCTTCAAAATTGGAGCACTTCTCATATGCTTGTTTTCACTCTCCGAGTCTTTAGAAGAGTTGGAGCTGGCATATATCGTTTCCACTACTTCTAGTACTTCTTGCATCTCTCTATTGCGATATTAGTCGCAATGCTCACCCGTGCACAAAGACATCATCTGCAAAAGTAAAAGGTTATTTAATGCATTTATTTCATGTTTTTAAACAAATTTAATAACTTACCACAGAATCCTCATAATTATTCATTTTGTTATGCTTCTTTAAAAATTCACTAAATAAATCGTGTGTTTGATGGCAGATTTTGCCAGTGTTGTGAAGCAACTAAAAGGAAATTTTATCCGAGTTCGAGTGTCCTTTTGCAACTAGGATACATTAAAACGGGCCCACTGAATAGCAGCATCGTTAAAATTTTCGTTAAGATGAGTTAACCATGCGAATATCGTTAAAATAAGTTACTGAATCGCACTACTGAGATGTACGGTTGGACCTGCGCTATTGTGAATGAGCCGGAAGAAAATACATGAAAATTTTAATTTTAAGACCTAATTCATTTTTATATGGATAGTATTTTTAAATATATAACCACTTCAACTAAATATTTGCCAACGCACCTATTTTCCATTCTTAAATAGTACTAAACAAATCTCTTGTTTCATGAAAGATGCTAACAGGGTTGCCTTTGCAACCAAAGAAAATTGTATCCGAGCTGGAGTGCTATTTCGCATCTCGGGAGCAATAAACGGGTCCAATATTGCAATTATCGAAGAACGGACCCGTTTCTTTGTAACCTAGTTGCAAGAGAACACTAGGTAGGATAACGAATTGCATGTAAAACAACAACATTAACTCGGAAAAATATGCGAATTGAAACCACGATGCAGAGCAAAAAGGTGACGATAAAAGCACTTCCGTTACTTCGTACTTTCCTCGTTTAAAGGGTTGACGTCGCAACTAACTCTTAAAAAGTTGATTTTTCAAAGTTTTGAGTGATTTTTACAAAAAGTAAAACACAGAATAATAAATGTGAAGTGTCAAGCTTTGCATTTTAGCAGTTGCAGTGCAAATAAAACGCCCAATTGCAGTTATCACCTTCCTGTACGTCTCAGTAATCCTGTATCAGCAACCGCTGTGACGTGTGCGCTGCCCGCGTTGTCTTAATCTGATTTGCTATCATTTTTGAGTTGAGCCAACTCGTTAATATGATATCAGACCTGAGATGTAGTGTTGGGAAGCAGAAAAACAGCGCTATTGTAAATTAGTCCTAAGAAAATAAATGAGAAATTTAGATTTAAGACCTAACTCGTTTTTATTTGCATAGTATTTGTAAATATACATATAACTACATAAACCTAAAAAATTCCGGCACAACTATTTTGCGTTCCTAGCACTAAACAAATCCCAACTTACATGAAAAAGGCTAACAGCCCGTTTTAATGTAACCTAGTTGCAAAAAACACTCCAACTCGGATAAAATTTCCTTTGAGTTACTTCACAACACATATTGCCAGTGTCATTAAACATATGATTTGTTTAGTGAAATTTTAAAGAAGCAAAACAAAATGAGCAATTCTGAAGATTCTGTGGTAAGTTATTTAATTTATTTAAAAACATTAAATAAATGCATTAAATAACCTTTTACGTTTGTAGATGATGTCTTTGTACACGGGTGAGCATCGCGAATCACGTTGCAATAGAGCGATGTAAGAAGTAAACGATAAGGAAACGATATATGTATGCCAGCTCCAACTCTTCTGAAGACTCGGAGAGTGAAAACGATTCACGTGAGAAGTGTGCGAATTCTTAAGGTACACTCGATGATGAGTGAGGCAGATTCCAAAATGCACGTGTGTCGAAGACGCCAAATAGTGGAATATCTAACAAGTAATAACAAAATGTGTGTAAAAGAAATGCATAAACTTAATGCTATTTTATTTTCAGTGAAGTATTCGGAGTCTCACTGCGTAGCTGGCACATTTGGTGGTGGTAGAACGCGTATATTACCAAAAAAAAAAAAACGGTGTATATGCACATTTGGTATGTAACCAATACAGTGACATTTAGGCAACTAGCAAATTTGTGCGATATCAACAATGTGAGTGACGAAAATACGCTTGCACTTGATGAAGGTTTCGAAGCATCAAACCTAGACGTATCCCTTGACAGAAGGCAACACCTTTTTAATTATTTAAGACATCAAAATATTATTTCAAAATTTCACTGCATATATATATTTATATCTCTAAACTCACTAATAAAACATATTGCCAAGAATTCATTGCATTTCATTCAACTTATAATCTATAAAACTAAAACAAATTCACAAGGAGTATCACATAAAAAATTCATTTCAGATCATTTCTTATTCTAATTACAAGTAAAATATAAACCAAAACCAAATTTTAAAAAAATCGAGTTTCAGTGAAAACCTTTTAGTAATTTTTTTGCAATGCTTTTGAAGTAATTTCTTCGTGCTCATTTTTATAAAACCCTTGTACATTCTACAGCAAAATGTTACCGATGTTTTTTGAATAATTGTTAAGTTGATGCTCTTCCGCATGTAAGTTAACCCAAAACGTTAGCCAACAATTACACAGTCAGCATTGTCTGCCTAACACCTGTTCAGGGCAATGCTGAACGTAATCAGTACTCCTATCCATGCCCAACAGCCAAAGCCGTGGGATCCGCTGACCCAGCATACTCGCAACAGACAACGGACTGGCAGCGACAAACAACCATTAACGCTGCTCACTTACTACCATAGCCGTGGGATCCGCTGACTCAGCATACTCACAACAGGCAGCGGACCGGTAACAACAGGCATTGCACGTACAACAGGTAGCTATCCACCGCGATAGCAAAGACGTCAACGAACAGAGGCAGCAGCGGACAGAATCATACAATGCAAGCGCAACGACAGCGACGACGACGACGGCGATGAAGGCAACTTAGGCTAAGCCATAGCAGTAAGCTAGGGTAGAAGGTCAGTTCTGAATTAGACTCAATAAAGCACAGAAGTGCACTAAAAAGTAACTGGCGCCCAACCGCGGTTTTTAAGTTCGAACCAAAATCAAAGAAGTGATCGGTTAACATAGCTAAAAGGAGTATAAGGATATAAACGGAGCCTGCACCCCAAAGGATAAGGATAAGAACAACACCAAGAGAGAAACACAATTGGATATTTTAATGGAATATTATAAAGTAGCCCTTAAATTGTAAGTAGAGTGCTCGTTAAAAAAGTGAAAGTGTAAAGATTTAAAGAAAGAAAAATTATGTTGACAAATATATAAAAAAGATATTAAATAAATTGTAAAGCAAGAAAATGTTTGGAAATTTTTTTTTTTTAACTAACGATATTCTGTCAGTGAAAAATTCGTGCAAATTTATGTAAAAAAAAAGAAAAAATATCAAATGTAAAGGCCAACCTTTTGAAGGAAAATGAATAAATTTTTGAAAATTTATAAATTATGAGAATGAAATTATAGTGAATATTAAGGAAGGTCCTTGACTAAAAATGTTTGTTTGTGAATTGGAACTAAATAAATTGTTAAACCATAGGAATTATTGCTGTTAAAAAAAAAGGAAGGTCCTTGACTAAAAATGTTTGTTTGTGAATTGGAACTAAATAAATTGTTAAACCATAGGAATTATTGCTGTTAATAAAAAATTCACCAACAAAACAAAAATGTGCGTTGAAAAAGGTGTTTTTTTATATCAAAGTTTCCATTATCACAACAAGAATCTAAAAACAACCGTTCCTTACAATTGGTCACATTTTTTACAATCCTATAATTCGTCCCCTACATTATAACTATTAATAGGTCCGTTTCTTTGTAACCTAGTTGCAACAGAGCACTAGGTAGGATAACAAATTGCATGTAAAGCAACAACACTAACTCGGAAAAATATGGGAGTTGAGCCAACTCGGTAAAATGATATCCGACCAGAGATAGAGCATTGAGAAGTGAAAAAACTGCGCTATTGTGAATAAGCCGGAGGAAAATACGTGGGTATTTTCAGTCTAAGGTCTAATTCGTTTTTTGCATAGTATTTTTAAATATATAACTACATAATATCATACACAATGCTTACGGAGTAGACGTGTTTATTTGAGCGCTGCAACTAATTATTAATTTTAGCTATTTCCGCTGACTAATAAATATTTTCAAAATTGTTGAATAAAACCTTTATTATTACCGTGTGGTCGGATTTTGTATATTGTGATTTTGTGGCTAATACTAGCTATACAAGTGGAAATTTAATATATAAATTATCGTTGCCGAAAATTGCAAAAATGAGTACCAATGCTATGACGACACGTAAGGCCGCGAAGCAGTCAACTACATCTCCCCTACAACCTTCGAACTTACGTTCTAAAACTGGAGAAAGCCCATCAGCGACTAACCTGTTAGCTCGACTTGAAAACAAAATAGATGCACAAAAGGAATTTATAATCGAACAGCTAACGGCACGAATGAAGGAGACGGAGGAGAGAGTAATGCATCGATTCGGTGAGTTAGCAGCTGAGCTATCTAATTTAAAAAGGTATGTGAGCAGTGTTGAGCTTCGTGTTGAAAAAGTGGAGCGAGAGAACGACAACATGAAACAGCTGGTTGATGTCGTTCGCACCCTTGAAGTAAGGCTGAACGATTGCGAGAACTCTCTTATCTCTTCTGATCTGATTCTGAGAGGTGTCCCCCAGCTTAAAGATGAGAATCTAAGTGCCACCTTCTCTCAGCTGTGTAACACACTTCAAATGAACTCTCCCCCTATACGAGCTATTTTTCGCCTGAAGAAGAAGAACAACAAAGATGCGCCTATCGTTGTAAAACTTGGCTCAGCGAACGAACGCTCATCCGTATGCAGAGCAAATGCGCGGTACTGCAAGTCCAACCGCAAATCTCCTGCACTCCGTCATTTGGGAATTGATGCTGACGGTCATGTGCTGATACATGAATGCCTGACCAAGCATAATCGGAAAGTCTTGCAGCATGCAATTGAGCTAAGGAGACTGAATCGACTGGTGACTGTTTTCTCACTCCGTGGACAAGTACATGTAAGAGTTCGCCCGCAAACTGAAGCAGTAAAAGTAAGCACAATTGATGACGTTAATAAAATTGCAGCGCCCAACAACAACAATAATACATAGTAGTAACTTATGCCAATTATAATTAACTCTTACTTTGTATTCTCTTTTTCTTGTACTTATTTAATTTCTTTCTCTTTATTTCTCTTGATATTGCTATATTTGTACACATCTGGCAAAAATATGTATACCCTTCTTCTCATAATGCGTAGATTATTCTTAAGGCTTGTTTTTGAAATGCGATTTCTTTTATATATATTCGATGATGTATAATCCAAAGAATTATGGCTGTACCAGAGACAATACGCAAAGCATGATCAGAATTTTGAGCAAACAAAAAAGTGGTCTTAAACTTTGTCATATTAATGCGCAAAGCTTAGCTAAGAAAATTGATGAGTTTGTGTATATTTTTGAACACTCCGACGTTGATATAGTCTGCGTTTCTGAAACATGGTTCACTTCTTGCCACAGTAATGATTCTCTGGGTGTCAGTGGGTACAAACTTTCCCGGCGAGATAGGATTGGTCATGGTGGGGGAGTTGCTGTGTATGTCAAAAATAATATATCTTGTAGAGTAATCTGCACTTCTAGTGATACAAGCGCCATTGAATATATTTTCTTGGAAATTCATACCAAGAATGATAAAATGTTAATTGGATGTGTATACAGACCTAACAAGATGGTTGACTATACCTACTTGCTGGAATTTCTTGAGGATCTTACGTTATCTCACCGCAATATAATTATATCTGGCGATTTTAAAAGCGATTTACTTAGTGACAGTAACTTTGCATTTTCTATGGCAAATCTTGGATTATTTCCGGTTAACTCTTCGATGCCTACTCATTTCACGCGTACGACCAGAACTCTTGGATTTATTTTTTATTGATTCCAAATCAAAAATCCTGCTTTATGACCAGCTCTCTGTACCAATTTTTTCCAAACATGATTTAATTTACCTGACATACGATTTTATCCTGGATTTAAATAGCAACGTGGGCTGCTACTCGTACCGCGATTTTGCGCACATCAATTACTATCAACTTGAACGAGCTGTTGATTCAATAAATTGGGAATCTGTGCGTAATATGGTATCGACAGATGACCAAATTAATTTTCTTCAGGGATATATCAGCAGTCTCTTTGACTACCATGTGCCGCTAGTTACCAGACCTGTCAAACGTATCAACCGCCCTTGGTTCAATCGTGACGTAAAAATATTAATTGCTGAAAGGAATAGCGCGTATCATAAATGGAAATGCTCCAGAAGTGACTTTTTATACACTGAATACAAGAAACTTAGGAAGGCAGTCAAAAATAAGATAAAGGTTCTTAAAATGAGTTACTATGAGGCCAGATTCAGCTTAGCTGTAGGGTCCAAGCAAACCTGGAAGCATGTCCGTGAAATAGGTATCTGTAGTAAGAAGAGTTCAACCTCCGATTCTGTTGACGCAAACGTGCTAAACGCAAAGTTTTTGGACCTCCCTAAAACAAGCACTTATCGTGATAGATATGATACTTGTCCAGTGAGTCTCATCCAAAGGTTTAGCTTTACTTGCGTAGACGACTGCGACGTAGTTGAGTCAATACTTGCAATCAAATCCAACGCTACTGGCTTTGATGGAATCCACCCTAAATTTCTGAAATGTATCTTGCCCAAGGTTTTAGCTTATATTACGTTTACACTAAACAACATCCTTACTAAGTCCGTCTTTCCTACCAGTTGGAAACAAGTCAAAATTATTCCAATATTAAAACCGAATGGAGATCACAGGCCAATTGCTATCTTGCCTTTTCTGTCCAAGGTGCTAGAACAGTTAATGCATCGTCAGATTAACTCGTTTTTAAAGAAGAACTCTTTAGTGAGCGAATGCCAATCTGGATTCAGATCTAACAGAAGTTGTATAACAGCACTTTTAAAAGTTACTGATGATATTAGGCTTCAGTTGGATAAAGATCTTGTGACTTTTCTAACCCTTCTTGACCATTCCAAAGCATTTGATACTGTTGACCATGACTTATTGTGTTTAAAGTTGAAAAATTTATTTAATTTCTCATGTTCAGCTATTAACCTTGTCAAGTCGTATCTTTGTGAGCGTTCGCAGGCAGTCTGTGTTAATAACCATTCGTCCAATTTTATGTCTGTAGTTAAAGGTGTCCCACAAGGCTCCGTGCTTGGTCCTTTGTTATTTGTGTTATACATCAATGACCTTACTGAGGTGCTTAATCACTGTGATATTCATGTTTATGCCGATGACGTCCAGTTGTGTCTCAGCTGTCCATTTGATTCAATTAATGCAAGTATTTGTAAGTTAAATAATGATCTAAGTGCTGTCAATGAGTGGGCTAATAATAACGGTCTAGTCCTCAACCCAAGTAAATCCCAATGCATTGCCATTTACAAAAAGAATTTCAAACTTGACGCTTTTGATAAGGTTATCTTAAATAACTCAGTGATTGATTATGTGGACTCTGCAAGAAACCTTGGCGTTGTATTTAATAGAACTCTCACATGGAACAATCACATAATTAATGCCATCTGTAAAGTATATGGAATGCTTCGATCACTTTGGTATATTCAATATTTTACCCCAGAGAGAATTCGATTACTTCTAGCTAAAGCTTACTTGCTTCCGACTCTATTGTATGGCTGTGAAATATACGCCAGCTGTGACAGTACCTGCAACAAAAAGCTTAATGTATTATATAACAGCATTGCTAGATACATATATGGTGTAAAACGTCGAGAGCATATTACAATACATGCGCATACAATTTTTTCAATGCCTCTTGAAAATGTCATCAAGCTGAGGTGTCTCACTATGTTGCACAAAATATTGATTACGGGCGAACCTCAGTATCTCTGCCATAGACTGCAACACCCCAAGTCAATCAGATCTTCTCAGCTTCTACACGCTAAATTCAAATCATTAATTTCTGAACGCCAGTTTTTTGTTTTCGCTATTCGTCTTTGGAACAGTCTTCCACTTACGCTGAAAAATGTCAGTAACTCATTGCGTTTTAAAAACGAGCTTCGTAAACACTTTATCAATTGAATAGTATTGATTTCTGCTTCTTGTCGTATTTTTCTCATTTCCTATCGATTTTATAATGTAGGTAAACTCTGTCATGCATATTATTTAAGTTTAAATTTTTTTCCTCTTTTTTCCATCTTGAACTCCCTTAGAAATCCAGTGTGTCCCTTTTTGCAAACTTAGTTTTATTTTGCAAAGATTTTGAATAAAAAGCGCTAAAAATGGTACATTCTCAAAAAAAGCACAAAAACATCACTGATCATCCTTTCCATATTTGTTTTTACTGTTATTCGTTGACAATTGAAATTTAAATTCATTAGAATTCGATTTTATTTTGGGAAAAAAATCAAGATTTTTAAATATTTAAGGGAATTTTTGGAAAGCCAATTGCTACAATCGTAAGTATTTCATCTATATCATATATAAAAACAACAAATAAAACTATTCTTAAGAATTTTCGATGTTGTGTGGGCTTGTGCATATCATAAACTTGACTGACTGCCTGGAACCAGCATTTCGTAAATTCAATCCCAATCCGCTGCTGCACACGTACATATGTAAGTACTTTTGTAAAATTGAATTCAATCGGATGATTGACCATTAATGAATTTTTTCCAAAGATTTTCGACAGTTTGGTTTCACCTGAATCGCTCGTTTTTCTTCTTCACTGCCACTTCTGCGTAACTGCTGCGCGTTTTTCCCTCACCACTGCGACTGCTGAGCGTTTTCCTTGCCACTACGACTCCTCCGTAACTGCTGCGTAACTGCTGATCGTTTTACATCCCCACGGAGGTTTCTTCTGCTGGTCTACAAGTACCCTGGCAATACCAGTAGGAGTAAATATAATGGAATTACTACACAGCTTAACCAATACTGATCGCTGCACTTCCATTTTTAATGATTTTAACAGGCAAATTATCCAAACGCACACAAAATTTATTGAACATTTTATAAAAAGAAGCGAAAATTCTGATTGCGAAGATGAAATTAAAAAAACTATTTTTTAAAAGCAGAATGCATTTTCGAGTTATACGATTGAATAATTTAATTAAAAATAAATAATAAATATCCTATAATAAAAATATAATACATTTCAGAAAAATACTTATAAACATTTTTGTAATAATTTACTACAAAAGTTAATAAAAAACCCATAAATAAACGCATTATATAGTTTTATTTATTATATCATGAATTTCAAATCAAAAAGGTTAATAGTACATATATTTCTCCGAGGTTTTTCTATGAAATCCAACTTTAAATAAGGAAAAATTTTTAGTGTTCAAACTTAGTAAATATTTGTTTTACAAGTATCCCGCAAGAAATAGCATATAGATATATTAATATACAGTTTTAATAACAAATTGTCAAAATCTCAGTTCTTTTTATTCCCCCAAAGGACCTGTTTTTCTTCCCCTTTCTCTCGGTATTCCTAATCTAAGGGAGCGTCGAAATGAGCTGTCACTACGTATATCACCTTTGTTTATTGCATCATGTATCATGACTATGTAATCCATTGCGTCTAAGATGAGCATCGAGGAAACCGAACTGTGAAACAACTTGGCAGCATTGAATGAAAATAGTTCGACTAATTTAGTGAGAAGTGACGTATCGAGTGTATGTACTTAATATTGAGGTGAAAAGAAAAAAACCCGAAAGTCGCAATGAAAATTAATTTATATATTTATACTTTATTTGGTACAGAGTCAAATTCGATCGATCCTCTCCTCTTCCTCTTTTGTAGAAAGAGTCTCGTATAACAGAGCCAGTGTGACTCATGTGGATCAGAAATAACATTCCCACACCAAATTCATTGGATATACACTTTTTTGCCGCTGTATATAGATCTTGCTTTATCTAAGGCAAACATCATTATTACAGCATAATGCTAATCTTCTGTCTGAATACCAACAAATCACTCAAGCAAAGAAGGAAGTAGTAGGCACTACTACTAATTCCAAAATTACTTAAGTTTACCTCCAAAACCTGACGGATCATACAACTAGATAATCCAGCAGCGTTTTTCTGAAAAAAAGTTGAAATCACTGCAGAGAGATTAACATTGATTAATAAATGGAGCTGTGATCTGTTAAATTGGGACATCCGAGTTTGTTTAAATATAAAAGATGAAACGGTACGAGTGAATACAATTACATATTATATACTTTTCGTTCGATACCAAGTAATTTTTGTATCGATACTTTTCAATCAAGTACTGAGTAGGTATCGAATAAAATACTGGTACCGAAACCCGATACTATGAAAAAAGTTTGGTTCGGAATGTATAAGTAGCTCAATTACTTTTTAAATTTTTGATTCACTACCAGTCAGACTTCATTTCATAAAAACAAAAAAAAGTTTTTTTTTATATATTTCTCTTTAAAATTTTTAATCATAATAAGAATAATATTTATGAAGTACGATATTTTTCGCATATTATTCTCAGCCAGTATTTGGATAAGTAAATTTTTTATTGTCGTCTGACTGAGTAGTTTTTGGTTAACTTTGGTGCCTACAAACACTCGGTCCAAAAAAGGGTGTTCAAATATCCCGATAAACATGAGTCTCAATGAGAAATGTGCTACCACACAACAAATTGTAGGAGAAGTTCGGTCAAAATCGCTTAAGCGGTTATAGCGCCAATTAAGTAAGTAAGTAAGTAAGTAGTATATCGTTTTCTGTTTTACATTTCACATCTTAGTTTACTGCTTTAAACTCGTGTCGTGTCGTTGTTATACATACATGTTAGAAAGAATACACACTAATATTGTTATATGCGCACGTTGGAAAGAATACACACAATTGAGACCACAGATACATACAATATTTTTGTAAGCAAAATCCGTTGATGCGTAGAAATTCTGTGAAAATATTTAAGAGAAGGTTAGCGGTATTGCATTCTGTGGCACCTCTTGTATTCTTTTCACTATGGTTTCTGTATACGAATATATGTATACTGGTTATAATTGACTTAACAACACGGAATAGTGACGCATAGAAACGGAATAAATTTAAGATCAGTTATAATGCTCCGGTAATAACGTTTGCAAAATCTGTAACCATCCAATTTTTACGAAATATTTTTGAGCACCAACAAAACAAAAATGTGCGTTGAAAAAGGTGTTTTACTACAGTCTATGTTGTTTTTATATCAAAGTTTCCATTATCACAACAAGAATCTAAAAACAACCGTTTCTTACAATTGGTCACATTTTTTACAATCCTATAATTCGTCCCGTACATTATAACTATTAATAGGTCCGTTTCTTTGTAAGCTAGTTGCAACAGAGCACTAGGTAGGATAACAAATTGCATGTAAAGCAACAACACTAACTCGGAAAAATATGCGAGTTGAGCCAACTCGGTAAAATGATATCCGACCAGAGATAGAGCATTGAGAAGTGAAAAAACTGCGCTATTGTGAATAAGCCGGAGGAAAATACGTGGGTATTTTCAGTCTAAGGTCTAATTCGTTTTTTGCATAGTATTTTTAAATATATAACTACATAAAGCTAAAAGTTGCTTCTTAAATATCATTAACCAAAGCGCATCTTTCATGAAAGAACAGGAGCAGGGAAAATTTTATCCGAGTTGGAGCGTTCTTTTGCAAGTCGAATACAATAAAACGGGCCCAATAATAATAAATTGGTGCTTATAATATACAGCTTGATGCTAATGACTCCGCACCCTCTTCTCCAAGACGAATTTTCTACGTTGATGAGTTTTCATTTACTAGGCGCTTTCAGAAGGTCGTCTCAGCTGACACGCTTGCCGGTTTTACGTCGGTCTTCACTATAAGGTTTGCCAACGCTAACCCATTTCATATCATTCATTGTACATACATACATAAATACTTAAAATAAAGGAATAGCTCCACAATTCATACATACATACTTGACGCCCCACAGTTGCTAATTGCAGCCACTATGGCTGAAGACGCAGGGCTATCCGTGCAAATACACAGATTCTGGGCGTCTTACTGATAATAAACTTCATAAAATTAGTGTACGTTTTTTATTTGCTCATTTTTTATATTTGTTAATGAAAATAGTTAGCAATTTTAATAATTATTTTCTAGTTATCATCAACTGAATAATTACAATCAGCTATATATTGTATCATACCACCAAATTCTACCTAGTAGAAATTTATCCAGTAAACATTCAGTAAAACTTGCAAGTTCAGCTGTCATTTCCGCTTTCTCAATTGTCTCCCTTTGGCTGGTTTCTTGCAAGTTTTGGCGTACGAACACGCTATCCAGTAATGGCGTACGACAACGCTATTCAGGATAGTGGATACGAAAAAAGAACTAATACCTGTAAAAGATATGGAAGGTCAAACTAAGCAATTAGGAAGGAAAAATAAGCGTATTATAGGATTTAGGTGTGGGGTGTTTATCTCACTACCTCCCATATTAAGCAAAAGTGTTCACTGGCGAGGTAACATCTATTGCTGGAAAATCTGTTGCCACCACCGCTAAGAGAACCAACACCGCTAAGAAGACGACGGCTGCTCTTGCCGTTGTAGACGGATCGCCTAAAACCGCTGAAACCTATACCTTCGCTGCCGTACGAAACCAGCCAGTAGCTATAACGACGACAGGGTTAGTCAGCTATTCCACTGTCAATGTGAGTCTTAATTCAAGCGCATCCAAAACTGTAGCACAAAATGTGGAAGGTTCTGATGGAACTTCATGTGGAAGTCCCATTTCATCGAAACTAACCCAAGATTGAAGCCGATTTGAGGAGCAAATACGAATTTTAGGTTTACGCCGCGAAATTGCTGAGGTGAAAAGAAAAAAACCCGGGAGTCGAGATGAAAATTAATTTATATATTTATACTTTATTGGGTACAGAGTCAAATTCGATCGATCCTCTCCTCTTCCTCTTTGTAGAAAGAGTCTCATATAACAGAGCCAGTGTGACTCATGTGGATCAGAAATAACATTCCCACACCAAATTCATTGGATATACACTTTTTTGCCGCTGTATATACATAGATCTTGCTTTATCTAAGGCAAACATCATTATTACAGCATAATGCTAATCTTCTGTCTGAATACCAAAAAATCACTCAAGCAAAGAAGGAAGTAGTAGGCACTACTACTAATTCCAAAATTACTTAAGTTTACCTCCAAAACCTGACGGATCATACAACTAGATAATCCAGCAGCGTTTTTCTGAAAAAAAGTTGAAATCACTGCAGAGAGATTAACATTGATTAATAAATGGAGCTGTGATCTGTTAAATTGGGACATCCGAGTTTGTTTAAATATAAAAGATGAAACGGTACGAGTGAATTCAATTACATACTATATACTTTTCGTTCGATACCAAGTAATTTTTGTATCGATACTTTTCAATCAAGTACTGAGTAGGTATCGAAAAAAATACTGGTACCGAAACCCGATACTATGAAAAAAGTTTGGTTCGGAATGTATAAGTAGCTCAATTACTTTTTAAATTTTTGATTCACTACCAGTCAGACTTCATTTCATAAAAACAAGAAAAAGTTTTTTTTTTTTATATATTTCTCTTTAAAATTTTTAATCATAATAAGAATAATATTTATGAAGTACGATATTTTTCGCATATTATTCCCAGCCAGTATTTGGATAAGTAAATTTTTTATTGTCGTCTGACTGAGTAGTTTTTGGTTAACTTTGGTGCCTACAAACACTCGGTCCAAAAAAGGGTGTTCAAATATCCCGATATGCATGAGTCTCAATGAGAAATGTGCTACCACACAACAAATTGTAGGAGAAGTTCGGTCAAAATCGCTTAAGCGGTTATAGCGCCAATTAAGTAAGTAAGTAAGTAAGTAGTATATCGTTTCCTGTTTTACATTTCACATCTTAGTTTACTGCTTTAAACTCGTGTCTATAGTGTCTATACCAATCTTGTACTCGTTTCGCATTTTGACTTGTTGCTCTTTACTCGACATTCTGCCACATACGTTTGTACTGGTTTGCTTACGTCTGCCACGGAAAATCGATTCAGCAAGTGATAGCGAAGATGATCAGCAAATAACAATGGTGCAACGTATATCAGCACCCGAAAAAACAATTGAAAGTTTAGTAAATACGAAAACTAGTCCGATAGAATACGCTAGTGTCCGAGTACTGCTAACGTGCAACACTTTACAACAGCAAAATCTACCCCTGCGCAATATCTACCCCAAGCAACATCCCCCTACCAATGCCGGTTTGATTATCTGCAGTCGGAATGGACGACGTTTCGAGCTTCCCGATCCCTAAACTTCGTGTTAGGAGGCGGTGCTTACTCCTTTATGAAGCCGCCCACAGGACTGCTGCCAATCATCGGCGATTAGTCCCCGCTGCTATTCCTTAGCCTTTCCAGAGTCCTCAATCTTTTCACCGAATCTACGTTTACGCCGCTTACCAGTTTACAATTTTCGCTGCTGTCCAGCATGTTCCGGACGAATGATTCAGGTGCTAAATGTCCTCTAAACGCGCACATGCGAACGGTCTAAGTACGATTTACAGCATCCGTACCTAGTTAAGAACTGGGTTGAGTAGAAATGTACTTCATCAGATAGGTGCTTAAACCGATGTGTTGAAAGTCCCAATGCGTATCCACAGCATTCTCGTTTCTGTGAGGAATAAATCCCTACTCACGAGCTTGCAGGAAGCGAGCGGTATACCCAACCTCTTGCAGAACTGTAAAAGAGGTACGGAAGTACCTCTTGGTGCGAGCTTATCTGCCTTCTCGTTACCCACACCAAATGAAAATCAAACTGCTCTGCCGAATTTGTCGTGACCAAGTCAAGGGTTTTAGGGCAGCTTGACTGTCTGAGTAGATATAAATTTTGTTTCTTGTTTACCGCTACTTCGGCTTAGAATACACTACAGTGGTCCGGATGGCGGAATGACGTTTTCGTCCATAGCTGTTTAGAGTAAACGCCTCTCCAACTCTGCTATCCAGCTTAGATCCGTCAGTATAGAATCGTAAGGAGTCTTTAGATCCTGGAGCTCCATCTGTCCTTGAATCTGTGTTTGATATTGATACGCCATATTCTTTGTTAGGTAGTATGCTCAGCATCACATTCATTGCCTTGATGGGCGCTGTTCGCAGGGATTCACTAATACGTATAAGAGCCGTTCTATGCACTTTTTGTAGTATGAGGATTGCTGATTTCTTTTCTAGGATGGGCCACCAGAGTGGTTGTACTCCGTAGAGGAGTATAGGTCTGACCACCGCCATGCACAGCCAATGTACCAACATAGGGGACATGCCCCACTTTTGGCCTATTGCCTTTCTGTAGCTGTATAGAGCGTTGGTAGCTTTCCTCACTTATTCCTATGACTTTTGTATCCAATTCATTGGAAGATTATTCCAAGATACTTGACCGATACGCTAAGTTCGAGTATCGTTCTTGTTTTAAGCGGTGGGATTTTATATCTTCTTGTGAAGAGTATAAGGTCAGTTTTAGCAGGGTTACCCCTAAACCACTTTCCATAACCCATCTCATTACCTTTGCTAGTTCCTGTGGAAACTTCCCGCTTAAGCAATAACCATACAGCTCCCCCTCCATGCTGTTCAGCAGTGGGGGCACCCCTTTGCGGAGTGCCCATCTCGACATCATTAGGAACTTTAAGTTTTTTCATCTTAAGATTTATCCTCAACTTTGTCACATAGCTCGAGAACACATCGACGCTTTCTATCTTTGAGTAGATTGCTACTTTAAGTGTATATTTTGTACAGCTCTGTCTGGTATTAAAATTCGTGACAATTTTCTGAACGATTTCTTGGATGCGCGTGGCGGTATGTAACAGCTACAGACGTAGGTGTTATCGATCTCACCACGTAGGAAGCCACATATCTAAATTGCAGCTTTCCACTGGATTCTTGCGCCCAGTAGACAGACTGCGCTTTATACGGCTTAATAAAGCCACGCCCTTTAATTAATTTAGTATTTGCATCAAAACCCCGTGAGCGGCAGTGGTTGAGGTTAATCAGAACTAATCTCATAGCTATTTTAACTTTTTCAGTGCTGCCTGGTATACCGGACATTTGGAGCTGCCTGTAGGCGAATTCCTCCTTTAGGACAGTGACACAATTTGGGGCGTTAGTACCACAGGTGCGGTCCGTGTATCGCCGTACGCTTTCGCATCGCTCGCAGTTTTACGCACATTTCGGCCATGGTCATGATATTCATCCCTATCATGGTATCTTCCCCCTTGACCGGAGGACGGAGTTGTCTGGGATTGTTTCGAATCTTTTTGGTGTCTGCCATTTTCATATGACCCGCTGCTTCACCGTATGAGGCCGCAATCGCTAGGTCCCTGAAGATTTTGTTAGTGGAGCGTTTACCACTACCAATGCCTCACCAAGATTATTTATGAACTTTCTGAGAATAATGAAAGGATTTTCATAACTTTCCTCGTATTCAATGATGCCAAGGTAGTCGCAGACGCCTCATCGTCAAACAATCGGGCAATCGAACCATGTACCGCCTTTTCCGTAACTATCGTATTCAGCAACATCGTTTGTGTAGATAAATACTTCGTAGCTCGAAGCACCTATGTATGTAGTATCCATCGTCTCGAGAACAGAAAGTGATTTTGGATGTGAGTCTTTATTCCATATTTAGTGGGTATGTAAAGCCCAAGAAGTAACGAATGCCTTTCCGATCGTATTTTGTACTCCATGTATTTCTCGAAATAAGAAACGAGATTTGAATTCTTTATTTTCTGTATAGGAAAACCAGCGGCAACGAATGATTTGATGGTGATTCTTATGAATTCTGTTGTTTTGATTCTTGTGTCGGATGCGTTGCGCCCGGCAGGTGCTATTTTATCAAGAAGATGTTATCCGATCCAACAGATTTGTTGCTCCCTTTACAATATAGCACTTGTCCATCTGTGTTGAGAACTGTACGTGTAAATCCAATTTTGCTGACTATCTTGCTTTGCTTTGTAAATAAAATTTATTTTACTACCAGGATTGCGCCCAAATATTCAACTCCTGAATAGTATTTATGTATCTTTCTCATGTAAATACAATGCAATAAAATAATAATAATAATAATAATTCGTTTTGAAGGAGGCGTATACGCTACCACGCCTAGGATAAGATTTCGATGGCAACACAACATCCAAGGAAACACAAAACATAAGGAAAAAATATTTCAGGATGAGTTCTTCAACGGGATTGCCCTGAAAGTACCAAAGTATGGGTACGGAAAAATAAATGATGAAAACTTTTCACGATAGTTTTAGTTTATGAAACGATGAAGTGATATGTACAGATGTATACATGTTTCTTATTTAAAGCAAACAATATTTCACAAATATAAAATATTGTACAAAATGAACATATGACTATAACTAATTAAAAGTAGGTAGTCGGAAATAAGGTTACAATTTCTCTTAAAAGTTGGCAGGTATATGGAAACCATGTAAATTCAAAATATATGCAAATTTTGTAAATTCATAATAAATTCATAATATGTAATAAATAAGGTTGCAATATCTCTTAACTGCTAGAGGGGATATGTAAATTATGTAAATTCATTGACAATAGATCCCTATACCTAAGGCACCTGTATAAATACATAGCTGTACAAAGCTGAATAGTCGTAACCATTCAATAAACTAATAAACTTAGCTAAATCTAAATGATTTTCACCAAAACATTTGAAACGAAAATTGGGCAAGTGCCTGTAAATGTGCAGAATTGCAGATTGGCCAAGCATTTGAGGATACTTTCTTAAAAGTTCTTGCATTTAAATTTAAAAGCCCGCCTCTTGCAGGAAAGATGAAAAGAGAAAGCTCTTAACTTTGGAGTTTATCTAAACGGAGTGATATATAAACCGCTACAGAAGATGGCGAGTAGTCGTCTAAAGGGGCAACATCTAAGGCATTGGAGGTACTACTCCAGGTACCCAGTATACACCAACGCGTATCGTTTCTTCTGCCAATGCGGGGAAGTCTGTTGGGTGGCAGCGTAAGACAATTCCATATAAAATACATGTTCACTCGTAGTGTGTGGATATTACGTAGAATTTTCGTGTCGAGATGAATCATATAATTCGGGGTGTTGGCAGGGAGGATTACTATTTTTTTTATAAAAAAAGCGTAGCAGTTTTTCCACTGACCTTTATCGGTCCATACCCCAAACTGGCGCACCATAAAACTTAATGGATCTTGAATATGCAAATGACAAAAATTCAAATCCGGGGATTGCTTATGTACTTTAACCAAGTGGCGTTTATATGTAGCAGTTTTTGAGTCCGCAAGTTTAAGAATCATGCCCAAATATTTATATTCGGTTACAATTTCAGCGGTCTGTCGTTCAAAATTCCAATTTGCACCGTAACTCCGCCGGGAACGAAGCAAATATAACTAAGTCATCGGCATACATCAACAATTTTACTACCGTATTTGGAACGTTAACGCCACAAAGTAGAATATCTTCTAAATCGTTCAAGTATAATTAGAAGAGGACTTGCCTAAGCCTTCAGTTTACTGAGAATGAATCTGGTAGTTGGTCGCGGAGACAAACTTGGTTCGTTGTATCCTTGTAAATCAGTTGTAGAATTTCAATCATGTGGCTAGAAAGCCCGTAAGATGCTAACTTGTAAAAAAGCCTACTTCGGGGAACTGCATCAAAAGTACTCGAAAAGTCCACGAAAAAGACAAATGTTTGCTTTAGAGTTTAGATGGACGAGGGACGTACAATTGAACAGATTGTCCATAGTTGAGATACCTTTCCGGGAACTAGCTTGGGATTAGCAAATTATTTTATTTTTGTCGGTCCAAACGCAAATACGACTTAACAGTAGCCCAGGAAAAACTTTATGATGCGAATCAAGTCAGAAGGGGCCTCTATAGTTTGGCCCAATGCTTGGGCCACCTTTTTTAAACAGGCTAAAAATTACTGCTTTTCGTAAAGAGTTCGGTATTTGTTTCTTGAGGTAAATACTATTAAAGAGAGATAAAACCTCGCATAAAAAGCTTTATTAATTGTTTGATTGAGTTCGCTAGACCCCACCAGTCGCTACTATTTCTAGCCGTGTTTAAGCGGTCAATCTGGGCGCACGGGCTTTTTCTGATTACATAGTTTAAAGTAGCTAGTACAAAATTTCAAATATTGTATTCTAACTAACTTTGACATATTATTTCTAAAATAATTAAGATTAAGATTAAGATAATTCATTGTGAGAAGATTGGGAGTTATTCTGAATATTTTGAATTACCCTGAAATTGTTAAAGGACTAAAATTTGGTGAATATGTATTTAAAACTGCCGAGCTCCTACTTCAGATGTGAGAATAAACTTACTCCCACTTCACATAAAATTTTGGCACATTTATAGTATATAGTAGAATGCCAGTGCTTACAAATAGGGGAATTGTCTGCAGAAGCTCAATAATCTAAAAAATCATATCACAAGAAAATCTTGGAAATACTTAGAGCTTAGAAATGCTCTCTTCCAGTGTAAAAATTATCTTTATCTTATCTTGTACTTAAATACAGCTTCGCTAACTAACCAAATGCGTTCACACTTGTCATTCCTAATTTTATTTTGACAGATCTGTAGCAACATGGTTGTTTAGGTCTTTGGTCAAAGGAACAAATGTGAGGCGGTGAAAATCAAGGGATAGTTGAGAGAACTGGGAGAACACATTTTTCAATTGTTATCGATAAAGTAAATCAAGAAATTCGCTGGCAGCACCATTGTTTTTACAAATTCTGCTCACTTTCATATTTTGTGCTCGCTTGGCAGGAAGATACACATGGCATTCCTCCTGACAGTTTACCACTATTTCTCTAATTATTTGGGAAAGCCATATATAGCCATTTTCTTCAATTCATTATTGGATTATGATTATGCTTTGTAGATACTTTTTCTATTTTCGTGCTGTTCATTAATTTTATTTGTTAGCATTCAACTTCTGCAAAGAAGCTCTTTTTTAGCGCAAGACCATCCAAATTCTTTCTTTTTTGGTTTGTAGTCGGGCCAAGTTCCAATGAAATTGTTTGCTGCTTCGACCGTTTTAAATTAAAGTAAAAACAATTAGTTTTTGGCTTTTCTCTCTCTCGCGTAGGAGAGAAATACCAAAAACCCAGCAAACAACTTCTTTCCTTTTAGTTTGCGAATGCAAATGGTACTAATAACCATGATGGACTTTGAAATTATTATTTCCATTTTATCACAAAACCCCGTTTATTAAATATTTCACGTGCAAATAACTTCGTAGTCGAAAATTTAATCAGAAAAAAATTAAAATCGACAAGATAAACAAAGAAGACGTAGTTTTATAACGGCACTATTATTCGGCTAAGGTTGTGCGCTCTATTTTAGTTTTTTTTTTTAAATTATACGTATATAGAAGTGCATATACACATATATCTTTACGTATTTCATTTTGAGGATTTCATATTTTTGAATTTGAGCCCCAGAAACCCCCCCTTTCCTCCTTGGGTGCGCCGATAGTTGACACTATGTTATTATTAACGTAATCCAAATAGATTTCACTGAAAATAGTAATAATAATCGTGTTTGAAGTCCCTCTAAGTCATTCAAAGTTTTTTGTATTATTTAACAATTCTGCAAATGTAATACAAAATAAATAGTTCACATACACGAAGGTCGAATCAAGCGGAATTCAAAATATTAAACATCGATCTCAGCATGTGTTGAGGAATTCTGAGTTTGGGGATTGTGTTACTTTCCGTGTATACTAACATGATGTATACATTAACTACGCGTGTTTTATGTGAAATGCGTTTAGATTAATAATAATATTGTAGCCTAGTTGCAAAAGGACACTAGGTAGGATAACAAAATGCATGTAAAGCAACGACACTAACTCGGAAAAATATGCGAGTTGAGCCAACTCGGTAAATTGATATCCGACCTGAGATGTAGTGTTGGAAGGTGAAAAAACTGCGTTATTGTGAATTAGCCATAGGAAAATACAAAAGAAAAAGGAAATTTAGACTTAAGGCCTATTTCGTTTTGCATATATAGCTACACAACCCTAAAAATTGCCGGCACAACTAGTTTCCGTTCTTAAATAGCACTAAAAAATTCATAAAAGAGGCTAACAGGGTTGCTCTTGCAACTAAAGGAAATTTATCCGAGTTGGAGTGTTCTCTTGCAACTCGGGTACAAAGAAACGAGCCTAATAATAATCTAAACGCATTTCACAAAATACATGGGTATTCTGTTTTTAGGTATTTTGTGTTGGAGATTTTGAATTTGGGAACTTTGCTTTGCCGATTTTGGTTTGGGGATGTTGAATTTGGGGATTTCGGGCGCAACCCGTGCTCGCCACATCAGAGTCTGAATTGAAACCCAAGTTGCACTGAAAATCTCGGAGACTGTTCACATCTCTTCTAAAATTGTCCAAGAAACTAAGTTGAGGTTGAACGCTGTTAAAAAATGGAATAAGCTTGAACTCATGTGGATGCATGGACACTGTGGTGTTCAAGGTAACGAACTGGCTGACGAATTTGCTAATTGTAGGTCTTTGGCAAACCCTATCGGACCGCAACCAATTATTGGGCCAAGGGTAGCAGAGGCGGTGAGGTACCTCAGGGATGTCATGAAGTATATAGTTGAATCAGTTGAAGTAAGGGGTTGTGTTTTTGGTCACTCTTGCTATGGAAAATTCAACTTGCGCTAAATGCTTTAAATCTTTACGAGTTGGCTATGAAATCCCTTGTAATGTTTGTAAAAATAAATTTCATGAAATATGTGCAAAGGTGGATAACAAAGAAATGTGTGTGACCTACTTGCCAATAATACTAACATTGTGTTTAATTGCCATCATTGCCTACAAAACTCTTTAAACTTGGTTTCAATAATAGCGTGTCTAACTATGGATGATTCGGCCGTGCCCGCCGTAAATGCTAAAAATGTCTTGCCGATGTCTGTTGCTGTTACATCTGACAAACCCTCAAACGTTATTGCTAAATCCAAGAGTGTGTCTACAGTGGCTCTTTCTAATGCAGACGATAGCTATGTATAATGTGAACGCTTTCTCGTCTTTGTCATATTCGCGCACAGTTGTTAGCGATATTTATTTATTTATTTATAATAGAAAAGTAACAATGAATTCTTACTTTACTTACAAGCTATAGCTACAGAGGCTTTCAGCTACATATTTAATTTTTTTTGTTTTGTTTGTTATTGATTACATTAGTGTCTAAAGCAACAGAATGTGGCCCACAGTTATCTAATGTTGATTGCAGAAGTTACACTTTGGCTTAGGTGCATTTTTCAAAATGTACTCATACGTTAATTGCGTGTGTCCGAGGCGGAGCCTAACGAAGTATGTAACTTCTATGGGATGATATGGAATTGGATATTCACCCTTTTTCCATTTTTATTGATGTTTTATGTTTTTCCAGCTGCTATCAAAAGACGCTTTTATGTGGGTGGTGATTTTTGCCAGGATGTCACTTTTGGTAATATAGGGAAAATATTGCAATAGTTCATTTGCTGCCATTTTGGCTCTTGTGTCGGCATATTCATTTCTCCTTAGACCCATATGACCCGGTATCCACATAACTTTTATTTTACTTTGGTTTTGTATGAACGAGTCTCGTATAATTGTAATTAAGAGTTTATTGTTGCTCATGTTTTTTATAGACGATATCGTTGAGAAACTGTCAGTTAGGATTACATACTTTCCTTTGGTCTTCCGATCGAAATCAATCGATTCAATGATTGCTGCTGTCTCTGCCGTGTATACTGAGCAGAAATGGAATATATGAACAGCTGAGATGGTTTGTTCGTTTGATTCGATGGCAGCAAATGAAGTGAAATGTTTATTTTTTGACCCGTCAGTGTAAATACATTTCCATGCTTCTGATATATAAGGGGCTATCGTGGATCGGAAAAGCTGGTAGTAAACGGCGAGACTAGTGCAGTTTTTTCGGTATTGGTAAAGGTTTAAGATGAAGGAGGAGCTTGCAATGTGCCATGGCGGATATTTCTCGAAAGAGCTGAGAGTTGGTTTTATTTGAAGTCCAATTTCTTTCGCTGCTTAGTAGATCGATAGATCGCAGATTTTCGCTTTGGCAAACGTTAATATTTTGTGTTCGACCGCGTTATTTTGTGTAGAATTTTGTTGCCACCCAAGTATAACTTTGGGATAAGTTTAAGTGTACAGTTTTGTATAGGTCCCTCGATTGTAGGTAGGCCAGATTCGGCTAGGATCATCATCACTGGGGAGGTTCTAAAAGCTTTGATGCTTCTCCGAGCTGCTGCATAATATGGTGAACGGATAAGTCGAAGATTTGCCTTGGCGCAGTTACAATAAATAGGCAGTCCGTATTAAATTTTTGACAAAATTAATGATTTTACTATATTTATACAATTTTCAATGTGTACAATGTACATATGATTTTTTGATGATAAATAGTTTATAATATTGAGTCTTTTTGTTATACTATTTTTGATGTATATACAATGTTGTTTAAAATTTAGTTTAGAGTCGAAATAAATGCCTAATATTTTAAGACAGTCTTTTATATCAATTTTTTTTATTATTGAAGTAGATGGGTGTATTGATACAATTCATTGTTTTACAAATATGAAGGATTTGACATTTTTCGTAAGCTAGGCAAGCACCGGAAATAAATCATCCGGCTAAATCTTGAAAAATATTTACAAAGTTATTTTTAATTGTACTCGTATCTTCATTAGCTGAGAAGATAAGTAAATCGTCGACATACATTATGTGTTCCATGTGATGGAATTTTGAAATTATAGAGCTTATATTAGGCCCGTTTTAATGTAACCTAGTTGCAAAAAAACACTAGGTAGGATAAGAAATAGCATGTAAAACAATAACACTAACTCGATATCCGACCTGAGATGTAGTGTTGTGAAGCAAAAAAACCGCTCTATTGTGAATGGGCTCTGGAAAAATACTTGGGAAATTTCAATCAACTGTCAAATCTTGTTTGTTTTATGGATACATAAACAAAACAAATAAAAATGGAACAAGGGTAAGTAAAATTTGCGCTTCGTATATTTCACATAAAATTATGAATTAAAACATGTTTGTTATTTCAGAATGCAAGAAAAAAGGCGAAATAGATGGTCCCGTGAGGAGACAACAGGGTTTTTGCGATGCTACTTCGCCCGGAAAGCGGAGTTCGAGCAACCAAAGAGAAAGTGGTTGGCCTACGCGAACGTGTTAGAAGGCATGGTGTCCATGGGCATCACGGTAGGTTCAAGAAATATATGTTTGAAAGGACGCCGCTGTGTTTGGAGTCGAAGATGCGCAGTCTTCTCCAGGCCTATAAAACAACAACAGCGGAACCGGCGCCAGCCCGCGCTTTGCCCCCTATATGGAGCAAATGGACGAAATGTTTGGAAGAAGTCCGATTATTTCAAAAGACCACTCGGTTCATGTGGGTTACAGACCGTTTGAAACACTTTCGGTAAATGTGCTGTCTGGAAAAAATAGCTAACAGAAATTACTCTGTCTAGCAACAACTTTTTAAAACGTTACAGTGAGTTTCAGTGAAAACCTTTTAGTGAATTTTTTTGCAATGTTGATGTAAATTTTTCGTGCTAGGTTTCATTCTTCAAAACCTTCAACAAGTGCAAACTTATTTTCATCACTCACATCGTTGATATCGCACAAATTTGCTAGTTGCCTAAATGCCACTGTATTGCTTACATACCAAATGTACATATACACAGATTTTTTGTGGTAATATATGTACGCGTTCTACCAACACCAGATGTGGCGGGTACGCAGTTAAGGCTCCGAATACTTCACTGAAAATAAAATAGCATTAAGTTTATGCATTTCTTTTACACACATTTTGTTATTACTTGTTAGATATTCCACCGTTTGGCGTCTTAGCCTCATGTGCATTTTGAAATCTGCCTCACTAATTGCATCGAGTTTACCTTCAAAATTGGAGCACTTCTCATGTGCCTCGTTTTTCACTCTACGAGTCTTTAGAAGAGTTGGAGCTTGCATACATCGTTTCCAATACTTCTAGTACTTCTTGCATCTCTCTATTGCGACGTGATTCGCAATGCTCACCCGTGTACAAAGACACCATCTACAAAAGTAAAAGGTTATTTAATGCATTTATTTGATGTTTTTAAATAAATTTAATAACTTACCACAGAATCCTCAGAATTGCTCTTTTTGTTTTGTTTCTTTAAAATTTCACTAAACAAATCATATGTTTAATGACAGATTTTTCCAGTGTTGTGAAGTAACTCAAAGGAAATTTTATCTGAGTTAGAGTGTTTTTTTGCAACTAGGTTACATAAAAACGGGCTCATTGTTAAATGCAATTATAAATAAGACTACGGATAAAGGCGAGCCTTGTGGTATGCCGTTATATAAATTGTATGTGTACATTGTTTATGGTTACCCGAAATTTACGGTTGGATAAAAAACTTTTAACAAAATTATAGATTTTAGTTCCTACTTTCCACTCTTCAAGCGTTTTTAGGATGGTGTGAAGACCGACTCGGTCGAAAGCCTTTTGGAAGTATGGACTTAGGCAGGTTAGGTGATTTTTTGTTGAGATAGCCATTGAGGCTTTGCGTTCAAAATACAATAATGCGTCCATTGTTCCGTGGTTTCTTTTAAATGCCACTTGGTGATGGCTAATAAGGTTGCTTCGTGTAGTGAACCACATTAATCTTTTGGCAATCAGTTTTTCCATGACTTTTCCTAAGCATGATAAAAGGGATATTGGCCGTAACCTGATATTTCCGTGAGAGGCTTATTGGGTTTAGGGATGGCACAAATATGAGCAGATTTCCAGGCTTGTGGGTACGTTCCGTGCTCCACGAGTTTATTATATAGGCTTATTAGTCTCTCCGTAAGATTAGAGGGTAGGTGTTTCAGCATTTCATACGAAATCTTATCTGGTCCTGGTGTTTTACCTCTACTGGAATTTACTGCAGACTCGAGCTCGTTTTGAAATATTCGGCTCTCTATTTTTCGTGTACTAGAGCTGAGGGCTTGGATTTTATAAATTTTTTGAGAGTCTACGAGTTTTTGAGTAATGAAGTTGGGGTGAAAGTTTTCGTCTTTTAAAAAATCAGACCATGGAGATGCGAAAACCTTCGAAATTTCAGATGAATCATGATGGGATTATTGCCATGAGTAATACATTTAATAAAAGGTTTTTGATAAGTACCCGTTAGTAAATTTATGCCTGTCCAAATTTTTTTGATATCTGAAGAAGGGTTAATAGACCTTGTAAATTCTTGAAAACATTTTAACTTGTCTTCCTTTAGTTTTCTTCGAAAAAGAGCGTTTGCTTTCTTGTAATCGATGAGAGCGTCTTAAGACAGTGAGCGCTTATATCTTTTCCAAAGATCTTGTTTATTTTTACGGAGTGATGCTAGCTCAGGATTTCACCAGGCCATATATTTGTTGGTAGGTTTTTTTTGTTGTTTGAGGTATAGCAGCGTGAGCAGCAGACCGAATAATTTTTGTAATAAGTGCAGCTACTTTATTTATATTATTAGAAGTGGGACTTGTATGGTTGAGCTGTAATGCAGTGTCGTTGAATCGGGGCCAGTTAGTTTTACCGAATATAAACTTCGGTTTGTGTTGACTTTTATGGGACGAATGATTGCAGCGTATTTCAGGCACAATTGGGTAATGGTCACTGGAGAATAGATAATCAAGTGTCTTGGTTGAAATTCTAGGAGCTAGAATAGCTGAACAGATTGTTAGGTCGATATTAGTGAAAGTCTGGTGAGTAGAAAAATGGATTGGTTTGCCGTCATTGAGAATAATCAGATCATTAGAAAGAATAACATCTTCCATTATCGTCCCTCTTTTGTTTGTAGTAGTGGAACCCCATATAGTGCTCCACGCATTAAAATCTTCGACCGGGATAATTTGAGTTGAGATACTTCTTAAAATTTCATTTATTTCATCAGCTTTAAAGTTTTGGCTTGGTGGTATATAAACAGATACTATTGTAATTTTAAAGCCAAGGTTTACTTCTATTGCAATTGTGTGTATTTAAGCGTTTATGGGCAATTTTGTTTTTAATTAAAACTCCCATTCATTGTTTGGCATTGGTATTAGTTTTTAAGTTGCATAAATAGCTAAGATATGCTTTCGGAACTTGAGGATTTTTATCGAACTGCAAGTTAGTTTCTTGCAAAGAAATTCTTAAACTGAATTCCATATAGAACCTCAGATTGTTGTGCATCATAATTGATTACATGTTGAATGTGGGGAATATCAAGGCCGCGAGAAGCAACATCTGTTGCAACCATGATTTGATTACGGCTACGACGAAAAGAATTAATTACCCTTTCGCGCTTGTGCTGACTTAAATCACCATGAATTGCTAAAGCGCTATAGTCATCTTTGTGCAATCTGTTAGCTAGCTGATCCGCTCTTCGCTTTGTTTTGACAAAGATAATGATTGATCCTTCGCGCTGACATAGTTGTGTAATAAGCTCTTCATATTTTTCTGATTCTGATGCATAAACAATTTCTTGCTTAATTTTTACAGAAGTTGTAGCCTCACAATCAACAGAAATACATACGTTCTGGTCGATTAAGGTACTTCCCATAGTATTTGCAGATTGTTGAAGTTGTTATTGAAACCTTTCATCAGAGAACTTGTAAGTAATGAGAAGGCGCAAATGTTAAAACAGCTTTTTCATCAACAAAATTTCTACGTGCCGTCGGGAGAATTCAACAATTCTACCACACCAATAAAAACCATTTTCAGCATATTTTGCTATATTTAGAGCAGAGAGGCTATTGCGGAGGCGAGCGGCTGCATGTGTTCAAAAGGAAGAAGATAAGTAATAAATCAAAACAAAAACCATAGAAGAAAAATAAGTAAACAAAAAAACCAGTTTCTGGATCGCGAGGATAAGAGAAGGGTTGAAAGGGATAGGGGGAGTCGTCAAAAGAATATTCTTTGAGTTTTCGGCAATTTTTGTGTCAATCGCCATCAGCGCGTGCACTTGTAGGCAAATGAGTGGATGCGCGCATGAATTACTGAATAAATGCATGCTTATTGATGCATATTATTAATTTAGAATATTTGTGTCAATCGCCATCAGCGCAAATTGCTTGCTTTTTCAGCGGGAGTGCGCAAATTATGATTATTAGATATGGATAGATATTATGGTAATATTACATATGCATGTATGTACTATGCAGATATTTTAGTAATCTTGATTTTAATTCTTTATTCATATTTACATACATAAATATGTATGTATATGCACCTATCAACTAATCTTTATTTACTAATTTTCTAAGTCAAAAATAAGTTTAATAAAAACATGACAAAATTATATATTTTAAAATTTAATAAAAGTCAGAGCGGCAGCTGCTAAATCTTTTTGTGTTATTTATTAAATAAAATATGTATGTAAATATGTACATACAATGTGCATGTGTATAAATTCAACCTTGACCTACGCTAAATCTTAATCATAACACAGCGCAATCGCAACCGCAGCTGCACTTATGCCTGCACTGGGGCCAAATATTCTGAAATATTTGAAACTACATACATATGTACGTACATGCATACATGCATACATATCTACATATTTACATATGTACATATGTATCTACAACAACAAAAAATTCATTCATAAACGCTCGCGTGTATTTCCGAAAACAAAAGATGTTCATTCATAAGCGCAAGCATTTCATCTCCCCGCGCATGCAAATGTTCCCCGCAACAATCCTTTTCACGACGAACACAAAAATTCTAAAATCTTCAATTTTACAAACCATTGACGGTCATTGAAAAGATTCAACATCGCAATATCTGACAATAATCTAATTTGCCAACGTAGTCTGACAAATTTCTGGCATTCTAGAACATTCTAGAACTTTTGTCCAAATGCGCGCATCAACTCATTTGCGTACAAGTGCACGCGCTGCTGGCTATTGACACAAAAATTGCCGAAAACTCGAAGGAAATATTCTTTTGACGATTCCCCCTATCACTTTCAACCCTTCTCTTATCCGCAACTATTGCATAACTCATCTGCCGTTTCAAGTTGCGTTTCGCTATCCAGAAACTGGATTTTTTGTTTACTTATTTTTACTCTATGGTTTTTGTTTTGATTTATTACTTATCTTCTTCCTTTTGAACACATGCAGCCGCTCGCCTCCGCAATAGCCTCTCTGCTCTAAATATAGCAAAATATGCTGAAAATGGTTTTTATTGGTGTGGTAGAATTGTTGAATTCTCCCGACGGCACGTAGAAATTTTGTTGATGAAAAAGCTGTTTTAACATTTGCGCCTTCTCATTACTTACAAGTTCTCTGCTTTCATGTTCCACTGTAAAATCGTAAAGATTTAGTTAACAGAAGAGATAGTATTCGTGCTAGCTTTACTAACAATAACATTGTGTGATAATAGTGCTTTTCTTGTATACTTTTCGTTCTCTTCGCTATAGCCAATACACAACGTACATTATACTTAATATAGTGGGAAGTGCATTTAACTAGATTGCGAGTCATCGGTCAAAAAACTTAGGGAAGGTTTGTGAGCTGTGTTTGATGTTTCAAAGTCTTTGGAAAGAGAGTCTGTTGAGAGTGAGGTGTGAACAGTTGGTGAGTTTGATTTGTGATAAGATAAGATAATGATGAGTTAGGAATTGAGTTTAAAGTTTGTTTCGAAGAAGAGATAGTAAAAGGAGTAACGGAGTTTACAGTTTGAGTGCTTGATATTTGTGGAAGAGAGATTGAAGTTTGGGTATTTGCCATTTGGCATAGAGAGATGGTAGATTGAAATTTTAACGTTTAGGCAGTGTTATGAATGGTAGAATTAGGTTGTGGATTAAGAGATGAATGTTCTGATTTGGTTTGCTCTTGCATTTCGTTTTCTATATTGGGGTTTTCTGCTTCGCTTTTGTTATTGTTCCTTACGGTAACCGGAAAATGTTCTGTATCGTTTTGTTTTCGGTTTCTTAATACGAGGGAGTAGTTGGGTATGACAGGGGTAGGGTGGTTCTGTTTGTATATTGTGTTTGCATTGTAAAAAGTGCATTCGTTTAAAGTTTGAATTTTTAGAATTTCTTTTAATTGTTGGTATTTCGGGCATTCTGGGGACGAGGCGAGGTGGAGACCAAAGCAATTGGTGCAAATTATGCGAGTACATGATAGTGGATCGTGAGACGGTAGACTGCAAGTTCCGCACGTGGGACCGCCCTTGCAATATTTAACTGTGTGTCCTAATTTCTGGCACGTTTTATAGCGCATGGGATTGGGGAAGTATTGTTGCACACGTAATTTATACCAAGCTATGTCGATTTCCATAGGAGGCTCATGTAAATCAAATGTTAGGAGAATTACTCTCGTTGGCGAAACTTTATTGTCATTTTTTTTGGTAAATTTGTACACATGTGTAACACCTTGAGCTTTAAGATCATCCAATATTTCTGTTTCTGGCGTAGGTATTAAGTTTCTGTCGTAAATGGTGCCTTTAGATGAGTTGAGAGTTCTGTGTAAAGTTGCAGAAATTGGACACAAGCCACCAAAGTCTTTATTTTTAAGAAATTTGTCTGAGACTTTTTGAATTTTGGCCAGAAAAAGCAAGCTGCCGTCGCGTAGGGTAGTAATTTTATCAATCTCTGTACTGATTGAGTCAAGAGCCTTCTTTTTTGCAAATACACTGAAAAGTGAATGTGGTTTGTTTTCGTCAGTTGAATCAAAATATATTTAGGGTTTTTTTTGTGGGACTCGCTTTCATGGATAATGACGGAAAAAACTCTTCTGTTACAGGTTGCGGCTTAATTGTTTTTCTTTCTTTTATTTTGGGGGCTAGATAGGGTCGCTAGATTCCTGAACCTATTCCTCAGAAGGGGGGGTTCGGGTGGCTTGTTGAAGGGAACTCATTGAACTTTTATTTTGTTAACAAAATAGTTTTAGTTTTCAAAATGTCAAAATTCACAGAATATGTTATACAAACACTGACGTGGGGCGTACAAAAGCGCAAAAGGAAAAGATAAACTTGCCACTGAGAGCACAACTGTTCACTACGAATGTTGACCGATGACTGTGTTGTTAGCGATAATGCTAACCTCTTCGCATACCTCTATTGTGGCTGCTGCTGATATGCACTCTTCGTGCTCTGCTATGCCAGCTGAGAATGTCTTGCATGTCTCCAAATTGTGTTGCTAAGGTCAAGAGTGTGTCTTCAACTGATCAAACGTTGTTTGTCTCTCCAATGTCAGTGAATGCGGAGTGGACGAAAGTTGTGAATACTAAGCGTACGAAAAGTTTAAGAATTATTGGACTAAATACGAATACTGAATTGGAGGTTACTGGCCGTATGAAATGGTTACATTTATCGTCGTCCCTGCCTTCCATGTCTGCAGACAATGTTATTGACTATGTTGTCAAGCATGCAGCTTTTGATAAAAAAAAATTATTTGTGCTACACATTAGTTAAACAGCAAACTGCGCTTAGTAGCAAAAAAAAGTTAATTTTAAGCTGGTGTATCTGTAGCATTTTATGATAAGATGCTTTCCGCTGATTTTTTTCAAAAAGAAGAGCAACAACAAAATCATGCATAAGCACTAGCAAATGTAATGTTCTGAATGTATAAGTTAACACCAACTACGTGATCATCTGCCTGAGCTTGCAATCCCACGCAAAATTGACGCTCTTCATTCCAGCTAATTTTAAAGCATCAACATGTAACGAGAAGCGCACCTGCTGCATCAACGGCAAGTGCAGCTGCTTAAACATATTTTCCCATAAGAAATGCTGACGGCAAGTCTGCTGTTTGGAGCATGACAATAACAATAGCAAAGCAACCAATAGTTCACATGAAATAGCAACATACCAACAGCGGCGGTAGCAGAGGCGTTAGCAGCAAACTGTAGCGGCAGCGCAATGACAACGAGAGTAAGAGAATAGGGTAGTATTAAGCTATGTTGTTCTACAATAGCAATAAGAAAAAACATGTAATAGTTTTAGATAATTTTGGTTAGCCTCATTATTTCACAACCACAAAATTTCACTCTTTGGCGGACAAGCGACTTTAACTGTTGATCACACCGGCTACTCCTACATAGTAGGAGGAATAAAATATAATTATTTAAAAACAACATAAATTGTTTAACTTATATTTTCAAAATGCATCTGGCAATCTCACAAAGAGCGCGCTTAGTTCGAAACCTGATTATGATATATTTATTGTTGAGACTTAGCTGAATTCTAATTTCTTTAATGAAAAGAATTTTGATTGTAATCTGTATACTTTTTAGCGTAAAGAAAGAGATTTGGCTAAAAACGGCTTCGCAAGAGGTGGTGGTGTCCTCATTGCGGTTCAACGTAAATTTCACTCGCATTTAGTTTCGCTTGAGAATGACGATTCTTTAATTGATCAAATTTGTGTGTGTGTAAAGAGCACATCAAAACATTGCTCATTATTTTTTATAATTGCATACATTCCGTCAAATAGAGGAGACTTTATTTATCAACTGCATGCTGACAATATCATTTCGTTAGTCTCAAATAAGCTAGGTGATAACCAAATATGCATTTTAGGTAACTTTAATCTAAGTAATGTCAATTGGTCTGGTAATTTTTCAAATTCAGGTCTTATTCCGTTGAATGATATCTCAACGGAGGAATCTTATTTTATTGATAGTATTTTGAGCACTAATTTAATGCAAGCTTCCGGTTTTGTTAACAAGTTGGATAATATTCTTGATATCGTATTTATTAGTGATAATTTGAGCTATAATATTACCAAATGCCCTTCTCCTTTAACGCCTTATGTTAAACATCATGCCCATCTGTGATTGAATTTTAAATTTTATGAGTTTCCTTCATCCGTCCCTGATGAAAGAATATCTTTTAACTTTGCTGCCTGTGATTTTGATTTAATTAATATTATGCTAATGGAATACAATTGGGATAACCTATTGTCCTGCACTGGTATAACTTCAAGATGAAAAAGTTGAATAACCTTGGGAACAAATTTTTTACAAAGTTTAAATCAACTGGTAGCCAAATTTTTTGGTTAAGTATCAATGCTACTCAAAAGAATTTAACTGTTTAGATAAATTTCTTTACAGAAACTATATTCTTGGAATGGAGGATAATATTAAATCGAATCCAAAAGCCTTGCGGCATTATATTAAGTCAAAAAAGGCGAACTCTATTATTTCCTCAGCCGTTTTTTATGAGAAGAAATCGGCTGGTACTCCAACTAGCTATACTTAAATTGTAGCTCCAATTTAAGCTTTGGTTCTATTAGACAGTATTCTGATGATGCTCTTACTGACGTTATTAATCTAAAACCTTCTGCGAAAACGGATATTGATGAACTTTCAGTTATTTTATTAAAAAAATTACCCGCTTTTATTTTACCTTTAAAATAATTTGATTTCAGGAATTTTCACTGATGATTAATTACAATTAGTCCTGTGGCCGCACCAAATTAGAAAAGGCAAAAATCCAACTCTACCTTATACCTTCTTCTTCTTCTCTTTTTGTTTCCTGTCTGATTTCTTTCTTCTGGATTTATCACTGAATTGGACGTTTGCTATTTTTTCATTTAGTACAAATAGTTAATTTGATTATTTTATAAGTTGATGATTATTTAATAAAGAATATTTATAAGTGGAGAAACTAAACTACATTGGTGACCCCGAAAACTGTATACTGATCAAAGCAAACGTGCAGCCCAATTTGGAGTACACGCCGTGACTTACTGGCATACAGTATTATATCCATGCGCATCAGATTTCCAGAGCTTTCAAACGTCTAATTATTACTTATACTCATTAAATTGCTTATATTACTCATTATTTCTTCGCACTTTTAGTTCACACTTATCACCGTGCACCCGCATAACGCAACAGTCACACTCGCGTTTCAGCGTGCACTGCTACTACGTAGATTTACCTCGCTATGCCAACCGACCGCGAAAAAATTAACGACGCTATTGTCAATCATCCGGTTGCGCCACAGTCTACTGCTCCAGTTACGCCATTAAGTCAGGATGCGAAAAGTACCGACGTAAATAGCTTTGCGGCACGAGTGCAAGTACCACAACTAAACGGGTTCTCTCTACAAAGTATAGAATCATGGTTCACACGACTTGAAGCATTCTTTGGGATCAATAACTTCGGGAAGATGAACCAAGATCAACGCGATAACACAAAATTTAATATAGCCGTCAAGTATATGGACGAACGTCTCCACGAACAAGCATTCGTCGTCGTACGAAACCCCCCTGCTAAGGGCAAGTACGACGCGTTACGCACAACAATTTTGAGCAAATTTTCAGTATCACCGATTGCCCGCCTGGAACAGTTGACTTCCGGTATAGAATTGGGTGACAAAAAGCCCAGTCACATGTTAACTCAACTCCAACGAACTGGAGTTACATCGGACAAGCAACTTATCAAAGATTTCTGGCTTCAAAAACTACCTGTGTCGGCACGCGCAGTGTTACTGGCATAGACAAGGGTAATCCAGAAATGACGCTAGAACAACTTGCATCGATCGCTGATGAGATAATTGACGTGGTGCGCGCGAACTCAGTCGATGCAGTCACTGCCCGCTGCCCTCAAGAACAGATCGGGCGAAACATAGAAAAAGCGCTTTCACGCATCGAAATGAGTACTAATAAAGACCGAAATCGCAGATCTCGCTCTCACAGTCGTAATAACAACGCAAGTCGAACCTCATCCAATTCCCAGCCAATTACATGTTGGTACCATAAGCGGTACGGCGACCAAGCGCAGAAATGTAATACACCTTGTACATATAAATCAACAAAAAACTAATTATGTCGACAGCATCCGCAGCTACTGCTGTCGAATCAACTCACGAACAGGGCTGTATTCATCACGGTAGTACAAACCACCGACTTTTCATCTTCGACCGTAAGTCAAGCAAACGATTTTTAGTAGATACGGGTGCAGACATATCGGTTGTTGCTCATACTACAGGGCGCTCACCAACATCACAACCAACACCTTATTTATTCGCAGCCAACAATACTCAAATCAAGACATTTGGTATGGTACGATTAAATCTTGACTTAGGGCTCCGAAGATCCTTTGAGTGGACTTTTATAGCTGCCGACACCAAACACAACATCATAGGAGCTGATTTTTTAAGCAAATTTAACATCCTGATAGACATCCACAACTCTTCTATCATCGACGGGCAAACAAAATTGAAAAGTCGAGCCATGTCCGCAGCCGATGTACAACAATACGCAATTACGACTTACGACACTACTTGTAAATACGCTGAACTTCTACGTGAATTTAACGATATAACACAATGCAACAAAACCTTTGGAGCTAACGTTAGCAACAACTTGGTGAGGCATTTCATCGAAACAGAAGGCCAGCCCGTATTCTCTAAACCACGAAGGTTAACACCAGATAAGTACCAGGCAGTCAAAGAGGAGTTTCAATATCTTATGAAGCTTGGTGTTTGCCGGCCATCCAAAAGCCCTTACGCCTCGCCTCTACATGTCGTGCGGAAATCTGATAATACTTGGCGACCTGGTGGAGATTATAGGGCACTCAACGCACAGACCCTACCGGACCGCTACCCACTACCCCACATACAGGATTTCACTCATTACTTGCATGGTAAATCAATTTTTTCAAAAATTGACTTGTACCGAGGTTACTACCAAATTCTAGTCGCCGAAGAAGACGTACCGAAAACAGCAGTCACTACACCCTTCGGATTATTTGAATTCCTCCGCATGCCTTTTGGTCTACGAAATGCTGCCCAAACCTTCCAAAGGTATATGCACGAAGCCCTGAGCGGGCTTGATTTCGTTTTTTGTTACATTGACGATGTGTGCGTCGCATCAGCATCAGAAGAAGATCACACAAAACACCTAAAACTTGTTTTCGGAGCAACGCAAATTGAATTTTTGGGCCACTTGGTCACGCCAAAAGGTATTAGCCCAACTCCCGCTAATGTCGAAGCTATTATCAAGATCCCTTTGCCCAAATTTGCATTTGAATTAAAACGTTTTTTAGCCATGTTGAATTTTTATCGAAGATTCATACCGCATGCCATTGAGCATCAACAACATCTCAACGCACTCGTGGGTGGCAATAAAAAGAAAGATAAATCTGTGATCATTTGGAACGAAAACTCTATTCATCATTTTCAACAGTGTAAAAACGACTTATCCCAGGCCTCACTGTTAGCTCACCCAGCTCCATCAGCAAACATCATCCTTTGTACAGACGCGAGTGACACCGCGATGGGCGCAGTAATACATCAAATTATAGAAGGTGAGCCTCAACCACTAGCATTTTTCTCCAGAAAGTTTTCGAGTGCGCAAGGCAAATATGATCGTGAGTTGCTCGCAATTTACAGCGCGGTTAAGCATTTCAGGTATATGTTAGAGGGAAGAGAGTTCACTATAGCCACGGATCATAAGCCACTGACCTTCGCATTCACCATGAAGAAAGATAACGCATCTCCACGACAGATACGTCATCTCGACTATATCGCACAATTTTCAACGCGTATTGTACACATTTCTGGAGCAGAAAACATCATTGCAGATGCGCTCTCTCGCATAAACGCGCTTAATATATCGTCTGACAACGCTATTGATTACGAAGCAATGGCAAAACAGCAAATAAATTGCGAGGAGCTCAAAAAAGCGCTAAGTACAGATAATACCTCTCTACGTTTCAAATTAATCAAATTCCCAGCAACGGATACTTCTATTATGTGCGATATCACCGGAAATGTGGCACGCCCATTTGTATCACCAGAGCAACGACACTCAGTTATATCAAAATTCCATAATCTAGCACACCCTGGAAAAAAGCGACAGCACGACTCGTCAAACAACATTTCGTTTGGGAATGCATGGACGCGGACGTGAACAAATGCGTATCACATTGCATACCCTGCCAGCGCTCGAAGGTGGGTAGGCACGTAGTTTCACCACTAGAAAAATACTGCCCGCCATCTCATCGATTCGACCATATAAACATCGACCTTATCGGACCTCTGCCTCCATCCAACGGTTACAAATATTGCCTTACTATAATCGATCGTTTTTCCAGATGGCCAGAGGCAATCCCGTTAGAAGACATCAGTGCTGATACAGTGGCGCTAACATTGCTAAACGATTGGATTAAGAATTTTGATGTACCGTTGCGGATATCTACAGATCAAGGCCGACAGTTTGAGTCAACACTGTTCCAGGAACTTTCTCGAGCGCTTGGGATTCAATATTTACGCACAACAGCGTATCACCCGCAAGCGAACGGGATGATCGAGAGATTCCATCGGACGCTGAAGGCTTCCATCATGTGCAACAATACATCCAATTGGTCCGGCTCGAAGGACCATGTACAAATGTCCAGACACACGGTTGGATATTTGGAAAGAGAAATTAGAAAGACTGTGTTTAGTTTTACAATGTAATGACGATTTATTCAATTGCATATATGTAGATATACATGAAAGTTGCTTTACCTGTGGTGTGAATACGTGGTAGACCTGTGTCGCTCTTGAAATCCTGCGATCGAGTGAAATAATGAAAAAACGTACGGTTGCCGTCAACCGCAGTTTTATTGGAAAGGAAGAAATTGGAAATGTGAACAAAAGGAATTATCCGGCGGGAAATGCGGAATAATTCGCAGTTGCACATGTATGCGTATGTGTATAGACGCGCGCATTAGGGCGGTTAGAAAATATTTACGATGCGGCGTAAACATGCCAGCCCCCTTGCGGTAAGCAAAAATCCTGAGCGTTGACAACAGTCTACTACCAGTTCACACCACATCACATATTTGATTAAAAAATATATATTTTTTTTTGTTTCCAATGAGCCGCTCCGTGCTCCTCCGCCATCGTCTCCTGTGCCCTACTGGGAAGGATGGTAAAAAAAGAAACGTTACAGTAAGAACATACGTGGGCTTTTTTTTTCAACTTTATTTCTGTATAGTGTATAATAGTTTTGATGTGTTTGATTATAAAATAATTTTTTTCTTTTTTTTTGTTTATTTTGGTTGCGCTCCAGAGAGCATCAACCCGAAGATGGTCGCCTGAGCCAGCAAGCCGCCGATTGATGCAGGTGGGGTGCCGCTAAGCATTATCTGGGCGTATGTGTCGACGCCCAATGTCAGTCGTACCGGAGCCGCCACATAGAACTCAGGGTCGGCCAACCGCATGAGTCGGAACGGAACCGCGACCTTGGGGTCGAGGTTCGTTCGCGGACTCATGCGGTGTTACCCATCGACCACGATGGCTTGCGTGGTTACTCGCTCCGCGACGCCATGTCTGCCCCTTAACATGAGTGAGCACGTCGCTCCGCGACCCGTGTGGTTTTGCTCCAGTCGAAGCGTTTGTGCCAATTCGCTGGAGACTATGGTGCTGGGCGCGCACGAATCGATTAAGGCCCGTACTAAATGCAGGCGGCCGCCTGCCTCTATTTTGACGATCGCTGTCGGGGCGATTGCCTCATATCAACTACCATTAATCTTGTTGGGACTGCGATCGATTTATAAGGCAGATATCAATAATAAATCTGTCACGGTCTCGATAGATCGCATAAAACCTGCATTTATTAGCCACGCGCCAGAAGAAGCGCACGATCCGTCGAACCTAATACCAGCATCAGCAGCTAACGATCCAATAACCAAATCAGAAGAGAAGCAAACTACCTCACCGGATTTAAAGACCAGGCGCGGACGATCTGTCAGAATTCCAGCACGCTACGCCCTTTAGAAGCCTGGAGGGAGTATTGTGGCAGCACCAAATTAGAAAAGACAAAAATGCAACTCTACCTTATGCCTTCTTCTTCTTCTCTTTTTGTTTCCTGTCTGATTTCTTTCTTCTGGATTTATCACTGAATTGGACGTTTGCTATTTTTTCATTTAGTACAAATATTTAATTTGATTATTTTATAAGTTGATGATTATTTAATTAAGAATATTTATAAGTGGAGAAACTAAACAAAGTTGGTAGTAATAATGATGTTTTGAATTACAGGACCATTTCAAAGCTATCAACTGATTCGAAATTGTTTGAAAGTATCATTAAAGAGAACACATATTTTGCGTCTAAGAGTCTGATTTCGCCGAATTAGCATGGTTTTGTCTCGTAACAGATCTTCAGTTTCCAATCACGCAGTATTTAGTGAATATTGTATTGCGTCTTTTTCTGCTTGTTTCCAGGTTGACTGTGTCAACACATACTTTGTTGATTTATATGCCGTCCTGTATGCGCTTCCATTCAGTTTTTTTTTTAAAATGGATTGAATCCTATTTATGTATATAAAAGAAATTTTGTGGTAACAGTTGACAGCTTTCGTCTGATTATTTATTTGTCTTCTCTGGGGACCCCAAGGGAGTGTACCAGGTTCGTTACTATTTGTTTTGTTTATACATGATATAAGTTGATTTCTGGTCTACGCTGATGATTTAAAAGTATTTTCGGAAATTGAGAAGCCGGACTATGCGTGTAAGCTTCAAAACGACATTGCCAGCTTGCATCTATGGTGCGTAAATTCCTGCCTTCGTTTAAACATCAAAAAATGATTAAAAGTCACGTATTTAAAAATTCTTCATATCTTGCGCACGTCTTATAACATTTCTCATTCTTTGTTAAAAAGTTTGTACGAGATTAAAGATCTTGGGGTAATTTTTTCGAGAAATTTTTCTTTTAATATATATATTAGTCATATTATTTCGAAATCTTACACGGTTTAAAGGTTTTAGAACCGAAATAGTTCAACATTTTTCGACTCATATCCTCTTAAGTTATTATTTACGGCATCTGTTCGTCCCTCTTTGGAATTCGCGTAAAAAAAATTCCAAAATATGCTTTACGGTGGTTGCGGTTTTATGAGTCAATTCCCTTATATAAATCTCGTTTGCTTTTGAAAAACCGAAAGTATTTTTAAGCCAGAGGATCAGTACTCTCGCTTTCTTTTGCTTTCAATACAATTTGTGGTGACAACTTACCACAGCGTAATCTTCGAGATAATTGTCTATGGAGATAATTGTAAAACATTATATTCGCGTAATCTCCCCTTGCTCGGGCCTTAATTGAATTTAATTTAATATCGAGTTCTATCCAACTTGATCCTTCCTCTTCAAAACATGTATTTTCTATTGCTCTAAACACAATATTCTAAGTATAATCTTAGCTACTAGTTACCTTACTTTGTAAGTAGCTTGCAAAAAATATGTGTTCATAGACTGAAATAAATAAGTAAAAAAAGATGTTTGGTCGCCGTTGGGGCACTACCGATAACTTTAAAACCATCAAGTTTTCCTGAAAAGACGAGACAGGTTGGAGGCGAAATTCCATCATACACAGAGAAGGAGTTACGAGCCCTGTAGTGCGATTCACAAACTTATTTTAACGACATTCGCATGGTTAACTCATATTAACGAAAATTTTAACGTTGCTGCTATTCAGCAGCCATTTATTAACGATTTTCGCATTCGCCGAATCAGCTGTTGTCGTTAGCTAGTCCATTACTGAATACTAAACGACAACAAATTTGATGTTGTTAACTCAATCGAGAAAAGAAAAATTCGTGATTTCAAAATTCGGTGATTTGCTTCCTTGTAATTAAAAAAGGAACATTAAATAATGTCCTTTGAATATTTGGCATATCATTTATCACGAGGTGACGAGGTAGTAAGCGCTCCAACTGTAGATTGGCGTTTGCTCCGAGATGTGGACAACCCCTGTCATTTTAACGCAACAGAATTTCAGAAGCTGTATCGGTTAACTCCAGACTTTGCTGAATACCTAATTTTTCACTGGGCAGCTCGTGTAACATTTAAGCCTGTATGCAATTTTAAATTTTACTGGTTGCTATCAACGACCCGTAGGTGAGCAATGGGGGATATCAATGAGCCAGTTATCCGTAAGCCGGCATTCATCGGTTAGCGGATGCAATCAATGATTCATTGTTTCATCAGAAAGTGAGGTTTCCTATGACCCAAGTGGAACGCCAAGCTGCTAAAGAAATGTTTGCTTCAGCGAGGTTTCCCTTTGTGGGATGCACTATTGAGGCCGTCGATTGCACGAATCAGTGTATCAATTTTCCTACCAATGAATCATGAGAAGGCTTATGCCAACCGTCATATCAACCATTCAATTAAAGTGCAAATGGTAAAAGCAAACTTTTATCAAGGATTCAAGTTTAAAAACAGAAAAAAAATTTAGTTTTAATATATAGATAAATGATTCTAATTACAAACATTTAAAGACATGTATGTAAATCCTAAATCAACGCGAATATTGAAAACGAAAACTATGGCAAATTTGCAGGTGATTCCGGATATTCCTTGGATTTGAGTTGATAACTATTCTACAAAATCACTCAGAGGAGAATTCGAAATTCTGGCTACAATAGAACAGTAAAAAGAATTATAAATGTTTGTAGTTTGAAATAAACTAGTATCTTATTTCACTTTAATGAATTATAATACTTATACCTTCTTCTTCTTCTCTTTTTGTTGACAGGTTTCGTCTGATTATTTATTTGTCTTCTCTGGGGACCCCAAGGGAGTGTACCAGGTTCGTTACTATTTGTTTTGTTTATACATGATATAAGTTGATTTCTGGTCTACGCTGATGATTTAAAAGTATTTTCGGAAATTGAGAAGCCGGACTATGCGTGTAAGCTTCAAAACGACATTGCCAGCTTGCATCTATGGTGCGTAAATTCCTGCCTTCGTTTAAACATCAAAAAATGATTAAAAGTCACGTATTTAAAAATTCTTCCTATCTTGCGCACGTCTTATAACATTTCTCATTCTTTGTTAAAAAGTTTGTACGAGATTAAAGATCTTGGGGTAATTTTTTCGAGAAATTTTTCTTTTAATATATATATTAGTCATATTATTTCGAAATCTTACACGGTTTTAAGGTTTTAGAACCGAAATAGTTCAACATTTTTCGACTCATATCCTCTTAAGTTATTATTTACGGCATCTGTTCGTCCCTCTTTGGAATTCGCGTAAAAAAAATTCCAAAATATGCTTTACGGTGGTTGCGGTTTTATGAGTCAATTCCCTTATATAAATCTCGTTTGCTTTTGAAAAACCGAAAGTATTTTTAAGCCAGAGGATCAGTACTCTCGCTTTCTTTTGCTTTCAATACAATTTGTGGTGACAACTTACCACAGCGTAATCTTCGAGATAATTGTCTATGGAGATAATTGTAAAACATTATATTCGCGTAATCTCCCCTTGCTCGGGCCTTAATTGAATTTAATTTAATATCGAGTTCTATCCAACTTGATCCTTCCTCTTCAAAACATGTATTTTCTATTGCTCTAAACACAATATTCTAAGTATAATCTTAGCTACTAGTTACCTTACTTTGTAAGTAGCTTGCAAAAAATATGTGTTCATAGACTGAAATAAATAAGTAAAAAAAGATGTTTGGTCGCCGTTGGGGCACTACCGATAACTTTAAAACCATCAAGTTTTCCTGAAAAGACGAGACAGGTTGGAGGCGAAATTCCATCATACACAGAGAAGGAGTTACGAGCCCTGTAGTGCGATTCACAAACTTATTTTAACGACATTCGCATGGTTAACTCATATTAACGAAAATTTTAACGTTGCTGCTATTCAGCAGCCATTTATTAACGATTTTCGCATTCGCCGAATCAGCTGTTGTCGTTAGCTAGTCCATTACTGAATACTAAACGACAACAAATTTGATGTTGTTAACTCAATCGAGAAAAGAAAAATTCGTGATTTCAAAATTCGGTGATTTGCTTCCTTGTAATTAAAAAAGGAACATTAAATAATGTCCTTTGAATATTTGGCATATCATTTATCACGAGGTGACGAGGTAGTAAGCGCTCCAACTGTAGATTGGCGTTTGCTCCGAGATGTGGACAACCCCTGTCATTTTAACGCAACAGAATTTCAGAAGCTGTATCGGTTAACTCCAGACTCTGCTGAATACCTAATTTTTCACTGGGCAGCTCGTGTAACATTTAAGCCTGTATGCAATTTTAAATTTTACTGGTTGCTATCAACGACCCGTAGGTGAGCAATAGGGGATATCCATGAGCCAGTTATCCGTAAGCCGGCATTCATCGGTTAGCGGATGCAATCAATGATTCATTGTTTCATCAGAAAGTGAGGTTTCCTATGACCCAAGTGGAACGCCAAGCTGCTAAAGAAATGTTTGCTTCAGCGAGGTTTCCCTTTGTGGGATGCACTATTGAGGCCGTCGATTGCACGAATCAGTGTATCAATTTTCCTACCAATGAATCATGAGAAGGCTTATGCCAACCGTCATATCAACCATTCAATTAAAGTGCAAATGGTAAAAGCAAACTTTTATCAAGGATTCAAGTTTAAAAACAGAAAAAAAATTTAGTTTTAATATATAGATAAATGATTCTAATTACAAACATTTAAAGACATGTATGTAAATCCTAAATCAACGCGAATATTGAAAACGAAAACTATGGCAAATTTGCAGGTGATTCCGGATATTCCTTGGATTTGAGTTGATAACTATTCTACAAAATCACTCAGAGGAGAATTCGAAATTCTGGCTACAATAGAACAGTAAAAAGAATTATAAATGTTTGTAGTTTGAAATAAACTAGTATCTTATTTCACTTTAATGAATTATAATAAAAACGCTCAAATTTAAATTTGCCAGCTCGCATTCGTTTGTTTTTTCTCTACTCCTCTTTGTGCTTTTCGGTTATTTTGGCATTTAGGTGCCACTCTTTATTACTTTGAATAAATACAACGAGACCGCTGTTCAGTGTCGTTAAGAATAAGTTAATGAATCACACAATCGTTAATGCAAACGACAAAATTTTTTGACAAAAATTGCGATTGTCGCACCGTTTAAAGTTACTGAATCGCACTACCGGTTGAGTTGATTACAGGACACAATCCATGGGGGAAAGCCATGGTCACCATAGGCATCGATGACCCGATGTGCACATATTGTCTGGAGGATGAGGATAACACGTATTGCTCTTTATCTGTCCTGAATTTCCTAGGCTAGAATGGAGCATATTTGGATCAGATATATTAATGGAAAACGTTCATTCTCTATCCCTGGACAAGCTTCTCCTTCACTGTCTAGAAGATTTGTCGAGGAGAAAGGAAATCCTATCCCCACCGTGTTCGCTATCCTTTTATCCTAGGCCTCCTTCCCTTCATCCTTCCCAGACCTTAATTGTAATGGGAAAGTTGACTGAGAGCTTGTATGCCTAAATTCGAATTTCCAGCCTATCTCAATTCCATTCCAAATATTTTACTAATAATTTAAATCAAATTACATTAATCAATATTTTCTTTCGGTAATCACTACATAACTATTTTTACTGCATTTATTTTTACTGATTGTTTTTTCAGTAATCAGTAAAAAAATATTTTTACTATAATTTTTTCAGTAATCAGTAAAAGCTTGCTTATATTAACATATGTATGTATGCCTAGAGGGATGTATTTCTTGAGTATATAATGGGTGCATGTAGCGGCTTGCATAAAAATATATTTAATATATATTTGTGCACTGTTCAAATAAGCTCCGCCCGTTTTTATTGCTAATTGGTTGCAATTGAGCGCATATGAGTAAGTAGCGGGTAATGCACCCAGTAGTAAAAGGTAATAGGTAGTAAATGAGTTTATAAGCGCCGATGGATATTATTGCTGAATTCTTCGCAGAATTTTAACACAGCGATACCTGAATATCTCGCTTATCCAAGGATATTAACAGACCAAATATTTCCATTACAGAATCACATGCTTGGTTGTATGAAACAATCTGCAGTGCCTTATACATAGAAGAAATAATGATTTTGATGATTACTTTAATTTGCCCAGTTTTTATTTGTAAGGATCTTAACGGCTCTTTTGAATTCCCGCTCAAAATCTTCTTTTGAGTAGCCTTTCACTTGTATTGCTTCTAAAAACCAGAAATATAAAAAATTGTTAAATAACGAAGATTTGTTTATTAGAAAAATAAAACTAACCATATATTGCATCATGGCATGCTGCCAGTGTCCAAGAGCTACCATCTACTCGTGTGTGAGGGAGAGATATCGGGAGTTGAAGAAGGAAGCGAGGCGCATCTTTCGAGAAAGAAAAGAGAGGCTTAGATTCGCGGTGTGAGGAGGTTGAGATGCTAGCCTATAGGAAAAACGCCCAAAAATGTTATCAGAAAGTACGGCGGCTTAGAGAAGGTTTCCAGATCGGGGCAATTTCCTATAAGAGTGAAAACGGCGACATGACGACTGACATCCAGAGTACACTCTAACTGTGGAGGGAGCACTTCTTCACGCTGCTTAATGGTAGTGGCGCGGAAAACATCGAAGAAGGTGAACCCAAACCTCCAATCAACGAAGACGGAGTCGAAGTAGCGTTACCCGACCTGGACGAAATGGTTGCATTGGAATTTAAGTGTACTCTGTCAAATCCACAAAAAAGGGCGATCCTGAAAGATGTGCCAACTACGGCGGGATCAGTATCCCTAGCATAGCATATAAGAATAAATCTTGGAAAAGACCCGAGAAAGAAGAATATACACACACCATTTTTTTCGACTTTAAATCCGATTTCGATAGAACGAGAAGAAGCTAACAAAACGAATACGGCTATGTAAAATGACGTTGAGCAACACTACCAACTCCCGCAGAATCGGGAAGGACCTCTCCGAGCCTTTTGAAACCAAACGAGGTTTCAGACAAGATGACTCTCTTTCGTGCAACTTCTTCAACCTTAGAAAGAGCTGCAGAACTGAACCGTTTAGGCACCGTATTTTATAAGAGCATGCAATTTCTGGCGTATGCTAATGATATCGATATCATCGTACTCAATAACCGCGCCGTTACTTCAGCCTATATCTGCCTTTTCCAAACTGGATAAAGAAGCGAAACGTATGGGTCTGGAGGTGAACGAGGGTAAAACTAAGTACGTCCTGTCATCAAATAAACAGTCATCGCACTCGCGTCTTTGCTCCCGCACCCCTGTTTACAATTACAATTTCGAAAAAGTGTAGTACTTTGTTTATCTGGGAACCAGCATGAACACCTTCAATAATGTCAGCCTGGAAATCCAACGTATAATCTTTCTTGCCAACAAGTGCTACTTTGGGATGAGTAGGCAACTGCGCAGCAGATCTATCTCTCGACGAAACAAAACCACACTCTATAAGTCTCTCATCATGCGCGTGCTATTGTATCGCTGTATCATGGACACTGTCAGCATCGGATGAGACAGCCATTGGAGTGTTCGAGAGAAAGATTCTGCGAAAGATTCATGAATCTCTACGTCTTTGCGACGGCGAATACCACAGACGATGAAACGATGAGTTGTATGAGCTTTACCTCGACATAGACATAGTCCAGTGATTTAAAGAACACCGGCTACGTTGGCTGGGACATATCGTGCGAGTCGACGAAAATGCTGTAGCACGGAGAGTATTCAAAGTGGTACTGGTAGTAGAGGAAGGGTCTCCTCTGCGTTGGAAAGACCAAGTGGAAAAGGACTTGACGTCACTTGGTATTTCCAGTTGGCACCAGTTAGCAGGAAGGAGGAGTGACAGGCGCAATTTGTTCAACTCGGCCAAAATCGCTTAAGCGCTTATAGCGGCAATTAAGTAAGTAAGTAATATATTACATCATTTAAGCAGTAAAATTTATTTTCGTGCAGTCCATCATAATTTACTTGTACCATGACATATACATATGTATAAGTGATCTTTGAACTCGTCATCCTTGATTTCCTTTGTGGTCTGAGATGTTGAAGCACCTCGCTCTGATGCGAATCATAGCGAGCCACGCTTCCACCAACGTGACCGACAGTACTTAGCAACGAAGTCTCTCTCCCACCACAAACCCAATACCGAACTTGCCTTCCTTTACTAGACTGACGCCACAGGCTATGGCTTCATTCGGTGGGTCCCGGGTTCAAATCCAGGCCGGGACAAGTAACATCAAAAATTATAGAAAAAGATTTTTCTAATAGCGGTCGCCCCTCGGCAGGCAATGGCAAACCTCCGAGAGTATTTCTGCCTTGAAAAAAGCTTCTCACAAAAAAAGAACATTCGCCGTTCGGAGTCGGCGTAAGACTGTAGATCCCCCAATTTGTGTTACAACATCAAGACGCACACCTCAAATAGTAGAAGAAGTTCGGCCAAAATCGCTTAAGCGGTTATAGCGCCAATTAAGTAAGTAAGTAAGTTTTCTGGATGTCGGTGATACGACAAACCAGGTGCATACCCTCAAATCATCTCAAATCATAGTCCTTAATACGTTGTCTGTGGTCGAATATCTCTTCTGAGGCTTGTTAAAATTTGATTTTTATACGTAGCGAGTACCAAGCGCAGCTCACAACCATCTCAACGCAATAATAAAATACATGCTATTGTTACATTTGTTCTACTGCTGCTATCTGCTGAACGTGCTTTGCCTATGGACGACAAAAAATGCTGAAGTGGAATACGAACTTATTTTAAATTTCAACGTAATAGTGCCGCCATTATGGAAGTGCACTTGGAAATTCTCGCCGTTTTTTTGAAATTTGTTAACTTTAAATTTTTATGTTGACAGCCGCGGTTTTACAATCATATGATGTGATTGAGTTATACAGTATGAGTAATCATAATCGTAATCACCTACTTAAGTACCATCACGTGCCAATTGCCGCAAAATCATACAAGTTTTCGCTCCTGTACTTAACCGGTTATTAATTTATTAGCAAAGGTATCCCACATTTTTATTTAACCTCTAAAGAATGTGAAATGTATATTTTTCTATTGATATACATATTTTGAATTAATAATATATTGAAATTTAAAAATTCTGCATGTAAGGAAAATGCGGCAATAATAACAAAATGGCGATTTCACCATATTTTACGAACTTCTACAATTTGTGGCGTGCGACTTGATGTTGTAACACAAATTGAGGGATATACAGTTTTACGCCGACTCCGAACGGCAAATAAGTTTTGTGGGAAGTTTTAACATGGCAAAAATACAAGCGGCATGATGTTACTTGCCCCGGCCAGGATTTGAACCCGAGACCTACTGAATGGCGCGCGCACGCTCTAGACACTTGGTTAGGGCTACACTGGCTCATATTTTGCATTGAGTACGCAACTACATGCATCAAATGCATGCAACTACATAGATATGAGCAATGTTGCATGCGTAAGATTCCATATCGGTTTCATTTTAAATACGATGTTAGATTTTGGTGCTACTGCCACCGCTTCGCTACTCAATAGCGCTCCTCGCCTTCTACGCTTTTTTTCTTACTTTATTTTTATCCACAGACAAGCTTTTGAGGTAAATTATATGTATATGCTCTCATTTAGCCCTTCCAATATTTTTACTGCTCTCCTCCACCTCACACAATGGATTTAAATAAATGAATGATTTAATATGTCATTGAGAATAAATTTCTTCTTCTCGAGTTTTAAATCAACTTGAGCGGAGTAAGCTGATTTCGTTTTTCATAGCGTTCGAACGTGGATCGACTTTTCAACAGAGTTGCCAAACCAAAATTTTTTGACGTTTATTTTGATGTTTGGCCGTACTTTTTTTAAAATTTGTGGTATACGTCTTGATGTTGTAATACTCATTTAGGGACCTACAACTTTAAACCGCCTCTCTCTCCCAACAAAATGATACTTTGGCTTGAGTAGGCAATTTGGCAGTAATACCGACAAACTTTCGCCCGAATATTGTATGCCGCATGGGGATTGACAATAAAAACATCGAGTGAATTGGAGTGTTCGAGAGAAAAATTCTATAGGCTTTTATGTATGAGGTTGATAATAACATAGGCATACAGATCTATTGCGGAAAAGGTAGCTTATAGTCGTTCGAAAGTATTCTGGAATGCATGTCTTACTGAGAAAGCTTTCTCTTGAGAATTCATGGCGAAATGCTTCTTTGATAAAAAAAAAACAAAGTCTTCTTTTCAAAAACAGATGAAAGACAAACGGCAGATGAAAGCTATGTTCATTAGAGTTGGTTTGCACTTCAGGCATTCGATATAAAACTTTATTTTATTTTATTTGTCTCTTTTTTAAACTCTGCATCGTTCGTTTTTTGCACACATTTTACTTAAAACTATAATTTTATTGCGAACTTATGTCAGTAAAGAAACGGGCCGTATTGGATTCAACTGTAAAAGATATACATACGTATGCACATACATACATTGCACATCACTGTTTTAGCGGTTTAAACATCTTACAAAACAATTGCTTAAATTTAGTCAATGCAACGCTAAGACCTGCTCCGAAAGAGCAAGAAAAGTGCTTTCAAGATTATTACCAGAATATACATTTGTCTTATAAAAGATTTTTGTCTTTCGAAAGTCTGTGGGGAGCTGAAAGACAGTTGCTGGAATTGCCCGTTGCCTAGGGTATGGGTATGGAGTGCGAACAGACGAAAATTACCCAGTCCGAAAAGTATTCAATCAGGTACCCGCTGGTAGTGGCAGAGTTGTACGAAAATTTGCACAATTTACTCGGATACGATTTATCTGCGTTTTATATACACCGATGAGAAATTAGAAACAATTTCTTTGACAACAACTTAATTCATGACTGGCACTAAGCCTAATACTGAAAAGGGTTGTTAAAAAAATATTTTCTACAGGCATTTGTAACAGCGTTTAAAACTTGGATGTACAATATAGATACATAACTAGGTGCAATGTTCAAAAAGACAATAATCAGTTTGATTGGTTATTTAGTGGAATATTCACACATACAATAATAATTTCTCGAAGAATAAAAAACGTAAATCACGCCACCAAGAAACTAGTTCTATCTTTTATAGCCGCCGCAGCAACAAAACTTCTTTGTGCTTAGGTATCGCTTGTCCTTTTTGTATTGACCTTCGTTCAGCGCTGCTTTGGTAGCACAGGCCAGCCGACTCGATAGCACGATATTGCCATATAATTCTAACACTCTATAATATTAATATTATTATATTTATTGTGGCTCGCTTCACAAGTACTCTCCTTCTGCGAAAAGGATATCAATTTTATTGCTTGTTTGGGACTCTTGATATGACTCAGCGAAATCTGAGCTAGAATCGGAGTCAGATGGGCGATACGACGACGAAAGTCGAGATGTTCCCGGTTGAGGCGACTCAGGTGTAGTGCTCGTTCTTTGGGAGCTTGAGGCGATCGATGGAAACCACGGAATTTGCGCCTCTGATCTCTACCACGAAATGTTTCTCGTGCCTTGATATAACTCGCTGAGGACCCTCATATGTAAAGTGAAGGCGTGATGTGGTGCGTTGCCACGAACGAAAACATGTGAGCAGTTTGCTAATTCCTTGAACATAAACATCTTAATCTGGCCATGTCTGCCAACAGGTTGAGAGGCGAGGTCAGCGAAGTGGTTTCTCAGCGGTCCTCCGTAAATGAGGTCGGCGGAAGTCACGCCAAAGGCTTTCTTCATGACATTACGGCATGATGTCCGGTCGCAATGCAAGGGAGTCGGGTTGTTGGCCCTGAATACGTTGTTAAAGTTACTCGTCGTTGGCTTGAGCTTCGGCAAGCTCATGCGTAGATACTGCAGCGGAGATTTCTTCGATGCGAGAAAGAGCATCCGAGACAACGTTATCTTTGCCAGCTGCATGCTGGATGTCGGTCGATAACAGCTTTTTGACGTGCCGTGCCTCAAAACTGTAGCGAAATTTTCGCAAAACAGCGTAGATAGCGTGGAGCTTGCGATCGTAAGGACAGTGCTTTCTTAGAGCGGGTTGAAGCTTCTGGCTAAAGAAGGTTAGTGGTTCCCAGTTTTTCCCCGTCGTTGCTGAAGGACGGGTCCGATGGCGTGCTCGGAAGCATCAGTAAAAATTGTCCATGGAGGCGTTGTATCCAGGTATACCAGCAGCGTTGCTTTTCGTTGCTTGCCTTGTATATGACGAAAGCGGCATCGCCCTCCGTTGTCCAGGTAACCGGATGGGAGCCTTTTGCTGAAGTCCTTGAGTGTATTTTTAAGGAACTTTCTGTAATAATTAATCAAACCAAGGAACTTACGCAGTTTTCGGATTTTTGAGGGACGAGGGAAGTAGAAGATCACCTCCACTTTTGCTGGTAGCGGTAAAATCCTATTTACAGTGATGAGATGCCCGAGAAAGTCCAATTCTGATTGACCAAAACGGCACTTGGCGATGTTGATTACGACACCGTTCTTGGTGAGCCGTTCGAAAAGTGTGCGCAGATGTCTCCCGTGTTCTTGAACATCCTTGGTAGCGATGAGGATGTCATCAATGTACGGGAACGCAAAGTCGAACTCCGCTTTGGCGATTTTGAGATCGTCAGGGGCCTTTCTGGATACTAGAGGTCCATCTGTAGTGGCATTGTGATGTAGAGTTGTGTGTTTGGCTGGCTGGCAGATCCCTTCGGGTTTTGTCAGATTGTGAAAATCTGTGAAGGGGTCAGACTATGAAGAGACGATAGGCATAGCCTGTGCCTATGGCATTGATGTGTGCTGCAGGCAACTCTATTTCGTAAATTTTATCAGCGAGGGCTGCAAGCTTATCAAGAGCCATATAGGGTTGAGACGCGAGGATGGATCTTGTCGGCATCGGTAGCGAAGAAACTGTGATTGCTTCCAGTCGCCTAAGATTTCTCGGTCAAGAAGCAGCTGGAGTCGTGCATCTCGGGAGAGAGTAAGGCATTCGACCAGCGTCTCTTTAAGATCGGCGAGATGAAACTGCTCTTCAAGCTGTGCGAACTACAAAGCTGGGCGTTCGGCGTTGAAAGCTGAACACTGTATCGAGACGCGGCTCAAAAAAATTTACAATATTCAGCAATGCGTCAAAATTCGAAAAACGGAAAGTGCGCGCGGTGAACAAAACCAGATTACAAAGTGCACGACCAAAAATTGCCTAGATATTTATCCAATCACCAGTTGTAGCGGTTTTGTGCCGCTACTCGAAGAATATAAACCTAAATCACGCCACCAAATGTAAAGTTCTGTCTTTTATAGCGGCTGCAGCAATAAAACAGTTCTCGAAACTGTGCTTAGGTATCGCTTGCCCTTTTTGTATTAGCCTTCGTTCAGCGCTGCTTTGGAAGCACAAACCAGCTGACTCGATAGCACGATATTGCCATATAATCCTTAACCTCCATAATATTATAACATATTTATTTATTGTGGTTCACTCCACAAAAAAATTAGGACATATCCGGATTAGCAAGACTACTATACTATATATCCATTATTTAATAAATTTTTACTCAATTAATAGTTCAATTTCTTTTGAAACCAAAGCTTCGAAGCTTCTACAAGTTTAACCACTGCCTCTTTCAAAAGCGAAACCAAACAAGTCAAAAAGAGTATAAATGCGGCTCCAATCGAAATTTTGCTTATTGACTTAAATGTGGTAGAGCTTGGTAGCATAGTTTCGGGTAAATATTTATTTGCTCTAAAATGGACAATCAAAGTTTACCCGTGTATTCATTTCTTAGTCCAATCCTGTATGTCGAATTTGAGAAAACTATTTTTGATGATTACTGAAATATTTCCTGTAAGAATGAAAGCGGCAACCTGACGACCGACATCCAGAGTACACTCAAACTGTGGAGGGAACACTTCTTCACGCTACTTAATAGTAGCAGGGCGGGAAACATCGAAGATGATGGACCCGACAGTCGGTTCTACGTACCGGAATGACCCGGGTTTTACCCGGCCAAGGACTGTTGTTTCGGCGATCTAACCCTGTTTAGATCGGCCTACCCCATAAGTCGTCTGTCTCCCCTGGAGCAACCTCTAGCAGCAGGGTTGCTTCACCTCCTTCTGCTCAGGGCTGGCATCGAGCCAAACCCTGGACCAGAAACCTATTTTTGCTGCGTTTGCCAGAAAAAGTTCCATCCGAACTCCACTTCGGTCAGGTGTAATTCGTGCGACGGATGGAGTCAGCTTCAGGTCTGCTCAGGCCTTAAGGCTCATAAGGAGTGGTTCACAAATTTTGTGGCCCCATGTTGTTCGCGCCCTACGGCGCCCATAGCCTCTACGGCCCCTTAGCTGCACCAAGTGCACCGGTGCCTAGCACCGGCAGAACCTCTACGGTTCATAGGAGTACACAACAAAATGGACGCCTTCAAACTTGTTGAGTTGCAACGACTGCAATGTGCATCGAAAGGATTGCGAACGTGGTAATGGTGGTGGTTTAGCATTCATCACCCATCACACTGTGCAGTATCGTCTTATTGAAGAAGACATCGATCGCATCTTAATCTGGCCATGTCTGCCAACAGGTTGAGAGGCGAGGTCAGCGAAGTGGTTTCTCAGCGGTCCTCCGTAAATGAGGTCGGCGGAAGTCACGCCAAAGGCTTTCTTCATGACATTACGGCATGATGTCCGGTCGCAATGCAAGGGAGTCGGGTTGTTGGCCCTGAATACGTTGTTAAAGTTACTCGTCGTTGGCTTGAGCTTCGGCAAGCTCATGCGTAGATACTGCAGCGGAGATTTCTTCGATGCGAGAAAGAGCATCCGAGACAACGTTATCTTTGCCAGCTGCATGCTGGATGTCGGTCGATAACAGCTTTTTGACGTGCCGTGCCTCAAAACTGTAGCGAAATTTTCGCAAAACAGCGTAGATAGCGTGGAGCTTGCGATCGTAAGGACAGTGCTTTCTTAGAGCGGGTTGAAGCTTCTGGCTAAAGAAGGTTAGTGGTTCCCAGTTTTTCCCCGTCGTTGCTGAAGGACGGGTCCGATGGCGTGCTCGGAAGCATCAGTAAAAATTGTCCATGGAGGCGTTGTATCCAGGTATACCAGCAGCGTTGCTTTTCGTTGCTTGCCTTGTATATGACGAAAGCGGCATCGCCCTCCGTTGTCCAGGTAACCGGATGGGAGCCTTTTGCTGAAGTCCTTGAGTGTATTTTTAAGGAACTTTCTGTAATAATTAATCAAACCAAGGAACTTACGCAGTTTTCGGATTTTTGAGGGACGAGGGAAGTAGAAGATCACCTCCACTTTTGCTGGAAGCGGTAAAATCCTATTTACAGTGATGAGATGCCCGAGAAAGTCCAATTCTGATTGACCAAAACGGCACTTGGCGATGTTGATTACGACACCGTTCTTGGTGAGCCGTTCGAAAAGTGTGCGCAGATGTCTCCCGTGTTCTTGAACATCCTTGGTAGCGATGAGGATGTCATCAATGTACGGGAACGCAAAGTCGAACTCCGCTTTGGCGATTTTGAGATCGTCAGGGGCCTTTCTGGATACTAGAGGTCTATCTGTAGTGGCATTGTGATGTAGAGTTGTGTGTTTGGCTGGCTGGCAGATCCCTTCGGGTTTTGTCAGATTGTGAAAATCTGTGAAGGGGTCAGACTATGAAGAGACGATAGGCATAGCCTGTGCCTATGGCATTGATGTGTGCTGCAGGCAACTCTATTTCGTAAATTTTATCAGCGAGGGCTGCAAGCTTATCAAGAGCCATATAGGGTTGAGACGCGAGGATGGATCTTGTCGGCATCGGTAGCGAAGAAACTGTGATTGCTTCCAGTCGCCTAAGATTTCTCGGTCAAGAAGCAGCTGGAGTCGTGCATCTCGGGAGAGAGTAAGGCATTCGACCAGCGTCTCTTTAAGATCGGCGAGATGAAACTGCTCTTCAAGCTGTGCGAACTACAAAGCTGGGCGTTCGGCGTTGAAAGCTGAACACTGTATCGAGACGCGGCTCAAAAAAATTTACAATATTCAGCAATGCGTCAAAATTCGAAAAACGGAAAGTGCGCGCGGTGAACAAAACCAGATTACAAAGTGCACGACCAAAAATTGCCTAGATATTTATCCAATCACCAGTTGTAGCGGTTTTGTGCCGCTACTCGAAGAATATAAACCTAAATCACGCCACCAAATGTAAAGTTCTGTCTTTTATAGCGGCTGCAGCAATAAAACAGTTCTCGAAACTGTGCTTAGGTATCGCTTGCCCTTTTTGTATTAGCCTTCGTTCAGCGCTGCTTTGGAAGCACAAACCAGCTGACTCGATAGCACGATATTGCCATATAATCCTTAACCTCCATAATATTATAACATATTTATTTATTGTGGTTCACTCCACAAAAAATTAGGACATATCCGGATTAGCAAGACTACTATACTATATATCCATTATTTAATAAATTTTTACTCAATTAATAGTTCAATTTCTTTTGAAACCAAAGCTTCGAAGCTTCTACAAGTTTAACCACTGCCTCTTTCAAAAGCGAAACCAAACAAGTCAAAAAGAGTATAAATGCGGCTCCAATCGAAATTTTGCTTATTGACTTAAATGTGGTAGAGCTTGGTAGCATAGTTTCGGGTAAATATTTATTTGCTCTAAAATGGACAATCAAAGTTTACCCGTGTATTCATTTCTTAGTCCAATCCTGTATGTCGAATTTGAGAAAACTATTTTTGATGATTACTGAAATATTTCCTGTAAGAATGAAAGCGGCAACCTGACGACCGACATCCAGAGTACACTCAAACTGTGGAGGGAACACTTCTTCACGCTACTTAATAGTAGCAGGGCGGGAAACATCGAAGATGATGGACCCGACAGTCGGTTCTACGTACCGGAATGACCCGGGTTTTACCCGGCCAAGGACTGTTGTTTCGGCGATCTAACCCTGTTTAGATCGGCCTACCCCATAAGTCGTCTGTCTCCCCTGGAGCAACCTCTAGCAGCAGGGTTGCTTCACCTCCTTCTGCTCAGGGCTGGCATCGAGCCAAACCCTGGACCAGAAACCTATTTTTGCTGCGTTTGCCAGAAAAAGTTCCATCCGAACTCCACTTCGGTCAGGTGTAATTCGTGCGACGGATGGAGTCAGCTTCAGGTCTGCTCAGGCCTTAAGGCTCATAAGGAGTGGTTCACAAATTTTGTGGCCCCATGTTGTTCGCGCCCTACGGCGCCCATAGCCTCTACGGCCCCTTAGCTGCACCAAGTGCACCGGTGCCTAGCACCGGCAGAACCTCTACGGTTCATAGGAGTACACAACAAAATGGACGCCTTCAAACTTGTTGAGTTGCAACGACTGCAATGTGCATCGAAAGGATTGCGAACGTGGTAATGGTGGTGGTTTAGCATTCATCACCCATCACACTGTGCAGTATCGTCTTATTGAAGAAGACATCGATCGCAGCGACACTACCTTAGAATTTCAAGGAATAGCTGTCCGGCCAGGCGATGTCGAGCTCGAAATATTCAATAATTATATACTCCCTGTCACCTGCTGCCCGGCAGGATATCACCCTGACATAGGTGCGCTCCTCAGAGGTGAAAACCGATTGGTAGTTGGTGACTTCAACGTGCACCACGATCTCTGGCATTCAAGCCTACCAGCTGATCGTAGGGGAAACGATTTGGCAGAGCAGATAGATGATTCGACATTCTGCACGATGAATGTTGATGCCCCCACCAGAATTATGGGTAGTTGCAGCAGCTCGCCTGACCTAACAATAGCTAGCGCAGGTCTGATAAATAGCATTACGTGGTAACCTATGCTATTGGTTGCATCACACCATCTAACCATAATCATCTCGATTGGAAGACCTGCTGACTTTGTCTCCGCGGACCACCGGACCTATATCAACTTTAAAAAGGCTGACTGGACCAGGTTCGCGGAGTTCACTGAAAACGCCTTCAGATCTCTTCCCACACCCACTGACGTTCGCAAAGGCCAACAGAAGTTCCGCAAGGTGGTTGCGTCAGCTGAGGCTCGCTTCATCCCGGCAGGGAGGATCCCTGAGATCCGTCCCAACTTCCCGACCGAATAAGTCGCTCTAGCGAATGAACGCTCCGATCCCCGAAATCCCAACATAAAGGATATGAACGTCGAGATTCGGGGGCTGGTTGACCAAAATAAGCGGAACAAGTGGGAGGAGCATTTGAAGTCTGTAACCTAATCACGGGTGTTGGTAAGCCCTGGTCCACCGTGAGATTCTTATCGAACCTGACGAAATGCGACGGCCGAGTGTTCATTTCATTCGGGGATCATGCCCCGTTGGACCCGAAGAGATGCGCGAGCTATTTAAGCCGACAATACATATTGCATTCCTTGGGGGACATGGCCACGTGGAAGGTGACCAGAAGGCTGCGCAAACTACCGAACAAGAGCGCGCCTCTTACCATAACTTGTGGCGAGGTGAAGGAGGTCATCGGGAAGGCGCAAGCCGCCAAGGCCATTGACCCTGACGGGCTAAGCGTGTTGATGCTGAAAAATGTAGGCCCCGCGAGAGTTGAGTTCCTCACAGGGATCCTCAACCTGCCAATGGCCACCCTCATCGCCAGTGGTAAAGACACTTGAGGCCCTACTCCTCCCATATAACACATACCACCTAGGGCTGGCTAAGCATCAACATGGCTTCCGGAAAGTGCACAGCACAGCAACACCACTTAATGCCATAAACACACAGGTGAAGCGCGGTCTTAACCAAAACCACCCCTGCGAGAGAACCGTCCTAGTAGCGTTGGACCTGTCTAAAGCTTTTGACACAGTCAGCCATTCCACGCTACTAGCTGACGTGGAAGTAGCAGGGACTGAAACGGTGGACCGCGAATTACCTGTGTGGTCGTCAATCATCGGTATGGTTCAGAGACAAAACATCTAAACTAAGGAGGATTAAACAAGGGGTACCGCTTGTTGAACCACTATATCTCCAAGCTCCCGCACCCGCCAGAGGGAGTAACAATAGTCTCATATGCAGATGATTGCTCGATAATGGCAACCGGCAGTGTAATTGATGATCTGTGTTTGAAGGTGAACGGATATCCCTCCGACCATTCCCATTTCTTTACTAGCATAAACCTGGCGCTGTCTCCTGCTAAGTCCTCACCGACCCTTTTTACCACCTGGACGAAGGAGGTCAGGCTGGATCTCACCATCCATAGTGATGGCACCCCCATTCCGACAGTTAATCACCCGAAGATTCTGGTGGTGACTTTCGACAGCCTGCGACAATGTCCTCAAGTCGCTCGCCGGCAGCTCTTGGGGCAAAGACAAAGAAACGTTGTTGGCAACATACAAGGCGATTGGCCGGCCGGTAATAAACTATGCTGCGCCAGTGTGGTCGCCAGGAACCGGCAGGAAGCGGTGGATGAAGCTGCAGACCTGCCAGAACGCCGCACTCCGCACGGTGACAGGATGCCTGCTGATGTCGCCTGAGGAACATCTCCACCAAGAAGTCAATGTGCTCCGCGTTAAGGAGCACAACCTCATGCTCAGTAAGCAGTTCCTTGCTGGGTGCCACCGTTTGGGACACCCAAATAGGCACCTGCTTGCAGTGGAGCTACCCCCAGGTACATCAGAAGGCATCTCTTAGAACTAAAGGACGAGATCCAGCCACTCATAACGCAACCTCGAGATCGGGAGGCATACCGGCGGGTCCTAAGCAACACCTACAGAGAGACAATCACTACCACCATTGACTCTCGCCAGGCAAATGCTGTTAGCCCAACCACCACCTGTAGCAGATGAGGAGTCCCTGCTGCCCCGCGAGTCCCGCGTCACTCTGGCACAATTACGATCTGGATACTGTAGCAGGCTCAACTCCTACCTACCCCTAACATACCCAATACATGTCCGGCAAGTGGAGATTCTTCGCACGATACCAATCACCTATTCACATGCCCTCTCAAACCCTTTCATCTAACCCCCCTCTCCCTCTGGTACTACCCTGTTGAAACAGCACATTTCCTGGGCCTCCCCCTAGAAGAGTTCGACGACAACGACCATGGGTGGATCCGCTCTTTACGGGGCGTTATAACCGCTGCAACAACAACTACAACAATGACCCCAACCTCCGATCAATGAAGGCGGAATCGAAGTACTGTTACCCGACCTGGACGTAACTCGAACGGTGATAGCGCGGCTAAAAAAAAATAAGGCCGCTGGTGCTGACGGTCTGCCACCAGAGCTATTCAAGTGCGGCGGCGAGGGGTTGGTAAAGTGCATGCACCAGCTCATTTGCAAAATATGGTCGGACGAACGCATGCCTGCTGATTGGAATTTAAGTGTACTCTGCCCAATCCACAGAAAAGGGCGATCCTGCAATATGCGCCAACTACCGCGGGATCAGTCTTCTTAGCATAGCTTATAAGGTTCTGTCGAGCGTATTGTGTGAACGACTGAAGCCCACCGTGACCGAACTGATTGGACCTTATAAGTGCGGCTTTAGACCTGGCAAGTCTACCACCGACCATATATTCCCAATACGCCAAATCTTGAAAAAAGGCCCGAGAAAGAAGAATATACACACACCATATTTTTGTCGACTTCAAATCCGCTTTCGACAGCTCGAGAAGGGAGGCAGCCATTTTGCTGGAATGTCTGAATTTGGTATCTTAACAATACTAATACGGCTATGTAAAATGACGTTGAGCGACACGTCCAGCTCTGTCAGAATAAGGAAGGACCTGTATACAAAATTGTCTAGAGAAAATCATAGAAATATATAAAAGTTAACCGGGCTTATAGCAGCTAAAACCAACGGCGAATGTTTTTTTTTAAAGAAAAGTTTTTTCTAATAGCGGTCGCCACTCGGCAGGCAATGGCAAACCTCCGAGTGTATTTCTGTCATGAAAAAAACTTCTCACAAAAGTCATATATCGTTGGGAGTCGGCGTAAAACTATACAAATGTAGGTCCCTGAATTAGTGTTGCACCCTCAAAGCGCACACCACAAATTGGAGGAGAAGTTCGGCCACCTATCGAGCTATATTATTCAAGTTTCTGTTATTATATTACTATGGTAGAAACGCTTAAAAAAATTGTATTTTCAATATGCCAGTGTTTTTTTGTTCTCTCAAGAAATAACATTCCTATTATGGTTGCCGACGGATGGTTGTTATATTCGTTTCTGGCGGCATTCGGTATTAGCGAAGAAGATCGATAATGTAGTGTGCGGATAAAATAAAAAAGTGGTTTCTTGTAAACGCATTCGATCTGCGATCAGAGATTATTATTCCCTTTGACATTCTCAGTTTATTGTGTTGCGGATGCTTATAAAGACACAATGGAAAGCAATAAAATGTAAGAAAAAACGCATTTATTTTTATTTATTAAATAATAGTAATATAAAATTGACTAATTTGTTTTCTTTAGAAAGTGTTCAACCAGCAGAGAGTAATTCAAATGTTTGGTTTCCAAATTGAAGGAACATGCGGAAGCAGCAAAAATTATACGAAAAATGCACTTTTGTTATTCGATTTCTTTTTACCGATAATCTTCTGATTCTGTCTTCAATTTCATACAACTTAAAAATATGTTGAAACAACACTATTTTCCTAAACAAAATAATCCTGGCTTGCACCTGCTTACCCACGGGTACACATACCATACTCGCTGCTTATGTCCACATATCTGAAGATGCAAAGTAATTGCATCTTATTATAATAAATATTTGAGTTGTCCCAGCAAGTTTTAAAATTTTAATGTGGGTGCCGTCTTATGTTGAGTTATGCAGTGCATCCGTCGGTGGCAATAATAGCGTTTAATGAAAAACGTGAATCGAGTACGGATCGAGTTTACTCCCGCCATAGCACAGCCGACGTTTACCATAATAATCGTGACTGTTTGACCTGTATAACTACTTCTAATAAATACCAGTTCATAAACTAGTATGTTTGTTTGATAGTTAAGAGCCAAACTGCAGGGTATACACATACATATGTATGTATATATTACATATTTGTATACTTACATTATGTGGACACGAATTTGTATGTGCAAATTTTCGTATGTATGGATTTACACATACATTCTGAGCTGTTTAATTATATTGGGTAAAAGCTAGCTTGAACTTGATTTCATGAATTAGTTGCTTTTGAGATATTCAGAGATTTACTTCATTAACTTGTTAACATAGGTTTGCAATGCGTTTTCTAATTTTGGTGCTTATCGGTAAATATGGGTTTATATGAAAGAAGTGAGAATATAGTATATACTATGTACATACATACATATGTGCACGCAAAAGCACTTGGCGGTGTTTGAGCAAATGAATTCTTGCATTTATCTCTAAACAATTTAATAAAATAGTTCTACGTTCTTTGGTCTAAATGATGTTAATTGAATAATTAAACTATACGTGAACATTTCATCCTATATATGTACATATGTATATGTATATATATGTATGTATATACATATATAAATATACATACCTAAGTGCATAGCATGTATGCATATACGACATACATATGTATGTACATATGTACACATACTTATGTATGAATGTACATCTGACGAGATCAGGGCAAATATTACGAAAAGTAATGCTGAACTCTATAAGCTCGGGTTTTGATCTGATCTTATCATATATGTACATACGTACTGTATGTACTTCTATATGTATGTTGAAATAAGGTGGATTAAAAAAAATTGTGACTTACAATCTCAACATTACTCGATTAATAATCTTCTCATTGCTGTCAAATAAATACCCTTTCTATTCATTATTAACATTATGATACAATAAATAAAAGTAGTTTCACCTCTTCTTCATAGCTGTCATTGCTCCGATTTGATGTAAACTATGCTTTTCAAATGGAGGATAATTATCAATAAAATAACATTAAAATAAGTAGAGTCGTAAGTTCGGATGAAACCGAATTTTAAACACCCGGCGCAAGCCGTATAAATCGTATTTATTGAGTGCAATAACTATAATTAATATAGGTAATGCACTTCATTTCGAAAACTTAAACGGATTATTATTTATGATGCAGTAATTATTTATTGAAAATTTAATTACTTTATTTATTTAAATATAAACAAGTTGAAATTAGTTTGCTTTTACGTCACCACACTCATTTTCCAAAATTAAATTATGCGTACCAAGCGTAAGCGTATTTGCTAAATAATTTAGTAGAATGCCAAATATTTTGATGTTTTGAGACATAAGCTGCATGCTTAGGAACTGCAAACTTCAACTTCTGGAAGCAATTACAAAAAACTAGCATACAGTGCAGGTTAACTGCAGAGGCATCAAGAATGATAGAATACAAGATTGCGCCTTCCCGCGGTGAAATGACAGATCTCGACTTTACTAAACAAGAATACGGGAGAGAAAATTGAACAACTTCCAATATTTCATTGAAAAACGTGTTCTAATTGTTCTAAAGTGTAAAAGTATGAATTTATAGGCAGTGTCTCTTTTTCTTAATTTGTGAAAAAAGCTTTGTCTAGTTGAAGTTGAGAATTGTCAAACCCGGAAAAACCAAAGTAGCGGTACTTCTAAAGGCGTCACCTTCAGTATTCAGTACACCATGCAGAGGCATTACCGAAATTGTCCTTTGTTTATTCCGGCCATTTTCCCGTGAGATATTTTAAACATATGAACGAATGCGCTTAATTGGAATTAACTTGAATGCCATACCAGCAGAAGCAGACTTAGTTCCACATATATCTACATATATATATAAGTATATACATATGTATGTATATGTATGTTACAAACCTTATTTATTTTATGTGAAAAATGGTTTTAGGGAAAAATAAAAGTTTCTTGTAGTACTTTACTTTTATATTAATTTAAATCAATGCAAGTTGTTTAACAACTCTGTTAAGACACTCTGTTAAGACTGGGTTCAGACGGGAAACTTTTGTTGCTTATTATCGGCGAAAAATAAAAGTTTCTTGTAGTACTTTACTTTTATATTAATTTAAATCAATGCAAGTTGTTTAACAACTCTGTTAAGACACTCTGTTAAGACTGGGTTCAGACGGGGAAACTTTTGTTGCTTATTATCGGCGATTTCCCTTTTGGTGTTGCTCGTTCAGGCAATTTTCTGGCATTTCATTTTATATCATTTTCGCAAATTTCTGTACGCTTCGCTTAAGCGGCATTTACACATTCTGATAAATTTTGTGATTATAAGTAAAAGGTGAGTTGAAAAATGAAGTTTTAACATAATTTACGTTAATATGTATAGTATATGCATACACATGTGTATATTTAATCGCAAAAAATAAGAACAAAATTTCATTTCACAACTTACCGTAGGCATTCACTTAAAACTCAACAAAACTGCAACCACTGAAAGAATTTATAAAGGAAAAGGAATGTCAAATTTCTTAGCTGCCGACTGAGACGAATAAGATCACAAAGCGTGTCGCCCGAGCACGAGCAACTCGGTGCCCTTCCCCCTTCCCCTTTCCCCGTCCCTCTCTCTCCTACAAGTAACGAGTTGCCGCGACAAAAGTTTCCCTGTCTGAACGCTGTCTAATACGGTTAAGTAAGTGTATCTATCTAGCGAGTAAAAATTCCACAAAAAATAACTAAAATTTCAAAAGGAATAATTTGTGGAGGTAGCAGTGCGGCTTGATCAATTTACGAAGAGTATAAACGTTAATAAGCACAGTTTATTTCAAAGTGAAACTATCTTCTTTTTTGTATCACGATTTTTATCGCAAATGTCCCACAAATGCGTAAGCCTCGTAAACTTACTTAATTTTGTATAAGAAACCGGCTCATTTACGAGGTTTACTCACGTTTAGACCCATATTATATTATTCTTCTAAACTAAACTACAAAAGCTACATGAGTATATTTGCCAAAAATTATAATTATTAAATTGAAAATTCGTTTCTGAGATATAAAAAAATATAAAATATTAATTTTAAGAAAATTGTAAAGCGCTTCCGATAATCGGTGGTTACATACTAGTTATTGTTATTTTAAACAATCAGAAGGTTTTCATATACAATTTTTTGCTGTAAATAGAGGCTATTGTTCCCCTGTGTGTTCCCTCTTCTTTTCGTAAATAAACAAAAGCCCTTATAGCCCAACAGCCGTTTTTGTAATCAAAATCTGTCGTTTTCGTAAACAAAATCTGTTGTTCTGTAGCTGATCCTAGTTCTGTTTTCGTATTCACTATCCTGTAAAAACCAGAAATAATTTTACTGGCTAGCGTTTTCGTACGCCTCAACTTGCAAGGAACCAGCAAAATAGAGACAATTGAGAGAGCGAAAATGGTAGCTGAACTTGCAAATAAAGTCAATAATTTGTTAGCTGGTTCTGAGCAGATTACGAAACAAAGAAATTGAAGGAAGTATTGAAAAAAAACGCGAAAATGAAGTAGCACTCGATCTGCCCCTTTATCGTACGCTATATTTTGCTTAAATAACATTGAATTTTCATAAAGCACAATAAAAATAACTGTTGGCATTTGATTTTGTGTCTTGTTCTGCCATTTTGATAGAATGTGCATATGGATGAAAAGCTGCATTTATCGATTGTTGATAGTTCTAATTTTTTCACATATTTTAAATAATCGATTCACATAAAATATAGCAACGGTTAACATATGTTAATTTTACGATAACCACATTGCTTTAATTTTTAAAGAGCAATAATGTTGTTGACAATGAATTGAAAATGTATATTAAGTGCTATCGATGAACACATTTTCATTGAGGTTGATTGTGCATCTCTAGTTGAACTAACGATCAGCTGATTTTCTCTACTGCTTGTCAAAACAGTCTTTGGTGAAATTTTTTTAAACTGTTGCTTACTGAATATCGAAATCTTCAATCTCAAGTCACAAAAAATGTCTCTAATTGAAATTCTCAAATTTAGTGACATTAGATGAGACTGGGTTACAGAATAGCTGCATAAGTTTGTGAAGTTTATAGTGTACATACATATGTACATATATCAGTAAGATGTCCAGAATATGTGTGTTTGCAAAAGTAATCCTGCATCTTCAGCCGCAGTGGGTGCAATTAACAATTGTGAGATGTAAATTATGAATTCTGAAGCTATTTCTTTATTTTCGGTATGCATTTTTCAAACTTCGCGCCAAACAAAAATGTGCTGTAATAAAAACTTGCAACTTCTTGCTGGTTTTACGCTTTCGTACTTTCTTGAATGTTTCTCTCATTGAGCAAATTTTGCTTATGTTCAGAAATTTCGTTAGCATTTTTTTTGGATTATTGGCAATTGCTTTTATGTCGTCATATTGAAAAAGAGAGGACTAGTGGCCGTGGAAGGCCCAATCTTTAATTTTTGACCATAACTCCTGTTACTTGCACAGCAAGCAAACTACCATGGTCAACACAAGGCGAATTCATAAAAGGTGGTGTTGAGAAATCAGCTGAGTGAATTCGCTTGCTGGACTGAATGTCAAAATCATATGTTTGTTGTAATTCTCGCTGACAGTGAGCATTGTGCATATAATTTGTTAATGTGCATTTTTGTTGTTGTTTTTCGCTTAACACCACCTGTAGTGCGATTCACTAACTTTAAACGGTGCGACAATTGTTATTTTTGACGGCAATATTTGCCGCTTGCACTAACGATTGGGCGATTCACTAACTTGTTCTTAAAGACACTTAACAGCTGTTTCGTTGTATTTATTCAAAGTGATAAAGAGTTGCACTTCTGTCAAACTAAATGTCAAAATAAACGAAAAGCGCAAAGAGGAATAGAGAAATGACCAACGAATGCCTGCTGCCGAATATAAATTTGAGCGTTTTTATTATATTTCATTAAAGTGAAATAGGATATTAGTTTGTTTCAAACTACAAACATTTATAATTCTTTATATATATTGCAATGTTCCATTGTAGCAGAATTTCGGACTCTCCTCTGAGTGTTTTTTTAGAATAGTCATCAACTCGACTCCAAAGAATATTCGGACGGCTCCAATAGTGCCTCCCACAAAGGGTGACGACGCTGAACCGAGCATTTCTTTAGCAGCTTGGGTCATAGGAAACTTCACTTTCTGGTGAAACAATGAATCATTGATTGCATCTGTTACCCTATAAATGCCGGCTTACGGATGACTGGCTCATGGATATTCCCCAGTTTTCACCCACGGGTCGTTGATAGCAACCAGTTGCGAAGAACCTTAAAGCCGCTAGAACCTACCAATATAAAAGTAAAATTTAAAATTGCTTACAGGCTTAAGAATTACACGAGCTACCTGTTTCTCAGTTGATATTGCTGATATTCCGGAGCCTCTTATTTGGTTGCTAAGCTGATAAATTAGGTATTCAGCCAAGTCTAGAGTTAACCGATACAGCTTCTTAAATTCTGTTGCATTCAAATGAAAGGGATTGTCCACATCTCGGGGTAAACGCCGATCCACTGTCAGAGCGCTTACTTCTTCGTCACCTCGTGATAAATCATATGCCAAATATTCAAACGACATTATTTAATTTTCCTTTTTTAATTACAAGAAACCAAATCACTGAATTTTAAATTTACCTTTTATTTTAGTTGAAATCACGAATTTCACTTTTCTCGATTGAGTTAACAATATCAAATTTGTTGTCGTTTAGTTTACGGTCATCGACTGGCTAACATCAACAGCTGATTCAGCGAATGCGAAAATCGTTAAAAACCGCCTGCTGAATAGCGGCAACTTTAAAATTTTGGTTAAGTTGAGTTAACCAATCGAATATCGTTAAAATAAGTTAGTGAATCGCACTACTGGTATGCATTCGCCATGCTTCAGCACATTACAAACCAATCATCAAAATCGCTCGAGTGATTTTTGAGTAAAGTGTTACACCACTTTTGCAACTTTACTTTATAGATTTATATGGATTCAGACTTAAAGTATCCTTCAAGTACGTATACTTATACAATACGTGAACAAATGGCTGATTGGGCGCTTAGCACTTCTTAAACTTTTCCCAAAAGAAAAAAGAACACAATAAAAAGATTAAAGGGGTTAACAATTTTTATTATTAAAACGCGATAGAGGTTGTAGGATGCGTCCGAAGCGGCTCACAAACGAAAGATTATTAATGTACATATATACATATATGTATATGTGTACAAGTGACAAATGTGTAAAATGTGGTGAGGTATGTGGTGTGCACTGGGCCATCTATCGACGTGTGTGTGTAGCGGAAGTGGAACTTCGTTCATCCCATTTAACCAAGACGCGAAATTCATCGGTATGTTTACATTTCCTTTATTAGAGCCTATATCAAAATATATACATATTTATAAAACTTGCGATTTCATGTTGTGAATTGGTACATACTAGTATAAACGAGTAATATACATCGTGCATATATGTATGTATATACTCATGTTTTTTTTTTGGATTAGCCTTATCTAATCAAAATAACTCATACATCGAAAGTTTCAAAATGTGAAGGATTAAAAATCTGAACTCTTCTTCCAAATACAGCCCGACTTGCAACCATCGAAGCGCTATGATGTAATTGACACAGAAACCTGGCCATCACTATTTTTTTTGCGTTATGAACGACATTCCTGGAAACCAAGCTCAATGCTTGGCCTTTTATGTCCGAATTAATTTAGATGCGTCTTAAATTTTGTTGGATTCAGTATAGTTAGATGAACTGATAATATGGGAGGGGCACGTCGCATGGGAGGCACTCACTAGTGCTTAATTAAATGAAACAAGTTTAGGACAAATGAAATTTTAGTATGATAGAAATAACACTGACCGCTTTAGTTATGAATTGTAACAAATGATGCAGAAATCCTTACTTTAAATGGTGATGTGGTGGTGGCGCTGCCTGGTGTCTTGGCCGTTTTTCTGTAGGTTCCAACAGGAGAGTTGCATAAAAAATATGCGCTTGGAGTTTGGTTGACCCATAAAAATGGGTTGTTTTAGGGAAGCCTTAAAAAAAAATTAATTGGTTTTATTCGAGAGACTTGCTAGCGGTACGAAGGTCAGCAATAGTTAATTGACCGTGAAAATTACGTATTAGGGTGGTACTAAAACCCTTGTATTATTGCTAACCTACACCTTCCCTTTGCTATCTCTTTTTTGAACGATAGTTTATTTTATACAGCTCCAAGTATATGCCAGTGCGTAAACTTCTTCCCTGTGTATGTTGGAACATTCAACAATAGCAGGCCGATTTAAATACATGTAGTAGGTTGTTCACGGTTTATTTTAAAAGTTCTTATCATTTATTAAATTCATGCCCATTATGATTACGGCCGAATGGTTTAAGGAAAGTGTTATACTCACTTTTGACAGCTTTTTGTATTATCAAGGACGATTGATAATGCAGTGTGCGGATGAAATAAAAAAGTGGCATTACCAGAAATGCATTAAGTTCGTTGTGTTGCGGATGATTATAAAGACACAATGGAAAGCAATAAAATGTAAGAGAAAACGTATTTATTTGTTATTTATTAAATAATAGATAATAAAAAATGAACTAATTTGTTTTCTTTAGAAAGTGTTCAACGAGCAGAGAGCATATCAAATGTTTGGTTTCCAAATTGAAGGGACCTGCGGACATAGCGAAGAATTGTACGAAAAATGTACTTTCGTTATTCACTTTTTTACCGATAATCTTCTGATTCTGTCTTCATTTTCATACAGCGCCAAATATCTGAAGATGCAAAGTTATTGCTTTTAGTAATTGAAGAAATTATTAACTTAGTCCTTACTATCACTGTATTAACAATGTAAAATATCCTTTTTTCATTTTATTTTTATTTATTACGACTTCATAGAGTCTAGTTCAAAAAAAAAAAATCACTTAAGAAATATTATTATTTACATTTCATTAGCAAATATTGAAATATTGATATATTTATCTCAAATCAACACAAATTACAAACTCTATCTTATATTCAATGATTTTGTATAATCAAATAATCTTTTTTTCAACAAATTAGTGTCACAATTTTTAATGTTTTCAGGCAATTCATTGAAGCATTTTAAACCCTTATAAAAAATACTGTTTTTTCAGATTCTGTTTTATAATTAGGCAATTTGAAATCATTTTTCCGTCTGGTATTTTTGTCATGAACCTCGTAGCTAAATTTAATACTTGTTCTCAGATAATCGGGCAAATGTCCGTTCTTTATATTGTATATAAATTTCATTGTGTAAAAAAATATTAGTTGTTTTACGCTAAACCAATTCAAACTGAGTAGCATTTCTCTTATTGGAGTATCATAAGGTTTGTTTAATATAAAACGCATAGCTTTATTTTGCATTTTTTGCAGTTTATCAATTTGCGAATCTTTCATGATAAAGAAAATTGTAGAACAAAATATAAAGTATGGCTCAACTATTGATATATATACTCTTACTTTATAATAGTTACTCAAATATTTACAGGATCTTTTAATAAACCATATTTAAGTAGCTATTTTACTTATTGTGTGGTCAATATGGGCGTCAAATTTGTAATCTATTACGATACCCAGGTACTTAATTCTCTGTACGTTTTCAATATTAACAATGTTCTTTCTTGTTATTACCATGTATTTATTTTTTTCAATATTAATTTTAAGTCGGTTAGCTCATAGCCAGACATACAAAGCATCTAGATCACTTTGCAACTTCTCTCTTATATCTTTTTCGTTCTTACCATTATTTGAAATTAATGCATCGTCAGCAAATAGTTTTATACAACTGAATTTCAAGACTGAATTAATATCGTTAATGTAGATATTGAATAAAATTGGCGCAAGAACAGAACCCTGGGGCAAGCCAATCTTGACGTCCACTTCCTCTGACAATTTCGAACCTATTATTGTTCTTTGCTTCCGATTTGTTAAAAAATTTCTAAACCAATGCAATTCAACATCATTAATACCAATGCCTGATAGTTTTTCCAATAATATTTGTTGATCTATTGCTTCAAACGCTCTTTTTAGATCGATGAAAACTGCCATTATCGATTTCTTATCATTAAGCTCTTCTTTCCATTCAGCTATAACCATGTTCAATGCTGTTTCACAAGAGTGATTTCGTCTAAATCCTGATTGTTGAGGAATCAGTATCTTATTATTTTCTAAATATTGAAGTAATTGGTTTTTTACCATGATTTCTAAAATTTTTTCGTCACTTGCCAATGTGTTAATTGGGCGAAACTAATCTGCGTTTATCGTATTTTTAACTTTTTCTATTGGGACAATAGTTCAAGTTTTCCACATTCTTGGAACTATGCCACTACTTAAACTTTCATTTATTATTTTAGCATAGAAATAACCTAAATATGGTACCGCGTCCTTTACAACGCCTTCCGACATTAATGTTTTACCACCCTTTTTGGCTTTAAACTTATTAACAAGTTCTTCGATGTCCTCTGTTTTAACTTTGCCACATTTAAATGTAATATCAGCATTTAACTGATTATTTGCATTAATGTTTCTACTAACTAATTCTATATTGCTGCAAATATTTGTAATACTATCTACAAAATATTTATTTAGTTTACTCGCTATTTCCGATTCATTTTCGTATATTAGTTCATTCATTACAACCTTCTTGATTGATGAACTTTCATTTACCATGCTTATTGCCTGTTTAAGATATCTCCACATCCATTACTATCATGTCTATTCATATTTATATTATATGCTTAATTTTTTAATCTTCACTAATTTTTTATAGTTTCTTTTAACGTCTCTGTATTCATCCCATTCTCCCGAATTTTGGGCTAACTTATACAGCTCATATTGGCTAGCTCATTGTCATACCATTTATTCATTACTTTTAATTGAACTGATTTTTCATAGGTCAAATTTGGCATAACATTCAGAACATTATTATTAATCGACAAAACCTTGCTCTCCAAATCAATTTCACAAAATTGCTGAAATCGCATTGTCGCAATTGATTAATAAGTGCTTCATTATTATAATACTCCCATGAAATAATTCTTATAAACCTTCCCATTTTGCATTTGGGGTTAAGTTTAATTTTAAATTGGATTGTTTCATGATCGGATATTTGATATTCTTCTAACTTTTCACAGACGATATCCCTAGTATTGGAAAATAGTAATTTAATTTTTGTTGCAGATATATCGGATATTCGAGTATCAAAATTAACTTTCTGATACATCGAGTGTGATTTAAGCAGTTCAGTTAATTGGGTGCTATAAGTTGATGTATTATTTAAATTAATATTAAAATCTCCTACAAGAATATTACTCTCCGAAAGTTCACAAGTACTACCTAAGACGTTGCGTAAATAATTTATAAAATCAGCATCACTGGCGCTAGGTGAGTGATAAACTACTCCTATTTGCCATTTGGGGTTAAAGTGCTTCAATTTGATCATTACTTCTTGATTGCTACTTTCTAGTTTTAGTCTTACTTTCAATGTATTTTTTGTAAACAGGGCATTCTCTACTAAACGCAATATGATGTACATCAACATCTAATAGCTTTTTTTGTACTAATTCACGACAATGAGAAGGTATTAGTCATAGGTTGCACATCCTATAATACAATAAATAAAAAGGCGTTGAAATCGTCTCTTGACGCTCGTAGATCAATTGCTCACTGCTGACCAACGTACGATTCCACGAATTTCCACTCTAATTTGGCAGCGTGTACCCTATGCGGGCAACGATAAATCCCCTTCTCATTCAAACTGTTTTTTTTAAAACCCATCATATGCGCATGATTAAAATTGATTCCAAAAAATTAATGGTGATTCTTATACGAATCTGTATAAACTATGCACGGTACACAGATTGTGGCGCCTCTAGAGGTACCACTACTTTCACAATTTCACAATTTTCAACTGCAACTAGACAAAGCTTTTTGTACAAATGGGAGCAAAGAGCTATGTACTTGTTTTTTTTAGTATTTTCCAGATCGATTCATTAAATCTCTGTCTATAGATCATATCTTTACATCTAAGCATAATTAAAACACGTTTCTCACAGTATTCTTGTTTAATAATGACGATATCTGACATTTCGCCGTGGGAAGGCGCAATCTTGTATTACAGTTGTTTTTCGATTTAACGAACTATATGTCAGCCCTGTTCGTTAAATTGAAAAATTCGTTAAACCGAGTACTATTTATGACAAAGTTTGTTTACTCAAAAACTATGGAAATAACAACTCTAAAATTTTTTGGAGAATGTCTTTATTATTATTTTAATTAATAAACAGAGTAATAAATAAAATAAATGCAATTCATATGAATTTGTATTGAGATCTTGCATCAGAATCGTGTTAACAAAGAATCTAACAAAATTATAATTTTTAAGCTTTATTTTTATATTTTACCATCACGTGTCTCTTTAATTAGCTCTTCTGCTGGGGGATGACAAGGTGCGTTATCTAATAACAAGACAGCATTTCTCGGCAAATTGATCCTATCAAGATATGATTCCACCTTAAAAGTTGGATATGATACAGTTACTGAAGAAGAATATATACATAATTTAATACGTATTACAAACCTGAGCCGCAAAATTGTTGAAAAACCAGCTTTTAAATATTGACACTGTCATCCATGCATTTTTGGAATGCCCATAATCCAAAGCTAAAGTCTTATTACGGAAAGAGCGAGGCTTTTCGGCTTTTCCTATTAGAAGAGGTTTGATTTGTTTCGTGCCACTCGCATTGCAACATAATAGAAGAGTTACTCTTTCTTTTGACAGCTTTCTTCCAGGAGCAGTTTTCTCGCCAGAGTGAACGTAAGTTTTTTCAGGCAACATCTTCCAAAATAGACCTGTCTCATCTGCATTAAATATTGCATGCTTGCTCAAATTTTGTTCACTTATAATTTGGCGAAGTTGGCTTTTAAAAGGTTCCACATAGTCGGCTCTAGACGAGAGTTTTTCTCCACTAAGCTTAAGCAGTCTTATTCCATACCTTTTTTTAAAACGCGTCAGCCAGCCATGGCTTCCATTAAAACATTGTAATATCGTTTGTGGAACTCTTTGGTTTTGTGTTGCAAAATAGCGCCAGTCACTTGTATATGGATTTTCCGTTGCGTTTGGAACCACGAAGAGAGCCTTGTTTCCATTTTTGGAAATTCTCTATCCTTAATTGCTTTTCTGGTGTTTGAACCAAAACCTGTCATCTCCGCATTTTTTAACAGATTTTCCATTGATTTTAAAATTGTGGATATAGTGGATTTGGCCAACCCATATTTAACACACAATGCACTCACGCATTCACCTTTTTTATAGTCATCCACTGTATTTAATTTTTCTTTTAATAACAATCTTGTTCTGCTTCCCATGTTTTCTAATGTTTACACCACAAACGATCGTACAAGAATGCTAAAAACTCCAAAATTAAACACAGAAAACGCAGCCAGAACATCGTTGGGGAATCCCCTTTCTCTATATATCTATTGCTTTTGCATATTGTTTGCGGAAATCTTTGTATTTGCATCTCATTCTATGCTTAAGACTCTAATTTTGTATTTGTTCGTTATATCGAGTACAAAATTACGGTACAAAGTTGCGGTGTTCGTAATATAAGGTACTCAATTCCAAATTTTTATGAGTTCGTTAAATCCCGAATTCGTTAAACCGATGGTTCGTTAAATCGGAAAACTACTGTATATTATTCTTGTATGCTATGCATATCCGTATTTGAAGTCACCTCGAAATAACCATTATTGTTGATTGGGCGTTATAAAGGACTTACGCGTTGGGGTTGGCTTGGCAGAACGCGCCAAAGCTTTTTATGTGACATCGCTTTAAGGGTTCAAACGCGCTATACTATAGCACGGGCATGATGGGATACTTTACTACGCAGTTGCCTACTTAACCCGAAGTAGCACTTACTGGCAAGAGAGATTCTTCGTTAGATTTCGAGGCTGACATCAAGAATGATAGAATACAAGATTGCGCTTTCCTCGGATCGCTAGTCCTCTCTTTGTCGATTAGACAGCATACACCTATTCGCTGACGAAATAAAAGAATTTTACAGAAACAATGCTAAGAAAACTTTTCAATCGTTCTGCCGTTTGTCCGCATCTTCTTCTTAATGCTGCTTCCAAGAAAAACTATACATAGCAATTTCTCTTTTACATCTTCCATGTTTGCACAGCAGCGAACAACGTGATCGTTGTGAATTAATACAAGTGAAAAATCTTAGCACATAGATTTCAAAATTCGGCACAGCTGAGATCACCTGATGTGCAACCCTCAGCATTCTTGTTCCATTCACTGAGCAAATTTTTACGTTTGACAATTAATATTGGCTATTTGTGACATTTAATATCAGCCGACGCCATCTTTAATTTAGAATACTTCTCACTTGTTGTAATGCCGTGAAATTAAAGGCGGTGAAATACAATAGCGCCGGATAGCCTGGCGACAACTATTTATTTCTAAGGAATAGAATATATGCATATTAAAATGTGGTAAACTAAATTACATAGGTTAACAAATACTCACCGCAGTTTGCGCCCTTTTTCTTGTATGTTCACGACAATACTAAACTGTACATCTGAGTTAGCAGCGAATAGACAAAAAAGTTCGCAAATAGCGATGAGCTTACATCGATTATTATTAAACGGATTAGAGATGGGCGTTTTGTTACTCTTGTATTCATTTACAATGAACGAGATACAGAAATGTGTGTGTGCCGTTTCAACCGATCGTTTCAATTTGCTGTCCGTTTGTAGCCTGCTACAAACATGAAACAGAACACAATCCTTGTTTTCACTCTTCGCTTGAACCAATGAAATCGCTTTGTTACGCTTCAGTTTTTTCGACTTTCCGTTAAAAAAAAATACAACAGAGGACTTAAATCGTTACAACAAACAACTTACCACGTTGTGAAATCGTCTAATGGTGTTACAAAAATGTGACATCGAGACCTACTTACATACATATTTATTAGAAGCTTAACCTATATAACTAAGAATGATTACATATAAATAATTACACTGGACCACGAATTCCAACTTTTTCTCTTTACCAGAAACGCCGTTATGAAATTCGTATGTAAAATCACCTTCTGATTTCGAAAATTAAGTTCATTTTTGATTCTATGGTACCGTTTTTGAGATATTTGAAATTTACCGTTATTCGAAAAAACCAAAAAGATGGCTCCCTTTAATTACGTATATTTCACGAACGGGTCAAGCAAAAAGTTTACAGAATCGGAAAGACGATAAAATTTGCTATAAATACATGATACATTGTTTTTTGCTCAACCAGATAGTTTTTGAGATATTAGCTTATCATTTTAGATTTTTGTTTTTTTTTATGAAAAAATATGAAAAAAATTACTCTTTGCGAGGGCAGCATTCCAAAACCACAACTTTTTTTCCAGATATTTTATCTTTACGAAAAGCTCTGTTTAATTAGAAAAAAGATGAGCTATCATCGAAGAAAATCGATGCAAAACTACGTAAGTTATAAACGATCAAATAAAAATAGCCAGGTTGCGCAACTTTAATGTATGTATGTATACATACATATATTAAAGGTATAAAGTGCAAATGGGATATTATCCGGATAAACGAATAACACCATAACAATGATAATACTTTGTCTTTAAATAAATCAAATAGTACTCTTAATACTCGAATTGTTTTATAGTAGGTAGAGTGGTTGCATCGAAAGGAAGAGTGGTTGGGTTCGAAACCTGCTGAAGGCATGTAGTTATAAACATGTATTTCCGTCACTTATGGGTAAGTATGCAGGTAGATTTTCAAAATTATAAGACACAGAAAATTGTTAAAGCCTACATCTAAAGCAGGTAGTATTTTCTTTTCCCGGCTTCGTATAAAAAGGAATTTTTCTGTCTAGGTAAGACTTGATTTTTTCAATTTTATTCTTGTTCCGAGTATAAATATGAGTTAATGCGCCTTGAAACTTCATAACATCTGCAAGGCTCGCCGGAGATAGTTCAGTTCATAAGTCAAATTTCAAAACCGTGATTTATTAAAAAAAAATAAAATGAGTAAAAGGACGCGAGAATGTGAGTGTAATAACGATCCAGATATGTTCTGTTTCATGTTTCATACTATCATAAGGCGACGACGAGTGTTCTCAGATCATTTCAAAACTTTATATTCCAAGTATTTTGGCATTGAGCCCAAAAATGCTGAAAAACCATGGACACCGAACACTTTGTGTACATCGTGTCGAGTAGAATTGATCCAGTCGGAATCAGGACAACAAATAAAATTTGAGACGCCAATGATATGGAGAGAACCTACTTGCCATTCAATAGAGTGTTATATTTGTCAATCAAAAGTACTTTGCGTTGGAAGATCAAGAAGAGTAACCTATGCTAGCGTACCTACAGTGACATTACCAGTACTACATTCAACGGCAGTTGCGGATCCAGTTCCATTGTCAACAGTAATATCTGAGTGCGGGGAATCAAGTTGTACTGAATTTTGCATGGGAAACGAGAGAAACGTTTTGTCACAAGCACAACTTAATGATTGGATAAGAGATTTGGAACTATCCAAGGAAAAGGCCGAGATCCACACTTCTCGTATGCAACAATTTAAATTTGTGTCATCCGATGTAAAGGTGATATATTGTAGAACTCGTCACGAACCATTTTCCAAACACTATACCAAGAACGACAGTATAAGCTACTGCAACGACATTCCTGGTTTATTCAAACAGCCCTATTCTGCATTTCGACTCGAATCGAAATTTTCTCAGTTTGGCAACTTTGGTATTATGCGTTTCGATCAATCTTCGCAATTTACAATTTTATGTATTCTACATTGCGATCGTAGTTACGTTTTTGTAAGTTGAAATTTGGTTGGCGGAGGACGGTTAGATTTTTATTTTCGTGTGCTTTTCAAATATAATTTTCCCAAAAAATGTGAGTAAAACCTGTTGTTGATAGTTCTAAAAGTCATCAACATGATTTTTTTAAGTTTTTTGGGCTTTATTAAGGTTTTTTGATTTGTTTGCAGGTCAAAAAAAAACACCGCCGGAGCAGTATGAAAAATTGGCTGATATAATGGCAACCAAAAGGGAATTAAGATTTATTATTATCAAGCTCAATTTCTTACAATTCGTCACTCATCTGAAATGGATCACACATATCTCGCAATCTTCTCCTTTCAACTTTTGTGTCAACATTCTCGGATGCGTTGTCGTCCTCCTCAAGTAGTATCGCCGCGGCTATTGAATCCATTACGCGATTATATTTTTATTTATTCTATTTAAAAAGCAATAGTTTGACCACGAATGTGTATCTGTTTGCTTTATTTTGTTTCAATTTCACACATTCCAAGGCAAACAGCTTATTTCGAAAAGGTTGCCGCTCTTTTTCTTTCGATTCCGTCGTAACTCGGAATACCTAATTCCAATCGATGCGGAGCGGAATGCGGGAACGTAATAGAAATGCAGAATAGGGCTGAAAGAGTTTGGTCAAACATATGATTCAAAAGAGTGGCGATTGTTCATAGACAGCAATAAACTGAGTTTGAAGGCTGTATTATTGCATATTGGTAGCTAAAAGCCTTCTATCCCGATCGCACATGCAGTAAATACAAAGGAAACCTACGAGGAAATGCAAAAAATACTCAAATTTATCAAATATGAAGAGCATGATTGGAAAATATGTTCTGATCTCAAAGTCGTTGCAATGCTATGCGGTCTACAAAGTGGCTACACCAAGCACTGCTGCTTCCTGTGCAAGTGGGATAGCCGAGCTCGTAAGGACCACTACGTCAGAAAGGATTGGCCGGAAAGAGTCGAGTTTACCGTTGGTGTGGATAACATCAAATACACCCCTCTTGTCAAGAAAGAGAAAATCATACTTCCACCCTTACACATAAAGCTCGGTCTCATTAAAAACTTTGTTAAGGCTTTGGACAAAGAAGGCGAAGCATTCGACTATTTGAAAACAATTTTTCCAGATATTTCTCAAGCCAAGATAAAGCAAGGTATTTTTGTTGGACCACAAATAAAAAAGTTGATCAACAATAATCAATTCAAAGAACTACTCTCATCAGTTAAGGCAGCAGCGTGGGAATCCTTTGAAAAGGTCGTTGCTTCTTTTCTCGGTAGACACAAAAGCCCTAACTACGAGCAGATAGTGAACGACTTAATCAATAATTATGCGAAAATGGGTAAATATTAAAGGCTTCTTAAAATTAATTTCCCAAAATTTTATAACTTGTTTACCTAACTAATATTTTTTTTCCAGGCGTAAATATGTCTTTAAAAATTCACTTTCTCCACTCACATTTGAGCTTTTTTCCGGCAAATCTTGGCGACGAAAGTGACCAACATGGCGAAAGGTTTCATCAGCAAATGAAATTAATTGAGAATCGATATCAAGGATTCTGGGACGTCGCAATGATGGGTGATTACTGCTGGTTTCTCATAAGAGAAACCGATCCTAAACTGAATAAGCGTCAAAGTAGAACACATAATTATTTCGACTACATAGTAAAATAATATTAAGATAAAGATTGTTAGAATATAGTATAAACATAAATAAATTTTAAAAAAAGTTAAAAATATGGGTAATTTCATTCATAAATTGAACTTTTAACTCAATAGAAACAGAGTATAGCTAGATATTTCACTCTTCTTTATACCATACATACGTTTTGAGGTATACGTTGAAATTGCGCAACCTGGGTATTTTTATTTGATCGTTTATACCTTACGTAGTTTTGCATCGATTTTCTTCTATGATAGCTTATCTTTGTTCTAATTAAACAAAGCTTTACGTAAAGAAAAAATGTCGGGGAAAAAAGTTGTGGTTTTGGAATGCTGCCCTCGCAGAGTAATTTTTTTCATAAAAAAAAAACGAAAATCTAAAATGATAAGCTAATATCTCAAAAACTATCTGGTTGAGCAAAAAACAATGTATCATGTATTTATAGCAAATTTTATCGTCTTTCCGATTCTACAATTGCTTGACCCGTTCGTGAGATACACGTAATTAAAGGGAGCCATCTTTTTGGTTTTTTCGAATAACGGTAAATTGCAAATATCTCAAAAACGGTACCATAGAATCAAAAATGAACTCGATTTTCGAAATCAGGGGGTGGTTTTACATACGAATTTCTTAACGGCGTCTCTGGTAAATTTTGGCCGTCGACCAGTGTTATTGATCTAATATAAATTAAAACACATTTTGAAAATTTTTCAGCACTCAGCTTTGTAGTAGCAAATTTCGCATCTCCCGTCAACAGCAAGAAACAAGCTCCGGCATGTACCAGGGATTGTGGTGAGAAATATGAACCCATCTGCGCTAAAGAAAAGAACGGCAAGAAGCTGCTTACATTCGGCAACGACTGCGTAATGGGACGATTCAATTGCGAGCATCCGGATGGTCGTAAGTACCAACAGTAGGACCCATCAATAATTAATAGTTTCTCATTTAATTTTCAATTGCAGAATATGACCTCAAGTCAAAGGGAGAATGTGGTGGTAATGTTAGTGTCCGCCTTTCTTGAATAAAGTGTCTCTACTTTTCTGTAATTCAAATGTGGAAATTTTATTGAAGAAATAAATTGATGTTTTAATAGTCCTTTTCGCAATTATTATTTTTTATTTACACATACATACATGCATATGTAGTTTCATATTCCATATATACATTTCTATATTTCATTAATTTTTGTTTATGTTATAATATTTCAGGTTAATAATAAATAATTGTGTTAACATCCTTTAGCATGAGGCAGTTGCACACAGTAAGATTGATTAAAGAAGAGCATGTTCTGAAAAAAAGAAGATATTACATATTTAAAAACAATTTAGGTTGGATGTGACTTATATAAACAGAAAAATAATTTCCATAAGCTGGAACGAACTACATATTAGTGAAGTCAAATTGCGAATCTATGCCAGCACATTTGTTTTACCTATGTATGCACGTGATGTACTTATACATACATATAGTGGCTCCAAGCCAAAGATCCGTAGAAAAAAATATTTCAACAAAAGCAATTAAAAAACGTGAAATATTTTTTCAATTACTTAATTATTGCACTTCCAAAATATAAGTATTATAAATATTCTAGTAAAACATCAAATAAGAGTAAATCCAATGCACAAGCCCAACTCGGACAACCAACAAGTTTTTTGAAATATCGAAATATATTGTAAAAACTAATATTTTGCATGAAGACCTTTATTTTTAATAATTATTTTGGGCCGGTTAGGCATTGATTTAATCAACTTTTCGCAAAAACTAGGTTAAATTTTTCCCCAATTTTGTAATAAGATAGATTTCAAGTCGTTTTTGCTTGAAACGGAATGCTGTCGAATTTTTGTGTTAAGATAGTCCCATAAATTTTCGATAGGATTAATATCAGGACTTTGGAGTGGCGTTTCCAGAACATGGTCGCAATTATAAAGCAACCAAGAACGCATTTTGTAGGCCTTATGCTTTGGATCATCACCGAGTTCCAAATTTTCCAGACTTTTTTGTAAGTTTTCTTTTGAAATGTTAATATAGTCATTCCGGTTTATTATTCCTTCAATGAAATGAAAAGATTCTGGTCCAGAAGCCGAAAATTAATCAGAAACCATTACCGATCCGCCACCATGTTTGACAGTTGGTCCCAGATTGGGCAGTTGCAGCTCCTCATTTGATTTCCTTCAAATATATGGTTTTCTATCGGAGCCAAAAACATTAAATTTACTTTCGTCAGTAAACATAACATTTTTCCAGAGCGAAAAATCCTTATTTTCATGTTTTGCAAATTTTAATCGGATGTTCTGATTGCGTTTGCTGATCAAAACCATCCGGGGAATTCCCGTTAGTCAGTTTAACACTATACGAGTACTTGAAGTTGGTTGCAATTCTTCGACAGACTTCCATTTATTTAGAGGATAGTTGCCAGTGTCCGAGTTTGGCTTGTGCATTGCATTTACTCTTATTTAATGTTTTACTAGAATATTTTGTAATACTGAATTAATTTATATGTTTTGTTTTTATATTTTGGAAGTGTAATAAATGAGTAATTGAAAAAATATTTTACCTTTTTTTATTGTTTGGGTTGAAATATTTTTAGAACGGAACATTTTTTTACGTTGTCCGACTTTGGCTTGGAGCCACTGTATGTATGTATGCATATTTTAGACTTGAGAGAAAGCAGACTACAAATACGATTTTTCGATAAATAACCTCCCAGGTGCAATTTGGCGGATCTAATTTCTACAAATAGGTCTCAAACGTAGCATGGAAATACTCACAAAAACTCAATATGACGGGAGCAATTTAAAAATTCCTTGAAATCGGTTGAAAATTTATATTCGGAGATTTTTTGGATCAGCGATTACGAATCTGAAGAACGATTTGCCAAATTCAAAGTGACGTTTCCAATATGGCGGACCCATTTTGTTAAATAGCTTGAAATTTTTACTCTGGGATTTTTTAGGTTACTGTTTCCAAGTTTGAAATTCGATTCACAAAATTCAAAGTGTTTGATTTCGTAACTTAAATCTGATAGTTCACTCAACGTAGATACAGTGGTTCACAACCAAAGTGATGCAACCGTATAAGAAATACTAAAGCAAGTATTACCTGAAAACTAAATACATCTACCAAAAAATATAAAAAAATCCACTTAACAGCGGGACATTACATAAATTTATGCTTTAAAAAATTCAGCATTTTATTTAATTAACAACAAAAACGAACGTCAGTATTAAATTGCACCTCACAGCGAAAATGAAGCAGTAAGAAAAAAACAGAATACATTGCAATTTTTTTTTAATTTTAGGACGATTAATACTTTGTAGCCTTTAATATCTATAACTGCTTTCATACGTTTCGGCATGGATTCCACCAATTTCTTTGTATAATTGGGAACAAGTTTATTCTCGTTCCAAAACTGACAACAGATTCTCGATTACAATTAAATCTGGAGACTATGCTGGTGATTGCACTATGTGCGGACTGATCCAAATAAGCCAACTTTGCACATCATTATCTTGATAGCACCGCAAGTTCGTTTGCAAACTTCAACCTTGCATTTCGATTTTTAGCATTGACGCATGGTTTATTTCGGACTGTGCGGCCATTGAAATGAGCTTCTCTCAGCACTCTTCGCATGGTTTCCGGATGACTTCTTCCCAAGAAATTTTTCCACTTCGTTGCCTAAAGCTGGAGCACTTAAATGGGGATTTTCGCGTATTCTCCGTACAATCCAACGGGAATCACTTTCGTTAAATATTTTATTATGAGCCGATTTCTTTTTATTTGCGACACGATTTTCACGAACATAACGTTCAATGATATGCTAAATAGTTCCTTGACACAGTTTCATCATTTCCGCAATGTTGCGTTGACTTTTGTCGTCTTCATAATGCTTTAGTATTAATTCGCGCACTTCAATACTTGTTTGGCGACCCATTCTGAATTACACTTTATGAATGACAATACTAAAATGTCAAAACTATTCCAGGATTCGAAGATCGACGCCAAGCTGTCGCGTAAACATTTGTGTATAATTTTGGCTGTAAGCTTGCATTTCGGTATACGAACATGTTTTTACTTTACGTTTGTAAAAAAGAAATAATTTTGGCATTTTTTTTTTATTTTACAAGATTTAACATATATGTATCAAATTAATAAATACGTAAAAAATTTTTATTTCGCAATATATATTATTAAGCGCTTTTTCAATTCGCTGCTGCATCATTTTGGCTGTGAGCTACTGTAGATACCTCAATCCGCTTAATGGTAAGGGATCAGGTTTGAGAAAAATATCGAAGACGTTATTAAAGGCATTTCATTTGATATTTGAGAGCGCTAGGTTATGTCCTGCCGAATACGAAAAAATTTGCAACCAAGGTAATTCAGTGGGGTATTCACGTGAATCAGATAATAATAAAGTTAATAATTTTGGAAAAAGGGCTTGACACTGCACAATAATGATAAGAAGTTTGATTTCAGTACCGCTTTACTAATATCACGTTCGCTGCCGCCGTACAAACGAAAAAATATTACCAGTGTGCCAAAAGTGTTTTTTTTGTTTAAAAGTGTATGTTAAGTATTAGTGAACCGTTCTGTGTCTTTAGTTACTCGTTTGTGTTGTTTTTAGAGTGTGACCACCGGTGGGTCACATGACACTGAAGTATTACAGAAGAGCACATGGTGCCACGTGACCCACCGGTGGTCACATTGATATTTTGTAGGTATTTATCAAATCAACTACTTCTTTTTGTAAAAAGGCTTTCAGCTAGGTGCCAATGAAGAGAAAAAAGTGTTTGATTAAAAGGCCGTGATGAAAACAGTCATATAAAAATAAGTAGCGTGTGACCCACCGGTGGTCCACATGGCCCATCGAGAAAGATTCGTGTGAACCACCGGTGGGTCACATGGCAGCGAACGTGATATCTTCCAAACTCGATACACGCATTGCTTTCCGTAAAAGTTTAAAATTCTTCTAAAAGACAAATATGTACGCTTTAAAATAAATATAAATATAGGGTGCCACAATAACAGAGTTGTGTACAATTCTATACCAAATTAGTAATTTGATGTTGCTGCACAAACCTTGTACTTAAATGACTTTTTTTAGTTCGACGGGTTGACGTTCTAGGCGATTCGTTGTCAAAAAATCTTATACCTACTGTGTATTTTTTACCTTTCTCTTTATTATTAAATCATAAGTGAAGTTATAACAAGTATGAGGGCAGTCTAGAATAGTTATAGTAAAAAAATAGTGCGGTAGGTATGTAGTTAAAATGATGGTGTGTTAACAGAGAAACTATATACTTATGTATAAGTATTTAGATAATAATATTTACATATTTATCAGGGATCGTCGATTTTTACTTTTATTAAAAAATCACTTCTAGAGTTTTACTTTTTGCTCACAAAGTAATCGTTATTTCATGAGTTTTATTTCTCGCATAAGAAATAATCGTTATTTCTTGAGTTATTTTCTTTTTTGCTTAGCAAATAATCGTTATTTCTTGAGTTTTATTTTTGCTTGGAAATAAATCGTTATTTTTTGAGTTTTATTTTTGCCCAAAGAATAAAATTTTATTTGTGTGAAACGCCCCTACAAATTAGGTTTTATTTTCTGAGCGATAGATCAAAGTCAAGGAATAAATAAAACTTAAGAAATAACGATTATATATTTCTTAAGCAATCGTACTTCGAACATTTTCAATTTAACTTCTCAACGAATTTTATTAGGAAAAGAGGATAAATTGATGGTACACATTAGATTTTTGTAAAAATATCTTGAAATCATAGACGCTATTTTAGTAGCTACAACTTATATAAAAATGAAAAATTGGCATTAAACAACCGAAATTTTTGCGAAGCACATACACCTCTGATAAAGTGATGCAGTGTGTGGGCTATTCATTTCATCTTACTTTTATCCAATAGATGTTAAATTATTTTTTTGAAGAATATAGCTCGTTGTTAAACAAAATCCCTAGTCATCCAAATTTCAAACTTCTTACGAAGGTTTTCTTGAATTTAATTTTTGTAAGAAGTTTGATATCTTGATAAATAAGTAAATAAGTTTGTTAAAAAACGTGCTTATTTTTATAAAAAAATAACTAGATAAAAATAACGCCTGACCTTGTCCTGCTTATATTTATTTATTGAGTACCCTTTGCATATGTAATGAAAATTAATTATACTTCTTCAACAGATGACAACCCGAATTTATAGGTATGAACGTTCTTCTCGCCGATTCGAACAATTTGACACACATCTTGTATAATTTAGCTAAATTCAACTTTTAAAACAAGTGGCAACCGTGCCCAAACTATAGTTAGCTATAAACATTTTCTTTAGCGAAACGAAAGGTTTGATACTCATATTTTAATATTTTAAATACTTGTGTATCATTTAATAAATTTTGACGTTTCAAACATGTAGAGCTTGTGTATAAATTAATTTAATTCAACTTTAACAGGTGGCAACCCTCATAGAAGTTAGCTATGAACATTGTTTCCAAAACGAACCGCTGTACATCCATATTTAAATATTACAATTGTATATATTTTGATTAAATTTTACTTTTCGTCCAAATTTCATATACATTGGTCGAGCCATTTCGGAGGAGTTTGGCTACGAGAATTTTATGTTTAAGATTAAAAATTTGTTTTTGAAAAAAAAAATTAAATTAAAATAAAAGCCCGAAAGCGGTAACTGCATGATTTTGTCGATAAGTAGTTACATATGTATGTATGCATATATGTACATACTTCTGCCGCAGTTCTACCGATTTGTTCAGTGTCAATTCCAATTAAACAATTAATGAGGAAATATTTCATGACTATCGATAGTGCACAACTCATCAAGTAAAAGGAACTTGTAGCTTTTCCGGAAGGAAATGGAGAATAAAAAATCTACAGCAATGGTTTTCCTAGATGCAGAGTCTTCGAAGTGGTGTGAAACGATGGCTTGATTTTTAAACTAATAGAGTATAAATTTCCATTACATTTAATCAAGGTAATCAAAAGATTTCTCGCAATTAGGCATTTTCGTGAGCAAGTGAATTAAATACGCTCTGTCCAGCAGTATGTACCAGCAGGGGTTCCTCAGGACTCTGTAATTGGGGAACTACCTGGGCCCACAATTTTTCCCATACTTAAGTTGTTTTTAAAGCCTTTTTAAATTTTTTTTAAAGTAAAACTTTGTCTATAATTTGTTTCAAATTTAAATATCTCGATAACCACTGGTCCTATTTCTGTGATTTAAAAAGCCTTACTACGTATAACTTATAAGCTATTCTTATTTCTCGTAATATTGAGTACGACCCTTGATATCTTATATATAAAAAAATGTTTTGTTTTTTGAGGTTATTAAAAAATTTCTTCTGATTATGAAGAATCTAATGTCGTTTTCAAATTTTTGGGATCAGGACTATAATCAGACTATATGTAGTAGCAAATCTGCAAGACGCGTTGAATGAAGCGACGCAGTATTGTGAAAAGTGGAAAACAAAGTTATATAAGACACAAGTGATCGTTTTACCCGGAAAAGATGTCAATGTTTTCTGCCAGCAATAAAGCTTGTGATTTACTGGCATTTACTTAGATAAAAAAATAGTTTTCCATGAGCATTCTCAGCAAATTAAAAATAAGGTGATGTCGCAATTCGGCTATATCCCTTAATTAATAGGAAATCATCTTTGTGTTTAGAAAACAAATGATTAATTATGACGGTAATATTCCATGCAATTATTGTATGGTAAACACATTAAATCCCTCCATATATGTCAGAACAAGATACTAGAATGATGATAAACCTATGACTACTCTATCCCTTTCAGACCCATAGCCAAACTACTTGTGGGATTTTCATAATTTTTAGTTATGTTGGTGTTTTTATGTATCAAAGCTGGAAATAACTTCTAATAATAGTATATATTAAGTCCTTCCTACTTTTTAAGGACTCGCACAATTGATGCATGTGGGGCTATCTTTTAAAAAAAACACAACATTATTCAAGCATTAATCTTCAAGAAAAGATATTTATTTATCGAAGTGATATTTCTTAAAACAATTCTTATGCTTGGAGAAACATAAAAAAACATTACATTTTTCACATCTAGTACGTGTACGCGACGAGCAACCTTTGCGGCGACACATTTTTGCAGATTTTAGGTCCTCCTCGACTGCCCAGTGATGAAATCCATCTTGACGTTTTTCGTTGCAAGGATGCTCAGCAGGACGACTCCTCTTTGGGGGCAAAACTTCTTCCTCATTATCGGTATCCGATTCAGAGACCCATTGCATGTTCTTGTTTTTTTCGACGCAAACGAGTGCTCCGGCTACAGCAATCCGAAAAGCTAGGAGATCAAGTGTATCTTTTGAAGGAATTTGAGCTTTACGACAATCTTCGCGGTACTCCATCCATGCGTTACAACATGCCAAATCAATAAAATGAATGATGACCTTTAAGGGCCATTTTCTCGTTTTAAAAAAGGTACGATATGCTTCCATTTGTTGGTCACAGATATCAACACCTCCCATTGATTTATTGTACTCTCTGACAACGCTGGGGCAAGCAACTTGCATAAATTTCTTTTTTTTTTTGCACCATCTTTTAACATCCGCAACCGGACCACACCCAAATGCGGAGGAAGCTAATAATACAGATTTAGAATCCTTCCATTGCACGATAACAAGTTTATCATCAGGACTACAGAACTCCTCCATGTCCCCTCTTTTCATCTTTTTTTCCTCAGTCATAGTGATACACTTCACCCTATTTTTCATAATCGTACCTGTAGCGAATATTCCTCTGGCTGAAATCTTCCAATTCGGAATCCAGTAAAGCTTTCAGAATGTCTTCCTCTGTCAATATTTCTAAAAAAGAAGTATGCACTTTTAATGACACAAGGCCCAATGCGCACAATTGATGCACTTCACAATAATATGTTCGAAACACCACTTTTTGCATTAATAAATTAAGAAATCTTTATTTTACCATGAAACTTGTTATTTTTTCAACTAAATAATGCATAATTCACTTTTGAAACCACACTAATTGATTTTTAATTAATTTTTTAACTTACTTGAGCGGTTCATTTTCACAAATGACGAAATCACAATCACGCCGACGCGATTTGCGACCTAGCGGTACTTTACTGGCTAGAACAGTTTAAACAAAAATTAAAGCGAACGAAGCGCACAATCGATTCATATGGGTCTCAGCTGCGTACGTTAAATTTAAACGAAAATATGACAATCCAAACCCACCCGCACAATTGATGCATCAGGGTCCGAAAGGGATATAGCCAAGCTCCATGCAGAAACAAAAATTGAATATATTGCCGAAAGAATAAAAAAAAAGTAATCACCGAATTCGAAGTCAGTTGTGTTATGACTGAGAATGACTTAATAAATCAACTTGGTACTTAAACTTCCAACAAATGTAAATCTCTGAGATTATTATTTTATAAATATGTATATGCATAGTTTATATACATATATGCATGCACGTAGTTATGTTTATTTTAAATCGTTCGTTTTTCGTAGTTATCCTTGGGAACGAGCCATACTAAAAATAAAACCGAACTGAGTATAAAACAAGTAACAGCTGTCAAAAGAAAAAATTGACTCCGAAAAATGTATTGCCTCATTGAAAACCACAGGCTAAAAAACACTCTTTATCTGAAATTAAAGCATCTTCATACTGTACAGTATAGTGTATTTTGTAGTGTATTTTAAATTAACTTTAAGTTAAACAGATAATCAAAATTAAATCAAAGTAAACTATTTGGCTATCCAAAAAATAACTTTCTACTATGGGGGTTATGGTGGCACCAGTAAAGCTGCAGGGATTGTGCTGGGAAACAGCAGGTCCATCCATGGAAGGCGCAGCCTAAATCCATCAGCTGCTGCCGTTTTAGGTATTACCAGGGAAGTCTGCCGTAAGCCGCCAATCAACAAATGGAGAATACCCCGCGTAGTATTTCCTCTCAAATCTTAAGAGCTTCAAGAGTCTTTGTGCGCCATAGTCCATTCATCCAAGAAAATAAGCTTGCATATTATCAGCACATTTGGCATGTCTGAGCTTTTACCAATGTTACATGTAGGAGTATCGATGTAAACAATTGGCTAATTATACGCTGGCCGCTTTTATACACTTTTTAACACACAACCTCTTTGAACGTAATTTTCTGGCAATGTAACCCTTTCGGAGGCAGGAGAAACACAATTGCTGATTCTTTGTGAATTCCCATCTCGGCTGTACGGGTGATGCTTTGAACGAAGCGCCTTCGGAATCGAATGAACACCATTGCATTGAAGGCATCTTGATGTTTCGGCTGATCTATCTTCGCGAATATGCATTAGCCGTCGATTGTTTCCAGATAATTCTGGTACTATCACTCACCCACGAGTCTTCTATATTGGCATAAGGTTTTGGCGACTGAATGTTTCGCCCAGTCTAACTATTTATTATGTGGTAGTTTGCACACCGTTTGTTCCAGCAATGAGACAATTACTAAATGTTGGTGGCATTTTGCGGATTTTAGGAAGGCTACTACGTTGCATACTTGGGACGAAAATGGCACGATCTGTTCCGATTTCTGCTTGGCGATTGACGGGAACTGCTATAATTTTTGTAGCTGGTGCTTGACCCAGATGTCCAAACCTAAATTCTTATTCGCTGAGTACGTTGTACACATCGTTTGGGTAAATTGGCATTGCACACTCAAATGATGAATCGCTTGGCTGTGGCTCCTTTAATTACGATATACATGTGCACATCCATAAACCGCAGTAGTCCAGACGATCCAAAATTTAAGATAAGATAATATTGTGTACTTTAGCAAACAAAACGTGCCAGAAAATTGTAAAAAATGTAGATGTTTGCTTTGATCACAAGGATAGTTAAACGTTGCTTTACAATTGCGTTGCCTGGCACGCTTGAGAAACTATACAAAGTGTTTCCCTAAATGCAGGCTTTTTATAAACATACACGTGTAACGGCGAGATATTTCGATGTCCGTTGAGATTTATGTACATGTACTTTCAACGGAATAAACAAATTTAAATAAAATATGAATATAAAAAGAGTACAACAATGATGCAATACAATAAATGAAATAGGGTGACCACCTAAAAATTACCCTTCTTGTGGATTTCGGCCTATCTCTTCTTTCTGCGAATAATACGTCTAACTTCCTTTCTCAACTGCGTAGCGCTACCATACAGCATCTGGTACGTGCTGATAGAAAAATGTGCTCCCAATGCTCTTAAATTCCGGTTTGTTGCGAAGTGCTGTTAGTGAGTAGGTGTGAGAATCGACTACTTAAGTTAATAGCCGTAATTAATAGTTTTGTGATTGCAGCTTTCCGCTATCGAGCTTTGCTTGTGTATTTAGACACACGTTTTATGATGCGCAAGCCCTCAAAGTGTATGTATCTAACACATGGAAACATGCCTTCCGTCAATCACAGGGGATTTGGTTTCGAGTTTTTTGATCTGGAGACAGCCATGTAGCTTGGCGAATGCTGAAACCTGGTGATACAGACCACCATGTTTCGGGCCCTAGCAAAGTTGATCAGACTCAGTTCATTGGCGGAGGTTTCGTCGTGGAGACTAAATTTTCCGACATCCCTTCCTTACCCATCCTGGCAATCAGCGCTTGTAGATGCTTTGTAGGCGCTTATAGAAGTGATACTTGATCACATCGTCCTTCTCTTCTGTCGGGGCGGGAGGACAAATCAGGGAGATAATGAAGTACCTCACTTTGATGCGAACCTTGGCGTGACCCTCGTCCACCGGAGTGAACGACAGTATTTGGCGACGAAGTCTCTCTTCCACTACAAATCCAACACCGAACTAGCGCTCCATGGCAGATTTATTAGACGTCCCATGGTGTTGTTGGCGGTGACATCAGCCCTTACTTAAACGAGGACATCAACTAGCCGGGCAGCGGCACTTTCCCCATTAAGGATTCGGACATTCCACATGCATGCCCTCGATTCTGCCTTAATGCATACGTTGCATGTGATCGTCATGAAACATATTAGTTATAATTTTTTACGTGGCGGGTCCCAAACCCAGCGTACAACCAGATGATGGCGTTTTTTATTTGTGAGACTCATTTATGTAGCGAGCCGTTACTCCAAGAAAGACGCCCGCTTTCAGTCGCGCCTACTGGTGAACAGACTTTTCTGACTGTAGTGGGCCCTTAAACCGAGTAAGTTGGAGTGACCCCACTAAAGCTATCTATTTCAGCCGTGCCCCAAGGCGCCACACGGGTTGGTTACCGTATCTCGCACATGGGTTGCTCACATTGGCCAGAGCACACGAACAAACGAAAGTGTCGGGATTGAGTATAGTCACTCAACACTAACTGCATACCCAGAAGATCGACCATACGCCATTGCACTTATATAACTTCTTCCCAATAAAACATCATTTTTCTGCAGTTATTTTTGTCTTCGTTATGCTCATTTCCTCAGTTGAGACAGACTCAATTATAAGGAACTTTACTTTTTGTCAATACCATGGGTAGCTCCATTAACTTTCATGTTTCTGAAAACGTTTATAATTACTTACATGTGAAAGAATAATAATATGAAACAAATTGTGATATACATGGCATTACGCAGGTAGTGACTAAAGTATTCGAGATATTTTTAGGTTCACGATTTGTTGTATTGGGGCTTGCAAATTGCAGTTTTTGGTGAATTACAAAAATTAATGTAATAGTAAATGGGATTGTAATTGTCTATATATATATTTGCTATAGATAGTTAGACGATATGCAGATATTGAATAAAATACATTGCTGAAGCAGTTACAGACCTACATTTGACACTTTCGTAATTAGATCGAGCTAAAATATTTAAACATTTATTAGACTGTAGAACAAACTTAAAAAATAGAAAGCACATATATCAGGTTTTATAGACATATGAACAATGCTTCATAATCAGTTTAACTAGACCAATTCATAATCCAAATTCGTAGGTGTGTCCAGTACTGCAACGGCCATTAAAAATTTCTCACAAATATTATTTTGCGTTCGGAGTCAGTGAAAAACTGTGGGATCCTCAAATTGTGTTACAATATCAAGAATCACGCCACAAAATGTAGGAGAATTTCGGCCAAACTTCGAGTTACATGTTGTATGCCCCAAATTATTGTTATTATTTGTTCATCAGCACATTAATATAAACTTTGACATTTAATGCTATTAATACGAAGCAAAGAAAATTTGACTAAAAATGTAAAAAAATATAGTTACAATTTTTTTTCCAAACGAAAGCTATTTTTTATGAGTATATAACTCAGACTCAGTGGAAAAAGTATTTGAAAATTATATTATGACTACTTATGTTCCTAATGGCGAAGAACATAGAACTTACTTTTGCCTTTCTTAAAACAACTCAACAAATAACCATTAAAAAGTGTTTTTTTTAAATAAAAACTATGACCGTTATGATGCCTGTCAAAAATAGAGTCCAAATTTTAAGTTCGTAGAACATTGATATAAATCCGCAGAGAAAAAGGAGTATGGCGAAGCCCAAATGTCGTAACATTGATTAAGGCATTCGTCTATCCGGCACCCTTATAAGAAAAAATTGTACGCAGATTTCATTGCACCATCTGGCTGGCTGGAAAGATTCAAAAAACGTCACAATACAACCTTCTGGAGAAACCACTGGGTTCATTGCTTTGTTTGCTTGGGATAGGGTGCCACCTGTTTAAAAAGTCAAATTTAATTAATTTAATTGGATGTGAAACGATCCGTCTTGGCAAGAAGGTTCATAGCTAGCTTTTATGAGGTTTGCCACCTGTTTGAAAAGTCCAATTTAATTAAATTATACACTAGATAAATGAAATATTAAAATATGAGTGTCAAATGGTTCATCAACGGCGAGGAGAAGGTTCATACATATATTTTGGAGAGGGTTGCCGCCTGTTTCATAAGTCAAATTTAATTAAATTATACATAAGTATATACGATATTAAGATATGAGTGCAAAACGGTTCGACTCGGCGGGGAGAAGGGTATGAGCCTTATGCATATATATGTATATTTGAGAGGGCTGTTTGAAAATTGAAATAAAATTAAATTATGCAGAAGTTATGTATATGCGAGAGAAACAGAAATGCTTTTTCTAGTAACATATGCATAGTACAATAAATAAATAGAAGTAAATATGGTCCGGACAATGCATGTATAAGAAAAAATAGTAAACTACGAGCAGTCGCGGTTATCAGCTAGTATGGCTCTAAAAACTTTAAGTTTTCGTACTGATTATTATTTTTAAAAAATATTTTGTTGCAGATGGGACATAAGAAATGAGAAGGAGATCTTTGACTATCAGCACTTGCTCAGTTCTCCAACGATATTAATCGAGTTGACGTTAATTGTTTCCGTAAAAATGATGGAAAATCGTCTGAAGATGAACTAAGAAATTAAATTGACAAGTTAACTTCTTATAATAGGCTGCTTAAAGAGGTTGACTTGCTAACTTATCTTTTAAAATTAAAGGAACAACTTGGCAATCTGTAATATATGATTGAATCAATTTGTATAACTTCCGTAGCAAATTTTGATTTTTTCACTTCTTGCAAAAATTTTAATTGACACCTCATATTTTAAGCGGACACCTCTATCAAACTGATTAGGAAAAGAACGGTTCAACTCGGAAAAAATTTCCTTTTCGCTACAAGAGCATCCTTATGAGCATCTTTCATGAAGCATGCTATCTGTTTGAAGCTTTTTAAGAACGGAAAAAAGTTGTGCTAATAGTTGCGCGCCCGGTAATAATATGCTGACTTTAACTGCGTAATAGTATAAAACATAAATAGTTTTATCTTTTGTTTACTAGAAGTGTTATAATTCAACAAAAGCAAAATCAAGCTAACTATGCAGAAATTACCGGCACCTCTTCTATGTTGTGTAAAAATTTCATAGGTGTACCGATTACTTCACTAAATTAAAATATATATTAATTTTCAACCTGTGGGCAAACATTTATAAATTTATAAATTTTCTCTATTTTTTGGTTTTTGAATGACGACGCTCTTCTAGTAACCAAGCGATATATTTTTGTATAAGATAAAACGGATTTTTATTATTACTGATTTTTACATACCTTCGGGTAAACGTGGTATCAATCTCAGCCATAATTTATTCGTACAATACTTAACCACCATAACTCTTCAGTATATTTTTAAAGAATATTTATTTGTTATTTTGTTGCTTTACTTTATAATCTGCGAGTGCTGCCTTAATAGCGTCCTCGGCCAACATGGAGCAATGCAGTTTTACTGGAGGCAAACATAACTCTTTTGCTATGTCCGTATTCTTCAGTTTTCCGGCTTCATCAATTGTCTTGCCTTTGACCCATTCAGTTGCTAAAGAACTACTAGCAATTGCAGAACCGCAACCGAACGTTTTAAACTTGGCGTCAACAATTTTACCATTTTCGTCTACTTTGATTTGGAGCTTCATAACGTCGCCGCATGCAGGTGCGCCAACTAAGCCAGTACCCACGCTTTGGTCTTTCTTGTCCAGTGAACCAACATTGCGCGGATTTTCGTAATGTTCTACTACCTAGAAATATATATTAATGCTGTATTTAGTACTTCGATAAATACATATATGTACATATATACATAATATATATATATGGTACAATAACCAAGCCCACATAACGGTATTTTGTGAAAATCAAAAGATCGCGATATTTCAGTAATTTTCTTAAATTTGACACATAGGATTGGGTTTGGGAAAGGAATACGCGTGTAAGCTTTTTTTTTGGAAAATGGGAACAGCACCGCCCACTTTTTAAGAAAAACTTATTTCTACGAAACTACTTGACCAAACTCTATAGTACACATACCGCTTGTCAAGCTAATGAGCAAAAGTACGAAAATTGTTAAAATTGGACAAAAACCACCTCTCGTATAACAATAATTTTCAAAAAAAATAAAAAAAACGTGATATGTAAGTCAGCATTCAAGGCAATTCGCGTGGTACCGTCCACTTTAGAGCATATAAGTATATCTCTGAAACCATACCACAAATTTAGTAGACATATTGCATTTCGAGTCAATAAGCAAAATCGGACAAAAACCATGCCCGCCTGTTGTTGTTGTTGTTGTAGCGGCTAGTCGCGCCCCGTAAAGAGCGGATTCACCCATGGTCGTTGTCGTCAAACTCATCTAGGGGGAGGCCCAGGAAACGTGCAGTTTCGACAGGGTTGGACCAGAGGGAGAGGGGGGTTAGATGAGTGGGTTTGAGAGGGCATGTGAATAGGTGGTTGGTGTCGTGCGGAGAATCTCCACATGCCGGACATGTGTTGGGTACGTCGGGGTTGATTCTGGATAAGTAGGAGTTGAGCCTGCTACAGTATCCAGATCGTAGTTGTGCCAGAGTGACGCGGGACTCGCGGGGCAGCAGGGACTCCTCATCTGCTACAGGTGGTGGTTGGGCTCCGATGACTGCATTCGCCTGGCGGGAGTCAATGATGTTCGTGACTGTGTCTCTGTGGATGTTGCTTAGGACCCGCCGGTACGCCTCCGGATCCAGCGGTTGTGTGATGAGTGGCTGGATCTCGTCCTTTAGTTCTAGTAGATGTCTTCTAATGTGCCTGGGGGGCAGTTCCACGGCAAGCAGGTGCCCGTTTGGATGCCCCGAGCGGTGACATCCAGCAAGGAACTGCTTGCTGAGCATGAGGTTGTGCTCCTTAACTCGGAGCACATTGACCTCTTGGTGGAGATGCTCCTCAGGCGACATCAGAAGACATCCCGTCACCGTGCGGAGTGCGGCGTTCTGGCAGGTCTGCAGCTTCGTCCATTGTGTCCTGCTGGTTCCCGGCGACCAAACTGGCGCAGCATAGTTTATTACCGGCCGGCCAATCGCCTTGTATGTTGCCAACAACGTTTCTTTGTCTTTGCCCCAAGAGCTGCCGGCGAGCGACTTGAGGACATTGTTGCGGCTCTGTACTCTATTGGCGATTGCGGTAGTGTGCGCGGAGAAGGAGAGCAGGCTGTCGAAAGTCACCCCCAGAATCTTCGGGTGGTTAACCGTCGGAATGGGGGTGCCGTCGATGTGGATGTTAAGATCCAGCCTGACCTCCTTCGTCCAGGTGGTAAAAAGGGTCGCCGAGGACTTGGCAGGGGACAGCGCCAGGTTTCTGCTAGTGAAAAATTGGGCAAGATCTGAGAGATATCCGTTCACTTTCAAACACAGATCATCAATTGCATTGCCGGTTGCCATTATCGAGCAATCATCAGCATAGGAGACAATCGTGACTCCCTCTGGCGGTTGAGGGAGCTTGGAGATGTAGTGATTTAACAGAAATGGGGACAGGACGCCACCCTGCGGTACCCCTTGTTTAATCCTCCTTGGTTTCGATGTTGTATCTCTAAACCATACCGATGATTGACGACCACACAGGTAATTCGCGGTCCACCGTTTCAGTCCCTGCGGGAGAGTTGAGGATTCCACGTCAGCTAGTAGCGTGGAGTGGCTAACTGTGTCGAAAGCTTTCGACAGATCCAACGCTACTAGGACGGTTCTCTCGCAGGGGCGGTTTTGGTTAAGACCACGGTTCACCTGTGTGTTTATGGCATTAAGTGCTGTTGTTGTGCTGTGCACTTTCCGGAAGCCATGTTGATGCTTAGCTGACCCAAGGTGGTATGTATAGTACGGGAGGAGTAGGGCCTCAAGTGTCTTTACCACAGGTGAAAGCAGGGAAATCGGCCGATAGGAATCACCCTTGTCGGCCGGTTTCCCTGGTTTCAGTAGTGGGACCACCTTCCCAACCTTCCAGATGTCTGGAATGATGAGGGTGGCCATAGACAAATTGAGGATCCCGGTGAGGTACTCAACTCCCGCGGGGCCTAAATTCTTCAGCATCAACACGCTTAGCCCGTCAGGGCCAATGGCCTTGGAGGCTTTCGCCTTCCCGATGATCTCCTTTACCTCGCCACAAGTGAAGGTAAGAGGCGCGCTGTTGTTCGGTATTTTGCGCAGCCTCCTGGTCACCTTCCGCTTGGTCCTATCCCCCGAAGGATGCAGTATAAACTGTCGGCTAAAATAGCTCGCGCATCTCTTCGGGTCCGACGAGGCACGATCCCCGAATGAAATTTCCACTCGGTCGTCGTGCTTCGTCGGGTTGGATAAGGACTTCACGGTAGACCAAAGCTTACCAACACCCGTGACCAGATTACAGGACTTCAGATGCTCCTCCCACTTGTTCCGCTTGTGTTGGTCAACCAGCCTCCGAATCGCCACGTTTAAATCCTGAATATTAGGATTACGGGGATCGGAGCGGCGAAGGTGGTCGCGTTCGTTCGCTAGAGCGGCCGCTTCGGCCGGGAAGTTGGGACGGATCTCAGGGATCCTCCCTGCCGGAATGAAGCGGGCCGCAGCTGACGCAACCACCTTGCGGAACTTATGTTCGCCTTTTCGAACGTCGGTGGGAGCGGGAAGAGACCTGAAGGCATTTTCGGTGAACTCCGCGAACCTGACCCAGTCAGCCTTTTTAAAGTTGATATAGGTCCGATGGTCCGCGGAGACAAAGTCAGCAGGTCTGTCAATCGAGATGATTATAGGTAGGTGGTCTGATGCAAGCGATAGCATAGGTCGCCACGTTATGCTATTTATCAGACCTGCGCTAGCTATCGTTAGGTCAGGCGAGCTGCTGCAACTACCCATAATCCTGGTGGGGGCATCATCATTCATCGTGCAGAATGTCGAGTCGTCTATCTGCTCTGCCAAATCGTTTCCCCTCCGATCAGCTGGTAGGCTTGAATGCCAGAGATCGTGGTGCGCATTAAAGTCACCTACTACCAATCGGTTTTCACCTCTGAGGAGCGCACCTATGTCAGGGTGATATCCTGCCGGGCAGCAGGTGACAGGGGGTATATAAATATTAAATATTTCGAGCTCGACATCGCCTGACCGGACAGCTATTCCTTGATATTCTAAGGTAGTGTCCCTGCGGTCGATGTCTTCTTCAATAAGACGATACTGCACTGTGTGATGGGTGATGAATGCTAAGCCACCACCATTACCTCGCTCGCGATCCTTACGATGCACATTGTAGCCGTTGCAACTCAACAGAGTTGAGTTGCTGTGCAGTTTCGTTTCTTGGATCGCAGCTATTGACAGATTATGCCGACTCATAAAGTCGGTTATCTCCTCAATCTTGCCCTGCAGCCCATTGCAGTTCAGCTGAAGGAGTCTCGTTTGCCTCGGTAGAGTCGTCGCGGAGAGGGGTGTGAGGGAAGGGTGATGCCGCCACTGGCGCGTGCGGTTGCGAGGCTCTACAACAGGGAGCCAGGTAGTCACCCGACCATTCACGTGTGGTGCGCAGGCCAGAACACACTCGAAAGTGACACCAGCCTTGGCACGAATTGCACCTGACTGATGCCGCATTCCGGTATATCCTAGCCTGACACACGGAACAGACTGTGTGGGGTACCAGGAGCTGCTGGCTATTCCCCACACGGGGGGCGGAGCTAGGTTGAGGGGGGGGAGGGGAGCGACCATGTTGTTGTGTGCTCCTGCGAACCGTAGAGGTTCTGCCGGTGCTAGGCACCGGTGCACTAGGTGCAACTAGGGGAGCCGTAGAGGCTATGGGCGCCATAGGGCGCGAACAACATGGGGCCACATAGTTTGTGGACCACTCCTTGTGGGTCTTAAGGCCTGAGCAGACCTTAAGATGGCTCCATCCGTCGCACGAATTACACCTTACCGAAGTGGAGTTCGGATGGAGCTTTTTCTGGCAAACGCAGCAAAAATAGGTTTCTGGACCAGGGTTTGACTCGATGCCAGCCCTGACCAGAAGGAGGTGAAGCAACCCTGCTGCAAGGAGTTGCTCCAGGAGAGACAGACAACTTATGGGGTAGGCCGATCTAAACAGGGTTAGATTGCCGAAACAACAGTCCTTGGCCGGGTGAAACCCGGGTCATTCCGGTACGTAGAACCGACTGTCGTGGGAATGACAGCCTCTCATGTAACGGTGATTTTCAAAAATCAAGAAAACCCTTATAGATTTGTAAAAACAAATAATACCGACCTCCCTGTTAAGCACAGAGTGCCGAAAAGTCACACTTAATAGCGGTATGGTTGGAGATAGGAATAGTGAGAAAAACAAACAATTTTCACACGGTTAGCGTGGCTGAGTGGTTGCGTGCTCGCCTGGCAACTCCGTGTACCATGGTTCGAAGCCAGGTAAAGTCTAGAAAGAAAAGAAGTCTGATGAGGAGATGTGGTGATCGCCGAAATAGCAGCTATCACTTCTACCACTTTGAAAAATTGTTGTTTTCTCATATTATTCCTAATACAAACCTAGCCACAAGCTCTATAAATTATACAAAAAACGCGATATTTAAGTCAGCATTAAAGGCACTTCGCTCAAATTCAATATTAGAGATGGGCCTACACTAACAAATACACCGAATCAAAAAAATCTGGAAACGAGCGTGGCATTGCCCACATTAGAGCAAATACGTACACATATCTCTGAAACCATTCTACTCAACTGTACCAACTTTTGTACACATTACATTTCGAGTCAATAAAAATTTAGAAAATCGAAAAAAAAAACAATGCGCCCCTCTCATGCAACGGTAATCTTCAAAAATCACAGAAACGCGATATTTAAGTCAGCATTAAAAGCAATTCGCTCTAATGTAATATGAAGGATGGCCAACACTAACAGATACACCGAACCAAAAAAAAATTTAAAAACGGGCGTGGCACTGCCCACTTTAGAGCAAATAAGCATATCTCCGAAACCATGCTACCAAATTTGATAGACATATAAAATAAATATGGGTAAGTAAAATTCCAAAAATTTGAATTTGATTGATTACATTTATTAAGTAGAATGAGCCTGCACAAGCAAATACACAGAATACAACATTTTGGCAATAGGCGTGACACCACCCACTTTCGAGCAACCAGGTATATATCAAAAACTATGCCACCAAACTCCACCAAATTTGGTGCACAGATTGCATTTAGAGTCAATAAGAAAAATTTTGAAAATAGTAAAAATCGTATAAGAACTATGCCCCACCTATCATATAATGGCAAAAAACTCGGATATTTATTAACTATACAAGATAATTTGCTGAAATTTGATAGACAAGATTCATTCTGAAATATATGAAATCATAAATATTGGGAATGGCCATGGTATCGCCCACCTTAGAGCAAATTAAAATATACTTTATACCTTGATCTAAAGAAAATGTGTAAACGTAATATAGCTGGGGAACCAATGGTAAATAGAAGTTTCATCTTAAATAGGGTTGTGAGCCCATCTGTTTTCCCAATAAATATTACCTAGCCTGATATACAGGATCTAAATACCATATATTGCACCTGTGCATTGAATAGTTGTGCAGTTACTTTGGCTTTTTATTGTATATGGCGTGGCACGGCCTATTTTTCTAAAATTATACACACTGTTATCTATAAGATTATGTACTTATATGTACATATATCTCCAAATATCATTTGCACCGTATAATTGAGAATATAAGATGAATTCAAATTTTCTCTTAAATGGGGGAGCGGCAACGCCTACTTTTCCAAATGTAAATGTAAAAATTTCATAAAGAGTAAGTAATTTGAACGCCTATAATTCACATTCATTTTTATATACAATATAAGATTAGCTTTGAAATAAAAACCTGCACCGGGTATTTAAGGTTCGGTTGAATCCGCATATAACGCTAAATTACCAAAAATCAGAAAAATTTGACATTTTAGTAACTATACAAAGCAACTTGTTCACATTTGATATATAATATTTGGTTTGAGAATGAAATATATAGAACCAAAAATGTTGGGAATAGGCGTGGCATTGTCCAGCTTAGGACAAATAGGTATATCTCTGAAACTTCTTTGTCAGATTCAACCAAATGTCGAATATACTTTGCACTTCTAGCAAGAAAGGCACAGTTTCTAAAATTATAGAAAACCACGCAACCTCTCATATAACAGTCAGTTACAAAAATTTTAAAAACAGGATATTCAAGGATATACAAGGTAACTGCACGTAAGCACATACATATGCAAATTAAATGCCAATGTATTTTAGGTTTTATTTAAATAAAAAAAGTCATTTGGTTAAAAACAGAAGATATATACATACATATACTGGTTTTTATGCATACAACAAGCACGGTTTATTTGAAACAACAAGTTGCGCCGAAATTTAGACGCTTCATTACTTGTTATTACCGGGTCATTCCGGTACGTAGGACCGGCTGTTAATGACGATGACTTCTCTGTTCTGGTGTGTTTTTCCGATGTCAAACAAGGGTCTGTGCGAGCAGTTGGCAAGAGCTGCAAGGCAAAGAAGATGAAGGTATTTGAATCTGAATTGGACGTGCCTGCATGCTAACACCAAAAGCCTTTATGTCAACTTCGTCCTGCACAGGAGGTCTCTGAACATCGGATGAAACCCAATCATCCACGTTTGGTTCATTTGTTAGAATGGCTGCAAAGGATCGCTGTCCATAGGGCAGAGATACTTCCTCAATAGCTATTGATGAGTCGTAAGACAAACCACACTTCGAAGGAATGCGCGTGTGGTCTGACGAGCATTCCCGAGAGTGGCTGAACAAAATGATAGCAAATATGCCATTATGCGAAAAATCCAAATTTGTCCTAAAAAGGGAAGCTTTCGATCGTTGGTAAGAGCCTCACTTTGGATTTAGAGGGACAGAATGGCCGCGGTCGTTGCGATAGAAAATCTGGTATTGTTTTGGCAGCCGTCGCGCCGAGGTCATCGTAATCCCGGCTACCTGCCATGTGACTCCGCATTTATCCTTCCTTCGTGGGAAAATATGGGCATCGTGCAGTACGCTTAGTCAAAGTATCTGTGCCTAATAGTGGGCTGTGATGCCAACTCATAGAACATTAGGTGGGGTAGCACGAAGTGCAACCCTCGGGGGAACAAGCAATTAGACTTTATTCTGTCCTTAGGGCAAAACGCAGGTAATATACCTACATTTTTTACCACAAGAAGACAAGAAGTGATCGATCTGACCTTAGTTAATAGAGGTATTTAGGATCATTTCAAAGGATGGAGGATCTTGGAAGGGGAAACTCGTTTTGAAACTAAGTTTCGGCTCGGCACTGACACAAATCAGGTATCCAAAGGTCGAAATTCTCGAAAGGCGTATTGTCAAAAGTTTGTGTTATTCCTTGAAACGAGAATACCAGACTTACCAAAAAAGTTGAAAACAATTGAAGAGGCGACCCACAGGGTAACGAATACTTCAGTTGATTGGGTTGGGGGATTTTTTCTGCTGAGAAGAAGTAGGAACGGCAAAGCGGTCCTATAGTGGAACTCTGAACTTACCAAACTGCGTAAAGAGCGCTAAAAAGACTCGAAATGAAGAAGACTGATCCGAATATCATAACGTGAAGACTCTGAAGCGCACGGTCGAAAAACACGTCAGATCAAAGGTATTGGTGGGCAGTCCACTTAGTATTTATTAACATGTATATCAGAGAGGAAAATCCTGTGAATCAGCTTTACATGATAATGGAACAAAGACCGAAGTGGGGCTGGAGTACACAATGGGAGTTTTTGCTGATATCGGGGGGCTTTTGACAACGCTACCGTTGATTCTGTGTGCTCAGCGGCTAGAAGGCATAGAGAGGAAGCAACAATTATAAGGTGGACCACCTCCATGCTATTTAGATGATTGGTGGCCGTGGGGGAGAAATATGGTATTTGCACCATGGCAGAGGTTGGGACAGGTTGCTCTCAGGGCGGTGCACTCTCACCTCTCTTATGGTGTTTGGAAGTGGACTTCCTAATAACGGAAATGCGAGACCTCACCGTGGAAACATACAGAGAATCAATGGTAAGACAACCCTGGTATTGTTTACGAGGAAAATAGAACTGGACGGTCTCAGTCTCAGTGGAAAGTCCATGTCAAGCAGAAGGTAAATCGGGCATTGAAAGTTTTTGGACAGTGTCGGAGAACCTTTATTAAGACTTGGGGTCTGATACCAGCTATGGTACTTTGGGTAAACACGGCTCTAATCAGACCAATCATCACGTACTCTGCTGTCACGGTTTCTACGTTAAACAGACCGCAGAGGTGTGTGTGTATAGAAATCACTTGCGCCAAGAGCACGACGTCAAGAGCCTTGTTGGTTTTGCTACCCTTGGACTTAGGGATCCAAAAGGAGGCAATGCAGACTATATGTCGACTACGTCCTTTTGGATTCTGGCATGACGATGAGAACTCCGGACACAGAAAGTTGTCTGGAAGGTTATCAGATCATTACCCTTTGTTTTTGTCCCCAAATGGCAAACTAGCAAAATAATATAAAAATTATGCGAGGTGTGCCAAATCGGTAAAATTATATCCGACCTGAGATGCAGGTGAGAACGGAATTTTTATTTTTCATTTGGAGGAAAATTAGTAAGCAAGAAAAGCTGTAGATTGTGGCATATGGTTGCATTTGAGTCAACAAAACAAGTGGATATTTCAAATTATAAATTTACAAAAGCATAAATATGAATGAATCATTAACGAAGAATCAGAAAACAAAACCCACCAGAATAATAAAATGATTCAAAAGTATAGGTTCAAATGCAAGTATGAAAATGTTTACTAATTCCTGTTCACGCATATACTCTGTAAGATTCTATCATGTAGGATGGCTTATTCTCTGACTTATGATGCTTGCTTTTTTCGCGGAAACACTCCTACTAACAAACAGAAGAAGTTGAAGGCAACAGGTCCGTACGCGTACTCCCCAGAAGAATAAAATAACTTCCAGTAACTTGACATTTGCTTTCAGTGAGAGAAATATGCAAGAAGGTACGAAAAGAAAAACTAGCAAGTCGCCAAATTTTCGTTACCGCTGTTTTTGTTTGGCGCAAAATTAAAAAATGCAGAATTAAAATACAGAAATAGCTCCACAATTCGTAATTTTCACCTTACAATTACAACCACTTTAAAAATTTACTTTATTTGGTTTAGTTATTATTTTGAATACCTCCCAATTCAACTGCAACAACAGCAGTTTTTTGGGTTGCACTAATTTACCCCAGCTAAGAAGCTAGAGATATTTAGAGCAGGCAGCGTACACGTCACAGCGGTCCCTGCCACAGCAATAGCGAGAAGAAAAGGAAGGTGGTAACTGCACTTGGGCGTTTTATTTTCACTCCAACTAATACAATAGAATGCTTGGCACTTCACATTTACTATTTTGTATGTGTTTAATTTTTTGTAGATAGATAGATGTTTTGTTTATTTCATGTACAATAAATATACAGGAAACAACAGAAAAAAACAGCACTAGCTCAAGACCATCAGCTGAATTTTTTGTAAAAATCGCTGAGAACTCAGAAAAATCAACAATTTAAGAGATATTAATGACGTCAAACCCTTAAAAGAGGCAACTACGAAGTAACGGAAGTGCTTCTGTCGTCACCTTCTTTTTTCTGCACCGTGTTTTTAGCTTAGCTTACTTGTTATCTCTTTTGCCTTTCAGATATCTACTGTTGTTGTAGCTCGCTCATCAGGCGTAAATTGGCATTGAAGTTTAGTCGCTTAATCTGAGGGTTGTGTTTTCTAAGAAATCAATTAGAACATTACCATTTTCGCTTCTCTTCTTCTTCCTTATTATGTTATATATAATTTGTTATTATTGTACTTGTACAAGGTTTTTCTGTGGTTAATGGTAGGAGGCGTTGCAATCGCCCATTTCTTTCCCACTAATTCCAATGTGTCCTGGGACTCACAAGATATTTATGATTTGGTTGTTGTTGTTTTTGTAGTAACAGCATAAAACATTCCCCATAAAAGTTTGAGGAATGCTGCTGAAGTGACAATCCTTGGCCGGAAATAAATCCGGGTCGTTCCGGTATCGTAGAACCGACTGTCGTGGCAAAGTTTCATTTGGTCTGTTACATTGCTTTTATTGGATTGAAATATAGTTTTATTATAATTTGTCGAACTAATATATTTCACGACACTCAGTTTTTTCAAAACAAACCATCAAAATAGTTCTAAGTTTAGTGTTTATGCATTAAATATTTACTTCCAAAATATGTCTGGTATGCGACCTAAAGCTAGAGTAATTTCTCACGTCGATTTGGGTCTTGCAATAGGAACGCACAAAAGTTTTTTTAAATAAAACAAAAACGGTTGGGGATATGAATTAAATTCTTTATTCCTGTGAAAGTACATTCGATGCCATTATGTATGGAACTCGGCACTACGGCACCACAATTTTAGACGGTTTTCAAGCATAAATCGGCCGAGACTGCTGCAATTTCACGTTCGATATTCGTACGAAGTTCATCAATCGTCGCTGGCTTGTTGGCATAGACCGTAGACTTGACGTAGCTCCACAGGAAATAGTCTAACGGCGTCAAATCGCACGACCGAGGCGGCCAATTGACTGGGCCATTTCGTGAGATAGCCCGTTCACCAAACTTGGTTTTCAATAAATCGATTGTGACATTCGCTGTGTGGTTTGTGGCGCCGTCCTGTTGGAACCACATATTGTCCAAGTCCATATCATCCAATTCGGGCCAAAAATATTCGGTTATCATTGAGCCGTAGCGATTCCCATTCACAGTAACGTGCCGGTCTGGATCATCACGGAAGAAGTACGGCCCAATGACGCCGCCGGCCCATAAACTGCACCAAACCGTAATTTTTTCGGGGTGCAATGTTGACTCATGGAGTACGTGTGGATTGCTGCCTGTCCAATAACGCATATTTTGCTTATTGACGAAACCATTCAGCCAGAAATGACGACGATCATAAATTGGACGTAGAGCTCTTACAGTTGAGGCCATTGACTCCGTATTTCGGTAGTAAATTTTAATAATTTCGACTCGTTGTTGGATCGTATATCTTTCCATGACGAAATGGCAAACCTTACTGAAGAGAAATGTCAAAAGAGCGGGGAAAAATATGGCGTCGTTTGCTGTCACTATCGGTCTACTTTTGTAGCGTCCCTATTGAAAAACCCTGGTCCTCGCAAATGTGGTGGTGTTTTAATTGCCTTAAATCGCCTCCTTCGATCATCATTCTATCAACTGTCAAGTCATGATTCCCTTCTTCACCAATTATGTGTGTGCTTATTTGGATCTTTTGGTAAACTTTTCTTATGTGTATCTTATATTCCGTCTAAAAGCTCTGATATTCTTTATAGATAATAACATTGTGAATCTGTGTGAAACCAATGAATCTAGTAATTTCTGCGTTCTTGGCGATTTTAGCCTCCCTAATTTATAGTGGTATGATTTACACAGCAATGGTATCTGAACACCCATTGATGTTAATAGAGAACATGAAATAAATTTTTTAGTCTTAATGTGACTCAAACAAACTTTGTATTTAACAACCATTTTAGGTGCAACTCGTGCCAGGGCTGGTGTCACTTGTGTGTTCTGGTCTGCGCACCACCCGTGAATGGTCGGGTGACTACCTGGCTCCCTGCTGTAGAGCCCCGCAACCGCACACGCCGGTGGTGGCGCTGCCAATTAACACCTTAAGGCAGCCTAATGTGCCAATGCATGTGCAGCAGGGACCAGGTGGGCAACATCACCCTTCCCTCACACCTCTCTCCGCGACGACACTCCCGAGGCAAACGAGACTCCTTCAACTGAACTGCAACGGGCTGCAGGGCAAGATTGAGGAGATAACCGACTTTATGAGTCGGCCCAACCTGTCAACAGCACCGCTCCGGGAAACGAAATTGCACAGCAACTCAACCTTGTTGAGTTGCAACGCCTACAATGTGCATCGTAAGGATCGCGATCGAGGTAATGGTGGTGGCTTGGCGTTCATCACCCATCCCACAGTGCAGTATCGTCTTATCGAAGAAGACATCGACCGCAGGGACACTACCTAAGAATGTCAAGGAATAGCTGTCCGGCCAGGCGATGTCGAGCTCGAAATATTTAATGTTTATATAGCTCCTGTCACCTGCTGCCCGGCAGGATATCACCCTGACATAGGTGCGCTCTTCAGAGGTGAAAACCGATTGGTAGTTGGTGACTTTAACGCGCACCACGATCTCTGGCATTCAAGCCAGAGCAGATAGACGATTCGACATTATGCACCACCAGGATTGTGGGTAGTTTCAGCAGCTCGCCTGACCTACCAATTGCTAGCGCAGGTCTGATAAATAGCATAACGTGGCGGCCTATGTTATCGCTTGTATCAGACCACCCACCCATAATCATCTCGATTGACAGACCTGCTGACTTTGTCTCCGCGGACTACCGGACCTACATCAACTTTACAAAGGCTGACTGGGTCGGTTTGCGGAGTTCACTGAAAATACCTTCAGATCTCTTTCCATAACGTTCGCAAAGGCGAACAGAAGTTCCGCAAGGTGTGGAAATCCGAGTGGAAATCGCATTCGGGGATCGTGCCTCGTCGGACCCGAAGAGATGTGCGAGCTACTTTAGCAGACAATTCATTTCGTATCCTCGGGGGATAGGGCCAAGCGGAAGGTGACTAGAAAGCTGCGCAAACAACCAAACAACAGCGCGCCTCTTACTTTCACTTGTGGCGAGGTGAAGGAGGCCATCGGGGAGGAGAAAGCCTAAGAGGCCATTGGCCTTGACGGGCTAAGCGTGTTGATGCTGAAAAATTTAGGCCCCGCGTGAGTTGATTTCCTTACAGGGATCCTCAATATGTCAACGAACGTGTTTTGTCGTTTCTGTGACTCGGCCCCGGAGACCCTGGTGCTCCTGCTCTTCAAATGTGAAGCCCTCTCGAGAAGACGGCCGAGGTATCTGGGCTCATATATCCCCAATCAGCAACTTGTATGCTCGCTACCACCAACCATCATCTTAAACTTCCTAAGAGTGTTGGGATTTGATCAGGTACTGTAAAGAACGGAGGGCACAATGGACCGCAAGGTCGTAGTGCAAACCTCAACACCAATATCTATCCATCTATGGCTTGCTTGGTTTCACTGCAGTTTGACAGTTATTTTCACAAACAGATTGCGCAAATGAGGGCTGCACAGAGCATTTAATGTGGATCTTCTCGGTTAGGATATTTTGAAGTCATATTTTTGTATGACAAAATCTGACCCTGTGGATTGGAGAGATAACTGATAATTGCGATAATTACAATATTAAGTTTTGGTCGAACATATTATCTCTATGTCAACAAAATAACAACATCGACACACGTGCTAGCGAAAACAACACCATAACGCTGAACGTTGTTGTTGTTGTAGCGGCTAGTTTCGACCTGTGAAGAACGGATTCACCCATGGTCGTTGTCATCAAACACATCTAGGCGAGGCCCAGGAAACGTGCGGTTTCGACGGGGTCGCATTAGAGGGAGTGGGGGGTTAGATGAGATGGTTTGAGAGGGCATGTGAATAGGTGTTTGGTGTCGTGCGGAGAATCTCCACATGCCGGACATGTGTTTGGTAGGTCAGGGTTGAAGTTGTGCTCCTTAACGCGCAACACATTCACCTCTTGGTGTAGGTGTTCCTCAAGCGACATCAAAAGTCATCCCGTCACCGTGCGGAGCACGTCGTTCTGGCAGGGCTGCAGCTTCATTTACTGTGCCCTACTGGTTCCCGGGGACCACACTGGCGCATCATAGTTTATTACCGCCCGGCCAATAGCCTTATATGTTGCCACCAAAATTTCTCTATCTTTGCCCCAAGTGTTGCGGCGAGCGACTTGAGGACCTTGTTGCGGGTCTGTACCTTGTTGGCGATTGCGGTAGTGCGCGCAGAGAAGGGGAGCAGGCTGTCAAGTAACCTCAAAAATCCTTGGGTGATTAACCGTTGGAATGGGTAATCCAGCCTGACCTCCTTCGTCCAAGTGGTAGAGATGATCGCCGAGGACTTTGTATAAGACATCGCCAGGTTCCTGTCAGTTCTGCCAGTGATGAAATGGGAACTTTCGAACACAGGTCATCAATTACATTGCCGGTGGCCATTATCGTCATTGGTTGAGGGAGCTTGGATATATAACTTAGAGATTAAACAAGTTTTCAAAGTTTCGATCCACGATCCTCGATTTCGATCCACGCCGGCTAGTAGCGTGGAAGGCTTACCGGGTCAAAAGCCTTTGACCGGACCAACTGGACGGTTCTCTTGCAGGAACGGTTCTGGTTAAGACCGTGATTCACCCGTGTGTTTATGCATTGCGTGCTGTTGTTGTACTATGCAGTTTCAGAAGCCATGTTGATGCTTAGCCGATCCCAGGTGGTGACAGGACAGGACTAATTTATATAAAAGCATCACATGGTGGCAATGAGTTCAGTCTGCATAGGTAAGTCGAAAGGTGCCGATGCCTTTTAGCCATATTCGAGTCCTTGCGTGGCACTGCCGACAAGATTATTACTGGCGTCACCGCTCCTCGTTCTAGGCCCTACTAATGTTGTATGTGACTACGGGAACGGTGGTATCCAGTGATGTTTCCAATTAGTCTGCTTAGTCTCCGTAGGTTTCCACGTTCCGCCGCCGAGGATAGCCATCCGCCATGCTATCAATGCACCTACCATTGATCGCTTATCCCTCCTCCGCCGAGGAAAGTCGCCTCCCGTGCAACTAGTGCACTTATAGCTGACCGCTAATAATTTATTCGACGCTGCTGGCCGCTCACCGCTGACTCCATCCGCTTCCGACTACTCCATCTTGTAGAAACGATTGCTGCCGCTAATATCGACGATATCTTCAGGTTCTCTGCTCTCTCCTGCTGGTCTACGAGTACACCAAGCTGGGTGTGTGTTAACCTTTATTACATCGAAGTATATCGTTTGTATTTACTCTACATCTATCTTTAAATAAACTTACTAAGGGTTTTTCAATATCATATACTATACATATTAACGTAAATTATGTTAAAACTTCATTTTTCAAGAATCAGAATGTGTAAATGCCGCTTAAGCGAAGCGTACAGAAATTTCAGAAAATGATATAAAATGAAATGCCAGAAAATTGCATGAACAGAGTTGCTCTGTGTGAACGCGACGAGCAACACCAAAAGGGAAATCGCCGATAATCCGATAATAAGCAACAAAAGTTTCCCCGTCTGAACCCAGTCTTAGAAATGTAATGAAACCAATGCAGGTTAACTTCTTAAAGGCCCGTTCACATAGGACTTTTGCTTTGCTTTGCTTCAGAGTTTCGCTTTGACAGATAAGTTCAATACATGATGTTATATGAGTCCTGCTAAATACAAAGCGAGAAAAGTAGAGCAAAGCAAAGCGAAGCAAAATTATGGGCAACTCTCAACTTTTGTACGCTTTGGCAATCAGCTGTTATCATTTCCATTTTATTTTTATTTTGGCGTGCGTATACACACTACAGACACTCGCGAATTTCACACATGGGTAGCATAACTACTACTACTTACATCATATCAGTAAAATTCATTTTTTTATTCTATCTTTAAACAAAACACTCTGAACAAACACAAATCGCAACTCATAACAAACTACTAACGCAGAAACTGTCAAAGCGTTCTATGTAGCTGACCTTCTACGCCTCACGCTTTGTTGTTAAAGTTCGAACTGCCAAGCAAAGCGAGGAAAGTTCTATGTAAACGGGAGTAGATGAGAAACCCGCTAAAACCCCTTAGAGAAGTCTGTATAAACTGTGTCGACTTGATACGCTGGTAGAAAAGCTGAGATACAATCGACTGAGAAGACAGCTAAGTTAGATACTGTTGAACGGCCCGGAAAGAAACCATGCTGCTCTGGACACACCATATTTTTGAGCTGAATTCTGAATACTGTGTACTGTTTCTTTGTTACCAGAGGAAATCCACTATTATAAACGTTGTTAATAATTTTTACACTGCGTTCAAGTTAATTCTGAAAGCAGTTAATTTGCATACTTTCGATAGTAAAAAAAAACTAACTACAAGGTACATATATTTCTTCGTAACCAGTTCACATTAATATTGTTAACATAGCTGAGTAGATATTGTGGCCACTGCTAGGCGGAATATACGAGGTACACTCAAAAACTGAATGAGAATTACCACGGGTTTGCACATAAAATTAGTCGACCTACGCATCATAGTTTCCAAATGCCACAACAGAACTGCGCTTTTAGTTAAAACACAATTTCTATCCTTTCCAAAGACGTTAACAATGTTATTGTCAAAGTATTTCTCGCTGAAGGTTTCATTCAACCACGTTTCAATATAATCACACAAGCTAAGATTTGGTTCTGATACCAGGCCTGTTATTCAGATACTTATTAATTACCATTAGGTCTTTATTTTATGAAAATGCAGTTCTGAATAGTCAAAGGAATTATTTTACAAACTATCATAGTTTATTGACACGATTCAATTATTTAATTATTGGGCGTATAGCTGCGAAAAAATTTCCGCAAAGGCTTTATATATTACACAATTTGTAAAAAGTTTTAGCACTCTAATGGGTTAAAAGCCAAAATGATAATAAGGATACTTCAAATTTGCGAACATCAACTACCTGGCACACTTTATAGCTTATTTTATGAGCTGCTGTTCCTATCTATGTAGTTTCTGACATAGTGTAATAACGGCCGCCGTAATTGAGTGTGTAGAGTGCGGGCGCTTCATTCGTTGGGTCTCGGGTCAGAATCCTGCTCGGGGCAAGTATCATCAAATATTATAGAAAAATTTTTTTCTAATAGCGGGCGCCCCTCGGCAGGCAATGGCAAACCTTTGAGTGTATTTATGCCATGAAAACTGTAGGTCCCTCATTTTGTGTTAACAACCAGACGCATACCACAAATTGTAGGGGAAGTTCGGCCAAACTCGCTTAAGCGGTTATAACGCCAATTAAGTAAGTAGGTAATGATATGAAGTGTGTCAGGTAGTTGACTTACGCAAATTTGATGTTTCCTTATTAACATTTTGGTTTTTGGGAACGCTCTCACGAACGTCGGTTCTACGATAACGAAACGACCCGGATTTATATCCGGTCAAGGACTGTCACTTCAGCAGCATTCCCCAAAATTTTATTGGGTATGTTTTATGCGGTTACAACAGCATTTTGGGAATAGGTTTAATAGTTTTTGAAATGCAAGCTCTTATTGAATATTACCCCTTTATCTCCGCATAACACCTTCCTATTCCTTTGCGTCAAAAAAGTTGTACACCATAAGAATCAGGGGAGAATTTTCCAATAAGGAAGCACGCTTTGAAAAAAGAGACTTAAAGGCGGGGTAGTGTGGGTCCCCCTGATTATAGAACTGAAAGTCCTTGCCTTCGGAGGCTTTTTAGTTTGTTGTTGAATTGAACTGTAAGTCAGTGCTAACACAGTACGAAAAAAAAGTCGAAAACAAATTATGAAAACAAGAACAAATAAACCCTTTTGCATTAGCAGACATCGGCCGCACTTAAAAACATAACCCTGGCCAGTCCAACTCCGGCTACGCCATCCACAGTATTTTTGTGCAGAACACCTTTCTGCACTGGCAACCATAGGCCGCGCTTTTAAAAAATAACTCGGTCAGTCCAACTCCGGGTACGCCATCCAAAGTATTTTTGAGCGGAACACCTTATTGCGTTGGCGGCCTTCAGTAGCGCTTTTATAAAATAAACCTAGTCAGTCCAACTCCGGCTACGCCATCCACAGTATTTTTGTGCAGAACACCTTTCTGCATTGGTGGCCTTCGGCCGCGCTTTTAAAAAATAACCCTGGCCAGTCCGACTCCACCTATGCCGTTCACAGCAATTTTACAAAAAAGTACATATTCCAATAGTAATTTCTAATAATTGAATGCATGGAATTTACAATTCGATTTCCTTGCGCCTACCATGTTTTAGAGTAAAAAAGTGTTAAAATGTTGAAGGATCTGCCATCACCAGCATTGTCGTATAGCAGCCATCTTTCAGCAATAGTGTGTTTACGATTATTGGAGAGAAACATTATGTTTGCAAAACGGTGTTAATAGAATGAATTCTTACACATTCAATAAGAAAATAAATGCGAATTAAGTTGTAAACGTATGAAATGTCATGAAAAAATAAAGATAAACATGAATCGTGCAGTGTTTACATATATTAAAATTTAGTCAAGTAAATCTGGAAACTTCTACAACAAATAACTTTCAAACTATGTATTATTTTTGCCCAAGATCATCTAAATATCGTTCAGTGAGCACCTACCCAAGAACCGCAGTGAATTTCATTAAAACAGCCTTTGCTTCCTTATTGGAAAGCCTATCCACCAAATGTACATATGTATTTATGAAAGGAAGACGAATTTCAGCGGTGAAAACCGAGAACTTAATTCTAGTTTACATAGTTTAAATCTTATTAAAACCTTTAAAGGGGCTATATGAAAAAACATATGTACATATCTGATCTGAATCTTCAGAAAAATAAATAAATTTGCGAAGTTTTAATCCGTAAATCAGTACACTAAATGTGCATCTGTTATACCTATGTATGTACATATGTGCATACCTATGTTAGGGAAATTGAAGACATATATTTATATACATATGTACATATGTACATATATTTGTTATGAAATACCTATGTAGATTGGAGTCGTTCTAAAATCCAATTTAAGATTTCACTTACATTTTCATGATAAAACACTGCTGGAACACTCTGAATACGTGTTATGCGAGTCTTCAACAACCTGGATGCACGCGTTAGAGACATTTCGGAAAATATAAATATTTAATAGCGTAACCAAAACAACGAATGTTATTAAACACAATTGTGAAATTCTTATACCGTCCTATGGAAATAAAAACAATCGTATTTTGACAGCGATGTTCATGTGCCTCCCAATTGCTTTACCAGCAGCTTTCACGTTCGGTTTTTTAAAGTTTGCTTACGGTGCCTTTACACTGGTAAAATTTTAAAACATGCTAGATTGAAGAATTCTAGAAATAACAGTTGCTACTTAAAGTTATTCGAAGCTTTTTACATAATTTCCGTGGGTCCTCTGCCAAAAATGGTACAACCCAATACATCGAATATGGTGAAAGAAGAATGACGAACTTTTAGTATTTCAGAGGAAACGTGATTTTTCTGAAATGTAAAAATATATTTTATAGGCAGAGATAAATTCAATAAATATACAAGCATGTATGGAGGTATGTAAAGGAGGTATTTTCAATATTTTTAATAGCTTATATTTAATATTACACCGAAAAATATTTATATCGTCGGATAGGTAATTAAGAGATCTTTCACCCAATGTGTATATCTGTATATATTTTATATATGTATATATATTTGGAGAAAATCAAAAAACAAAAAATAATCACCATTTTTCAGAAAAACTATTTTTTTCTTTAAAAAGTACGTAATTAACTATATATAAAAATATATTTGTGAAATAGTCCATAAAAATACCTTTATTTTGATGTATAATTTTATATAGCTATGTATAAATATTATAAGATGTTTTGATTTATTTGTGTTCCTGTGGAAGGGAGAATTGGTCATATTGAGGGCTATGATCCTGAGCGACTAAAAGCGTCTTGAGTTGAATCGGCCAGAGTTATTTTTTAAAAGGTATTCTTCGCAAAAATACTCTGAATGGCATAGGCGGAGTTGGACTGACCAGGGTTATTTTTTAAAAGCGCGGTCAAAGGCCGCCAACGCAAAAAGGTGTTCTGCGCAAAAATACTGTGGATGGCGTAGCCGGAGTTGGACTGACCAGGGTTATGTTTTTAAGTGCGGCCGATTTCTGCCAATGCAGAAGGGTTTATTTGTTCTTGTTTTCATAAATTTGTTTTCGACTTTTTTTCGTACTGCGTGGTAGCACTGAATTTCAGTACAATTCAACAACAAACTAAAAAGTGAGGTTAAATTCGAAAATTTTTGCAACTTTAACATCGAATAACTTAAAAACTATAAGCCTCCGGAGGCAAGGACTTACAGTTCTATAATCAGGGGAACCTACTCTACCCCGCTTAAAGCGTGCTTCCTTATTGGAAAATTTTCCCCAATTTTTCAGTGCAAAACGTGTTTTAATTTTGTTAAAGTGTAAAAACATGATTTTAGGTAGAGGTTTGTTAAAATATTATCCAAAACATTAATAAAAGAAACATGTATTAGAAGTGAAACTTCTTAAAATTTTAATAGAGTCAACCTCATTTCTTATCTGTCCTACAAAGGATACGTACATATTAACACCCTCATACACATTATAAAAACAATACTTCTGAGCAAAATCGACTATGGTCTATTTCTTTACGGTTCCGCATCAAAAACCAACCTCACTTTAAAGAGCATATATCACAAAGCTATCAGAGCGGCCCTCTTTGCCTTTCGCACTACCCCACTAACAAATCTACTAATTGAGTCTGGTCTACCAAAACTCGAGGAACGCATACATATAGTTCGAGCCAAACTGATACCAAAAATACTGTTCCAAAGCAACTCAATAATAGATAAAGATGTGAAAAGGCTAATGTCATACAAGCGAACTCTAAGGACTACACCAGTAATTTTAAGAGTGTTACAACTGTGTGCCGAATACGAAATCGCACCAAAGCACCTCACGGTCAGTAATCACAACCCTCCTTGGAGCATCTCTCAGATATCGTGCGACTGGTCGTTGAATCATTACAAAAAAGATATTACCCCAAACTCCATCTACAAACAGCTGTTCCTACAAAAAATCACTGACCTCGAAAAGAACGGATGGACCATTGTTTACACAGATGGTTCCAAAACAAATTTCTCAACAGCTTTTAGTGTTACGACTGAATCTGGATCTTATTTAAAAATTAAACGAATGTTTCCTTTTACATCGATATTCTCGGCAGAAGCAACAGCTATTTTAGAAGCGTTGACACAACATCCATATAAAAGACAAAAAGTCGTTATATGCTCAGATAGCCTATCAGTCATACGAGCGGTAAGGAACCCAACCTGTAACACCTGGGAAGTTATCAACAAAATCAGAGATATTCTAATAAATAAGGTAAACACTATTAAGCTACTTTGGATACCAGGACATGCAAGTATCGAAAGAAACTGCCACGCCGACCAAGCTGCGAAATTCGGTAGCAAAGCACCTGTCATCACATCTTCAAACATCGAAAAATCAGACATTAAACGCCACATTCACCAAAGGCTTAAAGAAAAATCAAAAACGCAATTTCAAAGCTACCAACACCCACACTACTCAGCTATCAACAAAGACCAAATGCCTGCGAAATACCCAACTGACATAAATGGCTTCAAAACCAGAATATTCTCCCGACTCCGTCTTGGCCATACTACACAAACACATATATACCTACTGAAAAAAGAAAACCAAACACTCTGCGAAAACTGCAACGTACATCAAACACTGCAACACATCCTCAACGAATGCCCACTGCACGAATTAGCACGACTAACAACACTTGACTCGAAAGATATTTCGGAAATACTTGCCATCCCCACCAACACAAACATCGAAAAAATCGCCAAATTCGTTAAAACCATCGATTTAACTATCTAACCTCACAACTATCTCCTTGACGTAGAGCTGATGGCCCGGCAGCCAATGCTCATACAAGCATTTAGCTTTGATATTCGTATCACCGTTAAACAATAATAATAATAATAATAATAAATTTGATGTTCGAAGCAGAGAGAAAGCATCTCAAAAGGTTGTGAGGGTGGTCCCACTGCTAAAACCAGGGAAACCGGTTGACAAGGGAGACTCCTATCGGCCGATCTCCTTGCTTTCGCCAGTGGTAAAGACACTTGAGGCCCTACTCCTCCCATATTACACATACCACCTAGGGTCGGCTAAGCATCAACATGGCTTCCGGAAAGTGCACAGCACAGCAACACCACTTAATGCCATAAACACACAGGTGAACCGCGGTCTTAACCAAAACCACCCCTGCCAGAGAACCGTCCTAGTAGCGTTGGGCCGGTCTAAAGCTTTTGACACAGTCAGCCACTCCACGCTACTAGCTGACGTGGAAGTATCGACTCTCCAGCAGGGTCTACAACGGTGGACCGCGAATTACCTGTGTGGTCGTCAATCATCGGTATGGTTCAGAGACAAAACATCTAACCTAAGGAGGATTAAACAGGGGGTACCGCTTGTTGAACCACTATATCTCCAAGCTCCCGCACCCACCAGAGGGAGTCACAATAGTCTCATATGCCGATGATTGCTCGATAATGGCAGTCGGCAATGTAATTGACGATCTGTGTGAAGGTGAACGGATATCCCTCCGACCATGCCCATTTCTTTACAGGCAGAAATCTGGCGTTGTCCCCTACTAAGTCCTCGGCGACCCTCTTTACCACTTGGACGAAGGAGGTCAGGCTAGATCTTAACATCCATATTGATTGCGCTCCCATTCCGATGGTTGATCACCCGAGAGTTCTGGGGGTTACATTTGACAGACTGCTCTCCTTCTCTGCGCACACTACCGCAATCGCCAACAAAGAACAGAACCGCAACAATATCCTCAAGTCGATCACCGGCAGCTCTTGGGGCAAAGACAAAGAAACGTTGTTGGCAACATACAAGGCGATTGGCTAGCCGGTAATTAACTATGCTGCGCCAGTGTGGTCGCCGGGAACCAGCAGGATGCACTGGATGAAGCTGCAGACCTGGCAGAACTCCGCACGGTGACAGGATGCCTGCTTATGTCGCCTGAGGAACATCTCCATCAAGAGGTGAATGTACTCCGCGTAAAGGAGAACAACCTCATGCTCAGCAAGCAGTTCTTTGCTGGGTGTCACCGCTCGGAGACCCAAACAGGCATCTGCTTGCAGTTCAGCCACCCCCAGGCACATCAGAAGGCATCTCTTAGAACTAAAGGACGAGATCCAGCCATATATAACGCAACCGCTGAATCCAGAGGCGTACCGACGGGTCCTAAGCAATATCCACAGAGAGACAGTCACCACCACTATCGACTCTCGCCAGGAAAGTGACGTAATAGAAGCCCAATCACCACCTCGCGAGTCCCGCGTCACTCTGGCCCAATTGAGATCTGGATACTGTAGTAGGCTCAAGTCCTACCTATCTAGAATCAACCCTGACATACTTAATGCATGTCCGGCATGTGGAGATTCTCCGCATGATACCAATCACCCACTCACATGCCCTCTCAAACCCACTCATCTAACCCGCCTCTCCCTCTGGTCCAACCATGTCGAAACAGCACGTTTCCTGGGCCTCCCCCTAGATGAGTTTGACGAAAACGACCATGGGTGAATCTGCTCTTCACAGGGCGTGACTAGCCGCTACAACAACAACAACAACATCTCAATAGGTACTTGTACAATTTACACAGTCATTGGTTGAAATTTCAATAGTTTTTTCCAAGGCAAAATTAAATCAGGTGGTATCGCCCAGGAACAATTCACAGGTATGTATTTGGTTTTTGCTTCCATGCCTTGCGCTGGCAAAGTTTATATGGCTTCAGTTTTAAAAAAAAATCAACGTAAAATACATTCAGTTTGACATTTAAAGCCGTGAGCCGAAATCGCTTCGCTGTTCGTTCAACCCCATCTTATATGAATTCGCCTTGAGCATTGCATACAAATGTAATTGCTTGCCTTGCTGTCTTCATTTTGTTTTACTTTGAAAGCTTTAAATGTTGCCAATGCTGTGAGTCTGCAAACTCAAAATCTGTTCGTTGCTATCTGCTCATAAGAAAAACTAAGTTACGATATTTGTTAAACTTTAACTTTTCTACGGTATAAATATTAACAAATATAACAGTGAGGTCACATGCCTTTACTGAGAGGAAATATACTTCGGCTTTCCTTTTTTGCGTATCTTTGCAACATTCATGGCAATGAAATAGTTTTATAAAATTTGTGGCTTTTTATACGCTGCGTCTGAAGCAAGAAACATACCCTAGATAGATAGATATTTAGAAGTTTGCACTTCGACCTTTGAGATCCATGCTCCCTCGGCGGATTCCTCATCATCGTTGGTCTCCTTGGCGTGGGGATGAGGCTTAAGTGTTGGCATGGTTACTCCTCCCGGATTTCCATGACACCACGAACTAAGAGGGAAGCTCCATATATGAATCAATGTAGGACTCGAACTTGCACTGCTTCTTATGTCGAGAGTACCGCACCAACATCTCTCAATTTCCGCATACCCTGCATCCCTCCTAATATCTCCCAGTTCTCCTTCCTCCCTAGTCAATCCTCCCCCTAAGCCAGGGTGTTAAGCGTCACCGTGCCCATTGGTCGGTTTGCAGCCAGGGGGTCTAAACTCCAGCTGTATTCTAACGGCGCCTCCCTGACACCGGGCCACCTCAGGGAGTATGTTTGGCCTTACCGCGGCAAGGGGCGCTGTCGTGGTGTACCCCCCTTTTCCCCCTTATATTTTTTCAGACCACTGCGCTTGCCTCGTCGAGCAGGTGGTCGTACGACCAAGATGAACACAAATAAACAGAAAAATTCAAAAAACTTGTCTTCCCCATCTCGGGGTAAGACTATGCAGGCGCGAGCGCCTAGTATAAAAACTTCTTCTTCCCCATCTCGGAGTAAGAATGCGCAGGCGCAAGCGCCTAAAGCGCCGCTTCGCTCCGACAGGGGCTCTTCCGGGCTGGAGGTTGCACGCCGGCCCGTGACTATGGGTGTTATGGCGGGGCCTAGCACCAGCAAAGCTGCGGGGATTGTGCTGGAGACGGCAGATCGTTCCGTGGCGGTAGGCACTAGGGGCCCGCCAAACACCGGCGTGGCTGCGAAGCCTAATCTTGCGAAGGCGGGGGTCTCACGGCCTGGCCCGAGAGGATTAAGGCGGCAAGCAGCTACACATGAATATATGGAGGGGATGGCAGCGATGGAAACTACGAGCCACGCCCCTCTGAAGTTTGAGTCGGAGCGGCTCAAATTCGCTGACAAGCGAAAGGCCGCGAAGACGCTAAGGAGATACGACGGGGTCCCGTTGGAAACGCTCTCCCAGAGCGCGAAGGAAGCGGTGGAAAGGGCGAAAGCCCTGCTGCCTAATTTCCGGGTCACTGAGGCTTCAGTGGAAAACCGGGTGCCTTCGTCTAAACGACAAAGATCGGCGGAGGACCAAACTCCGGCGACGAAAAGAATCCGGCCGCACTCCTCGGTGGGCAGGCCTAGCTTTGCCGAGGTTGCGAAGGACAGGATCCTTATTGGGGTCCTGGACCGAGGCAACGAGCTCGGGTCCTTACCAAAAGACCAGTGGAGGTGGGTAAAGGCAGCTCTGGCGAACGTCATCTTTGACGTTCTGCTGGAAAACCCCGGAACCCCCCCGGCCTGTAAGGACGCTGGCTGGTACCAGGGCCATATTAAAGTGGTAGCCTGTGAGGACCAGAGATCGGTGGCGCTGTATAAGGCCGCCGTTGCAAAGGTGGGCCCTGTCTACCCAGGGGCTAAGTTGGAGGTGGTGGACTGGAAGGACATTCCAGTCAGACCACGGGCGAGGGTATGGGTTCCGGTGACACCATCGGCACCGGAAAGCATCCTTAAGATGCTCCAGGTGATGAACCCATCCCTCCCGACAAGTGATTGGAGGGTCGTCCGTGTCCAGGACGCGGAAGGCCCTTCCAGACAAGTGGTATTGTCCCTTAATAAGGAGTCTATTGGGCTTCTGGAGAAGAAGCAAGGCCGCGTTTCGTATAGCCTCGATGAGGTCATTATCAAAGTGTACCGCGGGGACGCTCAGCGTGCCTCTGGGCCGGGTGAAGCAATGGACGGTGACATTGAGGCACCCGAACCGGAGCCGGAACAGGAACTCTCCGACGCTGAGGGCAGCGTCTCCTCCCAGACGAACCTTGCACCAACAATGCATAGGATGTTTGCGGAGGAGGAGTTGCTTCTCAGTGACGGGGAGGGTGAAGCTGACGTCACCGTTGTAGCTGGAGGGGAGGAAGCGGCTGTCTCGCATGAGGGTTCTGCAAATAAACCTCCATCATTCTAAAGCAGCTTCAGCTGCTCTCCTGGGTCGCCTAAGCAAAGGCGACATTACGGTGGTACTCATTCAGGAACCCTGGGTTTGTAACTCAAGGGTATGTGGGTTGAGTGCCACCGGCTTTAAGCTTTTCGTGGAGCGCGGTAAAGGTAAAATTAGAGGCTGCATTCTGGCTAAAGCAGATTTAAATATCTCTCTTTTACCTAATTACAGTGATGGCAACGTCACGGCAATTCTCGCGGAGATAGGGGGTATGTCGATTGTGCTGGCATCGGCCTACATGGCATACGAAGCCGAATACCCTCCTCCCTCTATGGTTCGGAACTTAGTGTCCAGGTATGAGAGCGGACACATGTTGGTCGGCAGCGACGCTAATGCTCACCATGTCAACTGGGGGAGCACGGACATTAATGATCGAGGTGAGTTACTTTTCAACTACCTTCTAACTACTAACCTACTTATATGCAACAAAGGTAGGGATCCCACCTTCATTACTAGGAATCGTAAAGAAGTTTTAGATATAACTCTATGTAGTGTTAATCTATCTGAACTGATCGAGAGTTGGCGGGTTCTAGACGAACACTCCTTCTCTGATCATCGTTATATTGAAATCGTATTGAACTTTTCTTTTACCAGCCCAAAAGTGCGCAAAAACCTAAAAAACACGGATTGGCACTCTTATAAAAGGTTATTTGAGGATAGGCTGACCAGCGAACCTCTTATTGAACCTAACTGCATCGGGGATCTAGAGAACGTGGTGAACGTTTTTACGATGACCTGCTCAAATGCCCTAGATCAGGCTTGCCCTGAATCTAAACAATGGGGCAAACGGAAACCCCATTGGTGATCACGTGAGTTGGACTCACTACGCAAATCTTGTAGGAAAAATTTCAACACAGCCAAAAGACTTAATCTCGAACTGGTATGGCAGGAGTACAAAAAGTCTCTCCAGACCTATAAAAAAGCTTTAAGGGCGGCAAAGAGATCTTCGTGGAGAAACTTCTGCGGCGGCATCGAGGGTGTTTCCGAGACAGCCAGGCTAAGGAAGGTTCTCTCAGGATCCTCTAACCCGATAGGTTTCTTGCAGAGGCAAGACGGTTCCTGGACCTCTACGGGAAAGGAAACCCTTGAACTGCTACTAGATACTCACTTCCCTGGGAACACAACTGCGGAGGAAAGAACTCCTCCGTTTATTTCTTCCAACCCCGTCAGCATACCGGTTTCGGAAGAAAAGGTTAAATGGGCTATCCAAAGCTTTAAGCCATACAAATCTGCAGGGCCGGATGGGATAATACCTGCTCAGCTAATTAAGACACTGGAGGTGTCTGCAAAATGGCTCTCTACTATTTTCAGAGCCTGTTTCAAACTTAATCATATACGTTGGCATGGAGAAATGTCACGGCTGTTTTTATTCCTAAAGCTGGTAAGGCCTCATATACTAATCCAAAGGATCTTAGGCCTATCAGTCTATCATCATTTGCTCTTAAGGCACTTGAAAGGATTGTTAGTTGCCACCTGCCCGATACCATCGACAGTCGACTACTGTCTAATGACCAGCATGCCTACCGCAAAGGAAAATCTACTGAGACTGCACTCCATAGCTTGGTCGGCTATATTGAGAAGTCTCTCAGTGCCAAGGAGTTCTGTCTTGTAGCCTTCCTGGACATTGAAGGCGCCTTCAGTAATGTGCTTCCAGAAGCCATACCTGGCACCGTTAGGGATCTAGTAGCTGAATGCTCACTGGTTGAGCTTATAGGCCAGCTACCCAGTTGCAGAGTAGTAAGGGCTAAGCTGGGTGCGAGCGAATTGTCGCGGCACGTGTCGAGGGGGACGCCACAAGGAGGTGTCCTATCCCCACTTCTGTGGAACCTCACCGTTAATACGCTACTGCGAGATACGGTATGGGGTGGCGCAAAAGTTGTCGCGTACGCTGATGACGTCGCGATCGCACTCAGGGGAAAGTTTCCGCAGACACTATGCGAGCTGATGCAACGAGCGCTTCGGGAGGTATCCAAGTGGTCCACCCACTGCGGGCTCAGGGCCAGCTCAAGTAAAGTGGAACTCGTACTCTTCACGAGAAGGTATAAAGTGCCTTCGGTGACCCCACCGGTACTTAATAGTACCCGGTTAAGTATTTCTACAAGTGCCAAATTTTTAGGCGTTGTTTTAGATAGGAAGCTGAACTGCAAAGAGAACCTGGTTCAACGTCATGAAAATGCTTCCATAGCCCTCTACACTTGTAAGAGAGCCATAGGCAGGAAATGGGGTCTTAATCCCCAGATCTGTCGGTGGATTTTCACAGCGGTCGTCAGACCAATTCTCCTATATGGGTTGATCGTATGGTGGCCTGCTTTAGACAAAGAGGTTAACCTCAGGTTACTCACCAAGGTGCAAAGATCTAGTATGATCTGCATAAGTGGGGCGCTCAGAACCACGCCAAATGAGGCTTTGAACGCCATTTTAGACCTCCTTCCTTTAGATTTGGTCGGACAACAGACGGCAGCGATGACTGCTTTGAGACTAAGAGAGACATCCCAGTGGCACCCTGAATGCCAAGGGCACTCTAGTATTTTGAACAAGTTCTGCTCTATTCCGAGCAGCACGGACCGGTGTGCTTGGACATCGGTAAATGAAAGTAACTTTACTACACGAATTCCAAGCAGGGAAGAGTGGAAACCTGAGTTTCACACTCCACCTGAGAGCATTGTCATCTATACAGATGGCTCGAAACTCGATAATCAGGTAGGAGGGGGCGTTTTCTCACGAAACCCTCTCCTGCAAATTTCCTTTAGGTTACCAGATCACTGCAGCGTCTTCCAGGCTGAGGTCTCAGCTGTCATGGAAGCGGTGAAGAAGATAGGGACCGGGATTATAGGAAGAGACATCTTCATTTTTAGTGACAGCCAGGCTGCAATCAAAGCTCTGAGCTCTCTCACGTTTAACTCGAATATCGCGCTGGACTGCCGCCGATCTCTACAGGAGATGGCTAAGCAGAACAGACTGTACCTCATTTGGGTCCCTGGTCACCGGGACATAGAGGGAAACTGCATGGCAGATGAACTTGCAAGCCAAGGTACGACCAAGCAGATTCTTCAGGACAAAGAACGCATTGGTATGCCGTTTGCCACTTGTAAAATGCTACTCAGAGATTTTACATATAAACAAGCTGACAATAGATGGAGGAAAAATACGGCCTGTCGAACCTCAAGGAAGACGCGCATCGTTCTCTCTCTAGGAAGGGAAAACATTTCGAATGTGATCGGGGCTCTAACAGGGCACTGTCTGATAGGTATAAATGCTGAAAGGTTGGGAGTGCCCTTCCGAAGATGCTGTAGGAGCTGCAAGAATGACGAGGAGGAGGAAACGATCTTGCATCTACTGTGTAAGTGCCCTGCACTGTGTAAAAGCAGGATACGACATCTGGGATCACCGTTTCTGGATGACCTTAGTAAGGTTTCTAGCACCGAGGTAAATTGTCTGTTGAAGTTTATCAATGAGGCAAACTGGTTTAGTAAGGGGTAATTTTTCTTTTTGGGATGGTACAAAACTTTTCTTTGTGGTAACACAAGGGGCCTAATATTGGCCTAAGTGAGCCGCTGTAGGCGGCTGCCACTCCAACCTATCCTAAACGGCTGATTTTGACGTTTTCTTTCACTTCGGTAAATCCAACTGTTTTCTTTGTAAACATAAAACATCGGATTGACTTGTTTACATTTTTTCGTTTTGAGGTATTTCATTAAAACTCTCTCATCGAAGTTAACTTTTTATCTATATTTTGTAGCCTATATGCACATGCATTTTTTTATATAAAAATATATGCAACACAAGAAAACTTCTTGGATTTATTTATTTTTAAACAGCTAATTTTGCATTTTTCTTCTGTGGTTGATATTGTTGTAGCGATGGTTGTTATCATCGAACTCATCTAGTGGGCGGCCAAGAAACACTCAGTTTCTACAGTATCGTGCGGAGAACTCTCACATCACGGACATACATTGAATACGTCTGGGTTGATTTACGAGGCAGCTGGAACTACTTCTCTGCTATGGGTGGCGGTTTGACCTCGTGAACGGCATTCACCGATCGAGAATTTACGAAGGTGGTAATTGTCACTCGGTGAATGTCTTTTAAGACCACTTTGTAGGCAGCAGGGTCCAGTCTATTAGTGCTGAACGATTGGATCCCGTCAGACATTTCAATAAGATGCCTTCTGACGTGTCTAGGAGGCGGATCTTCAACGAGCTATTGCCCGTTTCCGTGACCTCTATGGTGGCAACCAACGCGGAGCTGGTTGCTGAGCATTTAGAAAGCATCCTGTTGCCGTCCTGAGTGCTGCGTTGTGGGTGGTCTGTAGTCTCATCTACTGGGTCCTACTTGTCCCAGGCGACCAAATTGGAACGGCATACTTTAGAACTGGGCCTCCAATCGCCATGTATGTTGTCAGCACCGTTTCTTTGTCTTTGCCCCAAGTGCTGCTGGCTAGCTTCTTGTTGCGGTTCTGTACTTTATTGACGATTGCGGTTGGCTGCACAGAGAAAGAGGCTAGGCTATCGAAAATGGCACCCAAACATTTTGGGTGGTTTACTGTCCACCTCCTTTGTCCAGGTGGTAAATATGACTTAGCAGGGGAAGAAACAAGTATCGGCCAGTGAAGAAACTTGCAAGATCAGGGAGATACCCGTTCAAATTCGAGCATATGTCATCAATTCCATTACCGGATGCCATAATCGAACAGTCATCAGCATATAAGACTATTGAAATTCCCTCGGGCGAGGGAGCTTCGTGATGTAGTGATTAATCCTTAGACGTTGAGTCTCTACAATATATCGACGACTGTCGACCAGGTAATCCGCAGTGCATTGGTTCAGACCCTGTGAAAGAGTTGTTGAGTGACTGACAGTATCAAAGATCTTTGATAGGTCCAGGTTTATGACGATTAGTATTATTGTTGTGCTGGGCACCTTCCGGAACCCGTGTGGATGCTTAGCTGGGCCCAGGTGGTGTGTGAAGTAGAGGAGCAGCATGGTTTCAAGTATTTTTACCACTGGTGAAAGAAGGGAAATCGCTCGATATGATTTCCCCTTTTATGCCGGTTTTCCTGTTTCAACAGGTGTATCATCTTCCAGACCTCTGGAATGATGAGGATGGACGTCGACAGGTTGAAGAGGCTTGTCAGGTATGCTACTCCCGGGGGCCCAAATTTTTCAGCATCAACATGCTTAGTCCGGACCAATGGCCTTGGAGGCTTTCACCTTCCCGATGGCTTCCGCAACCTCGCCACAGGTGAAGGTAAGTGGCGCGCTAGGTTTTGACAATTTGCGCAGCCTTCTGGTCACCCTTCGATTGGTCCTATCCACCGAAGGATGCTGTATGAACTGTCGGCTAAAATAGCCCTCACATCTCTTTGGGTCCGCGAAGCGCGGTCACCGAATGAACTCTCCACTCGATCATCACGCTTCGACGGTACTCTTTCCACTTGTTCCGTTTGTGTTCGTCTATCAGGTCCGCATGTCCGAGTTTAAATCCCTCCCGGAGATTTTGGGTATCGGACTGACGAAGATGGTTACCTTCGTTGGCTAATGTCGCTTCCGCTGGGAAATTCGGAAGAATTTCCGGTATACAGCCAGAGGGAACGAAGCGGGCTGTAGAAGTCGTGACCACCGTGCGGAACTGTCGTTCCCAAACAGGAACATCGATAGGTGTGGGTAGGGCACCGAAGGCACTCTCGGCGAGAGTCCGCGAATCCGAACAAATTCGGTGCGCATTAAAGTCACCTAATAACAAACGATTTTCACCTCTGAGGAGCGCACCTATGTAAGGCTAATATCCTGCTGGGCTGCAGGTAACAGTTAATAAGTTAACGTGCTCACCAGGAACGCCAACGATGTAAATTACCTTCCGCGAATGACAATAGCAGCAGCAACAGTAATAAGTTAACATTCCCACCAAGATCGTTGACGATGCAACTTACCTTCCACGCATGACAACAAAAGCATCAACAACTGGTGAAACAACAAGGATTCATAGGGTAGCGTTAAGTTAGGAGCTTAGATTATGTGCAGGAAGCTTTTAGCAACTCACCACTAACTCTGTAATGAACTATAGTAACAAAAAATGAACATTGATCAAAAAATGAAATGCAATTTCATTGAATAAAAATGGAAAAAAAATTGTGAAGATACTAACTTTTTAAAATTATATAAATATAGTGAACCCTCAGATAATCTGCATTGATCAAAAAATGAAATGCAATTTTATTGAATGAAAATGAAAAAAAAAATTGTGAAGATACTAACTTTTTAAAATTATATAAATAGAGTGAACTTTCAGATAATCTGCATTGCGAAAAATTTAAGTAATACGAATATAATCATACATACAAAATCTCCGAATACGAAATCATAATCGATTGTAAGAGCATGCAAATCGGCAACAAGAATTGAAATTCAAGTAAGGAGCAGTGTTCACGCCTAATAGCTACGCCTACTACAGTCGGCTCTACGTATCGGAATGACCCGGGTTTCACCCGACCAAGGACTGTTGTTTCGGAGCTCTCGGTTCGATAGGGTGGTTTTGAAGTGGATTACTTGCGATGGGAAAAAACCCAAAACCGTACGATTACTTCGGGTCCATTTATTAGAGAGCAAAAAGAAAGGAAGTAAGCTTTAACATCAAAGATGCTAGTGCTGACAAGGCTAGTATTTACTCTACAAATGTATAAGAGATGACAGATATGCGCGAACATGCCAACCGCCTTTAACGGTCGTTCGAAAATTGTTATAATTTTAAGTAAAATACAGTAAATTTTCATATATATAAATTTCATATCGCAGAAATGTCGGGGTTTTCCGCATTAACGATAAATTGGCGACAGGGCGTAACAGCTCTTTTCGGACGTTTTTAAATCTACAGTTGGAATTTTCTGTGCCTGGATGAGTATCATGTACGCGGTCAAGTTTCCATTTGGTAGGGGGCGTCTTACCAGCATATACAATCACTACATTGTCTCTTTGCAAATTTTGCTTGGAACGCCGTTAAAGATTGGCGAGATGTTGGTCCTGCCGGCGCTTTCAGAAATGTTGTCGGATTGACGAGATTATTATTCACAGACACCAACGTCAAGATCTGGATGCCCCTTTAAGGATCCACCAATCATGAAGTGTCTGGTGTAAGGACGTCTGGAAGCGAAGGGTACAAACGGCATTTAGGTGGTATTTAATGCGTTTTATACCAGCCTTACAAAAGCCACTCTTGTGTGGGGCGTACCCAGAAACAGGAGATGTATTACACCGGTACTCATACATTCAAAAGAACCTGCATTATCTGCGGCCCGGCGTGCAACGTTGTGAGGTGTATGTCAGCAACCATTCATTTAGCAGGGGGTGATTATAGGATTAACGTCGCCTGAAAGCGTTGCATTTTTGATACGGCCTCCTGCACGTAGAATACCATGTTGGTCTAAAAACGATTGTAATCGTGCTATCCTGCAATTATAAGATTAGACTGGTTATACTTTACCAATACTATTTCGGCTCAAATTAAGTAGCCCGTCTTTCGTGTCCCTGCACCAGATTGAGAAGGGAAGACTAGAGCGTTGCTAGCGAACCGCAATAGATAAGCGGTTATGCGCTTAAGTTTATGAAACGAAGGGTATTTGGACAGTAGGTCCCATTCGTTAGTAGTTTGAGTTAGATGCGCAACGGTCTTGCTAGATTTTAACTGGATCTCCGTGGCGTGTTGATGTGCGGAGATCAGTTTAAGGTTGTTGTCTTCTTGCATAAACTTACTTCCCACATGGGAATCGCAATGAGCTGGATTGTGCTCGGAAGCGACATTCTCCCATGCGATGCCAGTAAAACTTCTTGTACATCGGCGACGAGATTAGCAACAAACAGATGCCAGCGTCTTTAATTGTTTTGCAACCACGCCAACGTAATTGTGGAGTTCGTTCATGTGTACAACCTGTCGAACGACCATTTTAAACTTAACTTGACTTGGCGCACTAGCTCTGCCCCTAAATGTGCTGCATAAAGCTCCAACCGTGGCAACGATGTGGTTTTGCTGTGACTATATGACTGCGACCTTTCTATGTTTGATGTTTAGTACTATAGTATAGAGTGCCCGCATAAGCGATTTCCGAAGCACTGCTGAATACGTGGAATTCGGAATGTTACACTGAGCCAGTTCGCAACCAATGGCTTAGTTTTAGCGATGACAGTTTCGGCAACTCATGGCGATGAGTCAACCACTCCATGACAACACTTAATGAGCGCCCAACCTGTTCTAACCAAATTTTTGAACGAATCGTACATGGATCGAAGATTTTGCTCGAGTCGGAACGCTTTGTAAGTTTGATCGGAATGCCTTCCAGATTAACCATTATTGGATACCAATGTTTGTGTGCCAAACAGTACCTAGAGTTCGAATTTCATCTCCATCGGATAAGAGGTCTGAAATTTGTTTTGATGCATGCGGTATCAGATTTTGGAACTTCTCACAATTTGTTGCTTTCTTGCGTAGTTCGAAACCTCTTTGAGAAAGCGCGTAGGAGACATCTTTTTGAAGTAAATCTAGTCAGTCGATGTAAAAGTCTGACTTTACAGACTCGGCCACTCCTTCACTTATGTTGATTGCACTAAGCGCGTGTCGATGTAGCGATTTCACTGCGAGGTGTGGTGCTGAGGTAACTCCTTAAGAATTCTAAAAATGCGATTGTCCCGCATTGGTTCTGAAGGGGGTTCAAGAGTGTGAAATGGAATCAGAACAGAGAAAAGATCTTGCTGAAATTTCAGGCCTACCTTGGGAGCGCCGTTTAAGAAGCTATAAGATGATGTCCTCATAGATGCGTTGAATTCGACTCTGCGTTTAGTCGTTTCATTTGTGGCCTTAACTACGGGACGGTGTGGCATGAAATAAGCGTTGGTTGGTGCTAGCTCATCTAACTCTATATGGCCCATATCAATAAGTTCGTGCATAAACTTACTATAATCTTACCGATTTATTATTTACTATAATAAACCGATCAGTAGTGCGATTCACTAACTTTAAACGGTACGACAATTGTTATTTTTAGCGGCAATATTTTGCCGTTTGCACTAACGATTGTGCGATTCACTAACTTATTCTTAACGACACTTAACAGCTATTTCGTTGTATTTATTCAAAGTGACAAAGAGTGGCTGTCAAACTAAATGTCAAAATAAGCGAAAAGCACAAAGAGGAATAGAGAAAAACGAACGAGTGCCTGCAGCCAAATATAAATTTGAGCGTTTTTATTATATTTCATTAAAGTGAAATAGATATTAGTTTGTTTCAAACTACAAACACTTAAAATTCTTTATATACATATGTATATTGCAATGATCCATTGTAGCAGAATTCCGGACTCTTCTATGAGTGTTTTGTTAGAATAGTCCTCAACTCGACTCCAAGGAATATGCGGAATAATCTGCAAATATGCCATGGTTATCGTTTTCAAACTTCGCGTTGTGCTCCAGCGTATTTAGGATTTACATACATACATATATTTAATTTTTTTTTAATTATAGTCATTTATCTATATATTAAAACTAAACTATATTTCTGTTTTTATACATGGATCCTTGTAAGTTTGCTTTTACCATTAGCATATTAATTGAATGGTAGATGTGGTGGTTGGCATAAGCCTCCACATGATTGCTTGATGGTAAAATTGATATACGCGTGGAATCGACGACTCCAATAGAGCCTCCCACGAAGGGGGACGACGCCGAAGCAAACAACTCTTTAGCAAATTGGCGTTCCACTTGGGTCATAGGAAACATCACTTTCTGGTGAAGCAATGAATGATTGATTGCATCCGTTACCCGATGAATGTCGGCTTACGGATAACTAGCTCATGGACATTCCCCTTTGCTTGCCTACGGGTCATTGATAGCATTGATACCAGTGGCGAAGAATCTCAAAGCCACTAGAACCTACCAATATAAAAGTAAACTTTAAAATTGCCTACAGGGTTAAAGATTACACGAGCTACCTGTTTCTCAGCCGATTTTTCTGTTATTCTGGAGCCTCTTGTTTGGTTGTTAAGCTGAGAAATTGGGTATTTAGCCAAGTTTGGAGTTAACCAATACAGTTTTTTTGAAATTCTGTTGCATTTAGATGAAAGGGATTGTCCACATCTCGGAGTAAACGTCGATCCACTGTTGGAGCCAAATATTTAAATGACATTATTTAATGTTCCTTTTTTAATTACAAGAAAACAAATCACTGAATTTTAAATTTTTCTTTTATTTAAATTGAAATCATGAATTTCACTTTTCTCGATTGAGTTAACAACATAAAATTTGTTGTCGTTTAGTTTTCGGTCATCGACTAGCTAACATCAACAGCTGATTTGGCGAATGCGAAAATCGTTAAAAAATGGCTACTGATTAGCAGGATCGTTAAAATTTTGGTTAAGTTGAGTTAACCAAACGAATATCTTTAAAATAAGTTAGTGAATCGCACTACAGGACGTTTTTCTTTAATGGCAATAGCACGATACAACAGTTTCGTTGAAGGGTTTTTCTTCGAGTTCCCGAAACTTGTTGATGAGTGGAGCTAACTGAGTGTCGCAATGTAAAGTCGATACTGTCGAGAGTGGTCTTAGCAAATCAGTCAAATTCCCAAACAGTACCCAACCAAACGCGGTATTTTGTGCGGAGTACCCGGTTTACTCTTTTGGGCAGGTTTTTCTCCATTTCGCCCATGCCGATTAGAATGTCTACTGGAGCAGGCTCTGAGAAATGCAAATCAGCTAGTGGTAAATCGGTAAGATGCGGCCACAGCGATACAACGGTTGCGGAAAGATCGTTAGTATTTGTCGGTGAGATAAGTGTACACACTTGAAATTTCCTATCTACGGTTCTCGGCGATATGTATAGTGTAACCTCACCCTTTGTGACATAGTCGGATGATGGTGCTCTGGGGAGATGGATTAGTTGGACGCATCCCTCGAAGACGAATGAATCATGGGAAATATTGTCAAGCAGCGCTAGCGACCAGCGAAGTCTTTTATTCAAATTTCAGCGGTTGTCGGCAAGATTATACGATCAGCGTCAGCGTAGTGTGAGGTGCCATTGACGTGCTGGCCAGTTGAACTCCTAGCGGGTGTTGCGGGTTAATGGCTAAAGCTTGCACGAAGTAACATGTAACACGAGAATGCGCTGCGACACTTAGCAAGAATATGCCCTTTGCTGAGGAAATTTACACATGCGCCTAGAATTTTAATGGCCGATAGTTTAGCCTCTGTGTCGAGTTAGCCGAACTGTGGGCAAGCGCAGATCTTATGCAGATCGTTGCAATGAGCACAATATAACACTTTAGTAGCGATAGTAGTATTAGTAATTAGTATTTGCAGTGGTTGTAGATAGTAGTAGTTGTAGGAGTAATTAATAGTAGTAGTAGAAGTAGCAGTAGTAGTAGTTGTAGTGGGGAATCAGTTCCGAACTACTGAAAGATTCTGAAATGGCCAAGAAATATTTAGTCCGAAAATATTGTTGTCCTCAAATGGTCATGAACTAGTACCGAAATCACCCCAAGCACTATGTGTATGTATGTACTGATGGACATAGATAGTACATACATATGCTTATAATATATACATTCATACATACATATTGATATGCCGATACCTTGGCGAGTATGTTTGTTTGTTTTTCTCACATAAGCAGGTTTTGTATACATGGTTTATGTTATCGAATCAGCTATATTTTTATAAAAAAATAAGGAAAGTAAATTAAAAAAATATAAGTGTCTAACTGAATTATATTGGTTTTATTTTCTTATGATATGCACAATACTGTAAATAATTTTACTATCTGCATGAATATGCGTTTGACCATATGAACATGTACTTATGTTAAATGAATTAAACATGTAAATATACGGTATTTTATTTATTATAAATTATTTCGAAACTAAATAGATACATATACAGTTCCGGGCAATTTAATAGGGTCGCGCCATTTCGGCTATTTTTCTTCTATTTGTTTAATGTTTATTGATTTTTTATGAAAGTATAGCTAATTTCCTAATATAAACTAGATAGATGTAAATTTCAAATTTTGCTCTTAAGTTAGAAAAATTCTGTAAATTTTTATCTTAACTGCCAATTTTTCAAATTATGTAGAGAGTATTCTGGTATGCAGTCTTATAGTACATTAAATTTTGGTATAATAAAATTCAGGCTTCAATTAGCTGAAGTTGTATACGCATTTTCTTCCATACAAATTAAGTTGGATAATGTTTTTTGCATGTATAGACACATTTTCCAAATATGCGATTGTTAAACCAATTTCTTCACGATCCATGCTAGACATTAAACAAGCACTGCTTGAAATATTATTGACATTTAAAAATACTAAAACAATTGTCTCAGATAATGAGAAAGCTTTTCATTCCATGACAATAAAAGGTTTTCTCAGAGACCAATTTTCAATTGAGCAAATTTTTCATTCCCACGCTACATAGTCAGAGCAATGGGCAGATCGAAAGATTACATTCAACTTTAATGGAAATAGCACGCTGTATCAAACAACGACAGCAGCTTTGCATATAAGTACAACAATAGCGTTAATTCTACAACCAATGCCAAGCCAATTGACATTTTTCAAAATTGCTCAAATGAAGAACTGTTGTTGTACGAAAAAAATTGCTTAGTGTTCAAGAAAAAACCTTGAACAAACAAAACAATGAAAATATACGAAAAGGGAGAAAAGGTGTTTTTGAAAAGAAATAAACGTCTTCGAAATAAATTTAGCATGATATTCGCCGAAAAAGTGGTCGAAAGAGATTTAGGTACTACGGTTTTAATAGACGGAAAACAATCCATAAAAGTAGTCTCAGATGAGTTCTTCACCTTCCTTAAATTTCTAACAGTAACAAATGTAAATCAATGCACATGCAAATAAAGTCAAAAGAACAATAGATAAACATTTTTTCATCAATTTTGAAAAAATAAAATCTGTAATATGTTAAGATAACGCTTTGTACTAAGCTATTCGAGTCACATATAAGAAACAAAAACTACAATGTATTATTGTATCGTTAAGTATTGAAACTGTAAAGCAATTTAAAATGTTATATTAAGCTTAAACAAGCTACGGAAAGCACCATTGTCGCAAATTATAAATTATTTGTCGCTACTTTTGAAAATTTATGGGTCGATTATGGATAGCAACCAAACTTCACGGGACCAATTAGGCGACACTTGAGGGACAACTCCAATCCTTTGGAGCTACCGTCTGCACTGTAAGTAATTTTCAAAAAATGATTTGAGACAATTGCCATACAACTTTTATTTTTTAGGTTTAAATCTTATTTCCGCCTCCCAAAAGAGGCTGTGGTATATTTGGTAGATACTTTAAAAGACCATTTTAGGCTAAGTCATCGCTCAACAGCTATTACTCCGCTCATAAAAGTATGCGCAGCTCTACGGTTTTTTGCGGAAGGCAGTTTCCAGAAGTCGCACTGCAATGACTTCAACCTGGGAATGACACAACCAACGATGCCAGATTTTCTTCTTCAATTTTGCCTTAAAATTAATCCACACCCTCTGCCATTCATCAGTTCCACGCATTGGGGGGCCAAGACTGTTTAGCCTTTTTGCTATGTCCTTCCACTGACCTTCAGTATTTGCTTTTGCTTCCACTGACCTTCAGTATTTGCTTCTGCTTTTGCTGGCAGCTGTCAGTTGACAGTCGCCATCTGTAATTTCATTTCGGCAACTGGCAACGCAACTGTAGTTTGGTTGCTATCGATAATCGACCCATTACATGTATAAACCTAAAATAGAATCTGTAACAAGTTAATGCTTTATACTAAGCTATTTGAACCACACATGTTGAAGTCACTGTAACGAACACTCATGTTTGGGCCATCCTAATGTATCATTCTTATGTTCCGTTAGAATAAGATGAGTAATTTACTCAGAGTAAATGCTGCTTGCATTTACACATAAGCTGCAGCATACGAGTATGATGTGTGGATGGTGAATATGTATGTGTGTTGGTTGTAGTGACAAGCAAAAGAAACAAGAAATAGGTTTCTACGCATAATAAAGCGAGATGGCTTGTTCAAAATCAATCATAGTAGGCAAGGTGTTATATAAATACTTATGTATACATATGTACATATTCTACCGGTGTTCATTTACTTCTAATTAAAATATTTGAATATTTTCGGTTATGATGGTTCAGTTCAGTTTTCATTTTCAGCGGTGTCGGGTCGAAGTTCGAGAAATAAAAATAAATATTGAAATTGAATATTAAAATTAAATGGTGCTGAAATTTATGGGTCGGCTTTCCAATAAGGAAGCATTGCCTGTTTTAGCCAAACAACGTGGAATTTTTTAATGAAATTCGCAGGGGGTGTTCGGGGGATGCTCACACCGATATTAACAAAAATTTTACCACCAATATTAATAATTTTAAAGTTATTTGTTGTTAAATTTTGTTGATTTACTTAAGAAAATTTTTATATAAACACTGCACTATTGACGTTTATTTATACTAATAAATGACCTTTCATGCATATATAACACAATTCACATATATTTTGTAATAAAATGTGTAAGAATTACTTCTTTTAACACTATTTTCTAAATCTATTGCTATTCTCCATCGTAACACAGAGTTGCTGAAAGATGGCCGCCATACTTCATTACTGGTGATACCAGATCCTTTAAAATTTAAATACTCTAAAATATGTTGGGAGGCGTAAGGAAATCGAATTCTGTAACTTCTAAACATTCATTTATTAAAATTACGTTTGGAATATGCACTTCTTTGTAAAAATAAATAAAGGTGTTCTTTGCAAAAATACTGTGGATGGCGTAGCCTCAGTTGGACTGGCCAGGGTTATTTTTTTTAAGCGCGGCCAAAGGCCGCCAACGCAGAAAGGTTTTCTGTACAAAAATACTGTGGATGGCGTAGCCGGAGTTGGACTGGCCAGGGTTATTTTTCTTAAGCGCGGCCGAAGGCCGCCAACGCAGAAAAGTGATCTGTACAAAAATACTGTGGATGGCATACCCAGTTTACAAATTTCTCTATAAAAACTGTAATTTGCCCGAGAAATGTTATAATTATTAAATATTATAAGGCGGGATACCTCTGCTAGTTAAAAGTTATGATCTTGAAAGTGTTCGGAAATTAAGTTCTGTGTAAAACTAGATAGTTAGATGGCAACACTAAAAACGTACGAATATAAATTAAAATGGAATAACGGTATTATTTTCCACTTTCTTTTATTTGGAAATACTGAATTCCGTTATATTTTCATTGCTGATTTTCTTGCGAATAAAGTGATTGAATATATTTTGTGCAATTTTAAATTACAAAAAAAAAACCAATATGAGCGATAGCGAGTATGGTAAGTTTGATTATATTTATTTGCATTTCCATGAATATACATATGTATGTACCTCAGTCAAATAATTATATGTGCGAGGCTTCAACTTCAATTACAATTTAAAGAAACAACAAAATCTTGGAAAACTTTTATTTTTTCGATTGATATTTAAGAGAGCTAAAGATTAAATAACAAAATGAAATTAAATTATTTTTCTAAACATAAAAAAGGAGTGAATGTTTGAATGTCCATATAAAATATTTAAGAGATAAACATACTATTTTATTTTTCAAAAAACAGTTGTTTATTAATTAGTAAGGTATGGTGTTACGCTTATGTATTTTCACCAACTGGACACGACGGGGCATTGACTCCACCAGTTTTTTTAGGACAGACACATCAATTTTGTCCCATTCAGCCAAAATTATATTTTTCAGCTGCTTAAGACTGTCGTATTGCCTGGAAGATGCATATATTCTGGCGGAAAGAATTCCCCAAAGATCCTCGATGGGATTCAGATCCGGGCTTAGTGCAGGCCACTCTAGCAACTCAATTTTTCGGGAGTTAAAGAACGCCTTCGTCTTCTTCGCAACGTGGATCGGTGCATTATCTTGCTGGAAAATCCATTGGTTCCCATGTAGATCACCAGCAAAATCTATTAGTTCGCTTTCTAGCAAGTCTATGTAAATTTCTGCCTTCATTTTGCTTGGCACAAAGCATATTTTGGACTTGCCTTTTGACGAAAATGCCGCCCAAACCATGAGGGACCCACCACCATGAACGCGTTTATGGCATGCTTTCCGTGGGCGTCTTACATCTCTCCAGTATTTGTGGAGACCATCTGGTCCGTCCAGATTGAACTTTTTTTCATCACTGAATACCACATTTTCGAACTCCTCATCCCAAAATTTATACCTTTCATAAAATGCAATACGTGCATTTTTATGACGTGGTTTTAAGCATGGTTTAGGCACTCGATTCTCATATTTAAGACCTAAATCTTTTCTTATTATCTGATGCACACGTTGTTTAGTCACACCTAGACCGAGTTCCGCTATTATTTGCCTGCAGCTCATATGACTATTCGTTGCTAACTGCTGTATGCGCCTTTTGCTTCTATCATCAATGGTGCCTTTACGTCCGCTACGTTTATGAACACCATAGCTATCTGGGTTTTTTAAATAATTTGTTATGGTATTTCGGTGTCTCTTTACAGAAGCAGCAATTTGACCAACTTTCATGCCGGAATGACTCATTCCCTTGATCAATCCACGCTCTTCATCATTTAATTCAGTTCCCCGGGGCATTTTCTTATAATTTTTAAAAAATTAAAAAATATTTTTCGTCATAGATTATTTTCCTATTCACTATACTTACCTAGAAATAGTTTTCTCCGCTTCAAATGCTGATATGTTTATTTAGCACGCGTCAGAAGACAAATAGTTAATTCGGCACATATAAATATTTTATACGGGACTTGGAACCAAGTTCATTAGAAATAACTGTACTACGAAAGCGGTGCCGAGATAAAATTATCAAATGATATAAATCTATTAGGTAATCGAAAAAGAATATGCATACCAACAACAACTACTTTACCGTTAATAGCAAATAAGGTAAAGAGAAAAGCAATTTTGCACATATATTTATTTGACTGGTATTACATTACTGATTATAATTTTTATAGATTCTGATGTGCCAACCACGAGTACAGGGGCAGCAAGTGCAAAGGCAGCTACACCCAAATTGCTGACCTCTGAGGAGATTCAACGGATGTGGAATCTTCGAAAAGTTGGAGATTTGCTGGGTAACGTAGAGCAGTGCATCCAATTTTCGGAGGAAAATGGATTAATATTGCGGACGAAACTGTGCTCTACACACAGGACCCAAATGTCCGTTAACCATAAGGGTAACTCCGCATTGGGAAGTTTTTCCTGCTGGAAGGGGCAATGTAGAACCAAGTCCGTTTCTAGAGCCAAGGGAACATGGTTCGAAAACGCGAAAATTACGTTGCCCCACGTATTTTATGTGATGTACTGCTTCGCGCATCGCTGGAGTCAGCATGCAGTTCGGCTAGAAAACTATGTATGTTGGCAGCCCTTTATCTAGCCGAACTATTACAGATTGGTACAGCTATTGTCGCGAGACAATAGTCCTGTACCAAATCGACCAGCAGCAAAACGAGGGGAAAATCGGTGGTCCCGGTAAAATCGTGCAAATCGATGAAAGCAAGTTTGGGAAGCGGAAATATAATAAAGGTAAAATAAATTAAAGATGTTTATTTATTTTTTTTTAATTCTTATTATTTTATTTTTCCCCCTTCTTTTTAGGGAGGAGGGTTGAGGGACATTGGGTTCTCGGGATGATAGAGGATGGGAGTGACGATCTCCGACTGGAAGTGTGTCCAGAGAACGTACGGTCAGCTGAGGTGCTCATACCGCTGATTCAAAAGCACGTCGCAGAAGGGTCCATAATACGGACCGACTTTTGGAAGGCGTACGACTGCTTGCCGAATTTTGGGTATGAGCACCAAAAGGTAAACCATAGCGATCCAGACAATCCGTTTGTTGCGCCCGAAAACGGATCGAGTCACAGTGGCGCGTTGTTAAAAGGTTTTTTATAAGAGACATTTTCAACAACCCTGCCAATTTTGCAGACTTAATAATTGAATTTTTGTGGCGTAAAACTTGTATGAAAAATCGAGAGGATTCTTTTTTAAAGCTTATAGAAGCAATAAAATATACTTATAAACCGTATTATCTGAGTTTTTACTTCTTAGTGTTTTCACAATTTTCGTCATTTTTTCGTGCTGTGTGGTAGCACCAACATTCTGTTCAATTCAATTACAAAGGAAAAAGTGAGGTTAAATTTGACAATTTTTGCAACTTTAACAAGGAATTACTTAAAAACTATAAGCCTCCGGAGGCAAGGACTTTCGGTTCAATAATCAGGGGACACCCTCTATCCCCCCTTATAAGTCCCTTTTTTCAAAGCGTGCTTCCTTATTGGAAAATTTTCCCAAATTTATTTATGGAACGGGAAGGAATAATATTCTACAGGTTATGGGCCCAGACACAAACTGTGATCGTATCTGGTGTCTGGTTTAGAAAAATACAAATAAAAGAAATTGAAGTTAATAAAAAGTGAAAAGAAAAATCTTGTGTTGCGGTTTATTTCAATTGCGAAAATAAAAGTTATTTCCGAAGAGATGGAAAAACTAAAAAAGAACATAAACCCCTTCGATGGGGGAAAATATTCCATCTGGAAATTTCGAATGAGAGCTTTGCTAGCAGAAAACGATGTGTTATTTGTAATTGAAAATGAAAAACCAGAAAAAGAAACTGAACAGTGGGCAAAAGCCGAAAGAATCGCGAAAAGTATTATGATTCAATTTTTAAGTGATGCGTTTTTAAGTTTTGCTAGTACAGAGTGTACTGCAAGGGAAATTTTTACAAATTTGGACAAAATATATGAGCGGAAAAGTGTAGCGTCGCAATTGTCGGTCAGAAAACAATTATTATCATTAAAGTTAAAACCGAATACAAATTTAATGAATCATTTTAATGTGTTTGACGACTTAATCACAGAGTTAATTGGTTCGGGTGCTAAAATTGATGAAATGGACAAAGTTTCGCATTTATTACTAACTCTTCCCTCTTCGTATGATGGGATTATAACAGCAGTTGAAACTTTATCCGAAAAAAGTTTAACCTTGGCATTTGTGAAAAGTCGGTTACTTGATCACGAAATAAAATTAAAATTGGCAAATAAAGATACAAGTTTGAAAGTTCTGCAAGCGGTTGGAAATTGCGAACCAAGTGAATATAAATCAAATTACAATAACAAATTCAAAAATAATTTTAAATTTCAATCGAAAAAACGCGTAAATATAAAATGTCACCATTGTAAGAAAACGGGGCATATAAAAAGAGACTGTTTTATATTTAAACGGCAACAAAATGGTCAAAATAAAGATAAAGCTAAGCAAGTGCAAACGGCTGCTGTGCAATCTAATACCGCTTTCGCGTTTATGCTAAACAGTGTAGCAAACTACAAAAATAAAAACTCGCAATGCATATCTTTTATTTTGGACTCGGGTGCATCGGACCATATGGTAAATGACAAGAATTTACTACTTAATTTTACTGAGCTGGAACAGCCGATCAAAATAGCAATCGCTAAAAGTGATGAATATATCTATGCAACAGCCGTAGGCACGGTTCAAATGAAAAACTACTGGCAGTCAAACATCATGCTTAAAAAGGTTTTGTATTGCGAGAATATTCCACAAAATTTGCTATCCGTAAACAAAATGACAAAGGCCGGGATGGAGATTGTTTTATCGGCAGGAAGTGTGGAAATCACGAAAGACGGTGAAGTATTGTTTAAAGGTATTTGCTCTATTAATATTCCTGTTATTGAATTTGAGGTTTGTTGTAAAGCATATATATCAAACCAAGTTAGCAAGAGTTCATATCAATTATGGCACGAACGGCTAGGTCATATCAGTAATGGAAAGTTAATAAAACTCAAGCGAAATAATATGTGCGAGGATACACAATTATTAAATAATGTAAGAATTGAAAATGAGATTTGTGAATCCTGTGTTAAGGGAAAACAATCACGATTACCATTTTCAAAGTTTAAAGACAAGTCATACATAGAAAGGCCTTTATTTATGATACACTCCGATGTCTGTGGTCCTATTACGCCTCCTACAATTGATGGTAAAAATTACTATGTAATTTTTATTGATCAATATACACATTACTGTGTAACATACCTAATAAGTCACAAATCAGATGTTTTTGCTCATTTCAAAGATTTTGTTGCAAAAAGCGAAAATCATTTCAGTCTTAAAATAGTAAACTTGTATGTTGATAATGGTAGGGAGTATTTATCGAATGAAATGCGTGAATATTGTGTTGAAAAGGGTATAAGTTACCATTTAACAATTCCGCATACACCACAATTGAATGGGGTGTCTGAGCGTATGATTAGGACCATAACTGAAAAGGCACGGACGATGTTAAATGGTACAAAATTAGATAAATGTTTTTGGGGAGAAGCTGCCTTAACAGCTACTTATCTAATAAACAGAACTCCTAGTAATGCCCTTTGTGACAAGAAAAAGACTCCTTTTGAGATGTGGCATAGTCGTAAACCCAATTTAAAATATTTGAAAGTTTTTGGATCAACAGTATACATGCATAACAAAACGAGAAAAAGGAAATTCGATGATAAATCTTTTAAATGTATACTTGTTGGTTATGAAACAAATGGTTTTAAACTATGGGTTTTAGAGGACAGTAAATTTGTTGTTGCCAGAGATGTTGTTGTAGATGAGGGAAATATGATGAGCCCTGAGATTTTGGAAATTGAACACCCTGAAAGTGATTGGGTTATCCAGAATGACAGTATGGATCAACAAGGTGAATCACAACATGAGTGTATCGAAAATATGGAAAGTAACGCCCCGAATGAGAGTAGGGAGATTACAGACTGCCCGAATGAGAGTAGGGAGATTACAGACTTTCAGAATGAGAGTAAGGAAGATAAACAGGGTGATTTTCAAAATGGTAACGACATAACAAATATCCTGAATGAGAGTAAGGAAGAAGATGAGACTTATTTCCCGAACAAAAGTACGGAAGATAATGCCGAAGTAAGGCGGAGTGATAGGCTGAGAGATAAACCCCCAAGATCTTATAGATTTTTGGATAGTTGCCTACTATCCTCACAAATCGTGTTTTCTGACATTCCCAACAATTATGATGAAATAAAAGAAAGGGACGATAGATCAAAATGGGAGCAAGCAATTAATGAAGAATTAGACTCTCATTTGCTAAATGAAACATGGAGCATTGTTGACAGTCCGAAAAATAAAAATATCATTGATTGTAAATGGGTTTTCACAATCAAGAATGATGAACTAGGTGATCCTGTCAAATACAAAGCTAGGCTTGTTGCGCGCGGTTTTAAACAAAAATATTTAATTGACTATGAAGAAACTTTTGCGCCTGTAGCAAGGATTTCTAGTTTTCGGTTTATTTTGTCTCTCTCTAATCAATTTGACCTAAAAGTTCATCATATGGATGTGAAAACAGCATTTTTAAATGGCAACCTGAAAGAGGAAATCTATATGAAAATTCCTCAAGGGTTACCATGTGAAAATGATAAGGTACTATGTAAATTAAATAAATCAATTTATGGCCTCAAACAGGCAGCTAGATGCTGGTATGAAATGTTTGAGAAAACATTGAGAGAAATTGGATTTATTAGTTCAAAAGTAGATCACTGCATTTATTTATTGGATAAAGGTGACGTGAAGAGAAATATATATTTATTACTATATGTCGATGATTTGGTTATAGCAACTCATAATTTAGAAACGATGTCAAGCTTTAAAGACTATTTAATGTGTAAATTCAGAATGACTGATTTGGCCGAAATCAAATATTTTATTGGTATAAAAGTTAGTAGACAAGAAAATAAAATAGAACTTAGTCAGTCGGCTTATATTAATAAAGTCCTAGAAAAATTTGGTATGGATGGTTGTAATCTAGTAAGTACTCCACTTCCAAGTAAATTGAACTTTGAGGATTTAAATTCAGATGAAAATTATAACGCGCCATGTCGAAATGTAATTGGGTGCCTAATGTATATAATGTTATGTACGAGACCCGACTTGAGTACGTCAGTTGGTATTTTAAGTAGATACACAAATAAGAATAATAAAGAACTATGGAAATGTCTTAAAAGGGTTTTGAGGTACCTAAAAGGTACAATTAATCTAAAGTTGACATTTACAAAAACTGTAGATTCTGAAAATATTTTCACTGGATATGTTGATTCAGATTGGGCAGGAAATGTAAACGATAGAAAGAGCACCACAGGTTATTTATTCAAAATGTTCGACTCATCTCTTATTTGTTGGAATACGAAAAAGCAAAGCTCAGTCGCGGCTTCATCGACTGAAGCTGAATATATGGCGTTATCTGAGGCCACTAGAGAGGCTATGTGGCTAAAATCATTGGCAGATAGTATTAAATTAAAATTACAGGAACCCATAAAAATATTTGAAGATAATCAGGGATGTATTAGCATTGCTAATAATCCTACATGTCATAAAAGAACTAAACATATAGATATTAAATACCATTTTTCTAGAGAACAAATTGAAAGAAAACTAATTATTCTTGAGTATATTCCTACAGATAAACAACTGGCTGACATCTTGACAAAACCATTACCTGGACCACGATTTGCCGAGCTAAGGGATCAACTTGGGCTAATTTAAACAATTTAAAAAAAAAATAAAAAATTTTTAGTTGTTGCTTTATTAAATACTTAATATTTTATTTAATTTCATTATAATACGTTTCATTATATTATATGTATGTACTTCATTTAACTTTGAATTTCTTAATGAAGTACATATAAAGTACATTAGACTTTAATGAAGTTGGTCTGATTGGGTTTTACTGGGTTTCCCCAATCCATGCAACAAATGTTGGACCACAATTGTAACATTCCCCAGAATACTCGACCTGGCACCAATTTAAGATATAGGTAAATAATATATTTATATTTGTGTAATCTTGCTTATGTATATTGTATTTCTTGATAATCCTTTTCTTGTTTATTTTGAGGAGGTGTGTTGAAGTCACTGTAACGAACACTCATGTTTGGGCCATCCTAATGTATGAATATGTACATATGTGTGTTGGTTGTAGTGACAAGCAAAAGAAACAAGAAATAGGTTTCTACACATAATAAAGCGAGATGGCTTGTTCAAAATCAATCATAGTAGGCAAGGTGATATATAAATACTTATGTATAGGTACATACATATGTACATATTCTACCGGTATTCATTTACTTCTAATTAAAATATTTGAATATTTTCGGTTATGATGGTTCAGTTCAGTTTTCATTTTCAGCGGTGTCAGGTCGAAGTTTGAGAAATAAAAATAAATATTGAAATTGAATATTAAAATTAAATGGTGCTGAAATTTATTTATGGAACGGGAAAGAATAATATTCTACAACACATAAACCTAAAATGAATTTTTATATTGTTATAATATTTAAATTGTAAAACCATGTAAGGGTGACGTTGCCCACCTGGTCCCTGCTGCACATGCAATGGCACATTGGGCTGCTTTAAGGTGTTGTTCGGCAGCGCCGCCACGGGCGTGTGCGGTTGCAAGGCTTTACAGCAGGGAGCCATGTAGTCACCTGACCATTCACGTATGTATGGTGCGCAGACCAGAACATACACGGAAGTGACACCAGCCTTGGCACGAGTTGCACCTGACAGATGTCGCATTCCTATATATCCTTGCCTGACACACGGAACAGACTGTGTGGGGCACCAGGAGCTGCTGGCTACTCCCCACACGAGGGGCGGAGCTGGGTGGGGGTGGGGGAGAGGAGCATCCATGTTGTTGTGTGCTCCTATGAACCGTAGAGGTTCTGTCGGTGCTAGGCACCGGTGCACTTGGTGCAGCTAAGGGGGCCGTAGAGGCTATGGGCGCCGTGGGGCGCGAACAAAATGGGGCCACACAATTCGTGGACCACTACTTATGGGTCTGAAGGTCTGCACGTTTCCTGGACCTCTCCCTAGATGAGTTCGACGACAACGACCATGGGTGAATCCGCTCTTTACGGGGCGTGATAACCGCTACAACAACGACAACAACCTCACTATCGCTTGAAGAACTGCGTCGCACTCACACTGCATAACGTGGAATCTGCAACAGCAGCACGTTTCTCTCGAGTTCAAACCGTTAAAAAAATCAACCGCTCAAAAGTAATTTAAAATTTTTGACTCCATTCATAGAAGAATGAAGTCTAGGGAACGTTAGTTATCATTCAGGACGACAATTTCCCACCACAACTTTGGAAACGAGGATCTATTCAACACAACAGGAATGTTGATCACTTTGCAGCGCTACTCGAATGAGTTTGAATATATACTCCATTTTTCTTTCAAATAACCTGTTTCGTTTTTTCTTTCCAATAAATTTCTGCCGTGTTCAACAAGTTGGACTTTGTCCATCCACAACATGTCCATCCAAAAGTTTGGTGAACAGAACATAAATAAATAAATTTCCACAATTTGTAAACGTTGTTGCGGCGTCATTCCTTCCATGATGATTTGTCAATGCTTAGATACTGAACAGAAACGTCAAAACGAAATGTCATTTACCAGCTGTCAAGTGACAGCTATCCCTATCGAAAGTTCTATCAGTCTAAAAAAACACCCTTTAGAAATGTTGTACGTAATATACAAAATATAGCTAAATTGAGGATGTGATTCCACGAAAATTTTAACTGTCTGCCAAAAATTTTGACATCTAGGACAGTGAACAGAGGTCACTAATGTACATATAAAATGCTGATGTAAGTACGTATGAAAGAATTCAGTTTTTTCTTTACTTGGATGTTTAAAGTATAAATCGCAATTAATATTCGGAAGTGTAGGACCTGAAAATATGTCTTTTGTTTAATTTTATTTTTAATTATACATAATACTTTACTACATATGGATCAATATGGACTTACCATTTGGATTGGATTAATTAAAAAATTCGCTTAATATCATTAAATTTATTATATTAGCGCAGTAACTAAAAACTAATAAATTAATAATTTTGAATATTATATATATTTACATATGTATGTGTAGTACCCAATTGGATATATATATATATATATATATATATATATATACATATATTAAATTTCTATGAACTAAAAGAGTTATATTCTTTATTTTTTTTAGGATACTTTTTTATATTGAAATTTATGGTTAAATGAGTTAGGTATGTATCTAAGCATACATTTTTTAATAAATTCAATCAAACTTATACTTAAATATAGTTTTATATTATTGAGAATTATATAATTAACATGTATGTATATATTTACATACATATTTACGATCCAAAATACACTCTTATCAACCAATATTTATACATTTTGTAATCTATATTTGCCTACCAACATTTATTCTGAAGAAGGCATATCTTGTGAAGTATTTATATACAAACTTTGATGGATAAAACTTAGCACAATTCTAATTCGATTCGTGAATTATTTCATATAATGAATTATGCCTAAATATGTGTAAGATTAAAAATAAAATTTAATATACTAGAAATGATCCACTTTCACTGAAACTGTATGAGCAGCTGCATTACTCGGCAAATCAATATTGTCCCATTCTGTATGCAAATTCTTTTCACTGTCCGTTGCTTTCAACGCCAATCCCAAAGATGCTGTTCGGCCTGCACAATGTGGAATGTTTAGTGTTACCGGCACTAAAAATTCTAGTCCTTGTGGACCACACATTACCAAAGGAGATAGCATTGTTTCACCTGTCAAAAGATGGGAAATGAAATTTATAAGATTTTTTTTCGAAATAGAGTTCTTTATATGTATATTCAAGAAAATGTACAAGAAAAAAACAAAAAGCGTTAACTCATTATCCACTAGTACAAAAAATATATGGTGCACCTGTTGTCGGACAGTTAGTTTGTATCTACTCGTATCTAATGCGCCCACAGAAAGAGTTTTTTGCTGGTAAATAATTTTTGAACAGCAGAAAAAACTAAACTCAAGTCTAGACTCTAAAGTAAATATTAATTATTAAAAATGATAATGATATCCTTAAACAAAACCAAGGCAGTTTACTTTAATATTTTTATAATTGTTAAAATTAGGCTGCGGGATATTGGATATAAAATTAACTCGGATTGTGGTTGATCGAGTATATTTCAAAGTTTCGACTTCATCTTGGCTATAACGAATCTTCCATGGCTCTTCAATGCAACATCATTCCATGTAGAGGATTGCGCGGGGTTGTGATATGTGGAACTATTCAGGACTTATTGAAGCTTGGTTGGAGGTTGGAAGGGAAGTGTACTGCCATGAGCTTTGTATGACAAAATCTTCTGCCTACCGGGCCACTGCAGCGTGTTTCAGGCAGATGTAGCCACCATCAAGGGCAAGCACCATGACAGTGCCATCCGACGAGGGACTACTTTCAGACCATCATTGTTGACTTGAAAGTATACCAACTGGAATTTTGTAAAATTATTATAAATATTACTAATTTCCAAAAAACAGCTCTTTAATACGAAAATATAAGCTTTATTATTACTACCTATGTATACACTTTTAAGATCATTTTCAAAGTTGTTTTTAAAATAAAAATGTGTTAAACGACTTTACGTCTTTTTATTCTGAAAATATGTAGTTTTATATTTTCGGAATCCATACCTTAGAAATCCCCCGATTTGTATCCATAGAAATCTCAAAACTTCCACTAAAATTAAATTGCGCTCACAAAAATTTTTAGAAATTGATTTAACTACCTTACTTAAATTGAACCTTAGAAGCACTGGCCGGAAAGTGGTCATGGACAACAAATTACAAATAATGGCGTAAAGATCAGAAAACTATAGGGCCTGTTTCATATCAAATGCCCATTCCTAAACTGCAAACTCTTATTTTTAATCAAATTATTTATAAGAGATGTGTTATCGTAAAGATAAATAACTAACTTAATTTCTTATGTCCAACCACTTATATATGCCCGAGTACTCAAAAAAAAGTGTTTATTGAAAAGCGCATAAGAGCATTTCTTAGAAAATTGCTATTAACTAATTTATGTCGAAAGATATTGGTTTCTGCTTGAATTGAAATTGTTCATTGCATCAAAGTTTATAGTTTTGATAAAGGTACGTTGAATATATCAAAATTCCTACCTGCCGAACGTACCACAGAAACGGCCGCGAAATAACCAAAATTTGTATAGTACATACGCGCATATATAGCAAATCGGGTATTACATGTGAAGTTGCTATAACAAGAACTCTTACTACCTGCTAATAACAACAAAATATAAATAGACGTTAACTGGACGGAATGGCACTGAAGATGACACAGCGCCGAAACGGGTTTGCCTCCAAACTAAACTTGACAAGGGATGAGGGAAAATCGTTCCAAAACAGATCAAAATTTATAATTTTATAAAATCTGAAAAACTGTTGATTGTCCGGCTCTTTAACCTATTTGGACAAATCCAAAATATAGTTTAATTTAAAGAAAATACCGAATTTCAATTTACTCACTATTTTGATTTAATCTTCGGGTATTTTAGTGAGTACGGCTCAGACAAAGATATGTCTAATGTGTGTGGATGTATGTAGTAGTCATTTTATTTCGTTTACTTTTTCTTCTAAAAACTACGTTGACGGTGAGTTAGAACCTTTTATATTAAGGTAAAAAACAAATACATACATAAATACATATGCATGCAAATAGTGTCAGTAAAATAAAGTTAAAACAATTTACTGGCAAAGCTATTTAACCAAACGATTGCCATAAGCAAAACAAACGACTTTAAATTTGTTAGCATACATACATAAGTATGTATGTGCATGCATTATTCATTCGGACTTCTATTAACGTAAACTATAATAGTATTAGTTGGAAAATTGTTACAAAATTTAGATTAGTTAGTTATTAAATCATACTATACTATGGTAAGGTAGATCACCCAGTCAGAAATAAGCAAGAGTTTGAATTAGACGAAGTGCATGCATAGAATACGATTGAAGTATATAGAATATAATATAATAATTAAAACAAAATATATATTGCTATAGTCACTACTTTCACAATATGCATTAATAAATATATGCTTTGGACAGTTAAAATGACCGACGGTTATGAGAGAAAAAAGTGCACCTTTTTCATTTGCATTTAAACCCCGTTAAAATTACAGAATAAAAAGTTATAACAGTTTTTATGGTTTATTGCATAAATAATAATAAACACAAATCTTGCCCACAAATAATACATTGAATGGTTTACAATTTTGCCAAATTGAATGTTTTGGATTCAAAGGACTGGTATCACAGCGACCACAATAATCCCGCATTCATTTATTTTTTTAAATTTCTATCATCAGACTGAATCCGTCACTTTGAATCTTCAAAAACTATAAACTTTTAAGGCGGTTTTATCTAAATCTTGTTTTCAAACGATAGTCAAATTTTAACTGTCCAAGACACATATGTACATAGTTATGGTTGCATATATGCACGTAAATAAATCATGTCTGCGATCCCAGTTATACAAATTATATCTCCATTTCAGATTTACAAAGAAAACATTTTAAGGTTTTGAGGCAATATTTAAAACTATGGAAAATATAACGTGTTTACCATTAAAAGTTGCACCTATATTATTGATGCTGGTATGTATATCATTTAGAGCCAAATGAAAATTTGAATGGAGTTGTAATTTGTATAACTGTCGTATAAGGGAATTTAGTTCTACTACATTAAAGTATGCAAATTCCGATAATCTTGCTAGTTTCAGCTGTTTTTTTAATTGTATTTTTTCATGCAAAATATTGTTGAGATATGTGCGGGAGTGGTATGCAAAATCAACAATAGATAAAAAGGCATTATAGTGAATTTAGTTGCTTTATAAAAGAACGTAGTTTACAAAGGAGCTGCTTCTCGTTTCTTTAATCGTAACAGAACTGTGGTAGGCATAAATCTTATTGAATTATTTTCTAATATGCTTCCAATTTGTTTCCCTACTTGAGTCTTATTAAAGAAACGGTGGCATGTACCTTTGCAATCTATATTCTTAATTTATAAATATTGTGTGAATGTATGCATGTATATATGTATGTGATAGAACAAACCGTTTTCCATATCCAACGGCGGCCCGCCAACGCCTTCTCCAAAACGTGGATCACTAACTGTGAAGTATATTTCTTGTCTCACACCAGTTGGTATGGCGTTCGGTGGTATTTGCAGTGAAACATTCCAAACATTATCCGCTAATGTACCTCCGTTTGAATCAAAAATTCCACGAGTCGTGCAGGGTTCACGTGGTGTGCATGGGAATGCTTCCGTGGGCGAAATACCAGTAGCAATTGGAGCATTTGGAGTAGATATAGGCACAGGCCCAGCAATTGGCAAGGACATATTACTAGTGTAAGGTGTGCTGCTTGCTTTAGGAGGACCAACAGGTAAACTACCTTGGGATGTGTATTGTGTTTCCAGAGATGTGCAGCTATCGGCGATAGTAGCGTTAGGTGGAGGACCCGTAAGCTTCAGAATGTTTGAAATATGGAATGGTATTCGTGGTAAACGGCAATTTTTAACTTTTGTAGATGTAAGTGGCTCTAAGGGTTTAATCGGTGGCCCTTCTACAATCAACTGTGAAGGTATTACATTTGTGTTATCAAACACTTCATCGGAGAGTTCACAATTTTCATTGCTTAAAGTTTGTAATACGATATCTTTATGCTCAATAGGGTTAATAGAAGGTGGGTAAGGGGGTTCGTCTCCATCAGCCCCTTCTAAATCAGCGTCTACATCTTCACATTCCACAAGTGGCGCTTTACCTATGGGTGTGTTTATTAATGTGTTTTCTATGACAGTATCAGAAGATTTTTGTAGGTCCGAGCGACTTAGAGTTTCTTCAGTCTGGTTAATTTCAATTACGGTACATTCTGTTTTTTCTTCTTTTCTCTCATCAGTCTCATTTTCCTGTGATTGCAAAATACTCTCTTCTTTCGTTTCGTATATGGGTTCTGGTCGACCTGCATCTTTTTTTTTGGAAACGTAAGTTGGTTCAGCCATGCTATCTAAGGCTTCCCTTCGGGTTTGGTAAATTTGTTCTCTAAGCTGAGCACGCGTCTTCATTGCGCTCTCTTTGACTTCGCGCCTACTTTGATAAATTGAGTCACGATCAGACTTCTCATCGCGCTCAGATTGACTACTGCTCTGGGGACTGTAACATTGTTCTAAGAGATTTCGCCGAACTTCACTTTGTATTTCTGGGCGAGATTGGTACATTGTTGTTACGACTTCATTTCCTGTCGCGGGATAGAACCGCCTGCGTGCCATCACATCTGAGCTTGGAGCTTTAAGTTGATTATTTGGAGCAAAATTACCCAATTTGCTTTGACATATTTCATCCTGACCATAGACTGATGCGTTCGAAATACCTGATACTAGTCTTTTATTTTCCATGCGATCAGCTGTAGTCGTGCTGTGTCGTCTCACTATTTTGCGACCATTCTGATTCACAGCTGCCATTGCCTGACCTTGCCTTCGTTCTAGATCAATAAAAGCTCGATTTGCATATAAATTTTCATGGCCATTAGTGCCACATTCCCCTCGCCGTTCTCTATGTACACGAGGCTCAGTGCCAATGTTTCCATATATATCTTCACTTTCTAAATTTTGATAGGTGCTATTAATGAGGTTTTGGCCATTTTGGCCTCCAAACTGATGAGAATAAAACTGTTCTTGGGGAATCACGTCATATGAAGATATACCACTCCGCGATTTATCATAATACCGATTTTCAAATCCAGCTGGATAAGTGGGATATTCGTCAGGGTAACACGGTCTTTGCATACCACGTTCTAGCAATGAATGTTGACGTTTAAGCGATAATTTCGGTATCCTTTCTGGCTCAACCATACTGTTCATTCGCCTCAGAGGTCGAGTACTTTTTATAAAAGCGTTTTTGATTGCCACCAATGGGCTCTTCAGTACGGATTTCTTTTTTACTTTGTGCGGTGGTAACGGCGGAGGCATTAAGTTTTCCTCATAATACTCACGTGGCATTTCAGAATAGTTAGAGCACATTTGATAATTGTAATAATAAGGGTCCAGATTTGATGGTGGTGGTAGGAAATCTATTTGGCGGGAATAACGTGACGCTGGACGTGAACATGGATGCCCTGGTGAAAATGGCGAGATCGTATAACGCTCATCAAATCTTTCTTCGAAGTGCTGCATTTCTCTAAAGTTGTTTTTGAGTGAATCGAAAATAGATAATGTAGTACTAGGATATTTGAAAATTTGGGTTGAAAAAAACAAAAATTTGGGAAAAGGGCTTTTTCCAACTGCTACGCAGGGATAATCTTTAAAAACTTTATTCAATACAAGTTTGCGTGGTATGAAGATTCGTTATTTATTTCTCAAAAAATTAACAGCCGATTGCTTCTTTCGTAGGTAATTATATTTACTGTAAAATATGTGGGTTGAATGAGCATGCAACGATTTGGATTTATTTAATAATGATATCAAAGTGCTTCTCAAAAGTCATATATTTAGCTTTGAGAGGAAAGTCTATAAATTCTTCAGCAGTTTAAATATGTATCACAGAAAATCATATCCTGGCTTTACTCAAATTTTAAAGCACAATCTGGTTTTTATTTATTATCCAAAAGTTTTATAAAATAAAAATGTACTCCAGTATGGCCATAACTTTTCTATTAGAGGATTGTTAAACGGAATCAGGAATTGGGGGGCGCTACCTTGCCCAATTGCATGCCTTTCTGACAGGAAGGTAGGTACTTATTTTTGATTAAAATTACGATGTATGATTGCCCCGCTATGTACAAAAAACTCACATCTCAAAAGTCTCGGGACCGAAGAAACCCTTACTCAAAATTGCTTTAAGCACGAATATTTTCGTACAATGCAAAGTTTATGAAAGATAACCTGCTGTATTTACCAGTTATATTAGTCCCGTTCGCGATCCAAATAATTGTTACAAATTATTAGGAATTTTTTGTCAAATTGCATTTACGAAGAGAGTGCAAAATGTCTTTGAATTTTGAGGGGAAATTGCAAATTTGTACTGGATAAAATGTTTCCCAGCACAAATTATCAAGCAAGAAAAGCAGCTGTATTCCAGTCAACAAACAATTCGTCGCTTGGCGTGCAATACCGCATACATACATATATGCAAAATGCAATATCGCATATATATGTACCAAAGGTCTAAAGGTCCAAAACAACCCAAAATAACAGTAAAGTGTAATATCGCATATAAAGTCGAAAACAAAATGTGGCGGTAATACCGCTTATATTTTGACTTTGACTATTATTTACACTGAGTTGTACAGAGCTAAATCTTACATCCTCTAAGTCTGTAAAATCGCAAAAATTGCAATTCTCATTAGAATTTTATGTTTTTGTTCAAACCTAATGTTAAAACTAAACTTGATATTGGCTTTTTTTTAGAGAAAATGTTGGAAGGTAAAAAATGATTAAAAACAAATTGAAATATTGTCGTTACTAAAACAATCGATGAAGCATTCAATGAGGTTAAACATTCTCCTATCCAGGAAGAAACCGATCTTTGTGCAGAAAACACAATCGGCAAGAATTTTAATTTAGAAATTATTAATAAGTCAAGTATTTTAGAAAGATATTCCCTTGAAATACGTTTTTGTCCGTGTGGTGAGTTAACTCTTCAGCAACAGGTGCTTTGAGAACTGTCAAAGATGAATAGAAATGTACTAAACCGCATGAAAATAGGTCAAATGGCAGCTTTCCTTCAATTCAAATTCAAAGTTGCGAATAATTAATTTTTCTTTTGATCAGATAGAAAGGAACATACTGACTTTGTAGACCATAGTTGGTTGCATTGACAGCATTTAAAACTACCATTTGGCCATCAGAGCTTTCAAAGCATTGTAAAGCAAAACAAAGTTTGCAAGGCTAACCAAACAGGCCTGCATTGGCCAATACCTTAAGTTTCAACATATGTATCTGTCAAAGTGAATCAGCACCGCAATGCGAAACAAGCGCTGTAACTGACGTCGTGATTAAGAAGATCACTTTCTATTAGTAACTAAATTTAAATTCGATTGAACTTGCGTGACTTACAACTTTGGTATAACGGGTTAATTTTTATACACATGAACGTAATATTATCAAACAATAATATCAAGTGAATGATATATTTTCCTTTGATGCTACTATGAAAATGCGCTTTCTTCTTCCTAGCATTGCTATGCACGAGCATTACGAGAATTTAAGTAGCAAAATAAACTCTTAAAAAAACGTGAAAATACACGTTTTAAATTAGTTACAAACTTCAATTTTATACAATACTTAGTGCGGTTTTATAGTTTCTATTTTACGTTTGTATTCGTTTGAAAACCAAGGATTTTTTGTTGAACATCATCAGACATATATAAATGTAGTATAAATATATTCAAATACATTTAATAAATATATTTGATACAATTCTCAATTTTTCTAAGTAGAAATAAAATCTTTGGGCAGACTTACACCATCACATTTTGCCATTTAATTAGAGCTATGGCTGCCACTTTGTCGCAGTTGTATTAAATCTTGGCCAAACAGAAGATTTCGAAATGAAAATATTTGCCAATTTTTTAGATTATTAATGATCATTGCCTTTTGTTAAAATTTCACATACTATAAAAACTAACATATCCTGATTTGAAATAAAATTGTTTGCAATCGTATGAGGACATACTAAACATTTTTCATTGAAATTTCATTGAATAAGAACCTGTAGTTCACATGCAGGGTCAACAAAACAAATCAGCAGCCGAGAGTTATATTGCTTTCATCAAATCTGTAAGAAACATAATCGGAATTTGCTGCGTTGTTTTCGTGTACGTTATAAAGGTACTGGGCAATGCCCTCTTGATTTGGTTTGCGAAATGTCAAAAATTAAGAGAGCAGCACTAAAATGCAAAAAAGTTGGCCAAATGGCAGGCTTACTTCAAGCTCTTCAAATAGTGCAAAGTTCTAGTTGACAGCCCTTTAATGGCTTTGACAAGATGAGGTGTCTTCATTGCTTCAAATAAATCGAAAATAATTATGTTATTTTTATTCCTAGGAAATAATAAAAAGTTGTACAAACTTTCTTGCTGCCATTATTGTAGGTGTTAATGCTGGTTCCCAGATAAACCAAGTCCTCCACTTCCTCGAAATTGCAATGGTCAACAGTGATGCAGGAGCCAAGACAAAACTATTTATTTTTGCCCTCGTTCACCTCCATATCGATATCATCAGCATACGCCAGAAATTGCTTACTTACTTACTTAAGTGGCGCTATAGCCTCTTATTTAAGAAATTTTGACCGAGTTCAACAAATTTCGCCAGTCACTCCTTCTTCCTGCTAACTGGCGCCAGTTGGAAATACTAACTGACGTCAAGTCCTTTCCACTTGGTCTTTCCAACGCAGAGGAGGCTGCCCTTTTTACCTACCACCACCAGCTGGTACCTCGTTGCATTCTTCAGGGCTGGAGCATTTTCACCCGTTTGCCGCTGTATTTTAATTATCTGGCCTATGTCTATGTCCCGATGAAGCTTATACAGCTCATCGTTCCACCGTCTGTGGTATCCGCCGTCGCGAAGACGTAAAGGTCCATAAATCTTACGGATAATCTTTCTCTCGAACACTCCAAGGGTCGTCTAATGCTCGACAGAACCTTATATGTTATGGTAGGGAGTACACTTAAACTCAAATCAGCTGGCATTCGTTCGTTCGACCATTTTTCGCAAATGAACTGCTGGCAGTCCGTCGGCACCAGCGGCCTAATTGTTTTTAGCCACGCTATAGCCGTTCGAGTTTCGTTCAGGTCAGGTAACAGTACTACCGATGTTTCTGTGCCACTATCATTAAACGGCGTGAAGAAGTGCTCCCTCCACAGTTTGAGTGTACTCTGGATATCGGTCATCAGGCCGCTGTTTTCATTCTTGCAGAAAGTTGCACAGGTCTTTAAACCTTCTATAAGCCGCCGTATCTTCTGATAAAATTTTCGGGAGTTTTTTCTATCGGCTAGCATGTCAGCTGCTCGCACTCGAGCATCTCGGTCTCTCTCTTCTTTTCTTTGAAGATACACCTCGCTTCCTTCTTCAACTCGCGATATTTCTTCTACACTGTTCGCGTTCCGCCCGATGGCAGCATGCCCCTGTGGGTAGCATCTTTCTTTTCCATGGCAGCGAGGCATTCCTCATCGTATCAGTCGTTTTTCTTCTGGCTCGCTGAAAACCAACGACCTCTTCAGCGGCGGTACATAATGAGCATGAAATTTGTTTATATCTGTTTGTTGAGCATTGCTCTATGAGAGCTGGAGTGCAAGTTGGCTGGCGAAATGGTCTGTTGTGATTGCTGCTTTTGGACGTCGAGCTTCCTCGCTTTTTGCTGCACAGAGACACGTGCGAATCTTGGCCGCGACAAGATGATGATTCTAGTCGATGTTAGCTCCTCGAATAATGCGCAAGTCTAAGACACTGGAAGCATGCCTTCCGTCTACCAACATGATCAAATTGATTTCGAGGTTTCCATCAGGAGAAAGCCATGTAGCTTGATGTATCTTTTTATGCTTGAACCTGGTGCTACATACTACCATATTTTGGGCTCCAGCTCAGTCCGTTAACGAATGTTTCGTCATGTAGACTGAATATACCCACCAAATATCCTTTCCTTTCCCACCTGGGCATTAAAATCGCCTAGCCCGAGTTTTATATCGTGACGGGGCAGCGTTCGTACGCGCGCTCAAGGTGCTCTTAGAATTGATCTTTGGTACATCGTCCTTCTCTTCCGTAGAGGCGTGGGCGAGAATCAGCGAGATTTTGAAGAATCTCTATTTGATGCGAATCGTGGCGAGACGTTCGTCCTGAGCGGAGTTAACGACAGCACTGGGCGACGGAGTCTCTCTCCCACCACAAATCCAACATCGAACTTGCGCTCCTTTACAAGACAGCTATAGTAGAGGCCGCGGTGACTGATCCTCTTCATTCCTTGCCCCGTCTTAGATGGCGGTGATGTCAGCCTTTGACTTTATGAGGACGTCCGCTAGCCGGGCAGAGGAATGTTCCCAATTAAGGGTCCGGGCATTCCAGTTGCATGCCCTTAAATCATAGCCCTTTAAATGTTTGCCGTGGTGGTCATCGGATTAGGGGGTCTCATCCGAGGTTTTTTTTTAAATTTTTCATTGGAAGCTGTTTTTACGTGACGAGTACCAAGCCCGGCGCACAACCAGATTCTGGGGCATTTTTAATATAGGACACGTTTATATAGCGAGCTCACACCTGCACCTACTGATGAACGGACGCTGCAAAGCCTTGGTGAGGTCTTCAACCGAAAACGTCGCAGTGACTGCACCAGTTGCGCCTTCTCAATTAAGCGCCCTACCAAACCGATGTTAGGGAGCTACCCAGAGGACACTTGGGTGAAACCACCCGGAAGTAGTGAGCTGCTTCTACCGCATGCAGAACAAGGTGAATCACGATCAGAAACTTTTCCCATTTCATACTTTGGATTCCTACCAACAGGTCCATTGCCAGCTTGGACCCATCAATGTAAAGCAAAGTAAAATAAAGCAATCAAGGCGAATATAGCAATTCTGCATTAGGCCAGAACCTTATTTTTTGCGACATCGGGGTGGCTCGCGAGCACGTTTTGTCATACATGGTATAAACATAAATGTGTGTCCTTTATAGGCGTCCAAAATACTCAACCGATCAAGATGCAATTTTTATAGTAGGTGCAAGTCGGACAAGGCGGAATTACGCCGCAATTTAAGACGAAAATACTATTCCCCATATCTTCCCAGCTTTTTGACGTAGATATAAGATATTCGACATATTTATATATATTTCCTTCAGATCAAGATAAATAGAATATTGTAAACCCAAAATACCTGTTCGAGCCGGGTATGCTAGCATAACATTATTTTGAAATCCTAAATGACGTTTATTGATTTAAATTGAAACAGAAAGAAATTGGTATAGATTTTAACATAACACATTAAGGTATTGTATTAGTCGAATATTGAATATTTTAATTTGTTGTAGATTACCGTTATATGAGAGCTTAGTGTGCTTTTATACCCCTGTTAAGTAAGGATACTAGTCGCTGGTATATTTGCCGTGGGTACCAATATTGTATTTTGTATTATGTATAGCTACTAAAATCAGTGTAGACAAATTAAGAGATGTTTACTGTTTTGACAAGTAAATTTGAAAATAATTGATACTTTGCTACAGTTTGCTTGGCAATTAATGTAAACAAATATCAAAATTGTATTAAAAATTTTGTTCAAACATAAAATCAAAATGCGCAACTAGACTCTGTCGCGACGGTCAGTAGTGTAGCGTAGCGGCTGCCAGTTTCCATATATAATAGGACATTAGTCTGCTTTCTATAATTTCCGAAATTGTGCTTTCAAATACTCTGAAAAAAAAAACTAGTAAAACCAAAGTATTCTGCATTTGCCACAAATACTTTTTGCATTAGAAACGTGCCCAAATACGTTGAGCATTTGTTTTAAAAGTGCGAGCACTGTTGAAGTAAATGCGTCAAGTATTTAAATTAACAGTGGAACACTTTTGATCGAAATACGGGGCACTGTTGTAGCAAATACTTATACATTTATGTTAACAGTAGAAGTATTTGAGATTAACAGTAATTGCTCTTGATTCAAATGTAATCGTATTTGTTTTATTGTTGTGTTTAACACCCTCCCATTTCAATCCCCCCCCCCCCCCCCCCCCCTCCCCATCCCACCCCTCTCCGCCCACTTCCCTATGTACAGTCAAAATTTCAATATCTATTTACTTTTTTCATAAAAAATATATTTTATTTGAGAATGTACAGAGTAAAGTTTACAAAAGTGACAACTACTATGCATGTACACATATACATACATACAACAGTTTTCATGGTGATCGGGGTCATTTTAATATCACGTATTAAGTAATTATCCACAATAATGCGAACTATTGCAGATTGGTCACTTTCTTGGAGGCAACCACAGTTTTCGTACTTCTTTATTATGTCGTTACCTGCTACTGTTTCTTTTAAAACCTCTTCGACGTTGGGTTCGTTGTTTGGGGATGTTGAAGGTGTGCTTGCAGAGCTCAGCCAGCTTCGAATGGATGAAAGGTTTGCTATAGTTCTATCACCACTACAGCACGTGAGCATATCGAACTAGAAAGACATTAATATAAATAATTTATAAGCGTGTTATAAATGTGTGCGAACCCCTCAATGTGAAAATTTAAACGGGAGTTACGCTGAATTTTTAAAATGATTTGCTTACATTATTTTCTAAACGCCATTTTGGCAAGTTGTACCGGAACTTAATTTTGTCCGCAATTAGTTCTCTGGCATTGAACATTTCGTCAATGTCGTGGGAATGGATCATCTGCAAAATTGCTACACTCTTTAAACCACACCTATTGAACTGTATCAATGCATTTGACGACAAATCCCACGAACACAATAAATTAATTAACTGTTCATCACTATCCAAAATTACTACGGACTCATTGTCGACATTTTTCGTTGCAGGGGACTCATCTCCCAACGGACATTGCTCGGCAAATAACGACAGCTCAGTTGATGGTATCAAGTCCTCACTCATAGTGTAAACTAAAATGCACAAAAATTGTTTTTAAACACATATTTTTGTTGAAATAAATGTGTATATACCATGACATACCTGCAGAGTAGGCTTTTCGCAAATGTCGTCTTTTATATAAAAAAAATCACTGGGGAAGTCCCTTTTAAACAGCCTCCGTAAGCAGCGGGCGATGCGGCAGGCACACTAATGTAAATGCAAACTATGTAAGCTCCTTTTGCGCAGCTTCACTATACGCGAAATGTCTTGAAGTAATCACTTTCACTTAAATTAATACTTTCAGCACATATATTTACCTATAAAACCCAAATTAAAGTATTTGCGCACGCAACACGTGTTTCTGTTAGAATGATCGATGGAAAAATGTAAGCGTCAACTTCCCTGTCATCGTATGGAGAAACAGTAAAATTAAATGCGAAATGGTTGTGACAAATACTTTTACATTTAAAAAACTGTAATCAAAAGAAAATTAAATACGAAACCTTTAAAACAACTATTTTTATATTAGATTTTAATAAGATGATTTTTAAAAGCACAGCCGCTTTTGATTCAAAAGTGCCGCATTTAAAAAAAGTATTTGAATCAAGAGCAAAGTATTTCCGTCAAGAGTTTTGCTGTTGAAACAAATACTTTTGTTTTACTGTACTTTAACTGCAGAAAGTATTTGATTTAACTGCGGGGTTTTTTTTCAGTGTACAAAGTGTCCAGAATGTGGTAGAATTTGGCAAAGAAGTTTCGTAGATATATCTAGTTGTTCTAAGGCGGGCGATACTGTGACCACTCCCAACATTTATGATTCCATGTAATATTTAATTTGTCAACCCTATATTGTCATTCAAATTTAGCAGATTACCTTGTATAGGTAACAAATATTGGATTTTTTGATTTTTGAATTTGACTGTTATATGCGAGGTGGCGATGGTTTTTGTACGATTTTTACGATTTTCGAAATTTTGTTTATTGACTTGAAATGCAATGTATGTACAAAATTGGATGGAGTTGGGTGGCATAGTTTTTGAGATATATCTATTTGCTCTAAAGTGGGCGGTACCACGCCCATTTCCAAGTATTTTCTTTCGCATTGTCTTTAATACTGATATAAATATCGGGTTATTTTTATTTCGGTAAATTACCGTTAACTGCGAGGTGAGCGGGTGGGGTTTGCCCGACTTTTTTTACAATTTTCGAAATTTTGCTTACCGACTTGAAATGCAATATGTGTATCAAAGTAAAGGTAAAGTTGGGTCGAGTAGTTTCGGAGATATACATATTTCTTATAAAACGGACGGTGCCACTTCAAAAATTACACACGTATTCCCTATCCGTTGTATCAAAGGTATTTGAGCAAATTATCGTTGCTGGATACTAAAACATTGAACTCTTTTTTCACATGTTCATCTGGGCGTGGTTATTTTCCGATTTCGCCCATTTGCAATACCAAACTATCTGACCCACGGACGGGCGGACAGTATATATGTATATATCTCTATATATATCTCGGTTGCTTTATGCTGTTACAAACAGCCGTTAGGTGAACAAAGTTATAATGCCTAGGCACCAATACCCTTTGGGACTATGTGATTGAACGCAAGCTGTTATATGCAATATTCATTTGTATAACAAAAATCTAAACCATTCAGTAATGTGGTTTATGTTCGTAATAGATGCCTGAAAAAAGATTTAGGTTTTTTCATTTTGGTTTTTTTATAGATTTTGGTTGAATATTTTTTTAAGAAGTGATGACCGTACCGAAAACACTTTATAAAAAACGAGCAGATGCACCACCTAAATTCTTGGAAAATGTTCAGAAGAAAGCGTTTGAATTAAATCATAGATGAACAAACGTGCTCTTCATGCTTTTTTATATTCTTCCATTTTCGATGCTTGTGATACAAGCATGTTCATTTGTCAAAGATAAATGTCTTTATGCTAATGATAGAATACCGAATTGCACCATCGCAGGCAGCGTACACGTCATAGGCAGAAACACAGAAACGAATATGAGAAGAAAAGGAAGGCGATGAGCCCTCAATTGTAAAGCAATGAAGTAGCGGTGTCATTGAAAGTGGTAGAAAATTGGTAATATTGCTTTTATTTCAGTGCAGGTTTATAAAAATTTCTCATATATATTTTTAGATCGTGTTGCAAAGCTGCGGTAAAGCGATAAAAAACTATACTTGTGGTTTGCCTTGTTTTAATGGTGTTTTATTGAAAGATACTATTTTTTACTATTTTTATGACTGCAAATCTATTTTTGATATCTGCATTTGTATAGGCAAACTGATTTTTTAAATTAAAATAATACAATACAATTCCAAAATACTTTTTTTGTTTTTCTAAAAAAAAAATAATAGTTCAAATAATTAAAAAAGAGAATATGAATATAGATATGAATTTAAAAGTTAATATTTTTGGCTTTTTTGAAACTACAAATTTACATCATAACTGCTTTCAACAACAGTAAAATATTACAATCTTAAGGAAAAAAATTATTTAAACGAATTTTATTACATTTTTCCTACATGGTCATCCCGGCTCTGTGCCTCAGATGAACTCCAAATATAATTAGCTTTTCGAGCTCCCGGAAATTTTGTAGTGATGTGCGGAACTCGATAAAATCAGGGGCTATAGAGCGTCATGACGATGAGGAAATTTTTCCGACGAATGTGGGAAATTTTAAGCTATTTGCATTTAACGGCAATTTTCCCTACATTATTACATTTTGCGCTCTGTATAGATAATATAATGTAATTTATGTACTTAGTAAGAAAAATTGTTCTGAATAATAATGGGTTTCTGGGCAACCACATAAAAAAAAGTACAGCAATTTTTTACACAAGAGTAAAGTGGGAGGTTATAAATTTAACAAATGTTTACGTATTAATTGAAGAACTACGGTGAATGTGAACATCGGAATTTATTGTTCTTCAACTAAAGGCATAAATTGAAGGCGGTGATAAAATGATGAACATATGTATATATGCATATATGTATACATACATACATATAGAGGATGTCCCAGAAAGCGAAGTGAAGCCGTAAACTGGTGCCAGGTCAGGTCATAAAAGTTATCAGTCTAGTATTTTTAGAATTACAGGTGTTACAAAAAAGGAAAAATCTACCCCCTGTGATGGTTTTCCGCTACTACAAATTTCTATTTTTTCTCGATTTCTGTTTATTATGTAATTATGAGTAACCCTTCTGAAAATTGTCTTCAAAAATTTATAGCTAAGCGTTCTAGCATGGAAGGTAATCACAGTGTGACACTCAAAAATACCTGGGAAGTGATGTTATTTTTCTTGTAGTCTTATCGAGTAGAACGAGAATCCAATTTTGGAATTTGTCAAACACCCCCAAAATCTCGACTTAACCTTAAAAACCCGATTTTTCGTGCTTTTGCGCACTTCTTAGCCCATATCTTAGCTAATTAACAACTTAGCTAAATAAGAACGGTTTAAGAAAGAAGAAACTCAGACCTTTTGAAAGATATACTTATAGACGTCTTAATAAAGCTGAAGAAATTTACTTGTTTTTGCACAACAAACTTAAATTTTCTACCCTTTTTCTTCTTTTTTTGACTTTGGCGATATTTTCACACACTATTTTATAAAAACATAAAATGAGTTTTAATTGCTATTTTTGCAAAACAAACGTTTCAGGTCACAATTTTAAATCGCGGAAAAACGTAAAGTATGCGAATGTTGTTACGGTTACAAAACCAAAATACTTAAATGCCGAAGTGCCTACAAAAAGTGAGTCCATTGATGCTGGTGAAACATATTTAGTAGAGGAAGAATTCCTTCCTTGTAAATCAAAATTAACGGAAAGGCATTTGGTTTCAAATTCTGATTTCGCCGATCTCGTGCGTGATTTGCATTTATCGAAACGAGAATCTGAAGTCCTCGGTTCACGACTAAAGCAGTGGAATTTAGTGGAAAAATATTTTCAAATAACATCGGGTTGAAAAAGCGACCGCACTTTGATACTTAGAGAAAGTTTTAAAACTGATGGCAATGACTGTGATCTAGTACATTGTGTAAATGTACCCAAATTACCCATTTAGATGAATGGCGACTTTTCATTGATGAATCGTGTAAAAAAATGTACCCTAAAAAAATATATATTCGTGTTCCCTTAATGAAGTCTGTAATGCCACCCTTAGGTTTAAAAGATGTGTTATTACACAATGAAAATCTTTTACCATCAGTTCAAATCGCGTATGAGCTTAACAAGAAATGATGGAAAAAATTTTACGGTTGATCGACTATGCCACGCATAAATGGAAAGTCATCGCTGACTTAAAAGTGTTGACAATTTGATTTGGCATGCAAGGTAGCTACACAAAATATCCTTGCTATCTTTGTGAATGGGATCCAATCGCTATGATCGCAAAGCATGGTCATCTCGAGAGTCACATCAGATAGGCAGGAAAAACGTTTTAAGCCTCCCATTGGTAAAATCTGAGGATGTTATCTTACCACCACTAATCTTAAAGCTGGGATACATGAAACAATTTGTACAGAAATTGGATGTTAATAGCGAAGCTTTTCTTCATCTTAAAACTGTCTTCCCAAAATTAAGTGAAGCTAAAATAAAAGGCGGTATTTATTAATTTGTTTTCATACCTACTTGTTTTTTATTTTTTTTATAATATGTGTATATAGGTATTTTCATTGGACCTCAAATTCGCAAAGTTATGAGCAACGTTACCTTTATGAACAAGTTAAGCAGTGTTGAGAAACGTGCATGGAAGAGTTTTGTAGCACTATGTGATAATTTCCTTGGGAACAACAGAAGCGACGGCTACATCACGGTTGTAAGCGAATTTTTAAGTGCATATGGTGAAATCGGTTGCAACATGTCGATAAAAATTCATTTCTTGTATTCGCATTTGGACTTCTTCCCACATCATCTGGGCCAGTTCAGTGATGAACAAGGCGAACACTTCCACCAAGAAATGGCTACGATCGAAAAACGTTTCGAAGGAAAAAACAAAATAAATATGATGGCAGAATATTGCTGGTCAGTACAACGCGAAACTGACGATGCTGACCCTTGGAAAAAACGGTCAAAAAAGCACTTTTGATCTATATATTGTCATTTAATAATATTTATTAGTAAATTAAGTTCGTTGTATATATTTGCAAAAATTTCGTTCTTATAAAAAGTAAAATAACTCAGTCACTTTTTGGCCGATTTTTTAAAAGAAACATTCGTTGAACTCGGTATTAAACGTACTCTTTGAATCTAATCAAAACTAATTTTGTGTTTTTATAAAATAGTGTGTGAAAATATCGCCAAAGTCAAAAAAAGAAGAAAAAGGGTAGCAAAATTTAAGTTTGTTGTGCAAAAACAAGTAAATTTCTTCAGCTTTATTAAGACGTCTATATATCTTTCAAAAGGTCTGAGTTTCTTCTTTCTTAAACCGTTCTTAGAATGAAAATCGGTTGTTGCGCAAAAGCACGAAAAATCGGTTTTTTAAGGTTAAGTCGAGATTTTGGGGGTGTTTGACAAATTCCAAAATTGGATTCTCGTTCTACTCGATAAGACCTACAAGAAAAATAACATCACTTCCCAGATATTTTTGAGTGTCACACTGTGTAATTACACTTTTTCCCAAAAAAAATTTGAAATTTCATGCTTCACCCAATTTGAACAGGCTGTACTAAAAAAGTAGAATAATAGTTTGGCAAGTAACTTTGAAAGTTAGTGCATGTAATAAGGATTCCAAAATAGTAAAATAGTCAACGGTATCATGTGGTGTGAGAGCTGACATTGTCCATATCGATAACAAATTCAAATTTTTTCTTTAAATAAACATAGCACAAAATAGTAGTGGTCGTTGGTTTTTATTAGTTTAGTTATAAAGACGAAATCGTGAAAAATGAATAAACCAAGTATTATAGTATAGTCAATGTGCGTTTCCAGTAAATAATATCCAGCAGAAAAATTCTGTCGCATTGTTATGTATTCGTTCTCAATGAGAGAAATATCAAATTATGGACTCGAACGTTATAATTATCAAATATCACAAATTATAAGCAAACCACCCAGCTACAGCAACATTTACATGGGATTTGGCGTTTGCGTATCTTGTATTGTATTGCATTTCAAATTATATGCCATTTGTTTTATAATTCATCAAAAATGCAACATTAAAAATTTTCACAATAAACAAAACTATATACAGTTGAATGCGTTCACGACATTTGTGGGTAAAAATATTACATTTTAATTTTTAATCTGACTCTAGTGAAAATCCTGTACATAGATGTTATTATGTTTATGTACGAATATATCTATGAAAAATGTCAACGGAAAAGCTTTTGAGTTGTGACTCTTTTATAAAATTTATTATTAATTACATATATTTTAGTCTCCCAAGCCAATTTATTTTGATACGATTAGGACATTACCCGTTCATGATAAATCTTATGTATGTGAATATAATTTTCAATGAAAAGCTTGCCTGTAAGTTTTAATATTTTTGTAACTCCTGTACTAGTTATAAGTAAAGAATTATAATAAGCTCATATATGTACTGTATGTAATAAAGTACTTGTAATTATTTATATGGGAAATATACATATATATTGCATTTTTCTTCTTTAATCAAAAACACGTATATCAATAACTGAAATTAGCTCTTTATTTTGCAAATACCAATAGGGGATTTTTTATTTTATTTTTTAAACTTGCACCAAAAAATAGTTTAAATACATACATAGAAATACTCTATGGGTTAGTTTTGTACCATATATTGACACATACTTTAATTCTTAAGCAACGTTATTAACTATTTACTAAAAGCATGATCACCCACAACCTCATTTCATAATCCATTTGAAAATTAATTAATTAGGTATGAGCAAAAAGTTAATTTAATGAATTTTATAGTAATTCCAAACTATGCCACGTTTTTAAAGAGATGAAAAAGCTTTAGCTTAAATTGAAATTGCAATCCCGAAAAATGTTTTATTTGCGTTACTTTTTAAACTTTTTTCTTGGATTTTGCAAAATAAAGGACTTTCAAGTCTTAATACATTTTATCCTGAGTTCGATATTGATGAAAAAATTATGTTTGAAAAAGTAATTTTTTGCATGGTGTTGTAAATGTTAAATGTTAATAAATTTTGATTAAAAATCAAATAGGATAAACCGCAAGTGTATTATTTTCATAAACAAAATTAAAAACATTTTTCGTTAACACCAGTCTCAGAAAGCGGGGCTAAGACAACTGGAGTGGATCGGTTTAATCATTCGAAACGATATCGAAGTACTTTTTCATTTCCCCAAAAATGATGGAAGAGTGGACGTTTGTACTAACTATAGTTTAGTTGCGTCATCCAAAATGCAATGCTTACCTAATATTGTGATGATGCCCGCTTGTACCAATTTGAGGCTTACGATATAGTTCAAATGCTGATCCACGTTGCTCCCGGCTACCTGCTAAATCAAGTGGGTTTCGCTCGGGTGTATGCGATGGGATGTTGCCTGTGTTGAAATAAATTTGTTAGAAGTGCATGTTATGCATTAAATTAATAAGCTGTTTTGAGTAAATTAATAGTGCAGGTTTTGGATTTGCTTTTTTACTTACCTATAGGCGCGGGCATTCCGCGATGGGGAGCAATGTAAGGTCCCGTTCCACTCCCGCCATTATAATGATGGTTACCAACATATCCATTGCCTTGTGGAGGCGGATATTGCGACTGTTGGACGTAACTACTGTTACTACCATATATTGGATGAATTTTGTTATTGTTATTATGGCCTGGAGAGCCTGGTGTCTGCTGTGCGTAATTTTGATGAGAAGCTGCCATGGACGGATAAAAAAATCCATTTGGTGAACGTGGAGAACTTGAGTCCTGCAAACGAAATTTTTGTTAGATATTTCAGAAAATATGTGTGAATAAAAGAGATATACTAACCCCACTTTCTCGTGGAGCGCCGATGCTATTGCCTCCTTGAATTGGTGGGCGGTAATTTTTCGGCTTAGGCGGCGGAACTGGCTTAAAAGGACCATTGCTAATGTTGTTTGATGATCCGTTTCCGCTGTTGCCATTGATGCTTGGAGGTGGAGCGACAAGATGGGGATTCTTCGGCAGTTTATTGTAATCAGCTTGAGTTACGGAGTTGTTACGACTAATGTCAACCGATTAAATATGTAGTACGACCCCAATTCAATTGGAGTGTGTTGATGGATTGTGATGTAATACAAGTGACAATAAAAACGGGGGAACAAAGGGCGAAAAAGATAATATGTATTTCAACAATATCCGGCGAAAAATAAAAGCGAAGAAAAAATGTAAACAAATAAATAAAATGAAAAACAATAAGAATAATATAAACAAGCAATTACAAGTAGTAAGAACCCATGGTGGAATGATAAAACGGCGTAATAAGTAATTTAACCTCACTTTTTCGGTAACTCTATCACGTAGCTGCATTTAAAAGTAGTAGAAAATGGGGGAAATGTATGACCCTTGTTAACTCCATCTTTAATACTATTTTATAAATGGGGAGCACATATGCCCTTTTCACTCCATTTTTCATACTCTTTCAATATGAACGTTTACCCCAGATGTTGAGTAGGAATAATCACAAATGTGAAAACACGATATAGTAATTCTGATCCCTAAAGCAAATGTAGGTTCAACAATGGTTTCCGGATATACATAGATCGAGTTTCTTTCTGCATTGCTAGAGAATGGCCTTTTAACTTTTGAAAGTTATATATCCAATGGATTAGCAACAAAAAAGGTCACTTCCCTCGACAGAATTAACATCCATATCTCCCTAAGAGAACTTGCCAGATGAAAAATCGGCTACAAGTATGAAAAACGAGGATTGGCGAAGCTAGAGCAATATTTCAAGAGCGGTCCAATTTGCATTCAATGTCATCAATATGCTGGTTAATGTGAAGAACAAAAACGCGATGGCCTTTTAAACGTTGAATGTTAGCAGAATAAAAGGGGAATGCATAAAATGGGAAGACGCACGTTTATATAAAAAGGGATTCAGTTATTAAAAGTATACATTAGCTTACAAATACTTTCACAAAAATAAAGAATTTAATTCATATTCCAAACCTTTTGTTTTATTTAAAAAAACTTTTGTGCGATCCGCTTATGGCTTAAGTCCAGCTCACAGGTGTAAAAAAATATGGTTAGTTCCTACAACGAAAACGCTGGAGTCAACGCAGCTCAAATGTCCCAAAACCACTGTATTAAATAAGACCGACGGTTGTTTTGTGCAGTGAAATTCACTGAGTTCAATATAAAAATTTAATTGATATGATGCTTAAGATGTTATGAATTTGCAAATGCCATGTTTCCTATTCCTACCTGAGGGTATATCCAAAAAACGGAGTTAAATGCAGCTCATAATTCACTGGACCTAAAATAACAACAGGTTCTTCCACGCAAACAAAAATACTATACAATGTGTCTCAAAATTTTCTCTGGATACGCTGGATCTAACGCGCAAATAAGGCAAACAAACGCTATTAGTATTAGGAAACTCGCGCTAAACTTATGAAAATCTTTACTCCTCACCCAATTACAAAATTAAACGATGTACTTGATGAATATCTCAAAATATTGTGAATTATAGAACGGTTATCAATTTCGTAAATTGAATTTTTAACACGGTAGTGCATAATAGAAAAGTCAGAAACAAAGTTGCCTGCTCATACTTTTTCCACGATAAACTAAAATGGAGCACGTTTAGTATTATTTCCTTTAGATTTTGTGGTGTTAAAATGGAAAGCGACATCATTGGAAATATGCGTACCAATTTTGTCAAAATTACAACAAACAAGTCGCTACTGACCACACCTTGTCTGATTCCACTATGGTAAGAACCTAAGTATATAAAACAAAGTAAAATCAATATCTGACGTACGCTTATTTGAAAATCAAAACGTAAAAAATTTATATATTTGTTTGCATCAACCCCTTTTTTGGCTTTTCTTCATATACGGTTCAAGAAACTATTTTAGCTGTGTATGTACGTATGCATACAAAGACGATATGGTTTAGCAAATTAAACCCAACTGCTTTACACCCTAGGTCAATTCGTATGCTTAAAAAACAATTTCTAAGCCCACAAAAGTACTCTATTATATAGTTGTTAGTGTTGCCTCCTTGCCCATTTTCACAGTAAAAAATCATGCTCACAAAAAGTGCAAGATAGTTAAAACCGATCCGAAAGTAATTTTAAGAAGAAACACATAAATATGTATATTGTAATATACACACAGACGTGTTAAGCATAAAGATTATTGCTCTTCATGCAATGAAATAGCAATTAACGTATATGGTGGTACTGCATTTGAATTGAGACGTCTTCCTTGAAGTTTAAATATTTTATTTCACTTGATTCGAAGCCTAGGGGGCAGATCTTAACTGAAGCGGTCAGTTGGATGCCACACATATTCACCTATTCCGCATCCGTCGGGACAATATACATATGTGCATGGTAGAGCTCTTGACAAAAATCGAATATCCGACTAGTCGATTAGCAACTTTATTGATGGTTGATAACCGAATAGCAATTATTCGATTAACCGTTCACTTTCGACTAACCGCTCACCAACGAGTAGTCTGAAAATCGACAAACCGAAATTATTCGAGTGACAGTCATTCATAATAAATTCATAAAAAACTTTATTATAGTTGAAAATGAGTTTCGTCAATAAGCATAAATATTCATACATATGTATATAAAACACAAATATGTATGGAAAGAAAATAACCAGTCGAAAAATCGAAAACGAACGTGTAGTCGAGTCGTTGTTTATAGGCGGTTAGGTGCAAAAGTCGAATAGAGGAAGTCGACTGTTTTTGTAAACATCTTTTGTTAATTGATTAACCGATTAGTCGATTAGTCGATTAACAACAGCTCTACTGCATAGGCTGCAAAAGTGTGGGGCATTTTTTCAAGATATCTATTTTTTCTTTACTATCTATTTTTTTTTTTTTAGTTTTTAAACGAACTTTTCCTTTTGCTTCTTGTTTGTCTTAACATGAAATTTTATAACTGCATACGCATATTCATGTAAATATGTACGTATAAATCTAAAGTTAAAGGATTATTGCGATGACAAAACTGTTGTCAAATAAACGTATCGAAATGATGATTTGACTGTACTCTATACACTTTGGTAAGAATTAATGGAAGTTAAGAAGAAAAAATATTTCTTGTTTACATACATATGTGTAATTATTATTATTATTAAATACATATGTATATATTTACAAATATTCGCGATAAATAAATTAACAAAGTGGATGAATCGGTAAAAGATGTTTGGACTTCAACTCAAACAAGTGTGTCGTAACTGAATATATTTTCAATAGTAGGTCGTATATGACATTCGGAGGTCTGATTTACAGGATGCGAATAGAAGTTCGTTGTTGCAGTTAAATTGGGATTTATGTTGATGCAAGAAGATACAAATGATTTACCGGCCAACAAAATTAGCTTACAAGGCGATGTGTGTCGGTGGTGAAAATGTGTCGGGTGTAAACGTAAATGATATTTTCTTTAAAAGTTTAATAAAGGTATAATGAATGAAGGGGTAAGCAGTTATACAAACGTAAACACAAAACGATTTTAAAGTTCCACCCAAGTAGGGAGTTTGGCAATGTTTTAATTTGTGATTAACAATTTTAAGACCGTTTGATTTTGGTTGATGCCATGTAGTTGGTATATATTTTTGCAAAAGAGAGTACATAAATGATTAGTGTTTGTTACATAAAATTGCAGTATTAAATGAATTAGGAATACCGTGATGTTGTGTTTAATATTCTATACAACATACATATGCACGTTATATGCATACTATCTTAAACATACATACACTCTGTTACGGGACTGTGAACCAAAACTCAAACTCCTAGTCAGAATTTCGATGAATCTTTATTTATGAAATTTGAAATTTTTCCAAATAATTTTAATTAAGCAATAGTAAGACATTAGAAAGAGGAAAACGATATAAATTTAACAATAATGGTTTATTTAAAAAGTAATTTGGTCCTTTGTTTCTCCATGATATAAAATCAATACTTTCTCTAAAAAATGCGAACTACGAATATACTTTCACAGCAATATTTTTGAGGAGGAAATCGCTCTGCAAACTGAGAAGTTCTGTCCGCCAATCTGCGTTTTGAAGATAAAAAATTATCTGAAACCTATGATACAATAGATAAAGATATTTTCACTCCTTTTCCTCAGACGCCAATGCTCCCATTTGACGTAAGCTATGATTTTGGCATTTCCTTTTGAAATGGAGCTACCTTATCATTTTACAAAAGTGAAAAAATTAATTTAAAAATTATTTGAAACTAAGTAAAGAAGAGTTTAAGTTCGTGTAAAACCCAATTGTAAATACCCGCGCATATATTTATATCAAATAAACAGTACTTGTAGTACGCAATAAATTCAGTTAATATAATATAATGCCCTCATTTCTAAAACATAAACGATTATTATTCATGAAGTAGTAACGATTATTATTTATTGGTAATTTGAATTAATTTTATTTATTTAAATGTAAACGAGTTGAAATTATTTTGCTTTTTACCTCCCACACTCATTTTACAATATTAAATTCTGCATACCAAGTTTGAGCGAATTTGCTAAAATATTTAGTAAAATATCAAATATTTTGATGTACTAAACTGTATATATAGGAACTTAAAAAAATCTAGAAACGGTTCGAGAAAAGTAGATTACCGCCTGCAGGGTAACTGCCAATGCGTTACCAAAATTGTCATTTTTTTAATACGGCTCTTTTTCTGTGAAATATTTTAACCCTATGAACGAATCCGCTTAATAGAAACGAAACGCAATACCAGCAGGAGTAGACTGAGTAGTGAATCTCTTAATGTGCTAAAATTATTTCAGAGCATTATACAATATGTTTGGAGTGCCTAACTTTTATGGTAATTTAAATAAATAACCGTTTTTTAATAACTCTGCGGCCGGGCATACAAATGCGTGCATAATATTGTAATAAGATTGAGGAGTTTGTACTAATACTGAATATCAAACGTAAGATACGAGCGAAATTCCATAGCAGCGGGAGGAGACTGAGTAATTTATCTGTTATAAACCTTATAAAGCAATGATTTGTTGTGGTGACAGTGTGAATAACGTAGTTTACGAAAAGTATAAGTATTGTATAAACACAATTTATGCAAAAAAAATCCAAATTGAAACTACCTTTTTGTATCATTCAGAAAACTAATTTTGATTGCCATTTAGTATTTCCTTAAAAAAAACATTAGTCAAGGTTCAATTAGTTGAAAGGTAGCGTTATGGGAAACCGTTAAGATAATCTTCTGAAGTATCAGGCGTATAACTAGATTCCATTTCGGCACGTTCATTGTTCAAATTATATTTTGAGTAACTCTATTTTGATTAACGATACGCTTCTAGAAGAATTGGAAAATTGTGTATTTAATTGCTTTCAACTTGACGCACTTTTCTTTCTTTCCCCGAAGGCAGCTTATATTTTCATTGAGCCTGTTTTTTAGCACTGTTTCTCTCACATATAACTTGTGTACAATTTAATTAAATTTGACTTTTTATACACGTGACAACTCTCTCCAAAATATAGGTACAACCTTGACCTCGCCAGGATGGAACGTTTGACACTCGTATTTTATATACTTGTGTATAAATTCTTTAACAAGTGCAACCCTCTCAAAATATAGCTATAAAGATTCTTCTAGCGAAATGAACGGGTCGACATACATATTTTACTATCCTGTTTAAAATATAGTTATGAACCATCTCCTCGCTGATACGAACCGTTTCATACCCATATTTCGCATAAATTGTGCATAATTTAATTAAATTCTATAAAAGTTAGCTATGAAACCTTCCTAAGCAAACAAAGTCATGGCTAAAGTAAAACACATATTGAAATTAAGCTTTCTTTCTGCTTGTAAAATTTCATTTAAATTATTGGTTTTACTGTTTTCTTTTTTCCTAAACCTTCGCGAAGCAATTATCACCAAACCCGCGAATGAAGTATCCATTTAGGTCCAGTTCTTTTAAAGTTGCACATTTTTAGAGAAAAAAGAGGGCGATATGGTTATAAAAAATTATAAATTATCACATTTATTTCTGCATGTCTTACGTAATGCATATAAATAGCATATTGCATATTACTTGCATATTTGCATATAAATTGTATATTTGCATATTCCTTGCATATATTAATATCTTGTAGAATAATATGAAGCACATCTTAATGTTCTAGAGATTTAATTTTCTGCATGTAATGCGAAAATCAAAGAAAAACATTTGTGTGAAGCTTAGGAATCGGATTAAAAATATTAAAGACCCAAATTTAATTATGGATGGCCATTCCGTATCTGGTGAAGTTTGTAATAACATGGTGATTTTGTTTTTTGAAATATTTGAATCGCAAGCAGATGTTTAAGAAGTTTAATTTTCAGTTAATATGTACACAATATGAATCTAAAATGAAAAATTGTGCAAGATAATTCAACTTTAGGACACACGAAGAAAAAGCAAAAGATGAAAAATCACGAACTCCACATTTGTAGGCCTTTAAGCAGTTGACGAAAACCAATGCTGAAACCATCGCTAGATTCGTCAACAATTCCTTAAGGATTTTATGGTCAAATAGCGATAATGACGAAAAGGTTTTGTTGCTAGTAATAGATATCGCAGCAAACATGTTAAAGGCTGGTAAAATTTTATTTTAACGCACCGCTTTGTACTATAAAATATAGAGAAATACCTACCACCGCGACTAATATTAACGAGATGAGGCACTTCGTTGGAAGCAGCTGTGTTTTATGCCAACAACTTGAAAAAATTTAAGGAGGTTTGTTCTAAATAGTTAAACTTCTAAATTATTTAGAATTAAATTGAGATGTTTTAGGAGCTGAGAATACAACAAAAAATACGGAACACGATGAATTTTAAGGAAGACGTAGACAATATAAACTGTGCATACAGAACAGCAATAACGAGTGATTGTTAAACAGAGGGACAAAAAATTAGGGTGTAATTTCAATATGTGGAGTTTAATTGTTATATTTTTGTTTATTTTGATGTTGCTACTGTTTTTAATGTGATTAAAAATGTAAGTGCAATAATTGTTGTAAGCAAACATATTGTTATTTTGTTAACACTTGTTTTTATGTTTTATGCACAATAAAATGCAGACTCCCTGATGAAGGCGCGGAAAACGGCGAAACGCATAGGAGAAAAAAAAGAAACTTTTGTTGAAGCGCCATTCACTTTTACATATTTATTTACATTTGCTTGTCTTAAATTGAATTTTGTTTTTTATTTTTAATTTGCAGAAACCCTGCATATAACTTACATATACATACATACGTACTTTGCATATTGTAAATAGTTAAAGAAAAGTCATTTTGGAATGCCAATAAATAGTTGTGAGACAATAGGATACTTATAAAAAATGTTAAGGTTTTGCATAAACATCCGCATGTAGCCGAAAATTGTCTAACGAAGACCACAAAATGGTATCAAACTTCACGGGACCGTGTTAGGTTAAGTTAGAATGGCGGTGAAGGAACTCAACGCCCAATGAATAACTAAGTGTAGTTGTAATATTATAGAGCCTTGGAGATTGCGTTAAAACCAATCGCAGTTGTTAAATTTCAGAATGTTGTTGAGGCTAGAATGGCCTTCCATTTTCTAATTAGAGCCGGGCATCTGTACAGAAGTTGCTCAACTGACTGTTGTTCCATTTTCATATCCGCAGCAGAGTGGATAGCTTGTGAGAGCTTCATTCGGCGGTTCCCGCGTTCCAATCGTGGCCGGGAGGGCAAGTAATATCAAAATTTATAAAAGAGGTTTTTTCTAATAGAGGTCGTCCCTCGGCAGGCAATAGCAAAGCCGTTTGCCGCTTGCAGTCGGCGTAGGTCCCTCAGTATGTGTTACAACTTCAAGACGCACACCACAAATTGTTCGGCCAAAAATCAGGCAAGGCGTAAGCGCCAAATTATTATGTTATTATTATTATTAGCTTCGGAAGTAATCAGTATTGGCAAGTTCTTCAAGGATCCGTGTTAACTAAAATTAAATATTAATACCTAATCGGTATTTCTAACGCACCAATAAGCTGAACCGATTTTCTTAACATTAGAACATACATATATTGCTACGTAAATTAAACAATTTTGAATGCCATTGATGTCATAAAATAATATAGAGAAAGATTTCGAAAAGAACCGCACATGGTCACATATGAGTCATACGTACATATGTGTGTCACATGTGTACATATGTGACTCATTTGATATATCGATTTCAGATCATATATGTACGTCGATCTTTACAGGATGGGAAACACCTTAATTTTGACCTCCTTATTAATGATTGTAATGCTTCGAAATGAGACTCCTTAATAACTCATTTATGACTACAAATGTTTGCTGAGATATTTCAGTCGAAATGACAAAATTAGAACCATTTATGTATTTATGTAAATAAATAAATATATACCATTGCGTTTTATGAACTTCTGTTTCTATGTTTAAAATTACAAATTTAAAATTATTTTACCTTAAGGGCACTTCACATTTTCAAAGAACCATATTGAGCTTACATTGGGTCAAATAATGTGGCAACAATTAACCCAAAGACACACAAGGACACTTCGGCGAATTCCCTTCAATAACACCACAAAACTCATTCCATTTTTGCTACATATAGAGTAATTGGAACTTTAAGGACCTTTATATTGGCTTGCTTTCAGAGGAATGCGACGTTTGAGCAACCGCTTAAATACATTTTTTTAATCAAAAGACGAAAGCAAGACGAATTCATATAAGCGAAGTTATTGAAGCAGCTAACATCTTCTTCTTCCACTATATATGGATTTTTCATTTCCCATGCCATCCTGAAAACGAAAACTAATGGTTTCCAATCCTTTATTCTCTTTTATCGTGACATCCAAGTATTGAAAAATTTGTGTGTGTACAATGGCGGATGCATTGAGTGAACGGTTCAACACTATAAATATTTGTGTCATGGTACCTACTAGGGCTTTCGATTTCTGCTCGCTCATTCTCGAGTTCTCGACACAAATGCGAAATGAGAAATGACAACCATAATGCGTTCGTTAGAACTTATACATATATTGACCGAACGATAATTTGAAACATAAGCAAACTACACAACAGTACGCACAAGTGCAAAGTAACAAAATGCGTGGAATACTGCGCATACACGATACAGTTAAACGATCCTCGCGAGAAATAGCTTCTCGAGTAATCTCGTGATATCGGAGGCTCTAGTACATACATGCATACATATGTATGTACTGAAAAACTTGTTTTGCAAGTTTTTAGGCTAAACGAACGCGATTTGATACAAGTTGGTACATGCTAATTTATGAACACAATAAACATGGGAAATTATGTTTCGAAACTAATTTAATAAAATAAAATACAGAAAAACAAATTTGGAATCGAAAAGGTGAGTAAACATACTTCAGCAAAGGCTGTTTTTATGCTTACATGAACTTGTAGCTTGTGCGCCAACAAATGAAATCAGGTGTTCGTAAAACTTGCAAGTTGTTACAAGATTTGCGTTCATGTACTCTTTTGGACAGTTTATTTTTCGCGGATGTAAATGGCCTCAACTCTTTGGATCCGTAATAATGGGAGTCAATGATGCAATAATATTATTTTTTTCCTACATTACCTCGAAAAGCAGTGTTGATGTTCGGTGGTGTTTGTATTGATGAAATAAACCAAGGCGAATTCAAATAAGGTGGGATTAAACGCGCAATGGCAGATAGTATTACAACAAGCACATAAATTTGCTGGTTACTGTTATCACCTTATTAAATTCGCTATGAAATTAACTATCAATTTTGAAAATTAACCGTCAGTTCGGAAAATTTTAGTATACAATAGGGCTTAATGACTCCATTGAACATTTTTCGTTTATATATCCAATTGAAATACTGATGAAATAAATGAAAAGTTGGGCCATTTAGTGAAAGCATTCTTGCAAATGTGCTGTATTTTGGTGGTACAACATTTCATGTTGTCGAAGTTCTATTTCCGTGTAGATTGAAGCTGCATTTTGCGCTTTTCATATAGTGTTCCGTTGTAGGTACAAGTGGAATATATTTAAATAACTTATATTAATAGTGTTTATTCCTTGGTTTTTGTACACATATTTGGGGTTTCCATGCAGACTGAGTATAAACTATGTACATATGTAATTAGTTGTTGTACGTATGTGCAAATAGATACGCATTATATATTGCAATTTGTGATTTGCTAAAACAATTTTAATAATATGAAAAATGCTCCAAAACGCGAATCTAACCTTAGAAGAGAGATCGTTTCACTTAATAAACCGTTGAGGCATTCGTTTAATCATCGAATATATCAAAAAAGTTAAAAAAATTATATTATTCAATACATTATATGAAAATCCTTAATTTTCCGTTGTAGTAGGCAACGAAATTGTAGGAAATCTACTACTAAGTATGTTTTAAAGCGGGTTTAATTTTTTCTCCGATTCCCACGTACTTCCAAATACAAAATTGAACTTCAAATCACTATTTTTGGAACCTTGCTGTTTTGGATAAAGTTGACTTTCCAGTACAGTGTTGTCGAAGCGGACTTCAAGTGAACTTCATAAGTTTTCATGTAATTTCAAGCAAAAGAAATTATGAAAAATATTTCTTGTGATTTTTTTTGAGGGCTGGAAACTTAGCTAAAATGAACTTTTAGAAAGTTGGCTAGAAATTGCATATTAAGTATATTTGCTATTTATTTATTACATTTAAATTTTGTTAGATTTCATTGTTGTATAGTGTGAGTTTAAATTAATTTATTTAACATTATTTCTTGGTGTTATATTTAAGAAAATAGTGGATTTTTTTTTTTTGGAGCCGAAGCCAGTTATTTTTTTGTTAGAAAGCAAGAATATTTCAACGTGGTAGACGTGATAACTGCTATTTCGGATATCATCACATCTCCTCATTTGACTTCTTTTTTTCTTGACTTTGCCAACGTTGGAACCGTACATGGAGTTGCCGTATAAAAATCGTTTGATTTCTCATTATCCCTATCTTCAACCAAATCGCTATCAAGTGTGACATCGCCACTGTGCGCTTAACAGCATGGTTGGTGACTTCGTTAGCAAATCTATATGTACATTTTTGTGTTCTAGTTATAGTTTGGTTATAGGCGTCCTCGTTCTAGTTTGCACGTCCTTTTTGCAATTATTATATTATTTTTTGGCATTATATTTTAGAGTCTAGTGTATTTTTTTTTGAATTGAACTCGATGCCAGTTTTTTATTTTGTATGTTTTTTTTTATTTATTATTTATTTTATTCTGCAATGCATTATTTCTATGTTTTTACATGCTCCTGTATGTGTATGTATGCCAATCTCATTTCTGTACTATCAAACTTTTATAGACTTGCTTTACGCATCATTTTAAACACTTCTGCTGATCAATATACAAAGTTGTAAAAGGCCGAAATAGTGAAAACTATTATATTTAATATTATAGCAGAATAACCACGGTATTCCTTTAAAAAATAATAATTGCCATACCTATATTTTCCATAGTCAGTTTTTGTCTCAACAACTGACTTACGCGGGCTGCTTTCAATTCCCAAATTAGAAGGCCGTAATAATTGTCCGTTACGCGTATCTGTACAAAATATTAAATCATTTTAGAAATACTAAATTTTTTGTGATTGTTAAGTTAATTTACCAATATTTCTCGCTGAATTGCCATCAATGTAAGGAGGTCTAACGGGACTGTTTTGTCGATTGAGATCGTTAGGAAAATTCCGATGATCGTGTAAAGTGCGCGCATAATCCGCCGATTGAGAATTCATACTAACTGCGGGTGGCAGCGGTCGGCTTTTCATTAAAGAAAAAAAATAAATTTAAAAAAATACTTGCAACAAAATGCCTACATATAACGGATGGGTTTTGTTTTTTCATTTTTAAATTTATAAACAAATTATTAATAATGCTTGTCATCAATAAATAATGCATTTTGGAATTTAATTTTTTTCATTAAAAGTGGAACTCAGTTCTTGAACGTTATTTTATCTCTCAACATAAAAATTGTTTTTATTGGTTTTGGCAGATAAAAAAACTCAAACCCCCACACCGCTTTTCTAATAAATATTTGGTGGTATATGTAGTTTGTTTTGAAATGCCTTAGTCAACATGTGCATTCAAAAATGATAACACATTTATAAGTATATATGTAAGTACATACTAGTTGAATATGAAGCCGACTCTAAAGTTAGTAGTCGTTTTTCGACATAATTTTCAATGGCATATGTGCCAAAAATATACGTTGCGAAAATAGTATATGTATTCAGTATGCGTTTTTAATTCCATCGAAATCGGAAAATAAATAAGGAGTTTCTAAATATCTCGACTCAGCACCATCTAGCGAATCATTTTTCGTAAAGACATTTCAATCACATGTGCAGCATAGCTTTCTTATATCATCAAAAACGGACCACAAATAATGATTTTCTGAATAACTCGTCTATATCGCCACCAAGTGGACCAATTTCATGTCAAACTCGATTTCTTTACGTAGCTTACTTACATACATATGTATGTGCCGAATGTGAGTCAAATTGGCTCTTAAATACGGGGTTTGAGAATATACCGACTCGCGCGGCACCTAGTGAGATAAATATAGCCCATAGCCTATTCCACGTGATTGTCTATCTGTATACAAATCCATCCAAACATACAAACTTTCATTGTTATAATATTAGTAAGATATTAGGGTGACAAAATTGGTCCCGTTTTTACATCGGAATTATAAAATGTATAATATTTTAAGACTTCCAAAATATTTCGGAAAAATTTTAAGATTTTCGTGAGCTGAACCGGTTTGAAAAAACTCTCAAAAATTAATTAGATTTTTAAAAATCAATTCAAAAAAAGAAAGAAATTTGCCCTAACTCCCTAAAGGTGGCGTTATAATAATATTTGGATAAGTAGCTATCGCATTAAATGAAAGAAAACGAGACTTTCACCATATTTTTTTTAGACTACTCGATAGAGAAAGGGAACTTCCTTAATTTGCTCCGCGCAATGATTTGAGTTCAGTTGCTCAGCTCACTCCTTGCTCTTTGCTTTTTGTACACGGTTTACAATGTAATTGTAGTCGCTAAAAGTTCTAATATTGAAAGCTCAAATAAGGATTGTGATGTTTTGAACAATAATACTGATACAGAAAATGTTAATGTTCGCAAGAAAAGTAGTTTTCTGTAAAAATAATGAAAGGTCAGCAGTATTCGAGTGCATCAGCATTTGACGAGTACATGAGGAAGCACTAGAGCAGCTAATTTCCCGAGAAATCATTACCTCTATAGATAACAGAAGTACAAGGATTTCGATATAAACAAATTTATTTATTTAACACAAAATATAAAAACAACAGTTTGGAAAGCCTTTTCCATGACAAACATTTCGAAATAAAAAAAATATTTCTTTAGCATAAAATATAAAAACAATTTGGAAAGTATTTTCTATGTCAAACGGTTTCGCTGCTGCGTGATAATTGCTTCTGCTTTAGAAAAAAGTCGTTTACTTGGAACTGAAGTTGCCACGATGGATAAATATTTAGAAGCATGTTTATGCAACTCTGGAAACACATTTTTCATATCACTCTAAATTTCAATTGGATTTCCACTAATAACAGCAATAGCTGATTCAAAATACATTTGCTCCACACTTAACATTTATTACTCCGTGTTTAGCTTACTGTAAAAATCACTCAAAACTTAGAAAAATCAACGTTTTAAATGCTTTTAATAACATCAAGCCTTCAAACGCGGCAAATACTAAGTAACGAAAGTGCTTTTGTCGTTACCTACATTTTCTAGACTTTAATCACTTTATACATTAGCACTCAAAAAACAACGGATAGACTTTCATTCACCACTCAACAAATTTGGATTACGAATAGATTTTATTCGCCTTTCAAATAATTTTGAATAACAAATAGAGTTTCATTCATCATTCAAATAATTTTAAATAATGAATAGATTTTAATTCAACATTCAAATAGCTTTGAATAACAAATAAATTTTGTTGTAAGTATGTACATATGCACATTCTTATATATACATAGAGAGCGACCGAACTTCGACTACGGAGTCGGCCATTGACCTATTAGCCTATTGGCCGAACATGGCCGAAGCCGAAGCGAACCGAACATTTTTAAATTTTTATTAGTATAAAATGTTTTCCGTGGAAAAAAGTCAAATCAGCCTTTCAAATTTACATTATAGCGGTATGGATTTCCAGTACTAATATTGAAAGAAGTTATTCACTCTGATTTAGACCCTTTTCTCAATGAACTTCTGATGCCCAGAAATTGAATTGAATGGGGAAAAATTAAGGTCGGGTTGGGTAAAAAGTTCTATTCAAAATATTTTTATTTTTAGTATAGTTCTAATAAAATAGTATATAGTAATAATACGATAAAATACAATAATTTGTTTTCTAGTATATTAAGAATTAAAACATAGCTAGACAGATTGTCCTAAGTTGTTTTATTGAACCCAAACATTACCAGATATGTAGGCCTGTTCTGCATTTCGATTTTGTTTGATGCAATTCCGACTCATTTGATGGTGGTATTCTTGATCCCGAGTGAGTTCGAATCGTTTTCGAATCAGTTTCATTCTGAGTCGAATGCATTTTATGTTCCTTGAACATAATAATGCCGTTTGGATGTGCAGAGACAAGAAAGTATGTTATTGGGCGTTCAAAACAACAAAAATCATTAGCCGAGATTACGCGTAGGCATATAACTAAGGCTGGACTCGAAGCAAGTATAAAGAAGTTTACATTATAAAAACTTCTTAATTTCCTTGATTTTGCTTCGAATGAATTTATGAAGTTTGTTTACAGATAGAATTAGCTGATGACAATGGTACTATCGTAGTAGTAGCAACAGTCACAGTTATGTTTATTTAAGTGTTTTTTAAATGTAAATATTCTGATAAATATTTATCAAACTAATTGAAGGTATAACTGACAAACAACACATGTATGTATGTATGTATATATTTCGGTAAATTAAGCCGATTACTTTTCATACCGAGTTGTGAAATCAAGAACATCAATCCATTTACATTCTGAAAGATTTGATCCACCAATGAAACCAAGGGAAATTTTTTCGTAGCAGAAATATGCCCTTAGGTTCGCCATTCCTTGCCGAGGTCCGACCGCTAATAGAAAAAAGTTCACGATCGGGCGATGCTGGTACAAAACACAAAATAATTAAAACCAGCAATTTAGCTATTTATTAAGATTTTCTAAACGAGAATATATGACTATTAAGTTTTTTTGTAAAATAAATAAATACTTGCGGGAACGTGTCAGTAGATAGTAGGGAAATATGTAAAAATACAGGAAGTAAATATTCCAACCAACATATACTAAAGTACATACATACATACATGGTGTACTCAATACATTCTTTCATTCTTGCATACGTCTAATATTAGTTCTGTTTTGGTATTCACTATCTAGTAAAAACCAGCACGAACCAGTAATAATTTAGTGGATTTTTACTGAATAGCGTTTGCGTACGCCAAAACTTTCAAGAAACTAACAAAGTTGGGGAAATTGAGAGAGCGAAAATGAAAAAAAAAAATTTGGTTCCTCAATTTGTGTACAACATCAAGACGCACACCACAAATTGTAGGAGAAGTTCGTCAAAATCGCTTAAGCGGTTATAGCGCCAATTAAGTAAGTAAGTAAGGGCTAGGAATTGTCATATGAATACTTAAAAATGGCTTTTGCGGCGCCCGCCTCCAAAGTATTTACTCAATTTGTAATCCATTAGTAAAAAGAGGAAGTCAATAGACTCTGGTCAATGCCGTCAATATATATATATTTATGCAAGTGGCATAATTCATTTCATTATTAGTTGTCGTGGAATGAGCAACAAATACATGAATATAATTTCAAAAATTATATACTTAATTTGGCTATGCTCTCATTTTAAAATTCTTACTATTCAAAGGCGATGCATAAAAATAATTTTATTGAAGTATCAAAAATTTACCACAAAATTTTCGCATACTTACCTTGCGTTTGGAACAGACTTGAGATCATCGGGCGCATTTGGACCAAGCCTACCAAGGTTTTGTACAGTTAACTGTGACGTATTATACGAATCATAACTAGACACACTGTCGTAGGAATTGCTATTTTGGTGTGTAACTTTATTGCCACTAGCCGGAGGATTGGAAATTGCTGCATTAAGTAGAGCCTGTCGTTCCAATGAAGCGTGGTGGCGATCCATCGAGTCGTTGGTGCTTCGAGAAATATATTCAGCTTGCACTTCGTCATTGACTATTGCTTTTCCAAACAGACATTCTTGTGCTGATCGACCCAACGTTCCGGTAGAGCTATTAGTACGAAGAGGTGTAGGTATATCACCTGGCCCAGGCTTTAATTGACGATCGATTCGTGGTGGCAAATCAGGTGCATGTATGCCATAGAATGATTGTGGGCGATCCGAAGATCCAATATCTGCACCAATGATACTGGACCCTGTCGCATACGTGCCATATTTATTGTCATCCATAGTTTGCCGGCAGTTTGATGATAAATTAACTGCATGATCAAAAGGAATCTAGTACCGCAAATTGAATGTTTCATTACATAACAGGCTGTTATAATGTATGTATTTAAAAACTATGTTTTTTAAACAAAAATTTGTGTTACACAATTTAATTTATTTGTAGATAAAAACTCTACATTCAAAAGACACTTCGAGATTAACTCTGGATCAGACTGCGTAAACAATTCATAAGTTTGGCCCGTGTTTTGATTATAGTATGAACTTATAGTTAAGGATGAATGATTGTGTAGGTGATTGCCGCTTACCGTATATGGAGGTGGTAGTCCGTCACCAACTGTATCTCTAGCCCTATCCAAGTTATCCTGATTAGTGGCAATCGACGGATCTGAGCTCGATTTAACCAATTGTGGCAAATTACCGAGGGACAACGACGTGGAAGGTCCCGGACTTAATTCCAAATCAGATTCCGGGCTCGATGCATACGATAAACGGGAAGTGGTCATTGGGAAAAGGAAATCGTCGGACAAGGACTCAATCGGCTAAGGTAGGTTCAAAAGCGGCATGGATGGATAGGTAAATTTGAGAATGTGTTAATGTAAGGAAGGAAATTATGATTGGATAGAGAAACCGTTTTGTTATTTGCCAAAAGTAAAATTTTACGATGGGAATTTATTAAAGAAAAAAATTGTTTCCAAAAGTAGCAATTAACGTTAAAGTAAACGTAAAACAATTCATATGTTTATTATATTATCAAGGGAAAGGCAAAGCAAATATAATAAAATTAGTTATAATATACATAAAATAGGGTTTAGTACAATGCAATGGACAATCACGTTTCCGACAAAGTATAAAAATATAAAAAGCAATTTATGTTAATTGGTTTGGGATTCAATTGCGGGGAATGAATAAAGCAAGGAAATGACCATGGTGATATTTGACGAAATGATTTTCAAAAGAAATATGAAATAAAGGTATAAAAACATTTAGTTAGCAACAGTGTAATACATATATAATTTATATAATTAGCAATTATTTCGAACTTGATATCTATATATGTAACTACGAAGCGATATTACTTTCTTATTACATACATTAATCTAGCAGTATATAAGATTAACGTTTTTTTTTATTTACATTAGGCACAGGCATAAAATTACACATACATAAATATTACCCAGAAATTAAGGTAAAAATTATGCAACGCGCTACTCTTAGAAAATAACGCATTTCATGCAGACTCAACAATTAAATCTTACTTCAAAGCTTTTTACGAAATATAAATAGTTGCAAAACTTGCTATTCGGAAGGGTAAAATATTTATGTGTAATTTCTTCTTTCCAACTTAGTTAATATTGAATATCATGCCATATGTTCATTGTTACTGGCAAATTTGTTATTTGTGCCGACAGCACTGCTATATAGTTTGCTATTGATGCAATGTTTATCCTTGTTAATGTTTTGATTATAAATTTCAGCTGATGTAGAAGTTTTAATGAAAGAAGTGGAAGAGGGAACGGCTGAAGCAAAGTTTCTAGCTGCCGGCGTTGGACCATACTTTTCATCTTGTGCTACTACTTGCCTGGCGGCCTTTTTTCGTTTGTCATTTTTATTAAAATGGCTGCTGGATGAAGGATACTCTTCGAATGACTTTGAGACCTCAAAATAACTAATACGTCCATCAACTTCGCTTTCACCGTTATTTATGGCTGCGTTGCAGTCGATTTTACCCTCGTTATTATTTTGATTATTGCGCATATTTAGTCGCGATTTATGTAATCCTTGAGGTGACAGCGGAACGCCAATGCTTGGCGTTTGTACAGTAGCCTTTGAGCTGAGCATCGTCGCGTAAGACTCTTTAGAATTGTTTATGCTAATGCTTTCTGGTATGCCTTTTTCCTCTTTCATCGCATCGTTAATCAAATTTAAGTTCGAGTCAAATATAGCCGGTTTTTGTATTAACTCGTTATAGTAGTAGGCAGTGGTGCGCGGCTCGACAGTATGAGGTGTCCGTCCAATATTTCGGGCAGGTCCTCCACAATTAGCGACACTGCCACTAATATTATTCAGGTTACTACCAAAGCTCCTATTCACAGCCGGAATGGTAATAGTAGAACTCGAGTTTACTATCGGCATACTATCATGGCGCCCAACGATTTCTTGATTTTTACCGTTTGAATTGCTTAGCAGATTTGGTTGCGAGCAATGGTATTGCGGTGTTACGTTATCGATTGTTACATCATTGATCCCACTCGAGAATTGCACAGTGGAATTTTGTGACGCTAATCCATCGGGCATAGAGGAGGCCGGTTTTATAATTGGTACTACTTTGTAAACGCAAGCTTGTTGATCTATGTTACCAGATGTGGTGTTAGGTATAGAATTGTAATTTATTTCGTGTATTAAAGGTGGGGGGCGTGGCGGTGTGGGAGACCGTTGGCCCATTGATAGCGAAAGCGAATTTCTCCTGCCAATGGAACAAGGGAGCACTGAAGATGATGATGGGCGACAGCAGGGAAAGTGGCATGGTGGAGCAATATGTGGAGGGAATATCATTTCATTTGGGGAATCATGGAACTAACGGATTACCAAGGAATATGAGAGAGTTATACAGAGAGTTAAAAAATTAATAATCACTTCAACCGGAAAATAAACTGTTTAAAATAAATTACGGCAAATCAAATTAAGGGTAATATTTGTGCAACCCAACCCTTACAACAACTCGTTTGGTAAATTTGCTGAAAGAGCAATATATGAAAAATTTATTTAATATATTCTTTTATTTTGGGTAAAAAAATTTATCACCGGATTGATGATAATAGTAGTAGCTCATTAGAAGAACACATTTTAGTTAGAGTGACACTAAAAATATGAAGTCCACTTTTCAAGTATATCCATAGTCAGTTTAATGTAATGCTCTACCATGAACCTACTTTTCGCGAACTCTTTACTTTGGAAAAATCTATTACTCAATACTGTCAAACACGTATTTTGCCGTTTACCCAGCTCATTGTTTACTTGAAATTATTTACTTGTAGCGCTTGAAACGAAGTTCCTCTATAATTAAAATTTCAATCAAAACCAAACTTTGCCTAATACCTATAGTGGGTATAGAAGAATTCATCCACTAAATCGATCAGATCAAACCTTTTGGTATGCTTAATAATCGTGAATCAATTATAATGTCGAAGCCTTTTTTAATTTCTTTAAAATAAGATTTTTTAAAATCAAAATCAAAACATAGACGATTCGAGCACACACAGGAATTTTTTCTAAAAGCTCTAATAGCTTTAACTTGACTATGAGTATGTGCCAGTGCTGTATTTTTATTACGACTGTATGTACATATATGGGAACTGAAAGCTCTAAAGCCGGTTTTCTCATGATTTTATTTTGTTTTTGTTTCTAAATGTGAGAAAATATATCAATATGTGAATACCTTTACGTTGCATTACTAGTAAACCTACTGCCCATTTCCAGGGGTCAAATAGTTCGTTATGAAAAAACATTGATCCCCAAAAATACATACTTAATTCATTAAAGGAAATATTACTTACTTACTTAATGCATACTTTAAACGGATAATTTTATTATTGTTATTGTTATTATGCATTACTATAAATTTTAGTATTATAGCTATCATTATTATTTAAAGGTATATTAAAAAACCAACACCGAGTTATTATAAGGATTAAATACACGATACTATATTAGTTAGGCCCATTTTTTTGTACTCGAGTTACGGAAGAACGCTCCTACTCGGATAAAGTTTCCTTTAGTTGCAAAAGCAACCCTGTTCCTATCTTTCATGAAAGATGCGATTTGTTTAGCGCTATTTAAGAACGGAAAATAATTGTGCCGGCAATTTTTAGATTTATGTAGATATATATTTATATATTACTATACAATTTAAAACGAATTAGGTCTTAAACTGAAATTTTCCACGTGTTTTCTTCCGGCTCATTCCCAATAGCGCTGTTTTTTTCATTTCGCAACACTACATCTCAGGTCGGATATCATTTTACCGAGTTGGGTCAGCTCGCATATTTTTCCTACTTAGTGTCGATATCCTAACTAGTATTCTTTTGCAGCTCGGTTACAAAGAAACAGACCTAATATAAGTTTCTACATAAGTAGTAATAATATTCTATATTATTTGCACAGTTATATTATGAAAACATAATAGTGTGCAATCATTTGCGACTTAGAAAATGTATCAAATTTTATACTGAAATATTACAAAAGTTAATACTATCTTTAATCTGCAACAGAGCAGTATACGAGTACTTTCTTGTTGGCTAGAAATGCACTATGGTTCAAATTCCTCTTTGGTGCCCGAAACAATTATTTTGCATTTTCTCAATATCTTTTACTACTCAAAATAATTTTTGACAGCATAAGGGGTAATTCACCCCTAGTGGAATTTGCTGTTCAATCAAATTCAAATTGAAAATATGCGTACTATGTGTGCATATAATCATACCTACATAATAAGAAATTCTTACCTTTGACTCGGACATCCATACCGCACCACTTTGTTGTAAATCAATCGCATCACGTAGTTTTCGGTACCACGACTCTTCATCGTTCAACACTATTTGTGTGCTAAATATATGCGACCAGATGCGTTCTAATTTTTGACATTGTTCTAACAATTTTTTTGAGCTCTTGTGTGCCGATTTGGGCAGTCCATGACGTAATTGTTTTATGACATGTTTGCTGTCCGTCTTCAAGAATATAACAATTGGATAGAATTGCGCATAATTAAGACGATCCACCGCATTTGGAGTTATATCTAATAGAGCGTGTTTGCCGCGATCCATTATATCTCGTATATTTGACAAACGCACTATCCGGCATTTCGAATTCGACTTATCATCATCTTGTAGTGGTAATGAGAACTTATCTGGAAAGTCTTTTGCAAGCCTTTCTCGCGCCAAGTCAGACACTGGACCGAAGAGAACAAGTGGTCGAACGAACCCAGGATGGCGAAGGACTACTCGTTCATAGGCAGGAAACTTTGATATGCTATCAGCGAAAACTACATCATCCCAGTTTTCTCTAGAAAGACTTTTAGAGCGGCGGTGGGTAGACCTGCGAAATATAAAGTCAAATTTATAATTTTCAGCTGCAACAACTAGTATAGAGCCTCTGATATTGTTGTATTTTACGAGTAGTAGTTATAAATTCTCATGGTGAAAAGAATACAGAAGGTGGCGCAGATTATGGTACTGCTATCCCTCTCTTGGAAATTTTAACAGAATTTCTACGTCACAATAGATTTTGTTTACAAAAGCAATTTTGTGTGTATTCTTTCTAACATGCATATCAACGTATTCCCTCTTATTTCTCTCCATCGGTAAATCTGGTGTGATGTTACAGCCAAGTAATTTTAATTCCAATCTGCGCAATCTTGTATTCTATCATTCTTGATAAATTCTGGCATAAAAACGATCTGTCATTCGGAAATTTAAGTATCTCCACAAAAAGGAGAAACCAAAGAAATATCTAGCAAAGGGTGTCTGTGACTTGAAATATTCCGCAACCGTGTTCATAGTGGAGAGTTCAAGCACGGCAGTTAACTAACTCTTTTCTAACAAGCATAGCGCTAATTTGATGAAGATCTAGACTTAGATCTATTGAGATTTTCTATTACTACCTTGTTTATATGATGCATTAACTCGTGACGTTAACTTACATCGTTTTGTTGTAATACGGACGAATAATCTTATAGGTATCGAGGAAAGGTATGTAATGGTAATAACCCAGTGTTTACTGAAATCTTTAGTTCATTACCTACTCGTATCTACTATGGGGAAGTCAGTATAGTACCGTTTTTGTGCATTTATTTTGTACGTGAATACAAAGAACATCGCAATGGTCACGTCGTTACATTACATTCTCTTTTCACGCAATCTTTTTACGCATTTGGTATACAGAGTACACACTTTGAATATTTTAAAGAAAACGTTGTGGATGCGTTCGACTGGTCCGCGCTTCGCTTGTTTTTTTTTTTATATCCGAGCACACTTTTGCACAAGGGTAATATAAAATAACGGTTGCTGGAATAGAGTTTGGTTTTATGGGAAACCCAATCACGTTTAACCAATTCGTATAGCTAGTACGTATTTTTGTAGGAATTAATTATTTGTAATTTTTAAATTACATACCTACTCGTATATATGGTTGGTTCCCTAATGTGATGTGAAAGTGGTTTAAGTTTTCTTTGAAATATACTTTGAATTAGTTTGGAAAAATCTTTCAAAAACTTATAGTGACTTCGAAAATTAGTTAATAATTTTAGTGAATTGTAAACACAGTGTTTATATTGTAATACGGTGTTATTTTCAAAAATGCGCGGTAAAGAGATGTTTCTAATAAACCAGTCGATGGTTTTTAAGTTAAAATCATAATTTTGGATTTTTTCGCGGTAAATTTTTTAAAAATTGAAAAATTCTTATCTAAAGTATAGTTTACCGTCTTCTTCGGAAGAAATTTCCTCTAGACTCATTTGAATTCATCTCTTTTTTATTTGCATTAAATTGCGCCGTTGCTAACTCTTCGGCCCGAGATTTGTTTGGTATGACACCACGTTGTATCTCCTGATGTCCTCGCCCTATTTTCAGCACTTGCCATGAACCGACCACCCCGTTGTGCAGCGTATCGATGACGCGAAACACGTCACCAGCTTTAAAAGCCATTTCACCTTTTGATGGATTATCGCAGTGGAAATGGGTTTTAATATGAAAAGAATCTCCCCGTTGATTAGTTACTACTTCTTCATACTCTTCTTTGCAATATTGTACAATCAAATCAATGCGATCTTGAAGGCTAAGTAGAAATAAAACAGCTTCTTCACGTGTCACCCCATGCATGTCCATGTCGTTGACTTTTACAATCTTATCTCCAGGGGTCAAGCCCTGCAAAGATGCCGGAGAACCGGGTTGTACGGCTGTAACAAATATTCCAGATTCATTTCCCCCAGTCAGACGTATTCCTACACTTCCTTCTTTTTGGAATGATATAAATCGTGGCTCCGATGATTGTCGCGGATTTGCTAATTGATCAGATTCGTAAATTTGACGACGGGAACTATAAAAATTGTCTCCACTACCAGTTCCATTGCCACGAGGAGGTGGTGGCCTAGGCGGCTCTTCGGTTCGTGGACGACCATCATTTGGAGGCGTTACTGGGCGATCAAGCTGGGAGAGTGAAACCGCATCCATAATAGGTCCTCGAGATCGACCCCTTGGAGTTAAATTGCTTTTCTCGTCGTTTATTCCATTTGAGGAACCATTTACTAGTGAGCGTGTTGGCGGTTGGACATACAAATTCTGAGATGAGTAGTTCGTTCCTCCATTAAAATATGGATCTTCCAGATTATTACTACAGTTTGAAAGCTGTGCTTGATGACTGATATATAAATTCGATTGTGTTGTAGAGTTGTTTAATTGATTGGTCATTGCTGTTACGGCTTGATTGGTAATATCTCGTAGCACAACCAAGTTTAAACGCTCCTTGCATCCATCGATAAGTTTCTTTGCCTCCTTCAGGCTCATTGTATCTCCACAGTTTGTATTGTGTATTCTGGTGATTACATCGCCTTCTTGTAGAGAATAGCCGTTTGCAGCTAACTGATCTCGAGCCTTTGTTGAAATTTCCTTTATAAATAATCTACAACCAAGAACAATGCCGTAGTCGTCCTTTTTACTTCCCTTAGAGAGAGTAACTTTAATTGGCTGCGCTGTATTGTTTTGCACAAGTGAAGTACTCAATGAATTTGATTGGCTCAACGTTCCAGGTATGACGCTTGTCCCATGAATTGGTACGCTGCTCGCATTCGGCGGTGTTACCCCCATAGAACTCATATTATGAGGCTGACGATTTTGTGCTGCGGAGCTTAAAGGCACACGTCGTTTAATAACAAGCGCCACTGTGTTGCCGCTGTCTCTTAAGACTTGAACTGCAGTGGCATATTCAACATTTTCTAATGAAACACCATTCACAGATATTATTCGATCGTTCACTCTAGAAAAACAAGGAAAAGTTTTGGTTATAATATATGCATAAATACAAAAGGATACTTAAAAACTGAGAAAAATATTTAAATAGTTGTCCTAGCATCTTTTTATCTCGTACGGTTTGGTTACTCACGTCGATTCAAATTTAGTCATAAGAAAATGATGTTTACTTAGAAAGCTAATTTAAAAGTATTCGATTTGATCAGAAAATCCTCCACTGTACTCTAATTCGTACTAGTTTATTTTCAGATTACACAGAGCACGTACAGTCTAAAGCTGGGGTTACACGGTCTGGCTAATGTGCAGATTTTGTACCGATTTTGTCTGCCATAATCTGCATAAAGTTTTTCTTATGTACAGACCATTTGTTTTGCAATTACACGATTTGTACACTTTATCCAGATTTAATCGGTACTTATCTGTACACAACAAATATATGACAGATTTCGGCACAACCCAGTTACACGATCTGGCTATTCTGTGCAGAACAAAGCACAATATACTTAACCCTTAATTATCGACAATCATCGACATGTTTCCCATCACTATCAAGTAATCTTAATTCACATATGGACAATATTTTTGTGTACTTTAATGATGTCTTTGGTAAAAAGAAAAAAATTAGTTACTATTAAAGAGAAGGTGAAAAAGCAAAAAATAAATAAAAAACGCCAAATTTGGGTAAGAGATTGGCTTACAAAGAGGCACATTGATGGCGCCTACGCAAAGGTTATACGTGAATTTTGTGAAGTAGACAATCAAAAATTTTTGTTGAAAAATTTTCTACGCATGGATGAAAACACATTCAAGAAACTGGTACAACTTGTTGCCCCATATATTGAGAAGACGGACGCCAATATGCGGAAAGCAATCACAGCCAGTGAGCGTCTGGCGGTGGCGCTGCGTTTTCTTGCTTCTGGTGATAGTTTTAAGAGCCTCTGTTTCCTTTCGTATTGCACCAAACACAATATCAGTTTTCATCCCAGAAGTTTGCAATGCAATTTATAAAGCATTAAAAGATAAATATTTGAAGGTGTGTATTTATTTATTTTCATTTCTTGAGCAGTTACAATAATAAATACATAAATAACAGACTCCATCGACCGAACAGGAATGGATTGACGTGGCATCGAAATTTAATGAACAATGGAATTTTCCGAACTGTTTGGGCGCTGTGGACGGAAAACATATTGTTATGAATGCGCCTGCTCATTCTGGTAGCACTTTCTACAATTACAAAGGCACTCACAGCGTTGTATTAATGGGTATTGCAGACGCAGAATACAAATTTTTATATACATATTGACGTTAGATGCAATGGACGAATATCTGATGGAGGAGTTTTCGGAAAATACACGTTCCAACAAGCTTTAGATGAAGCGTCGCTGCAATTACCCGCATCACGTCCTTTACCAAGTCGTGAACTGGATGTTCCATTTGTTTTGGTAGCAGACGATGCATTCCGAATGCAAAAACATTTACTAAAACCACACCCCGGAAAAAATTTGCTGGCCAATATTCAACTACCGATTATCTAGAGCAAGACGTGTCATTGAAAATGTGTTCGGCATTATGGTCAGAAGATTTCAAATATTTTCACGTCCGATTCAGCTTAATGAGGAAAAAACAACTATCATAACATTGGTCTGTTGTGCAATGCATAACTTTTCATTAACTGAAAATGTAAACTATGCTTTGGATAATTTTGACGAGCACGGTGACATATTGCCAACTAATTATTACCAGCACAATACTGGTAATCAAGGAGGAGAAGAACGCCCAACGACTTATATAACCAACGAAGCTAAAGAAGTTCGTACAGAGTTCGAACAATATTTTATCACAACCATTGGGGAATTACCTTTCCAATATAGTGCTATATTAAAAAAAAATATTATTTAATAAATGTTTTTGAAATCGATTTTATTATATTTTCATTCATTGTGTATTCTTTCATTTGTGCATCAGTTATTGCTCTTGTTATCGTCAATTTCAAAATTTTTGCAGCACTGGTATTTTGATTTGCCATATCACGCAACTCAGATGCCACGAATGTGCCAAAGTGATCCCATATGTCTTCAGTACGGCTATTCAGACTGTTTACTGCATTTTGCAGAACATCTTCAATAGCATTACTGCTGCAAGGCGTAACAGACCGTGATTTGGGTGTCTTTCGATTGGTAGATAAATTTGGCGTTGCATTGGCAACCACAGGAGAAACTTCCGTTACGTCTGTAGCAAAATCAAGGGTGGACACCGATGCAGTCACTTTCGCTCTGTCGTAGTTATTCAAAAATTGCATAGCAGACCAAAATGGCCAATGTGGTGCCGTGCCTTCAGCGCCTTGTCCCGACTTGGTTGACAGTTTTGGTTTTGCATGGCTGTAACCAGTTTTGATGCTGGCCCACTTTGCCTTGCATTCCTCTTTGTCATAACCGGCGCACTATTTTGCGACTTGTGCCCATCTTCATCTCTTCTATTATGATCTCTATAATCAGTAGAGGAGTATTCCCAGATGCAAGTATGTTTTTCTACTTCATTTATGAGTTTTAAAGTGCTCTCTGTCGACCATGTTGTTTTAACATGTGGCCTTTTCCTTGGATTTTTTGGTGTTGCCTTTGCTATTGGCGTTGCTGCCGTTTCCATATTTTCCGCTACTGCAGAAATTAAAATTTCATAGAGTTCGTCGTCTGACATCTCTAAAAAAATGCGTTTTACTATTTTATGCATGAAAATAATATTAATCTCACCAAAACACGCTCGCAGAAATATATAAATAAAATGGTGTAGGGATGGGACACATATCGATTACAGTGGAAAACAGTGGTGTGATTATTTTTTGAAACACTTTTATTATTTTTTAAGTGTCATCTGGCCTGGTCTGCCACTTCCATCTGTACTCGAGTTGCAGATCGAATTATCTGTACATTAAGTATTTTTGTATGCACATTTATATCTGGCAGTCGGTTATACGGTCTGGCATACAGAGGGCCCGTTCTTTTGTAACCTAGTTGCAAAAAACACTAGGTAGGATAAAAATTAGCATGTAAAACAACAACACTAACTCGGAAAAATATGCGAGTTGAGCCAACTCGGTTATATGATATCCGACCTGAGATGTAGTGTTGTGAAGCAAAAAACCCGCTCTATTGTGAATGGGCTCTGAAAAAATACTTGGGAAATTTCAATCAACTGTCAAATCTTGTTTGTTTTATGGATACATAAACAAAACAAATAAAAATGGAACAAGGGTAAGTAAAATTTGCGCTTCGTGTGTTTCACATAAAATTATGAATTGAAACATGTTTGTTATTTCAGAATGCAAGAAAAACGGCGAAAGAGATGGTCCCGTGAGGAGACAACAGGGTTTTTGAAATGCTACCTCGCCCGGAAAGCGGAGTTGAGCACCTAAAGAGAAAGAGGTTGGCCTGCGCGAACGTGTTAGAAGGCATGGTGTCCATGGTCATTACAGTAGGTTCAAGAAATATATGTTTGAAGAAATTATATTTATTAATCCACTTCCAGGACTTTGAAAGGACGCCGCTGTGTTTGGGGTCGAAGATGCGCAGTCTTCTCCAGGCCTATAAGGCGGCACGAGACAACAACCGCAGAACCGGCGCCAGCCCGTGATCTGCCCCCTATGTGGAGCAAATGGACGAAATGTTTGGGAGTAGTCCGATTATTTCAAACGACCACACGGTGCATGTGGGTTATAGACCGTTTGAAACACTTTCGGTAAATGTGCTGTCTTTGCTTTTGGTTTTTATTTTACTTGTAATTAGAATATGAAATGATCTGAATTTAATTTTATATGTGATACTCCTTGTGAATTTGTTTTAGTTTTATAGATTTTAAGTTGAATGAAATGCAATGAATTCTTGTAAATATTTTTATTAGTGAATTCAAAGATATAAATATATACATATGTATGTGTATGCAGTGAAATTTTTAAATAATATTTTGTTGTCTTAAATAATTAAAAAGGGTTTGCCTTCTGTCAAGGGCTGCGTCTAGGTTTCATTCTTCAAAACCTTTATCAAGTGCAAACGTATTTTCATCACTCACATCGTTGATATCGCACAAATTTGCCACTGGCCTAAATGCCACTGTATTGCTTACATACCAAATGTACATATACACGGATTTTTTGTGGTAAGATACGCGTCCTATCACCACCAGATGTGGCAGGTACGTAGTTAAGACTCCGAATACTTCACTGAAAATAAAATAGCATTAAGTTTATGCATTTCTTTTACACACATTTTGTTATTACTTGTTAGATATACCACCGTTTGGCGTCTTGGCCTCATGTGCATTTTGAAATCTGCCTCACTCATTGCATCGAGTGTACCTTCAAAATTGGAGTACTTCTCATGGGCCTCGTTTTCACTCTCCGAGTCTTTAGAAGAGCTGCAGCTGGCATATATCGTTTACAATACTTCTAGTACTTCTTGCATCTCTCTATTGCGACGTGGTTTGCAATGATCACCCGTGTACAAAGACACCATCTACAAAAGTAAAAGGTTATTTAATGCATTTATTTAATGTTTTTAAATAAATTTAACAACTTACCACAGAATCCTCAGAATTGCTCATTTTGTTTTGCTTCTTTAAAATTTCACTAAACAAATCATATGTTTAATGACAGATATTGCCAGTGTTGTGAAGTAACTAAAAGGAAATTTTATCAGAGTTGGAGTGTTTTTTTGCAACTAGGTTACAAAAGAACGGGCCTTGAATTGTTTTTTATCTGCCTATCTGTACAAAAACTCTGGCTATCTGGTACAGAACCAAAAATATTTGGCGCTTACATGGTCTTCACATAAAATCGGTACAAAATCTGCACATTAGCCAGACCGTGTAACCCTACCTTAATGTTAGATAAATATTTCCTTATGTAGTTCCGTCAGGTTTCTTGAATCGTTCTGACTTTTATATACGATTTTTACCTTTTATTTATAGAACAGCTCTTTGCAATAACAAATTTATTGAATCAACTTTAGGGAAATAATAGTTAGTAAAAAATTAATACAATTACCAGTAGATATAACTTGGAAGGACTAGAGAAGAGGATCGAAACTAATCAACGCTTTGTCGATTTCGAACCAGCTTTCTACAGCACGAGAGAAGTTACCCATATTCCCCGATTTCGGTATTCCTGCTAAACTATTTCGGCTATCTAAAATGTCGCTGACTTACAAAACCAGGTCCGTCATTTTTAGGAAGAAACAACTGCGCCGTTAGTGCTACCTTTTCCAATCTGGATTAATAAGCGAAGCGAATGCGACTGGACATGAGCGAAGACAAAACGAAGTACCTCCTGTTATCAACGTATTCGCGTCTTGGCTCCTACAAACCTGTTGACTTTTACGATTTTGGAAAAAAGGAAAACTTTAGGTATTTTGTAGCCAGTATAATAATGTTAGCCGCGATATCCAGGGGAGAATGCCTCTTGTGAAGAAGTACTACTTTAAGCTGAGTAGACAATTGCCTAACGAGGAACAAACACCACACTTATGCCTGTGCTATTGTAGGTGCAGAAGCATGGATGCTGTCAACATCAGATGAGATTCACGGCTACGCAGAATAAGTCATATTGTACGTATGCAAGAAAGGAATCCAGCCTTGAAAGTGGTGGTTGCCTCTACAAGGGAAAGGCCAGATTGAGAAGGGCATGCCTTGATTGATTTTTATAAAAGTTACATCAACCTCGCCGAGTTTGAAAAGCTTATCTGCAAAAAAATCTATCTTTATCTAACATTTGCGTTATAATACATTATTATATATACAAACTTACGCATACTTTCGATAACAGTGAAAATACAATAAACAAAAGTAAGACTCCGCAAAAGAGCTGATAAAATAAAAAAAAACTTCAAGCAACAATTTTTATTGTGGATTGTATTTTCATGCCGATGTAGCCTAAAAGAATGCACGATTTTTATTATCTGTTATTATCCTAAAAACTAACTAAAATAAATAGTTTTAAAATACCCAAAAAAACCCACACAGTACTTAACTTGAGACGTACTGAATAATGCATTTAAACCCATCATCTTCTAAGTTCTCAACATCGTCATGTGGAGTCTCGGTTTCCACAACGGTCTCCGCCTCAGAATCACAAGCCGCATCTTCTGACGTCGGATCCATGTTAACTTCTCCTTCGCATGCATTTATTTCCTTGGCTTCTATATCAGCACCTTTCAATCACATGAATTGCCTTTTATCCATTTACTTTTTTTGTGGGAATTCCCCAAATATATTCACTTCAATAATAACTTACAGTACAAACGGCGCTTTTATACTAAATTGCGGTAGGAATCAAAGATCTGCATGAGCTTACAAGCAAACAAACGCTTTGTATTGTCAGAGAAAAAGATTTGGACGATGTGAAGGTTACTGAAGAATTCAGCAAGTCGCTAAAGGATATGTCATTTGTACCATCAACTTATCCCAGGTCACGCACTGTTCTTGCTTCCACGGCTCTAAGAAATACATACAGCGGTACCGAAACAGCAATCCGCCAGTAGTCAAAAAACTGATCGCTGTAGGCAAATTTGGCGGCCGTCGTAGCCTAGTGTGTGTGCGCCAAAACGCCGCTTCACATGACACTACTTAAAATATATATATGCTTTGTTTGTGTACGAAAATCTAGATTAGTGCTATACAGCTGATACATTCCGCCAAGCTTCGCTCCCGTTGAATTCGAAACAGTGTTGAATAAGATTGTCTGTGATGTGACAGCTAGATCATCTGTAGTGATTGCCAGGAAATGTAATGAATGGGCCTTGGAGTGGGGAAATTGAAGAACAAACACCAGAAGAAGAACTCTTATTGCAACACTGTCAGCGATGACCTTTGAGTGAATGTGTCCAAAATGAATCATGGGACTTGGTGTACTGATACATATGTATATGGAAGCGCAAGCGGCTTATTCTTTTATCAAAACCTAGAAAATACCAGAAAATGCCTCAGCATACTGCACAATATGCATGTTGCATACGTTGGAAAGGTTGTTTGAGCGCATAATTAACGATAGATTGATGACAGCAATCGAAGAAAAAGGAAGTTTCTCAGTGACTCAGTTTGGCTTCAGAAAGGGGCGATGAACAGTGGGCGAAGCCAGTCAAGTGAAACAGTTGACGGAAGAAGCAATCAGTGGAGAAAATGTACAATGGTGTACTCCTATTGCCCCTGCCCGAACGAGTGAAAAGCATAGGATTAACTGATGGCATAGTGCCCGTAATAGGTAAGCACCTACGAGAGTATAAACCAGCGGAAGCAAGACTCGAACTTTTGAATGAAAAAACAGAGGCGGTTTTAATAAGCAGCAGAAAAGTTAGAGAACTGGAAATTATCTCCAATTTGTTCTTAAAAATCTTGGTATCAAGTTTAGCATTAGACGTGGAGCACACGCTTGGAAAAGACGAAAAAGTGTCAGAAACGTGTACAACTTTACGCAAACGTTGTCATGTCATGCCTTACGTGCCCAAATCTGGCCTAAAGCAATTAATAAGAAGCCGTATGCACTTGAGGTAGGATAACTATACCGAATTTTCAAAATATATTCTAGAGAAGTTTCTACGAATTCAATCGAAATTGCTAATATCGCGAGGTCATAATTTGAAATGAAAACGCTGCAACTACTTGCATAAATAAAAGAGATTTTTATGTGACAGCACTTAAGTCATGCCCTGCCTTCACCAGCCTGAGTGGCGTATGCGTCCAAATCTCGACCGAGATACGTGCCATCAGAAAAGTATGAAAAAAAACTTCAATGGCAAACCTCTGAGACAGCGTTAAACAGTAGGCCACTTAATTTTGGGTAAAACATCGCGACGCACACCTCAATTTGTGGAAAAAGTATTATTAATGTCTTAACTGAATTTTAAAAATTCGCAAGTATTTAGTAAAAATTCATAGCTAAGTGTAAAATCCTTACGTATACGTGGGTAAAAGCATAAATTACTTACTGTAACCGATCCTCGGCAGGACCTCCTTTTAAAACGTCGCTAACAGCTATCGAGGGGTCTCCATTAGCGAAATGCGGATTGTCCCGTCCACCAGAAACTGCTATACCAAAACCATATCCCGGAACACGTGTTACAGAAACCGTATGATACTCCCATGTCGTACGATCGCCCTGTGAATTAAGAAAAATTTGTACGTAAAATAAAAATCTCCGTATGTATGTTTGTAAGTACATATATTAGCATAAAAGCATATACATATGTTTCAACATAGGCATGTACATACATATATGTATATACGTATGTATATGTACGTAAATGAAAGGACGCTTGCGTGAATAAGTGGGGGTTTGTCATTCTTGGGGAAAATATAAGACTTGTACCCATAAAGAAAATAAAACAAAAGATTTTATTTTTGCTGTTTTTCAGGTCAATTGATAAATTATGTATTAAATTCAATAACATATCACCTCATAACTTTGCTGGGACTTCATTAACACAAAAAAAATTAAGGTGTGCTGGAAAACAATGAAGATAATTATGTATTAAATTCATTAGCACATCAACTCATAAATTCACTGGGACTTCATTAACACAAACAAATAATAAACGTACACTGGAAAATAATGAAGATAATTCAGAATTTGTAACTTGCAAAAGTATTTTGCATTTGACTAAAAGTTGTATATAAATAAATGTAAAAACTATCTTGTATTTCGTATGATAACAGATACTTTTAGATACAGCTTCCAAACGTTTTGGCATCGACTCCACCAACTTTCGACAAAATTCAGGTGGTATTTTTCCCTCCCCTTTGCAAAACCTCCTTGAGACTATTTTTTGATGAAATTTTGTGTTCACGCGCTCTATCTTCAAGGTATGCCCAAAAATTTTCTATAGGGTTTATGTCAGGGCTTTGATGGGGTGTTGGAAAATGTTTTGCGTTGAAAAGTAACCAAATTTTATAGTCGGGAGCCGTATGCTTCGGGCCGTTGTCATGCTGAAACAAAAACCAGTTTCTTGCTAAACCCATTTTTTCTGCACAGGAGTATAAATTGTCTTTAAGGATGGACAAATATACATATGTATGTATCTGTCCATTATGTTGTCTATAAAATCAAGATGTCCAACTCCCTGAGCCGACATACACCTCCACACCATCACCGAACTTCCGCCGTGCTTAAAAGTTACTTTGAGGTTTTTTATATGCAGCTCTTCATTTGGTTTCCGCCAAACCATACGACGGCCATCCGATCCAAAAAGATATATTTGCTTTCGTCGCTAAATATTACAGTTTTCCAAAACTCGAAACTTTTACTTTTGTAGGTGTTGGCGAACAAAAGTCGCTTTTCTTTATTAATATTTGAAATACATAAGTGTTTTTCTCTGCGCACTGTCTCATCAGAAACTTGGGTATGTAGATCCGCTGTAAACTTGTCGTTAAGGTTTGGTGCGGATAAATGTGAATTTTCGCGAGTTAAATTTTCTATACCGCCGGGCACCTTACACCGTTTTACTACATTTTCTATCGTTTGACGACATCGGCTAAACAACGTATGTAAATGTATTTTGTAGGTTTTCCTTCATTATGAAGGTGCAAAATTATTTTCCGATATTGTTGATTTGGCATTGTTGATCCGCCACATTATCACAATTATAAACGAAATGATTCAAATTATGACCATTTCAATAAATATGCGCTCCAGTAATCATGTATTCAACTGAAATTTGCAACAAGTAAACAAATCTGCACCAAATAACGGATTTAAAAATAAGCAAAATATTTTTGTGAGTTGCCTAATGATGTGAGTTACAAATTCTGAATTGTTTACAGAGTGTTCCTATGTACAATGATTGTTAATGTGTTAATGAAGTCCCAGCGGAGTAAACAGTAGATATGTTATTGATTTGAATACATTATTTATGAATAAAACAGAAACAAATGCAAAAATATTATTGTTTGGTTTATTTTCTTCATATGCAATTTACTTATGAGAGCCACTGTCTATAAGACTTTTAAGAATATATTCAAAACTATGAAAACCCGAACTTCAGTGTTATTTACACTAATTGGAACACAGAACCATCAAATAACTCGTTGAACACTTTTCGAAATTAGCATACACTGTTATTGCTTTTACACTGTAACATTGGTGACCGAAAATACTAAAATGCATTATTCCGAAATTCAAATTTCCTTACAGAAAATAATATGATGGTTTAAAAGTGATTATCTTTCAAATCGGCATATTCTCTAGTATACAATGTACAGCGTAAGAGAGCGTGTTTCTTCATTTTAAAGCCGGATAACACTATTAGGGCATTTGGACAAATTTTATATTGAGACAACAATTTTTTATCACTACAGGATTGGGGTTTTAAACGGGGGCTGAATTGATTCCCAATGAAGACATCTTGTTACGCGTTCGGCACTTTTGACTGGTATAATACCCGTGTGACAACCAAACCAATTTTGGTAGTGCTCAACGGGAATTCATATAGCCTGAATTTGGTCAAGCAGCTTATTGAATTCGCTTGGTGAACGTAATCTCAAAATGACGTGTTTGTTTACTGTCAATCTGCGTATAATTTGTTAGTGTACATTTTTGTTTTTGTACGCATAACACCACCTGATATGAAATCACCGTGGTAGAGCTCTTAAAATATCGAAAATGTCGTCTATAATTCACAAAAGTAAAATAGCCTTTTTGGTAGAAGAAGAACAAACAAACAAATCACGAAGCATATGTATTAAAAATTTGCTACAAAACAGGTTCGACTCTGTAGTATTGAAATAGTGAAAATGTTTATTCAAACACAATTATTTATACGAAAGCATATTTAAAGAACTTTTGCGCCTCACTCATCTCATATTAAAAAGATGAATACCACCACTACCTTTTGAACGCCTAGTAGCTTCTCTTTGTTTCCTGACATCTTCGATAGTTTACAAAGTTTGTCTAGCTGTTCCCGAATAAGAAATTTAAAAAATAACAACGTATGTGTATGTATGTATATAGCTAAATGTTTAGCCGATAGTGCGCGGCTTTATGTTTTAACCCAAATTTGGAAACCTACACCGGCGTTTAACGGAAAATGAAATTATGAGAAGTTTTTATGGCTGAAATGCACTTGACGTTTAAACGAGGAACCACTTCGATTAGAAAAAACTCATATTTAAACACTAGCACCCCGGGTGAAAGCATGACTATGATGCACACCCGGCCAAAGCGGTCCAAAGGTATGTTATGCCATTTATTAATAGTTAAATATCCACAGTTGCATGCACATTATTTGAACAAGCATTAAACAAATTTCGATTATTTTCATTAATATTATTAATGTTAATGGTACCACCAACAAGCCAACAGTAAGCTAACATAACTGCGAAATTTACGAAATTGTATTTTTAATGTCAATCGATACGATAACAAATGATTTTCATCTTCGGGCCTCCACCATACTTCACCCCATGTGATTAATAATGTCAAGGTCATGCCAAAGAACATAAAGTTATAAGAAGAGACAACACGTTACTTTTGCTTTACTCGTTGATCAACAGGGTAGCCCCTTCTCTTTTAAATCAAAAGTAACGCGCTGTTCCTTCTTATACCTACATATATATTCTTTTGTCATGGGGTTTTGGGCACCAGATCAAACTTCATTTTGATAATGGCTAATATTTATTAAGCCATAAATATTTCTGTACAGAATTTGCTAATAACTTGACTGTAGCGTCATCTATTGAATATAAGCAAAATTATAATGAATATTGGAACTATTTTCCGCCATCCCTTGTCAAGTGCCACCTTCAGTACCATTTTCGGAGAACCGTACCAAACTTGACAAGGGATGATAAATCGTTCCAATATACTTCATCTTTTCACCCTGTCGGAAAAACAGAAGATTAAAAGGAAATAAGCAAATAAATCAGATCGTTGTAGGGAATGACAATAAGTTGTCATTGAAAAATGTAATTTGTAAATTACCAATGCGAATTATACAAGAAGGTGGTAAAACGCACAAAAACAACTTTTTGAATTTAAGGATGTCACGATAGAAGAATGAGAGGCATTATTTTCGGTGCTCAGGATGTCTACAACCAACTTAAACTCTTATAGCAGCAAGTTGACTCCCCAAAAATCCTACCAAAATCACTCAATACAGATAATGGATGAAACCCCCTTCAACCAACTAAACGATCCCGTGAAAGCCCAGATAATATACCAAATAACAAAAAACATAGGAAACTGTACAAATATTTGCTGAGTAGCCCAACCCAAGTTGAAACTCCCCAACCTACCCCAATATTTATTGACATAATTAACAACTACGCCCTAAATAACCCTGTCGCCGAAAATAGTGGCAAACTTTTACGACATAAAGCTCGTAAATAACGAACAAATTAAAGTCCAGACATCGACCCAGGCAGCGTATAGAACAATCGTGCCAGAATTAGAACAAAAAATACCGAGTTCTATACCTATAGATCCTAACAAGACAGCGCATTAAAAGTTGTTATCTAAAATATGCACCCATCTGTAGATACTGAAGATATTAAAGACTTTTTAAGAAGTTTTGATCACTTGGGCACAAATATACGGAGAGTGAAATATTGGGGGACGAAAAAGCCACTACCAATGTTTGTCAGTGAGCTGAAATCAGACCCTAACAACAAAGGCATCTATCATATCACAGCCTTATTGCTTTTGAAAATTATTTTTGAACTCCCACGCCCGAACGGAACGCTACAAAACTTTTTTTTAAATAAAACAAAAAAGGTTTGGGATTTGATTTAAATTCTTTATTCCTGTGAAATTACATTCGATGCCATTATGTATGGAACTCGATTTATTTTGCATGGGCACCACGTTCACGCTTGCAGAAGTCCAGACGCTGAACCCAATTTAAGACGGTTTTCAAGCATAAATCGGCCGGTACTGCTGCAATTTCACGTTCGATATTCGTACGAAGGTCATCAATCGTCGCTGGCTTGTTGGCATAGACCATAGACTTGACGTAGCCCCACAGGAAATAGTCTAACGGCGTCAAATCGCAAGACCGAGGCGGCCAATTGACTGGCCATTTCGTGAAATAACCCGTTCACCAAACTTGGTTTTCAAAAAATCGATTGTGACATTCGCTGTGTGGTTTGTGGCGCCGTTCTGTTGGAACCACATATTGTCCAAGTCCATATCATCCAATTCGGGCCAAAAATATTCGGTTATCATTGAGCGGTAGCGATTCCCATTCACAGTTACGTGCCGGTCTTGATCCTGACGGAAGAAGTACGCCCAATGACGCCGCCGGCCCATAAACCGCACCAAACCGTAATTTTTTCGGGATGCAATGTTGACTCATGGAGTACGTGTGGATTGCTGCCTGTCCAATAACGCATATTTTGCTTATTGAAGAAGCCATTCAGCCAGAAATGACTACGACCATAAATTGGACGTAGCGCTCTTAAAGTTGAGGCCATTGACTCCGAATTTCGGTAGTAAATTTTAATAATTTCGACTTGATTTGTTGGATCGTATATCTTTCCATGATGAAATAGCAAACCTTACTGAAGAGAAATGTCAAAAGAGCGGGGAAAAATATGGCGACGTTTGCGGTCTACTTTTGTAGCGTCAATAAAAAAAATACCCATTACAAACGAGATGCGAAAAATGTTATCCCTGCTGAAGCAAGTAGTGCAGCAAATTGCAATCATGATGAATCTTCTCGTCACTCTCACGACTAAAAAATGTGTACCTTCACACCGTAAATATTATTATTCGGAATGCAAACGGGCTATCAAAGCATCTACGCGAGATAAAAGCATTCCTAAAGATCTATTATATCGATATAGTTCTTAGATTTTACAGAAAAAGCCACTTTGAAATTTCAAATTATAAGTTCAACCACACTTTGGACCCAGATGATAAAGCATGTCCTGGCTCGTGTATCCTGATTCGAAGCATAAAGCATGAAACATTTCAAAGGTAACTCTTGTCGCACGGAAGCTATACAAGACACAAAGATCAAAAGGCCCATTAAAACCATCCGCAATTTTTAGTCCACCCAAAACCCACAATTAACACCAAAGAACCCACAATTCTTCAAAAATCTTTGGAAATAGGTCCTTAGCAGGAACAAACGTCCTACCATAAGTTCTGTTACAAGTTTAGACTGTTATAAAAATGAAACTATAAGAAATTTTTTAATAAAAACAATTTTATTTAATAATTATTTTTTTTAATGGCCACCTTTTGCTTTCACACAAGCGATCAAATGATTCCATTGATCAATAGCAGCAAATTTTTGTGGGGTAGTCGACAGGCCATGTTCTCCGACCACAAACTATCCAATGGATTTAAATCTGGACTTCCAGACGGCCAATCATCCGCAGCTACGAAACCAGGGATATTGCTTTTAGGCCACTACTGGGTGATTTTTGCCTTGTGTACTGGAGCAGAATCTTACTGGAAGATCCAATGCTCTCGATGGAAGAGAGTATTGCTTATCTGTTTTACCACGCTTTCTACCACATCCTGCTAGTACACTTTAATCCCAGTTGTAACCTTATTTTCACAGAAGTGAAAAGCTGGATGGTAACCACGTTGAACCGTTGCAGTAACATTTTTTGCGACTTTGAAAGTGTCTGCGTAGATTTTGTCGTTTTGATTATTTAAAACATCTTCAATAGTGAACATTTTCTCATCTATAAAAAGGAAACTTTGCATCTGTTGAGCCTCATTTGCTTCAAGCGCGTTGTCAGAAGATGACCAGTTGGCCGACGGTAGGCTTTTATATAGAGATCATCTCGAATAAATCTTGACATTAAACTGGTCGATATATCCATTGCCCTTGGCATAATTTTCTGTGTTCTAAGGGATTTCTGCAAATGCGTTCGCGAAGAGTTTTTACGGCTGAATTGGTTCGAACCACGCGAGGACGACCACTTGTCTTTCTGTCATCAACTGTAGACGTTTGGGAAAAAACCTTCAATAGTGTTAAACAATCATTATCAAAACAGATTTTTGAGACGCTTACAAATATCTCTTGCACTTTTCCACACTTACATAGGTATATAAAGCTATCACCGCAATACGATTTTCTTTAGCGCTCCACTCCATTGTTAATAAGCGAAAGCAAACACTGAACTTATTATTTTATATGAGTAGACGCTGCGTACAAATTATAACAAATAAATAGCGGCAATTTTATCTGCGAATTCGTCCTCGTTCTATGCATTGTAAACTTTGTAACAGAATTTATGGCAAGACTAAGTATATCAGGTGTTGGCTTTCGTGCAAGTCAATTATTTGTGGAACTCAATCATTGAAACTCTGGTTAAATGAGTTGTTCGACGCATTTACAAAATTTTTTTTATTTTTTGTTTTTTTTTTAACGTGACTAACACGAAAATAAAAATCCAAAAAAGTCCTAGTATTAAACAAATATTTGGCTCTTACTTATTGAAATGTGAGAAATATAAAATATAAGAATAAGCGAATCCTAAGACTTGTTTGTGTTTTTAATATATGAAGATATATTTTGGGTTTGTCCAAATATTTATAGAAACTTAGGACTTTGTAATTTTTTTTAATAGAAAATAATAAGTTAAGGCTTTTTTTATAACTTCTATATTTAACATCCGATTTATCAAAGATTTTAGTGGTTAGTGGATTACATAATTATCTATTCTAATACGTAATATTTAAGTAACGGTGTATTGTTCTGCATATAAATATGTAAATAAAATGCAAAATGTAATACAATTAATGATTTTTGACTTTCGGAAAGTAAATTTCAACACGTAAAACCTCTTTAAGCGGAATTAATTTAAACGTGCAAGTCTAAATGTAAAATAAATAAGGTCTTGAAATTGCATACTTCCAAACTCAGTTAACAGAGAAAAGGAATTAACCGTGGTGCAATTATCCGGAAAATAATGTATCCATTCATATAACGTAACAGGATATCTTCTAAATACCACTTCAATTTTTCCAATTGTGATACATAAAAGGGGATTTTTGTGCATAATTCTCGAATTGGAGGATAGCGTTAATAAGAAGAAAATTCATATGAGTGATATACGCTTATCTTCAAATAAATAATTATTGCTAAATTTTTTAAAAGCCTGATTTGCTTACCACAGAATTGTTAAGTGCATAGTCCGGAAATTTCATTTTTTTGCTATTCGTTTTATAACAGGGATGCAGCCGAAATCGAGCGCCACTGTGTAAAAAATTAAAAACACTTCCAAATTTAATACATGAGGTGCCTTCTTTTCAAACGATGATTGGTTTCATCTTAATTTAATAGCCTCTGTACGTACTTAAATATACATACATATGTATGTACATATGTAGTACATACATATGTATGTATGTACATATACTTTTTATTATTAATTTACTATGCAAGGAATCAATGTTTTAAAAACGGCGGCCTAAAACTGAATACGTACACGTAAACGACTAAGTATATGTATGTATGTAAGTATGTATTGTGGGAATGAATTATATGAAATGAATTGGCTGCATTTTGAAATTACCCGGCAAATGAATGTAAAACCGCATTACTACAAATACATTATAATTGCTCCTTAATCTAATATGTACATACATGTATGTACATACATACGTTTGAACATATATGGCATTTAGTTTTAAACGTAATATATTGTTCGAACTTTTATCTAGTTATCGTAAAGTAAGTTAGTTTAATAACACCCGTTAAAAAGTCGCCTCGACAAAATATGCCTATAAGTTCACACTGTAAAATTCGACAGTAAACTAGTCGTATTTGTAAGTTTCTGTGTGGATTGAACCTACAAAACGCAGTGCCATGGCTCTGTCGGATCGTCTGATTCGAAAACATAAATAAAAGGGAATACCTGATACCTACTTACACATATGTATATAGATTTGTCTGCACGTACATACTACATGCACATGCTTGAATGTAAAAAATACATACATACGAATAGATTCGAAAATGGAGTAGAGAAAATTAACGTTGAGAAAGCAGTAAAATAAATATACTTATGTACATATACTCATGTATGCACTTCTGTATGGATGTATATATGCATGTATGTACATATATCCGTCGGTGAAAATGTAAACAGATGCGGATAATAAAGACTGACAAACTGTGCGATATTTAAAATCTCTTCATACTTCGCTAACAATATATATGTACATATGTAGGTTTGTATAAATATTGAAGTAGCATGCATTCCTGCTCGTATAGTCTGTATATGTATGTATATCTTAACATATGTACATATGTATATGCTCATATACATATATGTATTTATATACGCATATGTATATGCAATTCTTGTGTATCCACAAACGTACGTCAAGATGTTTGTAGATAGCAGCGTTGTGTATCGGGCTTTCAGAAGTAGTCATTCCACATTCTTCGGCACAATAATCATATTGCATTTGGCCTGCGCTTGCATGTGCATACTATACTATGTATGCATGTATGTACATATGTATGAATGAATAGAAATATGCATTTTTGTATCTTGATATGCGTACTAAATTTTTTCTATTAGAATTTAAAATCTAATCATGTCTGCTTTTACGCCATATATATAAGTACATATATATGTATGTACATATCTACATTCATATATAATTATATATGTACTTATGTATGTATGTATGTGCATCAGTAGTCTTTACAGAGCGGCTAGTGGGGCGATATTTCCGGTGACTCCAGAGGCCCTCAGAAAATCAGAAAAATTTACGAAATACAGCACATACATATGTATATACATATGTATGTATGTATGCACATATAAACACTGCGTGAAAAAGCTGACCCCCGTGTAACACTATTTCAAGCCATTCCCAAAGTAAACACTGAATGCAGGTATGTATGTATGCACATATGTACATATTTATTTGCATATGTACATATACATACATATTAAATGTATACATATTAACTTAAACATATGTACATCTGCATACATATGTACATACATACATAGTTAAAATTAAAGAAATTACAGCTTGAAAATATTTACAATTTAATTAAATCTAGATGCTCTACTGTTTATAAATATTTTGTGGTTTCATTTTATATGTACGAGTGAAAACGTTAGTTATATTTGTAGAACACTAAAAACTGTCAAAATAATTGTGGTGTTCAATATAGAGCGTAGCTTTAGATATTCGTATTTTTATACATAGCTTTAAATACATTATTAGATAAGCGCATTTGTTGTTTTAGATTGTACATATTTAAACGTGTTACACATTAGACTACATATGTTCAGACAGGGAAACTTTTGTTGCTTATTATCGGCGATTTTCCTTTTGGCGTTGCTCGTCGCGTTCACACAGAGCAACTCTGTTCAGGCAATTTTTTGGCATTTCATTTTATATAATTTTCGCAAGTTTCTGTACGCTTCGCTTAAGCGGCATTTACACATTCTGAATTTTGTTATTATAAGTAAAAGGTGAGTTGAAAAATGAAGTTTTAACATAATTTACGTTAATATGTATAGTATATGCATACACATGTGTATATTTAATCGCAAAAAAATAAGAACAAAATTCATTTCCCAACTTACCGTATGTATTCACTTAAAATTCAACAAAACTGCAACCACTGAAAGAATTTATAAATGAAAAGGAATGCCAAATTTCTTAGCTGCCGACTGAGACGAATAAGAACACAAAGCGTGTCGCCCGAGCACGAGCAACTCGGTGCCCTTCCCTTTTCCCCGTCCCTCTCTCTCCTACAAGTAACGAGTTGCCGCGACAAAAGTTTTCCTGTCTGAACGTTGTCTTAGCGATCATTTTCGACATACATATGTACATAGCTTTCTACAAACATACATACATATGTATGTACATATGTACATAAAGACATATATGTATATGTACATATTTCACTAAATACTTGTATCGAATGGAATCTGAAAAATGGCAGACAAATTCATTTTTAATTTACATAATATAAATTTGACTAAGTTCTGAACTTCATTTAATTTATATAAACAAAATTTTTGGAGTTACATGAGAAAACGGGAACTGTATGAAAATAATGAATACTAATATAGTCTTGATAAATCTAAATAACATATGTATGTCTGGTTATTACCAGTGATTCTAGTAATGCATTTCAGTCAATATCTAAGTACTAGTGTTCATCTTGTTGAGAAATTCAAGGCATGCATTAAAAACTTCTCATTTATGTCAATGTAAAAAAGGTAATTGGAAATTTACAACTAATAAAAGCTTTCGTCACTGACCTACTCAATCGGGATTTTAAATACATATGCATGTACATATATAGTTCAAGAAGCGAGTTTCTATAATAAAAAACTTATTTACTATTTTAATATGTACGTTTGTACATACACACATACATACACATATACATACATATATGGTGTGCCAAATGTGTTCTACAACTTTATTGCAGGTCTATTCTGCATCGGTTACAAAGGTTTATCAATTGGCAATAAATACTTTTGCAACTTTGGCCCCCCTCCTCGTATTCTGTGCACAATTAAAAACAATTTGGCATATGTATGTACATACAAATGTATGTATGTACAGAGCTCGATGTTTGGCCGAACTTCTCCTACAATTTGTGGTGTGCATCTTGCTGTTGCAACGCAAATTGATGGGTAACTTTTCTATAATATTTGATGTTACTTGTCTCAGTCAGGATTCGAACCCGGTGCACCCCAAAGCAGCCACACGTACTTTATCAAATCTTATTGCACTTATGTATGTATGTATGTTACTATTCAAAAATTAAATGAAGCGAAATGAATCGTCCGTAAAAGTAGCAATAGTGTCCCAAGAAATATAAATCTGTTTCGCAGCGTTACCATTTGCGCCAGAATTTTTTCAACTACTGATCGATCTTATGCTCGACATAAAAATGCTTAAGCTACAATAAGAACTTTCTCATTTTATTTCTGTTATTTACATATGTATATAAGTATATACAACATTCAATATCTGAAACTAGCCTGTGCTAAAAACGATTCTTTAGGCACTAGTTGCATATGACATTTTTGCCTTTATAGAGTAAAAAACATCAGTATTTTTGTTGCAACCAAGCACATTTTGTTTACATTTCCTACCCTTACTTTTTTAATCGGGGTCTCGGGAAAAATCCTATCATTTACATATGTATGTATATGTATGTATATGTATGCATTAAATGCACAAAATTTTAATTAAAAAATGTTTGGAAAAAGTAGAAGTACTTTAAATTAAAAATATATAAAAAATTTCTTTTTATATGCTAGAAGAACAAAGGGCACGTGTAGAGCACGGTGCACGTAATACAAGTGAAACCTCTTAAACAAAATGTCAAAAATTAAGAGAAATACTAAAGTGTATGAAATGACAGCCTTTATTCGAGCTCTTTAGTCTCTTCAAAATTTTGAATAGCGCAAAATTTTGTTTGACAGCGTTTTAGCTATTGGGTTTGACAAGCTTGGGGTGAAAGAATAAAGTTTTCCCAATTCCGTTGCTTAATTCTTCATACTATGTTAGCTGTGTGGGTATCATATAAATCTGTGATTTGGCCATAGCATGCCACTGTGTATGTATTTCAAATTAAAGCAAACCTTTAAGAGATTTAATGTGTCAGGTAGAGAGAAGGATCATCTCAAAATATATACACACATATGTACAATAATACCAAAAATTAGCATACAAAGCTGATTATTCACTAATATTGGATATTCATTGGTTGGTATTTCAATGGTTTGTTAGTTCGTTAACGGTAAAGAATCATCCGGGGAGAATAAATCAGCACTTGAATAACTATAAATATCTAAATGTGATCAATCTAGGCAAGCTTAAAGTTTGTTTATGATGTATGTATGTACATATACATATGTACACTTTATTTGTAAAGCTTTTGATTACTACATATACATATATTTGATCTACAGATATATTATTGCATTGCGTTTATTTTAAGCGATATGTTTTGTGGTTATCGTATTTCTTGTAAGCATGCGTAACACAATCCTCGTTTAGAAAACACCTTGAAATTTATTAATCGTAATTGCGAACACTACAATAATTGAGAATTCGGAACGCTGGACAAATACATAAGCTAAGTAAGTAATGAAATTGACTAGTAATTAAAACATATGTAAAATAATAGTGTAATTTGTGGCAACTGTGGTATATATACATGTAAAACTAATAAAAATAAACAAGGAAAATAGGGCCCAGTTTTTGGTGCTCTTATGTGGCCCTTCTACTGTAACGCTGCCTATTAAAACGAGCGCAACAATGATTTGCTCAATATGTAAATAGGAAAATAAAAATAGCGATGAAAGCAAAAAAAAAAAACTAACAATTGCTCATTTTCTTATGCCTATCTTCACGTTGATGCGGTGCCTTATGAAATTAACGTAGTAAAGCATTGCTCAATAAATAATTAAAAAATCTTTCAACGCAAATATTACAGAATTAAGTTTTCCGAACTATTCACTTTTCTGAGAGGTTCTCAAAATTAAAAAAAAAATACAGATTTATTCAATGATTAAGCGGGCACACGCTACACACTCATCTACGGCCACCATTCTTTGGTTTCGTTAATTGCAATGTTAATGGGTTAAAATTATTCGTCTATATATATAGATTATGTGATATGTTACTCAGTTGGAAAGAAAGTGAACATAAATTGCTCTTATATTATATCAAACCTACTGGTATGTATGTATATGTTACAATAAATTCTTTGTTAAATAGTGAAATCGTGCAATAAAAATTCTGCACCTCAACTACTCATATCAATTTGTTATAACCAGATTAAATTCGCTTTCGACTGAGTGGTCAGCTTTGTCAATTCATATGTGTTCAATAATTAAATGAAATCGAATAAAAATGACAATCGAACATTGTTGGGGTTAAGAAACGGCAAGAAAAACCACATATGAACGCGTCCCGCAGCAAGGAAGCCAGACGGGAGAAAACTAAACCAGTTTGTCCGTGCTAAACGAGATTTTGAAGTAAGACAGACAGGGAGAGGAATGGATATAGATACAACTTTGTCATTCGGGTTCTCAATTTTGTTTTGAGAGTGTAGATTTGTATGGGAAAACGGTGATGTATAATACGTAATACTAAATATTTTCAACCCAAATCCTTTATTTAGAAGTTGCAGGTTCGTTCTTTAAGTCTTTCGTTTTTAGGAAAAGTCCTCGTTATGGCTTTGTTTCACTCAACTTCTGTGAAATTGAATTATATAGGTTTTAAAAAACTTTAAAATTCCAGCACACTCTAAGCTATTGAATTAGTTTTCAAACTTGCAAATGTACATTCTTTGTATATGTGTGCATATGTATTGTATCTATGTACATACATATACCCGGTGTATGTATGTGCATGTAATATCTAATTATTTTAAACGATTTATTAATGTATTCTTCATAATTGTATATATTTATAAAGTATTTTTGATATAAGATCAGTGCGTAAAAAACGAATACTTTAAGTATGTATGTACATATGTATATTTACCTGTTGCGACAAAGCTAGCTGATTGACCCCCGTAGAACCAACAACACTATCCATTTTATTTAATCGCGATGGTTAGCGCCAAAACTACTCAAAATCAAATTCCTGAAAAAATTGTGTATTTTAAAAGAACATTTAACATTGTTGAACCAAGCTGGGCTTGAGCGTTGGTCAATGCACATATGACTTTGTGTGAACGTTTGTAAGGGTTTTTTTTTTGTTAGTGGATACCAATGTGGCAAATAATCCGCGAATAACAGGTTCGCTGAGTTTTTCTTTAAGCAGCAGCAACTGCAAAAACAGGTATTTGTATATTTGGGTAGAAGACAAGAGTCACCAGTCTTGCATTATTAAATTGACTTATTTGCAAGCATGTATAATTAATTCGACTCTTGTTTTTTCACTTAAACACTTCACAAAACACATTTTGATTTTAATAAAGCAAAGTATAAAACAAACAAAACTTTTGTACTTCATTGCGCTAAGTAGTTAGAAATTACTGTTTAATGCTTTGCAAATCACCACTCTCTGTAGACTGCATATGCTCGTACATATGCGTTAGAATAATTTTCAAAACACTTCGAATATACATGGTTCAAACTATATTCGTTATTATTCGTTTTCAATTCTGGTAATACCCTTTGTATAGCAATATACATAAATAGCAGCGCGCTATATGAATGTCTGTCGGTCAACAGCCATAGCAAAGCAAAATGCAACAAAAAGTACAGATTCCAATATTCCAAACCAGGTAGAGACAATCTACCTATAGTGAGGTGATGCTCTCCACTCTGCTTTTTTCAACTTCAACGTTAACTTATCCGCGAATAACAACCACTCGCAACGAAATCTCGCATGTTTTTGGAGCAAAAACTGAATACAATGAATTGTTTTAGTACAGGCATAGACAACCTTAGAATCAATGTTAAAAGTAAGAGAAGCGAACCGACTTAACCAGTATGCTCAATTACTAAATGCATATACATATGACTTTATTCTCTCATCATCACTCCCAACGGAGTGTACGTTCAAGCTGCTGTTAAATGTTCTGATAACTGAACTAATATTTAGCACATTAAAGAAAACTGTTATTTCCACGATAACATGAGGCTCTCGTGTTTTTGGAGCGACCACTGGATACAAGAAATGTTTTAGTACAGGCGTACAAAACATTAAAATCATTGTTGTGAGTAGAAGAGAAGAGAGCAGATTTAACCAGTATGCTCAAATATCATGTATGTATGTACATATGAATAAGTATATGGATTCATTCTCTAATCATCTCTCTCTACGCAGTGAACTAAACCTCAGTGCAGTGCACACCAAATGAAAACTACTGTCATTTCTGCAATGCCGAGAGGCATTCGAAACCAGTTATCAAAAAACTGAATGAGGCGACAAAACTACAAAATTGCACAATAATTTAACTATTTCTTAAAAGTTAAACCGAAGTGTAGATTTAAATATTAACGATCACTCAATATTATAAGTATTCAGTGTCTTCAATTCCATCTAATTTCATCACTTATCTTTTGTATTATTACAAATTTTGAATGAGGCGCGTCGACGTACACAGGCATTAGCTGGTTATAAATAAATAAATTTTGTGAGCAAAATACATACTTATGATAATATCACAAATAGAGTTATTGGATTTATATTTAATAAGAAAGTTAATAAACGTGTTTCTTGCAAGGACAAAAAATTAACGGTTATGCTACATATTGTAAGTGGAACTTCCATCTATACTATCAGATTTTTTTAGATTTTTTGTAACACCAATTAGCCAAGACCTTTATAAGTTGTCATCATGCACAGAGCGAAGAAGGAAGATTTATTAGCTTCAAACGATCAGTATAATGAGGAAGATTAAGCCGAGAATCCCATCTAAAGTCTCTTAGGGCAAAAAGTAAGAACTGTTTTTGAATTGATTCCAGCCGATCAATGTGAACTTGATAACGTGGGTTCCAAACTCTCGAACCGTATTCTAGCATAGGTCTTACTAAAGTTGTAAAAAGAGCCTTTGCTACATATGGGTCCTTGAATTCTTTTGACCATCGTTTTATAAAGGCAAATATCCCTCTAGCCTTATTAGCTATAGCATTAACATGACTATTAAAATTAAGTTTGGAATCCATTGTAACTCCCAAGTCAACAAAGTCAAACACTTGATCCAGAGTATAGTTATTTATTGTGTAAGAAGCTGGCTGAATAGTTCGTGAAAAACTCATAAATTTACATTTTTTAAGGTTAAGTGGCATATAATTTATGTTGCACCAATCAACTAAGCTGTTAATATCTATTTGTAATAAATTTCTTTCTTCAATCGAAGCGTATGATTTAAAAAGTTTTACATCATCGGCATACATTAGTATATTCGAATATCTTATTGCAGTAGTAATATCATTTATGAATAACAAAAACAGAATCGGGCCTAGATGGCTGCCTTGGGGAACTCCCTGACGGGAAATTACCTTGTTTTAGCGCCAAATTAAACAAGTTTGATAAAGGCAGATATAGATAATCAGCAAATTGTTTAAGAATACATGTCGGAATCATATCAGGACCGTACCTGAATGATTCTTTTAACGATTTCAGGTAAAATAATACATCTTCAGAAGATATTACTGGAACATTAATCGAATTATTAGTATATAGATAATATGGATATTTATAAGGGGAAAGATTGACTTTAGTCGAATAGTTAGACTCAAAGAATTGTGCAAATAGGTTAGGAATGTCTTCACTGTCGCTAGACACAGTGTTCTGATACCTCATATTTTAAGGAAAACCATTTACCTTGCGCTTTGAGTTTACGAAACCATAAAATGATTTAGGGTTGCAAATAATATCCTTTTTCATTTTATTTTGGTATTCTTGGTAAGATTTCTTATTTAATTTAAAATATTTATGTCGCAGAACTGAGTACTTTAAGTAATCTGTAAGTCAACCTGTTTTTTTAAATTGTTTGAAGATACGCGATTTTTTATTTTTCAACATTCTCAGTTCCTTATTAAACCATAACTGTATTGGTTCGTCTTGAACGCATACACGTTTAGGTACGTATTTTAGAAATAAACTATACAAAGTGGTATTAAAATGCATTACGTTTTCTTCAACATCACAACTATAATTGGGCTTTGTTAAATTAGAAAGCTCATTTCTTTTTTTTTTAAATTCGGCCTTAGCAAAATCAAAGCGAGTACTAGAACCGACTGCTGTCGTATCATACCCCCGAGCAACACCCATGATTTCGAAAGTTATCTCAATTGCAGGATGGTAAATGTCTTCTGGCAAAACTAGAGGATCACGTCGATTTAGAGAAGATCTGGAAATATCATCAACGAAAACCAAATCCAAAACCTTCCCAAACTTATTTGGAAGAACATTAATCTGACTTAGGCACAGTTCAGCCATCTCATCCAAAAAATCGAAGCTACCCAATCGCGTAGAAACTGGTACAATGTTATAGTCAATCATCTTCCAGGATATGTGCGGGAGGTTAAAGTCCCCCAGGACAATCATAGAGTCAGAAGATTCACTCATTGAACTAACGATTTTAAGAAAAGAAATATGTTGGGTATATACAGACAAATCAGACTGAGGAGGTATATAACAGAGAGCTAAGTAGATATAACCTGTGCCAAGCTGCACTCGGATGCACATAAATTCAATAGATTCCGTAGCAGGGACACAGATTTTTTCTGAAGGAATAGAAGAATGAACAGCGAGTAAAACACCACACCCAACTCTGCACAGGCGATCATTTCTGTAAACCTGATATTCACTGCAAAAGATTTCCGAATTAAAAGCGTGAGGCTTAAGCCATGTTTCGGTAAATGAAATAATATTATAATTGCACTGAAGGCTTGTCAAATACAAGTCAGTTAATTTAGTGTTCAAACCTCTTACATTTTGATAATAAATACTCAAATCAGACTTAACAATCAGTTTTTTGGCTCAGTGTTTTGACGAGAAATCTTTACAACATTTTGGTCATTTATATTAGGTTTGTACTCGAATTCGCGGGCAAACGCCCCGATCGGCCAGAATGAATAGTTTAGAAGAGCATCGAACTTTTCTAAAGCAACATCAATTTTAAAAGAGGAAATATTCCTTTCATATTTGAAGTTAAATTTCCTGATTGTTAAGTTGTCAATTTTAATTTTTGATGCAATGTAAAACTCAATGTTCTCGAGAGTAGTGTCTTTGGCGAATCTTGACACAAAAATATAAAGCAGATTATTCATAAAGTAATATGTGCATATGTATGTTAAGACTTTAACAACAAAATTTTAATTAAAAAGGGCTCTTTATAAATAAAAGGTTTCCCTTATTAATCAATTCAATAAGATTCTAGCAAAACTGAGAGAATTATTAATTTTTAGGATAAAAACAAGGCGATTTGTTTTTACAGTTGCATATCTGTGGACAAAATCCTATAAAAATTAATACGCAAGAAATTATCTACTTGTTTCCAGCCGTTTACTTTTCAATAAACTTTAGAAGAAATTCAAAATCAGATTAAGAAGATTTTTTAGCGAACATTTTTTCAATCTTGTCCCCTCTCGGTCTCCTTGGCCAAAAATGCTTTTTAGACGTCGACCTCTTTAATTATAGGTGAACTTTTTAGCTCTGTGTGCCTTTTTAGTGTATTGCTAAATATTTTTGTTCCATGATAATTGGGGAATCGGTCAGCTATAGTTTTATATTCACATTTCAAGTTGGAAATATCCAACCCTAATAAACTATATATTTTTAAATTCTACCTAGAAGCCAATATTAATTTACTAATGTCAAATTTTCTTATACATATATATGTACATATATCAAGGCAGATCCATAAAAGGTGATAATGAGATAATAAGGGGAAATGTGTTGTGGATTTTGTTTGTGCAATTTTGAGAGTAAAATGTCAAAATCTCAATTCGCCCAGCTGTGCTCATATATTTTGTTTGTGTAAATAAAACATCCCAGGGTATAAAGACGGAGAACAAGCCTTCACCTCATAGGATGCTACCTTATACGAGTATGAATTGGCCTTGTAGATATACATATATATGTATGTTTAAGGTTTATTCCTTCATTACTAGAACAGGCATTATATTTTTGGCAAATAAAAAATATTTGGATAGGTTTAACTGTTATCGCCTGACTGCAAAAATAAAAGTTAGATTTTTAATTTTGTAATTTGATTCAAACAACTTAATGGTCGAAAACGCTTGTTTGAAATCGCTTGTATGAGAATGCAAACAACCAAAGCGTACAACGAATTTCGCCCGACGACCATCCGCTATTTCTATCGTCGACGCCAGCGGCTAGGCGAAATTAAATTAGGGTGAATGCATTGCCTTATTACTTTAATGTTTCTAAATAAAATAAGATTGGAATAAATTTTATTTTGATATTATTTTGCACTTTTTTATATTAATGCCATTTTAACGTGCGATCGCTCTAACATTCGTTTTTTTTTTTGTAAGTATTTCGAAGTCAAGGGTGAGGCCAAATATCAAGGCATTATATTGGATAGGAACCTAAATTGGGTGTCTAATATTGCAGATAGAGCACGTGAAGCAACCATTGCACTATACTTCTGCAGTAGATAAATTGGAAAAGGGTGGGGATTTAGCCCAAAATAGTAAACTGGCTCTACATCGCGGTAGTTAGTCGAATTCTTGAATTCTCCACTACGACGTGCTATGAGAACAACAGCGTCCAAGGCTTTCTACGCCCTAGTGAGCTTACTTTCAGTAAACCTGTATGCCAAACAAGTCGCGCTCGGTGCGGCAATTCGACTGAACACTCTAAACAAGTCGTCAAACAAAAATCACTGCCACGGTAGGATACTTGGTGAGTTTTCGGAGCTTCCTAGGCATGTGCACTGTGCACTGCCGACTTCTACTCTCACTACAGCTTTCACGACCCTCCTACCCTCAAGGGAAGAAATGGAAGGGCGAGTTCATTAATGTATACACAGATGGGTCAAAGCTCGAAGGTAGCGTTGGTGGAGGCGTACACTCTGAACACCTGGGAATCTCCATTAGCTTCCTTCTACCAGATCACTGTAGCGTTTTTCAGGCAGAACTGATGGTATTGTCAGAGCCACGAAACTGGTCAAGTGTGATACGATATCTGATACCCAGGCGGCAATATAAAATCACTCAAGAAATAGTCGACAACCCCTTGGGAGTCATGAAATGTCGCACATCTCTCAACGAGCAGACTGGGTCATTTCACCCAAAAGTGTATTGAGGAAACTGTTAGCTATGATGTAAGCGCCAAATTGTTATAATTATTATATCTAAGAAAAGTTTGCTTTTTTACTAATTGCTGTACATAAACAGAAACGAATGCCATTTTTCACAACAAAAATATCTTACCTATTCTAAAATATGCTTTAAATGAAATAAACACAGATTTTTTATTGAGCTAATTTGATTTTCGCGAGAAATATTTATATTTTTACATCAATTCTGCACCTCTCTTACAATTGTCACGAACAAAATTTGCATCCAACCATTCGCAACCGTTCACGGCTATTCTCATTCATATGTGAACCTGTAATTACCCCGAGCCCATGAATTTGAAGTTTGGGACAGTAATCATTACGAGTACACTTTCATACGCAGACTTTAAAAACCTCTTACCTTTTTGCTACGTCGGTACGAAGCTGTAGAGAGTGGTGATACCTCGCCACTTCCGTCTTGTTTTCTCAATGTTTGTAGAAGAACATTTCGTAAATAGCTTTGATCTTTATTTTTCATATCAAGAACACTTTCAGTCGCAATAATTTTTCTATCCATACTATTACTTCGTGAACGACAACCCTCTCCGTCCATGCGATGCTTTTGCAATGAGTACAATTCATTGGCTAAATTTATTTCTGCAGCCGCTTTTCTAATGTTGCGCCTACTCAAGGAAGCATTGTTGTTTCTCTCATTCATTTCTTCACCAGCATTGTTTCCAGCTAAATATTCACCCGAGATATGGACTTTGGGTATGGATACCAGCTGCAGCCCAGCTGCACCGGCTTCCTCCGGAAACTCATGTAATTCGTACGGATAACGGGGATCTATTGGCTGACCCGCCTGACGAGGATACATATAAGCATCACGCATGAACATTTTTGTAGTAGTGTAAATACGATCGTCGATTTGATATAGTCCATTTGTACCGGGACCATATCCACCTCCTATGATGCCGTTACGTATGAAAGCGGTAGGGGTGTAGCCGGCGCGTATGTAGCGTGCTTGTGTATTAATTTTGTTAAGCCCACCATTGCCCCCGCTGCGGCGAAGGACTGTAGATTGCGGTGGCAAAATAGTTTTACGCTGCTTCGCTTTAAAACTATGTCGCCGTGAATTATACTTCAGCAATTTCATGGTAATGTTATGGAACGAAATATAGGCAATATTAAAAAAATGCCAGCGTTGTTTAGTGGATATAGTATATTATCGTGGAGTACATTTTGATAATTAGATAAATACTTCGCAGGTAATATTAACCGCACTTCCTTTGTAGTACTTTCACTTGCGAATCTTCGAAACCGAGTGACAGCAAACCGTCTTTCGAAATGTACATACAAATGTGTAGTATTGTTATTGGGGCATTTTTCTTTCACATACAACAAACGCATAAAAAGGAAAGTAATAATCCAATTAGTTTATTTGATCGCTTTTACTGCCATGAACTGGGGTGGCACCACACGATTCGCATGACTTGTTTGGTACTTGGTTATTTTTGTTTTTCCGTATGTCTAATTCATTTTCTTTGCTATATAAGCTGTGCCTAAAATGACACACTTTCAAAAACGCCCTTCAGCAACGGCTTAGAACAGTCAATGAGCTGATCATTTCTTCGATTTCCGTTGTCTTTTAGATTTAGTTTTCTGATTACATGCTAATTCTTGTATTGACCTGAATACCAAAAATCGTACTAATACTCTTTTTTCATACATATTTGAATACGTACGTTCGTATGCGACAATTAGATCCAGCAAAATTATTCTTTTCAATATATGCATATTTGAGTAAGAAGTACAATTGAACAATACATGTGTTGCATCAATTTCATTTGCATATTTACTAATATAAGAATTTTGAAAGTTGCATAGTTTAAATACATACATATATTATGTACCACACGCCCTCTAATTAATATGATACATAGTATGTACATGTATGTATGTACATATGTATGAATTCAATTAATGAAATTAGCAATATTTATTTATGAATATTAAATAGTTGTTATTGTGCATATTTTCTTTTAAAATAAAACTTGTAAAACATTTTGTTTTAATTTTAAATTCTTCGCTTCATTTCTTATTAATGCTCTAGACAGACAAACTTATTATCTTTAATTTTTATACAGCTACCAAACACGTTTCCGTTACGAATTTTCAGTGCACTTGTTTTATCTTCGACCGCTTATTCGAAACTAAAAACAATTTGCATTAGAAATGGTTCGAGTGATGCCATGCTAAATGATAGGAAACAAAGACAAAACATGGACGGAATGAATGTTGCCGCACTTTCTGGCAGTATTGATAAGTTTCCCAAAATCACTTAGCGACTGTCAGAGCTGTAAATTTAGGGGCGTATAGCATAATAAATGCACTTGTATATATATGGATGTGTGTATATGTACATATATACATATGTACATACGTGAGTGTGTCAATATTTGCCTCTGGCCAAGCACTTATATCCAATTACTTAGTTGTATATCAATACCAGCTGGCCTTATAGGACGTTGTTCGCATTTTATAAAAACCCAAACTTCAGTTTATAATATTTACTACAGATTTTTATTATTCACTATATATACATAACATTTTTAGTTTTGTCAGTCAATGGCAGTAATACGGTTTGGGGTTTCGCATTTCCAGTTCTTGACAAACTAAAATAAGTATAATTTACCATGTGTAAAGTATTCTTAATGCAAATGAATGCCAACATATTTAAAAGTTTGAGCTTGATCTTGTGTATTGTAATTCTGAATGACCTCTACCGACATCTGAAGACGTTCGCATTGAAATAGCAGATCTGTTGGAATCATAGGTATTCGTGGAATATACTCTGTTTGCCTGGCTCCTAATCCCGTTTCGATAAGCGTTCCTTTAAAGTTGGGCATCATACGTAATCACGTCGACAGTTGACCGGATTCCGAAACAAGTATATCTGCAAAAATGTAGGGCTGTGGCTACTAGGAAGTAATGACCCGGACTTGTCCTTGAATTTTAAATGTTGGAATGAAGTTCCCTCTATTACATCATTTGCTCCAAAGGATAAAATTTGAAATAAGGTGTTATATTTTCAGAATCAAAAATTTTACAGATCCGGTTGGTTATTGTAGCCTGGGCAAACTAATTTTTCAACAAGCAAAGGGTTTTAATTTTTAAATTTTTTTGCATTACACTACTTATGTATGTACATATGCACATATGCCCATACCACCAATTTGAATATCAGTAAAGCTTAAATAATCAATATCACTTTGTTAAAGTAAAACTCTTTTTTTGTGGCGTACATTACATATTGACTACTTTTGTTAGAAAATTTATTTTTTATGCGAGTGGCAACACAAAAACATGTTTTCCTTTCTTCTTCCGCCAGCATCGCAAAAAACCGCCCGCGATCAATTCTAATAATAAAACGTGAAATATAAACATTTATTGTAGAGATCGCACATATTGGTGACTCCGAAAATAAATAAATGATTGAGGAAGAACCAACAAACCAATCGGCGGAAAAGGTACAGCCCCGCAAAGTCGCCATCAAAATTCCACCGATTTCGCACAGGTGAAGTCACAATTTATCACCGCTGGGATTACGAATGACAAAACCAAGTACCATTGTGACGGCAATAGAAAGCAACGTGCTGACACATATTAGTAATATAATTCTGAACCCAAATAGTAGCGACTTGTGCCTAACGCTGAAGAGCCGATTGATTACACAATTCACAGACTCTGAAGAAAAATGAGTGAAGAACCTGTTACAAGAACTGGATAATAAATTAATAAACGATAACATCCTTCAGTCCATATGGATGAGTCAGGCACCTTCCAAGATACGGCTGACAATTTCTATCAACAATGAGCACCTCGATAAAGTAGCGCTGTTCGCCGACAAAATAAGTGAGGTCAGCGATGCTTCCCACGTCATAACCGCACACATATACATAACTAACATCGATTGGCAGCTGGCTGAAACCACAAAATAAATCCCTTCAATTAAATTAAAAATAAATCGTCGAACCAGGCACCGTCCTCCGTCAAGCTCCAACACGTACAACAACGACTGGTACGGATTATGCTGGCATCACCTAAAATTTGGCAAGGACACAAAGAAGTGCCGCAAAAACTAAAATTGATCAGTCTGTTGTCAATGGCGGTCGACGACAGATTCAACACTAAAAACAACAAGAGCAAGAACTCCACATCCAAGTTCCTAATCGACACGGGAGCCGAGGACAGCGTTATTCTACCGAGGCGAAACCAGTGCCCAATATTTACGCAGCAAACACGTCCACAATCAAAACTTACGTCGAAAAGGTTATGTTTGTCAACTTGGGGCTACGCCACCAATTTCGCTGGAATTTTATAGTTGCCGATGTGCCACAACCCATCGTCGGAGCCAATTTAACAGTACATTTCAACTTGTTGGCCAACCTACGACAACCGCAAACTCAACGACCATTTGGCAAACATGCTTGCTGTCTGCTGCCAAGGAGGTTATATTGAATTTATCTTGTATTAAACAAACTCTGGTATTTTAGAACCGATTGAGAGAATTCAAAGACGTCATGGTAGAAAAATTCGCGATCGCGAAACCACACTACAACGTCAAACATCCCATCGTCACCAAGGGCCGCCAGGCTTCTCCAACCCGAGATGCTTATCACTGGAGAAGCTAAAAGCCGCGAAAGTAGAAATTCGGTTTTTGCTGGACGCAGACATGTGCAGTCCATCCGGCAGTCCATGGGCAAGTCCTCTAATCATGACAAAAAAATAAGAACGGAGAGAGGAGGCCGTGCGGGACTTCCAAGGGTGGAACACTGTCCCCGAGCGAGATAAGTCCACTTCTGCATGATTTAACTCACTCACTTAGCGGAATTTCGCCCTTGAAGAACGATTACAGGCAATTCGAAATTTCAAAATACCCGAAAAAGCGTGAGACTTGCGGCGTTTTCTCGGTATAGTAAACTTCTATCCCAGGTTTTTACCAAATGTTGCAGAAACACAACTGGGCTTATGAAAACTTAGACAATATATATGTATATATATAGATATAAGACAATAAGAAAATGGCACATCCGCTATTAAGTGGACCAACAAAGCAAAGGAAATATTTCAGCAGTTCAAAGACGACTTGCGCAACTCAATTTGATGGTAGACGCATCTAGAGCTGTTGTAGGTGCCGTATTGCAACAATACCACAACGACCAATGGCAACCATTTAGTTCTTATTCTAAACGACTAACTGAGGCACAAACGCGATACAGCACCTACGATCGTGAATTGCTTTTATATTCTTGGGGGGTTTATTTTCGCTGCATCTACCACAGAAGCTCAGCACTTCACACTTCACTTTGGTAAATCATGTATTTTAGCACTGCACTTATTCGCTTTCGTGTTTGATTTTCTCAATTTGTAATATACATACATACATATGTATGTATGTACAAATGTGTAAAATGTATGCTTTAATATTGCATTCAGTCAGTTCATTTCATTTTTGATTTTGAGTGCTCCTAACTGCAAAACAGACATGAGAGCATAGAGGGCAACGCGTTCTCAGTTGCGTTTTTGTATGATTTGCGCAAGGTGCGCATGCGCTAGCACGCGAAGATTCTTTATTTTTTTAATCTTGGTTTATGATGACGCTTGACGCTATAAGCAGAAAAGTAAGAGTTACAAAACACAACTATGAAAATATATAAATGTCGCTCGCATTGTTTTTGATTGCATTTCTCTAAGCTGCAAGTATATGTTTGTGGAATGTAATGAATTAAAAAGACAGGCATGAGAACAAATACAGTAGGCCAGGGCCGGATTAAGAATGTGGGGGCCCCGGGGCCTGGATACGTGTGGGGCCCTTCTTTTATATCTATCTATAAAATAAATCAAACACATTTTCACTGCCGACCATATAAAACATCTCATAGTTCAATTATAAAACAGAAAACCTTTTTATGACTAAAAATACTATTTCGAAGCAATTCACATTCAAACTGTCAACATGAATAATGATATGATAATCATAGAGCCTGACTATATGGACTTTTTTAAAATTAAAAAAAAAATTGTAATTCTAATAAGAATTAAAACCACAAATATAATTCTACAAATTGATATATATATTTTCACGATCTAAAATGATTAAATCATATCATTGACACCACAAATCAATTATAAACTATTTAAATTTAAATTCAAAATATACAAATATCTCTCTTTTAAATTAATAAATTTAATGGAAACCAAGAAAGAAATTTCTTTAATTTTGTAGATTGAACAATCCTTATGTTATGCCATGACCGTGTCTGTGCGAAATGGACGTTTACGGAGTGCCTGACATTTTACTGACATTTTATATTCGATAAATGAAAATTATGAAATTTCCTTGGGCCTACCCGTGCGTAAGGCAAACTGAAAACAATGTATATACATATATAGTCACTAACGCAGCTGCTTGAACACAACTAATTTTTTATTATTCAAACGCTGTGCACTTTGGATTAATAAGTTTGTTAATTTAAGTAAGGTTATAATAGTTATGATTCGATTATTTTTTAATAATCAAACTTGGATTGTATTTTTATGTCAAGGTTAACTCAGTTACAATGCAGGTGAGTAAGGTTATTTTTTACGAATGACAATCAAAAAATAAAATTAAAGGTGTTGAAAAAAACGTTTGATTTTGGCAAATTAAAAATAAATCACATTTCATGAATTATGTTAGCAAACCCTGCAGATATATCTAGCGAATGCGTTATTAACTTGTGATATTGACACATTTACCTTTCTTGCTGACGTTAATTAATCGAACAAACTCGAAACAAACGGTACAGAGACAATAATATCATTAATGAGATTCATTTTACAGCAATTAACACAGTAAGACAAGTGAGACAAATTTTCCTTTAAGTGTAACCTTTTGTTTACCCTCGATTTTCTCGATATGAATCGATAGTTCAACTGCGTTGCTCACACTGAGAGGTGGAGGGAAAATTGAACGAAATATGACCTAACCAATATCGCGTTACCTATTTGTAACACGATTTTAACCAAAAATTTCGTTATATCAAGTTAAAATAAAATGATAAGATCAACTGTGTCGAGTAATATAATAAAATTTTATCCAAATCAACTGAGTAACAAAAATTAAATAAAATAAAATGGAATAAAAATATCAAAGCAAAAAAAAGTTCGTTTGTACAGATGAAAAAATTATTTTGTTCTTTCATTTTGTGGGGGCCCCGGGCCGCGGCCCCGTCGGCCCTGCCCTTAATCCGGCCCTGCAGTAGGCATTTAGGTGTTTGCGCTTTTATGTGTTAGATGCACACGCGCCAGCAGCAGAAGCTTACATAGGATATTGAAAGACCTTGATATCCTTCTCTATCAAATTTTTCAACTTTTTTTCTTAGAAGACGGTGGCGGGCGAAATATAGATATTTTTAGACTTGAAAATAGACTTAGCGGTTTCCAAGATTAGGGGTTACAAAAAAGGCGCTTCAAAATATATAATTAATATACTATCACTACTACTATATATAGTATAGATAAACATGCGTTAACGCGTATATTCAAGACGTACATACATATATCAGGAAAAAGACCGATCGAACATTCAATTACTTAATGATATCATAACTGAGTTAACACAACATACTCAATAAATTTAAGAATATCATAAATCACGAAAATCTGTAAATGTATATAAAGGTGCCTTCAAAAAAAATTGCGGGGTTTCTACCGGAATTATAATTATAAAATTTATTGTATTTTAAGACTTCCGACAAAATATTTTTGAAAAATATTAAGACTTAGGTGAGCTGCAACGATTTAAAAATACCACCTGAAATTATAAAACTGTCTAAATTTAAAAAGTCTCTAAAAACAAATTTAAAAATTTGTTCAGCGCAATCACAATAACGAGATTTGCGCAAAGTAAAACATTTAGGGCCGCTTTCTCATTTCGTTATTAATGCAATATTACCCATTGGTAGATGTTAATCAGAATCGAGCCAGGCCATTAACTCAACAGGCACAATTTTGGTCAGATGGATCTAATCGAGGTATTAGCGCCTGGTTGCATTAAATAGTTTTCGGTTTCATTTAGGCGTCCGTATGAAAATTTGGCTTATAAAACAAAAAACAAGGCACTGGAGTGATGAATACATATAAAGAAAGTTTTTAAAAAACGAACTTATATTTTTTTCTAGTTTCTTCTTTCAACGCAAAAGTGCACAACGCACGAAAAACCTTTATCACCTTTTCAAAGAATTTATTTGTTAACGAGTTATGTTTATCAAATTACGTTAACGTATGCCATCATTTGGCTGTAGAAAATTGATGCGTGGATATTAAAAGCTAAGAGTATTTAAAAGGATTTATTTCAATTTTCAAATGTTTTATGAAATAATCTTATATTTTTTCTAAACCCAACTTGCAATGAATATGCTGATTTTAATTCTGAAAAATCTATTATTGTTTGTAACCTTAACATGGAACTAAGATGTTTATTCGTATATTAAATGATCTTATTATTTTTTAAGTTAAAATTTGTATTGTTTATAAATGCGCATACAAATATTTAAAATGCATTATCATCCTATAATTGCTTGGAAAACATATATGTATATGCAAAACTACGATAGTATTTTTCAATCATTTCAAGTCATTTGGTTGATTGGGACATTTTTTTTTTGGATGTTCACTTACATATTTACGTACGTTATCTTCAATACTTACAAAAAATTCATCCTCAATGACCGGATCGGCGAGCATCTCAATGGCTTCGGTCATCGAACGACACGTTCTGTTCGTATTCTTTTTCTTCTTTAGCTTACGGCCCAATGTAGCAGCATCACTGAATCGATGAAGAAGTTTCTCTCGCTTTCGAACATCCGTTGGACTCGACGCAGAGTTGCCATGACAAAGTAGTGACGAGTAATTATTATTGCTACCGACCATAGAATTACTTGCTGAACTCTCACCACCATCTTTATGAATCTTAGGAAGTTGATATTGGACTGGTGTTGTTATTGTGCTGCTCGAGTCAATATTTTGAATTAGATTACAGTCCGATTGTATATATTTACTCGGTATTGGTGAGACGGCAGCAATGTTTTTAGCTAATGTGCATTGCTTTGGTCTTGGTGGGGGAGGTGGAGGAGGGTCTTTCATCAATGAGATACGACGCGGAGCAGCACGCGGCAACGTGTTGATATTGCTGCCTTCACCATTATAACTGACGGCTCGACGGTTGCGATCATTTTCTGTTTCTCTGTAAGTAAAAGCATATAACGAAAATATTTACTTTCACAAGTATAGATCATAGCATAATAGAGTAAATATACAGTATATGTACACATAAAGGTAAGTACAATTTATGAATATAACAAACCTATAACGCAATCGCCTCAAAGGTGGATTGTAAAATGTATTAGTTGCGCCAAAAGAAACAAAATACCCCAATTGAGGAAGGGCGGACGCCAATATTACGGAATGATGCGGAGCCTGAGCAACTGTCGGTACGAATATTTTCTGACGATACTTAGGTTTGAATTTCTTCCGTATAACAGCATTATCTTTAGACGATTCAGAAGTAGAGTTTTGTAAACTTGCGGAGGGTATTCTGTCATATGAAGGTTCACTGGAGCTATCGTTTGCATCAGCATCCTCGCCAGAAAACTCCGGCACCCCATAGCATTTGAAATTGTGTGCTTCATAATCAACTTCAGACATTTCTCTTTTTAACACGCTTATATTAGTTTTACCTGTAAGTATCTACACATGTATCTTTCTTAGCTTGACTAAACTACCTTATGAAAGAGCTTCACGAGTACATTACTTTAAAATTATCCGATTACAAAATAGTCAGAAAGAGACATAGAGTACTAAGAAATTACCCGAAATTTATAGAATAACTGTAATTAATTTAGGGACCGGCAGATAATGAAAAGCCGAGTTCAGCGAAGTTCAAGGACTTTAGTGATAAACAATGACCACGAGACTGGTATTTGTTGTGCAAATGTTCGCTTTCAAGATTCCAGGAGAGCAGTTGCTTACTGATGAGAACAAACGGTTGGAAAGATGTGGACAAAATTATTTACACTGATGGTAATATGTCTACTGAGAAAGATAGCATCGGGTCGGCAGAAGCTCCTGGTTCATCAAACATTATCGGACATTGCCAAAATCCCATCCGGCAATTTGGAGGCTGTGGTACTTCCAATAGGATGTAATTTTGCTAGACGAGCTGCGGCATATGGTCGAACATTTTTCCAAAAGTAGAGCATTGTATTGGTGCCAAAGGAGGCCACTTTGAAGCCGGTTGAAACACACTAGCGTAATTATAAGTTATTTCAATAAATTTCTCCAAATAACAAAAAAAAAAATGCATAACTAAAATGCAAGACGCAACGACCTTAACACATTTCATGGTCGCACCCAGTTTAGATCAAAACGAAATATAAATTAAACACCAGTTTAAAACACTAAATTTTTGCTGCAAAAAACTAATTTTGATTATAATTTATTTAAAAGAGGAAATTTTATTTTTGAAGAATGGGCCAAAACAGCATCAGACTAGAAGGCCCTTGGTGTGTTCGAGAGAAAGATTCTCCGAGTTTTGGATCTTTACGTCTTTGTGACGACGAATACCGTATACGACGGAACGATGAGTGGTATGAGCTTTATAACGACATTGGCATAGTACAGCGAATTAAGATTCAGGGGCTACGCTGTATAGGTCATGTTGCACGTATGGAAGAAAGTGCTTCAGCCCTGAAAGTATTTGATGCGGTATTCACTGGTGGTATCAGCAGAAGAGGAATGCCTCCTCTACGTTGGAAAGCCCGGGTGGAGAAGGACTTGGCTTCACTTGGTGGCTCTAGTTGGCGCCTTTTAACAAAGCCAAAAAGCAACTGGAGCGCTATGTTTAAATTGGCCATATCGCCAATTAAGAAGAAGGAAGCTGATGTTGGGCATTTTCCGTACTGTAGTTTTTTAATTGATTAATTTCATTATATTGTTTAATTAATAAGTGTGCAGTTCATTAAATGGGAAACAATCTGAGTAGTAAATCAAGTAAGAATATAAATTTTAAGGCTATGGAGTCTAACTGGAAATAATCAAACTATTATTGTTTCTCATTTTGAATAGGTAAGCCGACAGACGGAAATTAGACTTTTCCTTTGCGATTGACAAGTCTTTATTGCGAAGTTAGTGGGAGGAACAAACAAACAAACTACTTCAGTTAGGATGATCTCAGCTATAGAAAGTTATATTTAATACTCCTGGAGTTCTGGTAGAAGTTGACGCGGAGTACAAATCGTTGCCCTCAAGGTTTTGGTTGCCAAACTTAATAATTTGTTTTTACCAAAGTAAAGCAACGTCGTTTTCAGCAGTTAGGAGTAAGGTGAATTGAGGAAACAGAAGACGACTTGATAATTTGTGGCGGCATGACTGTCTTCCGGTAGACATTCTATAGACTTAAGTTCGCCATTTAATTTGCTAAGTCAACAAGCGTTTAGGTAGATCATTCGCACAGAAGCAGTGAACCAATTTAAAGCGTACGCAGCAAATCAGCTTTCAAGTTCTGTATGTCTTCGAGACGCCAGTAGCGGGGAAAAAGCATTCAGAAAGTATAGCAACCTTCTGCGTTATGGCAAGCAGTGTCTTCTGACCAGCGATACCACCATCCAGCTTAAAGTGCTGAAATTGGGGCTAGGTGTAAGCAGCGTAGAAATAGTAGAGCCGTTTGCTGAGTTTACAAATATCAAAGTAAAATTGTATAAAACCCGCTAATATACCAACGCGCTGTACAATTACGCTTGAAAAAGAAAATGAAGACAAATTATATGAAGCCCTTGCTAAAGACATTATTGAGCCCATGTCTGTGGATACCACCAATTGTTGGTGTTTTTAATGCGAGTATGTGTGTATGTGCATAGAGCTAATCAAGCTGTGATGCGAGAAAACTATACACTTCCAACTTTTGATCGTTTTATGAAAGTTAAAAGAAGCAAATTTCTTCTCCCGTATAGATCAATTGGAGCTGGAAGTATCAAGTCGCGAAATTACCACATTTATAACTCACAAGGGAATACTCCGCTAAAAACGGCTAATGTTTGGTATCAGCTCTGCTCTTGAGATCTTTCAGCGGGTTCTGAAGGAATTGCTTAAATTACATTGATGATGCAATTATATACGGCACCACGGAAGAAGATCACAATTAATCCTTTAAAAAGTGAAGTTATTTGGGCATGTGACCCAGGCGAAATAAAAACAATTTAAGATTTTCGAACATCGTAAACGAAAGAAGAAACTGTACTTAATTACGTGGGAAATTTGTTTCCTTACATGGTCGATATTACAGTGCTGCTGAGGAGTTTGTTAAAATTAAATTCTAAACTTGAGAGGGGTGCGCCTCCTAAAAAAGGGGTCCCCCTTGAAAAAGTTTTTCCGAAAATGCCGAGCCTGGCATATTTTAACCCAGTAAATAAAATTATAGTAATAACAGATGCGAGTCCGGTAGTTCTGGGAGCAGTTCTCATTCAATTTCATTCTAAGGACGAAGCACATATACTTAATCTCGTTTGCCAGAAAGTATTTCGAACGTTGTGAAAAGATATTTCCAAACCGGAAAAAAAGCTTGGCCCTCGTTTGACCAGTAGAGAAGTTTTACTACTACTTACATATATTTTATTGGTTTGGAATTTGAACTAGTCACTGACTATAAGCTTCTGAAGCTATTTTTAAACCAACTTCGAAACCACCACGCTTCAATCAGATAAGTTTGAAGTTATTTACCGTTCCAGAAAGGAAAATATTGCCGATTCTATTTCAAAATTATGCGAGAGCACAAACTCTTTTGATGATAATAGAAAACAATCTATTTTCAATCTAATTGACCATCACCAAGGTTTCGGAGAAGAGATATTGAGAGAAATACACCGTTGTCGACATTGCGTATGCAGTGAATAACTCGCATTGTAATAACAACAACTCTACAAAGAAAAAATTTAAAGCGAAGCGTGAAGCGAAGAGTTAGGCCAAAGTTTGGTGGGCTCTTATCGACATAGAGGTGGAGGCCTATGTAAAAGAAACTGTACAGATTGTTTTGTTTGTTAGTTTCGAGACCTAGTAGTCCAGCAAGTTTTTCCTAAATAGCGCTGGCTAGGTGTTGCAACAGATATATTGGTTTATCTACCCAATAATGAATACGCACTTGTCTTAATTGATTAGTATTCTCCTTATCAAGAAATACAATTTCAAAGAAAAATTACGTCTGAAGCAATCATTAATATTTTCTACGAAATATTTTGCCGGCTGGGAATGCCTAAATCTATCAAAGCAAATAACGGCAGGCAGTTTTAAGTAATGAGTTTAGAAAGTATAGCATCACGTGAATCATTACGCCCCCTAACTGGCCTCAAGCGAACGGTGAGGTCGAGAATATGAAAAGATATTTGGTGCAACTTTTGAAAAACGACACCATCAAAAATTATTATAAGGAAGAGATTCAGAAATTTTTCTTAATGTGTAAGTTCTCCCCACAGAGCACCACGGGATCAGCACCAACATAACTCGTACTAAATCGCGTCATTCGAGACAAAATACCAGGAATACAATAGATAACGGATGGCTTGACTCGGCATTGAAGAATTTAGACTTAATAAATAAAAGGGGGCAAGGAGAGAAAAGCGAAACCATCTGACATATTTCGTGGAGATAGGGTACATAAACTGACGCCAATGTTTGACCCGACAGAGTACGAAGTCCGATATGGAAATGATGTTATACTGATGACGGATGGGAAGCGAATGCGGCGAAATATAAGCCACATAAAAAAAGTACCAACTCAAGCCTTAACGGAGCCTAATGATGCAAATGTTACTTCTCGACATATTGCCACACCTACAGCCACAGCCACATCGTTACTTTCAGCCCTATCGACATCTGCTTCGTCATATATGACGCCGTCATCAGTTTCTTTAGAATTAGACTTAGTATAAACACATGTTGTATGTTTTTTAGTTGTTTCATCTATTTTTACATTTTCACCGCACACATAAATATATTAATCAAGAAAAATAAATTCAAATTTGCTATATACTATGTATGTGGGAACGTAAGGACGGACAAATCATTAAATAATCATTACATAATCATTAAATATTTAATTGTCTCGATTTTTATAAGAGTTAATAATTTATAAAAGTTATTGTGTCAAAACTATTTTTAATAAATTATTATAAATGAAATGTTATTCGTTTATAAAGGTATCTAGTTTTTTTAGAAATAAATTTAATTTAAAAATTTTAAATTTTTTATTTATTTATTTAAATAAAAAAAATTATTAATTTGAATATTTTAATGGATAAGCTTTAAAATAAATTATTAAAAATTAATAATGGTTGAATATAAATGTATGTGTAGAATTATCAATCATTTATAAGTTTATTATATTTTATTTTATTATTTATATTGTTTATTATATTTTAATTTTTTATAGAATTATTTTTTTTAAATTAAACTAGAAAATAAATAATCGTAAATTTAAATTTATTATATTTTATTGTTTATATAATTTAATATGACAAGTTTATATAAAGAATTCGCCAAATTTATATACTCGCCTGTTTAACGAAAACATGTCTTTTTGAAGTTTATAAAAAGTCTGACCTGCCCACTAAATAATTTTAAATGGCCGCAGTATCCTAACTGTGCATAGGTAGCATAATCATTAGTCTTTTAATTGGAGGCTGGAATGAATGGTTGGACGAAGTATAATCTGTTTCATTTAAATTTATAATAAAATTTTATATTTTAGTTAAAAAGCTAAAATTTTATTAAAAGACGAGAATACCCTATAAATCTTTATATTTTATATTATATAAATTTTTTAGATATATATTTTTTTATTTTATAAAATATTTTGTTGGGGTGATATTAAAATTTGATCAACTTTTAATTATGTGCACAAAAGGACAGTATAAAAACACTGACGGAACGACTGGGAAAAAGGAGACGTGAGACAGAAAACAGGATATGTTTTTGCGCGACACTTGAGCTGAACGGATACTAATCTAAGAACTTAATAAATTAATTTGAATTGAATTTATTAGTGTAATGTAAGTACTACTTAAATACAGTATGTTTTATTACTAGATATGGTTTAGTAAACCCACATATAAACATATGTATGTATGTAACACACCGTAATGCTTTGACTATTTCTCAATAACAAACGCAACGCTTAATTTACTAAAAATACAGTGGTTCCTAACAGCAGTTAGGCAGGTGTTTCTCGGCCTAGCTCTGGCTTCTACTGCACTTACTTAATTGGCGCTATAACCTCTTACGAGATTTTGGTCGCGCAACCTTCTACTGCATGGATATTTAAAATTTCGAACTAGAATACTCTTAATTTTCGTTTCTTTTCAGATAGCAGTTATAGAAGTACTCAGTTTTTTCAGACACTTATAAGAGGTCCGATCGAGCGGTCGTGCCCAAGGAAAATGTCCCCGGTAAAGGTGGTAGATTTTCACATCGTCTGGATACTTGTTACCAAGGAAATTAAGGGGTAGTTAGAAATTAGGAGCTGTCATACTGTTGCCTATGCATATGTAGTACAACGCAAATGACACTTAAGCTAACACAACGCTTCATTCGGTGTGTCACTGGTTCGAATCCTGGCCAAAGCGAGTAACATCAAAATTATAGAAAAGGACCGATTGAGGTCGCTTCTCAGCAGATAATGTCACGCCTCCGAGTGTATTTTTATAAGTCGGAGTCGGCGTAAAACTGTATAAAAGGCATTCGTATAAAATAAATGCGAAATAATATCAAACAGATAAGCTACAATAAAAAAAACCCTCCAATACTGGTAAATTTTAAACCAGACTTCATTTTTTAAAAGCAAATAAGTTGATTACATTTTATTTTATTTTGAAACATTGAAGTAATAACTCAATGCAGCCACGCTGATTTGAATTTAAAAATAAATCTATCGCCACGAATAATCGTCAAGCGAAAGTCGTTCGCCGGTATTGTGCGTAAGCTCTAATGCATGCAAACAAAAAAAATACGAGCGTATCTCGAGTACCTGGCGTTGTCTGTGGTGGCGCCGAAGCGGTTTAATAGTGCGCACAGTCACCGACGCAAACGTACGTTGCGTGTCAGCTGACACGATCAAACTTATGAGAACGCCATGTAAATGAAAACTCATCAACGTGTTCGTGTGACGGGTACGCGCGACGTGTACGTGTGTAATCAGAGAAATTTAGATTTTTGCCGTGAAGCCGTGTCAGCTGAGTGCTCTCTCACCGCACAGTGTTGCCAAGCAGAACTTTTTAAAATCATTAACAAAATAACCTTATACAAATTTAAATTTTTATTAAATTAATTTAAAATCGATATTTAATAATGTTAATTATAGATAAATGAACTATTTGCATTTGTTGGTTTTTGGCTTTGGTTTATTATACAATGAAAAATTGTGATTGACAACGCGGATGTGTGTAAAAGTATGTATGCAAACAAAGGAATGGCAACATTGTGTTGATGCATACAAACACAGTTTTATGTACGCAAAGTTTGTTTACAAAACATACGCGCGGGCACAAGTTTTGCTCAATTTTGTGTATCTCCCGACAAACAGACACGGCAAACGTACACGTCGGTGACTGTGCGCACTATAATACATACATATGCACTCTCCAAAAATTGCATAAGCAGTTGTAAGAAATAAGGAATACTCTAGCTGTGTTGATTGCAGCGTTTATTTCATATAAACGATAAGCCTATAATAAATAATTATAATTGGCCCATAAGCCAAAGATTTAAAGGTTGCTCTCAGAGAGAGAGAGAGAAAATTGAGTAATAAGACCAGGGCGGGGCGACGCGTCATGCTTAATAGTGCGCACAGTCACCGACGTGTCCGTTTGCCGTGTCTGTTTGTCGGGAGATACACAAAATTGAGCAAAACTTGTGCCCGCGCGTATGTTTTGTAAACAAACTTTGCGTACATAAAACTGTGTTTGTATGCATCAACACAATGTTGCCATTCCTTTGTTTGCATACATACTTTTACACACATCCGCGTTGTCAATTACAATTTTTCATTGTATAATAAACCAAAGCCAAAAACCAACAAATGCAAATAGTTCATTTATCTATAACTAACATTATTAAAAATCGATTTTAAATTAATTTAATAAAAATTTAAATTTTTATAAGGTTATTTTGAGAGAGCACTCATCTGACACGGCTTCACGGCAAAAATCTAAATTTCTCTGATTATACACGTACACGTCGCGCGTACCCGTCACACGCACACGTTGATGAGTTTGCATTTACATGGCGCTCTCATAAGTTTGATCGTGTCAGCTGACACGTAGCGTACGTTTGCGTCGGTGACTGTGCGCACTATAAAACACAATACCGGCGAACGGCGAATTTTTCGTCGCGAACGTTCGCTTTCAAAAATAGAACACACTGACATAGCTATATGAGAATTCACACAACCAAAGCGAACAACGGCTTTCGTCCGACGCAAGGCGAATTCACACAAGGTGATAGCATCCCATGAACTGAATGCTTGTTCTTCTTTCCAAACTCGCTGGGTTGTTTTGTTTACATAAACAAAATACATGAGCAAACTGGGCGAATTCGGGTTTTGACATTTCACTCGCAAAGTTACACAAACAAAATACATACTGGGCGAATTCAGATTTCTACATTTCACACGCAAAATTACACAAACAAAATACACACCGAATTCGCTTTATTTATCTTGGTATCACCTTCTATAGATCCATCTTGGTCCGACGAATATTATTTGCGATAGATTTATTTCCATTGTCGCCGCTGGCGGCAGCTGCAAAATACAATCAATTGTGGTCATATGTGTTATATTAGCTGACATATGTATGTATGCATGAGTAAATTCCTTTTTCATTGAAAAAAGTAAACATTGTGGCTGTAGTTGGGTTTTAAGCTCAAATTATAGGTGCCATAACCATAACCATATAAAACAGCTGATCGAACCAACTTTATGGGCAACACTGTTTCCAATTAGTGGTGCCTTACCATAACGCCATGGTCATAACCATAACCATACCTATCAATTGAATTTTGGTTATGGTATGACAACTATAATTGAAAGGTTCAATGGGCGAACGTTGTTGACGTCGTTCGTCACTCTACTGGCCGAAAATTCGCCGTTCGTCGGTATTGTGTTTCAAGTATCAAAATGATGTTGTCAGCGAAAATAAACCATCAGTTGGGTACTGAATTTCGAGCGGGAAAGGTTATTATTCCGTAGCGGAAGATGTTATATCCAATTATGCATGCTTTATGGCAAGATTAAACTACCTACTCCTATTATAGTATAAGTATATTATTATATGGGCTTATGTAAACCTGATTCGATATGGTCTGTAATCCGTAAAATAGAAAAATAATAAACCTTATGTTTAGTGGGCGATAATCCTTATAAACAGAATACAATAGTTGTTGCGGACCTTTTGTTTGGGTTTTTCGAAGCGGGTTTTTATTACTTACTTTCGAGTAGCGGGTTGTCTAATCTATTACGAAATAATAAAACGCACTATTTAAGTCGTATCAATTATTCAAAACCGTGTTTATTCAATATAGGTTTTCTTGCGAGAACAGAACTTAGCGGGCGGCCGATATGCGAGCGGTGGTAGTACAAGCGATACTAAAAGCACAAAAATATAAATCAAAGTAAATAACATAAGAGAGAATAACAAGTGCCAAAGCCGCTAACTGTTATTTCTAATCTTCGCTTAACCCTCAAGTTAGGCTTATGTATTACAATATACAGTAGGCATATTTGAACTCAACAATAGTCGATGTATACTTTATGGACTGATGACATCAGCACGGCGAATTAAGGCGTAGAATAAAGGAATTGTTCATACAACTTACATTCCTTACGGATTGAATGTATTACATTATTAACCTTATGAACATACGAAATAAGTCTTAAATAAGGCTGCAACGCTTTTGGTGAGTAAACATTCCATATTCGTTCAGTAAGCATGTATGTATGTATCAGCGCCAAATTCTTTATCAATCATACCAAGCCCGAGTAAATGATCGAGTATACACAAAATGTAGGTATATGTTCGTGATTTCTAGTATTATAACTATAGGATAGGGATTTATTGACAAGTTTGTGGACTTTATTTGTTTGTCTTTAGTTTTTTTTGTACAACGCCTGATCTAATCTGATCAGTGTGTCGTTTAATGATTATTTTATAAGGTAACACACAGTTATAAGGGCGAGAACCAAGTGTTTCGTGAATGCGGGTGACCAATGCAGTTTGTTTGGATTGTAATATTCGCGAATATAAATATTTTGCCCTCTCTCAAAGTTAATCGATCGTTTACTTTTGAAATTACAAAAGGTTTTATTTTGCTTTTGAAAAGATGAATTGGTCATATCAAATTGCCAGTGCTTTTGTCAGTGGAACAATGTTTCGTTCCATCAAAAATCGAGTTAGAATGACATCCAAAGTCGCATTTCTGTTCGAATTTCAATTTGCATGAAGAGATTTCTCCTTGCTAATTTGTCGCTGAGTGACCAGGAGCATTTAAATCATTCGTCGACAAAAATAAAACTCTGATTGTGTTGGTGACAGCGCTAAAAGAGCACATGAAACCCTTTGTTGCTGCACCCAGCAGGCAAGAGAGGAGAGCATTGTATTAAGAACTAATTATATAAAAAATTATTTCGGACTAAAAAATGTTTCCTTTGGACTGTTCTTTCAGTTAAGTTCAAGTACTTGAAGCTCTAATTACTTTTAATTTTTAGCTTGAAATGTAGGTATCTAAATTTAAAAATAAGCACGTGATATAACTTTTTCTTTAAGCGATAGAAATAATTATTTGTAGAAATATGTAACTTTATTTTTATATTACTTTTAATTTTGAGTTTTCATTTATTTCAATTTAAATTTGAATGAAATATTAAAAAAGAACATATATATATATAGAACAAAATGTTTTAACAGTGAATAGTATTTTACAATTATTGCTATTTAAAGCTGATTATAAAATGTATGGCTAGAGAATTAATTGTATTATTAATTATTAGTGTACGAATTGCATAAGGCATGTATTCGTAGAATGCATTTAAAAAAGAGTTTATAATTGATTTATTCTATAATTAATAAGAGTAATGTACCAGTATTATTTTCCGATGTCAGCAATAACGCATTGTAAAATCAATAAGCACTACAGGCTATTGATTACCAACTCGCATCTCATTCATTACCGTTTCTACTGGGTGAATTGACTAACGACAGCAAAGGCGAAACGAAAGAGCGTAACATATGCGTGTGAAGTGAATTTTCACAATTGTTCTATGAAATGACGAGCAGCGATTTAAATTCATCAAAAATAAACTGTCTGCCGTTGTCACTCACAACAGTCGTGGGAATGCCAAAACGACAAAAAAATTTCGATGTTTGGTAATTACAAAATTGTCCAGCTTCCTGTATCTCAAAATGTAGACGTGATGGAAAAATTTGAGTGTCACTTTCAGAACCAGCGGACTCAAATCTGTATAAAATGTGATATTACATTTGTTAAATGTAGATTCTGCCTTGTTGCACCGTGAGATAAAATTTTTTTGACAGATTGTCATCTAAAAAATTAATGTATCAAAAATTTAAATTTCTGGCTTTTATTTAATTTATAATAACTTTTACGTTTTCTCTGCGATTTAAGCGCCCTGACACTTCATATTTTTATAATGAAATTCTCTTTCAACAAAGCCTTTCGAATGTTTTTTACAGAGTTTATTCACTAAAAATAATGAAGAAATATTAAAAATGTTCGAAAAAGCTCGAAAACGTCTTTATTCTTTGCATTTAAAAGCATGTAACTCGAAATTTTTGGCAATACCTGCAAAGAGACCTCGAAAACAGGGGTTTTGCCTATCTCTCGAAAACTCTTCTTTGAAAAAATATGAGAAACTCATTTTCAACACGGATTACCACTGATTTATCAAATATTTGTAAAGTAGTATAGTTTATGCAAGTAAAATAGTTTTGAATATCAAGCTGCGCAGTTTGTAAAGAAAGTTTAAACCACTTTAAATGGTTTTTAATTGGAAAACATATATTAAAGGGAAGGTAATTCGATTACCTTTCTTCTACTTATAATATCGGTAAAAATCGATCAACTTCTTTTTATAAATTTTTCAACTTTTCGAAATATCAAAATGTTAGCCAGGAAAACATAATCAAATTTTGCAAAGTTTTTAAAATATAAACTTTTTGTAACTTTTTTTTATATAATCGAAATTTGTTTCAATAATATAAAAAGTTATTATATTTAATTTATGCAAACAATTATTTAATATACATATGTACAAATTTTATACAATATTTAAATTTTTGGAAAGTAAAGAATTTCAGATGTGAGTATTTTTTGGATCACACTTGTAGGGGCAAAATGGTCAGTTTCTTTAAAAAAACGAATCGTTTTTTAACCACTTTTGAAAAACTCAGATTTGATGAACATGCAGCATAATATTCTTTTCCCACGTAATAATTATAAATAAAATGGGCGATACCCATTTACTTGGCGGCGTCTGATGATTTTGATTCGGGAGTCGGATCCCGTATATCTTTTTACAAATTGAGATTACTGGCTAAAAATCCCCTGCATTTATATCGAGATATTTTAGAGGGTTCAGTATCTATATAACCGCATTATTTTGCATGTTACACATTCTTATGAGTCAAGTGAATCAAGTGTACCGAAAGTAACTTTTGGTTTTAAGACGTAAAAAAAGTCTACAAATGACGAGCTCAGAGCAAAAACCACTAATGGGACTTACAATGGATTCAAGATGAACTTAAATTATAAATAGCTCACGGTTTACTTCCTTTTTTTCTAAATGGAAAATTTAAATTATTCAGACGTGTTCTGAATTTTACTTTCATTCGAAGTTGAATGAAAGTAAATCACCTCGCCCACCTGATTATCATAATAAGTCGTCGTCGTTGTATAATTCAAATAAAATATTGAGTTGAATCTATGTATGTTCTTACATATTTGTGTCCATATAGAAAAGTACATAGCTTATGTGGAATATGATAGTTGAGAGATATAGACAATTTTGTTTAATTTTTATGTTAAAAGCCTGGATAATAGTTAAAAAAAGGTGTGGAATCTGCGTTATATGACGCTTTATTTTCACTTGAGCGCTTTTTCAAAACTGAAATTTGCAATTTACTGAACCGTATCTTAAGCGATTATATTGAAATGAACTCTCAACTGTATAGCGTTAAGTAAACATAAGTGGTTTTATTAAAATATATACATATGTATTTCTTTTAAGCGTGAACATGTCGGGCGCGAAAGCAAATATAAGTTAATTAGTTTAATTTTGATTATGAGATCCGATTATACTTGTATAAATAAAAATATTTCTGTAAATACTTAAGCTAACTCTAATAACTTCACTGCCAAATAAAACTTTCCAAAATTGACTTTACGTGCCTTAATGTAAAGAACGCTGCCAATACAATAACTCACTTCTGGCTTAAGTCCGCTTAAGCTACTCTTCCGTATGGCCACAGATATACATATATGTATAAGTACATATGTACATATATATGTATATATGTAAATTGTACTAAATTCGTTTTTTCTATGGGAATGATTACATGCCCACATATGCATAACCATATGTACGTATGTATATAGTGCATTTTGTAAACTAAAAATCTATACATATGTGCACTATTTCAAACTCATTCTATTATGTAGACTTTTAATAGAAATTCCATTCATATGATTTCTTTTTTTGATACAATTTTTTTTGGCCTCCGATGGTGAAGGCTTTAGGATGTCCAAACACGAATACTCTGGTTAAAAGAAAATCCACATATATGTTCGTTTATATGTATGTATATATTCTCTTATACTTTTTCCGACTACATCTAGGCATGTATGTATGTATTTTAATACACAACTGGCTATGACCAAATTTTTAATTATTTTTATTCACAAAAATTGGTTGTTCTAATTATTAACACAGAGTTTACGACATTTGGCAAATCCGCCCATTCAAGCGGTTGTTCGAACTGTCAGGTGCTCACTGACTAAAGATATTTAGAAAGAGATACACGTTGCATCCAAAATAAAAATTTACATTTCTATGTATGTATGTATGTATATGCATGTATGCATGTACATGTTTCAATCTGAACCCAATCGGAAATTTTAATGCGCATCGTAGGATATATGAATATGAAGTGCTTCCCTTTCGTCTCTATAGAGCTGATTTTAATGCTCGTTGAGTAGGTCACATGAATCACTTCGCCCAACACCAACTCATTTAATTTTTATTCAAGTTAGCGTAGCTGTCATGAACACTGATTTTTATACTTGCTGATAGAAATATCAAATTGGCTTAGACAATCGGTACGCAACAAACAAACACAATATACATCTAAATTTTGTTTTTGTTCTAGTAACATCACTATGGCGGTATTACACAAGTGACTTTATTAGAACCGCTGATTTGTTCGGTTTTTCGCCGCGGTATACAAACGTGTTGTTGGCGAAACAATATACATATGCACGTTGTTTACATTTGTTGACAAGTTGCCAAAGCAATATTTTTGTATACGATTTTTTACGCGACATTTTTAAATCAGAGATCCAGAATAATAATTATTTTACCGTTGTTTTGCGTCAGACCAATTTTTTAAGTTGTCGATGTTTATTATTTTGGAACTTAGATGATAAATGGCTTTTCATAACAATTATGAGAGAGAATAATTTTTTAAATCAACAATAACTATTATGTTGAGAGATATGTCAGTGACTTACAAACATACATATATTATAAAAGTCTGCGTAATAATTATGAGTAAGACAACTTTTTTTTAAGTCTTGGAAGGTGGAACTTTCTCGGGACCCCAAAATGGTGGCGAACTAGTGCGGAAGTGATCTCAAAGTGGTCCCGAATCAGTCCCGAACTGATCCCAACATGGTTCTGAATAAGACCCATCCTTCAAGACTTAAAAAAATGTTTCTCAGTCATAATTATTATAAGAAGACTTTTGTTAAATAAATCTCAAAATAAAAGTCTTTGAAGAGTTCAAAAAGTTTCTATCACCTACATCTATTATGAAAGACTTTTATAATATGCTATGTAAGTCTTTGAATACTGGTTATAGATTAATCGAAAAATGTGTATCTATAATAATTACTGATTAACCTTTACTATTTTCTCTTATAATAGTTACGCCCCTGTTTTAAAAATCTCTTAGTCACTATGCGGATTTCCATTTTTTCTCGTACTTTTCTTAGAACTTTTTTCTTAACTTTTTTTATTCAGTAATTTTTTAATATTTATGTCTGTATAAAAAATCAATATAATTTGCACATAGGAAGATTCCGCCGAACCAAAATTTCTCGTCAAGTGATATATGTAACTCAGATTCTAAACCAAACGTCTTCTCCAGTAGTCCTCGCTGGCGAGGAGCCCAATTTCGGGTTCCTGCTCAACTAATCATAGAGGAAGACAAGTTGAAAGCGTAATACTACGTACATACGCAATCTGATTTCTCTTAACAGTGGCTCGCCAACACATTTTTCCATCCACAGCACCTTCTCCATCTCAACAAAGTGCTTTGGGACGTACTCGACAATCTCTATGGCAGTGACTACTACCCCATCACGATAGCGTTACAGTTAGGTTCCTTCCATAATAACTACAAAGCTAAATACATATACAAGCCCGACCTCGTTGATTAGGAAAAATTTCAAAATAACTGCGAAAACAACTATCACGAAACCTCATTACGCAAAACATCAATCAGGAAGCCGCTGGACTCACAATAATCGTATATTCACTAACCAATGCTTCAATCCCTTAAAAATCCAAAACCAACGTTCTTTGGTAGAATAAAGACCTTGGACGCGTGCAACCATGTGGCAAGCAATTGAAACTTTAAGGATTCTGTATGAACGCCAAGAGGTCATATGTCATTCACCTCAACGGAAACTGCGTCAAGAGCCATTGGTAATTCTATTTGCACAACTACAACAACTACAACTACAAAACTACTGTTCAACGATGAAAGCCATTGGTCTCTCCGCGTACTTAAATGACCCGATGCTACTTTCTGAACTCCTGAGCGAACTGCCATGCGATTTGAAACTGGAAAGGGGTCCAGTTCCAGTCCAGTTACCTATCTTGTACAGCCCCCAAAACAAAACACCTAATTTGTTTGCATCCGAAAACACTTTCATTCTGGGGGTTTCTGCGTTTAGTCAGTTGAATGCCTCGCTGGAGTGAACGCAACGTGCTCTGAGTGGCAGGGCTATAAGGTGGGCGGTTGATATAAACCATATTGAACCTAAGACAAATAATCTTACTGTTGAATTCTCGCCGATGTAATTTTCGAAAAATACGCACTGTAGTCAACCTTGATATTTCGAAACACTGGTAATAAGTGTGCGCAAAATACAAAAAAAGTGTAAAAGTTACCAGAGCCATTTGTTGCCGGTAACGAAAGTTTTGTTACCGGTGCAGAATATATCTGTAAGTCTCGCCTGGGCTGGTTAGTATATGGTCATAGGGTGCCACACATTTGTTCATGTGCGCCATGGAGCGAATGGATGAAATTTTGGAGGCTAACTGCGCAGTTGGGTGTAAAGCCGCTAAGGTGCAAAGTGGACGAACGGGCTCTCGAGATGATGCGTTCGGCAACGAAGTTCCGAGCAAATGAGTAGCGCTGGGAAACAGAATGGTTGTAGCTACCCCTTAGCTAGCCTCAGTCACGACGTTCAGCTTCGTATATTTTGCGATGCAAGCAATGTAGCTTACGCGGCGGCTGCTTATCTAGGAGCCACTGTCCATGGTATGGTTCAATTACGAGTGGCGCCTTGGAAGCCAGTTTCCATATCGTGCCTAGAGCTGATGGGTGTAGTTTTGGGTATGCGGTTAGAGCAAAATTTATTTGAAATTAATAGACTTTGACCATCGGAGAGGAAGTGTACTGAACCGATTATAAAAACGTTCTTTATTGGGGTCGACCAAACACTCGAAAGTTTAGTTAATTTTTTGGAGGACGAGTTGGAGAAATCTTGCTGTCCTCTAACATCAGTAACTGGAGGCGGGCACTACAGCGAACAACGTTGCCGATAATTCTACGAAATTTAAGTGTGCACGAAGTTAGATGGTGAATTGCGTTGCTTCAAAGGACTTCAATTTTTAACACTGCCGGCATCGGAGTGACCGGATAAGATTTTAGTAAACTCTGCAGAACCTGAGAGCAAAGCTCGCACCCACGGCGTGTTGGCAGAAGCCACGGCGTATGAGCAGAGGTCGTACCCCACGACGCATTAGCAGAAGCCGTAGCAGACGGCAGAGGAGCAGAAGCCGGTCCCTACGGCGATCAAGCGATATTCGCAACCGGCGAAATGCGCGGCATAGCAGCCGAAGCCGAACTCCTCGACACACGAAGACGAGTCGTTCGCCACCGAAGAGACGCTCCGTCCACTTCGCCCAGGCCGCCTCGCGTGAGCGAAACGGTATCAGCTTCACGGACCGAGGCTTCGTTAATTACGAACAAGTGCATGGCGGCTCGGGATATCTAAATCCCATTACGACAAACAAAGTCGTGTATAAAGGACTTAAGGGTTGTAGAGCACTCCTACTATCGATTGGAGACACACAACCCTAGTATATATACAATCAAAACCCGATGGAAAGCATCATCCCTCGGGTGTATTTATTATAATTAAACCAGTTTTCATTTCATACAATTTCCATTGCGTTTTTGGCATTTTGTAAATGAAATCAATATAAAATTTGCTAATCCTGATTTAAAGAAAAAGTGGAGTTTAAGTTTAGTCGGGATCTGTGGTTTGCGTATCAAATAGAAAGATACGAGGTTTATTTAAAAACAATTTAAAACTATTAAAGAAGAATTAATAAAAAAAATAATGTTTAATAGTTAAGAGAGCACACGACCAACAAAGGGAAAGATCACTTTTTTAAACACAGTATTTCGTAACAATGCTATGATGAGGTAGTAGCCCAAATGATTATGTAAATTAATTCAGAGCGATTAGCGATCCTTTTGTTATTCTATTCCTACTAATATAAGAAATGTGAATGTTTGTGAGTGAGTGTGTGATTATGTTTGTTATCTATTTATGCCCAAACTACTCGGCGGATTCTAAATATCTTATAATCTAAATTAAAACAAGGAGTAAATTTTTGGTATAATATGGATGTTAAATTAAAGAGGTTTAATAAAGCTCAATTTCCAAAATATTTTGAAAGTCAGTTGCCACCTGTTTAAAAGCAAATTAAATTAAACCAAATTGTTAATAATATTTTACAAAATGGGTGGCATACGAAAATGTTTAGCAACGCCTAATACCAAAAATAATTATGCAGAAGTTTACCACCTGTTTAATAGGTTAAATGCAATAACATATGTAACTTTGTTAATTAGTAAGTGAAATATTTTAAGACGATTGTTTGTTGCATGCGTAAAAGCAAATTCAATTGATTATTATTATTATCAGTTTATTTTTACAAATAAATTATAAAAGTAAACTTATAACATAGGAACTAACAGCTAGGGTTCATAAATATTGTTTAAATTTAGGATATTCATTACGTTGTATACATTCTGATTTGCATTTTTTTAAGCAACTCGGGTAGACTTGGAAGGTTTAGACGTTCTTGTGCTTCTTTTATGACGTCGCACTATGCCCATAAAGGGCATTACTTCCATGTTGCAGAACCTACACAGTGGTGTATTTGTTGATTTCATTATGAGTTCATATATGTATAAGAAGTGTTTGTTCAAGTCTAAACCAGATGAATTTTTTACATTTCCAATCTTCCAATCCTAAAGTTCATTATTATGATTCCAATGAACAAATTTTTAATTATTTATATCCAGAACTTTTAAGCTTAAGCTATTTTAATAATCTCAGTTTTTTTTTTCTTTTGTTAACATTTTAAAAAACTATTTTTATTAAAAAAAAGTGGATGTAATTTCAAAGCGGTCTAACTCATCTAAATCTCAATATTATTGCGAAATATTTTGGTTGATGTCGTAAAATATAATAAGATGATATGATAATGATATCCAATTGAAAAACAGAACAAGTATACCATTCTATAGCTGTTCGCAAATGTTTCGTTTAAATAAAAATAATAATTAAAATCGGTTCAGTACTTTGAAATCAAATCATTACAATCAATTTCATATGAAAAGTATAGACAGAATTGAAATATGGCCATAGAGGTTTGAACTACATAAAGATGGGCGAAGTCGGGATCGAATATTTAGTCCCACGACATTTAATTTTAAGTCCCGAACACAGAATAAAACTCACAATAATTTGAAAATGATAAAAAATTCAAATGATTTTACACATTAACATTATCTCTTATCTAAATTTTAAGAAATCAATATTAGGTGCTTCCAAAAAACTATCTATAAATAACCCATTTATAAACTCAATAATATTAATTTTTCACAGCTGTATTTTTTTCTAACCCGGTGAAGCAGAAGCAAAAGTAAATTCTTTTAAATATGTGCTTTTTTCCTACTAAAACGGAATCTTAAATAAGATACGCAAATATGTACATATATTGAAGGGCATCCTATTAATTAGTCGTATTGCATGTTTTCACACATCTGGTTATTAGCCACCTGTGGCAAAGCACTTATTTATCTCCTTCTCGAATATTCTAATTTTGCCATAATGAAAAATATGGCATCTCCGTTCGCTTTCTTCTCAAACTAACAAAAAAAAGTGCTAATTTCATAAAAAATTTTTAGGGAAATTGTCGGAATTTTTGGAAGTTGGCGATTTTATCTGGAGTATAGTGTTCGTGACCCATCCCGGGCGGGTTTCCTGGATTCCGTGTCCCGCGTCCACCTCCAATGTGCACCTATAGAGGTTTAGGAGGGCTTAGGTTAGAATGGCGATGAAATAACTCAGCGCAGATATATAACGAATTGATTTTTTTCCGGGCAAGTACCCTAAGGTATTCTGCTTTTGATCTCCCTGAGCGGGGCACCCTTGTACACGGCGTGGAACACGCTCATTGTAGAGCCGCACCTCGCCAGTTCATACGATGCTTCATTTCCGTAAATGTCCATATTAGGGTAATCTCGCATTCATCCACTAGTTGAGATCTGACCGAGGTTAGAAGACAGTGCTTGAATAGCCGCTTAGCTTTCTAAGACGATATTCACCTGCGTTTTCGCGGGTACATTTGGCTTTATGTATCGTTCCGCCTCCTTTATTGCACACGCTTCAGGTCCAGTAGGCGGAAGGATAATTTATGATCATATTTCTCACTGATAATCCCTGTTCCAACAACGCATTCCACCTTTAACCCGTATGTAAATGCAGTTAAGCCATCCAATGATTGGCTTCTTCCATGAGACCAGTTCGGCCAAAATCGCTTAAGCGGTTATAGCGCCAATTAAGTAAGTAAGTGTGTAGTAGAAGATAGATAGATAGTGGCAGCCGCAGCCGAGTGTGTAGCGTATGCGCACATCATGCGGTCTACTCCAAGTTCGAATCCCGGTCGAAGCAACTTACATCAAAAATTATAGAAAATTTTTATACGAGTGTATTTCTGTTATGAAAAAACTTCTCACAAAAATTATTTTCCGTTCGGAGTCGACGTAAAACTGTAGGCCCCTCAATTTGTGTTACAACATCAATACTTACACCAAAAATTACAGAAGAAGTTCGGTCAAACATCAAGCTATATGTAAGAGCCAAATTATTATTATTATTATATATGTATGGAGATAGAAAACACGGTATAGTACATCGTGTTTGCTTATAATTTTTAGAAGGCGGAAAAATATTTGCAACGCCAGTTACGTAACGTCCGAATAAGAAAGATTGTGATCTACGATAAATCTCAAAGCCAATTCTACTTCGAACAACGTCCGTACTTGGTCTTAAATACATTTTTTTTCTGTGATGATTTGTTTCTAGATTTTTATTTTTTCGCTCAGGTGATGATTATTTTGAGATTTATATTTTTTCATTTAAGAATAATGATTGCCCCCTGGTTTTTATTTTTTCCCCTAAAATAAAACTCAAAACCTTTTACAACCTAGACCAATGAACTATTAGCTTGAAATTTTATAAGAGCAAACCTTTTATTCTCTTAGAGGCGGAAAATTTACGTGAAAATGAAATAAGGTGGTTTTCATGCTTTATTGTCATTTCCTTTGCTCGTATGTATATTGAAAGGAATAACTTTAAACCGAATGACGTACAAACGAAGCCGCAGACAAACCGTGGTATCTTATTCCTCTTCTTATATATAAAAAGGCTGTACGTGTCTGTTGGTACAGAGCCTCCTAGGCTATGTTTGCAATTCTTTCTAGGGGGCATCTCTCTATCTGTTCAAGGCAAACACAAATTAGAGTCGAAATATTTCCAAAACACGTATTTACACTAACATGAATCAAATTTCCATACACGTTTTAGCCACATAAATGTGAACATTTTATTTGAAAATTTAAACAGCAGGTGGCCCTGGAGCTGTGGAAATGTTTCTAAAAGCAGTATTCACAGTTCAATTTGATTCAAATTCAAAGGATGTGTTTGAATGGTGCAACGAAGCGTGCCAGGTTAGCTAATTATTTATAAAAACGAAAATTACTCACTTGTTTGTGTAATTGATCGCATCGTCATTTTGAACTTTATCTTCGATTGGAGAGGTATTATTGATCGCCGCATCTGAAAATAGTTTAAGTCCATAATTATTTAAATGATTAAAAGTTAAAATATATACATATGTATAACATAATTCGAATACAACCTAAAGAGAATATCCATTCTCCTGGCGAAGAGGAGCCCAACGTTGCGAGACTCGTGGCGGTTCTAACAGGATATTAACCCATCGGAAACCACGCGAGAAATATGGGTATTGCTCATATTGATTACCGCAGATCCGCCATCCAAATAAGCAACAATTATTTAATTTGAAAAATCCACATCGAACACTCCAAAACGTACTTGTTCTGAACAAGAAATGCTTCTCCTAGTTCAGAGTTTTCATTTAAAATTCCGAATTTAGCATTGTATTGTTATTTGTGACGTCAAATTATCCTTATTTGATTATTTACCTCAACAGGCTTTTGAACACGCCACATGTGTACTGCCAAAGGGCAATGCAGTACCACCACTTCCAGGACAGCATTACGCACTGGTTTATTTTGAACACATTACTATACATAACCATAAACCAGGGATGGCCGTTTGTGATTGAATTTTAATTCATATTCATTGACCAAACAAATAATTACAAATCAAAATCTATTATTTTGATTCATCATTCAAATAATTTAAATAATCAATAAATTTTCATTCATCATTTAAAATATATTTTAATAACGAATTGATTTTCATTCATCATTCAAATAATTTTGAATAACGAATAGATTTTAATTCATCTATAGCGACATGCCTGCTTCAATTGACGCACTCAAAGCCAACGATTATGCCAAAATTGGACTAAGCGCATGGAGCATTTGCAGCGCAGCCGCGGACGATATTAGCATGAATTAATATTCAAACATTAAATTACATCGACCGTACTATCGATTTAAATAAAGGTTTCAAGCATTTTTCTGAACTTTGTATTTTTTTAAATTTACAATTTCAGATATAAAAATCCCAACCAAAATTCATTGCATACCAAAATTCTTAGAATTAATAGCGAATTTGGTTAAGCCATGTCACTCTGTCCGTTAGTCCGTCCGTCAGTCGTGTAACTCCAGTAAATGTTGAGCTATCTTAATGAAACTTGGTATACACTTTGCCCTGGACCGAAGGTATTGGTATTGCAAATGAATGAAATCGGTCAATATCCATGCCCACATAACGGTGTCTTGTGGAAATCGAAACACCGTGATATTTCAGAAACTATTGCAGATAATTTGTTCAAATTTGATACATAGGATTGGGTTTGGGAAAGGAATACGTGCACAATCTTTTTGGAAAATGGGCGTGGCCCGACCCTTTATTAGAAAAACTTACATATATCTCCGAAACTACTCGACCAAACTCTACCAAACTTTGTACACACATTGCATTTCAAACCAATAAGCAAAATTTGTTAAAATCGGCACATATGCAAATTTTTTGATCACGCGTAAATTTCTTCCGATTATTTGGCATGTTGCACAACTTTTTAAATACACAACCAAAACACGACTATAACTGAACAGTGTGCAACCCAATTTCAGTGCTTACTATATCTAGTAGAAATTTTTTCTAATTTACAATTATATGGCTGAAGATAGCCTACCAAAGTGGTGGTGCGTTTTTATTGACCGGAAGTGTATATAAATAAATACAAAAATACATGCATATGCACGTTTTTAGGGTAATATTATTTTCTTAATAAGAATTATATAATATTACAGCTCAACAATATTCTAAATATTAGATGACAATCAATGGAAATGCCAGTTTATAACTCCTTTAACAAACATCCTAAAGGATTTTTAGGCTATAGATCTTGTTTTTTGTAATACGTATTTAAAGTTGGTAATATTTATGATTCCCTGTTTACTAGAACAATTGAGTAAAATACGATCAAATAAGGCCTCTTTGTAGAATTATTCTGGAAAATTGTGATATATTAAAGTTTTCGAGGTCAATGGTTTAATTTTCTATTCATATTTTTACCGTAACTTACGTTAGATGGTGCTGTGGTCAATTTTTTTCTGTTACTACTTTTAAGGTTGATAATTTAATGTTCTATGTATGTTTCATTACAAAATGGCAAACAAAATTATGGAAAAAGAAATGAAGTTAGAAACTACAATTTTACTCTTTTGTTAACCTCAAAATGTGTATTATCTCAGCTATCATCGTCACTCTAAGTGCGAATTCCCATATATGGATTACCTTAGGATAGGTTTTAGAACGAAATATACTAACCCGACCACAATCCGCTAGTAAGCCTTAAATATAATATTTAAATATTTATGTTTTCAACATTGATGTACATATATTAGGAAATCAATGATTTTGATGTGAAGTATGGTGTCTTCTTCAAGCTGAAAATGTAATTTCTTAGAATTAATAGTAAAACAAAATTACAAAACCAACAACGGAAATGCGAGATACATGAACACAGTAATAAAATGTTATCGAAACGGTGACAACATTTATTTCATCCGATTTAAAAAAAGAGTATGCATTAAGATAATGAGATAAATTGTTTTTTGCCAATTCTGTGTACATACCGCCTCAATTGAGCAGCATATTGTCAGTAGCTGGTTTACTGCACACTATGGAATAGACTAGAAGGTACTACAGATGAACAGGGTTAATTTGTATTAGTAACCAAAAATACTCATTTAGATTTCACAATACCTTGTGCAAGTTAAGAAAGCCACTTTTTTCAATTTCTTAAGATGATCGCGGTTATTGACTTGCAACAACAATTCATACGTTGGCTTACAGAACGTTGCAGTATTTGGGAAAATAAAATAAAAGAATAAATAGGGTGTTGGGTTTCGACTGAATATTTGAAGCGCATGTGTGATTTGCCGATCGCGTATGTGTGAAAAATACGAATACGGTCGGACTCGCGAAACTATTTGTATTTAATGCGAGCTTATCCCATACTAATGTCGATAATTCATGAGTTAATGCAAATTAGGCTGTTAGTGGATATTAGGCTGTCATCTGTTTGCCCATAACGCTAGAACAACTTTTGAAAATTTATTTCAAAAATCATGGTTCAGTTGAGGGATGTTACCATTGGTACGTCTGTTCATGATGAGGTTTATGTTTGGCGCAATAAACAAAATTCCACAAAAACTCGTGGTTTTGGTGTGCTTTATGGGCCACCGTTGGCCCTTACTTCTTTGAAAATGCGAAGGCCCAGAACGTTACCATCAACGGGCAAGCGCGGGTGTTTTCATGCAGGAATTTGATGGAATGTTGACTGAAGACATATTTTTCTAACATACGGCATCACATTCCATACAGAGCACTCTAGTTTGCATATTTTTTAGAGACTTTTCCAATTGGATTTCTTCAAGCATGTAATGATGCAGTTCCGCAGCTTAATATCCAAATATGCAAAACTCAAAACAACGAAATATGGAGAATTCAAAATTATTTTTAGAATAGTACATATCTTCACATATTTCTTCACACTAATCTATTAAATTAGAATGATTAATGCTGCTAGAACTAACTTAAATAACTTCACAAAAAATACAAAGCAGCTCTTTTTAATTATATTATAGCTGAACGATTTGCAGTAATAATACTGAAAGAAATGATTCACTAAATAACGGATAAGACTCTTTTCCTAAATATAATAATAATAATATGGTGATATGCTTTTATTTTTACATTACAAATAGGCAATTCTCAAGGTATCTTATTTGATGCTATTGAATGTATGTGATATTTTTAAAGCTGTTTTTTTGGGATTACTTTGCATTGAACCAAAAACTGAGCCGAGCTGAAAATACCCAATTTAAATTTGTATAGGCGGCTATGGTTGAAATTTAGCTTTAGTGGAAGGTTATTGCATGAACGAACACATCTTGCAAGAGGCTCATAATAAAAGTAATTCGTTTTACGTACATACACATCTTGAAAAGGGCGAACGCGCCGTAACCAGAGACAGTAACGATTATAAATTTTATTAAAAAATTACTTTTTAAACGTAGTTTATTGAGTTTTATTTGTTGATCAGAAAGTAATCGTTATTTGTCGAGTTTTATTTTCGTTATTCCTTGAATTTTATTTATTGCTTAAGAAATAATCGTTATTTCTTGAGTTATATTTTTTGCTTCAGATATAATCGTTATTTCTTGAGTTAACAAATTAGAACCACAGAACCAGGGATGGAAAATTAAATTATCAAAAGGTAGCTAATTTGAAAAAGTAGTGTAATTAAGTGCGGGCAAGCCATTGCAAGCGTTTTTACATATTATACCGTTTCATATTTACACTTCGAAATCAATAAGTTAGAGTTGACATTAAATTAAGAAACATTTAAATAAATTGCATTTATTTACGCAATGCGTGTTATATATATATATATGTACTTAGTCAAGTAATTCATATTCATTAAGGTTTTTATTTAGAAGACTGTAGCCGAGTAAAGCATTAGTTTGTTTATTAAACCAAACACTTTTATTACATCTAATTCAGTCCAGTTTACCACCAATTTATTTCAACTCTTTCTGAATTGAGAAAGTTCTCTCAACACAATCAGAGGAGTATGGTAAAGAAACCAAATACTATACAACGCGAAATATATACATATCTGTGAAACTCCTGGCTGATTTGGTTATTGTTTCAGTCCACTCTTACTTCACATGTTTCGCTCACAGTGACATACCGCTAAATGCTCTGTTCCCAATGGCATCTATCAAATAGTTTTATGTTTTATGTGTAATTATATTAAACCAAAATCCACTTAAGAAAACATTTCCTTGAGCCGAAGAAAGAGCAATTGCACCTACGTTTCCATCATTCGAGCGGTCTTATTCTGTGGTAGACAAGGAGGTGCACTCCGAAGACGTCGAGATGATGGATTTTTATTCATCGAAGTAACAGTAGACAACCATTGTCACTTCAGAGCACGTCTTCGTTTTGCCGTGGAGAGTGAAGATCTCGCTCTACATAACCATTTGGAGACTGCTGCGGCAAAATGAGATAATCGATGCTGAAGGTAAAATTATCGCTAAAGACCTAGTAAAACGCGTCAGTTACTGCAGATGAAAACTTTATGTACATACACACATAAGTGGAATCGAAAAATTTAAGATTGAAGAGAAACACATATTTCATGAAGACTTCCTGGATTTGATCCTTAACGAAGAATTTCTTGCAAAACCGCTGCTTACTACTTTGAATTAACTAGGAGGGCATATTCGTTTCATGAAAGGGCGAGGTGAATGCCAAGAAAAGCAAGTAAGATATAAGGGATTTTTTGTTGATGTTTTCAAGGTCACGATTGATCGTAGAAATGAGAAGAGAATTTACTGGTTTCGCTGCTCGAACGCTTTCTACGTTAATTGTGCAAACCACACTGCGGAACTTCATACGAACGGCCAAGGCAGAGTCTGATTCTAAGCAGATACAGCTTCTAAAAATTTGCGTAACACAGTTGGTTTCATGAAGCAGTGGAATTCATTTTTTGGGCTAAAGCAAATGGACGAGTTGAAGAGTAAATCTTATGGCTTATAGCCTAATGCTTTGCTTATGTCCATTCAAACATCACAATTTATCATTACATTCGCAATACTGACAGCTATTTTCATTTTGACGAAAAAACTGAAAGTCTGCAGAATGAAAGTTTCGACTTGAGGCGTTGCATCAGCTATGCAAGCCAAATTATCGAAGAAATCAATCAGATGAGTAACCAAGCTGACGACAGATTTAATGCCATTTTTGAAGCAGGAAATTAATGTCCAAATTTTTGGAGCAGTGCTTAGAAGAACTTGACTTAAGATTTATGGAACACAGAGAACCACGACGTATGACCGAATTGAAGAGTTAAAATTGGCATGAAGATGTGGAAGAGGTAATAACGATTGATATTCACTTGTCTCATATCAAATTTGTTTCCACTTTCAGGATTTATTCGAATATTCCCGCAATGGAGCGACCAAAATCGAGTATCTAAGCTTTAGACATTGCGATATTTCTGCGAATTAGAGCTACGCTACCAGTTAAAGTTGCATCAAGCGAACGATAAATTTCAAGTTTAAGAAAATTTAAAACCCATCTACGCAACAGGACTGGAGAACAGCGATTAAAAGGAAATCAGCAGTGATACTGGACATAACTCTTTAAATATATTGCCATGTTGGAGGTGAGTGTCAACATGGGAATAGAAACATGACTAACCCTTATTTCCGTGTACTACATTTTGTATCGAAGAGAAAAACTAATTTAACTAATTTTACTTTAATATTTATTAATTTCAATATAGTTTTAGAGTTTTAAGATTTTGGTGGGGTTTTTATTATAAAATACCCCATTGAACAATTTCGCATATTGATATCAACAGCTAGTCTTATTTACATATTCAATTATAAGTACTAATGAAATAAATAAAAAGTTAGGCCATTAAGTGAAAGCATTTTTCCAATGCGCTAAATTTTAGTGGTGCATCATTTTATGTTGGTCAAGCTCAATTTCTGTGCAGATTGTAGCTACATTTTGCACATTCTCATCACAAGCACTATTTCCTTGTGAATACAAGTGGAATATATGAAAATAACTTATATACAATGTATATTCATAAGTTTTTGTATGCACCAAACCGCTGCATATTTGTGTTTTTCTGTCTTGCAGAATTAAGTGCATTTTGTGCGTTTTCAACTCTTATATAGTTCCATTGCAATTTCATTCTTTTTTGTCAGCTGTGTACATACATACATATGTAAGTACTTAGTGAATGCGTTATAAAATCCTGAACAACATGACACAAGCCATTCAGATTACTCTGGAAGTTTCTAATTTCTAAAATTATAAAGCCAAAAATAATATAATAATTGCACAAACGACGAGCACGCCTGAAAGAAAAACTACAAAACTAGATTTCTTAACTACAAAGAAGTCTGATGGAAAGATGTGGTGATCTCCTGAATAGCAGCTGCCACTTCTACCATTTTGAAAAATGGTTGCTTTCTCTTTCTTTTAAAAATTGTTGCTTTTTTCTTTTTCAAAATCACGTTAAACTTTTGCGTCACGTCACGGCTTTTGTGAAATAAAACACAGTCCGATTCTGAACTAGTCCCGAACTAGCATAAACGAAACACGATACATATGTACATAAAATATGGGTAGGTAATCATATGTACTTATGTATATATATTGTTCATGCCAACAGTTGCAACTAACCTAAAATTTCGTATTACTCTTTTTCTTAAATACTTCGCCTTTAATCCAATTGCTTCGTTCTCACCTTAATTTATATGTTTTAGTTCAGAAAAGTATAGATGTATATCACATTTTAACTTGAGTAAAAATTATGTTCATATGAATATGGAAATATATGTGGGAATCAGACTGGACCACGACAAGACTACCCGAACTTGACGAAACTACTAAGTTACTCTACTACTAAATACAACTAGTAACTACTAAGTTACTCTACTACTAAATACAACCCGGATCAAATTTCATGTGTATGAACGTATGTAGGTAGCTTATGCATATGTATACATAAATCAAAAACCAATTTCCTTCGTTTAAGGCTACACTTTAAAAACGCGGTTCTGCTAGATTTAGACATAAATAGATCTATCAATTTAAGAGTAACGAACCGAGGTGAGCTGTTGGCCACCCTTTGCTCTTATATGATTTAAATGCATTAACGAGTTAATGAGTAAATTAATTAAGTGACTGTTACAATTGAATTCTCGTGTACTTAACATAACTGGCACAATAGTTACATCTTTGAATTCTCGTGTACTTAACATAACTGGCACAATAGTTACATCTACATACATACATAAGCAAGTAAATACTTATGATACAAAAACGGAAATTACAAAAGGAATATGTACGTATGTGGCCGACAAATTAAATCTCAATTGAAATAGTATAATTCAAATATAATACATACATACATAGGCACGCACACGGAAATGAATGAAAAAAAATGAATAGAGTTGAGCTACCAGCAAGATCGATATACCAAAGATTGCGCCGATCGCGAACGAAAAATATTTACGATCCGCGCATGTACGTCACACCATCAATACGATATTCCAGAACGATAAAACAAATATTGCGATATTTGAAACTCCCATATGATTTGGAAAGAAAATATGTTTGTAAAGGGGCAAGCGTTTCTGTTTATATAAATAAAGACGATATTTGAAAAAGGAGTAGTTATTAAGTCAGCACCAAATATACCACAACACTTATACAATTGAAATTCGTATGATGGTCCATGAACTACACGGACGACACTATTTTGCATGCAAAATTCCAAATGTTTGAGTCACGTCGGCATGGCAAGGCAAATCCTTTATTTCATATGAGTTAGGTCGTCAATCAACATTTCAATCGGATTTCAATTAATCTTGTCTCAAATTGTAACAGGATTCGTCTCGTTCGCTAGATTCCAGAAGATGATTAATCGATCAATAAACATTGCAAAATATTATGTAATATATTTATGGCATATGTGAGTGTCCAATATATTTATGGAATGCATGAATGTAAAGCGAACCTTCATTTAAATGCACTTTTCCATGTCTGTGACATTATACCCAACTTTCGATCCTGAACTGCATTTAAATGAAGGTTCGCTTTATTAGGCTAAGGGAGAATATCCAGATACCGAGCTTGCGTTCACTTTTTATTAAAATATAGCTTATTTTATAACAAAAATCATATAAATGCCAGATTTAAACATTGTGCAAATCATAAAAAGAATTAAGAATTAGAATTTATATGGCAATTTCAAACTTAATAATCAAAATTTTTACCCGACTTTATAGCCCTTTCACTTTTAGAATAAGAAAGTGCAAGTTTAAAGTGACTCAATAATAACAAAATATCCGAAATAAATAAAACACCAAAATAATCAATTCACTTTGAACTTTGAACTTTGAACGGGCATGGGCAAAGCGTAATCTCTTATTCTTATCAATCTTGAGCTACCAAAATTTATTTCTATTTTGCACAGATTCACCTACATCAGGGAGGTTCTTATTCCTCATGATTCAATTATAGACCAGGCAGTTGTCTTGCTCCCACTCGCTGGCTTACGCGGCGTGGCTTTATTTTTAATTTGTAGAAACTATTACTTATTATTTATCTTTTGGTACGGATTGGCACTCCCAAGTGCAGGCCTTAACAAATATGGGTAATCACAACATCTTTTAAGCTCTTTTATATATTTAACTCATATTTTATTCGAAATAACAAATTCCACTTTCTTAAATGCAACTCTCAATAATTATTCAACCTTCTATTATTGGATCATGCTTATTTAAATAGAAGTATCGTAATTCGAATTCTACGGCTTTTTTATGACATTTCTCTAAACGTAAAACAAGTTAAAAAAATATTTTTGGTATCTTTTAAATGTCTTTTTGTCATATTAATTTCATTTGTAAATCAAATACAAAAATTTTTCTATACATACATTTGAGTCTATTGAACAAGTAGTAGGTATCTGACTAAAGAAGTTTGTGTTAAATTTAAATTACTTTTTTTCTAATATGGATTAATTCATTCCATATAAAATCTTGGAACTTTTGCAACCGTCAAGCGTCTTAGCGCGCTGTAATTTAATGAATGTAAAAATTTAGCATCACGAATCACGATTTCATGATTTTTGTCTTATTTAAATAGCGTCAGCGAGGCATCTGGAATAGTCGCTGATTTTTTTTTTTGCCTCGAGAATTGTCTACATATGTAAGTTGAAACTTAACTCCATTGTGAAATATAACTAACTGACGAATTGGATCGAACTGCGAATCTTTGGGGTATCCAATGGCCCAGAGCCAATTTTAGGGACAAGTAATGCAAGGATTTTCAGGTACATCAAGAATCCCGTGAAAAAACTCCGTTATAACCAATGGTGCAATAATGACTTTGTCAAGTACATTTGCATACTTCTTAATAAAATAGGCAGGCAGGGTGGTAACGAAAGTCCACTTTAAAGGAAAAATAAAGAAGTTACTAGCCCCGGTTGGGATGATTGGACGGCCCAATCCAAGGGAAGAAAATGTGGTTACGGAACAGTAATATTACTAATCGACTAATCAACTAAAATTGTCGACTTCACTTAATTGGCTAACCGTTTCCTTGAGGATTTTTCTATTAACCACCCAAAGACAACCAGTAGTTGTTTTCTGAAAAAGATGTTTCTGAAGTGAAACTTCTTATGCGGCGAATTGAAAATGGAGAGCAAAATTGTTAAAGCTCATTCAGTCGCATGCAATGTACAATTCAAATTAGTGTATACATTTTCGCCCGTTTTAGCACAATATACTATAAACACTGACAAAAATTAAACTTCTTGTAATTCGTTTCAATTTGTACACTTGTATTTTCTTTTATTTCTAACTTATCTTTTATATGCACAAACGAAAAAATCACATGAAAAGAATTAAAATATTTCTTAACAAAGTTCAATAAGCTGTCCGGTTATTTTACTTACTTACTTACTTAATAACTTATCTAATCCATAACTTCTCCTACAATTTGTGGTGTGTGTCTTGATGTTGTAACACCAATTGAGGGACCTGCAGTTATACGCCGACTCCGAACGGCGAATGTGTTTTGTGAGAAGTTTTTTCATGGCAGAAGTACTACTCGGGAGTTTGGCATTGCCTGGCGAGAGGCGACCGCTATAAGAAACAAATTTTCTATAATTTTTTAATTTACTTGACACGGCCAGGATTCGAATCCGGGACCCACGGAAATTTAACGTTAGCATCGACAAGACCACAATACGGGGAAAAGAAAAGTGAATAACTTTCAATATTTCATTAAGAAAGGCGTTTTAATTGGTGTCAAAATATGATTTAAAGGCAGAGGTTTAAAAAATAAATATGCAAAATACTTTGTGAAGTTGCAGTTGAGAATTGTCAAAATCGGCCAAATCTAAGTAGCGGTACCTCTGAAAGGGTTACCTTCTGTATTGAGGACACGGTGCACATACATTGTGTTGTAAGAAAAATTTGAATATTGAACACATTTCTTTTAATCTGGCTAAGTTGTTATTATTATTTTCCGAAAAAAATGTTCTCTTTAGTATGTGAAAAAAAGATTATTAGTAATATGATATTTTACTGTATAAATATTGTTTCTCAGAACATATTTTATGATCGTGGGTTTTTGAATGAAGGAAAAACGGATTGGTTACGTACAAACTTGTATAATTATGGGCTTTACAGGTAGACGAAATAATTGTTGGGATTTTTCTGCATCAGGTAGTTCAACACTAGAGCCTGAAGAACCTATAGACAAAAAGGTACTTAACCTTTGCCATTTACAGTAATATTTGTAGTGCGATATTGGAGACCGAAGAGATATAGTATTTATATTACGAATTCACGATGCAGAGAAAAGAAGGTGACTACAAAAGCACTTCCGTTACTTCGTACTTACCTCGTTTGAAGGATTGGTGTCACAAATGGGTCTTAAAAAGTTGATTTTTCAGAGTTTCGAGTAATTTTTACAAAAAATTAAACACATAATAATAAATGTGAAGTGCCGAGCTTTGTATTGCAGCAGTTGCAATACAATACCGCCCAGGTGCGGTGCATCACCTCCCTTTTCTTCTCGCTCTTCCTGTGGCAGTGATCGCTGTGACATGTACACTGCCGGCTTTGTCGTAATCTCGTTTTCTATCATTCTTGTTACCAAGTGTTACACAACAAAATAAAAATTGTAAAAGTTCAAATGGCCGATGGTGAATAGTGAATAGCCCGTTCTTTGGCAGCGCATCAGAGAGATATGGGCATAAGAGAATGAAGTTTGTCTTTATATTCCTAATTTCATACTGCTACGTTGGATTTCATTGCAAACGTAAACAAAGAAGTTGAATTTGATTTTCCTTGTAGGTCTTATCGAGTAGAACGAGAATCCAGTTTTGGAATTTGTCAAACACCCCCAAAATCTCGACTTAACCTTCAAAAACCGATTTTTCGTGCTTTTGCGCACTTCTTAGCCCATATCTTAACTACATAACAACCGATTTTCATTCTAAGAACGGTTTAAGAAAGAAGAAACTCAGACCTTTTGCAAAAATAGCAGTCGTCTTGTTTATGATATGCCTGATGATGCCAAGTCATAGGCACAGAAAAGGGCAAAGTAATTGATTGTTGAACTTTACATTTTTTTTAATGTTGTGCAGCAATATTCACAAATAAATTCTGGCTCGTACCAGCGACTCGCACTATAAAACCTTTCGAAAATCTTGTTATATATTTTTACAACACCAATATTATTTTTAAAATCACGCCGATGACTTGTATCCGTAAATAAGCTACAAATGTAGCAAAACTTATTACGCTTGTCGCACATTTTAGTTTTACTTTACCACGATTTTTATCAAATTTAACAGCAAGCACAACAAAAGATAAACAACACAAGCACTTCAGTATAATGGAAATTTATAAAGACTTCAAAATTGAGTAAAAGCTGAAAAATTAAGTGATAATTTCCTTGGGAGCAAAAGAAGCAAATTTTTGCAAAAATTTCGTTCTTATAAAAAGTAAAATAACTCAGTCACTTTTTGGCCGATTTTTTAAAAGAAACATTCGTTAAAATGCTTGTAGTGGTCAAAAGATCTGCATTTAAATAAAAGTTCGGATCCTATACTTCCCGGGCTAAACCTGTCGACAAATAAAGAGCGATAGAGTGAATCTAAAAAACGCGGAGAGAAAGCTATTTTCTACTAAAAAATAATTTTAACTTTTGTCGAATAGAACATAAGCACCAACTTTTGCTTATATATATCATTAAACCTCATATGTATACTAACTCAACTCTCATATGAAATAAAAACTAAATATTGCAAATATGAACTCATTAGGGTGTATTTATTCAGTTAAAACTGGTAACTTCTGACAAAAGAGAATCTAGTTAACACACTTACATATATTAGTCTAACCTCTATGGTAAGTTCGGACTCGTGTGGGATGAGAGCAAAATTATACGTAGGAATACAACATCATTGTCTAACTTTCAAGCCTGACAGCTGATTCGATTTAGTCATGCCCGTCTGTCTGTCTGTTTGAACGCAAACTATTCCCTCAGTTTTAGAAATATCTAAATGAAACTTGGTAGGCAGATGTATTTATTTTTATAACGGGCCCGTTTTATTGTACTCGACTTGCAAAAGAACGCTCCAACTCGGATAAAATTTTGAAGGGAATGCGAATGCAATTCATATGAACGATTGACCTGAAATTCGTGTGAATCGGCGAACGCTGGGATGTACGAAATTCGTACAAACACGAATGCATGCGTCGCGTTTAAGAGCTGTTTTTCGACTTAGCTCAAAACGCTTCTTTAGCGGATATTCTTCTCGTTTGGAACGATTCGAAAAATACAACTGTAAAAATGATTAATATACACTATTTAATCTCTATATGAGAAAACAAAACATATTTAACAATTTTTGAAACCTGATTTACACAGGTATAGTTCCATTTTGTATAAGATGGACATTATATATTCGCAAACAATTGTTGTTTATAAGTTGTGTCATATTCATAAAAGAGAAGACTGTCAACAACGAAAATTAATAGTTCTCTATAGACTCAATCCATATGAATTTTAGCTTTTTTATTTGCAAACAGTAAGTGTTCCAGGAAGTTTTTAGCACAGGTTGGCACATAGCAGTTTGCTAGGCATTTTGGCATGCTGTGAATGATACTAGAGCATTTTATCATTAATGTTTCACGCAGAAATAAATCAATAATGTTACAGTAAAGAGACGTTGAATTCAGCGTGCATTATTTGGACGTTATTCGTACTTCTGTAGGAATGTGATAAATTTGAATGTGTCGATTAAGTAGAATTTATGGAATTCGTAAGTGGTAACAATTACCAACTCAACGGGAATCAATTATCAGCTAATCAATGTTTTCAGTCAGTTTTCCCGTCCTTATTAAACAGCACAGTAGCAATAATCAAATATGAAGAGATTTTTAGTACCAATTAAACGACGTTGTATATCTGCGGATAGTGAAAACAACAATAATGGGGATTCATATTCGGAATCACTGGCAAAAAGGGTTTTTCTACTGACCCAAATACTTGCAACACAAGTAATCAGAACCCCATCAGCGAGACTAGTAAAATCAGCGAGAATGCCGAAAAATGTGTAACTCCAGATGTAGTCAACCGAAATGACGTTGGAAATTTCGTACATATTCGGCTTACTGACTTCCACAGACTGGATTTATTAACAAAAGTTAAAAATTACGTTTTCCGTTGCTGGAAAAATTTGAGACTACGAAATTGGAATTTTGTTACAAATGGTTAGAGGAATTTCCATGGCTTGCCTACTCAGAATTGCACTGTGGTGCCTATTGTGATCCATACGTAGCATTTGCGAATACGTGTGGAAAAGGATCACAACCGTTAGGACACTTAGTGAAAACGAAATTCGACAATTGGAAAAAAGCAAAAGAAGTAAGTCAATGAGTGTTTTTATTGTTATTGACAAATAATTTAGATTTTTACAGAAAGTGTTTTTCTATATTTTTTATTACTTCTGTTATTACTGCCCACAAAGAAATAACGTCATATCATATTCGATTCAAAAGTTTGCTCCGCATTTTTTGTAATAGATTGAGAGCTTTTAAGTGTTTGACTTCGAAGAAGTTTATTAAGCGTGAAGTAGAGCTCTGTGTTAGTAAGCATGTTTAATGCTCTTTATTTGAAGGATTCTGTTTTTGTTTTTAGTAGATAATAACAATGACACAATACATCGCTTTATAAAATTAGTGCCCATCACGCTTTTTATGTCACAATTATGCAGTATCAGATTGTTTTTAAACATTTGACAGCCACATTTAACGAAACAAAAAAATATAAATTGTGATGGGCTGCAACGAAAATTTTTCAAAGCTATGTTCTATGCAGGGCTTGGCACCGTCACATTCAAATATTTTTTTAACGATAAATAATTAAACAAGATCAATTTTATAATATTACTGTCATTACTGGCAGACCAAACATACATACATATGTATGTGTACCAGAAAGAATTTTAATTTTTCAGATTTATCAGGAACATCAAAAAAAAATCCTACCACATAGATGCAATCGCTGGCAGAGATAATTTTTTGCGTATTGTAAAAAATAAAGAAGAGTCTGTTGAGAATTTAATTGGTGAGTCCCACATGCAACAGAATTTCGAAGGTCCGAGACAGCGTGATAAATATAATTATATATTATATATAATTGTACGTGAAGATTTCTTAAAATTTTTTCCAACCGCAACCACAACAGGTACATATTTAAATATTTGTACACTGTTATTTAGAACTTGTTACACTTAAATAAATAAACTCAAAATTAACATATTTTTTTCATTCCAAAAATAACTCTGAACTTATTTTAATAATGCATTTTTTGTGCGTATATAGAATAGAAAATATCGAACAATGTGAACTGAACGTTATTGACTTAGTTGTACAGGGATACGATGGAGCAAGTAATATGACAGGGAAATTCAATGGTGTTCAGGCAATAATTAGAAAGGACTATGCATCGCATGCTCTAGATATACATTGTGTCGCTCATGCTCACAATCTTGCAATATCTGCAACCAGCAAAGTTCCAGCTATCAGAGATTGCCTTGGAACTATAGAAGCTGTTTATCTGGTTTTCAACACTCCTAAAAGAATCTTAATTTTAGAAAAAACAATTGATGACTCAGATGGAGCTACTAGAACGAAAACATTGAGAAGACTGAATCTTACTCAATGGGTTTCAAAATATGGAGCTGTGAAACAAAATCAAAGAAGTAATTTCCATTCCATGTTATGAAATGCTCAACTTTCGCCCACTCACAGCCTATAGTTCATCCCCCTGTGGCTCCAAGTGGGCCCAACTTGAACTGAGGTTGAGCAAATGCGCCTTGCTTAATGTTTGTCCACTCAGCGCCCCAAGGAAATTTTCGTGCGCAATATAATCGTTTTTATCTCGAAACTTTCAACTCAAATCATTCTTCACAACAAGCGCTTCGAATCAGCTTTCAAACAAGTCTAATTATTCGCCAATTTCTTGTAAACACAATTTAAAATCAGAAGCGTTTTGACATCAGCTTGTGCGTGCTTGCCACCGCTTAGCAACGAAAAGTCGTTGATGTTTGACGCATCTCAGACAGATAGCTATAGTGAGTTTAGTTTAAATTAGTGTAAAGTATTTTAGTATGTAAAACGATTTGTCAGCGTTAGTCGACATGATGTTAAGGGACAATCGAAAGTAAAGCTATTTTCAGAAATTTGAATTGAAAGTGTGTCGAAAGAACGTTTATATCGCGCACGAAAATTCACTTCGGCCGTGGGGCCGCGTGAAGATGAACTTTGGGTGAGTGGAGGTTGGGCAATTTAAGGAGAGTGTTTAAAAAAGTACTAACATTCAAGTATCCAAAAACAAAATATTAACGTTCATCTCTTTATTTTTTCAAGGATCGGTTGAATTGATTAGCTCCTCTGGCAATGCATCGTGATATTGAAATCACAGTTACCGAAGTAATCGACGAGATATCTAAAAAAAAAAACTCAAAAACTCGATTTTCTTTTGTAACAGATCCGGCATTTGCTATCAATAACATCCATTATTTTGAGTTGTCAGTTATAATAAAAAAACGAATCTGTATGGACGTTCACGAAATAAAATTCTTGTTTAAAGGAAGTTATAGATTGTAAAATTTTTATCCTGATCGAACAGTTTACATGAAGGAATGTACATGTATAAGAATTTTCTGTCAACCTCCGGGTGTATTTCTGTCATGAATAAAATTCTCTCAAAATACATTCGCCGTTCGGAGTCGGCGTAAAACTGTAGGTCTCTCTATTTGTGTTACAACATCAAGACGCACAGCACAAATTGTAGGAGAAGTTCGGCCAATTCTGCCAGTTCGGTTGACAATTCACATTCTTATTTTTTTATCGCATCGTCTGGTGCCCCCTGGCTATATTTTGGAACCTTTGCTATTTGTCTTGTGTTAAGAGCGGGGTGAATTAGGGTCCAGAATTCCTTGTGAATTCCTTGTGAATTATGGAAACGGGGATCTAAAAATGGGGGGCAATCTTCCTAGACAAATAATTACCTGTTTTTTTCACTTCAACTATGTGCACACACACACTGATAAATTAAAAAGAACTTCTGTTCTGTATATAAGTCGCCGTTTATTGCTGTAAAAACCCCTGAAACGAAGTACATACGTAAAAAAAAATTGGCACTCCCCTGAGACGTCGCTGTAAGAAAAGTAATACCTTTTGGTGGTCGCCGGTCGCTTTTATAGCCCTACATCTGGCAACAGGTTCAGCTAACAGGACTCGTGTAAAAGAAACAAGTAACGAGTCCTGCCAGCGATTAGCTTATAGCGACATCTCATTGTGACATGTTTCTCTTACGACTAATTGCATACCTTAACATCTTGTTTATTAATTACACAAAAGGTTATTTTTCGTACGCTAACTTCTCTTTGCTGACGACCTTTAAATATATTCGATAATAAAACTCATTCGATTCACGAATGATCTAAGCTGAAAATTCTCTCTTGAAAATTTTTTCCTGATTAAATAGAAATGCTTTCACTTTACTCTCACCAAGTGGCTTTCTTCGTTACAGACATCTTAGTTTATCTCTAATTGGTTACAGAAACTATGGATTTGGGAGTTATTCCCGAAATTATAAGTTCACTTATACTATTGTATGTAATTATATAAATTGTGTGATCTGTTATACACTTAAGTTGCTCTACATGTCATTTGTTCGTTCAAATCTGGAATATGGATCTTTTATAGACCTTATCATACCTTCCATGTCAATCGGATTGCACGTTTTCGTGACTCCATTTTAGATCTATTTTCTCTTTGTCTTTCACCTTTAACATCATTCTTGGCGTTACTTCCTCAAAACTCTTTCATAAATCCTCTTTATTATGAACTGAAACGCTATATTGATATCCCTTAATGTATCATTTTGTAAGTGTTAAATAAGATATCGTTTGTGATATTTGTTAATCAATATTGTTTTTATAGAAATATCTGTATTAGTTTGTAGAAAAATTCGGTTTTTGAGGACTCCGATTCGTGTGTAGTAATATTAATATTTGTCGATAGTGGATCTACAAAGAATAAATCCGTACTGAAGATACCCAATAAATTCTTCGGCGGTACGGTCATGCAGTATGAGTATTTTAAGTGTTACAAAAAATTAGCAAAAGGAATACGTGTCGGCTTATCAAATGAGAATAATGATAATTATTTAATATCAGAGCTTTCACCAGTGCATAATAAAAAATGAAAAATTAAAATCTTAGTTTTTCAGACATCATCATAAAAAAAAATCCAAGCTACGATTAAATTGGTATTAAATAAAAAATTATAAATTAAATTAGCCAAACCCGATTGACCATATGCACCTTGCAGATTTGAGTATTACCCGAAAGTTTATTCTTAGACCTAATAAAGGTATTCTTAAAATCGGTGAAGAAAGAAATTTCAAATAATTTAAAATGAATTATATCGGGTGTACCTACACAATTTATACGCCCCCAGGTGGATAGAAGCCGTTTGTAATTGGAAGGCGACCGAATTTCACTTGTTTTTTGCTGTATACTGGAATATTTGTCTTAAAGGGAAAAACTGCTGATGATTTTTACGAAGTTTTTCTTTTATAACACAGATATAGAGCAAAATATGTTAAATTAAGTTGTGTACAACTTTGATGAAATATTTGGTGCTAATATGTAGAATATCGTTATGGTATGTTACATATGTACCTATGAGGCGATTCTGTGGAAAAATTTGCACCTCTTTCTAATAATTCCAAGTTATGCATCAAATATTTTGCAGCAAATATTTAACATTATTAATAATGATGAAATTGTATTAAAATCTAATAACTTCCAAGGGTAATATAGAATAGACCCTAATAATGTTTGTTCATAGAGTGAAGTTTCCAAAACCTTGAAAGTTGTAGTGTAGTTAGTGTATTTTTAACAGGTTTAATCGAAAATCAAAATCAAGCCATAATGAATTCTTTGGCAGCTTAGACTGTTTATACAAAAATCTTAATTCGTCACGATAACACGTCGAAGTCGTTGAAACCCGCACTTTCGATCAAATTAACGACGACAATAAGTATCTTTATTTCGTGTGTTTAAAATTTTATTTTTAACATGTTTCTAGTACAAACGCCTAATTACAGATTGAAGGAGTTAAATCATTCCTTGGAAATAAAATTTAAAAAAATCGCGGCGGTCCTTAACAAGGGTAATCCTAATTTGTAATTTTTGAAGTAAAACTTATTGAGCGGCAGTGATTTTCTATATCGCGTCACGAAGTTACGACATGACGCTTGTATGAAAAAAAAAACAAACCTACATACAGAGGTGCATACGAGTATCATGTATGTATGTATGTACATTTCGGCACTAATTCAGGGCCATTTGCGAACAAGTTTTGAACCGTTTCGGACCATTTCAAGAAATTTCAGTAATTCGGGGCTGGTTCACTACTACAAATACTACTACTACTACTAATTACTACTACTACTAATTACTACTACTACTAGTTACTTCCACTAAAAGTCCTAATTATTAGTACTACTACTACTCCTAAAGCTTCTACTACTACTACAACCACTAATTACTATTACTATTAATTACTACTTCTATCACTACGACTACAACTGCCACCATTTTTACAGATGTTACTACTTATGCTAAGACTACTACGCTGACTACTATTTTTTACTAATATCTACTACTACCTTTACTTGTGCTTGTACCAACTACTGCTTCTACTTTTACTAATGCTACTACTAGTCACTACTACTATTTCGACAACCATTGTTTTTTATTTCTACTACTATCTTTACTAGTTTCGACTACTACTTTTTCTTATTTCTACTACTATTTTTACGAATGTACTGCTAATTACTACTACTATATTTTACCACTTTCTACTTGAGTTTTTACTAATTTCTACTACTATTTTTACAAATGCTACTACTAATTACTATTATTATTATTTTTACTGCTACTACTATTTTTACTAGTTTGTACTACTATTTTAACTCATTACTTACTTACTTAAAAAAAAAATAAAACGGATATCGTATAAAGCTCTCCCCCATATTTAATTCTATATATCTTTGTAGAGTCGGCACAGAATTTTTACTTCTGATATTCAAAAGGTTTAATGCATGAAGGCATCTGAAAAGTCCATTTTCATAGTGACGTCACGTAATCGTTCCTCTCGTATCAAAACCATGTTGTTTGAGCGGGCTGGAACACTTACGCCTACAATTCTCAACGGATTGACTGAAATTTTTCATGCGGCTTGCAGATTACATTTTCTAGTGAGTAACGTAGGATTTTTTCAATAAACTAAAACTTACCAAATTTATGTCTGTTTTTGCAACGAATTTTACGTCAAACACAGCATTTTTCATCCAAATCGAACTTTATTTTTTTAAAATTCAATATTTAGCAAAAATCCTATGATGTTTAATTCGTTTTTTTAATGAATTTTCAGATTCTTTTTCATTTTTTCTTCTAAATGCAAAATTGCGAACAGTGTCGTTCCGGCCAAGGAAGTTCTACAAATTATCGTATTTTTTTGCAACAGTTGCAGGGCTGTCATTTTATTTTGAAAAAATTCATAAAAATTGGTTTTATATACCTCAACATATGTTGTATGTATGTACATAGAAACATTTTAAGATTTTCGTAAATTTTCACGAAGTTATAAATGTAGTTGTTTTTTCTAATCTTATCCGATTCAACAAGGTTTTTATATATGCATGTGTTTTATTTTAACAAACAGCCGATGGAGAGGATCCTGAGAAATCTATACGGCAGACATTGCAGGTTGTTAGAAACAGATTTTGTCACAAAGGTTCTTAAATACAAACTAATCTGTCGGGCATCAATATACAAACAAATCCGTAATTTTTGATATTTGTATCTCCTAGCACTATCATTGTACAGTATGTTATTGACCGCGTGTAAGTAAATATCGTGCCCTGGGTAGGGTATGTATTTATATACTTACGAGGTTTTTGTTTTGTTATTTGCGATTGCATTTAATTGATTTCCTCGATTGTTCTGTAACAATGCAAAAAGAATTCGGGCACTGATTTTATTGCGAGATTGAAGAAGATTCCCCAAATTTTGTTTTATCGATTTTACTCAGAAACTTTCTGAAAGAAATGTTACGTGCAACAACTTTTTTACTTCGTATGCGTTGGCGGAATATTGTAAGTATTGCTTGATATGCATAAAAGCCCGTATTTTCAACTGGAGAAATAATTTCCCGATTTACACTTTTCGTTACCATCCATGGCAAATTTCAGTTACTGCGGGCAATTTAACTTTCCATAATTTCCAACATACAGTGATGTGCGATAAAATAGAGCCACACAATCGCTGACGATGTTACTTCATTTAAAATTTTCGTATGAACCCAATATTCTATGAACTAATATTGTACAGTTATTTCTGAATTTAATTGCGCGTTCGTTTTTTGCAAATCAGTGAAATTGTGCAACGACGTGTGCGTTAAAATAGAGCCAAACAATAAAATTAAACATTCTGTGTCGTGAAAAACTCTTATTTGATAAAATTTTCAACAAAACGTGAGTAAAGGTTTTTAATTTTATACATTTGAAGTAAATTTTGGTGTTTCATATAAATTAGGTATAAAAATGGGAAGAGCCAAGCACTTTAGTCCTGAATGCCGAAAACTTATAAAAAATTTGAGTAAACAAACAAAAAGCAAAAGGGAATTGTTGGCTGCTCAAAAAAAATGGTTGAGAATGCAATAAATTACAAACAAAAACCAGAAAACAGGGGTAAAAGACGCAAAATCAGTGCGGGTTTGCAAAAGCGACTCCTGCGGCAGGTGAAAAAGGATTCGTTTGTGACCTCTTCTGCGCTTAAGAAGCAATATTCTTTGGACGTGGATGCTTCGACCGTTCGAAAATTATTAATTAAAAGCAAATTGAAAGCTAAAGTTGCTCGGAAGGTACCGTTTCTGACCACAGTCAATGTGAAGAAACGGTTAAAATTTGCCGAAGATCGTGCAGATTGGCCAGCTAGTAAGTGGAGAAGAATTCTTTGGTCAGATGAATCCAAAGTCAATCTATTCAACTCTGTCGTTCTGTTCGAAGACCGCCCAATACCGAATTCCTCCCTCGGCACACTATAAAAACGATAAAACATGGCGGCGGGAGTATAATGGTTTGGGGGTGCTTCTCCTATTATGGAACAGGTCCCCTATTTCGTATCGAGGATAAAATGGATGCCATACAATATACCAAGATTTTGAGTGAAACCATGTTACCTTACGCGGAGTTTAATATGCCGCTTCGATGCGTGTTTCAGCAAGATAATGACCCGAAACACACATCGAAGAGGGCAAAGGAATGGTTCAGGCAAAATGGCATCGAAGTTTTAAGCTGGCCCCCGCAATCGCCAGATCTTAATCCGATAGAAAATTTATGGCGAGAGGTTAAAGTGGCTCTTAGAGGCCAAAATCTATCCAATAAAAACGATCTTTGGAGGCTAGTGAAGGACGCATGGGATAAAATTCCAGCTGTTATGTGCCAAAAATTAGTGGATTCTATGCCCAGACGTTGCTCAGCAGTTATAAAAAACAATGGACACTGCACTAAGTATTAAGGTAACATTTATTATAACTTATCTTTTCTATTGATTATTTTACTAAAAAATTACAGATTTCAAATCTCCGGAAACAAAAAAATTTGAATAACGTCATCTGGCTCTATTTCAAGGCACAGCCGAAATGGGATATCCCAACGAGTTTTGAATTTTTTATTTTTTATTTTAGACTTAAGACTTTTTATTAATACCTTAATATATAGTCTATGCGTTGTTTCTTTTTTACCAAATAAAAAAAAAATTGAAAAAAACAATATTTCTTGAAATTTATTGATTTAAAAAATTTCTATAGTGCTGGCTCTATTTCATCGCACATCACTGTACATACAAACTTTCACAAAAATTATATCTGTAGAAATGAAGTTAAAAAAACAGTTGATTCAAATATTGGTTTTGTGTGTGTTAAGAAAAATATAATTCCAATCAGATTCGATGATACCTTCTAAATTCGGATTTGCCGCTCAATACCGACAATTTTTAGCACCTACATATGCATACATACATATGTACATAAGTACATACTTTCAAAAAATGAAACTCAAAGGTCACCCCAACTGCCGTTACGAATTCAGCAGCCAATCCTTTCCAGAATTTTAATCAATTCCTGACATATATTTGGGATTAAGGAAAGATTATTTGAAATTCCCGTGAAGTGAGCACAAAAATACTATGGATGGCATACCCAGAGTTTACAATTTCTCTTTAAAAATGCTAATTTTTGCCCATTTCCAAATTGGTATCCAAGGGTCTGTGAAGTGATCAAATGAGGCAGGGGTGCAAATACCTATTTGTGCAAAACATTCAATAGCTTCGTGGAGCCCAAACGAATATGTCCGAAAGTGCTTCTTATACAATGAAGCATTTTATTCGTAATGTTGTTTAAATTTATGTTTCAAATATATCAAAGAAATAGTCAAAGCGAATTCATATAAGGTGGTGTTATAAGTACAACTACAAAATTCCCATGTATTTTGTTTTTGATTTTGCGTACATTTTGTGTTTGCTTTTGCGGCTTTTGAAAGCACATACGCAAAAGCAAAAACAAAATACATATGGGTGAATCAAAAAAATCAAATCGGCTGCTATAGTAACTACACCTTATATGAATTCGCCTTGGATATAGTTGTGGAAACTTTTGGGTCAATCGTTGGCAACGGGCTAATAACATAAAATATACTATACATACGCTTCTTTCAGGTATTAATTACACTGCGGAACAAAATTTTGCGGTCGGAGATTTTTAAGTCGATTTAGGGTAATTTGGGGGCGCTGATCACGAAAATAATATCAGTTTTGTCGAATTGGCTCTAGTTTTTCAGATAAAGACTTTTAAATATTTCACGAAAAAACCTAATTAAAATACCAATATGGATTTAAATTATATTTTTATTGCGCCCCTGTATAAAAATAATACAAAAATGAAAAAAAATATATTCTTTTCATTAATTAATTTTAAAAAAATTACAAAAAACTTTTTCTGTAGGTCCTCCTATGATGTCGTTGCTCAGGACAATCCCGTATTAAGTTCCAGCAGTAGTCTGCCATCATGTGGTCGTCCCATCGACCTTGGTATCTTTCTTCCATTATTTTTATGTCCTGGTGGAACCGTTCACCTTGTTGTCCGGGTTGTTCGGGAATTTGTCAAATGACTATGTAAATAATGTAATTTAATGCTCATTTTAGCTCCTATGTTTGACTACATTAACAAAGCTTAGCCAGGCTTCAGATTCAATTTGTGACATATGGTTAAAAAATTCAGTGTCTTTTAGAAGGGTACGAATTTGAGGGCCATCGAAGACTCCTGCTTTTAATTTTTCCATACTAAGGACAGAAAATTTTTTGCACACATATTCGAAATAGTCACCTGTCTTATCAAGGGCTTTGATGAACTGTTTCATTAGCCCAACCTTGATGTGAAGTAGTGGAAGAATGGTTTTTTCTCGGTTTATCAGTTGGTCATGAACCACGTTTGCTGTTCCTACCTCCATATTTTCTCTCACCGGCCAGTCCTTTCTAATCCAATGTTCATTTCTTGCACGACTGTCCCATAAACATATAAAACAGCGGTATTTAGTATACCCACTTTGTTGGCCCAATAAACAATTCACCATCTTCAAGTCCACGCATACTGACCACTTATGTTGTGCATACAAAATCTTTGCTAAAACAATTTTTACATTTTCGTATTCTTCTTTTAGTTTGGTACTATGACCGATTGGAACCGACGCAACTTTATTTCCACTTGTTTTAATAATTTATATAACAAAACTTATTGAGGAATAATTAAATTAATACAACTGGAACTGGGTCATACAATTTTTTTTCATTAATTTCTTAAGTTTCGTTTATCTCAAGAACTAGAGTCAATCAAAAAAAAAAGTAAAAAACAGTTCGTAAGCCTGCTACTAATGTTAATAAAAACTATTAACAAAATCATGACCGCAGGTTTTTTTTTAATTTTTTTACGCAGTGTTATTAAATACCCATATTGTCAGATCTGGTTTACTGTATACTTTGGTTGTGAGCACTAGCTTTACGTTTCGTTTGTTTCCCTATTTTTCTATATTCAATTGTTTTATTTGCGGTAGCTACGACTAGCTCTATCGCTGACAAAAATACAACATACTGTCATATAGGAGAATGCGAACAACTAAAGCTTATCCCGACGACCATTCGGGGCGATAGATTTATTTCTTTGTAGATTTATTTTGTTGTGTAAAATAAATAATTGCATTACATGTAATGCTGGTTTAGAGTCCAACCATATATACGGGGTTGGTTTTTGTTTTAGCTTATCGGTTTGATATTATTTTGCAGTTCTTTTATATGAATGCTCTTACTTTCGTGATGGATAGAAGCGTCTGTTTTGGCTGTTTTTTTGTTCGCTTCTACTTCAATTGTGTTCCAAGCGAAATTATTCGGCGAATGTTGGAAATCGATGTCGCCACGTTCGACGAAATTCTCCGTTCGCTGGTATTGTGCGTAAGCTATTTATGATGTTACTGCTCACAAAATATTTCCGATTGATTCGAATTGGATGTATTTTGTTACCTTGCCTAGCCAAGACTTGAATACTTGACACCGTACCGTGAATAATTAAGTCACTGTTGCATTTTTGATTTAATTACTTCAAACTAAATTTTTACTGCAAGTAATAATAAGGTATCAAAAGTGGTATGAATATGCGAGATACATACATATAATACCTGCATCTCTTTTTGTCAAGTTTTAACTATTTTCCTTTCGTTTATTGAATTTTAATACATTCCTTGGAATGCGGATGCGGTACAAACATACTTCTGCGCAACTCTGGAACGATTGATTCGCCATGTGTCATTTGAGTTCACCGGCCGCTTTTTCTTTTATCCTGGGTTTCATAGCTTTGCGTATTAGTATTGTTGGTTCTATTTTTTTCAGTACTAGCTCCAATGCGATTTTAAAAAGATGGTGGTAGTAAACAGCTGATTTCTTTCACCGTGGTACAGCTTATGCCTAATTTACATGGTGAAATGAATACAGAAGGTGGTGCAGATTGTAGTACCACTAATCCTCTCTTTAAAATTTTGACAGAATTTCTACGTGACAACCGATTTTGTTTACAAAAACCTTGTATGTATGTATACTCTCAATTTTGCGTATTCTTTATAACGTGTTTCACGATATTAGTGTGTATTTTATCTAACATGTATGCCAACGTGTTTCCTTTCAATACTCACCCCCGGTAAATCGGGTGTGACGTCACTTCAAAGTTACTCTCCGAATTACAGAGCAATCTGCGCAATCTTGTATTTTAATATTTTTGCCGAAATTACGAGTTTGTTTTACGTTTTTTGCAACACTAACTGTCATTATGTGTAAATTTGGTACAAACGTACTTATGTATATCTGAATTTTGTTGTTGGGGATTCGGAAACGAAAGACCATATAAAACGCTCTATAAATCAGAACAAAATTTAGCAAATTTCTCTATAATTTATTTCCAATACGAATCCCTTCTTATTACGACTGGTCATGTTCTTTTTCTTTATGAATTTTTATTAAAAATAAAATTTTATTGTGGCAACACTATTTCCATTCAAAAAAGCATATGTAAGTGCTGCTTATACATGTTTGTATGTTTTTCTGAAACGTGTAAAACTGGAGTGTCGATGATTCATACTTTAAACTTTAGAGTCTAAAACAAAATCAACATTTATGTAGGTATACATTATGTAAATACACATGTTAAATAATGTATATCTATGTATGTATGTACATATGTACATTTATTTACACAGTTAAACTAGGAGTAGTTCAACGAATACAATCGAAAAACAATGAGAAAAATAATCGAAAATGGTCGGAAATGTGAATGAAAAACGATTGAGCTTCACACTTATAATACTAACACAACTTCACGTATAAATGTGCAATACCAAACACACACCACGTTTTTAATTTATTTGAATATTATGTAGTGCTGGTCAAAACAAATCAACCAAAGACATATGTATGTATGTACATATGTATGTACCTCATTTTCTTTGGCATATTTAAATAGAAGAAGTAAACCGAAAAATCTGTGCGCATCTTAATTTACCTTTTTTTCAAAATAGAAGTTCAAATTGTATTAGTATTTTTATTTAAACCTGTCAATTAAAATTGTATAACGTGTTCTTTCTTTTCTCCCTTTTATTATGCCGAACATTGTAATATCGAATTCGCATTAGCATTTTTAAATGAATCCCTGAAATGAAATGTGTGACAAATCTCTGGAGAGTAATAGGTTATGAGACCAATCTTCATTTATTGTACAGTAGTCTGGTGAGATGCTCTCGCCAAAAAAATAAACACTACATACTTACATATGTATGTATTAGAAAAGTGACCAAAAAAAATTTAACTAAAAAAACGAAGACTTTTTTTTATCAAAAAATTGTTTTAATTATGATCAAAAAATTATCTGATTATTTTTTCTTCTGATAAAAATTAAATTCTGAGTTTTTTGTAGTATTGAGGGAAATTTTTAAGATCTTAAAATAATAATTAAATTACATTTAATATTTTTTTTTTTAATCTGAGTTAATGCAATATATCATTTCTCTCTTAACTTGACAAACATCTCTTTATTTTTTTCTACCGCAGTGGACCCTATTCTTTACTTATGCCTTATATTGTTCCATACAACTACAGATCGTTATGTAGATACTTACTTACTTATGTACATTATGGATCCATAAACCAGACTTACCACATTTCGCCTTGTCATTGAATAAATCCTCAATTAATTTTGGGCATTCATTATCAATTGCATAACAGAATTGCTTAAATTTCGAGAAACCTCCCTCTGCAATAATTTCGATCAAATTGGTTGATTGCTTTTGAAAAATATCAGGAGCGTTAACTGAATTTAAATTCAATGTTACGTCGACATTTGTAGAATTATCGTGAAAATTATTTTCCCTTTGGTCTATGCTACAGTCGTTGCCATCTGCCCCACTACCACTTGCTAAAGATGGTGTAATGGAATGATTCTCGCTTGGTTCATTTTCACCAAGCGCGCCAGCACTGCACGAATTGTTGCTACTCTTCTCGGCTGTAATGCTGCAGCCTTCCTCGCCAACACCACTTTCACCATAGCTGGTAACAGTATTATTGCTATTGCTGCTTCCACTACTAATAGCTGCGCTAAGTTTTCGTTTTGTGATGCCGGTAATAGGTAGAGCACTGGACGGTGCAGATGCGATAGAAAACGTTTTCACTATAAAATCTTCTTCAGACTGTGATAGCACAGAATTCTTAACGAGGATCGCCAACAGGTCGGTCTGACATAAATCGAGCATTATACGTTCCCTGTGTCGTAGAAGCAGAGAACGCACTTCTTCCTCTTCCTCTTCTCGGGGCATTTTACAATAAACACAAATTCTCAAATTCACAAAATTATGAAACTGACCCACAACCACAGAAAACAAGCACAAAATGCATATGCATATGGAAGTATATAGTTGTCGAGCTTCTCTATAAACAAACTACGCTTAATTTACCCAAACGCTTTTTTCATATATCACTTGTTTAAACTTTTCTTGGCACAAAACTCATATTTACATATGACTTCTTTTATTAGGGCCAAACGCAAATATTATGTACACAATACTTATTTGTTAGGAGAAAAAACGCGTCCTTATGTAAAACGAACAGCAGAAGCACTACACTTCCATCATCAACAGACGCGTACAATATACTGACACAACCACCAAAATCATTGTATTGTATATGGATTACGTTCCAAACCGGCTCCGAAGCACATAGAAAACATCGGAGCACAACAAATAGATTGTACAATAAACAAAAACACCAAACAAAAAGAGAGGAACAAGGTGCAAACCCTAGTACACACATACATATGCATCCATGTACACATTCATATAATGCATTTCCTTCCAAGCATCTTAATTGTAGATAGCTAAGTATGTAAGGGTATACGTTGTAGATGCATAAACATACCCTGAGGGAAATGCAATTTATTTCTAAATAATACAAAACCGTTGTTTTTTTCATGACAACTAATTACCATTCCGTTACCGAACTGATTTATGTAACATGGCGATGCCATAGGCAGCACTCAATTACCCTATCTTCCATATGCTTTCAATTACTTTACTTGTAATTTAAATTCAACCGCTTTAAAAAAGTATTCATTTCAAATTAGCACAAAAAATGATAATATTAAACTGGAGCTGGCTCCCGCTGCATTCGCTTTAATTTAGTTTAAAAGTAGTTCACAAATATTTAGTGTTTATATATGTTTTCCATACAATAATTTTTTCCGACAGGGTAGGTAGATGGGTGAGTGCTTTTGTGCAGGTATATAAACACATACACACGTAGTTATATTGACATGCATACGGAGCCTAAGAGAAGATATATAAGCATGTCTCTAATTACGTTTCCTGAGTAACAGTGCTGCCAGAAAAATCTGTTTAAAAATCTGCAAAGTGAACATAAAATTTTTCAAAAGACGTAAAAACCAAAAAAAATTTATTTTATTTAAGAGAAAACGCAAAAGAACAAGTTCTTGAACTACTGCTTAGATCGTACAACGATTTATGCCTGCAATTATGTAACTATTCACAATCATAAAAATTAACAAAAAATTGCAAAGAACTGCAAAAATATTTAGGTATCTAACTTAAATCAAGTATTGTAAGTTGTGCTTTAAAAGTATTTTTATAAACCATTTAAATCTATATCAGGGTCCATAAGTCCGCTTCTTTTTAACTAGTTATTTGTATAAAGTATGGAATATTGAGATTTGTCTGATTATATACGAAAAAATATCTTGGCTTTGAACACTTCAGAATAACGTAGACATTTGCGTGACAAGAAAGAAAGGAAAAATCTTATTTTTTTACAGCCACGTCTTAGATAGATCTATAGAAGAAGATAAAAAGATAAACAAGCCGAACCCGCTGTGTATTTTGTTTGTGTGAATTTGCGTGTGAAATGTCAAAATCTGAATTTGCCCAGTATTGCTCATGCCTTTTTAGTGTAAGTTTGCGAGTAACAAGCCGAACCCGCTGTGTATTTTGTTTGTGTGAATTTGCGTGTGAAATGTCAAAAACTGAATTCGCCCAGCTTGCACACATATTTGTTTGTGTTTTGGAAAGAAGAACAAGCATTCAGCTCATGGGATGCTATCACCTTGTATAAAATCGCCTTGCCCACGTCACTTGAATTGTATGAATTCGCCTTGATCTTGTGCAAGGCGAATTCATATAAAGTGATAGCAATAGTCAACTGCGTTGTTCTTTTTTCTTTCGCTGTTCGTGTATTTTGTTTTTCTTAGAGGGATAGCTGTCAAAGCCGTAAAATCATACACAAAATACAGGCAAATTTGAAAATTATCCCACACAAATGCAAAAAAATACAGGGGTTTATTTTCGGCACCACCTTGTATTACTTCGCCTTGATTTTGTGTACACAAATAATGTAGAAAGTAAAAGGAAACAAAGGCAATGAAGTAGAATGAAGAATGAACGCGTGTGATCATTAATGAGATAATACAAAATAAAGGAGAAGAAGAAATATACATAAGTGCAACTGAATGCACAAAGGGGAACCAACAAGAGTTAAAGTTCTGTACGACAGTCATACATACATATCTATTACAACAATAACAAGGACCAATGATATAAAATTATAATTTTGTCAACCGACTAGATAATATCTGTGGTTAAAAGTGGTATCTTGTTATTTAGAGCCTAAAACTAGCAAACGAATTTTATTTAGTTTTATTTAATTTTAAAATTTCAATGACATATGCCAGGGCTCGCATGTTCTATGCTTTAATTGCTTCAAACGATAAGTACAATATACATACATATTTGAAATAATGACATAATGACGATGTAGGGGTGCTACATAGAATGTGGTGACATACGAGTACGAAATGATATGATATCTGATACAAGAGTACGAAATAAATTTCTTAACATCGACATAGTGAAATAAGATTTGCACTTGGCTATGTGGTAGTCCCCACAATACGCCGAGGGTAGTTACGAATAACAATACCGGAGAGGAATTTGGACGTCGCCCTGATGATGAGGCTCTGCTTTTCCGTCAACGCCGTTATTCTCCGGGCATTTATTCTGCAGACTCGGTGCCAGGGTTGTCGTGAACTCATCGTTGCGAGCGTTTAAGATGAATGCTACCTTTAAACGGTCTATAGAGATTTTGCCTTTGAGCTGTCGGATATTTATTACAAAATATTTGTCGTGCATCGATAAAACTTCGTAGGGTCCTTCGTAGTTCGCCTCTAAATGATCGCGATCTCGGTCTATTCATATGAAGACGCACTTGCAATCCATCAGTAGGACTTCAACGCCTCATGAGTGGGTTTGTCTCGCTTTCAGCTGTTATGTCGGCGAGTGAGACTGCCGCAGGCTATCGCGAAAACCTGTATATACACGTGAGGTAGTAGGGAAAGTTGTTGGCCTTGGAAGCGGTCAAACGATGCCAATATTTATGTGTTGAAATCGATCATCAACTTCTGCGTAGCTTCCAATAGGTGTCTTCGTGCGTCGTTGTACCTTCGCCTTTTCGCACGAAATACATCCGTGAATGATTTTGGCGGTGGCCATTCTAGGTCAAATGAATCTCTGCCCTACTATCCTCTGGTGTGCTTTGATCCCCAGGTGGGACGAATTGTGTGGCTTATGTGTTACCTTTAATGGGAAGCCATTCGGTACGTACGACCGTACTCTTCCGTGGGACAAATCAATATTTGTAGTAATCCTGGAAGTGGTATTTCTTTTAATGAAATGGAACTATTCTTACGTGAATTAAGAAAGCTTTGAAGTTCCGAATCGGTTGCTTTAGCAGAATCCATCTCATCTAAGTCGATCGTGTCGCCATGTAGCGTGTTAATACATAAGAGCAGGTCTTCGATATTATTGTCACGTCCGGCCAAATGAAGGATGTCGGTAGTGAATTGGCTTATGGTGTCTACTTTGACGAAACGCAAGCATGAGGGGTTTATGGTCGGTGAATAATACAAATTCCCTTTCCTTGAGTGAGTATTTGAAGTGGATCACGCCTTGGTATACTGCAGTGAGGTCCCTGTCATATGCGCTGTACCGTTTTTGGGCTGCCGTCTGTTTCTTCGAATAGAAACCTAGGGACTCAACTTATCGGTCGTAAATCGTCGGTTTCTTGTTTGCGTTGATCGAAATGTTGTCTTGGTGCTCATGTAGCACTTTCGAGTGTTTGCCGTAAACGTCGTATGCTAAAATCTGCGTGGCATCTGCTTGTGTAACCACACCCTTCGTTTCAAGAAGCGTCTAGCCACTTGCTCCTTTTAATATCTACCAGAAGGTCGTAGTGGTTTAAAAAATCAGAAACTATTATGAGTGATTTGACCAAGGAAAATCGTTCCGCAATCCAAGAAAAAGATGGACGCATTTTTTACTATACGTTTTTATAGGTAAACCGTTAGCAGCATAAATATTTGTTGCACTAATTTTCTTGTATAACTTCACATTCCGCGAGGGTAACACCGACACATCGACACCGGTGTCGATTAGAAATTTAATATGCTGCCTGGTCTCGGATTTACATACTACAACCAAAACTGCAGTTAGTTTTTTGTCGTTTTTTGCTCGTATATGCAAGGGTGCTGGCACTTACGGAGATTCTCCCCACACATCTGGTGATACCAGCAATATTCGTACTTTGCTCGGGTTTGTGTGTTTGTACGGCCACGGCATCGTGCCGAAGTGGAACGAGATCTGTAACTTTAACGATCGTTACCATTCTGGAAAAACTTTTCGAATTTTATTTCAAGGCGTTCAATCCGCCAATACCAATTTCTGAAAAACCTGCTTCCCCATGATGTCTGCAGAAACTACCGCCATTTGCTGAAAATCCCTTACTTCTAAAATTCTATCAGCTAGTTTTGGCCGTGTGTAGAAGTCCACGCAAGTAGGGGAAGTCTCTGATCGCCATTCACCTAGGAGTGGCCAGAACGATTCTTCTGCATGAACCTTAAGCAGCTCACAATTTCTGGGTGATTTCACCCATGTGTTCTCTAGGCAGCTCTCGAACATCCGTTTGGGGGTGAGCTAAAGTGAGAAGGCGAACCTGGTGGGGCCACTCTGGCATTCCGGTTTAAGGACTCACCAGGGTTTTGTAGCGTCTGACCTGGATCAATATAAATGCTCGCTATATAAATGTGCCCTAAATTAAAAAACGCCCCTGAGTCTAATTGTACGTTGGGCTTGGTACCCGCCACGTAAAAACACCTTCCAATGAAAAATTTAAACAAAAAGCCTCGGATGATACCCTCTTATTCTGATGGTCACCACGGCAAACGTTTAAAAGACTATGATTTAAGGGCATGGACCAGAAATGCCCCCTTAATTGGGAAGGTTCCACTGACCGGCTGGTGAATATCATCGTAAAGACAAAGGCTGACATCAGCCCCATCCAAGAGATGCGATGGACGGGGCAAGGAATGAAGAGGATCGCACCTTGCGTTGTCTACTACAGCTGTCATGTAAAGGAGCGCAAGTTCAGTGTTGGATTTGTGGTGGAAGAGAGACTTCGTCGACATTTGCGCCCACGACCCTACGGATGAGAAGGACGATGTGACTAAAGGTCATTTCTATGAGCGCGTTGAGCGCGCGTACCGGCGCGCGTACGAGCGCTGCCCTCGTTACGATATAAAACTCGCGCTAGAAGATTTTAATTCCAAGGTGGGAAGGGAAGCAATTTTTGGTCCCACAGTCGGTAAATTCAGCCTACACGATGAAACATCCGCTAACGGACTGAGGCTGATCGACTTGGCCGGGGCCCGAAACATGGTACTATGTAGTACCGGGTTCAAGCATAAAAAGATACATCAAGCTACATGGCTATCTCCTGATGGAAACACGAAACCAAATTGATCATATTGGTAGACGGAAGGCATGCTTCCAGTGTCTTAGACGTGCGCATTATTCGAGGAGCTAACATCGACTCGGATCATTTTTTTCAGCAAAGATTCGCACGCGGCTCTGTGCAGGAAAAAGCGCTGGAGAGATATCGGAAGTTGAAGAAGGAGGCGAGGCGCATTTTCCGAAAAAGGAGAGAAAGGCCGAGTTGCGCGAATGCGCAGTGCTTAAGATGCTAGTTGATAGGAAAAACGCCAGAAAGTTTTATCAGAAGGTACGGCGGCTTACAGAAGGTTTCAAGACCGGGGCAATATAACAAAGTAAAAACCGGTGCATGTAAGAATGAAAAGCGACTTGATGACCGATATCCAGAAAACATCAAGATGATGAACCTCAACCTCCAATCAATGAAGTATGAATTTTGAACGGCAATAGTGCTGGTAAAAAGCAATAAGGCCGCTGGTGCTGACAGACCGCCAGCAGAGCTATTTAAGTGAGCCGGCGAGGTTTTGGTAAAGTGCATGCACCAGCTCATTTGCAAAATATGGTCAGACGAACGCATGTCGGCTGATTGAAATTTAAGTGTAGAAGCAAGGGTTCCGCCCTCCTCTCTGGCAAGTCATCTGAAGAGTGCACAATCATCGGGAAAAATGACTCTGGCTTCGCAAAATTTGCCGGAGGGCAAATCATCGCCGGGTCCTAGTACCTCGCGTAATCGAATCCAGAATCATAAGACGGTATAGCCTTCCGTCAGTGTTACTTGCAATTTATATAGGAAGGTGTTGTTGTCCTTGGCAAAATAGCTGAAAATAAGGCGAGGGGCATTGAATGTGCAGGACGTGGAGGGCCGCACCAAATATGAATCTATCAAAATGCGGCCTCTCGCGATAAGGACCTGGCAGCGAAGCGCAACCGGTCTTTTGATGACTATGGAAACGCCCCAAAGAGCACCTAAGTCGGTTAATTACCGCAATGTAGACCTGGGAAAGTATACAGACGTCGCCAAAGAGCACCTGCGCATCGCCTTCATTGACGAGACTTCGAGAAGCGGCAAACCGGTCCTAAGCAAGTGATCGGAGGTCGAGGTCCGGTTATCGTGTTTGGCTATGGAGAGCACTCTGGTCAGCCCCGGGAACCCAATACCCCAGTTCATCGAGTGATGAGATGCGAGGACGAATTCTCAAAGGAATTCCTAGGCCAAAGCATTGCTGAGATCAGATGATACTGGGATGAGGCTTCGTGCGCGCATCTGGTTACCCAACATACGACTGTACAGGCCAAGCTGGTGGAGTATATAATAATAAGCCCAACGGTTACCCTCTTTCCCGCCCAACCGACACGAGGGGCACAGTCCGCATGACGTACGGATCTTTTTTTTTGTTTTTTGTTTTTTTTTGTTTTTTTTATAATTAATTTTTTTTTTGTGCCGAGTTGTTAAAAGGAAAAAGTTTGTTAAGCGTCGAGATCCAAAACTGCTCAGCTACAGAAAAAAAAACTTCATCAGCTGAATCAAATATATATTATACCGCCGTTAATCATTTATTGAAAAAGGACAGTACAACTCTTTTTATGGTGAAAAGTGAGTCCGAAATATCAAAAGTGCTGGAAAGACAGTTGAAATCTTGACATAAACATCGGAAAGGTTCATTTAATTCATAATTAGTTTTACACTGTTTTAAATAAAGAGGTTTAAAGTGTCTTGAAATTCGAGAAGGAACATTAAGTTTAACTTCGGCAATAAGAAATGTGCTTGCGATAGACCCTGTGAGTAGTTTAGTAATGAATATTATGCCTAGCATTTCTCTACGGCTGGAAAGAGTAGGAAGATTTATTAGCTTCAAACGATCAGTATAATGAGGAAGATTAAGCCGAGAATCCCATCTAAAGTCTCTTAGGGCAAAAAGTAAGAACTGTTTTTGAATTGATTCCAGCCGATCAATGTGAACTTGATAACGTGGGTTCCAAACTATCGAACCGTATTCTAGCATAAGTCTTACTAAAGTTGTAAAAAGAGCCTTTGTTACATATGGGTCCTTGAATTCTTTTGACCATCGTTTTATAAAGGCAAATATCCCTCTAGCCTTATTAGCTATAGCATTAACATGACTATTGAAATTAAGTTTGGAATCCATTGTAACTCCTAAGTCAACAAAGTCAAACACTTGATCCAGAGTATAGTTATTTATTGCGTAAGAAGCTGGCTGAATAGTTTTTCGTGAAAAACTCATAAATTTACATTTTTTAAGGTTAAGTGGCATATAATTTATGTTGCACCAATCAACTAAGCTGTTAATATCTATTTGTAATAAATTTCTTTCTTCAATCGAAGCGTATGATTTAAAAAGTTTTACATCGTCGGCATAAATAGTACGGAACAGCAAAATTGACAACTACACAGCTTGACGTTTGCGATTTATATGATCCTAGAGGAGAGACGACGGAGAAGCCGCCACCGGAGAGCCGTCAGGTGCCACCGCAATAGTACCAGCACCCATCTGCGACAACGTCCTGGAGCAGATGGAAGCTGTGGCCGAGGGATGCAGTGATCTGGCCGGTCACGAGGAAACCCCGTAGCAAACATGAGCAAGGTCGTACAGATTAATCTGAAGCATTCGCGGGAAAGAGGCTACAGCCTTGCATAATCCAAAAGTCCTGGGTACGAGACTCTACTGTCATGGGCCTAAATATCCCGGCTTTATCGGTGAGGTAGAGACGACATTTAGCAATTCCAAAAAATCAGTTCTGCCATGGTGGAACCCTGAGAGACTGTAGAGGATGCTATCGTGCTATGACTTTAATCAATCTTCCAAAGCAGCAAAGCGCTTAACTACGCTCCTATGCCATTTAGGCAAGTGAAAGTAGACGTGGTTATAGTGTTGCTAAGGTCTTCCGACCGACCTACTTTCTTCTCAAAACTTTTGAGAGGATTCTGGACAAGCATATCCGTGGGTTGTTCCGAGAAACACGGGTGTCTGAGGCACAGCATGCTTACTTGAAGAGAAAATCCATTGATCCTTAACCAACAGAGTGCTCCTCAAACTTAACGAAGGAGGAGTGAGGGCAGTAGTGGGCTATTTCCATCCGTGAGCAATATCATGAAGAGAGCCCTAAATAAGCTGGGTTAATTGGCTGAATATAGTGGTTTAGGCGTCAACCCAAATAAAACAGTATTGATGTTGTTTACGATTCCCAGATTCCCAGTTTCGAGCTGCCAAAACTGAATGGTCAAACACATCGTTTATCCAGTCAAGCGAGGTATCTAGGAATCATTTTAGATCCTAACATCGAAAAGAGAGGGAAAAACGCGAACGTCGTGTTTTACTCCTGCAAGCGGCTTTGTGGGAAGACGTGGGGTCTACACACGAAAATAGTCCTTTGGATATGCACAGCCGTACTTCGCCCAATTTTAAGCTATGGTTCCCAGGTCTGGTCGGCAGCCTTACGTAACCAATATAATCAAGTCCAGCTAGGTAGAGTTCAGAGATCAGCGTGCACTGGAAAGACCGGGGCATTGAGAACTTGTTCTACGGATTCCCTAAATGGTATAACTTATCTCCTGCCTATAGATCTTCATATTCCACGTCAGTGTCAGCTGTATTGATCCGAGAACTGGCCCTTTGGAAGGAAAGGATGAAAGAGCATAGTAGAGTTATTTCTCTCCTTCCCGCCACGATCAGACAGGGCAGTAGTTATATGCAGCCAGAAATAGACTTCTATAGGCCCTTTGGGGTTCTAGTCCCGTTGAGATCTAAATCGGAAGGAGGATTTGATATGTCCGCCTAGATTCACCATATATACACTAGGGAGAGGGGAGATCTTACCACCTGCCTCAGTTCACCAGTCTATCAGGCGGAAGTTTTTGCTATCGCTGAAGCCAGTCGCGCTTTAGAGCGTAACTGCCTTGGTAATTTTCTAGCCATCTTCTCGGACAGCCGAGCGGCCATATTGGCTCTGGCATCTTTCACAACCAAATCGAATCTGGTTAAGCAATGCAGGACTCTATTAAACAGAATCTGCAACCAGCTCTCAGTAGATTTAGTTTGAGCTCCTTTGCAAAGCAATATAACTGGAAACGAGGCAGCAGATATGCTAGCCAGAGAGGTTTCAGCGACAGCTTCAAATGAGGTGCCGATGCCAGTCCCAATGGGTTTAATTAACAGGAGCATTTACCTTCACCATCTTCAACAATCTACTCACAGATGGCGCACAGCGCCAGGATGCAAAATTGCGAAATTAACGTGACCCTAGAAGACTTAGTATTGTCTACAATGATTACTGCAGAAGCTGCAGAGAGAAGCTAAAGAGGAAACGTAAGCCTATTCTAGGATTTGTGCCAACATAGCCTTAACAACATTCTAAAATTTATCAACTGCGTTAGTTGGTTTTAAAACGAAATAATCCGGGGTTTTATGGTATCAAAACGGCACTCAGTTGATAACCTAATCTGCACCGGCATACCTACTACGGGGCACGCTGCTAATGGCCACATATTTGAGGATTCAAAGTAATTGATTTTAGTAAATGAAGAAATAATTATTAGTTGTTACTATCATAGTATTAAAGATTAGAATTGTTAAAATAAAAAAATTATTTCTTTTCGATTAACCGAAATATTAAAAAAAAAATATACAAAAACACACCATCGGAGACTTACTTACTCAGTAACGGAAAATATGTTCGAAATTTTATTTTTCACAGAAAAATATGTGTGATCAAAAACCAATGGCACTTCCCCCTTTATTATACTATAATTCATTCGGCTAAAATTTTCCTGACAATTAATTTTTGCAAAAAAAAACATTTAACACCCAAACAAATGTTTTGCAATCGAGAAAAATCCCCATATTCATTATTTTGAGCGCTTGAACTTGGTTGCCGGCAATGCATTAAAGTCAGCTGAGATAAGCGATGGTATCTTGCAGTCTTTAGTTCGAATACTAGAAGTTATAATATCGACATTTATTTTGGACCCCAAGTCTTGTAACTTGTCTTACCCTCAGCCTCACCAAAAAATTTAATATCATGCCTGTATATCATCGCTAATACGGAAACTTAAACAATGAGAAAGGTAGAGAAGAAGAGGAAAAGAAAAGCGAGCCAGTCCGGTCGGGTGGAGTCGTTCCACCCCTTCTACTTGTACTCCTGACATAGCCTTGGGCGTTTAGCAACGCCCCCTTATCCTGACGTATCTATCTGTCAGTCATGTTCACGCCATTATCGTCATTTGGTACCATTTCCACTTTATGAAGAGTTAGCACCACATATTGAATTTATTTCCCTTCATCTATTATTTAGTTGTGAATTCTACTACACTTCCCAACTGGACTCAGCTAAGCATCAACATGGCTTCCGGAGAGTGCATAGTACCACAACAGTGTTTGTTCCTATCGTGTGCTGTGTGTGTATACCTCATTACTTGTATAACTACTGACAGTGTCACAGATCTAAGTCTACATTTACTTAAACAATGCTTAACCCTATATCACAGTTGGAGACCTAGGTCAATAAATGAATATAAAATATCAATGATAGAAATATAAATACATATTTATATTAAAAAAAAAAAATTAAAAACAGTCGGCAAACGGCTATGCTTAAACAAATAAGTAAGTAAAATTGAAGTAAATAAATAATCACAAAGTATATTCAAGATAACAGGATTAAATAAATTCAAAAATAATCAAAATAATAAAATAAAAATAAATTGGAAAATAATAAATAAATAATAATAGTCAAATAGTAAAATAAAACTAAGTCGAATGAACACTGAAGCAACACTGAGCACAAATACCGCATTAAACAATTATCTACACAGTAAAAATATCCTTAGGGTGGTATACCCCTATCCGTTTTCCACTCTTCTCTCTCTAAAAATTTCATGGCATAAACTGACGTAGCTTTTCGGATCGTTTTCAAAAATACATACTTAGAGAAGACACACAAACAGAAAAATATTACGATTCGGCGTACGTGGATACGGATCCAATTGGATCAAATCAGATTCTAATGTCAATCACTAAAAGTCAACTTAGTTCTGGTAAGGTGAAATTAGACAAGATTTTTGTTAGAGGAACGGTGGAAGTGATGCAACGTCTTTGTAATCTAGGTTCGTGGGTGCCATACAATTGACAAAAAAGCATTGTAAAGAGTGTTCTATCAAATTTTGATTACCCATATGTGGCTTGTGAAAATAATGTTTGAGTTTTATTATCCTTACAAATCTCTTACTCTTTTCTAAAGGTGAACACATACGACCCCATACCTGACCAGTAATATTTTTCGGCGAGCCGTGACAAGCTTCTACCAAACCCCGATGAAGCTCGGTTGGAACTCGAGAGTTTCCAGGCATGACTCTCCTGAAGACCGCCCCGATCGTCTATAAACGTATCCGTTCGAAACAAAAAGTTCAGTCAATCTGTTCTGTTACTGCCCTTTTTAGTTCTTCAAATTGGTCCGACTTAAAATACGGTGAATCCATACCAAATTTTAATGTTGACCTCGTCCATATTCTATGCGTAACAGAGCATCTGGCATCATATTTTGAGCTCCTTTCAACTTCATGGTGACAAATCCATTTGGTTCATTAGCCACTTCAAGCTAGCGTGATCGGTAATTAACGATCATTATTATTATAATAACCGTGAAGGGTAGTCATTCGACATAACACCAATCAGAAAACAAATCCACCAAACAACATAAAAACAAAAAGTCAATTAACAAATACTCCTTCTTTAGGAAAAACTAATACTTTCGCCCTTAGTGGAATCCGTTCAAACGATAATAAGAAGCATCTCAACAACACAAATAACAAACGAAAGCAATCTCTCTCACTACTCTGAAAACTCTGATACCTTTATTGGACTCACGGCATTCGTGGAAATGAAATCATTACCAACAACACCCCAAATAATAGCACACCTTAGTATCAATTTAAGCTATCCTCTCAAATAACTTCAACGACTTCCCAAACGATCTCACCGTCAAATGCAATTTCCACCTTTTGAACCTCTTCCTTCCCTCTCAAAAGTACTTTCCAATACCCAAGAACCAACTATATCGGAAGATGGAATATATTGCACACAACACCAAACATATACTTACACATACATATAATCATACATACAAATAACAATCTTTTTTTCCTTCTATCATAATAACGCTAAAAATTGTTCAGTGGAACATAAATGGGTACAATAATAATTATGATGAACTCTTATTACTAATAAAAGAGCAAAAATCCAGATGTTATTTGTATCCAATAAACACACATTCCATCAGTTCCCAACACCGAAATTTTCTATCCTAAGCAATAGAGTGGTTATTTTTCCAATTTACATAACATTCAAACCAATAAGAAAGGCGTTTATATTCTAATAAAAAAAATTCATACCACATGAAGTTATTGATTTAAATTCCACTCTAGATAGTAGTAAACAACATTGGATATCTGCGACCTACACGGCAACAAATCTATCCGCATCAGCAAAAAATTTAGAGGGCGAATTGGAGTCCGGTAAAACTTCAGGCATCGATAGATTATCCTACCCAATGCCGGCTAACTTAGCTACCATTATCCCGATTATTAAACCGGATAAACCAAAGAACCTAACTTCTTCTTACAGACCCAGCAAAGTTTTTGAAAAAATTATTTCTATGCGACGTTGCAAAAAATAATTTCACTAATCACAATCAAACGGCTTTCCAGCATCAGCACAGCACAATGGATTCGCTTATTCAACTCCAACACTATGTGTCTGATGCTATCTCCACTAAAAATCATGCCATTATCCTGACCACTGATTTCGAGAAAGCTTTTGATCGCGTAGGAATCCATGCAATGCTAAGTCAATTATCGGCTTGGAAGAATGGTCCAAAAAGTTTTTAGAATAGTAAAAGCTATCATGTCCCAAAGAAAATTCCGGGTTCGCATTAGCAATTTTTTATCTAGTTTGCCTCCTCTTAAAAATTGTATACCGCAAGGCTACCCACTATCGGTGGTGCTATTTATTATTGCTTTTGACAAGCTAACCAAAATATGCCTTAGTACCAAAGGCATTAAACTCATAATGTATGCTGACGATGCTATTATTTATTGTAAAATAAAAGATACCCAAGCTGCAAACAACCCAAATTACAACACATTTGCAGAAAGACAAAATGTGAATATCCACAATTAACTTTTGAAAATATTGTAATAGAATTTGTAAGCAACTTAAAAATTTTGGGAGTATATTGTGATAAAAGATTTAATTTTCGGTATCAATATCTTTGCCGAAGAAATGAATTAACGAAAAGATTGCATATAATTAAATATTTAACAAGCAAACGAAATTTTATTCATCCTAACACTCTCATTAATCCTACAAGAACCATAATACTCGCTAAAATTGACTGCGCCCTACCTATTTTTGGATGGTGTGCAAACTCTAACCAGAAGCTATTAGAACTTCCTTATCATGCAGCAAGTCGACGGAGCATCAGCGCTTTTTCAGTGTATATTGGCGGAATGTAGTCTGCCATCAACTAATACCAAAGCTGGTATACTCTCCAAATGCCAGCTTGCATTAAACCATAATTTACATGCAGTATTTCTGCAACATTTTCTAGAACTGATAACTATATACGAAGATAACAAGTGGGCTGCAATTTATACAGATGGATTCAAAACGACAAACACAGCTTCCGCTGTAACCAAATCGGACGGGGAGGTTATAACCGGCGGGGTTCTTCCTTGTTATTCGTCAGTATTTACATCCGAGGCTTTTGCCATTCCAAAGCAGTAGAATACGTCATACATAATAAAGGAAAGTTGGTCAACTGCCCGGAAAGTGTTTCTTCCTTGTCTGCAGTTTGTAACATACGCATACGGCTACACTTATTTCAAAAATCCGTGGCCTTTGCATTAAATACACCTATAAAGTCGCACTGCTCTGGGTACTAGAACACGTTGGCATTGCGGGATAACTAGGAATATGCGGACCATTCTGCTCAATTTTTTGAATCAGCGCCAACTTAACAAAATGAGACGCATGCCCGAAACGACCTTTGTATTATGCTGGATCGGTACGTTCATGAAAGATTAGAATATACTGTATTAAATTTATTTTTTTTATTTTTTATTTTTTTGAATTTGATTGATTTTAAAGGATTTTTTAGTATAATATTTTTAACTTTTAGAGTTTGTGAGGGGCATTAGGTATTTCTATTTTAGTTTCAATAATTCGAACTCATGGGAATGATTATTTTCAGTCGTTTAATATTTTACAATGTTAAAAATAATTTTTGTAATAATTTTTATTATTCCTATTTGTTTCATAAATTATTCATTTTGAATGGTACCAAATTTGTTATTTATAATTATATTTTTTTTTATTTTTATAAATTTTGTACAAATTATTTTGTTAATATTTTATATTTTTTGGGATATGACATTCTTTCTTATGGACTAATTTTATTAAGTTGTTGAATTTGTAGTTTATTAATTACTGCAAGGGAATCTATTCACAAATATAATAATTATAATTATAGAAACACCGAATGGAACCATTTCAATCGGTGCTACTCAACCTTTAACCCTACACGTACCACATTTCTCGTCCGCTAGCTACCATCTTCACACGTCTAAGGATTGGCCACACACAACTCACACACGAGAACCTCCTCACAGGGAAACTACAACCATCATGACCTTATTGCTCCTTAATTTAAAATTTTTTTTTTTATTAGAGTCGATGGCCTTAGCAGCTCGTACTCTTATATATAAGATTAGGTTTACTAATCTGTATATTTCTCCTAATATTGTATAAAAAAAAATTGAAAAAAATACAAACATTTAAGGGTCGACTTTAAATCGACTATGACTAAGTGGCATTGTTTTTAACTGCACAGAGCTTATTAGATATGAATTAAGTCAAACCATAAGAATGGATCTTCTGGATATCTCGACTACAGAACCGTCTAATGGACTTTTATACATTTTTTATTTGCAAATATATTATGCGTATAGAGTATATATACATACATATGGATGTTCTAATATCATCTACGTCGAGCTGTAAAAGCATTTCTTATCGCACCTGCAGCATACTTTTCTAATATCATTAATATCGAACCATTAATTTGCACTTTCTTTTCTAAAACCACTTAGCACCCACATGATACGTTTCTAATTTCATCAAAATCGGAACAAAGAGATTTTCTAAGTAAGTCGGCCTTAGCGCCATTCTTTTATTGCACCAGCACCACACTTTGTTAATATCATCAATAGCGGACCATAAATATAATTAATAAATAAACCATCTACAGTAATATGTTTTTCCAATGGTGTTTTTGGTCTTGAAATCGGTTCAGTAGACCCGCCAACCGAAGACGGACAAAATTTATTTTAGCGCATTAATATAACAGATATAGTTAGTGAATATCTATACATATATATTTTACACGTACATACATACATATTTATCAAATAAGAGGATCGATGTAAGGAATGTTACACTAAAAACAAGTTAATGTTTTACAAGTATGTAAAAGAATGACGTGATTCGACGATGCAATTAGAAATTACTTCCGTAACATCACTTTATCTAGTCACCTATTCGAAAACCTGAAAAGTTTAAGTGCAAGACGCCACCTGGTTTCACGTCCCTGATTTTTATTTGCATATGCATGTATCACCTACATACATCATACGTCTTAAAATAAAAAAATAAAAAAGATATTATCTGTTAAAAAATAACTTGGATTTTATTGGGCACCTTATTATGCACATTTGCATATGTATGTACATACATAAATAAATATACTTATATACACATAAATATGCTCATATATATGAATGCATTTTCATATGTACATACATAGAGTAGACGCTCGATAACGTGAACACTTCACAACGTGACACCCCAAAATGTGAACAAATTTTTTATGCATTGCCTACTCATAGCACAGTATATTGTTTATTTATTGGCGAGGAGGAGAGTAATGGCAAGTTATGCGGTTTATTTGTGGTTACGCAGAGAACAATAAAATGTGAATTAAAATGTGTAAATATGTGTTAACCTTACACTTGTTTGACCTTCGAAAACGTGAACACTTCTGTTAACGTAAACTCCCTTGGTTTTAATTAGTTGATGTTACCGAGCTTCACTGTATGTACATTAGGCTGGGTTGAATTTTTTTTTTTTCACAAATCCCTTTGGAATAGTAATTTTTTTTTGTGAAATGGTTTAAAATTATTGTAGAAAAAGTTTTGGAAAATTGTGTTGGGTTTAACATGCCCCACTTTCCATTTAAAAGTTAAAAAAAGTTCGTCGTCAAGCGCGTATGGACAAGTGAGCTTAATCTTGCAACATCAAGCAAATTTGTGACGAGCAAATAAAATATAGCGGTACTTGTAGTACCGTTTTGATTTCGGCGTGCCGCGACAGCTTTCTTAGTCTTAAGTTAGTTTAGTGTAAAATTAATATTGATGGTGTCGGTTGAAAAATATTCCGCAATGGAAACAAGAACGGCGTGCAAAAAACAAATATATGTTTGCCCAATATTTGGAGAAGCAAAACAATTAATTAATAATAAACTTCCTACTTTTGAAGATGTTATGAAATGCTATGAATTTCACAGATTTAACATAAAACAGTCAAGAAACACAACAAAAGAACCCTTGGTCTTGGAAATAACTGAAGTTGTTGCACACGAAGTAGAAGATTTATGGGTAAAAGCTTCAATTCCTACTGTTTGCCATAAAAGAGTGCTCCAATTAATTAAAAGTTACCATACAAAGTGTAAGAATTTTCTAAAGTTTAAAAAATTAGTGTTTGAGCGAAAAAGAGAAGACTTCCTAAAGAAAAGCAGAGTTCTTTTTGATATATGTACTTGCAAGTGCAAACAAATTCAAATCTGTTGCTGTCCAAAGGAGAGAAAGGTGCCTTACATAGAGCACCTGTTTTTGATTGATCAACGCAAGAACAGGAAGATGGAAATTGGCGGTGTCGATACTAAACAAACAGCGAAACTTCAAAAGAAGATAAATAGAAGCGCAATTAAAAAGACAGTTGAATCAGCCGTTAGTGAATCAATGGATTATGAGCAGGAGCAGTTTTCATCTTCTGACGAATCATCCGCAGTAGAAACGTCGTTCAACTCTTCTGAAGAAGTTGAACGTCGAAACGATGAGCCTCCGAAAGTTCAGGTACCAACAGCAAAATCCCAAACAATGAAATGCAAAAATTTCCCAACCTTAGCATTAACCTGCGATCGTTATGGAGTCTCAGACAGAGCAGCTGCAGCAATAGCTTCAGCTGTATTGCACGACATATCATCAGATATTGGCGTTATTGACAAGTCGCGATTGAGGCGAGCTAGGAAAAAAAATCGTGCTGCACTTTTGAGAAACGAAGACAACCATGATATTTATGCTTTATATTTTGACGGGCGGAAGGTATTTAATTAACATGCATTTCATAATTTTATAAAAAAAACATAAACTTTCTTTTAATATTTTCATGACGACAAAAGGATAAAACCCTGAAAATAGGGAGAAGTGGAGCAAAAAGCTACAGACAGGAAGTGAAGGAGGAACATATTACGGTTCTCCGTGAACCTGGCTCTCGTTACCTTGGGTATGCCTCCCCAGTAGTAGGATCAGCTAAAGGCGTTGAAGAATCCATAAACAATCTGATTGTGAAAAAAAAAATGAACGTCAACAGTTTGGGTGCCATTGGATGTGATGGTACTGTTTTGAATACGGGAAAACACAACGGCGTTATAAGGATTTTTGAAAAAAGACTTCAGCGCCCACTTCAGTGGATTATTTGCATGTTTCATTTAAACGAATTGCCTCTCAGACACCTGTTTATTAAACTAGATGGTACTTCGATTGGACCGTCGACTTCCAATGGACCTATCGGAAAATTGATTGAAAGTTGTGAAAAATTGCCAGTTACATCTTTCAAAGCAATATGCAGCAAGCTTCCCCATCTTCAGTCAGAAAATATTAGTACGGACCAAAAATACCTATATGAAATGACAAATGCTGTAATAAATGGAAGTTGTGCGGAAGATTTAGCGTTGAGGACTCCAGGAATGTTGTCAAATGCTCGATGGTTGACAAAGGCAAACAGAATTTTGCGGCTTTATATAGCAACACCAAATCCTTCAGAGAATTTGGTAATATTGGCGGAATTTGTTGTTAAAGTGTATGCACCAATCTGGTTTGAAATAAAAACAAATTCAAAAGTTATTCACGGCCCCAAAAATTTTTGGAAACTTATTAAATACTCACGCTACCTTCCAGTTCAACTAAAAGCAATAATAGACCCCGTCATTCAAAGAAACGCATACTTTGCACACGCAGAAAACGTTCTTTTAGCAATGTTATGGGATGAGGAAAAACATAATAGAGAATTCGCTGTAGAAAAGATTGTGAAAGCAAGAAGTTGTTCAGATGCGGGAAAAAATCTGCGTATATTTGAAGTGCCTAAGCTCAATTTCGATGCAGAACATTATTACGACATGATTGGTTGGGAAGAAGTTGTTGCAGAGCCTCCAGTTCTTGGAGAAATTTGTAACGAAGAGTTAAATACATATATTCAAGGTCTGGAGAACAAAACACCATTTTTTTTAGAACTGCCGTGTCATACCCAAGCCGTTGAACGAACGGTAAAATTGGTGACGGAGGCGTCTTCAACGTTATGCGACGAAGTAGCAAGGGATGGTTTTATAAAAGCAACTTTAGCCTCCCGACAACTCATGCCAAGTTTCGACAGCAAACAAGACTTCGTTGGAATACAGTAACTGTGCATTTTATTTAAGTTTTCGACATACTTTAATGAATTAATTGACTCTTTAGATGATAAAAAAAATAAAATTTAATACTACTATATTTTTGACATTATCTGAACTTTAATAAGGGGAGTGGGGATTGAAGATGAGCAAATATTGCAGTAAAAATTTACGAAACTTATTTTTTCTATCTAATACAACTTATTTTCACTATTCCAAGTGAAAATACAAAAATTTTTTTTTCGCCATACAAATCCAACCCAACCTAATGTACATATATCCTCTTAAAATACTGCTTGGATCCTACCCCTACGTAAAGTGTAAGTAGGAGGGATTCAGTGTTGCCCTTTTGATCTACATATATGTATGTACATACATATACTATAGCTCAAAGATAATACAACTTTCTAAAAATTCGGAATAGATACTTCTTTCTCCGCCTTCAATTGGCATAGCACCAAAACATTGGACGAGTTTTCAGAATTCCATAATTATTCTGAAGATAAAAATCTTCAAATTTTTCGAATGCCAAATATAAATATTTATGTGGAGAATTCAGTTAAAAATGTCGTAAGAGTGAAAATTTCCTAAGTCCGACCCCTAAAATCGAAATGTTTCAGTTGTGGATTGTTGTTATGACCGTAAAATATGTCTCCCCGAAAACTATTATTACACAAGTTATAAATACTTAAATTTTTATGCAGGCTCTTACTAAAAGCTACGTTACTGATAAATATTAGAACATAATCAAAAGTGTCGTGCACTAAAATTTAGAATGATAGTGTAGCAAAACAATGGCTCTAGTGGTTTGTAAACAATTTTTTTTTTCATTAATATTAGTTAATATTTTTATAAACAATTTAATTTTTTTGTTACTTCTGGAGCTCTAATTTTATTCGGACAACAAGAATTAAGACTCGACTGTCAACCGTAGATGCAAAAAGTGGGTAAAATAAGATTCGTTAAGAAAACTCGTACTGCTATGTGATTTTAATTAGTATCACAATAATAATAACAATAATTTGTCGCTTACACCATAGCTTGATGTTTAACCGAAATTCTCCTTCAATTTGTGGTGTGCGTCTTTATGTTATAACACAAATTGAGGGACCTACAGATTTACTGGTACTCCGAACGGCAAATGATTTTTGTGAGAAGTTTTTTCATGGCATGGGGGTTTGCCATTGCCTGCCCGCTATTAGAAAAAAAATTTCTATAATTTTTGATGTTACTTGGCCCGGCCGAGGCTCGAGTCTGGGTCGGTCCGAGTGGAGTACGCACACGCTACACACTGGGCTACGTGAACTCGATGAACATCCCCTGCCAAGAAATCGTGACGTTTTTGAATACTGGTTTCCAAGCCCATATTTTATGTTGGAAAAATTCTTTAAAAAAGCTATCTGTTTCTCCATGTGTCTAATGAGGAATTATTTAGTGCTGCAGTTCAGCTTTATACCGACATGCGGAATCGGTTTCAAGATGGATGTGCCTACATTACAATATACAATTATATAATTTTGAGCATTAAAAATATACGTTTTTATTGTTACTTTTACACAAATATGTATGTTTATGTGATGAACTGAAATGATTAATTTAATGTGATTTTTTAATAACAATAATCAATCTAGAATTTTTAAACACTCATACATAGATTATTCATTACTTTAGTGCATGATAATGTCGGCATCGGTTCGGTTCAAATCGATGTTCGGTCGCTTCCACTGTCGACAGTTTGTCATCACCCCATTCACGTCTTACAGTCCAACCTAATATAAACCTTATAAAAACGTGAATGCCGTATAATAATTAAAATCATATTGTTATTAAGCACTAAACTTCACACAAATCATCGCTGAGGGGTAAAATTATAAAAATTAAAAACAAAACTGCAAAGGGTAGCAAAAGGATTTTCGGCAAACATCTTTTTATTTTTTTCGAACCTCTGCCCAAAATTTTACAATAGATGGTAGATTTTTCCATTTCATTAGTATCGAATTTACACCTTTACGAAAAGCTAGCCTTTTTTGGCGGCTAAATTAAAATTTGCGGCTAAAAAAAATAAAGAAAGCTGGATACAGCCAGAAAATGGCTAACATGGCAACACCTCTCACGATGTCCATTCATGTAATGAAAACAGAGAACCGTTACAGTCCTTATACATACATACGTATGTATATATTTACCAAGGTAAGCATATTTTCATGAACATTTTCTCATTCAAACCTGTTCTGAATTACATACATACATATTTGTGGAGAAGTAAAGGTACATATGTATGTCAATTCTGAAAGAGCGCAGCACCACGTGTTGCCAATAGGGCATCCTGTACGAAACACTATACTATACTGAAAAGTTTCGGAAGTAGCTCCTCATTTATAAAACCCATTTTAAAGGTGTGAAGTATTTTTATGTGAACGTATATAAAATAACATTTCGTTTTACTTTTTGAACAACCATACGATACCGATTCGAAATAAAGGTGCGATAGTGAGTGTGGCTATATTTTAAAACAGATTTTTACTTAAACTTTCGAAACATATTTTGCAGCGACGGTCAATTACAAGCAGATATGACAATCATGCACGAAGCTTTTTTGGAATTGCGAGGGCAGTTTCCCGACCTGGACGCGGAGGTCCGTAGCATTCTTTTGTCTAGGTCGCAGGAGGGAGCAACAATTTCTGAAATTAAAGGTAAATTATATGCTTATGAATTCCAATTAGTCGTTTGTTAGCCGCACATACGCCGCTCAAAAATTCGTAAGACGTGCAATACTAGAACATGACTCAAATGTTTTCATTTTCCGTATAAGCAAAATGTGCGAACCGGAATCAGTGCATAGATGCTAATGCATACAGTTTTGAACTAAATAAAATCGGGCCATGTTCAACGGCAAAAAAAATCTTGATGAAATAATTTTTTATGGATTTGGGTCTGGCAATTCCGAAAATGATTCCCACATTTTCCATCTCGTGTAGATTTTGATATACATACAAGGCGCTGACTATTTTTCGTCGTTTTGTCCCATCATAGGTTTCCTTTTTCTGAATTTCTTCCAACACTGAGTTTTACATAAAATTACGCAAATCATCGAAAACGTTTACATTTGTATAAACTTTTTCACTCAGAGTCAGTTTTATTCAAAAAATATCTAAAAAATCTAAACAATTTCATACTGTTCCGAGTTATTTTTAGCTATAACTTCTGAACAATACAAATTAACTTTTTTCGAAAAAAGCACTATTGCAAATTACGCAAAAAAACCGCACGGGGTTAAATTCCGCGGTTTTTTGGCAATAGCTTCAAAAGAACCTAAAAAATAGGTTTTTGCCTATGGCGGAAACGTTTCTGTTTAAAAGCAAACCAAACTCATTTTCGCGTTCAGCGACTTAAAATTTGTCTAAAATTAGAGGTACCACTTTTTAATTAAATATTTGTATATTAATGTAACAACAACATACATATATTATAAAATGTTTATTTTGTAGATGATTACGGGAAAAATACAGGAATAACGTTTCCAATTTATCAAAACATCACCGAATTTCTTCTCTCCATACCCCACGTTACCGCTTATTGCAATGAATTTGGTAAGCTCATATTTAACGTCCGTCCTTCGGCAAGAACAAAGCACATCTACGATTTAGTTCAACAGCAAAAACCGCAACAACAACAACATCAACAAATCGGATGGCAAGGTAGGGAAGAGAAACAATTAGAAACATGCCCCAATACCGTCTTAAAGGAGCGTAATGAGTGGAATGAAATGTGGTACTGCAAAAACAAACAAGTCGACTACCAGAGAAATTATGGAGATATTGGCAACAACAACGCTGAAAATAACGGAAACGGCCCATCAATAAATATTAATGTGGTAAAGGAAAAGTCAACATCTGGAATTTATATTGACAAATCGAGCAGAAGCAACTATTACCAAGATAATTGTAATCATCTGTAAGTAAAAAAAATTTGGACAATAATCAGTAATTGCCTGGTATACTATAAGGTCTTGTGGCGTAAATCGTCATATATCGAGAGTACTATTTTTTTACGTCACATAAAACTCAGTATATTCTAAAACTTTCATCAACTCAGGATTGTTTTTAGATCATATTAAAAATGCAAATTGTTTTAAGGAAATTGCATTTCACAAGAATGTGGGCATTGCAATCGTAAGAAATTGAATAAAATTTGCATGTAAGGCATAATTGAAAAGGTATTCCCTTATATTTATTTATTGTATACATAAATTTTCCCATTGAATTTATTGCAAACATATTCAACCCAGGTTTAAGTTTTAAACAAATTTTTTAAACATATTTTTAGGATCCGTAATATTTACATACACGTAAAAACGTTTTCACAAGGCAAATTCATACCAGGAGATGTTGAGCGTACAACAAGTTGTGCGCATAATGATAGTGAGAATTGATGAGAACTACAACAAATACATAGTTTTGACCAAGGTAGATCCATTGAAGGTGATAGCAAGATAAATAAAGCGAATCCGCTGTGTATTTTGTTTGTGTAATTTGGCGTGTGAAATGTCAAAATCTGAATTCGCCCAGTATTCTGTTTGTGTAAACTAAACAACCCAACGAATTTGGAAAACAGAACAAGCATTCCTGGGATGCTACAACCTTGTATGAATTCGCCTTGGTTTTGACATTCAGTCCAGCAAGCGACTTCACTCAGCTGGTTTCTCAACACGACCTTATATGAATTCACCTTGCGATTTCTATTATCGCTTGGATTCGAAAATCGGTGGAGGCATGACCTAGTTATTTAATTTTTCATGAAAAGTACGCGAAATAATATTCCAAAATTATGTATAAACTCTCATTAATCTTCTTTTTAAAATATAATTTGATTTTATGTTAGAATATACGAAACTAGAATCATTCAAATAGTAACTCAAATTGCATTGAAAACTTCAACTCGATCTAGCTTCCGAACAACCCTGAGTCCCAAAATATTTTCGTAAGTCATCAATTATAACATCCACATACTTAAGTATGTCTGTATGTATGTACATATTATATTATTTTAATTTTTAAGACCGGCACATGAGGAACGTACATAGGTAACTGCATCTAAATTTTATATATTTTAATTAGGCAATTCATAAGGTTTCTTAATTGGTGTTGTTTTTTGTATGTACTACAGTTTGAAATCTGTTGTTGTTTCACGTATAAAGTTTGAATAACATCAAGTCAACTCTATCACTCACGTTTATTGAATGTCGTATTTCACCAGTAGTTTTGCTTTACCAGCACAAACTTCTTAAGGTTAACCATAATTATTAGAATACAATATCACCCACAATTTGGTGATTTTTATTAATACTAAGTATGTATATGCAATAGAAAACCAATAAGCACATATGTACATATTTTTTGATTACATTTAAACAGTTGATTCATTCATTGTCATATGTTATATTCCGTTAGTAGCATTCTCACTATTTACCTCTCTTACTGTTTTTTCTGGGTTAGTGAATGCTTTATTAGCAACAAATATTAATAATAATATGTAAACAAACTTTTGTAAATGGAGTGGTAACAAGGTGAGTTATGGGCAACTCGTATGGTATCAATGCTGATACAACGGCTTTAAAACATTATATAAAAAAATAAAACCCTGATATGATAGGATTTTTTATATTTTTTTTTTTTTTTGGTTTAGTTTATGCGTAGCATTTACTCTTTTCATTGTTTATTTTACTTTCTTAGTTTCAATCGGCTTTATAACCAATCAAAAGTGGTGCGGTCCAATTCTGAATACAACTTTAAACCCAATAATGAGGCAAGCCATCGAATTAATAAGTTTAATTCTGAACAAACCAAATCCATTGCCCAAATACCACAATTTAAAAGCGTTCAACAGCAAAACTATGTGAATGTGAACAATCAGGAAAAACATATTAATATTTTCAAACAATCTCTAGCGACCTCCATAAGACCAATTGCAAGTCGACCTTCATCGCCCTCCTACACCAAAAGCAGTCGATATAACGATTCAGTTTATACATCCGATTCAGACTACGAAGCTCATCTTTTGGACTTCCCCTTATTAGGAGATGACTTTTTCCTATTTCTAGCACGTATGGAATTGAGGTGTAAATTTAAAAAATGTAAGTATCCAATCCTTTTTTCTACAAAAATTTGCTTTTATCTTTGTTTTAATGTACGTAATTAGATTATTTTTTCATAATATTCTGCTAGGGCATGAACATATGTATGTACATACCACAAATTAAAAATTGTATAAGTACTTGTTATTAAGTTCATAAATTAATCGAAAAACACAAGTGGTCATAAAACAGTGAACTAAATCCTAAGCAAGTTTCATTTATTTATTAAGTAATTGCTTAGTTTGTGACTTTGTTTGCTGACATTTGTTTAGCTTCAAAATATCACAAACTTTTGCAAGCAAATAATATTAAATTCCAGCCTAGACATGAGATTCAAACAGAGCAGTGTTATACGTTGGGCAATTCGTTTATTTTATTGTATGTATTTCTAATTTTATTTTTATCAAAAATACATAAAATACATGCATACATAAAATTTGGGGATCTCACTTTTAAAAGATTAAAATTCACATATTTGTGTCAGATTTGTTTTGCATTAGTGAATCTGTCGTGAAGTTGAAGATAAAAAGTACGTTTTGCTATTTATTTATGAAGGCTGTTCATTTGAGGTGACGTGTTTACTCGTTTGTATTGACCCTTATGCGCCAGTTGGCCAACCACTCCTCCACGAGCAGTAAATACTGAGCTAGAACTCTGTTTGCATTGTTATGGCATCGAGATCTGCTAAGTATTGCAGTGTCGTCCGAAAAGGTTGATAATATGAGACGGGGATCTGTCGAAATATCTGCTGTGTAGAGAATATACTGGAATGGCTCAAGAACGCTTCCTTGAGGAACTCCGGCTGCGATATCGAGTTCTTGATTATGAACTCATTTTGTCGTACGGTTGCTCGGCTGCTAATATAACTTTCAAGAACTTATGCGAAGGCATAATTTTCCTCGCTTGTGCAGCAGTTTTGAAGAGCAAAGTATTTCCAAAGAGCTTTGAAAAGCAAGGTAGTAAGTTTATTGGCCTGTATGCACAAGGTTTTGCCCTTTCCTGGTTTGGGTATCATTATTATGAAAGACTTCTTCTAATGAGCCGGAAAATGGTCATATCTCAGTATAGCTTTAAAGAGATTTGAGACGAAAGTTATGGCATGCCGCGGAAGTTCTTTGATCATATATGGAGTTATTAGATCATGCCCTGTGCTTTCCTTAAGTTCAGTTGCTCTTTCATGATTTTCATAATCCCAAGTGGATGCACCTTTATTGATAAAGTTTGTGAGACAGCAGGGAGTAAAGGCAAAACATTTTCGTTTGATGACAGGTTTGGCTGAAACACGTTTTTTAGATGATGCGTCAACACGTCAGCTTTTTCTTCATCACTACGGGCACATTTCCTATTTTGATCTCTAAATCACGCTTATTGAAGGTAATTCGTAGCAAACGGTGGAAGAATATTGTGTTTGGTTCGTCTTCTAATTAGAACTGCTGTCCCGCCATGCGCTTTGCCATCCGGCTGATTTGTTGTACGAACTTCATATTCTGATATCTGGAAGCAATTTTTTTTTGTTGGATGCGTTTCGACAAAGAGCATGATCGATGTCATTCTTATCATTTTAGAACTTCAAAAGCTCTAGTTGGTGCTGAGAAATGCCATTTATTTCATCTATTTGTCAGGAAGCAATTGGATGAACTGATTTTGATAAGCTTTTGCATTGTTGATTGCATAAAATTCATGAAATTCATAATGTTTTGTTACAAGTGTTGCAAGGAGACGATTAAGGCCTCGACACTGTTGAGTGTTGCCGGACACGGGTGCTAAGACTGGTGCTGGAAGTAGTCTTTGAGATGGCTTTTAAGAAAATCATAATGTATAGGTAAACAAACCCTAAAGGATTATGTGACATCGGCTAATTTTCTTACCATATTGGGTTTCCTTAATAATTGATTCGTGGGTATGTACAAATCGCAAGTTTTGAAATAAAGTGCAAGCTTGGTAAAAGCGACTGCACATTCTCGTCACATCTGAATTTTACACATTGCGGTCGGTTCTAGCTTTTTTCAACAAAAACTTGCTACCAAACCTAACAAAAGGCTACCAAAAATGATGTCATCCCTTGCCAAATTTCGTAATAAGGGTTTGTATTATGACCGCCTCATATGTTGGCATTGTGGGATATTTTTTTTACTCAGAATCGACTCTTTTAATAGTGTGTTGATCCTTTTGAGAATCGAGATTCTTAGTAGTTTTGGCATCGATACTGCTTGACCTTATTAAACTCTAGTATCGCTTTATACTATCCGCTGCTCAATTCATCCACATCTAATACTATTTATAATAAAATGTGAATGTGTTTTTGTAAAAGCAAAAATGCTTATTTTGTCAACAATTTCGAAATACTTTTTACAAAAAACTATTACTAACCAATCAAAAACCGATCTAGCCTACCAAATGGAAGCAAACTGCAAATTTTTCGGTATTGGATTTCCTGATATGGAATACATATTAATAAGTAAATGGTTATCGTGTGACAAATCAAGGGACCGTACGAATTAAAAAAAACCTCTGCTGCTTAAAATTTCATTAGTTTTCAACTTAGTTAATGTAAATACAAAAATGAATGGCTTGAAATAAACCTTGAATTTGTAAGATCTAGGTTTACGTTTTTATTAATATTGTATCATTAAAGAATATATTTAATTTTGGGACAATTAACGTGTTTTTATTGATCGCGAAAATCTAGCTTATACTGCATTTCCATTTTTTTACAAAAAACTATTACTAACCTACAAAAACCCGATCTATCCTACCAAATGGAAGAAAGCTGTCAATTTTTCGGTATTGAATTTCCTGATTTCCATATTAATAAGTAAATTTAAATAAACCTCTGCTGCTTAAAATTTCATTAGTATTCAACTTAATTAATGTAAATACATACATGATTGGTTTGAAATAAACTTTGAATTAATAAGTTCTAGGTTCACGTTTTTATTAATATTACATTATTAAAGAATATACATACATGTAGTATTCCCTAGATTTCCTAGAGTAAACTGGAAGAAATTAAAATACTTTCGAAATAAGCGGTTTTAGAAAAAATATTGGTGTTCTTACTGGTTTCGGTCCTTCTTATTTTTCCTTAAACTCCCTCGCTGCCACGGTTTACACTTTTTGTAACTTGCAAAAGGAAAATGAAAAATGCACGGTTTTCAAGCCAAATTTGAGGGACTGTTGTGTATGTTAAGTACCTGGCCTTACACAAATGAAATGCTTCCAATAGAGGACTGATTTATTGATTATTTAAAAGCTTATATAATAGTAGTATTTTAAGTAAGGTTATGTACCAAAGAGAGTAAGAGAGCTTCGTATATGTCTCCAACTACACCATACAACAGGGATGCTACGAAAAAATGTTCCAATATATGTACATATGTATGTATACCAAAAGAGGATCTTGAAAATGTGAATTATAAGAAATTATTTATAATTATTCGTCCAATGCCATTTCTAATAATATTTTAAAGTAAGAATTGTTTCAATCGGGCGCCCTGTGACAAGTTTATTGCCAATTGGAAACGTTTTCGCAAATAATAAATTCGATTTTCTCCCCACAAATGAAATTGCCCATAAAATGCGGTTCTAGACTGAAATGTAACAGATACGAAATAGTGTTTTTTTTTACTTTAATAGTCTGATAAAAATAAAATATTGACTATTTTCAACTTATTCTAGTTTCGGCTATATAATAGTATTTTTGATTATGACAGCTGTTACCCAACTTTTTATAGCCGATCTGACTATATATATGGGTTTGGGTTTGACGTTAAGACCAGTAGCAAGCGATTTTCCTTATTTGTTTATTTAGCAAAGACAATTTATTTCAAAAACCAATCTAAAAGTAATATGGTAAGCGGTGTGAAAATTGCTGGTTCTATTATTGGTTCTCTACCCTTTTTTCGTTGGCAATCGATTGAAATCCTAAAATAAATGTCTTAATATAATGTTTCATTTTACACTTATCTTTTAGTTTTTTCGGCAAAAGTGCGTCGATTTTAAATATTAGCACTGTGTGGCATTCGTTTTTTTGTACGCAGATTTGGTAGATATTTTGTAATTTCTTTTTCATTTGTCAGTCATTTTTTAACACGCTTAGTGAATATTTTTTGTATAAATAAATAACAAAAGAAAAACCATGCCGGGAAGTAAATATTCTGTGTTCAAAAGCACGCATAACAATAATTTATAGTGTGCGCGTATTGCGTCGAAAAGTTTTCGGAAAGGCTTTATATATGTAGGTGTTACGCAAATTTTAAAATATTTAGCATCTAGACCTGTAATGAATGCTTAAAAAGCAAAATGATAATTTGGAAACTTCAAATGTGCATACGTCAATTACCTGGCTTACTTTATATCATTACACTCAAGGCGAATTTATAGAAGGTGATGGCATAAGAGCAGCTGATTTGATTTTTTTTTATTCACCTACATGTATTTTGTTTTTGCTTTTGCGTATGCGCTTTCAAAAGCCGTAAAAGCAAAAACAAAATGTATTTAAATTTTGACACCTCTTACGCGGAAACAAAAACAAAATACATAGGAATCTTGTAGTTGCATTTATACCACCACCTTGTATGGATTCGCCTCGATTACACTATTATCTTATGGGCAACGCTAACTAACGATGTGAGTCGCTATAACGACTTTTATCAAATCCCTTTAAACAAAAACTTGTTTATAAAAGTTCTGTTCGATGAAAAAATTATCCATCACCAGCCAGCAAACCAAATAAAGAGCGTAAGTGGAAATCCTCTCACAAAGAGATGAAAAACAAAAAATTTCATCGAACAGAAAATTTGCCATCACCATCCAAAAACCGATAGAAGAAGACAAATCAGCTGAGTTTATTTACAAATTTGTGCGCGGTTCACATAGTTTAAAAATAGTTAAAAATACTGCAATGGAAGGAAAAAGGAAGTTGGACCTCAAATGTTCACCAGGAACATTCCAGAAAGTCGCAATTGGTAAGTATTCAAACAGTTCCATACAGTTTAATATTATAAGATCCAAATTTTACAAAACACCGGATTTCACAAAATGTAAATTTCTTTGTTTACAATTGCAATCATATGTTTTCGAACATATGTTTTCGTGATGGATAATTTTGGCTGGCCAAATTTCTCCAACACAAAATCAGCGGCTCTCTTGCAACGAACTGTCAGTTTGCTCTCTCATTTTTTGGTTGATGGATAATTTTTTGTCGTCATCGAACGCCTATTTGTGATAATTTGTAATAATTATTCATAATTTTTGTTCATCGAACATAACTAAAATCAAACGAATAAGGAAAATCGCTTGTTGAAGGCCTACTCGTCAAACCTGAAATATTTCAGTACTGATGGTTTTTTGTACGCAGCATTGGCTCAGGAAGAAGAACGAGAGTGAGCAGTAGAGCTATAAGCTTGTATATTCGATGATATTTATGTGCCAGAGTGAAGTGTAAGATCACACGTACACGTTTGTTAGCATCAGTTTATAATGACCCTAAAAAATGGATAGCGACTTTGTTCTAAGTACTGTACAAATTTTTTCAGCACTGACTGTCAATTGACTGACACTGTTCCTGCAGGGTAATATCTCTTTTTGCCAAGCCCTTTGGCAGTCATTTGCATGGTCATTTTACAGTTTGTGCTAATATTATGAATGAGAGTGTGTTGGTGATTCTATCAGCATGTTCTTGTAGGGAGGGTTGGCTCCTCAGGAAACCGATTGGATTGCAACATGGCTCGTACTTTTTATTACTCCAGAGGAGCTTTCTGGGGTGGAGATTGGTAATTTGCGTGACTTCATTCAGGGCACGCAACGTTTCTCAGGTTAATCTTTCCTGACTTTCCGATTCACGTTACCGTTCATAAATCAGGTGGTATCACAATGGACTCCTACTATGTCTAAGTGAGTTCCCTTTGTGGGAACAACCACAGTAACCTAACCTAACATGGTTAAATGGGGTTATTTCGTAGTATATTTAAATACCGCCGTAGTGTGATATTTCCTCTGTGACACGGGTTCAAATCTCGGGCGAGATAAGTAACATCATAAAATCATAGAAACCCCTTTTTAAATAGCAATCACTCTCATGTACATATGCATGTATGTACTTTAATTTGTCCGCGCGATTTTTGTTACAAGACGCACATCACAAATTGTAGACGAATATTGACCAAACATCAATGAACATATTTATTAGATTATGCATATATGTTATTCTTTGTTTATTTAAATATTGCATTTCGGCCGTATGTGCATTTATTTCAAACACTTCTATTTTAAATAAAATATAAATATTACAGACAACAAGGTACTTCAAAGTGGGCTTTGCGTATCCGGGCAAACTATTTCCGGAGCAATTAAGAGAGTGCGACAATTAGATGATCAGTGCAAAAGCATTATTGTTAACATCGGATCTGTGGACATAATGAAGGGCCGTCCATTAGTACAAATAGAACATGATTTCCGGGAGCTTATCAATCTAATGTTTAAAAAGGGATTCATACCGATCTTAACTACGCTGGCGCCACTTGCAAATTATTCACACGATAAACAAGTTAAAACTAAATTGGAACGTTTTAACCAATTCATCAAAAAGGAGGCCAGATTCTTGGTGGTCATGGACATATGGGCTTGTTTGGTAAATGAACGAGGTCATATTCTATTCGATTGTTTCCAAAAGTAAGTAACGATTAGAAGTAAATTTAAGCAACATGTACAAAATAAAATCTTTTTATAATTGCAGCGAGCCAAGAATGGTGACGGGTACATCGGAGCCTTACGTATTTTGGAATAAAATCGGTCGCCAACGTGTTTTACAGTTGATAGAATCCCAATTGGAGTATTAGAAATTTTCTGGAAATTTAATTTATCTCACCAGATTTTGGGCGTTTTTTGTGTGCTCGAAAAATTTTAAATGTTTTTGTATGTATACGTGTTGTGTTGTTTCTGATGTACGTTACTTTTTTATTAGCCATGGTTGAGTAAAACTAAATGTTATTATTGATTGTTATAATCTAAGCTTGTTAATATGTTCATATTATAAGATTGCTATGAATACATTTGTTAACATATTAGACTTACAGTTAATAATAGAACGCAGTATAAAATTAAAAATTAAATTTTTGCTGTAAAATGCATTCAACGACGCGATGCAAATACTTGAAGAGCTTTATTCTAATATATAGTTATATGAATATATATGTGCACACTATATATTATCCAATAGAGCTTTTGAAGAATGCAGTCATTAGGAAATTGAACTATTTTGGCTTTTACAAAATCAATACCGGTGTTGATTTCTTATAATCTGTAAAAGCTAGAACTTTCTAGTCGAGACATATGTATGTATGTAACTGCATTATTTAAGATGAAGTGTTGTACATAATGATTAGTACGTTTAAAATAAATTGTTGTTATATTACGTAAATATAAGGAAATATGAATGGGCCATAACTTTTTTACTCGTGAATTGTAAATTTTGCACTCCATGTAAAAATGTAGATTTTTGTAGTGCAATCACATTGTAAATATATGTATCTAGTCTATTATTAAAAAATATTTTTAGATATGTATGTATGTATACATATATATTCCTGTAAGGATGTTTATTGATTTATGTCTTTTGTAATTATCCTGATGATGTGAAAATAACAATTACGACAGCTAGATAAAATATTAAAATATATTGTTTGCTTAGGTATCTTTTATTTACAAGATTTGTACATTTTTCTAGTTATTATTGCTTAAAGGTTTCTTATTGATAAAAAGTAAACCAGCGTCAAAGGCAATGGCCCTTATCATGAGCTACATTCGAACTTCGACTGTGGTCGAGATGATCGAAAAAATTTGTATTTGATATTATGGCACACCTTCGATGAAGAATAGGAACAAGTTGCAAGCACGTTAAGTAAATACAAAATAATAATATATAACTACGAGGGTTTGCCGATTCTTCAGAGAAGGAGGATGACAGTTTACTGGAATTGGCAAAAAGTACAAAACGATTAAGGGATGCATCAAACCCTTTAGAAATGAATCCCACCGCGTAAGTGTAATATTTCAAAGAGGGGTACATATATGTACATATATTGATAACATATGTGTATGAATATTGTTTACAGATTCATAAGAAACTTTTGACTATCTGAGCAGGCGTTTGTTGATTCGCTGTCCACTATAGAAGAGTCGCTGCAGCATTACACAAAATTAGTAACAGTGCTACGTTTTCATGGAATGCTAATACCATAGCTTAAATATATTTCTTAATGAATAACATACTAATCTAGTTAACCTTAATCCATTTTGCTGTCATTCGAACAGGTGGTCGCAAACCATATAGCTCCAACAATAATTCTTCCAAATTTTCCCCCGCTTGAACCTTTAAGCAAATCTCGTTTGAAAGTTGAGGATATTCCTCTATCAATTAAACTAGCATTTCCAGTTGCTGTTTCGTACTTACGACCTTATATCTACATAAAATTAACAAAAACAGTTTAATAATAGTGTTTTGTCGCCAAAAAGCAAAAACCAATTTCAAAATATTTAGACCAGATCACCAGATCACAAGCCCATCTCTGGGTATTCGTTGAGGAATTTTGGTGACCCACTCGCTTCGCTTCTTTATCCAGCTTGGAAAAGTCAGAACTAATGGCGCGGTTGTTGAGGTCAATGATGTCGATGTCATCAGCATACGCCAGCTGAAGGTTGGGTTCAGTCTTTCACACAATACGCTCGATAGAACTATTTAAGAAATGGTAAAAAGGCTGATCTCGTAGTTGTCGCATATTGCAGGATCACCATTCTTGTTAATTGGGCAAAGCACACTTAAATTCCAATCGGCGGGGATCCATTCGTCCAACCATATTCTGCAAATGAACTGCTGCATGCACCTTACCAGCTCTTCCAGTTCCAGCATCTTTGTTGTTTCGTAGCCGCGTTATTGCTATTTGAAATGCATCGAGGTCGGGGGACGGGGAGTTAATGCCGTCATCAGCGATTTGGGGTACAGGATCTTCATCTTCTCTGGCGATGCATTCGCTGTCACCATTTAGCAAAGAAGAGAAATGTTCCCTCCACAATTTGAGTTTGCTTTAGACATCAGTCACCAGGTCTTCAACCAGCCAGGCAACGGCACCTTCGCCATCAAGGTTTCGGACAGTCCAGGTGCATACCCTCAAATCATAGTCCTTAATACATGCGTGTGGTCGTCATCAAAAAAGGGTGATCCCGTCCGAGTCTTTTGAAATTTTTCATTGGCTTTAGTTGTTTACTTGGTGGGTCCCAAACCCAGCGCACAACCAAGAAAATTCCAAAAAGATTGGCTTCTTTAAAAAAATACGTAATAAATCTGATACAATGACTGCAATAAATATCTACAATGTTATTATAAAACCACACTTTGAATACTTTTCCACCATCCTATATAGTACATATACGAGTATACATGTTGCAACCAAAAATAACTAAATAGACTACAACAATTGCAGAATAAAGGAATGAGATGTATTTTGAAATGAATCACCTTCACCCCAGTTAAAATAATGCACGAAATGTTGAACTGAGTAAATATTTCACAAAGGCTCAGCTCAATACGTTGTTGATATGACAACAATGCTCCATCATATCTAACAAACAAAATTGCATATGGAAAGGATGTTCGAAAATACGAGCTTAAAAACCAAAACGATTTTATAATAAAATTCCAGAATACCACAGCAGCGCAGAGCTCGCTTTTTTATAAAGGACTTCAATTATTTAACAGTGTAACACATTGCACGAATGTTTCAAGAATGATTATAACTAATATGAATAGCTTTAAAATAAATTATATAGAGTGCATAAAAAACGTATGGTGAGCCAAAACACTTAACACCATCCAAACATTATTGTACAAAATAAGATATAAGCCAGGTTTAATTTAGAAAGAAAAGAAGTCTGATGAGGAGATGTGATGATCTCCGTAATAGCAGCTATCACTTCTACCACTTTGAAAAATTGTTGTTTTATCATATTATTCCTAATACAAACCTGACCTCAAGCTCTATAAATTATACAGACGATTCATAAAAATAAGGCCAAAAATAAAAATAAAAAACGAAAACTTTAAATTAATTTTAAAAAGGAACAAAACTTTAAATGACATGTAAAGTATTAAGGAAATACTAATAAATGAACTTACTTACTTTTTTACTTTTGGATTAATGAATTTTTCGGTTATTAGCCCTATGCGACTGACGTGGTTGTATAACAGACACCAATCTACAGAAAAAAGCGTTCTGCGCTGTAATTTTACGAACATCGGCTTTCGCATTTTCAGTACCTTCTTATTATGTACTCATGCGTATACTATCATGTCAAAAGCGATTGAGATGAGCGCCCTCGTCGGCGAGAGCGGAAAAGTGTCTACAAGTCAATGACGTCAGTGTTGAGGTAGGTGTCTGAGAAGCAAGCACCTCAGCATTTTTGAAATATTTGTGTAGGGGCATCTATCAATACGGCAGTGAAACTGCCTTGATATCTTATATTTGTTGTTATTGTTGTTTTGTTTTGATGAATCCGCCAAACACACATCATAATTCTTTTGGCGCAGACTTTCTGAGTAAGTACAATATTTTGATTGATATGTATAACACTACTATCACTGACGGTCAGGCGAAATTATATAGCCCACGACAGATACCATCTACCGCATATTCAGGACGTCACTTGTTTTTTGGCAAGACATTTTTCAAAAATCGACCTATACCGTACCAGATACCAGTCGCCGAAGAGGATATACCGGAGACAGCAGTCGCCACCCTGTTCGGCCAGCTCGAATTCGTACGTATGCCCTTATTTTTGCGAAACGCCGTACAAACCTTCCAAAGGTATGTGCACGAAGCAACATGAGCCCTGGACTTTGCCTTCAGCTATGTGGATGACATTTGCGTCGCACCCACAACAAACGAAGAGCACACGTCATACCTTCGTTTGGTTTTTGAAAGACTACGTACACACTCTTTAACCATTAATTTTTCAAAATGCGTTTTCGGCTCAGCGCAAATCGATTTTGTAGGGTATTTAGTAAAACAAAAAGGTATCAGCCCTATACCTGAAAAAGTAGAACGCGGTCGTTGTAGGGAAAAACAGAATAGACAAAACTCCTTTAACTTGGACGGATCGATCAATTCATCACGTTCAAAAATGTAAGGACGACTTAGTAAACGTTACATTAATAGCACACCCAGCGCCATCTGCCAACTTGATATTGTGCATCGATAACGCTATGTGCGCGGTAGTACACCATGTTATCAAGGAAGTTTACAGCCGTACAGTGCAAATACAGTACTTACACCGCAGTTAAGCACTTTAGACATATGTTAGAAGGTAGACAATTTTCTGTAGCAACGAATCACAAGCCACTCACCTTTTCTTTTTCAGAAATAAAAGATAATGCCTCACCTAGACAAACTCGTCATCTTGACTTTATCAGTCAATTCATCACAAGCATACTGCACGTCCCAGGAGCCGCTAACATCACTGCAGATACACTTTCGCGCATCAACGCACTCCATAGTGCAGCAGATGACATAATCGACAAAGCTAAGCAACATACAACATCAACTCCAAAGATTAATGCAGTCAAAATACACAACATTACAGTTCAAACAAATTAAATTATTTAGAAACGCTACGTCTATCACTTGCCACTTTCACAACAGCGATACCGAAGTTGCACAATGTAGTGCATCCAAGAAAAAGAGCCACCGCGCGGTTAATGAAGCAGCACTTTGTATGGGAGGTTAGGTTAGGTTAGGTTAGGTTAGGTTAGGTTAATGTGGTAGTCTCCGCAGTAAGAACTCACTTAGTCATAGCAGAGAAGTCTATTGTGATACCACCTGTTATATGAACGGTAACATAAATCGGAATCAAGAAAGGTTAACCGGAGAAACGTTGCGTACGCCGAATGAAGTCACGCAAATTACCAATTTCCACCTCTGAAAGCTCTTCTTTGGTATTAAAGAAGGAGCCTAGGTATTTGAACCGCAGTCTCGTAAAGGCAGGGCAGCTGAGCAGAAAATGAAAAGATGACTCTACCTCCTCCTCCATGCGGCAGAAAGGGTCAGAGACTATATTCAGTCTAACCGCATGAATACCCATTGGACAATGACCAGTCAGAGCTCCTACGAGGATCGAGAGTTGCCGCTTTGTCAGCGACCTCAGTTCCTTTGAGCGCCCACGGTCCACCCAGGGTCCTTGCAATTCTGCATGTCGTGGTAGTTTCCCAGCGCCCCTGAGTCGACAGAGAGACCATCTATCCAAGAGAAGTCCGTCTCTCTACATAAAGTAATAACTTCCAGGGTACCCCGCAGAGCGAGCTCATCAGTCATGCAGTTTCCCACAATGCCGCTATGACCCGGTACCCAAATTAGTGTAATGTAGAGGTACTCCGACGCGGCTGAGAGTGAACTCAGGCACTCCCCGACAAGTTTTAATCTCACCATTTGCGATCCTAAGGCATTAATAGCGGCCTGAATATCAGATTTATAAATTCCCAACCCGATTCTATATAGTTCCCAGTCCGAGGGTTTCCTACTCTTCCTCGCTTGGTTAAAAAAACGACTACTCGAAGTCCCAAGCTCCGAGATTTCTAACGTCCACCAGAGTGCTTTAGATTTGCCTGAAGGCCTCCTCAGTGGGCACGAGATCTCTATCGCTTTATTACAGGCAACGGTGAATTTCTCCGCCAAGTTGTCGATCGAATTCTCCGGAAGGAATAGATTCCCTTGAGGTTCCTCTGGAAGAAACTCCTTAAGTTTCCTACAGTATAGATAGGAGAATTTGGAAAAAGATATTGAAAGGTACGTATCGCATTGCATACCATGTGAACGTTTAAAGATGGGTAGGCACGTCGTTGTACCAATGGAAAAGTACAATCTACCTTCGGTGCCTTTTGATCACATAAACGTAGATATCATCGGCCCCTTTCCGGCATCAAGTAGGTGTAGGTACTACTTAACGATTATCGACAGATCATGAAGCGATTCCGCTATCGGACATAAACGCAGACACCATCGCTCTCGCATTACTTAACGGGTGGATCAAACACTTCGGTCAGGGTAGGGAGTTCGAGTCACCACTATTTCGAGAACTAGCACAGGCATTGGGCGTAACATATTAGAGAACGACAGCTTATCCCCCGCAATCGAAAGGTTTAGTTGATAGGTTTCATAGGACACTAGGACACTCAAGGCGGCGATCATGTATACGAATTCACCCAATTGGTACCAACTTCAACTTATACTGCTTGGCCTTCGATCAGTGTACAAACCAGACATCATGGCTACATCCACTCAGTTGGTTTATGGCACTACACTTTGGTTTCCTGGCGATATGTATGAAACCCGCAAAACTGCATCTCCATCAGAATTCGTCCAAACATTGTTAGATAACATGCACAAGCAAAAACCATTCGTCTTTCCAGCATTTGCCACAGCTACTCACGTTTTTGTCGGTAAAGATACGATTCGGCCTTCTCTGACACCACCATACAATCGACCATACGAGATCGAGGAACGCTCAAATAAAACATTTAAGACAAAAATCCGCAGCAAATCAGTTACAGTTTCAATCGGCAATACCCAGACGAATGCAAGCCTGAAAAAATCGTTGCAAATCCTACATCCTCCCAGAAGAAGACGAGAAGCGGACGTTCAGTCAGACTCCCACCTCGCTACGCGATCTAGAAGCCTATGGGAAGTATTGTGACAACGCTACGAAAGTAAGCCAATGCAACTCCGCTCAATCTAATTTGACAGCTGATGACTCTTGAGCTTCCTTTTTCGTTTTGGCTTCTTCCCGGCTTCGCAGACTATCCAGGCATAGGATTTTTGCAGCCAATTCACCTTTTTTGTAAGTTTAAATACATTTGTTTATTTTATTTTAAATAACTGGTGTTCCTCATTACTTGAGCGAGAGGGACGCCATAAACTATTTGGCATATCCATGTTGGAATGTCTACTTCAATGCACTAACCAAACGCTCAGTAGCTACCGATCAAAGTTTAAACTTAGTATAAAAGTAGAGCTTATGGAAACAGATGTAACAGATGTGAAGGTGTACATTGGTCTAATGTACTACACTTCAGTTTTCAAATGCAATGGCGCACACCTTATAATAATAATCGCCACCGACCATACTGGCCATGAAATATTACCCAAGATTTTGAAGAGTTAAACGTACAGTGTTAAGTTAAGCATTGCAATTTCTAAAATTTTGTAATAAACGTATTCACAGTTCTCACATCTACATTCCAGCAAAAGCTGTAGCAAAATTGTATTGCAATTTGCTGCTTAAAATGAGAACTAAGTCTGTATTCACAATATGATTTACATTAGATAACAATTTGTTTTTCGCGTTTTACTCACAATCGGACTACAAAAATATTTCAAATCGCACATGCATCAGGCATTTCTAATTTCATCAATATCGGACCATAAACGGGAATTTTATAATATGATTATGCACGGGAGCGCGTCTCAGATAATGGAGCCCCCCAGTGTATAATTATGGGGAATTCATTCGTCCATTGTTCAGGCTGTCGAAAATAGTTAAAGTTAAATAAATAAACGTGGTTAAATTTCAGTTCCACCTGCTGTCCTTCTGCGATGCTTCGGAAAAAGCGTATGCGGCTACGGTATACCTACGTGTTAAACAGGGTAGTGAAGTTTTTGTGAATCTGGTTGTGGCAAAAACTAAGGTTGCTCCAGTTAAAACTATTTCTCTACCCCGATTAGAACTCTGCGGCTGTGCGGCTTTGTGTAAAATTTTTTCGGCTATGCGGCTTTGTGTAAAGATTTTTTGCGGCTGTGTGGCTTCGTGTAAAATTTTTCGGCTATGCGGCTTTGTGTAAAGATTTTATTTTTTGCTGTGGACTGTATTTTGAATCTCGGCGTAGATGGGCAAGGTACAATTGGGCGTCGTGTCTCCCAAGGGGGCAGTCCAGACGCAAAAGTGGATTTTTTAAATAAAAAGGGAAATTCGGTTTGGTTAATTCAAGTTGAATTTAATCAAATATATATATGGATATCAAATATATAAAATGAGTTATGAGTTGATAATTGATCACAATGATGTCTTCTACCTTGTGGTGTGAAGTGGTAGTCGACGTGTTCCTCTGAGATCTTGAGACGAAGTGAAGTTTAGAGAAAATGTGCGATTGCCGTCAACCGCAATTACATTGGAAGAAAAGTAAACAACTTAACGAAAGTAATTATCCAGCGGGAAATACGGTGAATCGGAATAATTCGCGGTTGCATATCTATACGTAAGTGTATATGAGTATAGATATTAGGGCGGTTAGAAAATTATTTAGGCTGCCGTCCTAAACAAATTGGAGTGTGGGGTGGTGCTTTTTGTTGCACCGATGGCATCTCCACTCGCTCGTACACTATTCAGTATTGTGCGAAATAGATAAGCAGTTGCCGCAGTAGAGGCCCAACAGGGTTTCTCGCAACCTTTCCTCTGGCGTCTTCTCGTGGTAAATGGGGCAGACCAGAATTGGATGTCCCCCGTCGCAAAAAATTTTTACGGCTTTCACAAACGGAAACGTGTACATACAGTGCTAAAATTGCTGTCTACATCTCCTTTGTGTAAATTGGGCCTTATCTTCCACTATAGCTTACTAATTTGACGATGTGGCTTTGGATGACTCTAAAACCACACACAGGAATTCATGGCGCGTTTAAATTATCTTTAGAATTCGGTACTAACATTTCGCCATTTTTGAACTTTTATTGAAGTGTCCACTTGTGAATTGATTTGGGGGGGGTGAGATTTCCCAATCAACACCATGGTCTGACACCCGGTAAAAAATTCTCATTACTTTGTACATACAATATTTAAACATTGTATTTCTTTTGTGATAATGATACAACACTTTTGCCAGTAACAACTTATGATTAATGTGGCGACTGCGATTTCTGGGGCGTAGAACTCGACGAAATAAACACTTTTTAAGGAATAATTCGTTTTCGAGATACAGCGCGTCAAAGTTAGATACGATTTCTGGGGCGCCACGATTTTATGACTGATTCTGGTAGAACTCGATGAAATAAACGCTTTTTAATGAATACAGCGAGTCAAAGTTAGAAAAAATGTTCGCTTTTTTGAGAGTTACCAACAAAGTGTTCGCACAATCACAATTTGAAAATAAACGAACCTATCGGAAAGAACTTGTCGTTAATAATTTCATTCTGTACAGTGAATAATGCCGGTTAGTGTTTAACAACAGAGCGTGTTCTCGTGTCGTGCTTTGTATTCCTTGCAGCAGCAGGTCAGCGAACATTTTTTTCTAACTTTTACTCGCTGTATCTCGAAAAGGAAGCGAGATTTAGATATTTTTTATTCAATAAAAAGTGTTTATTTCGTCGAGTTCTACCAGAATCAGTCATAAAATCGTGGCGCCCCAGAAATCGTAGTCTCCCCATTAATGTATTAATGTATAATGTACATATTTGAAAACCAAACGAAGTTTAGCGTGTCAAAACAAAGAAACATTAATTTCGAAACTAAAAATTTTAGATAGTTAAACAAAGGATAGTGTTGGGTAAGAAAGGACGTTTCGACCAAGCAACAAAAGAAAAGGCTTCTTCGCAAACATTCAGCGGCTCGAAAGCTTGCTCCCGTCGCCCAGAGGGTGTAGGCTTGGAGGCTTTCCACCCTACGCTAGGAAATGGATCGTCAACCTGCCCCACAGAGTAAACGCAATCGTGTGCACAACAAATTTAAGAGGTCGAACTTACCCCTCCAACAAGAAGCGACTCATACCTTACGGCGGCCTTAATTGGAAACTAGGCCTTTCCAACCGCCTAGACAATGGGGATCGGAAGCGCGTCATTCTATCATCATGCCCAGCCCAAAACACAATGGCCGACCGAATCGGAAACTCGTCCATTCATACCGACTCAGCATATGTACATATGTACGTCGGATAACTCGTTTCACAGCGCACATATGTATGTACTATGTGTCTATAAAATTTATGTTTTGAACCTTATTGATTTTAACACTGTAATAGTTAATGTGTATAGTTTCTAATATTTTGTATTATTGTATATTAAGCCACAAGACTGTAACAATTAAATAAATAAAATAAAAATATTTTGTGTACCGACGGATGTGGCAAAGAAAAGGGTGAATGCGTTTGATATCCCACAAGCCGCTCATAAGTATTAGTTTCACGTGTTTGTGGCTGACTGGCAAAATAATTTTTTCTAAACTACAATGGGCCCATTTTAATGTAACCTAGTTGCAAAAGAACACTCCAACTCGGATAAAATTTCCTTTTAGTTACTTTACAACACTGGCAAAATCTGTCATTAAACATATGATTTGTTTAGTGAAATTTTAAAGAAACAAAACAAAATGAGCAGCAGACGGTAGCCCCGTCAGCGGCTTGGTCAACTGTTCTGTGAACAATTAAAGCCCCAAAGAACCATAAAGAAATGTACTTTGATCGGAAAAGAACGTATAGCATTGTGTTGCAAGCTATGGTAGATGTGAACAAAAAATTCATTGACATATGTAACTTGTAGTGAACCAGGATCGTTGCAAGATTACCGTGTTCTAAGAAGGTCCAAACGCTTTCAGGATGCAGAAAACCATTATATCCATATCCGTCAACGAAATGGCTGGTTCCACCTTTTAAGGACTACGGAAATTTAAATGCATGCCAACGAAATTTCAAAATACTTTCCTCAACACGGATGGTGGTTGAAAATTCATTTGGACTACTGAAAGGGTGCTTTCAAAGATTACTAAAGTTCACTGAGCAAACGGCAAAGACAATAACCAACATCGAGGTCAGCGTATGTGTTTTACATAATATTTCTATTTCTTTCGACGACTTGTGCCATGTCAACGATATGAGTGGTGAAAATACGTTTGCACTTGATGAAGGTTTTGAAGAATCAAACCTAGACGCATCCCTTGACAGAAGACAAAACCTTTTTAATTACTTATGACAAAAAAATATTATTTAAAAATTTCACTGCATACATATATGTATTTATATCTTTAGATTCACTAATAAAAATATTTATAAGAATTCATTGCCTTTCATTCAACTTAAAATCTATATTACTAAAGCAAATTTACAAGGAGTATCATATATGAAATTCAATTCAGATCATTTCTTATTCTAATTACAACATTCTGTCCTATGAACCAAATATACTTTTTCGGAAAGGGGAGAAAAACTAAAAATACACGTGTATCAGCGATTTTCATGTACACGTCAGAATTTTTTTTTATGTATAAAGTATAAAGCTCGTAGTGTCCGTCTGTCCGCCTGTGTGAAAGACTTTGGATCGATTTTTAACCCTTTTTCCGTGATCCAATCGAGCTTTTTTAAAAAATAGATTTTTAACAAATCTCAGATTTTCCTGAAATTTTTTTTTTGAAATTAGCATAACTTGAAAGGACTTAAAAATTTTAAACTACTAAAGCGTTCCGAAAACAAAAATTGTTTTTCGGCCCATCCTACTCCATATATTTATAGTTTATCAATAGTAACTTTCTAACACTAAACTGTTTATGACTTTTACAACACTTACAACTGGTACGACAGATGAAACATTGAATTGCACAATTGTTTTAAGTTCTGTTGTGCGAAAACGTATTTCTATATATTTCATCTGAGAAAAAATGCAGTGCCCGACTCGAAATAACTTTTGTTACGTTTGTGGCTTATTCGCACCAAGTAAAAATTTTAAAAATATTACGAAAACAGTTTCAGAAAATATTCAAGACTGCATATGTTCCTTACTTGTGGTATACTCCGGAAGTCGTGTGCGACTATTGCTATAGAAATTTATGCAAGTTTACTAATGGAAGGTCAGCAATAAAGTACGCTGTACCAACAATTTGGCTACCACTTACGGAGCACTGCAATGAATTGTGCTACTTTTGCGTAACTTTTACTCAAACCAAAGGGTACCAATACTTTCGCCGCAACAAAATTCGCTGCGCTAATGTAGAATCGGTTATTCCAGCGGTTCTGTACTCACCAGAAGAACGTATAGCGGCTTCAATGGAGATTTTTGATGATGCTCCCGAATTAATGGAGAACCAACAGTAGTACCAACAATAGGTCGACTTCCTAAACGCAAGTTGCAATGCATAACTCAAAAAAATGCGTATGCAATGCAAAGCAGACCTTAAAAGCAACCCTGCTTTGCAGATAAATGCTTTGCATATTGACGGCATTTAGGAACGTCACTCTACAACTCATACACAAAACATATGTCATAAACACTTGTTATTACAAATATTAAAATTTTGTGTAAATACGGACGCGACAAGAAATCATTTATCCGTTTTATTGACAAGTGCTGAAGAATTAGCTCCAGCTAAATCTGCTTCATGGTGAAGTCTTGTCGCAATCAATAGCTTTTTTCGCTCATGTGCCCACTTTTTTTCTCTGTAACATAAGAAACATGCATACACATGTATTAAATTAGTCATAAAGCACAAATAAACAAATAAATAACTTAGTTATAATAAATAAAATCACTTACTCTGCCATTGTAACTCCTTTGCATACCAAATAAAAATGATGCATGATTTTGACATCTGATGCTCATCTAACTGAGTTGCCAAACGTTTAGGAACATTAGGCGTTGCCAGAAAATTCAAGTATGCGTTTAGGAATTCTATGCATTGTAAATATGCATTGCAACTTGCGTTTAGGAAGTCGACCATACTATCAACATTTCTTGCATCGAAAGCGAGATGCGAGAATCCAGAAGTATCGGAATTTGTACCAACACCCAGTGAACTTGGGACTGCAGTGCCGCATTTAGTAACGCAAGTCGACTTCAATGACCTTGTAAGAGACGAAAATTTGTCAAAGAGAACAGCGGAACTCTTTGCATCACGCTTTAAGCAGTGGAATATAGGGGCGGCTGATTTTAAAATAACAGCCGCTCGTGATCGACGTAGCACTATTCCATATGACGAATTTTTTAAATTGCACGATTGCTGATAAAGTACCAAGAGCATAATTGGAAAATATGCTGCGATCTGAAAGTGGTCGGATTACTCATGGGTGTTAAGCGTGGATTTCCAACCCACCAGTGCTTTTTGTGTACATGGGAAGGTCGCAAAAGAAATCAGCATTACACTGAATTTAAGTGGAAGCCGCGACATGCTACAAAGTAGGCGTAGAAAGTATAGAAAATCTACCATTGGTGCAGCCATCTCAAATCATTTTGCCACCACTACACATTAAGCTCGGTCTCGTATCAAATTTTGTTAAAAAACTGGATCGTGAGGGCGAGGCGATTGCAAGTTTGCGCAAAATTTTTCCGTATTTTTTTAAGAAGGCATTAATTTCCATTTAAGGTGTTTTCAATGGTCCGCAGATAAAAAAAATAGTTGCAAGTTATGAATTTTCATCAAAATTGAATGCTATCGAACAACGTGCATGGAAAGGCACAGTTGGCGTTATTGAGCAGTTTCTTGGCAACAAACGAGCTGCCAATTATAAAAATATTGTTGCAGAAATGATTTCGGCATATGGCGAAATGGGCATATTAATGTCGCTAAAGATCCATTTCCTTCACTTCCATTTCCATCATTTAGATTTTTTCCCTGATGATTTAGGAACTTGTAGCGATGATCATCCCGAAAGGTTTCATCAGGACATTGCGGCTATTGAAAAGCGCTTTAAAGGACAAGACATTACGCAAATGCTTGGCGAATACTGTTGGTCTATTTGTCGCGATACTGACACAAATGCTTACAAACTCAAAAATAAAAGGCCTAAGTTTCTATAAAAGCATTGAAATTTTTAATGTAACAATTTTTAATGTAACAATTTTTAATGTAACAATTTTTAATTTTAATATTATAAAATTAATAAAAAAATTCGGGTTTTTAATGAGCTGAAACCGTTACAAAAAAACCGATAACCATTTTTTCAAAAAAAAAATTCAGAAAAATCTGAGAATTGGTAAAAATCTTTTTTTTTTTTAATTTGACGTGATACAGACATTTCCACGAGTCTGCCTGCAAAAATTCAGCTCGATTGGATCACGGAAAAAGGGTTAAAAATCGATCCAAAATCTTTCACACAGGCGGACAGACGGACACTACGAGCTTTATATTTTATACATTAAAAAAAGAAATTCTGACGTGTACATGAAAATCGCTGATACACATGTATTTTTGTTTTTTCTCCCCTTTCCGAAAAAGTATATTTGGTTCATAGGACAGAACTAAAGTTCGTTTTTGTAACGCAGTGTTATCAGTAAAATAAAAACTAAAAGCAAATTTAAAAAAATGCAGTTTCAGTGAAAACCTTTTAGTGAATTTCATTTAATTCTTCGTGCTCGTTTTTATAATGATTACACTGGACCACGAATTTCAACTTTTTCTCTTTACCAGAAACACCGTTATGAAATTCGTATGTAAAACCACCCCCTGATTTCGAAAATCGAGTTCACTTTTGATTCTATGGTACCGTTTTTGAGATATTTGCAATTTACCGTTATTCGAAAAAACCAAAAAGATGGCTTCCTTTAATTACGTATATCTCACGAACGGCTCAAGCAATTGCAAAAAAGTTTACAGAATCGGAAAGACGATAACATTTTCTATAAATGCATGATACATTGTTTTTGCTCAACCAGATAGTTTTCGAGATATTACCTTATCATTTTAGATTTTTGTTTTTTTTTATGAAAAAATATGAAAAAATTTACTCTTTGCGAGGGCAGCATTCCAAAACCAAAACTTTTTTTCCAGATATTTTTTCTTTACGTAAAGCTCTGTTTAATTAGAAAAAAGATAAGTTATGATCGAAGAAAATCGATGCAAAACTACGTAAGTTATAAACGATCAACTAAAAATACCCAGGTTGCGCAATTTCAACGTATACCTCAAAACGTATGTATGGTATAAAGAAGAGTGAAATATCTAGCTATGCTCTGTTTCTATTGAGATAAAAGTTCAATTTATGAATGAAATTACTCTGAAAAAAAAAACTAGTAAAACCAAAGTATTCTGCATTTGCCACAAATACTTTTTGCATTAGAAACGTGCCCAAATACGTTGAGCATTTGTTTTAAAAGTGCGAGCACTGTTGAAGTAAATGCGTCAAGTATTTAAATTAACAGTGGAACACTTTTGATCGAAATACGGGGCACTGTTGTAGCAAATACTTATACATTTATGTTAACAGTAGAAGTATTTGAGATTAACAGTAATTGCTCTTGATTCAAATGTAATCGTATTTGTTTTATTGTTGTGTTTAACACCCCCCCCCATTTCAATCCCCCCCCCCCCCCTCCCCATCCCACCCCTCTCCGCCCACTTCCCTATGTACAGTCAAAATTTCAATATCTATTTACTTTTTTCATAAAAAATATATTTTATTTGAGAATGTACAGAGTAAAGTTTACAAAAGTGACAACTACTATGCATGTACACATATACATACATACAACAGTTTTCATGGTGATCGGGGTCATTTTAATATCACGTATTAAGTAATTATCCACAATAATGCGAACTATTGCAGATTGGTCACTTTCTTGGAGGCAACCACAGTTTTCGTACTTCTTTATTATGTCGTTACCTGCTACTGTTTCTTTTAAAACCTCTTCGACGTTGGGTTCGTTGTTTGGGGATGTTGAAGGTGTGCTTGCAGAGCTCAGCCAGCTTCGAATGGATGAAAGGTTTGCTATAGTTCTATCACCACTACAGCACGTGAGCATATCGAACTAGAAAGACATTAATATAAATAATTTATAAGCGTGTTATAAATGTGTGCGAACCCCTCAATGTGAAAATTTAAACGGGAGTTACGCTGAATTTTTAAAATGATTTGCTTACATTATTTTCTAAACGCCATTTTGGCAAGTTGTACCGGAACTTAATTTTGTCCGCAATTAGTTCTCTGGCATTGAACATTTCGTCAATGTCGTGGGAATGGATCATCTGCAAAATTGCTACACTCTTTAAACCACACCTATTGAACTGTATCAATGCATTTGACGACAAATCCCACGAACACAATAAATTAATTAACTGTTCATCACTATCCAAAATTACTACGGACTCATTGTCGACATTTTTCGTTGCAGGGGACTCATCTCCCAACGGACATTGCTCGGCAAATAACGACAGCTCAGTTGATGGTATCAAGTCCTCACTCATAGTGTAAACTAAAATGCACAAAAATTGTTTTTAAACACATATTTTTGTTGAAATAAATGTGTATATACCATGACATACCTGCAGAGTAGGCTTTTCGCAAATGTCGTCTTTTATATAAAAAAAATCACTGGGGAAGTCCCTTTTAAACAGCCTCCGTAAGCAGCGGGCGATGCGGCAGGCACACTAATGTAAATGCAAACTATGTAAGCTCCTTTTGCGCAGCTTCACTAAACGCGAAATGTCTTGAAGTAATCACTTTCACTTAAATTAATACTTTCAGCACATATATTTACCTATAAAACCCAAATTAAAGTATTTGCGCACGCAACACGTGTTTCTGTTAGAATGATCGATGGAAAAATGTAAGCGTCAACTTCCCTGTCATCGTATGGAGAAACAGTAAAATTAAATGCGAAATGGTTGTGACAAATACTTTTACATTTAAAAAACTGTAATCAAAAGAAAATTAAATACGAAACCTTTAAAACAACTATTTTTATATTAGATTTTAATAAGATGATTTTTAAAAGCACAGCCGCTTTTGATTCAAAAGTGCCGCATTTAAAAAAAGTATTTGAATCAAGAGCAAAGTATTTCCGTCAAGAGTTTTGCTGTTGAAACAAATACTTTTGTTTTACTGTACTTTAACTGCAGAAAGTATTTGATTTAACTGCGGGGTTTTTTTTCAGTGTACCCATATTTTTAACTTTTTTTAAATTTATTTATGTTTATACTATATTCTAACAATCTTTATCTTAATTTGATTTTACTATGTAGTCGAAATAATTATGTGTTCTACTTTGACGCTTATTCAGTTTAGGATCGGTTGCTCTTATGAGAAACCAGCAGTAATCACCCATCATTGCGACGTCCCAGAATCCTTGATATCGATTCTCAATTAATTTCATTTGCTGATGAAACCTTTCGCCATGTTCGTCACTTTCGTCGCCAAGATTTGCCGGAAAAAAGCTCAAATGTGAGTGGAGAAAGTGAATTTTTAAAGACATATTTACGCCTGGAGAGAAAATATTAGTTAGGTAAACAAGTTATAAAATTTTGGGAAATTAATTTTAAGAAGCCTTTAATATTTACCCATTTTCGCATAATTATTGGTTAAGTCGTTCACTATCTGCTCGTAGTTAGGGCTTTTGTGTCTACCGAGAAAAGAAGCAACGACCTTTTCAAAGGATTCCCACGCAGCTGCCTCAACTGATGAGAGTAGTCCTTTGAATTGATTATTGTTGATCAATTTTTTTATTTGTGGTCTAACAAAAATACCTTCATTTATCTTGGCTTGAGAAATATCTGGAAAAATTGTTTTCAAATAGTCGAATGCTTCGTCTTCTTTGTCCAAAGCCTTAACAAAGTTTTTAATGAGACCGAGCTTGATGTGTAAGGGTGGAAGTATGATTTGCACTTTCTTGACATGAGGGGTGTATTTGATGTTATCCACACCAACGGTAAACTCGACTCTTCCGGCCAATCCTTTCTGACGTAGTGGTCCTTACGAGCTCGGCTATCCCACTTGCACAGGAAGCAGCAGTGGTGTAGCCACTTTGTAGGCCGCATAGCATTGCAACGACTTTGAGATCAGAACATATTTTCCAATCATGCTCTTCATATTTCATAAATTTTAGTATTTTTTGCATTTCCTCGTAGGTTTCCTTTGTATTTACTGCATGTGCTATCGGGATAGAAGGCTTTTTGTTACCAATATGCAATAATACAGCTTTCAAACTCAGTTTAATGCTGTCTATGAACAATCGCCACTCTTTTTAATCATATGTTTGACCAAACTCTTTGAATAAACCAGGAATGTTGTTGCAGTAGCATATACTGTCGTTCTTGGTATAGTGTTTGGAAAATGGTTCGTGCCGAGTTCTACAATATATCACCTTTACATCGGATGACACAAATTTAAATTGTTGCATACGAGAAGTGTGGATCTCGGCCTTTTCCTTGGATAGTTCCAAATCTCTTATCCAATCATTAAGTTGTGCTTGTGACAGAACGTTTCTCTCGTTTCCTATGCGAAATTCAGTACAACTTGATTCCCCGCACTCAGATATTACTGTTGACAATGGAACTGGATCCGTAACTGCCGTTGAATGTAGTACTGGTAATGTCACTGTAGGTACGCTAGCATAGGTTACTCTTCTTGATCTTCCAACGCCAAGTACTTTTGTTTGACAAATATAACACTCTATTGAATGGCAAGTAGATTCTCTCCATATCATTGGTGTCTCAAATTTTATTTGCTGTCCTGATTCTGACTGAATCAATTCTACTCGACACGATGTACACAAAGTGTTCGGTGTCCATGGTTTTTCAGCATTTTTGGGCTCAATGCCAAAATACTTGGAGTATAAAGTTTTGATATGATCTGAGAACACTCGTCGTCGCCTTATGATAGTATATTGGCCAAACATGAAACAGAACATATCTGGATCGTTATTACACTCACATTCTCGCGTCATTTTACTCATTTTATTTTTTTTAATAAATCACGGTTTTGAATTTTGACTTATGAACTGAACTATCTCCGGCGAGCCTTGCAGATGTTATGAAGTTTCAAGGCGCATTAACTCATATTTATACTCGGAACAAGAATAAAATTGAAAAAATCAAGTCTTACCTAGACAGAAAAGTTCCTTTTTATACGAAGCCGGGAAAAGAAAATACTACCTGCTTTAGATGTAGGCTTTAAAAATTTTCTGTGTCTTATAATTTTGAAAATCTACCTGCATACTTACCCATAAGTGACGGAAATACATGTATATAACTACATGCCTACAGCAGGTTTCGAACCCAACCACTCTTCCTTTCGATGCAACCACTCTACCTACTATAAAACAATTCGAGTATTAAAAGTACTATTTGATTTATTTAAAGAAAAAGTATTATCATTGTTATGGTGTCCGGATAATATCCCATTTGCACTTTATACCTTTAATATATGTGCATATGTATACATACATTGAAGTTGCGCAACCTGGGTATTTTTATTTGATCGTTTATAACTTACGTAGTTTTCCATCGATTTTCTTCGATCATAGCTTATCTTTTTTCTAATTAAACAGAGCTTTACGTAAAGAAAAAATATCTGGAAAAAAAGTTTTGGTTTTGGAATGCTGCCCTCGCAAAGAGTAAATTTTTTCATATTTTTTCATAAAAAAAAACAAAAATCTAAAATGATAAGGTAATATCTCGAAAACTATCTGGTTGAGCAAAAACAATGTATCATGCATTTATAGAAAATGTTATCGTCTTTCCGATTCTGTAAACTTTTTTGCAATTGCTTGACCCGTTCGTGAGATATACGTAATTAAAGGAAGCCATCTTTTTGGTTTTTTCGAGTAACGGTAAATTGCAAATATCTCAAAAACGGTACCATAGAATCAAAAATGAACTCGATTTTCGAAATCAGGGGGTGGTTTTACATACGAATTTCATAACGGCGTCTCTGGTAAATTTTGGCCGTCGACCAGTGTTACCGATGGTTTTTGAAAATTTGTTAAGTTCATGCCTTTAACTAAAAATTACAAAATTAGTAATAGTTTAAAAAACTCAAAAAAAACACGCTTTAGTGGTAGATAGAACTTAAAAGCAGAACATAATGTTTAATATAAGTGTAAAATAATTTACAGAAAAAATCTATATCATTTTTAAACAGCGTGGGGTGTTCGAAATTAATAGTTTAAATTGATAATATTTAAAAAAAATGCGTAGAAAAACTTTTTTCAATAAGTTTTTTTAACAGTGGATTTAGTACAACGATTTGTACTATAAATCACCCTACGCCTTTTGAAATTGGTATAGATTTTTTCTGTTAATTTTTACACTTACTATATTAAACATTATTTTCTGTTTTTACCTTAGGCAATTACATATTTCACACGATTTTCTAGTTTTATGGTAGTAAAGAAGAATATGATAGAAGATATGTAATATAGTTAAGAGACATATCTACCAAACCATTCCATTCCCTATGTATCTAAGTGAGACAACTTATATACCCTACGAGTATTTCGTTATATATTATTCAAGTGTTTTCTTGAATTTCGGACAAAGCGTATTATAATGAATGAAGGCCAAGCACAAATACCAAGTGAAGCCAAGCCAAAGGTAATTTGGTATTCTCAACGTAGTACGTGAACAAAAGAGGGTTAATGCAAACATATATACATATGTATGAATTGTTTACGTTTTGATTCTCAAATAAGCGCGAATTCACAATCTGAGATTTCACTCGCAAAATTATACAAACAAAATACACAACGGATTCGCCTTGGTTATCTTGCTATCACCTTCTATGGATCCACCTTTCGTACTCGGAACAAAATACGAGTAAAAAAACTATAAAAATTAATTCGACAATTTTCTTAGCCCGACTTTTCCCCTGCTTAAATGTAGACATTTTCAAAAGTTGCAAAATTTTTACGAAAAATTTGATCGAATATAATATTTTATAATCTAGATAAAGGCAATCGAATTATCTCATAATTTTTAAACCAACTATATTTTTTTTGATAAAACATAAGTTGATTTCGATTTAAGTAAGCGTATATTTATTGATTATGTTAATCCAATACCAATTTTAATAATTATTACCTAAATTTGCTTATATTTACAGAAGTAGTGAATAAATAAAAAAAATAAATAAAGAATTAGCTAAAACAGTTATTAAACATGCAACCTTATATTTGGAGAAATAGTGATCGAGAAAAGCAAAGTATTTGTAAGCAAGATTAGTAAAAGCATTTATTTATTTCGTCTTCTGCATTGGCGTTGAAGGTTTGTTGGAAAAGATGGGTCTTGAAGCATATGTACCAAATGAATGGCATTTTTTTATTGACGGTTCAAAGCGAAGTTTGAAGTGTGTTCTATTGCAGAACGGGAATAAGTATGGCTCTATACCAATCGGTCATTCTACAACGATGAAAGAAGACTACTCGAATATTTCCTACGTTTTGAAGAAGATTAAGTATCAAGAACATCAATGGGTTGTATGTGTAGATCTCAAAATGGTCAACTTCCTTCTTGGGCAACAAGGTGGTTATACTAAACATCCCTGCTTCATTTGCTTGTGGGACAGCAGATACAAAAATAACCATTGGAGTCAAATAATATGGCCGGAGAGAAAAAATCAGTGATCGGAAAACAAAATATCATTCATAAACTTTGATTCAAAGAGACAAAATTATCCTCCCACCACTCCATATAAAGCTTGGACTCATGAAGCAATTCACAAAAGCTTTGAACAAAGAGGGTAATTGTTTTAAATACTTGGCGACCGTTTTCCCGAAGTTGAGCACAAAAAAAATCAAAGCAGGTATCTTTGACGGGCCTCAAATAAGGCAACTAATCAAAGATCCGGACTTCAGTAAGCAAATGACAGTCTTGGAAAAACGCGCTTGGTCATCCTTCGTCTCAGTTGTGCAAAATTTCCTTGGAAACCGCAAAGCACCCAACTACAGAGCATTAGTGCGAGGAATGCTTTCCAATTTCGAAAAACTTGGTTGCAACATGAGCATAAAAGTTCACTATTTGCACAGTCACTTGGACCACTTTCCAGAAAACCTTGGTGATTTCAGCGAAGAACAAGGAGAAAGGTTTCATCAGGATATAAAAACGATGGAAAACAGGTACCAAGGAAAATGGAATAGCCATATGATGGCGGACTACTGCTGGAGCCTGCGGCGCGACCGGCCGAACTCACAAAATGGCAGAAAATCAGAGACGATTTGATGAAGTTGATTAAATGAAGAGAAATTTGCATCCAATTGTTCCAAAAATTTATCACATTCAATAACAGACATAAAGCTATGTTTATGCAATATTTTGTCATAATTGACTGCAATTGTTTTGAATATATACCTACTTATTAAAGTTCGCGTAATGACCAATCAAACGCGGAAAATCCATGTTTTTTTTTGTTTCAATGCGTATTTTTTCCATTTCTTCGTAAAAAATATACATTTAGACTCCCTGAAATAGTTTTCCAGTGCCCACAGCAGGTTTAATTTATATGATGGATAGAATTTTGAAATTAAAAGTGACGATTCTGATTTTCTGATATTTCCCCTTTTGAAAAAACAGTTTTTCTCGAATATCTCGAGAACCAGACTTAAAGGAAGAGAATTATGGGCATTTTTGTAATCAGCGGGCCAAAACTAAGGTGAAAATTATGTACTTGATGTTGCGCCAAAAAAATATTTTTTTTTTGTATGCCAGTGTATTTAGAGAAGGCTTATATTTCATATATATACCAAATTAACATATTTAAGATGCAAGAAGGAATTAGAATCTTTGAATTGTTCTAGTTACGTTTAATTTAGTTACATCCATTTTGGCTATATTATGCTTAATAGCTAAAATTGTATCACAATGCATACTTGAAATGCAGCTATTAGTATTAGAAAGTTAGTAATTTACTAGTGTTTAAATATCTTAATATTTACTGTGTGTCAGTTCCAAAGTTTTTAATTTGATTAAGGCCTTTCGCCTGTATTTCCATCGCAGTTGTATAGATACACCAAATCATCGCTAAACAGCGACCAGAGCACTTTTTCAATGTAAGGCTTGAGTTGGAAGATAATGCCGGACCATAAAAGTATTACAATTTAAACATGTTTATATTTATATATATTAAACAAAGAAAAAAGAAATGAATAGCGAGAAGAACCACGTAACCGGTTATAAAGCTTACGCTGCAGTTGGTTTTCGCAGAGAGCGCCTTACATTCCCTCAGCAATTAACCCTGAGCTTGTACCTCAGACAGTTCGAGCATCCCTACTTCAGAATCGGGATTTAAGTAAAGCATTTAGTAGAATTAATACATACCTTTTCGGCAAGGGCACTTTCTTCAACAGAAAGTCGTTGTAAAATTTGTTCCTACTAAGGCTCGACAAGGGCAGCTAAAATTTGTTTCTAAAAATAAAGTGCAGATTAAAAATACATATGATCAGTACACATTATTGGTTTAATCTAGCTGTGTTGCTGTTTATGCCAGGTAGAAAGGCCATAGGCTCTGAATGGGATTGGGCCATGTCGAACCGACGTACAGCAAGAGAAACTATCTTTTTCTTTTTTTGCAATTTATAATAAGTTTATATATTTTTGAAATTTTGCTAGAATCCGTAATATTTCTTCGTTCTTCTATACTTAAAAATAATTGATGTAATATTTTATTTGGATTATTATTAGTTTTATTTGGATTATTAATACTTTTATTTGGATTATTAATAATTGCATATCATAATTGAAAAATTATCCACTGATACGAGTTGTTTATCATCACAGCATTTACTACTTCGTGCTTTCCCGAAATGTGAAAGATTGCAATTGTGTTACCGATTGCTAAAAGTAAGCATGCATGTAATCCCTGTGATTTTCTTCCTATAAGCATTTTACCTACACTCTCTAAAGTCTTTGAAACGCTGATGGCTGAACAAATTTCTGGTAATTTAAACAGTTTACTATCCCTGTCTCAGTTTGGCCTTGGAGTCACGGCTGCTCCACGGCTGTTATTAAAATTTTCGACGATATAAGAATACCTTTTGACAAAAACCAACTTACTTTATTATGCCTACTTCACTTTTTTGAGGCTTTTGACTCTGTGGACCATAACTTACTTTGCTCAACATTAAAAAAAAAATTTTTGGTTTTGGGGACTATGTGAAAAATGGTAGACAATTATCTCGTCTTAAAGCCAGAAATTGTATTTTTCTATTTCGTCATTTGGGGAATAAAGAACTTAGTTATCTATATAGTAAGCAATCATTCCCAAAGTCTGCACGGATAACTGGCCTTATGCCCAAAACAGATGTGCAGATTTGCTGCATGCATCAATGCGCGCAGGCTGCCTGCATCAATGCGGCTAAAGTACATGTGCAGTATTTTTTTTGACAGCTGTAAGCGGTTTTTATTTTTATTTTGACAATCGCAAATTATAAACAAAGTCTTGAAATGGATAACGAAAACTTGCAAGAATTAATGTTATACAGTAATACCTTGATTTACGTCCGCTTCGTTAACGTTGTCTTGATTTACGTTGTGAAAATATTAGTGACCTCTGCACGCGATTTACGTTGTCAATTTGATTTACGTCGCCTGTATGAAATATGAATTTGGGGAATCCCTTGCTTACATTTATGTATTTTGAATTTTGTCAATATATTTCATGAACTCGTTCAGTTGATTTTTATAAGTGTTGCTGATAACACGCATAAAAGAGTGAAAATGAGTTCAAAACGTGAATTTAAAAGTGTTCGTGCAGTTCAATTAAAAAAGAAACGAAATGTTATTTCTATTAAAAAGAAAATGGAAGTCATTCACCGCCATGATAAGGGCGAAAAGGCTTTTAATATAGCTAGCGTTATGGGTTTGCCTTCAACAACCGTAAGAACAATCATAAAAAGTAAACAAAAGATTATCATAAGTGCATCCACTGCTGCAGATCGTTGTTTGGAATCCACTACTAAAATAAGACCCGTTTTGATGGAAAAGATGGAGAAGGCACTGTTCTCTTTGGATAAGTGATTTGGGGGAAAAAAATATTCCGGTAACTACTTTAGTTATTAAAAGGAAGGCAATTAGTTTATTCAATGATGTAAAGTTAACAACTACAGATTGTGAAGATTTTTGTTTCAACGCGAGCGATGGATGGCTGCAAAACTTTAAAAAAAGATCCCAACTTTATAATATAAAATTCCATGGAGAATCTGCAAGCGCAGACAACGAAGCAGCTAAAAATTTTGTGAAAAAGCTAAAGCAAATCATTGATGAAGGAGGATACTCACCTCAGCAAATTTTTAATGTGGACGAGACGGGACTTTTTTGGAAACAAATGCCAAAAAGGACATTTATATCAAAAGAGGAAAGAGCGGCCGCCGGGCCAAAAGTTTCCAAAGACAGACTTACACTTCTTCTTGGAGGAAATGCTGCAGGTGATATGAAGCTTAAGCCCTTGTTGATATATAAGTCTGAGACGCCAAGAGCTATGAAAAATATTAAAAAAGAAAATCTCCGTTGTTTGGAAATCCAATAAAAAAGCTTGGATGACTGCTAAACTTTTTTATGATTGGTTTAAGTTGCATTTTTGCCCAACAGTTATCAAATATTGCGAAGTAAATGGATTCGCGTGCAAGGCATTGCTGTTAATTGATAATGCCCCTAGCCACATTATCCCGCTTGATGATATGAATGGCAATATTAAAGTAATCTTCTTACCGCCGAATACAACGGCGCTTATCCAACCGATGGATCAAGGCGTTATCGCGGCATTTAAAAAATACTACTTACGTAGGACATTTAACAACTTGATTGATGCAATTGATAAAGAATCTCACTGCGCATCTGCTGATGTAGTTCGCAATTTTTGGGTCAAATATAATGTCATGCAAGCAGTGGAAAATATTAAACAAAGCTGGGAAGAAGTATCCGCGACAACGATGAGCCATGCATGGAAAAACATATGGCCGGAATATACTACATCTCGATGTGGATCAGAAGAAAATTCCAACGATTTAAATATAGAACTAATTAACTTAGCGCACACTGTTGGCTTCACAGATGTTGATGAATCCGATTTTATTGATATCTTGGAAACAGGTGATGAACCATTAACTAACGCAGAAGCATTGGCATTGACAGATACTCCTAATAAAGATGATAATCTATTAGAAAATTCGATGGTCGAAAATGAGAGGGAACGTTCACAATTCCCAATCTCAAAGCTATCAGAGGCTTTTAACCACATACAGAAAGCGATCAATATTTTTGAAAAATTCGACAAAGATGAAGAGCGAGTTATCTCAACACGAAACTCAATTAACAATAGCTTGCAACATTACAAAGATTTGTTTACACAAAAGAAACTATTCGCAGCGCAATATTCCAGACGAGGATATCCAAATTATCATGTCTGAAATTTCATCAGAGGACTTTACTTCATCAACCCAAGGACAGACATTTAGCCAGCGAAGTCTTCCAGACGATGATATCAAAATGCTCGTGTCTGAAATTTCATCAGCGGACACTACTTCATCAAGCCAAAGAAGTCTTCCCAACGATGATCTGCAAAAGCTTTTGTCTGAAGTATTGATACCAAATGAAAACTTCGAGGAGTGAGATATTCTAAAATTTAAGTACTTTTATTTTATTTATTGCTCAAGTTTGGAGTGAATTCATATTTGAACTTATTATTTTTTACATACAAACGAGTATGTAATATGTACATTTATCATAGATATTCCAAAAAGGATCTGAATTTCATATGTCGAATTTTTTTACACTTGAAATACACTTATGTAAAGTGAATATAATGTATCTCTTAATTGCTATAGTTTTTAACTCTTTTTATGTGCTTATGGACTTTATATACATACAATACATTTCTTAGTATGTAATTGAATTAAATGTGCATTTATGTACTTTATTTGAAACAACCAATAACCTTGCCTTTTTCATAATCATATGGAAAACTACAAATTTGATTAACGTCGTTTCGATTTACGTCGCAATCTTTCGGAACCGACCAAAACGTAAATCGAGATATTACTGTATATAGCAGTTTGTAATAAATACAACAATTTAACGCGTGTGTACAATGAAATAAAAAAAAGAAGCAAAAGAAGCCTGCACATAAGAAAAGAATATGGAGGCAGTGCATCTATGCAGAAAATGAGCGGCAACTGCATGGATTTTTTCATAAACTTTTCACATACATACATACATGAAGGAAGAAAACGAGATCGAGTTTAGAAAAGCAACTAGAATGGGTGTCCCTACATTTAAACTTCTGCTAAATTTATTGAAGGACGTAATCACTAAGCAGGATTATGTACGTGAAAGTATTCCAGCAGAGTGTCGACTGGCTATTACTTTAGTGTGTGTATTAGTGAATAATGTTTTGAAGGCAATATATTTACATGCGAACCGTACAATATTTTAATCGTAGGTATCTTGGACATGGTGCTTGTCGTCAACTGTTGGCATGGTTGTTCCGTATGGGAGTTTCAACAGTTGGCGTAATAATTTATGAAACATGCGAAGCCATTTGGAACGAATTGTGCTGCATTTATTTACATCCGCCAAATGCCAGTGAGTGGGAAAGAATTGCCTCACAATTTCTAATAAGCACAAGAATGCCACACGTACTTGGTGCTATTGATGGGAAGCACATCAACATCAAATGCCCTCCTCGCTCTGGTACGCAATATTTTAATTACAAACAATACTTCAGTATTGCTTTGTTAGCAGTATGCAATAGGGCATTTGGTCGTAAGCTGTTGGATAATTCAATCTGTCCTCTTAAAGAAAAAGAAATTGGAAACAGTGGCGTGCTTTTGCCCTATTACTTTATTGGAGATGCAGCTTTTCCTTTAAAGCCGAACCTCACGCGACCTTATCCGGGCAGGAATCTTCAGCTGACAAAGATAACTGTAACAAAAGATTATTACGAGCAAGAGTGAGGGTTGAAAATACATTTGGAATTTTAACCGCAAAGTGGCGTGTTTTAACTAAACAGCTGGGCATGCTACCAAAAACCGCAGAAAAAATTGTGAAGGCAACAGCCATTTTGCACAATTTCGTTAAATTTCACGAAAGTGAACAATACTGCCCTGAAAACTATGTTGATCATAGACTAGAAACAGGAGAAGTCGTTGAAGGATTATGGAGACGAGAAGTTTGTCCTTTGCAACAGATTGCACATGATCGCAATCCTAACTCTAGTCGACTTTCCTTTGCCATCAGAGATAGTTTTAAGGATTATTTATCAAGCCACTAAAATAATAAATAAATAAACCTGAAATGCATATGTACATACATATATCTACATGATTTATTTAATTCTTTTATAAATTCTCTTTTTCAATAAAATTAAGGAAAGTGGTTTGCAATTGCAAATTTAGACGAGACCATTGTACAGGCATGAGATTCATTTCCTCTACTTGCTTTGACAATGATTCAAAAAACAGTTGGGTGCTGGTTTTGGGTTTTTGCTGAAAAGAATTTTTGGCTATTTCAGTCAACTCAAGCATTCCAGAACTGGCTTCAGTCATTAATGCCTCGTTGGTATTCTTCTTTTTCTTTTTTGGAGGAGGTTCCGCAATTGAATCAAATGAACTTCCTGGCACATCTGCAAACAACGAGTCATTCAAAGACTCATCATTGTTTTCCTCCGTATTGCCAGAGTAATCTGTGCTTTCAGTATTTTCCAGAGTCATAGTTTCCTGATGTACTAAAAAGAAAATAAAATTAGTAAATTTCTGCTGCAAGTAATATGTATGTAGTTAGTTTTGTTTTTACTTGAAATTTGAACTGTCCACAGCATTTAAAAACGACATTTGTTCCGCCCATTTCCACGGTTTCTTCACTGAAGCAGCACTACCACTGGCCGGTTTCATCCTCTTTTCCTTCATGAATCTATCGCGCAAAGTTCGCCAACGTCCTTTTAATTCTTTAGCTTAAAATAAAATTACATTTTATTACGGTTTCAACACCGTTTTGTATATTTGTGTATTTACCTGGTTTGTTTAGTCGGGAAGCTAGCTCTTCAAATTTTTTGTCCCTCAAATATACATTTTTGTACGAATTGTGCGTTTTGTCGTATAAAAACCGGTTTGCGCAGACAAATTCTATAACTTGCTCCTCCATTATTATTTGACACAGCTGTAAGTTTGACAATTTCTCTTTTTAATCATTCGTAAAAGGCTGCCAAACTTACAAAAATTGGCTTGGCAGCACTGACGGCTTGCATCAAATATTAATTTTAACATGACTTGCATCGTGCATCATCTGTCTTACTACATAAACCCTAAGGTATTTAAACTTGATGCATGCAGCAAATCTGCACATCTGTTTTGGGCTTTATATAGTGCCTAAATATAATTATCTAATTTCTGCAAGGCTATTCTTGACCCACGCTATTCATATTTGGAACTCTATTCCAGCTTCTGTTTGCAGTAGTAGTAGTAGTTCGTAAGTAATTTCGTTAATCTATCTATAAATTTAATATAATTATCTACAACTTAATGATGAATTTCACTACCTACGCACGAATGTACATGTAATATAGTCATACATACATATGTATGTACATATATGAATACTGATTGTTCTATTTGTTAAACTTAGTTTTAATATCTTTTGTTACTTTACTTTTACTTTAAAACTGTTGTACTATAAAATATCATCTTAAATCTTACTGCACTAATAACTTTTATTACTAAATGAAATGGAATTCTAAAGTTTTACTATTGAGAGCGAAGCAAACTTCAAACAAAAGTAAAATACAAAATAAATAATTGAAAATATTCAAATTTGTATTTGTTTCAGACAAAAAATTAAGTTGTATGTCTGAGAACAAGGCGAATCCATACAAGGTGGTGTTATAAATACAACTACAAAATTCCTATGTATTTGGTTTTTGTTTCTGCGTAAGCGTAAGAGTTGTCAAAATTTAAATATATTTTGTTTTTGCTTTTACGGCTTTTGAAAGCTCATACGCAAAAGCAAAAACAAAATACATGTAGGCGAATAAAAAAAATCAAATCAGCTACTCTTATGCCATCATCTTCTATAAATTCGCCTTGTCTGAGAATGTGAGTTTGGAAATTTTTTATATTGTTACCAAACTTCAAAAATATTCAGTTTGGCTCAAAATGGGTTTACCTTATAAATATTTGTATCATGGTCCATAAGGCCTTTTGGGAAATATTATTTCTAATTCCCACACCTTTAAATTCATAGATCTTTCTTTGTTTAAGTCTTTGTCTGAAGATTCTGCTGCGCTTTCTTCACCCTCACCACTTTCAAACAAAAACAAACAAACAAACCGTCATTCAGTCGGTGCGAAGAACGCGAGGGTGGTGTTCTCCTCGAGATGGAACGATGCGGTGATCAAACAGCTTGTAAAAACGTGGTCTGCGCTGCCATTGGAAAGTCTGGCTACCCCCATGCACTTACTAGACGGATGCGTCTTGAAGTCCTGGGTATGGACTGCTTGACTACGGTCACAAAGGAAGAAGATGCTGTGCGAAAAGCCTTAGACGAAAAAATGAGTTGTCCCTTTATTCGCAGCAGATACGCGAGAGCAAAAAACGGCAATAATTGAAATTGATGAGGTGCCAGGCCGTATCTTGATTGAAAAAGATAAACTCAAGAATGGCTGGGCCATCTGCAGAATTCGGCAGCGCGCTAAGGTGCAACGCTGCTACCGATGCCTGGGATATGAGCACAGAAAAACGGACAGAAGTGCTTCCTATTGGAAATGCGGACAACCAGGTCGTCTGGCCTAAGTTTGTAAAGAGAGGCCTAGGTTACTAGGTTACACAAGAAGGTCAAGAGAAACCAGAGCAACTGACCTGGTCGGGGAGATGCAGGGATTCAGAGATTCACTTGCTGAAGCCAAGGAGAACCTGAGGCCCAAATTACCAAATTTATTCAGGGCAACATGAACAGAAGTAGGGTAGCTGACGGTCTGTTGGATCACCTTGCTCTGGAACACAAACCAGATATAGTTATAATCAGCGAACCCTACAGGAACAAAGAAAACTAGCATGTTGATGAGACTGGCACCGCCGCGGTCTGGACTATCATCCCCAATATCCATGCAATAGCGGAACCGGACGTGGTTACGTTTGGGTGTCGTTGACACGGATCACGATAGTGAGCTGCTATTTATCCTCTAACGACACAGTTAGCAATTTCAGGGAGAAACCTGAGGGCCTGTAAAACGATCTGCGTGAGAGAAAGGGTGATATGGTTTTTGCGGGTGAACTCAATGCGAGAGGCAGGGAATTGGGTATGCCCCAAACACTAGAGGGAGACTAGTTCCGCCTTCGGCTGACTGTCCTTAACACAGGAACGACTACAACTTACCGACGACTGGGGTTCGGATACTCTATACCTGATATAACCCTAGTATCGGATAACTTTCTAAGAAGAGCCGAGGGTTAGAGCGTGAAGACCTCACTGGCACTGACCACAATTACACCACTTTCCAAGTCACCGATACAATACAAGGGCACGCAGATAACGTAGTACAAAACCGGGCTGGAACCCCTCAAAAGTTGATGCTCAGAAATTAGAGACAACACTTTGCGAAAATTCCCAACGATTCATACATACCACGGAAGGCATCTCCAATATGGAATCAACAGAAAAGACTACGGAAGTAATAATGCGCTGCATTTATCGCGTATGTAAAGCGTGTATGCCACAGAGGACAGCATGGAGGGGTAAAGGACAGGTGTATTGGTGGAATGACCGTATTGTGGAGCTTCGAAGGACTTGCCACAAATGGTGGTGACTATTAACTCGCGCGCTTGGCAGGCCTGAGGCCCTTACTAGAGCATCCGCATACAAGAGTGCCAAGAAAGCTTTTTGTGCAGAAATCCAAAAGAGCAAAAGAAACTTGCGGGGAGCACTTTTTAGTGCAGATGAGCTTAAGCAGGTTCTGCGCAGCATGAATCTAGTCAAGGTTCCGGGGGCTGATCGAATACCAATGGAGGCAATCAAGCTGGCAGCAAATGGCTGTCCCGAGCTTCTGCTAAACATGTAAAGCACCTGTCTTAAAGCGGGGGTATCTCCTTCTCAGTGGCAAATTGCGCGGCTCGTGCTTATACCCAAGGACAAAGAAACCCCCAACTCTCCCTCATCCTATCGCCCGCTGTACATGCTTGACACCGCGGGTAAGATGATGGAGAGCATTCTAAAATCTCGTTTAGCATCGGCCATTGAAATCGCCGGTTGTTCACGGTACCAAAGTACCTTTTGAATATATTTCGCGACTATCTCAGAGACCGCTGGGTATTGTACGAGACAAAGCAGGGCCAGGATAGGCCCGTAACCGGAGAAGCGGCCCAGGGATCTGGACTTGGGTCAAATCTCCAGTTCAGTTCGCGCAGCTGAAATTAAACCAGATCAAGCGTTGCCTAAACCGCTGGATAAGCGATCATAGACTCCAACTTGCAACAGCCAAAACAAAAATCATGTTGCTTATCAGGAAGTGCATCCTTCCATAACAGATATGATGGTCGAGACTCAGCCCATGACAACATGTAAATCCACGAGGTACTTGGGGGTGAGGTTGGACAACAAACTCACATTCTGGGAGCATATAGTCGACTAATGGCAAACATTGAAGATCTCAAGCTTTGCTGGGGATAGTTCTTGATATCGGTTGTCTAATCGGTACTCTCGTAAGAGACAGAAATTTAGGTTGCCCCCTTAAAAAGAAAGAAATACCGAGTTGAAATGTCATCGGTTCAGCACATAGGGGCACTGCGTGTCGCATCAGCATATGTCAGAAGACGCGGTTCTAGAAATTTCTGGGGGCATGCCAATTGATCTTCTTACTTTCGAGCGGAAGGAAATATATACTTCCAGCTCAGAGGCAGACCGAGCAACACCAGCGGCGCGAGCACGTGAGCGAATAATGGAAGCATAACTGGAAAGCGAGCACGAAGGGTCGATGGACGTACAGGCTAATATCTAGCCTCGAGCTATGGTTAAAGCGATCACATGGAGATTTTGACTTCAATCTGACCCAATTCCTCTCAGGCCACGGGTACTTTCGGGAATATATGTACAGGATGGGTAGGGTGGACTCCCCACTCTACTCGTACTGTGAAAATTATAAAGATGATGTGAGTACTTTGATACCTGGCTGTATCATTGACACAATGATATCCAACATCGAAATGTGGGATGGTTTGTGGGAGTACGTAAGGAGCATACTCCGCAGCAACTGAGAAGATGGTTTTCTTGTAAGAACAACCGCAATAAGCGCCCTATACAGAGAGCAGCAAAAATAGTAGAAAGAATTTTTGTTTAACTTCGCTGAACTATTAGTACTAAATTATCTGCAAAGGAAATGTTAAGTCAAAAATAGTAGTTCGTTCTATAAAATAAGTGAAGTAAGTGTATTAGAATTTCAAACTTTATAAAATTCTAAAATTTGGGCATAGTTTGAAATTCTAATTTATTTATATGCCCGTTCTTTTGTAACCTAGTTGCAAAAAAACACTCCAACTCGGATAAAATTTCCTTTTAGTTACTTCACAACACTGGCAAAATCTGTCATTAAACATATGATTTGTTTAGTGAAATTTTAAAGAAGCAAAACAAAATTAGCAATTCTGAGGATTCTGTGGTAAGTTATTAAATTTATTTAAAAACATTAAATAAATGCATTAAATAACCTTTTACTTTTATAGATGGTGTCTTTGTACACGGGTGACCATTGCGAATCACGTCGCAATAGAGAGATGCAAGAAGTACTAGAAGTATTGGAAACGATGTACGCAAGCTCCAACTCTTCTAAAGACTCGTAGAATGAAAAACAAGGCACATGAGAAGTGCTCCAATTTTGAAGGTACACTCGATGCAATTAGTGAGGCAGATTTCAAAATGCACATGAGGCTAAGACGCCAAACGGTGGAATATCTAACACGTAATAACAAAATGTGTGCAAAAGAAATGCATAAACTTAATGCTATTTTATTTTCAGTGAAGTATTCGGAGTCTTAACTTCGTACCTGCCACATTTGGTGGTGGTAGAACGCTTATATTACCACAAAAAATCCGTGTATATGTACATTTGGTATGTAGGCAATACAGTGGCATTTAGGCAACTAGCAAATTTGTGCGATATCAACGATGCGAGTGATGAAAATACGTTTGCACTTGATGAAGGTTTTGAAGAATGAAACCAAGACGCAGCCCTTGACAGAAGGCAAACCCTTTTTAATTATTTAAGACAACAAAATATTATTTAAAAATTTCACTGCATATATATATGTCACGTGGTGACATTGACGACGATGGTGACGGTGATGACGGAATGTCTGTTACCGGCAACGTCAAAAGTACATGTGGACGCCTTTGCAGACAGTGCATTTACCGAAACTGTTTGAAACGGTCTGTAACCCACATGAATCATGTGGTCATTTAAAATAATCAGTTCTGCTGTTGTTGTCCCGTCCCGCCTGGAGAAGACGGCACATCTTCGACCCCAAACACAGAGGCGTCCTTTCAAAGTCCTGGAAGTGGATTAATAAATATAATTTGTTCAAAAATATATTTCTTGAACTTACCGTGATGCCCAAGGACTCCATGTCTTCCAACACGTTCGCGTAGGCCAACCTCTTTCTTTTTGGGTGCTCGAACTCCGCTTTCCGGGCGAGGTAGCATCTTAAAGCCCCGATTGCCTCCTCACGGGACCATCTCTTTCGCCTTTTTTCTTGCATTCTGAAACAACAAACATGTTTTAATTCGTAATTTTATGTGAAATATACCAAAAGCAATTTTACTTACCCTTGTTCCATTTTTATTTGTTTGGTTTATGCATTCATGAAACAAACAAGATTTGACAGTTGATTGAAATTTCCCAAGTATTTTTCCAGATCCCACTCACAATAGAGCGGGTTTTTTGCTTCACAACACTACATCTCAGGTAGGATATCATATAACCGAGTTGGCTCATCTCGCATATTTTTCCGAGTTAGTGTTGTTGTTTTACATGCCATTTCTTATCCTACCTAGTGTTTTTTTGCAACTAGGTTACAAAAAAACGGGCCTTATATAACTTTTGTTCTGTATAATTTATAGAGCTTCAGGCCAGGTTTGAATTAGGGAATATTATGAGAAACAACAATTTTTCAAAGTGGTAGAAGTTATAGCTGCTATTTCGGAGATCTCCACATCTCCTCATCAGACTTCTTTCTTTCTAGACTTTACCTGGCTTTGAACCATGGCAACAATGCCAACCACGCTATTAAGCACATAGTGGCGATGTCACAATTAATAACGGTGTGGTTGGAGATAGGGATATTGAGAAAACAAGCAATTTTCACACGGTTAGCGTGGCTAAGTGGTTGCGTGCTCGCCTAGCAACTCAGGGTACCATAGTTCAAAGCCAGGTAAACTCTAGAAAGAAAGAAGTCTGATGAGGAGATGTGGTGATCTCCGAAATAGCAGCTATCACAACTACCACTTTGAAAAATTGTTGTTTCTCATAATTTAAACCTGGCCTCAAGCTCTATAAATTATACAGACTTTTCATAAATATAAGGCCAAAAATAATAATAATTATCGTGAATATCATTGAGTGGTTTGAGTCACCATATATCGTATCATATTCGTAGTTTTTTTTATTTAAAAAAAAAATTTTCTTTTTAAGTATTCATACTTTTAGTTAGCTTGAAATGAAACAGTAAATGCCCACATAAGATAATAAAACAATGTTAAGAAGTAAAATTGTCAGATTTTAAGACACTTACCATATAAGTAATGGAATTGTCTTACAATTAATAAATTAATAAAAAGATTAAATGCATTTCTTCACATTTGCTAACTGATCAAATATGCAAGGTGGACAAAATGAATAATAGGCCCGTTCTTTTGTAACTTAGTTGCAAAAAAACACGAGGTAGGATAAAAAATAGCATGTAAAACAACAACACTAACTCGGAAAAATATGCGAGATGAGCCAACTCGGTTATATGATATCCTACCTGAGATGTAGTGTTGTGAAGCAAAAAACCCGCTCTATTGTGAGTGGGATCTGGAAAAATACTTGGGAAATTTCAATCAACTGTCAAATCTTGTTTGTTTTATGGATACATAAACGAAACAAATAAAAATGGAACAAGGGTAAGAAAAATTTGCGCTTCGTATATTTCACATAAAATTTGAATTAAAACATGTTTGTTATTTCAGAATGCAAGAAAAAAGGCGCAAGAGATGGTCATGTGAGAAGACAATTGAGTATTCGAGATGCTACCTCGCCCGGAAAGCGGAGTTAGAGCACCCAAAACGAAAGAGGTTTGCCTGCGCGAACGTGTTGGAAGACATGGTGTCAATGGCCATCACGGTAGGTTCAAGAAATAAGTATATGTTTGAACAAATCATATTTATTAATCCACTTCCAGGACTTTGAAAGAATCCGCTGTGCTTGGACAACAACAGCAGAGCTGACGCCAGCCCGTGCTTTACCCCCTATATGGAGGGGTTCATGAGGGTTACAGACCGTTTGAAACACTTTCGGCAAATGTGCTGTCTGGAAAAAATAGAAATTACTCTGTTTAGCAACAGCTTTTTAAAACGAAACAGTGAGTTTCAGTGAAAACCTTGTAGTGAATTTTTGTGATCGTTTTTATAAAACCCGTGTACATGCGGAAGAGCATCAACTTAACAATTTTTCAAAAAACATCGGTAACGTTTTGCTGTACAATGTACAAGGGTTTTATAAAAGCGAGCGCGAAGAATTTACATCAAAAACATTGCAAAAACTTCACTAAAATGTTTTCACTGAAACTGGATTTTTTTAAATTTGCTTTTGGTTTGTTATTTTATTTGTAATTAGAATAAGAAGTGATCTGAATTGAATTTTATATGTGATACTCCTTGTGAATTTGTTTTAGTTTTATAGATTTTAAGTTGAATGAAATGCAATGAATTCTTGTAAATATTTTTATTAGTGAATTCAAAGATATAAATATATACATATGTGTATGCAGTGAAATTTTTAAATAATATTTTGTTGTCTTAAATAATTAAAAAGGGTTGGTTTGCCTTCTGTCAAGGGCTGCGTCTAGGTTTCATTCTTCAAAACCTTTATCAAGTGCAAACGTATTTTCATCACTCACATCGTTGATATCGCACAAATTTGCCACTGGCCTAAATGCCACTGTATTGCTTACATACCAAATGTACATATACACGGATACACGCGTCCTATCACCACCAGATGTGGCAGGTACGTAGTTAAGACTCCGAATACTTCACTGAAAATAAAATAGCATTAAGTTTATGCATTTCTTTTACACACATTTTGTTATTACTTGTTAGATATACCACCGTTCTTGGCCTCATGTGCATTTTGAAATCTGCCTCACTCATTGCATCGAGTGTACCTTCAAAATTGGAGTACTTCTCATGGGCCTCGTTTTCACTCTCCGAGTCTTTAGAAGAGCTGCAGCTGGCATATATCGTTTACAATACTTCTAGTACTTCTTGCATCTCTCTATTGCGACGTGGTTTGCAATGATCACCCGTGTACAAAGACACCATCTACAAAAGTAAAAGGTTATTTAATGCATTTATTTAATGTTTTTAAATAAATTTAACAACTTACCACAGAATCCTCAGAATTGCTCATTTTGTTTTGCTTCTTTAAAATTTCACTAAACAAATCATATGTTTAATGACAGATATTGCCAGTGTTGTGAAGTAACTAAAAGGAAATTTTATCCGAGTTGGAGTATTTTTTTGCAACTAGGTTACAAAAGAACGGGCCTAATATAAGTAATACTGTACAATAAGTGCGACCTAGTCTTTATGTTGCTATCAAAGTAACAAGGTTCGTGAAAGCAAAAGATAAAAAGTTGTCCAATCCTCAAAATTTTAAATAACTTTTGTGCGCAGAAGATTGCCTCAATCGTAAAAATTTTAAATAACTTTTGTGATCTAAAGATTGCTACAATTTGGGAAAACAAATAAGAACTCGTTTAAACAACTTTTTGTGGGCAAACGATTGTCAAAACTGCAAAAACTTTAACAACTGTGACTGGCATATAATCTGCCTATAGTAGTGTTTTTCTACGTACGAGTTTATGATAGTTCGTAACAATTGTTACGAATTATCATCTTTTGGCGTTTTCTTACGCAAAAACTTGCAAGAAACTTGCAAAGTTGGGGAAATTGAGAGAGCGAAAATGACAGTTCTTTGGAGGGGAAGTTACAAGTTTTTACTGGATAAATTTTTACTCGTAACAATTTGCCAGTACGGAAAACAGCTGATTGCAAGTATTTGGTCGATCACAAAAAGAAAGCAAATATTAAAAATTGCAATTATTTTAATTTAAAAAGATGAAAAATGGAAAAAGTGAGTAAACATATATACGTAAAAATGTTTGTGAAGTTCATTATGTTAATATATTAGGAAGAGGGCCGGAATCCGTGTGTTTGCGAAGATGGTGGTGCCCCTTCGGCCGGAGTGACTGCAAATAGCACTGCACTTTTTTAAATATTCCAGGAGAACATGTTATTTCGATACTTTTTTTGTTATTATTTTCCATTTTACAATAGATTTATAATATTAATAAGTTTTTAAATTGCAAAATTTTAAACTTTTTCTTTTTGTTTGATTTGCGCGCCAAACAAGAATCAGCTGTCAGAAAAACTTGCAAGTTCTTACTGGTTTTGCGTTTTCTTACTTTCTTGCAAGTTTCTCTCAATGAGAGCAAATTTTGCTTACGCTCTAAAATTTAGTTACTGGCAAGTTACTGGATAATTTTGTACGTGTACGCACCTTATAATAAAACTCTTTAAACACCTGCGAACAGAAGATCGCTGCAAAAACTAAGAAAAAAAATGTTTGCGAAAGAACACAAAATTAAAAAAAGGGAAAAAAGAAGAGCCTATGACTTAAAATAAAAGTGAAACATCGCTAGCACACCCCAGGACATTAAAAAGGACCTCGACGGCAATCAACCAGAAGAGGAACACACCTACAAAGGACATCAGCCGCAAGAAGAACACCACAGAAGGACATAAGGTATCAATAAGTAAATTTAAGTATATGAAAAGATTAGAGGACTAGCAAATTACAATTTAAAATATTAAATAAGAATACAGAAAACGGAATTAGAATTTAAGAAAAAATTACCCAAATTGGTTTGATTCCCATACACCTTATGGGGGGTGCGATAAAGCCATGCGAGATAACGCCATATGGCTTTATAACTCAATTCGAAGAGTGATAAAGCCATATGGTCTTATTTCCATTTAAATGTGAGATGAAACCATATATATTTTTGATCAGATGGAACATAAAGCCATATTTTTTATTTGCAAATGAGAGGTAAGGCCATATTTTTTCTTTTAAAGTAAATGGAAATAAAGCTATTAAGGCTTTATTGCACTTTTGAAAATTGCTATCTAGAAAAACTAAGAAAATTTTTCGCATGGGGAGGGGGAGGGCCGGCGCGAAGACGGCACGCGCAGGGCTTATCTCGAATTCAAAAGCGAGATAAAGCCATATGGTTTTTTTCAAAAAAATATGGCTTTATCTCTCAATACGATGGGAAATAAAGCCATATGGCGTTATCTCGCATGGCTTTATCGCACCCCCCCACACCTTATACTACAGTCATACGATGAACTCTCAAAAAGCTATGGAAAATGATTTCGGTGATAGATTAAGCTGTGACGAACTCTTCGACTCACTCAGAGCTACATTTAAATCATCTAGTCTAAACATCTTTGACGAAATAAAAAGCAAACTCATACGTCTTAACAATAAGACTTTATTCGTCCTCGAAAAAGAATTATGAGCAGCAAACGCTTTTGCCCAAAACAATTCCAACACAGCTCTCAATATTTTTAAATTCAAAATCCCTGAACCTATGAAAAAAGTTTTAGTGTTGTTTTTAGCTGAGATTTTACTTAATTAAAGCTTAAGCTTAAAATTTTATTTATTGAAACTAAATATTTTATTAACACAAGTTAAATCCGGAACGTGAATTGTATGATAATCCATTGGATTTTGTAAGAATTTGTTTTATTATTTGTAGTATTTCTAGTAATCGATTACAATAAGAAAAATCAAAATAAAATGATGACCACCTACTTATCATTAAACAGAAAAATTCAAAATGATAAACGTAATAAATGTAGTTTCTTTACAGTTAAGTGAAATCATAATTAAAAATAACCAACAAAATCTAAAATTTTGTATTACTTTTTATTATTTGCTTTAATGACAAGTAACTATGAAAGGACTATTCGTCATTATGAAATAGAAAAGCATCTAATCATTTTGATTACTAAGCATAATCTACTCCAAACTAAACAACTCTGCTAACATCTTTTGAAATTTTCGTTCGTCGCGCCTTAATAGCCTTCATCAGATATTAGAATTTCATAATCTGGATACCTTTCTTCCAAAATCTTCTTGGTCTCATTATGGTCTGCCTTCCCAAAGCCCTGAAAATATACACGTAATAATATATTTTTTTGTATGAAGGTAGTAGTAAGAACCTGTGAAAACCCGTACACCTTTATGACCTTTAAATTGGAGTTATGCTCAATCCGTCCACCGCCAAGACATTCCGTTTCTAGTCCAAGGCCCTTCAAGGATTCGCTGGATCGATCATAAATTTCACCTAAACAAAGAATAAATAAAATGCGTTTTCAACAAATTATCAATTTAAAAACAAAAAAATTCATTTGGCGACGCCTTTTAGAGAAAAGAGCTATAAACTTAACATCTGTTACGGTGAGGTTTGTAAAGTGCTCGTTTTTTATTATGGAGTTTACTTCATTATAGTCTAAAAGGATATGATTCAAAATACCAATCTTATTGCCGCTTCTTGACAAGAGTATATCATAAAGGTGGAATGTGACTAATTCCCTCTATTTTGTGGCTTTCAAGATTTTATTTGCTGTAGAGTCAAGTTGGTAACTTGTTTGATATATCCGAAGTTTTCCCAGATTGCAAACTCACAGTCAACCACGGGAATGTTATTTGTGTTGTAGTAGTTGATTACCGTCCGGTCACTACTGATACTAATATAATAAAACTGTGTACTTACATATATTTTTATAACCGAGGTGGTGTCCAGGGTATTATAACTTTGTTCACCTAACGGTTGTTTGTAAAATCATACATCAACCGAGATAGATATAGACTTAAACATACCAAAATGATTAGAATTAATAGCGAATTTGATTAAGCCATGTCTGTCTATCCGTACGTCCGTTAGTAGGATAACTCGAGTAAATATTGAGCTATCTTAACGAAACTTGGTATACACATTGCCCTGGACCCAAGGTACTTTGGTATTGCAACGGGGCGAAATCGGACTATAACCATTCCCACATAACGGTATTTTGTGAAAATAAAAGGACCGCGATATTTCCGTAACTATTGCAGATAATTTTTTCGAATTTGACAGGAATACGTCCAAATGTTTTTTTTTTTGGAAATGGGCGTGGCCCCGCCCACTTTATAAGAAAATCCTATATATCCGAAACTACTTGACCAAACTCTACCAAATTTAGTACACATATTGTATTTGAAACCATTTTAAAATCGGACAAAAACCAAGTCAGGACGGGGATAAACTTTCAAATCTTCGAATCAAAAAAATTTGAAAATGGGCGTGGCGCCGCTCACTTTAGAGCAAATAAGTATATCCCCGAAACCATCCCGCCAAAAGTCTACCAAATTAGATAGTAGACACATCTCATTTGATGTAAGTAATCACCATTCCAAAAATTGTACAAATCGGATCAAAACTACGCCCACTTCTCATATAACGTTAATTAACTATTAAAGATGATTCGCTTAAATTTAATATGTAGAACGAGGTGGCACAAGAAAATACACTGAATAAAGAAAAAATTCGTAACAGGCGTCGTGCCACCCACTTTCGATCAGTTAGGTAAATCTCAAAAACTATGCTACCAAACTTCACCAAATTTGGTGCAACCATTGCATTTCAAGTCAATAAATAAAATTTTGAAAATGTTAAAAATCTCTCATATAACGGCCAAAAACTCCGATATTTATTAACTATACAAGGTAATTTTCTCAAATTTGATATGCGATATTTGGTTTGAGAATGAAATATATGGAACTAAAAATGTAGGGAATAGGCGTGGCATTGTCAAGCTTACAGCAGATACGTATATCTCTGAAACCTTGTCAAATTCAACCAAATTTCGTACACACTTTGCATTTCTAGTCAGAAAGCAGTTTCGAAAATTATAGAGGTCATACGAAAACCACGCAAGCTCTCATGTAACAGCCATTTACAAAAATGTAAAAAACTCGATATTTGAGCATATAACTGTACGTAAATATGTACATTAAAAGCATACCAACTTATTTTAGTTTTATTTAAATAAAAAACAGTCATTGCACACGAGCTTAGACTCATCATAACCTGTTTTTATTTGGTTTTTTAAATATCACTTAGCGGAAGTTGTTCTTATTGAACCAATACCTTATTATTCACGATGTCAACTAATTGAACTTCAACACAGTGGCGCCAATGACGTCAATATCGATTGTACCGCAAGTTACATAAAAAAGCAGAAGAATGATCCAATACGAAGATTGCGCTGATAAGGGTGCAAAAAGTGTTCGTTTGGGAAATGAACTATATTCGGCTTCATTTTCTAAGTACATATTTCATTTTGTATTTAATATTTACTTGAATTCGAATAATTTGCTTCTGATTTCTTATACCGCGTTCCAGATGGGGCTTTAAACCTGTTAAATGGCATTTTCGGGTTGTAAACAAGTTAAATCACATACAAATTGTTGTTGGAAATTTAACCAGCTCAACCATTTAACACGTTTGAAACCCACTTTATAGTTTTAGACAACAACAGAATACATTTTTTTAATACAAAAATGAGTGCATTAGGTACGTTGCGGTTATTTTAATAAAAAATGAGACTTGCAGAAGGTCTTAAAAGCGCGATTCTATGCGATCAGTTCAATCCTTTAGATGTGTCTGAATTTGTGTAAGTACTTGGTGTTCGCTTTTAGTTCCAATAAAAGAGGACCATGCTCGTTTAGTTCAACGATTAACTCCTTCCACAGTGCGTCTTCCTGGACTTGTTGTTGTTGTTGTTGTAGCGGTTATCACCCCGTAAAGAGCGGACGCACCCATGCTCGTTGTCGTCAAACTCATCTAGGGGGAGGCCCAGGAAACGTGCAGTTTCGACAGGGTTGGACCAGAGGGAGATGGGGGTTAGATGAGTGGATTTGAGAGGGCATGTGAATAGGTGATTGGAATAGTGCGGAGAATCTCCACATGCCGTCTTCTACATTCCCATCACAGTCGGTTCTACGTACCGGAATGACCCGGGTTTTACGAAACTGCACAGCAACTCAACTTTGTTGAGTTGCAATGGCTACAATGTGCATCGTAAGGATCGCGAGCGAGGTAATGGTGGTGGCTTAGCATTCATCACCCATCACACAGTGCAATATCGTCTCATTGAAGAAGACATCGACCGCAGGGACACTACCTTAGAATGTCAAGGAATAGCTGTCCGGTCAGGCGATGTCGAGCTCGAAATATTCAATGTTTATATACCCCCTGCCACCTGCTGCCCGGCAGGATATCACCCTGACATAGGTGCAGAGCAGATAGACGATTCGACATTATGCGCGATGAATGATGATGCCCCCACCAGGATTATGGGTAGTTGCAGCAGCTCGCCTGACCCAACAATAGCTAGCGCAGGTCTGATAAATAGCATAACGTGGCGACCTATGCTATCGCTTGCATCAGACCACCTACCCTTAATCATCTCGATTGACAGACCTGCTGACTTTGTCTCCGCGGACCACCAGACCTATATCAACTTTAAAAAGGCTGACTGGGTCAGGTTCGCGGAGCTCACTGAAAATGCCTTCAGATCTCTTCCCATACCCACTGACGTTCGTAAAGGCGAACAGAAGTTCCGCAAGGTGGTTGCGTCTGCTGCGGATCGCTTCATCCCGGCACGGAGGATCCATCCCAATTTCCCGGCCGAAGCGGCCGCTCTAGCGAATGAACGCTACCACCTGCGCCGCTCCGATCCCCGAAATCCCAACATAAAGGATTTGCACGTGGAGATTCGGAGGATGGTTGACCAGAATAAGCTCTGGTCCACCATGAGGTCCTTGTCCAACCCGACGAAGCGCGACGACCGAGTGGAAATTTCATTCGGAGATCGTGCCGCGTCAGACCCGCAGAAATTTGCGAGCTATTTTAGCCGGCAATTCATTTTGCATTCTTCGGGGGATAGGGCCAAGCGGAAGGTGACCTGAAGGTTGCGTGCGCAAACTACCAAACAACAGCGCGCCTCTTGCCTTCACTCTTGGTGGGGTGAAGGAGGACATCGGGAAGGCGAAAGGCTCCAAGGCCATTGCCCTTGACGGACTAAGCGTGTTGATGCTGAAGAATTTAGGCCCCGCGGGAGTTGAATTCCTTACAGGGATCCTCAACCTGTCAATGGCCACGCTCATCATTTCTGACATCTGGAAGGTTGGGAGGGTGGTCCCACTGCTGAAACCAGGGAAACCGGCCGACAAGGGTGATTCCTATCGGCCGATTTCCCTGATTTCGCCAGTGGTAAAGACACTTGAGGCCCTACTCCTCCCGTACTGCACATACCACCTATGGTCGGCTAAGCATCAACATGACTTCCGGAAAGTGCACAGCACAACAACAGCACTTAATGCCATAAGCAAACAGGTGAACCGCGGTCTTAACCAAAACCGCCCCTGCGGGAGAACCGTCCTTGTAGCGTTTGACCTGTCAAAAGCTTTTGACACAGTAAGTCATTCCACGCTTCTACCTGACGTGGAAGCATCAACTCTCCCGCAGAGGCTGAAACGGCATGTGGAGATTCTCCGCACGATACCAATCACTTATTCACATGCCCTCTCAAGCCCACTCATCTAACCCAACAACAACAACTGTATTAAATAGAAGTTTCCATGCAAATAAGTTGCTTTTTTTTGTGGTGTTTTGTGGAAATTGAACCACATAGGCTCACTAACATGATAATTTAATCATTTTTACGTTTTTATGCGAAAAAGAGAGGATCAGGTGTACGTTTTAAGCAATTAAACTTTTTATAAGCTAAATTAGGCTTTGGTATTTTAGTAATGCACTTTCGTTGTATGAAACCGCGTAGCAATAGGGATATTTTCGATCTGTTGCATATTGTCTAGCATGGTGCAGATATAGTATAAATAGTTGTTTTATGTGGTAAAAAATATGCAATCTTTTCATGCTACGCCACTATGAACCCAGTGTATTTGACTGTATGATATGATAGCCAGATTTTGCAACCCTGCGTCAGCTGTAATTTCATTTGTAACCAAGCAAAAAGTTGGAGCGTCAGTAAAATTTAGCACATGCATGCTATGAGCGATTTGGTGCATAATTTGGTATTGCGAATATGCTATTTATGCAACGGATCGAGAATACCCCTAATATATCAATTGCTTTTATTTTTTCTGAATAAAAACTGATTTTTTTCTTTTCATATATAATATCGCGTTTTATAGTCACCGACTAGCAGTCAACGCGATCGGTCACGCTAAACAACCATCAGTTTTTTCTCTAGCATCAATTCTCTATTCTCACGCGCGTCGCGCACCAGTGCTACTTCTATACACCTAGTGTTTAGTATTTGACTAAACTTTTGATGTGAGATGGCCCCCGGGCCCCAATATCTCGGGGACAATAGATTTGCACTATTGTCACCGAGCCCTCGTGCAAAAAGAAAAAAACCAGCACACGGTATGGAAGAATTCCCAGAATTGCCTGTAACAAAAAAAGATAGCCCCACAAATTTACGCGCATAACTGAAGGAGTCGTCAAGCCAACGGGAGCCGTATTACTATCATTCGATACCTATTTTTTACCGGAAAAAATTGACATAGCCTGGGAAATATGCACTGTGCGGCCATATTTCCCAAATCCGATGCGATGCAAATCATGTCAGAAGCTTGGGCATACAATGAAAATGTGCAAAAACGCACCCGCCTGCGTGACTTGCAACCTATCTCCCCACCAACCAGAAAACTGCATCAGAACATCATGCGCAAATTGTTTTGGAGAACACGCAGCCTCGGCCAACACATGCCCCAAATATCAACAGGCCAAAGATATTCTTAAAATAAAAACTGAGAAGAAATGTTCTATGCGCGAAGCCCTAAAATTACACAAAATACAAAATCCAATCGCAGTCACAAATTCCTTTTCATTCGCCCAAGCAACTAAAATACAAGACAATTCTACAGCACAAGAAAATACACATAATCCGCCCGATTCCAACAACTCTACTTCAGAAGCTCCCAATATTACGCCAGAAACCGTTAAAGCAACTACTAGCAAATACAGTATACGAAATTTTTTAATAGAACTCAACGCTCAGCCAACAAATAAAAATAATCTGACAAGAACAACTAATTCAACAAAACAACATACTCTTGTTACATTGAATCAACACAACAGCTAAGGTAGCAAAAAAAAGTCGAAAACAGAAACTGAAAAAGAGTCCGATCACGACATGGATATTGACACGTCTACGTCTACAACAAATACCATAAATAGAGCAATAAGCAAAGGGAGTCCCAGCGTACTGAAAAAAACAACAGTGCCAAGTAAACAACTTAAATTTCTAACATGCTTTTGACATCCCAATTATCATTTATTATAAGTTATATTATATTATATTATTGATATTTTATTTACAATTGAAATGTCACTAAAAATCATACAGTGGAATTTGAAAGGTTATAGCAATAATTACAACGAGTTAGAGCAATTGATAAAAGATCTTAATCCCCATATAATTTGCCTTCAAGAGACCCACATTCCTTTTCAGGTAACTAACACTATAATCCCCAAGACGTATATTGGTTACTTTTATAATGACAGTAACAATAGATATACGAAACAGGGGGTCGCAATACTAATAAAACGGAATATTCCGCACAAACGTATAGCTATACATACTAATATCCTATCAATAGCCATCGAACTGCATCTTCTCACACCCTTCTCGATAATAAATGCTTACATCCCACCAAGTCAATCATTTTCTGACAAAGATATAAGAGATCTCCTCCATCAGACCCAGGCTCAAACGCTACTACTAGGTGATTTTAATGCGTGGAGACCCCTTTGGGGTTCAGCCATTACCAATGCTAGAGGTACACAACTAGAAAATGTTATATTTGCGGAAAATCTGATTGTGCTAAACAACGGGTCCGCCACGCACTTTTCTACACACAGAACGTTCACCCATGTCGATATCACAATGGCTGCACCCCAACTAAGTCCTAAATGTTCGTGGAAAATCCTTAACTTCCTTTATGGAAGCGACCATTACCCAATTCTGACAGAATTACAAAATAATTTTAACGTACAGTACCCGAAGAAATCTCCAAAATTCTTGACAGACTTTGAAAAATGGGATCAATTCCAGACACACTGTCTAGAGGCGATACAAGAGTGGCACCCTGTAAACATACACCAACAAGCAGCCACAATTACCAAGATAATTAGAACAGCAGCCAACAAAACGATCCCTCAAAGCAACCAAAAGGGGCATAAATCACGCTTACCATGGTGGAATAACGAGCTTAGTCTATTACGTACAAACAAACAAAAACTTTGGCAGGTTTATAAAAACTCTTGTAACATTGTTAACCTTATCGCTTACAAAAAGGCAAACGCCCAGTTTAAAAAACGTGTCAAAGAAGCAAAACGGAAATCTATATCTAAATTCACCGAAACTATTAATCCAAATTCATCGCGAAAAAAGATCTGGGCAAGAATCAAGACGCTCACTGATATTCCAAGAGCACCTATTATTGATATTCGCCATAATAACTCCTTTCTTACTTCTTCCACCGAAATTGCAAATGCCTTTGCTTCTACCTGGTGTAATTACGCCCAAGACACTAACTTTTCCGAAGAATATAATTCGTTAAAGCAGACAATCCTGGCTGAAGTATATAACCCCGCCATAGTCGCAGAAGACGCTCTCTACCTAGAAACAGAATTCTCCCAAATAGAATTAGATCTCGCTCTGCAACACGCTAAAGGGAAAACTCCGGGGAAAGACCGTATAACCTATGATATGCTCCGCAATCTACCACTTCCGGCAAAACGTATCCTTCTATCATTTTACAACAACATCCTCAACGTGGGGCTTTATCCTCACACGTGGCTATCGGCCACCATACTGCCAATCCCTAAGCCAAATAAACCTCAAGGCAGCACAAGTGGGTATCGCCCAATCTCACTAACCTCCTGTCTCAGCAAAATATTTGAAAAAAATACTCACGAAAAGGCTAATGTGGTTTTTATTGAAAAATAATTTAATAAGTCACAACCAGTCAGCATTTAAAAAGAAACATGGAACCATTGACGCACTCCTCCACCTACAACACTTTATTGCCGATGCGCTCTCAACCAAAAATCACATTACGGTGTTAACCACTGACTTCGAAAAAGCGTTTGATCGCATTGGCATTCATGTCATTTTAGAGCAACTCAAAGCCTGGAAAATTGGGAAAAAGATATTTCAAGTCGTAAAATCGTTTATGACTGGACGGGCATTCCAAGTTAATATCAACGGGCAGCTTTCAAAACCTTTCCCACTCAATAACGGCATCCCCCAAGGCTCCCCTTTATCGGTTGTCCTATTTATAATAGCATTTAAGCAAATAAATAGAATAACACTAAACTACAAAAATATTAACTTAAATATTTATGCAGACGACGCCATTTTTTATACCAAAAATAAGGACTTACCAAGCACAAAAAATACATTTTTAAAGCTACTACTCGAACTCAAACAATGGGGATTAAGATCTGGAGCCAACCTTGCTTATGAAAAGCGCAAAATTTTGCACATCTGTCGAAAACAGGGCTGCCCCCCAATTGATATCCATGTTGAGCTCACTAATATTCAAAATGTAAAAAATTTAAAAATATTAGGCATTATATTTGATTCTAAATATTCTTTCAAAGAGCACTGCCAGCAGTTAAGAAAAAATCTAGCTACCAGGCTTAATATTATTAAATACTTATCATCAAAAAACCTTTGTATACATACTAACACATTAATTAACATAACAAGATCAATAATGCTATCCAAAGTAGATTATGGACTCCCTATTTACGGGTGGTGCGCTAACACACATATAAAACTTCTGCAAGCGCCATACCATACAGCGATTAGACGCAGTTTAAACGCTTTCCCCACTTTATCAGTTAAATGTATGTTAGCTGAAGCAGGTCTCCCCTCCATTGTTGAACGGCGCGATCTCGCTACTTGGAGACTGATCCCAAAGTTTATTAATACCACAAATAAAACGCTATTCAACATATTCCGTCTCGCTGCATCCCACAAACGTAACTACTCCACCAAATCTCCTATTCGTCGGTGCATATCTTATTGCAAGGAACTAGAGATTCAAATACCCCCAATGGGAAATCAAATTTGTAAGCAAGCACCTTGGTCGCTACCACAATCTTCTTTAACCGAGCATTTACACACCTACCCTAAAGCACACACCAGTAACGAATGCTTTAAACAACTATTCATTGAGCACTTTAACAGTAGCCGGATGATCAACTGGACCCCCATATTTACTGATGGATCAAAAACTGACCACAGTACAACGTTCGGTGTAGTGCACCAAAATGGAACACTCATAACACTACAAGCCGCAGAATTTGCATCTAAAAACAAAGGGCACTTCGTTATTTGCACAGATAGTATGTCTGTAGTCTCAGCTATTAAAAATATCTACAACGATAACTCTATTATCAACCGAATTAGGGGCAGACTTATAAAATACAAAAATAAACTCCAAATCTTTTAGGTTCCTGGGCATAAGGGCATCCCAGGCAACGAGTTTGCTGACGAAGCGGCCAAGAACGCTGTCTCATCACCATGCCTAACTTTTAATGCATCGCCGAGCAAGGATTCACGGAAGATGATAAATAGACACCTCCGTAACAAAAAAATTTCAGACTGGTCCCATTGTCAGCATCTTTACTCCACCATTAATCGTGAATGTACGAAAGCGCTTTACCCAGCGGAATTGTCAAGGGAAGAAATTACCTACTTTACTCGACTGAGGCTCGGCCACACAGTGATTACGCATAGCTACATTCTTCAATGTGAGACTCCACCTGTCTGCCCGTATTGTTCAAACCGACTAACTGTCCAACACATCCTCGACTATTGTCCAAACCTATCGGCGCTTCGAGCAAAGAATTTTGGTACCACTGTACCGTCAACTCTACTAAATGAAATTAACATCGGAAGCGTTAAAAAAGTAATTAAATATATCAATGATATTAATCTAAGCAGCAAAATTTAAACCAAATAAAAATAAATTATTATATAATACCAATATGTTAAGTGCGGAATATAAGAACAGCATTTGTATATGTAAAAAAACCAGAAAACAAAATGATCGTATGAAAGTATGCAAAAATAAGTCTAAGATAGTTACAAAAGAAAGAATTCTAAACATTTAATCGCACCGTAGGCCCTGGTAGCTAGTGTGTATTTTTACTTACATAAGTTAGTTTAATATTTCATATCACTCTAATAAATAATAATAATAATACCCCTAATATATTTTTATCACATTTCAAACCAATAATTATGTTTGTTTATATAAATGGTAAATAAATGTCAATCACAATTCGCCTGAGCTGATTTTGAGTAAAGCGAATCCATTCACTCTCTATGACTTAGACCATAAAAAGTGGCTGACCAACTGATTTGGTGTTTGTTGTTGTTGTTGTTTTTGTGACAGCATAAAATATTCCCCATATTTTGAGGAATGTTGCTGAAGTGACAGTCCTTGGCCGGATATGTGTAAATCCGAGTCGTTCCGGTATCGTAAAACCGACTGTCGTGGGAATTGATGTCTGTCGTTCGCCTTGCTGGAGTGACCGTCAAAGTCAAATGTGTTATTTACATTAGGTTTAAAATCTAATTGTCGCTATTGTAAAATGCGGATGTCGTGATATTTTATTCTTTAATTTGAATAAGGTAAGGGACCTTTTTTCGAGTTCCAGGTGAAGAGCCGAATCGGCTGTTGTGGAGTAGTATATGTCGGACGCAGCTTGAGGCTAAAGGCGTGATTGCTCGAAACACTTGTGCGTATATTGCACACACTGGAAAATATGCGAAATTGTTGGCGACAGCCGTTCCGCACCCACCGCCGTTGTGTGTTACTAGCTCCAACTATGTGCCATCAGTTGCGGTGGAATATAATAATAATGTGTATGGGCTGGAGTCGCCGCCGCATAAGTTTGTAGAAAGGATAGAATTAATTTCAATAAGTGATATTAGTCCAATTAAGTTGCATTTTCTTTTGGTTGCATATGGAATAAGTACACATACATATGTACATAAATACCATTTATGCGCTGAACATTTAATACCTCATCATCGTTGGTCTCCTTGGCGTGGGGATGAGGCTTAAGTGTTGGCATGGCTGTTCCTTTCGAGGTCTTCCATGCCACCACGAACTAAGAGGGAGGCTCCATATAAGAATCAGTGTAGGATTCGTTCTTGCACGGATTCTTATGTGGAGATTACCGTACCAACATCTCTCTGGTCCGCATACCTTGTAACCCTCCTAGTATCTCCCAGCTCTCCTTCCTCTCTAGCTAATCCCCCACCCCCCCCCTAATCCAGGGTGTCAAGCGTCACCGTGCCCATTGGTCGGTTTGCAGCCAGGGGGTTTAAATTCCGGCTGTATTTTAACGGCGCCTCCCTGACACCGGGCCACCTCAGGGAGTAAGTTTGGCCTTACCGCGGCAAGGGGAGCTGTCTGGGTGTACCACCCATTTTCCCCCTCAATATTTCTAGACCGCTGCGCTTGCCTCGTCGAGCAGGTGGTCGTACGACCAAGATGAATACAAATAAAAACAAAGCAACAACAACAACAAAAAACACAAAACAATTGTCTTCCCCATCTCGGGGTAAGGCAAGCATGAAAAATTCTTCTTCCCCATCTCGGGGTAAGAATGCGCAGGCGCAAGCGCCTATCGCGCCGCTTCGCTCCGATAGGAGCTCTTCCGGGCTGGATGTGAGTGTGCACACCGGCCCGTGACTTCGGGTGTTATGGCGGGGCCTAGCACCAGCAAAGCTGCGGGGATTGTTCTGGAAACGGCAGATCCCTCCGTGGCACTAGGCACTAGGGGCCCGTCAAACACCGGCGCGGCTGCGAAGCCTAGTCTCGCGAAGGCAACGCTCTCACGGCCTGGCCCGAGTGGACTAAGGCGACAAGTAGCCGCACAAGATAGTATAGTGGGCGTGGCAGCGATGGAAACTACGAGCCACGCCCCTCTGATGTTGGAGTCGGTTCAAATTCGCTGACAAGCGTAAGGCCGCGAAGACGTTAAAAAGATACGACGGGGTCCCGTTGGAAACGTTGTCCCAGAGCGCGAAGGAAGCGGTGGAAAGGGCGAAAGCCCTGCTGCCTAACTTCCGGGTCACTGGGGCTTCGGTGGAAAACCGGGTGCCTCCGTCAAAGCGACAAAGATCGGCGGAGGAACAAACTCCGGTCTCTAAAAGAATCCGGCCGCACTCGTGGGTGGGCAGGCCTAGCTTTGCCGAGGTTGCGAAGGACAGGATCCTTATTGGGGTCCTGGACCGAGGCAACGAGCTCGGGTCCATACCAAAGGACCAGTGGAGGTGGGTGAAGGCAGCTCTGGCGAACGTCATCTTTAACGTTCTGCTGGAGAACCCTGGAACCCCCCCTGCCTGTAAGGACGCTGGTTGGTACCAGGGCCACATTAAGGTGGTCGCCTGTGAGGACCTGAGATCGGAGGCGCTGTATAAGGCCGCCGTTGCAAAGGTGGGCCCTGTCTACCCAGGGGCTAAGTTGGAGGTGGTAGACTGGAAGGACATTCCAGTCAGACCCCGGGCGAGGGCATGGGTTCCGGTGACACCTTCGGCACCGGAAAGCATCCTAAAGATGCTTCAGGTGATGAACCCGGCCCTCCCAACAAGTGATTGGAGGGTCGTCCGGGTCGAGGACGCGGAAGGCCCTTCGAGACAAGTGGTCTTGTCCCTAAACAAGGAGTCCATCGGACTCCTTGAGAAGAGGCAAGGCCGCGTCTGCTATGGCCTCGATGAGGTCATCATTAAGGTGTACCGCGGGGACGCTCAGCGTGCCTCTGGTGCGGGTGCAGCAATGGACGTGGACATTGAGGCACCCGAACCGGAGCCGGAACCGGAACTCTCCGACGCTGAAGGCAGAGTCTCCTCTCAGACAAACTTTGCACCAACAATGCACAGGATGTTTGCGGAGGAGGAGCTGCTGCTCAGTGACGGAGAGATGAACAGCCCAAAGGTGCGAAAAAACCTAAAAAACACAGATTGGTGCTCTTACAAAATGTTATTTGAGGATAGGCTAAACAGCGAACCTCTTATTGAACCTAATTGTATCGGGGATCTGGAGAACATGGTGAACGTTTTTACGCTGACCTGCTCAAATGCCCTAAATCAGGCTTGCCCTGAACCAAAACAATGGGGCAAACGTAAACCCCATTGGTGGTCACGCGAGTTGGACTCACTACGAAAATCTTGTAGGAAAAACTTCAACAAAGCCAAGAGACTTAGTCTCGAGCTGGTATGGCTAGAGTACAAAAAGTCTCTTCAGACCTATAAAAAAGCTTTAAGGGAGGCAAAGAGATCCTCGTGGAGAAACTTCTGCGGCGGTATCGAGGGTGCTTCCGAGACAGCCAGGCTAAGGAAGATTCTCTCAGGATCCCCTAACCCGATACGTTTCTTGCAAAAGCAAGACGGTTCCTGGACCTCAACGGGAAAGGAAACCCTTGAATTGTTATTAGATACCCATTTCCCTGGTAGTACAATTGCGGAGGAAGGAACTCCTCCGCTCATCTCCTCCAAACCCGTTAACATACCGGTTTCGGAAGAAAAGGTTAAATGGGCTATCCAAAGCTTTAAACCATACAAATCTGCTGGGCCGGATGGGATAATACCTGCCCAGCTAATTAAGACACTGGAGCTGTCTGCAAAATGGCTCTCTACTATTTTCAGGGCCTGTTTCAAACTAAATCACATGCCGTTGGCATGGAGAAATGTCACGGCTGTCTTTATTCCTAAAGCCGGTAAGGCCTCACACACTAATCCAAAGGATCTTAGGCCTATCAGTCTATCATCCTTTGCTCTTAAGGCACTTGAAAGGATTATTAGTAGCTACCTGTCCGATACCATCGACAGTAGACTACTGTCTAATGACCAACATGCCTACCGCAAAGGCAAATCTACTGAGACAGCACTCCATAGCTTGGTCGGCTATATTGAGAAGTCTCTCAGCGTTAAGGAATTCTGTCTTGTAGTATTTCCAGAAGCTATAACTGCCGCTGTTAGGGATCTAGGGGTTGAACACTCACTGGTTGACTTTATCGGCCAGCTACTCTGTTGCAGAGTAGTAAGGGCTAAGCTGGGTGCGAGCGAATTGTCACGGCACGTGTCGAGGGGGACGCCACAAGTAGGCGTCCTATCCCCACTCCTATGGAACCTCACCGTAAATACGCTACTGCGAGATACGGCATGGGGTGGCGCAAAAGTCGTCGCGTACGCCGATGACGTCGCGATTGCAATCAGGGGAAAGTTTCCGCAGACATTATGCGAGCTGATGCAACGAGCGCTTCGGGAGGTATCCAAGTGGTCCACCCATTGCGAGCTCAGGGTCAGCTCAAGTAAAGTGGAACTTGTACTTTTCACGAGAAAGTATAAAGTGCCTTCTGTGGCTCCACCGGTACTAAACGGTATCCGGTTAAGTCTTTCTACAAGTGCCAAATTTCTAGGCGTTATTTTAGATAGGAAGTTGAGCTGGAAGGAGAATCTAGTTCAACGTCATGAGAAGGCTTCTGTAGCCCTCTACACATGTAAGAGAGCCATAGGCAAGAAATGGTGGCTAAATCCCCGGATCTGTCGATGGATTTTCACAGCGGTCGTCAGACCAATACTCCTATATGGGGTGATCGAGTGGTGACCTGCATTAGAAAAAGAGGGTAACCTTAGACTACTCACCAAGGTGCAAAGATCTAGTATGATCTGCATAAGTGGGGCGCTCAGAACTACTCCAAATGAGGCCTTGAACGTCATTTTAGACCTTATTCCTTTAGATTTGGTTGGACAACAAATGGCAGCGATGACTGCTTTGCGACTAAGAGAGACATCCCAGTGGCACCCTGAAAGCCAAGGGCACTCTTGTATTTTGAATAAGTTCGGCTCTATTCCGAGCAGCACGGATCGGTGCGCCTTGACATCGGTTTCTGAAAGTAATTTTACTACACGTATTCCAAGCAGGGAGGAGTGGAAACTTGAGTTTCATACTCCACCTGATAGCATTGTCATCTATACAGATGGCTCGAAACTCGATAATAAGGTAGGAGGAGGCGTTTTCTCACGAAACCCTCTTCTGCAAATTTCCTTTAGGTTACCAGATCACTGCAGCGTCTTCCAGACTGAGGTCTCAGCTATCAGGGAGGCGGTAGAGAAGATTGGGACCGGGATTATAGGAAGAGACATCTTCATTCTTAGTGACAGCCATTGGTATGCCGTTTGCCACTTGCAAACTGCTACTCAGAGATTGTACATATAAGCAAGCTGACAATAGATGGAGGCAAAATACGACCTGTCGAACCTCAAGGCAGATGTGGCCTAAATGGGGCCGGAAACGGTCGCGCAGCGTTCTCTCTCTAAGTAGGGAAAACATTTCCAATGTCATCGGGGCTCTAACAGGGCACTGTCTGATAGGGAAACATGCTGAAAGGTTGGGAGTACCCTTCCGAAGATGCTGTAGGAGCTGCAAGAATGACGAGGAGGAGGAAACGATCTTGCATTTACTGTGTAAAAGCAGAATGCGATATCTGGGATCACCGTTTTTGGATGACCTTAGTGAGGTTTCAAGCACCGAGGTAAATTGTCTGTTGAAGTTCATCAGCGAGGCAAAATGGTTTGGTGAGGGGTAATTTTTCCTTTTGGATGGTACAAATTTTTCCTTGTGGTAACACAATGGGCCTCCTAATATTGGCCTAAGTGAGCCGCTGTAGGCGGCTGCCACTCCAACCTACCTACCTGCCTAATACAATTTTAAAGCAGCCTTCCAGCTTTGTAAAGTCCGCAATCCAGCTCAAAAAGGAAATACGCATTTTGAAGCAAGAAAATAAAGATTTAGGTTTTAAATTACAAGAAGCAAACGTGGTGCTAAGTAATTTCAACAAAATTTTCACCGAAGGTCAAATCCGAAAAATATATTTTTTTTAATTGGTAGAAAATAGTATTACAACAATTGGTTTATTACAGATCAATATGTTATGCGGTACCGCGAGCTTACAACCAACTTTACGTGTTTACCCACGTGTCCACACTGCAGCGTTGGTACCACAAAAGCGATCATTTGAATGCATGCAACATATGTCTGAGATTTGCGATGATGACAAAATGTGTGTTTTTACATTCAACAAAATGAGGGTCGTTGAAGCAAGGTCGCAATCTTTGGAAGAGCTTGAATATCACAGTTGGTAAGATAAATCATGTTTAATTGTTTTCCATATATTTTGAAATCTTGCAATCAGCAGCAATTGTGGGAGCCTGGGGGTGTTATAGTTATACAGAAGTGAGGAGATGGCACCAACCATCGGAACTCCTTGGTTAACTCTCCTGAATTTCAATGTTGAGCCTCTGTAATGAAACCGTGCTATTGTGCGGAAGCAAACCAATTTCACTTGCGAAAATTTATCATTTAGGGTGTTCACGGTAGGCTGGTTGTCAGGTTATGTGGTTGTTTGATTATGTCAACAACAACAAAATTCACTGTGGAAAAATAAGCAACTACGACCAACCTAGACCCTTGCTTACAGATTAATAGCCCTGCCACTTAGAGTACGTTGCGTGCATTCCGCCGAAACATTCGACTGACAGCTGAGTAAATTATGTGTATCTGTATGCAGATCGCCACATTCGCAACGCATGCAATACCGCAACGTACGACAGTCGCTCTACTCTCTACTTTTGGCGCATTCAAATCCGTCGCTAAAGACAGCTGATTGTTTTATTTTGTTTGTGGCAACATTGTCTTTGGTGGCGACAACGCGTCAGTGGTAAACATATTTAAAAAGAATAAACAAAATAATAAATATCAAAATTAACAAAATACGATTACTTTGTACAGAAAGAAAAATTTCCCGCCAATACAAAACAGCTGATTTGTTTGCTTGCGAAAACGTTTCATTGTGGCTTGCCTTTACGCTGCGTACGCCCTGTCAGTCGCATGCTTCGCCGGAATGCACGCAACGTACTCTAAGTGGCAGGGCTATAAGTGATTATCTGCTTATTTGTAGTGCTGGAAAATATTACGAATTTACCTAAATGGCAGCACAAAGAATAAATAAAACTCAGCGAATGGCATCACAATTCGGGCTTTCATGTTGGTAGCCCTGGTATTTACAGCTGTTTTTTGTTTACAAAGAAAATATAAATTGATCGCAAGTAAGTAAAAAGAAGTTTGCGCATAATAAAACTAAATGTATCTTAACTTATTTATATTTAACTTTCAGTGTCTAGTGAAAACCGCAAGCGCAAAAGGGAAACGGAGGTGAAGAAATGGACGGAGGAGGAGGTTAGAAGGGTGCTTACATATATGCAGGCACGCAGAAATATCGAGGTGAGATTTTGGATTAAGTTATTTTGGTTTATCTTTTATATTACCGCTTGTGTTTGCTTATTAAATTACAGAAACCCACAGCACAGCTGTATTATAAAAAAAATGGCAGAGGAGATTGGTATCGACGCTAATTGGAACCTGCTTAAATGCAAAGTGCGCTACCTCAAAAACTCCATGCAAAAGCCCGATGCATGGAGGAATTCCACTGGCGCTGGAGTGGAGGATGGGGATTCAGTAACTACAGTGAAGGGTATGCATTATATCTATTTTAGTCTGAGCTAGTACTATAGTTTTAAATGTTCGGTTTATTTGCAGATAAGATACTAAAAATGTGTCCTCATTACGAGCAACTGACCGACATTTTCTCAGCTGCTAGAGAAATCGAGGTGATTGTAATGGATTCGGCGGCTGAATTCGATCCAAGTTTCCTCAATGTCAGTGATGTTGAAGAAGAGAGCCTTGGGTTGGATCAACAGCCAACGGATACCTTGCAAGAGCCGTCAACCTCTGCCGCAGCTAGAACGTTCGGGGAAAAAGTCCAACGGAGACAGCAAAACACTTGCATCGATAAGCTGGCCACGATGGAAAAAGAGCGAATGCATTTCCGTGAAAAGCAATTGACGCTGGAGACGAAAAAATTTGAGTGGATGAAGGAGCACGAGAAGCAAAAATTGGAAAACGATTTCAAAATTAGAAAATTAGAAATAGAGCAAAAAAAGTATGAAATTAAAATGAAATATAAATATAAAAAAAATAAATAAAAAAAAAATCAATGTACAAAAAATAAAAGACTAAAATGTAATAAACTAAAAGTGAATATGTGTAATAAATAAGACTGAAATGTAATAAACTAAAAGTGAATATATATAACAAATAAGACTAAAATGTTAGAATCTAAAAGTGAATATACATATGTAATAAATAAGACTGAAATGTAATAAACTAAAAGTGAATATGTATAATAAATAAGACTAAAATGTTAGAAACTAAAAGTGAATATATATAATAAATAGAAAAGACTGAAATCAAAAATAAGACTGAAATGAATAGTTTGAAAAGACGAAATTTTATTCAAAAATTAAATTGTACAGTGCTTGTCTTTTTAGTTCAGGTGTAGGTGCAACAAAGACAGCTCCATCGTATTGGAACTCACTTGCTCCGCCAGTTTCACTTTCATTTTGTGAAAAATAGCACTCTTCCAACAATAAATTATGCAGCACACAGCAGACGAGGACCCATTTATTAAAAAATTCTTGACTCTGCTTGTCTTTTAATTTAACTCGCATTTGTTTCAAGCTACAAAATTTTTCTTTAAGGATTCCGAAGAAATTTTCCACCCTAACACGGTATTGGCTATGTACTTTGTTGAATTTTGCTTGCCTTTCAGTTTCCAATAAAGTAGAATTGCTTCGATATGGTATTATCAAATGTTTCGTCAACTGGTACGCAGAATCACCTGCAATCCATTCTTCTCCATTGAATAAGCTTGGCGTGTTTCTTCCAATATGAGACTTCTTAAACACTTTTGAGTCGTGGTAGCTTCTGGGATTGCCCACTTCGGCGTGTAATATACGTAGCTTAAGGTCGCACACAACTTGCAATTTAATAGAGTATATTCGTTGACGGGAGAAATATACCTCATGGTAGTTGTTGGGTTTTTCCGCCAGCTTAATCTCGCTTCCGTCAATGTAACCAATGCAATATGGTAATTCACTGAATGTGCTAGCAACAAGACGCCGGCGCTCGGTCGCACTAGGCCAATCAATGACTTCTGGTAATTTCTTCCAAATGGCTGAAAAAACTCTTTTCGTTATTTTAGTCAAAGTGCCACCGTCTCCCACACCAAACGTTGTTGCAATTTTTCGAATCGAAGCACTTTCACCCGATGAACCTAATCGGAATAACACGATTGCGAGTTGTAAATCTACGGGCAGTTGTAAGTTCATACTTGAACCTTTAAAGACTACGTCGTTTGATATTAGCTGGAGAAGATGAGCGAATTGTGGTTTGCTGACCCGCAGCATTTGCAGAAATCGTCCGTCGTCAAAACAACAGAGAACATTATCTCGCCAATGAATGGATTTCGGAACATGTAACTCATCTCCTCGCCGAATAGAGCTGATTATTCCTATATCCTCCACCAGTTCATCTATTGTTTCATCAATTACAGCATGGCACTGATTAATACTAGGTCAAGTTCCTTCAATAAATTCAATATCTAGAATCGCTGTATTTACTCTGAATTCTATTATTTCCTGTTTTAAGTTAAACTTAGGCATCGCTCAGCTGTTTGTATAAAAATTAGCAAGTAACCAACACATAAGGGTGTTCACGGTGACCAGAGGTTATTTTTAATTTTACAACCCCATAACCTGACAACCAGCCTACCGTGAACACCCTAATTATTGCCGATAAAAGTTGGTATCAAATACTTAAACCATCTCCATTGTGAATCTCAAGGCTTTTCTACAACTTAAGCAAATAAAAGTTCGAAAAGTGACAAGTATCATCCCAAACACGTAAGAAATCATTATTGCACCGAAAACACGTACTGATAAAACACAAAATAACAAAAGCTAACGCAAACTGAAACCAGGAATGAAGAAGCGGAAAACTCAAACTTAATTGACAAACTTATTTGACAAAATGCAAAAGCAATATAAAACACAGAAAAAGCAACCAAATACATGACACTCAAAAATACCTTAGAGAGAGCTTTGAGGAACTGAGAAATGAAATAACGAGATTGACAGGGGAAAACAAGAAAATAAAAAAAAGATATTTTTTCATTGCTTAAAACACAAAACATAATAATGAAAATTACTTTCACACCTTTAATAAATCATGAAAATTAAATTACGGAGTTCAGGAGTCAAACTCTGCAATATGAACGAAGGACAAAAGGTAGAAGAGATAAGCAAAAGCCTAGTTGAAATATATGTTATTTATTTTAAATGAACGTTTTTTTAAAGAGCGTAAATATTAATTTGTACAAGAAATGTTTAATTCCCTAGAAAACAGTAACAGGGGGCGGGCCACCTTTTCTGTCGTAAACCAGAAAGGAGAAACGTGCCGACTACGGCCGAAGGCCGTACGCCCTCAGGCGAACAACGCCACCTTGAATTTTCTTTTGGACTTCAAAATTTCTCTGAAAAAAAACTGTAATTTACTCCATTTTCAAATTGGTCCCCTGGGGTCTGTGGAGAGGCTAGAGGGGGAGGGTTACTTTGTCTGCAACCTGTGACTGTGGTATTTCTAATGAAGCGGGTTTAGGGTGCCATGCGCCTGCCCTCTCCGCCAAATATCCCAAAACCTTTGTACAAATAACTAACATTCCCCCATGAGAGCACATATATAAACTTTCATCACTTATTGGAGAAAGTGCTGAGCGACGTGTTGAGTAAAACCAAGGAGGAAGTCAAATACAAACACTTAAAATGTGTAAGGGTACACGAGTGCATAAGTTCGACACGTCTACCTGCTGTTAAATTTAAAAATAGTAGTTTTTGAACTGAATATTAATATTGATTATACTAATGAAAATATGTACACTATATCGATCTCGATCATATTAGAACTGACAACTTTAACTTTGGTTCCATTAGAAGATAACCCAATATCAGACCATAGGCTAGTCTCCTTAGCTGTTAACCTGAAAACGAAGTTTTCTGTCAATATTTGATTACCGCTCCTTTAAAGATGAATGTGCGGAACCCAACATAATTTCATTTCGATTTTCACATAATGCTATGTAAAAGTATATAAAGTTCACTAAGAGCATTTATGTATGTATATATCAAAAAAGTATATAAAGTATATATGTCTATGTCTGCCCTTCTTTGAATTTTACTATGAAAATTTAGATTTAAAAAAATGTGTGGCGATACTGGAGATAGATTTGTCTAAGGCATTCGATTCAGTGTACTTATTTTATTGAATAGGGTGAAATATGTTGAAGTAAATGAGACAAAAAGCTTGTGCAAAATCTACAGCTGGCTTAACAAGAATTGGTTAAAAATCAACCTGAGCAAATCAAAAATTCTGATATTAAAAATATAAGATAAAAAGTGTTCATGCATTAAAATATCAAGCAATTTGGATGAATTCCACTCAATTTTACCATTCACAGAAATGAAAACAATATTCCCAGAAACCACCTGTACGAGGTTCTTTCTATGTTGCAAAAAAAAAACAATAATGTAAATCCAACTTGGAATCTATATGCCCAAGGAATGAATGAATTGCAAAGACTTCAGAATAAAATGATGAAAAACATTTTACTTTATGGCTTTCAAAATAATATTTTAGAAAGTAAGCCTTATTAAACCTCTTTGGAGGCAATATTCGATTTCACTCATTGGTTTAATTGAATGCAAGCATATAAAAAGGTGTCAACGGACTACATACATACATATGTGTCAAACCTTATATAACCAAGATTGATAGAATAAGAGATTACGCTTTGCGCAGGTCCGTTACTCTTTGCTTTACGATATTGTCGATCAGCTGTTCGAGTGATGACGTCACTTCCTCAAAGTTTCTTGAACATTACAAAGCAAGTGATTTGAGTATTTCGGTGTTTTATTTATTTCGGACATTTTATTAAAGTTTTTTGGGAAGTATAAGGCGATTTTAATTTATTATATCGGTGTAAAAATTGATATACGAATAAAAATGAAGTGCACAGTATTAAATTGCCACACCGGCTACAACGTTAAAGGATCCCAGTGCAGCTTGTTTTCTTTCCCAGTGAATCCCTTACTGAGGGAAAAATTGATGCAATTTTGCCGCCAAAACAAGGAATATAATTTTAAAACATCCTACATATGCATGGAACATTTTACAAGAGAGGACTTCGAAAATATCAAGTTTGAGCTGGGTGAATATTTTAAATTTCAGTGGAAATTGTGGATTTATTTATGAAAGTGCTGTTTAATCAATACATAGGTTTTGCAAAGAAAAGGATTCTTAAACGAGGAGCCGTACCATCAATTTATAAGCCAACAGATACTAATCCGTAGCGTTCGCAGAGAATTCAGCGCCGCCAAAACAAAGAAATTGTCGGTGAACTCCTGCGACAGAGTGAAGTCCCACATGAAGGTGGAATTTGTTGTAAGTTGAAAATTTCATAATTTCAACAAGATATTTATATAAATTTAAATTTCAGCTGAGCTTGTTTCTAATGAAGAGTTAGAAAAAGATGGTGATGATGACCAAGAAGCCACAGGAGAGAAGGAAAATTGTGCGGTTGAAGCTAACAGGCTTTCCGATGCGGCACTAATGCACTGCAGTCTTACAATTGATTCCAGTTCGCAATCAAAGATGTAAGTTTAGTACACTTAAATACTAATATTCAGTGCTTCTATTACCGAATCTATATATTTAGAGAAGAGTTACAAGAAGAAAACTTGGCTCTACAAAAAGAAAACCGCAAGCTGAAAAATTAAATCACTGCCCTCAAACGCGAATATTCCTGGAAAGAAAAGAAGCAAGCCTACAATGCGGAATTGCTGCAAAAGCGTGTGCTAAAAGCCGAATACGTCTGCAAAAATATGGAGGACAAGTTGGCTGAAATATTTACAAGTGGTCAAATTGAAAAGCTAAAAAATGGTGGTCATAAAAAAGTAGCAAACTGGAGCGAGAAGGATATAGCCCAGTCTATAACTTTTTACGCTGCAGGCGCAAAATCCTACAAGCTACTATACAAAAAAGGCTTCCCGCTTCCTGGAGTCCGTACTTTACAAACGTGGGCACAAAAAATTGATGTTTCCAGAGGAATATTACAGCCAGTGTTGAAAGTAATGGCTGCTTGTACGCATATGAGCGAAAGGCAAAAGCTATCTGTCCTGTGTTTTGACGAGATGAAAATTCGGAAAACGTACTGCTACGACACTTCATCCGATTCAACGTTAGCTCCAGTCAGTTATGTGCAAGTAGTGATGCTAAGAGGTATGTACATACATACATATATGTACATGTAAATAATTCTATACAAATTTCATAATATATTTAATAAATAAATATTTTTACTTTTATCCCTTTAGGCTTAGTATCTAACTGGAAACAGCCAATATTTTATAATTATGACTGCAGAATGACTTCTGATATATTGACCCCTAGTTTGATATTTTGTAGTTATAGTTGCTTGTAGTGGATTCGTGCTGGCTTAATAGCTGCAGCATTTGTTGCAAAGTAGTTTTGGAACACTTCAGCGTCTATGACCTTATTTAAGTACCTGAAATATAATAAAACTTAAAATTGGTTAAGACGCTAATATAGAAATAACTTGCCCTTTTCTCAAGATTGCCTAAATTTCTTTAAATGGTTTTATTTTTATTTACATCAGCCAAAATGCTTGTCTGTTTACATATTTTGTTTCCAAATCATATGGAAGATTAAAATATCGTAATATTTGTTTTATCGTACTTGAATATCGTATTGATGGTGTGACGTACATGCGCAGATCGTAAATTATTTTTGTTCGTTGTCGGCGCAATCTTTGCTATATCAATCTTGTTATATAACAATATGTGATTTAACTTATTTATTTTATTTACTTTCAATTATATTTTCAGATTGTGTTGCAAAGCTGCGGGAACAAGCTAATGTTCTTTAAAATGCAGTAAGAGGCTATCAAAGGTACGCAACCAACTTTGGATACCGCGTCATCAGCGAAAAACGTGAAAAAACAGCGCTAGTGAATTTTATTTGGGCTGCTGCCGCCACAATACAAAGCGCAGCACCTTACTTTTATTATTTTGTGTGTTTTGTCTTAATGTAAAAGTCATACGTAAGGGAAGTACTTTTATCCTCACCTTTATTCTCTACATCCTGAGGTAGCCACCTTAATCCTGGTGATAAGCTATTTGTGTGCCATTAAATTCCTTTAAGGACGTCAATCCTTCTAAAGAGGCAAGCACGAAATGCGTCTATTTTCTACATCGAGATGTGGCTAATCCATGTTATAAAGTATTTATGTACTAAATTTTATACAAATCCGTCCAGCCGTTTTGGCGCGAAAAGGTAACAAACATGCTCACACACATACACTTTCACAATTATAATATTAGTAGGATTGGTAAGAAGCTGGATTGTTATTTAATACAGTACATTAATATGGAATCCATACTATACAAATAGACGGAAGTTGCTTGGATTCCAGACTTTCCTTGGTAGAACTTGCTCTTAGCTAATTTTTGCATACAATACCATATAAAATGTTGAGTTGCCGAATTTCTATATTCATCCGCGAGATTTAATGCGTAACAAATTATTTGCGGATTAGGTTCATACAAGTATTCAAAAAACTAGTAAAAGCGAGTAAATGTGAATGTGTCAAACCAACAACTGTAGTGTGTTTGACAAAATAAAATGTAAACACAACAGCAGCCGGATTCCAACATTCGCTATCGCTTAAACGCTAAAATTTGCTAAAATGCTAAAGCTAAAATTTTATCCGAATTTTTGGCGATCTCCAAAAATTGCGATTCTGACACCCTGTCTCTAAAAATTGCTTAGCTTAAATTTTAGTTTTTTTATCCGGCCGCTGGAGGCGCTGTGCAACAAGGGCAGCTGTCAAATTTTGTTTTCAATTTAATTGCGATAAATAACGAAACCTCCATTACAATTATATTTTATATCCTCCAGACTAACCATGAGTGCTTTGCAAAGGTTTTCATATCGTGTTGCAGCTGATTCGCAAAGAACATTGAGGAACAGTCTTCGCAAAAGGCGCAAATCTTTGAGGGAGTCTACAGATCCCTTCAGCATTGCGGAAGAGAGGTTTATGGAGTTGTTTAGGCTAACAAAAGAAGTGTGTATAAATATCTTTGAGGAGATCCGTCCTCATATGAATGAAAGGGCAACAAAAGGACTTCCTAAAATGTTGCGATTTCTGGAAACTTTGAAATTTTTTGCACAAGGTGATTATATGCAGTTTTGCACATTTTTCAACAAACAAGTTTAATTAAAATAAGTGTCCCTTTCAGGAAGTTACCAGCGGTCAGTTGGGCAAGACTTTTTGCTAAATTTGTCGCAGAGTAGCATTAGCAGATGCGTAAGGGAGGTGGCCAATATAATGGACAAACATTTGTTGGCCAAGTATGTGAAATTTCCAACCACCCTCGAAGACATGCAACCAGTGAAGGAGAAGTAAGAATTTTATAGCATGGAAAGTGGCATTTCTATAACATTTATTGACTTCCTTAGATTTTATCGGGAATTCCATTTCCCAGGAGTGATAGGTGCAATTGACGGTTCCCACATTAGAATAAAGAATCCAGGCAAGGACATTGAGCACATATATGTGTGTAGGATAGGAGGTCATTCAATAAACGTGCAAGTTGTATGAACAAATTAATATTTATTTGAAATGATCTTAATGCAGAAATTTTTTCAAGGTTTGCGATTTCAATTTAAACATATTGGATTGCAATGCGAGGTTTGGTGGAACTGCTCACGATGCTTCAATATGGAGAGCGAGCGCACTTAAGGTTCTGCTTGATAATAAATATTCAAATGGTGAACGAAATTTTTGGTTGCTAGGTGAATTTTTTTACTACATATTTGCTTTTTTTTGGTTGTATTAAATTTCCATTTGTTTTATATGCAGGTGACAGTGGTTACCCCCCCCCCCCCCCCCTTCCTTTTTTAATGACTCCAATTGGTGGCAACAATTTATCCCAATCGGAGGAAAACTACAACGGACGACACCGAAAAGCAAGAAACTGCGTCGAACGCTGCTTTGGTGTGCTAAAATCGAGATTTCGGTGCCTCCTAAGAGAAAGGGTATTAATGTATGACCCCATCGTAGCAGGGAAAATAATTAACTCATGCATAATTTTGCATAACATTATGATTATAAATAATGTCGATGCCGATTTTGAAAATATTGAAACTGAAACTGAAATACTTTATGAAGACAGTGGGATAGGAATCTCTCCTCAAGGCATAGCTGCGAGACAACATGTAGTAAATCGTTAAACGTAAAATATTGTTTTTATATCAATTTATTGCAATACAAAAATGTTGTCTTATATGTAACAGCACAAAAAATGTACCGCAGTGGTCACAATAATAGAACCAATATTTCATCCAACTATTTATAGCATTTAATTTAGCTTATTCATTTGTTTAAGTATCATAATTTATATTTCATTTTTTAAGCATAACATTTACACTTTTAAAAAATTGTTAATTGTAATTTAAATGTAAAAATGTAAATGTAAACTAACAACAATATAAATATTACCTATTTTTGTTGATTTCCTTTTTAGCACCAAATCTAATTTGACAGCTGATGACTCTTGAGCTTCCTTTTTCGTTTTGGCTTCTTCCCGGCTTCGCAGACTATCCAGGCATAGGATTTTTGCAGCCAATTCACCTTTTTTGTAAGTTTAAGTACATATAAATACATTTGTTTATTTTATTTTAAATAACTGGTGTTCCTCATTACTTGAGCGAGAGGGACGCCATAAACTATTTGGCATATCCATGTTGGAATGTCTACTTCAATGCACTAACCAAACGCTCAGTAGCTACCGATCAAAGTTTAAACTTAGTATAAAAGTAGAGCTTATGGAAACAGATGTAACAGATGTGAAGGTGTACATTGGTCTAATGTACTACACTTCAGTATACTGGCCATGAAATATTACCCAAGATTTTGAAGAGTTAAACGTACAGTGTTAAGTTAAGCATTGCAATTTCTAAAATTTTGTAATATACGTATTCACAGTTCTCACATCTACATTCCAGCAAAAGCTGTAGCAAAATTGTATTGCAATTTGCTGCTTAAAATGAGAACTAAGTCTGTATTCACAATATGATTTACATTAGATAACAATTTGTTTTTCGCGTTTTACTCACAATCGGACTACAAAAATATTTCAAATCGCACATGCATCAGGCATTTCTAATTTCATCAATATCGGACCATAAACGGGAATTTTATAATATGATTATGCACGGGAGCGCGTCTCAGATAATGGAGCCCCCCAGTGTATAATTATGGGGAATTCATTCGTCCATTGTTCAGGCTGTCGAAAATAGTTAAAGTTAAATAAATAAACGTGGTTAAATTTCAGTTCCACCTGCTGTCCTTCTGCGATTCTTCGGAAAAAGCGTATGCGGCTACGGTATACCTACGTGTTAAACAGGGTAGTGAAGTTTTTGTGAATCTGGTTGTGGCAAAAACTAAGGTTGCTCCAGTTAAAACTATTTCTCTACCCCGATTAGAACTCTGCGGCTGTGCGGCTTTGTGTAAAATTTTTTCGGCTATGCGGCTTTGTGTAAAGATTTTTTGCGGCTGTGTGGCTTCGTGTAAAATTTTTCGGCTATGCGGCTTTGTGTAAAGATTTTATTTTTTGCTGTGGACTGTATTTTGAATCTCGGCGTAGATGGGCAAGGTACAATTGGGCGTCGTGTCTCCCAAGGGGGCAGTCCAGACGCAAAAGTGGATTTTTTAAATAAAAAGGGAAATTCGGTTTGGTTAATTCAAGTTGAATTTAATCAAATATATATATGGATATCAAATATATAAAATGAGTTATGAGTTGATAATTGATCACAATGATGTCTTCTACCTTGTGGTGTGAAGTGGTAGTCGACGTGTTCCTCTGAGATCTTGAGACGAAGTGAAGTTTAGAGAAAATGTGCGATTGCCGTCAACCGCAATTACATTGGAAGAAAAGTAAACAACTTAACGAAAGTAATTATCCAGCGGGAAATACGGTGAATCGGAATAATTCGCGGTTGCATATCTATACGTAAGTGTATATGAGTATAGATATTAGGGCGGTTAGAAAATTATTTAGGCTGCCGTCCTAAACAAATTGGAGTGTGGGGTGGTGCTTTTTGTTGCACCGATGGCATCTCCACTCGCTCGTACACTATTCAGTATTGTGCGAAATAGATAAGCAGTTGCCGCAGTAGAGGCCCAACAGGGTTTCTCGCAACCTTTCCTCTGGCGTCTTCTCGTGGTAAATGGGGCAGACCAGAATTGGATGTCCCCCGTCGCAAAAAATTTTTACGGCTTTCACAAACGGAAACGTGTACATACAGTGCTAAAATTGCTGTCTACATCTCCTTTGTGTAAATTGGGCCTTATCTTCCACTATAGCTTACTAATTTGACGATGTGGCTTTGGATGACTCTAAAACCACACACAGGAATTCATGGCGCGTTTAAATTATCTTTAGAATTCGGTACTAACATTTCGCCATTTTTGAACTTTTATTGAAGTGTCCACTTGTGAATTGATTTGGGGGGGGTGAGATTTCCCAATCAACACCATGGTCTGACACCCGGTAAAAAATTCTCATTACTTTGTACATACAATATTTAAACATTGTATTTCTTTTGTGATAATGATACAACACTTTTGCCAGTAACAACTTATGATTAATGTGGCGACTGCGATTTCTGGGGCGTAGAACTCGACGAAATAAACACTTTTTAAGGAATAAAAAATTTCGATATCTCGCTTCGTTTTCGAGATACAGCGCGTCAAAGTTAGATACGATTTCTGGGGCGCCACGATTTTATGACTGATTCTGGTAGAACTCGATGAAATAAACGCTTTTTAATGAATACAGCGAGTCAAAGTTAGAAAAAATGTTCGCTTTTTTGAGAGTTACCAACAAAGTGTTCGCACAATCACAATTTGAAAATAAACGAACCTATCGGAAAGAACTTGTCGTTAATAATTTCATTCTGTACAGTGAATAATGCCGGTTAGTGTTTAACAACAGAGCGTGTTCTCGTGTCGTGCTTTGTATTCCTTGCAGCAGCAGGTCAGCGAACATTTTTTTCTAACTTTTACTCGCTGTATCTCGAAAAGGAAGCGAGATTTAGATATTTTTTATTCAATAAAAAGTGTTTATTTCGTCGAGTTCTACCAGAATCAGTCATAAAATCGTTGCGCCCCAGAAATCGTAGTCTCCCCATTAATGTATTAATGTATAATGTACATATTTGAAAACCAAACGAAGTTTAGCGTGTCAAAACAAAGAAACATTAATTTCGAAACTAAAAATTTTAGATAGTTAAACAAAGGATAGTGTTGGGTAAGAAAGGACGTTTCGACCAAGCAACAAAAGAAAAGGCTTCTTCGCAAACATTCAGCGGCTCGAAAGCTTGCTCCCGTCGCCCAGAGGGTGTAGGCTTGGAGGCTTTCCACCCTACGCTAGGAAATGGATCGTCAACCTGCCCCACAGAGTAAACGCAATCGTGTGCACAACAAATTTAAGAGGTCGAACTTACCCCTCCAACAAGAAGCGACTCATACCTTACGGCGGCCTTAATTGGAAACTAGGCCTTTCCAACCGCCTAGACAATGGGGATCGGAAGCGCGTCATTCTATCATCATGCCCAGCCCAAAACACAATGGCCGACCGAATCGGAAACTCGTCCATTCATACCGACTCAGCATATGTACATATGTACGTCGGATAACTCGTTTCACAGCGCACATATGTATGTACTATGTGTCTATAAAATTTATGTTTTGAACCTTATTGATTTTAACACTGTAATAGTTAATGTGTATAGTTTCTAATATTTTGTATTATTGTATATTAAGCCACAAGACTGTAACAATTAAATAAATAAAATAAAAATATTTTGTGTACCGACGGATGTGGCAAAGAAAAGGGTGAATGCGTTTGATATCCCACAAGCCGCTCATAAGTATTAGTTTCACGTGTTTGTGGCTGACTGGCAAAATAAGTTTTTCTAAACTACAATGGGCCCATTTTAATGTAACCTAGTTGCAAAAGAACACTCCAACTCGGATAAAATTTCCTTTTAGTTACTTTACAACACTGGCAAAATCTGTCATTAAACATATGATTTGTTTAGTGAAATTTTAAAGAAACAAAACAAAATGAGCAGCAGACGGTAGCCCCGTCAGCGGCTTGGTCAACTGTTCTGTGAACAATTAAAGCCCCAAAGAACCATAAAGAAATGTACTTTGATCGGAAAAGAACGTATAGCATTGTGTTGCAAGCTATGGTAGATGTGAACAAAAAATTCATTGACATATGTAACTTGTAGTGAGCCAGGATCGTTGCAAGATTACCGTGTTCTAAGAAGGTCCAAACGCTTTCAGGATGCAGAAAACCATTATATCCATATCCGTCAACGAAATGGCTGGTTCCACCTTTTAAGGACTACGGAAATTTAAATGCATGCCAACGAAATTTCAAAATACTTTCCTCAACACGGATGGTGGTTGAAAATTCATTTGGACTACTGAAAGGGTGCTTTCAAAGATTACTAAAGTTCACTGAGCAAACGGCAAAGACAATAACCAACATCGAGGTCAGCGTATGTGTTTTACATAATATTTCTATTTCTTTTGACGACTTGTGCCATGTCAACGATATGAGTGGTGAAAATACGTTTGCACTTGATGAAGGTTTTGCAGAATCAAACCTAGACGCATCCCTTGACAGAAGACAAAACCTTTTTAATTACTTATGACAAAAAAATATTATTTAAAAATGTCACTGCATACATATATGTATTTATATCTTTAGATTCACTAATAAAAATATTTATAAGAATTCATTGCCTTTCATTCAACTTAAAATCTATATTACTAAAGCAAATTTACAAGGAGTATCATATATGAAATTCAATTCAGATCATTTCTTATTCTAATTACAACATTCTGTCCTATGAACCAAATATACTTTTTCGGAAAGGGGAGAAAAACTAAAAATACACGTGTATCAGCGATTTTCATGTACACGTCAGAATTTTTTTTTATGTATAAAGTATAAAGCTCGTAGTGTCCGTCTGTCCGCCTGTGTGAAAGACTTTGGATCGATTTTTAACCCTTTTTCCGTGATCCAATCGAGCTTTTTTAAAAAATAGATTTTTAACAAATCTCAGATTTTCCTGAAATTTTTTTTTTGAAATTAGCATAACTTGAAAGGACTTAAAAATTTTAAACTACTAAAGCGTTCCGAAAACAAAAATTGTTTTTCGGCCCATCCTACTCCATATATTTATAGTTTATCAATAGTAACTTTCTAACACTAAACTGTTTATGACTTTTACAACACTTACAACTGGTACGACAGATGAAACATTGAATTGCACAATTGTTTTAAGTTCTGTTGTGCGAAAACGTATTTCTATATATTTCATCTGAGAAAAAATGCAGTGCCCGACTCGAAATAACTTTTGTTACGTTTGTGGCTTATTCGCACCAAGTAAAAATTTTAAAAATATTACGAAAACAGTTTCAGAAAATATTCAAGACTGCATATGTTCCTTACTTGTGGTATACTCCGGAAGTCGTGTGCGACTATTGCTATAGAAATTTATGCAAGTTTACTAATGGAAGGTCAGCAATAAAGTACGCTGTACCAACAATTTGGCTACCACTTACGGAGCACTGCAATGAATTGTGCTACTTTTGCGTAACTTTTACTCAAACCAAAGGGTACCAATACTTTCGCCGCAACAAAATTCGCTGCGCTAATGTAGAATCGGTTATTCCAGCGGTTCTGCACTCACCAGAAGAACGTATAGCGGCTTCAATGGAGATTTTTGATGATGCTCCCGAATTAATGGAGAACCAACAGTAGTACCAACAATAGGTCGACTTCCTAAACGCAAGTTGCAATGCATAACTCAAAAAAATGCGTATGCAATGCAAAGCAGACCTTAAAAGCAACCCTGCTTTGCAGATAAATGCTTTGCATATTGACGGCATTTAGGAACGTCACTCTACAACTCATACACAAAACATATGTCATAAACACTTGTTATTACAAATATTAAAATTTTGTGTAAATACGGACGCGACAAGAAATCATTTATCCGTTTTATTGACAAGTGCTGAAGAATTAGCTCCAGCTAAATCTGCTTCATGGCGAAGTCTTGTCGCAATCAATAGCTTTTTTCGCTCATGTGCCCACTTTTTTTCTCTGTAACATAAGAAACATGCATACACATGTATTAAATTAGTCATAAAGCACAAATAAACAAATAAATAACTTAGTTATAATAAATAAAATCACTTACTCTGCCATTGTAACTCCTTTGCATACCAAATAAAAATGATGCATGATTTTGACATCTGATGCTCATCTAACTGAGTTGCCAAACGTTTAGGAACATTAGGCGTTGCCAGAAAATTCAAGTATGCGTTTAGGAATTCTATGCATTGTAAATATGCATTGCAACTTGCGTTTAGGAAGTCGACCATACTATCAACATTTCTTGCATCGAAAGCGAGATGCGAGAATCCAGAAGTATCGGAATTTGTACCAACACCCAGTGAACTTGGGACTGCAGTGCCGCATTTAGTAACGCAAGTCGACTTCAATGACCTTGTAAGAGACGAAAATTTGTCAAAGAGAACAGCGGAACTCTTTGCATCACGCTTTAAGCAGTGGAATATAGGGGCGGCTGATTTTAAAATAACAGCCGCTCGTGATCGACGTAGCACTATTCCATATGACGAATTTTTTAAATTGCACGATTGCTGATAAAGTACCAAGAGCATAATTGGAAAATATGCTGCGATCTGAAAGTGGTCGGATTACTCATGGGTGTTAAGCGTGGATTTCCAACCCACCAGTGCTTTTTGTGTACATGGGAAGGTCGCAAAAGAAATCAGCATTACACTGAATTTAAGTGGAAGCCGCGACATGCTACAAAGTAGGCGTAGAAAGTATAGAAAATCTACCATTGGTGCAGCCATCTCAAATCATTTTGCCACCACTACACATTAAGCTCGGTCTCGTATCAAATTTTGTTAAAAAACTGGATCGTGAGGGCGAGGCGATTGCAAGTTTGCGCAAAATTTTTCCGAAATTGAGCGGCGCAAAGATTCATGCAGGTATTTTTTTAAGAAGGCATTAATTTCCATTTAAGGTGTTTTCAATGGTCCGCAGATAAAAAAAATAGTTGCAAGTTATGAATTTTCATCAAAATTGAATGCTATCGAACAACGTGCATGGAAAGGCACAGTTGGCGTTATTGAGCAGTTTCTTGGCAACAAACGAGCTGCCAATTATAAAAATATTGTTGCAGAAATGATTTCGGCATATGGCGAAATGGGCATATTAATGTCGCTAAAGATCCATTTCCTTCACTTCCATTTCCATCATTTAGATTTTTTCCCTGATGATTTAGGAACTTGTAGCGATGATCATCCCGAAAGGTTTCATCAGGACATTGCGGCTATTGAAAAGCGCTTTAAAGGACAAGACATTACGCAAATGCTTGGCGAATACTGTTGGTCTATTTGTCGCGATACTGACACAAATGCTTACAAACTCAAAAATAAAAGGCCTAAGTTTCTATAAAAGCATTGAAATTTTTAATGTAACAATTTTTAATGTAACAATTTTTAATGTAACAATTTTTAATTTTAATATTATAAAATTAATAAAAAAATTCGGGTTTTTAATGAGCTGAAACCGTTACAAAAAAACCGATAACCATTTTTTCAAAAAAAAAATTCAGAAAAATCTGAGAATTGGTAAAAATCTTTTTTTTTTTTAATTTGACGTGATACAGACATTTCCACGAGTCTGCCTGCAAAAATTCAGCTCGATTGGATCACGGAAAAAAAGTTAAAAATCGATCCAAAATCTTTCACACAGGCGGACAGACGGACACTACGAGCTTTATATTTTATACATTAAAAAAAGAAATTCTGACGTGTACATGAAAATCGCTGATACACATGTATTTTTGTTTTTTCTCCCCTTTCCGAAAAAGTATATTTGGTTCATAGGACAGAACTAAAGTTCGTTTTTGTAACGCAGTGTTATCAGTAAAATAAAAACTAAAAGCAAATTTAAAAAAATGCAGTTTCAGTGAAAACCTTTTAGTGAATTTCATTTAATTCTTCGTGCTCGTTTTTATAATGATTACACTGGACCACGAATTTCAACTTTTTCTCTTTACCAGAAACACCGTTATGAAATTCGTATGTAAAACCACCCCCTGATTTCGAAAATCGAGTTCACTTTTGATTCTATGGTACCGTTTTTGAGATATTTGCAATTTACCGTTATTCGAAAAAACCAAAAAGATGGCTTCCTTTAATTACGTATATCTCACGAACGGCTCAAGCAATTGCAAAAAAGTTTACAGAATCGGAAAGCCGATAACATTTTCTATAAATGCATGATACATTGTTTTTGCTCAACCAGATAGTTTTCGAGATATTACCTTATCATTTTAGATTTTTGTTTTTTTTTATGAAAAAATATGAAAAAATTTACTCTTTGCGAGGGCAGCATTCCAAAACCAAAACTTTTTTTCCAGATATTTTTTCTTTACGTAAAGCTCTGTTTAATTAGAAAAAAGATAAGTTATGATCGAAGAAAATCGATGCAAAACTACGTAAGTTATAAACGATCAACTAAAAATACCCAGGTTGCGCAATTTCAACGTATACCTCAAAACGTATGTATGGTATAAAGAAGAGTGAAATATCTAGCTATGCTCTGTTTCTATTGAGATAAAAGTTCAATTTATGAATGAAATTACCCATATTTTTAACTTTTTTTAAATTTATTTATGTTTATACTATATTCTAACAATCTTTATCTTAATTTGATTTTACTATGTAGTCGAAATAATTATGTGTTCTACTTTGACGCTTATTCAGTTTAGGATCGGTTTCTCTTATGAGAAACCAGCAGTAATCACCCATCATTGCGACGTCCCAGAATCCTTGATATCGATTCTCAATTAATTTCATTTGCTGATGAAACCTTTCGCCATGTTCGTCACTTTCGTCGCCAAGATTTGCCGGAAAAAAGCTCAAATGTGAGTGGAGAAAGTGAATTTTTAAAGACATATTTACGCCTGGAGAGAAAATATTAGTTAGGTAAACAAGTTATAAAATTTTGGGAAATTAATTTTAAGAAGCCTTTAATATTTACCCATTTTCGCATAATTATTGGTTAAGTCGTTCACTATCTGCTCGTAGTTAGGGCTTTTGTGTCTACCGAGAAAAGAAGCAACGACCTTTTCAAAGGATTCCCACGCAGCTGCCTCAACTGATGAGAGTAGTCCTTTGAATTGATTATTGTTGATCAATTTTTTTATTTGTGGTCTAACAAAAATACCTTCCTTTATCTTGGCTTGAGAAATATCTGGAAAAATTGTTTTCAAATAGTCGAATGCTTCGTCTTCTTTGTCCAAAGCCTTAACAAAGTTTTTAATGAGACCGAGCTTGATGTGTAAGGGTGGAAGTATGATTTGCACTTTCTTGACATGAGGGGTGTATTTGATGTTATCCACACCAACGGTAAACTCGACTCTTCCGGCCAATCCTTTCTGACGTAGTGGTCCTTACGAGCTCGGCTATCCCACTTGCACAGGAAGCAGCAGTGGTGTAGCCACTTTGTAGGCCGCATAGCATTGCAACGACTTTGAGATCAGAACATATTTTCCAATCATGCTCTTCATATTTCATAAATTTTAGTATTTTTTGCATTTCCTCGTAGGTTTCCTTTGTATTTACTGCATGTGCTATCGGGATAGAAGGCTTTTTGTTACCAATATGCAATAATACAGCTTTCAAACTCAGTTTAATGCTGTCTATGAACAATCGCCACTCTTTTTAATCATATGTTTGACCAAACTCTTTGAATAAACCAGGAATGTTGTTGCAGTAGCATATACTGTCGTTCTTGGTATAGTGTTTGGAAAATGGTTCGTGCCGAGTTCTACAATATATCACCTTTACATCGGATGACACAAATTTAAATTGTTGCATACGAGAAGTGTGGATCTCGGCCTTTTCCTTGGATAGTTCCAAATCTCTTATCCAATCATTAAGTTGTGCTTGTGACAGAACGTTTCTCTCGTTTCCTATGCGAAATTCAGTACAACTTGATTCCCCGCACTCAGATATTACTGTTGACAATGGAACTGGATCCGTAACTGCCGTTGAATGTAGTACTGGTAATGTCACTGTAGGTACGCTAGCATAGGTTACTCTTCTTGATCTTCCAACGCCAAGTACTTTTGTTTGACAAATATAACACTCTATTGAATGGCAAGTAGATTCTCTCCATATCATTGGTGTCTCAAATTTTATTTGCTGTCCTGATTCTGACTGAATCAATTCTACTCGACACGATGTACACAAAGTGTTCGGTGTCCATGGTTTTTCAGCATTTTTGGGCTCAATGCCAAAATACTTGGAGTATAAAGTTTTGATATGATCTGAGAACACTCGTCGTCGCCTTATGATAGTATATTGGCCAAACATGAAACAGAACATATCTGGATCGTTATTACACTCACATTCTCGCGTCATTTTACTCATTTTATTTTTTTTAATAAATCACGGTTTTGAATTTTGACTTATGAACTGAACTATCTCCGGCGAGCCTTGCAGATGTTATGAAGTTTCAAGGCGCATTAACTCATATTTATACTCGGAACAAGAATAAAATTGAAAAAATCAAGTCTTACCTAGACAGAAAAGTTCCTTTTTATACGAAGCCGGGAAAAGAAAATACTACCTGCTTTAGATGTAGGCTTTAAAAATTTTCTGTGTCTTATAATTTTGAAAATCTACCTGCATACTTACCCATAAGTGACGGAAATACATGTATATAACTACATGCCTACAGCAGGTTTCGAACCCAACCACTCTTCCTTTCGATGCAACCACTCTACCTACTATAAAACAATTCGAGTATTAAAAGTACTATTTGATTTATTTAAAGAAAAAGTATTATCATTGTTATGGTGTCCGGATAATATCCCATTTGCACTTTATACCTTTAATATATGTGCATATGTATACATACATTGAAGTTGCGCAACCTGGGTATTTTTATTTGATCGTTTATAACTTACGTAGTTTTCCATCGATTTTCTTCGATCATAGCTTATCTTTTTTCTAATTAAACAGAGCTTTACGTAAAGAAAAAATATCTGGAAAAAAAGTTTTGGTTTTGGAATGCTACCCTCGCAAAGAGTAAATTTTTTCATATTTTTTCATAAAAAAAAACAAAAATCTAAAATGATAAGGTAATATCTCGAAAACTATCTGGTTGAGCAAAAACAATGTATCATGCATTTATAGAAAATGTTATCGTCTTTCCGATTCTGTAAACTTTTTTGCAATTGCTTGACCCGTTCGTGAGATATACGTAATTAAAGGAAGCCATCTTTTTGGTTTTTTCGAGTAACGGTAAATTGCAAATATCTCAAAAACGGTACCATAGAATCAAAAATGAACTCGATTTTCGAAATCAGGGGGTGGTTTTACATACGAATTTCATAACGGCGTCTCTGGTAAATTTTGGCCGTCGACCAGTGTTACCGATGGTTTTTGAAAATTTGTTAAGTTCATTCATCCTTTAACTAAAAATTACAAAATTAGTAATAGTTTAAAAAACTCAAAAAAAACACGCTTTAGTGGTAGATAGAACTTAAAAGCAGAACATAATGTTTAATATAAGTGTAAAATAATTTACAGAAAAAATCTATATCATTTTTAAACAGCGTGGGGTGTTCGAAATTAATAGTTTAAATTGATAATATTTAAAAAAAATGCGTAGAAAAACTTTTTTCAATAAGTTTTTTTAACAGTGGATTTAGTACGATTTGTACTATAAATCACCCTACGCCTTTTGAAATTGGTATAGATTTTTTCTGTTAATTTTTACACTTACTATATTAAACATTATTTTCTGTTTTTACCTTAGGCAATTACATATTTCACACGATTTTCTAGTTTTATGGTAGTAAAGAAGAATATGATAGAAGATATGTAATATAGTTAAGAGACATATCTACCAAACCATTCCATTCCCTATGTATCTAAGTGAGACAACTTATATACCCTACGAGTATTTCGTTATATATTATTCAAGTGTTTTCTTGAATTTCGGACAAAGCGTATTATAATGAATGAAGGCCAAACACAAATACCAAGTGAAGCCAAGCCAAAGGTAATTTGGTATTCTCAACGTAGTACGTGAACAAAAGAGGGTTAATGCAAACATATATACATATGTATGAATTGTTTACGTTTTGATTCTCAAATAAGCGCGAATTCACAATCTGAGATTTCACTCGCAAAATTATACAAACAAAATACACAACGGATTCGCCTTGGTTATCTTGCTATCACCTTCTATGGATCCACCTTTCGTACTCGGAACAAAATACGAGTAAAAAAACTATAAAAATTAATTCGACAATTTTCTTAGCCCGACTTTTCCCCTGCTTAAATGTAGACATTTTCAAAAGTTGCAAAATTTTTACGAAAAATTTGATCGAATATAATATTTTATAATCTAGATAAAGGCAATCGAATTATCTCATAATTTTTAAACCAACTATATTTTTTTTGATAAAACATAAGTTGATTTCGATTTAAGTAAGCGTATATTTATTGATTATGTTAATCCAATACCAATTTTAATAATTATTACCTAAATTTGCTTATATTTACAGAAGTAGTGAATAAATAAAAAAAATAAATAAAGAATTAGCTAAAACAGTTATTAAACATGCAACCTTATATTTGGAGAAATAGTGATCGAGAAAAGCAAAGTATTTGTAAGCAAGATTAGTAAAAGCATTTATTTATTTCGTCTTCTGCATTGGCGTTGAAGGTTTGTTGGAAAAGATGGGTCTTGAAGCATATGTACCAAATGAATGGCATTTTTTTATTGACGGTTCAAAGCGAAGTTTGAAGTGTGTTCTATTGCAGAACGGGAATAAGTATGGCTCTATACCAATCGGTCATTCTACAACGATGAAAGAAGACTACTCGAATATTTCCTACGTTTTGAAGAAGATTAAGTATCAAGAACATCAATGGGTTGTATGTGTAGATCTCAAAATGGTCAACTTCCTTCTTGGGCAACAAGGTGGTTATACTAAACATCCCTGCTTCATTTGCTTGTGGGACAGCAGATACAAAAATAACCATTGGAGTCAAATAATATGGCCGGAGAGAAAAAATCAGTGATCGGAAAACAAAATATCATTCATAAACTTTGATTCAAAGAGACAAAATTATCCTCCCACCACTCCATATAAAGCTTGGACTCATGAAGCAATTCACAAAAGCTTTGAACAAAGAGGGTAATTGTTTTAAATACTTGGCGACCGTTTTCCCGAAGTTGAGCACAAAAAAAATCAAAGCAGGTATCTTTGACGGGCCTCAAATAAGGCAACTAATCAAAGATCCGGACTTCAGTAAGCAAATGACAGTCTTGGAAAAACGCGCTTGGTCATCCTTCGTCTCAGTTGTGCAAAATTTCCTTGGAAACCGCAAAGCACCCAACTACAGAGCATTAGTGCGAGGAATGCTTTCCAATTTCGAAAAACTTGGTTGCAACATGAGCATAAAAGTTCACTATTTGCACAGTCACTTGGACCACTTTCCAGAAAACCTTGGTGATTTCAGCGAAGAACAAGGAGAAAGGTTTCATCAGGATATAAAAACGATGGAAAACAGGTACCAAGGAAAATGGAATAGCCATATGATGGCGGACTACTGCTGGAGCCTGCGGCGCGACCGGCCGAACTCAAAAAATGGCAGAAAATCAGAGACGATTTGATGAAGTTGATTAAATGAAGAGAAATTTGCATCCAATTGTTCCAAAAATTTATCACATTCAATAACAGACATAAAGCTATGTTTATGCAATATTTTGTCATAATTGACTGCAATTGTTTTGAATATATACCTACTTATTAAAGTTCGCGTAATGACCAATCAAACGCGGAAAATCCATGTTTTTTTTTGTTTCAATGCGTATTTTTTCCATTTCTTCGTAAAAAATATACATTTAGACTCCCTGAAATAGTTTTCCAGTGCCCACAGCAGGTTTAATTTATATGATGGATAGAATTTTGAAATTAAAAGTGACGATTCTGATTTTCTGATATTTCCCCTTTTGAAAAAACAGTTTTTCTCGAATATCTCGAGAACCAGACTTAAAGGAAGAGAATTATGGGCATTTTTGTAATCAGCGGGCCAAAACTAAGGTGAAAATTATGTACTTGATGCTGCGCCAAAAAAATATTTTTTTTTTGTATGCCAGTGTATTTAGAGAAGGCTTATATTTCATATATATACCAAATTAACATATTTAAGATGCAAGAAGGAATTAGAATCTTTGAATTGTTCTAGTTACGTTTAATTTAGTTACATCCATTTTGGCTATATTATGCTTAATAGCTAAAATTGTATCACAATGCATACTTGAAATGCAGCTATTAGTATTAGAAAGTTAGTAATTTACTAGTGTTTAAATATCTTAATATTTACTGTGTGTCAGTTCCAAAGTTTTTAATTTGATTAAGGCCTTTCGCCTGTATTTCCATCGCAGTTGTATAGATACACCAAATCATCGCTAAACAGCGACCAGAGCACTTTTTCAATGTAAGGCTTGAGTTGGAAGATAATGCCGGACCATAAAAGTATTACAATTTAAACATGTTTATATTTATATATATTAAACAAAGAAAAAAGAAATGAATAGCGAGAAGAACCACGTAACCGGTTATAAAGCTTACGCTGCAGTTGGTTTTCGCAGAGAGCGCCTTACATTCCCTCAGCAATTAACCCTGAGCTTGTACCTCAGACAGTTCGAGCATCCCTACTTCAGAATCGGGATTTAAGTAAAGCATTTAGTAGAATTAATACATACCTTTTCGGCAAGGGCACTTTCTTCAACAGAAAGTCGTTGTAAAATTTGTTCCTACTAAGGCTCGACAAGGGCAGCTAAAATTTGTTTCTAAAAATAAAGTGCAGATTAAAAATACATATGATCAGTACACATTATTGGTTTAATCTAGCTGTGTTGCTGTTTATGCCAGGTAGAAAGGCCATAGGCTCTGAATGGGATTGGGCCATGTCGAACCGACGTACAGCAAGAGAAACTATCTTTTTCTTTTTTTGCAATTTATAATAAGTTTATATATTTTTGAAATTTTGCTAGAATCCGTAATATTTCTTCGTTCTTCTATACTTAAAAATAATTGATGTAATATTTTATTTGGATTATTATTAGTTTTATTTGGATTATTAATACTTTTATTTGGATTATTAATAATTGCATATCATAATTGAAAAATTATCCACTGATACGAGTTGTTTATCATCACAGCATTTACTACTTCGTGCTTTCCCGAAATGTGAAAGATTGCAATTGTGTTACCGATTGCTAAAAGTAAGCATGCATGTAATCCCTGTGATTTTCTTCCTATAAGCATTTTACCTACACTCTCTAAAGTCTTTGAAACGCTGATGGCTGAACAAATTTCTGGTAATTTAAACAGTTTACTATCCCTGTCTCAGTTTGGCCTTGGAGTCACGGCTGCTCCACGGCTGTTATTAAAATTTTCGACGATATAAGAATACCTTTTGACAAAAACCAACTTACTTTATTATGCCTACTTCACTTTTTTGAGGCTTTTGACTCTGTGGACCATAACTTACTTTGCTCAACATTAAAAAAAAAATTTTTGGTTTTGGGGACTATGTGAAAAATGGTAGACAATTATCTCGTCTTAAAGCCAGAAATTGTATTTTTCTATTTCGTCATTTGGGGAATAAAGAACTTAGTTATCTATATAGTAAGCAATCATTCCCAAAGTCTGCACGGATAACTGGCCTTATGCCCAAAACAGATGTGCAGATTTGCTGCATGCATCAATGCGCGCAGGCTGCCTGCATCAATGCGGCTAAAGTACATGTGCAGTATTTTTTTTGACAGCTGTAAGCGGTTTTTATTTTTATTTTGACAATCGCAAATTATAAACAAAGTCTTGAAATGGATAACGAAAACTTGCAAGAATTAATGTTATACAGTAATACCTTGATTTACGTCCGCTTCGTTAACGTTGTCTTGATTTACGTTGTGAAAATATTAGTGACCTCTGCACGCGATTTACGTTGTCAATTTGATTTACGTCGCCTGTATGAAATATGAATTTGGGGAATCCCTTGCTTACATTTATGTATTTTGAATTTTGTCAATATATTTCATGAACTCGTTCAGTTGATTTTTATAAGTGTTGCTGATAACACGCATAAAAGAGTGAAAATGAGTTCAAAACGTGAATTTAAAAGTGTTCGTGCAGTTCAATTAAAAAAGAAACGAAATGTTATTTCTATTAAAAAGAAAATGGAAGTCATTCACCGCCATGATAAGGGCGAAAAGGCTTTTAATATAGCTAGCGTTATGGGTTTGCCTTCAACAACCGTAAGAACAATCATAAAAAGTAAACAAAAGATTATCACAAGTGCATCCACTGCTGCAGATCGTTGTTTGGAATCCACTACTAAAATAAGACCCGTTTTGATGGAAAAGATGGAGAAGGCACTGTTCTCTTTGGATAAGTGATTTGGGGGAAAAAAATATTCCGGTAACTACTTTAGTTATTAAAAGGAAGGCAATTAGTTTATTCAATGATGTAAAGTTAACAACTACAGATTGTGAAGATTTTTGTTTCAACGCGAGCGATGGATGGCTGCAAAACTTTAAAAAAAGATCCCAACTTTATAATATAAAATTCCATGGAGAATCTGCAAGCGCAGACAACGAAGCAGCTAAAAATTTTGTGAAAAAGCTAAAGCAAATCATTGATGAAGGAGGATACTCACCTCAGCAAATTTTTAATGTGGACGAGACGGGACTTTTTTGGAAACAAATGCCAAAAAGGACATTTATATCAAAAGAGGAAAGAGCGGCCGCCGGGCCAAAAGTTTCCAAAGACAGACTTACACTTCTTCTTGGAGGAAATGCTGCAGGTGATATGAAGCTTAAGCCCTTGTTGATATATAAGTCTGAGACGCCAAGAGCTATGAAAAATATTAAAAAAGAAAATCTCCGTTGTTTGGAAATCCAATAAAAAAGCTTGGATGACTGCTAAACTTTTTTATGATTGGTTTAAGTTGCATTTTTGCCCAACAGTTATCAAATATTGCGAAGTAAATGGATTCGCGTGCAAGGCATTGCTGTTAATTGATAATGCCCCTAGCCACATTATCCCGCTTGATGATATGAATGGCAATATTAAAGTAATCTTCTTACCGCCGAATACAACGGCGCTTATCCAACCGATGGATCAAGGCGTTATCGCGGCATTTAAAAAATACTACTTACGTAGGACATTTAACAACTTGATTGATGCAATTGATAAAGAATCTCACTGCGCATCTGCTGATGTAGATCGCAATTTTTGGGTCAAATATAATGTCATGCAAGCAGTGGAAAATATTAAACAAAGCTGGGAAGAAGTATCCGCGACAACGATGAGCCATGCATGGAAAAACATATGGCCGGAATATACTACATCCCGATGTGGATCAGAAGAAAATTCCAACGATTTAAATATAGAACTAATTAACTTAGCGCACACTGTTGGCTTCACAGATGTTGATGAATCCGATTTTATTGATATCTTGGAAACAGGTGATGAACCATTAACTAACGCAGAAGCATTGGCATTGACAGATACTCCTAATAAAGATGATAATCTATTAGAAAATTCGATGGTCGAAAATGAGAGGGAACGTTCACAATTCCCAATCTCAAAGCTATCAGAGGCTTTTAACCACATACAGAAAGCGATCAATATTTTTGAAAAATTCGACAAAGATGAAGAGCGAGTTATCTCAACACGAAACTCAATTAACAATAGCTTGCAACATTACAAAGATTTGTTTACACAAAAGAAACTATTTTTGTCACAGAAGCGGATTGATTCATTTTTCAAGCCCATTTTATCATCCGATACTCCTTCGTCAAGCCAATACCAAACCTCGCAGCGCAATATTCCAGACGAGGATATCCAAATTATCATGTCTGAAATTTCATCAGAGGACTTTACTTCATCAACCCAAGGACAGACATTTAGCCAGCGAAGTCTTCCAGCCGATGATATCAAAATGCTCGTGTCTGAAATTTCATCAGCGGACACTACTTCATCAAGCCAAAGAAGTCTTCCCAACGATGAAGCAAAAGCTTTTGTCTGAAGTATTGATACCAAATGAAAACTTCGAGGAGTGAGATATTCTAAAATTTAAGTACTTTTATTTTATTTATTGCTCAAGTTTGGAGTGAATTCATATTTGAACTTATTATTTTTTACATACAAACGAGTATGTAATATGTACATTTATCATAGATATTCCAAAAAGGATCTGAATTTCATATGTCGAATTTTTTTACACTTGAAATACACTTATGTAAAGTGAATATAATGTATCTCTTAATTGCTATAGTTTTTAACTCTTTTTATGTGCTTATGGACTTTATATACATACAATACATTTCTTAGTATGTAATTGAATTAAATGTGCATTTATGTACTTTATTTGAAACAACCAATAACCTTGCCTTTTTCATAATCATATGGAAAACTACAAATTTGATTAACGTCGTTTCGATTTACGTCGCAATCTTTCGGAACCGACCAAAACGTAAATCGAGATATTACTGTATATAGCAGTTTGAAATAAATACAACAATTTAACGCGTGTGTACAATGAAATAAAAAAAAGAAGCAAAAGAAGCCTGCACATAAGAAAAGAATATGGAGGCAGTGCATCTATGCAGAAAATGAGCGGCAACTGCATGGATTTTTTCATAAACTTTTCACATACATACATACATGAAGGAAGAAAACGAGATCGAGTTTAGAAAAGCAACTAGAATGGGTGTCCCTACATTTAAACTTCTGCTAAATTTATTGAAGGACGTAATCACTAAGCAGGATTATGTACGTGAAAGTATTCCAGCAGAGTGTCGACTGGCTATTACTTTAGTGTGTGTATTAGTGAATAATGTTTTGAAGGCAATATATTTACATGCGAACCGTACAATATTTTAATCGTAGGTATCTTGGACATGGTGCTTGTCGTCAACTGTTGGCATGGTTGTTCCGTATGGGAGTTTCAACAGTTGGCGTAATAATTTATGAAACATGCGAAGCCATTTGGAACGAATTGTGCTGCATTTATTTACATCCGCCAAATGCCAGTGAGTGGGAAAGAATTGCCTCACAATTTCTAATAAGCACAAGAATGCCACACGTACTTGGTGCTATTGATGGGAAGCACATCAACATCAAATGCCCTCCTCGCTCTGGTACGCAATATTTTAATTACAAACAATACTTCAGTATTGCTTTGTTAGCAGTATGCAATAGGGCATTTGGTCGTAAGCTGTTGGATAATTCAATCTGTCCTCTTAAAGAAAAAGAAATTGGAAACAGTGGCGTGCTTTTGCCCTATTACTTTATTGGAGATGCAGCTTTTCCTTTAAAGCCGAACCTCATGCGACCTTATCCGGGCAGGAATCTTCAGCTGACAAAGATAACTGTAACAAAAGATTATTACGAGCAAGAGTGAGGGTTGAAAATACATTTGGAATTTTAACCGCAAAGTGGCGTGTTTTAACTAAACAGCTGGGCATGCTACCAAAAACCGCAGAAAAAATTGTGAAGGCAACAGCCATTTTGCACAATTTCGTTAAATTTCACGAAAGTGAACAATACTGCCCTGAAAACTATGTTGATCATAGACTAGAAACAGGAGAAGTCGTTGAAGGATTATGGAGACGAGAAGTTTGTCCTTTGCAACAGATTGCACATGATCGCAATCCTAACTCTAGTCGACTTTCCTTTGCCATCAGAGATAGTTTTAAGGATTATTTATCAAGCCACTAAAATAATAAATAAATAAACCTGAAATGCATATGTACATACATATATCTACATGATTTATTTAATTCTTTTATAAATTCTCTTTTTCAATAAAATTAAGGAAAGTGGTTTGCAATTGCAAATTTAGACGAGACCATTGTACAGGCATGAGATTCATTTCCTCTACTTGCTTTGACAATGATTCAAAAAACAGTTGGGTGCTGGTTTTGGGTTTTTGCTGAAAAGAATTTTTGGCTATTTCAGTCAACTCAAGCATTCCAGAACTGGCTTCAGTCATTAATGCCTCGTTGGTATTCTTCTTTTTCTTTTTTGGAGGAGGTTCCGCAATTGAATCAAATGAACTTCCTGGCACATCTGCAAACAACGAGTCATTCAAAGACTCATCATTGTTTTCCTCCGTATTGCCAGAGTAATCTGTGCTTTCAGTATTTTCCAGAGTCATAGTTTCCTGATGTACTAAAAAGAAAATAAAATTAGTAAATTTCTGCTGCAAGTAATATGTATGTAGTTAGTTTTGTTTTTACTTGAAATTTGAACTGTCCACAGCATTTAAAAACGACATTTGTTCCGCCCATTTCCACGGTTTCTTCACTGAAGCAGCACTACCACTGGCCGGTTTCATCCTCTTTTCCTTCATGAATCTATCGCGCAAAGTTCGCCAACGTCCTTTTAATTCTTTAGCTTAAAATAAAATTACATTTTATTACGGTTTCAACACCGTTTTGTATATTTGTGTATTTACCTGGTTTGTTTAGTCGGGAAGCTAGCTCTTCAAATTGTTTGTCCCTCAAATATACATTTTTGTACGAATTGTGCGTTTTGTCGTATAAAAACCGGTTTGCGCAGACAAATTCTATAACTTGCTCCTCCATTATTATTTGACACAGCTGTAAGTTTGACAATTTCTCTTTTTAATCATTCGTAAAAGGCTGCCAAACTTACAAAAATTGGCTTGGCAGCACTGACGGCTTGCATCAAATATTAATTTTAACATGACTTGCATCGTGCATCATCTGTCTTACTACATAAACCCTAAGGTATTTAAACTTGATGCATGCAGCAAATCTGCACATCTGTTTTGGGCTTTATATAGTGCCTAAATATAATTATCTAATTTCTGCAAGGCTATTCTTGACCCACGCTATTCATATTTGGAACTCTATTCCAGCTTCTGTTTGCAGTAGTAGTAGTATTCGTAAGTAATTTCGTTAATCTATCTATAAATTTAATATAATTATCTACAACTTAATGATGAATTTCACTACCTACGCACGAATGTACATGTAATATAGTCATACATATGTATGTACATATATGAATACTGATTGTTCTATTTGTTAAACTTAGTTTTAATATCTTTTGTTACTTTACTTTTACTTTAAAACTGTTGTACTATAAAATATCATCTTAAATCTTACTGCACTAATAACTTTTATTACTAAATGAAATGGAATTCTAAAGTTTTACTATTGAGAGCGAAGCAAACTTCAAACAAAAGTAAAATACAAAATAAATAATTGAAAATATTCAAATTTGTATTTGTTTCAGACAAAAAATTAAATTGTATGTCTGAGAACAAGGCGAATCCATACAAGGTGGTGTTATAAATACAACTACAAAATTCCTATGTATTTGGTTTTTGTTTCTGCGTAAGCGTAAGAGTTGTCAAAATTTAAATATATTTTGTTTTTGCTTTTACGGCTTTTGAAAGCTCATACGCAAAAGCAAAAACAAAATACATGTAGGCGAATAAAAAAAATCAAATCAGCTACTCTTATGCCATCATCTTCTATAAATTCGCCTTGTCTGAGAATGTGAGTTTGGAAATTTTTTATATTGTTACCAAACTTCAAAAATATTCAGTTTGGCTCAAAATGGGTTTACCTTATAAATATTTGTATCATGGTCCATAAGGCCTTTTGGGAAATATTATTTCTAATTCCCACACCTTTAAATTCATAGATCTTTCTTTGTTTAAGTCTTTGTCTGAAGATTCTGCTGCGCTTTCTTCACCCTCACCACTTTCAAACAAAAACAAACAAACAAACCGTCATTCAGTCGGTGCGAAGAACGCGAGGGTGGTGTTCTCCTCGAGATGGAACGATGCGGTGATCAAACAGCTTGTAAAAACGTGGTCTGCGCTGCCATTGGAAAGTCTGGCTACCCCCATGCACTTACTAGACGGATGCGTCTTGAAGTCCTGGGTATGGACTGCTTGACTACGGTCACAAAGGAAGAAGATGCTGTGCGAAAAGCCTTAGACGAAAAAATGAGTTGTCCCTTTATTCGCAGCAGATACGCGAGAGCAAAAAACGGCAATAATTGAAATTGATGAGGTGCCAGGCCGTATCTTGATTGAAAAAGATAAACTCAAGAATGGCTGGGCCATCTGCAGAATTCGGCAGCGCGCTAAGGTGCAACGCTGCTACCGATGCCTGGGATATGAGCACAGAAAAACGGACAGAAGTGCTTCCTATTGGAAATGCGGACAACCAGGTCGTCTGGCCTAAGTTTGTAAAGAGAGGCCTAGGTTACTAGGTTACACAAGAAGGTCAAGAGAAACCAGAGCAACTGACCTGGTCGGGGAGATGCAGGGATTCAGAGATTCACTTGCTGAAGCCAAGGAGAACCTGAGGCCCAAATTACCAAATTTATTCAGGGCAACATGAACAGAAGTAGGGTAGCTGACGGTCTGTTGGATCACCTTGCTCTGGAACACAAACCAGATATAGTTATAATCAGCGAACCCTACAGGAACAAAGAAAACTAGCATGTTGATGAGACTGGCACCGCCGCGGTCTGGACTATCATCCCCAATATCCATGCAATAGCGGAACCGGACGTGGTTACGTTTGGGTGTCGTTGACACGGATCACGATAGTGAGCTGCTATTTATCCTCTAACGACACAGTTAGCAATTTCAGGGAGAAACCTGAGGGCCTGTAAAACGATCTGCGTGAGAGAAAGGGTGATATGGTTTTTGCGGGTGAACTCAATGCGAGAGGCAGGGAATTGGGTATGCCCCAAACACTAGAGGGAGACTAGTTCCGCCTTCGGCTGACTGTCCTTAACACAGGAACGACTACAACTTACCGACGACTGGGGTTCGGATACTCTATACCTGATATAACCCTAGTATCGGATAACTTTCTAAGAAGAGCCGAGGGTTAGAGCGTGAAGACCTCACTGGCACTGACCACAATTACACCACTTTCCAAGTCACCGATACAATACAAGGGCACGCAGATAACGTAGTACAAAACCGGGCTGGAACCCCTCAAAAGTTGATGCTCAGAAATTAGAGACAACACTTTGCGAAAATTCCCAACGATTCATACATACCACGGAAGGCATCTCCAATATGGAATCAACAGAAAAGACTACGGAAGTAATAATGCGCTGCATTTATCGCGTATGTAAAGCGTGTATGCCACAGAGGACAGCATGGAGGGGTAAAGGACAGGTGTATTGGTGGAATGACCGTATTGTGGAGCTTCGAAGGACTTGCCACAATTGGTGGTGACTATTAACTCGCGCGCTTGGCAGGCCTGAGGCCCTTACTAGAGCATCCGCATACAAGAGTGCCAAGAAAGCTTTTTGTGCAGAAATCCAAAAGAGCAAAAGAAACTTGCGGGGAGCACTTTTTAGTGCAGATGAGCTTAAGCAGGTTCTGCGCAGCATGAATCTAGTCAAGGTTCCGGGGGCTGATCGAATACCAATGGAGGCAATCAAGCTGGCAGCAAATGGCTGTCCCGAGCTTCTGCTAAACATGTAAAGCACCTGTCTTAAAGCGGGGGTATCTCCTTCTCAGTGGCAAATTGCGCGGCTCGTGCTTATACCCAAGGACAAAGAAACCCCCAACTCTCCCTCATCCTATCGCCCGCTGTACATGCTTGACACCGCGGGTAAGATGATGGAGAGCATTCTAAAATCTCGTTTAGCATCGGCCATTGAACGGTACCAAAGTACCTTTTGAATATATTTCGCGACTATCTCAGAGACCGCTGGGTATTGTACGAGACAAAGCAGGGCCAGGATAGGCCCGTAACCGGAGAAGCGGCCCAGGGATCTGGACTTGGGTCAAATCTCCAGTTCAGTTCGCGCAGCTGAAATTAAACCAGATCAAGCGTTGCCTAAACCGCTGGATAAGCGATCATAGACTCCAACTTGCAACAGCCAAAACAAAAATCATGTTGCTTATCAGGAAGTGCATCCTTCCATAACAGATATGATGGTCGAGACTCAGCCCATGACAACATGTAAATCCACGAGGTACTTGGGGGTGAGGTTGGACAACAAACTCACATTCTGGGAGCATATAGTCGACTAATGGCAAACATTGAAGATCTCAAGCTTTGCTGGGGATAGTTCTTGATATCGGTTGTCTAATCGGTACTCTCGTAAGAGACAGAAATTTAGGTTGCCCCCTTAAAAAGAAAGAAATACCGAGTTGAAATGTCATCGGTTCAGCACATAGGGGCACTGCGTGTCGCATCAGCATATGTCAGAAGACGCGGTTCTAGAAATTTCTGGGGGCATGCCAATTGATCTTCTTACTTTCGAGCGGAAGGAAATATATACTTCCAGCTCAGAGGCAGACCGAGCAACACCAGCGGCGCGAGCACGTGAGCGAATAATGGAAGCATAACTGGAAAGCGAGCACGAAGGGTCGATGGACGTACAGGCTAATATCCAGCCTCGAGCTATGGTTAAAGCGATCACATGGAGATTTTGACTTCAATCTGACCCAATTCCTCTCAGGCCACGGGTACTTTCGGGAATATATGTACAGGATGGGTAGGGTGGACTCCCCACTCTACTCGTACTGTGAAAATTATAAAGATGATGTGAGTACTTTGATACCTGGCTGTATCATTGACACAATGATATCCAACATCGAAATGTGGGATGGTTTGTGGGAGTACGTAAGGAGCATACTCCGCAGCAACTGAGAAGATGGTTTTCTTGTAAGAACAACCGCAATAAGCGCCCTATACAGAGAGCAGCAAAAATAATAGAAAGAATTTTTGTTTAACTTCGCTGAACTATTAGTACTAAATTATCTGCAAAGGAAATGTTAAGTCAAAAATAGTAGTTCGTTCTATAAAATAAGTGAAGTAAGTGTATTAGAATTTCAAACTTTATAAAATTCTAAAATTTGGGCATAGTTTGAAATTCTAATTTATTTATATGCCCGTTCTTTTGTAACCTAGTTGCAAAAAAACACTCCAACTCGGATAAAATTTCCTTTTAGTTACTTCACAACACTGGCAAAATCTGTCATTAAACATATGATTTGTTTAGTGAAATTTTAAAGAAGCAAAACAAAATTAGCAATTCTGAGGATTCTGTGGTAAGTTATTAAATTTATTTAAAAACATTAAATAAATGCATTAAATAACCTTTTACTTTTATAGATGGTGTCTTTGTACACGGGTGACCATTGCGAATCACGTCGCAATAGAGAGATGCAAGAAGTACTAGAAGTATTGGAAACGATGTACGCAAGCTCCAACTCTTCTAAAGACTCGTAGAATGAAAAACAAGGCACATGAGAAGTGCTCCAATTTTGAAGGTACACTCGATGCAATTAGTGAGGCAGATTTCAAAATGCACATGAGGCTAAGACGCCAAACGGTGGAATATCTAACACGTAATAACAAAATGTGTGCAAAAGAAATGCATAAACTTAATGCTATTTTATTTTCAGTGAAGTATTCGGAGTCTTAACTTCGTACCTGCCACATTTGGTGGTGGTAGAACGCTTATATTACCACAAAAAATCCGTGTATATGTACATTTGGTATGTAGGCAATACAGTGGCATTTAGGCAACTAGCAAATTTGTGCGATATCAACGATGCGAGTGATGAAAATACGTTTGCACTTGATGAAGGTTTTGAAGAATGAAACCAAGACGCAGCCCTTGACAGAAGGCAAACCCTTTTTAATTATTTAAGACAACAAAATATTATTTAAAAATTTCACTGCATATATATATGTCACGTGGTGACATTGACGACGATGGTGACGGTGATGACGGAATGTCTGTTACCGGCAACGTCAAAAGTACATGTGGACGCCTTTGCAGACAGTGCATTTACCGAAACTGTTTGAAACGGTCTGTAACCCACATGAATCATGTGGTCATTTAAAATAATCAGTTCTGCTGTTGTTGTCCCGTGCCGCCTGGAGAAGACGGCACATCTTCGACCCCAAACACAGAGGCGTCCTTTCAAAGTCCTGGAAGTGGATTAATAAATATAATTTGTTCAAAAATATATTTCTTGAACTTACCGTGATGCCCAAGGACTCCATGTCTTCCAACACGTTCGCGTAGGCCAACCTCTTTCTTTTTGGGTGCTCGAACTCCGCTTTCCGGGCGAGGTAGCATCTTAAAGCCCCGATTGCCTCCTCACGGGACCATCTCTTTCGCCTTTTTTCTTGCATTCTGAAACAACAAACATGTTTTAATTCGTAATTTTATGTGAAATATACCAAAAGCAATTTTACTTACCCTTGTTCCATTTTTATTTGTTTGGTTTATGCATTCATGAAACAAACAAGATTTGACAGTTGATTGAAATTTCCCAAGTATTTTTCCAGATCCCACTCACAATAGAGCGGGTTTTTTGCTTCACAACACTACATCTCAGGTAGGATATCATATAACCGAGTTGGCTCATCTCGCATATTTTTCCGAGTTAGTGTTGTTGTTTTACATGCCATTTCTTATCCTACCTAGTGTTTTTTTGCAACTAGGTTACAAAAAAACGGGCCTTATATAACTTTTGTTCTGTATAATTTATAGAGCTTCAGGCCAGGTTTGAATTAGGGAATATTATGAGAAACAACAATTTTCCAAAGTGGTAGAAGTTATAGCTGCTATTTCGGAGATCTCCACATCTCATCAGACTTCTTTCTTTCTAGACTTTACCTGGCTTTGAACCATGGCAACAATGCCAACCACGCTATTAAGCACATAGTGGCGATGTCACAATTAATAACGGTGTGGTTGGAGATAGGGATATTGAGAAAACAAGCAATTTTCACACGGTTAGCGTGGCTAAGTGGTTGCGTGCTCGCCTAGCAACTCAGGGTACCATAGTTCAAAGCCAGGTAAACTCTAGAAAGAAAGAAGTCTGATGAGGAGATGTGGTGATCTCCGAAATAGCAGCTATCACAACTACCACTTTGAAAAATTGTTGTTTCTCATAATTTAAACCTGGCCTCAAGCTCTATAAATTATACAGACTTTTCATAAATATAAGGCCAAAAATAATAATAATTATCGTGAATATCATTGAGTGGTTTGAGTCACCATATATCGTATCATATTCGTAGTTTTTTTTATTTAAAAAAAAAATTTTCTTTTTAAGTATTCATACTTTTAGTTAGCTTGAAATGAAACAGTAAATGCCCACATAAGATAATAAAACAATGTTAAGAAGTAAAATTGTCAGATTTTAAGACACTTACCATATAAGTAATGGAATTGTCTTACAATTAATAAATTAATAAAAAGATTAAATGCATTTCTTCACATTTGCTAACTGATCAAATATGCAAGGTGGACAAAATGAATAATAGGCCCGTTCTTTTGTAACTTAGTTGCAAAAAAACACGAGGTAGGATAAAAAATAGCATGTAAAACAACAACACTAACTCGGAAAAATATGCGAGATGAGCCAACTCGGTTATATGATATCCTACCTGAGATGTAGTGTTGTGAAGCAAAAAACCCGCTCTATTGTGAGTGGGATCTGGAAAAATACTTGGGAAATTTCAATCAACTGTCAAATCTTGTTTGTTTTATGGATACATAAACGAAACAAATAAAAATGGAACAAGGGTAAGAAAAATTTGCGCTTCGTATATTTCACATAAAATTATGAATTAAAACATGTTTGTTATTTCAGAATGCAAGAAAAAAGGCGCAAGAGATGGTCATGTGAGAAGACAATTGAGTATTCGAGATGCTACCTCGCCCGGAAAGCGGAGTTAGAGCACCCAAAACGAAAGAGGTTTGCCTGCGCGAACGTGTTGGAAGACATGGTGTCAATGGCCATCACGGTAGGTTCAAGAAATAAGTATATGTTTGAACAAATTATATTTATTAATCCACTTCCAGGACTTTGAAAGAATCCGCTGTGCTTGGACAACAACAGCAGAGCTGACGCCAGCCCGTGCTTTACCCCCTATATGGAGGGGTTCATGAGGGTTACAGACCGTTTGAAACACTTTCGGCAAATGTGCTGTCTGGAAAAAATAGAAATTACTCTGTTTAGCAACAGCTTTTTAAAACGAAACAGTGAGTTTCAGTGAAAACCTTGTAGTGAATTTTTGTGATCGTTTTTATAAAACCCGTGTACATGCGGAAGAGCATCAACTTAACAATTTTTCAAAAAACATCGGTAACGTTTTGCTGTACAATGTACAAGGGTTTTATAAAAGCGAGCGCGAAGAATTTACATCAAAAACATTGCAAAAACTTCACTAAAATGTTTTCACTGAAACTGGATTTTTTTAAATTTGCTTTTAGTTTGTTATTTTATTTGTAATTAGAATAAGAAGTGATCTGAATTGAATTTTATATGTGATACTCCTTGTGAATTTGTTTTAGTTTTATAGATTTTAAGTTGAATGAAATGCAATGAATTCTTGTAAATATTTTTATTAGTGAATTCAAAGATATAAATATATACATATGTGTATGCAGTGAAATTTTTAAATAATATTTTGTTGTCTTAAATAATTAAAAAGGGTTGGTTTGCCTTCTGTCAAGGGCTGCGTCTAGGTTTCATTCTTCAAAACCTTTATCAAGTGCAAACGTATTTTCATCACTCACATCGTTGATATCGCACAAATTTGCCACTGGCCTAAATGCCACTGTATTGCTTACATACCAAATGTACATATACACGGATACACGCGTCCTATCACCACCAGATGTGGCAGGTACGTAGTTAAGACTCCGAATACTTCACTGAAAATAAAATAGCATTAAGTTTATGCATTTCTTTTACACACATTTTGTTATTACTTGTTAGATATACCACCGTTCTTGGCCTCATGTGCATTTTGAAATCTGCCTCACTCATTGCATCGAGTGTACCTTCAAAATTGGAGTACTTCTCATGGGCCTCGTTTTCACTCTCCGAGTCTTTAGAAGAGCTGCAGCTGGCATATATCGTTTACAATACTTCTAGTACTTCTTGCATCTCTCTATTGCGACGTGGTTTGCAATGATCACCCGTGTACAAAGACACCATCTACAAAAGTAAAAGGTTATTTAATGCATTTATTTAATGTTTTTAAATAAATTTAACAACTTACCACAGAATCCTCAGAATTGCTCATTTTGTTTTGCTTCTTTCAAATTTCACTAAACAAATCATATGTTTAATGACAGATATTGCCAGTGTTGTGAAGTAACTAAAAGGAAATTTTATCCGAGTTGGAGTATTTTTTTGCAACTAGGTTACAAAAGAACGGGCCTAATATAAGTAATACTGTACAATAAGTGCGACCTAGTCTTTATGTTGCTATCAAAGTAACAAGGTTCGTGAAAGCAAAAGATAAAAAGTTGTCCAATCCTCAAAATTTTAAATAACTTTTGTGCGCAGAAGATTGCCTCAATCGTAAAAATTTTAAATAACTTTTGTGATCTAAAGATTGCTACAATTTGGGAAAACAAATAAGAACTCGTTTAAACAACTTTTTGTGGGCAAACGATTGTCAAAACTGCAAAAACTTTAACAACTGTGGCTGGCATATAATCTGCCTATAATAAAACTCTTTAAACACCTGCGAACAGAAGATCGCTGCAAAAACTAAGAAAAAAAATGTTTGCGAAAGAACACAAAATTAAAAAAAGGGAAAAAAGAAGAGCCTATGACTTAAAATAAAAGTGAAACATCGCTAGCACACCCCAGGACATTAAAAAGGACCTCGACGGCAATCAACCAGAAGAGGAACACACCTACAAAGGACATCAGCCGCAAGAAGAACACCACAGAAGGACATAAGGTATCAATAAGTAAATTTAAGTATATGAAAAGATTAGAGGACTAGCAAATTACAATTTAAAATATTAAATAAGAATACAGAAAACGGAATTAGAATTTAAGAAAAAATTACCCAAATTGGTTTGATTCCCATACACCTTATGGGGGGTGCGATAAAGCCATGCGAGATAACGCCATATGGCTTTATAACTCAATTCGAAGAGTGATAAAGCCATATGGTCTTATTTCCATTTAAATGTGAGATGAAACCATATATATTTTTGATCAGATGGAACATAAAGCCATATTTTTTATTTGCAAATGAGAGGTAAGGCCATATTTTTTCTTTTAAAGTAAATGGAAATAAAGCTATTAAGGCTTTATTGCACTTTTGAAAATTGCTATCTAGAAAAACTAAGAAAACTTTTCGCATGGGGAGGGGGAGGGCCGGCGCGAAGACGGCACGCGCAGGGCGCGCAGGGCTTATCTCGAATTCAAAAGCGAGATAAAGCCATATGGTTTTTTTCAAAAAAATATGGCTTTATCTCTCAATACGATGGGAAATAAAGCCATATGGCGTTATCTCGCATGGCTTTATCGCACCCCCCCACACCTTATACTACAGTCATACGATGAACTCTCAAAAAGCTATGGAAAATGATTTCGGTGATAGATTAAGCTGTGACGAACTCTTCGACTCACTCAGAGCTACATTTAAATCATCTAGTCTAAACATCTTTGACGAAATAAAAAGCAAACTCATACGTCTTAACAATAAGACTTTATTCGTCCTCGGAAAAGAATTATGAGCAGCAAACGCTTTTGCCCAAAACAATTCCAACACAGCTCTCAATATTTTTAAATTCAAAATCCCTGAACCTATGAAAAAAGTTTTAGTGTTGTTTTTAGCTGAGATTTTACTTAATTAAAGCTTAAGCTTAAAATTTTATTTATTGAAACTAAATATTTTATTAACACAAGTTAAATCCGGAACGTGAATTGTATGATAATCCATTGGATTTTGTAAGAATTTGTTTTATTATTTGTAGTATTTCTAGTAATCGATTACAATAAGAAAAATCAAAATAAAATGATGACCACCTACTTATCATTAAACAGAAAAATTCAAAATGATAAACGTAATAAATGTAGTTTCTTTACAGTTAAGTGAAATCATAATTAAAAATAACCAACAAAATCTAAAATTTTGTATTACTTTTTATTATTTGCTTTAATGACAAGTAACTATGAAAGGACTATTCGTCATTATGAAATAGAAAAGCATCTAATCATTTTGATTACTAAGCATAATCTACTCCAAACTAAACAACTCTGCTAACATCTTTTGAAATTTTCGTTCGTCGCGCCTTAATAGCCTTCATCAGATATTAGAATTTCATAATCTGGATACCTTTCTTCCAAAATCTTCTTGGTCTCATTATGGTCTGCCTTCCCAAAGCCCTGAAAATATACACGTAATAATATATTTTTTTGTATGAAGGTAGTAGTAAGAACCTGTGAAAACCCGTACACCTTTATGACCTTTAAATTGGAGTTATGCTCAATCCGTCCACCGCCAAGACATTCCGTTTCTAGTCCAAGGCCCTTCAAGGATTCGCTGGATCGATCATAAATTTCACCTAAACAAAGAATAAATAAAATGCGTTTTCAACAAATTATCAATTTAAAAACAAAAAAATTCATTTGGCGACGCCTTTTAGAGAAAAGAGCTATAAACTTAACATCTGTTACGGTGAGGTTTGTAAAGTGCTCGTTTTTTATTATGGAGTTTACTTCATTATAGTCTAAAAGGATATGATTCAAAATACCAATCTTATTGCCGCTTCTTGACAAGAGTATATCATAAAGGTGGAATGTGACTAATTCCCTCTATTTTGTGGCTTTCAAGATTTTATTTGCTGTAGAGTCAAGTTGGTAACTTGTTTGATATATCCGAAGTTTTCCCAGATTGCAAACTCACAGTCAACCACGGGAATGTTATTTGTGTTGTAGTAGTTGATTACCGTCCGGTCACTACTGATACTAATATAATAAAACTGTGTACTTACATATATTTTTATAACCGAGGTGGTGTCCAGGGTATTATAACTTTGTTCACCTAACGGTTGTTTGTAAAATCATACATCAACCGAGATAGATATAGACTTAAACATACCAAAATGATTAGAATTAATAGCGAATTTGATTAAGCCATGTCTGTCTATCCGTACGTCCGTTAGTAGGATAACTCGAGTAAATATTGAGCTATCTTAACGAAACTTGGTATACACATTGCCCTGGACCCAAGGTACTTTGGTATTGCAACGGGGCGAAATCGGACTATAACCATTCCCACATAACGGTATTTTGTGAAAATAAAAGGACCGCGATATTTCCGTAACTATTGCAGATAATTTTTTCGAATTTGACAGGAATACGTCCAAATGTTTTTTTTTTGGAAATGGGCGTGGCCCCGCCCACTTTATAAGAAAATCCTATATATCCGAAACTACTTGACCAAACTCTACCAAATTTAGTACACATATTGTATTTGAAACCATTTTAAAATCGGACAAAAACCAAGTCAGGACGGGGATAAACTTTCAAATCTTCGAATCAAAAAAATTTGAAAATGGGCGTGGCGCCGCTCACTTTAGAGCAAATAAGTATATCCCCGAAACCATCCCGCCAAAAGTCTACCAAATTAGATAGTAGACACATCTCATTTGATGTAAGTAATCACCATTCCAAAAATTGTACAAATCGGATCAAAACTACGCCCACTTCTCATATAACGTTAATTAACTATTAAAGATGATTCGCTTAAATTTAATATGTAGAACGAGGTGGCACAAGAAAATACACTGAATAAAGAAAAAATTCGTAACAGGCGTCGTGCCACCCACTTTCGATCAGTTAGGTAAATCTCAAAAACTATGCTACCAAACTTCACCAAATTTGGTGCAACCATTGCATTTCAAGTCAATAAATAAAATTTTGAAAATGTTAAAAATCTCTCATATAACGGCCAAAAACTCCGATATTTATTAACTATACAAGGCAATTTTCTCAAATTTGATATGCGATATTTGGTTTGAGAATGAAATATATGGAACTAAAAATGTAGGGAATAGGCGTGGCATTGTCAAGCTTACAGCAGATACGTATATCTCTGAAACCTTGTCAAATTCAACCAAATTTCGTACACACTTTGCATTTCTAGTCAGAAAGCAGTTTCGAAAATTATAGAGGTCATACGAAAACCACGCAAGCTCTCATGTAACAGCCATTTACAAAAATGTAAAAAACTCGATATTTGAGCATATAACTGTACGTAAATATGTACATTAAAAGCATACCAACTTATTTTAGTTTTATTTAAATAAAAAACAGTCATTGCACACGAGCTTAGACTCATCATAACCTGTTTTTATTTGGTTTTTTAAATATCACTTAGCGGAAGTTGTTCTTATTGAACCAATACCTTATTATTCACGATGTCAACTAATTGAACTTCAACACAGTGGCGCCAATGACGTCAATATCGATTGTACCGCAAATTACATAAAAAAGCAGAAGAATGATCCAATACGAAGATTGCGCTGATAAGGGTGCAAAAAGTGTTCGTTTGGGAAATGAACTATATTCGGCTTCATTTTCTAAGTACATATTTCATTTTGTATTTAATATTTACTTGAATTCGAATAATTTGCTTCTGATTTCTTATACCGCGTTCCAGATGGGGCTTTAAACCTGTTAAATGGCATTTTCGGTTTGTAAACAAGTTAAATCACATACAAATTGTTGTTGGAAATTTAACCAGCTCAACCATTTAACACGTTTGAAACCCACTTTATAGTTTTAGACAACAACAGAATACATTTTTTTAATACAAAAATGAGTGCATTAGGTACGTTGCGGTTATTTTAATAAAAAATGAGACTTGCAGAAGGTCTTAAAAGCGCGATTCTATGCGATCAGTTCAATCCTTTAGATGTGTCTGAATTTGTGTAAGTACTTGGTGTTCGCTTTTAGTTCCAATAAAAGAGGACCATGCTCGTTTAGTTCAACGATTAACTCCTTCCACAGTGCGTCTTCCTGGACTTGTTGTTGTTGTTGTAGCGGTTATCACCCCGTAAAGAGCGGACGCACCCATGCTCGTTGTCGTCAAACTCATCTAGGGGGAGGCCCAGGAAACGTGCAGTTTCGACAGGGTTGGACCAGAGGGAGATGGGGGTTAGATGAGTGGATTTGAGAGGGCATGTGAATAGGTGATTGGAATAGTGCGGAGAATCTCCACATGCCGTCTTCTACATTCCCATCACAGTCGGTTATACGTACCGGAATGACCCGGGTTTTACGAAACTGCACAGCAACTCAACTTTGTTGAGTTGCAATGGCTACAATGTGCATCGTAAGGATCGCGAGCGAGGTAATGGTGGTGGCTTAGCATTCATCACCCATCACACAGTGCAATATCGTCTCATTGAAGAAGACATCGACCGCAGGGACACTACCTTAGAATGTCAAGGAATAGCTGTCCGGTCAGGCGATGTCGAGCTCGAAATATTCAATGTTTATATACCCCCTGCCACCTGCTGCCCGGCAGGATATCACCCTGACATAGGTGCAGAGCAGATAGACGATTCGACATTATGCGCGATGAATGATGATGCCCCCACCAGGATTATGGGTAGTTGCAGCAGCTCGCCTGACCCAACAATAGCTAGCGCAGGTCTGATAAATAGCATAACGTGGCGACCTATGCTATCGCTTGCATCAGACCACCTACCCTTAATCATCTCGATTGACAGACCTGCTGACTTTGTCTCCGCGGACCACCAGACCTATATCAACTTTAAAAAGGCTGACTGGGTCAGGTTCGCGGAGCTCACTGAAAATGCCTTCAGATCTCTTCCCATACCCACTGACGTTCGTAAAGGCGAACAGAAGTTCCGCAAGGTGGTTGCGTCTGCTGCGGATCGCTTCATCCCGGCACGGAGGATCCATCCCAATTTCCCGGCCGAAGCGGCCGCTCTAGCGAATGAACGCTACCACCTTCGCCGCTCCGATCCCCGAAATCCCAACATAAAGGATTTGCACGTGGAGATTCGGAGGATGGTTGACCAGAATAAGCTCTGGTCCACCGTGAGGTCCTTGTCCAACCCGACGAAGCGCGACGACCGAGTGGAAATTTCATTCGGAGATCGTGCCGCGTCAGACCCGCAGAAATTTGCGAGCTATTTTAGCCGGCAATTCATTTTGCATTCTTCGGGGGATAGGGCCAAGCGGAAGGTGACCTGAAGGTTGCGTGCGCAAACTACCAAACAACAGCGCGCCTCTTGCCTTCACTCTTGGTGGGGTGAAGGAGGACATCGGGAAGGCGAAAGGCTCCAAGGCCATTGCCCTTGACGGACTAAGCGTGTTGATGCTGAAGAATTTAGGCCCCGCGGGAGTTGAATTCCTTACAGGGATCCTCAACCTGTCAATGGCCACGCTCATCATTTCTGACATCTGGAAGGTTGGGAGGGTGGTCCCACTGCTGAAACCAGGGAAACCGGCCGACAAGGGTGATTCCTATCGGCCGATTTCCCTGATTTCGCCAGTGGTAAAGACACTTGAGGCCCTACTCCTCCCGTACTGCACATACCACCTATGGTCGGCTAAGCATCAACATGACTTCCGGAAAGTGCACAGCACAACAACAGCACTTAATGCCATAAGCAAACAGGTGAACCGCGGTCTTAACCAAAACCGCCCCTGCGGGAGAACCGTCCTTGTAGCGTTTGACCTGTCAAAAGCTTTTGACACAGTAAGTCATTCCACGCTTCTACCTGACGTGGAAGCATCAACTCTCCCGCAGAGGCTGAAACGGCATGTGGAGATTCTCCGCACGATACCAATCACTTATTCACATGCCCTCTCAAGCCCACTCATCTAACCCAACAACAACAACTGTATTAAATAGAAGTTTCCATGCAAATAAGTTGCTTTTTTTTGTGGTGTTTTGTGGAAATTGAACCACATAGGCTCACTAACATGATAATTTAATCATTTTTACGTTTTTATGCGAAAAAGAGAGGATCAGGTGTACGTTTTAAGCAATTAAACTTTTTATAAGCTAAATTAGGCTTTGGTATTTTAGTAATGCACTTTCGTTGTATGAAACCGCGTAGCAATAGGGATATTTTCGATCTGTTGCATATTGTCTAGCATGGTGCAGATATAGTATAAATAGTTGTTTTATGTGGTAAAAAATATGCAATCTTTTCATGCTACGCCACTATGAACCCAGTGTATTTGACTGTATGATATGATAGCCAGATTTTGCAACCCTGCGTCAGCTGTAATTTCATTTGTAACCAAGCAAAAAGTTGGAGCGTCAGTAAAATTTAGCACATGCATGCTATGAGCGATTTGGTGCATAATTTGGTATTGCGAATATGCTATTTATGCAACGGATCGAGAATACCCCTAATATATCAATTGCTTTTATTTTTTCTGAATAAAAACTGATTTTTTTCTTTTCATATATAATAACGCGTTTTATAGTCACCGACTAGCAGTCAACGCGATCGGTCACGCTAAACAACCATCAGTTTTTTCTCTAGCATCAATTCTCTATTCTCACGCGCGTCGCGCACCAGTGCTACTTCTATACACCTAGTGTTTAGTATTTGACTAAACTTTTGATGTGAGATGGCCCCCGGGCCCCAATATCTCGGGGACAATAGATTTGCACTATTGTCACCGAGCCCTCGTGCAAAAAGAAAAAAACCAGCACACGGTATGGAAGAATTCCCAGAATTGCCTGTAACAAAAAAAGATAGCCCCACAAATTTACGCGCATAACTGAAGGAGTCGTCAAGCCAACGGGAGCCGTATTACTATCATTCGATACCTTTTTTTACCGGAAAAAATTGACATAGCCTGGGAAATATGCACTGTGCGGCCATATTTCCCAAATCCGATGCGATGCAAATCATGTCAGAAGCTTGGGCATACAATGAAAATGTGCAAAAACGCACCCGCCTGCGTGACTTGCAACCTATCTCCCCACCAACCAGAAAACTGCATCAGAACATCATGCGCAAATTGTTTTGGAGAACACGCAGCCTCGGCCAACACATGCCCCAAATATCAACAGGCCAAAGATATTCTTAAAATAAAAACTGAGAAGAAATGTTCTATGCGCGAAGCCCTAAAATTACACAAAATACAAAATCCAATCGCAGTCACAAATTCCTTTTCATTCGCCCAAGCAACTAAAATACAAGACAATTCTACAGCACAAGAAAATACACATAATCCGCCCGATTCCAACAACTCTACTTCAGAAGCTCCCAATATTACGCCAGAAACCGTTAAAGCAACTACTAGCAAATACAGTATACGAAATTTTTTAATAGAACTCAACGCTCAGCCAACAAATAAAAATAATCTGACAAGAACAACTAATTCAACAAAACAACATACTCTTGTTACATTGAATCAACACAACAGCTAAGGTAGCAAAAAAAAGTCGAAAACAGAAACTGAAAAAGAAGCCGATCACGACATGGATATTGACACGTCTACGTCTACAACAAATACCATAAATAGAGCAATAAGCAAAGGGAGTCCCAGCGTACTGAAAAAAACAACAGTGCCAAGTAAACAACTTAAATTTCTAACATGCTTTTGACATCCCAATTATCATTTATTATAAGTTATATTATATTATATTATTGATATTTTATTTACAATTGAAATGTCACTAAAAATCATACAGTGGAATTTGAAAGGTTATAGCAATAATTACAACGAGTTAGAGCAATTGATAAAAGATCTTAATCCCCATATAATTTGCCTTCAAGAGACCCACATTCCTTTTCAGGTAACTAACACTATAATCCCCAAGACGTATATTGGTTACTTTTATAATGACAGTAACAATAGATATACGAAACAGGGGGTCGCAATACTAATAAAACGGAATATTCCGCACAAACGTATAGCTATACATACTAATATCCTATCAATAGCCATCGAACTGCATCTTCTCACACCCTTCTCGATAATAAATGCTTACATCCCACCAAGTCAATCATTTTCTGACAAAGATATAAGAGATCTCCTCCATCAGACCCAGGCTCAAACGCTACTACTAGGTGATTTTAATGCGTGGAGACCCCTTTGGGGTTCAGCCATTACCAATGCTAGAGGTACACAACTAGAAAATGTTATATTTGCGGAAAATCTGATTGTGCTAAACAACGGGTCCGCCACGCACTTTTCTACACACAGAACGTTCACCCATGTCGATATCACAATGGCTGCACCCCAACTAAGTCCTAAATGTTCGTGGAAAATCCTTAACTTCCTTTATGGAAGCGACCATTACCCAATTCTGACAGAATTACAAAATAATTTTAACGTACAGTACCCGAAGAAATCTCCAAAATTCTTGACAGACTTTGAAAAATGGGATCAATTCCAGACACACTGTCTAGAGGCGATACAAGAGTGGCACCCTGTAAACATACACCAACAAGCAGCCACAATTACCAAGATAATTAGAACAGCAGCCAACAAAACGATTCCTCAAAGCAACCAAAAGGGGCATAAATCACGCTTACCATGGTGGAATAACGAGCTTAGTCTATTACGTACAAACAAACAAAAACTTTGGCAGGTTTATAAAAACTCTTGTAACATTGTTAACCTTATCGCTTACAAAAAGGCAAACGCCCAGTTTAAAAAACGTGTCAAAGAAGCAAAACGGAAATCTATATCTAAATTCACCGAAACTATTAATCCAAATTCATCGCGAAAAAAGATCTGGGCAAGAATCAAGACGCTCACTGATATTCCAAGAGCACCTATTATTGCTATTCGCCATAATAACTCCTTTCTTACTTCTTCCACCGAAATTGCAAATGCCTTTGCTTCTACCTGGTGTAATTACGCCCAAGACACTAACTTTTCCGAAGAATATAATTCGTTAAAGCAGACAATCCTGGCTGAAGTATATAACCCCGCCATAGTCGCAGAAGACGCTCTCTACCTAGAAACAGAATTCTCCCAAATAGAATTAGATCTCGCTCTGCAACACGCTAAAGGGAAAACTCCGGGGAAAGACCGTATAACCTATGATATGCTCCGCAATCTACCACTTCCGGCAAAACGTATCCTTCTATCATTTTACAACAACATCCTCAACGTGGGGCTTTATCCTCACACGTGGCTATCGGCCACCATACTGCCAATCCCTAAGCCAAATAAACCTCAAGGCAGCACAAGTGGGTATCGCCCAATCTCACTAACCTCCTGTCTCAGCAAAATATTTGAAAAAAATACTCACGAAAAGGCTAATGTGGTTTTTATTGAAAAATAATTTAATAAGTCACAACCAGTCAGCATTTAAAAAGAAACATGGAACCATTGACGCACTCCTCCACCTACAACACTTTATTGCCGATGCGCTCTCAACCAAAAATCACATTACGGTGTTAACCACTGACTTCGAAAAAGCGTTTGATCGCATTGGCATTCATGTCATTTTAGAGCAACTCAAAGCCTGGAAAATTGGGAAAAAGATATTTCAAGTCGTAAAATCGTTTATGACTGGACGGGCATTCCAAGTTAATATCAACGGGCAGCTTTCAAAACCTTTCCCACTCAATAACGGCATCCCCCAAGGCTCCCCTTTATCGGTTGTCCTATTTATAATAGCATTTAAGCAAATAAATAGAATAACACTAAACTACAAAAATATTAACTTAAATATTTATGCAGACGACGCCATTTTTTATACCAAAAATAAGGACTTACCAAGCACAAAAAATACATTTTTAAAGCTACTACTCGAACTCAAACAATGGGGATTAAGATCTGGAGCCAACCTTGCTTATGAAAAGCGCAAAATTTTGCACATCTGTCGAAAACAGGGCTGCCCCCCAATTGATATCAATGTTGAGCTCACTAATATTCAAAATGTAAAAAATTTAAAAATATTAGGCATTATATTTGATTCTAAATATTCTTTCAAAGAGCACTGCCAGCAGTTAAGAAAAAATCTAGCTACCAGGCTTAATATTATTAAATACTTATCATCAAAAAACCTTTGTATACATACTAACACATTAATTAACATAACAAGATCAATAATGCTATCCAAAGTAGATTATGGACTCCCTATTTACGGGTGGTGCGCTAACACACATATAAAACTTCTGCAAGCGCCATACCATACAGCGATTAGACGCAGTTTAAACGCTTTCCCCACTTTATCAGTTAAATGTATGTTAGCTGAAGCAGGTCTCCCCTCCATTGTTGAACGGCGCGATCTCGCTACTTGGAGACTGATCCCAAAGTTTATTAATACCACAAATAAAACGCTATTCAACATATTCCGTCTCGCTGCATCCCACAAACGTAACTACTCCACCAAATCTCCTATTCGTCGGTGCATATCTTATTGCAAGGAACTAGAGATTCAAATACCCCCAATGGGAAATCAAATTTGTAAGCAAGCACCTTGGTCGCTACCACAATCTTCTTTAACCGAGCATTTACACACCTACCCTAAAGCACACACCAGTAACGAATGCTTTAAACAACTATTCATTGAGCACTTTAACAGTAGCCGGATGATCAACTGGACCCCCATATTTACTGATGGATCAAAAACTGACCACAGTACAACGTTCGGTGTAGTGCACCAAAATGGAACACTCATAACACTACAAGCCGCAGAATTTGCATCTAAAAACAAAGGGCACTTCGTTATTTGCACAGATAGTATGTCTGTAGTCTCAGCTATTAAAAATATCTACAACGATAACTCTATTATCAACCGAATTAGGGGCAGACTTATAAAATACAAAAATAAACTCCAAATCTTTTAGGTTCCTGGGCATAAGGGCATCCCAGGCAACGAGTTTGCTGACGAAGCGGCCAAGAACGCTGTCTCATCACCATGCCTAACTTTTAATGCATCGCCGAGCAAGGATTCACGGAAGATGATAAATAGACACCTCCGTAACAAAAAAATTTCAGACTGGTCCCATTGTCAGCATCTTTACTCCACCATTAATCGTGAATGTACGAAAGCGCTTTACCCAGCGGAATTGTCAAGGGAAGAAATTACCTACTTTACTCGACTGAGGCTCGGCCACACAGTGATTACGCATAGCTACATTCTTCAATGTGAGACTCCACCTGTCTGCCCGTATTGTTCAAACCGACTAACTGTCCAACACATCCTCGACTATTGTCCAAACCTATCGGCGCTTCGAGCAAAGAATTTTGGTACCACTGTACCGTCAACTCTACTAAATGAAATTAACATCGGAAGCGTTAAAAAAGTAATTAAATATATCAATGATATTAATCTAAGCAGCAAAATTTAAACCAAATAAAAATAAATTATTATATAATACCAATATGTTAAGTGCGGAATATAAGAACAGCATTTGTATATGTAAAAAAACCAGAAAACAAAATGATCGTATGAAAGTATGCAAAAATAAGTCTAAGATAGTTACAAAAGAAAGAATTCTAAACATTTAATCGCACCGTAGGCCCTGGTAGCTAGTGTGTATTTTTACTTACATAAGTTAGTTTAATATTTCATATTACTCTAATAAATAATAATAATAATAATAATAATACCCCTAATATATTTTTATCACATTTCAAACCAATAATTATGTTTGTTTATATAAATGGTAAATAAATGTCAATCACAATTCGCCTGAGCTGATTTTGAGTAAAGCGAATCCATTCACTCTCTATGACTTAGACCATAAAAAGTGGCTGACCAACTGATTTGGTGTTTGTTGTTGTTGTTTTTGTGACAGCATAAAATATTCCCCATATTTTGAGGAATGTTGCTGAAGTGACAGTCCTTGGCCGGATATGTGTAAATCCGAGTCGTTCCGGTATCGTAAAACCGACTGTCGTGGGAATTGATGTCTGTCGTTCGCCTTGCTGGAGTGACCGTCAAAGTCAAATGTGTTATTTACATTAGGTTTAAAATCTAATTGTCGCTATTGTAAAATGCGGATGTCGTGATATTTTATTCTTTAATTTGAATAAGGTAAGGGACCTTTTTTCGAGTTCCAGGTGAAGAGCCGAATCGGCTGTTGTGGAGTAGTATATGTCGGACGCAGCTTGAGGCTAAAGGCGTGATTGCTCGAAACACTTGTGCGTATATTGCACACACTGGAAAATATGCGAAATTGTTGGCGACAGCCGTTCCGCACCCACCGCCGTTGTGTGTTACTAGCTCCAACTATGTGCCATCAGTTGCGGTGGAATATAATAATAATGTGTATGGGCTGGAGTCGCCGCCGCATAAGTTTGTAGAAAGGATAGAATTAATTTCAATAAGTGATATTAGTCCAATTAAGTTGCATTTTCTTTTGGTTGCATATGGAATAAGTACACATACATATGTACATAAATACCATTTATGCGCTGAACATTTAATACCTCATCATCGTTGGTCTCCTTGGCGTGGGGATGAGGCTTAAGTGTTGGCATGGCTGTTCCTTTCGAGGTCTTCCATGCCACCACGAACTAAGAGGGAGGCTCCATATAAGAATCAGTGTAGGATTCGTTCTTGCACGGATTCTTATGTGGAGATTACCGTACCAACATCTCTCTGGTCCGCATACCTTGTAACCCTCCTAGTATCTCCCAGCTCTCCTTCCTCTCTAGCTAATCCCCCACCCCCCCCCTAATCCAGGGTGTCAAGCGTCACCGTGCCCATTGGTCGGTTTGCAGCCAGGGGGTTTAAATTCCGGCTGTATTTTAACGGCGCCTCCCTGACACCGGGCCACCTCAGGGAGTAAGTTTGGCCTTACCGCGGCAAGGGGCGCTGTCTGGGTGTACCACCCATTTTCCCCCTCAATATTTCTAGACCGCTGCGCTTGCCTCGTCGAGCAGGTGGTCGTACGACCAAGATGAATACAAATAAAAACAAAGCAACAACAACAACAAAAAACACAAAACAATTGTCTTCCCCATCTCGGGGTAAGGCAAGCATGAAAAATTCTTCTTCCCCATCTCGGGGTAAGAATGCGCAGGCGCAAGCGCCTATCGCGCCGCTTCGCTCCGATAGGAGCTCTTCCGGGCTGGATGTGAGTGTGCACACCGGCCCGTGACTTCGGGTGTTATGGCGGGGCCTAGCACCAGCAAAGCTGCGGGGATTGTTCTGGAAACGGCAGATCCCTCCGTGGCACTAGGCACTAGGGGCCCGTCAAACACCGGCGCGGCTGCGAAGCCTAGTCTCGCGAAGGCAACGCTCTCACGGCCTGGCCCGAGTGGACTAAGGCGACAAGTAGCCGCACAAGATAGTATAGTGGGCGTGGCAGCGATGGAAACTACGAGCCACGCCCCTCTGATGTTGGAGTCGGTTCAAATTCGCTGACAAGCGTAAGGCCGCGAAGACGTTAAAAAGATACGACGGGGTCCCGTTGGAAACGTTGTCCCAGAGCGCGAAGGAAGCGGTGGAAAGGGCGAAAGCCCTGCTGCCTAACTTCCGGGTCACTGGGGCTTCGGTGGAAAACCGGGTGCCTCCGTCAAAGCGACAAAGATCGGCGGAGGAACAAACTCCGGTCTCTAAAAGAATCCGGCCGCACTCGTGGGTGGGCAGGCCTAGCTTTGCCGAGGTTGCGAAGGACAGGATCCTTATTGGGGTCCTGGACCGAGGCAACGAGCTCGGGTCCATACCAAAGGACCAGTGGAGGTGGGTGAAGGCAGCTCTGGCGAACGTCATCTTTAACGTTCTGCTGGAGAACCCTGGAACCCCCCCTGCCTGTAAGGACGCTGGTTGGTACCAGGGCCACATTAAGGTGGTCGCCTGTGAGGACCTGAGATCGGAGGCGCTGTATAAGGCCGCCGTTGCAAAGGTGGGCCCTGTCTACCCAGGGGCTAAGTTGGAGGTGGTAGACTGGAAGGACATTCCAGTCAGACCCCGGGCGAGGGCATGGGTTCCGGTGACACCTTCGGCACCGGAAAGCATCCTAAAGATGCTTCAGGTGATGAACCCGGCCCTCCCAACAAGTGATTGGAGGGTCGTCCGGGTCGAGGACGCGGAAGGCCCTTCGAGACAAGTGGTCTTGTCCCTAAACAAGGAGTCCATCGGTCATCATTAAGGTGTACCGCGGGGACGCTCAGCGTGCCTCTGGTGCGGGTGCAGCAATGGACGTGGACATTGAGGCACCCGAACAGGAGCCGGAACCGGAACTCTCCGACGCTGAAGGCAGAGTCTCCTCTCAGACAAACTTTGCACCAACAATGCACAGGATGTTTGCGGAGGAGGAGCTGCTGCTCAGCGACGGAGAGATGAACAGCCCAAAGGTGCGAAAAAACCTAAAAAACACAGATTGGTGCTCTTACAAAATGTTATTTGAGGATAGGCTAAACAGCGAACCTCTTATTGAACCTAATTGTATCGGGGATCTGGAGAACATGGTGAACGTTTTTACGCTGACCTGCTCAAATGCCCTAAATCAGGCTTGCCCTGAACCAAAACAATGGGGCAAACGTAAACCCCATTGGTGGTCACGCGAGTTGGACTCACTACGAAAATCTTGTAGGAAAAACTTCAACAAAGCCAAGAGACTTAGTCTCGAGCTGGTATGGCTAGAGTACAAAAAGTCTCTTCAGACCTATAAAAAAGCTTTAAGGGAGGCAAAGAGATCCTCGTGGAGAAACTTCTGCGGCGGTATCGAGGGTGCTTCCGAGACAGCCAGGCTAAGGAAGATTCTCTCAGGATCCCCTAACCCGATACGTTTCTTGCAAAAGCAAGACGGTTCCTGGACCTCAACGGGAAAGGAAACCCTTGAATTGTTATTAGATACCCATTTCCCTGGTAGTACAATTGCGGAGGAAGGAACTCCTCCGCTCATCTCCTCCAAACCCGTTAACATACCGGTTTCGGAAGAAAAGGTTAAATGGGCTATCCAAAGCTTTAAACCATACAAATCTGCTGGGCCGGATGGGATAATACCTGCCCAGCTAATTAAGACACTGGAGCTGTCTGCAAAATGGCTCTCTACTATTTTCAGGGCCTGTTTCAAACTAAATCACATGCCGTTGGCATGGAGAAATGTCACGGCTGTCTTTATTCCTAAAGCCGGTAAGGCCTCACACACTAATCCAAAGGATCTTAGGCCTATCAGTCTATCATCCTTTGCTCTTAAGGCACTTGAAAGGATTATTAGTAGCTACCTGTCCGATACCATCGACAGTAGACTACTGTCTAATGACCAACATGCCTACCGCAAAGGCAAATCTACTGAGACTGCACTCCATAGCTTGGTCGGCTATATTGAGAAGTCTCTCAGCGTTAAGGAATTCTGTCTTGTAGCCTTCCTGGACATTGAAGGCGCCTTTAATAACGTATTTCCAGAAGCTATAACTGCCGCTGTTAGGGATCTAGGGGTTGAACACTCACTGGTTGACTTTATCGGCCAGCTACTCTGTTGCAGAGTAGTAAGGGCTAAGCTGGGTGCGAGCGAATTGTCACGGCACGTGTCGAGGGGGACGCCACAAGTAGGCGTCCTATCCCCACTCCTATGGAACCTCACCGTAAATACGCTACTGCGAGATACGGCATGGGGTGGCGCAAAAGTCGTCGCGTACGCCGATGACGTCGCGATTGCAATCAGGGGAAAGTTTCCGCAGACATTATGCGAGCTGATGCAACGAGCGCTTCGGGAGGTATCCAAGTGGTCCACCCATTGCGAGCTCAGGGTCAGCTCAAGTAAAGTGGAACTTGTACTTTTCACGAGAAAGTATAAAGTGCCTTCTGTGGCTCCACCGGTACTAAACGGTATCCGGTTAAGTCTTTCTACAAGTGCCAAATTTCTAGGCGTTATTTTAGATAGGAAGTTGAGCTGGAAGGAGAATCTAGTTCAACGTCATGAGAAGGCTTCTGTAGCCCTCTACACATGTAAGAGAGCCATAGGCAAGAAATGGTGGCTAAATCCCCGGATCTGTCGATGGATTTTCACAGCGGTCGTCAGACCAATACTCCTATATGGGGTGATCGAGTGGTGACCTGCATTAGAAAAAGAGGGTAACCTTAGACTACTCACCAAGGTGCAAAGATCTAGTATGATCTGCATAAGTGGGGCGCTCAGAACTACTCCAAATGAGGCCTTGAACGTCATTTTAGACCTTATTCCTTTAGATTTGGTTGGACAACAAATGGCAGCGATGACTGCTTTGCGACTAAGAGAGACATCCCAGTGGCACCCTGAAAGCCAAGGGCACTCTTGTATTTTGAATAAGTTCGGCTCTATTCCGAGCAGCACGGATCGGTGCGCCTTGACATCGGTTTCTGAAAGTAATTTTACTACACGTATTCCAAGCAGGGAGGAGTGGAAACTTGAGTTTCATACTCCACCTGATAGCATTGTCATCTATACAGATGGCTCGAAACTCGATAATAAGGTAGGAGGAGGCGTTTTCTCACGAAACCCTCTTCTGCAAATTTCCTTTAGGTTACCAGATCACTGCAGCGTCTTCCAGACTGAGGTCTCAGCTATCAGGGAGGCGGTAGAGAAGATTGGGACCGGGATTATAGGAAGAGACATCTTCATTCTTAGTGACAGCCATTGGTATGCCGTTTGCCACTTGCAAACTGCTACTCAGAGATTGTACATATAAGCAAGCTGACAATAGATGGAGGCAAAATACGACCTGTCGAACCTCAAGGCAGATGTGGCCTAAATGGGGCCGGAAACGGTCGCGCAGCGTTCTCTCTCTAAGTAGGGAAAACATTTCCAATGTCATCGGGGCTCTAACAGGGCACTGTCTGATAGGGAAACATGCTGAAAGGTTGGGAGTACCCTTCCGAAGATGCTGTAGGAGCTGCAAGAATGACGAGGAGGAGGAAACGATCTTGCATTTACTGTGTAAAAGCAGAATGCGATATCTGGGATCACCGTTTTTGGATGACCTTAGTGAGGTTTCAAGCACCGAGGTAAATTGTCTGTTGAAGTTCATCAGCGAGGCAAAATGGTTTGGTGAGGGGTAATTTTTCCTTTTGGATGGTACAAATTTTTCCTTGTGGTAACACAATGGGCCTCCTAATATTGGCCTAAGTGAGCCGCTGTAGGCGGCTGCCACTCCAACCTACCTACCTGCCTAATACAATTTTAAAGCAGCCTTCCAGCTTTGTAAAGTCCGCAATCCAGCTCAAAAAGGAAATACGCATTTTGAAGCAAGAAAATAAAGATTTAGGTTTTAAATTACAAGAAGCAAACGTGGTGCTTAGTAATTTCAACAAAATTTTCACCGAAGGTCAAATCCGAAAAATATATTTTTTTTAATTGGTAGAAAATAGTATTACAACAATTGGTTTATTACAGATCAATATGTTATGCGGTACCGCGAGCTTACAACCAACTTTACGTGTTTACCCACGTGTCCACACTGCAGCGTTGGTACCACAAAAGCGATCATTTGAATGCATGCAACATATGTCTGAGATTTGCGATGATGACAAAATGTGTGTTTTTACATTCAACAAAATGAGGGTCGTTGAAGCAAGGTCGCAATCTTTGGAAGAGCTTGAATATCACAGTTGGTAAGATAAATCATGTTTAATTGTTTTCCATATATTTTGAAATCTTGCAATCAGCAGCAATTGTGGGAGCCTGGGGGTGTTATAGTTATACAGAAGTGAGGAGATGGCACCAACCATCGGAACTCCTTGGTTAACTCTCCTGAATTTCAATGTTGAGCCTCTGTAATGAAACCGTGCTATTGTGCGGAAGCAAACCAATTTCACTTGCGAAAATTTATCATTTAGGGTGTTCACGGTAGGCTGGTTGTCAGGTTATGTGGTTGTTTGATTATGTCAACAACAACAAAATTCACTGTGGAAAAATAAGCAACTACGACCAACCTAGACCCTTGCTTACAGATTAATAGCCCTGCCACTTAGAGTACGTTGCGTGCATTCCGCCGAAACATTCGACTGACAGCTGAGTAAATTATGTGTATCTGTATGCAGATCGCCACATTCGCAACGCATGCAATACCGCAACGTACGACAGTCGCTCTACTCTCTACTTTTGGCGCATTCAAATCCGTCGCTAAAGACAGCTGATTGTTTTATTTTGTTTGTGGCAACATTGTCTTTGGTGGCGACAACGCGTCAGTGGTAAACATATTTAAAAAGAATAAACAAAATAATAAATATCAAAATTAACAAAATACGATTACTTTGTACAGAAAGAAAAATTTCCCGCCAATACAAAACAGCTGATTTGTTTGCTTGCGAAAACGTTTCATTGTGGCTTGCCTTTACGCTGCGTACGCCCTGTCAGTCGCATGCTTCGCCGGAATGCACGCAACGTACTCTAAGTGGCAGGGCTATAAGTGATTATCTGCTTATTTGTAGTGCTGGAAAATATTACGAATTTACCTAAATGGCAGCACAAAGAATAAATAAAACTCAGCGAATGGCATCACAATTCGGGCTTTCATGTTGGTAGCCCTGGTATTTACAGCTGTTTTTTGTTTACAAAGAAAATATAAATTGATCGCAAGTAAGTAAAAAGAAGTTTGCGCATAATAAAACTAAATGTATCTTAACTTATTTATATTTAACTTTCAGTGTCTAGTGAAAACCGCAAGCGCAAAAGGGAAACGGAGGTGAAGAAATGGACGGAGGAGGAGGTTAGAAGGGTGCTTACATATATGCAGGCACGCAGAAATATCGAGGTGAGATTTTGGATTAAGTTATTTTGGTTTATCTTTTATATTACCGCTTGTGTTTGCTTATTAAATTACAGAAACCCACAGCACAGCTGTATTATAAAAAAAATGGCAGAGGAGATTGGTATCGACGCTAATTGGAACCTGCTTAAATGCAAAGTGCGCTACCTCAAAAACTCCATGCAAAAGCCCGATGCATGGAGGAATTCCACTGGCGCTGGAGTGGAGGATGGGGATTCAGTAACTACAGTGAAGGGTATGCATTATATCTATTTTAGTCTGAGCTAGTACTATAGTTTTAAATGTTCGGTTTATTTGCAGATAAGATACTAAAAATGTGTCCTCATTACGAGCAACTGACCGACATTTTCTCAGCTGCTAGAGAAATCGAGGTGATTGTAATGGATTCGGCGGCTGAATTCGATCCAAGTTTCCTCAATGTCAGTGATGTTGAAGAAGAGAGCCTTGGGTTGGATCAACAGCCAACGGATACCTTGCAAGAGCCGTCAACCTCTGCCGCAGCTAGAACGTTCGGGGAAAAAGTCCAACGGAGACAGCAAAACACTTGCATCGATAAGCTGGCCACGATGGAAAAAGAGCGAATGCATTTCCGTGAAAAGCAATTGACGCTGGAGACGAAAAAATTTGAGTGGATGAAGGAGCACGAGAAGCAAAAAAAGTATGAAATTAAAATGAAATATAAATATAAAAAAAATAAATAAAAAAAAAATCAATGTACAAAAAATAAAAGACTAAAATGTAATAAACTAAAAGTGAATATGTGTAATAAATAAGACTGAAATGTAATAAACTAAAAGTGAATATATATAACAAATAAGACTAAAATGTTAGAATCTAAAAGTGAATATACATATGTAATAAATAAGACTGAAATGTAATAAACTAAAAGTGAATATGTATAATAAATAAGACTAAAATGTTAGAAACTAAAAGTGAATATATATAATAAATAGAAAAGACTGAAATCAAAAATAAGACTGAAATGAATAGTTTGAAAAGACGAAATTTTATTCAAAAATTAAATTGTACAGTGCTTGTCTTTTTAGTTCAGGTGTAGGTGCAACAAAGACAGCTCCATCGTATTGGAACTCACTTGCTCCGCCAGTTTCACTTTCATTTTGTGAAAAATAGCACTCTTCCAACAATAAATTATGCAGCACACAGCAGACGAGGACCCATTTATTAAAAAATTCTTGACTCTGCTTGTCTTTTAATTTAACTCGCATTTGTTTCAAGCTACAAAATTTTTCTTTAAGGATTCCGAAGAAATTTTCCACCCTAACACGGTATTGGCTATGTACTTTGTTGAATTTTGCTTGCCTTTCAGTTTCCAATAAAGTAGAATTGCTTCGATATGGTATTATCAAATGTTTCGTCAACTGGTACGCAGAATCACCTGCAATCCATTCTTCTCCATTGAATAAGCTTGGCGTGTTTCTTCCAATATGAGACTTCTTAAACACTTTTGAGTCGTGGTAGCTTCTGGGATTGCCCACTTCGGCGTGTAATATACGTAGCTTAAGGTCGCACACAACTTGCAATTTAATAGAGTATATTCGTTGACGGGAGAAATATACCTCATGGTAGTTGTTGGGTTTTTCCGCCAGCTTAATCTCGCTTCCGTCAATGTAACCAATGCAATATGGTAATTCACTGAATGTGCTAGCAACAAGACGCCGGCGCTCGGTCGCACTAGGCCAATCAATGACTTCTGGTAATTTCTTCCAAATGGCTGAAAAAACTCTTTTCGTTATTTTAGTCAAAGTGCCACCGTCTCCCACACCAAACGTTGTTGCAATTTTTCGAATCGAAGCACTTTCACCCGATGAACCTAATCGGAATAACACGATTGCGAGTTGTAAATCTACGGGCAGTTGTAAGTTCATACTTGAACCTTTAAAGACTACGTCGTTTGATATTAGCTGGAGAAGATGAGCGAATTGTGGTTTGCTGACCCGCAGCATTTGCAGAAATCGTCCGTCGTCAAAACAACAGAGAACATTATCTCGCCAATGAATGGATTTCGGAACATGTAACTCATCTCCTCGCCGAATAGAGCTGATTATTCCTATATCCTCCACCAGTTCATCTATTGTTTCATCAATTACAGCATGGCACTGATTAATACTAGGTCAAGTTCCTTCAATAAATTCTATATCTAGAATCGCTGTATTTACTCTGAATTCTATTATTTCCTGTTTTAAGTTAAACTTAGGCATCGCTCAGCTGTTTGTATAAAAATTAGCAAGTAACCAACACATAAGGGTGTTCACGGTGACCAGAGGTTATTTTTAATTTTACAACCCCATAACCTGACAACCAGCCTACCGTGAACACCCTAATTATTGCCGATAAAAGTTGGTATCAAATACTTAAACCATCTCTATTGTGAATCTCAAGGCTTTTCTACAACTTAAGCAAATAAAAGTTCGAAAAGTGACAAGTATCATCCCAAACACGTAAGAAATCATTATTGCACCGAAAACACGTACTGATAAAACACAAAATAACAAAAGCTAACGCAAACTGAAACCAGGAATGAAGAAGCGGAAAACTCAAACTTAATTGACAAACTTATTTGACAAAATGCAAAAGCAATATAAAACACAGAAAAAGCAACCAAATACATGACACTCAAAAATACCTTAGAGAGAGCTTTGAGGAACTGAGAAATGAAATAACGAGATTGACAGGGGAAAACAAGAAAATAAAAAAAAGATATTTTTTCATTGCTTAAAACACAAAACATAATAATGAAAATTACTTTCACACCTTTAATAAATCATGAAAATTAAATTACGGAGTTCAGGAGTCAAACTCTGCAATATGAACGAAGGACAAAAGGTAGAAGAGATAAGCAAAAGCCTAGTTGAAATATATGTTATTTATTTTAAATGAACGTTTTTTTAAAGAGCGTAAATATTAATTTGTACAAGAAATGTTTAATTCCCTAGAAAACAGTAACAGGGGGCGGGCCACCTTTTCTGTCGTAAACCAGAAAGGAGAAACGTGCCGACTAAGGCCGAAGGCCGTACGCCCTCAGGCGAACAACGCCACCTTGAATTTTCTTTTGGACTTCAAAATTTCTCTGAAAAAAAACTGTAATTTACTCCATTTTCAAATTGGTCCCCTGGGGTCTGTGGAGAGGCTAGAGGGGGAGGGTTACTTTGTCTGCAACCTGTGACTGTGGTATTTCTAATGAAGCGGGTTTAGGGTGCCATGCGCCTGCCCTCTCCGCCAAATATCCCAAAACCTTTGTACAAATAACTAACATTCCCCCATGAGAGCACATATATAAACTTTCATCACTTATTGGAGAAAGTGCTGAGCGACGTGTTGAGTAAAACCAAGGAGGAAGTCAAATACAAACACTTAAAATGTGTAAGGGTACACGAGTGCATAAGTTCGACACGTCTACCTGCTGTTAAATTTAAAAATAGTAGTTTTTGAACTGAATATTAATATTGATTATACTAATGAAAATATGTACACTATATCGATCTCGATCATATTAGAACTGACAACTTTAACTTTGGTTCCATTAGAAGATAACCCAATATCAGACCATAGGCTAGTCTCCTTAGCTGTTAACCTGAAAACGAAGTTTTCTGTCAATATTTGATTACCGCTCCTTTAAAGATGAATGTGCGGAACCCAACATAATTTCATTTCGATTTTCACATAATGCTATGTAAAAGTATATAAAGTTCACTAAGAGCATTTATGTATGTATATATCAAAAAAGTATATAAAGTATATATGTCTATGTCTGCCCTTCTTTGAATTTTACTATGAAAATTTAGATTTAAAAAAATGTGTGGCGATACTGGAGATAGATTTGTCTAAGGCATTCGATTCAGTGTACTTATTTTATTGAATAGGGTGAAATATGTTGAAGTAAATGAGACAAAAAGCTTGTGCAAAATCTACAGCTGGCTTAACAAGAATTGGTTAAAAATCAACCTGAGCAAATCAAAAATTCTGATATTAAAAATATAAGATAAAAAGTGTTCATGCATTAAAATATCAAGCAATTTGGATGAATTCCACTCAATTTTACCATTCACAGAAATGAAAACAATATTCCCAGAAACCACCTGTACGAGGTTCTTTCTATGTTGCAAAAAAAAAACAATAATGTAAATCCAACTTGGAATCTATATGCCCAAGGAATGAATGAATTGCAAAGACTTCAGAATAAAATGATGAAAAACATTTTACTTTATGGCTTTCAAAATAATATTTTAGAAAGTAAGCCTTATTAAACCTCTTTGGAGGCAATATTCGATTTCACTCATTGGTTTAATTGAATGCAAGCATATAAAAAGGTGTCAACGGACTACATACATACATATGTGTCAAACCTTATATAACCAAGATTGATAGAATAAGAGATTACGCTTTGCGCAGGTCCGTTACTCTTTGCTTTACGATATTGTCGATCAGCTGTTCGAGTGATGACGTCACTTCCTCAAAGTTTCTTGAACATTACAAAGCAAGTGATTTGAGTATTTCGGTGTTTTATTTATTTCGGACATTTTATTAAAGTTTTTTGGGAAGTATAAGGCGATTTTAATTTATTATATCGGTGTAAAAATTGATATACGAATAAAAATGAAGTGCACAGTATTAAATTGCCACACCGGCTACAACGTTAAAGGATCCCAGTGCAGCTTGTTTTCTTTCCCAGTGAATCCCTTACTGAGGGAAAAATTGATGCAATTTTGCCGCCAAAACAAGGAATATAATTTTAAAACATCCTACATATGCATGGAACATTTTACAAGAGAGGACTTCGAAAATATCAAGTTTGAGCTGGGTGAATATTTTAAATTTCAGTGGAAATTGTGGATTTATTTATGAAAGTGCTGTTTAATCAATACATAGGTTTTGCAAAGAAAAGGATTCTTAAACGAGGAGCCGTACCATCAATTTATAAGCCAACAGATACTAATCCGTAGCGTTCGCAGAGAATTCAGCGCCGCCAAAACAAAGAAATTGTCGGTGAACTCCTGCGACAGAGTGAAGTCCCACATGAAGGTGGAATTTGTTGTAAGTTGAAAATTTCATAATTTCAACAAGATATTTATATAAATTTAAATTTCAGCTGAGCTTGTTTCTAATGAAGAGTTAGAAAAAGATGGTGATGATGACCAAGAAGCCACAGGAGAGAAGGAAAATTGTGCGGTTGAAGCTAACAGGCTTTCCGATGCGGCACTAATGCACTGCAGTCTTACAATTGATTCCAGTTCGCAATCAAAGATGTAAGTTTAGTACACTTAAATACTAATATTCAGTGCTTCTATTACCGAATCTATATATTTAGAGAAGAGTTACAAGAAGAAAACTTGGCTCTACAAAAAGAAAACCGCAAGCTGAAAAATTAAATCACTGCCCTCAAACGCGAATATTCCTGGAAAGAAAAGAAGCAAGCCTACAATGCGGAATTGCTGCAAAAGCGTGTGCTAAAAGCCGAATACGTCTGCAAAAATATGGAGGACAAGTTGGCTGAAATATTTACAAGTGGTCAAATTGAAAAGCTAAAAAATGGTGGTCATAAAAAAGTAGCAAACTGGAGCGAGAAGGATATAGCCCAGTCTATAACTTTTTACGCTGCAGGCGCAAAATCCTACAAGCTACTATACAAAAAAGGCTTCCCGCTTCCTGGAGTCCGTACTTTACAAACGTGGGCACAAAAAATTGATGTTTCCAGAGGAATATTACAGCCAGTGTTGAAAGTAATGGCTGCTTGTACGCATATGAGCGAAAGGCAAAAGCTATCTGTCCTGTGTTTTGACGAGATGAAAATTCGGAAAACGTACTGCTACGACACTTCATCCGATTCAACGTTAGCTCCAGTCAGTTATGTGCAAGTAGTGATGCTAAGAGGTATGTACATACATACATATATGTACATGTAAATAATTCTATACAAATTTCATAATATATTTAATAAATAAATATTTTTACTTTTATCCCTTTAGGCTTAGTATCTAACTGGAAACAGCCAATATTTTATAATTATGACTGCAGAATGACTTCTGATATATTGACCCCTAGTTTGATATTTTGTAGTTATAGTTGCTTGTAGTGGATTCGTGCTGGCTTAATAGCTGCAGCATTTGTTGCAAAGTAGTTTTGGAACACTTCAGCGTCTATGACCTTATTTAAGTACCTGAAATATAATAAAACTTAAAATTGGTTAAGACGCTAATATAGAAATAACTTGCCCTTTTCTCAAGATTGCCTAAATTTCTTTAAATGGTTTTATTTTTATTTACATCAGCCAAAATGCTTGTCTGTTTACATATTTTGTTTCCAAATCATATGGAAGATTAAAATATCGTAATATTTGTTTTATCGTACTTGAATATCGTATTGATGGTGTGACGTACATGCGCAGATCGTAAATTATTTTTGTTCGTTGTCGGCGCAATCTTTGCTATATCAATCTTGTTATATAACAATATGTGATTTAACTTATTTATTTTATTTACTTTCAATTATATTTTCAGATTGTGTTGCAAAGCTGCGGGAACAAGCTAATGTTCTTTAAAATGCAGTAAGAGGCTATCAAAGGTACGCAACCAACTTTGGATACCGCGTCATCAGCGAAAAACGTGAAAAAACAGCGCTAGTGAATTTTATTTGGGCTGCTGCCGCCACAATACAAAGCGCAGCACCTTACTTTTATTATTTTGTGTGTTTTGTCTTAATGTAAAAGTCATACGTAAGGGAAGTACTTTTATCCTCACCTTTATTCTCTACATCCTGAGGTAGCCACCTTAATCCTGGTGATAAGCTATTTGTGTGCCATTAAATTCCTTTAAGGACGTCAATCCTTCTAAAGAGGCAAGCACGAAATGCGTCTATTTTCTACATCGAGATGTGGCTAATCCATGTTATAAAGTATTTATGTACTAAATTTTATACAAATCCGTCCAGCCGTTTTGGCGCGAAAAGGTAACAAACATGCTCACACACATACACTTTCACAATTATAATATTAGTAGGATTGGTAAGAAGCTGGATTGTTATTTAATACAGTACATTAATATGGAATCCATACTATACAAATAGACGGAAGTTGCTTGGATTCCAGACTTTCCTTGGTAGAACTTGCTCTTAGCTAATTTTTGCATACAATACCATATAAAATGTTGAGTTGCCGAATTTCTATATTCATCCGCGAGATTTAATGCGTAACAAATTATTTGCGGATTAGGTTCATACAAGTATTCAAAAAACTAGTAAAAGCGAGTAAATGTGAATGTGTCAAACCAACAACTGTAGTGTGTTTGACAAAATAAAATGTAAACACAACAGCAGCCGGATTCCAACATTCGCTATCGCTTAAACGCTAAAATTTGCTAAAATGCTAAAGCTAAAATTTTATCCGAATTTTTGGCGATCTCCAAAAATTGCGATTCTGACACCCTGTCTCTAAAAATTGCTTAGCTTAAATTTTAGTTTTTTTATCCGGCCGCTGGAGGCGCTGTGCAACAAGGGCAGCTGTCAAATTTTGTTTTCAATTTAATTGCGATAAATAACGAAACCTCCATTACAATTATATTTTATATCCTCCAGACTAACCATGAGTGCTTTGCAAAGGTTTTCATATCGTGTTGCAGCTGATTCGCAAAGAACATTGAGGAACAGTCTTCGCAAAAGGCGCAAATCTTTGAGGGAGTCTACAGATCCCTTCAGCATTGCGGAAGAGAGGTTTATGGAGTTGTTTAGGCTAACAAAAGAAGTGTGTATAAATATCTTTGAGGAGATCCGTCCTCATATGAATGAAAGGGCAACAAAAGGACTTCCTAAAATGTTGCGATTTCTGGAAACTTTGAAATTTTTTGCACAAGGTGATTATATGCAGTTTTGCACATTTTTCAACAAACAAGTTTAATTAAAATAAGTGTCCCTTTCAGGAAGTTACCAGCGGTCAGTTGGGCAAGACTTTTTGCTAAATTTGTCGCAGAGTAGCATTAGCAGATGCGTAAGGGAGGTGGCCAATATAATGGACAAACATTTGTTGGCCAAGTATGTGAAATTTCCAACCACCCTCGAAGACATGCAACCAGTGAAGGAGAAGTAAGAATTTTATAGCATGGAAAGTGGCATTTCTATAACATTTATTGACTTCCTTAGATTTTATCGGGAATTCCATTTCCCAGGAGTGATAGGTGCAATTGACGGTTCCCACATTAGAATAAAGAATCCAGGCAAGGACATTGAGCACATATATGTGTGTAGGATAGGAGGTCATTCAATAAACGTGCAAGTTGTATGAACAAATTAATATTTATTTGAAATGATCTTAATGCAGAAATTTTTTCAAGGTTTGCGATTTCAATTTAAACATATTGGATTGCAATGCGAGGTTTGGTGGAACTGCTCACGATGCTTCAATATGGAGAGCGAGCGCACTTAAGGTTCTGCTTGATAATAAATATTCAAATGGTGAACGAAATTTTTGGTTGCTAGGTGAATTTTTTTACTACATATTTGCTTTTTTTTGGTTGTATTAAATTTCCATTTGTTTTATATGCAGGTGACAGTGGTTACCCCCCCCCCCCCCCCCCCCCCCTTCCTTTTTTAATGACTCCAATTGGTGGCAACAATTTATCCCAATCGGAGGAAAACTACAACGGACGACACCGAAAAGCAAGAAACTGCGTCGAACGCTGCTTTGGTGTGCTAAAATCGAGATTTCGGTGCCTCCTAAGAGAAAGGGTATTAATGTATGACCCCATCGTAGCAGGGAAAATAATTAACTCATGCATAATTTTGCATAACATTATGATTATAAATAATGTCGATGCCGATTTTGAAAATATTGAAACTGAAACTGAAATACTTTATGAAGACAGTGGGATAGGAATCTCTCCTCAAGGCATAGCTGCGAGACAACATGTAGTAAATCGTTAAACGTAAAATATTGTTTTTATATCAATTTATTGCAATACAAAAATGTTGTCTTATATGTAACAGCACAAAAAATGTACCGCAGTGGTCACAATAATAGAACCAATATTTCATCCAACTATTTATAGCATTTAATTTAGCTTATTCATTTGTTTAAGTATCATAATTTATATTTCATTTTTTAAGCATAACATTTACACTTTTAAAAAATTGTTAATTGTAATTTAAATGTAAAAATGTAAATGTAAACTAACAACAATATAAATATTACCTATTTTTGTTGATTTCCTTTTTAGCACCAAATTTTTTAAGTCGCTAAATTTCTATATTTTTTAGCGTGCAATAGAGATTTTTAGCTATGCAAAATATGTTGGAATCGCTATTTAAGCTACGCGAGCTGTCAAAAACAGTTCACTCATTTTATCCGGGTTCATTTTGTTCATCGCTAAAATCTGCCAAAAAAATGAACCGAAAATGGAGACTTTTGGAGATTTTTAGAGATGCTTTTTTATGATAGAATCGGGAAAATCATTTGGCAATTTTTAGCGATGGAGTTTTAGCGATAGCGATAGTTGGAATCCGGCTGCAGAAGTATATTTTGAGAAATGTTAAATTAAATTGTGCTTGTCAGAAGTTATTTTAGAGTTGACAATTGCAAATGAATGAATTTGTAATATCATTCAACACGGTAGAAAATGCTTATATTACCTACATATGTATTTCATTGTATATTTATAAAAATCTTATATATATACATAATTTCAGATTGTGTTCTTTAAAAGACGGTAAGATACTAACAAAAGTACGCAACCATGATTCAATAAGGTTTTGTAAATAAGCTTTCTAGCTCCCACCTTACAAATCGGTTTCTTAATATGAAAACTGAGTTGCCTTCTTCTAAAGGGAGTAGACATTTAAGTTCTTGGAACAAAACCAATAGAAGGCAGCGCGCTTTTGATTAAAAAATAACTATTAAGTTAGTTTTAACCAATTCAATGGAAAGGAATGCGGACACACGTTGATTTTGGAAAAACTCTTTTCATAATGTGAACATATCAAACTCGATTTTGCCATGTCCGGCTGTCTGTTTGAACGGATACTAGCCCTCAGTTTTATAAACGAATTTTTATATTAGTTATGTTTACGTATTCCCCAGTAAAAAAAAAAACCGTTCAGTAGCTTGCCAGTAACGAAGTTGCAAGTTTTTGTTACAGTGATTTTAATTTGGCGCGAAATTTAAAAACTACATACTTTAAATAAAGAAATAGCACACATGCAGTAAAAATCCAGTAAAATTGTTGCTGGTTTTTACTGAATAATGAATACGAAAACATAACTAATGAACCCTAAACCAGGCCCTGATTGTGTCACCTGTAGTAAAACAATCGAAGACAATAAACTCATTATATTTAATTGTACCAAATACTAAGAGCATTCATAACTTCATAAAATATAACTTAGTTGATGGTGTTATAGATTCGTGCTTGAAAAATAATTATTCTACCTGTGTAAGTAGTTTAAATCGACAAAAAACATGCTATGTAAACATAGTAAACACTCTTCCGAAGTTTTATGAAATACTTTGGCTAAATCAGCTGTTGGTTCCTTATGAGAAAGCTGACACCGATTTTTGGGTTTTAACTAAAGGCCATGGTCTTTACTTATACTTATGTATGTACATATGTATGTATATACAGTGGCTCACATCCGAAATGATGCAGCAGCGAAATGAAAACGCGCTTAGTAAAAAATCATGTTTATATTGCGATATAAAAATATTTTTACTAATTTATTAATTTGGTGCATATATGTTAAATCTTGTATGTAAAATAAAAAAAACGATAAAATTATTTCTTTTTTTACAAACGTAAAGTAAAAACATGTTCGTATACTGAAATGCAAGCTCACAGCTTGCATCAACACAATGTTGCCATTCATTTGTTTGCATACATACTTTTACACACATCCGCGTTGTCAATTACAATTTTTCATTGTATAATAAACCAAAGCCAAAAACCAACAAATGCAAATAGTTCATTTATCTATAATTAACATTATTAAACATCGATTTTAAATTAATTTAATAAAAATTTAAATTTTTATAAGGTTATTTTGTTAATGATTTTAAAAAGTTCTGCGTGGCAACACTGTGCGGTGAGAGAGCATTCAGCTGACACGGCTTCACGGCAAAAATCTAAATTTCTCAGATTACACACGTACACGTCGCGCGCAACCGTCACACGTACACGTTGATGAGTTTTCATTTACATGGCGATCTCATGTTTGATCGTGTCAGCTGACACGTAACGTACGTTTGCGTCGGTGACTGTGGGCACCATTATGAAGACGACAAAGGTCAACGCAACATCGCGGAAATGGTGAAACTGTGTCAAGGAACTAATTAGCATATCATTGAACGTTATGTTCGTCAAAATTGTGTCGCAAATAAAAAGAAATCGGCTCATAATAAAATATTTAACGAAAGTGATTCCCGTTGGATTGTACGGAATATACGCGAAAATCCCCATTTGAGTGCTTCAGCTTTAGGCAACGAAGTTTAAAAATTTCTTAGGAAGAAAAGTCATCCGGAAACCATACGAAGAGTGCTCAGAAAAGCTTATTTCAATGGCCACACAGTCCGAAATAAACCATATGTCAATGATAAAAATCGAAATGCAAGGTTGAAATTTGCAAACGAGCATTTATATAAGAGTGAAAGCTTCTGGAATACCGTAATTTTTACAGATGAGAGTAAATTCAACCTTTTTAGATCGTATGGAAAGAGCTATGTACGGAGAAAAGGAAATGCTGAACTACAACCACAGAATCTACGTAGCACCGTAAAACATGGTGGAGGGCATTTAATGGTGTGGAGATGCATATCGTCTTCTGGAGTCGGAAATTTGGAATTCATCGATTGTACTATGGTCACAAGTGTGTATCTGGACACTTTGAAACGAGATTTGCTACAAATTGCCGCGAAATTAAATACTTGCAACTTTCGGCACTATCAAGATAATGATCTGAAACACAAATCCAGAGTTGTGCAAAGTTGGCTTATTTGGAACTGTCCGCACATAGTACAAACACCAGCAGTATCCAGATTTAAATGTAATCGAGAGTCTGCGGTCAGTTTTGGAACGAGAGATTCGAAAATACGAGATTCGAAATAAAACCGACTTGAAAAACGCCCTGCAGGCAGAATGGAATAAACTTGCTCCTAATTATACAAAGCAATTGGCGGAATCCATGCCGAAACGTATGAAAGCAGTTATATAGTAGGGGTATCCCACAAAGTAATAATCGACCTAAAATTTTAGTGTATGTATCCTTTTTTTGTTACTGCATCATTTTCGCTGTGAGGTGCGCTTTAATACTGAGGTTTGTTTTTGTTGTTAATTAAATAAAATAACGGGGAGACTAAGATGTCTAAGGCGCCACGATTTGAAGACTAATTCTGGTAGAACTCGACGAAATAAACACTTTTCATGAATAAAAAATTGCGATATCTCGCTTCGTTTCCGAGATACATCGGGTTACATTTCAGGATCGTAGTCTTTTTCAAGATTAAAAAATTTTGATATCTCTTCGTTTTCGCGACGTGCGTCCGTTTTGCGTGTGGTTGCGTGTCCATTTCGGCTTTCGCGCGCCTGCTTTTCACAATTTGTAGTGTCAGCGTAAACTTTTTTACTTTTTTCGCGCCGCTGCCGTGTCGCGCTTTGGATTTCTTGCAGCAGCAGGTCATCGAACATTTTTTTTTTACTTTAGTAGTGTGTTTCTACGTACGAGTTTATGATAGTTCGTAACAATTGTTACGAATTATCATCTTTTGGGGTTTTCTTACGCAAAAACTTGCAAGAAACTTGCAAAGTTGGGGAAATTGAGAGAGCGAAAATGACAGTTCTTTGGAGGGGAAGTTACAAGTTTTTACTGGATAAATTTTTACTCGTAACAATTTGCCAGTACGGAAAACAGCTGATTGCAAGTATTTGGTCGATCACAAAAAGAAAGCAAATATTAAAAATTGCAATTATTTTAATTTAAAAAGGTGAAAAATGGAAAAAGTGAGTAAATATATATGTATACGTAAAAATGTTTGTGAAGTTCATTATGTTAATATATTAGGAAGAGGGCAGGAATCCGTGTGTTTGCGAAGATGGTGGTGCCCCTTCGGCCGGAGTGACTGCAAATAGCACTGCACTTTTTTAAATGTTCCAGGAGAACATGTTATTTCGATACTTTTTTTGTTATTATTTTCCATTTTACAATAGATTTATAATATTAATAAGTTTTTAAATTGCAAAATATTAAACTTTTTCTTTTTGTTTGATTTGCGCGCCAAACAAGAATCAGCTGTCAGAAAAACTTGCAAGTTCTTACTGGTTTTGCGTTTTCTTACTTTCTTGCAAGTTTCTCTCACTGAGAGCAAATTTTGCTTACGCCCTAAAATTTAGTTACTGGCAAGTTACTGGATAATTTTGTACGTGTACGCACCTTATATCTCGGAAACGAAATTTTTTATTCTTGAAAAACAGTTTATTTCGTCGAGTTCTACCAGAATCAGTCATCAAATCGTGGCGCCCCAGAAATCGTAGTCTCCCCAAAATAACTATACAATCTGAATTTTTTAAAGCATAAATTAAATGTTTATATCTGCCGCTGTTGAGTGGTATTTATATTTTTTGGAAGATGTATTTAGTTTTCAGGTAATAGTTGGTTTTCTATTTCTTATACGGTTGCATCACTACGGCTAGGCGTCACTGTACATACATATGTACATATGTATGTATAAAAGCTAAAACATTTAATCTTACTATGCCATTCGCAATCTACGTGACCACGCACAATATTCTTTTGAACCGACTCATCCTTGCCGTATACTTTTATTAAAACATATTTGAATACGCCTTCCTCTATGTCAACGTTCGGTACTGCTTTCAATCTCGCATCAACCATTTCACAAAACCGTCGAAGAACTTAAAAAATAGAATAAATATGAAAATTAAACTTCTAAAGGAAATAAATAGTTCCGTACATTTTGATAAAGATGATGGTATCATATCTGGAGTTGCCAACGATACATTTACATATATCGGTGAAATAACATTGACGTTTTAAACCCAACCCACCAAACAAGAGCTTGGCACGTGATGCAATGATGAAGGTAGTTCCATTGTCATTTTTTGGATGTCATATTAACTATCTGACAATTAAACAGACTATGACATTTCGTGCTACTATCCATGATACAAAAAAACTTTTTTAAACCATTTTGTTTATTAAATGCAGACAAATTAAAAATTATTGTGCGGGAAAGTTGATTAATTAAAACAAAACCAAAAATAACAAAAATGAGCTCCTGCTTTCAACAGTACCAAAACATGAGGCATTTATGCACATGTACGGGATAAGATTTCTTCAATTCCCTGCAATTCGACAAATTTGGGAGAAGTGGATGGCAGCATGCGGTATTAAGGAGTGCAACTTGCCAAAAGTACCTTAAGCCCATTTTACGAATAACGAGACGTCTCTAAGAAAGAAGGGCAGTGTCGAATTGTGAAAAGTAAGCAAACTTATTGCAAATGAGGCAAAAACATAAATATACCAAATTTTTAGTAATGAAACGGGAAAGGATTTGGGTCAATAACTTACCTATTTGGGGACTGTGTGTCTCAAACTTTTATAAAAGTGTAAGAAAATTATCTTAATTTTTTATTGTTTACGTAGATATGAGAAAGGCATGGTAAAATTTGAACACTTGTGGATTCCCCGAAAAATTGGCAGAAGTGCTTATACAAGCGTTACAACCTTTATGAAAAAATACAAGTGAAAAATCTTAGCTTTAGAAGACTTCTCACTTATATTCATTCACAATGGTTGCAACTCAAACAGAGTAAGTTAATACTCATACACAAACATATTGACACAGCATATTTGTATGCAAATACATTTATGTACGCCGTAGCCGAAGGTGTAGCGTGTGCGCGCTTCATTCGGTGGGTTCCTGGTTCTGGCCGGGGCAAGTAACATGAAAAACTATGGAAAAAGTTTTTTCTAATAGCGGTCGCCCCTCGGCAGTCAATGGCAAACCTCCGAGTGTATTTCTGCCATGACAAAAAGCTTCTCCCAAAAAATATTTCGCCGTTCGGAGTCGGCGTAAAATAGTAGGTCCCTCAATTTTTATTACAACATCAAAACGCACACCACAAATTGTAGGAGAAGTTCGGCCAAAACCGCTTAAGTGATTAAAGCGCCAATTAAATAAGTATATAAAATAAATATAAAATATATAAAAATATAATACATACGTATACATACATATGTATATATCTATCTTAGTGATTCGCTCGATTTATACAAGCTTAAGTGCGCTTAACCTGATACCGAAATACAAAGGGGAAACTTTACAATAGGGCACCAGGCTTTGGGAAAAATTACTTCCTGAGAGGGGTAATTATGGAATGAAATTCATTTTAACATCAAAACTTTTGTTTTGGCAACTTTATTAATTTATTGAATCTTCTCTGTAAGAGACTAACAATACCGTTTAAAAGATTCATCTAATTCTAAAAATCTACACTCCTATTCGAGGAGTATGTCTGCGATACGGGGCCTAAATGTTAATTACCGGGCTGGCAAATCTTTCACCAGAGTCGTGTTCGTGTGGCTTGATCGGTAAGTGATTTTGCTAGTTGATTTAAGTGCACGTTTAGATTGTCTAAATACTTTTCCTTGATGTTCGCTATTCCATTTTGTTCGGATGGGATGTTGAGGTCATCATGGATGTTCTTATTCCGAATGTACCAAGGAGCTCCAGTGATTGTCCTAAGAATTTTTGATTGAGCTCTTTGAATGATGTCCACATTACTGGCATATGCATTTCCCCACAACTGTGACCCATATGTCCATCATGGCTTTTTTTTGGCAAATTTAGTGGAGAACGTGAGTGGATGAGCCAATGAAGGCCATTGGCTTTCAGCTTCATTCGAGTTTTCTTAGAAGCAATGTGTTTACGCCAAGTGACACGCCTATCGAGATGCACATCAAGATACACCACTTCATTGGCCTGCGGAATCGTAATGCTATTTAGGGACAGTAGCGGACATGAGTTCCTAGTTAATGTCCTTGTCTCAGATATTAGACGGCTAGCACCTACAATAATGTCAGCCTGGAAATCCAACTGGGCTGAGTAGGCAACTGCGCAGTAAAGCCCTCTCTTGACGAACCAAAACCGCACTCTATAAATATCTATCGTGTTCTATTGTATGGAGCTGAATCATGGCCACTGTCAGCATCGGCTGACAATGGAATGTTCGAGAGAAAGATTATCTGTAAGATTTATGGACCTTTGGACGATGGAACGATGAGCTTTACAGCGGCTTCGTTGGCTGGGGCATGTGCGAATGGACGAAAATGCTCCAGCCCTGAGAGTATTCAACCAGCTGGTGGTGGTAGAGGAAGCGGGGGGCCTCCTGCGTTGGAAAGACCAAGTTGAAAAGGACTTGAAGTCACTTAGTATTGCCAACTCGCGCCAGTTAGCAGGAAGAAGGAGTGACTGGCGCAATTTGTTGAACTCCAAAATCTCGTAAGAGGTTATAGCGCCAATTAAGTAAGTAAGTTTAAGTTTAGTTGCTCTTTTATGACTTTATAAAGCAAGAAAGCAAGAAGGGTTCATGGTATCAGGCCGGTGTTCTTACAACAGGCCGGCGAACTGATTATTTCACACCTGGTGAACAAGGTGGGGTTGGGCCGGAGTAATATCTGAAGTCGGAAAACGAGACGGACTAAGAAAACAACTGTAGCAGACAGGATTATATATCTGAAACCCAGTATAGGTGGCCCCCAAGGGGGTGTTCTATCGCCCCTACTATGGAGCCTAGTTGTAGATGAATTACCGATAACATAAGCTGGCAAGGTTATGCAGACGAAATTTTCGTTATAGCTACAAGTAAGTACGAGGGCACATTGCTATGTAATATTGGGCAAACAGCATTAAATCTGACGAAGGTGAGTTGCGCTGGAGGAGGTTATCCACTTAAAACAACAATGATAAGAGTAATCGCATTGGGTGGAATTGAAGCAGGTTTCGTAAGGTACGGCTTCTCTGGAAGGAACATATCGATGCCACAGCATCCAAAGCAACTAAAGGAATAATGGTGTAGAGACGTCTGGCCGGAAAATCTTGGGGGTGCAGCCCGAGCATACTTCGATGGATGTTCATAATGTCAACTGTGAGAAAATCCCTCCCTAAGTTCCAACGTCTATCATGCGTCTGTACAAAGGGAGAAATGCGGGTCGTTTCCGATGACTGGCACTTGCTCATCTTCCCAGAGATGAGATCATAAAATAACTATATTTGATGGAAGATTTAAATTCGAACTAGGGAATAAACTTCATGGAGTACGTCCTCGCTGCAAGGACACCTACGAGGCAGCTCTAGTATACAAGTTTTACAAGTCATTGCAGACTGCGAAGCCATTTGTATAAGCTCGGAATATGGACGAACGAGCCGTGTCGTTTCTGCGAGTGTAGCGCCATTTCAAGGAGACGGTAGAGGTATCTGGGTTCTATAGCCCTGAGGAGGAACGCGGGCGATCGCTACCACAAACCATCATCTTAGATTTCCTAAAAGCGTTGGGACTAGACGAGGTATTATAAAGAAGAGGGGGCAATGTAGATCATAAGGTCGAAGTGCATACCTCAATATACCTCTGCTAGGGCGGGCACCTTGACGTGGTGCAGGGGCTTAATCGGAGCTCAAAACCGATCCTGCCATCGAGAGGGGGCACCGTCGGACAGGTGATGCCTCAACTGGATGGTAGATACCGCTTGAGCACGATGACCAAGAACTGCCACCTCCTGCAGTCAGGAGGACAACCGGCTGTGATATAACGGCGCCTCATCGACACAGGGCCGAATCGACGAGTAACGGTGGCCTTACCGCGACAAGGGGCGATGGCGCGGCAAGCAATCAGAGTTCCCCAATTTTAAATATAGACCGTCAGTATTGCCTCGGCGAGAAAGCGGTCGTAAGAACAAGATGGATAACAAACAAACAAAAAACAGCAAGAACAACAACAACAAAAACAACACGAACAATAGCAACAACAAAAAAGGGAGACGGGGAAATCCCCTCCCCGCAGACCTTTCCCCTGCAGAGGCAGCCCTCTTCGCCGAGCACGCTCGGGACTATAGCGACGGGCCCTCAACAAGTAGGGATGCAGCGAGGCACCGGGAGAAGGTACCCAGTGGGAATATGACCACGGGCAAAGCTGGGCACGAGCCAACAAGCGAGGCATCTGCCTCCAGTAAGCGCTCCACATCCCCAGCATCATCAAAGAGGCACCAATCCCCTAGTCCAAACCCCAGCGAGCCTTTTAGGGTGGTTAGAAGGCCCAGGACCAGAAGGGGCAAACCACCACTTCTGCCCCCTCCGGGGAAGCCAGGGGACCTTGATGACCGAAGGAGATCTGGGCTTTCCGGGTCGGGCGTCAAGTGGTATCTAAGGTACCTGGAGCAGGGAAAGCCTCCTGAAACAGCTCGCGAGATGGCTGGACAGAGGATGAGACTAGAGAACGAACCCGCACCCGCAGATGAGCGTAGAAGCGGGGAACCTAGGGCACAGCACAGACCCTCGCCCGCTGTAGAGCCTACCAGCCTACCACCGCTATTAAGCGGAGAAGCGGGCAAATAACACCAAAGGCACCTAACTCTAAAAGACAGCGGGCCCACCCACTTCCTCCTCAATCGAACTCGGCAGGTCAGGAGGGAACTCAGGATTGGGTGTTGCCACCAGCTACTCGGATACCCTCAAAAGTATCCTGCTGGCGCTGTTTCCCGAGAACTATCCAGCGGTAGCGCTAAGTTCAGAGGACCTGACAAATCTGCAGGAGGCAATAATGGACGAGAGGAGAGGAGATACCTCCTACGCACACGATGATGGTGTTCCTCCCGAGGAGTGCGGTCAAACCCGTCGTGCACGCCATCGGGCTGCTGAACGCCCAAAATGAGTGAATCCATACCTCGGCTTGGCGTATAGTGAGCAGTAACGTATAGGACAACGGTATACGACTAGTCGTTGGTATAGATAAGAGGTCCTTCAACAGAATGAGGAGAGATGGTTATCGGCTGAACTACAGGTTCAGCTTTGTTACTATAAGGCCCTGGCGACCAAATATCGTGCAGGGTGACGAGGACTCTTCTTTAAAACCTCAAACGTCTGCGCCGTCTACATCGACCATCCCTTCTCCCAGAAACATTGCTCAGGATAGCACAGAGGTTCCCTCCACACAAGAGTTAATCGAGGGGCTCGACTTGAGCAAACTCGAACTCGACAGGAGGGGCGAGAGCGAGTTACGGCTCTCGGAGGTAGACGAGTAGCAACTATAATGACCCCGCTCATGACAGTAGCCCAGGTCAACCTCCACCACGCAAGAGCGGCTTCGGCCGTTATAGCGAGGAGGCTTGCCTCTTAAGATCTGGGCATAGTACTGGTGCAGGAGCCGTGGGTCTATAAAGGCCAGGTAAGGGGCCTGAAGGAAACCAATAATAAGGAAATAAGGGATCTCTCATCTGAGAGGATATCTAATGCAGGACCTGGTAGCGGGCAGACAAGATTGGAGGTGGACAAAAGCTCCATGAAAGTGGTTTCAGCGGCCGCCTACATTGCTGGGGACAACACCATACCCCCAAAAGAGGTCCAGGAATTAATAAGATACTGTGAGAAGGCAAAGCTGACGATAATTATTGGTTGCGATGCCAACGCGCACAATGTGGAGTGGGGCAGCACCGATACCAACGGACGTGGTGAGTCCTTATTAGAATACATAATGTTGGGCACAGACCAACATTCATTACCAGAGCTAGAGAGGAAGTACTTGACATAACACTCAGCAGCAAACTGGCTGACGATTTGATCTCGCAGTGGGAAGTTTCCTCAGAACCCTATCTGTCGGATCACAGAATTACCCAGTTTAAGCTGAGCGCTATGATGAAACCACAGGAAAACGAACTGGGAGAAGTTCAGCAAGCCTAAATCTGCCTGGTATAGGGCACATTCAAAGGAAGACAGGCTTTATAGAATTAGAAAACAGGGTGCGAAGATTCAATGACGTTGTCCCTGATGCCTTCCACTGCAGCTGCCCTGAAACCAAACCGAAGGAGAAGTCCAAGACTCCATGGTTGTCTCAGCACCTCTCATCCTTACTCAAAACCGTGCGAAGGCTTTTTAACAGAGCTAATCGTAATGGATGCTGGGAAGAGAATGCAGCTGGTCTAACAGCATACAGTAAGAAAATCAGGAAAGCTAAAAGGAAAGCTTTAGAAGCTTCTGTGAAGACATCACTTCCACGCCGGCAGCGGCAAGGCTTCACAGATCGCTAGCCATACATAAGGTAGAAACTAGACTACCTATCAAGCTACCTAATGGTACGTATACCGCTAGTGCAGAGGAAAGAGCGCTAGCTCTGTTGTCGACTCACTTACTTGATGCGTCTGCGCCTGAATCTGAGTCCTATATAGAGAAATGAGACCATCACAATCTGATTGGGAACTAGCTAAAAAACTTATTTACGCAACACTCAGTAAGATGGGCCATGAACTCGTTTGAACGATATACATAGGTCTCCGGGGGTGGATGGTATCTTGCCAGTGTTATTGCAACAGGGCGGCGATCAGATTACCCCACTCGGTAAAGATAATGAGGGACTCCCTTGCATTGTCATACATTCCAACTGTGTGGAAGAGAGCCAAGGTAATATTTATACCAAAGGTTGGGAAAAGGGACTAGTCTTTGGCGAAGTCCTTCAGACCAATTAGCCTAACCTCCTTTGTACTAAAAATAATGGAGAAGATCATAGACAGTGAGATCAGGTCAAACACTCTGCGGCGGAAGCCACTACATTCCAGTCAGCATGCGTATAGAGCGGGAAGGTCCACTGACACTGACCGTAATATGTTCATTTCTGCACATAGAAGGAACCTTCGATAACGCCTCACATACGGGGGTATGCAAGGCGTTGGAGAGAAGGCAGGTACAAGCGCCCATCTGTCGATGGGTAGAAGCTCTGCTTAAGATAGAACGGCGGAAACTAGTGTAGCAGACAAGGTAATACCTGAAAACCAGTAGAGGTTGCCCACAAGGGGGAGTCTTGTAGTAGATGAACTCCTAGAAAAACTCACCGATAATGGAATTCGCTGCCAAGGATATGCAGAGGAAGCTACCAGCAATGAGAACAATCTCATTGGACGGTACTCAAGTTCCTGTGGTAAGCAAGGTGAAATGCTTGGGTATAACCATGGACTCTAATCTGCTCTGGAGAGAACATGTGGATGCAACATTATCCAAAGCAACTAAGGCAATAATGGCGCGGAGGCCGAACATACTTAGATGGATATACACCATGATAGTCAGGCCGATAGTAACGTGTGGTGCAGTGGCATGGGTCTCAAGGGCATGTGTATGCATAACGGGAGCAATGCGTTCATGTCCAACGGGGCACTGGAAGTGATAGTGGACCTGACACCACTGCACATAAACATAGAACAGTCAGCCAATAGAACCCCACTTAACATAACTAGGGAAGGTCATAGAAAAGGTAAGATTATATCATCCAAAAACATGGAGAAGCTGAGCATCCAGCTTCCTCTTGCTCAGCTTCCAAGGGTTGAGATCATCAAAGTAACTAAATTTGAGAAAAGATTCAAAATTTAATTATGAAACAAAGCTTCATGCAGTACGCCCTCGCTGGAGGGACACCTCCGAGCAGGGTGCTTGCACTCTGGTATACGGATAGATCAAAGACTCCGGAGGGTATATGGGCCGGGGTGTTCGGTCCCAGAACACACCTGTCTGTGCCAATGGGTAAATGCCTAGCATCTTCCAGGCGGACGTGTACGCCATCCTCCTGCATGCAGAGGTAAACTTAAAAAGGAACTATCGCAATGAGCGGATAGTCATTGTAAGTGACAGCCAAGCATCTTCCAGGCGGAGGTGTACGCCATCCTCCTGCATGCAGAGGTAAACTTAAAAAGGAACTATCGCAATGAGCGGATAGTCATTGTAAGTGACAGCCAAGCAGCACTCAAGGCACTATCATCGTATGAGATTAGATCCTCATTGGTGCTTGAGTGTGTAGAAAAACTCAACTCTCTAGCAACCCACAATCACATCCAGCTCCTCTGGGTTCCTGGTCACAAAGGCATTGAGGGAAACGAGGAGGCCGATCGATTGGCTAGAGGTGCGGCGGAAAAAACACCCATAGGACCCGAGCCCTTCCTGCCGGTAGGTCGACATACCATAAGGGAGGTGCTCAGGGCAGAGGAAAATACCTTAAAGGAAAGACACTGGCACCAGATGGCAGGGTTACGCCAGACGAAATGTCTATTGGGAGGGTATAATAATAAATGATCTAAACAGTTTATTAACCTCTCAAAACCCCACTTTAGGATACTTATAGGTTTTCTTACAGGTCATTGCAGACTGCGTAGCCATCTACACAGGCTCGGAATATGGTCGAATGAGTCGTGTCGCTTCTGTGCCTCGGCCCCGGAGACCCCGATGTACCTGCTCTTTGACTGTGAAGCCGTCTCAAAAAAACGGAAGAGATATCTGTAGTGCGATTCACTAACTTTAAACGGTACGACAATTACTATTTTTAGCGGCAATATTTGCCGTTTGCACTAACGATTTTGCGATTCACTAACTTATTCTTAACGACACTTAACAGCTGTTTCGTTGTATTTATTCAAAGTGATAAAGAGTGTTATCTCTGTCAAACTAAATGTCAAAAAAAGCGAAAAGCATAAAGAGGAATAGAAAAAAAACTAACGAATGCCTGCTGCCAAATACAAATTTGAGCTATTTTGTTATATTTCATTAAAATGAAATAGATATTAGTTTGTTTCAAACTACAAACACTTAAAATTTTTTATATATATGTAGGGTTCGATGAAAAGTATTTATTTAGCGTTTAATTGTATTTCCACAAATAATTTTACATAGTTTTTATGAGACGGTACATATTAAAATTACAATTTATAATTCACGTTTATTTTCGTTTCATTACAATATTATGTCAGGTTTACATTTATTTTAACATTCTTTCACTCTTTAGTTGCAAGTTTAGATTTTGGGTTGCACAAACTTTATTTTTATTAAAAAGCTCTTGCCATGCCGTGGCGCGTCCGGGCGATCGACTCAACTAACTCTTTTCCAAAAATCTCCGCTATTCAAAAGTTCCGTTACATTTTAATTGCATTGCTTGGTTGCTTTATTCTTTTATTTATTCGTCTTTCTAATCTTTGTCCTATGTCCGTCTGTAGAGTTGCATTTATGCGTTTAGTGTTGTCAAACGTCTTACTAACTTCATAGCTCCTATCCCACATACATATATTGCAATGATCCATTGTAGCAGAATTCCGGACTCTTCTATGAGTGTTTTGTTAGAATAGTCATCAACTCGACTCCAATGAATATGCGGAATAACCTGCAAATATGCCATGGTTATCGTTTTCAAACTTCGCGTTGTGATCCAGCGTATTTAGGATTTACATACATATATTTAATTTTTTTTAATTATAGTCATTTATCTATATATTAAAACTAAACTATATTTCAGTTTTTATACATGGATCCTTGTAAAAGTTTGCTTTTTCCATTAGCATATTAATTGAATGGTAGATGTGGTGGTTGGCATAAGCCTCCTCATGATTCCTTGGTGGCAAAATTGATATATGCGTGGAATCGACGGCTCCAATAGAGCCTGCCACAAAGGGAGACGACGCCGAAGCAAACATTTCTTTGGCAGATTGGCGTTTCACTTGGGTCATAGGAAACCTCACTTTCTGGTGAAACAACGAATCATTGATTGCATCCGTTACACGATGAATGCCGGCTTACGGATAACTAGCTCATGGACATTCCCTTTTGCTCGCCTACGGATCATTGATAGCATTGATACCAGTTGCGAAGAATCTCAAAGCCACTAGAACCTACCAATATAAAAGTAAACTTTAAAATTGCTTACAGGGTTAAAGATTACACAAGCTACCTGTTTCTCAGTCGATTTTTCTGTTATTCTGGAGCCTCTTGTTTGGTTGTTAAGCTGAGAAATTGGGTATTCAGCCAAGTTTGGAGTTAACCGATACAGCTTCTGAAATTCTGTTGAAAGGGATTATCCACATCCCGGAGTAAACGTCGATCCTTCGTCACCTCGTGATAAATCATATGCCGAATATTCAAACGACATTATTTAATTTCCCCTTTTTAATTTTTAATTACAAGAAAACAAATTACCAAATTTTAAATTTGTCTTTTATTTAAGTTGAAATCACTAATTTCACTTTTCTCGATTGAGTTAAAAACGTCAAATTTGTTGTCGTTTAGTTTTCGGCCATCGACTAGCTAACATCAACAGGTGATTCTGCGAATGCGAAAATCGTTACAAAATGGTTGCTGAATAGCAGGGTCGTTAAAATTTTGGTTAAGTTGAGTTAACCAATCGAATATCTTTAAAATAAGTTAGTGAATCGCACTACTGGGCTCATATATCCCCGATCAGGAACTTGTACACTCGCTACCACCAACCATCATCTCAGACTTCCTAAGAGCGTTGGGGTTAGATGAGGTACTATAAAGAACGGAGGGCACAATGGATCGAAAGGTCGAAGTGCAAACCTCCACACTAATATCTATCTATCTATCTATACCTCAATATAAATATCTACCTATCTAAAAGTTCTTCAATTACTACCGACATATTGCTCAACGGTTGGTCGTAAAAATGTATGAAGTGATTGTTTGAGATAATTGGATTGTCTCTAAAAATTTTCTCTATCAAATATGCAAATGGAGTATTCAATGGGGTAGGACCTGTTCTTTTGTTGTTGCCGATGGTCTGACCAACATTCTAAAATTGGGTGAAAGCCAGATTGGCGGTTTAAACGAGGTTAATCGACTGAAAATGCCATAGCACGTTTAAAATTTGTATTCGAAAGAGAAAAATTAATTTGGGCAGCACTGGTTGCGGTGACCATTTCAATTTAAATAACTAAAAACATTTCCTTATATTAAAAATTGTGTTTCCTCTATTCATAGTTAATGAAAAGACTCCACATATTCATATTTTTCTCCAAAACGCTCCTCGGCAGGCAATGGCAAACCTCCAAGTGTATTTCTGTCATGAGAAAACTTCTCACCGTTTTTCGCCGTTCGGAGTCGGCTTAAAACTGTAGGTCCCTCAGTTTGTGTTACAACATCAAGACGCACACCACAAATTGTAGGAGAAGTTCGGCCAAAATCGCTTAAGCGGTTATAGCACCAATTAAGTAAGTAAGTAAAATAAACACAACTTTACCACTGTAAATTTTTACTCCTATAAACTCATTTTGATTGTGGGTTTTTTAAATGAAATATTCATTTACCATATCAAATGCATTACCTTTTAGGATGTTCACTATTTCATTTTGTTCGGATGGGATGTTCTTATTCCGAATCTACCAAGGAGCTCCAGTGATTGTCCTAAGAATTTTTGATTGAGCTCTTTGAATGATGTCCACATTACTGACGCATGCATTTCCTCACAACTGTGACCCATATGTCCATCGTGGCTTTTTTTTGGCAAATTTAGTGGAGAACGCGAGTGGATGAGACAATGAAGGCCATTGGCTTTCAGCTTCATTTGAGTTTTCTTAGAAGCAATGTGTTTACGCCAAGTGACACGCCTATCGAGATGCACATCAAGATACACCAATTCATTGGCCTGCGGAATCGTAATTCCTAGTTAATGTGAATGTGACTTGTTTACTCTTTTTCTCATTGACCCTTATGTGCCAGTTGGCCACACACAGTAAATGCTGAAGTAGAAGTCTGGAAGCATTGTTTGGGCATCGAGATATGCTAAGGATCGCTGTGCCATTCGCAAAGGTAGATGATGTGAGATGGAATGGCCTTGAGTAGCTCCGGCTACGATATCGAATTCTTCCATTATGAACACATTTTGTCATACGGGAAAACTCGGTCGCTACAAAGCCTTCAAAAACTTTTTGTGTATTCGCAGGAAGTAGCTTTACCTTTACCATTACCTTTTATGCAGAAAAAGACACATTACCATGAATTCAATATCAAGTGCATTACCTTTTAAAAAGAAAAAGACACATGATCAACGATTCATTTTTATATGCTATTTTTTATTGATAACAAATAATCATTTTCATAAAATTCAACTAAATTCAGTTATAACTAATTTTTTAATATTATGACTATGAGCAGCGGACGACAAAAAGCTGTTTGAAAGCAGAGTTTCCACAAAACTATTCATTAATGGCATGTAATAGCTTGACCAAGTTTTTTATGTTATAGTACTTTTTACAACAAAAATCACCTGAATAGAACTTTATACAAAGGACTAAGAAAAATTCATCTTATGAAAATCGAATTTTTAATGACTCTTTAGGTATGCAGTTTTGTAGTCCATCCAAATCCAATATAATAAAGTGTAAGTTTGAATTGCCTGAAAATTATATTTGATTTTTTATAGTTTTTTTCTGATTGCTTATTTTCTTTCATATAAAGCAAACTTGATGCTATTTTTGTATGGAAGAAAATATGCAACACCATCAGCAAAAAAGAAGCTTTAAAAAACAAACGGGAATTTTAAGCTATTTAAGACTTGCATACCTACAGTGTCGGGTATATCATATTGGACGAAATTCAATATAACAAAAAAATTATCAAAAATTTACATGAATTTATAGTTACTTGGAACTTGCGTGAAACTTGCAAGTTGTTAAACATTTTGCGTTCATGTGCTTTTTACTGGATAATTTTGAAAATTTGATTTTGTCGTACTGTGTAATCCTACTGAAACACTGTCCGTCATATCTCCTATCAGCTGCCCGATAGTGCTATTGATAATTTCGATCATAACTTAGTGTTCGAGTTTTTCTCAGATTCTCTCTCAGGCTGAATTAACTGACCACTTTTGCATTTGCATTTTCAAGTAATTTCTCTTTAATTTAATTTCTTCATAACATATGTATGTTATATATTGCACTACGCATATACTTTTGAAAATATTTTACCATGTTGTACCTTTCTTTCTCTATGTTTTTAATACAAACAAGTCATACCAATTTTGGATGTCTATTTCAAATATATGTATGACTTCCAGTAAAATTAAAAGCGGAAAAGAAAAGGAAAATATACATATGTAAATACAATTTGTTGAAACATTTATTACAAAATTTATTAAACTTTTGTTTTCGCATTTTGTAATCAAAAATAATATGCAAATACAACACAGTAACCCGTATTGCCATTTTTGTTCGATCAACATCAGTATTCGCCGCCCTGGTTTTCCTTCCTAATTTTTATTCGAATTCCTCTATTCGCATATCATTTATCGTGCAATGTCTATGTCTGACCCTTAGCCCTTATATGACATTCAATATTGGCTGTGATCATTCACAATGTAGAAAACTTTTCACTTGTAAATATTCACAATGTACTGAATTCACTTCCTGTTGCTAGCAGCACTAGAATTGCAAAATTCTGTTGGCGTTTCTGTCGCTATCAAAAATGTTCTGAATTCTGTTCCTGTTTCTGTTTCTGTTTCTACACTGCGTCTTTACACACAAAAATTTAATGAGAACTTTTTATTCGCTTTTTGTCTCACACTGCCCAGTAGCAAAAATAGGGTGTACAAATACTTAAGTATATGAAATGAAAATACAGAAACTTACATATGTACATATGTATGCATGCTTAAGTAAAATCGAAATGAACCAATATTCAAGCTTAAACCAGATTAGGACAACGCCGGCAGCGTACATGTCACAGCGGTCCCTGCCACAGGAATAGCGAAAAGAAAAGGAAGGTGATAACTGCAGTTGAGCGATTTATTTTCGCTGCAACTGCTACAATATAAAACTCGAAACTTCACATTTATTATTCTCTTTTTAACTTTTTGTAAAAATCAGTCAAAATTCAGAAAAATCAACTTTTTAAGAACCAATTGTGGCGTCAATCCTTCAAACGAGGCAACTACGAAGTAACCGAAGTGCTTTTGTCGACACCTTCTTTTCCCTGCATCGTGCATATACATGTGTATTCATACAAAGCATACCTGATAGATTTCTAGGTCTTATATCTTATGTAAATTAATCAACATACATTCATATAACGCAGCACATACGTCATCAGTGAAATACAAGTGTAAATCTGAACTTGGAGCGCGTGAAAATCAACTAGTGAAAGCTATCAAAATCATATTGAACCCAAAAATTTAAATAAATACATAAATTGTGTCAGCCAAAAAGAATTCCGTTCTTACGTTACGTTCCCCATATCAATGTAGAAGTTTTTTTTATCGATTTCAATTAAAAACAAATACTGAATCTTAGTTTCTCAACCTTTTGCATAATTTTAATGAATGATTAGCCGATATTGATACGTTTGCTATTTTAAAAATAAAAGAAATGTTCATATCAAGCCTACGTCTTGATTTCATCACATTAATTTGATGGGGGGTTGTACGTGACGTCACACCAACTTTTCTTACGTGACGATTACGTGAACGAAATTTAGTTTTCGAATTGTTTAGTTTCTTCCGTTGACGTAAAGCGCTAAAGTCATAATTTTTAGCAATTATCTTCGTAAAACTATTTGCAAACAACTCAAAACCTCTAACCTGAGAGTTTCCCATATTTTTCTATAAAAAATTACTACATGAATTCAATCATATCTACTGATGTAATTTTAATGACTGAACACAATTTCGATTAAAACAATGTTGTTAATTTCTGGGCACACATTGAGAAAGAAGATCTAGAAGATCAGACTTATCTTTAAGAGAAGCACAGCTCTAAGAACTCAATTTTCGATGGGAAACGTTTCAAAGTTCCCACTGTTTTACTGATCACAAAATCGTTTTAAAGTTTCAATTATGCACTGATAGCATCTACATCTGCAAATCGCATATTCTCGATCAATTCAAACTTTCACAGAGTAGCTCAGGCAACAATAGACCCGTTTTAATGTAACCGAGTTACAAAAGAACGCTCCAACTCGGATAAAATTTCCTTTAAATGAAAAAGCAACCCTGTAAGCCTCTTTAATGTAAGTTGCGATTTGTTTAGTGCCATTTAAACACGGAAAATAGTTGTGCCGGCAATTTTTCGGTTTATGTAGTTATATATTTACAAATACTATGCAAATAAAAATAAATTATGTCTAAAATCTTGAATTTCCCATGTATTTTCTTAGGGCTAATTCACAATAGCTCGGTTTTGCTTTACATGCAGTTCGTTATCCTACCTAGTGTTCTTTTGCAACTAGGTTACAAAGAAACAGGCCCAATATTTGCATATAACTAAACTCCTCTTCTTTCATCGAAAATCCCGTTCCGTGTTTCAAAATATCTCCGTGTGATACTCAACCATTCTAAGGTAGTTATGAGGATTGGTCATCCTGTCGGAATAAGGTGACGGCCGTTTACCTGAACCATTCCCAGCTAACACCTTTACCATTTACGGAGCAAAACTCGAGGTAAAGCAGGTTCAATAGTAAATCATTACATATTATGTGATTAAAAATTTTCCTTAAGGTGGGAAGCATTAAACCTAGTCCTCCATACCAACATTCTCAGGGGTCGTAGTTTTCGAAGTTGTTCAGGTTTTACAGTCGCTTCAAGCGTTAGAATTTGGGAACTCCATACGATAATTTTGAGGCATGAAATATCTCCGCAATGCTTACATTTTAAAAAAGGTCTTTTCGATGAATGTCTTGTACACAAAAGGAAGAAAATCTAAAAAGATATTAAATTTACTTCATCGAATGGAAGATTTTATTCATTTTTGAAATATATAGTTAAATTGTACCATTCGTTGACGCTCTTACACTAAACTGTCTTGAGCATTGTCCGATGTTGTTTGTACTGCTCTACACTTTCAATGCATTCATCGAACAGACCTACACTAAAGTATAGAGACGAATTTTCCGCCAAGTAATTTATTGATTAAAAATATGAGAATCAAATCAGAAACCATCTTCTTATTTGGTGCGTTTTTACTTAGTTTATTGTATTGCAGACCTACTTGAAGGGCTCATCAACATGTTATCAAAAGCTTCTGTTCCTTTTATTATCTAAACTGTATTGCTTTGTTGCCGTATTCACGCGCATCAGAACTAAACATTGTTTTAAATTACATTTACATTGTTTTTTCCTAGAAAAATTAAGTATTCCGTCTATTTTTAAGCGAATGTGAGTAATCAAACATGAAAATCGGTTGATTGCCAAGGCGCGCGAAAAGATGGAAGTTGGCCAACTTTCAGCTTCGCTTAGGCGTCGGCGTTGGTTTTGAGGGAAGTTTGGTAAACTTGTACATATGTATTCATCTTAAGGCCAGCGCAAACAGGCGCGGTACGGTACAGACCGTACGATATGCGGTATCAAATACCATGGCGGTATATGTGAGCACGCAGACAGACGCGGTATTGGAAGTGCGGTACAGGGCGGTAAAAAAAATACCGCAGCGTGCACAATTGACCGCGCGGTACAAGCACATATATCGTAAACAGGGTTGTATTTTTGGGCTAGAGTTTCACATACATATTTTATTTGCGAAATATTTTTATATTATAAATATCAATTCAGTTTCAAAACATTCGTAACTCATATGCTGTAAATCTCTTTGGTTTTATTTCTCACAAAGTAAGTAAAATAAATTAATTCTTATGTTTATGTTGGAAAATATTAATAAAATATGGCAATGATCCAACGATCAAATGCGTAAATGACTCAATGAAAAGAGAAGGTGGCACCCTGTTGCTCAACGAAAAAAAGCAAATGCAACGTTTTGAATATACTTATAGTTCTGTCCTTTGGATATATTAACGGTTAATATACTACAAGAAGCTGAAATTTATTCTTGGCTATTCCAAAACAATAAAAACTTTTTCACTAAAGCGGCAAATGGAAATTAAACATGAATTCGCCAAAATTATAATGCGCCATGAAGTTGCTCATTTTGAAGAGCAAAATCAAAATGATAATTCTCCGCAAACGATTGGTAATTTAACAGAAAATGATGCTCAGGATTCACTAGCTACTTATTTTTCAAGCTTCGAGGATTAAATATGTAATGTTATCAATTACCTATAAACTTACTTTATAAATAAAAAAATGAAAATATACATCAAACTTATTACCTTAAAGCTATCATTAACCGCTCTTCTGCAGATATAGGTTCCCTCCAGTTTGTGTGCTGTTTTGAAATATCAGCTCTTATTAAATTTAATATTTCGTCAAAACATTCAGGGAGCATGCGGAAGTTTTAATAAAACCTCTCCTCGTGGTTTCGCAAAAGGGGCATCAGCTTGTAAAATTCGCCATCTTCTTTTCTTCTAAAATTTATTTCATGTACCCATTTTCTTTTTCTAAAACAAATGCATAAGTACATACAGAACTTTTTACACTACACTATGAATATAAGTATTTGAACATATACCTTCTGCCTTCTTCATCAAGAAGCGCTGCTAATAACAGTAATTCGTCTTCATTTATTAATTAATTTTATTATTAAACTCAAATTTTCTCTGATGTATACATACTTACGTGCGAAAGCATAAGCAGCATGATTTCGCTTTTCTTATAGTTTGCAGGAATGTGTCTATATATAATTACAATCCATAACTTATTTCCAATATGGTCAGGCATTTTTTGCAGATAAGTTAACATTATACATTCTGTCGAATTCATCTTTCTCCACCAGGTTTGATATGCGTGCCTCCCTGCTAACCGCACCATACGAACATATGCATGTACATATACATATATGTATGATGCGAGGCACGCTGAACTTGTTTCTGTCGCTGTACATCTCATTATTCCGTCGCCTGCGATATTCGCCGTCGCAAAGGCTTAAAGGTCTAAAAATCTTTCGGAGTATCTGAAAGGAAGAGAAACTAAATTGGTTATCTCATCCGTTGTTGAGAGAGGATATGATTCTGCGCTATACAATACCATATCCATGAGATATCTATAGAGTGTGGTCGTAGTTCGTCGAAAGAGGGCTTTACTACACAATTGGCTAGTCAGCCCAAAGTTGCACTTGTTGCCAAAAGCGGTTCTCTGTAGGACTTCGTGGCTGACATTATTGTCGGTGTTGCCGGTGATTCCAAGATAAACAAAGTCCTCTACTTTTCCAAAATTGTAACGGTCAACGGTGATGTTGAAGTGAAGATGCAGATTCGCAGACAATTTATTTGATGACAGGAGATACTCCGTTTTGCCCTCCTTCACTTCCAGATCCATTCGCTTCGCTTCTTTGACCATATCTTCTTCCATATCGATGTCATTAGCATTAGTTGAACACTCTTATAAAATATGGTGTCTATCCGGTTTAATTATGCAGCTTGAATTTACTGTTAGAACTTAATGTTAAAGATATCTAGTTAGGGATCAAGAGAGGTACTTCCCAGTTATTGCGGAGATTTTGGTGTTGCTCATATAATTTAAATTTGGCAGGGATACCAGATTCAGTCATCTGGCATATAGGTAACCTCTCGCCGTGCTATTGAAAGCGGATTTCAAGTAGGCAAAGATATCTTGTCTCTTCCAAAATTGTGCGTATCGTAAATGTCTAGTGGAATGTTAGACATTTTTTGTTCTAAAACCAGAGTATGACACAATAAGTTTTTTGACGGTTGGCTTCAGTCTTTCGCACAAAACACTCGATAGAACCTTATATGAAATTTTTAGAAGACTGATTCCGAGGTATTTGTCGCATTTTGGAGAATCACCATTTTCGTGGATTGGGTGAGCACTCTTAATATCCAATCGCCGGTCATGCATTCATTGGGCCATATTCTGCAAATGAGCTAATGCATGGAGCTCTTTGCCACCTTTCATAAACAGCTCAGCTGCTAATCCAAATTAATTTTCTACTGGAGCTGGTGATATTACCTACCGTCATTTTACATACCATGAAGGAATGCCAAGATGGGATTTCCAAAGCAATGGTATTCTTGCCACGCTGATAAAGTACAATCAGTTCATTGACGGTTGGTTTTAGTCTATCCGACAATACGCTCGATAGAGCCTTATATAAAATGTTAAGGAAGCTCATGTCCGGAAATGAACTGGTGCAGTTCTTGTCCATCAATTTGTAATATCTAAGCTGGTAATCCATCAGAGCCCGCGGCTTTCGTGTTCCGTAGCAGCGTTATCGCTATCCGCACTCTATCGAGGTCGGGTGACAGAATGTTAACGCAAAGTGGATATATGTTCCCTCCAGAACTTAATTTAAGTGCTTTGGACATCAGTCATTAGTTTTTATGGGAATTTGCAACGGTCTTAAAACCTTCCGTAAGTCGCTGCACCTTTTGGTGAAATTTTCGAGCACTTTTCCAGAAGGCTAGCATCTCAAGACCACGTATTTTGATTTCTCCTTTCTTTCTGCGAATAATATGTCTGTCTACAGCTCGCGTTGCAAGAGATCGCAGCGTAATCCTGTTGAGAGCATTTCGATTTTTTTGACAGTTTGAATCCCTTTTTCATTTCGGACCGATATTTATACTATTGTACAGGCTTACAAGTATGGAAAGCACCATTTTTTTTTTGGTTTACATATGGCCAAAGCTGACTGCACGCAGGGTTGCGCCCCAAATTTGTAAAAACTTTGGAACATAATTGCAAACAAATTGTTTCAAATTTATTCTTAAAAATAATGAAGACAAGATGTGCAAAATGTATGCGCAAGCTTTCACTTTCAATTAAAACTATTAATAAACATGTTTACGACGATATTTATACATTCTTTGAAATTTCACGCTTTTACGCAAAAATGCAACTATATACGCATGATCGTAATGTGATTGTCTTCTTTTTCACCTTCAACTTCGCATTCGTCGCCTGGAAGATTAGGTAATTTTTTGATAATGTATTTAATATATTTATTTGCAGAAGTGGATGATCTCCGCATATGATTGCATCCGCCCATAATTATATGCGCACTTACAGAGGCAAGGAAGCCTCTGTTTGTTTACCCTGTTTTCTTTCTCTTTAGCAACAAACTGCGGCATTTCAGTAAGTCTGCAATGCGAGAGTCCAGCAAAAACAGGACCCCAACAGTAGGGATAGGGGAATCATAAAAAAATGCGCGATGATAGCTGAAAAGGGGTGTCGCCAATTCCAACTTTTACGGCATTTTTATTGTCCGCCATATGACGGCAGTGGAAAATTCCACGGCTGTTGTGAGGAATTTCCCTTTGAACATTTTGGGAATTTTTATTAAACAGCTGTAGTGCGATTCACTAACTTTAAAAAATCCGCCAGTCGCAATTTTTGTCGATAATATTTGTCGATTGCAGTAACGATAATTAGGATCATTTATCTATATATTAATAAACTATATTTCTGTTTTTATACTTGAATCTTTGATAAAAGTTTGCTTTTACCATTTGCACAATAAATGAATGGTAGGTATGGTAGTTGACATAAGCCTCTTTCTTCTTTGGCGACGCTGAAGCAAACATTCCTTTAGCAGCTGAGAAATTAGATATTCAGCCAAGTCTGGAGTTAACCGATACAGCTTCTGAAATTCTGATGCATTTAAATGTAAGAGATAGTCCACATCGCGGTGTAAACTTCCATCCACTATTGGAGCGCTGACTTCTTCGTCCCTCATGATAAATCGTATGCCAAATATTCAAACGACATTATTTAATGTTCCTTTTTTAATTTCAAGAAAACAAATCAAAGAATTTCGAATTTATCTTTTAATCAAGTTCAAATCACGAGTTTTTCATTTCTCGATTGAGCTAACAAAATCAATTTGTTGCCGTTTAGTTTTCAATAATCGACTAGCTAACGACAAAAACAGATTCGGCGATAGCTCAAATCGAATATTGTTAAAATACGTTAGTGAATCGCTCTATTGACGTTGGTAGCAGCATAAGTTTATGGCGAACGTTGCTGAAGTGGCAGTCGTTGGATGGATATAAATCCGGGTCGCTACGGTATCGTAGACCCGACTGTCGTGGGAATGGATACCACAATTAACTTTGTTGATATTTTGCAAAGAAACCAATGTGTTTATGATGTCCAACAAAACGGCGCGACATATCCGGCCAATGACTGCCACAGCAGCACTATTCGGCATAAACTTATGCTGCTACGTACGATACTCCAACGTCTGCGAAAGTAGCCACCGGGTTGAGGTGGACTACGTGTAACACTAGTATTAGCTTATATTTTGTTACGTGACGCAATTTAATGTCACGTCTTTTATGGTTGGTCCCGAATAAAACGTAGTCAGGAGTAAAAGATGGCGAAACGTATACGACTAGTGTTGTAGCACATATACATACGTGAAAGTGCATCAGCAGCAAGATTATCCTTTCCAGGTCTATAGATAATATCGTATTTGAAAGGAGCTATTTCTCGTTTTTTATTTAACTAACATGATTTTTGTCGTACACAAAAGATACCGAGCGGTGATCAGTTATGAGACGAAATTGTCTGCCGATTAGATAGTGTCTCCCTTTCTTTAAAGCCTCAACGATAGCGTAAGAATCTTTTTTGGTCGCTGGAATTTAATGTTCTAGATAAGATCGCCACAGCTCTTGAGTCTTGAATAAGAGCAGCAGAAATAGAGTGGTCTGAAACATGATGTGATGGCTCCAGTGGGGTGTGTTCCATCTCATGGTGTTTTAGAGACACACTGAGTAGCCTTAAAAGCTATGTGCTGCTGGCGTCGGAAAGCCGCTTAACTTTGTGTTTCGGAGGCATGTTGTGATACCACTAGTGCGGCGTGCTGTGAACGTCGCGAATCCACTTCCTCTGTGGCCATATATGGCTCGTTAAAGTCGAGATGCCACTACCTTAAGCAACTCAGCAGCCCGTTGAGCTGCAAACGAAATATAAGGCAAACTAAAATGAAATCAAAAAATGTTACTTAACATAAAGAGTCGAACAATTAAAATTTATAGCATTTTATTTTCTCGAAATAAATTTCACCTCATTCTAGGGCAACATAACGAGTATTACCATAGACCCTGCGAAAACCGTACATTTCTCATATGAGAAAAGAACAAAAAAAAATCCTTATCAATAAACAATACTTGCATCATCTATTTAATTTTTCGAATGCAACAAAATTAGACAAATAACTTGCATTTAGTGCCAAAATTTCAACTTTTGAACAAACAAACTATACAATTAAAAGTTCCACTTTTGTCGGGCCAAAGTTCAACATTTTGAGTAAATAACAAAGAACCCAGGGAAATGTTGAAGAAAGAACACGAAAATTTAACAGCCATGGCACCAGGGATGTTGGCGCGGCTAGCTATTTTATATAACCATCTATTGTCTATTATACCTTGCTATCTATTGTATTATCTTGCTATTTTATCTTGCCATTCGTATCAATCTTTCATATCGTAACTCATATAGACAGTGTTCAAACGGGGAAACTTTTGTTGCTTATTATCGGCGATTTCCCTTTTGGTGTTGCTCGTCGCGTTCACACAGAGCAACTCTGTTCAGGCAATTTTCTGACATTTCATTTTATATCATTTTCGCAAATTTCTGTACGCTTCGCTTAAGCGGCATTTACCATTCTGATAAATTTTGTGATTATAAGTAAAAGGTGATTGAAAAATGAAGTTTTAACATAATTTACGTTAATATGTATAGTATACGCCTACACATGTGTATATTTAATCGCAAAAAAATAAGAACAAAATTTCATTTCCCAACTTACCGCATGTATTCACTTAAAACTCAACAAAACTGCAACCACTGAAGGAATTTATAAATGAAAAGGAATGTCAAATTTCTTAGCTGCCGACTGAGACGAATAAGCACACAGAGCGTGTCGCCCGAGCACGATCAACTCGGTGCCCTTCCCCTTTCCCCGTCCCTCTCTCTCCTACAAGTAACGAGTTGCCGCGACAAAAGTTTCCCTGTCTGAACGAGAACATAGTAATTTGTTATTGAAATTGTCTTGGTGGCAACGCCACAAAACTCTGTAAACGAAATGACAGCCATTATGTTTAAACGAATTACCAGCATTCGGGGCTGGCATTTTGTAAGGGCAACACACAAAAGTGTAAGTACTCTAAAATATATTTGTAATTTTATTTAATTATTGTATTCCTGAAGGTAATAAAACATTTCACATAAATATTGTAAAGCACCGTGTGAATGTTTTATTTAATCAGCGAGCATCCTCGAATTAACCCAACAGCTTTTATTACACTTTTTTACACCAATAATTTGCAACGTTTTTTCATCCGTTTTTTACGAAAGTCTTCGCATCGAAGCACCAGCCATTTTGTGGACAGCGAGCGCATTGATGTAATGCGGAATTTAAATTTGAGACTTCACCAGCAATTTTGAAAGCGACTCCACCGGCAACTTAAGCGTCAGGAGTTTACATGCATATATTCGCACCAGCAACGTGTGTTACAAGCAAGGGGTGCGCCACGAGGGAGCTGCACTAGGAGTACTACAAATATTGCAACACCTAAAGTAGCCACAAAATAAGAACACCAAGGGTTCCGCAAGCTAAATATTTAGCGTTTTGGGCATCAGGTGAGTACCTCTAAGAAAATGTCTGAAGGTTGGTTTCTCAGTGTGTTCTAAAGTACATGTACCTAACGGTCGGACATAACGGCAAGACATAACGGTTTGCAAAACGCTTGAAACGCGTGAGCATTTGTTCGATGAAGGTTAGGGTGAGCCTGAAATTGCGCCCTTACCAGAAAGCACATATGCGTATGTATGTATGCGAATGCATAACGTATTGCGAATTTGAATAAAAATAAACCTATACAATTAACTTGAAAATTTTTTGGAAATCTTAGACATTTTTTACATTACAAATCACATTTTTTTAAATTTAATATTGGTCTACGGTTGCGCACTCGTTTCTGAACAGCGATTATTCTGGTCTGCGTCTGCGTTGGCAAATTGGCTTTCATCTGCGATAAATCTGGTTTAACACTAACATTTACATACGATCTTGGTTTTGCGTTGGCGAATTGCTGGTCTGCGATTTTAATATTTATCTGCGTTTGATTATATTTGATATATAAATTTGCTTCGTATTAGCGAATTGGTTGATGGTCGCCAGTTAATATAGATACACGTCTGTTAATAAGCACGTAGGTATTGGGCTTGGCGAATCGATTTGTATTCTACGTTTTTGCCAATTGGTTTTTCGTATTAACACCAAGAGTGGAAGCGGTGGCAGAGTGTTCCAGCGTACCGAGTATCAGCAAGCACATTTTGTAAATTAAAAAAAAAAGTCATCAGCGTGCATAAACAACTTTAGTAAAGACAGTGCGGCAGGCGGTGACGGCGAATGGTTGGACGACTTAAATGCAACAATTCAGCAGCAACCGGTCGAAGTGGTCGACATTTAGCAAATGTCAATCGAAGCAAAACTTAGCATGATGATGCAGGAGCTACAGGCGGAGTTAAGGCAGAACCAAGAGAGACAACAAGAAATTATAGCGGGAACCTCCAGAGTGGCAAGCAACGTGGGAGGTGAAAGTGTCAACGGCTCACTGGCTGAAGTTTTGAGTGATCTCAACCGTACATTGGCAGATTTCCGATCTGGTCAGGGCCGTAAGCTGTACGACCTACCGGAATTCGATGGGCGTCCTGAAGACTGGCCCATGTTTAAAGAAGCGTTTACTATGACCACCAATGAATATCGCTACAGTGATCGCCAGAATATGATGCGCCCTCAGAAATCTGTTAAAGGTAAGGCAAGAGAGGTAGTGGAGTGTCTGCTGATTAATAGTGGTAACGTGCTGCGTGTTATTAGTACGCTGGAAGATCGCGTCGGTAGGCCAGAGCAGCTGGTAAAGAGTCAAATCGGGAAAATACATGGCGTTACACCTATTCAGGAAATCGCATCGAACACATTGTACCATTTGCCACAAAGGTTCAGAATTTAGCATCGTTCTTGGAGTCCGCGAATTGTGATCATCACTTAGCAAACCCTACGCTTATGGAGGAGCTGTTAACGAAATTGCCAGTGCAGAGACGGATTGACTGGGCCAGGCATGCCTTGACGATAGTACCAAGGCCAAACATACGTCATTTTAGCGATTGGTATCTAGTGCCTGCGTCAATACGAACACGGAAACAAGACAGCAAGGAAGAGTAGACGGTCGAACGCGTTTCTTCCACACTCATGATCTCAACGACGGCAACCGCGGTGGGAGCGCATGCGTGGTATGTGACGGCGAACATTTGATAAGCAGGTGCAAGAGGTTCCTGGATATGCAATGGGGGCAACGATGGCGCTTGGCTCTTCAAAAGAAATTATGACACTCACGAAGCTCGGTTGGATTTTTTACGGCGGAAGAGATCGAGACGTTGGGAAAGGGCGTAACCATATACATTTCGCTACGGTTGAGAACGGTTTAGAAAAGCTCGAGAATCTGGTGAGCGACTACATAATCAACGAAGACGTCGGTGTACGTGACAAGGTAGAAGCCATTGAGGCAGCGGATGTAGTTAAAGGTAAAGAGTTGTTAGAGAGCACAACCGTGAGGAAAGGGCAGCATTGTGAGACGGGGTTGCTTTGGAAGCAGGCTAACGTGAAACTACCCGACAGTAGAAAAATGGCAGAATCTCGGTTGCTAGCATTGGAGAGAAAATTCAAACGCGATGAAGGCTTCAAAAATGCGTATGTTCGAGTAATGCGGGAATATGTTGATAAAGGATACTCAAGAAAACTGACAGCGGAGGAGCTCATGACAGGAGAAAAGCGCGTCTGGTATCTCCCACATTTTGGTGTTTGGAATGTCAATAAACCTGGAAAAATGCGACTAGTCTTCGACACCGCTGCGGAAATCAACAACGTGTCATTGAACTCGGCATTGCTTAGTGGACCGGACTTGAACCAGCCTCTAGCAACGATTTTAATGAAGTTTCGAAAAAAACCAGTAGGCGTATGCGCGGACATAGTAGAAATGTTCCACCAAGTTAAGATACGCGGTGAAGATCAAGCAGCACAACGCTTTTTATGGAGAACGGACTCTAAGCACCCAGTTGAGGTTTATGCAATGAACGTAATGACATTTGGAGTCACATGCTCACCAAGTTCGGCACAGTTCGTTAAGAATAAGAACGCTGGGGAGTTTCGAAAGCAATTTCCCGATGCGGTTGAGACTATCGTTAACCACCACTACGTCGACGACTTTGTTCACTGTTTTTCTACAGTAGATGAGGCGATCCGAGTAACTGAACAGGTAGCATGGATTCACGAACAGGGATGTTTTGAACTGAAGCGGTTCGTGTCTAATTCTGAACAACTTACTAAGAAAATGAACAAAAAAGAAAAAAGCTCGTCTTGTTTGATCTTGGATAGAGATAACGCTGGAGTTTTTCAGAAAGTACTTGGCTTACATTGGGACACCATTAACGATGTTTTTAAATTTGTACTGTCGTTCGCGAAGGTAGATCCAGTCATGCTTGCCGGCAATAGAAGACCAACCAAGCGCGAAGTACTGAGCGTCACAATGTCGGTGTTTGATCCATTCGGAATGGCTGCAGAATACACCATGGAAGCGAAGCTTCTCTACAGTCCACTTGGCGAGCAGGTATTGGAGGGAACGAGTGTATAACAGAAGAGTTACATGAAGCATGGTTAAGATGGTTGAAAGCGGTTAAGCGTTTGGAAGAAGTAAGCGTGCCGCGGTACTATGGACTGCACTTTGAACATCGTCGGGTCGAGCTGCATATATTTGCTGACGCGAGTGAAGTAGCCTACGCGGCAGTAGCGTATTGGAGGTTCGCGGAGGGAGAAAGTAATGCCCATCCTGTATTCATCTTGGGAAAGACGAAATGCGCGCCGTCAAAACTTACATCTATTCCTCGTCTCGAGCTGCAGGCAGCAGTATTGGCTACACGACTTCGGCAGAATATCCTTCAATGTTACGATGAAATCCCTAAAATAACGGTGATGTGGAGTGATTCCAAGGCAGTACTGGCATGGTTCAAGTCTGACCATCGTCGTTATAAACCATACGTGGCTCATCGTGTGAATGAAATCTTGGAAGGTAGTAGCATGAACGAGTGGCGTTGGCTTCCGAGCGCTTCAAACCCAGCGGATTGGGGAACACGTCCGCGAGCAGATAAGAGGGCGTCGACCTGGATTAATGGACCGAACTTCCTGCAGCAAGAAGAACTCATGTGGCCGACGGATGAGACGCTGCTGAATACGTGTGAAGAGCTTCGACCAAAATACTGCGTTTTAAATGTGAATACCAACACCTTCACATTCAAGAGATTCTCAACGCTCATTCGCATGACGAGAGTAGTGGGCTGGATTTTGCGATTTCGAAATAACTGTCAAAAGGTCGTAAGCCAGAGAAACAATAAAGGTCTTAGCGCCACCGAGCTGAGGAGAGCCGAAATAGCGATAGTACGTGCAGTACAGAAGGAGAGCTTCGCTGACGAATGTTATGCACTTACCGCTGGAAAGAAGTTGGAACGGAGCAGCTCGTTGAGGACCCTCACACCAGTATTAGATGAACAAGGGGTCATACGCGTAGGTGGACGAATAGATGCCGCAACCGCTATTCCGCCACATTCACGTCGGCCGATAATTTTGCCGAAACGTCATCACGTCACCGAGCTGGTCGTAGACTATTATCACCGAATCTGGAAGCATCAAAATGAAAGCACAATAATCGCGGAGATACGACGGCGATATTGGATTCCGCAAATAAGAGATGAGGTCCGTCGCGCTACGAAAAGATGTCAGGTTTGCATAAGGAGCAGAGCCGAGCCGAATCCTCCGTTAATGGGTCAACTCCCAGCTGATAGACTCACACCCTTCGTGAAGCCGTTTACTTACGTTGGTTTGGACTACATGGGCCCGTTCACCGTCGTGATTGGCAGAAGAAGCGAGAACAGAGAGTTGAGAAGCCAGAGGATAGATTTCGAGAACGGAAAAATACGTAACGCACTGGCGAATATGCACATCGAGTGGGTCTTTAATTGTCCACTGAATCCTCATGCTGGTGGATGTTGGGAGCGACTCGTCCGGAGTGTAAAAAGAGCAATGGGACATGCGCTAAACGACGCAAACCTGCAGGAGCACAGCCTCTACAGCCTCATGTATGACGACCATTGACGCACATACCACTAGACGACCACATAGACGAACCGTTAACCCCCAACCATTTTCTTTTAGGTGCTCCAAACTCCGAACAAACGCCACATCCACATGAAGAGAAGATGATCCCGACCAGGAAGCAGTTGTACAAGATTCAGCAAATGCAGCACAGATTCTGGAGAAAATGGATCGATGAGTACCTACCTGCCCGAGTTAACAAGACGCACGAAGTGGTATGGCGTGGAGAAGCCCCTAGTCGTAGATGGCATCGTCCTCCTCTGTGACAGCAACATACATCGTTCAAAATGGCCGATAGAGCGAATTGTGGAAGTATTCCCAGGCGTCAAGGACAGGTAAGTGGCGTATACAAGCGCCCAGCATGTATCTTGGCGAGGTTAGACGTTGGTGAATCTGGTTAGATTCATGGAGGCGGGGATGTTGGCGCGGCTGGCTATTTTATATAACCATCTATTGTCTATTATATCTTCCTATCTATTGTATTATCTTGCCATTCGTATCAATCTTTCATATCGTAACTCATATAGTAATTTGTTATTGAAATTGTCTTGGTGGCAACGCCACAAAACTCTGTAAACGAAATGACAGCCATTACGTTTAAACGAATTACCAGCATTTGGGGCTAACATTTTGTAAAGGCAACACACAAAAGTGTAAGTACTCTAAAATATATTTGTAATTTTATTTAATTATTGTATTCCTGAAGGTAATAAAACATTTCACATATATATTGTAAAGCACCGTGTGAATATTTTATTTAATCAGCGAGCAGCCTCGAATCAACCCAACAGGGGAGAATAAATGCAGCATTAATTGGAGAAAATAAAACTATTAAAACAAACCAAATTACCTGAAATCGTTTAATACATACAAATATGTAAAGCACTTTCTAACTGTTTTCGTAAGTTATAGAGCAATCCACAATAAAATTAAAAGCGGTTAATTAACATAAAGACTCGAAATATTAAACACTAAAAACAAAGCACATTACTTAAACTCATTTAATAACTACATATGAATATGTGAGGCACTTTCTAAGTAAATAGCAATTTCTAAAGCAATCTACATTGAAATTAAAAACTGTTAATTAACATAAAGAGTCGAACTATTCAAATGTATAAACAAACTAAATTACCTAAAATCCATTAATACATATGAATATGTAAGGCACGTTATAACAGCTTGCATCCTACATGTGAATGGTTGTGCGTGAGTGAGTGTGTATGTGAGTATGTGATTACCTTTAAGGTAATTTATATTTTATGGAGAGTTGTCTCCTTAAAAAATAATAGTCAATTAAAGAAGTAAGTAAAATCACATTTAGCTATATAACGACTAAAAAGATATGGATAAGATACGACACATACATACCATATAGTCCGTTGTATGGGCTACCGTAGAATCTTTTAAGGGGAGCTGCCACCTTTTTAAAACGTTAAATTCAATTAATATAATAATTTACTATATGGGTATCAAACGAAAGATGCTTCATAAAGCTTCATTTCCCAAATACTTTTAAGCAACGTTTTCCACCTGTATAAATGCAAATTAAGTTAAATAAAAAAATACATGGCATTTTACAATATGAGTATCACACTAAAAATTTTAAGAAAGCTTAATATTAAAAAATTATTTTGGTGAGGGTTGCCACATCTTTAAAAAAAATTAAAATTGTAATGTGTTAAATCGAATTTTAATTAAATCGCATATTACAATTGGGTTGCCATACAAGCTATATTTAATGAGAGTTGCCGAGACAATTTTAGATAATTTGTAATGACTTGCAACCGCCGTGGTCAAGTGTGTAGCGTATGCGCGCTTAATTCGGTGGGTTCCGGGTTCAAGTCCTCCAAATTTCTCGACGTCAACAGAACGCGGCACATACTGCTACTCAGGGACTCTCTGAAACGGCGGAGAAATCGGCTTCGCGACGTGTACAAAACGAGACGCTGGTACAAGAACTATGTAAATACTTGCGCGATAAGTATTGAACATTTAGCATTCACGCGTGACGTCAATAATTTAACATCCATCAATATCAATCATGATCCGAAAATAGCAGTCGTCATTCGTTTGCATCGGTTTGCTTGTGCAGAGTTCTGAGGAGTAAATTGCGTTGCAGCACACATGTGTGCCAAAAGACACACCAGAGAACTTACAAAAACACTCCCATAAACATCTGCGACTTATCAACACTTCCGCAATAATTTGAACAGAGGAAAATGTTAATTCACATATCACATACACACATAATCAACTGCACACATAAATCAACGGTCATCACCGTACACAACAACAGTCACCGAGACATCAAGCTACGTGTTAAATGTTTCAATTACACTGTTTTATAACACGTTAATCATTTTTGTGATACATCGCCTTACAAGGCATGTGATTTTTGTGAAAATGAAAGAGTGCTACCCCTTAGAAAACTTAATTACAATACATAGAAACTGTGCTAATTCTGTTTGTCCGCGTGCACACACACGCACAACAGTGAACAGTGGTTCTGTATTGCAACAGTTCGATCCATCAAATTTAAATTTAAAGTTTTTTTTTTATTTTCATTCTTATTAACTTTAAAGTAAATTTGTATCACTTTTTTTGGTTCAATATAGCTCATTGGCATAGCACAATTGTTAATTTACAAGTCACTTGTTCACTGGTTCGAGAAATATAACTTCTATTGCACACTATTGCGTTTTCACATAATTACATTTGACCCTTTGTTGTTATTTTGTATATATAACCATCAAAATTAAAGCACAATATTACTGGTACATGATTAAGTACCTACGTTACATGCTAAGGCACATACATATGTATATACGTCGACACATTTGGGTGGCAAGTGTTTTTTTTGCACCAAATTTTAAAAAAATAGCAAACTTTACTGAACATAAAAATTGTTAAATAAAGAAAAATATTGACACATACATATATAAATTTATTGGCAATTGTCATTTTGCGGAACTTTTTTCTGGCAATATCAGAAACTTTAATAACTCCCTTTTAATTCACAATGGATTCATACATCCGTTTGACAGAATCAGTTGCAGAGCTCGATGCTGACTTCAACAGCACTCCTGCCTCAGAACAAAATAAGAGCGGTCTTGCTATCCAGCAGGATGAATTAAAAGTATTATGGGAGAAAACAAAAGTAGCGTACGATACGCTCACATACTCAGACGTTTTAACTAAGGAAGATATTAGGGATATTAAAAAGTAGTATAGATTATGTTTTGCGACATATGTTAAGTGCATGTCTGCTATGGCTACTCAAGCAGAAGCTTTATCAAAAGTAGAAAGAAATGTAGAAGAGCAGTCCGTCCGCGAACACAATATCCACCTTCCACCGTGCGATACAGACGTGTTCAAGGGCGACTATCTTTCATGGCCAATATTCCGTGATATGTTTACGGCCATCTACATCCTAAATAAGCGCCTCACCCGGTTGAGAAACTATTTCATCTCAACCATAAGACACAAGGGGAGGCCAAAGCGTAAACGCTATGATAATAAGCGTATTTTACTTAACACACAACTAAAACTATTGTTTTACTTAAAGACAATAGAGTTTGAGTGTGGTAGCTCAATAAAAAGTTTGCAGCGGGAGATAGCCCTGAGTCATCAGATTGACATCTCAATCTGGGACGCAATTGTCGTATTTCTGTGCTCGACGAAGCTGCGACTGCACATGGCTCTATGGGGGCAAACCAAGGATAGTAATGCTGTGAGAGTGCCAAAGCCACCGCAAATCACACGTCATCCTTTCAAAACCACGACAAAAAGAGTTGGCACCTAAACTGTGCCATACAAATGAGCACAAATTGCGCAGCCGTTCCCGTTTCATACAGCTAACACCTGCAAACAGAGTAAATTTTATAAAGGAAGATAATTGTTGGCTGAATTGTCTTAGTTCCGGACATACTGTGTCAAGATGCACAAGGGCTTATAACTGCAATACGTGTCACTCGCGACATCACACGCTCCTGTATCTAAATACAATTCAGCCAAACAGCTCGCGTAAAAGTACGTCTCAATGGCACAGATTTTGCTGCACGATATTGATTCTGATACTGAGTGTTCCTTTATAACAGAGAGGCTCAAACGCAGAATCAATCTATTTGCAAAAAAGATGCATGCCCAAGTTTCGGGCATCACAAATTCGGTAAATGTCCAGGTTAAGAAAGCATGTCATATACAATTGCGGTCCCCCGTCGACCCGTTGTTTAGCTTAATTGCAACTGTCCTGGTTTAACCACAACTAACCGGAAATCTGCCGACAACAAATATCAGCGCGACGACGAGGCAAAAATTTCCGGACCTGGTATTAGCGGATACAAGGTTTTACGACAATGAGCAAATAGATCTCGATCTCGGTGGAGACATTTATCCACAAATCATATTAAATGGAATAAAGAAAACGTGAAACGTGAATGTACTGACACTACAAATACAAAAAGAAATATAATTTCGTACTTCAGCGAAGTGGCGCTGGATAAGCAACTTACGGCATTCTGGGAGTTAGAAGATTTGCCCGAAACAAAAAGCCTCAATGAAGATGACAAATATTGTGAACAGCTTTATAAAAAGACTTCTATCAGAACTAATGATTGAAAATAGTACATAGTCTCGTTACCATTCCGACAGTAACCATACACCTAGGCCCATCTCTTAAAAACCTGCTCTTAATTCATCCAGAATGAGACACGGATAGCCAAGGGTCCCGTCCTGCAAAAAGAGTACAATAGGGTATTAGCAGATTATGAGACACTAGGACACATGACGAGAATAAATAGTAACATATCAGCAGACTCATGTGATAATTATTTCCTGCCTCATCACGCCGTTACAAAGGCGGAGAGTACTTCAACTAAAGTTCGCGTGGTTTTCAATGCCTCACGTGCAACCGCTAACGGGACAAGCTTAAATGACGTCCTCCTACCAGGTCCAGTACTGCAATCAGATCTTCCAATACTGATTATACGCTGGAGGTTTTACAGATACATATGTCTTCAACGGTGACATCGAGAAAATGTACAGACAAATTTGGATAAACGATAACCAGTCGAAATATCAGCGCATCGTCTTTCGGGCAAATTTGAACGAGTCAATGAGTCTATATGAATGAAAGACCGTTACGTATGGAATAAACTGTGCTCCTTACTTGTCTTCAACTAAAAGTACACTTGTGGACAGATTCCACAAACCTCCATGTTCGTGGTCGACATTCGTAGCACATCGTATAACAAAAATTGTCGACAAAGTCGGAAATACGGATTGGCTTCATGTGGAGTCGGCATCAAATCCAGCACTTCGTGGTGGCATGGCCGTTCTTGGTTGCACGAAGACAAGGAAAATTTACCAAGACAAGAGACAAGCTATAACACCAACATCGAAGAAAAGAGGGCGCATTTATGTGCAACCATAACAATAAAAAATGTTGATGAAATTCTCGATAGGTTTTCAGATTTACCGAGAGCTTTGAGAGTCTTATCATATATTATAAGATTCTACCAAAGCACTCATTCGAACTCATATTCGCGTGCGTTTACAAACACAGATGTAGATTTCGCAGGACCTTTCGATATCAAAAACTTCCGCGGCAGAGGTTGTCGCATCTCAAAGGGTTACGTTTGTTTGTTTGTGTGTTTCGCCACTAAGGCTATACACTTGGAAGCCACCAATGACCTTAGCGCTGCATTTTTCCTGGCAGCCTTTGGTAGGTTCATAGCTAGGAGAGGATGCCCAAAAAATTTCTACTTCGACAATGGCACCAACTTTGTCGGAGCTTCGCGATCTCTACGATCAGAATTGAAAACTTTTATAACCGAAGCGCGAAATAGTACACTGAATAAATATAGCCACCAGATAGTCACATAGCATTTCTTACCCACTGCAGCACCTCATATGGGCGGATTGTGGGAAGCAGGGGTAAAAAGTTTTAAAACCCATTTTAAAAAGATTGCTTCCAGTTTCAGTTACACATTCGAAGAGTTCACAACTCCTTTGTGTCGAATCGAGTCTTGTCTCAACTCCCGTCCGTTAAGCCCCTCTTCGAATGAACCTTCCGACTTAGAGCCTCTCACCCCCCGGTCACTTCTTAGTAGGTGGACACTTATTAGCTCCACCTGGAATAGAAGTCAACGAAAGCCTTGGCTCGATCGTAAACCGGTGTCCGAAACTTAAAGCCCTACACCAAACATTTTGCAAGAGAAGAAAGGCTGAATATCTGCTGGAAATGCAAAAGCGCATAAAATGGAAACATCCACAAAGCAACGTAAAAACAGGAGATCTTGTGGTTATAAAAGAAGACAATTTACCGCCTAATATGGGGAGACTGTGAAGAGTCATCAACCTACACCCGGGCTCTGATAACCGGGTACGCGTCGTCGACATCTATACTACACAGGGGCAAACCAGCAGACTAATAAGGAAATTGGTCTTGCTGTCCTCCTGCGAAAATACCGCTTTTTACCCTACGCAAGGATAAGTACCTTAAAAAACAAAACAAAAAAAAAACAAACAAACAATTTCCAAACCCGAAACAGGGTGTTGTGTTTTCATATTCTCTAGTAAAAAGCTATCCAGTGACTCGCCACTAACTAAATTTCAGAGCGTAAGGAAAATTTGCTTTTAATGAAAGAAGCACGCAAGAAAGTAAGAAGTTGCAAGCTTTTTTCCTTTTGGTTGTAAATTTAAATATTTTATAAATTTTTCCAATTTTCGCAATTCATAATGGAAATAATAAATATTTTAATAATTGTTTTCTACTTTTTTGATCAACTGAATATTTTCAATCAGCTCCTTTATCTAACTGGCAAATTCTTGCTGGTAGAAATGTATCCAGTAAAAATTCAATGTAAAAAAAAACTTGCAAGTTGAGCTATCGTTTGCGCTCTCTCAATTTACCCTACTTTGCACCAAAGTTGCGAAAAGAAGCCCACGTATGTTCTTCCTTAATGTTTCTCTCTTTTACCGTCCTTCCAAGTAGAGCACAGGAGACGATGACGGAGGAACACGGAGCTGCTCAAGGAAACCAGCAGATTTGGAAACAAACAGGAAAACATTTTTTAATTAAACATGTGATGTGGTGTGAACTGATAGTTGGAGGATGTTCACTCAGGATTTTGCTTACCGCAAGGGGGCCGGCATGTTTACGACGGCAGCGTAAATAATTTGCTAACCCCCCTAATACACGTGTATATATACATACACATACATATGCAACCGCGAATTATTCCGGTTCACCGTATTTCCCGCCGGATAACTCCTTTTGTTAATTTTTCCGTTTTACTTTTCTTCCAATAAAATTGCGGTTGACGGCAGCCGTACACTTTTTCTAAGTAGATTTGAGGGGGCATGTGAATAGGTGATTGGTGTCGTGTGGAGAATCTCCAGGGTATTGGGTATGTCGGGGTTTGTTTCTGGATAGGTAGGAGTTGAGCCTGCTACAATATCCAGATCGTAATTGTGCCAGAGTGACACGGGACTCGCGGGGCAGCAGGGACTCCTCATCTGCTACAGGTGGTGGTTGGGCTCCGATAACTGCATTTGTCTGGCGAGAGTCAATGGAGGTAGTTCCTGTGTCTCTGTGGATGTTGCTTAGGACGCGCCGGTACGCCTCCGGATCCAGCGGTTGCGTTATGTATGGCTGGATCTCGTCCTGTAGTTCTAAGAGATGCCTTCTGATGTGCCTGGGGGGTAGCTCCACCGCAATCAGATGCCTAGTTGGGTGCCCCAAACTGTGATACCCAGCAAGGAACTGCTTGCTGAGCATGAGGTTGTGCTCCTTAACGCGGAGCACATTGACCTTAGGCGACATCTGAAGACATCCTGTCACCGTGCGGAGTGCGGCGTTCTGGCAGGTTTGCAGCTTCATCCACTGTGTCTTGCTGGTTCCCGGCGACCACGCTGGCGCAGCATAATTTATTACCGGCCGGACAATCGCCTTGTATGTTGCCAACAACGTTTCTATGTCTTTCCCCCAAGAGCTGCCGGCAAGCGATTTGAGGACATTGTTGCGGCTCTGTGCTCTGTTGGCGATTGCGGTAGTGTGCGCGGAGAAGGAGAGCAGGCTTTCGACAGTTACCCCCAGAATCTTCGGGTGATTAACCGTCGGAATGGGGGTGCCATCAAAATAGATGTTGAGATCCAGCCTGACCTCCTTCGTCCAGGTGGTAAAAAGGGGTCGCCGACGACTTAGCAGGAGACAGCGCCAGGTTTCTGCTAGTGAAGAAATGGGCAAGATCAGAGAGATACCCGTTCACCTTCAAACACAGATCATCAATTACATTGCCGGCTGCCATTATCGAGCAATCATCAGCATAGGAGACAATCGTGACTCCCTCTGGCGGTTGAGGGAGCTTGGAGATATAGTGATTAAACAATAATGGGGACAGGACGCCACCCTGCGGTACCCCTTGTTTAATCCTCCTTGGTTTCGATGTTTTATCTCTAAACCATACTGATGATTGACGACCACACAGGTGATTCGCGGTCCACCGTTTCAGTCCCTGCGGGAGAGTTGATGCTTCCACGTCAGCTAGTAGCGTGGAGTGGCTGACTGTGTCGAAAGCTTTGGACAGGTCCAACGCTACCAGGACGGTTCTCTCGCAGGGGCGGCTTTGGTTAAGACCGCGGTTCACCTGTGTGTTTATGGCATTAAACGCTGTTGTTGTGCTGTGCACTTTCCGGAAGCCATGTTGATGCTTATCCGACCATAGGTGGTATGTGTAGTACGGGAGGAGTAGGGCCTCAAGTGTCTTTACCACTGGCGAAATCAAAGAAATCGGCCGATAGGCATCACCATTGTCGGCCGGTTTCTCTGGTTTCAGCAGTGGGACCACCCTCCCAGCCTTCCAGATGTCAGAAATGATGAGCGTGGCCATTGGCAAGTTGAGGATCCCTGTGAGGAACTCAACTAACGCGGGGCCTCATAACGCTTAGCCCGCCAGGGCCAATGGCCTTGGAGGATTTCGCCTTTCCGATGACCTCCTTCACCTCACCAAGAGTGAAGGCAAGAGGCGCGCTGTTGTTTGGTAGTTTGCGTAGCCTACTGGTCACCTTCCGCTTGGCCCTATCCCCCGAAGGATGCAGTATGAATTGTCAGCTAAAATAGCTCACGCATCTCTTCGGGTCCGACGAGGCACGATCCCCGAATGAAATTTCCACTCGGTCGTCGCGCTTCGTCGGGTTGGATAAGGACTTCACGGTGGACCAGAGCTTACCAACACCCGTGATTAGGTTACAGAACTTCAAATGCTCCTCCCACTTGTTCCGCTTATTTTGGTCAACCATCCTCCGAATCTCCCCATTTAAATCCTTTATGTTAGGATGTCGGCGATCGGAGCGGCGAAGGTGGTCGCGTTCATTCGCTAGAGCGGCCGCTTCGGCCGGGAAGTTGGGACGGATCTCAGGGATCCTCCCTGCCGAGATGAAGCGAGCCGCAGCTGACGCAACCACCTTGCGGAACTTCTGTTCGCCTTTGCGAACGTCAGTGGGTGTGGGAAGAGATCTGAAGGCATTTTCGGTGAACTCCGCGAACCTGACCCAGTCAGCCTTTTTAAAGTTGATATAGGTCCGGTGGTCCGCGGAGACAAAGTCAGCAGATCTGTCAATCGAGATGATTAAGGGTAGGTGGTCTGATGCAAGCGATAGCATAGGTTTATCAGACCTGCGCTAGCTATTGTTAGGTCAGGCGAGCTGCTGCAACTACCCATAATCCTGGTGGGAGCATCTCATTCATCGTGCAGAATGTCGAATCATCTTTCTGCTCTGCCAAATCGTTCCCCCTACGATCAGCTGGTAGGCTTGAGTGCTCAGGGCTGGCATCGAGCCAAACCCTGGACCAGAAACCTATTTTTGCTGCGCCTGCCAGAAAAAGCTCCATCAGAACTCCACTTCGGTAAGGTGTAATTCGTGCGACGGATGAAGCCATTTTAAGGTCTGCTCAGGCCTTAAGACCCATAAGAGGTGGTCCACAAACTATGTGGCCCCATGTTGTTCGCACCCTACGGCCTCCTTAGCTGCACCAAGTGCACCGGAGCCTAGCACCCTGAGCAGAAGGAGGTTAAGCAACCCTGCTGCAAGGAGTTGCTCCAGGGGAGACAGACGATTTATGGGGTAGGCCGATCTAAACAGGATTAGATCGCCGAAACAACAGTCCTTGGCCGGGTAAAACACGGGTCTTTCCGGTATTCCATATGTACATACATAATGTCTGCTAAAAATTAAAAGAGCAAACAAATTTCCGATTCTCAAACGGCTGATAAATGGCATCTGTTTTCGTAAGCCAGAGTAACTCATCTCGCTCGCACATGTGCGTGTGAGTACTCGCAAGCGCACATCTGTGTCTGCGCCTGTGTGTGTATGCACGTGCACGTGTGCGCGTGGCTCTATACATGGATGAATTATGCAATATATATACTCATATTACTCATATTGTCAAAAACCGTGCGTTTTCTAAGTGGATAAAAAAGGGTGTGAATGTTGTTTTGCTATAAAAAAACGTGATATTTGTATTCAAATATTAAAAAGGACGCGCATTTGATTATGAGGGATAGTAAAGAATATAGTCATTAATTTGACATACAATTATTGTTTATAGGTATATATTGATTTTTAAATGCTTCTGTATTCTCTGCTGCATTATATATGCAAATACATAAAGTTTCGTATCTAATTATCTATGGCCAAATGTTTGTGAGAAATACCTGGCAATTTTTTTAAATTTTCGCTTTCAACTACGATCCAATCGAAAATTATAGTGACCTCAAGCTCATCAAAATTGAACGTATGCACAAAGTGTGCATCTTTTTTGGAAAACCTTTGGAAATTTCATAGCTGCTCAGGAGACAGTGGCCCTGGGCTAGATAACGCGAACAAGTTGGAACGAAACTAAGCACTATGACTTCTAATTAACCACGTTTCTCCAAACGTTTACGCCTATATTAGCGAAACCCAAAACTTCGAGGATGCAATTGGATTGATGGATAAAGTTTACGTAATATCAAAAGATTATGAATTTACTGCTGTTGATGCTGATACCAACAGGAGCAATAGTGTTCGATTTGCTTTCAACCACTATACTCAGCTTGATGATTGCCCACTTCATCATATCGAGGAGCTGGTATCGAAAATTGCTAAAAATAAAATTTTACCTTAAAATACCTGAAAAGTGCTTCCCATAAGGTACCTATTTTGCCTGAAAAACAGAAATATACAGCTTTTGAAGCACTGAGGAATTTGTGTTAATTTCGATGAGGCGTAATCGAAAAATCGGATCCGATCATGGAGTGGATGCTCAAAAGTGCCCAAAAGGAGAAAAGTTACTACATATATACGCACCCGCGGTAAAGCGAGAAGAGAGTCTGGCACCCGCGAGCTTTAAAAAGTTAAGTACCTCGTTCTCACAATGGATTTCAGGTTAATCTCGGGGGAACATCTCGATACAACAGCACGTAAGGTAACTAAAGAAATGGTGTGCAGACTGTAATGGAAATGAAATAAATTGTAAATTGCAATCCTGCAAATAAATATACTACCATTTTAAATGGTAACATCAAATTTATTAATCTATTACATTTAATACTTGCGTACAACCGCAACTAACTTAAGTGCATAAATTAAAATTAAAATAATGGCGGTCGGACGCGCTTTGACCACGACCATTTGTGTTTCTTCATTTTTAATTATCCACTTAGTGTAATTTGGAAAAGTTATTGCTACTGGTTGAGAATTCCGGCTTAAGTGTTTCTAAAAGCGGGAACAGGAGCATCAACAACAACACTAATATAGCGGCTAGCAGTAACAGTAGCTAGTTGTTAGAGTGGCTAAGGTAGAGGAGCTTAATAAGACATCTAGCAGGAAAATACTGGGGTGTCCTAGAATACTTAGGTGGATGTGGAAATCACTAACCAGGCCTTAAATGCTAGCATGCTTGTGCATAATGGGAGCTATGCGTACACGACTAAACCACTGTAGGTGGTCTAGACCTAACGCCACTTCACATACATAGTTGTACTCAACATAGCTAAGGAAGGTTATGGGATAGGAAATGTTATATCGTTCAAGAAGATGGAGACGCTGAGCACGCGACTGCCACTTGCTCAACATAGATGATATCATCAAGGTTACCAATTTCGAAAGGAGATTTAACATTGAATTAGAAAACAAAGCAGCATGGAGCGTGCCGGCTCTAGGAGAACACCTCCACAGCACTTAACTGGTCTGGTATAGAGCCGGCTCACGGAAAGAACACACATCTCTATAACGATGGGAAGGAGGCCAAGCAGGAAGTATATCCTGTTATGAGTAGAGCTCAACCTAAAGAGAAACTACTACAATGAACGAATAGTTATTATAAAGGACAACCAGCCAGCAGTCATAGTCAATACATATTCAGCTCTTCTGAATTCCAGGTCATAATGGCATTGAGGACAATGAGGAAACCGATAGACTAGCAAGAGAAACACCGTCAAAAGCACCTATAGGACCCGGCATATCCTAGCGTTGGGGCTACATACTATTTGGAAAGAACTTAGGATTGAATAACATAGTTTAAGGAAAAGACACAGGCGACACAGGCTGTATGAAATTCACGAATCGTTTAAGGAAAAGTTTGAGGATGCTTGTTGGATTTCTCACAGGTAACTGCAGACTGCGAAGTCGTCTGAACAAACTCGGAATATGGCCAAATGACATGGCCGAATGAAGGAACCATTATAAAATATTTGAATATTTTAAAAATCTTGCTTTTTTATGTGCGAAATTTTTCCAAAAATAATACACATATGTATTCCCTTTTTTATCTCAATTCTGGATATCAAATTTGAGCAAATTATTTATAGTATCTACCGAGACATCCTTTTATTTTGATTTTCCCAAAACACTATTGTGTCGGCATAGTAATTATCCGATTTCGCCCAATTGCAATACCAACCGCCCTTGGGTCCAGGATAATATGTGTACCATATGTGTTCGTTGAGATAGCTCAATATTTTCTCGAGTTATGCGGCTTACGGACGATTGCAAAAAAAGACATGACATAATCGATTTCGCTATTCATTCTGAGCAATTTGGTATATGTATGCACTACATGTATTGTTCCCCCTTCTCATCATTCAGTGTTTCATCTGAATATCGTTGTACAGTGTTGATTTGACTGTCATTATTTACCGAATTAAGCTCTTATACATACATACACATTTATATATACGCACATATCGTACACTATTTAGAAAAGAAATTTTAGTTGTATTTAAACTACTGATAAACTTTTTCCCTGCATGGGTATCGTCTTTTACTAGAAAACTACCGTTATACCTGTTTTTCTCTTAATTACTGCTTTGTTTCTTGATTTGATTTTGGAGGTGTGGCTATTTCAGTTAGTAGGCAAAATGTAAATACATATGTATGAGCGTAAATCAGTCCGATTATTTGTGAAAATTTTTGTAACATTGATATTTAAACAATTTTGAAATATTTCTGGTATATTTTAATTTATATTTAAAATTTTGGATTTTTGATACAATTTCTAAAGGATAAAAATCTTTAATGTTATCTCATTTATAGAGCTCGACTACACGATTAGTCGACTAGCAACTTTTTTGATGGTTGACAATCAACAAGCAAGTATTCGATTAACGGTTCCCTTTCGTCCCCTGCAAAATATGCCTTACCATATCGAAAATAAGTTATCGTTTGTAAATACACACACTCCTGCAAAAGACAAGAGAAAGAGAAAATGTATTGAAAGACTTGCATTCATATTCTTTCGGGCGTGCTTATACATCAAAGAAAATTTTATTACGGTAGAAAATATTCAAAAAGTGCATTCATTTATATAACTAAGTGAATAAAAAACCATTTCTAACTCGATGTGGTTGGAGAAGAAAGATTTTGAGACGAGTAGTGCGATTCACTCACTTTAAACGGTGCGACAATCGCAATTTTTGACGGCAATATTTGCGGTTTGCACTAACGATTGTGCGATTCACTAACTTATTCGTAACGACACTTAACAGCTGTTTCGTTGTAGTTATTAAAAGTGATAAAGAGTGGCACCTCTGTCAAAATAAGCGAAAAGCACAAAGAGGAAGAGAGAAAAAACAAACGAATGCCTGCTGCCAAATATAAATTTGAGCGTTTTTATTACATTTTATTAAAGTGATATAATATACTAGTTTACCCATGCTTCTTTGGTGTGCAATCGACGGCCCCAATAGTGCCTTCCACAAAGGGTTTGACGACGCTGAAGCGAGCATTTATTTAGCAGCTTCGGTCATAGGTAACCCCACTTTCTGGTGAAACAAGGAATCATTGATAGCATCCGTTACCCTATTAATGCCGGCTTACGGATGACTGGCTCATTGATATTCCCGATTGTTCACCTACGGGTCGTTAATAGCAACCAGTTGTGAAGAACCTTAAAGCCGCTAGAACCTACCAATATAAAAGCAAAATTTAAAATTGCATACAGGCTTAAAGATCAAACGAGTTACCTGTTTATCAGTTGATATTGCTGTTATTCTGGAGCCTCTTATTTGGTTGTCACGCTGATAAATAAGGTATTCAGCCAAGTCTGGAGTTAACCGATATAGCTTTTGAAATTCTGTTGCATTCAAATGAATGGGAGTAAACGCCGATCCACTGTTGGAGCGCTTACTTCTTCGTCACCCCGTGATAAATCATATATGAAATATTCAAACGACATTATTTAATGTTCCTTTTTTAATTACAAGAAAACAAATCACAAAATTTTAAATTTATCTTTTATTTAAGTTGAAATCCCGAATTTCACTCTTCTCGATTGAGTTAACAACATTAAATTTGTTGTCGTTTAGTTTTCGGTCATCGACTAGCTAAAATCAACAGCTGATTCAGCGAATGCGAAAATTGTTAAAGAAAAATAGGTGCTGAATAGCATGGTCGTTAAAATTTTGGTTAAGTTGAGTTAACCAATCGAATATCTTTAAAATAAGTTAGTGAATCGCACTACAGTGCGTTAGAATATAAACAATTCTCACAATTTGCCAAGCCCGACTGCGTAGGCAGTGAATCCAGTGCTGTAGTACAATAAATGGCATTACAACAAAATCCAGGAATGGAAGCAGAACCTGACGGTGCTGAGGAATTTGCATTTAGCGGCGAAAATTCAGAATCCTATGTTGAAATTATAGCATACTTTTTCATATACTTAAAATACTGTAGTTTTTAATCAAAATTAAAATTGTACATTTCTATTTGTTTTCATGTTTTTTTTTTGGGTATTTTAGTGGTCATTCTACTGGTTAGCTTATCGAATATTCCGAAGTAAGATTAGCCATCAGAAATACCACTAATTAACCAAATATTTCCCCATTAGGTTGACCACTACGTGGTCATTTTGTACCCGGCACCCATACAAACCTAACCGCTAATATGACCACTAGTATGAGTTAATTTATCTGCTTATATAACAGCTCGTTACAGGACAGATCTCATTAAGGGTACTGACCATCGATTAGTCTGAAAATCGACTAACCGAAATTATGCGAATAATGACAGCTACTCACAATAAATTCAAAAAACCTCATTAGAGTTGAAAACGAGCTTTTTAATATGCACAATCATTCAAACACATATTAAACACCAATATATATCGGAAGAAAAAGACTAGTCGAGAAATCGAAAACGAACGGCTAGTCGACTACCCTGCAAAAAGCCTAGCCTATAACTAACGGTTATATTATCGGAAAATAAACTGTAACTATTGGCCAGTTTGGCGATAAGTTATGTGTTGGCATCCGGTATCAAATTACCACTTCTCTTCTTCATTTTTTTTTGCATTTATAAAGATAAATTCACAAAGTTCTTGAGCTTCTTGTAATACACGCAGTCTTTCTTCATTGTGCTTCGTAACTAAATATTACACTCAAATTTTCTTTGATGCATACATAAGTGCGTAAGTATAATCGGTATGAATAAAGGCCTGTTCACATAGGACTTTTGCTTTGCTTTGCTTCAGAGTTTCGCTTTGACAGATAAGTTCAATACATGATGTTATATGAGTCCTGCTAAATACAAGGCGAGAAAAGTATAGCAAAGCAAAGCGAAGCAAAATTATGGGCAACTCTTAACTTTTGTACGCTTTGGCAATCAGCTGTTTTTTTATTCTATCTTTAAACAAAACACTCTGAACAAACACAAATCGCAACTCATAACAAACTACTAACGCAGAAACTGTCAAAGCGTTCTATGTAGCTGACCTTCTACGCCTCACGCTTTGTTGTTAAAGTTCGAACTGCCAATCAAAGCGGGGAAAGTTCTATGTAAACGGCCCATAAGCTTTTCCGCATCGTTTATGTACAATCGATAACTTATTTTCAATATGATCAGGCTTTTTTTGCAGGGTAGTTGTTTATTAGAGATTAAAAGGAGCTCTGCTTATTTAGGAAGATTGATAGAATACAAGATTGCGCCTTCCTGCGGCGAAAGAGAAAAGTGAATAGTTAGTAGAAACAAATAACGAATTCAAAGAATTTCATGCGTAAAGTGCATTACACGCGACGTATATTATGCACTATGTATACCAACTGATCTGTCAAAATCGACAAGTTTCAACTCGCTGTATCTCGAAAACCAAGCGAGATATCAATTTTTTTTACTTATGAAAAAGTGTTTATTTTGTCGAGTTCTACAAGAAATAGTCGTCAAAACGCGGCGCCCTAGGAATCGTAATCTTGCCGCATTTACTGAATTTTGCATTTGCTGCGGCAGTTGGCATTTCACGTCGGAATCCAGAAATCATCTGTTTTATTAATTTTGGTTGTGAATTTGAATCTGGGGGATGGAACCGTGTGTAGACATCCACACATGTGGGGAAACTCTCTGATTGTCATTCACCTGAGAATGGCCAGAATGATTCTTCTGCATGTGGTTCTAGCAGCTCCTAACTTCCGGGTGATTCCACCAAATTGTCCTCTGGATAGCTCTCGAACATCCGTTTGAGATTGAACTAAAGTGAGAAGGCGAGCCTGCTGGTATCTCGTATCTAGCGGGCTTCTTGGTGAAGTGCATGAAAGAAGATAGTATCAAAGATGTTTAAAAGGTTGAAATTTCCTCAACTAACCATTAAAATGTAGGGGTTAAAAAAATATCGATGTCAGTAACTTAAAGAGAAATACACATAGAAGTGGCAAATGTCGTCATTTGTAAACAGGAAATGAGAGAAAAAAGTATGACTAACTTCTAGTATTTCACCCAGAAATGTGTTATAATTGTGCTTAAGTGTAGAAAGATGATTTATAGACAGAGGTTTAATAAAAAAATCTGCAAAGTATTAAAAACAAGTGGCTCTATTTTAAAAAAAAATGCTTTGTCTTTGTAGAATTCTCACAAAATTTTCAAAATCGTAAAAACCAAAGTAGCGATACCCCTGAGGTTATCAAGTTCGGCATTCAATGCACCGTGGAAATACACGAAACCTGCAATGAATGTTTGTGATGCCTGATTGACCGTATGTGGGCTGGTGGTGTAATTGCACCAGGTGCTGGAGCAAAATCCAAATAAGTTTGATATTTTTATGATTGTGGTTTTGATTTGGGTTTTTTAAACAAATATCCATAATAATTGCCGCACAAACTTTGTTGTTCTCATCCATTCCGATCTTTTCCATTAATATGTATATTGTAAATAAATAAGGATTGAATGCCAAGCATGGCTCGTCCAATCAGAAAGTTTTAGTTTTATTGTTTACTTTTCTTAGGTTGGGTAAGGTTAAGCTGGCTGGCTCAACGAGAGAGCTGACATAGACCAAGTACGTCGTTTGAGTTACCAGAAACCAGCGATGAAAAACCTCGTGTTATGAGCTGGTGGCGATATAGAAAATCATCGCCATCTCCTTGGCGAACTGAAGTTTGTGACAGCCGACTGCAGATCATGCAGCCGGGCTTTGCACAGTATATTATATCGTTGCCTGGACAAACGCATATAATGTATTCCACCGTTTTGTCCTGCAGCATGGCTTTCTTACAACTTTTATCCCTTACCAGACCCAATTCAGTGGAATTTGCCGCCAAGATATATCATTTGCAAATGATTTTTGCAATCCTACTGCCTGTTTTGCTTCCAAGTCCAGGCTGTTTGCTGACATGTATACTGTTTGTACGTTCGTTTGTTTGCCTGCAGTGAGATTGGCACTTCCTCATTGATTGAGTCTTCTATATTGACACCCTGTTTGTCAACGTCGCCCACCCTTTCCTTTCCTTCTACATCCTATATTGCGCTACTTACTAAAAGAGCCGCTTTTTTACCCTCTTAGAGCAGGTAATGTGCGATAGCAGAGCCTTGATGGCCCGTTAAGAGGTTGTAAATCTGATATCAGCTCATTCGTTTTCTTCACGGCCGGGATTTCTGCTTGAAAAATATTGCAGTGATCCGGCAGCTTGTTAGATTTACGGATCAGTGGTACCGATCAGTAGACAGCAGCCGTAAATACCTTTTCTATTCATTCCCACGACAGTCGGTTCTACGTACCGGAATGACCCGGGTTTCACCCGGCCAAGGACTGTTGTTTCGGCGATCTAACCCTGTTTAGATCGGCCTACCCCATAAGTTGTCTGTCTCCCCTGGAGCAACTCCTTGCAGCAGGGTTGCTTCACCTCCTTCTGATCAGGGCTGGCATCGAGCCTAACCCTGGTCCAGAAACCTATTTTTGCTGCGTTTGCCAGAAAAAGCTCCATCCGGACTCCACTTCGGTAAGGTGTAATGCGTGCGGCGGATGGAACCATCTTAAGGTATGGTCAGGCCTTAAGACCCATAGTTAGTGGTCCACAAACTATGTGTCCCCATGTTGTTCGCGCCCTAAGGCGCCCATAGCGGCTCCCATAGTTGCACCTAGTGCACCAGTGCCTAGCACCGGCAGAACCTCTACGGTTCGCAGGAGCACACAACAACATGGACGCTCCCTTCCCCCCACCCACCCTAGCTCCGCCACCCGTGTGGGGAGTAGCCAGCAGCTCCTGGTGCCCCACACAGTCTGTTCCGTGTGTCAGGCTAGGATATACCGGAATGCGACATCAGTCAGGTGCAATTCGTACCAAGGCTGATGTCACTTTCGAGTATGTTCTGGCCTGCGCACCACACGTGAATGGTCGGGTGACTACCTGGCTCCCTGCTGTAGAGCCTTGCAACCGCACGCGCCAGTGGCGGCGCTGCCAAACAACACCTTAAGGCAGCCCAACGTGCCAATGCATGTGCAGCAGGGACCAGGTGGGCAACATGACCCTTCCCTCACACCCCTCTCCGCGACGACTCTACCCGAGGCAAACGAGACTCCTTCAACTGAACTGCATTGGGCTGCAGGGCAAGATTGAGGAGATAACCGACTTTATGAGTCGGCATAATCTGTCAATAGCTGCGATCCAAGAAACGAAACTGCACAGCAACTCAACCCTGTTGAGTTGCAACGGCTACAACGTGCATCGTAAGGATCGCGAGCGAGGTAATGGTGGTGGCTTAGCATTCATCACCCATCACACAGTGCAGTATCGTCTCATTGAAGAAGACATCGACCGCAGGGACACTACCTTAGAATGTCAAGGAATAGCTGCCCGGTCTGGCGATGTCGAGCTCGAAATATTCAATGTTTATATACCCCCTGCCACCTGCTGCCCGGCAGGATATCACCCTGACATAGGTGCAGAGCAGATAGACGATTCGACATTATGCACGATGAATGATGATGCCCCCACCAGGATTATGGGTAGTTGCAGCAGCTCGCCTGACCCAACAATAGCTAGCGCAGGTCTGATAAATAGCATAACGTGGCGACCTATGCTATCGCTTGCATCAGACCACCTACCCTTAATCATCTCGATTGACAGACCTGCTGACTTTGTCTCCGCGGACCACCAGACCTATATCAACTTTAAAAAGGCTGACTGGGTCAGGTTCGCGGAGCTCACTGAAAATGCCTTCAGATCTCTTCCCATACCCACTGACGTTCGTAAAGGCGAACAGAAGTTCCGCAAGGTGGTTGCGTCTGCTGCGGATCGCTTCATCCCGGCACGGAGGATCCATCCCAATTTCCCGGCCGAAGCGGCCGCTCTAGCGAATGAACGCTACCACCTTCGCCGCTCCGATCCCCGAAATCCCAACATAAAGGATTTGCACGTGGAGATTCGGAGGATGGTTGACCAGAATAAGCTCTGGTCCACCGTGAGGTCCTTGTCCAACCCGACGAAGCGCGACGACCGAGTGGAAATTTCATTCGGAGATCGTGTCGCTTCAGACCCGCAGAAATTTGCGAGCTATTTTAGCCGGCAATTCATTTTGCATTCTTCGGGGGATAGGGCCAAGCGGAAGGTGACCAGAAGGCTACGCAAACTACCAAACAACAGCGCGCCTCTTGCCTTCACTCTTGGTGAGGTGAAGGAGGACATCGGGAAGGCGAAAGGCTCCAAGGCCATTGCCCTTGACGGACTAAGCGTGTTGATGCTGAAGAATTTAGGCCCCGCGGGAGTTGAATTCCTTACAGGGATCCTCAACCTGTCAATGGCCACGCTCATCATTTCTGACATCTGGAAGGTTGGGAGGGTGGTCCCACTGCTGAAACCAGGGAAACCGGCCGACAAGGGTGATTCCTATCGGCCGATTTCCCTGATTTCGCCAGTGGTAAAGACACTTGAGGCCCTACTCCTCCCGTACTACACATACCACCTATGGTCGGCTAAGCATCAACATGGCTTCCGGAAAGTGCACAGCACAACAACAGCACTTAATGCCATAAGCAAACAGGTGAACCGCGGTCTTAACCAAAACCGCCCCTGCGGGAGAACCGTCCTTGTAGCGTTTGACCTGTCAAAAGCTTTTGACACAGTAAGTCATTCCACGCTTCTAGCTGACGTGGAAGCATCAACTCTCCCGCAGAGGCTGAAACGGCATGTGGAGATTCTCCGCACGATACCAATCACTTATTCACATGCCCTCTCAAGCCCACTCATCTAACCCAACAACAACAACTGTATTAAATAGAAGTTTCCATGCAAATAAGTTGCTTTTTTGTGGTGTTTTGTGGAAATTGAACCACATAGGCTCATTAACATGATAATTTAATCATTTTTACGTTTTTATGCGAAAAAGAGAGGATCAGGTGTACGTTTTAAGCAATTAAACTTTTTATAAGCTAAATTAGGCTTTGGTATTTTAGTAATGCACTTTCGTTTTATGAAACCGCGTAGCAATAGGGATATTTTCGATCTGTTGCATATTGTCTAGCATGGTGCAGATATAGTATAAATAGTTGTTTTATGTGGTAAAAAAATATGCAATCTTTTCATGCTACGCCACTATGAACCCAGTGTATTTGATTGTATGATATGATAGCCAGCTTTTTGCAACCCTGCGTCAGCTGTAATTTCATTTGTAACCAAGCAAAAAGTTGGAGCGTCAGTAAAATTTGGCACATGCATGCTATGAGCGATTTGGTGCATACCTTGGTATTGCGAATATGCTATTTATGCAACGGATCGAGAATACCCCTAATATATCAATTGCTTTTATTTTTTCTGAATAAAAACTGAATTTTTTCTTTTCATATATGTATAATAACGCGTTTTATAGTCACCGACTAGCAGTCAACGCGATCGGTCACGCTAAACAACCATCAGTTTTTTCTCTAGCATCAATTCTCTATTCTCACGCGCGTCGCGCACCAGTGCTACTTCTATACACCTAGAGGTCAAGTTAAGGAGCACAACCCCATGCTCAGCAAGCAGTTCCTTGCCGGATATCACCGTTCGGGGCATCCAAATAGGCACCTGCATGCAGTGGAGCTGCCCCCAGGCACATTAGAAGACATCTTCTAGAACTAAAGGACGAGATCCAGCCACTCATCACGCAACCGCTGGATCCGGAGGCGTACCGGAGGGTCCTAAGCAACATCCATAGAGACACAGGAACTACCTCCATTGACTCTCGCCAGGCAAATGCAGTTATCGGAGCCCAACCACCACCTGTAGCAGATGAGGAGTCCCTGCTGCCCCGTGAGTCCCGCGTCACTCTGGCACAATAACGATCTGGATACTGTAGCAGGCTCAACTCCTACCTATCCAGAATCAACCCCGACATACCCAACACATGTCCGGCATGTGGAGATTCTCCGCACGACACCAACCACCTATTCACATGCCCTCTCAAACCAACTCATCTAACCCCCCTCTCCCTCTGGTCCAACCCTGTCGAAACTGCACGTTTCCTGGGCCTCCCTCTAGATGAGTTCGACGACAATGACCATGGGTGAATCCGCTCTTTACGGGGCGCGACTAGCCGCTACAACAACAACAACAACAACCTTTTCTATTTTAGAGTCTTATAAAGGCCGATATATAGCGCTTTACTTCAATTGTAGCGTTGCCCCTTCCAGTTTAAGTTTCCTCCAAACCGTTACCATGTATTCTCTAGTGAACAGAACTAGGTGCGCCTTCTGTGCATTTTTGCCCAGCCCCACTTTCTGAGCCCAGTATTTCATAACTCTGAGCGTTTGATTCTTTAAGGAGCTTATTAATCCGATGCTTTTATCGCTCGCGATTACCGTTATATCATCTGCATAAGCGGCAATCGCCATCCAGTTCATTAAGAAGCTTATATATGACAACCACTACAAAATCTCTTTCAACTTCCCCAGCCTTAGCGTGTTGAAGTTATCGTCTCCGTGATTTTGCTTTTAAAACACAACAAAAATGTATGCCACACGACATCTTGCAATGCAATGGCTACAACAGCTCTTCCGCCTCTTCTGACCTTTTTCCGTTATCTTTGATACATGAAGTAGCTTCTAATCCCGTGCTGTTATATTCGGGCTCTGATTCTGCAATAAGCACAGAGATTCTTCCGACTTAATTCACATGGGATCCATACCTCAGTTTTCGGTATCGTGGGTATCAGTTGTTCCCTGCTCATGGGGGTTTGGAATCCCTCCCTTTAGCCAGCACTGTCCCTTTGTCGCTTGCTGGCTGATCTCACGCTTTGTCTGCATCTCCTCCACGCTGTTACAATACTTGGAGTTACTTGAGGCAAACCTCTCACCCCCAAAATATTTCCTGCCTGATTTTACCGCTTATCTGGCCCAGGCTAGGCATTCACACTTCCGTTCGGCGCGGCTAAAATACCTAGATCCCCTGGTACTGCGATATGACTCTCTTGCTATCTCTATTAAGCACTCTGCTTGTGGCTTTCTGTTCAGATTTGGAAGCGCGTGCCGAGTTGAAAGAGACATACTACCTAGGTCCGAGTCCTCGCAGACTGCCATTGCCCTAGAGACTCTGACGTGCGGCTGAATCTCCCTGTCTTCCTTCTTCTCCTGCCCCTTGTTAACTCTCATCCTTGCTGGTTGTGCTCATCTTATTCGTACGACCACCTTCCGGACGAAGCGGGCGCAGTGGTCTACGTTAAATCGAGGGGAATGAAGCGTCCTCCGCAGTAGCGTCTCGGTAAAGCCACTTACCACTTACTCACTGTCCCTGGCTGCAAATCGTCCATTAGACACGGTCGTTCGCGTTATAACCTAGATTAGGCAGTTCCTGGTCGCTGTACACCCTGACCGAGAGCAGCACCGCCTCCATGATATTGCCTACGTTGCCCCAGTCCCAGAGAAGGGGTGCACGGCGATTCTGCTAAGCCCCCGTCAAGGTGCCTGCCCCCCACGTTTTTGGTTTTTTTTAGTAAATTCTAATAAAAATGTTTAACCTTCTTCCATTTAATCTCTCCTTCCCTCTTACTCGGTGAAAATTTCGCTTTAAGCAAAATTCATCTTAAACTGTGAATGTGTAATAGGCAATTCTACAAGACATTACTGAGCAGTTAAGGGAACAATTATGAGGGACAGTTTTGCAATGAATTTTTAATTTTTATTATTAAATGGTCAAAATTTTTATTTGACAATCAAAGCATCTTTATCATTAAACCTAAATAAATATGTGTCTAAAAGACACATTACTGGTGACTTGAACTGTTCTTATATTTGCTAACAGCTGGTAGGAGCAATAAATTCGTGCATATAAAATGTCTTTTAAGTTAATACAATGACATTTAAAACATATTGTGTTATTGGAAAAGACTTAACTAATTGCAGACTACTTTTTTGTACCACAAGATTGGACAACATCTTCGCTACACGATGACAAGGAATTTCGTGCATATTTCGAGGTGTAACATATTTTTGAATAATATATTTTCCATACTTAAGTATGCATTGTGAAACGCAAATATGATCAAAATCTTTAACTGATCTCAGCTGAGATATTTTTCAACTAAAACTTAATTTCGGCTTAACATATTTACAATTTGTTTATTAGACTCTACCACAAGCGTATTTCCAAAAAAAATTGTTGTTGCAATTTATTAATGATGAGAAAACGAGTAGTTTGATTGTTAGTGCTGAGGAGTTTGGATTACAAAAATGAGCAGTTTAGTTATCAAATACGAAATTGCGTTCGTAGAAAAAAAAAAAATATCACCATGGGCTCACCAAAAATGAGTACTTGCTGGGCACTTTAATAATTAATCATCATGAACCAAGAAACCAGATCACGCATTTAGATTCGACGTCAAAAACAGCTGACTGGCTGTGACGTCATTGGTCGCAAGAGCTTTGATTTAAATTTTTGTTTACATTTTGCGTTTACAATTTGTAATTAAAAGTGAATATTTTTCAGCTAAACGTTTTTTTCGGATTTTTTAAATTAAAGAAATGAAGTGTTCCGTGGCAAATTGTGCAAATTGCAACAGCAGAAACCAGCAATATGTAGGTTTTTATCGCTTCCCTAAAAAAGAAAATTTATGCAGGCAATGGGTCGTCTTTTGCCGACAAGAGGTTGACCCCGCAACGGCAAGAATATGTGGTGATCATTTTCTGCCGGAAGATTTTGAAAGACGGCTTCAAGTTGAAATGGGTGAGTACTTAAAAGTTCTTTTCGAAAATCATTTTAAAAACAATGTTTCTATAGGTTTTGGTAAAGCTGTGCGTCTTAAGTCGGACGTTGTACCAACGGTGTTTACCAAGACTGTTTCTCCAGCAAACGCAGCGCGATGTCAACGTGGCAAAAAACGCGAAAGCAAAAAACTAGTTAACGCTTTGTTGCGTGAATCGGTCGTCGCGGAGAAACAACAGCAAGAGGTAGAATTGCGTTTACCATTAACAGAATCTCAGAACGAGAATAGACAGGAGTTTGTTTGTTATCCGTCTCTAGTTCAGCTGCAGGAAAAAATTAAACTGCTAGAGGATCAGATGTAAGTAAATCTATGCACATTTGTACCATAAGATGTCACTAATAACAAAGTTTTTAAATATTTTTTATGCATGTAGTGACGAGTTAAAGAAAAAAAATTTTTCCTTGCGGCAGGCTGCTATCAAGCATGAGAAAGAAAAGTGTACGCTGCAAGAACGAGTTCAAAAAGCACAATTTGAAGAAAAAATAATTGAAGAAAAACTGCGAACCATTTTCACTCCAGGGCAAATTAAGAAACTAAAGAGCGGTAAGAAAAGGCGAACCTGGTCTGAGGAAGACATATCGCATTCCATCACCCTTTATTCAACGAGCGCCAAGGTGTACAAGCTGTTAAGGAAATGGAATTTCCCATTTCCTGCGGTGCGAACTTTACAGCATTGGGCGCAAAAAGTTAACTTTGAGCCAGGTATTATAGAGCCGGTGAAAAAGCTCTTGTATGCCACTACCCTGCTCGACGAAAAACAAAAAATTTGCATCCTGAGTTTTGACGAGATGAAGGTGCGTAAAGCGTATTGCTACGACAAACCTCCGGACACCGTTTATGCTCTCGTAGATTACGTACAGATCGTTATGCTGCGAGGTAATTTAGTACATTCCTTACCTTTGCATATGCATGTGTGATAAAACGTATATTTTTATAGGATTGATATCCAAGTGGAAACAGCCATTTTTTTATGATTTTGATGCGCGTATGTTACCGGAACTTTTGACGGAGATCCTGGATGCGGTGAGATCTTGCGGCTTTTACGTTGCTGCTATTGTGAGCGATTTGGGTGGAACCAACCGGGCTTTGTACACGGCTTTAGGAGTTAGCTATGAACGACCTTGGTAGGTAGCAGTGAATGCATGTAAATATATATGTATGCATTTTAAATCATTAAAATAATTTTTTATAGGTTTACTTACGATGGTAGAATGGTATACGTTTTTGCGGATGTGCCACATTTGATAAAACTGCTGAGGAATCACTTCCTTGATGAGGGCTTCAGGATTCACGGTAAAGAAGTAAAGAAAGAAGTTATTGTGGAACTTCTTTCCTGCACATCCTCTGAGCTATCCATAACCCATAAGATTAACAGCAGTCACCTCACTGTTTTTGGTACGCAGCGGCAGAAAGTTAAGACAGCTACAAAACTCTTTTCTTATACCGTAGCCCAAGCGATAACGAGAGCTGCTAGTTTGGGCCACTTAAGTGGGCACAACTGGCAGGAGTGTCATATGCTGTTCAAGCTGGTAAGTTAAACTACGTAATTAAGTACATAAGCATTTTGAATTTCACTTTTAGAATATGCATATATATATATATGTATATATATATAAACTGTGTTTTTCATTTTAAGACGAATGACTGGTTCGACGTGATGAATTCGAGAGTTCCGTATTCAGACGGTAGGCAGAGGACTCATGCATACGGATTGGCTTTGGATGTCCAAGATCGTATACTGAACCAAATGAGCGAAATGGTAGAAGATATGAGGGTAATCAAAAAATCCAGTTTATTACCATTTCAAAGAGGTAAATATTTCAAAACGAATAATTTGAAAATAACAACAATATATATTTTCTTATGCAGGGATCATTCAGTCGAATAAAGCGTTGAAATTGCTTTACGATGACCTAAAATCGAAGTTTAACATCGACTATGTGCTGACATACAGGTTGAACCAAGATGTGCTGGAGAATTTTATCGGGTCCATCAGAGAAAAGGGTGGTGGTGAACATCCGGATCGGTTGCAATTTAAATATCGATTGCGTTATCACACACTTGGCCGCAACGAAGGTGTTTTATCTGAAAGCGCCAATGTATCCATAGACGACACACCAGATTTAGACGTAATCCCACATACCCTTACAGGTATTAACACAATTCTTTTTTGGTTTTAATTATGAATTTTATTCACACTGCTCTTATTTATTTGCACAGGCTCCATCTTAAAAGGGTTTCCAGAATCTTCGTCGGATGAAGAATGGGGTGAATGGAACGACGAAATCCCATTAGACGGACTAGAATACGATGGTCTGGAAAATCTTGCGGGCTACATTTGCCACCAGCTTCATAAGGATGTGCCAAATACGCGAGTGGAAGAGGGAGCGTTCACAACTTATACATGGGTGGACCATCTGAATGAGGGCGGATTGTCCAAGCCAACGCAAGAGCTTATGGAGCATATTACGGGGCTGCAAAAGATTTTCATCGACATAAATGGCGAAGGTTTGCTTGTTGCAACAGACTATTTGCAGTTGCACCTTGCTGCGGCTGCACATGTTATGTGCGACGATAAAATTAAAAAACTTTTCTTTCGCACTAGAATGTTTTTAAAGATAAGGAGTTTAAACAGAGATTTGTACAAAAATAATTCACAAAGAAAGAGAAAACTAAAGAAAATAACAACTTAATAAAAACGTAATCAAGCAAATTTTGTATTTTGTTTTATTTAGTATTTTCATTTCACAGGATCACTTTCAATATGAAAATAGATGGATAAATAATTATGGTAAGCACTTAAACACTTTTGCGGCGATTAAAACTTATAAATTTTGTAATATTTCGAATTAATTGCAATGCTTACGTTCTGCGATACGAAAAAGCAGGTAATTTGACAAGTCTTCTATCTTGCTCGCGACCGATGACGTGGCACAAAAAAAAAAATTTTTTCTCGCACAGCTAATTGCCAGATCTTTTATATTTCGTTCATGATTAATCATAATGATAATATGAACACTTATATAATACTCAGCTGTCTTGAAGGGACTTTTTTACATGTTTAACTATGTTTGTTAGTGCAAAATGCAACAAATTAATCCACGTTCATAAAAATTTCATTTACAACCAGCAGCAGATCGTCGCGAGAAGATAGACAGCTGTCACCTTTCTGCGTACCTTAACGTAGGCGTTGTTATGGTCGTTGATATGTGTACATGACTATATACTTGTGTCTATTCACAGCCAGCTGTCAATCAACGCCAACGCGAAAGTGCTATGTGGACGGGCCTTTAAGGCGGCGTATATCGGTATTTTTTATCAACATTTTACATGCAACAATTAATGTATCGAGATTTCTCCATTTCAGTCAGTCAGTTCAGTCAACTAAATATAAATATATTTAAAGTATCAAATTGAGCTAAACTTTATTATTAGTTGTGTTTTCTTATAGTCCAGTAAAAAAAGCTATTCGGTTTTTTTCATTTTCGTTTTCTCAATTATCTCATGCTGGTTCTTGCAAGTTTTGTCGTACAAAAGCGCTATTCAGCAAATTTAATTTTAGTTTTTATTGGATATTGCGAACGAAAACACAACTCATTCTTTAAGTGCCCAGAATGAAACGTTCTTCCAGTAATGGCAGGCAAGTTTCTGTAAGTGAAGTACCGACGCTTGAAAGGTGTTGCATATGTCAAGAACGAACGTTAACTCGGACAACTATACAGAAAACATGTATTGGAACACCTCCTATTTTAGTAAAAGATCTGCTCAAAAAATGCTTTGAGTCACCTGAAAACTTTCGTAAGGTAATACGTGATGAGCACGCCGATAATTACCTGTGCAATTATTGTGAAATATCTCTTGGAGAATTTTATGATGCTCTTTTGAGAGTTTCATCGAAGCGAACTGAGTTCTTAAGTCGAATTCTGCAAAACAGTGATAGTCCAATCGAATATTTTGTATTTATTGAATCTGCAAGCACAGCATTGTCTCATGAATCGTTCAAGCATGTAAGCGATGATAAATTGGAACCATATGCTTCTGAAGAAGATTTTATTGATGATTCATGTGATGAATATATTACTCTGAATACATCTGATGAAGAATTTGTTAAAGTCTTTCCAGCAGACGAAGAATTTCAAGATGACTGGTCTTCCAATTGCTCCAATGACTTTCAAGGTATAGTATAATAGTATTTTCTAGTAAGCGTGAATATTTAACATAATTTTCTGTAGTACTTCAAGATGGTGAAAAGGAAACTCGAAAGCCCTTGATTACTATCGAACGCATGCCAAAAACCAAGCTGAGATATTGTTGGCGTTGTGATAAAAACTTTCCATCTGATGATGTTTTTGAAGTTCATTTAAAGCAGATTCACACGAAAAATAAAAGGTTGAACATCTCATCTAGAAAATGTCAAAAAAGTTATGGCGGTGAAGAGCACTCTCTTCACATATTAAAAGAACAAAAATCTACTTCATTGCAATGTGAAATTTGTACTGCGGAATTCGACTCTACATTACTCTCTCAGTCGCATGTGAACGCACATAAAGAACGGCCTTCTGCGAAGATCATGTCAACTCCTCGAACTTTTCAACGACGTCGCGCTAATAACAGTCTCCCAATCCCAAATGTTCGCAACTTCATATGCGCAGTTTGCGACTTTGAATTCAGGACTGCGTGGAATCTAAAGCGTCATCAAAAATTGCATTGTCTAGGAAATATATCTCGAAATTCCCGATAAACTATATGTACATATTAAAAAAAGTAACGTTTTACTAAAATTGTTACGATTTCTATTTTGTTGTTAAGGTTAATTTATATACAGTTGTGTTGATCAATACGAATTCATACCAGTTGATATTACGCTAATTGTACGCACAATGGCAGTAAGAATCGGTGATAACTACACCAAACTCATTATTAAAATTCAATCCAGTCAGTCAATTCAATCAGCTGCTTACACAACACAACCTTATATGAATTTGCCTTGATGTTGATTCTACAAATACATAATTTTGTTGTTGTTGTAACACGAACTTTTGAGAAATGTTTCTGAAGTGCTCGACATATCATGTTTAACAAAAGAACCAGATGAAGAATTGCCTACAATACTCATTGTAAGTTTCTTTAGGGATTTATTGGGGAAATATTCTTCTAAAAATAAAAATTATTTAACTATAGGCATTATTGTCACAAGTATGAATAATTACATTGTGTATGAGTACATTGTGTCGTCCTGCGGGCGAGGGATATGTCTCGAAGCAAGTAAAAGAATATTGAGAAAAGACAATTAAGTAACTTCCGTACACAGGCTCACATAAGAATACATACGGAGAATATTTTTTGCATTTCGACGAATTAAAATCCAAAAAAACCCCCACTTTTTGGTTTCTGTAGCTATATATTCAATATTACAAGTTAACTAGGAAACATATTTTCCGTATTTAATAACGCACACAGCGGAATTTTTTAATTATATGCTTTTAAGTAAACTCACAAAAGTACATACAGCAAGTTTGCTGTTAGATTTACAGTTATATTACCAATGAAGAATTGCACGCCTATTGCGAGTGTCGATTGGCAGTAGAAAATACTTTTGTCGATTGTATTCTATTTTGGTATGGTGTAAATTGATCGATCAAAAAATGTGCCATTGTGAATGGTTCGTTGAATTTCAATCAGCTGTTTGGTGTTTGTTTACATTTTTACATTGGCGAAAAATTGTTCAATTCAATTTAATTTTATATGTGATAACTTAATAAATAAACAAATTAAATAAAAATGGATACTATAGAACTGTGGTTTAGTGATAGCGAGGAAGATAAAGATGCAAGTTCAAAGCTAGCGGACCTAGCTAGAGAGAGGAGAAAGTTGAGAGACTCCTCCAATCTTCTGGAGTTTGAGGAAAAAATGTTTGTATACGATATATATGTTATATTTGCTGTGTTGAAAAAGTATTAAAACTTCCGCTTTTTAGATTTTTGAAAAACTTTCGTCTGCCAAAAGCTGCAATTACGCATTTGCTTGCATTGTTAGATAGCAAACTACAACCAGGTCTGAAAAGAACATCAGTTCCGACGATTTTAAAGCTTGCAGCTGCTTTGAGGTTTTGCGCGCAGGGATCTTACCAATTAAGTGTAGGGAACGATTCTAATATTGGCCTTGGCCTAATTTTGACTGAGGTGTTTACAGTATTGGAAGAACACATATGTAGGGATTGGATATCCATTCAATACTCTGAAGAGGAGAAGCGCAAAGCAAAGCTTTATTTCTTTGAAAAAAGCGGAATACCAGGCGTAATAGGTTGTATAGATGGAACGCACGTCAAAATCATTGCTCCAAAAAAAGAGCTGCAGCATTTGTACTACAATTGAATGTAATGATAGTGAGTATTTACAAATAAAATGCAATTCAGATGATAAGTGTTGTACGTTCATAGATTTGTGATGACGCCATGAAAATTCGGTATATAAATGCGAAGAATCCTGGAGCAACGCACGACGCTAACGTGTTTTATATGTCTGCATTGAAACCACCATTAGAAGACGACTACCGTAGGGGTGAACGTAATATATTATTGGGTATGTTAGTTATGCTTAATTAGTTTTCACATTCGGATGGTTCTAATAAAAGTAAACATTTATCCATTTAGCTGATGCCGGTTACGCGTTACAGCCATACATGCTTACGCCATACCAAAACCCTGAAGCCGGATCATCTGAAAGTATGTTTAACAAAAAACATTCCCAAGGAAGGCCTATTGTTGAACGAACCATAGGGGTATTAAAAAAGCGATTTAGGTGCTTGTTGGGGACTCGGGCAATCCACTACGAACCAAAAAAAGCTACAACCATAGTGAACGTATGCGCAGCTCTTCACAATATTTGTATATCTTACCATACTCAGTTATCGGATGGAGAAACTATTGACTATCAAGACACAAATGACGGAACTCAGGATTACACAATTACTGAAGGTAGTGAAGTGGTGAACGAGGAGGCGAGAGCAATTAGAAAGAACATTTTACAACACATGCAATTTCAATTTTAATCATTTTTATTAAATATTACATTCAGTTTAAATTCATATTGATTCCATTTTATTTTATGATTTATAGTAAGCTTATATTCTTATATATTATAAGTTGAACTTTCAATTTTAGTTTGTCAACCCTATTCCTCTTCTTATTAAAAACTCCTTCCTTATATAAATCCAGCTTTTTTTTTCTGATTTTATTTTTTCTTTTTCTAATTTTATTTTTTCCCTGTTTAGAGCCAGAGCCTCCTGCTTGAGCGGAACTGACTTCTTAATGTGCATTTCAATATTTTTCAGAGTTTTTTTTACATTGGTCGTTTTTTTTTGTATAATTTTGAAATGTTTCTCCTGGATATTCATTTGTTTTTTCAGCAGCGTTATTCTCTTTTCTCTTGTATTTACTTTGGGACTCCTTGTTGAAAGAGCTTGCTGGTCAGTTGTTTCCTGAGTCTCATCGCAGCCGTGCTCTTCAGGTGCTTCATTTTCAAGTTCTTCAACAGCTATCTCATTCGAACTATAGACTTGTCGTTGATGACATTGAAAATTACTACTTCCGATTTCTTTACCGGGTGGATCGACAAGAGCCTCAATATTCAAAAATCCTATCACATCTTACTCGAGCGCCGTGAAAGTGTGTAAATTGTTTGGCCCATACGTGTTGCTCGAAATTCGGCCCGGTTTTGGGAAAAGCTTTCTTTGTTTTGCATTTGAAATCTGCCCACACATACAATGAAAGACTCGTATTTTATTTATCAGAGCTATGTACATATTTTTTACACCTTTAACCACTTTTCCCACGAACGCAATGGTGGTCTCAAGCTATTCAGTTCAATAGCTATGAGCTCCCATCTTGCCTCTGCTTGAGTTTTTCCACAAACTCTTTTGCCTCGACGTTTTCCTGCATCAACTGCACTAAACGCGCCATTTGCTTCTTGTTAGTACAATTTTCGTTCTGTAATTGAGATGTTGATATTTTACTACCATTATTTATATGTATTATTATTATTTTCACTAAAAAAACTCACTTTTTATCCATTATTGTATCAAACTTCTAAAATCGACACGCTCAACGACTACAAAATGGCTGTAGAATGATGATCGATCAAAAACTATTCAAAGTCGCTAGTTGAGCGAGTAATCGACACTCACAATAGCGCCAGCGATCGATAATCGCTCAGTAGTCGTTAATCTACTGTCAGTCGACACTCGCAATAGGGGTGATTGTAAAAGTCCTTGAGAAGCCTTTGCGCAAGGCGTTGTTGTTCTTAGGCTGCGTGGTTAATTGCTAAGCATCACCGTTATCACGCTGCCTGGAAAACACAACAGCAAGATGTTGCTGTTACTAGGCTGCGTAGTGATCTTATGCGCTAGGCTAACCTGTTGCTAGCCTGGCTGCGAAACACATGTGCAGGCTATTTCTGTTGCTGGCCCGCATGGGGATGACCTTTTGCGTTGGGCAGCCGTTGCTGGAATGTTTGGATCCCTTGCGCGATTTACGCAATTAATAGCATGCATGGCTGTGATGTTGCTATGCCACTATATTTCAAATACGGGTAACATTTGGTAACTTACAAAGAATGATAGAATACAAGATAGCGTGGTTTGCGGCGGTAAATAGTAAGTGAAAACAAAAGTTTCATATGAAAACATTTTGACAGTTGTTTACACTATTACACTGAACGAGAATCTGTGTTGTGAAAACTATATTCCGTTTCGTTCCGCTTTTTCTCAGTCGTCCTGCTCTGGGGTTATTTTCATAACTACCAGTGATATTAAAATTTCGAACAATCACTCCAAATTTTGTAAATTTAACTATCGTTGTTAAAATGCATGACTTCTGAATTTGGAAAATATCTAAATGCAGCAAGAATTTCCAACTTCCCCTCCAAAAGAACTGTCATTTTGCTCTCACAATTCCCCCTTCTTTGCAAGTTTTTTGGATACATGAACACCAAAAAACGTGATAGTTCCTAACAATTGTTACAAACTATCAGCTACGTGAACAAACTAATTCATTCCAAACTTTTATGTAATATTTGCGAAAAACTGAATACATCAATAAACTAAAATTAACATATTTGTGAAAACCTACAAATATTTGGGGGCTCAACCGCGATTTCAGTGACGCTAAATACCCTCGCGGAATACATATAAATGTACATACTGTGTCGTTAAACACTCTGATCAAAATTAAATGTCAGTAAACGTCGTCAAACGTTTATGAGTATCATCGTATTTAAAGTGGTACAGCGAAGTCAGCCAACATCAGAAGAAATTGTGCAAATTGCGGTGGCAGCTAAAGTGCCAAAATTCAAGACACCAGAGAAGTAGCAGAGCAGTTCAGTACCGTCGATACTCAAACGGAACTTTTCAAAGTCCGCAACGTCGACAACGTAAGCAGAACAGCAAAGTGGCGTCTAACCTCAAATGTAACGATCGAAAGTTGCAAGCTTTTTTGAGTAAAAGAAGAAGTAAGCAGAATTAGAGTTCAAAGTAAAGAATCTAATTAGGAAAGGAGATGTGAAGTGAAGTGAAAAAGCGAATAGCAAGAAGTCGAGTTGCAAGCAGATTAAAAATTTGAAAAAACGGTCGAAAGTTGCAAGCTTTTTTGCGTTGAAGAAGAAGTAAGCAGAATTAGAGTTCAAAGTAAAGAACCTAATTAGGAAAGGAGAGGTGAAGTGAAGTTAAAAAGCGAATAGTAAGAAGATAAGTTGCTAGCAGATGATAAATCGAAGCTGATTGGTGCAGAATTAGAAGATCGAACAAAGAAAATTCAATTGGAAGAAAAAACAGAAACTCGAAGACGAATTCAGTTTGTAACAGCAGAAGGCGAACTAAAGTAAAGTAGAATACGAAGCAGAGTCGGAGTAACGAGAAGAAACAAGTGGAAAGAACGAGTGATAAGTATTTAACGAATATAAAGCAGAAAGAAGCAGATAAGTTGTCAAATATTTTAATGTTAAAAATAGTTTGTTTACATACTTACATTCAATTGATTAATTTGCTTTGCATTATCGTATTTACATTGTTATATTGCCATCTATGTAAAAGTACATACATATTTTCGTATAGTATAAGAGATACTGTATGAATTGAAAATAATTTTTGTAAGGAGGTAACAGTGCAACATGGACAGACAATCGATATTAACATTTAACGTAAAACAATTGCAAAATGCTCTCCGTGATTTGAATTTGTCTACCGCGGGACGCAAAGCAGGTTTACAAAATCGATTATTAGAGCATTTGGGTTTGACACGGTTGACTGCGAAGATGACAATTCATCAATAGGTTCTTCATATGAGGATGCACCTGGCACTATGGTTCAAGGCTCCGTCACCGGTGCTGAGTCGGTTGGTAGATCAGTGTTTACATTTAGAGACATTGAGGAAAGTTTGTCGCGGTTTGATGGACATGACTCCATGGATGTTAGACAGTGGGCAAATGAATTCGAAGAAAACGCTGCCGCAGTGGGGTGGAATAATATTAAAAAATTTATTTATAGTAAGAAACTGCTAAAAGGTGCAGCAAAGTTATTTGTTAGGAGTCAACGTGGCATTATAAGTTGGGAGTTGCTTAAAGAGGCACTTATATCTGAATTTGGTTCGCAGCTATCGACGTTAGAAGTACATAATCGATTGAGAAACCGTAAGAAAAAGTCCAATGAAACTTGTCGTGAGTACTTATATTCACTTATGGAAATTGGAAAAGTTATTAGCATTGACGTACCGAGTTTAATTTCTTATTTTATTGATGGTATTCCAGGTGCTAGGGGTAACAAACTGGTATTGCATCAAGCCAAGTCGATTAATGAGCTCAAGGAGCAAATACAAATTTACGAAAAAGTTTATGTTAGGTCAAGTACGCAGAATTTAAAGAATGTAAGTCCCCAGAGTGTCGCAAATGCAACAACTACTCAAATTTCGAAGCCGTGTTTTAGAAGTGGGAGTACAACTCATTTGATTCGCGATTGCAATATCAAGCAAGTAAAGTGTTTCAAGTGTCAAGGCGTAGGACACAAATCTTTTGAGTGCACGCGTAGGGATGTTACTGCTACCAAAAAGGAAGGTGACAAAGCTAATGTAGTAGATGAACAATAGGAAGTGTGTAATTTGGCATGTAAAACCTTAATTGCAGGAGGGTTACAAGTTAATTCATTGGTCGATACTGAATGCAGTTTGTGTTTGATTAGACGCGACGTTTTGAGAAAAATTTATTTTAAAGGAGAAGTAAATCATGAAAACGTGTATTGTATGGCATATGCAAAAAAGAGTTTTCCACATTTGGTAGTTTCGTCACGGACATTGAGGCTGACGGTTTAAAGATTTCGCAAACGTCCCACATTACTAGTGAGGATGCACTTGAGTTTCCGGTGTTTATTGGTACATCAATTTTAGATCAAGTTAATATTAGCGTGAAGCCGAAAGGGGTAGAGTTTATGAAAAGAGAAGATAGTAAATCAGTTCCAAATAAGGCTAGTCATGAACAAAGGATCTAGTTGCGAGAACAGTTTGACAGTTTATGCATGAATGTAGAAGAGCTTAATACTAAAAGTGTTATTCGGGAAATTATAAATAATTATAAGCCACAGAAGACTAAAGAATGCCCAATAGAAATGAAAATTATTTTGCAAGATGAAATACCAGTTTATCAACGTCCAAGGAGGCTTTCTAAGGAAGACAAAGACTTTGTAGATAAACAGGTTGAGGAGTGGTTGGGAGCAGGTATTATTCAACCCAGTTTTTCTAACTATGCGTCGCCAATAGTAATTGCTGGCAAAAAAGATGGGACTAAGCGGTTATGTTGCGACTATAGGTTGTTGAACAAAAAAATTATACGCGATAATTTTCCTATGGCGCGTATTGATGACGTTGATGACGTTTTAGATAAACTGCAAGGGATGGACATTTTTACTACTTTAGACCAAACAGACGGTTTCTTTCATGTGCCCGTAGAAGTTGAATCTAGAAAGTATACCTCATTTGTTATACCAGATGGACAGTATGGGTTTAAATATGTCCCTTTTGGTATATGCAATTGGCCAGCTGTGTTTTGCCGTTTTATAAATTTTGTGTTTAGAGAACTTATCAAAGATGGAACAGTAGTCATATACATGGACGATATAATAATACCGGCAGTAAATAGGACGAAAATATTAGTAAACTAAAACGCGTTTTGGAGATAGTGTCTAGGTATGGACTACATATCAAATGGAAAAAATTTCAGTTATTAGAACGAAAAATTAGTTTTCTAGGGTATGAAATAGAAAACGGAACGATTAAGCCATCGACAGAAAAGATTGAGTCAGTTCAGAACTATCCTTTACCACGTGATAAGAAAGGGTTAGAGCGGTTTTTGGGCCTGACGTCATATTTTAGGCGTTTCATAAGCAATTATGCGTTAATAGCGAAACCTTTGTCTGATTTACTGAAAAAAGATAGTGAGTTCCAAATAAATCTTGATCGGTCGTTGAAGAGTGCAGACGTGTTTTAAATTCGTTCCGTAGTCAGGATACTGTTTGAAAACTCAACAGAATAAAAAATAAATAAAATAACAATAGTAATATATATATATGTATATAATAAACATATATTTGCCTATTTGATATATAGCAGCGGTTAAACTGCATAATCAAATGAGATAGTGACTCTTTCATGTGAAATCAAAATCTTTTAAATTCAAATAATTTGAAAATGCCTTGTTCGTGTGGACAAAAAGTCGAGCGAGCGCAACCGAAAGTGCAGTGCGCGAAATGTAAAGACTTTTTCCACCAAGCATGTGTTGGAATGCGCCAAGTAGACTTAGATTTTTTAATCAGCTCAGAGAAGTGCTTTTTCTGCAATGTCTGTGCGGTTACGCGTCGGAGTTCCATCCGCTCGCCTCCTCCACCCGTCGTTTTGGATGTAGTGCCTTCACACATAAGTGATGCTCTCAATGATACCAGCAAACAACAACAGGTCTCATTGGTATCTATTTTCAACGCAATCGTCTCTTTGCGAGCCGAGAATTATCGTATGCATAATCTCATCGACGTATTGCACGGAAATAATGCTAAATTAATAAGCAAGACTGAAAGCATGCATACTGACCTCCTTATAATGCAGCGTACTATTAGTGAAAAAGACGATGTTGTAAAAACTCTAACACAGAGGTAAATGCCTTACGTGAAACCGTTAGTGCTGCTTTTGAGAAGCTCAGCAATGCGAAAGAAGTGCATAGCAAAAAAAATGCACAGGCTGTTGTTAATAACTCCAATGCTAAGTCGTCTGTTTTTGCTCCTAATGCTCTCTCTGCCTCTATTGCTCGGAGTACTGAACGTACTCTTGTTGACTCTGTAGGGCCAACAAATATTACACATGCACACACATACGCGGAGATGGCTGCGCCCAATACATCTAGTAAACATACCATGCTCTCAAGTGAGAAAGAAAATCATGCTGCTATTTCCACTGGAGCTGCTGTTGCTCATAATGCTACTCTTTCGCCTGATGTTGGTAATATCTCTTTGGCCGCTTCGTCTTGTTTACCAGCTGCAGAGATCAATAAAGCACCGTGGTCAACTGTTGTAAAAAAAGGAGCAAAAAACAATTACGAGTAGTGGGTACTAATGCGTCTAAAGACTTGGAAGTTGCTATTCGATATAAATGGCTACACTTATCATCGTTTTTACCTTCTGTAACGGAGGAAAATATTAAGGAATATGTCGCCAATCAGGCGGGACTAAACAAAGAAATATTCATGTGTTATAAGTTAATTAAAAAAGATGCACCACCCTCAAATATTAAACGAGTGAATTCCAAGTTGGGTGTTCCTGAAAGCATGTTTGCCAAATTGCTATGCGCCGATATTTGGCCCACTAATGTGACCGTCAGACCTTTTCGTTTTTTTCTAAGGGAAGAACTAAAACCGGTCAAAACGTAAGAAACTCAAACCATTCTCCTAATACCTTAAGGGTGTACTTCCAAAACATATCTGGAATGCGAACAAAGGCTGATATCATGCTTTCATTCAGTGCGCAATTGGATTATGATATATATGTTCTTGTCGAGACATGGTTAACCTCGAACTTTTTTGATGCCGAGTTCTTCAATGTCAATATCTTCGATGTCTTTCGTAAGGACAGGGATGCTTTAAAAACTGGCTGTCTAAGAGGTGGTGGTGTTATCATCGCTGTTAAGCGTGAACTACAAACGTCTTTGATATCGCTAGTTAATGATGATTCCCTACTGGACCAACTCTGCGTCTGCATTAGGGGAAACACTTCAAAGGATTACCTGTACGTATTAACCTCGTATATTCCACCGGGTAGTTCGTTTGAGTTATACGAAGCGCACGCTGATAATATTTCGTCACTAGTTTTAAATAATTTGGGTGATAACCATTTATGTGTGTTAGCTGGGTTAGTAGTGAATCATGCCCTAGTCTAACAGCTCATAATATGGTTGCCAGCCATGAATTGTATCTTATAGATAGTATATTAAGTCTCAATTTAAAGCAAGTTAATAGATTCCCGAATGGATTAAATCGAATCTTAGATCTTATATTTGTTAGTGATAATTTGTATTACCTAGTTAGTGAATGTTTAAATCCAATAACACGTACGGACAAACATCATATTCTTTTAATTATTAAGTTTGATTTTTATTTTTTTTCCTCTGTTGCTACTAATGACAAATTGTTATTTAATTACGCACTTTGTGATTTTAATAGTTTTAATGATATATTATCTAACATTGATTGGGATGATCTATTTACTAACTCAGACTTACCATACTGTTTTTCAAAATTTAAGACAGTCTTGTATGATTTGTGCCTAGGTCATATACCTATCAAAAAGCAAAGACCTTATAAATTACCTTGGTTTTCAAAGGATTTAAAAAAGCTCAAAAACTTGAAAAATAAATTCTATAAAAAATTTAAGACATCGGGAAACCAAATGTACTTTGTTAAGTACCAGGAATGTTTAAAGGATTTCAATTCCTTAAATCATACTCTCTATAATTCTTATATTCGTAATACTGAGTGCAATATTAAATCAAACCCAAAGTTGTTTTGGAACTACGTGAGATCAAAAAAAGGTTGTTCCAGCTTACCCGTAGGAATCTCCCTAGATGGTAGAACTGCGCAGACGTCAAGTGATGCGGCAAACTTATTTGCTGACTTTTTTAAGTCTAATTTTGTGGTGGATGAATGCATTTCTGAAGATTTTTCGGCTAATATTTCCTCATCTCTAAACTTTGGATCACTAAGTCTTTCATCGCAGGATATCCGCAATGGGTTAGCTAAGTTAAAATCCTCCACACAAATGGATGTTGATCATTTATCGGCAATTCTTTTGAAAAAATGTCCAGCTTTAGTTTATCCCTTGAAGCTAATTTTTAACAAATCTTTATCCTCCGGCATTTTTATAAATGATTGGAAGCTTACATCAATTACGCCTATTTTCAAAAGTGGTAATAAAACCGATGTCCGTAATTACAGACCTATTTCTAAGCTTTCGACTGTTTCAAAAGTTTTTGAACACTCAGTTATTGAAAAATTAAATTTTGCCGTCAAATCAATTATCTCTCCATACCAGCATGGTTTTGTTGCTGGCAGATCTACTGTCTCTAATCTTGCCATTTTCAGTGAATATTGTTTTGAATCTTTTTCGTTAGGCTATCAAGTTGACTGTATTTATACAGACTTCTCAAAAGCATTTGATAGAGTGTCACATAAAATATTAGTTAAAAAATTGGCCTGTTTCGGTTTCCATTCTATTTTCCTGAGTTGGTTGAATTCGTACTTATGTAATAGATCCTGTGTTGTATCAATCGATGGCGGGACTTCCACCCCGTTCGTTCCGTCGTCGGGAGTGCCACAAGGTAGCGTATTAGGACCACTTCTCTTCATAATTTTTATCAATATTAGTAATTGTTTTTCCTTCGCAAAATGTTTGCTCTACGCGGACGATTTAAAAGTCTTTTTGGCAATCAAAAATCCGGCAGATGCCATCAGGCTTCAGGATGATATTGATAAGCTCAATTTATGGTGCCTGAATTCAAGGCTCTCCCTGAACTTTAATAAGTGTTTTAAGGTAACGTACTCAAAGCTTTTTAATATTTTGCCTCCCAGTTACCAAATTTCGACTAGAGTTTTAAATTCTCTTTGTGAGATAAAAGACCTAGGCGTAGTGTTTGATGAAAGATTTTCTTTTAACAAGCATGTTAATCATATTACATCAAAGGCGTACTCTATGTTGGGGTTTGTGAGGCGAAATGCCTCTAAATTCTCAGATCCATATACCCTTAAAATTCTATATACCTCGTTCGTTCGGTCGCATCTGGAGTATGCGGTTTTTATTTGGAGGCCATATAGTCAATTTGGCATAAATAGAGTAGAACGTGTTCAAAAACTTTTTCTCAAATTTGCTCTTCGTTCTCTGAACTTCACGGATCCTATACCGTCATACCCTTCTCGTCTCATGCTCTTAAACCTTAAGTCGCTAGAAAATCGTAGATCGGTATTATGCCTATCCTTCATGTACAACATCATCAACAGTTTAATTGATTGCCCTTATTTGTTAGCTTTAATAAATTTTAATATCCCAAGGCGATCTCTCCGAAGTTTTCACCCTTTTTATGGTGGTACAGTCCGAACGCAATACGCCAGCAACGCCCCGGTTTTCGTGCCATTCGAGAATTGAACACCATCAATAATCCAATGGTCATAGATTTTTCAGTCTCGAGGACAGTTTTTTTAAATCTTTTGAACTCTTTTTTTTAAATATTTTTAATTATTATTAACGATAGTTTTAAGTTTGATTTGTACTCTATTAGTCTGTCATGTTTTGTAAAACAATAGACTACAATAAATAAATAAATAAATAAATAGGTAAAAATCAAGTAGTAGCTTTCCATCAGCTTCAAACAGCGCTCATAACTGCACCAGTATTACGATTGTACAATATTAATGCGGAGACAGAAATACACACCGATGCATCCAAGTTTGGATACGGTGCGATTTTTATGCAAAAATGGGGTGAGGATAAAAATTCCACCCGGTTCAATTTTTGAGCAGGAAAACAAGCAAGGCAGAAGAGAATTACAGTTCGTACGTGTTGGAAGTCCTTGCAGTGAAATCAGCACTAAAAAAGTGGCGAATTTATTTAAAGGGTGTCCGATTTAGTATAATTGCAGACTGTAACGCATTTGCATTGACAATGAGAAAGTAAGATGTACCGCCTAGAGTAGCGAGATGGGCCTTACTATTGCAAGAATTTGACTACCAAATTCAGCATCGATCGGGAACTCAAATGCGTCATGTAGATGCGTTAAGCAGGATGGATTGTCTCCTTAGTACGACATAGACTAATGAAGGCACAATTAGAAGATAGGTGGACGAAAGCAGTAAGACTTTTAGATAAAGGACCGTACGAAGACTTTTACTCAGCTCATGACATTCTATGTAAAGATCCTTCCAAGGAACTTGTGGTTGTTCCAATGTCAATGGAAGAAGACATAATCAAACATTTTCACCAACAGGGTCATTTTGCAACGCGCAAGACACAAGAGTGTGTCGAAAAAGTGTATTTTATACCGCAAGTAAGTCAGAGAGTTGCAAAGGTGGTAAATAGTTGTGTTGCATGTATAATAGCAAACGCTAAAGCAGTAAAAAAGGAAGGGTTCCTTAAACCGATTCCAAAAGACGATCAGCCACTAAGTACGTACCATTTGGATCACTTAGGGCCGTTGACAGTTACATCGAAGCAGTACAATTATATTTTTGCAGTAGTTGATGCATTTTCGAAATTTGTCTGGTTGTATCCGACGAAAGACACAAGTGCTGCAGCTGTAATTGATAGGTTAGGGAGACAAGCCACCATCTTTGAAAATCCGAAACGGGTGATCACAGACAGGGGTGCTGCCTTCACCTCAAAAGCTTTCAATCATTACAGCAGCGAACGCGGTGTGCAACATCTTATGACAGCAATGGGAGTACCAAGAGGTAATGGTCAGGTGGAGCGTATTAATAGGATCGTAGTGTCAATGCTGACAAAGCTGTCTTTAGATAATCCTGACAAATGGTAACAATATATAGCAACAGTACAGCAATTTTTGAATAATTCCGCAAGTAGAAGTACAAAAGCATCTCCATTCAAACTTTTAACAGGATTGAATATGCGACTTGATGCAAAAATAGATCTGAGTGAAGTTATTGAGGATGAAGCGGTACACGAGCTAAACAAAAAACGTGAGGAAGTTAGGAGAAATGGCTAGAGATAGTATAAGGGAAATTCAGGACGAGAATCAAAAAAAAAAAAAAGCAAAAAGAAAGCCAGAACAGACATACGAAGAAAACGACATGGTCGCCATTAAACGAACACAATTCGGCGCCGCACTCTAATTAAAGGGAAAATAGCTAGGCCCGTATAAAATTATACGCATATTAAATCATGGTAGGTATGAAGTAGAGAAAATAGGTGAACATGAGGGACCAAACCGAACAGTAACAGTGGCGGAGTATATGAAAAAATGGAACACATCGTTCGGGGACGAACGAATGTCAGGACGGCCGATTGTGGGATTGGGTTTAAAGACCAGAAGCGGTCGAGAGTATTAAACTATATTCTATTTAAAATTTTGTGATTTGTTTTCCTAAAATTAAAAAAGGAACATTAAATAATGTCCTTTGAATATTTGCCTATAATTTATCACGAGGTGACGAAGAAGTAAACGCGGTCGAGAGTATTAAACTATATTCTATTTAAAATTTTGTGATTTGTTTTCCTAAAATTAAAAAAGGGACATTAAATATTGTCCTTTGAATATTTGCCTATAATTTATCACGAGGTGACGAAGAAGTAAACGCTCCAACAGTACCTAGATCGAAGTTTGCTTCGGGATGTGGACACTCCGTTTCATTTGAATTCAACAGAAAGTGAGGTTTCCTATGACCCAAGCTGCTAAAGAAATGCTTGCTCCAGCGTCGTCACTCTTTGTGGGAGGCACTATTGGGGCCTCATATGTACATATGTATGTATATCAATTTTGCCACCAAAGAAACATGAGGAGGCTTATGCCAACCACCATATATACCATTCAATTAATATGCAAATGGTAAATGCAAACTTTTATCAAGGATCCAAGTATAAAAACCGAAGTGTAGTTTAGTTTTAATAATAAGGAGGCATAGTGAAACAATGAATCACAGATTGCATCCGTTACCCGATGAATGCCGGCTTACGGATGACTAACTGGCTCATGGATATTCCCCATTGCTCACTTACGGGCCATTGATAGCAACCAGTTACGAAGAATCTTAAAGTCGCTAGAACCTATCAATATAAAAGATAACTGATTCTAATTTAAAAAAAATGTAGGTAAATGTACACTGTAAATTTTAAATACGCTGGAGCACAACGCGAAATTTGAAAACGAAAACCATCACATATTTACAGGTGATTCCGGATATTCCTTGGAGTCGAGTTGATGACTATTCTACCAAACCACTCAGAGGAGAGTCCGGAACTCTACTACAATGGAACATTGCAATGTATAAAACGATTTATAAATGTTCGCAGTTTGAAACAAACTAGTATCTTATTTCACTTTAATGAAATATAATAAAAACGCTGAAATTTATAATTTAGGTGACGAAAAGAGCACTTCCGTTACTTCGTACTTGCTTCGTTTTTACGAATACAGACTGAGAAACACAGATTGTGCTGTTGTGCTGAATCGTGTTGTTAATGATAAACGATAATTTTGAAATATTTGTGTAAAATTATCTTAAAAATAAAGAAATTGAAGTGCCGCGTTTTGAATTGTGCAAGCAACAGCAAAAACAAAGATAGAAAGTGCAGTTTTTTCAAATTTCCCGCTGATGAAGCTGTGGCTGTGTGTGTGTGTGTTCGCAAATTCTTTGTAATTACTCTGCTATTGTCAAATTATCACCCTCCTTCTTTCATTATTCTTGGCAGAGGATTTCTGTGACGTGTACGCTGCCGGCGTTGTCGTAATCTTATCTTCTATCATCCATGTTGGCAGCAGGCATTCGTTTGTTTTTCTCATTCCTCTTTGTGCTTTGACATTTAGTTTGACAGAGGTCCCACTCTTTATCATTTTGAATAAATATAACGAGAAAGCTGTTAAGCCTGTTAATAATAAGTTAGTGAATCGCATAATCGTTAGTACAAATTGCAAATATTGTTGTCAAAATTTACGATTGTCGCACCGTTTAAAGTTAGTTAATCGCCCTACAGAATAGCAGAACAATGAAGTATATGCCCCTCATTTCTTTAATTCATCACCTGATGGGTGTGATGCGCAATGTTCGTTACAGAGCGTCAGCGCTGTTGGAAACCTACCGGTTGTATTCTTTCGAAGTTTTTAATAAGGTGTTTGGTCTGAGCTCGGTCTAATTGGATGACAGCAGCCGAGCAGACAACAGCATTTTTGTGGACTCATTTCGATTTTATTTCAGGTAATTAAATGTGTAAAAATATATAAAATATTTCTTTATATATATATGTATGTATATGTACATATCTATACATTTAAAATAAGGCATATATATTTTTGTATATGCGCGCACAATAAATATGTACTGTGCTTTACTAATTCGATTGTTTTGAATTTCTTCCTTCCAGCAAATTTTGTTGCGAGTTCGTACCGGCATTCGTTGGTTTACTTTCCAAACAAACAATGTGAACAGTTTTGGCAATTTGCCCTTATTTGATATAATTGTAGCGACCGAAGTTATATTTCGAACACATAAATCTGTTGCCAAGTTGTAGCTTGTACAAAAATTATTCAATGTAATATTTGAACCAATAGTATATGAAATTTCACCTCATCTTTCTTCGTTTGGCTTAGTACTTGTTCCAAAGGCGGGCACGAGAGCCAAAATAAAACAGCACATTTTAAATAGAAGATGGGTGTGGTGTGGTGTGGTTTTATTTTCCTGTAAGTTAATGTTAAATATATGTACATATAAAATGTTGAGCAATTTCTTACACTTTGTGTGTCCTCGCGCCTTTTCCTTTGGAATGAAAAAGTTTTGGCGCTACAGATTTGACAGATCACAATACAATAGGCAGCGTTGCCGGACTTAACACATCTAATAATTTACAGCACCACGCAGGGTTGCTTTACAAAATAAATCTTAAATCGATAAGGTGCGTTCCTTCACAACATCCCGGGCCCCGTTAATCTACCCGCTGCTAGATTCACCAACATCTAGCTTTGCCAGGATACAAGCAGGTCTTCGGAAGGTGCCTCCAGCTGTCTTCACTTCCGCCACGCGGACTTGTCCATCTCTCCCGGGCTTGACGCTGACAATTTGACCGATTGGCCACTGAGGTCGATGCACACGCTCGTCGCAGATCAGGACTAAATCCCCTATTGCCAATGGATTCGCTGGTCTAAGCCACTTCGTCCGGCGACACAGATCCGGAATGTATTCCGCCAACCACTTCTTACAGAATTGGTGATGAATCTGCTGCGTTTTTCTCCACTGTGTCCGCGTTACCTTAAAGGACTCTTCCCGCGGATGAGGAGTCTGCTCTGAGTTTGCTGTGCCTAGAAGGAAATGGTTAGGAGTTAAAGGTTCTTCATTAGGAGCGTCTAGAGGGATGTGTGTAAGCGGCCGTGAGTTAACAATGTTCTCGGCTTCGCACATCCCACTATACAATGTGTGTTCCTTCAATTGTTCGTTGGTCAATGCATGTTGCATGGCACGCTTCACGCTGCGTACCAGGCGTTCCCAGCATCCGCCAGCCTGCGGATTCGAGGGGCAGTTGAATAACCACTCAATATTTTGATTCGCTAGAGCTTCGACGATCTTCCCTTCCTCGAAATCTTTTAGTTGACGTTTCAATTCGCGATCTGCTCCCAGGAAGTTAGTGCCATTATCCGATCTGATCCGCACTGGCGTTCCACGCCGGCACATGAAATTCTTGATGTAAAGTAGGCAAGTAACTGTAGTAAGATCCACGGCTATTTCCAGGTGCACTGCGCGCGTCGTTAAACACGTGAATAGCGCGATCCATCGCTTTTCCGTGCGTCTTCCAGACACGATCATGAACGGGGCCATGTAGTCTAGCCCTACATAGGTGAAGGGCCGCACGAACGGTGTAAGTCGGTCCGCGGGTAGTTGTTCCATCTGCGGCGCTTTCGGTTTCGCTCGCCCCCTTCTGCACGTAAAGCATCTCTTAGCTGCCTTTCTTACCTCTTCGCGGATATGTGGAATCCAATACTTGCGGCGTAACTCTGCAACAATGGTGTTCTCGTTCTGGTGCTTCCATATAGGATGGTAAAGATCGGTGAGAATGTTGGTGACGTGGTGTCCTTGCGGCATGACTGTGGGTTGACGCGTATACGGATGCACAGCATCAGCGTTCCGTAGTCGACCATTCACTCTTATAACCCCAAAGTCGTCTATCATAGGGTTCAGCTTATAAATCCTACTATTCGCACTAACCGGTTTACCATTTTTGAGGAGAGCGTATTCCTCGGGATAAGTGCTTCGTTGTGTACTACGAATGACCACAAGTTCTGCGCCTCTGAGCTCCTGTACTGTGAGCGCGCCAGATACTCTACCCTCCTGCGTCTCTTTGCAGTTCTTCACGAACATTCGTGCGTAATAGCCTACGCAGTATTAGCCGCAAGATTTTCGAATATTTCAGCAAAATGTCATCATCGACCCTTGTAAAAAACAGTTGATAGTTACATCGTAATTCTTCGCTTGTCCTTTCTACAGAGTTGGTTTCTGGCCAGAAGGATTCGTCCTTCTTCAAAAATTCTGGACCGCCAATCCACGATGACTTCCGCGCATTGCTTCGAAGCCACGTGCCAAAATCAGCAGGATTCACTGCACCTGGTATCCAAGACAAATCTCAATTCGTCGCTTCTGGTGTCCCACTGCATCCCGAGGACCTTCTGGTATCCTCCATCCGGATTGTCAAAATCCTTCAGTGTTCCATTGAAACTCCCACTGTTGAGTGCGTCACATACCGCTTGAGAGTTGGACACGAATCGCTTTAATTTGAATCCACCTTTGCTATGGATCTGCTTTACCTGTTTGGCGGTACTCACGGCTTTCTCTACGTTGTCGAAACAATGAACGAAGTCATCCACGTAATGATTGTTCAAGATAGCGTCAACCGCCTCCGGGAACTCTCCGACGAACTCCATGGCATTCTTGTTTTTAACGTATTGCGCTGCACAGGGAGAACACGTAGCTCCAAAGGTCATCACCTTCATTGAGTATTCCTGAATTTTATCCTTGGGATTTTCCCGCCACAAAAACGTTTGCGCTGGTTGATCTTCTACTCGCACGGCGACCTGGAGAAACATTTCTTCGATGTCGGCGCTGACAGCTATTGGCTTCTGACGGAACTTCATTAGAACTTCAAGCAACGGCTTTCCCAAATCTGGACCACTCATCAAGTAGGAATTCAAGGACCTCCCAGAAACTTGTGCAGCTGCATCGAAAACTAGTCGCACTTTCCCAGGTTTATTTGGGTTTAAACCCCCGAAGTGTGGCAAATACCATTTGCGCGGATGTTCTTCAAGTATTTCACTTGCTGTGAGTTTTCTGGAGTAGCCCTTTTTTTCATAGCTTCTCATTATCTTGATGTATGCACTCCTCAACTCTTCGTTGCTTGCAAATTTACGCTCTAGCGCGAAAAGCTTTCTCTCCGCCATTTCTCGGCTATCTTCTAATACGTATTCGTCGTTTTTCCACAACAGTCCGGTTTCAAAGCGATCTCCCAAACGAACTGTTGTCTTCTCTAACACTGCGCGCGCTTTCTCCTCTTCTGCTGGTTCAACGTGTCCGGCGGTAACTGAAACATCTAAGTCGTCGCTCACCACAAATTTTCTGACCAGCTCTTCAACCGTCTGATCTTCTATACCATTGTATTCCCGCACCAGAAATACTCGCTTATTTATGTCGCTTCTGCTCCCCGAAGAGCCGTAGATCACCCAGCCTAATTTCGTTAATACTACAGCCGGACCCCGACGATCATCGTCGGCAATGCGCTTCGCGATGCCCAAGTGCACGTGGTCCAACACAATCAACAAATCTGGAGTGGCATTCGAGTAACCCATTAGTGGCAGTGTTTTCAAATGTCGTTGGCTTACATGAAGCTGCGATATACTAAGCGCCTGAGATGGTAACTGCAAATTCTTAACCGTTTTGACGTTACGTAGCGGAAACTTTTTGCGTTGCTTGCCGACACCTGATATCTCCATGTTTACCGTCATCGACGACTCGGTTGCCATGTTGCTGCCGAACCACTGCAATTTCAGTTCTTCTTTCGGACCCGCGATGCCAAGCTGAGCTGCTAGTTTCTCGTTCATCAGACTCAAGGACGACCCTTCGTCCAGGAGAGCGTAGCAATTGACACCCTTACCGTTCGCAAACAATCTAACAGGAAGAATTTTAAACAGTAATCTCTCGTTCCCAGGACATAATTCGATGTTGGTGAGTATACGTGGCCTCTGATGGTTATCCTGACTGACACTTCTTATCACATCCAGAGATCGAACATTCGTGTGTGCGTGCACAAGAAATGCCTCGGTGGCCAAACCTTAAGCAATTAAAACAAAGTCGTTTTTCTCGTATAAATTTCCATCGTTGTCTATGACCAAGACTTATGAATCGACTACAACGCTCCAGATCATGATCACCCGAACACATTATACACTGACCCGTCTGCTTACCCTGCGCTTCTGTTGCATGAAAGAATCGCGGACGCCTCTCCGCTCGCTGTTCTGTTTGCCGTCGTGGCTCACCTACGTTGGTGCAAATCATACTTACAACGCGCGCTTCTTCTTGTAGCCAATCGCTGAGATGCTGTATAGTTGGTCGAGGCTCTATAGTCAAGGAGTGTCGTGCCCACGTTAACCTACGCTGCACCGGCAGCTTGGACACGAGTGCTTCCATTAAACTGGGATTGTTTAAATGATGCTCGCAATCTGCGGCGCTCAAAAATCAGGCTAAGTTTTGCACCTTTGTTGCAAAGGTGATAATTAAGTCTATTCTAAACTCGGGAATATTCGCCACGTCTCGTATGCGCGAAATGTGACTTTTAACTAAAAGTTCCGGCCTACCAAATCGCTCTTTTAAGGTTTCTAAAACGCGGTCGACATTGCCGCTGTGTATAAGCAAACATTCTACCGATTCCCTGGCATGGCCTTTCAATGCCTTCTGCAGCCGTATCATATTTTGCCGTTCGGTGTAATTATACTCTTCTGTCGTTGCAGTAAATGCTTCCCGAAACATCGGCCAATCTTCAGGCCGCCCGCTGAACTCTGGCAGGTCATACAGCTTGATCACAGGCTGTGCAGGCGTTTGTGTTAAAGTGCGGCTCAGCTCACTGACCGCCTCTGCTAACGTATTGCCTACCCTATTTTCCCCCTCAGCGTTCGCTTCGGCAGATGCTCTCGCATCACGCTGCTGCTGATTTAACGTTGCCTTTAGGTTTTTTATTTCTTGCATTAAAACTGCTAACTGTGCTGGTATACTAGCGGTATTTTCTTGCTGAGCAGAAATCGGATGCTCTCTCACGGTAACTTCGAGATCTTCGTTCTCACTGTCCGCCATTTTAGAAATCGATCGCGTTATTGGCATTTATTAACAACTAAACCCACGTTTCTCGACGTTCCCAATAGACCTACTAACTCTAATCCAAAAATATCACTTACCAGCACTTGTGACGAGACAGAACTCCTCTCCTCTACTTCTAGATGCAGCGCTAAGGTTTCTGCAGCTCGCTGGTGTCTTGTACGTTCACCCCGTACCTGATGTCCTGAAATGCTGAGCAGTTCACTGCTGTTTTCTTACTTCACTCCGGCTGTGGCAGCTTGGAATGGCCCGAATAATGCTTAGCAGTTCACTGCTATTTCCCGGCTTCACTCCGGCTGTGGCAACTTGGAAATCTCAAATGATGCTTAGCAGTTCACTGCCGTTTGACTACCTCCTTCTGGTTGTTGCAAATTTAACTAAGTTGTTACTGTCGCCGCAGTGAAGAGCTGCCCGCCCCTCTCATAAAAGTGAAAATAAAAGATGTTCCAAAGGCGGGCACGAGGGCCAAAATAAAACAGCACATTTAAAATAGAAGATGGGTGTGGTGTGGTGTGGTTTTATTTTCCTGTAAGTTAATGTTAAATATATGTACATATAAAATGTTGAGCAATTTCTTACACTTTTGTGTCCTTTTCCTTTGGAATGAAAGAGTTTTGGCGCTACAGATTTGACAGATCACAATACAATAGGCAGCGTTTACAGCACCACGCAGGGTTGCTTGACAAAATAAATCTTAAATCTATAAGGTGCGTTCCTTCACAACAGTACTCAAATACTAATGTTTCTCAGGTTGCAGGATAATTAGTAAATATGTTTAAACAAGGCTTTGAAGGTATGAACTGTCGAAAGCTGCTTGGATTCCTACAAGCTACTACGTGGAATAGAAATGGCATATGAGACTTATGAAACAAATCTTTGCCTAGATTCGACTTTTCCGCGCCAGCGTATGTCAATATACTAAGAAAAGCATACATTTCGCCCACACTTTCCAACTTCCCATGTTTTACGAAATCTTTTGTCGATTATTCGTCGAACAAGTCCTTTTGGGGTTTCGATTTGTTTCCAAAACGATACTTTCAATAAACACTGGTGAGAACAGACTATTTAATGCAGCTTTATCGATATAAAGGTCTCATTACAACATGGAACGGATTGGGTCATAGATAAATAGATACGAAACTCTTTTATTCGTGACAGCGATGTCAAAACCCACCTTTTTATAAGATTTTCCAATGGTGCCACTATGGAAGATATACATAAGTATTGGCAATTTCCAATTAACTTTTTGATTTTGGTGTTTTCGCACTACCGTATAAATTTAAGCAATATAAATGCAATCAAAAATTAAACCGGAAATCAACATAACAAAATTAAAATATCAAAGAAATTTATCTGTTTTCAATAACTAATAATACCAATATAATAGTTTCACGTATACATATATAAAAAAACATCATATATTAATATATTCGTACGTATATATATAAATTTAGGAAGCATTTAAGAAACAATCGACTTATATCCAGTTGTGTAAAAACAAACTTTCAATAGACACTGTTAATGGCGTTTTTTAAATAAACGCAGTAATTAAATTTGACATTTGAGCACTATTATCGTTACAAATTTAATACACCTGTTTTTTAATATTTTAATACGAATCTCATGATTAGTTCGCAGAAAAACATTCACTCTCTTTTCCATCCAATTAGCACGCCTTTTCGCTGGTCAGCTATTTATCTGCCCATGATTCAATTTTGTTGCCAGCCTAAACCACAAGATTTGTGACGCTCTGATTGGGCAGCCCATAGAGTTTCATATCTTATTATCTCAGAAGTACTAGGCATTGGCCACCACTTATATTACCTTGCCCCGTATACTTTTGACCACGATTTGCTGGATTTGCAGCTTCAGGGGCTACCTCTTGCTCAGTCATCCACCGTTTGCGTTTGATGTCTTTTCACTAAAACCTTTACAACGAATATCATAAATTCACTTTATTCGTGAAATTAAAATTACAAGATGTAAAACAAATTCGATTCTGATAGTGGTGAGGAACAATATATTTATTAATTTTATGTTCTAAGGTTAAAGAAGTGGCACACAAAGCTAAATCGGAGGTAAAAGGTATAGAAAACCAGATTAATTTCAGGGTCTAAGATTAAAGAAGAGGCACACAAAGTTAACATGTTGACAAAAGGAAATAACTGCAAATGCAGTTAGAAGCCTTAAAAACATGAGAACACTCATGCTGACTGAAATATTTTTAAGTTTTATATATTAATAGAAATAAATGAATTAAAAATAATTGAATGCATGAAAAAACTATTTTTTATGGTTCATATGATTCATTCAATTAGTATGTGCTAGCTACAATATTTCGGGTGTTCATGTAAAAATCCAGTAAAAGTTATACAACAAAAAACAAGGCAAAACTTGTTACAAGTCATTGGGAATGAATACAAGTGAGAAGTCTTCTAAATTAAAGATGGCGGGGCTGATATTAAATGTCACAAATAGGCAATATTAATTGTCAGACATAGAAATTCGTTCAGAGAATGACACAAGAATGCTGATGGTTGCTACATCATATGATCTCAGCTGAGCCGAATTTTGCCAAACATATATGGGCTAAGATTTTTCACTTGTAATTATTTACAATGTTATAAGTGCAAATTTTACGAACACCTGATTTCTTTTTTTGGTGCACAAACCATAACTAAACATGAGCTTAAAAAACACCAATGCTTATGTATTGTTGATTACCGTTTCCTTGTTAATCTAGTTTTATGGAAAAGGGTCAGAAAATCCATTTTTTATGTTTATTGTGGTCACAAATTGGGATCTGCTGTTTATCTTACTGACAAGTTGTTGCAAGTAAATAAGAGCGTTCGTTTGGATGATAACTTGTACAAGCTTGTACCGAATCGTGTTCGTTTAGGCAAAAAACTTGCAAGGAAAGAGAGCGGGTTTGACAGAATTTTAGTAAAATTTAAGTAGAGGTAATAAAATGCCTATTAAACATACATTGAGTATTTCTTGTAATGCCTACTTATCAAAATAACTTTTATTATATGAAATGAACTGCTTATCAAACACAAATGAAATATTTATTGTGCAGCTTACTAATCAAAATAATAGCACTTAAGGTAAACATATTAAGGATATCCAGCCCAACACAGAGCACGTATGTACATTGTGCCACTCATAATTTAAATTTGGTGATAAATGATGCCGTTAGCAGTTGTGTGGAAATAAAATTTTGGCGTAGAATACGTCTTACCTTACGGTATGGGCACCAATGTCAGGTTTTTATTGTTGTAATCTCTATTTCTTTAATTATAAGGAAACGGCTCGATTAATTTTTTTTTTGTTTTTTTTGTAGTCAAATGAAGATGTTAGCTTTCGTTTGACATACATTTCATGTTGGTTGATATCTTCCTAATATTTAAATTTCTCAAATGAAAATTGTATAAACACATGCACACAAATATGTGTGTAGTGTTTGGTTGAGTGTTTGCTGTTGGGGGCGATTTAAATGTACTCGTGCAGCCCTTTCTTTGTATTGCATAATTTTAGGCGGGCAAGTTAAAGTAGAGTAAAAGAAGAGAAAATGCTGCCAAGCACTGCAAAAAAAATAATAAAATGGATTCGCGTATGTTATTTATCATTTATCTTTACTATTGATAACAGCCATTGACTTCGTTTTTGCGAGAAATTTAATTGATAATTTAAAAACATTTTTATCCTATTTTTCCTATCATAAGCTTATGTATATCATCCAAAGTAACTATCAAATAAAGAAATTCATTTGCTTGTATTATTTATCATTTATTGTTACATATGTTTTCTGTCTTATCGGATGGCGTATTCTACGTTAAACTTAATGGCCGTGTCTCTGACACAGCCTGCTTCTTTTTTTTCGCAACGTTGCATCTGGGATCTACTGTCAAAATTCACTGGCGAATCGGACACCACTCTAAAAAAAAACTAAATCCGACTAGATGGTCCAGTAGGGTCAATACGATATCTGCAATAAAATTTCGTTATTTTGATATTATCAAAGCATTGTCAGAAATAGTTCTTAAGAGTCCTATTAAAGATGAGCGTAGTGAAGCAGAGAGTATTAAAACAAAAATGGTAAATTTCGAGTTCGTGTTGCTTTGCGAATTCATGCACAGTATATTGAACGACATTAATTATGCATCCAAAACTGTACAACAATGCGACATCAATTTGGGCGAGGCGAGTAAAGTTTTATCAGAGACCAAAGCAAAGTTACAAATTTATAGAAATAATGTCGAATTATTCAAGGGCAAAGCCAGTGAAACTGCAAGAAAATATGGTATTGATACCCATTTTCAAGAAAAAAGGCAAAGAAAAGTTAAAAAACATATTGATGAATTATCTGCTGATCACCGATTTCCAAACCGAGAAAAAATATTTAAAATTGAGATTTTCAATAATGTACTAGATACAGTAATATCTCAATTAGATACACGTTTTATTGGTATGGGTGCAGTCTGTCATATATTCGATTTTCTAACACCAACATTTTTATTACATGTTGATGAAGCAAATTTATTACAAAAGTGACGCGAATTCCAAAGAAAATATTCAGATATAATATTCCCTAGTTTTACCATCTAGTTTTACCTCAACTTATTCAAGCATGGACTCTTCACCACTTACATACATATGTAAGGAAATATTGAGCAAATATGGAGTACTAGAATGCGATCTAACGCAAGTATTTACAGCAATGTTATTATTCTTTAGAACTCATGCCCCTTCTGCAGCAGCTGAAAGGTCATTTAGCAAATTAAAAATAATCAAAAATTATTTAAGAAATAATATGGGCCAAACTCGACTCCGACATTTATCCCTGATTGCAATTGAAAACAAAACCGCATCAAGCCTGGATTTAAACGAAGTCATTGATACTTTTGCGAAAACTAAAGCTAGAAAAGAATTTTAAATATAATTGTTATTTAGTCAGTTGGTAGGCCCGACCTTTATATAATAAAGCCTTGAATCTTCTCTATTTCGTTTTATTAGACAAACCTACACCAAGTATTAATTGTAATTAATGTTGTTACTGTTTAATATTTTTATTACCTGCCCTACTGTGCACAAAAAAGAGCTTAAGTAGCTTAGCATTTTTAAAGTATTAGTATATTTCATATTTTTATGTGATAAAACCTAATCAGTTTACATAGCAGTGGGGCCCCATTTTTTAATTTGCCCCAGTGCCCTTGGTTACTTAGCTACGCCACTGGTGTAAACTCCCAATCATTATCACTTCTTCGTTATCACTGCTTTAGTGTTTAAATAAATGCAAATTTTCTAGCAATGAATGCATTATGTTGTTCGTTATCCCTTCTGCTTCTCTGTTTATTAATGGAATGCCAACTTTTGTCCCATCAGGTGTCTTATATACTGCGTCCAAAACTATGTTCTAATGAATTTTCAGTTGTCATTACTTACCGAAGGCAACTAAAATTGGTTGTTAATCGCAATACAAAAAAATACTTGAGTTGTAAACCATAATAGGGACATAAGGTTTTTTTCGTTTTGAGTATGATATGAATATGAATAAAGAAAACACCATTCTTAATAGAAATGTTGCTATTTTAATATTGTTTATTGTCCTGAAGCGGCTTATTTTCAACGGCTAAAAATAGTTTTGAAATGAACCCACCTACGGCGGGTAAGGTATAGTAATATCTTTGAGTAGTTTTACGATACTCTGACGGAATGCAGATCCGGAGTATATGGTCTTACCTTAGGTTATCTCAATGCTAAATGGGTCACATTTATTTCATACATTTCCGGTCATTTTTGGAGTACTCTACATATGTATGTATGTACATGTGTATGTATGTCTCTTATGGACTATACCAGAGCTGTTAAACTTAGATTAAAATTAACAATCCTTGAATTGAATATAATTTTTAAATTTAATCGATTAATTAATAATTATTTTATTTTTTTGGACTATTAATCGATTAGGATTAAATTTTTGTCAGAATTAATGAGGATTATTTAGGATTAATACATTTTGAGAATTAATCCAAGGATTTATTCACTTAATCCAAAATTTTAATTCGGCTACAATTTTGGATTAATTTTGATTTATCGCGATTAAAACACATTTAATCTTAAAATTAATAAACTTATTGTTGGATCACCGATAGGGAACCACTGCATTCGTTAGCCATATGCACTTGTCATCTATTTATTATATACCTAAAATACATATATTCAAGGTCAGGCATGCGTATGCCATTCGCCAATGCGTTTAATATTTGTTTTAGCATTTGAAACTATTGCTTTTTTTGTTCATACGTTTATATATTTATATTAATGAACTGAAGCATTTACATATGACTGTATTTAAAAGTGCATATACACACCTACATATTTTCAAAAAATAAAATTTGATTAATTATAAAGTTAAATATCTTATTCTATATTTATTACACAAATTCTTCTCCTTAAATACGTTTGCAACTAATACATAAGTACCCATTGATAACTTATTCCATACGTAAATTCTAATATTTGCTAATACCTAATTTATGTACTCTAATTTTTCTTAATCAAACATAAGCAATTTATCATAGAGTTGTCAAACAGCAAATAATAAAATTCTAATCGGGTGTTCATAGTAACACAGAATGTAAAATATTTCATTAATTTTAAGATTAAATGTGTTTTAAGCGTGATAAATCAAAATTAATCCAAACTTTTAATATCCCAGTAGCTTCGAAAAAATCATTAATACTACCCCCTGCGATAAAGGCCTGCGAAAATTTGGTGGCGGGGCAAATTTCTGCATTTGTGCAAAAAAGTATACTACTTTCGCCACTACAATCTGGCTTTGTACATAGGCATAGTTGCTTGACAGCAATGCTTAAAATACTGAACGAAACTATCTTTGACAATGGTGACTTGACACTCCTTTGCTTAGTTGACTTCTCGAAGGCTTTGACTCAGTGAATCATAATTTGCTGTGTCTTAAGCTGAAACATTATTTCGCTTTTAGTGACAACTCGGTGAAACTTATGACCGATTACCTTGAGGATAGAATTTCATATCTCAATTTAGATGTGTGTATTTTGATGTTCCGCAAGGATCTGTTCTTAATCCTTTCTTATTCAGTCTCTTGATCAATGATGTTTTTTCTATGTGTCAGTATGTGAATGTTTGTATGCGTATGGTGATGACCAGGGTGACCCATTTTAAGCTCTAAAAAATCGATTTTAAGCGCTTAAAAAAGCTCCAAAAAAGTTAAAAATATGCTCTTAAAAAAGTAAAATATGCGGATAAAAAAAATTTATTGTATTACAATTCTTTTTGTGAATTTTATTGATAAATATTCAAATTTTACTACTTTAATTAAGAAAAATAATAAAAGTATATTTTCCTTTGTCCTATTTATTGCAATGCACTACCATGTGCATTTTTAGGCTTTCCAACTTAAAATTACGTCTGTATTCAGATAATATATTTCCATAAATTGAAAAAGATCTTTCCACGTCACAAGATGTGGTTGGACAATATTTAAATTTAGTTATTTCATTTGGAGAGAACTTAGCAATTAAACTTGTTACTTGTTTATTTTCGAAAAGAACATTATTTATGTCCACAAGTACTTTGTAATCTGGGTTACGCAGCATAATTGCTTTAAATTTATTTAAATATTTATCATTTGAGATCGTTTTCAATCTCAAAAAAACTGTGTTAAGTATGTTAATACTTTTTTCAAGGGGAATTCCTTTTTCTTCGAGCTGTTTTATGCTTTCGTTTATAAAAACAAAATTCATTTTAATAAAAGCTAAGTCGCTGCTCAATTGCTGATCTTCAAAAAGTTTTTTTGCAACTTTAATGGCCTCTGAGTCTTCTGGGTCGAAGGTGTCAAGCACAGTTTTAATTTCATTAAAATTTTTGCAGTAGTACTCCGCAGCTTTCAACCAGGTCCCCCATCTGGTTATAACTGGACTCGGAGGCAATGGTAAATCTGGGAACATTTCCAAAAGTTTTTTTTTACGCGAGGGTGCCTAAAAAATTTGTTAAATAAATGTTTGCCTTGTAAATACAGTAAAACCTTACCTTTAAAAAAACAGATTTGTTGCTTGCAATAAGCGTATTTACTTTGTTGAATTGACAACGGACAAACTCAGCAAGTCTATGCAATGCATGCGCAAAACATGTTACATGCATCATTTTTGGATACAAAACTTTTAAGCTGGACATAGCCGACAGCATATAGGCTGCTGCGTCTGTTACGACAAGTAAGACTTTCGAATATTGTATGCCTTCTGGCCATAATAATTGCATGCTGTCATTAAAGAATGCAGCCACATTACTTGCGTTTGCCGAATCCAGCTCGGCTACATTTAAAAGGTGACACTTGTCTTTTTCTTCTTCTTCTTCAAGAACTCCAAATACAAAATTGGCAATATAACGTTGCTCGACGTCTGTCGTTTCGTCTAAAGACACCCATATATATTTATTTTCCACTTTTTTTTTTTAATTTTCCATACATTCGTAGTATAATTTTGGAACGTATCTACGCATTGTTGTCTCTGATGGCACGTTGTTTTCAGTATATTTTTCTAAAAAATTTACCACGCTGGGATCACGCATTTTTTTCAATGGAATATTAGCTTGCATAAACGTTTTGCAGAGATCCATGCCAAATGGATTTGATTCCTGCTCTTTATATTGTGTCAATAATGTTTGTTCATGTATAGAGTTGGTGGCGCGCCTTTTTGCCGCAGCCACATGTTTTGTTGAACCGAAATGTTGTGTGACGTTGAACATCCGTCCAGCGGTAATCGTTGTGTTGCAGTACAAACAAAAAAGTACACTTTCATCGCAGCGTAAGATGCCTCTATACTGCTCCGTGACTCTTTTTAAAAAAGATTGCTTCGATTCTTTTACTTTCGGCATTTCAACCACTAAACACGTTTGACAACTTACTAAGAATTTTCTAAGCATAAGCACAATGCAATAGACTGAAACAGCAATAATGATAGCATTGTCGGTGGTGTTATGCTTAGTAAAATATAAAGGTGTAAAAGAGACAACATGAATATTTAACAGAAACAGTGTTGTGAAAAATGGTAAAAAAAAGGAATAAAAGGTAAAAATAAGACCTTAAAATGAACAAATACAAAAATATGCAGCATAACCAAATAATTGCAAAAATATGCAGCATAAGCAATATTAAGTAAAATCATAAAATGGGTCACCCTGGTGATGACATACAATTGTACTTATTCAGTCGTTTTGGTTTTACTTAGGACTTATGTTTCAAAATAAATATTGACTTGACTGTTGTATCTGTCTGGGCTAGAGAAAATTATATTTGTTTAAATGCGCCAAGGTGATATGTCTTACCTACATATATGCAATAATGTGATATATGTTGATAATATTCCCAAGCTGTGGATAGATTCTATTTCCCTTAGTTTTACGAGTAAGGTAAGAAATTTAGGGGTTATCCTTATCATTAAACTGACCATATAAATAGGATCATGGGCAAGGTGTATGCTATAGTGCGCAAATTGAGGGTGTCTACCAAAAGAAACTCGACGCGTATTTGCACTCCAACTAATTCTGCCACTCATAACTTACTCTGAGGTAGTGTACAGCAAACTTGACTCGATATCTTGCCATAAAATTAATGTAGCATTTAATAATGCTGCACGTTATATATACATATCTATGTATATGTAGATATATGCGATCAGCAGATATGAGCATATTTCTCCTTGGTGAACAAAAATCCTTGTTTGTAGCCTTGAGAACTAAATGGAGGACGCCTACCTATCTCTTTAAGAAGGTGATACCAGTAAAGTCATGGAGACACTACAACCTATCGTTCCAAAATTTAATTACCTAGAATGTGTTTCATTAACGCGGTTGGGGTCTGGAATACAATTCCTGAGTCCGTAAACTAAGCAGATTAAACTACAACATACTTATTAATTTATAATTATTTTAAATCAGTACGATTGCATTGCATCCGAACATTCAACTTTTAAACTTTTCTTTTTCCTCCTTTATTAGCTCTCTTGTATTATACTGTTCTCATTCCTATTATTAAGGTATATTTTATTGTTTAAGAAAAACAATTGCTGTTTTCTGTACGCTAGTTATTTCGTACTACGAAAACAACAAAAAAAAAAAAATAATAATAATAATAAATGTGAATGTAAATGCCCAGTTTATGATGGGCAAATGTTTAGTTTTTAATGATAATGCAAAAAATTGCACCAAAAAGCTAAGATGTAGTAAATGCATGGGGGCATGCACCAGACTGAGGCTAACATAAAATCAGTGAGTGGCTACTGTTGTGATGGTAAAAAAGATTTAGGATTATAATTAGATACATATCATAGTGTGTTTAGATGGAAGTGTCCAGTCTATATGCGAAAATTAAAGTTAAAAAACAAACAAAGAGTAGGATGTTAGCAATTAGTTTGCAACAAATAGCGTGTTCTTACTTGAAATGCGTCTAAATATCTTGATATTTATAGTATTCTGGCCAACTAGAATGACGCATTGAGTTTGTTAATTCTGATATTGGTCTATGCTCTGAAACATGTAACAGAGAGAATTAACAATTCAGAAATGAAGTTTCCTTCCTATCGCGTAATACGGCGCGAATCGCACAGTAGAAACACAGGTGGTGTGATTACAATCATCTGCGATGAAATAAATTTTAAAATAAAAATAAATTAATCTGTAAATAGAAAAGTATGGTGTATACGTTGTCATCCAATTGAAAAATTGTGTGAAGAGGTGGCAAATGGGTGTGGTTTACCACTAACCTAGTAAGTTGGAGACTAAACAACTAATTAACTTTAATGCGCGGGCTACGGAGAATTACAAAACACTCCTCAATTTGTTGTATACTCATATTTTGCAGAGTGGTCTTATGTGAGAAGTTGGGAGAACAAAGAATATCGGATCATGAAACTATAATATTTCGGTGTAATTTAAATACAACTAAACGAATTACAAAACTGTCAAGAGTAACATCTTGGACTAGGCAAAGCATCGACAACATACTATGTCTTTTGCGACATTGCAAATTTTGCGAGCTTGAATAGTGTGGATACTGATGGCATAATAATGGAGCATATTAACCAAAGCACGATATTGATCATGAATAAGTTAACGTATAGGAACTCGCATCAATCTAACATATAAATGCTAGTAGAAATAGACTGGACTGGAAAAATAGACTGTACATATACAAAGCTACTAGTTAAGAAAAACTATAAGAAAATAATTAAAGTTAAAAAATACGGCACCTTGAACGAAAAGTTGAAGAAAATAGAGGGAATAGTCGATTACTTAATCCATATAATAAGGAGGAAGTCATAGAAGTGTTAATAAGTGGTAAGATGGAATTGCCGAAATTTTAAATCAATTATTTGTTGACTGTAGAAGAAGAACACCAAACTGCATTTGAACTCGAAGAAATTACAACGGAAGACAGACAGACAAATTGCTAAAAATTTAAGATAATTGATGGAAATGACTCACTATCAGAGGGTGTCATTAAAGACTCGGTTGAGTATATGGGCCACTTCAACGCATTTAAAAAAAATAAAAATAACACTTCTTATTGGTTTACCTCAGGGATCAGTTTTAGCTCCCATTTTTCTTAAGATTTAGCCGCATATGAATGTCAATATACTAAAATGTATCTCTATGCATTTCCCTATACTGAGTTTAGTAGCCATACATAACACAAAATATAATATTGGTAGCTATGCCAAGTAGACCAGTGACTATACTCTGGTATCCTTACATAGTAGGGGTATTAATAAACAAGCTTTTCAAAGACACACATTTATTATGGATGTGAATGAAAACGTATTTAATTTGTAAATAGATTATTAGGTAGTAAAATAACCATTAACTTAATAAATTGACACACAGGGCAAAAAAAAAACTCATCTTATACTGCGTCCAAATTTTTTCTTGAAGTTAACTGTTAGAATAGAGACTTTCAGTTTTTGATTTATTCACTAATAGCTCTATATCGCACGGGTTCGTTGAGTTTGTTCCAGTCCAATGAGTTTGAAAAGGTTTACAGGTTTAGACGGATGCAGACGTAGAGTTTCTGATACGCTATTTCAGGTTGAAGAGAATATGAAGACGAGCGAAAGGAGTCCATTGGGATACCAGTTATTATTTGATCTGCAAAGGACTCTGTAACCGAAAGGTTACCAGGAGAAACCGTGCGTACCTAAAATAAAATTCCACAATCTGCTGATTTCCACCCCTGGGAGCTCTTCTGGGGTGTTAATGAAGTGAGAGCCAAGGTACTTAAATCGCAACCTCTCATATGCAGGACAGCTGAGTAGAAAATGAAAAGATGATTCCACTTACTCATCCTCCAAACAGCTGCGAGAAATAGAGTTAGCCTAACCGAATGTATACGTATCGGACAATGCACGGTCAGAACTCCATGTTAGGCTCCTTTGAACGCGCACAGTCCAGAGGGTCTATGGAATCCAAATCAGTTCGATATGAAGGTATTCAGAGGCGGCTTGATCGAGCTCATTACCAATGCAGTTACTTGCGATGCTCCAATGGCCCGGAACCAAAGTCTGCCCGATATGAAAGTACTCAGAGGCGGCTGAGAGAGGAGTCAGGAACTCTCCGACCCGTTTTGACCAGACCATTAAGTACCCTAAGGCCTTTACTGCCACCTGGGTAGCAGAACAGATATTTGCCCGCCTATAAGGTATTACATTGGTGAGTAGCCAATCGACTTCCTGAAACACACTTCAGTAGTCCGTTTACCATAATTTTGAGTTCAAGAGTAGGTGTGGTCTGAAGCGCCCCACTGATTCCAATTAGCGTGGTCTGTGATACTCACTCTAACTGCTTAACTTTTGATACTTTCTACAGTGAGTTTCACCTGACAAACTCCCCATTAATCACTATTGGCTTGGTTATGGTTTCGTAAAGCTAGTAATGCCCCATCTCTTTTCAAAGGCACTCCGGCAACAGTACACAGAAACTGATTACTTTTTCAATCCATCCTGATGTTTGGCCCTCCGGAAGGTCCTAGGGTGAGGCCGGGCCTCAGACAATCAGTGTTTTTTAGCGACCAAGACGAGCTCCGTGTAGCTAGGAGTGAGTGAGTCCATACCCGGTGGACCATTTGACAATCAGGTTTAGGTATCCCTGCATGAGGGCAAACATGGTGTCCAGGAACTTCCCCTGGCAATAAGTGTACGTCGTTCGCATAGGCAATAACCCAACAGCCTCTTCTTTCCAACTCCCCCAGAATTGCGTTGACAACAACGACTAAAAGAAAAGGTGGGACAAAGACCTTGCAAAGCACCCCGACTCACCCTTCGTTGTATGGAGGTACTGACCCTCTCTGCCATGACGGTCCTGTCGCAGAGGTTAGTCAAGCTTTACCAGGCTGGAATCGACCCAAGCTCACCCAGGGGCATGCGTATTGTCTCAGGCTGAACGTTATTAAAAGACCCCTCTATATCCAGGCAGTCACCATCTGCGATGTCTTTGCATTCAATAGACATTAATTACCACGCCCACGGCTGTTTCCACTGATAAACCCTTCGAGTCTATATGCAGATCAATAAGCCTCTCAAGAGGTTTCAAAAGAAAAGAAGACATGTTTTCTCGGATAAATTCAGCGCAGCTCTATTTCCCTGATTCTAATTCATTCAGGTTGAACTTGTTCCCAGAAATGTAAATGCAAATAAAAAGATATTTAACATAGTCCAACGTCAAAACACAAAAATTATAGGCAGCAACAAGAATTATAGCTTTAGCTAAAATACAGTCATGTGTGTATAACTATCAGAACTTGATGGTTGCACGGTTAGATTTACCAATTTTTTACTCCACATGACGCAAATGCAGGTTAATTATACAAGAGTTTCAATTTTTTTCAGCTAATTTTTCCCAGTTTTATTTCACCAAGTCGAACTTCGAAGTTTTATTACATAAGTTACGTTACATTTCCGACATTTACTTTTTTTCTTAGTGATGAACAATTTCATGTATTTTAAATGATTACACTCGGTTTTTAAAGTAGTTAATATTTCCGTTTAATTAATCCGTGAAACTACCGTGCCAAAGGCGGCCATCACTCAGACATCCCTAGGGAGCGGAAGCTCTTGCAAGTATACGTCTAAACCTGGATGATACGTGATAGCCTTTTACGTTTTCTCAGAAGTTACTCCACAAATCTCCCTTTGCTTTCCTTATCTCGGATTTATAAATTCCCAACCCAATCCTACACACCTCCCAGTCCGAGAGTTCTTTATTCTTCTTCGCTTGGTTAAAAAGACATTTACTCTAACCCTGATTCCTGAGGGTTCTAACGTCCAGCAGGGCGGTTCAAATTTGCCCTTTGACTTCCTCGGTGGACACGAGATCTCGATCACTTTATTACAGCCTAATATGAATTCTTCCACCAAGTTATCGATCGAGCCTCCCGAAAAGAGCAGGTTCTCCTAAGGGGTTTCTGGGAGAAATCCCTGCAGCTTCATACAGTAAAGATCCCAATTGGTACTCCTCAGATTTCTGCAGGGAAGATATTGAGGGCAAGTTTCATCCAGAGAGAATTGAATATATATACCTATGGCCCGAAAAAGAGTGAACATTTCGAACATCCAGTTCGAGATTCGAGGGTGAGATTTAAGACCTCGTCCCGTTGCCCTACTTAAAAACGTAGGTCCACTGCCCCTATTACATATAAATAAGTTTTCGCTTAAAATAAAATCAGAGACTCATTTCTTGCGTTGATATCCTGTCTTCATTGTGTTCATTGCCGTAATTAGGCAAAATAAATGTTTTTAGTTCACGTCTTACAAGCATACACACTCTATGTTTACCCGCATCCTTGGACACCAACAGCTTATAATTCTTCGTCCTGATGCCGTTATTGCTTAGCTATGGTTCCTGATTCAGGACTACATCTGCACCACCTTGCTCAAAGTGGAGTAATAATTTAAGGGACCCTGTTTTAGAGTGCTGAAGATTGATTTGAAGGACAATCAATCTCTTCGATCCCCTTCAGCTCTCCCGCGTCAACGTCTTCGGTATCCTTATCAGTCCCTCAAACCCTACGCCCTTACATTTCCTTTAGTAATAGACGATAAACTAATAAATAGAAATGAAAGATGATAAAAAAATAAATTGAAGCAATATAATTTTTGTTTTCTTCAGCTGTTTACACTGTTTTTCCTTTCTCTCCAATGACTGTAGAGACGAAATCCACAAATGTTGGCCAGGTTGATCGGTTTACGTTGTCAGGTATTAAGTTTCCAACGGGAGAGTCTAGCCAAAACGTTTGATGTTTGAATTTTTTGGAATTTTCTTCCTGTAAAGCAATCTAATTGAACAAGAAATCGACACTCACAATACTTTCGATAATTGGTGCTCGGAACAAGTAAACTGAATTTAAATTGAAATGTGTTATTATTTAAACTAAAAAATGAAAATGTTATAGTTACTGTAAAGTAGACATATACATACAAATATTTTTAAATAATTGGAAACGGACAGGTTTGAAAGTAGTTGGTAATCAGACTGATTTTGAAACAAACAGAATTTAAAATAGTTTGAAATAAATACATTTTATTGCAGCTGGGGAAAAACTAATTTTAATGTTTTATCTATCAAACATATTTGAAACTAGTTCAAATCAAATGCACAGTCAGATAATTGACTTGCTATTAGGATATCGCCATGCTAATCAAGCTAGTTGGTTACAAGAAAAAAGGAGGAATTTCAACCAGTTGTAGTTGGTAAAATAGTACTTTTTAAATTCCTTTTAAAGTAATTCTATTTTCGACAGGGTTGTTATTGGTGTTCGCCACAACCAAATAACTTAGATTGAAAGAACTTGTATGGCGTTTCGTTTCCTGTGCCAAGAATTTTCGTTCAATTTTACCACACCAGAAACAATTAGATCTAATCGGATTCTAGTATTAAGCAGCAAAAGTCAAATTAGTTCTAGTATGTTGGAATTGGACGAGATTTTAATATTTGTGCCCAAAATTTTATGAATATCGGCCAATGGAGCACCACAACAACACCCCCTGCGAATTTCATTTCCACGTAGTTTGGCTAAAACAGGCAATTCTTCCTTATTGGAAGGCCTTAATTTCCATTACCTAATTTTTTATATTCTCTTTTTCAAATACAGGTTGTGCCGTCAAAAGTTTTAGTTTTGTGTTGGAATCGTTCTACCCTGGTCGGGTTTCTCACTACTTTATTGTAGCTCGTTATATTTAGCTCTCTATTAATTACTTGATTTTTGTCCGGAATTTCCTCAACTACCACTATTGCCTCCTCCCTTGATAACTTTCTGATCTAATAATGAGTCCCGGGTTCAAATATTGGCTGAGGCAAGTATCATCAAACATCATAGAAGAGCTAGTTTTTAATACCGGTCACTCCTCGTAGGGAACGGTGAACCTCCGAGTGGAGTGGGGTTGAGAAATACTGGGCTGTTACACATGTGTAGCGTTGGTCACTTCCATATGAATTTTGAACTAACAACAAGTATGTATGTATGTACGTACGTACGTATATATACATTTCAATTTGAACAAAAAAAAAATTATTTTATATAAAAAGGCACACATTGGGTTTTCTTTGAATAAAACAACATAAAAGTAGACTGACGCAAAAGAAGTACTTGGACTTCAGCAAGGCGAATTCATATAAGGTGTAGTTCAAGGTGGATCCATAGAATATACATATAAATTCGCTTTAATGTGCATAGTTACTAGTATAACAGCCTAATTTCTGTTTCTTTTTGATCTAAATGTATGTAAAATTTGACAACTCTTACGCAAAAGCAAAAACAGCATTCATGGGAATTTTGTAGTTATAATTATAACACCACCTTATATGAATTCGCATTGGCTTGTTTTAGGTATAAATTGAAAATTTTGATCAACGCAAAATTTCCAGACAATTCACCATTACATTTTACATTAGGTTGTAACGCTAGATTTGCATTTGGAGCCTTGACATCTTAGTTTCTTTCTAAGTGAAATTCTTACTATGAAACGCACCTGGCAATGGATTAGCGGAATTGAAGTTGAGCAATATTGCCTCCTCCTTTGATATATAGGATCCAAGCATTCTACATAGAAACGTCAACAAGCCAAGTACAAATTGATGACCACTACTTTCTTACTCTGGCTGATATGCGATTAGTACAGACGTTTTGATCCATTCGGTCTGTTCCACCCATGAAGCTATTTTAACGACTAATTGCCAGCGGATGCGGAAAATTAATCTTTTTACGAACTTCTCGGGAGGACCTGGGAATAGTAGATACAGAATCTATGCCGTATATTGTAGGAGCTACTGTGACAATGGAATTATCGTTCCATTTGGTGAAGTATATATCTGCATTCTCCAATTTTACACCGTTTGCCCACCTATGTGCACATTTTTTATTGATAGGTTCCTTTTAAGACGAAAGAATACAAGATTTCGGAAAGTAGTTCTCACGAATTGTTCCTGTACCTTCGTAGTCTCTTTCTTTCAATCCTAAGACGACGTTTACATTTGTGAACAAATTGTCGAAATGGATTGAAAAAGGATACTGTTTTACCTTGCTACATCTCGAAATTCATCAAGTAGCCTTGAGATATGTTTAACGACCACATTTTATAGCCGAAAAGCACAGGCTTTCCCCTTATGTACAGCTTGCAACTATGGCGGACGAAGTATTTCGCCATACTTTCGCCATAAGAGAGATGTTGATATTCTTCTCGTTCTTTCAGTTTGCCGGTGAGTGGGCGAAGTTCCCATATTTTGTCTTTCTGATCATACTGAACCATGCCCGCCAAATGTATGTTGGTATGTATCGTTTCGAAACGATGGTGTCTCATGGCTTTTTGAATCATAATAACAACATTGTCATATTCCTCAGACCAGTAGTGCGATTCACTAACTTTAAACGGTACGACAATTGTTATTTTTAGCGGCAATATTTGCCGTTTGCACTAACGATTGTGCGATTCACTAACTTATTCTTAACGACACTTAACAGTTTCGTTGTATTTATTCAAAGTGATAAAGAGTGGCATCTCAGTCAAACTAAATGCCAAAATAAGCGAAAAGCACAAAGAGGAATAGAAAAAAACAAACGAATGCCTGCTGCCCAATATAGATTTGAGCGATTTTGCTATATTTCATTAAAGTGAAATAGATATTAGTTTGTTTCAAACTACAAACACTTAAAATTCTTTATATATGTATATTGCAATGATCCATTGTAGCAGAATTCGGGACTCTTCTATGAGTGTTTTGTTAGAATAGTCATCAACTTGACTCCAAGGAATATGCGGAATAACCTGCAAATATGCCATGGTTATCGTTTTCAAACTTCGCGTTGTGCTCCAGCGTATTTAGGATTTACATACATATGTATATTTATTTTTTTTTTAATTATAATCATTTATCTATACATATATTAAAACTAAACTATATTTCTGTTTTTATACATGGATCTTTGTAAAAGTTTGCTTTTACCATTTGCATATTAATTGAATAGTAGATGTAGTGGTTGGCATGATTCCTTGGTGGCAAAATTGATATGTGCGTGGAATCGACGGCTCCAATACAGCCTCCCACAAAGGGAGACGACGCCGAAGCAAACATTTCTTTAGCACAATGGCGTTCCACTTGGGTCATAGGAAACCTCACTTTCTGGTGAAACAACGAATCATTGATTGCATCCGTTACCCAATGAATGCCGGCTTACGGAAAACTGGCTCATGGATATTCCCCATTGTTCACCTACGAGTCGTTGATAGCAACCAATTGCGAAGAACCTTAACGCCGCTAGAACCTACCAATATAAAAGTAAAATTTAAAATTGCATACAGGCTTAAAGATTACACGAGCTACCTGTTTCTCAGTTGATATTGCTGTTATTCTGGATCCTCTTATTTGGTTATCAAGCTGATAAATTAGGTATTCAGCCAAGTCTGGAGTTAATCGATACAGTGTTTGAAAGTCTGTTGCATTTCGGAGTAAACGTCGATCCACTGTTGGAGCGCTTACTTCTTCATCACCTCGTGATAAATCATATGTCAAATATTTAAACGACATTATTTAATGTTCCTTTTTTAATTACAAGAAAACAAATCTCTGAATTTAAAATTTTTCTTTTATTTAAATTGAAATCACGAATTTCACTTTTCTCGATTGAGTTAACATAAAATTTGTTGTCGTTTAGTTGTCGGTCATCGACTAGCTAACATCAACAGCTGATTCGGCGAATGCGAAAATCGTTAAAAAATGGCTACTGAATAGCAGGGTCGCTAAAATTTTGGTTAAGTTGAGTTAACCAAACGAATATCTTTAAAATAAGTTAGTGATTCGCACTACAGTAAGCTCATTTGGCAGGGCAGGACGATATCCAATTACCATGAGAATCACCAGAGATACTCCCATTTTTTGGGGTACAATTGCACAGAATATTTATCAGTTTGACCACGTAGCATATTGACTACTTCGTCATGTGTCCAGTTGATTCAGGTATAGTTGTTACTGGCTCAATAGGAAGAGTCATTGTTGTGAACGTCTTCAGCTATAAGATTATCTTCTTCGAAGTCTTCGTTGAACGCGCCTGCATATACATACTACATCACAATAACGCATTGTTAATTTCTAATTATCACTTAACATAATTACGCTTTTATATTATTTTATTCTTATATTCTATGTTTAGTTACTTTGATAAATATGGCAGCACTCTTCAGCTCTTGCTTGCTAATACCGTTCTTCATGTGAAAGTGCATATTAGGAGTGATTTATTAACAATCCTTTGTTTTTATTAAAAAACAAAAAAGCCGAAGTTTGCCTTTGTTTTCAGAGGTTTTTCTTTTTTTCTTTATCATTTAGTTTAGAAATATGTGGCAACATCGAAATTTCAGTTCAATTGATCTACGAAGGTAAAATTGAGGTTAAATTTACCATTTTTGCACTTTCACAACAAATAACTTGAAACCTCACGATGCAGAGAAAATAAGGTGGCGAAAAAAGCATTTCCGTTACTTCGTACTTGCCGCGTTTGAAGGATTGACGTCACAAATGGCTTTAAAAAGTTGATTTTTCTGACTTTTGAATGATTTTTTCAACTCACTCAAATAAATACGATTTGTATAATTATTCCTAAAAGAAAGAAAAACTGCAATATTCAGCGGAGTGATACTGTTGTTGTTCCAGCAGCATAAAACACAATTTAAGGGGGGATGTGAGGTCCTGGCCGGATATAAATCCAGGTCGTTCTGTTATCGTAAACCAACTGTCGTGAGTGCCATACTGTGTATCAGGTCGGTAATCGTTTTGCCTATGGACACAACTCACTATCCTACCTAGTTTTTCTTGGCTCACAAATACCTAAACGATTGTTCGCTAAATAATACATTTTTTTGGTATGCGTTGTTGGGCTCGGTAATCAGTTATGTACCCCCAAACCCATTGAGTAGATTCTTTATGAGACAGGTCTTAAATTATGCTCGCGATCCTTACGATGCACTAAATAGCCTTTGCAGTTTCGTTGCTTGGATCGCAGCTATCAACAGACCATGCTGACTCTTAATAATAATAATAATAATAATAATAATAATAATAATAATAATAATAATAATAATAATAATAGTAATAATAATAATAACAATAATAATAATAATAATAATAATAATAATAATAATAATTATAATAATAATAATAATAATAATAATAATAATAATAATAATAATAAAAATAATAATAATAATAATAATAATAATAATAATAATAATAATAATAATAATAAAAATAATAATAATTATAATAATAATAGTCGTAGTCTCTGGAGTCCGATGCAGTTCAGTTGTAGGTGTTTCGTCTGCATCCGTAAAGTCGTTGCAGAGGTTGGCGTTAGGAATGGGTGCAGCTGTGTGGCACGAAAAGCTTACACTGAGGTAGGAGCAGTGTAGTTCACTCTGTTTAACTCTTAAGTCCTGATCAGACCTCGCACAGAACGACCGTATCTTCAGTATATTACGTTATTTATTTAGTTACTCTTTTTTTTTTGTCAAGCTGAAAATGGGATATTTCAATTCCAAATATGCCTTCTCTTCCACCAAAGTTTAAGTCCACATATGTATATGTATGTTAATATTTTTATTTTTCAGTCTGCCTTTATTTATATCAAAAGGAGTATGCAGGAGGATTTTCATGGACCAAAGTAGCCTACCTGCCCGCATACGGAGCGATAGAGGAACTAAGGGTACCTGCAGGGTGTCCGCTGAAAACCGAGCCGAACGTAAAGATGAGAATGCGAGAAATAAGCTGGTTGCATATAATTACAATCGTCTCGAACTTGTCTGCGCTCACCAAAAGTTTCCTTCAATAAATTTATTGTTTCATTGGCTGTATGGCATATAGCACTGTCTTGTTGCGACCAAAGGTCATCCACGTCAACATCCTCCAATTCAGGCACGAAAAAGTCCTTAATTACGGCTCTATAGAATTCCCCATTCACTTTAGCTTTATGGTTGGCTTGATATGGACCAATAATTCCCCCTATCGATAGAGCACACCAAATAATGACTTTTTGAGGATGTAATGGCGTCTCAATAACACAGTACGATAGTGCTTGGTAAACATGAGAAATGTTAACAGAATATGAAAATAGGCTTAAAATAAAGAAATACGTTTATCGGCGTTTTGCAGTAGCACGTCAGAATTTTGAGAAAATTTTTAAGTTTCAAAGGACCGTGGAAGTTCATTTCTAATGTAATACTTTTATTTTATTAATATTTCATTTTTACATTTTTTTCATTAGAAGTGAACCTCCACGGTCCTTTGAATTTTCTTTAAATTCTGACGTGCTACAGCAAAAAGCCGAGACACGTATTTCTTTATTTTAAGCCTATTTTCATATTCTGTTAACATTTAACATGTGTACATGTGTGATTTTGTCGTGCTGTGTAATAAGTCTTTTTATTAGGAAAAGGGAAACCAAACTGAGTATAAATCAAGTCACAGCTGTCAACTCCGAAAAAGTATTGTCTCGTTGAAAACCACACGTTTTAAGATAAACACCCTTTGTATTTAGATACCGAAAAAAAGATTTTTTGCAGTTTATTTGTAGGAAAATGAAGACAGTAATTTTCAAATAATTACTATTTATTTAAAGTGATGTCTGAAATTAAAAAAAATATAAAGCCAAAACTGAAAATTAATAGATAAATTGTTCAAGGATCTTGTAAGTCATGCCTACGCTGACGTCGTAAATTGACCTTCCTTGGTACTTCCCCCTTAACCGCAAATTCATGGTGCAATCTTTTAAATGCGTCCTATCTTTTGCTTATGAGATTGCTCCTCGAACATAAGAATTTAGTCAGCCTTCGTCTCTTAACACATTTATCATTGGAAATTGATAACGTAGGCCCCTTGACAACCAGCGGGAAGTCAAGGAGTTGAATAACATAAATTTTCTACACATTATTTATTTGAAAAGTAAATACAAACCTACGATTTAAATTGGTTGAAATCAATTTCGTAATTTTATTATACTAGCCACATTTGGAATGGTTCTTAACCCTGCATTAGGCGTGTGAATCTATTGATACGCATCCAACTTATTTTTTCCCCTTATGTTTTATTAAGGGGGTCGGGTCATTTAGAGACCAGAAAAAAGTCGCTTTTTTGAATTTTTATATTTAGAATAAAAAGCACTGTAGAAAATTTGTTCAAGGAGCATATTTTAGTGCATATTTGAACGTTTATTTTAATGATTAAATCACTCAAAAATGTTAAAAAATGGCAGAGAAATCCATGTTTCAGTGAAATGTGCCGCAGCTAATACGGTCCATTGGCGTGCAGAGTAGCGTCCGTAATTCTTATCTGTAACAGTGAATATAAATATCTTGTTAATTTATATACATTTTCACTCTATATGAACCTCAGAAAGCCAAAGAAAACTAAGAATTTATCATTTTTTTCAATGTTTGAACTTTGAAATCGATTTTTAACGTGAAATTTGTGCAGTTTTTTATTTATAAAATTACAGAAATCAAAATAATTATCAATATCTTTGGTTCACATAGAACAGTTTTTTATACCAATGGCAAAAACATGGTTTTCAGAAAACGCGGCCAAAGTTTCGATAAGCGACTGACACGTGGTTGACGCACTTGTCTATTACATGAAATATCTCTTGAACCACTTTGAAATCGAAGCTAATATTTTACACATATGTTTTCAGATATTTTTGGAAGAGATTAAGCAAAAAAAAAAATCAATTTTTTTTCCGATGTAAATGACCCGACCCCCTTAAAAAGAATTTATTAAAAACAAATATTACATATCACTTTTAATATTACATATTTGTTTCGAATATATGCTTAATTATATTTTTTTTACGCCTAGAATATATTTAAACATATGTTTTACCTAAATTTTATGATAAAACGGCCATAGATAACATATGTAACCAACGGCAATGGAGGGTTAGAGTAATACTTTAAAGATCGAGCAGCGACTTTAAAGATTACTGAAAATAACATCTTGCTAGGAATAGAAATAAATAATAGAAACACTCATTACTGCCAAAGCAAAGCTAACACCAAAATAACAGGAAAGTTTATAGAGGTAATTACATAGATAGATTTCATTCAGGCACGTTCTGTATTTCAGGATATTATTAAGTATGTACAAATGAAACACCGGTATACTTATGGAAATGAATAATGGTCGGACACCTCCATTTTTCTCTTGTATTTTAAAAAATTTGCTGCCAAAATAATTTTTTCTTAATATAAATCTTAATTATACTTCAATTATCTTTATTTATTAATATTTTTAAACAAAACTTTCGATGACAATCGACATTTCTATTAGCCATTACTTAAAAAAATATCGTTATTCTTTCATTCTTAATTATAAGTCAGTTGATTATACTATTTATCGTCAACTAATTAAAGAAAGAATATGCACCTTATTTTATATGACTACACTTTACTTATTAATGTAATAAAGTTCACATTAGCGTTCCAATGGTTTATATGCCGCCGTTTTTCAGAAGTGTATGTTGAGTGAAAGCATTTGGTGCTCAATCATGTGTAATTGTTTATGTAAGTGTTAAAGTGCATGCTAAAACACGTGGTTACATGTATGAATACGATGTATCCTAACGAAAACTCAAGAATATAATCCATTGAATAATACGTTTCAAATTAGTTTAATATAAATTAAAGAAAGATTTTCTATAAATAGGAGTTTATTTAAAGATACTTTTGATTTTCTTGATTGTGTACAATACTTGGTGCTGAAATAAAAGCAGCGCCATATATTTAAGCGAAATGTATTGCAGGCAGTCCATAAAAGCACATTGACAATTGTTTGATTTTGTTTTCGGGACGTTCCATAAAAAGAACAGTGCATGGAAGTTTGAAAAACTCGTAAATACTTTGGAAAAATTAACGAGAAAAAAATAAAAGAATTACGTTGTTATAAAAAATACATAAATTGAGTCATTTATGTACATATTTTTATACGTTTATCAAAATTTAAAAATATTATTTTTACAAAATTTGATTTTCTTGTAATTTTTCATTTATCATTAAACACTAAATACAGTTTTATGTTTAACATTTTACTTCTTCAACCTTAGTTTATGCATTTAATGTGAGGGTCGTATGTTACCGCTATTTTTTGTTTTCGTTGCAGCTATTAATTATTATTTAATCTTGCGAAGCTTGTCCTGTTGTTTCGCTAAAATATCTGCCTAATTCTAATCGGATGGTTTTACAAGGCCCATCACTTTGCCTTCAAAAAGGGGCAAAATATCATTGTCATTCACAATCTCTTCCTGTATCACTGGACTTTCCGGATCATCGCAATGTGTTTTAAAGAAGAACCTTGAAGGTAAATAAAAGTGATATTTGATATTAGTGAGAGAAATGCGCAACATATTTATTGTAACTGTAATTTAAAAATAATGGCATAGATAAAGGCGGATCGAATTTAATAAGGAGATCGCAGAAAGCAGCTGATTTCTTTTTCGTACAATAAATGCTAAATTGATATACTTGTTGTACATTTGTTGTAACACTAACTGGTCGCGACAGTTTGAGTTCAGAACGTACGGTTACACACAGATACTCGTAGCGTTCTCTCTGACTGGACGAACCGACTACATGATCCCGTGCCTAATTCATGGGTGGTAGATGATACGTAGAACGACACACATATAAACGGAGGGGTCTAAAATGAAAAGGAGTTTTAGCTGCGGTCTACTGTACAGAACCAGAACACTGTAAATCTTACATGCTGCCGGATCACTGCAATATATTTCAAGCAGAAATCTTGTCCATGAAGAAAGCGGCTGAGCTGATATCAGTTTTTCAAGCAGCTAGCGGCCGAATTATAACCTACATCGACTGTCAGGCAACCATCAAGGCTCTGCTTTCGCTCAGTATCTGCTCTAAGGCCATAATAGTGTGCACAGGTTGGCGGCACCCAAAACCGTGCACCTATATTGGGTCCTGGACATAGGAGCGTAGAGAAAACTGAAAGGGCAGAGTACATGGGCAAACAGGGTGCCGCTCTCTCTGCAAGCAATCAACCGATCGCACGAACGGTATACATGTCAGCAAGCAGACAGGGTGTGGAAGCAAACCCAGGGCAATAGGTTTTCAAAAATCATTTGCAAATCATACGAAACAAAGCTCACGAGGTTTTTAATTCCTCTGAAAAGAGAGGACTCCAGACCATTAGTGGGGCTACTGACGGGTATTGCCTCTTGGCGGCGCATGCCTTTAAATTGGGTCTTGTAGGGGATACAAGATGCAAGAAATGTATCCTACAGGACGAAACAATGGAACATATTATAAGAGAATGCACAGCATTGGGCAGGCAACCGTTCAAGATATTGGACGAAGGATGGCTGCAGTCGGCTGGCCAAGGTCTAACCCTGTTTAGGTTAGCCAAACCCATAAGTCGTTTTACACCAATGGATCAACTCATTGCAACATCCTAAGGTCTGCTCAGATCTTAAGAGCCATAGTGAGTAGACCGTAAGATATGTGGTTCTGGGTCCTAAATGTAGCGCATATTGCGATGGTATCAACTAGCACCAAAGGACCCATTCGGTCCATAAGAGCTCAGGTGCAACTCGTGCCAGGGCTGGTAATATTTTCGGGCATGTTCTGGTCTGCACACTACCGTGCCTCATGCTGAAAAAGCTCTGGGGTCCCCTACACCGTTAGTGGCGTTTCCGACCATCACTACCAGGCAACTCTACCCTTCCCTCACAGCCACATTAGCAACGACTCAACTTATACAGACGAAACATTTAGAACTTAACTGCCACCGAACGGGAGCTTCTCAACAATAACAACACCAACGAGGGTTTTCATCGGTCGTGGTGTTTTTTGGTAACACAAAGGGCTTACTTGGTCTATGTGAGGCCACTCGTTCGACCAGGTTAAGCAGCCTAATCTAACCACTTATAGCAGGCTACAAACGGAAAACAAATTGAAAAGATGGGTTGAAACTCAGTTCGCCACACACGTATAGATTTGTTGACGATTTTAGTACCAGAGTAAACTTGGAATGCGAAAGAAAGTACTTGCTACGGTATTTATTTGTGCACAAAAATAATAGAAATGCCATAATGACAGTACATAAACATCATCCGCACTAGCTCCGGATTTCTCACTTTGTATTCCGTGTTGCAATTCCTTCTCACAGGTTTCTACATTCGCGTTTTCGTAAATTTCTTAATGTTTTCCTAATAAAATTTGATTTTGAATTTGTTGTTGGGTTGTAGCCTGCTTTATGTGAATTTGACTTGGTATATATAAAATATGCGATAACACTTTTCTTGAAAATTTCGATGGCATTTCCTCTAAAGATGTAACTGCTACCATTAAGCAAATATTTTTTTATTATTTCGAATCTGGTTGCAGTTTCTCAAATTTAACGACCAAATAGATTCATTCTAAAAAAGTGAAATAATTCAAAAAATTTGTAACATTAAACGGATATTTGTGTGGAGTGTTTGTAAGACAACTCCTGAGTATTATCAGAATTGTTTTTAAATACCTTATCATATATTTATATTGAGGTGGCTGCAAATACATATTAAAAAATCGCATTTCATTTCATTGATGAATTTTTTAAAATTAAAAATCAACGTATTCGAAAAAAGCGATTCGTTTTAAATTTATTCTTTATTTAAAAAAAAATTTGTTTGTTTTGTTTTTTTTTCTTTATTTAAGACAGAATGCAACAAAGTTAACAATTTAACCCTGAATAATTGCTAGGTTAAATATTTATTTTTTATCTCTGAATAGGTGCCTGACATACTGCTGTACAAGCAAATTTATCAATTTAACCGAGTTAGTTAAATACCTTGTGACAGTCTTTTCCTGATATCATAAAGCTCACTTACAAAAATACTTTACGAGCCCTTAAATACTAAAAAAGAAAAAAATGTACAGCTATTTGTCAGGATAAATCTATTCGGTCATTACAGCTTTTATTTTTTTAATGTTACCTAAACCAACTGCATTCCATTAGAAACGGCAGATTCAAAATCAGCGTGAAGATATATGAATGTATGTATGTATTTATATCCAATGTCAATGAGATTTTGTAGAAATGAGTAATTGGCTCACCTGAAATTTCCTTTTTTAGGTAAATAGTCCTTGAACTGCTTTAGTGTGGGCTGCGAACCAGGAATTTTTGATCTGTAAGGATATTCTTCATCACAGAAAGAAAATACGACAGTTGTGGTCTCCAGCGGTTTTGCGGGTAGCGGTGGGGGTTGCGACTGGTGATGCAAACTACTGCTTCCGCTACTACTGCTACTGAACGATGGTGCTTGCTGTGACATCTGTATATGTTGTTGGGTGTAGCGACGAGATCTTTTGGTCTCATCTTCCAGTCTTCTTTTTGCGTCTTCTGATTTTGAGGCCGCACTTGAACCAGACCGCGAGCTTTAATAAAAATGCCCAAAATAATTAATAATTGAAATTTAACGTAAAAAAAGCGACATCTACCTGGTGTCTTTGTACTTCATAAGAGTATCGGATGAGAACAGACTGATTCCGCTATCTGTGTTGATGGAAGGCCATTTATTTGTTAGTTTCCTAGAGGAGGAACTGTGATCAGGCATAGACTTGGAGTGCTTCATTGAATGGCCGCCTAGGTAAAGATATGGTAAGTAGAAAATGTTTAATTATTTATTTAGTTAATAACTATCTTCAATAAGTTCACTATTCCTGGTATACAACCAACAAAAATAAAATCCTATATTCGAAAACAAGGAAAAATCATGTACATATCCTCGGTGTCATAGCTATATGACATATACCCTAATTTTCTCCTGGTAGAGACTACCAGTCGCTCTGTAAACGTACAATTGAGGTTAAAACCACAAAACAGTGTATCTGTTATTAGTATGGAAATGCATATGTTCGTATTTATGAGTACTGTTAAATACCTTTGACTTTTATATTGTATTTGACAAAACACTGTATGAACACTTCATTGACGAAATCTTCATTGAGCTCAATAATAATGGACAAAAAACTAAACAAAGATAAAATAGCCGAACAGAACGGAATAAGTAAATCCCTGTAACTAAAAATAGTTTTGTGGTAAAATAAAAAACACCAAACGTAAGTACTTTGATTTTGATGCATTGTTTGAATCAATAAAATAAACTTTACATACCGTGCAATTTATTAACCCTATCAACTGCTGGAGTAACAAAGGAAGATATATTTGCTGATTTACAAAAATTAAATCCAAATATCAAAGTTTCTCTCGATTAATACACTCTTAGTTTTAAACATATTCCCCTGAAAATTGGTAGGCAGATATATTTTATTATGTATCAATCATTTGTCGCCACCGACCATATCGGACCACTGCAATAGCACCAATATAGCTGATTGTTCAAATATGACGATTTGCATTATAACTCCTAGAATAAAGCAGCTAAGGGTATAACATTCTGTAATCCTTTCACTTATCCTGAATAAAGAGTTTATGTGCAATTAAAATTATTATGTACAACTTATAGTTTCTATACCCCCGGGTTGTTTGCTTCAAAACTCTACCACTAAGAAAACTAAGAAAAAATTGGCATATATTAGTTAAAACGGTACTTTTCAACATTTCTTTGAATCCGCGGCGATGGTGAGCACACAATTTTAATCAATTTGATCAGTATAATAAAGTGAAAGTTTCAAGTGACTTATTTCCTCTAATTTGGCCGGAAATTGTCACAAAACATCTATTGAGCGACCGCGGACTTCTTAGCAATAGACATTAAGACTTCTCTTCATAAAAAATCAAACAACAACCTCTGTTGAACGGACATGACCCCTCATATACGGTCAAAATAAGATTATGTATGTATGTATTTGGTTGTTGCCTACATACATTCTTGCTAAATGGAAAAAGTGAACTCCCGGATTAAATGTGATGCGGAGTAACTTGTTGTTGAAAAAAGTGTTTCCGAAAAGCAGCGTTAGACAAAAATATAAATAATGTGTCAACTGAATTCGAGCCCGAAGATGACTTACCGCTAGCAACGCTGGATATGGAACCCTTTGGGGTTCTAAATCTAAATTTCGGGTTGGATTTTGTTACTGACGAAAACATGATAATAGTACTGACACTGAGATTTCAACCAAAGAAACTAATAGAACTTCTTTTAATGAAACGGCTTTACATATATACAGTTTGAAATTTAAAGCAATTTTGCAGCGTTTACTTTATAGCTTTCGAATTGTTAAAAAAATTGGAAAACCATCTGCCATTCCCAGTTTTTTATGTAATGGATCCAATGTTTCTAGTTTTAGGTAGTTTTTTGACTGAAATGTAATATTTACTTTTATTTTTTATTATTACTTTGTATGCACTCATGTTATTTTGAGAAAATACATAAACATTTTTCGTTGAACGTTATATTTAATATTAATAACTTTTATTCGAATAAGAAAATATGGGTATTCAATTAATTAAACAATTTAAGTTTAGGAATAAGTTACCTTCCCCTTGAGGGGTTTGAACGCTCATACGCAAAAGCAAAAAAAAAATATATGTGAAGTGAATAAAAAAAAATCAAATGGGTTGCTATGGTAACACTACCTTATATGAATTCACCTTTTATAATGGCCTACAAATCCATGACACAAGAAGAAAGGTACTTCCATTTCGATTTTTTTTTATAGCATAAAAGCATTGTATATTTTTAGGAGATGGTAATTTTCAATCGTATATTGGGCATTATTTACAAAATGTATGCCGAAAACTTATCAATGAAAACGATTTGTTTTAAAAACTAATTCAAATATTTTGGAACATCTTCGGCGAATCAAAGAGGGAAGTTCAAAAATGTTTTGCTGACTTTTCTGAGTTTGTTTTATATAAATAACAGATTATTATTATCTATTATGATGTACAATAATTAAAAAAAAAAAATTCCCTGACATTTCGAATTTTGTTATCTTATTATTAAAGTAACTGACCTATCCAAAATACCGTTTTAGAATTGCCTCACGTAAAAAATAAAAAACGTTGTATATAACTAGGATAGGCTGTTTATAGATAGATCCCCATTACTTTGACAAACATTTTATTACGTGTTTCAAAAAACTTAAGAGCTCAGATTTTAGTTCACCTTTCGAAAGTAAATTATCTTTTCTCTTACTTTTTATTGCAAAAGAAACAAAAATAGAAAGATTTTTATTTCAACAACGATGGTAGTACGAAATGTCATAATCTGTTAAAATAATAGTTAATATAGCGTCCAAAAACTACAAATCTACATATCCGAAAAGTTATGAATATTCTGACTAAAAAGTTTGAAAATTTGATGAGTTTTTTGAAATTTGATGAATTTTGCATAGTGTGACATTGAGTATGCACATACATATAGGGAACTCACTTAAGACATAGTAGGAGTCCATTGTGATACCACCTGATTTATGAACGGTAACGTGAATCGGAAAGTCAGGAAAGATTAACCTGAGAAACGTTGCGTGCCCCGAATGAAGTCACGCAAATTACCAATCTCCACCCCAGAAAGCTCCTCTGGAGTCCTAAAGAAGTACGAGCCTAGGTACTTGAACCTCAGTCTCGCAAATGCAGGGCAGCTGAGCAGAAAATGACAAGATGAATCCACCTCATCCTTCTCCATACAGCTGCGGCAGAAAGGCTCAGGGACTATCTTCAGCCTAACCGCATGAATACCCAACGGACAATGCCCAGTCAAAACACCAACGAGGGTCGAGAGTTGCCGCTTAGTAAGCGACCTCAGCTCCTTTGAGCGCCCACGATCCACTCTCGGCCAGAGGGACCTTGCAATTCTGCATGTCGTGGTAATTTCCCAGCGCTCGCTGAGACGACAGAGAGCCCATCTGTCCAGGAGAAGCCCGTAGGCAGTCAAAGGAGCCCCCACCCCCTCCCTGCAAGGAGAAATGACTTCCAGGGTACCTTGCCGAGCGAGCTCATCAGCCATGCAGTTCCCTGCAATGACGCAATGGCCCGGTACCCAAATTAGTCTAACGTCGAGATACTCTGAGGCGGCTGCGAGGGAAGTCAGGCATTCTCTGGCCAGTTTTGATCTCACCATTAGCGATTCTAAGGCCTTAATAGCGGCCTGACTATCCGAATAAATGTTAGCCCGTCTAGAGGGCATTACATTGGTAAGTAGCCAATCGGCTGCCTCCTTGATTGCGGCCACCTCTGCTTGAAATACACTGCAATAGTCCGGAAGCCTAAATTTACGGCTGAGGGAAAGCTCCTCGCAGAAGACCCCTCCCCCAACCTTACCATCCAGATTCGAGCCATCCGTGAAAAAGTTCACCGTCCTACCGCCCCACAAACCACCCTCCTTCCACTCCTCCCTACGCGGGATGTGAGTGGAGAAGGAGCAACTCCGAGCTGGAGCAGGCAGACAGCAATCTGTTTCCGGAGGGACAAAGTTGACGCTGGCAAGAATCCAAGAATGCCCAAAGGCCGAGCTGAATCTGTATCCATTGCACTCTAGCCGGGCTGCGGTATGGGCTGCTGCAACCCTGCCTGCAATGTCAATATGTAGCACGTTAAGCATAACGTGAGCGCGAGAGTGGGTGTGGTTCTATGCGCCCCACTGATCCCAATGAACGCGGACCGCTGCACCCGCTCTAGCTGCTTAACCTTAGATACCCTGCCTAGTGAGTTCCACCAGACCACCACTCCATAAAACATTATAGGCCTTATTATAGTCTCATAAAGCCAATAGTTTACCTTAAGAGAAAGGCCCCATCTCTTCCCAATAGCACCCCGACAACATTACACCGCAACCGAATCCTTTTTCACCCTTTCCTCAATATTTGGCCCCCAGGAGAGCTTCCTATCCAGAATCAGACCAAGATACTTGACCCGGTCAGAAAGCACCAACGGGACACCACCTATTGAAGGAGGATGGGCGACCGCTACTTTGTATCTCCTGGTAAATAATAACAGCTCTGCCTTGCTAGGATTTATCGCGAGCCCACACCCTGCAGACCATTTCACAATCAAATTAAGGTACCCCTGCATTATATCAAAAAATATATGCAAAGTGTATAAAACAAAGAGAAATCAATTAGTTTGTGTTTTACATACTAGTTTATGATAGTTCGTAACAATCGTCACGCACGCTTATTTGAAAATCAAAACGTAAACAATTCATAAATTTTGTTTGAGTTAACCCTCTTTTGCTCATGCACTGTACGTTGAACTAAATGTGTGTATGTATACATAGACATTATGGTTTAGCTAATTAAAATGTAACTGCTTTACTTGCTAGATCAAGTCGTTTGTTTAGATAACAATTCTTTAGAGTACTCGATGTGGTACCGGCTGGTACTGACAGAAGACGAACGGTGAGAATACCAAATTAAATTTGACTTGGCTTCACTTCGTATTTGTGTTTGGCCTCATTAATATGAATGAGAAATGTTAAAGTGCCATTCGAGAAAAAACTTTAACGCTATGTAACGAAGACATATTTCTGAATTATGCTTATCTTCTATCCTCTTCTTCTAGAATATAATAAAACCGTATAAAATCGCCGGTACATTGAATATTTGTTTAAAATAATGATTAATGAATGAAGGTGATGCAGAGAATGTAATAGAAGGCATTGGAATATTTTTTTTTTAGATTTTTTGTATCCATATTTGTTTGCCCGTTTGTCAGTTTTAACTCACAATCTTCGAAATTACTGCATGGATTTTCATGGAGCTTTCATAGGTGACTAGAGAGTAATCTCGAACATAACATGGGGCATGTTTTATAAAAATTTTAAATGGGGGAAATCATTTTTCGTAGAAATGGTTTAGAATCCTTTTTTTTAATACAATTTTAGCTTTTCAATTACTTCAGTGGATGCCGGTGTTAATTTTTTGTTGTTGATTTTTTAAAGCGATGAGGCACGTGCTGTTTTTAGCTAGTTTATTAATAAAAAAAGCAGAACTACAAGAAGCCATTTTGGATGATGCACTTATCAAATCATAGGATATCAAACGCTTTCATCTATTCCCACATTCACAAAACAGGTCCACCTAATTATTGTGGACATAGGCATATACAGCAAGTATTCGGAATTGTTTCACTATCCTTTGTTTTGTTTTACTACCTCAAATTTTTAGTTTTGAAATGAGTTATTGGTTTTCGGTGCAAACTAAATTTGGTTTAAGAAAGAATTATTCTTTAATAAATTGATGCGACGGTGCAAATAAAAAATACTGGTCTAACACTGCGTTTACGTCTACTTTTACGTCTCGATGAATGTTAAGTGCGCCCAATCCGTTTAGTCGATTTTTACTCATGGTAGACTGCAGATAGTTTTTCAGTTGATCCAGTGTTGAAAAAGAGCGTTCTTTTGTCGGCGTTGTTACTGATAAGCAGCTTTATAAGCAAGATTTGTTGAACATTAGGGAACACATTTTCGTTGCTGACATCAACTGCTTAATTAGAATTGTGAAAATTTTGTCAAAATTCGTATTCGGCAAAGTTCTACTTCGTGGACAAATACTTCAGTACAATCGTCATGCAAAATCGCAAAACATTTTTTAAATAATTGCATCCAGGCTTGTTGGAGTTTTCGATGGAAAAAGATATACGAAACTAAAAATAATAATGTTATTGTTGTTGTTTTTCTAACAGCAGTAGAGATCCCCCATAAGCTTATGGGGAATGATATCCAGCCCTTGGCCGGATATTTCCGGTATCGTAGAACTGACTGTCGAGGGAACGGAAATAAAAATCTTAAATGTCATTGGGCTCCACATTGCACCGGTCAGCCTAGCGAAAATTTATTCTGGGTTTATTCAATTCAATATCGCATTCTTTACAAATCTGGTCGACCTTTTGAAGACATTGCTGAAATATTCTACTGCATTCTCTCCTGCTATTCACCCCTATGCTAGAATCCGTCGTACGTTCGATTGAGTTACGAATTGCAGAATCGCTATGCTAAAATCCGACGTAGCTGTCAATTGTCGGAAATTTTCTACGAAGAGCTATTGGTGTCGGAGCTGAAGAAGTTTTACAAAAATAATAAAAATAAAAAAACGTATATAAACGCAAAATTGCTAAATTGCTCATAGAAACAGAAGTTTATTAACGTATATTTACAAGATTTTTTCACTTAACTCAAGCCATTCCCCGAGAACCCTTCAGAATCCGTCTTTGAGAAGGCGAAAATTTTACACAAATCTTTAATGATTTAAGCCATTAAATCGGCGGCCGCCGCACATACGGCCTTTTCGTTTACGTTAGAGGGACAAAAGTCTGAAAAAGTGTTATCTATTTAGCTCATATTAACCTCAGCAAAGTTTTCTTAGACACCTTCTATAGAACCCAACAACAAAAGGTCGCCTGCGCATTCCCAATTCCCGCTAGACTCAGGTAGAAAGAGTTGTGTTAGCTGCTTTTGGTGTTGCGATCTTCACAGACGTATTTGACAACGAAACTTGAGTGATTATTTTAATCATTGGTTAATCATTACAGTTACTTTTGTATGCGAGTATGGAGGCTAGTGGTATGTATTTCAATTCCCTATATTTTATTTACATTTTCATTATGTACTTTTTTTGTAATAGTGTTATCAATACGAATATGATTTCTTGACAAAATTTTACGTTTAAAGTTCTTCCAACTTAGGAGTTTACGTTGCTTGAAAGCGAATAGGATTTTATTATGTGTATAAACAATCCATAATTACAAATAAATCAAATTTTCCTGCTCAAAACTGCCTCACTTCTTATAAAATCGGGTTTTGTTACAGGTAGTGACTTTCCGCCAAACGACAATGTAAACAATGGAGTGTCCGTTACTCGAATGGAGTTGTTTACGCATCTTCGAGGCAATAATTTCATGAACTCAATACAATCAGAATGCGTTGAACATTTAAGTGAATACATATTCAACATGTTCCGTGACAAAGAAGATGTTATTTTGAAAAATAGTCTTAAACTCAAACTTAAAAGTTTTGTAACCAATTTATTTGTGAAATATACCCAGTGCAATAGATTTGCCAATAAGTTGCTTGTGAAACACAAATCATGGATAGAACAACTGTTATCTATACCTTTAAAGGAAACAAGCGATCGCTTTACTGAGTCAAACCATACAAAACAAGGACGACCAAGAAAAACGTTTCAGTGCAGTTCTATCAAAAGCAAAAGGAGAGCTGTCTCTTCTCTTGTCTGTCATGAAGATTCAAGTAAATTGGTATATGCCTCACAACAGTCATTACACTTGCTTGGTAAGAGAAATGCAGCAAAAGTAGTAGATCTAATTACAGATTTTCAGTAATTTTGGGCACTTTAGCCAGTGGTTACGTAATTAAATTGAAAATATTTAGAAAATATTGTTTGGATACTGCGCAAAAATATGCTTCATTGTATAATTGGTACAATATGAGTGTTACAGTACATAAATTATTAATTCACGGGGCAGATATCATTAATAGCTTAGCGTTACCGGTTGGTACTTTAACAGAGGACATACAAGAATCTCGACAAAAAGATTTTAAAAATTACAGGTTATTTCACACCAGAAAAACCTCAAGACTTAATACTAATACTGACATATTTAACACTTTGTTGGTTACAACAGATCCCGTCATTGTTAATTTCAGGCAGAAACCAAAAAAAAAAGAAAAATCCTTTTAATAGAGATATCGTTGAATTTTTCGAAAAACCGTTAAAAGAAAATATAGATGGAAATGAGATCGAAGAGAGCGATGATGAGCTAGATGATTAACAACCAATTACTTAATTTAGTACACATGTATATTTTAGAAGAAGTAGATAATATAATTTTTCTGTAATTTCTCTGGTTATAATTTGGATAAACAATCAAAAAATGACTTTTATTTCTTTATACAAACTATCATCATAATCAGTTGTGAGTATAAACACTACGTTTTAGTCGCGCAATTGATTATAATACTAACTAGGTGATTTCATACATTGATAACAATGAAACTATTCCTCCTAGTCAGGTCATTTAAAAATACACAAAACCCAAAAGAACGCGTCTTCCAGAAGCAATTAAGAGTTTGTTTTTATGTATTTTAGATTACTTTTCTCTAAAATATAAATGATATTTAGCTATTGGCAACAGCGCTCATATACGAGTATGTTAGTTACTGCTAAATAAATGCTCGTCAAGCTATACTCGTACACTGTAGGTACAAAAACAATTTTAATGCGGCCGCATAAGGTACCTCGTGCATAGCTTGACGTGCACTCGACAGTACTATAAACCAAAAAAGTACAAACAAAACATAAATTAGACATAATAGACCACTTTTAAAGGCATATTCAATGAAAAATATTTTTGTCCCCGTAAAACATTAAAAAGGCCTTATGTGCGCCGTAGCCGAGTGTGTAGCTTGTGCGCGCTTCTTTCGGTAGGTCCCGGGTTCAAATCCTGGCCGCGTCAAATAACATCAAAAATTATACAAAAGTTTTTTCTAATAGCGATCGCCCCTCGGCAGGCAATGACTCCGGGTGTATTTCAACCATGAAAAAAACTTCTCACAAAAAAAAAAGTTCCCCGTTCGGAGTCGGCGTAAAACTGTAGGTCCCTCAATTTGTGTTACAACATCAAGACGCACACCACAAATTGTAGGAAAAGTTCGGCCAAAATCGCTTAAGCGGTTTAAGTAAGTAAGCATTAAACGTTAATATAAGTTAACACACCACAGTAGCCAGCAACAATAAGAACAACTACGGCTCGGAGTAAAACACGCTTCCGTCCAATTTCACCGAAATCGCTGACGATGCGTCTGGAGCTGAGCGTGCGAAAATTATTTACCTGACTAAAGTAGCCAGGCACTCCACTGCCAACAATATTGGTGACGACGCGCCTAACGAGTTGCGCGAGACAGCAACAAAACCTATCGCTGCGGATTGCAGTCGGCAAGTCACACGGCAGAACATGTGTAGGGTTATGTAAGAAGTAGCGGGTTATTTAGGCGTAGTTGCCGATGTAATTAAGTTATGAATATCAGTTGTATTTAGGGGGAAATAAAGAATCATATCATTCAGAAACTTGTCGTTATCATTACTGGCGCCCAACGTGGGGCCACAAAAAAGTCCTCGTCAAGGATAATCGTAGCCGCAGTGCTCGAACGTACATCGAAGAGCAATCTTAATAAAAAGTTCGCTATCAATGAAGTGTTGGGAAAAACGCATACGTATCCACGTAAACATTTAAAGCACATTTTAGTGCGAGCAAAAATCAATAAAAAACAAAAAAAATAGAAGTTCCAGCAAAGTTCGCACACCAGGCGTGGGCGTAGCCACCCGGGGACGGAGGAAATCTCGAAACACAACCATCAAGGGCCGAAGGCGAATAATGTACTATTTTACTATGAAAGAATCTATGTAAGTAGAGTGCTCATATTTGTGATTAGGATTAATTGAATTAAAGCAACAGCCTATCTGAAATAATTTTAGTAAAAATTGTGACATATTTGTGATTAAGATTAACTGAATTAAAGCATCAGCCTATCTGAAATAATTTAAGTAAAAATTGTGATTTGAATTGGAAATAAAAAATTTAATTAAATAATTGAAGCCAAGAAATATCAGGGGCCATGGACGAAAATAGTCTTCGCGCCATGCTGGGTGCCGCTGTACGGACAGCAACAGAGCAGACGAGACGTGACTTTCAAACGACTATTGACGAAATTACCGCTAGGTTAACACTGATCGAAAGACCGGCTCAGGTAGAGGAATATAGGGAGATCACAACCGACCCCACTGTTAGATGCGGTGAATCGCTGGATGTCGTGAAATCATTGCCAGAGTTTAATGGCGACCATTCACGATACGTGTCGTGGCACCAGGCGGCTCATACCGCATATGAAATTTTTGAAAGTGCGCAGGGTAGCTCGAAACACTATCAGGCAGTGGCTATCATTAGAAACAAAGTCGTCGGATCAGCAGATTCGACATTGTCGTCATTCAATACAATCCTTAACTTCAAAGCAATAATAGCAAGGCTAGATTTCACCTACTCAGACAAGAAACCCGTCTACCTCTTGAAGCAGGAAATGCCTACCCTCCGACAGGGAAGACTGTCTATTACAGCGATGAGGTGGGAAGGAAACTAGCCGCTATTATCAACAAAAATTTAATGACCTACGAAAACAAGAAGGATGTCCTGGAATCACTAAATACCAAATATCGTCAGGATGCATTAAGGGTATTCATATCGGGCCTCAACCACCCGCTATGCGATATCCTATTTTCGTCAAGGCCATCCGACGTGGCATCGGCCTTGGCACTAGTGCAAGAACTGGAATCCAACCAGACGCGCTCGTTATTTGCCCAGAGGTTTTCAGAAAATAAATTCCCAGCTAATGGCATACAATCACGTAACTTCACCGGAATGCCGTTAATTAGCTCTCATTTCTATAGACAGCCAGGTGGACAACCGCACAGAAGTCTATTTCGAGGCCCACTCCCATGGATGTGGATCCAAGCCTCTCGAGATTCAGATAGCCACAGCAGAATATAGGTTCCAATATTAAGGTTGCACCACAAGTGGTACAACCATCAACTTCTTATCCTATTAAAAGGAATCTCCCTTCAGGAAGGACAGCTTTCGGGAATCAATACCCAAGAAATACCATAACTTCCGATACTCAACAAGCACAGAAAAGACAACGCGACAGCGAAATACAACGCTTAAACCATTTAAGACAAAGTACCGTGACAGACAATACTAATGAGGATCCCAACTGTTATTACCAACCCGAATATTTTGATGACTGTGCAGACAACAAAAACTCTTATACTGACTGTCCGTCCCAGGAAGAAACTACAGACGAGATAAATTTTTTAGGGGCAGACCCCTGCTACCATACGTTAGCAGGACATTCGAAGGAAAGCAATTAAAGCTATTAATAGATACAGGTGGGTCTAAAAACTACATTAAAGAATTCAACTGGAAGGGTATCAAACATGTGGCATCGCCCTTATTTGTTACCTCAATTCATGTCAAGAACGAAATCACCAAAAAATGCACTATAAATATTTTCAATACAAATACTTAATTTTTTATTTTACCGACTCTGCATACTTTCGACGGTATAATTGGCAATGAACTTCTACGAGAAATAGACGCCAGACTGGACATAAAAAGTGTATTATTAATTATAGGGGCGGTTATTGCCAATAAAGATGTCGAGCAATTGAAATTAAAACACGCTGCTGTTTTTTCCGACCTAAACGAGTCCTTGCCATACAACACAAACATCGTAGCCACCGTACGCACAGAAGATAACGAGCCAGTTTACGCCAAGTCGTACCCATACCCAATGGCGGCTTCTGGATTCGTAAATGAAGAAGTGAGTAATCTGTTGCGCGATGGCATTATTAGACCATCACGATCGCCTTATAACAGCCCAGTGTGGGTGGTGTAAAAGAAAGGAACAAACGATGCAGGGGAAAGGAAGATGCGTATGGTAATAGATTTCAAAAAACTAAATGCGAAAACCATCAGCGATAGATACCCGATTCCCGACACTTCGGTCTGGCCAACCTGAGAAAATCATCAATTTTCACCACAATAGATTTGAAATCCGGTTTCCACCAAATCACGCTGGCGGAAAAGATAGGGGAAAATATGAGTTTTGCAGGTTACCATTTGATCTAAAAAATGGCCTCAGCATTTTCCAGCACGCCATCGACGACGTCCTTAGGGAGGAAATCAGTAGGAGCTGCACGTCTATACAGACGACATAATTATATTCTCCAGCGACTACAAATACACCTGCAAGATGTGAGCCGGATTCTTGACAAATTGTACTTGGCCAATATGAATACTCAGTTCTTTAAAACTGAGGTTGAATTTCTTGGATTTGTTGTCTCCAAAGATGGCATTCGAACATCGAAGGAGAAAGTAAAAGACATTGTGAACTACGAGGTTCCTAAAACGCTGCGCGCCTTGCGCTCCTTCCTAGGGTTGTCTGGTTACTACCGGCGCATCATTAAAGACTACGCGCAAATTGCTAAACCCTTAAAATGTTTTCAAAAAGATAGAAATTGTATTTGACGATGAAGCCCATACAGCTTTCCAGAAAATTAAAAGTATTTTGTATCTCAGACAGAGGAACATTATGCAATCAACGAGCGAGAGCTCCTCGCAATTGTCTGGGCTAATCAGAAACTTAGAAATAACCTATGTATATGGTGCAAATAACATTGACATTTATACTGACCATCAACCCCTTACCTTCTCGATATCGGATAAGAATCCGAATGCTAAGTTAAAACGATGGTGGGCTTTCGTGGAAGAATTTTCACCTAAATTCCACTATAAGCCAGGCAGGAAAACGTTATAGCGGACGCATTATCGAGACAACATATAAATATCTTAGATCCTAAGGCAGATCTCCCATCAGAAGACAAGACGGCCCATAGCGAACAATCGTCAACGGACGTTATTGCCACGTCTCCGAACCCCATTAATTCCTTTAGAAATCAGATAATCCTTGAAGAAGGGACCACAAGCTCGAGAATCACGAAAATTTTGTTTAAGTCGCAAGTTAGGCACCATATAACCTTTCCAAGCGTAGATGCAATTTTTGAACAAATAAAGGACTACAGAGCACAGCAGAGCGCATCGCTCCCTTAGGGAAAACATGGTGCAAATCTTGAGAGATTACTATTTCCCGCATATGCGTAAAATGAATGAAATAATCCTAAACTGCAAAATTTGCCAGGAAGCAAAATTCCAACATCATCCAGCAAACCCCGAAATAGGACGCACACCGATTCCTAGCGAACCTGGTGAAATACTTCATATAGACATTTTTTCGACGGATGGCAAACATTACTTGACCTGCATAGACAAATTTTCAAAATTTTCCTTAGTCCAATCAATTGCTTCTAGATCAATAGCAGATAAAAAAGAGCCTATAATCCGTATAATTCTGACCTTAAATACCACAGCCGAAAAAGGATAACAAAAATTTGTAAGCCAGGTGAAAGGGTTTTTATAAAATCCAATAGGATACTTGGTAATAAACTTAGCAAATTATACACAGAAAAAATAGTTCAAAAAGATTTGGGAACGACCGTCCATATCGACGACAAAGGTAATCTAAGATAATCTTGTTTTATCATTAGGCTCCTGATTTTGATGGCGGCCGCGTTATCTCGGTCAGAAATGTGAAATTTTACTGATTCTGTCTACATCCCTATTTCGGACGGAGAGGTTGCAATTCACCGCCAATATAAACATATCATTCACCACCTGAATTTGACAATTTACGAGCACAAAGCCGGAGAAACGCATGATCTTCTTGAGAATTTCCCACAGCCTAACATTAGAAAAACCATCCCGATTTCGATGACCAACTCCAGACACGAACAGAATTCTTGATTGAAGCAAATGAACAACAGATCCAAATTAAAATTAACCATGTAACCGACACCGTAAACAAATTAATTAGCTCGACCAAGCAGCATGAAATTGACACTGGGCATCTTTTTGACTTGATATCAGCAAGAAACCGAGCGTTAATAGACGAAATAGAATCAGCTCTGTATTCCGTCACTTTGGGTAAGATACAATTGATTAATCCAATATAGTTAAATAGTGATGAGGTTAAAAATTTACTAACTAACGAGCACTCTACAGGTATTAAAATAAGCGATCTACTAACAGTCTCAAAATTAAAAATTTTGCAAAATTATGACAACATATATTTCGTAATTAAATACCCAATAGTGGAACAAAATTGTAAGAAAATTAGAATTAAACCAGTTGTAAGAAATTTTAATGATAGAGACTTGCGAATTGTAAAAATTCCTTATCAACTATATTTTGCCAAGTGTCAAATACGAATAGCTCTTGTGTGTTGAATTTGTTAAGCCAGCGCCTAGCGTCCTGCCAGACTATTACAGCTGATCATATCGAAGCAGTGGAAGAAATTGACGCCAGGCTGCACCACAAGTGGTACAACCATCAACTTCTTCTCCTATTAAAAGGAATCTCCCTTCAGGAAGGACAGCTTTCGGGAATCAATACCCAAGAAATACCATAACTTCCGATACTCAACAAGCACAGAAAAGACAACGCGACAGCGAAATACAACGCTTAAACCATTTAAGACAAAGTACCGTGACAGACAATACTAATGAGGATCCCAACTGTTATTACCAACCCGAATATTTTGATGACTGTGCAGACAACAAAAACTCTTATACTGACTGTCCGTCCCAGGAAGAAACTACAGACGAGATAAATTTTTTAGGGGCAGACCCCTGCTACCATACGTTAGCAGGACATTCGAAGGAAAGCAATTAAAGCTATTAATAGATACAGGTGGGTCTAAAAACTACATTAAAGAATTCAACTGGAAGGGTATCAAACATGTGGCATCGCCCTTATTTGTTACCTCAATTCATGTCAAGAACGAAATCACCAAAAAATGCACTATAAATATTTTCAATACAAATACTTAATTTTTTATTTTACCGACTCTGCACACTTTCGACGGTATAATTGGCAATGAACTTCTACGAGAAATAGACGCCAGACTGGACATAAAAAGTGCATTATTAATTATAGGGGCGGTTATTGCCAATAAAGATGTCGAGCAATTGAAATTAAAACACGCTGCTGTTTTTTCCGACCTAAACGAGTCCTTGCCATACAACACAAACATCGTAGCCACCGTACGCACAGAAGATAACGAGCCAGTTTACGCCAAGTCGTACCCATACCCAATGGCGGCTTCTGGATTCGTAAATGAAGAAGTGAGTAATCTGTTGCGCGATGGCATTATTAGACCATCACGATCGCCTTATAACAGCCCAGTGTGGGTGGTGTAAAAGAAAGGAACAAACGATGCAGGGGAAAGGAAGATGCGTATGGTAATAGATTTCAAAAAACTAAATGCGAAAACCATCAGCGATAGATACCCGATTCCCGACACTTCGGTCTGGCCAACCTGAGAAAATCATCAATTTTCACCACAATAGATTTGAAATCCGGTTTCCACCAAATCACGCTGGCGGAAAAGATAGGGGAAAATATGAGTTTTGCAGGTTACCATTTGATCTAAAAAATGGCCTCAGCATTTTCCAGCACGCCATCGACGACGTCCTTAGGGAGGAAATCAGTAGGAGCTGCACGTCTATACAGACGACATAATTATATTCTCCAGCGACTACAAATACACCTGCAAGATGTGAGCCGGATTCTTGACAAATTGTACTTGGCCAATATGAATACTCAGTTCTTTAAAACTGAGGTTGAATTTCTTGGATTTGTTGTCTCCAAAGATGGCATTCGAACATCGAAGGAGAAAGTAAAAGACATTGTGAACTACGAGGTTCCTAAAACGCTGCGCGCCTTGCGCTCCTTCCTAGGGTTGTCTGGTTACTACCGGCGCATCATTAAAGACTACGCGCAAATTGCTAAACCCTTAAAATGTTTTCAAAAAGATAGAAATTGTATTTGACGATGAAGCCCATACAGCTTTCCAGAAAATTAAAAGTGTTTTGTATCTCAGACAGAGGAACATTATGCAATCAACGAGCGAGAGCTCCTCGCAATTGTCTGGGCTAATCAGAAACTTAGAAATAACCTATGTATATGGTGCAAATAACATTGACATTTATACTGACCATCAACCCCTTACCTTCTCGATATCGGATAAGAATCCGAATGCTAAGTTAAAACGATGGTGGGCTTTCGTGGAAGAATTTTCACCTAAATTCCACTATAAGCCAGGCAGGAAAACGTTATAGCGGACGCATTATCGAGACAACATATAAATATCTTAGATCCTAAGGCAGATCTCCCATCAGAGGACAAGACGGCCCATAGCGAACAATCGTCAACGGACGTTATTGCCACGTCTCCGAACCCCATTAATTCCTTTAGAAATCAGATAATCCTTGAAGAAGGGACCACAAGCTCGAGAATCACGAAAATTTTGTTTAAGTCGCAAGTTAGGCACCATATAACCTTTCCAAGCGTAGATGCAATTTTTGAACAAATAAAGGACTACAGAGCACAGCAGAGCGCATCGCTCCCTTAGGGAAAACATGGTGCAAATCTTGAGAGATTACTATTTCCCGCATATGCGTAAAATGAATGAAATAATCCTAAACTGCAAAATTTGCCAGGAAGCAAAATTCCAACATCATCCAGCAAACCCCGAAATAGGACGCACACCGATTCCTAGCGAACCTGGTGAAATACTTCATATAGACATTTTTTCGACGGACGGCAAACATTACTTGACCTGCATAGACAAATTTTCAAAATTTTCCTTAGTCCAATCAATTGCTTCTAGATCAATAGCAGATAAAAAAGAGCCTATAATCCGTATAATTCTGACCTTAAATACCACAGCCGAAAAAGGATAACAAAAATTTGTAAGCCAGGTGAAAGGGTTTTTATAAAATCCAATAGGATACTTGGTAATAAACTTAGCAAATTATACACAGAAAAAATAGTTCAAAAAGATTTGGGAACGACCGTCCATATCGACGACAAAGGTAATCTAAGATAATCTTGTTTTATCATTAGGCTCCTGATTTTGATGGCGGCCGCGTTATCTCGGTCAGAAATGTGAAATTTTACTGATTCTGTCTACATCCCTATTTCGGACGGAGAGGTTGCAATTCACCGCCAATATAAACATATCATTCACCACCTGAATTTGACAATTTACGAGCACAAAGCCGGAGAAACGCATGATCTTCTTGAGAATTTCCCACAGCCTAACATTAGAAAAACCATCCCGATTTCGATGACCAACTCCAGACACGAACAGAATTCTTGATTGAAGCAAATGAACAACAGATCCAAATTAAAATTAACCATGTAACCGACACCGTAAACAAATTAATTAGCTCGACCAAGCAGCATGAAATTGACACTGGGCATCTTTTTGACTTGATATCAGCAAGAAACCGAGCGTTAATAGACGAAATAGAATCAGCTCTGTATTCCGTCACTTTGGGTAAGATACAATTGATTAATCCAATATAGTTAAATAGTGATGAGGTTAAAAATTTACTAACTAACGAGCACTCTACAGGTATTAAAATAAGCGATCTACTAACAGTCTCAAAATTAAAAATTTTGCAAAATTATGACAACATATATTTCGTAATTAAATACCCAATAGTGGAACAAAATTGTAAGAAAATTAGAATTAAACCAGTTGTAAGAAATTTTAATGATAGAGACTTGCGAATTGTAAAAATTCCTTATCAACTATATTTTGCCAAGTGTCAAATACGAATAGCTCTTGTGTGTTGAATTTGTTAAGCCAGCGCCTAGCGTCCTGCCAGACTATTACAGCTGATCATATCGAAGCAGTGGAAGAAATTGACGCCAGGCTGCACCACAAGTGGTACAACCATCAACTTCTTCTCCTATTAAAAGGAATCTCCCTTCAGGAAGGACAGCTTTCGGGAATCAATACCCAAGAAATACCATAACTTCCGATACTCAACAAGCACAGAAAAGACAACGCGACAGCGAAATACAACGCTTAAACCATTTAAGACAAAGTACCGTGACAGACAATACTAATGAGGATCCCAACTGTTATTACCAACCCGAATATTTTGATGACTGTGCAGACAACAAAAACTCTTATACTGACTGTCCGTCCCAGGAAGAAACTACAGACGAGATAAATTTTTTAGGGGCAGACCCCTGCTACCATACGTTAGCAGGACATTCGAAGGAAAGCAATTAAAGCTATTAATAGATACAGGTGGGTCTAAAAACTACATTAAAGAATTTAACTGGAAGGGTATCAAACATGTGGCATCGCCCTTATTTGTTACCTCAATTCATGTCAAGAACGAAATCACCAAAAAATGCACTATAAATATTTTCAATACAAATACTTAATTTTTTATTTTACCGACTCTGCACACTTTCGACGGTATAATTGGCAATGAACTTCTACGAGAAATAGACGCCCGACTGGACATAAAAAGTGCATTATTAATTATAGGGGCGGTTATTGACAATAAAGATGTCGAGCAATTGAAATTAAAACACGCTGCTGTTTTTTCCGACCTAAACGAGTCCTTGCCATACAACACAAACATCGTAGCCACCGTACGCACAGAAGATAACGAGCCAGTTTACGCCAAGTCGTACCCATACCCAATGGCGGCTTCTGGATTCGTAAATGAAGAAGTGAGTAATCTGTTGCGCGATGGCATTATTAGACCATCACGATCGCCTTATAACAGCCCAGTGTGGGTGGTGTAAAAGAAAGGAACAAACGATGCAGGGGAAAGGAAGATGCGTATGGTAATAGATTTCAAAAAACTAAATGCGAAAACCATCAGCGATAGATACCCGATTCCCGACACTTCGGTCTGGCCAACCTGAGAAAATCATCAATTTTCACCACAATAGATTTGAAATCCGGTTTCCACCAAATCACGCTGGCGGAAAAGATAGGGGAAAATATGAGTTTTGCAGGTTACCATTTGATCTAAAAAATGGCCTCAGCATTTTCCAGCACGCCATCGACGACGTCCTTAGGGAGGAAATCAGTAGGAGCTGCACGTCTATACAGACGACATAATTATATTCTCCAGCGACTACAAATACACCTGCAAGATGTGAGCCGGATTCTTGACAAATTGTACTTGGCCAATATGAATACTCAGTTCTTTAAAACTGAGGTTGAATTTCTTGGATTTGTTGTCTCCAAAGATGGCATTCGAACAACGAAGGAGAAAGTAAAAGACATTGTGAACTACGAGGTTCCTAAAACGCTGCGCGCCTTGCGCTCCTTCCTAGGGTTGTCTGGTTACTACCGGCGCATCATTAAAGACTACGCGCAAATTGCTAAACCCTTAAAATGGTTTCAAAAAGATAGAAATTGTATTTGACGATGAAGCCCATACAGCTTTCCAGAAAATTAAAAGTATTTTGTATCTCAGACAGAGGAACATTATGCAATCAACGAGCGAGAGCTCCTCGCAATTGTCTGGGCTAATCAGAAACTTAGAAATAACCTATGTATATGGTGCAAATAACATTGACATTTATACTGACCATCAACCCCTTACCTTCTCGATATCGGATAAGAATCCGAATGCTAAGTTAAAACGATGGTGGGCTTTCGTGGAAGAATTTTCACCTAAATTCCACTATAAGCCAGGCAGGAAAACGTTATAGCGGACGCATTATCGAGACAACATATAAATATCTTAGATCCTAAGGCAGATCTCCCATCAGAGGACAAGACGGCCCATAGCGAACAATCGTCAACGGACGTTATTGCCACGTCTCCGAACCCCATTAATTCCTTTAGAAATCAGATAATCCTTGAAGAAGGGACCACAAGCTCGAGAATCACGAAAATTTTGTTTAAGTCGCAAGTTAGGCACCATATAACCTTTCCAAGCGTAGATGCAATTTTTGAACAAATAAAGGACTACAGAGCACAGCAGAGCGCATCGCTCCCTTAGGGAAAACATGGTGCAAATCTTGAGAGATTACTATTTCCCGCATATGCGTAAAATGAATGAAATAATCCTAAACTGCAAAATTTGCCAGGAAGCAAAATTCCAACATCATCCAGCAAACCCCGAAATAGGACGCACACCGATTCCTAGCGAACCTGGTGAAATACTTCATATAGACATTTTTTCGACGGATGGCAAACATTACTTGACCTGCATAGACAAATTTTCAAAATTTTCCTTAGTCCAATCAATTGCTTCTAGATCAATAGCAGATAAAAAAGAGCCTATAATCCGTATAATTCTGACCTTAAATACCACAGCCGAAAAAGGATAACAAAAATTTGTAAGCCAGGTGAAAGGGTTTTTATAAAATCCAATAGGATACTTGGTAATAAACTTAGCAAATTATACACAGAAAAAATAGTTCAAAAAGATTTGGGAACGACCGTCCATATCGACGACAAAGGTAATCTAAGATAATCTTGTTTTATCATTAGGCTCCTGATTTTGATGGCGGCCGCGTTATCTCGGTCAGAAATGTGAAATTTTACTGATTCTGTCTACATCCCTATTTCGGACGGAGAGGTTGCAATTTACCGCCAATATAAACATATCATTCACCACCTGAATTTGACAATTTACGAGCACAAAGCCGGAGAAACGCATGATCTTCTTGAGAATTTCCCACAGCCTCACATTAGAAAAACCATCCCGATTTCGATGACCAACTCCAGACACGAACAGAATTCTTGATTGAAGCAAATGAACAACAGATCCAAATTAAAATTAACCATGTAACCGACACCGTAAACAAATTAATTAGCTCGACCAAGCAGCATGAAATTGACACTGGGCATCTTTTTGACTTGATATCAGCAAGAAACCGAGCGTTAATAGACGAAATAGAATCAGCTCTGTATTCCGTCACTTTGGGTAAGATACAATTGATTAATCCAATATAGTTAAATAGTGATGAGGTTAAAAATTTACTAACTAACGAGCACTCTACAGGTATTAAAATAAGCGATCTACTAACAGTCTCAAAATTAAAAATTTTGCAAAATTATGACAACATATATTTCGTAATTAAATACCCAATAGTGGAACAAAATTGTAAGAAAATTAGAATTAAACCAGTTGTAAGAAATTTTAATGATAGAGACTTGCGAATTGTAAAAATTCCTTATCAACTATATTTTGCCAAGTGTCAAATACGAATAGCTCTTGTGTGTTGAATTTTTTAAGCCAGCGCCTAGCGTCCTGCCAGACTATTACAGCTGATCATATCGAAGCAGTGGAAGAAATTGACGCCGACTTAACTATTATAAATGATAAATTGGTTGAAATTCGCGAGGGAAACTCCCCGCCAGTAATCTTGAATGGAACATTCATGATAAAGTTCACAGAGAATACCACCATCAATGGCACTACGTACACAAAACTGGCGGAAGATTGTACGCGCGGATCCCGAGGCCGCACCCGCACAATTTGTGAACCTGACAAATCATACCACTCTTTTGTCACTTCCTTACCTGCACAACATTAACCAAAAAATCTGCGAAACATTGCATCGTTGAGGGGACTTGTCGAAGCACAATCGTCTCAATGGCTTATAGCCTACATCTTAACAATGGTATTTTTTATTGTTCTCATATAAGCCCACATAATCTATAAAAGACGGAAGCGCATTGCTAATATTGCAATATTGAGCAGCGTTCTTAAGGGATCCGTGGACGTCCCCTCTTCTAGCGGGGGAGTAGTTAACACACCACAGTAGCCCCAGCAACAATAAGAACAACTACACATCGGAGTGATGTGAATTCCACCGAAATCACAGACGATGCGTATGGAGCTGAGCGTGCGAAAATTATTTACCTGACTAAAGAAGCCAGGCACTCCACTGCCAACGATATTGGTGACGACGCGCCTAACGAGTTGCGCGTGACAGCAACAAAACCTATCGCTGCGGATTGCAGTCGGCAAGTCACACGGCAGAACATGTGTAGGGTTATTGTAAGAAGTAGCCAGGTATTTATGCGTAGTCGCCGCTGTAATTAATTTATGAAGATCAGTTGTATTTACTCACCCAACGATAACGGCTGCCCTTGTTCCATACAAACGAAATAAAGAATCATATCATTCAGAAACTTGTCGTTATCATTACTTATATATGTAAGTGAAATTAGTTAAACATCTAACATTTGAATAATGAACAATAAGCATGGTTTTACATATAATTCCTAATTTAAAATAATATTTCTTTATTTATATTTGGCAAAAGACATGATTTCGGTTGGCAACACGGTGGAGAGTTACGAACGGCTTACAGCATACTCTTTTTATATTTAGCGGAACGGAGCTATGAATTAGTAACCACGAAAATTCGGATTCAGGGGTAATTAATTCGGTTTTGCTGCATCTGCCCACTTTATGGTTTCATCTAGATCTTGATTATCAGTTTGTAGAAATGTTATAAGTTGAAATGCTGTAGCAGTTGTTTTCGAATCTGTCCAGGTATTGTAAGTGGAGATAAAGTTTGACTGGCATCGTTGCCCACGACTATTTCAATTTACTCCTTGAATCATCTTGAAAGTTTTCATTTTTAGAAATTGCATCTTGTAGTGAGGGCAAATGTGTACAATTTAAAAATGGAAGTGTACACACTTTGAATTGTGCCTAGAGGCTTGCTGACCGAACCAATTTATCATGCAGCACTAACGACCAAATTCGCGGAACGACCCGGATTTATATCCGACCAAGGACTGTCACTTCAGCAGCACTTCCTAAAATTTTATGGGGGGAATGATTTATGCTGTTGCAACAACAGCAACAACAACCAAATTGAAACTATGAGCTACACAATGCGAACACATATCAAGTTTGTTATCCTGAATGAAAGCTTGTGCTTCGTGAAAATCTACATTCATTGCACTTGCACCGTCATAACATTGACTGATAAAGTACTTACAGTACATCACCGAAGATTTCAAAAAAGCTAGGATGACAACTGACAATGTTTTTCCAGTAAACTGGGTATTCGGAACAAAATTAAAAATATCGCACGGGTTCGCTGAGTTTGCTTCTGTCGTAGAAGGTTGAAAAGGCGAAGAAATATCTATTTGTGACAATGCTGCAGATTTCTGAAAATGTGGAGATAGTTTCTGATTACGAAACCGTTGCAGGTTTAAGCGGATGTTAAGACGTGGGAATTTCCAGCTGAGAAACTGTTGCAGGTTTTATCTGAGAAACTGTTGCAGGTTAACCAAATAAATAGTGATGTAGTTAATATAATATAGAAATAAATAGAAACAACAAACCGCAGAGAAAAATTCAGTAATGGAAACTTAAATTCATTCCATATTACTTTCGGGATATCTGATGATACTACATTTTATACATAAATCTTTACACGGTAAACCTCATTTGGCACATAGTTTTAACATTTTTCAGATAAAAACGCTCAAAATTAAACTATTAATGTATACCAACAATATTTTTAGTATAGGTAAATAAAAAGCAGGCAGATTTCTGAAAACCCAACAGTGGAATATAATTTTCCTTAGGAACAGTGCCACTTAGAACGCACACATGCGTTTCTTTAACGAATAAAGCTCTCGATTTGACTTTTCAAAAACCTTACAGTTACTGTATGCATATTCTGTATCAGACTGTGAAACTAACATATACCTACCTATACTCATTGCGCCGTCACTAAGCATTCCCGAATCATGGGTTATTGTACGTCTCCGAACTGGTAGGGGCGGGCATGGCGACATGGTGCCAGGTGAACGGTGAGGAGTCTGGTCTTTCCAAACCCTCGATACGTGCTGATCTAAGATATCTTGGTCATTGTCCTCCTCTAATGCAAATTTTTCACGAATCGCCTCTGCGAAGGCGCGATCGCTGGCAAGCCTTTCATTAGTCTGTGTTGAATCATCCGGAAATCGCTAAAATTATTGCACACGTAAAATACATATATATATAAAATGTTACTTTCTAATTTTGTACGAACATCTGAGCGAGCTCTATCCTCTAAGTCTTGCTTGCGTTTTACTTCTTCTAATTTGGGAATAAGTAATGCAATTAGCTCGTCTTCTTTAAGAGGCCGGTGTTCATTCGAATGAAGACGTTGGGTGCGAGGTATAACCTAAGTAATAAAAAAATGTCATGAAATGTGTGCAATGATAAATTTGAATGTACTCACTTGAAACGAGTTCGTCTCTTTGTTGGCCATTGCACTCTGCCGTATCGCTTTGCTTTCATTTGAACTATGTCTTCTTTGAATATAAGGCCGCCCATCCCTAAAATTTAATAAAGTTTAAAATAGAAAAAATATTAGAATGTAAGTAAATTAGAGCAGAATTAAAAATTAGTTGTTTTAATCATTTTTCAAAAATTATAAAAGTCCTGTAGCAGGATTTGCATTTTGGGATGTTGAAAGATGTGCTTAGCATTTTGAAAACAAACAAGCAGAAGCACATGACGGCTGTAACGGCTGCAGCACCAAAGTTTGTTTTTGCTGAATAGCATGTAGTAGTAACATGCGCTGCAGTAAATAAAAACAAGTAGCAGGCTAGTATTTTTTAGGCAATATAACGTAAATTTCAAATTTCAATAAATAGTGCTTAACACAATTATAGGTCGGGATTTATTGAAACATTTCTTTGTTCTAAATATAGTTGATTCTACAATAAAAACAATATTAATTAAAGTTTAAATTTTTGTGCAAATCGAAAATAATTTCCATCACAATTTTCAACAATTAAAAAAAAACTTACGTATGTAGTTTTATATATAGCCCACTCAATTTCACTGAAATAAAGTGCACGTTTAAAGGAGCTCAAAAATCGAATTGATTTCTTACATTTTTGTAGTGCAAGCTTGATGGACGTAATTAAACAGTGTGTTTTCTTTACTTTTCTATCAGAGATTGGCCTATGAAAAAATCTTATAAGTTTTGACTAAAAATAGGGAGATAAATAATAGGTTAAGAAACACAAAACAAAGTAGAACGTCCGACCCAAAATTGAACTTTTCCTTACAGTTTTCGTGTCAACTAGTCTTACCACTACAGAAACAAACGTGCTATTTGCACTTCCCTTTCTCTAGGCTATTAACTATCAAGTAGCACCTAATGTATTCCAATACATGATATACATACACGCATTTACAAATGCAAAAATCAATATACAAACATGTGGATTTGTACATCAAATAACCTAAAACTCATTTACTTTTAGTTTAATCTTCTCACATAAGAAACTTCCGCGGTTCATTCTTTGCTTTCATAGCTATTGCTTTAGGTTTTCCATATTCCATGCAAATTTTCCAAAATTATATTTATGGTGAAAAAAACAATATGTTAGAAAAACTTAGTGCTGTTATAAAAAATGTATTTAACAATATTTTAGGTGAGAAAATTATATATTGTTTAAGAAACTGTATTTTTTACTATATGTACTTACATAGAACAACTAGAAAGAGACATCGTATCGGAATCAGTTCTACCACCGGAACTTACGCTCGCTCTCTCCGAATCAACACGAGAATTTGGAACATAAGAAGTATTCGCATTCGCAGGGTATACATAACCATGAGCACTATTCGCATGCAGGGTGAGTTGATATAAAGGACAGTATCATTTCCATGCAATGTTTCCATTTACATTGTGTACATAGCATATAAAGTATAAACAAAAGAAGTAAAATAAAATCATATGTAGGACCAAGAAGTGTAAATATTAGAAGCGGATATAACAGCGCCATGAGTACGTCGTGGAGTGAAAGGAGTCATGCCGGATGGATCATTGGTTGGTTGTTGTGATGATACAATGTTTGTGGATTACAAGTCATGATGAATATAAATGAAAATAAACATAAAAAGTATACATTATTAGCTAATTTAAATATGGCTTAAATGAGTGACTAAATCGAACATTTATTCCGGCTTATACATAAAATTTTCATGTTTACAATAAAAAACAAAGAAAACAATGCTGCTGACCACGATAGTTAAATACATGCTCGTAGGATTTCTAGGTCTCCAAATTTTGCATTCAAGTTAATTTTTATGTAAATAGGTGTTCACAATTCGGACTATGATCTGCGCTGGGAATATATTTTTATATACAGGCTGCAAATAATATCTAATTCTTTCGATTTTTCTTCATGTAGTTTATTTAATAAGTATGAAAGGTAAATATGTAATGGAAATCCACTATCTATTTAAATTATTAATAGCATTAAACGTTTACAAAAACATTATTTATTTTTATAACTATTATTTTTTAGTGTATGTTTGCATAAAAACTTTCAGATAAATTTATAACTAAATTTATATGCATATATTTATGTACAAAAATTTTGATAGTTACCCCGGCGGTCGTATTTCCAGTCTTCTCTTTTGAGTTGCTATGAGTAGATCGTGGGTAAGACGTATCGGCATATCGGCAGACATTCGACCACCTTCCACGCGCAGTTTTTCAAGATCATCACAAAGCGACAACTCCGAATCTTCATGTAGGGTCGGCAGTGTGGAGCTGCGTGGAAGGGTATCAGTTGCACTAACAGAACCACTGGAGCTAGCTGAAGTTGAAGGGCCATATACGCTTCCACTTGCACTGCAAGTACCTCCAAGAAGTACACTAGTTCCAGAAGCGCTAATGGGCAAATTAATAAAAGGCGCTACCGAAGAGGCGGATATCTTCCCAGAGTTTGAAAGCAACGCGCAAGCTCCACTGTTCGAGGCAGCAATCCCTGCCCCGCTACTACCGCAACTTGCACCACTGCTACTTCCACTGCCATTACCAGCTGTGCCACTCCCAAAACGTTCATGTGAAACTGACATTTGTTGAATATACAGTATATACATTTCTGAACATAAGAAGCTTGGATAAATGTTGTCACGTATGGTCGCCTCCACATATTGCTGCATAGAATCATATATGTCAGAACTGAGTGGGACTTCATTTTTAAGTCCTGCTTTTATTGTTCGACGCAAGTCTTCAGGTATTGATAGCTGGCTTTTTCGCAAGAACCTTTAAATACAACATTTTATCACTCAATTTACTCAAACCAATTTATTAAATTACCGATATATCGCTCCTATTATTTGTTTGATTTTTTCAGGATCAATTTGCTGTTTAAGCCCTTCACAGGCGAAATAAAAATTTAAGTGATCATTATACCCCGGTGCTTCTTCTTCAACATATTTTTTAAAAAGTTCCACTCCATCGCGGTCTTCAAGAAGATGGTTCAGAGTACGAGCCCAATTCAAATATGAAGGTGGTGAATTTCGGGAACTGTCAGCCACCCCTTCGGTCATCTGAAATTCAAAAATCATATAAACACATGGACTTATGGATCAATATATATAATAGTAGAAATCTGATTAACGTGGCTAAATAAATTAGTTAAACCACCTTTTTATCTCGACTTTCTTGTCCGGGTACTGGTGGTCTGGGCCCACTACACTCATTATCATCATATTTCCGGAATCCTGATGGATGGCTCATGCCACTTTCTATTTTCTGCTTTGAGCAATCTTCAAGGTCGACTGGCAAACCGATCCCCTTTTTCTAAATTTTATTATAAAATAATGCCTTTTTTACACTTAAAGCGTTAATAGCATATATTTTAATTGCATCAAATTTTGCATAAATTGCCACTCATTCCCGTTATTGTACTTATGTATATTTAATAAGCATACATGCATCTTTTCAAATCACGAACGTCCGTTATATTTAAAATACAAAGAACTTGGGAGATATTTCATGAAATCGGTGTTGTTATTTTTGGAAGGCAATCTGGCAACGCCTGAAACAAGAATAATAGAATAACATGAAACATAACATTCTTACAATAAATCTCTACATACTAAATCTCTACATACACTATGAACCAAAACTGAATAAATGACGATTTTTCTTTTTAATATTGGCAGCCTTTTGCGTGATAAATATTTTTCCTACATTTATTATAAAAATATAGTTCATACTAAAAGAAAAAGCATGTTAATCAAAGTTTCACACTTTATACATAATTTATAAAAATTCAACAAATTTTCATAAAAATTTCCTATTTTTTACACAGAATTTTCAGAAAAACCGGCGCAAGATCCAACAAAACAAAAGTATACGTACTTATTTCTGAAAATTTGGATTAAAAAGTGTAAAATTAGGATGAGAATTTGTTGAATTTTTATAAATTGCGTATAAAGTTTGAAGCTTTGATTAACATGGTTCTTGTAAAAGTATGAACTAAAATTTTATAATCCATTTACAAAAAACGACTCATCAAAAACATTGCAAATAATTTTAAAAAAATGCACACCTGTTCAATTTTCTGATTCAGTTATATATCTAAAATGCTTTAAAATAACCGAAATAAATAAACTATCGATTTCAAGCACTACATACACTTGAAATGAATGTACCCATTTCTGACTACATAACTTGAAATTGTCCAACTCGAATTCGTTCATAATACGAATATAAATTTTTGCATGTGCCTCTGCCAATTTGTATGAAATAATGTGTGGCAGATACTGACAGTCTCATTAAGTCAAAGTTTTTTACATTGCCTCAACCTATAAATGATAACTGCAACAATAGAGCCCGATATAAATCTTTACTATTTAACACACTTTTTTCATACATTTTGATCTAAGCTAAATTATTTAGGTGAAATTTCCAATGACGTACATACTTGTTATACTTTTGTTGTTCTTAGCGTAGTATTCGGAGAAGGATGCTTCGTTTTATGTACCCATTGTAAATCACACGCCCATTGCGAGTGTCGATTGGCAGTAGAATAGACTTTTGTCGATTGAGTCGATTGTATTCTATTTTGGTATTGTGTAAATTGATCGATCAAAAAATGCACCATTGTGAATGGTTCGTTGAATTTCAATTAGCTGTTTGGTGTTTGCTTACATTTTTTCATTGGCGAAAAATTGTTCAATTCAATTTAATTTCATAAGTGATGACTTAATAAATAAATAAATGAAATAAAAATGGATAGTATAGAACTGTAATTTAGTGATAGTGAGGAGGATGAAGATGCAAGTTCAAAGCTAGCGGGCCTAGCTAGAGAGAGGAGAAAGTTGAGAGACTCCTCCAATCCTCTGGAGTTTGAGGAAAAAATGTTTGTATACGATATATGTATATGTTATATTTGCTGTGTTGAAAAAGTATTAAAACTTCCGCTTTTTAGATTTTTGAAAAACTTTCGTCTGCCAAAAGCTGCAATTACGCATTTGCTTGCATTGTTAGATAGCAAACTACAACCAGGTCTGAGAAGAACATCAGTTCCGACGATTGTAAAGCTTGCAGCTGCTTTGAGGTTTTGCGCGCAGGGATCTTACCAATTAAGTGTAGGGAACGATTCTAATATTGGACTTGGCCAATCGACGGTATCCCTAATTTTGACTGAGGTGTTTACATTATTGGAAGAACACATGTGTAGGGATTGGATATCCATTTAATACTCTGAAGAGGAGAAGCGCAAAGCAAAGCTTTATTTCTTTGAAAAAAGCGGAATACCAGGCGTAATAGGTTGTGTTGCGGACCTTTTGTTTGGGGTTTTCGAAGCGGGTTTTTATTACTTACTTTCGCGTAGCGGGTTGTCTAATCTATTACGAAATAATAAAACGCACTATTTAAGTCGTAACAATTATTCAAAACCGTGTTTATTCAATATAGGTTTTCTTACGAGAACAGAACTTAGCGGGCGGACGATATGCGAGCGGTGGTAGTACAAGCGATACTAAAAACACAAAAATATAAATCAAAGTAATTAACATAAGAGAGAATAACAAGTGCCAAAGCCGCTAACTGTTATTTCTAATCTTCGCTTAACTCTCAAGTTAGGCTTATGTATCACAATATACAGTAGGCATATTTGAACTCAACATACCGCCGGCCTTGAACTACATAGTTATGTTCAATACAAAACTAAAAATTCAGTTAAAAGTTTTTCAAAAGGTATATTCAGCTTTCATTACAAAACACGTCTCCTTTAGTAGGCAGGACACAAAGCTTGACTATTGGCCGGACCAACTCTCCATTCGGTGTTTTAATTGTAACCACACGTACATGTCCATCAGCGCCAGGGTGGCATTTTACAACGCGGGCCAGCGTCCACTTCTTTGGAGGATTAGGCTCGTCGAATACAACAACTATATCACCTTCTTTAATGTTTTGTGAAGGACGGAACCACTTACTTCGGCGTTGGAGACTTACCAAATATTCGTCTTTCCAACGGCGCCAGAAATGTTGTCTCATAGCGGAAATCATTTACCATCGCTGGTGAAGATGCCCGCAAAACCCTTGACCCTCGGGTTCCGGAATTGACTTCAGCGGCTCTCCTATAATGAAATGTCCAGAAGTTAGGACTTCTAGGTCTCCAGCATCAGAAGAGTTATCACAGAGCGGGCGGGAGTTTATGCAGGCCTCTATCTCAGTCAGCAGTGTGTTAAACTCCTCGTACGATAGCAATGTTTCATCCAACATGCGTTTTAGGTGATATTTGATGCGTTTGATGCCGGTTTCCCAATACCCCCCCATATGTGGCGCGGCCGGTGGATTAAAACGCCATTCGATATTCGAGTCCGCAAAGAAAAAACGCAGTTTGTCATCACTCATACAACGTTGAAAAGCAACGCGCAACTCCCTTTCGGCGCCAACGAAATTTGTGCCATTGTCTGATACCATGACCTTACAAAATCCTCTGCGATTTGTGAACCTTCTGAACGCGTTGAGGAACGCTGGCGTTGATAAGTCGCCGACAAATTCTAGATGCATCGCGCCAGTGCACATGCAGACAAATGAACAGATGTAACCCTTGTGGACTTAGCGCCCCTTCCATGAGTAAATTTATACATATAAGGTCCGGCGAAATCGACTGCGGTACGGGTGAAACAACGGGCATAGGTTGTGCGAACGGCCGGGAGATCAGCCATGGCCTGTGCGGCAAGGTTACGATTTAAATAAGTGCACTTCACGCACTTGCGATACACCTTACGGATCAGGTTTCGGGCGCTTATAATCCAATAGCGTCGTTGCAGGATTGTCTGCATTATGCGTGGGCCAGCGTGCAAGGTTAGTTTGTGTATTTCGCAGACTATAAGCATTGCAAGCGGAGAGTTCTTCGGTAGAATAATGGGGTGTCGTACGTCCGGTGTCACCTGAGCATTTTTCAATCTTCCTCCGACACGCAGAACGTTGTTCTCATCCAGAAAGGGCTGCGACGCGTGATAGGTTTTTTAGTGCTGCAAAGGAAAATTTCATTATGTAAATAAAACCCTTGCGTGTACCGAATTAGGCGAATTTCGGCTTCCGACAACTCATGACAATTTGGAGGACCAAAACGCTTGGTACCGTCTGGTCGTGTGTTGGCTAGGGCATTGGAGATGAAGCGTAGCGCGTACGCAATGATGCGGCGTAGCTTGGAATACGACGAGTACTTCATTACCGCTCAGTGGTCACTGCTACTAGACACGTAAGCACGAACGCTATTTCGGATGCCTAGTTCTGTGGTGTGCTGTTTCGATGTTGTTTGTCTCCACCATTGATCGGCGCTTCTCAGAAATGCAGGTCCACTCCACCACAATTTTTGATGCAACAAGTCGACGGGGGTTATACCTCTTGACGCGCAATCAGCAGGATTCTGCTCGGAGCGAATATGGTTCCAACACTCTGGAGGTAATACTTCCTGAACGTCAGCGACGCGGTTGGCAATAAAAGTCATCCATCTGCTGGGATGCGCTTGCAGCCACGCTAATGTGATAGTGGAATCAGTCCAAGCGAACAGCGGATAGCGAAGATCAGACTAGCTGTGTAATACACTTCTTACAAGCTTGGCAGCGAGATGCGCGGCACACAATTCGAGACGCGGTAGTGTTGTAGATTTGAGCGGAGCTACGTTGGTCTTTGATGAGATCAAGGCAACAGTAATACTGCCATCGCTATTCAATGTACGCGCGTACATAACGGCTGCGTATGCCTGCTCGGATGCATCGGCGAACACGTGCAGTTGTGTGAGTGACCCAGCTACTTCAGTGCCAAGCCAACGATTCACCTTCAAGGATGCGAGCTGCTGCAATTCTGCGCGATGCTCCAACCACTTTGTTGTAACGCATTCAGGAATTAGGTCATCCCAACCTACTTTAGTGCGCCAAATGTCTTGAAACCACATCTTTGACTTTATGGTTGCTGGAGCGAGTAATCCCAGAGGGTCGAAAAGCGTGCTTGCGTCTGAAAGAAATGCCCTTTTGGTCAATATAGCAGGAGGTTCCTTTAAGTTAACGGCGAATACGAAACAGTCTTCCTCCGTGTTCCAGATAAGACCCAAAGCTTGGACGTCTTTACCGTCGATGACATAGTGCGATATGCTTTCAGACGTGTTGCAGATGCCTTCATTTAGTTCTGCACAGTTCGACGCCCGCTTTCGGAGCTCAAATCCTACTTCCTTCAATATTTCGGAGACCGCTCGCTGCAACAACTGAATTTCTTCTATACTCGATCCACCAGTAAGCAAGTCATCCATATAAAAATCGTTTAGAATGACATTAACAGCTTTGGCACACCCATTCAATGAATCCCGCGCCGTCTGTTGAAGTGATCGAACAGCTAGATGAGAAGCGGCAGCTACCCCGTACGTCACGCGCGTCATACGAAAATCTTGAATAGACAGCGATGGGTCACAGCGCCACACGATGCGTTGTAAATCAGCATGTTTGGAAGATACGCAAATCTGACGATGCATTTTTGCGATGTCAGCGGTTACTGCATAGCGGTGAGTTCTAAAACGCATCAAAATTGTATAAAGATCTTGCTGCAGTTGAGGCCCGACAAATAACGCGTCATTCAGCGAATTTCCGGAAGATGACTTGGCGGACCCATTGAATACTACCCTTAGTTTGGTTGTGAGACTAGTATCTTTTATAACGGGGTGACGCGGCATGTAATACGCTAGATTTGAAGTTTCTGACGCGGTCTCCATGTGGTGCATGTCAATGAGTTCCTTCATAAACTCGTTGTAGCACAAACAAAGATCACTGTCACGAGCCAATCTTCTTTCAAGGCGTAGCAGATTCTGAATAGCAAGACCTCGTGAATTTCCCAATGATACATCCGGCTTCAATGGCAATTCAACGACGAATCGTCCGTTAGACTTCTAAAATCGACACGCTCAACGACTATAAAATGGCTGTAGAATGATGATCGACAGAAAAGTATTCACAGTCGCTTGTTGAGCGAGAAATCGACACTCGCAATACCACGATAGTCGATAATCGCTCAATAGTCGATTATCTATTTTTGATTGACACTCGCAATAGTGGTGCATAGCTTTGATAAATAAAATACGAGTATTTCATTGTAGGTGTGGACAGATTTCAAATGCAAAACAAAGAAAAGGCCAAACAATTACACACTTTCACGGCGCTCGAGGAAGCTGTGATAGGATTTTTGAATATTGAGGCTTTTGTCGATCCACCCGGTAAAGAAATCGGAAGTAGTAATTTTCAATGTCATCAACGACAAGTCTATAGTTCGAATGAGATAGCTGTTGAAGAACTTGAAAATGAAGCACCAAAGTAAATACAAGAGAGAAGAAAATAACGCTGCTGAAAAAACAAATGAATATCCAGGAGAAACATTTCAAAATAATACAAAAAAAAAACGACCAATATAAAAAAACTCTGAAAGATATTGAAATGTACATTAAGAAGTCAGTTGCACTCAAGCAGGAGGCTCTGGCTCTAAAGAAGGAAAAAATAAAATTAGAAAAAGAAAACATGAAATCAGAAAAAGAAAAGCTGGATTTATATAAGGAAAAAGTTTTAAATAAGAAGAGGAATAGGGTTGACAAACTAAAATTGAAAGTGCAACTTATAATATATAAGAATATAAGCTTACTATAAATCATAAAATAAAATGGAATCAATATGAATTTAAACTGAATGTAATATTTAATAAAAATGATTAAAATTGAAATTGCATGGGTTGTAAAATGTTATTTCCAATTGCTCTCGATTCCTCGTTCACCACTCCACTACCTTCAGTAATTGTGTAATCCTGAGTTCCGACATTTGTGTCTTGATAGTCAATAGTTTCTCCATCCGAGCCCCCAACAAGCACCTAAATCGCTTTTTTAACACCCCTATGGTTCGTTAAACAATATTCCTTCCTTGGGAATGTTTTTTTTTTAAACATACTTTCAGATGATCCGGCATCAGGGTTTCGGTATGGCGTAAGCATGTATGGCAGTAACGCGAAACCTGCTTCAGTAAATGGATAAATGTTTGCTTTTATTAGAACCATCCAAATGTGAAAACTAATTAAGCATAACATACCCAATAATATATTACGTTCGCCCCTACGGTAGTCGTCTTCTAATTGTGGTTTCAATGCAGACATATTAAACACGTTAGCGTCGTGCGTTGCTCCAGGGCTCTTCGCATTTATATACCGAATTTTCATGACGTCATTACAAACCTATGAACGTACAATACTTATCATCTGAATTGCATTTTATTTTTAAATACTCACTATCATTACATTCAAGCTAAAATATCCCTTGCGATTGTAGTACAAATGCTGCAGCTCTTTCATTGGAGCAATGATTTTGACGTGCGTTCCATCGCCCCTATCGCCCCCCCCCCAGACATGGGAAATCTAAAAGAAAATTTTTTAATATGCATAACAAGTATTTTCGCCGAAAGAGTCGAAGCAGAGCTGTTGTTTATAATTCAAGATGGATATATCCGCTGTTGAATGCAACACAAACAGTGATGTCAATATTGAGATCAGTGACATAAACAAATTTTCATTTTTTTTTAGCGTTGAATGACGCTATACGGTAGGATTTTTAGGCAAAATTGAAACCAGAGAGAAATACTTGTTCAGATTCTGTCTACACTTCCAGTGAGTAATGCAACTCCAGAAAGAAGTTTCTCAACCCTCAGGCGATTGAAAACATGGTTACGAACAACTATGAGTGAAGAGAGGCTCACTGGTTTAGCACTGTTACATGTACATTATGATATTGAGATAGACGTTGAAAGAATTATAGAAAGATTTGCCAAAACAGGAAAGCGCAAAATTGATTTTGTCATATGAGTTTGTACTTCGTATTATCACAGTTTAACGCTATTACTTAAAACAGAATTTTGCATTATTTTACGGACACCTTTGTGATGTCAATTTATGTATGTTTCGTTTGCTAGACCTGTAAATAATAATATATTGTGCTAATAAATACTCATTTTGACCATATATCTTGACATCTTCTACCCTCATGAAGTATGCGTCAAAATCGATGTGACATATCCAATGCAGGTGGTACTGGAAAAATATCTAGCATCTACTTTTACGATAAGAATATTTTATAAAGCTTTCTTTCACCTTAAAACAATGTTAATATATTTAGCCAACTCAGTGGAGAAAACTGCGATTTTCCCCACTCGCCAATTTCGAAAAAATCGCTTTTCTCCACTTTGTTGGGTAAAATATAGTTGTGAAATATACTATTTTTAATAGCATAATAGTTGAATAGACTATGTCAGGGAGGTTTCAGGTTGATTATTCGCGTTACGCTTTAAGGTCCAAAGCCCACCGGTAGATTTTATATAAGCTTCCATACGAGGCGAAATGCGAGAAAGAAACAAGTACAAGAATATTCTATCTTCCTCTTTCTAGCTTCTTTATTGCAATCCGCCCTCTATTGGCAGCTTATACAGAATCGACCATAGGGCTTCGGCCCTTGAAGCGCAACGCAAAAAGTGCTCGCATTTAATTTAGTAAACTTCATTTTGATCACTGAACGTGTGCTTCTAGTAACATGCTCCTTTTACATAGATCATTTTACTAACTCTGATAGTGATATAATGTTGAGGCATTGATCGCCCCCCCTCAATGAAAATTCTGTATCCGCCACTGCTATTACGCCTGGTATTCCAATCCCTACACATGTATTCTTCCAATAATGTAAACACCTCAGTCAAAATTAGGGATACCGTCGATTGGCCAAGTCCAATATTAGAATCGTTCCCTACACTTAATTGGTATGATCCCTGCGCGCAAAACCTCAAAGCAGCCGCAAGCTTTACAATCGTCGGAACTGATGTTCTTCTCAGACCTGGTTGTAGTTTGCTATCTAACAATGCAAGCAAATGCGTAAATGCAGCTTTTGACAGACGAAAGTTTTTCAAAAACCTAAAAAACGGAAGTTTTAATACTTTTTCAACACAGCAAATATAACATACATACATATATATCGTATACAAACATTGGAGGAGTCTCTCAACTTTCTCCTCTCTCTAGCTAGGTCCGCTAGCTTTGAACTTGCATCTTCATCCTCCTCACTATCACTAAACCACAGTTCTATAGTATCCATTTTTATTTCATTTATTTATTTATTAAATTATCACTTATGAAATTAAATTGAATTGAACAATTTTTCGCCAATGTAAAAATGTAAGCAAACACCAAACAGCTGATTGAAATTCAACGAACCATTCACAATGGTACATTTTTTGATCGATCAATTTACACAATACCGAAATAAAATACAATCGACTCAATCGACAAAAGTCTATTCTACTGCCAATCGACACTCCCAATAGGGGTGTGAGTCATAAGGAAAACACAAAATTTTTCGTTTTTCGAAAGTTAGCCTCCGAAATCGAATATTTTTTTTGGAAATTCGAATTTGGACCTTTGCTAAAAAAAATTATTTTAAATTATTATATGTAAATAACGGCGGCCGCCGTAGCCGTATATGTGCGGTCCCGCGTTCAAATTCTGGCCGGGGCAAGTAACATAAAAATTGTACAATTTAAATTCTGGTCGCCCCTTGTTAGACAATGGCAAACGTCCGAGTGGATTTCTGACATGAAAAAAACTTCTCAGAAAAATTATTTGCTGATCGGATTCGATGTAAAACTGCAAGTCCTTCAACTTGTGTTATAAAATCAAGACGTGCACTACAAATTGAAGGAGAAATTCCGCCACACGCCAAGCTATGGTATAAGCGCCAAATTATTATTGTTATTAAATAACTAAAAAAGTAAAAAAAAATTTTGTGCAAGCTTTCGAGCTTCGGAGGCGTTTTGCTAACTGCGAAAATCGGAAAAATCACTTTTTTATTTCTATTGAAAAAAATTGGTTTGGTTTAATCCCCAGCAAAAAGTTCATTTTGCCATATAGTTAGTGTTAATTAATTTCCAACGCTACTTATTTTTTTGTAATTTTTTGTTTGAGGAAGGAATCGAAAGAACATGAATTTAAAGATTTGTTGCATAGTCGGGCTTTTAAAACTGTAAATCACAATTTTGCAACTCTTTTGACGCTTGCACCGAACTTCGTAGTACTCGTACTAACGCACACAACCAAAGTACAATCGCGATAAGCACAAACGATTTCATTTAAATATATTTTCAATATATATTAGTGCAATGAACGGAGCACTTGAACCTACAACAAATTCGTTAATAATTTTAACAAACCCGAACAGTCGGCAAAACACTTTCGTGGGTTGCAAGTGCAACCTACAATGAAACGGACGTTTAACCGTAAATTCGTTAAGTAAAGTTGTGCTAAGCATTTCAGGATTACATTGAGATGGATATACAGTTTGCATCATACAGACGACATGGAAAGCGATGATGCGAATTCAGTGAAGGATATTATTCACCAGCCTAATGAAGTAAGAGATTGCTTCAGAGTTTTGAATTTATATTTTTAAACGAATAACATAACGATCACTCTTTGAAGAAATTATAATATGTTTTTACTGAAAACGCCAAAGAGCATTTATGATTATTTTAATTTATATGTATAAGTATGCACAATTTTCAAGCTTTATTTCTTGCATAGTGGCACAATTGCAAATGTTAAAAACAGGGACTTCTAAAATATCAAATATCATAGAAAAGTTTTTTCTAATAGCGATCGCCTTTTGGTAGGTAAAGACAAACTTGAAAGTGTATTTCTGCCGTGAAAAAACTTCTCACAAACATAATTTGCCGTTTTGATTCGACGTAAAATTGTAGGCTCCTTAAGTCTTGTTACAACATCAAGACGCACACCAAAAATTTTGGAAAAGTTATCTCAAACACCAATTCGTCTTAAGGCGTAAATGCCAAATAATAATTATAATTATTTTTATTATAGACTCTATAAAAGATAATTTAAAAAAATACTATTAAATCCAAAGTCTTGAAATAAGTATTATTTTCTTTTATTTTTATTTATATACTTTGTATATGTGCACATAATTTTAAGAATATTAATTGTTCAGTCCCTTTTTCATTGAAATTGTCCTTTTTTATTTATTTCGGGTCCGAATTAATATTTTGAGGTGGTAACCATGTGAGTATCTATGCCAATAAAGACGACTCTTGCTTGCCAACTGAGAAAGATAAGAAGTTGAGAGAATAGGAAAAATGCTAAGTTACATACGACAAAGTGATGCCACATACATCATACTTTCGGAAAAAACAAAATTAAAAACAGCCATATGTGTCAGCGTTGCGAGCAGAAGTGTTTTTGGTGCGCTGCAGTCATTGCTATTTTATTTGAATTTGTTTCCAGTTTATTTGCATATTTGGTGATTCCAAGCCCCATTGAATGGTTCTGAAGTTTTGTGCTGAATCCTTTTACTGTCAACATTTTGTGTGTGCAGAAAATACCCGAAATGCCCGCAAAGCGGCGTCTTCTCCAAATCACAGTGTGGGCGCCATCGGCAAAACCTATGGGAAGGAGAAACTGTCTGAAGAGCGGCTAAAAAAACGATTTAGCGAATTAGCGGTTGACGCTGCCAAACACAGGAAAGCGATGATAAAAATGGAAGAACGTGTATGGAAGGGAGGATATAAGTTCAATTTGCGGAAAATGTAAAATTGCAAAAACTAATTAAGAAGACCATAGTGAGTGACCAATATCAAGCTGTTTCTACTAATGTAGATTGACATGAAGACACCATTTGTTCAAGATTGCAACCTGCGCTAAATCTACCCGTAAACTAGTGTGCTGATAAGGGTCTTTCGATAAAACGATTCAAGCCCACCATCGTTTACTTCACCAAAAGAAAGAAGGTTAATTTGACCAAACCCACATTGGTGGGATCCGAAATTGATTTCTCAAAGAAGGTGAAATATCTATGGGTAACTCTACATAAAATAAAAAAATCGACTGGAATTCACAGCTTACAACAATTAAAGCTACAATCGATTTTTATGTCTGTTAAAGGCTTTTTGGTACACTATGGGGAATATCACCTATACTGACATATTAGTCATTCAATACCATGATAAAGCCGATTCTAACTTAAGCGGCACTGGTCTGACAGCCCCAAGGTTAAGCAAGTTAGCACCGGCATTACTTTGGTTAAGCTCCATCGTTTTGTTTGTGCGGCCATTACAGGAGCGATGCGCACCTGCCTAACGGACGCTCTTAGGGTCATTACAGGCATTTCCGCTTTCACTTTCCGTTGGGAAGGAGGCTTGTTTGGGAGCTCTGAGCTTACCCAGTACACGTAGCGTGACCACATGGAAATACTTATCTCGTTATCAAAATAGTAATCACTACAAGGAAATAATTCCTGACAGGGACTGCTGCATAGTCACCTTGGAGAGCGATTATCGTCTTTATCCAAAATCATATACATATCTATAATATATACTGTACGACACTATCCAAAGAGCTTATATGCACGTCAGGAAGCCTAAGGTTATTAATGATCTTCTTTTTAAGGGTCAACACAATAATAATAATAATAATAATAATAATAATAATAATAATAATAATAATAATAATAATAATAATAATAATAATAATAATAATAATAATAATAATAATAATAATAATAATAATAATAATAATAATAATAATAATAATAATAATAATAATAATAATAATAATAATAATAATAATAATAATAATAATAATAATAATAATGTTTGGCTTCTACGACTTGAGCTGTGAAAGTTTATATGTATTTTGTTTTTGCTTTCATGGATTCAGCTCTCAAAGCCGTAAAAGCAAAAACAAAATATATTTAAATTGACATTTCAGCTGATGCATGAACAAAATACAATTAAAATGTGTTTATAATCCCAACGAATATGTGGGCATGGATCCATTCTTTGTTGAATTGCCTGAAATAGTTATTGAGCGTATATTGATTTGTGGCGATCTTAATGCAAATCTACTAATAAATGATCCCTACAGTTGAAAACTACTTGACCATCTGATAACAGCAGGCCTATGTGTTGTTAATAGAATTTCTCCCAAGAAGTAATATAATATGCTAATAATTCTGTATACAGTCTACTTGATTATTTTATAATAAGTGACCCTTTCCATGTCCTCAAATTTGACCAAATATCTTTAGATGTAAATCGTGATTTTAAATTGTTGAATGTCAATTCGTTATATTCAGATTTGTGTAGACTAAAAAAGAAATGGCTGTTGGTTTTATGGCACTGTAGATAATAATCTAGACTTTCTTAATAAAACTTGAACATGTTATTTAATGTACATGCTCCTATTCGTACGGCTAGTATTATAAATAGTTCGTGTCCTTGGTTCAATTCGACAGTCCGCTTACCTATTGTTAAACGTAATGAATATTATGTTAAGTGGTGAAAAAATAAGGATATTTCTTGGAGTCGTTATAAAAAAAATTCGAAATGAAACAACGTTAAGCAAAGAGTGGGAAGGTCGAACCCTATACCTTTTGCTTCCATCAAAAAAACTATGACAGAATCTAAAAAGTTCATTGTAGGGAAATTTCTGTGCGCCTGGTCGAGGTTGATGGCCACAATGATTATTTTGTTAGTGCCATCATCTTGTATTTTCCTAAAAAGGAATTTCAATTCGTGGCAGTCAGCGAGGCGTATGTTCTGAAAATCTAATACTGATTATTAGAAAAACCACTATATAAGCACCACTATGATTCACTGGAGTTACAAGCAGTTAAATAAAAAAGTTTTAAAACCAATATATTTTGTTAAACTCACCCTATTACGGCCTTCACTTTTCGCGCACAATTTTGTATAACCGATAATGGTATAGATTAGCAATATAACTGGACAAGACTCTAAAACTTAGAGCCTTCCAATCGACCGGGACCAAATACAATTTCTTAAGAATGCCTGGTAAGAAGATCCCTATAATCTCGGTTTCAAATTCTTTCAGCAACTATGCTTTGTATGAAAAAAAAAAAACAAAAAATATTGAATATAGCGCTATTTTTCTTGAAGTTACGAATTAAAATTGATGTATAAGTATGTTGAAACGATTTTCCGTCATCCCTTGTCAAGTTGTTTGGAGTCAAACCGGTTTCGGCGGAGTGCCACTTCAGTGCCATTTTTCGATATGTTCAGTTAGCGTCTACTATGGTAGTAAGGGTTTGTAGTTATTATAGCAGCTCCACATGTACATAAGTACCTGAACTACAATATGTGCGTATGAAGTATACAATTTCGATTCGTTTTTATGGTGTGTTAAGCCAGGCCAATAATTTTGGTCTTGTGTAATATTTTGTGTGGGTTCTGAAAGTTGATACCTGTTGTTCTACCACCTAAGTTCTTGTTTTATGTTTCGTAAACAATTTCTAAGAGAGAAAAATATTGCGTCTAAGTTTGTTTATTATTCTTCTATAAATTTTTTTCCGTTTGTATATTTCCATATTCCCAAGAGCATTCAAGCGCCGTCCATTCTTAATGCTTGCTGGTAAAAATTTATTGTTGCTGTGTGGAAGTTGTATTTTTTAAAAGTTTTCTAATTTGTTTGTATTCTTTTTTATATTCTTCCTTTGTTACAGGTGTTCGTTCTAGTCTATATACTTAGCCTTAGGTGCTGCTTTTGTGTTGCTGTGGAGATTGGTCGACGTGTTGATTTGCTGTTGGTTTCCATACATTTTATGTTATTTGTTTAGGTAATCTAATAATGTTAACCACGCATAGAATGCCACATCTAATTTTGTTTTGTTTCAATATATTGCCCTTCTAGGGTTGCATAAACACCTCCATGATGATGGTCGAGGTTCGGTTTCGTATCTCCAGTCCGTTCACTTGCCTGTATTTCTTATTATTAAATTTAAAGTAGTTTTGGCATAGCGTTATTTTTAGTATATTTGAGGTCTGTGCAGCTTTAATTTCCAGTAGTGGTTTGTGCACTATGACTACTGTCTCGGTAGAGTCAAACGGCACCATTTTCTGTATTTCCTGAATTTTCGGGAATTTAATCGTTCATTTAGACCACAAGGGCATGCAGAATGTCAGAATTCACTATTTTAAGTTTTTCTACTAGATTCTTCAACATTTTAATTTTAAGAATCAGTTTTTATAGAAAAGTAAGAGGATAACCATATTTCAGAATTCTATTTACTCTAACTTGTTTGATCTTATGACTCCGTTATACATAGTTATACGAAACGTAGACTTGACTAGACTTATATAAAAACTTAGAAAGGATTTATATTGCCATTTGAATTGCATTTATCCAAAAAAGTCCATTTCGTATCGCTTAAGTGAATACATAGGTGAAAATATTGTATGACAGCATTATTCTCTCATGGCACTCTTTGCACTTAGAAACTTGACTCAGAAATCAAAATTCAACAGACTTCCAAGTTAAATTAAGTTCGATTATCGGTTGGCTAATCACTAAACAGAATAGCTATATGATACTTCATAAATCAAGTAAAGGTAATCTAAGTATGCAAAACTGAGCCATTACTCCCGCACGCTACGTTGCACGCAAACAATAATGCTGCTCTTGCATCTTGGCGAAATTTCACAACTATGATGTTAGTAATAATAACCTTCGGAAACCTGTGTTGCATCTAAAAAATTCTTATGTATAAACCGTTCAACATATGAAGATTTTATTCCAGCATTATCACAAAAAAATTACAAATTAAAAACGTATCGGGGCCGAAAGGCTTCTTAATTGTTCGACAGACACTGAAAGATCATTTTGCAACTTCGAACGATCAATTGGAAAATTCTATACTTCAATCACGGAATCAAATCATTCAAAGCCCCTGTGCATTGAACGATAATTTTGCAACTTCGACTCAAAAAATACTCACAATGTAACATCAGTCTGGGGAAAATGTTGGAATAGGACCCAGTTTGGATACAATGAAAAAAGCATAGCGACTATTCCGTTTTTTTTGAAATTTTGTGATTGAAGTATCGAGTTTCCCATGCATAGATAATTACAATTATATAAACATTACTTATACGAAAAACATTGTAATATATTAGAAAGATGCAACAGTTGTTTTCATTTCTGTTTTCACGTCTAACTTTTAACTCGTAGGGTTACTTGTCTTCGGTGACCCTTAGTGACATTTTTAAGGCTATACATGCCTACAATAACGCAGCCGTACGGTGGGAACAAGACGGTTAAGATGTGGCGAGGAATAAACCCGCCCTTAATTAGTTTTATACGTGATTTTTTATACTGTGTAATTCGATTGTTGTTACTGATGACAAATACTATAGTCGAAAATGATGCTAGCAAACGTCAAATGGCTAACCTGATGCATAAAATATCTGAGTGAAACTACCTTATATATTTCTATCGTGAAAAAGTGCAATGCACTATGTTAGAATCTTGACTGTACATGAAAAGTAGAAGTGAAAACAGTGAGACAATTTTTAAGAAGGTTAAACAACTAAAGAAAATGTAGCACAATGGGAACAAAAAAAATTTAACTACGGCCATTTTGAAAGTGATTGTGATTGGTTGATGAAGTCGACCAATACAATACTCCGGATACAACACGCTAAGGAGGAAACTCACCAGTTGTATAAAAAACCGAAAAAGAAATATTTATTTGCGCATCAGTGCATCGTTCACGCGCCAGCATTACAAAAGAAAACGAAGAAATTCAAATTTCAAATGGACCCCGAAGCAATAACAATAAAGGCGAAAATATTCAAAGCATATCAACTGCCATATTCACCAAAGAGCTGGAAGCGACAGCGATGCTAAAATAATCGCATCCTCCCTTATGTGAACGCATGTAAGTATGTATGGCCTTAATGCTGACTCACCCTTGTTTATATCAATGTCTAATCCCTGTTATATATGGCGACATCCTTGCCACTAGTTATTGTATTTAAAGAACTTTGAATTAACAAAAGTACAAAATTATGATGGATTGATTGGTTGTTTGTGCTTGGCTCCTATAGTCAGTTATAGAAGAGTTAAAAACAAACGAAAAGGAATAAAAACATTGATTTATTAAATAAAAACTCAATTCGGAATCAAGCAGTTCGATAAATATTGATCGAATTATGACATTTTCCGGTTCGAAGTTATAATTTTTTGGTAATAATTTTGATGTATGTATATTGGAATGATTTTCCGTCATCCTTTGCCAATTTTGGTTTGGAGATAAACCTTTTTCGGCGTTGTGCCATTTCAATGTCGTTTTTCGTTCTGCTAAGTTAGCGTTTACTGTTTCATATTATATGATGTTGTTATTAGCATGTGTTCGCGAAGCATTGTTCATATTTTAAGTCCTGCCTGTCCTATATAACCTAAGGTTGATGCCAAAATTACTGACTAATTCTGTCTAAAGTTTAATTACAATTCTGTCATAATAAATAATAATGATAATGATAAACGAAGGAGTGCAAAAATCCCATTGTTCATATAATCAGTTGTCTTGGGACTATAAGTTATAATAAACGATACGAATGATAAATTTCTTTGCTGCTTTAGTATAGGAGTTACAGCGAAACCCCTCATATCTGGACGATCAGTTTCTATATCGGAGCCCTGTTGAAGTGGTCCGATCTTGTCGGCTAAGACAAATTACTAATACATTCATTCCACATATCTGTCTGCAAAATTCAGTCGGATATCTCTACAACTGGGTTCAAACAGACACACGGGCATGACTAAATCGAGTCAGCTCATCGCCCTGATCATTTTGGTACACTTGGCTGTGTGTCTATATCTTCTTTTTCCTATATTTACAAACTTCATCTTCATGAAAGGTATAATTTTATTCGAAATGTAACTTAAGAGGTTTAAATATCAGAGATGCTCAACAAACGAAACATAATTACATCTGTATATCGTTTAATGTTTAATTTCCAAAATTATCAAAATAGTTTCGTTTCGATAAGCAGCGTTGTTAATGAAACAAAATCAAATCGTTAAGCAATTAACGCGTTTAAGTTAATTTTTCCAACATCCCAACAAACGACAGACATTAGAAAAACAAAATAGTGATGGATTATGATGAAGCATATTTGTATTTTTTTTGTTTTTCATAAAACCCTAACTCTAGTAATAACAGCATTATTAAGTACTACACATAGCACACTTACAGCTTATCATTGATTCACGGGGTCATTTGGATTAAAGTTAATGCATTTATTTCGTTTCGTTGAATAACGAATATAATTTTATTGCGATAATTGCTTTAACGTTGAAGTTTTGAATCGTTTCATCTGAAACAAATGTTCTTTATAGACAAGCGTCAATTTTAACGTTACGATGCATCCTAACGTTGGCTAAATATACATACGTCTAAGTATATACAAGGGTGGGCATTTGAAGTATTACCTATTGTTTTTTGTTCGAAAATTGTTTTGAATCATTTGAAGGAAAAACAAATTTGGAAAATAATCAATACGATATATTCACTTGACCTCGATGCGAGAACCTCCTGATTTGACTATAGTTTTTAGAAATCATAATCATAATTTTTGATGTTACTTGTATTGTTTGATCACGCGTTTCTTCGATAAAGGCGAAAACACAAGACATCCGGCTGAAAATGTGAAAAGTGTTTATCACGCGCAATTTTGGTTTCGTCGATTCCGTTTCAGTAATTTTGATATCAGAGATGCACCATCTGGAAGGTCAATTGTCGAAAATATTTATAAAATAGTAGAAATCGCCGAGTCCAACCATCACGTAAGCACTGTTTCCATTTCCCAGGAGCTCCGGAGCTTGGTTGGAAGGTTCTTATGCATCCACTTTATAGGGCAGACCTATCACCGATTGATTACTACCTGCTGCTGTCGACTCAAGAGAAGCTTCTGAAAATCGACTGTTACAGCTTTTAGCCAAAAGGGCAAAAAGTTATCGAACAAATCGGTGCATATTTGACCTAAATCGGATCAATTTAACTACGCAAAATAAAACCTAGAATTTAATGCAAAAATAATGGTTTCCTTTTTACTAAACCTAGTATTTCATTTGCAGCTGTTCTGATGTTATTCGTTTTTTTCTTAACTTTAATCTCAACTCACAAAGCAAACGGACAAATGGTGATTTTAGTACCTAATCTAATATTCCACCGGAAATTTCCAGCATTGCTTCAAAAATCTAAGCTGTTGATATTAACACCATAGCTGTCATTTTCCAGTGATTTATGAATTTTCTCTATTTAGGTAGCAATTTACACATCTTGCACACAACCAAAGTAGTCTAATAAATATTTAACATGTCCTTTTTAGTGATATCTTAATCAAGTTTGGAAACTTCAACGAATTTTGATTATGTTGTGCCACAATTTTTCTTATGGGAGAAATATACTGGGGGTTTGACATTACCAGTCGAAGTGCGACCGCTATTATAAAAATATTTTCTATAATTATTGTTTTTACTTGCCCCGGCTGAGATTTGAACCCGCAACATTTCGGATTAAACACGCTATATCCTCGGCTATGACGCCGTTAATGAAAATATTAATGGTTGGTTTGAAAAATGCATATGCTCAGAAAAGCAACTTCTAGGGTATCGGAAAGCTCAGAAGGCCATTTAGAGTCTTAGATTTCTTGATACTGCTCGAGATGGGATTTTTCGCGAGCTTCTCGTGTATCGTCAATCTCCTAAGGCTCGCGAGCTTCATTGTACGCATTTGTTACTTTGCTCTTGTGCTTGCTGCCTTATTTTTACTTTAAACGATGAAACAATAAAATAAACTCGTCTCGATTAATACTCGACATTTCCGGCGAGAATGGCGATACTCGAGATTGTATCGAAAACTCGATTTCTCTTTATTTATAAATTTAAATCTGGATATCCCGCAAGTGATTTATTTCATTCGTCGCATACATTTCGGAATTTGTTTTGTTTATCAACATTTTAGAATTGGAGATTGATTCAATAATGCGATTGCATCATTAAACACATGCAACGCAGTTTCAAAGCTCAATGGATACGGACTAGTTGCATATGAGGTTAATAATTCACTTGTATCTGCCATTCTAAAAAGTAGAAAGTTGATAATTTATTTTAACCCAAACCATTGTTTTATCAGCATAAAATTTCTTTTTAAATTAATCTTAACAGACGCTGTGTTTGAAATTTATGAAATAATGTTTTAAGTAACAAATGCAGTATTTCTTGAACTTGATTATTGCATATGTACATATTTACATATAAGGCGATGCATATAAGAGAGAGAAAGGTAATCGATTTGGCTGCCTGTTAATAAGCATTTAACAACTTTATGGATTCCTATAGTGAAATGAGAGAAATAAATTACGATATGTAATAAAAAATAAAAAATTGCATCATACACTTATTTGAGATATATATTCGTTTTATTATCCTTCTCCTATGCGATTTGCATTACAATTGTAACTTTGCATAATCTTGTTTTGTTCATGATAGTTTGTAACAATTGTTGCAAATTCGTGCTAGAAAAATGTTGTTACAACATCTTGTCAAAGAGAAAAATAGATAATCCCAACATTCACGAACATAATGAACATTCATGTAATAGTGGCAGACTATCGTACTTGAAATTGTGTTTGCAAAAATAGGAAGATGAAAAAGCAACAACAGAGTACACGACTTACTCAGCGCAAGTGGTTAAGGCGCTGCTTTATTGAGTACGTACGTGTTACCATTTGAGGTTGTGGGTTCGATCACCGGAAGAAGTCTGATGGTAGAATTCGACAAAGAAGTTTCGGAGAAATACCTATTTGCTCTAAGCTGGACAATGCCACGCCTATTCCCATCATTTTTGATTCCATATATTTCATTCTCAAAACAAATATTGCATATCAAATGTGAGCAAGTTACTTTGTATAATTACTATATAATACTAATATTTGTTGATTTTGGTAAGTTACGATTATATGGGAGGTGAGTGTAGTTTTTGTTCGACTTATATAATTTTCAAAAGGTTTCTTACTGAGTTGAAATGCAAAGAGTGCCTATGTCTATATCTATATAGGTTGCTTTATGGTGTTACAAAAAACGGTTAAGTGAATAAAGTTATAAAACCCTGGGTACCATTGCGTTGGGGTATAAAAAGTAAGGAAGAGTTTAAGTTCAGATTCAACCGAACTTTAAACACCCGGTGCATGTTTTAGTTCAAAGTAAATCTTATAAATAAAAATTAATGCGAGTCCTTTATAGGCATTCAAATTATTGAACCGATATTTATGTAATTTGCACAGTAGGTTCAAGGGACCCCCGAGAAGAACGTAAGAATATATAAGTTTGGAAAAGTGGGCAGTGCCACGCCTCCATGGAAGAGAAACGTTAAATTCGTCTTACGTATATTCGCAACTATTCGGTGCAAACGAATGATATTTGGGTATATACATATATGTAAGCCAATTTCCAACAACTATTCGATGCAGATGTACAATATTTGGTATATAGATCCTATATATCAGGCTATACAATATTTATTGGGAAAACAGGCGGACTCACAAACGTATTTTCTTTAGATCAAGGTATAATATATAATCCCAAAAGCACTGTTCAATATTTAAAAAAAATATGTTTTAATTGACGCATCAAAGTAAGCCGAGTATTCTAGTATTACATCACTTTAAAACCTTAAACGACGTTTACTGATTTAAATAAAAAAAATGAAGTTACTATGATTTTCTAAAATTTTGATATATTAATAATTTCTCTTCCTAATTTAAATACCAAAGATTTGGCTGACAAACATATGCATATATTTGGGTATAATTTGCCAATTACTATTCATTCCGACTTAGCAAAAGCAAAACTTTTCAAACCGAATTTGTTTGCCGGAAGCGAAATCAAGAACACCAATCCATTTCGATTTCGAAAAATTTTACCCACCAAGGGAATCAAGGGAAGTTTTTCCAATGCAGAAATACACTCGGAGGTATGTCATTCCCTGCCAAGGGACGACAGCTAATAGAAAAAAGATGTTTCTATAATTTTTTATTTAATTTGCCCCGACCGAGATTCGAAACTGGGACGGAATGACACACTCACAATCGGGCGATGCTGAACTTGGAAAAGAACACAACATCAACGAATTAAAACTTAAACTTTTTATTAAATTTTTTGTAAAATAAATAAAGACTTACTTGACATAAATATAAAATACAGGAAGTAATTATCCTAGCCACCATATATGTATGTACATATGTCTCATGGTGTACTGAATACATTATTTCATTCCTGCATACGTCTAATATTATAAATAAGAAATTGTAACTTACGATTTCAATCAATCAGAAAAACAAACAAACTTTCAATAATGAAGCTGTTTTGCCTACGCTGTATTTTGCTAATTTGCTAATATTGTTCAAAAAAAATCCCCTTCAAAGTTACAAAAGAGATCACACGGTTTTTCTAAGCCAGTCAACAAGGTGGAATTAGAACGAAAAGTTATCTATGTACGTCACCTTTCATAATTGCATCATGTCAATAATCTAGCAAGCGCTGCTATAAATACAAATTAATGACTAAAATATAAATGTAATACATATTTCATATTTACATAGATTTATTTTTAATAGTTTCATATTTTAGGCAAACTCAAATAAATAAGCATTCATCTTGAACGTAATGAACTTCTTAGCTTTCAAGGTATCTAAAAGCTCTGCAATACGATAATGTGGTATTAAAAACATACATATGTGAGGCTCCGCGAGAAATGGTACCCAATGTGACAAAGCTTAATTTTACGGGGCGGGCGATCGAAAGAATCGCCGCAGCGTTAGTTTGAGCGATTTATAACTGACTTTCAACGTTCATGAATGGAAAAATATTCGAGATAAAAATGTTTAGTTGGCAGCAAATGAAAGATTGAGTCTTGCTTTATGAAAAACAATTAAAACCTGGAAATCGATTTTTCGCCACCTTAGGTACCTATAAAATGATTTGCTGAAGTGGCAAACATTTATTATATTTATTTTCCAGTTATATCACTTACCGTTTAATTGCGTCGCCTCAATATTCATATATGTAAATATATGTATGTAGATAACAAGTTTTATAGATTGAGGGGGAGTTTGGTGGTAGTAAAAACAAATGGTCTACTTTTTTCCAATATATAAAATAAATAATTTGCCCTGAAGACGGTCACCGCAGTGTAACCGAAATGTATTTGCCCGCAAAACACAAATTAAAATTGGAAAGATCCCAAAAAAATCATTATTGTTTTATAGAATGTTTCAAATGTTCTTAACCCTTTCACTACCGCCAGCTTGTACGTACAACACATTTATTTCCAAGTAATGTTTTTTACTATAAGGAGTTCAGGAAGCACTTCAGTGAAAACACAACCCGCCTACTTATATGGGCGTGGTAGAAATTTCAATGGACTCAAAATAGCATGCAGGGAGCTAACTAAAATTTCGAAAAAAGATGCAAAATTGAAGTAGTTTTGTTATTGAATTCAGTTTTATTTAAGAAGATATTATAATAGCCAACATCTTACAGCTTAACATTTCATTTGCATTGAGTTATTTAGAATGATATTTATAAAAACAGTCAGAGTTTCGACGGATACATAGGTGTGCGTTACATTTCGTACAGAAAAAGAAGGTTTTTTGTTTACAGTCTTTGTTTTTACAGCGAACTGCATTTTTTTGCGAAGAATCAAACTTTGGTAAGTGATCAGTTCTATCATAACGCGTATCAATTGGAGGTTGTTGGAAATAGTTCAATCGTTTAGGAGCTGGTTCTTCGTCGTCGTTCGACGTAATTGAGATACGACGCCATCTGGTCACATTCCCAAGAGGCTGAGGATTTGCTGGCCATATTTTCGCAAGAGTATTAGCCAGTCCTTTCCTGAAACTAAGCAAGTCCATTTGCTTATTTCGGGGTATATTATCTCTATCTGCGTCAGCTTTATATTCGAACCAACTTGCTACTATTGCAATATCTAGAAAGTGCATGATTACTCGAAGAGTCCACTTTTTAGATTTGATAAAAATGCGGTAATACTGCAACATTTGATCAAAAAGATCTACACCACCCATTCCATTATTATATAGCTGAACAACCTCAGGTCTTTCAATTTCCCCAAAATTGTTTTTCTTTTTTGTCGTAACGCTGTACTTTATTTTTGATGCCGATTCCCACAAAATTAGATGCTAAGTAAACGCCTTTGTTGTCGTGCCATTTTGTTAGAACAACCTTTCCATCACGGCTGGTAACTTGCTCAGCACGTCCGCGACCTTTCTTTCGCATATCAGCATCCGTGGAAAATGGTGGGTTCCGGAAACGATTGACACGAATCGTACCAGCGGCATGAACTTTCCTTTTCTCTAAGACTTCAAGTAGAGAATACGTGGTGATGAAATTATCTGTATACACTTGGTGACCAACTGACTCCTGGGGAACTCTTCTTAGAAGTTCTAATACAATGGAAGCACCGAAACCAAGCTTGTTTAGAATATTGGGATCGATTTCAGTGGAGGACCCCTGATAGGCAATAAAATCGAAAAATATTCATTTCGTGAAACATTTTCTTCGCTCATTGTTGAGGACGCTGTTGAAACGCGTGCAATAGGTGCACGACTATCTAGCTTATTTGCACTTCCTGGAGTCATATCTTCCATTTCTTCTTTGCTCGAATCATCACTTTCCTCGTCCTTATCTCCATCAATTCGTGCTCTCCTGACCTCTTCGAGTTCTCCTGAATCAATTTCGTCATTATCCGATTCATCGTCGAAATCAGATAAATCATTTAGGAGATCAAACTGCTGGGTTTCAGTCAACACTTTTCGCCTAGCCATTGTACTTTATGTCTGCAAAATTATAATATTCTGTTATAAAACACAACCCTTGACTACTCATGTCCATTACAAGGGACATGCGGTTTTCTGTTCCTAAAACTCTTACCTTCACTGCAACCTTAATCCACTTCCAAACCATTAAAGAGTAAAAAGCACACAAAACACTGTCGCACGCAAAAATATACATATATAAAAACCCTTTTTTTTAATTTATATTTGAAGTAAAAACTCACTGAATGGTATTTCACAACCTTCTCTTGCAAAAATCGGTGCACTACTGACAAAACTTAAAATAAATTCACAGAAATTACTTTTTTATACTCGCAATATACCGCTACGTCTGTTTCCACGAAGTTTTTTGCACCCACACTTCACATTTAAAAAATCCGCCGCCCCGAAGTCATGTCCACTGTACTGGACATCAGTAGCGAAAGGGTTAAAATAAGTACATATAGACATTTGAAAACAGTAAACAGTAAAAATAAGTCATATCAATTTTGGACGTTTACTTCAAATATAAATAAAATTAAAACCGAAACAGAGAAGCATAACACTTAACTTTTATTGCAGAGGAAAAACAAGATTTCAAGTACACATAACTTGCAGAAACATTTATCATCAATTTTATTAAACTTTTGTTTTCCTATTTTGTAATCAGAAATAATAAGAAAATACAACACAGCGACCCGTACATGGAAGGCTTAGCTTTTTTGTGCGATCACGACACCTTATTGGGAAATCCTCATCAAAATCAGTATTCGCCACCCTGGTTTTCCTAATTAATTAATTAATATTCGAATTATTCCATTCGTAAGTCATTCCTCGATCAATATCTATGTCTGACACTTGTTTTCAGCCCTTATGTGACACTTAATTTGAGCCCTTATGTGACACTTAATTTCAGCCGCGGCCATTTTGGATTTGGAAGACTTTTCACTTCATTTACAATGGCTGTGTGTAAGGGTAACACGAAGCGCGCGCACACACAGCTGAAGAGCCATAATTTTTTTCACTCACCATCGTCGCTTTGTGTAAGCAATAATGTCTGAGCTCTGTGTGTACAAGCAACAACAACGATGGCTAGCTAGATACCGCGATCGCGAGTATGCAGACAGCTCATTAAGACAACGTTCAGACAGGGAAACTTTTGTCGCGGCAACTCGTTACTTGTAGGAGAGAGAGGGACGGGGAAAGGGAAAGGGTACCGAGTTGCTCGTGCTCGGGCGATACGCTTTGTGTTCTTATTCGTCTCAGTCGGCAGTTAAGAAATTTGACATTCCTTTTCATTTATAAATTCTTTCAGTGGTTGCAGTTTTGTTGAGTTTTAAGTGAATACATGCGGTAAGTTGGGAAATGAAATTTTGTTCTTATTTTTTTGCGATTAAATAGACACATGTGTATGCATATACTATACATATTAACGTAAATTATGTTAAAACTTCTATTTTCAATCACCTTTTACTTATAATCACAAAATTTATCAGAGCGGTAAATGCCGCTTAAGCGAAGCGTACAGAAATTTGCGAAAATGATATAAAATGAAATGCCTGAAAATTGTCTGAACAGAGTTGCTCTGTGTGAACGCGACGAGCAACACCAAAAGGGAAATCACCGATAATAAGCAACAAAAGTTTCCCTATCTGAACACTGTCTAACTAATCGAACTCGTTATATTCATTGCTGCAGCTATTATGGTGAAACGAATACGGCTTGTACATATTTCGTTAGCTCAAGTAGCAAACAAAAAAAATGTTTTTTGTAGAGCAATAGAGTGTATAAATTAGCTGTTTACTTTGTTGTATACATCAATAGAGTCGTTTACTGCCAAAATGAATAGCTTATCTATAATATGATTTATTTTTACCGTTTGGTCGTTTTGATTTTTTTTTTTTTTTTTTTTTTTTGGAATACAAAATTCATGTATATACATATATTTATATATTTTTTTAAATAGCCACGGGCTCTCCTATGTAATCGATTTAAACCACGCACGTATGCTGATTGCTCTTGGGGAAACAATTTTGCGTACAATCGTCGTTGGCCGAAAAAAAGAAAATACCGATTCTAGAATCTGTTAGATATGTACATAGATGGTCGAATTTCGACCACTGGGCGATTCTAGTTTATATAAATATTTGGTAATTTTTTACAAATACTGTTGAAGATATGCTGTTGTCGTCGACCCGCTGGCGAATTTAACGCAAGTGTACGAATTGGTGGCAATGGCAATACACATATATGTATGGTATACTTGGTACACTTGGTTTATTTCTATAATTATTCAAAGTTAAAAATAAAGTTACAATATTTGATAGAGTTACTTACCGCAGTGTGTCCTTCACCTACTCTTCTTGGTCGACGACTAAATTTAAATTCTAATATGTGTTTTAGGCTTACCGATTAGCAATTATTCGAAATAAGCCACAACAACAAACATATGATCAGAAGAGAAAAAGGGTGGTTGACACATAGCAGTATGTATATGCACAAACCGCAAACTCCGAAATTATATGTATGTATATACTAAATCGAACTCTCAAATCCCTTGCATATGTACACATAAGTAAACGAAGATCAAACAAAGGGAAAAAGGCGATACTGCATCGCCCGTTACCTACTCACAACAGCACAAATTAGTACATATGCAAGAGATGACTATGACAAATAAATATGCACATATGTACAAGCGAAAGATTTTGGTTTCATACCAGCGAACATTTTGGTCGGGTTTCGACTTACATAAATATACAAGTTTGAATTACACTGAATTAGCTCTATACAAAAATAAGTTGAATCGTAATAATTGGAAATGAAAATATGAAGGGCGGGAGTTCACAACATCCCCACCCCCGTGAATCAACCAGATTCACCACCATCAATGTCCAAAACAGCCAATCTCGATACCGCGCGTCGTTTCACGCCTTTGGAAGTGCGTACATCCACCCGCCTGATTTCACCATCTGCTCCAGGATATGTGCCTTCCACCTTGCCTCGACGCCATTCTCGACGAGGTACGTTGGGATCGCATATGAAGACGAGATCGCCTATTTGAATTGGCTTTGTTCTTTGGCACCACTTCACTCTCCTCGTTAGCGTCGGAAGATATTCCGCTATCCATCGCTTCCAAAAATGATCTCTAAGTTGCCTGGCAATGCGCCACTGCTGTCGCAAAAACAATGGTCTCTCCAGGACTTCATCTACGATTGGAGTTTGTGGTGTATTTACCTCACCCAGCAAAAAATCATTCGGTGTCAGTGGTTGTTCCTGGTTGGCCTCGATGGGTAAGTGCGTCAGGGGTCGAGAATTGACAATATTTTCGGCCTCGATGATGAAGCAGTTGAGCGTGTGCTCGCGAGGCGACCTTTCCTTTAATGTTTGATGCAGAACCCGCTTGACGCACTGAACCAATCGCTCCCAAGCGCCTCCTTCCGAAGGATTGAACGGAGAGTTGAAAACCCACTCTATTCCCCTTTGTGACAATTCGCTCTGTAAACGGGCGCAATCGAATATATCTTTGAATCTTTTCGCTTCCATATCCGCACCAACAAAGTTTTTCCCATTATCGGATCTAATACGAGACGGAACACCCCGACGGTTAATAAAGTTACGTATGGCGATTATACAGGCGTCGGTGCTTAGATCGTGGGCCAGCTCCAAATGTACTGCCCTGACGGTTAAACAGGTGAATAGCGCCACCCATCTTTTTTCGGTGCTACGACGTACGGTAACTGTTACTGGGCCGAAGTAGTCGAGACCCGTATACGTGAACGGCCTCACGTAAGGGGATAGTCTATCAATTGGAAGCGGACCCATCAATGGTTTCAAGGCGCTAGCTTTGTTTAAACGGCACACGAGGCAACTTGCAATTACGTTCTTTAGTAGGTTCCTTAAGCGCGGCACCCAATAATATCGGCGAATCTCTGATATTGTTGCTTCGGAGTTTTGGTGGCGCATATTGTTGTGGTAATGCATCACCACCAATTTCGTAAATGCATGGCTTGGAGGAAGTATTATTGGACGTCTTGAACTCATCGGCAGCCAACTGGCAGCATCTATTCGTCCTCGAACCCGAAGAACTCCATCTTCATCAATATATGGCGAAAGCTGTATGAGCGGGCTGGTGCGGGCTATGTTTTGACCTTCTTTGATTTGGTGGATCTCTTCAGCGAATACATTGTGTTGAATAAGGCGGTATAAACAAATTTTGGCAGAATTAACATCCTTGGCTGTCAAACCATGGCATCGATCTGGCTGATCACGGCGGCGGCAAATATCAATAAACTTCAGTACCCATGCTAATGTTCTAACCAATCTAGTAAATGAAGAGAATCGATTAATGTTTATAAAATTACAATTTACCATAACAAGAGCGTATTTCGGACGGAGCTCTTTATCTGCTTCCTTCTGATGGTTGGATGTCGTAACTTCCGATGGCCAAGCGTGTTCTCCTTCTAAAAGGAATGATGGACCACAGGACCACCGAGATGTTGGGCTAAAGTCGACACAATTGTTCGTTCTTGTTGCTTCGTCGGCGACATTTTGGTCGGTTGGTACCCATCTCCAATTTGCCATTGTAGTGGCGGCTAATATTTCAGCGACTCGATGTTGCACAAATGGTTTGTAACGCCGATGCTCGCTGCGGATCCACTGGATCACTGTTCTGGAATCACTCCAGATAACACAATCCCCAATGGTTAAAGAATGTTCATCGCGGAGGCAGCTCATCAATCGCGCACCCAGTACAGCTGCCTGAAGCTCCAGCCGTGGGACTGTCAAGGACTTCATCGGCGCGCATTTAGTTTTCGCACAAACAAACGAAACTTCCACCACATCAATGGCACTAGTTGACCTCCAGTAAGCAACCGCGGCGAAGGCATCCTCACTTGCATCGACGAAGATATGGAGCTGCAGGTTTTGGGGAGGACCATTCCGAAAGTAGTGTCTAGGAATACCGTATTTCGCTACTAATGGCAATTGTTTACGCCAACATTCCCAAACAAGGTTGACGACGTCTGGCAATGGCTCATCCCAGCGAATATCATGCTTCCAAATTTCTCTCATGAGTAGTTTAGCGGCCACCACGAAGTTGCTCAGGAACCCCAACGGGTCAAAGATCGACATGACCATGCTCAGTACCTCTCGCTTGGTCGGACGCCTTGATCCATTTACGACGTGAGAGTCCACATTATTGAATTTTAATTTAAACTCAAATCTGTCAGATGTCGCCTGCCACACTAAGCCGAGAATCTTTTCTACCAGGACTCCTTCCTTCTTTGCTATCTGACGAGCATCTACATTTCCACCAAGTGCGTCTGTTACTCTTAATGAGTTCGAAGCGAAGTTACGAAGTTCGAAGCCAGCCCTTGCATGAATTGCCCGTATTTGTTTTGAGATTTCAATTGCTTCTTCCTCAGTTCCAAAGCTGTCGACGTAGTCATCTACATAGTGGTAATCTAATATTGATGTCACGGCTCGGTCGGTACCACTAGTTTCCTCACGATACTCTATAGCATTGCGTATTTTTACATAGTTGGCAGCGCAAGGTGAACATGCCGCCCCAAATGTCATCACTCGCATCTCGTAAACGTCGGGCTGCTTGGAGGCATTACCATCACGCCATAGAAATCTTTGCGCACATCTGTCATCGCGCTGAACCAAGATCTGGTGGAACATCTCCTTGATGTCCCCGCACACGCCAATTGCGCCTTCTCGAAAGTGGAAAAGTATAGCAGGTAAGGAGCGATATTCCTGTGGACCTTTCAGGAGTTGCGAGTTGAGGGACACGCCATCTATCTCCGCGGCTGCATCAAAAACCATGCGTAGTTTGCCCGGCTTGTTGGGATTACTCACCGCAAAATGTGGCAAGTACCATGTGGTAGGGGTGGACAGGATGGCTTCTTCCGCTGACAGCTTTCTTGCGTAGTTTTTCTCGAAGTAATAGTTCATAATTCGCCTATACTCCGCGGCGAAGCCTGCATCGCGTTTCATCTTTGCCTCAATACTTATTAGTCTTTTAAGCGCCATAGTGAAGCTGGGCGGCAGCTGTACATCATCACGTTTCCAGAGCAAACCTGTCTGATATCTTCCATCAATACGACGCGTAGTAGCCTTTAACATCTTCTTAGCGCGGATGTCAGCCTCACTTTCGACGGGAGGTGCAGGCCGGACCCCGAAGCTCTCTGTCTCAAAATAATCCGCCACCATGTTGTGTAAAGAATGGTTGGAATGGTGGGTAATAAGTAGGCATGATGGCGCTGTTGAATAACTGTTGTTTGTTGGACCAAACACGACCCACCCTAGCTCAGTATTGGCAGCGAATGGGCCACCCTCGTTTAACTTGATGGTGGCTGATGGCAAGCCAAGGTGGCAGTGGTCAAGCCCAATTAATAATTTTGGCCTGACTTGCGTGTGTGGCTGGACTGGTAGCTTGTCCATGTGGCTGTTGTGGAAACGTAAGTCAGCTTTGCTTAGGCTCTGAGAGGGTAGCTGTAAATTCGACACACCGTAAACATTCCTCATTTTGTGCTTTCTTTGCATACCTTCTCCACTAACAAATAAGTCCACCACAACGGCTGGTTCCTGTGTCGCACGTCCTTCAAACCACTGTACATTCAGGCGTTCAGTGCGGCCACTTAATCCCAGTTCTTCAATGAGAGCATTATCAACCATGGTGATGGACGAACCTTCGTCTAAGAGAGCATACGTTTGAACGCACTTCTGATCCCCGTACAGGGTAACTGGCAAGACTCGAAAGAGCAGCTTACTATCTGCATCGTCATGACTGCAACTAAGAACTGCTGCCTCTGTATTACCTTGTTGTTGACTATTAGATTTTGGTTGCATCTGCGTGTTAAAATCGTAGCTTTTCTCTGTGAATGAAACATGCTTGGCTTGATGTTGAGGCTGTGGTGAATGTTTTGGCAACTCGTTGATAGTACTTCCAGCTTCGTGCAGCAATTTGTGATGTATTCTCTTACAACCGTCGATAGCACACTGTTTTCGTCGTTGGCAATTACGCGAACCATGTCCAGCGTTGAGACATCCGAAGCACAAATGACGTCGTTTTGCTTCTTCCCATCGTTTTGATATCGTCAGTTGGCTAAATTGCTTGCAGTCGAACGTCTTATGCTGACCCTGACACACGGGACATGTTGAATTGCGTTGTGGCTCAGCAGCATGTAAAACTACACGACGTTTGACTTCTCGTCCTGCCTCTCCATCGTATACCGTACATATTACATTAGCTAATTTATTAAGCCACTCACTAAAATGTTTAACTGTTGCATAAGGATGCAAGGAGGCAGCAAAAACTGCCCATTCAATTCGCTTGTTCATAGGCAATTTCGCTACAAGCTCATCCAGGAGCGTAGGATTAGCGATATGCTGCTCGCCACCGTACGCTGAATGCAGAAATGCGCAAATGTTGTTTACTTTCGTAGCAAATGGTATCAACTTCCCCAAGGAGTTTTCCGATATCGGAGCTATCTCCCGTACATATGATAGTTGACTGCGGATTAATTGCTCCGGGCGACCAAATCGGAACTTGAGTTGCTCGATAATAACGCTTACATTACTCGGGTGGATCAAAAGCGATTTAATGGCATCTCGCGCCTCACCCTTTAAGCATTTTTGTAAACGCAGATTGTTTTCGAAGCAACTGTATCCATAGACCGTGGTCGATTCAGTAAAGGCTGTAAAAAATATCGGCCAATCTTCTGCTTTACCACTGAAGTCTGGCAAATCTAGTAGCTTTCTTGGCTGGCTTGAAATATGTAAGGGTACAGAGCCCATGTTGGCGGAAATAGGCACTGTCGACGAATGCGTGTCTTGTGGTGGTAAGTTCGAAGATGTGTACATATTGTTTGTTGATGTGGCAGCAGCTGAACCATTTACCGAGAACGTATAAATGGGTGGCGAGCAACGAGGGGCGGTATACGGCGGGTAACGTGTGGCATTGCAGAACTGTGGCGGCAGGTGCACAGTATTTGCGTTATTGGTACTACCCATATCTATCGGTAGCTGTGGCACAGAAGATTGTAGTTGAGGCATCGATGACGACCACAGAACCTCGTGGGTGACGTTTTCACTAGGTGCGCTGGCTATACTTTGAACCCCTGTGCTTTGATTCTCACTTGCTGACTCGTGTTCTTTAATTTTCAGTTGCGCAGCCTTTAGGCGGCTTTCTAGCGTAGCGATTTGTTTCTGCATAGACTGCAGCACTGCTTCCTGGCGGGCGGAAGCACGAGTATTAACTCCCTCGGCTAGGGAAGTACTTGGCGAATTAATGTCGGCGGATACAATACTAGGCGGCTCTGTGAGTGGAGCTGATGTAGTGCTTTTTGAAGGTGGCGTTCTAATTGGCGGGGCCATCGTGAAGTTTACTTATAAACCTTTTGGAATAAATATAACGTGTCAAATAATTATTAGCGTATACTTATTATGCGGCTAAATTCTCTACTGGGATGGCAAATATAAGTGCGGCGGTAAAGGCGATATTCTGGCAAACAATTGGTAAACTGACGTTTGTGTGCATACGTGTGTATGTGTTCGGCTAAACGTGCAGAACCTTCCAAAAAATTACGATCAGTGAAAATAATATTTCACTGCGAAATAAAGAAATGTCGTCGACCCGCTGGCGAATTTAACGCAAGTGTACGAATTGGTGGCAATGGCAATACACATATATGTATGGTATACTTGGTACACTTGGTTTATTTCTATAATTATTCAAAGTTAAAAATAAAGTTACAATATTTGATAGAGTTACTTACCGCAGTGTGTCCTTCACCTACTCTTCTTGGTCGACGACTAAATTTAAATTCTAATATGTGTTTTAGGCTTACCGATTAGCAATTATTCGAAATAAGCCACAACAACAAACATATGATCAGAAGAGAAAAAGGGTGGTTGACACATAGCAGTATGTATATGCACAAACCGCAAACTCCGAAATTATATGTATGTATATACTAAATCGAACTCTCAAATCCCTTGCATATGTACACATAAGTAAACGAAGATCAAACAAAGGGAAAAAGGCGATACTGCATCGCCCGTTACCTACTCACAACAGCACAAATTAGTACATATGCAAGAGATGACTATGACAAATAAATATGCACATATGTACAAGCGAAAGATTTTGGTTTCATACCAGCGAACATTTTGGTCGGGTTTCGACTTACATAAATATACAAGTTTGAATTACACTGAATTAGCTCTATACAAAAATAAGTTGAATCGTAATAATTGGAAATGAAAATATGAAGGGCGGGAGTTCACAACAGCTGTCAACACTTGACTAAAAATAATACTTCTGGTATATACATACATACATGAAATTTAAGTATTCAAAAAATCGATATCTCGAAAACGACTGTAAAAATTTAAAAAATCAGGGAAGCCTATCTGAGTGATACTATAACATAAAAACTATGAAGAAAAGAGGAGATGCAAAAGCCAAATGATGTCCGATTTGGGCAAAATGCCCCATATATATATGTACATATATCAATATGCTTTACATTTAAGTTTAAGACATCCTTAATAAAATGAGTTTAGGCCAAATAAAAAAAATAGAGGTTACAATTATTAATGTGTCTACATTTTATTGTTTTTCTACTTGAAGAAATTTAAAGAATATAAGTTTTGTGTGTAATAGATTACATTTGTTTGGTAAGTTGCATTTCTCTAAACGTAATTACCCATAACGCAACTTTCCAATAAATACAACCGCTTCTTCGTAGAAAAAATGAATTACTCTAAAAAAGCAACTTCTTGATGGCGTTTTCGCCATTAGCGAAATCAACTCGTGGGGAATTCCCCGATTTCCTAAGTTCGATTGGTTCGAATGCCAATTTAAATTTGTTACAAAGAATGCCATTTCGTTTCCTGTGGCAAGAGCTCTCGTCCGATTCACCCAGAAACCAATTGGATCTAATCAGATTAAAATATCAATCAACGAAAGTCAAACTAGTTTTGCTATAGTGAAATCAGACGAGATTTTTTGTAAGAGGAACGTTGGGAATGTGATGCAAGTTCTTTGTAAACTACGTTCTTTGATTCATGGAAGCGATTCAAAGCGTGAATACTCTAAGCAAGTGGTGCGAAATTAACAACGATTCCAACGAAATGCCCACTTTACTAAATATTCGCGCCAAATTAGTAAAAAAATAATTCTTAAAATCAAACACACAGCTAGCCTTCCTTGCTACTTCAAACCAAATAATTTGTAATTTGTACGGATTTTTTATGAAATATTTATTTTTGTTTGTACTGATTTCATTTTAAATGAATTGTTTATAAATTTATCATAATTTGTTTATAAAGAATATAAAATATACCGTCTAATAAGCGGAGCTTCCGGTAATTGCAACCACCCTGGGACAATTTGGTAGCATTTTGAGTGATTCCAACAACTTTTAAATAAAATGCAGCAATGCTATTTTCTGTTGTTCGAGTTAAGGTGGAGTGAATTTTTTCATATCACTTGTTTAGCAGCTTTAAATGACCACTCTTGTATTACATCATTGCATGATGCATACAAAATTAATTTCTCTTCAACATTCAACAATAAAGCACAGCAGCTCTTGCAATTGATGAAATTTTAGAGCGGAAAAAATTTAAAGAAGAAAAACGAGCCCACACTTCTTATTTTATTGAAAGTTCAGATAGAGTTCAAAAAACTTTCACTAAAATGGTTCATTTATCTGCGACACCACCCTTCACCGCTAACTTGTTCTTACTAAAAAAAAGCATTTATAAAAACCTGTGAACATCAATGACAAACATGCTTTTCGTTCCAGGTTATACTTTTCGTCACACTACACATGTTTGAAATCAAGAGTGATAGTGTAAAGGCACCCTTTGGCTCACCATTACCAAGCATAAATCGGCCGATACTGCTGCAATTTCACGTTCGATATTCGTACGAAGTTCATCAATCGTCGCTGGCATGTTGGCATAGACCACAGACTTGACGTAGCCCCACAGGAAATAGTCTAACGGCGTCAAATCGCACGACCGAGGCGGCCAATTCACCAAACTTGGTTTTCAATAAATCGATTATGACATTCGCTGTGTGGTTTGCCAATAAAAATTATAATAGTAGCGGAAAACAAATAATGAAAGACATTCAATAGTGAAAAATTGCATATTTATTAACCGTTGAGTCAAAAGAAAAATAGCGAAGACTACCATAGTTATTGGCTTTCAGTCAACAAACGGACTCTTCGAGATACCGAAAAAAATTCATCCAAAACCCTTTGAACAACAATCTTGACATCCCTATGTATATTCAGGGAAGCTACGAGTAAACCGTTTAGTCGATCTTCAGTCATATTTGGTCGAAGACACGTCTTCAGACGACGTAACGTTGAAAAGGAGCGTTCATTCGTCGCCGTCGTTACGGGCAAAACTGCCATTATTCGAAGAATTTGATGAACATTTGGAAAAGCGTCTGCGTTGTAAATGTCAAGTGCTTCAAGGGAATGGTTGATTTCCTCCGTAGCAATGCGTCGTCGCCAAAGTTGAACTTCAGCAATCCATATTTCACTGGAATTGTCGTGTAGAATCACAGAGTATGATTAGAATAATTCAACACATGAGTTTTTATCAAAAATTTTCATCTTGTTTGGGAATAGACAGCCGAAATTCGATAAAATATTCCGATGATCCAAACCCCCAAAACCCCCCCGTTCGCACGGGCCTGACTCATTTAGTACGTGTGGATTGCTACCTGTCCAATAACGCATATTTTGCTTATTGACGAAGCCATTGAGCCAGAAATGACGACGACCATAAATTGGACGTAGCGCTCTTAAAGTTGAGGCCATTGACTCCGAATTTCGGTAGTAAATTTTAATAATTTCGACTCGTCGTTGGATCGTATATCTTTCCATGATGAAATGGCAAACCTTACTGAAGAGAAATGTCAAAAGAGCGGGGGAAAATATGGCTTCGTTTGCTGTCACTATCGGTCTACTTTTGTAGCGTCCCTACTGAAAACCCCTTTATTTATACTTCAGCAATTACTCGAATTATGTTTAAAAATACACGAAACAACTTCTTACAATCGATAACCTGGTTGAAAGAGAAGTTCCTGGAAAAACTTATTGAATCGACTTAAAATCGAAGTTGTCCAGATTTCTTTCAGTGGATTAGTTTGTGTAGGTATAGAATTTAATCCACGTTCTTAACTCGTTGTAAATCGATCATCATCATAGGAGATTAATTTTTTGCTCAGTGGGAAACGGTATGTATATACATACATATGTATGTACGTAGCCGTGTGTGCAGCATGTGAGCGTTTCATTCGGAGAAGATGTTTTATATTTGCTATTGTTTTACTGTTGTAATGTTTATGCAATTACTTATGTGTGGTATGTGTATGATTTAATTGAAGTGCCAAGTTGTGAATTTGCAATTTTTTGTTTTAACACTAACTCAAAATGCTTATATATTTATATTAATATTTAAAAATGCTTACATTAATCCTACTAAAATTATAAATGCAAAAGTTCGTGTGTTTGTTATTCAATCACGCAAAAACTGCTAACGTTGTTAACATATAGACTGGATTAATATAAGGTGCTGATCATAACTAAAGCACCTTACGATTACTACGTTAATTTTAAAATTTTTGTATAAAAGTATAGCTCATTATATAATATAAACCATATAAAAAAAGTTTCAAACTTTTTACGAAATTCAAAAAAATCGACAAATGTCAAAAAATCGTCATCAAATTTTCAAACTTTTTGATCAGAATTTTTATTGTATTATAGAGTTTCTGACGATTTGTGCATTTTGCTCAATACAAAAATTAATTTTGTTCATGCGTGATATGGAAGAAAATGTAAAACACCATCAGTTTTCCTGATAAAAAATTAACCCGAATTTTCAGTCACTGATCTGATTTAAGGTTCCAAAGTACCATGGTTATGTACATTCTAATCAAAAACAAATTGTACACAACTTTTTTCTGTCCCACCTATCTATTTTTAGTATGTGGATTTCTCTTTAATTCTGCAAATACTAATAAATCGATCCCTGGTCCACCCGTGTAAAGTGTAAGTGGGAAACAAAACGCTAAAAGTGAAGAGGGTTATTCTCGATCTCTGGTTATAGAACATTCATTTATTACATACAAAGTTAGGGAATAGACATGAAAAGCGGAGAGAAATGAAAGTGTTTTCGTGGTTAGAACAGTTCAACTAAGAAATCCTTTTATAGTCGCCTAGTTGAAGTTATTTTTGACATACATGCATATATGTACATATACATACCATATTTCTGCATTTCAAGAAATTATATACATACATATGTACATACAAACAAACATATGTATACCTATTCCATTATAAAATGTTGTAAAGTACACAGGACAAAAGTAGAAAAACTAGCAACAGGAACCCTTCGGGCGTTGCATAGAGATGAGTTTCGGCAAAAAAAAAATTAAAAAATTGAATAAGGTTTTATACTTGATATAGTGCGAGGCAGACGTCGCTTCTGTAGACGTATGAGATTTACCAACGCCGAAGTTGCTCGCGAGCAGGTTTTGAATGATAGAATACAAGATTGCGCCTTCCGAGGACCATTAGTCCTCTCTTTGTCAATTTAACAACATTCACCTATTCGCTGATGAAATAAAATCAACTTGCTTTTACTTTACACAAACAACGACTAACAAAAACCTTCAATCGTCCTTTCTATTGTGCGCTTCTTCCTCTTCTACTTTGCTTTCTCATTCTTTAGCCACTTTCAGGTTTCGTTGCAAGTGCTCGCTTTGCTTCATTACCTGGCCTTGTTATTGAGTCGAGTTCTGCAAACTGATCTAGATGAAGCCATAAAGTTGGCAGATGCAGGGAAGAAACAATTAGGGCCAGTTTTTTAGTGCGAGTTCAACTTTGTCTGCCTTTTAAACTTCCACGTCCATTTTTAAACAAAAAAAATTACCACACGTATTGTACTTAAATATCGCATGTTTTTGATTTTCAGAAAACACTGTTATGTGAAAGATTTCGCCCATTTCCAATACCAAGCTAATTGGCTCCAGAGCAATGTGTATACTAAGTTTCCTTGAGATCGCAAAATATTTACTCGAGGAATCCATTGCACGGACGGACAGGCAGGTAAGACAATTTAGCTATTAATTCTAAGAATTTTGGTATTTATACGTCTACATAAAAAATTCCGCTGTTATGAATGAGCCCTCATCGTGTCGGTCTCCTTGCCCCTGGGGATGGGGCCTAAATGGCGGTTGTCAATCGCACTGCTATGTGGTGGGCATAACATCATGAACCAAGAGCGCTACTGGGTACAGGACTGCTATCTTCGGATGCTCAATCGAAGATCGGATGGGGCCCGTAGGCCCCAGCTTCCATGCACAGACACCCGCACCGACGTCCACAACCCATCCTCCTTCTTTCCACCTCTACTACCCTCCCCCTATATTTCTCTTTGCCTTTTCCCTACCTTTCTATTCAATGCACTTTAAGCCAGTGATGTTAAGGTACCCGTGCCGATGGATGCTAAAGAACTGGCCGCTAACGGTCCCCTCCGATGGCCGAGCAAGGTCGAATGGTATATGTGCCTTACCACGGTATGCCGGCTCTACCGGGGTGGACCGCCCTTTCCGTGCATACTCGTGGGAACAAAAATAAATATAAAATATAAAAACAGGAAAAAAACAAACAATTCAACAAACGCAAGAATGTCTCGGAAGACATCTTAAGCGCGAATGAAGACGTACTCCTGGCATTCAGCCAGAACTCGGCACGTTCTGCGACTGTGCCGGTGAATGCTAAGCCTAGCATTCCCGCAGAAATGTCAATCACCTCGAAGGCTACGTTGAGTGCTCCGGAAAGCACTCTGAACCACACTAAGAGGAACACCAGATCCTCTGGGTTGACCCTGAAGTCGAGGTACAACAAGATTGCCAAGAATGCAGCGACTGGAACTGTAGACTTCAAGGAAGCGGAAGGCGGTCGCAAGTGCAAAGAGGTAATTGAAGAGTACAGGAGGTACCTTACTTCAAAACCTGAGGACGTTAAACGTTGTAGATCGAAAGACGACTTTACAATGAAACCAGCTGGAAAAAGAGTGGGCAAGAAGGTCCATCTCAAGCTAGCAGAACCGTCGACAAAACGTCGAAAATCCGGACAACCTCGGCAACGCCTGGGTGGGTTTGAAGGTGAAAGTGATTCCGGGGGAGGTTCCTAGAAAACCCAGGGCCCACATCTGGCTGCCGAAGATTGCCATGGACGGCGAGAAAACGATGCGCCTGCTGCAGCGACAGAACCCACTTGTCCCCATGAGTGACTGGGTAGTCATCCGTGCGGGAGAACCCCTGAAGGGGGCGCAGAGCTGCTGCTTACTTACTTACTTAATTGGCGTAATATCCGCTTGTGATTTTGACCGAACTTCTGCTATATTTTGAGGTGTGCATCTTGATGTTGTAACACAAATTGAGGGACCTACAGTTTTATACCGACTCCGAACATGGCAGAAATACACTCGGAGGTTTGCCTTTGCCTGCCGAGGGGCGGCAGCTATTAGAAAAAACTTTTCTATAATTTTTGAAGTTACTTGCTCCGGCCAGGATTTGAACCCGGGACTCACCGAACGAAGCACCCACACGCTACATACTGAGCTACTGCGGAAAATAAGCTGCTGTTCGGGGTACGGACAGCGAATCTGAGAGTATTCCGCTCTAAAGGTAATGGTCTCAAAATGGAGGGTTTCCAACGAAGAAACCCTCTCGGATCATCGTCGTATACTCTTTGAGTTTAATTTTGAGGCGGATAATCCTACTCTCTTTAGGAACCTTCGCAAAACAAACTGGAAACTATGTATTTGATGTTGAAGTTGATTCCACAGAAATAAGGTCCGGAACCTATACAAAACGAACTTAAATAAAAAATTTAAATACGATCCGGGAGAATCCATTGAGAATGCAAAAGAGTCCGTCAGGTTAAGTGGAATCCTGGCCAAAAGTACTCCCAGCCAACATATATAAATAGGCCAGATGGCTCATGGACCGAGGAGGCCGGTGAGTCGCTCGACATACTTTTAAATACTCATTTTCCAGGGTACAGAACAAATCAATTACTAAGTTTCCTGATTTACTCACCAAACATCTCAGAGGCTCCCTTGGAGGAATAACTGTCGAGGGAAAAGATAAAATTTGCTATTTTCATCTTCTCCCCCTTCAAATCGCCAGGTATGGACGGAATATTACCAATGATGCTACAGGAAGCTTCAGAAATGGTCCGGCTTCCGGTCCTGCCAGAAATTTTCAGAGGGTTCTTAACTTTGACCCACGTTCCGCTAAGTTGGAGAAATATTAAGGTAATTTTTATTCCCAAAGAGGGGAAACGATGGCATGACAGTGCCAAAGATTTCAGGCAACAAGCCCAATGTCTTTTCTGCTCAAGACGCTAGAGAGGCTTCTAACTTATCACACTCTCAACATGCCTACTTGAAAGGAAGATCAACGGAGACCGTCTTATATGAGGTAATACGTACGATCGAGTGTTCGCTCTACTACACCAAATTTACTATGGCACCCTTCATAGACATTGAGGGGGCCTTCAATAATGTCAGTGCTGTTTCTATAAATGAGACACTTCTGGAAGCAGGTATTGATGACTGTGTCCAGTCATGGATCGTATCACTTCTAAGGAGTAGGCTAATTCATGCTGAATGGCACCCCGCAGGGGGGTGTACTATCACCGCTATGATGGCTCATGGTCTTGAACAAAATACTGATAAAGCTAGATTCACTAAGAATCAAGACGGTGGCTTATTCCGACGATGTAGCGATACTGGTATCGGGTCCGTTTCCTTCGGTTATTAGTATAGTAATGGAATGGGCGATCCGGTTGGTGGATTCCTCATGGCCCATAAGTTGCTCTTTTGAAGTGAACCCCGACAAAACTGACCTGATACTTTTCACAAAGAAAACCAAATTGCCTAAGTTCACCAAACCAAGGTTTCGACACTAAATGTCGACGAGCGTGCCAGGATGGCCTCAGTGGCTCTCTATGCAACGAAAATAATGTTAGCCAATAGATGGGATTTAAAACCAAAAATGGATGAATGTAGAAGAGATGTGGACTCGATTTCTGACACGCTTGAGATTACCCAAATATGGGTCCCGGGCCATAGAGACATTTACAGTAATGAAACAGTGGATGAACTGGCGAGGTGTGGCTCTGCATTGAGCGCGTCCCACGCGATGGATATGGGTGCATAGCTCAGAGAGTTAAAAAGCAAAATTGCCGAATTTTACTACTCAAAAGCTAAGCAGAGGTGGAACAGTATAGTATCGTAAAGGCTCGCAGCTGTGAAGACCTACTACTATGTGAGTGCCCAGCTCTCGCTAGGATGACAATCCACTTCAACCAAACAACCAACCATGAATGAGCGCAAAGAAAATACCAAATCCGGTTATATTTATATATGCAATATATTTACATATATAATCATTTTTTGATCACTCGCATACTACAATTTTCGCTAAAAAAAAATTTATAAGTGCGCGCTCAACCATCGATATTGAACCAATTGGGTTCAAGGGAAAATGCACGAGTTATGTATGTAAGGTTAATTTTTAACATACGTAACTATTGAAACACTTCATAGTACAAAAGAAAATCAAGCACCAAATAACCTTCATATTTATTACTTTTTACATCCATTATTTCACGCTTATATGTATGTAAATCCTGGCCTCTTCTTAGGTTATTTTAGGGAATTCATTAATTTTAAAATAAAAATTTATAAAAAAAAAACTAAACCAAGCAAGTAAGAAAGAGTCTAAGTTCGGGTGCAACCGAACTTTAAATACCCAGCGAAAGTTTTTATTTAAAATAAACCCTGTTGTACTCAACCGACCTTTATTAAATTTTTACAGTAGGTGCATGTACTCTTCGGACTCTTAAAGCTTTATAATTCCGCAACTATTTGATGCAGATGTACAATATTTGGAATAAATATTCTATATATGAGGCTACATATTATTTGTTGGGAAAAAGCCGCAACCACACCTCCATTTAAGACGAAACTACTATTCACCATACCTTCTCAGGTATTTCACGTAGAAATATTTTCTTTAACTAAAGCTATAAAAATATTTAAGGCCCAAAAGCAATGTTCAATAGCTAAAAAAAAACAAATATGTATTTATTCATGCTTTAAACCAAGCCGGGTTTGCCAGTATAACATCATTTTGAAACCATTAACGACGTTTATTGATTTAAATAACAAAAGGAAACTAGTGTGAGACCAAATCGAAATATATAATATTTTACTAAATCATTTCGAGAATCCTTTCAAATTTGTTATTAAGAATTTAATTAGGAAGAAACATGATTACAAAATCAAAATTTTGGAAAATAGCTGGAAAATTACCCACCTATCATTTTTTCAAATTTGTTATTAAGAATTTAATTAGGAAGAAACATGATTACAAAATCAAAATTTTGGAAAATAGGTGGAAAATTACCCACATATCATTTTTCTTCCTAATTAAATTCTTAATACCAATTTGAAAGGATTCGCGACATGATTTAGTAAAATATTATATATTTTGACTTGTTGTAAATTGTTAAAAATGCACAAGGTGCTCTTAAAAGGCTGATATCATAGGGCATCCCCAATATTTATGATTCCATGTATTTCACTCTCAAACCCAATCTTGTCGCCCAAAATTGAGCAAATTACCCTGTATAGTAATAAATATCGGAGTTTCTCTTAAATTTTTGTATTTTACCGTTATATAAGAGGTGGGAATGGTTTTTGAACGATTTGTTTAATTTAGAAATTGTGCTTATTGACTTCAAGTACAATGTGTACACCAAATTTGGTGGAATTTGGTGGCACATTTTTGAGATGTACCAAATATATTACCGAAATTTTTTTGTTCCGTGTATTTGCTTATGCAACCTCATACTAAATATTAAATTTAAGCAAATTCTCTTAATAGTTACTTAAATATCTCGTTTTTTTTTGATTTTTGAAAATTACCCTTATATGAGAGGTTGGTGTAGTTTGGATCCGATTTTTACAATTTTTGGAATTTTGCTTATTGGATTCCAGTGTGTGACATGTCCTGAATTTTATTGTTTTGTAGCATGGTTTTGGAGATATACTTATTTGCTCGATAGTGGGCGGTGCCACGCCCATCTCCAAAGTTTTTAGATTCGGTGTATTTTTAAGTGTAGAGCCATCTTTCATATTAAATATCTTATTGATATATACATATGTATATATACATATTATATATTAAATACCTAAATATCGCGGTTTTTTTTTAATTTTCGTAAATTACTGTTATATGAAAGGTGAATGCGGTTTTTGTTCGATTTTAAAAAATTTTCAAAATTTTATGTCCTGGTTCAAAGTGCAATATGTGTACCAAAGTCAGAGTTTGGTTCAGTAGTTTCGGAAATATAACTTTTTCTTTTAAAACATACACGCGTATCCCTGTTTCCAACCCAATCTTGTGTATTAAATTTGAGCAAAATAATGCTTCGATTTCCACCAAACACCGTTATGTGGGCGTGGTTATTATCAGATTTCGCCCATTAGCAATACCAACCTACCTTGGGTCCAGCGCAATGTGTGTCCGATGCACGGACGGACGGACGGACAGACAGACAGACATTGCTTAATCAATTTCGCTATTCATTCTAAGAATTTTGGTATATACATACATATGTATATGTCACACTTTTATAAAAAATTAAAGCAAAAAAAGGGGAATGAACAGCAACAGGAACTTTTTTTTAAATACATATGAACTCAATTTACTATAACTTTACCATAACAAATATTTGATCTTTGTTCTGGTTCTGGTTGACTCCAAACCAAACTTGACAAGGGATGACAAAAAATACATCTACATACATATCTTAGTGTATTCTTAATTAGACTAGTTTTTAAACGACATATAAAAAAGTGGAGTTGCTGTCGAAAATGCATTACTGTTAATAACCATAATAGTTTTCATATGCTATAATAGCAACTATTAAAATATATTTTACTGAGCATTATAAACTACATGGGTTTGCTTTAAAACAATTTTTAGATCATCGGTTACTGAGACGCAATTACAAAATATTCCTCCGGATTATTTGATTTAAGATATTAAGAAAGATTGACACAAAAAGTTTAGATTGTACAAAAGAATATCAACAAGGAAATGTTTTAAGTTTGAACGCTAACCAACACAAATACGCTAGAAATTAGTAAACAAAAAATAAACTTTCTAAAATTATGAACATTTTTTAATGGAAATGATTTCACCAATAAAAACAAATAAGTCACTCATCTATTCAAACTCCTTCTGAATCAATCAAACATATGGAGCCATAACCGCCAAAATTAAATAATCCAAATCCAGCAATTTGTATACAAAAGTTTTGCAAAAATATTACAAAAAAAACTTGCCTCTTTAACGATGCTTGAATATCGGTTATGTAAATATAAAATAATTTCTTAATAAAAAACACTTAACTTTTTCATTTCAATAACATCATGAATACGCAATTTGTGTGGTTTATTTGCCTAAAAAAATGTATCTTAATAACTAGACCGGTGTTATTCGCTTCAGAGCGGCTTTCGGTAATTTCTACTATTGCTTTTCTCCATTGTAATTAAATATGTATGTGCATAGCTTGAACATTTGCAACGATAACCTATGTAGTAAATATAAGTGAAAAAAAGCCGATAGAGCTAGAGCCACGATCACAGTTGGCTTCGGCGGTCGATTTATTTTTTTAAACAAAGCCAAATACTCGCATATAACGTTTTTTTTGCACAAGCATTTTGAACCGCTCAATTTATTTCTTATCCATATCTTTTCACTTTCTTATTTAATAATTTCATAATTTTTATATACTTAGCGATGCAAGAAGCAGGCATTGAAATTCTATACGCCGTATACATAACAATAGAAATTACTTGTAAGAATACAAAAAGCATACCAAAGAAACAAAGAATAATCGCATTGTTGCTGGGTTTTAGATTTTACGCTTCATGAGTAAATCCTTCGCCTCTTTAGTCGGCAGCTGATTCTACATTTCCATCTACATTTGATTTCCAATGATTATCGACAATATCAATATACTCTGTAATATATGTATATCTGCTACGGGTTAGTAGAAATAATTATTTGTATATTGCTTTTAATATAATATTCACATCAGCGCCGTCGTAAGGTTATCTTGGCGTCGGAGGAGAAAACGTTATAAGCGGTCCCAAAAAATATTTCAAACATAACTTAAGCTAATTATTATTCATAGTGCTGTGTTTCTTCTATACGCTACATAAATTAGGCTTAGTCAATTTGATAACTTTATCATGTAAAGAGAATAGCTGAACATACAGATTTATTGCAAACAATTAACCACTGCCCTTTAATTTTTTTTACACTTACAAAGTTCAGAACACTAAAACAAAAATATTTTGAATTACCATCGACAATAGAGCTTTTCGTTACTAACTTCAACCAATATTCTGATATAAATGCAAATTTTACTTTCATTACAAATTCAAATTACATCGCCAAAGAAAACATTTAGGATATGTAGTCATTGGTAGTACTGAATTGAATGGTGGCAGAGACAGCAATTCGTTTTTCTAAGAATTTTTTTGTAATCAACTCTATGCACTCTACTCTTTTTATTCTTTGTTTCATCAATAACAGAACTAGTCTCTACTACGTTTAGTACTTACCAATAGGGATGCGAACGATACATCGATGTTTTCAAACATCGTTTCAATGTTTTCAAAACATCGATTCTTCGAACCATTGATAATTTATTTTACTATGCTTGGGTCCCTACTTACTACCCACTAATGTTTTCAGCGCAGAGAATATCTAATAGAGTTACTCAGTGGTCTTTGGATCGCATTGAAACGTCTTAACCGAACATTCACCCGCTTCACACTTCCACTCGAATTAACATAAGGGTTACACATTCAAGGCGATTCATATTAGGAAAAAATTCCGAAGCAAAATTTGTCTAAAGCGGAATCCACTTAAAAAGCGTTTGATTTGTATAACATTTGTAACTTTATCAGAAAAGCGAAAAACGTGAAAAAATACTTTGACGCTCATTAGTTTATTGTGAGAGGTTAAAAACTATAAAACAGAGAATTTATTTTGGTTACATTGTAGAAAATTGAAGTGTAGCGTATGTTTCTAAGCGAAACTGAGGAACAAAAGATGAGAGTTGGCGAACATTCAGGGTAGTTTTGACGTTAGCGTTGCTTATGTGGGAAACTTAGTAGTTATTTCAAATCATTCTTTTTCAGTGAGTTATTTATGTAGCACTCAAAAATAGTTTTATCTCGAATAAGGTGGGATATAAACAATATCCGAATGAAATCTTAATGTTTTGTTTTTGTGGCCATCTAATTTTTACGTGTCACTTACTCATTTGATAACAGCTTGATATTATTATTACCGTTTTTTCCAAAACACTGGTTTAAGCGATTGCCATAACACTGAGTATCCAAAATGGCGTTGATAGATAGGGTTTCAAGTTAAGTAATTTATTTTTTATTATTTTGTTACACTATTAAACTTAATATAAAACGCAAATTTCAAATAAAGTCTAACTCAAATAACTCCCAAAAGTTCACTTTTTGTAGCAGAACTTTAACATCACCACGTAAATATAAAACGAGCCCCAAGCTTTGCCAATTAATTTAAAAGCTGATCAAATTTCAACAATACTTGAAACCAAAATTAAAGAAAATATCTATACCATAACGGGAATGTAATCGAATACATTTCGACAAGTTTTAGAACTATTGTGTCTGTTGGAATGTTTGATGAACCATGTATAATGAATTTTCCAAACTCATTTTCGGAATTCAATAAGTGCGGAAATCATGAAATCATATTTATTGAATTGAAATTAATTACATACCCAGAACATAAATTAGTTACATAGGAAGTAACACTATTTATAGTCCGATTTAGCTCATATCCAGAATGGTAAATATTAGTTCGAAGAGTTTAAGTCCTATAAGAAATGAAACCACTATTTGGTGATCGAGTCAAGAAAGTTATGACGGAGCTGGCTGGGTGGCTTTGTTTTGATCTCGTATGGTTATTTGCATGCAGCAAACCCTTATATACAGTATTCCGCTAGCCCGCCGGATATATAATTAACATCCTTAAAAGCACTACTCATTTGTAAGCACTGACAACTGTCAGGCTTTACGAATGCTGTTAATATACTCTGCAAATTTGTTTTTTAATTGTCAATCAAGCAAATGCAATTACAAAATTCTTTGCTTTTATAGGATTTATGATAATTGAGGTAAATTTTTTATTATGTGATTCGACATTTACTGGTATGTGCATCTTTATTTTCTAAATTTATAAGATATTTGGATAAAAGGAGCTTCATAAAAGCAACCGTCGCTTATAAGCACTGAATTCGGTTCATTTTTGCCGGTGTTTGCATCCAAAAAATTTTGTAAATTTTTATCCGTCTGTCTGTCCGGACTAAGAAATCTTCAGACGATTCACTGATTCATACAAACTAAATCTTAAAAAAAAATTATTCGCTACGTAGCGAGATACATACATGAATTTGAATTTTTGCTCTAATATTATTCTGATAATATTCAAAATCATGTTAAAGAAATTTAAAACAATTTACTAACGATGCACAGCGAAGAACGCTGCCTAATAGCTAGATTTAAATATAAGTTTGAGGGCAATTTTTATTTCATGGCAGAAATACACACGGAGGTTTGCCATTGCCTGCCGAGGGACGAGCGCTATTAGAAAAACCTTTTATATAATTTTTGATGTTAATTGCCCCGGCCAAGATTTGAACACGGGACCCTCCGAATGAAGCGCGCACACGCTACACACTCGGCTACGGCGGCCGTATATAGTATATAGGGACTAAAATTAACGGTTTTAATATAGTTTCGAAATGTATAAACTTTTGAGCTATGAGTGCGGAACTAAGTGTCCGTGGGGTTTTGAGAAAGTAAAGATATTCAAAAATATACACAAAAAAATATTCACACCAGCTGACCAATTAATATGAGTTTCGTTATCTACAAACAATGTTACCACATCGAAAGTAGTTTTCGGGGTATACAAATTGTGTTCTCCAATGTAACTATTAGAATTTTTTAGATGTTTTTCTTTTTTATTTTTTGCTATGTACTACTGGAGGTTTTTCACTTCTGTTGCTTTGTTTTAACCAAAACCAAAATTATACTGTAATTCACTTAGACGATTATCTGATCGATCCCAATATGACTCCATTCAAAGCAGAAAACAAACAAAAAATTTAATATATTAAGCATCGGTGGTTGATGCTTGATTAGCGACATGTCAAAATATGTACAAGTGCCCTCACAAACAATTTAATTTTATAATTATACACGGCCAATTGAAGTATTTTCATTAAGATGCTATCAGTCGCGTGACAAAGCCTTTGTGAACAACTTTTTATGAACTAAAAGGAAATATTTGAAGCGCAGAATCGAAGCACATGGCGAGCACAAGTCAAACTGAATCTTTGCCATTGAAAAGTGATCCTTTGTAGATTTGTATTGCGCATATACGAAAACTTCATGCACCCAATGGGACAATACATAAAAATGTATATATGGGCATCTATTATGTATATGCTTACACACAATATAACGCCGCAAACAAAAATGCGGAATGCTCATTCTGATTACAAAGCTTGCCTTTTGTTACGACTTTAGCCGAGCATTTTCGATGGTGTTTGATAGTTTAATTTTTGGCTTATTTACATTGGAGATTATAACATAAACATTTTCTTTTTGATGCAGGAATGTATCTAGATGCTAAAAAGAAAATTTTGAAAAAATATTGCTTACGTTTTTTCGTGGTTAGAGCTCGATATTCTATATAAGAAAAGCTATGTAAATTTTTCAATTTACTTACCTCCCTATTTAAAAAAAAACAAAAAGATGTTATATCTTTACACCCTATAAAAATTATGGCGGCCATTTTGCCTACTTAATTTCATTCCTTTTTTGTTTGAAATATCACACTTCCAGCCAGTGCTACCAAATTTTCTTCCCCAAAAAACCATAAATTCCCAAACAAAACAAAGTTTTTTTTTTAGAAAATTGAAGTTTTTTAATAACATAACATAAATAACAAAATCCAATTGATTTTAAATAAATTAAGATACACAGTTTAAACTATACTTGACTAAACTAGTACAGTCTTTACATATATACATATATTACGCAATATTTAAATCCCGTTTTATTTTAATGAGATGCAGCTTCTTTATTTTTCACAAATCGCGCATTTACACATTTTATTTGATACCACAAATTTAGTACAATCTGAAGATTTTCTTTAAAGAACTCATTTGTTCTTAAAATGCTAGCGAGTGCTGGAACAGTATACAATTTCCAGCAATGTTTTCTATAGTAATTTTCCTCCAAAATCAAAAATTACGGAAACCCTTTATTTTGTACTATGACGTAATTTAAGAAAACTGTAAACTTGTCTAGAAAACTGTAATTTAGAGTTAATACTATGAATCTGACAACGTTGCTTCCAGCTAATCTTCTGTATATAGTATTAACAGGCACTCAGCCATAGAAATTTGAAAGCTATTTCCAAATTAAGAAATGAAAAGCAGTTACAGTTTCTCACAAAAGTATTTTACTTTGAGTTCTTTTATTACATTCAGACTGTTTTCCATGGTGTTGTTGTTGTTGTCGTAACAGCATAAAACATTCCTCATAAAATTTTGGGGAATGCTACTGAAGTGACAGTCCTTGGCCGGAAATAAATCCGGGTCGTTCCGGTATCGTAGAACCGACTGTCGTGGGATCGTTGTCCATGGTAAATCTCTTCACTGATATTTAATATAAAAATAAAGTTCATTTTATAACGAAAGCGAAACAAATCAATGTTTCTCATTTTGTACATAAAAATTCAACAAATTTTCATTTACATTTTAAAACTTTTAAGCAGAATTTTAAGATAACTTTGAGTATGCAGTTTGCAGCCCATTCAATTCTAATAAAGTGTAAGTTTCAAGTGGCTACAAATTATTGTTGATCTTTGGGAAATAATTTTCCTGACGCTCCCCCGCATTTTTTTATATGGACTAAAAGAAAAATATCAAAAAACAAGGGGAATTTCTAGCCCCTTGGGAAAAATATTCTGATTAAACAATTTGAAATATGTATAGATGAAAATGTTTCGAATTTTTATAATTTTTTGCAAAATTTGAATCAATGATTTGCATGAGGTTCGTTATAAAATTAACTTAAATTTTATAAAAAATCAACGGAGAATTTCACAATGGAACTCATTTTAAATATAATAAAAAAACTTAATGCCAAATTCTCTTGCGAGTAACTGTATATACATTGCGTACATACATATATGCATATGTATGAAAGGACGTAAGTATACACATTAAGGCATACCAAAAAAATGTTTTTCAAACGAATTATAAATGGCACAACAAGGGCGCCTCTTTAATGAAAATTGCATGCGAAGTTTATTATTTTAAGCAGGTTGTCACCTTTTTAAAAGCCTTGATTGATACAGATTTTGCAAGTGAAACTTCTTAGCGGCGATTCGCAAATGGAGAGCAAAATTTGTAAAGCTGATTTCGTTACACAGTTGATACAAAATATAAAACGTACAAAGCGATAGAATAAACATCGTTTCTGCGAGAATATATGTATGTACATAAATTTATGTATTTTTGTTAGTACCTACTTCATAGAGAAATTCCAAGGCGAATTCATATAAGGTGGTGTTTTTGGTTTTGAGTAAGAGTTGTCAAAATTTACATACATTTTGTTTTTGCTTTTACGGCTTTTGAAAGCTCATAGGCAAAAGTAAAAACAAAATACATGTACTACATAGGTGAATAAAACAAAACCAAATCGGCTGCTATAGTAACTAAACCTTATATTAATTCGCCTTGGAGAAATACTTGCCGCACATTTCGATTTTATTCATTTTGTACACCATGGTTGTCACAAAATAAACAATTTTTCTACTTCAATTTAAATTGAGAATCGATTTTATTTAATTATATTATGTACATATTTGTAAAGTGCTGCCAATTCCCAATTCTTGTAGAGGTTTTTCTAAAGGAGGATTGTTTTGAGCATGCGTAAAAGAAATACGAAAATCAAAAAGTACATCGCTAGAAATAAGTGCTTCGGCATAAAATAATATATAGAAAAAATATCTAGAGTATATAAAACGTTTGTAGTAACCAAAAGCTCTATAAATAAAGTACACACATATGTACATATGTATACTAAATACATACCAAGATTATAATAATCAAGCTTTTAAGCATGTAAAGCGTTTACAAGTTATTTATAGGTTTACAGTTGCAGGTGCTCTTGTTAGAGGCGAGGCAACTAACTTACTTTGTGAAAAATGCCCATAATATCAGTAATATAAATTAAAAAACTAACCAATGACTATGTACATAAATATTAAGTAAACAGAATATTTTTAATGAAACAATTTTATTATTGTATATCTTTTGAGATTATCTACCTCTCTCTGCCTCGCACACTAGATCTCACATATTCTTAATTTTTTAAGAAGTTTCTCTTGCATCTCGTTTCCGGTGCTACACTCGACTTTTTAGTGAATCCATTTACTAGAAAGATATTACCATGAACATATGTACATATATCAATTTCAATAAATAAAAAGGTCAGTATTTCGATGAATTTTCAATTCAGCTTAGCACAACGCCAACGTTTGCGTGGACAAGCGGTAGCTTTTTCGGGAATCACCTTAATGCTCTTATACATTCATATGTAAGTACATACATATGTACGTTCACATCAGTATATTACACGCCATTATTGTGTATTTTGAGCTTATGTACTTTGAATATAAAGAACGCTCTTTTAAATATGCCGGCATTGTGCGAAAAAGGGACGGAGTGTACTGACCGAGTAATCATAATTTGGCATCACTAATATGCGCAGGCCCCAGATTAATACAACTACATTGCATCAGATGCTTACTTATGTATGTATGTACATCCGCGTCATATCCAAGCGTTCTTGAAAAATTAGAAATGGGTGAACAGGACTTCTGCAAAAACATTTTACCCCTTCCCTTATTTATGAATATAAACCAAGAAAAATAGTAAGGGTTGAAATGAAGAGCTTGTACTTGTGAATACATACATATGCACATATGTACATATGTATGTATGTACATATGCATGTACATACGCAAAAGTAAATAGTAATTCGAACTCACTCTTGAAAACAAAAAGCAGCACGAATCTTTGGCATTGAAATATACAAAACACATTGTATTATCAGCGATTTAATTGCCTTCAACTTGTTTCACTATTTTCGGTCTCTCATTCGTTCTCTAATAAATAACGTAAATGTACATACATATGTATGTAAAGATAGCGCAATGCAACTACTCACACAGGCACACATCAATGTCTAAGGGTAATAACTATTAATAAACCTCATCATCAGTATATTTCAGGTCTAGACAATAAACTTTCTTTGACCTTCATTTCAAATTTCACAGCTATGTACATATGTACATTTGAAGGCGAAGGGGTTCATTTCTGTTTGTTTTTCTCTAAAATTTCAGTAAAACTTCAAATACACACATTTACACACATACATATGTACATATAGCAATAAATCGATTTGAATTTGAATCTGCAAAATACTTACAACATACAAAATGAAAATGAGTACATTTGGAATTTTCGATTCGCTCTAACTTTGTTTGTTTGTTGAAATAATATTTAGAAAACAATTAAATACATATGTAGCTACTTTTAGACTCACTTTTCACAAAAACGAAGAGTCTAAGTTCGGATGCAACCGAACTTTAAATACCAAGCGCAATTTTTCAGACATATTTTTTTTGTTTTTGAAAATTACCGTTATATGAGGGGTGGGCATGGTCTTTGTCCGCATTTTTATAATTTTCGAAAGTTTGCTCACTAACTTAAAATACCTCAACCCACTCCTAATTATCAAATTTTAGCAAATTATCTTTACTGGTTACTGTTATACCGTAATATTTTTATTTTCGTAAAACACCGCCATGTGTTTGGTTATAATCGGATTTCGTCCATTTGCAATACCAATCTAATTCGATTTTTTTTCGAATACACAAATCATTGTGAAGAATTCGCATAATCTATGCAAATCTGACCTTACTTCCATTTAGATGATCGTTTGTTTTAAATCATTGCATAATCCTCATTTTGCGATTTCAATTTTTCCTATCATATTTGATAGTTATTTTTTAATTTGTATTTTTTCGATGAAACCCAATCGTGTTCTGGTATTTTAATTTTTCCGAACATATTTGATTGATATTTGTACTTTTACCGATCATAAAAGATAAATCATATTGTTGTTGCTATTTTTATTATCGCTGACAAATTTTTTGCGTTTATTATGCTATGATTTACAATTGGATTGGCACATTTCGCTCCAGATGCCGGTTGCCAGGTGTGTGGCCTCAACGCCCACGTAGAAATAATAATAAAATTGGTTTTATAATGTCTCTAAAATTACGCTTGTGTATTCTCAATTTAATTTTTTTAAAGAAAATCTTGGGAACATATCTGATGAACATGCTGAAAGGTTTCATCAAGGAATAGAACTGCTAGAGCAACGATTCAAGGATAAACAAGGATGCTTACTTAGTACGAATGGAGCGTAAATACATACATATACATACATATAGAACAGATACATTACACTTACATTAGTTCTGTTTTCATATTCACTATCCAGTAAAAACCAGCAAGAACCAGTAATAATATTACTGGATTTTTACTGGATAGCGTTTTCGTACCCCAAAACTTGCAAGAAACTAGCAAAGTAGGGGAAATTGAGAGAGCGAAAATGACAGCTGAAGTTGCAAGTTTTACTGGATAAATTTCTACTATCAAGATAAACAGCTGATTGCAATTGTTTGTTGAACACAAGTAAAAAACAATTATTAAAATTGCTAACTATTTTCATTACATTAAGTTTTTGAAGTTAATTGTGAACATACATATGTATGTACATATATACATATATACCTACATATATACTAGATGGCAACGGTTGCGCGAGGCTTCGCCACGCGCTTTCTATTTATGTATGTACATATATGTTCATTCGTATTGCTCATATGCTCATTCGGCTCAACAATGATCGTGTTGAATAAAAAAAAACTCAAATGAGCAAACTCAACACGTCTGAATAAACTCATTCAGTTTGAATATGTACGCAGCCAGCAGCGCTGCCTCTGCACTGCTGATGTATATTCATAAACACATAAACAAACCTAATTTTTGTATGGAAGAAAATGCGAAACACCGTAAGCAAAACACTAAAAAACTTTCAAAAATTCAGCTGCAGTTTCTAGTTTCTTGTATGATGACAAAGCATCTGAAAAACAAACATAGCTATTTAACAGTGTGGATCAAAGTTATCATTTCGCCTTGCATCGGTTTATCAACGAAGTCAACAGCACAGCTCTCCGCGCATACCCGAACGAAGTAGTAACGAAGAGCAGTTGATTTACTATTCACACAACTACACATCTTCCCGCTACGACACTGATTTTACATTCGGTTGTAGCAATGCTGTACTTAGTGTAAATTTTTTAAAACTTTACACTTAAATATTTCAGAAATGAATAGGCTAATTTTTAATTTAAGTAGCTATCATTGTAGTGCTAATTGCAAGCATTAATTTAAAAAAAGTTGCATATGTATATGTAAGTATGTATGTATATCAGTAAGACGTGTTTACAAGGATAGTCCTGAATTTTTAGCCGCAGTGAATGCAATTAGCAATTGTGAGGCGTAAATTATGAATTGTTGAGCTATTTCTTTATTTAAAGTATGTACATATGTATGTAGTTTTTAAATTGGGCGCCTAACAAAAATCAGCTGTAACAAAAACTTGCAACCTCTTGTTGGTTTTGCATTTTGAGCAAATTTTGGTTACGCTAAGTAATTTCGTTACTGGCAAGTTACTGGATATTTTTTACTGGAGAATACGAACACATAACTATTGCTTCATCAAAATTATTAGATGATACATACAGTCGCGAGCAAAATAATAGTAGTGTCCTGTGGAACATACTGTCTAGCATTGTAGTTTTCTTTTCGCCAAAGCGTTTGCCAACACTAATATTCGCTAACTACAACGCTCCAATAACGGCAAGTTGCCTTTATATTTTGACATTTTAATTTCTGTGTCGCGAGATTGTTTGCAAGGCGATCACAATAATAGCAGTGTTTAAGTTTTCTTTCAACATCTTCGAAAATTTGATAAATAGGGTTTTCAAAAGTACATAAGTAATATTATTATCTAAAACATCATAATAACAAATTATCTCATATGTTCGCATAATTAATTTCTTTGAAGTGGGTCGCGGAAAACATTGCCCAACAGAGAAGCGTAATTTGATAAAAATCTGATAAATGATGGTAAAACGTATAAAGAAGTACAAATATTACTAAGTTGCTCTGCAAAAATGATATCCAATGCATTAAAGCACAAAAACTCGTCTGAAACACGTGGCCGTAAAAAATTTGTATCGGCGTTCTTTGTGAAAGGCATATTAAGGGCTAGTCGAGCAAATCCCTCAGCTGCCGTAAATTAAAGATTAGTTAAATTTACCATGTGGAGTACATACAGCCAGAAGATGTTTATGAGACAATAAATTGTTTACTCGGAGTCCACGCAAAGTTCCTCTTTTGAAAAAAAAATCATGTTGACAAAAGACTCAAGTTTGTAAACGACATGTTATGGCCACTCCAAAAGTGGAGAAATATATTATGGACTGACGAGAGCAAAATTATTCTATATGTTGGAAAGGCTCAAGGGAATATGTTAGACGTCCACCTAACATGGCATGCTTTTTCTATCAAGGAGTTGGTCCAATACGGCTAATAGAAAAGGTTATGGATCAATATCTGTATGTGAATATTTTGCAAACCAATATGCTAGCTTATGCCGAAAACGAAATGCCACGGAATGGATCGTGCAACAAGACAACGATCCAAGACATAATAGTAAAGTGGCAAAGGATTGGTTTCGGGAAACTGATATTGAAGTTACGCAGTGGCCAGCGCAATCACTCGACCTCAATCCTAATGAGAACTTGTGAACCGATCTTAAAACAGCCGTTTGGGAAGAAAAACCAACAAATACATAATAAGCATTTGTGCGAAGTAGTATAAAACGCGTGGTATAACATTCCATTGGAAAGATGTCGCCGCCTTGTCGACTCCATGAGGGACAGATGTGTTGCAGTCATAAAAAATAATGGCAATGCAACGAAATATTAATGTAGTTAATAAAATTAAATGCGAATTAACTTTTATTTCTGTTGTAATTATCTCTAAATTGGAACAAACTGAAATACTGCTATTTTTTGCTCCACCATTTTACGTACATTGTTAAGAAAAAAAGTTTTCAACAATAAAATATCAACTGAATCAGATTAATTTGTGTACAGAAATTTCGCTTTAGGATGTGTTAAAAAGCGTATGAATATAAATGTTTTGATTTTGTAAAGCAAACATGTGTATCAACACCTAACCAAATATAGAGAGCGTACCGCTATTAAAAAGCTCGCAGCTGTATGTACGAATGGTACGACCAAATTTAAGCTTCGTTCATGTTCGTTCAATAAAGTTCGGTTCGGTTTGTGCTTCGGCCGAAAAAACCGGATTTCGGACACAATTTTTATAAAAATTAACTTTTGATTCTCTTTCGAAAAAAGTCAAATAAGCCTTTCGGATTTGTGTGATAACGATATGATTTGCAGAAATAATACTGAAAGTAATTATTAATTTCGAATTCGACATTTTTGTCAATAAATATCTGCAGCCAAGAAATTGTAGAATTTTTGAATACCTTTTGAATACCATATTTTCTGTTGAATGAAATTGCGATAATTGTTCAGTGTTGCAGGTCTGCTCTATACCGATGTCGTTGTTGTTGTTGTTGTTGTTGTTGTTGTTGTTGTAACAGAACCGACTGTCGTGGGAACGGCTTTATACCGATAAATGGGATCGGTTGTATGGAAATGTCAATCAACCTTTATTCTTAAATTTAAAATATGAAATTTCAAATTTCGAGCATAAAAATATAAATTTTTGTTAATGTTATTTTTAAAAAATATTCATTGAACATGATGAACTGAAATGGATGTAATTGAAACCAATGCATTTACTTTTTTTAATATCTAGAATTAAAAAAAAAAATCATTGATTATTTATTATTTTAGACCGTGAAAATTTGTCGTTCGAAATTGACCAACTATAAGTTATACTTACTCACTTACTTAATATATCGCTTAAGCGATTCTGGCCGAATTGAGGGACCTATAGTTTTACGCCGACTCTGAACGGCGAATGTTGTTTTGTGAGAAGTTTTTTTTCATGGCAGAAATACACTCGGTGGTTTGCCATTGCCTCCCGAAGGGCGACATCTATTAGAAACAACTTTTTCTATAATTTTTTATGTTACTTGCGCCGGCCTATACACTCGGCTACGGCGGCCGCCAAAAAATAACGCATTACAATGGAAAAAAAGTACGGCAAAACCACGAAAAACTATTAGAATATGTGAAACCTCAAGCTGCAGAAGTTTTTACCAAGCAAAGGCAGCTTTGCGAGTTTTTCAGCGAAAAAGATTTCAGTTTGAATAATTTAATTGACATTTGCAGCGATGGAAAAAAAACTAACACAGACGTTTTGAATGCCATAATACGGCTCATTCTATAACTTAAAACATACAAATACAAATTTCAAACTTTTTGGAAATTCACAAAAATTCAAAAGTCGTAATAAAACTTTTAATCTTTTTAATTCAGTTTAAATGAATGCAAGTTTTAAGTGAATAAAAATTCTCGTTAATTTTTGATAATTTTTGTTACAAGTTTTTGATATAATAAGTGGTAAATATAACTGGCAATTGTGTAACACTGAATTTTGTTCAATATATGTCCAGCACTGTATGTATGCATGTATGTACATACATATAAGTACATAAAGGTAGGCTGAAAATCTTCTTTTTTATCGCTCACAGCAAAATTATGGTGTATTATGTTTTAAAAGAAAATGTGTGCGAAAGATCAAAAATGTCAGTCAGTATCGTTTGCTTGCCGAAATCCATCCCAGTTCAACTTGTAAAAAAAAACATTTTTTCTTAGTTTATTTCAATCGCAAGTTTCATTCACTACAAAAAAGGTCCGTATACCAAATTATGCCGGACTAAAAATTTAGGAAATTAAATTTTATTAAAAAAAATATTATGTTTTGGACATTAATATCATATTTATTAATAAGTTGCTCATTTTGCTGGAAATTAAATTTCCTACTAGAATGTCCCTTTATTAATTACTAGAGAAAGACCGAGCATCGATTTTTCGGTAAATTTTAGTCGAAGCCGAACCGAACATTTTCAAGATCTAAAATATGAAATCAATGATGTTTTTATAACTTCGAGGCTTTTCTGGTTGTTGTTTAAAAAAAGGTACATAAGGTTATATCATATCCATTTTGAGTTCATAACATAAACATATTTACATATGTTTGCAAAAAATAACAATAATAAAAAATAAATTAATTAAAAACCTAAAAGAAAACACTCGTTTTAATGGCAGATAGAACTTAAAAGTATAAAATATTGTTTAATATACATAAGTGTAAAATAAATAATAGAAAAAAACTATATCATTTAAAGGGGTACTACTATATTGCTATAGTAAATTTACGTTTAAATAAACTTATTAAAGGGGTTTCAATAATTGGTACCAATCACCCTACCGTTCTCTTAAATGATATGAATTTTTAAACAATTATTTATCAACAATTAATTTCGAGCATCCCGCGATTTTTAAAAATGATATAGTTTTTATTTCTGTTAATTATTTTTTTACTCTTACATTAAACCTCATTTTACATTTTTTAGTTCTAACTGCGTGTATTTTTTTTACTACTACTACTATTGTTCATTTTTTTATTTTTTAGGTATATCTATTAATACGTGCTTTTCAAGTATTATGTTTTAACACTGTTATTTATTTATTGTCCACCCGCAAACAGCTGAGATCTTAGATAATTGACCGCACATTCGACCTGTTTTTTTTTTATTTCATCTGGTATCACAGTGTCGATGTCTTTATTACCCAAATTTCGTGTGGAATCAATTAGTTGATCTTGTGCGTTTACTTTTTGAATAACCGTTCCTTTATTCTCAAAATATTGCCATTTTTAGAACATTAAGGACAGCTATAAATGTCGTGTTTCCTTGTTGGCGCATGTTTTGTTTAATTTCAACTAATCAGAACTGCCGTCTTAAATGTGTAGCTGGCTTGTTGTTGTTGTTGTAACAGCATAAACCAATCCCCATAACCTTTGAGGAGTGCTGCTGAAGTGACAGTCCTTGACTTCATATGATCTGGTTGGTGAAAAAATTGAGGTCCTCGATCTGGTGTTAACTGCATTAAATCGCCGAATAGTAAAACATTTATGCCTCCAAAAAAAAAAAAACATTTTCGCAAACGAGAATCGACCATGCAACGCTCTCGTAAGGTGCCATAGAAATTTCAACATTCAACATTTTGTCTTGGGGTGACTCTTAGGTAGTTACCAGTTAGAAGTGGAATGTTGACGATAACTCCATACTTTTACCATGCTAATTTTAGCAGACGGTGTAATAGTGACCCACCGTCCAATCGTGCTGCAATTCCAGTAAGATTCAATATTTTTCATAACATGTGATACTTGTCCTTCATGTAGAATATTCATACAAATCTTAAAAAGCTTACGAGATATTGGACTCTGCGTGTTGTATTTGTTGAATTGCATCTGCTGGTTCTCCTTTTCATAAGTACTTTGCAATATAGTAAGCTATTGTTTCGTTTGATTCGGATGACTGAATGCCCTTATTACCTGCCCAGAATCTAAATAACTCTAGATGTTAATTATTAACCCAAGTTTTTAGCTTTCGACGCTTAAGAATAAAATTATCTGAAGAATACACCACTATAAGAGTCTCGTCACATTCTCGGGTCTACCATCACCTAGTAGCAAAGCCTTTCGTGAAAGTTACAGAATATGTTGGGGGACCTAAATACGTGGGCTCATTCCGATAAGCCTCAGAGCCTCTCAAAACCTTTACATAAAGGTGTACGTCTTCGAAAGGTCCATCTTCATAACAAACACTTTTCGCACATGCTGATATAGTGTTTTTGACTCGATAATATTCGACGAAATATTGAAATATTGTGCCTCTTCCCAAAAGTATATACTAAAAGTAGTTTAGTGACGTAATCTCTACGGGCGTTTACTCTGCAAGTCCGTTCTTTTCGTATGTAAAAAGTGTCACGCAAATTCTTCTGCTTTCACTGTGTGTTCCACACTTACGACATTATCAATTGTGTTGCGGGTAATTTCATTAAGGTGCTGTGAAACCTGTAATTTCTGTTCAACATTTGGCTGCATAACATCAATAGGCCCCATTACTGACGTCTGCAGTGGAATTGTTTGATGTGTCGCTACTTGTCGAGAAGTAATTGTTTGGGTCCCTACTCTCTGAACATTCTGGCATGTTTGGATTTCTGGCTCCACAAAGTCAGGTATATCTAACGACAGTGCGTCAACATAATCAGGTTTAAACTGAATATTTTGACTATCTGTTGTACGCTTACAAATCTTCACGAACTCTTTTATACTATCGCATTCAATTATACAAGCTTTTCCATTGTTCGTTGCTTTGGCACCCTTTCGGCTATCCAAGGTAATATTTATTATCATAACGCATAATTCCAGCATTATTTGAGGACCTTGGTAGCATTTTCGGAAGGTTTTCAGTAACCTTAAAAAAAACAGCGAACAATATCACCTTACCTCGGAAACCATATTGCCCAAATACGCCACTTAAGTTGATAATTTTAACAAACGGAATAAACGTGAAATCAGTCTTTGTTCAGCTTATGGCAAGTTCGAAATCACTTCTGGAATAGGACCTGTATCCAAATTATTTCAATACTATTTAGATGGTGAAGTATTTTTCTTTGAATTTAAATGAATCTTGCAATGGTTGCAAAAGACCAAGCCATTTTTTTTTACTTAAGCTCATCAGCGAAATAAGGTGATGTTTTTCTTTTTATAATCTACTTTGAGATCTGATGCTGATAGCACTTTTTAGAACAAACCTCACGAATTCTATAACAAATCGTGTTAATCGCCTGCATAAAGCTCTAAATGATTTTCTGGAATTTTCCCACATTTGCTGCATACAAATCCGCACATTTCCGAGTATTTCGATACTCGAGAAACCGACAAATGTATACGGACAAACATATTATCCATTTTAGGAAATTCTTTTGTAATCTGAATATAGCCCACGTTTTCTCTACTACCAGCTGATTTTTGTAAAAGATTCGCCAAATTTGTAATATAAATTTAATCGAAATGTATTGGAATTAATTTACTAATATGACAAAAACAAGAAAAAAGTCGGACAAGCGTAAAATAATTCATCGATGTTACAAAATAAATAAGATTAACCTATTATCTTTGTGAAGTAATATACATAAATATTCAGCTGAAGTCGATACCGATGTAATATTTGGTATAATGAGATCTTTTTACATAAGCGTTAAGGGGAAGGACTCGGATTATAAAAAACCCATATCAACCCAAATGAATCGAATTCAATGCCGCTTGGTCGTAATAAACAAAAATTTACTCTAAAGCTAGAACTCACTTTAAGTATTAACTTAATTTTTACTATGAATACACCTCTTTGTCGTAAAGCTGCTTACAACTATAAAGCCGACTATAATTACGCGCCAAAAACTTTTTGTAGTCAACTTTTCTTTCACCAAGTAATTGGCTTTAAAAGGGTTACGAATTGTTTATATCCAACTAGAACAATAAATATGTAATAAATTTAGTATTTTATTGAAATAATAGAAACGATGTTGTCCAAGTAAAATTTTAAACACTCCATCGAGCAATAGCTGCCAAATTTCAAATTATTATCTACTTTAATTCAGGAGTTATACGCCGAACCTCATATCTGAACAACCAGTTGTATGAAAGTTATCAGTTATTGTGGTCTGATCTCTGCTGTCTGAATCTCACTCTTTACTGTAGGAGTTATATCACAAAACCTCATATCCCAATAATAAGTTCATCGCATCTATAAGTTATAGTAATCCAATCTTAATAATTTGCATTACGCACTTCCCATTATATGGGAAAATATGGGAAATCACATGTTCTTAGCTACTCTTAGGAGTTATAATGGAAAACCTCATATCTGAACAATCAGTTGTATAGAAGCTATATAATGTATGACGAGTAGTCAGATGTGTTCGCAATTAAACTGAAACTTTACAAGTTACACAAAAAAAAGTTTAAGACACTTTAAAAAAACACACATTAAAGGTAGATATAACTAAAAAACAGAAAATAATGTTTAATATAAATGTAAATTAATTAACAGAAAAAAATCTACATAATTTTTAACAAGCGTGGGGTGCTTTGTTATACTAAACCTACTTTTGAAGAAACTTACTAAAGGTGTTTCTCCGCTTCTTTAAAATATTATCAAATTAAACTATTTTATTTTTATTAAGAATTTATTTCGTATAGATTTTTTTCTGTTCATTATTTTACACTTATATTAAACATTATTTTCTGATTTTTAGTTTTATCTACCACTAAGGCGTGATTTTCTGTAGTTTTTAGTAGTGCGTACTTCCGTCGATCAACATTCATCCGGTTTCTTGAGGGAGCTACAATCTAGGTTTCCAGACCATCGTGTTTTGCTGTAGAAGATTCCGAATATTTTTCCAAGCAAATTCACAGAACTTAATGCGGAGGAAATATGTACGTTCAACCATGCATGTTTTTGAAGACCAAGGCCCAATGATATCATTATAATGATGATATAATCATTTTTTATCTTCATTCCTCATTCTTGCAGACATTGTTCAAAAATTCCGATAAACCAACGAGCAAAATCATTTATTGACGCTCTAAACAACTGCAACAAGCAGTTCTACCCATCGAAACATAAGCTTTTACTAATTTGCACAACTCTTCCGGTTTCTGTGGCTTCAAGCGAACGCTCTTTTTCATGAAGGCCGATTAAATGGGTGCGCGTTGTTGAACGTGCATTGAGACGTGGAAGTAACGAATGAGAATGTAATTGATATTATGTCGAAGGTGACAAGGAGAATGGATATTCTTTTATAAGCTGAAATATCCGTCAAAAATTATAATAGGTCCATAAAGCTAAATAATCGCCAAATAAAGGTAGGGCTTATCAATATAATAAACATATATTAAAAAAAAAACCTGAAATATTTTGCCTTAATTCTTGAAGGCATGGTATTCACTAGGACCTCAATTGATTTCCTTATAACGGGAGCATATCAAACCAGTTCTAAAATCTTTATCAATTGACTTTTATTTGTTGGCTTCTATTTAGCAACTTCACACTTCATTATGTGTCATAAGTGCTCAATAGGGTTTAAATCTGGCGAGTTTCCAGGCCAATCCAAGCGTTAAATCATTAGATCGTTAAATGTATTGGCCAACTAAAATTAAAGGTTCGAGCTGAATAGGATCATATACACCAATATTGTATAGATGTTTTACACAAGATTTGTTTCCAATCAAAACTTACCCATTTTGCACGAGGGCATGGCGCTGAGTCATCCTGGAAGATAAGGCGATCCGTATAAGGATAATGCTCTTCAATTGCGGGTACTATAAAATTGTCGCATATTTTTGTGCATTCATTATTCCATCAATATAGTGTAGAGGCCCCAAAACATGGTATGAAAAGCAGCCCCAAATCATTTGACTTTGAGGAAACTTAACTTTCATTACCACACAATTATCCTAGAACCTCTCACCACCTGAACGGCGCACGTAAAGCAACTTTTGTGAGCTTAGCAAATTAAATTTGCTTTCGTCAGACCACATAATTTGTTGCCAATCATTTTGATCCCAATTTTGGTAGCCCAAGAAATTCGTGCAGCCTTCATTTCTTGTGTTAATAGTGGCTTTTTGGCTGGGCTTCTTTCATATAAACCCACATCTCTAAGCCGTCGGCGTATGGTTTCGACACTTAAATCCACTTGGTGAAAATTTTGCATCTCCGCCCTTATAGAAAATGCACTTTTACGAGTAAAGCGGTCGCTTAAACTTATCTGCCGCAGTATGTTGTCTGTTCTCTCAGTTGACTTTCGAGGACGACCTGATCCCTTTTTCCGCTCCAACACGTCATTATTCTCCTTTCTTTTTTGTTAAAGACGAACAGTAGTTGAATGGCTACAACCAATTCTAGCTGCTATTTGCCGAGAAGATAACTTTTCTTCATATAATGCCAATATGCGAATTTTTTGATCACGCGTTAATTTCTTCCGATTATTTGGCATTTTGCACAACTTTTCAAATACATAACCAAAACACAACTATAACTGAACAGTGTGCAACCCAATTTCATAAAAAATAAATGGATCTAGAAGAATTTTTTTCAAATTTACAGTTATATAGCCGAAGATAGTCTACTAAAGTGGTGTTTTTTTTTTTTGACCGCAAGTGTATATACATATACTTATGTAAAGCAGTTAGCCAAATAAGTTGCATGGCGTTTCGTTTTCTGTGGCAAGAACTCTCCTCCAATTCACGACACACAGAAACCAATTGGGTCTAATCAGATTCTAATATCAAAATCAGCAAAAGTCTGTTAATTATTTTACACTTATATTACGGCGAAACCAAATTAGGGCAACTGCATTGCTTTATTATTTCAATATTAGTATATTACATAAAATGCAATCAATTTTATTGTTATTTAAAAATAATAATAACATTACATGTAAAGTTTGGTTTAAAGTCAAACAATTTGTATGGGTTTGTAATTTGTTTTAGCTTATCTGTTTCCTATTATTTTGCTTTTGTATTTTAGCCATATGTACGCCAAGGCAATATAAAATTACGCAAATATTTCAAAATAATTTCCAATAACCAATATTGAGAGCAGCCAAGTGAATAAAGCTTCTATCATTGCACAAATCGTTTTTCTAATTCACGCATAACTTGTTATGCTTCAGTATTGTGTAGTGACAGGGAGAAACCAAACATCACCCGGGCTGAATTACTCAAACGGCTGACAGGGTAGTTTTTAATCCTTTTGATGTGCATACTTTGCCTTTTATTTTTAAAGTTTTTTTGGGCCGTACGGCACTAAATCTCAAAGCTCGATGTCATAGCAATAATAATCATAATTTGCCGCGTCTATCATACCGCTCGATTGTTCTTTCAAGCCTCTCCCATAATTTGTAGCGTGGGTTTTGATGTATTACCATAAATTGGGAGTTCGGCAGTTATATTATGGCGCCGCCAAAATGGGTACTTGTGCGTCTGTGATGGAAAAGTGTATGAATATCATGGCGAACGGTAGTCGGAGAAAAAGGTATATTTGAAAATTGCGTTAACGTAAATTACCGGAATAAAGCCATCTTATTCATAAATACCAAACGAACTCAAAACTGTTTAGTATTTTAAATAATATCTGATGAGCAAGCCCTTGAATCCATTTATTGCATCGAATTCGATCGTGACAAGTTCTACTCGTTATGTGTTGACAGCTTCCTTTAAAAATGATTATTTAATGGAAACTTTCAATAATCACTGATTTGGTGTTACTTTTTACGGACGGAAACTTAAGATTTTACATGAAATATTATATCACGGAAGACACGACGCTTATAAGAAAAAAAAAACCAACATGCATAGGTAGCGACGTATCAAATATATGTATTTATATATAAATATATATGTATGTATGCACTATATACATATGTATGTCCATCAATACCTACATAAATTTGTCGCCTTGGACCATTCCGGCACTAATTCAAGACGACCAGTTGAGGACAAGTTCTGGACCACTTCGGACTAAATATTTCGGGATCACTTCAATACCTTTCAGGAGCTCGGGGCTGGTTTACCACTAGAACTACTTCTACTATTTAGTTACTACCACCTACAACTTCTACTACCTATGCTAACTGCCACTACCAATAATTACTACTACTACTGCTAACTACTATTACAACTACTAATTACTACTATCACTACGACTACTACTGCTACTATTTTTACTAACGCTGCTACTACTATTTATCTCTTTGTAGAGTCTACCCCCAAGTTTTTCATCTGGCTCGCGCACTTACATAGGTGCACGGGTTTTTTTCTGTTTTTTTGTGCAAAAGTTACATATATCTGCCAAAACACACTGCAGACACGACCGCGAAATATCCCAAAATTTGTATAAAATATACGCGCATATACAGGGTTCAGGTACCTGCATATGAGGCGACCATAACACAAACCCTGTTAATAACAACATCATATATATACGTAGCAGACGTTAATTAAACAGAACGAAAAATGACACTGAAGATGACCAATGTTTTCTATAAATTTCATAATTAACTTTTCCTAGGATCTTGTTTATCGTGATTGTCAGTTTATTCTTCCTTTATTTTCTCTTGCTATTGTAAATTTTGGGGTTTTATGTTGTTTGTTGAGGTAATCTAGGCTTTCTTGTTCGTTGTTGCTGTTTACAGATACAGTTGGTTTGGAGACTAACCGGCTTCGGCATTGTGCCATCTTCAATGCCATTTTTTGTTCTCAGAAACCAAATATGGGAAGAGATGACGGCAAATCGTTCCAATATACATCAAAAACAGGTGTTAAATGCCGCTCACAAAAACATACCAACACTAACTCAAAGGAACAATACAAAAATATTCCAGCATGTTAAAACTGCACAGAGAGCAAATCAGCATGTCCCTGCAAAAATCGTGATTAGGGCTTATTTTATATGGTTAAAACAAAAACGAAAAAGATTTAACATGAAAAATATCGTGAACATTGTAAAGGGAAATCGCAAACAAATTTTGTAAATAATATATGTATGCTTTATATAGGGCCGGGCCGTCAGAGGCACTTATTTTGGGAGGAACAATGCTTATTTCACTTATACACTTACTTTTCTGAATTGCTTAAAACGAACGAAAATGTACTGATTTTATAAACATTTGAGCTATTCACGCCATCCAGGTTATCGGGTTATCTGGTTAGGTTGTCTTATTTTTTTTTGTGTTTACAAAAACAATTATTAGGTTTTTACTGTTTCTAATAATAAAGTGGGCTGTAGTAAAATATTGATATCTACATACATATACATAAATATCGGGTCTTGCAATAAGAACGCACCAAAGATTTTTTAAATAAACCAAAAACGGTTTGGGATATGAATAAAATTTTTTATTCCTGAGAAAGTACATTCGATGCCATTATGTATGGAACTCGATTTGTTTTGTATGGACACCACGGGCACGCTTGCAGAATTCCAGACGCTGAACCCAATTTTCGACGGTTTTCAAGCATAAATCGGCCGATACTGCTGCAATTTCACGTTCGATATTCGTACGAACTTCATCAATCGTCGCTGGCTTGTTGACATAGACTATAGACTTAACGTAGCCCCACAGGAAATAGTCTAACGGCGTCAAATCGCACGACCGAGACGGCCAATTGACTGGGCCTTTCGTGAGATAACACGTTCACCAAACTTGGTTGTCAATAAATCGATTGTGACATTCGCTGTGTCGCTTGTGGCCCCGTTCTGTTGGAACCACATATTCTCCAAGCCAAGCAATTCGGGTCAAAAATATTCGGTTATCATTGAGCGGTAGCGATTCCCATTCACAGTAACGTGCCGGTCTTGATCATACCAGCCCAATGACGCCGCCGACCCATAAACCGCACCAAACCGTAATTTTTTTCGGGATGCAATGTTGACTCATGGAGTACGTGTGGATTATTGCCTGTCCAATAACGCATATTTTGCTTATTGACGAAGCCATTCAGCCAGAAATGACGACGACCATAAATTGGACGTAGCGCTCTTAAAGTTGAAGCCATTGACTCCGAATTTCGGTAGTAAATTTTAATAATTTCGACTCATTGTTGGATCGTATATCTTTCCATGATGAAATGACAAACCTTATTAAAGAGAAATGTCAAAAGAGCGGGAAAAATATGGCGTCGTTTGCTCTCACTATCGGTCTACTTTTGCAGCGTCCCTATTGAAAACCCCTTTACATTTGCGGATTGTTTTAGTATACCATTACAAGTGCATTATCGGAGCAACTAAACTATAATTATTCTTCCATCAAACTAAGTAAGATATCTCTCAATACATTTGGACAGACGATTATTTGGCGAAATCATATAACCTCTAGAATGGGTCGCGTACAAAAGATAACAATTAGGTATGCCCTTAGTTTGAAACCCAAAATCGTATTTTCTTGAAAGTATTTTTAATTATTAGTCGATTCAAAAATGGGATATATTATTGAAAAGATAATTTAAAGTACTCTATTGTTACATTCCTAAAGAAAGAAAAGTATCACTTACTAAAATGCTTCATTTTGTGAAGAACAAAGGCTTTTAGGGAGGGTGGAAATTGTGCTTCAAGATATAGTAATGTATACGTATGTATCTACACATATATGTATATGTATATATACCTATTCACGTGCGTACCTTAATATCACTACATACATACAAACTATGTATGACTTTAATAACTACAACAACAATAAATATAAGACTAGCATTAAGAGAACTTATCGTGAGAGTATAACATTTAGTAATAAGAGAAATTAGAATAAGCTTTATGTAATTATGCTTAGCTATGTTATAAAGAAATAAAGAAAGTTAGTTCTTAATGTGACACAGAAAATTGCGTTTCATTAAAAAATATTAATATAAACAAATTTAAATTTTTTCGTGGCATAGCTATAAATGTTTTTATAAGGGAAGGAAATAAACACTTATTATCTGTATATATACATATGGCCGCGCATAACTTGAGAACGAATAGCCCGATTCAAAAAGCCTTCGTTTTGTTGTATTCCCATAAGGAATAATGCTCTCTGAGAGCAATGTTCAATTAAACGATATTTGCGGGCAATGCGCGATCTGAGCGTACCTCCGCTGAAGAAGTCATTGGTTTTCAGACAAACGAATACCTGACACAATTAAATATGTCGAGCCGCTACGGAAAGCAAACGATATGCCACCTGTAGAGTTACTTTGCGAACAGGCGATAAACGAAGAGCTATGACTATTTTATGTATATATTCTGAATGGAAGAAAATGTTCCAAGGTATTCAAGGGGCCACCCGCTGGTAGTGGTAGATACAGGAGCAGGAAAAACCAACAGGAAAATAATTGGTCTAACTTAGTGTTTCCAATTGACGCCAGTTAGCAAGAGAAAGGGACGACTGACGCACAATGTTTAACTCGGCCATAATAGCCTAGACAATAATAGCAACAAAATGCATAGTAGATAGGTTTTGTGAGGGGCTGGGTCATGGCAATGCATTCGAAGGTTCTTCCCACTATTTGAAAACCTTTTTTAATTTACTATAATTTGACGTTTCCTGTCATGACGTGTGAAGCCGTTGAAAAGCATATAAAAAATATAAAATATAATTTTAAATCTATGTATATCTACATACATAAGTACAAATACACTTACCATAAAAAGGGAATCCCAAAAGTTAAATTACGGTGATATTAAACGCACACCCTTGGCCCATTTGTCCTAAATACCCGAAAATAATCTGAATATTACCTCATAGTATGTGTGCAGGATCTTTTTTGGTGTGAGATAATTATTCAGGATGATTCCATTGTACACATTTTTAAGAGTTTTCGTGCTTAAAGTACTTTTGCCTCAATTGTTTATCTGAAAAAAAAAAAATACAAATAATAATGAAGCATAATTAGATGTAAATATTTGCCTCTTATTTAAGACAGTTTTGTGTCTATCATGTGTCTAATCATGTAGATAATTATGTAAATTGTATTAAGTCTAACAATATTTCAACAAAACATGAAACACTATTGAAAATACCCAAGATATATAAACATATAGTGATTTGTAAAGAATAGTACCACCGCACAGTAGTTTCACAAGTATGGAGCAATGGTCAAAATTCGTTTTCTTAAATGGAAGAAATCGGATTAAAATTGCGGCTATTTTCGATATAATGATAAGTATTTTTGGAATATACACCGCGATATTTAAATAAGTAACGGCTGGAGTCAAGTTGAATTGAGCGAATTTTAAGCAAAACATTTAATTTCTAAGGAATTTTGGAAAATGGGCGTGGTCAATCTTACTTATGATGAAATATGTGTATCCTCTTAACAGATTTCATCTAAACTTAGTAAGCTCATTTCTGTTAGCTCCACTCAAATTCTACGATATTTCACTATGTAATTATTCAAAATTCTCTGGGTTATATTTATTTCAGCTGAATTTTCCAATATTTTACTTAAAAACAAGAAAGTGAGTAGATATAAATTCATAGCATATGTGAGAAAAATTAATATTTGTGCCTTGAAAATCAACAGTTATAGGAGCTGCTTGTTAGTGGTTAGAACATAATTAAATATATATTTAGGGTAAGGTTTGGCTCGTTGCGGGCGTGTATAAATAAAGGTGTAAAAAGTAGCACCTCAAATTTAGGATGCACGACGGTGTCCTTCAGAGTTTTTTAAAGCTTATGCAAAAATAAAATAAAACAGAAAGCATTAAGGGCAATAATACAACTTTACTTAGTCCTGCCATAAGTTCTGTTACAATTTCAGACCGTTATAAAAATTAAACTATAATACAGTTTTTTTAATATTAAATGGGCGATGTACAAAATTTGCTTTCCCACAACTCCTTAAACAATTCGGCCATCTATCAATAGCAGTACGCACAGTTTCTATTGGTATTGACAACGCTGCCCGAACCAAAGATTTTTTGAGACTCTGCAAATTTCTGTGGGGTATTCGACAGTTCATGTTCTCTAATTGTGATCACGAAACGGATCAGACGGGTCTAGTACGTATTACTTATAAACTACAACAACTAACAAATAAAAGCAAGTGCATTTAAGATGATAATAACATTGTTATTTTATTTTTTACCATTAGTTCTTGTTATTTTTACAATTTGTTATTATTAGTATATGAACAACTATTTAAGAAATAACTATTTAAAGAAATTTCCTTGTAAATTTATTTTAAAAAAATCTGGTAATACCATGAAATAAATTATTCAAAACTAATTAATGGTTTCTCATTATATTTCTTCTAAAAAAAATGGGGAAACTTTTCTGTATTAGCATATTTGTTACGTAATTAATATAAAGCAGTTCATATGATTCGAAGTGCAATTATATTGTGTTGGTAGCACTGCTGATAAACTTTGCGTTATGAGTAGCTTAAACGATTTTAAGTTTTCAAAAGTTGTGTGAAGTTTTCAAACGTTTCAAAAGTGGTGCGAAGTATGCATAATCAGCTCTTAAGTGTACAATAATTACAAAAATCGATCTTAAGTTTTCCAAAGTTGTATAAAGTAAGCATAATCAGCGCATAAGTGTACAATAATTGCGGTCACCGCATGCAGATCTCTGGTGCAGACTAAGAATTGTCTAAATTTACTAAAATTATTTTTTTTGTGTTCCTGCAACCCAGGTTATTCTTCCCGACCTACGAGGAAATATTTACGAAGATTTGCTAGAATATATTCTTCTCATCAATCGCAACTCATTATTGTAAATCAAATATTTTATCAAAGAATTGCTACTATGTATAGCATATGACATAAATTATAATACATATATATATATACGATTTATGTGTGTGTATTTTGTTTTGTCATGTATGTACATAGTTTTTTACCGAACCTAACTGAATCCCCCGTCCAAAGACCAAAAAGCCGCTTTGCCGAATCAATCCAAAAGTGCAAAAATGGCGCGAACCGCTAACCCACCCGACCAAAATTTTTCATCCGGTTCAAGTCCTTGTTTTTAACCGGTCAAACTGTAGATGTGTGTTTAACCATGAAGAAGGAAGCACAGCAACTACCTACGGCAGCAAGAACAAGCGCAGCGGCGTCGCAAATAAAACGCAAAGCCATGTTTTCTTGTGGTGCGCCAGGAATGTACCGCGCAAATCGCCCAAAGTGAAGCGGACATAGCCGAGAGAGTTCACAATATCGTGAGATATTCGTTTAACTCAGTGAATACTACCACCGTTGGAAGATCCAGTCCATTGGTCCACATTGGGATGTTTGGAATAACGGTAGAAGCTCTCTTCGCACTGGAGCTAAAACTTATGTTGCCAGCGCTACTCTGAAGAAAATTTTAGCAAGCCAGGGGTGAGTTTTCCACGATATCATGGCTGACGTCACGTTGGCAGATGGAAGAACTACTACGCAAAAGGTATTATCAACTATTTGCAATCGGCAATCGCCTCGTCCTAAAGCGGTAAATGAATACGCGAACTTTGTGTGCTATGTTATGAAGAGTGGTACTTACATCGACGATGCCGCTTCGCCCAGAATGGAATTATGGGCCAACGGTAATGGTGAAACGCTTATATTCCAACGATTATTCCACACACTCAGTATAGGAAATACTCAAAAGTTCAATACCAGGTGGAGAATCTACGCCCGAGAACGCCACCTATCTGTTTGCACTTCCAATAAAAGTAATATCAATGCACAAGCCAAACTCGGACAGTGGCAACTATCCTCTAAATAAATGCAAGTCTGTCGAAGAATTGCAACCAACTTCAAGTATAGTGTTTAACTGACTAACGGGAACTCCCCGGATGGTTTTTTAATATATACATAGTTGGAATAACGGTTTGTGTTTTAAAAATGTCTAGGCGAAGAGGCCAAACAATTATTGAATTGAGAGAGTTGGCTATTAAGCATTCCAACGATCGAAAATCTGTGCGTGAAATTGTCGACAGAAGTCATTCTACTCTTCACGATATAATTAAGAGTTTCAAAACCAACAAACAAGCTTCCCACAACAAGATTTTTACTGACTCAGATACGCGAAAAGTTAAATATAATCTTTTCCTTAGTGCACCAAAGTAAGCTGTTATAGCTGCAAATTAGTTGAGAAAGAAATCTAATGCATCTACCATCAGAAATCTACTTCATAAGGCTGATCTAAATGGTAGAATGGCCCGACAAAAGCCGTTGATCAGCAAACGCAATCGGACCATTAGATTAAAATTTGCAACGAAAGTAAATTTAATGTTTTTGGCTCCGATGGAAAACCATGTTTGGAGGAAATCAAATGAAGAGCTGCAACTGCGCAATCTGAGACCAACTGTCAAACATGATGGCGGATCTTTGCATTTTATTGAAGGAATAATGAACCAGAATGACTATCTTAACATTTTAAGAGAAAACTTACCAAAAAGTCTTGAAAAATTGGATCTCGGTGATGATTGGTATTTCTACCAAGGCAAAGTGCGTTCTTGGTTGCTTCATAATTGACACCATGTTCTGGAAACGTCACCCCAAATATTAATCACCCCTGATAAATCCTATTGAAAATTTATGGGACTATCTTGTCGCAAAAATTCGACAGCATTCCGTTTCAAGCAAAAATGACTTCAAATCTATCTTATTACAAGAATGGGGAAAAATCGAGCCTAGTTTTTGCGAAAAGTTGGTTAAATCAATGCCTAGCCGGCTCAAAAAAATTGTTCAAAATAAAGGCCTTCATACAAAATATTACATTGTAAAATATATTTCGATATTTTAAAAAAACTTGTGGATTGTCCGAGTTTAGCTTGCGCATTGAATTTACTCTTATTTGATGTTTTACTAGAAATTGTATAATACTGAATTAATTTATATGTTTCGTTTTTATATTTTGGAAGTGCAATAAATGAGTAATTGAAAAAATATTTTACCTTTTTTTTAGTTGATATGGTTGAAATATTTTTAGGAAGGAAAATTTTTTTCTACGGTACCCGATTTTGGATTGGAGCCACTGTACATTGTATTGCGAAACGCACAAGCACCGTTCTAGCGGTTAACCGATCTCTCTAAGCAACGTTACTATATTCGCATATTTGGACGACATAATTCTATATTCAAGGAATTTTGAAGAGTATCTATGTATAAGAGCTTAGCAGACTTTTCGGCCGTAAACAACAGTATGGTCTCAAAGACAACTGTCGCTTTGCACGTTGCGAAGTTAGGTATTTAGGACACCAGATGGCATACGAGTGGATCCACAAAAGGTCGCAGCAATATCCCTGCGTAAGCCTCCTAATAACATTAAAGAACTGTTATCCTTTCTTGAAGCATGTTCCTGGTACAGACGTTTTGTACCTCAAATCGCAGAAAACGCTAAACCGCTTTCACAATTTACGAAGAAGAATACTACTTGGGTTTGGGCAGGTGAGCAAAAGGCTGCATTGGATGAAGTTTAATGGCTTTTGATTACGTCGCCCATCCTAAATCAAGCCGATGACAACTTGTCATTCAGAATAAGGACTGATGCCTGTGGATACGCACTGGAAGCCTAGCTCGACGGACCCAGCTTTTACAACCTTACAACTTGCACATCGACTACAAGCCAGGAAAGATAAATGTTGTGGCTGAATGTTGAGCCCAACCTGAAAGTTATTATCGCGTGCTTTGAGAATAAAACCGATGATGCTGCGCATTGGGCAGGATAAACAATGAACGACGGCATGCTCTAATGCTACAACGACGAAGACAGCAATGACGCACAGCTGGTTGTTCCTATATCTGAGCGTCCAGCCATCATAGATGACTACCACAACGAGAACACAACGGGTTATTATGGAATCGATCGAACCTTGTATAAGATGACATCGCGTTATTATTGGCCCGGTATTCGAAAATATATCGAGGACTAAGTCAAGATTGCCAGCGGTACAAGGCAAAGAACCTGACCCCAATTTGCTTATATCAGCGCAAACAGCGCTTTTAACTCATAGTCATCGATTTGTTCGGACCATTGCCACTTGATCCGAATGGGATGCAGTGGATTTATATAGTGGAAGTCGTCACAAGCCGTTGGGTAGAACTTTTCCCGTTGAAAGAAAAGGAAGCTGCCAGCCATACGCTTCGCCAAGAAAACGACCCGCTGTCAAAGTACTGGGTATACAGCCGCATTTCTCTATTTGTGCGTGAGTTAAGAACCACCGACGACGTCTAGCATTACTTAAGAAATATCATCCATTCAGAGAACTTCATTGCTGAAATCTCACCGTATCTAAGTACTATCGCAGGGGCTTCAAAGCTGCGCGAGAATGTGAATACAAACAGGAAGATGTCAATAAAGACATCACCAATTCACGACGACGAGAGCAAAAGGTACTACAAATTAGTTCCAAAGTTCTTGTGGTCAAGCACGTTCTGAGTAACGCTGCCAAAGGGCGTAACATCAAAGTTTATTCCACGACGAGATGGATCTTATCTCATTATTGGCAAACATGGTGCCACTTCGTGGTTGCTCATGAGGACAACCCACAATATCCTTTGGGCACATACCATGGGTCATTTTTTGGAGGGTCCGGTTAACATGATACGGCGTCGAGGACTTCCCTGGAAGACTACTTTAGAGGATACCTCATCGGGTCAACTTCAGTATCCTAGGGAAAGACTGAAACGACCGTAATTCTACCAAACTTAGTTTGACTCTAACTAGTCATTATATAAAGCAACTGTTCATAACATAATGCAACCCTGTGCGGTATGTATGAATACTAGGAAATGCATAACTGACGATTAGCTTCTTCGGAATCGCTATAAATACCGGTGCAAACCACCGTAACAGTTCACTTTCGTTTAGGATTTGGCTGAGTTCGTACAATACTGCTCTGGACAAGTCTTATAAATAAAGTTTATCTTAAATCGTACCTTGCGTTTTTATTGGACTTCCTCCCTATAGGCGAATCTCGTCCGAATTATTTGACAGGTCCATCAGGAGGCGCAGTAGCGGTCAGTTTTATTTAAAGGAAAGATGGGGCTAACCTATCCTATAACGCATATAGTAACTACAATTTAAACAAGTAATTTAAAAATATATCATTTATTAACGAGAAAAATGTTAAAACTACAATGTGTTTAAAACAACTGTAATCAAACTTTTACACATTTTTTTTATTTCCACATATGTACATATGGAAAATAAACATAAAATGCGTAATGAACAAAATAATTCAAGAGAATCTATCGTTAATGCATCAATTGTTTTAGATAGGAAAAAAGGAACTAGTACACTTTCCTAAAATCCAAAATGTAAACAATTTGAAAGTTTAGAGCTCTCCTCAAGTTTATACGATCAAAATTTTATAACACGAAAACAAGTAATAATTGTACAAAATACAATTCGTCAATTTTTAGATCTATTGCAAGTAGCAATTAATTAATAAAATAAATTTAAATGAAATTCCCAGTGAATGAAATTTCTTTAATGTTTTTGAAAATCACCTTTTTGAACATCATACATTATATAAAATTAAATGTTTACTTATACATAACGAAAATGGTTTTGTTGGTTGACATAGTGATGTATAAACATTTGAAAGTCGTTTTAGGACTAATGAGATACATAAGTTGTTTAATTGGTAAAATTTATTTAGAACTAATTAAAGATTTTACAAGTCCACCATTACATTACAAATACTGTCGTATGTAAGAATGAAATATTTAAGCACTAAATAATAAAAAAATGAATAATAAGCAAGCAAAAAAAAACGATTACATTTTATTCTTCCCAATGTTAGTAAGTAAACAATAAATATTTTATTTCAATTCCACATCATTCTTGGAATAATCACATTATAAATTCGTTTTGCATTCACATTTATAATGTATAATTTTTATTTTAAGAATATAATAATAAGGAATTCAAAGACTATATTTAACTTCAGACATAACAAATTTTAACTTAATTTAATTTTAAAATTTTTTAGAACATATCGTTCTTCAATTATCTCGAATCATTCCCAAATACGGACGAAACCGACCTTGAAAGTAGAATTATCGGTCTTAAAAAATATTAATTTTATACTTTGTTTGAGGGTTTTCGGTATTACAGCCCTGTGACTAAAAATCTTGCTTTCAAAAGTTCAAAATATCAAAACTATTTGAAAGCCACTAGGTATTATGAAACAATTTAATTTTGTATATTACACAGAGCGAAAATACCACCTAAAATACCCTAAAAATCAGAACAAAATTTAGCGGATTTCTCTATGATTTCTTTCCAATAAGAAACCATTCTTATGACGAATTAGTATGTATTTTCAATAAAATCAAGTTGATAATCTGTAAAACTAAGATGCAAACTTTTCAATGTAATTAAGAAGGTGGTCCGTTCAATTAAGATGAAACCCTTTCTAATAATATCTAGTAGATAACCTGTAAAATTAAGATGAAAACCTTTTCAATAAAATTAAGAAAGTAATCTTGGTTTTCATTAGAATTTTCCCTTAATTTTAATAAGCCGCAGATCTTATCTTGGTGGTCGCGTAGCCGAGTGTGTATCGTGTGCGCGCTTCATTCGGTGGGTCGGGCCGAGGCAAATAACATCAAAAATTATTAAAAAAAAGTTTTTTTCTAATGGCGGTCGCCCTTCGGCAGGCAATGGTAAACCTCCGAGTGTATTTCTGCCATGACAAAAAACGTTCGTCGTTCGGACTCGGCGTAAAACTGTAGGTCCCCCAATTTGTGTAGCAACATCAAGCGCACACCACAAATTTTAGGAGAAGTAAGTAAAAAGATCTTATCAACTTAAAATTATTGGTATCTAAATTGAAAAATTTTGAAAAATTGAAACTCTTTTCATTGAAAACTTCTGGAACAGTAAATAAGTTAATCAAAAATTTTCATTTCGAAAATACAAAATCCAAAGAACAATATTCGCAATATTAAACTAAAAACAATATAAAGTAGATTATTCACAAAGTACATATGTATGTGTTTAGGCTAAGATGTTTAAAGCTAAATTTGAATTAAAAAGAGGGCCTTTTAAAAATAAAAAGTGTTCCTTATTAATTAATTAAATAAGACCCTAGTCAAATTTAGAGAATTTTATTAATTTACTTTATACGATTTTTAATATAAAAACAAGGAGATTTCTTCTTACAATTTCACATTTTGGAACAAAATTCCATAAAAAATAAAATTAACAAGAATTTCTCCTTATTTCCAGCTGTTTCCTTTTCAATAAATTTGAGAAGAAATTCAAACCAACATTAAGATTTTCTAGTGAACATTCCTTCGATTTTGTCCTCTCTCGCACTCCTTTGACTTCAAGCGTTTTTAGATGTCGATCTCTTTATTAAAGGTGAACTTTTTAGCGCTATTTTTGGACTTTGTATCATTCTCCCCTATTACTTTCAAATGTCATCAATTTACTCATCGGTACTGAATTTTGAAAACATTCACGATTTTTCATTAACCTGCATACCATTCAGTTTCGATTTTAGGTCCAAAACATATATGTATAATGTGTTCAATTGCAGTAGTTTTTCTCCTTGGATCCAGGTATACAGCAGTCTAAACATACGAATTCCGCAGCAAATTTCTCCACGTTGCGGTTACTGATTTGTACAAAAAGCGGCATACTTTCCCTTCTTTTCGATCTTACACTTGCATGAATAATAATAATCACATTTTACTTCAATACTACATCTAGAAATTTATATTACATACATGTAGAAAATTATACACACAAATTCATTTCTATTTACACTTAAAGTAACATTTTGCTCTTTTCTTTGTAACCTTGTTGCAAAAGAACACTAGGTTGGATAATAAAATGCATGCAAACCAACAGCACTAACTCGGAAAAATATGCGAGTTGAGCCGACTCGGTAAAATAATATCCGACTTGAGATGTAGTGTTGGGAAGTGCAAAAATTGCGCTATTGTGAATTAGCCCTAAGAAGATACATGGGATATTTAGATTCAAGACCTCATTCGTTTTTATAAGCATAGTATTTGTATATATATAAGTACCTAACACCTAAAAATTGCCAGGACAACTATTTTCCGTTCTTAAATAGCACTAAATAAATCGCAACATTCATGAAAGAGGCTACTAGGGTTGCTTTTGCAAATAAGGACATTTTATCCGAGTTGGAGCATTCTGTTGCAACAGGGATGCAAAGAAACGGGCCCATTTGTTCTCATTTTTGTTGAAAAACAATATTTCGTAAGATTTTCATCGAGTAGTAGTGTTCGTCTCTCTTTAAGAATTCTGCATGATACAGAAAAGCTTCTTTCACTAGTTGCAGAGTAGCACCGAAAATTTGTCTCGAACGACTTCGTGGAAGAGAAAAATCTTTTCCCAAAATTTTAGGGCACCCCCAAATTTTTTTATTTCTTATAAAGCTATGTTTCCCCCTTAATGGTTTTTGTAAATGAAATGAACCTGTTATGTCTGAAAATGAATCTGGTATGTCTTTAAATTCATCAAAAGGTGAAATAGGCTTCGCTCTCTTTGATGTAGAAACAATTACGTTTATCAGTAGCATTTACTTGCTCACACTTCTGTGGAGTTAAAACCTGTAATCTTTTATACGGTGTGCTAAAAAGCAAAGCAACAGACTGTGTTGAAGTTGACTAGAACCTTATATTCACAACTGTAACGGTAGTTGCCTTTAAAACCGATATAACTTTCGAATCAGACATATTTGGTTCGTAGTGCCTAGGTAATTATTTGTACCACAAAACATAGTTTCTGAGCAGTTTTTAAAAAGGGATAAAAAAGCAAGAAAGTAGTCCATTAAATTTTTGTTGGTTCATGAAGTTACTAATAAATAAATGGCTACACAAAGTGTAGTTGGATATGTATGTATGTATGCACAACAATGTATATACATACATATCTACAGATGAAAATCTCGTGATTAACACACAAAACAAGTTCACGCACGTTCACGTAAGTAAAAATAACAGGCACGCACGGTTACGCAATTCCCACCTGAAATGTCGCGACCGTTTTTACATTGCTGCATATGTCCTTGGCTTCTTTTAGAAAATTACATACAGCTAAATTCAAGGTGTGTGTAGTACAACTTATTACGGTTAAATTATGTTTATGTTTATTTATTTGAATCAATGAAAATATAGATCCTTACATACTTATAATAATTACAGTACATACGTACATATTAAACTAAGATGTTATATGCATATAAATGTAACTAACTGCTAATATGCAAAAGGATTTTTCTGAGGACTTCATGTGATATCCACCGAGCTATGCGTAGATTTTATTGTATTCTAAGAGAGATCGCGTAATTATCTCGTTGATACTATAATTTGTTCGATACTTATTAACAAAAAATAATTCCTTAGGTAGCAGTTGCCTTACAGGAACCTATACGGTCATGGTTTCTAGCAGGTTAGAACAACTTATTTTACAATTAATAATGTCGTCTATAAAAATTAGAGAAGAGACTTTCAGTCTACATTCCAGATAACTCAAATCAATTAACTTGCAGCATGCCACATAATAGGCCTTGGTTTAGAGAATTGCAGATAATGCAAAGCAAATCTTAAAAACCTTTTCTGTATTCTCTCAAGGCGATAAATAAAAGAGACGTAACTCCACACTCCATATGATGTAATTTAAATGCGCTTTAACCCTTACAGGACCGTAAGGAAACCAAAAGTAATTTTTGTTATATCGGGTGTTTTTTTACAGGTTTGTTTTTCGAATAGAGATAAAACTGGCATTTTGTGGTCAAATCTGGCAACTCTAATGTCATTTATGTTCAGTTTGGTTTGCCATTTCATCATGAACAGGTTGACAAAAGAACAACGCTTGCAAATCGTGCAAATTTATTTCGAAAATAATGGTTCAGTTCGCGAAGTTTACCGCGAGCTCCGTCAATTTTATGGTCGACATAATCGTCCATCAGAGCAATTAATTCGGTTAACCATGGATCGTTTTCGCACTACGTTTACTCTATGTGATAATACGCATCCGCAGAGACGTCGAACAGTGCGCACCGAAGAAACAATTGCCGCTGTAGAGCAAAGTGTTGAAGAGGACCCGAATGAATCGATTCGCCACCGTGCACAGCAATTGGAGCTTTGTCCATCAACTTTATGGAAGATTTTGCGCAAAGATCTTGGCTTGCGACCTTACAAGATCCAGCTTGTGCAAGAATTAAAGCCGCGAGACCATGCAATGCGTCGTGATTTTGGTGTATGGGCCGAAAATGAGATTGATCTCGATGCTGATTTTCATCGCAAAATTTTGTTCAGTGATGAGGCTCATTTTTGGTTGAATGGCTACGTCAACAAGCAAAATTGCCGCATTTGGAGTGAAGAGAATCCACATGAGACCCTTGAAACGCCATTACATCCACAAAAACTGACTGTTTGGTGTGCTCTATGGGCTGGTGGAGTCATTGGGCCATACTTCTTCCGCAATAATGCTGGAGAGGCAGTTACCGTTAATGGAGACCGGTATAGAGCCATGATAACCGACTATTTTGTTCCCGAATTGGATGGCATGAATGTGGATGAGTTGTGGTTCCAACAAGACAGCGCTACATGCCACACAGCGCACGTCACAATCGATTTATTGAAGGAAACATTCGATGAGCGCATAATTTCGCGGAATGGACCTGTAAATTGGCCACCAAGATCGTGTGATTTGACACCATTGGATTATTTTCTTTGGGGATATGTGAAGTCGCTCGTCTACGCCAACAAACCAGAAACGTTAGGGGAATTGGAAACCAACATTCGTGGCGTTATTGCCGACATACGGCCCCATATGCTCGAAAAAGTGGTTGAAAATTGGACCTGTAGAATTGGCTTTATTCGAGCCAGCCGCGGCGGCCACATGCCCGAAATCATATTTAAACATTAATGGCATAAAATTATCCTTCCAATAAAGCCAAATTGATGGACCTTAAAACGATTTTCTTGTGTTTTATTTCAATTCGAAGTTCTATACCCCTAAAAAAACACCCGATATAACTGCTTTATTTAGTTAATACGGAGGCAAAACAGATAAAAAATAACAAAAAGTTAAAATACAGTACTTAGTTTTTTTTGGAATTCAATGGGAAATATGTTTCCCTATGGGCGTGAATGGTAATACAAAGTTAAACAGCAACTTCATTTTCTTTTGTGATTATTTATTCAGTAGTCGAAACAAAATTCTTAAAAAATATAAAAATTTGAGTTCATACATAAGTCATGTGTGATATTCGGCAAAGCAGTTTCTTTTGGTGGTAAAGCAGAGGTGTACGTTGCACATTACACATACATATATTATGTGTTCGGTTTTCAATTTTTTTTGTGCAATTTGCACATCTCTTCATATTTTCTGTTTTTTTCATATTGTGTTGCGGTAAATTCCGTTTTACCAGCCGGGTTTTTTCTTTGGTTACTGTCGTTGGTCTTGAGCGCTGTCTACAAGTAAATAGATTTATCAAGCTCCGAGCAATGTTTGACGAAATTGAAGCTGGTCAAGAGCGGACCTTCACAGCGATTTCCTGAATGAAGCTTTACGTAAATTATATACAGTTAGTCACTTAAGTAAGTATACACCATCTTTATTTTTGAAGATAATTAAAATTAAAGTGTTTCCCAATATACTAATGGCACGTTTTTACACAAAGCATGTGTACATTGGCACTCGCTTTAACATCAACACAAATATAGCTGTAAAATGTTGATACCGTTAGACACACATCGCGTATTAGTTGAGGCGAGTGAAAATAATATCACAAAAGTTAGTATACAGCGTACAATTGTTTGGTGAACATAACGCGATAGCATAATTTTAAATTTAAAAAGTTCAATCATTTTAAACAAAAAGGACACTGTTAGGAATATTATTAAAGAATTCCACATTTTTCTTTAAATTACTGAACAATTTGCGGCAATGGCACGAAGAGGAAAAGAGCTCTGTGATGACTTAAAAAAATTAATTATAAAATACCACAAAGAGAATAAATCTTTGCGTGAAATCGCTCGTATCGTTGATAAAAGTGTTGCTACAATTCAAAAGATTGTAAACAAGTACAAAAGTACTGGCAAAACAAATAATAAGCCTCGCTCCGGACGCCCACGGGTATTCAGTGACAGGGAAAGCAGTCTGATTGTTCGTAAAATAAAAGAAAATCCCAAAAAGTGTCCCAAAGTTAAAAGCTGAAGTCGAAAAAGAATACGGGAAGCAGTGTAGTACTCAAACTATTCGCCGAGTCCTGTATAATGCTGGTTACCATGGACGTAATGTTAGGAAGAAGCCCTTCGTGAGCAGGGTCAATCGATGTAAACGGATATCATTTGCAAAAAATCATGAAAAGTGTGACCAAACGTTTTGGAACAACGTTATATTTTCAGATGAGTGCAAATTTTGTATCAGTGGAACGGATGGTCGCGAAAAAGTATGGAGGAAAGCTAACACAGAGCTGAATCCTATTAATATGACCGGCACGGTTAAGCATGGTGGTGGCTCGGTGATGGTTTGGGGATGTATGGCGGCAAATGGGGTAGGCAATCTGGTGTTTATCGAAACTATTATGGACCGATACGGTTACCTTAACATTTTAAAAAATAATTTGAAGCAAAGCGCGATTAAATTGGGGCTGGAGGAGTCATTCATCTTCCAGCAGGATAATGATCCCAAGCACACGTCCAAAGTTGTGCGGGAATGGCTCTTATACAATGTGCAAAAACAGCTTAAAACACCACCCCAATCACCGGATACGAACCCCATTGAACATTTATGGGAACATCTAAAGCGGCAAATCCGTAAATATTCCATACGAAGCAAGAATCAATTAAAAAGTGCGCTCCAGGAAGAATGGAATAAAATATCGCAAGCAGTAACCACAAATTTGGTGAAATCAATGCCTTCACGTCTTAAAGCCATTATTAAGTCCAATGGTTATCCAACCAAATACTAGAAGTCGACTTTTAAAATAATATTTTTATAATTAACTCAATATTTGTGCCTTTGTATACTTACTTTTGTGATATGAATTTATACCAAATTTTTTTTAATTGGTAAAATTTTTTTATTTTCTGCCATTTTGTATGCGTTTTTGAATTGAGTATTATATTTATGTTTCTTTCAAGTGAATAAAACACATTTTTCTTATATTTTGTGTTATTTAAGAAATCTAGTGCAAAAATAATGCAGATATATGTAGTGTATACTTACCTAAGTGACTAACTGTATGAGTTGTTCAGAGCAATGTCTATCAAATAATATTTTATTTTTGCTTTGCGGTCGACCTCATAACAGATTTTTCTCTGGTCCATCAAATCAACGCCGCCCATATATTTATTGTACCGCATTACCATTTCTGGGCAGGTAACACTAATCCTTTCTGTCGATCCGGTCTTCCTCCTCTTTACGACACCTGTTTCGACCGGTGAAATAAAATTTGACAACATATGTACAGATTTTGTATCCATCCATTTGATAAACGATATTCCCTGAAAGCTTTCAGAATAGATTTCTCCTCTCACCATATTTTTGTCTAATGGCAAAGTTTTTGGTATATTTTTCCTGTTTACTCTGACAGTGCCACAAGCTTTTATGTTATTTTGTTTTAATTTATATTGCAAGTCAGGAGAATTGAAAAAATTGTCAAAATATACTTCACAACCAAGACAATTTAGCTGCTGTGATAACTTCAAAATAACGGATTCTCCCAACCCTACTTCGGTATTTGTTTTCCTGCCCGTATATAGGTCGAATTCGAAGAGATATCCTGTGGATGCCTCAGCCCTACACCAAACTTTAAATCCCCATCTTATGGGTTTATTTTTTACGTATTGCTTCATCACGTTATGGCCTTTGAATTTAATCATATGCTCATCTATTGATTGTTGCTTTGAATTATTAATGACCTTTTGAAAGCAATCATTACAATGTTCGATTACAGGTCTAACTTTATACGCTCTATCACTAATCTGTGACTGAATATCATTGTTACTGAAATGCAAATTTTGGCGTATATATTCAAACCTTGTTCTTGGCATAACATTAGCTATAAAAGGAACCCCCATGCCTTCGTCAGTGGACCAATATCTTCTAATAGTCGGTAACACGTGGTAGCTCATGACAAAGTCCAAACCTAAAAAAGCCTTCATTTCTGAACCATCAGTAGTGAATACCCTTCCCCCTTGCTCGGCATATCTGATACTTTCTGAAACCAGTACTTTGTCAACTAACGTATCTAGCTGTGTAGTTTCCATAAAAACATCAAACGGAGTTAAATTTTCCTTTATACCAGGGAATACATTTATGCGACCGAACTCATAACCGCTTTCTTCAAAGGTACTGGGCACATATGTATATGTAAGTTCTTTTTCCATCGGAAAATGGGAACGTGGTAATCCGAAATCGTTATATTAATTTCTTCTGAGCTACCTTCCTGCTGCTCTTCGTTAGCATTTGCAATTTCAACTATATCAACACTGTCTTCAATATCCTGAGCAATAAATTCTTGGTCTTCTTCATCTAATACCAACTCGTCTTCTCCATCGCTAGTGTCAGCCATTAGCATTTCCATAATCTCATTTTCTTTAAGGTGAAATTCTCTGACCCTTTTTGCAGACATTTCAGCTGTAATTAGTGCAAACAAATAAATAAACACCAATATATAATCGGTAAAATTGAATTCAAATATTCCACCTATGGTCTACAGGGAAAAATGTTTCCCTAACAAAAAATTTACATTTTTAGATGCTCTTACACGAATAATAATATACATTTGACTTGATCTTAGTTCTATGCTTGCCAATTAACCAAACAATGGAGAATAAATACAATTTCAAGTACAAGAAAACGATTAAATTGCGACAAATTGTACGGAGCACACTCTTCGAAAATTCTTTGACTTTATTCACGTTTTTGACTGGCCATAATCGTAGTAATGCCAGTGCGCTTTAAATATTAGCGGGGAATACCCGTTCTTTATTGATGCTCATTCACAAAAAAAGAGTTGCCATAAAATAAAGTACCGAAATCCACCAATTTATTCTTGGGAAAAATGTTTCCCCTAGACGTGAAAGGGCTAAAAGTAAAAACCGGGTCAAATACGGCTTCTAATTCCAGGGCTTCAATTTTTGTTAATAACTCTCTACTTACAAGGCAGAATTATGTAGCAAAAGCTGCTAGCCATTTTGACAAAGATACGTGAGAACACTTATTAATGTTAAGTGTAGGTGGTTTGATGCACACCAATTAAAAAGTCTAATTAGGTCACCCTGCAGGAAACGGGTATCAACAGAGTCACGAATTCTCACAAACACCTTTAGATCATCGGCATATAAAACAAATTTGGAATGGAGGAGGCATTGTGAAATGTTATTTATGAACAATATAAACAAAAGAGGCCCAAGAATACTTCCCTGTGGAACACCGGAAGATGACACAAATGGGTAAGATCTAGCGCCATTAAAAGTTACGATGGAAGATCTATTCCTAAGGAAAGATTTAAGCCACTGAAGAAAGGTTGAATGAAATCCAATTTTCGACAGATTTGCAATTAAAATGCTATGAGAAACTTTATCAAATGCTCTTGAAAACTTTGAAAACCTGAAAACCATGCTCAATCGCATTGATACAGTACTGCAAAAAATGGCTAAGTTAGTCACCGTAGGGCGACCAGCAACAAAGCCATGTTGATGAGAACTAACTATGGATTTCACAGCAAAATAAAGTTTATCAAATAAATTGGAAATAAAAAAGTCAGCGAAAATGAAATTTCAGAATGATTTTGGACTCAGTTTTATGTTACTTTCACATTGTAAAACAAATTGTTTGTACAAAAACTTATTAAGGCAATTAAATTAATTCATATAAAGTAAATTTTTCCTGTAAGCGTCAATATGATTAGTGGATTTATAAAACTGATTCCCTAAATTTTTCAATTGTTTTAGTCGCTTGGTATACCAGGGCAACTTATATACTTTCTTAGGATTAACTGGAATATTTTTTTTGAAAATCTTTAATACTTTAATTAAAAAGATTGCGTAACAAGTTCAGATATCAGAAATTCTGAATAACTCTTCCCAATTGAAACCGTACAGCAATTGCACAAATTATATTTAAAATTAAGGACCACGTTACAATCTTCTGAAAAGACACACTCAGACAGACTGAAACCAAAATTATTTCTTACAAAGATGAGGTATAAAATTCTTAATAGTTTGTTTTTAATAAAAAATAATTTCCGTAAGCTCGAGACAAAAGAGACTATCAATAACATATATTTCATTAAATTTATTTACAGTACCAGGAGTCAAAAAACTAGCATTATATATGGCCAGGTAGCTTAAAGTCGCCCAAAACACATAGGGGCTTATCACCAAGGGAGCATAGTGCTAGGTTAGTTATATTATCGAATTGCAGAGATCTGTTAGTGCTATTTAAGAACAGAAAATAGTTGTGCATACAAATTTTAGGTTGACGTAGTTATATATTTAAAAATACCACTGCAAATAAAATTTACCGAGTTGGCTCAACTCGCATATTTTTCCGAGTTAGTGTTGCTGCTTTACATGCAATTTGTTATCCTACCTAGTGTTCTCTTGTATCTCGGTTATAAAGAAACGACCCTAATAACACCCTTATCGCAGTATTCATATTCATACTTATACGCATTTTACAGCGGTCCAATCTTGTCAATAGTTTACACGAAAAAAAACCTAATTAAAAAAAAATTATTGGCTCATTTTGGGCCTCCGAACACGAAAATGAGTTTCATTTATTTTTCCAAAGCCTTTTCGAGATACAGGCAAAAAACCTTCGAGGTGCTTTTGCCGGTTTTGCTGAAAAACTCCAGAATAGCAAATAAACAACCTTTTATGAATATCGTTTTAAAGGTACATTCTATCCCTTTACGCTGATATATCTTTTGTGTAAATTGGAATAGAACTTTTTGAGTTACTTTCGTCTAAATGCAAAAAATAATGATATTTTCGAAAAGTTTTCAATTTTATTCACTCTTTTTAGTAAATAAACTTTATGAAAAATAATTAAAAATGTCTCGTTGAAAGAGAATTTAATTACAAAACTGCGAATCATAAAAGCGCTTAATTGTAAAAATAACGTAAAAGTTATTACAAATTAAATAAGAGCGGCCAACGTAAATTTTTGGCACATTCACAATTCACGACCAATTTTGGTAACCAGCTCGACGTATCCATCAAACAATTGGTCTATTGATCTATATTTATCATATTTCACGAGGCTGTAAAATATTTATCTCATTTTTTTCTGTACGAAACTTGTTTGATTTTGCAACATCTGCAACAAATAGCGAAGTAAGTTTTAACCATGTTGTCCACCCATTTTTATATCGCAATATTTATGCAACTCGCAATATCTAAAAATAATTGCGAATGGAATGACTCGACTTTTTATAAAATATTTAATTGGAAATTGCAGTAACGCGGAAGTTTAAAGCGCATCGCAGATAAAAAGCTTTTGTTTTACGTGACATTTGTAACTTTGTTAGAAAAGCAAAAAAGGTAAAAGGAATGCCTCAATAAACGCTTTGACAAGTCGCATTTGTCTATTGTGAAAGGTTAAAAAGCTATAATGCTGAGCATTTATATTGGTTAAATTTTAAATTTACCTAGGTTTTTAGCATGCTGCATGAATGAAAGGTGTTGAACGTTGGCTTCGGTTTGAAAAATATGTATGTTGTTTTACAGCCAAACATTTTGTGTTTAAAGTTCAAATTGTTGGGAAGATTTATAAATCTTTATTGTTCTAATCTGCATTCAAGTTTGTATCAGAGAAATTCTATTTAAAAAATATTTAGATAAACACAGGGGAAACGATCGTATCGAAACCGGCCTGTTCTTGATTCCGATTCGAACTTAAACTTTTATCTTCGTGGCATTTATTATTCGTTTTATATTCGTTGATGCGGAAATATTTTATTTGAATCGAAGTTTTTATACAGAATCTGCATCTGGGGGCCTCCCCTACGATAGCACCATTGAGACCAGCTGATTATATTTATAAACAAACTTCATTAATTAATTCGAAGCAATTATTGCATCATAGTTTTTTAGGATGATTCAATTTTTAAAGGTTCGATACATAATGGCAGTTAAGTTTCTACACTCCCGAACAAAATGTTGTATTTGCAAAGGAAGTAGAAAAGAGGAAGAATTTAATTTAATAATTAATTTAATAATTTAATTTTAATTAACAAATAATATTATTATAAGTAAAGAATATGGAGTTTTACACATTTACAGGTCTATTCTGCACGGGTAACAAAATACTCTGGCAACTTTTACACCCCTTTTGTATGCTGTGCACTTATACCGGTGGATTTTGTTACCATCATATTCGGTAATAAGGGCAAAATAGATGTTTAGTTCCTTTTTGGAATTCGGAACCTATGTTTCACACATACATATATATATGTACATACAGTGTCCCGCAATGTAGGCAATATTTGGCACTTTTTACTACCAACTGTTGACTATTTGAAGTTACTAGAAGTGGTTACAACTTAGGGGTAATAAAATCTACCGGTAATAAGATGTTCGGTAACTTGCAAAATATACCCATTAGTAGTGAATGTAGGAAAATCTGCGGTTAAAATGTAATTTTTGTAGCTAGATTTAAAAAAAACACATGGTTTACTTTTATAAATTCCACTAATATTTAGACATTGTACACTTTTCATTGTATTCAAAAAGAAAGGGACCCATCAAAATTATGAATGACAACGCCCCTTCCCAATATTCATGGACAGGGACAAAGCTGTGGACGTGATGGCCGTAACGAAAACATTTAGAAGTAAACAAACTTTTAGCTAACATTAGAGCTTTTCAGTCACATTTAACACAAAATTTGTTGGGTCTGACAAGGAATTCAGTCGAGCGAGCGCAAATTAGTTCGAAACCCCAAGAGAACGTATTCCAAAAAGGATGCAAATTAGTTTTTATTTACTTAAATATTTCCCCTCTCTTCTTCTGAATATTATGTTCAATATAGTTTAGTTCTGTCTTTAATAGAAAATTCTGATAGTTATTAATAATAAATAAATAAATAAAAATCCCAAAACACTGTCTATATTATCTCCGGATGATTTAAGGAATCCTTTTTAAAAATCTTTGCGAGTCTTCTGAGTGAGATTTCTGGAAACCGAATTGCACAGGAGCCCTAATTGTGCACCTTGCGGACTCCACTGGTTGGCAGTGCTTTGGTACAACTTGTACGTGTGCGTGCAACGATTATTATTTCGTATAAACTTTTTCCTTGTAAATAAAATTTTGTTTGCATGTACTTACACGTGCCAAAAGGATTAGGGATAACAGATAACTAGATAACAAGGTCGCTCACTCAAGGGTGATGATGCATTTTTACAAGGAAATGCCTGCAAACGGATAGATATAAACATGTGTAGGGAGCTGTTCCTTAATGGTCTGATATGCAGGAAAGCAGTTCCCAGTGTACCGGACACGAAATAAATGCACAAACTACCTAATGAATAGCAAATGTGTGGTTTTTTTACAAAATATTTAAATTAATATAAAACTACTTACTTACTTAATTGGCGCTATAACCGCTTAAGCAATTTTGGCCGAACTTCTCCTTCAATTTGTGGTGTGCGTCTTGATGTTGCTACACAAATTGAGGGACCTACAGTTTTACGCCGACTATTTTTGTGAAAAGTTTGAACCTGAGACCCACCGAATGTAGCTCGCACACCCTACACACTCAGCTACGGCGGTTATTCAAAATACTTCCTAAAAATTTCACAATTTTCAGGAAAACTGTCAGCGCATTAGAACAAAACAAACAACCAGTAAAATCGACTATTTGGTTTTTTATACAAGTTAAAATTATACTACTATTTCAAAATATTTGATAAGATTCGCAGATAAAATTCGAAAGAAGTAAGACGGTTTTAGCTAAAGGAGATGGCATGCCAAGAGTGTGGAGCAAATGCTTATGTATCAAACCTTTCAGTATTGAATTATAGTCTTTTAGTAGAAAACTGAAGTGTAGCGTCTATTCCTCAGTGAATGTGAGAAATAAAAGAAATATGAAATCAGTTGGATGTCAAGGCGCTTTGTTGTCAGCGTTGCTTAAGTGGAAAACTTCGTATAATTATATGTATTGATCCTATTTGTCAAAGTGAAACAGTCACGTAAAGCGAAACGAGATAGCATAGCTTTAAGTGTCAATAACGCACAAGGTTAAGTGTCAAGTGTATGGCAAATGAGATGGACTGCAATTATATTGATTTTTACATGAGCTATTGTCACATGGTATACAAACATGATATTACCATATTTAATAAAAAGAAAAGAGTGAGTAAATTTATCTATTGAAAATTGGTTCAAACGAACCTTTAAGCCTTTATGAAAAATGGTATGGTTTTCGGTTCGGATTAAACGTTTCTGTAAAATTTCGATTACTGGTTTAATTAATTAGTAGAAGGAAAACGGTTTTCTGATTCATACCGGTTCACGTCGCTGGTGTGAATGTGTGTGTACATATGAATACAGAATTTTTTAACTAAAAAATATTATTTTAAAAGTGGGTCAATTCAAACTAAGTTGATAGAAGTAGAAAAATATGTTTTCAACCAAACTCACTGTTCCGGCTCGAAAAATTGTGAGCTAATAAATGCATTGGAACAGTTCCATAGGAAAGGGAAATGGTGGATCACAGATTTTTCTTAAACTTTGTAGTTGTGTAGTATTTTGGGTCCTAAAAATTGAAAATTGAAATTTTTAAAAGTGAAAGAAATGCCTCGTTTAAAGAATTTTTATCTCGAAAACTATTACCCTCAGCAAAAAACAGCCATTAAAGAGTTGTTAGATAATTTCGGATACTTGTATATTTAAAATAAATGATAGTGCTTGACTGATTAAAAATTCGATTATATTTTGAAGTTTTATTGTGACGGTTTCACAATCTCAGATAATTTTAATTTTCGAGATAAAACCTATAACAATAATAACATCTATAAATAAAAAATTTAAGAAAAATCTGTGATCCACCATTTACGAAGCGAAAAATGTTTAGTTATAATGTGTTTCTCAATTTACGTTATGCCAGTCCCCAAAAGGAGGAATACCTGCTAAAGAGTTAATGAATGTACGAAGGAAACCTGAAGACCTTCTTCATGACCATGAAATCGTTCGAAATTTGACTTTAACAATTGGACAGCTAAGCGAATATGCTCAAGAATCCCAAAATAAGGATTTAAAAATTAGTCGTGAACGTTTTAGCCGAAAAACTTTGAAAGGGTATCTCACTGACTACTTGTTTCTTCGAATCTACTATTACAACTTTAAAACCTAAATATACTAGTAATCGGATTCTTCAGAAGACGTTCTGTACTAGATTTTCAATTAAATTAATATTCTGCATTACCATTTTTACTTATTGCTTTTTATTTACGTACGATGTACATAAGTCACTGAGTAGGACTGTGAAGCACGTCTTTAGTAACGTACTTACTGATTGAACTACAAAACTTCCAAGTTAAAAAAATTATTTATTTGGAAAACAGTGTTATCAACAAAACTAGTGATGTATGTAATTTTATAAAAATCATGTCATTCCGAGGCAAATAAAAAGAAAGAAAATAGATACGGCCATAAACAGATGTTTTAGAACGGCTTGTGGACTTTTAGCGGCGACTCCACTAGAGGCCACCAGGGTGGAAGCTCGATATAAAGACTTCCAGTGGTTACTTCAACTCAGATCTACGAAACTAGGAGCAAAATCTCTTACATCCCCCTTACATGCCCTACATGAAAGCCTCTGGAAACACATAAAAAAATCAAACGACAAAAGAGGAAGCAACCGCTGCAGTATTGAACTTACATCAGAGCATTAAAGGAGCACCAATACACCAATTCCACCAAAGCCGGTTAATCAAAGCTTAGTAGATGCAAATTTAGAAGTAAACATTTCACTAAGCGCTTTCCACAAGAACAACACGTGCCCTGAACTCCACAGACGAAGCTTTCTTTATTTAAAGAACTCGTACTCCCCTGATGTAACATACTTCACCGACGGCTCTTCCCTTGATGGAACATCATCCTATGCTGTAATTGAACAACGCCCGGATAACGCTTATAATCTGGTTTACCAAGCACTTCTGCCTGGAAACCGTGGCACCTACAATGCGGAATTGGCAGCAGTGAAGTTCGCAGTCCACCATGCAGCAAGAGACAATAACCGAACATTGATCTGCACAGACAGCCTAAGTGTAGCGAAATCTCTCACGAACAAAGGCACCGAAGCATATAAATACATTTTGAGCGGGCTGTCAACCCAACTAAATATCAAAATAATTTGGATACCAGGTCATATAGGAATAAGGGGAAATGAGCTAGCAGACGACGCCGCCAAAAAAGCCGTAAGTCTACCATTAGTAGCAGTAGTTCCTTGTCTATAATCAATCATCACCAAATTCCACTCAGCCTCATGGATGAAAAACGACGAAAATGGCAGATATCACAAACTTTTCTAAGGAAGCATAATAGCAATTACGACAGACCCAACTACAATCCAAATTGGTCAAGACATGACTGCGTTAGGTTCGCCCGCATGAGGGTAGGGGTAACGAAATTTTCGTCCGAACACTACTTCACACAATCCAGGCCGAGAGAATGTAGATGGTGCCACTCGACCCTTAGTATTGAACATATTCTTAAGAACTGTGCTGTATCCGGCAGCCGCAACAACAAATTGGAAGAAATCCTCGATTGCAGCAAAGAAGACAACATTAAAATATTAGCAGATGCGTTAAATAAACGCAATCTACTTCATGAAGTATAAACTACAACCCCCGTGGGGCTATATGGTCTATGAACCCAGCCCCAAAATATATTTTATAAATTAATTTATGAAATATAGATTTAAATAAATAAATAATGAATAAAAATCATGTCAAATGTGTATTTCACATGAATTCATCATTCCCAATAAGTGGCTTACAGACTTTTGAGCTTGATTTGTATAAAGCGATTCCAGAGTACGGAGCTCAAAAGGAGCAAGGAAATACTTAACAAATTCTATTGGGGAGCTTCTGAAAAAATGTATGGTATCATAACAGGTGATGGAACTTGGATCTGTGCATATGACCGGGAACAAAACAATCCAAATTTTGGGTGTTTACCGATCGACGAAATCAGGAAAAATGAAATGAAACATCGTATCATCCCTCACGACAATGCCAACTCTCACATAGCGCATGAAACAATTGATCATTTCAATGACTTCTTTCTGTTCTCGTTTATTAAGAACAAGCTGCTTGGTTTGCGTTCTTCAACATCTGAAAAAGCCTTGGAGGTATTCAGAATCCATATTTCTGAGGTACCCACTTCAGAGTGAAATAAATGTTCCAACAACAGCTTACCCGAAATATAAATCTTAAAGGCGAATATTTTGAAAACCAAAAAAAAAATACATACCACCAAAAGCTCGTTTTTCTACAGACCTCATTAAATTATCAAATTAGCATCAATTAGCTTCAGATATTCCAAGCATCACTGTTGAAACCACAGATTCATGTTCAATGCTAAGTGTTCCTACTTGGTATTTGACACGTTCCTCCTATTGGAGGTTTACTACAAGTCTGTTATTATTTAAATTGATTACTTACGTTCGACAATGTCACATCTCTTGGAACGACATATAACAGTTTTAAGAATGATTGAAAGTTAAAGACAGTTGCCAATAAAAATAGCTGGGTGGGAAATAGTAGGCCTATCATCGATGAATATATCCGAATAAACTGAATTATTAAACATCATATAAGAAAAGCGACGGCTTACGACAGACAGCATCTGCCAAATTGTGAATACACACGTTCTTATGAGCACAATTATTTAGACGACCGCACGACACCTTTGCTGCAGACTGCAATTTTCGAAGTCGCCAAACTGAAACTATTGAAAAGTTGGACACACTTTGGCGGCAATGAGCCATGCTCATAATGCTGCCACTAAAATTTGAAATGCGAAATTTTATAAAGCTTTAATAAATCTTACAGTATATACAAAAAAGTCTGTAGTAAGTAAGCTCCTTACAATAATTAATTAATAACAATTGCTCATTTAAATAAATAAATTTATTTATTTTGTCTTTTTACACTGAAAAATATCACTTTGGTAATTTGCTTTTTTGTGTTGGTGGCGAAGGGAGATCACAGTATTTTTGCGTGCAACAGATATTTTAATTTTATAACAGTGAAATATTTTAATGCAGCAGCATCGAAGGTATGTGCTACCACAACAAATCAATTGTTCGCTATGTCGCTGTCGTTTTCAAAGTGTTTAACAAGGTAAATTGATATAGAGTAAAGCCACATCAACTGATCCCCCAAAAATTTCACAAAATTTTGGATTCCAGAAACAATTATTTTATTATGAAGTGAATGTTATGTTTACATCGTCCCATTAATATTTTGCAAAAATTCGAATTATCGTTAAAGTTATTAACAATCAAAGTTTTGTGCACGTTCAAATTAAAAAATTAATATCTCATAAATCTTTTTCTTCGTTCCGGAGATATTTAATTTTTTGTCACTCAATGCGCTCTCCGGTCGCTCCGGCGAACTCCGCCTAGTTGCTTATGTCTAGGTGTGTCACGCGCTTAGTATGAACAGTCGAGTGAGAAAAATAGTGCAAACACTTTTCAATAAGCTCTGAAAGTTTCATCTCATTATCTATTTTAGTTTATGAGATATTAATTTTTTAATTTTATCGTGCACAAAACTTTGATTGTTAATAGCTTTAACAATAATTCGAATTTTTGCAAAATATTAATGGGACGATGTAAGCATAACATTCGCTTCATAATAAAATAATTGTATCTGGAATCCAAAATTTTGTGAAATTTTCGGGGATCACTTGACGTGGCTTTACTCTATAAGGTGATGTTGAGAAAGCAGCTGAATGCACTCGCTTGGTGGACTGTCAAAACTATGTGTATGTTGTAATTCGTATAATTTTTATTGTTGTACGCTCAACATAATTCGCATTCGAGTTTATGAAGCTGTCTTTAGGGCATTTGGAGACAAGGAAAGTTTGCAGTCGCGACGTAACAGAGAGTCCATCACCATCCATTTGACTAGTGCGCTTCAAAGACTCAATCCCCTTCTAAACATCGGTAGATGTAAAAACCAACCATCCAAAAGAAACGAGTTTGTAAGACTTGGGAAGATATTTATCCAACTCATTAAACTTAACCTAGTGAAATTTATAAACTCTTAAATTATGGATTAAATGTTATAGTACCCACTATATGTATATATTAGGCTATATACTATAATAGTATGTTTGTTGAAACTAATGGTATGGATTTTTCACAAAACTCATTAACTTTTGCTTCAAAAATATTATAACATTTGGTAGCAACTGCACCCGCGAAACAAAAAACCTTCTTCTAAATTGATAGAGCAGCTTTCAGGAGATATTGGAAAGAATTTAAAAAATTAAATGCTGATCAACTGAAATTCATTACTGATAGTATTAGTATTGGCTGAAATAAAGACTAAATTTAATAAGTTTGTTCATAAAGTTATTTATCTGTATCAGGGTAATGTCAAAAAAAAAAACCATCTGAATAAAAAGCACATGCACTATTTACATTTGCCGGAGTTAAGACAATTTGATAGGTTAAATAATACCAATTAACACTCTATTAATTTAAGTACCCAAGGACCCATATGTAAGTGATCCAATTGTGGACTGCAATCTTTTGTCCCGGGTCATCGAAAGCGTCGATATCTAAAACTGCTCAGCTACGGAATAAAACCTCATTAGCTGAATATAAAATATAAAATGCAAGAATATTATTCCGCCGTCATTTAATTCAAAACTGGTTTTACACTGGAAATAATAAGAAGATTTATTAGTTTTAAACGATTAGTAAAGGACAAAATGTTTTGAATTGATTCCAGCCGATATATGGGAACTTGATGAGGCGGGTTCCAAACTATCGAGCCGTAAAAAGAGCTTTAGCTACATATGGGTCCGTGAAAAATTGTAATCATCAGTTATTGGCTATGCCATTACCATGATTACTAAAATTAAGTTTGGAATCCATTGTCCACGTCAACAGTCTTAATACACTTGATCCAGAATATAGTTGATTATTGTGTAAAAACAGGCTGAATAGTTTTTCGGGAAAAACTCATATAAGGATCGGTACAGAAAGTTCTGCAAATTAAAAAACGCTCACTAAATGCATACAATTGGTTTGTTTTTAATAACATAAAAATACATATTTGTAGTGATTATAGGAAAAGGAATTATTTCAATTTGTTCTTTGCTGTCCGTACGCGCGAGCCTTTGTTGAGACGCCCGTCATCAAGTTTTGTACAACGGTTTTGTCCACTTTTAGCGATGGTGTCCGCCACATTCCTTTTATTTCTGTAATTGTTTATGTTGGTTCCTCAACTTTCAATAAGCTGGCTTTGTTCGCAGCCAAATTGGTCGCAACTCTGGCACATTGCTTTTGAGTGACATTAGCGTAATGTGCAGGAGGCAAAGCCGGCTAAAATATAGTTGAGCAATTAGGATGACGTAGCAAGGGCACAAGACGTTTTTGAAGACACTCCACAAAATTTCAATGTTGATAGTTCCCGTAGTGAAAAACGGCGTGGATTTATGCTCACATTCACAAATGGCTTGCCAAACTTCTATCAGGACGGTTTTTTTTTTCGATGCAGAAATGTATTCTCCAGACTGCAAGCCGAAAAATTGGTTGCCCGGCAATGTCTTCAAACACATTTTCAAATATGTTTCGCCGTCCATATTCTTACAAAAACCTTTAATTTCCCAGTAGTGTCTTTTTAGTGTCTTTAGTTTGTTTTTCGCTTCGTTTGGGAACTTTTTTCTTTTTATAAGCTTGTATACAATTTCTCTTCTTAATTCAAATGACTTGCACATGTGTGGTTTTAGCTTTTTGGCGACATCTCTTGTCGAGATGGAGCGGTTCTTCCTAATTACGGCTATTACTTTATTCTCCAACTGGACGTCTGCTGATCTACTTAGTCGGCCACTTCTTGGCTTATCCTTTACTGATCCAACTTTTTTTTTATCTAATATTGGGTCATTCTTCCCAATGGTTTTCGTTTACACTCATTTTTTCGTTGTTGATGCCTTGACTGTATAAACTATACTTTCAAAAATGTAATTAAACACCGATTTAAAAACAATATTTTCAAAGCCTACTATGTTATAGCTAAATATATTGCAGCAAGTTTACAATTTGCGGAAGTATTGTACCGGTCTTTATATATATACTATTTTTAAAATCAAGTGGCACAAAATTTATATTGCACCAGTAAACTAAGCTGTTAATATCTGTTTGTAATATTTCAGTATCTTTCTTCAGTAGAAGCATATGACTTAAAAAGTTTGAGTGTTTTATTGTAGTAGTAAAATCATTTATAAATAACAAGAACAGAATCGGGCCTAGGTAGCTGCCTTGGGCAAAAGCTTTAATAAAGGCAGTGTATATAACATCCACCTAATGTGTGTTTTCCAGTAAATTGGTAAGTTGATTTTACCTTACAAAATCTGTGCTGAGAATTGGAGAAGAGATCGAATATTTGCATCGATTAGTAAATATTAGGAAAACAAGTAAGGAGGTGGCCACCACTGGTCGGGGCAAGTAAAATCAAAATTTATAGATGTTTTTTCTAATAGCGGTCGCCATGAAAGCACTTCTCACAAAAATCATTTGCCGTTCGGAGTCCGTGTAAAACTGTAGGTCCCACAAATTGTGGGAGAAGTTCGGCCAAATAGCGAGCGAGCGTGGCGTAAGCGCCAAATTATTATATTATTATTATTATAAGGAGGGGCCCTGCTTTAGGTAAAATAGATAATTTTTTGATTGTTGTAGCTCAACAAAATGCACATGAAGTTCTAGAGTCTAATTCTGAATGTATCTAGAGACACAGGGCTGATAACCGCGCAGCAGTTTGAAGGATTTCGCTCAACTGTCAAATGTGATTGCGAAAAGGAATGAAAGGTTGTTATCCTCAGAATTAAATTGTCTTCTTCATATTTGAACAAAAAAGATTCATAAAAAATCATTTTTCACAATTTTTGTATCAAGTTGAAGTGAATTTTTTGCCAAAGAGGGAAATTTCCCTTTTACAAAAAGATTATTATATTCATTTCGTAGCACCCCACCGTCAAATGCATGTGTGTTACCATGTACATATATTTTGCTTTATTTTTCAATTGTAAAATATAAAACTTTGTGTTATTTCTCAATCAACTAATGAAATAAGGCAAACGGCAATAAGGCAAATTTGTATTATTATTATGTTTGTTATTTTCTCAATTTCATTTTTGTGTACTTGACTGAAATAAAATTTTTGTTAAAAGGAAATAAGGTCACATTTTAAATTGTTGAAAATTTACCCAAAGGGAAATAAAGTCACTGTGCCTTTATTTCAATTACTAATGGAAATAACGACACGTGACTTTATTTCACTTTCAAATGGAAATAAAGACACTGTGTCGTTATTTCATGTGACGTTATTGCACCCCACCATAAAAAACATATAGAAAATTAAAAATCCGTATAATTTTTCTGCTTCAGGCAAAAATTACGTCCTGAATCTTTCCCACTAATGAACAACTTCAGTGTCAAGGCAATTTATTAATGTGCTTATGTAGGCAGGCATTTATTGTTTATTGAAAAATCGTTTTGTTTTTGCCCTTATAACTTTTCATCCACAGCACGCAGTTATCTCAAATTGTGCACTGTTTTTACGCCGGGAAGGTTTAAGGCAGGGTTTTATTTACTTGAATGGGGGCTGCTACTAGTTTGCCATATTCAATTGGTAAAATTTTTGCCTGTCTGCTTGCATGTTTGAATGCAGTAATCTCCGACACTACTAATGGGGCTTTAAGAAATGGCTAGCGAGTAGCAGACATAACGTACTATATTTTATTAAAATATTAGAGGATATATGTATTTTATTTAAATATTAGATGCACACACAAAAAACAATTTAATAGAAATGGTTTGGAATTATTTTCTTTTGAATATTTTATTTTTCAACATCAGTGTATCCGTTGATTATTTTTTGTTGTTGAATATTTTCACATGAAATAAAAATAAATTTTAGTTGTCGGTCTAGGAAAAATCTGTTACTCAAAGGAATACCGGTTTGAATAACATATAACATATTTTACTATGCGATTCGGTACATAAAAAGAAATTTGTCATTATGAAAATGCTCACATTAAAAGTATATGCAATTAATTAAGCCAATACAGCATAATTTTGGTAGCCAATTTTCGATCCGAAAACCAAAATTAAGCTGATAAGCTTTTTTGGTCAGATCTGTCTTTGAATTACGTTGTGTCTGTAGAGTGAATTCAACACAAATGCAGGAAAAAACAGACTGCAGAATTCTTACAAGTTCGCGGCGTTCTATGAATAGGAACATGTTTAAAATGTCTAAATCACATGTTTTAAATTGTGATCTACACAACATTTATTTACTCAATTTTATTTACTTATAATAATAGTGTTTGTCAATTAAAAGCAATTTTTGCATAACGAAAGAGTTTCCAATCAGAAGAATGCATGCAATATTTCGTATACTACGAAACATATTTGGATTTTGTGCAATTTACACTCTACCACATATATACCTTGTTTTCACAAAAAGGGATTACATTCTTCTCCCTTTCTACTTCCTTTGCAAATGCTACCTTTTGTGCGGGAGAGCTAGAAATTAGTTGTAATTATGTAGCAAACCTGTAATAATTGAATCACGCTTAAACCCATAGTGTAATCATATAAAATGTGCTAGAAAGCAATGACATTTTTTTTCTGTACGCAAGCTTGGAAGATATTTTTTGTCATTGTGTGCGCGTATTGGGACGAAAAATTTTCGCCAAGGTTTTATACCAATCTCAGGTAAAGATAGATTTTCTGTGCAATTTAGATTCTACTAACTTCACCTATATTAATTCGGAAGGTTTGCACTTCGACTTTAAGATCTATTGTGATCTTCATTCTTTATAATAACTAGTCTAGCCACAATGCTAATCTCAGGTAAAGATAGATTTTCTGTGCAATTTAGTTTCTACTAACTTCACCTATATTAATTCGGAAAGTTTGCACTTCGACCTTAAGATCTATTGTGATCTTCGTTGTTTATAATAACTAGTCTAGCCACATTGCCCTTAGGAATTCTAAGATTACGGTTGGTGTTAGCGAGCGTACGAATTCCTGCTCGGCTTTTTGAGTCCAGATACCTCTGCCGTCTTCTCGATACGGCTTCACACTCGTAGATCAGGTGCTTCGGGATCTCTGGGGTCGAGCCACAGAAGCGACACGACACATTCGACCATATTCCAAGTTTGTCTTAGAGAGGCTGATAAACTGTTTTGACCATTTACTATCATACCCTCCCAGTAGACACTTCGCCTGGCGCAACCCCGTCATCTGGTGACAGTGTATTTCCTTTGAAGTATTTTCCCTTTCCCTAAGCTCCTCCCAAATAGTATTTTGTTCTATCGCGACGAAACGCTCGGGGCCTAATCTGTCGGCCTCCTCGTTACCTTCAAATCATTTGTGACCCGAAACCCAGAATAGTTGGATAGGATTATGGGTTGCTAGAGAGTAGAACCTTTCTATATACTCAAGCACCAATGAGCATCTGATCTACACTGGAGGATGGCATACACCTCCGCTTGGAGAACGCTTGAGAGCGATTCCCTCACTGTTCTACGGTTCAAAAAATAATATTCTGGTATTTTTTTTATTTATTGCCGGCATTTCGGTGTACTCAGCATTCATATGTGCCACCAATAACGTATAGAATGGAAGTTGACAAAAAGTAGGTTAAAGTGTTTCATTGAACTAGCAGCGGCTATAAAAACTTGTGAAATTGTTCTCTTCAAGAGACGGATGTACAATTAATGTTAAATTCAACCTATTAGATAGCGACTTGATTATCAATAGGGTTAGAGAGAGTAAACTAGACCTTTCTAACTGCCGAGGAGGCGGATCGGTCACTCCACCAATACACAGTACTTTTGGGCAGAACTCCTTTCAGTGTGGGCAACCTTCGACATCGCTTTAAAATAATAGCCCAAGTGGGTCCAACTCTGGCTAGGCCAAACACAGTATTTTTGCGCAGATAGTTTTTAAAGTTTAGTTTAGTTTAGTCAGCACTTCCGCAACACCCCCTACGATTTTCTTAAAAAAAAATCTATCTACATATGTAATTTAGCTAGAACAGACAATAAATCATTATTGGAAAGCTTATCGAGCTTTAAGTCAGAATGTACATTTTAAATGTATCATAGAACTTAAAGTTTTTGAACCAGCATTGTTCTAACAATCATTTGATAAAAATAATATGTATGTACATATATGTGTAAATGGATCGTAGTTTGTTCGGATGCTTAAAAATTGCGAACAATTAGGGAAAAAAGGGGAATCGTAAAATTCTCAATATTCCACCATTAAATCACATATTGGTAAATGACGCATGGACAAATTTGGATAAGATTTGCCATATTTGTACATACGCTACTAATAATGTAATAGAATCAAGCATTCTCTCCGTATATATTTGTCAAAAAAAGTTATTAAAAACATTTCTTAGCCAAATCAAAACATGTATTTAGTTCCGCTTATTAATTTAGCATATTAGTAACTCCAGCACGCATGAATAGTTATTTCATAAAAGAAAAACTCTTTTAAAGTACAGTCGTGAAATTTAATAGAATCAGAGAACTAAAATTCGAAAATAATAACATTGAGTTAGATTTTTTAGCAAAACCTTTACTTGCAAGTACTTCAGTGCATCTTTTCGGTATAGATTCTACTAGGATCTCACAGACCGACTTTTGTATGGAATACCAAGCTTCCTGGATTATTTGCCAAAGTTCTTCCTTATTCTTTACTTTAGCGGGCCCAATCTTTTACGTTACAATCTTCTACACGTTCTCTATCGGGTTTAAATCCGTAGAATACGAGGTCCACGTCATCACATCGATTCCGCGAATCTGTAACCAAGTTTTTACAAGACCCAAAGTATGTTTCGGGTCATTATCCTGTGAAAACTGCATAACGAAAGGCATGTTCCATTCGACATAGGGTAGCATAACTTCTTTTAATATTCTTAGTTATCGGTACCGCTCCATATTTCCCGAATCCAAAATAGCGGTCCGACTCCATACCACGAAAAACTTCCCCATATCCTTATATTTCCTCCCTGGTGCTTGAATGTTTTTGTTGTGTACCTGGGATTCATTTCTGCATTTTTCGGCCGTCGAACCCAGATATTACCATCACCAAAGAAAATAATTATGTTATTTCAAAATTGAATCGATAGCGAGCATCGGGGACGAGACACAATTGGGTGATTCACAAGGTGTCATAAGTCATAAAGCCATAAAATTTAAAAAACACAAAATTTGCTAGTTTTAATTATTTGCTTCAGTGCAATCCAAAAACACACCTTTTGAAATCTAAAATTTTATGACTTTATGATTTGTGATACATTATGACACCTTGTGAATCACCCAAATATATGTATGTATATATGTACATACATACATAAACATAAAATCATAGTCACATTTTCTCAATTTAATGGCTGTAGCGAAGTGCGCCGGTTCAGCTAGTATATACATACATATATATATATGTATATATATGTATGTATGTATATATATATATTGCGCCAGGTAATTAAATTTCTTAATTCAAACCTGTACTTAAATTATAAATATAACCTACTGTTTGGTGTAATCTACGGGCGGAGGAATCATTTCTTCAAAAACCAAGCCGGCCATAATGTTACAGTCAATGGGAAACGCTATAGAGCCAATGAATTTTTCGTGCCTGAATTGAAGAATGTTGATGGGGACGTCAAACAAAATGGCGCCACATGCCATACAGCCAACGAAACAATAAATTTATGGAAGGAAATTTTTGGTGAGCACATTATCTCGCATTGTAACACCGCTGGACTATTTTTTGTAGAGAATATTCGGCGCGTTATTGCTGACATACGACGAATTATTATTATTTTTAACATTAAAAATGTCTCATTCAAAGCGATGTTTTTGCTATACTGAGCAAGGCGAATTCCTATAATGTGGTGTTGCTCAAGGCACATTGAACAGGTAGTAGCACTAGAATATCAATTTTTTTTTGCGTTTAAAGAAGCCGTTGAACTGTCAAGCTATGTATATGTAAAATTTTCAGTTTTTACTTGTAGTTGCGATTTGATTGGTTCCGTGCAAGTTTTTATTGACACTCCAGCATCTTAAGGTGAAATAAAATACATGCGGTTCTTGTATTTGCTACACTGACACTACCTGTTCAACGAGCTTTGGGTGGTTACAGCAGAAGAGCAAAAACAAAACATCCATCCTTTTGTTGTTGCTTGAATCCTCTGGGATAACAAACACCAAATTAGAAATTTGTCAATTAGTGAATGTAAACGATATTTGACAACAGGAAAACTTAGGGAAAGAAGTTAAATTGAATCCAAAAGTTTCTATCTTATTGAAATACATGATGCCAGAATGAAAGTTATTTAACGTTGGCAACTTTTCACTCTAAATCGGACATTCTTAACGTCCTCTGATAGCTGCTCGTTCACTTCTACCACTTTGAAATGTCGTTGCTTCCTCATATTATTCCCTAACAAAAGTGGCCTAGAACTCAATAAAATTGCAAAAAACATGGTGTTTAATATGAAAATTATTAACTAAATATTCAAAATACTAACACCCTGATTCTCTTTATCGGACGAAAAGCTAGACGAACGATTTCGTGTACATTCGAAACGCTCGTTTCGAGTTAGAGAGTCAGGCTGTAAGGAATTTTATATATAAACATCTCGTGTCACGGTATTTGTGGTCGAACTCCTCCAAAACGGCTCAACCGTTTTTTATGAAATTTTATATGTATGCTGGTAGGTATGAAAATAGGTCGTAAAGTATATTTTATGCTTGAGAAAGGGTTGTCACCTGTTTGAAAAGACAAATTTAATTAAAATATATACAACTTATATGAAAAATTAGAGGGTCAAGCGTTTCGTTTGATTACAAAAATTACACACAAGTTATATGAAATATTAAAATATATGTATGTCAAACGGTTCGTCTCGCCGAGGGGAATGTGCCATCTGTTATATATTGCTACCTGTTTAACAGAAACTGAAATACATTCTCTGATTATATATGCAAAGGACAATTATTAAATAAATACCGTCTGCCGTCCTTTTCTAGTCTATATATAAAAAGATGAACGCCTGTTTGTTTGTGCCCTTATAACTGTTTATTAACAACACGGAATTAGCTAAAATTTTGCAGTTATTAGTTTCTACGCCGGGAAGGTTTTAGGCAAAGTTTTGTGTCGAGAGGGCTACCACCTGATTGAATACCAGGTTTACCGAATTTTGCAGTTTATCCAGATTGTTCTTGACTCTGTCAAGAGAACTTTGAAGATAGTTAAAGAATAGCGTTGAGCCTCTTTAGCTGAGATTACCCAAAATAATTTTAGTATCCTTTACATTGAACAACAGTACTGAGATCACTGAATTTAGATTATGCTATGGAGATAAATGAGAAAAGGCGAGACGAGGATGCAACTTTACTAGGTGCAATCTTTTTGTTGAATAAAAACGTATGACAGAACTTAAATACTATAATATAATACTATTTGTCTTATTTAACAATTTATATATGTATGAGGGAATCCGGTGGATACTTTCTGATTATATATGCAAATATAATTATTAATAAATATAGGCAGGACAAAGAGTAAATAATAAATATTTGTTATATAAAGAATATGTGTATTTTGTTATAAAAACAGATGGATGGGGAAAGGAACGTTTTTCATATTCCGTGAATAGATGCCACAACTAAATCCTTTTATTTTCATTTACTTTTTAACATTGAGATACTCAAACAATAAGAAACATGAACGTAAATTTTGTTTGTTCTACAGCGACTACCTTATGTATATGAATTCACCTTGATGCGAACCAAATGTTTACAAAACAAAAGCTAAAGCAAAAAAATCAGTAGGATTTATATCCGGCCAAGGACTGTCACTTCAGCGGCATTCCCCAAAGTTGTATTTTATGCTGTTACAACAACAACAACAACAGGTTAAACAAATGTTTGCCATGTTTAGGAAGTTCATCAGGTTTTTCGGATTTAGGTAGTGTACATACATACATATGTACTTACATGTGTCCTCAAAATATGGCCGAGCAAGGCGAGGTACTTCTGAGGGTTTTTGGAGACAACTTAGCACTTGATAAAGACAGGCGACATTATTGCTGTTGTGATTGTAAAAGCATAACAGAACATAGTGGGAATGTTGCGACTTCAACTCAACAACCGGATTTTATACCTAGCTAAGGAAAATTCTGCAATATGCCAAGGCGTTTAGGAATAATTACTATTTGAGGGGATAGAGTGAGTCGTACACATCCCAAAACTGAAACCGTTAAGAGATGAGACTCATAGTTTCTAAGTAATTTGTTGTCATGTTTGCAAAATTTACCAAATTTAATTGAAATAATTTAATTTTTTCCTATTATAAAGACTTACTCGTTGAACGTCTGGCAGTACACACAATTTGGCCATTTTCTTTTGGGTTCTTTGTTGAAAGTAAATAAATTTATAAACACGTTATTTATCGTTAAACAATAAAATTAATAGAGTAAAAATAAAGAGAAATGGTTGCGAATATATGTATGTATCACAAATAGTTTCTTTTTAAAAACATAAGTTAAAAATTCAATTTATTATTGAAAGTTTTGTATACAATTGACACACAATATAACAACAAATAACTTAAGTAATATATTTAACAGATGGGTTTAAATGAAAGTTTTAGTGAAAGGAACATTGGAAAATTAAAATAGTTCATTTTAAAACCAATCCGAAAAGTTTATTACAAGTAAGTAGTTGTTACACAATTCTGAAGTCCATTTTTGTAGTAAAATTACTATAATTCTTCACCGGAAATGTTCGTTGCTTCGCTAATAGTATTAAACAAACGTTATGTGAGCACTAGCTATACATATATTAAATTAAACTTGAGATTTTGATTATGTTTAAAAATATCAAAATATTTAATATCAGGTTACTTTTCAAAGTTATGTACATACCTTAAACTTATTCTCTACTCGTACTCTCATTCATTCATTAGCATAGCGGTGTACAAACGGGCAAGGTGGGCGTGGACGGGGGTAAATATTTACTTAAATTTTTTCGCTTACTCAAAATAGATTGTGGATTGATAACACAGTTATGTACAATTTTATTTTACTACAACTTTTTTGATTTTGCTCAATTAACAAAAAACATATGTATGCGTCAACAGGATTTAAACAATTTATAACAACGGAATGGGTAACAAAAAATTAAAATTTCCATTATTGGCATAGGCACACTTTAGCAAGCTGCACAAGAATTATTGCTCGTTGTAAGCAATAAGAATCATTGTAAGCAATAAGATTTAGTTAAACACTTGCCAAGTAATTATTCGTCTGCAATTTAGTTTCAACAAAGACGAAAAGAAATCGGAAATAAACATAGCTGTGCGATGCAAACATTTCGATGTCCATCTTCACATCTGCGGAAACTTTGTTTCCGACTCCACTTATTCAGCAACCATTATACGGTTATTAAATATCCTTATTTTTCACCCACGAATTCGATTGATCTATTGCAAGAATATATTTTATACGAATTTTCTTGTAACACGCTTATTTATTCACATTGTTTCGACTGTTGTGGTATTTGCATTCATCGTTCCCCAATTCGTTGGTGCATTGGTGATATTTTATGTTTCATTGGACGTGTAAATTGATAAATTTTTGGACTAACTACTTCTATGGAAACGGAATTTTCTTTAACACTATTTAATTAATAATTCGAGTTATATTAATAAAACTTTCTCAGATGAACCAATGCGATTTCTTCCACTTTTCGCTTTCCTTTTTTTTTTTTTAATTCAGTCAAAGGTTGTGAGGTTATAACAATTCATTATAGCTCATTCCGATACAGCGTTGCAATTGTGATTCGTGATGCCAGATCATGCTGAAAGTAATTTGTAGTAGATAAGTTGCTTTTCTGTTATCAGCCGGCATAGGTAGAACCAAATGTCAGTAATCCCTATGAGTGAATTACATTAAATCAGTCACGTACAACCGAATAAAAGGAAATGTTATTTTTGGAGCTGGTTCTGGGCCATTTTTTACCTAATGTGAATGTTCAGATGGTTATTTAGGAAGCTAGTGTAAAATAAAGTTTTCTCATACGGTTTTTCGGACGTCGTCTAATGTATTTCGTGAAAGCGGAAATCTATTGATTGTTAATGAAGTAATAAGATAGAATGAACTGTTATAATGCCGGCAATGAATTGCAAAACCCTCCAAATCGTAAAGGTCAGTTCACATAAACCGTTCGCGATGGCGTTGGCAGCCATATGTTTGCTACAAAGGGCGCTTTCGCAACTATTTTCATAAAAGTAATTTAATGTTTGTTTGTGTCTTTGTGTAATAAACTAATTTTTGTTATCTGAAAATGCAATTATTTAATCTCAGATGGTCATCTTGGTCATCTTGGCGTCACTGCTGTTAACCAACACCAAAGCGAAAGCTTTCAAGCATCTGTTGAATTTAAATCCTTTCGTCTTCTTACGGAACTAAACCATTTCGCCTTATTAAATCTGCCAATAAATTACGATGAAATGTGTGTTTTACCATAAATCAAGAATTAAATTAAGAAGAAAACAGTATCGGCTCAAAATTTTTTTGATAATAATCGAAAAATTTCTCCCATAACCAAACGGGGCAATGCATTTTGATATATTAGCTTTATCTCAGCTGTTCTAAGATATCATGTTCAGACCAAACCCCTGATTTTCGCAACCTGTTTGTGAAAATAACTGTTAAACTGTAGTGAAACCAAGCAAGCCAAGGCGAATTCATATAAGAGAGTAGCGTCAAAATTGTTTGTTTTCTCTTTCCATTTACGTTCAAATTGCGCTTTCTTCTGTTTTATGACTAGACAACGCCGGCAGAATACACGTCACGGCGATTGCTGCTACAGGAACAGGGAGACGAAAAGAAGGTGATAATTGCACTTGGGCGTTTTATTTGCACTGCAAATGCTAAAATTCAAAGCTCGACACTTCTCATTTATTATTCTGTGTTTAACTTTTTATAAAAATCACTCAAAACTCTGAAAAATCAACCTTTTACGAGCCATCTGTGATGCCAATCCGTCAAACGCATCGTGTATTAAAACTATTGCTTACTGAGTACTGAAATCTTCTCAAGGCCCAAAAAAATTCTCTAATTGAAAGTTTTTTAGTGATTTGGGATGAGACTGAGTTATTGAATATCGGTATAAACCATGGTTTAAAGAGAAAATTCATTCATGGGAATAAACTAAATTTTTTTTACTTAGTATCGATATTTTAAGAATCGAGTCGTTTTGATACGATACTTATGGGTACCCGATTATCTTATGGCTGCAATAAGTCTAACCTATAACTATTGGTTATATTTTGGAGAAAATGAACTCAAATTATTGGACAGTTTGGCGCTTAGTTTTTTTTGGGGATCGGGTATCAAATGACCACTTCTCTTCTTCCCTTTTTTGGATTTATGAATATGAATTCATAGAATTCTTTATTTTCTTGTAATACACGCAGCTTCACAGCTAAAATTCAACTCAAATTTTTTTCTACGTACATACGTGGGGAAGCATGAATTGGTTTTTTCTCATCGTTTGCAGGAATGTGAGTACGTTCTATGGATGACTTATTTTCGATATGGTCAGGGAATTTTTGCAGGGTCGGAGGCGTGAGTGCGCATCACTCATTTGCGTACATGTGCACGCGCTGATGGCGATTGACACAAAAATTGCCGAAAACTCGAAAGAATATTCGTTTGACGATTCCCCCTTTCCCTTTCAACCCTTCTCTTATTCTCAATTGTTGCATAACTCATCTGCCGTCTCAAGTTGCTCCTCGCGATCCAGAAACTGGTTTTTTTGTTTACTTAGTTTTCTTCTATGGTTTTTGTTTTAATTTATTACTTATCTTCTTTTTGTACGCATGCAGCCGCTCGCCTCCGCAATAGCCTTTCTGCTCTAAATATAGCAAAATATGGTGAAAATGGTTTTTATTGGTATGGTAGAATTAAATTGCTATGTTGAATTCTCTCGATCGCACTTACAAATTTTGTTGATGAAAAAGCTCTTTTAACATTTGCGCCTTCTCATTTCTTACAAGCTCTCTGCTTTTGCCGTTCTCGTTGATCAACAGGGTAGCTACTGCACTTTTTATTATATCATTAGTGGGAAAACATTTTGCATTGTTTACTTTTCGTTTTTGTAATTTCGGCGAAACTCACCCCTATGCATGGCTTGTAGGGTTTCAGTAGCCCTTTTTTGCCCTTATTTCTTCTTGAAGGCTCGTTTTAGGGTGTTGTGCTACCAGAAAACTGTAAATAAACATTTGTTGTCAAGCAACTAATTACAAAAGATGTATAGCTTAAATTAAAGAAGAAATATATACATATGTACATACATATATCAAAATTCACTTCGACTAGACAATGATAAAATGTTTTATTAATTGGTCAGTACTGAACATCAATTCATCACAATTTCGCAATGACCAAAAATCTGCCTTAGGTGCATTACTTTTTATTTTCAAGAAACGTACCGCTAAAATTTTAAACAGAAATTTGAATATTTGTCTCTTTCAAAGATTTCCATTTTAGAAGATTCCTTTGTAATTTGAATATTTTTTTTACCAACTGTGTATTATAAATTTAATTGAAATCTCTTGAAATTAATTAGCTCAAGTGAAAAAAATAAGAAAAAACTTGAATAAGCACAAAATAATTCATAGATGTTACAAAATAAGGCATAAGTAAAGAATAGGATCCACTGAGCTAAAAAAAAAATAAGAAAATTGGCGTGGTCCGCCTTCTTCTACTGATTCTTATGTTGTACAACATTTTGTTTTTGCTCAAATGAATAGGAGGGGTTACTATTTTTCTTAATATTTTAGTACGAATCTCACGATTTCTTAGCAAAAAACATTCACTCTTTTTTTCCATCCGTTTGGAAAACCCACTGATTCTGGCAGTTATTTCAGGTATTTGACTCCGGTAGCACGCCTTTTCGCAGCCAACCGGGGCCGCTTTCTTGCCGCTTACACCCTGAATAAACCACAATCATACGTTAAAATAAACTTTAAATGTTGGCGTGCTAAAGAGTGTGGATTATGAAGAAAGAGATAGTAAAAAGTGATTTGAATCGTTGTCGTCAAACTCATCTAGGAGAAGGCCCAGGAAACGTGCTGTTTCGACAGGGTTGGACCAGAGGGAGAGGGGGGTTAGATGAGTGGGTTTGAGAGGGCATGTGAATAGGTGGTTGGTATAGTGCGGAGAAGCTCCACATGCCGGACTTCTGTTGGATATGTCAGAATTGATTCTGGATAGGTAGGAGTTGAGTCTACTACAATATCCAGATCTTAATTGGGCCAGAGTAACGCGGGACTCGCGAGGCACCAGGGACTCCTCATATGAAATTGGTGGTGGTTGGGCTCCTATTACGGCATTTGCCTGGCGAGAGTCGATGGTGGTGGTAACTGTCTCTTTGTGGATTTTGCTTAGGACCCGCCGGTACGTCTCCGAATCCAGCGGTTGCGTTATATTCACAAATGCCTATTTGGGTGCCCCGAGTGGTGAATTTTTTAACATCAACACGATTAGTCCATCGGGGCCAATGACCTCCCGATGGCCTCCTTCACCCCACAAGTGAAAGCAAGGGGCGCGATGGTGTTTGACTGTTTGCGCAGCTTTTTGGTCACCTTCCGTTTGGTGCCATCCCCCGAAGGATGCTAAACGCATTGCCGGCTAAAATAGCTCGCGCATCTCTTCGGGTCCGACGAGGCACGATCCCCGAATGAAATTTCCACTCGGTCATCGCGCTTCGTCGGGTTGGACAAGAACCTCACGGTGTTCCGCTTATTCTGGTCTTGATTCATTCCCACGACTCGGGTTTCACCCGGCCAAGGACTGTTGTTTCGGCGATCCAACCCTGCTTAGATCGGCCTACCCTATAAGTCGTTTGTGGCCTTGCTCATTTTCTATGGTTATCTTAGATGTACTGCTAACCCATAATGCCCACCCAACCGTCATCATCCGCAACACCATATCAAATTTGAAACATTTGGATGATCCCTACCGATCGTACGAAAACAAAACGTTAATGTTCACTCCATATTTACAAATTGAATGGAATGAATTAAATCTAATCGAATGATGAACACTCGCGTATGTATAAACAAGAATTTCATTCCAATAATCCATACGCATACTGCAACGAATTCAGTGTAAGCATATACCTTATCAGTTCTTTATGTAAACTTTGCATTTAATTAAAAATTTTGTAATCAATATTCCGTTTCCCATGCATTGGCATTTTATAAATCCAACGGCTGGTACAATGCAAAAGCGCTATTGTAAAATTAGTTTTAGGTTGAGCATGGATCTAAATTAATTTGTGTTTATTTTCATTGAAAAAAGCACTTTCCTGCCGTATTAAAGATTAAGTGGCGCCCAATAATGGACCACACGCGATAAATAAGTTAATTTATTTTAGTTTTAGTTTGTCATTGCAGCAAAGGAGAAATCTCAAAGGATGTAAAGACAAAAGTGCGTTTGTGCAGGACAGTTCAAGAAAGTAAAACTTGAAAAAAATATCCTCAGAGAGGTCAGAAAATAAAAAAAATAGTTTAAAATAAAAAAGCAACAGCAAAGTGCGTATGGGGAGGACAGTTGAAGAAAGTACAACTTGAGCAAGTAAGATGGAGTCTATGTTCGGGTGCAACTAATCTTTAAATACCCAGCGCAAGTTTTTATTTGAAATAAACATTATTTGATGTATGCGATCAAAAAAGTTAATCTTGTATATAAAAATTAATGTGAGTCCGAAGTACTCAACTGATGAAATTCTTACAGTAGGTGCATGTGGTATCCGGGCTCAACATAGGAAATATATAAATTTTGAAAAGTGGGATTTGGAAGCAAACATTTGAATTGGTCTTATATCCACTCGTATTCGGTGCAGAAGAATAATATATATACATAGTACATATGTTATTGTACATACATATATCAAACAGTATATCAATCAAAAACCTCATTTCTTTTAACGCCGCAATTATTTGACAGATATACAATATTTCATAAAAGGATCCTACGATCCATATGATTGCTGATGATGATGATTTTTGTTATTAAAGGCGAAACTACAATTCAACATATATTCCCAGCTATTTGGCGTAGATAGATGATATTGGATATATACATATTTCCTCTAGATCAAGGTGTAAGCCCAAAACCACTGTTCAATATCTATAGAAATACTCGTATGTCGTTATCATCAAAGCAAGTCGAGTTTGATAGTATAACATAATTTTGAAACCTTAAACCTATTTTCCAAATTTTTATGTCTTAATTTTTTCTCTCCCTAATTAAATTCTTTATACCAAAAAATATTATATGTTTTAATTTGTTGTAAATTACCGTTATATGAGAGGTGAGCTATAATTTTCGAAATTGTGCTTTCTGACTAAAAATGCAAAGCGTTCTATTTGCTCTAAGTTGGGCGATACTATGATTCGATATATTTCATTCTTAAACACAATCTTGTCAATTTCTTTGATTATAGCAACGAGGTTTTTAATAGGAACGCTACAAAAGTTTTTTTTAAATGAAACAAAAACGGCTTGGGATATGAATTAAATTCTTTATTCCTGTGAAAGTACATTCGATGCCATTATGTAAGAAGTCCAGACGCTGAACCCAATTTTCGACGGTTTTCAAGCATAAATCGGCCGATACTGCTGCAATTTCATGTTCGATATTCGTACGAAGTTCATCAATCGTCGCTGGCTTGTTGGCATAGACCATAGACTTGACGTAGCCCCACAGGAAATAGTCTAACGGCGTCAAATCGCACGACCGAGGCGGCCAATTGACTGGGCCATTTCGTGAGATAACACGTTCACCAAACTTGGTTTTCAATAAATCGATTGTGACATTCGCTGTGTGGCTTGTGGCGCCGTCCTGTTGGAACTACGTATTGTCCAAGTCCATATCATCCAATTCGGGCCAAAAATATTCGGTTATCATTGAGCGGTAGCGATTCCCATTCACAGTAACGTGCCGGTCTTGATAATCACGGAAGAAGTACGGCCCAATGATGCCGCCGACCCATAAACCGCACCAAACCGTAATTTTTTCGGGATGCAATGTTGACTCATGTCCAATAACTCATATTTTGCTTATTGACGAAGCCATTCAGCTAGAAATGACGACGATCATAAATTGGACGTAGCGCTCTTAAAGTTGAGGCCATTGACTCCGAATTTCGGTAGTAAATTTTAATAATTTCGACTCGTTGTTGGATCGTATCCATGATAAAATGGCAAACCTTACTGAAGAGAAATTTTTTAAAAGAGCGGGGAAAATATGGCGTCGTTTGCTGTCACTATCGGTCAACTTTTGTGCGTCCCTATTGCAAGACCCTATATTTTACCGTTATATTAAAGTTGGACATAGTTTTTGCATAATTTTTACAATTTTTGAAATCTTGCTTATTGACTTGAAATGCATTGGTGCACACAGAATTTGGTGGTTTGGTGGCATAGTTGTGGTGGTACATTTGAAACTTTCAGCAATTTCTCTTTTTAAATATCGTTTTTTTTTACTTCTGAAAATTGCTATACTTATTCGCTCTAAAGTGGGCGGTGCTACGCCCATTTCCAAATTTTGTTGATTTTTTGTATTTGTTAGTGCCCCGCCCCTCTATCCTCCACTTGGCAGTAGAAATTTCAGAAACATTTCAGGACCTTTTAGTAGGTCGAGACTGGTTCACCACTAGTATAGCTACTACTACTTCTACCACTACTACTACTCGCTATTACTACTACTACTATTACTAGTCACTACCGGTACAACTACTATTTGTACTAATTTCTACTACAATTTTTTACTAATGCTACTACTATTTTTACTTATTTCTACTACTATTTTTACTTACGCTACTTCTAATTACTAGTAATATTTTTACTTATTCATATTACTATTTTTGCTAATGCTACTATTAATTACTGCTACAATTTTTACTTATCTCTGTTACTATCTGTACTAATAATTCCTCTAATTACTAATACTATTTTTATTAAATTTTTACTACTATTATTACTAAGACTACTGCCAAATACTACTACAATTGTTATTTTATTTTATTTATTTCTACTACTATTTTTGTTAATGCTGCTACTAATTACTACTTCATTATTTTACTAATTTCTACTACTTTTTTTATACTAATTTCTACTACCATTTTCACTAATGCTACTACCATTTCTACTAATTTCTACTACTATTTTAACTCATGCTAAAACTAAATAAAATAAAACGGATGCCCCATAAAACTCTTTTCTCTATTTAACTCTATACCTCTTTGTAGAATCGGCACAGAAGTTTTATTTATGACTCGTGCACTTATGTAGGTGCACGCATGCTTTTTTATTTTTGAAAATGATCGTTAAATTAGAGGTGGGAGCGAGTTTTCACCAATTTAAACAATTTTCGAAAGTTTCTTTACCGACTTAAAATACATATAATTTGGTACATACATTAAATTTGGTAGATTTCGGTCATATAGTTTCGGAGACATAACTGTTTCTTATAAAGTGGGCGAGAACGGGCCCATGTAAAAAACAACCCAAATCTATGTATTAAGAGTTATCCGAGTGGCGGGCGGACGGACGGAGAGACAGATATGGCTTAATCGATTTCGCTATTAATTCGAAGAATTTTAGTATGTATGTACATATATGGGTACATCTATTTCGGTTGCTTTATGCTGTTCCAGACAGCAGCTAGGCGAACAAAGCTATAATAACCTGGGCACCAGTGCGATTGGATATAAAAAGTGACCTCAGAAGAGAACAAAAAATAAAAAAGGAGTTCAAAATTTACTTTAAAAAGTATACTTAGAAGAGGATAAAAAAGTAAAAAACAATTCAAAATAAACGTAGCTGGAACACGCGTTTGTTCAGAACAGTTTAGGAAAATAAAACTAAAAGTATATATCCTCAGGAAAGAACAGAAATTAAAAAAACGATTGCAGATACAAGCATCAGCAACGTGCGTATGCGGGGAACAATTCAAAAAGAGAAATTAACGATTTTTTTAAACTAAGAGGAAAAAGCAAAACAAAAAAGACAGTAGCGATTCATCACTGCAAGGGGGAGCCTTCGGTTTATAATATAAGCTCTGCGATTCTGAACTCCAGACCCTCTAGGGTATAAAAGCTGGATTTTCTAAAAGGGATAAAGAAAGGAATGGCTAATAATCCCAGTAAGCTGAACCGCACTTTAATGAAAGTAGTAAATACATATATATCGGCAATTCTTTTGAAAAAATGTCCAGCTTTAGTTTATCCCTTGAAGCTAATTTTTAACAAATCTTTATCCTCCGGCATTTTTATAAATGATTGGAAGCTTACATCAATTACGCCTATTTTCAAAAGTGGTAATAAAACCGATGTCCGTAATTACAGACCTATTTCTAAGCTTTCGACTGTTTCAAAAGTTTTTGAACACTCAGTTATTGAAAAATTAAATTTTGCCGTCAAATCAGTTATCTCTCCATACCAGCATGGTTTTGTTGCTGGCAGATCTACTGTCTCTAATCTTGCCATTTTCAGTGAATATTGTTTTGAATCTTTTTCGTTAGGCTATCAAGTTGACTGTATTTATACAGACTTCTCAAAAGCATTTGATAGAGTGTCACATAAAATATTAGTTAAAAAATTGGCCTGTTTCGGTTTCCATTCTATTTTCCTGAGTTGGTTGAATTCGTACTTATGTAATAGATCCTGTGTTGTATCAATCGATGGCGGGACTTCCACCCCGTTCGTTCCGTCGTCGGGAGTGCCACAAGGTAGCGTATTAGGACCACTTCTCTTCATAATTTTTATCAATGATATTAGTAATTGTTTTTCCTTCGCAAAATGTTTGCTCTACGCGGACGATTTAAAAGTCTTTTTGGCAATCAAAAATCCGGCAGATGCCATCAGGCTTCAGGATGATATTGATAAGCTCAATTTATGGTGCCTGAATTCAAGGCTCTCCCTGAACTTTAATAAGTGTTTTAAGGTAACGTACTCAAAGCTTTTTAATATTTTGCCTACCAGTTACCAAATTTCGACTAGTGTTTTAAATTCTCTTTGTGAGATAAAAGACCTAGGCGTAGTGTTTGATGAAAGATTTTCTTTTAACAAGCATGTTAATCATATTACATCAAAGGCATACTCTATGTTGGGGTTTGTGAGGCGAAATGCCTCTAAATTCTCAGATCCATATACCCTTAAAATTCTATATACCTCGTTCGTTCGGTCGCATCTGGAGTACGCGGTTTTTATTTGGAGGCCATATAGTCAACTTGGCATAAATAGAGTAGAACGTGTTCAAAAAATTTTTCTCAAATTTGCTCTTCGTTCTCTGAACTTCACGGATCCTATACCGTCATACTCTTCTCGTCTCATGCTCTTAAACCTTAAGTCGCTAGAAAATCGTAGATCGGTACTATGCCTATCCTTCATGTACAACATCATCAACAGTTTAATTGATTGCCCTTATTTGTTAGCTTTAATAAATTTTAATATCCCAAGGCGATCTCTCCGAAGTTTTCACCCTTTTTATGGTGGTACAGTCCGAACGCAATACGCCAGCAACGCCCCGATTTTTCGTGCCATTCGAGAATTGAACACCATCAATAATCCAATGGTCATAGATTTTTCAGTCTCGAGGACAGTTTTTTTAAATCTTTTGAACTCTTTTTTTTAAATATTTTTAATTATTATTAATGATAGTTTTAAGTTTGATTTGTACTCTATTAGTCTGTACTGTTTTGTAAAACAATAGACTACAATAAATAAATAAATAAATAAATAAATAAATAAAATTACTTATTCAGCTTGTTATACTTTGAAATAAATATGTGCGGTTTCCCCCCCTAAGAGGGACCCTCCAGATTTATGAAATTATAGTAATTTTTGAAAGGTCTCAACGCAAATCAATTAAACCAACCGCCAACCGCGTATTGGACCAGTACCTTTAGAAATCAAAATTTACCAAACTTCCAAGTAAGGTTATTTTCGATTATGTGTTGGCTAATCACTTATATACAATGTTGATTGAACAGAATCATTATGTGACACTTCTAAAGTCAAGTTAAGCTAAGTATGCATAAGTGAGTCATTCCACTCTATCGTTGGTTCTTTGTTTCTTCAATGCAAAAATGCCTTTGCGAGAAATACTAAAAAAAGAATATGCTATTAAAAGATATTTTGATTATTTTTATAAAAATTTTAATGAAGAATTTTTAATGAATAAAGGTAAGTATTTTTTAAAGAATTAAGGGGTTGTTGTCCGAAACACTGAATCTGGAGGTATTTTAGCCGTTCAACTAAAAAAACTAAAATATTTTTATATGTTGTTATTAAAGCTCGGTGCACGGCTAAGACACTAGAAGCATGCCTTCCGTCTACCACAACATGATAAATTTGATTTCGAGTTTTTCCATCAGGAGATAGCCATGTAGCTTGATGTATCTTTTTATGCTTGAACCTGGTACTACATACTACCATGTTTCAACCTCGGCTAAGTCGATCAGTCGAATATGCTGAGGCGTTAGCGGATGTTTCTTGCCGTAGGCTGAATTTACCGACTGTGATTTAACGAGAGCAGCGTTCGTACGCGCGCTCAGGGCGCTCATAGAACTGATCTTTGGTCAAATCATCTTTCTCTTCCTTAGGAGCGTTGGGGCAAATCAGCGAAATGTTTATACGGGTTACGGCGAGACGTTCGCCCAATGTGGTGAACGATAGTACCTGGATGCGTAATCTCTTTCCCATCACAAATCCAACCTAAATTTGTGCTCATTTACATCGCAGTTGTAGAAGAAGGGCAAGATCCGCTTCTCTTCCTTGTCCCGTCCATCGCATCTCTTGGATGGGGGTGATATCAGCCTTTGCTTTACGAGCACATCCACCAGTCGGGCAGAGGGACCTTCCTAGGTAAATGTCCAGACATACCAGGTGCATGCCCTTAAATCATAGTCCTTTAAACTCTTGCCGTGGTCGTCATCAGAATATGGGGATCTCATCCGGGGCTTTTTACTGAAATTTTTCATTGCAAGCTGTTTTTTACGTGCCGAGTACCAAGCCCAGAGCACATCCAGATTCTGGGGCATTTTTTATTTAGGGCACCCCCATATAGCGAGGCCCTTGCTTCAAGTCATACGCCCGCTCGTAGCCGCACCTACTGATGTACAAACGCTGCAAACCCCTAATGAGTCCTTAAACCTAAAACGTCGGAGTGACCCCACTAGGTTAGCCTTCTCACTTTAGCTCACTCACAAATGGATGTCCGGGAACTACCAAGTGGACACTTGAGTGAAATCTTTCGAAAGTTGTGAGCTGCTTGAACCGCATGCAGAAGAATCGTTCTAGCCACTTCCAGGTGAATAGCAATCTGAGAATTTCCCCACTTGCGTGGACTTCAACACACGGCTCCATCCTCCAGTTACCCAGAGGACACTTGGGTGAAATTACCCGGAAGTTGTGAGCTGCTTGAACTGCATCCAGAAGAATCGTTTTGGTAAATAGTTTTCATACTATGTGAAATTTGGACCGATCATAATTTAATCCAGCGTTATTGGCTTTAAATTACTTTTTAATAAAGAAAAAGAGTAATCACTTGTATGTGGTTTAGTTAACTACTGCAAAAGATATTTGGAGCTTTGAGTGACTGCTTAGCAAATATATGAGAATTTCAAAGAAAAACATTATATTTTCTTGCATATGTTTCTTCCAAATCTTACGTTGCTAAGTAAATGTAACCTATGCCGCTGCAGCTCCGTTACTATAATAGAGTGGCCCTTAGAAATGACGCTATTTCTATGATTAAATGGAGTTGATTGCCGGCATAAACTAATCCCCCAAAAAGGCAAAATAATGAGTATTACGCGATGATTATTTCAATTCGCCCCTGAACCCTTAATTTTTTAAAATCACATGTTCGTATGTATGGAATTTGAATTTTTTTACTCGCGACTACAGATTTCTCTTTCACCGTCTCTTTTCCTTCGTCAAAGGGGTACCATCTAATCTATCACATCTGAAATGGTCCTTCTCCACTTGGTCTTTCCAACGTAGAAGAGACCTTCCTCTCCCTTTGCCACCCAGCGGGTACCGTGATGAATACTTTTCTTCCATACATACAACATGACAACGTAGCCGCTGAATTTCCATTCTTAGTACTAAGTAATTGTCGTTATAAAGCTTATACAACTCATCGTTCCATCGTCTACGGTATTTTCCATCGCAAAGACTCCATGGGGAATATCGTCTGATTTTCACAGCGTCCATTCTTCTGCGCCATACAACAGCAAGGACATGAAGAGAGATTTATGAAGCGTGGTTTTCGTTCGTCGAGAGAGGGCTTTTCTGCTAATTTGCCTACTCAACCAAAAGTAGCAATTATTTGCAATATAAACTTTTCATTGGCTGACATTATAGTTGGTGTTAATGCTGGTTCCAAGATAAACAAAGTCCTTTACTGATACTGCATTGAATATTTTTTGGGAAGGAACTTTTTTGTCCATTCACACGAGATATTCAAGCCAACGTAGCCGCTGTATTGTAATTCGCTGGACAACGTCTATGTCGCGGTATACCTCAATAAGCTCATCATTCCTTCGTTTGAGGTAGTCACCGTCGCAAAGACGTAGATGTCCAAAAAACATTGGGAGAATCTTTCTGTCCAACACCCCAACGACCGTATCATCCATATTGGCGCATCATTCCTTATAATATCTTGCTTTCCGTCTACCACAACATGATCAATTTAATTTTTCGTTTTCTCCATCAGAAGCCCATGTAGCTTGATTAATCTTTTTATGTTGGAAACTGGTACTACTAATTACCATGCCCCGTGCCCGGCGATGTCAATCGGCTTGAATCATCACCAATTACGATTTTCAAAGCGCTCATAGAATCGGGTTGGGTCGCAAATTAAAGAAATACTAAAAAAATTATCGAGATGTTCGACATAGTCTCGATCCCACCACAATTCCAGCCCCGAATTTCGCGCTCCGATACATAACAACTGTAGTAGATATCGCAATTCCTGATGCTTTAATTCATTCCTTACCCCGTCTACCGCAACTCTCGGATGGCGGTGATGCCAAAATTCCAACTAATGTTCGAAATGTAGAATATGTTCCTACTCTTTGCGCTAACCTTTTGTCAGTGCGGCAAATAACAAAGCAAAACAAAAAGGTGGCGTTCGAAGGCAATATGTGTAAGACAACGATTGACAGCTTTGAGCTTTGGCACCGTAGGTTAGCTCATATTTGTACACAAAGCATGAAGCAGGTGCAAAATTCAACAGTTGGAGTTAATTACAGATTAATTACAGGTGCAAGATTTTTGTTGGTGTTTGTTGATGGTTTTTCTCGCAAGGTTTTTGCTACACCAATCGTGCGCAAATCCGACGTATTTAAGAAAATGAAGCAATTCAAGAGCGATGTCGAGATACAGTGTGGTCGTAAAATTAAGGTGCTAAGAACAGATAATGACACTGAATATTGCAATGAGCAATTTAAAAAGTTTATGAGCAATTGTGGTATTGTTCATCAAAAGACCGCTCCATACACGCCCGAACAAAATGGTGTGGCTGAGCGAATGAACCGTACGTTGATTGAACGTGTCAGGTGCATGTTGCTAGATTCTGGTCTGGGAAACATAATCTGGGCAGAAGCAGCAAGTACAGCAGCCTACTTGGTAAATCGCATTCCGTGTGGAGGCAACAGTCGAAGTCCGGAAGAAATATATTCCGGAGTAAAACCGAATTTAAAGCATTTACGTATATTTGGTTGCACGGCGATGGTCCACATACCGAAACAGAAGCGATTGAAGCTTGATGCAAAGTCAGAAGAGTGTATATTCGTAGGGTATTGCACTGCTTCGAAAGCATACCGATTTTACCGAAAATCTAATTATAAGTTTATTGTAAGCCGCGATGTTACAATTTTAGAAAGTACAAGCAACGTAACAGAGCATGCAGAACCAAATTTGTATGTTGATATTGATGATGCAAGGGAAGTTTGTGACATTATCAATTCAGAGGAGGAAGATTATAGCGAATTTTCAGATGTCAACAAATCTCCAGACAATGAATATGAAAGCGAAGTAGCTGATCAGCATGCAATGAATAACATCATAACAACAACATAAAATTAAACGCAATTCCAATGGTGCGATGGTTCGTTACAAAGCAAGACTTGTTGTGAAAGGCTTTTCGCAGAAACAGGGCATTGATTATTCAGAAACTTTTTCACATGTTGTGAGATACAATTCTCTACGATTTTTGTTCGCATTGGCAGCGAAGCATGATTTGTCAGTACATCAATTAGATGCGGTGACGGCATTCTTGAATGGTGAGCTTGGAGAAGAAGTGTACATGAAGCAGCCTGAAGGTTACGATGACGGATCAGGCAGAGTTTGTCGGTTGATAGAATCGTTGTATAGTTTGAAGCAAGCAAGTAAAGTTTGGAACGATAAATTGAATACGGTACTTATCAGCTTGGGGCTTATAAGAAATGATGTCGACCAATGTATATACCATTGCGTGAACGACTGCAGCATGGTGTACGTGGCGATTTATGTTGACGACGTCTTGGTGTTCTCCAATGACAAAAAGGCCACGCATGGTATTAAGAACGAGTTGTCTTCTAGATTTAAAATGAAAGACATGGGTTCAGCTTCATCGGTACTTGGCATGCGAGTTCAGCGCGACGAGGTTAAAAAACTAATTAAACTTGATCAATCTGAATATATTTGCGGCGTATTGAAACGTTTTGGAATGGACGATTGTAATCCTGTCTCAACGCCAATTGACTTGTCGTAAAAGCTAACTGCGTGCATTTATCTCTGTTCAACAGATATCCAAAAACAAAAAAACTTGGCTAATTGATGAACATATTAATATATAAACGTAGTAATACAGGGTGGCCCAAATGAGACCTAGTGATGTTAAATACGTGTAACTCTTGTAATAACGGGTTTTTTAAATGATTTATTTTTATATGTTAAATACATTTAATGGAAATTTAACGTGACTATGTGTGAAATATGACATCAGACAAATTACCACCATTTTGCTCGATAGAGGCATTGGCTCTTTTTAGCGCATTTTGCATTACACGGCGTAATGTTTCTGGTTGCAGGCGCCGTATTTCGTCTCGAATATTCTGCTTGAGCTGTCCAAGTGTCTGTGATTTGTTAACATACACTTTGTCTTTTAAATATCCCCATAAAAAAAATCGGGCGCAGTTAAATCTGATGAAGGAGGAGGCCAAGGGAAATCTGAATTTCTTGAAATTATGCGTTCACCAAAAATTTCACGCAGCATGTCCATAGTTTGCCTAGCAGTATGCGCAGTGGCTCCATCTTGTTGAAACCACAAATTAGGATGTTGCTCCACCATTGGCCGCAAAAAGTTGTCGATCATTGTTCTGTAAGAAGCCCCGAAGACCGTTTCTGGCGTTTCATCCTCATTCTCAAAGAAATATGGGCCGATGATTTTTGTGCCCATAACACCGCACCAAACAGTGCATCTGATTGGGTGTGACTGATGCTGATGTATTGCTCTTGGATTTTCCGAGCCCCACAACCTACAGTTTTGTTTATTCACATAACCACTTAAATGGAAGTGCGCTTCATCCGTCATCAAAAGACTATTTAAAAAATCATTTTGTGTGGCTAATTGTGTAAAGCGAATAGCGTATTGTAGTCGTTGTTGGGGTCTTGCGGTAGAAGCTGTTGCACGATTTGAACTTTGTATGGATACATCTTAAGATTCAACTTTAAAATTCTCTGTAATGTTGTTCAGGGTATACCCAATTGGCCGGAACGGCGACGAGTTGTGACAGGTGACGTTGTCTTCAGTACGAATATTTCGATGAGCACCTCTTCCTGGACGGTAGGCAACTGAACCCAGTTCCTCAAAACGGTGAACTAAGCTTGTAGTCATGGAAGATGTGGGCGCTGATCTTACGTTAAAAAAACGGCGATAATTTCGCTGCGTCAGAACAATTGATCGTTGAGAAGAATAATAAAAACTGATAATTTTAATGCGTTGTTGTGAACTGTACGTATTCATTTTAAATTTCCAAGAGTTCAGTTATAATCGGCAAAAAGAAAAAATTAATTATGTTAAAAAATAAAAAAGTTATTTGTGTTTCACATCAGCTGGTCTTATTTGGCCACCCTGTAGAAATGTAATAATGGGCAACTCGTTACATTTGTTGTTTGTCGTTGATCAACCTTGTAGCGCCTTCTCGTTTCATTCAATGATTTTCGCATTTAGTCGTAAGAGTAGGCGCTATCCTGTTGATATACGAAAAAGCAAATGTAACGAGTTGTCCATTCTTATATTTGTTTGTCCTTTTTTATGTTTTATTTCAATTTAAAGTTCTATCAGTCTAAAAAAACACCCTATACAAATGTTATAGATATGATAATAGAATATGATTTGAAGGCATTCCCCTAGAATGTTCGAAGCCTTAATGGGGAAGGTGCCGCTTCCCGGCTGGTTGATCTCCTCGCAAAAGTAAAGGTTGATATTACCGCCATCCAGAAAATGAAATGAACGCGGTAAGAAAGCCATTGGACCTTGAGCGTCTTTACTATCTTGCTGATATATGCTCACGCCCTGACGGAAGAGTGCCTGCCCAATCACGATATCAGGGACTTTTGGTCAAACTGTCGGAGAACTCAGTCTCCACACCTCCGCTAATTTGTAGCATCAAGTTTGACCGCAATAAGAATTACAGAGCTACCTGGCTATCTCAGATCGAATAACGCGAAACCAAATTTATCATATTGCAATAAGGGAAGGCATGCTTCCAGTATATTAGATACTGAGAACTGAGCATCGACCCGGAAAATTATCTTGTCGCAGCCAAGATGCGCATACGCCTCTACGCAGTAAAGAATGTGCATCTAAATACTTGCAGAAAAATCGACATCGGAAAGCTGCATCCACAACAGACTTTCACACTGCTCAGAAAGAGTACTTCTCAGCAAACCGACTTTCGCGACCATTGGAAACCTGAAAGAACAAGATCGCTAAGATCGCGCACAACGCGGACAATTTGGGAGTGCTATAGGGAGTTGAGAGAGAGACGTATTATTCGAAGAAAGAAAAGAGAGGCCGTAATGCGTGAGTGCGAAGAGCTTAAGATGCTAGCCGACAGGAAAACCTCCCGAAAATTGTATCTGAAGAAGCGGCGACTTACGGAGGATTTAAGACCCTGGCGAATTCCTGTAAGAACAAGAATGGCGGGACTTATGTTCGAAGCACACTTAAATTGTGGAGCATTTCTTCACTTTGCTAAATAGTGACAGCGAAAGCGTTGCTGGGTAAGATGACAGTCCCGTTCCCCAAATCGCTGGGACGGCATAAACACTCGACCTCGATGAAGTTCGAATAGCAATAACGCAGCTAAGGAACAACAAAGCCGCGGGTGCTCATGGATTACCAACTGAGATATTCAAAAATGGAGGCAAAGAGCAGGTAAGGTGCATGCACGAGCTTATTTGCAGAATATGGTCGGACGAATGCATGCCCGCTGACTGGAATATATGTGTGTTCTACCCAATCTTCAAGAGGAGTGATCTTTCCAATTACCATGAGTCAGCCTGCTGAGCATTTCTTATAAGGTTATATATAGCGTATTTGCGAAAGCCAACCGTCAACGAATTGATTGGACAAGACCTGTGAAAAGAGGATCGACACACACCTTCTATGTGTTGACTTTATATCAAACTTTAAATTGACAAATATATTTTTACGTATAGTTATTTACGTATTTTTTATGAAAAAGTAGGTATTATAAAATATATGTGTGTTATATTTACATCAGATGAAGGGTCTCTTTATTTCCTATCCAGCCATATAAATATTAAAAATATTTTTTTTATTTCTTTCCAGCTTAGTGACCCATATTCTTTATTTATGCCATTCTTTATACAAATTTTAAAATGTCATGTTGTTTATTTAAGTAATTTCAGACAAGTCATACCGCTGATATTAAAACTTCCGTGCTATTCTATTGGGGGAAACCTGCCATGGTAACATTGGATTACCAGATTGTGGGAAATAATTTAAACAGCGACTTTCGCCTATCCTACTACCCACATTCTCTTAGCAATTTCACTGAAATTCTGAAACAAATTTTCGGAGAAAAATCAAAGCACAAATTATATGGTGATTTCCAAGGCGAATCCATACAAGGTCGTGCTATATGTAAATACAACTACAAAATTCCAATGTATTTTGCTTTTGTTTCTGCGTAAGAGTTGTCAAAATTTAAATACATTTTGTTTTTGCTTTTACGGCTTTTGAAAGCTCATACGCAAAGGCAAAAACAAAATACATGTAGGTGAATAAAAAAAATCAAATCAGCTGCTCTTATGCCATCACCTTCTATAAATTCGCCTTGGATGATTTCAAAGAAATATATGTTGAGAAGAGACCGGCATTTTACATATGTACATCTTATTGAGAAACAGTAACCAACTCAGGAAAACTTTTAAATCAGATGTCAACTAAATTTGCTTTTGTATATCGCTTTAACTTGTGGCAATAAGGAGCAACCAATAAAATCGTGTTTGATTACACTGGACCACGAATTTCAACTTTTTCTCTTTACCAGAAACGCCGTTATGAAATTCGTATGTAAAACCACCCCCTGATTTCGAAAATCGAGTTCATTTTTGATTCTATGGTACCGTTTTTGAGATATTTGCAATTTCCCGTTATTCGAAAAAATCAAAAAGATGGCTCCCTTTAATTACGTATATCTGACGAACTGGTCAGAAAGACGATACAATTTTCTATAAATGCATGATACATTGTTTTTTGCTCAACCAGATAGTTTTCGAGATATTAGCTTATCATTTTAGATTTTTGTTTTTTTTTATGAAAAAATATGAAAAAAATTACTCTTTGCGAGGGCAGCATTACAAAACCAAAATTTTTTTTCCAAATATTTTTTCTTTACGTAAAGCTCTCTTTAATTAGAAAAAAGATAAGCTATCATCGAAGAAAATCGATGCAAAACTACGTAAGTTATAAACGATCAAATAAAAATACCCAGGTTGCGCAACTTCAATGTATGTATACAAATGCAAATGGGATATTATCCGGATAAACGAATAACACCATGACAATGATAATACTTTTTCTTTAAATAAATCAAATAGTACTTTTAATACTCGAATTGTTTTATAGTAGGTAGAGTGGTTGCATCGAAAGGAAGAGTGGTTGGGTTCGAAACCTGCTATGGGCATGTAGTTATAGACATGTATTTCCGTCACTTATGGGTAAGTATGCAGGTAGATTTTCAAAATTATAAGACACAGAAAATTTTTAAAGCCTACATCTAAAGCAGGTAGTATTTTCTTTTCCCGGCTTCGTATAAAAAGGAACTTTTCTGTCTAGGTAAGACTTGATTTTTTCAATTTTATTCTTGTTCCGAGTATAAATATGAGTTAATGCGCTTTGAAACTTCATAACATCTGCAAGGCTCGCCGGAGATAGTTCAGTTCATAAGTCAAAATTCAAAACCGTGATTTATTAAAAAAAATAAAATGAGTAAAATGACGCGAGAATGTGAGTGTAATAACGATCCAGATATGTTCTGTTTCATGTGTGGCCAATATACTATCATAAGGCGACGACGAGTGTTCTCAGATCATATCAAAACTTTATACTCCAAGTATTTTGGCATTGAGCCCAAAAATGCTGAAAAACCATGGACACCGAACACTTTGTGTACATCGTGTCGAGTAGAATTGATTCAGTCAGAATCAGGACAGCAAATAAAATTTGAGACACCAATGATATGGAGAGAATCTACTTGCCATTCAATAGAGTGTTATATTTGTCAAACAAAAGTACTTGGCGTTGGAAGATCAAGAAGAGTAACCTATGCTAGCGTACCTACAGTGACATTACCAGTACTACATTCAACGGCAGTTACGGATCCAGTTCCATTGTCAACAGTAATATCTGAGTGCGGGGAATCAAGTTGTACTGAATTTCGCATAGGAAACGAGAGAAACGTTCTGTCACAAGCACAACTTAATGATTGGATAAGAGATTTGGAACTATCCAAGGAAAAGGCCGAGATCCACACTTCTCGTATGCAACAATTTAAATTTGTGTCATCCGATGTAAAGGTGATATATTGTAGAACTCGGCACGAACCATTTTCCAAACACTATACCAAGAACGACAGTATATGCTACTGCAACAACATTCCTGGTTTATTCAAAGAGTTTGGTCAAACATATGATTAAAAAGAGTGGCGATTGTTCATAGACAGCATTAAACTGAGTTTGAAAGCTGTATTATTGCATATTGGTAACAAAAAGCCTTCTATCCCGATAGCACATGCAGTAAATACAAAGGAAACCTACGAGGAAATGCAAAAAATACTAAAATTTATCAAATATGAAGAGCATGATTGGAAAATATGTTCTGATCTCAAAGTCGTTGCAATGCTATGCGGCCTACAAAGTGGCTACACCACTGCTGCTTCCTGTGCAAGTGGGATAGCCGAGCTCGTAAGGACCACTACGTCAGAAAGGATTGGCCGGAAGAGTCGAGTTTACCGTTGGTGTGGATAACATCAAATACACCCCTCATGTCAAGAAAGTGCAAATCATACTTCCACCCTTACACATCAAGCTCGGTCTCATTAAAAACTTTGTTAAGGCTTTGGACAAAGAAGACGAAGCATTCGACTATTTGAAAACAATTTTTCCAGATATTTCTCAAGCCAAGAGAAAGGAAGGTATTTTTGTTAGACCACAAATAAAAAAATTGATCAACAATAATCAATTCAAAGGACTACTCTCATCAGTTGAGGCAGCAGCGTGGGAATCCTTTGAAAAGGTCGTTGCTTCTTTTCTCGGTAGACACAAAAGCCCTAACTACGAGCAGATAGTGAACGACTTAATCAATAATTATGCGAAAATGGGTAAATATTAAAGGCTTCTTAAAATTAATTTCCCAAAATTTTATAACTTGTTTACCTAACTAATATTTTCTCTCCAGGCGTAAATATGTCTTTAAAAATTCACTTTCTCCACTCACATTTGAGCTTTTTTCCGGCAAATCTTGGCGACGAAAGTGACGAACATGGCGAAAGGTTTCATCAGCAAATGAAATTAATTGAGAATCGATATCAAGGATTCTGGGACGTCGCAATGATGGGTGATTACTGCTGGTTTCTCATAAGAGAAACCGATCCTAAACTGAATAAGCGTCAAAGTAGAACACATAATTATTTCGACTACATAGTAAAATCAAATTAAGATAAAGATTGTTAGAATATAGTATAAACATAAATAAATTTTAAAAAAAGTTAAAAATATGGGTAATTTCATTCATAAATTGAACTTTTAACTCAATAGAAACAGAGCATAGCTAGATATTTCACTCTTCTTTATACCATACATACGTTTTGAGGTATACGTTGAAATTGCGCAACCTGGGTATTTTTAGTTGATCTTTTATAACTTACGTAGTTTTGCATCGGCTTTCTTCGATCATAGCTTATCTTTTTTCTAATTAAACAGAGCTTTACGTTAAGAAAAAATATCGGGGAAAAAAGTTTTGGTTTTGGAATGCTGCCCTCGCAAAGAGTAAATTTTTTCATATTTTTTCATAAAAAAAAACAAAAATCTAAAATGATAAGGTAATATCTCGAAAACTGTCTGGTTGAGCAAAAACAATGTATCATGTGTTTATAGCAAATTTTATCGTCTTTCCGATTTTGTAAACCTTTTTGCGATTGCTTAACCCGTTCGTGAGATGTACGTAATTAAAGGGAGCCATCTTTTTGGTTTTTTCGAATAACGGTAAATTGCAAATATCTCAAAAACGGTACCATAGAATCAAAAATGAACTCAATTTTCGAAATCAGGGGGTGGTTTTACATACGAATTTCATAACGGCGTCTCTGGTAAATTTTGGCCGTCGACCAGTGTTATTTTTTATGGTTATTTATAAAGCGAATTCATATAGTTATTTAAAAGTGGAGTTATTTGAAAATTAGATGAAAATCTAGTATCAGTATTCATTTGGCTTTTTAACTCTTGAAATATTTCGTGGACTGCAAGGACATATGCAAGAATGCATATATGTATGCATATATGTATATATATGTATGAAAATTAAGAGTCTATGGATTGTTTTGTTGTAACCATGAAAAAAAGAGCACGACAAATTACAAGATAAACCCTGTTAGCATCTTGCATTTGGTTAGCTATTCCGGTTAAGAACTATTTGGAAAACAGTGGATGGGAAGTTTTACCCCACCCGCCATATAGCCCAGACCTTGCCCCTTCTGACCACCATTTGTTCCGATCGATGCAGAACGCCCTCACTGGAATACGGTTCACATCAGAGCAAGATATCAAAAATTGGCTTGATTCATTCTTGGCTGCTAAGCTGGCGCAGTTCTTTTGGGATGGAATCCACAAATTCCCCGAAAGATGGGAAAAAGCCATAGCTTCAGATGGGCAATACTTTGAATAATACTGTTGTACATCTTCTTTTTAAATAAACGTTTAAATTTTGGACAACCCCCGCACGAATTAAGTTATAGACCAAAAGTTTATGTGCTATTAGACGAATTGATCTCAAAAAATGAGTTGTGATCTTTATTTAAAAATAACATAGTTTTCAGTATTAATGAAAAGAAATTATCGAAAAATGAATTTTGTACCTTTTTACCTCGATAAAACATTTACAAATAACAACGAAGTATTATTTTTTTTAATTGACAAGATATTTTTTTATTTGATTTCGAAAGTTTTGTCCAATTCTTAAAACTTGTGTTTCTTCGCCAATATCAATATCAGTTAAAACAATACTTTACCGCTTGGTTGGTTGAAACTTACTTTAAATCACATGCATATATTATGCAGTGCGGAACAAACGTTGGCAAAGATTGTCACTTTTCGGGAGGCATATCTTCCGCGTTTTTCATATCCTAGAATTTTGCACCTGGCCTTTGAATGAATCTCATTAAACATACTTTCACTTGAACCATCCACAGTGCTTCTAGGAGATTCAAGTGGATAGCCGAAATCTCATAGTTAAATATTACTATAAGAACAAATGTTGTATAACGATACATATGGGAATTCACACCAAGTAGCCACGAATTGTTGTTGGTGTTTATGTAGAATTGTCTTCTTCATATCTTCTCATTCGAGTGTTTCCAAACAAATGAATCATGAGCTGGCATTGATTGCATTTATTTTGTATTGACGATCACTTATCTGTAAAAAGAAAACAAAAGTACATCATATCACAAATTTGTAATATAATAAAGTTTTTTACTCATATTAAACTTACAATCATTGCATTGAGGCTATGAAACCCTATACGATTGAAATACATATGCTCATTTTCGCAATTTTTGCAGACTAATGTGAATACCGTCAATGCATCCAATTATTGAAAGGATGATAAATGTTTATAAATCTGGGTAAAATCACAATTTAGTTTTAACACTTCTAGGTATTTTATAATTGTCGTACAACCATTCCATACAGCTAGTCAAATTCTGCTGTTCGAAACGGATATGATTCGGATATGATTCGAACACCAGAATTTGAAGCGTTTTTTCTATTTCTCTTATTATCCCCCTAGTCAATTTAGAAACCAAACTTTGGCTCATTTCAATTAAGTAGTCATTACTTACTGAATGCTGGAAAGCATCACTTCCTAAAAATGAAAGCGTTGCTGTTGGTTGGAGGGCTGGTGGTGCAGCTGCAGAATGACATTGAAAATTAAGATTCCTAAGTACATACTCGAATGCTTCCTTACTTAGGCGAATCCTTTTGATGAACCTTAATACTAATTTCAGCTTATAATGTGACAAGGTTTTTCTTTAAAATCAACTTACGCATTTTCTGGCAATGAAAGTGGATTCCTTTTATCTCGTAGTCGCCTTCTTGTTGTTGTTGTAACAGGATAAAACATTCCCCATAAAATTTTAGGCAATGCTGCTGAAGTGACAGTCCTTGGCCGGATATAAATCCGGGTCGTTCCAATATAATTCGTTGGTTATTTCCATCACTCTCCTCAGCAGAATTAAAAAAAAAAACAAAAAATAATAGCTCTGCATCCATGTTATTTTTTTTTGGGTCTTTGGTTTGATTGGCTAAAGCTGAAGGCTTATTGTTGAGATGCAATCCTGCATATGTAAAACACATAGCACGCAACGGCCACCCTCAAAGTTTGAGACTTCTTTTCATTAGACTGATTCGTTAGCTTCATCTTTGCGCTTAATTGTTCACCTCGTGTTAAATTTGCAAATACCTAAGAATTAAATTTAATAAGCTCGAATAAACTTTATTAAGTAATCAAACACTGCACTTCTTTTGATTTCAAACATTGGCATCCCTTGCGGGGAACTGTGCGACAGTTTTCCATAAAATTCTCATCCATTCAGATATCCGCAATTGCACTAGCAGATAACCTCAATTGCGCTAATAATTATGGCATTGCAAAAAGAAGAGGCCACCGCAAAGCTTATTCTAAATTTTTCGGCGAATACACGTAAAGTGTCAAAGCAAAAGCAGACAAAAGGTTACTTTGTTGCCCGAAAGCGCTTACTGGAGGACTATTGGGGGAAATATACTACTGTGTACGACGAAATCTTAACCATGGAGTCCACCAAAGAAAATGAGGTGCAGCTGGCGCGTATCTTAGGTGGTGATTATTTCGGCAACATAGAAGCTGTTTACTGCGAAACGATTGGTGAGCTCAATGACTGCATTGATGAGTTGACGCCTGCCATTCAACCTGCCGCTAATTCAACTCAATCAATGGCCGACGCATCACAGCCGGCTTCGATAGCCGCACCAAAATCAGTTTTGCCGAAAATAGAACTACCGAAATTCGAAGGTACATATCAAGGGTGGCTGCAGTTTAAAGATATGTTCACTACAATTGTAATTAACGATGCAGCACTCTCAAATGTACAACGATTACATTACCTCAAAAGTTGTGCTGAAGGTGAAGCGCAAAACTTGTTGAAAAATATACAGGTAACCGGCGATAATTTCCAAATTGCTTGGGACATTTTATCTAACCGATTCGATAACAAAAGACGCCTTGTTAAAACATTCTTACAAGAAATAGTTCGTATTCCACCTGCCCAAAATGAGTCTGCAGCTTCATTGCGTAAAATTTTAGATAGCATAGCCGAGGCTCTTCGCGCTCTTAGTCAACTGGGGTGTCCAACTTCGCATTGGAACGACTGGCTTATCTTTTTGGTTACAGAGAAACTGGAGCCAATCACTATTAGAGATTGGGAAATATCATTATCATCCCCAAATCATTTACTAACATACGACGAGCTGGTAAAGTTTCTCGAAGCTCGTATCCAAGGCCTAGACTCCATGGGAGACAAAGTGAATTCAAGGTCAGGGGACAACGTAGGTCGACGAAATGCCTCTTTAGGACACAATTCAACGGGTCGCGGTGCAGTGGCTGCTCTGGAAAACATGCTCTTATGTTTTGTCCAGACTTTCGAAAACTGTCTTCGTCATTAAAATTAAATTTTGTTCAAAAATCTAAGCTGTGCATGAATTGCTTAAAGCCAGGGCATGGGTCTAAAGCATGTCCATCCACATATGTGTGTCAGAGATGTCAACAAAAGCACCACACTATGCTACACGACGGTCTACAAGCGCAATCAAGCGTAATCGCATCCCATCACTCACGTGCGTCTGAAGCTTTCACACCAAAACCGGGCCAAGTAGTGCTTGCTACCGCCCAGATAGAGGTAAGCTCAGCGACTGGTCATCGCATGCGACTTAGGGCGCTATTAGATAGTGGCTCTCAAGCCTCATTTATCACTGAGTTTGCTGCGCAGCAGTTACATCTACGACGCACACGACTTAAAGTGCCTGTTACGGGAATAGGTTGCTCATCGGTCGGAACCTCCACGGGCATGGTCGAAATGACCGTGCACTCTATTCAGAAACCAAATTTCAACATTCGATGTTCAGCTTTAATTCTACCACACTTAAGTCAGCAGCTGCCGAGCTCTCACATTGATACCTCTCCTTTTTCCCATTTTAATGATCTAAGTCTTGCAGATCCCCAATTTTACCAGCCCGGGTCCATAGATGTTATTGCTGATACATATGGGCATCGTCTCTGTGGTGAGATGAGGCAGAGCACAACTGACTCTCTATTCGCGATACATACACAATTGGGTTGGGTTATTCCCGGCGCTATCCGGAATTAACGGCCCAACCAAGCGCAAAACTGTGTGCTTCAACAATTACGGATCTCTATGAACTGGTTAAAGACTTATGGACCTTTAACTCGTGCGAAAAGATGGAGTCGTCTTCATGTTTGACTCTCGATGAACAATACTGCGAAGAGTTTTTCGAGCAAACCGTACGCCGGACCTGCTCCGGCCGATACATCGCCCGCTACCCATTAGTAAACAAGCAGATCTTTCCGTTCTTGCAGACAGCAAGTTTGATGCCGTGAAACTCTTTCATTATCAGATTAAGAATCTTAGAAAATATCCATATTTGAAAAATCTCTATGAAGAATTCATGTCCGAATATTTACGGTTTGGACACATGGAACCAGTTTTCGAAGATAAAGAGCCATCTAGTGTGTGCTATATTCCACATCATGCGGTTTACAAAGAGTCCAGTTCAACAACCAAACTAAGAACAGTTTTCAACGCGTCGAGAAAAACTCGCTCGGGTGTTTCTTTAAATGATTGCCTACATGTCGGCCCAAAGCTCCAAAATGACTTGTCGTCGATTATACTAAAATGGCGTATGCACAGAATTGCATTTATGGCGGACATAGAAAAATGCTTCAGACAAATTATGGTAGATCATGAGGACGCTGATATGCAGCGGATCGTTGGGAAAGACTCAGAAAACAACATATGCATTTACCGCCTACTTACTGTGACATATGGCTTAAATTGTTCACCATATTTGACTATAAAGGTTCTCCATACCCTAGCCAAAGACGAAGGTGGCAGCGGCAACTCTTAAAGACTGTTTCTATGTTGACGACTTCTTAAGTGGAACCGATACGGTTGGAGAGGCCGTACAACTACAGCAACAAGTTCGAGACTTGCTATATCGTGGCGGATTTACCCTCCGAAAACGGAGTTCCGATTCTTCGGATTTCTTACAACAGATAAGCGGTGAAAAGTGTGAGAGAGACGAATTGTGTGATTTAAGCTTAGATCGTAATACCAAGGCACTCGGTATCCACTGGTCCTCTGAAATCACCAAGAGGCAACAACTTTCCGATATAGCAAGAGTTTATGATCCCACATGTCTCCTGGCACCGGCTATCATAACGGGGAAGCGTGTGTGTCAAGACTTATGGCGACGTGGCTGTGCGTGGGACGACCCCTTACCCGAACGCCTTCAGAGCGAATGGCAAAGGTTTCGCTCAGAGCTTCCTTTGATGAACCAAATCAAAGTTCCTCGATGGACTTTCTCAGCCGCAGACTCAACCGATCAGCTCCATATATTTGGTGATGCTTCTACCGCAGCCTATGCAGCCGTAGCATATCTGCGAGTGGTTCAGCCGAGTGGAGATGTCAAAGTATCCATACTAATGGCTAAAACAAAAGTAGCTCCGTTAAAAACGCGTACCATACCTCAGTTAGAATTGAATGGAGCATTACTAGCTGCAACTCTATCCGGAAAAATCCTGGGTGATATTCAACGAAAAGTTACGCAAACTTTTTATTGGTGCGGCTCAAAGACTGTGCTCAGTTGGATTCGTTCCAACCCCGGTCAGCATAAGCAATACATCGCTAATCGAATAGCAAGGATACAGTAGCTAACTGACGTCGAGGCTTGGCGTTACGTTCCTACATCCTCAAATCCGGCTGATGTTGCTTCTCGCGGCATCTACCCGGCAGAACTCGGAAAACTTAGTATTTGGTGGATGGGACCATCCTGGCTTCTGGATGAACGCTTTTGGCCAGCTTGCACTTCGGTTGAGCCGACGATCTCAAGGGATGAGGATGACGCTCAGACAGCATCGCTTTTGGCCGTATCACAGCAGACGCATAATAGTTGGATTTTGCACAACTACTCCAGCTTGCATAAATTACTTGACATTACAGCCTGGTGTCAACGCTTCATCAAATCTGTTATGAAAAGGGAACACGAGATAACCTTGTACTGTACCGCTTCCGAACGCGAAACAGCCATGCAATTTTGGGTAAGATTCGTTCAAAATACTCATTTTTCTAACGAGATTTCTTGCCTTCGACAGGAAAAGCAGTCAAATTCAAAAAGCAAACTTATAAAACTAAATCCGATAATTGACGAACACGGAATCCTGCGTCTGAATGGGCGTCTAAAAAATGCACTGCTACCCGCCTGCGAACGATTCCCAATAATATTACCAAAAGAAAGTCACCTTAGCAAATTAGTGATTTCGCAAGCACACGAGAGCACGCTCCATGGCGGAGTACAGGCCACCCTTCACGCACTCAGACGACGTTATTGGCTAATTGATGCTCGCACTTGCATTAAAAGTTTTATTCATCGGTGTATAAAGTGCGTCCGACAGAAATCATCTGCGGCAACTCAAATAATGGGGAGTTTGCCTGTACATCGATGCACTCCTGCTCTTGCATTTTAAAGTACGTGCCACGAAAGGACGCGGTACTCGAAGCACGAAAGGCTTCGTCGCACTTTTCGTTTGCCTCAGTAGAGCTGGTAAGCGATATGACCACGGAAGCGTTTTTGGCGGCACTGCGGAGATTCTTTTCTCAACGTGGGTACTCCTCCGACTTATACAGCGATTGTGCTACAACTTCTGTTGGCGCCAACGCCGCTTTAAAAGAAGATCTCATCGCATTCCGAAATCAACTCGAAGCAGGCGCACGATCGGTTGCAGCCAATAACCTAGCATGTCATTTCATCCCACCGGGATCTCCAAACTTCGGAGGTGTAAGGGAGGCTGGCATCAAAAGTATGAAGCACCACCTTCGACGGGTTATCGGTGATGCTCTGCTAACGTTTGAAGAGTTTTATACTGTGTTAAAACAAATTGAGGCTGTTTTGAATTCAAGGCCCATTTCGGCTATATCCGATGATCCAACCGACCTTACGGCATTGACTCCTGGCCATTTTTTCGTGGGAGGACCACTGATTGCACTCCCAGAGCCTAGTAATTTGGACATAAAGGTGGGACGACTGACGAAATGGAAACAACTACAACAAATGCAACAAGATTTCTGGAAAAGGTGGAGTGCTGAATATTTGCACGAACTTCAGGTGCGTCACAAATGGCAGACCACCAAAGATAATCTAAAAGTAGGCGACTTGGTTTTGGTACGAGACGAGCGAGCTCCCCCTACACAATGGATGTTGCGACGTGTTTTGGAAGTTCACGCTGGCGATGACGCAGCGGTTCGAGTAGCCACCATAAGAACCAAGTCTTCAATCCTCAAGAGAGCAATTTCGAAACTGGTAGTGCTTCCAATAGAGACTGAGTCTGAAGAGTTAAACGGTGGGCGGTCACCCGTCGCAAACGATAATTCGTCGCAAAGGTGGGACGAGGTGGGCGGAAAATGTTGAGAAGCAACCCTGCATATGTAAAACACATAGCACGCAACGGCCACCCTCAAAGTTTGACACTTCTTTTCATTAGACTGATTCGTTAGCTTCATCTTTGCGCTTAATTGTTCACCTCGTGTTAAATTTGCAAATACCTAAAAATTAAATTTAATAAGCTCGAATAAACTTTATTAAGTAATCAAACACTGCACTTCTTTTGATTTCAAACACTTATAAAACGCCAGGTTATTCCTCCAGTTATAGTAATTTTTGTCAAATAAAGGTCTGCCCCAACACAGAACGTTCTTTTTCAATAGTTCAGAATAATTAATTTTAATGCTTTTATTTTCGTTCATTTTGTTTATTCAATGATTTTGTCTTCTTTGTATTAGCATCCTTATAACGTGAATCCACTGCGCCGTTAAAACGGTGCTTCAATTGCCGTTAACACATATGTGCTTTAAATTTTGGCTCTTTTAAATATAATTATCATTTCATTTTTCTACACAAAAAGGGTATTATTATTTCGCTCATTTTTTTTAAATTTATACACGAAAGTGTATTCTGTTTGCATCCATTACTTTCATTGTTTTACACTTAGGTGTATCAAAAAATTTTCGTTTATTTTATAAATTGTATTGATATACTTTATTTCAGTTTTTATCTTCATTGTATTAGAAATTTTGATTAATTTTCGAACATTTTATTAAGTTTCGGTTTTTCTTATTTCACGATTATTTTTTATTTATATTAGCACATTACTCGACGGATCATCATTGCTAAGAACCTTCATGTCGAGGAGCCATTTTGAGACTGATCATGTTATTTAAAATGTTTTATGGTGCCCACACTCACCAACGTGTACGAATGCCGTGTCTGTTTGACGGGAGATACACAAAATTGAGCAAAACTTATGCCCGTATGTATGTTTTGTAAACAAACTTGCGAACATAAAACTGTGTTTGCTTGCATCAACACAATGTTGCCATTCATTTGTTTGCATACATCCGCGTTGTCAATTACAATTTTTCATTGTATAATAAACCAAAGCCAAAAACCAACAAATGCAAATAGTTCATTATTCTATAATTAACATTATTAAGCACCGATTTTAAATTAATTTAATAAAAATTTAGATTTTTATAAGGTTATTTTGTTAATGATTTTAAAAAGTTCTGCTTGGCAACACTGTGCGGTGAGAGAGCACTCAGCTGGCACGCCTTCACGGCAAAAATCTAAATTTCTCAGATTACACACGTACACGTCGCGCGTAACCGTCACACGTACACGCTGATGAGTTTTCATTAAAGCTAGCTATAGACGGGCAGACGGTCTGTACTACCTGGCAAAGTATTGCAGACCGTCGCATCGTGGATAGGCGAGTGGGCGCACCAAAATTTTGTTCTGCACTCAAGTGTGCAGAAAATTGAATCGATTCAATTTTTCTAGTCGTTGTTGCTACATGTGTGTATGTGTATAGGGCGCAACGCATACCAAAGCTCATACTTGAGTAAATTTCATCGCGGAAGGTTGTGTGCGCAGCATGGCTATAGTCGATAATGAATTTTCGCGCGATTTCATTGAAACCTTTAGGGGCGAAAAAGTGCTGTGGGAGATTAAAAATGACAACTATAAAAATATAATTAAGCGTGCTCAAAGTTGGCAGATTCTTGTAGAAAAATACAAAGGTCCTACACAATATCTCGGGCGTCGACTCCATATACATCATCATCGTCTATTTCAGATCCTTTTACTACAGTTCTCACACAAGTACCACTAGTATTTCTATCAAGAAACATTACGCCACGAAAGGAATGTTCACAGCCAATGTTCGTGGAATCGCAACAGTACATTGAACCGAACACCTCCGAAAATTCTGTTTCAGCACAGTCTTTTACCGAATTGTTTACGGACACCCAATATCAATGAGCTCACATCTGGGCGATAAGGATTACGATTATAATACGTTACGATTACCGTAACCGCAATCGCTATTTTTTTTGTGTATAATTATTTGTTATATTATATAAGCTTTTTTAAAATTAAAATTACCTGAATATAATCTTTCAATGTCTTTATTATAGCTTCACAAGTTTCAATTACAATCCGACTTAGGCTATGTGGTGATATTGCTGTCAAAAATTTTAAATCTTCGAAGCTTTCACCTGATGACAGAAATCTCAGAGTAGCTGAAAGCCGTTCATGGGGCGTAATCGCGTCTCTCATGAAGGTGTCCTTTTTTTTATTAGGTAAAGGCTCCACCATCGATAGAAGTTCTTGATAATTTTCATTATTCATCCGTACAAAATTTTTAAATTTTTTTCGGATTTTGTTTCAAGTTCTTTAAGGACTGGAACGTGTGAATATTTTGCACGCTTTATATACAAATCTTCACTCCAAAAGCGTTGTTTTCGTTTCTTCGCCCTAATTTTATTTTCATTTTCAGCGCAAACAGAAATTGCCATTATCGCTATTATTTCTTCGATTTCCAATGACATGATGTTTACTCGTTCAGCGATCACTACAACTGATGTCTATACTACGTGTTGTAATAGTGTATAGATCTCAATATGCGACCGGGTGTGCAGACCAAGTGTGCCCGTCTATAGCTAGCTTAACATGGCACTCTCATACGTTTGATCGTGTCAGCTGACACGTAACGTACGTTTGCGTCGGTGAGTGTGGGCACCATTATACTTCTTTGTGTACAACCATTGAAATAACATTTACTTGTCAAAATTTCTGTCATAATTATTTCAGCATCTAATGTACCCTGTGATAAAATACGATACGGCAGTAAACATATCTCGTAATTTCAATATTATCGTAAATAAGTGCAGTCAAGTAAACTTTTTGTTTTGCCGTTTCGTTCACTGAAAGCGAAATTCAACCCTAGTTTTTATCTCGCAAAACACAGATAAAAATACTTATATGACTCAGTGTACAATATGAACACGTGTATATACAATATCATCAACAAAGTTCCCACGAAGACCTGTATCAAAGGGGAATAAGAAACAAAATTTTATCAATGAGTTTCGCTAACATTTATTAAATGTACGGTGTTTAGGGGATACTACACAATATTTATGAATGTGCTTAAACAGAAAGTTGTACATATTAAAATATTAAGAAAATTTCCTCTCCTGTTGCTGTTCTAAAAGTATATGAGGTTGCGATGAGTACTCGATGTCGAATCCTGATGTTATGATGTTAATGACAGATATCACAAAAATTATGACCAGAATAATGTCGTTTATAATAATTGCGGCCGTTTGGTCCTTCCGATGATTAATATTTAGACTGCCAATAATTACAAAAAGTATTCCAACCGAAATCTGTGGAAAAAAGAAATTACAAATTTATGACATTAGGCTTAGGTGCAGTTTATATAGTATGTATAAAATGTACATACAGCTCCTATTCAAAATACAGTATTTGCACAATAGATTACTTCACGAAAATAGGCAAAAAACAGGAAATTAAGAAAATGTATAACGTAAAAATATTTATGTGTCTATGATGTATGTATGTATTTCGTTTTGAATATATACTTATCTGCAGTGAAGCACAATATTCAAACAATGCAAAATCACAAGATCTTATAATACCATATTTTATACTGTAACGAACTTATTTGAAAATTAATACAAGAAGCAATGTGTATGTGTTATTAACCCGTTGGCAACGACTGGTGTACAAATTTTCATAAATATATAAGTACATATATTTCAAATAAGTCTAATTAATTACCAACAAAATAGTCATTGCATAGGATATATCTGTGGCGACAGCTTTACGTTAATGCGGCGACATCTTTCCGTTCACAAACCTTGTGGCAACTACCTGACTTTCGCTTCTAAATACAACGCTGTGCTAATTTCCAAAGTACAAGATAAACAACCTGGCATCACAAATATCATGCAAAGCTCTCTTCCATTTTGGATACTCCTCGCAAAAAGACGTGCTTATTAGAAGATCTCCTCAGCTTTAAATTGACTTAATTTACTTATCATAAACTGCGTTATAATTTAATAAATAAACCTTTTAAACATTAACCGGCTGCTTCCTTTATTTAGGCGAGTTCGTTGAGAGGAAAAACTCAACAAAAACCTCCAAACTGGTGACCCCGACGTGATCTGCAATCACGTGCGCGTAAGCAACTATTTTAAGGTTAGCAGAGTAAAATGGTAGACAACGGCTTACCATCAGGAGCATCTCAAACTCCTTCGCCCAATCCTGGAGAGGCAATGGCACCGCCTAACTCTATTGCATTAGTGTACGCCAGACTACCAATACCACCAATGGCAAGTACGAATATAGAGGCATGGTTTACCTCTATGGAATTCTGGTTCACCGCTTCGGGTATTACGGGAGATAAGCAGAAAACCGCAACCGTGTTAGCAGCTCTAGACCCAAATCTCTTAAGTCAATTGGGCGACGTCATCGCAGCGCTTCCACAAAGTGGCAGATTCGACTACGTTAAGCAAAAAATAATAGATCACTTTGCCGATAGTGAACAGAGGCGGCTTAACCGGGTACTCTCCGAGCTACCCCTTGGCGACAAGAAGCCATCCAAGCTCTTTTTCGAGATGAGGCGCGTCGCTGGCAACACACTTGGCGACGCTGCTCTCAAAAGCCTCTGGATTAAGCGTTTACCAGAGTTCGCGCAACCGGTAGTTGCAGCTTCGTCTGGTTCAGCCACGGAGTACACGAAAATAGCTGACACCATCATAGATGCCATCACACCACAACAGCTCAATCACGTTAAGTCAGCACCCTCTAGCGAAGTTACCGAGCTGCGTGCTATAGTAATGGAACTGGGCAAAAAATTTGACAAGTTTACAATACGCTCACGCTCGCATAGTCGTAGTCGGTCAAATCCGCGAAATACTTCAAACGATCGCGGCAGCTCTCGACCATTTACGTCTTCACGAGAATCATTGTCAACGCATGACTGTTGGTATCACCAGAAATATGGCCGTAACGCTAAGAAATGCCGCAGTCCTTGCCGCCAGAGCAATCATGCGCTTCGAGCGGTATCATCCGAACAATCATGACTACTAAAAAGCGTGGCGGGTTGCAACGAGGGTCCCGTCGCAAAGCGTAAAGTTCTTCGTCTGCAAGTGTACGAACGACAAACAGGCAAAACATTTCTTGTCGACACCGGTGCCGATGTATCCGTTCTTCCTGTCACCACCAATCCCTATCAAATTCGACCAACTGTAACAAAATTGTATGCTGCTAATGGTTCCGCCATCAAAGTCGTCGGAGAGAAACGCATCCACCTAGACTTGGGCCTGCGTCGGGATTTCTCGTGGACTTTCATTGTTGGCGATGTCACAACTCCGATCATCGGTGCCGACTTCATACGCTTTTACGACTTGCTCATTGACTTGCGTCGCAACGGACTCATCGATAACCTCACAAAACTTCAATCGTCATTAACAAAGCCAACGTTGTGCAAAGCAATGGAGATCAAAACATTCGACACGAACGATCCCTTCGACGATCTGCTGGGCGAGTACCCGGAGATCACGAAGCTGGCACCTCATGGTTCCCTAACAAAATCAACGGTCGTCCACCGCATTTTAACAACTGGTCAGCCAGTGTTTTCACGACCACGACGTCTCGCGCCCGAGAAACTGACAGCTGCTCGAAACGAATTCAACTTTTTACTTAAGGCAGGCATATGTCGACCGTCCAGTAGCAACTGGTCAAGCCCATTACATATGGTGACGAAAACCGACGGTACCTGGAGACCATGCGGGGATTACCGTGCCCTCAATGCGCAAACGTTACCGGACCGATACCCCTTGCCGTATCTAACCGACTTCACGTCCAATTTACGGGGCAAGACAGTGTTTTCTAAAATAGACCTGCAACGTGCGTTCGACCAGGTACCCATCCACGAGGATGATATAGCCAAAACGGCAATCACGACGCCGTTCGGTAAGTTCGAGTTCAAGTTTATGACCTTTGGTCTCTGCAACGCCGCGCAGACATTCCAAAGGTTCATAAACGAAGTTTTGCGGGGCCTAGATTATGCGTTCCCCTACATCGATGATATTTGTATCGGCTCACCGTCGATCGAGCAGCACAAACAAAATTTGCGTGAAGTTTTCAAGCGCCTCCGCGACAATAATTTGGCAATAAACGTCTCGAAATGCGAATGTGGTAAGAGCCAGCTGAAAATTTTGGGGCACCTAGTCGATGCTAGAGGCATACGTCCTCTGCCTGAGAGGATAGCGGCGATTCGCGATTTTCCGAAGCCCAAAGTAGCAAAGGAGTTGAAAAGCTTCATTGCCATGGTAAACTTCTACCGGAAATTTCTTCCGAACGCTATCGAGTACCAGTCCCACTTGCAACAACTAATTACGGGCAATAAAAAAAACGACCGTACAATTGTAGTGTGGAATATCAAAGCCGAAGACCCCTTCGAACGTTGCAAGTCCGAGTTGGCAAAAGCAACATTACTCGTGCATCCTGCATCCGGCGCTGAGTTAGCGTTATACGTGGACGCTTCGGACACCGCTGTCGGAGCCGCCTTGCACCAACTCCTTGACGGTGAACTTCAGCCACTCGGTTTTTATTCGAAAAAGCTGACCAGCGCCCAACGTAAATATAGCACGTACGATCGTGAGCTGACCGCGGTATACCAAGGCGTTTGTCACTTTCGGTACCTGATTGAGGGCCGTAAGTTCCATATTGTCACTGACCATCGCCCGATAGTATATGTACGCTTTTCGTCAGAAGCTAGAAAAAGCTTCACCTCGCCGAGTAAGACAGTTGGACTTCATCGCTCAGTTCACGACGGACATTCGACACATACCCGGTGTAGAAAATTCCACGGCGGTCCTGCTTTCACGCATGCAAGCAATCGAACAAATTGTTGACTACGTTAAGATCGCAGCGGCACAGCAAGCTGATAATTACCTACAATCACTACTATGCGAATCAGGTACGCAAAGTAATTCACTTATACTGAAGTATTTTGATGTTCCCAATAGCACCGCGAAACTTGTATGCGATACTTCAACTTCGAATATTCGGCCTTACATACCTCCTGAGTTTCGCAGCCCACTGCTAGCGAAAATCCACTGTTTGTCGCATCCAGGAGTTCGTGCAACAGTCAACCTTATGACTCAAAGATTTGTTTGGCCTGGCATGAAAAAGGAGACTGAGCATTCGTGCGGAATTGTGATGCTTCAACGGTCAAAAGGACGTCGACACACCACATCTTCTTCATCGACCTACGAACCGCCTGCAGAACGTTTTGCGCACATCAACATTGATATTGTTGCGAAGGACAGCGCTATTGTCTAACAATATTCGACCGGTTCACCCGCTGGCCAGAGGCAGCGCCGATGCCTGACATGTCAGCCGAATCCGTTGCTAAGGCGCTTCTATCTCATTGGATTTCGCGATTTGGAGTCCCGGCACGAAATACGTCAGATCAAGGCAGACAATTCGACTCCACTCTTTTCGCTGAATTGATGAACACAATTGGCGCCGTTCACCTCCGGACAACTCCCTACCACCCACAGTCAAACGGGATTATAGAAAGATGGCACCGAAGTTTTAAAGCCGCCATATTGAGCCACGACCCAAACAAATGGTTACATCATTTGCCTACGATTCTTCTTGGTCTTCGTGCAGCTTACAAGCCCGACATTCACGCAAGTCCTGCTATGCTCGTTTACGGTTCAACGCTACGACTTCCAGGTGAATTTTTCCAAACTACAAACGCCAAATCAGTAACCCAGGAGATGGTATCTCAGTTTCGGTCGCTAATGCAGAAACTCCGCCCTACAAAAACTACACATCATACGACGCCTAAAGTTTTTGTGTCACCCGCATTAAATTCAGAGCCTCATGTCTTCGTACGGAATGACGCAACTCGTCCTTCACTGACACAACCTTACGACGGGCCTTACCCCGTCGTTAAGCGATCACCTAAGTTTTTTAAACTGCTAATACGAGGACGACACAACATTCCTCGATCTGAGTTGCCAACAGATGCACCTACTCCTGTTCCGGTGACGAGCGATACTCCTCACGAAGACGAGCAACCACATACGTCACGAACATCGACAAAATCTACGCGTTCTGGTAGGCACGTAAACTTCCCTTTACGATATCGATAGTTTCGTCTAGGAGAGGAGTAATGTGGCGACAGCTTTACGTTAATGCGGCGACATCTTAACGTTCACAAACCTTGTGGCAACTACCTGACTTTCGCTTCTAAATACAACGCTGTGCTAATTTCCAAAGTACAAGATAGACAACCTGGCATCACAGATATAAATTGACTTAATTTGCTTATCATAAACTGCGTTATAATTTTATAAATAAACCTTTTAAACATTAACCGGCTGCTTCCTTTATTTAGGCGAGTTAGTTGAGAGGAAAAACTCAACAAAAACCTCCAAATATCTGATATCAAGCGATTGAATATGTTTCGCACCAGGTGTGTGGTGCTGCTGATGGCAATGATGTTTTATACGGGAGTTGATTACACTGATTCAACGCATCTAGCACTCTACCACAAAAATAATTAATGCTTGCCATTTTCTTTGTTTTTCGATATAAAAATATTCAAAATTATATACATTTGGGTTAACAAAAATTACAACAATTGAGCAATTATCAACTAATAGATCAAACAAATTATCAAATTTAAATCCATGATTCAATTTTTAAAGGTTTGCTCACTAGTGACATTCGTTCTCATGAACAGATGTAATTTTAATCTTTTCTTTACTCCAATTTGCAATTGAATTTGATGTTTTAGCAACACAACGACTTGCTAAGGAAGCCTATTTTGTCAAGAGAGAGAGAGAAAACTGTTTACTGATCAAACCTTTAATAATTAAATCATGTTATAAATTTGTACATTTTTTGTTTCACCTATCTTGATTACTGTACACTAAAACCAAATGCCAAAAATATATGAAAAGAAAAAACATGTAAATATTCTGTGATAGGTGGTGATGAGGAGGAAGAGGAAAGTCAGCTTTTAGACGTGGCAAGTATTGCATTTAAGTCTGCTGTACGTAAGAGAAGTAGGAGAGAAGAGAGGGGAAGGGTACACATGCGATCGTACCGTCAATCGTTTCAAGTGTGCTTGCCTGGCTTTCGACATCTTCCATTTATATGTGTGCGTCCACGTGAAAAGGGCCCACTTTGCCGCATCTAATTTCGGAGATATATAGATTTTTCGATACATGGATCGAATTTCGTAATTTTTTATTATGGTTTATTATGAAGCTATATACATTTACGCGTCGAATGACACCAAATTTAGCTTCCTAGGTATAATAGAAGTAATTAATTTTATTTTTTGAAAAAAAAGAAAAGGACCCACAAGGGACAACTTTCAACTTCAAATTAATTTTTCTCAATTAGTCATTTTTCGGATATTCACCTTCAAAGTTCTATATTTCCCTCAATTCTTCAGTTAGGATGGTCTAATTTGTCTCAACATGTTCGGAAATCAACCAGGAAGACGCCATGCATAACTCCAATACCGCCGAAGTGGGCTCTTTTCACGTGGACGCACACATATGGTGACACCACATATATGTTATGAGTTTGAAATTTTTTTAAATTGTTGCGGTTTTACCTTATTAATATTTGTATCATGGTCCCTACTGAGTAAGCGCAGAAGTGTCAACATAAAAATCGATTGGATGGGGAATAAAAGTTGTATTCGATTTTGACGACCATAGATTTATACAAATGATGGGAGTGCAACCATTAAAGTTTCCATTTATCATAAATTAATTTAAAGATCTCTGTTTTCTAAAATAACTACTCTCACAACTTCCAAACGAACTGCAACTTAAAATTGTGCTGTATCGTTTAGGTTGTTCTGATGATGGGAATGTTTACGTAAAATGTACACTCTTAAAACATGTTAAAGATTTTTTTCCTGACCCTATGAAACAGAAAGACTCAGGCTAACTTCAGCGATAAGCAATGAGCTACCTGGATGTGTCGTTTACATTGATGGCTCAGATATCAAATTGGATGAAGCACCTGTAAAAGTCAAAATGCAAGCGATGTGCGGTTATAAACCACTTATCAGACAAGTAACACTCGGATATCCTGGAAGTATTCATGATGCTAACATTATTTTTCAACTATTCCTAATGCATAGTAGGAGATAGTGCATAACCCCTTAAGCCATTTTTGATCACACCTTTGATGTAAAATAATATCGAACAACCGATGAAGTTAGAGGAAAGTGCTGCAAATTTTTTTAAATATCATGTGCGAATCGAAAATGCTTCTGGCATTCCAAAGGAAAGATTTTGTAGTCTGAAAGAACTTAAGTTTAGAATGCCACATTTCTTTGTACCCGACTTGCAAACGAACGCCCCAGCTTGGATAAAATTTCCGTTTCGTTACTTCACAACACGAGCGAAATCTGTCACTAAACATATGATTTGTTTAGTGAAATTTTAAAGAAACAAAAGAAAATTCTGAGGATTCTGTGGTGAATAAAAACATTTATTTAAAAACATTAAACAAATGCTTAAAATAATATTTTAATTTTGTAGGTAATGTATTTGTTCACGTGTGAGCATCGCGAATCGCTTCGGAATAGAGAGATGCAAGAAGTATTGGAATGCCTACTTTAACTTTTCGCTCGTTTTCTCGGATAAACCTATGTACGTATTTCCTTAAATGTTGAAATCATTTTGTAAATATTTCAGTTTGTACCCATCCGGTTACATGAGTTGCTGAGACTGGTCCAGGAGGAGCGTTCTTCACAAGTTGTGGATTTCGGTTTTTCAGTGGAATTAATAAAAACGGTGGTACAAAGCAGCCGCCTGCACTCATGGTACTGATCACTGACACCAATGATCATTGTGAATGAATACAAGTGGGAAGTCTTCTAAATTAAAGATGGCGGCGGCTGATATTAAATGCCACAAATAGCCAATATTAATTGCCAAACATAGAAATTCGCTCAGTAAATGACACAAGAATTATGAGGGTTACTTACTACATCAGGTGATTTCAGCTGTGCAGAATTTTGACGTCTATGGGCTAAGATTTTTCTCGCTCAGCAGATATTATTGTACCAACCAGGCGCTTTCCTTTGCATGACAAAACTTTTGGTACAATTGAAAGTCCTGTTTCTTCCATGTTCCATAATAAACATGATCATCATTTTTGTTTCTCGACCTCTTGGTCAAGTATATCGGAAAGCATTTTCACATTTTGTCAAACCCATTGCTCTATTAAAAAAAGGTCCTATTGGAGCTCGAAAAGTAAACCAATCTTTCTCAGCACAATGCTTGAGAACAGAAACCTTATTTGGCACCTGGTGTTTAATGACGAAAGTGAAGTGAAAGGAAGTGGACGTGTTTTGAGTAAGCTCGTGAATAACGTTACAAAAGTTGAAAAACAGAAAATAATACACATAACCACACACTTTAAATACAAACATTTTAAAAACAAACATTAAAATATATAATAAAAATATCAAACGATAATTTGAACACCACAATATCTATATGCGGCGAATGTGAAAAGCTCTTGCCTGCCAACGGTGAATATGCTACATGTGGGATATGTAAAAACATGCACTACAATTTCTGACGCTACATATGTAACCATGAACTCTGACCGACGTAGAAACTGGAGATGCCATAAGTGCAAGCAAAGAAACCATCCTCACTAGCAGAGTGGACGTCAAAATAAATATCTACAAAATCAAAGCCTTCTCCGATTTTATTATACCCAAAAGTTGTGCACGATAATGAAAATCAAAAAACCGGCAGCAATGACGAGTTTAATGGCATCATTGTGCAATCTGATATATGTGATCTAAAAACAGACACAAAGGACATAAAACGTCTGATTGAAGATATGGTCACAAACTTTACTCAATTGCAATCTGATTTGAAAAACGAATTAAAAAATACAACCTCCATGTTTTGAAAGCAATATGTCGGAATTAACGAAGCAAATTGGTGATCTTCATGAAAATTGCAATGCAAAAGATGTTCGTATATCAGCACTGAAACGTAAAATAAATGAGATGGAGCAACAAACTTTGGAAAAAAATATTGTTGTAAGAAATGTCAATAAAAAAGAAAACGAAAATCTCTATGCTATATTCGAACGCATTGCCAGCTTTGCTAATGTCAGCTTGAGTGGAAACGATGTGGTTGATATTTCGCGGATGAAAGGCAAAGGAGAAAACATTCTCGTCAAATTTTCGTCTGTTTTGAAAAAGAAGGAATTCTTGACAAATATGCGTGAAAAGAAGCTGTACGATAATAAAGTGGATGGATGAGAACAAAACTGCAGTAAAGGTGCTGGAAGCCGCGTGTACATCAATGATGGTTTGACAAAAACAAATCGCCGTCTACTATTGACCGCTAAAAGGTGGTGGACCGACGGTAAAAGGTGGTCGCATTTTAGCAAAGAAAAGTGAAAACGATAAAATTAATTATATTAACTAAGATTTAGATATCGACTTGATTAAATAAATTAAATACACATTTCTTTACTAAATTCACACACACTTACTCTAACACGAACTTATTTTTACACAAACTAACTTTTCTCATTTTTTTTCATTATCACTTACACACATAATTTTAAAATACTTATTTTTTGATGAACACTATATTAGGAAAAACATTCCAATCATTTGCAGACATTGATACAACAAGCTTCACAAGATATGATTTGAAATGCGTTTGTTTAAATATACGTTCTTTAAGAAAAAAACTTAACATATTGCGAGTAGAAATTGATAAACTTATTGATAGCATTGATATATTGGTACTAGTTGAAACAAATATCACGTATGGTGAGCAAAGTCTATTTTGTATAAATGGATTTAACGTATGTAGTTCTTAAACCGGAGGCAACAAAGCGGGGGAGGGATTGCGGTATATGTGAAAGAGAATTTTAGTTATGAAAGCATCTCTTACAGTGTAAATTCGTTTGAGACTATCGAAATAAAAGTAGTCTGCAACAACAACAGCATAGCATGCACATTTCACGCTATATACAGGCCACCACAAAATAATGTTCGGACATTTGTTAATGAGCTTGAGAGTATACTGAAAAAGGCAAACAAAGAAGAATGTGTAATAGTAACTGGTGATATGAACATTAATATAATTGACGCTAATAATGACAATGCAAATCTATACCTAGACATGCTGTCGTCATACGGAATGCAAAGAGTAATAAATTAATTTACTCGAGTTGATATAAAGAGAGGTACACATACGTGTATTGATCACATATGTATTTATTAGAAGTAGGTCCGCTGACATATCAGTTGGAAATATACAAACAAACATTACTCTTTAACATGCCATTACCATTACTCTTTAACATGCAGCATTGCTTTCAATGAGCATAACGAATGTACGAAAGACGAAAAACTATTTATGACTAAAATAAGCAACACAAAGTTTTTTGAACAGATAGCTCAAGTAAACTGGAATGACGTTCTCCGGTCAACTGATGTAGATGAGATGTGCGATAAGTTACAACTCGCTTTTAAGTGTGCGTACGAAAACTCAGCTGTTACCCATAACAATAGTACACAGAGAAAATCGAACAAGTGGATGACAAATGAACTAAAAACTTTAGCAGGGATAAATTATATAGAAAATGGAAAGCAAAACCAAAAGACAAAAAATAAAAACAGATTATAAGAAATTCAGAAATTATGTCAACAAAGACGTACAGAGAACAAAAAATAATTACTACCAATCCAAATTTTCAGAATACAAGCACGATATAAGAAAAACTTGGCAGTTAATAAATGAGATTGTTGGTCGTAGGAAAATCAGTCCAGATGAACACATAGTCCAAAGCTTTCAAAATGAAAGCATAAAAACTGTATGTAATAATTTTGCAACAACATTTAGCAAGGAAATAAAAAGTGTAATTCATAACTGCGATATTAGGTCCATAAACATATCAGAATGTAAGATACCCAACTCAATATATATTACGGAAACCAGTGACACCGAGATATTGACAATCATACAAAGCCTTGACGAAAGTAAGGGTCCTGGATTTGACGGAATTCGACCAAAAGATCTTAGAATAATAGCGCCTGTTATAGCCCCTGTAATAGCAAATCTTGTCAACCTTAGTCTTACTCAGTGTGCAGTACCTAAGTCATTAAAATTATCAGTCATAAAACCTATTTTCAAAGCCGGAATCAAATCTGACCCACGGAATTATCGACCGATATCTATCCTCCCGGTTATTGAAAAAATTATGGAGGAAGTTATTGTCAGACGGTTAATTGAATTTATAACAAGATATAAAATAATTGATCAAAGGCAATATGGATTTCAAAAATACTAGAACATCAAGCAACTGCTGGGTAGATTCGCTAGCAAAATTAATAAGAACTTGAGGAAGCGTTGCCATACTTTAGCTCTGTTTATAGATTTTAGTAAAGCATTTGAAACTCTATCGCACACAAAATTACTGCAAGCGATAGATAATGCCAGGATAAGAGGGGATTGTCTAAAATGGTTTGCAAGCTACCTAGAATTAAGGCAATATTGTAATCACACAGCAATGTCTTATGGACTTCCTCAAGGGTCTAAATTAGGCCCACTTTTGTATATTATATATACAAATAGTATGCTTAAAGCTCTTCATAACTGTGAAGTATTTGCTTACGCCGATGATACAGCAATTGAGACCTCCACACCGCAATAAACATAATGCAAAGAAAATTAGATTTAATAACTAAATGGTCGCACGATAATGGACTAGCAATAAATGCAACAAAGACAAAATTAATGCACAAAGGCTATCGCATATTCATCCCTCTAAAATAAAACTAATATTTCATAATTATGAATGTCTTCATAAAAATCTGATACCCTGTGACTGCAACACGGAAATAGACATCGTTAAAACCTACAAATATCTCGGTATTATACTTGAACAAAACTTTAAGTGGAATGCGCACATATCCCATCTACAAAACAAACTTCGATCTACATACATCTTATTTTTTAAAACACCTGAGTTTTTGTAGCAATTGTAAAGTATTGCATTTAAAATATTTTTAGCATTATCAGAGTCGTATCTAAGGCATGGGATCACGGGATGGCGTTATTCGGCACACTGTAGGAAGCTACAACAAAGCCAAAATTATATTTTAAAAATACTAGCAAAGAAAAAAAATATATACACTCCAAATCTTCAGCTAAATAGGGCATTCAAGTTGCTTGACGTTAAGTCGATTTGTAAAATAACGGTACTAAATGAGTTTTATGATGAAAATGCGTTTAGGATACCGATTCCTCATGAACACGAAGATGTCTAGAGAATAGGCTAGTAGTGCCCAAGTTTTTAAACAACTATACCAAAAATTCGCTTGCAGTATTTCTCCCTACACTTTTTAATGAACTCCCAATAAATTTAACGAAACTACCTAACACATCCAAAAGAAAATATTTAATTAAAAATCATATAAAAAGCTTATTGTAATAAATTTCTAAACAAATTTATAATCGGATGTTAAAAATTATTTAATATGTATGAAATTATTTAAAATCATTTAGAACTTAAGATTATGTTAAATTGAAATTAAGACAGAAAAATTGTACGAATCTTCACATATAGATATATAAGAATAAATGTAAATGTCAAATATCTATAAACCTGCAGATAAGCACTGTTGCTTCGCGGGTTGCATTTAAATATTTTAAGTCTTATTGTAAATGAATAACGAATAATAATAAACGATAATAATAATAAACAATAAGCCAACAGAAACGCAAGGGATCTAACAGTCTCAATCGCTTTTTCGTCATATTCGAGTCCTATTTCCTTATTCCTCTTTTTTTTATATGCTCAGTTATGTTTGGTAGCGTATTACAAAAAAAAGTAAACATTATCGGCGGGTTATGTGGTCTAACAGCCCAGAAAACCATACCTTAAGCAGCTCACATTACCCGCTTTGTGGCTTCATAGAAAAACGTATTTAACGCATTTATAAAAATAACTAAAAATAACTTTCTTGCCGCTATCTGAATTTTCACTTCTTACATATAATCACTTTGTGAAAAAAATATTGCAGGTACTTCACAGAACTGAAAAGCGCTCGACTGCACTTTCATTCAATAATGAAAGGTTTGATACATAAACAGCTTTGCTCATCACTCTTCATATGACGACCCTTTAGCTAAAACAGTGCAACTTCTTCGGAAATTTGTGTGGGAATGTTATCAAATATTTTTACATAGTAGTATAATTAAAAAAAAAAAAAAAACACAAAGAGTTGGTTTCACTGATGCATTTGTGTTGTGTTAATTCGCTGACATTTTTCCTGAAAATTGTGAAATTTTGAGTAAGTATTTTATAAAAACGTAAATATTTTATATAATGCAATTCATTCAGTAATTTGAACATCTAGATCGGGACTGGTATACTGAGTGACCGTTTCCCTGCATCTTAGCACGTTAAGCTCCATGCCCTAGCTCATTTTTTATCTCCCACCGTGTGCGAGCTTGAGTTATGGGTCACCATACTTCATGGAGTTCAAACGAATTTGTTTTGCTTGGATTTTATAAGAACAGGGAACTAAAAAAAATTTTTATTTTAATTGCGAATTACAAAAATTTGATCGTACCAATAATTTCATATATTTACAAATAAATGTAGAAATCTCAATTTACTTATAATAATAATATTTAAAAATTAAAGTCAATGTTTGTATAACGAAAGAGTTTCCAATCAGAAGAATGTATCAAATATTTCGTAGACTTACACCTTATATTCTACCACTAATTACATAAAAACTTTTTCACAAAACGGTATTACATTCTTCCTTCTTCCTAGGTCCTTCGCGGTTGCATGCGGGAGAGCTAGAAATTAGTGTGTGTATCAAACTTTTAATAATTGAAGCATGGACTGCACTTCACAAATTATTTTCAACTACTCAGTATACAGTAATAGGCAAAACAAAAAATGTAAATGTGCTTATTTGACATTATGTTTAATTGATAATTGTTCACAATTCGTCATTCACGTTAACCCGAATGAATGCAGTTTTGAATATTTATTTTAGTTAAAAATATAAATAGCTAAATTAGTATACAATCTCACCTCAAAAATTATGAAATAGAATAGATCTAAAACGATCCTAAACGTCTAAGAGAATACTACTTTATGAATCATTTTATTATTATTGAATTTGATGTTCAAATTTACATTTCAGATATATCACCAAAAATCTAAGGGTACTTTTGCACTAGTCGTTATCAATGGGTTAATGACAGAAAATCGCTATACATGTACATACATATATTCCTTAATGTATTCATTTTCAAATAGGCATATTGTCAGTATCTGGTTTACTGCATACTGTGATCAACTGTTCATAAGCACAGAATGAATAAAAATCAAAATTAGAATAACGCCGTTAACGTCTGCAGAAACTCGTAAGCTTTGATTGGGCGCACCCTCATTTATGTCAGTGTGTTTTATTCTTGACATCGAACTTTTATTTTCGAAAAATTGTGGAGTGCACATATATGGCCGACGCACAGTGGCCCTTTTATGCAATTCAGACGGTCGAAAGCAAATTTTTTGTTCCAGAAAATACAAAACTTTTGTTTGCAGTTCGTATGTCAGATCACCGTGACTAACTGTTATTACCATTTCTTTCAAGTCTTATTTTTCACATTGTAATCAGTCGTCAAGGATTATATTATATGTAATTGTGGTATTTTGAATAGTCGAGTGCACGCGTAATTGAGTGTGAGTTTAAAGTAAATATATAATAGTTTAAAAAACTTAAAAAACACGCTTCAGTGGTAGATAGAACTAAAAAGCAGAAACTAATGGTTAATATGAGTGTAAAATAATTAACAGAAAAAATCTATATAATTTCCAAAACATTTGGTGTGCTATCTACTATATTTTTACAATAAATCTACTATTAAAGAAACTTATTAAATGGGTTTCAATTTAAACTTATTTATTAAAAATTAATTTCGAAACCCCACGATTTTTAAAAACAGTATGATTTTTTTCTGTTAATTGTTTTACGATTATATTAAACATTATTTTCTGCTTTTTAGTTCTATCTACTACTAAATCGTGTTTTTTAGTTTTTGAAACTATTATTTATTTTTTACTTTTTAGTTATATATGTTATTAAAATGTGCATTGCAATTTTCGTATTTATAGATCCCTCCATCTTAAGAGATGATTTTACCCTTTGCGTGTTCAAACGAATAGCGTAGATTACAAAGAAGTTGCATCCCATCCGACCGTTCCTCTAACAAAACATCTCGTCCAATTCACCACGCCAGAACTAATTTGACTTTTGCTGATTGATATTAGAATCTGATTAGATCTAATTGGTTTCTATGCAACTTATTTGTAATCTACCTTTTTTACCTAAGTATCTACGGTTTGTATTAGCGTATTTTTTAGAGCAAAGGCGATTGAAATCAGTTTTGGAGTCCAGTCCTTTAGATTGCAATACCGTTTCAACCGACGACTCATTTGAAAGCCAAAGTGAAAATTCTAATGGCAATCTTTCGCCTGATGGTTTCAATGTTTCAGGTACTTCTGATAATAAGATCAAACGTGGAACGATGGACTTCATTACCCCAAAGCTTGTGATGGCATTAGATAGGTGTCAATTGAGCATTCGAGATTCTGTGTACATAATTCAAGCCACAGTGGAAGCACTTGGTCACAATATCGATGAATTCCCCATAAATAAATCAACCATCCATAGAATCAGAGCTAAGAAAAGAGAAGAACGTGCGGCAGCTATATTGAGAGATTTCCAAAATAAAGCTCCTGACGTTGTTACAGTACACTGGGATGGAAAATTGTTGCCTTCCATAAATATAAGCAGCGGCAAAGAAGAGCGTCTGCCTATTGTTGTTACTTATGGGGAAAACGAACAACTTATCGCAGTACCAAAGCTTGAAGATTCTACAGGTAAAGAGGCAGCAAACGCCGTTTTTTCTGCAATCATCGATTGGAATTTAGAAGATAAGGTACAAATTCTCTGCTGCGATACAACTGCATCTAATATGGGAATTATTAAAGGTGCCTGTGTTCGCTTTGAGCAAAAATTAGAGCGAAAATTGTTATTCTTCGCCTGCCGACATCATGTTTATGAGCTTGTTCTAAAAAGCGCCTTTGAAATTAAAATAAATCAACCGGCAGTTAGCCTAGACATTACATTTTTCAAAAAATTCATAGATAATTGGACCCGAATTGATGCCAATAAAATACAAAACTTTGAAACCAAAATTCAAAAACATTTCTCACAACCGCAAATCAATAGCCTACTTTATTTTTACTTCGCTCAATTGAAAAAAACACATGCTAGAAATGATTACCGCGAACTAATAGAACTAGCTGTAATATTTTTAGGAGGAAATACTGACAACAAATTGAAAATCAAGCCGCCCGGTGCTATGCACCAAGCTCGTTGGATGGCAAGAGCGATTTATTCAATAAAAATGTGCTTACTGGAATCACAAATTGAAGTTACAAAAAAAGAAAAACGAGCATTGTTTAGCTTAAGCTTGTTCATTACAACAACATATGTTAAACCTTGGATCTTATGCAGCTCTGCAATAAAGGCTCCTTTTCAGGATTTGAGCTTCATGAAGGCTTTAAAAGAGTACGAATCCATTGATAAGGCAATAGCCAAAGCGACCTTAGAAAAGTTTGAGAAACACCTTTGGTACTTGACACCAGAAATTGCCGTTTTTTCCTTGTTTGATGATGAAGTTGACATTGATACAAAAATAAAGATGGTAACCAACTTGGAAAAAGAAGATTCACCTTGTTCCACAAAGAGATATATTATTAGAAATGAAGAAGAAAGCAATTCGTGTCTAGGTAAGTGTTAATTAGCATTGTTTCAAATATATTGATTTTAATATTATGCATATTTTTCCAGATAAAGGAATACACGACTTCATTACCAAAAATATAGAGATACCTTTACAGTGCTTAAAATCGGACAGAATTTTTTGCAAAATCCTCCCACTTCATGGAATGACGACGAGGAATATTTAAAAGCAAAAAAAGTTGTTTCACATCTAAAGCCGTTCAATGATGTGGCTGAAAGAGCTGTCAAGCTCACTCAAGACTTTCATGGCCTTATAACTGCCAAGGAAGAGCAAAAACAATTTTTACTAAGGTGCGTCCAGAACCACAGAAAAATGTATCCTGACTGCAAAAAGGAAACTTTAAAAAGAAAATTTCCCTCTTAAATAAAAGATTTTTATTATATTTTTATTTCCCTAAATCTTTTAATTAATATGAATTGAAGAACTTATTAAAGGATAATTGACTCCACATATTATATTCGTGAAATAAACACATTTTTAATTTCTTTATAAGTTTAAATAAGAAGATGCTTGATGATATTAGCTAAAATAACAAATTTTCCCATATATGACCGAAAAGGTAACTTTGACCCTCCAGCGGCAAGGGTTAACATGGTGCGAATGGGTTAAAATTTTGGATTCGAGTATATGAGACTATTTAGAATAAATGGAGAGGGTATGCGATATGTTTGGAAAATAAGGGACAGGCTAATATGTACATTACACGGTTGTAATTACAACAAAATAGTCAAAGTTTTTACTTTTAACTGTTAGCACATATCACAACATACATACATACCTACTCTACTAACAATTTTGAACATTAACTTCGTTTTGTAGCCTTTTCTACATCATTTTTGAGAGTCAGCTAGGTAGTTTTCCATCACACTTTTCGCATAATTTTCGTTTGTAAAACAGCGAGCATACGCAGGCAGTTAGTTTTATGAGCTGTAGCTCCACACCTTTATTATTACTGTTCGCTGGAACAATTGCCTTCTCTTAAACAACAAAGTTGATGAAAAGGAATAGCAGCAATATAAAAGCAAAAGTAGAAAATTTGGGTGAAAACACAGACCTTAAACGTATTTTAAGTAGCAATGCCACATTCAGGGACAAATTGTAAAGCTTAACTTAGATGATAACGCAAGGAGGGAATTAGAGGAAAATTACTGTCACGTTGTTTTTAGCGCTTCCAGTGTCAAGTCGATTCGATTTTGTAAGGCGTTCAGGGCTTTGCATAAATTGTTTGCGGAAAGGCCACCCTGTCGCAAAATGCTCTTCCAAATTTAAATCTCCAGTCATATATTTTCGTTGAGGTCCGTACCAAAGCCTAATGTACGTGAGCAGCCTACCAAGTCCCCATTACCAGTCACAATAAAATATCCTCGATGCGCCTAGTGACCACATTTGTTCGGAGAATTGGATCATTCCCGAAGGTATTACGCTCGCTGATCCGCTATTTTAAAGCCCCAAAAAATTGATGTGCTGATCAGTTCAGAAGATTTTTTCGAACTGTTGCTTGGAGAGAAATTAGGCGACGGCTTTCCTTCATTGGTCAATACTACTTTAGGATGAGTGGGGGCGATGTATGCAGCCAGTATCTCGGGAATTTACATGCAACTTGGGAAGTGCAAGAGGTCGATACACTGCCACAACAATTTACAGAAGAGGAGAAGGCATGCGATGAATATTTCAAAGCTAATGTTGTTGTCTGATGGTCATTTGCAAGTAAGATTTCCAATTAAGGAACTATCATCAACCCTAGGAAGTTCCTTTCAATATGCACGAAACGATTGTTTTCACTAGAACGTCGTCAATCCAATGTTATATCAATTATATTGCGAGTTCATGCGAGAATATCAGGTTTTAGGGCACATGACAGCTGCTTCCGATTCTCAGCTAAACTGTGCACTTTCGGTAAGCACTCACAGTTGATGTTGTAAAAACGTATCGATAACTTTGTGTTGAGGAAAATGATCGACATTTCCAACTTATTTTATTGACAGAAATTGCAGATGCACCCTTGCAATTATTTCAACTAAATACCGTCATTTACGGGATATCATACGCGCGATTTTGAGCCATACGCAGCTCGGCTTACATTGCTGATTTACATCAGAATTGCGTTTCTACTGGGGCTAGAAAGTTATTTATGTCGACGATCTGTTGACTGGAGTCAACAGTGACGAGAAATTAGCACAAATCAAAAAAGAAATTACTACTGGCACGTGCAGGTCTTCAGCTTGCTAAACGGAATTCAAATTGTTCACAACTTATACCAGAATCATCAGTAGAAATTCCAATAAAACAAATGATGAAAATGTTATCAAAGCATTGTGGATGAATTGGAAACATATCAAGGACGAAATCTGCTTTAACTTCGAAATCGGCGAATGTTCACTAGCAACCACACGAACGATTTTATCAACTGTAGCGAAAATCTACGACTGGGATGAACCCTGTGCAAATGATTTAAATACAATATAGATGCAAATCAAAACCGATCTTGCTTAAATAAATCGTTTACAAGTTCCGCGCCATGAATTTACTTCTCTTAATGATATGTGAGAAATACATGGTTTCGCAGAGGCGTGGTCTCGTGCATACGGGTGCGCGATCTACATTCGGAAATTATTTGGTGGATCCTTTAAGATTATTCTTTTCATCGCCATATCAAAGCTAGCACAAATCAAGGCTATATCTATACCCAGGTTGGAATTATGTGCTGTTATACTCCTCAGCAAAACTTAGAACAAATTTAAATGTAAGGTGTTCAAATACACAACAAATATTTACTTTCAAAAATCGCAATCAAGTGCAATACGACTGGTTTAACTGTTGAGATTCTTCATAACATTGTTGAACAAAGCACTTCACTTTATAAAATATTGCGTATTCTTTCCTTTTGATATCTTACTTTTAACAAAATTTCTCCTAATCCTCAAATTAATTTAAAAACCTTGCTACACGTTCCGGCGACTGAGCTAGATCACACGTTTTGGAAAAAAGTATTTCGTATTCAACGCATTTGCTACAATACTGAAATCAATTGTCGAAAATCGGGTGGGATCCTCAAACCTAATCTTTTACGTCTCTCACCATTTTTGCAACAAATTAAGACAAATAGTGACCACATCTTTGTTCTAAGAGTCGGTGGACGACTGTCAAATGCAGAAATTCTCTATAATCACAAACATCAAACTCTTTTACCAAAATCACATAAATTTATTTAACTCTACATTGGATATTTACAGCGTAAAAACCTTTATGCCGAAACCAAAATATTGCTTTCGTTACTTTGTCAACGCATATGGGTCATAAATGGACGTGAAATCGTTCGAAAGGTCGTTCGCAGATGCACACATTGTTTTCATTACAAGCTCAAACTCATCTGCCAAATAATAGGCGACCTTCCAGGAGATCGAGTAAAGGCGCAACGTCCATTTTTAATAGCCGATGTGGATTTTTGCGGTCCATTTCTCACATCTTTTTGTTTGCGCGGCGAACCGCCTTACAAAACGTACGTAGCAATATTTATGTGTTTTTCGTCGAAAATTGTCAATGTGCACACAATGTTCAGATCTGTCAACCAAATTATTCTTACTATGTCTTAAGCGCTTCGTTGGTCGACGTTGCATACCTTCACCTTTGGATAGTGATAACGCAACAAATTTAGTTGGCGAAGACACGCTACTTAGGGAGTTTAAAGAAAAATACTTAAACAATGTGATTTTAAATGAGTCATCAGCTATAGCAACGAGATCGGATATAAATATTCATACCTCCACGGACACCCCATTTTGGAGCATTTTGTGAAGCTGAGGTGAAATCAGCAAAAACACTTCTGCCCACAATCTTTTTGCAAACTAATTTTACATACATACGAGGAACCTTAAACACTTTTGTTTGAAATTGAAGCTGTGTTAAATTCGCGGCCTTTCACACCGGTATCAAATGACCCAAATGACACTGAGGCAATTACGCCCGCGCATTTCCTTATTGGTACTTCGCTGAAGGCTTTACCCGACATGTATGATGTTGAAAGAAATAATTCCTACTAAACAAGTTGGCAACGAATCAACTTTCTAAAAAATCAATATTGGCAGCAGTGAACCCGTGATTATTTGCACACATTACAACAACGAGCCAAATAGACCAAATGGCAACTGGTACTCGTGAATGAAGGCAATCTTCCACCACAGCGATGACTACTATCTCGAATCATCAGAGCTATTCCAGGGAATGACAGTAAAGTGCGTGTAGCTTAATTACGGACTGTAAAGGGTGTAATCCGACGCTCTATACACGAAGGTACTTGAAAGCAACACCTTTCAATGGAGCGAGTAAGTTAGGTGATATAGGCTTAGTTCATTATGTATGCATTACATAGTTTTTGAAATTCAAATCCTATTCATTAATTGCAATATTTTAAGCCACTATTTAATTTAAAGTTAGATGACTATCTTACTAAATGCTCTGGTCTGTCCTAATGTTTGAGTTAAGTTATTCCACAACATATAAATACACACTTCTATTAACTCACATCATTGTTATGTTCTTTTCTTTGTACACAAGTAATTTAAGCTCAAGCGGCCAAGCAAGCGCCATGAATTTTGTATCTCTTAGTTACTAGTTAGTTTCATTTGAACAGCAAATAAAAAAGTCGAACCAATTAGTTTTTTGCCGTTATGCTTCGATCTGTTCACTCAAAATGAATTCAAAAATTAAATTAATTACAGAAAACGAGGTCAAAATTAAATTAAAACCCAAAACAAAATGCCGAGACGTGGTACAAAACAAAAATAAAACTCAAAGTAAAGAAACAAATATTTAAGGGAATTAAAAAGAAAATAAATAATAAAAAAAATATTTCCCAAAATGTCACTAGCATCTTAGTATTTTACTGGGGTATCTATTGCCCTATCCTGACGTTTAAAATTTTTCGTTTGTTAAAATTTATTATATTTTAAGCGCCCTAATGCTTAATTTCTTATTCAATATTTCATTTGTTTTCTTCCTCGGGTAACCCTGTTTTTCCTTTCCCACAAAATCCCTAAAATATGCCCAAGTGTTGACAAGGCTGGTGATCCGTGGGTGTTGCCAACCAGCGAAGAGTCCAGTCAAAACAGGACCGCAACAGTTAGGATAGAAAGAATATTGAAATGCGTGATGAGAGCTGAAAATAGTTGTCGCCAATTCTCGCTCTTGCGGCCTTGTTGTTGCCCGCCCTATGACGGCAGTGAAAAATCCATGTTTGTTGTTTGTGTGTGCCAACAACACCAGCGGTGAACGAGGCGATCTACAGGCCCGCGGCCTGACTCGCAAGTGCGTGCCAAGGGAGTTTCGTTCTATCTGTAAAAGCGGAAACAATCTTTTTTAACCAGGTGACCCTTTACGGATTTTGGAATTTGCGATTTCTAATCATTAATTATTTTAGAAGAGCTGCAGACGTAGCAGTGTCGCCAGATGAGGCATTTAATTTAAAAAGTGGTGGAATTTCCGATCCTGGATTTGGAGGTCATATATGGGGAGCACTCCTTGCTCAGAGCAAGCCCCGATCCACCGGTTAGTAGTATAGTAGAAAATAGTTTGAAAAAAATGTAGTCGTCAACCCACAGGCCGTAGATACGTCAACTATTTTAAAACTTTGGATTTAGGTGTATATCCGACCATATTTGTGTTGTAACAATTGCGATGGTAACTTGTTTTTAACCTTATCTGTACAAATCAGAACTTTTTCCTTATTAAGGTTTTTCAACAAAGACGTCACCACCCCCAATTTCGGATCGGCTTGTGAGCTGCTCTGTCGTTGCTGTCGTTTAATAAAAAATCAGGCCAACAAATAATATTAGAATATTTGAAATGGATGAGCACACCAAATGTAACAAATTCTAACAATAATAAACTAAATAGATTTTGTGTTACCCAACAAAAATTAACCACACATTCACTTTAATAGCGGCAGACTGTCGTAATTGAATTGTGTTTGTAGGACATAAGAAAAGTGGTAAAAAGCAACAGCAGTTCACAAGCCGACTGTGGTCCATTGGCTACGCACTTGCCCAGCAAGTCGTAGGTTATGGGTTCAAATGCCGGTGGAGTCATGAAAGAAATCTGATGAGGAGATGGATGTGGTGATCTCCGAAATAGCTATCATTTCTACCACTCCTGACTGTTGCTATCTTTTTCCAATATACTTTTCCTTATACTGGCCTTGAGCTTAAAAATTAATATTGTCGTTTGATAAAAAATCAGGCCAAAGAATAATATGTGAATATTTAAATTTTTTTATTTATTATAAGTAATTTAATATAATAAATTTTTTATAAATAAAAGGCTTTTATAATAATCCTTCAAAATTATCACTTTAGAGCATAAAACGATTTAAGCTAAAAAGCTGTATAAAAAAATTTAATACTTGCTACTGTTTTGGAAGAGGTCATTTGGAGCTATTTTCAAATATGCCCAGCTCAAGTAAATCTTAATATTTTTGGAAATATTTTGGCGGAAGTCTTAAAACATAATACATTTTAAAATTTCGGAGGAAACCCTGCAACTTTTATGGTGAGCCACCCTAATGTAAATATATACATACTAGCACCAAAGTAGCAGTAACGAAGACCGGATCTATTAGAGAGTAACTATTACGAAATTGCCGTAAAATTACTACTTTGTAGTCGCCGAGTGGTAAATTTTACCAACACTGGTTATTTTGAAATTATGTGGCTTTTGAGTAACATCGCTAGTATTGCGGACGTCTTTGTTACCTGTTTAAACCCCTTGTAGTTTTCAAAACTTGAAAGTGACTAATGATGATAACGGTGACTAACTCATGCTACTGAAATACAACTTCAAACTTGCAGCTACCTTTAAGTAGGTTTGACAGTTTTAGAGACGTTTTAGGGTTGTTCATGGCCGCTTTTGGCGGCCGCCGTAGCCGAGTGTGTAGTGTGTGCGCGCTTCATTCGGTGGGTCCAATTTTGAATCCAGCTCGGGGCAAGTAACACCCAAAAATTATAAAAAAAAGTTTTTCCTAATAGCGGTCGGACCTCGGCAGGCAACGGCAAACCTCCGAGTGAATTTCTGCCATGAAAAAATTTCTCACAAAATCATTCGCCGTTCGGATTCGGCGTTAAACTGCAGGTTCCTCAATTTGTGTTACAACATCAAGATGCACACCACAAATTGTATGAGAAGTTCGGCCAAAATCGCTTAACCGGTTATAGCACCAATTAAGTAAGTTTCAAGTCGTGGAACGTGGGAGTAATATTTGTTAGTGACAAGAATATTTTCATTACCTACAGAGTGTGTGGCACTTCTAAAATTCGCCATTAAGTAAATTGCGCCATCTGGCCCCTCGTATTAATAAAGAAGAATTCGGCAGTGTGTCTCCAAAAAAAATGGCGCCTTTTGACTCACTCAGTACCTATATTTCTATAAAAAAAATTAGCGCTAATAATTTCATATAAGCTTGGCAATAAATACGAGCTCGAAAACCATATATGTTTGAACATAATCGATGTGCATACTCGTAAGTTTATTTTTTGCTAAAGCCACGAACCAGTGTTGCCGTTGGAAATTTTAAGCAAGCCGCAAAAAAGGGGTCATTAACGAAAAAAGGGCCACCGCATTTTTGTTTGCTTTTCAATCATAACAAAATAACAAATTTAAGCTTTTAGATGTATTTTTTGATATATTTCTGAAAACAAAATCTTTAAATAAAAGGCAATAAACCGAGTTCAGTTGAGAGAAATCAAATTTTCATGTAGTTTGAAAAGTTTTCGTTGCTAGAATTCTCCATGTTGAATTACAAAAGAAAACAGCGGTACAAGCTAAGAAATATCACATAGGTAGTAGCGGTAGTGGTAGCGACCGCCGTAGCCGAGTGTGTAGCCTGTGCGCGCTTCATCCGGTGGGTTCCGTGTTCGAATCCTGGCCGGGGTAAGTAACATCAAAAATTAGAAAAAGAAAAAGTTTTTCTAATAGCGGTCGCCCCTCGGCAGGCAATGGCAAACCTCCGAGAGTATTTGGGCCATGAAAAAACTTCTCACAAAAAACATTTCGCCATTCGGAATCGGCCTAAAACTGTAGGACCCAAAATTTGTGTTACAACATTAAGACCCGCACCACAAATTGTAGGAGAGGTTCGGCCAAAATCGCTGAATAGATATGTATATGTACATATATATCGCCAATTAAGTAAGTAAGTAAGTAGCGGTAGTACAAATACATAACGCACATGTGTTCTGTTTTTGTTTCTATGGCTAGAACTGCCAAAGTTTATATGTATCTTGCGTTTGCTTTCATGGCTTCAGCTATCAAACCCGTATGAGCAAAAACAAGATACATGTAAAGGCGCGGTATCGCAAAGAACAGAAATAGAAAACGGCGCAGAATTCACTATCTTTTTGGCAGCAGCAGAAACGGAAACAGAATTGTGCGATTCTGGTGCTGCTAGCAGCAGGAAAGGAATTCAGTAATTCAGCAAAACAAACATAAACAAGTACATTGGACATGTTTCTGTTGCTGTTGGCAGGAGAAATGTGAGATGTGATTTTACCAAATCTTCATCCGAGCAATATGTTACAGCATTGCTATACATTTTGTTGAATAAATTTCCAAAAATATTATGACGAATAACGCATCGGATAAAAACACAAAAAAATTAATACAGTTTTAATTTTTGATTATTGCACCAAGAAGAAAAAGTCAACAGAATTTCTTCTTTGTGACACCGCACCTTAACATGGTATTCCTAGCCGTGAGTCGAAATTGCTCAGCTGTTCATCCAACTTATATGAATTTACCTTGGGACAAACTTTGCACAAAACAAGGTTGCAAACAAACACTTAAATTGAGTTGCTGCGAGGAAAAGTGTTGTATTTACTTTATAAGTTTTTAGTGCTGATTTACAGGAACAAAAGTTTGTTTAAAAGTCTGAAAGAATTAAAATTTTCTAAAAGTCGAGGCAAAAGGTATTGGCGCTTTAAATGGGTAAAATTTTTCTTTTAGTGGCACAACGACAACACTAACATCGGCTCTGCTCATTTTATTTATCGCTGCTATACCGAGCGAGGTTGAAGTGTCAACGGTAACTTTAAAGTGAAATTTTTAGTAGTGGCAACTTTTCCGCAACTTTAAAGCGACGCTATACTGCCATTCGGTACTTTGTAGAAAAAATAACTTTTAAATCACATATTTTTAGTTGTCGTTACTATAGTCATGTACAAATTACTTTGAAGTATTGTTTTTTGGTAAATATGACTTCATTAAATTAAGTAAACAAATAAGAATAATTTACCATCATTTCCACAACAAATATTAACAATCTATGCTTAATATTCATTTTAGGACTACCATAAGACAATAAAAAACTTTTTGGCATGTTGTATACAATTTTCGTGCGTCTTGTTATATATTTTATTGAGATTATTTTTATAAAAAATTAAAATTTTTCTGGTTTTATCATTCTATTAGACAGTAAATTTTCGTTCGTTTCAGTTTTTGTATGCAGGCTATCGCAAAACGAAACGATTTTCTTTCTAATGTAAAATGGGTTGCGAGAAAAAGCTGCTACGTAGCCATAGCGTCAGTGGAACCTTACATGATGGCTTACAGGAACGTTGTGGTTACCGAAATATTATTCCCCATTTTGGTCGTAAGCACGTAATAGATACGTTTCTATTACGTTCCCGTGACTAGTGATAAAACACTTTAAAGTAACTACGGATAGATGACCTTCCGGGGTTACATCTCTACCGCCAAGGAAATTTTACTTCAAAAAATCATTTCAAAATATAGATATTTGTATGAAGAAGATTATTTACTTCAGTTGTATGGATAACGGGTAATTAAATTGACTTACAAATTGTTGCGTTGCTCCCACGATGAAAGATCTTTCATGGTGTCGGTTGATACAAAGCTGCCAACAATGGTGCTAGAGTAGCACATGATGCTGATTTGGTTTTCTGTTATCATGTTGGTATTGGTGTTGGTACTGGTACACCAAACAAAATACCTACTAGTGCTAATAAACATAATTAATTTTTTTCTTTTATATACAAATATTTTCCGCGCGCTTATTTTGTCGTATGCGATTTTCTCCCTTTTTTTACAATTTTTGTACTGTTTTTAAATTTAAAAGGTAACCATTTTCTAATGGTTGTTATCCACAAAATCGCAAACAAAACGTTTCACTGCTTAAAACAGAATATATGTACTTATATAAGTAGAACCGAGCTTACTTGAATATAAAACTTGTACAAACTTATATACAAAAAAAAAAGAACTTTGAAATCGTTCGCTTTCTACTATTCCATTATATATCTATATCAAAAGAACTAGAACTTAACTTTTGGTTGATTCCGTCGTTTGCCAGCTTACCGTCTGATCTCTACGATCGCCGCACTAAACTGGTCCTTTTTTCTGTCAGCATCTCCCCATCGCTCAAAGAGCACCTATACCTTCTTAGATCGATTACATAACATACAAATGAAGATGCGTGTGTATGATTTATATACCAAGTGTGGAACGCTTAGTTTCGGCACTGTGAGGAGGCAAATTTTGATAGGTCACTTTTCATTGGAAGAAGTTTGTATTTGGACAAAAGGGAATAGGCGTAATATCGAAGGAGCTCAGATCAAGATCTTGAATAATGACTTAAATAATCTACAAAAACTCTTTGAAAGAGCTGGTGGTTGTTATTCTCCCCAAAGGAGGTCGTAGTAAGCTCTTCGGCTGTTTAGTACATTTACCAACTTCACAAGAGCTCATGCGGCTTTTAACCTCGTCAAAAAGTTATGCCCAATAGAAATAACGTCGAATCTTTTCAATGGCTTCGTTTCTACCACAATGTGCAGATAAAGGCTATCATGTGCTATTTCTAACACAGAGGTATCCAAAGCTTCCAAGTCACTAACCGGTGGCATGCTCATACGTCTATATATAATCGTCAATTACTTTACTTTTAAATTCCCTTATCAGCTCTTTGTATTCGTCCGATTGCAAGTGGGTCGATTTAAGGTCAACGAAAACTCCACACTCAATAGCGGCCAAAGCGGTTGTGTTAACACGTGAATGTGAATCTGATATGACATTTTGGCTACTCTTTCTGTGCTGTATTTTAAAGAAAAATCCTTGGAACTTTGAAGCCCTTTGAGTGAGACTTGAGCTAAGGTCAGTTTGAGACATGAGCGTCTTCAATGAGGCTTGACTGTTATTATGGAGAATTGCTGTCCTTCCACGTAAGCTCTGAACTCCTTAATGCTTGCTATTGCTGATAAGCACTCTTGTTCGGTTACTGAATAATTACGTAGGGCTTGATAGAGTCCGTTAGACATAAATGCGATAGGTATCTCTTCGCCGTCCGCGTTGCATAAACCGAAAGGCATTACTTTATACTGATAAAGTAGTCGACCTGGTGCAGTAAATACATTTTGTCTCTGGACGTTGGATCCAAAGGTATTTGTCAGAATGCATCATTGACATCTAAGCTAGATATATTTTCTGCTTTCTTAATTTAATTAACTAAGTTCTGCAAGCATCTGCGCTTGTTGTACGCCAACACCTGCATTCAGCCTGTTTCGAACCTCAACTTTAAAGTAAAACGATCGGATTGCGAATGACTTCTTTACTATCGTCAATGTCTAAAAGGGGTAAAGGAGTAGACCCTCTAAGTGTTTGAGACCTGATATTATATTGTCCTCGACTTGTGTGGAGGAAGCTCCTTGCGAAAAACTGGGCAAGAATCCTCTATCTGTAAGTATTTAAAAAGACATGGCCTATGAAATGTATGGCTGCAGGCAGTGGCAGCCAATTGTGACACGGTACTAATGCTAGCTTTGTGTACATTGCAGTACATTGTACCTGCTTGACCTACTAAATATTCTGTACTACCTCTGACATACATTGTTTGCCTCTTCGATTTGTAACAATTAAAAATTGAGATTAAGCAATAATGGGTACGATATACAAATTGAAAGATATAAAGGGTAAAGAATATTGTAATGGTTAACTAAATTATCATTATATCTTAATACGCGGCCAGTGAGTAGCTAGAGGCCACTACTCTTGTGATTTCAGCATAATTAAATTAAATAATTTTAGAACGACTGATGGAATACAGTTATATAGTTTATCCATCTTCTTTTCGGCATCTCGCATGTTGTTAGATGTTTTTTCTAAATATTTTGATATTGGACAGTATATTTTCATTCGTTTTAGTTTTTTTATGCAGGCTATCGCAAAACCAAAAAATTTTATTTTTTATAATCAACATGTCACTATCGTGCATTATTCAGCTTTAAGGTTAATAATGATATAGAAAGAAATTCGTATATTTGAGTATGAATGTTTTGAGACAAATATAGCAAATGAGTTGCGAGAAAAAGCAAGCAATAAATTAAAAAGAGAGAACCTACGAGTGTAAAGTTCCCTGAGAGTCGCAGCCACCACGTTACGACATCGCTGCCACGTGGCCATAACGTCAATGGAACGTTGCCTTATGGCTTACAGGAACGTTGTGGATACAGAAATATTATTCCCCATTTTAGTTGTAAGCACGTAATAGATACCTTCCAAATATATGCTAGTGGCAAACACTTTAAAGTCACCACAATAGTAGCAGCAGCTCCGTTTTAGCGACTATTTGCGCTAGGTGGGATATATTTTTTAACTAATTTATTTAAGTACAAAAATGGATAAAATTTAATACTTTGTATTTTTTGAGGCGTAACAAAGTACGCAGTATATTTGCTAGTATAAAATAAAAACACCTCTTTATTATTTAATTTTACTCCAAAATGACTTGTGAATTTCATAGCTTTAACTATAAAAGAAACTATACACAAGTAAATATATATATATATATATTTGTGTGCAAATGTTTTATTTTACGTTTACTATAACAGAAACCATAGTACTTTATATAAATGGAAGAAAATTAGAAAAAACTGCCAGCAAACGAAACGAAACGAAAATTATTAAAAAAACATGCTTATTTCCTTTTGTTGATTTATCGATTTACAAAGTTGCTCACTCATAAAGGGAATTTTCATTCATTCATTCATTCATTAGATATTAAAATCTTTTATAGTACAACAAATTTCAGAGTCACTATAACCTAACTAAGCAATATCGAGTTAACAATATTATAACAAAGAATCAGTTACAAAAATATGAATAAATTAGGACTATAATGGAAGAGGGTATACCTATTAAAGGCTAAGTACTGGAATTATCATAGATAGATTACCTAAAGTTGCTTTTGTTTATCTGCTTTTGAATATTGACTGGGCTAGAGATCCAAATGCGGATAGCGTTAACGAAGAACAACCTTGCTGAGACCAATGAGGTAAACTGAGGGACTATAAGGTCCATTATGCGGACAGATTTGGTAAAACACATCTTATCATAGAGATAGTTAGGGGATTTCCAAGTGATAAGCTTATATAAAAATATACAATTGTTTGCCTTGTGATACTCCGAGATCTCACAGCATAAAAGTCAGTGCTTCCATGGCGAAATATGTTCAAACCTAGAAAAGCCGTATACATATGTAGCGCGTCACATTATTAAACACTGTCCAATCTTACGCGCAGAGCTACTATTCAGCTTAGCTGTAAAGCAAGACGACGTCTTGTTTGCAAGGGCGTATAGAATCCAAATTGCCGTAGATTCCTCAGTGTAACATATACCTTGCTTACTACTTTGTTGACATGATCAGTACAAGTGAGATTAAAGTTTATAACAAAATCAAAATTGGTTATTTTGCGAACTATCTTTATAGGCTCGTTGTCAATGTAAAGCGGAGGTAAGAAATTGAAGTAAATTATTTACGATAAGTTTGACGCAATGTTAACGTCGCTAAATTCTATAGCTTTGTTTTGTTTTTCTAGTGTTTCTTTAATTACCATTAACACTTCGTGTGAAAACATAAGTGAATTTACAATTGCGGCATTTGCCCATTGGATTCAATAATCAATATTTGTTAGCTCGTGTTTAATATACTTTTATTTCCTTTCAATAATTCTTTCTAATTTTAATTTGACAACATAATTCGATTTCATTTCCTTGAATATAACGTTTGGAAAATTAGTTAAATAACTTATTCTTTCTAATATCTACATATATTGATTAATAACTACTTGTAGATTGCTATTAATTAAAATGTAATTTATTTTATCTTTTATTATTTTAAAGTATTCATGGTATGGGGATTCAGTCAATCATTTCCAAGCTATGCCAAATGAATCTATTGCTCGTTAGGGGTTTCTAGGTTTCAGTTGGGATACGAGGGAGTGGGTTGAATTTTCCTCTTGGGGTAGGAATGGGTAACTATGGCTTTTCTTTGACACCTCATTGGCAAATGTTATTTATCGATTGCAGAGTCATATAGGTCCGAGCCCAAGTCTGTTCCAGTTTGAATCTTCGCGGTTCCTACTTTTATCTTTACAAAGTAGCTGTCAGAGTGGTCCAAAATTTAAATTTCTTTCGACAAGGCAAGCAAGATCATAAAGGATTTGCTTAATTTTCCAATGTAAATTTTATGACCCGTCGACCTAATTTTGTTTGTATTTTAGAGCAATTTCCTTTTTATAACGGAAAGCTAATTTATTTGTCCTTTGTGATTCGTCTATTTCCATTGGATTTGGAGGTTTGGGTTGAAGGGACTTGGTGCTTGGTTTTGGCATTGGTTGGGTCGAAGGGGTAACCTTTGTAGATAAGTCAAATTTTGCATATTTGTATATTTCTATATGCTTTTTGTGCCCCGAAGTTTGGTATGCATGTATAGGTTACGGTAGTAGTGATGTGTTCTGAAGCTTTGATTTTGAAACTTCGTGTTGGGGGTATGTAGGTCAGCTGGCTTTTAAATTTCTAATAGTTGTGGAAGTTCACCATTCAAACCTTTAACGAATTTGTCCAGTGCTTTATCGCGGTAGGTTTTAGTTAGTACTATATTTAAGAGTTCTGGTCCTATGCCAAGACAGACAATTTTCCTTCGTATCTGAGGTCAATTTCTTAAGCTGTTACTATTGCGTTTGTTAGGTGATTAATATTCTGCAAATTTAAAAAAAATTTAAAAAAAGTAATTAAAATTATGATCTGTTATTGGTACCAATAACTACTAACTACTTTTTCCCTGAGATTTTTTTTTTGTAATGTTATAAGAATTGGAAACAAACTTTTTATTATAGACACTTAAATTGAAAATATTTGTATTATGTTTTTATACCCAAACGCATTGGTGTTCAGGGTATTATAACTTTGTTCAGTTGTAAAAAGGGCGTGGCCCCGAAAACTGCATAAGCAGAAGTTATATCTCCGAATCTACTTGTCCAAACTCTACCGACTGAGGGACACATATTGCATTTTAAACCAGTACGCAAAATTTCGAAAATTGTTAAAATCGGACCAAACCACGCTCACCTTTCATATTACGGTAGTTTACTAAAATCATAAAAGACGCGATATTTACGTGAGCATTAAAAACAATTCGCACAAATTTAATATGAAGAATGGGGCTACACTAACAAATACAACGAATCAAAAAATTGATTGGGATTGAGCGTGGCACTGCGAACTTTAGAGCAAATAAGTATATCATCGAAACCATGCGATATTTAATTAACTATTATAGAGAATTCACTTAAATTTAATATTTAGAATGAGGTTGCATAAGCAAATGCACGGAATAATAAATGATGGTAATAGGCGTGGCATCGCTCACTTTCAAACAAATTCGGTGTACACATTGCATTTCAAGTTAACAAGCAAACTTTAGAAAATTTTTAAAATCGTACATAAACCATTCCCACCTCTTAAGTAATGGTAAAATACAAAAAATAAAATAAAAACCGGAACTTATTAACTATACCGAGCAATTTGCTCAAATTCGATAGACAAAATTAAATTTGAGAATGAAACTCATGTAATCATAAATATTGGGAATGGCCAAAAATATCGCCCACCTTAGAGTAAATAGGGTACTACATTTCTAACAATTTACAATAAATCAAAATATATATTATTTTACTAAATCACGTTGCGAAAACTTTCAAATTTCAAAGAATTTAGTTGGGAAGAGAAATGTTTAAAAAAATAAAATTTTGGAAAATAGGTGGAGTACGTTAAAATCATACTTATTTCCTTTTGTTGTTATATAAATCAATAAAAGTCGTTGAAGGTTTCAAAGTGATGTTATACCGGCAAGTCCGGATTGCTTGAATGCGCCAATATATATAAATTTGTTTAGATAGTGAGTACTGATTTGGGATTCAAATATTCTTTATACCTTGATCTAAAGAAAATATGTACATATCGAACATCATATATCTAATATATATGTCAAATAGCTGGGAACATATGGTGAATAGTAGTTTCGTCTTGAATGGGAGTGTGGTTTCGCCTCTTTCCACAACAAATATAATAGGATCCGTATACGAAATATTGTATATCTGTATCAAATAGTTGCGGAGTTATAAGGAATTAGGCTTTTCTATTGTATAGGACGTTTCACCGCTAATTGTTTTAAAATGATAAGTACATATATTAATGAATAGGGATCAGATAATTTAACACAGTTCCTATTACTAATGCCTGTTAAATGAAATATTTGAGTTAAAAATTATATCAAGATCAACCTCAACGACGGTTTCTAGCGGTGACTCCAAGATACTATAATAACTTGGCTATGACGTAACAACTTATTTAGCGGTGGGTAGAACTCAGAAGAATCTTATTGTCATACATTTACAAGAATGATAGAATGTGCTGATTGATCTGAAATTCGGGAGAGTAACTTGGCTCTGACGTTATACCAGATTTACCAGTGGAGAGAACTTTAAACCAAGGCAGATTCGTATAAGGTGGTATTTTGTTTTTGCTTCTGCGTAAAAGTTGTCAAAATCTACATAGATTTTCTCGAGGCGAATTCATATAAGGTGAAGTTGATCAAGCAGCTGGTTGAATTCGCTTGGTGAACGTTAAGTCAAAATGATGTGTTTGTTGTAAATCATGCTGTCATTGTGCGTATATTTTGTTAGTGTAAATTTTTGTTTATGTATTTATAACACCACCTGTAGTGCGTTTCTGTAACTTTCGTTATGCATTATAACGAACGAAATAACGAATTGAGTGTGGCGGTGTTTCTGTAAGTGTGGTGATAATTATTTTCGTTATAATATTCGTTATTTTTTTCGTTATCATATCAAACACAAAAAATTTAGTGATATTTGGCGCAAAAACAGAAATGAGTGAGGTAAGACTAAAAAATACATATTGTTTACAGAAAATCCCGCGCTCATGCGACAAGCACTCAAAGACTTTTTTCAAAACTCCATTAAGCCTTTCCACGCAGTTTCTGGCTTGAATATGGACCTTGTTGTAATTTTCTTGCCTAACTGATTCCGGATTTCGATATGGCGTCATAAGCCATGGCTGTAGTGGATATCCAGAGTCTCCAATGAGCCAATTGGAGTTTGAATTACCAATAAATTGTGATTTCAAATACTCCTTGCATTTAGAATTTTCCCATATGTTGGCATCATGGGTACTTCCACCAGGTCGTAGTCGCATATTAGCTGTACATTTTTAGAAAAATACCCTTTTCTATTTATGTAACAGCACTCAATATCTATTGAGGGGTTTTGTATCTTCACGTGCGTACAGTCGATGGCACCAATGCATCCGGGAAACCCAGTGCAAGAAAAAAATCTTCAATTATACATACAATTAAGTATAGAAAGTAAAATTGTATTAACATATGTACATATATAACCTTTGTTTAATTCTATTGGACTCTGCCAAGTTTTTAGGGGAAATTATATATTTGCACATAAGCTTGTTTTGTATAATGTACGAAACTTCTTTGACGGAGCGACACACAATTGTCGTGCTCATTGAGCAAACGACATCTTGCCCAATATCCCTTAGGTACGATCCTGTCGCATAAGAATGCAATGCTGCTGAAATCCTCAATGGTTTTGGAATAAAAGTTAGTATTACTCCATCTTTCATGTGAGGGGGTATTTCATTTAACAATGCTATTGCAGCATCTTTTTTGAATCTAAAAAGATCTTCAAATCGCGCTTCCGGGAAGTGAGAAGGGTCAGTTGAGTCTCTAAGGTAACGTCTATGTATACATACGTAGCATATTTCGCTGGTCAACTAATATTGCCAGTGTGGCAGCTGCAAGCATAGTCACAAGCTTCAAAATAATGAAATAAGTTAACACTTCACATTTACACACATACTTTATTTGTCTATACTTACTTTTTTAATAAATAACTAAACAATACAATGCAAAAAGTAAAATTTACAATTAGAATTTATGTAAACAAAACAACTCAGCTGTCAACGACATAATAAACAGTGTTTTGTTTCCACTGTTTCATACACTTTATAACAACTCACCACAGCCATAACGAAAGGTGACTTTTCTGAGTTACAGAAACACTTCAAAATAATTGTTCGTTATAAACCTTTCGTTACGCAAAGGTGATATTTCTTTCGATATCATAACGAAAAGTTACAGAAACGCACTACTGATATGAATTCGTCTCGGATTTTCTTTTTTACTTTTAGGACTTTTGAAAGCTCATACGCAAAAGTAATAACAAAATACTTGTAGAGGAATAAAAAATCAAATCGGCTGCTGTAGTAACTACAGCTATATGAATTCGACTTGATTAAATCGATTCTGATTAAATGTGTCAAAATGATGATTAGTACTGAATACCTTCAAGCGGTTTTGAGTACTCAGAATCGATATCTTCAAGAATTGACACTTTCGACCCCAACAATAGTTTAAAGATTTAAAGTAAACGTCGTTACGGATTTCCCGAGTTATCGATTGCTCTTCAAATTTTAGTTTGATCGCTAGATTGTTAAATAAAACTTTCAAATCATTTCTACAGAGTAAATTTATTAAGCGTTCAATATCGGCACAACTTCAATTTACAGCACTTACTTAAACCCCACTCTGTAACCAGTGGCGGATCCAGGTAGGGGGAAATGGGGCATGGTTTTAACGTGGACATTCATTGAATTGTTTGGTTATACTTCCCTATTTTCACGTCAATAGCAAAGCTCATCACATGACTGCTGTCTTACCAACTGTGCTTAGAACTATGCAGCAAAAACTGGATTTTAAGCCATATTTTAATGGTAACTGGGATTATAGTTTTTATGACTTACTGTATACATATCAACGAGGAAAAAAGTTAGTGTTCCTCATCATAGTTTTAGGCATAGTAGCTAAGGCAACAGCCATTCGATAAGGATTGTCGTTGGTGTGAGAATAGGAAAGATACCTTGAAGATGCAATCTGTTTAAAACTTGTGCCAAATTGTTTGACATTGAAATTTACTGAATGCGATTGTTTATAGCTCGTTTCGTAAGAATTTTCTATGGTGGTGGCAACATTCAAAACAATTATTGAGGGACTAATAGAGTTGTTCAAAACCAGGCAAGAATGAGAGTGATGAGTTTCAACCGATCGTTTCAATTTGTTGTTCGTCTGCAGGCTTAAGTGGAGTTGGAGGGACAGCTGAACGATTTACTCTCACGGCTAGGAATGCCAAGTTAAGGCACGGTGTCACAAATAACTGACGGATTCTGTTGCTGTTTTTCGGGTTGGTGTAACAAAGAACAAAAACAGAAATATTTAACATTTCTCCTGTCACCAGCAACAGAAACAAGTTCCAAGTACTTCTTTCTGTATTTGATGTACTGAGTTCTGTTTTTGTTGCTGGTAGTACCGGAAAAATTCTATTGCAATTCCTTTCACTGTCAAAAATGTCCTGAGTTTTGTTCCTGTTTTTTTTGTTAGATCTTAGCCACTCCGCCCCTTTACATGTAGTTTTTTTTTGCTCATACGGTTTCGAGATCTCAAGCCAGGGGAGCAAGACCAAAACACATGTAAATTTTGTATTTACACTACATGTCCAATGTGTCTTGGCTAGTCTAGTTTTGTTCTTTTTAAATTTAATAGCAGAGAATTCTACCAACGAAAGATTTTTAAAACACGTGTACATTTTATTTCTCTTAACTGAACTTGATTTGATTTTCCTTTATTTAAGGATTTTGGTTTCAGAAATGTAACAAAAATGACTGTTAAAACTTCAAATTTATTCTTTCATTAGGATTGAAAATCACTAAAAAAATGTGGTGGCATTTTATTGGGACTTTCTGTGATGAAACCTCCGCTGACACCTGTTTAATGAGATGACAGCTGTTATGATATTGCCAATATCATGATCAAGTCCACACTCGCTGATAAACACGAAACATCTTTCTTGTCTTCAACTTTAGCTAATGCTTGCTCGCAGTGGCGTGGCCAGGATTTTTCTAAGGGCGGGATGAGATTTTGTTAAGTAAAATTTAAATTGAAGCACACACAACTAAGCTCATAATATATTTGTACGCCTTCGTAAAACAATCATACTTACCATTATATATGTATCTAAATACCTGTACTTATACTAAATTCTTTAGTTCTTCTTTACGTACAAAATAAATGACTGTAAAACCAATAATAATAATAAAAATAATAGTAAAAAAAAACTTTATTTAAATATAAGTTTCAACTGTTTGTTACAACACAAAATTCAGCCCTCGTGGCTTAACACTCAATATTTCAATGACTTCTTCTGGTGTTATTGGTATAACAGGATGATCCGCCAACATTGTTAAACCATTCAGCCGCTCCTTGCATTAAAAAAAAGGCTAAGATATTTATCTTTATATAAGGCAGTTATTAATGGCGTTTTCTTTTCTAGAAAAAATATTACCCTCTTAAATTTCAACTTTTTACCTAGGTTACCTGGGCCTCTTCGGAATGGCTGAGTTTAAAGGTAGTGATGCCCTTCTACTTGTTCAAGGGGACAAGTTTTTCTAATTGTTTACTCAATCCTGCTTGTGAGCTTTGAAAAATAAAAATTGTAACACTTTTTCTAGAAAACTAAACACCGTAACATTTAGAATACCTGTCCTGTGGAATTACGAAGATAAGTCTTTAGCCTTTTAAGCGTGGAAAATGTGCGCTCTGGGGTTGAAGTTGAAACGGGAAGCGCAGTTTGAACAAGTTTTCAATCGTCGTTTTATCGCAATATTGAAGTGCGTCGATGGCAGTTTGTGGTGTAAGATCCTGTTGCTTTAAAAATGTCCTCCATAAATTGATTTTTGCCACAATATTCTTACTGTCAATGTATGGCTCATAAAATTTACCAAGTTTCAATATATTTGAGTCATTATCTTCGCTGTTGTTTTCTGAAAGAATTGTAGCGAATCCTTTGAAGATCGTTCTATGGTCACTGAATCGAGTAGTTAATTCCATTATCATATGGTCAATTAAAGCGTAAAAAATAGACACCTTAAAATAATGAGCAAAGTTAGGAGCTAGCAACATTTGGCGAGATTTGTATCGATTCATTTTGATTTCTATGCCTATATCGTTTGCACATTTTTCACATTTTTTAAACAAATTTTCAAAGTGATGTTCATTGGAACGAATACGTTTCAGCTCTGTTATTAAGTTATCTGCCAAATCTACAGCACGCGCTAAATCTATGTTGATTTGTTGGAGTTTATTACTCAGAGGCAGAGAATAAGGGAATATTTCTCCTATTATATGAACTGTTACAACAAATTCAAAATCCATGGATCGCTGATATATTATGGCATCCGTTGAAGATGCGTCGTCCCATTCAGCTATATCAATCAATGCCGCATGTACAAAAGGAAATAAAGAAATAAAGTCTGCTATAGCCTGATATTTTGAAGTCCATCTTGTAACGTCAAGTATTTTCAGACTCTTGATGCTTGGCTCTATATTTGCTTCATCTATGCATTTCAAAAGACATAACTTTCTCTTTGGTGTATTAAAAAAAACGTACAACTTTTCCACAATGCCTAAAGTATGCCTTATTGGTGGTATAGCGCTCGCTTTTGTTATGGCCAAATTTAGCACATGAGCTGAGCAATGCACATAACAAGCAAGAGGAAACTCTTCTCGAACGAATTTTTGAACACCATTAACTTGTCCTGACATATTACTAGCTCCATCATATCCTTGACCAAAAAGATATTGGCAATCAATATTGCACTCTTTAAGAGTGATTTTGCCACAACAAAACGCAGAAAATCTTCCCTTAAATATATTTCTCCACTATCATCTTCATCAACATACCGGATACAGACTGAAACCTTGATTAAAAAAACATGTGAGTGTTTGAACTCAAGGTAGATGTGTAAACTGTTAAATTTGCAGTATTTAGAAATATTAACCCCTATATAATACTTTACAATCTCGTTAATAATGGTTGTGTCATGGGCATTCAATAATAATTAATATTAGTATTTGACCTGTAATTTATTTAGAAACATGAATATTACCTGCATTTCGGTTATATACATACCTCCAGTTTAAACGTTTAATTTATTGTTTTAAAGAACACCAATCAGCTGAGTTGTAGAAACACAAAGCGATCAGCCGTTCAAAAGTAGTACCAACGCAAAGCGAATAAGGGAATTTCAATCAAAATTTAGAGAACACGCTGTGCTCTAATTCACTCAGCAAAGAACGTAGATAATGTACGTTCTTTGCACACAGTTTGTACAAATTTGCGCCTAATTGCATGCAACACAAAGGTACAGGGTGCTCCCGATTAAATATAATTAACTTTGCTTTTTGTGTCAATACCAAAGAACGTAGATAATACCCAAGACAGACATGGAGCTTATCTGCATTAACAGCCTTTATTGGCATTAACTCGTGCATTATTCTCTTCACTGCATTTCTATCTGGCAAAGCTGTCAAGTGGACAGGTGTATGTTCGGACAAATCAAACAGGTTTTTTGTTCTATCAAACCAAGAATGATAGAATACAAGATTGCGCAATCCCATTGCGGATGAAATATCTTGAGTAATAATAAACAAAGAATAGGGGGAGAATAGTGGGAAGAGAATAATGAGCAATTTGCAATTTTTCAAGGAGAAATGAATTTTTTTGGTGCTTAAGTATAAAACTATGACTAATAGAAAGAATGCATCAAACAAAAATTTATTGAGTGGTACCGCTTCTGTTTCCGCGAAATTAAAATTAAAATCTCCACCCAAGATAAGTGAATGCCACTGAAAATTGTTTCCTAATTCCCGTGCACCAGCAAACCGATTAAACTGTGTCCAGAGAACGTATATTATAGAGAAGCCTCATCCCAGTCCATTCCGTGATTCGTTCCGCTGCCAGGGGGGTCTGCTGTACACACCACACTCATTTTTTTCACCGCTAATACACAGCAGACCCACTTAATTTAACAGTAGAGACCCATATTAACAGTGCTAGAGCGTGAATTTGTAGTTAGAGAGAAAAATAATGTAACTTATCACTGGTGTTGCAGGTGATTAATTTGGTTTAAATAATATAAAAATTGTCTATTATCATGCAAATAAATAAATATTTTATTGAAATTTCCTTTTTATGTATAATGTAATATAAACGAATTTAATATAATGGATCTTTTTATTAAAATTTATGTCAAAATTTCCGTGCTCTAGTAACTGATAACGTGAAAAAATTCAAACTTAATTTTAATTAAGATAATTTTTTTAAACTTTTTTCTAATATTAAATAATAGCAAACATAATATTTTAAAAAATAATTTAATGCAATTTCCTGCATCCTAAATTATTTAAATATGTAAATGAAAACTTTTCAATATTTTTGTATGTATATTCATTCGTAACGAAATGAATTCCAAAAATTTATGAAAGTTAATAAATAGCTATATCGTATTGAATTTTAAAAAAATGCATAAAAATTAGACATGGCACGAAAAAGCTGGGATTCGAACTATGGGGCAAAAGCTAAAACATGCAATATGATAATGTGGCCGGCGACTAAACGCGCTAAGCCACAGCAGACACTTGATGGCGTTCGCTTATACGGCTATTTATGCAAATCATAGCAATGTGTGCGCAAAATAGAAGATCAATTTACGAATCCAACTAAAAATGAAACAAAGAAGAAAAAGTAGTAACCCGTGAAAAAACCTGTTTTTGCTTGCCAGCGGGGCAAGTTGAGACGGAAGCGGAGTTATGCAACAATTGTGGATAAGAGAAGGGTTGAAAGGGAGAGGGAACGGTAAGCAAAAGAATATTCTTTTCTGTTTTTCGGAAATTTTTGTGTCGATTCGCCAATTGCGCGTGCACATGTACGCAAATGAATTGATGCGCATTTGGACAAAAGCTCTAGAATGTTCTAGAATGTTCTAGAACATTCTAGAATGCCAGCAATTTGTCAGACTACGTTGGCAAATTGCATTATTGTCTGATATTGCGGTGTTGAAATTTTCAATGACCGTCGATGGTTTGTAAAATTGAAGATTTTAGCATTTTTGTGTTCGTCGTTGAAGGGAACATTTGCGTGCGCGGGGAGATGAAATGCTCGCGCTTACGGCATTTTTTTCAGGAATACGCGCACGCGTTATGAATGAATTTTTTGTTGTTGTATGTAGTTTCAGACATTTTAGAATATTTGGCGCTGGCGCAGGCACAAGTGCAGCTGCGATTTTGATTGCGCTGTGATTTGACTTTGATTTAGCGTAGGTCAAGGTTGAATTTATGCAAATGCACGTAAGTACATACATATGTGTGTATGTATGTACATGGATGCATATGAATTTATGTATTTATATATGTACATACATACATATGTATATAAATATGTATGTACATAGATATGAATATACTACATACTTATGTATGTATATGGATGTGTGCATATATGATTGTATACTTGATGACATTATTTGCGACTTTACATTCAAATGTAGTTATGCATGTAGTATTCTCTGGAAGTATACATACATACATATGCTAGTGCAAGAATTTGCAAAAAAAAAGTAAAAATTTAAATAAATTTTAAGTCAAAAGCGCGTGGCCCGGTTCCGAACTCGCGCAAAACGAAAGCATAAAGAACATTGCGGCGCCTCTTGAAGCAACTGCACCACAGAATACAATTGGTTTGCTTAAACCTAATCGCTACTTGATTTCGTTTCGCGTGAATATTTTTTGACAAGACAAATTTTTGATACAAATCAACATAGGAAACCAAATGAAATACTAAATTGGAAGCAAATGCATAGTAATATTTATTATATTAAAAATTTTAAAAGAATGAATATGCTTGGATATTTTAATATTTCATATTTTTTCACTTTTTAATAAATTCAACAAATAATTTTAATTTAAGCCAAATTTTTCTCTTTTATTTTAAGTAATTTATTTTAAGAATTTCTTAAGCTTTTTCCTCTTATATTAAATTTTATATATGTTTTCAAACAAGCCATAAAACTACACAATATGCATATGTGAAATGCCGTCGGTAAAACAGCAAATGAGCCAAGTTGCTTTGGCATATGCGTGCTTGCATACAATCAAAATTGACTCAATGCTATCATTTACATATTTAAATAAACCAAATGTCTCGTTAAATATGAAAATATAACTATTTAAATTTTTCCTCTAATTCATTTATATCATTGCGAAATCTAAAATTGGTACAAGAGCAATCAACTTTTATTTGAATTTATTCTCTGTTAAAATAAATATTGTCTCTGCTCAGCTCTGTTAACTTGCCGCTCTCAACGTGGTGTATTTTTATGAGTGGGTCTATTGAAAATTTTTCGACTTTTGACAATTCACACTGAAATTCGGTCATGAAGCTTCTCTATAATATACGTTCTCTGGTAAAACGTTTGTAGGTGTTTGAGGGTCAAATAATTTCGTTTGATAGTTAACATATGCGTATTTTGTAGCGCATTCAATTTTTGGAAGAAATTTGGCAGACCGTTTTTATTTCTGCATGCAATGTGGAAATAAATATGGTCGATAGGGACTTAATCATGTGTGGGTGATAAGTTAATGTTTGTTAGTAGTCCATCTATCCTTGTATACGCGTTAAAAGAAATCAGATTAGGGATATCCGTTTTGTCCCGAAAAATACCAAAAAGAACCAAAAATCCCCAAAACTCAGTTGTTAGGAAGCATATATCCCTTATGTGATTTAACTCCCTTATTTCAAATAAGCAAGGATAGATGGATTGCTAACAAACGTTAGCTTCTACAATGATTTAAAAAAAAAAAAAATAAAAATAGTCTGCTAAATTTCCTCCTAAAATTAAATGCGTATACAAATATATGTATGTATGTACATAAATAAGCTGTGAGCCACTATACGGAGTTTTCTATTTCTTCTTTGTTTAATTTTTTTTTCTTAACTAGAAGGAAATTTGATAATTCTACTGTAAAATTTAAATTTGCAAAATTATTCGAGTGACGAAGGGGGGGATCTATCCCCCCCGCCCGCCCTTCCGGTCACGCCACTGCTTGCTCGCCTTCAGGATGAAATACAAATTCTTTTACGTAGATTAGTATCTTTGTGAGTATACATATGTAAGTGAATGTAGTAATATGACATATGTAAATATAGTCAAGTACTATGAATTCTACAAGTCAATCACGAGTTTCATTCGTCCTATAACGATAGTCGTGGAATAGCACAAATGGAGAAATTACCTACAAAAAGGGTTTTTTGATTATTATTATTGTTATTCAATTCGTCAATTTTTTCCGGATATCCGAATATTAACCCAATCCTTGTAAACCCAGATATCTGGATAATTGCACCTACGAATGCTAACCGGATATTCTCAAAATTTGGTGTAATGGGATATCCATGCGGATGATCCCAGGCTTAATTTCAACGTATGTCGCTGTTTATTTTGTAATGTTCTTGATTTTTTAAGGCGTAGCGGATGGCTATTTTCGCACATTGAATTTTCCCTAAATTATTCGCTTACCACTTAAGTACATACCTCATTTTTAGCAAAAAAGGAATTTATAATACATATTACTCTGAAATGCACCGATGATGCTATTTCCAAAGTCGGTGAAATTATTTATTATAATCATCAATTTGTCTTCCATTTGGAAGGCGCGTATCAAAGGCTGAAATGAATAGATTTATGGTGGTAGTAAATAATGCAAATCCAGTGCGAATATGGTTAATGACATTTGCCGATCGGTAGTATTCAGGCCTATGCATTTTACAGTCCCGTATCAGACTCAGACTAAGAATTAACACTCCGGATAAGACCTGTATTGACGTCGGTGAGTAAATTAAAATTGATCGTCACGGAAAAGAGTGTAAATTTGTACAAATATATATATTTATTTACCTGCAAGACTATCGAAAGACTAATCAGTACTAGCATTAGCTTATAAAACTGATGTTGTTCTCCCACTTGTATAATATACTTCAATTGGGAGGCATTGGCAGTTAGTAGAGCGATGTCAAGCATACCTTGTGCTATAGTTTTTTTCGTCGCATATCGATTGGCATCCATGGAATTCATCTGTAAGAAAAAGTGGTTTAAAGGTTTATTACGATACAAAACATAAATACATACTAATAATAAGTTTATATATAATAATTCGATGAGTATATATGTATATGCATATATTTATGTATATATGTACTGACGCACGAACTGGCATCTGAGCAAGCTAACGCAACAACGTTTCAAGCCGGACACTGAAGGTCTTTGATTCTGAATTGGACGTGCCTGCATGCTCAAGCCAAAAGCCTGTATGCCAGCTTCCTCCTGCACTGGAGGTAGCTGAAGGACGCCGAGCGTCCGATAAAACTCAACCCTCCAACTCTGGTTCATTCGCGAGAATGGCTGCCAAAGCTATCGATTGAAATATATACCGATAGCTATATATGTAAGGCTATTGGAGAGCCGAAAGGCAAACCACAGTTCGAGGGAATGCACGTGGAGGATGGTATCATTAAGTTGCAGTGCTCTGACGAGCATTCCCGAGAATGGCTGAACAAAATGATAGCGAATATGCCATCCTGCGAAAAATGCAAATTCGTCATAAAAGAAGGAAGCATTCACAGATTGGTAAGATCTTCTCCTTGGATACCGGGTCCACATCGAAACCAAGTGAGGTTCTGAAACGCATTGGTGTCCAGAACGAAGGGCTGGGTAGATACGTGGTATCTTTTAAAGTTCTTCGAGCTAGATACGGATACTGCCCCACCTACCCTTGGGACGGGTTCATTTCATAATCCAGGATAAGGAGAGGTAAGTAGGTATCACTGGGATTATTTCCATGCAAATTAATCTGCAGCATAGCAAATCGTCTACTGCTCTCTTATGCAGTAGGCAAGCAAAGCTGCATACGAATCCCTAAATAATTATAATCCAGGAACCATGTGCGATGCTTAGAGAGTTTTGCTCTAACGATGCCATTGCGATAAAAATCTGGTACTGCATTGTCGGTCGTTGAGCCGAGTCATCGTAGTCCCGGGTTACCTGTCATACAACTCTATAATTCCCTCTCCATCGAGGGAAATTATGAGCATCATGAAGTACACTGAGTCAAGTGGTCTGGGCCTAATAGTGGGCTGTGATGCAAAGCTCATTATGGCCTTGATAATAATCTTTAGAGCTTTTGGTCATATTCCCAAACTGGGAAAAGATGTTACACACTAGCAAAAAGCTTTAGGCTAATCAGTCTGGCATCTTTCATGCTGAAGAGCCTGGACTTCACGGTTTAAACACATATCAGATGAAAGGTTTTGGTGAGCAGCCCATTTAGTGTTTATCAACATGCATACCAGAGTCGAAAGTCCTATGAATCCTGCATGATCTTTTAACAAAGATAGAAGTGGGACTGGAAGCAGGTGCACAATGGAAGCTTTTGCTGATATTGAGGGGGCAACGCTACCTTTGATACTATGTACTCCGCGGCCAGAAGGCATTGAGTGGGCCCACCCCTTTCTACCCTTGCATTCAGCATTCTGCTCCTAAATCCCAAAAACTTTTTGGTAGATGTTTTGACAAATTTGGACGAATACAGCTTCCGACAATTCGCACGCGTTAGTTGGCCAACATATGAATTTATTTATTTATTATTAAAATATAACGAAGCTTTCAACGGCCTTCGCGCTCCTGTAAATGGAAACGGGTTATATCGACTGGGCGCAAGTGGAGAAAGAGGAACTATAGCAAAAATTGCTAGCATGTTTAGTGTAAGTGACGGAGGAGCAATTCAGGTAAACTACACATGCATATTCTTAAGAGCATATATTAATTTTTACAAATGTGTATATTTTTGTGCTTATTATCTCAATAGAACATGCCCAATAGAGTTTTCGATGCGCTACTTAAACTAAAAGACAAGTTTCTATACTGGCCAGATGCTGTCAAGCGAAAATCTTTAGTTGCTAATAGGTTACATGAACTACCGCATTGCGTTGGATTTGTTGACAGAACAGAAATAAAGTTAGCAAAAAAGCCATTTGAAGATCCTGTAGCTTATTTTTCCCGGAAACATATGTATTCCTTAAAAGCGCAAGTTGTATGTGACTATAACTATCTAATTCACCATATGGTTTTAGGATACCTGGGTAATGTACATGATGCGAGGATATTTCACAACTGCGATTTGCCCACAAATACTTCAACAGTGCTAACAGGAACGTAATGGTTAGGAGGTGACAGCGCCAACAAATTAACTGCCACTTTACTAACTCCTTTTAGAGTTAACTCAACGGAAAGTACTATGCAGCTTCGAAATTCTTTTAATAGAACCTTTAGTCAATATCGAATCTGAATTGAGCACTGTTTCGGCTTGATGAAAGAGCGTTTCAAACATAATACTTCTATTTAACAAGCATGCCGTTGAATTTTAGTTTGCGGAATTTTACACAACACTCAAATAACAAAAAGGGTAAACATTTCGAAATATCAGAGGATAATAATCCAGAAGATAATCTTTTAGATGATAGCGAAGAACATCTAAGAGAAAATACGGAGTTGACAACTAACGAAGGTGATGCAAAGAGACGGCTTTGTTATCAAAAATCATGTATAGTCGAATATATAAAATTCAATTTCATTTATTAATAATAAATGATAACATAACAAACATAATAATTATCAAGCTAATTTGTACATCGAGACCAGCGCATAAATATAAATCCGACTATAGTTTGCATAGCAAATGTGTCAAGACTAGTTGGAGTTGAAACGCGCTAGATTGGAGTTAGTTTTTAGTTCAATTTCTTTTTTTTTTACTTTTCCTTCAATTTCTAGCTTTTTTCAATTTCGAACTTTTTTTAAATCAAAGTTATTTTGTAATTTAAGTTTTTTAGGTCAAAATCAATAATTTGCTTTTGTTTTTCCAATTCAAATTTTTCCCGTTCCAACTTCAACCGTTTTTCTTGGAACGCAATCATATCTTTCACTGGGTTAGAATTGGAAAATTTTTTACTTGGCTGCTTTTTTTCGGAGTGAAAAATTTATACAACTCGTAGTGGATGTTTGCGGGGTATCACTCTGGCATTCAAATGAATCAGAAGCTGATCCACATCCCATTTCTTTTTATTTCATTTCATTTATCGATTAACACAAAAGTACAGTAAGAACCAAGATGTCTTTTGTAGTACAACAATATAAAATACATTAGTGAACGCTTAAAATAAACAAATAAATAAGTACATATGTATGGAGGCTATACATAAGAAATTATTTAAAAAATAACGAAAATGTGAGTAAAATACAGTATTGAAGTGGCTTTTATTTAAACTCTTGCGAGTACTGGCAGGGATAGAGTTCCATAAACGTATAGCGCTGACGAAAAATAACCTTGCAGAGGAAAGGAAGTTTTAATTAGGAACTATTAGGTCATTTACACGTGTTAACAGTTTCTCGTTGAGATAGCTAGGTGTCTTATCCATCATAAGCCGATAAAAGAAAATGCAGTTTCTGGCTTTTAAGTAGTCAGAAATTTCACAACCCAACAGACTTTTCTTCCAGGCAGAGATATGTTCATATTTCATTAGCCCAAACTCATAACATGTTAATTGGATAAAGGCTACCTCAATTTTATATGCAGATTGAGTTTCTTACAAATAGGTAATACATAACACTTATCATAATTAAGACAAAGACCATTTTGAGAGACCCAAGAATTAATCAATACAAGGTCTTTATTAAAGTCTGAACACAAGTTGGCTAACTGGTCAAGAGGTCTAGACATATACCATTGAATATCATCCGCGTATGCATGAATGCTCGCCTGCTGACATACAGAAAACACACCATTCACAAACAAACTGAATAATAGAGGCCTCAGGATCGAGCCTTGAGCAACGCCAGACGACAATGGACGTAGGTTAGACAAATCAAATCAACCATATCACGCGGCGACCTGCCTGTGAGGTAGCTCTCCATCAATTGCACAGCAGATTAACCAAAACCAAAATACCTTTTTAATTTAGAGAAAAGATGTTTATGGTCAACAGTGTCGAATGCCTTAAAAATATCTAGCAAGCAGAGAAGTGTTAGATACTTTTTGTCAAAATTAAGTCTGATATCGTCAAGTATCTTTATCACAGCTGTGGAACAACTGTGCTTAGACCTAAATCCAGACTGAAAAGGAGATTAATGATAGAACTTTAAATTGAAATAAAGCACGTAAAAAATGAAGTATGATGCGAAATTTTTTTTTTATTTGAAAGATATTTTCATGACATTTAGTATTTAAAAACGATTTCTGGCATATGTATGTCCGCCATGACTAGCTTTGGTGAATCGGATGCCATCAGTCCAATTTTGAACCACTTGTTGTGGGTGGACAAAGTCCAAATTGTTGAGCACGGCGGCGAATAGACCAATTCGGATCTTCTCCAACACGATCACTTACAGCACCAATATTTTCTTCTGTACGTACAGTTCTTTGTACCAACCAACAGCAGGTTTTTCATCGAGTAGAGTAAATGTTGTTCGAAATTTATCAACAGTTCGACGAATAAGCTGCTCTGATGCTCGATTATGTGGACCATAAAATTCACGAAGTGCTCTATAAGCGAACAGAACACTGATTTTTAAAGTAAGTTTCCACAATTTGTAAATGTTGTTGCGGCGTCATTCTTTCCATGATGATTTGTCAATGCTTACTGAACAGAAATGTCAAAACGAAATGTCATTTACCAGCTGTCAAGTGACAGCTATCCCTATCGAAAGTCACTGGGGCTACAAGCAGTTCTGTTTTTGGCTACAGGTAGCATAGTAACAATTGTCCACGCATTAGGTAAACAAGTCGTTGTAAAACTATGGTTTGTTATGTGAGTTAGGGTGGATAAAACTAAAGATACAATTATTTTTATAAACTTCCGCCGTCCCCAATGGCATTGGATCGTATTTTATAAATACTTTTTTCTACCTCAAATTCAGACACTGCACGAAACTCAAACGTGTGGTCAGAAAAAACAGCATCTCCAGGTAATGTTGGGGAAGAGGTAAGTGTACAAGACGGATAGGCAAAATTTACGAAAGAGTCATTTTGGGTATCGGAGTTGAGTGAGCACGCTGAACTATCACTCACATGAATGCGTAACTTTTTTAAGTTCCACCACAGGACACTGTTAGGAATTTAGGGACTGAGGTGCTTTGCAAAAAACTTGCGTTGTTCTCTTCTTATTGTCAGCATCGTTTCGTTTCTAATCGCCTTAAAAGTACACCAATTTGAGTCCGTGCGATGGTTTTTTCACACGGAGAAGGACTTGTTTCAAGACGAGGTTTTGACAGGGGCATAGCTACTAAGCGCCTGCAAAATATTATTATTTAGAAATGAAAGCTTGTCATTCACTGAGCTGTAACCCCAGCAGGTAGACCAATCGATTTGCGACATATAACCAAACAGACTTTTGGCATTTAAAAAACGGTAGTCAAAGAAATTGTAAGTGCTAGCAGGTTCATTGTTGTGGTCAAGCTTAATGTGAAATGAGCAGAGAATTAAGTCATGTAAACGATATCTGGTCAAATTTTAAAATAATAGCAGGGTCAGACACAATGAAGTAAAAAAAAAGAGAAACTCTTTAGAGGTGCACCCGAGGTGAGATCCAACCAAAAGGTAAGGAACCCACACGCAATAGCACCCAAGCTGCCGGAGGTAACTTTAACCCGCCAATTGACTGGGCTCAGTGTGGGGGTGCTAAAAGAACGGGATTAATGCAACGCTTAGCGAGATCTAGCGACAGCACTGAATCGCATCCAGCGATGGGAAGGCAAAGACGATACTTATCGGCTTGGGTCGGGGCTTGCTCCAATCACAGGGTGCTTCACAGGTATGACCTCCAATTCCAGAACCGCAACTTCCACCACTTTTTATAAATAATGCCTCCTCCCGCGCCACTGCTACATCTGCATCTCTTATCAACCAAAGCAAATGATTAAAAATCGTGAATGCCAAAATCAAAAAAAGGTTGTCTGCTTAAAAAAGGGTGTTTCCACTTTCACAGCTAGAACGAATCTGTTCCGGCTCGCACTTCCGCCTAGTTCAGCGCTAGTGTAGTTTGTGTACATTATTATGGCGCCGGACCGTAAATTCTCAACTGAATTGGGGCACCTTATGAACGCTACCAATGGCACACACAAACAAAAACCATGGAATTTCCCACTGCCCTCATAGAGCGGAACACTAAAATGCCGAAAGACTTCCCTATCCTTACTGTTGTGGACTCTCTCAGTGTTGGCAACGCACACATTTTTTGGAGATTTTGTGGACATTACTAAAATGTTGCATTTTGTCGCTAAAACTCGCTGCCGTCAGTGGAGAGAAAAGAAACGCAACAGCTTGCGTTAGGGAATTTTCTGGAAACCCCAGCGAGTTCAGTATATGGCGGAAAAGTGTAGAAAGGCTTGTAGAATATTATGGTCAATTCCAAGGGACACCGAAGTATTTCGGAATTCTAATGGCCATAAGAAATAAAATAGTTGGTCCCGCAGACGAGATATTAGAATCAAATAATATTTCGTTAAATTGGAGGGCTATTCGTTCATGATTAATGTCGCTAAAAACTCTCGAGTGTCAGTTGTGCAGTCTAGTTCAAGGCCGATTGCATATTCGACCAATTCTTTCCTTAATAGTAAATAAAATACCTTATATGGAGGAGAGCCAAGATTCACTTACACTTCTTACCCAGATGTACAGAGAAAAAGCTCGAGATGCGTTCATCAATGGACTTAACTGCAACCTACCTAGACTTCTAGCGGTAAGAGGAACCAAAGGTCCTGCCACACGCTCTCCACCTGTGTGAGATCCTAGAAAACCAATTAAATTATTCACCTCACAATAGAGCAAATTCGCGTATTCCACCAACTTCCCATTGGCCAAATATTCCGAAAAACGTGTCCTTAAACGCGTGCCTCTCATATTATTACCATCAGTCGAATCATTGTCCACAGGTTCAGCCTCCCCTGAGGACTGATTTCAGGGTCCAACAAGGAGAGTAATATGTTCCACCTCTTTGGAATAGGCATCCTGTTCAGACTACTCCTTGGCAGGCACGCACTACCCAACTTTATCCCCGAGCCTACGGTAACCGTTCAGCTCCACGCCCATTTGCAACTAAGCCATTACCTAATCCAGAACGTATGGACGTCGACCAGTCCATGCAAACAAATTAACAATTAACTATATGAACCGGCCAAGATCGAGCAGGCCAACAGAGAAAAGGACATCGAACTATTCACATCAAACACCTCATAAATATCAGAGGAATTTTCGTATTAATACCGCGACCGAACATCACGGTCAAAGTCAGACTCCAACAATGGACGAATACCAGATAACATACAACGAGCAGGTGTATCCTGAATATGATCAATCACTTTCAGAATTTACAGACATATATTTTTAGAAATGAAAAGTTCTTCGCTTCCATACATAGAATGCCAGCCGAAGAACGGAAACATCCTTAAAATACTGATAGACACTGGTTCCAGTAAAAATTATATTCAACCACATCATGTTCTGAAACCACCACCTAACGAGCAACCATTTTTTGCAAACTCAATAGCTCTGGTTAATATCTTCCGAAAAATGGATACGAATTTAAAATTTTCCCTTAACCAACGTTAAAATCTTTCAACGGCATTCTTGGCAACGACCGCCTTAGAGATCTGTCGGCTATAATAAACATACACGGAAACACCCTCATAATCAAAAACATTCACCAGATGTTAACAAACTTGACATCAGGACAGAGCATATGACCCAGATCCAAAAGCAGAACTAAACCTCTGACAGAAAGGCACTTCAAATTATTTTCAGAACCGAATGCAAAACTCACTTATACTACTACGGTAGTTAGCGAAATAAACACTACTTTCGACTTACCCTATTACCCACTTCCTTTGGCAATGCGAGAATTCGTAACGAAAGAAATCGGAATTCTATTACGAATGGAATCATTCGACCCTTATAACTCACCAGTTTGGATCGTACCCAAAAACCAGGACGCCTCTGTACAGACCAAATATAGACTGGTTATTGACTGAACGCAGTAACCAGAGCAGACAAATATCCTATGTCCGAAATTAAGGAATCATAGCACAACTAGGAAATAGTCAATATCTCTCGGGTCTGGATCTGGATACCCTTAAAGGAATCTGATGTTGTAAAAACCGCTTTCTCAGTCAACAATGGGAAGTACGAGTTTACGAGACTCCCATTTGACCTAAAAACGCTCCAGCGATTTTTCAAAGGGCGCTTGACGATACCCTTAGAGATCATATAGGAAAAATCTGCTACGCCTATATCGTTGATATAGTTGTACATTAACGAGCACAGCCATTTGAAGAACCTAGAAACTATTTTTCAAACACTCGAAATCGCCCAAGTGAAAGTACAAATGTGAATTCTTCAAGGCCGAAGTAGAGTTCCTAGGCTTTATAATATCACGAACTGTTATAAAGATGAACTGTTATAGCAAAACCCCTCAATATAATATGAACTTAAATATAATATAAAATTACTGAATTACCATTTCCGGCACTTGCCAACTTTTAGTGCGATGCACTTATATGCAACTTGCACTTTCTGCCAAGTTGCATTCTTCTTAGTACAATGAACCTTTTTCCTAAATTAAATTTATTAATGCTGACTTGCATTTCCGGTAGGTGCAAATCGAAGTAAACAATTCCAAAGAATTGTTTACCAACTTTAACTGACAGAATATGCAAGGTAGACATTTAATCAATTATAAGTACCACTGTTTTTAGTAATTAAGTCAGTCTTAAGATAGATTCAAACAAATAAAGTAAGAAGCTTTCGCTTCTTAAAAAGAGAAACTTTGTTTTTTTTTATTAGTAAATAAATCAAACATAAAAGTGGCGCAGTCGGTAGGATACCGCAATTATCCTATCCAACATAAAGAAAGAAAAGATAAGTGAATTTTAATTCTTAGTGCGGTATTAAGAACGAACTTTTGCGAAGTGGACATAAAGAAAAAAGTGAAGTAGAAGTGAGTCAGTGAAAGATTGCTGCACACAGTACCACTTTTTCCATAAAATCGCGAAAAAATTGTTTTAACCTTTTATGGTAAAAGATTACCAAAATAGAAAAAAACTTTAACAACTGTGACTGGCAAAAGATTGCCCTCAATCGTGAAAAAAAAAAGATTTTAAATAACTTTTGTGAGCAAAAGATTGCCACAATTTAAAAAAAAGGAAGAACCCTTAACAGTTATATTGCTCGCGCGAAATATTGTGATTATCACAACCATAGCTAAAATTTTATGGACTCAAGAAAAAAAAAACGCGGAGCAAAGGTCAAAAAGATTGTCCTAAGATCGAAATTTTAGTGTAAAAACCTGAATGGACGAAAGATAGTCCTAGTTCTAATAAAGACCTTTCGGTGAAAGAAAAAAAAGGAAGACTTTGTCACAAATTAAAACAAAAAGCTTAGTGGACAAAGGAACCCTCACATTTTCAACAACGATAACATAACAATCTACGATACAGCATACCCATACAGCAGTGTTCAGCAGCATTAAGTGGAGAAAGGAACCACCACCTTTTTAACAACAACCCCGCAAGCAGAGGACAGCGTACCCGAATTGCAGCCTTCAACAACACTAAGGTAGTAGTAAAATAGCTTTATTTGTATAACTATTTAAACGTAAACAAATTAAGACATAAAAATGGCTCAGATAAATTTTGATCCTCTTAAATATTTATCAAGCCTACCCGAATATAATGGCGACCCTAGGGACCTACGGACTTTTATTAATTTAATTGACAGAGTCCACCCAATATTACAAACGTACGACGAGCTATCTCAAGCAATCTTTTCTGATATAATTAAAAGTAAACTGAGAGGAAAGGCTAGAGAAATAATAGAAATCAATTGCCAAGCAGTTTCATGGCATAGCATAAAGACGGTACTTCAAAACAATTTCGGCGACAGACTAAGCTGTGATGACCTGTTTGACCTACTCAGAGCAACTACTTTCAAGACTACTAGCCTAGACTTCTACGACGAAATCAAAAACAAACTCCGACGTCTTAACAATAAAACACTATTCGTCATCGGACAAGGTCAAGAAGCAGCGAACGCCGTAGCTCAAAATAATTGCCGTACAGCCCTTAACGTTTTCAAATCCAAAATTCCAGAGCCAATGAAGACAATCCTGGCCTGTAGAAATCCAGAAACTTTAGAGGAAGCTATGAATATCCTGTTTGAAGCAGGATATGCTCACCTTAAGGTAGATAATCAGCAATTTTTCCCCCAAATTAGATCTGAACAGAGGCATTCAAAATCTAATTACCAAAATAAACAAAACTCACAAAACCCTAATTCACAAAATAGGCAATTTAACCATAACCAACGCCATAGGCAAAATTTCAATCAACACATTCCTGAAAATCTTAATCGACAAAATTATCGTAATAACAACTCCCAAAACCATCTTAATTCTAACCAACAAAACCCTAATTATCAAAATCGATACAATCCCTCACGACAATTTAACCCCTTGCAAAGAGAGTCCTTTCAACAAAACAATCGATTTCCATTACCTGAACCCATGGATATAAACAAATACGAAATAGATGGAACTGAAAATTTACTCTATAACACTAATCCTCCGCAACAACTTAACCCAATGCAAAGAGAGTCCTTTCAACAAAACAAGACCTTTCCATTATCTAAATCCTCGGACATAAACAGACACGAAATAGCCGAAAACGAGAATTTTCGTTATATTGCCTCGGAGAACTTCCATATATAAAGGTGAAGACAAAACTAGGACATATAAAATTGATAGTAGATACAGGTGCAACTAATTCAATTTTAAATCCTGGCATTTGTCATCCCAAGTGGATTCAGAAAATTAACCCCACTTACATAAACACCTTGCAACATAAAATCTGTATAAACGAAAAAGCAAATATTAAAGCTTTTGAAGAATTCGGTACAGGAGTCGACGTAATCGAGTTCTACATAACTAAATTTCATGACTTCTACGACGGTTTAATAGGTAACGATTTATTAAGGCCTTTAAAAGCCAGCATAAATTACACAGATAATACAATTAAATTTGGAAAACACATATTAACTCTTTTTGTCAAAAGCGAAGATGGCGACAAGATGGAGAAAAACGTAACTTCAAGTAAAGACCTTTCTTACAATATGAAATTAGACTTAACTTCCAAGTCAGAAAATGCATTCAAGCCGAAAGTGGGCAACGCAAATTTTAATGTTATTAAAACAAAAGAATATAAACCACTGAAAGAACAAATTAGGATTCAGCACCTTAATCTTGAAGAAAAAACTAAACTTTTGCCCATCATAAACAAATATTCGGATATTTTTTATCAAGAAAATACCAAATTGAGTTTCACATCAGCGATCAAACATAAAATAAGGACTACCGATAACATACCAATATTTACCAAATCATATAGATATCCTTATATTCATAAAAAGGAAGTAGAAAACCAAATTCAGGAAATGCTTAATGATAAAATCATAAGGCACAGTAATTCTCCATATTCAGCACCCATATGGATCGTAGCAAAGAAGGCTGACGCCAGTGGAAAAGCTAAATGGAGACTTGTAATAGACTATCGTAAACTTAACGAAGTAACGATAGATGATAAATATCCAATCCCCAATATCGATGAAATATTAGACAAATTAGGCAGATGCCAATATTTCACTACTCTCGATTTAGCAAAGGGATTTCATCAAATAGAAATCGAGGAAAATGACATTCATAAGACCGCCTTCAGTGTGGAAGGAGGACATTACGAATTCTTGCGAATGCCGTTTGGTCTGAAGACAGCACCAGCGACGTTCCAAAGACTCATGAATAACATCCTTAAAGATTACATAAATAAAATCTGCCTCGTATACTTGGATGATATTATTATTTTTTCTACCTCTCTACAGGAACACCTCGATTCCATAAAACAAATTTTTAATCGTTTAAAAGAAGCCAATCTTAAGGTACAATTAGATAAATCAGAATTTTTAAAAAGAGAAACTGAATTCCTTGGTCACATAGTGACACCCAGTGGTATAAAGGCGAACCCGAAAAAAATAGAGTGTGTCAAAAACTTTCCAACCCCTAAGACCGCTAAACAAATAAAGCAATTCCTTGGCTTAACCGGATATTATAGAAAATTCATAAAGGACTATTCTTTGATCACTAAACCCATGACTAAGTATTTGAAAAAGGATGCAAAAATAAACACCTCCGACCCACAATATCAAGAAAGCTTTAATACACTTAAAACATTATTAACTCACGACCCAATTCTAGCATATCCCGACTTTACAAAGAAATTCACTCTCACAACAGACGCTAGTAACTACGCTTTAGGTGCAGTACTTTCGCAGGACAACCATCCCATTTGTTACGCAAGTCGTACCCTTAACGAGCACGAAATTAATTACAGTACTATCGAAAAAGAACTCTTGGCGATTATTTGGGCAACCAAATATTTCAGACCATATCTCTTCGGACGCAAATTTCTAATCGAAACCGATCACAAACCTTTGACATGGCTTTTTTCCATTAAGGAACCAAATTCAAAACTCGTCAGATGGCGATTAAAATTATCTGAATTCGACTACGAAATAAAATACAAAAAAGGAACGAAAAATAGCAACGCAGACGCGTTATCCCGTATTGAGCATGGGCCTATGAACATAAATACATTAGAATCCGACACTTCGACAATTAAAGACACTTTGGCTCCGCTAAATCTATTCAAGAATCAAATAGTTATCAAAAAAATTACATCAGGATCCATGAGAACACAAAAGAAGGTCATTTTTAAAAATACAAGGAAAACCATCCAAATCAAGCAGCTAGATAGAGATACTACCATTATCCTACTTAAAAACCATTTTAATCCTACACAACTAAATGCAATTTTCATAGATGACGCATTTTTCGACGTTTTTAAGACCACTTACGAGGAACTATTTTCTAATAGCAGAGATTTCAAAATTACAAGATGTTCTACCTTATTAGAGGATATAGAAGATGAAGATAAGCTAACTGAAGTCATTGAAAAGGAGCACTTAGATAAAAACCATAGAGGTATACAGGCCGTTTCGAAGAACTAAAGACACAAATCTACAACCCTAAACTAAAACTAAGAATAACACAATTAATAAATAACTGCGAAATTTGTAATTTAGAAAAATATGATAGAAGACCCCCTAAAATACCCTATAAAATTACCGAAACGCCCTCTAAACCCCGCGAAATTGTTCACATTGATGTTTTCTACACATTAGGAAAACAAATTTTTATGACGATAATCGATAAATTTACAAAATTTGCTGTAGCCTATAGAATTAACGGAAGGAATTGGATAGAATTCAAAACCAAACTATTACTTTATCTCAACACTTACGGTAAAATCGAAAAAATCATTGTTGACAATGAACTCGGCTTCAAAGCCATACCAATGCAACAATTTCTAAAGGACGAAAATATTATAATACATTACACATCTAACAGTAACCACACCTCAAATGCAGATATTGAAAGGTTACACAATACAATTAATGAACACATTAGACTTTTAAGACACAACGAAAGGAGCCGCCATGAGACAGTAGAAGAAAAAATTTTTAGGATAATAGGTTTTTATAATAACACTATACACAGTACTACAAAAACTAAACCAATCGACTTTATAAATGGGAAAATCCACGAAGACAAATATGAAGAAATCCATGATGTAATGCTAAAAAAAAAGGAAAATTACATAAACAAATTAAATAAGGATAGAAAGGACATTGATATTCAAGGAGGTACCAACTTCATAAAAGAAATTAGAGGTGGTAAGAACCATAGAAAATATAGGAAAATAGATGCTAGTATAATTGATGACGAACATATACAGGACACTAAGAACGGTTTAAAATATTATAAAACACATGTGAAACAAAATAAAAAATATCAAATCAAAAATAACCCTAAAATACAGGCTAAACATTGAAAACCCATATACTATTATATACAATATTTTAGATGACACTTTGGATTCTGACGATTGCATTTTTAACGACCATCTATGCACAATCTATCGACATTCAGGACTTAACCAACAATAACGGATATATACCGATCAAAACAGGAGAACAAAAAGTAATTGATCGATATAACAAAATCCTTCACATTGTCAATATAACTACTTACACGGACACATTAAATTTAATCTCTGAAAATATACAAACACTTAACGCGAGCACGGTCGAAACTAAGACATTATTAGACACCATAGGTAAAAATTTTGCACTGTTAAATGGAAAAATAAATAGCTTAAATCCACACTTTAAACAAAAAAGAGGACTGATAAACGTATTGGGAAAAGGATTAAAGCTTATTGCAGGTACTATGGACAATGACGACGAACTCGAACTAAGCAACTCACTGAAGTCACTATATAAAAACGAAGAGTCCTTAACAAACAAAATTAATAATCTCACCTTCGTCAACCGTTTCATATCTTCGCAGATACAAAACATTACCGAACACATAAACCAAAAACAAATTCTAATAGGAAGTTATTTAAACAAATTTAAGAATTTTATGCAAAATAAAATAGCGACAATAGAAAACGAAATAACGTTCATGGAACACATTTACCAAGTAAACAATGACATTTCACTCTTACGGGACCATGTCGACGATATTGGACAGATAATATTCTCTAGCAAATTGGGAATAATTCCCACGGATATTTTAACAAACACAGAGCTTGACTTGATAAATGATTTTGACAGTTACACAAATATTAAAATAGCCGTCGCCTTACATGAGGAGAATATCGTTATAATCCTTCGGATTCCACAATATTCAAAAGAAATTCTATTGAAAATTATATTTGAGCCAATTCCCAATTTAAACAACAAATCAATTATATTGAATACCTATGAAATGTTAGTAGATTCGAAAAATAACATTTTTGATGTGGACGTTAAAGATAATCTTAAGAAAAATTTAATTCAAAAATCTGATAAATGTATTTCAAGCATATTAAACTATGAAGAAGCATACTGCGATATGCAAATTCTACACGAATCAGTCGTAATAGAAATTCTTCCTGGTATATTAATATTTAAAAACTTCTATTCCAAAGTCGAGCATAATTGCAACAAAATTGATATCAAAATAAGCGGAAATTTTTTAATAAAATTTGAAAACTGTGAAATTAGCACAATCAACAAAACTTTTAGTAATGTTAAACTAAAATTTTACGATCAATTTATTCTACCTAATATTATAACAAAAATTAAAGAAAAATCTAATAATTTTCCTAATTTAAAGTTAGAATCATTATACTTAGAACAAATAGAACATACAAAATATATTCAACAAATACAATACCAAACAAAAAAAATCTAATTTTATCAACGTAAGCACAAACATAACAATTGTCATTACCATCATAATGTTAACAATATTTACTATGTATAAAACAAATAAAAAGCTGTCCATCTTGCATATTTCGTCGGAGCCTCAATCTAACGGTGGGGGTGTTATAGCAAAACCCCTCAATATAATATGAACTTAAATATAATATAAAATTACTGAATTACCATTTCCGGCACTTGCCAACTTTTAGTGCGATGCACTTATATGCAACTTGCACTTTCTGCCAAGTTGCATTCTTCTTAGTACAATGAACCTTTTTCCTAAATTAAATTTATTAATGCTGACTTGCATTTCCGGTAGGTGCAAATCGAAGTAAACAATTCCAAAGAATTGTTTACCAACTTTAACTGACAGAATATGCAAGGTAGACATTTAATCAATTATAAGTACCACTGTTTTTAGTAATTAAGTCAGTCTTAAGATAGATTCAAACAAATAAAGTAAGAAGCTTTCGCTTCTTAAAAAGAGAAACTTTGTTTTTTTTATTAGTAAATAAATCAAACATAAAAGTATGAACCCCGCTTAAGTTAGAGCAATCCAAGACTTTCCTTACTAAGGACTTTAATGTGCTTAATATCATTCCTCGGACTCTCTGGTTATTACCAACGATTCATTTGCGACTATGCTAAATTAGCACAACCACTGACCTCGCTCTTTATCCAGATTTCAAAAAGGAATTCCCACTTACGCTCTAGGTGCAGTTCTAGAACAATCAGGCAAACCTATCACATACATATCCTGATCTTTAACAAAGACAGATAAAAACTACGCCGCCAATGAAAAAGAAATGCTGGTAATAGTTGGGCATTAAATACTCTCAGGAATTATCTGTACAGTACGGCCAAGGTAATAATTTACACAGACCATAACCACTTACCTTCGCTCTAAGTAATAACAACCATAACGCGAAAATGAATAGATGGAAATACAATTACGAACTTTATTATAAACAGGGAAAAACTAACATTAACAAAAGGTTAGGTTCAAAACTATCGTCGAGATTCAAAAAAGAAATAGTAGCAGGACCACAGTTTAAACACGATCAGGCAGAATTATTCACAAAGGTATTATAAGAAGCTAATTGGTAATTTCAGGATCTACCTGCGTTAGGAAAGATCATAAGACAGGAAAACAGAGATAAACTACAAAATGAAAAAAAACACACACACCAAAAAAAAAACATGTCAGAAAAAAAGAGAAATTACAAAAAAACACACACACCCAAAAAACACAAAGAAAATTCAACAAGTTTAATCAAAAAAATCGTTTAATATGCCATAGGCGTTCGATTCATGGATAATAGATAAAATCGTTTAAAATACCATAGGTCCTAATTAAAAAATATTAAATATAAAATCTGAGCCCCCTGAACATCAACACGATTAATATATTAATAATTTTGAAAACGAAAACTATGGCATGTTTGCAGCTGATTCTGGATATTCCTGGGCGTCGAGTTGATGACTATTCTACAAAATTATTTAGAGGAGAGTCCGAAATTCCGGTACAATGGGACATACATATATATAAATATTTGTAGTTTGAAATAAACTAGTCTCTTATTTCCCTTTAAGCAAATATAATTAAAACGCGCTCAAATTTATATTTGACAGCACGCATTCATCTATTTTTGTCTATTCCTTTTTATGTCTTTCGCCCATTTCGGCACTTAGTTTGACCAAGATGCCACTCTTTAGTACTTTGAATAAATATTGCGAGACAGTCGCACAATCGTTAGTGCAAACGGCAAATATTGACGACCAAAATTGCACTTGTCGGTGCCGGATCGTTTAAAGTTAGTGAATTACACTACTGGTTTGCTATGATAAGTTAAATCAAATATTGAAATATGGGCATAAACGAAGGGGTTTTAAGAAAGGTTTATTTTGTAAATACCTTAGAGAGGGTTGCCAATAGATTACTAAGTTAAAGGAAATGTGTAAATAAAATTAGATTGTTAAGTTGAAAGAAATACACGGCATAGGATTCAAAGCTAATAGGCTTAAGAAACCTTAATCATGAAAATGAGACTTCTAAATAAATGTCACCATCGTTTGATTACGTTAAAATTAAAAGTTGTCAATAACAAATAAGTTTCAGCAACTAACGGTAATCGAAAATTATGAAGTCAGGGTAGATTTTTTAGATAATAAATAAGTTCAAAGTTATTAACTTTAAGGTGTGGCAACCTTCATCAAAGATGTTTTCGTATAAACTCTTTCGCTTCAGAGTAATACTGAGATTTTTTAGTACACGTACAAATACCATTAAATTTATGTTTTTAAATAAGTGGCAGCCATCTTTAAAAATATTTTCATAAATAAGCCTTTTTAAACCTACTTTCTTTGAATCGCATAACATTATACTTCCGTTAACTTAATAATTTAAGTTAATTTACTCTTTGTATGACGCAACCTTCTCCAGAAACATTTTAAAAATTAAGCTTTCTTGAAACTTCTTTGTTTGAGACCCATATTTCAGGTGGCAACCCTCTGCAAAACTCTTTTTAGAATTATGCATTTTTAAAATCTGTAGTTTGTCACTCATATTGTAAATTGTCGTTTTAAGAAACTAAGTTTTTTAAAACTTTTATTCTTTTGAAACATTTGGGAAATGAAGCTTTATTAAGCCTCTTTCATTTGATACCCATATTGCAATATTTATGAAACCTATATAACGCACTATTTCGGGTGGACATTTTGTGCTCTATTTGTCTTTTATCGGCGTTTGCGATATCTAGCCGTGGAATAATTGCGCGAAAGTTTAGGATTGTGTTGAAGAACGCAGGGCCGGAACTTGCGCTGAAGTGGCCTCGGATCAGAACAAAATATGGGGCCCTTTGTCAACAATTATTTTAAAGATTAAAAATATTTTTTAAAGAGCGATTACTCATACTTATTTATGATGTACAATTTATAGAATATAATTAACACACTATTTTATATACACTTATTAGATGAGTTCCTATAACTAGACTAACTATAACTGGAACTTAATTTTTCTTGATTTCACGGTAGCAAATTTGTCGATCACTTTATTATAATCAGTTTTGCGTGCTCTCTGATTCACAATGGATAACGGTGACAAGTTGCTCAGTCTTTCTTGTGTCATCTTACTTCGCTAATATTTTTTTTATTTTGAAAAAGTTCGCTCAGCTTTTGCCGTAGTGACGGGAATTGTGAGAAACATAAGAAGAGCCGTGCAAACATCTGCATAACTCGAAGACAATGAGGCATTCTGAATAATCAAGAACTGATCCAATCTTTTTACATATTTCTTAGGGATAATTTCTTTCTGAAACGTAGACCTGATAGAAACCAATTTAGAGGAAAATGAATACGATATGGCATCCGAAATTTTTTTTGAGAACTGAAAAGCTGATAGAGGAAAGCCAATCCTTAGTCGAAGCATGTGCTACAAACAGTGGTTGTAACATTCGATAGTCATCCAAATCATCTGGGACGGTTCATCGAAGTGACTCTTGACTACGTAATCCTTTCTCCGCAAACTTTTTCGGTATTTTCCAAGCATCGCAAATTGTTGACATCTCGAAATGATGATCCGTAAGCTTCTTTATAACTAGCAAGGCATTTTGCAATTGATCATTTGCGAACAGAAGATCAATTTTTTCTGACTGCAATTGCTTTGAAGGTAAATTAATTGTTCGCAAAATTTCATCTTGAAGAACAAGAAGACAAAATCAAAATTCCAGAGTCCCCAAGGCGGCGTTTCTCTCCGCAGATTTTTTGGTTTTTTATATTATCTGGCTTAAACATTTGAGAACATCGCAAAACCTTTGTTTCAAAGCATGAACAGCGTCGTACCTTTCAACAAAACGAGTTGGATTCCAGGTTTTGAGTATGAGCGCCTTTCTCGTAAACGCTTTGTAGTTGCTCCCAACGACTTATACTGTGACCGAAAAAATCGTACACAGATTGAACAGTTTCGAAGAATTCTTCAATTTCTCTATTGCACGATACTGCGTCTTTCAAAACAAAGTTCAAGTTATGACTAGCGCAATGAACCAAATGTCAAGACCCTTCTTCTGCATAGAATCGATTACAAGTTTTTCGAGCCCTGAAGCAGATTGATCTTTTACAGCAGTAAAGAAGTAAATACCTCGTTGATTTGTATATCAACTGGCTCCTCTTTATCATTGTAATTGATACTCATGTAACGAAAAACCTGACTCAATTGATCAATTTTACTGGCGTCTTTAGTTGGTCCTTAAGAGATCTAAGGATTCCTCACAAGTTACATTTGGTTGGATTGTAACTAGCTCATATTGAACGACTTGAGTTGGCGTCTCAATTCTTGCCAGCCTATTTGTCAATTCATCTATTTGGGTATGAAATTGCTCCCTATAATGCTTCATTGCGGCACTGATTGCAGTATTAAAAACTGATTGGAGAGTTTGTGCGTCCACGGTCACTGTCTGGTCTGGCAATTTTTTTTTAAATATTTTACTCCATAATGATTTTTAATATCGTCACCTTTATTTTACCAGGTATTTCAACCGAGTCCTATTATCGTATAACCTGTATTGCCTCTCTGGTAAAATTCTCAACTCGGAACAGTCCTTGACAAATGAATTTGACTTGAAATTGTTTCTATAAAAATTTCATTTTATTATCAACTCACTAAAATTCCTCACTCAAATCTATTTACACTAAACACGAATTTATTTACACTACTTAGCCCAATTGCTTATATTTTTTTAAAATTATTTAATTGGTAGTAAAAGTAATCAGCATCGAAGCTCTCTACTTACATAAGTCTTTCCAAATTCCGTTAAGTTAACTGCGAGTCCAGTTCCGCTCCAAGTACAGCTCCAGTAAGTGTGCATTTGGTCTCCGATTTATAATTCTGCGATGCAACCACTTGTTTGATTCAGTTCTTTTTAGATTCTCAATTCATCAATTCCTCAGTTCTTTATTATTTTTCTTTCAGCATTTTTGCGACCTTAGTTAGTTAACTTCTTTTGTGGCTAGGATCACACATTCCCCAACGTCGCTGTTTTTTACTTGGTTTTCAATGCTTGTTTACGAATTGCATGTTCTTGCAAACGAATTATGATTTCATAATCGGAGATTTTTTATATTTATAATGTTATTCATTTGAATTCTCACAATGTGGATTATCTGAAGATTTACGAAATCTATATAATTTTCAAAGTTAATATTTTCACAATTATTTTTGTTTCAATAAAATTGCATTTAATTATTTCTTCAATATTCTCCTTTTTCACACTTTTTTGCTACTTTAGTTTATTATAGTGCTTGTGGTGGGTTCGAGCCCACGAACACACTTCCGTATCCTTTTATAAGGATTTTTATTCGGGTTGCTATTTTTTTCATTTGGTTCAATTTCTTTTATTTTCCTTGCGAGCAAAGGCAGCTGATTGTCACAGCTGAGTTAATACAATACGTCTGAATACCTGACCTACAACAACAACAACCCTACCAGTGCAATAACATGATAAGACGCCAGAATGCAGTTTGTCAGTTTACTCCTTCCACTAATGGTTCGAAGTTATGCTGCTGGTGCGCTTCTGCGGTAGCGACGCTTGCTTGTTGTTAAAGTCTTGTTGATGTTTTTGTCACACGCGCAAACCTGCCGACGCACTGTCAGCAATTTCGGTGTGAAAGGAATGTTTGTATGGCTCCCTTTTCCTGGTGTTAACTTATACATTACTCTTATTTTTTTAAAATTGATATACATGTGCATGATTATTTTTAATTAAAAAGACAGAAATCGATTTTTATCAAATTTCTTCATTACTTAATTATACATGGGAACAAGAAAATTTATACTCAGAAACGTCAACTTTGGTGTTAGCACCTCTTTCGACAAGAGGAGAAATTTTAGACGGTGTCCGGAATCCTACCTTGGAAAATTCCTTTGGACCACCTAAATGTTAATATACATTCATAAGTACATATTTGACTTACCTCTGATTCATTACGAACTGCGTTTGCTACGCTCATTGCAATCTGAGCCATTATAGCAAAACAATCTTTTGGCCTCACCTAAGTTTTTTCAAGAAGGATATTAGTTGCGTTTCTTATCAACAAGAAATAATCATACAAAGTCAGAAGTCGTCAGATTTAGTCCGAAAAGCGGTCCTTTACTTGGAAATCCTGTAGATAAGAGGAGAATTGAGAGAGTAACTGTTACGCTCTTCTTTCAGAAGTTACCAGATTTAGTCAGGGTGGTTTTTACTGGAAAAAAAATAAAAAATAAATAAATAATCAACACAAAGTGATTCAACAAAGTAATTCAAAAACTTCAAAAGGTCAATTAAAATTGAAGGCGACAAATAAGTGCATAATCGTAAGTGTTTATTGTGGTTGTGCTTGTTTGTATTTATTTTATACAGAATTTTTGTGGATATTCTTCTCAGATTAGTGAAAATGGTATTTTTATTTGTAATTTTTTTGTTGCTGTCATTCTTCGGACTGAACATTTTGTTTTGTTATATGTTATTCCTCTTCCTCTGCCACCACAAGCGGGCACCGCGTTAAATACTTTCATTGTTGGAGCATTTTCTTCCACATGTAAGGCATGACCTAGTCAACGTAGCCGCTGAATCTTAATTAGATGTACTGTGTCACTGTCGTTATAAAGCTCATACAACTCATCGTTCCAACGTCTGCGGTTTTCGTAGTCGCCAAGATATAAAGGTCAAAAAATCTTTCTGAGAATCTTTCTCTCGAACACTTCAAGGGTCATACCATCTGATATTGGCAGTGCTCTTGATTCTTTACACCATACAATAGCACGGGTATGATGAAGGACTTTTAGTGCGTGATTTTTGTTCGTCGAGAGAGGGCTTTACTGCTCATTTGCCAACTCAGCCAAAGTAGCACTTGTCGGAAACAGATTCTTCGTTGGATTTCAAGGCTGACATTGTTATTGGTGTAAATACTGGTTCCAAGATATACAACGTCCTTTACTTTGTCAAAATTGTAACTGTCAACACTGACGCGGTAGCCAAGACACGAATGCGCTATGTGTTTATTTGATGATAGGAGGTACTTCATTTTTCCCCCGCTCACCTCCAGACCCATTCGCTTCGCGATCAAGGCGCTCATAGAAGTGTCCTTCAGTCACATGGTCCTTCTCTTCCGCAGGGGCGTGGGCAGATGTTGAAGACTCTCGCTTTGATGCGAATCTTGGTGAAGACACTCGCCCATCGGAGTGAACGACAGTATTAGACGTCGCAAGGTCCGATCCTCTTCATTCTTTGCCCCGGCCATCGCAACTCTTGGATGACGGTGATTTTAGACTTTGCCTTTACGAGGGCATTCACTAGCCGGGCAGAGACACCTTCCCAACTAAGGGTCCGGACATTCCAGGTACATGTCCTCAAATCATAGTCCTTTACACGTTTGCCATGATCGTCATCAGAATAGGGGGGTCTCATCCGAGGCTTTTTGTTTAATTTTTTCATTGGAAGCTGTTTATGTGGCGGGTTCAGCGCACAACGAGATTCTGGGGCAGTTTTTAATTTAGGGCACATTTATGTATATAGCGAACCGCTTGCTCCAAGGCAAACTCCTGGTGAGCCTTTAAACCGAAAATGTCGGAGTGGCCCCACCAGGTTCGCCTTCTCACTTTACCTCACTCCTAACGGATGTTCGGGAGCCACCTAGAGGAGACTTGGGTCAAATCACCCGAAAGTTGTGAGCTGCTTGAGCCGTTTGCAGAAGAATCGCTTTATAGCATTCCTTTTTTTTAAAAACTTACGAAGCTGACTCCAGATCTAAAATGAATTACCTCCGGTCACATAGTCAGATCCTATCGAAAAGCTTTTTTCTTTTGCGGAAATTATAAATACGCCCAATTACCACTTCTCCTCCGAATTTTCGAAAGAACTAACTTTTAAGGCTATTTAAGTTTGGTTTGGGGGCAAACCGGTTTCGGCGTTGTGCCATCTTCAATGCCATTTTTAATTTTCTATTTAAAAAGATAGTTTAATTTTCGTATTTGTTAACACATAGACGTATTATTACATAATATATACTATTTATTTTTGTCGAAATTAAAAATAATCAAACCAATACATTTTTTGGAGAGTAATCGCATTGAGGTTTTTAATTATTTTTCATACTTTACGATTTTTTTCTTCCACTGTTTGAAAATATGATTATGTTTTGATTATTTTCAATAGTAACCGGCCATTGATTGTGAAAAGAAGAAATAATGGTAATAAATCATTAAATGGATTCTTAAAAAAAATTAGTTTTATCGGTTTTTAATACAATTAATAATCTGATTTAAACTAAAACTGGATACGTAAGAAAAGCTATGTTTTTATAACTGTATTGAAAAAAGTGTATTTATGCACACATTTATGGACGCCATGTTTGGAATTATCTTAATTCGTATATTTTAGATCCAAATTTGAATAAAAATATAAGGTTAGTTTCTGCTGAGACTTTGGCTATATTTATTGCTCTAGACCACCATGCAACCATGGAAGGTAAATATGGTGTTTGTATGGACTACCTCCCTTCAGTAGACTCAATATGTTCTCTGGAAAATTATAAGTACTACACCAAATTCGGACTAGAAAATATTCCATTACACTACTGTCATTTTTGCACCTCCCCAACAATCCATGGAATCCCCTATATCCTAGTCGATTATAGTATTAAGCGATCGTGCTCCCCTGATTTGCATCTCATTATTCAAAGTTAAGTTTATCCCATACATATGTTAGTCCATTTGGGAGCTCTGCAGCATAGTAAATCGTTTACTACTCTCCCCCCAAATAATCCTAATCGAGAAACCATGGGTATGTCGTAGGCGTATTTATGGACAGGGAGGGATTTTTTCGGATAACGTCCTTAAATTTAGAGGGACAGAAAGGCCACGGCAAGCATGCATTTTAGTTTCGTGATCCGGGCTGGTAATATAGAACGTAAACAATATACCTATTTACCTTTGTCACCACCAGCTAATAGAGGTAATGACACTAATTAGGTACAAAGGTCGAAATCCTCGAAAATGTTCGGGTTACTTCTTGAAACAAGAATTCCAGACTTCCGAAAGTCCCATGGTGGAGCTCTAAAGAAGAGATTCAGAAATCATCTTAATTGGTTCGAATATCTTATCGTGCAGAGGGAATATAAAACTACGTACCCATTACAGCGTAAAATACGTGGATATTATATTAGAGTAATCAAGTGCGTTCACACTTCCTGTTCCTAATTTATATTGACACTTTTGTACACTAGTTTGTTTATTAGTTTGTTATAAATGGGACACACTGTGATTGATTGCGAGCTTTCTATTATATTTGCTAATATGTTTTTTATAATTTTGTTATGTCGGTTTTGTCATAAGTAACACTCAGTCTAGCCAAGGTCGAGTGAAGTTGCCACTTCCACCACTAAAGACAAACGTTATAATTCGATGTATTCAAGGCGTACACACACACACAACTGTACCGAAGAGAAATCGGGAGCTATCGTCGATATTAGCGGCAAGGATCGTTTATGATGTCTGGATGAGTCAACGCCTCTTGACAGCGGAGAACGGTGTCAGACAGTATGTGTACTAGCAGCACTGCTGGTGACTCTCAGCACAGTCTGAGACGCTAGTAGGCACTAGTCAGCGCGGCAAATGGCTCTCAGTAGCGCAGGAGAATAACAGGCAACGGTATGTGCCCTCATCAGAACAGTGGGTGACTCTCATCAGCAGCGTCGGAGCATACAAGGCAACGGTATGTGTACTCGTCAACACGTCTGGTGGCTCTCATCAGCGAAAACCTGCGGAGACTAAGCAGACTCATTAGCAACACCGCCGGATACCACCGCTCCCGTAGCCGCACAGTACATTATTAGGGGCTGGATCGAAGAGTGGTGACGCCAGTGGCGGTCCTGTGGGTGTATCCGAATGAGGAGATCGAAAATGCGTGAAAGACATAGGCTCCCTTCACCTGATCCATCAAAGGGCTCGAATATGCCTTAAGTCATCAGCATCCTTCGACGTACCCAAAATAAATGAATACGATAATCTCTGGAAACCCCCGCTCCCGCAGTCACACGCTACATTAGTATGGGCTGGAACGAAGAGTGGTGTCACCGGTGATGGTCTTGTAGGCGGGGCCAAGCGAAGGGATCGAATATGCCTTAAGGCATCGGCTCACCTCACTTGGTCAATCGAAGGGCTCGAATATGCCAAAAACAAAAGCATTGGCACCCCTCGACTTACCGAAGTAGACTGAACTTACTGCGACCATCTGTGATGCCTTTATATGCCGTTGTCCTGTGTTGGGTGAGAATGCATGGTCAAGCTTTGTCAGCGAGCGAAATATGTATATGAAGGGGAGCGAAATGTGTATATGCGCTGCAGTGTTTGTACGCCGGGAGTTGTTAAGAATGGGTTGCTATTAGAGGCCAACAAAAATCTCTTTGAAACCCACTTTCTAGTCAAAATTGGTACATCGCAACACGGGTGGCGTCTGTGGAGTCAATGAGATTCTCTATCTTAATTTTCATGCTGAAGAGCCTGCGTTCTTCAGTAGGAGTGTCTACTTACATATGTTGTTATAACAGGCATAACATCTCTGCTAGCATCGTTTTTAACTTACTTAAAGTGCAACAACGTGTTGTGTTTTTGTTGCATTTTAGACTTATTCTCGATGCACAATTTTTTATCCTTTGTATGAACTGGAAGCGTGCCGATGGAGATTTTTTCAAAAACTACTTGCAGGAAAATAATAGATGTTTCCCCTTTTTGTACATGCTGCAAGAGTCATTGTTTTGATCCTTGGATGTGAGTGAAGTAAAACTTATGAACTCCTTAATCATATGCGCCTCTAGTAGCCTTGATAATGACAGCTAGAGAGTAGTCTGACCCAGTCTTTTGAGTAAAAGGTTAAGAGGATTGTATGCTGATGTGTCTATCTGCAAATTTTCTAGTTTTAGTGGAGATTCTGGTGATGTGTCATGCAGCCTGCAGGTGTTGTAATAAGCGCATTTAAAAGGTTGTTTACAAGCAAGCATATACCAAGCAGCATTGAAATTCTCTCCTGTCGACGCGAAATGTGTAGCTAGATTTAAATAGGCAAATGATCGAATGGGTAGGTGCTATCTTGTTCATCAACGAGAAAATCAAAAGTAACGTGTTGTCCATTCTTATAGTTACATGTTCTTTTTCAGCTAGCACAACGCAAAAATAACTTAAAGCATAAATTCCCCTAAAAGGCACGGTCGGTTTAAGGCAGCTGTGGGAAAATATCTCCCGTTAGTACATGTTATCCTTAATGAATGTACATATATGTATACATATAAACTATATGCGTGTGTGTGTATGTATGCAAATGCAAGCGCTGGGTTTTTTTGTCGTTCACATTCAGTGCCCACAACAGCGCAATTTTTGACCTATCAGTCTCGAAGGCGAGAGATCTGCATTTTTTGTCATCTGATCGTTCACGAAAGTGAATACCGTGTAAACATTTACATATGTATAAAGTTTAGAATCATCATATATCCCATAGAGTAATATTATTCCATGAGTGTCAAACTGAACTACAAATCTTACTAAATCGAACACACTCAAAATTCGTAAATGTTTAAGTAAAAGACTCGTCTCGAGCACGATCATGTATGTGTGTAAGTATATACAAGCTTATAATTATAACCTCATTGGTTAACCTAGTATTTATTGGATCGCATTGGCTGTACTTTACATTCTTGGAGACGTAAAAGTAGAAGAAAAATAAGTATTGGAAGACTTTTTTTGTCCCGACGCATTAATTTGCTAAATGAATAATCCTTTCGAAGTTTTGTAACTTTAACTTATTCCTATTTATGAATTATGTGAATACATGTTTATTCATTTCATTTATTTAAGTCAATAGTTACAATAACCTTACAGACTAGATACAAAAAGGACTTATAACTAATTCTTACATACTAGAAAGAAACATATATTATGTGTAATGAGACTCAATTCTAGAACGGAAAATGCATCTGGGCATAGCAAAATCCAGATCAAGAGATTTATGTATACTATTCAGTTCAGCAAGTGCTCTCTTAATAGGAGAAAAATTAAGGTAATTACATTTTTCTGTTTTAATATTAAATGGATAATTAAAGCGTAGGGTTCTATTGGGTCCATTGTGTAATGAGACTCCATTCTAGAACGGAAAATGCATCTGGGCATAGCAAAATCCAGATCAAGAGATTTATGTATACTATTCAGTTCAGCAAGTGCTCTCTTAATAGGAGCAAAATTAAGGTTATTATATTTTTCTGTTTTAATATTAAATGGATAATTAAAGCGTAGGGTTCTATTGGGGCCATTGAAGCTAATCTGTTCAAAAATTTCCGGGCAGTCAATAGAACCACAAACAACTTCATAAACAGACATCAAAGACTGAACGGTGCGCCTATTTGCAAGAGACTTCAAACTTATAAGCATGCAACGAGCGCTATAAGATGGTAATGGACCAGCAAAGTAAAGCGCCAAATACACGACACGAACATTTTCGCGAACATTCCCGTTATGTCATGTTTCTGCGAACTTTTCTGTCGTGTATGGTGGTGTTTGCCAGTTCGCGCAAATGTTCGCCAAAAATCAAAATATTTTAATTTTTGGCGAACATTTGCGCGAACTGTTCGTGCGTGTATGGCGAAATAGCTCATAATCGTAGTAATTTCTGAACGGAACAGACGTGCACGGAAAAGTAAAATGGACAATAAAAAATTTCTGAGTGAATTTATTGAAATGTATAAATCTTTGCCATCATTGTGGCAAGTAAAAAGTAAAGATTATTGTAATAGAATTAAAAAGAATAATGATTATGTGACTTTAATCGAAAAATTAAAAGAAGTAGATCCTGATGCCACAAAGGATACAGTTATAAAAAAAATAAGTAGTTTGCGGGCGCAATTGCTTTCAAAAATTTTAAGTCTTCAAAGCTATTGCCACTAGCTAGAAAGCGCAATGTTAAAGCAAGGCGGTGATGAGGGGGAATCGCTTCTTTCATTATTGTATCCCGTTTCGTTATGAGTGGCAAAATTTTTTGTAAAAGTTGGTCAAATGTTGCCTTGCTCATACGAACGTAATTTTTAAAATCATTTTGTGACGTGAATTCCTTTTCTTTAATAAGCTCACTTTGTCCAAGAACTGCTCGTTTTTTAAACCATTCTTTGCACCAAATTCTTTTTTTGCGATCTTCTCTTTTTTTTTTACGCTTAATTGCCACAGCGAGCGATATTGCTGCAGCACAATTGTTGTCGCTGTCTGAAAGAGAACTAATGTTCGGCCAAAAGTTCGTATGGTGTATGGCCAAAGCTGCGAACAAGTTCGCGGAAATGTTCGTGTCGTGTATTTGGCGCTTAAGCGGTTGCAAGGCAAAACGAATAAAATTTCGTTGCACTCTTTCAATTCTATTAGAATGAGAGGTATAAATAGGGTTCCAAATCAGAGAGACATATTCGAGCTTGGAACGAACTAGGGAGTTATACAATATTTTTCTAGTATAGGGGTCTTTAAAATCCCTCGCATGACGTCGCAAAAAGGCTAAAGTAGCATAAGCCTTTGGAATAATATGGCTAACATGATTGACAAAGGTAAACCCAGTGTTAAGTACCACCCCGAGGTCGGAAAACTCTCTAACATTGGAAATAATAGTATTCGATAGAGTGTATGAAGATGGAATATGATTCAGGGGTTTTGAATAAGTGACATGGAAGCATTTATTTATATTAAGTGATAATTTATTTCTGATGCACCAAGCCGATAAGTTGTTTAAGTCTTGTTGTATTAGAGGTATATCCGATAGAGGAGTTAATTTACTAAATAGCTTTAAGTCATCTGCAAATTATAAAAACTTGGAGTGGTTAAAACAGGTTCCAATGTCGTTAATAAATAGCGTAAATAAGATAGGACCGAGAATACTGCCCAGTGGAACACCTGAATAGGCTACAAAAGTGTAGGACTTGGTGTTTTCAATTTCTACAAACGATTTTCTGTTGGAGAGATGGGATCTCAACCAGGAAAGAAAAATTGAATGGAAGCCCAAGCATTCAAGTTTCTTACAGAGGACATTGTGCGAAACTGTATCAAAGGCCTTTAAAAAATCCGAGTAAATCGTATCTACTTGCCAACCACACTTAAACACCGAGATACAATACTGGGAAAAGACTGCTAGGTTCGTAACTGTGGATCGCCCGCTAATAAAACTATGTTGATGAGAGTCTATTATATTATTAATAGAAAAGAGTAATTTATTATTTACTACCTTTTCAATTAGTTTAGAGCAAGTAGTTAGTTTAGATATTGGCCTGTAATTTCTTACATCATTTTTATTGCCTGACTTAAAGATTGGTGTGATGGAAGTAAGTTTCCAACGGTCAATAAACTCACCTGTAGAGAGTGAGAGATTGAAAATATGATGTAATGGCATACAAACAGAGGAGCTCCAGAATGTTACCAATTTTATTAAAAAATGAATTAATTTGAATAAGGTTAAAGCTTAAAAGACTGTCTATAAAGTTGATCTCCTTAGTGGTATTTACATTAGTTGGAGTATGAAATCCAATATTTAGTAAATTAGACCAGATAATTTTATTGAGGTTGAAATCGCCTAAAATGCAGAAGTAACTTTCTTCATTATTTTCACATAAACTAACAATATTATTTATATGAGCGGTATGTAACGACTCCGAGCTTTCAGGCGGGATATAGGATACACATACAAATATTTTTCCGTAAGCTCCATAAATACATACGCAAAGTTGATCAAGTAACGAATCATAGTTTATAAGATCGACTTTTGATGAACGTATGGTTCGCTTTGCAGCGATGAGAACTCTACCACCTCTTAAGCACCCGGTCTTGTTTGCATCCCTGTCCTTACGATATATATGAAATAAGACTGAATTGAAATATTCAGCATCAAAAAAATTGTTATTGAGCCAGGTTTCCACAATAACGTAAACATCATATTCGCAACGGCTTGTGGTTAAAAATACTTTCTTAGCTTTTGTTTTGGAAGTAGACAGATAATTTATTATTAACTGCTGTAGACTCAACACTTTTAGCCTTACAATTATCTATTTGATTGGCTCTACATTGTGGTCTCGTTGAAAAAACCCGAAAAGGCCTTACATTAGTATTTGCGGACCAAACATTCGGATCTATTATTATTCCATAGAAGCTAGGAGTACCCCAAACTTAAAATTAATACTTCGCAGTTTTTCTAATGGAGGATCTTTCTTCACAAGTTTAAAGCAGGATAGATGTCTAATTTCAATGCCAGAATTTTTCGCAATCACACTATCTTCCGTAACAGTTGGCTTAAAAGAAGACACATGCACCCACTTCTTTTTAACGATTACATCTAGATCAACATTTTCATTACGCCCAACAACGATGTTTTTAGCTTTGAAAAAATTTTTATTTGGCACAGTAGCCCAGTCATTTGAGCCAACAACAGCTAAAGGCAGCTGATCATCAGAAATTGAAATAGTCGTGAGCGGCGGTGGGGTTAACGTAGCAGCTATAGATGTAGCACTTGGAGTAGGCTTCGCAGTCACTGCAGAAGCAGTACTGGCAGAAGCGAGAGCAGATGAGATCATTGACAGCATTGCAGTAGTAGGCGCAGCGACAGCAGCATATGATGACTCTTGATATCTCACTGTACTAGTGACAGCAGCAGGTGCAAGAGAAATCACAGTAGGCGAAGCATTACGATCAGCAGCGGTTAAAGAGAAAACATTTGTTTTTGGCACAGCATTGTTGGTATTAACAGCGTCAGCACTGTTTAGCTTTTTGAAACAAGCACTTACAAAGGCACGAAGATTTTTTACTTCAGTTGTTAAGAGTGTTATGGCAGCATCTTTTTCACTTAATTTCGACTGCAGTAAACATATTTCAGCGTGCAGTAATTCTGATTTATCCAGTGATTTTCTCTTATCGTCGTGCAAAACACTGAGTAAAGAGAGGACGCGCGCATTTTTAGCTCTAAGAGCAGCAAGCTCATTAAACACAGGGACTAGTGTAATTTTTTGCTGCCCAGTACACTCAACTGATGTTACACTTTCAAGATGTTGAGAGTTCGAAGCGACCAAATTAGCTGAGTTCAATGAAATTTTCTCACGAACAACTGGCGAAGAAGGAGAACGAATAGAGTTTCGACGCACAGCCATACACACTTTGCACATGAACGGCTTGTCAGATGACAACAATAAGTCTAAGTCAGCTGGTAATAAACCAACACATTCCAAATGAAAGAAATCATTTAATAGTTTTTGAGTTTTATTTTTTATTTATTTTCTCCTGCATATTTCAATTCGAATTTAGTGGAAAGAAATCAAAAAACTCCGTAAGCGAAAAACAGACGTCTTATCAGCGCGAGAGCTAACACTAATCCACATTCATAGAATAATGGTTTTCTTTGAAGAACATCTTCCATTTTATAAAATCAAATGAAAGCGAATGAAATGAAAAATTTATTTAAATAAAACAAAATAAGAAGTTCCAGCACTTTCTGGTACTTTAAGAACAAATGATTTCTTTAACCAATATTCTTCAGGATGTATTACATTTGAGGTATCGAATGAAATGTGTAAAAAAATTAACAAAGCAATTTACGATAAATAATGAAACTGAATTTCATTAGGCCCGTTTCTTTGTAACCGACTTGTAAAAAAACACGAGGTAGGATAAGTTGAGCCAACTTGGTAAAATGATATCCGACCTAAGATGTAGTGTTAGAAAGTGAAAAACTGCGCTATTGTAAATGAGCTGGAAAAACTACATGGGAAATTTCAGTTTAAGAAGTAATTCGTTTTTATTTGCAAAATATTTTTTAATATATAAATACGTCAACCTAAAATTTGCTTGCACAACTATTTTCCGTTCTTAAATAGCATTAAACAAGTCGCATGTTTTATGAAAGATGCTAACAGGGTTGTTTTTGCAACTAAAGGAGATTTTATCCCAGTTGGAGCGTTCTTTTGCAACTCGTGCACAAAGAAACGGGCCTATTAAGGAAAAATGTGATTTAAATATTCCAGTATATAAACAATGTTTATGATTAGTTAAGTATAATTTAAACTGTTTATGTTATTTTATTTAAAATAGATTGGTGTTTGTTATTTATGTTTAGTAAAATTAAAAAAAACTTTAACTTCCTAAAAAATATCTTAGTTTTGGATGTTACATTTTTTTGCTCGAAAATTCGGTTTTTTTTATATTAGTCAAACACCCTCATTATCACCTGAAACTGGAAATGGAGGGGACATTTGCTTTTAATATATTTAAACTATTTTTCTAGTCTAACTAAAACCACTATTCTGTTTACCTGAGAAATTAACTATCTTGCTTATTTATAAAGGTTTAATACTTATCAAGGTTTCGGTATTACTTATATGTATGTGCCAAAATTAAATTCTCTTGGCAAATAAAATATATGTTTTACTGTTTTTTCAAAGTTGTGAAAAGCTCTACGCCCTTAAACTCTAAGTTCTATCAAAATTTGTACAGAATAACCAGAATCTTTTTACTTGATAAAAATTATAATATATTATATACATTTTGTTAATTGTCAACAGAATTGGTAGGACCTGCTGCTGATACTCGAGCTAAGATAGAGTTCTAGTAGACCAGATATAAGAAATTAAATAAATGCAACTATGGCATTTAAATAAATGGTAAAAGGGAATGCAGAAGCAATGCATTCAGCGCATATCAGTCGGAAAAGTTATTCTGGAGAATAGCTAATCGCTCTGGTTGGAACGATTAAAATTCCCTATTGACATTTAAAATTTTATTTTGTACTCATGTGTTCATTGGGGTGAGTTCTCTTAAGACACACTTTACTTTTTTAATTTTTTTGTGTTCCATTAGCACTTGCATTGAATTAAAGATAAAAATTTGTTTTTTTTATTTTACAGAAGATATGTAAATAGCTAAAATTACTTTTAGTTTTGGAGCGGTTCACACTTCTAGAGGAGATAGTCGGTAGCAGAATATACATATGTATGTACTAACTATGTAACATACAAATTTTGGTCACGATTGGAGACGGTTAAAGCGTGTCGCACAGGGGCCAAAGTGAAGATTACCATATGAAGATTCAAAAAATTTCAATTTATATGTGATATCTTCCATTATAGTAGTATTAATTTTGGGTATTAAACGAAGAAATTAGTTTAAATTCCCTAAGTCTTCATACAGCCTTTTCCATACTGAGTAAAGAAGCGAAACGTATAGGTCTGGAGGTGAACGAGGGCAAAACTAAGTACCTCCTGAGATCGAATAAATAGTCAGCGTACTTGCGTCTTGGCTCCCGCATCACTGTTGCCAATGAAGGTATTCAACGCGGGACTAGCTGGTGGTGGTAGAAGAAGAGGACAGCCTGCTCTGGAAGGACCACGTGGGAAAGGCCTTGACGTCACTTGGTATTTCCAATTAGCGCCAGATAGCAGGAAGAAGGAGAGACTGGAGCAATTTGTTGAACTCAGTTAAAATCGCTTAAGCGATTATAGCGACAATAAGTAAGTAAGTAGTAAGTATGTTCCATTTCATAGTGGTATTGACGAAGAGGTTGAGATATAGAAAATCTGATATAAAACATTTAAGATCCATCGTAATGTTAATATGTGCAATAAATGAAATTTGTTTTCGTGTTTGCAAATTTTACAATTTCGTCTGGAGACCACAAAAGCGATCCTTTACATTGTCGGCTACTTCGTCTCTCTTCAATTTCTGAAAGGGGCTCCCCATTGGCTGGCCTGTTTCCAGTCAGTGCCAACTTCCTTCGCCGGTCTCATGCCTTGATGCTGGTTCTGCTCTTTAAGTTCCGCCAAATCTGTTTTGGGGAAAAATTATTATCTTAGCATATTATCAAATAATTTAATAATGTTTGCTTACCTTGTGCCATTGATCGACAGTCTTTAACTGCTCCGCCAAGACTATTCAACATTGTCGCTAATTCCTTCCCTTTCTTGTCGCACCCAAATTTGCGATGGAGCTTCTGGAACCTAGATCCGGCTAGCTCCGGGTTTTCGAGCAAGCAGTCCGCCATATAATTAAGTTGCTGGGCTGTGGCACGGCGTCTTTTAGTAGCGGTTGTCGTCCTTCTATGCAAAGGAATATATAAAATATATTAAATATTTATAAATTAAATTATATTAATGATTTATTTTACTTACGTTGATCAAATGTTTTAAAACCACGCCAAAAATTTACTTCGTTCACTATGCTATTCTATGTCTATTCCTCTTTGTGGTTTTCACTTATTTTGACATTTAGTTTGACAGAGGTGCCACTCTTTATCACTTTGAATAAATACAACGAGACAGCTGTTAAGCGACGTTAAGATTAAGTTAATGAATCGTGCAAACGACAAACATTGTCGTCAAAAATTGAGATTGCAACATTGCTTAAAGTTAGTGAATCGCACTACAAAGGACTACAAATTTTCGATTATTACAATTTGTTTGATGAAAGAGAAAAACCCAGCAGAAGCTAATTGGAAAGTTGTGTCTTATGCAAAACGCATTGAATCCTCTTTAATTTTACAATCCTTTAAAAATTTGTTCATCTCACCTGCCAATACTGAAGGCATTATTTGATTACTTAAAATTGATAGTGTAATTAAATAAGCTTAAAGAAGTTTTTTTGAATGTTCTAGGAAAGTTGCGGATCATTGGATTTTATCTTGCCTAGGCCTGGATTTATCACCTTATTGAGTGAAGCTAGTAGTTCTAAGTAATGTATACCTTTTTGTAATAGCGTTGCAAGGTTGTACAAATTTTTGTGATTGCAAATCGCTCATTTCCTGTATTAAAAATCATTTGAAAAGTTTTGATCTCCAGTAATTGGCGAAACTGTTTATTTTCGATCTTCTGTTTTTCCGACAGGGTGAAAAGTTGTAGTCTATACGCGCACATACGCATAAAAAGTTCTATTCTGTTCTGAGTAGGCAAATACATAGTAAAACCCTCTCCCGACGAATGAAACCCACACTCTACAAATATTTTTTTTTTTTCAGATGAGGATACAAGAAATGGCTTACCACATCGTGGAACTTTAATTGCACTAAACCTCGTACCGTCCGGTACCGTTCCAACGCGGGTACTACCGTTAAGTATTGCGCCGGGAGCGGTGTGAGCATTAGAATCAACGTCTGTTAATATCTCGTTTCGTCTTGGTGCAGTAAGTGAGGGGTGCACCTACTTGGCCCGCCTTGGTACTTACAATTGTACCAACTGTTTTGGCAAGTTAGAAGGGAACCTGCCTTTTCTTCATTGGTAATTGTGGCAATCATACCCATGTGGGCTTCTTTCCGCATTGAATTTCGCGCAGATTCTTCAGCTTATATGTGGAAGGGCAACATACCAGCAACTATCATTGCTGCTTCTTCAGAAATTGTTTTGTAGAACCTCTGCACAGTAGTATAGTGTTTTGCTATACGCTTTGACTTTGGCGAGTCACGCCAAATTGGTGCTGCATAGAGGAGTGTGGAACTTACTAGCCTCGTAAGTGCTAGTCGCCTACTATTGTTTGACCCTACAACGTTGTGAAGAATTCTGTTAAGGGCAGTTTACATTTTGGAGGCTTCTTTAGAGCTGTACTCCGTGTGCGCGCCAAGGTTTTATTTGTTATCTATTAATTCGCTCAAGTAGCGTATCTGTTGCGCTAACATTATAATGTGGGTACCCACGGTGAAGGAAGCTGTTTCTCATATATTGCGGATGCTGTTTCTGGTAAATTGCTGATTAAAACAGCTTCCGTTTTCTGCTCGGCCGGTGAAAGATCCGTATTTTCAAGGCAGTCCCATCTTTGTTCTCTATTTGCCATAAGTGTTTCGCTACGTCCACCAGCGCTATGTCGCCAAGAAATCTATTTCTGCTAACTCTAGTCGGAAATTGTATGTGAAGGGTGCCAACGTATATGATACTCCACTAGCACTGATCATTGTGGCACTCCTGCTGTTACCGCGTATGTCTTCTGACCTTCTTCGGTGTCATATACCAGCACTCTCCTGCTGATGTAGCTTCGGATGATACTGAAATGGTATGAATGAAAATTCGATTAAGGACTTGTCCCCAGTTCACTGTACTACTGCACAGTATTTTTTCTTTTTTATATTCTTTCAGCACTTGCCTCCGATCGCCTTCGTCACTATGAATATCACTTTCCTAGTGGTAAATATCGTGGACGTCCACACTGCAGTTGTGATAATCCGTCATCCCCCTCGGTATAGTGCTGTAACCGATTGTGTATTGCCCTCTCCAATGGTTTGCTCATGGTGAATAAGAGACAAATGGGGCGGTAAGACTCAAGTAGGAGGTTTGTCAGGTTTTGGTAGCAACACTAGTGTCTGCACTTCAACCTCCTTCCAAACACTCCAGATATTACAGCATCTATATCATTCACGTTGATAGGCATTCATGTCATGAATACCACATCTGTGGTCAGGAAACTGTAATAAATGTATGGGTTAAGCGATTTTGATAATCGCAGTTCTGTATGTATTCTCCAAAGATTTACATCCACGTCGTCGCATAAAGAGCTTTTCATCTCGGTAGCCCAATGATTAAAGGCGCCTGTAATAGTTATTGGATGCCTACCCGTTGTCATGTTTACAACACCATCTAAAAATTCCTGAAGCTCATCTTGCATCCAGCTTGGAGGTACATAACACTTTCATACTTGAATGCCTCTAACTTTAACCCAGACAAAACCGGTACAAGCGTTGCTGTATACGTTGCTTGAAAGGGGTGGCTACCGCTTGCCGTACGTTGTGCCATATTCAAAGACGGTTCTTTATATGGTTCTGAGATAATCGCCAAGTCCACATTCATTTGGGTTACTATAGAGCTTGAAATCTGTTTCACAGTGGTACAAATTTATCTGGATGATTTTTATTTTAATATCGTTGCAGCTCGTTTGTATGGATATGCATAGTTGCAGTGCTTCGCTTTGTGCTTTTCTCCTCCGCGAATTCTACACTACAGCGAGCGTTCACAATTCCTGCAATATTTGGCTATGTGATCAAAGTCCGGGCACTTAAAACATATGTTGGGGCTGAATTAGGCTACGTGGCCATCACACCACCCAACATATATATATCTGCATTTAGCTAGGATGGCATTGGAACGCTGATTAATGTCGTTTCCGTATTACCATAGGCTTTGCTAAATGTTTAACTGCAGAGACTTCTAACGTAGACCCGTCAAGGTAATCTTTCGAGTATGGTTTCATGCGTGACCATTTCCACTCTAGAACCAAGTTCGACGGTAGTGTTCTTGATTCCGACTAAGTTCGAATAGATTTCGAAACATTTTCATTCCGAGTCGATTATTCAGTTTTTCACTTATGTATGTTTCTTGAAAAATGTAGCAATACTGTCTGGGTATGCTCAGACAAGAAATCTTATTATTGCATGTTCGAAACAACAAAACTCATTAGCTAAGATTACGCATGGTCATATAACTAAAGGTGGACTCCATTCAATTTGCCCTATAAAGAAATTTACATTATAAAACCTTCCTTATTTCCTTGCTTTTGCATTAATGAAAGCTTGTTTACAAATATAATCAATTAATTTTCATTCCGGCTATCAAAGGCTTTTCAAACCGAAAAAAATGTTTTTGAAATCGAAACCAAGAACACCAATCTATTTCGATTCCGAAAAAACCAAAAAGTCCATATATATTTTTTTGGAATAACTTAATTACTGTCACTGTCAATTTTCTTTCACCTAGCTGAATTCCCCGTTATTTATTGATCATGCATTTCTATTTTCGGTTCTGGTGTTGAGCCTCTGAAATTCGTCAAAGTCTGGGGTCCGTGCTGTGTACTTTAATGCAGTCAACAATCTAGAGAAATATGTTGTAGAGAAATCTGCATGTTTGGTATTTATTTGTTTGGGGGACATCAGGCCCGGGGTAAAACCATTCTAAAGTTTCCATTATCAAGGTTTATTGTTTCAATTTGTTTCTGTATTTTATTCACTTAATTACTATTTATTTCGTTATTGTCTATTATTCGCAATCAAAAACTCTATCTCTACATCCACCTAAGCCTGCAGCGCATTCACAAATAAGATTTCTTTGCCTTTCTGACCATCAGCCCCTGAAACGAATCTGGACGATATAGGACTATTCGTGAATAAACCTGTGGTCCCCACACCTTATTCTAATTTTATTTATACATCACTCTTTAATGCAACCGAGTAAATAGTTTCGAGCAACTGTAACTGTCGAGTTCGGTTGAGAAATTAGTCTAGTCAAGCTGAAACTCCGAACCACCAAATAAATTTAATTCGTTTTTGGTTAGATTGGTATTTTACTAGTATCCAAAACGAAAAGTCACAAACCAATACACATTTTCCATTCCAATAGAAATTTATTAATTTCCGGCATCGGGCCTAAAAATGTGCAATTCCAGCAAATCTTGGCCACTGAAGGATAAATGGTTAGCTTGCACGGCGATGATGGACGGCGCTTTAGGCAAAATCTTCTATTTATACATGTATGTAGATAAAAATATAATGTATTGCTTGAAAATTGTACCGCAGAATCTGATTGAAAATTAAAGCGAATTGTATCTTAATATACTCCGTTTTTCCAATAAGGTGATAAAATTAACCATACACTTTTTATGTAGGTAAGTAATTTCCTTATTTAACTGATTTAACTTCTTTAACTACCACCAAAAGATGTCATTGCAAAACAGCTACTGTATTTCCTTACATTTTTATGAAAATGGCTTGACATTCTATTAATTCTCGTTAATAAAGCTTTGAATATATCTTTATAGTTGATATATATCATTAAAATGATTGCGACTACTACAGCAACATAATCCCTTTGGTTCCAAGACGGACTTCAGAACAGATAGGAATAGATAAATCATAGCTAATGTAAATAAAAACATTTGAAATGTTTGCTTCATAGATGCACCTGGGGGAACGGGTAAAACTTTTGTTACTTCTTTGTTGCTAGCTAAAGTTCGTAGCGAAATAAAATTGCAACACTTTTGTGCGAAGGGACAACTGCCCATTCCACTTTTAAGCCACCGCTCAGCATCCTACCGGATCAAAGCTCCACAAGTTCGATAAAAAAAATAGCGTTGCTAAGATTCTTCAATAGGCATCACTGTTTATATGGAACGAGTGACGATATCGCACAAATTTCATTTTAATGCCGTCAATACAACCATTAAGGACTAGAGATTATGTGATTATGGTTTCACTGGTGATCTACGCAAACACTACCTGTGGTTCCGAGAGGTGTATTGGCTGAGCTAGTAAAATCTTCGGAAGTTTGCCCATACATAAAAACCTGCATTTATCAATTAATATGCGCGCCTATCTAAAGTGTAAATACCCGCACTGAAGTATTTGCTCAGAACCTTCTACAAATAGGCAACAGTTCAGCACTATAACAGGCAATGGGTATGTTACCATTGCTGATATCATAGGAACTTTCGTTAGAACTATTGGCGAGCTTATTAATAACTTCTATCTAAACATTGCAAACATACAAATTATGAATTCCACTTGGATTTGCGGGCGTGCAATTATTATTTAAAAAAATTTTGCATCAGAAGATATCAATGAACCGGTATCGGACAGAATTCCAGTAGAATACAAACTCTATGTCTGTGAATACAGTGACTGACACCAACGATGTAGTTAATTACCGTATGGAGTTTCTTACCTCTTTAAACCCCTTGGGTATGTCTCGACGTGAGCTAAAACTTAAAATTGGAACCCTCTTACAATATTAAGCCGCGCAGATTGTCTAATGGTACTCATCTTCAAATCACACGTTGTATGTCCTACCTTATAGAAGCAAAAATTTCGACCGGTCCAGCAGACCTGATTAAGGGTTATCCCATTTACATTTAAACGTGCTCAGTTTCCAGTTAACACATGTTTTGCCATTACCAAGAATAAGTCCCACGGCAAACATTTAACGTTACCGGCATTGATCTTCGTAACGAAATTTTTACCCATGCCCAACTATATGTGGCGTCTCCTCGTATCGATTCATCAGAAAGTAAATTTTTTCTAATTCTCGGGAATGGAAATGAAACATAAACCGTTGTTTCTACTGAAGTAGTCAATGACTGAAATGAAAATGAATCGATTTTATAGTCAATATTATTACTTTTAATTTATGCTACACATTACCTAATTATATGCAAAATATATAAAGACGTTCGTAAATGTATTGCCAAACTTTTTAATGGCCGGCCGGAGGAATTGTGGATACTAATAAAAAAATTAATAGCGATAGTGATTGAAGAAGTTGTTTGAGTTTCAACAGGCGTCGCAAAGCACGCCGGAGATCAGCTATTATGTTATATAATTCATTTAAATAAAAATATATTTGGTATAAGTGAACTTAATTTGAAATAAAATAAATAATATGAAAATGCATATGCTATGTTAATCTACACTTATATATTTATACATATGCTTGTATTTATTAATACCGTTTGTATGATACAAAGTTTGTAGGCAACTCTAACGACAAAATGCGATGCTCTGCTACGGAGCTTAGATAACTAATAGCGTTTTCTTTTCTTAAAAAAATGTCAACTCACTTGAGATATGAGCAAGAAAAACAGTCCAACATTTTGAGAAAAGAACATTCAACTCTTTGAATATGCCGAGGAATACACACGTTTGACAACCTTGGTGCAAGACAGAATAAATGCAACATTGGTCGTTAGATTTATATATTACTTTTTTAAACTATGCAATATTGGAGATACTCCTACATTTATTACCTCAGCTAGAAAAGAGGTATTGGGCACGCACATCAAAAAAATGGGGAGTTATAATTCTAAGAAACTGAAAGGTATCCGGAGAAACTCTTCCTCAGACTATAAGTACATCAGCTTTGAGCTGGACATTCCCATCAATGATTCATTAAAAAAAACGCACAGTTGAAGTGAGTACAAAGCTTCCAACGCATATTCAAATATGCAGTCAGAGCTGCTAAACGTTGCTTATGAGAAATCATCGGGACCTCGATAGAAAGTCATGCAATTCTAGAAATTATCATGCAAGCTCACTTCCCAGGGAATTTGGATTCGAGACCTGTGGAAGACACACCCGTTACAATTGATAATGGCCTTTTTAAAATAAACAATGATTTCATGGCAAATTAACCACCATTTTCTTTACAATCTTTCAAAAATCAAATGTACTTGCCTATTTATTATTTCATTACAAGAATAACGATTTTTTAGCATAACTTATTTTTCTCCATTTTCCATCCAATTAGAAAACGCACTACTTTTGCCAACTATTTCACGTATTGGCCGATGAAATCACGCCTGTTTGCTTATCAGCTGATAATAGGGAGTCTGAAGTGGTAATGTTGCCCGCCTGAAACGCGAGTTTAATACCCCTATTTTGTAAATAATTGAGAAAATTTATATGATTATCATTATCTATCATTCATACAAAGCATCAGGGAGATTTTGGACGATTTCAACATGGCGCGCAAGTAGCTCCTGTGCTTTGCTAACTGCCACCACTGCGTTGAATACTGTCAGGGTTGCAACATTTTCTTCCATACGTACAACATGACCTAGCAAACGTATCCGTTGAATTTTTATTCTCGAAATCTTTCTCCCACCACAAACCAGTAAACCTCGCCTGAACCTTGCCCGACCATTTCATTTCTTGGATACCAACCAGCCGGGCAACGCCACCTTCCTTATTAAGGGTTCGGTTATTCCCGGGGCAAGCTCTGAAATCATAGTCCGTAATACATTACAAGTGGTCGCCACCAAAAAAGATCTCGTCCGAGACTTGTTGAAATTTTTCATAGTCGCTTACCCAGAAGATCAACCAAAGATGATTACACTCCAACGACACCCTTACTTGTGCTTTTAATAGCGTCCCTATTGACGTAGGTACCAGTACTGGTATCCTATCCTACGAATTAAGGCGAGACTACTTTGTTTAGAAGGTTTGGCAGAAGGGGATATCTCTCCACCATATTTGCGTACAACATTTTGTCCGGAAGTATACACTGACAAGAAATTCGCAATCTTTTTTTTACGAATGAGCCATCTATACAACTTCGGAGCTATAATCTTTTTGTAGAAGCTATTTATGTATATACAAGACCTCATATGCGTACCATGAGCTACAACTAGAACTATTCGTTTCTGTAATTCTCTTAATAATGAATTATATACATATGTATGTAAGTTTAAATTGGAACTCTTCAACATTTTCAATTAATGTACCTAAATGTATGTTTAATAGGAACTACTAAAGTTAAGTCACAGGCTTTAAGAATATTTATCTCTGTAGACTAATCAGATTGAATAAATAAATAAGTTTTTATTTAGTATATGCTATTGAAAATATAGAAACTTTGAAAAATTAAATATTTAAAGAAATATTCGTTTGAGTACAATTCTCTACAGGATTGATGGAAGCATAGGCTTGGCAACATTCTTAAATTTATCAACGCGGTAGTTGGTTTTAACGCAATATCCAGAGGTTCAAAAAACACTCAGTTACTAATTGGGCTAATTGAAATATCGGGTGTTTTTTTTAGAGGTATAGAACTTCGAATTGAAATAAAACACAAGAAAATCGTTTTAAGGTCCATCAATTTGGCTTTATTAGAAGGATAATTTTATGCCATTAATGTTTAAATATGATTTCGGACATGTGGCCGCCGCGGCTGGCTCGAATAAAGCCAATTCTACAGGTCCAATTTTCAACCACTTTTTCGAGCATATGGGGCCGTATGTCGGCAATAACGCCACGAATGTTGGCTTCCAATTCCCCTAACGTTTCTGGTTTGTTGGCGTAGACGAGCGACTTCACATATCCCCAAAGAAAATAATCCAATGGTGTCAAATCACACGATCTTGGTGGCCAATTTACAGGTCCATTCCGCGAAATTATGCGCTCATCGAATGTTTCCTTCAATAAATCGATTGTGACGTGCGCTGTGTGGCATGTAGCGCCGTCTTGTTGGAACCACAACTCATCCACATTCATGCCATCCAATTCGGGAACAAAATAGTCGGTTATCATGGCTCTATACCGGTCTCCATTAACGGTAACTGCCTCTCCAGCATTATTGCGGAAGAAGTATGGCCCAATGACTCCACCAGCCCATAGAGCACACCAAACAGTCAGTTTTTGTGGATGTAATGGCGTTTCAAGGGTCTCATGTGGATTCTCTTCACTCCAAATGCGGCAATTTTGCTTGTTGACGTAGCCATTCAACCAAAAATGAGCCTCATCACTGAACAAAATTTTGCGATGAAAATCAGCATCGAGATCAATCTCATTTTCGGCCCATACACCAAAATCACGACGCATTGCATGGTCTCGCGGCTTTAATTCTTGCACAAGCTGGATCTTGTAAGGTCGCAAGCCAAGATCTTTGCGCAAAATCTTCCATAAAGTTGATGGACAAAGCTCCAATTGCTGTGCACGGTGGCGAATCGATTCATTCGGGTCCTCTTCAACACTTTGCTCTACAGCGGCAATTGTTTCTTCGGTGCGCACTGTTCGACGTCTCTGCGGATGCGTATTATCACATAGAGTAAACGTAGTGCAAAAACGATCCATGGTTAACCGAATTAATTGCTCTGATGGACGATTATGTCGACCATAAAATTGACGGAGCTCGCGGTAAACTTCGCGAACTGAACCATTATTTTCGAAATAAATTTGCACGATTTGCAAGCGTTGTTCTTTTGTCAACCTGTTCATGATGAAATGGCAAACCAAACTGAACATAAATGACATTAGAGTTGCCAGATTTGAAAAACAAACCTGTAAAAAAAACACCCGTTACATATGTATGTATGTATGTGATGTTCACAGAACTTTTACTCAACAAAGCAGGTGCAACAGTAATCATTGCACACGCTGCGTATGTATATTTATTTAGTGTTGTTCATCATAGCATTCTTTCAGCAAGTAATCGATATGTGTTCATAACTTTAACGCGGGACGAGGAGGAGTGTTTATTTATGGCGTAATATTACCTATCCCTCCTTTCGATATAATAATGTGATATTACATATATTTCAAGTAATGACCCTTTATCTAACATCAAACTTCTCTAATAAAAGAGATCAATATATTGCGGAATAGTTTGGTACACGCAAGTGATTTAAAAATGGTCACTGATATCTTAACTAAGCAGAGTAAGAATGAAAGTTGTCCAACATGTAGGAAGCAGAATTTTAAGTAATATCAATATCAAAGCATTCACAACTATCGCAGTGAACCTCTTCATCGATCCAATCGTTTGAAAAATTGTTAGACCTTTAAATAAATAAGCATTTTACCAACTCTTTGTACAGGAAAATCCTCCTTCACACAAATATCCGAACCATTTCACCACACACTATTTTACATACATACATACACATGTATGTAAATTTGGTCTTATTTTTACGAAATGTACCCAGTCAGCACATTTAGACACATTTTGTTTTACGAACATTCGTCGTGTACACGAAAGATGGACAAAGGTTCGTAATCAATGTATAGAATTCGCTAGAAAATCTGATTCCACAATAAATTGATGTATCGGGCAAAAAGAATTCGTCCAATACTGCGTTTACGTCTCGATGAATGTTAAGTGCAGCTTATCCGTTTAGTCGATTAGGTTTACTGCGTCGATAAATATCTTAAAACAATTGTGATGGCAAATTTCGGAGTATTTGTCAAATAATTCCTTGTAGGCTTCTTCATCTATAGTTAGAGGTTTTGATGGAAAAATACGTAAGAATTTCCAAAGTATTTACGGTACTTTGAAAAACAGTCTTCAATATGAGAAATTTATATTTGTGCAAATGCTATAGATTTAGGCGTTTATTGTGATAGATTTTCTGATTTCGAAGCTGTCGCAGGTTCAGTGTTCAACAGTTGATTATTAGATAATAACCAAATAAATAGTAATGGAAAGAAGATGATAACGAAATAAATTGAAAGAATGAACCTAAGAGAAAAGTTTAATATTTATAAGTTAAATATAAATACTATGTTAACCTATCAGGTTATAGTTATTGGCTGGTATGGCCGAGTTCCAAGTTGCATATTGATTTGTATTCATGCGTAATATATACACGACACATAGAAAGTCTCTAAAAGCTCGGGCACACTTTTGTGAGTTAGGGCTCATTCTTGCTTTATGAGCAAATTACGATGAAACCAAGTAATGTCGCCTTGTAAAATTGGTCAATAAACTAAGATGAAATGAGGTATTTTATCATCAAGAACGAAATCACGAACAAATAGTATCAGCCCTAAATTTTATCAATAATAATAAAAAAAAAATTTCTACCATAACCAAACTTGACGACTCATTTTCAAATATTAACATTTCACTCAACTGATTTTTATTGCTAGATTTCTTTAATGATCGTAAATTTAAAAAAGGATATTATCACAAAAAAATTTACGTATGTTAAAAATGTACACAATCTCTCACATTTTTTCCTTTGATCAAAGGACTAAGCAAACCTGAGGCTACAGAAGCTGTCAAAACAAAGTAGGAATGGCGAATGTGGACGCACTTTGTTTATGCAAAGCATTTGGAACGAAAATACCTAATTTAAGTTATATTGGTCCGGCATATGAAATAACTTTGCTGCTTTGTTCCGGTTTCATTTCGATTGATACCCAACTTATACCACAACATTCGCGTTTTTTTCTAATTAATAAACTTTATTTTTTATTCATGTTCTTCAATTTAAAATGTGCTTTGGGGGTTTGAATCTCCAAAAGCCCTAGAGGACACGGGCCTGAATGCCACTATGACGTAGAACGAAAAAGCAAAGATCGCGGTGGTGGTCATAAATATGATTACGATAAAACATGGTATGAACGTCTCAGAAAAGTCGGAGAACGTTCACAAGAGGAAGAAAATTGTAATGGCGGCATACGGACTATAGCAGCTGTTTACGATGACTATCATGTGGGTGATGGCTGGTTTGATGGTGAAGACAAAATCGACATTCAACCTGCCGAACCGAAGTTATTACATAATAATAGAAATAATTTTGGAACAACTTTTTTTATAATTTTTTTATGTTAACAAAACAGTTGGATATTTCACATTATAAATTTGCAGAAACATAAATATGAGTGATTTATAAACAAAAGAAGAAGTTATGTACATATTAACGAAGAAGTGGAATACAAAAAAAACTAACTATTTCAGTAAAATTATTCAAAAGCATAAATTCGAATGCAACTAGGCGGGCTTACTTTCAAATGTTTTCTAATTCCTTTTCGGTCAAAAATAATTATGTTTATTTGTTGGAGAGGGTAAGATGCCATGTCATATTTTGGCGTTTTGTACTTCACTCACTTTTTTCGAATACGTTTCAAGTGGATAAATTTTTACCCGTAACAAAATATGCTAGGAAGAAAAAAAGCTGATTGAGTGCTCGCACGGAAAATCCAGTACCTAATAATAAACCAGTAACATGATTCAGAAAACAAGTCATCTTTGGATCTGAAAGACGAAAACACACACAGTTTCATTTGCAAGTTAACGAACGCCAATGTTGTACAAGGTATCTGCCGCGTGAACACTCTTAGTGGTCAGTTGATCTCAAATAGAAAACAATTATTTAAAATGTAAACTACTTATTTTTATTAAAATATGGAAAAGTGACTAGATACATATATAAACGTACAACAATTTTATGTAGTTTATTGTGTACACATATTAGGAATATGTGTATGTGCGAGGATAGTCCTGCATCTTCGGCCAGAGGGGTTGCACAACTAACACTTTTGAGAAACAAATTGTGAATTATGGAGTTGTCTATGTATTTTTGTCTGCATTTTTTCAATTGCGCGTTAAACTCAGATGTAACAGAAATTTGCCACTAGTTTTGCGTTTTCGTACTTTCTTGCATATTGATCTCTCTGAAAGCAAATGTCAAATGTGAAAGCATATTGCTTGGACTTGAGTACAAGACTGCTAGAAGCAGTTACATTTTTTACTGGAAAGCCAGCAGTATGTTTAAAATATTTTGCTGCTATATATTTGCGGAGCTCTTAAATTTAAAACTAATATTTTTTAAAAATTGCTTTCACTATTAATAGAAACTGAATTTGCTAAAACGAATTAATTATTTTTACTTTTATTTGGATTTTGCTTTCCTTAAGTATTTCGCCCAAGCTCATTTTAGCAAGCTTTAAACCAAAAACAACCGTAAAAATTGTTTTTATTTGTACTACTGCCTTCTTATATGAATTCGCCCTTGCTACCTGATCATTTTAAATTTTTGGGCATAACTTACGAACTCACATTGTTATAATTAAATGCATATATGAGTGTATATATATCAATGAAATGAAATGAATATACGACAAACCAAAATATGCATTGCACAAAAAGATGATCTCTAAAGCGATTTTTTGCGTCAAACGTTTTGAATATGAGTTAAATAATTCGACGGTTTTGCTGGGTGGGTATATACATTATATGTACGTATGTATGTACATACCTCCATATATACGAGTATAATTGTAAACTCTATGTGTAATAACACAAAAATATGTTTGAAAATAATATCGCTATAGTAACCAACGACTGACACTAGTCCGCTTATTTAACGTACACAACTTAACGAATAAACAACTTGAAATAGACTGAATAGACCCACTAAAACATGAGATGTGAAATGCACACCGATTTTAACATAACCCTGCGTACAAATGCATTATAAAAATTCTATCTGTTATATACAGTATAATTTGTTGAAATGAGTTACCTAAATAAGACAACATTTCTTGTCACAGAAAACAAAACGCCATGCAACTTCTTTGTAATCTACGTTCATTGGTAGAAATAGTATATGTTTAATTCCGTTTAGAAAACATAAGTATTCTTATGCATATGTATATCTGTGACCTTATGGAAAAGTAGCTTATGTCAAATAATATTTTGTTTAATTTGTATGTTAGCCTATTCTAGTAAAACATTTTTGATTGAAATCATTGCTATTCATGTGAGTTAATAGTTTAAAAAAAAAGTTGTGAAATCTGCTTATGGGGCTTTTTTACTGAAGAAACTGAATTTTGCATTTTACTGAAATTTAACTTAATTGCAATGAAAACTGTGAATTGAGCAGTGTTAAGTAGACATAAGTTGTTGTATTCAAATATATACATATGTATATCTTTTAAACCTGGGCATGTGGAGCGCTAAAGTCAATTTAACGGTGTTTCTTTTCTCGAAAAAAATGTTGCCGTCTAATATTACAACATTTCAATTAGGCTACCTGCCGTGTTTTGGTGAGGGGTAATTTCTTCTTTGGATGATACAAATTTGTCTTGTGGTAACACAATGAGCCTCCTATTACTGGCCTAAGTGAGCGGAAGCCACTCCAACCTAACCTAACCTAAATGCTAGGTTAGAGAGGAATGTGTTTTAGGGCTTTAATCCATCCGTAAACCAGATCTAGTAATGAAGTTGATGAATTTTGTTCTCGATCATGATGCGCTCTAGCGTTAGGACGAAATATTTGCTTCTTTTTCTATTAGGATAGGAAACAAGGGGATGCTGAAAAGTACTCCCAATGCATTAGCGGGACAGATTTGCATTGCTCCAGTAATACTATGCAGTTTGCCTAGTAAGTTAATTCCCTTTCTTTGTTTAGTTTTTGCTCACCACGCTAAGGTTGCGTAATAAAGGCAACTAATGCCTTTGTTGCTTTTCGCGTCAGCTTTGCGAGGTGATTGTTCCAGGTAAACTTTTTTTAAGGAGTACCCCTAGGTAGATCACTTCATTGGACAGTTTAATTATGATCCCATTAATGGAATGTAATATTGATATTCATTCTTCTTGTAAACGCCACCAGGGCAGTGTTAATAGAAAGCCCCTTTTCAATGCACCATATGTTGCTTGTGTTCACAGTTGGTTGCATGCGGTCCGAAATGGTGTGGTCATGGCAGCGTGCCATGTATGAATACTAAAAGGTCATCAGCATGTATGCAGACCTAGAGTGTGAATTAGCTCAACTATGACCATGATCCACTGTAGTGGAGAGAATACACCCACTTCCGGACAGCCTTTGGTGGCTTTAATAGTCTTATGTGAGCCACATACATCCACGCTTATTTTATTATTGGAACATTTTTCTATAAAACGGCATTGTTAATCGCCTCATAAGAACCCTCCAGAAATCCCAGAGAAAGCTATTTGTTTAGGTTATAAGGCCTTTCGATAGTTGTTCTTAAGCTATGTATTGTAGTTTCAGTTGACTTGCCTTTTCGGTATGCAAATTGTAGTTTATGCAATGGGGAGGTAACTAAGATGCACTTCCAAAGATGGTCATCACTGATCTTTTCCAATATATTAAGGAAAAATTAGCTGAGTTTGGTCTGTATGAATTGGGCAATTGTTCGGATTTGTTCCCTACCTTAGAAATAAAAACCACCTTGTCTTCAGCCCATTTTGTAGGAATATGTCCTAGCAACTGACTTGCACTGAATATTTTGGTTAAGGTATATGGATATTTACTGGTATGCCTTGATGCAATAAGCCAGGGTATATCCCATCGGGATTATGAGATTTGTATGGCCTGGATGTTGATATAACCCATTGAAACCGTTTTTCGTGGAACATCTATGGTTTTTTAGGGTATGTTATTTATTCCCTAAACGGCTGGACGGAATCGTACAAATTTACCTACAAATATCCTACAACGCTATAACATAGGCTATATGATGTGGGAAATTGTGCATTTAAAAAAGTTTAGACAAATAAATAAGTTAAATCATATATTGTTATATAACGACTGGACAGATCTGGATAAGACCATAAAATCGATTTGCCACCTGCTTAAAAGGTTACATTTAATTAAAACAATGAATGAAATAAAATATTGCAATATGGGTATCAAACGGAAGAGGCTTAATAAAGTTTTTCAAATGTTTTGAAAGACCACCTGTTTAAATGCAAATTATAATAATACAGTGCCAAAATTCAGGTTTTATGAAAACTTAATTTCACAAATAATTTTAGAGATGGTTGCCACCTGTATTAAAAATTAATCAAAATTATAACAAGTTAAATCAAATGCAATTAATATTACATACAAGGCTCAACAAAGTTTCATTTCCTAAATACTATTAAAGAAGGTTGCAACGGTTTGTATGCAAATTAAGTGAAATAAAAAATAAAACACGACGTTTATATGTGTCGCACTATCTAGATTATCTATGTATTATTTTATATTGAGAATAGAAGTAATCATATCATACATCGAGTTTCATCGAGTTGCGTTGTCGAGGCATGGCAAACTTATCTCGGTATTACCTGATTTCAGCGATGTCCATAATTTTGTCCACACTCTTTAATGTCTACTAGAACTGGAAAAACAATTGATAACCTAATTTTTTAAAACTAGCTTTAATTTTGAAAAACTATCGATGCACTTTCGATAGTCTTGACATATTTCGTCACTGCTTAATTGAAATTGACGCTGAATAAATCGATGTAACTGCGGTGAAAGCATAATTGTATCAGAGGAGTATGTCCTTAAGTAACTATTGCTGCTGTTTAATGCCAATTTTATATTCATTTCTACTAAAATTGCAAAAAAAAATTGGTGTTATCTCAAGATATATGTATGTAAGTACAAAAATCGAGTGTATACCATTTACTAATAAAATGCGTTGAAAAATGAAATTGCGATTCTACACGTATATTTTTAGAATTCGATATATCGATCGTTTTTTTTGGTACGACTATCGATAGTTTTCCACCTCTAATGTCTACTTCTATTGTTTTAAAACGTCATAGGCGGGTAATTGTACAGTGTGCGCGACACAACGAACAACAGAGAAAACAGAAGGAATTTCGCGAATGAATATTGTTTGTCCCAGTAAAATCTATTTCGATGTCCTCTTCAACCAGCATGTGTTATCCTTTATGAATGTATGTATGTATATATGTTCATACATGCATATATATGTATGTACATACAAATCATCTATAGATGTGTATGTATGTGCTTATATGCAAAAGCAAGCGAATGTATGTATGTATATCCTTATACTATATCTATAGTTATAGTTCTTTTTTAACCAGTGGCATTTTCCCATAGACCGACCACGAGATTTCTCCAATTTATGTGTGTGTATAATGTACACATATACGTAACTATTTAAAAACAAATTATTACAATATAAGATAACAAAAAATTTAATTTATAAGGGCTTAAAATACTTACCTAAAACCCGCTCTAATTCTTATAATAAATAGAAAATGCAGTTGTTTTTGATATACTGCGGTTTAGTAAAACAACGGTAATATAAATGGATGGCCCAACAAATACAATTGAAAACCTTACTTGTAGAAATTATAACAAAACTTCAAGAGATGCAAAGATAAATTATAAAAACATTAAACTTTCACTATAGAGTACATGTTTTAATATAACAATATAATTTATTTACCTACCTATGGTGTTAATATGTGTCTTAACTCTTTGATTTACTTTATGTTGTCCAGTACACTTCGCTCCAGACGGGTCGTAATGTTAATTTTTAATTAAATCATTTTATTTTTTACCAGTTCGGCAATTTTGTCTTTGTTTTTTTTTTGTTTTTGCTTGCTTCATCAATAAGTCTCTATATTTTTTTAATTAATATTTGACTGAAATTTCGACTCTAAAAGCTTTTTAAAATATTCCTCGTCATCACTTATTCTCAAAGGAATATTTTTTTCTTAATCCCATGTGTAGAATTTTGAAATTTCCTCTAATATTTTTTGCCGACTTTCCACTACATTTACATGTTATTAAATATCTTTTTTAGTGTTTTCGTCATACTTTACATATTTTTCAAAATTCAACTTTCTTTTGCCCATTTTATACAGTTGCTTTTAAATCAAATGTAATGAACCTCTTTCAAAATTCAAAGTATTGCTTACTACATACGCCAACCATCTGCAAATACTCGACGCAACATAAGTACACACATATGTATGTATGTACATTCATTCATGAAGATGAACGACAGGGCTGAACGCTCGTGAATGCATCGAAGCCGTTTGTATTTACATACATAGGTACATTTATGAACGCAGGTTGGATTCACAATAGAAGGCTGCATGCGCACATTCATTTCTTCCATTTATGCGAATTAGTCGAATGTGAATGTGCTGCTCATTCGATTCATGAAAGCATGAGTTCATAGTGGTGGGTATTCACAGCGAAATAAGAGAAGAATATGAATACTCTCTTGCCTCTCTCTACAATGAATGCATAAGTCTTCTCTTCGCCACACTCCCTTATACTCAATGGTCAGGCAGAGTGAACGCGCAAACTAGAAAATGTGTCGAATGTCGCGAATGTTTTGCAGACATTCACCACCAGCGATGCCTGTAGATGCTTTTAACTAGAAAAATAACTTAGGTATACATCAAAAAATACTAACATATGTACCTACATACATACTAATATATTGAAAATCAGGGTTTTCTGTATTCATTGCAAATATTATAAATTTGGCATTTTTGAGTGAAAAACATTAAAACTGCATGAAGATATTTTATTCTTTTAATTTTGCATTTGCAACAAATCATGAATTATTCTAACGTACATACATACATAAATATTTAAAAGAGATTGTTAATTTGCTGTTATATGAATATGCAGAAAACTGGCAAAAACGGATTGCACTCTGCGTTATATCGATTACAAAGCGCATAATATGTCTGTATATATGTATAGTACATATGTATGAATTAAAAATGGTCGCGGTAGAAACCCTAGCTTACATACCTACACAGGCAACCTTGAAATACTTTAACAAATATACATACATACATATGTATGTACATACAAGTGTTTATATTTTCTGGGTGGTTAAGGATCGTCAGTGATGTGATTAGTACTCATTGTTTTGTGTTTATAAGGATGTGTACATATGCATGTATGGAATTGTGCAGATACTGCGAAGGCAAAAAAATCGCAAGTACCTGTGTTAATCACTTGTGCTAAAAATTATAAAATAGAGGCTTACCAGTAAATTAAACCATTAATGTGTGACTAGTGCTTAACGCTTCAACAAGTGACAACATAATTCGTAACCGTCTGTATAATATCCCGCAAAGTGAAAAAAAGTAAAAACGTTGCAATGGACGCAGAAGATGTAAGTACACCGAATTGCCTAATTAATTTAAAGTATAATTTTCCTCAAGTTAAAAGTGTAACAAATAAATATTTTTATATATTTATAGAATTTAGTAATGGATTCCTCAGCTCCCAACGACTTGACCACAACCACACCTGGACCCAGTAATTCAGACATAAAAGCCAAAATTATTCAGAACGAATTTAAAATCAGCGATAAAGCAGGAAAAAGTAAAGTTTGGGAAATTTTGGGCAAAGTGGAGAAGAAATTGAAAATGTTGTAGCATGTAAAAAATGCATGAATGTGTACAAGTTTTCCAGAAATGCACTTCAAATTTAGTGAAACATAAGTGCTATTTGGTATCGAGATGTAACGATAGTGCCTTGGCCGAAAAAATAGACGTCGACGTTGAGACAAAAAAAAGCGGAATATTAATTCTTACTTTGTGGATAATAGAGAGCTGCCGATCATTTAAAATTGTGGAAGACTCCGGGCTGATAAAATTTTCAGAATTTTTAATAGAAACTGGCGCAAAATATGGGCAACATGTAGATGTAAGCAAATTACTACCCCATCCAACCACAATTGTACGGAATGTTGGTAAAATATATAACGCGTATTTTCCAAAAATATGCGAAGAAATTTGCTCAATAAAAAACGTGGGATTTGCCCTCACTTCCGACATATGGACAGATGATTATTTACGAGTATCGTATTTATCTGTGACGATTCACTTGATCAAAAATGGACAACTGATCACTCGTCTTTTGGGAATGAAGTCAATGGAAGGCGAAAGATGTACAGGTAATAACATTCAAATTTATTTTTCTTATATAGCTTTAAGTAATTTTACACGCTTTGTGATTATAGTTTGCTAAAATTGATTGCTTTTTTTATTTATTATTTTATTTTTTTTTTAGGTGGAAATATTACAAAAAAGGTACAGAAACTCCTGATCGAATTTGATTGCACACTCAACGATAAGGTCATTATTGTCACAGACAGAGGTTCAAACATGGTGGCAGCATTCCGCACCTTCAACCGCATAAACTGCTTAAACCATTTAATGCACAACATACTGGAAAAATCAATGAAGGAAGTTTCTGAGGTGGCGAAACTTTGCAAATATTCTTCAAAACTAGTCAAATTTTTTAAAAAGTCGGGCATAAATTCCTCATTAAGGACATCTTTAAAAAGCTTTTCATGCACACGCTGGAACACCATTTATTATATGATTTCTTCAATAGAGAAAAGTTGGGTTGAAATCGTTAATATATTACAGGAAAAAAATGAACTCAACAAGATGGATAATATTAGTTTGAATTGTATTAGAAGTGTACTACAAGTATTAAAACCCTTCGAAGAGTCCTCTAGGAAATTGGAAGCTGAAAAGGATGTAACTCTTCATTTAGCAATAGTACATATACATCGTTTGAAGAAATCGTGTATGCCAAATAATGAAGATGCAGATATTGTCAAAAATTTAAAAGAAAGCCTGAGTAATCTGATAGATACTATTGTATTGCCAAACATGTCAATTTACCACAAAGTTGCAATTTTCTTGTTCCCTCCTGCCAATAAGCTGGTTATATTTAATGAAAATGAAAAAATTCGTATAAGAACTGAATGTAGTAACATAATGAGAAGTTATATGAATGATCTAAGTAACGAAGAAAGTCAACCTGAATTGTCTGCTTCCGTGTCAGCTTATAATTCGCAAATTTTTATGGACTTTTTCCAACCTCAACAATCATTTAATTTAGAAGAAAAAATCAGCAATGAGTTACGCATATATGAAGACACAAATGTAACATTTCATGACGATTTTGATATCCTTCAATGGTGGCACTTGAATAAAACGCAATTCCCACTACTCTATAAAACAAGCTGTAAAATTTTAGCGGTGCCAGCTAGTAGTGCCGCTTCTGAAAGGATTTTTTCAAAGGCGCGGCATCTTATATCAGAGAAACGAAGCTTAATCGGTTCCAACGCAATCAATGTAAATCAACTAATGTTTTTAAATTGTAATGTGAATCGAATTGAGATTATGAAAGAGTTAGGCCAAGAAACCAACCCTTGAAGAAAATAATGTCCTTAAGAACACAACTATGTATTTAAATTTATGGAATTAATAAATTAGTTTTAGAATATATCTACATATGTAAGCATGAAATACTTTTTTTTTAATTAAATATATATGCGTATGGAATGAATTAATTTTTCAGTCATTGAAAAATCTTGCTATTTTTTATCATTTTCAATACAATAGATTTAAAAAAATATGTCGCATTTTTTTCTAATTAAATACTTTGATCCATTTAGCAAAACTCTGAAATTTTGCCTTGCAATATTAGCACACATGCGAATATTCATTGTGCTCAGCCACACATTCGAATGCTCATATGTAGTTGCACAACTTATTTACGTCTCTTCGCACAATGTGTTTCTCTTAAATTTTGTAGCAACTGAGCTACGTACTCACAGCTATCTACACACTCATTCATTCATATCGCTGGCTGAGCGTTGAGTGCGTCGACTGTTTGTGATACAAGCGAATGTCTAATAGTGCGCACAGTCACCGACGTGTCCGTTTGCCGTGTCTGTTTGTCGGGAGATACACAAAATTGAGCAAAACTTGTGCCCGCGCGTATGTTTTGTAAACAAACTTTGCGTACATAAAACTGTGTTTGTATGCATCAACACAATGTTGCCATTCCTTTGTTTGCATACATATTTTTACACACATCCGCGTTGTCAATTACAATTTTTCATTGTATAATAAACCAAAGCCAAAAACCAACAAATGCAAATAGTTCATTTATCTATAATTAACATTATTAAACATCGATTTTAAATTAATTTAATAAAAATTTAAATTTTTATAAGGTTATTTTGTTAATGATTTTAAAAAGTTCTGCTTGGCAACACTGTGCGGTGAGAGAGCACTCAGCTGACACGGTTTCACGGCAAAAATCTAAATTTCTCTGATTACACACGTACACGTCGCGCGTACCCGTCACACGAACACGTTGATGAGTTTGCATTTACATGGCGCTCTCATAAGTTTGATCGTGTCAGCTGACACGTAGCGTACGTTTGCGTCGGTGACTGTGCGCACTATAATTCACAAATGCATACTCGTACGAACAACAGCACAATTTTTTCTGTCTACATATCATTATTCTCACTCACGAAAGGTTTTTTCGAGTCGGTTACATAAAAATGAAAAGATGAACGATAATTTTCAATAGAGAAAAAGATTTCCAAATTCAGACGATTTAGTTTAGAACCGAATGGTTCGTCGGGCTTTTCGTTCGAGATAGAGAAACAGGCCGTTAATGTCAAGGGTGTTGATTCTACAAATACAAAAATGTCATGTATGCATGTATTTGGTTTTTGATTGTGGTTTGTATTTGCCAACTTTTAGCTATTTTTCCCGAAGGAGATAGAGGAAAAGAAAATACAAATACTCTTACTTTTTCGCTCTCACTCACTGTGGCGAAATAAATAATTTTGACCGTCGGCCACCAACCAGATGATTAATAAGGTGGTGTTCGCTTTATTATCAAAGAACGTATGTAGATTACTAAGAAGTTGCATACTTTCACCGAATATGCCAACAGAATATTTTAGCTTATTTCGCTATACCAGAACAAATTTGACGTTCAGTGATTGCTATTAGAAGCTGATTGGATCCAATTTGTTTGTGGTGTGGTGAAGTAAGCTAACATTTCTCACCACAGGATAATGTTCTTAAACTCTCCTTTTACAATTTTTTGAATAAGTCATCAATTTATTTTGCTTGTAATTTAGTTTTGAAAATATTAGAAGATTAAAGCTAACTTAATAAACCTTTAAGCGTAAAACAACACTTATAAAAATACTTGAAAATATAAAATAAATATGATGTAATGTAACGGTTAATTGAAATATAATGAACCGCTATAGCCTTGAGTATTAGTAGAAGGTACTTCCGTTACAACATTATAAAATTCGGTGCAATTTTATTGAGTTCGATGCCAGCCAGGTTTTTATTAAGGAACATTATGATACAGTAACAATTTCTCAAAGTGGTAGAGGCTATTAAGGAGATCACCACATCTCCTCATAAGCTTTGTTTCTTTTAGACTTTATCAAGGCTTGAACCCAGGCCCACGGATTCCCGTGTCAGCATTCACGCTAACGGCATGAAAATCGTTTGTTTTCTCATCATCCCTATATCCAATTAGTAAATATATACATAAATACATTTTGTGTTCTAGTTATAGTTTGATTTTAGGCGTGCTCGTCCTGTTTGCAAATATCATATTATTTTTAGTCTTATATGTAAGAAACTATTGTAATTTTACCGAGCTCGGTGCCAGTTTTTATTAGGGAATATTATGGGAAAGCAACAATTTTTCAAAGTGGTAGAAGTAATATCTGCTATTTCGGAGATTGCCACATCTCCTCATCAGACTTCTTTCTTTCCAAACGAAACTGAACCCATTGAACGATTTACACGCGGTTAGTCTGGCTCAGTGGTTGAATGCTGGCCTATAAATTCGTGGACCTGGGTTCAAAGTCTAAAAAAGAAGAAGTCTAGAAATAACAGCTATCACTTCCACCACTTTGAAAATTTGTTGCTTTCTCATAATGTTCCCTCGAGCCCAACAAAACTACACTAGTTTCTAAAATATAAACCCAAAAATAATATAACAATTATAAAATTTTATTTTGTAGGAAATGTTTCTCTCAAAAATTTCATGTTTATGTTTGTTTTCTTTGATAAGCAATTTTAATTATAATACAATTAGGCGAAGGAGATACATATCTTATTAATTTTATATTACTATTGTTAATTTTTTTGCAATTAACTTAGTTTTCACAGTACAGTTTAAATATTTTTTGCTTTTAAAACACATGACAATGACCTGTTATACTAATATCATTTAAAAAGTCTTTCTATGGACTGCCCGTTGTCCCTCTTCCTCATATTCACGTTTTGAAATCCACATTTTCTTAAAAGTGTCTAGAGATGCTAAAATGGAACCTCCCATCCACGTAGAGTACAAACGTTCTTGTGGAGCAGCAATCTGTATATAAAGAAAAATCAAATACTTAAAAGTGTGTGGCAAAAAATGAAAATAATGAGACTAAAATTATTGATTTCTTTTCTCGAAAAAAATGTTGCCTTGTGGAGAAATGTTAAGGAATAACACTGGTTGGGAAAACCCAAACAGGACACCATTATGTCGAGAAAACAAGCCATTGGTTTTTCCCATAATCAAGACCCCTTAAATTATTTTATGCTGCTATGAAAATAAAACATTTTAATTAAAACTATTTGAATGGTTCTGACCAAGGCGAATTCATGTCAGGTGGTTTTATGCGTACAAAAAAAAAATGTACACTAAAAAATTATATGCACAATGACAGTATAATTTACAACAAACATACCATTTTGACTTAACGTTCACCAAGCGAATTCAATCAGGTGCTCTATCAACTTCAGCTTATATGAATTCGCCTTGGTTCTGACGACAAATCTTTTCTACTTACATTTCTGTTCACGAAAAAAGTAGCAAACGTACTGGAAATGTTGTCTTTCCACTCTCATTTTACAAGCATATTTGTTGCGCATATGTTGTAACGCAAAAAAAAAATTTACTTCTGTTTAGAACAAATGCTGAACAGCGTCAGCAAAAAAATTATCAAAAATCAACCAGAAAGCTGCACCTTCTTATAGTATAATTAAATGGGATACAAAAATGCGAAAAGTTTGGATTAAAAATCCATGGTTTTTGTTATAAAATATTATTAAAATGAAATTACGAAAGACAAAATTTTCAAAACCAGTCAATACATTGTGCTACTATTTTCAAAAATGCAGGTGTAGAAAGCACAAAATATCAATTAAGACTTGTGGAACAAACCTTTTATCCGAATTTCCCCAAGACTTACATGGTTTCTGTTATAAAAAATTATTTAAAAAAATATTTAAATTAAATTATGAAAGACAAAATTGTAAAAACTTGTCAGTACATCGTGTTACCATTTTCGAGAACACAGGTGTAGAAAACATAAAATTTAAATTAAGACTTGTGGAAGAAATCTTTTATCCGTATTTCTTAAAAAAGTAGCAACGCTAAATAAAATATTAGTAAAAAATGTATAACTCATCGGAAAAATATGAAAACAATGGCGGAAGGAGCGATAGTGGCAGGTCAAAGTGTATATTTTTTTTATAAATTTGTATTTGAAGCCATTGAATTAACGAATTCTTACAGAAATGTAAAATAGTAATAACTACGATAAAAAAGACCTCAGATGGTTGATTAAAATGGCATAAGGCCACGTAAAATCAGCACCTGAAGAACTGAAATTCATATCATAATTACTTTTCGAGAAACTAATTTTTAAGGTTTTATTTTTAGGTATTTATCGACAAACGATTTAAATAACACCAATTGCGAACATTGTTAGGTCGGATTACAACCTTTTAGAATTAAGAGTATTATTAATAACCGCGAATATTTTAAGGCCCTCAGCATACAAGTATTTAGCAAAGAAAAAGCAGATACTAATTATTCATAAATTATTAATAGATAGAATAAAAAAGAAGGGGCCCTAGAATGCTCCTCTGCGAAATACCAGAGAACGCAACAAACAGACGGGATGTGACATTATCAACGGCAACAACACAGCTTCTATTGGATAAATATGACTTGATTCACGAAAAAAACTTGGAGTGAAACCCCATTGACGCAAGCTTTGGCAAGAGTATTTGGTGGAAAACTGGGGCAAATACCTTAGAGAAAGTAGTGTAAATTGTGTCGAATTGAGATCTGTTATGTACGAAAACGAAACCGTGCTGATTGGTAGAAATTACGAATATCTCAAAAAGTCTTGAGACAGACAAGAGCTTTGAAATCGACCTATAATTACGAGCATCATTTTTGCTTCCACTCATAAAATAGGGGAAACGAATGCCATCTCCTAGTCATCCACAAAAATACCAGAAGCCAGCGATTTATTAAAAATAGTTGACAGGGACGCTGCAGGGCACAACCACTTTTTCAGGAAATTAGGAGAAAGACCATCCGCATCAGTTTTAAATGAAGGTTTGATCATTCTAATACAATTGATGACTTCAGTAACAGATTAACACAAAGATCCAAAATTAAGCGAGGAATAACTCAGGTAGACAAATGAGAATCGAAGTCAAAGTCGGATTCAAAATTAGAGCAAAAAAAAAATCAGCGAATAAGATTACAGAATCTACGGCAGAATTTGCATATTTATCATTGTAAAATAAATTATTTGGCGCCGTCGAACACTTTTTTGATTTCATAAAATGCAGGAGGCTTTCGAGTCTGAAATATTATTTTCAAAATTCGAAATATAATTTATGTGCAAGAACTTATTCCAACAGTTAAATTCCTTTAGATAGCACTGAAATTTAGAATAATACACAGTCTTTTTATATAACTTGTAAAATCTGTTTTTCAAATTCTTCAGATGCTTTAGCCGTTTGATAAGTCAAGGTGGCAAGTATTGCAACAATCGATTCTTAAAAAAATTTCGTCAAAAGTAGAGAAATCACATGCCCTGGAATTGAATTTGAGCCTAACACGTCAGGAAGCTCGGCAAATTCATAAAACTCTAATTCGAGAGTAAGAACATTATGTTTAGCAGTAGGGGATATGAGTATTATACATTCCGACAAAGCGTAGTGAACATTATTGGAAATAAAAATTAAACCTAAGATTCTAAGTGCAGCCGAGTTACCAACTCTATTGGCATAAATTAAAATCCCCGAGGACACAAAGATGAAATTTTTAAGTATTTATTACTAGTATTGGATTCAGTTACGGCAATTACAGAACTTGCAGTGTTACGAACTGTTACGTTCGTAGGCCAAATATTCGCATTAATACCTTATCATAATAACACTCAGAAAATTAATCGAACAATAATATATACATACATATGTATACTGGGTAGTCATAATTCTTTACACAAAGCTAAAATTATCATACTTGTTACTGGAAGGCCTTTGATTGTTTTTTTTTAACACCTGTATTGAAAAATGTAGCTGTTGTTAAATTCTTTGCAGTTTACAGACACCTAATACAAATTCAAAAAAAAAAAAAAAAAAAAAAAAAACAACGGTACTTTTAATTTTCAAGCAAGTGATTTCTTTGTTAAGTGAAATACAATTTTAAGATATAATAATAGTATTTAGTAAGAACATTGACTAATATTCCGTTTCATTGTCTTTGACATCGATTACTGCTTGGAGCCTGGAAGGAATGGATTCAATAAATTTGTGGATAAATGGTATTGTGAGCTTCTCCCAAATTTCCTTGATTTCGTCATTGTGTCATATCTTTTCCAATTCTTATTGATTGTCCGTTGTGGTTTGATAAAAGGCCAAACATTTTCAATGATGTTTAGATCTGTACTTTGAAGTGGTCAAGGTAGAACAGTTTGATTTACTTGACTCAAAATGTCTTGTGACATGGCGCGTTATTATGTTGTAAAATCCAATCGTTGGTTGGGAAAAGATTATTGGCCGATGTGAATGCATGATCATTAAGAATGTCAACATATCCGGTTTGGCTTGGGCCGCCTCCGAATCTGTTAAGAGGCTGCACTGCCCTATCGCGTAAGCTTTGTGGCAAATGCATGAATTTCCATCCAAATGCACACAGAATTGAAATGGGTACTCGTCTGTCCACAACACATAACTTTACTTACGACATCCGTTTTGATTTTTTTGCTTTTTAATCTACGCCGCACTGTTGCTTCACTTACGGCTTTTCCAATCAATCCCTTGGAGTTTGCTGCGATAGCAACAGGACTTAACGATGGATTCAGCCTGATGGCTTTCGTAAGTATTCTGCTGTCTCTGTGGTTAATAATGGGCTTGCGACCAGTCCTTGCTTTATTTGTTAAATTTCCGTAATTTTCCTTTTGTTTAGTAAATTCTAAACGATTTTTCGTGAAATTTGGTAAAAAAAAAAAAATCCGGAGAAGAAATACCATTCATAAATTTGGTAACGTTTTCTGCTCGTATTTCAATGCATAACTCTATTGTTTTAACCATTTTAATTATTTAACTTTCAGAACAAGCAGTTTTTCACGAATAAATCCAACAGCAACACTCTACCATAAGAAAACTACAACTTTCAGTTTTTTTTAATATTGTGTAATTACTATTGTCGCAAATAAAAATTGTGTAAATACTTTTGACGCAAGGTGGCAAAAATTAAAACGGTTGCTGTAAAATGAAAAGTACCGTTTTCGTTGAATCTGTACTAGGTGTCTTTGCATACTGCAAAGAATTTAACAACAGCAAATAAAGGTGTTAAACAACAACGACCAAAGGCTTTCCAGTAACTAGTGTGATAAATTTTACTTTGTGTATATAATTATGACTACACCTGTATACATGTATAACTTTTTTAAAGAAATAAAATTTCCTTAGGCATCAAATGTGTAATTTTTTTTCTTGTAGTGTACGACCTCCCTTTTCACAAAAATATCATGGTTATTCTGTTGTCAAAAAAATATCTTTCAAATTATTCCACTATGTAATAAAATAAACTTATACCTAGTTTTAATTAGGTTATTTTTCATGGCAAATCGTGCCATTGCAATGAAAACAATCAAAATTTTGTCGTTTTGCTTCATATTTCCCCGTCAAAAATTTTACCTAATGAAAAGGGGGCATTATTAATTTAGTTATCAGTCCATCTGATTCAAAGGTACATACATAGGTACGCTACCGCGCAGATGCAGTGTATCTCTAAAAATTACTAAGAAAAATTTCGATTTACCATTGAGTCATTGTAAGGTGAGAGAAGTTTACGGTTCGATTTGGCCCAGATTGCAATCTTGAACAAATGGCTTCCTCATGCCAAAATACGATACAGATGACTAACTCTCTTATTTTATAAGGAAACTAGTAAATATATAGTCGCTGGTCTACTTGCCATGGCTACCAATATTGTACTTTGTACTATGTTTGTATATTATAGCTTCAAAACTCACTATAGAGAAATGCACAGTTTACTGCTTTAACAAATAACTTAGAAAATAATTGACAACTTTGCTAAAATATACAGGACATTTAATTAACATAAAACCAAATTGACTGTCACTAACGGTCAGTAGTGGATTGTCATGCATAATAAAAATTTTAGTATATGAGTGCTTAGTAGCTGCCAGTCTACATTCATACATAATCGGGGCATAAGTCATCTCCAAACCGTTGCCCATTGACGCTCCACAACCAGCGTCCATAGCAAGGGAGATAGCGTATGTGTTGTGTATTTTTATATCCAAGTTCAAGTGAAAAATATTGTATATTCGGTCATATTACGGTTGGCGTCGTCAATTTTCAGTACATTGTAGGGTTTATACACTTTATGTATAAACCATGATACATAAAGAAGGTAACTTTTTGGACGTCATACTAACTAGTCGAAAACCATCTTTTCTATGTTTGTTTCTTTTATTTGAAATTAAAAAATAAAAGAAAAATACGACAAATGCCCAGTTATTTCGCATATTCGAGAGAAGTCGCTGCCGAAATGAGGTGTTAAGGAATGTGACTTGCCCAAAGTATGTATGCTTAGCTCATTTTACACGCACGATTAAGCCGAAGTACAGTGTCAAAACTACTTCAATGCTTGAAGTACATAGTCCAAATTTTATGTCGCTAATTTACAATCGGAAGCTAATTTACAATCTGAGTTTTCAAGTTTTTTGGAACAGACAACACAACGTTTGTCAAAATTACTTGGAATCCATTAACCGCTGATCCTAATTCCATGAAATGTTAATTATTAAACACAAGCCTTAATTTAGATGAGGAAATTCTAAAATGGTGTTTAAACCATCCGACAGTCCCAATTTTTGACGACAATATTTGTCGTTTGCACTAACGATTGTGCGATTCACTAACTTATTCTTGACGACACTTAGCAGCTGTCTCGTTGTATTTATTCAAAGTGGTAAAAAGTGGTACCTCTGACAAACTAAATGTCAAAATAAGCGAAAAGCACAAAGAGGAATAGAGAACAAACAAACGAATGCCTGCTGCCAAATACAAATTTTAGCGATTTTATTTTATTTCGTTAAAGTGAAATAAGATACTAGTTTATTTCAAACTACAAACGTTTATAATTCTTTTTATATATTGCAATGTTCCATTGTAGCAGAATTCCAGACTCTCCTCTGAGTTGTTTGGTAGAATAGTCATCAACTCGACTCCAAGGAATATCCGGAATCACCTGCAAATATGCCATGGTTTTCGTTTCCAAAATTCGCGGTGTGCTCCAGCATATTTAGGATTTACATTGAATATTTACATTTTTTAAAATTATAATCATTTATCATTTATATTGATAGGTTCTAGCGGCTTTAAGATTCTACGTAATTGGTAATTATTAAAACTAAACTATACTTCTGTTTTTATGCTTGGAGCCTAGATAAAAGTTTGCTTTTACCATTTGCACATTAATTGAATGGTAGATATGGTGGTTGGTATAAGCCTCCCCATGTTTCTTTGGTGGCAAAATTGATATGCATATGAGTACAATCCTAATAGTGCCTCCCACAAAGGGTAACGACGCTAAAGCAAGCATTTTTTTAGCAGCTTGGGTCATAGGAAACCTCACTTTCTGTTGCATTCAAATGAAACGGAGTGTCCACATCCCGAAGCAAATTGCGATCCACTGTTGGAACGCTTCAGGTCGTGATAAATTATAGCCAAATATTTAAAGGACATTATTTAATGTTCCTTTTTTAACTTCAAGACAACAAATCATCAAATTTTAAATTTATGTTTTATTTAAGATGAAATCACGAATTTTTCTTTTCTCGATTTAGTTAACAACATCAAATTTGTTGTCGTTTAGCTTTCGGTAATCGACTAACTAACGACAACAGCTGATTCGGCGTATGCGAAAATCGTTAAAAAATGAATATTGAATAACAGCATCGTTAAAATTTTCATTAAGATGAGTTCAATTTTTATTATTATTATCTCAAATAATCTATTATTTTTAATTCAAATATTGTACGAGTATATACATAGGTAAAACACATTTCTGTGGAAAAATAGGTTCATTTTAATTAAATAAATATATATTTATATATGCATAAATATAAAAAGCTCAAAAAAGCCAGCAAACTATTCTTAATATCTTCGGCTATGTTTATAAATATTGATGAAATATAAACTTTTAAAACAAAGCTTTTCCGTCGATAAGTTTTCCAATTAAATGAAATCATCCATTTTGTAAGAAATGCACAAAACCCCTACAAATATCCGATAATCTGTTTTTTAATCAAAATAATCAATTCAAAATTTAACTACCTTCGTTTTTGTATCATGGTATAAACTCCTTTTATTGTTTTTATGAATATGCTAATTTTGTATTCTTCATTGAAATTCTTATATTCTTCTTATTCATAAAAGGTGCTGTCGAGAAAGTAGCTTAGTGAATTCGCTTGCTGGGCTGAATGTCAAAACTTTGTGTTTGTTGTAATTCTTACCGATGCTCAAAACGAGGTGTCACTACGAACACTACCTTTATATTATCGCATCATGACTATATTATATATCAACTAATTTAAAAAAACTAAATATTGGTACAAAATGTTTTTCAATAATGCAATGAATTTCAATGAACAATAAAAAACAAATAACAAGAAGTTTATACATAAAGTATATAAACCCTACATTTACCCACCCTCCATTAAAACTATAATTAAAATCTTAAATTTCTCGTGCCCTACTACTTTCGCCGTCATCACGTTGTTGTTGTTCTTGTTGTAACAACCGTCCTCATGTTGTCGTTGTAACAGCATAAGACACTCCTCATAAACTTATAGTCGGCATCGCTTATTACCAACGTTTTTCGCAATATTTTCCGGAACCCACTGCAAAAGTAGATAACACTTCAAAAACGTCAACATATCCCACAGCTGCAATATACCAATTCAACGCAAATAGCTTCGTTCCACCAAAAGTAAATAACACTTCAAAAGCGTTAACAAAACCCACAGCTGCAATATACCAATTCAACGCAAAGAACTTCGTTCCACCAAATCCATACAATAACGTCCATTTGGATAAATTCGAACTTGTAACTACAAAACCGTCGACGACACCAACAACCAAAGCTATTTTTGTAATACTAACATACAACCGCTATTTTAAATTTCCGAATCCGCAAATTGATTACACAAATGGATTAACAATCAAGTGAAGAACAAATATGTTTACAAATTAAAAATGTCAGCACAGCAATTATCATCTACGCATTTTTGTCATTTAATGTAATCTACGACAACAACGGCGATTCAATCAATCGCAGTTCAATCTGCCAGCGACATATTTTTAGGAAAATAACCTAATATTAATATAATATTTTATTCATCAGTTCACTGGTGGGGGAGTAGATGTAGGGTTTATACATCTTATGAATAAACCATTTTTTTTATTAATACATTAATCGACCAATCGTCTTGTACATTGCCAACTCTTTGTCTTCATCCCAAATGCTGCCGGCTAGCGACTTGGGGACTTTGTTGTGGCTCTGTACCTTGTTGACGATTGCGGTTGTATGCGCAGAGAAAGAGGCTAGGATGTCAAACGTAGCACCCAAAATTTGTGTGTGATTTATTGTGGGTATGGGAGTACCATCCACACGTTTGTTAAATTGCAGCCTGACCTCGTTCAGGTGGTGCATAGTGTATCCAAGTACTTAGTAGGGTAAAGAGATGGATTCCGACCAGTGAAGAAACGAGCAGGGTCGAAGAGATGACCGTTCACTTTCGAGCACATGTCATCAATTGCCTATGAGACTATGGAAATTTCCTCGGGTGGTGGAGCTTCGATATATAGTGATTAAACAATACCTGGGGAAAAAACGCCAGCCTGTGGTACCCTTTGTTTTTGAGTCTTTAAAATATACCGACGTTGTCGATATACATTCCCACGACAGTCGGTTCTACGTACCGGAATGACCTGGGTTTCACCCGGCCAAGGACTGTTGTTCCGGCGATCTAACCCTGTTTAGAGCGGCCTACCCCATAAGTTGTCTGTCTCTCCTGGAGCAACTCCTTGCAGCAGGGGTGCTTCACCTCCTTCTGGTCAGGGCTGGCATCGAGCCAAACCCTGGTCCAGAAACCTATTTTTGCTGCGTTTGCCAGAAAAAGCTCCATCCGAACTCCACTTCGGTAAGGTGTAATTCGTGCGACGGATGGAGCCATCTTAAGGTCTGCTCAGGCCTTAAGACCCATAAGGAGTGGTCCAAAAATTATGTGGCCCCATGTTGTTCGCGCCCTAAGGCGCCCATAGCCTCTACGGCTCCCCTAGTTGCACCTAGTGCACCGGTGCCTAGCACCGGCAGAACCTCTACGGTTCGCAGGAGCACACAACAACATGGTCGCTCCCCTCCCCCCCCTCAACCTAGCTCCGCCCCCCGTGTGGGGAGTAGCCAGCAGCTCCTGGTACCCCACACAGTCTGTTCCGTGTGTCAGGCTAGGATATACCGGAATGCGGCATCAGTCAGGTGCAATTCGTGCCAAGGCTGGTGTCACTTTCGAGTGTGTTCTGGCCTGCGCACCACACGTGAATGGTCGGGTGACTACCTGGCTCCCTGTTGTAGAGCCTTGCAACCGCACGCGCCAGTGGCGGCGCTGCCAAACAACACCATAAAGCAGCCCAACGTGCCAATGCATGTGCAGCAGGGTCCAGGTGGGCAACATCACCCTTCCCTCACACCCCTCTCCGCGACGACTCTACCGAGGCAAACGAGACTCCTTCAGCTGAACTGCAATGGGCTGCAGGGCAAGATTGAGGAGATAACCGACTTTATGAGTCGGCATAATCTGTCAATAGCTGCGATCCAAGAAACGAAACTGCACAGCAACTCAACTTTGTTGAGTTGCAATGGCTACAATGTACATCGTAAGGATCGCGAGCGAGGTAATGGTGGTGGCTTAGCATTCATCACCCATCACACGGTGCAATATCGTCTTATTGAAGAAGACATCGACCGCAGGGACACTACCTTAGAATGTCAAGGAATAGCTGTCCGGTCAGGCGATGTCGAGCTCGAAATATTTAATATTTATATACCCCCTGTCACCTGCTGCCCGGCAGGATATCACCCTGACATAGGTGCGCTCCTCAGAGGTGAAAACCGATTGGTAGTTGGTGACTTTAACGCGCACCACGATCTCTGGCATTCAAGCCTACCAGCTGATCGTAGGGGAAATGATTTGGCAGAGCAGATAGACGATACGACATTCTGCACGATGAATGATGATGCCCCCACCAGGATTATGGGTAGTTGCAGCAGCTCGCCTGACCTAACGATAGCTAGCGCAGGTCTGATAAATAGCATAACGTGGCGACCTATGCTATCGCTTGCATCAGACCACCTACCTATAATCATCTCGATTGACAGACCTGCTGACTTTGTCTCCGCGGACCATCGGACCTATATCAACTTTAAAAAGGCTGACTGGGTCAGGTTCGCGGAGTTCACCGAAAATGCCTTCAGGTCTCTTCCCGCACCCACCGACGTTCGAAAAGGCGAACATAAGTTCCGCAAGGTGGTTGCGTCAGCTGCGGCCCGCTTCATTCCGGCAGGGAGGATCCCTGAGATCCGTCCCAACTTCCCGGCTGAAGCGGCCGCCCTAGCGAACGAACGCGACCACCTTCGCCGCTCCGATCCCCGTAATCCTAACATCCAGGATTTAAACGTGGAGATTCGGAGGCTGGTGGACCAACACTAGCGGAACAAGTGGGAAGAGCATCTGAAGTCCTGTAATCTGGGCACGGGTGTTGGTAAGCTTTGGTCTACCGTGAAGTCCTTATCCAACCCGACGAAGCACTACGACCGAGTGGAAATTTCATTCGGGGATCGTGCCTCGTCGGACCCGAAGAGATGCGCGAGCTATTTTAGCCGACAGTTTATACTGCATCCTTCGGGGGATAGGACCAAGCGGAAGGTGACCAGGAGTCTGCGCAAATTACCGAACAACAGCGCGCCTCTTACCTTCACTTGTGGCGAGGTAGAGGAGGTCATCGGGAAGGCGAAAGCCTCCAAGGCCATTGGCCCTGACGGGCTAAGCGTGTTGATGCTGAAAAATTCAGGCCCCGCGGGAGTTGAGTTCCTCACTGGGATCCTCAATTTGTCCATGGCCACCCTCATCATTCTAGACATCTGGAAGGTTCGCAGGGTGGTCCCACTACTGAAACCAGGGAAACCGGCCGACAAGGGTGATTCCTATCGACCGATTTCCCTGCTTTCACCTGTGGTAAAGACACTTGAGGCCCTACTCCTCCCGTGCTATACATACCACCTTGGGTCAGCTAAGCATCAACATGGCTTCCGGATAGTGTACAGCACAACAACAGCACTTAATGCCATAAACACACAGGTGAACCGTGGTCTTAACCAAAACCGCCCCTGTGAGAGAACCGTCCTAGTAGCGTTGGACCTGTCGAAAGCTTTCGACACAGTTAGCCACTCCACGCTACTAGCTGACGTGGAAGCATCAACTCTCCCGCAGGGACTGAAACGGTGGACCGCGAATTACCTGTGTGGTCGTCAATCATCGGTATGGTTTAGAGACAGAACATCGAAACCAAGGAGGATTAAACAAGGGGTACCGCAGGGTGGCGTCCTGCCCCATTATTGTTTAATCACTACATCAAGAAACGTTGTTATTATTATTATTATTTTTATTTATTACGGTCATATGACCTATTTATATGTACAAAGTATTTAAATACATAACATTTATTGCTAAATTCAATTTTATGTACTAAATAATTAGATTAAGTCTTATATATTAAGCATTATATTAAACATTATACAAAACTATACATAGCAACTAGAATAGAATAGTATGTACACGCTTTCCATGTGCTACAAATTTCTTCTGTTAAGCGGGTGGAGGGGTAATTGTATGGGGCTTTCGTCGCAGTGATCGGGAAGGACGTGTTCCCGAGTCAGCTCGCCGCCAATTCTTTTGGATATCAGATGGTCGGAAAGAACATGTTCCCGAGCCATCCGTTTGCTGATGCTGAGCTGGTCGAGAAGGACGAGTTCCCACGCCAGTCGCTCGTCGTTTCTTTTTCATGAGCAGACGGTCTGAAAGGACGGATCCAAAGCCGCGCTGCCTGGGCCGTCGGAAAGGACTGGTTTCCGAGCCGCGCCTTCCCCGTTCATGCTGCAGTGACGGTCGGAAAGTACAGGTTTCCGAGCCGTCACCCGTTGCAAGTGGTCCCACCTCTTTAGTCATTTCGTTACTTATAGATCTAGAATCACACTTCCAGTATGGATGCAAAGGACTAGTTCCCATCCGACACTTTCCATGTACTACAGGACTAGTTTCCATACCACCTCTTCAGTGATTTTCATCTTATAGGCATCGTTCTGCAGTAATTAGATAGTAGCCTCTTGAAACTTCCGAAATTCTCGCTAGTTTTTATTTGAGTTGGTAGTTCGTTAAAACATTTTAATCCTTTGTAAAATATATTTTTCTTGTCTACTTCAGTTTTATAAAGCGGTAGCCTAAAGCTACTAGTTTCTCTAAGCAAATATGAGTGGGTTTCATTAATATACCTTAGATTATCACTCAGGTAATCTGGTAGGATACCATGTTTTATATTATAGATGAATTTCATAGCATGAAAGTATATTTGTTGTTTTACACTTAACCAATTTAACTTTGTTAGCATTTCCTGTATGGGTGTATCGTACCGCGTTTTCAGAATAAATCGCAAAGCTTTGTTTTGCATTTTTTGCAGTTTACAAATTTGTGTGTCGCTAGCAATGAAAAATACTGTTGGGCAATATATGAAATGGGGTTCTACCAAAGACCTGTATACCATTGTTTTATACCTCCTTCCTAGGTATTTACATGATCTTTTCATGATACCAATTTTTTTCGCAATCTTATTTACTGTATATTCAATATGATCCTCAAATTTTAATTTGTTATCGATATACATACCTAGATACTTAATAGTTGTTACTTCTTTGATTTCTGCATCCTTAATTCGTAAGTTGTAACTATTGGAGGTATCCCTAACTTGTCTAGATATGATCATAAATTGTGTCTTAGTCACATTCAGTTGAAGTCTATTTATGCATAACCATTTGTATAGGCCATCCAGATCTTCTTGCATCTTTGTTATTGCATTAGGAAGATTCCTGTCGCTGATCGTTAACAGGGTATCATCAGCGAACAGTTTTACCTTACAATGTTTCAGAACAGATTTTATGTCATTGATATATACATTAAATAGTATTGGAGATAAGACTGACCCTTGTGGTAAGCCAACATCGACTGCTACCTTCGTTGAGAGGGAATCACCGATCAGCGTTTGTTGTTTGCGATCTGAGAGATAACTGCGGAACCAGTTATGCTCATTGTTTTCTATTCCAATATTTGACAGCTTTCCCAACATTATATCCCTATCAATCGTTTCGAAGGCTCTTTTAAGGTCAATAAAGACTGCCACGATATTCATCTTGGAGTTCAGATCCTCCTTCCATTGCGATAATACCAAGTTTAGCGCAGTCTCGCAAGAGTGCTTAGCTCTGAAACCTGATTGCTCTTGTATGAATAACTTATTCGACTCAATATGGTATATTAATTGGTTTTTAACCACCGTTTCCAATATTTTTTCTAAGTTAGGTAATGTATTTATTGGTCTAAATTCCTCAGCTTTTATGGTATTTTTAACCTTTTTCACTGGTACTATGGTGGAAACTTTCAATTCAGTGGGTACTATTCCTGTCCGGAGACTATTATTTACCAACAAGGCATAGTAGTGGCCCATATATTCTACTGAGTCTTTTATAACACCTTCAGATAATAAATTATGTCCGCCAATTTTTCTTTTAAATCTCTTAGCAATGTCCATAATATCATCTACATTAATTTCTTTAAATCTAAATGCAATTCGTCGATTTTCCGGTTGAATCACATCCAAATTAAAGTTTTGTATGTGTTCTATACTTCTATTTATATTGATTATACTATCCACAAAGAAATTATTTAATTTATCAGCTATTTCTTTACTATTCCTGTATACTACGTCATTGACAATCACCTCTTTGATGTTATCTTTATCATCCGTAGTGTTAGCAATGCTTTTCAGATACTTCCACATTAAGTGGCTATCACTTCTATTTGATTCTACCTTGCTTTCCATATATTTAATTTTTTTAATTTTAACCATTTTTTTATATACTTTTCTTATTTCATTATACTCCCCCCAGTCTCCTACCCTTATGGCTTTTTGGTGCATCTTAAACTTCTTCTTATTGATGTCCATTAGTTGCCTATCATACCATTTATTTCTAATTTTAACTCGAGTTTGTACCCGGGATGTTAACTGATTCATGCTTGACATCAGACCATTATTGATACGATCAAACATACCATCTACACTGAGACTATTCAGGTCAGTAAAATTACATTGCCTTAAGAGATGTAACAGGTTTTCTAGACTATATCTATCCCAGGAAGTGACTTCCAGCAGCTTTTTAATTGGTATTTGTTTCTGAATGTTGCATCTGAACATAATAGTTTCGTGGTCCGATATTCTATGTTCCTCCATTTTTTCACATATAACATCTCTGGTGTTTGAGTACAACAAGTCAATCATGGTTTCGGAGTATTCCGTAACCCGAGTATTAAAATTGACTATCTGTTTCATTGCTTGTTGAGCAAAAATCTCATTTAGCTTCTTACTATATGTAGATACTATGTTCATGTTTATGTTGTAGTCGCCAATAAGAATAGTATTTACTAGGTTTTCACATATTTCAGCTAAAAGGGTCTCCATATATGTAACAAAGTCGGCGTCACTAGAACTCGGTGAGTGATAGATTACACCAATTTTCCATCTGGTTTCGCAGTTTTTTAGCTGGATAACTACACACCAAACATTTTTATCAATAGCTTTGTTTAATATTGTTTTAAAGTCTATTGTACTTCGTAGGATAACGATTACACCGCCCGTATGTCTACTGTGCGAGTCACACCTTACTATTTGATATTCTGGGAACTTTATTTCTATGTCTGCAATTTCCTCTGTTGTGCATGTTTCGGAACATAGAACAATATCCGGGTCTACACTCTCAATTAACCGTTCAAGCTCAGCTTTATTAGATATTATACTATTTATATTAAGATAAACGCATTTTAAATATTTGCTTCGCTTTTTATTTAAGCCTAATTGCTAACATCCTACTCTTTGTTTTTCAATTTTCAGTTTCCTGATATAAACAGGACACTCGTGACTAAATGTGTTGTGTTCAATGTCTAGGTTAAGTTCTAAATCTTTATTTGCATCATAGCAGTTACCACAGATGGGTTTTTGGTTAATCTTGTTGCAACTCTCGGATTTATGTTCTCCCATGCATTTACTACACCTCAGTTGTTTGTTACAATACTTAGAGGTGTGGTTGAAGCCCAAACACTTATAGCATCTCTTTACATATTGTCCATCGTAGACGGGGCAGCGATCCCAACCTATATTTATTTTCTTTGAGTCCAAAGTTTGTAGAAAGAATTTATGTTCTATCTCTATTATTGCACTAAACGTTGGAGATGCCTCAGTGCTCCGCTTCGATTTAAATATTTTTACGCATCTCATATCTGCCTCGGTTAAAAAGCTATTTTGTGCCTTAATCTTTTTTATGAGTTCCGTCTCATTATACTCAGCGTTTATATGTGCTAATAATATTTTCGGCTTATTTACTTTCGGTTCGGTGACCTCATAATCGTCTTTATTTAAATTACTTGTAAGAGCAGATTTTATTTTTTCTTTTTCTGTGACACTATTAGCACTTATTACAATTGCCCCATTGTTCTTATTAGATACCCTATCAATTTTCATGTTCGAAGCATCGATCTTATTTAGGTCCACCCTAGTTTTCTCAACCGTTTGTTTATTTTTCGGTTTAACAATTATGGGAGGAATACCCTTTAGTGCGCTGGCATACGATACACCCCCTGAACTCTGCATTTTATCTTGCTTTTGGGTTGCTACTTTCTTCACTTCATTTATTATTTCTTGCTTTTGCTTACATAGCTCACTAGTAGACGAATCAACTATGCCTATTTTCTCTTTATTTGCTATGCATAAACCCTCTACTCTTTTTATTATTTCTAGCTTTTCTTTATTATTATTTTTTATGCTATCCACTAATACGCTAACCTCTTTGCTGTGACTAGTCAGCATTTTCTCAATGTCCATTTTTTGTTCTTTAATATTTATTTTATTTGTCTCAGCTATTCTCATCATTTCTTTGAGCGCTTCATCGACATTACATATGTACATCACGCAGTCGTCGCACATGAAGCGCAAAAACGGGCAATTGTCTAGTGCTTGTAGGCTGTATTCGTCAGCCGATGCGCAAGCCTTTGTGCTGTGATACACTTTTCCACATACACCTTCACATCTTACTCCCGACTCTCCTCTGATGCCTTTGCGGCATTTTCCACATTCTGACATCTTCGCCTTCACTAATTAGCCGCTATATTTGGGCTGAACACACCAACAACTAATGTGAAAGGTTTTCTTTAGTTTATTTTATTATTTCTATTTATTATTCTTTTGTTTGCTTAGTAATTCCACTTTGTAAATTTTTCACAATTTATGGTGCTGTTATAATGTTATTGTGATATTAATCATAATAATATTTGCAATAAAGTTAAATATTATCAAAACTTCACAGAGAATTAAACACGTCCGTTTCGTTTGACAGTTTCAATATATCTGGCAACATACAAGGCGATTGGCCGGCCGGTAATAAATTATGCTGCGCCAGTTTGGTCGCCGGGAACCAGCAGGACACAATGGACGAAGCTGCAGGCCTGCCAGAACGCCGCACTCCGCACGGTGACGGGATGTCTTCTGATGTCGCCTGAGGAGCATCTCCACCAAGAGGTCAATGTGCTCCGAGTTAAGGAGCACAACCTCATGCTCAGCAAGCAGTTCCTTGCTGGATGTCACCGCTCGGGGCATCCAAACGGGCACCTGCTTGCAGTGGAACTGCCCCCCAGGCACATTAGAAGACATCTTCTAGAACTAAAGGACGAGATCCAGCCACTCATCACACAACCGCTGGATCCGGAGGCGTACCGGCGGGTCCTAAGCATCATCCACAGAGACACAGTCACTAACATCATTGACTCCCGCCAGGCAAATGCAGTCATCGGAGCCCAACCACCACCTGTAGCAGATGAGGAGTCCCTGCTGCCCCGCGAGTCCCGCGTCACTCTGGCACAACTACGATCTGGATACTGTAGCAGGCTCAACTCCTACTTATCCAGAATCAACCCCGACATACCCAACACATGTCCGGCATGTGGAGATTCTCCGCACGACACCAATCACCTATTCACATGGCCTCTCAAACCCACTCATCTAACCCCCCTCTCCCTCTGGTCCAACCCTGTCGAATCTGCACGTTTCCTGGGCCTCCCCCTAGATGAGTTCGACCATGGGTGAATCCGCTCTTAACGGGGCGCGACTAGCCGCTACAACAACAACAACCATAAAGATAATTGCAGTCCATCGCTTCATACCCTGTGGGAGTGTGAATGTCTCGACGTCTGTCAGTAATGTTGCATGACACACCGTGTCAAATTTTGAAATATTGCTTTAGTTAGAATATGGCAGATTACTCTTTATTTATGCTCGGCGAAAATTAAAAAGCAAATTGGAATTTTCCTCCACATAAATCAGACGAGATAAATATCTAATAAATTTTTGGAGTTTCCTTTGTAATCTGAATATAGCCCACATTTTCTATACCACCAACTGATTTTTATTAAAAGTTTCGTCAAGTTTTGGGGTTTCCTTTGTAATCTAAATAAAGCCCACATTCTCTATACCACCACTTGATTTTTATTAAAAGTTTCGCCAACTTTGTGTTATAAATTTAATCGAAATATATTGAAATTAATTATCTTATGTGAAAAAACAAAAAAACGTTGGGCATCCGTAAAATAATTCATAGATGTTACAAAATAAATAAGTGGAAACCTAAAAAAAGGGAAGGATGGAAAACGAATAAAATATTCGGAATCATTAGATCTTTTCACATACGCATTAAGGGAAAGGACTCGGTTTTTAAAGAAAAGATATATCGCCGTTCAACTATTAAAAATCATCGCACTAAAAAAATCTGAACATTTTATAATCTAACCCGAATTCAACTCCGTTTGGTCATAATAAACAAAAAATCGATTGCAGCTCAATTTGATAAATAACCCATTAAAAATATATAGTGCATTTATAAACAAAATTATGTTGGTACTTAAAGTTGGTTGTAGCTTTTTAACATTGGGGCGTATTCATAATAAAAAATAAGTACCCTGCAAGAGAGACCTGATGAAAACACATCAACAGAATTTTTGGCAACACTAACACACTAGCAAAGGTTCTTCTTTTTCCTGACACCCATACATATCGAAGGAGTAATTAGCTGAACCGATTAATGCTTATTCATCACGTTATTTTGCTCTTTCTTATTTTCCTTCCATGCATCTCCCCATTGTTCACAAAGAAATAAGATCCGTAAGCATTTCTCTTAAATATAAAATATTTAAAAATGTCAGTAAGAGGTGTTTGAAAATCTGTCTTAGTGGTGAAAAATTACTATTCGAAGGCATCGTACAAAAAATTCAGAGATTGAACAGTCTTCTCAGAATGCTGAATGTGTGGTTTCTGAGGCCAACAGTGGAAATGTAGTTCCTGTGGTCCAAATCGGAGGGGTTTAACTAGGAAGGGCGATTGGAGGAGCAGTCCCGCGTCACTCTGGCACAATTACGATCTGGATACTGCAGCAGGCTCAACTCCTACCTATCCAGAATCAACCCCGACATACCCAATACATGTCCGGCATATAGAGATTCTCCGCACGACACCAATCACCTATTCACATGCCCCCTCAAACCCACTCATCTAACCCCCCTCTCCCTCTGGTCCAACCCTGTCGAATCTGCACGTTTCCTGGGTCTCCCCCTAGATGAGTTCGACAACGACCATGGGTGAATCCGCTCTTTACGGGGCGTGATAACCGCTACAACAACAACAACATGGGAGGATCAGGCTCTAAACAATCTGAACGGTATTTTACGAGGTAAACTTTCAAATAGATGGTATAAATTTATATCTTCCACTTCTGAAATTGTCTTATTATTATATTTAGACGTTTTCCAACTTCAAGGCAGCCATGAATACGAAAAAGGTTTTAAGGAGGCTGTCCAGTTGTTACCACCGGATGGTCCAAAAAAAAAATACACAAGGAAACTTAAAGAAACTGCCTAGTAGGCTGTTACATATTTATAATAGTCGAGGTTTACACTAAACCCATCGTAATTTGAACATGTGTTAAAACGTATTCGTTCATAGAAAATCAGATATAGCGATAGCATTTTAGTATATTCTATCGGGCTATCTCCTATTTAAGTGTTTTTTTTATTAAATTCGATATAATTATTTATTTCCTTTAATTTAATTTAATAATAATTTGACTAATGCTCCTATGTAATACATTCACATATTTGCATATCCAGCCAATTCTGAATATGAACTCCCGAAAATTTTTCTTCCTTCCCCATGTTAAAGCAATAGAAGAAGGGAACAAATTCCCGGGGAGTTTCTATTCAGAATAGGGTTGTATAAGATTTATGAAAAATTCGTATTCTATTTCTATGACGGATTTTCTCATCAGGTTTGATTTTATTTACATCAGGTTGGACTTATTTTTACATCATATAAGGATGCGGATTTTCTCATCAGGTTTGATTTGATTTACATCTGATAAGGACAGAAGATGTGCCATATTAATGTGTTAGAGGAAGATGCAAAATCATACACGTATACAATTATTATTTACATCAGGTTTGTCTGGTTGGTCCTAAGAAACTGAGGGAAATTTTGCTCCACGGCGTGATGAAGATTTCAATTAGTAATGTTGCTCAGATTATCGGTAAAATGATTGGCAGTGTTCTTTTAGGTATTTGTAGGTATTTAAAGTTACTTCAAACGACAGATAACCCATATTAAAAAAGCTATAGCTAATTTTAAGTACCAACTTAGTTTTGGCAATGAATACGCCTCTAATAAAGCTGCTGCTATCTGTAAAGCCGACCGACTATGCGCCAATAAGGTTTTGCAGGCAACTTCTCTTCAGTAAGTAATTGATTTTAAAAGGATTTCAATTTTTTTGTATTCAACTGGAGAAATTATTATTGAATAATCAAGTTTGATACTGAAATGATAAGAATGATATGATCCAAGCTACATTTTAAATTTCCCATTGAGCAATTGCTTTAAATATAACTCTGGGTTATGGTAATGTAGAGCCAGAAAAGTGAAGCAAGAGTTGTGTTTTCACTATCCAATAACAGCCAGTGGAATTTTACTGGATAGCGTTTTAGTAAACCAAAACTTGCAAGAAAGCAGGAAAATAAAGCGATCCATGATGAGTCATGACAGCTGAACTTGAAAGTGTTACTGGATTTTTCCTGGATAAATTTCTACTGGTAAGAATTGGCCTATAAGATAAACAGCTGATTGAAAGTATTCAATAGATCATAAATATAAAAAAAATTATTAAAAATGTTAATTATATTCATTAATTCTATCAAAAAAGTGAATAAATATAAAACCGTATACCAATATTATGAAGTTTAGTGAGTGCATATATTAGTAAGAGATTCAGAATCTGTATGTAGGCGAGGATAGTCCTGCAATTTTTTTGCAAAAAATATGAAATGGAAAACGGAAGAAACTGTACGATAAATATTTGAGCTGAATACTTCATATAAATTCTTTTGCTGCTTATTGCTGTCGCAAGCGAGAAAGTTTTGTTAACTGCGCATTTTGAAAGCTTACTTTTTCATTCGCAACATGTCGTCAAGTAAGAAGGTTCGCGCCCTGAGAGCTATTTTATGCGAGAGGACGCTACGATATACGATGTTGCCACAATGAAAAATGCTACGAAATGAACCTACCGATCGGTAAGTGAGCTCCCGCATACTTCCTACTTTTTGCGGTCTTCATGTGCTTTATCAAGTAAGCGACTATTTGTTCTTCGTTCCCACGACAGTCGGTTCTACGATACCGGAACGACTCGGATCTATGTATATCCGGCCAAGGGCTGTCACTTCAGCAGCATTCCCCAAAATTTTATGGGGAATGTTTTATGCTGTTACAACAACAACAACAACTTTTTGTTCTTACGACAGTCGGTTCTCCGATACCGAGTTTATATCCGGCCAAGGACGGTCACTTCGGCAAATTCCTCACAAGTTTATGGGAAATGTCTTATGCTGTTACAACATCAACACCAACAACAACATCACAAATCAACGCGAATTTGTTGTCCCTTAAAATTTGCTCTTTGGAATTTAATGGGCAACAAAACTGCATACACGAAATCTCTAAAAATTCTGGCTTAAGTTTTAAAATTTAATTTCTATTTTTGATATATGTATGAAATTTGTTCGTATTTTTAGTAAGTTTAAATCTTTTGTTTATATGGATTATCTTCATATAACGAAATGTACTTTTACCAAAAAAATTAGAAAATAAATAAGTAAACATAAGTGGCACACTGTGTTGTATTGAATTTTATCCAATATAATATGTCCAAACTGTATGTGTGCATAACTTACTCTGATTTTTAAGTCTTTTGCTGAATGTTTTCTCAATTCCGATAACAAACGATCCCCAAAACCTTTAAAAAGTGTTGAACCGCCAGACAGTACGATATTTTGATAGAGCATTTTTCGTAGATCCATATCAGACTTCTCAATTGCATACATAAGTACATCGTGAATGCCCTCAAATTCTTCACCGAGTAGGTCTGGCCGAAACAGAACTTCTGGTGCCCTAAATCTGGCCTGTCCAATCTGTCAATTTGAATATTTATTTGATAGTTTACTCTTAATATACATCTTATACACCACCTCTAATGTTTTGCCATCGGGTAAAGTATAAGCAATTTTTTCGGTATCCCCACTTTCCTCCTTTTGGGGATTAGTTGCTAAATAACACAACTTTTCTTTAATAGAACGTATAATTTCGAACTCTGCTGTTGATCGGAAGTTAAAGCCTTCTTTTCTTATGAGTGTTTTAAGATAGCGGGTTACATCTCGCCCAGCAATATCAACACGCATAATACTATGGGGCATGGCGAATCCTTCATAAATGGGAACTGCGTGAGTAACGCCATCACCGGAATCAAGCACCACTCCTGTTACACGACCTGTTGCATAACTTCATGCAAAATACGTCAAAAAGTATAACAATACATACTTATGTACATAAAAATAACTTACAGACTGAGAACCGCTTGCATTGATACAAAAAGAGCGGGTACATTAATACCTTCGAAAAAGAATTCAGCTGCTTTTTCTCTATTTTTCCGGGGATTTAGAGGCGCTTCTGTTAACAAAACTGGGTGATCTTCTGTAAATGTTGATAATTGTTCCTATTTTAAACGAAATAAACTGTTAAACACATAATTTTCAAACCATTTGCCACCTTACTTTACTATAAATATAACTCCATATGCGTTCCATGTCGTTCCAATCTGTAACAATACCATGTTCCATAGGGTATCGTATGCTCAATAGGCCGCGATGCTCTTCCGCTTTGGGTCCAACGAAAATGTCACCCTCTAGAGCTCCAGCCATTACCCGAACATGTTTAGGCCGTCCAATACTGAAAAAAAAATTTCAAAAAATAAATTTTTCTTTTTACCGTGAACAAAATACCGGAGAACGCCAAATTTCCCCGAACGTGGCGGCATCGTTTTCCAGCGTTCGCCGGTGATTTCGCTTATTTTAACTAAATTAAATCGACAGCGTTAGTTACATTTATACTTACTAGTTCGGAAAGCGGCACTTGGGAATGTGCTCACCGGCGAAACCAGCCTTTATCACACCAGAACCCTTTGAGAAAAGCATCAAATAGAAATGGAACATTATAACTCAAAACTAATATTATCAAAAAAAAATAATAATTTAATAGTTTGTTCAGGAAATCAAAATGAAAACCGGTATTGCACCAGAAGTTGATATGATGGTAGTGTCTAAAAGTTCCAGAAATCAACGAAGGTCCATTTTGAACTTTGCGCCCAAAATTGGCTTGACCATGGTGAACTATTCTAAATTGGACAACATTGATTTTTTTTACCTCGACTGTCAAAACTTTCGAGATTACTATCGTGACCCATACTACAAGCTTCCGAAACCAGAACCATTTAACAAGCACTATGGAAAATGCGGTCGAAGAGAAGTTGATAGAAACACCATTTTATTAAGTTTGCCGGTTACTTGGGTTCGGGAAAAACAGCCAGTAGTATATCCTTTACGATATACGCGTAAGTTACATTTAGATGAAGGTATTCGTCTTGGTGGACAATATGATCATACATCTTGCATTATATACAAACGTTGACTATTCAAAATAAAATGACCACAAACGCTACACATTTATATCTGCTAATAAGATTTTAGATTACACGTATTTTTCTCTTTGGGTTTAGTCATCGCCTAGTACGTGCGCCCATGATTTCAAACATTTGTAGCTCAAAACAAGGAGGAAGAGTAAGATGCGGTCAATAGCTTTTCTATTAACGCAGAAGGGAAGAGTGATGTCACTAAATGCCAGCAAATCTTTGTTGCTGATGTGGATTTAAAGCTAAATAAGGAACGGAATACTTACATTGTCAATGACAACTGGTTGGTTAACTACCAAAGGTTCCATTATATTCAGCAGATTCTAATTTTTAAACACTGGCACGAAAATCTAGCAACTTGAATTCTATTTGGTATTCCAATCGCCAGCGCAGTACAACTGTGGCAAAGATGATGTGTTCAGGGTTGCCATAACTATGTTTTAAAAATCTACATGGAGCCCGTTTCTTTGTAACCTAGTTCCAAAAGAACACTAGGCATGATAACGAATTGCATGTTAAGCAACAACACTAACTCGAAAAATATGCGAGCTGAACTAACTGTTTTACAGTATTATCGCCCTTTTTATGGAAATAATAAATATTTTAGTAATTGTTTTCTACTTGTGATCAACTGAACACTTTCAATCAGCTTTTTATCTTACTGAAAAATTCTTTCTGTAGAAATTTACCCAGTAAAACTCCAGTAAATCTTGCAAGCTTCACTGTCATTTTCACTCTGTCGATTTTCCCTACTTTGCTAGTTTTTTGTGTACGAAAACACTCTTCAGTAAAAATCCAGTGAAATTATTACTGGTTTTTGTTGGTTTTTTACTGGATAAGGGATACGAAAACAGTAGTGCGATTCACTAACTTATTTTAGAGATATTCGTTTGGTTAACTCAACTTAACCAAAATTTTAGCGACCCTGCTATTCAGTAGCCATTTTTTAACGATTTTCGCATTCGCCGAATGCGCTGTTAAAGATTCGTCTTGACAAGCAGCTGTCATAAATTTTGCACCTAGCAAAAAATCGATCATAACCAAAGAGGCTAAACACACCAAGGAATAAAGGTCTCGGAAAGACACATATATACACGACACGTAACTGCACGAAAAAGGTTTCGGAAAGACATACAATTACACGGCGAAGACCAGCTTTGGGCATAATCGTTCAAGGCGTCCGACAACAAACACACAAAATTTAGAGAGAATACCCTGGCCCTGTGGGTTAATAGCCCGGCCATTCGAGTCGGAAGAAAGCCCAAAAAAAAAAAAAGAATGCGCTGTTGATGTTAGCTAGTCGATGACCGACAACTAAACAACAACAAATTTTATGTTGTTAACTCAATCGAGAAAAGTGAAATTCGTGATTTCAATTTAAATAAAAGAAAAATTTTAAATTCAGTGATTTGTTTTCTTGTAATTAAAAAAGGAATATTAAATAATGTCGTTTAAATATTTGGCATATGATTTATCACGAGGTGATGAAGAAGTAAGCGCTCCAACAGTGGATCGACGTTTACTCCGAGATGTGGACAATCCCTTTCATTTAAATGCAACAGACTTTCAAAAACTGTATCGGTTAACTCCAGACTTGGCTGAATACCTAATTTATCAGCTTGATAACCAAATAAGAGGATCCAGAATAACAGCAATATCAAATGAGAAACAGGTAGCTCGTGCAATCTTTAAGCCTGTATGCAATTTTAAATTTTACTTTTATATTGGTAGGTTCTAGCGGCGTTAAGGTTCTTCGCAATTGGTTGCTATCAACGACTCGTAGGTGAACAATGGGGAATATCCATGAGCCAGTTTTCCGTAAGCCGGCATTCATTGGGTAACGGATGCAGTCAATGATTCGTTGTTTCACCAGAAAGTGAGGTTTCCTATGACCCAAGTGGAACGCCATTCTGCTAAAGAAATGTTTGCTTCGGCCTCGTCTGCCTTTGTGGGAGGCTGTATTGGAGCCGTCGATTCCACGCACATATCAATTTTGCCACCAAGGAATCATGAGGAGGCTTATGCCAACCACCACATCTACCATTCAATTAATATGCAAATGGTAAAAGCAAACTTTTACAAGGATCCATGTATAAAAACAAAAATATAGTTTAGTTTTAATATATAGATAAATGATTATAATTAAAAAAAATTTAATATATGTATGTAAATCCTAAATACGCTGGAGCACAACGCGAAGTTTGAAAACGATTACCATGGCATATTTGCAGGTTATTCCGCATATTCCTTGGAGTCGAGTTGATGACAAAACACTCATAGAAGAGTCCGGAATTCTGCTACAATGGATCATTGCAATATACATATATACAGAATTTTAAGTGTTTGTAGTTTGAAACAAACTAATATCTATTTCACTTTCATGAAATATAACAACATCGCTCAAATTTTTATTTGGCAGCAGGCATTCGTGTGTTTTTTTTTCTATTCCTCTTTGTGCTTTTCGCTTATTTTGGCATTTAGTTTGACTGAGATGCCACTCTTTACCACTTTGAATAAATACAACGAAACAGCTGTTAAGTGTCGTTAAGAATAAGTTAGTGAATCGCACAATCGTTAGTGCAAACGGCAAATATTGTCGCTAAAAATAACAATTGTCGTATCGTTTAAAGTTAGTGAATCGCACTACAGAACTATGATCTATGATGTAGAGTAATTTCGACAGTAAGGGCCAGTTTTTCAGTGCTACTTTGAACTGAGTTTAAACTAAGTTTACTTAAACGCCGTTTAAGGTTAAACTAAGTTTAAACTGCAGAGCTGTTTTTCAGTGAGCGTTTAAGGCCGCCCTAGAATATGACAGTGTGGTAGGGCAACACTGTTTTTTTCTTTATCTACACAACAAAGCAGCTGAGGTTTGTTTACATTTTTTGTACACAAAAACCTTCGTGAATTATTTGTGAAAATTTAAGTTACTAATACGGTGAAAAAATGTATAAGCGGAGCATCGCTATAGTCACTTTCACTTGAAAAATCCATATTTTAATATATTTTACGGACAAAAAACGTAATTTTGTTGATTTCAATTTCTGTGAACTCATGAAATGACAGCTGAACAGTTGAACAGCTGATTGCTTAAACTCAGTTTAAACTTAGCATATCGGGCGTTTAAACTTAGTTTAAACTAACTAAGTTTAAATTCGACTGAAAAACAGCACATCGAGTTTAAACTTAGTTTAAACTGCAAATCAAGTCGAACTAGCACTGAAAAACTGGCCCTAAGTCTTCACAACTGGCAACACTATTTATTTTGACAACACGACAAAAGCAACTGACGGCACGTCATAGTTTGGCCATTAAGGAGGGAACAAACGAACAACACATTGAACCAAGCTGTTGAATCTCATTACGCCACACACGTGAGGTTTCTTGACGTCCTATTTGGTAGAGGAGCCTCAAGAATGATAGAATACAAGATTGCGCCTTCCCGCGGTGAAATGACAGATCTCGCCTTTAGTAAACAAGAATACGGGAGAGAGAAAATTGAACAACTTCCAATATTTCATTGAAAAACGTGTTCTAATTGTTCTAAAGTGTGAAAGTATGAATTTATAGGCAGACATTTAATAAATAAATTCGCAAAATACTAAGAAAAGTGTCTATTTTTCTTAATTTGTGAAAAAAGCTTTGTCTAGTTGAAGTTGAGAATTGTCAAATCCGGCAAAACCAAAGTAGCGGTACTTCTAAAGGCGTCACCTTCAGTATTCAGTACACCGTGGAGGAGCCTAGCTATCTATATGACAAACTCATTTTCCCTAAGTCAACTCGAGTTAATACTTGATAGTACCAAGTTACAATTACCTTACCTCCGCACGGATATTTTTCGTCAGTGCTATTCCTACACGGAAATCTATTCCAATTTTTAGAGGAATCTAAATAAAAGCAGCTTTATCGATGTTATATAAGCGTACTTTCGTTCAAATAAATTTATAGAAACGAGTTTCTCTGTGTACAGACTTAGTTTATAGTCAATATGTTTGTTCATTGTCTTAGTTTTAATTGGCTGTACTTTCTTTTAAATATTAGCTGTAATAATTACAATTCTCTAATTTTTCTAATTTTACGTGCTGTGCTAATATCTTTGCAATAAATGAATGAATGGATATCAATGTCGTCGGTTGGTCGCTACTTAGTAAACATGGACGTCGGAGAAAAGTAATTGCAATAAATATTGTTTAGTGTTTAAAGTCTTAATTTTTTTTACAGGTTTTACATTAGTGTTTCTGCCAAAATATTTTTGTTTTTCCAATGAAATTTTCCACAATTTTAGTCTCCCATTTCTGTCCTTACTTATATTTATCATTCTTGCTATTACACAATGATGATTGGCTTTTGAACAGTTCTATTAGTTACTTTGCTTAATGGTGATGGGCAAGCAGCGAAATCTTAAAAGAAATGAAAAAAATCGTCAACTTCGCCACAAACAATAGTAAAGCACGAAGAGAAAACCGTTAACATTGTGAATAACTACAAGTGAAAAATCTTAGCCCATAGACGTCAAAATTAAGCACAGCTGAAGTCACCTGGTTTTTAAAGTTGTATTTTTTGGGCAATACATACGATTTTTTAATAAAGCTGCTTTCACACCATCCAAAAAAAATGTTTATTAGATACTGCTGGAGAGTAGCAAATATGAAAAAAGTTCAATTATATTGAAATTGTCAAAATTAGAGATGAACATTTTTTTGTAATTTCAGAAAGGTTTTTAAAACTACCTTACTACTTAAAGATTACATTGTGTTTAGAAATTTTCTCAAAATTTCATCAATGTACAACAGTGTAGTCGAAGCTCTTTCGTTTTTCTCTTTTACAACTTCTTTCATGTAAATAATTGTGCTGACAGTAACATAAGGTAAGATACATTTAAAGTTTGCTTTAATATAAATACTAAATTAGCAAAGTTCAAAGTCATAGTTTGCACCAAATCCTGTATTTCAAGAAATTTCGTGTATGTATGTATATTTCATCATAAAATGTTTTAAAGTTTACTTTTACATCGTAATAATTCGCTTTATTTTAAACAAGTTTGACAACAAATGTTAAAATTTATTGATTGTTTTCTGGCAGCACAAAACCCTAAGTTCTCGTTCAGACAGGGAAACTTTTGTCGCGGCAACTCGTTACTTGTAGGAGAGAGAGGGACGGGGAAAGGGGAAGGGCACCGAGTTGATCGTGCTCGGGCGACACGCTTTGTGTTCTTTTTCGTCTCAGTCGGCAGCTAAAAAATTTGACATTCCTTTTCATTTATAAATTCTTTCAGTGGGTGCAGTTTTGTTGAGTTTTAAGTGAATACATGCGGGAAGTTGGTAAATGAAATTTTGTTCTTATTTTTTTGCGATTAAATATACACATGTGTATGCATATACTATACATATTAACGTAAATTATGTTAAAACTTCATTTTTCAATCACCTTTTACTTATAATCACAAAATTTATCAGAATGGTAAATGCCGCTTAAGCGAAGCGTACAGAAATTTGCGAAAATGATATAAAATGAAATGTCAGAAAATTGCCTGAACAGAGTTGCTCTGTGTGAACACGACGAGCAACACCAAAAGTGAAATCGCCGATAATAAGCAACAAAAGTTTCCCCGTTTGAACACTGTCTAACAGGATAGAAGGCCAAAAACTCGCAACAGCAACCATCTGTCTTGCCAAGGGGTGAATCTCGGCAAAATTACAAAAACAAAAAGTAAACAAACCGATAGGTTGTCTACTGGTTATACTGTGCTTGACAAAGCTATTGTTCAGATTTTGACTGACATTGTGAGTTTAAGACAAATCTACTTTCAATTATATGTATGTATGTATGCGTAGGTCACTCAATTTGTGTTACATCAAGACGCACACCACAAATTGTAGATGTTCGGCCAAAATCGCTAAGAGAGTATAGCGCCAATTAAGTAAGTAAGTAAGACAATTTATAAGTTCCCTAAAGCATTCATTTTGTCGGACACTCTTTGTTCAGGTTTCTTGTCCTATATCAATACCAAATATAAACATTAATCTAACAATTTTTGAATAATTTATTATCAAACTCCTAATTTAAATAAACAATTCGGTCTATTAAACATACCGTAAATGTATTTTGTAGATTTTCCTTAATTGTAAAGGTGCAAAATTACTATTTTTTCGATATTGCCATTTATTTACCTTTTGGAATTTTTTATGCGCACACAATCATAATTATAAGCGAAATGATTCAAATTATGACAATTTCAATAGAAATACGACCCAGTAACCATAAATTCAACTAAAATGTGCAACAAGTAAACAAATCTGTACCCAATAACGGATTTAAAAAAAAAAGCAAAATATTTTTGTGAGTTGCCTAATGATGCAAAATGCTTTTGTGAGTTAGACTATGTTCAGACAGGGAAACTTTTGTTGCTTATTATCGGCGATTTCCCTTTTGAAGTTGCTCGTCGCGTTGAAAAATGAAGTTTTAACATAATTTACGTTAATATGTTTAGTATATGCATACACATGTGTATATTTAATCGCAAAAAAATAAGAACAAAATTTCATTTCCCAACTTACCGCATGTATTCACTTAAAACTCAACAAAACTGCAACCACTGAAAGAATTTATAAATGAAAAGGAATGTCAAATTTCTTAGCTGCCGACTGAGACGAATAAGAACACAAAGCGTGTCGCCCGAGCACGAGCAACTCGGTGCCCTTCCTCTTTCGCCGTCCCTCTCTCTCCTACAAGTAACGAGTTGCCGCGACAAAAGTTTCCCTGTCTGAACACTGTCTTACAAATTTTGGATTGTTTACAGTTTCTTCCTATGTTCAATGATTGTTTATGTGTTGACGAAGTCTCAGCGAAGTAAAGAGTAGATATGTTACTGAATACATATGTACATAATTTATAAATAAAACAGGAACAAATTCAAAAATATTAACGGTTGGTTTATTTTCTTCATATCCAATATACTTACATATGTGAGCCACTGTACATTGAATTAAATGAATGAAATTCCCTATCAACTGGCATCAACATTCTAAAAATAAGGGTCTTACAATAGGGACGCCACAAAAGTAGACTCATAGTGGCAGCAAACGTCGCCATATTTCTCCCCGCTCTTTTGACATTTCTCTTCAGTAAGGTTTGCCATTTCATCATGGAAAGATATACGATCCAACAACAAGCCGAAATTATTAAAATTTTCTACCGAAATTCGTAGTCAATGGCCTCAACTTTAAGAGCGCTACGTCTAATTTATGGTCGTCGTCTTATGGCTTCGTCAATAAACAAAATATGCGTTATTGAACAGGCAGCTATCCACACGTATTCCATGAGTCAACATCTCGAAAAAATTACGGTTTGGTGCGGTTTATGGGCCGGCGTCATTGGGCTGTACTTCTTCCATGATGATCAAGACCGGCACGTTATTGTGAATGGGAATCGCTACCGCTCAATGATAACCGAATATCTTTGGCGCGAATTGGATGATATGGACCTGGACAATATGTGGTTCCAACAGGACGGGGCCACAAGCTACACAGCGAATGTCACAATCGATTTATTGAACACCAAGTTTAGTGAACGTGTTATCTCACGAAATGGTCCAGTCAATGGGCCGCCTCGGTCGTGCGATTTAACGCCGTTAGACTATTTCCTGTGGGGTTACGTCAAGTCTATGGTCTATGCCAACAAGCCAGCGATGATTGATGAACTTCGTACGAATATCGAACGTGAAATTGCAGCAGTATTGTCCGATTTATGCTTGAAAACCGTTGAAAATTGGATTCAGCGTCTGGACTTCTGCAGGCGTGCCCGTGGTGCCCATGTAGAAGAAATCGAGTTCCATACATAATGGCATCGAATGTACTTTCACAGGAATAAGGAATTTAATTCATATCCTAAACCGTTTTTGTTTCGTTTAAAAAAACTTGTGTAGCGTTCCTATTGCAAGCCCGATATATCCATGGGTTTAAGAGAAATTTAGATTTAAAAATATGCCTTATTTTAACTTTGACTTTTGATAACTTTTGTAGTTATTTCCCAAAAAAGAAAATAAGAATACTATTACGCTCACCTTATTAATCTCTACCGATGTACATATATAGTATGGATATACTTTTTTTTTATTCTGACAATTGTACGTATTTTGTAATTGTTCCAAATATTAACATAATTAGCTTTGGCGCCAATGCGAATTTATAATTTGTCAAAATGTTGTCATTTCATGTCATATTTTGTCGTAAAATATTTTAGCTAGTAAAAATTAAGTGTAAAGAGCACCTGATCAATTGAGCTCAAATTCATTGGATGCGTTTGTCTTAAAGCTCCATGGATTTACAAGAAAACATAGTCAGAATTTCCTACCCTAGGCTATAAAACCAAAAGACTATCCCATTATATGCTAATTATAAGGTGGCCACTTTTTTTTGAGACACTTTTTTTAATTTATTTTCTTTTATCTGATTTTCGTTGTTTTTTCAATTAAAATACATTTCATTCTCCAACAAAGACCATATAGACCCAATTTTCAAATGTTTAACCTGAAAATTATTATGTGACATTATTTCATAAATAAAGAAAAAATAAATTTGTCAAACAAATTTGTTTGAAATAAACCGAAAAATATCAATGAATCGCATTTTCCCACAATGATGAGGAAGCCATGTTGTTGTTGTTGTAACTGCATAAAACATTCCCCATAAAATTTTGGGGAATGCTGCTGAAGTGACAGCCCTTAGCCGGATATAGATCCGGGTCGTTCCGGTATCGTAGAACCGACTGTCGTGGGAAGGCATCGAATACGTTGGATCTAACTTTTTTAACAGAGCTTTGGCAAAGCGAAGCGATCACTTCCTCGAGATTAGAGACTAGGCATACCAAGGATTTCGTTATTGTACTAGAACTTACACAAATTATTTCGATTTTATATTTCAACAAATTTTCAAAATTCAAAGAAAATGTCAAAAAAGAAATGTATATAGCCTTTGTTATTGGTTTTATTTGATGCAAGACAATTAGTTAGGTTTTTTACGTACTAGTTTATGATAGCTCGTAACAACTGTTACGAACATTGTGAACGAATACAAGTGAGAAGTCTTCTAAATTAAAGATGGTAGCGGCTGATATTAAATGCCACAAATAGCCAATATTAATTGTCAAACCAAGAAATTCGGTCAGTGAATGACACAAGAATGATGTGGGTTGCTACATCAGGTGATCTCGCTGTGCCGAATTTTAACGTTTATGGGCTATGATTTTTCACTTGCATATCAAGGCGAATTCATACAAGGTGATAGCATCCCTTGAGCTTAATGCTTGTTCTTCTCTCCGAATTCGCTAGGTTGTTTTGTATACACAAACAAAATACATAAGCAAACTGAGCGAATTCAGATTTTGACATTTCACACGCAAAATTACAGCGGATTCGCTTTGTTTATCTTGCTATCACCTTCTATGGATACACCTTGTTGCATATATTCACAATGGTTACGAATTATCATGTTTTGACATTTTCGTACGCAAAAACTTGCAAAGTTGAGGAAATTTAGAGAGCGAAAATGACAGTTATTTTGAGAAGAACTTGGGTATGCTTTTACTCGTAACAATTTACCAGTACGAATAACACCTGATTACAAGTATTCAGTTGATAACAAATATAAAATAATTATTAAAAATGTTATTTAATTCTATTAAAAAGGGCAAAAATTGGAAAAAGTGATTAAATAGACAAATGTACAGGAAACAAGAAGAATATTTGCATCTTCTTACTGGTTTTACGTTTTCCTACTTTCTTGCACCATAAAGGAATTCGTGTTGGCCAGAGCCTCTGGTCGAGTAATTTAACGAGTTGACCAAGCCATATACATACTTACATATACACATACATATGAATATATACATAGATATGTATATACAGAGTAAACAGCAGTTATCTGGTAAATCGTTAAATCAGAAACCTTGGGTGCTTATTTTTTTCTTATTTTATTTTTTTATTTTCCTAAAGTTACGACGATGATGAGTTTTTAGCTATCGACTAATAAAAATTCCTCCTTTTTTAGTTCATCCAACTTTAACCTTTATGAACGGATTATCATGAAGCACAGATATATGTACATATGTACATAAATTATATCCTCTTAGGAGGTTCGTTTGCATTGTTAGGATTGTCGATTATTATTTTTAATTTCCAATTAGGCCACTGCAGCTCATGTCGTTGTTTACACTCCGTGCCATCATCTAGTTTCAAATTTTGAAAAGCCTCCATCATAGGAGGAACCATTTCGTTAGGGATCAAAACCTGTACCCAATACCCAATAATACCATAAGGGAAAGATTTGGTCACAATTGCTCCAGTGACGGATTCTGCTACCAGAGTTAACGCCAAGTGTTGAGCTTTGAAGGTAAAATGGCGACCATGTCGGATTCGGTCCTTTATTGCTAACATGAGGTATTTAGCGGCATATGGGGCCAAAGTGATTTCTATTCCATCTAATGATATTGAATTCGGTGAATGCGGCTGATAAGTGAGAGGGCACGATTTATGTAAAGAATTGCTACTCATGGACATAGACTGTGGAAAACCAGTATTCTCACATTTTATTTTATCAACGCGATTATTTTCCTCGAAAGCATATTGTTCATTTAGACTATTTGAATCTACTTCTTTTTTAAAACAGTGCTGATCTTTAATTTCTCGGAACGTAAAATCAGCGTTTACACCAGCCAAATCTGAACCTTGTTTCTCCAAGTCATCTTGTAAGTTCAATAACAAATCCGGGAAAAGCTCAAAAACACTTAGAGAACGATTCATATCTGTAATCCACCATTTACCGCCAGTCTGTATGTCTAGCTGCAAGTAGTTTAATACACCAATACCATTCCAACGCGAAGCCTGATTTAGCTCTTCATCTGTGACACCTACAATTTGACAAAATTCCACCGTACCAAACAAATTTTGAATACTGGTTAGTTGCGGGTCCTGAGCGATGAGAATATTTTTTAATCGTGAATTAGCGCTGCCATCCAAACTTTTACGCCAAGGGATATTGTCACCGAAGTACAACATATTTCCAGTCTCAAAGCAATAACGAGCAATTGCTTGTAACAAATTTGCTGGCCAAGTGGGGGGATGCTGTAATTTCCCTGAAATTCCGTCTTTTTCTGATTCTGGTTTGAGGAGTCGGAATGTTAATTCGAAACCCATTCCGGACCGACAATTAACTTCCTTCGGATCTCGAACGTGCACTCGCCCATCTCCATGTAGGTCACTTAAACCAAAGGATACGTAATGCCAATGAGGTGGAATTCCCCTTTCTAAATCTCCACGATTATCATACATACTGATGTAATCCAATGGATCCTGTCCACCAAGCCAATATTTTAAGACAGTGGTCACTTGCAAGGGATTCTCTTGGTCTGGATAAACACTTTGAAAATGATCAATTAGCGCTTTCAGGCCAGGCGGAGGTAGCATTCGATTGGTTTGTGATAACGAAGCTGGCGTATCAACCATGATAATTTTATTCACGAAATTCAAGTCAAGCACAAAGTGATCAAAATAACACATAAACCATATACATATATAAACAAATAACTGTGGCGTAAAGCGAGCATCCCACGACAAACTTGTTTGACAAATTTGTTCTGATCTCTAATTTGGGACAATTTCAAATACTTAAGGCTATGCTAGATAGAAAGCTTGCACCGCTTAACGTAAAGTTTTGCTTTAGTAACTAAGATGAAAACGTACAATTATAGGATTTTCATATTTCTTTTATTCGCTTAAAAATACATGCTACACTAAAAAATATTCTCCAGCAAAAAACTATCCAGTAACTTGCCAGAAACTAAATTTCAGAGCGTAAGCAAAATTTGCTCTCAATGAAAGAAACTTGCAAGAAAGTGAGAGAACGCAAAACCTGTGCGAAATTGCAAGTTTCTTCTTTTTTGTTATATTTTTAAATATTTAGTGTCTTTTTCCAATTTTCGCCCTCTTTTATGGAAATAATAAACATTTTTAATAATTGTTTTCTATTTGTGATTAACAGAATATTTTCAATCAGCTGTTTATTTTACTGGCAAACTCTTGCTAGTAGAAATTTATTCAGTAAAAATCCAGTAAAACTTGCAAGTTCGGCAGTCATTTTCGCTCTCTCAATTTCCCCAGTAAAATTCTTACTGGTTCTTGCTGGTTACTGGATAGTGAATACGAAAACAGAACTCATGTGAATTTAAAGATTAACCAAAATAATTGCTCAACATTGTAGTATTTTTACCTTTCATAATAAATATATGAGTGTTGTTAAAGCGTTTATTGTGGCATCCCATTTGCGTCTTTCGCTTTTCGGAAAAGTTTACAAATGTCATGCAAAGCCAAAGCTTTTAATATGGCATCGCTTTAAGAGCGGTCCACATAGGACTGTCGTGTTGGGGTTAGGATAGCTTCACAGAACGAGCATTAGAAGTACGTCTGCTAGAATGAGCGCTTCGACGAGTATTGTTTTCACTGTCATCACCAAAGCGAAAATTTTATAATGAGAATTTTATAATGAAAATTTTCTTGTTTCAATGGGTCCATTTTATTGATACCCAGTTGCAAAAGAACGTTCCAAATCGGATAAAATTTCCTTTACTTGCAAAAGCAACCCTGCTCCTGTTCTATCATGAAAGAAGCCATTTGTTTGGTGATATTCAGGAACGGAAAATAGTTGTGCTAACAAATATTTTGGTTGATGTATTTATATTTTTAAAAATACTATGCAATTAAAAACGGATTAAGTATTAAAATGAAATTTCCCATGTATTTCCCTAGGGCTCATTGATAATAGCGTATTTTTTTCTGCATCTCAGGTCGGATATCATTTAACCGAGTTGGCTCCACTCGCTCATTTTTCCCAGTTAGTGTTGTTGCTTAACATGCAATTCGTTATCCTACCTAGTGTCCTTTGGGAACTAGATTCCAAAGAAACGGGCACAATGTAAGTAAAAATTCAATTAATTGTTCTCCGTTGATATTTATATAATTTGACACTCATATAATTGCGTTTATTCAATACCAACGCTAACGTGTTCCCAAAACCGTTGGTTCTATGTACCGGAATATCCCGCATTTCACCGGCCAATTACTGTTGTTTTGGCGACTTAAGTAAGGCTGGCTTCTGGCTCTGCGACCACTCTTGCGTTTAGTAGCACTGCCGATCCCCCTACCATGCAGCACCTAACACAGCGGCAATCGCAGCTGAGACCTGGTGGACAACCTCACCATTTCTCTTCATGAATGTCACGGCATAGCTATCTGGGCAGGGGATGTCGAGCTCGAAACATTTAATGTGTAGGTACGTACCCGATACGATATCACCCTGACATAGGTCCGCTCCTCGGAGGGTAAAAGTAGGCAACTTCGGGTAGTAGGGGACATGAATTGGCATAGCAGATAAATGATTCGACATTCTGCATAATAAATGGCGACACCCCCACCAGGATTATGGCTAGTTGCAGCAGCTCGTCTGACCTAACAATAGCTAACGCAGGGCTGATAAATACCATAACATGGATACCTGTGCTATCGTTTGCATCAGACTACTTCCTCATAGTCCATGTCGACTGATATACTTGCTGACTTTGTCTCTGACTGATGAACCTTTATTAACTTCGAAAATGCTGCTTGGGTTTGTTCCGCAGAGTTTACTGAGGGCGTCTACAGTGCTCTTCCCACTCAGACTGATGTTCGCGCACGGTCGAACCTAAGTTTTACAAGGTGGTTGCGACAACAGCTGCACGCTTTATCCCGGTTCGTAGGATTTCAGAAATCCGTCCGAACTTCCCGGACTAACCGGCTGCCCTTGGAAATTTTGCTGGACTTTTGTAACGAATACTCATAATAAATTAAACAAAAACTCTCGATTGACCAATCAGAGCGTCCCTCGATCTTGTTGTTGTTGTTGTAACGGTTACTCAGACCCTGCAAGATCGGTTCAACTATGGTCGTAATCATCAAACTCATCTAGGGGGAGGCCCAAGAAACTTGCCGTTTCGACAGGGTCACTTTCGAGCACATGCCATCAATTTCATTGTCGGATGCCATAATCTAGCAGTCCTCAGAATATGTGGTTTAATTCTTCTCGTTTTTGATGTTGAGTCTCTAAAATATACCGACACATGTCGACCATAGCGGTAATTGCAGTCCACCGCTTCAGACCCCGTGGGAGAGTGGATTTCTCAACGTCTTCCCGTATAAGTCCAGCGGGAACGAAGCGGGCCGTAGCGGTCGTGGCCACCCTGCGGAACTGTAGTTCGCCAGCGCGAACATTTGTTGTTGTGGGTAGAGTACCGAAGGCACTCTTGGTGAACTCCGCGAACCGGGACAAATCAGGTTTTTGAAAGTTGACAAAAACCTATCGATACGCGGAGACAAAGTCGGCAAGTCTATCAATCGTGAGGGTATGGATAGGTGGTCTGATGCAAGCGACAGAATAGGTCGCCATGTTAAGCTAAAGGGTCTTGCAATAGGGACGCACAAAAGTAGACCGATAGTGGCAGCAAACGACGCCATATTTTTTCCCGCTCTTTTGACATTTCTCTCCAGTAAGGTTTTTTTTTTTAAATTTACTACCGAAATTCGGAGTCCATGGCCTCAACTTTAAGAGTGCTACGTCTAGTTTATGGTCGTCGTCACGTATTCCATGAGTCAACATTGCATTCCGAAAAAATTACGGTTTGGTGCGGTTTATGGGCCGTACTTCTTCCGTGATGATCAAGACCAGCACGTTATTGTGAATGGGAATCGCTACCGCTCAATGATAACCGAATATTTTTGGCCCGAATTCGATGATATGGACTTGGACAATATGTGGTTCCAACAGGATGACGCCACAAGCCACACAGCGAATGTCACAATCGATTTGTTGAAAACCAAGTTTGGTGAACGTGTTATCTCACGAAATGGTCCAGCCAATTGGCCGCCTCGGTCGTGCGATTTGACGCCGTTAGACTATTTTCTGTGGAGCTACGTCAAGTCAATTGTCTATGCCAACAAGCCAGCGATGATTGATGAACTTCGTACGAATATCGAACATGAAATTGCAGCAGTATCGGCCGATTTATGGTCGAAAACCGTCGAAAATTGGGTTCAGCGCCTGGACTTATGCAGGCGTGCCCTTGGTGCCCATGCAAAAGAAATCGAGTTCCATACATAATGGCATCGATTGTACTTTCACAGGAATAAAGAATTTAATTCATATCCCAAACCGTTTTTGTTTTATTTAAAAAAACTTTTGTAGCGTTCCTATTGCAAGACCCGTTAGCAGACCTGCACTAGCTATTGTTAGGTCAGGCGAGCTACTGCAACTACCCCTAATCCTGGTGGAGGCGTCTTCATGCAATGTGCAGAATGTCGAATAGTCTATCTGCCCAGCCAATTCATTTCCCCTACGATCTGCTGACAGGCTTGAATGTCATAGATCGTGGTGCGCATTAAAGCCACCAACTACCAAACGGGTTTCACCTCTAAGGAGCGTACCTATGTCAGGATGATATCGTGCCAGGCAGCAGGTAACAGGGGGTATATATATATTAAATATTTCGAGCTCGACATCGCCTGACCGGGTGGCTATGCCCTTATATATGTACATAGATTTGTAGCTAAGTACAAAATAAAAAAACGCTTCGCATATTTTTTTGAAATTCCGTATCGCATTATTTTTAAAAATAAGGAATTTTGCAACTTTTTGAAGAAAAATTGATATCTCACGACTCGTTTGTCATATATGGACGAAATTTTTCGTGGTATTTGCGAAACGTTATCTCTTCACAATAGATGTATTTTAAAAATAATATTTGCAAATTAACTTGGTTTTAATGTCTGCTTTTTTTAACACATTAATTTTTTCAAGCCTTCTAGCAATACTACATATTAGAGTGAAAATTGTATACAGGGCTCGAATCGTCACAGTAGATATCGTATTACTCGTCACGTAAAAACGCGTTTTTCGGAGCATGACATAAGTGAACGCACTCTTTATATCGTAATTCGGTACGATAACAAAAGTGAACGAGCGAGTGGACGTATTCGTTGTTGTGAACTGTCATACGATCACCAACAAGCAAACGAGTCGGTTGAATTTAAACGAAAATGTAAGTAAATTATAAAAATATGTAATTAAATAAAAGTCTTAGCTAATATTTTAATTTTAGGTCTAATTATAATAAACTGAACCCAAAGCAGAAGGAAGTCATGGCGGAGTTTATGGGAAGTCACCCCGATTTGGCAAAAAACAACCTGCCAAATTGTGCGCAAGGTAGAGTGACTTCAAATAGACTGTGGGATGAGCTATCGAAGCGTCTAAATGCTGTTGGACCTCCCCTTAAGGATGCTAAAATGTGGAGGAAGGTATGCGGATCTATATTTTTCATTTAGTTTTTATGATTTTAAGTAATATTTGTGGTTTGCTATAGGCTTTTGCTGATCAAAAATATCAGGCGAAGAAAAAGCTTTCCTTCAACAAAGCGTCTAAGCAGCGGACAGGTGGAGGGCCATACATGGAAAAAATTATAACTCCCGCTGAAGAGCTTATAATTGAGGCATCAGGTCTAGAGGCTTGTGTAGAGGGGAACAAGAATGTCCCAGCTTTCGGCAGTTTAGCGGCCTCAACAAGCGTCAGTGGGAGTGATGATAGCGACAAAGAAGCGAGCTCCTCTCACAGTTCTTTGCCAGGGACATCCACCAAAACCTTCACTCCTGGTCGGGGTACAACTCCTACCCAGTGTAGAACTCCGCGGAGAACAAATAGCGGGAACGAAGTATTAATGCTGCTCCAGAAGAATTTAAAATCTGCGTCAGATTTCCAACGCGGAATAGATGGCAAATTTGATAGGTTGCTGGAGATGCAAGAGAGGTTGGTGTTGGTGCAGGAGCGGTCGGTGTTGGTGCAGGAGAGGATGCTTCAAATTAAAGAGGAGAAGCATCACAGTACCCAGGAGTCACGCCAACTAGACCTAGAAATAAAAAGACTTGAGCTGGAAACTCTGCAAATTAATTTAAGAAGACCGAGGAATACTTGAGTACCTGGATTTTTAATTTAGCTTTAAGAACTCTGAATGAATTTTTTATTTTTTTACATATCTAAATAGAGTACCTGAATTTTTAATTTAGTTTTAAGAAGTATAAATTGAATTCTTATAGTTTTGTATGTAAATAGAGTACCCGAAGTTTTTATTTAGTTTTATGAAATAATAAATGAATTTTAATATTTTTATATGAATTTTAGATTTACTTTCATGAAATATTTTATTAATTTTGTGATTCCATCTTAGTTTTTATTAATGCCGAAAGCATTTGCATTTTTCCCTATAAATGGAAAATCTTATTTTATTTCCATTTTTAACCTCTAGTGTTTAAGTCTTTAACCAAACAAATTAAATGAAATTTAAATAAATCAAATTAAATAAAACTCAAAGCATTAATTCGCATACGAAAAACAAAGCTTATTTCATTATATTTTTGCTACAAATATTTCAGTTTTTTTACAGCATTTTCTAAAACCCTTTACAGAATTTTTAATGTTCATTATTAAGTAATATTTACAAGTGAATATTTGATTTGATCTCTTATTGTTTGACCAATAGCAGTAAGTTGATTTGATTCGCCGGAGTCAATTTCAGATATCTGGCCAGAGTCATAGTTTTGAGGATCACAATTGATTTTAAACTTTATACAGACGTTGTGTAATGCAGCGCACACGTTAGTAAATCTTGCCACTTTTGTGGGATGATATCTTCCTCTTTTACCATACCCTAAAATTCTCCAGCGGCCCTTTAAAATGCCTATTGTTCGCTCAACGATACATCTGGCCTTGGAATGAGTTTCGTTAAATATCCCTTCAGTTGAACCATCCGATGGGTTTCTATAAGGCGTTATGCACCATTGCACTGACACAAAGATTTGACAAATGACAAGCGTACCTAAAAACCATGAATTCTCCTGCCTATGTAGGTGAAATCGATCTTCCAAAACCCGCCTCTGATCCGAATGCTTCCAAATGAATGAATCGTGAGCTGCACCACCGTACTGGCAGTTGATTGCCAAAATTTTGCATTGGTGGTCACATATCTGTGAAATATATCCATATTGTTAAAATTTAAAGTTATTTAAATAATTTAATGGTAACTCACTATCATAGCGTTTATACTGTGGTACCCTTTTCTATTAAAGTACATGTGTTCTTCCACGGTGGGTTTTTGTAAGCCAATGTGCGTTCCATCAATGCACCCGATGACTGCAAATAAATTAACTAAAATTTAATAATTTCACAAACTAAATCAAAGCTTTTACCTCCAGGTATTTTATATTTTTCCACAAACCATTCTTTGCAGCTGGAAGAATGTTCAGGCGCAAACTTTATAAGCCGTGGGCACAACTTTATTTCCATTTCGAGAAGGACGTGTGATGTTAACTTTGAAACAGTGCTTTGGCACATTCCCACTAAATAGTCGCTGCCGATGTTGTGCTGGTAGCCACCACTAGCCAAAAGTGAAAGAGTGGCTGCTAATTGAAGCACTGGAGGCACCGCTTTGGTGTCCGAATGTTTTAAACTTATATTCTGCAGGACATAATCAAAAGCCTCTTTGGTCAGACGGAATCGTTTTAAGAAACTGAAAGAAAACAATTGTAAATAAGCTTGAATAATTAACTAATAATATGCTTACGCTGTGTTCGGCAAGGCCAAAGGATTACTCCGATCTCTTAGCTGCCTCCGCACTAATTTTTCATTGCCATCACTTTCCGTAAAGCTCAAATAAAAAAGCAAAGTTGCATCCATTTTTATATTTTTACTTATTGTTTATGATTTTTGAAACATTTTGACAGTTCCACATCTACTGTGACTTAAAAAATAAGATCCAACTTATTGTGGATCTTTAAAACTATTGTGAATAGAAAAAATATTACGTTCCGTTTGCTTTCGTATATCATAAACCGATTCAGCGTATACGATTGACGTATCACGTAATTTTCTTTCGTATGGTTTTTGATCCGTACGCGGATGTAACGATTCGACCCCAGGTATCTTCGAACGATTATTTTTGTGTTCGGAAAAGAAAAAAATTGCCATTCTTACTCGGATGTTGGTATCGCGTTTTTTGTCGCGCCACGCAGATAAACAAATTTGGAATGGGAAAGTTCAGCAAACATACTTCAACTAACGCTTTTGCCCAAATAATTCCAACTTTTAACTTGTACGCCACCAAAAGAAATCAGCGTAAAACTTTATTATAATGCGGCACCTTTCAAAGTAAGCTTTTTTCTACAGATTCGTCTTCATTTTTAGAATTTTTGACTTACATACATTGTGTTTCTACATGTAAATTGCAAATATTATTTACACGTTTATTTTCCAATGATTATGTAATATGTACCCTACCAGAACTTCTTAATAATAAGACAATTATGTTCCGCACACAGCATTGCGTAAGTGAATAAATTCTTTCCAGGTTGTAATTATTTTGGCGAAAACATTAAATTATGTAGTGTACTAAAATTATTTATGAGGAAAAATTTAGTATAAACAAAATGTTGCGCCATGGGCGACGCGAGAAAAAATGCGATACCAACTGTCCGAGCAAGAATGACACATTTTTTCTTTTCGAAACAAAAAATCTTTGGATAATTGTATAAAATTTTCACTGCAATAGTACTGCTAGAAGGCTTGAAAAAATTAATTTGTTAAAAAAGCTGATATTAAAAACAAAGTAAACTTGCATTATTTTTTTTAAATACATCTATTGTGAAAAAATTCATCCATATGTGTCAAACGATTTTTGAGTTAAAAATTTCAAAAAGTTGCAAAATTCTTCATTATTACAAATTTATATGGGTTTTGTTACTACCCGATAAATCAGCACAAATTCGTTGACACAGTTAACGTGGTTTGACTCAAATGCTTTAAATTTGTAGACAGTATATTTCCTCATAACGGAAAATCCTTATAACCGGAAAACTTCACTAGCCGGACACATTTCGGAAAAATAGCGTCCTAATAACCCAACACTCTATAACTGGCCACGGGAATTATATTTTAAACCCTTTTTATCTAACAATTTCTTATAAATGAACCAAATTCAAATAATTTCAAGGAAGCTTTGTAAATGCTATGCTAGATAAAAAGCTTGCTTCGTTTAACGTGACAGTTTCGCTTTGACAACTTAGATGAATACATACAATTACGCGAAGTTTTCCACATAACCAACGCCGACGCCAAAGAGAAGCTGAAAGTTAGCCAACTCTCACCTTTTCGCGCGCTTTGACAATCAACTAATTTTCATATTTCTTTTATTACTCACATTCGCTTAGAAACAGTGATTTAATCTATCACAATAAAAAAGTGAGTGTTGTCAAAGCGCTTATTGTGGCATGCCTTTTGCGTTATTCGCTTTTCGGACAAACTTACAATTGTCACGCAAAGCCAAAGCTTTTTATCTGCGATGCGCTTAATAGTTTTTGGTGATTTCCTTTTATACGTGTATGCACACATCATGCCGTATGTGCAAAAAAATAAAGCTTTACACAATTGTTTGTTTATAAGGGTTCGCAATACAGAAATCAATAAAAAATAATGAATAAGTTCGTTCTAAATGGAAGTCTGGTGGTAATGTTCATTAAAAGCGTTATTTCTTAAAAATGTATAGAAAATTTTATTTCCTCAATAGAGGCTCCTTTGGAATTTTGGCTGCGCTCTCACGAAAAAGAAGAGTTTCGTATCTACATATTTATCTATGCTTTCTCAGGAAAAGTGTGAGAGTGCGTGAGTTAATAGAACAGGGCGAAGACAAATTTGCTTAATATTTTGTTGCATGTAAATTTTAACGAAATTCAGCTGTTTTTTGTTTACTTTGAAGAAGAGTAAAGATGCTTCAAAATTACGAGATATTTACAACCCTTTCAGTTTGGACGATAAAGCGTGAGTTGTTGTAGTAAAATACATGCATTCATACATACATACATACATTTGGAACAAATATTTTATTTTGTAGTTTCATAAGAAATTTCCGTCTAAATAAGGATGCATTCAAATACGTATTGAATGTGGTGCAAGATGTTCAAGAGCCAAGCCGTAAAACGGGCGTAACAGCTCTAGGACATGTAGTGGGTACTCTGCGATCTCTGGCAGAAGGTGGATACCAGCATGGTGTCGGAAAGGACCAAAATGTAGGAATGCAACAATCAACAGTTTCCATGGTGTTTAAAAAATGTTCTGAAATTGGTTTCCGCAAAGTACATGCAAAAGTCCGAAATGTCGTTGAAAGAACAATCGGGTTATTAAAGAATCGGTTTCGTTGTTTACTTGGTGCGCGACAATTGCACTATTCTCCACAGAAAGCTGCACAGATCATCAATGTGTGCTGTGCATTGCATAACATCTGCATACATACATTACCGAGTAGAAGAACCTTATTTTCTGAAAGATAAACAGAGGAAGTAACCGTGTTAGATCATACTTAATTAAATGAACTCTAAAAACAAAAATATTAGTAAAGTTTCGAGCAGTAGAGGGGCGTCGAAGCCGATCCCCAAAACTGGCTCATCGCTGCGAGTGGCAGCTTCTACTGACGTGGGGAGGGCGAAACCGCCTCCCTCCGTTTGCTCTGTACGGGGGACAGCTGCTGTGGCCAAAATTAAGGGTGGTGAAGGATCGTCGGAGCCGACATCCAAAGTCGTGACTAGACCGGGGGGTACAGTCACTGCCACTCGCGTTGTTGGAGGGGGAGAGTCGAAGCCGACCTCCGCAGCCTCTAGGTTAGTTGGGGGCGTGATTCCGGCCAGCCGCGCAGGTGAGTTGCAGGGGAAATCGCCCGCGGCCTCTAGAGGGGGGACTAGACGATATCGCCAGTACCAGCAAGGGTTTATCCTGCAGCGTACCGGTGCAGGCGAAGGAGAACCAAATTCAGCCTGCCGAGGGATCTAAGCGGCGATTGGGCACGGAGAGGAGGGCCCACTCCGATCGTCGCATGGCCTCCAAGATTCTGGAGCGCTATGGCGTGCGCTGACGAGCGGTCGGCCACGCTTTATAAAGCGGCGGTTTCCTTGGTGGGGGAGGTCTGGAAGGGTGCCAGACTTGAGGCCGTGGATAAGAAATCCTCCGCTATTGTAACCCGAACCTTCCGGCGCACAATTGGAAGGTTGTTCGGTTTGAGGGGTCCGAGGAACCATATCGGCAAGCGCCGATTCTGCTTAACCGTATCTCGAACTGGAGAGTTCTTAACGATCACTCTTTCTCTGATCACAGGTATATTCAATTCTCCTTAGGCGATCCGCGTCCCCATAATCGACCCTTTAGGAATCTGAGGAACACAGATTGGGATCTTTACTGTAAGAAGCTGCAGGAGTTTCTTCCTGAGGAACCACAGGGAAACTTACTCCTGTCGGAAAGTTCGATTGGCAGCTTAGTGGAAAAATTCACCGTAGCTTGTAATAAAGGCCTTCGGGAAATCTAAGCCGTACTGGTGAACTCTGGAAATTTCGGAGCTCAGGGCTTCGAGTAGAAGACTTTTTAACCTGGCGAGGAGGAGCAAAAACCCTCGGATTGGGAACTCTATAAGATTGGATTGGGAATATATAAGTCCGAAATAAGGAAGGCTAAGCGGGAATCGTGGAGAAGTTTCTCTGAGAACGTCGAAGGATGCCACGAGTCCTCCAGGCTTAGGCGGGAGCTCGCGTGGAACCAGGTGCCATCTATGTCCCTCCTTGCGACATGTTAGAAGAGCGTCGCCTACTCTGGGCGTTACGCTCCTTCAAAGCGTTCAAGTCGCCGGGACCTGATGGTATCATTCCAGCCCAGTTGCAGATGTCCGAACGGGTGTCGTGTCGGTGGTTGGCGCCTATTTACGCGAGCTGCATAAGTAGGGGCTATATCCCCAGACTATGGAGGAATGTGAGGGTTACATTTATTCCCAAGGCGGGTAAGAGCTCTCATGTAACCCCAAAGGACTTTAGGCCTATCAGCCTCTCTTCTTTTCTTTTGAAGACCCTGGAGAGGCTGATTGATCTTCATATAAGAGAGGAAATACCGCGGGAGCGGCTGTCGCAAGCTCAGCATGCCTACTCGAAGAGCAGGTCCGTGGATACGGCCCTGCATACGGTTGTTAACGTCATTGAGGAGTCTCTTGAACACAAGGACTTTGCAGTTGGTGCCTTTCTGGATATAGAAGGTGCCTTTAATAACATTCAGCCACAGGCAATAGTCGGATCCCTGGCGGAACTTGGGGTTTAGCCGGGTCTGGTAAGGCTCATCAATCACCTTCTCCGGGACAGAACTGTCGTGGCGGAATTGGGCAGCGCCTCCATCCAGCAAAGGGTGAGTAGAGGCACTCCCCAAGGAGGGGTTCTCTCGCCACTCCTTTGGGTCATTGCTATCAATGGCGTACTGAAGGAGCTGGAAAGGGAAGGCTGCACGGTTATTGCCTACACTGACGATGTTGCTCTCATTGTCAGGGGTAAGTTTTTGAGCACCCTTTTTGATATCATGCAGGGGTACCTTAATTTGATCGTGAAATGGTATGCAGGGTGTGGACTCGCGATAAATCCTAGCAAGACAGAGCTGGTATTATTCATCAGGAGTTACAAAGTATCGGTCGCCCATCCTCCTTAAATAGGTGACGTCCCGTTGGTGCTTTCTGACCGGGTCAAGTATCTTGGTTTGATTCTGGATAGGAAGCTCTCCTGGGGGCCAAATATTGAGGAAAGGGTGAAAAAGGCTTCGGTTGCGGTGTACTGTTGTCGGGGTGCTATTGGGAAGAGATGGGGCCTTTCTTTCAAGGTAAACTATTGGCTTTATGAGACTATAATAAGGCCTATAATGTTTTACGGAGTGGTGGTCTGGTGGAACTCACTAGACAGGGTATCTAAAGTTAAGCAGTATGCTTAACGTGCTACCTGTGAACATTGCAGGCAGGGTTGCAGCAGCCCATGCCGCAGCCCGGCTGGAGTGCAATGGATACAGATTCAGCTCGGCCTTTGGGCATTCTAGGATTCTTGCCAGCTTCGACTTTGTACCTCCGGAAACAGATTACTGTCTGCCGGCTCCAGCTCGGAGTTGCTCCTTCTCCACTTACATTCCGTATAGAGAGGAGTGGAAGGAGGGTAGCTTGTGGGGCGGTGGGACGGTGAACTTCTTCACGGATGGCTCGAAGCTGGATGGTAAGGTTGGGGGAGGTGTCTTCTGCGATGAGTTCTCCCTCAGCCGTAAATTTAGGCTTCCGGACTATTGCAGTGTATTTCAAGCAGAGGTGGCCGCAATATAGGAGGCAGCCGATTGGCTACTCACCAATGTAATGCCCTCTAGACGGGCCAACATTTATTCGGATAGTCAGGCCGCTATTAAGGCCTTAGGATCGCTAATGGTTAGATCAAAAATGGTCAGGGAATGCCTGATTTCCCTCGCAGCCGCCTCTGAGTATCTCGACGTTAGACTAATTTGGGTACCGGGCCATAGCGACATTGCAGGGAACTGCATGGCTGATGAGCTCGCTCAGCAAGGTACCCTGGAAGTCATTTCTCCTTGCAGGGAGGGGGTGGGGGCTCCTTTGACTGCCTACGGGCTTCTCCTGGACAGATGGGATCTATGTCGTCTCAGCGAGCGCTGGGAAATTGCCACGACATGCAGAATTGCAAGGTCCCTCTGGCCGAGACTGGATCGTGGGTGCTCAAGGGAGCTGATGTCGCTTACTAAGCGGCAACTCTCGACCCTTGTTGGTGTTTTGACTGGGCATTATCCGTTGGGTATTCACGCGGTTAGGCTGAAAATAGTCTCTGACCCTTTCTTCCGATTCACGTTACCGTTCATAAACTACAATGTCTAAGTGAGTTTCCTTTGTAACCTAACCTAACCTAGATCATACTTAGCAAATTGATTCTGTAAATTATTCAAGTAAAGCAATACAAATAGATAAAGTATTCCTAGAGCTTTGCAGATTATTCATTTTTATTCATTTAAATTAATTTTTTTCATATTAAGGTACATTAGTAAATAAAAATATCACAACCTAAACCTAAAACTTTTCATTCACTTTTTAACATATACATAAAGGCACATAAACCAATTAATATCCCATTACTTAAGTAATTTAATTATTAGGGCGATCCAACATAAATATTCTGTCAATCTTTTCTCGCTTCAACAATTCAATAGCACTGTTATGACGGCGCATTTCTTCTAACATTTGTGCCATAGCTCTAGAAGATATTTCGCTTGATTTGCTTAACACGTCAAGGATCGCGTGCATGCGGTTGCTTCCCCATCCTGTTGCTCTGGACTCAGTTTTGTTTAGGGATAGCTTACATTTAACATATCTGTTATAGTCCAACCAAGCGAATACGCTGACTATTTATTTGATGACAGGAGGTACTTAGTTTTGCCCTAGTTCATCTCCAGACCCATACGTCTCGCTTCTTTATCCAATTTAGAAAACGTAGAAGTAACGGCACGTTTGTTAAGGCCGATGATATCGATATCATCAGCATACGCCAGAAGTTGCACGCTCTTTTAAAATATGGTGCCTGAACAGGTCAATTCTGCAGCTCGAATTATCTTTTCTAACATAAGGTTAAGGAAGTCGCACGAAAGAGAGTCACCTTGTCTGAAACCTCGTTTGGTTTCAAACGGCTCGGAGAAGTCGTTCCGATTCTGACGTAGCTGGTGGTGTTGCTCAACGTCAATTTACATAGCCGTATTAGTTTTGTTGGGATACCATATTCAGATATTGCGGCATATAGGTAGCTTCTTTTCGTACTATCGAAAGCGGATTTGATTTCACAAAAAGATGATGTGTGTCTATTCTTCATTCTTGGGTCTTTTCCAAAATTTGGCGTATTGTGAATATTTGGTTGATGGTAGATTTGCCAGGTCTAAAGCCACACTGATAAGGCCCAATCAGTTCGTTCACACAATACGCTCGACACAACCTTATACGATATGCTAAGGAGACTGATCCCGCGGTAGTTGGCACTTATTACAGGATCGCCCTTTTTGTGGATTGAGAAGAGTACACTTAAACACCAATCAGATGGCATACGTTCGTCCGGCGGCGGATGGCGGAGATGTCAGCTTTTGCCTTTACGTGGACATCCAATTAAGGGTCCCGATATTCCAGGTGCATGCCCTTAAAACAAAGTCCTTTAAACGTTTGCCATGGTCGTCATTAGAAGAGGGGGTCTCATCCGAGGCTTTTTGTTTAAATATTTCATTGGAAGTTGGTTTTACGTGGCGGGTACCAAGCCCAGTGCACAGCCAGATACTGGGCCATTTTTTAATTTAGGACACATTTATATAGCGAACCGCTTGCTACAAGTCAGACGCCCGCTCGCAGCCGCACCTCCTGATGAACAGACGCTGCAAAACCCTGGTGAGTCCTTAAGCCGAAATCGTCGGAGTAACCATACCAGGTTCCCCTTTTCACTTTAGCTCACTCCCAAACGGGAGCAACCCAGGTGAAATCACCCGGAAGTTGTGAGCTGCTTGAACCGCATGCAGAAGAATCGTTCTGGCCACTCCCAGGTGAATGGCGACCAGAGACTTTCTCCACTTGCGTCGACTTCTACACAAGGCTTCATCCTTCATCAGCGACCACAACGTGTATATTTGTTGCATTAACAGTGAACTTGTGGCAGCGTGATATAAAAGCCTAGTAGACAGCAGCGCGAGATGAAAGCCGGCGAAGGGTTTAGTAAGTAATAGTAAACATAACTTTATAAGTCAAATAATTTGTATTCCTTATCACGCTAAGCTTTAAATTAGAAATTGTGATAAAAGTTGTTTACGAGCGTAACGTTTAATTAAAATTTTGCACTTGTATTCAAACAGTAATTTTGAGAGCGTGATATTTGTTTCCGTTAAATTTTAAACATTTTCTTCAGTTAATAACCACATAATTCAATAACATCATCATTAATTATTGTATTTAATTTAATACTAATTTGAAAGACATGGGCCGAGACCAAATTTTAGTATTGAACAATAAGGAACAACTGGATGAAATCAAAGGTGTCCAGAGACTGCAGCTGGGTAAGGCTTTCTCGAGTGAGCCTCGAATTTTCCAAAGGTTCGAATAATCAATCAATTCTGTGCCGAATGAGAGTCTTATAAGAGAGTAGTACATCCTGTGAATTTCGTCCCAAAATTCTTCATGGTTAAGTTTTTATTAACAATTGAATTTTTCCGCATCAAATCAGAAGAAAATTTTTTTCTCAGAAACTACCTAATCGATTTTATTAATTTTCATTTTACACGTTTATAAAAAATGCACTACAATGTGGCATTTTTTTATACACAAATCAACAATTTGTTCTTGAAAAGCAATAATTGTTATAAACAAATTATGATATAACTAACTTCTGCGCCTCTGAAAAAAATTGAACAACAACAAATTATCTGGTATGTAATAATGTTTTTATTTCAGGAAAAAAAAGTTTGTAGATCGCAGTAGTTTATTTATAATGACGATATATGTGCGAGTGCGCCCGCCGCCCGCTTCTCAAACTACACGTCACATGTTCTGAACAGTTTTTACATCCTGATACTATATATCACGTTAATTTTGTCAGTAGCTGAAATATATATCAATGTTAACGAATTTTTTTTGTTAATTATACATGATAGCACAACAATAATATAATAAATATAGTCAATATTATGTATTATACGTTAAAAAAAGAAATTTTTTCTGGACAGTATCTACACCGTTAACACGCATAAACCAACAGTATTTACGACTTTTTCCTAGGGACAAAGCAGTGAGATTGACGGGAGTTTTTCAAAGTTTTCGCCACTGAATAACGCCTTTTCAGTTTAACGGCATGAGTTTCATGTTCTATCTTAGTACAATATTCAAAATCGATTGACTTGAAATAAGATTTTGTCCAATCAAATAGAGTTCTTGGTCCAGTGATTTTGTTTTCATTGTTGTTCTGGAGACTTGAGCGATATGCACATCTTTTAACAACGCCGCCGATCACGTCACAAGCGCCCTTCCCGTGCGCTGTAGCAAAAAAATGCCACTCAGCTTCAACTCCAAAATCTTTTTTGTGGTTAAGCAAGTTGATGAAGTTGTACTTGTTCTTCTACTGTGAACCTGCTCCGTCCGAAAAGTAAAAAATTTGTTTACGTTCGTTTTTCCAAAAAGTTTTATCATGAACGAAATCAGTTTGGAATTGAATAAATTCACTGCAGTGCTGTCGTGATCTAAAATGTCCGAAATTATTACGAAACTTTTATGCTGTACATCGCTGTTTTCTTTATAGTAAAAAACATAAGGATGGATAGTAGCTTGAGTTGTGTTCCAGTACTCGGACTGAATGGAATTTTGTACACGACAGGAGTAATTTTCAGAAAAATCCAAGCATACGACATATTCATTGTCACCCAATTTGTATTTAAGATCAGTCAAATACTGAGCTTGAGTATTCGCAAGAAAATCGTGTTTCAGAACATCAGCTAATTCAGATGGTAGATTCTTCAGAAAGATCTCTGTTTGTTCTTCTTTTTTTCCAATGTGCATCTGTAAACCAATAGTATAATATATGTATAATGCTGTGTTGTAAAACATGTAAACTGACTCACAAATGCATGAACCAACTGCGAAAAAAGTAGTAAATAAAATCGTAAATGAAAGCAAATGACTGAATAAATATATTTATGTAAATATATGTATATGGAGAAGAATAATAACATGAAAGGAAAAAGACAAAAGATTTAACCCCAGTAAAAAGTGCTGTATATGGCATATATGGATCATATATGCAGTTTATATAAGAATCATATACATATATGGAAGTAGTATTATACACGGGACATCTATGAGCCCCATACATGAACCATATATGTGTATATGATTCATTTATGCTTGATATATGTGTAGTCATATAATACGGTCCATATATGGCTGCACATATACATACATATGCATCATATCATATCATATTTACATATAAGGTACACGTGTGGGGCCCATATATGTATGTCCCATATATAATGCTGCTTTCATATATGATTCTCATATAAACTGCATATATGTCACACATACGCCATAATATATGACACTTTTTACCAAGGAGTGAGTGCTTAATGCAAAATACATTCATTGATAAACAAAATCTCAATTAAAAAATCAACGAAGTCGAAACAATTTTTGAAATCGAGGTGTCCTAAAAAAAGAAAAGTACAACTACATACAAAAAAAAATCTACCTGTCAGTGCTCGCCCATAGTTCGTAAATAACCGACGTGACCTTCTTATTCCGGAAAATCAGTTTGAGCTTTTCAATAATTTTTTCCGTCCCAGGGCAATTTTTACATTTCAACAAAAAGCAATCGGAAAGTGGTATTTCACACACCATGTTCTTCAAGCAATCTCGATAGTCTAACTCAGCGTTTGGGTCAGTTGACATTCCTTTTAATCCAGCAAACTTAAAACGCATGTTTTCATGTGTTTTACATACGCACACATTATGCGTACCTTTTGGACCAACAGAAATGCATTGCTGTGGCTGCAATTTCTTAAATTTTGATAGTGATATCGGAATTTTGATAGTGATGTGGAAATTTTTCACAAAATTTAACATGAATATTTCGAATATTGTCCTTTAACAATCTTTTTTGTTCATGACAACGAACCCCATCTTTTTTCACAGATTTACTATCATGCATACTCGGTGTCATGCGACTGGCATCATTGGACAAGTAAAATTTTTCAACAGCGTCAACGATCTCTGTCGAAGCGTGCGGGCGTCTTGCGCCGCGTCGCGAGTATGAGAGCGCGAGTTACGTCGCCGTCGTTGCAAGCCAACTCGCTGCCGATGCCACCGTCACTAGCCAACCCTAATAATTTACAAATTGACTAGTCTGCATAAACACAACCAAAACATGTTTACAACACATGCCAGCCACACTTCAAATTCATTGCAAAGTGAGAAACGAATGTGTCACAACATAACACTTAAGAAATTTCATATTTTATAATTCTCTTTTTGCGGCACTTTCGTCAACGGTGGTCATGTTACAAAAAAGCAGAGCACTGGGCAAGCATTACGGCAATTTGAAACGTAATTGTTGCAATGCTATACACAAATGCATTGCCTTGGGGCAACTACAAAAAATCATTGCGGCAATGCTATGCATAACAAATAATATTCATAAACGAATTTCGAGTACCCGGAAGTAATAAATTAATATTCCGAAACACACGAAATTCGTTACACCAACATACGTACACAATAAATGTTTAAGTAATCACAAATGTTACAAGGAAAACCAAAAAAAGAAATATATATGCAATGAAAATATTAATTCGCCTAAGAAATTTCATTTTCAATAAAATCAGAATCAATTTAGACACCAAAGTGTTAAGTTGCGTTTTCTCCTCGATTGAACCGAAGTTCAATCCACATTTCTGGCGCAGTCGAGCAGCGAACAATTCTAAAGAATTGGACGGAATCACAATTCCCTTTCTGAAGAAAGTAAAACAATTATTAGCACAAAAGTGAAAAAATTTTTCGAACAGCAAAATAATTATTAACACAAAAGTAAAATAATTTTTGAACTATAAGCGAATAAAATATTAATATAAAAGTAAAATAACTTTAACACAACACCATCAGTGCATATTGAAAAGCTAACAAAAGCAAAGACAGAAAAATAACATGGCAGAACAACAACAACTCCCAGTAACCGAGTTAATTAAAGAAGCAGCGAGAATCCGCCCATACTTTGGTGATGGAGAAAATGACCTCACATCATTTCTACGTGAAGTCGACATAATCCTTCCACTCTTCAACGACAACGTAGCAATGCAGCAATATATTCTGGAAAGGCACATCAAGACCAGGATACAGGGGGCAGCACTCCGGGTCATCCAAACACTAGGTGCATCGGCAACATGGAGCGACATAAAAGCAGAATTGATCAAAAATTTTGCAGTTCGTGAGATGTATGACCAACTTCTTCACCGAGCCATATCCACGAAAAATTACAATGTAAGCCAATATTACAATAATTTAAAAAATATATTAGATAAACTTAATTCTAAGTATAATGAGGACTCAGATAAACCACTAGAATATTCACCAAGTATTAATGAGTCCTTAATTTTAAAAACATTCTTATGTAATATATCGCCACATTTATCTTCAATAATATATGCAAGAAACATAAAACCACTCAGATTAGCCTATTACACTTTAGGAGAAACAGGCTTAGTAAATAATAATGCCAATTATAAAAAAAAAATTTTCTACAACAATAATACTAGTAATAACGCGAATAATAATCCTAGTATCAATAGAGTGCCCAATAATAATAGATTCACCACTACCTCGCGAAATAGAAACTTTGCTAATCGCATAGAGTCAAGTGTAACGAGACAAAACGATAGGCAATGGTCCAATTCGAACAATAATGTCAGGCAAAATAGAAATTCAGGGCAATACCGACAACGCCAGTCGGAACGTTACAGTAACAATCGAGTACAACCCATGGAAGTTGATCACATTCGGGAATCAAATTTTCCATCGCAGGGTCACAATCAGATTTACCGATAGTCGAAGTGACCAATGGCCACAACAAATTAAAATGCCTGGTAGATACCGGATCTACCGCTTCCCTGGTCGATAAAAACGCTTTCCCTCATTATAAGCGTAATAAATTAAAGAAACCACTTTTCTTTAATACCCTGTCCGAAAAAACCAATATAACACACGAACTAATAAGACCACTATCAACGAAAACAGCTATATTGCTTGGAAGGTAACAAGCTTTAATGATAGAAATTTTGACGCCATAATAGGACAAAATATCATTAACTTGAGAGAAAATTTTATAGAAATTAACAAAGTGAACTTATAACTAGAGAAAATCCACAATATCGAAAGTTACTCAGCGGAGAACTCTATTGCGAAAATCTTAAATAAATTATGTCACGAAAATATGAATGAGGAGGAAATAAATAAATTAAAAACATTAGTGGAAAAAAATAATAAATTGTTTTTTACTGAAGGACAAATGCTAACACACACACACGAAATTAAACACGAAATAATTACAACAACGGACAGGCCAGCATACGCAAAAATATATCGCTATCCCCAAATTCATGAGAAGGAAATACAGAAGCAAATTAAGGAAATGCTAGAGCAGGGAATAATACAGGAAAGTAATTCACCATATAATTCACCCCTTTGGATAGTACCGAAGAAAACTGACAAATCCGGCAACAAAAAATGGAGACTAGTCGTAGATTACAGGAGTCTTCACGAGATTACTATTAATGACAAATTCCCGATTTCAAATATTGATAGCATTTTAGAGAAACTAGGAAGAGCTCAATACTTCACAACCCTGGACCTTGCAAAAGGATTCCACCAGGTTCTAATTAAAGAAAGCAATAGAAAGAAAACTGCCTTTTCAACTCCTCTAGGGCACTACGAATTCATCAGAATGCCATTCGGGCTCAAAAACGCCCCGGCCACCTTCCAACGGCTAATAAATTCAGTACTTAGAGAATATATAAATAAGATCTGTGTAGTACAGAGGGAATCAAACCAAATATGAGTAAAGTAAAAAACATACAGGAACTGAAGTTACCACAAACGGTTAAACAAATAAAATCATTTCTGGGTACGACTGGCTACTAAAGAAAATGCATAAGAGATTATGCCAAAGTAGCACAAGGCTTAACAAAATATTTGAAAAAGGGAGCTAAAATAAATATTCGCAACCCTCAATATACAAACTCGTTCGAGAAATTGAAAGCACTTCTGACAAACCCACCGGTACTTAAGTATCCGGATTTCAAACTAAAATTCTCCTTAACAACAGATGCAAGCGATTTTGCAATTGGAGCTGTGTTAACACAGGAAGGACACCCGATAAGCTATGCAAGCAGATCGCTAAATGACCACGAAAGAAAATACTCAACGACAGAAAAAGAGCTGCTTGCCATATTCTGGGTGGTCAATTATTTCAGACCGTACATCTACGGGAGACAATTTGACCTCATGACGGACCATCAACCGCTTAAGTGGTTATATTGCAAAAATAAGGGAAAAGGTATTAACGCCAGATTACAAAGGTGGCTACTCAAATTAGGAGAATATGACATTAACATAAGTTATGTCAAGGGCAAGGACAACACTGCCGCTGAATTTATGAGCAGAATAAATCCAGAGGCACGCGAAATTAACATCCTCCAGGAAAACGAGAATATGAGCACCAGGGCAACAATCCACTCTCAAGAGGAGGAATTGCACGACCATTTTGGTATCCAGGAAACTGCTGTTAACAGATTTCCAACACAGCTCGTACTTACAAATTCAAAAAATCAGGAATCACAAATTATAAAAGGAAAACTTAAAATTTTTATTAGTGAGAACGATATAAATAAAGATTACATGTCAGACATATTCAGCCGATTCTTAAGAAACGGCAAAGTAGGAGTATATTCAGAGCTATCGGACTATGAATACAACAAAGTCCAGCAAGAATTAATTGATTTGTTCAACAGAACAATAAAATTCTATAAATGTACACACCATGCAAAAGACATGCAGAATGAAGATGAAGCATATATGTAGGTACATAGCGAAATATCATAGAAACTAATCTTGGATACATGGAAGTATGGATCGAAGACGTTTACCTCGCGGAAACCTACGACACTATATTACATATAATAAATATAGAGGAAGTATTAGGTATAATTGACACAATGCACAAAAATATACAACATGCTTACCTAAAAGAAAAAAACACAAATTTTGGAATTGCAACTCAACACTATAAGAAGTAAAGCTTTAACCCTAATACCACAAAGACAACGAAGAGGCGTAAAGAACCTTTTTGGAACAGCTCAAAAATGGTTATTCCGCACTATGGATGATAATGACAGGCAAGAAATAGAGGAACATCTCAGTTTAATAGATACAAATAACCATAATGCAATTAAAAACCTCAATAGTCAAATAAGCATTAATATACATTTTAATGAAACATTTTCTAAACTCAAGTCTATCATAGAGAATGACCGCAATTTAATATTGTCGAATTAAACAGTATAAATAACTTTAACAACGAAATACAAAGCCATATTCTATACACTGACTTCACACTAAAATTAAAAATTTTACAAGACAATATCGAGCACATTCAGGAAAACATAGCTGCATCAAAGTTAGGAATTTTTTACGGAAACATGTTGAAGAAATAACTAAGTTCAAAATAGAATTCAATATACTGCAAAACATTAAATTAGGGACTCCTATTGATAGTAATGGAAATATCATATACGCAATTAAAATACCGAACAATTCTATCTCTCTTCCAATAAATTATCTAGTACCTATTGGAAACGAAAATAACAGGGAACTATTATTTGAACCCCAAACTACATTGTATTACAATAATAACACCTATATTTACGAAAATACTGTCGAATTGAAAAAATTAAAGCCACTAAAAAACTGCTTAATAAAGCAAAATTGAATACAAATTTTTAATAATGCATCAGAAATTATGGAAATAAGGCCAGGAACTATACTTGTAAAGAATCAAGTAAAAACACACTTTTCTAATGATTGTAATAACAAAACACAAACATTAACTGACAACTATTTAGTAAATTTCAATAATTGCTCTATATATAACAAAGAACTTATATTCAAAAAAAAGTATTGTTAGCTTTAATCACATGCAAATATCCGAAAACGATAATGAAAAACTAATATTTGAAGACATTGTAATAAGTAACTTAAAAAATACGGAACTTATATGTAGAAGAAATAAAATTTGTAAGAAAAGCGCATTATGTATATTTACGGCTCTACATTAACCTTATTTTTCATCACCATTGTATTAATAATCGTATTAAAAAAATTAAAGAACAAAAATAACACTGTTAAAATAACCAACATGATCACCCAGGAGAGTGCTCAATCAAAGGGGGGAGGAGTTACGTCGCCGTCGTTGCAAGCCAACTCCCTGCCGACGCCGCCGACGCCACCGTCACTAACCAACTCTAATAATTTACAAATTGACTGGTCTGCATAAACGCAACCAAAACATGTTTACAACACATGCCAGCCACACTTCAAATTCATTGCAAAGTGACAAACGAATGTGCCACAACATAACACTTAAGAAATTTCATATTTTATAATTCTCTTTTTGCGGCACTTTCGTCAAAGGTGGTCATGTTACAAAAAACCAGAGCACTGGGCCAGAATTGCGGCAATTTCAAACGTAATTGTTGCAATGCTATACACAAATGCATTGCCTTGGGGCAACTACAAAAAATCATTGCGACAATGCTATGCATAACAAATAATATTCATAAACGAATTTCGAGTACCCGGAAGTAATAAATTAATATTTCGAAACACACGAAATTCGTTACACCAACATATGTACACAATAAATGTTTAAGTAATCACAAATGTTACAAAGAAAATCAAAAAAAGAAATATATATGCAATGAAAATATTACTTAGCCTAAGAAATTTCATTTTCAATAAAATCAGAATCAATTTAGACACCAAAGTGTTAAGTTGCGTTTTCTCCTCCATTGAACCGAAGTTCAATCCACATTTCTAGCGCGCGCCCGCGTAAAATATTTCATTCAAATTGAACTACTACGATCTACCCACTTTTTTCCTGAAATAAAAACATTATTACATACCAGACAATTTGTTGTTGTTTAATTTTTTTTCAGAGCAGATCTACTTCCGTAGATATGTGGAGAACCTCGCCGTCAATGCTAAACCACTCTCCGATCTGCACAGAAACGACTCGAAGTTTCTGCTCCGAGACGAACACATAGATGCATTGTCTAGTTTACCGGTCTTGACGTTGTATAATCCGAAAGCGGTTACTGAGGTGCATACCGATGCTAGCATGGGGTATGGTGCGGTTTTATTGCAGGAAGGACTTCGGAGAGCTTCACCCAAGGACTTCGGAGAGCTTCACCCAATGCAGTATATGAGACGGAAGCCCAAGCCGTCCAATCAGAGGCTCCATTCGTACGAGCTGGAGCTCGACTACTTGTTGGGAATCAAGTTCAGGATCGTTACTAATTGCAATGACTTCACGATGACAATGAAAAAGCGTCGACCATGAGGGCAAAGTCCGGACAATTACGGTCTCCGAGTTTATAAAAAAATTGGACCTTCTAATTCGGGAGGAATGAACTCGCTAGGTGGCCGAATGTGGGATTTTAATGCCGGACTATACATATTTCCTTTATATCAAGGTATAAAGAATATTGTAAGCCCAAAAGCAGTGTTCAATATCTAAAAAAAAAAGTATGTCTTTAATGGCGCAGCAAAGCAAGACGGGCATAGTAGGAGACTTAAACGGATTTTATTGATGCAAATAAATGCAAAAAGGTATTTGTATACTTTAGTCGTACCCCACCCATTTCCAAAAAAATAGATGTTAAGCGATATTACAAGAAATCGGTACCACCAAACGCACGATCCATACTACCCGCAGTGTTTGCATATTATTGCAATGTAGCATAAGTAGAAGAATAAAAAATGTAGGAGTTCAAACTCTACCTGCAAATCTACCTTTCAAATAATTTGTCTACAATTTGCAAGAGCCCAAGGTGACCGTGAAATTAAAAGGTTATTACTTCTCACTTGTTTTGCGTGTTTCACGCTCTGTTCAGCAAACTGGAAGTACATAGGTATCTTTATTTTTAGTCCCTTTCATATTTCCTTTCCCCACGAAACAATAATTCTTATGTAAAGTATACACGCTCCAACCGTCCAACATGTTGTACAATGCGTTGGATGGCTGTTTTGTATACAAGTTTCAACACGATGTACAATGCGTTGTACATTTTATTATTCTTGTATGCGCTGTGCTGAAAACTGCGCATTCCACAACACGTGAAATTTTATGTAAATTTCTATGAACTTGCCCAAATTTCAATATGTGCAATGCTGCCGTTCACTTTTATTCAACAAAATATGACTTAAATGAAAAGACAATGAAATCAACAAAATGCTGCCGTACAACTTTACTATACACGCTCTAACTCATCGTACAACCATTGTTTTAATTTTTGGTGGGTTTTACCAATATTAACAGGTTGATAAAATATTTGGAAGGTATTTATTCTGTATTACAAACTACAGGTCAAACGTTGCCACATTAACAGTTCTTAAAACTACAAACCATCAAACTAGAGTCTTGCCATGTAAGCATTCTTTACAACTCGGCAATCTTGTCATATTGATCGACCCGGTCAATTAGCCTGTGAAGGCCAGAGTCTAAATTAAGTGTTAAGTGTCGCTTAACGGTTTACAAGTACCAATGTCCGACATTTCTTTACTATTAGTTAGATGGCTTCACTGCGAACAGTTTCACACACTTCGTAAAATCATCGACTACTACAAATATACAGCCCTATTCTCCCGAGAAAAAAATCCTCCTACTTTAAATTCACCAGGAGAAGATTTTTCCCTGAAAAATGGAGGAAAGAAATTTTGAACTTCGAAACTGAAGGCTTTTGCATTTTTGACAGTTCTCAATAAAGCAAACCAACTGCAAATTTCCAATTATTACCAAATAAGCATAGCTTTCAGAATGGTAGGGAAGAATAAGTTGCTGAATAAGAGCAGCAATTTGTTATTCAAAGAGTGGAAAGACGAAATTTGCGGAGTATTTTCAATCCGATGGAATTGCCGTTTTAAGTAAGTGCCATTTTAAATTTGCATATTAATTTTGTGTTTTGCCGGCTCCAGGTCAAGGGGGTGTTGGTAGAGTAAGAACAATTGATTTACTTATTTTTCCTTCCAATATATTTCGGTTACACTACGGTAACCGTCTTCAGGGCAAATGATTTTACGCGTCCGCACTGTCCGACTTGGAGCTTTGTATAATTTAATAGTGATGGGACCATTTGTTTCATGTTTCAGATTCGAAAAATATGATCGAATTAACAAATCTGTATTTCAATATTTGCAAGAGGTGCTCACAACTTGCTATCAACCCGCTAAAACGGGGTTTGCTGTATCTCCGACAAATAAATTGAGGGAATGCTTATGCTTTTTAGCTGCGTGAGGATATCAGACAGGAGTAGAAAAGACTTCGACGCATCTTTAGTTCAATTCACGTTTAGTAAAACAATATCGGAAGTTCCAAATATTTTCGAAGACACACTTCGTCCACTTCGTGGATAGAAATGACGAGAAGTGTGGACGAGAAGTGTGGAGGAGAAAATAAAAAGTTCTTTAGCTTTTTATGTTGATCATGGCATTCGTGGTTTTGTAGGATGGGTTGATGGTACACACGTTTGAATAATTGCTCCATCTCAAAATGCAATTTTGTTTTATAACTCGAACTAACTTTAGCCTAAATGTTATGCTAGTATGAATGACATAAGTTAATTAACCTACCAACTAATCTGCTTAATTTAGCTTTGCGACGTGAGCTACGAGCTCGATACGTTAATGCCAAACATCTGGTAGCGTGCCATATTCATTTAAATGGAATTCAAGCGATTTACGTGCTTATTTTGAATGTGAATATGCGCGAGACGTTAGAAACTTTTGGATTTTGGGTACCGTTTTTAGTGTGATATAATATAAAATTTATGTATATATAATTTTATTAATTGTAATACCTCATAAATATCCAAAGTGCATGTAATGTGCTAGAACTTGACGAAGAAGTTGTGGAGATATAAGTATTTGTTCTAATGTGGGTGATACCATAGTCCATGGTCGATGTATTCCCTTCTCAAACCCTATCTTGTCCATGAAATTTGATCCAATTCCATTGTTTAGTTAATAAATATCGCATTTCTACAACTTTCGAAATTTAGTTTTTGAGATATACCTAGCTGTTCGAAAGTGGGCGGTGCCACACCTATTACCAATTTTATTTTATTCCGTGTATTTGCTTGTGCAACCTCAGTCTACATATTAAATTTGAGCAAATTGCCTTTAAAAGTTACTTAAATGTCGCATTTTTTTGATTTTTCAAAATGACAGTTAAATGAGAGGGACGTGGGTGCAGTTCTGGTCCGATTTGTACAATTTTTGGAGTTTTGCTTACTTCAGTTTCATGTGTATAACAAATTTGGTAGACTTTGGGAGCATGGTTTCGGAGATGTACTTGTTTGCTCTAAAGTGGGCGTTGCAACGGCCGTTTCCAAATTTTCTTGATTTGGTGTATTTGTTAGTGCGCCCAAATCCTTCTTATGAAATTTGAGCGAATTTGAATTTTGAAAATTTCCGTTATATGAGAAGTGGGGGTGATTTTTGTCCGGTTTTAACAATTTTCGAAATTTGGTAGAATTTGGTGAAGCAGCTTCGAAGATATGTTTCTTATAAAAAAATTTGCAAACGTATTCCTTCCCCAAACCCAATCCTATATACGTATAAATTTGAGCAAATTATCTGCAATAGTTACTGAAATATCGCGGTCTTTTGATTTTCACAAAACATCGTTATGTGGGCGTGGTTATTGCTTGATGTCGCTCATTTGCAATACCAAAGTACCTTAAGCTCAGAGCAATGTTTATACCAAGTTTCGTTCAATATGTACTCGAGTTATCCGACTGACGGATGGACGGACGCACACACAGACATAGGGCTTAGTAAATTTCGCTATTAATTCTAAGAATTTTGGTATATATCGGGGGTTTTGTTTAGACTGATAGAACTTTCGATAGGGATAGCTGTCACTTGGCAGCTGGTAAATGACTTTTCGTTTTGACATTTCTGTTCAGTACGCATTGACAAATCATCATGAAAAGAATGACGCCGCAATAACGTTTACAAACTGTAGAAATTTACTTTAAAATTAATCGAGCATCAGAGCAGCTTATTCGTCGAACTGTTGATAAATTTCGAACAACATTTACTCTACTCGAAGAAGAACCAACAACAAGACAAAGAACTGTACGTAGAGAAGAAAATATTGGTGCTGTAAGTGATAGTGTTGGAGATGATCCGATTTGTCTATTCACCGCCGTGCCCAACAAGTTGGACTTTGTGCATCCATAACATGGAAATTTTGCAGTGGTTTCAATTGGACTGATCGCATCCGATTTACCAAAGCTAGTCGTGGCGGACATATGCTAGAAATTGTTTTTAAATATTAAATGTCATGAAATATCTTTCAAATAAAAAAAAACTTGGCATCATGCTTCATTTTTTATGTATATTATTTCAATTTAAAGTTCCATCAGTCTAAAAAAAACACCCTTTATATGTCTGCACCTATCTCGGTTTTTTATGCTTACCGTTAAGAGAACAAAATTATAATACCCTAGGCACCACCAGTGCGCGGGTACAATAACGAAACATTTTTAATCAATTAAAAACTTCAACTTTATTATACTGAAATTATATATCCCAGAAAACTATACGCGGAACCAGTTTTCTAAAAATTCGTTGCTCCAAATTTCTTTGAAGTGTTGAAACTTTGATTTATTCGGTTTTTGTTGTAGAAGAAACTACATACTTAAAAAAGTTTACAAAAAAAGTTTAACTTGAGAAACATTGTCAATATTGTAAAAAGTATCTCTATGTATTTTTGGGTTGGGTTTCAGACTGCAACTGAAAATGAATATGAACGGTAGGCAATGTACCAAAGTGGTCGACATGTGTGGTATCAAAATTCATTGTTACTTACATCTATAAGCTTATAATATTTAACCACGTCGTCTGATTCTTCTACACAACATCTGTTAAGCGCATGCCCATAAGCCATAGAAGTCGCAACTCGACGCTTAACTTTGTAGTTATAACTTTCAAACGCGAAAACCCATCTTGCGATCCGAGAATCGACTTGGTTTTTATCCAAAGCTTAAACTAAAGCATTACCGCCCGTAACTATAGTAAAGCAGATGCCTTTAAGCTGTGTTCTAAACTTTTCCAAAGTGTTTCCAGATATTCCTCACACCTTACACACCATATTTCTATCATTTCCCAAGACTTAATCCAAATTCCATTGTTCATCCTCTCATTCTGTACTAAACATTTATCATCCTCTCTCTCCCACTCCATCCACCATTCGTTAGTATATACATAAGTAGGCTATGAGCCTTTTCAATGTAATTATCATCGTCAGTTCGAGCTTGACTTATCCCAAATAAAGAACTCACTTTAAAACTTTACTGGCGCTGTCGAAGCGAACAACGCGATTTTTGAGGAAAAAAAATGCTTTGAATAAAAGCGCGAATGTAAACTTCGGCGCGTGTGATACATTTTAAAGGGAAATATAAAAATTTAACTTAATACAAACAAAACTTAATAGTCAGACTTTTGTAAAGACAATTCCAAGTAAAAAAAGTTAAAAGAACCAAAATTCAAAATTCGACTGAAATACGAAGAAAAATTTAATACATTTTTTAAAAATTTAAAAAAATTTGTGAAAAATTAAGTAAAAAACTGAAAAAACAATAATTCAAAACTTAACTAAAATGCGAAGAAAAATTTACACAAAAAACAAAGAGAAACTGAAGTAAAGAAAAAAGAAAATAACCTAATAAACTGCGAAATTTAAAGAAAAAAGATATTCGAATTAACAAAATGAAAAGAATGGACAATTTTATACAAACCAAAAATGAAATGAAGTGAATTTCTGAACTAATTTTATATAAAGGAAATTATTTAAAGTGAAAAAAAATTTAACTAAAATCAGTGCGATTGTATTTACACAAAAACTAATAAGTGGAAATCGAAAGTACAAAAAGCACATACACGAACAACAGTAATAATTGAAATTTAAAGTTTTCATCAAACATACAATAGTTGTGCAAAATTGTGTACCAATTGAATGTAGCGGTGTTACTAGCATGATATACATATGTACACAGGTTACAGTTAAAAAACAAAAACTTTAACAGTTAGACAAGTGGAAACGATATGACAGAAAGAATACATAAACGTGCAATCGTACAGTCGAAACCCAAAAGTAAAATACAAATTAATAAAAAAAAAATTGGAACAGTTAGACCGACGATGTAATGCATGGTCGCCTCCTCGTGGTGCATCCTGGGTAACGCTAAATGATCGTGCGGCCTTGACGGCCTAACCTGAACGGTAACAAACCATGTCCATGGACTACTCTTTTGTTTACTTTTGACTGATTCTGTTTGCTGGGCTGGCGGCTGTGGTATTCTACCACATCAGTATGTTGGGGTGAAACTCAGCAGAAATGGCTGGTAGGCTAATGCTACCGCCAACTCCGTCTAGTTAAAACATGGCAAGTCTCAGAGTACGTTCCAATTCCCGTCGCCATTGAGTTGGTGGTGTAGGTGCGGTCGAAGCCGACCTCCGTAACCTCGAGTCTAGTTGGGGGCGAAATTACGGTGTCATCTCTAGGATGGATTGGAAGGGGGTGGCGTCAGCGATCTCGGCCGAGGAGGAGGATATCGTGCGCCAACGAGCGGTCAGCCACGCTCTATAAAGCGGCGGTTGCCTTGGTGGGAGAGGTCTGGAAGGGTGCCAGGCTCGCGGCCGTGGATAAGAAGGACTTGCCTTTGCGTCCGCGGGCTCGCGTCTGGCTCCCTGCGGAGCCCTCCGCACCAGGGGAAAACGAAGAAATCCTCCGCTACTGCAACCCAAACCTTCGCACGCACAACTGGAAGGTTGTTCGGTTTGAGGGGTCCGAGGAACCATATCGGCAAGCGCTGATTTTGCTTAACGCAGAGTCTCTCGTCCCTCTCGCTGAGCAGCAAGGGGTCATTTCCTATGGCTTAGAGAAAGTGGCCCTTAGGGTCTAAAACTCGGATGCCAGAGGTGAGCACATAGTAACGGTGTTTCGTCGTTCGGCGTCGTTGTTGGCAGTGATGCCAATTCGAGGCACTCCTGTTGGGGTAGCTCGGACATTAACGCAAGAGGTGAGTCTCTCTTTGATTTTATTCTTAGCGAAAACTTGTCTATTTGTAATAGGGGGAGTGACCCTATGTTTGTAACTTCGGTCAGGGAAGAGGTCCTGGACCTTACCCTGGTTTCATCTGAATTGTTATCCCATACCTTGAACGGGAGGGTTCTCAATGATTGCTCCTTCTCTGGTAATAGGTATATTCAATTCTCCCTTGGCGAAGCTCGTCCTATTAACCTTCCCTATAGAAATCTGAGGAATACAGATTAGGATTTATACTGTAGGAAGCTGCAGGAGTTTCTTCCGGAGGAGCCTCGGAAGCTCTCCCTCAGCCGAAAATTCAGGCTTCCGGACTACTGTAGTGTGTTTCAGGCAGAGGTGGACGCAGTCAAGGAAGTAACCGATTGGGTACTCACCAATGCAATGCCCACTAGACGGGCTAACATTTATTCTGATAGTCAGGCCGCTATTAAGGCCTTAGGATCGCTACTGGTGAGATCAAAACTTGTCGGGGAGTGCCTGACTTCTCTCGCAGCAGCCTCGGAGTCTCTCGGCATTAGACTAATTTGGGTGATGAGCTCGCTCGGCAGGGTACCCTGGAAGTTATTACTCCATGCAGGAAGAGAGTGGGGGCTCCGTTGACTGCCTACTGAATTCTCTTGGACAGATGGGCTCTCTGTCGTCTCGGCGAGCGCTGGGAAAATGTCACGACATGCAAAATTGCAAGAACCCTCTGGCCGAGAGTGGGTCGTGGGCACTCAAAGGAACTGAGGTCGCTTACTAAGCGGCAACTCTCGACCCTCGTAGGTGTTTTGACTGGTCATTAAACGATGGGTATCCATGCGATTAGGCTGAACATAGTCTCTGACCCTTTCTGCCGCAGCTGTATGGAGAAGAATGAGGTGGATTCATCCCCTCTTTTTCTGTTCAGCTGGCCTGCCTTTGCGAGACCTAGGCCCGTACTTCTTCAGCACTCCAGAAGAGCTTTCTGGGGTGGGCATAGGTGATTTTCGTGACTTCATTTGGGGTACGCAACGTTTCTCCGGTTAATCATTCTTGGTTTTCCGATTTTAGTTACCGTTCATTTAACAGGTGGTATCACAATGGAGTCTTCTATGTCTAAGCGAGTTCCTATTGCGGGAACTACCACATCTAACCTAACCTAACCTAGACCGACGAAGAAGAATATAAAAAGGCGCAATTGTACAGTCGAAAGAAATAGAAAGTGAAAAGAACAAAGAAGAACCACATGCAAAACCAACAACAACTTGCAATTTAAGAACTGATGAGAAAATAAACCTATGTAAATGCGAGAACTAGAAAAATTGCAAGCCCGAATAACAACAACTTTAATGAAGCGATAGCACCACAGAACGAGAACTAATCAACGTGAAAAAAACAAAAGCATCGAAAACCAAAAAACGACAACCTAGCAGGCAGTAGCAACACCAAAACTAAAATACACGGGGAAGATAGTGTACATTTATTTATTTATGCTATTGTAGAATTAAATATCTTTACACAAAAAAAAAATTTTATTAGTACAATTATTATGAAATGAATAACACATGTAGCAGTATACATATATATGATTAATAACTTTTAAATATTATTTAATTTTTTTTGCGATTTAACGTTCGACATCAGCGCGTACAACACACCTACCTTCATTTTTCTTTTCAATTTTGTAATTTTGCACACTAAAACTTAACCATAGATATAACTAATAATTTGATTATTTCGTTTCATAAATATTTAATTTACATTTTCTACCGTAAAAACACATAATTAATTATGAGAAAATAAGTACAATAAAATTTATTATTTTTTTACATAATTTATAATACAAAATTTTGATTATTCAATATTAAAAATTAAAGTAAATATTAATTTTTTTTAATTTAAAAAAGGGGATTTACGAATCTTTTAAAGGAAAAAGTAAGAAAACCATTCGTGAAATAAATTATAAACATGGATCAATTAGAATTAAATAGCAGATTCAAGCTCGTTTCGAGTAATCTAAATGCTATCCCCTATTATGATGGTAATAGAGACGCTCTTCTTAATTTTATTGAACGAATTGACTTAATGGTGCCTATTTTGGAGTCTTTCCCAGCCGAATAGAAGGTATTATTAATGGGCAACATTAAAGACAAAATTACGGGTAGCGCAAGAAGGTCCATCCTAATGAATGGAAATCTAGATACTTGGCCATTAATTAAACAGGTTTCAATCGATTTTCATGGAGAGAAAAATTCGACAAGATAAGAGATTCTTCAATTGAGAATTTCTATAATAAATTAGCAACACTTTTATGTCGGTATTTAATATTGTATTTCAATAAAAATAGGTTGCCTGAAGTTAACAGCGAAAGTAATGCCAGAATCGCCCTAAATTCCTTTAAACATGGCTTACCCGAACATGTCAAAAGCATAATTGTAAGTCGAAACCCAACATGTCTAATAGAAGCTTTTGAAATTATAAAGTTAAACGGCTATTTAAATTACAAGATGCCGAATTTTAGCAGTTTCAAGCGTAGGTCACAGCAAAATTATAATAAAAATGGAAGACATTGCGAACAGACATTAAATTATAGAAATACGGGAAGATACAACAACTGTAATGATAGATCTCAATTTCAACAAATACAAGAACATAGTTCTAACACTAGACAACCAAATTTTTTTGCACAATCGAGACAAACTCACGACATTAGCCACCAGTCACACAGAAGACAAAATCACAACCAACAACCAAACAGTAATACACAATACAGTCACTCAAGTGGTTACATTTTCATAACAACCAAAATCACAATTTTTTACATAACGAACCTGCACTTGAGCCAATGAATATATGTAGGCATAAACGAAAGCAACCACAATTTTCAATTTGGTGCTCAAGAAAATTATCCAATATAGTCATAAATACAAATTTGAAAAACTTAAATTTATTATAGATACTGACGCTGAATTTAGCATAATAAACCCTAGGCTCTGCAATCCAAAATGGAGAACAATGTTTCCCACTTTCAATATTAAACTCCTAAACGGAAATGTCTCAACAGACATACGGTATAGCGTACCACTTTTTAAAGAATTTCGGAAAGAAAATCAATTTGTCGACTTTATCGAATTTCCATTCGACAGTATATTGGGGAAAAATGTACTGCTTAGCTTAAACGCTATAGTCAATTATAGAGCTCGGAAGCTTGTTAGAGAAAATGCGACACTACCGATTTATTTTTGTGAAGAGGAAGAAGACGAAGTAGAGAAATATTTAAAAAATGTACGCGACAGTGCATTTAATAGCACATTTGCAAAACATTCAAATTCAAGGGATGAATCGACATTAAAACAGATGCAGAACAATTACCGAGACATATTTTATGAGGAAGGAAGCAATTTACCGTTTACTAGTGTAATACAACAGAGGATTAGAACTAAGACAGATTCAGCAATTTATACCAAACTTTATAGATACCCAGTTGTGCATCGTGCCGAAGTAAACAAACAAATAAATGAGATGTTAGTGCAAAATATAATTGTTCCGAGCAACAGTCCTTATAATTCCTCTCTATGGGTCGTACCAAAGAAAATTGACAATGGCGGCGAACAAAAGTGGAGAATTGTAATCGACGACAAATTTCCAATTCCGAATATGGAAGACATGTTCGACAAATTGGGAAAATGTAGCTATTTTACCACAATTACCTTGCTAAAGGCTTCCATCAAATCGAAGTACTATACGAGTTTAATCGTATACCTTTTGGGCTAAAAAACAGTTCCCGCGACGTCCCAAAGACTAATAAATCACGTTCTAAAAGACTACGTTAAAAAAATTTGCGTTGTATACTTGGACGACATTTTAATTTGTTTGATTTAAAAATACGATTATTAATTAATTTGAAAAAATTATGAATTAAAAATGTTTAAAATTAAAGAAAAAAAAGATTACAAATTAATTTATGAAATTTATGTAATACGAATGAAAAATTTTTAAAATTAAAAAAAAACGATTACAAATTAATTTAAGAAATTTATTTAATATGAATTAAAAATATTTTAAAATAAAATACGATAAGCTTATATATTATGAATTAATAAAAACTTATACTGAGAATTTGCAGAGACGCAAATATCTTAAGGGTGGAGGTGTTATGTATCCAGATATTCCCCACACCTTACCCACCATATTTCTATCATTTCCCAAAACTTAATCCAAATCCCATTGCTCATCTTCTCATTCTATACTCTCTCCCACTCCATCCACTATTCGTTAGTATATAAGTAGTCTATGAGCCTTTTCAATGTAATTATCATCGTCAGTACGAGTTTGACTTATCCCATATAAAGAACTCACTTTAAAACTTAACTATATGCAATAGCTAAAGCTTCCAACTCAAAGCTATGTATTTTCTATTCACACTCAGATTAAGTTTTTGAAAAGTAAGAATCTGAATGGAATTTACCGTCCATCTGTTTTTATATCAGAATAGTATGTAAATCAGTCTCCTTCGTCTTTCTCAGTTCGTTCCAACTTAAACCCATAGACTACATTTCTCTTCTGTGGATCTTCTCCTGGTGGTAAGAGGTCTTCCAACTCTGCGTCCAGCTTACTGGAAGGGATTCCAGCGCATTGCTTGCTTGGCTATGTTATTGTGGTTTTTGCCGAGCGGTTGACCTTATTTCGGTCGCGAAATCGATTTGCCTTGTTCTGGCAAGCAATTCCTCGTTAGAGATGGTATGCGGCCAAAAATACATAAAGTGCGTCTTATGTGCGTTTGAAATCGTTTGGAAAGTGCAACAGTTACTTTCCACGTATTGCAACCGTAAAAGAGAACTGATTTCAATTTAGAATTGAAGATACGGGTTTTGATGTGAAAGCTGATGATGCTACTTTGCCATATGGGGGCGAGGATGCCATAAGCAGCTTTAGTTTTATTGATTCGATTTTCAAAATACAACTCCACCCCTCCATATGCCGTGCCCATGCAGCCCAGATAGCAGAACTTGTCAACCACTACGAACTGTTGATCATCACTTGCAACATATGATGAGATGCCGTCACGAAGGCTCAATGCTTGCGATTTAGCTGCGTTGATTTTAAGTCCGGCTCGTTTAGAGCAAATACTTAACGACTGTGCCGCTATCATAAGGTCGTGGATGTTGCCCGACAGCAAGCAGATATTGCCGGCGTACGCCAATCGGCTGAGGTACCGGTTGTTAATTTGCCCCTGTATTATTCAGCAACGGCGATCGGAGTTGAAAAATCCTTGATGGCATCACCGATGAAAATAACAAACTGAGCGTGTTGATGTGATCCGCACGCGAAAAATTACTGCGAAAACCTGCTTAGTGCTCTCCAATGGTCGTTTCAAGATGTTCCTTAAGGCGACTGAGACTTGATTCGAGCTATGATCTTAGTTATCGGCGGTAGAACGCACGATACAGAGAAAAGAAGATGACGACAAAAGCACTTCCGTTACTTCGTATTTGCTTTATTTGAAGCATTGACGTCACAACTAGGTCTTAAAAAGTTGATTTTTCAGAGTTTTGTGTGATTTTTACAAAAAGTTAAACACAGAATAATAAATGTGAAGTGCCGCCCTTTGTATTTCACCACTTGCAGGGCAAATAAAACATTTTGCCCACATTTGATTTTTTTTTTGTGGAGAGGCACACGCTGGGCGTAATTATTAGGTACAATAATAATAAAAAGCAGGCTAACAAGAAGTAACTTCGGGTGATGCGGTAGTGGGATATCAAACTCTTTCATCCATTATCCTTTCTTTGCCACATACGTCGGCACACAAAATATACTTACCTAATTATTTTGGGCATAGGCACAAGTGTCTGGAATTGTTTCAGTATCCTTAGTTACGTCTTGCTATCTAAAATGTTTATTTTTGAAATTAATTTTTTCTGTTTTCGTTGCACGATAAAGTTTGTTTGGTTTTAAAAATACATATAAATCTAAAGATGCTACTGGCACACGGTGCAGAGAAAAGGTGACGACAAAAGCAATTTCGTTACTTCGTATTTGCCTCGTTTGAAGAATTGACGTCACAAATGGTTCTTAAAAAGTTTATTTTTCTCAGTTTTGTGTGATTTCTACAAAAAGTGAAACACAGAATAATAAATTTGAAGTGCCGAGCTTTGTATTGTAGCAGTTGCAGCGAAAATAAAAGCCTAAGTGCAGTTATCACCTTTTTTTTCTTCTCGCTATTCCTGTGGTATGAACATCTGTGACGTGTACGCTGCCGGCGCTGTCGTAATATGGGTTTCTATCATTCTTGTTACTGGCATTTGCGTTAATGTAATGACAAAACTATTGCTAAATATGCGTACCGCAAGAAAATATGTCATGTATTGATTTCACTTTGCTTTATACACTTTGACATGTTAGAATATGAATGCACATACATATGTATGTAGCAAAGAACATGAAATATCAAACATAAAATATAATGAAACCAAAATGTGAAGCGTTGTGAAATTTTTCATTTGTCTTCCAACTATTTCGTTGTGCTGCCAGATTCTGGCTATTTATTGCGACAGCATTATTGATATGCTCAATACATTGTTCGGCTATTAACGCAAGGTCGTTGGTTGGATCAAAATCGGGAACAGTTTTAGTGAGTTTATTAAACTAACTGAAATATTTCTTTTGTTTAGCAACACTAGCAACAAACTTAAAGAACTTACGTTTATTCTGTAAATGTCGGCGTAACGATGTGTAGGCTGATGCCGTTTTCCTGGCTGGTCTCTGACTCCATGGGCGTCTCTGAGTTTTATCCTCCTCGGCTGCAAAAATTTAATGGCCGAAGGGAAACCTTCTATTTGTAAACGAAACAAAATAGTTGGTTCGGTCAACAAACGGACCAAAACACAGTGAACGCGCATGGCTTTCTTCAAGAAGTTTTGGTGGATACAATCCGCAGCGGAAGAGAGGTTTTGCCTCTCAAATTGCAATGCAACTGGGAAGACTATATAAAGTTATTAAACGGTTCAATGATGTGGTATATCGCATACATACAATTGGAAAATTGATATACTAAATAATAGTGGATCATATAGAAAGTTATGCAGCGAAATCGGGGTTACCAGAGTTGTTTTTATAAGATAAAGTGTTCGTAGTAAACTAGTATATAAGGTGGCGCCTTACAGGAACCACTACAGTAGCTGGACTAATAAACAAACAGGGAGATGGCAACTTAAATCTATTATATTAATTCGAGACTTTCAATTAGACAAATTTTTGGTGACTTGTGATAATCAAAACGATTTCTTCGTTTCGGTAATAATAATGATTAGTAATAATAAAAAAAAAGTATAATTATTTGCAATTAACATAAATAATATAAATTTTTTTATATGTAATCTAACTATTTTTTATTACAAATGGTACTTCCTTCCTTCCTACGCTCCTTCTTAATATGGTCCAGGGGTATGACGCTTACAACCGCCTGGAATACTTCCCGGTGGCACAGACATGTGCGTTCTTTGACCAAAGACACATTTTCTGAATACAATGGATACAATGTGGTTTAGGGGTATTTTCTTGCTTTTCTTATGACAATAAGCTTACAAAAGAGATGCAGTTAAGGAAAATATTCAGTACATATTTTGGCTTAACTCATAAAGCGAACATTGTATGTCATTACAGTTGTGCTGACTCTAGATGTCCAATTTAATTGGGTCAGGTGATGAAGATGGTTCTACATAGTTTTGAGCAAGTTTCTCCAAAACAAGGTTATATAAAAAGTCTGATTCAGTTTCTGTCTAAAGACTTTTTTTCATTTTGTGGGAACTATAAATACCCCCGGCTCCATTCCTTAACAGATTCGTCTTTCAAAATTTTGGTATTGTTAAAAGCGAAAGCCAACTTTTGAGACTAGATAATGAGGTGGTTTAATTTTCATATTTGTTAATATACTTACATATATATACTTTATTGCGTTCATTGTGTACATACGTTTTTTGTAATAATGTTTTGATATTTTGTTTTCAATTGCATTATTATTCATTTATTTTCGTTCAACAGTGAGTAATTGACAGTCAAATAGTTCATACGTGCTGTGCCTCTTCTCAGTTTCATCCGCTGTCATAAGTAGTGATATTGTGTGTGTATAATTCTCATTTTCATTGTCATACTTCCACTATCTTTCATTAAATACTATCCTGGTTATTTAATCTACTCCAGCATGGCCTAAGTCCCAGGAACAAAATATAGTGTACTCATATTTTCAGGATCGTTTCCTTTTCAGATAGGGCTGAACAAAAAAGTCGATCGCTTGTTGTATTAAAAAATCAACGTTTAAAATTACTTAACATAAAATCTCCACTCACTTTTTTTAACTCAACCGGCTACTTCATGGGTAGGCATGATTGGTGTGTTTGTTGTACATTTGTTGTAGGACTAACTGTCATTGTGTGTATAATTTGTTAGTATAATTTTTGGTTCTGTACGTTTAACACCATGCTTCAATAATAATAGGTTTGATGACAAAGCGGGTTTCTCACTCCCTCTTTACAAAATTGGCTCCCTTAGCAAGGCATTGTGTTTGTAAGTCTTCAAATGTTCGTGCAAAATGGAGAAAAAGTTAAATCTTTAGAACGAAAATTTCTATGTTATATTTGAATAAACGATTAAATTTGCATATTGGATGATGTTTGTTAGAGTTTTTGCTCAGGTAACATGAAAACAAGGAAGTGCCAGAAATTGCGTGCCATTATTTACCAAACTTTTAATAATTGAATCATGGTTCCAGGCCCGATTTAGCATCCAATTCAGTGATCAGCACACCAATTTGAGTGCTGGTGATTTTTTATAGCCGAGTGCATTAGTGCTCGAGCTTACTTGCTCATATAACGGTTGCTTGTAACAGCCTAAACAGAGCAAATTTATAAAGGCACTTACATATGTACGAAACAGTTCAAAAATAAAAGATAAAATGCCCGTCCGTCAGTGCATCATTTAAGTTAACGAAGTCCTTTTGACTTCATTTAAAAATTTAAAGTTGGGGGCCAATCAACTTTTTATACTTACATTGATTTTCCAATTGACTCGGTTAATTTAGTTGTACTTACTTTATTCTATGTATATGGACAGTACCATTAAAGTTTGACAAGAACAGCGTGTTACTGTTGATTAACTCCATAGTTTCATCGTTGCCAGTTATAAAGCGCCATTTCGAGTCTCCACCTTTTAACAGACGCAGCATGCATTGGTTTTCTTCCAGCTTTTTCAGGCAGTTTCCTTCACAGATCGTCGCATTGTTAATTTTGAGACATTTGCCAATGAGCCCATACGTTTCTTCATTATCCACCAGCAGCTGTGGAAATTCGACGTCGCCTCGTTTTCCTCCTAGTGAGGTGCCTCTTGCTAGAATTAGCTGGTAACGAGTAGACTTCACTTTGGGGACAGAAAGAGCATAGATGAGAAGTGAACCGTTCGAGTACATGCATGGCTTAGCATACTCCATCGCCTCCACGTAGTTTTGATATGGAAGCGCTTCCTCTTCAGAGATAATTTGTGCGGCTTCAGTTTGGCCAAGAAGATTTGTGTTGACGACTCCAGTTTTCGCCAATTCGCTTGCTCGAATAATTTCTGAAATTTGCTCCTTTAACACAAGAACCTTATTGAGAACCAGGAATCCATGCCTTTCGTGTTGTATGTCCCTATCGACATTATTAGTTAAGCGTATTATGCCATTAACCCGTTTAACAGCTTCTTGAATGGCATTAAAAAGCTTTCTATTAATAGAGATTTGGTTATTGTTCTTGTCGCCAATTTCGTTTTGACTTCGGAGGACAGCATCCCAGTCGCTAGGATCAGGAGATACTGCTACCCATTTCCAAGCTGATCCAATCCAGTTTATTGAACGAACCCTCCTAGATTTATCGCCCTGCAATTCTCTAAGATGCAACTTTGCCTGGCTGAGGTGGAGTTCAAAAATTGCTTTCATGTAACTTTCATTTAAGTCATATTCCAAAGTGGCCTCCAGCTCGGAGATAGTTTCGGCGAGGTAATCGAGGTCAGTGATGTGCAATAGTTTAAAGTAACCGTTAACGATGAATCCGCTGCATTGCTCTAGCGTTATTATCGGGGTGTCATACTTAAACACGTTGAACGCGCAAGTGCAAGGGAACATTAATAATCTAATTTGTAAGAAAATTTATAAATCGTTAGAACGGGATTTCGAGTTCCTCTGGGAAAGCTCCATGCCTGTGGACTCAACAAAAATGCGTTTAAATTCGTAGGCAGGATTTGTAATGGATTTTTCTCCCTCAATTTCGTTTTAAATTCAAGGCAGGAATCTTTCCTAAAGAAAATCGTTACAAATATTCAATTTTGTCTTTTTTCTCAATACGCTCTTATTTCATTCCGAAATAATTTGCTATTTGAATAAAGGATATACATAATTACAAAATTATTGTACCTTCGGAAAAAATTAATAGGTACACAATTATTTACATTTTAAGTTTAAAATTTACATTTTGAGTTTACAATTTGCGTTATTTTTTCCAGGAGCGGAATGTTGAAATACGAGTTAATAGTGAGGCTATTTCGCTTCCTATCGATTACCGCTTCCAATTCCTTCAGGGTATCGTCACCGATAATACCGTCGAAGGATTCAAGGCCAGGAAAAACATAGAAGGTAATTATTGAATCGTTCCCAAAACGATGGAAGAACTTGCCACTGACTTGTTCGTCAATTTCAATCTTACCACGGACTGCACAAAAAAAGGTTTGTCTAGAATTTTGCTGCCTTGCGACAGTGACTTGTTGATAAAATTTTTGTTAGCACCGGTATCGACTAGGAATTCAAGAACTTTGCCCTCTCGTTCAACGTATTCTATGTATGTTACGCTGGACAGGCCTCCGTCATAAAATTTATTTGGTCCTCCACGTTAGCTTCTGCCAGTGTGTCAGACTCCGCCGTTGCATTGGTTCGAGGCTCGTTCACCGTTTGGATGTTAAACATTCTTTGGTTTTTCGAGCGGAAATTGTCAGAAGCGAATCTCTTTTTAGTGCCAAATCGTTGCTGTGCGTTACCAGCATATCCGCTACGCCGAGTCTGTGCAGAAGGATCTACTTCCATTTTTGTTACCGGCTGAAAAGGTTCCGGCTTTACTGTGAATTGACGATTACCAAATGAACCACTTTGTGGACGAGGAGGGCGATTGCCAGGATACAAATTTTGCCTATCTTGTGAATGCACTTATCCCGGGCTATCCCTTCTACTCAATTCATTCATAGGGACCGTAACCGTATTTCTCAAGCCGACACTGTGTATTGGGTGGCTTCTAAAATTTAAATTCTGAATGTCAAGGCCGGCAGCATAGGCTTCGGGTAATGATTTCGGCCTTTGCACAATGATCATCCTGGAGAGATCACCGCTCAAGCCTCTAACGAAAACGTCAGGTGCCCTATTCCGATATATCTCCATCAGGGCATCGACCGTCTCAGTGGAGTAATTTTCTGTTTTTAATTTATTGATGATCAAAGAGAACTGAATAAGCTGACCAAGTTGGTGCTCTAAAGTTCGAATGTCGCGCTTATCCGCGTAGTGGAGTGAGAGGCAAGCCGTCATCGAGGGCCACTCACTCTCAAAGATATTGTGCGAGATCAGAGCAGAGTTCACACTGCCCCAAATTTTGCCGCGAATGCTTTTCAGGATCGCTCTGTATAAAGGTTTGGCCCCCTCTATTTTATAGTCGTCAAGGATGCCTTCCACCGAATACGCCCATGATACGTACTGGGACGGATCCCCTTCAAATACTTGTAGGTCTCTCACTCCATCAGGTAGCCTGCCTATCTCCCGTACCTCCTTTTCAGTAGATGGTTCTCTCAACAGGAGTTCACCCACAGGCTCCTGGCGGTTGGTTCGCTCTCTCGAGTTGGCGAATGCGGCATTCCGCCCTACACAACTCGACTACTAAAGCTCCTACCGGCCCTGTCAGCTCAGTTACGGTTTGGGTCAAATAATCCATATTTTTTCCTTCTATCCTTTAATTAAAAAATATAAAACCAGTGGTACTCACTTGCTACTTATTCAAGTCTTAGGTTTTCCGCTTTTGTTTTTGTGTTGTTGTTTTGCTTTGGTCCTTGGCGACTTACAGTGTTCTCAACATTCCAAGTTGTTCAAAATTGTTTCTGAAATAAAGGAGGTGTTAGCTCAAGTCTTTGATAATCAATCGAATAAGTAAAATGTTAAAAAAAAATTTTTATTAAATCTTCGGTGGATTATGGCAAGGAGTCGAACCCCGATGCTAACCGTTCAAGGGGCATCACACCAAAGTTTGCCAAAACATCACACCGGAATTTCAAATGAAAGTACAGAAGTATTATGGCAGCAAGTTAATGTCCCGACAAGGAGTTGAACCCCGATGCCTATGGCATCCCACCAAAATTTGTCTAGCGACATATCTGTAGAAAAATGCCTTTTCTTTTTTCTTTAGTGAGGCTAAATCATGGAAGTAGTGCATGCTCCGTTTTAGCCGTAAGGATAACCCAAATGGAGCGACCGCCCGGCATATGGCTTTTATCTACTTTAACACTTGCACCTGCACCTGCTCTCTCTTCGGTCACTCGCCGAATTTCGACAAAGCAACTATTCTCCAACAAGAACAACACTACAATAAACGCTTTACCTTAGAAGTGCTACACATAATAAACACACCGACAAACATAAGACTGAACTACAAAACGGATACTGATAATTGTACTCACTTGTATAGACACTTGCTAGGAAAGAAATAATTAGTACAAAGCTCCACTTCGGACGGTGCGGACGTGTAAAATCATGTATGTATGAATTACAAAAATTGTATGTATGTGAAATTGTTGTTAACATTTATGTTTTATGTTATTATCAGTTGCCCTGAAGACGGCTACCGTAGTGTAACCGAAATATATTGGAAGAGAAAAAAAAAGTAAATCATTTGTTTTACTCTACCAACACCCCCTTGACCTCGAGCCGGCAAAACACAAAATTAAAATTGGAAAGGTCGCAAAAAAATCATTATTATTTTTTACTCCGGTTTTTGCTTCAATTTCGGACATTTCTTTGAATATATTTCATTGCTTTCTTTCCTCAAGTAACTTATATTTTCGTGCTCATTTTAATTTCTCTATAGGAGGACACTGTGCTATTTTATTCACAGATGCAGGGAAGGCTTGAATTGCTTTTATTCATTCAAAACTGGCTCAGCAACTGGGCATTAGCGCCGTTGGCTGCCTTTCTCCTTCTTACACATTATATCCTCTAGGGATGAATTTATTTGTCACAGATTTAATTTTTTTGTTTTTACTTTGTAAAGATTTTGTTAAACAGTCTGGAGACCCTCCTTCCCGTAGGTGGTGAATCGCTGGACTTTTGTACAATTATCATAATTGCATTTTCACAATTATATTTTAAAACAGTTATATTTGAGATATCCTGAGCTGCTCCGTAGGACCCAGAGATAAATCATTTCACAACTTTATATGGTCACTGTTCCATTTTGATCCTTGCTTGAGCACCAATTTAGTTTATTGCACTTTTGCATCACTCACTGCACTAATTCTCACTTTTTGTTTTTTGGAGCACTTTTCTTAATTTTTTATTAAAGTGAAGATTACCTTTTTGGAATCCTTCACATTAACCCACTTCAAAAAAATGAAGAGGTCCCTGCTCGGGCGCCAGTTAATGAAGCCCTTTTGACTTCATTTAAAAATTTAAAGTTGGGGGCCAGTCAACTTGGCCTCTTTTTATACTTACACTGATTTTCTAATTGATCCTCAAAAAACTCGGTTAATTTAGTTATACTTAATTTATTCTAAGTACTGGACCATAGCGTGTCTACCAGAAGACTAACTTATTCTAAGCCTCAACCCTTCTTATATGTAAGCTTATCGCTACCTTGCACTTGGCCACTAGACTTATGCCACCAGGTTCCCACGCTGCCCCTGTATGCGACCGGATGCGCGTGCAGCAAACCAGACGCAAAGTCAGCACTTTCGGGTGGTGGGTTAGCTGCCGGCTGTGTAGACGCAAAGTCAGCACTTTCGGCAGGTGAGTTGGCTGCCGGCTGTGTTAACTTATATGTAACTTTAGTAAATATTGATACATACAAGTGTATTGTATATTGTTTGGTGATATTCAAAATGATAACAACCAAGTTCAATTCTTTAACTGAGATATACAGGATTTGGTTAGAGATAGGAATACGAGGGCTATATTTTTTTAGGAAAATTCACATTCTAATTTATATCTATTTTTATTCAATAAATAAAGTAATAAATGATCAGTAAATAAAGAGTATCATATTTATTTATCTATTTATTTATTTCAGTCTATGAATACATGTTTCTTACAGGCTTACTTACTCGTACAAAGTAAGGTAACTAACAGCTTAGATTGTAAAATCTTAGATTATTGCGTTTAGAACACTAGAAAATACATGTTTTGAAGACGAAAAATCAAGTTGGATAGAACTCGATATTAAATTAAATTCAATTGAGGCCCGAGCAAGGGATGCATTACGCGAATATAATGTTTTACAATTATGCCCATAAAAAGGTAAAAAACTATGGAGATTATGCTGTGGTATGTTGAAATTAATTATTTCCAAAAGAAAAGCAGTCCATGTCACCACAGATGCTATTAAAAGCGAAAGAAAGCTAGAGTACTGATCTTGCTTCCAAAGACTTAAGGTATATCAGAAGTAAACGAGGAAATTAGCTCATCAAAACTCAACGACCGTAAATCATATTTTTGAAATTTTTTTTGGACGCGTTCAATCCTATTTATATAATATTGATGGCTTGGCCTCCAGAAGAAACAACCGAATTGGAAAGAGGAACGAACAAATGGCGTATGTAATAACTTAAGAGTATATGGGTTGGAAAATTTTGAGCTATTTCGCCTCACAAACCCTAAAACCGAGTAAGATTTCGAAATAATATGACTAATAATGTCTATTAAAAGAAAAATTACTCGAAAAAATTACGTCAAGATCTTTAGTCTTTTTAACAAAGAATGAGAAATGTTATTAGATGTCGGTAAGATATGAAGATCTTTTGAATACGTGACTTTAAAGCATTTTTTGATATTTAAAAGAAGAAGAATTAATGCAGCATAGATGCAAGTTGTCAATGTCGTTTTGAAGCTTACACGCATCGTCCGGCTTCTCACTTTTCGAAAATACTTTTAAATCATCAGCGTAGAGCAAAAATTTAGCTAATCCAAAGAAGTTACTTATATCATTTATAAACAAAATAAATAGTAACGGACCTGGTATACTCCCTTGAGGAACCCCAGAGGAGGCAAAGAAAGAATTAAACGAAATGCCGTCCACCGTTATAACACATTTTCTTTAATCTAATTAAAATTTACTGGTTGTATTGCATACAATAAGTATTGTATTAAAAAAAATATGCGCCGGGTGGGACGAATTCAAGAGGGGGTTATGGGTCTGGAAACTTTCCTAAATGTCAAAGTTGCTCAAAACTTTTGAACGAGGTTTAAGAAATAAATACTTTGTAACCTCATTTAGTTTGAACTCTTTTTAATTCAGACACCGACTTCACAATTTGAAAAGTCCGCCAAATTTGCTACACTTCTTTAAAAAGGTTGCTTGGAATTTTAGTCACTTATTATTTTTAATAAAAATTGCACCCAACATTGGCGATGCCGAGAAATTTGTCAATCGACTAGATAATGATTGTGGCAAAAAGCGATATCTTGTTATTATATAAAGTATTCATGTCCAACCGTCAACTTGGTCAACACGTTGTACAATGCGTTGAACAACTTTGTTATTCTTGTATGCGTCGTGTTGAATACTTGTCACTAAACATGTCACAACACGTGCAATCTATGAATTTGTCCAATTTTCGATATTTGCAATGCTGTCGTTCAGTTTTATTTAAGAAAATATCGCTTAAATTAAAAAAAAATGAGGGAATAAAAAAAAATGCTGATGTACAACTTCACTGTACACGCTCCAATACATTGTGCAACCGTTCTCTCCGCCCACCAAAAGTTTAAACGTTGTAATCTTCATCCAACCGTCACATCGCTTGTACAACCATACTATATATATTAAATAAATACTTGAAGATTCGTTCGAAAAGAAAAATTTATCGTACTAAGTTTAGAATGGAATCATAGCGTTAGGAAATGACGTTTACGAAAGTAGAGTCTTTCTTCAAATCTAACTCTGAAGAACTGATCGAACAACCTTACGTTATCATCACGTAATAATTTTCTATACAATCATTCGAACGTTTCGTCTCTGCCACGATGGACTGGCAGACGTGAAAATTAAGAAAACTGATACGATATTAATTAGTATCATGCCCGGAGTATTGTCTCACATTATGCGAATTGCTTTTATAATAGTTAAAATAATAATTTGGAAGCTTACATCATGTACCCTGATGTTTGGAAGAACTTATCTTATTTTTTGTGATGTTGATATTGTACCACAAATTGAGGAACTTACAGTTTTACGGAGACTGCAGATGCTTTTGGCGAGAAACTTTTTTCATGCCTGAAATTCAAAGCTACATATATCAATTTTTTTGCAGAAAAATTTGTAGAATAATTTAGTTCTGAAAAGTCGTTGTAAATTGAACACTTGAAAAACATAGGTCAAAATGACCCCTAAATATGAGCAAAATTTTTCGTCGTTAAAATAATGTATTTTAAGACAAATATATTTCTTCTAGGTTAGGTTCGATTAGGCACCAGTCTCTAGAGACACAACTAGGCCATGACCCATTGTGATACCGCATTGGAGGCTGCATAGTGACCTGTTCCCCTAAAACCACTTCGTATTCCTAAGAAACCTTGTTAGGCTCTTAATTTTGGCTGACCTAAGATCGTCGAGTTCATTAAGGAAATAGCTACCTATAGTTTCAGCTCTCCTTCTGGCTGACGTATGGTCTCCTCCTCCTCCACGGCACGACAGCTCTTACAGTAGTCCCGCCAGGGGGCTCCTAGCTTGCTGCATGTGCATATATAAAACAATGTCCGGTTAGGACTGAAGGCGTTATCTTAATATCCCCAGATTGAGGAGAGCTTTCGTTCGTTGATTACTCTTCGATAGCCAGAGTGTTCTTGCAATTCGGCAAGTGGGTTCAGCCTGCCACCTGTCATTTGGGATTCTAACAAATTTTTGGTTTATCAATAGCTTACATGTCTGTAGAGAGATGCCGGGAGAATCACTAATATTAATAACCGTAGTCGTACCTTGACGAGCAAGCTCACCAGCTTGTTACCGCGTATGCCCCAGTGACCAGGAACCCAGTAAATATGTGTTGGAAATGTCACAGCCATCTCCTTAAGAGATCGGCGTCATGCCGCAGCTTCCCTAGATGTCGGCGACGTTTTCCTTAGGGATTTAATAGCCGCCTGACTGTCAGTGAAAATATAGATTACACCATCGATAATCATATCACACTGTACCAGTGATACTGCCTTCGAAATTGCCATCAGCTCCGCCTGAAAAACACTGCAATAACCAGGTAGCCGGAAGATGAAAGTTATGTCCAATTGTTCCGAAAAACCTCCTCCACCAACTCTTCCATCAAGCTTGGATCCTTCTAGCTTATTTAAATATAAAAATTCTGTAAATTTTGGTTTTCTAATTTGACGGTCAATTTTTACGTCAAATGTTATCGGTTGAATGAACACAGCTATCATACTATATTTCTATTTGACACCAATACAATATAATATATAAAATATATTATATAAAATCCCAACATGTTAACATTTCATGTCACATTTTACCGTAAATGATACCTCCAAAAATTAAGTGATATAATCAAAAATAAGAATTGAGTTTATCTGCATTTGAATACTATTTTATAGTTGTATAAGCATTTTTACCCATTGTATTGAAAACCTTTCTGATTTAAACTTGAGCCCTGTTGGCAAGGTTAAGTATAACCACTTTAAAAATTAAGACTGAAGTTTAAATGGGGAAATATATATTTAAACTAAAATCAGCTCACTCATTGGTTCCTTAAACCTTTATTCATTGTGGGTCACATAACCACACTACATAGGCTGTTAGTAATAATCCTCAAAAAAAAATGTAAATGTGATTTCTTTGAAATTGAAAATATATGTACATATGTATGTGTTTTTGTCCATGGGGTACTGTGATAAGTTCTTAGGGAAATATATGTATGTAAACGGTCTTTACGATGTTAAAAGTGGTTATGGGTCCATTTAACCCTAATCTATTGTGCTAAAATTTCATATTCTAAGATTTTAAATGCAATGGAACCAAATGTCCGGTAATCGAATATGGGAAAAGTTTCGAAAACTTGGGCCCCGTTAAGTATTTTTTTTGCTTTTAATTTCATTTTAAAAAATCGTGCAAAATATTTATTTCTAATCAATAAAATGGTATTGAAAAAATCTTGAAAGTTGTATGCAGTTTGATCGTGAAAAAATGCATTTTGCAGTGTTAAACGCTTTTGTATATCAAAAATGTTTATCGTCTACAGATGGCCCTTATACTAGACCTCTCAAATAGTTTATTTACTCCCAAGAAGCCAGACGATACCTATACAGAATCCTCGGAAGAAACAAATGGGCTTCTATTAGAAAACCTGGATGTATTCCTAACGACCTTTATCCTTTAAATGTTATTGAGCACACCGTGTGTGCAAACAGAAGGTCGAGGGGTTTAGAAATGTTGTCGAGGGATCTGTCCACATTAAGTGCATACAAATCTCCAGGTCCAGGTCCAGGAAGCAGGGTCTTTCCCCGATATCTGAAGGTTAAGTGGTATTCATACTCAAAGTGGAGAAATCTATCGAAGGGGCATAAACCTACAGCCTCAACTTTTTTTTGGTTAAAACGTTGAAAATACTTGAGAGTCAAAATGCATATCAGGAGAGTAAATATACCGTAACTACAATACACTCCCTAACTCAGGACTTTGAAAAGGCGTTTGAGTACAAGCTGATTGCCTTATGTGCATTTCTTGATGTTTCAGGCGCTTTCGACAATACGAAGCAATAACAACATGAAGCAATAACAGCACCTATGGCTAGGAAAAACATTCCGAGTCTATTAACGGACTAGGTCATTAGTATGTTGAAGTCGCAAGCAATTTAGGCAGACCTTGGAAGGAGTAAACAATCACTTACAGCCGTCCTCAATGGAGTGTACTATCTCCCTTTCTATGGACGCTGTTGGTGGATGAACTCCTGGAGAAGCTGCATGGTAAAGGATTTAAAGCTTACGGCTATGCCGATGACTTAGTGATCTGTATTGTGGGTTGGCATGAGGGCATCATCTGTTCAAAACTGCAATCTCCGCTAAACCTAATCTAATCGTAAACTGGTGTGCTGAAAAGGGACTGTCGATAAATCTATTGAAGTTCACCATCCTCCCCTTCGCCTAAAGAAGGAAGGTTAATTGGACCAAATCCACATTGGCACGGACTGAAATTGAGTTTTCAAAGGAGGTGAAATATTTAGGAGTAACTCTTTATTAAGCACTCAACTGGAATTCACCAGCAAACGCTTTCGCAGAAGAGCAAATCGGGCCAGGATATATATTATGTCGAACAGTCAGGCTGCTCTAAAGACCTTGGATGCATACTTAACGACATCTAAGTTAACCGATGACTGCAATACTCTTCTGAACCAATAAGAAGATCGGAAGAGTTTCGGTTTGCAGTTCACTGGAGAAATACAAAGGGTAATAGGTAATCCAAGAGGTTCATATCTCCCTCTCGGAACATCTTGGAACGACTTCTGAAGAAGTAAAGAACTCTTACTGGTTACCTCACAGGTCACTGTAAGCTTATGTAGGTTTTATGGGTTGGCTGACGAAACACCAAAGAAGGCATTGTGTGCATGTCCACATGTTATAAGTTTTAGACTTCCACACCATGGAGAGCGACTATCATCCCCATCCAAAATCTGGACATCTCACCCTCCATGGCTCTAAACTTCTTAAGTAGTAGGTTGGAGTCATAATATATACCATCCAAAGAGTTTCCATGCATGCTTCGAAGCCCGAGGATGTGGGTGTTCTTATTTTTGAGGGTCAGCACTTAATATCTTTTTTGGTCGCAGCGCGAGTATACTCATATATAATAATAATAATCAAAACTATGAAAGCTAAGTTTAAGTTCTATTAAAAACATCTAACACTACGTATTATATTAATCAGTTTTGTACATACAAGTGCAAAAGTAATTTTTACCAACACAATGGTAAAATTAGATTTTAAGCATTGGCAAACAGAGTATGATTTCGCAGTTAAGAAATAATGTGGTTTCTCGTAGGCTTCTTACAAAACGGGTTCCGAAGGTTTCTTACAAAAATCGCATACCAAAATATGTAAGAGGACGATAACAACCCATTAAAGAATCGTAATGGTCGCTCCACTTCTGTTTTGGGTTGCTGCCTTTTCTTTTTAGCGGGTAGCGCACATTCTTCGCACTGATGCCCGGGTTACTATAATTTTATTTGTAATAGCACAAAGCAACCTAGATAGGTATGGACCATAACAGAATTAGAATTATTAGCGAAATTGATTAAGTTACGTCTTTCTGTTCAGTCCGCCCGTGGGTCGGATATCTCGAGTGAATATTGAGCTATCTCCGCGAAACTTCGTATACGCATTGCTCCGGAGTCAAAGTAGGCTACTGTTGATATGGGCGAAATCGGATAATAACCACGTGCGATATCTCGATAAAAGAATGCGATATCTCCAGTAAAGATACTTTGGTCAAATTTGAAACATAGGATTGGGTTGTGAAAAGGAACACGCGTGTAATTGATTTTTGGCAAATGTGCGTGGCCTCGCCCACTTCATAAGAAAAGCTCATGTCTCCGAAACTACTTCACCAAACTCTACCAACTTTGGTACACATATTGCATTTCAAGTCAGTAAGCAAAAATTGGAAAATTATTAAAACCACGCGTACCTCTCATATAACAGAAATTTACAACAAAAAAAAAAGTATTAAAGGCATTTCGCTCAAATTTAATATGAAGGATATGGCTGCACTGACCAATACACCGAATTAAAAAAGGTACATATATGTACATATATCGAATATCATATATCTATGCAAATGAATCGTGGTTCCGCCTTTTCCCTAACAATTAGTACAAAATTCATATATAGGATCTTTATACCAAATAGCGTACATCTACATCAAATAGTTGCGGCTTTATAAGAAAATTTGTATATAAGATACATTTTTTTGATTTCAAACAACAAGTAATGTTTATTTCAAATAAAAACTTGCTCTGAGTATTTAAGGTTCGATTCCACCTGAACTTAAAGCCTTCTTACTTGTTTTTATCTTAAAATATTAAAACAAGCTTTAATAATTAATTAAAATATATAAAAATGCATAAAACTTATCTTTGTCAGCAAAATAATAGAAAAAGGGTAATAAAAACTAGCTGGCACAGGGTGGCAATTACTTTGCTACACTTCATTTCAAGGAAATAAGCATGGGTTCAGGTTTAGCATACTTCGCAACTGTTGTATTTATTTGTTAGCGTGTGTTTTGTTGTTGTACCAAAGAACGGATGTGAAAACTTTGCAATCCGTACACCACGTAAGAGTTTTGCAAAACTTACATAATCCCCTAATATACTAACATCCTTCGCGACAAGAAAGTCCGCGCGGAAATAAGAAAAAGCAAGCAGCCTGATTCAGAGAATAAGGCATCTTACTTTCTTACAGAATCATACTGAGTTTTGCGCGAACAGGAAGGACCTAGTAAACTTTATGCTTCGCTAATATATCACCTCTACATTCGTTAATAAATCACTCATATATATTCAATTGTTTGGTTAACTCAAGAACAATTTGCAATTTCCTCTTCAAACTCGTATAATAACTTTTGTTTACTAAATAAAAGCATAATTTTACTTATATTTGTTACAGTGTTGAATAATACCACTACTAGCTACTAACTATATAACACATTACCTATCTGGAAGCCTAAAACATATTTTCATTATATTTGTTACATATGCCACTATGCACGGTCACTTTCGATAAAAGTATTAGCAGCTGTTTTAAGAGGGACGTAAGTTGAATTTTCTTGGTCTCAATTTCATTTTTTATAGTTAATTAATTTCCAGACCTACGTTTTACTTCAAATACGAAATGTCTATGCTCTGACTAGAATGTTAATCTCAGTAATTCCCTGTGAGCGTAAAATAAATATATAAAGACATTTCGATGGATCCTTCTCGGTGGTACTTTCCACAATGCTTCGCCTGTATACACTTGTACGTAAGTTAGAAATTTACTTATTTAAATCTTAAAAAAAAATACATTTTTACTTCTTTTTTCGGCTTTTTATTTGAATCAGTAAATTTATGATTGTTCTTAACAACTAAGCTTAAAGACTGAATTAATTTAAATCAATAATTGGCTTAAATCTTTTCCTTTATGGTGCAATTAATTTGGCATGTGTTAACTACGTGAACTAGTCAAAAGCAGAAAATGATTATTTGGCAGTTTTGAAAACTTTTGTGGTGTTAACTCGTATATGTACATACATATGTATGTATGTATATCGTATGCTCACAATAATTTTTATCTCCATGTTTTACATTTTGCAATATTTAGCATTTCAAAAAGTACTCAGTGGAATTAATAGTCACATCGATCGTTTCTCAATTCTAACACAAATCGTGCACTATCAAGAAATTTCAACGACAGCTAAGTATTGGTTCACAACTTCAACGAGCGTAAATGACAGTTGTTTTGAGGGGAGGTTGCAAGTTTCTACTGGATAAATTTCTAGTCGTAACAATTTACCAGAACGAAAAACAGCTGATTAAAAGTATTCAGTCGATTACAAATATGAAAGCCTTATTAAATATGAATAATTATATAATGATGATATAATTAAGGATCGAAAAAGTGGAAAAATGGAAAAAGTGACCAAATATATAAACCTACAACAATTTTAATTTATTGTCTATACATATTAGTAAGAGTCTCAGAACCTGTCTGTGTGCGAGGCGGAGTGGCTGCAAGCAAATGCCAGAAATTTGCTTAGGTACTGGAAATTGTTTTACTAGGAAGTATATGTACGGACCTATTGTAGCGAACCATGTGGCAGCTAGTGGCATCTAGTTCGAGCGCAGACATAGTTATAATCGGAAATAATTTAAAGAGTTTGGTGCATATGTGAAAACTTGCCCACATCTTTCAGAGTAGCTGCCCGGATAGGTATCAAAACTTTTTTTACGTGGTAGAATTAACAAAACGTAGTAGTAAATTTTCTCTTAACTGGCAGTCGATTAAACATACATAATTTCGGAAATCTAATAAGTGAAGAAAATAAAAGTATCTCAAAAATGTCTCACACTATTCATCCCGTCCAGACAACCTCTAAAAAAATTACAAAATTATTTATCCACTTAATTTTAACAGAGTTTTGTCGGTTTAAATAATAATTATGCGTATTTTTAACGCATTGTGCCGCTCTGAGTATTGTTCGTTCCTTTTGCTTCTATGCCCGGTTCAGTTTAGAGTTAGTTTAATTGAAAGTTACTTGAAAGTAGAGAACAAAATTGTTGTGTTGGAAAATGCTGCACATTTTAAGCTTGTGTGGTAGATGTGGTAGAAAGTCAATTAAAAAAAAAAACGTGTGCGGTACATCTACTTCATATTTAGTTAAGGTTAACACTGGCGTGTGTTACCGCGGATACAATGAACAGTTGCACAATTCACTAAATCAGAAGTATATCGTTACCTTAATACGAAAACACCCTAACTCGTTATCAACATTGAATTCAGGAAACGAATATAATAAAACTATAAAACTTTTATTTTATTTATTTGTGTTGCAGTTTCTAATTTGGTCATCCTGGAAAATAATCTATGAGTGACTTGTATCCTTTTTTCTATTTTGTGTGTTGAGTAGGTATCACAAATTAACAATGAAATATATTAAGAAAAAATTAGTTACATAAAATCTTACATTCCTACAATTTATAAAAAAACAGCGGATAGGGGTTTGTTATATTACGAATTATATAATCAAAAATAAATTATTCGGTTACTTGTGTTTTTATTTTATGAATTTATATTTTATGCAAGTGCGTATATGCGTACTTTGTCAATTTTTACCAGCAGTGATATTAAGAAAAAATTAGTTACACAAAATCTTACATTCCTAAAATTTATAAAAAACAGCGGATAGGGGTTTGTTATATTACGAATATATAATCATAAATAAATTATTCTGTTACTTGTGTTTTTATTTTATGAATTTATATTTTATGCAAGTGCGTATATGCGTACTTTGTCAATTTTTACCAGCAGTGATATTAAGAAAAAATTAGTTACATAAAATCTTACATTCCTAAAATTTATAAAAAAACAGCGGATAGGGGTTTGTTATATTACGAATATATAATCATAAATAAATTATTCTGTTACTTGTGTTTTTATTTTATGAATTTATATTTTATGCAAGCGCGTATATGCATACTTTGTCAATTTTTACCAGCAGTGAATAAGTCAGTTACTTCTGTTTTTTCTTATATTTACCACCCAATCTGTAAAAGGTTTCAATAATAAGGGTGCAATGAGGTCTTCCAATCGAAATGCCAAAAAACTCTATTTTGGGGGAAAATGAGTTATAGCGTTTTTGTATTAAGGTAATGATATGTGCATATACGAACATACATGCGTATGTATATACAAATGTCTGTGAATAACTATACTAGTGTTCTCTTGTTGTAACCAACAAATTGAATGCGAGCGAAATTATTGTCGCCTCTCTTATAACCCGAAGCATTTAGTATTTTAGCGAATCTTATTTATTTTGCGTTCGACATTTGACTACGATAGTATAAAGCTGAATTTGGTCACGGGCTATACGGGTTTTTGTCCCGTGCGTGAAACAAAGTTAAAAATATCGTATTTTGTTTCTAGTGAAAATATACACATATGAGCATTTTTACGTAAAATATAGTTTGTACAAATATACCAGTACCCGTGAAATACGGCTGTACACTTATCTTTACATACGAATGTATATATGTATAATATATATTTCAATTATATTGGAATAAAAACCGACTCATCAGGCATAACTACATCGACACGTGCTATTATACCGGTAAATATTGCCAACACATTTTGTTTTTAAATTTATCATTTGTGGGTGTTTCCCAAATTAAGGTATTGTTGACTTGGCATATAAATATTTTGTTCAATATTTGCAATACCGTTTAATTTTTATACAGTCATATAACAATTGACAAAGTGAAACATGCACATCGCGAGGGTTAATATTTAAATTAAAAGCATAAACAAACCCCGTATTTCTTGGACAGAAATACCACCAAAGATGCATAAAAGCCTTATCCGCTTCATAAGCGATAACGAACACCATGTCTAAATACACCACTTGCGCTTTTATCCCGAAATAATATACATACATACATATGTATGCATGATATTAGAGATGTACGTACCAGTACATTTGATTTATAATACATATACATATAATAAACCACTGTGTTCACAAAATCTATGAAAGTCAAAACCTTTATTATTCCGCAGTTCAACAGAAAAACGGAAAACAGAGCGGAGTGCTTTGACGTAAATTTACATATATTCGTAGATATTTTAAGTTATGAACTGCTTATTACAGAGGGGTATTGAATTAAAATTTGTAAACCATTGGAACCTATGTATGAAGGTGTAGAAGAGCTAAAATGAAGTACTGATAACAACACAACAACAATAATGATAATTTGGCGCTTTCACCATATAGCTTATTGTTTGGCCAAACTTCTCCTAAATTTGTTTTTTCATGGCGGAAATACACTCGGCGGTTTGCCATTGCCTTCCGCGTGGCGACCGGGTACGGCCAAGATTTGAACCCGTCACTCAACAAATGAAGTGTGGACACACTACACACTTGGCTACGGCGTCCGCCAATTTGGTATATTTTTGTAATATTTTGCATTCACAGCTTTTTAAAGAAAACATGTCTAAAAATCGTAAATAACCTAATTACCCTAAACAAATGCAGTGTGCGGATGTTTTTTAATTGCTGTAGAACTCAGCGCAATAAAAAGAATTAAGAAAATTCCAGTGAAGAAATAGTATAAAAAATTAATTACTTTGTATTTTTTGCTCACAATGTTTGTAAAAAATAAAACGGCATATTACTTACTAAACCTATAAGCATTTACAATAAATCAAAAAAATAGAAGAACAAAATGGTTTCGAATTTCTCTCTTTGCGTATAAAAAAATGGAAATAGCGGGAAATAAACATATTTTGTTTCAGCTGTGAAAAACTCATTTTGCTGCTCTTTCAGCCAAATATATTTGAAAGTAATCGAAATCAAATTCAGAGTTGGGTTATTGACTATCTCCTAGGACGCCGCGATGGTAAAAAAGTTAGGTGTTTACAAGAAAAATATAAAAGGCTTTTTAGGTTGTTTCTTTTTGATCTTCTGTTTTCCGACAGGGTGAAAATATGTTGTATATTGGAACAATTTTCCGTCATCACCTGTCAAATTTGGTTTGAAGACAAACTGAAGATCGCACAAGTGTAAATTTTTGTTCCTGAAAATGGCACAACGCCGAAAACGGTTTATCTCCAAACCAAACTTGACAAAGAATGACAGAAAATCGTTCCAATATACATCACTTTTTAAATTGCTTTTCAAGTAGTTTAATTTCCGACAAGGTACTTTCAGATATACATATGTAGGTATGTGTATACATGCATTTTATGTTTATAAAACCAATAAAGACACAGGATAATGCATAGTTTAAATATTTATATAAGTTCAATATATTAATTATTCATATGTGTATATATATGTAAATATATACAAGAATGCATTTAATGCTATGTTACACGATCAGCTTCGTTTCTCCTCAAACAATTACATCTTTTTTTATTGTTGCTGGGCACAGTAATTTCACATTATAGAATCTTAGCATAATGCTTGAAGAAATACAATGCTCATTTTTATCATACAACGTATGAAACATCCTGAGGAAAATTATAGGAGTAATTTTTACCTCCAAAAAGGGAACTTTCCGTGTGTAGAAAATAACCCAATTGTCTTCTTCTATGTCTATATAATATAATAGCAAAATGTAAAAAGATCGTGTCCATACACTGAAAATTTTCCTTAAACGAATGACCGAAGCTAATGCAGGTAATGTTACCACTGTGTTTACAAAATCTATGAAAGTCAAAACCTTTATTATTCCGCAATTCAACAAAAAATGTGAAAATATAGCGGAGTGCTTTGACGTAAACATACACTTGTGGTCAATAAAAACGCACCACCAGATATAATTGAAATAAGACCACATGAGCAATTTGTTTAAAAAGTTAGAATATTAGGGCCATTTCTATTTGTTTGGCCAAATAGTGTAAATAAGTTATCCACAAACAAAAGTACATTCGATGATACTCACGATTAATTAAAAGAAAACAATGTGAAGTTAACTTAAAGCGACTAAATCATTTTCACCACTAACGGTAGAAATATAGGCTTTCCTAATAACGAGTCGTTCCTCATTTAGCCTCAATAAATGCCTTAATTCTTGAAGGCATGGAATTCACTAGGAACTCAATTTATTTCCTTATAACGGGACCATACCAAACCAGTTCAAAAATCTTTATCAATTGACTTTTATTTGTTGGCTTCTGTTTAGCAGCTTTACACTTCATTATGTGCCATAAGTGCTCAATAGGGTTGAATAGGATTATATGCACCAATATTGCATAGATGTTTTATAGAAATTTGTTTCCAATCAAAACTTACCCATTTTGCACGATGGCATGGCGCTGAGCCATCCTGGAAGATTAGGTGATTCGTATACGAATAATGCTCTTCAATTGCGGGTACTAACAAATTGTTAACCCCTGTCGCATATTTTTGTGCATTCATTATTCCATCAAGAAGATGTAGAGGCCCCAAAACATCGTATGAAAACTAATCCCAAATCGCTTGATGTTTGGCCGAACTTCTCCTACAATTTGTTTTTTCATGGCAGAAATACACTCGGCGGTTTTGCCATTGCCTCCAGCGAGACGACCGCTATTGGAAAATACTTTTCTATAATTTTTTGATGTTAATTGCCACGGCCAGGATTTGAACCCGTCACCCGACGAATGAAGCGTGGATACCCTACATACTTGGCTACGGCGCACTGTGTCGCGAGCTCCTCAGTAGAGTGGACAAAATTAGTTAGCGTGCTGCAATTTCGCTATAATTCATTATAGGTGTCTCATTTGTCGTAGAAAGAAGACATTCAAAATATGGTCCAAATTGGTCAACTGGCACACCCTGTACGCTAGTGGGCGGAAAAAGTAAAAGTGCTCCAATTTTAATGAAATTTAGTTTGTATCTTTATGTTATCTTAAAAAGTATAAATATTTGAATATTAGTTGAGATCGGACTTCAGACAAGCCCACCACACGTAAAAATATTTGATTTTAATATATCGCACTTGCCGTCGAAGCCGATACAAAGCAACTTCAATATAGTCAGTAATACTACATAATTGCAATAAGCTTTCAGTAGTTTTGTTTAAAAGTTCTTGTGAAGGTACTTCTGCTGATATTTCGGAAACAATAAACGGGCGAGGTAATAACTCATTTTTATATTTTGACAATGCATAATAGGTAGGAAACAAGTCTTTCAGAACACTATTAACAACGGATCGCAGCATGTTATATTTTCTCACAGATAGACAAAGATCGTAAAATAATGCAAGTGTTCTGTTATTTGACAAACACTTAATACTTATAGCTTCATTTGATTTGTTTAAAGCGTGGGCAGCACGTTGTATTTCCTCAGCTGAAGTACTTCGTATTTGCCATAAGCTCGTTAAGTCTACGTTTTTTTGTACGCTCACAACCTTCCTCGTATTCTAATTTTCTTCTTCCTTTGCTTTTGCTTGGTACCTACATACATACATAAGCATGTTAATTATAAAAGAACTGTTGTTATTATTTTAATTTTTGTTTAGCTAAGTAATGAGAACTCACGTATTCTTGTTCTGGCATGGACTCACTTTTCTCACAAAGTATAAAATTGGTTTGAAGCCATGTAAAATGTTTTTTTTTTTAAATATATTTTCGAAGGATGGCACTTTTCCCCCTGTTTTTGAAAATTAGATCAAATGTTTTGAGTTATGTTAATTTCTTCATTACTCAATTCCCTAAATATTTTGTTTTCCACAAATTTTTGCACTGCTGTTTGCTTAATTGTTGTGTCCGCTGCACACGAAGCATCGAATAATTCGCTAATTTTTATTAAAGGCCTCACTACAAAAACCAACGAGAAAAATTAGAATGCAGAAAATTGCAGCAAATCTTTTTGATTTCGATTGTACATACTTTTTCCTATATACTTTTATTAAAAATTTTGTAACGATATTTTTCTTTAATGTTTTGGTCTTTATAACGAATTTTGTAAATGTCAAACGCAGTGAAACAAAACAAAAATTACCCTGCAGGAAATATGTTAAGCTTCCAGAAAACTTACCGATCAATGAAATACGTAAAAAAACACCTAAATTACGACAGTTTATAATCTAAATAAAACTAGTATACTTTTGGCAAAAGTACCATCTGTTTTGAAGTTTGCAACTTGAGCACTCCATACTACAAGCAAACATTCATATTTTTCAAAAATATTTAAGAGTTGGCCAAGTGTGGGTATTCGCTGCACATTTCCATTCAAATTTTTTTGAAAATCCAACATCAACTTTTTTCTATTTTGCCCAGCTTGCGACACTGTGCTGCGGCCGCCAATTTGGTATATTTTTGTAATATTTCGCATTCACAGCTTTTTAAAGAAAACATGTCTAAAAATCGCAAATAACCTAAATACCCTAAACAAATGCAGTGTGCGGATGTTATTTAATTGCTGTAGAACTCAGCGCAATAAAAAGAATTAAGAAAATTCCAGTGAAGAAATAGTATAAAAAATTAATTACTTTGTTTTTTTTGCTCACACTGTTTGTAAAAAAATAAAACCGCATATTACTTAATAAACCTATAAGCATTTACAATAAATCAAAAAAATAGAAGAACAAAATGGTTTCGAATTTCTCTCTTTGCGTATAAAAAAATGGAAGTAGCGGGAAATAAACATATTTTATTTCAGCTGTGAAAAACTCATTTTTCTGCTCTTTCAGCCAAATATATTTGAAAGTAATTGAAATCAAAATCAGAGATGGGTTATTGACTACATATCTACACTGCGGGGCGCTGATTACGAAAATAATATCAGTTTTGTCGAATTTGCTCTAGTTTTTCAGATAAAGACTTTAAAATATATCACGAAAAAACCCAATTAAAAATCCCAATATGGACTTAAATTATATTTTTATTGTGCGCCTGTATAAAAATAAAAAAAAAATAAAAAAAATATATTCTTTTCATTAATTAATTTTAAAAAAATTACAAAAAACTTTTTCTGTAGGATCTCCTATGGTGTCGTTGGTTAGGACAATCCCGTATTAAGTTCCAGCAGTAGTCTGCCATCATGCGGTCGTCCCATCGACCTTGGTATCTTTCTTCCATTATTTTTATGTCCTGGTGGAACCGTTCACCTTGTTCCTCACTGTAATCAACTAGGTTGTGCGGGAATTTGTCCAAATGACTATGTAAATAATGTAATTTAATGCTCATTTTAGCTCCTAGTTTGCGAAAATTGAGAAGCATATCAGCAACTAGTTTTGTATAGTCTGGTGATTTATGATTTCCCAAAAATTTGCTGTTCCTATCTCCATATTTTCTCTCACCGGCAAGTCCTTTCTAATCCAATGTTCATTTCTTGCACGACTGTCCCATAAACATATAAAACAGGGGTATTAAGTATACCCACTTTGTTTGCCCAATAAAAAATTCACCATCTTCAAGTCCACGCATACTGACCACTTATGTTGGCATACAAAATCGTTGCTAAAACAATTTTTACATTTTCGTATTCTTCTTTTAGTTTGGTACTATGACCGATTGGAACCGAATCAAGTTTATTTCCATTGTGTAGCAACACACATTTCAGACTTCTTTTTGAGCTATCTATAAAAAGCCTCCAATGTTCGGGATTATATTCGGGAATGGCCATAGCACTCATGAGTCCAGAAATATTGTTACAATATACAAGATTGTCTTCTTTGGTGAAGTAAGGCAGAAGGTGTTGCTCTTTGTTCCTAAAGGCAGTAATAGCAACACCAGGTTGTAGATAAGGAGGTTGTATTAACTCACCCGACTTAACCGGCTGCCCTTGCTCTCTTGCAAGGGAAATAAAATATTTAAACCAACGAACTACTTGTTTTAATAATTTATATGACAAAACTATTGAGGACTAATTAAATTAATACAACTGGAACTGGGTCATATAATTTTTTTTTCATTAATTTCTTAAGTTTCGTTTATCTCAAGAACTAGAGCCAATCCAAAAAAAAGTAAAAACACAGTTCGTAAGCCTGCTTTTAATGTTAATAAAAACTATTAACAAAATCATGACCGCAAGTTTTTTTTAAATTTTTGTTACGCAGTGCTATCTCCTAGGACACCGCGATGTTAAAAAAGTTAGGTGTTTACAAGAAAAATAAAAAAGGCTTTAAAAAGAGTAAAGCCACGTCAAGTGATCCCCGATCATCACTCTGGAGAGCGCATTGAGTGACAAAAAATTTAATATCTCCGGAACGAAGAAAAAGTACAAAAATTTTTTTTACAGTTTATTAAAGGTGAATATTTTTCTCACAATTCCGCATTAGTTTCATTTTTTTACAGCGTGAAGAAAGCATTGAAAATTGCCATTGTTTAAAATAAATTATTGCAATTTAATGTTTGTTTTCAATTAAAAAATTAGTGCAAACACTTTTCAATAAGCTCTGAAAGTTTCATCTCATTATCTATTGTAGTTTAAGAAAAATTAATTTTTTAATTTGATCGTGCACAAAATTTTGATTGTTAATAACTTTAACAATAATTCGAATTTTTGCAAAATATTAATGGGACGATGTAAGCATAATATTCACTTCATAATAAAATAATTGTTTCTGGAATCCAAAATTTAGTGAAATTTTCGGGGATCAGTTGACGTGGCTTTACTCAAAAGGCTTTTTAAGTTGGTTCTTTTAGATCTTCTGTTTTCCGACAGGGTGAAAATATGTTGTATATTGGAACAATTTTCCGTCATCACCTGTCAAATTTGGTTTGAAGACAAACTGAAGATCGCACAAGTGTAAATTTTTGTTCCTGAAAATGGCACAACGCCGAAAACGGTTTATCTCTAAACCAAACTTGACAAAGAATGACAGAAAATCGTTCCAATATACATCACTTTTTAAATTGCTTTTCAAGTAGTTTAATTTCCGACAAGGTACTTTCAGATATACATATGTATGTAGGTATGTGTATACATGCATTTTATGTTTATAAAACCAATAAAGACACAGGATAATGCATAGTTTAAATATTTATATAAGTTCAATATATTAATTAGTCATATGTTTATATATGTATATGTACATATGTATACAAGAATGCATTTAATGCTATGTTATACGCAAGTAACACGCTTTGCCCCGATCCGCTTTGTTTCTCCTCAAAACAATTACATTTTTGTCAATTGTTGCTGGGCACAGTAATTTCACATAATAGTATCTTAGCATAATGCTTGAAGAAATACTATGCTCATTTTTATCATACAACGTATGAAACATCCTGAGGAAAATTATAGGAGTAATTTTTACCTCTAAAAAGGGAACTTTCCGTGTGCAGAAAATAACCCAATGTATGCTACGATTTGTCCAAAATCGCTAAGGTTTGGTACAGATATTTCATAATTATGCTTGTCTTCTTCTATATCTATATAATATAGTAGGAAAATTGTAAAAAGATCGTGCCCAAACACTGAAAATTTTCCTTAAACGAATGACCGAAGCTATTGTAATGTTATAGCATACATTTGGACCATTTTTAGAATGTTTGTCTCTTTTAACTCACTAACCTCCGAAATTGCAGGATGGATTGTCATGGGGCGTAGACTGTGACCTCGGACATATTTGGCATATTTGATCAAAATGAGCTAAAGATTTTTTTGTAAAAATGACTAAAATTTTATATTTTCAGCGGCATCAGCGCATGCCGGTGTTAATTTTTTGTTGTTAATTTTTTTTAAAGTGTAGGGGAGCACGCTAGTCGTAGTTAGTTCAATAATAAAAGGATTATGTCATCAAGAATTTATATTCGGAGAGTATAGCGTAGACCATGGATGAAGCGGTCAGTTGGATAGCCAACTATGGGTGTCGTGAAGCAACTGCGACGCTTTCACACAAATTCAAAGTCTTGCGAGTTGCTGTCCTCTCCTGGTTCTTTAAAATATTTCTCTTAATGTGAATTTAAAATTTCTTTCGTTTTTCAAAAATTTATGTATATTGGATTGATTTTCCGTCATCCAAATAAACCGGTTTCGGCATTGTGTTTCATTGTACCCGAGCGCACTGGTGCATTGAATCCTGTTTTATTGTATTTCCCATAGTTTTCAGCGACAAACCCTAGATTTCTCGGCGGATATACTCCTAAAGAACTTCTAGAGTTTGGGACTTATTCGCTTGAACCCATGACTTCAAAAACCCCCTATAGAAAGAAGTCTGGGATGGCTAAGTTAATTAAGCTTGCCGGTCACGGAATATCGTAAAAACGCGATATGGCAAACATCACACAAATTGTAATTTTTATACCCAAGCGCACTGATGCCCAGGGCATTATAACTTTGTTCAGCTAACGGTAGTGTGTAAGACCATAAAGTACCGGATACCATCCGGTACATATCTAGCATTTTAAGTCGTAACCTCGCCCACCGCTTAAATAACGGAAATTTTCAAAAATTAAAACCTGATATTTGGGTAACTACAGAAGACAATTTCCTTAAATTCAATATCCACGATGAAATTGCATAGGCAAATACAACAAACGAAACAAATATATAAGTAAGTATATCTCAAAAATTATGTCACACATTGTCATTGGCGTGGCACCGCCCACTTATTAGCAAATCTCGAAAACTATGTTACACGCTTTGCATTCCAAGCCAATAGCCAAAATTTCGAGAATTGTAAAAATTGCGCAAAACTCATTCTTACCTCTCATTTAACGTTAATTCAAAAAAATCAAAAAGCTCAAATTTTTATATTACGAATGGCCATGGGATCGCCCACCTTAGAGTAAATAGTTCCCTTTGCATACCTAGGCAGAAAGCACAATTTCGAAAATTATAGAAATCAGATCAATCAATCAAAATATTAAATATTTTACTAAATCATATCGCGAATTCTTTTAAAATAGGTATAAGTAATTACTTAAGCAATTATTATTCTGGAAAATAGGTGTGATACGTGGAAACCATACTAATTTGTATTTGTTTTCATTTAAAACAATAAACGTTTAAGGTTTAAAAACAATGTTGCATATGACATATTTTTTCTTATTCATATTCTTAATACCTTGATCTAAAGGAAATATGTATATATCGAATTTATATGCGTCGAAAACCTGAGAGGATATGAATAGTAGCTTCGTCTGAAATAGGGCGTGAGTGCACTTTTTCCCCAACGTGAAATAATTTGAATAAACTTAGCGAGCTATGAGCGTTTTAGTCATTTGACGCCGTATTGTTAAACACAGGAAGAAAAAATCGTTTTAAAAAGAATGGTTATGGTTCTATCATTGACATTGTTTTTGCCAGCAGCTTATAAAGTATGATTGAGTAGCAGGTCTGTGACCTATATACAGACAGTGGGCATCTGCCTATAATGATTGATCTTAACAAACATAACCTCAGACAACAGATATGTGCTTGCGTGAAGAAAGCATAAACCACAGGATGAAAATTCGTAACCATTACCATTGACAACATTAGTGAGTGTCCGCAAAGCGAGACGACAATAACAGAAAAGCAGAGATACAGCAGAAAACGTAGACTTCGGAAAGCTTTAAAAAGAAACGCAAGGATTTCAAAATCGCGATTAAAAAGTATAAATCCTTCTGCTTCAAAGACCTGTGCGACAAAGCAGATGAAAATCCTTGGGGTGGAGCATATAGAGTAGTGATGTCGAAGATTAAGGGTGGCAAGGTCCGATTGCTGATACATAATAATTGCAGGCTGCTGCCAGATTAGAAAATGCAAAATCGTCAGTGCCTAGTAGAATCCCGATTCGTGCTTTGAAGATTACGATAATACATAATGCCAAACCCTTCGCAGAGCTGCATACCAAATGTCTGCGAGATGGCTATTCCGAAAGATATGGAAAAGACACCGGCTGACTTTACTACCAAATTGAATAAGCCAACGGGCGAGTTAAATTCCTATTGATAGATTGATATAATAGGTAAAGTCCTGAAACGCGACCAACTGGAGCGTTACCTTGGGGGACCAGAGGAAGGCTTATCTGAAAATGAATATGGTCTTTGCAAAAAACGGTCGCCAATTAATGAAATTAAAAAGTTGACTGATATAGCTGAAAAGGCAATTGATGGCACTAGGTGGAGGCACGACACGAAGGAATATCGCACTGTTATTACATTCGACGTAAAAAATGCAATTAAAACGACACGCTGGTCGCACATAATACGTGCATTAGAGACACTACACCGTTGTATCTGATCAGAATAATAAAAAACTATTTTTCCGCCAGGCTGCTATTATATAACACGAATAATTAAGATGTTTTTTTAAAACTGCCGCTATGGAATTAAAAAAAAAGGCTAATGTTGTCGAACCTCCAACTTGCAAAAAACGGAAGCGGTTCTTCACTTACTTAAAATATCGCTTACTTGATGAGTAGGCACGGTTATTTTTGATAATATCTCTTTAAATTATTTGTTACACATATAGTAATTGTAACGAGAATGCAGACATTTTTTTCTTCTGCTGTCCGATCAAAACAAATGTAAATTTTTAAAAAGATGACCGCTAAGGTTCTTTAAAAAGAAAAGCTTTCGAACATTGGGGATAGTATAAATAGTACATAGACTTCGTGAGATTTTCAAGCCAATATTCTTGCCCTGCGATGGAATACTTGATAGTCGTACCGCATGGCAATTTCCAAAGCTGATAAAACTGCCTCTCGAAGATTTTTCATCTCAACAAAGAAATAGAAACAACACAGACCGTGCATTTAGTGCGCCCCTTTTGATTCAGATTATCCTTGATATTACGTATATTTCACGATTTCCTAGAAAATTCTGTTATAGTAGATGAATAAGCGTAATAAATTAATATAAAAATTACTGATATTCGTTATAAAAGAACATAACATTAATATCGTCACTGTTAATGTTTGTTTTCTTAAACAGTTGTGGCCGTGACGGTTCGGTCAAAAAATTGTCACCACCCCTCTCTTTTTGCGAGCACTCGGAAAACAATTTTAAAATTATTCACCAAAAATGCGACGAATATACCACATTACGTTTCCAAATTGCAGATTACCTGGAATTGCGATGTTGACATTTTTCAGTGACCGTTGTTGTTTGTAAAATTTAAGATTTTTCTGTCCGTCAGAGGACGACCCATCTATGCGTAAGGAGGTGAAAAGCTCGCATTTATGAATGATCGTAATTTGGGTTCAGAAATATGCGCGTGCGTTTATGTATTTTGTTTGCCTATGTGTGTATATAGGTAGTCTAAGATATTTCAGAACGTTCGGTGCTGGCAGGTGCAGCTGTGAGTACATTTTGGTTTTTGGATGACACACGCTTTTGTAGTAATGGTAGCGTAGGTCAAGGTTGAATTTATGCACGTGCCCATATGTACACACATGGACAAATATGTATCCGTACATACATATGTAAACCGTATCTCGTTATATGACATCAAACAAGTTTGCCGTGTGCCAGGTGTATTTGAAATCTTATGACAAGAAAAAATGTTGGGTGTACACATTTTTTTGTTTTAAGCACTAAAAACAACTAAATCGAGTTTCAGCTGCAAACTTTTAGATTAATGCCCGGTTTTTTAAATCTTTATGTCGAAGAAAAGATCCTGCACACGACTATATTTGGCTCTTGAAATAAAAAATGTATGAAAAAAAATCTTCGTGAAGAATATTGAGGATATTTAGGAAAAATCTCTGTCAGATTTTCGGTTGGAGCGAAGTAGGAACATCGCATATTATCGCATCTAAAAAAATGAAATACATAAGAAGCCAAGTGAAATATTAAATTGTAACTAAAGTCCTAATTATAGCTTTTGCATTATAAAAAATTATTTTTTAAAGATTATTTACAAGTATTAAAATCTGAAAGGAAATATCAATAACAAATTTTGAAATAAAGTATTAATGCATATTTGTATGCCGAAAAAATTAAAATGTTTTGATATTTTATAATATCTCACCTTTTTTTAATTTAAATTAAATAAAAATACAGCATAATGCTTATTTTCTGTGAAAAGTTAGTAAATAGTTTTTATGAAATTTTCAAATTTTCAAACTTTTAAATTCTTTGTTTTAGAAAAATTCTAAGGGCGCAGTTTTATCTCCTAGTAAGTTTTAATATAATAAAATGTAAATTCCCATAAATTTCGAACGTACTTTGTATGAAAGGACGCATACACCGCCAATAAAAAAAAATTATCAAACGTGAAAGAAAATTTGTCGGCACTTCGCAGTTTATTATACTAATTACTAATAATTAAGAAGTTTGAAAATTGTATGCATTTTTTTTTTGAATTTTCCTATTTTGCTGCTAAGCTTGCAATGGGGATGGGATTTGTTACATACGGAGCTAGACTTTTATGAACAAGCATAAATCAAACAAAAGAAAAATAGCCAAAACTGGTCAAAATGTCGTGTCGCTATTTTTTCAGATAACTGTAGCTCGAATTTGGTGGAACATCCTCTACAATTTGTGGTGGGGGCATTGACGCCGCCTCCGAACAGAAATAGATTTTGTACGAAGTTTGTTTTTATGGAATAAAGTCCGGATACCACATGCACCTACTGTCAAAATTCCATAAAGATCGGTTGAGTATTTTGAACGCCCATAAAAGAAGACTCACATTCATTTTTATATAGAAATATTCACTTTATTCACCTGGATACTTAAAGTTAAATTCGGTTGCGCCCGAACATAGACTTTTTGTTACTTAAAGCATCTTTCGATTGGCAATAGGCCTCATACATAAGAAATGGGTTATGCTAGACGTTAAGTCAACGTATGAACTTTGAAAATTTAATGTAAGCTTACGTTTGATTTGTATGCATAATTGCTAAATATAAACTAAAATACTTTTGCGTATTGTGAAAATAGAATAGCACTTGATTCACTTTATTCATGTACTATATATATATACAAGTCAGCTGTGCTGATATGTTTTTGATAACTCTGACTGAAGTGTGGTAAATCGTTTGATTTAACAGAAATAAAAAAAACAAACAAACAAAAAAAATAAATAATTTGCTTATAAAACCTAATTCCTGATTAGTGACGTTATATCAGTTAAACTGGTGCACTTCAGCACAAAATAATAAGCATTGAAAAAACAACAATACAAAAATAGGCAAATATGCAGACAACAACGTCGCCAAATAAACAGCAATACTGTGGTCTTAAATTATTGTCAGTGTGTAAGCGGTTCTTTTTAACGAACGCAGACACTCAACACAAATTGATAACAGGAGAAATGCCTGATAATTAATTTGGCGCTTATATCATAGCTTGATATTTGGCCAAACTTCTCCCACAATTTGTGGTGTGCATCTTGATGTTGTAACACAAATTGGAAGACCTACAGTTTTACGCCGACTCCGAACAGCGGATGATTTTTTTAAAAAGCACTTTTCTATAATTTTTGATGTTATTTGCTTTGGCCATGATTGGAACTCGGAACCTACCGAATGAAGCGCGCACATGCTATACACTCGACTACGGCGGCCGCCGCGAGAAATGCCTACTTTACAGCAAAATTATATAGTTTACAACGTCCACAACTACAACTCTACATAAGAAAGCCGACCATATAGCACGCTCTCCAATTATCCAAAGTAATAATAGCGAGCCATCAACATCAACAGTACCTACAGCAGTTACTCGTACCACGATTACAGCAATGTATCTAGCAGCATTAGCGTTCGCAGAAGAAGAGGCCGGGCAGCAAACACCAAATACTTAACAGCAAAGAAATAAAATCCGGCATTCGAATAATAATGGAAAGAAATCAACAGTGCATACTGGAATTGATCGGTACATTCATGGCAAAAGGAAGCGTACTTCTAAAAAAACTGGTAAATTAAGTCCAAACAAAGTCGCAAACGTCCACTTACCAAAGAAAACGCTGGGGGAAAATTGATTTAGTTTACTTAATGAAACTTCTTCTAAGAATGATGTGCAAAAAAAGTAAAACCTCCACCAATATATCTTACGGAACAAAATTCTAGCGAAAGTGTCAACACATCATCGACATAAATTGCCATATACACCATGCGTTTCTTATTCACGTGAAAGTAAATACATTGATCAACACTACTGCGCATAAGCCCAAGATTGGCTAAAGCTTCGTTAAGTTGCTCATACCAAATACAATTAGACTGTTTGCGGTCATAGAGGGACTTGATAAGACGACACACTCTACTGATGCCATCCTCAAAAACCTCAGGGTACTTCATGTAGATCTCCTCGTGTAACTTACCATTAAGTCACAGCGTCTAACTGATGAATTGACATATCGTATTTCACCGCTATACCAAACATATATCATATTGAGTTAAACCTTACGACGGGAGGAAATGTATCGGTATAATATATTCCCTTCTTTTGGAACAGCCCTTGATTACAAGTTTCCCCTTGCGTAGTACAAATACACCGCTAGCATCGCGTTTTGTTTCGTATTCTCAAGTCAAAGCAATAACCTTTTACCCGCAGGTAGATTTTTGAGAATCTAAGTTTTATTCCATTTATGCGACTACATCTCTTCATTCATTGCGTCTACCCAAACATAAGCCTCAGTGTTCTTAACAGCTTCATCGTAGCACAGAACACTAGTTCCTTATTTATTTTTCATCCAATGCGATTGCAGCGATGAACACAAGTCTTTGTTGCCGTAAACTCTCATTAATTATTTGTTGAATTATTACAAGGTGTGTCTTACTTATCTTCAAAATCGCTATCAAGTTTACTGAGGTGTCACAATTCCACCTTAACATCCTCCACCTCCATTGTCAACAACTAATTGGCGGTGGTTAGAGTCTGACGCATTGCTCAAAGATTCAATAAAACTAACATCACAATTGATCATAAATTTTCGATCCGACTTTCTATACAAATGCTTCGCCTACTTCATCGTTCTATCCCACGAAAATATATTCGTCCACCTTGGCATCGAGCTTTGCTCTCTTTCGCTGTGGTGCATAAACTATGGCATTACATTAGAAAATCCGGAAATTATCAAAATTCGGCTTGACACCTGACCTTGTTGTTTCCGCGAAATGGAATACGATTAATTAAATACGCTGCTGTGTTTGGTACTACTGCCCAAAAATTGTTGTTGAGGCCAAACAACAATGTCCTATTCATAGGATAAACAATGGAGTATACGTCTTTTGATGTATTGTTACGTACGGGTCACCGGCAGTGCGTTATCAATCTCCATTGCCATCTTCGTGTCACGCCTGCATACTCTCCATTGGATGATCAGGCGACCACGGGATACGCTTGTCTCTGATCAGAAGCTAGCTTCATGGAATCAAATGCCATCCGCACATTCTATCACCTCATCATCATCACCTTACGGCCATCTGTCACATTTGCCCATCAACCACATCACCGTCCGTCTGTACTGCATCTAGAATTAATCGCCACTGTTATTTTTCAAGTTAACAATTCATTGGTATTTATTAACATTTCACTTACGAACTTCACTTCATTCATACACATCATAGCATATAAAGTTTCAAGAAAATACCTTAGTTGCAAAAAGAAAGGACTATTTATTACATGCCAAATTTGCCGTAATTGAAGATAACAGCAGCCATGAGATTCTGCGGTCTTGATTGATACCCGCAACCTATCACCTACAAGACGTCTTGCGCCGGCGCGTGTATGCGCGCTTCCTACGACTCGTTTGCCCTACTACTTTCCGCCCGCTCTTAGTTCCCACCTGACCTTAATACAAGCACAACTCAAAACGCTACAGCAAGATTACGCGGCTGCTTTGTGTGTCAAATAGTGTATATAATTAAAGATGTATGTATATAGTTACGTTAGCGTTGGTGCCTTCACGTGCCGTGAAATTGCTGAAGTTTCACGAGGGGGATCACGAAACAGCCAAACTAATGCTCAACTGGGATGAACAAAATAGGTAGAAACGGTAGAGCTCTAACGTTCTAACGTAGGCTCTTAAACGGCCAACCTGATAAATGTGCCAACTTGGGTTGGCCTTCGGCATGCCCCAATTATATGATTCGGGTGTCAAAATTGTAATTGAAGACCAGAATGTTACTGGCGGACCGTTTGAATCCGAATATGCCTTCCTTACACCGTTGTACCCAACCGCCTGATTTGATGACGTGTTGTTGTACACTAGGCGTCAGCTACCGAACCAGACAGAGATAAGGTCGCGTCAGCCTCACACCGTGCTTATTGCACTCAAAGTGATATGTAGGTTTTTTTTTATAAAAATGGGTTTAAAGTATTGAATTTAGATATCCCTCATAGTAAAAGTTTTTTTTGTTTTGGATTACGACACTCTTATAGTAAGGAAGCGATAAGTATGAATGCGAAGCACGTATGCCAGTGAATACAGGCGTGTGTTATTGAGCTATTGCAGTTTTAGCTAATATTTTTTTATTTAAAAATGGTTAACTATTGAATATTTTGATATAGTGTTTTTAATGATTGCTATAACAAATAAAAAATAATAAGTGAAATAACAGCTTAGCGTCGAACGAGAAAAGCTAAAGTACATAAATATTCACTAGTGACAAACATTTTTGGGAACAGTATACTTGGTAGGGGCGGCTGAAGTCGACGTATGTATAAACATCTTTTTTATAGATTGATTTAACTCAAATGTGATACGAAGATTAATTAATTTATTTTTTTTTTTTTTATTTAATACGTTTATTTGCAATCTATTTTAAAATAATAAGCAAATTATATAACTAATTAACAAAATAACTTATATTATTGAACTCCATTGAGGTCAATAATAAAATACATATGTACTTACATATATGCAACTCCAACTCTTTTGTTAAATTTTAATACATTTTAATTTTATATTTAGCTATTAAGTTCTAAATGGAAGGTCTAATACATGATGTCTTTTAAGTCTAATAATTTCATTAGATTCATCAAGTAATGCAATTGCTAGCGGATTTTCATGATTACTTATTCTATGTAAATATTTTGTACTAATTTTTTTAATTTCATTTTTTATAAAAGGAACTTTTAGATCAGAATGAATGGCTTTATTAGTGATGAACCAGGGTGCACTCGTAATAAGTCTTAAAGTTTTTGACTGATATCTTTGTAAGATTTCTATGTTCGAATTGGAAGCAGTGCCCCACAGTTGAACTCCGTAGGTCCATACTGGCTTTAGTATAACCTTGTATATTAAAATCTTATTATTAAGATCTAAAGGCGATTTTGGTCCTAGTAACCAGTAAATTTTGCTGGTTTTAATCTTCAGATGTTTACTTTTGGCTTGTATATGACATTTCCAGGTTAACCGTTTGTCCAAATGTATGCCAAGATATTTGACACTATCATGTTTGGGAATTATATTACCATTTAGTTGCAGTGAAGGGCATTCTTCCCGTCTCAATGAAAACAAAACGTGCACCGATTTGGTATTGTTTACTCTTATTTTCCATCGGTCAAGCCACATCTGTATCTCATTTAGTTCTCTCTGAACTAGATTACTTGCATCAACTGGGGACTGACTTGATGCTAATATAGCAGTGTCATCAGCGTATGTAGAAATTAGTACATTTTCTATTTCGGGTATGTCAGATGTAAAAATCGTATAAAGTATAGGGCCAAGTACGCTACCCTGTGGTACTCCAGCTTTGATGTATCCTATCTCAGATATTTCTTCGTTTACCTTTACGTAAAATGATCTTTTGCTAAGGTAAGACTTTAGTGTTAAATAAAATGGTGTAGGGAGTATTTTTTTAAATTTATATAACAGGCCTTGATGCCATACTTTGTCAAATGCTTGCTGTACGTCCAAAAATGCAGCTGAACAGTACTCCTTTCTTTCAAAGGAGTCAGTTATAAAATTAACAACGCGGTGGCATTGTTCAGGTGTACCATGATATCGGCGAAAACCGAATTGATGTTCAGGTATTACCTTATTTTCTCTAAGTATTGGCAATAATCTGCGCAAAAATAGTCTTTCAAATATTTTGGAGAATAGTGTCAATAAGCTGATTGGCCTGTACGAAGATATTTGATTTTCAGGTTTTGTCGGTTTAAGCACCATAACTATTTCGGCGCACTTCCACTGCGTAGGAAAATGGTTTAATCTTAATATTGAGTTATATATAAGAGTTAAAAACATGATTCCTTTTTTCGGTAAACTCGTAGCCACCTTGGCGTCAATTTTATCATACCCAGGAGATTTATTGTAACACAAGTTTTTGATTTCAGCACGAATTTCGTTCGGTGTAATATGTTTAATCGGTAAAGATAATTGACATGGAATATCGAGGAATGCAAGCACATCACCATCGTTGTTGCTGTGATCTAAAAACGGAGTAAACGTTGTCTCTAAATATTTTGCATATGCATTAGCCTTGCTCTTATCTGTCCTACAGCAAACGTTGCTACAATCTTTTATAGGCGCACATCTCTTTTTGGGACGCTTGAGGTACTTCGTAGCATTCCAGATCTTATGATCATCGACATTTCTATCATTGAGGCTATGTAGATAATCTGATACTGACTTATTTCTGAATTCTTTCAGTTTCTCTTTAACCTTAGTTGTAGCTTTATTTAAAGCAGTTTTGTCTGTCGGATTTCTGGTATTTTGCCACTTTTTTCGAAGGCGCCTCTTATGCTTAATTAATGCTCTTATCTCAGAACAGGAGTGGAAACTAAGGCTGCTTCGTGGATTTGATTTGTGAAATATTCAACTGCATTATCTAGTTCAATAGATGTTTTAATTGAAATATTAAGTTCCACATTTTGCGTTATCCAGTCTTGAAAAATGTTAATTTGACTCTTGGTATTTAATGGTTTATACTTCTGTTGCCTAAGACCAGTAAGAGTGTTGTAACTTATTATGACTGGAGAATGATCTGAGCTGAGTTCTTCAGAACTGGCAGCTTCTAGTAATTGGACTGGGATACCATTGTATACAGCAAAATCTAATAAATCAGGAATTTTCGATGGATCGCTCGGCCAGTATGTAGGCTCCCCAGTCGACAGTGTTTTGAAATTATTTTTAACAACACATTTGTAAAGCTCTCTTCCTTTTGGGTTCGAGGTACGTGAGCCCCACCAGGGGTGCTTAGCATTATAATCGCCTCCCACCAGAAATCTAGGTCCGAAAGAGTTAAACAGGTTTTCATATTCAGAATTTTTAATAGTATGCCGTGGAGGCGAATATAATGCGTAAACTTGCAAGTCTGCATTGTTAGCTTTTATTTTAATTCCAGCGGCTTGTATTGATGTGGTTTGAATTGGTTCTAGCACATCGTACTTTATATTAGATCTTACTAACACAGCACAACCAGCATGTGCCCTGTTGCTTGGATGATTACATGTGATAATATCGTAGTTTTTTATTTTAAAATATGATTTGGTTGTAAAATGAGTTTCTGAGACTAACATTATATCAATAAAATTTTCATTTAAAAATAGTTCTGTTTCATTAGTGTGACGGGATAAGCCATTGGCATTCCATATTGCTAACCTTAAGTTCACTTGCATTATTTATTAATGAGTAGAGACATCATATTAAGTAGCGTGTTTGTCAACTCTATTTGCTTAGTTAGTAATTGCTCAATTTTTTCCATTGTGTTTCCACCATTCTTTTCATTGTCATTGTCTGTACCTTTTAAAACATTTGAATATGACTGTTTATTGTTGTTGTATTCATTAGAACTATTTTCTGTATAATTTGCTTCATTGCCTAGATGAGTGTTCTTTTGATGGTTGATATTTATACTCTCTTTGTCGCGATTGGAATGTAACGGTTTGTTACGATCAAGTTGTTGGTATACAGTGCAACCTTTGTAATTTGCTGTGTGATTCTGGAGACAATGAACACAAGTCGGTAGAGTGTCTTTAGGTTTAGTGCATTGAGCTGTTGGGTGCATTAAATTACATTTCACACATTTATATGGTTTTTTGCAATACGTTTTAGTATGGCCAAACTCTTGGCATCTATGGCATTGAACAATGTCACTTGTTTGACGAGGAGGTTCAACTTTAACTATTGCATTATTTAGATGTCTTAGCTCAAATATTTCTTTGTTGTTGTCATTCGGTTCCAAATCAACAAAGAACATTGACAACGGCTGTTTATTTATTCTGCTTTTAACATTATAAACATTTCTAACTTTATGTCCTAGCTGTGTAATTTCATTAGTAATTTCTTCGATATGAGTGGAATAATGAATACCTTTTAGCACAAATCTATATGATCGTTCTTGTTTTGGTTGATAAGTATGATAACTAATTTTGCTAATATCTAGATTTTTAACAGTTTTTCTGTATGCCTCAATATTTTTTACCATAAGTCTAATTTTCCCATTTGTTAGTGACTTATAACTAAAATCTTTTTTATCAATTACACTAGAAATATAGCTTATCATTTCGCTTATACTGACTACCCCTGGTATGATTAATGGTGGTGGTTTTGGAATATTCGGCTCTGCTTCCTTGCCCTCTGCTAGATTATCATCCTCGCCAGCTTCCATGAGATCATCATCATCGCTGAATAAATCGAATCGATTTGATTGTATAAGAATCTGCTTTTTATTTTGATATAGTTTAGGAGACTCTTCATTAGCACGTTTTCCAGTTTTAGCTGGTACATTTTGCCACTTTAAAACAATATTGTCATTTTCGTCATCGTTCTCTCCTGAAGCATTCATTTTGAGTGCTGTACAATTTGTAATAATGAATAACTAAGATTTAATTTCACTCTCGCTGTTTATAACTGAACGCGATATATTCGATAAACACGTATGTTCGCTCGCACGGTCAATCAACGACTGGTGACTATAAAACACGTTATTTTATATGAAAAGAACAATTCAGTTTTTATTCAGAAAAATAAAAGCAATTAGTTCCGCAATGCCTGCTTACACGTAGAAGTTTTTCACAATCAAGATTAATTAATTGATAAGAAGTTTTTTATTTAAAAATTTACTCGGAAGATATCGCTACAGTGGAGGTATTTAAAAAAAATATATTTGTTGGCCTAGTTGGTTCGTAAAGAAATATTTTTAATATTATCCTTGGTTCTTTCTAAATATATCTCTGTGGCGGGTTTAACCGTTGTCTACCGTTATCAATTTGTATGGAGCATCCCACAATAACGAGGCGCTAGCGCCGAGAAAATGGAGTTTTCAATTTTGTCAGCGCGTTAGGTGAGAAGTGAGAAATAAGGGATCAAAAATGAGAGAGATGAAAAGGCAAATCAAGTAAAACACCGACAACGGACTTCGAGAGAATGAGAAAACGTCGCGGCTATTTGCGTACGACGCGCGCTTCCACTAGTTGGCGTTAGAAAACGCAACGCTTGATGCCGCAAGATAGGTACCACAGTAACTGTATCTGAATTGTACCAATTTAGCGTTTTCATTGAATCCAGACATTGGACTGCATGAAATCACCGAGTTTTTTCTGTACTTACTGTAGCTCCCGCTAAAAATTCTTAATTGTACATTTTTTTGTGATTTACTATAAATAATAATAATGAATACTTACATGTGTACTTTAACATATGTACATATGTGCATGAAGAGTAATTGTAATTATTTTTACTCGAAATCTCAGATAAACGTATAGTAATAAAAGCTTTTATATAGATTTATTAATATTTTAAATAGCTCTAATATATTATAACCTATTATAGCCTAACAACAGATCGTTGATGAAATGTAGAAAGGTCCTAACCGACATTTATTTGAAATCATCTTTGTTTTTACAGACCTTGTCAAAACGAATATTTTCTTAAAGTTCCGTAGGGTTACAAGCGTTAACATTTAAGTTTGTTAGTTTTCTAGTTAGGACGTTTGTACATTTCAATAACGATATATGTATGTATATTTGTGCTTCTAAAGCCAAAACTAAATACACGATTTTCCAACTTTACATATATTTAAATAGTATGAAAAATGGAGTAAAAAGAACCATAACTATTCCGCATTTATGGGAGAATATTAAAAATGTAGTGAGGAAGGGCCACACATTTTCCCCATGTTCTACTTCTTTTAAATGCAGCTCTGTGGTAGACCTACCGAAAAAGTAAGGTTAAGTTATTAATTACACCTTGCCATCATTCAATCATAAACGTCAAATTAAGTCATTCCGTGAAATCAAATAAACACATGTGTAAGTATCTGACCAATGGAAGTGACATTCAACGCACGCATTACCGTCTAATCCTGCCATTCTGTGAACACAATTAAATGCATCTGTAAATATGTGTCTAAAAGAAGAGATTGTTATTGGGGTTATTCCGGAAAATTCTAATACTGAAGCATCGCAATATCAAAAAGGCCGACATGTGAGTTGTAACGAAGCAATTTGGTGCACTTTTCATGCAGGAGAAGGAGAACGCATTACTATGTGCTCAGCGACAACCACTACCACATTAACCGGTTTTTTGAGATATGTCAGAATCATCACTTCGCCCGAACGCTGCTCTACTCCGAAATGCCAAGATGCTGCACTTGAACGGCGGACGCAGGAATCTACCGTTCCAGGTTAACCACGAGTATTGTCCACCGATGCGTTAGGTAAATGTACACAGTCTATCCAAGCAACGGAGAGTGTTTCTAATTACGTTTGCTATTAGTTAATGTTCGTGGTTCAACATCATTTCAACATCTGCGAATTGTTAATGGAGAGTTATGTGGAACATGTAGAGAAGGTTTTGGGCCACTAGAGAATGGCACACACTAGGATTACACCCTCCCGAGATGCTGCAATTTCGTCAAACGTTATTCAAATACGAAAATTGTTTTTAATAATTATATCAACATGCTTCCCATCAAGCCAGGTTGATTTGTGGTCCAAATACAACGATGGTTGTTTACATTTTATATAAGGTGCGTACTAGAACATAAAAACCAGATTTGCAACTGAACGAGAAAATCTACAACGCAGTGTTGATATTGATTGAGGGCATCGCTTCATCCGAATTTGTAGCTACGTTGTTGGAGGGCGATCGAATGGTTCATTCAGTACTGAAATTACCGTTGAACATTCAATTCACTGAAACTTCAATATGCAACATCTCGAAGGAAGTGATTTTACATATAAACAAGCTGACAATAGATGGAGGCAAAATACGGCCTGTCGAACCTCAAGGCAGACGTGGCCCAAATGGGATCGGAAACGGTCGCGCAGCGTTCTCTCTCTAAGAAGGGAAAACATTTCGAATGTGATCGGGGCTCTAACAGGGCACTGTCTGATAGGTATACATGCTGAAAGGTTTCTGGATGACCTTAGTAAGGTTTCAAGCACCGAGGTAAATTGTCTGTTGAAGTTTATCAATGAGGCAAACTGGTTTAGTAAGGGGTAATTTTTCTTTTGTGATGGTACAAAAACTTTTCTTTGTGGTAACATAATGGGCCAAATACTGGCCTAAGTGAGTCGCTGCAGGCGGCTGCCACTCCAACCTAACCTAACCTAACATCTCGAAGACCTGTTCGATGCCCAAAGTTATTCAGGAATGTAGATTGGTCATCTGGGATAAGTGTACGATTGCACATAAAAAGTCTTTGGAGCCATTAGACCGATCGATGCGTTATCTACGAAATAATTAAACCTTTTTGGTGGTGTCGCCAAACATTGCATGCATGTCGGCCCACAGAACTACCAATTTGGAAAGGTATTTTCAAAACAATTACTGGACATGGGCAATTGTTGATATTAAAACTGGGTGCATTACATTGCCCTCAGGTTTTGGCACTTCGCCGAATCAAAGACAGTCACACGAAAAGTACTCCCAAACATTGATATATTCGCTGTGAAAAACAACTATGTCTATGACCTGAATTTCGAGATTCACAACGGAATTGTTGGCGAACTAACGACTTACAAGGTGATGTCGTGCACTATTTGACCTAGTTTTCAAACTCGCAGGAATTCCCTTTTCTACCTCTGCACAGCCTTAATTAAAAATCGGATCGGTATTTATATTTATTGATGGCGAACATCACTGACGCGATGCTCTTATCAGCCGGGGAGCTGCAGATAAAAATGCTTCAGAATACCTGACTACCTCTTCTACGATACATTTGTTGTTGCTGAAGTTAAATTTTATACTAATTCAAACATGAAAGTAGTTCCAAATATGGTGCGACAAAACTAAAGCTCAATATCAAAATTACGTACTCTTTCTTTGAGTCATTAATCAGAACCGTTAGAACAGTAAATCTTATTTGATACACATAAACAAAGTGTTTTCAGTGATATTGTGTATTTTCAGTCACGTTTTATTACACTGTCGGAGTAAGAGCTAATACTTGAAAACCGCGCAAAAACTATAGATGAATTCAATAAACGTGAATTAGTTACCAATATTGCTCCAAAATTCAATATTCATCACAACGAAATTTCCCGAAGAATGCGTCGTTTTCTGTCTGACGGCTATTTGGTCACCGTAAATGCAGGCGGTAGTCCTCGAAAAACCATTGCTCGTGAAGTTAAAGCAATTGCCCGAGGAGTTGAAAAGGATTTTTTATGTCGGCCACATCAATACGAAATGAATTAAGCTTAAAAATTAGTCTAAGATTCATTCAACGAATAACTATCGAAGGCGGTTTGGCAACCTTCAGAAGTGCGAAAAAAACTATTAACATTTATTTCTCAAAAGAAGCCCAAAGCACGGCTTGGGTTTGCAAAAGTATATGTATATCAACTGGACTATCAATAAGTGGCGAACGGTACTTTTTCAGATGAATCCAAGTTCAACCTCAAAGATTCTGATGGATTGAAGCTGGTACGTAGACCAAAAGGGCATAGCTTAAATCCGCGGCATTCCAAAGGTGCTGTAAAATGTGTGGAAGGCAGCGTAATGGTCTGGGGGTGTTTTTTTAGGAAATGAGGTGGGTCCAGTTCATAGAGTTAATGGCATAATGGACAGATTTGTATACAAAGACATTCTGCAAACCATTACGCTGCTCCACGCTAAGGAGCAAATGCCGTTAAAGTGGATACACCAACAGGACAACGATCCTGAATACAGGACTAAATGTATGAAAGAGTGGTTTATTTCCAATAAAATCGACGGTTTGCAGTGGCCTGCACAATCTCCCGATCTTGACCCCAACCCCTCCAATATTAACTTGATATATACAAATTTGATAAATTGTAAACAGGAATTAAGAAAGTTTCCAATTGCGACTACGACCCGTTCACCACAAATGTATTAACGTGGACAGACTGGCAAAATCATTCGCTTATTGATTTGAACAACATCCTTCCAGAGGAGTTATGCGAATCAGAATAATCCAATTTGTGCAACTTCAATAAAGTTTCCGCAATTTTGGACAAGTTGCCCGGAAGTATGTTTTATCCATGCAGATACACAATTTTGCACACAAAAAAAATTACACAAGAAAGTGCAAAGTATGAACACATAATCACATCACTTCCGCATGAAGCCATTATAATAGTTTTAGGTTTTATTCAAAAAAAATATTATATTTATAGAAAGTTTTGATTGAAAGATGTTATTTAAGCGAAAATAAAAAGTTGTAATATAAATATAAATAAAGTGAAGCCGACTGCTCTGTTTCGGGTGGCAACCCCGGTCTCCTCGGAATAATCGTGGCCGTAAGTATATATGTAGATATAATTTTTGCTATTCTTGTGAACATATTTTAATCCTTAAAAAATTTGTAATCTGAGCGCGAATATACATTCAGGTGTGTGGTTTAGACTCAACGAGGCCAGTGCTATTGGTACAACATGCTATTATTATTACGACAGCTTATCGCCAGTCGCTCCAACATTCCAGATTTGGATTTAATCGACATGATGATCGATGGTGTTCAGGACAGGTCATCGCAGTATCGATGCTATACAGTGCCACCACTTTATCTGAGTTGAAACTACTCATGGAGCGGTGCGAGAAAAAGAAGCGAATCAAATCGCGGCTTGTGAAGGAAGAAAGGAAGCAGCTGGTAACATCCAGGGCGGAGTTCCTAAGCAGGCTGTTTTAATTCTTTTGCATACGGGCGTTATCAAAGTACCTGTACGGCAAGCAGATGCAATCCGAACGCTTGTTTTGTGTGCAACGAAGTGAAGTAGACTAATTTTGATTGCCCTAGAAAGAAAGCCAGACCAGAAGTGAGACCATTAGAAGGCCTGATAGATCGTTTAGTGCGGAGAGTAGTGGAGCAACTTACTGCAAAAAATTGTACCTTGTTGCCTTTTATTTACAGGATAAGTGCACAGAACCAACCTATTGTTATGCTCTTTTCGACACCGCTAGTCCGGTTAGTTTTGTGCGGAAATCCTGTATGCCTCCTGACTTTATTAATGAAGAGAAATCAACCACATACAGAGGCGTTAGGAACAAGCAATTGTTAACGTGCGGAACGATTAGATGCAAAGTTTTATTTCGAGAACATGGAATTTGCTATACATTTTTGGTTTTACCCGATGACCAAGCCATCGTACCTTGGCTATTCGGGCGGGCTATTTTAAGCCGAATGGGTATCCTTTTATTTAAAACAGTTAATATTAATATGAATAGCAACAAGTAAACATGCAAATAACCTTTTCAGTGCACTTAACTTGTTTCAAATTTCAAAAGTAAAAATGATAATAGAGATAGGGTCATTATTAAAGAATATACAGAAACAGCAGAGGGAAAAATGTTGAACGGCTATTTTATGAAAATCCCGTGTATAGGGTCATTCGGAGATTGTCATTTAAAGAGAGGAAGGAAGCGCAAGAGTAAATTGACACTCTATTGTCGCAAGGGATTATAACACCCAGTGAGTCCCGTATGCACCGCCAAACGTTCTAGTTAGGAAAAAAGATGGGAAATTGCGAATGTGTTAGACTATCGGAAACTAAACAAGTATTGGCGGCGAAATGGTATCATCAGGTTTCAATGCAAGTGACGAACCACAGAAACCAAACAAGTACAGTGGTGCCTCGGGTTATTTTCATATTTTAGGAGATTCGTACCAAATTTTTCACGGACTAAACCGCTCAGTCGATTGTTAGGTAAAAATGTCCGATTTGAGTGGGCAGACGCGAGACACGTTATCATAGTTTCTAGCTAGAAACATTGGCTATAGTTAGGGCTGTGGAGCGATTTAGAGCATTTGTCCATGGCATACCGTTTACCATTGTAACATACTGAGAAGGAAAGTAATGTGGTCCGATTAGTCTAAGAGACTTATGCCCATTTAGCGGTAGATAAATGCTACGACTAAATAAGAAAGCACTATTAGTTTTCGGGGTTGAGAAGAAGGATTAAGAGTTTCTTATCTAATTGTTTGAAGTGTATTTATTATTCAGATCAGTAGTGCGATTCACTAACTTATTTTAACGATATTCGCATGGTTAACCCATCTTAACCAAAACTTTAACGATGTTGGTATTCAATAGCCATTTTTTAACGATTTTCGCTTTCGCCGAATCAGCTGTTGTTGTTAGCTATTCGATTACCGAAAACTAAACGACAACAAATTTGATGTTGTTAACTCAATCGAGAAAAGAAAAATTCGTGATTTCAACTTAAATAAAAGAAAAAATTTTAAATTTGGTGATTTGTTTTCTTGAATTTAAAAAAGGAACATTAAATAATATCCCTTGAATATTTGGCTATAATTTATCACGAGGTGACGAAGAAGTAAGCGCTCCAACAGTGGATCGAAGTTTGCTTCGGGATGTGGATAATCCCTTTCATTTGAATGCAACAGAAAGTGAGGTTTCCTATGACCCAACCTGCTAAAGAAATGCTTGCTTCAGCGTCGTCACCCTTTGTGGGAGGCACTATTGGGTCCGTCGGTTGTACTCATATGTACATATATCAATTTTGCTACCAATGAAACATGAGTAGGCTTATGCCAACCACCACATCTACCATTCAATTAATGTGCAAATGGTAATATCAAGCTTTTTTCAAGGATCCAGGTATAACAAAAGAAGTATAGTTTAGTTTTAATAATGAGGAGGCATGGTGAAACAATGAATCATAGATTGCATCCGTTACCCGATGAATACCGCCTTACAGATAACTTGCTCATGGATATTCCTCATTGCTCACCTCCGGGTCGTTGATATCAACCAGTTACGAATAATCTTAAAGCCGCTAGAACCTATCAATATAAAAGATAAATGATTCTAATTAAAAGAAAAATGTACATGGCATATTTGCAGGTGATTCCGAATATTCCTTGGAGTCGAGTAGATGTCTATTCTACTAAACCACTCAGAGGAGAGTCCGGAATTCTGGTAAGGAACATTGCGATATATAAAAAGAATTATAAGTGTCTGTAGTTTGAAACAAACAAGATCCTATTTCACTTTATGAAATATAATAAAAGCGCTCAAATTCGGCAGCACGCATAGTGCTTCGTGCTTTTCGCTTATTTTCACATTTAGTTTGACAGAGGTGTCACTCTTTAGACATTGTTCAGACAGGGAAACTTTTGTTGCTTATTATCGGCGATTTCCCTTTTGGTGTTGCTCGTCGCGCTCACACAGAGCAACTCTGTACAGGCGATTTTCTGGCATTTCATTTTATATCATTTTCTCAAATTTCTGTACGCTTCACTTAAGCGGCATTTACACATTCTATTAAATTTTGTGATTATAAGTAAGGTGTTGAAAAATGAAGTTCTAACATAATTTACGTTAATATGTATAGTATATGCATACACATGTGTATATTTAATCGCAAAAAAATAAGAACAAAACTTCATTTCCCAACTTACCGTATGTATTCACTTAAAACTCAACAAAACTGCAACCACTGAAAGAATTTATAAATGAAAAGGAATGTCAAATTTCTTAGCTGCCGACTGACTCACCCACAAGTAACGAGTTGCCGCGACAAAAGTTTCCCCGTCTGAACAATGTCTTATCAATTTGAATAAATACAACGAGACAGCAAGTATTGTCGTCAAAAATTGCGATTGTTGCACCGTCTAAAGTTAGTGAATCGCACTGCCGGCTAGAAGCAAGGAAAGGTCTTTGTATAGTATACAAAAGAACCCGAACCATAGGATACCCTACACATCGATCATTTTGGTCCCCTAGAAACAGTCCGATCTAAACAGTGACATGTTTTGGTGGTAGTAGACCCGTTTACCAAGTTTGCATTTCAAAACTATTTCACAGTATACAGTCGCCCTCTGAGAATTATTAGCGACAGGGGGTCTTGTTTCACGTCAGTTGAACGTTGTAGCATCTCCGTAGTCAAAAGGGTAGGTGGCACGGGTGAAAAGGATCTTGAAGAGAATGTTGGCCAAACTTAATAACTCTATTGACCATAAGGGTTTGAAAAAGAGACTGGACGACGTCAAATTTGCCACAAACCCATTTACCACAAGCAAATTATTGTTGGTGTGGTACAGCGGGGCCACGTGGTGGGCATACTAACCAGTACCATCAGAAGAAATATGTTAGCAAACCCGTAGATCTGACCAGCATCAGGAGGCAAGCGGATGAAGCTATCCAGACATCGCAAGAGAGACCGCACGTACAAACCCGCCCAACAGATTGAGGTTGGCGAGTTTGTCGTGATTAATAACGTAGACAGCACCGTGGGGACGAATGCCCATTGTGGCCGTTGAACTCAACAACTTATTCCCAAGTATAGGCGACCTAATGCCATTCAGAGGCAAGTAGGGTACGACCTTATTCCCTATAGTAGTGTTCTTGACTCGAGCAGACTCCGACGGCTGCACCCAGCCCAGGTGGCAACGATCCGATACAGAAAGGCAACAACTCTTTAGACCCAGAAGATGAAGTTTCTAATTGTCCATGTAATGATGATGAATGTACCTACTATGAGTATTTGGAGGAGACCAAGGAGCCCCGAGAGGCAATCGGGGCGATTGGTTGTCAGGTTAACGACGAGTTGTAATATTTCTAATGCGTCGCCGACTGAGTGGCTACCCTTCTATTGGGCAGGGAGTTACGACATGCTACTTCTTATGTGTCCATGCTATTAACCCGTTGCCTAAAGATACTGCATAACCACTTAAATCTCTAAGCACACACTTGGCTGCCACGAAATGCACCTGTGTGGGTGGTTGCAAATTGCAGCCATGATCCAAAGCTTAAACAACTCGTCTACATAACGAACTTCGCGAATCAAAAATTTCCACGAAGACCGTCTCGTTCAACTTCCATGCCGATATATACCTTTTTTACCTTATCGTTCCAATACCTTCCGTCCTGCTTAAGGCCATAAAGTGATATTCGAAGTTTGCACATTTTCCAGCTTCGTATCTCATAATCTAGATGTGATGGAAAAAATATGTATAAATATGAAGAATGTAGGTCGATTCTGGGTCTTGCACCGTGAAATGAAAAGTGTTTGGCAAATTTGCAACTGAAGAAACAAGCTTGAGTTTAACATTGAATGCTAAATTAGAAGAAAAACATATAAGCATTTCGTATTTAAAATACCAATTAGCTGAAATGGCGACCAACGGCGGAGATATAATAATTATTTTAAAATATTGACTTTAGGTATATAATTCTTCTCCAAAGAAAGAACTCTCAACGAGTTTGTTTCAGGGTGGCTCCGTGACCCAGGTTGTACCAATAGCTCCAAAAAATGTCTTGCAGGACCAAAAATTTGTGCTCATTTTATATAACGAAATGACATCTAAGAGTCATATGCAATATCTTACCAAATATGATAAAATTGCAGGAGTTGAAGGGTATGGTGATGAAACCCGTACATGTACGGGAGTTCATACTGCTATTCGTTATTACATATTCACCCAGGTACCTTTTGCGTTTGTGCAATAGTGCAGGGCACTGCTCCAGTATATACCTTGCAGTTCCCCTTTCTGCTCCGCAGGATCTGCAGTTTTCATCCGAGTACATTCTCAGTTTGGTCAGGCGTTATTTCAATTTCCAGTGTCCTGTAAGAAGCCTTGCAGTAATTAGGTTGTTCCTCGATTAGCCATGCATTCGACAAAATGCTTGAGGTTATATGATCCTAGGAGCGCTTCGGAATACTCCAGGTCTGGTAAATTTCCCCCAGGGTTGTTCCCGGTGGGCTTTCTCTTCTTCCTTGGCCAGTGTGGATAGTGCCCCCATCCCAATATCACAGAAAGGCTCTGGGCCAACAAAGGGAGTTGACACTTTTTTCCGCGAGGTTATCCGCGATCTCGTTTCCCTCAATACCAGTATGGCCAGAAACCCATAGAACTAATACCCGATTGTTCAGAGTAATAGTCCGTCCAGACAGCATTCCTTTTTACTAACTGCTTTTCGATGGTATTTCTCAAAATAAAAGCTTCGCTCTGTGCACACCAAGCAATGCCCAATTATTTTGTATTATTGTTATTATTCCTTTTTCTAAACTAGTGACGGCAAATTATCGATTTTTTTAGGCAAATAGTTATCGAACACAGAGCTGCTTATGAAAAACATAGAAATTTAGATATTCTCGAGATAATTATGATTTGTCTTTAATAAAGTTAGGCAGTTTTTGAATAGTGTTAAAGATGGGAAAGAAGATATAGAAGTATACGTTTTTAAAGAAAATGCTCAGTCATCGACTAGCTCTCAACCGGTCAAGACGCGTAAACAAGTGCTATTGTCAGTGCGAGTTCAATACTCAAAACAAACAACAATCTTACAGTGTTCTATATTCTCCTTATTACTCATTCGTAGCAATAGCTAACAAACAAGTGCATCGTACGACTTAAAACCGTTACATTTACATACAAAAATGCCTCCATCACCTGATCCGCCGGACAAAACAACAAACCGTTTTTCAATATTAAGTGAAATGGACACATACAGCGCACACACATTCCCTGCAATTCAACAAAAAATAATATCACCCACCCAACCAAAATACGTAACTATATCGACAACCAACGGCCAATTAACTAAACTTTCCCCTTTCGTAATAAAAAAGGGTATTGATGCTATATCAACACAAATAGATAACATTAAACAATTGAAAGATGGCTCACTCCTGGTTTTGGCACGTAATTCTAAAATAGCTGAAAAATTCTTAAAAACAAAATCGCTCTTAAATATGTACCCAATCACTGCAAAACTACAAGACAACCTTAACACAGTAAAAGGTGTAATATATGCCCCATGCCTCAACTTTGTAAAGGAAGAAGAAATTGTCCAAGAATTGAAAAATCAGGGAGTGACTAGCATATACAAATTTACCCGCACACTCGACGGAAAAACAATTCCTACCGGAAAAATCATAGTGAATTTTGACCTCTACCACCTTCCAAAATCTTTAGATATAGCATGGTATAAAGTAAAAGTGTCTCCATATTACCCAAACCCAATGCGTTGCAGGAACTGCCAACTCCTGGGTCACACTAAAACACGATGCACAAATCCTAGCACCTGTGAAGGATGCAATCTGCCACCCCATTCTCCCGTTGAATGTACACGCAAACAATGCGCAAACTGTGGGGAAACCCATTCCGCCTCTGATAAAGACTGCCCTAGATACAAACAAACAAAAGACATCTTAATAATTAAAACAGTAGAAAAATGCTCCATGGGCGAGGCCCGCCGCAAATACAATGAGAAACAAGCGCACACACAAAACCCACAAACAACATATGCTAATATCACCAAATCAATTTCTAACAAACCAAACACATCCACAGTCGTAACACACAAACGCCTAGCTTCGCCTACAAAATCCAATATTACTAAAATAACAAAAATACAAACTCCTGTAAACAAATTCATAACCGACAACAACACCACAACCAAAAAGTCAACCACCCAAATTACTCTTACTGCAAACGAAAACAAAAACCCCAACAATCAAATACCACCAACAACTAACCCTTCTATTGAAGAGACTCAAACTTACTCTAGTCAACCAACAACCAGCTCAAAAATCAATACGACAGCATCTCCGTTCAGTCAAATAACACAATAACTCCTAAACGAAAACAATTATTTCATGTCAATCTCAGACACCGAAGAAGAGCCTAAACTATAAAAAAAAAAAAAAAAAAAAAAAAAAAAAAAAAAAAAAAAACTAACAAACACAAATACATATACACACATATTAATAATGCTTTTTAAACTAATACAGTGGAACATAAAAGGCTTCCTTAACAACTATAATGAACTCAGCATGCTAATTAAAGAACAAAATCCCACGTTTCTGTCATTGCCAGAAACCCATTGCTCCTCGAATTTTTCCCCCAATATTCCGAAAAACCATCTCAGCTACTTCTACAACACACCACAAAATATGGCATCCAAGCAAGGTGTAGGTGTGCTTATAAATACAAATATTCCACACAAAGTAGTACCAATAAACACACATCTTCAAATAATCGCTATCGAAATTAACTTAAATCCAAAGTTTACAATAGTAAACTGCTACATACCCCCGAATCAACAAATTCCCTGCCAACATCTAATCAACATACTTACATCCATCCAAACACCAGTTGTCCTACTAGGCGACTTCAATAGCTGGAACCCCTTATGGGGCTCACCATCACCCAACAAGCGAGGGCAAATGCTTGAGAACGTTGTAAACCAAGCAGAACTGTGCATATTAAATGACGGCAGACCCACACATCTGTCAACACACGGCACTCTTACACACATAGACATCACATGTTGCACACCAAATTTCCTACCACTAATTACATGGAACGTCCTAGAAGACCTTCACCACAGCGACCACTTCCCCGTGATATCAACAATCTCCTTAACACAAACTAAAACCACATACTACCCAACAAAAAAGTTTTTATGCGATTTTGCGGAATGGGAAAAATTTAGCCAAACTGTGGAACTTCAACTCGAAAAAAGACCATACAGTGTTAACCCAAATAAAGAAGCGAATAATATAACAAAAGCAATTCGAACATCAGCTCACCTATGCATCCCTCAATCTTCAAATAGAGACAGAAAACATGTACCCTGGTGGAACTCAAATCTGGCAACTTTACGATGTGAAAAAATGACAGCATGGCGCAGTTTTTGTAGGCACCCAACAAATGTAAACCTATTAGAGTACAAAAAAAGAAATGCAATTTCGCGCAGAGAAATGAAACAACAAAAAAAATCCAGTTTTGAAAAATTCGCAAAAACAATCAACATCAACACATCACCACAGGAATTATGGAGTAAAGTCAAAAGACTAACAAATCAAAACACACAATATTCAATAACATCAATTCAAACTCCCCAAACTACAATCACCCACCCCAAGCTAATAGCACACCATTTTGCCCAGAACTGGTCAGAGTACTCATTAGACAGCAATTTTTCTGCCCAATTCAGACAAGCAAAAGCTCTGCCTCAAACCCCAAATCAAACCATATCAAAAAATGCAATAGAAATGGAGGCCGACATAACAATAGATGAACTTCTTTGTACTCTAAAAACAACCAAAGGAAAAACACCCGGCTTCGATCGCATATCATATAAAATGATCAAACAGCTAAATACCTCCACAAAAACAAGACTCTTGACACTATACAACAACATATTTTCCACAGGTATCATCCCTCAAAACTGGAAAGCAGCCACCATCATACCCATCCCAAAGCAAACAAAAAACAGCCAACTGGCCGGGTCGTACCGCCCCATCTCGCTAATCTCGTGTCTTTCGAAATTAGTTGAGAAAATAGTAGCTATGCGACTGCTCTGGTACACGGAAAAGATGAAGCTCATCTCATCCAACCAAGTCGGATTTAGACCTGGCAAAGGATGCATTGACGCTCTGTTACACATTGACTGTCACGCCTCAAAAGCTCTCTCAACGCGAAACCACACATCAATTCTATCTATCGACTTTGAAAAAGCATTCGACAGGATAGGAGCTCATGTTATCCTAAAAACTCTACACCAATGGAAAGTCGGCCCGAAAATGTTCGGTTTTATAAAAGCATTTCTCCAACATCGAAAAATTCGAGTAAGAGTCAATGGAATCTACTCAAGTCTGTACCCTTTGATCAATGGCATCCCTCAAGGCTCGCCTCTTTCGGTTCTCCTATTTTCCATTGCATTTAACGAACTCAACTCAATCCTTTTAAATAACAAACAAATATCTCACTGCATATATGCCGACGATCTATTATCCTATGTAACATCAAAAACAACAACGAAGCCAATCAAATTCTCGAAAACGCTCTTAAAGAAGTAGACGCCTGGACATCAACCTCCGGAGCCAAAATATCTTTCGAGAAAACCAAAAAACTACACATCTACAAAAAACACTTATGCAACGCACATAACTACAAGATAACCCTGCAAACTAAAACTGTCGAAAATGTCCAAGAACTCCGAATCCTGGGAATAATATTCACCAACAACTACTCCTGGAAACGCCAACTCTCTACACTAAAAAAATCACTCCTGCCTAGAGTCAACCTCATTTCTTATCTGTCCTACAAAGGATACGTACATATTAACACCCTCATACACATTATAAAAACAATACTTCTGAGCAAAATCGACTATGGTCTATTTCTTTACGGTTCCGCATCAAAAACCAACCTCAACACTTTAAAGAGCATATATCACAAAGCTATCAGAGCGGCCCTCTTTGCCTTTCGCACTACCCCACTAACAAATCTACTAATTGAGTCTGGTCTACCAAAACTCGAGGAACGCATACATATAGTTCGAGCCAAACTGATACTGTTCCAAAGCAACTCAATAATAGATAAAGATGTGAAAAGGCTAATGTCATACAAGCGAACTCTAAGGACTACACCAGTAATTTTAAGAGTGTTACAACTGTGTGCCGAACACGAAATCGCACCAAAGCTCCTCACGGTCAGTAATCACAACCCTCCTTGGAGCATCTCTCAGATATCGTGCGACTGGTCGTTGAATCATTACAAAAAAGATATTACCCCAAACTCCATCTACAAACAGCTGTTCCTACAAAAAATCACTGACCTCAAAAAGAACGGATGGACCATTGTTTACACAGATGGTTCCAAAACAAATTTCTCAACAGCTTTTAGTGTTACGACTGAATCTGGATCTTATTTAAAAATTAAACGAATGTTTCTTTTTACATCGATATTCTCGGCAGAAGCAACAGCTATTTTAGAAGCGTTGACACAACATCCATATAAAAGACAAAAAGTCGTTATATGCTCAGATAGCCTATCAGTCATACGAGCGGTAAGGAACCCCACCTGTAACACCTGGGAAGTTATCAACAAAATCAGAGATATTCTAATAAATAATGTAAACACTATTAAGCTACTTTGGATACCAGGACATGCAAGTATCGAAGGATACTGCCACGCCGACGAAGCTGCGAAATTCGCTAGCAAAGCACCTGTCATCACATCTTCAAACATCGAAAAATCAGACATTAAACGCCACATTCACCAAAGCCTAAAAGAAAAATCAAAAACGCAATTTCAAAACTACCAACACCCACACTACTCAGCTATCAACAAAGACCAAATGCCTGCGAAATACCCCACTGACATAAATGGCTTCAAAAGCAGAATATTCTCCCGACTCCGTCTTGGCCATACTACACAAACACATACATATATACCTACTGAAAAAAGAAAACCAAACACTCTGCGAAAACTGCAACGTACATCAAACACTGCAACACATCCTCAACGAATGCCCACTGCACGAATTAGCACGACTAACAACACTTGACTCGAAAGATATTTCGGAAATACTTGCCATCCCCACCAACACAAACATCGAAAAAATCGCCAAATTCGTTAAAACCATCGATTTAACTATCTAACCACACAACTATCTCCTCGACGTAGAGCTGATGGCCCCGGCAGCCAATGCTCATACAAGCATTTAGCTTTGATATTCATATCACCGTTAAACAATAATAATAATAATAATAAAGAAAATGCGTTTGCATATTTTTGCGGGTACCTATTTCTCAGAATTTTAAAACGTACACTTGCTCCCAGCCATTTTCAATTATAGGGGATGAAAAGGTCTCAATATAATTTTATTTTACCCAGCAGAGACATGTTGACAAGTGTAATTTAGTTAAGCCGTCCCAGAAATTTGTAGGTTATTTTGATTTAGATGACATTTTCCAAAAATAATTGTATGCGATTTGTCATAGGATAAGTATATAACGGATTTTGTTTGATAAAATGAAACATGTCAGACCTCAAATGTGTTGTTCTAACTGTGAATGCAAACTAGTTTTAGGCTCATTTATTAGAATTATAATTTCTTCCTTACTTCAACTTTGCAATAGAAAGCTTAGCACTCCTAATTTCAAAACAAAAATATTATAGTGGTATTCTCGATCCGTTGCGTGGTGTATAACTATATACCATAAATAGCATTATTGGATAACTTTGTTGTTGATTCATATTTTTTTTCTGTGCATGCTTATGCTACTATGAACCTGGTGTCTTTGATTGCATGATATGATGTTTGCAAACCTGTGCCAGCTGATATATGTATCATTTGTAGCTAACTAAAAAGTTGGAGCGTCAGTAGGTACATATATGACACATGCAGGCTATAAACGAACAAAATGAATTATAGATTTGGTGCATACCTTGGTATTGGGAATATACTATTTATGCTAATGCAACGGATAGATAATACCTCTTGTGTGTTTCTTATATATAAATAGCATTTGAGAGTAGATTGACAAGATTTCATTAAGTCCTCTTTTTTCTCACATATAATTGTATTTTTAGTTTAATAATTGTTTTAACTGTATAACATTATTCATGTAAATTTCAGAAATTTGTGAAAAATTTAAAAGTGGACTGGTTTCCTTACATGTTTATTATTATTTTAAATTAAATAAATAATTAAAAGTGAAAACTGGAAGTGACCACTGGAAAATGTTATAAAATATACGAATTAACAGCACACTCTATTGCGCAAAAGACAAATAGATTCCAGGCAGGGTGCACATTCTTCAGTAAAAAAAAGAAGATATGCTTTCTCTTATTTATTCAACATGTGTTTATTAACGGTTTTATATGCTTGTATGCACATGTATTGAGAAACTATTAAAAAAGAGGTCAACTGATTGCGGTGGCGGTCGTGAAGCGAATTAGGTTTTTAGTACCCTCACACCCTTGCTTACATTTAAATGATTGAAATAATAGAAAATCTATTACTAATGGCTGAGTTACAGTAGCACTGTGAATATTGTATAGAAAAATTATAATTTACTTGCAAGAACCTGTTTTCTTTATGCATTAGCTCAGAGTTAAAAAAGTAAATAATTTGGCCACTTGCGAGAAAGCAGGTTATCTATTTAACTCAGAGTTTACAGGTTAAATTGATAAATTTGCTTCCTTAGCAGAATATTAAGCATCAACTCAAAGTTAAAAACATAAATATTCAACCTAGCAATTAGTGAGGGGCAAATTGTTAAGTTTGTCACATTCTGTCATAAATAAAGAAAAAAATAAATTTGTTAAATAAATTGTTTTGAAATAAACAAACCCTTTTTTCGACAATAAATAAATAAAAGTGAACTACATCGAATACGTTGGCTACAGTTCTTTTAACATAGCTATGGCACAACGAAGCGATCACTTAGACAGTATTAGATACCAATCATGCCATGCATTTTGTTCTTGTAAAAGAATCTGAAAAAATTATTGGGTATGAAATTAAAAAAAAGTCATCAAATTCAAAAAATATATAAAAAAAATGTATGTATGTACATGCATAGCTTAGGTTACTGAATTTTATTTGGTGTAAGGCAATGTTTGAGTTATGTAATGAAAAATATGACTCTAAATTACTTATCTCTTTATTTACACATTTAACTCTGGATTTTCTACAAGAAGTTTAACCCTTAACTTTGCAGTGGAACGACACCCCCTTACCATCTTTAACTCTACATTTGTCCCACCCAATGCTAATTTTTTTATTTTTAAGCATGGCCGTTAATGTATAAATATCAGTTTCTATGACCACATGATAACATATTGACTTAATGTTGTGAATTTAAATTATTTCTTAATACTCATTTTGTATTTTTAGCATTTCCTCAATTTGTGCGCCGACTTATTTAAAGCTCTTTTTAGATGTTCAGCGTTGAGATATTTGCTATAGGGATGGGTAGTTGGAAGAGAAGTTCGATTTTGTTTTTTCTGATATTCGATATAAAAAAAATTGGAAAAATTGGCGGAACCACGTCCCCAGAGAAGAACACATTTGAATTCGTCTTTAATTATATTTGGGTAAATGTGTCTTATGGATAAATCTTATACAATGTTGGAAAAGCGGGCAATGCCACGCAGTGAAAAAAATCCAAATTATTAACAACAAAAGACCTAGAACTACTACTTCCTTATTGGGTGGAGGATGAACAGCCCATTCAGCTTTAAAGTTGCCATTATGACATAGTGTAACATTGGTGAAGGCTTCTGCTTGGAGACCGCGTCCCCACCGGAAACCAAGTGAGGTTATGAAACGTATCGGTGTCCAGAACAAAGGGCTGGAGGCGGAGCTGAACGTGAGTGTGCTCGTTTACGTGGAAGCAGCCAACTTCAGGCAATGAATAGAGTGCTTTTCTGATGGTTGGTATAGACGTGGTATGCTGGAATGTTCTTCGAATTAGATATGGATATCGCCCACACTTGCATCTTGGATGGATTCATTTCCAAGTCCAGGATAAGGAGAGGGGGAAGGCGAATAAATAATTCGCGGTTTTATCTCTTGTAGATATGATTGAGATTATTTTCACCCAAATTAATCTGCAGCATAGCAAATTGTCTACTGCTCTCCTATGCAGTAGGCATCCAAAGCTGCATCAAATCCTCAAATAATTATAATCCAGGAAATATGGGTATGTCATGGTCATATTTGTTGTCTTGGAGGGATTTCTTGGGGTAACGTCCTTCAATTTAGAGAGACAGAAAAGCTGTAGGCATGCAATATATTTCCGCGATCAGTCGAATGTGCGATGCTTAGGGAGTTTGAAGGTGTCATTTCGACGAAAATCGTAGTCAAGGCCAACTTGCCATACGACTCCGTATTTAACTTTCCTTCGAGGGAAATTATGGACATCATGCAGTAAGCTGAGTCAAGTGGTCTGGGCCTAATAGTGGGATGTGATGCAAACTCGCGGGAGCATGCTACTAGACTTTATTCTGTCCTCCGGGCTGGTCATATGGTAATAGACCTACATTTGTTACCACCAGAAGACAAGAAGTGAATGATCTGGCATTAGCTACTAGAGGTACGGCATCGAAGGATGGGAAGAGAGAACTTTTTCTGATCATCGATTCATTGAATTTTGGCTGGGCACTGACGCTGATCAGGTACCCAAAGAGCGAAAAGCGGACTGGCAAGAGCCGAGAATACCAGACTCCCCAAAATTCAAAAGTTTAAAATAATTGAAGAGGTTACCCACAGGGTAACGAATACATGAAAAAAAGCAGAAGACTGACCCGAAATTGGAAGTGCTGCCCGTCTTCCAGTGCTTAGGGGCGTAAACGGAAGAATTCTCGATGAAGTGAAATTTCCGGGTGATAGAAAGTTACTTGTCGAACAAAAGGTAAATCGAGCATTGAAAGGTTTTTGACAGTGTCGGATAACCTTTAGTAAGACTTGAGGTCTGAGACCCGCTGTGGTATTTTGGGCACACGCAGCCCTTACCAGAATAATCACCGCGTATTCTGCTATAGTTTGGTGGCGTCGAACCATGATTAAATTTACGGCTTCTGCGGTAAATAGGCTGCAGAGGTGTGTATGTATAGGAATCACGGGCGCCATGAGCACGATATTAGAGCGGCTCTGAAAGCTACGCTTAGATTTAACAATCTATGGCACGATGGCGTGAAAGTTGTTTGGAAGGTTGTCAGAGCACCACCCACTATTTTTGACCCCAAATGACAAAATGATACCGAGAACCTCTTTTGGTAGAGGGTATACCTAAAGATCTCTTACCGAAGAATAATAGGGAGATTCATTTACCCCCTTTGGAAATTCGGTGAAAACTTTTTACACTGCCGGGTTCAAAATAGTAAATGGGACTGCAGCTGGTTCTCCCTGGACAGCAATTTTAGATGCTTTTCTGTCTTAGGTATAATGACGACGGTTTACCAATTGGTGATATTGGCTATAGATACTAAGTAGCGGACTGGACAATTAAAAAGGTGGTGTGGATACAAAATCAGAATCTGTATTGACAACCAAGCTGCACTAAAGACCCCCGAGACTGCTCGTACCTCTTAAAAAATTGTCCAAGAAACTAAGTTGGGGATGAACTCTGTTGCAAATCGGAATAAGCATAAACTCATGTGGTGACAAAATGGAATAAGCTTAAGCTCATGAGGGTGCGGGACACCGCCGCGTTCAAGGTAACGATCTGATAATTTGGGATCATTGGTAGGCCCCATTGGACCGCAGCCAATTATAGGGTCAATCATAGCAGGGATGATTAGATGGATTAGGGATGTCATGCGTTAGATGCATGAGAACTGTTGGTGGACTAACGGTGCCTGCAAAACAACCAAGTGCTTCCTGAAAAGACCGGACAAGGAGGTGGCGAAATTTCGAGAATGAAGGGGTCGCGAGCGCTGGTTGGGTTGACTACAGGACATAATCCATGGGGACAACACATGGTCACCATAGGCGTCATCGATGACACATGGCATTTCCTCTGTATGTGCTGATCTAAGAATGGAAAACGTTCATTCTCTCTCTCAGCAAGCTTCTTGGATTCGTAAAAGCGTCTGGAAGATTTGGCGAGGAGAAATAGAGTCCCATTCCTAACTTTTTTCGCATCCTTTTCCCATATTCCTTTCATCCTTCCCATACCTTAAGTGCAATGAGCAACAATACCTGAGTGCCTGGGAACCCGATTTAGGATTTCCGGCCTAACTCAATTCGATTCCATCCCATACCATTTTTAGTATGTTTTCTTGAAAATCGGTGTAATTCAAAAAATAGTTCGTCAAAGAGACAAACTGAATTTCCTAATAGAGATGGCAATTATAGGGTGAAAATGTACGTACCACCTTTCTCTCTGCATCATTGTGTTATACCGTGTAATTAGCAATAAATTTTCAATTTAACCTATCGGCTCAGTTTTAATGTTTTTATGTTTATCATCCGCAGGGGCAGAAAAAACGATTCTTAAATTATGACTGAAAATCAGCCCCTTAGTAAATTGGTCAATTCAGAAGAAAGCTTAGTTAAACATTCTAATGGAATGCGCAAAACTGAATCGCTTACAGAGCGAATATTTTTCGAAGAACATGTTGAAGCGCCATGCTGTCGCGATATTCACGGCCGAAATAAACCACCAGATGGAGGAATGCGAGCTTGGATAGTAATGATCAGTGCATTTATATGCAATGGGGTTATATTTGGAATAATTAATACATACGGGGTCATACACGTTCTTTTGATGGATCGTCTCACCGCACAAGGCGTTAAAGAAGCTTCGAGCAAAGCGGGTATGTTCAGTTCTTAACTAATTTAAGCGTTAATTTAAGATATTGTGAGCAAGATTAATAAATAAATCGAATCTAACTAATCTTAAAAACACATTCTGCATATTGGGCCGACATTCAAACAACTGTTTTATGTGGAACAGAAAAAAAAATTAAAAGAGGGCATCTTTATAATACAGCCTTATTAGATATTAGCTAAAATACGGCAAAATGTTCTGCACCAAAATATAATATCAGTCCTAAATTTGACCACTGTCTAAATATTTTGTTCTAATGTAAGATTGTAATTTTCTGAGCCTATATTGTTGTCTTAATATGAATTGCTCTTAACGTGCTATAACGCACTGTGCAATAAGGTAAGAGTTTGTGCTCTGCCAACTTTTCCCTAGAATTGGCAAAAATGTTTTGGTAAATTATATTGTAAAATCATTCTATTTAAGCAATTTCGCGAACTTTCCACAAAAGCTATTAATAAAATTATTGAAAAACAAGACCATTAACATAATTTTTTCAAAACAATTGGGTTACATTGCAATTCCTCAGTAAAATAACATATTGGAAGGAGTTTGCTTAATATGAGCTTATATTTGAACTCCTAAATTGAGTCTTCAGCTAAGCTTTTTTAGAACATTTCAAATTTATTCCTCATTTAACTTTCGGGTTTTTAACTTCATAAATTCAAGAATATTCAAGAAAACCAGCTTTACCAGCTTTTCGGTGAAGATGAATGACATTTGTGTAAACACAAAGATTATTACACAGCTCCACAAAAAAAAAATAGCTTCTATTGAGCGATTCTACTTTGTACCTGAAGTTACTTTCTCAGCTTTAAATTTCAGTGCTTTTTTTATATTAATATCCAAATGAATAATTATCAAACCAAGTTTGCTTTTTTTTGTTTAAGTTTAGAGTCGTGCGGCCGCCGTAGCCGAGTGTGTAGCGTGTGCGCGTACTCGTAACATCAAAAATTATAGAAAAGTTTATTTAAAAGTGTATTTACGCCATGAAAAAACTTCTCACAAAAAAACATTCGCCGTTCGGAGTCGGCGTCAAACTGTAGGTCCCTCATTTTTTGTGAACAACAAGACGCACACCACAAATTGTTGGAGAAGTTCGGCCAAAATCGCTTAAGCGGATATAGCGCCAATTAAGTAAGTAAGTAAGTAAGATTAGAGTCTGAAAATGGGTGTTGCGGCCGCAATAAATTGATAAGAAACGAAATATCTTCGTCCATATTTATGCCATTCCAAGGGGTGCTCGGGAAAGCGCATCTGATATATACTGATACATATTTCCTTGGTTTGCACTGAACAGATAGATGGTAAGACTAATCGCTGCAACCTTGCCGGAATCATATAAAACGGGGTTTTAAAGAGGGTACCTAAAGATTTATGGTCAGTTTCAACAGTAATTTTCTTACCGTAAACATACTGATGGATCTTAATACAGCCGTACAAAATTCCAAATAGCTTCTTTTCAATTTGCGTATAATGTATGCAATATACATGCACCTACCGCAAATTTGGGGGATCTACAGATAAAACTTATTGTTTTCGTGTATCAAAGTAAATATGAACTGCTACATTAGTTATAGCTTGTTTCAAACTTTTTTTCGTGCATACCATCCCAGTTCTAACTACATCTTTTCTTAGTAAATTACATACGTTTTTATATTCAGCTGCTAAATTTTCCATGTATGACCCCCATAAATCTTTGTAACTCCTTTATTGACTTTGGTGCAAGAATGTATTTTATTTTTTTTATTATGAGGGCTTACCCCATTTGTTTCAAAAATATGGCCTACAAACTTTATTTCTGTTAATCCTAGTTTACACTTCTCTTTTGTAAATTTTAGCACAACAGCTTTTTTTTCTGCCAACTACAGCTAATAAAATGCTGTTATTCTTTTATACAATGTCTGCATGTATTAAGAAATCGTTAGTATAGATAACTACCAAAAAATGATCAATATCTTAAAATAGTTTCTTTAGTTCACTATGGAATATTTCTGGTGGCGCATTTATGCCGAATGACAGCCTTAAAAATTATATAGCTTCCAAAAGGTGCATCGCATGTGCGCAATTTCGATGACTCTTCGTCCAATGGGACCATCCAAAGAAGAATTTAGAGTCGCTTAGTTTAGCTTTACAGTCCTCAACATCAGGGAAAGGAAAGTGTGGCATCAGAATGTTAATAGTTTAATACCTCACTCTATGACTTTATAAATTTGATTCTGAAATCATATTTCTGTGAGCTTCAGTATCTACATACTGAATGTGCATAATTTCTATGACTCTTCGTCCAATGGGACCATCCAAAGAAGAATTTAGAGTCGCTTAGTCTAGCTTTACAGTCCTCAACATCAGGGAAAGGAAAGTGTGGCATCAGAATGTTAATACTTAGTTTAATACCTCACTCTTTGACTTTATAAATTTGATTCTGAAATCATATTTCTGTGAGCTTCAGTATCTACATATTTGAATAGTATAAGTTTTATTTTTTATCATCACCATATGCCCATTGATTTGCTTAACTGTTATTTTGTTTGTTTACATCAATCGTTCATTTTTCGTACTCACAAAGCAGTAAAAACCAGTAATAACATTACTGGATAGTGTTTTCTTGCAACAAACCAGCAAAAGAGAGAGCGAAAATGACAGCCAAGCTTGTAAGTTTTACTGGATTTTTACTGCATAAATTTCGACTACTAAGAATTTGCCGGTAAGCTAAACAGCTGATCGAAATTGTTCAGTTGATCACAAGTAGAAAACAAGTATTAAAATTTATAAGACGCCCAGAATCTGTGTGCCTGCAGTCTTGTATGTTCAGACGTAAATTATGAATTTTGGAGATATTTCTTTATTTTGTGTCTGCATTTTTAACTTTGCGCCAAACAAAAAGCTGTAACAAAATTTGCAAGAAGTCTGATGAGGAGATGTGGTGATCTCCGAAATAGCTATAACTTCTACCTTTGCTGTTTTTTCCTTTATTCTTCCTATTAAAAACTGGCCTTGAGGCCATCAATTTATTGATCGTTATTTAGTTTTGGTATTAATAACAATATAAAATTTTTGGCGCTTACACCTTATGGCTTGACGTTTAGCGAACTTCTCCTACAATTTGTGGTGTGCGGCTTGATGTTGTAACACAAATTGAAGGGACCTACCGTTTTACGCCGACTCTGAACGACTACTGATTTTTGTGAGAACTTTTTTCATGGCAGAAATAGACTTAGAGGTTTGCCTACCGAGGGGCGACTGCTATTTCAAAAAATATTGTAAAATAACAGAAGCTCAACCGACTGACTTAGACTATGAATGGTGTAAAATATTTTTGTGTGCATTGTATATAATATTAAAAAGCGCTTTAGATTATGTGATTAAACAAAAAACAATATAATTAAGGCTTGCACAACCAATAACAATAATAAAATTATCGTATAACTTAGCTCAATTCTGGGAATCTAAACTCCAGACTCTGCAGAGTAGAAGAGCTGCCATCCCTAGAAGAGATCAATCAATATACTTATATGTAAATAAAAAAGGAAAAACAAAATAACTAAAGTCTTGTTCAGCCATATAATATAAGCTTAACTCTGCTATTCTGAACTTTAGACCCTCGAGGGTATAAACAACACCTTTTCTATAATGGATCAAATTGGGTATTAGGTAGGTAGGTTGGAGTGGCAGCCGCATACAGCGGCTCACTAAGGCCAATATTGTTACCACAAGGAAAAATTTGTACCATCCAAGAGGAAAAATTAGCCCTCACCAAACCATTTTGCCTCGCTGATGAACTTCAACAGACAATTTACCTCGGTGCTTGAAACCTTGCTAAGGTCATCCAGAAACGGTGATCCCTGATATCGCATTCTGCTTTTATACAGTGCAGGGCACTTACACAGTAAATGCAAGATCGTTTCCTCCTCCTCGTCATTCTTGCAGCTCCTACAGCATCTTCGGAAGGGTACTCCCAACCTTTCAGCATGTTTCCCTATCAGACAGTGCCCTGTTAGAGTCCCGATGACGTTGGAAATGTTTTCCCTACTTAGAGAGAGAACGCTGCGCGACCGTTTCCGGTCCGATTTAGGTCACATCTGCTTTGAGGTTCGACAGGTCGTATTTTGCCTTCATCTATTGTCAGCTTGCTTATACGTACAATCTCTGAGTAGCAGTTTGCAAGTGGCAAACGGCATACCAATGCGTTCTTTATCTTGAAGAATCTGCTTGGTCGTACCTTGTCTTGCAAGTTCGTCTGCCATGCAGTTTCCCTCTGTGTCCCGGTGACCAGGGACCCAAATGAGGTACAGTCTGTTCTGCTTGGCCATCTCCTGCAGAGATAGGCGGCAGTCCAGCGCGATGTTAGAGTTAAAAGTGAAAGAGCTCAGAGCTCTGATTGCAGCCTGGCTGTCACTAAAAATAAAGATTTATCTTCCTATAATCCCGGTCCCAATCTTTTCTACCGCCTCCATGATAGCTGAGACCTCAGCCTGGAAGACGCTGCAGTGATCTGGTAACCTAACGGAAATTTGCAGGAGAGGGTTCGTGAGAAAACGCCTCGTCCTACCTTATTATCGAGTTTCGAGCCATCTGTATAGATGACAATGCTATCAGGTGGAGTATGAAACTCCCTGGGTATTAATCACAGTAAACCAAAATATCAACATTTATTATTGGTATAAGAAGCCAAAGTATCCATATTTGAATAAAAGTGAATATAATATTAAAAAGCTTCTTCAGCTTATTATATTTTTAAATAAAAATTCGCGATTCACCACCCTTAAGGGGGACCCTCCATAGATTGAATATTAAAATAAAATTAACAGAATAAATGAAAAAAGGCGAACGGTAATGCATTGACTGTAGACTTGATCAAGAGACTGATGGCAAATAGGAATGTAATTTTACGACAAGAAATTAAGCACATACGTTCTCAGATACAGGTAAATGGACGTAGGTAAAGGACTATGTCGTTGAAATAATTGATGATAATGTAATATGTCAGGAATCCCTGGATGAACGAAAAAAAAGTTCAAAACAAATTACTCGAGAAATAATTTCCAGTTTCCCCAACGGACTAACAACAGTAGGAAGCAGAACAAAAGTTTTCATCAAAACCCGATACCAGTAACGACCAACACAAACGCTCATTCAAGTGCATTTCAAGCCCAAAGTGCGCACATAATAACCTTATTTGGACTCCAACAAGTTTTCTACCAAACATCATTTGGTTTCGGACCTCCTTCTAGTTTATAATTTTTTGAAAGAAAAAAATTGTAGCGCGTATCGATGTACGCAAAGATAAAATAATTTACCATGCAAAATATGGACATAAAAATGATAAGGCGCCAGCCGCGGTAAATACCGGAAAAATAGCGTAAAAATATAAACCCCTTGGGATACGAAAGTCTTAAGGTGCCCGCCAAAGTAAGTACCGGTAAAAAAATGAAAAGAGAAAAGAAAAGATGAGTATGAAAAAAGAAATATTGAGAATATAAACCTTTAGGGCGAAAAAGTCCCAAGGCGCCAGCCGAAGATAATACCAGTAGTGCGATTCACTAACTTTAAACCATTCGACAATCGCAATTTTTGACGACAATACTTGTCCTTTGCACTAACGATTGTGCGATTCACTAACTTCTTCTTAACGACACTTAACAGCTGTCTCGTCGTATTTGTTCAAAGTGATAAAGAGTGACATCTCTGTCAAACTAAATGTCAAAACAAGCACAAAGAGGAATAGAGAAAACCCCACGAATGCGTGCTGTCAAATATAAATTTGAGAGTTTTATTATATTTCATTAAAGTGAAATAAGATATTAGTTTATCTCAAACTACAAACATTTAAAATTCTTTTATATATTTCGATTTTCCATTGTAGTAGAATTCCGGACTCTCCTCTGAGTGGTTTGGTAGAATAGTCGTCAAATCGACTCGAAGGAATATCCGGAAATACCTGCAAATAAGCTGTGGTTTTCTTTTCAAAATTCGCGTTGTGCCCCAGCGTATTTAGTATTTACATATACATATGTATGTATGCATGTATTTAAATTTCTTTAATTAGAATCATTTATCTATATGTTAAAACTAAACTATATTTTTGTTTTTATAATTGGATCCTTGATAAAAGTTACTTTTACCATTAGCACATTAATTTAATGGTAGATATGGTGGTTGGCGTAAGGCTCCACATAATTCTTTGGTGGCAAAATTGATTATGCGTGCAATCGACGGCCCCTCCCACAAAGGGAGACCTCGCTGAAGCAAACATTTCTTTAGAAAAATATTTTTCTCTTGGACAAGAGGCCCGTAACGCCAGTCGACGGCAATACAGGCAAGTGAAATAAAATTATGACGTAAAATTGAAGCATTGTCAAAATTAAAAAAAAAATGCATAAAAAAATAAAATCGAACAAACGCATGTTAAAATCAATATGAGTTTTCCGTTTAGCACTGACGTACAAGCGTAAAAAAGAACGGATAATGAAGAACCAATTGGAGCAGCCAATATCCATATTCTGATTATAAAAAAAATTAACACATTAAATACACATTCCTGACCGATATCCAATTAGGGTTACGAACCTAACTATATTAAAGTAGGAATCGAAATTTTTCTCAAGTATTGGGTTGGATTCAGGTTTTCATCAAATTTTAATGACAGAAACCGACGAAGAAAAAAGCTGTTTCCGTTAATAATGAAAAGTGTGAATTGTTGCTAATGTTTTTCGGATTAAAAAATGAGCTTTGAATTTTACAAACGGCAAGGAAGGGTATGCTATGTGAAAATATTGGACAAATATGTCATGTTTATATGGCTATATAACTATTTTTTCGCAAAACTTGACAAGATTTGAGGTATTACAAAAAACCAACATGAAAATTTCAATCAAAAAATCGTATTTTAGGCGTATATAGTAGATCGCGACAAAATAGAATTAATTTTAAATTATCCTATACCTGAAAGTATAAGATACTTGAGGGTATTTCTGGAAATTACAGGATATTATCGAAATTTCAAGGACTATGTCACAATAGCTAAACCATTGACAAAATATCTGTCAGTAGAAAATGGTAAGGTTTTCAAAAATATGTCAAACAAATTAAAATAAGTATAGAGGAGGCATTTTTAACTTCAATAAATTAAAAAGACATTTGACGTTAGATATGAAAAACACTTGCGTTAAATGCATCTCATATTTCGAAGTAAATACTCGAGTTCTTCCACGAAAAACGAGTATTTTTGGTACTTCGATACGTGTGCACAAGTACTTGGTGAGTATCGAGTACATTGTACAAGTAGTTACTCTCTTGTTTTAGCAACTCATCTTTCTCCTCTTCAAATCAATCCCATTTGAGAGTGAGAAGAGAGTCCATTACCCAGTACATAATAAGCTGCTCGAAGTTTATTTTACTAGTGGCAACGTCGGTTCCGTGTAAACTTATATTTTCCAAAGCCGGGACAATAATATCTCAATAAAGAAACACGTATACATTAAAGGTATGCTAGATAGAAAACTAGGTTCTCTTTACGTGACAGTTTCGCTTTGACTAAGATGAATACGTACAATTATAAGAAGAAGAAGTTGAAAGTTCTCCAACTCTTATCTTTTCGCGCGCGTTGGGCGTCAGCTGATTTTTGTATCTTTTTTAGGCGCTAAACTTCAAATTCAATCTCTACAAAACTACAAGATAAATTTAAAATTTAACCAAAATAAATTCTCTGTTTTATAGTTTGTTAACCTTTCGCAATAAGAAGTAAGTTTGGTCAAAGCGTTTATTGTGGCATCCCTCTTGCGTTTTTCGGTTCGGCAAAGCAAAAGCTTTTTATACAAAGCCTGTACTAGGCAATGTATAATAAATATATACACAATAAAAATAAGCATAATATGCTACATATTATGTACGTTTCGATTTTTACTTATTAGTATACTAGCTGGCAACGGTTGCGCAAGGCTTCGCCACGCGCTTTCTGTTTATGTATATGTATTAGAAATTACTTACTATTAGTTACTTTGGTTCTGAAATAGTTTTATTTTGCATTTACCTTAATTCCTAAATATACAAACTCATAAAAATAACAATTTTATATTGCATACAATTGCAATTAAAACTTTTTATTGGACAAACATCAAAAAATTTCTTTGTATACAATATTATGCGTACCTCCCTCTGCAAGGACAAAAAGGTTTCTTTTCGATGTAACACGTAACATATAACTATTTCCTAAAAGTAAACCTACTTTTCACCTTAAATCTAACAATGAAACTAACGTTAATATCATATCAAAATTTGTATATCTATGTAAATTAGATATATAATTAAACATTACTACTTGCTGTACCAATAATATACCTAAATATGTTAATTTTATCAAGCCGACGGCCCTGACAGCCAGTGCTTTAAAAATCTTTTAAGTGTAGCAATTATTTATAAATGTTTCTCTTTATAATAATAATAATAATAATAATAATAATAATAATAATAATAAAGGAAATTTAATAGCCGCTTGACTGTCGGAGTATATAGTGACAGGTCTGTCTGTGGGAGTGGACACTGTCAGATTCCGGACAGCATCCACTATGGCATTTAGCTCTGCCTGCAAAAGGTTGCAGTGGTCCAAAAGCTGAGGTCCAACTCGAATTCGTTGGAGTGAATCCCGCTGCCCACTCTTTCGTTGAGTTTGGAAACATCTGTACAGATAGCCGCCGACCCTGGGTCTAGATCTATGGTACCTTCCCATAGATTCCTTTCCGGGATTCTTAAGACAAATTTATTGGCCATACAGAGTAGGGAAGTAGTGTAATCTAGCTTCCTTAGGGTATTGGGAAGAGCTTCAGGATCTTTCCACGGGTTGAGCGCGATAAGCCTGGCAGCATTACAGCTGGTCAGAAATTTACCATATAGATCTACCGGTGGAGGATTTAAGATTACTTTCAGAGATTTAGTAGGTGTAGACTGTAGCGCTCCCGTGATCTTGATAAAAAAAAACAATAACATATTTAGATGTACATACATACATATATAAACTTTATCCATCTTGAAAATTATCTCCTCTTCAATATCAGCACTTTTTAAAACTTTGGAGAAATTCTAGAATTAAGGTTAACCCCAGCGAAAAGTGAAAAAATTGACCCAATTTACTTTGCTCCACGCTTTTGGAAAACTTGAGGAAATATATCGCGAACCCCAATACGCGGCATGTAACTACAAGCTGCAGTTCCGACATTTTGAAAACTTTACGTTCGACAAATGTCACTTTTGGATGATTTTGAAGCGTAAAACGGTTTTAAAATATCTTTAATACAATCTACTAGTAATTTTTTACAACTCTGTTACCAGTTTATATCTTGCCAGAACCAAATATGTACGATAATTTTACGACATGTTTGATTTGCACAAACTTCGTCATTAACCATATGATTTCACATTTGTCGTAAGTTTGTTCTCTAATAGCCTCGGTTAATGACGAAGCTGGTTCAAATCAGTATCCAAAATGTTAAAAAAAAAGTTTTTCACTTCATAAATATATTTTAGACTGTATAAATCTATAAGAAAATCTTCTACTAAACGCCCTTTTTGACGAAAAAATAGATGTGAACCAACAAAAAAAATTGTAATTTCAATTATTTGGTAGCTTAAATGCGCTATTTACTGGAAAAGTGTATTGGATTCGGTTCGCGCAAAGTTTTCACATCCTACGAAATGCTTAACAAATAGTTAATAGCTAAATGGTTGAAAAATCTAATTAAAAGTTCGAAGCGAGGTTGAAGTGGGCAGTGCTTAATCGCGAACCACCCACGAGAAAATTTCGCATGAGTGTTATTGATAAATATTTCCTTTATATAATAACTAACCTAACTTAAAAAATTTACAGAGCTAGACAGAACAGGTCTGATATAGTGTTGCTTACGTAACCAGCTCGCCAAAACCGCGTCCATACAAAAATTTATCGCAAGTAATGTTTTTTAAAATATCGGCATTGTTCCATTTATTTTAGCATACACAGCTATTACCGAGTCGAACGTGATTTTTATATTCATGTAATTTTGGTACATTACCCGCTTCCTCCATCTAATTTGATTGACTTTTGGGGGTGAGCTTTATTTCGGATGTGCGATAAATTATTTATTTTATTTCGTATGCGGTGTTGGACATGTATTTTCTCAGATTTTCCAACAACGAGGAGCAAAGGACATTTTTGGCCACATTTTACGGAACTGGGGCTAGCATAAAGTCAAGAATTGGCTCCAAACATATAAAAAGTGCTAACCACTTGATGTCAGTTTCTTATTTAAAATATTCCCTGTCCAATTAACCATGGTACATGGGGGAAGTTTTGTCCCTTATCGTACCACTCCATGTATCATATATGAGCAAAACCAATGCTGAGATAAATTTTTATAGGTATTTAGCAGAAAAACACAGTGTTTTTTTGTGCACAGACGTGTGGAAACATACCTCTTAATTGTAAAACTAAAATGACATTAGGTGTTTTCGCTTGTTTTTGCCCTTTTAGCTTTAAGTTGTTTTTATCAAAATGATATATACTTTATTAATATAATGAAAAAATCAAAGGTTCATATATTCGCTTACTTAGAGTGAGTAGTGTTGAAACAATTCAGGCAGTAGGCTTTTCTGCATGCCTCCTCACCTTCCCTTAACAATCTTCGCATTTGCACATCGGAATATTTATTGGAGTAATAGTAACAAAAAAAAACTCAGTATAGTTGTTTAAACTAAAGTTATTCACATTTGACCGTATATGATTATCATATATGAGCAATTTGTTTATATAGTTTTTTGCATAATCCCATATGATATATGCTTTTTGCATACATATTTCTAATGATATAAAATCAACTATAAAATACCGGAAGAAACAAGGGACATATACCGTAAAACATTATTGTTGCATGAGGAAGGGAACCTCTTAAGTAATTTTCTTGTTTAAATTCGAATAGACAACATATACCTTGGGTTAGGTTAGGTTAGGGTAGAGCGGCTGCATCCGTGCAAGACCACGGAGCCACACGTAGGCCAATAGAGCCCGTTGTGATACCGCTGACGGGAGTCATGCATATTCTTCTTTCTTTCCCTTAGAAATTGAATCACCGAGGGCGCCTTATGTAGCGCAGAAAATCAGAAATTCTTGCCGAGCTCAGGTCGGCCAAACAGTCTAGAAAACACCAACTTAAAAATTGGTTTCAAGTCTTAGACAGGGCGAGACAGTGGCAGAGATAGTGTTCGATGCTCTCCACTTCCTCTTCGTCCCTGCAACTTCAACATAAATCGTCTAGAAGGCATCAACTTAGAAATTGGTTTCAGGTCTTAGACAGGGCGAGACAGTGGCAGAGATAGTGTTCGATGTTCTCCACTTCCTCTTCGTCCCTGCATCTTCAACATAAATCGTTGGTTAGGCATCCCAGCCTTTGACCAAACATGTCTGATAATCCAACAGGTGGGTTCCATGGTCAACCTGGTATTCACCTCCTCGATAAGTTTTGTCTTTAAACTGTGTTTGCAAGTGGTTAGAGGCACGCCCGCGTCTAGAGCAGAATTTACAACAGATAATTCCGTCCCTTTCCTTGCCAACTGCGCAGTGTCCGAGAGTGTCGCTGTGCCCGGGGACCCACACACGGAACGTTTAGATATTTAGCTCTGAAAACCGCTGCAGTGGTCCGGTAAGCGAAAACAGAGGTCCAGCGCAAGTTCACTGGAGTGAGTCCCGCTGCCCACTTTCGCGTTAAGTTTGGAACCATCTGTAAAAATAGCTGTCAATAGGTACATATGACACCTTCCTATCCATTCCTTTCCGGGATTCTTATAGCAAATTTATTGTCCATGAAGAGTAGGCAAGTAGGGTAATCCATTTTCCTTGGTGTATTCAAAATAGCTTCCAAAACCTTTGCATGCCCCTATCTTATCTCTTTCCACGGCTGTATCACGTCAAGCATGGTAGCACCACAGCCGACCAGAAATTTGCATATAGATCCATATGTGGAATGTTTAAAATTACTTCCAGAGATTTAGTATGTGTAGAGGGTAGCGCTCCCGTGGCCAGTATGGAAGCCGTACGCTGTACCCGTTCCACCTTGGTTCTGGACAAAGTTTTGTTTACCGCTGGTAATCAGACCTTAACCCTGTAAAACAGAATAGGTACTGTCATCCAGTGTTTCGTGTGTAGTTTTGTTGCCCATTTTTCCCATTTTGAATGGAGGAATTATATATTTCCTCGTGAAGAATGTCATATCGGTATTTGTGGGGTTAACACTAAGCACACTTTATTTCGATCAGATGGACCCTTTAGGTTATATTCCTTGTCATGGGGTGCTTCTGCTCACATATTTACATATGGACCCATCCCCTAGCTCAGAAAAAATATTTCCCTTTTTGAGAAGGAGCTCAATAAAATCTACCACTGGCTGGTGCATGCCCACTCTGAAGAGTGACTTGACGACCGATTCAGGGAGAACATTGTTAAAGGCTCCCTTTATACCCAAGAAAAAGCACAGCTCGCATGTGAGAATAATGTAACAACAATATAACTTCTCTTCCATCGATATTGCTGACAGTGCGATCACCAGGTTGCGCGTGACAACAACAAATAGCAGCAGCTAAGCCTACAGTGGAAGATAGCGCTAGTGCAAGCGGTAAATTGCTGAATTGCGTTTGGCAAGTCATACGGCAAAACATGTGGAGCTACTGGTAGGGCTTATTGTAAGAAAGCGTAAAACCTCATAATAAATAAATTAAATCATCATAATCCGATTGTCCTGTTGCTGAATTAATCACCTTGCTGAACCATCACCTAAACCATCATAATCCGATCGTGCTGCTGCGGAGTAGAAATAATAAATTAATTTCCCCAAATTTGATAACGATTGGAAAGGGAAATCCCTGTATCTTCTAAAAACTTAGCTGATTTAAATCAATAAATATGGAATCCTAAACCTTAGATGCTCTCCTTAATTCTGCCATTCATTCGGCAACCGAGCTTCCCCGGAGTTTCAGTCTCGGGTTGACGAACTGACAAGTAGATTGGCTAGGATCGAAACAGTGGTTAGAGTTACCCAATACGAACTAGTGATCATTCAGCCCAACATAACATATGACAAACCCTTAGACCTTGTAAAAACTCATATAACTGATAGGGTGTTTGGGGCGTATCAAGATAGCCCAAGGCACTACCAGGCGGTAGGCATAATCCGAGGTAGTAGGAGCAGCTGATAGTGTTTTATTCTCCTTCTATACAATCTTAAATATCTATGCTGTCATTTCGCGACTAGATTTTTCCTATGCAGACAAAAAAAACGATTTATTTAATTGAACAAGAGTTGTCTATTCTTAGACAAGGGAAATCTTCAGTGGTGGAGTTCTATGATGCAGTGGAGCGAAAGTTGACTCTGATAGTCAACAAGACGATCATGACCCATGGTGAGACCACCACATTGATAGAATCGCTTAATAGGTAATATTGGGATGATGCCCTTCGAGTGTTCATCTCGGAACTTAATCGCTCGTTGTGCGATGCCCCCTTCCCATCCAAACCTACTGATCCTCCTTCAGCACTTGCCCTAGCCCAGGAACTGGATGTGAACCAAGCCAGGCCAACGTTTGCAACTCATTTAACCGGCAGACACTCCACAGCTCAGATTTTTACTATTATTCACCCCAATATGGCACCAACGAGGACAAAATCGAGCCCATCAAACCCCAGTACCGATGGACATAGATTCATAACACTCGATTCAGACAGAACATACCCCAACAACTCAACAGAAATGACTATAGGCACCGTATTCAGGGAGCTTACCCTAAGGTAATCCGTCTGTCTGAATAAAGAAAGAACTGAAAAAGGCACCAATCCAAAAGGTACAGCGTATCAAAAACCTCACTCAGGATCACGATGAGCCAGAAAGTGAAATTGGGAAAACATGTCATGTTAACATAGACGATGCTATCATTTTCTCTAGATCCGCCGAACAACATAGTAAGGACATTGATAGAAAGCTGACAGCGATGCTAATATACGCGTTTCCGCTAAGAAATCAAAGTTCTTTCAGGCTAGCGTTGAATTTCTTGGATTCACGGTATCCAAGGAGGGAATGAAGACATGTTCTGACAAAGTAAAAGACATTTTAGAATTTTCAATTCCCAAATCATACTTATTTAATTGTATGTTATATCACAAATTGAGGAACCTACAGTTTTACGCCGAATTCGAACGGCGAATGTGAGAAGTTTTTTCATGGCTCGAAGGTATGCCATTACCTGCAGAGAGGCGAAAAAAAACTTTTCTATAATTTTTGATGTTACTTGTCCCGGCCCGGATTTGAATCCGAACCCCACCGAATGAAGTGCGCACACGCTACACACTCGTCTACGGTGGCCGCCAAAATCATTATGAGCTTTACGATCATTCTTAGGATGAGCCGGATAAAGCGACTAACGAAGTACTTAAGGGGGGAAACGAAAATACAGGCGATAACCAGTCGAGAAATATACAAACAACTCTTGACGAAGAAGCGCTTAATGCATTTAATAAGGTAAGCAATGTCCTTGCATCGGAAGACGTACATCTTCTTTATCCCGATTACAAACAAACCTATCACTCAGAGGAATGCGGTGCAATCACCCCAATTTTTTCTAAAATACTTAAATTATTAAAATTTTCTGAACTCAAAATTCTTGTCGATTTTCCTATAATTGAAATATTAATATCAATTTTGGATCTTTTGGAATATATGCGATATCGCACGCCAAAATTTGTATACCAATCCGGTGTAACCAACAATTTGGTGGACGTACTGCCATATCTTGAATTAAACAACATGCCCGACGAGTTTTAGGGTTCTCAAAGTAACGAATCACAACATTTCGCGCAAAGTAGAGAAAGTACTCGAAAAACAGTGAACACATGCTGTTTAAATCAGTTTAAACAACAAATAATGTGTAAAACAGGTTCACAATTCATGAGTTAATCGAAAATTTTGAAAACAAAAGACAATTAACACCGAATGCTATAGTGGAAAACTTATTTACCGTTCTGAAGGAATTTGGTTAGCCAAGATTGGTAGCCGCAATGAAATGAAATACAAGGATCTTTAAGGGAAACTTTTCAAAACAAATTTGTTTCTACGAAACTTTTTGCAAGGCTTATTATAAATAGAGAAGAGACCAGTCAACAGTTACACAAACCCGCAATAGAGCTCATTGTATCTATAATAAAAATATGAGAGAAATTTATAAATTGTAAGATTGAAAGAATTCAGTAGTAATACGAATGCACATCATGCTGCTTATTCAAAATTTTGAATATTTAAGGATATATAAGACAAATAAAGTATTGACGAAAAGGTTTTTGAATTACTCCAAATCTTCATAAAAGTGAAACAAATTACGTTAGATAAAGAACCAAGTTTTACAATACCAACATCTAAATCACCAATGCAAAGCCTAAACATTGAAATTTACTTTTGTAATCCACGACATATAACCAATGGGCAAGTTGGAAGATAATCAAAATAGCGCGACTAAGTAAAAATTTTTTTCATTTTCATAATTTTTATCAGCCCTATTTAGGCGGGCGCACTTGATTACACAAATTACTAATATATTTTAATACAGTACGAATCTTTAGGATACATTTTTCATACTACAAACCTTACATATTACAATACATTATATAATGAAGAAAAAATGTATTTCTTACAAGAAAATCAAAATCATTCTTGCACAACATCAGATATCTTAAAAATAGAGTCAGAACTTAAAATTATATAGTCATCTTTGATGCAATTATAAAAAGCAGGAACGAAAAAAGGAATTAATGGAATATGCACCTTATGAATGATAGCCGTAACTACAAAAAAAAATTTTTGTGTAAATGAAATGGAGTTTAATGTATGAAACTGAATTTAAATAAATTTCAGAATTTTGCAAACAGAACAGCTAAAAACACTGTTTGCCTTACCGCCGTAACAATTCAAAATTACTTTGCCAACGAAAATTCTAATAGAAATTCTCGGGCCTGGTTTGGAGACTTGACCTTATGGAACTCCCTGATTTTCGGCGCAGCGGCAGATACAATGCTTTGAATCAAAGATGACTCATAATCGTATCCTTAACGACTTTGTGGTAGCCACAATCCGCAACTATCTGCAAAAAACTTTATAAAGAAGCTAGAAAAGGAAGAGGTATCGGTAGGCGGAAAGTCCTGGTATATCCCAATATTCACAGTTACGAGCGTGGACTGCAACTTCAGTAAACAAGACCGCTTTAAATTATTTGCTCATGAAAGGGCCGGAGCTGTTGAAGTTCTTAGTTGGAGGTTTGATTCATTTTCGCGAGCAGCCCGTTGCCCTGTGTGCTGACATACGGGAAATGTTTCCCCAAATTCGCGTCATACAGGAAGATCAAGTTGCACAAAAAATTCCTTTGGCGAGGTAGCGTCGAAAAACCTGAACCTGTGAAGCAAGCAATAACGTTTTCTGCCACACGCCATACCCTCCATTGCAAATTAGTTAGGTCTTTTTATAGTCTATGCAAAAATTTTGATGCAAGATATATGGTGGGCGTTTCTTGGAAAGAACTATGGTTCCGTTGCTTATACGCAATACCGGAACCTCGCATGACACGTTGTTATCTGCTTGTTTGTAGTACCGAAATTTTGGAGCCTCTCAAGTCAACGAACGGCAATCGGTGGCATCACTACAAAAAGTGGCCGATGAAGTTAATAATGGGGGTTCTGCTGATCCAAATTTCAACAATGAGTCCAGGTGGTTCACTGGACCAGAATTTCTGTTCCTATCGGAAGACCAGTGGTCGACAGCCGACTTCGGCGGTTTGGTCAAAAATTCCAACGAGTAAATTTGCCATATTAACACGTTGCAGCGATAATATCACAGTAGTCAGCCCAGATCCCCAACGATTTGAGAAAAATTACGACGAGCGCAAGGGTTCGAATTGTGATTCCTACGTATGATAGTCATATCGAAGGTATTGAGCACATCATCATATGAAAATACCAAGAATCATCATACGTTGAAAAGATCAGTCGTCTTACACTATTTACAAATTTTCACCATATCTGGACAAAACTGGTATGTTGCGAGTGAAGGGATGCATCGATGCTGTGAAGAACGTTGCTCATAACCGCAATTATCTTTACACGACACTACCAGGTAACTTATCTTATTAGTGATAGACTCAAACGATGGCTGCACTTTAAACAAAAACTTTCAAATATCTGGCCAAATTGCTGATCGTTTTCTGAAAATGTGGATTCGGGAATATTTACCGTGCCCCACCAGGCGCGCTAAATAATTTGATTTAATACCAAACTCCATCGCGCTGCACGCCGTGATAATTATCGTGGATGACAATGCAAAATGAAATACTTGGAAGAAAGGAGTGATTCACGGCGTACATTGCGCCAACGACGGAAAAGTGCGCAGTGCCGTCATTCGAACCGCGGCCGAATTGCTCACAAGACCGACGGAAATGTTGGAAAAACTTTATATAATCGAGTAAACCACGTACTAGGTGCCTGAAGTGGGGGATGTTGAGGCGTTGTGCACGCGAAACGATAATTTAATTTGTCTACCTGTTTCATATGCAACACTGACAACACTATTGAAAAAACAAAGTTGTCAACACTGTTTCTTCGTTCTCCATTTTCGCGCGTAGCTGTCAAATATTTCCGCCCGCAACTGGACTTTACGTGGGAGTGGAGTTTCCTTTTATTTAAGTTTGGTGGATGGTAACGGGCTGGTGTACGGCCCAACACATTTGCAAAAGATAACATTTGTATTATATACATATACATATATACATATAGATGAAATGTAAATTAAATGGAATTCAATGCATGTATGTAACTGAATGAAAATAAATTTCAGATTTTAACAGACAACTGCTGAAAATACTGTTTTCCTACCCGCCATCACAATATAAAAAACCAACCGGAAAAAATGATGCTAAAAATTATGAAATTCTTGAATTTATTAACTGCAAGCATGAAACTTTAAAGTTTGCCATTAAGTTCATAGAAAAAATAAGTAACCTTATATTGAAAATCCAATTTCAATATCATTACTAACATTAACGTCATTAATAATAGGAACACAATAAGGAAAGGTGAGTTCAAACCGTGGTGGCGTGTTCTCTTATCGCTTTGAATTAATTCGAAACCAATCGTACCAATCATTACATTCCAGTGATTTTTTTGTAATTCTATGTTGATACAGTGGCTCTTACTTATTCTAATGTAATTCTAAGAAATGCATATTAAAAGAACCAAATAAATTACAAATTCCCTATGCCTTGTGTTTCGCTCCGTGAAGATAAAAAACAAATGATGCAAAAATCGGATGCCGAATTCTTTCTCTAGGCTCTATACTGGATGCTAAAGATGCTGTTGCTAATGAAGATATTGTGAAGCCGGCGAGAGCTACTGCTGCGGCTACTACGTCCGCTCTACGATCGGCATCCACTAACAATAAAGAGAATGCAATGTCGACTTCTCGTGCTTCTACATACATGTAATCACGATCAACTGAAAGTGACTGCTGAGGAACTGTAATAACCGATTCCTCTAGCAATTTTTTCCCTTTAAATTACGATAAAAATGGGTAATCGCACTTCCTACAGGTCGCTAAATGTTGACAAATGATGTCTATTACTTTATTTAAGAAACCCTCTGGTACAACCCTGGGTTGTAAGCCAACGTGTTGCACTCATTCTTCTTTCTTTCTTTGTCCTTACCTACATTTGCCAAAGCGCTGACTAAAACAGCCTTTTTATCTTGAACCTTCGAACAGTGAAGAAAGGGTGCAAAACTGCGGTAAGATAATTAAACTAAGTTCACCAATGTAATATTTGTAGATTAATGGATTCTTACAGAATAAACATACACACACCTAAACATCAAGTGTTATCGCCTTGTTTAACGCAAACCCTTTCGCTCAGCCAAGTCGTAGCCACGACGCTAAATTACAGCAAGTATAGTCAAAAATCTTCCTAATTCTTAGCGACAAATCCTACATACATATATCGTCCTGCATTGAGAAGTACACAACTTTTTTCCGCCTCTCGAACCAGTAAACAAACAAAGAACTAAAATAAACGTGCCATCTCATTTTGGAACATTCAGACTTCCAAGACTTTGCCTATTTTACAGCGAATCTTGTGCGGGGTGCAGTGAACTTGGAAACAATAGCACAACTGTGCATAAGGGGTGAAACTCTGTACTCCTCTAGGAGAGGTACCTACAACTCTGTTAGAAATTACTGTAAGCAGTTGGCTACCAATAACATTGTTTCCCAGCAATATCGAATCTTGAGAATCAAACAGACTGCGTGTGCAGAAAGTGCAGAGTGCACAAGAAAATACTTAACTATTTCAAAAAAGAGAACAGTGAACTGTGTGAAATTGCCAGAAAAGGAAAGAAAAAAAAAACTAAATACTAAAAGTCATAATTAGAAATATGAAATATTGTAAAATCGTTTTGCTTATAATTATGATAAAAATATTTTAAACTCCTTTTGCTTATAATAATATAAAATTAGTGTAAAATAATATGAAAGAGTTGTTAAAAGCTTGTTGTCAGCAGTACGTCCCCCTTCAATCACAGCAATCTACATGCATACATATATCATCATGAAGGCCTTCATCATGTCAACATGTAAGTGCTTGTATTAAAACCTCTTCTAAACATGCATAATTATTACAAGAGGAGGGAACTAGGTAAAACGTGTGAAATAAATAACACCAACAATGTAAAGGGCTAGATACAACACTCATTATATTTGTCTGGCCCTAAAAATGATCAGTTGTCATTGTGCGGAGCTTTGTTCCAATAATTCGCTCAGAAGCGTAGCTTGCGCATATCTGCAAAAGCGTAACATATTCGTAGTTTCCATAGTTTTGTCTCATTTAGTAATCTCTGTCAAATAATTGCCCCTCTTGATATTAGCCTACCAACCCAGCTGCGGCTGATGGGCGCACAATTCATACAATGCTAGTAAGAAATACTCAACAATATACTTTATCATTCCTTCGGACTAAATGTTCAACTGTGTATATGAAAAGTTCTTTCCTAGAGTTTGATATTTTTGTAATTGTTGAATCTTGGCTGAAGGATTTTTTTTCAATTGAAAAATTTTGTTTCCCGATATTTTTTGTAAATACCGTAGTCATGTCCAGAACCGAAGATGCCCTCTTTGATCTTAGGAGAAAGTTTCTTTCAAGGTAAAACTTACCTATTCTGCCGCCCTCATTGATCAGTTTTGCGTACGCGTTCATGGCTCGTCTGGAACCGTTTATGTATGTATCTCACATATTTCGCCGAATAGTGCTGACTCTTTGTATTTTGCACACGCTGACAACGTTGTGTCATTAGCATCAAACATTGCCGGTGACAGTCATCTTTGTGTCCTCGGAGGTTTTAAATTATGTCCCCAATTGGTAACTCGGCTGCATTTGTGACCTCAAATGTTAATTCTTCAGCGGAGATGCACGTTGCTGATAATTTCCAATAATGTTCACTACACTTTGTCGGACTGTTTTACATCCATTCTCCTACTGATAAACATCATGTTCCTCTTAGTCTCTAGTTAGAGTTTTATGTATTTGCTGAGGTGCCTGACGAGCCTAACATCAAATTCAAATTTTTTAAACTATCGATTGGTGTAATGTTTTCCATGGCAATGATGTTACTTCTTGTTCTAATTACTTTAAAAGTAAGACCTTTGAGTTGTGCTTGAAGTACGTTGCTATTTTTAATAAGAAAGCATATAAGACACCATGGCATACCAAACGGCTAATGCATCTGAAGAATTTGAAAAACAAATTTTACAAGGTGTATAAAAATACCAGTGATTCATTATTTTAAATTTCATTGCTACAATATTATGTATTTCGAACTCCAAGGCCTTCTGGCAATTCTTCAAATCAAAAACGTCGTGTTCGAAATAATTTATTTTACAATGATATATATGCAAATTCTGCCGTAGATTCTGCAAACTTACTCGCTGACTTTTTTTGTTCTAAGTTTGAAACCGACGTTGCTTTGGATTTTCATTTGCCTTCTAGGAGTGATTCCTCGTTTAAAGTTGGATCTTTGTGTTTATCTGTTAATGACGTCATCAATGGCATTAGAAAGCTCAAGCCTTCATCTAAAACTGACGCGGATGGTCTTTCTTCTATTGTGCTGAAAAATTGTTTGTGCCTTGCAGTGCCCCTGTCAACTACATAGTTTCAACAAATCACTGCCTTCTGGTATTTTTGTGCATGATTGGAAGTGTGTATTCGTTTCACCTATATTTAAGAGTTGGAACAAAAACGATGTTCGTAAATATACGCCGACTTCAAAGCTCTCGTCTGTCATAAAACTTTTTGAGATAATTGTTAATGAAAAGTTATATTCTGCTATCAAAAGCCTAATTTCTACTAATCAGCACGTTTTCGTTGCATGTCGCTCCACTGTCACTAATTTGTCCATTTTCAGTGAATATTGCGTTTTTGCATTCTGAAAGGTTGCGACCCGACCAACATAATGTTCATAATTGGTGCTATTTGGATCGTTTGTCGATAAATGTACGTACGCAAATGCTTCCACGTAACTTTTGCTAAATCGGCTTCTACTTTAGATAGCTCATATAGCATTGCTGGCTTACAGTTTAATATTCCATACAAGAACCATCGGCAGTTTTAAAATTTAAAAATTGGTTTCTCGGAAACTAGTTATGATATGAACGCTCCTATTTCTAGGGCATGTGCTGAGTTAAATTCGTTTTTCAGTTCTGATTTTAGGGAACCTTATGCCATCTCAATCAACCATCTCAATCAACCATCTCAGATCTTGTTTATCTTAGTTATTACTATTGTACATTAGCTTAATATAGTCTGTAAGAATTTGTTAACTCAATGACTTCATATGCAAATAAATAAATAAATATATCGTATACAAATAAATGACAGTTATAAATCTAAAGTAACAAAAACGATTACATCGGAATAAAGAAAATTGATATTTGGAATAACAAAATAAATTAAATTACCTATCACAAGAAACTACTGAATCAATGACTTTAGCCTAACACTTCATTGATCGCTGGAAACAAAATTCTAAGTAAAAATATATTTGGAGTGGTCATGTAAAAATCCAGAAAAAGTTATCCGTTAATAATATTGGCCAGAATTTCACAGCAGTCGGACTCAAAGAGAAACATATTCAAAAAGTACATGAACGCAAAACTTTTAACAACTTGCAAGTTTTTCGAACAGCTGATTTCATTTGTTGGCGCACAAAGCAACACTAAAAGTAAACTTGAATAAACCTTTGCTTCTGTATTTTTGCCCGCCCTTTCCATTCCAAACTTGTTTTTCTATCTTTTATTTTATTAACGTAGTTAAAGAACCCACATTTTTTATGATTACTGTGTTCACATATTTTTGGTATCAGCTGTTTTTCTTACTGGCAATTACTTAGAAGTAAAAAATTTTCCAGAAAGAATATGCGACTTCCCCTCCAAAAGAACTGCCATTTTGCTCTCTCAATTTCACCTACTTTGCAAGTTTTTTTGATACATGAACAAACTAATTGACAGCCAGTGAGGCCGTGATTGGACTTTAACGAAAGTCCCATTAAATAATGTAAACATAGAAATAAATAGAGGTCACCCTGCCTTAAACCTCGTTTGGTATCAAACGGCTTGGAGAGGTCTTTCCAAATTCTGACTGACCAAGTGGTGTTGCTCAGAGTCATTTTACGTAGCCGTATTAGTTTTGCAATAATACCAAATTCAGACATCGCCGCATATAAGCAACTTCTTCTGCTTGTGTTGTCGAAAGCAGGTTTAAAGTCTAAAAATAGTGTGTGCCCATCCTTTTCTCTCGGGTCTTTTCCAATATTTGGCGTATTGTGAATATCTGGTCGACTGTCCGACTTACCAGTTCTTCGCCACCATGCTTGAATAGCTCAGATGGTAACCCATCAGCTCCAGCAGCTTTATTGTTCCGTAGCCACGTTATTGCTATTCAAAATTCATCGAGGTCGGGTAACGGGTGTTAATGCCGTGATCAGCGATTTGGGGTTCCGGATCTTCATCTTCTCCGGCGACGCTTTCCCTGTCACTAGTTAGCAAAGTGAAGAAATATTCCCTCTCCGTTCTTGTTATTACAGCAAATTTTGTAATTTGTTTATAGTCATTACAAATGCAAGCCGATCGGCATGTCGGAGGAAATCATTGGAGTGCATGGTATCAAAACGTTTTATCCTTTATACTTTCCCTTGACAATTGCTACTTCGATGACGTTGGCCATCAATTTCTTCCCCGCCATCCGAGTTCCATTACAAAGGCGTTGGCTGATATATCGTAATATTATTATTATTAGACTGTGTGGACGTAGTCCAGGAAATTTTTGCCAGTTTAACAACTAGTTTGGATAGTGCACGACATCACCTTGACTAGTAACGGGAATTCATCCATCATTGTTTTTCACAGCTAATATAGCACGTTCACTTAACCAAACATGATTTTGGTAATTTTCCGAAATGTTTGGGAATACTTTTCGTATGAATTCGGTCTTTGATTCGGCGAACTAACAAAATAGGAGGGCAATGTAATGCGTCCAGTTGAAATGCCAACAATTGCCCATGTTCAGTAATTGTTTTAAGTTAATTTTAACGTAAGTAAATGCCTCCACAAAACATATACGTTGACCGTCTAATCACGGGCACTGTTTGGCGAAAATCACTTGTCAGCAGAATTATCGCACCACCAAAAATGGCTCCAAAGACCAACATACAATCTTGCATAACTTTGGCCATCGAACAGGTCTTCGAGATGTTGCATATCGAAGTTTTGGTGAATTGCATGTTGAACGATAATTTCAGTGCTGCATGAGCCATTCGATCGCCCTCCAACAATGTATCTGCGAGTTCAAATGAAACAAGAGCAAGTGCAAATATCAACCATTTAAATTCCACTGAAGATTTTTAAGAGCCTAAAAGTTAATAAGTGCTAATAAATGTTTTATTTTTAAAATACAACTTATTGGCTACCTTAAGGAGTTGAGTTTACTGGTGTCTGAGAGCATGTATTTCAGAGGTACTGGTCGCATTAAGTGAGGAAGTGGATTGTGGAGGAAATTTCTCTGGATTTGGATGTTTTGGTTGTTTCGGGTTAAAGAGGTTTGAGTTATTGTTAAGTGTAGAAGATGAGATGGGATTGTATTACGTTGCTGGTTGTTCTAGTGAGTTATGGCTTTTTATATAAGTGGGTTTTAATTTGTGTGTAATATTTATTGAAATTGTCGCTTCTTCCAAAGTTTCAATCGGTGTATTCTGTGTCGAATTGCTGTTGCTTCGCTCAAGTTTGCGAGGGCGTGCGAGTACTCTATCCCTTTGACTGTGTTAAGCGTGGGATGCAGTAAGGTAGTTATATCGCATACGTTTGATAGTTGGCAGCTTTTAGAAAACGATTTGCTTTATATTCGTTTTTTGTCAAAACTAGAAGGTTGCTATCCTTGGTCAAAGAAATTGCTACTGGCTTGTAGCTAGTTATGCTTTACAATGACTTAGCCATGAAGAAAATATTAAATTATTTTAAGTTTGACGCATAGTAATTTTTTAATTAGGTTTTTAATTAGGTTATGAAAGTTTTAATTAATTAAGTAAAGAAAAATAAAACACAAAAATAGATATACGTTAATTGTTAGATGAAAAGCAATATTGGCCGGTGAGCTTAGTAACGAAAACACGCTAGAAACGACTGCACTCTATGGGAGATTACCATATACTGTAATATATTTTTATGTAATGTGATATCCTTCAATATTATAATAAGAAATTTTTTCTTTCGCATGTAAGATAAAATGATTATTATAATGGGTTCTTACTTCCGTATCAATAAAGACTAAGCTACACCTAATAAGAGAAAAGTCTACCTTAACTCCGATAGGATTTTTTTTTGCGAATTTTGATTTAAAGTCAGGGCAATTTAAGCACATTTATGAATTACTTAGTTTTATTAGTGGTTTTATATCTTTCATGAAGTTGAAATGGTATTATAACTTGGGTCCAATATTTATAAGCATATGAAGAATAAAAGGTAGATCCACACCTAAGAATACCAAAATGATCAGGACGACGAGCCGACTTGATTTACCCGTGCCTGTCTTGTACGAAAACTAGTCCCTCAATGTTAGAGATATCAGACTGAAATTTGGTATGTAGCACTGATTTATAATGTAATGTCGTTCGCGGCTTGTTTTGTTACGCCAATAAAGAAAATGTTTTTGATCCCGATGATTTTGGGAATACAATAATTTTAGTTTTGTCACTTTGTGTATATATAAATAAATTCTCGACTGAACACTCGAGAATATACCAGATTTAATCTATACACTATTAGTGGTTGCCCGTGTGCTTTCAATCATGCTCGCATTACTACATAAAGTACTTATTTTAGTCCAAATTAAATTACTTCGCATAAACTAAGTGCATTCGCACGTGTTATTCCTATTTTATATTGACAGCTCTGTAGCTCTGTAGTCAATTTTGTTTTAGAGACCGTAAAAATCAAGGAACAGTTAAGTGAAATTGTGATTGTTTGAGAGTACATATGGGCACCGTACACGGCGGGCCATTAGGTGGCACCGTGGTATGGTTGTAAATTACAGTATTAATAACATGATGACATGATATTGCGTTTGTATACAATAACAATACCTAATTGCATTTTGCTTTCGATATGTTTGTATGCATAAGCAGCCTCTGCTGTACAAAATTTTTGGTGATTTGTTTTCTGCTTTTCACTTGTACAATTATCACCTATGTATGTACATAATTGCGATCCGCAACATTGTTAACTTTACAAATAAATTAAATTTATGTATCAAAATAAGCGTTTCAATTTTTGAGTGTTAAGAATTCGTGCAGTTTTAAGCATCAACATTTCAAAATCCATCATCCAATATAGTTATGGAAGAAGATACTCGTATTTTTGGATTATTATTAATAAAATTTAGAGCCGACACTGCTTAATTTCTTGACTTAATGCCATCGTATTAAGATTGAGCCATAAATTAAGATAGGGTGTCCGCGCTTTTATTTACTGGCATTGAGAAAGCAACATGGCCAGGAAAATGTAAGCGTTTAATATTAATCTTTTGAGATGTCAGGAATTCTTGGAACCAGAACATTTTAGCCTCTTAATGATATTGAACATCAATGTCAGTTACCGAAAATAAGATTGCATGTGTCACCGCTGTTGCCCTGTCTGAGTTTTCACCTAGTAAATATGTGGGACCATCGATGAATTGCTCTTCAAGCAGTATAAGGTGCACACTTCTGATGACTGTCATGACAGTTGAGAATTTTGGCCACATGTGTATTTATTAACTAACTTTAATTTATTATCTGATCCGGTGTTCTTTACCCTTACTTGATTTTCCGATTCAAGTCGGTCTAAGGAATGTACTAGCATGGTCGTACCATCTGATTTAATTTAATCTAGTAGACAAAACGATGTTTTGAAAAATCATCGCAAAGGCCACATAAATCTGTCATACTGAAAAACCACATAAATAAAGCATAATAAAGTATAATTTCGAAATTTATTAAAATCGGACCAAACAAATTTAACATTTCAGTAGCTATAAAATGTAATTTGATCAAATACACTAAAATTAGTTGGGAAAGAAAGACGAAGGTTAAAAAATTCTGTAAACTAGCCGTGATACGGTCCATTTAAAAAAAGAAGACATATATACATATATCTCCGCAGGCACTTCATCAAATTCTACTAAATGTGGTACACGCTTTGCATTCCAATTCAGTAAGGACACTTTTAAAAATTTGTAACTCAGAAAATACCCACACCTACCTCTCATATAACGGTAAGTTATGGAAATAAAAAAAATCCGTTATTTTAGTAACTAAGTAATTTGCTCATAATTGATATACATGGTTGGGTTTAAGAAGGAAATGTTTTGAATCAAAAATGTTGGGAATAGGCGTAGCATCGCCCAACTTAGAGCAAATGGGTATGTATCACTCCGAAACGTTTTTGTAAACTTTTACCAACTTTGCATTCCTAGTCAGAAAACAGAATTTTGAGAAATATTTAAATCATACGAAAACCTCGTTTAATTCTCATATACCAGCAATTTACAAAAAAAAAATATTCCCTATTTTATTAAATCCTCGCGAGTTCTTTCACATAAGCAACGAATAATTAAGTTAGGGAGAGAATTGCGACTAAATGAAAATGTTGGATAATAGTGTAGTACGCTTAAATCATAAGAACACGGGTTTGTTTTTATTTAAATCATACGAGTCATTCCAGTTTTCAAAATATTGTTATATTAAGGTTTTCGGCTTGCTTTTCTGTGCCAATAGAGCAGGTATTTCATTACAGTGCTTTTGGGTTTTTAATAATCCTTATACCTTGATCTAACAGAAGTGTGTATATGTATATCAAATATAATAGTCCTAAAAAATGTAATATTTATTTATTTTATCATTTCTTCAAAAGGATACACAATGGATATAAAACGAATTCAACTTTCTTCCATGGGCACCGCTTACTTTTCCAAATTTATATATATATGTACATATGTGTATCTTATGTTGGGCCCGGGGACCACATGAACCTATTGAATGGTTGAGTACTTTGGACGCCTATAAAAGGCTCACATTCATTTTCATGTCTAAAATTAACTATTTTTAGTGCACACTATGCCCTTGGATAAGGTTTAACCCAAAGGTTCGTGCCTATCCAATTTCGCTTCATAAATAAATTAAAAATGGAAATAATCCATGGAATGAATTTAAAAGAAAATCGATTTTTTGAAAGTTAATTGCTCCACCAACGCCAGAAACCCCTCTATATTATATATATTTGGATTAACAAATTTTTTTCACACAACAAATAATATTATCAAATAATGCTTGCGTAATTGCGCTTCAGTTTTCTGAAAAAAAAAAACAAGAAAACCAAAGTTTTCTATGGGTATATGCAGGAATATATTCAATTCGTTAGGTGGCACCGGGTCGACATATTTTAAAACTCGTGTTGATAAACCGATTTCGTTGAAATGTATTAAGATACAAAAAATGTAAACGCAAATGGCGCTTTAGCCAACATTTCAATTGGCTGGGTTTTTCAAATCTTCGCAGCATTAAAAACGAGAAAAATCACGATTGTGCAAATCTAACTAATTTTATTTTATATCATACATGGATATGCACATATATTGTAACTGAACTTTATTTGTTTAATTTTTTGATTTTCCTTCCTCTAGATCATCCAAAATACACACTTTGTGACGTAAGTATGGTAATTTGCCAAAGTGTAATACATATTATAGATATATTGTCATACACAAGTGATTACTTTCACAACTGATTTGAAATCTATCTCTCTAAGAAACTATATACACTTAAAGAACACTCGTTATATTACGTATGCATTATATATAAGTATATATGTATAGACACTTGCATATTTACAACTTGTTACAATAGCCGATGGAACAATGATCTTGCCTTTTCCAGGTAATATTTGCTGTCATTCTTAACATTTTCTTCGATGCAATTTTGAAATTATAAAATGCAAACAAGCAAAATAATTATAAGTGCTTGCATACTTGTCTACATAAAGACACCGGTAAAGTATATGTATAAAATTACAGGGAGTTCGTCATATTGTCAATAAAGCTGTAATTAGGTCAGCAGATACTAAAGCGCAAGTGACTGCGGGTTTTAAACAGATGAAACCATATAAATGAACGCCATATGCAGTTTACAATGCAACTTAAAATTTAGCTTAAATTTCTTGCGTTTGCTCAGCAATAACTTTGTATTGAATGGTAGGCAAATTCATTATCGTACTCAGTGTGGCTACTTGAACGAATTTCTTCTAAAAACAGATAAGCACCTTTTCCGAATAGAAAGAGTCTCGGAAGAGATTTCAATTAACATTTGTTGATTAACCAAACAATTAAATCGATTAAATCGAAAACGACGTTGGGAAATAGTAAAATTTTGTGTTTTTTCGTTTGATCGGCCAAGGTCAGTGTTATTATTATGGTTAAAAAATAATCGCGAATTCACTATTTAGAAAACTTGTATATGTCAGCTATTTGCGGAGTTTAAATATATGTACGTTTTTAATTTCATTAAAATCGAATCATAAATACAGATTTTCTAAGCATCCCGACTCGTGTGCCTTCTAACGGATTAGCATATGCCTGTTTTGAGGCAATTTGTTACAAAGAAAATAGCTACATTTTTATATATGTACATACATATGTACATATTTATATAGACTTGTTGATACCTGGTGGTCGCCATAGCCGAGTTGGTCCCGGTTTCAAACATTGGACAGGGTAAATAATTTTACAAAATTATAGTTAAGCTTTATTTCTGTCATAAAAGTTTATTCCTGCCATAAAAACAAAGTTCTCACAAAAATTATTGCCGTTTGGCGTCCTTAGAAAAATAGGAAAATTAGAAAAATGTCATACAAGTTTCAAACTTTTTAAGTAGAATTTTTATATCAATTATTATAGTAAACTGCCAGTATCGACAAATTTTCTTCCATTTTTGATTATTTTTTTTTACTTGCGGTGTCATGTATTTCCTTCCACACAAAGTACATTCGAAATTTATTTTTTTAACCTTAAGTTAATTGGAATTTGTATTATTTTATTATACTAAAATTTACTAGGATATAAAACTGCGTAGGTACATAGAATTTTTCTAAAAAAAAAAAAGAATTTCCAAGTTTGAAAATGTGATGAAAACTATTTATTAACTTTTCACAGAAAATAAGCATAATGTTTTATATTTATTTTTAAAAACTAAAAAAAAATGTGAAATATTAAAATATCAAAGCATTTTAATTTTTTCGGCACACAAATATGCATTTTTTTGTTTAAATTTTTTGTAATATGTGTATGTGTGTACATATATGTACATGCGATAATATGCGATGTACTAAATAATTGGCTCGGATAGTGATTTTTTCTAAATATTCACACTGTTCTTCACGGGCATTTGTTCATAAATGTTTTATAGAAATTTAGTTCACTATGAAATGCCCGGTAGCCCCCCGCCCCCGCTCCCTTTTGCAAAAAAATGTTTCCAAACACAAGAAAAAAGCTCGGTAAAGGCCCTGCAGTACTAGTTAACTGTAAATATACTCTCGTATAGTTGTTTCCAAACTTTTATATAAGGCCTCACCCTATAACATGATAATTGAAAATAAAACTCTGATCAACACCTTATATTTTAACCCGAGAGATTCTAGATATGACTACAGGTTTTACATATATATTGAGTTATTGAATAGGAATCAATTGGGGTCTAAGAATAGAGGCCCCCGAAAGACTCTGAGATAACTCAAACTGAATATTCCGTCAAAATGTATATATTCTAGTATTTTTGAGTTTCGAACCTCTGAGGTCCTAAGATGTTTGGGGCCCCACTCTTGTGGAAACTTTTTCGAATTTTGATATGAAAAAAAACCGTCTTAAACAACTGCCAAAATTGTATGAAATGTTGTTTCAACGCCCTGCAACGGTATTTTTTTCATGCATCAACCTACAAAAGAGTTTTCTTTGCGTACAAGTTTTTACTAACATTGTCATACACTCAAGTCGCTTGCGAAAGATCATTTTCGAAGCTCAAATACATAAAAAATCGTTTGAGGAATACCATGACACAAGACCACCTTGAAACTGCTATGCTCATGTCTGTGGAGTTCCCTGTTTTGAAAGAAATTCGTAACAACGATATAATTGATTCACTGGCAAATAAGAGTAATTTGTTGCAAAACCTTTTACTCAAGGTAAGTCGAAAGTTGTTTTCAATGTACATTTAGTTAATCAGTGTCATCGTAACTAAACAAAACTTTTGTAACTATAAACTAATAAAAAATATACCCTAAAAATGATTATTCAATAAATTTTCTAACAAAAGCCCGGGGGGCCCTTTGACGCCCAGTCCGCCCCTGATACAGCGTACTCGAGCCACGCAAAAATTTGTAATAATTTTGGATCAAAGCGTTAAAGCTAGCAATTCGTAAGTGTTGTGTTTTGCAAGATTTTAAAAATATTATTTTTGGCTTGTGAAGTCTAGCACTTTTTAGCAAAGTCCTCCAAATTTCCCGAAAGCTTTAGATTTATAGTATAAAAATAAACAATTAGGGGTAGTAAAATAGCCAAATGGCTTTAAATCCCAAAACCCGTCAGGGGGGAAATATAGTCATGTGCAGGGCCTTTTCGGCGACATAAAGATTTAAAAAATCAGGCATTAAGTAAAAAAGTTGTAGAAGCAAGTAAGAGTCTAAGCTCGGGTGCAACCGAACTTTAAATACCTGGCGCAAGTTTTTATTACAAATAAACTGTGCTTGCTTTATGCAATAAAACCAGTGAGCGTAGTAATCTTTATTATGAGAAACTAATTGACTTTATTTAAATAAAAACTAAATAAAATTGGTATGCTTTTGATATGTGTATTTACGTACAGTTATATGCATAAATATCGCGCTTCTTAAACCTTTTGAAAATGTCTGTTATATGAGTGATTGCATAATTTTGGAAACTGTGCTTCCTTACTGAAAATGCAAAGTGTGTACGAGATTTGGTTGGATTTGACAAAAAGTTTCAGAGAGATAACTATTTGCTCTAAGCTGGGCAATGCCACGGCTATTCCCAACATTTTTGATTTCATATATGTATTTCATTCTCAAACCAAATAATGCATATCGAATGTGATCAAGTTACTTTGTATAGTTACTAACATATTTTTTTGATTTTGGTAATTTACCGTTATATGAGAGGGGGCGTAGTTTATGTCGAACATACATATATATTTTTCAATAGATTTTTTTACTAAGCAGAAATTCAAAGCGTACCTATGTCTATATCTATCTGTGTTGCTTTATGCTGCTACAAAAAACCGTCAAGTGAATAAAGTTATAAAACCCTCGACACCGCTGTGTTCGGATATAAAAAGTAAGGATGAGTCTATGTTCGGATTCAACCCAACTTAAATAACCAAATCATGCTTTTATTTCAAAGTAAATTTTATATACAAAAATGAATGTGAGTCCTTTATAGGCGTCCAAATTACTCAACCGATCTTTATGAAATTTTACAGTAGGTGTATGCCTTCTGCAAGCCGAGCGTAATTTCTATTCCCAATATCTTTTCAGATATTTGACGAAGACATTTGATTCTCGATAAATACATATTTCCATTAGAGCAAGGTATAAAGTACATTTTAAGTACGAAAGCAATATCAAATTCAATATCTAAAAAATATGTATTTATTGGGGCATCAAAGCAAGCCTGGTTTTCTAGTAGATATAACAAAATTTTGAAATCATAAACGACGTTTATTGGTTTAAATAAAAACGGACGATTAGTATGAATTTAATTATTTCTCTCCCAATTAAATTCTTTTTACCAAATGAGAAAGAATGATTTGACATGATTTGGTAAAATATTGAATATTTGTATTTATTGTAAATTACCGTTATATGAGAGGTGAGTGCGGCTTTAGTCTGATTTATATGTGTAATAATCGAAATTGTGATTTCTGCCTATAAATGCAAAGTGTATGTAATGCGGTAGAATTTGACAAAGAAGTTCGAAGTTATACCAATTTGCTCTAAGGTGGGCGATACCATGGCCATTCCCAACATTTATGATTCCATGTATTCCATAATCATTCTTGTCGATCAAATTTGTGCAAATTACCTTGTATATGTAATAAATATCGGAGTTTTTTGCAGTTATATGAGAGGGGGACATGGTTTTTGTACTATTCTTACTATTTTCGTAGTGTTGCTTGTTGACTTGAAATGCAATATATGTACCAAATTTGTTTGGGTTTCATGGCATAGTTTTTGAGATATATGTAGTTGTTCGAAAGTGGGTGCCACTAATATTACCATTATTTCATTCCGGGTGTTTGCGCGTTTTTTAAGATTTGGGTAAATTACCCTTATATGAAAGGTGGGCGTGGTTTTTAGCGGATTTTAAAAATTTCCGAAATTTTACGTAGGTACTGGTTTAAAATACAATAATAAGATATAAGGTTTTCTTATAAAGTAGGCGGGGCCAGGCCCGTTTTCCAAAGAAGGAATTTTGGTATACATATATAAAGGGTGTTTTTTTTAGACTGATAGAACTTTAAATTAAAATAAAAAACATAAAAAATGAAGTATGATGCCAATTTTTTTATTTGAAAGATATTTTCATGACATTTAATATTTAAAAACGATTTCTGGCATATGTCCGCCACGACTAGCTTTGGTGAATCGGATGCGATCAGTCCAATTTTGAACCACTGCAAAATTTCTAACTTGTTGAGCACGGCGGCGAATAGACAAATTCGGATCTTCTCCAACACTATCACTTACAGCACCAATATTTTCTTCTGTACGTACAGTTCTTTGTCTTGTTGTTGGTTTTTCATCAAGTGGAGTAAATGTTGTTCGAAACTTATCAACAGTTCGACGAATAAGCTGCTCTGATGCTCGATTATGTGGACCATAAAATTCACGAAGTGGCGAACAGAACACTGATTTTTAAAGTAAATTTCCACAATTTGTAAACGTTGTTGCGGCGTCATTCTTTCTGATGATTTGTCAATGCTTACTGAACAGAAATGTCATATACCAGCTGTCAAGTGACTGCTATTCCTATCGAAAATTCTATCACTCTAAAAAAAACGCTTGCTATGTGTCTATATCTATCTCGGGGTTTTTATGCTGTTACAAACAAACGTTAGTTGAAACAAGTACCTCGGTTTATAACACTGGTGCCTCGGCTTATAGCGGGTACTTAAAACAAAATATGTGTACACCCATAATTTTTTCTTGACATATGTACATAAGTGTTCAAGTACAACTGACACACGGCAAACTTTTTTAATTTCATATAACGTGACACGTACATGGCATCAAGTGCACACACTTAGATAGGTATGGATACATATACGTATGTATGTATGTCCATATACAAATGGACGTGTGTATAAATTCAACCTTGACCTACCATTAATACACAAGCGTGAGTGTATATATATATGTATGTAGGTCACATACTCAATCATACTTTATAAGCCTCTGCTGGCTTAGGTTAGGTTAGGTTAGGTTACTGTGGTAGTTCCCCAAAGGGAACTCACTTAGACATAGTAAGAGTCCGTTGTGATACCACCTAATTTATGAACGGTAACGTGAATCAGAAAGTCAGGAAAGCTTAACCTGAGAAACGTTGCGTGCCCCGAATGAAGTCACGCAAATTACCAATCTGCTGGCTTACTTACCTACTTATACACAAGATTATTTTGAAACATTAAACGTTTATTGTTTTAAATAAAAAAAATACAAATTAGTATAGTTTTAACGTAACACACCTATTTTTCAGGATGTTCTGTGTTTAATTAATTACTTATGTACTTAATTTGAAAGAATTCGCAAAATAATTTAGTAAAATGTTGAATATTTTGATTGGCTGCAAACTACCGTTATATGAGCGTGGTCTGATTTTTTAATTTTAATTAAGGTGGTCATTCCCAATATTTATGATTCCATGTATTTAAATCGTAAGTCCAATCTTGCCAAAAATGGGGTTTGTGTGATTTTTACAATTCTCGAAATTTTGCGTATTGGCTTGAAATTGAATGTATGTAAGATGGTTTTCGAGATTTACCACGTCAATGACAATGTGTGGCATAATTTTTGAGATACACTTACATACATACTTATTTCCTCTAAACTGGGCGGTGCCAAGCCTATTTCCAAATTGTTGCCGTTTATTGTATATGCTAGTGCAATTTCATCGTGCATGTTAAATTTAAGCAAATTGTCTCCTGTAGTTACCTAAATATCAGGGTTTTGTGTTTTTTTTTTGGATTTTTGAAAATAACTGTTATTTGTATAATTTTCGAAAGTGTGCTGATCGACTTAAAATGAAAGATGTGTACCAAATTTTGGTACTGTTTGGTCAAGTATATAATAGTATACATGAATGCAATAACTTAATACAATCGATGCATTAAATCTGTAGAAATGCAGCTATGTATGCACCAATGTATGTATGCTTATATTTTCAATGCTGCTCTAGATTTTGCTGATAACAGTGGGCATTGAATTTCAGACTGGTGTAGCGTTGATGAAAAACATGACGCATCTTTCTCCGAGAACCAAATTGTTCACGCAAATACATACATACAAAATATCTTAATTCTATTTTTGTAGGCAAACATTAAAATGATCTTATTTAAGCCATGTGCTACTACACAAATTTTAGAGGCATTGGCGCTGCCTTGACTATGACAATGACACTGATAGTGACAGTTTTTTTATAGCATCGGGTCTGTTCGTTGATAAATGCCCCAGTGAAACGAATTCAGTTCATGTGCTTTGCAATCCGTAAAGCTAATCATATGGTATTCTCATTTCGATGGTTCTATTATCGTACATACATATGTATGTATATACAGTAGTGTTGTCAGAATTCGCTAAAAAAGATACTAGTAATAAATTTTTTTTTGTTTAATAAAGGATACTGACATTATTCGTAGTTAAGCTTTACATCACAAGCCTAGTTTATATTATCTAAATATAAAAACGATAATAATTACAAATTTACGACGTTTTCTTTTCTTGAAACGTTGTACCATTGGCATTCGGTTACCTGTATGCTTTCAAAATGGCTATATTAATAGGAAATGTTGCACTTTTGCTTGGTTACAGGGAACAATGAGAGAAATGGACATGACACTATGTGAAAGGGCTGAAAAAACCCAACAGTGCAAAATCATTTCGAGGAAAGATATCACCAAAAATCGACGGTTCCACGTCCAACACAAGAAAAAGACGAATTCGTTAAAACTCCGGAAATATTGAAAAAGTGAAAATTACTTTGGAATGTTACAAAGCTCATATTGTGTGCCTAGTTGAGGGGTAAAAAATTGGATAATCAAAATCTAAAATACAGCCTCAAAATCAGTAATGGGTGTCAAAAAAAACGGATTTTCGGGGATCGCTAAGTCTTTCTGGCCATAACTTTAACATTTTTCAATCGATCTTCAATTGTAATATAAACTATCGTTATTACCCCAAATTTGAAAAAATAGAAAGTTTTACTGATTTTTACGTTATTGACTTCATTGCAAAGTGGTTTTTCATATTACACTACTTCATTTTGTTGTACGATTTTAAAACTCGGAAACTAGCCAATCTGGCAACATTGCTACCAAGGGCCAACTGAAAATACGCCGTACTTACAGGGCGTCGCATAAAAAGAATTGCTTATTTCATTTTTTTGCTTTTGTTACTTTATATAATTCTGTTATAGGAAAGCTTGAAAAATTTCGTTTCGTCCGAACGAAAAATGACAAAGATAGCACGACGCCGAAACCGGGCTGTTGCCAAACCAAACTTGTCAGTCAAAATAAACTTATGAATACAATTACTTACTTACTTAATTCGCGCTTAAGCGATTTGGGCCGAGCTTGTCCTACAATTCATAGTGTGCGTCTTGATGTTGTAACACAAATTGAGAGACCTACAGTTTTACGCCGACTCCGAACGGCGAATATTTTTTTTTGAGAAGTTTTTATCATTGCAGAAATACTCTCTGACGGATGCCATTGCCTGCCGAAGGGCGACCGCTAGTAGAAAAAACCTGTTCTATCATCGTTCCGTGCCGTTCTAGTTTCGCCCAGGCCTGGTAACGGTACTTTGGCTCATTGATTGGCGGGTCGGATTCATCATCTTCGATGTTTTCCGCACCACTCCCATTAACAGCGTGAAAAAGTGCTCACTCCACAGTTTGAGTTTGAGGAAATTGCACCGTTCTTGAAACCTTTTGATACATTTTTGGGACGTTTTTTCTATCGGTTAGAATCTCAAGCTCTTCGCACTCGTCTTTTTCGGCCTTTCTTGTTTTCTTGGGAAATGCTCCGCACTTACTTCTTCAACTCTCGATATGACTCCAGCACAGTTCGCGTTGCACCCGATCGCAACGTAGCCCTGTAGGTAGAATCTTTTTTTCCATGGCGGCGCGGCATTCCTCATCGTAGCAGTCGTTTTCTCGGGCTCGCTGAAAACCCATGACACCTAATGAGCGAGAAAAGTGGTCCGACTGCGTGCAGATATCTGTTTGTTGGGCAATACTCTCAGAGAGCTGGAGTGCAAGTCGAGTGGCAAAACTGTCCGCTATTTGTTTTGATTGCAAGTTTTGGACGTCGAGCTGTCCTTACGCCACTGAGTGTGCGCTTTTTGCTTCACAGAGGTCCGTGCGAATGTTGATCCGACAACAATTTGATTTCGTGCTATTCCATTAGGAGGTAGCCATGCCACCTCATGTATCTTTTTCGTGCTTTTCCATCAGGAGATAGCCAGGTAACTTCATGTAAATTTTTAAGCTTGAACCTTGGCCATATTCCGTTAGCGGATGTTTCGTCGTGTAGGCTGAATATATCGCCTGTGGAACCAAAGATCCCTTCCCTTCCCACCTTGGCATTAAAATCGCCTAGCACGAGTTTTATATCGTGAGGGGCCACTGTTTATACGCGAGCTCAAGGCGCTCGTAGAAGTGATATTTGTGATCCATAGCGGCGTGGTCGCAAATCAGCGACATGTTAAAAAATCCCGTTCTGATACGGATTACGACGAGACGTTCGTCCACTGGGGTGAACGACAATACTTGGCGGCGTAATCTCTCTCCCAGCACAAATCCGACACCAAACTAGCGCTCCTTTAGATGGCAGCTGTAGTAGACGTCGCAAGGACCGATCTTCTTCATTCCTTGCCCCGTTCATCGCATCTCTTGGATGGCGGGGATGTCAGCCTTTGCCTTTACAAGTACATCCAGTAGCTGGGCAGAGGTACCTTCCCAGTTAAGGGGCCGGACATTCCAGGTGCATGCCCTTTGCCATGGTCGTCATCAGAATAGGGGGTCTCATCCGAGGCATTTTGTTGAAACTTTTCATTGGAAGGTGTTTTTACGTGGCGGGTACCAAGCCCAGTGCACAACCAGATTTCGGGGCATTTTCAATTTAGAACACATTTACCATCTAACTTGTTTATACAATCAAACAAACAAAAGAATTCATTTGTGACAGGCCTAAACGTACTGATGCTTTAATACGCAGCGCTAACCCAGTTGGAAGAACTAGAGTGAGCAGCTGAGCGATGGGCTTGTATTTATATTCCGTTTTATTGATGTGCTAAAGTGAAACGTAGGATCACTTGTACACATTTGTTGGCATTAGTTTTTGCGTAGGACCCTTTAAGTGGTGACAAGAGTTTTTCAGCACGGACTGACAGATGTACTATCAACTGACTGACACTGTTTTTGCAGGGTATTCGTCAGTTATCGAGCGGAACATCACCCTGAAAATTGCTTGGCCGAATCTGAAACACAATTAACCAATTTTTGTCATTAACACACCCTCTTTTATTAAAAAAAAATTAATGATTGGTTTTCCTTTCTGTCACCTAAGACGATGAGTGAGCAGTCCAGTGAAAAAAATTAGTAAGTAAGAAAACAGGCAAAATCACATATTTTTCCCAACGGTAGAACACTGTGATATCAAAAAACATCATATTGTGACATTCTTACAGGCATGTGTGTAGGTCATGTTACCGGTAACGCGAAAAGGACTGTTCTTAGATACACAGTTAAGCATTTTTGATGATCACAAATGCAAAAGTTTATTTAAAGTGAATCAAAACTTGATGCCCGCCAAATTTTAAAAAAAAAGAAAATCCAAACTGTTAAAGAAAGAACTCCCCATGAAAAGAGGAATGCTTCTGTGGACCAATCGTTACTTAGACCAGGCACCATATGCACCTTCGATGTCCAGTCACTGCTTAAATATGTATATACATACATAAACCACATATTGTTTTCTGTGGGTCTTAAAGACTTTTGTCGTTCTAGCCAGTCAATTTATATATATGTAAGTAAATTACTTAGCTTTAAGCTGATCCGTATTAAATGTATGTACGAGTACATGTGTGCATACATACTTTCATAATAATTAGTATGAAAACCAAACATAAACTTTTGTTTACGTCGCCAAAATCGCTCGGTTGTTATATGCGGAGTCGTTGTAAACAGATTCGACTCTTTGCATTTATGTGTATTAATATAATACCATACATACACATTTAAGTATACATAAGTATATAGAACATAAATACGTGTCTGGCGTGTCAGTTATAAAAATATCTTTACTATTGACCTAATTGTGTTTTTCATTAATTAAACTATTTAAACGTTTATTTTGACTTGATTATAAATGATAGCTCTCACAATCGCATACCTCAACAATTTAACATAATAATATAATACTTTAGCGCTTACTCCATTAGCTTGATGCTTGGCCGAACTTCTCGTCTGGTGTGCGTCTTGATATTGGAATACAAATTGAGGGACCTACCTAATTTTTGTGAGAAGTTTTTTCATAACAGAAATATGTACACTCGGAGGTTTGCCATTACCTACCGAAGGGCGTCCGCTATCCTATAATTTTCTACATTACTTGCCATGATTGGAACCTACACACTCGGCTACGGCGGGCGCTTAAAAGTATATATACTTTCAATATTGCAACTACTATATCTGCTATCCCAAAATGGGAGCGTCAAGCGTCACTGGACTGTCAAAATTTCTCGCCCATACAATTTTTTGGATCACTCCACAATAACGTGGCGCTAGCGGTGAGCAAATGGAATTTTAAATTTTGACAGCGATTTAAGTGAGTAGTAAGAAAGGAGAGAACAAAAATGAGAGAGATGAAAAGGCAAATAAAGTAAAACACCTGGTACGAACTTCGAGGGAATGAAAAAACGTTGCGGTTATTTGTGTACGACGCGCGCTGCCACCAGTTGGCTTTTGAAAACGCATTGCTTGACGCCGCAATTTAGCTACGACAGTAAAAGGAAAGAGTTGCTCTAGACACCCAAAAAAAAAAAATGATACAACAAATCCTTAGTAATTTAATTCCCATTTTTAATAGCACCAACATTTGGGTTTGCATATTTTTAAGTTCAAATGGTTTTATTATAAGAATTCCTTACATAGGTGCATATGAGGACACGTGCAACAACCACGATAGTTAGGTAGATTCGGTGCATATGTGCACACGTCCAACAACAACGATAGCTAGCTAGATTCGTTACTCGTTATGTACATTCAATGCTCCACATATTAGACCAGTTTTAAGCTAAATTGAAAAAAAAACTGTGTTGATGCTTATTGCTAGATACTTCATCGATTGACCACTCGGTAACGGATGGTGAAACGAATACGGCTTATATAATAGTTAAGCCAGTAGCAATTAAACTAACTTCACTGCCTTGACTATGACAATAACACTGATAGTGACAGTTTTTTTATAGCATCGGGTCTGTTCGTTGATAAATGACCCAGTGACACGAATTCAGATTATGCGCGTTGTTGCACTTTGGTTTGATCAAATCCAAAATTTAAGGAATGAACGCGCAACTCTGTGAAAGGGCTGAGGAAAACAAACAGTGAAAAAACTCAGCATTAATTTATATCGAGTGTACGGTTCATTCGCCCCCTGTGGATAAGCAAAATATTTGGTGTATAGACCCTATGTATCAGGTTGTATATTAGTTTTGAAAAAAAGGAGCCTCTATTTATTATGTCTTTGCAGTTATTTGATGGTTGGCATTAATACCCTTAAATTCATTGTTTCCCAAACTTTTTATGAACACTGCACATTTTGAACTCTATATTATTTGCAGGAGACACATGGTTAAAAAAATAAACTGTATCAACCGAAACCTTTAATCGAAAACTTTAATTAACAAAAGTAATTGTAAAATTCAAGAGTAACTTTAACTAGCAGTATTAGTATTAAAAACAAATAACACTGAGCCGAGTTGAGTAATAAGAAAATTGATACTCAAAGACCCAAACACACCCTTAAAATCTGGAATGAGGGCCAATGAACTGATTTTCGGAGATCGCTTAGATCTGTTGAAAGAATAGAAGTTAAAAATTAAACGGAAATATCTATTTTATTTCAGTAAGAATAAACTTATAAATTAAAGTTATACTTAAAATATATGTATGTATGTAAACATACATATAGGCTGCCGCCGTAGCTGAGAGTGTGCGGTGTGTGTGCTTCACTCAGAGTGCCTGGAGTCCGAATCACAACCAAGGCAAGTAACACCAAAACTTATAGAAAAGCCTTTTCAAATAGCGGTCGCCCATCGGCAGCCAATGGCAAATCTCCTAGAGTAGTTCTGCCCTGAAAAAACTTGTTGAAAAATCAAAGCTCGGCCAAACATCCAGCTATACTATGTAAGCTCCAAGTTGATGTTATTATATTTATATGTATTTACATATGTATATAGTATGTAAATATAATACAATATGTGCGTATTCTTATCAGAGAAAAAGCAATATAGATACATATGTATGTATAATATAAATGTATGCATATATGTATATTGATATTTAAATAACTAATGCAAAAGGTACATATGCAATTTTAATTTGTTTTTTGTTACATTCTGGCTGATAGTAAGAATTAAGTACAGCACAATGCAAAATAGACATAATCATTATGGTGTCATCATTAAAACTAGAATGTTCGAACACTTCCAGTACTTCAGCAGCCTTCGGAGCGTCGGACACCCTTTGAGTTGAACAATGTGCTTCGAGTCGTCGTTATCACCACTATTTATATTGTCGTCTAAACACATATTTCCATAGCAATTAAAATTTACAAGGTTGAACTGCTTAGCAAAAAAATTTGATTTTTCTTGAATCATAGGTAAAATAATGGGTATAGCTCGACCACGCTGAAGCTTAAACCGCAGTAATAGGGCTTCGCTCGAAAGTCTCAAGTATTTGGTTTTTAGAATATGTGCATAGAACAGAGGTTCTAGTTTTTGTTTACTTTTCTTGTTTGTAGATATGTATAGAATGGTTTCCCTTCCAGCCACGAGCCGTTTAAAAACTGGATAAAACGTGAAGGCGCTGTGCAGATTTTATCCCCTTTCCCTTGCACGTGTTATCAGGCACCATTGTCGCAGGCATTTAAGCTCCGCCATAAGGGAAAAACTATAGCTCTTCTCCTCTAATTTCAATCGCAAACCTGCGCAGGGTTGCTTTTTTCTTCAAAAGAATTCAAAATTATTTTTAGAATTTTAAAGCAAACATTTACGATAATTTAAATTACAAAACGTACTTATACAAATGGCAAACAACGTTTTACAATAAAAATTACATTATTAATAATCATTTATGGTACATATGTAGATAAATACGTATATATGTATATATATATATATATGTATATATTTATATATACTGTTGATGTTTCTCACTGTCATTGCCCCCAAATGTCTTTTGTCCACGATAAATCTACAATCAAAATAAAATAGTGAAATTTTTAGAAGATAAAAAATAAAGTAAATATTAGCATATTTTTCAAAGTTACAAACTTTATAAGAAAAAGTGTATCGAAATTAACGATTTCATAATCAAAAGAAAGCCGATCAAATTACCTTTCTTTTGATAATCGAACCTTTATTTTGATATACGGTAGCAATTAAGAACTTTTTATATATATTGTGGAAAGTTGCCACCGACTTGAACTATTTTTTTTTATTGAATTAACGATCTGTAAATAAAAAAATTAGTAAAAAAATAATACTAATAATAATAATATAATAAATTATATGAATTAATATAATAATGGATAGCAACAATATGTACATTGTCGAATATGTAAGTTAACATTACATTTTAAACTCTAAATTATATATGATTAGTGCAACACAGCATTTAAGAGCACAAATTTGTCAAATATATTCCCACCAGATCCCCAGCACTGCAACAAAGGACAGTTTTGGCAAATTTCTACTCTGGTTAAATTCACTGTATTGCATCTGGTCACTGAAGCATTCACCAACAGCTGCAGCACTTCGTAATTACTATAGTTCAACTGCATTTTAGCAGAATAAAAAAGGATATTATAGCCACTATAATGCCCTGAAAATCACTAGGAATTTTAGAGACCCGAAATTTGAAGCCTCCTTTTTTAATTGCATTTAAATATTAAAATACACTTCACTCTCACTTTTTCATTTGATAACTTGCGTATCCAAATGCAGCACAATTCAACAAATGGTAATAAACTGCAACAAGCATTCTTACTTCAACTATCCGTTGTTTCCAAATCAGTGGCGGTTTTTTTCGCGCCTGGGGCTAGAAGATAATTTGCCGCCCCCTTTCCTACACTGAAAAAAAACCCCGCAGTTAAATCAAATACTTTTTGCAGTTAAAGTACAGTAAAACAAAAGTATTTGTTTCAACAGCAAAACTCTTGACGGAAATACTTTGCTCTTGATTCAAATACTTTTTTTAAATGCGGCACTTTTGAATCAAAAGCGGCTGTGCTTTTAAAAATCTTCTTATTAAAATCTAATATAAAAATAGTTGTTTTAAAGGTTTCGTATTTAATTTTCTTTTGATTACAGTTTTTTAAATGTAAAAGTATTTGTCACAACCATTTCGCATTTAATTTTACTGTTTCTCCATACGATGACAGGGAAGTTGACGCTTACATTTTTCCATCGATCATTCTAACAGAAACACGTGTTGCGTGCGCAAATACTTTAATTTGGGTTTTATAGGTAAATATATGTGCTGAAAGTATTAATTTAAGTGAAAGTGATTACTTCAAGACATTTCGCGTTTAGTGAAGCTGCGCAAAAGGAGCTTACATAGTTTGCATTTGCATTAGTGTGCCTGCCGCATCGCCCGCTGCTTACGGAGGCTGTTTAAAAGGGACTTCCCCAGTGATTTTTTTTATATAAAAGACGACATTTGCGAAAAGCCTACTCTGCAGGTATGTCATGGTTTATATACACATTTATTTCAACAAAAATATGTGTTTAAAAACAATTTTTGTGCATTTTAGTTTACACTATGAGTGAGGAGTTGATACCATCAACTGAGCTGTCGTTATTTGCCGAGCAACGTCCGTTGGGAGATGAGTCCCCTACAACGAAAAATCTCGACAATGAGTCCGTAGTAATTTTGGATAGTGATGAACAGTTAATTAATTTATTGTGTTCGTGGGATTTGTCGTCAAATGCATTGATACAGTTCAATAGGTGTGGTTTAAAGGTGTAGCAATTTTGCAGATGATCCATTCCCACGACATTGACGAAATTTTTAATGCCAGAGAACTAATTGCGGACAAAATTAAGTTCCGGTACAACTTGCAAAAATGGCGTTTAGAAAATAATGTAAGCAAATCATTTTAAGAATTCAGCGTAACTTCCATTTCCACTTAAATTTTCACATTGAGGGTTTCGCACACATTTATAACACGCTTATAAATTATTTATATTAATGTCTTTCTAGTTTGATATGCTCACGTGCTGTAGTGGTGATAGAACTATAACAAACCTTTCATCCATTCGAAGCTGGCTGAGCTCTGCAAGCACACCTTCAACATCCCCAAACAACGATCCCAACGTCGAAGAGGTTTTAAAAGAAACAGTAGCAGGTAACGACATAATAAAGAAGTACGAAAACTGTGGTTGCCTCCAAGAAAGTGACCAATCTGCAATAGTTCGCATTATTGTGGATAATTACTTAATACGTGATATTAAAATGACCCCGATCACCATGAAAACTGTTGCCGAACAGATTGTCAAACTGTTTTCTAAAGAACAAGAATCGGTGTATTACGTACCCAGGACAAACAAAAAAAACGCAACTGGGAAATTATATGATAGATACTTTAACAGCTTGCATAAGCGAAAAGCTCAGTTGAAAAATGAAGCTCCATCAAAAATTTTCAAAGTTGCCGGTGTAAATGATGAGAGCCACGCTAAACTTAATAAAATAAAACAGTGGTTACAGCACAATATTCCTGAAGATATATGCGTGTCGTGGAAAGAAACTTCAGAAGATAGAATTAAAGAACTTGCTAAATGTGGTATTCAAGATATTTTTAAGGAATGGCCACGATATTTCGATTCCAATGGGTACCAGTTGATTGATATTGATTTTGACACTATGTTTCCTGGAAAATCAGATCTAATGTTTAACAAAATTGAAAGCGTTGAGGAAGCAATAACGAAAGAGCTTTTCCATTCATTAATAAAAGATAAACTGAACCTGACGTATTACGACGCCATGCTTGGAGCACCTGATGCAAGTAATGTCGATTTCTTCTATTGTGTGATTTTTGTTATTAATTTTAGGTTTTTTATTTAGATTGCAGGCATTATTATCTTATAAACTTACTACATGCAGTAATAACACAGCCGAGAGTAAATAAAAACATAAAGCCCTCCATTACAGATGCACAAATGGATATGATGGTGCATCTTATAGATATTAATAACTTCCAACAAAAACTTGACGAGCTAAATGAAAGCGCTCACAACGAGGGATTAACACTGCAACCTAGAGTTTTTGTTGTTGGTGAGAGTCCTCAAAACTTGAAGGAATTCTATGTCTGTGTTGACAACATTAAATATAAAGTTGGTAGCTTAATTAGGGCTATAGATTTAGTTGTAAAAATGTCTTTTGTATTCAACATTGAATATTCCGCAAAGAGCAAATATGTGTGGGTTTTCCTTCAACGATATATTTATGATATTTCCTCTAAGGAAAAATTTCCCAAAATTGAAAATATTTTAAACAAGCTAAATAATGTTCAATAAAAATGCACTTGAAGAAAGACCCACACATACTTGCTCTATATGCGGAAATGAATTTATATTATTTGAAAATCTTTTTAACCATCTTAAGATTTTACATCGAACTCCAATTACTTTTAAGTATTTATGCCTTTATCAGAAATGCAATAGATATTTTCAAAACTTGTATAAGTTTCGAAATCACGCAAGCAAGCATGATTTTAATTGTAATCTTAATGAAAGCAAAAATGGTTCACAAACCAAAGTACCAAAAACTAATACAAATTTCCCTCAAAATGTAAATGAACTGACTCCAAGCCAAGAGTACTTAGAGGTTCAAGCAGAATCGCCAAGTCAAGACTGCGTTGAAAAAAGTAATGAAGTAAATATTTTACATGTTAAAAAATTAATAGATTATAATGTAACAAGTCATGCTTTACAACTTCACTGCAAACCGAATACTTTTAGGAAAGATATACCCGTCGCTCAGAAATCTATTACTGAATTGATAATTGCTCCAATTGTAAAGTCTTTTGAAAAATTCACAGAGTTCGTTGATCCTGAGAAGAAAAACGATTTTAAAAAATTAATTGCCTATGCAAAGCAACCTTTTGAAAATATTTCCTCAGAATATAAACTACTTCAAAAACTCGAACAGATTGGTCTTCATAAGCCACCACAGTTATTTACAATATCCAGGCAGCTGGATGAAGTGTTTGCTTCCGGTTACCCAACTTTAAAAGAAAATATAATTGAAGGCTGCCTCTGTGACATAAAGCATCAATTAAAGAAATTTTTTGAAGAGCCAAACATTTTACACCAAACTTTTGAAAATATTAATAAAATAAAGTCTTCAGATACTCTTAACCATTTTATAATGGGCAATGTTTGGAAGAAGAAAACAGGTAGTTTCGGTAATAAAATAGTTTTTCCCATTTTTTTGTACTTTGATGCATTTCAAATTAATAACCCCTTGGGACCACATCAGCATTCTGTTTGTGGCATATATTTTACAATACCTGTGCTACCGCAACACCAAATATCTCATTTGAGAAATATTTTTGTAGCAGGGTTTATTAACGCAAAAGATATGAACTATTTTGGCAATGAATTAACACTAAACAGACTTGTTGAGGTTCTTGAAGATATGTTTATAAATGGCATACATGTTGTCGTTGAGAATACCGAATATATTATTTATTTTAATCTCGGCCAGATATTGGGTGATAACTTGGGCCTAAATGAAGTCTTAGGCTATCGCACTAGTTTCAACAGCAAATATTTTTGTCGACTTTGTTCGTTTTCCAAAGAAGAGTGTCAATCGGCATTACTCGAAGATTCGCAAAATGTACGTAATAAAGATAGTTATTCAAAGGAATTGAAATGTTGTAGCAAAGAACTAAATTCGGTCAAAGAAAATTCTATTTGGAACAGCCTATCTTTTTTTCATGTCACAGACAATAGGGCTTGTGATTTAATGCACGACATATTTTTAGGAGTCGCTCGATATAATATTCCAAAAGTTCTAGATTATTTCATATATCAGAAGAAATATTTTTCTTTGGAAGCGTTTAACTATAGAAAACAATTATTTGCTTATGATCCATCTCACGTCAAAAGTTTAAGTAATCCTTTAACGAAGGCTCAAATTAAGACTAATAATATTAAAATGAACGCTTCTGAAATGAAACTTTTTTTGAATACTATTTTGTTAATGATTGGGGACTTAATAGATGAATTTGATTCAGTATATAAATTTTTAATAACGTTTATTAAAATTGTTGATATTGTTATGGATGAGGAGTTCAGTGACAATATTTTGAATGAGCTACGTGCTTTAATTGTCGATCACCATACATTTTATACAACAGGCTTTAAAGAAAAATTAAAACCAAAACACCACTTTATGGTCCATTATGTCAATTGTATCAAAGAACTGGGCCCACTTAAATTTTTATGGTGTTTTAGATTCGAAGGAAAACACGCTGAATTCAAAAAATACGCAAATAATATAACATCCCGAAAAAATATTCCCCTTACTTTAGCTACTAAGTACTGTTTCCAATTCTGTTCTTATTTATTTGAAAATAGTTTTTTCCAAAATGATCTTGTGGATTGCAAAAATTTTTCACCAATAGATCTTTCAAAACTTTAATTTTATCAGAATTTATGTACCAAATTTACAATCGGAAATGAAGTTTTAAGTATGAGATACAAAGGGGTATTGCATAAAAAGAATTACTATGTTAAATCAAAGAATACAATACTGCTTATTTTAAAAATATTTTTTGATTTACATAATGAAATTTTTTTGATTTGTCAGGAATGTAAAACTTCTTTTTTGGAAAAATTTCAGTCTCACGAAGTTTTAGGTACCACTAACGCATATTATTTAAAAAAAATCGATCTCAAATCAGTACCTACAAAATTGTATACTTTAAATGACGGCAAAAAAGTTGTACGATTTTTTTAACAAATATACACATTACCTTGTGATCAAAACCAAGTGGATGGTAATATTTTATATATTTAAAATATATTTTATTCCACCTTACATTAAAGCTTTAAACTTTGTGTAATATTTATTAAAATAAAAATATATGTATGTATATGTGTACATGCATAGTAGTTGTCACTTTTGTAAACTTTACTCTGTACATTCTCAAATAAAATATATTTTTTATGAAAAAAGTAAATAGATATTGAAATTTTGACTGTACATAGGGAAGTGGGCGGAGAGGGGTGGGATGGGGAGGGGGGGATTGAAATGGGGGGGGGGGCGGTGTTAAACACAACAATAAAACAAATACGATTACATTTGAATCAAGAGCAATTACTGTTAATCTCAAATACTTCTACTGTTAACATAAATGTATAAGTATTTGCTACAACAGTGCCCCGTATTTCGATCAAAAGTGTTCCACTGTTAATTTAAATACTTGACGCATTTACTTCAACAGTGCTCGCACTTTTAAAACAAATGCTCAAAGTATTTGGGCACGTTTCTAATGCAAAAAGTATTTGTGGCAAATGCAGAATACTTTGGTTTTACTAGTTTTTTTTTTCAGAGTATTATATAAGGGTACAAAATACATTTTCAAAGGAGTTATAAACAATAGTACATGTGAGAAGTAATATTTATTTCATGAATTATACATAGAAATTCGTACTATTTTTGGATACGTATAAGAAATTCACTTTTCTTTCGGCGAATTCAGTAATCAAGCTATGATGCTACCTTGTTTTCAATAGAAAGTATAGCCAAATTTGAGAGTCTGTCTTGGCTCATGGTTGTGCGTAGATAAGATTTTATCAATTTGAGTTTACTAAATGAACGTTCGCACGAAGCCGCCGACAATGGAAGAGTCAGAAAAATTCTCAAGGCCGTTACAAGAGTTTTATACGCTTCTAACCCCAATGATGAAACATACAGCAGTATTCCTCGAGTGAGATCGAAATTTTACCCTTTTTTGGTTGCTTTTTTCAGTAGAAAAATCACGTCCTTGATGTCGCTAAACAATTCTCCTCCATTTAGATCATCTGGGTAAATTTTGGCCAAAAAGTTGCATTTGGAGTTGATCTCCGATAGTAATCTTTTGAAAACTTATTTATCCTCGTTGAGATATTCTTGGAATCTGCATAAACACCAAAACGCTCATTTAGTTCTCTCAAGCTGGCGAAGCGGGTTGAAACTTCGATTGAAAGGCTGTCCAAAATTTCAATCAAAACACGTCTTGTTTCTTAATAAGTATCAAGCTTGGCGTCATCTGCAAGTACACCTGGCATCGTTCGTTTTTTGATTCTCCTTTTCAAAATAGATACACCCATTTCTTCGCAAAGTTTTTTAGCCTTTGATATGACCGAATCACACAGACTACTTCTCCATTCTTTTATATGATCAGTCAATGATTCCAATATTGTCAACCCTTCGTATAAGCTGATCTCTTTGGCTTGGAACATTTTTTGATATCTGTCAATCCAATCTATTGAGAATTTCCGTCCATAAAAAAAGGAGAACCAGGAAATCAAATTTTTCCACCGAATCAATGACAAGTCCTGCATCTTGTCTTGGGTTAACAGTTTCAGGTGGCGCGTCGCATAATTTTTCCAGGGCTGAAATTACCTCATCGAGCTGGGTTGATAAACTGTTGACTGCTGCAGCATTGGCACTCCATCTGGTATCAGACTGACGTTTGACTGTGATGGTAACATATTGCTTCAGGATGTCCCATCTATGAGTTGATGCTGAGAAAAAAGTGTAGATACGCTCTATTGTTCCAAAAAATGTGACAGCTTGAGCGTTGATATGAGCAGCATGAACTCCCACTAAATTGAGAGAATGATTAATGCATGGGATGAATGTTGCCAATGGATACTGATCCAAAATTCTTCGTTGAACCCCTGAATGAACACCGGCCATTGTGGCTTGATTGTCGTAAGCTTGACCCCTGCAGTAATTCAAATCCAGTTCGTCACTTTTAAGCTTACTTAAGATTTCATTTGTCATTCCTTCTGCATCTTTTGTTTTGAGAGGGATGAAATCAATGAATGATTCTTTAATCTCAACAAAATTCCGTTTTACTTCAACGTATCTGATGATCTGGGCCATTTGTTCTTCATGATTGGAATCTGGAGTTGTATCAAAGGAAATGCTGAAGTAAACTGCATCTTTGACTGCTGAAGTAATGGATTTTCTCACCTTGTCTCCTAATAGCGAAATAATTTCGTTTTGAATGGTGTGAGAAAAATATGAAAGCAGTCCTCTTTTGGCAGAAACAGATTCCACGTGAGCTTTCATCACAGGGTCAAATTTACTCAGATATCTTATAAGAGCGAGAAAATTGCCTGGATTTGTATCATCGGTGATAGATTCTCGGTGTCCTCGGTGCTAAATTCTGCTGTGCAATTGTTTGAATCGTAGCAATAATACGCTCAAGAATATCTCTCCATGCTTTGGCTTCGTCGCGAATTTTTTGTTGAAGATGGTTGTCAATAAGTCCTCCATTCATGAAAGAGCGTTCCATTTCTTTCCATTCTATGAATGAGGAACGATGTGCAGGACTATTTTCATGGTCTCCTATGCGAGGATTCAATTTCTACCAGGTTGAAAATCCAGTCTCATTGCTGAAACTACTCTGATTGTTTTTGCAGGGAACCAGTTTACAGCAGAAACAAAATAATGATTTTTTCACAACAGAGTAGCACATCCAGGTTCTTTCAGTTTTTTCGCCATTTTTCGTTGAAACCAAGCACTATTCAAAGATCTTCCCGATTCATCTGTATAAAATGGACCATTTATATTTCGTACAGATTCAACTCCAGCATTCACAACCAAATCACGAAATGATTGTGATATTTTTTCAGGCCAAGCACCCATGTCTTTACTGGTGGATAAGTCAACATTTTCCATTGCCGCATTTTCATGTGTTTCAAGAACCTTTTCCTGGAAGAAATTTATTATTCAAAATATTGTTCACAGTTTCCCTGAATATAATATATGATAATGAAAGACAAGTCGCACCACATTTTCTTTAACACGTGGATTGTTGAGTGCAGCTGGATCTTCACTTATACCTCCAACTTTCAATTTCTCTGTATTTTCCTCTCCCACTATTTCTTCTGATGAAGATGCTTCCTGAGTAAAAAAAAATTTGTAATTTATCATGAAAACATAATTTAATATTGGAGTATTCAATCAGTTTCAATTATCATACTTCATGTTCAATATCGCTTGCAACTGAAGGATTTTTTTTGGGGCATCCGGAGATTGTCCATTATTATGACTTTTCACGTAGTTCAACATGAATTCTTTGGATAAATTTGCAGCGTGTTGCTTTTTCATCCTTATTTTCTTGAATTGAGCGCCACTGAGTTTAGTTCGCTTCATGTTGTTATTTTCATTGCCTAAAATTATAAAAACAAATCGATTATTATAAATAACGAAAACAAATTAAGGAAAACCCTATGAAAAAAATCCATGTGGCAGTCCACCTGGGATTCCACCTGGGTTCCCACCTGGGTTTTTTGCCATCCTGTTATTTTGCGGAATGCAGTTTAAAGACGCATCAAACTCGACATAAATTAATAAATTCAAAAAACCCAGGTGGAATCACAGGTGGCCTGCGAAATGGGTTTTTTTTCATAGGGAAGTACGGATTGTTATATTATGGTTGTTTTTATTTACGTATGCATTATAAATTCAAAGTTTCAATAAATCCATAAAGAAAGCTCAAATTCAATGTCATTAATTACCTGTTTTTCCCATGACTTGCTCGATTTCTTTTACTTTGATTATCACTTTTTCATTTTTTTGATGTTACAAAGGGAATATTTTTTTCTTACACAATTTTACTATGAAGTAAAGTTTGTTTTGGTATTCCTGACGTTCCGAGCGCCCCCTTCGGTAACGTTGTGACATACATGAGCAGCGGTAAAATATGAATTCTCATATATGTCAATTTATAGCTAATAGAGTCTTTTGTTCAGATGTAACATACATATATTGAAACAAAAGGATTGGAAGGAAAATTCATGATAAAAATATAGTGGGTATAGTTAGTTGGGTATCGATTTAGCGCCCTTTATCTTTGGCGCTCGGGGCAGACGCCCCCTTCGCCCCCCTAGATCCGCCACTGTTCCAAATTACAAATTTCGTCAAAAGAAATAGAATATAAATAATAAAATGAATAAAATCACCATTTGTATTTCAACTTTGTGAACTTACCAATTTGAGCGTATTTTCTTGAAATTTCACATATGGAAATGACAGAAATTTCCTTTGTTGCTTTTGTTTACCTTTTTACTTGAGTCCCGCTGCTTCATTCACACTCATAGTGGAGGATGGAGAAGTAAGAATTATAAATCAAATAATTGTGCATTGGCAATGGTGTTTGGAGGAAAAATTCACGATTGCATTAGAATTTCAGGGGAAACTTGATAGCCGTAGTTGGCATGGTTTATACTAAATTCCTTCGCCAGTGGTGCAATAGTTCCACCAGTTTCTAAACGTTGTGTAATAATATTGTTTTCTTCAATTGAAAAAACATTTTCGTTTTACAGAACACATTTTGCGCACGAAGTTACCCTGCAACAATATGTGGATATAATGACGAACACACTCTCATTTATAATATGGTTGGTAAAATGGTTGCAATTTATAGTTGTGCAAAAGAGACAATTACCATTTAGGCTAATTTCACATATGGAGAAAGACTTAACAAATATATTCATTGAAGTTTGGTAAAACTACGTATTCTACGTATTCTGAAATACGTCGTTCAATGTTAATATTTAAAAACGAAGCACTCTTACCAAAAAAGTAGAGGATGAGTATAAAATTAAACAACATTTTCTTAAGACAATTAATTATGCTCGCATTTGCTTGAGATCTTCAATCGATTACCCACAATTCGCCATTTTCACGAAAATTCACAAAAACTTATTTATAAAATAACACAAACAAGAAAATTCATTTGTTACAGGTCTAAACGTCACATCTGAAAACTTTTAGTACTGATGCTTTTATACCAGCACTAACCCAAAGTAGCTCTAAGTGCTGACAAAAGTTTTTTAGCACTGACTGTCAGATGTACCATCAATTTACTGGCATTGTTTTTGCAGAGTAATCGTCAGTAAACAAGTGAACATTACTTACCAAACCTCGTCATACAAACCTTCTCTTATCTATACTATCATAAAACTGTAGAAAAGTCGTGTCTGTACATTGTAAATTTCTTTTAAAAAAAATTACCAAAGATGATGCAGGACCATTTCTAAAAATCTGTTCTTAATTATTATACGAATATTATTATCGTCCTTGAATTCCTAAAGGATGTTTTGCAACTTTATTGAGCTCGAGGCCAGGTTTTTTTTTTGTAGGCAATAATATGATATAGTTCAAAGTGGCAGAAGTGCTAGCTGCTATTTCGGAGATCCTCACATCTCCTCATCAGACTTGTTTTTCTTTCTAGACTTTACCAGGGATCGAACCATGGTACACGGAGTTGCGAGACCAGCATCCCTGGTAACCGTGTGAAAATCGCTTGTTTTCTCATTACCCTATCTTCAACCATTCTGTAAGAATACAAGGCTGATAATAATATGACAATTGCGAATTCGATCAGCCTCACTGCGTTAGCGGATATTTCGTCGTGTAGGCTAAATTTACCGACTGTGGGACCAACGATCCTTTCCCTTCCCACCTTGGTACTAAAATCACCTAGCACGAATTTTATATCGCGCATCGTCCTTCTCTTCCGAAGGGACGTGGGCGCATATCAGCGAAATGTTGAAAACCCTCGCTCTGATGCGGATTACGGCGAGACGTTCGTCCGCTGGGGTGAACGACAGTACTTGGTGGCGTAATCTCTCTTCCAGCAGAAATCCGCCCCCAAACTAACGCTACTTTATATGGCAGCTGTTGTAGACGTCGCAAGGACCGACGTCCATCGCATCTCTTGGATTGCGGTCCAGGTATTCTAGGTGCATGTCCTTAAATCATAGTCCTTTAAACATCAGAATTGGGGGTCTCATCCGAGGCTTTTTGTTGAAATTTTTCATTGGAAGCTTTTTTAACGTGACGAGTACCAGGCCCAGCACACAACCAGATTCTGGGCATGTTTAATTTAGGACACATTTATATATTCATTCATTGTTTTAATTGAAAGCTAAGCCCATTTTCGACAGTTCTGTAATTAAAATACTATGAGAAATGCCAAATCACATGCTTTTGATTGATATGTGGGAGTTTCCATTGTAACGGGCGCGACACCTTTGTGCATAATTCTTTAATTTTGAAGAAAACTATTAATGTAACCATTGAAATATTATACGCTTAAAATACTGTCAGAAGTAAGGAATTAACTCATATGAACTACATTTTAGAAATAAATCAGTACCAACCAGAAAATGCCAAAGAAGAGCGTATCGGGTGCGACGTTATAAAATTGATAAATTGCGTGTAATCCACTTTCACACGAAAAAGTGTAAAATTTTTAATTAAACTGACTAAAAATGCCTTGGCATATTTCAATTTAGAATGTTTCCTATTATTTCCGCATTCAAAGAAAAGACACTTCTTAATCCATTTAGATTTATTTACATTTTAAAGTGTAACGGGCGCGACACCTCGTTGTAACGGGTGCGACATGTCTTTTTTTTTTACATATTTCAACTATTTATTATATTTTTCATTACGATAATTCAATTTCAAGCCAAAATAGGAAAATATATCTGTGTTAAAACAAGTTAACACGTTAAAAGTAAGTACGTGGGTATGTTATTTATAAACGATCTTTCCTGATGTCAGCTTTAAGGTTTGGTTAAATCAGCCAAATATAAATCATTATTCTAATTCAATATTTATGCTGATTGCATTAGGCATGATCAAATAATTAATTCTATTGTTTTAGAAAATAAAAAATTTATAAAAAATTAATAATTAAAGAACAATTTCATTAAAATTATTTTCTTAGGCAAAATTTCTGAAGCGTAGACTTTGCTGTCCTACCAGCAAACAGACAGCCGTCAGATTCTTCATCCTTAATGAAGATGTGCTTCTCTTGCAAATTTTTTATAGGAGCAATGTGGGCCCATCTCTGATCTAAAAATACTTGCTCAGCCGCGATGTCTTCCATCGAATGGTAGAGAATTTTTATACCGTTGAAGTTTTCTCTTGAAGAAACTCAAAACACTCTTTTGGCGTTTTTAATACCACCTTCCGTGCTTTAACTGCTGTCCACAAAGTCCTTTTTACTACAGCCCCGATACCATCAACGGCACCTTTGCCATGACTGGTGGCAAAAAACGACCAAGTAATAGTTATAGTTTGAACTGCTGACGAGTGCTGACGAGTGCGGACGTGTTATTACTTAGCTCTGGCGTTTTCACTTTGTGCATTCATAAGTTCGCGATGTCAATTTGTGCTAGTTGCGGCTCACAGTGTGTTGAAGGCGATGTTGTTTCTTGCGGTCTATGTTCACTAGGCTTTCATTCGAAATGTGTAAAACTAAACTCCGCAAGTTTAAAACTCTTAAAAACCAACAAAAAAAATACTATTTAAATGCGACACTTGCTGCTGTGTGCCCATCTCGTCTTGTCTAGCTAAGCTGGAAAATGCCTTGTGCTCTCTAAATGAATTACAATTTGCTTTGCGTGGAAAACAAATTCCTAGTGTTTTGAAAATTCCTGAAAATTCATCAACTTCTAAGCCAGCCAACAAAAATGGTGCTAACAACTCTGCCAATAATAGTGCTGCAACAATGAATGCAAATCTGAGGTTAACGCGCTCACAGTCTAAGGTCGCTGACCTCGATAAGTCGCCCTTGAACGCGAATTGCTCTAATTCTTTTCCTGCTCCTACAGCAGAGAACGGCATTGAGTGCGCTCGAGTTTGCATATTCATCATCCTTAAAATTTGATACAATTAAGCACAGCCGTCTGCTGCTATGCGCTCATTCATGCTCACACTTAAACATAAGGCTGACATGTGCGGGATATATCATTACATTTTCGAGTGTGTAGTTCACATGATTAGCCGTGCATGTGAAGGCGCATACTCGCGCACGTAAACACTCGAGTGCACTCGGGTATCTACTAATGGCGTAAGTGCGCAGAGGGCAATGTTCAGGCAACATTTTTTGTAGAAAAGAAAACGGCAGTATTTATCCTATTATTTAGATATGAAAGTAACGACTAAGTTCATTTTAATTCATATGTATTGTATACATTTATTTAACAAAAACATTTCATGAGATCCACATTGTAGGGTTAGTATTTCAAAAAAATGTTAAATAATTGGAGTTAAATTTAAAATAAAAAAAAACATTTCATAAGACTTAATTTTCTTTAAAAGTTCCTAACCTGCTACATAGAAAATTAAAGTTATAGGAACAAAAATCACATTTCAAAAACTCGCAATTTACAGCTATGGAAGGACGAAAGTTCAAAATGATATTGTTTCCAACTTATGTTTATTTGTTTATTTTTAATAATTTTCATTTAAAATATAATTCAATCTATAACAGAAACCACATAAATAAACGTTTCAAAGCTTGCACACATTTCACCAAAATTAATCAAACTCTAAGAAATTGTCATCAAAATTTCAAACCTTTCAATCAGAATCTTTAGAAAATTTTCGAGCGTTTTCTTCCATACAACTCACGAACACTGACATTGTTGTTGCCGCTCTCGCTACCGATCAATCCACTTATTTCTCTTCTGTGCGCGACGCCCATACAAACAAAGATTTCTCGCCTTCTCTTCGCCGTACAGATGTCACTGCCGATGATTTGCCAGTTTCTGTTCCCGCGGATAATATCAATGCTGCTGACGGTGTTTTTGCTTCTCCACTCAGTGATAACAAAGGCCAGCGCACCAACTCTGCTTGGGTTAAAGTTAATAACAAAAGGAGAAGAAAACAAGTGGTTGTTGTTGGCTCTAATAAAAGCACTGAGTTGTCTGTGGCCGGTCGCAACATGTGGGTTCATTTATCTTCGTTTGAGCCGAAACTAACTGCTAAGGAGATAACAAATTATGTATCTAAATATGCGAAAATTGATATAAAGTCTCTCTCTTGTTATGCGCTGGTGAAAAAAGATGACCCAGTAGACAATCACAGGCGTGTCAATTTTAAGCTGGGGGTCCCTTTAACTGATTACCCAAAAATTTTAGATGCGGCAATTTGGCCAGCGAATGTGAGAGTCAAACCATTCCATTTTTTTCAAAAACCGGTCGCTCATATGAAACCGGTATAACAATTAAAAATGGAAGTGTAATTCCCAAATCTAATGCCGGTCTTAAGATATATTACCAAAATATTTCTGGACTTAGAACAAAATCAAATACAGTTCTACAATTCAGTACGCAAGAGGCTTATGATGTGATTGTTATTGTAGAGACCTGGCTGAAGTCTGATCTCTACGATAGTGAATTCTTCGATCCAAATTTATACGATGTGTTCCGCAAAGATCGAGATTCGGCAAAAACGGGTTGTTCAAGAGGAGGCGGTGTCCTAATTGCCGTTCGACAAAAATTTCGGGCATCGTTAGTGACCCTTAGCAATGGTGCCTCCTTGCTAGATCAAGTGTGCGTTTGCATTAAAGGAATGAAATCTCATGGCTTTTTATTCGTAATGGCATCATATATTCCGCCCAACAGCAATTTTGAGCTATATAAAGCTCACGTGGACAACATTATTGCGCTACCTCTGGACTTAAGTGATAACCATCTTTGTGTTCTCGGTGATTTTAACCTGTGTCACATTAAATGGTGCTGCAGTTCTACTAGCTCTCATCTTATTCCTAATAACATTACTTCAAATCATGAATCTTACTTCGTAGATAGTTGCCTTAGTCTAAACCTAAAACAAATTAACCCTATTTTTAATGACCTAAATAGATTATTAGACCTTATATATGTAAGTGATAATATAGATTCTTGCGCATCTAAATGCATTTCGCCGATCTCTGATGCTAGTATTCACCACATGCCCTTAGATGTTGAGATCAAATTTTAAGTATGTGTTTTCAACCATGTCTAATGATGGAAATTCTTACAATTATGCATCCTGTGATTTTCCAAGTTTAAATAAATCCCTCTCAGAAATTAAATGGGATGAGCTACTCATGGACTTGGATACTCACACTTGCTATACAACATTTACATCGTTACTCAATGAATTCTGTTTTAATAATATACCTGTGAAAAGGAAGAGACCTTATAAGTCGCCGTGGTATAATAGAGATTTAATGAAGGTAAAAAATCTTAAAAACAAATATGTGAAAAAATTTAAGTCAAATAACATCCATTCATTTTTTTTTAAATACCAGCACTACCATAAGGAATTTAAGTCATTAAATAACACGCTTTACAAAAAATATGTTCGAAGTGCAGAGCAGAATATTAAAGCTAATCCGAAATCATTTTGGAACTTTGTAAAATCAAAGAAACGTTGTTCTAGTATACCCAGCTCAGTATTTCTGGAAAGCAAATTTGCTAATACACCTGTAGAGGCAGTTAATTTATTCGCGGAGTTTTTTATGTCAAATTATGTAATTGACAGAGTTCTCATGATTTTTCATCTGAAATATCATCGTTAGTTAATCTTGGTAATATGCATATCTCTCCGGAAGAAGTGATGGACGCGATTCTTTCCCTCAAGCCCTCGTCGCATTCAGATGCTGACGGATTGTCTGTTATTCTACTTAAGGGGTGTCCAGCGTTGTCATACCCGTTACAAGTTATTTCTAACAAATCTCTCTCCTCTGGTACCTTTATTAATGATTGGAAGCTGACAACAATTACCCCTCTTTTCAAAAATGGTAGTAAAAACAATGTTAAGAATTACAGACCAATTTCGAAACTATAAACCTTTTCTAAACTGTTTGAAAGTGTGGTCAAAGACAAAATTTATTTCGCGATAAAGTCATTAATCAACCCAAACCAGCATGGATTTGTGTCCGGGCGATCGACAGTCTCAAACTTAATGGTATTCAGTGATTTTTGCATTTCATCGTTTTCGGCTGGTTCGCAAGTTGACTGCATTTATACGGACTTCTCTAAGGCGTTCGATAGAGTATCCCACAGGATTCTGATAAATAAGTTAGCTTGCCTGGGCTTCCATTCATCCCTTCTAAAATGGATTACTTCATACTTGGCTAATCGGCGCTGTGTTGTTACAATTGATGGCATAGCTTCGGACTTTTTCGTGGCCTCTTCAGGTGTACCTCAGGGGAGCATTTTAGGCCCTCTTTTGTTCATTATTTTTATAAATGACATAGGCAGTTGTTTTTCGTTTTCGAATTATTTGCTTTATGCTGATGATTTGAAGGTCTTTGCAATTGTTAATGATGATGACGATGCAATAAAACTTCAATGTGATTTAAATAATCTTAATACATGGTGTCTAAAGTCACGGCTATCTATAAATTTGAATAAATGTTTTCACATAACCTTCACTAGGCGGCAGAACGCCACACCTACTATTTTTCATATTGCTAATATTGTCCTAAAAAAGGTTACAGAGGCCAAGGATCTGGGAGTGATTTTCGAGGCAAAGTTTTCATTTAATAATCACCTTAATTTTATTCTCTCGAAAGCATATTCGGTTCTGGGTTTTATACGAATTTGGAATATGCGGTAATAATATGGAGGCAATACGACCAATATTCCGTAAATAGGATTGAAAGGGTTCAAAAAATTTTTCTGAAGTAGGCACTGCGTTCATTGCGGTTCGAGGAACCCGTTCCTTCGTACCACTCACGCCTGTTGCTAATTAATCTTAGTTCTCTTGAAAAAAGAAGGTCTGTCCTCTCTCTTTCATATATATTCAATATAATTAATGGCACAATCGATTGCCCATCGGATTAGCTTTAATGTTCCGCAAAGAAATCTGCGTAATTTCTATCCTTTTTATGTTGATAGTTGTAGAACAAAATTTGCAAGTAATGCGCCTATTTCGCGTGCCCTAACGGAATTTAATGATTTATTTTCCTTTAAGGTATTTGACTTTTCGTTTTCTAAGTCTGCTATTGTGAGAATTTTAAATTTGATTATCCAATAAGCATTTATTGTTAATTCGTTTGTTAGTCTGTAAGGTACTATGTACTGTAGATTTAAATTTGAAAATAAAAATAAAAAATAATGTTGGCACCGAAGTCATCTACTGCAGATCACACATTGTAAAGGTTGTAGCGATTTTTGAATTGGGCAGCACATCCATCAGAGAATATGTGAATAACACCAATATTTCTGTCGCGAGCCTTGATATCGCTGACAATGCTTCTGAGGAATTTCCACACGCAAGTTTTACTATGTGTAAGGTCGTCACTTAATATTGCATACAAAAAGGGTTTTATTTCATTATTAACTCTGACCCATACACAAGCTGTGAAAATGGTTGCTTGTCGGTGCCTCCAGTGTATTTCATCTTGATATACTATTTCGTAGTTTTCTGCAAAATCAATTTGCAGAACTGCTTCATTCGCCAATAATGTTTCCTTCGTTTCTCTGAAATGTTTACTTTGAGTAGTTTGAACTAGCCAGTGTGGTTTGAACTTTTTTAATTGGTTATCAAACAAAACCAAAAAGTCCTCCAAAGTACCATTTTGAGCAGTAAGTTGCATTCGGTTTTCTCGTTCTATCCAGCTCTTCCAGGAAATTTCCGCTTTGTGATCAAATTTTGTCGGTAATAAATCTAATAAATTATCACACATTTTGCATCTATGTATTTGTCAAGCAGAGTTCGCTTGACAGATTGCAACATATATTATCGAGAATGCTAAGAGGATTTGGTGGAAACGACGGAAAGATATTCTTGAGCTTCAACAAAAAAACAAAAATTTGCGTGATAGACGCATACGCACATATTTTGTGGAGTTTCTCTTATTGGACGGACAAAACTTGGTCGCAAGGCAAAACATTTTGACCTTCCAATCTGTGTACCAGGATATTCAGTTTCAAACATATTGAAGCATTCGCTTATACTCATCAATAAATACCTCTTCGGAAACTTTTGTCGTATTCCAGTTGATGTAATTTTAACGCACAAACTCCTTTTTCCCAGGACTTACTACGCTAATATCATCTCTTTGGAAGAACTCTTGAACTTTACAAATGGTTTCATTGGAAGATCCGGAACCACTTTTTAGTTCCGAATTAGATGAGAGAGTTCCACCAGCAAGCTCTTGTATTACCGCTATTCTCTTAGAAGGACTTTTAGGAAGGCTGCGTTTTACTATTGTGACAGCTTTTTTGAGGGATTTTTTGGACTTATAAGAACCAATTGGTGAAGTATTAGCGCAAGTTTTTCTTGTACTTTCTCCTAGCTTCCTTTTCCGCTCTCTCAACAACTTCTGACGCTCCCGATTGTGTTCTCGCCATTTCTTTAGTGCCTCAGCGTCCATTGACCCTTTCTTTGCTGCTCTTCTCTGTCTGTCCCGTATTTGCTCCATACGCACTTAAATGCTCTCTATATTTTCCATAATTGTTCTTCAAATTGTAGCGATGTTTTTGCATTCTATTGGCAAACTCCATTTCCTAATCAATAATCACACATTAGCAAAAAAGTTATTAAAAATGTAACGGGCGCGACACGTACTAAAAAATTAATACAGAGAAAACGGTTTGACAAATTTGTTTGAAATTTTCGCAATATAATCCCTAGCAGTTACTTGTTACGTATGCAAAGATTTATTCATGCAAGGTTACTAATCCTTTTACCATAAAACTAAATCCTTTTTTTTTGTAACGGGCGCGACACCAATTTTGCTTAAATTTAATTAATTACTGTGATTTATACTTTCTTCGCAGAATCTTGAATGTCAAGCCCAAGTAGAGCAAAAAAATATGTAAAATTTCACGTAGCGCAATTAAATATCCGTCAAAAATCGAAAACTTTGAAAAAAATACTATGCGACTATGATCACGATTTTAAAGTTGTTTAATATCATAGTGTTGTGAACTTTGGCAGGCGTTTACACCTCCATCACGATATCAAAATATAAAAAATTTATAAATAACAATAAAGTAGACATGCGTGAACACAAATATCAGCCTTCGGACTGGAAGCAATGTAATTTATTTCTAAGCTCAATGGGGTCTGATTTCGTGGAAACTCCCATGTATAGATAGTATCCACCTGAAAACCTTGCTCAAATGCATTCTTTATCAATATTGTGAAAGAATGGCTAAGTTAGTCACCGTAGAGCGACCATCAGCTTAATTGGCGCTATAACCGCCTGAGGGATTTTGGGCGAGTTCAATAAATTGCTTCTAGCTAACTGTCACCAATCAGAAGTACCAAGTGATGTCAAGTCCTTTTCCCCTTGTTCCTTCCAATGCAGAGGAAGCCTTCTCCATCATTTACTGACACCACTGGTACCGCGTTGAATACTTTTAGAGTTGAAGCATATTCGTCCGCTGTGCTTTATCTATGCCGCGGTAAAGCTCCACGGAACCTTATATGCTATGCTAAGAAGACTGATCCTGCGGTAGTTGGCGCATATTACAGGATCGCCCGCCCTCCAGCTAGCATGCGTTCGTCCGACCATATTTTGCAAACGAGCTGGCACATGCACTGTACACTTTACAACCCCATCGCTGCGGTACTTGAATAGCTCAGATAACGGCATTTGGACCCTGTATTCATAGATTAGAGGCCCGGGTTCATCATCTTCGGGGTTTTCTGCGCCACTACCATCAAACAGCGTAAAGCAGTGCCCCCTACATAGTTTGAGTGTACTCTGGATGTCATCTGTTCACCATTTTCCTCCTAATATAATTTTCGGGCGGTTTTCCGTCGGCTAGCAACTCAAGCTCCTCGCACACGTGGATCTCGGGCTCTCCTCTTTTCTCGGAAGATACGCCTTGCTTCCATCTTCAACTCTCGATATATCTCCCGTTCAGCTTGCGTTGTGAACGACTGCAGCGTGGCCCCGCAAGTACCTTGCTTCCCTTCCATAGCATCGCGGCGTTCGTCATCGTACCAGACGTTCTTTCGGGGTCGCCAGAAACAAGTGACTTCTTCAGCGGCGCTACGTAAATATTTTCCATTGTTCGCAGATATCACTTTGTTGAGCATTGCTCTCGGGAGCTGGAGTGCAAGTCGTGTGGTTAAACAGTCCGCAATCTGTGGCGATTACAGCTTTTGGACGTCGAGCCTTCCTTGCGTCTTTGAACGCACCCTTTTTGATGCACAGATGCGCGTGAGAATCTTGCCTGCGACAAATTGATGATCCGAGTCCATGTCAGCTCCTCGAATAAGTCGCACATCTAAGACACTGGAAGCATGTCTTCCGTCTACAACAACATATCCAATTTTGCTTCATGTTTCGACCAGCGCCAGTCCGTTAGTGAATGTTTCGTGGCGTAGGCCTAAGTTGGCGACTGTGGAAGGAAAGATCCCTTTCCTCACCACCTTGGCCTCAAGCGCTCATAGAAGTGATTTTTGGCCACTACGCTCTTCTCATCCGTACGGAGCGTGAACGCAAATTTGTGACATTTTAAAAAATCTCGCAACTTCTTTGTTTTCTAGGGCTGCACAAAGTCTACGAAAACCAACCTAGCAATGTTCTGCTCTAGAGAACGAGGAGCTCTCCCTCAGCCGAAAATTTAGGATTCCGGACTATTGTAGTGTGTTTCAGGCAGAGGTGGCCGCAATCAAGGAGGCAGACGATTGGCTACTCCCCAATGTAATCCCCACTAGACGGTGTAATCCCCACTAATGGTGAGATCAAAACTTGTCGGCGAGTGCCTGCCTTCTCTCTCAGCTGCCTCGGAGTATCTCGACATTAGACTAATTTGGGTACCGGGCCATAGCGGTATTGCAGGGAACTGCATGGCTGATGAGCTCGCTCGGCGGGGTTCCCTGGAAGTTATTACTCCATGCAGGGAGAGGGTAGGGGCCCCTTTGGCTGCCTACGGACTTCTCTTGGACAGACTCAGCGAGCGCTGGGAAACTGTCACTACATGCAGAATTGCGAGGACCCTCTGACCGGAAGTGGATCGTGGGCGCTCAAAGGAACTGAGGGCGCTTGCTAAGCGGCAACTCTCGACCCTCGTAGGTGTTCTGACAGATCATGGTCCGATGGGTATCCATGCGGTTAGGCTGAATATAGTCTCTGACCCTTTCATATTTTTTAATAAACGCAATTTAAAGTATTTAAAAATATTCAGTATATTCTGCATATGGTGGTGAAAGGAAATATGTTTGTTTCCTTCAGTGAGACTGTTCTTCCTCAATATTAATCCCATTTGGAGTTCTACATCTGGTACAATAATATTTGGGTTTAATAAGACAACTTAGGACAATCCGTCTAATTATGCCTTCATTTTTAATATACTAGAAATTTAAGTATTTTATCGAAATATTTTATATATTTATTGCATTAGAATTATATCAACATCCTTAATCTAATCCCGTTTTCTTTCTAATCCCTAAAAACAGCGTTGAGCTGGGAGAGTAGCAAAACGAGCTGACACTACGTACAGCACTTTTTATTATTGCAACATTATAAATCACAACCAGTTCAGTTCATCACCTAAGAATATATACATATTTTTGTAAAAATTACAATAAGAAGGCGCGCGGAGCACCGCGCCCATGATACTCGTACAAGTGAAACTGCTAAAAAAATTACGAAAAATTCTTGGTTTTCATTAGGTAAATTTTTTACGCCATTGTTACGCGGAATTCCAACATGCTGAAATTTTACCTAATGAAAACCAATCACAAGAGAAATGTACTCATTAAGGTGATTCGATTTTTTTATTCAGTATTTTGTGTTTGCTTTTGCTTAAGAGCTTTCAAACCCCGTAAAATGTATGTATTTTCTCTAAGGCGAAGACAAAAATAAAATATATGGGAATTTTGTATTTGTACTTATAACACCACCTTATATGAATTTGCCTTGCTTATAGTGTGCTAGACAGAGGGACAGATAGTACCTGAGAAGATACATACATACAAATAATTTTTTTATTCAATATTTAAAAATTTCGTATTTAAATTGGCATTGCTGATATTAGTGGCTTGTGATAGCTAAGTTATTAAATATAAATCCGTTATTTAATATTTTCGAGATAATGCCTAAATTTGTTGATTCATTGGATGTGGAGTTTATGTGCAGATCAAATTGTTTAAGAAGAAAATTAATTACAGATAAATAATCGTCAAATGCGAGAATATATTGATTCCTACCAAAAGCATCTGAACCTGTGTAACTATAAATACTGAAACATTACCACGATTATCATGCTTAAAAGTTTGACATTGGCGATGTATACCTACGATACCTACGCATACTATACATAATCCAATTTAATTTGTGTCCAGGATTTTTCCACAATATCCACTGGAGTTATATTCATTATGACGTTCATTATTAGCGTTGGTGTTGTCCGAATCTCTGATTCCAATAAGGGCCGATTTTTATAGCTTTTGCATGTTGCTTGTATAGCTGATTGAATTAAAGTTCTATTATTGAGTTTATTGTCATCTATTTATACAATAATTTGCTTACTTCTCAAATAATGTTACGTTGCCTTTAAGTAGCAGGCCATTAACAGTTGCTTACGTTATATTATGCATGGTGTGCAATTTAAAAAAAAGTGAATATCATATATCATATAACCTTTTAACAGCTTTAGTCTTTCCTCAATATTGCTTATATATTTCCAGGAAATATTATCCTGTATTAAACCAACTTATGTAAATCAAAAAGTACGATCTGAGCACCACCTAGCGAAGGAAGGAGGACGCTAGGTATCTTGTGCTTCCTGGAGAAGAGAATGAACTCGGGGTTTCCTTGATTTGCAGTAAATCCGCAGTTCCGAGACCAATGCGCTCCGAGTCATACGCAATAACCTGGCATTCCCGAAAATTTCTTAATAAAATTAATATAATAAAATACGTTTTAACAATTTTTAGAATATTTGCCTGTATGTTTATGAGTTTGCCTGTTTGAACGAATTAATGTCCGAAACTACTGAACGGGGTTTCATGGGAAATTAAAAGATGGCTAGACAGGCATAACATACTGTATTTTTTATCAAACTCCTTTTGAAGGGTATATTTTATAGTTTTCTTTCAACGACTTCAACATAGTCGTTGATTATATTTATTTGCTGATTTTTATGTTTTTTTATATTTAACTTTATATGAAAATACCGTCGGTTGTAAGAATAAGGACGGTGAATCCCTTTATGCTGTTTACAATGTAGGCTGAAAGATAAAAGAAAAAATAAAGCGTAGCTAGTAATGAGATATTTTATTGACTTCACCATACTCTTTAAGTCTCATCGGAATAAGTTCGATGTAATTGTCATGAGTAGTTATTTAAATATCATTGCTGTAAAGCTGATAACACCTAAACAGCCCGCCCATTTAGATGAGGCTACTATAGCTCCGGGTAAAACAAACGGTAAAGGACCCCACGCAAGAGATTCCTCTATGGACTTCATGAGGGTGAGAAGGGTAGATTCCACCGATCTTCCCCTACAATACGCATGCCATGATAGCGATAATCTTTCACGCGGAGTCCCATTTCTTATGGCCAGGTCAATCAGCCTGTCAAGCGTTTTTAAGCGACGAAATATTGAATGGTCTGAATTCCACAGGAGTACTATCCACAGGATAGTATTACTAGCCTTCGGTATACATACTACATGTAATCCATGCGTAGGCAGCGGGCAAAAATTGAGGCAAGCCAACGGCCCACCATCCCCACAGCAAATGCGCTGGCAACAAAAACAAATTGTCTTGTAGACTAATGTAGATATTTTAACCAAAATGATCTTGATGAATGAAAATGATATAATTGTTATATTGATATAGTGGGATATCATATTTAATTCTAGTGTGCATTACAAGCATAGCATAAGGGATATCTTATTTAACACAGTGTGCAATAGAATCTATCATAAGGGTTATCTTATTTAACACTTACAAAACGATATCAAAAGTGATATCATACTACGTTTCAGTTCTATTACTTATAGGCATATTTAAAAAGGGTTATGAAAGAGTATTTTAATGAAGAAAAATCTATCTCACAAGATTTGAGTTTTATGAGAACTCTAGTGGTGGGTGCATTTGTTGCATAAAGAGGTCTTATGCAGCCGATATATAAAAATTCAGAGTTACGGAGCGATCCAGCATTAAAATAAATCCGTTCGAAATCCACAACTCTGCGAATAATATCATACAGAGGGCAAAACAGGTTTTCTGAATTCCAGGGATTTTAAAAGTAATATGAAAGCATTTCGCTATGTTCAAAGAGAAGCGATTACTAGTACACCATAAGAGTTTGAAGCGCGAAAGAATCAAATTAATTGTTTGTAACAGAAAATATTTTTAGAATCAGCATAGAGTAAAAGATTAGCTAACGAAAAATAACTTTTAATATCATTAATAAACAGTACAAACCGCAAAATATTACCTTGGGGACAATAGGCGAAGCGATATACGAATAAGACTTAAATTCTTTAGTTTCTTCAAGTTTTTGATATACCATGGAATTTTCTATTGCCTGTTTTTATTTAAAGAGAGAGCAATTAAATAGATATAATTCATTGCTACGATTTACTTTATTAGGAATGAGAGCAGCATCATCGTACGCTGGCGACCAAGTAGTAGTACCTAAATTAAAATCACCCAAGACAACAAATTTGCTATCATTATTTGAATTGTATACAAATATGTATATACATAGTTGGTCAAGAAGAGTGTGTTGATTACCCAATAATTAAGATGTAGCTCGGTATTTACAATAAGCAGCGATGAGGAAACCACCTCCCCTAACACATCCCGTTTTTATAGTGTCCCTTTCTTGACGAAATACGTCATAAATGTTAGAATCTAAATATTCTTGATCATAAGAATCAGAGGCCAAGTCTCCATGGTAACGAAAATATCAATGTCTGGCTGCGAAATTATTGTTCGTGCAAATTTAGATTTAGTTCTGAGGCTTGAAAATTATGAAATAAAATTCTAAGAAGATGTGGCGAATTACGTACGCTAGATGCACGACTAATTATTTGACCGACCGTGCTTGCCCTGTCTTTTGAAAAAAATTAAATAGCCGAACATTGACGTTGGCAGGCCAAACATGAGTAGTAAGTAGCTTCTCATAAACAAAGTCCGCGGTTCCAAGTTTGAAATAAATTCTCTTAAGAGAATCGATAGCAACACCTTTCTTAAGTCTTTAAGAAAACGTTTACCTGTACCTGTATGTTTACAAACATATTCAATAATATTTTCTTTTCTTTATTTACGAATGAAATGGGTTCATCTCTCGTCGTTTCCTCCTTCTGTTACAGCTAATAACATTATTGACTAAGTAACCAAACATGATAAGATTGAGCCTAGTTTTCTCTCATGCTTACCTTTAGTTAAACAGGATGTATCTTTGAACATATTGAATATGAAAAGCTGCTGAATCCGAAATTATGAAATGCGAATGTTGCTTTTCGTCATTTTAATTTTATTTCAAAAAACGACGATTCTTAGGCAAAATATTAAAAAAAATTGTACTTCCAAGATGCCTCGGGCCTTAAAACAAAATCCAAACCACTTCAGCGTATGAGCTCCCAATTAGAATACGATATCAATTGTTTCGATTGTGAAATATATGCAGAAATAATAGCAATTTTCGTTTTTGAATCAATTTCTACAGCTACCGCTTCAAAGTCATTGCTTAAATTAATTTCAGTGTACTGAATTGAGTTATGCACCAAAAGTGCAACTCCTCCAAATTTGTTAGTAGCTGTATTTGTTATGATGTCGTAATTTATTGGTATTGGTATATTAAAATTTGAATAAGTACGTGTTTCTTGTAAAGAAATTATTTTTGGAAAATATTCTTTAATAAAAAGTAAAAGTTCACTGTAATTATTAATATAAGCTTTTATATTCCATTGCTGAATAACTAAAGACATATTTCTAAATGTACACGAATGTTGTGTCTTATGCTGGTATAATTTTGATACGTCCTGTATAATATTTTCTACAGTTTCGGTTCGGTTATATTAACCACTGAACCCGTAGACGAATGAGGGAGAAAAAGAGTATTTCTATCATATACCACGGGGTCAGTGGGCAAGTCACGTTTTCATGTCTCACTCATTGGTTGGTCATAGTCGGAGTCTGAACATTGGGAGTATGGTATACTTTTTGATTTATTTTTAATTTGGCTTAACTTACGTTTTGATATATTCTTAGGCAGTAAAGTGATGTTTTTAATGCAGTTGGAACTAATTGTACATTTTTTGTTGTCGGTGTTGTTGTTAATCCATCTACATTGGATAAAACCGACTTTGTTGTTGGTGTTGTTGTAACCTCAAGATCGAGAGAGTCAATACAGGAGTAAGAAATCAGTTCTCCTTTATTACTGGTGTTTGTTGTGTTGTTTGTTGCATGGTTGGAGTATGCATTTTTGTGGTGATACTTTTCGCTGCGAATGCGGCTAGCGTAACTGATGAGTATGTATGTATGCTGTTGTTTTTGTTGATGTCTCGCATTATAAATAGAGTATGCTGTTTTACGAAATACTTTCTGCAGTTCTTTTATTGCTGTGATTTTTTGTTTTTCTACAAAAAACCGGACATTTTTTGTCTAACGTTATATGTTTTGCTGTTGACATATTTCCTGGAATTGCTTGCAATTTACACAGCTCACTTCATTTGTAAAAGATTTCATTTTGTCAACTTCAGTGTTTTGTTGTTGGCCACATATTACGCACGTTTTTCAAGCACTGAACACTTTCTGAGTATGCCCGAACTTCAAACATTTGTTACAACGCATTGGGTATGGAATGTAAGGTCTCACCAGTACTTTTTCATACCCAATGGATATAACTCAGGTAGACAAGACGTGGCGAAAGAGATAATTATTAGGCCTTTTTCAATTAGTTCCTCTTCTACTTTTCTTTTTATTTTCCGGATTTCACATACCGCTTGATCCTGTAGTTATCTTAAAATTTCTTCTTCATCAATTGCTCAATTCGTTTAAGTATATGTCTGCCTTACATTCATTGAGGGAATTATGGTCTGTGAGGGCTACTAAAGCTATTTCCGAAAGTGCAGTTAATTTAGAAACTATTTCTGTTTGCTTTTGATCTTTGGTTTCTATCAGAACTGTGCCGTTACTAATTTTTTTGCACTGATCAACTGCACCACCGCCGGTATGATCTACCATTTTTTAATAAGAAAAGGTGACATGTTTTTTAATGTTTCATTGCTGGTGCTTATACGTTTCATAACCATAAATTTCGGCTCAGGTATATATGTATGAATACGTTTTTGTTAACATGAGACCTCAACCTATAAGGTATGTCCGGAGGTTGACCCATTATGAAGGGTATTTTATCTATATTACTTCGACATATTTCTTATAGATATATATATATATATATATATATTAGTTTTAACACTGTATTTGATATATTGGTTCACTTTTTATAATGGTTCTCTTTGCACAGTTAGACACAAAATGGATTTAACCGTAAAAAATACTGAATAGGCCAATAAGCGAGAGAACAGTAGAATTCCACGTTTGGTCGCTTTAGCTGTTCGTCAGAGACTGAAACATACATAATACTTCACATAAAATGTACAAATTTCGCTTTACGTACTTTTTTACCGCTTTTTCGCAAAAAGGGATTACATTTTATCCCATTTCTACTGCCTTCGCAAAAGCAACCTTTTGTAGGAGAGAGCCTCAATTGAATCATATCACTTTAAATATGAAAGAAGTGGAGTGAACATAATGTTGTTCGGGTGAATTTAGATTATAATTCCATTTGAAATTTAATAAACTCATATATGGAGAGTGTAATCTGAAACCTTGTGTGCGTACAAAAAAATGTATCTATTAATACCAAACAAATTGCTAAAAGCAATCAAACGAGTTTTGTTAATATATGTATATACACATACAGTTCCTGAATTAAAAACAAAAATACTCAACATGCACGATTTCGTCTATTTCAAAGAATATTTGCTATTCTATTCTTAATATTGCTTAACTTTTTGAAGCTGCACCTGGAACTTTTGCAAATTACATCAGGATTCCTTTACAACCAATTGAATGCGCTACTGGACTGATTTGATAATTGCGTAAATTTTTCGTTTTTAAATATACATATACACAATACATGCACATAACCAGCAGTAGGCCTGAATGAAACTTGGCGTAAAGGATAAAGTGCATCCAAGTCACCACTTTGTCGATTTTTTTTGGGTAGCTTTTTGATGACACTGCCAGCGAAGCGTCTACAATTTGTACTTTGCGATAGCTGTATGTAAAGTCAATTTTTGGATTGTTTAGTTCGTTTGTTTGTAATGAAACCATGCGGAATAATATAATCAATAGTTCTACGGGTACTAGTGAATTCTCAATGTCGAGCACATTAAATGTCTACAACGTATACGTAGTCAGTAGTACTGGGGATAAAGTCAATCGCGAATTAATACAGTTTTACTATGCCTTGTTTTGATTTCGTAATTTTTACACATTGAGTAGATATCTCCACCAATGTATGTATGTTCGACTATTCTATCCGAAAGAATGAGAAAATAATAATAATAATAATTTGAAAACAATCGGTCTCTAATTTTCAATTTAAGGAAGATCATCAGGGGCGGTTATTATTTTTTTAACACACATACATATACATACACATATGGTGATCTCATCGGAGTGAACTAGAATCAAAGTCAGTGTGAAAAAAGATTAAACGGAATTCGTCCCAGCAGAAGCATACGGATTTTTCTCCGATCGTAGTGGATTCACTCCGATTTCTTTTTTAGTTTTGAAATCTATTTCCTACTCCAGTGTTTTTCCCCTCTTTAACATTCGCATTCATAATGTATTACCAAATTTTACGGTAACCAAAAATTAAAGCTCAATAACTTCTGTGATAACCAAGACGGTAATTTTTTAAGGCATTTTGTTGAATCTTCTTCAAAATTTGTGTAAACTTATTTCGTCAAAAATATTTCCACGCTCTGTAGGCTGTTTGAGCAGTTTTTGGCCGAATTAGAAATTATTGGTTAGATGTTAAGTTGTTTTACAAAAAAATAAAATAACCTTTTAAATTACTGTTACACATATATACACATAAAGTTTAAACTCCAGTGCAATAAAATATCTTCAAAAGTACAAAGTTATTTGGAAAGAAAAAAGACCTTGTTTGAAAAATGAAAAAAAAAAATTAAAACGCATACTGCAAATTTGGGGAAAATCAACTTAGCAATAACGTTAATCATTTGGATCGACACGAGAGCTCAAACTTCCATAGGAGAAAGGAAGAGGCTATTAAAAACCAGACTTGTTACTCGTGACACAAAAGGACGCAAATCGACAAAACGAATTGACTATGGTAATGTCTATTTTCAATAAGAGCCAGATATCAGAAAAACTTCGAAATAAGAATTTTCCTTTTATAATAAAGTACAGACATTTCCTCTAATAAGCGTCTTGTCTTAGTTCCGCGAGATTTATAAGAGAAAAATATTAACGACAAGTTTTTCGTAATAATTAAGCTATGCAATATCAGGTACCATACAAAATTATTTCCCAATATTTCCTGGCCAAAACTTTATGTTGTTGTTGTAACGGTTACTCAGACCCTGCAAGATCGGTTCAACCATGGTCGTTATCATCAAACTCATCTAGGGGGAGGCCCAAGAATCGCGCAGTTTGGACACGGTTGGACCAAAGTAGATGAGCCGGTTTTAAAGGGCAAGTGAAAAGGTGGGAGGTATCGTGCGGGGAGATATGACATGCCGGACATACATTAAGTACGTCTGCGTTGATTCTGGAAAGGTAGGAGTTTTACCTGCTACAATATCCTGATTGTAGTTGAGCCAGAGTGACGCGGGATTCACGAGGCAGCTGGAGCTCCTCATCTGATATGGGTGGTGGGCGAGAGTTGACGAAGGTGGTAATTGTCTCTCGGTGAATGCCGTTTAAGACTACCCGGTAGGTGGCAAACAGCAAAACCGGGGAGAGAACGCCACCTTGTGGTATTCTTTGTTTAATTTTTCTCTGTTTGACGTTGAATCTCTAAAATATACCCACAGCTGTCGACCACTCAAGTAGCTTACAGTCCACCACCTCAGACCCTGTGGGAGAGTGGATGTGCCTTTGATAGGCCACTAAAGACGCCACTAAGACGGTTCTTGCACAGGAGCGGTTACGGTTAAGGCCACGAATCACCTGGGTATTTATGACGTTTAGTGCTCTTGTTGTGCTGTGCACTTTCCGGAAGCCGTGTTGATGCTTAGTCGGGCCCAAGTGGTGTGTGAAGTAGGGGGCCCCCCATAGCATATCTTCGAGTGTCTTTACCACTGGTGAAAGAAGGGAAATCGGTCGAAGAAGGGAAATCGGCCTTTGGAATGACGAGGGTGGATTTTTCAGCATCAACATGCTTAGTCCATCAGAACCAATGACTTTGTAGGCTTTAGCCTTCCCGATCGGACTGGGCCAGGTGATCACGTTCGGTGGCAAATGTTGCCGCTTCCGCTGGGAACTTGGACGAATTTCCGGTTTTCGTAAAGCGGGAACGAATTGGGCCGTAGCGGTCGTGACCACCCTGCGGAACTATCGTTCGCCATCGCGAATATCTATCGGTGTGGGTAGGGCATTGAAGGCACTCTCGGTGAACTCCATGAGTCCGGATCAACCAGCTTTTTTAAAGATGATAAAAGTCTTTCGTTCCGCAGAGACAAAGTCGGCCGGTATATCTATTGGAATATGGGTAGGTGGTCTGATGCAAGCGATAGCATAAGTCGACACGTTATGCTATTTATCAGACCTGCACAAGCTATTGTTAGATCAGGCGAGCTACTGCAAATACCCCTATGTCAGGGTGATATCCAGCCGTGCAGCAGGTAACAGGCGGTATATATACTATAATAAATATTTCGCGATCGACATCGTCTGACCGGATAGCTATGCCCTGACACTTAAGTACTACCCTTAATCCCTCCGGTCGCTGGCTTCTTCAATAAAACGATACTGAACTGTGTGGTGTGTGATGAATGCTAAGCCACCACCATTATCGCGCTCGCGATCCTTGCGATATACATTATATCCGTTGCAATATAACAAAGGGTTTAAGGACTTCGTGTAACCCAATCTAAGAATTCTCTGGAATCATTGGGGAGGAAACGTTGAAAGAGCCAGATGCCATAATAGATAGGAAGAAAAATATACTTAAAATATATAATAACAAAATCCCACTTAAATCACACACTTCGTGCGATGTTTGTTAGACATTATGTAAAAATTTGCCTATTGAAGGTCACGAGAAAGTTAACATTCTATTACAAAAATATTCAGAAATTTTCAATAGGGCTTTCGATTTCTGCTCATACATTCTCGAGTATTTCGATGCTACTTCGCTCACTGCATACTTAGTGTTAGGATATTTATAACAACGAATACCAAATTAGTGCAAATAATCCAGAAATATTATCTAGTTGAATATTGAGAGGCCCGAGAAGCTCGTGAGAAAGCGGTCCTCGCGAGAAATTACTTACTTACTTACTTAATTGCCGCAATAACCGGTTAAGCGATTTTGGCCGAAATTTTCCTACAATTTGTAGTAAGCGTTTTGATGTTGTAACACAAATTACGCGGTACAACATATCAAAAACCCATAACGGGAGCTTATAACTCCATTCTGATTTCCAAATTAGTGGTAATTGATAATGGAAAATCATTGAACTCCGCCTCAATTTCAGCATTGCTAAAATATTAAATGAATATCGAAGTGTTTGTTACACAACCTTATGCTAGCACAACAAAGGGACAAAAGGAAAGATTCCTCTCAACACTTTCTGAAATAAAGAGATGCCTAAAATTTGACAATAGTAGCTTAACTTTTGAAAATTTTGTTTTTAAGTCCTTTACATTGAACCACCAAGGAAAAACCCAAAAAAGACCTTTTTGGGTACTAAGATTACTACAGACACTCAAGAGTTAAAAATAAATAGACAACGAAATGTAGAATTACTTAAAAAAAGCAACAAAAAGGCCTCGAATATCATAATAAGAGAAATGAATTAAAATACCATTCTGTAGGTAAACAACATTTCGTCAAAATTATTGGGGGTCTTGCGGTAGAAGCTGTTGCACAATTTGAACTTTGTATGGATACATCTTAAGATTCAACTTTAAAATTCTCTGTAATGATGTTCAGGGTATGCCCAATTGGCCGGAACGGCGACGAGTTTTGACAGATGGATCATTTGCAACACTCTGCTGCACAGCTTCCACGTTGTCTTCAGTACGAATATTTCGATGAGCACCTCTTCCTGGACGGTAGGCAACTGAACCCAGTTCCTCAAAACGGTGAACTAAACTTGTAATCATGGAAGATGTGGGCGCTGATCTTACGTTAAAAAAACGGCGATAATTTCGCTGCGTCAGAACAATTGATCGTTGAGAAGAATAATAAAAACTGATAATTTTAATGCGTTGTTGTGGACTGTATGTATTCATTTTAAATTTCCAAGAGTTCAGTTATAATCTTCAAAAAGAAAAAATTAATTATGTATGTTAAAAAATAAAAAAGTTATTTGTGTTTCACATCAGCTGGTCTTACATATTTGGGCCACCCTGTACAATAATCAGCTAACTAGCTTCAAACAATCAATTTTGCAAACAATTTTTTATCAGTTGTAATATTTAAATTTTATTTTTGATTTCTCCGATCAACATACATAAATCTATAAATATCTATGTATTTCAATTTACTGTAAAAACTATTTCAGCAAAAAATATACCATATCATATGCGTTTGCCCGTATTTTCGAATTCATGTGAATTATTATGAATTATCATGGTTTCTTATGAATTTTGATGAATTATTGCTGAGACCACCACCAAGCATCAATGTCATTCAAACCAACTAGGAACCCGCGTTGGGTTCGACGTTGGTATGACAAACACAATGAGTTCGACCTATGTACATATAAAATGCACAAAATTTGCCTGTTTCAAGCGCAAAGCAACAGAGTGCCACACAACTTCGCGACCGAAAAAATGGGTATGAATTAGTTGTGCATTCATGAGTGAATGAATTTATGCAGATGTCTAGTGCCTATTGAGGCAGAGAACTTATCATAAATGTGTTTCTTAATACATTTGAAATCTTGTTTCCAAAAAAACTTGTCAGGAAAAATTATTAAAAAATTATTTCTAAAATTTTCCATAAACTTCATTAAAGTTACAAATTTAAAAAAAATATAAACAAATTAAAACAAAATTACATTTGAATGTATTTATGTACTGTACATATGCACAATATGTAGTACTTTTACTTGCAAGTCATTATGAATATTTTTGAAAAAAGCTGAAATTCAAAGTATGAAATAATATGAAATTAATACATAATTAACTCTTTTTTAAACTTAAAAAAAAAAAATCAGGATAAATTACTTAAAATAAAAGAAGAAAAGTTGCCTTAAATTAAATTATATGTTGAAGCATAATATGGTATTTTTATCATGACATCATGAATATTTTAAAAAATTAAAACAAAGTGAAATATTAAAATATCCAAGCATATTTATATTTTTACTTAGAAACATGAATTAATTAAATTTTTATTTTCGTTTAATAAAAAAAATTGTTAAATATGATTTTTTATAATATAATAAATATTACTATGAGTTTGCTTCCAATTTAATATTTGATTTGATTTCATTTTTCTGTAGATGCGAAATAATATACGATCTACATAAATTATAAATTTGTTCAATTGTATCAAAAATTTGTCTTGGCAAACAATATTCACGGGAAACTGAATCAAGTAACAATTTAGATGAAAGAGTTGAATTGTGTTCTGTGGTACAGTTGGTTCAGGAGGCGCCGCAATATTCTTTATACCTTCGTTTTGCATGAGTTCGGAACCGGGCCAGGCGCTTTTGGTTTAAAATTTATTAGACTTTTACTTTTTTTGCAAATTCTTGCACTAGCATACATACATATGTGCATACGTATGTTGATATACATATGTATGTATGTATACTTCCTGAGAATACTACATTTGATTGTACAGTCATAAATAACTAATATGTTATCAAGTATACGATCATATATGCACACATCTACATACATACATACATATATGTATGCATATCTATGTACATAAATTCATATGCATCCATGTACATACATACTCACATACTATGTGTGTACTTACCTGCATGTGCATAAATTCAACCTTGACCTACGCTAAATCTAAATCAAATCACAGCGCAATCACAAGTGCAGCTGCACTTGTGCTTGCGCCGGCGCGAAATATTCTAAAATATCTGAAACTACATACAACAACAAAAAATTCATTCATAAACGCGTGCGCGTATTCCTAAAAACCAATGCCGTTCATTCATAAGCGCAAGCATTTCATCTCCCCGCGCACGCAAATGTTCCCCCTCAACGATCTTTTCCGCGACGAACACAAAAATGCTAAAATCTAAAATTTTACAAACCATCGACGGTCATTGAAAATTTCAACATCGCACAATAATGCAATTGGCCAACGTAGTCTGACAAATTGCTGGCATTCTAGAACTTTTGTCCAAATGCGCATCAATTCATTTGCGTACACGTGCACGCGCAATTGGCGAATCGACACAAAAATTGCCGAAAAACAGAAAAAAATATTCTTTTGCTTACCGTTCCCTTTCCCTTTCAACCCTTCTCTTATACACACTTGTTGCATAACTCCTCTTCCGTCTCTACTTGCCCCGCTGGCAAGCAAAAAACAGTTTTTTTCTCGGGTTACTACTTTTTCTTCTTTGTTTAATTTTTAGTTGGATTCGTAAATTGTTCTTCTTCTTTCCGCACACAATGCTATGATTTGCATAATTAGCCGTATAAGCGAACACCATGAAGTGTCTGCTGTGGCTTAGCGCGTATGGTCGCCTGCCACATTATCATATTGCATGTTTTAGCTCTTGCCCCATAGTTCGAATCCCAGCATTTTTTCGTGCCTTGTCTAATTTTTATGGATTTTTTTTTTAATTCAATACAATATATTTATTAACTTTCATACATTTTTGGAAATCTTTTTTCATTCACATTCCTATTCTGATTTTATTGCGTTACGAATGAATATACAAAATTATTGAATAGTTTTCATTTTTTTAAATAGTTTAAGATGTGAAATATAAAGAAATTGGAATAAAATCCTTTATTAAACTATTATGTTTAATATTATTTAATATTAAAAAAAAAAAAAGATTTAAAAAAATATATTAATTAAAATTAAATTTAAATTATTTCACTTCATCAGTTACTAGAAAAAGGAAATATTGAAATAAATTTTAATAAAAAGATCCATTATATTAAATTCGTTTATATTACATTATATATAAAAATTAAATTTTCAATAAATTATTTACTTTTTTAAATTTATTTAATTCGGAAAATACCTATCAACCAGAAAATGTTCCCGCAACATTAAATTTTTGCATTTGTCTGCTTTTTAGCATGCATTTTACCATTTCGCAGCGTTTTAACATCGGAAAAAAAATTAACATTTCAATTCCGCAGCGAAAACGTTTCAACTCTGTTAAGAAATACTAAATAAAAATGTTCGACCTGAGTCGTTTGCACCTTCTCATTGTTTAATGTTCTCTGATTGCGGCTCAATAGCAATATCATTTGAAATATAGAGGTTTTCAATAGGAACGCTACAAAAGTTTTTTTTTTTTAAATAAAACAAAAGCGGTTTGGGATATGAATTAATAATAATAGGCCCAACGGTTACCCTCTTTCCCGCCCAACCGACACGAGGGGCACAGTCCGCATGACGTACGGATCTTTTTTTTTTTATTTTTTATTATTTTTTTTTTGTGCCGAGTTGTTAAAAGGAAAAAGTTTGTTAAGCGTCGAGATCCAAAACTGCTCAGCTTCAGAAAAAAACTTCATCAGCTGAATCAAATATATATTATACCGCCGTTAATCATTTATTGAGAAAGGGCAGTACAGCTCTTTTTATGGTGAAAAAGTGAGTCCGAAATATCAAAAGTGCTGGAAAGACAGTTGAAATCTTGACATTAACATCGGAAAGGTTCATTTAATTCATAATTGGTTTTACACTGTTTTAAATAAAGAGGTTTAAAGTGGCTTGAAATCACGAGAAGGAACATTAAGTTTAACTTCGGCAATAAGAAATGTGCTTGCGATAGACCCTGTGAGTAGTTTAGTAATGAATATTATGCCTAGCATTTCTCTACGGCTGGAAAGAAGAGGAAGATTTATTAGCTTCAAACGATCTAAAGTCTCTTAGGGCAAAAAGTAAGAACTGTTTTTGAATTGATTCCAGCCGATCAATGTGAACTTGATAACGTGGGTTCCAAACTATCGAACCGTATTCTAGCATATGTAGGTCTTACTAAAGTTGTAAAAAGAGCCTTTGTTACATATAGGTCCTTGAATTCTTTTGACCATCGTTTTATAAAGGCAAATATCCCTCTAGCCTTATTAGCTATAGCATTAACATGACTATTAAAATTAAGTTTGGAATCCATTGTAACTCCCAAGTCAACAAAGTCAAACACTTGATCCAGAGTATAGTTATTTATTGTGTAAGAAGCTGGCTGAATAGTTCTTCGTGAAAAACTCATAAATTTACATTTTTTCAATCAACTAAGCTGTTAATATCTATTTGTAATAAATTTCTTTCTTCAATCGAAGCGTATGATTTAAAAAGTTTTACATCATCGGCATACATTAGTATATTCGAATATCTTATTGCAGTAGTAATATCATTTATGAATAACAAAAACAGAATCGGGCCTAGATGGCTGCTTTGGGGAACTCCCGAAGTAACATTAATGACATTCGAAAAGGCATTTTTGAATATAACGATTTGAGATCTATCATGTAGATAAGAAGAAATCCAGCGGAGGAGAGAGGGTGGAAAGCCCAGCAGATCAGGTTTGTGGATGAGTAAGGGGTGGCAAACTTTGTCAAAAGCTTTACTGAAGTCGGTGTATATAACATATGTTGGAATATTTTCTCTAAAACCATATGAAATATGAGTTGTGAATTCCAGTACATAAATTGGTAATAGTTGATTTGCCCTTACAAAATCCGTGCTGAGAGTTTGCGATTGATGAAGAGATCGAATATTTTAACTGATTAGTAATAATTGCTTCAAATAGTTTTGGAATTGCCGATAGCTTTGCTATTCCACGGTAATTTTCAATCGAAGACCTATTGCCGCTTTTATGAAGAGGGATTATAAAAGACTTTTTCCAAACTGACGGGAAATTACCTTGTTTTAGCGACAAGTTAAACAAGTTTGATAAAGGCAGATATAGATAATCAGCAAATTGTTTAAGAATATATGTCGGAATCATATCAGGACCGTACCTGAATGATTCTTTTAAAGGTAAAATAATACATCTTCAGAAGATATTACTGGATCATTAATCGAATTATTAGTATATAGATAATATGGATATTTATAAGGGGGAAGATTGACTTTAGTGGAATAGTTAGACTCAAAGAATTGTGCAAATAGGTTAGCAATGTCTTCATTGTCGCTAGACACAGTGTTCTGATGCCTCATATTTAAAGGAAAACCATTTACTTTACGCTTTGAGTTTACGAAACCATAAAATGATTTAGGGTTACAAATAATATTCTTTTTCATTTTATTTTGGTATTCTTGGTAAGATTTCTTATTTAATTAGAAAAATGTATGTCGCAGAACTGAGTACTTTAAATAATCTGTAAGTAAACCTGTTTTTTTATATTGTTTGAAGATACGCGATTTTTTATTTTTCAACATTCTCAGTTCCTTATTAAACCATAATTGTATTGGCTTGTTTAGGTACGTATTTTAGAAATAAACTATACAAAGTGGTATTAAAATGCATTACGTTTTCTTCAACATCACCACTATAATTGGGCCATGTTAAATTGGAAAGTTCATTTCTTATTTTTTTTAATTCGGCCTTAGCAAAATCAAAGCGAGTACTAGAACCTACTGCTGTCGTATCACACCCCCGAGCAACACCCATGATTTCGAAAGTTATCTCAATTGCAGGATGGTAAACGTCTTCTGGCAAAACAAGAGGATCACATCGATTTAGAGAAGATCTGGAAATATCATCAACGAAAACCAAATCCAAAACCTTCCCAAACTTATTTGGAAGAACATTAATCTGACTTAGGCACAGTTCAGCCATCTCATCCAAAAAGTCGCAGCTACCCAATCGCGTAGAAACTGGTACAATGTTATAGTCAATCATCTTCCAGGATATGTGCGGGAGGTTAAAGTCACCCAGGACAATCATAGAGTCAGAAGATTCAGTCATTGAACTAACGATTTTAAGAAAAGAAATATGTTGGGTATATACAGACAAATCAGACTGAGGAGGTATATAACAGAGAGCTAAGTAGATATAACCTGTGCCAAGCTGCACTCGGATGCACATAAATTCAATGGATTCCGTAGCAGGAACACAAATTTCTTCTGAAGGAATAGAAGAATGAACAGCTAGTAGAACACCACCCCCAACTCTGCACAGGCGATCATTTCTGTAAACCTGATATTCACTGCAAAAGATTTCCGAATTAAAAACGTGAGGCGTAAGCCATGTTTCGGTAAACGAAATAATATTATAATTGCACTGAAGGCTTGTCAAACACAAGTCAGTTAATTTAGTGTTCAAACCTCTTACGATCGGCCAGAATGAATTGTTTAGTAGAGCATCGAACTTTTCTAAAGCAACATCAATTTTAAAAGAGGAGATATTCCTTTCATATTTGAAGTTAAATTTCCTGATTGTTAAGTTGTCAATTTTAATTTTTGATGCAATGTAAAACTCAATGTCCTCGACAGTAGTGTCTTTGGCGAATCTTGACACAAAAATTGATTTTCTTTGTGGAACCACTACCAGCTTCTTGGTAGTTGTTTCAACAACTTTAGGCGGTATAGAAAGTTCGCGGTTTTTACTGGCAATTGACCTTGCTGAAGAGGATTTGGATGTGAAAGGCTCCACTATCTGCGGAATTGGTGAAGCTAAATTAATTAGTTCTGATGAGGGAGTTGGAATAACGACCGGAGTTGGATTTAAAATCACTGAATCAGACAGACTCTCAACTCGCTTACGTTTATTTTCACGATTAGAGTTATTGACAGGAGGTGAATCATTTAAGCATTTAAACGACTTAAACAAATTCTCATAAAAAGTAAACTTTTCGGTAAGTACCGAAAGCTCCTTCCAAATTTCAGAAAACCCGTGCCTAGTATGTTTAAAGCATTTAAAAAGATCAACTTCGGTCGATCTACAATTTAAGCATGACCAGCGTAAGCCTTTCCCATCATTAATTGAGTCTAAAACTCTACCTGTCAATCCAGCACACTACATATGGGCCAACCCATCACACAGCCAGCACGACACATAGCGTTCGGACTCACTTTTAATTTGACAATTTGCAAATATGCAAGCCATATTAGATCAAAGAAAAGTGTAAGTTAAAATAAAACAAAATATAGATTAAAGTTTTGAAGCTATAAAACGAACAGTTTTAGATACACTGTATTGCGACACTTAATAAACACGCAAACAGCTGTAACAAAAAAGAGAAAGCAAGAGATGAGTAAAGTACAAAGTAAAACAAATATGTACGCACAAAAACAACTGCAAGAACAAACAAAGCCAATTAACAACAAATACAATTGCAAAATATGACTCGGCAATTAAATGAGTTATTAAATTAAATTGATTCAAAACAACAGCAGATGCAAACCAAATATGTTTGAACTTATCTTAGATCGATCAACAAAGTGTTGGCACTGATTTCTCACACAAAATATTTAAATATAAGTGATTAAAATTTAACTTATTTATTTAAATAGCACGGAACAAAAAAAATTGCAACTACACAGCTTAAAATTTATAAATACGTGAAAGTACATTCGATGCCATCATGTATGGGACTCGATTTCTTTTACATGGGCACCACGGGCAAGCCTGCAGAAGTCCAGACGCTGAACCCAATTTTCGACGGTTTTCGAGCATAAATCGGCCGATACTGCTGCAATTTCACGTTCGATATTCGTACGAAGTTCATCAATCGTCGCTGGCTTGGTGGCATAGACCATAGACTTGACGTAGCCCCACAGGAAATAGTCTAACGGCGTCAAATCGCACGACCGAGGCGGCCAATTGACTGGGCCATTTCGTGAGATAACACGTTCACCAAACTTGGTTTTCAATAAATCGATTGTGACATTCGCTGTGTGGCTTGTGGCGCCGTCCTGTTGGAACCACATATTGTCCAAGTCCATATCATCCCATTCGGGCCAAAAATATTCGGTTAACATTGGGCGGTAGCAATTCCATTCACAGTAACGTGCCGGCCTTGATCATCACGGAAGAAGTACGGCCCAATGACGCCGCCGGCCCATAAATAGCATCAAATCGTAATTTATTCAGGATGCAATGTTGACTCATGGAGTACGTGTGAATTGCTGCCTGTCCATAACGCATATAGAGCGGGGAAAAATATGGCGTCGTTTGCTGTCACTATCGGTCTACTTTTGTGCGTCCCTATTGCAAGACCCGTTATATGAACATACGTACATATGCACATATGTATGTATGTACATACATATGAATCTTTTAAATAAACAAGCTATGTGAGAAAAGCTTTTCGATGCATGGATACCTCATTTTATGAATGAAATTGATATTATCCATATAGATACATAATTATTTTCTACTGAGCAAGAGGATTTCATATGGCTAACCCATGCTTAATCCTAATGTTGCTAAAGGTATGACAAATACTATTTTTTAACTTGCTTTCATTTCCTATTATTGCAGTTTCCACTATATTTTAGTAATCTTCATTTATGGCGAACTTTTTTTAAATATTCGTTTAATAAGTGGCAGCTTTAATATTGTTTATCTACTTTCTGCCCCTTTACGAAAAATGTGCGTGAACTCTTTAAATGTGATCACTTAAATGGGAGTGTAGTGTAATTTGTTTATGATAGATTCGCAAATGCTTTTGGACTATATTAGGCAACTGTGTTAACAGGAAAATCTGTCTATTTTGGCATACACACGTGTAGATTGAGGGTTGGTTGTAACATCGCAGATACACTCAGAAAACAAATCGTTCTAAAACACACAAAACAAGTCCAAAATCAAGCCCATCCGTTGACAAAAGTCTGGGTTAAGTACGGTTTTTCCCAACTCAAGAACGCCGGGCTTATTTTGAGAACGGTCCACCGTTCCACTTTTGAGAACAGTTTGGTCTTGATTAACGAACTTTTTGTGCTTGTATTGGAAACGTTTTGTACTCATTTTAAGAACGTTTTGCGCTTGATTTGAGATAGATTTGTGCTTGTTTTGGGAACATTTTTTTCTTAATTTTAAGAACGTTTCGTGCTTGTTATGAGACCGCTTTGTGCTTCTTATGTGAACGCATTTTCTTCATTTTAAGAATGCTTTAAACTTGATTTAAGAACTTTTTTATTTCATTTCAAGTACTCTTTGTGCTGGTTACGAGAACGTTTTTTTTTATTTTAAGAACGCTTTGTGCTTGATTTAAGAACGTTTTACGTCTTTTATTAAGCACGTTTTTCTTTCCTTTCAATAACGTCTTGTTCTTGTTTTAAGAACGGTATGTGTGAAAACTATTTATAAATCCGTTCAAATTTCGAAGATCAGATTTTATACATACATAGTTGTACAGGAAGTTTTTTCTTACAAGCTATATTATATTGGTATTTAAAACCCTATAATCAGGTGTGCTTTTTAATTTTAATAATTTTGTACAAATCTACTCATCGTATATATATTTACATATGCATATTTCATATCTGTTGGTATTGTAGTTCCGTGCTTTAAAATAAAAATATATATAGATTTTATTTGTACTTAATTCTGAAATACATTTTTCCATTGTTCATTGGATATATGTATATGCATCGGTAAAGTTATAAATTCGTCAATATTTTTAAAATAAACATTATCTCTAAACATTATTTTGCTGTACAACAAAATATTTGATTTTATACAGCTCAATATGATTTTCATTCGTAGCTAAATAATAATTGGTTTTGTATTGAGTTCCTTTAAATAATATTTCATAGCATATTTCACAGGTTTCAAAATCAATGTTGTCGGTTGTTTGTATACTACTAAAATAGTCTTTTTTAGTTAAATTAACAATGTTAGAGGATTTATTTTAAAATGATTTATCAATAGTCTAGGTGTTTGAAACCTCTTATGGCATTTAAAACAAATATACATTTTTAGGCGTTTATATTACTATCAGTTAAACATTTTAAAAGCGGAGTTACATTTGCTGACTTTATATCAAATACTGTATCTATTTCATAAAAATATTTCTGTATAAAAAGCCATACATTACTGCACGCTTTTGGATATTTTAATGATAACACGTTGAAAATTTTGAAACAAGTATCTAAACTTTCAATGAATGAATACATTTTAAAGAGCGTATTATCGAGATACACATAATATCCTTTGATGTCTATATCAGAAAATCCTTCTACGATGAGAAAAGGCTGCAAAGTTAGCCCAGCAGAGTAGTATTTAGAGATAACAGCATCAACCTGTCTCTTAAAATCATTGATGGTTACAACTCGCAAAACTAGGCTTTCCTGCGAATCTACAATTGTCACTTTTTTATTGCTTTTTCCTGAATTATCCTTAAATTTTGATGTCGATGGTAAAATAGCGTTCAATAAAATTGTATACAGGTAATCTTGAGCATCTAGTGGATAAAAAGCTTAAAGTTATGCAGTCAATCATTAAAGTAGGTATAGTAAAATTTTAATGTAAATTTGCATGTATTATATTCAAAACTTCTCTTATCTCCCAAGCAAAATAAATTATCATACGTCAAGGGTGTCTCTAAGTTGGCAGTAAAACTGCATAAGTACTCGAAAGCTTTTTAAAAATCTTATGAAAAATTTAAAAATTTCGATGAAAATTTCTTTAATTTAGGAATTTAGTGCAACAATAAACAAAAGTTTAACATAATAATAAGAGAAGTTTGATATAAAATGCATGATAAACAATTTTATCAAAATTTTAACTACACTTTTGTGCCAAAGCTTTCACATTATTATGCTTAAGTTAAATGGGATACAAACTACATTACTGAAAACGAATAAAAAAAAATTAAAGAATATGTACATAATTTGCTTCCTTCACTTATACAAATACGTAAGTGTGAATGAGAATGTATGTAAATCGCTTTGCGTAGGTCGCTGTTATAAACCAACCTGTATTGATAAAAGATTTTGCTTTTCCAAATATGTATCTGATTGCAGAAGTCATTATGAATATTAAATTCATAATATTTACCAACTTGTGTCTTAAAATTGTCCCATTTCGAAAATAGCAAATGACCTTTTGATGAGTATAGTATATCAAAATCAATGTTTATCTGAAAAATAAAATCAATTTATGTATTTGTATATGTGTTAATACCATATAACTAACCAATTCTGGAGCCCTGGCGTGTGATAACTTGGACCAGGCTAGAAAAAAGTAGTAGCTTTTCAATTCTTTTAAGTCGTTTTGACGGATATGAAAGGTCTTTTTCCATTTGTCGCATACCTCATCCCAGTTTGAGCTGTCTCTATTAAGAGAAGTCTTTAGGGGAAGGCCGATTGTTTTGTCGAACTCCACCGATTGAACAGAAGTAGTAGAACTATTTGATTGGGTAAGGGTAGGCTCTATGCTTAAATCTAATTTACGTCTTTTGCATGCCTTATTTTTGTACTTGGCAAAAAATTTTCCGCTGGCATTGTTATTTCCCTTTCGAGGTATGTATATATTAAAAATCCTATTGAATAAATGAAAAATTTTAAATTTTAAATTTGGTCTACTTTTTCAGGTACTGCTGCATTTTAAGAAACAATATTACCTTCATGTCATTCTCACTGGGGAATATCGAACAAATTTCACGGAACAAACCATTAAAGTCTTGTGACTTGAGCACAATGCTGCTTCTTATTACCTCCTCAATAATGATGTCAATTAAGTCCTTTCTATGGCTACGAGTCAGTGATTTGTGTTTTTGGAAGTATTCTATTATGGCTCTCCTTTTTGACGATTCACAAATTAAAGCGAATAAATTCTGTAAATGGTAGGAAATATACCAACACAATTTTATAATGTACAATTTTATAGCATTTACCTTTTTAAGTACTTTCTCTTCAATGGAAAAATTTGTTACCGGTGACATGGAACTACTTGGTAGAGTCTGCAGCCAGTCAATGACTTTTTATGGCATCGATAATGTTTCGTCTTCAATTCCAAACTAATTGTAAATAAACAAGATTTTATTTTAAAAATAATTTTACTTTACTATAATTTGGCACTAAATCTTACTTCTTCTTTTCTCCAAGAAAAAAGTTTTTCGCGGAACTCCACCCGCAATCCTTAAGGTGGAACTGCCTCTTTAAGATCGTCACTTGTTAAATATTGTAAGCTTTGAAAAGTTACTTGCGCAGCTGCAAAAGTAAAATAAGTATGATAACTGTGCTTATGCATTTATATTCCAATATCAAATTGTAAAAAAAGCGGCGCAGGCGAAAATTTGGAATACAAAATGGCGCGATTTTTCATTCCAAATTTTTGTTTAATGTCATATTATGAAACTTTAGAAAAAATTATCAAAAAAAAGTATAATAACATACATTTTTTTGGTTTTTTTTTAAATTCCGTAAATAGTGATTTTGTTAAATAACAAAAAGAAATGTTTTTAAGCAACAAATACAAAATTTATTACATGAAATAAGTAAAGTATACTCCAGAGTAAGGTGTTTGAGCAAAAGTAGATGTTGCGAGTACTCCACATTAGAGCAAATTAGTAAACAAAAAAAGTTTCGTTTTTTGCAAATAACTTGAAAACGGTTAATAATATTAAATTTTAGGCGTCGGTCACGGCCCTACATAGTTACCCAAATTGCTAGTTACACCTAAATGTGAAAAAATATATGGAAAATTTCAATTTAATTGTGGAAGGTCCATTACAAAGTGCTTAAATAAGTATCAAGTTGAAAAAATTTCTTATAGGTTTTACCAATTCATGAAAGTAAATGTTGGATCTTTCCACCATTTTTTTTTTGTAAATGTTATGTACGTACGTAATTGAAAAGGTGAAATTTTCTTCTTTTTAGAACTATAAAGAAACTTTATATCGGTTGATATTCAACGAAGGCACAACTAAGTGCGAAAACACCAATTTTTGTTGAAATTGACAAAATCTATTAGAAAAATAATAAAAAATTCCAAAACGAAATAGCCATACTGTACATTGTTAAATAGTAACGCTTGCATACATACGATGTACATACATATGTACACATTCATGAACGCTCACAGTAACTTTATGTATGCATGCAGATTCCTGTTCCTACATATGCATAAAAAGGTTAATTTATGGGCTCCGTCTAGTTGCCCACGAATCTTTATTTAGCGTAATAACTTAAACTTAGACAAGGGATTATTGCTAAGCGTTAGCGTAACAAAAACCGCGTGTAATTTCCAAAAGGCCTGCGTTAAAAAGAAAGAATGAATGACATAATAAAGAGAACTTCAAAGCACTGCAGGGTCGCATTCGGTGCTGCCACAGCTACCCTCCTCCTAGTGATGTCTCACGGTTAATTTGCTGCTCGACCGGAACGCTCTTTCGCGTTCAACTTCTTAGTACCATTGTTGTCTGATTGAGATTCCCTTCCATAAATGCAGGCTTGAGCCTCTCAACCGAGACGTTTTGTGGTTTTCCGTTGACTTCGATGTTGAAAACACGATCGCTTACTCGTTTTATTATTTTATGTGGGCCTGTGTACGGAGGTTCGAGTGGTTTTTCAACGTGGTCACCTCGGAGAAACACATGGCTGCACGAGTGTATGTCTTTGTGGATAAACGTTGCTTTATTGTTGTGATGTGACGCTGGGACCGGCCGGAGTTTTCGCATATATTCTCGAATTTTCTGCAGGAACTGGGGCGCGTTTGCTTGTACCTGGTCGCTTGGTGACATTGTGACGAACTCTCCAGGCAATCGCAATGTCGTGCCATATATGTAGCATTTCGGCAGCTGAGGAATCCAGCTCTTCCTTATGTGACATCCGGAGACCTAATAGTATTGATGGCAGCATGTCGACCCATGATTGTTGACGGTTACACATCAATGAAGCTTTTAACGAGCGATGAAAGCGCTCAATGATACCATTTGAGCTTGGGTGGTATGGAGTTGTATGTATTCTTTGTGCACCGATTAGTCCAGCGAAAGCTTGAAAAAGGGCTGATTCAAACTGTGCGCCTTGGTCCGTTGTTATCACCTTGGGTGAACCAAATCTTGAAACCCAAGATGCGTGGAACTGCTTTGCCACTGTATCGGCTGTCATGTCTTTTAAAGGTGCTACTTCTGGCCACCGCGTGAAACGGTCTATCATCGTCAAACAATACCGATATCCTTGGTCTGTTGGTAATGTAATGATTTCAATGTGCTTCAAAATGTCTCGGAATAAGTTTGTTATGCCTTGTGACCTTCGCGCGTTGGCAGTTGATACAGGAACGTACACTCTGCTACGTCTTGTCTTACTGATGGCCACACGTAGCGTTGAGAAACTAGTTTTAACGTGGCTCTAACACCAGGGTGCGATAAGTTGTGGACAAAGTTAAATACCTTTTTTCGTAGCGTTTGCGGGATATAAGGACGATCCTTGGATGTGGATGTGTCGCAAAAACTTTCGATTCCTTTCTGTGGACTTCTTTTTTCCAAATGTAACGACGTTCGCTGATTTATATTTGGTAGCTCGTTATCATTCACTTGGGATTTTTGAATTTCATCATAAGTGACTATTACCGGTAAGTTTATAGCGTTTATCCGTGATAAGGCGTCCGCAACTGAGTTATCTGAACCTGGCACGTGGACAATTTCTGTTGAGAATTGAGCGATGAAATTTAAGTGGCGTACTTGACAAGGCGATGCCTTATCGAGCTTTTGGCGGAAGGCGAAAGTGAGAGGCTTGTGGTCCGTTTTTATCACGAAGTCTCTTCCTTCGAGGATGTTTCTAAAGTGTTTTATCGACAAGTAAACGGCTAGCAGCTCTCTGTCGTAGGCGCTGTAGTATAGTTGTGCCTGTTTTAATTTCACTGAGAAGAATGCTATTGGGCTCCATTGCTGATTACTGAACTGATCCAAGTGTGCACCGACGGCGGTGTTTGACGCATCGGTGACTAAGCATAGCTGGCCGTTATTAGAAAGAAATGCCAGTCTCGTAGCTCTGAGTATGCTTGCTTTGCAATTATCGAATGCTTTCTCAAGTTCAGGTGTCCACACTATCGGTGTCTTGTCATTCTTCTTTGATATTGTGAAGAGGCTGTTAAGAGGCGCTTGAGCTTCCGCAGCGTTTGGAATGCATTTACGGTAGAAGTTTAGGATGCCGAGAAATCGTCGAAAGTCGGATATGGTGTCTGGTGTTGGATATCGTACTATTATCTCTACTCTCTCCTGCGGTGGCTCCAATCCTTGTGGTGAGATCCGATAGCCCAGAAATGTTGTTTGTTGAACCCCGAACTCGCATTTGTCGAAATTGATCGGCAGAGAAGCGTCTTTGAGCAGTTTTAGTACCTTACGTATGTACATGAATTTCATGATCATCGAAACTGTCAGACATAATCAATATGTCATCCAAATAGCAAAAAACGAAATTAATATTTCGGAATATCGAGTCCATATAACGCTAAAAGGTTTGCGAAGCGTTTTTTAGCCCAAAAGGCATTACTGTAAATTCAAATAGTCCTATCGGGATGCATATAGCAGTTTTACAAATATCCTCTGGGTGCATTGGTATGTTGTAATAGGCTTGGTTTATGTCGATTTTGGAGTATATTTTCTTGCCATGGAGTTTTTCGCTGATATCATCTAAGTGAGGAGTAGGGTATCTGTCAGGTAGCGTATTTGCATTTACTCTACGATAATCACCGCAAGCTCTCCATCCGCCCGCCTTTTTCTTTACAAGATGCACTGGGCTAGACCATGGACTGTCCGATGGTCTGATGATACCCTGACTCAATAAATTTTGGAATTGCTCCTTAATTGCTTTTAGTTTCTCACCAGAGTATCTTCTTACTTTTTCCGATATTGGTTGGCAGTTTGTCATGATACGATGAGATACTATTGACTCTAATGGTAGCTGATACTTTTTTGCATTCGTATCGATATACTGCTTAACAATATTTTGTAATTTAGTGTTAATCTTTATAGAGGCTACTGTTACGTTATTTGTTCGTTGCATACTTGCGGGCGAATGTGATTCTGCTTTTCTACTCTTCGCACCTGCGGTCGATAAAAGCTTTTTTGCTTTTACATCGACCAGCAAATTGAATTTTGACAGAAAGTCTGCTCCTAATATGGCAGTTTTCACATTTGAGATCAAGAACTTCCACTTAAATATTTGGTTAGTGCCGATGTCTAACGTTAAACATTTTTCGCCGTATGTGGATATTACGCTATTATTTGCTGCGAATAGTTTCATACTTCCAGGGTTTGGCTGGTGCCTCCACTTCAACATCGATTGCGGAATTGTGGAAACGACTGAGCCGGAGTCGACGAGCAATTTTATTTTGTTGATTTTATCGAATACATATAAACGGGAGTCGGAGATGCAGAAATTGTCGCTGCTGCCGCCTGCTGCATGTACTGACGGCAGCGCACTTAGTTTTCCGTACTTCTGGTTGTTGAGATATTTGTGAACTCGCATGGTTGCGTACACTTCATCGCGGCTCTACCGAAGCGAATGTGGTATTGGCAAACCTTTTGATCTGCGCGTCGAAAGGTGGCATGATTTGTGAAACGCGGAGGGTGTGCGTTGCTGCAATGTGTTCCATTTTTTATGCTCGTTGACAGTTCGGCGAGTTTCAGAGCGATTTGATTCATTGATTCCTCCAAGGCTGTGACTTTGGATTCGAACTTTTTTTGCTTTTGGGGGTTGATTGCATCAAAAGACACAGAGTTTGTAGTTGAGTCAACCTCGTATATGTTTGTTGGTGTGCTATCGATGATTTTATCTGCTACTTCAGCTATCTCCTCCGGATCTGTTGTTTTGCAAGACAATAAGATGCACCTGACGTTTTCGGGCATGCGTTGTAGCCATAAGGTTGTCAGTGCGTCACGATCCATTGCTGTGCCAGCGAGATCTTGCATCTCTCGTAGTAGCTGACTCGGTTTTTGACTGCTACTTAGTTCAGTGCCAGAAAGCAGTTTCAGGAGGCGCTTTTCCTTAGAAATACCGAAGCTCTTTTTTAAGTTTGTCATACTTGCCTGACTCTGGTGGATTTTTGGCGACGTCAGACACCTGGCGTAATGTGTCGGTATCCAACGCAGCGATGACATTGTAGAATTTCGAGACATCTGAAGTTATACGGTTGATTAGCAGCAGTCCGTCGATTTGTGTAAACCAAAGTTCGGGATCTGTTGGCATGAATCGTGGGAGTTTGAGTGACCCTATTGCACCGACGGATGCTTGGAGGACTTCATGCCGGTGAGCGTTAGTCTCTGCCGCTGCTGGTACTCTAGACTCAGCCCCAATTTCACTTTTCTGAAAATCTGCCGCTAGTGGTGTTGCCATTTGGATTATGTTGCTCTGTATGCGAGCAACATACATATGTACATACGTTGCGCTTTCATAAAATTATTATTTATTTATACAAATAATCACAGTATAAATATATATATGCTTATGCCAACAAAACCTTGGCGTTATGCATGTTCATATACATATATGTCTATAACAATAGACCACATATTTTTTCACTTTGATTAACACCAAAAAGAAAATACTTTTTAAATATGGAAGAACCGATTCCATATTAATTTTCTTTAAAAAGTTTTCCAAACTTTCACTTTCACACATTTTACTAAATGTTATTTTAGTTCTTTAACTATTTTATTTTTCACAATTTCAACCGAGCATAAGTAAAACGATAAATAAACTGAAAACGAAGCAAGAGCTTCTCGACACGCACGAGTTCAGTTTAAACTCATAGAAAGCGGCGCAGTGTCCCGTAAGCAAACAGAGTTACCTCTTTTTGGTAACTCACCTCGTAAAAAGGATTTTTACTTGTTTTTAGGAATGTTATAATTAGTGTTTTCTAAAACAGAGTTTGCCTTTAGAAATGGAATTCGAATTGTTTTGACCTTTTTCCATTTGTCGATGCATCTTTTTAAACTATTTACATTTAAACAACTGAAATTAATAGTGTTCCATTTTCTTCCAAAACTTGGAGGGTTTTTTCAACTTACCTGCAAGTTAACTTGACTTCATTTTATAGGCTAAATATATGTGTATACAAAAATAAATTATTTAATCATAACTTAAAGTTAACTTAAATAATAACTTTTAAATAAAATTAGTCATTTATATTATATGAGTATTAATGACTTTATGTTAATAAAAATATCAGCATTGTTTAAAGTTAACACGTAAACCGACAAAATTGTTATTACAATATTTTTAAAACTATGATGGATGCAGCTAATAGCACCAAATAGGAGAATTTTAATTATCCAAATATTTTGAGTTAGTAAGTACGGTGGCAATCCTTTGAGCAGCGAATTCAGACTTTTTAAGCACGCAGCGCACAGAATTTACCGTTTCTTCTCGAATTCTGTTTCACTCAGTGACGGATTTACCAAAAGGCGCTTGACGCCCGGGCCTACGATGGCGCTATTTTCTATGTGTGAGTGAGTGTGTTAGTAAGAATGCATGTGATGAGCGCGCTGATACACGAGTAAGTTCGTGCTCTATTTAAGAACAAGTGTTCCCAATTTAAGCACGGAGCGTTGTTTTAATAACGAGTGGTGATGTTTCAAGAACAAGTGTTCCTAGTTCAAGCACAAAGTTGTTGATTTAAGAACGAATGGTGATTTTTCAAGAACAAGTGTTCCTTTTTTAAGAACAAAGTGGCAAGAACTTATACGTTGAAAAAGAAGTCCGATGGTTGTGCATTTTAGAACGGCATTTTTCTCTGAGTGTAAGAGCTCGGTAATTGGATTTCGTAAGAGGGCAGCTTTGCACAATGCATTATTACATTGTTACATTTAAGCACTGTCGTGAATAATGTCATATTTAATAAATTAAATCAATGGAGTTTCTTTGAATGGAAAACTATACGCACTATGCACCAGCAGCAATAGGAGAGGGCACGGGACTTCGTTCAACGCGTGAAGGAAGATCACAAATTTATATCAACGTTTGAACTAAGCGTACGGCTAGAAGAGCAGAGTAAGGCGTTTGATGTTTTAATAATGCCCAACTAAAAGACGAGGAGATAGATCTAGATGAAATAATCTCAACAGAATCGGTCAACATACGAGGAATTATATTATCAAACCGCAGCAGCCATCAAGGTTATAATGGCTCATCTGAAGTTTGCAAGCAGCTAAATCAAGATGCCCCTGCACCAGCGGAGAAAGGCATGAGTAGACTAAATGACAAAAAATTACACGCATTTTCAGGTGAAGTGACTTCATGGATGAGTTGGTCTTACCAACTCATGTCCCTTGTGCACAATAATCAAAATTTCACTACACTTGTCAAGTTCTTGCCAATTACCTAATAGATTTGAGAACAAACGGGTTATTGGCAGAAATCATATTGAGTTGATATTTCAGACTGCGAGGATTAATTGACACCATTAATAATTACCTTGTTGGATAGAAGAATTTGGATCGACCCACAGAACACTGGGATGACCTCAAAGTCTATCTAATTCCATCTTGCATAATAAGTTTACTCGAAATGACGGAAGTATTTAGGAACTGCTATATTAAATTTGCATTTCTAGACCCTGTTCCGCAATTAAATTTGACTTCGAATATAATAGCAGGAATAACGCGTAAATTTTCGCCCACACATTTCCTTTGTGCTAACAACACGCATATGTCTTCAAAATATAATTCTGTACTGACGATAAAATCCTACTTCAAGAGCTTTTCAAACACACTGGAAGCTATCGTACCAAACCACCTCTTCAACGAGCCGCAACGTCTACTCATAGGCATCGAAGCATTTTCTGAAATTATGTACATACATACATATGTGTTTTCATCAAATCGAACTTGGGCTTTGCTTGCCAATGGCACACACTACTCTTTTCGGTTGTGTCGTGTCTAGAAAGCTCTCTTCGACAAACAACAATTCGTACAACAATATGATTCATTGTGTAACCACACACCAAAAACGTTACAAGCTTGCTGTGTGGTCGTTATCAAGTGCGACTGCCTTTCAAAATGAGTACAACCACATTAGGGCAGTCATTTGATTTAGCACTTTGAAGATTTCGTTCGCTTAAATTAAGGTTTGAAAAGATGAGACACTTCACTTACAATATATGGAGTTTATGAACGAACGAACTGGCTGAATTATATGAAAGTACATATGTATTTCTGTTTAGCATCCAAGAGATCACGGACAAATTTTTGCATGTTTCGCATAGTTTTTCTCATATACATATGTATATACATATGTATGTATATCCAAAGTTCATACAATCTTGGACTCGTTTAATTTTGAATATTTCTTATATATTTTCAGTATGTTTAACATATCTAAATATCATAGAATTTCGATGTCCAATTTATATATGTATATATATTTGTAATCAATAGTTTATCTAAAATTGGGAAATTATTTGTATTATATTATTATCATAATTCCGAAGTTATCCTAAATTCGGCATCAGGGCTTCAGTTCTTACGTATGCATACATACATATGTATACATATGTATATAATTATATACAGATGTTTGTCAATGGGCTTGAACTTTGCATGGATTTCCAAATACACAAGTGCTGGGGGCACTATGGGCAAGCGAGTTACATATGTAAATAATTATGCAAAAACATATGAAGAATTTTTGCAGCAAATAAATAAAGTAGCAACCTAAACCACTTCCGGTCCATTGGTAAAATTGTAGACAAAAAGAGCAATTGAAAATTAAAAAGACAGCAAATTCCCAGGAATTATTAAATTGAACATTTAATTGATTATTGAACAGTTTCATTAAATTCAAGTGTCGAAAGTAGTGAGTAAGCAATTATTGTAACTAGAATAAGTTTCGTTTTAAGTTGAATGAATAAAATAAAAGAGACTATTTTTGTCCATCTTCAGCGTCACTTAGCTGTAACTAAACCTTGTAGTTCTTTGCCTTTTTTAAAAAAACCCGTTCACCGCGACTCATAGTGAAATTGGCGCAGTCGGTTATCCTGCCCTAATAAGTGTGGAAAAGAAGAGTAATATGGAAATACTGTTAAAATACTTATACTCACCAAAAATAAAATTAAAGTGAAGCGAGAACGAGAAAAAATATGCAAAAATTAAAACCACAAGGCAGCAAGTGTTCGATGAAAGAACAAAGATGGCACAAGAGCAGGTCCAAATACCTAATGTGGAGCTGATAGAAGAACTGAATCGGAGGGAGCAACAGCTAGAGCAAATTCGACTGGCATATGTCGAGCTGCAACAAAGGCAATCAGGGAATGAAAACAATATCCAAAGAATCATAAAAATATTCAACACTTACCCACGCTTACTGGAAGAGGGGATTTGACGATAAATTCCTTCATGAGCAGCGTTGAATATCTACTATCAGGTACCAGAGACGAGGACACTAGGAAAGAAAGGAAAGAAGCGAAGGATGTTATTATAAACTTGCCGCACCCTGACAATTGGACGGAGATCAAGAAAGCATTAAAACTACGCTATAAACCGGATGCTGAACCACACGAAACATACAGAAGAATCTGCAGTATGAAAGCAAATACGGCAAGCGAACTAGCGGTAGAAGCTCAAAAAATTAAGTACATACAAATCGGACAAAATTAAAGTATATTATAAAGACGATGCAGGGAGTGACTTTAACAACATAGAGAGTCTATTAGTTAATAGACTCAAAGAAATGACTCCGGGATCTTTACTAAACAAAATATACGAAGGACAGATTTGAAGATTCATGCATTAGACCTGAGTTTAAAAATGTTTAAATAATAGACGGACAGTACAAAAATAAGGTATATTATGAAAACAGACAGAATGACAAATTTCCAAACAGGGATAATAAACCAGGTCAATTTCGACAAAATTACCACAATTTTTCCAATAATAATGGATACGCTGAAAATAATTCAGGTCAGTTTGGAAAAAAGTGATCACAATTTTTCCAATAATAAAGGAAGTGCTGAAAATAATTCAGGACAATTTAAACATAGTTACCAAAATTGAGGGAATAGAAATAATAATTCAGGCCAATATGGGCAAAGGAATCAAAACTAAAAGGAATATAGAGACAATTATTCAGGTCTGAAAAAAACAAAAATTCTAACCAATTTAGACTAGACAAAGGAGAACCCATGGAGGTAGACAATGTAGAAACTTTCCAAGACAGATCTCGAGTAGCAGGACACCCTAGCAGCAGTAGCAGCCAAAATCGCTTGCAATCGCCTAGGCAAATCAACAGAGGGTGTGAAGACTATAGAGAAATGAATAACTCAATTTTTTTTATAAAGAAGCCTCGGACGGCTTACCGAGAATAACAATAACAATTAAAAATAAAAAATATATAGTGCTAATATGTAGATACAGGAGCGAACATAAGTTTAGTCGATTCAGAACTGAACGAATTTCGAAAAATACCTCTTAAAAATGAAATTATAACCAGAAAAGTAACCACCCAGAATAAAATATAACACGAAGTACTTACTAAAGCACCAACGGCATTTAATTTACCTGATAATGCGTACATAAGATGGAGATCAACACCATTGCGAGAGAGAAAATGTAATTTTATAATAGGTATTGACTTATTAAATCACTTAAACACCATGATAAATTCGATAGATGGAAAAATTACTCTAAATGAGAAAGAAGCAGACTTTTTAAATAACCCTTTTATTTTCAAAGAAATTTGTACACTAGAAGCGACAAATGATAAAATAAAAGGAATACAGTAAGACCATTTGAATGCAGAAGAGTTTAAAGCAGTCATAAAATTATTAAAATCCTTTGAAAAACTATTATTTAAAGACGGATACAAATTATCAAGTACTACAGAAATTCAGCATGAAGTAACGACCACTACAGGACAAATTAACTCAAAATTATATAGATATCCACCCCTATATGAATAGGAAGCTCGTATACAAATTAAAGAGATGGAGGAACAAGAAATTAAAAGAAAAAGTAATTCTAGATACTCCAGTCCCTTAATAGTGATACCAAAGAAAATGGATAACTGAGGAAAAAGAAAGTACAGGGTAGTAGTAGATTATAGAAAACTGAATGAGGTAACCATAGACGATAAATATCCTTTACCTAACATCGAATCAATACTAGATAAATTGGGACGTGCCCAATACTTCACGACACTCGATCTAGTGAATGGGTACCACCAAATTACAATTAATTATATAAATTTACATGCCATTTGGGTTAAAGAATGCACCGGCAACCTTTCCGCGTTTGATAAATGAAGTTTTACGGGATTTTATAAATAAAACATGCGTGGTATATTTAGATGATATACTAATTTTCAGCACCACATTACAAGAACTTATAAAGGCAATCAAAGACAATTTTCAAGTCTTAGAAAGAAAAAGCTTAAAAATGCAAATTGACAAATGTGTTTTTTTAAAGAAAGAAACGGAGTTTTTAGGACATATTTTAACGAAAGATGGCATGAAGCCCAATTCAGATAAAATTAAAGTCATAGAAGAGTTAGAGCTACCAAGAACAGAAAAACAGATAAAGAGCTTCTTGGGTATAACAGGTTACTACCGAAAATTTGTAAAAGACTACGCAAAAGTAGGACAACCAATTACAAAATACCTCAAAAAAGAGTACAAATTAATACAAAAGATCCATCGTACAGAAGCCCTCGTAAAACTCAAACAGTTAATCAGTTCACACCCAATTTTACGATACACACACTCAAAATATAAAGGAAAAGATATGTCACCGAGACATCATCGATGGCTTTTAAAGTTAGGAGAATACCAGTTTCACATAGAATACATTAAGGAAAGGAAAACAAAATAGCGGATTTTCTTAGTAGAATACAAAATAACGAGGACGTTATTGAAGACAAGCAGGAGGGTGAAAATGCTGACAAAGTTATTGAGTACGACTTAAATATAATCGAAGACGATGATGTGTTAATTCTAACGGTCCATTCAACCGAAGAAAACTTGCATGATCATTTTTATATCAAGGAGGAGATAGTCAATAAATATAGAACACAAATTATCTTAACAAATAATAAGACAGAAGAGCTTAAAGTGATAGACGGCAAGAGAATAATTTTTGTAGCTGAATATGACTTTGATCGATTGAGTAAGATATTTAGAAAATATGTATATAGCAAAAGGAAAAGTAGGAACACTTTCGGAAATATCAGAGTAAAAATATAATATAGTTCAAGAAAAACTTATAGAAATGTTTTCTAACGATAATCAATTAGAATTTTTCAAATGCGATTCGGTGACGAACACTTGATCGACGCGGACGTCTTTTCTTCGAACCGGACAAACTACTCAGTGTGTTATTTAGTGAACTTTCACTCCGCTCTTTTTCTGAGCACCTTCACAAATAGCGTTACTTTCCTTTCCGAGCAATAAAACCAAAATTAAGCAAAAAAAAAAAAGAAAAACAAAACACCCAAAACACAAACAAAACATCAGCAACCAAGTTATTCATTCATACATTTTAAGTGAGTGTTAACAAAACAAAAAAAAACCTTAAAATAACCTTAAACACCCAACATAGGTAAACCACCCGACGGGCATAGCCCGTGTGTGACATTTGAACTTGATAAAACTAAAAAACTTAATTTTGACTCAAAGGGCCCTAAATATTTGGTTATGACAAGAGTTGAAAGTGAAGAAACATTAAAAAATGTGTCTCCGTTTTTAATAAAAAAAAGTGATCGACGCCACATGTGCTGGCGAAGTGGAAGTATGCAAAAATTAAGAAATGGATGTACATATATTCATTAAAACGAAAAACGTTAGCCAAGCTCATAAGCTAATTACACTCAAATCTCTCTTACCTTCTATAAAAATAGATAAACAGAACACAAAACTTTCAATTTTTCCAAAGGTGTTGTATATTCCAATGATCTCAGAGGAATAGAAGAGAGTTTGATCGTTGAAGAACTTAAAGCGCAAAAGGTGATATATCCAAAAAAGATAAAAAGATACTTAAAAAAGTTAACGAATCACTGGTTGAAGCTGTACTTGTAATTGTAACGTTCGCAACACCTACTCTTCCAGATGAACTTTCCATTGGATATGAAAAAGTAAAAATACGACCTTATATTCCATCACCATTGCGCTGCTTCAATTGCTCTCCATATGGTCATATTACAAAAGCTTGTAATAATGACAGAATATGTCCGCATTATTCTACATGCTCTCATTTAGTAATAGAACCAGACAAACCATGCTCACTTCCTAAATCATGCGTTAATTGCACACGAACAAAACAATATTAATAACCACAGTTCACTTGAAAAAAATTGACTGGTGTTTATGAGAGAAAAAGATATCCGACCTACCTGCTGAATCTCTCACTGATATCACTCTTTCCAACAACAAGTCAACACCTATACAATCACCAGCGACATCTATAAAGAAAAAAATTACAATTCTACCAACAAGCACTTCCAGAAGACTAAAGCAACAAACGAAAAAGCGGTTAATTTGCACAAAGTACGCAAAAATTACAAAAACAAGTATGGACGCGTCGGCCTCTTCTGATGCTATGGTCCTAGACATTAAGCAATAAACAAAACAAAAAAAAAAAGCGTGCACAAACATACTCCTAGGTACATATATACACATAAATATGTTTACATATAATATTAATTCATTAGTTTCTAAATCACACTTCCCAAATCTACCAGTAATGTACATACATATGTATATAGCAACATTTATTATAAGTTTAGTACACAAAACATAACTCAAAGAACACAAATTAGTTTAAGAAAATTAGAAACAAAAACAACAATATTTGTACAAACATAGTAACAAATTGCGTACATATGGTACGTAATGCCAAGTCAACTGCAGCGGACCAGCAAGCGTATGAAAATTGAGCACTTCGTGAAATAATGTGGACTTTAAAATCCAACAGTGGAACATTAACGGTTATCTGAATAATATCTGTGATCTTCAACTTATTATTAAAGAGCATAGTCCTAACTTTATTTCTCTTCAAGAGATACATTACAACAATTATGCTGCTTCCAAAACTCTCCAAAACTTTCCAAAACTCTCCAATGAACGACTATGCAAAACAAGGAGTAGGAATACTTATAAAAAAGAGTATACAAGTTTTGTACTATAAATACGTCTTTACAAGTGATTGCGATTGAAGTTAATTTAAATATTTCGTTTACCATTATTTCGATATACATATATTCCTCCTACGCAACCCTTTTCCCATCGAGATTTAACAGATATTTTTTCTAATTTTAACACCCCATTAGCTGTGCTTGGTGATTTTAATAGCTGGAACACAATTTGGGGATCGGCCAAAAATAATAGCCGTGGAAAAATGGTTGAAAACGCGCTTATTCATTCAAACTTGAGCATTTTAAACGATGGCAGACCGACACATTTTTCCACATATGGTACATTTACGCATATAGATATTTCCTGCTGTTCTTTATCGATTTTCCCTATTATTTCATGGATGATATTTGAAGATTTGCATCATAGTGATCATTTCCCTCAATCTCAATTAATCTACAATAACGCCCATTACAACCCAGGTCAACTCCAACAAAGTTTCTGCTACAACATGCAAACTAGTCTAACTTTTCAAAAGAAGTTGACACTTGGCTTTAAAAAAGCCAAAAGGCAAAGTTTTGAAAAATTCACTAAATAAATTAATAAAGACTACCCTATTTCTGATATATGAAATAAAATTAACAGATTATCGGGTAAATCATGTAGCGAAAAAACACTGCGATGGAAACACCAAGCGGAACCCTTATTGAGGGTAATGAAATTGCAAACTATATCGGCAAAGAATGGTCAATTTATGCATCTGACAGTAACTTTTCTCACCAATATAACCAATCTAAAAGCAGACAAAATGATATAACTGTTGTAAACAGGCAAAACTAATTGAAGAACCAATTTGTCTAATCGAACTAGACAGTTGTCTCCGTAAGGTAAAGGGCAAAACACCTGGAATGGACCGAATTTCTTATCAAATGATAAAAAACTTATCGATTTTAGGAAAAAAGCGCTTAATATCTTTATGTAACGTAATTTTCAAATCTGGAGTAATTCCCAACGCTTGGAAACTTGCAACTATAGTCCCTATACCAAAGCCCCACAAAGATATGCCCAGCATTAAAGAAATACGGCCAATTTCATTGATACCTTGTATCTCAAAAATTTTTGAGAGAATTATAGCAAACAGGTTGTCATGGTACATGGAAGACCAAAAACTTACTGCTACCAACCAAGTTGGTAGAGGAGAGGATGTGATGACGTTTTACTTCACCTTGATTTTGATGTTTCAAATGCATTATCAGCAAAGAACCATGCCACTGTCTTATCGCTAGATTTCGAGAAGGCGTTTGATAGAATCGGTTCCCACGTAATATTGAAAGTCCTTCATTCACAAAATGTTGGACCAAAAATATTCCATGCGGTAAAATCATTCTTATCAAACCGTCGTTTCCATATAAGATTAAACAATATTTACTCGAATATATACCCTTTGAGAAATGGAATTCCGCAGGGTTCACCCCTGTCGGTTGTTCTTTTCCAAATAGCCTTCAATAAAATAAGCAGCATAATTGTTAAAACACTACATATCGATCACTTCCTGTATGCGGACGACCTTTATTTTCAAAAAATCAAAAATGTTCCATATATGTAGAAAAAGTAATTGTGTCTCTAACAGCAGAAGCATAAGTGTTAATAACTATACAATCGAAAATGTTAAGATGCTAAAAATTCTAGGAGTAACATTCTCACATAGATATTATTGGAAATATCATTTCCTAGAGATGAAAAAATCGCTAGCTGCAAGGGCAAACCTAGTAAGCAAGAAAAGCTCACTAGATAATGATGGTTGGAAATGTCTTTAGTAAAGGTCTGCATCGGAATTCATTTTGACTCACTATGAAGTAGGATTGTTGATATTTTCAAAAATATCGATTTCCGATATATCGAAATGGCGAAATGTAAAAATTCGTCGTAACGATAACATCGCCTTTAAGATATCGATATATCACAATAAAAACACAATGAATTTTCACAGCAATCCTTGCTCAGCAATAGTTAAAAGAAAACAATAACTTACAAAAGTTTCTATTTTACATTTTCCAAATATTTTCGTTTACTGTTTTTAAAAATACACGTTTTTTTACATTGCCATCCAGCAGCCTGCTCTTGTTATTTGTAGTTAATTTTACTGTCGACGCAACCCTTTCCGAGGATGCGGAGCTGGCTGGTACAACTAAGTATTTAAGGCTAGATTTAACAAATTTGGATACAAATCTTTCTTATTTAACCAGAAAAAAATGGGATCGGATTTTTTTTCCATACATTTATCGTCAAGGTACATTTTAATTCCCTTCCTGAAATCGTTTTCTGGTTCGTATGCATGTTTAGTGGTAACAATACTGTCATGAATATCCCACAGAGATGATGAAAAGCTTGGTGGTACTGTATTTTTTTTCTGAAATTTATAAGCAACTCAATAGACGAGTACTCATAGAAATTAATCAAAGTTACCATATTTTCCATATCAAAACATGAGTTCCAACGTGTGTCTACGTCCTGTTTTACTATTTTTACCAAACCTTCTGGTACACCGTCCTCTATTTGCGCAGCCCGCAATTCGTCCATTGCATTTACACAATGCTTAAAATATCTAACGATTTCTTTGATCCGAGTCAAAAGAATTGAGTATGCCTTTACTTCAGCCAGCATATCGTGGACAATCAGATTTAATGTGTGAGCCATGCATGGAATGCGCTTGTCTACACCTAATAGTTCTTTTACTGCGGCAACAACATTCGCTCCATTGTCAACAGTGATCGAAACCGCCTTCTAAACTGCTATCTCAAATTCATTTAATGCTTCCACGATGCAAGTGTTAATGTATTCAGATGTATGCGCCTTAAATATATAATTTATAGGTTATTGAGACTGAAATTAAGGCATTTGTAAAATTATTACCTCATACATCCGCAAAGTCGTTAAGCAAACACTGTCAAGTGTGTCTTTTTGCAAAAAATGCGCTGTCAATGTCAGAGAGGACCTTGTTGAATTTGTAATTGTAACAAGGTCGCTTGTAAAAGCTACATATATCATCAATTTCTTTAAATATATATTTTACAGCTGCTGTAGCTTCGATATACTTGGCATCAATGAGCTGTGTTATCTACCCAAATGATACAAAAAATCAAATTAAGGCAGTTAGGATATACATTACATTATCTGGACTACAACAAGTTGGTTATAGGAGCTGAAATCAATTTACCTTGAATCTTGAAGGCAATTTGTATCTTGGGCAGCACACCTTTAACAACCCTTGCATACCGGACTTCTCGACGCAATGTACTGGCAAGTTATCTTTACAAATCATAAAAACAAGGGCAGCGGTAATTTTCTGATCCTTAATGCCACCTTCTATTAATAAAAACACAGTAAGTTGGTGCATATTTCAAAACTTTTTAACCTAACCTGCAAATTGCGCGACGTCGCGGTCACCGATGTTCTGTTGAATACAAAATTTTGTGTTATTGTTATTTACGTAAACCTGAGCATGAGTTACCGAGAAAAGGTTAGCAGCTATGTGATGATGATTTACTTTAATATGCGCACGCATATTTGATGTGTTTCCACTGATTTTCACTATTTTTGTGCATGATGTGCAAATCATTGCGTTTTTTTTCCTTTGGTGTAAAATAACTCTTTAGCTTCTCCATTTAAACTTTCTTCACGTGAAGTTACTCCTTTAGACGCGCCAATCTTAACGTACATTTGTAAAATGTGTTAAAAATGCGGTATTTATGACGCATGTATATACATATGTATACGTGTTTACAATTATACATATACAATCGATAATCGATGTGGCCACTTCGGTTATATTTTGGTACATTGCACAATTTGCCATATCTGCACACGGTTATGGTGTAAGCCAAAACATACAATTCTTCTCTGGTAACCAGGCGATTTTTGTAAGTAAAATATCGATATCTGATACTATTGAACCAAAAAATATCACGCCGATAATATCGCATCGCAAGCAAAAAATATCGTCAATATCGATATATCGATATAATATCAACAATCCTACTATGAAGTTCTCTAGAAATATGCTACCTACACATACTTTTACAAAGACCGCATGTAAGGAGAGAAGCGAAAATGTTAAGCGTCATATCAGAGAACTTGTAAGAAATGAGAAGGCGCCAATGTTAAAACAGCTTTTTCATCAACAAAATTTGTAAGTGCGATGGAGAGAATTCACCTCCGAAAAGTACTGAATTCAATTCCAACATACCAATAAAAACCATTTTCACCATATTTTGCTATATTTAGAGCAGAGGGGCTCTTTTGCGGAGGCGAGCGGCTGCATGTGTACAAAAAGAAGATTAATAATAATTCAAAACAAAAACCATAGAAGAAAAATAAGTAAACAAAAAAACCCGTTCCTGGATCGCGAGGAGCAACTTGAGACGGCAGATGAGTTATGCAACAGTTGAGGATAATAGTGCGCACAGTCACCGACGCAAACGTACGCTACGTGTCAGCTGACACGATCAAACTTATGAGAGCGCCATGTAAATGCAAACTCATCAACGTGTTCGTGTGACGGGTACGCGCGACGTGTACGTGTGTAATCAGAGAAATTTAGATTTTTGCCGTGAAGCCGTGTCAGCTGAGTGCTCTCTCAAAATAACCTTATAAAAATTTAAATTTTTATTAAATTAATTTAAAATCGATGTTTAATAATGTTAATTATAGATAAATGAACTATTTGCATTTGTTGGTTTTTGGCTTTGGTTTATTATACAATGAAAAATTGTGATCGACAACGCGGATGTGTGTAAAAGTATGTATGCAAACAAAGGAATGGCAACATTGTGTTGATGCAAGCAAACACAGTTTTATGTACGCAAAGTTTGTTTACAAAACATACGTACGGGCACAAGTTTTGCTCAATTTTGTGTATCTCCAGTCAAACAGACACGGCATACGTACACGTCGGTGACTGTGGGCACCATTATCCTCAATTGTTGCATAACTCATCTGCCGTCTCAAGTTGCGTTTCGCTATCCAGAAACTGGTTTTTTTGTTTACTTATTTTTATTCTATGGTTTTTGTTTTGATTTATTACTTATCTTCTTCCTTTTGAACACATGCAGCCTCTCGCCTCCGCAATAGCCTCTCTGCTCTAAATATAGCAAAATATGGTGAAAAGTGTTTTATTGGTATGGTAGAATTAAATTGCTATGTTGAATTCTCCCGACGGCACTTACAAATTTTGTTGATGAAACAGCTGTTTTAACATTTGTTCCTTCTCATTTCTTACAAGTTCTCTGCTTTGGCGTAGAGGTTCACTTTTTGATGCAGAGCGCTGTGAAGTAACATCGTTTAGTTACTATAATTTATGTTGTTCTCTTTTTATGTTCCTCTCTTTTTACATACTCTAAAACCCTGTACCTCTTATGGTGCCCACACTCACCGACGTGTACGTATGCCGTGTCTGTTTGGCGGGAGATACACAAAATTGAGCAAAACTTATGCTCGTATGTATGTTTTGTAAACAAACTTGCGAACATAAAACTGTGTTTGCTTGCTTCAACACAATGTTGCCATTCATTTGTTTGCATACATACTTTTACACACATCCGCGTTGTCAATTACAATTTTGCATTGTATAATGAACCAAGGCCAAAACCCAACAAATGCAAATAGTTCATTTATCTATAATTAACGTTATTAAACATCAATTTTAAATTTATTTAATAAAAATTTAAATTTTTAAAAGGTTATTTTGTTAATGATTTTAAAAAGTTCTGCTTGGCAACACTGGGCGGTGAGAGAGCACTCAGCTGACACGGCTTCACGGCAAAAATCTAAATTTCTCTGATTACACACGTGCACGTCGCGCGTAACCGTCACACGTACACGTTGATGAGTTTTCATTTACATGGCGCTCTCATAAGTTTGATCGTGTCAGCTGACACGTAACGTACGTTTGCGTCGGTGACTGTGGGCACCATTACTCATGTACACATGTAATGAGTATTTCGGCCGCTACATTTGCAGGGCTCTAGTCTTTACACAGATGGGTCCAAGGAAAAAGACGATGACGGGAAGGTTGTAGAAGTGTGAAGTCGACTTCATAACTCCGCTTCGATTTTTACTGTAGAAGCAACTGCTATCTACACTGCACTCAAAATAGCACTTACTTATTGTCAAAGAACGGTAATTTTTAGTGACAGCCTCTCAGTTTTAAAATCAGTATCCAGCCCAATATCTGAAAGATGGAACACTGTACAAAAGATCAGACAAATTCTTCAAAAGCACCATTCTGAATTTTTATTGTTCTGGATTCCTAGCCACATTGGAATTTTGGGTAATGAACGAGCAGATATTGCAGCAAAATACGCGTGCTCCGCATCAATCACTACTGATCCCACAGTAGAAAAATACGACTTAAAGAAACATATTAAAGCATTTTTTAAAGAAAAAAGGAAAAACGATTGGTTAAACTATAACCACTATCACTACTCTGTTATCAACCGGGAAGGTGATCCACCTCAATACCCAACTATTGTAAATAAATACAAAATTATAATATTTTCTAGACTCAGAATGGGACACACAATCGCGACACATCAGCATCTTTTCGATAGTAGCCAGACGCTATTCTGTGAAATATGTGGAGTACGTATAACTATTTTTCATATTCTAAGTGAATGTCTATACTTAAAAAATGATAGAGAAACAATATTTAAAAATAAAAACATGATCGACGTATTGAAAAATCCCTCACAAGAAAATATTGATAACATGTACCGCTTTACAAAAAAAATCAAATTAAAATTGTAATCAATATTCTTACATTATCATATAAGTAACTATATATATGTAGATAGTATTAATTTATATGTATATTTAAGTCGAGCCAATATCCATAGCAGCTAGTGCTCCTACTTTTTGTTTTAATCTTAAAATTTATTTTAAGTCTAAATTATAATAATAATAATAATAATAATAATTTTTCAAAAGATATCGAAACTGAAGTTGAAGCGGTGAAGCAAATTTCGCTTTATCACATTAGAGAAAGCATGCATTCGGGTATACAGGAAACTTATAATCAACTTAGAAATAAAATTTATTATCCGAAATTAGCAGAACTAATACAAATAGTAATCAACCAATGCGAAGCATGCCAGGAGGTAAAATATGTTAGGAGACCAATAAAACCCAAATTTTCTTATACGGAAACACCTACAAAAAATAATGAAATTATCCATATAGACACCTATGTTATTAAAAGAAATCACTTTTTAACAATAATAGATACATTTTCTAAGTATGGAGTAGCATATCCTTCAAAAGATAGAAACCATATTACTAGTATATTTGAACAAATAGAAGACTATTTCACCAAAATAGGAAAACCGAATAAAATAATAGCAGATAATGAATTTAATGCGACAAGAATTAAGGATTCTCTAAGCGATGAATATATAGAACTTCATCTTACCAAGCCCAATAGCCATACGGGTGACGCGGATATTGAAAGATTTCATAATACCATTTCAGAAAAGTTTAGAATGTTAGATATACAAACTAAACTAAGGCATATCCGTTAAGTAGCTAATACAAAAAGCTATTAGAAATTATAATGATAGGTTTCATTCTACAATAAAATTCAGGCCCAACGAGGTACTTAATAATAAAGTGGACAAAGAAATTGTAAGGAAAAAGTTGGAGTAGAAAAAGCAGAAATCAATCACCAAACTGAGCAAAGAACAGAAGAATTCATAAAAAATTACAAGGCAGTTAGACACAAGGAACAACCCAAATATAGGAAACAAAAGTTAGAGAAAGTCCATGTAAGCAATATTAAACGACCTTTAAAATTCACAGACATGGATCATGATAACACTAATAACACTGACGATACCACAATGTAAAGGAATAATGACTTTGACAGAACTAACTGAACAAATCGGATTAATAGACTTGCAAATTAGAGATCAAAAAATACCTAAGGACAGTGACATAGTACTACATATGATTGACGTTCATCAATTAGAAACATTATCAATGATATGACTGACAATATAATTTTAATGAAATTAGAAAATAAAGAGATATTACAAAGAGAGTTGTTAGATACAAGGTATAAGCTACTGACACTTATACCAGTTAGAACTAGAAATAAGCGAGGACTATTTAATGGACAAATGGATTTTTGGTACAATGGATGAGGACGACCGACAAAATGTACCAACACATATTTTACGGACAAATTACACAATTAATCAATAAATCAAAGTAAATGACTATCTCGCCTCAGCTATTGAGCATCTCAAAGAAATTGTTAAAAGTGATAGAGTAAAAATAGAAAGGGAACTTAATTCCATAAATAAATTCATGTATGACGAATATAAACAAAATTTATATTTAGATCAATATACAAAGATTCAATTACTAAAAAGTAAAATTGAACACCTACAAGAAAATATTGTGTCAGCTAAATATGGGAAAATACACCCAAATATATTAACAAGTGAGGAAATAATAGAATATGATATCGATTATAATAAACTTAAATATCTACAATTAGGCACAGTAATTGTAAATAATATATATCTAGTATTTGGCATTAAAATACCAAAAGATTTTGAATATATAAAAATAAGAACAATCATCCCAGTACCCAATACAGAAAAAGATGAAATACAAGCAAAAATCGAAGAAATATTAATAAAACACTAATATTTGAAGATAATAAATCATTAAAAAGAATGAAACTTAGTTAACACTGTATTTTAATAAATAATTGTCATCTCACAAAAAATAAAGAGCTGGAAATACTAGACATGCTATCAAGAACAACCCATTATAAGTGAAAACTACCTAATACGATTTAATTATTATTTTTCTAATTATCTTGAAAATATAATAGAAAATAATGTAAGCTTAAAATAAGAGGATGTTCGGAATTTTACGAAAAAAATTACCTTTGATGAAATAATAGAGGAACATAAATTAAACATAGAAAGCATTTTTAAATTGAAAGTTCATAGTAAAATATCGTATATCTGCAATATCTTAAGTATAATTATAATTATAATAATAGCTATTGTTATTATCTCTAAACACAGGCATATAACTATCAAATTAAATAAACGAATTCGGGAGAATTCTGGTCTAAAGGCGGGAGTAGTTACATATGTAAATAATTATGCAAAAACATCTGACGGTGCAATTGATAAATATGAAGAATTTTTGCAGCAAATAAATACAGTAGCAAACTAAACCCACTTCCGGCCCATTGGTAAAATTGTAGACAAAAAGATAAATTGAAAATTAAAAATACAGCAAATTTCCAGGAATTATTAAATTGAACATTTAATTGATTATTAAACAGTTTCATTAAATTCAAGTGTCGAAAGTAGTGAGTAAGCGATTATTGTAACTAGAATAAGTTTCGTTTTAAGTTGAATGAATAAAATAAAAGAGTATATTTTTGTCAATCTTCAGCGTCACTTACCTGTAACTAAACATTGTAGTTTTTTGCGTTTTTTAAAAAACCTGTTCACCGCGACTCATAGTGAAATTAGCGTGTAAGATTTTTTTTATTCACTGCTAATGTTTATATACCCCCTGTCACTTGCCGCTCGGCAGGATATTATCCTGACATAAGTGCGCTCCTCAGAGGAGAAAACGGTATGGTAGTAGGTGATTTTTACGCGCACCATGATCTCTGGCTCTCAAGCCTGGCAGCAGAGCGCAGGGGAAATTAGTTGGTAGAGTAGGCAGACAATTCGACATTCTTCACAATGTACGACGACCCCCCACCAGGATTATGGGTAGTAGCAGTAGTTTGCCTGACCTAACAATAGCTAGCGTAGGTCTGATAAATAACGTGATAACCTCTGCTATCGCTTGCATCATACTACCTCCCCCTAGTAATCTCCATTGATAGACCTGGCCAATTTGACTCTGTGGACCATCGAACTTTTATCAACTTTAATGAGCTTCGCAGAGCTCACTGAGGGCGCCTTCAGTGGTCTTCCCACTCCAACTGATGTATGCACGGGCGAACGCAGGTTCCGCAAGGTGGGCGGGACAGCAGCTGCACGCTTCATCTTGAACGGTAGGATTTCGGAAATCCTGATTTCGGACGCTGAGCAAACCACCAAAAACAAGTGCGGCCCTTACCTTCACCAATGTGAAGGTTAAGGAGGTCATAGGGAAGGCAAAAGTTTCCAAGGCCATTAGCCCTGATGGATTAAACTTGCTGATTTGGGCCCGACCGGAGTGGCTTACCTCACCAGCATCTTCAGCCTCTCCATCTCTTCACTAATCATTCCTGATGGAATGAGGAGAGGTTATACCGCTGCTGAAACTAGGGAAACTGAGTGACAAGGGTAAATCCTATCGGCCGATTTTCCTTTTAAAAATGCTGGAGGCTCTGCTACTCCCTTATTTTATGCAGCACCTCAGCCGGCGAAGCATCAGCATGGTTACCGGAAAGTGCGCACCATAACAACAGCACTTAGCGTCGTAAACACGTAGATTAACTACGCCTGAAACCGCAACCATCCCTGTGAGAGAAATTGAGAAGTGGTAAACAGAGAGTCCCACATGGTGACGTCCTCTCCCTAATGCTGTTTAACTTAGTATATGATATTCATCTCGAAGCTCCCTCAATCGCCAGAGAGAGTTTCTTCGACAGCCTGCTCTCCTTTTTAGCGCACACAGCCGTATTCATCAACACAGTACAGAGCCGCAACAAGGCTCTTAAGTCGCTCGCCGGCAGCACTTGGGGAAAGGACAAAGACACGTTGTTGGCAACATACAAGGGGATAGGTCGGCCAGTTGCAAACTATGTTGCTGGAATTTGGATGCCGGGGACCAGTAGGACACAGTGGATGAAGCCTCAGGTCTGCCAACGGGACACCGAAACAGGAACTTGTACATGACCGAACCGCCTCCCAGGCACGCCCAAGGACATCTCTGTGAACTCAAGTGCGATATCTAGTTGTTCACCAGTCAATCTCTGGATCCGTTCCCACGACTGTCGGTGGTGCTACGATACCGGAGCTACCCGAATTTATATCCGGATAAGGAATGTCATTTCCCTTTAATTATATGGGTAATGAATGTATTTTTTTGAGCTTGAGGCCAGGTTTTTATCATTAGAAAACAACGATTTGTCAAAGTGGTAAAAGTGATAGCTGCTATTTCGGAGATCACCACATCTCCTTATCAGACTTCTTTCTTTCTGGACTTTACCAGGCTTTGAACCATGGTACACGGAGTTGCCAGGCGAGCAATGTTTTATGCTGTTACAACAACAACAGTATGGAGTATAGACAGGCTCTTCACCTCACCTTCATGAACTCTCGCCCTGTGAAGGTTGTCATTGGAGTAAACCACCACCCATAGTAGACGATGGCTCAATTAAGATCTGGATATTGTAGTAGGCTCAACTCGTACTTATCCAGCCTCGACCCCGACATCCCAAAGAAATGTCCGGCATGTGGAGAATACCCGTACGATACGAACCACCTATTCACATGCTTCAACAAACCCACTAATGTTCGGCATGTGGAGAGTTCCCGCACGATACAACCACTTATTCGCAATCCCCAACAAACCCACTATCGAAACTGCACGTTTCCTGGGCCTCTCCTTACAACAACAACCAATGACTGGCTTCCCCGTGAGAAATGCCAAGTAAGAAATTTTTAAAAATTTAGTGTTAAGTTTGAATTTATTAAGAACTTTTACCGAAGAACAGTTTATTTTAAATTAGTCGAAGCGAAACATGCAAACTAAATAAATACGACAAGCACACTTCAAACCCGTATATGCAGATAACTCCCATTCCTAGTTATCCGTTCAAGATTCTACATATCAATATTTTCGAAATAGAGTGATCAAAATATTTGATAAGTTTACGAAATTATTTGCAATAAAAAACACATCATCCACTCATTTTCGAACGACAGTTGCGCTGCACTATCTCAAGTTGCCGCGAGCTCTCATATGGACAATGAACGCGGGTTTGTTACACCACGTGCAGTAGACTATATTAAATCCTTGAGAATAGAGGTACTTATGTATATGTCAAACGCCCACTTTGATCGAAATATATCGTACGTCTGCTCTGAATATCTTAGACTAACGGCCAAAGTATATCGAAGAAAACAATCTAAAAATTAGAAACAAATGAAATGCGCAGAGTTCAACAGCTGCAATAAAAACAGTTGGAAACGCTGAATGATACGCATTCAAGCTATAAGCCTACAGGGTTCACAAAAAAACAGGCGTAAAACAGAATAAATAAAAAAAGTAATGAACGGTTGAAAATTGAAATATGAACTCAATCTTTTTAAATAAATTTAAATAAAATTCTAACAAAATTTACTATCGAATGAAAAGTACTCACTAGCAAAAAGTACACTTTAAATGATATTTAAAAAACAATTTGTTTGAATTAAATCAAAAGGGGAGAGCCCAAAAAAATATGTATAACAGAAAAATATGAGAAAGAGTTCCAAACAAATAAATAAAAAAAAAATAAAAAATTAAGTTATTATAAAACTGATAATCTAACCTGACAACAAACAATTAAAAAACTTTTAATAATAACGTAGCCTAAAGCAGCAAAATATTTTTTGTTAGTCTAACTAACTTGTATTTCTGAATTCAGTTTGATAATCTCAAGCTTTTGAATTATTCTTCCAGTCAAAATTTGATATCTAAGTAGTAAATTTGTATAATGGTCTTTCTACACCATTTGGGAAATAAAATTGGATTAAGCTAATAGTATGTAATCTAATGCATAGAATATGGCTCACTCACATGCCATATTCAACGTAGTCTCTTCTGTTCGTGGTGGTACGGATGTATAGTAAACGGACTCTTAAAATTAATTCACGTGATCGGCTTGGCCGCTATGAGAAAATTTAAAATCGTTTAGAGATAATGCCGTCATGAAAAAGGAGACCAATGGTAACACTCAACTACTTAGACGAACGGAAAGGCCCAAAAGCAAAAGGCGCTCAATCAATTGGATCGCGTCGGCTTGAAAATGGATTGCCGGCTCACTTGTTGCTTCAGACTGGGATGAAGCCCTACGGATCACTAGTTCCCACCAACAATAAACAATACGTTGAAGTCTGAAATTTTCAAGGAAACTCAAGAGTTGTTGCAGGTTGTGAAATTGGAGGAAGTCATTAACCAATTGAAAGCATTTTGTATTAAATGAAAGGAAGTACCACGACAGTAACTAGCTAAAATGCAATAATAATGCCTGTGGAACTGATACTTTTATATTGGGACCGTTTGTTTGAACCCGAGTTGCAAAAAAATGCTCTTACTCGGATAAAATTTCCTTTAGTTGCAAAAGCAACCCTGTTATCCTCTTTCATGAATGTTGCGATTTCTTTAGTGCAATTTAAGAACGGAAAATTCTTAGGTTTATGTAGTTATATATTAACTAATACTATGCAAATAAAAACGAGCCAGCCCTTAAATCTAAATTTCTCATGTATCTTCTTAGGGCTAATTCACAATAGCGCAGTTTTTTCACTTCCCAACGCTACATCTTAGGTCGGATATCATTTTACAGAGTTGGCTCAACTCGGATATTTTTCCGAGTTAGTGTTGTTGCTTTACATGCAATTCGTTATGTTTATGGAACGGTACGAGAGAAAGCGGACAACTATGAAAATACGAAAATAGTGCGGGAAAACTAAGCGGGAGCCTTTTGACATTAGCGGTATACGTTGCTACAATTGTTTTCAACATGACCATTACTAAGCTGCATGTACACCTCCAGGACCCCACAGATCCGCACCATCGATTGTTTTGTCTTATTTTAAAAAGACTATCGATACAACTGCGAAAGCATCGTTTAAATTTGTAGAATTTGTTAAACATAAAATATTATAAACAAAAAAAAACGATTTCATAAATATTATGCAAATGTATTAATAGAAACTGTAATACAGGGTTTTTCAATAGGAACGCTAAAAAAGTTTTTTTAAATAAAACAAAAACTGTTTGGGATATGAATTAAATTCTTTTTTCCTGTGAAAGTAAATTCGATGCCATTATGTATGGAACTCGATTTCTTTTGCATGGGCACCATGGCCACGCTTGCAGAAGTCCAGACGCTGAACCCAATGTTCGACGGGTTTCAAGTATAAAGCGGCCGTTACTGCTACAATTTCACGTTCGATATTTGTACGAAGTTCATCAATCGTCGCTGGCTTTTTGGCAGAGACCATAGACTTGACGTAGCCCCACAGGAAATAGTCTAACGGCGTCAAATCGCACGACCGAGGCGGCCAATTGACTGGGCTATTTCGTGAGATAACACGTTCACCAAACTTGGTTTTCAATAAATCGATTGTGACATTCGCTGTGAGGCTTGTGGCGCCGTCCCGTTGGAACCACATATTGTCCAAGTCCATATCATCCAATTTGGGCCAAAAATATTCGGTTATCATTGACGTGTCAAATGACGACGACCATAAATTTGACGTAGCGCTCTTAAAGTTGAGGCCATTGACGCCGAATTTCGGTAGTTAATTTTAATAATTTCGACTCGTTGTTGGATCGTATATCTTTCCATTATGAAATGACAAACCTTACTGAAGAGAAGTGTCGAAAGAGCGGGGAAAAATATGGCGTCGTTTGCTGTCATTATCGGTCTACTTTTGTGCGTCCCTATTGCAAGACCCTTTATATGCGCACTGCTCGCTTTGCGCTGGTCTTCCGTCATCCATTTTTTTCCTTTTGGTATTACACCTACAGGTCCAGTTGTAGAAACAAGAAGTATTGACTAAGTGTACAATAATTGCGGCCACTGCGTGCAGCTCTCTTGTCCTGACTATAAGGGGGATGCAACCTCAGTAAACCAATTTATCATCTAGCGGTTAGAACCAGTGTATACGCTTATTTTATTTATTTACTTCATTTATTAATCAATAAACAATGCAAATATGTATATATAACAGAGTTATTTCAGCAATTGCCTTACGAGTATATTCTTAAAGTAAGCTCAGAAGAAGAGAATCAAACTCTATGGAGGAGAAATGAGCATTGAGTTGACATAATACCCTCCTTAAAGGAGTGTTCATACCATAAACAATTTTTCAATTACTATCAGAAGTACGCTTAGACAAGCAGGACTTTCAACTTTTGAAAGCTGAGTTACATAAATGAATTGCTGGCTACTTCCATAAATAATTAGAGATTAAGGCGTATACCTCTTTCAAAGAAAAGACAGAAACATATTGAGGCGAAAAATTTGGCATAAATTTAAAAATATTTTCCTTAACACTTTTGCAAATAATAATATTGTGCTAGATGTGACAAGTAAATAGGAATCATGGTAAAAATGATGTAGATTGAAGAAAAGCAGTTATAAAAATAAAGAAAAATGCGAATGAATTGCCCAAGGCAAATTCATATAGGATGATGGCAATAGTATAAAAATATGTCAGGTGTTTTTTTTGTTTTGAATTCAGTAAAAATAAAATAGATTGATTCACGCTTTTTGCTGCCGAAATATTAAGAACTGTATACTTTTTTATAAGCATTATGCCATCACTTCGGTTCGTTGGTACGCGGTAAAACAGCCTATAGCTTCTTATATATAGATATTCAATAGGTTGCTTAACGATTTTGGCTTCGCCATCAGCCAAGGCATCACCCACGCGATAATTATCGAAAACTTCTGTTATAGTCGACATTCTAATATTTTTATACATGTGGACATTCTCTACTTACCTTAGGACGTTCATTTCATGTTTTATCATTTATTATCAAAGCAGTTACTGTCTTATTCATTCCTTTACCCATGACATCCTAAAAAGGAAAACTAATGACTTCCAGTCCTCTATTCTCTTTTATCGTGACCTCCTTAAATTGAAAAATGTATGTGTTATAAATTCGCCTTGCCATGGCCTTATAATGTAAACAATGAAATGTTTTTGACTTGAATTTGATAACTCGCAAATGTTAAAAACCCCTAAAGGTGGGCGAATTGAGCGAGCGGTTGTACCTTATTATGCTTTTATTGTGTATCATAGAAAAATAACAAATATACATACATACATAATTAATTAGTTTAAAAAGAAAGAAATTTGCGTATTTTCAACAATTAAATTTTCTTTTATTTACAGCACTCGTTGGCTCGTTAACTATCGGCACTACATTCTTATTCTCACCAGTGGCAGGTGTTCTTACTGACAAGATAGGATTGCGTCTAACTACTTTGACTGGCGGCTTACTTTCAGCCACAGGACTCCTACTTTCATCATTCTTTACATTGAATATTACAGTTCTGTATGTGTCATATGGTCTCATGTTTGGATTAGGAGCTGCACTGGCTTACACACCGACGTTGGCAATTTTGGGGCACTATTTTAAACGCTACCTTGGAAAAGTAAGTGGATTTGTTTCGGCCGGATCTAGCGTATTCACAGTAATATTGCCGCCAGTGTTAGATTATCTCTTACGTGGATATGGATTGGAGACAACTTTAAAAGTGATGAGTTTAATATCCTGCTTTATTATTTTATGCTCTTTCGTTTATAAGCCTTTACATCCACTACCTCAACCGCCGCAAAAGAAACCTGGCCGTTCACGGGTAAATATGCTTTTACGGTCTGTTGTTAACGTAGAGATATGGAAACGAAAGAAGTACGTTATTTGGGCGTTTTGTGTTCCAATGGCTCTTTTTGGATACTTTGTGCCCTATGTTCACATAATGAAATTTGTGCAGACCAAATTCCCAGGTAAAAGTGAGAATCTCCCTGTGATGTGTATTGGTGTTACATCTGGCATTGGCCGTCTAATTTTCGGAATAATTGCTGACCTTCCCAGAGTAAACCGCATATATTTGCAGCAGTCAGCGTTAACATGCATCGGAATAGTAACATTACTGTTGCCATTAACGAGTTCTTATATTATGCTTATTATTTTTACTTCGATAATGGGATTATTTGATGGATGCTTCATTTCGTTGTTGGGTCCCATAGCTTATGAAATTTGTGGCCCATCTGGAGCGACGCAAGCAATTGGTTTTTTATTGGGCCTGAGCGCATTCCCATTAACAATTGGGCCACCAATTGCTGGTATGATTTACGACAGTACAGGTTCATACACCACGCCATTTTTATTGGCGGGAATACCGCCCATAATTGGCTCCATGATAATGTTCCTAATACGTTGCGTTCACGATGAAACGGAATCAGAACCAAACATTTTTATCAAGCGTAATGAGGACTTGGAGAAAGGCGTAAATATTTCAAAGGCGGATGGAAAATATAATGGTAATGTGTGCTTTTAAATTTATATGTATGTATATGCGTGGCGCACACGTTCTTTAAAAGTGCTTTAAGAAAAAAATAATTTATTACGTAAGAAACACAAAAAGCAATACCGCAGGTTAGTTTAAATGAGATTGTGAATATAGTCACAACCGGCCTTTGTCAGAAATTTACGACAAAATATGACTTCAGCTTTTGCTAAAAAGTAAACATTTACTCGTGAATGTTTTTAGTATAAAAATTCAAAATTTGTACATTTTGAGTTTTGGAACTTGTGCGTTATCTATCGTTAAGCCGCATGTAAATAATCGTAGACTTACATATATACTCCATACGATTATGTGTTATGAAACAGTTAATGAGTAATACTCGTCGCATATTTATTTTATTTGGGCGCACTGGTGCCTAGCCAACTTTGTTCACCAAAACTGTTGGTTGTAAAAGCATAAAGCAATCGAGACGGATAGGATATAGATAGACATATAGATATATGTACATATACCGATATATATATATATACCAAAATGTTCTGAAAGAATAGCTAAATCGCTTAAGCCATGTCTGTATATCCATCCATCCGCACATCATTATAATATAATATAATAATAATAATTACGCCCACATAACAGTGTATTGTGAAAATCAAAAGAATGAGATATTTCAGTAAATATTAAAGATAATTTGCTCAAATTTAATATACAGGATTGGACTAGAAAAGGGAATTCGCGGATAATTTATTTAGCAAAAAATAGTGATGATGCCATCTACTATTGGTATGGGTATATCTCTGTAACTATGCCACCAATCTTTATCAGATTTGGTGCGCACATTAAATTTGAAGTCAATAAGCAAAATTTCAAAATATGCGGAATGAAAAAATTTTGAAAATATGCCTGGTACCACCCAATTTAAAGCAAGTAGGTGTATCCAACACATATATTGCAATTAATATTATTTTCTAAATAAATTGAGTTACATTTTTGTATATGAAATAAATTTTTGCAATTAAAATTTTCAAAAAAGATATTTACAGTGGACATGACACAGAAAGAAGAGATGATGGAGAGAAAATGGAAGAGCTGCATGCACATATGACAAAAAATGAATGAATTTCCATTATTAAACAAATAAGAATAATAGCTTACGCGCACTACCGTTTCTATTTATAAATAAAAAAATATTTTTTTCTTATTTTTTTCTTACGAAACAATTTATATCCTTAAGCAGTAAAGATATAAGTTGCATTTTCTGAATGTTACCTGCTTTCAGACAATCAGATAAGTTACATTTACGTTTTGCTTTTACGTCCTTTACGTTTGGCCAATGGTCATACTATTCAAATCGTATTTCTTGCGGTGGCAGATAAGTTTTAGTTCGACCAGGATAACACCGAACTAACCCCAACCGTATCGATGAAATAGTAAAAGAAGCGATGCGAGTAGATTCATGTTTTTAGTCAATTCCTGTACCTTCTCAGTAGTCAAATTACAAGAACTTGGGAGACAATTTATATTTCTAAGACCATGAAAACTGCCATTTATACATGCGGACAGTCTACTTCAGAATCATTTTTGTCTTTTTGATCATATCTCGAGTGCCGAAGCATGCTATTTCGTCGGGTATTGCTAGAAATGTTAAAATACATTTGGGTGACTTACAATGGCAATAATGTGTCATAAATCATAAATTCATACAATTTAAGAAATACAAACTTGCTTGGAATCCAAAAACATAACTTTTGAAATCTAATCCAATTATGTTTACTTATAAGTAATAAGTTTTTATATTTTTCTTAGGACCAATATTTAAATTCCAATTGGGATGCTTTAGGAGCTTTTCGGTAGGTAATAGTTTAAAAGCAAGCAAAAAGTTTCTTTTTTTCTCCTATGCATTTCGGCTTTTCATTATTGCTGTTCTTTTTTAATTTAACAAAACAAGATATTGTTTTTTGCGATGGCTTTATAAGGGATGATTTATTAAAACAAAAAATACCAAACCCTAAATAATTATACCCTAATAGGTTAATTTTGGTGTATAATTACCTATTTACTTAATTAATTGGCGCTATAACCGCTTAAGCGATTTTGGTCGAACTTCTCTTACAATTTGTGGTGTGCGTTTTGATTTTGTAACACAAATTGAATGGAAAGACCAAACTGTTGGCGATTCCGAAAGGCGAATCTTTTTTTGTGTGAGAAGTTTTTTCATGACATAAATACACTCGGAGGTTTGCCATTGCCTTCCTAGGGGCGACCGTTATTAGAAAAATGTCTTCCATAATTTTTGATTTTACTTGCCGCGCTCAGGATTCGAACCTGGGACCCACCGCGTAAAGCGCGCATGAGCCACACTTGGCTACGGTGGCTGTTGACCGCTTAAAAGCGGTCTTGACTGCTTGAGGGTTCATAAGCATGCGCATGTATGGGGCTAACTGTATTGTATTGAATTTTGTTGCTTAGTTATGATGTGCACCGCACCTTATATAAATAGTGTTTAATTTTTATCGGAAATATAACAACGATTTAACTAACAACTAATTTTGTCTAAAAATATTGGAAATATGAAATATTCTATAAAAATACAATGGTTTACTTGTTATCTACTTATATGAAAATTGAGGCGACGCTACCTAAAAATGGAGTGTGAAGTCCAAAAAATACATAATTTCAAATCAGCTGACCTCAGCAGTGCTTAATTTTGACATCTATAGGGTACGGTTTTTCAGATGTAGTTCAGATGTATTCACAATGCCAAGAGTGCTGGGAAAACTTTAGACGTATCCAACATTCTTGCACGGACATATTTTTTCCCACACTCTCTCTTACTCAGAGCGCAATAAAAATTGTTCGGACACTCTTTGTTCGAATTAATTTGATTTTTGTTTTGATTTTCTGTCCGATCAATGACAATGAGTTGCCATCAACTAAATTTTATATTCATCGATGCAAATTCCACGCTCTTATTTGATATGGAAAGTTTCGGCTGTTTTTGGAAATTGTGTTTCACAGAACCAAACAAAATGTGCCGGACTTAGTAAATAATGAATTAGCACGCTTTCCCACAGAAAATGTCTAATATCAAACAAAAGGTTGTTCGGACAAGAACGATGAATCCGCCTTAATGATGGGCTCTCAGTGAGTCAGTGGGAAAGGAACGTTTAAAATAGCAACAAAAAGTTGTCATGACAAAAAGAGGTAGCCGCCTTTTATTTATTGCAATTTTATAACAGGTATACTAAAGTTTTTACTAATAATTTCCTTAGAGGGATGTTTGTGGCTCAACGAGTAGATATGAAATGTTTATATTCTATAAAAAAAATTTAGATAGGCTTCAAATGTGACCCCTTTTATTTTTACAAAAAAAAAAAATACTCAGACATACTGAACTCTAGGTTTGCTCAGCAAAATTGATTTACTCGATACCCCTTCCAGAAAAATACCACGGTTACTCCAATAATGTGAGAACAGCTCTATTTGACCACCAAATATAAGATCTATTTTTTATACCCGAGCGCAATGGTGTCCAGGGTATTGTAACTTTGTTCACCTAGCGGTTGTTTGTAAATGCATAAAAAACTGAGATAGATATAGGCATATACATATATATCGAAATTTTAAGAATTAATAGCCAATTTTATTAAGCCATGTCTGTCTGTCCGTCCGTCCGTCAGTCGAATAACTCGAGTAAATATTGGGCTATCTTAATGAAACTTTGTGCAAATGGGCGAAATCGGGCAATAACACGCCCACATACCGGTATTTTGCGAAAATCCAAAGACAGCGATATTTCAGTAACTTACCTACTTACTTAATTTGCTTAAGCGGTTTTGGCCGAACTTCTCCTACATTTTGTGGTGTGCGTCTTGATGTTGTAACACAAGTTGAAGGACGTACAGTTTAACGCCGACTCCGAACCGTGAATGTTTGTTTGTGCAAAGTTTTTCGTGGCTTTGATGTTACTTGCCCCGGTCCGGATTAGAACCCGGGACCCAAATATATACATACATATCTAAACATAAATATTAAGCTTAAAGATTATTACTGGTCATGCAATAAAATCAGGTAACATTTCTGATGGCACTGCATTTGGATTGAGACATCTTCGTTTAGGATTATTTTCACTTAATTCGAAGTGCATGGAGCAGATCTTGGATAATTCTGTCAGTTGGATGGCACACACATTCGACCATTCCCGTGTCTATGCCAAATCCGTCGGCACACTAAGCATACCTACCTCGTGATTGTGAGTAGTCCTGGAAAGGCTGCAAGTGCCCGGCATTTTTCCAATATATTTGTGTTTTCTTGACTATCTAAATTTATTCAGTTTTTAAACGAAATCCCCCTTTTATCTTTTTTGTTTGTCTTAAAATAAAATTTTATAAATTTGAAATAGATATACATATGTTCACACGTACAAATATAATCAAGGCGAATCCATACAACGTGGTGTTATAAATACAACTACAAAATTCCTATGTATTTTGTTTTTGTTTCTGCGTAAGAGTTGTCAAAATTTAAATACATTTTGTTTTTGCTTTTACGGCTTTTGAAAGCTCATACGCAAAAGCAAAAACAAAATACATGTAGGTGAATAAAAAAAAATCAAATCAGCTGCTCTTATGCCCATCACCTTTTATAACTTCGCCTTGAATCTAATGTTGCTACCGGAAAAAGGGTTAATGCTGATGACAAATATTTGTCAACTAAGCGTATCGAAAGAAAATATGTCATATAATGATTTAAATTTATTTTATACACTTTGAATACAGGCACGCTCACCTCTCATATAACGGTAATTTGCAACAAATCAAAATATTCAATATTTTACTAAATCATGTCGCGAATTCTTTTAAATTTGGTCTAAAGAGTTAAATTGAACAGAGAAATCTTTAAATTGATACTAATTTTGCTTTTTTATTTAAATCAATAAGCGTCGTTTAAGATTTCAAAATTGTGGTATCCTAGCAAACCCGGCTTGCTTTGAAGCGCCAATAAAGACATATTTGTTTTATATATCGAATTTTGCTTTCATGTTTAAAATGTACTTTTTACCTTGCTCTTTAGAAAATATGTATTCATATATCGAATATCTAATAGCTTCGTCGAATAGCTGGAAATATATTGTGATGGGACATGAGTGTGCCTTTTTGCCCACCAAATAATATATTGCGTCATATATAGGATCTATATACCAAATATTGGGCATGGTACCGTCCATTTTTCCAAAATGATACACAGTTTGATCTATAAGACAGATGTATGTAGATATCCAAATACAATCATCTGCATTGAATAGTTGCGAACATAAGATGAATTAAAATTTTCTCTTCCATGGGGTCGTGATACTGTCGACTTTTTCAAATGTATGTATATGTAGCGGTTTGTGTGGTTTCGTTGTATAAATAAAAGATTAACCGACTACGATATTTAAATTAACTTATTTATTAGATTATTAATATTTAAAACGGAAAAATTACAATTTAATTGAAGATAAGCTGTTCACGCGGTCGCAGAATAAGTAGAAGAGAAAACATATGTAATAAGGGAAGCGTAATGAAAGAACGTACTATGTGAATGGTGCTGCCATATTAGATGCAAAAATATAAAGTATGTAAAATGTTAAGTTGAAGCAAACTGTTGAAAGTTGTAGGGAAACTGATCGCTACATTACTCCCCTTGTTTAAAAAAAATAAATCTGATATGAATGAGAATTATGATTATGAGATATTTTGAGCGATTTGTTTTTTAAATGTAACTAAGTTGGTCTGGTGTGATCGCATTTCCTCCTGGACTTCTGTACTGTCATCGGCCACGTAAACTGGTTTCAGCCTGTCCAATGATATGGCAGTGGGCTTGCCTTTAAGATGTTGTGCTTTCCCGACACATGCCTGATGTCGGATGTGAACTGGCCAATAAAATCCAATCGCCTAAACTGCCAAGGTGAGGCTCGTTCTGTTCGTTGCTGAAATGCATGTTGCAGCGGTTTGTGATCCGTATATATAGTGACGTGACGACTTTCGAATGTATGCCGGAAATATTTCACTGCTTCATAAATGGCGTGCAGTTCGCGATCATATGTCGATAGCTTTTGTGTGGGCGGTGTCAACTTTCGGCTGAAGAAGGCTAATGGCTTCCATTCGTTGCTTGTGAGTTGCTGAAGAACTGCGCCAATACCGATTTCTGAAGCGTCTGTAAATATAGCCCATCGTGCATGTGTGTCAGGATGAACTAGCAACGTAGCTTGGGCAAGAGCTTCCTTCGCCTTGGTGAATGAGTCTTTAAGTTCCTCGTTCCATCCTATTTTATGGGAGCTCTTAACGTTGGGACCTTCCAGGAGCTTATTGAGCGGCGCTAAAATGGCGGCAGCGTTCCTGATGAATTTTCGGTAAAAATTAATTGTGCCCAGAAATCTACGTAACTCTTTAATATTGCTGGGGAACTTGATAGAAAGGATCGCGTCGACTTTGTTGGTCAATGGCTTGATACCATCTTTGGTCACCTTATGACCAAGGAAATCGACTTCAGTTTTACCTAAATGAGACTTACTAGGATTGATGACTAACCCGTAGTCGTTAAGGCGTTGCAACAAAATTTCAAGGTGCTTCGGGTGTTCCTCTTCATCGACGGAAGCGACCAATATGTCATCGATGTAAACGAATAGAAATAGTAAATCTCGCGTGACTTCATCAATAAATCTTTGAAACGTTTGGGCAGCATTTCGTAGCCCGAAAGTTATATAAGGGAGTTATAATGGCTGTTTTGCAGATGTCTTCTGGAGCTACCGGGATTTGGTTGAATGCGCAACCAAGTCAAAGTCATCGAGACAACGCACCGGATATTTGTCTGGCACAGTACGAGCGTTCAAACCGCGGTAATCACCGCACGGCCGCCATTCGCCCGAGCTTTTTGGTTGAAGGTGAAGCGGGGACGACCATGGACTGTGAGATGACCGAGCGATTTTGAGCTTGAGCATCTTGTCGAATTTTTCACGAGCTGCTTTTAGTCTGTCAAGAGCGAGTCGACGTGCTTTACCTGTTACTGGTGGCCCGCTTGATGTTCGAATGTGATGGAGTGTAGAGTGTTTCTTGGTGTTGAGAACCCCGTGTGGCCTAGTGATATCCGAATATTTAGAAAGTAATTTATGAAAAATAGTATTACCTTCAATGGCTAAATTGACGTGGCACCAGTGGCTTGTGCTAAATAGATAGAGGTCAATCAAATCGAAGTGACTTAAAAAGTCGGCTCCAATAATTGGTTTTGTGACGTCGGCAACAATGAAATTCCAGGTAAAGTCGCGTCGCAGACCTAGGTTGAGACTCAGTGTTGTCGTACCGTAGGTTTGTATAGTGGATCCGTTAGCAGCTTGGAGCTGATAACCTACCGGTTTCTCTTGCGGCTTCGACCGTATGCGCGGGAAAACAGAAAGGTCAGAGCCTGTGTCTACAAGATAGTGGATATTAGTGGGTTGATCTTTGATGAAAAGGCGGCACGGGTCGCATTGAGAGTCATTCTCCGCCATTAATGACTCTCTGGTACTTTTCCCGAAAATGTACAGCCTTTTGTACATCGCTTTGCATTTTTCCCGAACTTACTATGATAAAAACAAATACCAGCACCGTTGAGCTTACGTGTTTTTGATTTGCTACGTGAACTATATTTTTCTTGTGTTCGACTCTTAGGTCTTGATTCGCGTTTATTCATAGCCGTGGTTAAAGCTGATACCTGTTTGGTTAAACTCGCTATTTGTTCTTGAAGGTTCTGGTTGTCAGATTTGGCTGAGATAGATGAAACGGATGCAGCCTGCCTACTTTGCAGAATTTCATGCAGTTTATCTGCACTAGCGCCAAGTTCTTCCAACGAAGCGTTTGTTTGCAGTGCCAACATTGTGCGTGTGTCTTTGGGCAAGGCGGACAGCCATTTTGCTTTAAGGACGTCTTGATCAATGCCAGGCACCAAAGACTTTAAGTGTCGTAAAAACTGTGAGGGTGTTCGGTCACCAACTGCTTCGCCATCGAGGAGCTGTTGAAGTTTAGCTTCTTTCGATTTTGAGAAACGTGCAATAAGCGTAGTTTTTAATGTGCTGTACGCAGACGATGTTGGTGGGTTAACTATGGTGTCTTCTACTTCAATGGCATGACGAGCGTCGAGAATAGAGATCGCGTGATAAAACCTGTCGCTTTCTTTTACTACCCCTAAGATACGAAACTGCGCTTCGATTTGTGCGAACCATAGTGCAGGTTTATCCGTGTTAAATTGAATTTGTCGAATTACGTTGGTAGTTTGAAAAGGCTTGACGTCCGCATTGCTATTATTAGGAGGTTCTTCCCTTACATTGGTCATTATTGTTTATTACGTAAGGTAAATACGCTGTAAAAATTTAGTTATATAATTTAATGATGATTGTCAAAGTGCCAGCAATCAGGCGGCCTCGTGTACGAGAATCTAATATTTTGCAATCTTTCGCGATCGGGGTCACCAATTTAGCGGTTTGTGGGGTTTCGTTGTATAAATAAAAGATAAACCGACGACGATATTTAAATTAACTTATTTATTAGATTATTAATATTTAAAACGGAAAAATTACAATTTTATTGAAGATAAGCTCTTCACGCGGTCGCAGAATAAGTAGAAGAGAAAACATATGCAATAAGGGAAGCGTAATGAAAGAACGTATGTGAATGGTGCTGCCATATTAGATGCAAAAATATAAAGTATGTAAAATGTTAAGTTGAAGCAAACTGTTGAAAGTTGTAGGTAAACTAATCGCTACATATACATTACGTTAGGCCCGCAGACCACAAACACCTACTGTATAAATTTTATAAATATCGGTTGATTTTCTGTAACTATATTTTCTTTCATTTGCGCTTACTTTATTGAAAGAAATCAACCAAATTGCTTTCAAGTATGGAATATATTGCCGTATTAGTTCTTAAACAAAAAGATTAGATGGCCGTCACTTGAAACAATGCTAAAAATATGTATAAGTTGTTAGGAAATGTATCTCGCTGCCACTTCATTGGTATGTTTTGATTTTCACTCAAACCAAAGTAATATCCAGCCAGCAAAAAAACGTAAATTTTACGAACATTAAATATTACGAAGAACTATCGTATCGGCAAAAGGTAGAGAAAGGCTCAAGAAAGATAATACAAAATAATTTAACAAAAATAGGCTTTCTTCAATTTGCCAGCACATGAAATAGTTTTCGTGTTTCTTTAATCGGAATAATTGTAAATATGTATGACAATCTTCCTCGTGTATTTTACATTACATTTCAATGTCTTTTAAGTAACTAATTTAAATTTAATTAGCAAATTTCGCTTTTCTATCACAGCCTGAGCTGAGTCATATTAAAGAAACAACAATTTTAAAGTTTAATTTCTCTGTCGTTTACAATCAAAAAAATGGATCTAAAAATTGTTACGGCAGCGGTTATTGTGCGACAAAACTTCAAGCTCCACGTCTGGAGCCATCTGTTATGATGCGCATCAAATTGGGAACAGCAGTAGAGCAATTGGCTTGATACTTGGGTGCATTGTGGCTTATCATGTCGGCTGGGTGGGGTTCTTGCTCATAGCTACTGTTCCGTGCGCCTTAGCAGAAATGGCATGCCATCTAATATTGAGTAGAAAAAAAAACTTCTACATCGCAGCTAAAAGGAAATTTTAAAAAAATTATAACAACAAAGGAAAATATGGCCGAATATACTGGCGCCCGGTGGTGGTGCGGCGCCTGGTGCTGCTGACCCACCCTCACCCATGGTCATCGGCGCACCAAATACTCAATGACCATTTCTCTTACACCTATGCCTTCTTATATAAAGGATATTAACAGCATTCTCGTTTTATATTAAAGTTTTATTTGTAATTCATTTTCTAATTCTAAGGCCTAATTTATCTTTTCCTTAATTTATTAAAATACTTAATTTTGACCCCCAAATAAAATTTACTGTTATTATTCCAATATAGTCGAGTTAACTAGTTTTAGGTTACCTAATTAAGTCATTTGAATTCATTCTTTTCATTACCTTATTAATTTAATTATATGGGATTTCCAAAAAAATAAATCTTACGGTAAAGTGAAATGTATAATGAAACTATACTTTGTCTATTTTAAATTAACTATGGCTTCCTATTTCTTTAATTAGAAGAGAGCATATATGACTCAGGGGAAAAGACATGTATACCAACTGGCACCGAATTAAATGCAATAAAATCCTTAATTGCCAAAACAAAAGAGATATAAAAGTTGCATTCTCCCAGAAACCATGTACCTATTAAGCTCAATTACTTCGTCATCTATGTATATGTGCATTTTTGTTGCAACTTACTCCTACCGTTGTTGTGCGTCCGTAGCGATGTTGTTATTGTTGTTGGCGCAACCGTTCGTGTGGGCGCTGTTGTGTTGGTGCACACACCGGTCGGGGTAGTGGTAGGTGCACTCCCGTTATTGTTGTTGCAGCACGCCTTTGCTGTAGGTGCTGATTTTGTTGATGATGGTGCAGTGTCGGTGGTGTCTATGCCTATGATACTCTGCTAAAATTTTGTGTTTCTACACTTTAACGCTAGCACTTTATACTGGCCCCGGAATAATTCCTTCGTCCAGCTAACGGACACTGCGCAATTGGAATATTTGCGTTTTTCCCATATTACGATGGATACAATTTTTGCGCAGTTAACGAAAACAAGAAGAGGTAGGATGTGTAATGACGCTTGCTCGTCATCGTTGGTTGCCACTTTGCACAAAAAAACACAGGAGGAAACAAACGAATTTGAGATATTTAACAAGAAATCAATGCAAAATATTAGCTTTGTCGATCAGTTCATAGGCGCTGCGCAATTTCAAGCGAATATGTACTCGAAAACGAATCGTAAGCAGCTACCATAAACGAATTTATATCCTGTGCTCGAGAAATTATCCAGCTACAAACTTGTTTTCGATGATTTTGCTCCCTGGGATATTTCTGTTGGAGAAAAAATTTGTGTATATGTAAATAAATAAAGGCGAAGATTTTGGCATATATTATTTTACCATAAAGGCACTGCGCTTTTGGTATTATGCTTACAAGGGTTCAAGTGAGAACACCACAAACTTTGTTCCATTTTTTCCGCACATATAGCGATTGCGGGAACTTAAAGAGCTAAAAGTTAGCTTGCATGCTAAGGAAGAGGGAATTGGTACAACCGCTAAACCCGCAACACATTTTTCTTTTTCACACTTACTATGGTACCTAAATTGTCGCATCAAGCGATATACTTAAACAACTACGCAAAATTTTTTACGTTTCCTCATTCTCTCGAAGTTCGTAGGTGTTTTATTCTATTAGCTTTTTCCTCTCTCTCACTTTTATTTTCTTTCTTTTTCTGACGTTTATTCTGTATTATATCTTTCTGACGTTTATTCTGTATTATATACTTTCGCGATGATGAATCGTATTTAAACCTAATCATTTTGTTGTACCTGTGAATTGCAATAAGCGATTAGTAGGCCGATGAGTACTTTTAATAAATCAATTTTTATATTAACTACAAGCATATAAAGGTATCCTGTTTATTTTACTTTGTGTTACGTTATTTAAATACACAAATAACAACATAAATATATTATGTACGGGACAATATACAATAAAGGACAAAGCTCGAAAAAGTTGACATCACCAAACGTTTCCAAATTTTAAACCGTAAACTTGAAAATTGTATAACTTTTTAAAGAAAATATTTTCTGTGAAAGTTCATAACTTTGATAACAGCTTTGATATAATAATCATAATTGCTGGTATTTATAGTTTAATTCGTTTACTTTTAAAGAAAATATATTGTTGGTGTGAAAAAATTTGTTCCCGAAAATTTTCCAGTTTGATAATTTTTTTTGTATTTTTGAAGAGCTTGGGCAATCTTAATATTTTTCTTTATGATTGGTGCGAGCAAGAGCCTGGTAAGCCAGTGGAATGAATTAGCAAAAAAAACGTAACGCACATGTACCTCTACAAAGAGTGGATAATGGATACAGGTAACTCTTGTTTTGTAAATAGTAGATTGTAAATGAGGCTTCAGACAAGGTGACTCTTTATCGAGCGATAATAGATAAGGATAAAGATAATTCGAGCTGCAGAATTAAACCGATCAGGCATAAATTTTTGACCTCAACAACCGCGCTGTTAGTTCTGACTTTTCCAAACTGGATAAGAATCGAAGAGAATGGGTCTAGAGGTGAATGAGGGTAAAGCGAAGTAGCTCTTGAACGAAAACTACAATCTACAAGTCCCTCGCCATGCCTGTGCTATAGTAAGAAGCAAAAGCATGGAGGCTATCAACATCCGATGAGATAACCCTTGGAAGGTTCGAGAGAAGGATTCTCCGAGCATGAACTATGTATGCCCATCAGTAAAATTTTTTATTGCTTTCAGTCGTTTCTGTACTGCAGAAATGCCTTCCTTTGTTATTGTATAGCCTGCATAATTTATTGTCGACTGTAAATATACACACTTATCTACTCTTAACTCTAGTTTGTTCAAAAAACTTCTCGTAAAATGCCGAGAAATTCTCTGTAGCGTTCATGACAACATCGAGATATAAAGTATAGAGACATTTGGGCCACTGACCATGTTTGAAATAACGGAGTAGCAAACGATGTATACCTTATTGAGTCTGGGTGCATAAAAACATGGAAAATCCGTTTTTTAGGTAGAGCTTGTGTTTGCTAATCTATCAGGTAAATCCTCTCCTTAAGGAATTGGGTAGTTATGTTTTGCTGTGTATTTGTTAAGTGTGCGATAGTCAAACTACATCTTTAAATCACCTTTCTTTTTCTTTGCCAGCACGATTGGTGAAGCAAATTCGGGATTACTAGGCCTAATTTAATTTTTTGTTAGATATTTAACTATTTTTGTGAGGGTACAAAAACGCCTGGGTGAACAATTAAAATGCTTAACCTTTCCTAATACAAATTTCATTTCATATTTGATTTTTGGCTCGACTGCGCCATCGGAAGCCAAATATATGTTACTTTTAAGCCTGTGAGAAATTGCTCATCTGACTATCTGACGTTATCACCAATTTTTAAATCAAAACTATCTTTATCTTCAATTGTACATAAAAGCAAATCAGACTTGAATTTTTGTCGGTCCTGTTGCTCAAAATTACCAATTTTCTAGCCATCGCCTATGCACGCATTCTCGCAGTTATGAATTTCCTCTATCTCACTTTGTTTTACACACTTCGGCACATCTTTAACATTTTTAAACTTTTTGTGTTGTCCCACGTCATAAACATCTTCGACCTCACTTTGCTTTATATACTTCGGCATGTCTTTAACATTTCCAAACTTTTTATGTTGGCTCTTATAAAAATTCTCACAGCTGGTTTGCCTGTCTTTATAGTTGGTTACAATAACTTTGAGGTTTCTTTACATTTTCTCTTATTAACTTAAACTCACATACTTCTAAAATTGCATAATAAGACATAGTTTTATTGTCAACGACAATGAAATACAATTCAAAAACTGTAGTATTTATTTTAATTTTATATAAAACTAGCTGACCCGGCTAACATTGCTCCGCCTTAAAGCAATAAATGAGCAGATTCTTGATTTTATGAGTTTAAATTTTTTATTAGGATAATAAATATAAGTAAGTACCAAAAATCAATTATTGTAATGATTCTTTATTGGCCATGTATTTTAGTGCATAGGTGGCACTCTTCAGTGAAGCACCTTGTGATAGACGATATTTTTAGTTTTATTACTATGTGCAAGAACAAATAACGCAGCTGGTCTTCCGACCCTTGAACATGCCGCATATAATTGACCATGGGAAAAACATGGATTTTCTAGATTTCGACCACAAACTTTCAAGGATTGGCCTTGTGATTTGTTAATGGTCATGGCGAATGCAAGACGGATCGGAAATTAAAGTCGTTTAAACTCAAACGGCATGTCGGTTGGGATCATCGGGATCCTCGGAATGAGAACTTCCTCACCTTCAAATTTTCCTTTGAGTATCGTCGCGTAAATCACATTGTTCATCAATTTACTTACCACCAAACGCGTTCCGTTGCACAGTTTTGGTGGGTTTATGTTTCGAAGCATGATTATTACGGAGCAAACCTTTAGTCGTAAATTATGCGGTGGTAAGCCAGGCATATCCAAGGACTTTAAAAATTCAATTGGATAGTTGTTGGCATCTTCTGCATTTGTTGCACAGTCAATAGATTTGAACGAATGTAGTGTACTAATGACCTCATTCTGAATTATGTAGTAGCAATGAGTGCAATGGCTCACGTGGGGGAGTCAATAATGGCAATTTCACTTTCCCATTAAGGCAGCACAATCTTGGCGTTTCTCCGGTAAACTTCAATACTCGCAAACCACATCCATTGACCCAATGCGAACGCTAGTATGCAAGCAGTAATCAGTGCTGCAATCATATCGAAACGCTGCTCGATTCAAATCAGTACTTGATAAATTTCTACTTGTGCGTCGAAAATTATCAAGATTTTGATCTCTTAGGTTTGCTCGATGATTTCTCATAGCCAACCGAGCCTTTGCACGGACTGCCTCGCTTTGCTCTTGTGATTGAGAAGCACGAAGTCGAGCCATACTAAAGCGGCGCTCTTCACGTGCAATTTCTTGTACTTCTTCAGTCCTTTCATTCGCAACGTTTTGCATCCTAGTTGCATTACGGCTTTTTCGGGGAAGATTTGATCGTCTTGGACGCGGCATTTTAATGATAATAATATCGGCACAATATTTATAGACACTCGAAACAAACACAAAAACCGGTAAACTTCAAACTTTCTAACTGTAAATTTTTCACCCAACAAAATTCGTAAAAGTAAACAAAATACATGTTAATATTGGCAATTCACACCAATTACATGGATATTGCCCTTCTCCGCTAGATGTCACTACAATTTACATCGATATTACCTTTCGTGGCCAGAGTACATGTAAAATATATGAAGGGCGAAGAAAAAAATCAAATTTACCGTTTTTTTGTCGTCCCACGGTAACGGGATAAAAATTATCTTATAACCTGCCCCTGGTTCTAAGCTACCTCCCCACCAATTTTCAGCCAAATCGGTTCAGCCGCTCTTGAGTTATAAGTGGTGTAACTAACACGACTTTCTTTTATATATATAGATATAGATTTTTTTAGAATTAGCATACACAATACAAAGGAATAAGTAGAGTATGGTATTCTTCTATTGAATTGTGTGTAAGTAAAAAACAAATAAATAAAAACCATGAATGTCGGATTAAATCCTCGTTCTTCGATAATGTCTGCCCCAAATGAGGTCATTTGGAAACAACTATTGTATTTTTGAGTATTTGCAAGAAAGTGGCGTGATTCTTGTGTTTCGCCACAAAGCAATGAATACAATGGCTCATGTGGCGGAGTCAACAATGGCAATTTCACTTTACCGTTAAGGCAGCATAATCCAGGCGTTTCTCCGGAAAACTTTAATGCACCACAATATAGATTTTTTTAGAATTAGCATACACAATACAAAGGAATAAGTAGAGTATGGTATTCTTCTATTGAATTGTGTGTAAGTAAAGAACAAAAAAATAAAAACCTTGAATGTCGGATTAAATCCTCGTTCTTCGATAATGTCTGCCCCAAATGAGGTCATTTGGAAACACTCGATAAATATATTGTTCTGCGTCGCAAATTATCTATTTGTTGACCTCTGTTGTTCGTTCGACGATTCTGCATTGCCAACCGAGCTGTTATCGCGGCGCTGTTCACGTGCAATTTCTTGTACTTCTTCAGTCCTTTCATTCGCAACGTTTTGCATCCTAGTTGCATTACGGCTTTTTCGGGGAAGATTTGATCGTCTTGGACGCGGCATTTTAATGATAATAATATCGGCACAATATTTATAGACACTCGAAACAAACACAAAAACCGGTAAACTTCAAAATTTCTAACTGTCAATTTTTCACCCAACAAAATTCGTAGAAGTAAACAAAATACATGTTAATATTGGCAATTCACACCAATTACATGGATATTGCCCTTCTCCGCTAGATGTCACTACAATTTACATCGATATTACCTTTCGCCGCCAGAGTACATGCAAATTTTAGTTTTCATACAAAAAAGCAAAAGCAAAATACATATATGAAGGGCGAAGAAAAAAAAATCAAATTTACCGTTTTTTTGTCGTCCCACGGTAACGGGATAAAAAGTATCCTATAACCTGCCCCTGGTTCTAAGCTACCTCCCCACCAATTTTCAGCCAAATCGGTTCAGCCGTTCTTGAGTTATAAGTGGTGTAACTAACACGACTTTCTTTTATATATATAGATAGCTCCCGTGGTATGAATTGGTGAATTAATCACACCGAAATAAAATAAATTTTCAATCAAACGGTCAAGTCTTACCTTTTGAGGCAGACACTACAAGAATGAAACTCAAAATACCTTATATAATTATTTCTTGGCGCTACCTTCCGTTCTCGCCACTGTAAAACTAGATGTGATGTGCTACCCACAAGCGTAGCAAGCACCCGGCTCCCCTTAGAGTGTCATGCACTGGTTGGTGTAACGTCCCTTGGAGTTACAATTATAGCATTTATCTTATAGCGTTTTCTTTTCTCGAAAAAAATGTTGCCCGATTGTATGGCAACATGATGGAATTGCTCCCCTATGCACTGCGAAAAGGTTGCATTTTCTCAATTAGAAAAGAACAGAAAAATACCGCTCTGTCACAGATCAGCTCAAACCTGTTTTTGTTGAGTAGAGATACACGCAATTCGCTGGGCAACGCTCGCCCTTTCGATTTGGCACGGGTAGAAAATGTCGCACTTTTGTCGGGCGAGAGGGCAGCATGTTGAGAAAAGAACAAACAACCCACAAAAAATGCTGAGAAAAGAACACGAAAATTTGACAGCCCTGGCACAGGGCAGAATAAATGCAACATTATTGCGAGAAAAGAAAACACTATTAGTTTCTTGCATGCGTAGACGATTTCATTTCAATTTTGTTGAACGCCTTCAACATGTCTCCATCAATAACATATTCTCGCATTTCTGCCTTCATATATAGTTGCAAGTATCCATGCCCACTATGGCGAAATTTGATTTGGAATGTAGGCACGCTGCTGCGCATTTTCGATTCTGTATATTTTATTCTCAAACAATCTGGCATATCAAATATGAGCAAACTACTTGCATAGTTACTAAAATATCTGAAGTCTTTATTAATATGTTTTCTTTGTTATTAAGGTGGTTATATAAGCGTAGCTTTTGTCCAGCTTATACAACTTTCAAAAGTGTTCTTAAAATTTTTTTCAACCTGAACAAATTACCTTTTATGATACAGAAATGTTTTTACCCAATTTGGTAGAGTTTGCTCAGGTCATATACCTATTTGGTTTAAGGTTGACGGCGCCTACGCGGGTATATCCAATTTGAGTAAATTATTTCTTGCTGTTACTGGAATATCACATTTTAATAATTTGTTGTAAATTATGTGAGAGATGGAACCGGTTTTTTTTTCCCAACTTTTATTATTCCAGCCACCTACAAGCATCGATGTCATTAGGCATGCGTCCGAGGCCTAAGAACAGCCTGACTTACCGACATAATGCGTATTCTTGCCCGATTTGCCCTTCTGCGAAGATATTTGTGGGCACAGAGTTCAATTCCGTAAACCTCCGCTTGGAAGATGTTTGGGTAAGTGCCCATGGGCAGACTTTGCTGAAATTTCGGTCCGTATATTCAAGCCCCAGTACTCCAATCACCCACTTAGGATTCCTCAGTGTACCACATTTTGAAAACTTAATTTCGGTCCCCGTCAATGTGGAATTGGTCAAAATAACCTTCCTTCATTTGGTAAGGGAGATATTACATTCTTTGAGAATAACCACGAGTGGCCCTTACTGATTGTTTACTCCCTCCAAGGCTTGCGGTAATGGTCCGCGACTTCAACAAACTAATGACCGAGACCGTTAATAGAATCATAATGTTTTCCCTGGCCATAGCTGCAGTTATTTCTTCATAAGACGTATTGTCGAAAGCGCCTGAAACTTCAAGAAATGGCCATAAGGCCATAAGGTATTCAAACGCCATTTCAATGTTTTGAGTTAGGCAGAGTATTGCAATTACAGAAGATTCACCAGCCTGATATGCAAGTTGACATGAAGGGTATTCCTTTGAATAATTAAACCTAATATGGAAGTCAATAAGTTTTTCCAACGGTTTGATCAGAAAAGAGCTAAGGCTGATAGGTCTATATACCTTCGGCAGATTATCAGAATATCAGAAGGCAAGAGTATATACAATCCGGATCTGCAAATTTAAATGCACTTAACGTTGATGGAGCCCACGACAGCACTTCCGTACTGACAATTCTTCTCGCTCTGCCCTTTGCGCACAGCGTGCGCTCAGCAAAATTTAAGGGGCCGTCTAGCTTCGTGAGAGTACATATGTAGGTCGTTCAAGTGGTCCAGCGTAAGGGTCTTCTGTAGGCGATAGACCTCTGGCAGTGAGGAGATGTTACCACACGCCAAGTTGGGCGCTTGCATCTTCTAAGCTCTCGATTATAGGGCGTTAGGGCAGACTTGTAGGCTCCCAGTCGTCTATTTGTCTCTCCCTATTTGAAAAGTTTCTAGCTTTCTGCCTAAATTTTCCGAGACTGTTTATCCATCAGAAAACGTTCTCTTCAAAATCAGTTTTGAGGAGGTTTGAGAGCTGCTTAGCCGTGGCCTCCTGTTCAAAACCCGTAGTTATGTTTGTTTCAGAGATATTACGCTATTGTTAAAAAAGTTCCCAGCTGGTGCTCCTGGGATTTCTATAAACTTGATTAGTTTTCATTTGGGCTTCAATTTCAAATTTTATATGTCGGACATAGATACCTCATTTGAAAAATGCCACTTAGAGATAAAAGTCCGATCATTACTCCGGACAAGTATATGTAGCTTCTTAATAATAAATTCAAGGAATGACTCACCTCTTGTACTAGTGTCATAGCTACTCCATAAAAAATGATGGCGTGTGGGTCACAGCTCAAACACTAGTTTCTCCGCTCGCAGTTTTCCTTTAAGGCTAGTACTTCCAGGCACACTTCTTGCTCACCTGCCTGGCTGAGCTTCTTAGTCCAAATGGTAACTAGGCCTTGGTCATGACCGCCCTAGGCCTGCAGGTGGTTGTTGTGTCTTAGATCAACTTACCATCGCATTCATTGAGACCTTTAATAGCTCCTGCAAACACCCTGGCCTTCTGGATTAATGCTACATTTAAAAGCTCTTTTTTGAACCCCCTTTTCAATTTTCAGCTATGTAAAGTTCGAAAAGCATATCCGACATATCCGCTACAGGCTTAGCCCCCAGAAGCTAGAATCACGGTATCGGTGCTTCCGTTCTCCTGTGATGGTGATGATTATTTTATTTAACATTTAACCGTCGCACTTTTTTCGTGCTTAACTATTCAAGCAGTTCATATTTAATTAATTATCTCACCTAATACATCTTCGTGCATTATGGCTACTCTTAATTTTATGGTCAGACGCGGGACGATGGGACCTCCATGATTAATTGGAACTATATTAGTCCAAACCCCCCTCATATAAGGCAGGGGTTTTTAACTCAGTTCACACCTTCTAGAACCCTGAAGGACAAATATATATTTGACTCTACACTCGACGAACTTACAAATGCAGCATGCCCACCAACAATGTGGAAAAAAGAAACAACGATTTCTAGGTAGTCTCAGGAAATAGTAAAGAGTGTAGAACCAAATTCAACCAGACCAAATCCTCAAACTGTTGGACCGAGTGCAAAGACTGCCAACGAAGATTCAAACATGCAGTTAGAGCTGCTAAACGTTCCTTCCGTCCTTGACAACAAGTAACATGTTCAAAGATTTCAGACTGATAAACCTCTCGTCCTTCTTTGGGAAGTTTTGAAGGTCTCCAATCCTGGACACTTACATAAGAGGGATAGTGGGTCCGGAACTCTCCGATACCCAAGATGCATGTTATAAGTGCAAGGGTGTGGAATCAGCCTTATTTTTAATATTGAAAACTCGTTGCACTATAAAGAATACTCTCTAGCGGTCTTCCTAGCCATAGAAGGAGAATTTAACAACATTATTTCAGAAGCTGTTAGTTCATTGCTACGCGGATTAGGGCTATGTCATGGTACTGCGCTCATTAAGACCTTTCTCACGCAAAGAGTAATTAAAGCGAAATGGGAACCCCTCTGCGGAAAAATTCATACCTGAAGGAGGATTGTTATGGCTATGACCTTTACTCTGGAACATAGCTGTCGATATTTTGCTAAAAGAAATCCAAACAAGGGGGGAAAAGTGCCAGCGTACGCAGACGAAATTGCCAAACCGGCAGTAGGCAAGAATCTAAGTACACTGACAGGCCTGGTACAAGAGCTAGTCAATAAGTTTATGCGCTGGTGCGCAGCCGAGGCCTGGCGACTAACCCCAACAAAGCGGACCTGGTTCTAGTCACTAGGAACCATAGTTTCCCACCAATGGGAAATTTCACTCCAAATGGAGTAACATAGAGGAAAACGGAACAAGCCAAATATCTGGGCCTGAGTATAGATCGGAAACTGTTACTCTTGCAGGCATGATAGTCTGGTAGTCGCCAAGAAAGTTAGTATTAAGAAAGTACAGACATTTCTTTTTGATCTTCTGTGTTTCCGACAGGGTGAAATGATGATGTATATTGGAACGATTTTCCGTCACCCCTTGTAAAGATTGGTTTCGTTCTGTTCAGTCAACGTCTTCTGTTGCGTATTTATATGATGTTGTTAGGTAGTACGGGTTTGTGTTATGATCGCCTCAGATGTAGGTACCTGAGCACTGTATTTGCCCTTATATATTGTACAAATTTTGGGTTTTTTTGCGGTCGCGTCGGTAACCCTATTTGCTTAGATGGTTGCATGCAACACCGCCATTAGACTAAATTTAATTAGGATATTAGCGATTCGCCTGTCATCCCTCTATAGACATGTAAGCTATTGATAAACCAAAAATTTATTAAAATCGCAAACAACAGGTGGAAATCTGAACCCACTTGCCATATTGCAAGGACACTCTGGCCATCGATGAGTGACCAACGAACGAAATCTCTCCTTAGCTTAAGGAGCCAGGATATTAGAGTCGCGACTGCCGTCCTAACCGGGCGTTGTTTATTAGTTGTGCACGCAGGAATACTAGAGTTGTGCCGCTGTCCGGAACTAGCTAGAAAGAGAGCTGAAGCTGTGGGTAGCTATTTCCTTAATGAACTTGAAGATCATAGGCCAGTCGCAATTAGGGACCTAACGAGGTTCCTTGCTCACTACCCCAAAGCGGTATCACAATGGGCAGTTAGCGTAAGTGAGTCTCTCTAGGGGCTGACGCCTAAACTTCCCTATCCTATATTACCAACGCGAAATTCCACCAAAGGGCTATTCCGCAGCATATTGGCTGAAGTTAATTCATGTCCGCTGACCTACGTGCCGCTTGATTACGAAAATTCCGATGTACTTACACCGACTTATTTGCTTTTAGGAAGCTCAACTGGTATAAGCTGTTTGCATTCTACGATGTTGATGCGGATAACTAAATTTTTCCTGTAGAACAAAATGACACAAAAAAAGCTATACCTCTCTATGAAAGCGTTTTGGTGGTTATACAATGCTGTATACTTTCTCTAAATGTCGGGCTTAGGGGTAAAGTATACACAAACTTGTAATTGCTAAGCCGGCTATTTTATTGTGTGGTATTTTGCAATTATGAGAAAACGACAGATATGCAACACTGAAAATATTATTAGAGTCATAAGATCTATGTAGTGTTTCATTAAAATGATTTTTCTAAGAGCAATTTAAGAGATAGTCTCGATATTGGCTTAACCTAAACTGATAAATTTAAATATTGTACGCTTGGATTTAAACTTAAAGCTTTTCGGTCGGTAATATCTTAAAAGCAAAAAAAAGTTTATTTTTTTCTCGTACGCAGGGAGTCTGCATTTTATTGTACATAAAACATAAAAACAAGTGTTAACAAAATAACAATATGCTTGCTTACAACAATTATTGCACTTACATTTTTAATCACATTAAAAACAGTACAGCATCAAAATAAACAAAAGTATTACAATAAAACTCCACATATTGAAATTACACACTAATTTTGTGTCCCTCTGTTTAACAATTACTCGTTATTGCTGTTCTGTATGCACAGTTTATATTGTCTACGTCTTCCTTAAAGTTCATCGTGTTCTGTATTTTTTGTTGTATACTCAGCCCTTCTAATGTTAAGCTTGCCCTCTCTTTTTTCTCCACTTCTAATATTTTTGTGTTTTCAAAATCGGCTGAGTGTCCGCTATTCGTTAAATGTTGTGCCGATGCTGTTGTTGTCTTTTTTTTCTTCGCGTCCGTTTTATGTTCGCTAATTCTAATTCCAAGTGATCGCTTTGTAGTGCCTACATATGTATGTATATTTTGTCGCAATTTTCGCCCAATTTACCATAGCACTTAATTTCATATACCACGTTGTGTTGATGCTCTTCGCTAATTTTGTCTTTTGTTTTGGTAAACACCGAGTTGAGCTTGCGTGTGTTTTATGTGCAGAGCATATTTTGTCAGTTTGTATACTTCTACTTATGGTGCCCACAGTCACCGACGCAAACGTACGCTACGTGTCAGCTGACACGATCAAACTTATGAGAGCGCCATGTAAATGCAAACTCATCAACGTGTTCGTGTGACGGGTACGCGCGACGTGTACGTGTGTAAACTGAGAAATTTAGATTTTTGCCGTGAAGCCGTGTCAGCTGAGTGCTCTCTCACCGCACAGTGTTGCCAAGCAGAACTTTTTAAAATCATTAACAAAATAACCTTATAAAAATTTAAATTTTTATTAAATTAATTTAAAATCGATGTTTAATAATGTTAAGTATAGATAAATGAACTATTTGCATTTGTTGGTTTTTGGCTTTGGTTTATTATACAATGAAAAATTGTAATTGACAACGCGGATGTGTGTAAAAGTATGTATGCAAACAAAGGAATGGCAACATTGTGTTGATGCATACAAACACAGTTTTGTGTACGCAAAGTTTGTTTACAAAACATACGCGCGGGCACAAGTTTTGCTCAATTTTGTGTATCTCCCGACAAACAGACACGGCAAACGGACACGTCGGTGAATGTGGGCACCATTATTGTTTCGTTGTCCGTTAGTCCTGGTATGTATGAAATGCCTGTGTATTTTTTATTTTCGTTTTTGTTTGTGGTTTCAACATTTCTGTGCACCAATGTCCTTTTGTTGTTTGCATTTGATAACAGACTCTCTACATATTATTGCATCATAGTGCGCACAGTCACCGACGCAAACGTACGTTACGTGTCAGCTGACACGATCAAACCTATGAGAGCGCCATGTAAATGCAAACTCATCAACGTGTATGTGTGACGGTTACGCGCGACGTGTACGTGTGTAATCTGAGAAATTTAGATTTTTGCCGTGAAGCCGTGTCAGCTGAGTGCTCTCTCACCGCACAGTGTTGCCAAGCAGAACTTTTTAAAATCACTAACAAAATAACCTTATAAAAATTTAAATTTTTATTAAATTAATTTAAAATCGATGTTTAATAATGTTAAGTATAGATAAATGAACTATTTGCATTTGTTGGTTTTTGGCTTTGGTTTATTATACAATGAAAAATTGTGATTGACAACGCGGATGTGTGTAAAAGTATGTATGCAAACAAAGGAATGGCAACATTGTGTTGATGCATACAAACACAGTTTTATGTACGCAAAGTTTGTTTACAAAACATACGCACGGGCACAAGTTTTGCTCAATTTTGTGTATCTCCCGACAAACAGACACGGCAGACGTACACGTCGGTGACTGTGCGCACTATCAGGGTCTCCATTTTTGAACAGTACATTTTTAATTTTTTTGGTGTTGTCTTTTTTGAAGTCCTGGTCACTTAAATCGTATATTTTATTTATTAGGTTGATAGCTGTGTTTCTTTTTGCGTCCACGGGTGGTTTGAATGATAATTACTCATCCTTGACGATGCCATTGATTTCGCGTGCCAGTACGTTTTGATTTTATTTTCAATTCGGTGTATTTCCATGTCTAGGATTTGAAACTTTTTTTGGTAAAATTTATTTTAGTTTGTTGTGCGTTTAGTGTTTTTAGTATGTCTTCCACGTCTTGGCATTGTATTTGATATATATGTCCTTTAGTTTAAGTTCAGCGATGCTATCGTCCAGTATTTTGTCTAATACAACGTCAGCTATGGTGGGTGACAATGGGCTGCCCATTGGCATTCCTTGTATCTGTTGATAGAGGGTGTCGTCACAGGTGAAGTAGTTATTTTACCGTAGGCAGAATCGCAATATTCTCAAAAATTGTTTCTTAGTAAGTTTGGTATGTTCTTCTAGGATGGTCCAATGTTGCATAATCGTGTGTATCGGTATATTCGTAAATAGGGAAATCACGTCAAATGACATAAGAATTTCATCCTCTTCGATCGATATATGTTGTAATCTTTCTTTGAGTTGAAAAGGATTGTTAATATTGTAGTCCTTCGAAATTATCTGTCTCAGTGTTTTTCCTATATGTTTTGAAAGATTGTAGCACGGTACACCGATTGAAGAGCAAATTGGTCTGAGAGGAGAGTTTTCCTTATGTATTTTCGGAAGGTCATATAGTCTTGGTGCTGTAGCTGCATTGTATGTCTAGCAGTATTTGAGTTTTGCGTCAATTTTCTTTTGTGGTTTTTGTGTTGGGTCAATACGGATGATTTTGTATGTAGTTTTGTCACTCAGAATTTCCTTTGTATATCCCTAATGTGTCCAATGTTTGTACCAATAATTTTCTTTTGTATGTTTACTTCTTTAATTGCTAAGTTTAACAACTTCATGACAAATTGCTCTTCAATCTTGTGTAGTTCTTTTTTGTTGTGTCAAGTTCAAATCCTTTATATACATAGATTTTTAGTCTTTCCTTTTAAATGTGGTGGTGTTACTCCAAAATCTTTGCGTTTTAATATAAATTTTAGTCTCTGTTCATTTTATTACCTGAATATTAGTGCAAAATTTGTGAAACGTTGGTACATTCATCGAACAGACCTAAAAGTGCTCGAAAAACAGTAGAAACTAATTTGTAGACAAGTAATTTAGAAAAATGTGAATACGATGAGTATACAATAATTATTTGCAATTAATAATAATAATAATAATAATAATAATAATAATAATAATAATAATAATAATAATTCGTCTTGATGTTGTAATAAAAATTGATTGACACCGACTCCGAACGGCAAATGATTTGTATGAAAAATTTTTGCATGGCATAAATAAACTCGGAGGTTTGCCTGCCAAACACTATTAGAAAAAATTTCATTTTTGATGCAATGTTCACGCGCCCTAAAACGAAGTTCGAATAGTTTGTCAATAATGTCTGGTACGCTTGAAAAAAGATTTGGTTACTGCCGTTCTCCATTTAATTTCACGCAATCAACTCTGTTGTCAGTTTCATACCCTCCGACAAGGACGCAAAGTGCACATTCTGACGAGCCTAGGCGTCTTATGTGGAAAACCGATTAGTGCAAAGTTCTAGCTTTGACCGGGAAATGCTATAGGCGTTTTAAAATCTAAACAAATTTATTCATATAATTTCGTTTTCATTCTTTACTTATATTGTAAATATTTAATTATTTTTAGAACGAAATATGGAAAAACCGTTCCTGAGAGCCAATGATGCTTCAACTAATGGTGACAAAACACATCCGGAGGCAGATTCCTTGCACAAATCGACTATCTCCGAATCAGGTATCAAACGATATTTTGTATCAAAAAAACTTTCGACTGCTTTAGATAAATGTAGAATTTTAACTGCTTGTGCCTATGACGCTTCTCGTAGTGAAGTAAATAGTCATTCCGTTTGCTCAAAAACTGCTTTGCTTAGTACGCGTTGCATGCCAATATCAATTATGGATAATCAATTTGTGGCTTCTGGTGAAGCTAACTTACGATCAGCGAATCGCTTGTACATCCCACAAAAGCGCCGCTATGCTTATTCGATCTATTAACATTTATGTATGTATATACTCATGTACATGTTCTTCCATTTCCATACATTTGCCAATTTATTGATTTTGATTTAAGTAATATTTAATTGAGTAAGGTAAAAAGTAAAACAAGCGTAACATACTTACATACATACATACATATATATATACATACAATACATACATACATACATACATACATACAAACATATAATATAGTTACTATCATTACATTAAATTGTTTTACATATGAGTAAAAATTGGTGAAGTGGGCCACCATTTTTCCGAATATCAATTGAATTTAAAATGATATTTCCTGATTCACAATTTTTAAAAAAATATAAGTTTGATGATCTTTTGGTATTGGAAATATTTCGAAGTTATACCTATAGACTTCTTCGAGATTGTTTGAATTTTAATTATTTTCTTGCGGTTGGTAATACCGGTGGACTGCCGCAGCAAAGGGGTATTGTCGTGGCTGAACGTTAGAATTCGAAGCCAAATCTAATTAATATAAATAATTGTTTACCAAAAATGTGAAATTCCGGGAATCGACTCCCATTACTGGCTGTTCGACCCCTCAGTATAATCAAAGTACGGCCATCGGAGGAGTGACAAAACCGTTTTCCAAGGCTTGGCCTTAGTCGGGAGGTAGGACCGGAAATCCTTGTTGCCGAAATTTAACCTTTTATTCAAAGATAACGTAGAAATTGTTTTTCTAAAAATTTAGCTTTTGCTTCAATTTGGACTTAAATTTGAAGATCTGGCACAATGTCTTGCTAAGGGAGCCGATTTTGTCAAGACGTAGTGAGAAGCCTGCTTAATTGTCAAACCTTTTAATATTGAATCATGCATGTATTTAATCACCAAATAATTGAATGCCGTTTATCTTTTTCGAAAGATTTTACAATGTTAATCAAACGCTGATCGAAACCTTCTTTTTTTTATTGCGTTTTCGTTTGCTATAGTTTCATTTATGTTAATATCTGTTCGTTTTTTATTTTATTTATAAAATTAAATTCGTTATTATGTGGCGCAAACGAAGTTCGAATGGCGTTGTGCCAACCTTCAATAAAATTTAATTATAAAAATTGAGCAGTTTTTATATTGTCCTAATAAATGCATATGCCTCCAAATATGTTTGTCGAAGTGAAAAACAAAAAAAACACATTAAATTTTGCGTAATTCCATTAGCCAATTCCTTCTTCAATTTTTATTTATGAATTTTGATTTATGAGTTTTTACTTATGGAATTTGTCTTATGAATTTTGAATTAGGAATTTTGGTTAACTAAAAACTAGGTTTCTGCATAATGCCATTTGAAAAAATGTGTTTCTGAATTTTTATTTTCAGCACGTTTTACTCAATTGGCCTGCCTTCGCGAGACTAAGACTTGAGTATCTGCGAGTGCCCTTATTCACTCTCCGGCGGACATATCGGGAGTAGACATTATCCAACTCCATAACTTTATTGTAAGCTCGCAGCGTTTGCAGATTATGACTAAAAAGTTGCCTCTCTTTACTCGGCAGGAGCAAAACGGGAATTATTTCCTGTCATTGCATTGCGGTAATTTTTTGTTTGTTTTGCAAATTTAATATGAAAAAAGAGCGATCTTAAATTAATTAAGATGTCAATAATATAAAAAAAAAATAAAAACTTTAAATGGCAGGAAGAGATCATCACTTTAAAATTACCAGAATCGGTTTTACAAACCGCGAAAAAAAGTTAATAGCGTTAACTTCCGAAATACCTCGAAATTCACAAAATCATATTTTTTATCGTTGTTAACACAGGAAAATTATAATAATAAATTAATTTAAAAAAAAGAGCTTCCCCTTCGCAAAAATGGTGGCCCACTTCAAAAATTTTTACTCATATGAAAACGCATGCAAGGTATGCAAGGTATAAGTTAAAAAAAAACGTATGATTCGTTTTCTTGCTGTAATTAATATAATCGCTATAACCAAATTTCCGTTAATTATGTTTTCCTGCTCGCAGAACAAATAAATATGCTTTAACAACTAAAAATGTATTTTACTTCTTGGATTGATTGAATAATGGCACATATGTACATACATTCGTTATACGTTTGCCGGAAGGGTCGCAGTTTTTAAATCAACAAGCCGAGAAAAACGAAATTTTTTACTCAAACAATTGACTCCATTTGTGATAATTTTAGTATTTCCAATGGTTTTCATGTTAAATTTTGTTTGTTAATTGTTTCTAAAAATCGTAATATAAAAAAACTCATATAAATCAGAATATCGAACTTTGTAGAATGTTTATAAAACTACAAAAAATTGTTCATCAAAATTTCAAACTTTGTAATTTCAATTCACGAAATTTTTTTGGGCATGCAGCTTTGTAGCTTATTCAGTTTAGCATAATAATATGCAGCACCGGAGTGGCTGGAAATTTCCATTGATTTTGAACGGCTTTTTTAAATTAGGGAAAGGAATGCATAATATCAAAATTTTGGAAAATGAACGTGGCCCGTTAAAGGCACAATACGTAATTTTTGGTGATATTTATAAATTTGTCTTTACATTTTCTAGTTGACTCATTGCATACAAGAACAGCTATTTATTTGGAATGAAAACCTAGGTATGTAGGACGATTACTACGAATTAGGCGGGAAGGATATTGGATTAATTAATTAATCGGGATTAATCGGGTATTTTAGACCCAACCCAATTTCAACTTTCTAAGTTTTCTCACTTAAATGGTGCTTATAGATATTATAGAAAATAATTTTTTGGTAATGGGTTTGCGTGGATAACACCATGGTTTTTTGATGTAATCAGGTATGCATTTCATTTAGTAATGCACCGGATATATTTTGAGTGTATTTTATTTAAATTTTTATCACTTTTATTTAAGCCGGCTGATTAGTTTTTGAAATACAGTAATTAATCAAGAAGAGCAAGTAAAATAAACTAAGAAATGAAAACAGAAATTTATAAATTTTCTGTACTCCACGCATGTTATATGCATTTTGAACATACATACATATATACTCGTATACAATAAGTATGATATACAAATCCAATATGACATAAAATTCAGTGGTTATTAGTTAAATTACATACGTATTTATTATTCCGAAAAGCGGCGTTTAACTTAGCTAAACTTCAATAGCTACAGAAATGAAATATATATACTTATAAGTGAGTATGAAATGAAAGGTACTGATGAGTAAATTTGAAATGAAAGGTATCGATGAGTACAGTTGTACAAAATGAATATGTGCACTCGTGTTGTGCGGACGTGTTTGATTTACTGTGTTATATATTTGCTTGATTGCAATGTTGAAAATACAAAACAAATACAAATTAATGAGATTGTGACTCTTGTGTAACCGGTAAACTCTCGTTAAAATACCTTTTTAAATTTCTATTTAATTTACAGATAGAGCTCAGCCTAAAGCGCAGTGCGGCAGACTTACTCGTATATACCACCCGAAAGTTGACAACGTGGTACCTTTGGATTTAAACAACATAAATAATAGCGTATGAAAAATAAATTGATATGCCAGTATTTCTAACTCTAATCTCACGTTTACTAATGTTTCTGCAAATGATGAATTATATTTTACTGATAATATTCTTAATCGTAATTAATGTCAAGTTAATAATTGCGTCAATCCTCTGAATAGAATCTTGGATCGCATATTTGTAAGTGATAACCTTTGCTAAAATTCTTAATGCATGAATCCAATAACTCCTAAAGATAAGCGTCATTTACTTTTGGCTGTAAAACTCGATTTCTACTGCTTTGCTGCGGTTCTTTCTGATATTAATTGGGATAATTTGCACATCTTGATACACTTAACAGTTTTACTACTTTTAAATCCATTTTGTCTAAACTATGCCTGGGAAATATTCCAGTTAGAAAGAGAAAACCTTAGAAATTACCCTGCTATTCTAAGGATTTGAAAAAGCAAAAAGATCTTTAAAACAGTTATTTTCAAAAGTTTAAATCTACGAAGAACCATTTAATTTTCGTTAAATACAAACGATCTTTAAAGGAATTCAACGACTTAAATATTAACTACATGTGAAGCATGAACTTGTACATTAAAAAAAATCCGAAAAACTTCTGGAATCACATAAAATCCAAAAGGAGCTGCGCCAGTATTCCCACTGTTATCTTTGTGGATAATAATTATGCGCGAACTTCAAATGAAGCGGCATTTTTTTTAAATCTAATTTTGTTAATGAATACCAAGACCATCGGAGTGCCTTTTACTTTAACCTTGACTATCATTTGGACAACGGTGATCTATGCCTTTAAACTCCCAAGTTTTACATCAACCTATGCAATTATGCTAGAAAGTGGTGTGAACAACACTTACATTTATACCTTAGAATACACGTTAGTGAATACACTATTTAGTTACTCTAATCGAAGGCTGCCGCATCGACTATCAATTAAACTGATAGAGAAAAATGTTGCGTGGATAAAATAAATAAACCTAATGTGCCAGAGGTATGTATAATATGAGCTATGTCTGGAATAGCAAGAGAAATGAATTATTTGAAAGTCTAAATTACGGCGGCCGCCATAACCGAGTGTTTAGCGTGTGCGACCTTGATTCGGTGGGTCCCGGGATCGAATCCTGGCCGGGGCAAGTAACATCAAAAATTCTTGAAGTCATATAGACAAGGAGACGTTATACAAGTACTACACGCTTCGCTACATCCATTAAATTGAGATAATACGATTATGATTTTATATGTTTATGTATATATGTTACATATATTACATATCGGCTCCAGCGTCGCCTATCGATTCAATTTCCAAATAAAACACACTAGTTGATACCCACGACCTTGTCTGTGTTGCTTATTACGTTCGCGTATTCTTACAGTGCCCCAAATTATTATTATTATTACTTTTCGTCTGATCCACATTATACGTTTCTAATTTCATCAAAACAGGGTACTTGCTGAAAAACTCACCTCTGGCGCAACCTAGCGTATCCATTTTTCTTAAAAAGGTGTTTTGTTGCACCACCACCACACCTTTCCGATATCACAAATATCGAATCATAAATACGGATTTTATCTATAACTCGATTCTAGTGTCGCATAATGCGTTTTCATTTAATCCAAATCAGGCAATAACTACAGATTTTTGAATTACTCGCCTCTAGCGCCATAAAAGAATATCTTGCTGCACCAGCTCCCACCATTCTAATATCATCAATATCGGATCATAAATAGCGCATTTTCTGCATAACTCGATTCTAGCGCCATTTTTCATAAAAATATTTCTTACCTCACTCACATTATATGTACGTTTTTCATTTCATCAAAATCGAATCATATGTAGATTTTCTGAATTACTTGCCATCTAGTTTATTTATTTTTCATAAAACAATTTTTTATTGCAGGAGTACCATACCTTTCTAATATCATCAATATCGTTCCAGAAATACTGATTTTCTGAATATCTCGACTTGCATGGGTACGCACCACCTAATAGATTAAAATATAGTATACATATGTTCGTGCCACGGGTCTAGGGAATATTCTGTCCAAATTTGATTGAAATGCTTTCATCAGGCTGCAATACTATATATGTATGTATGGATATAAATACATACATATGTGCTAGTACGTATTTTGAATTTGAACGAAATTTAACTGAAAATACGGTTCAATTTCTATTTTAATATTTCATACAACTTAAGTAAAATTTAAATAAACTCGACTTTTCAAACAGGTGACAATACCCATTAAATTTAGCTATGAATATTCCAAGCAAAGAATACCATGCTTGAAACTTTCCCGGAATCGAAGATACTAATATGAAATGTTTTACTTTACCAGGTGACAACCCTAGGCAAACATATTTCTGAAATTAACCTTTCTTAAACCTTTTACTTTAACACCCATATTGTAAAATTCCATTTAACTTATAGATTTTACTTAACTTACATTTAAATAGGTGACAACCTCTTACTTTAATTGCGTTTAAGCTTTTAAAATAGTGGCAACTCCCTTTAAAAACTGCTTATAGGGGAACCTATACAACAAAGTATATAGCACATATTTATCAAATCTAAATCAATTAAAGTTTTTTATGTAAACGAAATATTTCACGCCGTAAAATGTGATTCATAGGAAACGACAGTAACAAGGCGAATTCACATCATTTTGATTTATAGTTCACTACGCAAGTTCAATCAGCAGCCTGATTAACTTCTCCTTATATGAATTCGCCTTACGAACAAGGCCAAAGCAAATTCATATAAGGTGTAGTTACTATATCAGCCGATTTGATTTTGTTTATTCACCTACATGCATTTTATTTTTGCTTTAGCGCATGAGTTTTCAAAAGCCGTAAAAGCAAAAAGAAAATGCATGTAAATTTTGACAACTCCTTCGCAAAAGCAAAAACAAAATACGTGGGAATTTTGTAGTTGTAGCACAATGACAGTATACAACAAACACACCTTTTTAACTCAACGTTCACCAAGCGAATTCAATCATCTGCTTGATCAACTTCACCTTATATAAATTCGCCTTGGAACAAACAGTGAACTAATGCTTCAAAATTGAAAACACGTTAGAAGGCATCTAGTACCATCTACCAGCGGATCTAAAAGAGAACATAGTACAGGTCATAAATAGCATTCACCGAAATATAATCACGTTCTTCATCGACTTTCGCCTCTTGTTGCAGACGAGCAGCTTCACTAACAATTCGCAATTTTATTTTTCAACGAATTTTTTTACTAAAAGAGAATTATTTGATTTTATACTCTATTTTTGTACTAATATCTTGAGATTACAACAAATTTTTTTGTAATTTTAGCTACAACTTATATAAAAATAGTATTTTGTGCAGAACCTTTGATGGACGTGGACGTTTTTGCTTCGAACCGGCCAAACAATTCAAAGCGTTAAATAAAGTACTTTCAGACTAACCTTTGACTTTTAGTTATAACTTACGTAATATCTTGACTTCCAGATGACCTTGTTATTGGTTATGAAAAGGATAAAATTCGACCCTATGCCCCATTACCATAGCGTTGTTTTAATTGCTTTCGATAAGATTATATAACAAATGCTTGTAATAATGAGAAAATATGTCCCCAAGTTCTTCATACTTATGTACATACCTTAATATCAGTTGAAGACAATGCGTGCTCACTAGCTAAAAAAATGTATTAATTGTACAAAGAAAAATACAACAAAAGAAGTGGTGATCTCTAAAATAGCAGCTATCACTTTTACCAATAACCACCATGGCTGTTTGTAAGTTTTAAATGAATAAGCAGGAATGTGTATTTCATATCAAAACACTTATCAACCTCGAAATCTGAGAAAAGGCAATTCCATTCGATATTGTTATAATTTAACTGGATATCAGCCTCCAGGAGCATGGTGACAACTAGCCGGCGAAATCGGCAAAAGAGATTCACTTAGTTTAAACTGAACGTTTTGAGAGATAAAAACTAAGCCTAAAATACGATTCAATCTATTAAAGATATTAATCTGTGATAAATCAATATTAAGGAAATTATTAACTAGATATAATTCAACTGCACTGCTGAAGGGGTTAGCTCAGAAGCGTTACTTAAGTAAGACCAATTTACATTAGAAATATTAAAATCGCCAAGCCCACAAAGCTGGATATTCCCGGTTGCAGACTGTAGAGTACAACCCATTATTTACATGGGATTTATATGTAAATTTATTCATTACTACTAAGCGGTACATATGAAGCTACAATATGAAATCTGCTTGACGAACCATGGATACACACATATACAAATTTCGTTCAATAAGCTGTCAGACTTTACGAGTTTGAATAATGAAGCACGAAAACTCTGGTCTACGGTAATTAAAACACCTCCATCTCTATTGAATTTGAATTTGTAGTCAAAGAAGTTCGGGTTCAGCCAGGTTTCGATCAACACGAAAACATTGAAATCCAGTTGAGAGCTCAATCTATGTATATGCCGCTTCCGATTTAGTTCTCATCCCACCGATATTGTGGTAGTAAGTGCTTAGAGATTTGATACTCAAAGACGCAACAGAATGACTTAAATTAAGATTTTTTTGCTTTAGTTTCTTTCCGCCGAAAAATTCGAAACCGTGCACAGCGACATTGGTATGTCAAAAGTTGATCAATTGAGGTTCCCATTAGAGCCAATCGACCGTAGTTCATTGTTTCTCTTGCTTTTTTTTTGGTGACCTTGGCCCAATCAACATTTTGAGTATCAGGCTGTGTAGCTGAAATTGTATTCATAACCACATTAGACAGCTTCAAACGACAGCGAGTGCTTATCAACAAAATGTTCTGATGGCGTAATATTACCAGCTACCCTCACGCCATCACATCTAGTAAGCGACGCCGGCAAATGCTCATCGGACAGCATACGAAAGGGGGACATTGTAGTTTCACCGATGGCCGAAAGCTTGTTGAGAGATTGCAGAGCTGGCAGAGCAATTAAAGCATCGATCGAATAGCAGTCAATAAGATTAAGTGAAGAGGGAGAAAGAGTGGAGCGAGATGCAATTGTCTCAACGTTTGCTTTATTACCACCGTCCAACTTCTCGCAAGCTGCACTAATAGCATAACGTAGATCTTTAACCTCTGTGGTTAGCAATTTTATCGAGTCGTCTTTTTCGCACAGGTTGTTGTACACCGACAGGAGATCGACATGTATGCTTTCAGCTTATTGACCATCTGAAAATGATTTTCATGCAGAGCCGTAATGAGGTCACGCAAACGAACATTCTACTCGTGTAATGACACAATTACATTGAAAACCGAAGCAAATTATATTTGTCGTTTTGAGTAGCAGACTCAGAACCACTGGCGAAGGAAGATTTGACCGCATTGTTTTAACAGACCTTTCAGCCAACACGCTGCACAGAGGAGGGGAACGAATGGAACTCCGGCGTACAGCGGCACAGCGATCACAAAAAAACTCTTTTCCGAGCTATTTAATTGATATATTCTCATAATTTAATGCCCTGATAAATGTGCTTGAAGACTTCAATATCTGGAACACAATTTGGGGATCAGCTAAAAACAATAATCGGGGAAACATTGTTGAAAACGCATTTATCTAGTCTAAATTGTGTACGGTATGTGATGAAATCCTAGCACATTTTTCCACACATGGTACATTTACAAGTTATGTTATAGTTGTGTACTGTGTCACGGTGTTTATTGAATATAAAATAGCAATATTTGAAATAAACTTCTTTTCAATAAAAAATTGCTAAACGCCTCTAAAGAGATTAATAGAAACTCGTCGGACTGACCATTTTGAAGCAACTAAAGATGTGCTTCAAAATTTTTCGAACACCATTTTCTTGTTAGACAAAGTAAAGCAGGATAAAGGCAATAGCATAAAATTGGATAGCGATAACATTGCAACTTGTGTCAAACAAAAAATTTTTACCATGGCAATACGAACTTATTACAACCCTGACAACAGACACTGTCGTGAACCGCTTTGTTCTTAAAAAGGTATTGATTTAATCAATCGGATGTGACGAAAACCATTGAAAAAGTTATGTGTATAATTTGCCGAAAAGTAGAGAGTTAAAAATAATCATCCTAACTTATAAGTATTATATTCAATATCAATTGCAAACGAAGGTTAGAGGTTTGCGACACTTGTATTGGCATCTTCAGTGACATTACACAGAAAAAATTGGTGTTCACTTTAGTTTTCATTCATGAACTCTTATCCACTTTGGTTCCTGTTGCTGCTATTCTAAAGAAGCGTGAAATCAGGTACGGCAGAGCCATGTCAGTAATGGAAGCCGTTAAACCGATCGCTGACTATCGAAAACCTTAACTGGCTGACCATATTGTGGAAAAAACTGATAAGCCTATTGTTAAATCAGTAGACTATGGTCAAACAGTGTGTTTGATTAGAAATCGTAGAATCGTATCGAAGTAATCGATGTCTTGTTAGCTGAGCTTGGCACTAAATTCATCGAAAGTAATGAATTTCAATCAGGAATTTCCAATGCGCAAAATATGAGTCTTGAAGAATTGGATCCAAACTTGGTGTATTATTGCCCAACGAGCATGAGATGAAAACAACCAGGATATACTTACATACGTACGTCGAAAGTACGGAAGAATTGGCAAGAGGCAGATTCAAAATAAAATGTCGTGTTGCGTTCCCAAATGTCTACAATTTTTTTTCGAATGCGGAATTTGGCTTTCAGTGCCTTCGACAATAAACGTATTAAATAGCTTCCAGTCGATAATGTTTTAAAAGTATTCAAGAAAGAGCTGAAAGTACAATTTTACTGAAAAAATATAAAATTTTTTATTTTTCTGCAAAAATGTTTCTCAACAAAATTGATTAAAGATATCAAAAACTCTTGCGATTTTCTTAACAAACCAGATTAAATATATAAGAGAAGAATGTGCAGTAAGAATGGACTGCCCTGTAGTTTACGTACCTGACCATAATTTGTTTTTTCCTCAAATAAAAACATTTTGCTATTTGAGTTTTGGTGAACTGTTCATCTAGAATTTCTGTTCAGGGGGGAGGGGGGCTGCAATTTCTTTAGGGGCAGAACATCCCTTAGCCCTTACCTGATTTCGAGCCTACTTTGCCGGCTATAAGCTAGAATGTATAGCTCTCGCGCTGATAAGACGTCTGTTTTTCGCTTACGGAGTTTTTTTGATTTCTTTCCGCTAAATTCGAAATATACAGGAGAAAATAAATAAACAATAAAACTCAAAAACTATTAAATTCTGAAAAATATATTATGATGCCTTGTGCTTGCGGTCAGAAAGTTGATCGCGCTAAACCAAAGGTGCAGTGTGACAAGTGCAATGATTTCTTTCACTTGGAATGTGTTGGTTTATTACCAGCTAACTTAGACTTTTTGTTGTCATCTGACAAGCCGTTCATGTGCAAAGTGTGTATGGCTGTGCGTCGAAACCCTATTCGTTCTCCTTCTTCGCCCGTTGTTCGTGAGAAAATTTCATCAAACTCAGCTAATTCGGTCGCTTCGAACTCTCAAAATCTTGAAAGTGTAACATCAGTTGAGTGTACTGGGCAGCAAAAAATTACACTAGGCTCTGTGTTTAATGAGCTTGCTGCTCTTAGAGCTAAAAATGCGCGCGTCCTATCTTTACTCAGTGTTTTGAACGACGATAAGAAAAAATCACTGGATAAATCAGATTTACTGAACGCTGGAATATGTTTACTGCAGTCGAAATTAAGTGAAAAAGATGCTGCCATAACACTCTTAACAACTGAAGTAAAAAATCTTCGTGCCTATGTCTGTGCTTGTTTCAAAAAGCTAAACAGTGCTGACGCTGTTAATACCAACAATGCTGTGCCAAAAACAAATGTTTTCTCTTTAACCGCTGCTGATCGTAATGATTCGCCTACTGTGATTTCTCTTGCACCTGCTGCTGATGCTTTCCATTTCCAGACAACCGGTCAGGTACAAGCATGATTTTTAATTTCGACCAAACTCAAATACATTGTTTGTTGGTCCAAATAATGAGACACGTATTTTTTCTTTTGGCTCGGAAAAATTTTTCGGCCGAATTAAACGCGATTTTGTTTTTCATACAAAACTCGATTATTCAAGTTGACAGTAAGAATTTTCTTTTTTAAATGCCCATAACTTTGTCAAAATTCAATGGATTCTAGCAATGTTTTTACTAAAATGTCAGTTAATCTTGGTTCTTTAAGATAGAACGATATAATGATTGATTTCCATTATTTGAAATTTTTTATTTAACAATAAACAAAAAGTTAAAATTTTTTTAACTTTTATTTTCTCAAAAAGTGTATTTCTTTTTTCTCTGAAACTTTTTCACCGGGAAATAGACACTTTGAACTACAATCAGTATAAATCACCAATAGCAAAGATTTTTTTTTCGGAGTTATGATTTTTTGTAGATATAATTCGTTTTTGTGGTACATACTGTAATATTCATATATTGTTTAACTTAATGGAACATTATTATATAATATATCAGCAAAAAGTAGTGTTGTGATCGTTTTTTGTGTATCAAATAGATATTAAAACACACTGTCTACCGCACAGCTTACGAAATAAATAATAACAGTTACGAAATAAAGGCATTTTATTTCTATCAGTGCATAAAGCGATCTACACATAAAATTTGATTTTAGGAAGCTTGCAATTATTCAGCACTTTGATTATTATTCATCATTTCAATTTTTTAAGTGAAAATTACTGATTACATTTTAGCATGTACCACAAAAACGAATTATATCTACCAAAAATCATAACTCCGAAAAAAAAATCTTTGCTATTGGTGATTTATACCGATTGTAGTTCAAAGTGTCTATTTCTATGAAAAACAAAATCGCGTTTAATTCGGGCGAAAATTTTTTCCGAGCCAAAAGAAAAAATACGTGTCTCATTATTTGGACCAACAAACAATGTATTTGAGTTTGGTCGAAATTAAAAATCATGCTTGTACCTGACCGGTTGTCTGGAAATGGAAAGCATCTGCTGTCACTAGTACAGTGAGATATCAAGAGTCATCATATGCTGCTGTCGCTGCGCCTACTACTGCAATGCTGTCAATGAGCTCACCTGCTCGCGCTTCTGCCAGTACTGCTTCTGCAGTGACTGCGAAGCCTACTCCAAGTGCTACATCTATAGCCGCACCGTTAACCCCACCGCCGCTCACGACTATTTCAATTTCTGATGATCAGCAGCCTTTAGCTGTTGTTGGCTCAAATGACTGGGCTACTGTGCGAAATAAAAAAGTCTCCAAAGCTAAAAACATCGTTGTTGGGCATAATGAAAATGTTGATCTAGATGTAATCGTTAAAAAGAAGTAGGTGCAAGTGTCTTCTTTTAAGCCAACTGTTACGGAAGATAGTGTGATTGCTTATGTCTCGAAAAATTCTGGCATTGAAATTAGACATCTATCCTGTTTTAAACTTGTGAAGAAAGATGCTCCATTAAATAAACTGCGAAGTATTAATTTTAAGTTTGGGGTAACTCCTAGGTAGGTAGGTTGGAGTGGCAGCCGCCTACAGCGGCTCACTTAGGCCAATATTAGGAGGCCCATTGTGTTACCACAAGGAAAAATTTGTACCATCCAAAAGGAAAAATTACCCCTCACCAAACCATTTTGCCTCGCTGATGAACTTCAACAGACAATTTACCTCGGCGCTTGAAACCTCACTAAGGTCATCAAAAAACGGTGATCCCAGATATCGCATTCTGCTTCTACACAGTGCAGGACACTTACACAGTAAATGCAAGATCGTTTCCTCCTCCTCGTCGTTCTTGCAGCTCCTACAGCATCTTCGGAAGGGTACTCCCAACCTTTCAGCATGTTTCCCTATCAGACAGTGCCCTGTTAGAGCCCCGATGACGTTGGAAATGTTTTCCCTACTTAGAGAGAGAACGCTGCGCGACCGTTTCCGGTCCCATTTAGGCCACATCTGCCTTGAGGTTCGACAGGTCGTATTTTGCCTCCATCTATTGTCAGCTTGCTTATATGTACAATCTCTGAGTAGCAGTTTGCAAGTGGCAAACGGCATACCAATGCGTTCTTTATCTTGAAGAATCTGCTTGGTCGTACCTTGTCTTGCAAGTTCGTCTGCCATGCAGTTTCCCTCTATGTCCCGGTGACCAGGGACCCAAATGAGGTACAGTCTGTTCTGCTTGGCCATCTCCTGCAGAGATAGGCGGCAGTCCAGCGCGATGTTAGAGTTAAAAGTGAAAGAGCTCAGAGCTCTGATTGCAGCCTGGCTGTCACTAAGAATGAAGATGTCTCTTCCTGTAATCCTGGTCCCAATCTTCTCTACCGCCTCCCTGATAGCTGAGACCTCAGCCTGGAAGACGCTGCAGTGATCTGGTAACCTAAAGGAAATTTGCAGGAGAGGGTTTCGTGAGAAAACGCCTCCTCCTACCTTATTATCGAGTTTCGAGCCATCTGTATAGATGACAATGCTATCAGGTGGAGTATGAAACTCAAGTTTCCACTCCTCCCTGCTTGGAATACGTGTAGTAAAATTACTTTCAGAAACCGATGTCAAGGCGCACCGATCCGTGCTGCTCGGAATAGAGCAGAACTTATTCAAAATACAAGAGTGCCCTTGGCTTTCAGGGTGCCACTGGGATGTCTCTCTTAGTCGCAAAGCAGTCATCGCTGCCATTTGTTGTCCAACCAAATCTAAAGGAATAAGGTCTAAAATGACGTTCAAGGCCTCATTTGGAGTAGTTCTGAGCGCCCCACTTATGCAGATCATACTAGATCTTTGCACCTTGGTGAGTAGTCTAAGGTTACCCTCTTTTTCTAATGCAGGCCACCACACGATCACCCCATATAGGAGTATTGGTCTGACGACCGCTGTGAAAATCCATCGACAGATCCGGGGATTTAGCCCCCATTTCTTGCCTATGGCTCTCTTACATGTGTAGAGGGCTACAGAAGCCTTCTCATGACGTTGAACTAGATTCTCCTTCCAGCTCAACTTCCTATCTAAAATAACGCCTAGAAATTTAGCACTTGTAGAAAGACTTAACCGGGTACCGTTTAGTACCGGTGGAGTCACAGAAGGCACTTTATACTTTCTCGTGAAAAGTACAAGTTCCACTTTACTTGAGCTGACCCTGAGCCCGCAATGGGTGGACCACTTGGATACCTCCCGAAGCGCTCGTTGCATCAGCTCGCATAATGTCTGCGGAAACTTTCCCCTGATTGCAATCGCGACGTCATCGGCGTAGTGAGTGTTCAACCCCTAGATCCCTAACGGCGCCAGTTATAGCTTCTGGAAATACGTTATTAAAGGCGCCTTCAATGTCCAGGAAGGCTACAAGACAGAATTCCTTAACGCTGAGAGACTTCTCAATATAGCCGACCAAGCTATGGAGTGCAGTCTCAGTAGATTTGCCTTTGCGGTAGGCATGTTGGTCATTAGACAGTAGTCTACTGTCGATGGTATCGGACAGGTAGCTACTAATAATCCTTTCAAGTGCCTTAAGAGCAAAGGATGATAGACTGATAGGCCTAAGATCCTTTGGATTAGTATGTGAGGCCTTACCGGCTTTAGGAATAAAGACAGCCGTGACATTTCTCCATGCCAACGGTATGTGATTTAGTTTGAAACAGGCCCTGAAAATAGTACAGAGCCATTTTGCAGACAGCTCCAGTGTCTCAATTAGCTGGGCAGGTATTATCCCATCCGGCCCAGCAGATTTGTATGGTTTAAAGCTTTGGATAGCCCATTTAACCTTTTCTTCCGAAACCGGTATGTTAACGGGGTTGGAGGAGATGAGCGGAGGAGTTCCTTCCTCCGCAATTGTACTACCAGGGAAATGGGTATCTAATAACAATTCAAGGGTTTCCTTTCCCGTTGAGGTCCAGGAACCGTCTTGCTTTTGCAAGAAACCTATCGGGTTAGGGGATCCTGAGAGAATCTTCCTTAGCCTGGCTGTCTCGGAAGCACCCTCGATGCCGCCGCAGAAGTTTCTCCACGAGGATCTCTTTGCCTCCCTTAAAGCCTTTTTATAGGTCTGAAGAGACTTTTTGTACTCTAGCCATACCAGCTCGAGACTAAGTCTCTTGGCTTTGTTGAAGTTTTTCCTACAAGATTTTCGTAGTGAGTCCAACTCGCGTGACCACCAATGGGGTTTACGTTTGCCCCATTGTTTTGGTTCAGGGCAAGCCTGATTTAGGGCATTTGAGCAGGTCAGCGTAAAAACGTCCACCATGTTCTCTAGATCCCCGATACAATTAGGTTCAATAAGAGGTTCGCTGTTTAGCCTATCCTCAAATAACATTTTGTAAGAGCACCAATCTGTGTTTTTTAGGTTTTTTCGCACCTTTGGGCTGGTAATAGAAAAGTTCAATACGATTTCAATATAACGATGATCAGAGAAGGAGTCTTCATCTAGAACCCTCCAACTCTCGATCAATTCAGATAGACTATCACTGCATAGAGTTATATCTAAAACTTCTTTACGATTGCTAGTAATAAAGGTGGGATCCCTACCTTTGTTGCATATAAGTAGGTTAGTAGTTAGAAGGTAGTTGAAGAGTAACTCACCTCGATCATTGATGTCCGTGCTCCCCCCGTTGACATGGTGAGCATTTGCGTCGCTGCCGACCAACATGTGTCCGCTCTCAAATTTGGACACTAAGTTCCGCATCATAGAGGGAGGGGGGTACTCGGCTTCGTACGGCATGTAAGCCGATGCCAGCACCAGTGACATTCCCCCTATCTCCGCAAGAATTGCCGTGACGTCGCCATCACTGTAATTAGGTAAAAGAAAGATATTTAAATCTGCTTTAGCCAGAATGCAGGCTCTAATTTTACCTTTACCGCGCTCCACGAAAAGCTTAAAGCCGGTGGCACTCAACCCACATACCCTTGAGTTACAAACCCAGGGTTCCTGAATGAGTACCACCGTAACGTCGCCTTTGCTCAGGCGACCTAGGAGAGCAGCTGAGGCTGCTTTAGATCGATGGAGGTTTATCTGCAGAATTCTCATGCGAGAAAACCGCTGCCTCCCCTCCAGCCACGACGGTGACATCAGCCATGCTCTCTCCGTCGCTGAGCAGCAGCTCCTCCTCCGCAAACATCCTGTGCATTGTTGGTGCAAAGTTTGTCTGAGAGGAGACGCTGCCTTCAGCGTCGGAGAGTTCCGGTTCCGGCTCCGGTTCGGGTGCCTCAATGTCCACGTCCATTGCTGCACCCGCACCAGAGGCACGCTGAGCGTCCCCGCGGTACACCTTAATGATGACCTCATCGAGGCCATAGCAGACGCGGCCTTGCCTCTTCTCAAGGAGTCCGATGGACTCCTTGTTTAGGGACAAGACCACTTGTCTCGAAGGGCCTTCCGCGTCCTCGACCCGGACGACCCTCCAATCACTTGTTGGGAGGGCCGGGTTCATCACCTGAAGCATCTTTAGGATGCTTTCCGGTGCCGATGGTGTCACCGGAACCCATGCCCTCGCCCGGGGTCTGACTGGAATGTCCTTCCAGTCTACCACCTCCAACTTAGCCCCTGGGTAGACAGGGCCCACCTTTGCAACGGCGGCCTTATACAGCGCCACCGATCTCAGGTCCTCACAGGCGACCACCTTAATGTGGCCCTGGTACCAACCAGCGTCCTTACAGCAGGGCTTTCGCCCTTTCCACCGCTTCCTTCGCGCTCTGGGACAACGTTTCCAACGGGACCCCGTCGTATCTTTTTAACGTCTTCGCGGCCTTACGCTTGTCAGCGAATTTGAACCGCTCCGACTCCAACATCAGAGGGGCGTGGCTCGTAGTTTCCATCGCTGCCACGCCCTCTATACTATCTTGTGCGGCTACTTGTCGCCTTAGTCCACTCGGGCCAGGCCGTGAGACCGTTGCCTTCGCGAGACTAGGCTTCGCAGCCGCGCCGGTGTTTGACGGGCCCCTAGTGCCTAGTGCCACGGAGGGATCTGCCGTTTCCAGCACAATCCCCGCAGCTTTGCTGGTGCTAGGCCCCGCCATAACACCCGAAGTCACGGGCCGGCGTGCAACACTCACATCCAGCCCGGAAGAGCTCCTATCGGAGCGAAGCGGCGCGTTAGGCGCTTGCGCCTGCGCATTCTTACCCCGAGATGGGGAAGAAGAATATTTCATGCTTGTCTTACCCCGAGATGGGGAAGACAATTTTTTTGTGTTTTTTGTTGTTGTTGTTGCTATACTTTTATTTGTATTCATCTTGGTCGTACGACCACCTGCTCGACGAGGCAAGCGCAGCGGTCTAGAAATATTGAGGGGGAAATGGGTGGTACACCACGACAGCGCCCCTTGCCGCGGTAAGGCCAAACTTACTCCCTGAGGTGGCCCGGTGTCAGGGAGGCGCCGTTAAAATACAGCCGGAATTTAAACCCCCTGGCTGCAAACCGACCAAAGGGCACGGTAACGCTTGACACCCTGGATTAGGGGGGGGGGGGGGGGGGGGATTAGCTAGAGAGGAAGGAGAGCTGGGAGATACTAGGAGGGATACAGGGTATGCGGACCAGAGAGATGTTGGTACGGTAATCTCCACATAAGAATCAGTGCAAGAACGAATCCTACACTGATTCTTATGTGGAGCCTCCCTCTTAGTTCGTGGTGGCATGGAAGACCTCGAAAGGAACAGCCGTGCCAACACTTAAGCCTCATCCCCACGCCAAGGAGACCAACGATGATGAGGGGGGTAACTCCTAGCTTCTATGGAAAAATAATAGATCCGAATGTTTGGCCCGCAAATACTACTGTAAGGCCTTTTCGGGTTTTTCAACGAGACCACAATGTAGAGCCAATCAAATAGATAATTGTAAGGCTAAAGGTTTTGAATCTACAGCAGTTAATAATAAATTATCTGTCTACTTTCAAAACATTGCTGGTATGCGAACAAAAGCTAAGAAAGTGTTTTTAACCACAAGCCGCACACTGGGGTAATTGATAGCAAAAAGTGTGATTAAATCAGCCAAGCCGCTCAGTAACGGAATTTTTATTTTTTTAGTTAACAAACAATTATAAGCTATAAAAAACATCATAAAACCATATACTTTAATGGAACTTAATTTTTTTTCATCAATTTTAATGAAATACATATCTAATACTGAAATATAGAGCGGTTGTAAAATTTTTTTTTAAATTTTTTTATGTTATCAATCATCTGACATTGAGTCATTAGCAAAAACATCATCATCATCGTCTTCTTCTTTGCTTTCGTAATCATCATTATCTTTGATATCATCATTTTTGTCATTATCTTCTTTTGCGGGTTTGAGGAGCTCTACAACTGCTTTAGGCAAAGTTTGAATTTTTTTCTTTGGCAGCTTTCTTTTAGAACATATTAAAGGATCTGAAGTGATCAAAAGCCTACTACTTTTTCGAGCAAAATCCTCCCTGAAACGTTAAAATAAAAACAAAACAAAAAAAGGGACCAACAAAAGCAACATGAACACTGCAACGTAGATCACCTTTACCCCTCCACTACACAAATAGCAGCTTCGCCACTAGTTGTTAACCCTTGTTAATTTATAAAAACAAAAGAAAACAAAACAAATAAAAAAACAGCAACAACAACCGCTACACTTACTTGATGTACACTAGGGTGGAGTGAAAAAGTTAATTTTAAGTAAAGTTTTTTTTAAAAATGTAAAAAATTTCAAAAAATTTCAAACTTAAAGCCAAATGTGCGACCTCAAGATGATTTCTTAAAAATTAAATATTTTACAGAATTGTTACTAAGTCTCATACACAGTAGATGAAGGGTACCCGTTCCCGAAAACAAAAATTAACTTTTTTCACTCCACCCTAATGTACTCATATCAAGTTTCCGTTGTTTTGCTTGAATATATATACATACATATCTGTGGCAATATAACATAACATCTTAAGTCGACTTAAGAGAGGAATAAAATTTCGGTTTTGAAATCATTCTAGCTCCGAAACCCTTTACCCAATTTTTTATTAAAATGTTTATTGTGATTCTTTAATAAATTTACTAGCAATATTTAAACCTAAATACTGGTTTACGAAAGCCAAGTCAACGTAAAAATTAAATAAAACTGGCTATGTGTAGACATTTTTATTTCGACTTAAGATGTTATGTCATATTGCCACAGAAATGTACATATTTCAATTGCATGGGCATACAAAAAAATATATTTTTCTTAAAAACCGCAGAAAATCTGCAAACTTTTTTTTTGTTAACATATCACTTATAATTGCTGTTTCAAAAAAAAAAAATAAACTTTCACTGAATTGAGTGGTATTCACATCTATATCGCTTACTATATACCCAAAAACACGGAGAAAAACATTAAAAATACAAACAGACACTTTTTGTACTAATATATTTCATTTTAAGTTCAAAAAATACCTGAGGTAGAAGGTTCCATTGCTCAAAAAACTATACTTTTTTAATTTTTCAAGAAAAATCACTTGGAAATATCAAAACTCTTCTGTTTTTTACCTTGCGCGCACCAAAGTAAAGAAAACGTCAAATTGGCAATCGCAGTGCTGGATAACGTAAATTTTTTTTCAATTATTTTTTCACATAGTGATGTAGAATTCTATTCTCTTTCGAACGATTCCAATCATGGTTGGGTATCTTCGATTTGATTTTTTTTATTAATCACACAAATTGCAATGAAATACCCCAATGTGAGCCGTTGCGAATATGATGTTTACGTTATTGTGGAAACCAGGCTCAATAACAATTTTTTTGATGCTGAATATTTCAATCCAGTCTTATTTCATACATATCGTAAGGACAGGGATGCAAACAAGACCGGGTGCTTAAGAGGTGGTGGAGTTCTCATCGCTACAAAGCGAACCATACGTTCATCAAAAGTCGATCTTATAAACTATGATTCGTTACTTGATCAACTTTGCGTATGTTGTTATGGAGCTTACGGAAAAATATTTGTATGTGTATCCTATATCCCGCCTGAAATCTCCGAGTCGTTATATGTATACCGCTCATATAAATAATATTGTTAGTTTGTGTGAAAATTATGAAGAAAGTTACTTCTGCATTTTAGGCGATTTCAACCTCAATAAAATTATCTGGTCTAATTTACTAAATATTGGATTTCATACTCCAACTAATGTAAATACCACTAAGGAGATCAACTTTATAGATAGTCTTTTAAGCTTTAACCTTATTCAAATTAATTAATTTTTTAATAAAATTGGTAACATTCTGGATCTTATTTTTGTTAATGAGGACTTAATTTTTCATATTAGTGAATGTAATTTTCTAATTTCTAAATCGGATATGCATCATGTGCCTTTATATGTTTCTTTAGAGTTTTTTATTTAATTTCGGTTGATAATAATAATGTTAAGTTTTTTGATTTTCGCAATGCAAATCTCGATACCTTAAACGCTGAAATCCTGAAAATAGATTGGAGTTTAATCTTTCGTGCTAAAAGTGTTTCTGAGTGTTTCGAAGCTTTTCTTTTCCATTTGTCCGTAATTTTTCGTAATAATCTTTCTTTTCTTCCTGATCGGGTGCATAAGCTCCCTTGGTATACGAAAAATCTTAAAAAGTTGAAGAACCTAAGAGACAAGTTTTACAATCTATTTAAATCCACAAATAATGAATGTTTTAAAGAAAAGTATTTAGATTATATGACCCGATTCAACGTTCTTGACAAATTTTTATATAATCGATATATATTGCGTTTTGAGGAAGAACTAAAATCGAATCCCAAAGCTTTTTGGAAATATATTCGATCTAAAAAAGGTTGCTCAAACATTCCTGCTTGTATGATTTACAATGAGAAACACACAGAGAGCTTATGTGACTCCGTGACTCTGTTTGCAGATTTTTTCAAGTCCAATTTTGTCTCGGATGCTGAGGTATCTGATACGCCTTCTCATATTGACTCCCGGGTTGTTGATTTTGGATCATTGATGGTAACTGAGTTAGATATTACTAATGCCATCTCGTCTCTGCAATCGTCATTAAAAAATGACTTGGATGGGCTTAACATTTTCTTTCTTAAAAAATGTAGCTCCTCTGTTTGAGTGCCATTACATCATATTTTAAATCTCTCACTCTCTACAGGTGAGTTTATTGACCGTTGGAAACTTACTTCCATCACACCAATCTTTAAGTCAGGCAATAAAAATGATGTAAGAAATTACAGGCCAATATCTAAACTAACTACTTGCTCTAAACTAATTGAAAAGGTAGTAAATAATAAATTACTTTTTTCTATTAATAATATAATAGACTCTCATCAACATGGATTTATTAGCCAGCGATCCACAGTTACGAACCTAGCAGTCTTTTCCCAGTATTGTATCTCGGTGTTTAAGTGTGGTTGGCAAGTAGATACGATTTACTCGGATTTTTCAAAGGCCTTTGATACAGTTTCGCACAATGTCCTCTGTAAGAAACTTGAATGCTTGGGCTTCCATTCAATTTTTCTTTCCTGGTTGAGATCCCATCTCTCCAACAGAAAATCGTTTGTAGAAATTGAAAACACCAAGTCCTACACTTTTGTAGCCTATTCAGGTGTTCCATTGGGCAGTATTCTCGGACCTATCTTATTTACGCTTTTTATTAACGACATTGGAGCCTGTTTTAACCACTCCAAGTTTTTATAATATGCAGATGACTTAAAGCTATTTAGTAAATTAACTCCTCTATCGGATATACCTCTAATACAACAAGACTTAAACAACTTATCGGCTTGGTGCAGCAGAAATAAATTATCACTTAATATAAATAAATGCTTCCATGTCACTTATTCAAAATCCCTGAATCATATTCCATCTTCATACACTCTATCGAATACTATTATTTCCAATGTTAGAGAGTTTTCCGACCTCGGGGTGGTACTTAACACTGGGTTTACCTTTGTCAATCATGTTAGCCATATTATTCCAAAGGCTTAAGCTAGTTTAGCCTTTCTGCGACGTCATGCGAGGGATTTTAAAGACCCCTATACTAGAAAAATATTGTATAACTTCCTAGTTCGTTTCAAGCTCGAATATGCCTCTCTGATTTGGAACCCTATTTATACCTCTCATTCTAATAGAATTGAAAGAGTGCAACGAAATTTTATTCGTTTTGCCTTGCAACCGCTTACTTTGCTGGTCCATTACCATCTTATAGCGCTCGTTGCATGCTTATAAGTGTGAATGATGTTGTTTGTGGTTCTATTGACTGCCCGGAAATTCTTGAACAGATTAGCTTCAATGTCCCCAACAGAACCCTACGCTTTTATTATCCATTTAATATTAAAACAGAAAAATATAATTACCTTAATTTTGCTCCTATTAAGAGAGCATTTACTGAACTGAATAGTATACATAGATCTCTTGATCTGGATTTTGCTATGCCCAGATGCATTTGCCGTTCTAGAATTGAGTCTCATTACACATAATATATGTTTCTTTCTAGTATGTAAGAATTAGTCGTTCTTGTATCTAGTCTGTAAGGTTATTGTAACTATTGACTTAAATAAATAAAATGAAATGAAATTAAAATGAGATTAAGCACCCATAATAAACAGGTAGGGATGAGTAATTTTGCAATCCATAATTTTAAATCAAGTAGTAAGTATCCAAAATAGAAAACTCTTATCGACACCCGATACTAATACAAATTTTGCTTCGTATATGCTGCTAAATTACTTTTTCAAATTTTGTTTAGGAAAAATTTCATTTTGTTTCTATGCCATTCAATAACCTTTCAAGTTTTTAATATTAATACAATTCGTTTTTAAGGAATATGAGTTACTCTCATTTTCTTTATATTCCCAGTCACTATTTAGACGATTAAATTTTTTATTGTCGTCCGCTGAGTCATTTTGGACTACTTTTGGGTTGACCTCAAAAAGCGAGTTATGATCAGTGTTGGCAAAACTTTTTGAAAAGAAGGCTAAATTCGCAAAATAAAAAAAATTGAAAAAGGTTAATTCAAAGTTTGTTTAAAGTTTAATATATAAACAAAAATCAAGCATTTTATTCTTATTACGATTTCATAACATATTTTATGCGATTCATATTGACCTTAAAAGCTTAAAAAATAATTTATTTTTAAGGTATGAGGTAGTTTGTTATATTATATCTTCATCATCAGATACATTTGTGTATGTATTAGAAGTGTTCCTCATTTAAACGACGAGATCTTTTTTAATTGCGAAGTCTAAGTTTAATAGTTATTATATTTCTTTGCTTCGTTTTGACAACGTTCATGGTAGATTGTAGATTTTTCCACTGCTATAGGTGACATTTTTTCCATTGCATTTCGATGGCATTTATTTCATTAGAATAAAATTTACATTTTACATAAGTTGAGTAATCAAAACACGGTATACAGCATAGGAGAGGCTAAGAAAATGGTGAAATGGCAACACTGGTTATGATATAAATTAATACAAGAAATAGTTAAATACATTTACGTATTTCTGATGACTAAAAAGTGATAATTATTTTTTACCTCTTTTAGTCCTGTTGGGCTTCTGTTGTCGAATAACTGATAAAGATGATTAAAATATATATACTTATTTATACTAGCAGACCAGGCAGACGCTGTCCTGCTATTAAATACCAGGTTCACTAACAGTTGTTTATACATATTTGAAATTGTTTATAACTTAGACACAATCATGACATGTTTTTCCCCTATTTAAGGTTTTTTTTAAGTTATATTATCATATATGTATATAACTCAGGACCGATTTTTAATCGCATGGTATCGTAGTCTTGGCCTACTTGCCATACGACTCCGTATTTCGCTCTGCTTCGAGGGAAATTATGGACGCCATGCAGTACGTTGAGTCAAGTGGTCTGAACCTAATAGTGGGCTGTGATGAAAACTCACAGAACACTATGTGGGATAGCACGAAGTGCAACTCTCGCGGTAACCAGCTACTATACCGTAGGTAATAAACCTACATATATTTGTTACCACCAGATGACAAGAAGTGATCAATCTGACCTGCGCTAATAGAGGTAAGGAGGATTGTATCAAAGGATAGAGGGTCTTAGAAGAGGAAACCCTTTCTGGTCATGGATTCATCGAGTTTCGGTTGGGCTCTGATACAAATCAGGTACCCAAAGGTCGAAATCCTCGAAAAGCGGATTGGAAACTGTTTGGGTTTGCTCTTTGAAATTATAATATCAGACTTCCCAAAACTCAAAAGTTTAAAACCAATTGAATACTTTAGTTGACTGTTTTGAGGAGGTTTGTCTGCTGAGAAGAAGTAAGAAAAGCGATCCCATGGTGGAAAGCTGAACTTACCAAACTTCGTAAGGGGTCAAGAAAACTTCTTAATAGAGCGCTAAAAACTCGAAATAAGAACACTGGGAACAGAGGGAGTATAAGAGGCAAATTCTAACTTCGAAATTAAGCTCTTATAGGGACCTCTCTAGTGGAATTGAGAATATGGAAGAGTCGGCAAAGCTGTGCAAGGTACTTCAACAAAACTAACGGTTAGGCTGGACTGCTCCAAAATATTTGATGGATTTCATACTACGTCGCTGACCTACAAAACTCTTCTGGAAACCCACTTATCGGGTAGCAAGTTAATTTGTGAGGCACACAAAGGGTTTCGGAGCAGATAACGATACTGGAGGTTCCACTATACTAAACTGGTACGTTGCATCACGGGTGGTAACTGAGGAGTCAGTGAGGTTTTCTATACTCCCTTTCGACGACTTTAAGTTACCAGGACCTGATGGCGTGTATTCCAAAATGCTAGGGTGTGGGGTGGACAAGCTCATTAGGCCATTGATAAGAATATTTAGAGCTTTTATGGCTTTTGGTCACATTCCCATGCTTTGGAAAAAATTCAGGGTAGTCTTCATTCCCAAACCGGGAAGAGGTGATTACACACTAGCAAAAAGCTCCAGGAAAAACCATCAGATCAAAGCTTTTGAGGGGCAGACCACTTAGTATTTATCAACCTGCACACCAGAGTAGAAAATCCTATGAATCAGGTCTACATGATCTTGTCACAAAGATCGAAGTAGAGCTGGAAGCAGGTGAGTACACTATGGGCTTTGAGGGGGCTTTTGACAACGCTACCTTTGATTCTATGTGCCTTGTGGTCAAAAAGCATTGCTGACTGTGGGAGAGAAAGATGGCCTTTGCACCATGGTTGTGGTTGGGAGAGATTATCTCTGGGTGGTGTACTCTTACCTCCTTTATGGTGTTTGGTAGTGGACTTCCTATTAACGGAAGTGCAAGACTTTGTTCACATTCAAGCCTTTGTGGATGTTGTTTGTACATTAGCATCAAGAAGATATCTCCGAGAGGTCTGTGGAACATACAGAGAACCCCTGATATTGGTGTATAGTGCACTACGCTGGGCCTTTCTGTCAATCCCAGCAAGACAACCCTGGTGTTGTTTACGAGGAAAAGAAAATTGGAAGATCTCAGTTTCTCTCTGCTAAGGGGCGTAAACGTAAGACTCTTCGAGGAAGTGAAATATCTGAGTGTAACCCTTGATAGAAAAATTACTTGAAAATACCATGTCGCACAGAAGGTACATCGAGCATTGAAAGTTTTTAGAGAATGCCGGAGAACCTATAGTAAAACTTGGGGTTTGAGACCAGCTGTGGTACTTTCAGCGCGACACTAGAAGCGGCTCTGAATGCCTCGGTGGACTTAACGTAACGATCCAAGAGGAGACAATGAAAACATTCTTTTGGATTGTGGCACGAAGATGAGAACTCCGGACACAGAAAGTTATTTGCAAGGTTGTCAGAACAGTACCCTTTGTTTTTGACCCCAAATGTCAAACTGTTACCGAGAGTCTCTTTTGGTAGAAAGTATACCGTAAGCTTTCCTACAAGATAGCAAAGGAGAGATCCATGTACTCTATTGGGAGGCTCGGTGAGAATTTTTTACACTAATGGTTCGAAAACAGAAGATGGTACTGGAGCTGGTTGACACCTGGACGGCGATTTCAGATACTTTTCTGCCTTCTGCCTTCATCGATGACTCTATGTGAAAATTTTGCCTAGAGGTTGAGGATAGCATAGCTCATTTCCTCTGCATCTGTTTTTACTAGGCTGAGATAGAGTATATTTGGGTCAGATTGAAAATGGGAAATGACCATTCTCTATGCCTCGGTGAGCTTCTCAAATTCATAAAAGAATCTGGAAGATTTGCCGTGGGTAAATGAGCCCCAACCCCACTTTCTCTATATCCTTTTTCCTCTATCCCTTATCCCCTTCAATATTCCCAAGTCTCAAGCGCAATGGGCAGCTACGTCTGAGTGCTTGAAATGTGACGTCGTTACTATGTGTTTTACAGCGTGGTTGGAGACTTCGGTTAACAAATCTATAAGTACATTTTAGGTTTTTAGTTATAGTTTGCATTTAGACATGCTAGTCCTTATTCGCAATTATCGTATTATTATCGGCCTTGTATTCTTACAGAATGTTTTTGCAAAGCCGTCTATGTTGCATAAACATAATTATGAATTTAAAAGTTTCTTATATGTATATGGAAGCTGTTGCAGGCTTTTCCGACTAAAGATGATGCGGTGCTTCCAAATATAAGTCGCAATACATTCACTTTTATAGATTCAGTTTTTTTTTTAAATTATTTATAATACAAATTATACGTAAAATTCTAAGCGGGTCGAACGAGTATGAGAGTGGTAGCCAAAATAAAGCGAACGCAATTAAAACGAATGTTGTACAATGCAAGAGGAGAATAAAAGGTAACAAAATGACATTTACTATTAACTCCTGTGTAGTAACCAAATATTAACCAAAGTAAGCGCGATAATATTTACTCTTATATTATACACACATGTATAAAGTCTTTAGGTATGCATATTCGGACTCAACATAAGGTAGAATTTATTTTATTAAGAGAAATTAGGTGATTTTTAGTAATAAATATACTCTATCCCCACCTACCCGTAAAAATATTTATATTTTAATAGCAATCAATCAATCAATAACTAACTGGCGCTATAACCGCCTAGGCGATCTTGGCCGATTGGAGTACTTGGCGAGGCGAAGTACTTTTACACCTGGTCTTTCCAAAGTAGAGAACGCCTACCTCAAAGTCCTATACTTTGTCGAAAGTGTAACTCAACACCGAAACGAGAGCCAAGACTCAAATGCGTTTACTGTTTATTTGATGACAGACAGTACCATGTTGTGCAGTAGTTGGCCTCCAGACCCATTCGCTTCGCTTCCTTACCCAGCTTGGAGAAAGCAGAACTAACGGCGCGGTTGTTGCGGCCAATGCTCACACCTCGAATTATCTTTTCCAAAATAATGTTAAAGAAGTCGCATGATACGGATTCATCCTGTCTGAAACCTAGTTTATTATCACACGTCGCGGTGATGTACTTCCCAATTCTGAAGATTTGCCTGACCCTATTCTGGAAAATAACTGGCGCATGCACCTCACCAGCTCTTCGTCACCATGTTTGAATATCTCAGCTGGTTACCCATCAGCGCAAGCAGCTTTTGTGTTTCCGTAGATGCGTTATTGCTATTAGAATTTTATTGAGATCGTAACACGGGAAACTAATGCCGTCGTCAGCGATTTGGATAATTGTTCTCTCAAGCTCATCGCGGTCACGTATTTTGGCCTCTCTCCTCTTTCTGGTCCTGTAGGCAGCAGCAAAGTAAAGTTCCATCGTACCTGTCGTTTTTCGGCGTCGTTGACTTCTTTATCGGCGGTGCGTATTGAAAGAATAATATTAGCGGTCCGTTTCCAATAGCGGAGGTTTCATCGTAGAGCCTGAATTTTCTGACAGTGTGACTAAAGATCCCTTCCTTACTCACCCTGAAATTGAAGACGCCAAACACGGTTTTGATATTATTAATCACATAGTCTTCTCTGTTGTCGGGGCGCGGGCCAAATCACTGAGATGTTAAAAAATCGCGCTTTTATGCGAATCGTGACGAAACGCTCGTCCACTGGAGTGAATGCCAGTACTTGACAACTAACTCTTCCTTCCACCACAAATCCGACACCGAACTTGGGATCCTTTATATGGCAGTAGTAGTAGAAGTCGCAAGGTTCAATGTTTTTCTTACCTTACCCAGTTTAATTCATTTCTTGGATGGCGGTGATGCCAGTCCTTACTCTTACGAGGACATCAACCAGCCGGGCTACGTTTTTTAAGCGTCGGGTCTCAAGGCCAGCGCACAACCAGATACTAGGGCATTGTGTGTTTTTTTTGTAATAAGCACATGTGCTGGAAAACAAACCTATGTAGTTGAATATGATCAAAATTCGGTATAAATCTTTAATAGTTACGTGGAACTGATTCGGCCTTGCCCAACTGAAATAAAAAACCCAAAGGGGCCGGATTTCCGAGTTACGATTACCAGTAGAGCGGTCGCTTCTCCGTAATATGTCTCTGGCTATTTTAAAGAACATTAGATGGCACTCAAATCTGTACGTTTTTATAGTCCAGAGCATGCCAAGTATTTTGTACACGGTGGCTTCTCGTTTCAAATTGACGCCGGTTTAAAAGTTACAGGCGTATTTTTGGGGGTGAATTACGGCTGCTGCGTTGACCTTTACTATTTCTTTTATGGTCTGATCCACTTCTTCGGCGACTTTAAAACAAACTACAAGGTCGTCCACATAGGCCTTATTTAAATTGTATCAACGTCTTTGGCGCATGGGAACTGAAGTTGCCTGTATTTTGCAGGGCATAAAAATAGCATTACTGGTGTCGCCTTCTCGTCACAAGAAGCGTTGCCTATTTCGTTCTTAGCCTCTAATTCGTACTTGGGAAAACATTTTCTCAACGCTTCCAGATAATGGCTGTGCCTTCTCGGGTCCTTTAAGGAAGGCATAGTTGAGTGACATGTTGGATGCCATTGCGATGGCGTCGATACCATGTCGTGGGTTTCACTACGTTGTTTTCATTCGCTGCAAGCTGTCTGACGTAGTTCTTGTCAATGTATTTCATAATTTCGTTTACAAAATTCTTGACGAATTGACTTCCACATTTCATTTTAAACTCGATATTCATTAAACGCTTTAGTGGAAGTTTGACGTCGTCTTCACGCCACAATAGATCAACTTCATAGCGTCCTCCGAGATATTTTGTTTTTTGCGCAGCTCTTTCATTGAATGCGATTTTTTTAACCAGCATAACTCGAGACTCACTGTTACCACGCCTCTGCGATGGTCTGTACGCCATCTACCCGAAATTTGTTCTGGCAGCTATAGGTTGGTTGGGTCCGTTAAAAGGGTAGTCTGACAATGGTACTGACTCAAGTGTTTGAAATTACGTTTATCGAAAGTTTGCCGATTTGCCTTGGGATATACAGATTGCATACAACTCCCACATTTTTGATGGCGAACGTACGACTTGCGTCTGGTCCTTGAAATTCCCTTGATATATTGTGTAACCTTCGTTGGTCTTGTTTTTGCCTTCGAATGCAGTGGCAATTATGTCATTTATTAAAAATATCGGCCAGTCTTTGTTGAACATAGCATAAAATGTTTGCATTGATAACCGTTGATGCCGCATGTTGCTGAGTTTATTATGAATTTTCGTAATAACATTATTGAGGCTACAAGTGTGTTGGTTGTTGTTGTGGTGCATGACAACGCACTGCCTCAATGAGAGTTTTATTAAGTTCTGATTTTCTATGAGAGTCTGCTGCACTTTGCTTTGTATTTTTGACCTAATCAGCATAATAAAAAAATTTGAGTTAAAAGCACAGCAAGTAGATTGCAAAGAAGTTGCATGACTCTCGCCGTTCCTCTAACAAAAACCAACGTCCAATTTCACCATATCTGAACAAATTTGACTTTTGCTGATTGATATTAGAATCTGAATAGATCCGATTGATTTATGGTGTAGCGATAATTCTTGCCACAGGAAACGAAACGCCACTTCTTTGCAATCAACGTTCCTTGGCGCTGTGACTAGCACAAAATGACTGCTAGTCCCGATGTATGGCGGCAAAATCCCTAAATTGTGACAACTTGCCGATTGACTTGCAAATTGATTTGTACCTGATTTCATTTTAGCAAAACTCATAGCGAATATTTAATATTGGTCATAACTAGAGAACGACCGAACACCGACGTTTAGAGCCGAACCGAAAAGAACCGAACTTCGGCCAATTCCGGGCGAAGCGGCACCGAATATTTCCAAGGTCAAAAATAATGAATAGTCAATGAATTTTCGAAAGTCCTAGATTTTTTTATTGACATTAGAAAATGTACATACGTACATACATTAGTTTAAATCAAGGTTTATAAATAAAATGCCAACTTTGTCACACTCACAATAAATTTGCTAGTTTCGAAACTATTTATCTTTTGTTAATACGTTTAAGGCTCATGTTATCTTTTCCAATTTAAACAATAAAATTACTTAAAATGGCAACAACATGAACTTGATCAAAAACAGATTATTTTTATTTATTTACGACATATTTAGATGTGCACATATATATAAAATTTACCAATCTTGAATAACATCTCTTCTCCACATTAGCACTTTTTAAAACTTTGGAGAAAATTCTAAATTAATGTTAACCTCAACGAAAAGTGACCGAAACTTTTCTTTGGTCCTCGCTGTTGGAAAATCTGAGGGAATATATTCCGAAACCCAATGTGCAGTACGTACTCAAAATACAATAATAAAAAAGTACCAGGGCCAAGGTTGCGGTTGCTAGAATAACAGGAATACGGACGATATTTTAGAAACCTTACATCCGAAAATGTTTTTATGAACACGTTTTTGGCAAATTGTTAAGTAAGCAACACTACATATACATATTAGGCCACATCTGACTAGTTTTGAAAATGCGAGGTAGTATTATATTGTTTAAATAAAACCTTTTTCGCCAATATTCATACAAATTTTGAACGTGCGTTTATTCGTCACTAAATACTGCACACTTAATCCACGCTTCGAATTTGTGAAGACGAGTTTTGTACAATTTCACATTTTCGATATCCTCCTGTAAGCTTCGAATTATGTAATTAGGTTAGGTTGGAGTAGCTGCCGCCTGCGGCCGCTTACTTAGGCCAGTAATAGAAAGCCCATTGTGTTACCACAAAAAATTAGTACCATCCTAAGAAAGATTCTCCCTCATCAAACCATTTCGCCTCAACAGGTAATTTACCTCAGTGCTTAAAACCTCACTAAGGTCATCCATAAACGGTGATGCCAGATACCGCATCCTGGTTTTACACAGTGCTGGACAATTACACAGTAAATGCAAGACTGTTTCCTGCTCCTCGTCATTCTTGCAGCTCCTGCAGCATCTTCGGAAGGGTACGCCCAACCTTTAAGCGGGTTTTCCTATCAGACAATACCCTGTTAGAGCCCCTATCATGTTAGAAACGTTTTCCCTCCTTAGAGAGAGAACGCTGCGCAACCGTTTGCGATTCCATTTAGGCTACGTCTGCCTTGAGGTTCGACAGATCGTATTTTGTCTCCATCTATTGTCAGCTCGTTTATATATACATTCTCTGAGTACCAATGCGTTCTTTATCCTGAAGAATCTGCTTCATCGTACCTTGTCTTGCATGTTCTTCTGCCATCCAGTTTCCCTCTATGTCCCGGTGACCAGGGACCCAATTGATTTACAGTCTGTTCTGCTTGGACACCTCTTGTAGAGATTGGCGGCAGCCCACTGCGTTGTTCGAGTTAAAGGTGAAAGAGCTCAGAGCTTTGATTGCAGCCTGGCTATTACTAAAAATGAAGATATCTCTTCCATAGAATAGTGTTCAAGGCTTCATTTGGTGTGGTTCTGAGCGCTCCACTTATACAGATCATACTAGATTTTTGCACCAGATGTAGAGGGCTACTGAAGCTTTTTCATAGCGTTGAACTGTATTCTCTTTCCAGTTATCTAAAATAATGCCTAAAAATTTGGCTCTTGTATCAATACTTAAGCGGACGCCATTCAGTTCCGGTGGACTTACCGAAGGCATTTTATACCGCCTCGTTCCACCTTACTTGAGCTGACCCTAAGCCCGCAGCGGGTGGACCAATTGGATACATCCCGGAGCGTTCGTTGCATCAACTCACACAGTCTTAGCGGAAACTTCCCCTTTAGGGCGATTGCGACGTCATCAGAGTATGCGACAGCTTTAGCTTCTCCCCAATCCGTGTATTGCAAACGCGTATTTACTGTTAGGTTCCACCGAATTGGGGATAAAAGCTCCTCCTTGGGGCGTCCCCCCCCCGACTTGCGCCTCCACAATCAGCTCGGAGATGCTGTTTGTATTCATGCCATTCCAGCTCACAGCTAAGCCTCTTGGCCTTATTGAAATGCTTTCTGCAGGATTTACGCAGTAAAAGAGAAATTTAGTACGAGAAGAAGTGCTCCTCTAAAACTCGCTAACTCTCAATCAATTCATGTAACTATTACTGCACAGAGTTATATCTAGTACTTCCTTACGATTCATTGTAATGAAAGTGGGCTCCCTACCTTTGTTACACATATGTCAGTTAGTTGTTAGAAGGTAGTTGAAAAGTGACTTACCGCGGTCATTTGTATTCGTGCTCCCCACTGAACATGGTGAGCATTTGCGTCGCTGCCGAAAGCCCCTCACCGTTAAGTGCGGAAGGTTTGCAGCGTCGTAAGGCATATACGCTGACACCAGCACAATGGACATGCCTCCTAATTCCGCAACAATTGCCGTGACGTCGCCATCACTGTAATTAGGTAAAATAAAGATATTTGAATCCGATTTAACCAGAATACAGGCTCTGATTTTACCTTTACCACGCTCCACGAAGAGCTTGAATCCGGTGGCACTCAACCCACAGACCCTTGAGTTACAAACCCATGGTTCCTGTATGAGTAACACCGTAACGTCACCTTTGCTCAGTCGACCAGAAAACCAGCTGAAGCTGCTTTAGACTTGTGGAGGTTTATCTGCAACATTCTCGTGCGAGAAAACCGCTTCCTCCTCTCCGGCTACGACGAATTAATTTAAAGCAATAATTTTTTAATTTACTTACATCTGCTGTTCGTCAAAAATGACTTTTAGTACTAGAGTTGAGATATAGAAATTTTCCATTATTAAAAATAGGAATTTGTAATTTATATATATCTGCAATTTAAAATATACTAATGAAGTGTAAAACTGTTTTAAAATATTTTAATAAAAACAATTGGTAATTTTTTACAACTCTATTACCAGTTTATGAATTGTCAGTACCAAATATGCGCGTTAATTTTACGACATATGTATAATATAAACTTATTTAGAAATATTTGGCAACGCGCTGATTTTAACCAACTTCGTCATTAACCACATGATTTCAAAGTTGTCGTAATCTTGTTCTCTATTACCATAGACTTTAAATTATATCTATTTCAGTTCATCACATTAAAACAGATACATATTTTTGTAAAAATAACAGTAGGAAACTTAACTTTTATTGCTCGATACTTAATACTTTTATGTTTTAATGTAAATATAATATCCTATTCTCCACTAGATACACATGATGGAGGAGCAAACAAATATTTTATTACAATTTTTTCCAACAGAAAATATGGGCTTCAAAATTTATTCAAAAATATCACAATTGTCTCTATCAAGGTTCATAGAATACAAGTTTAGGATAAGTGGTGACGTAGTTACCAATTTCGTTACAATGACACTTAGCTAGATTTCCAAAAATTCAAAAAATTAAAAATAAATTAAATTACCTACGTTACGGGTTTTCAACTTTGCTTTTTCGTTTTAAATAATTTTTTATGGTATCTTTATTAAAATATCTAATTTGGAAAACCTTCCCAGGTTTCTAAAAAGGTTTTTATTCTTCCAAGTACTGTAATAAGTTATTAGATTTATGTTTGACTTGTATAAACAGTAATTCTCCAAAAGGGTCATACAAACTGCGTAAACAAAGCTTTTTAAAATATACGCGCTATTGCAGTCTTTGTGTTTGCTCAGTTTTATTATATACACAGTATTGACTAACAATGATATCCAGAAAATTGAATATTTTTACCGAAATTAAAGTAAAGTGTACACTACATTACTTAAATTAAACTAAATTTGAGATAAAAAGGAAGTTAAATTAGTATTTAAAGTAATTAAGGCAAGTTTTATGTAAATTCGTAATGAGGTACAGTATGGTAGAAGTAATTTTAACTGATGTAAAGCATTTTTAAATTGTTGTAAATGTTAAAATTTTTTTATTCGAAGTTACTTAAATGAGTAACAGTTCCTCACTTAGAGTCCAATACCGCAAAAGTAGTAAATGAAATTAATTTAGAACAGGGACCGCAAATAACTGTTTCGAGTAAAAATTTGTTTGAAAAAATCAGCATGTAGGTGTGTTCGGTAATATACGATGCAGTATTGCATAATAGTGTTCTTATATGTATGTCTATTAATGCATTTAGAAGGGCAATAAAAACAAACAATTTATTATCACTGTGTGCGTTTCGAATTTTGTTTGCTAAATGGCATTGTGTTTGCTAATGGTTATATGTATGTGTATATGTTGTTATGTAACAATACTTTTTTGTGCTTTTTTTACAACGGAAAATAAAAACTCACTGGTGAGCGCATAATAAAACTCATTTCAATGTTATTTATTGAAAGAAAAATAGAACACAACAACTTATTATTATTTCAAGAGAAAACATAGATTAATGAAAAGTTTCTTAAATTTTATCAAAATCAAGACATAAGAAATAATAGTTTTTTCGACATCGCTTATAACAGTTACGGTCCCTGATTTAAAATACTCACACTTGCCATAAACTGTTAAATCGTACTTACTTCATATACACAGATGCTATGGCTTATTGAGTTGGCGGCAAAAAAAGTTTTTGTAATTACAAACACATACATATATATGTGTGGCTATTATAGGTAACGGGACGCTTTTATATTTATCTAAAAATCAAAATTTTCGTCGCAATAAGGATTCCAAATTTTTTTTATTGAAGTTAAAGTTGGCTCATTATAGTATGGGCGAAAGCATAGTTCAGGGGTAGAGTCATACCATTTTTTCTAAAATACTTATATTATTAAAAATTAATGAACTGAAAATTCTTGTCGATTTCACTTTCTGCGCGAATATCGGTATCTTCCAGGGTATGATAATGAGGTTAAAATGCTCCATTGACTATTTTAGAAACGACAATATTTTGTTTTAATAATTAGTTTTTTGGAATGATTCATAGGATATAACAAAAAAAACAATTTTAATAAGATATAATTTAAAATTTAGTACTTTTAACTATGGAAACTGTACTGACTATGAAGATTTAGCTCAGCACAGTGCAGTGTAAATAATAGACATACCTCAAATATAAGCAGTATTGCAGCAAAACTTTGTTTTAGATTTTATACGCGGTATTGAATTTCACTTTTATTTTGAGGTTTTTGATACCAATGCCAGAGTTTAGCATAAACACATTAAGGCATATGCCCCCTATTCAGGGTTACCAATCTCAATTTTGGATATTTCGTATATCCGCGGTATTGCATTTTGCGTTTACGCGGATTTGCACACCAAGCCAATATCTGATACATCAGCGTGGGAAATCATATTCGATAAGGCACGATCCATAAATCGTACAACTCTTTACCTTGTAAATGTAAATTTCTTCAGTTTAAACAATTATAATGAGTAATTTGTTTATTTTTTGTTGCTATTCCTCCTATAAATATTCCGATGAGCAAATGCGGATATTGTTAGAAGAAGGAGCCAATCGATTTAAGTCCTGACATTCAGCAGAGCAGATGAGCATATACGAATGTACTTTTGATATGCAGAAAAGCCTACTGCCTGAATTGTTTCAACATTACTCACTCTAAGTAAGCCGAAATATGATCCTTTGACTTTTCATCATACCAAAAAGTATAATACGGGTAAACCCCTGTTTCAATTTGATAAAAATAACTTAAGGCTTTCCTATAAGGGGCAAAAACCAGTAAAGAAGACCGAATATCCTTTTAGTCTTACAATTAAGAAGTATGTTTACACACGTTTGTGCTTCTGCTAAATACCAATAAAATTTTATCTAAAGTCAGCATTGGTTTTGCTCATATATGGACTGGTACGACAAGGGACTAAACTTTTCATATATGATTCGTTGGACAGGGAACTTTTTGAATATGTAACCGACACCAAATAGGCAGCACTTTATAAATATTGCGAGCAAATTCTTGACTCAATGCTAGCGCTAGTTCCGTAGAGAAAATACGTACTGGAACCCAATACCGTATACGAAACACAATAGATAAATTATTGCACATCCAAAATAAAGCTCTCCCCTAAAAGTCGATCAAATTAGATGGAGGAGGCGAGTTATGTACCAAAATTATAAAAGTATAAAAACTGCGTTCGACTCGGCAAAGCTGCGTATGTTAAAATAAATGGAATAATGCAGATATTCTAAAAACATTGGCCCGTAGTCATAGTCCAACATAAAATCCGACTTTAGTTAGTAAAATACTAAAAAGATAAAGTCGAATTTATTTTTAGTCTTGTCATAGTCAGTTTAGTACATGGTACTAACTAATGACAACATTGTCAATCAGTAAATTTGCAGAAATGGCAATGCTGCAAATATAGAGATGACATTTTGGAGGGGAAAATGTCAAAAATGAACTAATGGATATATTTTATCGAAGGATATTTTTTTAACTTGATAATTTCACAATAAAATGGTGATTTTATTGCTATTAATTGTTAAAATAAGTTTGAAAAGAGTTTGTATGCTTTTATATAAAGATAAAAGCCAGAATTTATGTGGAATATTGTACTTCTTATGCGATATTACTGTTTATCGATTAAAAAAAAACCCATCTCCAAGAGGCATACTATATCAGCTGGTATTTGTTTATTATTTGCAAATGAAAATGATATGAAGTACAAAAAAGAGAAGATGTGTATTGAAGTTCGAAATAAATATACATACATATGCATATACTTATATATAAATAATTTTTGTTTTCTACTTAAGATTAGTGAGGTAGTAGTCAGAAATATTTATTAATAAATGCAGTTCTGTATGCTCTCCCTGAATTTGAAGTCGTTTCAAGAATGTCGCTGCTTTGTGCAATTGATACGCCGTTAGTAGTGCTATCCACATCCAAAACTATGAAAATATATTTCAGTATAATTAATTGTTTAGTTAAAATGTAGGACTCACATGAAAAATTTCTTTCTTTGGCGATGTTATGAAGTACAGCAACAGCGACAACTACATTTTTTGCAGTATCTACATAGGTCAACCCTCAACCTCTCGAAAACTGAACGAAACTTAGATTTTATCTGTCCATTCAGGCATTCTATTTTGGAACGAGTTGCAATGTGGCTTCTATTATATCTTCAAAGAAACATTCAGAAATGAAATATTTCAGGAATAATTTTGAAAACTACTACCTTTCTTCTTTGGTTGTGGACGGATTTCTAACTGGTGTCAATAGTATAGATGAGTTAGGGTAGCCTGCATCTCCCGCTAGTACACCATTGTGTTCTGATTTGCTTTCCAACAAACGAGTTTTAAGCTGACAGTTGTCCCAAATTCGAGCAGCATGTCTGGAGCCGCGTTACCTTGCAACAATATCAAGGATCTTGCAATCTGCATCACATACGATCTGTGAAATATACATATGTATATATGCACGCTATTGTCGCATTCACTTATATATTATGGCGCATTTTTGGTTATTCACCTGAACATTTAAGGAATAGTATCCTTTCCTATTCAGAAAGTGACCTGCCATAGTTGGGCCCACATTCTTTGAAGGACATTTAATTCGCACATGGGTGCAGTCGATTGCTCCGATCACGGTCGGAAACCGAGCTAATCGGTAAAATTTGTTCTTTACTTCGTTCAGCTCATTTCTGCTTGGGAATCGAACAAAGTGTGGCAGTAACATTGCAATTCTTTTGGATATTTCTTTTACTATCCTTCCTACAGAATTCTGGGATAAACCGTGCAGATCAGCTATAATATAATGGAATATCATTTAGAAAATTAAATTACACTTTATTAACATACCAACATCACTTTGATGGACATTTCTTCCTAGGAATCTAAGATTACATAAGACTTGTGTGCTCACTGGCACCGGAAGACCTATATTATTTCTCGGATTTACCATATTTAAAGCTCGAATAATGAACTCCACCGTGGCTTTGTCGAACCGATACCGATAATAGAAATCATGGTCTTCTAATTCAAAAGGGTTGATTCTGGTTTTATACATTTTTGGCCGTCTAATCAAAGTAGCATCACTAATGATGCTGAAATCCCGTTCAATATTATCAAAACGGCTCATTTTTTTCCTTTAATTTAAGTTTCACCAAAAAAACACAACTTTTAGCACCGAAGATGCAGATTTATAATTATTTTGACAGTTTACTAAATGGTTTAGTAACAGCTTTTCGGCACTCTAACTATAAATTCGACTTTAACCGAAAAAGCCGGATTTAACTCGACTATGACTAAGATAAAGTATACTTTAAGCTAAAGTATGCTTTAACGTATTTAGATCCGACTTTTATTTGACTATGACTACCGGCCATTATTTCCGATAAATTTTTTTTATGGGCATGGTTTTGGCGAACTGGTTACTTAAGCAACACTATATCAGACCTGTTCTGTCTAGCTTCGTAAATTTTTAAAAGTGGTAGGTATTATCATACTGTTTAAAGAAAATATTTATCACCACCCTCAGTGGGGTTGTTCGAAATGAAGAATAGATTTTTTAACCATTTAGCTATTTACCATTTGATAAGCATTTCGTATGATGTGAAAATTATGCGCGAACTGATTTTAATATACTTTTCCAGGGAATAACGCCTTTGAGCTACCAAATAATTGAAATTAGTTTAGTAGAAAAGCTGCCGGGTATAGAAATTTTTCATTGAAATAAAAATAAAAATTTAAATTTATAGAATTCTGCAGTTTAAAATATATTCTTGAAGTGCAAAAGATATTTTAAACACTTTTAATACTGCTTTCAACTAAATTCGTCGTTAACCAAAGCTAAGCTAATAGAGAAAAAGGTCACGACAACTCTGAATCATATGGTTAATGAACAAGGTTTATTGAATATAAGGTTTCGACAAGAGGTGACGTCATAGAACCAACTTCGTTACACTTGCAAGGGGCCGATGGAATTTCGAAAGTAAAATAAAAATTAGTTATGTTACTTTTTTCATTTGTGTCTTTTAGTTTTAATTCAATTTCCAACCTCGTATCACTATCATATCTATCCGAAAGGCTTATTTGACTTTTTTCAAATAGAAACATATTAAAAGTATAATCTTATACAATTTTTATATTGATAAAAATTTAAACATGTAAGGCGAAAGTTCAGCTGCGAACGAAAATCGAACCGCCCTTTACGAACAGATATTCAATTAGATCAGAATCAGAAATATTTGTGGTATACAGCTGGAAATTTTTAAGAAGATGAATAGACATTTTCCCGAATTTCCGTAGATTTTGTACGAAGTATGGATTTTCGGCTTTTGAAAGCTCATGCGCAAAAGCAAAAACAAAATATATGTATATATATCCATGAATTCGCCTTGTCGGTTGCTATAGGGACTTCACCTTATATGAATTCGCCTTGATGAAAAACATTATGAATATTAACAAATCAACTTTATGGGATGTGCCTATTCGACTGAGAGACGTTTGTATATAATATAGAATAACCAAGGCGAATCCATACAAGGTGGTGTTATAAATACAACTACAAAATTCCTATGTATTTTGTTTTTGTTTCTGCGTAAAAGTTGTTTTTGCGTTTACGGATTTTGAAAGCTCACACGCAAAAGCAAAAACAAAATACATGTAGGTGAATACAAAAAATCAAATCAGCTGCTCTTATGCCATCACCTTCTATAAATTCGCCTTGTAGAAAAACCACGGTGTACTGAATACTGAAGGTGACGCCTTGAGAAGTACCGCTACTTTGGTTTTGCCGGGTTTGACAATTCTCAACTTCAACTAGACAAAGCTTTTTTCACAAATTAAGAAAAAGAGACACTTTTTTTAGTATTTTGCGAATTTATTTATTAAATGTCTGCCTATACATTCATATTTTACACTTTAGAACAATTAGAACACGTTTTTCAATGAAATATTGGAAGTTGTTCAATTTTCTCTCTCCCGTATTCTTGTTTACTAAAGGCGAGATCTGTCATTTCACCGCGGGAAGGCGCAATCTTGTATTCTATCATTCTTGTAGAAAAACTATATAATTTATGACAATTATGTAAAGTGTACTAAATATATGAAGTTTAACAAGTAAGCAAAGTGTATTATCATATAAACTGGACAAAGTATATAAAGTAAGAAAAATAGAGTTTAAAAAGTATTATGCTTACTGTTCTGAATATATTAATTTAACACTAGCCTTCGTTGAACAAATAGAAACAGAAAATAAAAGATAGAGGTGTAGCGACTTTTGAGGCAAATATGCTTTAAAATTTTTCGTTTTTGCTCGAATATAATTGCGTAGGTGGTCCTCTGCATTGTCGACTTTCTTCTTCCTCTTAATTGGTGCTACACCCGCCTAGGCGATTTTGGCCAATTTCAACATAGCGCGCCAGATGCTCATCGTTTTGGTAACTGGAGACACCAAGTGAAGTCAAGTTCTTCTTCACTTGGGGTTTCCAACATAGAGAAGACCTTCCTCTTCCTCTGCCTCCACCAGCGGGTAAGCCATTTAATACTTGCAGGACTGAATCATTTTCTTCTATACGTGACGGGTGTTTTTTTTTTAGACCGATAGAACTTTCGATAGGGATAGCTGTCACTTGACACATGACATTTCGTTTTGACATATCTGTTCGCCAAACTTATAGAGCACTTCGTGAATTTTACGGTCCACAGAATCGAGCATCAGAGCGGCTTATTCGTCGAACTGTTGATAAGTTTCGAACAACATTTACTCTACTCGATGAAAAACTAACAACAAGGCAAAGACCTGTACGAACAGAAGAAAATATTGGTGCTGTAAGTGATAGTGTTGGAGAAGATCCGAATTTGTCTATTCGCCGCCGTGCTCAACAAGTTGGACTTTGTCCATCCACAACATGAAAATTTTGCAGTGGTTCAAAATTCAACTGATCGCATCCGATTCACCAAAGCTAGTCGTGGCGGACATACGCCAGAAAAACCTTTTTGTAGTTTTAAAGTCTTGAAAATATCTTTCAAATAAAAAAAAATTGGCATCATTTTTTTTGTGTTTCATTTCAATTTAAAGTTCTGTCAGTCTAAAAAAAACACTCTTTACAACACAACCTAGCCAACATACATGCTGAACCTTAATTTGCTGTACTATTTTACAGTCATTTTAAAGCTCACCCAACTCAGCTTCCATCGTATATGGAATACAATAGTCGAATTCGCAAAGACGTAAAGGTTAAAAACTCTCTTTCGAACACTCCAAGGGCTATCTTATCTGATGTTGACAGCGCCCATGCTTCTACGCAATACATAGCACCGGAATGATGAGGGGGACTTACTCCGCCCTAAGTAACACTTGTTGGCTAGAGAGATTCTTTGTTGGATTTCGAGGCAGACATTGCTGTTGGTTGGTATTAATGCTGGTTCCACGATAAACAAAACCCTCCAATTTGCCAAAATTTTAAACGTCAACCGTGACGCGGGAGCCAAAACGCTAATACGCTGACTGTTTATTTGATGACAGGAGGTACTTCATTCGCATTCATTTCGCTTCTTTATCCAGCTTCGAATAGGTATCGACATACGCCAGTAGTTGCACACCCTTTTCGAAAGCTGATTTAAAGCCGACAAATAGAAGGTGTGTCTAAACCCACACTAATAACGCCCAGTTAGTTTGTTGACAGTTGGCTTCTGTCTTTCACATAATACTCTCGACAGAACTTTGTATTAAATGTTGAATTGGGCAGAGCACACTTAAATTACAATCAGCGGGCATGCATTGCATAGTACAGCGTTATTGCTATTCGAGCTTCAGCGAAGTCGGGTGATGGGATGTTAATGTCGTCATCAGTAATTTTGAGTTGGGGAGCTTCATCTTCTCCGCCGACGCTTTCGCTGTCCCCATTTAGGAGAGTGGAGAAATGTTGCTTCCACAATTTGAGTGCGCTTTGGATATCAGCCATCAGGTCGCCGTTCTTGTTCTTACAGGAATGTGCGTCGTTCTTAAAACATTTTCTTCTGTGCTCCCAATGCTCGCAAATTCCGGATTATTGAGATGTGCTCTTGGTGTGCAGGTGTGAGATTCGAGTAGGGAAGATAATAGCTGTCTTTTTCCATTGAAGCTTTCTGGAACGTTGAGCTTTCTTTGTTTATTTAGGGGTGTGTCCGCATCTTGTGTGCGACCACTAGCACCGAGTGCGTCCAATACACTGAAAATATGCCTTCCGGCTATATCAATATGATCGCTGTAGATCTTTTCGCTCTGAAACCAACAGACAATCGTATTTCGATACCCAAAGTCTATCAGTCTCAGTCCGTTAGTAGAGGTTTCGTCAGGGAGACTGAATTTTCCGACATTGTGGCCGAAAATCTTTTTCTTACGCACCCTGACATTGAAGTCGCCAAGCACGATACTGATATCGTGACGGAGGCAGCGCTCATAAATGCTTCGAAGGGATTCTTGATCCCTTGTGCGTGAACACAACTCAGCGAGATATTGAAGAACCTCGCTTTGATGTGAATCGTGGCGAGACGATCGTCCACCGGAATGAACAGCAGTACTTGGCGACGAAGTTTCAACCACTACTTTGGCCATTTCGGAATTGAATCTATTTCAAAGAAGATGGCATATTTATGTATGAATAAAATGGTTTATTATTGAAATTATTTTTACATACCCAGAAGATGAGCATAGAATTCGTAGTACGTTTTCAATCTCCCTTTTTCCGTTCGTTCCGTCCAATTGATGGCTTAGCACAATATAATCACCCAGTATGTTTTCTAAGTTTCGTGTTGCGCTTTGATGAAGAAGACTTTTAATGGTGGAAACCTGTAAATAAATATATATGTATATATAAAATTTGTTTCTCGCCAAAGCTGTCATGATGACCTTATTAAGGCCAAGTTGAGTTTGTGAAATAACTAATAATTTATTTTACAACTCTATAGCATATTAAGTGCTTACTACAGAAAAATTTTTATTATTTCTTATATTAGTATTATTATTGTTAGGGGTTGTGCACTGCGACCTTGAAGTCTACTGGGCGCCTTTCATGGATTAAATAACTTCCTTCAGTCCAGGTCTCAAGATTGATTTTAGTATTGAGCCTAAGCCTCTGCAGCTCTTACTGCTATCCGTTATTAGATTTTCACCCTGGAGAAAATACTGCTTCAGTATATGTATGTCTTACAGTTTCCCTTTCTACTCCGCAGAATCTGCAGTATTCATCCGAGTACATTCCCAGTTTGAACAGGCGATATTTTAATCTGCAGTGTTCTGAAAGAACAATTCTTAGGTTGTTCTTCGATAAGCCTATGCATTCCACAAAACGCTATAGGTTACATGATTAAAGGAGCGCCTTGGAATTATTCAGGCCGGTATATAGCTCCCATGTAGTTCCAGGTAGGTTTCCTCCCCTGGCTTGGTAGTGTGGATGGTGTGCCCATCTCGATTCCACAGAAAGACTCTGCGGGAACAAAAGGAGCTGACGCTCCCTTTTTCACGAGTTTATCCGCGATCTCGTTTCCCTCAATACCAGTATGCCCCGGAACCCATACTCGATTATCCAAACCAATTGTGCTCAGCTTATCAAGGTACTCTATCAGCAGTTTAGGGATTACCTGGTGAGATTTGAGGGCGCTGATAGCCGCTTGACTTTCAGCCAATACGGCAATGTTCCGGTTCCGGCAGTTGTGGCTTCCGCCTGAAATATAGTCAGACACTTTTTCATGGCTCCGAATATCTCAGCCTCGAGCTATGTATATACACCTGGATAGGTAGCTTTTTCAGTTAATGAAATATCCATGTACCAGTTATCTTACTCTGGGTTATCGTATATGTGTCAAATATATTCACCCATTCCTCTTTGTTTCTGAGTTCAGTGTTAAACCTTTTTTGTTGGGATCTGTTTGCATAGTATCTCTTAGTACTACCGATTCAGGGTATAGCTCCGCAAGAGTGTTAATCGCCCCACGACAGACATCTCTCTGCTCCGATATTGCTACAAGTCATTCTCCAGATGGTTCTCTTCGCTTTGAGTCTGAATCTGTCAAGAGGTGTTAGATCCAACAGAACTTCCATGAAGGCTGCCGTACAGGTTCTCATGGCCCTTACATGCTAACGCAAGCTAGGTTTTGCAGCTTGCTGAGTGCAGTGATTGCTCCCTGTTGTTCTGCCTATTCAGGCGTTGACCTCGTACGTAAACAGGGGTCAAACAATAGCCGTATAGATACATCTCAGTATTTTCGGGGAACAGCCCTCATTCTTTCCTGCCGTGGATCGGCAAGTCATAAATGTTTCTTCAGCTTTCTTCCTTGCTTCCTCTAATGCTTTCCAGTATAGTTTTTGGTCTGGTTATTGGTTTATCTGGTATTAAAATTTTGCCTCCCTCAATACTCTCAATTATATATTTCATTGCGAATGGTACACCGGGGGTTTTCTGGATTCACTCATCTTAGTGCAGCATCTTTTTGTTATATTTTATTCTAGTTGTATCCTCTCGCATAGAACATCTACGAGCTAGCTCGTCAACCACCATATTCCTCAGCAATGGAGATAACACTCCACCCAGTTGGGAACCTCTTGTTGTGTTAACAGTAATGTTGCTATCAGTAATAGTTTATATTTCAACCCTCCTGGAAGTGAGCATACTTTTTATCCAGGCCAACAGAGTGTTGTTTACCCCTCTGTTAATTAGTGGAAAGCATGCCATTGCCTAGGAAAGCATCTATAGCTGTTTCCTTTCTCTCGACGCTATCCCGGAGTACACTCGTTAGGTGATAGAGGGGCAGTCCCTGTCGAGAGGCCTGCCCGATATGCATGCAGGCATGCGTGCAGCGGGTTGGAAGGTAGAACATTAGTTTTTACGTAGTTGCCTATAACTTTCTCCGGTGGTTTAGCACGAATTATGTGAGGCAATTGGGCCAGAAATATTTTCGGTGAAGTGACCATTTCTTACTAACCTTCTGGATGAAAAATACCTTCGCAAATATCCATGGCTCGTGTAGCCTAATGCAATGCTTACTCTAATCATTTTTAGAAGCGGTGTGGCAACTATAACTATACCTTCTTGTATCATAGCTGGGAGGAGGCGCCAGTCCCCGGTGAATTAAGAGGTTTTTATTTACTTACGGTCCACTTCAATCTAGGTTCTGAGCATATTTCTTTTTCCACCCTCCAGCTATTCCTATTTTTTCCTAAATTGGTCGATCGGCTCTGCCTCATGTGATGGGGCAGGGAGTATCTGGAAGTAGACTTACCTCCTCCTCCTCACTTTTAGTATAACTCCTGTCAACTTATTTTTAGACTGGCAGATGATTTACCGTTGCTTTTGCATAGTAATTTGTAGAGCCTAGAAGTTCACAGAAGTTCCTGAAGCTCTGTCGCTTTGCTTGCTTTATCTGTTTGTTATAAAGGGTTAAATCGTCTCTATATTCTGTCCAGCCTCTGGTTTCTTTTGCCCGTTTAAAAAGCCTTCGAACTTTCTTTCTAAGTGGATCTTACCTTTCTTAATGGGCAATTATCCTCATAAGGGTCAACGAGTATACTATTAATGTCTCCTACTAAAGATTCTAGTTCAATCGTATTCCTGATTTTCCCTACTAGCCTCGAATGGGCTGCTTAGCCTCAAGTTTTCTTTGAATTTTTCCAACCTCTTTTCCTGGCATTCCTCATGTTCTGCCTTATAGAGGGAGTTTCCTGATTACCAAACCTGAAAATTCTATAGTCTGACATGGTAGGTTCATTTTATACGAACCAATCCTTCACTAGCGTCTTCATTGAAGTGTTGCCTTTGAATATATCTAGGACCTTTTTCCGATTTCGGGTAGCAAATTTATTTATTTTTTTTGTTTTTTTATGTCTAATTAATATGCACAGCCACTTGGGACTTAAGTACGAAAAAAATATTTAATTAATTACAACTCAAAAATTTTTTTTTATTTAAATGTAAGTACCGATTTAGAACACGATAAATCTTAATCTAAAAAATTGAGAAAAAGTTAAGCTAAGACAAAATTCTATATATTGGAGGATTAGCACCATAGACCGTTCTGTTAACTTCAACACGAAAAACTTCATATTACGGAAATTTCTGCAAAGAACATTAATATGTTAATAGTGTTCGCTATGAAATAGGAAGTCTCCAGACATTTTAACATCTTCAAATACTTTATTTTATGACACTTTTTGATATTAAGAAGTAATCGGTTCCTAACACACCAATTATAAAACTTTTCAGTTCTAATTGAAGGATGGAACCTCTGATTTCAGAATAAGTTTGAAGGTCGCTGGCATATACTTAGAAGAAATTTAACCGAGGAGAAGCACGTGGAAATGTCATTAATAAATTAAGTGAACAATAAGTGTCCAAAAATGCTGCCCTGAGGTACTCCAGAACTAGAAATGATTGATTTCAAGTAAACACCATATACAACAACCACGGTGTTCCTGTTATATAAATACGACTTTATCCCAAAACGCAAGTTTCGCAACTAAAATCCTGTGCAAAATTTTGTCAAATGCCTTTGAAAAATCTGTATAAATTGTGCCAATTTGGTGACCGCTACAAAAAGATAAAGGACATAAATGCCAGAGATATCGCCCGAAAAATAGTTCGCCAGTGTATTCGTTTTTTTAAGTTCCACCCAAAATTAATGATCCAAGTAATGGGTAATTTGGTACCAGATAGATTAATATGAGTCAGAAGTTTTCTTATTTCTTGGGTCGATTTTTGTGGTCCTATATATACAACACTCTAAAGAAGAGACCGACCGCCTTACAAATATTTTGTTGCAATTTTTGTTTGTTTTAATTCGAAGGCTGTTCAAAAATAAGTGCTTAACGAATAAAAGTACGTGTTTGTTGGTGCACACTACTGACCCACTGAATCGTGTTAAAAGTTATTTAGTGAGCGCAAACTAGTTAAAAATTATATGTAATATGAATATTTAATTTGAAAAATGGGCTAGTTGTAACTAAATAAAAACTAATACCAAGTTGAAACTAATCTTATCACTTAAAAAACTCAGAAAATCCAGCAAAACACTTTTAAACTTCTCTCTTTGAAATTCTTCGACTATTATTTTAAAAGTATTATGAGAAATATTTGAATTAATTATTAAAACAAAGCTTTTTTATTGACAAGTATTCGAAATATTTATATGAAATCCAACATTTTGTAAATTATACCCAATAAATGATAAAAATTACCTCCTCCTACAAATATCCGATGGAGCAACGCTTTGTAAAATGTTTACATTTGGTGAAAGATCAATAATCAGTTTTTTAATCAAAAGAATTCGAAATTTAGGTGATATATGTATGTAGTGACAGCTCCTTCTAATACGTCCTTAGCTTTTTTATTCAATTTGTTAGTCGATTAAAGAGAAATTGTTTTTAAAACTTTTCATAAAATATTCTATATTATTAGACTTACGCTGGCGAAAGTAACCGAGCCCGTGGTGATTTTTTTACAATATTGGCAATGTTTTTCACGCTAAATAGTTCTGGTAAAGTTTATATAAAACTCTTCACAACAATCGTTTCAATCGAATTTTTAGAAAACTTCTAGGTATGCAGTTTTCTGTCTCATTCGGTTTTGACAGAACAATGTGCAATTCTGAAGTGGCTGAAAATATCGGCTGATTGTTGACAATTCCTTTAATTTTTGCTCTTACGAAAATGTTTCCATATAATGGATAGATTTTATATAAATTCCCGTTAATTTTTGGTACTTTTTTGCTGGCAGTTTTTCATATATTCTGCTACGTAAGCTGCATCCGTTAAATGGAAAGAAGTTTAGAAAACCAAAATTATAAAAAATGTATAAAAAAAAATCAACCGTAATTTTAAGAAATTTCACACTTGCCCATTGTTATGACAAAATCAAATAAGTCACAAAACCACATACTCAAAATTTGTCTAAAAATTTTGATTAAAATGGTCGAGGATTTATTGGATATTTATAAATTTTGTACACAATTTTAAATATATGTGATTTTTGTGATGAACGAATATTCTTTTTTAAATAACGAAAAAAATTAAGGAAAACATTGCGAATATTACAAAAAAAAATTACATCTAATCAATTGTTTCTCTTGAGAAGTCCTTAAATTGCGTATGATCGTAAAAGATTGGACGATAATAAACGATATGATTGTATATCGGATATCTATATCGGATATACGTAAATTACTTACCATTGTAGAAATTGGTTATCTAAGATTCCTTTTTAAAGCTGAAAATTCTTCTTTTTTACTAAAAAAAACAATTGTTATTATTGTAATCACTTTGTATGCGATTGTATGTTATTGCGAATAACAATAAAGGCAAATACCAAAAAAGTTATCAGTGTTTTTATGTTTGTTATCCTTGTAATAAAAAAATAAGTTCGTCAAAGAGGCAAACTGAACTGAGAGTTCAAGATGGCGATTAAAGTGAGAGGAACGTGAACGTATTTTACCTTTCTTTATTACACCATGGTTCCTTGAAAAGTGTATAAAAAAAAGCGAAATCATTATATGACATATTTTCTTTCAATACGCTTATTTGGCAACAGTTTTGTCAATAAATTAACCAATATGCCACTAGTAACTTTAGATTTAATTTAATTCATTTATTTCATTTCATTTATTGATAAAATATTATTAGCACAATAAGATGTAAGATGATCTCTTATATTAAAACAGTTTTAAAGTAAAAGTAAAGTAACAATAGATATTAAAACTAAGTTTAACATATAAAGCAATCAGTATACATATATGACTAGATTACAAGTACATTTGTACTTAGGTGGCGAAACTCATCATTATGCTATAGATAATTATATAAAATTTAAATTTTGTGTTTTGCCGGCTCGAGGTCAAGGGGGTGTCGGTAGAGTAAAACAAATGATTTACTTTTTTTCTCTTCCAATATATTTCGGTTACACTACGGTAACCGTCTTCAGGGCAACTGATAACAACATAAAACATAAATATTAACAACAATTTCACATACATGCAATTTTTGAAATTCATACATAAATGATTTTACACGTCCGCACCGTCCGACGTGGAGCTTTGTACTAATTATTTCTTTCCTAGCAAGTGTCTATACAAGTGAGCACAATTGTCAGTATCCGTTTTGTAGTTCAGTCTTATGTTTGTCGGTGTGTTTATTATGTGTAGCATTTCTAAGGTAAAGCGTTTGTTGTAGTGTTGTTCTTGTTGGAGAATAGTTGCTTTGTCGAAATTCGGGGAGTGACCGCTGCTTGCACAGTGGGCCATGAGTGCTGTTTTTTGGAAGTCTCTATTATGACATTGTTTTAAGTCCGATTTATGTTGTGCAAGTCTAGTTTTGAATTTTGATTTTGTTGTCCCCACGTATATGCTGTCACATGACTCGTTACTTTTACCGTTACATGGAGTTTGATAAACGACGTGACTTTTTTCCGTTGGAGGTATTATTGATTTGGTTTTGTTGAAAATGTTTTTTAACGTGTTTGTAGGTTTATGGGCTATTTTAATTACATCTTTGTTGTAGCAGTCCGATTTCGTTAGGCGTTCCGATAAGTGAGGTACATATGTTACTGACTTAAATGCTATAGGTTTTTCCGATCTGTGTTCCTGGTTTTGTGATTGAGACTTTTTAATTAAACTTTTAATTATACGTTCAGGAAAATCATTGTTTTTTAATGTCAATCTTATTTCCTTCTCTATCTCCTTGTGGTACGTTTCGTCCGATATCTGTAACATTCGTCGTATACAGCCCATTGCTGTATTCATTATCATCGTCTTTGTGTGCTTAGAATTGAAGTTGATGATTCGTCCTGATGATGTTGGTTTCTTATACCACTTTAACTTTAATTGGTTTCCTCGTTTTATTATAATAGCGTCCAGGTAAGGTAATTTTTCTTCTTTTTCCAGTTCTATTGTAAACTTGATATTTTTGTGGAAAGAGTTTAGTGCGTCAAGTGTGTTTTGTACCTCGTTCTCGTTTATTATAGCAAATAAGTCATCAACATATTTTGTGAGTAATCTCGGTTTTGTTTTACTCTACCGACACCCCCTTGACCTCGAGCCGGCAAAACACAAAATTAAAATTGGAAAGGTCGCGAAAAATCATTATTGTAAAATTTAAAGATAGATTAACGAAAATACTCACATGGAACATTCATAAAGTTGCTCTTGTTTAAACTACTGCGAACAGAAGCTGGAATAGAATTCCAAATACGAGTCGCGTTGACAAAGAACAGCCTTGCAGAAGTTAGGCACTATAAGGTCAGTTATCCGTGCAGACTTTGGGAATTCTAGTTTACTATATAGATAACTAGGTTCTTTATTCCGCAAAAGACGAAATAAGAGAATACTATTTCTGGCTTTCAGATAGTCAGAAATTTCACAACCCAAAAGTCGCGATCTCCAGCCAGAAATATGCCAAAATCTCTCTAGTCCAAACACATACCATGTTACATGATTGAAAACTACGTGAATTTCGTGGGCAGATTGAGAACTCAATTTTCTATAAATTAGTTCTGGATAACAGATAATTGGTAAAATTAATTGTATGCCCAGTTTTTTCCTAATTTCAAGCGTAGTAAAATTTGCAGACATTCTTAAATTCAGTAAGATATAATACACAAGTAATACTAGAATTGATGATAAAACCAAGATTTGTGACCTTAGGCATAAATTTACGACCCTTTTCATCAATGTATAGGGGCGGAATATCAGAGAAATCGATACGACTTTTAGATATTGGAAGGACATACGACTGTTCACTATTAAGACATAGACCATTTTTAGATGCCCAAAGTGAGATGGATAACAAATCAACATTAAACTTAGAGCATAGGCTATCAGTTTGCTCAATAGTCCGCATAAGCATGCATATGTGCATACTGACAAGTATTAAAAGTATCGTTTATAAATAAGCTAAATAATAACGGTCACAAGACCGCGGCACACCCATTAGCAGTGGTTTAAGACTAGAGAATTTTCCACCATTTTTCACACGCTGAGTTCTACCTACCAAATAGCTTCTCATGAGACGCACTGCATAGTCCCCAAACCCAAAATAGTTTTTTCATTTTGAGCAAAGTATGTTATGGTCCACAGAGTCAAAAGCCTTAGAAAAGTCAAGTACGCATAGTAATGTCAGTTGGTTTTTGTCAAAAGGTATAGTGTCTTATGTCATCCAAAATTTTAATAACAGCCGTGGAACAACTATAATTAACACCAGACTGCGCTGGTGATAGTAAACTAAATTTGATTAAATGACCATAAATTTATTCAGCCATTAGGGATTCAAAGACTTTAGAGAATGCAGGTCAAATGCTTATAGGACGAAAATCACAGGGATTACATGCATGCTTACTTTTAGCAATCGGTAGCACAGTTGCAACCTTCCACATTTCGGGGAAACATGACGTGGTATTACTGTGATTAATCACATGGGTGAGAGTTGGCAAGATCTTTGGTAAAATTATTTTAACAAATTTAATAGGTATACCGTCCTCACCGATTGAATTTGACCGTACAGAAACTGAAGAAGAAGGCATAACTGTGGAGTGGAAGGAAACACTGGGAGGGATGACACGATTGACAAAGGCATCATTAGGGACTTCAGGGTTAATAGAACAATTAGGACTATCACTAACATGCACACGAAGATCCTTTAAATTGCGCCATAGGGCATTATTCGGAAGCAAGGGGTTCAACATTTTACTATAGTATATTCTTTCTACACGCTTTATAGCTGCCCAAATGGGCCTCCACCACTTTAGGTCATTATTTAGGTAAAATTTTCAATGATCAAACACGATTTTCTACAGTTTTATTATGGCAGAGAAGAAGAGGATAGAATAAAACCATAATTAAGAAATACCAAGCTATTACATTCTTTATATGGCTAAGTGAGCCACCAAGGGAGAACCACCACACCATCATCTTATATACCCTTCGGGTATTTCGTGTGTTACGGTTTTTTTCTTGAATTGGCTTTAGTTTGGTGAGCCATAACTCTTTTATATACATACAATAGGGCTGCATATCCGGTAAATATTCGTTGCTGCAACTATCCGGAAATCCGGATTTACAAAGATCCGGTTAATATTCGTATATTCGGATATCCAAAAAACATCAACGAATTGCACAATAATAATAATAATCAACATACACTTTTTGTAAATCATTTTTCTATGTGTGCTATTCGACGACTACCACTATGCGCACATACCGTTGGTGAAGGAATTCAATAAGGCAATTCGTGACTTATGTTTGGGATACTTAGTGGCTTGTAAAATTCCAGATGCTTGAATATATTCTTGCCGTCTTATTGCTTTCGCCTATAATCACAAAGAAACAAATCTTCACAAGAAATATCGTGGTTCATTTTCCTGACCAACGATTATACCGACACCTTTTTCCGTTACCTATTACCCATTTATTTATTTGCCCATTGTTGTATTTCATAAATATTTTATTGATATCCGGATATTTGCAAATCCAGATTCTTCGCTTAAGTATCCGGATACTCGAATGTCCAGATTATCGCTAAAGTTGAAAAGTCTGGATGGAACTTTACACGAATAAAAGAGGGTTAATGCAAACAAATATATGAATTGCTTACGTTTTGATTTTAAAATAAGCATACGTCAGATATTGATTACACTTTGCTGTATACACTTTGGTTCCTTGTATCATAGTGTCGACTGTATTTGGATCGAATCGATTTGACGTCCCTGAATCGACGCACTATTACACTCTTATCTTGTTGGTGATTTTAATGTAACAACCAGTAGTGCGACTCACTAACTTTAAACAGGGCGACAATCGTTGTATTTAAGCAAAGTGATAAATAGTGTGATCTCTGTCAAACTATATGTTAAAGTAAGCGAAAGCACAAAGAGGAATAGAGAAAAAACAAACGTATGCGTGCTGCCAAATATGAATTTGAGAGTTTTTATTATATTTCACTAAAGTGAAATAAGACACTAGTTTATCTCAAACTACAAAAATTTAAAATTCTTTTATATATTGCAATGTTCCATTGTAGCAGAATTCCGGACTCTCCTCTGAGTGGTTTGCTAGAATAGCCATCAACTCGACTCCAAGGAATACCCGGAATCACCTGCAAATATGCCATGGTTTTCGTTTTCAAAATTCGTGGTGTGCCCCAGCTTATTTTGGATTTACATTGAATATTTACATTTTTTTAATTAAAATCATTTAACTTTTATATGATAGGTTCTAGCGGCTTTAAGATTCTTCATAACTGGTTGCTATCAACGACCCGTAAGTGAGCAATGGGGAATATCCATGAGCCAGTCAGCCATCCGTAGGCCGGCATTCATCGGGTAACGGATACAATCTCTGATTCATTGTTTCATCATGCCTCCTCAGTATTAAAACTAAACTATACTTCTGTTTTTATACTTCGATTCTTGATAAAAGTTTGATAGTTACCATTTGCACATTAATTGCATGGTAGATGTGGTGGTTGGCATAAGCATCCTAATGTTTCTTTGGTGGCAAAATTGATATACGTATGAGTACATTCGACGGTCCCAATAGTGCATCACACAAAGGGTGACGACGCTGAAGCAAGCATTTCTTTACCAGCTTGGATCATAGGAAACCTCACTTTCTATTGCATTCAAATGAAAGGGATTGCCCACATCCCAAAGCAAACTGCGATCCACTGTTGGAGCGCTTACTTCTTCGTCACCTCGTGATAAATTATAGCCAAATATTCAAAGGATATTAATTAATGTTTCTTATTTAATTTCAAGAAAACCTCTCACCAATTTTTAAATTTTTTTCTTTTATTTAAGTTGAAATCACGAATTTTTCTTTTCTCGATTGAGTTAACAACATCAAATTTGTTGTCGTTTAGTTTTCGGTAATCGACTAGCTAACAACAACAGCTGATTCGGCGAATGCGAAAATCGCTAAAAAAATGGCTACGAATTGCAACATCGTTAAAGTTTTGGTTACGATGAGTTAACCCTGCTGTTAGGTTAAGACCATTTGGTCCAATTTTTTTTTTGTTTTCTTTGTAACTTTGGAACGGTGATATATACTGTCTAAATTTTTCAGCTCAGGTGGTCTTTTTATAAAACAATATTATGTGCGAAAATTTAATTCTCTGACTTAAAACTGGACTAAGCTAAATTGAAAATTACGAATCTTAGGTTAAGGGACCATTTGGTCCATAGTATATTTTCTTTAATTTTCTTTACATTAATTTTCCAAAAATAAGTATTTATTAGTTTGTTCGATATTTTTTGGCACTACATGATGAGCAAAAAAATGTTTTTCGGTTGGTTTTGCAAATGAACGCACTGCAAATGGAGCATTTTACATCAGACTTAGACTTGCAGCAACTACAAATTCCTCGCTTTCGAGCTCCTGAACTAGAAGCATTTTTAGAGCAGGCCACTGGTGCTGGGTTTTACCAGAGTTGAGTAAATAATAAAATAATAATATTTAGCAAGTATTGAACCAAACTAAATATAAAGACTAAGATTAAATTGTTATTTTGTATGAAAACTGCAGTATGGACCAAATGGTCCTCTAACCTAAGATTCGTAAGTTTTTTTTAACCTAACAGCAGGGTTAACCATGCGAATATCGTTAAAATAAGTTATTGAATCGCACTAAAGGTGTCCAGTGCCGGTGCTGCTATTTTCGTCGACTATGTTGGTGTAGCCCGTAGTTGTACTGGTTATGTACGAAGTTGCTACTTGTATTTTTGACCATGGGTACTTGTAGGCAAGAATACATCACCAAACTAAAATTACGTGGCGAACAAGCACCATCCCTTATCACCTCAAAAACACCGGTTCACTGAATTTTCTCGTGGGCGCTATTCTCTCCCCGACGAATTTCGTGATGGCCGTTATACGCAGTGTTTCAAGAATTTTTCAGCCATCCAGCTAAATGAACCAAAAAAGGAAAACAATTTTAGATGCTAATTAATCTCGTTGTGGTGCTTCGATTTTACTATATTCAAGGTACTCGCACTAGTACTCTAGAGTCGGGCAAATAAATTACCACTAAACAATAATAGATATGACTATTTCTAGAATGAGAATATGCATCTATAATTTGGAATTCAATTTATAATTGTTCGGCTGGTGTAATGGAAAGAGTTCATCGCGAATTTGCTTGTTTTGCTCTACATCCACATAACTTTTCTAAGCTTTTACTGTCCTATAAGTCTTATCAGTGAACAATAACTTGAAAGTAGAAGAATTATTCAGTCACTTGTGTTTATATTCGCTTTAATCTTCCTTAATTTTATTGCTTCAATCGGTGTTTCGACCAACAGGAATCGGCAAGCATTGCAGCTGATAATATCCCATTGCAGTGCCTTTCAATGTACATTATATGCAGGTGAAACCTTTCACCATGCTCTTCTGATACGGACGGAAAAAATCAAAGTGCGAGTTGAAAAACAAAAAAATTTGAGTGGCATAAGAGAAAGCAGGTTATCTATTTAACTCAGAGTTTATCGGTTAAGTTGATAACTTTGCTTGCACAGCAGTGGGGTAGGCATCAACTCAGAGTTAAAAACATACAAATTTAACCTAGCAGTATTTCAAGGATAAGTTGTAAATTTTTGGCATAAATAAAGAAAAAAAAATTTGTGAAACAAATTTTTTCGAAATAAACGAAAAAAAATTGAAACAATGATGAGGAAACAATGGAATACGTTGGCTCCAACTCCTTTAACAGAGTTTTAGCAAAGCGTAGCGATCACTTCCACGATATTAGAGACCAAGCATACCAATAATTTCGTCGCTGTACTAGAACTTGCAAAAATTATTTTAATTTTATATTTCAATAAAATCATCAAATTAAATGAAAATGTTAAAAAAGAAATGTACGTACATACATATATGATGCAAGACAATGTCTGGGTTACGAAATTGAAAATATAACTCTGAGTTACTTGCCTTTATATTTATAAATTTAACTCTTTATTTCCCGCTAGTGGGCCTTAGAGTTTTATAAGCAGAAACACGTTTTTCAACAATTGTTTGGTAGTTTTCAGCTTTTGCATTGCCAAGGAAATTATGACACACTTCGATTAAAGCCGCCTAAGCGTTTTTTCCACTCCTTTTAACTTCGAATTAAAAGCTACCACCGACGCATTTGTTTATCTCTTGCACGATTGTCCCACTCACAAACGGCAAAATTTAGTATAGATAGTAGATCAGAGCATGTATGTACATATGGCAGAGGTATTGGGAATATTTTATTTTTTCATTTTTGTTGCAAGGGCGAGGGGCATTGATGAGTATTTATTGTCATTGTGGAATAAAACGGGTTTTCAAACTAGTCATAGAACCATCAATAAAAAGGCCCACTCTTCAGATTTTTCTGAGAAATTCTGATTTTGAAGAAGACCTGCAGTATCATTGCAAAATACTGAATCATCATCTTTGGAAAAACAAATCATAAATTTTATTGCCTTGTGCGAAAATTTGAGATTGTCGTTCCAACAAAATCTATTATTTTAATCTTCTTCCAAGTAATTAAGCTTTTGATTTTTATAGCGCTAGGCCTCTAACAGGGTTAATGTAATCTTTTCGATTTTGCAAATCGAGTCGATTTCAAATTATTCGAATTTGAGAACATGGTACAGATTAATTTTGAAATGGGTATATTTATGTACATCTGGGCCATGGGATTGGTAGGGGAAAAACTTCTTATTGTGAACTTTAAGTTTTTTTCCAACGATCGAGTCCAGCACCTCTTCCGATAATTGTGAAAACTCTATTTGGGACTATACTGTCTTTGGTCGCCCCTTGTAAAATGGGTATTGATGAGAGTTTCCATAAACTACTCTTCTGTGTTGTCCTCACACCGTATCCATTCTAATGACGATTGCGTTCGTCTTTTCGTTGGGCAACATTTTGATCAACCATACATTTTCAAAGAGTTTAGTTCACTGAAATATTTAAAAATTCTGTGAATTTATTTTCATAAATGCCAAAAACGAACTAAAGGAGTGGAAATTTTATACCCGACGCCCACATAAACCTAACCGCGAAGTTGACCATATGTTTCGGTAAATTTTCCTACCAATTGAACCCATAGTTATAGGTCAGACTACTTGTGTATTAAGAGATGTACAAAATAATTTGTATTGATTTGCTTTTTCGTACATCGAACGCCATCCCAGAAATCACCCCAAATGAAAGTTAATCGGTGCGAATTTGGTTTCACACCGCTGAAGTATATCTGAGAAATTGGCAAGAATAATGCCGTCATTTATGAAGTTGAACTGGCTCTAGATATCTTTGACTATTTTACTTACGAAATGACTATAACATAAGTATAGTTTAAAATTAGTTAGTAAAATATTCAATTTGAATTTTTCATTAACAAATTTTTGGCTGGTAACCGATTGATTTAAATGTAATGTTTTTTTGTATATACTATACATAAGTTTATCTGAGTTATAAAATCTACTTATGGATCTGGTTAATAACAATGTAAATTTAATCAATTAATATGTTGGGTGTACATCTTTCTGTCTGTAAGTTGCGCCAGTTTAATATGTAAAATATTTTCCACGAATTATTTGCTAATGAAATCTTACATATTGTTTTTTTCAGCGCCTTCTATAGATAACCCGGCACTCTAGAGGAATGGAAACCCATAATTACATTGAAAGTTTAAATTAAAACCTGAATAAGCCTTGCTGGCTTAATTTACTGATTTCTAGTGCCTCAGAATTTTTTATTGCACACACATATTTATTATTAATTTTGTATTTTAATATATAAAAGCAGCCGATAAAATAAATATGTTTATTCACTTCCAGTAAAAATATTGTTAATCATATACTTAAGCTATTGTTAAGTCGAGTTTAATATACATAGCTATGTACGTCCATACTATATATACTATACAGTTATGTGCAAAAAAAGTTGCACGATATTTGGAACAGTTTTGGATATTCTTTCTTTGTTTGTTTTACGTTTATTTTTGTTTATAAAAGTCTATCTCATTATATTGTATTACAAACACCATATAAATCCGCATAACTGCGAAAGATAAATAAACATTTACTTCGTCGCTATTACCACGTTGTTGCCACCCTATATGTTGGTAACAAAATTCACCAGTAATAAAAATACAGAAAGGATGTTGGCCAACGTATTTTGTGACCGGTGCAGAATAGACCTGTTAATGTATCTATTTTTTGGTCTGAAGCAGACACAAAATCCGTAGAAGAAAAGTGAAGGTTTCATCTCCACACTACACGCTCCTCCCATTTTTTTCTTATTAATTCGTTTTTGAGTACATGGAACAGTTGTATGCCTTATTTCGGCCATGATACAACATGAGAAACATAAACATAAATTTAAAAATCTAAATATTGAAAGTGTCTTATATGCGTATATATAAATACATTATATTTATTTAAAGCAGCATCCTTAAAAAAAACATGCATACACCTAATTACCGATTCCATAAATAGATAGAGGGGATGAGATAGACTATAAACATTTTAGCTCTGAAACTAGGAACACTGCTGATGAACATCTATATCCTACTCATATTTTATGTAAGTACGGCAATAGTTCCAAAATAGTTCTAAACCACTCACAATTTAGCTCCATACTAGCCCCATACTAGTTCCAAAGTAGTAGTCGAAACTAGTTCCTAACGAAATCCAAACTAGATCCAAATTAGTTCGAAATTAGCCCAAAGAGAATGCATGTGATGAAAGCGGGCAAAATGCAACTTCAATCTGGATGGAAATGTAGCTTCAGCAATCAGTGTGCCACTGATCTCCTTGCTCGTTAAAACTTTTCGTCCCGCCTGTTCTATACGCAAAAACGATGTGAAACTAAATTTGCAATTTTTTCATTGTTATTTGCTTAAATTCTTTTTAATTTACGCAAAAAAAATTAATCCGTCTTATTAATTTTATTATGTAGTTCTAACCGACTAAAAGTTTTTAAAAATGGAAGATGTTATAACAATACTTATATATGTATATATATCAGATATAAACTGAAATCATGTATTTATTGCACCTATGTTAAAAAAAATAAAAAAAAAAATAAATTTAATAACCATATGCACGTACATCAAATATAATTTGAAATGTGTATGTGGTATCCAAAACGAAAACATTTTTTTGACGAACGTTTGAACAAATGGAACGGAAACTGTAGCAACCACAGTGAATGAGCAGACAGATATAATTTGAATTGGAAAAGGGAACCATACTGGCCGAGTAGGTATAAGCATTACAAACTGCTGCTAAGGCTTAAAGCGGTGCATTATTAAAAATCCACACTTGGAAGTGTAAAAAGAATAATTTTCGCATGCGTAAGAGTTTATATATGTGAAGAAAAAAACAGGAGAAGGCTGTTTAAATGTTGCGCGTAATTAAAAAAAATATTATCAATGTGACTTGGAAGTGCTGTGATTTGCTAGACGAACGTCCAGAATATTGAACAGATACTTTTGTTTTTTTTTTATTTGTTTTTGAGACACATTTATATAGCGAGCCACTTGCTCCAAGACAAACGCCCGCTTGCAGCCGCACCTACTGGTGAACAGACGCTGCCACTAAAGTAGTGGGCCCTTAAACCGAGTAAGTCGGAATGGCCCTACTAAATCTCCCTCTCTTTCTGCCGTTACTGAAGCCTCCACACGCGTTGGATACCGTATCTAGCACATGGGTTACTCACGTTGCCCAGAGGGCAAGAACATGGGCGTAAGAGCCGGGATTGAGTATAGACACTTAACTGTTACCCCATTGCACTCCACGACAGTGACTTATTACATCGAATTAAAGTTCAGCAGCTACGTTGGCTTGGGCATGTGGTACGTATTGAAGAAAATGGCAAAATAGCCTGGGTGGTTATAGTGCCAATTAAGAAGAAGAAGTTTCCTGAAATACAAAAATTATTAGAAATAAGTATACATTGAAGAGTTAAGTCAATACCATAGCATGGGTATAATTTTCGTCTCCCAGCTTTTCTTCAACTTCCGGCACAGTGGCAATCGATGTGCGCAGTTCGCCTATTAGTGTTTCAATTTTTTAGTTACTACTTTGCGTTTGCACAACAATTTGTTATGAGCTGCGAACTCCTCACCATCTATAAGTAATTTAAAAAGTCGTTGGCTGTTATAATAATACCTATAAAATAATGTGGAAAAATGCATACTTTATTATTAAGTCCTCGATTCAAAAGGTTTTGGTTCTCGGACACTTCCTTTAAAAGCTTCAACAATGTCGCGAAATATTCACAATCAACCACAATTGTTGATGCGTACTCGATCGGTGCGCTCGTGGTTGGTATATTCACCATTGAGGCCTGCTTCTTTGGTACTTCGTACTTCTCTTCGTGAAACTTCCGATTAACAATTTTCGATGCCATTGCTGTTGACAATGTATATATGTATATGCCCGTACGTATTTCCATGCAAAGTAAAAAAGTTTAGGCACAAGACATACATATGTTTCTTCTTTTTCAAATTAAATCAGTTCAGTTTGAAGACTCGTGGAAAAGTTGATGTAGAAGTGGAATATGTATGAATTGGACTTGGTGTGGAATGCAAAAGTATTTATATTGAAAAAATCCTGTATTGGCTTCAATTACTTCATCGATTACTTGGCGTACTAAGACAATACCTAGTCTAGAATATGATTCCAGGGCAAGTAAAAATACTTTTTCTAAAACTTTAAAAGTTTGACAAACAAGATTACTACTTTTACAATATTTAATAACTTTAACGACTCCAAATCTCTTAGAAAAACAGAACTAGTTTTTATTATTCTTATAATCTATTTTAAACGATCCCAATTCTTTTGAAATTTATAAATATAAATCGTGTCCTTGTCTTTCCCCAAGTCTTAAGTACAGTTGCTTCAGAATCTTAATTGAATTATTAAACACGTTTTTCTTTAGAAGTTGCTTGTGATTTTCAAATTTGTACGCTGAAAAATTGTCTAAGGGCCCGTACTATTTCACACAATCTGCTAAATAAAGTAAACCATGAAGAATGAAACTAATATGCTGTTGGCCGTGCAATGTGCCAAAATACCTTTGACAATATAATAAAACAAATATTCCTATATATAGCAAACATTGTCAGAATTCTGTTGCTTTCCAATTTTTAAGTTCTTCCACATTTCTCGATATTCTAACGAATTCGAAAGAATCGTGCCCGGCAAGGAAATCGACTATTTCATTCATGTTTTCAATATTGCCATTCTTAATAACGAATTCGATTAATTTTTTAACTCCACCTAAATCTACAAAGTGCATGCAGTCAAGGGGAAATTGAGAAACCATATTGAAGTCGGTTTTCGCTAAAAGACTTTTTACTTCCTAGAATTCGAGTCTATGGTGCGACATATCTGAACGAAAGCACTTTGTTCTTAGTAGTTTTACTTCGTCACAGAAATCTTTAAAAAATCATCAAAGTTAACGAGCTCACGCATGTGTGCTCGAAAAAATTAAAGTTGGGGGCCGCATCACGGCCCAGGAAGTCCTTGCTAAAATAAGTAAAACACAATTATTAAATTTGATTGAGTATATTTACCATCACCGTTCGCTGTCCAAATTGACATGAATACAAGTCCTTGCTAAAATAAGTAAAACACAATTATTAAATTTGAGTGAGTATATTTACCATCACTGTTCGCTGCCCAAATTGACGTGAATACAAAATGTTTCTTAAAGCTACGGCTTACTGACTAACCGGCTTTATTAGTTGCTGACGATGCGCTTCCCATGGATTCAATTTTAAATACGCTTGCATTTTTGGTTTTGCGTAAGAGTTCAATTACCGACGCTAGCTATGCGCGTGCTAGGGGGAAGTGCGGCGTCAGCACTTTCGCGCTGGTATGAGTGTTGGCTCCTGTGTTAACTGGCCATTATACCATTATCCGTCACGTTTGTTAGTGCAGGTAGCAAGGCTTGTACCACTCATGTAGACCTGCTGGTAAAGGTTTGATTTCCCACTACGATGGTTTCGTTGCTGAGTTGTATAACATATGTTCCATTCAGAATATTTTCGTAGTTATTTCCATGAACTTCGCCCCAAAAATTTGTAGGAATAGTGACGTCTCATCGATCATTTCAATGATTCTGCTGTTGGATGGCTCGAAGTGGCATTTCGCATATCCGCCTTTTAATAATCTTGCTATGCAACCGTTTTAGGGTAGTCTAGTTAGTGATTTCGGTGAACAAATGGAATAATTTCCGTTTTCGGGTAGTCTAATCAGTGATTTCGGCGAACAAATGGAATAATTTCCAATGGTCGGGCAGTCGTTATTTATACCAAACGTTGCATCCTGATTAATCAACATTTTCTCATATTCGAGTACCACGTGTTGCCCCTTTATAATAGCCGCTCGTGTCATTAGGAGTCGATAACTGTCCGGTTTTACCTTCGGCATGGAAAGGACATATAAAAGAAGTGTTCCATTCGAGTATACAGATGCCGATCCGTGTTCGATGGCCTCGATGACGTTTTGGTATGGTAGGGACTCTTCTTCAAGAATAATTTTTTGGACTTCCATACGGTCAAGCAGATTCGTGTCTACGATGTCTGTTTTCGCCATTTGACATGCCTGCACAACTTCTGATACTTGTTCTTTAAGGATAAGGACCTTACTCAGGTCCAGAGTTCACGGTTTTCTTCTTCAACACCTTTGCTGAATGCGTTAATGTGAGTCATCATCTGATTTGCTTTCTCTATTGCTTCACGAGTACCGTTAAAGAGCATCTCATTGACTCGATATTGGTGGTTATTGTTGGTTACCACTTCGTTGAAGCTTCGTAGAATGTAGCCCCAATCCGCAGCATCCGGAGAGCCAGCAATCCACTTCCATGCTGAGCCCATCCAGTCGATAGAACGTGTCTTTCTCAATTTGGTGGTCTGAAGTTCCTCTAGACTGAGCTCGGTCTGGTCTAGGTGAAACTGTAACACTGTTTTTACCGCTTCGCTGTCGATCTCATACCGTATTGTTTCTCTTAGTTTTTCCAGTGCTATGCTGAAATAGTTAAGGTCAATCACGTGGACTAAACTAAAGGGTCCATTCAAGATCCAGCCGTGCCCGTGATCAATCGTCACCAGGGGGGAGTCGTAACTGTAAATGTTGAGGCTGCAAACGCCAGATACGAAGAACAGACTGCTTACAACAAAGAACATTATTCAATTCTTAAATTTTCGTAGCTTTGCAATTCGATCATTTAGATTTATTTAGTTTCAGGGACGGATACAATGATGATTCAAAACAATAAGTCTTAGCACCTTATTTTTATTTAGGCATCAATCAAAGCGTTACAAAATGTCGTCCCCTATTGGAAACTGTTTTACTCCTTTCCTTTTTCTATTTAGTCGAAGGTTTCGCGATTCTTGATCTTTCCTAATGCGGTCTCTAATTTCCATGTGAACCTTACTTCTAAAATCTGTCAGTCCTTGATAATTTATCCTTTCGGTTCGATTAAAGAATACGTCACTGGGCTTCTTTAAGTCACCGAATGAACCGTTGTATTGTAGCGGTCGACCGCAATGTAGTCTAATTCTTTTGGACTTGTATTGGTTGTTTCTCTTCCCAGACATCGATTGATTTCGATCAGAGTTGAATGGATTTTATTTGCACTGGAGTTTGGTATAATTCGATCCCTAAACCTTTTTTGTGATTGCTTACTAGCGGGCTCATAAATCCCCGCTCATTGTCCGTTACTATGACCCTAGGGGTTGTGAAATAGTGAATAAGCTTGGCAAATTTAGCACGAAGAGTGAGGGATGACCTGTTTTTTACATGAAATAGTTTCGCAAATTTCGAAAATTTGTCAACGCACGACAAAAATTTTTCATTTTGAATTTCAAATATGTCTACGTGTAAAATTTCGCAAGGGCATTTAAGGATTGGAGTTTCCTTAATAGGGGGTACCACGGGATGTATATCGTATTTGTTAGTGAGGCAAGTTTCGCAGATAGATGCGAATTTCCTTATTCGACTTGGCATTTTTGGAAAGTAGTATTTTTCAAGAATTTGTTCTTTATTTTCTCTGGGACTCCTATGCGTCCCTTTATGTTCATCTTCAATTATTCTGCAAATCCTGTCCTCGTTGGCCACATCTTCGACCACCCGCTGCGTTATCCTCACTTTATACAGGAGAAAATGCTCTAGATATACTTCTTGTAGGAGTTGAATTCGATCTTCCGGAATTTTGATTCCATTTATGACTGCTGGAATAAGTCGTTCTTTTAATGTTTCTATTAATGCTGGTTTTTCAATACTACTCAGGGTGATGTAGTGCCGAGTAAAACCATGGTGTGGGTTTTCCACGCACATTAAGATGTTACCTTCCCTGAAAACTATTTGATTACGGAAGACGTTCGAGGGACCTTCGACGTGAGGGATAAGATCCGATGCATCTTGTTCCGCACTGTGGACAGTTACCATATCGCTTTCTGAGGTTGAAGCGTTATTCAACTGAGTATTTATCCGAAAAGAACAGTCTCCTTCATAACTAGTTGTTTTAGCTATTGACTTTGCGCTCGTTAAAGTATTTGCTTGGCATGGTAGTCTTGACAGAGCATCTGCCATGACATTTGATTTACCAGGAGTGTGAATCTATTCGTGGTTGTACTCCTCGATCCTGGCCTTCCATCTCTTAAGCTTTGCATTGTAATTTCTACTTCCTAGTTTAAATGTAAGGGGTTGATGGTCAGTGAAAGTCTTAATCATTTTTGCCCCATACAAATAGGATCTTAGGTAATCCAGAGCCCAAACAATTGCCAGCATTTCCTTTTCGTTTGTGGCATAATTCTTCTCTGTTCGGGTAAGGAAGCGGGATATGTACGCGATTGGCCGGTCTTTCCTAGATCCACCCGGGGATAGTACTCCTCCTATGGCATAGTTTGAAGCATCGGTTGTCAGATTGAAGGTTTTTCGGGAAAGGAAAGAATGTCTGAGCAGACAAGCAGCTTTTTTAAGTCCTCGAATGCTTAAAGTGCGTTCGCGTCCAGATGAATGCGAATGTTTCTGGACTGACTAGCTTTAATCTGGGCGTTTTCCCCTCGAGTGAGGTTGGTTAATGGTTTCGCTACTTTGGCATAATCTCGGATGAATTTTCGATAGTACGATATCATCCCAAGAAAACTTTTTATCTCTTTTAGCGTTCGAGGAGGTGATAGGACTTCTATTGCTTGGACTTTTGAAGGGTCTGCTCTAATACCGTCGGATGTTATTATATACCCCAAGAACTCTACCTCAGTTTTCATGAATTTGGTTTTTTCTAAATTTACCCTAATATTGGCGTCTGCTAGTCTTTCGAATATAATATCAACGTTGCGCAAGTGCTCGTCTATATTTTTACCAAATACTATTATATTTACTATCATTCGTTGAAAAATGGCCGGCGCATTCCTCAACCCATGTGGAAGTCTTAAAAATTCGTACTTCCAATTCGTGGTTGAAAAGGCTGTTTTCGGGATGTCTGCCTCTTTCATCGCTACCTGGTGGTATTCGGACGTGAGATCTATGGTCGTGAAGTATTTGGCATAGCCAAGACTGGATAATGTTGCATTGATATTTGGGATGGGATAATTGTCAGGTATCGTAACCGTCCTATATTTTTTTTTCTCCGGATGGTTTGGGCTTTTTGGTACCACCCAAATCGGAGAATTATAAGGGCTTTTGGAAGGACGAATAATTCCTTCATCGAGTAATTCGGAGACTTGTCGGTCTACTTCTTCTCTCATATTTGCCGGGTACGGATAGCTCTTATATAGGGTCATCTGTGGTTGTTTCTATTTCAGCTCTGGCTGATGTTTTAATGCTGATTTTTGCGTTCAAAGGCTCAAATAGATGCGAATAATTTTTGAGTAGAGATTTCAGGGAGTGGAATATTGCCTCCGGAATTGGTGCTTCGGAAAAGTTAATACCCCCAACCGTCTTATTTTTAAGTGGAATCTCGATATCGGGGTCTATCGTCAATGTATGATTTTTTCTATCGATCACAGCCCCCAATTCTTTCAAGGTATGGTCGCCTATAATACCGCCAAAGGATATCAGCCCCGGTACTGCATAAAACTTTACTTCAGTATCATTGCCTATGTTGTAAAAAAATTGCCCACTAATTTTCCTGTTTACTAAAACAGGTCCTGCAACGGTTTGCACCGAAAAAGGTGACTCGACTGGGGTTGAGTGGGTGGCTAGTTTAGGGTTTATAAAATTTTTGTTCGCACCTGTGTCGACAAGGAACTTCAAAGCAATATTGTCTGTGGTCAAGCAAGTAAGGTAGGGTATGCTGGAATACGGGGCCTTTATATAAAATAAGCCGGTGGGCCGTCCATCATAAAATTTACCAGCTGAGTCTCTTCTTCCAATGGCTCGTTGTTACTGCCTTCCATGTGGTAAAGTTTTTTTGTTTCGGAAATCTTTCAATGGATGCACCTGGGCCTCTTTTAAACGCGTTACTATTTGCGGGTCTATTCATGTAGTTCACTTTTCTGGATTGAATGCTGCCCTCGATTTCCGTTTTCTCCCCAGGTTTCGGAGCCGTCGGTCTACCTGGAGGCGATGTGTTGACTGACTCTTGGTTATACCGAAACGTATTGTATGGCATTTTGTTGTACTCATGGCCAGCGCTTCTGTTTGTCCAACTATAGCTGGTACGGGCTCGAGGAGGTATGGGCGGTCTTTGATTGGCTTGCAACACGTTATTTGGAACAATGACTCTACTAACTGTATTTGTACGTACTACTGCATTCCTTATTGTCAAATTTTGCATGTCTAGACAGGCTGAATACGCTTCTGGAAGTGTTTTCGGTTTTTGGACAATCAGCATGCGTGATAATTCCGGATTTAGTCCCCCAATAAACACGTCAAGGGTCCTATTCCGATATGTTTCTATGAGGACGGAAACCGTCTCCTTCGTGTAATCGTCACACTTAATTTTGTTGACAATCAACAACGTTTTATGGTTAACCGTCGCATAGAATTCGTCTAGCTTGGAACCTCTTTGGGCAAGCTGATTCAGTTGGTGTTCTAGCGTCCGTATGTCCCTCTTCTCCGCGTAATGCAGAGAAAGGACTTTCTTTATTTCAGCCCAGTCGCTCCCGAACACATTGTAGGCAACACACGCTGCATCAGCCCCTCCTCTAATCTTCTGTCTAATATGTTGAAGGATCGCCCTATATAAAGGTTTTTCTTTTATCACGTTGTAGTCGGAAAGGATGCCTTCGACATTGTGCATCCATGAAATATATTGGGCTGGGTTGCCCTCGAAAATTTGCAGTTTCTTGACACAACCGGGGAGTCTGCCGATATCTTTTAGATCTTGCTCAGACATTGGCGCTCGCGTGGTTGCAGTTGGCCTCCCTAGTTGAGCGTTGGTCGCTTCTTCTACACTACCTGGCCTTTCATCGATTCTGGCAAGATTTTGATCTAGGATTGCAGTTCCAGACTCTATTCTTGCTAATCGAGATTCTAATCCTAACCTATTATTTCCAATCCCCGTCAGACGCCCCTCTAATCTTCTAATCTGCTCCAGGAGAGCATTAATTCCTCCATTTAGATCGTTCACTTTTGTTGCTAGTGAGCCAATTTTTGTTTCGAATTTGGCTTTTAAATGTTATAGGAGAAATTTTTTCCGTTCAGGCCACAGGATATATGTATACAGTAAAACTGTATTTTTTTGCCTTGCAAGATTACCAATTTTTTGGTTTTTATTCTGGATCTTTGTCCAAATACTGACTGTTTTTTGTACAGTATCAAATTTTTAATTTTTTGCATTGCAAGATTTATAACTTTTTTTTTTTGATTTTTGAATTTTTGTTTATAGTACTGACTAATTTCTTGTACAGTTTATGTATTATTTTTATTTTTAAATATTTTTTTGTGATCTGGGATTCTTTCTTACGTTTTCAGAGTTTCCTACAAAAAAATAAGAAAGGAGCCGTGATTCGATATGTGAAACTTTTACCGTGTTCTTATGTGTACGGCGACATGTACCCGGTTGGCGTTTTAGGGCACATTAGTCTTTAAATACAGGTTTTGGTCAGGAAGGCTGTTTTATCCGTTTTAGTCGTCAACAATCAGATTGAAGGCAACCTACTAAGGCACAACTCGCTTCAAAACGTGATTTTGAACCAATTGCAATTTCCAGTGTGATGTGTATGCTGGAAGTACCCCCGAAGTCAAGGAATAGTTGCTGTATTCCGATGTGAATGGCAACAAGCACCCGTTTAGGGCGTAATTAGCGGCTATTGCATGGTCTCGAAATACGTTAACCAATTGGCTTTTTTGGGGAATGAATTCTGCCCTAGGAGTTTAGGAACACCGATTCACCCAGCCAATGTGATTGTGTAAGGACGTCCAGTCGTTGCGATAGTGGAAGGTTTCAGGGATTAATTTCTTTTTATTCGTATTGGTTTTAACTGTGTGCCTGAGGGTCTTCGGGGTCGCAGGACAACTTTTAATTTGTTATTCCCTTCAGAATCACTAAGGACTCAGAGGGCATTGACGTAGTAATTTATAGCGTAAGCCTGAGGGTCTTCGGGGTCGCAAGCATCACCAGAATTAGATTAGTTAAATATTGGGCACCTCCGCCCCCAGATTTATATTCACTTGTTTTAATTTTATTTTGAAAATTTGACCTCTTCCAGGAAGAGGAGCTTTTACACCCTGGAGTGCCCCTGGAGTTGGGGATCGCAGAGTTATGCTTGTGTTATAAACCGAAGGACACTTGTTACATATGTGGATGTATAAGCCATAAATTTATAGTTATATTTATTTCACTTTCATTTTTGCACTTTTAAAAGTTCCAGTTAGTCACAATCACTGTTTGTCACCTATCACCACTCAATCACTTGAAAAGGACTCCTGCAATTAAGAAGATCCCTTTCACAAGGCCTCACATTTAAGGAGGTCCATTCACGGCGAACACAATTTAAAGTGGGTCCCTGCTCGGGCGCCAGTTAACGAGCTCACGCATGTGTGCTCGAAAAAATTAAAGTTGGGGGCCGCATCACGGCCCAGGAAGTCCTTGCTAAAATAAGTAAAACACAATTATTAAATTTGATTGAGTATATTTACCATCACCGTTCGCTGTCCAAATTGACATGAATACAAAATGTTTCTTAAAGCTACGGGTTACTGACTAACCGGCTTTATTAGTTGCTGACGCCGCGCTTCCCATGGATTCAATTTTGAATACGCTTGCATTTTTGGTTTTGCGTAAGAGTTCAATTACCGACGCTAGCTATGCGCGTGTTTGGGGGAAGTGCGGCGTCAGCACTTTCGCGCTGGTATGAGCGTTGGCTCCCGTGTTAACTTCAATCGTTCCGTTTTTAAAACCCAACTACTGACCCCAGATTTGGCAATTCAGCTCTGTTTGTACTGTTAAATGGCTTAAAACCATCGATGCCTACGTCCTATAGGACTTCAGATTTTTCGTTTAAATAATCGAAGAAATCTGAAATAAAATGGTTTGGAATACCCATATAGGTTTTTTTCTCCATGCTCAAGCAATTAGCAAAATGGCGTTTTTGCAATTAGAATAAAAAATTATAATTAGGCCACAAATTTAATCACTTTATACTTGCTTTTAACCTTGTCGTGGTATATATTTTTCCTTTTGAAATTTGAGGTTAGCTATGAGCCGAAAATTCCAAACGTCACAAATGGTAATAAAGAACAAATGATAAAAGAGACCGCAGTAAGGACAATTCTTTACTGCGGTCTCTTTTCCACACATAGCCGCTTATGGCAGAAGCAATGTAAAATCAATGTAAAAAATCCACGGGAATTAAAAGAACACAAAATGTTGACAAGTGGCTTTGAGTGTGAAGGTAGAATACATAGCTATTTTTGCTTAAATTTATTTGGAGTTAGTCGTGTCTGGGAGGATCCAGTTTCGTGTTTGCGATGAAGCTGTGGTAGCAGATTGAAGCTGGGGTAGTAGATTGGAGCTGGGGTAGTAGAAAGAAGCTGGAGTAACAGATCGAACATAAGTTGAAGCAGTGTGGCGTAGCTAGTGCTGTTGCTGGAATTGCAAAGCAGAGGAGATTTATTTTGTTGAGCTTTGGCGGAGGCATCGAATGAAAGCAAAACAAGCCCGTTATCGTGATGGCAGAGGAAAGCAGCGCTAGGTAGATGCAGTGTTTGATAAAGAATTAAGAAAAGGTGGCAGTATTACCGACAAGGAGGTCAGTGGCACATTGAGTGCTGAAATATAGAAAGGAGCGTAAGTCGGTCATATTGAACGCCCTCTGTTTTTTTTTTGGTTTTACGGCTTTTGTCCCCGTCACGATATCAAAATCGTGCATGGCGACTTCAATGCCAGGGCGATACGCATACGCCCCTGCGCAGCAAAAAACCTGCGTTAAATACACAAGGATCGTAAAAGACAGCTACTAACTTCACTACTGGACTCTCACACCTGCTCACTAATAGTACTTCGCACCAGGCTGGAATTCGCGAGCATTGAAAGCACATTCCTCTGTTATAACGTACCGCCGCTAAGTAAGTCATTGGCTTTCAGCGACTCCTAAGAAACAACTGGTACGATGAAGAACGCCGCGCCGCTACGAAAAGTAAAGATGCTGCCTTCAGAGCCACGCTGCGATCGGGCGCAACGCGAGCTGTAGGGGAACGCTACCGGGAGTTGGGAAATGAAGAGAGACGCGTTGTTCGCAGAAAGAAGAGAGAGGCCAAAACAAGTGAGTGCGAAGCACTTGAGATGTAGCGGACCTGAAAAGCGCAGGAAAATTTTACAAAATTTACGCAAGATTTTAAGGCCAGGGCAAATTCCTGTAAGAACAAGAACGGCGACCTGTTGACTGATGACCAAAGCACACTCAAATTGTGGAGGGAAAATTTCTCCACTTTTTTAAATAGTGACAGCGAAAGCGTCGCCAGAGAAGATGAAGATCCAAATCGCTAATGACGGTATTAACATCCCGTCACTCGATTAAGTTCGAATAGCAATAACGCGGCTACGGAACAACAAATCCGCTGGAGCTGATGGGTTACCAGCTGAGCTATTCCTGCATGTTGGCGAAGAGCAGGTGAGGTGCACCCAGAATGGAATAAATCTACCATCGACCAGATATTCATCATACGCCATATATTGGAAAAGATCCGTAAGAAAAGGATTGACACACACCACCTATTTGTCGACTTTAAATCAGCTTTCGACAGCATAGGGATAGTTGCCTATATGCAGCGATGCCTGAATTTAGTATTCCTGCAAAACTAATATGGTAATGTAAAATGACGCTAAGGAACACCACCATGTCAGTCAGAATTGGGAAGACCTCTCCGAGTCGTTTGATACCAAACGAAGTTTCAGACGGGGTAATTTTTTTTACATTAAGTTAGAAAATATAGTTTAAGCTGTAGAGTTAAACTGATCGCACGTCATTGGCGTCAACAACCGCACCGTTAGTTCTGTATTTTCCAAGCTTGATAAAGAAGGGGAGTGAATGGGTCTGGAGGGGAACGAAGTATCGCCTGTCACCAAACAGCCAGCTCATTTGCGTCTCACCTCGCGCGCCACTTATGACAGTTACAATTTTGGGAGAGTAGTGGATTTGGTTTATCTTTGAACCACATTAACACAAACAATAATGTCAGCTTCCAAATCCAAGAAAACCTCTCTTGCCAACATGTGCTACTGTGGGCTGAGTAGGTGAGGCCCCTCAACAAGCCGGTGCTATTGTATGGCGCAGAAGCGTGGGTACTGTCAACATCAGATGAGATGGTCTTTGGAGTTTTGCAGACGATGGAAAGGTAAGTTGTATGAGCTTTATAACGACAGTGGCATATTACAGCGAAGTAAGATTCGGAGGCTACGTTGGCTAGGTTATTAATGTTAATTTTATATTCGTTTTTATGTAAGTGGCAGCTTCTGAAATAACAAAAATAAATGATATGATCTCAAGATATAAGAGCAAAAATCTTAAGTATACCATAAACTTATCCCCTTTTACTAATAAAATGAATTGGAAAATAAAACTGCAAATGTACACGTTTATTGTTAGAATTTGACAGTCCTATTGATAGTCCTATCGATAGTTTTTTCTTTAAAAATGAATGAATACTGAAGTTGCATTTAGCCCAGTTCCGTTGTATGTGCAAGTGGAATATATGAAAATATCTTGAATTTACAGTGAATGTTCCGTAGTTTTGGAAGACACTAAACCGCTGCGTATCTGTGTTTTCCTATTTTGTTTCCGTGCAGACTGAAGCATTTGCACCAAATATATAGTCAAAGAACGTGAACAACAAAGAAGTTGCAAGTATCCCACTTATGGATACCTTTTCAGTGCTTCAAAATGTAAGGTCCGCACTGTTTACAACGGTTGTAATATCATGGCCTAAATCAATTTGTATCGCACTGTAAATTAAATATTTAAAGTTACGGTGGCTTTCCTACCACATTATCTAAATATGAGACTGATCCTCTACAGTAAAACTACATACACATCTTCCATTGTACTATCTTTATACTCTATTGATAATTATAAATTTAATCTCTAGTAAACTCTTTTAACCTATATTTACATATATTATGAAGAACTAATGTTATTAGGACGCATAGTAGTAACTAAGTATAATGTTCTTTACATTGTTAATTTAACCATTAATTATGACGCTTTTCAATAAATAAATAAATAAAATTATTTTTCATTGGGTAGCTAATAAATATCGGTTTTTTAAGTTTTGTATTTTACCGCTATATGAGAGGTGGGCGTGGTTTCACATATTGACTTGAAATGCAATGTGGCCTCCAAATTTGGTGACGTTTGGTGGCATAGTTTATATATAAAGTTTCTTTAATAGTAGAGTTCGGCCAATTACATCTGGAGATATAAGTTTTTCTTATAAAGTAGGCGGGACCACACTCATGACGTGAAGAAGAAAAATACAGTAATAGCATTGAGACATATTTAATAAATAGAGGACACTTAGCCGATTTCGAAATACAAAAATATTAGTCCTGGAGAAAGAGGGAGGGCAGGATTAATAGTAGAAGGATTGAGAATACAACAAAAAACACGGACTACGATGAATTTCAAGGAGTATAAATAAATTGTGCTTACAGAATAGCAATATTAGTAAATTAACATGTGGTGTTTTATTGTTATGTTTTTGTTTATTTTAGTGTTGCTCTGTTTTTAATGGGGTCGAAAATGTAAGTGTAATAATTTTTGTAAGCAAAGATGTTGTTACAATTTTTGTTAACACTTGTTTTTATGTTTTATGTTAAGAAAAATGCAGACTCTCTAATGAATCTGCGAAAGATGCCGAAATGCGTAGGAGAATAAAATAAACTTTTTATTTGCTTTCAAACTAGTACCGACCGAAAAGCTTCCCAATTGAAAATTAAATATTGGTCTTTAGAAAAATATAAACGGGAATAATAAGTGTTTGTAGGGTTTTGACGGAAGTAGCTCATATTATTTGGTGGATTGTTTTGACGAACAGTACCAGTATTGTAATGTGGTGAATGCTAAGAAGGTTAGACTCGAAGGATCTGTAGTTGTTTGGACATATTGTTTTGTGTTTAATTTATTATATTAGACCCGCTTCTTGGTAACGTTGCAAAGGAACACTAGGTAGGATAACAAATTGCATGCAACCCAATAAAACTAATTCGGAGAAAGATGCGATTTGAGCCAACTTGGTAAAATTATATTCGACCTGAGATATAGTGCTGAGAGGTGAAAAAACTGCGCTGGTGGGAATGAGCCATATGAAAATACATGGGAAATTTCAGTTTAAGAAATAGTTTATTTCTATTTGCATAGTTTTTTAAATATATAACTACGTCAGCCTAAAATTTGTTTGCACAACTATTTTACGTTTTTAAATAGCACTTAACAAATTACATCTTTCGTGAAAGGGTGGGGCGGTTTTCATTTTATTTTATAAAATGGAAGAAGTTTTTCAAAGAAAAATTAATTAATGCGTCGGGGTAAATAAAAAAAAGTCGTCCAATACTCGTTTTCATCAACTTTTACGCCGATGAATGTTCAGTGCAGCCTGAGATAATTTTCTTTGACGCAGTGTTGAAAAAGAGCGATCTTTCGTTGGCGTCGTTAGTGGAAATCAGACATCACTTAATAGACTTGTGGATATTTTTAACCGAAATGCGTCGTCGCCAAAATTTTGCTTCGTCGACAAACACTACAGCACAATCGGCATGCAAAATCGTAGAGTATTTTTCAAATATTTGTTTGCTGGCTTCTTCATCTAGATTTGGAGTTTTCGATGGAAAAAGACATACGAAATATAAATTACGGTGCTTTAATAAACGGTATTCAAAATGAGTTACGAATAATAAGTCTTATATCGTAAGGGTTTGTTGAGTTCGTTCCAGCCGTAAATGATTTAAAATGTGAAGAAATTTATATTTGTGAAAATGCTTCAGATTCAGAGATAGAGTTTCTGATTGCAAAACTGTTACAGGTTTAAATGAATGTGAATATTATGTGAAACGAAAGGCTTATTTGAACCTCAAAACCACCTTCCTCCCCGTCCGGACAGGCTTGCTATAAACCATGATACATGAAAGAAGGTAGTTCCATTTCGAATTTTTTTCATTAAAAAGCAGATTACTGATATTCCCTTAGATGTAAACTTTTGGCGAAGCATTGTCCCATCGGATATTTTTTAAAGAGGGGAATTTTCGATCGTTTATTGCGGATTATTTGCAAAATTGAGGGTTTGATATACTTCTAAAAGTTATCAATGCAAAAGCTTCGTTTTAAAAAATCGTTCATAAAATGATAGGATAGCCGAAGATATTAACAGATACAAGTTTTCAGAATGTTTTGCTGGGTTTCTGCGTTTTTTATATTTTAAGATTACAAGATATTAATAGTTACAATTAACACAATTTTAACATTAAAATGCTTTTTTATATAAAATATTTATTTTTATTTATTCCTACCAAAAAACCGTTTTAAAAATTTCTCATCTAAATTAAGGTGTGTGTTTTATAATAAACCTTGAATATAATTACGATCCGCGGGAAATGGATCCCAATTATATTTTGCACACATTTGTTGACCTGCTCTGTAAAATTGAAAAACTCAGATTTTTATTTATACGCATAGTTCCCAATCCGAAAGTGCATTGGCGACGCAAAATCTAAAAGCAATATGGTCGTTGACACTGCACTTCGGCTTAATCGTGAGCAAAAAATGAGCTGAACTTTGGTTAAGTCACACTCCTGAATACCTCAACAGCCACTACTCCCGAATATACCAAATAAAGCAAGCCGCACATTTTTTTTATTATTAATTTCAAGCAAAAGAAAAAATAAAACAACGGTTGATAGTTTGTCCAAAAAGTGACTATGGATTTACCTTTTTTATTGTATCATGCAGTACATATGCTCGACATATTTCGATGAATTCCCTTTCGAAATGTCTTCAACATAATGTATTTATTTATTGAATGTGAAAATTCTTCCGGTTTTCCATCATCGAATTTGTACTTAGTTATGTATAATATGTTTATTAGATTTCTAAAATATTCACTAACATTAAATGTTTTTTAGGTTGATAACACGATGACAAAGACTGCGGTAGTTTTCCCTGGTTCAAAATTTTTCACCATTTCTTTTTTAAATTGGGTCCAATTAGCAGTCTGCCCCAATGCCCATATAACTTGCAACGGCCGCCCTTGAATTTTATTGCGAACGTAATGCTCGAAGACAACTTTTCGAATAAGAAGGTTTCCCCCAAAGAGTAATGAGTTCTACTTTTCTGATGAATGATGAAAGGCCGTCGTACCACTTTTTTATTCGGTCTGCTTTCATAAAGAGATCTGTTCCGAGTAGTCCTGTGGTGCCCTGCATTAATGGATTAGGTTTTCTTGTTTTGTTTTTGTTTCTGAATTGCAGGTATTGATATTTTTTGATGCTTTATTATTTTAAATACCATTCTTGAGGATTCTTTCATTATTTTTTCGGAATTTAATTCTTTAACTATTCTTGAGGATTAGTCCTTTAACTTATAAATTCTTAGAAATTTAATTCACTGACTATTCTTGAGGATAAGCCCTTTAACTTATTAGTTCTTCGGAATTTAATTCACTGACTATCATTGAGGAATAGTACTTTAATTTATAAATCCTCGAGGTTTCAGACGAGGTGACTCCCTATCGTGTGACTCCTTTGACAATATGTTAAAAAATATTGTTCAAGCTGCAGAGTTAAAGTCATCTGGTGCTGCCGGACTGCCAGCAGAGTTTTTCAAGGACTGCGGCAAGCGGCTGGTAAAGTCCATGCACCTGCTCATTTTCAAGGTATAGTCGGGTAAAGGCATTCCAGCTGATTGGAATTTAAGAGTATTTTGTCCAAATCAAAAAAAAAAGAGATAAGAACGTTTCGGTTGTCGATCCATCAGTAAATATGATCTCCCAACTCTCGAGTAGTTGTAAAATTTCGTGAAAAAATTGCCTCTATTCCAAAAAATGAGGATGCATGCAGTTGGAACCTATGTGGGCGTTGCTACTAAATGAAGTTCATTCGTTAAAGACAGCGTGACAATGTCCTAAAATGACGTGCAGACAACGGGCAAAGGAGGAGGAGGCAGAACCGCTGCATCCTGCCAGTGACCCTACCATCTTTTTCCCCGATGGGGCGAGTAGTAGCACTACAAACTTTACACGCTTAAGAATTGGTCATACAGACGCCTCCCATTCCCATCGCCTTTTTGGAACACACACACACAACCTTGCCCGCTATACGAATTCAACAACATAAAGGTTCTCACCTGATTGAAGACTGTCGAGAGCTCCATTACAACCGTACATCGATTTTCGCCAACACTAGGCCATTCAACCATCTTAATATGACTAACTCCACTAACATAAATTTAATTTTCAAGTTTGATAGTATCTCCAAACTAAGAATCTAAATAACAATATAATGTATTCCTAATTAACTGTAAAATATTTTTCCTTTTTGATTAGTTTTATTTAGTTATATGATGTAATCAAGTCGAAGCGCTGACAGCCAGCGTTTTATATGTAAGTGTAGCAATTATTTATAATAAGTAAATAAATAATTTCATGGTATATTTTTTTATGTAAAACTTCCTTAGCGGCATGAGAGTGTTCTTTTACATCGTGTATCGCAAGTCGCGGCAGAATCGCGTAACGAAGATCGCGGAGATATCTCGCCACGAAATCTCGACATAGAGCTTAGGTAAGAAAAATCACAAATCACTACTAAGTTACCGCCATATCAGTGTATATATATGTAAATGCATGCATCTATGTACATATATATAAATGTATGTGTTACCCTGTCGAGAAAAGCAACTCAGTCGTCATAATCGTTGAAAAACACCTTAAGACTTATATTAATTTTGCTTTACAAAATATTTGCTGCCGAGTTGTAGGTTAGTGGAATAATCTATAACATAGCTTTATGTCACATCTTGTGGCCAATTCATTGTTGCATGCCAAATTTTGTGGCTAAAGTTGAGGCCATTGACTTCGAATTTCGGTAGCAAATTTTAATAATTTCGACTCGTTGTTGGATCGTATATCTTTCCATGATGAAATGGCAACCTTACTGAAGAGAAATGTCAAAAGAGCGGGAAAGAGCGTCCCTATTTAAAAACCCTTTGCTATCCTCAAACACAGAGGGTGAGGAAGAAACGCTTGAAGCTTTTACACTTGTACTTGGAAAATATTAGTCAGAAACAATTAAGTCGACAGTCTCCATAATGGCTAAAATAATTTAGCATTTTTGTGTATGCAGACTTGTAGTTCATTTAGTTTCTATCTAAAACAGGATAACTTGAAAGCTGATAAAAGCTACTGTTGATTTCTGACAATTTTTTTGCCGAAATTGTTAAGTATATAAAATTCGCTTTTTTCATGAATGGCAAATTTTGTCAAAAAAACAGTACTATTATTTTCCACGGAGGTGTACATATATAGTAAATTATTTCAGGCACTCGTACTTCTTTCCCGGGTGTCGGAATTTGGAGATTAATGCGTTCAAATGCGTCTAAATATATGTAAAGCGGACAAAGCTCTAGACATTAATAGCGTTTTGTTTTCTCTTATTCTAAAAATGCAAGTTATTTGTGAAATGTTATTGCGTTCGATGAATTAAATTGATGTTGCAAGTGAAGTTGATGAGGTGAGAGTTTTTTGTTCTTTTCTCCTATAAAAAATGTACCATTTTGGCAGCGTTTAGGCAACATTTTCGTAATGGTGTCCTATAGTGAGGTGGCATTTTTGTCGAGAAAATTTTGAGTATAAATATGAATATGCTGAATAAAGGAAGCTCAATTATAGGCCCGTTTTTTCGTTTTCGAAAATAAAACTACTTAAATAAAATAAAATGGTAATTGGGTCAAATAAACTCTATCCAAATTTCAAAACTTTCATTTTTCTATCCTAAAATAAAAGTCCAAGTATACCTGTTTCGAAAAGCAGTAGAACATAAACATATTTTTATTTATTTCTACTACTACTTTTACTAATGCTACATACTTCTTATTACTAATACTATTCTTTAGAATTTCTACTGTTAGTTTTACTAATGCAACTAAAAATTACTATTACTTTTTTCCCTAATTTCTACTACTAGTTTTACTAATGCTACTACTAACTACTAATATTTTTACTAATTTCTACTGAATAAGGGTCCAGAATTCCTCGTGAATTCCGGAAACAGATAAATTAAAAGCATTGTGTTTTGAACGGTTGGTCGGATAGGTGTTGCGGGCATCAGACCCGGTCGTATAATGGCCCCATACACCTCTGCTCCTAAGACCAAGGTAAAATGTGGGGTCTGCCAATCACAGGTTATCAAACTTTTTGATAACGCAAGCATCTACGGTACGCTCTGGAGCGGTCCTCATTAGGCTGGCTAGCACCGTCGCTCTTATTTATTCGTATCAACCTTTTAGCGTAAGCGAGCACTTCTCAGGATCGAAAATAGCTCGTACTGCATGCGTTTTCCTGCCTGTCATCACCTTTACAACCATCGTCGGCTTAAGAACAGATTGCTCCAGAGCTCTTTGGCCAGGTCTCTTAATTAGCTCTCCGGCGTCACTTACCCGTATGCGGTGGTTACGAACATCGGTTTGGCGAGAGTCCGATCGTCTGCTCTCTGAGCGTGTTGGGGCGCTGGATTGCTTGCGCTTGTTGTTGGTGCTCTTCGTCTACCGCATCGTTTCCTTCCGACACGTCTTCCCCGATTCTGGGAGTTCCCCATAAGTGGAGGAGACTGTGGTGTCGTCCCTGACAAAAAAGCAGTTCCGTGGCGACGGATACTTGTTGATTGCGTTTATCAGTGGCCCTGCAGGAGGACAGAATGCAGTCTCTCCTCTGGTTCCATGCGGCGCATATAATGACAGAATAGCAGATTATGGTTGTGCTTGCAAACTGGGCACCGGTTTTGCTCACGAACTACTCGGATCATCGTAGGTATTTTCTGAAAATAGAGAAATCGTTAAGTTGATTTGACTAGAGGAAATAGTACTAGTTTCACGATTGTTCGTGTATTTAAACCTCTTGTCGCTGCAATCTTTTCCTGAAAAAACCTTAACCACTCCGCCAAGTTGCCACTCGTGCGGGGGTAAATTATCTTTTTTGATCACCACGAAGTCATCCCCTTCGATATTTCGAGATAAGTTCGATCATTCAGAGGGTAATGATGTCATCAGTTGCTCTCGTGTGTTTTTTCTGTAAATGAGACAAACTTTGCAATTATGGATTATGTTTTTTATCAAATTTTTCATTCGTACGATCTAATATTCGGATCTCAATAGTCTCAACATGAGTTGATTTCCCCCGTGCAAAGAAATCAGCAAACGCAAGCCTCCCTCAAACGCTCATGATTCCGTTCCCATCGAGGGAGTGATCGAGAGTGCGGATGGACCCTTTTGCGCTTTCTGGTTTAGACATCACGAGCGCTTAATACTCGTTGGCGAAGCACTGTTTTTGGGTTAACATAATAAGACACATTTTTTGCCTTTCGAGTTTCTACCGCTGTTATTTCTGACGCTTCCTGTCGTGGGGTTGATTTGTGTACCGGATGTGTCTAGAACTGTGGTAGTAAAAGATTATTTAATTCTTTTAATAGGAGTACTCCGCACAATTCTAATCGAGGTAGAGAGACTGTTTTTACTGGTGCTACTTTCGTTTTGCCTACAAGTAAATTTACGTACATATGGGGCCCAGTCTGTGTTTCGTTCGCGAACTATCACATACAGAGCCGCTGCACATGCCTGCTCGGAGGCACCACAAAACCCATGAAATTCAATTTCATTTCAAGGTGTGAAATGGCTCCACTTTGGGGTTTTGATGTTCGAAGCATAAGTACAATTTTTAAGAAAATTTCCTCATCGCAAGTACAAAACTCGAGGTAGAGTGTCATCGCAATATATCTTAGCTAACCAAATGTCCTGCATTAGAATTTTTGCCTCCATGACTATGGGGCCCAACCACCCGGCTGGGTCCAACAACTTGGTAACACATGATAAAATCTCTCGTTTAGTGGTACAGCTTGGTCGAATGTGGATTTCTTGGACGCTAAAGTGAAACATATCGTGCGTGGTATTCCACCGAATGCCCAACATTCTAACTTCGCTCAAATCGTCTATCTCCAAAAAATCTTCCTGTCAAATGAGCTTTAGGTAAGGCTGTCAGAACGTCCTTGTCCGGGGGAACCCGGCTTCCTTTAGTATTTTGTTCAGTTCGTTTTGGGTGCGACTGGCGGTCTCACAATCATGAGCTCCGAAGGACCGGCCCAGGGTAAAGTGCATCATTCAAGCTCTGTGGTTTACTATCGCCGCTGCTCACTAGCCTCATATGACCGAGTGTGATATATTCTCACAGTACTCGATAGTATTCTGCCTTCAGTTCCGGTGTTCTCATAATCGTCGCTTCGTTTCGCACGAATGGAGGCGCTGCGATGGTCCGTGAATCCCCAAGACTTATGTTATCGGGAAATTCGTGCCGAAATGGTAATGCTACCACATACCGTCCTCGGTCGTTCCTCATAGTTATCTTCGCATAATGTTGCTCGCATTCTCCGGACTGAGCTGCTTCTTATTTGGGACTTGCTCAAACTCCCACAAGTAGATAAACACATGAGTCCGGACTCTTCGCCACAGACTGAGGGGGCCATTAACATCCAGCCAAACACTGTCTCCTGTGCTAGGTGGAGCCCAAACTATTTCTTTTTATGCTTTCCTTCATTATGTCTGGGTACAATTCCGCACCAATGATAACATCGACCTGCTGGCTTCTGTGGAAATTAACGTCGGATAATTTGATTGGGGGCAGTAAATCAAGATTTGCTTGATCTACCAAAAACTAGGGTAGGTTTACTGTTAATTTCAGTTCAATTAAGGTTCCTTCTGGACCTTAATCAAGGAGGGCTCTAGCCTCGTAGCGTACTCCTAAGTAACTAATGTGTATCATGGCCGTACCCAAGACAACGTTTTTTTGCACTTGCGGCGAACAACGCATTCACATTGCCGGAAGAAGCTGGGAGGTGAGGCATTCGAGCCTCTTCGTCTTTTGTAGACGGACGCTGATTGTCACTCGGAGAACGATGCAACAAGGAATGGTACCGTTGGTGGTAGCTCAAGCAACTGAAAGTGCTCTTACAACTTCTCGCTAGATAGGAATGCGCTAGACAGTTCATACATAAAGTATATTTTCTAACTATGTACCTTAAACCGATCATCTACCTTTATCTGTAGATTTTTTATCTCATCACTGTTTTAGCTTATCACCGTCTGCAAGTTAATCATCAACTGACTATTCACCACGACTCGTTTGTTCTCATATCTATCCGAAAGAATTTGCCACGCAATATCAAAACCGTCATTGGTCAAGGGGCAGTTTTTTACGATGTTCCTGGCTTCCACACGAGTCTTTTGATTGAGGTGGTGTAATTTTTCCACCGGACTTAGACGCGAATTATTTACGTAAATGGCTGTAAATAAATCCCAAAAAGATTTCCGTATCGCACGAAGGAAGATTAACGCGGTTAACGGTTTGAGGGAATTATCCTTGAAGTGCTTTGCTGAACAAATCTAATTATGAATGGTTTAACCCATCAAAGCAGCGCTCATCAGGTATGTTGTATAGCAGTCCCTAAATTCAGACAAATCCGTGAGTGGCTGTCAAAAGATTATTTTACCTTTGACCATAAAGCTTTGAGTTCCTCTTTTTGAATTTCAAGAGAAAATACGGAATGACTTGCCCTTGGAGGTGTGTTATAAATATCCTCAAACTCCAACAGGGCATTACAGGCGCGTGAAAAATCGTCTGCGTGAGCCATTGTTAAAAACTTTCCTTTTATTTCTTTAAAAATTTACGTACAAAATGAACAGGTAAAATAATTTACAAGAAATAAAATAATTTTTTTTTTCATTAGTTGATTTATCCTGATTGGGGTGAAGTTACCTCTACTGGTGGCCCTGGTAAGTGTACCGATGGTAAGCGACTTCAAGCCTTGGCCTTGCTTGGGTCACCTGGTGGATTATACCTCTTCTGTTGTTTGATCCCGGTTCCTCGTTGTTTGTTTTGTTTTTCGTTTTAACACATAGAAGTGAAACTGGTATTTTCGTCCGTTATCCGCGAATATACGTGGTGAATTTCACAGGCTTACCTTGTGTGCAGCATATAGTACCGTGGTTATTTTACCCTGCTATTCAGGGATTTTCACTGCCTTTTTGGCTTTTTAATAAATTTTTAGCGCGTTTTAATTGTTGCCCCTTGTTGGTCCTCGCTGGCATCGCTCACTGTCTTACCTTTAGGGGCTTTCACGCAAATCACTTTGTTGTTTTCACTTATTTAACTTTAATAGCGCCTTTTATTCCGTGGCACTTTTTGCCGGCATTCACTACCCTTCCTTTCAGGGATTTTCACTTTTTTAAAACACTGCCCTGTTATGCAAGGACTTACACTTTTTGTTTTCTTTTTAAACACTGCCCTGCTATGAAGAGACTTACACTGGCTCCTGGTGTCCACCGGAGTGCCTGCTTCTATTTTTTATAATACGGTCCTGTTATGCAGGGACTTACACTTTTTGTTTTCTTTTTAAACACTGCCCTGCTAAGAAGGGACTTACACTACCTCGGAGTGCCTGCTTCTATAGCGGTTTATCATCGATAGCTAGCGGTCTGCTAGGTCTTCCCGTTGTGCTAATGGAAAAATACTTACCAGGTTTTAGTTTTTGATGCGTTTGCTGCTGCCGCTGGGAGGGCACTTTCCTTGTTGTGTTTCCTGGATTGTGCACACACACTGATAAATTAAAAATAACTTCTCTTTGTATGTAAGTCGCCGTTTTTTGCTGTAAAAACCTGGAACGTACATACAAGAAAATTGGCACTCACCTGAGACGTCGCTGTTAGAAAAGTAAGACCTTTTGGTGGCTGCTGGGCGCCTTTATATATATGCAGGCGAGTTGCTGTAGACATCCACTATCGAGGAGGTAGTCCGTAACCACCTCACAGCACAGCGTACTTATGTGCTGCGGTCGGATCTGACACGGTGGCGTTTTTAGGCTTCTTCGGGTTGTTGCCCTTGTGACTTTCGATTGGTGGACGGTTTTTCTTGAGCCTCCGCTAGTTCTCTTTGACTGGATTAGGTGCTTATGTTTCTCTTTCAAAAATGTTTCATACTCTTCGATCAACTGTCTTGTAGGGATGTGCCACCAGCCTCGCTGTTGGAAATTTTATATGGGATGTATATGGATCTTTGGTAGAGGCTCTTTCTTATCTGGTTAAGTGATATTTTGTGTTTCTTCTTTACTTTACTTTACTGTACTTTAAGGGAACAGTTCGCGTCCTGCTATAAACACACGCTAACCATTCAGCCCTCGGCACGGACAGCTCAACACCTTGACTTTGGGTGGTGCTTATTCAGATATCTTTACATTATCAATTATCTCGACCAATAAGCTCCCTTGTGGGAGGCCCCAGGTCGCGATTCAAGTCCTTCTGCACGACATGAAGGAGGAAAATATAAAAATAGTAATTATAGTAGTGGTATTTTGTCGAAGCATTAGTAAAAATATTAGTAGAAATGAGAACGTTGTAAAATTTTATTGGAAAAACAACGAATGTTCAAAGTTGGTTGGACAGATAATCTATCAATCAGCCATCAGCCGAATAGGTCCTTGGGCTAACAAGCAGCGCCCCTAACCCCTTCTACATGAGTAACACAGGTAAACCTCCAGCGTACATTCTAATAAAAAACTATGTCAGTGCATTTCTTTGTCTAAATTACAGCACAGCAAATCAAACGGTAGTGAAGGTGGAAACCGAGAAGCACCAAAACATAGTGCGTGCGTTGGCGCGCCCTATTCGGGGAAGCGCAACCATAAATGACAAAGGTGAGTCATTCTTGTACTTTACTCTAAATACCAATCCAAATACATATATGGTCAATATCGCGGGAACGAGGAATGCTAAATGAAATTTTTTTTTTTTGAATTACGCACTTATTCATATATATTTTGTTTATATACATGCTATAGCATCTATAAACCTCTAAATACCTCTAAAGAAGGATATAATTAGTATTCCTTGTGATTTCCATTGGTATAATGAATGTTTCATTTTTTCTATGCCTCAGTATGAGGGAATACGTATTTCACGTTAATTGATGCGTTTTATCAACTTCGTCGATCAGTGTAATGCAAAGATTTAAAAAACACTGCGACGAATAAAAAATATTCGATTTTCTACGTTTTAGATAGCGTACAATTATTTTCATTTCCCAAATTTACCAATTTTCTGAAATCAAATCGTAATGTAATATTAAAGATTTTTTTTGTAACGTTAAAGACTGCACATTTGGATTTGCAAAATTTTTGTAAGGAAAGGTTTCTCTCAAGTTGATACTCATATCATTTCTTTGAACCTTGGTCTTGTGAAAATTACATTGTTTTAAATTTTAGCTCTGCAAGATTCGCTAATTTTCGTTCAAGTGTTGAGTTACTTCCTAACTCACTTCCAAAAAATGTAACGTTAAAGACTAGACAAAACTTCGCGTATCTTTGAAACTGCTGACGATGGAAAAAAAGTTTACACATATAAAATGTAAACCTTGTGGGCTACTTTAATGTACATTTGAACATTTTTATATATCATTTAATATTACGGATATATGAACGAAAATATACGTGCGACTGTAACGTTAAAGACAATGATTTTGACCATATGTATGTAATAGGGACGACGTACCGACTTATATTTTTAAGCTTGGCATGGGAGAAGGTGTTGATTATAATACTAATAAGAACCACGTCGGATCACTGCTGCATACTCTTCAGCATCGGCACTGAATCCGCAATCTTTGAAATACTGAATTCAGTAAAATGACATCTAGATGACTAAGGGACGGAATATCCACTATGTTTACAGCTGCAAAAGAGGTAAGCAAACAGTAAACTCTAGCTAGGGCCTTCAAGAAATTAACAGCAATTTGCATCCTTAAGAAGAAAGATCCACCTCGGTGGACGGTGTAAAGTTGAGAAAACGTTCAACTATTACAATAGAACAAAAGAGTGACAGCTATACGAAGATGCAAGAAGCTATATAAGAAACAGCGAGGAAGTCCAAAACCGAGTCCCGGCAATCTACTGCTCATCCATAGAAAACTGTAGGGACTCCGCCAAGGTGAGTGCAATTCTGTGTGTGATTAGGTGTGTAAACGATCGCAGCAGCGGAGTCGTTGGAAACCCTCATCAATACCGATTTCCAGGCTGCAAATTGGTTTTTCACAACACTTAGAAGAGATACTGGATTCGATCGTTGAAAACAAAAAATCAAGTTTGCAAAAAGTAGCTTTACATGTGGATGTACACCGCCGTGATAAGGCCAATACTATGGTGCACTACTATGGTGGCCGGTCTATACCTACCATAAAGAAGTTAGGTAGCATCCAACGCGTGGCTTGCGCAGGTGATTTTAATCAACTGACAATAGAGCTCCACATTCGGGAAATTACTCTGCAATCAGACTCAGAGAGTCGGAATGCTTGAGGTAAAAGCAATACGGGAACAAACTGACTATGCACCTCCGTCGGTTACTTTCAGGCAAAACTTTAAGCTAAGGTTTCCTTCAACATGGGACTTAAAGTGATTCTTAATCAACTGCTCATAGAGCTCCACATTCGCGAAATTGCAGCGAACTTTGCAATTAGACTCAGAGAAACGAGATGCTGGAGGTCAATGCAATACGGGCATAGTGGAGCTCTTGACAGGCTCTTAGAAACAGAGGAACAAATTGAGTATGTACGTACTTCCGTCGTTTGATTTCAGGCAAAACTTTAAGCTAAAGTTTCCTTCAAGACGGGACTGAAGTAGAGGGAGAGCGGCCGACGAGGGCGCCACGACCATCTAAGATGTAGTGTAAGGAGATTCAGCGTATCAAAATGACTCTCAAAGTGTTAAATGGGTCTTGGGGTCTTCCTAGGCAACGCTGCAATCCAACTATTTTTACTAATGTCTAATACTATGTTTATAAATTCTACTACACACTACTTTTGCTATTTTCACAAACTTCTACTACTATTTTTACTTAGGCTACTACTATTTTTACTAATTTCTACTACTATTTTTACTAATTTCTACTACTATTTTTAAAAATGACACCAACAACTATTACTGCTATTCTTACGAATGCTACTACTAATTACCACTACTGTTTTTATAAATTTCTGCTTCTATTTGTACTTATGCTAAATGCTTAATAATAATTTGGCGTTTACCCCATATAGCTTGACGTTTGGCCGAACTTTTCCTACAATTTGTAGAGTGCATCTTGATGTTGCAACGCAAACTTTTACTAATTTCTACAAGTATTTTTACTTATGCTACTACTACTATTTTTATTCAGTTATTATTATTGCAACTGATAATTCTAATTACTCCTAGTATTTTTTACTATTTTTTCTAATGCTTCCATAATCCTCTCCACTTTTAAAATGTTCCAAAAAAACCGTCATTATTTAAGAGAAAATATAACGCACCAAAGAAAAGAGGTAATTTATTTTTTGTAGACGTATGATCTCGCTCATATAGTCTAGGTTAGTGTTGGGTACGGACAGTTATTGCTGGCAGAGTAAATATAAAAGTCATTCCGAAAACAGTGTTTTTATTTGCTTTTGTGTTACTGATATAATGTGTTTGTATTGCGTTTGTTATTTTAGATTATTTAATTGAAGTGGCAAGTACTGAGAGCGCATTTTAATTTTATGTTACTAATATTTATTACAATGGGTAGAAATTGCGATAACACGGTCAGAAATTTATTCAAATTTAAATGTGAGAGTTTTAAACATGCGGGGGAGAATAGCCAAAAACATTGTGAAGTGCCAAAAAACATAAAATTAAGATTTCCTACGAAGTCAACAATGGGGACTCTCTTTCCACAATTTTCAAAATAGTCACAAGAGATGGCAGACCATTTGTTCATTTGGATAGGGAAGGATTTCGAGAAAATGTTGTACCAATTTACATTGCGCTATCGATCGAAATTCACTAAAATAAAAAAAAAACTACCAGTATTTAAAATTGTTCATATTAATGTATACCTGCACAAAATGCTGATGTTCAGCGTATCATATTATAAATGTGCCGCTTTTTTCTTTCAATATCCCATAAACGAAGCCACTTAAAAATAAGAATCACTGTCAATACTTCTTTGCTTAAGGGAATTAAAAAATAAGTTGAAATGGTTAATTTTGATCTCGGGCTTCTCCTAATTTCTGCTACTATTTATACTAATGCTACTACTCGTAATAATTACTACTACTACTTTTACTCATTCCTACCATGTACATACATATATAAGCAAATTAAGGAGGTCCTTAATTTTTTATTTCAGGCTTTTCAAAATCGGAGCTCGGTTTTCTGTAAGGTTAGGATAAAAAAATTGGCAAAAATTTTACCTCCATTGGTTGAAAATTGACGTGCCGCACACACTTTCCAGTTTGTGGGAACGAAATTTGGGCGTATTCCCAATACTTTTCTAGAATAAACTTAACCTCCATCGCCAACCCTAAACGAAAATAACTAAAAATTTCTGGAAAATTTACCAAAGTAGAAAACAATGAAATTTTGCATCGCAAACCCAAAATATTTGTTCTAGAATAAAATATTTCTGGTCTTTTGATAAGCACAAGGGAGCTGGTAATTTTCGACAACTTATTTCTTGGTCAATATCTGATCTAATGGCAAATTGATAGCACACATGAAATAGAGTATTATCGGAGTTTTGCCAAGACCTCGCACATTAAACGAATTGAACTGAAAACCCCTGTTTCCAATGGGAAAGCTTTGCAAACGTTTAAGTTCAAACTTAATATTGCCGTGGAAAAAGTGGGTTAAAGGAGAAATACAATACTTTAAACTGAAACCTAAAAGCAAATTTTTTTCTTTTAAATAAGTGCGCATTTGATTTTCAGTGGCATCATTCACAACAAGATTTAATTTGATACCTCAATAGTCTTCGATTTATTTGATTGGAAATGTTATTCCGTAGCTATTGGGATCGAAATTGCTATTCAAGAAAGAAATCCTTGATGAATTATTTTTCACACTCGTACGCTAAAAACGTAGTGCTCGTTTTCTGAGATAAAACGCGGATTCCCACACGTGGCAAGTCTGCGATTGCAATGCAATATAATACCAAGAGTGGAGAAAATTGAGCAAGTGCGCAGAAAGACGAGGAGCGACGCATAAGGCAAAAGAAGAACAGTTCGTCGAAGAATTAGAGAGCCTCTTCGATAATGCTAATGTTAATGTACTCACAAGGATGACAATAAAGGAGGATAAAGATTTTTTGTTTGCACAGAGGAAAAAGGCCGCTCAGGTCGTATGTTTGGCATTGGCGACGCTCTTACTGGGATTGAAAAAAAGAAAAGAACGGACGGCAACTGAAATTAATAACTTAGCAACGCGTGAATGTTATTTATTGTAGATGACGCATAATTTTATTATTTATATTCAATCCTCATTCAATTGCAGCGCCATTCACATCATCCTCCGATTCGTCTGACAATGGTGACGATGATAAAATGGAATTGGAAATGGAAGTTCTGCCGTCGAAAGCTGTAAAACGAGGAACTCAGTTAATTATTAATGAACGGATCGTTTCTGCTTTAGATAAATGCATGAAGGCCAAGACTACAACGCATAAAATTTTGTTCTGAATCTCTCGCCAATCGGAAGATACCGTACTGCATATTGACAAAAAACTGCTGATTTTGTAAAGGAGAACTTATGTATATACAGTGTTATTCTTCCTACACCATTTTATTATCAATACTAATATTCTTATTTTTTTATAACAGTTGTAGGAAGCAACATTTTTTGTAGTGCATCGGGATGGCAAAATACTGGAAGACATTACAGGAAAGAATTAGATTGGGCGCCTTCCGGGTATTGCCACTAGTGGAGACATCGAACAAATGTTAGGCGTTCCAAAACTATACACAAAACACATTGCAGCGGCAGTCCACCAACTACTAGTAGAATAGAATATTTAGAAACGAGTTCAAGCCGCATCTTCAAATACCGGTGAACTCGCGGGAGCTGCAGTTTTACTTGAAGAGTTATTAGAGAGAGACTTGATGTATTTACCGTGTAGACATCACATCTCCGAATTCGTGCTAAGAGCAGTGTTCGAAGATAAAATTGGGACAACTTATGCACCAGATGTGTCTCTGTTTTGTCTTTTCCAGCAAAAATGGCAAAAATAGAATTCGAGATGTTTGCGTGTTTATTGTTCGCTTATACGTTAAAGTCTGGTATGGCTGTACTAAAGCTATAAAAGAAGCAGGCTGTGTCAGAGACACGGCCACTAAGTTTAACGTAGAATACGCCATCCGATAAGACAGAAAACATATGTAACAATAAATGATAAATAATACAAGCAAATGAATTTCTTTATTTTTTAACATACTAAACGTCAACTTCCAGCTGTTGTCGAACAGCATCAATCAGCATTGTTATTTTGCTGTGCTTGGCAGCATTTTCTCTTCTTTTACTCTACTTTAACTTGCCCGCCTAAAATTATGCAATACAAAGAAAGGGCTGCACGAGTACATTTAAATCGCCCAACAGCAAACACTCAACCACACACCACACACATATTTGTGTGCATGTGTTTATACAATTTTCATTTGAGAAATTTAAATATTAGGAAGATATCAACCAACATGAAATGTATGTATGTCAAACGAAAGCTAACATCTTCATTTGACTACAAAAAAAAAAAAAAAAATTAATCGAGCCGTTTCCTTATAATTAAAGAAATAGAGATTACAACAATAAAAACCTGACATTGGTGCCCATACCGTAAGGTAAGACGTATTCTACGCCAAAAGTGCCGAATCAGGATTTCAACCTTTTGAAAGCACTTCACTCATACGCAGACTTGGATAACAAATTGTCGAAAACAATGGTCACAAAGTTTATCACACATTCGTGGTATGGGGCGGAGGACACTGTAGCGCTTTCCTTCTTTGATGCAGATGTTTCGTGTGATATAAAACGGAAAATGTTAGCTATTACTTGCGCAGGAGAGGAAGACGATGCCGACGATAGTTTCGATAGCTCTGAAGATGTTGAAAAAGGTGTTAAAAGAATTTGCGATTAATTTTGCAGATGTAAACGAGCAATTTTTGTCGAATGATTTGAGCGCTTTCGCGGCTTCGAAAACAAAATACTTTTTAAAACGCTTCAAATTGCCGCATGAATTAATACGATACCCGCTGGAGACGTAGCTACAGCGCGAAGATTATCAAGAAGCATCGGAAATTGTCGAGAAAATCTACGTTGTAAATGACATTGCCAAAAGAGGCGTGAAAATGTTGAAGGATTATAATAGAATATTGTGCAGGAACGAAGAAGAGAGTCAATATTTGTTCCAAGTTGTGGTTAATTATCGCAAAAAATATCTGAGTTTTGAAAAAAGCAATTTGATATAAATCCTTAATAGTTATGTTATACATTCTTCATTCATTGCATTAATTTTCTTCTTTTTACTGAAGTTTCGTTAATAATTTTCTGAACATGTAATAGGACTTCATAAAGGGTTGGCGATGTAGGTTAAGTTTATTATAGAAAAGTATTGGGAATACAAAATTAATGGCGGTTGTTCATACATTTTACCCCCCTAGGGATGACTACTAAGTAGTTATGCTCGTTTGTCTTTCCATTTTACTCACATTTCATTCCCACAAAGTTCAAAGTGCGTGCGGCACGCCAATTTTCAATAGATCGAGCTAACATTTTTTTTACTCTAACCTCGCACAAAATTGGCCGCCGTATCTGGCGTTTTCAATTCTAAGAATCTACAGTGGCTTCAAGCGAAACTCGTAGTGATTTTTTTTTAAATATTCGCAATGCTTTTAATGAAAAAAGTTTTCCATAAATTTTTATGTAAATATTGTTAATTACGCAACAAAAACCATATACATATTATAAATAATGGGTTTACACTTTGTAAAATATTCATGCATTTTTAACAAATTGTCATCGAATTAAATAAGGTTTAAATCAGAATTTTCTGAAACTTTTTAAGTATGCACTTTTGTAGCCAATTAAATTTTAGTATAATAAAATGCAAGTTTAATGAAATTGGAAATTGCCATTGATTTTTGGTACTTCTGTTTGTTTCACATTTTCTTCCATACAACTTACGAACAAAATTTATTTTTATAATGTGCATGTACGGTTTATGTTACGTAATGATCAACATTTCTATCAAAAAATGAAAAGTTATTCATTAAAACCATGAGAGGTAGGCGTGGGGTTTGTCCGATTTTGACAACTTTGTATTCTCACTTACTGACTTGAAATGCAATGTGTGCAACCAATTTGGGAGATTTGGGTAATATAGTTCTTCTAAAGTGGGTGGTATAACGCCAATTCGCAATATTTTTATTTTTTTTTGATTCGATTTATGTAACTGTTGGTGCAAGGTCAGCTTTCATCTTAAATTTAAGCGAATTGTCTTTAATACTAACTTAAGTACCGGTTTTTATTTACTTTTGTAAATTACCGTTAAATTTGTCATCTAATCTAAAGGAAACAAACGCTATTAAAATGGGCGAAAAAGCTCGACTCCATGTCGATAATGATGTCATATCGTCCTATCCAAAGATACCAATCGTTTTAGGCCTAAAAGTAACGGTTGAAGGTATTTCCAGAATCGCCCAAGTAGAATGCAAATTAAAACAACCTTTTGAAAGTAATATGTGATTTAAGAAGACAAATGATAAGTTGCCACCTTTTAAGATACAAGAAGTTGCATGGGATTTCGTCTCCTGTGGCAAGAATTTTCGTCCAATTTCACCACACCGGAAGTCAAGTGGGTCCAATTAGATTGTAATGTCATTCAGCAAAAGTCAAATTAGTTCTGGCATGATGAAATTGGATAAGATTTTCAGCAAGAGAAACGGTGGGAGTGATGCAACTTCTTTGTAATCCACGTTCGTTGGGTCAGCAACAGTATGCGATCAGTACAGCACGACTACAGGGCCATTGCAAAATGAAGTTCATGCACGAATTCCAATTCCGCATATTACACCCAACGACATGGATGCTTGGTTCACATCAGTTGATTACTGGTTCAGGGCATGCAAAATGAGAAACGATACTGAACGATGCTATAACGAAATGGCAACGTTAGACCCGCTCACACTTCCTACCGATGGATAAATCTACAGAAACGCTCAAAATACATAATGTGCCCTTTGTACCGGAGTAGGCATATACGAGTGTTTAAAACGAGACGTGTTGCTGGAAATTCATTTTCCGAAGATTCGATCTGGGCAATGTGGATGCAACCCTTGCCATCGTTCGTGCATCTATAATTGCACACGGGGACCCAAACGATGTACAGATAGCAGTTACCGACACTGTAATGGAGATGATGTCCCAGCGTCAGATTTGTGCTATACTGAAACACCGACAGCAACCGCCCCGTCAACGGAGGTAGAAACTCCGTTGGCGCAGATCAAGACCGCTATTCACCAATAACAAGTAAGATTCAACGATTTGAGTACAATCCTCATAGCGAAAATTAATACGTTAACACCTTTGCAGCCGACGTCCGCTTTATGCGGCCAATGGCCCAACAATCAACACATACGGCATTCGAAGGCAGACGAAGTTTCGAGTGGAGCTTCATGGTAGCTGATATCCGTGCACCGATTATTGACAGCGATTTTATCCGCCATTATGTTTTAATCATTGATGTGAATCGAAACAAACTAATAGATAAAGCTATTAATCTCGAAGTGCCGTGTACTATTCGCGGTGGGTTGAATATGCAGATTAAGGCCTTCGATTATAACGACCCGTTTGAAAATTTGTTGGCAGAATTCAAAGACCTTATCGAGATGGAACACAACCCAGTCAATACTGATGTTCACCACTTTATAGAAACATCTGGGCATTCAGTTAACGCTCGCGTATGAAAGTTGGACCGGGAAAACTTGCTGCAGCTAAATCTTCATCATATCAAATTACGAACTATGTCCTCATATTACCTACATTTATGCAAATTCAGGTATATTTTAAGCATGCTGAGCGTCCGAAAGTTTTCCACAAACCTTGTATCTAATATGACCATTTTTCTCCTTTAGGAATGAAAACTAATCTTACCTCTACGGAGTATATGATTGAGTATTACAATTATGGCTGCAATCATTTCTGCTGCGTAGTGGTCGGGCAGGTTATCTTTACCGCCTGTCGAAAGGTCTTGGTTATGTCATCAACTGCTGCGCGCTGTAAGTCAGCGTGAAGCTTCAATTTGCATTCGCGTTCGCTCCTATGATCATCGGACCGTAACGCCTTGTAAACTCCATTACACTGTATCACCATATACGGCGATATCAGTCATATTGACCTTCCACAGGATTTTATTGCTATGTTTATACATAAAATTTAAAAGATTGGCAAAATTATCAAATTACAAGTTATGGGCCATTTACACATTTGACATCAAATTTTTAGTCGTCAAATTTTCGAAAGGTTTATTTGATGGAGTGTTTACACGCGCGGAAAATTTGACATCAAATAACTCTGTCAAATGGAAAGAGAGCGTTGTCAAATTTTATTTTCAAAATTTGAGAGAATTTGATAGCAACCATCAAATAGGCGTTTACACTGGCTGTCAAATTCTCGCGCATTTATTTGACTGAAACAAACGTAGCATTTTATGTTTGATAATAAATTATAAATCAAAATAAATTCAATTACTGCATTGGAAATCGTTTTATAATTAGAAAAATGATTCGGAATACGCGTAATAGGAAGGTAATATAAATTGTTTGTATTGTTGATTAAATATTGATAATGTTTGTGTACGTTAGCAAAAGGAAGATATGGATTTGGCTGTTTTTACAACAATCCTCCTGATGGCTGATAAAAAAGAGGAAGATGCGCATGCGAGAAAAATGAGGAAGCAGCGAACTATGTGGGTGCGGCCCTTGTTTTTGGATAAAAACCGTTTTTATACAACGCTACGCTTTCAGTTGGAGAGAAATGATCCAGAGCTTTTTAAAAATTTCGTGCGCATGACAGTAGAGGACTTCGATTTCCTTCTTGAAAAAATCAAGCCGCATATACAAAAACGGAATACACCCATGCGCGAGGCGATTTGCCCGGGGGAGCGCCTAGCAATTACTTTGCGCTTCCTTGCTACTGGCGACAGCTATGGCAGCTTAATGTTTTTATTTCAAAGATCGAAGTCATCTATGTGTCATATAGTATCGGAAGTTTGCGATGCTATATTCAGATGCCTGAAGTGCGAATATTTACACGTGAGTTTCTTCATATTATTCATTCTAGTGTTATTAATCCCTATTTACATTTCTTTTGAAGACTCCGTCATCTGAAGACGAGTGGAAAGCTGTAGCCGACGTCTTTTACAGCAAATGGAATTTTCCGAATTGTTTCGGAGCCGTTGATGGCAAACATGTAGAAATTGTTGCGCCAGCTAACTGTGGCAGTGAGTACTTCAATTATAAGAAGCACAACAGCATTGTACTCATGGCTCTAGTTGACGCAGAGTACAATTTCTTATATGTTGATGTTGGCGCGAAGGGCAGAGAGTCTGATGGTGGTGTATTCGCTCGCTGCGCCTTTAAAAGAGCATTAGAAGATGGCGTTTTGAATTTCCCTGCTCCGAAGCCTTTACCAGGACGATCCAAGCCTCTTCCTTACGTCATGGTTGCAGACGACGCCTTTCCCCTCAAATTCAACATAATGAAGCCATTCAACTACAGATGCCAAAACACGGCTGAAAGAATTTTTAGCTACCGCTTATCGCGTGCTAGACGTGTGGTCGAAAATGCTTTTGGAATAATTTCATCGCGATTTCGTATTCTGCGAAAACCCATGGAGCTGGCACCCGAAAAAGTAGTCAAAGTTGTCTTGGCCATATGCACATTGCATAACTTTTAAAAAAAAAGGAAATCCATTTACTGCGCTGCCACGGATTTCGACAACTTTGACACCAACGGTTACATTACTCCAGGTAATTTTATTTTGGCGTGCTTTATGCTCATCAGTGACATATTGTTTTGACCTAGTAAAACCACGTCCTTTTCCCTCGTCTAGGTAATTGGGAACACGAACTTGGTTCTCTGGGACGTTTGTGCCCCCTCCAACCGTTACGAAGCGAAGATCGTGGCAGTGATCATGCGAAAGACGTGCGAGAAGAGTTCAAAAGTTTTTTCATGAATGAAGGCGAAGTTGCTTGGCAATACAAACATTTATATTAATCCTAGTAACTAGTATGAATTTTTTAATTTTTTATGTAATTTCTTTAAATTTAATTTTTATTTCAATTCATCTTAAAACTAAAGAAAAACAATTAATCTTAATACTAAAAATAAAAAACAATTCATTTCAAAACTAAAAACAATTCATCGTAATAACATTTCAGGAAAATAATAAAATCAAAAAATATACACAAACATTTAGGCAAAAATATTTACTATTCGCCTTGGCGATAGCGATTCAAAGCGTCATCTACTGCCTTTTGTATTCTATAGACAAGAAAGAAAATTGTAATAATAATACTGTAGTTATTTTTAATAAATATTACCTTCGCGCGTCCTGTTCTGGCATGAGGCACATCTCGTCATACACATAATCCAGGTAGCTGCGCTTCCACCTGTGCTGTGGTTCATCCTCCTCACTCGTCTTCTTCTGCAAATAGTTGTGCAGTGTGTCGTATACGGCACTCTGCGAGCAACTATTTGCAGCCTTCGGAACAGTCATGGAAGCGCTTGAACGTGGTGAGTCTTGAAACTCCACCGCAGGAGATCTCTCCCAAGACCTGTTTTCAAAGAAAATAATTTATATTTATAAATTATATTTACGCACATCAATTTCCACATACCAAATTTGTCACCGTACTCTCGCCTGGTGATCGGCCACGAGTGGGGAGGAGAAATTTCATACCGGAGAAGTGCTCCCACTTCGACACGTATGTCTCTCCGCTTTGGCCGCTGCTTGACGCCTTCGTTTTGCGCATTTCGGTCTTCCCAAATAGAAATAAAACAAAATAAAATATAACAAACTTATGTATATAAATTGAAATATTTAAAAACTTACGTTGTATCGCGTCTTAATAGCATTCCATTGCAACTTGCAGTCTTCTATTGAATGCTGCGTCGTGTTGCTAATCTCCGACCAACAGCGCGAGCGGATGTCCCGATTTTTGTATTCCGTGGAATACGAGTTCCACAGACTTTCGCGGCTCTCCATGGCGGAAACAAGCGAACGCACTTCTTCCGTTGTCCACTTGCGCCCCAATTTCCGCTTACGCGATTGCGTATTTGTCGGCTGGCTGCAAATATATTTTGCTGTATTTTAAATAATTTATTTTATAAATAAGTACATACATTGTCGCCATAATAGTATCTTCGTTTTCAGACATCGATGACACACCACGTTCTGCCATTGTTTTGCGTTTGTTGTTGTTGTTGTTGGAAACTATAGAAACAAAATTTAATATTAGTTAATATTAATATCATAATTTTATTAAAAAATACTCACGTGTTAAAACGCAGAGGACAAGAAAACAAAACAATTGCAGTCAGCTGATGTATTAAATCGTTTGATAGCCATGTCAAATAACAATCGACATGTTCATTTTTATTTGAAGAGTTGTCAAAACTCTCGTTTGACCATATTTTAACGTTTACACATTTGACACCAGTTTGATCAAACTGTTTGACAGAGCGGCTCTCCAAACTCTCTGTCAAATGAACTTGTCAACAAATTAGGCGTTTACACGTATTTGACGATCGTTTGTCTAATAATTTGACAAAATCGTCAAATGTGTAAATGGCCCATTAGTATATTCGTTCCTGAAATATGTGGTTGTAAACCAGCGATAGGCACATTTTGCATTTTCAACCACGCGTGGTTGACAAGTAAATGCTGCCGACGTCGAAGCATTCACACGAACGCTATACGAAGAACTTCGCAGCGCACGCTTTTTGACTCATTTGAGTTTGGCAAAGCAAGTCAGTTGTTTATCACAATTTAAGCGAGCAACAACGTACTGCGAACGTAAAAATTTTCATAGGCAACTTGCGAATTTTACACACAAAAAAAAATAAAATAAAATGGATGATTTTTTTTTTATTATAAATTTAGAAAAGGAATCTCAATGCCTTATCTGTAATAGGATTTTAAAACAAAAAAATGTATTTTATATAAAAAGGCATTATAAAACCTGCCATTCGAATTTTGATTTGTTATTAGGGAATAATAGAAATTTAGCTTTAAATTAGAATTAGAATTAATTTAGAATTAAAAGCAAATTCTTTTACATAGTCTCTTTAGGTCTGGCGAAAAATTGTCGACCATTTCAAGATGGTGTGCTTTTGAAAGAACTATTTGGAAATGTTTTGCAATGCTTTGGACAAGAAGGGAAAGAAATGGCGGAATTAGTAAATTCAGAACTGAACAAATAAGCAAACATGTTTTCAACTGCGTTTTTAAGCTTTTGGAAGATGTGCTTTTTTTCAATCTCCCTTGATGAAAGTACTGACATAAATAATTTATGCCAGCTGATTATTTATGTCAGAACAGTCACCATGAAATTTGAAGTTACTGAACATTTTTTTTGTTCATTTACGTTTGATGGTCACGTGAATGGTCAGAAATTATGGAAAGCAGTCAACAACCGTCTGTTTTCACTCGTTGGGACGAACAAATTAAGCGCTGTTTGCACTGATGGTGCAAAAGCAATGACCGGAAGAAATAAGGGGTTCGTGGGGTTCTTAATGAAAAACGGAATCAATGTACCTAATTTTCATTGCATCATCCATCAGCATAGCTTGTTAGGAAAAGAGCTGAATTTGGTTGATGCAATGAAAACAGCTATTCTTATCATAAATAAAATTAAAGGAGGTCATAACGCGCTAAGACACCGTAAATTTAAGGCTTTTTTGGAAGAGTTAGAAGCGGATTACGGGGACTTATTATTATTTACGGAGGTACGTTGGCTGAGTAGAGGCAGAAGTCTTGCAAGACTATTTGATTTGCGGGAAGAAATTTTGACTTATCTTCAACAAGATCCAACCCCATACACAGATACTATGTATATTGATTTCAGCTTTACAAAGTAATGATTTTTTACTTGACCTTCCTTTCCTTTAGATATTTCTGATATATTTAACAATTTAAATTTGCAATTGCAAGGCAAAAATAAATATATGTATATATGATACAGCTGACACAGTTCATCACTTCGGCCAAAAACTTTCATATTTAGAGCGTCAAATTCAAGCAAATAATATCAACTCTCTGCCCAAAACTACAAAAATTTATAACCAGAACCCCATTCCCACCAAATTAATTCAATTTCAAAAAGTAATCCATAATTTATCAACCAATTTTGCCTCCAGATTTCAAGACAACAACACTCTTGCATGCGATTTAGTTAAACAGCCTGAACTTCTTAGAGATGAAATCCAAAAAATGTTAGAAGATTTTACGTTGCTCTGCACAAATGGCAAAGACAAACTTGGTTCAACAAAAATACCCAAATACAACAAAAGAAATGATGAAATTGTATTCAATATTCCCCTCCACCTATAATTGCGAAACAGCATTCTCAACTATGAAAAATATTAAAACCAAAAATAGAAACAGAATATCAAACGAACATTTAGACGACCTGCTGCGAATCAAATGCTTCGACCAGGGAATTGAGCTGGAACGTATAATTGAGTAATTTAGGTTTAGAAATTTGATTATATGATATAATACCCAATATTTTATAAATAAATTGAAATAATTGAAATTTTTATTGTGTTTTATTTTATGATACTGAATTTTATTCAGTGTACCTCTGCTTACTTCGTGCGCTAACATGGTTTTCAACACAAGCGCAAAGTAAAGAAGTGTAAGTTTGCCTATCGCTGTTGTAAACTATGAACGATATCTGTGAACGACATGACTACCCTGCCAACCATGAGCCGGTAAAAAACTGGATAAAAAGTGGCTCACGTTATCTTCAAAACTGGATAAAAAAGTAGATAATTTTGTGAATGCGCTGTGCGGATTTTATCCACTTTCCCCTTGTACGTGTGATCAGGCATCCCTGTCGTACGCATTAAGCACCGCCATAAAGAAAAAACTATAGCTGATCTCCTCTAATTCCCCTCACCAGCCTACGCAGGGTTGCTTTTTTCTTCAAAAGATTTCAAAATATTTTAAGAATTTTAAGCCAAAACATTTACGTTATAAATTCTTTATTTTTCAATCATTTAAATATTACAAAAATGTGTACTAATCCTAACTATAACTTAAATTACAAATAAGTATTTATACAAATAATAAATAACAAATAATAAATTTGGTGTTTGGTTGGCCGCAAATCTGCAATGACAAAAATATCACTTAAAATATATCAATATTTCAGTAATTTCAATACATACCTTTAAATTGGGGTTGAGTTGCACCTATTCTGGAAACATAAAAGCTAAATTTACATTTTTAAACAAATAAAATTATAAAAACATATGCTTACCTCCAATATGTTCGATGAATTGACAATTTTCGTCAAAACTCCCGTACATCTAACTGGCTCGCTCTAACACACAGGGATTTTTAAAGGGTGATTTCACTGCTCTAACTTACAGACATTTTTTGACAGCGCGAAAAAAAAGTTGGAAGTGTGTGGGTGAGATGTATAAAAAGTTGTGAATGTGTTTGAAAACTTTTGATTTTCAGGGGAAACTGGATAGCCGTGGCTGGCAGGGTACGCTTGCTGTACTAAATACATACACATACATATGTATGTGACCAACCCATACTAAGGATTACGTTGTCAAGAAACTTTGCGAAATTCAAAGGACAGCAGCCGATGACGTAACGGGTGCTATGAGGTCGTTTGAACGTTCTGCTCGATTTATTACTGATAGATATCTTTATCGAAAACTCAGCTGCTAACAGCACTATCAGGCTGCGTGGCTTGGAGCTCTGGAGAGACTTGGCCATAACTCCGTTCTGAACGCACTTCCGCCTGAGGTTAAGACACCGCTCTCTGACTACACCCTGACAAAGACGTGGCTTATCCACATACTTACTTACCTAATTGGCGCTACAACCGCTTAATCGATTTTGCTTGAACTTCTCCTACAATTTGTAGTTTGCGTTCAGATGTTGTTACACAACTTGAGGTACCTACAGTTTTATGTCGGCTCCGAACGGCAAATGATCTTTGTGAGAAGTTTTTTCATGACAGAAATACATTCGAAGGTTTGCCATTCCTTGCCGAGGGTCGACCGCTATTACAAAAAAACTTTTCTATAATTTTGGATGTTACTTGTTCCGACCAGGACTCGAAGCCGGGATTCACCGAATGAAGCGCTCATAAGTTACACACTCAGCTACGTCGTCCGCCAACCACATACTACTTACGAAATTGCCAAGCACGTGGATTGGTCTCAGGGGAGAGGCCAACCACTACAGGTCTTATCTGTCTTTACGGATGGATCAAAGATTGAATGGGGTGTGGGAGCATGGATTTTCAATTAGGAATATAATCATAAAGTACCCTTCTAGCTGCCGGACCACGCCAACTGAACAAGACTGAAATGTTTGCAATAAAGGAGGCAGTAAGATGCATAAAGCAACATGTGTCCACACCTTCGCAGGTAAATATCTTCACAGACAGTCAGCGGCTATTCAGGCCAAGCATTCTACCTCGGCCAGATCCCAAATAGTGGATTAGTATAGAATGAGCATAGGGGCATTTGAGGTACGGTGAAGGTCGAGTTCAACAAATCGCACCCGTCACTCCTTCCAGCTAACTGGCGCCGATTGGAAATTCCAAGGGACGTCAAGTCCTTTTCCACTTGTGCTTTCCAACGCGGAGGAGGCCGTACTCTTCCTATACCACCACCAGCTGGTACCGCGTTGAATAGTTTCAGGGCTGGAGCCGTTTTGTCCATTCACACGACATGTCTCAGCCAGCGAAGCCGTTGTGTTTTAATTCGCTGGACTATGTCTGTGTCGCCGTAAAGCTCATACAGCTCATCATTCCATCGTCGGTATTCGCCTTTGCAAAGACGTAGAGGTCCAGAATCTTTCTTTCGAACATTCCCAGGACCATGTTGTTGTTGTAACAGCATAAAATATTCCCAATAAAATTTTGGGAAATGCTGCTGAAGTGACAGTCCTTGGCCGGATATAGATCCGGGTCGTTCCGGTATCGTAGAACCGACTGTCGTGGGAACGTGGACCATCTCAGCCGATAATTTTAGTGCCCATGATTCAGCGCCATACTATAGCACAAGCATGATGAGTGACTTATAGAGTGTAGTTATGGTTCACGAGAGAGGACGTTACGGCGCAGTTGCATATTCAGCCCAAATAGCACTTGTTGGCAAGAAAGATTCTACGTTGGATTTCCATGATGGCAGTATTGTGGGTGGTTCCCTGATAAAAAAAGTCCTGCACGTTTTCGAAATTGTATATGTCGTAAGTGGCGCGGGAGCCAAGACGCGAGTGCGCTGACTGTTCATTTGAGGATAGCAGGTACTTATTTATTCTCTTGTTCACCTGCAGACCCATACGTTTTGCTTATTTCTCCAATTTGGAAAAGGCAAACGTACCGGAGCGGTTGTCGAACCAATGCACGCGGTTGTTGAGGTCGCACGAAAGAGAATCCCCCTGTCTGAAACCTCGTATGGTTTTAAACGGCTCGATTCTGATGGAGCTGGTGGTTTAGCTCGACGTCATTTTACTTAGCCGTATTAGTTTTGTTGGGATACCAAATTCAAACATTGCAGCAAAAGGCAGCTTCTTCTCGTGCTATCAAAAGCGGATTTGAAGTCTATAAAAAGATGGTGTGTGTCTATTTGCTTGTTGAACATTGCTCTCAGATACCTGGAGTGTAAATTGAGTGGCGAAACGGTCACCTATCTGTTGTGATTGCAGCTTCTGGACGTCGATATTTTCTTGTGTCACTGAGTGAGCGCTTTTTGCTGCGACAAGATAATGATCCGAGTCAACGGTATCTCCTCCAATAACGCGGAAGCTTGCCTTCCGTCTACTACAACATGATCAACTTCATTTCATGTTTTTCCATCAGGAGATAACCATGCAGCTTGATGTATCTTTGTGTGATTCAACTAGTACCAGGTTTCGGGATCGGCGAAGTCGATCAGACTCAGTCCCTTAGCGGATGTTTCTTCGCGTAGGCTAAATTTACCAACCAGGAGCAGCGTTTGTACGCTAGCTCAAGGCGCTCATAGAAGTGATCTTTGGTCACATCGTCCTTTGATTCCGTAAGAGCGTGGTCGCAAATCAGCGAGATGTTGAAAAATATCGCTTTGATGTGAATCGTGGAGTGGAATCGTGGAGTCACCAGAGTGAAAGACCGTACTTACCCAAATCCAACACTGAATTTCGAACATCGCAAGGTCCGATCCTCTACATTTCTTGCCCCATCCATCGCATCTCTTGGATGACGGTGATGTTACCCTTTGCCTTGACGAGGACATCCACCAGCCGGGCAGAGGGACCTTCCCAATTAAGGATCCGGACATTTTTGAGGCATGCTCTTAAATAGTAGTCCTTTAAACGTTTTCCTTGGTTGCCATCAAGATAGAGGGGTCTCATCCGAGGCATTTTTTTTTTTGAAATTTTTCATGGGAAGCTGTTTTTGTATGGGGGTACCAAGCCCAGAGCACTACTAGACTCTGGGGTAGTTTTTAATTTAGGACACATTTATACAGCGAGCCACTTGCTCCAAGTCAGACGCCCATGTGAACCCTTAAACCGAAAGCGTCACAGTGACTTCATCAGGTTCACCTTCTCATTTTATTTCACTCCCAAAAGGATGTTTGCGATATACCCAGATGACACTGGGTGGGGGGAAATCACCCGGAAGTTGTGAGCTGCTTGATCTGCATGCAGAAGAAACGTTCAAGTCACCTCCAGGTAACTGCCGATCAGAGACTTTCCCCACTTGCGTGGACTTCTAGACGGCCCCATCCTCCAATTTAATTTTTAATAAATAATAGTTGAAATTGGTAATATTTAAAAAAGCGTGGAACAACTTTTAGTAAGTTTCTTTAACAGGAGATTTAGTATGACAGTATATTACAAAGCACCCCATGCGCTTTGAAAATGATATACATTTGTTCCTGTTCATTATTTCACAATTATTTTTAACATATTTTTCTTTTTTAGTTCTATCTACCAATAAAGCGTATTTTTTTTTAGTTGTTTTAACTATTATTTATTTATTATCAATATGCGCGACCTGGTTTCACCTTTCCCGTTGATATAGACCAGTTTGTGTCCTTTGTAGCTCAGTCCACAAACCTGATCTTTTATGGCCCAAGGTACCTGGGAGAGCCCAATCTCCTTTTTTCTTTCGGCGAAGCGGAGGAGACGCGCGGCTGAGGCCACCGTGCACTCGTTGAGATTAATCTGCACAATCCTCACCAGCAATTCTGTGGACTTTCGGTGCACAGCCTACAACGGTCTCGTTGGCGTTATCCTCATCAGAGAATTGTCAAAGCCGTAGAATTCTTCCAGACTGAAACTCTCGAAGAGTTCGATATCCTTGCTGGAATTGGAAGCCACTTCGCTTCGATAATGTATTCTGCGATAGCTGGTGTATCAGCGTTCCAGGAATATAACCATCTCTCGTCTGTATAACTAGGAGCTAGTACAGCGCTCACCCTTAGAACTTCCCTGTATATATTCCAGATATTTCTGTTGGCTGGGTCCCAGTTTTGTGGTAAGATGTCACCATCGTGAACACTGCGGTCTATCACCACCCTAACAAAAGTCTTCTTCGCCACCTCCGCGAGGGTGTACATTTTCTGTTAGAATAGGAGGTATCTGCTGCCTATTTGGCTCAGAACACTCCTCTTGTGAGCGCTTAGGATTTCCCTGTACGTCTTCGTTTTCGAGTTATGTTTGGACATGAAAGTTTCAGCTAAATTTTTCGATTTATGCTCCCCTTCGTTCAGATCTGTTGGTTTTGTATCCCTAAGACCTTCCAGGATTCTGAGTGCTGACCTTTTGTAGCTGTAGTATTTTCTGACGCCCTAATGTGCTTCTGGGTATGGTACTGCCAAGAGCAACATTCGTGCAGGGAAAAAGGGGACACTGGCTTACCCACGCGGTCCGATGTTGCTGACATTGGTTTAGGCGTTGCAGCTATAGGTGCTCCCTTGCTTTCTGGAGTGGCAGGTATGGCGGTAAGACTAGATTGTCTTCTTACCGGACTACCTTTACCTCCCGAAGGCCTAACTATTGAATGACAGATTTGGCTTCGCTAACTTGTCTTCAGAGAGGGTTATTCCGGTTGCCGATTAGGGCTTTCAAGGCCATAGGGGCAATTCTAGAGGGGACGGAGCGCATGCTTATGTTTGATCTTTTCCGAAGACAAACTAAGGAGCCCCCACCCCCTCCCTGCAAGGAGAAATTACTTCCAGGGTACCCTGCCGAGCGAGCTCATCAGCCATGCAGTTCCCTGCAATGTCACTATGGCCCGGTTCCCAAAGTAGTCTAACGTCGAGATACTCCGAGGTGGCTGCGAGGGAAGTCAGGCATTCCCTGACCAGTTTTGATCTCACCATTAGCGATCCTAAGGCCTTAATAGCGGCCTGACTATCCGAATAAATGTTGGCCCGTCTAGAGGGCATTACAATGGTAAGTAGCCAATCGGCTGCCTCCTTTATTGCGGCCTCTGCCTGAAATACACTGCAATAGTCCGGAAGCCTAAATTTACGGCTGAGGGAAAACTCATCGCAGAAGATGCCTTCCCCAACCTTACCATCCAGCTTCGAGCCATCCGTGAAAAATTTCACCGTCCCACCGTCCCACAAGCCACCCTCCTTCCACTCCTCCCTACGCGGGATGTAAGTGGAGAAGGAGCAACTCCGAGCTGGAGCCGGCAGACAGTAATCTGTTTCCGAAGGGACAAAGTCGAAGCTGGCAAGAATCCTAGAATGCCCAAAGGCCGATCTGAATCTGTATCCATTGCACTTTAGCCGGGCTGCGGCATGGGCTGCTGCAACCCTGCCTGCAATGTCCACAGGTAGCACGTTAAGCATAACATTGAGCGCGAGAGTGGGTGTGGTCCTAAGCGCCCCACTGATCCCAATGAGCGCGGACCGCTGCACCCGCTCTAGCTGCTTAACCTTAGATACCCTGTCTAGTGAGTTCCACCAGACCACCACTCCATAAAACATTATAGGCCTTATTATAGTCTCATAAAGCCAATAGTTTACCTTGGGAGAAAGGCTCCATCTTTTCCCAATAGCACCCCGACAACAGTACACCGCAACCGAAGCCTTTTTCACCTTTTCCTCAATATTTGGCGCCCAGGAGGAATGGAACCAAGATGCTTGACCCGGTCAGAAAGCACCAACGGGACGCTACCTATTGAAGGAGGATGGGCAACTGGCACTTTGTACCTCCTGATAAATAATACCAGCTCTGTCTTGCTAGGATTTATCGCGAGCCCACACCCTGCAGACCATTTCACGATCGAATTAAGGTACCCCTGCATGATATCAAAAAGGGTGCTCAAAAACTTACTCCTGACAATGAGAGCAAATTCGTCAGCATAGGCAATAACCGTGCAACCTTCCCTTTCCAGCTCCTTCAGTACGCCATTGATAGCAACGACCCAAAGGAGTGGCGAGAGAACCCCTCCTTGTTGAGTGCCGCTACTCACCCTTCGCTAGATGGAGGCGCTGCCCCATTTCGCCACGACAGTTCAGCCCCGGAGAAGGTGATTGATGAGCCTTACCAGACCCGGCTCTACCCCAAGTTCCACCAGGGATCCGACTATTGCCTGTGGCTGAATATTATTAAAGGCACCATCTATATCCAGAAAGGCACCAACTGCAAAGTCCTTGTGTTCAAGAGACTCCTCAATGACGTTAACAACCGTATGCAGGGCCGTATCCACGGACCTGCCCTTCGAGTAGGCATGCTGAGCATGCGACAACCGCTCCCGCGGTATTTCCTGTCTTATATGAAGATCAATCAGCCTCTCCAGGGTCTTCAAAAGAAAGGAAGAGAGGCTGATAGGCCTAAAGTCCTTTGGGGTTACATAATAGCTCTTACCCGCCTTGGGAATAAATGTAACCCTCACATTCCTCCAAAGTCTAGGAATATAGTCCCTACTTATACAGGTCACGTAAATAGGTGCCAACCACCGACACGACACCCGTTCGGACAGCTGCAACTGGGCAGGAATGATACCATCAGGTCCCGGCGACTTGAACGCTTTGAGGGAGCGTAACGCCCAGAGTAGGCGACGCTCTTCTAACATGTCGCAAGGAGGGACATAGATGGCACCTGGTTCCACGCCTGTAATCTCACATGGTTCAGGATTTCTGGGTAAATGGGAATCGAGGAGAAGTTTGAGCGACTCCTCACTGCTCATCGCCCAATTTTCTGAGTCATCCCTGAGATATCCCAAGGGGACGGGAGCCCTGGCGAGCACCCGCCTAAGCCTGGAGGACTCGTGGCATCCTTCGACGTTCTCACAGAAGCTTCTCCACGATTCCCGCTTCGGACTTATATATTCCCAATCCGATCTTATAGAGTTCCCAATCCGAGGGTTTTGTGCTCTTCCTCGCCTGGTTAAAAAGTCTTCTACTCGAAGCCCTGAGCTCCGAAATTTCCAGAGTTCACCAGTACGGCTCAGATTTGCTCGAAGGCGTCCTCAGCGGACACGAAATTTTTATCGCTTTATTACAAGCTACGGTGAATTTTTCCACTAAGCTGTCGATCGAACTTTCCGACAGGAGTAAATTTCCCTGAGGTTCGTCAGGAAGAAACTCCTGCAGCTTCTTACAGTAAAGATCCCAATCTGTGTTCCTCAGATTCCTAAAGGGACGGTTTTTGGGACGCGGATCGCCCAAGGAGAATTGAATATACCTATGATCAGAGAAGGAGTGATTGTTAAGAACTCTCCAGTTCGAGATACGGGATAACAATTCAGACGAAACCAGGGTAAGGTCCAAGACCTCCTCCCTTAGCGAAGTTACAAACGTAGGGTCGCTCCCCCTATTACAAATAGACAAGTTTTCGCTAAGTATAAAATCAAAGAGAGATTCACCTCTTGCGTTGATGTCCGAGCTACCCCAGCAGGAGTGCCTCGAATTGGCATCGCAGCCCACAACGACGCCGGCTTTCCTGCGCCTCGCTTCCGCCAGATCGTTCCTCAGCAGAACTGGAGGTGGTTCCACCTCATTATCGTGAGCCATATACGCGGACGTGAGCCAAAGTTCTTCGGCCCCGTCCTCGAGTCTCACCGTTACTACGTCTCCGTTGCTGAAATTAGACAGAAAATAAGTACTTATTTCACGCCTGACGAGCATACAAGCTCTAGGTTTACCTGCGTCACTGGACACCAGAAGCTTGTACTTCTTGGTCCCGATACCAGAAATACCGTTACTGCTCAGCCACGGTTCCTGGATCAGGACTATATCTGCCCCACCTTGCTCAAGGTGGAGCATCAAATTGGCAGACGCAGCCTTAGAGTGCTGGAGATTGATCTGCAGGATAATCATCCTCAGTAATCTCCTCCAGCCCCCCCGCGCCCGCGTCCTCGATATACGAGGCAAGTAGCCTCTCCTCCTCCACCCCATCGAACAGCCTGTTTCGGCTTAGGACGGACCCCGCTACCGAGGAGACTCACCAGCGCTCACGGCGTCCGACCTGACGGAGGCAACCTCCATGCTCATGAAGGCCTCCATAACCTCCACCGCTTCCTCCGCGTCAGGTCCGCAGACCTCCGGCACCAACTCCGGTTCAACCAGAAGGATGGCGTCACTACCTCTGGCATCGGATTGGTAGATTTTAAGGGCTACCTTCTCGAAGCCATAGTAAATTACTCCCTGCTGCTCGGCGAGAGGGCCGAGGGACTCCGCGGAATCAGCGCTTGCCGATATGGTTCCTCGGACCCCTCAAACCGAACAACCTTCCAATTGTGCGCCGGAAGGTTCGGGTTATAGTAGCGGAGGATTTCCTCAATGTCTCCCAGTGCAGAGAGCTCCGCAGGGAGCCAGACCCGATCCCTCGGACGCAAAGGCAAATCCCTCTTATCCACGGCCTCGAGTCTGGCACCCTTCCAGACCTCCCCCACCAAGGAAACCGCCGCTTTATAAAGCGTGGCCGACCGCTCGTCAGCGCACGAGATCCTCTTGAAGAGGCCAGAGTGCCAACCCGCACTGTCGCAGCGAGAAGGTGGACCAGGATTATCCCTGATTACCTTCATAAAGACGGCAAAGATTCCTGCCGCCACACGCCTCCAGTCCATCTTAGAGATGACACCGTCCTCCTTACTGCGGTCCACGATACCCAGGATAATGGAGCCCGCCTGTTTCGCGACTTCGCTGCACGTTTTTGGTGCTACCCCAGTCCTGGGCCGTTTGACTGAAGAGGTCTCCCTCTCCTGAGACCGCTGTCTCTTTGGGGGTGAGCTCTTCGAAGGCGCACTCGCGCACTCCCTCAGCACCCCCTTGGCCCATTCGAGCGACTTAGCATGCTTCTCAGATAACTGAGATCCCGCCTGGCCGCCATAGCGCTCCAGAATCTTGGAGGCCATGCGACGATCGGAGTGGGCCCTCCTCCCCGTGCCCAATCGCCGCTTAGATCCCTCGGCAGGCTGAATTTGGGTCTCCTTCGACTGCTCCGGTACGCTGCAGTATAAACCCTTGCTGGTACTGGCGATATCGTCCAGTCCCCCCCCAAGAGTCCGCGGGCGATTTCCCCTGCAACTCATCTGCGCGGCCAGCCGCAATCACGCCCCCACGTAAGGACGGGAGTCCTCTCAACCGCACCTACACCACCAACCTAATGGCGACGGGAATTGGAACGTACTCTGAGACTTGGCAGATTTTAACGGGACGGAGGCGGCGGTGGCATTAGCCTACCAGCCATTTCTGCAAGCATACTAAGGTGATAGAATACCACGACCGCCAGGCCATGGACAAAACAGGGGTCATTACCGTTCAGGTTAAGGCCATCAAGGCCGCACGATCATATAGCGTTACCCAGGATGCACCACGAGGAGGCGACCATGCATTACATCCCTCCAACCTAACCTGCCATGAAAAAAACTTCTTCATTTGCACGCACATACACAAGAAATTGAAAGAGCTATGCTGTAAGCACGAAATTATTATTTTTTTAAACTCTCAAACTCAAGTAGTGCTAACGCTTCCCTAAAATATTTTTAATCTAATTTCTAGACTCTAAACTAATATACGAGTATAATGTAGGGATATAAGTTCGCACGTATAAAGTCCGGATGGATGTCCGGTTAATATTCGATGGTGAAATTATCCGGATTTACGAATAACCGATGATTTTTCGTATATTCGGATATCAAAAAAACATCTACAAACGCTTTTTGTAAATCATTTTGTGATGTGTGGTATTCCACGACTATCAATACGACTATCCCGTAGTGAACGAATGGAATAGGGCAACCCTTGAATGATGTTTGTAGTAGTGATTTTCAGGTTAATACCGAAACCTTTTATCGTTCGCTATTACCCATTTATTTGCTGTCCCCATGCTTCACTAATTTCTAATATCTGGAAATTCGAATACTATATTGATATGCGGTTTTCGTTCTTCCTTTTTTCAGATATCCACGCATTTAGAACGAGTAAGGCCTTAATTACCCTGCCAAGCGTCAACTAGTTGTTAAAATTTCTCATGCCCTCAGCGCATTAGGTGAGAAGTGCCACTTGTTGGCGATAGAAAACGCAACGCTTGATGCCGCAATTTAGGTACGATTTATGCTTCCTCAACAAGTTATTACGCTCTTTCTTATTTTTCTTCTTTTAAGTAAAAAATAATTTCAACTATCGGAGGCGTTTAACTGGGAAGGACAGTGGGAGAAATACATGCTAAACAAACTCAAAATATTTGACAACATTTTGAGAGGTAGGCTTATATTTTATTTAGGCGTTTTCCAGTTCAATGCAGCCACGAGTACGAAAAAGAAGAAGGCTGTAGAGCTGAGTCACGGCCGGATGGTTTAAAAAATACAGCAGCAAATAGAAGAAACTGCGAAATAGGCAGTTATATATTTTTGATAGTCCGGGTAGCATATAGTTAAAACGTGGTCATTCGTAGAGAATCGGATACAGTGATGGCGTTTTCGCAGATTTCACGATAATTCGGATTACGATGAATTCTCATTTAAAGTAGTAGTTTTTTATTAAATTTGATGTTAATATTTTTTTGTATTCCTTTATTTATTTTCGTTAATTTAAATGAATTTAAGTGATGCATATTGAAATGTGAATTTGTGTTTAAAGACTTCAGTTTTTTTTTGTTGCCCAATTTAAAATTTTTTCATTATAAATTCCATGAAATCCCATGATCCAATAATGAAAGGTTTGATACATAAACAGCTTTGCTCCAAAGATTCGGTTCCACTGATTACTTTGTATTGTTTTAATTCGCTGGAATTTTTCCTGAAAATTGCGAAAATTTGAGTAAATATTTTATAAAAATGTAAATATTTTATCTAATGCAAATATATGTTTTTATTTACAACTCATTAGGTGATTTGTGCATCTAGATCGTTATTGGTAAACTGAGTGGCCGTTTCCCTGCATCTTAGCCCGTTAAGTTCCGTGTCTTAATTAATTTGCATCACCCGTGTGCGAGCGTGAGTTAGCAAGACCTTTGCTGTTCCCTTTCGTTTTGGAACGCGTAAGTACTTGCAATCAATCTGTTACAATTATTAGTGAACACTTATTTATAGGACTTCTTGCTAAAACCCATTGCTCGTTAGTGATCGTATCCCTGCTCTTTTTCACCTCTACCCGTGTGCCATCGCTTCCTTGCCAAACTGCACTGCCGCCCGTGTGTGGGCATTTCGAATATCGAGAATTTCAGTTAGTGTTAAAAAAAATGTTATAATAACAGTTAATATATATATTTCATACGGTCGTTTGAGTGTGTATGCCATTAGAATAGATAATAAGAATTTCTTCTCGAGTGCAATATTAGTGTAAATATTAATTGTGTCTTTGTCAGTTACTAATAACTTGTGCTCCCTTACTTCACCGTCGCCGTTTTGGAGTGCTTTTCTATCACCAAACCCGTTTGTATACAAAAATGTAATCCTGTGATTACATAGTTATTTATAGTTATGAACTTTTTTTATCATAAAGTTTTCTGTACACAATATATTTAAAAAGCACTTTACTTTGTTTGAAACCATCAATAAGCTTGTTTTTGTAATCGTATGGAAGGTCAAAAACTCGATTTACGCCGTTTTGACTTACGTCGACCGACCAAGCCGTAAATCAAACGTATTACAGAAGTCACAACAATTGGGACGTGGGGAGTTTTGGTAAATCAATTAATATGGAATTCAAACGAATTTGTGTTGCTTGGTTTTTATAAGAACAAAGAACTAAATCACATGGTTTTGTAATTGTGAACTACAAAAATTTGATTGTACCAACAATTTCATATATCTATCACAAAATGTAGAAAACTTAATTTTATTTACTTATAATAATGATATTTGTCAATTAAAATCAATATCTCAAAGAAATAGTTTCCAATTAAAATAATGTATGAAATATTTCCTAGACTGTGAAACATATGTATTTGGGTTTTGTGTAACTTACATTCTTCCACTATTTACCTACTTACATTATTATATTCTTCCCCCTTTCTACTCCCTTCGCAAATGCAACCTATTGTGCGGGAGAACTAGAAATTAGCTGCCATTATGTATCAAACCTTTAATAATTGAATCATGATGAAATCGTAGGTAATAAATTTCCGACTTTGAAAACCAGTATTTATGAAAAATTCAAATTTTGTTTTCATGAAGCACATAGGTAAGATAGGGGCAGAAAATATGCCATAGTAATGTGTTAGAGGAAAATGCAAAATAGTATATGCATACAAATATTTACCTGAGGTTTATGACGTTGTTCCTTTGAAACAGAGGGAAAATTTGCCCTATGGCCTGACGAAGGTTTCTGTTAGCAATGCGCCTCAGCTGAGCGTACGAATTATTGGTAGTGTTCTTAGAGCGGTAAAATAAAATTATTCAAAACCATACTTCTCTTAAAACCTTTTTATAAATAGATATTTCGCAATAGAAAAGGTATATTTTCTGTTAGCTTCCTAAAGTTTTCCGATAGTAACCTTCGTTACACGAAAGCCTAGACAACTTATGATGCTACTATTTTCCATAACTCTTGGATTCGCTGTCGATTGGAATCCGGAGAGTTTGGTTCTGGATTTGTCGTTGCAGACAGTGGTTATGAAGCTAACCATTTCGTAATTACGTATTTAACGCAAGTTGATACCCTCCAACAAATCTTTTTAACGAGTCTCATAAAAGAACTCGTAATCGAGTCATGCGGTCTTATAGAGTCTGGATGCATATCCCTAAGGCTGCTCTTGCAACTCGAAAGTACTCAAATCATAATAGCCGCAACAGGAGTTTTATACCACATCTGCTGCTTTTATCGAGATATGGTCGCTTCTCAGCTTTCAGTTGAAATTAAGGAGGCTACAAATTATATGATTCATATACCCAACAATCGCACTGCTAACGTCACCCCAAAATAATTTAACCAGGAAATGTTTAATAGATAATTACCTTAACTCACTGTAGTTCATTAAACCAGTTTTTAAAAAAGTGATATGTTTAAAAAGATTTATTTGTTATTTTATCCAACAGCTCCTTCTCTTGCACTCCAAATAAACTTCCAAAATTTCCATTTTCAAACGATGCTTTTCATTCATGAACGTAATTAATAATTCACTTCTTTTTTCCAGCAGCTGTATTTTTTTTTAATACTCCGTATATATTACACTAGTTTACAGTACATTTGTTGCCGAAGAAATTTTAGCTGTTGCTGACTACATATAATATGCTATTTTCAAAAATATAATTAGAATATTTTTATCAGCTCTAGTTTCTGAGTTTCAGCTATGTAGGTATTAGACAGAAAAAAACATGTATTTAATAAGAAAAACTTTATTTAAAGAAACAATTAATCATTGAGTTCTAAAAAACTTCGTTTTAAAGCTTTTCTCCGATGTGTCGACTTTGGAAAATGACGTATTAGAGACCAACAATAGTCAGACATCATATTTGTATCCCAGAAACCCTGATAGCGCTCTTCCATGACGCGTAAGTCTTGATGCATACGCTCTCCCTGCTCTTCGCTCATATCTCCTAAATTTTTCGGAAACCTGTCCAGGTGACTATGGAGAAAGTGGACTTTTATACTCATATTGCATCCCATATTTCTTAATTGTAGCAGAAGGTCTTCTACAAGTGCAACATAATTTTCAGATTTCCGATTTCCGAGAAAATTCTGCATCACAGATACGAAAGCTGTCCAAGCCTTTAGTTCTGACTCAGTCATAGAATTTCTAAATTGAGTATCATTCGTAAGTTGTCTAATTTGAGGGCCATCAAAGATACCGGCTTTAATCTTTTCCATAGTGAGCTGAGGAAATTTTTGGCAAATGTAAGAAAAGCAGTTCCCATTTTTATCTAGTGATTTTACAAACTGTTTCATGATGCCCAGTTTTATGTGTAATGGTGGAAGGATAATTTTGTCACGAGATACTAATGAATTGTGGACTATATTGTGCTTTCCAGGCTCCATATTTGCTCTCAAGGGCCAGTTTTTTCTTACCCAATGTTCTTGTTTAGCTCTACTGTCCCAAAGACATATAAAACAGGGAAACTTGGTGTAACCACTTTGTTGACCGAGAAGAATGTTGACCATTTTTAAATCGACACAAATTAGCCACTTATGGTCATTGTATTTTATTTTGTTCAAGACTAGCGAAATGTTACAATATTCCTCCTTTAACTTTATTATTTCCATTATGTAATAGAATACATTTTAGGCTACGTTTTGAGCTGTCAATGAATAAACGCCAGTCATTTGGTTCGTATTGCTTCAAGCCCATTTTTATCAACAATTTTTTGATATCTGAACAAAAGGTAATGCCATCTTCTTCGGAAAAATAACACCGTAATTCTGTATCTCTTTCACGATAAAAACTTATTTTAGTATCCGAGGATAGCAAATTTTTTTCTTTTAGTCTTGATGCTAACAATTCTGAAGCTTGTTTAGAAAGATTTAAATCTCTTACAAGATCATCTAACTCATTTTGGGAAAAGCATTTGGGCTCATTAGACATAGCTTCAAAATCAGGATCATTTTGTGATGAGCTTGGTCCTTCAATGTCTTGCTCTAATGGTTCAGATATATTTTTAAGCTTTGAAGAGTGAGGTGAACGCTGCACTGGACGTTGGCACAACTAGTACTTGGGTATTGCCATTTAGCTCGATTTTTAGTGTTTAAGCCGTTTATGTTCACACTACAAAAATAACAGTCTATGAGATGATTTTGTGGTTCTCGCCAAATAGTCGGTGTTCCAAATTTAAAGGCACTTCTTTTACCACTTTTCCATAATCTTAAATATTCCACACACGATTTACAAACACAATTGGGAGCCCAAGACTTCTCATTTTTATCCAAGAGCATCCCAAAATACTCAAAATAGGTATTTTTCACCAACTCTGATATAACTTTTCTACTATTGTTAAACACATATTCTCCGCATATATAGCAAAAATGATCTGGATTGTTTAAACAACGTCTCCTTGAACTACTCATGACGCAAAAACTAGAGAAACTAATTTTAACACAGTAAAATATGCCTGTTATCGATTAATATATATGATATAAATTAATATAAATGATGAAATCAAAAACAAAGTAACTCGAGCTGCTCAAAAAATTTTGAGGGTAGACTTGACAAAAACAAGTGATGAGTGAACAATATCAACCACAGGATTCGCGGCAACAGACAAAAAGTTTAATATTGTAAACCAGTGTTATTAATACTTGATCTCTCCCCACTTCGATTTCAAATCTGCCAACTTCCCCAAGCACTTTTCGCGGAGTTTGGTATTTTTTCTTTATTTAGTTTCGGTTTGGGCGTTTTGACCTTGCCAGGATTCAATTCTAAAATATAAATTTGTCTGTTATTGTGCTGGTATATTGCTTATATGTTAGAGTGACATGACACTTGTCAAATACATGTTTTTCAAAGCGTAACCAAGGGGAATTCTATAAGGTGTCGTGAAATTTCAGTGAATATTTCTTCCATATGTAAGTGGACCATTCCAATGAACGCAATGCGCTTGCACTTAAGTAGGTTCAAATTCAATATATTATAAAGGATATCATTAAAGAAGATAATGCTTGGAGCTTAAAATATTTTGTCATAACTATACGACAAGGACTATTGACAAGTGTAGACAATATTTATTATCCACTAATTCTTTATTAATTATAGTAAGTATAGTAAAGTATAAGTTTCGATTTGCTCAAAGTTTCTATTGATTTTAGATAATTTTTTTTATGGCTATAAAAAAATCTGTGCATACATTATATGGAGAAAATGAGCAACTCCGTCAGCAAAGTAAATTATCAAAATTAACTCGATGAATGAACTTCTCAAAACCTCGTAAATTTTGCTTATTTACGTACCCGCTAAGATGGAAATGGGCCTCATCACTCATGATTATTTTTGATGAAAAATCATCTTCCTCTTGGTGGTGATTAAGGATGGCTTGAGCGTATGTTAGACGCGATTGGCGGTCAGCAGCTAACAGCTGATGCACCGTCTGGACTTTGTACGGAAACATCTTCAAATCTTGTACCAAAATTCGCTGTAAAGACCGTCGACTGATACCCACTTGCGTGGCACGTCGTCTGGTCGATGTCGACGGCGCTTCCATAACATCCTCGGCTACAGTAGCAATATTCTCTGCAGAACGGCTACTCCGGGGTCTGCCACGCCTGGCTGCATCTCGTGTTGTGCCCGTCTCTTCGAGGCGAGCGGCTAAACGTCGCAGTGTTTCACCAGTAGGCGTTGGACGGCCAGGAAATCTGCGACGAAATTCTCGTTGTGCCAAAGTCACCGACCGATTATTTGTCAAATAAATAGTCAGCAATATTCCGCGTTCTGGAGCAGTGTAGCGTAACATTGTTTATTAACGTGTATTTCGCATGTGTTTACTACACAAATATCAAAACAGAACTGACATTAGGGGCCAATCGCAAAATTTATAGCATTTTCTGATAGGAGGATTACTTTTGCGCCACCTTGTATATGTACTTATATCCGTAATTACATGTATGATTTTGCATGTGTTCATAAAAGGCTTCTTAAATCTTCGGGACTTTTAGTTTGCGGATATTTTTGTTTTTTTTCTGACTGAAGCAGGAACTCAAAGTGGATTTGAATAAAAAACGAGCATGTGAAGCAACGAAAGCGAAATGTAAAAAAACCCTCAACATTGCAAACCGTGTGCGAGTCTCCCTCAACCGCTGACTTCTCTACATTTCTCTCCTAAAGGCTCGTAACGCATGCCGGTACATCCCGATTGGGATTCTTTATTGTTTTAATATAAGTATAAGTATAAGTTTAAATTATATATGTATGTCGAAGAACGTCTAAGTGCTCAACACTTTTAGTTTAGTTGTAGTAATATGGTTTGATTTTTTGCATTTGTTGACATACTAACATATAATTTAGCATGTGTAAAATATTCTCAACGCACATCAATGCCAACATACATATGTACATATGTACGTTCTCAGCAAAATACTGTGCGACTAGTCTGTAAAGAGATTATACCCGTATTAGTCTCCACATGGTACAGTTCGAAAATAACTTGTCTCAAACAAATGCCTTTCGGGTACAACCATAGATTAGTAAGTTATAATCAGTTTAAAGTTAATTAATAATTTTAAAAAGCTAAGAAACTCTCTATATCCTATTGGAATGAAAACAGACTAGTCCCATTCTATATCCGATTGGCATACTATTATACTTTCATACCCATTCGGGTTTAAAATCGAACAATTAGTCTCTTCATAGGACATGTTCGATCGAAAAAGAACAGTTCACTCCATACAAAACGCTGCAAAGTGGCATTAGTCGCTTGTTCCTTTGCGACTAATCCCAGACTTGTCAACCTTTATGCAAGGTTTATTGTAACTCCGAATGACATTGGTATGGAAGGTATGTTGAATTCATAGATATTCGTGGAATATAAGCTGTTTGCCCAACTGCTGATCCTGTTTCAATAAGCTTTGATTTAATGTTAGCTTCCAAAACAAAGTAAATCTGCAAAAATTTCAGACTGTTGCCGTTAGTAGGAAGTAATGACTCGATGCGTAGGTAGACTTCTTCTTAAATTTGGCCCAAAGGAGCAAATTTGAAATAAGGTGTTATATTTTCAAACGATGTTCAGAAAATGGCTTGACATAGGTGGGATCCGTGAATTAAGGATTTTAAAGATCCGGTTGGTTTTTGTAGTCTGGGCAACATAATTTTCCACCACCACAACCTAGTTCAGAGTTTAAGTTTTCTATATTTTTGAATTACGCCAATTTGAATATCAGTAAAGCTTAGATAATCAATATTACTTTGTTAAAGGAAGGCATATCTCGGTGTAAAATTGCGCGTTGATCGTGCTTAAAGCATAATGCGTCTTGAATACGTACCCAAAAACTGAAGAGAACGACTCCATTATAAAAAGGACAAAATTTGCGTTTTCTTTTTCGAATTTTAAATGCTAAAATAAATAGCACTGAGCTTATTTGCCGCCGCTTTTTATTTCCTCAATCTACAATATATGTATGTATATATATGTGTACAAATGTGGAATGTGGAAATGTGAAAGAAGTTTGCCCAGCAAAACAAATTGTTTGATGCCACCAACATACCCGCACACGTATGTGCAAGCAGTCTAGCTGGTTAAACATAACTTGCTTTTCGTTTTTGTTTCAAAGGGAAAATAAACGAAAACGAAACGGCTGAAAACTGTAGGTCTCTCAATTTTCGTATAAAAATATTTTGTTTAATTTGTTTATAAAACAAATAGTGAAAAAAAATAAATAGTGTATTGGGCTACGGTGGCGACTTATTGTAATTGCGCTAAGTAAGAGTTTTCTGAAATCTATTAAAAATACCGCAGAAACAATAGGTGCAACAAGGATAGATATATAGTACAAGAAGGCGACAATAATCCACATGTATACAATAAATTTTTCACATTTTTCCTAAAGCTCTTAGCAACGTGATTATGACATGCACCTTTTGCTCCCAATTCAAGGGACACCCGTAACCGTCATGTTACTATGTAACGTGACCGAGACTGTTCTTGCTGGGTGCGTTTTTATTATTGCATTCACTCAGTTCACTAAATTTTTGATTTGTTGTCAAAGCGAAACTGTCGTGTAAAGCGAAGCTTTCTAACATGTATAACAACTTGTTTCCTCTCAGTGCTTTCCAACGGTAAAGTGGGAGGGACGTCACAGCCAAGTTACTCCGCCGAATTTCAGATCAATCAGCGCATTCTTATATTCCATTATTCTTGTATGATATGTGTACAACGTATTTTCATCAAAAATAAAGAAAAAAACAAAGAAACAAACATTGAAATATGAGAACTGTAAAATAAAATAGTAAATAAATTATACGTCTTCTTTTTTAAGGTATATGCTATTAACTATCAGTGCGAAAGCGATAGCGCGTCTAATTAAGTAATTTCATGAATAAACTTTTTTAGTGGACGAAATCAGTCAATGGCGCACTAATAACAAAGCAGTTGTCTATTTAGTAAGTATTTAGAATATTGTTACTTTCAAATTTATTTCTTAATTTGGCAACACCTAAACCATGGTGTCAAGGAGCTGTCATTGTATTAAATTTCAAGTATAGGAGCTAGTTTGAAAAATAGTTCATTTTTAAATATCGTTCATTCATTATTTTCAAAACTGCCCAACCCTACTTTAAATACGTATTACGGCAAGGTTGTATGCACAGTGGAATCTCGATAATGAGTAATCTGTCTGCCCCTTGAAAAAACTGTAAGCCCGAAAAAATACATGCTGCTTTGCTCCCTGAATATTTCGTTTTTTGTGTATAGTTCAATTTTCTAAATATCGTTCTACACTTTTAAGGTTATACAACTCGTAATCGGGGAACTGAAAAAATACCTCGTGTATGTGATCGTTTTAAATGGTTTCATCAAAAAAGTTCTAGAGTTCATAGCCTTCATATATAGCATTGCATTTGTTTTGCAGTCCCTTTAAATCGTACTTTTAATTTTCCTCTCCATAACTAGTAATCTCTTCAAGTTGAAAATCGCGATGAATCGCAATCGGTTATCGGTCCTTTAGATTACGAGTTATCGAGGTTATACTGTGCTTATATTCTGTTTTTGGAAATTGCAGATGCAATATTTAATTACTGGTATTTGTATGCAGTGTAGCATTATCAATAATTGCCAGATATTCGTATTTGTCGAACTAACTACCTATTGTTTTTACTGACTTCGAGCTTTAGTTTGAAGCTCAGCACGCAAGGTCTGCTTTTAAGTATTTCAAAGGTATTAACAAATGCTGTACTTTATATGTGCATATATATTCGCATACATATGTATGTTCATAGCTGTAGTATGAATGCGATTCAATGAGTGATGGCATTACTCGTATTCATAATATTTTTTAATGTTTGCTTATACGTTAAATACTTCTAGTAAGTACCAGTGGCCGGTCTGAATGAATAGTAAAATATAATCGAAACCTTCTCCCTTCCATAAGGTAACGACATGATCGAATGAAACATACATATACAAACATACAGTGGGTGATCATATCATTGTGCTCAAAGAACTTTAAAGCAACAAAAACTCATTTAAACGAATTTATTTCCATAGGACATTCTTTTTGTTTTGGTATATACTATTATATGTCCTCTTGTTTACTTTTTTATAATTTTTCTAGTTTGCATACGAATGGTCGCCGCGAATAACGTGCTAAGCGGCGAAATTCTCAAAAGTGTCTATAAACAAATATATACGGTATTGTGTATACCACTATATTGCAGCCAGTTTTTTTAACAATCTTTCATAAAAGTATAACTCATTGTATTGCATGACCTATATAAATAACAGTTTAAAACATTTTACATAATTCATGAAAACTCAAAAAATTGCAAAAAATTGTCAAACTTTTTAATCAGAATTTTTAAAAACTTTTGAGTATGCAGTTATGTAGCCCATTTAATTTTACTATATTAAACTAAAAATTAGCGTTTGTTTTTGATAATTTTTTTGCTGACAATTATTCGCATAACTTCTCTTTTGATCAGTCTGAAGTTACACCATTCGCAAAATTTTATTCAATCTTTTAGTAATTCCTTAATTATAAATACAATAATAATTTTAATAATTTGGCATATACATACATCATATAGGTTGACGTTTGGCCGAACATCTTCTTCAATTTTTCCTGTTTGGTTATACGATTCAGAATTTCTGGCCCAAAGACATAAATATTAAAAAAAAAAGGTTAATACTTAAAAATTATTGTCCACTGTATTATATGTATGTACATATGTTCACTGTAAGTGTTTGGCAAAGTACAATTTCATCGCACTCACGAAACTACTTTGAGAGCTTTAAAAATGTCAATATGCAGTATAAGATCACTGTTAATGTGACACTCACGCAAAGTATTGACGGGTTGTGTTGATCCTTTATTTCGTTCTTAATTATTTGCGCAATTCTTAAATTCAGTTAAGTGTAAGACATAACAGCTGAAAGTGAAATATGGCTTTATATTATTTAATTGGCATTCTATTCTTACTATGGGTTTACATTTTGTGGAGCCGGAGAGAATTTTACAAGTTAATATTTAAATTACCTGGCCCTCTGGGCTATCCTGTAGTGGGTATGGCTCATCGACTAATGAAGCGGGAAGGTAAATTAGTAACCAGATGAAGCTAAAGAAAAATTTAAATAAAAATTATTCAACGTGGAGCTGAAATAAGATAAATCACTATTAACAAAAAAAAGGAAGATAATTCGAACTGAAGAAATGAAGAACATATGTATGTACATATGTATGTGTTTTTTTAATATTTACTAAATAAAATCATGAAGGAGGCAACAAAAAATAGTGTAGAAGGCATTAAAATTGTGTAATAATTATTGAACATTAAAAATTTCCAATTTATCGCGATTATGAAAATTGTTATCAACCTTTATTATTTTAAAAACGTTCGTGGCGGAACAAATGCAAAATTTCATCAAATGGAAAATATCACTTTACAAAATCTTGAATAAAAATAATAATACAAATTTGGTGCTTACATCATCAGTTTGGTCGAAGTTCTCCTACAATTTGTGGAGTGCGTCTTGATGGTGTAGCTCAAATTGAGAGACCCGCAGGTTTTCGGTAATCTGAATGGCTATGATTTAATGAGAAAAAGAACGGGTACTCCGGTTAAAGCACTCACAAGTATTTGGCTGCGATGACCGCCATTGGAAAAATTGTATTTCTGTTATGAATTACCTGACTAAACTTTGAGAACATTTGAAGTTTTCTTTTTACAATTGTGTGTATCTGGCACCGAAGAATTGAACAAAATATGCATCACTGCATGTTTTTTAGGCGATCCGTGCGATAATGTAAAACGCATCAGCATCTTATTTGATGTCTGTTCTCATAACGTATTGGCTAACTGGTATGCGAATTAACAGGCACTGAACTTGTTGAAGCGAACACTCCCTGCTGGCGAAACTACTACATACTGTACCGTATTGTTCAGCTCCCAATACATCCGCACTACGAAAGTACAGAATTTACCAATATTTTATAAAATATTTAAAAGTAATTAGTATTTGAACCCTAAGCAAATGCTCAAAGTTATTTCCGTAAACAATGTCATGGTCCCGCCGGCCTATATAATTAAGTATAAAAACAGGTCTAGACCCATGTAGTACTATCAGACCTACACCCAACAAATAAATAGATCCTCTGGAACTGAATATGCGTCTTAGAGATATTTCGGATCCCTATCTGTAAGTTTTTTTTTTAAATAAAATATTTATAAAATATATGTATTTATAAACCGGACTGTAAATATACTTTTAGAAATATTCCAATACCCACAAGCGGCATTCGCTTTAAAGCTAGAAATGGAATGTAACAAGAAGGGAAATAAATAATTTCACCAAATAAAACAACCTTCAACTTCTCAGAATCAAATAATCTACCCCTTTTTTACTTGCCAAATACGGATAATTGTTTTTAAACTGGTGAAAACTCTCTGCAAACATATTTTTAAAATTAGACTGTGAAATTTCTGTTAACTTATTAATTTCAAAATATTTCCAAAATGCAGTTTTCGTTTGACACCATATTGCTGTATTTAATTTCACTGGTCAAATTTAAGCGTTTTAAAACTTTAAAAACTGATTTTGGGACCCGAAATATACGTATATGTGCCATATCTTATTGAAATCTGTTCTGCCACCGTGCCACGTTTTGAACTGTAATTGAAATGAGCCGAAAAATTAAATCCGCGCCTATAGCCCCAAGTGAAAAAATATAGGAATTAGAAGCGTAAGTAAATACATATGTATGTATATTACGACAATAAAACAACCTCAAGTTAAAACGTAGTTATAAAAAGGTCTGGAGAAAAAAGAGTCAGGAATTAGTTCTAATTTGATAAAAAAAGAACTCATTGCAAAAGAGTTGACCAAAACTAAAAAAACTAACATATGCTTAACCTATTTGGATGTGCAAATATTTTTTTTTTAATATTTTCGTACTCGTGTTTATACTCTTCTAACATTTTAAATTATTTTTCTTCTTCTTAATTGGCGCTATGCCCGCAAAATGGCTTAATATACCTTCTGAAATGGTTCATGTTTTCGTGATCATTGAGATTATCAAATATTTCTATCAAACAATCGATGGAACTTTTTATTACGTCCACTTTCAGAGAACATACTATACCTGGAAGCAACAATTCTTATTACGAGTGAATATGTCCTTTAAAAAAATAAATATCACACTGTTTATTATTTAATTGTACAAGTTGTACTTATAATTATAACAACTTTAAGTATTTATATTATATTTTAACAGGTTTTAAATATTTGCATATACTATGAGATCAATTAAAATAAATAGAATATAACAATTGTAGTTTTTTTAAATAAAACAAAAACGGTTTGGGATATGAATTAAATTCTTTATTCCTGTGAAAGTACATTCGATGCCATTATGTATGGAACTCGATTTCTTTTGCATGTGGACCACGGGCACGCTTGCAGAAGTCCAGACGCTGAACCCAATGTTTGACGGTTTTCATGCATAAATCGGCCGATACTGCTGCAATTTCACGTTTGATATCCCTATGAAGTTCATCAATTGTCGCTGGCTTGTTGGCATAGCGTCAAATCGCACGACCGAGGCGGCCAATTGACTGGGCTATTTTGTGAGATAACACATTCACCAAACTTGGTTTTCAATAAATCGATTGTGACATTCGCTGTGTGGCTTGTGGCGCCGTCCTGTTTGAACCACAAAAACATTCGGTTATAATTGAGCGGTAGCGATTCCCATTCACAGTAACGTGCCGGTCTTGATCATCACAGAAGGAGTACGGCCCAATGACGCCGCCGGCCCATAAATCGAACCAAACCGTAATTTTTTCAGGATGCAATGTTGACTCATGGAGTACGTCTGGATTGCTGCCTGTCTAATAAGGCATATTTTGCTTATTGACGAAGCCATTTAGCCAGAAGTTTAGGCCATTGACTCCGAATTTCGGTAGTAAATTTTAATAATTTCGACTCGTTGTTGGATCGTATATCTTTCCATGATGAAATGGCAAACCTTACTGAAGAGAAATGTCAAAAGAGTGGGAAAAATATGGAGTCGTTTGCTGTCACTATCGGTCTACTTTTGTAGCGTCCCTATTGCAAGACCCTTTACTAAACTTAAAGTGTGAAAATCGTGATTTTCGCCTATAGTTGAAGTTATGTAGCATAATGGTTTTAATTTTTTTGTAAAATTTCTGCCAACATCTTAAAGTACAAGCCTTGCCCTCTAAAAATCATCTTTTTTTAAGAGTTGTGTGTTCTGAATAGTAGAGAGCTTTATCTCGCTTCACATAACGATTTCACGATTTGGTAGTCGTACAAGGGAGGCTTATACTGCATCGTTTCAAAGGTTCAAGTCACAATTCAACAAAAAAATACAATTTTTAAGGAAAGCCAGACTTCACGAAAGTCTTGTTCAGATAAAACTGACATGTTTTCTTATGTTATGTTATGTGTGCGGAAAATCTGAGACTTCTGATATTTGTAGGAATATTAATGATAGGGTATAAGGAAAGTACTTAGAATGATACAATATACCCACGAAAAACTTAGATAAGCTATGGGTACGTTGATCTATTTGCAATCGAATGAAGTTTGTTAAATGGAAAGAGACAAAAAATATGTATTCAACCATCTGTTTGGCTTGAGGCTAAGAGTCAGCATGATGACTTTTAGTTTTGTGCAGGTAGTGTCACGGGCTACAATAAAAAAGCTAAAACAAAAGATATTTTAAATATCATTCCGTAGAAAGCGTTACCCCAATCGAAAAAATAGAGATTTCCAAAAATACAGATTACCATCAAAGTAATTTTGATAAAATTCTTACAGCAGAAAATGAAAAAATAAAGTGTATATGAATGTCCTTTCGATGACAGAAATCCGCTACTTTTTGACCAAAATTATTTAGACGATCTTATTTGTGATATTAAACTTCCTAAATATTCATCCGAACTACTTGGTTCAAGGCTAAAGAAAGCAATTTATTATCGCCTATAAGAAAAATCACTATTTACAGAAAAGGACACAGGAAGTTTCTAAATATTTTGCAAGTGATAATTCCATGGTTTACTGCAACTTTATCAAAAGACTTATAAGTTTGTTCAAAACAGATATCTGTGGGCTAGTAAATTCTAGGATTTTCATAGATTCTTGGAAAAAAAGTCTTAGAACAGTATTATTCCATAATGGTAATGAGTATGCAGTAGTTCTTATAGGCCATTCAACTTTTTTAAATGAATCGTATGAAAGCTTGAAATATCTTTTGGATTCAGTTAACTACAACTTAGATCAATGGCATATTAGAGGTGATTTTAAAATAATCAATCTTTTAGTTGGTTTACAATCAGGTAATGTAAAATATCCACGTTTTTAGTGTCTTTGGGATAGTCCTGATCGACGCTTTCATTGGACACAAAAAGATTTGCCAAAAAGTCGGAGTGGATGCTTGGTTCTCAAAATGTCATTCACATAAGTCTTTTCGATCTGGAAAAAATTTCGTTGCCGCCACTTCATATTAAAAATTAAAAATGAAAGTTCGAGAAGTATATGGCGAAAACAGAGAATAATTCTTGGTTTTGTTTTAAAAAGGTAGTATACAACTTTCGGGATAAGAAATATACGAGTAAAGCTGCTTTATCAACAAAGTTATCTCGTTTTCCAAAAATTGGGGTATCAAATGTTTTAATATCTTTCAGATTAAGTTTGGAATTTATAAAAATTGCGTGCCAGGAATCAAAAAGTATTGTTATAGAATTCCGGAGTAAATAAAACTAAATAATTTCGGAAACAAGTTTTATAAAAAATTTGCAATAAATCTTTGAACAATGGGAGGCTGAGTAAAACGAGGTTGATTGTTTTGTCTTCATATTTGTTCAAGAACTGCTTATCTTTAGCATATCCGCTTTTATTGATTTTCATTATATTCATTGCTGATTGGAAAGTTACTTTCATAAACCTGATCTTTGAAAGTGGAAACAAAAACAATATTGGTAACTACAGGCCTATACTCGTATCTAGAATATTGACGATGTGTAAGCTTTACGAACACATTGTCAAACAAAAACTTTATTTTTCTGTTAGTTGGCTGATCTCTGTAGATCAGAATGTTTTCATGGCCGGAAAGTCTAGACCTATTAACCTAGTAATGTTCTCTGAGTACTGCATAACAGATTTTAATAACCGCGCATAAGTCGATGCTGTGTATACTGACTTTTCTAAAGCCTTTGACAAAGTTAGTCGTTCTCTTTCATTGTAACTATGTACCTTAGGTGTAAATTCTATTTTTTTAAGTGGATAAAGTGGTATCTATCTCATCGAAATTGTGTTGTTGTAGTGGATGGTGTACCTAGCATCTCGACCTTTCATTGCGTCCTCAGGTCTTCCACAGGGAAGTGTATTAGGCCCGCTTTTGTATGTTTTTTTTTATTAATGACATATCCATCTGTTCTAATTGTTTTCTGTATTTTGATTATATGAAAATATACTCTGCGATTTCGTTGAAAAGGACTTAGATAATGTTTTCATTTGGTGTCTTAACTAAATGTAAAAAAATCTTTCCATATATCGTATTCTAAGTCCCGCTTCCTGTCCCTGAACTGTGCGGACGTGTTTTTGGAGCCTCGTATTGAATCATCTGATAACATCAAAAGTGGTGAGTCGCTTACCAACAATAAGGGGCCTAGAACTCCAATTGCAAATTTGGAGCAATTGAATTCTCAATCGTTGTTAAGCTCATCAGCGCATTCGTCTGCATCAATCGACTCTGCGTGGGTTGAAGTGAAAAATAGAAGGAGACTGCTGCTGCTGGTAGCTACCCGAGAACATCGTCGATTATGCTATGAAACATGCGCAGCTTATCTGCTACAAATTGATAAAAAAAGAGGAGAAACCAGATTCTCTTAAATACATACATACATACATATGTAAATTTTAAACTGCTGAAACCAGAGGTATGTTCGCCAATTCCATTTTTGTCAAAAGCAAGAGAAGCAACCGCTACCGAATTAATTGATTGTTGTATTGCTAACAAACGCATAAAAATGTATTACCAAAATACTTCTGGACTTAGAAGTAACACCAAGAATTTGTACATGTTAAGTTCTCTTTTAGAACACGATATCTTTTTAATGCTGAGTATCTCAATTTGAAATGCTTTAATGTTTTCCGCACGGGTATAGATCCCATTAAAACTGGCTGCAGCAGAGGAGGCGGTGTGTTGATTGCAGCTCGCTGCAATTTACGGGCTTCGCTCTATCAACTGAATGATAGCACTATCACTTGACTATCTACTCGATCAACTATGCGTGCGTCTATAAATCTTATGTTGACAACGTTCTGGCTCTTCAGCATGTCTTTGGCAGTAATCAATTATGTGTTCCCGGTTATTTTAATTTAAGCAATGTAAATTGGAATTATCTAGATAATAATGCTTTTTATTTAATCCTACAAATATTACACGTTTAAATGAGTCATACGTTATCGATAACACAGTGTTACAAAATGGAAAAAATTGAATGAACTTTTAAAGTGGCATAGTGGAAATTGTTCACCTGGTCGAATATAACTCAAAACGGTTTTTGAAAAATTTGTAACACCCTCAAAATCTTGCTTTACCGTTAAAAACCCGTTCTTCGGATGTGTACGCGCTAATCTTTTCATTACTTGGCCATTTCTATACCGATTTTCAATATGAAATATGTTTTGGAAAGGTAAGGATTATACCTATCTATTTTTTGAGCTAGCGTGTTGTAAGTTTTCATCGGGTAAACTTGGAAAATTTGTTTTTTCTTCAAATTTTTCTACTTTGACCGCATTTTATTGCAGTATTTTACTAAAAACATATCAAGTACGAGGAATTATTTTGAAAGTATATTCATGTCCAAAAATTTTGAGTGTTCATGCAATGAAATCGGACAAAAATTGACGAAGCTATTAAATTTTTTCTGCTATTAAATAAATTTACCTTGCGAAAAGTTTTTTTTTTAATTTTTCTACTTTGACCGCATTTCATTGCGTTATTTTACTAGAAACATAGCAAGTATGAGGAATTATTTTAAACACATTCATTTCCAAAAATTTTGAGTGCTCATCTAATAAATTTACGCCGTCAATTCAACCTTGCGACCGCTTCGCAATTATATTGATGACCAGAGTCTGCCGTTTGTGACTCCTATGGCTTGGCATTATCAAATATATCACAAGCCGGAGGATTGCTACTTTTGCCAAAGAAAAATCACAGATTAAAGCAGTGGAATATAGTAGACAGTAACTTTAAAGTAACGTCTGCACGAGACAGAGACCTACATATCTTCGTTCGAACACATTTTCAAAGCTGATGACACCAATAACAAACTAGTTTATTGCGTTGATGTGGATGAATTGTTTGCTGCACTCGATCACGTGCACTGTCCACAAGATTGGCGATTATTTCTAGACGGTTCTTGCAAAAGTAAGTATTTAATGTGTTATGAGTGTGAGAGAACTAAATTTGAATACAATTTATCAATTAATTTTCAATTGACTAACATCGTACATAGGTCTGAAAGCAGTATTGCTGCACAACAGAAATGAATTGCCATCAGTTCCAGTGGCATACGCTACTGATATGAAAGAGACTTATCAAACGATGGAAAAAATTCTACGATTGATTAAATACAATAAATTTCGCTGGCAGATTGTCTCGGACCTTAAAGTCCTGACAATTCTACTTGGAATGCAAGGTGGCTACACTAAATATCCTTGTTACTTTTGTGAATGGGACAGTCGTGCCAAAAATCATTACAAGTGTAACATATGGCCACCGAGAAAGTTTCAAATTGGCAAAAATAATGTTCTCAATATTGCATTAGTTAAGCCTGATGATATAATTTTGCCGCCATTGCATTTAAAATTGGGGTACATGAAACAGTTTGTTAAACGACTCGAAAAAAACAGCGAGGCTTTTCTACACCTGAAACTTGTATTCTCCAAGTTGAGTGACGCCAAGATTAAAGAAGGTACTTATAAAAATTTCCCAACAAGAATTCTTCAAAAAGAATTCATCCTAATTTATTTTTACATTTTGATCAGGCGTTTTCGTTGGACCGCAGATTCGTAAGATTATGACTGATGATGACTTCATAAAAAAATTGAACCCAGTAGAGAAAAGAGCATGGCTGAGTTTCATTTCTTTGTGCCGAAACTTTCTTGGAAACACGAGAAGTTCAAATTACGTTGAGGTGGTCCATGAATTTTTGGAAGCTTATGGAGAAATGGGATGCAACATGTCTATAAAAATTCACTTTTTGCATTCTCATTTGGAATTTTTCCCGGATAATCTTGGTCAATTCAGCGACGAACAAGGTGAAAGATTTCACCAAGAAATCTCCAATATTGAAAAACGGTTTACAGGAAAGAACCAAGTTAGGATGATAGCTAATTACTGCTGGTCACTCAAACGTGAAACAGATGACTCGTCTTATAAACGCAGAAGATCAAGCAAACATTTTTAGCTATAAAGTTATTTAGCATTTTAATGATAAATTTTTTTTTATTTTCAGTCACAATAAAAATTTGAAGTTGAAAGATAATCAAAATGTATGAATTTTTAAATATGGTCATCATCTAAAATAATTTAAATAGTAATAACTCTGTCAATTTCCAACCGATTGAAATAGCTTAATCGACGCAGTACTAAATTCACTTTAATAATATTGTCTTTGCTAGGTACCTTTCTGAATTAAGACTATCGTAAAATCGTAGTCAAAGTTTCAAAATTAATTTTTTTTTATTAAGTAACGATTTTTTTTCTCTGTAGCTTCGTCAGTTCTCGTTTGATTTTGATGAGTTATACGCCATTAAAAATAGTGATTTGTCACCTTTCAAAATATATAAACCGGATCGGATGAAAATTCGCAAAGATATTGATGATTGACTAGCGAATCACCTCAAAAAAAGTTTTTTGGCCCTAAAATGAGATTTTGGGGGTGTTTCGCAAATTTCAAGTATACAGTTTTTCTTAGTTTTATAAGGCCTAACGCCTAGGCTAGGTCTCTTTCAAAGTTAATTTTCAGTGTTACACTGTGTAATTTATTGAGTGTGAGCCTAACCCAAATTATTGGTATAGCTAATAATTTGCGTCGATTTCTTGATTTGATCTTTATAAGCAGCGACTTGAACTTTGTTCTGTCAGAAGCTGCATCTTCATTTTCGCCAACTAATTTATGTTCATCACATTTCGACATTGTTGGAGGTTGAATTTTTAGAATTTTTTAATAGTTCTCTTTCGATTAGTGAGCCTTCATTTAATTTTAATTGCTGTGATTTTAATGAGCTTGATAAGGCATTAAGTGACACTAGGTGGAATTTTTCCTTTAGAAATAAATAAGTTGCTACTTGCTTTAATTTGTTTATAAGTTCGCTTTTCGAGATATGTAGTAAATGTGTTCCAATTTTTAAGGGTAAGGTTTATAAAATTCGCTAGTATTCAGTAGAGCTTGAGTATATTTATTTATTTATTTATTTAAATTCAGTCAAAAGAACACAATCCTTACTGACTATTAACAAAAGTGTTTAAAAACTATTTAAAGTACTTATATAATAAACTACGAATTGTGCACCTTGGAAGAGATGGATCAAGATCAATTATAAGATTCATTTCCGAAAAAGTTCGCATCAGAGGAGCATTTTTAGCATAATTAGTACTAGCAAATCCAATATAAAATATGTAGAACTGTCTCATACTGCGTAAAGGGATATTAAAAGCTAACCTTGCCAAGCGGTCAGAACAGTTTATTGATCCGGTTCAGATATTTGCACGAAGGAGCAGGCGAGAAAGGCACTTCTCCTATTTAAAGTCATTAAATTCAAGAGAAGACAGCGATATTCATAAGCGGGTAAAAGGTCACTAAATTTTAACGAGCGAAGAGAAAATTTGATAAAAACATTTTGAATGCGTTCTATACGATTGATATGCGAGACTTGATGAGGCCTCCAAATAAAAGTGGCGTAATCCAGCCTAGACCCTCACAAAAGTTGTAAACAGAAGTTTTAGTGAATATGGATCAGAAAAAGCGATGCTACTACGTTGAAGAGAAACTCAATTTTGTATCAAAGTAAATACCTAAGTCCTTGACCTCGGACACGCATTTTAATTGTGTGCCTGAGATAAAATAATTTGTAGAAATTGGCTAATGCTTTCCAGTGAAAGTGCAGTGAGAACATTTATTAATATTCAAAGATAGCCGATTTTGGGAACACCAGACAGAAAACCTATCTAAGTGCAACTGGAGAGAGAGAAGAGAGTCATCATAGCTTTTTATTTCAGAATAGATCTTAAGGTCATCTGCATATAAAAGAAATTTGGCTACAGAAAAACAGGTATCAATGTCATTAATAAACAGAGTAAAAAACAAGTGTCCCAAAATGCTACCCTGAGGAACACCCGAAGTCGCAATGAAAGGACGTGAAGAAACGTAGTCAAACGCAACTACATAAATTCTTCTGGACAAATACGATTTAACCCATTCAAGAATAATTGAATGAAATCCCAAACAAGCTAATTTCACAATTAATATCTTGTGCGAAACTTTATCGAAAGCCTTCGAAAAGTCAGTATAAATTAAGTCAACTTGATACCCATTTTGGAAGGACGAAAAGCAGTCTTCCGTGAACACAGCGAGGTTGGAAACTGTAGATCTCCCTTTAACAAATCCATGCTGATTAGGAGAAATCAAACTGCTGACAGAAAAAACCAACTTTTCTTTAATGATACATTCGAAGAGTTTAGAAACCGTAGATAGTTTAGAAATAGGCTGATAATTGCGAACATCATTTTTGTTACCACTTTTAAAAATAGGGGTAATTGAGGTTTTTTTTCCAATCATCAATAAAATCACCAGAAGAGACTTATTAAAGATTAACGTTAGAGGTATAACAAAAGCAGGACACATTTTAAGAAGTACAACGGACATCCCGTCAACATCCATGAGTTTAGACGGTTTTAGACAGGATATAACTACCTCTTAAGACATCATCCTCCGTTATTTTAACAGACCCAAAGGAAAGCGAGGAATTGGAGGCAAAACTATCCCCAACTACATTTTCAGTGTCTGTGTCAAAATTAGCACTAAAAAATTCTGCAAAAAAGTTGGCCGCATTCTCAGCCGAGTTAGCGTGCTTATCTTTGAAAAAACCCAAAGAAGGAATATTAGAGCCTGATTTCATGGATTTCAAGTAACTCCAAAATACTTTCGGACTACTTTTAATACTGGCTTCATACTTTTTAATGTACTTTTTATACAATGCTCTATCTAGAATGTTGAATTTTAACAAATAAAATTTGTAACGACCGAAATAATGCGAAAGACCATATACATACATACCTTGAATCTTTTATGAAATTTGTTTTTACAATTTCTCAAGTGTTTCAGTTCATTATTGTACCAAGGTAACTTAAAGGAACGCCTAGGGAACGTTGGAATCAATTTGAGACACATTATAAGTTGTATATCTGGAAAGCTCGAATGATTTTGCCGTATTAAGGTGCATAAACAATCGCCGCCAGTCGTAACTACGCACCACTGAATTAAAATATATAAAATTGCATACATCATAATTTAGTTTGATCCATCTACTTCCGAGAGGTGCAGTAGGAAAATCATAGTGGTATGTGATATACAGTAACTGCTGAAATTGGAGAGTGACATTCATCCAACTTAAAGTTTAAGTTGCTACTTATAAAAACAAGATCTAGAATTCGATTATTATTGTTAGCAAAATTATTAATTTGGGGTAACCCATTACTTAACAGACTATCAGTTACATAACTTTCAGTTTCACTATTTACTTTGACAGGAATTAACGAAAAGTAATTATTTAAGAAAGACCAAGATATATTGGTTAAATTAAAGTCACCAAGAATGCAGAGGTGATGATCGCAAGCCTTGGTTGAGACATTGACAATATTATCGACATGCGCCTTATAGATGTCATCGCTGCACATATAAAAAGTAACTCTGACGAACAACGAACTCTAACTCAGAGTTGGTCGAGGAGCGAGTCAGCATTAAAAAGTTGAACGACCGAGGAACTAAAGTTACGTTGTATAGCTATTAAAACTCCACCACCTCTAGTAACTCCAGTTTTATTAGCATCTCTGCCTTTGCGGTAAACATTAAAGACACTGGGATCAAAAATTCATTGTCGAAAAAGTTTGAATTTAAACAGGTTTCAATAATGACAAAAATATAAAAATTTAGATGTGCACTGACTCTACGAAACTCTTCGGGATTCGTCCTCATTCCAGACACATTATGAAAATAAATTCGAAGATTTTTAAGTGACTCAGTAACGCGACTGGGGCAACTAAGTTGGCATTGGCTGACTTTCCTGTCGTGGAAAAAAACGAAAACGGCGTATAGTTATATTAGTAGGCCAAACTTCAGGCATCAGCAACTTATCAGTCAAATTCTCAGGGACTCCAAGTTTAAAATTTATTCTTTTCAACGAATCAGCTATAACTTTTTTTAACGAGCTTAAAGCATTACATTTTTGGTGATACCAGTGTGGTTATTGACGTATTCAACAATATCGTCAGATGTGACCGATGGCATAAAGGCAGACATATGAAACCATTTAAGTTGCAAAGCTACTTTCAAATCGTCATTGGAGCTAAAGCCCACAACTCGAACTGCATTTCTTTTATTATTTTTTTTGTGTGAGATTGTTGCTCAATTTTTATTTGCAGTAGCAGGAGACATAGCATTTGCATTCAGAATACTAGATGTGCACACTGTATCTTTATTTTTGATACTTATCACAGGCGCACAATTATTATTATCAATTTCTCCCTGTATAATAGAGACTGAGGTAGATGGCTTGCCAAGAGGTGGAAACGATAAGGCTATATATTAACTGGAGACTGAGCCGCTACAACAGAGTATGGCGAATTAGCAGTAAGAGAAACATGCGAGGAGCATAAGTGATTTATGTCAACTGTGCTGATCACTGCATTATTAGCACTAACACCAATTGAGACGTTCATAAGCGCAAGATTATTAGAATCAGCTGTTGAGATTTCACATAATGCTTTGTCGAGTGGTGAGAGCACCTATGTATTTAGCTTGATAAATTAGCCGTAGTACGAACTACAGTGGTAGAAGACGGCACTTGTTTAAGTGAGGCACCGATGAAATCACGAAGGTTACGGATCTCCGACGTGAGCATAACAATAGCATTGTCTTTTTAACTGATTTCACCCTGTATAGCCAAAATGTCCGCATGCATATTTTCTGCTTTTTTAAACAGCCGATTGTTGTCATCGCGCAGAGAGGTAACGATATTTAATATGCGTACATTCTCCTCCTTGAGAGCAGTTATCACGCTTAGTAGAGTAGAAACAGTAATTTGTTGTTCACTAGAGCATACGCTAGGCACTTCCAATTGCTTTGGACCTGCAACCGAATTCACTTTCTGAGAATCCGAAGACGATTTTTTAGAGTTTAATTGCGAGGGCACTGGCATCTCTTTTGAGGAAGCGAAAGGGGGAGGCGAACGAATAGAGTTTCGACGCACCGCCGCACATGACTTGCAAAAAAAGTTTTTGTCTGAATTGATTAGGAATTCTACATCAGAAGGTAATATACCAACACAGTCTGTATGAAAAAGATTATTGCACTTATATGTATGTTCTTTAAAAAGTACAAATCAACCGAAAGATAAAATTTTTATGAGCTTTATGTTTTATATAGAAAAAAGTTTAATGATTTAAATAAGTTATTCTATCATAAGTACATTAACAACTTAAAGGTTAATATAAAAAATAATCCAAAGAATTTCTGGGCATATATAAAATCAAGGAAAAATGTATCGAGCATTCCCAAAACTGTTTTTATAACGATAATTTTGCTTCAAATAGTGAAGCGGCGGTTAATTTATTTGCAGACATTTACTCATTAAATTTTGTGTCTAGTAGTCCTTTAGATCTACCAGTCAGATAGTAGGGCGGTGACTCCTTTTCCAGTGTAGCTGGAGTTCTGCGATCGCTAAAAGTACTGGTTGCGTATCCTCGTTCTGTTCGACAGCTGTTCGACAGGACTGAAAAGGAGAGACTTCTTACCTCGGATATTGAGGACGTCACCGGCGGGGTGCTGGAGGAGATCGAAGAGAATGATTATACTGCAAATAAATATCCAGCTCTCAAGCGTTGAATGTCTTTTTGATTTTTATTCTAAGCAAAAACTTGTCGCTTTGTATAGGGACAGTAATCTTACGTTGGTAACTGCGGCCAGGGGAGGACGTCTTAGATCTCACCCTGGTCTCTTCTGGGCTGTTATCGCGAATTTCGAATTGCAGGATACTAAATGTTCATTCCATTTCGAGCCATAGGTAAATTTAATTTACCCTGGACAATACTTGTCCTCAATATCTTTCCTATATCAATCTGACGAACACAGGCTTCTCTTCGACACTTATTTTTTTGACAACGCTTGACAGAGTGGAGACACTGGCATGAAACTGAATGCCCTCTATGTTTCTCCTTGTGGCCTGGTAGAGGAACGTCGTTTTCTCTGGGCGCTAGGCTTTTTCAAGCTGTTCAAGTCACCGGGACCTGTTGGCAGAATTCCCACACGACTAGAAGTGTCTGAGCAGGTGTCATGTACGGTAAGAGCTTTCCTGTTTCCCCTAAGGACTTCCAACCAATCATCCTTTTTCTTTTGTAATTTTTTTGAGCTCGAGGCCAGTTTTTAACAAGTATAGTACGAGAAAACAACGATTTTTAAAAGTGGTAGAAGTGATAGCTGCTATTTCGGAAATCATCACATCTCCTCGTCGGAGTTGTTAGGCGTGTACTCGACCACTCGACCACTCAGTCACGCTAACTGTGTGAAAATCGCTTTTTTCTCATTATCACTATCTGCAACCATACCGATATTAAGTGTGCTCCACACGCATGTACGAATAGCAGGCAGAAATAAACCTGGATACTGTTGCTAATATCATAGAGAAGTAGTTTGCACACCAAGACCTCGCAGTTGGTGCCTTCTTGGACTGGCTTTCAATAACCTCCAGCCTAGGACAATATTCAGATCCCTGGGTTTGAGCGCTTACTCTCATTGCCTGAATTTCGTATGGATTTGGCAGCTGCACTTTGTACGTATACGAAAAAGCGTCCCGTTGGTAGACCACCTACCACACAAGAGGAACCAGAGCAGTCTAGTACATTGGGACAACGAGCTCAGCATCCAGTGGCAGACGTACGTTATGATGGGTTACACCATATACCTAACTGGTTGGCCAAAACAGATGGTAAAAGAAAATGCAAGTACTGCAGAACGTCGCAAACCCAATGCGTTGGTGGTAAATGCCACGTCCATTTATGTTGCGGTGTTGCTAAAAACTGCTTCGAGGCATACCACACTAAACCATAGCTTTTAAGTACTTACAGCACATGTATATTTTGAACGTTATACATTAACTATTAATTAAAAACTGTTACCTGAACAACTTGCCTCTGTCTCATATATTGAATTTTTGGTTTCATATTCCCACAAGGAAGCCCTCAGGCCTCCTACTCTCCACCTCATCTGGAGTCTAAACCATAACATATATCGAAAATCTGACTCTAGATTTGTGTTTCCCGAGCCGTAGTTACCAAGGAAAAAAAGGGCATTCAATCTATGGCGGTTAAAGAGTGTGCATTTGAGGGTTAAGGTTTTAAGCGAACTCTCAGATACACTTCGTTAGGATCATGGACGGAGCGCTGCTCGAAATAGCCGCCAGGCCATGAATAGTGTCACTTCAGGCGACGTGAGAATTACGGATCGACGTTTTGATATGTCGTATGTGTACAAGTCGATGGCCTCACCAAAGACTCCTTTCAAATTACACAAACAGAGCTTATATCTGTTATACACATTATTATATAATGCACGGTAGGTGCTAAAGTCTAAAGTTTAATAAACATCACCATCCAGTATTTCAGGTATTGGGAGATGTGATTGTGGAGTGTCAATTTTAAAGTTACTTGTAACAAGAAAGGAAGAATCTAAGTTTGCGTGCAACCGAACTTTAAATACCTAGCACAAGTTTTTATTTTAAATAAACATTACTTGTTGTATACGATCAGAGAGTTAATGTTATATATAAAAATGAATGCGAGTCCTTTATAGGCGTCCAAAGTGCTTAACCGATATTTACGAAAATTTTACAGTAGGAGCATGTGGTTTTCGGCCCCAAATTACCCTGTATATATAAATTTGGAAAAGTGGACGATACCACGCCCCCATAGAAAAGATAAAGGATAATAATTTAAAATATGTAACGATACGGTGCAGATGAATGATATCGGGTTTATACGTAGATATGTCTTTGGAAAAAATGGCGGTGCCGAGCCCTGCACAATAAAAAATATTAATTTGTGATATGCTTCTTGATATTGTAACATAAATTGATGGGCCTACAGTTTAACGCCGACTCCTATCAGCAACTGATTTTTGTGAGAAGCAGAAATACACTCGGAGGTTTGCTATTGCCTGCCGCACATAATACACACATCCCCCTTCCTTGGTTTGGCCGTGTACCATTTTTACGTGTAAAACATTTTGCTTCTTAGATGCACGATATATACCACCATAATCACAGGTTCTTTCTTGTATAAGCAAAACAATTACCTATTATTATAATAATATAAAATAAGAGCTTTCTAATCACAATTTATCTGTAATAAAATACAAATTACATGTAATATTATTACGTACTGAGGGATAGAAAAAATTATATGAAATTGGCAGGCCGTTGGCTTTATATCAATATCTTGTCTAAGAAAATGTTCACAAAAACTATCTGTCTCCTGGGCGTCTTCTGGAGAAGGAATTACTGGTTTACCATCATCCATTATGCGTATCGGAAAAGGTGGGGGTAGACAAAGATTTTTCAAGTTATTGCTCCAATTTTCGCAGCAATCTCTTTCATCATATTTAACTATCTTAAATTCAAGGAGTAATAAAATAGAATGGAACGCTAACTAACATCTTCTGGCAATGTTAAAATGCTGCCAATGTTAAAATGCATGTTGCAAAAGCGGTAAAATACACAAATTCAATGTTGCGGAAACATTATCTTGTTGATAGGTATTTTCCGAATTAAAAAATTTAAAAAAGTAAATAATTTATTGAAAATTTACAAATTTATAATGTAATATAAACGAATTTAATATAATGGATCCTTTTATTAAAATTTATTTCAATATTTCCTTTTCCTAGTAACTGATGAAGTGAAATAATTCCAATTTAATTTTAATTAATATATATTTTTAAAATCTTTTTGTTTTAATATTAAATAATATGAAACATAATAGTTTAATAAAAGATTTTATTCCAATTTCTTTATATTACACATCTTAAACTATTTAAAAAAATTAAAACTTTTCAATAATTTTGTATATTTATTTGCAACGCAATAAAATTAGAAGATAAATGTAATTGAAACAAGATTTCCAAAAATTTATGAAAGTTAAGAAATATATCGTATTTAATTTTAAAAAAAATGCATAAAAATTAGACATGGCACGAAAAAAAAGCTGGGATTCGAACTATGGGGCAAGAGTTAAAACATGCAATATGAGAATGTGGCAGGCGACTATACGCGCTAAGCCACAGCAGACAGTTGATGAAGTCCGCTTAAACGGCTAATTATGCAAACCATAGCAATGTGTATGCAAAAAAGAAGAACAATTTACGAATCCAACTAAAAATGAAACAAAGAAGAAAAAGTAGTAACCCGAGAAAAAACTGTTTTTTGCTTGCCAGCGGGGCAAGTTGAGACGGAAGAGGAGTTATGCAACAATTGTGGATAAGAGAAGGGTTGAAAGGGAAAGGGAACGGTAAGCTAAAGAATATTCTTTTCTGTTTTTCGGCAATTTTTGTGTCGATTCGCCAATTGCGCGTGCACGTGTACGCAAATGAATTGATGCGCATTTGGACAAAAGTTCTAGAATGTTCTAGAATGTTCTAGAATATTCTAGAATGCCAGCAATTTGTCAGACTACGTTGGCAAATTGCATTATTGTCTGATATTGCGGTGTTGAAATTTTCAATGACCGTCGATGGTTTGTAAAATTGAAGATTTTAGCATTTTTGTGTTCGTCGCGAAAAAGATCGTTGAGGGGAACATTTGCGTGCGCGGGGAGATGAAATGCTTGCGCTTATGAATGAACGGCATTTGTTTTTAGGAATACGCGCACGCGTTTATGAATGAATTTTTTGTTGTTGTATGTAGTTTCAGATATTTTAGAATATTTGGCGCCGGCGCAAGCACAATTAATTAGATTTAGCGTAGGTCAAGGTTGAATTTATGCACATGCAGGTAAGTACACACATAGTATGTGATTATGTATGTACATGGATGCATATGAATTTATGTACATAGATAGATATGTACATAGATATGCATACATATGGATGTGTGCATATATGATTGTATACTTGATGATATATTAGTTATTTATGAAAAATGTAGTATTCACTGAAAGTATACATATTGATATCAATATACATACATATGTACATACATACGTATGTATGTACGCTAGTGCAAGAATTTGCAAAAAAGTAAAAATCTAAATAAATTTTAAGCCAAAAGCGCGTGGCCAGGTTTCGAACTCGCGCAAAACGAAAGCATAAAGAATATTGCGATGCCTCTTAAAGCAACTGCACCACAGAACACAATTAAATTTATTGATCTGAATCGCTACTTGATTCAGTTTCCCGTGAATATTGTTTGCCAAGACAAATTTTTGATACAAATGAACAAATTTATAATATATGTAGATCGCATATTATTTCGCATCTACAGAAAAAGGAAATCAACATAGGAAACCAAACCAAATATTAAATTGGAAGCAAACTCATAGTAATATTTATTATATGTATTATAAAAAATAATTTTAAACATTTTTTTTAATTAAACGAACATAAAAATTTAATAATCCATGTTTGTAAGTAAAAATATAAAAATGCTTGAATATGTTATATTTCAAATTTTTTTCATTTTTTAAAATATTCATGATGTCATGATAAAAATACCATTTTATGCTTTTTTTCGTAAAAATTCAACAAATAATTTATTTTTTCAACAAATTTGTTCTTTTATTTTAAGTAACTACTCCTGAATATTTTTGAAAAATTTAAACAAGAGTTAACGATTTATTAATTTCATAGTTTGTAAAAAAAAATTCCATGTACACTTGCTTTTTTTAATTTTGAAAAATATTCATAATGACTTGCAAGTAAAAATACTACATAATGTGCATATGTATGTATGTACAGTACATAAATACATTCATATGCAATTTAATTTTAATTATTTGTTTATATTTTTTTTTAAATTTGTAATTTTAATGAAGTTAACGGAAAGTTTTAAAAATAACTATTTTTTTTAATAATTTTTCATGACAATTATTTTTGAAAACAAGATTTCAAATGTACGTACACATTTGTAACAATATTCCCATAAACATCTGCCACTTATCAACATTTCAGCAACAATTCAAACAGAGGAAAATGTTAATTCACATTTTCCATGCCTGTTAAGTCCTAAATTTAACATGTCGATTCCTTACCTGAAACCGTTCAGAATTCTTTTGGCAAGCAGTACAAGCTTTGGTTAAAATTGATTGAAGCTCGAGCCACATTTACATTTATCTTCTAATTTTATTGCGTTGCAAATAAATATACAAAATTATTGAAAAGTTTTAATTTTTTTAAATAGTTTAAGATGTGTAATATAAAGAAATTGGAATAAAATCTTTTATTAAACTATAATGTTTCATATTATTTAATATTAAAACAAAAAGATTTTAAAAATATATATTAATTAAAATTAAATTGGAATTATTTCACTTCATCAGTTACTAGAAAAAGAAAATATTGAAATAAATTTTAATAAAAGGATCCATTATATTAAATTCGTTTATATTACATTATAAATTTGTAAATTTTCAATAAATTATTTACTTTTTTAAATTTTTTAATTCGGAAAATACCTATCAACAAGATAATGTTTCCGCAACATTGAATTTGTGTATTTTACCGCTTTTGCAACATGCATTTTAACATTTGGCAGCATTTTAACATTGCCAGAAGATGTTAGTTAGCGTTCCTCTGCCAAAACCTTTCAGCTCTGTAAGAAAATAAATAAAAATGTTCGACCTGAGTCGTTTGCACCTTCTCATTGTTTGATCAGAGAACATCAAACAATGAGAAGGTGCAAAATTTGGTTCGATCCAAAAGAATTCTGAACGGTTTCGGGTAAGGAATCGACATGTTAAATTTAGGACTTAACACGCATGAAAAATGTGAATTAACATTTTCCTCTGTTTGAATTGTTGCTGAAATGTTGATAAGTGGCAGATGTTTATGGGAATATTGTTACAAATGTGTACGTACATTTGAAATCTTGTTTTCAAAAATAATTGACAGGAAAAATTATTAAAAAAAATAGTTATTTTTAAAACTTTCCGTTAACTTCATTAAAATTACAAATTTAAAAAAAAGCACATTATGCAGTATTTTTACTTGCAAGTCATTATGAATATTTTTCAAAATTAAAAAAAAAGCAAGTGTACATGGACTTTTTTTTACAAACTATGAAATTAATAAATCGTTAACCCTTGTTTAATTTTTTCAAAAATTTTCAGGAGAAATTACTTAAAATAAAAGAACACATTTCTTGAAAAAAGAAATTATTTGTTGAATTTTTACGAAAAAAAAGCATAAAATGGTATTTTTATCATGGCATCATGAATATTTTAAAAAATAAAAAAAATTTGAAATATAACATATCCAAGCATATTTATATTTTTACTTACAAACATGGATTATTAAATTTTTATGTTCGTTTAATTAAAAAAATTGTTTAAAATGATTTTTTATAATACATATAATAAATATTACTATGAGTTTGCTTCCAATTTAATATTTGGTTTGGTTTCCTATGTTGATTTCCTTTTTCTGTATTTATTTAGATTTTTACTTTTTTGCAAATTCTTGCACTAGCGTACATACATACATACGTATGTATGTACATATGTATATTGATATAAATATGTATACTTTCAGAAAATACTACATTTTTCATAAATAACTAATATATCATCAAGTATACAATCATATATGCACACATCCATATGTATGCATATCTATGTATATATCTATCTATGTACATAAATTCATATGCATCCATGTAAATATGTACATACTCACATACTATGTATGTACTTACGTGCATGTGCATAAATTCAACCTTGACCTACGCTAGATGAAAATCAAATCACAACGCAATCACAACCGCAGCTGCATTTGTGCCTGCGCTGGCGCCAAATATTCTAAAATATCTGAAACTACATACAACAACAAAAAATTCATTCATAAACGCGTGCGCGTATTCCTAAACACAAATGCCGTTCATTCATAAGCGCAAGCATTTCATCTCCACGCGCACGCAAATGTTCCCCTCAACGATCTTTTTCTCGACGAACACAAAAATGCTAAAATCTTCAATTTTACAAACCATCGACGGTCATTGAAAATTTCAACACCGCAATATCAGACAATAATGCAATTTGCCAACGTAGTCTGACAAATTGCTGGCATTCTAGAATGTTCTAGAACATTCTAGAACATTCTAGAACTTCTGACCAAATGCGCATCAATTCATTTGCGTACACGTGCACGCGCAATTGGCGAATCGACACAAAAATTGCCGAAAAACAGAAAAGAATATTCTTTTGCTTACCGTTCCCTTTCCCTTTCAACCCTTCTCTTATCCACAATGGTTGCATAACTCCTCTTCCGTTTCTACTTGCCCCGCTGGCAAGCAAAGAACAGTTTTTTTCTCGGGTTACTACTTTTTCTTCTTTGTTTCATTTTTAGTTGGATTCGTAAATTGTTCTTCTTTTTTGCGCACACATTGCTATGGTTTGCATAAATAGCCGTATAAGCAAACTTCATGAAGTGTCTGCTGTGGCTTAGTGCGTTTAGTCGCCCGCTGCATTATCATATTGCACGTTTGAATTTTAGCCCCATAGTTCGAAACCTAGCTTTTTTCTCGTGCCATGTCTAATTTTTATGGATTTTTTTTTTTTAGTTCAATACAATATATTTATTAACTTTCATAAATTTTTGGAAATCTTTTTTCATTCACATTCCTGTTCTGATTTCATTTCGTTACGAATGAATATACAAAATTTTTGAAATGTTTCCATTTTTTTAAATAATTTAAGGTGTGTAATATAAAGAAATTGTATTAAATTATTTTATTAAACTATTATGTTTGTTATTATTTAATATTAAAAAAAAAAGATTTTAAAAAAATATATTAAATAAAAATAAAATTAAATTTGAATTATTTCACTTCATCAGTTTCTAGGAAAAAAATATAAAATTAAATTTTAATAAAAGGATCCATTATATTAAATTCGTTTATATTACATTATAAATTTTTAAATTTTCAATAAATTATTTACTTTTTTAAATTTATTTAATTCGGAAAATACCTATCAACAAGATAATGTTTCCGCAACGTTGAATTTGTGTATTTTTCCGCTTTTGCAACATGCATTTTAACATTTGGCAGCATTTTAACATTGCCAGAAGATGTTAGTTAGCGTTCCTCTGCCAAAACCTTTCAGCTCTGTAAGAAAATAAATAAAAATGTTCGACCTGAGTCGTTTGCACCTTCTCATTGTTTGATGTTCTCTGCGCCAGCCAGCAGTTCAGCGGCCGAAAGGTTTTTTTCTTTGGTTGGCAACTTAATTACTAAAAAAGGAGTTCGCTTGAAGCCATGGAAACCGGAAGAATTTCGGAAATTAGTAAAAGTCTATGTATCGATGGGTAGAACTGTTTGTTGCAGTTGATTAGAGCGTCAATAAATGATTTTGCTCGTTGGTCTATCGGAATCTTTGAACAATGTCTTCAAGAATGAGGAGTGAAGACAAAAATGAATACTGAGAACGAACATGAAGGCTTTCTTTCCTAATATCCTCACATTTTCCACATGTTAAAGTCACTCGAAAATTCCCCACAATATCATTGGACCATTGGTCTTCAAAAAATTGCATTGTTGAACGTATTTCCTCTGCATTAAGTTCTGTGCATTTGCTTGGCGAAATATTCGGAATCTTCGACTGCAAAACACGATTGTAGCCCACTCAAGAAATGATCCAGAAACCGAATGTTGATGGACGGAAATACGATGCTGCTGCCCAATGCATCTAGGAGTCTCCAGTTCCACGTTGACTGAGAATTTTCACGAGTGTAATTATTTCTTTAAATAATTTGGTTGAATATGTTACGCAGGTGCTCAAATCACAATCTCTTCTCTGTAATAACAGGCTTAGGTTTTTTGTCAAGTTAAATATCGGCGTCAAGATCATCAATGAAACTATAAATTGTGGTTTGCTATTAATAAATGTTCCAATGAATGGTAAAATATTTTGGAATAATTGAAGCGAATCGAAGTACTCCACCCAACGAGTTTCGCAAAACTTCAAAAGACGTGTTTGCTTTGCTTGTGGACATTAGGCAGTGATACCATCTCTTAATATCAAGCCAGCCTTACCGCAATTACGAACTATAACTTTTTTGTATAACTTGTAGTCTCAATTTAATTGGGAACACATCAGACGACTCATCTGACTCGTCATATGAATTTTCTCACGTTTCATATAATTATATCCTCTAAATGTCAGTGCACCTCCATGAAAGTGCACTAACCTTTTTTCCCCTTGTGCGACTCTTCCAGTGTAGCGCCATAGCGACACACAGTGGTAGGCTGACGAAGCAAAATCATCCTTGTGCCAATTGCAAATACTCCGAAATGAACCTCTGGTAAGGGTGGAATCCAAGATTAGTAGACAAAATTAGAAAAAAAAACATATCGGCGACTTCTACTGAAAACCTGAATTTTTATCATTATAACGTTATTTGAAGCTAGCATTCAATTATAGATGTCGTACATAAAATTCGGGGAATACACCACGCGTATAAAAAATAATTTTGGAAAATGGGCGCTGTACATTAAAATCACAATAAGATTCTTTTCGTTTACATTTACAGACATCAACACAAGTCGTTTAAGTTTTCAAATTAAGTATATTATACATATATGTATATTAACTAGATTAATTTCATACATCAATTGCAAACCTTCCCCAGGTATTTAAAGTACGGTAGAACCCGAACATCGACTCCCTTTTTACTTGTTGTTTAAATTTATATCACACATTTTTTTGAACATCTGTCGCCTTAATAAAATAGTTTGCTTCAAAATTTATTTCTCCACAATTGAGCAATGCAATATATTGTAAGTTCTTACTTATGTATTATGTATTGTTTTTCAGGCATCTTGAAAACATTTCAAATGGAAGAGCAAAAGTTTGGACAACTTCTATTCTCATGGCTTGGCCCTTATCCATTTCTTGTTGTTGGGGATCCCCAAATAGCGCAAGAAATTTTAACATCACCTCATTGTGTTAATAAAAGTTTTATATATAGCGCCTTAGATGACGGTACCGGCAAGGGTCTTTTTAGTCTAGCAAGTAAATAATCGATTATTAATATTTAAATATGATATTTGGTTGATGTTCTAATTCTTTTTTTAAGATCCAAAATGGAATAAGCATCGACGTCTTTTAAATCCTGCATTTGGGCATAAAATTCTACTAAACTTTATACCAATTTTTAACAAGGAGGTAGATAAACTTCTGAAAACCTTCGAAATGATTTTAAATGAGGAGTTGGATTTGACGAATATATTTCAACATTTTACATTCAAGATTGCTGCACGTAAGTTAAAATATATTGTTTTTGAGTTATTTTATGGTGGTTTATTAACCAATGGTTTATAGAGACGACAATGGGTGACACCTACTCCGCCGATGGTTTAAAGAACTTTGATGAGAGGTTGTTATGCTACTATAAATGGTAAACATCGAACAAATATTTTATACACATACACAAATATTTGGTAATTGCCTATGTCTTAACGTAGTGTCCTGGAATCAATGACACAGATGTGCTTTTCACCGTGGTTAAAATTCAAGGCATTTAACTGGTTGTGGAAGAATTATTCGTTTTATGAAGAGGCTAAATCGGAAATTCGAAACTACATACGTAATGTAAGTTGTGAAATTATGATTTAAATATATACACATGTACATAGTTATGTACAAACGAATGCACGATCTGCCTAGCTATACCTCGGTGAATAACTATTTGAAAATTGAGGTTTGCGGTGTAACGATATATGTACATATAAGATTTATAATCATCATCTAGCAAAAATATTTGATTGAAGTGCCTGAAGGGCTGTTGTGAAGATTTCAGTAAATCTCGAACTTTAATTATATTATTGTGGGCATACTACATTTTGAATTGATGGTGTTGATATTCATGCAAATATGTTATTTTCCAGCTTACTGGTTAGGGAATTAATTTGCTATATTTGGAAATCCCTCATAAGGGAGAATAGTAAGATACTAGGAAGTGTCATATGACGGGCAATTTTCACGTATTCTCCTCATATCCTTATTACCACGACAAATTATTAGTTGTAGGAGTATTGAAACGTCGCTGGTGTTTACCTACAGGAGTTGTATCCGCGCGAATTGTGCTCTGTTATGACAGATGCAATCATGTTGAAGTTATGCTTATTTAGCTTCAATAGTAATCCCGTGCGTTTAACACTAAGTACCGAGCTCAACTGCTGGAAGTTCTGCAAGTGATCTCGTTCCAACATCTGTCATTTGTAACCTTACGAACCCTGTTGGAAGCAAGTAGCTTGCAAGTATGTAAGGGTATACCTAATTTGTCAATTATATATTCTGTAGGAAGTTTAGTGTCAAGTCGAGCGAGTTCATCGGCGTCCTTACACGTCCCTGGAACCCACACCACTTTTGGGTGAAGTGGCTCAGAGATATCGTTGATAGATGTCCAAGTACCCTTCCTCGGCCATACTTAGTGTTTGCCCTCTTGTTTAGAGTGTTCAGTCGAATTATCATACCGATTGTGACCTGTTTGGCATGTAAGTCTAATAAAGCTAATTCATTAAGGCGTACAAATCCCTTGATGTCATTGTGAGTATGGACGTAAGCCTTTGGACTTTATCTATCTTTTTGAAGTTTACCCTTTTCTCAAGGGCATTCCTCCATGCTAATATGACTAGGTAGAAAATTGGCCTAAATACCGCGGTGTAGAGGCAGTTTACTATTTTGGGTTACATCCCACACCTTTTCTCAATTTACCTTCTACAGGAATATAAGATTACCAGGTTCGTCTTAACGGGATTTACGCCCAGTCCTCGCCTGTCGCGCCACATAAAGAGTATGTTGAGAGATCTTTGAAGTAGATCAGTCAGAGTTGATAGGAGTGGCCGCAGAATGCTATTACAATATCATCGGCGTATTCAAATATTGTACCCCCAGTCAAGTTCTTTGAAGAGGCTGTCTTCTGCTATGTTCCACAGTAGCGGTGACATTAGTCCCCCTTTCAGCGTGGCTCTAACCGGAAACCCCTTTATGGTGGATTCACCTAATTCTGCACTTATTTCCCGGCTGATCAGCATTCGGTAGACAAACCAGGTTAGTGTGTAGTTGACCTCTTAATTTAAACAGTGCTGTGTTATCTCCACGGGGGAAATCACCTTCAATGTCTAGGAAGGCAGAAAGGGTGTATTCTTTGTAGTGATATTTCTAGCAGTCGCGCTAGGCAGTTTTCTCGCCCCGTAGGTGTAGTTTTGCCTCCTTTGGGAATAACAATTGCTCTTACTTTGTCCCGGTTACGGGGTATATAATTGAATCGTAACATTTCTCCAAAGGCATATACGAGTATGGGAGCAATCATTTTTGCTCTATCCTGTAAGTCTGGGAATAATTCCGTCTGGTCCCAGAGATTTATATGGTTAGAATCCGCTAATAGCGCACTTTATGTTTTCCTCGGTAATAATATTCGCTGGAAGATCGTCATTGCTTCCGAGTCGGTTGCTTGGTAATTTGTTGCAGAGGCAACCCGGAAAGTGCGTGTTTAGTAGGAGCTCAATCGTTTTTTCGCTGCTAATAGTCCAATCACCATCTTCCCTGACGAGATAGATAAGATTACTGAAACTCATTGATAATACTTTACTTAGTCTGCTGTTCCTTCATAGGAGCGCTTTGCATATCTTACTGCATATCTTAATCGTCGTTACCAGTCTTTGTATTCACTCCAGGAGTTTGAGCTCTACGCTTGGCTGAGTTTTGATATGCATTGCCTTCTGAAGGTTGCAAGTTCAGTCGACCACCATGGAGGTTTTGGTTTTCTATTCTATGGCTGTTGACGTTCTGCACCCTGTTTATTTACACAACTTATCTCAAGAACCTACATTACTAACCTGTGAGTTATTGCAAGTAATAAATTCAAATACCGACTCACTGCGTTCTTTTGTGTCCGAACTGCCCTAGACTTGGTGGTATGTATTCGCGTCCGCTCCTATGCTCATCGGAGCGCCGTGCCTTGAAGACTCCATTACCGCATTCCCCAGGAATTGTGATGGAGGTGGTGTGTCTGCATCATGCGCGATATACATATGTCGATGCTATCCATATTGTCCTTCCAGCGGATTCCATGGCTACGACTACTTTATCTCCGTCGCTAAACTGTACGAAAAGGAACCAATTAATACAATTTCTTTATCAATATGCACGGCCTGGGTTCACCTTTGTCTGTCATAGACCGGTGTGTATCCTTCATGGCTCTTCACACGGCGATCTGGTGACAGATGTCCAAAGCATACTCATAATATAAAGGGAACACTTCTATACTTACCTAAATGGTGACAGCACAAGCCTCGCTAAGGAAAACGAAGCTCCCGAACCCCAAATCGCTAATGACGGCATTAACATCCCTTTAGCTGACCTCGAATGGGTGCTTGCAAAAAAAGCGGTTACGAAACAACATAGCCGCTGGAGCTGGTAAGGTGCAAGCACCATGCCCGCCGATTGGTATTTAAGTGTGCTCCACAAAATTCAAATTAAGGGTATCACCCTCCTTAATATTTCATACAAGGTATTGACGATACGCCAAATATTGGAAAAGATCCGTGAGAAGGGGATTGACATACGCCATCGACAGCACGAGAAGACTTTGCCTTTATGCCGCGATGTATGAGTTAGGTATTCCTGCAAAACTAAAACGGAAGGACACCTACAAGTTGTTTGATTACAAACGAGGTTTCAAGCTGGAAAATTAAACCGGTCAGGCACCATCTTTTGAAAGAGTGTGCAACTACTGGAGTATGCCGATGACATCGGCCACAAGAACCGCGTCGTTAATTCTGCCTTTCCCAAGCTGGAAAAAGAAGCGAAGTGAATGTGTCTGGAGATGAGCTAGGTCAAAATGAAGCACCTCCTGTCTTCAAAGTATTCGCAAAGTGTCGAAAATCCCTGAAAATACGTAATGACTATTGTTCGCATAAAAAAGATGTTCCACGAGCGTCAGGAACAATTTAAAAAGGTGGGCAAGAAAATGGGCAGACAGCAATATTAGCCAACAAATTTTACAGCAGGCACTTTACGAAGCGGATAAGGCGCTTGACAGAGCAGAAATCCCGCAGAGTACGGAGCACAAGCAGGTAAGGCCAAACTCGTTTGAAGGTGCTTAGTTTCCTGTATTTTTTTTTTAACCCTTCGTCTGACACATGTGTCTGGGAAGGCCTTTTTCATTTCCAAATGAAAAAAAATGTACTTAAAATTAAGCTAGAGGCTTGAAGTGTTAGATAGCTTACTAATATTTTATAAGCTTCTTATCTGTGAAAAAATTATGTTGATATATTATATAGAAATCTAGTTATAGACATATATTGATGTACACATCACATTCGTAACGCATGAGGCCTGACTGGACTCGCACGCGTTCCTATGTTATTTGTACTTAAAATGAAACGACGTAATGGTTTTCGATAGAATTTTTAAAATTCTTTGAATTTTCATGGCAACACATGATTTAAAATTTATTAACATAGTTTTTCCACGAATTCTTAAGAATTTCGCTACACCATACGCTGCAATTCTGCTTCGGCGGTCAGTTGAGAAGTGAACGTTGAATTTATAAGAAGTGCGTGCCAATATAATTCATATAGTACGCGTTATTTTTTGTATGTTATTTTTATCAAAAATATGGGTGACGAAATTGATTTCATTTATAATACCCGACCCCATAGACGGAATTTTGATAGTGCTTTTTACGAACGGCTTGCAGCGGCATTAGCTAATGACTTGGAGCATGAGAGGAATGCTGAGGAACTTGAAGAAAGCAATCAACCGATGGATCTAGATGCTGACAATGACGACGTCCATGATTTGGACTTTATTCCTGACGATGACGGGTCAGACATTGAGAATGATGCAATAATCGAACCAAATGAATTGTCCGATGATGATGATGAAGTTGGAGAAGAAATGCATTTTGAAAATCAAGGACAAAGCGATGCCAATGAATATTTTTATGGTAAGGATGGCACTAAGTGGAGCAAAACCGACCCAGGTGCAGTTCGTATTCGAGCACACAATATCATGAGATTTCGTGCGGGACCAAAAGAACGAAATTCTATTGCAATCGAGTTGTTCAAACAGTTTTTTACTCCAAACATATCCTTCATTATTATAAAAGAAACGAATCGCTACGCCAAAGAGTCAGTGGAAAAATGGAATACGGCGAATCGTGCTAAGCAACAAAGAACTTGGACGGATATTACCGAAGCTGAATTGGATGCATTTTTGGGGATTCTTATTGCAGCTGGTGTTACACATAACAATATGCAAAAAGCAGATGTTTTGTGGCGTTCAGATAATCTACCAATATTTAGAGCTGCCATGTCTTACCATCGTTTCGTTGCTCTAGCGAGATATATCCGTTTTGACGACAGCCGTACTCGTGAACATCGTCAACAGTTCGACAAAGCGGCGCCAATTCGTGATATTTGGAATTTTTTGAACCAAAATCTGGCAAATAACTATGAACCTCATGAGACGTTTGTAGTTGATGAGCAGTTGTTTCCATATCGAATCTTACATTGCACAGAATACTTTCGTAATTGTCTTCACTTTCACTTTCTTCGTCATCACTATGCAATGATAACAGCTCCACCGCTTTCACCATATTTCTGCCGCTATCAGTGGTTACTGCATAAATTTGCGCCTTATCTATATTGAAACTTTCCAAATCATTTTCAATTTGAGTGGTTAAATATTGCGCAGTATGATTCTGCTTCAATTCAAGCATGGCTAGTGTGAATATTTCAAGTTTATTGGATGTGATTATTTGCACATTTATGCCCAAAATGGCCCGATCATGGCGAGTAGCTGTATCCATTTTTATGCAAAGTATTTTATTTTTTGTTAAATTGCTTATGTTATTTTTTAAGTTATCACACTGATCTTTCAAATGTTGTAAAATATTTCTAGAGTTTATTTTTGGAATATTTAGACCATCAAATATTGGTTTTGTTAATGTATTAAAAGGCTCACTATCAAAATGTGACAAGGGCACTGATTGTTTAGTTAACAAACTGATACAAGAATTAACAACTTCATTCACGGACATTTGAACGGTAAATTTAATTTTTTTATCGTTTTTGCATGCTTCACTGCTTTCTATTTTAGCCCTTTTGTCATCATATATATCACTATGGTCCGTTTGTAAATGTCTTTTCATATTAGTTAAACATAGCGCAGAAATTTTTTTTTCACAAAGTTTACATTCTCCATTGGAGCCTTCAATAATATAAAAATCACGTATGTATACATTTCGATTTCTTCCCATTATGAAATTATAGCAAACTTTTACTTTTTCAGTTTTATAAATAAGCAGTGCTCATCACAACTTCTCCCTCGCGATTGCATGCTATCGTGTAATATGCAATATGCATTGAAATTAGCAAAATGAAAACAACAATAAGATTACGCTAATAATAAAAGGTGTACGGTTATAATAACAACAACAAAAATTAAAGAACAAATAATAGCGTTATTTCAAGTTCAGGGGCAATGCACAGCATAAGTTAGAAACTTTGTTACAAACATTTTGTTGTTATTATAACCGTACACCTTAGTTTTACTTTAATGCCTAACAGAGACTAAGAACACAGAATAACCAGTAGAACAGCTTCTTAATTTGGTGAGTTTTTGTAGCTATAATTTCCACAAAACTCACCTCCGCAGAGAACTTAGTGCTGCCGCGGCATTCAATTTACTTCTAGAAAATAATTACGTATGCTTAATGAGCATATAAAAACTTTATAAAACACCCATCTTTTTAGGTTTTACCCGTTGCTGAAGGAAACTAAAAATTCATGAATGTTTTTCTGGTAATGATCTTGAAAGTGGCATCGCTGTTAGCGATCTAAAACACAATTTTATTTGAAATAATTTTACTTTTACATATAAATTTCCTTCCCAATAATTCATTTAAATAAATACGCATCTTTAGAAGCAAACACATTTTCATTTTAACAGAATTTTTATAAAACCTTTTTTATTTGTCATTTTATAAGATTTCATATGCATCCCTGTGTTGTGAAAACAGTGTGGTGATGATCTGTACATCAAACCCCATGAAGGACTTTCCCCACGGGTTTTCTACTGGTTATATAGTGATTAAGAAACATATTATGTTACGAATTTTGAATTGATTTTTATTATTGATATAAAAATATAAAAATCAAAAATAACTCTTATTTTTTCATCTAAAAAATAAAAATCAAAAATAACTTTTATTTTTCATCAAAAAGAATAAAAATCAAAAATAATTTTTATTTTTGATCTAAAAAAATAAAAATCAAAAATAACTTTTATTTTGGATCTAAAAAAATAAAAATCAAAAATAACTTTTATTTTTGATCTAAATATATAAAAATCAAAAATTAAAAAATCATACAATATTTTGCATATAGTTCACCTAAAAATCATGATGGTGAAATCAAAACTTTTCTACGATGTTCGTTTATATATGATTTTTTTATTCAAAAATTTAAAAATAACTCTTATTTCCGGTCCCTGCTATAAAGTGCTATTGTTGAGAGCGAAGCAATCGTCAAACAAAAGTAAAATAAAAAATAAAGGATTGGAAATATTCAAATTTGTGTTTGTTTCAGATGAAAAATGTAACTATACATATGTGTGAGAATGTGAGTTTGAAAATTTTTTATATTGTCAGCAAACTTCAAAAATATTCAGACTGGCTCTCAGCGGTTTTAACTTATAAGTATTTATACATAGTTTTTGTACTGCCCGGATCACGGTTCCGTTCGCGGTACGAAGCGTAATATTGCGTACTAATCCATCGCTGCCGGATAATCTCAGTTACCCGTCTTAAACGCCAATGTGGTGGAGGAAGATTTTCGTGCCTTCTGGGAATAATGTCCTGTCTGCCAGTCTATTGAAGATTTCTGTCACTTGTTACGAGTTTGCTTGCCAACGCTGCCAAAATGTTTGGTGTGCCTGACGCCCCCAAAGTCATTATTTAATACGGCTGGGTGAAATTGCAGTAACTGTAGCTTCAGGAACTGCAATCAGTGGAGCTCCAATCAGGAAATCGCATAATTGTGTGATCGGCCTGGAACTTAAACAAGCTTCAATGCGTGCTGCTAAAGTTTGAAGCTGGCTAGCGCATGTGCACCAACGAGACGGACTAAATGGTATTTGGCGGACTTCACTGCGTCCTCCACTAGCCCATCTTGGTGAGGAGCACCCGGGGCGATGAAGTGCCAACAGATCCCTGCATTTGTTAAACGTTGTTGGTTACGTTCAGTTTGCCATGCGGCCGTATCTTCTAGAATCAGGTGGTTAGCGCCTATAAATGCAGTGCCGTTACCGCTAAGCAGATCGCAGCAAGGACCTTGTCTGCTGACGAATCTCGTAAATACGTCTAAGAAAGCTTACGAAGCGAGGTCTTCGACCACTTTTATATGTACCGCCTTGGTGGTCATACAAACAAAAATGGCTAAATATGCCCTGAAGACAGAGCTCGCGCTGCAGCTATACGTTGTCTTGGTAATCATGCCATTTGCTGGGAAAGAGTCACGCCCCGATGTCCGGGACAGATAACACACTTCTGTCCGTTGCATCGAACAGCTTGCCTATCATTCAAAATCCAATAACGGGAGCGTAGAGTTTGGAGGGCAAATTGTGGACCACCATGAAGCGTTATTTCAAGTGCATGTCTGACTATCACTTCAACTAGTCTGCCATGCTTACGTAGAATTATCGGGAATCGCCGATCTTCAGGCAGATCAGCTTTACCGATGCGACCCCCGACGCCCAGAATGCCAGTGTCATCAATATATGGGCTTAATGATTTTAGCTAACTAGAACTTGATACGCCACTTCCCTTTCGGATTTGGGTCTTATCAACAGAAAAATTATCGTGTTGATCATTTCGAATTAGTAGATTGAGGGAGTCGTCGATTTCTGATGGTCTGGCTACCGACGTTCGCGAATTCCGCCATTTTGGAAGCTAACGAAGTATAAATGCTGCCGTACGCACAAGTGGTAGAAGTGTACTGAAGCTCTAACTCAACGGAATCATTCGGCCATCACGCCGACGGGTAGTGAGAGCTGGCTGCTGGGTTTTTGTTTCTTCGAGAGATGCTACTCTTTTTTCGCGTTGTAGAATGTTGTGCTCCTCCTCTTTAAATTCAATCAAGGGGTAAATCGGCGTCTGGTTGTCCTTTAGCGAACCAGGGCCATGCCACCACAGCGGATGATCAAGTAGATGTGATTCTCGAATACATCTACTGGCGCAATCGGCAGGATTTTGATCTGAACTTACATAATTCCAACAGTCTAGTGAAGTCAACTCATGTATTTCTCGCACCTGCGTAGCGAACATAGCACAATTCGAGAATATGACCCGAGGCAGTAAGGAGTATCTGTTAATCTCAAGGCAATACGCGCTATATCTTTATCTGCTTTTAAATGTGCTGCACAAAGCTCCACATGGGGAATCGTTGCTCGCCTAAAGGGGGGCACCTTGGTACGAGAATATAGTTGAATGCCCATCCGCATCAGTTGTCCTAATTATACTTCGGCTGTATAAGCGAGCGCACTGGCATCGCAAAATCCCAGAAGGGTAGTAGCTCTTCCTTCAGACATACCTTACCATAGTGAAACCCGGATTTTGTTTATAAAGTGGATTTCGCAGTAAAAAGCAACCCATGTGGTTTGAAAATAATCTGGTAGTGGTTCATCTCACGACCAGCCAGCAGCCACAATTTTTCAATAATTATTTTTCCAGCAATAACAACTGGTGCCAATAGTACCCGCCGCTCTGTCAGAAGGCCGATACCCTCTTTTGGATTATCTCGAATAATAGCTCATCTGCTGCTGGATCCCATCGAAGCCCTAATACCGTTGCTGTTGATGATTCGATGTTATCTCTACGATAGGAACCTGATTGCCAATCAAGCGGGCTAGCACCTCACCACTCTTGGAATTCCATTTGCGTAAATGAATGTGGCCCTCAGACAATATGGAGTTCACGTTAACCGTAAGCACTGTTGCATTTTCTTCTGTGTTACAGCTGAAAAAAAAATTAAAAGGACGACAGGATCGCATCACGTGCCGCTGTAGATTGCGCATTGATTGAGTGCGCGGACGGCTTGCAATTCCAACATACCCCATCAGTTGTTCCTCTACTTTGCTAAGTGGCTCCAGCTAGATACCACAAATGAAGCAAAGTCCTTCTTCACCAGCGGCAGAAATGTGCTTCTAATGCTTGCGAATTACTGTTTGCTGAGAATTGCTCTCAGTAAGCAGCTATGGAAGTCGAGTCGTGAAGTTTGCACCCATAAGTTAAGATTGCAGCTCCCCGACGCGGAGCTTTCTTTGCTGCCCAGAAGTGTATGCGTATCTTGGCTGCGACAAGATAATGATCTGATTCCATGTTCGGTCTTCGTATCATACGTACGTCTCATACACTTGAATCATGTCTTCCATCTATAGCAATATTATCGATTTGATTTTGCGTTTTTGACCTGGAGACATACTCATAGCTTGGTGAATCTTTCTCTGCTAAAAACTGGCGCTACAGACTACGATGTTTCGGGCCCTGGAAAAGTTGATCATCATCAGTCCTTTCGCAGGGGTTTCGCAGATTGTATTTTCCGGAAGTGTGGCCAAAGGTCCTTTTCTTGCTCACTTTGGCATTTGGTTTCTTGACTGTTGATGATGTCAGCCCTTACACTCACGAGAACCGGGCAATGACAACTATCTCATTAAGGGTCCGGACATTCCAAGTGTATGCCCCAAATTATGGTACTTAATAAGTTACATGGTCGTTATCAAAACAGGGAGATCTTATCCGAGACGTGTTGAAGTTTTTCATGTGCAATTTTTTTCGTGCGGGTCCCAAGCCTATCGCATAACTAAATACTGGAGTGCTTTATTGATAATGACTCATTTTTATAGCGAACCGCTTGCTCCAAAATAAAAGCTCCCTTGCAGTTGCTTCTACTGATGAACTGACTCTGCTTATTTTAGTGGACCGTTAAACCAAATAGGTCATAGTTCTCCCACTGAAGGTGCCTTATTTTCGACATAACATATTTTATATCTGGGCTTTATCTTGACTTACGATATTCGTCATTTTGGAAAATCCCCATCATCAAATGTATTTTAAAGATTATCTCTTTGGTATGAAGTGAGTATAATTTACAGAACGTTTTTTGATTTATGTATACCTATCTCGACAAACGACGGTGGTAGTCTAAGTCCTCCAAAAGTTTTGTGGCTGAGATGAACACAAATGCATTCAATTTTTGTATACAATATATCTGCAATACCACTTTAAATTTTTTCACAGTTAATTGCCAGTAAAACCGATGATGAACTCAAAAAAGCGGATCGAAACATATTTATTTATCGAGCAATTGATTTGGTGCGACAAGGACAGTTCGATTGGCAGAACGTTGAAGACGAATGCAATGTTATTGTATTTGGGGTAATTAATTCAATTTGTAATGTCGTTCTTTAATATAAAACTAATAGTAAACTTTTTCAAAGGCTTTCGAAACAACTTCAAATACTATCGTTTACATACTGATGCTGCTTGCAATGTTTCCAGAATATCAAAAGAAGGTCTATGAGGAAGTTATGTCCATATTTTCGAGTAAAGATGAATTTGAAGTTTCCTACAACGATACTCGGCAGATGGTATACTTGGATATGGTAATTAACGAAACGATGCGTGTGATGGCTCCTGTACCATTGGTCGCAAGACAAACTGAAGACAAAGTACAGTTAAGTAATGGAGTGGTGATTCCACCGGGGTTACAGATCGCTATTGACATATTTAATATGCATCGGCGAACGGATATTTGGGGTCCCGAAGCTCACATATTCAATCCGGATAACTTTTTACCTTCAAATTTGGATGATAAACACCCATACGCATTCATTCCCTTTACGAAGGGGATCCGGAACTGCATTGGTAAGTATTTACTCACTTTAGATTGAGAGAGATTACAGTATTTGTATGTTCTTCAAATTTTGCTGAGGTTTGCTTAAGCAAATTTGTTTATTGCCATTAATATTTTTCTGAAGATACCTTTATACACAGTTACGTATATGTACTAAAAGAAAACTTTTCTGGATTTAATATGGGTAAATTAAAAGATGACACCTCGATTTCTCTAAGAATATAAAAAAATAAATAATTGTCTTTTTAGTAGCTGGATCCCATGTCAGGACTATTGTGGGATGATTGATACTCCTTATTGACAAATTTCGAAACGTCCGATGTGTACATCGCCATAACACTCTTCCGGCAGTTTTCTCGGTCTTTTTATAGTATCTCACAATTGATTAAATAAGAAATCATAGTAATCGCCATTGATCTTTAAGATCCACCAGTAAGTTAGTACTTAACAAAAATCTGTAGAAAAAGTTGACTTTAGTTATGGAAGAATATCACAAATTTAACAATTTAACCCTCAATAATTATCTCTGCGTCTATGTCTAACCTACTGAACTTTCCTGCAAGTCGACCTAAAAAATGTCGTCATTGAAATTTTACTATAAATGCTAATTATTTAGCTTTTAGTCAACATTCCTCCAGTACTACTCCTCTACAATGTTTAAGTCTTCACTCGTAATGGACGTCTCCTACGTTTTTTTGTTTCTGAAATTATTCTCCATGATATACTTTTGCATTTGTTTGAACCAATTTTCGAAATACCGTACACTAATCAATACGATCTTCTTTTTGGAAATTTTTTTTTAAATTGGGTGGAAACCAACGCAAACTTGTTTGCCACAATCATTTCGCTCACAGAGTTGATATTTTTTGGCATAACAATTGGTTTTTAGCGACGAGTTTTTTACGGCGCTGCAGCGGGTCCTTTTTATTCGGTTTCATCCCTGCTTTTGTTGTTGTTTTCCTATTTGGATACTTACATATACCGTTCCACGAACATAATATTCGTTTTTAAACCTAATCTGTATTGTTTTATATTTAAACCATTACGTTTTTCATGCTCATGAAGTTAACGTTTTTTTTGCTGTTACTTCAAACAAAAACAAAAAGTGGCAACAACACTCGAATTAGCTAACAGTATTTACTATTAAAGTAGACATATTACAGCTGCATCTAGCTGCAACTATTTGATTCGCAGACATTTTTGTGATACAAGCTATAATATATAATCTTAAAATTTTTCGTTGTTTATTTTGGGTAATTAGAGGTGGATGTGCAGTGAAACGAATTCAATTACATTATCTAAACACGTGAGTATATCAGCTATTATCAAAATCAATAGAACTTTTCTTATTACACCTGCGTTTTAGATGGGTTATATACTAGGTGGCCGTGGCGATGCTCCAACTTCAAAAATATCTTAACAACTTTTGCACAAATAACACTTATGTTTCAGTTAACAGATTTATGGGTGGTCCTTCAACCGATTTTGCTCAAATTTAAAATATTTCTCAATAAATATGTATGTACCTACAAACTCTCTGGGAAAAATTACATGGGTCTGCAATAGCTTCTTCTAATTTCAGCGTCTCACTATATGGGCACGTTGACAGCTAAATTGAAGCATCAGTTGCGTATTAAAGTAGATTTCATGTACACGCAAAATAATTCGCTTGCAATAGCCGAAGGCTCTTGCATACCCTGCAGGGTTTTAAGTTTTTCCACTTAGAGTTAGCCTTGTTCATCCAGGAGGCATTATGACCTCTACGGCCCTTGAGATGTCTAGGGCTGGATCGTTCCGAGCCAGCTCGTTACTGGGAATGTTACGTTATCCCTGCGCTAAGCTAAACGTAATCCACACACCGCTTCACTAGGCACGATATATTCATTCCGGAGCTGAGAGGCTGGATCGCTGCCTGGCTACCTGAAAATTAGCGATACTAGACCCACGTCGCTCGAACGACATAAGAGTTCTGCACGCCTCCCATATGGGAAACCTCTGACTAAAAAACACTTGTCGAATCCGGAAGACGCCTCCCACACTTACTCGCGTCGGTTTACAGTAATTTCTAACCATATTATATATTTCAATTTACAAAGTTTGTATGAAAATAGAATCATTGAAAAGGGAATCGAAAAAAAATAATTATTCAAATCGGTTCAGTACGTTGAGAGCCAAATCGTTGAAAACATTATCCATATACCATGTGTTGTGGCGTGTGTTTTCGGCAGTTATTTCTAGCGCCGTTCTCAAAATTAAAACAAGTTGCGCTGGTTGATAGTTGCGCTGAAATCTTTATTTCAAAAAGTTTTACAATTAATAAAGTATTTATGTACATATGAGTATGATAAAAAACTTACATTTGTGCCCTCTGTACTATATTAGCACACGCTCACCCTTTGAATTCTCCAAATGTAATGAGAAAGTGGGCATACAAAAAATTAATACGAACCTAGCGGACAAGAACTAACGGTTTCACCTGCCGGCAAAGAAAATCAAGTTTGGCTCTTACGTACATATGCACATATGTATATACATACATATGTATATATGTACGCATCGATATGTACCTACATGTATGCATATGTACATAAGCCTGCAAGTGCAAGCGAGAGCTCAAGAAATAATTAGGCATTGGAAATCGAGAGCGCGGGTGGAAGTACACCAGTCGGCCGCTTAATATTCCCCACCCCGTAATTCACAAGCATCATTGCTTCGTGCATTACCATTTATCTTTATGTCCAATTTGGCAAGTTTAACTGCAGGCCGAGTAACCAGACCGTCAGCAGTTCGTACTACAGCGCTGCGGACTTGTCCATCCTTGGCACGGTGTACGTCCACCACTCTACCTCTTGGCCAAGAGCTGCGATTGTTGTTCTCGTCTACAATAATAACAATATCATCTTCAGCAATTGGTTCGATCGGTGGTTGAAACCATTTTGTACGCCTAGTTAAAGTGGGGAGGTACTCCCGCAGCCACCTTTTCCAGAAGACGTCGGCTATTTGACCAGCTATACGAAAATCTTTTGCCAGCCCGGTGCCAGTTTGGCTTAACTCCCCACGCTCGCGTAAGCCACTGGAGCTGCCAACCAAAAAATGGTTCGGAGTCAGCGCTTCGGCATCTGATGTCTCTAAAGGAACGTACGTAAGTGGACGCGAATTAAGCGTAAACTCCACGTCGGCTAAAGCTGATCGTAGCACTTCCTCCCGTAATCTGGCCTTTGGCAGGATCTCTGTCAGAATCGATTTTGTAGAGCGCACCATTCTTTCCCAGGCGCCGCCCATATGCGGTGCGCCAGGGGGTATAAAACTAAATGACGTCTCAGGATATTTTTTCTCTATACTTGATGGCGATATGCATTCGATACATTCTTTCAAAGCTCTGCTGGCGCCGCGAAAATTTGTTCCATTTTCTGAGAGAATACGCTTTGGCACGCCCCGTCGGGTGGTGAAGATTTTCAATACCATCAAAAAAGCATCGGTGTAGAGAGAAGGAACGATGTCCAAGTAAACAGCACGCGTAGTTAGGCAGGTGAACAAGACACCCCATCGCTTTTCTCGTCGCCGACCAACAACAATATCTATAGGGCCGAAATAATACACGCCTGTAAATGTGAACGGTAGAGTATGCGGCGATAACCGCTCAACAGGAAGAGCACCCATCTCTGGTGGCTGTGGTTTGGCTCGACGTATTTGGCAAGCTGAACAGTTTTTTATGACTTCTCTTACAACAGCTCTCAGTCCGAAAATCCAATAGTGCTATCGTACCTCATTGACGACGATTTCGCTATGTAAATGGTGGTACTTTCTGTGGTAAAATTCTACCACCAGATACGTTATACGGTGTCTTCGCGGCAGGATCACGGGGCGCTTTACATTGGCTTCGACGCCATCAATTGCATCTACTCGACCTCTGATGCGAAGAACTCCATAATCGTCTAAGTACGGTGAACATTTACACAACGAACTCTTTCGATCGGTCAGCAGGCGTCCAGAACTGAGGCAATTGATTTCGTGGAAATACACCTCTTCTTGGCAACCGCGAATGAGAACGAGATCCATTTCGCTGTCGCGCTTGAGTTGTATGATGTTTTTCAGTAGTGCATCGAATGGCTTTTTCGATGTAGCTCGCAGAAAGTGCAGCACGTATCGTTGAGTCGCACGCAATCGTTCTATTTTGCTGAATCGGTGAGGATCGGGTAAAATACAAGACAAAGTTGATGAGTGCGCGGCAGTTACCTCGGCTTGGCATAGAATACTCTCATTGTTAGATTTACCTTTCATATTCATATGAGGCCACTGCGCCTCATCGATTCGAAGGAACTCAGGTCCGATAAACCAGCGCGTCGACGCATTAATTTCTGGCGTTTTAACCCACTTAGTACCGTCGTCAGCCACATTATGAGCAGAAGGAACCCATCGCCAGCTATCCACGTCTGAGCCCTCTAAAATTTCGCCTATGCGAACTGCTACAAACTGGTGAAACTTGCGAGCATCAGAACGTATCCAATAAAGCAAGTCTTTTGAATCCGTCCAGAAAATACGTCGGTTGATGTGTATAGAGGCTACGGATTCAATACACTTTGCTAGCCGAAGTCCCAAGACTGCTGCTATCAACTCCATACGGGGTATTGATATGGGCTTCAGCGGCGTAACCCTTGTTTTCGAAGCCACTATCAGGCTTTGGAACTCGCCCTCCATGTCAACGCGTAGAAATGCTACTGCAGCGTACGCGTCGATACTCGGATCTACAAACGTATGCAGCTCAATCGATTTAGCACAACTCGCAAATGGTATACATCGTGGTATGCGCACGTCGTTCAGCTTCGGAACTAGCCCTAGCCAATGCTTCCAGTCAGCCTCGTCGTCATCTCTAAGTGGCTCATCCCATTCGACCCCAGATCGCCATATATTTTGCAAAATGATTTTGGCCCGTATGTTGAAGAAACCTAGAAGTCCAAGCGGATCAAATATCAACATGACCACGCTTAGGACCTGGCGTTTTGTTGATCTGGATGCTGATGCCTTTTCGATTAACTCGGGTTTTACCACAAACGTAAGCAAGTCCTCATGTGGTAGCCACCACATGCCCAACACCTTTTCTCGAAGCTCGTTGGAGACTGTAATATTTTTAGCTGGGGATTCATTATCTTTATCTAGGGCTTGTACGACGCTGGCAGAGTTTGATAGCCAGTGCCTCATCTCGAACCCACCTTCTTCATGTATGTACTTTACGGTAGTAGCTGGCCGAATCATCTGTTCTTCTGAGTCGACGGAGTGCAGCCAATCATCGACGAAGGTGTTATCATGGATCGCCTTGACAGCCTCTGGATACTTTGCTGCGAATCGGTCAGCGTTCCGATTCTTTACGTAGTTTGCTAAAGCAGGTGAACATGAGGCACCAAATGTCATAACTTGCATGACGTACAAATCAGGTGAACGCGCTATATCGCCATCTCTCCATAAAAATTTCTGAGCACCCTGATCTTCTCGGCGCACGTATATCGCCGGAAATAGCAATCCTACGCTCTCGAAATCGCATAAGCACGCCCAGGAGTGACGCGATTAAATCTGGACCCTTCATCAGGACGTCGTTAAGTGAAACCCCACGTACCTTGGCTGCTGCGTCCCATACTAAACGTGTTTTGTTTTTGTTGGGATTCGTTACAGTGAAAATTGGAAGAAACCACGAAGGAGTACTGCTCCGAAGCTCTGCGTCACTCAGCTTGCGTATGTAGCCTTTTTGTTGGTAGCTTTGGATCGTGTTCATCATAAAAGATTTCAATTGAGGATCTTTAGACATCTTGGCTTCGAGACAGTGCAGTCGTTTAAGGGCCATCTGGTATGAGTTTGGCAGATCTATCTTGTCGAATTTCCACAGTAGGCTTGTCTCCCAGCGTTTTTCTTTCGGGAGATAATTTGTCATGCTTTCCATAATTTGCAACGAGCGTTCATCCTCTTTGGACCTCAACGGCTTTGTTGTTACTCTTACGCCCAACGACTCTAATGAAAAATAAGATTTCATGGCCTCATCTAACTTGCGCGTACCGTTGATATCATTGCAATCACATATGTGCAAAACTCGAGGCGGAGCTGCATCTCCGCTATTGTGCCGACCATACACAGCCCATCCAAGTCTATAGCGTACAGCAATGACGTCGTCGTCCTCAGCTTCGTGTAGTTCCAAGGGCACGCTCATCTTAATATTGTCAAGACCGATGATGAGTTGAGCCTTGACGTTCGTATATGACTGAATAGGAATAGATTTGAGATGGTTTCTTGCTTGTAAAAGCTGCGCGTCGACGGTTTGCATAGGTAGGTCCAAGCATTCGACAGTACGGACATCCTTCAGCAAGTATTGTTGATCATCATTACCGCTTGCTGACACACTCACACTCACTGATTTGGAGTTTTTCTCAGTTTGTGTAACGTCACTAGTCCATTTTAGACACAACAGCTCTGATGGGCCGTCTAGCTCCAAAGCATCCGCTAACTCACTTTCTATTAGCGTGCAAGCAGCGCCCTCGTCGATGAGAGCATACGTGTGTACTTTTCGCCGTTTACCATAAAGCGTCACCGGCACATATCGAAATAACGCCTTCGTAGCAGATCGGCTGTGAAATAACACAGCAGATTCCTTTGGCGAAGATGAACTATTCTTATCGCCTTGTCGTTTGGTCTGGACGTCGTATCCGTCAGTGGCATCTGAATGCAGCAACATGCTGTGCGTGGATGTACATCCATCGACACCACAACGCTTCTTTGCTCTGCAATGGCGAACAAGGTGGCGCATAAAGCAGCAGAAGCAAAGACGATCACGTTTGAACAACTCCCATCGCTGTTTCACGCTCAGCGCTCGAAATTCTTCGCAGTCTGAAAGACGATGTTGCTCCTTACACTTTGGGCAAGAAACTTTTTCTGATTGCGTTGGCTTCTGTGCGCGTTCACTGCGGTCGTGGCCGTCGAAAATGTCGTGAACTAAAATTCGCTCTTTAGCATGCTTGTTCACTCCACTTCTCGAATTGTCTAAGAACTGAGGCTCATACGATGTGACCATAGTCGCACACATTGCGACGTTAAACAGCCACTGGTCGAACGTGGCTAAGTTAACACCAGCAGCTGACAGCCTACGCCTACCCCAGTCTAGCTTCAGGTCACTTGGCATTTTTGTGACGAGTTCGCTTAACAAGAGCGGATCGTTCAGGTAGTCGTTTCGCCATACTGGCTTCCACTTGCCGACGCTTCTTCACATGTAGTTCGCCTGTTTTCCATTCTGGTGGATGTCGCAAAAATATTTCAGGATGTTGTGGCGTGTGTTTTCGGCAGTTATTTCTAGCGCCGTTCTCAAAATTAAAACAAGTTGCGCTGGTTGATAGTTGCGCTGAAATCTTTATTTCAAAAAATTTTACAATTAATAAAGTATTTATGTACATATGAGTATGATAAAAAACTTACATTTGTGCCCTCTGTACTATATTAGCACACGCTCACCCTTTGAATTCTCCAAATGTAATGAGAAAGTGGGCATACAAAAAATTAATACGAGCCTAGCGGACAAGAACTAACGGCTTCACCTGCCGGCAAAGAAAATCCAGTTTGGCTCTTACGTACATATGCACATATGTATATACATACATATGTATATATGTACGCATCGATATGTACCTACATGTATGCATATGTACATAAGCCTGCAAGTGCAAGCGAGAGCTCAAGAAATAATTAGGCATTGGAAATCGAGAGCGCGGGTGGAAGTACACCAGTCGGCCGCTTAATACCATGCATGAAAGAGTTTCGTTGTTTTTTTTTTGTTTTTTTTTTGAAGAAAGTTCCACACCGCAGACATCGTTAAAACAAAACGTTATACAAAACAAAAGCAAACAATAAGCCACGCCACGTGGTGCCATTTACCACCATTCCACACGCAGACGTTTCCTCAACAACACATACACCAAAGATATCATTCATATACATCTAAAGATTTCACTAAGCTCGGGTGGTGACCATTAGTTCCGCTATCTACTTCCTTCGTAATCAGCTGGCAAATTTAACGTTAATATGTCCTATGAGGAAGGCAGTTGCCCTCCCTCTGTATTAACATTCGTCAGCCACATCGCTAGTACTATTACACGACATTTTTCACTGGTACCAGCTTACTACCCACGTTGATGATACTGGTATGCTACCAAACTCACTAGTGTTATTGCGCTATCCACTTTACTACATTCAATAAACCACCTACCCTACCCTACAAAAACAAAAACCAAAATACCGTGATTTATATACAACATTTTCATATCCACATACAATGTAATTATGTTTATATATTATAGGCCCATTTATTTGTACCCAAGTTACAAAAGCAACCCTGTTTCTATTTTTTTTTTTTAAATATACGGTTTGTTTATGTAGTTATAATATGCAAATAAAAACGAATTAAGTCTTAAACTGAAATTTCCTATATATTTTCTTCCGGCTCATTCACAACAGCGGAGTTTTTTCACTTCCCAACACTACATCTCGGGTCGGATATCATTTTACCGAGTTGACTCCACTCGCATAGTTTTCCGAGTTAGTGTTTTTGCTTTACATACAATTCGTTATCCTACCTAGTGTTCTTTTGCAACTCGGTTACAAAGAAACAAAACTTATGAAAATTTAACTTCAGTTAAACCGAAAATCAAAATAAAATACTTAAAAAGGATATTTAGTTCCGTAACTATATAGTAACCCTCAGTGTAAATTTCTTTATATAAAAAAAGTATTTGTTTTAATTTTTAAAATTTTCGTACAAATATCAAAGTTTTGAATCAGAATTAAACAGTTTTATGGCCGATTCAATCTTAGTATAAAAACTTGCAGGTGCAAACTTGTTGATATACCATCAGAAATTGAATAGAGTATGAATCTACTAATTCCACGATTTTTTTTAAATTCCGCAGAAAGCTTGCAATTTTTAGTTAAATGGTTTTTTTTATAGTGAAAATTATATTTGTATAAAAACTTATTCTACCACTTTCACTAACAATCACTGCTTAGGTTTTTACTATATGCACTTGCAGCTGGTATTTTTTTTCGTCGCGCTATTTTCGAATTCTTTTTTCCTAAAGCTGTAAATATCTTTTTTCGGAGTTAGTCTTCTGCCGTGCCACCTTGGACATTAAAAGAGTAGAGTCTGAAATAAACTATGTTAAATTCACAGTGATTGAAATTTACCTTTCTATTGCCTAAAAAAGGCACCGTTAAATTCGCAAAATTTGTAAAACTCTTCCCTCCATGTAGCCCAGCAATCTTGTAGTAAATAAAAGTTTCATTACACAAAATATTTTCCAAATTTTTCTTTACACCTGATGTGCTTAGGCCTTCAGTAAATGTCGCACTAACTTCACCAATTGTATCACCAACTTAATCGCATACCATAAAACTCCAAATACGTTTGGACATACATATGTACATATGGATACCAAAGAATAGAGATCATTGTGTTATAATTTATTAAAACGATATCACATTTTTTATTTATTTTTATTCACCCGTGCGCCCAATCATTTGCGGTCCCCGTTGACATCCTGGTTACAAAATAAAAAGGGCGTATTTGGCAGCGTGTTCTACTTATGTATATATGTTGTCATCGATTATTAAAATAAAAGTTGAAACTCAGATTTAATACCTATGTATGTATGTATGGATCCCTGGTGCGAAGCGGTATCCCATCAATTTGTTGACTGGAAATTTCTTTAAAATAAGGACTTGCTCCGCAAGAGCTTCTTTTGCTATTTTCAATTTCCCTATGTATTAATATGCAAGAGCAATGAAATTGAGAAAAATGTAAACTCTCCTGCTATTTGATTTATAGCTAAAGGGAGATGACTGCAGGTCGATCTACCAGGGAAAAATCCGTGATGGGAGTTAGATATAACCTTATTGATGTGATCAAACAATTTTGTTTGAGTTATATAATCGAATAACTTAGCCATAGTGCTATCCTTGACGATAGGCCTATAGTTCCGGTCACCTGATTTATAGACTCGTTCCATCGAACAGAGTTTCCATGAATCAACGTAGGATCCGCTATTTAAACAATTTTTGAGAATCATTAGTATTGGGCGGGCAAATATGTTAGCGCAGTTGGCTGACATGGGGTTATGTTTATAAATCGCCAGAAACACATCTTCAATATATGTAAATGTCAAAGCATTTGACGGTTTGTAAGGGTGAAGCAGGGGCAGTAGTGAATAATGCCATGTCGTATTTTCTATAGATTTTTTAAATAATCCAGCGGATACATAAGTCACACAAGCCCTGCACATTATCAGACACATTTCGATCATAATCTAAATTAGCTGGAGAACTAGTAGTTTTTCTTTTATTGTTGGTGAAATGCCACAAGCTGAAATGATTGGATTTAGTATTGTTTGAATAAAAAGTTGTGAGGGTTGTAGAACTCATTTCTCAACTTAAGAAACTGATGATAATCATTTCCAGGTTTTTTTATTTTAAGTTTCTTGAACGCTTTATTTTTTCTGCTTTTTAAAGCCACTAACCTAGAATTAAACTATGTTGGTTTATTGGTGAGAGTTTCCGACATAACATCTCAAAAGAATATGCTGGATCTCCTGACGCCTGGAAAACCCACCAATCGGTTTAATTGAAAAACTCTTCATACCGTGAATTTTGTAAAGTTCAAAGTTAATAACCAAAGCTTTATTGGAGTCGCACTCTCAAAGCAAGTAATTTTTAGATCATTAGAAGCCATCATAATATCTAAAATTTTACATTTGCTATTTAAAACGGAGTTACATTGTGTTATACATTGGGAAAAACTGTAGATTTAACTAAAATGTCGACATCCGTTTTATTTTTGAAGGGCAATAAGCTTATGCTATAGAAGGACCAAGTTATATTATCTGATAAATATATACGGCGTAATAATCAGGCATCTTAGATAATGCAGGCTGCAGTTCTGTATTTCGATTCGATTTGAAAAGTAAAATCGATGCAATTCCGACACGTTTTGCTGGCGGCGTTCTTGATTCTGAGTGAGTTCGAATAGTTTTCGAATTCCGAGTCGATAATCAGTTTGAACAGTTGTTGTCAATTGTTTATGTTTCTTCAAAAATTCAACAATGCTGTTTGGTTGTGCTGAGACAAGAAAGCGTGTTATTAATCGTTTAAAACAATAAAAATCATTAGGTGAGATTACGTGGGGGCATATACCGAAAGCTGTAGTGCGATTCACTAACTTTAAACGGTACGACAATTGTTGCAATATTTGCCGTTTGCACTAACGATTGTGCGATTCACTAACTTATTCTTAACAACACTTAACAGCTGTTTCGTTGTATTTATTCAAAGTGATAAAGAGTGGGACCTCTGTCAAACTAAATGTCAAAATAAGCGAAAAGCACAAAGAGGAATAGAGAAAAAACAAACGAATGCCTGCTGCCAAATATAAATTTGAAAGTTTTTATTATATTTCATTAAAGTGAAATAGTATATTAGTTTGTTTCAAACTACAAACACTTATAATTCTTTATATATATTACAATGTTCCATTGTAGCAGAATTCCGGACTCTCCTCTGAGTGTTTTGTTAGAATAGTCATCAATTCGACTCCAAAGAATATGCGGGATCACCAGCAAATATGCCATGGTTATCGTTTTCAAACTTCTCGTTGTGCTCCAGCGTATTTAGGATTTACATAAATATATTTAATTTTTTTTAAATTATAATCATTTATCTATATATTAAAACTAAACTATATTTCTGTTTTTATACATGGATCCTTGTAAAAGTTTGCTTTTACCATTATCATATTAATTGAATGGTAGATGTGGTGGTTGGCATAAGCCTCCTCATGAATGTTTGGTGGTAAAATTGATATATGCGTGGAATCGACGGCTCCATTAAAGCCTCCCACGAAGGGGACGACGCCGAAGCAAACAATTCTTTAGCAGATTGGCGTTCGACTTGGGTCATAGGAAATCTTACTTTCTGGTGAAACAACGAATAATTGATTGCATCCGTTACCCGATGAATGCCGGCTTACGGATAACTAGCTCATGGACATTCCCCTTTGCTCGCCTACGGGTCATATGCCGAATATTCAAACGACATTATTTAATGTTCCTTTTTTAATTACAAGAAAACAAATTACCAAATTTTAAATTTATCTTTTATTTAAGTTGAAATCACTAATTTCACATTTCTCGATTGAGTTAACAACATCAAATTTGTTGTCGTTAATTTTCGGCCATCGACTAGCTAACATCAACAGCTGATTCGGTGAATGCGAAAATCGTCAAAAATTGGCTACTGAATACCAGGGTCGTTCAAATTTTGGTTAAGTTGAGTTAACCAATCGAATATCTTTAAAATAAGTTAGTGAATCGCACTACTGGGCTCAAAGCAAGTTTGCCCTATCAAGAAATTTACATTATAAAATTTTCATAATTTGGTTGGTTTCGCTTCGAATTAATTAATGAAGTTTGTTTACCAATGGAATCAGCTGGCCTCAATGGCACTATCGTCGCGGATTCTAAACAAAAACTGTGATTTAAATAAACTATTTTTAAAATGTTTTCCAAACATTTACTATAGCTCGAACGAATAATAAATGCCACGGGCATAAAGGCTTAAGTTCGAATATTATTTGTGATGTATGGCATTAGGAAAATTTTAGATGAATAATACGCATGCGGTGAATCGGAATGAAGAACAGGTCGGTTTCATTTCATCGTTTTTTCTATGTTTGCCTTAGTATTTTTCAAATAGAAATTTTCTGATACAGATTTATCAAACTAATTGAATACAGAATTGAGCAATAAAGACTTATAAATCTTCCTAATAACATGCATTTTTAAATATACAATTTTTGGATTTAATTTGTCAAATACTTTGCATTCAGACTAGTCAACACCAATCCACCTCGTTTCGGAAAAATTTGATCGGAATCGATATGAGGAACAAACCTGAATATAAATATAATTTACTTATTATTCAAAAACCTTACACTGATACAAATTTGGTCCCTTTTGAAAACCAGTAGCATTCGGGCAACGGTCATTCCGGTACACTTATATATGATAGTAACTATCGAAATATTCAGTTGAGCAATAATTAGCATTCAGTCACGTCTCAGTTATAACAATGATGCCATATTCGTGCCAAGATACACTGTGATAGTACTGAGTAGATTTAGTACGCATTCCATTCCCATTTTTCTAATATAATAATTATTCTGTATATGGTACGATGTTGAATCCAATGTACGGCTCTTACGTATGTAGTTTCTTTTATGTCCACTCACTCTAGAAAAAATTTATAGGAGCGTACTTTTACATCAGCTGGCCAAGGTTCTGAAACTAATAAGCTATCGTAGTGACTTGAGGAAACTAATAACACTACTCGACAAAAAAAATCTCCAAGAATAAAATAGGCCTTTCCTAAAGTGAAATTTTCTCCTGATTCCGAATATGACTTTCATTTTCTTGTGGCAGATCTAGTTTGCGAGATATCGGCTATATCGATATGAAAATTCCCATTTTTGCAGAACACTACTTCATATAGGCTGCGCAGACGCTCTTCTCCACATCGATCACTTGGCATCAAAAGCTCTTTCCTCGCGTAGTCATCTCACAATTCTTTCTCTAGATTTTGAAAAAGCCTTTGAAAGGATAGGAGCACATATCATTCTAAACTGCCTTAAAGATTGGGGCATCGGACCAATAATTTTCAAATATATTAAATCTTTCCTCTCAAATAGAAGATTCAAAGTAAAAATTAATAACGAATTTTCTAAAATCTACCCGCTGCATAATGGCATCCCACAGGGATCGCCGCTTTCAGTGATCCTTTTTCAAATCGCATTTAATGAAATAAGCAAAATAGTCTCAAAACACAGACATATTGAACACTGTCTTTATGCTGACGACATGTATTTAATCACTAGAAAAAAATGCGATTCGGAAAACGATACTGCTCTAAAAAATGTACTGATAGATATCATAACATGGTCAGATAGTTCTGGTGCTAGAATATCTTTTGAAAAGACCAAAAAAATGCACATTTGTCGAAAACAAAAATGTAAAAATAAAGATTCTATTATTACTATTAATAACCACACTATTGAAATTGTCAATAAGCTAAGAATACTGGGAATGATTTTTTCAAACAAATATAATTGGAAAGAACACTGTACTGTATTAAAAAATGCATTAAACAAAAGGGTAAATTTAATTCGTTTTCTTTCACGAAAAAGTCATGTACATATAAACACACTTATATACCTAACAAAAACTCTTATTTTAAGTAAAATTGATTACGGCCTTTTTTTGTACGGCCACAGTGCGAAATCCGTATTAAACATTTTTAGAAGCCAGTATCACGCTGCTGCCAGAGCAAGCACTTACGCCTTCAGGACCACGCCAATAAACAATATCCTTGCGGAAGGTGGGTTTCCAAAAATTGAAGAAAGAGTAGTGGAAATAGAAAACAAACTCGCCTCGAAGCTACCATTTCTTACCAACTCAGTCATTGATGTACTTGTTGAAAACATCCAGAAAACTAAAAGGACAATGAGAATTCCCTCAGCTCTTCATCGAACGCAAAAACTTATCAGGCAGTTGAATATCAATACAATAAAACCGTACATGTCACGATATCCGCCATGGAAAATCAAACTGACTTCATGCGATATAGAACTTTCCAATTATAAAAAAGAGTCTACTTCAGCAGATGTATATACTAGACTTTTCCTTGAAAAGAAGCAGATAGCTAAACTGAATAATTGGCAACTAGTTTACACAGATGGTTCAAAAACGAGCAACGAGAACACAGCTTATGCCGTAGTCAATGAACTAGGCTTCACCCTCATTAACAAACATTTAAATGATTTTTGTACAGTTTTCACCGCCGAAGCTATAGCTATATACCAAGCTGCATTGATTGCTATAAAATCTAAAACTAAGACCATGATCTGCACTGATTGTTTATCAGTTATCCGAGCTGTACTAAACCCATACGTCTCACCATGGCAAACTATTAACAAAATAAAGGATCTAATAATAGCAAACGAAAACATGGTAAAAATCCTATGGGTGCCAAGCCACTGTTCTATCGCAGGAAATGAATTCGCGGACTCCGCTGCAAAATACGCCTGTAAAGCACCAATATTTTTAGATTCCACCATTGAAAAAATCGACCTTCGAAAGTTGTTCATAAGCTCAAACAAAAACTATCTTATGATCAACTGGGATCAATATCAACATCACCACTACAAAAACATCATGAACACATATAAACCACCCGTTTATCCTCTTAACATCAGCAAAGAAAGAATTAAGATGTTTATCAGATTTCGACTTGGACACACTACTGCAACACACCAGCACATTTTAAGGAAGGAGAACCAGCCGCAATGCACCAGATGCAACCAAGCCTTCTCTTTCGAACATTTAACGCGCAGCAGCTGTGCTACACTGGCAGCTATCAAACGGAAACACTTCGGGACCGAAACTATAATGGACATATTGAAAATCGTATCCGAAGACAACATTAACAAGATATATGAATTCGCCACTACTTTAAAAATTACTGTATAAAACTTAACCAACATATTTACTTTATAAGTTGTATTTCATTAGCCGTAATTAAATTACATTAACAAGTTATATGTAAGTACTACGTTGAGCTGATGGCCTTTGATGCCTTGCTCTAATGACTCATATTAAGCTTTTAATTTATTATAAGTTTAATAAATAATAATAATAATAATAATAAAATTTACAACAAACAGTAGTGACAATTAAATACTTGATGTCTTTTTAAATTTATTAGACCCTAAGGTAGAGTGACCAAAGAAATGTCTCGCCAATTTTATCAGAGTAATACTAAAATTGTAGGATAGACGCTTGCAAGTTAACGGGGCTATAGTTTCAATGGCACGTCCGATTGTTGTACTAGTATGCTTAAAATTTTCGTAGTTAAATTACCTACAACATAGGAGGGCTAACTTTTTTTCGTCAATAGAATTTTTCCGATTTTAAAGTGGTTAAATCTGAAATTGTGTAAAAAATTTCGTTTTTTTTTCAACATTTTTTGAACGTTTTTTGGCATAGTGGCCAAACTACTGAAGATACTTGAGGGCGAAGAAGGCAAGAAATTTTTATGGGAATTAGTATAATGCATAATTCAACAGTTTAAAACGAAAAAATGAAAAATGCAAATTTTTGCCGTACCTATATGAAGTAGTGTTCTGCAAAAATGGGAATTTTCATATTTTCGCCGATATCTCGGAAACTAGATCTGCCACAAGAAAATGGAAGTCATATTCGGAATCAGGAGAAAATTTCACTTTAGGAAAGGACTATTTTATTCTTGGAGACTAAAGTTGATCAAAATTTGTCGAGTAGTGTAATTTGAAGTTCATACACTTTAGAGAATCAACATTCCCATACTTCTTTACAAGCCTATAGCAAGATACATATCATTTCCGGGTCTACAGATGAGTGCTTGGATACATACTTGATAATATGCCCGTTTCTTTGTACCCGAGTTGCGAAGAATGCTCCAACTCGGATAAAATTTCCTTACGCAACCCTGCTCGCATCTGTGAACGGAAAATAGTTGTGCGGCCAATTTTAGGTGTATGTAGTTATATATTTAAAAATGTTATGCAAATAAAAACAAATTAGGTCTTAAACTGAAATTTCCCATGTGTTTTCTTCCGGCTCATTCACAATAGCGCAGTTTTTTCACTTCCCTACCCTACATCTCAGGTCGGGTATCTTTTTACCGAGTTGGCTCAGCTCGCATATTTTTCCGAGTTGGTGTTGTTGCTGGGGCTCTGCCGTGGTCGACTGTTTTCTTCCCCAGATGTAAAAATTAACACCAAAAAAGCAGTATCGGAACTCTGCACGGATAATGTCCCGTTGGAGCCGGTGATGACGAATCTAAAAAATCTTCCGGAAGCGCATCGGTGGCACCAATAGGGCCTACATGGTAAAACACATTGAGTCGGTCTTCGGCAGTAGTTAAGGATTGTCTAGGTTGCTACAGGAAAGGCCATCCTCTATGGAAACCAGCAGGGCTAAGCCTCCAGAAGGAAAGTCACTGCCAGTGGACTAAATTCGACCGTACCTTTAGGTCCACTCAGGGCATACCCACCGGAGACAAATACGAACGGACAATTGGAAGTTCATGCTAATGGGTCTATGTAGGGTTTATAAAAGGATACCCGAAAAAATATCTCGGCAATGCACCACTCCGACGAGTGCTTGGAGGAATTATGTTGGGTTTGTTATTAACGATGCTTCTCTCCCAGTTATCGTAGGGTTTGGTGAAGTTATTAGATGCGGACTCTAATCCATCACCGCGAAAATCCACAGCAAAGCGGAAAAAGAAACAGAGCAGTCGGCGCTGCTTCAGCAGTTCTTGCCAGTGAAGGGGCTGGTAAACCAACAGACGAAAAAACGCTTCAAACGAACCTGATCTCGCTGAGCCATATCAGAAGCAAATTGCGCTAGGTCTGTCGAAAATACAACGACTGGATCTGTGAAGGTAGGGAAAAGCTGTGGAGTTAGAGTTTAGGAATCTTGGGTTACCAGAAACAAGCTTTGTGAGCTGATCCCTGATGTCTATTCGTGCAATTCCGTACCGTCGTTTGGGTCTGAAAAGGCAATAACATACCCGCATACTAACTCAAACACTTACTTTCGCATTTCCCATCTCAACGTTACACGACAATTGCTCATTATTTAACGATAGCAACTACTATTACACGATACTTGTATTTATTTTACTCTTCGCCTTCATCTAATCAATGTTTGCGTTTCATTTACAATAGTTAAGCTTATTGCGTATTGAGGTATCTCTGGTATCATCCAAGTGAGCTTTTGCTTTTTTCGAGCATCGATGAAAGTGGAAGATTAGTTGTAGAGAAGACAACGAATGGTCATATTGAATATGCCTTGGTTATAAGTAAATAAATGTTATGAACTAAGGCTTGGTTAAAAATATTTTTATTATAAATGCTTATATTTTAAAATTCCATGCTTCCATGGAGAAATATCTTAGAGTAGTTTTTTACATACTATGATGTACTACAGAGGTGGAGTATGTGACCTTGCCCTAGGACATCGCAACGTTAACTGGACCACTTTTACTTTATACGTATGGGATACACTTGGAGTACTCTTTACTCTTTTGGAGTACTCTTCACATGCGTGCATGAAGCACTTTGCAGGGCACGGTACGACTTTTGAACGTGCCTGTGTATGTATGTGTAAAGCAACCCTCAATGGTCGTCAACAGCACATGACATTCGTCAACATTTCTTGAACTATTCTGTAACTGCCAATTGCGCATATATGTATGTATTCATGAAAATATTTATGTTGTACATAGTTGCTGCTTCGATTTTTTAAAAAATTTAGTAGTGAAGAGATGGCATACTCATAATAATTTGCTCATAAATTAAGAATGATCCATAAATTTCGAAAATGTGTTCGGGCTTTTAGGCAAGCGCAGTGCAACGTCTGCTGTAGTTTTGTTGTTATAGTTAAGGGCTGCATTTATATACATATATTGCCCGTCTTAGCTTTGGCCCACTCTTTGCGCCAATTTTGTTTTTATTTTGTAATTCAATCAACAGGATGTAAAATAAAATATTAATTATTATGACGGTAGTTACTTATTAGTTTTAAGAATTGATTAAATGCAAATAAATTGCTTATTATTAAATCAGTTATTATATTTGGAAATACCATGTACACAATAAAATCTAATATAACATAACTACATATGTAATATGTTAATACTATTCCATATTCAAAACAATCATAATTTGCACTGAAAAACCAAAAGAATATTCGTGTGACAATTTCCTTCTTTCCCTTTCTACGCTTCTCTTAAGCACACTTGTTGAATATTAGGTTTTTCGTAGCATCTCTCCTCCTTTTCCTTTCACTTTCGTTTGAATCGCAAAATTCTGTTGCCGTTTCTGCCGTTGTCAAATGTACTGAATTCTGTTCCTGTTTCTGCTTATGTTCTTTGCAACACTGCGCCTTTAGTAACACAAACATTAGGTATTTGTATAACAGGCTATATGCTTCTTTTCTCCAATGCAACAATTATAGCCTTCACCATGCTTACCGAATTGTCAATAATGACAGGAGACACCCTATCGGTTTGCACGTTCCACTCTAAATACGCTTTTGGAAGCAACAGTGGCACTAATTTTGTTGGGTTAACGAAGGAACTGCGTAGTGTTGACGATTTTATAGACCACGGTACCATATCTGAAGTTCACGTCGTTGAGAATACGGTGGAAATTCAACTGCCCATCAAACCCAAGCGAAGGTGGTGTGTGGAGCTGCTGGCACAGCCAGTTAAAAGAGCATTTTTTATAATGCCATAGGAGCGCGCGTCACAAGTTGATCTGGAACCAATTACATCAAATCATTTTTTTCCCAATTCTGTCCACTCACTGCAGACACCAGTACCAGTTGATAAGAAGTCGCTCTGCTTAAGGTAACAGTGGTGAATTGCACAAACTTTAAGGAACGGTTTTGGGAAGCAATTGATGAGTGCTCTGTGAATCGTACCAACCGTCGAAAGCTATTAACGTTGGTAGCAATGAAAAAGGGGTATCATCTTTCGTTTAGACAACACAAAGCTTACTTAAGCGTCCGAGCGATTCTAGACGCTGCGGATACACTTTGATCAATTTGCGCACGACCGATTCATGGGGAAGGGATGCCGTGTAAGGAGGGCAACACCACTTTATTTAGTACCTTTATATTTACATGAAATACTGTAATTTATACACACATGGAGAGCATTTTTTACTAAACTCAAAGCAGAAACAAGAAAAACGAGGTTTGTTTTTGAAATTGAAAAATATAAAACGTAAGAAAATATGTTTATATTTTTGTAACTTTGCATAACCAAGAAGCTTTTGTATTGGTTAAGGCTTGAATAGAACTGAAATAAAAAAGAGTAAATTTAAATTAGTAAAGACGTTTTCTTGGATTTAGTAAATCTTATTTAATTGTAGGGGAAGGTGGAGAATCGTGGGCCACGTTTTTATTTTGTTAAATATCTTTAACAAAAAAAAAATTGCAGATTGTAATATGATATGTTATTCTACACGAAGTTAAATAACTTTTGATTATTACACTTTGATACAATTCTTTTGTTTTTTCCGACTTTTCGTGATTTGAAAAAAATTATTGGTTTTGCGATTTTCGAAAATGGCGGGGAATCGTGGACCACCACCGTAATTAAGTAAAAGCCAAATAATTATGATGCAAAACTTTATTGAATTAGTGGAAATGACAAATATAGTTATTTTAATCGACAAAATGAAGAAGAAGGGTTATGCACGATCAATCAGATACGCAATTTGGGCATGTCAATTTTTGTATCATATTTTCCATAATAGCGTGGCATGATAGCTGAAAATTAACAAAGAAATAGAAAAATTTGATACAAAATATTTATTAATTGATTCACAGCCTCCATTTTGCACAAAACATCATAAACACAACTACAAATGTGTATTGATACGAAAACTGTCAAAACACGGGTGGCCAACGATTTCCCAGCAAAAGTGGCTCACGATTCCCCACAAGCTACTTTTTGCAAAACCACGGCGTGTAATTGACTTGTTGAAGTGTCATGCAAAATTACTTTTGTATGCTGAACGGTAAAGGTATAACGACAATAACAAGCATATTTACCTGTGTTTTTTCGTAGCAATTCGGCCAAGAATGATGGAAGTTGAACTCGCAAACAAAGTTGTGCAGATACTTTTTTTCGGGCAAGTATTGTGTAAAGCAAATAAAACGCGTACGTTCGTCAACAACCAATGTAAAAAACCTGTAAGTTTAGGCTAAGATAAATCGATAACAGTTGCATTTCACTATTTATCTCGACTTACTGCCGAAAGGTGGCAGTGTCTCACGATTCCCCATGACCCACGATTCCCCACCTTCTCCTAGTATATGCATGCCAAGTCAATTTCGATTATTTCCCCAATTATTTACTATTTTGTGATCAAGAAAATGTTTATCCAATCTCGAGTAAAAAACTTTGCTCCTTGTAGTAACACGGTCCACAACGGTTATACTCGTACTTACTGTGTATATTTTAGCTTAATTTGAGAACGTGGCAGGCTGTGGAAAGGCCAAAATTTAGTTAGTTTTTTAAATGCTTTAATTTGATTCTTATGAACAAATTCCTCATTTAGCTATAACTCATGATGATGTTGATGTTATCGGCATAAGCTAGCAGTTGAACACTGTTATGAAAGATGGTGCCTGATCGGGTTAATACTGCAGATTGAATTATCTTTTTCAACATAATGTTAAAGAAGTCACATGACAGAGAGTCACCCTGTCTGAAACCTCGTTTGATATCAAACGGCTCGGAGAGGTCTTGTGCTCAAAGCTGTGATACTTTATTTCTGTTTCACCAAAGCCTAGTATACTCGCGTCGCAATGTAATTTCTTTTCGTCAATAAAATCGTAAATGGCTAAAATTCTTTTTAAATTAAGTCGTAAAGCGGTTATGCTAAAATGGAAAAATTTTAAATAAAGCGTTGAAAACATGAATACAGTCTGATAAAACTTTGAGATGACTGAAGCTTTGTAGAAACCGGAAAATTCTTTATTGCTACTAGACCTTTTTCGTCTGCGCTAATTCCGTCTTCGGTAACATTATAACCCAAATATTTAATGGAAAACTGTAAGAATTCATCCCTATTTATTCTTAGTTGTACATAGTTTGTTTTCTACTTAGTTTTTCAAAACTTCTCGTAAAATGTCGAAACGACCCCTTAAATTCTCTGCAGCAATCATTATATCATCGTAAAATATAACAACTTTTTGTTCCCTAATCATATCCGAAAATATTTTATCGACAAACCTCTGAAATGCAGATGCATTCTTAAGCCCAAATGGCATTGTCACGAATTCCGATTGGCCAAAGGGAGTGACAAATGATGTGTACTTTACTGAATCTGGACGCATGTAAAGGGGAAAAAATCCATTTTTTAAGTCTCACTTTGTGAAAAACTTTTTTTTTTGCTAACCTGTCCAGCAAGTCAACAATTAGCGGAATCGGATAATTATCTGTTGCCGTAAATTTAATTTTTCATATTTTGCTTGTTTGGTTTTTTTTTAATTTCTACGACTATATTTTTTGTTTCATTTACATCTCTCTTACCAAGTTATACTTACATATGAATGTCTAATCAAATCTTCTTAGAATCGGATTATAAGACATAGTTTTATCGTCAACGACAATGAAGTAAAAGTAAAAACTTGTATTACTTAATTCAATATTACATAAAATTTTTTCAAATGCAGGAATTGGTATAATATGTATTTGCACCGAAATAAAAATAATTTCTTCTGGGTACTCTAGGACACGATGCGACTTGCATGCAGAGTAGGCACCTGATTCTCAGTTGGAAAACTTGTCTTCCCTCTTAACTACTGTTGACGCTATATATCCAATGTAGATTACTTGGACTTTTAGCTGGTCATCCCGTCTATTACGTACTCCAGTATTTCGCCAAATATTCCCTAACCGCCCATTTGCGGGTTTCGAAATTCTTACGCATCGTTAGTTCATTTTTGGTTGACTTAAATATATAAAGCAACTCTTCACGCAAATTGCGATGCGAGTTGTATAAGAACGCTACCGGGAGTTGGGAATGGAAGAGCTTAAGATGCGGGAAAGCGCCCAAAAATTTTACCAAAAGGTGCGGTGACTTACGGAAGGTTTTAAGACCGAGGTAAATTCCTGTAAGAACAAAAACGGCGGCTGATACCCAAAGCACACTCAATTTTGTCGGCCGCATACATGCCCGCCGGTAGGACTTTGAGTGGACTGTAAATCTACCATCTGCCAGATATTCACGATACGCCAAATATTGGAAAAGACCCGTGAGAAGAGGATCGATACTCACAATCTATTTGTCAACTCTAAATCAGCATTTGACAGGACGAGAAGAAGTTGCCTATATACCGCGATGTCTGAATTTGGTATCCTTGCAATACTAATATGGCTATGTAAAATGACCCTGATCAACACCACCAGCTCAGTCAAAATTGGGAAGGACCTACGAGCCGTTTGATACCAAACGAGGTTTCAGACAGGCTGACTTCCTGTCGTGTGACACTTTTAATATTATGTTGGAAAAGAAAGCTTCAGCTGCAGAATTTAAGTGGTTTGGTATCATTTTTTATAAGAGTGTGCAACTGCTGGCGTGTGCCTATGACATTGATGTCAAAACGAAGTACCTCCTGTCGTCAAATAAACAGTCAGCGCATACGCGTCCTAGCGTAACTTTTGACAATAGCAATTTGGCAAAAGTAGAGAACTTTGTTTAACTTGAAACTGGCATTAACACCTACAACAATATTTGCCTCGAAATCCAAGAAGAATCTCTTTTGTCAACAAGTGCTACTGAGTAGCAAATGAGCAGTAAAGCCCTCTCTCTGCGAATGAAAACCACACCCTATAACAGTGCAGGGCAAGCCAATGCATATGTAGTTACAATTGCTAGTGTGTTTTTCGAGAGAGCGACGCGTCGATGCTATTATTTACACTGTGAAGAAATCCATCCATTTTTTTTGTTTGCTTTGACGAGAGTGAAATATAAAATATTATTCGGTCCTAGTGCACTGTCATACTTTCTTCGACTTCCATAATATTTTATATATTTATTTCGAAATCATAACTTTTTATCCTAACTAAATCTTGAATGTGTTGATCATTCAGAGTATTTCTCAATTTGGTTTGAATAATTTTCATCGTTGAAAACCAACTTCACAATCATATGAGGAACCAAACATGGCATATAATTTGAAAATTTCTGCTTTAATTTTTGGATACTTTTCCTCTTTTACATGCTTCCAAAAATTTCTACCCATTTCCAAGGGCAGGCTTATATCGTTTCTGAGTATGGTTAGCTCCTCGTATAATTGTGAAGGTTGTTTATTAATTTCACATATTAATGTATAATTATGTAACTCTATTTGACTTTTAATAATATTGAAATCTTGAAATCTTTTTTTGTAATTATTTAATAAATTTTCAACAATTTCACTGAAATATTGTAGTTTTTGGGTATTTTCATGCTCTGTAAATATTTCTTTTGTTTTTCTAAGTTTAATATATTATTATTTTTTAACTGCTCTATCAAAATTTGCAATTTACGGTCAAAATGTTTGATGATAGGCACGAGCTCAATGATGTGTTTATTTTTGCCTTGTAATGAGAGGCTAAGTTGACTTAATATACAAGATAAATCGCATAAAAATGACAAGTCCAAAAGAAAATCTGTGTTTGATAAATTGGAAACTATTTCAGATGATTCGGGAAATGAATTTTGTTCAAAAAAAATTTTAATTTCTTGTCTTAAATCAAAGACTCTTTCAAGGCTCCTACCACGGCTAGGCCAACGGACCTCTGTGTATAGGAGTACATCACCAAAATCAGACTCAAGCTGAGCGAGAAGCTCCTTGAATTTTCTACGTCGTAGGGCATGGTGTCCCCCTTTATTTTATTGATGATTTTGGCGGCTATTTCCATTGTATGTGACGTATTCAACTCTTTTGAAAACAGCGATTGCTGGTAAATAATACAATGAAATGATGAAATTTTTATGTTATTTTTTATCAACCATCCTATCAAACCTTGATTTCTTCTTGTCATTACTTTGGCTCCATCTGTGCAAATAGCAGAACATTTATTTTTACCGAATATGGAAAAAACATTTTTGTCTATTATTTTATAAAGGATTTCGCCTCTTACATGTCCATGGATTGAGACAACGGATAATATTTCCTCATTGGTATCCAAAAGATCATTTACTGATTTTACGCAAATGATAAGCTGGCTTAAATTATTAATATCAGTACTCTCGTCAAGGCATAAAGAAAAAAATTTGCAGCTAAATAATCTATTTTTAGTATAGGAATATAAATATTTACTAATGATTTCCGTTCGTCGTGCTATGGTTCGCCTGGATAGAGGGATTTTTGCAATATTTTGTTGCATTTGTTTGCCCTGTTCTCCAAAATAACCCAAACCTAACTGACTCAAATCCTTAAAAAATATATCATCGTCGAATGGTCGGCATTTTTTTGCCAAGGCCAACGCAACAGCAAATGAGGCTTTTTTAAATTTTGAGTTTTCTTGATCATTATCATCATTAGTAATATCATTATCATTATTAGTAATATCATTATCAGCATTAGTATTGGTATTATCATCATTATCAAAAATATATTTCAAAAAATATTTTGCTTTCAACTCATACAATTTTAGTTTTCTTTCATAAGCTGAAAGTAATTCAAAATTGTTGTGATGACCAACATAGTGTATACGTAAAAAGTATTTTACAGAACGACAAGTAATATGTTCGCATATTAAACATTGAACTTCATCATTCATATTTTGAACGACAAAAAATTGGTACTCCCAAATTGCTTCAAACATTTTCTCCTTGAGTATTTATCTTAAATTGCGAAATACAGACCGCCTTGCTTGACTGTTGTAGTGCAACTGGTATGATTTATTTTAAGAATGTGCTCTCAAGCTACTGCCCGAAGTCATTTGAATGGCAGTGTCGTGCCTGATCGTATGCTTAACGAAGAAGCTTATTGTGTACGTGTTAAAGCATTGACGTCGGCAGCGAATGCTGTTCAATCACGCGTGATAGCAAAATTTTAAGAATGCTCTCCACTGCCCTATAAGCATTGTAAAAGCAGAGAACTTATATTAGACAGAGAAGTCCTATGTTAGGATGACGGTGTGAATTGTCAAAATCCATCAATATTTTTTGGCTTACCTCACCACTGCAATGGCGGCTTGGGAAATCCGAGAGTCGGAAGTTAACAGAGCTGAGCGAAGGCAAAATTTGTTTAACAGAATATGATTTCTGATAAATGTTTATTGTTTTGGCTCGAATTTTAGATTTTGCTAAGATATTAACGAATTGATATAAACATCTAAATATCTAATTTGATAAGAGTGAGCTAATTTTGGTTTTATGCATGCATTATATACTTACATATGTCAATATAATACATCTATGTATGTACTTATATTATAAGCGTAACAATCGTTATCATACTAAGTAAACATATGTACATATGTACATAAATATGTATATGGATAATATGTAGTACATACATATATAAATATCCAAATATATGTACGTATGTATGTATGTATGTATATATATTTACATGTTCATGCACATGTATGTACGTACATACATATGTACCAAAAAATGTCAACAAGTGCACATGCATTCATATGCATTATATGTACATATCTATCATCATCATATATTTATTTATTGTTATGTAGATACATACATATGTATATACAGCATTTGCTTCATCCCTCCGCCAGCGTGTTTGTTTTCAACCGCAGCGTAACTGCAGTACAGCAACAAAAAATTCATTCATAAACGCACGCGCATATTATTGAAAGCAAATTTCCGTTCATTCATAAATGGGAAAATTTCATCTCCCCGCAAAGACATGCGCCCCTCATCCATCACATTTTTCGCGACGAAGACAAAAATCTAAAAATCATAAATTGAAGATTTTTGTAATTTTGGTCCAAATGCTCACAACTTCAAATGGGAATATAGATATTATTTTGGCCCGCTTGTACCCGTAAAATATTTCATGAAGAAATTCATCTTTTATTAATCTATTATGTTTGCTTAGGGGTCGTGCACATATTACGTAACGCGCTAGGGGGGGCGGCGGGGGTTTGCGATTTGTGACGAAGTGTGACATGTGATTTCCCTTTGCCTAATATATAACATATATTAATTAACATTGTATTTTATTTTACGATTAATAAAAACAATTTTTCTGAAAGTGTGACATGGTGGGGGGTCTGAAATGATCAAAAATTGCGTTACGTAATATATGCACGACCCCTTATCATTATAAACGTGTTTTGCACGAAATCCTGTTATATATGTCATTTAAAGCCCTAATTATTCCAAATCGGCGCAACCAAACGCCTTACCGCTACGCCTACTTGCACACATATGTACATTACACATATGTATGTCAATATGTAGTCTAAATTTTGGTCGCATTTGTTTCAGAGCTTTCGTCTTATCACAAATGTAGCACAAGTAGCAGAATAATATATTTAGGAGTCGAAAATCTACTACCTTTTAACATATTTTTCAACAATTGTCTAATTAAACGCAAACATTGCTATAATTAATTGTATTTTGTGAGACCTTTAATTAATTATACTACTTTTGCTTCTTCCTGAACCAACAATCTGGGTCAATGACCTATACAAAAGACTTTCAACCCGAAATTGCAAATAAACCGTACCATTTTTATTCTGAGAGGGTATAAAGTACCAGAATTTTAATTTAGAAATTTAATTCTGTGGCAAATAACTTAACATCTTATGTATGTATCTATATGTAAGTATTTTATTTCAGATATTCCTCTATTCGATCTAGTATATCAATATTTGTATTATACTCCACTTTTTTCTTCTACCTTCCTCAAATACAAATTAATTCAACTAAACCCTGATTAATGATGGCGGCTTTGCGACGCAGCTTTTTCGTGTGAATTGCGGGCAGAAGCAACTATTTCTGTGGAGTTTTGACAAAACAGCATATTTGGCTTTCGAATTTTTATTTTCAAATCAATAAATTTCTATCTTTGACGTACAAATTTAATATTTAAATTAAACTCTTACCACGATAGCCTGTTGAACTATAGCTTTGTTTAACTATTTGTATAAATATTTCATTAGAACATTGTTATTTTTGACATGGTAAAAATTAAAGTCCAACTGGAGATAAGATATTTTGTCAAACTTTGCGCGCAGACTTAGAGTTCGGTTGAATGTGCGCGCATGTGAACAAACATACATATGTACATAGTACATAATTATTTCTATTCTATTTATGTACATATCTACACATATGCTTGTACGCGCCCTTTTGCATGGAAGTAATTCGATTAAATATGCATTTTTAAATAAATGCATGCATGTGCATACATATGATAAACAATAAATGCAATTTCTTTAGTGTTTTTGGAAGATTTTGTTTAACCACTTAAAATATTTATTGAAAGTTATGTATGGAAAATATTAGTAGAATAAAATAAAACACTAAAATTGAAATTATAGAAGAATGCATATTTTTATTATTTTTTTGAAATGTTCGAAATAGAATTGCGAAAATTCCTTATCAAAACAAAAGGAAAATTTTCGCCAAAAAACATCTGCAACCACACAATGTAGCTGATAACAGAGAACGTACATTAATTTTCTCTAAAATTGTTGTTTTCGCTCAACCGATGTTAAATTTTGCCCCTTGTAGGTGAAAAATATCGGATGGTGGGATAAGCCAAAAAATACAGTTCCCCTCAAATCCGCGGTACGAGACAGGGAATGAAGCGAGATGCTGCTTCTCTGTCTAATATAAGTTCTCTGCGTGTCAAACATCGGAATGGCAGTAAAATGAGAGAAATGTAAAATAGCGAAAAGTCTAAGAAAAAGAAATAGAAGGCAGTGCCATATTTCATGGTTTCGTACAACGGCTAGTGTTGATGAGTTTTGATTTTTGATGATGATTTTTTTATAGGTCCTAAATTTAGTACTATACACTATGGTTTTTATTTGGCGAAATTACTTTACCAGGTATTACGCCAACAGACCTATATTAAAATATATATATATTAAGGTACGAATAATTAAATAATTTTGAAATCTTATACATATTTCACAAAAAATTTAATCACGATATTCATACGCTTAAATTTCTTCTAACCAAAAAATCACTCTGTGAGATTTATTTATGAAAACCGTATTTGTTGTTATCTAGACATAACTTTTCTTGTTTATCAGTTTTTCACATATATTTTTTTTCAACATTAATTTAAAAAAATGTTTTGGTTTTTATAACTTCCACATGCTTTTTTGTCCTTTGATATCTAATTTCAAAATTTTCTAATTTCATATCTACTCATAATTGGAATGGAAATTTATTAAAATGTCACATTTTTAGTAGGCATTTATTCTAAATATCATACTACAATAAATACCAGTTGTTCAGTGCTAGTTTCTGATTCTGATTAAATTTAAACTCAGTTTATAATTTATAAACAGTTTGAGGTGCTTCCAAGAAAAAAAAAAAACAGTGCGTGAGAAGTAATAATTTTTATATAAATGAAATAAAGTTTTTATTGGAAACAGTAGAAAAGCAACAAAAAAAACATAGAATAAACTCAAACGAAAAACCTAAGGCTTGACTTTAATTCGTAATTTGGGCAAGTGTACAGAAGAAAACAAAATATGAAATACTATTGATTGCCTTTTATTGAATTTTTTGCTCCCAAAGTCGATGAGCCGAACATCTGACTTGATAAACACAGTTCAGCCTCGCCAGATTCACAAAGTTTAAACTTGATTTAAAATTGACTGAAACCCCGGATAATGAGTTTAAATTTAGTTTAAATGACAAACAGAGTTAAAATCGCACTAAAAAATTCGCCCTTAATGTTAGCTAAGGGCATACATTAAAATCGTTTAAATTCTCAAAAAAGTGTATAACATACTTCTCGCTTATAAATATAAACCAACTTTTTAAATTCCAAAATAATTAAATAATCTAAAAATTTATTAAAAATGGTTCAAAAGAGTCGTTTCGAAGCACCGTTGTTGATGGCATACCACTGGGGGTTCTTTTGCCAACGTTGGAGTACCATTTGTGACAGCAAAATTTAATGCTGCTTTGGTTACTGAAGTGCCAGTCCTTGGCCGGATAGGCCCGCGCCACTTAGTTGGATACCAAAGAAACAATGATTTCCCTGGAAAATATCAACTAAGTTAATTAGTGGCTATACAAGCAATTCATATATAGTTTTGTTGTATCCGTTCCCACCGGGACGACCCGGATTTATATCCGGCCAACGCTGACACTTCAGCAACATTCGCCAAAAACTTATGCTGCTCCAAGCGGTACTCCAACGTCTGCTCTTCTTGCTGGACACCATAGGCATCTGGTTTCCCTGCAATATATGTATGTATGTATCAACAAAATAAATTAATGGTTTTATATTTATATATATGTACATATATACAAACATATGCAAATACCTTTGTTGTGCTCCAGATGACTTCCTTTCCTCTGCAAGTCCGCATATAATTTTGGGCGGGCGCAACATCCGCTTTTGGATAGAAATATATTAAATGCATTATTTAAATTAAATTCTTATACTTAAACTCCAAAAATGACCTCCAGCCGAACTTGATGATTAAAGAGAAGACAATGACATTACGTTCATGCACACATTGTTGCATTTTTGCGTAGAAGCGTCAAAGAATGTATATTTATCGCCCTAAACATGTTGTTTTATCAGAAGCTCTTTTCTGATGTACTTATACAATAAATGTTCTTTGCGGCGTGGCGATATTATTCATAGACCACAGTTTTCGAATACTTCCCCTCCTTATGGTTGCTCGACGACTAACTTTATAGGCACCCGAGAGCCTGCCAAGGCAGGTTATTACAGCAACTCGTATTAACATGATATTACAAAGCTCAGTTAGATAAGAGAATGGAAAATGTATTTTTACAGAATTGCTTACTGACTATAATTGCAATTTTACCGTAAAGTGGCAATAGTGCAAGCTTGTGTATTGAACGACAGCAAACTCCAGTTGCGTTGCGGACGTGTAGAACACGAATTCGACCGTCCTTTCCACTAACGGTGGATTCAACTTCCAACGCTGAGGGAATATTGTCTTCATGTATCAGTACCATTACCCCTATCGCAAAATTTGGTGATTCAGATGCCCACTTTGAACGAGCACTAAGTTCATTCATTCATTCATTCATTATTTATTAGGGCAAATTAGTACAATAAGATATTAAAATCTTTTATATAGTATAACAAATTTCAGAGTCACACTAACAAGATATAACACATCTAACATTAACAGGGATAGAGTTCCAAATGCGGGTAGCGTTAACGAAGAACGACCTTGATGAAACCAATGAGGTAAACTGAGGGACTATAAGGTCTAATATGCGGGCAGATTTGGTAAAGCACAACTTATCATGGAGATAGTTAGGAGATTTCCAAGTGATAAGCTTATATAAAAATATACAATTGTTGGCCTTGTGATACTCCGAGAGCTCACAGCCTAAAAGTCGGTGCTTCCATGGCGAAATATGTTCAAACCGGGATAAGCCGTAAACATAGCGCGTCACATTATTAAACAATGTCCCAATCTTACACGCAGAGCTACTATCCAGCTTACTATATATGTATCCGATCAGAATACGTTATAATTGGGATAATTTCCTGTAAAGCAAGACGACGTCTTGATTGCAAGGGGTATAGAATCCCGATTGCCGAAGATTCATCAGTGTGACAAATACCTTGCTTACTACTTTGATTACATGATCAGTACAAGTGAGATTAGAGTTATATAACAAAACCTAAATTAGTTATTTTGCGAACTGTCTTTATAGGCTCATTGTCAATGTAAAGCGGAGGTAAGCAATTGAAGTCTTTGGTTTTTTGCTTGAGTAACAGGTTCAGATAAGTAAAACTGGATATCATCTGCATAAGCATGTATATTTGCAGTTCGGCAAACGTGGAATACATCATTTAAAAATAAACTGAATATCATCATGAAGCTGGCCATCTTCGCCAAAACTGCTGCTTTACAGCTACGATTTGGTTATATTTGTCTAGCTTGCTAGAATTTGTTTTAAGAATCTGCTTCTCTGGTAATGCTCGTAGAGTGCCCTGCGGTCGGAGCTCCGAATTCGTTTGGGTCAGAAGACAATGGTGTCAAAGGACAGGAGTTTAGAACTGCTTCTATCTCTATTACAGCGGTATTAAGTTTTTCTAACGTAAATGTGGTATTTTTCAAGGGATACCCCAAAATACCTTTGAGACTCTTCACCGCAGCTTCCCATTGCCCACCGAAATGTGGTGGTCTAAGCGGTATGAAATGAAAATGTAAGTATGTCCTCTGGTGAACAATACGCTTGAATGACAGCCTGTGTGTCTTTAGTAAACATAAACCGTTTCAATTCGCGTAGTTTGTTGCATGCACCAACAAAATTGGTGGCATTATCGCAATAAATATTGGTTACTGGTTCTCGACGGGCGACCATGCGCTTCAAGGCTTCCAAAAATTTGTCGGTGGGCAAGTCTGACACGAGTTCATTGTGAGCTGCTTTGAATACCATGCAGACAAATATGGCCATGTATGATTTTTGGTTAAACGCACTGTTGACAAGTTTCCCATTATTTGACGCTGTAAAGTTGGGCGGTACCAGACACAGTGCATACAATACCATACAATATGGCGTGCTAGATCTTTCGCATTAACGGCCCAAAATTTCGGACCGGCATGATAATTCCGGAAATGTAAGTGGCAAACATATGTCTTGTAGAAATCTGAACCTCGCGGTATTAGTAGAAGGTGCCGCCAATCTTGATGAGTGTATATCCCGACGAATCACCTAAAAATGGACTCAATTATTTTAAATTACCTTTTATTTCTGTATGCCTTTGTAGCAGGTGAAAATCTTCTTGGAAATGATGTTGTTGTAAATTCCATATGATACAGTTTAATGTATGCGACAGTTCCGCGGAGACGGCTACAAACTGTCGAATTTCCTTAACTTCCTGCATGCATTCCAAAATCGAAACATATATGCGACGATACGAAGGCAGCGGTTGTACGAACTAAATTTGCTGATTGCTTCAATAAACGTATTGATTTCTACAGTAACAGTAATAGCAGTTTTGCGTCTCTCACTGTTTACCACTGTCATATCCAGCCCGCTCTGTTTCCGAAGCGGCCATTTGCTAGCGATGTCATTTAAGAGAGTCGGATCAGAGAGCCATATTGACGACTGAATCTCTGTTGTTGTACATCCCCGTGAAAATATGTCAACAGACGAGCTATTTCTGTGACGTATGTTTTAATTGCATGTAAAGAATCAACGTCATTAGCTCCGCACAGTAAATCATCCACGTAAAATGACGACTTGACTGCTGAAGCTCCTAGCGGCAGCTCTGCCACATATAAATCAGCCGTGCCATAGGTGACCGTATTCAACTCATATGTATGCAATTCGTCATCGGGTGATGCTCTCCAGAGAATATACTGAAATTTTCGTTCACTAGGTCTTATCAATATCTGCCGATACATTTTAGTTACATCCGCTGTCAATGCATAGCGAAACAGGTGAAATCGTAACAGCTATATGTATATACAAGTCATCTTGAAGCGATGGACCAACTAAGAGCAGATCGTTTAAAGAGTACTGCGATGACATGCGGGACGAGGCGTCGAACACAGCTTTGAGTTTTGTTGACACGCTCCTAGGCTTTAAAACACAATGATGGGGTATATAATAAGTATGTACTGTGGGTGCTGACATTTTTTTTCATATGACCAAGTTGATCATACTCCATACTGCAGAAGTCTACGTTCTAACGCAATCCATCGGCGACGAGCAATATCTATGGTATTACCGAGACCGTCTGGAGGTTGTTTAAAAGGTAAACTTACCACGAGGCGGCCATTGGGGCGCTGGTATATTATTTTTGGGTAAAGCTCCTCGCACATTCGCTGCTCAGGCTGAAGAGAGTAGATTGGCGTGTCAACATCGTTGATGGTACGTTACAGGTTTGTGTCGATCGACTTGTTATATGACAACATATGTACATGAATTTGGTAAAGGTGATTGATGATTGTTATATCTGCCAGATACCATTCACCCAAGCAGCGTTTTTTGAAGAGTGGGTAGCTCTTTGACAAGCTTTATTTGTCCAACCGATAGCAGATCAAAAAATATTTCCGTACAAAGTAACAGGTTGACGCGACGTGATTTGTTAAACAATTCATCAGCTAGTATTGGTCTGTAAATTCCAATCGGACGTATAAATTTCACAATCGGGTCGATAAGCAATGCAAAACTGCATCGAGAATTCAAAGGAAGTTAATCAAGATCTGATAGCAGTAGTGGCGCATGAGTTGATATTGGTGCGCGACGGGTGACTACCCATACTGCGAATTTCGACGTGGTGCTTATCTCTGCGCAGTCGAAGCTTCTCGGCAAACTCTTCCGTCATAAAGTTAACCTGAGAGCATGAGTCAAGCAGTGCCCGATCTACCTTGTATGACCCCGAAGAGTATTTCACCAGAACTATGGCGGTTGCTAAAATCACATTGCCACTTTGTGATAGATTGCTATGAGAATGTGTGATGGCAGCGAAAGGTTGCAGTGGCGACTACGTATGTAGGTGATGAATTAGAGATGGATGGCTGTTGGGTAGATGTAGGTCTCTCATTGTGAAGCAATGTATTGTGCGAACGACTACAGATACGACCCTTATGCTTCGAAGGGCACTGTGTCATTCGATGCCCAGTGCCCAAACATTTGATGCAAAGTTCGCATTTTTTAATGACATCAAATCTGTGGTTGAAATTCATTCATTAAATTGTCAGCATTCTGAAAGTTTGTGTTCCGAATTTGAACACAGAGTGCAAACGTTGACTTTGCTTGGCATTGGACGAGGGCTTTGCGGATTCCGATTTTGAATGTAGCATAGTACTACTAGATTGTAGCAATCTAGGAACATCAGCGTAGGATTATCAAACCGTGCGTTGAGGCGACCTATTGCCTTTTGATAATTTTCACTTGTGACTTGGAAGGCCTGCACTGTCTCTTATGCAGGTCCCTTTAAGCAGTTCAACAAGTGATTGAACCTTTCGATGTTCGACAAATTATGTTCACGTGCTATAATCTGGTTGCGCGTGGTAATAAAGTTTTTATAATTAGGGAGATTTCCACCGAAAATATGCAATGCAGTTGGGGAGCTTGATTTTCACATAGCTGTCTTCTAAGTCAGCTCGGCCTTCGTCCTCTGGATCTTCATTTTCAATGTCGGATTGAACGGGCATCGCTTTGAAATGTGCCTTCAGAATGCCAAGTCGACATTGAAGTTCTGCGATTGGCAACCTGGCGCCAGCTCCGTTAGCTAGAATCTAGACGACTCCTTTGATTCTCGAAATGTTGCGGTTAATGTTTGCGCGCTTACTCTTGTTCTTCTCCAACGATAACATCTTAACGATGACTATGATGAGCTATGGTACTGCTGCACTCATGACCGTTAGATCAGGTACGCAAGCAAGGTTTGACAACTACATCGCTGTCGATAAGCAGTTACAAAAAAATAACAGTGGGCAAGCAGAACGAGGGCAGCGCAGTAGAGTGCCTTAGCTGTAGCGGGGATTATCCAATGACGACGGATGAAGACTCTAATATCCACCATACAGTATGTGGATTAAGTGATGCCAACGCAAGAGGTGAGTCTGTACTTGAATTTATTCTTCTAAATATTCTTAATAAATATATGCAACTGCGGGAATGATCCCACCTACTTCTGGCAGAAGAGAAGTACTAGACAGGGAGCTACTACTATATGCCCTTAGCCAAGTAAACATCTGGTCGAAAGAAAGCGGGCTTAGCGAGATGGTGCTCTTCCCGACGAAATATAAAATTCCTCCTTTCAAACGTCATTTCTGGCTGAATGGCTTCGTCAATAAGCAAAAGTGCGTTATTGGACAGGCAGCAATCCACACGTACTCCATGAGTCAACATTGCATCCCTAAAAAATTACGGTTTATGATGGTTATTATGGTGCGATTTATGGGCCGGCGGCGTCATTGGGTCGTACTTCTTCCGTGATGATCAAGACCGGCACGTTACTGTGAATGGGAATCGCTATCACTCAATGATAACCGAATGCGTTTGGCCCGAATTGGATGATATGGACGTGGACAATATGTCGTTCCAACAGGACGGCGCCACAAGCCACACAGCGAATGTCACATTCGATTTATTGAAAACCAAGTTTGGTGAACGTGTTATCTCACGAATTGGCCCAGTCAATTGGCCGCCTCGGTAGTGCGATTTGACGCCGTTATACTATTTCCTGTGGGACTACGTTAAGTCTATGGTTTATGCCAACAAGCCAGCGACGATTGATGAACTTCGTACGAATATCGAACGTGAAATTGCAGCAGTATCGGCCGATTTATGCTTGAAAACCGTCGAAAATTGGGTTCTGCGTATGGACTTCTCCCCATGCAAAAGAAATCGAGTTCCATACATAATGGCATCACTTTCACTGCAATAAATAATTTAATTCATATCCCAAACCGTTTTTGTTTTATTAAAAAAAAAAATTTTGTAGCGTTCCTTTTGAAAACCCCTGTACCTTGGAGTTATTTTAGGCAGTAAGCTCGAATGGAAGCGGAACATTGAAGACCGCCACAGGAAGCCGAGATGGAGCGAGTATTGCGCATGGCTTCCATACTGGTCATGGGAGCGCTACCCTCTATACCTACTAAATCTCTGGAAGTAGTCTTAAATCTTCAACCGGTGGACATGGTAAATTTCTGGGTAGTTATAGTGCATCTAGGATTAATGCGATCCAGCCGTGGAAAGAGCTAAAGTACGGACAAGCTAAGGTCCTGGAAGGTTTTCCGAATACCATAAGGAAAAGAGATTACACTGCTCCTCTACTCTGCATGAGAAATAAATTCCCCATAAGAATCGCAGAGAGGAATGAATGGGAAAATGTCATGAACCTAGATCCAGAGTCGACGGCTGTCTTTATAGACGGTTCCAAACTCAACGAAAGAGTGGGCAACGGAATTCACTCCAACGAATTGGCGCTGGACCTCAGCTTTTGCTTATCGGACCTCTGTAGGCAAAGATAAATGGCATAATGTAGGATGATCGGTATCTGACAGTGGCCGCTCCTACCAGGCAGACCTGTCACTATATACTCAGACAGTCAAACAGCTATAAAATCTTTCAACCTATGATAAATGCTGTTCTAGAAGGGACTTGCCTCTAGCCTCCTGCAAACAAAATTCATCGATAAAGTGAATATAGGTTGACAATGAAACCCAACTGTTGGATTACCACACATGTTTGGCCAATGGTTGAAGTAAATTCGGCTTGACCACCCTTGTCTCCGACGAATAGTAGTACTGGTAATAACCAGACACTGCCTTATGGGCATACACGAGAAGAGGCTGGGATGTCTTACCAACGATTTCGGTTGAAGGTACAGGGACGAAGAGGAAGTGGAGAGCATCGAACACTATCTCTGCTACTGTCCCGCACTATCCAAGGCTCGAAACCAAATCCTAAATGGATATTTTCCAAACTGTGTGGCCGACCTTAGCTCGGCAAGCATTCCCGACCTTCTGTGCTACGTAAGGCGCACTCGGTGGTTCGCCTTCTAAGGGAAGGAACAAGAAAACTTAATTGCTATCGCCAGCAGTATCACAACGGGCTTTGTCAGCCTACGTGTGCATCCGTAGATTTTCATGGTTGCAGCCTTAGAGTTTCATCGAAGCTCAGTGTTATATCTAACTTAGTGAAATTCGCGAGTCAATTAGCCCAAAGTTATCAAATTTCAAATTAGTCTATTCCTTCCAGAAATATATACTCATTGCTTAAGTGGAAAGATGGAGACACAGAGCTACGGTAATTCGAAGTACACATACTCTTGTACATATGTATTTACTTATATAAGTTAACACAGCCCATTTTAAAATATCGTCTGCACAACTAAAGTGCATTGATCAGCAGCAACTCCCGCGGGTGCGACCTAAATGCGGAACAACACTCCAGACTCAGTGTCAGCATTGTTCGATTGCGCAAACCAATTCACCTAGCTTGCACATTTAAACATTGGCGCAGCCAAAACTCGGCCGACTAGAATTAAGTATAAATTAATGTAAATTTATATTTGATTTCAAATAAATAAACTACGAGGCCACGCTGCTCGTTTGCAGCCCGCAAGAAAATCGTTTTGTGTTTTTTTTTAATCTTCCTAACAAAGGAAAGATTAACTGGCGCCCGAGCATATTCAAAACGTCCTGAAAATAAAAACGAAGTACACGCGAACCCGAGTAAATTCGGACACGCCAGCCTGAACAAAAACTCCGGAAAGTCCTGAAAGTCAAAAAGTTAGGACAAGGTGTCATAACGTGTCAGCCAACTCAATCGAGTGAAAAAAAGTGCAAAAGACATTAAATAAATAAACGAATCGCAGTAGCAGCAGCCAGAAGCTGTAGCAGCAGCCAGAAGCTGTAGCAGCAGCCTCAACCCAGGAGAGAATACACAACCATAAAAGTAGTAATAAATTATATTTACAAACTTTATAATCTAGAATTAATTATAACCAATAAAATTTAAGAAAAAAACCATTCAAATTTGAGAAATTTAAAGCTACCTATACGCTTATATTAGGAAGTGAAATTGTTATTGTGCATAATAAATAAGACATCAACCTAGAGTAATTTTCCTTTCTGTGCTCTAAATGTCAAACCCAAATAATCTGATCCGTCCCCCCGTCTTTTCCCCAAATTCAGCACCCGCCGCACCACAGGCAGAGCGAAACGCTCAATTGTTCATAGACGAACTAACTGGGCTTATTTCTTCAATTGCTTTAGATATCGCCAGGCAACAGACACCGCAGGTAGTACAGGCGACACTTAATCCCGCCCCAATTAATATCACCGATCAGGCTATAGATAAGGCATACAGAGACAATATTAGCGATTTGGATAAAGTTCCAGATATTGTTAGATCCCTTAAAGATTATTCTGGTCAACCAGGGGAATACAACTCATGGAAAAAAGTGTTGACCGGATACTGGTCATTTACGAGCCACTAAAGGGGCAACCCAAATATTTTGGCATTCTTAGTGTGATTAGAAATAAAATAGTCGGTAACGCCGACATAGCTCTTAAGTCATATAATACCCCACTAAATTGGCAAGCGATATCTAAATGCTTGACAATGTATTATGGCGATAAACGAGACTTGCGATCTCTGGAGCACCAGTTGACGGACTTAGTTCAAGGGAACAAAGTTATTCCCGAATTTTACCAGCAGGTCTACACGCACCTTTACTTGATCCCCAGCAAACTAGGATTTACAGAGACAAGGCGTTGGGCACATTCGTGAGAGGGCTAAGCGGTGATTTATCCGTACTCCTAGGAATGAAAGAGCTTGTGGTAGGTCCACACCACAAGCTCAACAACTATGTATGAAGTTGGAAAATCAGAATCTCCGCACGACTCACGCTTATTATGCAAAAAAAACTCAACCGCCTCAGCTGCCTCCAATGAAAACTTTCGTGCAAACACCAAGGCAACAATTCCACCCCGAATTGGCACATATGCCTAGGCCAAGACAACAAAAAGGCCACAGTCTTTCAGCTAACCAACAAATCAGTATGCCAACATTCCTCTTAGGCCGGATGTGGACCAAAGCATCCATTCGCGCCGCATAAAATACATGAATAGGCCCAATCAAAACCACGCATTTGGAAAAAGGCCTCCTTCGATAAAAAATTATCAAACAAATAAACACCAGCGAACATTCTATTTAGACACTGAATCAGCAGAAGGCGAGGAAGCTAGTTACGAAGGAGAACAGGCGTCCCCTGAACCAACCGATATAATTGTTTTAGCCTAATTAGCTCTCCGCTACCGTACTTTGAGATAAAAGCGGGGAGCGGAACCATTTTAAAATTCTTAATCGACACGGGGTCTAGTAAAAACTAGGTCAGACCTGACTAAGCGAAGAAACGAGTTCCGAACGAGGTACCGTTTTACCCGATATCGGTAGTGGGCGGTATCAAAATAAAAGAACATACAAAAGTAAAGCTCTTCAATCTTGACGAAGAACTTAAATTCTACCTCATGCCCTCCCTATTAACTTTTGATGGCTTACTAGTTAACGACACTCTTAAGGAATTGAAAGCAGTGATTCATACGAGCGAGAATTGTATGCAAAAGAAAAATGGTATGAAAATACTCCTTAAACAATTACCTTTTAAAGCGGTGAGCGCTATAAATATAAAGGAACATCTATCACCTCAACAGAAAACAAAGATGAATGATATCGTCAATACTTACAAAAATTTATTCTCGGAGCCTGATAAAAAGCTCACTTATACAACCACAGTTGTTGGACAAATTAGGACAACAACAGACTCACCTATTATTATTATTAAAAAGCGAGGTAGAAAATCAAGTGGAAAAATTATTGAATGATGGTATCGTTAGACCATCAAGTACAATTCCCAGGTGTGGATTGTACCCAAGAAATCAGATTCAGCGGGAAGCTGAATGCAATTACAACTGCCGCCAGATATCCTATTCCCGAAATAACAGAATTCATCTCCCAACTGAGTAAGAGTAATTTTTTCTCAGCACTGGACCTAAAAAGTGGTTTTCACCAAATTCCACTTAAAACTTCCGATATCGAAAAAACTGCATTTTCGATCAATAATGATAAATATGAATTTTCTCGTTTACCATTCGGCCTCAAAAATACGCCATCGATAATTCAACGCGCATTAGATGATATACTACGCGAAGATATCGGAAAATGTTGTTATGAATATATCGATGACATAATTATTTTCAGTAAAATAGAGGAAGAGCACCTCTATCACATACAAAATATATTTAAAATGCTACCAAAAGCAAATATCAAGGTACAACTGGATAAGTGCCATTTTTTCAAAAAAGATACCCCAAGAATCTCAATTAAATACGCTTTCTATAGCAACCAATTTTATATATAGCGTTATATATAGCGTCGAAGCACCCATTAACGCCTTTAAAAACTAAATATTTTTAAATAGAGATACAGCCCCGAGCTACCAATTTAGGACATTTCAATAATTGCCATAATTGTAATTGTTACTATAATATTCTTTAACGTCGTAAAACAAAGACTTTCGTCTTGTACTTTTCGCCCGAGCCGCAAACAATTGCAGAATATGTTACAAATGTGCAAAAAGGCCCATTCTTGCAAATCACAACACCGCACCTTATTAACAATGCCGATTGAGGGCAATCGTTTTAAGAGGGGAAGAGTTAACACAGTCCATGTTAAAATATCGTCTGCACAACTAAAGTGCGTTGATCAGCAGCAGCTCCCGCGCATGCGACTAAATGCGGAACAACACTCCAGACTCAGCGTCAGCATTGTTCGATTGCACAAACCAATTCACCTAGCTTGCACATTTAAACATTGGCGCAGCCTAAACTCGGCGGACTAGAATTTAGTATAAATTAACGTAAATTTGTATTTCATTCAGAGTTGATTTTAAATAAATAAACTACGCGGTCACGCTGCCCGTTTGCATCCCGCAAGAAAATCGTTTTGTGTTTTTTTTAAATCTTCCTAACAAAGAAAAGATTAACTTATATGTATGTGCATAATTATAAAAATGCATATGTAATTGTATTTTTTGCTTTGTGCTTCTGATTCCCGCAGCATTGAGCCAAATAACGTGATTAAATCGAAGTTGCATGCCGTTTCGTTTCCTATGGCAAAAACTATCGTCCAATTCAACAAACACGGGAATGTTCCTCTAACGAAAAGTGTTGTCTTATTTCACCATACCAGCCCTAATTTAACTATAGCTGATTGATATTAGAATTTGATCGTATCCAATTGGTTTCTGGTGTGGTGAAATAAGACATTTCTTGCCACAGGAAACGATAGGCCATGCAACTTGTCTGAAATCTCGGTCCTTTGATTGTGCATACAAAGTATTAAAGCATTTCGTAAGCGGAAAGATGGAAAATACGAAAATCTCATATATCTGTTAATTCACAAGAAATAAAATGCTTGCTTTGCGCGTTTACGCGCACAAGAAAGATAATTAAACACCACTTCCGCTGGGGACGTTAATAACAACAACGCGCTGCGGGAAGCATTCGTCTAGCCGTGAGAGCCATACCTACACATATTTTCTGACGCCGCATCTACTGCACATTACTGCGCCCAATAAGGCAGATTTACATTGTTAAGAATATTTTGTTCTTAGTCCTCAGTGGCACTCAATAAATTAAGTTGATCAAATACAAAGTCGCAGACTTCCATTCAACTAAGTGTCACCCAACACTTAAGTACTAAACGTGAAATTTTCAAAAGTAATACAAACCAACGCTTAGGTACGGTTGTATACATAGTAAATAAGTGAAAATTCTGAAAGATAATGCAGGCAAATTGTTACAGTAAAAAGCAAATACTGTAAAATATTGTGAAAAGTGAAGAATGTACTAATGGATGAACACTTTTCCTTTGAAATAAAGAATTAATAAGTTAAATTAAAAAAGTTTAATTTGAACAATAAAATAAACAATAAATAATTCGATAAGTAATACATCAAAATTTAATGTTGGAAGTGAAACTTCAAATTGAAAATAAATATTAATGGAAAGCTAAATTAATCTGAATAGAAGTACGAGGGTGTATGTGATATAGTTCTTACCCTGCCAGCCATTAGCCATTAAAAAACTGGATAAAACGCGGGTTTCGTTAGCTTCAATATTGGCTTAAAAAGTAGATAATTTTGTGAAGGTGTTGGGCATTCTCTTAGTACAATTTATAGCTGATCTCCTCTAATTTCCTTCTCCAGCCTCCGCAGGGTTTCTTATTTCTTCTTTTTAAAATATTTTTATAGTTTTAAATCAAAACATTAACGTTTTTAATTTTTTATTCCAAAAACATAAATTTACAAATATTTTCACTAAAAATCACTATAATTTAAATTATAAAGAAGTAATTATTGGTATAAATTTTTTATTATATTAATAAAAAATTCGAATACATAAAATATTCATGAATATATTTACAAATATATATCTAAAACTACTGATGTTTGTCAACTCAATGAATCAGTGTGCACTACAAATCTGCAATAAAAGCAAAATATTGTAATTTATAGAAATTGCAAAATAAAGTAAATATTAGCATTTAAAAGAATTACTTTTTTCACAAACTTTGAAAAATGTTACTTACATTTTACATTATAATATTAATAATAATAAAAACAATTTGATGTGTTAACATAAGATAGCCGTAAGACAATGTTAATTATGCACGTTAACGATGCCAATATATTAATCTCCAAATTATATAGCAAAACACAGCATTGCAGACCATAAAATTGCCAAATATATTCCCAACAGATCCTCGGTTACAAAGAAACGAGCGTATTGCTAATTATATGCATAACTGCATAAACAATAACAGCCAATCTTGCATCGCTCCAAATGAAGCAACCTTGCAAACAATTGATCATTATTATTATTATTATTATTTATTAGAGCAATATAAAATATAGCACTAATTAAAGGAGCACATTAATTGATCATATTACTCTTTAGAGTAGTGAAAGAGAGCAAAACTATGACAACGTAGCAGCGGCGAATACTGCGTCAGAAGGCTGCAAGTATGGAAGAATATTTTAATAAATACGCACAAGGTAGAAATAACTACAACGAACATACTAACCATAACACTTATACGGACGGCAGTGATCCTACAGAAGTTAATTTTTTAGAATAACAAGCTTTTCCTTGCCTTACTTTGAGTGTAGGCCAGCGACAACAGAATTCTTACATTCCTCCTGGTCGCTGGGTTGAACAAAATTTATATTCAATGAAATCCTTACTAAGGCTCTACGTTTTACGCTAATCCGGTAACATTACTCATCATTTTTACATAAATATGTTCATATAAAATCCGTCAAAGTTAAAGTCATCCTAAACCTTTAACGGAACCAGACGAAAAGTTACCTTTTACCGCTGCTGTGAAAGAAGAAATAAGAACGACTAGAAACCGTCCAGTATATTCCAGATTTTATGCATATTCACTAACACTAAAATATAGCATTGTTGTCGTTGGCTGTGAAATAAATAAATTTAAGGGGTTACACCACTGTAGAATTTAAAAAAAATCGAAAAAATTTGTTTCATCGTAAAAGGTCTTTTAGGATCTCAAAAATAATATACTAAAGTATGAATGGCGGAAAAAATGTCTAAATGTCTAAATTTCGTGTTCTACCATGTTGAGACCACAGACCATAGCTATACAGTACCGGAAACTTTAAACGCGTTTTTCTCAAATCCACTTTTTTCGAGCTGTCCGGAAACATAACTCAAACAAATCTTTACCGATCGATTCAAAATTTTTACAGTACATTTGAAATCGTTATCTCCAGCGACGTACGTAGGGGTTTTTCGAAATTCAGCGTATTTTTTTATTTATAAACAATTTTTTGATGATTTTTCGGTTCGAATTTGAAACTTTTTCTTTAAAGTGTAGCCATTTTACGAAAAATTAATTTATCAAAATACCCCTACGTACGTTTCTTGCTACTGTAATATGAAATTAAAAAATGTTTGGTTTTTTGTTCCAGATCAAAAATTGCGGGAGCTAGGTTTCCGGCCGTGGACCGATGCGAAAAAAACGCATTAGCGGGAAAATGCTGCAGAGCCGCCATTTTGTTTTTGAATTGCTCAACTTAATCGTTTTTCTGTACTTCAAGACTCATATTAAAAAACACTTTTTACAGAATTACAATTATTCAATTTTGATTGATCAAAAAAAAAATCCCGAAATATGCCTTTTTTTCGTGCTCTACAGTGGTGTAACCCCTTAACTCGTTCTGTTTACTTCGGTTGCTGACCAACGAATGGTGGGTAAGCAAAATGTAGAAACGGAGCAAAATTATTGAGTCAGAATATTTTCATAAGCATACAGGAATTCAAGGAATAACGGAATTACTACATAACCGAATATTATACGTAAGAACACAAATATGAAGCAGCCACACTAGATAATAGTCCAAAAAACGGACGTTCTGTGCCAAACCAACACCAGTGAATCAACCCGGACTTCAGCTTGACGACGTTATGAAACTTCTCACGTTCATTGGCAATGAGCTGACAGCATTGGTGCGCCCGTGCCCGGGTAGGATACCGCTAATAAATATGTCGACCAAGGTTGCTGCCTCTTGTACGGCATGATCACCGAGCCACTAGACGTTGAGGTGGTGTCCGCCATATATCGTGACCGGAAACGTTTGCAGCCGTACGGTTAATGCTGAACCTGTAAAACGGGTATTTCCGTGACTCCTGTCGTTCATCTTAATGGAGAAGCACTCGAGGCTTTGCGTCTCTACCGCAAACTGGTGTAACAAGTAACAAACTTGCTTACATTATAATTTTCTCTTTAGCTTACATATTTATATTTGGATGTTTCGTTTTATATAGGGTAGTCGTGTACTGGTGTTTATTTTGTAGTTTTCAAAGTGGGTCAAAGGTTTTTGGAAGGGTTTTATGACGCGTCAAGTTGTAGCTAATTTATTGCGTTATATCCTACCTCTTCCTCGGAAGTGAGCTGCTTTCCCACTGAGTCGTGTGTCTTCTCTTCTTCAAAATCGCTATATCGGAAGTCAAGTGTTCGTTGTTATGAGGTTCATGACCGCTGGCGCTGATGAAATTTTGAGTGGAATAAACATGTGGAAAATTTATCGAAGAACACCAAAAGCATAGTATTTCCATGGGTTGATCGTGGTAGTTGTCATAAAGTCGGGGCAGACTATGGCTATGGTTCTTCCGCAACTTGGGTGAGCATGTGTCTGGTTTTGGCATATGGTACACCCTCGTACAAATCGGTCAACGTCTCGCAGCATTCTAGCCTAATAGTATATTGCCATACTGCGATATGCTGTCGTAGTTATACCCATATGTCCTTCAGTTGGTTAATTGTGAATTTCTTCAAGGACTCGTCTTCGTAAAGCGGCTGGCATGCTGAAATTCTAATGGGTGGTGTCCTCGTCTTGTGTTCGCGATGGAATGTATCGGTGGAGTTAACCGTTCTCATCGATGTAGGCTGGCCAATTTTCTGGCCGGTGGCAAACTTCGTTCAGTTTCTTCTGCAGCCATCTGACTTTTCCAGTTTCGGTAGATAGATCAATGGCCTCGCCTATAAAAATTATCTGTGTTGTTCCTTGAGGACCTTAAGCTTAAGCTGACCTCTTCGGTATGGAATGTCGAAGGTATACTGTTGTAACTCGAGGACCCAGCGTGCCATGCGACGAGACGGACATTCTATGGAGTTGAGCCATTTCAGTGAGAGATTATCTGGGACTACCGTAAAGTGTTATCCTTCGAGATATGCTCGTATCTTTCTATGGCGAGACATTCTTTCCTTTTAACTAACTGCTTGTGAAACCACCACTCCCAGAGCGTATGCACTGGCGTCTGTTTGTAGAATTTAGGGTTGTGTAAAGTCTGGGTAGGCCAACACTGGTGCTTAGCGGCGCTTTCATGTGTTTGAAAATTTCCAAACGCCCTTAAATTCTCAACGTATTGATAAAAAATCAATTTCACATGACCACGTCTACAAAACAAACTTTCTTTCTTTTAATTTCTTAGGTTTTGATATACCTATCAAAAGAAAAATGTTGGACTTTTTAGACCAATAATGACTTTCGCGAAAATAGTTTGAACCTTCGCTGGGACTTCATTAACACAAAAAAAAAATAAAGGTGCACGGAACATAATGAACATAATTCAGAATTTGTAACTCGCAAAGGTATTTTGCATTTGACTAAAAATAATATATAAATGAATCTAAAAACTATCTGATATTTCGTATGATAACCGCCACTTTTAGACACAGCTTCCAAGCGTTTTGGAATCGATTATACCAACTTTCGATAAAATTCAGGTGGTAGTTTTTCCAAAACCTCCTTCGGACTATTTTTTGATGAAACTTTGTGTTCCGCCACTCTCTCTTCAATGTATGCCCAGAGGTTTTTTATAGGATTTATGTCAGGACTTTGGGGGGTGTTGGAAAATATTTTGCGTTGGAAAGTAACCCCATTTTAACGTCGTGAACCGTATGTTTCGGCCGTTTCTTGCCAACCCCATTTTTTCTGCGCTGTAGTGTAAATTGTCTTAAAGGATGGACAAATATAAATATTTGGCCATTATGCTGTCTATAAAAACAAACAATTTTCACACGGTTAGCGTGGCTGAGTGGTTGCGTGGTAAAGTCTAGAAAGAAGAAGTCTGATGAGGAGATGTGGTGATCTCCGAAATAGCAGCTATCGCTTCTACCACTTTGAAAAACTGCTGTTTTCTCATATTATTTCCTAATACAAACCTGACCTCAAGCTCTATAAATTATACATAATTCTTTAATATGGAAATATGTAAGTAGTTTTCTTCGAGCCACGCGACCATAAATATTATTCGTTCTGAGCACTCTGCGCACTATCTCATCAGAAACTTGGGTATATAGATCTGATTTGATCTTGTCGTTAAGCTTTGGTGCGGATAAATGGGGATTTTCGCGGTTGGATTTAAGTATTTTGCGTTCCTCTATATAGTTAGCATCATTGGTCGACCACAACGGGTAAAATTTTCTATACCGCCGCGTACCTTACACCGTTTTACTATATTTTCTACCATTTGAGGACATCGGCTGAACATATTGTAAATATATATTGTAGATTTGCCTTCATATTTTAAAAATAAGAAAAATATTTTTGTGAGTTTCCTAATGATGCAAAATACTTTTGCGAGTTACAAATTCTGAATTGTTTATAGTTTTTTCCTAGGTACAATGATTGTTAATGCGTTAATGAAGTCTCAGCGAAGTAAGGAGCATAAATGTTATCAAATTGAATCCATAATTTATAAATAAAAAAAGAACAAATGCAAAAATATTTTCGTTTGGTTTATTTACTTCATATGCAAAATATTTATGTGAGCCACTGTATATTTTGGTCAATATGTTTTTTATTACCTTTTTATGTTTTTTGTTAATTTATATTTGTTTTTATTTTCATAACGTAACGTTTTAACGTTTTTTCCATTTGAGGACTATGGTGAAAGTGACGGAAACTCAGTGGAAAAGGGCACGGCAATGACACCAACAGCCGCACAGATGATTTCTCAATAGCCTGAAACATTAACGGTCGTCAAGTCTAGCTCTGTCTTAAATAGTTGCCTGTTGGTTGTTCCACATGTATAATTGTTATGTTAAGAGTTTAGCAACAAATAATTTTTCTTGGGGGCGAGCTTGACAACTTTTCTGATAGCGGGTAAAAAGCAATCAGCTTTTCCATGTTTACATATCTGTTCATTGGGGTTTGCGGGTAAATGATTATGCAACGCAGGAGCAGATTACACAAAAGTCTGTTGAGTTTTGATCAGGGACCGCAAATAACGATTATTGTCTAAATTTCAACTCAAAATATCATGCGAAAATAGAAATGCTACGTGTATAAGGATTAAAGCAACATACTCCTTATAATAAGGACCACCTTCGGCGACACTGATTTTCATTTTTGAGTTTTATTTAAAAAATCAAGTTTCATCGTAATTTTATGAGCTTTATATTTTGCTCAGAAAATAATTGCATTGACTTTGTTGCGCGCAAAAATGTAAGTAAAATAAAATGATAATATTAATTTGTGAGCTCAAGGCCAGTATAAGGAAGAGTATATTGGAAAAAATACAACAACACTCAGGAGTGGTACAAATTATAGCTATTTCAGAGATCACCACATCTCCTCATCAGCCTACGACTTGCTGGGCAAGAGCGTAGCCAATGGACCACAGTCGGCATGTAAGCATCTGTTGCTTTTTACTTATATACTTTTCCTTATACTGGCCTTGAACTCACAAATTAATATTATAGTTTAATAAAAAACAGGCCGAAAAATAATATAATATGAATAAGTAAAATAAAATGTTTAAATTAGGAGAAAAAAAGATTTAAAATTCTTTATTTTTTGTAACAAAAACAAATGTTAATTGAAATGTCTTACTTTTCAAGAACGCAGAGCAGGATGCAATCATTATACAATTTATGGAAGGCCATAAAGACCTCGCCTGTGGCTTTGTGAAGGGTTACAAAAATAAAGTAGAAGCGCTTGGGAAGGATTTGGTAGCATGCTCAATGAGCGTAGTCCACCAGAAAAAGATATTTCCAGCAGGAAAAAGGTGAAAACAATAAATTTTCGTGGAGGGCCATTTAATAAGCACACACATACCACAACAGAAGATAAAATTGTCCAGTTGTGTGGCATATATACTGTTTTTGAAGGCATCGCAGGAGCAACTTCGGTGCTCCTCAGAACAGCGAGGAAATGACTGGAAATGCCAGCGAAGATAAATACGAAAACATGCCATGCACAAGCAGTGCCGCTAATTTAACATCATCTCGGAAGGCACGAGCCTGAGGAAGTAAGTGCCGGTATTGAAAGTGTGTGCTATGCCGTGAAAGAGTTGGCGATTGCTTTAAGAGAGCAACAGAAAACACATCAGAAAATACAATTAGAAAAGAAAGAAAAATTAGGTAAGAGGAAGTTGAGATGAAGATGAAGGAGTTTGAGCTGCAGGGACTCAAAATGTACCTGAAGTACAACAATAATAATAGAAATTAAGCTTCTTTTTTAATAAACGAATTGAAGTGATTTTTTCTTGTGCTGAATTAGATTATTTTTCTTTATTTTTATATACTTAAGATGTGATATTTTTGAATTTGAAAAGAAATGAAATATATATTTTGAAATCCATGTATTGTATCTTCAGGAATTTTTATGAAGTTGGCATGGCTATATTATGCATAGCGTAGCAAACATTTATTATCTGTTCTACTTTTTGAGGTTGATACTGTAGAAGACGAGAAATGCATTTAAAGCGGCTTTTTAAAACATAATATTCCTGGCCGAATAGTGCATTTGATTAAATGTATGTTGTGGTGTTCCAGGACTTGGATCCCTAAACAGAGATAACAAAACTGATTGAAAAGCATGGCCAGTATCACCCAAAAGCCAACTGCCACATTCACTTCTTTCTTATTTGCGTTGGAAATAGTTTTGAGCATTGCTCATATTCCATATTAAAGCGTCATGGCTTGGACCAGGGCGACGTGCATATTTACTTTTATTGTCATTTTGTAGTCACAAATCTAAAGGAAAATCTTTAAAGAAAATGGTTACTAACAATGTATTTATTTGTAATTATTTTTCGATTGTAAAACAGGCTGTGATCTGTATGCGGCTTTTTTATCCTAATATGTGTGCCGTCTACACAGGCAACGACACTAGGTATGCCAAAGCTTTACAAAAAATGTTGTTTTGATGCAGTTATTTTGGCATTCGTCATACTTAGTTGTATCCATGGCGGAAAAAATTTCCTTTCTAAAAAATTAAGAATTGTACTGCGACCAATTGATATCACAACATCCTCCCTCTTATTTTTGGAACGCACCTCCAGTTAAAAATCTCAGTGTGGTAGGAACTTCAATGGCGCCAGAATGCTACGATCCTTAACATGGGGAGCCTCGACGTTTATCAACATTTCAAAAGCACTTTTGTTGACCCGGTTGCTTGACACAAACCATCAAAGGAGATTTTCCACCTCCACTCTTCAACCAATTTCTAATGTGACACTTACTTAAATTCAGGCACATCTAATGAGATTGAACATTTCTGTAAAATCTTCCTACTAATAGGTTTCTTTTCATACAATTCACTTTCTAAAATAATTGTTGAAAAGGTAGTTAACGCACTAATTTTTGTTGCGATTTAATTTTTCATGTTGGTGTTACGGAGGAACCGTAATTTTAGCCAACCGCTCTCAATAAAACACGTAGTTCAAATCAATTAAATTTATTTCAGAGCAGATTCAAAAATTCCTAAATAATGAAAGTATTACAAATTGAAATTTTATATAAATTTATCTTACTTTAGTTCCTCACGTGGCAAAATGCAAATATCAAAAGAAGGTTATATTGACTGGCATTTGCAGAGGTAAAAAAAGAAATTAACGCAAAAGGGAGACCGATGACAAATCTATCTATGCAGTGTTGCGTTGTGTTATTGCTATGATGTTGCCATACTTCCCTCAACACTCCCCCCCCCGCCCGTTATGCTATCGTCACGATTGCCTACCAAAGCCTAAACTGTAATCTTCGTTGCGGGCCGTTCAAATGTGCTGGCAGCTGTTTTTATTACAGCGCTGCGTACTTGCCCATCTGTTGACTGCCTCAATGAGACGATTCTTCCCCGTGACCAGCAGTTCCGAGGGTTGTCAGAGTCCACTATGTATGCAATATCACCGATTTGAATCGGCCTTACATTAGAAAACAATTTGCATCGTCTGGTTATTACAGGCAGATATTCGCGCAACCACCGTTTCTAAAAGGCATTTGCAATTTGCTGTGCTGTTTGTCAATTTCGGTATGATATGCCATCGCTGACATCGTTTGTCAAAGATTTGGCTCCATATGAGTTGCCTAGTATAAAATGATTTGGTATTAAGGCTTCTTCAACGGCTGGGTCCACCGGAATGTAGGTGAGTGGCCGAGAGTTGACGCACACCTTCACTTCAAGCAGCGTTGCGCGCAGTAACTCTTCCGAAGGTGTACAAGAAGGTAGAATTTGATGTAATACTTGCTTTACAGAGCGTATTAATCGCTCCCATACCCCTCCCATGTGGGGTGAAGCGGGAGGAATGAGCTTCCAAATTGTGGAACTCTTGTAATTCGCGTTCAGCGCGCTTGAAGTTGGGGCCGTTATCGCTCCACATTTCAATAGGAATCCCACGACGAGCCATAAAATTTCGCACGGCAATAATGCAGGAATCCGTTGAGAGAGAGCATACCACCTCATTTTTTAGCATATTAACGACCGGTGAGACGCAATGGTGCCCAACAAACTGTGAGCGCAGTTCTTCAATTGTTGAGAAGTTTGTTTTACGTTCGCAAGGCCAGTTATGATTGGCTAAGTCTGGTGTTTTTGACCACTCCGTTGCATCGTCCGCTACATTTTCTGCACTAGGTACCCATCTCCATAGGCTGACATCTGTTAGCTCCAAAATCTCACTAACGTGAAAGCCGACGGATTGACGATAACGACGCTGGTCCGATCTCAGCCAAGGCAACACTGTTTGCGAATCAGTCCAAAACGTTTGGGAGACTATAGGAATTGTGAGCGATTTAACAATGCTAGCTGCCAAGCTCGCAGCAATTAAACGAGGGATAGACATTGACTTTAGTGGAGAAACTCTAGTTTTACTGCCTAGAGCAGGTAGCTAACCGCTGCGTAGCCGTGCTCACTAGCATCCACAAATGTATGCAGTTCGGTGACACTGTTATTGGAGTCTCCAGATATATAGAAACACCTAGGTATTTGTATGCTTTCCACTTCAGGTAACTGTCGCACCCAGCGTAGCCATTTCATATGTGGCTCATCATGAATTGGATCATCCCATGAACGACCGGTCAGCAATGTTTCCTGCAGAATGACCTAAGGGTATATTCGTAGGGAGTGATTAAATCCAGAGGGTCGAAAATTTCATAACTACTCGTATGCTGATCATTTTACGTTTAGTTGGTTTCCTGTGTTCTGAAATGAAATCACGGTTTCTCAGTTTTTCTGTATTGCTTCTGCTTCGGTGTCTACAGAGTCAAGCATATTGTCTACATAGTGGTTATCAATTATGCTTTCCACGACTCTCGGATGTTGGGATTCGAATTCCTTTGCGCTTTTATTTTTAACGAATTGCTCACAACTAGGCGAACAACTAGCGCCGAATGTCAAAACCTGGAGTACATAAAAGTCGGGTATGGTAGTGCCTTCTTCAAACCACAGGTATCGCTGAAAGTGTTGATCAATTTCTCGTACACACACTTGGTGGAATATCGCCGGTGATAGCGATAGGCTTTTGCCGAAATCTTCGCAATGTAGAGATAAGCGAACTCAGCAGGTCAGGCCCTTTAAGAAGCATAGAATTAAGTGAAACGGTATTAACTTGGGCGGCAGCGTCCCACACCAACCTTACTTTACCGGGCTTGTTCTGATTATTCACTGGAAAAATGGGAAGGTACCCATAACAATCTATTTTACTTTTGTCCGGCCGCAACTTTCTTGCATATCCCTTGCTAACGTAGTGACGGATTTTCTTCTGCAGTATGTCTGCGAAAGCCATTTTTTGGAATAGGCACCTTGATCTTCGTAGAGCCGATGTACAGCTGTCCGGTAGCGAAGGGTTTTCACAACGCCAGAGCAAGCTTGTTTCGAACCGATCGCCACGACGCACGGTGTGCTGCTCAAGTTGTCTAACAGCAAGTTCATCCTCATAACTGAGGGCCTTTGGCACTGTGACGACTTCACAGTTGTCAAGCGAAATGAAATCCTTTACTGTCTTCAGTAGCTCTTCGGTATGTGTAACGTTGCACTCACAAACGTGAAACAAGCGTTGAATTGACCCTAACTTTCTTTGACTCTTTCTGTTCAAGGCAGGTTTTCTCAGTAATTGGATCAGTTTCGGGCCCCTCTTTTGACTTTAAGCAGGATCCTAATTTGCTATTATCAATGCCAATCAAAAGTCTAGGCACACCATCGCTATACGAAATCAATGGCACTCCTCTTTCGATGTCGACTCGAACCAAATTATCTTCATTGCGGTAAGTATCACCCGTCCATTTCAGGCAAAGTGGTTGCGAGACACCTGCCACATGAAGTGCCTTTTGAAGTTCTTCATCCATTAATGTCAAGAAATACCCATCGTCAAAAAAGGCATAAGTGTCGATGTGTACCCCATTACCATGTTGGGTGACGGGTAGAATCCGAAATAAAGCGACATGATCGTCTTCGGTATGTGTGTTGCATACCGGGTGGTGGCGGTAGTTGTGAAACTGTTGATATTGTAAGTGACTTTCCGATATAAATTTTGTGCAGCAGGGGATGGTGAGCGCAGGGACAATAATTAATCCCACAAGTTTTAGTTGACTTTCATAGCTCAAAGGAATGAGGCTTAAGACAGCGCTTGCACAAGGAGTGATGCCTAACGATAGCCCACTTGTCTGAACGGCTAAGTTTTTCGTACTCGCTGTACGAATTTACTCCTTCGCAGTCGGAACCACACAGCGCGCATTGAGATGCTGTGCTGCGCTCACAATCTAAATGGGTATATAAAGAGCCACGCTTGCGTAGCTTCGTAGCGGAACTGGATATAATGACAGCATTCGCTACTTCGGCTAATTTAACAAGCCAGTTCCTGAAATCTTGTAGGTAGCCGGTCGCGGAGGACAATTTCAGCATATCCCAATACGCGGGTAGCAACCCCGGCAATTTGCAAACCAACTCCTGCTCCAACTCGGGATTATTAATGTGGCTGGTCAATGACGAAGCCGTCATGGTAGCATTTACTTCGATGGCAAAAACAACAATTTATTTATTTATTTATTTCAGTCTACAGGTTAACCTTACAGACTATTTCTAATTTAACACAGTAAATAAATTTAATTTAAATCTAGATAAAGTGGTATTAAAATCTATATGATGAACATAATTGTTACATAGACATATACATCGGGCAATTGGTTCATTATAGCCATAATTAGTTCTATGAGAGGTTTCAACAAGCAAACGATTATGCCTTAATTCATGTGATGAAGTATAGAAATTCAAAAAACCATATAATTCATCACAATTAATTCTCTTATTTATTAAGTTAAACAAACATTAGCGCGAAGTATTTTCTCCGATCTTCTAGAGATTGTAAGCCAAGAAGTTTCCGCCTTCCATCATAGGACGGCAAATTGCTAGGCCAATTTAATTTAAATAGAGCCATTCTGGTAAAAGTTTTTTGAACCCTTTCAATTCTACTAATGTGAGATAAGTAATAGGGACTCCATACAAGACAACAATAATCAAGGTGGCATCTAACTAAAGAGTTATAGAGAGACTTTAATGTGCAAGGGTCCTTGAATTCACTTGAGTTTCTTCTAATGAAACCCAGCATAGAAAGTGCTTTAGAAAGAATATAATCAATGTGCTTATTTGGAGTTAGTTTCGTGTCAAAAATTACTCCAAGATCCTTCACTTCATCAATGCGATTTAAAATAATATTATTAATGGAATAGTCAAACATAGTGAGGCTAGCAGTTTTGGTGTATGAAACCACATTGCATTTGTTTGTGTTAAGGAACAGATTGTTAACAGTGCACCATTGCTGAAACACCACAAGATCCGATTGTAGATTAAGGCAGTCATTTAAATTGCGTACCGGCATATAGGCTTTAACATCGTCAGCGAACATTAAGCATTTAGCAAAATTAAAGAGCTGGGGTAAGTCATTTATAAACAATAAAAACAGCAGTGGCCCACAATGAGTGCCCTGTGGTATTCCAGACCATGCATTGATAAGGATGTCGGATTTTGTTGGGCCTATTTTAACTAAGAATTTCCGTCCTACTAAAAAACTTTCGAAAAACTTCAATAGGGTCCCTCTAATTCCATGCAAAGAAAGCTTAAGTAAATGAACTGAATGGTTGACTTTGTCAAAAGCTTTGGAGAAGTCGGTATATACAACATCAAGCTGATATTTTTATTCGAAGGCCTTAACAATTTGATTCTTGATAATTAAGAGATTAGTACACGACGATCTACCAGGAAGAAATCCATGCTGAAATCGACTAAAGAGATCTTTAGAGTGCTGAAAAAGTTTAACATTTAATATATTATCGAATAACTTAGCGAAAGTACATAGACTGCTTTACAATTGGCCTATAGGTTGTAATTTTGTTACGATCACCTGACTTAAATATGGGCGTAATTGAACAGAGTTTCCAGCAATCGAGGAAAACTCCATGTTTAAGACAAATGTTAAACAACATTGACAAAGAAACATCATTGCAAAAGGACTTTACGAATACCGGGGCGAGCCCCTCCAGATCTGGACAAGAACTTGATTTTAGGTTCGAGATTGCCAGAGCTATGCCATCGGAAGAAATTTCAAAGTTGGTTATTGTACCCGAATTTACTATAGAGTCAAAAAATGCAGAGCTCGTATCAGATATCACTTGACATTCCTCATAAACTACCTGAAAGAGCTTTGCAAACAGGTTGCAAGTTTCCAAGGAATTTTCAGAAAACACGCCCTCATACTCAAGGCTAGTCGGGAGACCATTCGTTTTACGTTTATTATTAATATACGCCCAAAATTTCTTTGGATTGCTCTTGAGATCCCGTTCTACATTGGAGATGTACTGGTTATATAAGAAGCTATGGAGACAGTCATAATCCGTTTTCAATTTAATTAGACATAGGTTATCCGCAACGCACTTGGTTTTCTTAAATTTTTTATGCGCTTTATTCTTTAGATTTTTCGAGGTTGCTTTCTTGTGGGGAGGTAAATTCTGAATCTGGGCAGCAACACATCTATAATTAGTTCAAGTTGACCAAATTTCATTTCCAAAGTGGAAATAATTTGTGGTACGCATGAGGCGTGAAGTATTAAATTTTTTACTGCAATGCGTGCGACCACTACTTGTAGACGTAGTGAATTCTCGGCGTCGGAAAATCCACATAGTAGCGTTGACTGATCATACGATGCCCTGAAGATTAGCCACTATTCAGGCTTACCAGTAAAGTTAGGAAGTTCCCTACACAGACATTTTCGAGAAGCTATTTGTTGATTGGTGAGTCTAAAGGTGGCATAAGTGCCATTTTCAGTGTTGTCTGCACGGAGCAAATAGGAAATGCCCGCAAATTGTGACATCGGACCATGATTGACGATTATGCGCGGCAGTAGTATCGCTAGTACCGGGTACGTCAGCTATTACCTGTGTTTCAGCATTGTTCTCGAACATCTCCTCTTTCTGCAATGCAGCTAGGAGTTGTTGCCGTTTTTGTACAATGCACAGCTCCCCTTCGAGAAGTTGCAATCGTTGGTGTAAGTAGCGCTCGCGGGGTGTGGGTGAATCAGCTGCGATAGAAATCTGGCGCATACGCAGCGAATTAACTAGAGACGCTTCCAGATTCTTTACCATTCACTATTGTATTAACTCCTTCGACGATAGCAAGTAATGAATTTTTGAGGGTGTTACGGAGGAACCGTAATTTAAGGCAACCGCTCTCAATAAAACACGTAGTTCAAATCAATTCAATTTATTTCAGAGCAGATTCCTAAATAATGAAAGTATTACAAAGTGAAATTTTATATAAATGTATCTTACTTTAGTTCCTCACGGGGCAAAATGCAAATATCAAATGAAGGTTATATTGACTGACATTTGTAGAGGTAAAAAAAGAAATTAACACAAAAGGGAGACCGATGACAAATCAATGTATGCAGTGTTGCATTGTGTTAATGCTATGATGTTGCCATACTTTCCTCAACAGTTGGTAAACAATTTTTCTTGTTGCCAAATAATTTGACGGCTAGCAAGTTCATGTTTACAATTAATGAACCGTTGACAGTTCTGAAGTTAATTTCTAGGGTGAATCCAAAACGAGTTCTAAAATGAACAAAAAAAATGGATATCAAAATACCAAAACCAAGTTCACTCGTTTTTGCATTCATTTTGATTGGTGTGATTCCCGCCGGGCCCGGAGTTCTCGAAGGGGCCCGTATTTTTCAAGAAATTGAGTGAATAGTTAAATTAGAATGCTTTTGATAGTCGATTAATTCAAACATTTATTTGAAAGTTGTGATTACCGATAAAGCGTGTTCTCGCGTGCATGTACAAAAAAAAAAACAGTTACGTACATAAGCAAAAACTGGCAAATTAATGTAATAAGAGTCGGCATAGCAGTCGCCAACCGATCCCACTACACTTTTCAGTGCGTTTTCTTATCGGTAATGTAGTTTCACATGTACACTATAGGAAAGTTCCTCCCCACCATCTAATGTCACCAGATGCTTCCCTAGTCGTTTAGAAAACTCTGGGCGAAATGCATGCTCGTCAGTCGGAAAAATAAATTTAACTTTAACAGTGACATTGACGTTTCCACTAGAGAATTTACGACTTTGTTTGAAGTTTTTCATGTTCCAAGAAAGTTGTTATGTTATGCTCGGTGCTTCGAGAATTAAATTTTCACTATTTTCATGACAGAGTTACTTCGTTAGTGAAGAATAAAAAAAGCTGCTGTTGTTTCAGTTAGATTGGGGGGAACATAAAAGAAAAACTAACAAGAAAAAAAAAATTTAATAAAATTTAAAAATTAGGAATTAACTTCACCGAATGGAATATGTTATCAATTTTTTGTTTGATATAGATGAATTACACCGCTTTCGTTCGTTGAGGCTTTTGCACTAAACAGCTTTGAGCTTAGTCATATGGTATTCTGCCCTGCGCTTTCGTCGGATTTAAGAAAAAACGTAAAACTGCCAAGTAATGAAGTAACGACTTATTGTGAAGTCCCCTAATAAAATGTATTATATATTTTTAAATATTTTACATATTTTACGTACACAATATTGAAATTGCTAATATTGTTTTTTTTTCAGGATGGAAATATGCATTACTATCAATAAAAATAACCATCGCTAAGCTTATATGGAAATTTAGATTTACTACCACATTTGAATACCAGCACTTACATTTTGTAGAAGACATTACAATTAAATTGAAAGAAACTCCCTTGTTTCGAATATATGAAAGGAAGGATTCCGATAATTGAAATGAAAAAATACTTTTTCTAACGTATTTGTGCTCGTAAATTTTTATTTTATATTTATGTATGTATATATGTATATATTTTCTATGTGTATGTGCTAATAAAAAATTGTTCTTAATTAAATTATCCACAGTGGTTGGGAAACAAAAAAAAATCCTGGCTTTTCTATAGGGCGGTGTCCATGAAGAATAGATGGGAAAATCAAGACCATATTCCACATTGAAACAAAAACGAAATGTAATTTAGGGGGAGCTTAGGAATTGACAAAAGTGACCAGGTAAACGTAACCGGTACAGACAAGTTCTAATCGATGGTTTACAATTGGATTTTATTAAGTTTGCAGAAATTTTATCTTCACTCGAATAAGCTCAGGAAATATATGAATCGACCTCTATAGAACAATGAGTTTAATGTTCATTATCATATATGTTCAATATGCTACAAAAGGTTTTCAAATCGAAACCATTTGCTTACAAATTTGCGTTTGTCTTTCATATTCTGCTTTTCCAACAGGGTGAACAGTTAAAACGGTTTTACGTCATCCCTTGTTAAGTTTGGTTGGAGACAAACCGGTTTCGGCGTTGCGTTCAGGGATAGCATCTACGAGTGATTCACATTATATTCAAAGTGAATATAAAAAAGGGTGTTTTTTAGACATGTGGTTTTTAAGAAGAAATAAATTAATGTTATGGCCAAGAATTCAGCTGTATTGTAAAGATAAGGGTTTGTCACTATGCTTTGAATATGATTTCGCGCAAGTGACCGCCGTCACCACCGCCGGGCTGGTTTGAATAAATTCAAGCCAAAATAATACCGGCCCAATTTTCGACCACTTTTTGCAGCAATTGGGTATGAATTACAAGCGACTTCACATAGCCCCACAAAAAATAGTACAGCGGTGTGAAATGCACGATCTTGGAGGCCACGTCACAGGCTCACCACGCGAGAAAATGCGCTCACCAAAAGTTTCCCTACAAAAATTTATTCCTCCGTTATCTGTATGGCATGCAGCGCCGTCTTATAGGAACCAATGGTCGTCTCCGTCAACATCGTGCCCATTCAACCAAAAGTGAGTTTTTTTCGCTGAACAAAGTTTTCTTGTGAAAATCGGTATCGGTGGCCATCTCGTTTTGGGTCCATTCACCGAGAGTTCGGCTTCAATTCTTGGACGAGTTGGATTTTGTAAGCCTGCAAATCAAGATCCTTCCGCAAAATCTTCCATAAAGTGGATGGGCACAGCTCCAATTGTTGCGCGCGATGGCGGATGGACTTGTTCGGGTCTTCTTCGCTACTATGCTCCACAGCACCAATAGCGTCGTCGGTGCGCACTGTACGGCATCTCTGAGGATACGCGTTATCCACACTGGAGTAAACCTGGTGCGAACCGATCCATGATTGCTCTAATTACCGCTCTGCTGGGCGATTATGTCGACTGAATATTGGAGGCAGCGCACGATGCGTCGCGCGAACCGAATCGTTATTTCGGTAATAAGTTTGCACGATTTGCAAACGTTATTCCAGATGGCAAGCTAAACAGTATAAATCAAGTAACAGCTGTTAAAAATCCAACTACGGCAAAACACCAACGGTATCGGACAAGCAATTTTCGACACTCCTAAGAGATTTAGAAAATATTCCACCTCGAGCAAATAATGAAGGTATTTTACTCATATAATCCAGCGTTAATTTTGACGTAGTTAAATATTTCGGTTTATTTCAGAAATGGCGGTAATGCTGAATCAAAAGGAGTTGTCGGCGAAACTAACGACATTAGAGAATAATATAGGCGCCGTAAAACACAAAATTTTTAACCTGTTAGTTATTAAATTAATCCATATTTTCGACAGCAATCTATAAGTTTTATACTCAACAAAATTAACTTTTTGGTCTAGGGAGAAGCGGCGATAAGTGCCAACCAAGGCATCATAAGTGAGCAACTACAAAAGCTTGAGCTCAATGTTAGTAATTATAAAACATAATCAAATTATTAATATCTTGATAAATCTTTATACTTAACAGTGCGTTGACAAAGGAAAAATGCTGGTTCTGTCCTCCCTAAAATAACTTTACACTTCTGCTAGTATGCCTCGGCACTTTTTGAATTGACGAAGACTCTTACTGAATAATAGTTCCACCTTGATATATCAGTAAGACTTTATTATTATCTTTGTATTGTTATTTTCTAAAGACTACATACTTACGCAAACTTAAAGGGACCTCGGAAGATATGGCTATCGTAATGTGAAACATATTTACGAACAACCTCCTGGAGTTCCTTAATTGGGGCGGGGCAGGTTAAAAGCAGGCATTCGAAAGACTTACACTAGTGGATGCTGTTTTACGAGGTAAACGGGTTGAAAATAAAAAGTTAGTGGAACTATTTTATAAATAAATTACTTTTTTCATTTAGGCGTTTTTTCAATAACAAGGAGCATTCGAGTTAGAAAAAAGTTTAAGTTAGGCCATTGAGCGGAGCCCCATCGCACCAAAAAAAAATATATATATAAATTAAGAAAAAAACACGCATTAATTTTAAGATAAGTATGTTAAAGATGAAAAACGAATATACTCCTGGGTTGAACGTAATATTGTGCGACTTGCACGTTTATTAAAATATGGCAAAAAACGTTCCGTTAAATAAATTGCCGGTTGCCCTTTTATACATAAAGTATGCACGGGAAGATCCCGTATGCACACAAAACACGACAATAGGAAACAATAGAAAACAAAAGAAACCAATAGGAATGTCAAAAATAGTCGATACTCGAGCAACAAAGATTGGCAATTGTACAACACATGAAGCTTAGGTCTACACGGTACAGCATAGGCAGTAATCTAAATAATAAGATTGCTTAATATATCTAAACATCCTGCTGGTCGAGTCGGTTGACTCGAAATCCTCCTGCTCTAACAGGCAAGATAGTTTCTGGACAGCTCGGTTGAGATATCCACTGGACGTCCTTAAAGTGACGTTGCGGACGAGTCTGTCGTTACCAGGATGTATAGCCATTACGCGGTCCACGCGCCACTGAGTAGGGGGCAAATTCTCGTTTTTTACCAGTACAATGTCGTTGATCTTGATGTCGGGTGTGCGCCTCTGCCATTTATTACGTCTCTGGAGGGTGGTCAAGTATTCCTCACTCCACCGCTGCCAGAATTATTGGTGGACTCGTCGTGCCCACTGCCATTGTTTCAAGCGGTTAGTTGTAATATTCCGAATGTCGGGCTCAGGCACAGCCAGAAGCGGAGCACCTATCGGGAAGTCACCCGGCGTTAATGCGAACTTCTCGTGCGGATCATCGTACAGTGGAGTGATTGGACGGGAGTTCAGGCAAGCCTCGATGCGTCCATGAAGGCGGATAGGTCGTCCACTACTTCGATGTGAACGGCCTTGGTAACCATGCGTACAAAGATGGCGAGAGCACTTGGTGCCGATCCGCAGGGCAAACAGGGCACAGTAATCCACTCCAGACGACACAAAGGGTCGGTCAGGCCTGATTCGCTACCCAGGTAACGAGGCCATTTGTTGCGTGAAGATCTGTCCACGATGACGACGACACATGACGTAGTTGTGTATAAAAGTCTTGACGGCTTGCCTCGCATTCATGATCCAAAAACGGCGTCGAAGGGTATGCAGCATCAGCTGGGTTCCGCCGTGGAGCGTTGTCTCATGTGCTCGTCGTATTAACAGTTCCACGAACGGGGTAGACTTTGGCAGAATGATCGGGAATTGCTGATCATGACCCAGTTCTGCCTTGGCAATCCGCCCTCCGACACGCAGGATCTGGTTCTCATCTAGGAATGGATTTAAAGAAATTAGTCGAGAAGAGGATGGCAAACCTGAACCGGTCTTCAATTGTTTAATCTCGATCATGAAGTGTCTCGCTTGCTCGAGAAGGATGAGGACATCCAATGCGTCGTCCCTCTCTCGAGCGCCTACGACTGATTGGCGAAAGTGTCGACGTCTTGGTAACCAGCACAATGTGATGGCCACTGTACCCAGTAATCGCTGAATGCAGCTGAAGTGTTCTACAAGTTGTATGACTCGGCAGGATTCTGTGCTGAATGAACGTGATGCCATTGGTCCGAGGAGGTCAGCTGTCGGATCCTGCGGACCCGGTTCGATATGAATGGTTTCAATGTTGACGGATGCTTCTTCAGCCAGCACAAGACGACGGCCGAGTTCGACCATAGGAAGTAAGGAGCTTCTACCAAATTCAAAGCTTCCCGTACTTGTTGTAAAGTCTCGGCCAATAATAACGCTGCCGACAGTTCGAAGCGCGGTATAGTAGCACCCTTCAGTGGCGCCATCTTGGTTCTTGCCGTAAGAAGTGAGAATGGCCCGTCATTTACATCGCTGGCTTTGATGTAGGTCACGGCTGCATATGCATGCGCCCTGGAATCACAGAAACCATGCAACGTTGTCTGAGCGTGTTGGGTCATCCCCAACCACCGTGCAATGCGGATTTGGCTGAGGGCTTCTAGCGTAGAGCGGTACTTGAACCATTCGTCACGTAGATTATCAGGTAGCGGAAAGTCCCATGACAATCCTGCGGACCACATCCTCTGAATGAACACCTTTCCCGTTATGACCACTGGTGATAGCAAGCCGGCTGAGCACTCGCCGCTTCGTAGGATCCTGATGAGACTGGTACGCGTCGATATGGAAGAAAAGGTCATCAGATACCGCGTCCCATCTCAAGACCAATGCCGAAGCCACTGACGAGTTAAATGTGTAGCTGGAAAGAGACGGGTTACTAGACAAACGACACAATACCTTACTATCGTTGGAGTTCCACATTCGTAGCTTAAGCCTCCCAGCAGATAGTATGGTATCCACATTCTTGGCTAGCTGAACTGCTTCGGTGTTGTCATCACAGCTTGTCAGAAAGTCATCCACATAGAATGAGGTTAGAATTGCTTCTCGGGCAGCAGCTGCTTGTGTATCATCAGGAACGGTTGTACAGTTGTCATATGCGCATTGTTGTAATGCACGAACTGCATTGTATGGGCTACACGCCATGCCGTAGGGGATGGTCTTCAAACGATATACACCAAGGTCGTCTGAAGGGCCCACTGGCTGGATATCGTTGAGGGATACTCCCGTACTAGTCGGCGCCGAAGCGTTAAACACTACTCGGAACTTCGCAGGGACCGCATAATGTGGGATATAGTAGCAGCCGGTATGCTCATATGGTGGCTTCATTAGCTCCATATGACCAAGTGCAACATACTCACGCATGAATTCCAGATAGTTCGCCCTCAGGGTAGTGTCAGCAATCAGGCGACATTCAAGGCGATTGAATTGCCGCATAGCAAATGAGTACGAGTCACCAAGGTCTGGTGCGTTGCGACGCAAAGGTAGATTCACGACATAGCAACGATCAGGAGTACGGCCATGTGTAGTCTCAAATATCCGGCCACACTCGTCATCATGTGATTCGTCTTCACTTGAGACCTCCTCCATCTTCCAAAAACTGTGGACCAGTTCTGCCAGACGCACTTCATCCTCACCTAGCAAGGCGCTGTGAGCAAGCTTGGCCGAATACCACCCGACCAAAGCGGGTACGCTGGGCAAAGGGCTCGTCTGGTATTCCACCGATGACTTCACCCAATACGACTTGCCCCCATACGCCCGCGCCCACGAGAACGTCGATAGTTCCAGGCGTTCCAAACCAAATATCCGTCAAATCCAGTTGTTTCATAGACTTACGTCTACCTTAGTCCGGGACGTGATGGACGATAGAACCAGTGCTTCAATTTGCATAGAGAATTCTGATGCTGTTGACTTCAAAGTGAGCGTTGCGCTGCCTTCCACTTTCACATTGCATTTTCTGCGATCCGTTATAAAACTCACCTGCGATCCTGGATCGCATAAGATACGAGCCATACGTTGAACCATTGCTCTTCCTGATGCATATGCACACGCTATTGCTAGAAGAGTGATGGCTTGGGACTGGGCAACGCAGGCTCTCCCAGATACTGCTTGTCATGCTGGAGTCGTTAGGTGTTGACCAGTTGGCCCCTTTGGTACCGGTGGGGCTGGCGCAGCTGTGGCAGCTGCCGGAAGTGGCGCAGTGGCTGGTTTGTCACGACATAATATTGTGTTATGCTTACGACCACAACTCCTAAAACTGCCTGATGAGCATTGCCTCGAAGAATGACCAGCACACAGACAATTGAAGTAAAGTTTTAAGTTTTTGACTGCTTCAAAGCGTTGCTCCATTCCCATGACCGTGAGTGCCGGACATTGGTAATCCGGTGAATTCCACTGCAATGCGCACACTGTCCTGACTCTGCGGCTGCCACGTGTGCTTTCACATGTCGCTGCTGTCGAGATGATTGGCCAGGCGATGGCTCTGAACTTATGCTATGAGCTCGCCTCTCAAGAAATTTCAGCAAATCATCTAAAATGGGAATGTCATGGGAAGTGCATTTCATGCACCAATCCCATTTCGTTCTCGATGGTAGCTTCGATACCACAATAGGCACCGCTAACGCATCCCATTGATGGACAGGGATTTCCATCACACGCAATGCCCTCAGCGACTCTTGCACCGTGTCGACAATGTCAAGTAAAGCCTTCGCTGATTCTTCGGTAGCTACTTTGCTTATACTGCTCTTCAACGTTTTGCCACAACGCATCATGTGAACCAATCACCTCGTCTGCAGCTTCTCCAACAAGGTAGTTGTGGTTCTCAACGAATCGCTGAAAATGCGACTCCAGCGACTTTAATTCTTGCTCTAGCTGGAACACATCACGGGACTCGATAGCGTCTTCAGAAGCACGCGTATGAATGCGCTTTATCGATTTCACGGTAGATGAACGCCAATTCAGCTCTGCCATGACGCTTTGCAGCAAACTTACTTGTTTGCTTGTTTGTCCTCACAGGAGGCACCAAAATGTTAAAGATGAAAAACGAATATACTCCTGGGTTGAACGTTATATTGTGCGACTTGCACGTTTATTAAAATATGGCAAAAAACGTTCCGTTAAATAAATTGGCGGTTGCCCTTTTGTACATAAAGTATGCACGGGAAGATCCCGTATGCACACAAAACACGACAATAGGAAACAATAGAAAACAAATGAAACCAATAGGAATGTCAAAAATAGTCGATACTCGAATCGATACTCGAGCAACAAAGGTTGGCAATTGTACAATACATGAAGCTTAAGGTAGGTCTAAACGGTACAGCATAGGCAGTAATCTAAATAATAAGATTGCTTAATATATCAAAACAAAGTATATTAAGTGAACAACTGATATTTATCAAGAACGACAGCGTTAATTTTAGTTTGCTTGGTTGCAGAAAAACTGCTTTTAAGTTTTGATTTTTAATATTAAATTTAATATTTATGTGTGTATATGTATATAAATATGTATAAGTAAATATAATTTTAGACAATAGTTTTGTTTAATAAAAATGAAAAAAAGACATGTTAATCAAATAAAACAAAAAAGGATACACCATTTGCTACAGGCCTAAACGTCAAACCTGAAAATTTTCAGTACTGATGTTGTTTACGCAGTACTGGCCAGTAACAAGAACGAGAGTGAGTTATTCGGTAATATTGATGGGCAAGAGGGATCAAAGTAGGGGGTCTCATTCGAGGGTTGCTGTAATTTTTCATTGGAAGCTGTTTTTACGTTGCGGATATAAAGCCCAGCGCACAACGGTATCCTGAGGCATTATTAGTTTAGGACACATTTACATATATAGCGCGCCGCATGCTCCAAGTCAGACAACCACTCGCAGCCACACCTACTGGTGAACAGACGTTGCAAAACCATAAGGTCCGATCAGTTTGTTTACGTTATGTTTCAGTCGTTCACACAATACACGCAATAGACGAGCATATTGCGGAATCCCCGCTTTAATGGATTGGCCAGAATATACTTAAATTCCAGACAGCTTATTTTGCAAATGAGCTGGTGCATACACTTTGTTTATTTATTTATTTCATTAGTTAAAAAGGCAATAGTTTATACTGACTACTTACTTAATGATAACACAAATTGTTCAAATTAATTCAATTCTAATTAAAAACTAAGAATATAAGATTTTTAGATAAATTCATAAATCGTTTAAAAACTAAAAGCTTCGTAAAAGCCTTGCCCGAATAACAAAATTAATGCCTTGCAGAGATGCCCAATCAATGTCCCCTTGAATTGAATTAAACACAAAAGTCTGCGATAGTATCGGCCTTCTGCGTTCAAGCGACTTTAAGGTGATTAAAAGCAGGCAGGAGTCGTAAGGCCGAATAGGGCTAGAGAAATTTAACGATCTTAGTGGAAATTTAGGAAACATTTTTGCACCCGTTCAATTCATGAGATAGCAAATTGGCGATAAGGTATCCAAATAAATGTAGCGTGTTGTAGCCTAGACCGAATAAACACAGTAAATAAATAGTACTTGAATGGTGTATGGATCGGAAAAATTTGAGCAATTTTGTCTTGCGATATCTAATATCAAGTATGATTTTGAGATAATAAAATTGATGTGTCTTGAAAAAGTGAAATGTGACTCAAAATTGCTCCTAGGTCTCAGATCTCAACTATCGGTTGAAGAACATTATTAGAGATATTACATGACGACTGTTGAATATCTCAACATTTGGAAGAGGTTAACAATTAGCAGCTTTATTGAGATCAGCTTGAAGCCCAAGTAGGTATATCCTCTGAGCTTCTTATTGTAGCAAAAATTTTCAAGTCATGAGCATATAAAATATGACTAGCAAGTGAAAAGCAACTACGTACATATATTTTTTATAATTAAGCCAAAAAAGGGGACGAAAATACTTCCTTGAGGTTAGTAGCAATGAAGGGGAGATTCACCCTCAATCGTTATAATACAAGGTCTTCCACCTAAAGCCTAAAGATCCCAATTTACATAAAACATCAAGATCCACCCATCAGTAAAATTTTCAGGTGCTCGTGATTATTAAAGATTTTAGTGGAGAGATAATTGAGAGGCGTTTTTTAAAGAACCGAAAGCTCATCCACATCAGTTAGGGAAGAAAGCTTAAATGCTGATATACCGTAAGAGATGTCATCAGAAGAGATAATCAAATTGCCAAAATTTATAGAATAAAAGTGACTAGTTTGGGTAAAAGAATAAGAGTAGCCATTATCTTGGATAAAGTTGGATTGGAAAAACTCGGCAAACAAATTACCTACTCGTACCTCAAGAGGTGGGCTCTCAACTTTATCATCTAGACAAACGTCTGTTGGTACTCTCGCGCAGGACTTGTTGCATTTAACGAATTTCCAAAAAGTCTTCCGCCTCGACTTGATATTTTTCTCAATACCACGTAAGTAATTGCGAAACAGAAATTTGTTTAGACATTTGCATTTTTTTAAATAACGCTGGTATTTAAGTCCTGGTATTAAAGATTTTGTATACAATTTGAACCTAGGTGTATACCATGGGAACTTATACCGTCGTATTTTAATTATTGGTAATAATGTATCATTATTTTTATCGGTGGGCAGACTTCCATGGCCTCTATTGAATGGCGAGGATATCAGCCTTTGCTTTTATGAGAACATCAGCCATAAAGAGGTACCTTCCCAATATTCCCAAAACAGTCGGTTCCACGTATCGGAATGACCCGGCCTAACCCCGCTTACGTCAGCTAAACGCATAAGTAGTTCGACACCCATGGAGCAGCACCTTTCAGCAGGGTTGCTACACACCCTTCTGCTCAAGGCTGGCGTCGAACCCTACTCTGGGTAAGAAACTTTTTTCTGCAGCGTATGCCAAAGAAGGCTCTATCCGAACTCCACCTTGGTAAGTCTGATTAGGTCTTAAGACTCATAGGGTGTAGGCCTTTGGCCTACTTGGCTCAAAATAAAGCGCACAATGCCCCGGTGCCGAATAACACCCGAAGGACCCACCCGGTCTAAAGGAGCTCGCCACAGCAACACTAATAGTCTCCACTTTCCCAACCCCTCCAAACACTTCCATCCTATTCCTATTCCCCAGTGAGGACAAATCAGCAGCTCCCGGTCCCCAACACAGTCTGATCCGTATGTCAGACCAGAAAACGCTGGCGTCATTTTCGAGCGTGTTCTAGTCTGCGCACCACAAATGAGTAGGCGGGTGACTACGTGCGTCATGCTGCAGGGCTATGCAATGGCAACGCCTGTAATGGCATTGCCGACTACCACCATCGGTGACACATGGTGGACAACCTTCTCTTCCCTCACACCCTCTTCCGCGACGACTCAAATAATTCACCAACTGATCAATGAAAGCGCTTTATTTTAGAAATGAATTCAAATAATTAAATGGATTGCTGCAGATGCTCAAAGAGAGAAGTTTAATAATGTTTCGCTGCCTTTTGAGTTTTTTATATTTCAAGATTAGTTTCAAAATTTTGTTAGTTACAATTTTATGAAGTTAAAAAAATTCCATTTTTTCCAATGAAATTTCCTTTATATATGTTATCGTGAATGAGTTCTTACGATCACCTTTCTGTCGCCAATACGTCCCGTCAAGTAGTCGTCCGTTGTCGGTTGGGGCCCAATATTCTACACGAGCCACCGAGTAAGCAGAAGTGCGTTCATACCATGGTGAAAAGATAATAGAAGGTGGCGCAGATTGTGGTACCGCTAAACCTCTCTTGCAAATTTTGACAGAATTTCTACGTCATAACAGATTTTGTTCACAAAAACCATGTATGTATGTATACTCGCATTCCTGTGTATTCTTTCCAACGTGTTTAACAATTTTACTGTGTATCCTTTCTAACATATATACCAACGAGTTTCCTCTCATTTCTGCCCACCGGTAAATCTGGTGTAACGTCACAGCCAAGTTATTCACCGAGTTTCAAATCAATCAGCGCAATCTTGTCTTTTATCATCCTTGCGTTCACACCGTTGACTACGCCCATAACTCCACACGAGTCGCTAAGTCAGTAGTTGTGCAATAGCGACGTTAACCCTCCGATGTTCATATGGGTCTGGCCAGACCCATTCGATCTTTAAATGTATGTAGATCTTTTATTTTTAATATCTGAGGCTTCTTAGTCCATGACTTCCTAAAATGTAGTGTGCTAAACACAATGAAGTAGCAAAATTAAGATTTTTGCTATATTTGTTGTAAAAATAATAATTTTAAACTAATTTCGTTTATTAAGCTCACATGGGTCTGTGCAGACCCATATAAGCTTCTCATGTAAATTGGTTAACCGTTAGGTGTAAACAACTAAACTGTTAGCGGAGGCAGCGGCAGAGATAATTTTTTAGTTGACATTTGACAATTGAAGTGAACACGTGTTTTTTAATTAGTGGGAAGTGTTTTTTTTAAATAAAATGGAACAAGTAAATATGGATGAAGTTGATGTGTTGACGCGTTTGCTTCGTAAGCTAAACGCAGCAAATGTGAGTCCGGAAGAACGTCAGCGACTTCAGGCACAAATTGAAGAAATTATGGGACAGGAGTCCGATCCATTTGAAACAAGTGGCGACGTAGAAGATGATGAATATTTTCCAGATGAAGATGACTTCGGTGAAGCATCAGATATAGAACAGGAAATCGAGTTAGAGGCTGTTCTGGATGAAAACCATGATGATATTGAGGATTTGTATAGAGAAGCTATCGCCCTTGAGGCTTCAACTACAATGGAATCATGCAGCACATCTATTACCCAGGGCCTTATATACAGGTCGAAAGATGGTAGAATGTGGAATTCAAATCCTCCACCACCTGGAAGGCCTCGTTGTCACAATGTTACAACTTTTACTCGTAAAGGGCCACTACGAGGAGCGTCACCGAGTCATAAAGCTCTTTTCAAGCTATTGCTGTCTCCTGAAATCGTAAGTATCATTGTGCGGGAAACCAACAGAAAAGCCGTTGAAGCGTTTCGTCTATGGAATGAAAAACATCCCAGTAATAAACAGCGTTCTTGGGTAATGACTGACGAAGACGAAATGTATGCTTTTTTTGGGATGCTACTTATTGCTGGTGTATTCCACTCGAATTCTCAGCCAGCGAAAGAATTGTGGGCCAGCTACAATATGCCAATTTATAAGGCCACTATGTCATTGAATCGGTTCAAGAGCTTAACTACTTTCATCCGTTTCGATAACAGTGGTACTCGTGCTGAGAGGTTGAAGCAAAGCAAATCTGCTGCCCTGGACGATGTATGGCTCATGCTGATGGCCAATTTAGAGAAAGCATACACTCCGGATTGTCATGTAACCGTCGATGAACAGTTATTTCCATATCGTGGGCGCACTCGATTCACCCAATATATTCCGAGTAAGCCGGCAAAATATGGCATGAAAGTGTGGTGGATTTGTGACTCTGTTTCAAACTACCCTTTGAAAGGTATAATTTATACTGGAAAACCACCAGGTGGCCAGCGAGAAACGAATCAAGGTGAACGGGTCGTCATGAAATTGATGCAAAATTATATGGACAGCGGTAGGACTGTTTATGCTGACAATTTTTTTTCAACATACAACTTGGCAGAAATGTTGATGGATCGTAGAGTGGCTTTTGTCGGTACCGTAAGAAAAAATAAGACCTTCATTCCGCATGAATTGCTTAACCCGAAGCGTGATGTTAAAAGCACCTTATTTTGTTATCACAATAATAATATCGGTCTGTGCTCGTATATGGCAAAGCCGAAAAAGCCAGTAATTATGTTATCCACTGCCCATTACCGTCAAAGCACCGATCCATTGAAAGGATTCAAGCCAGATCAAATTTTGGACTACAATAAATTTAAAGCGGGGGTAGATACAATGGATCAAATGTTGACTGGCTATTCGTGCAAACGCTCGACAAACCGTTGGCCACTGGCAATGTTTTATAATATGCTGGATATTGCCGGTTTGGCCTCATTCATCATCTATGACGAGCTGAATCCGGCAAAGCAGAGTGATAAGAGGCGCTCATTTATCATTGAATTGGCACGGCAGCTAGTTATTCCACATATGACGAAACGGGCGACTAACCCATTAGTATGGAGGTTTGCTCATATAAGACAAGCAATGAATCTTTTCAATATCAAGGTGAGTATGAATTATATACACACCTACATATATCTCCACGTATAAAGATATGTGTATGCATGTATTCATATTTACTAATTTAAAATAAATTATTTCGCTACTTTTAGGTACCGGAATCTTGTCCATCGACATCAGATGCAACACAGCAACAATCATATGCTCAAGTTGCTTCAAAACGGTCATCGTGCTACCATTGTGCTGCTTCTTCTTCGAAAAAGCGACGTAAAACTCGTTATAACTGCAGCAAATGTAATCGTCCCATATGTCTTAATGAACATTCCATGCAACTATATAGTTGTAAACCCAATTGCTCTTCATAATTAATACTAATCCGTTCAAATAAATAAATAAAATTATTTTTAAAACCGTATTTCTTACATTATTTTTATGGGTCTGGGCAGACCCTTATGATGCACTTACCGCATCATAAGGCACCGAACATCGGAGGGTTAACAACACCGGCATGACAGCAGCAGAGCAGCCAGGCGTCGTAACTTAGGTTTGTTTTATTATATTCTTTGACATACTAATAATAGTAAAAACTGAAGTTCTTTCATTCGATCTGTTATGCTGTAATTAAAATATATCTATATACATATTTCCTGGTATGTTTATCTTATTATGAAAGCACCCGATCTGAACAAATCGTATCCAAAAAACCGTTTCAAAATTTCCTTCTCTAAATTAAGGTATGTCTTTACGAGTAATAATAAATTTTGCATATAATTAGGACCACGGTTAGTAGATTCCAACTAACTTTGACACACGTTTTATTATCTATTCAAAAAACTTAAAAACTCATTTTTAGGTTTAAACATATAGTTCACCTGACCAAAGTAAATTAGCGACGAAAAATTTGGATTACTTCCAGCAAATATTCTGCAATCAAAACACCGTTTATTTCTTAAAAACATTATGGTGATTTTGACACTTATTTACTTACTTAATTGGCGCTATAATAGTTTAACACCGACTCTGAACGGCGAATGTTTTTTGTGAGAAGTTTTTTCATGGCAGAAATGCAATCGGAAGTTTGCCATTAGCCGGCCGCTATTAGAAAATCTTTTTTCTATAATTTTTGATGTTACTTACCCCGGGCAAATTTTCGACCCCGGGACCCACCGAATGAGGTGCGCATACGCTACACTCTCGGCTACGGCGACCGCCTGAATATTCGACTTAATCGTGCGAGTAAACCAAGCTCAGCATTCTTATTTTGGGAAGGAGATATTTTTTTATTTGTCCCCTTCATTTTTTAATTTCAAACAAACATAAACAATCCTTTTTTCACTTCGGATGGTAGTACGAAATGTCATAATCTGTTTATTTGTCAGGTAGTTAATATGCCGTCCAAAAAGTGGCAATCTTTATTGTATCATGCTCGCAATTTTGTAATCCATATTCTTTGATACAGATCCAAATTTCAATGAAATGTTTATCTGGCATACTGACAAACAATTCTAACAGATAACTTTTTAGATTTTTTACCAGAAAAAATTTTTAAAGATTTAAGCAGTCAGATCGCTCACAATTAAATTTATTTAAAGTGTTAGTCATGATACAATAATAATAGATCGAACTATGTTTGAAATAGAGGCGCACCTAAATCTACACATAAACATGCAACATAGCACACAAAACCGACATTGCTAAAACTTTTAACAAACTTTAAGGAGTGACAGAGTTTTATTTGTAAAGACCCTTATAATCCCCAAAATATCATACTTTAAAGTGGTATATAGTAATCTTGATTACGAATCTAAAAATAAATTAAATCTAGCTCTAAACAATGCTGCTAGATTCATATATTTTTAAAGAAAGTATGATCACATTTCGCTATATACTAAAAACATTTTTGGTTTTAGTTTTGAAAATTACTTCAATGTTCGAAATATTTTATTTATATTTAAATAATTAGATATCGTAAGCCTGGCTACCTTTTTCAGAAATTGAACTTTGTTCAGTCATCTCGCACACATAACATTGTTGTTCCAATGTATAAAACATTAGGTGCCTCCAGATTATTCTGGATAGATGCTTCAAAACGACAGTCACAAATCTTTTTCTGTAGAAACCTTTCCGTCTCCTTCGCTTCGTCTCAGCTTTTCCAACTATCATTTTCTTTTCCCAATTTTGTATTTGTTCTTTAGCCTTAAATTTAGTATATTATATAATTATAATTATAATTGCTAAATATGTACATCGAAAAGACTTCATGTCTTACTGTACATCTGAAATAAATAAATATAAATTATTAATTTACTTGTTCACATACATATATCTACGTAATTCAATTTAAAACCTGTAAGTTTCTTTATAAACTATATTAAATAAACCACAATTTTTCGTATTCTATGGCGTTAGGTTGGAAAGAGGCAACTTTAACACTTATTCTATTACACAATTTTGGTAAGCCTAAACTGTGCAAAATAATAATTGGTAGACCAGATACAATAAGGGAGTTTAAAAACTTGTTCCAAAACTCGGTGGATAGATACATATGTACTCAACTTCTCCTCCCTCGATGTGACTAAGTACATATATCCGAGTTATTTCTTGGAATTTGATCGTTTCGTGGTGCCCAAATAGCTATCTCACAAAGTCAAGAGATATCTCAAGATGTTATATGGTTTTGATCATCATAATACATCATCGTGTAATGAATTTACTGTACGACACAAATTACTAAATTTTAAAAATAAATTGGAAAACACTTGAGCATTTCTGTTTCTTCCAATTCGTGCACGCGTATTCACTGTGAAGAGCATTATCGTAATGTGTATAGACGAATTCGAACTCTTCAAGCAAGCTCTTATCTCATCCGCTCTGGTATTCCGCGGTATAACCGGTAGTAGGATCTGCCGGAACTCCAACAAAATTTTTTAGTTTCCCGAATATCTTTTAGAATTCTATCAGCAGCCTCTACTGCTTTACGACAACGCTGGTCTGCAACGAAATCCTCCGAAAAATTGTACCATAGATACGATGATTTTAATGCTCTAAGTCCCTTCTCGTTGGCCGAGTTTTTCCATCACATCTAGATTTGTGTGATGATTTTATACCAAAATATTTTAAATTGTTGATTTTAATGCTCTAAGTCCATTCTCGTTGGCCGAGTTTTTCCATCACATCTAGATTTGTGTTATGATTTTATACAAAAATATTTTAAATTGTTGATTTTTGTTTTTTGAGTAGACATTATAAATATACATATGTATATATAAAATGGGGTTTAGCGAGAAGTAAAAGAAATAAACAATAGTTTAAAAAACTTAAAAAACACTCCTTATTGGTAGGTAAATAGAACTAAAAAGCTGAAAATAATGTTTAATAGACGAGTAAAATAATTAAGAGAAATATATATATATCAATTTAAAAAAGCATGGGGTGCATAGTATTATGTTGTTATACTAAATCTACTGTTAAAGAAACTTCTTCAAAGTTTTTAGACGCTTTTTTAAATATAATCAAGTTATATGTATGTAGATTTTTTCTGTTAATTATTTTACACTTACATATGTATGTTAAACATTATTTTATGATTTTTGGTTTTACCTAACTAAAACTATTATTTATTTTTTACTTTTTAGTTATACATATCCGCTATTAAAACGTGTATTGTAGTTTTCGTATTTATTGATCTTCCATCTTCCCGCTTATGAAATGATTTTACACTTTTCATGTTCATTGCGGGAACCAGTAGCACATATCAGCAAAGAAAAGCATTACATAACTAAGTATATATGTACGTATATACACTTGTGTACATGCATATGCCTAATTTGTTGTGTCAACATATCTGAGCGCAAAGGGATCATTTCCCTGTCAGCCATCCAGTTGCCCTAAAATTCCAAAACAATCCTGTTTTTTCTCCTTCACAGTTATTTATGATTTGCTATTCTTACTTCTCCGTCGCACGTTAAAAATGTGAATGAAACAGCGTGACTCAAGTAAAATATCCAAAAAAAGGTAAATAAAACATCCAAGGAAGTTTCTGACATTTTCATATGCGAAACTTCTCGAAAATACGCTCAAATTTGTAAGTTCTCAAAATTGCCATAAAAATGCTTAATTTATTATTTATATTCTATTTATTTTGACAGCATGTGTAATTTGAAAGCAACCGGTAGCAAGGCGAATCCATACAAGGTGGTGTTATAAATACAACTACAAAATTCCTATGTATTTTGTTTTTGTTTCTGCGTAAGAGTTGTCAAAATTTAAATACATTTTGTTTTTGCTTTTACGGATTTTGAAAGCTCATACGCAAAAGCAAAAACAAAATAAATGTAGGTGAATGAAAAAAAATCAAATCAGCTGCTCTTATGCCATCACCTTCTATAAATTCGCCTTGACCGGTAGTTGAGGTAAGAATGTTTGTTGCAGTTTATTGACATTTGTAAAATTGTGATACATTTGGATATGCAAGTTAGCAAATGCAAAAGTGAGAGTGAAGTGTATTTTAATAATAAAATGCAATTAAAAAAGGAGATTTCAAATCTCGTCGCCCCGCGATTTTCAGTTCATTGATAATTGTGCTTAAATACAGTAACTGTAACTTTTGGTGAGTGCTTCAGTGACAAGATGCATTACATTGAATTAAGCCAGAATATAAAGTCGCCAAAAATTGCCTTTGTTACTTTGTTACGGGGAACTGGGGGAATACAATTGGCAAATTTATGCTTTGGATTGCTGTTATGTACTATATATAATTTTGAGACTAAAATGTTGGCAGTGCTAACTTGCATTTGCACATTTTATTATTCTTAGTATTATTTCCATACACATTTATTATTATTTTTATTTGCAGTTCGTTAATTCAATAAAAAACAGTTCAGACCACCGGCAACTTTTCAAAATAGTGTGGAAGCGTTATAAAATTTGCATAGCTTGTGAGAAAGGTGTTTATTGCAGACTTTAAAAAGTTGTTAATTGTATTAATTGTAAGTTCATATCAGAAGAAAAGTTAGTCGACTACCTTTACTTACAAGTTTTTCAACTTTTCAAAATATGTACATAAGTAGGGAGAAAGTAAAGTTTTTAGAAAAGTGATTCTATTATCTTTCTTTTGATTTCATAGTTAAATCCTATAAACCTTTTCTTACCAATTTTGCAGCTTTTTAAAATATGCCAATATTTAAATATTAAATTATAGCTAGTTTTAGTAAATATGTTTGCAATATTTAAATTATTGGGAAACAAAAATTTAACACGTAAATGTTTTGGTTTAAAAATCTAAAATTATATTAAACTCTTTTTGAGAAAAACACATGCGCGTGGCGAGGGAAATTAAATGAGATTGGCTATTGTTTTTTTCTTTTTGGTGGAGCTTAATGCGTGTGAGAGTGATGGCTATTCACATGTACAAGGGGCAAGTCTGCACAACGCCTTCACAATATTATCAGGTGAGTCGGATGGGAAATCGCCCGCGGCCTCTGGAGGGGGAGACTGGACGATATTGCCAGTACCAGCAAGGGTCTATCCTACAGTGTACCGGTACAGTCGACGGATACCCAAAATCCGCCCGCCGAGGGACCTAAGCGGCGGATGGACACGGGAAGAAAGGCTCACTCCGGTCGTTGAATGACCTCCAAGATGCTGGAGCGCTATGGCGGCCAGGCGGGGTCTCAGATATCTGAGAAGCATGCTAGGTCGCTCGCGTGGGCTGAGGGAGAGCGCGAGTGCGCCTTCGAAGACCTCAGCCTCAAAGAGGCAGCGGTCTCAGGAGGGGGAGACCTCTTCAGTCAAACGGCCCAGGACTGGGGTCGCGCCTAAAACGTTCAGCGAAGTCGCGAAGCAGGCGGGCTCCATTATCCTGGGTGTCGTGGGCCGTAGTAAAGAGGACGGTGCCATCTCTAGGATGAATTGGAGGCGTGTGGCGGCAGCAATCTCTGCCGTCTTCATGAAGGTGATCAGGGATAATCCTGGTCCACCTCCTCGTTGCGAGAGTGCGGGTTGGCACTCTGGCCTCTTTAAGAGGATTTCGTGCGCTGACGAGCGCTCGGCCACGCTTTATAAAGCGGTGGTTTCCTGGGTGGGGGAGGTTTGGAAGGGTGCCAGACTTGAGGCCGTGGATAAGAAGGATTTGCCTTTGCGTCCGCGGGCTCGTATCTGGCTCCCTCCGGAGCCCTCTGCACCAGGTGAGATAGAGAAAATCCTCCGTTATTGTAACCCGAACCTTCCGGCGCACAATTGGAAGGTCGTTCGGTTTGAGGGGTCCGAGGAACCATATCGGCAAGCGCTGATTCTGCTTAACGCGGAGTCCCTCGGAGGAGCTTCCTCGGTCGCGGGGTCCGTGCTCAGTCTATACAGGCTGTTCGATGGGGCGGAGGAGGAGAAGCTACTTGCCTCGGATAGCGAGGACGCTGTCGCGGGTGGGGTGGAGGAGATTACTGAGGATGATTATGCTGCAGATCAATCTCCAGCACTCTAAGGCCGCGTCAGCCAATTTGTAACGATATTTCTGGCATCGGGTCGAAGAAGTACAGGCTTCTGATGTCCAGTAACGCAGGTAAACCTAGAGTTTGTATGATCGTCAGGCGTGAAAAAAATATATATTTTCTGTCTAATTTCAGCAATGGAGACATAGTAACAGTGAGACTCGAGGACGGGGCCGGAGAACTTTGACTCACGTCCGCGTATATGGCTCACGATGATGAGATGGAACTACCTCCAGTGCTGCTGAGGAATACTCTGAATCACTGAATGAATCTCTCTTTGATTTTATTCTTAGCGAAAACTTGTCCATTTGTAATAGGCGGAGCGACCCTACGTTTGCAACTTCGGTAAGGAAGGAGGTCTTGGACCTTACCCTGGTTTCGTCTGAATTGTTATCCCGTATCTCGAACTGGAGAGTTCTTAACGATCACTCCTTCTCTGATCATATGTATATTCAATTCTCCTTGGACGATGCGCGTCCCCAAAATCGTCCCTATAGGAATATGAGGAACACAGATTGGGATCTATGCTGTTAGAAGCTGCATGAGTTTCTTCCTGAAGAACCTCAGGGAAATTTACTCCTTTTGGAAAGTTCGATCGAAAGCTTAGTGGAGAAATTCACCGTAGCTTGTAATAAAGCGATAAATATTTCGTGTCCGCTGAGGAGGCCTTCGGGCAAATCTAAGCCGTACTGGTGGACTTTGGAAATTTCGGAGCTTAGGGCTTCGAGTAGACGACTTTTTAACCAGGAGAAGAAGAGGAAAACCCCTCGGATTGGGAACTTTATAGGATCGGATTGGGAATATATAAGTCCGAAATAAGGAAAGCTAAGCGAGACTTGTGGAGAAGTTTCTGCCAAAGCGTTAAAGGCTGCCATGAGTCCTCCAGGCTTAGGCGGGTGCTAGCGAGGGCTCTAGTCCCCTTGGGATGTCTCAGGAATGACTCAGGAAATTGGGCGATGAGCAGTGAGGAGTCGCTCAAACTTCTCCTCGATTCCCATTTCCCCTGAAATCCTGAGACATGTAAGGTTACAGGCGTGGAACCAGGTTCCGTCTATGTCCTCCCTCGTGACCTGTTGGAACAGCGTCGCCTACTCTGGACGATACGCTCCCTCAAAACGTTCAAGTCGCCGGTACCTGACGGAATCTTTCCCGCCCAGTTGCAGAAGTCCGAACGAGTGTCGTGTCGGTGGTTGGCGCCTTTTTACGCGAGCTGCAAAAGTAGGGGCTATATTCCCAGATTTTGGAGGAATGTGAGGGTTACGTTTATCCCCAAGGCGGGCAAGAGCTCTCGTGTATCCCCAAAGGACTTTAGGCCTATCAGCTTCTCTTCTTTTCTTTTGAAGACACTGGAGAGGCTGATTGATCTTGATATAAAGGAGGAGATACCGCGGGCGCGGCTGTCGCGTGCTCAGCATGCTTACTCGAAGGGCAGGTCTGCGGAAACGGCCCTGCATACGGTTGTTAAAGTCATTGAAGAGTCTCTTGAACACAAGGACTTTGCAGTTGGTGCCTTTCTGGATATAGAAGGTGCCTTTAATAACATTCAGCCACAGGCAATAGTCGGATCCCTGGCGGAGCTTGGGGTTTAGCCGGGTCTTGTAGGGCTCGTCAATTACCTTTTCTGGGACAGAACTGTCGTGGCGGAGTGGGGCAGCGCCTCCATCCACCGAAGGGTGAGTAGAGGCACTCTACAAAGAGGGGTTCTCTCACCACTCCTTTGGGTCGTTGTTATCAATGGCGTCGTGAAGGAGCTGGGAAGGCTGCACGGTTATTGCATATGCTGACGATGTTGCTGTTATTGTCAGGAATAAATTTTTTGATATCATGCAGGGTTACCGTAATTTGATCGTGAAATGGTCTGCAGGGTGTGGGTTCGCGATAAATCCTAGCAAAATAGAACTCGTATTATTTTCCAGGAGGTACAAAGTACCGGTTGCCCATCCCCCTTCAATAGGTGGCATCCCGTTGGTGCTTTCTGACCGGGCCAAGTATCTTGATCTGATTCTGGATAGGAAGCTCTCCTGGGGCCAAATATTGAGGAAAGGGTGAAAAAGGATACGGTTGCAGTGTACTGTTGCTGGGGTGCTATTGGGTAGAGATGGGGCCTCTCTCCTAAGGTAAACTACTGGCTTTATGAGACTATAATAAGGCCTATAATGTTTTATGGAGTGGTGGTCTGGTGGAACTCACTAGATAGGGTATCAAAGGTTAAGCAGCTAGAGCGGGTGCAGCGGTCCGCGCTCATTGGGATCAGTGGGGCGCTTAGGACCACATCCACTCTCGCGCTCAATGTTATGCTTAACGCGTTACTTATTGATATTGCAGGCAGGGCTGCCACAGCCCGTGCCGCAGCCCAGCTAAATTGCAATAGATACAGATTCAGCTCGGCCTTTGGGCATTCTAAGATTCTTGCCAGCTTCGACTTTGTCCCTCCGGTTTTTGGGAAAAAGGTGAACGTCGTGTTGTGGGGCGGTGGGACGGTGAAATTTTTCACGGATGGCTCGAAGCTGGATGGTGAGATTGGGGGGGTGTCTTCTGCGAGGAGCTTGCCCTCAGCCGAAAATTTAGGCTTCCGGATTATTGCAGTGTATTTCAAGCAGAGGTGGCCGCAATCAAGGAGGCAGCCGATTGGCTACTTACCAATGTAATGTCCACTAGACGGGCTAACATTTATTCGGATGGTCAGGCGGCTATTAAGGCCTTAGGATCGCTAATGGTGAGATCAAAACATGTCAGAGAATGCCTGACTTCCCTCGCAGCCGCCTCAGAGTATCTCGACGTTAGACTAATTTGGGTACCGGGCCATAGCGACATTGCAGGGAACTGCATGGCTGATGAGCTCGTGGGCAAGGTACCCTGGAAGCCATTTCTCCGTGCAGGGAGGGAGTGGGGGCTCCTTTGACTGCCTACGGGCTTCTGAGGTGGATTTATCTCTTCATTTTCTGCTCAGCTGCCCTGCCTTTGCGAGACTGAGGTTCAAGTACCTAGGCTCGTACTTCTTTGGGACTCCAGGGGAACATTCTGGGGTGGAAATTGGTAATTTACGTGACTTCATTCGGGGGACGCAACGTTTCTCAGGTTAATCTTTCCTGATTTTTCCGATTCACGTTACCGTTCATAAAACAGGTGGTATCACAATGGATTCCTACTATGTCTAAGTGAGTTCCCATTGCGGGAACTACCACAGTAACCTAACTTTACCTACCTTTTTATAAATATGCCAAAACAGTAAAAGAAATTTGTATATAGTGACCTTGTTTGTGTGTAACCCATTGTTTACGCATGCCATCTGAACATTGCAATTTTATGCTATCAGTAAAAAAGTTATAAGTTTCACTCAAGATAATTAGTTTTTATTGATTTCCCACAGATAACATATCAGCGTTCTATTTCATACCATTTTTAATCGTATACTTTTTAACAAAATATGCTTATTTTTTTCAATATTTTAAATTACAAATTCTTGTACACATGCCACTTATGTTTACTATTTTTTCATAATTTTTTATGAAAATATGTCTTGCTTTATAACAGAAACCAAATAACTAGAATGAGCTATATGTTTATAAAAGAAATATTAATAGACGTAAGTGACAAACTGAATTATATTGAATTTTATTGCATATGATATGCCCGTCATTGTATGTATTTTAAGTTATGAATTATATAAAGATAATGAAAAAGCTTTGACACATTGTAAAGGTATACGTAATTAATTTTATAGGAATGCGGCACAGTCTTGCCAAGGAACAAAACCATATTCTGACTTAACGCAATCTTTAAGGACATCTCGTACATATTTCTCATAACTAGCCCTTTTCCGTCGGTACACACTCAAATTGAACCCCATTGAGGGCATACTGTTCCCCATTCCCGCTGACCCAATTTCTATTTCCGTCCTCAAATACGGAAAAGCCTTAATATTAAAAACTCATTTTCAATGCACCTTCGTGCTCTGCTTAGACTGTAATTGGAAATGTGTTCTTCTTTTGGTAAAGGCATCGTATTGTACGGTTTCATTATCCATTTGCACAACGGAAATGCATCATATCCAACCATGAAATAAGATACCCTTTTACCTCCCATGTTGCTATCTGGAGGGAATGGGCAGGTTGCATTAGTAATAGAAATACCGAATTTGGAGTTTGTCATTATATTGGAGTCGTCTTCACAACCATAGGCTCCAACATCCAAGTATGCAAACCCATAAAATGTCGCTTGCTGCTTCTGTAGCAAGATGAGATATGGCGCTACTGGTCACCCGAAGCCAAGATTCTACAAACCAATAATATTTTAATTATATTAAAAAGTGAGCATATGTATGTATAAGTGTTTTATTTAAAGTGATAAAATGTCCAATAGTAAATGCGATTGAAAAAATATAATTGATAATGAAAATGTAGCTGCTACTGCTGTTGCTGCTGATGCTGCTTTCGATCTGCTACCTACGGCTGTCAACTTGCTACTGCCCGTTACTCACCGATACCCTCTCGTTCGCTGCCTACAGTTATGCCTCTTTTACACTCGACCAGCCTGATCATCATCTGACCCAGATGACCACTCGTCCGCATAGGTCTCTACGAACTTCCATAACTTTAAATTTTCGTCGTTTGTAGCCTTTAGATGTCGCATCTAATGGCCCGAGGTGATCGATATGAAGCGTGTGCAGAGGTACTTGCCTTTTATCGATACAATGAAGAAAATCTTCTTGCTTGCCCAACTTTCTGTTGTGAGTTATACACTGTATACAATTTGCGATATGCTGCTTAACTTTTTTCTCCAAATGAGGGATGAAGTATTCCTGTTCGATGCTATGCATTGTCTTTACGGCTCCCATATGACAAAAATTGTGTGCGTTTGTTATGACTTCTCTCTCCATACACTTTGGTAGTACTAATAAATTTTGTCCATTTCGCTGATTATATAATAATGAACCTATCACTTTGTAGTCTCCATATGGACGGTGTTTTAAGACTTCTTGTACGGCTTTCACATGCTCGTCATTCTGCTGTGCGTTATGTATTCGCGCTAGTAATTCGGATGTGATTACCATTACGGGAAAACGAGTGGTTTGTTTGAATGCTGAACAGTCAGTTATAAGTGTAAAATTGATTCCAAGCAAAAACTGACGGAATTTTTTGAATGCCAAATACGCTGCTTTCACCTCCAACATATAGCTATGCATTTTTTCTTCACTAACTACGTTTTTTTACTCCAATAAATTACTGGGTGCCAGTTGCCTTCATGCTTTTGCATAAGCGCACCACCAAACCCATGCTTAGATGCGTCGACGTGCAGTTGGGTCTCGGCCTGTTGCGCAAAAATTCTGAGAACTGGTTCTCGTGTTAATACACCCTTCAACTCCGTAATCGCTTGCATTTCTGCTTCACTGATGTTAAATACTATTCCTTTCCTGAACAGGTTTGTTAGGGGCCTGGCAATGATGGCGTACCCCTCCACAAATTTACGGAAATAACCTGATAACCCCAGAAACCAGTGCACGCTTCTGACATTCGTTGGAGTTGGAAAGCTTTTTACGGCTTTAATTTTGGATTCACCTGGCCGAAGCTTGCCGTCGTGCACTGTATGCCCGAGGAAATCAATTGTTTCCTTTGAAAATTTACACTACTGCCATTTAATCTCCAGCCCAAATTGCTGCGATTGACTCAACACTTTCCGCAGATTCCGTAGACACCCTTCTGCTGACTGACTGAAAACGACAATGTCATCAACGGACAATTCCATAACGCCTTCGTTTATTAGTTGATTGAAAATATATCTCACATATCGTGCAAATACTGCCGGCGAGTTACAAAAACCGAACGGCGCTTTGTTGAATTCGATCAGCCCCTGTTTCGTTATGAACGCTGTATATTTTTTGCTGTTCCCTTCAACGGGCACATGAAAAACCCCGTTTTTCAGATCTATCACTGTGAATACCTTTGACCCTTGCATTCTTTCCAGCACTTCATCAATCAAAGGTACTGGATATCGGTCTTTTAGCACACAGGAGTTCAGGATGCGATTATCAATACATACTCTGTACGACCCATCTTTCTTTTTTGTAAGTACAACCCTACTTGCTACATCTGAATTTGAATCTCGGATTAATTACGCCCTGTGCCATCCATTCGTTGACCTGTTTTTCAACTACAGCATGCTCCATTGCCGACAACCTTGTTGGATTTTGTCTAAAATTAATATTTTCGGTGCATGGTACAATCTTTAAATGCATTGGACACTCTTGCTGTTTTACCGCCGGATTATATTCGTCAATCACTTGTTGGATAACTGCTTTGTACTGCCCTGGCGCATCAATATCACCCATTGTACTAACCACACTGTAAACGTTGTTGTATGCAATTTCAGTTTCTTCTGCTTTTGCTTCTCGCCTCAAAATGTATAGCCGTCGGAATCTAAAACAATCGTAAATTTTTCAATAAAATCGTAGCCAATTATCACGCTATAATAGATTTTGCTATCCGGTACAATCAAAAATTTGTGTTCGCATTGCGAATCATCCGCTTTTACTGTAGCTGTGAAGGTTCCCACGACTGAGGTAGGTATATTCCCTAACCCGTATAAAATTGCAGCATTTTTTTGGAAAGTTGTGCCATCAAACATCTTTTTGTAAATGCTTTCTTGCATTAACGTTACGTCAGCGCCTGTGTCAATCAGACAAGAGCGTTGTTTATCGTTTATTGTCATAAGCTTTACTCGCTCTTTTTTAGCAATGATGTTTATTGCGCTTCTTTCAACATATTTATCGCAATTTTTCGCCATGTGTCCGCTGCCGTTGCACTTGAAACATTTCGTCTGCGCGTTACATTCTGCTCTCTTGTGGTTTAGCGAACCACAATTGAAGCAGTGCTGTTTCCGTTCGTTTGTTTTTTGCTCCACTTCATGTCTGCTCTTCTGTATTCCCTTCTTCATCGCTTCGCCGTGTGGTCTGCTACTCGCTAGTTCTAATAACTTGTGTTTTTCTCGCAGTTCTTTGAGTGTTGTTGCGCTATATAATTTGAACGTAAGCTCTGCATTCAGTGCTAATCCATCCACAATGTAGCGAATGGTTGATCGCTCGTCAACTTGAGCCATAGCTGCCAGCTTTCGCATTTGCAGCGAGTACTCATGAAAATTTTCACTCTCACGCTTTTAACGATCCATAAGCATTCTGTGTACTTCGGCACTGCTCAGTTTTTTGTCGAATTCATCTAAGAGAGCCATTTTCAAACTTTCGTAGTTAGAAACAGTCACCGACTCCACAATTATTTTGCCGTTCGACTCAGCTTGATACGTGCATTCACATATTTCTGCTTTTCGTTAAGTTCATATGCTTCGGCATTTTGTTCGAAGCTTTCCAGCCAGTGTCTCACCGTAATCGACACATAGAAACGACTTTCCTACAGTTTTATTATAGTATCTAGATTCGTGAAAAAGTTTACCAAATATTTAGTCACTTTGGATCGTGTTTTTAACTATTGGTGGCTTATTCTGCATGAGTTCCAAGGGCCTAAATGTATCGTAGCTCATTCAGTTTTTGGAATACATAAATTTTTTTCATATTCTGCTATTGAAAGGAGTATCTGAAATACGTTAACAAGATATATGGAGGAAGCTAGGCCCTAATGCACATACACAAGTATACGAACGAATATAAAGTGTTCAGCAAATGCTCAAATATGAAGTTTTACTTTAAAATTATATATTTAAAAAAAAAATTGTGTTTCAAAATTTAATGTTTCTACACTAAAAATACAATGGTAAATTAAATTTAAATTTTGTATATTTATGAGAGGTATGAATGCTTCAGAAAAGTCGAAAACAGCACATTTTTTGATTATTTTATTTTGGGAGTTTTTTTTCTCCTTTTTCCACAGAGATACTTATTTGTGGGTTTTCATAACTTTATGTAACGATATCTCTTGGCATTTTTATATAGTAGTTAAAACGTTTTCGAAGATCGCGTGTTATTCGTACCAATAATCAAGCTCGTATGCGAATATTTTTATGCACAATGGTATTCGGTCTGTAAATATGCACTAATACTACTTTACAATTTGGATTTACATTTCAAATAGGATGCTGCGTTACATGCATTTTGACCGCCAGAGAAATGGTATCATCCCAACCGTTTGACTTTTGGACTTTGTTTACTAAATCAAAACAGTCGCTAGGGATTTAATTAATAATAATAATAATATTAATATAATTTCGCACTTACTACGTAGCTTGATGTTTGGTCGAACTACTCCTATAATTTGTGGTGTGTGTCTTAATGTTGTAACATAAATTGAGGGACCTACAGTTTTACGCCGATCGCGAAGTAAATATTACTTGTTAATTGTGTCTACACGATGAAAGAATTTTGATTTTAAGATTTAATTTTAAGGTCGCTGCAGTTCTGTTTATAACTTGAATTTATTAAAACAAGAAAGCATTGCTTAACATAAATACATATGTATATATGTACTAGTGTTTAGGGTAAAATGTTTATTCATTCCGCATGAATAGGGAGAAACTGCACCTAGAAGCTTTATTTTCAAACAAATTTTCTACACATTTTTTCTGTTTTTCCCTTCCGGTGTCAAGTTGGAACTTCATAGCATGGGAATGCGTGCGCTTCAATTGCCCTTTTAAGCAATAAAGTTACTTTATTCGTTTATCGTGCTTTGCTATCATGGCGAATTCATATAAGGTGTAGTTACTATTGCAGCCGATTTGATTTTTTTATTCACCTATGCCTGATGCCATAATAATAACGTGTTGTCAGTTGAGGGCTGTTTGTCATAATTTTAACAATTTCGGTAGCCCTGTTTTGAATGATGCTCTTTTGAACAAAACAGAATGAAAACTGTAGTACAAACACTCCTTTCACGTATTTTAAAATATCTTATCGTATATGTAATTAGTTTGGACTGCGGACTGCAGATTTGTGAATTGTGTCTTTTACACCCCTCCGATACGAGTGTGATTTCGGATACAAATTTCGGGTGAGTTTTTCCAACTGATCCAGTGAGAATTGACAATAAAAGTACTTTGTTTTCAACAATAGGTTTGAGAAGATGTGCATGTTCACGAAATGGCGAGGTTGAGATAAAAATTTAGGGAAGGCAGAGATTCGTATATTGCAAAACGTAAATACTTCTAGGCTTTAAGAGTTGATTTATTTATTTAATTCTGCTCTTCCGTTTTTCCTACAGTATGAAAATATTATGTTTATTGGACCGATTTTGCGTTATCCCTTGCTTGGTTTTCATATTTACAAGAATGATGTATGTAGTTGTGCCTGAGCCCTTGTTTTGGGGTTTGTAAAGAAATTTTAAAGGGTCAAATATTACGTCGGAGTTGGTCAGAGAGTCTGTTCGTTCATTATTTTTTTGCTTTTGTAGATATGGCGACCCGCAAGACGAATAGGGACAAGAACAACTAATTGAGCAGGGCGGGAGGCTGCGTTATGATTGCTATTTTTTTTAAATTAAGATGTAATGGTGTACATATAAGATAGAATTTATAATGAGTATCTGTTTTTGATTTTATACAAAAAATTCTTTATAATACTCGCTTGATTTAAAACTTATAGTCTTTAAAGTTATTGGTTTTGTAAAATGTATATCTCTGCTGATAAAACTTAATCATATACATACATGTTCTCGAAGATTATCGTATGTATCAGTACCTTTACATGTAATGTTACACAGATCTTGTTAAATAATTGAACTGTTTACAATATTGGGAAACATAATTAGCCATGTTTGTTATTTTTTCATGGATTTAATAAAAAATAATTTGTTGAATACATACATTCGTCTTAAAAATAGTATTAAAAAAGGATACATGGGAATTTTGTAGTTGCATTTATAAGACCACCTTATATGAATTCGCCTTGGATGCCATGTAGGAGCTGACTTCAAATTGTTTGTATTTTACTTTGCTGTTAAAAGCACGCACAATTATACGCATGCTATGGAGTTATAACTTTATTAATCATTAAAAATAAATACATTTAAGTTGGTAATTTGGAAAAAATGAATGCGTTAGTTATATATGTCCATACATAATTCTTAATGATACAATTGCTTTTTTTTAAGTAACTAAAGTCATCAAAAGCTAACATTCTACTATTTAATATTTTCAATTCTTGAATAGTATGTGTGTATGCATTAGTACATGTAGATATTAATTTGCGTACACCGGTATCATTTTCAATTTATTCTGCGGTGTATCTGCAACTTAGGTTCTTCAACATATCTCAAACTTATGTGATCAGCAAATACCAGATCCTCATATCGGAAGGATGTTGAAAACTTTAAATTTCGAAGTAGCCCGAAGAGCATCACTCGCAAAACTATATCTGCATAATGCCACCCTGCAATGTTTTTAAAAAATGTGTAAGTTAGCTCTTGCCCTGTAAACACATCGGAAATTTCAGAACTCACCTATGCAGTTACGTGCTCCCTTAGAAAAAGGTATATACGCGTAGGGATGACGCGTGATAACGTTTTCAGATAGGAAGTTGTCTGGGTTGAACGAATTAGCATATACGCCCCACAGGTCTTTCCGTCGATGAAGGGTGAAAATCGGTATCATTATTTGCATGCCTTTTGGCAAATTTATTCCATTAACTATGACATCTTCCACAACTTCCCGTCCAATCACTGGTATCGATGGCATTAAACGAAGTGTTTCTTTAATCACCCTTTCCATGTAGTATAATTGTTTGAGATGTTCATACTGAATTGGAGCATTTGGTTGCGGAGTGACGTGTTTTAATTCTTCATAGAGCTTCTCTTGGACTTCTGGATGCATGGCGAGCATTATGAGTATTGAATAAATTTGTGTGGACACAGTATCGAATGACTGTAAAATAATGTTTTATGTTTATACTAAGTTGGCGCCATCACAAAACGTTAGGCAAAACTACAAACAACTTTAAATACTATATAGTAAATGCAATATATGGGTATTTACCCACTCGGTTATAAATATGTATATGCATATACATATGTATAAGCATATCTGTATGTACATATTAGGGATCGCTAACAAGACAACTCCTGATGTGTATTTTATCGATGCCCCGATACTTAACTGCTCCAGTCAAACTATACTTGTATATGTATCTATAATATCATATCATAAATAACAGAAAAAGATCTCCAATTTGCGATGTACATACATATGTATGTATGCAACGGAGCCGTGCACAAATGCATGCAAAATCCCAACAAAAGGTAACAATTGTATGAGTGAGAAAAAAAGGAACCGCATGCAGGAGAGATGAGTTCGCTTAACAAGCTGCTAAAATAAATTCGCTCTATATAAAGCTTACTTCAAAGTTTATAATGTAATTCATTAACTCTGTAATGAATGCAATTTGTATGAACAATTCCTTATTTTACTCCTAACTTTGCTATGTTGATGTCATCAATCCATAATGTATACTCCCTCTCAGAAAGTAACCTTACATAATCGTGCCGGTCTCTTTGTTGCTAGGGATGGTTCTTAAATGGCGATATGTCAGTCATACTGGTGTGCCGGACACAACACCGTGAATCAAGAGGAATACTGGGTATAGGACTGCCGCTTGCGGGTGGTCATCATTATACTCCTTACTAGCCCCTTCTAATCGTAGCACTATAAGTCAGTGTGATCAGTAGTGCTAAAAGAACAGGCTAATTCTAGCATTCCGGAAGGAACTTGCTTCGAAGCAAAGAAACAGGAAAACCAAGTTTTCGGGGATGACCTTCTAGTCCGGAACCATCGCCAACACGTCGGTACTGTGAGGTATCCGGGATCGTCTTCACGTCACATTAGTCGACGAAGCCACAGCCCAAGTGCCATACTACTTTACCACACCAGTTGTTGTATTATACTTATTTTAATTGTTCTTATATTATAAGAAAATATGTACAGCCTGTAATAATAATATATAATACTTAAACTTATCATAAAAATAAGTAAAGCTTGTTCAAATATAAATACTTAAACTTATCATATAAGTAAGTAAAGCTTGTTCAATTAAATAATAACCAGTTTATAAAATAAGTGTGATATTTATTTGAGAAAATAAGCTACGCTTACGTAGTTCAGGTGCTCATAATTTTAAATGAATAAGATCTTCGGCTTAATAAAATTAAGTGGAGATTCTACGCGACGCTAATCTCATATGCCGGTACGGATGTAGTAGGAGCCCAAATTGGCACCACATACAACAGGACCGACGAACTGAAGCTCGCCTGCGGAGTCCTTGTTTGCTATCTCGGCCCTCTGTATTTGGTATAAGCCTTGCAATAACCGTACTGACTTTCATCTCCTTCATGCTAGCTTAAATCAGGTGTCACTTGAAGTTCAGACGGCGATCACGTACGACATCGAGATATTTTATAGCGGGGCTCGACTCTATGGTAAGGCCACCTACTCTTATTTTGATGTTTTCCTGCTTTTTTCGACTGCTGTTTGAAGCCAAATTTTTGCAGAGAATATAATTTCACTACATATTCGCGACAAGTGAACTAAGTGTTTTGTCATACCTCCTGAAACATTGTACTTCTTCTGGCTTTCAGAATCAACTGTTGAGCGCTTTTTACGAAACCCGTATTGCCAGATGGAGAGCCCTCAATCCCCTTTTGTTATAATTTGCATCCAACATACACAAGGGCCTGTGCGATGACGGTGCTTCTGGAGGTTTGTTGCCTTTGGTAATAGAACCAGCCGTTGCCGTTTCCATTTATTTGGAAAAATACCTTCCTGAATGCACTTCGTGTATAACTGTAATGTTTATAGTTACAAAGGAAATATAAAATTTTATTATTTACATTTAATTACAAAGGAAATATAAAATTTTATATTTTCTTTGTACACTTGAACATACATTTGCATCAGATTAATACATGCATACATGATAAGAATAACACACAATGCATGTACTCACATAAACAAAACATAAACAAAGATCACTACGTTGGTCTTTTATCAATTGCAAATATTTGTACATATCTGTGCACACACAAACATATGTAATTAGTGGAGTAGCATAATTTTAAGATTTTGTACATATATAAAGGATGAGTTTAGGAAAATAAAATCAGATTTGAATTATAATCTCATCCGCTAATACCTTTCTCTTGTTATTTTTATTCTTCTACTTCCTCTCGAATTCCTATGGTAATACATCAGGACAGATTGAAGTAATAAATAATTGAGCAATTTAAACTCGTTCTCAATGGCGAAGTCATATTTCCACTGGCAGAATAAACACCGCTAGCTCAAAGTAGTGTAAAAGCGAATCAGCAAGCAACAGTAGACGCTACAGATAAAAATTTTTACAGATATAAGTAAAAAATTAGAAAAGCTAAAAATTCCAACATTCAATGGGGAAATAAAGGAATGGGCTAATGTTTTTAACGTGTTCCAAGATATGGTACACAACAACGAGCAAATATCAAACTCTGAGAAAAGGCTACGTCTCCGCTTGATTCAACATTTGCAGATACCAACCGAAAATTACAAAGCAGCGTGGAGTCTTTTGAAAGAAAGGTACAATAATAAGCGTATTTTGTTCACGACTCAGTGGGACAAAATAATGGATCAGCCGGTAATTAATAGTGGCAATGCCGAGAGTGTACGGCAGTTGCTTGATACCACCAATGAATGTCTTAACCCAATAAAGTCGTTATGCATCAAAACAGAAGAAGCTGATCCTTTTATAGCTCGAATCATTGTACGAAAACTAGACAAGTAAAGGCTCAAATTATATGAGCAAACCATAAGGAAGATCAGGGAAAAACAAACATTATCTGATGTACAAGGACTTCTGGATCAGCACTTCCAAACGTTAAAAGCAGTAGCGGATAAAGAACAAATATACAAAAACCGAAAGCTGCAGGCATACAAGGCTAACCATACTTTCAATGCAAAACAGCCATGTAGACAGTGTACCTATTGCAAGATGTTAGGTCACACAATAATTAATTGCAGGGCATTCGAGAACACGTCTTTAGAAAATAGACGTAAATATGCCATAGAAAGCAAAATTTGCTACAAATGTCTTAGTCATAACTGGAGTCAAAATTGCAATAACAATATAAAGTGCAAAATTTACAGCAAAAACCATAACGAGCTTCCACATTTAGAGTTTGGGGATAATAAAGCATCAATGTCTACAAAAGCAGCATCGACAAAAGTTATTCCGGTCACGGCTCAAGTTAGAGCAAAAGCAGCGAATGGAGAATATATAATGCTAAGAGCTTTAATTGACCAAGGTTCCCAAATAACATCAATATCTGAGGAAGCAACGCAGATATTAGGTGTACCAAAGAAAGGAATTCAGACAAAACTCCATGGGGTAGGAGGTGTTGTGGTTGTTATACTTGCTGACCCATTATTTAATAAGGCAGATAGAATAGACATCGTTATTGGTGGAGACATATTCAGCCGAATCATTGAAAATGGAGTTAAAAAATGTAAAGAAGCTCTTGGGCAAGCAACAAAGTTTGGTTGGATTCTATCAGGAATTATTAAACACGAGAAATTCTAAAAAATAACATCCGCAATTACCAACCTCGAGCAATTTTGGGAGCTAGAGGAGATACCTGATGACACCAACACCGACGAGGGTGACACATGTTTGAGGCAGTTTAAGGAAATGGTAAAACAAGATGACGATGGGCGATTCGCTGTAGAAATCCCTTTCCACGAGGATAAAGATTTGGGTGAGTCTCGCAAGCAAGCTGTGGCGCGTCTCATTTCTATGGAGGATAAATTTCAAAAGAGCGATAAACTGAAGAATGACTACCATGAATTCATGAACGAATATAAGGACCTTGGTCATATGGTTAACGCAGATTTTAAAATAATTGGTAAATATTATTTGCCTCACGATGCTGTTATAAAGAAAGACAGTTTAACAACAAAGTTGCGCGTTGTATTTGATGCATCTGCAAAATCTTCGAACGGGAAAAGCCTCAATGACATCATGTTTGCCGGACCCAAATTACAGAAAGATTTATTCGATATTCTTCTCAAATAGAGACTTTGGAAAATAGTTATTCCTGCTGATTTAGAAAAAATGTTTAGACAAATAAAAATTGCTAAAGAAGATCGCGAATATAATAGGATTTTATGGCGTGAAAATCCTTTGAGCAAAATTGAAGAATATGAGTTCACCACAGAGACGTATGGTACTGCATCAGCTCCATGTTGGCAGTACGCACATTATTTGAAATTGGAAGTAAATGTCCAAATGAACAGCTTTAAACAATAATTAGAGAAGACTTCTACATGGATGATCTTATGACGGGTGCAGATTCTGTTCGCCAATGCCAAAATATTAAAGAGGACATCATCTTCAAACATTTGGATTTCATCTACGAAAATGGCTTTCAAACTGCAGTAGTGTAACCCAAAACATAGAAGCTAAAGAAGACCACAAAATAATTCAAATTAAGGAAAGTCAAGCGGTAAAAACCCTTGGACTATATTGGGATCCAAAACAAGACGAGTTCCAATTTAAACTTAATTTGACAAATACAAAGAAGGTCAAGAAAATGAGTGTTCTTTCTCAGCTAGTTCAAATATTTGATCCTCTGGGTTGGCTCTCACCAATAACAATCGTCGCAAAACTATTTATTCAGCATTTGGACGCAGCAATCTAGTTGGGATGAGCAGTTATATGAAGGTCTACACCGATAATGGACGGTTTTTTTGGAAAATGTGAAAGTTTTGGAGAACGTACGTATCCCACGTTGGATAGAAACTTATTCGCAATCCAAGGTTGAAATTCATGGATTTGGTGATGCTTCAGGAAAGGCGTATGCTGCAGTCATATACGTCAAAGTTGGCAATTCTATAAAGCTATTAACTGCAAAACCAAAAGTTAATCCGCTTAAAAATCGAAAAACATTGCCCAAATTAGAACTTTGTGCTGCTCACTTGCTGGCGAAACTGATGAATAAAATTGGTCAAATTAGCACGAGAAAGCACAAAATGTATGCATGGAGTGATTCTACAGTAACCTTGGGTTGGATTGAAACAACCAAAACAAGGATAAGTTTGTTAGAAGTAGTGTAGAAGAAATTAAAAAAAACTGGTACCACATGCATCCTTGAGACACGTGAATACAAAGGATAATCCAGCAGATGTGGCGTCAAGAAGTATATCATCTCCATAATTACTAAACATGAGCATTTGGTGGTATGGGCCTAAATGGCTAGCATTATCGGAAAACCAATGGCCAGCAACTGAGGAGATCATCACAGCAACAGTTCTTACAACATCAAATGCTAAAATTGATTTCATTGATAACCTAGTAAATCGATATTCCAGCTGGTTAAAGCTACAAAGAGTAGTAGCCTACTTATTACGTTTTGGGAAGAAGAAAAACTCAACTGACCATGAATTTGTCTGCAGAAGAATTACTAATACCGAGAAATACTATCATTCGAGAGACACAAAACAATTTTTTAAAGGCGAAGTGTAAAAATTATTGAATGGTAATCAGCTCAGCAATAAAAGTAAAATTATCAATCTCAATCCATTTTTGGATAAAAATGGTATTATGAGATTTGGAGGCAGGCTGACAAATGCGGACATACCTTATGGTCCGAAGCACCCAATAATTCTACATAAATTATCTTTAACTGCATTAATAATTAGAGATGCACACCATGCTACAATACATGGTGGAAACCGATTAACAGAAGCAATCATCAGGAGGCAATATTGGATAATCGGGGTGAAGAGTGCAATTAAGGTTGTATACGAAATTGTTCTAAATGTTTACGATACCAACAGGTCTGTGCAAAGCAAATAATGGGAGATCTACCAGAGTTCAGAGTGTCACCGTCGAGTCCATTTACTTACACTGGAGTTGACTACGCTGGACCATCCAAATTAAATGCTTGAAAGGACGAGGGCAACGGTTTTTTAAAGGATATGTAACAGTTTTTGTTTGCCTCTCAACTAAAGCTGTTCATCTTGAGGCAGTCAGTGAGTTATCATCAGACGCCTTTTTAGAAGCATTAAGAAGATTTTTTGGCAGAAAAGGAAAGTGTCTTAATATCTATTCGGATAATGGAACTAATTTTGTGGGAGCGAATAAGTGGCTTGATAAAGAATTTAAAGCAAATAACTTGGTATTTTCTTCCTCCGTCAGGCCCACATTTTGGAGGAATGTGGGAGGCAGGTGCAAAAGGAATGAGATACCATTTAAAAAGGACCATCGGAGACGTAAAACTAACTTTTGAAGAGATTTCGACAGTTTTAGCTCAAATAGAAGCATCTTTGAACTCACGTCCACTTTATGCAATAAATAATGATAATGGGATAGACGCGTTAACACCAGGCCATTTTTGGATTGGAAGACCATTAATATCAATTTCATCTTCCGAAACAGATGTCAGCACTTTACATTGAACAAATGGAAGCTAGTACAAAAAATTCAACCAGATTTTTGGAATCGTTGGAAAAATGAGTATCTACATACACTTCAGCAAAGAAATAAGTGGAAAACTCCGGCAGACAACATTAAGGTGGGGGATGCAGTAATAGTAAAAGACGAAAATACTCAACCTACCAAATAGCCTATTGCTAAAGTTATTGAAACTCATCCAGGAAATGATGGTCGTGTTCGAGTGGCAACGTTGAAACTTCAAAATAGCACACTAAAACGACCAATCCAAAAATTATGTCCTTTGGCAACCTCAGCAGAAGACGACCAGAAGAATCAGGTGAATGTAGCATGCTTAACCACAAATTGCCAGAAGATGAAGCAGAAAACAAACAGACCACAGATGAATGTAATTGGACTTATACTACTGGTGTTGTTTTGTTTTACGCCGAGCAATTTAGTTAACGCTTTAAATATATTACCAAGAACAATTGAATCAGTGAACGAATTGCCATCCAATACAGCAATAAATTTAGATTCATTGGGAGAAATGGATGTGGTTGTGGTTTTTATCCCATTTCACCCCTTTACAATGCCAACCTACCGAGGGTCCAGAGCAATCTTAGTTATCCGTTCCGGAATAATCAATTTCCGTATACATTCTGAACATGTTGGTTTGTATATGTATGTATATATTTCTATTTGTTCATTTATGCTGTTATAAACAACCGTTAGATGAATAAAGTTATAATGCTTAATTATCGTTTGTTAGCAGTTTAATTGGCAATACTCCTTATGGAACTTCCTTAACTAAGAATTTCAGACAACAGCTTATTTGGTTTTACAATTTTTTTTTCAGATCACTAAATTCCGACCTTTTACACAAAAAATGTGTATTTTAAACTACCTTTATTACAATGAGTTTTGCGTTTAAAACTTTTTGGATACAAGTTTGTATATTCAATCCTTTGATAATCCCAGTTTTTGTCAGAAAGATCAATATCAAAATGAAGGACATTTAAGATTTGAATTTTTAGAGGAGGGCATAGCTTATGAAAGGAGGACGGTGGGTCTCCTTATTTAGACACATCAACTTAAAGATGTGTTCATTTAAAATTCTCCATTACTTACTTATTTAATTGGCACTATAACTGCTTAACCGATTTTGGCCGAACTTCTCGTACAATTTGTTTGTGGTGTGCATCTTGATGTTGAAACACAAATTGAAGGACCTACAGTTTTATGCCGACTCCGAAAGGCAAATAATTTCTGTGAGAAGTTTTTTTCATGCCAGAAATACACTCGGAGGTTTTCCATTGCCTGCCGAGGGGCGACCGCTATTAGAAAAAACCTTTCCTATCACCGAATGAAGCGCGCATACGCTACACACTCGGCTAAGGCGGTTTTTTGACAACGGATATTTTGACAATCGTCAACCTAATCTAATAGTCTGTTTCCAAGAGCCCGAAATTGTGCAGTATTCTCAATTTCAGCTAAAAATCCATCTAGTTTCCCAATTTGGTTGTATACAAATTGTAACTAATTTCATTCAATCATTAATCATTATAATTGTTAGATAAAAAAGAAGAGAAAAAACACAAACGTCACATAAACTTTACTTATCAAAAATTATGTCTCTTAGTTGAAATTTTATTTTACTAAATACAACTAAGTATGTCAAAGGAAAATATGAAACGGAAACGGACATTGTGCATTTTCGGGTCGTGGAAATGGCCTATAAATCAAATATGTCTCAAATTTTACCCAATTTTAAATGTTAAGGATTACATTCAACATCCTTTTTCATGCCCCAAAACCTAAAACGATAATAAAAAAAAACCAACAATTAAAAAATTAATACGTGAACCGCAGGCCTCTGGAATTTTTAACCGAATACGATTATTGACTAGCGATATATCAACGATTTGTCACAAGAGTCAGTAGGCACTTCGGCTACCAATGCTGTACTAAATGTTTCGAAAGTATGTATATTGACTTATGAGCGCATTAGGAGCGAAAACTTGTGGAAATCGCAAATTTGAAGCGGCTTACCGGTAAGAATGTTAAAAATTATGGAGAACTTATTAAAAAATGTTAATTATTAAATTAGATGTATAAGCAACATATTTATCTACATACATACATACACAGGCGGTTTGTTTTTGAAAGTGATTGAGGCAAAGGAACAATTAATTTTCGGTAATCAAAAAGCAACCTCTAATGAACAGGAGTGTGTTCTTAGGAAATATATTAAATAAATGACTTACCCCAGCAATGATGGTTTTTGTTTCGTTAATTACGTCGTTTTGATCAAATAAGCCTCGGTCTTGAAAGTTCAATGCTCGATTTATAAAAACATCGGTTTCTTTTTGTATATTGGCTGCGTCCAATTTGTCTTTAATGTTTAAGGTTGTGTTATCAATCTTCCCTTTATTTGCATTCCGTTTGTCTTTGATTAACTAAATATTATTTGATGAATTGGAGCATAAACAATGTACATACATATGTATATGTACATACATATGTATGTAACTTCTTCTTAGAAAATAAAATACTGGTTACCTTTTCTATATAGCCCTTTATAAATCGTTGCGTTTTGTAATATCTTGGAGTTTGAGCCAAAAATCCGGCATGCATGGTGCTTAACATTGTACCGTTAGCAACTTGTTGTAACATGCTGAGAAGAAAAGTAAATGGATCAATCCAGGAAAAAAAGAACGAATACATAAATTCTAAATTCCTTTTAGCTACAAACACTCTTCACAACAAACTCATATTTTTTAAATTGTTTATTATATGTTTTTTTATTTGAATTTTTATTTAATTGTTTTTTATTGTAGTTTTATATTTTTAATTGTTTATCCTCAAAAAAGCAGTTTCTTCAGTGCGAGTTTAACTATGGTGAATTTCCTAAACTCAGTTTAATAGAGCAATGCTAGTAATTGTGTTTCAACTCCCCACAGTCTTTCGAAAGACAAAAGCCTTTTCTGTCTTTCGGAAGGCGAATTGAAAGATATGCTAAGGAGCAGGTCTTAGCTTTGAATTCTTTTCATTTAAGTAGCTGTTTTGTAGCGTATATATATAATTTTAACTAGTTTAATATTTAATTTTATCATTATGCTATAGTAGCGGCAGCGCTTTTCATTTGCGTATTGTCGTCCATCAGCGTTTGAACAGAAGATTATCAGCCGCATTCTTATTTTAACATTTCAATTTCGCTATGAGTTTTTAAAAATTTTCTGTGGAAGTGAATAAGTGTGTTGTCAATTTCACAAATTCCCTATATTGGTTATCGTTGTGGCAATTCACTAACAGCTGTGAAATTCCCCTTTCGGTTTGGGCATTCTATGCTTTTTTACGTATCATCAGTAAATAATTTTAAAAATACTTATGCATATGTATATTGCAATAAAGCACTGATTGAAACTGGCACGAATAGCACCTATGCATATCTATGAATATTTTTCAAAACCATCCAGTCGAAAATAATTACGTATTTAAACGCCTTTTGCAATTTACTTTTCATTTCACTGACAGCAAAGGCACCGGATTCAATTCACAAAAATGTATGTGAATGTGGAAATGGGAACAACCAATATGTGATTTCAAACCGAATTCACAAGGAAATTTGTAAATGTGAAGATGGAAGCACGGCTGTATGGTTTTTGTCAATAAAGCTTTTCACCATGAATATTCATAAGATAACTTGTTTTGTCAGATTTTTGTAATTCAAAAAGTCTTTTAAATGGCTTCTGCAATTGTCTTTCGAAAGACTGTAAACTAACTTTGCCGAAATATAACCCTTGAATATTGAGCGTTTGACCTTAGTTTACCTGTTAAACTCGCACTGAAAAACTTAGCTTTAAAATACGACAAACGTCTCAGGTTCAAACAGAGAGTTAGCTATTTTATTTGCACAAAATAAGAATTGTTCACCCAAAGCCAATTTTTTTAGTACACATACACTCAACGACAAAAAAAATCTAATTTTTATATATTGTATTGTATTCGATTGGCGGCCGCCGTAGCCGAGTGTGTAGCGTGTGCGCGCTTCATTCGGTGGGTCCCAGGTTCGAATCCAGCTCGGGGGAAGTAGCATCCAAAAATTATAGAAAAAGTTTTTTCTAATAGCGTTCGCCCCTCGGCAGGCAACGGCAAACCTACGATTGAATTTCTGCCATGAAAAAACTCCTCACAAAAACATTCGCCGTTCGGATTCGGCGTTAAACTGCAGGTCCCTCAATTTGTGTTACAACATGAAGACGCACACCACAAATTGTAGGAGAAGTTCGGCCAAAAGCGCTTAAGCGGTTATAGCGCCAACTAAGTAAGTAAGTAAATTGCATTACTATATTGAACAAAATTGTTTTTATTGAATTCCTTGCTAAAGCCTTAAAACCGATGTAATGTTCTCAAAGCATAACTTATGGAGGGTGTCGAAATTATAGTTTTTGTTAACCATGCTCCGTCAGTCGAAAAAGTGCCGAATTTCCCTACAAGCTTTATGCCAGAATAAGAGGTCAACATTAGAGCCTGGATATACTACATTGAAAATTACTTAATTTTTTCCAAATTACTTCGCATAGATCCATTGCGGCCAAACTTGTCATTCCTAATTTATCTTGAATTTTCTGTAGACACAAGGATGCTTAGTTTTTTGATCAAAGAGAAAAATTTGGTTTTATACTTTTAAATATATGTAAACTTTACTGCGATGATTTATTTTTTAAATTTATTATCACGAAGAAAAGCTTTTAAAAACAAGGCACAGTAGAATGAAATGCTAATATTGTATGCATCGTCCAATTTGGTTATAGGAGAACACATATTTCGGTTATTATCGATAAAAATTAGAGCCGACATTATTTGTTCCTGATTTCGTTCTTGATTTATGATACAATACCTTTTCTCAGTTTATTGACAGCTTTTACAAGGCGAATTGTACATGAAAGGGTTTTTTGTGTCTGAAGTAATGGCCTCTGCCGGTGGCTTTGCTGTTATAATAACTTTCATTAGATCTATTTGGAAAATTTGTAGCAAAGCCCTTGAATCGGCAAGATGTCGCATAAAATGGATCAGCCATATTCCTTTAATTTATAGTGTCCGTGACACTGCTTATGACATAATTGTTTTATTTGCTAACAGGATTAGCTTCTTTTCCACCTCGGTCTTGTTCAATAAGGTATATTGGTATCTTATCCGTACTGAGGGAAGAGAGTACTGCACTAGCAGCACCTCTTAGACTAGTGGAATAGTGAGTGACTGATACTGTTGTCAGGGCCGGATTTAGCACAGGGCCAGCGTGGCCATGGCCCCAGGGCCCCCACCAACACAGTATGAAAGTTTTAAATCGGTTCAAATATTTTAAAAAATACTGATATAAGCAAAAAAATTTCATCGACTATAGTGCGAGAACTATTACCATGCTTTTTAAAATAAATTGACTCGCAATTTTTGCAAAATTTTCAACGCTTCACCTTGCGCTTTATATAGAATCGCAATGTCGATCGTTGCATTCAACTTTCTGGCGCGGAAAGATATTTTGAAATGGCGGAGCAGTTGCTTGCTTATTTGGTGTTCCGAAAGCATACTATTGTCTCTTTCTGTCGTATATTTAGAACGAGAAAAATATACTTCAAATGTGTTTGAAAAATTACTATTAGATAATAAGATGCTTTTCAGAACACTCGCTGAATTCGTACTTAATTTTCACAGCGTTTCTGAGTGTTGACAATAAATTGTTTTTATTACATTGTGTGAAAAACAGTGCCTTTTATTTATGTGTAAGAAGAAAGAATTCAGTTTTTGATACACTCTCACTGCAAGTCGAATGTTATTTACAGTAAGTACATATAAAAAAAATCCTAAACAAAACACACGGATCAAATTATATAATATATATTCATGTAAGGTTGACGGCAGAGTACACGCTATAAGCGGAGCGAAGATTGAAGCGATAATATTTCTTGCTATAATCAAAGCTATCACATGGCAGAGTGTATGCTAGTAAAAAAAAAAAAACAAGAAGAATATCAAAAATTCAAGCAAATTCATGCTATAAAGCAGTTCACAACATACTTTGTAGCTTCACGCTTCATTTATAGCATGAATACGCTTTGCTCTTCGCTTACACTCTGACATGCATCAAGCAAACACATAAGAAAATACATGATGCTATTTATAGCACGATATAGCTTTACTGCTTTGCTCCGCTTATAGCGTGTACTCTGTCGTCAACCTAATTTATATAAATTTATCGCTGACCAAAATTCATGTTTATATATTATTTAAATCATATTAAATACATATAAGAACACATTTATCTACAATTACTTTCTCAACTCGAATCAGTCAAAATCTACTGATTCACTGTCAGGTAGAGGTTACTATAATTGTGATCAGTAACCTCTTTCTGACTTAATTAGTAAAATTTTACTGTTCATCAGTTATTTCGACTTATTCACTTAAGAATATATCCTTTAATTCGCAGCATTATACTTTTCATAATAATTTTTTAATCTCCAGTTTCCAGAGAAGCATAATGTCCGGTAGAAACAAAGACAGACACAAATATCCTCGGAATTATCAGAGTGGAGCATCAAAAAGATAAGCTGCTGCAGAGAAAGCTCAAAAATTAGATGAGCAGCTTGCTAAAACTCCGAAATTAAGCAGCTTTTTTCAAGTTTTCGAGCAACCTAAAACTCAAAATCATGATCTGCCGTCAACTTCTAATCTTGTTTTGGCTCCTGTTTTGGAATCGGAAAAACAAGACGAACCAGCGCAAGACTGTCAGGTCATCGAAGGACCAAAATAATTTTCTGACAATCTGAATGTGGAAAATTATATCGGAGTTTGGACAGCGCCGTTCACAGACAAAATGATTGATTACTGGATCAAACAAGGCCCATCCAAGTTACAACAGTGTGACAAAAATCTCTTTTCGAAGATGTCAGTAACTCAACCCCGCTACGGCGTTGATGAGGGCTCTAGAAAATGTACGAAAAATCTATTTTATCGAACGCATCAGAACAAAGAAGTGTTTCATCGCACTTTTTTGTGTTTTTCTCCAACCACTGGAAAAATATACTGCTTCTTGTGTAAGCTCATGACCAATTCACCCAGTTCGCTGGGGAAGGCTTTTGCGATTGGAAGCATGCCTCCGAAGAAGTGTTTCATCGCACTTGGTTGTGTTTTTCTCCAACCACTGGAAAAATATACTGCTTCTTGTGTAAGCTCATGACCAATTCACCCAGTTCGCTGGGGAAGGCTTTTGCGATTGGAAGCATGCCTCCGAACGCCTAGCTCAACACGAAACTTCGAAGAGTCACCTGAATTCCCTCATTGATTTTTCAACTCGTTCCAAGAAATTATCTTGTTTCAATTATGCAATTGATGAACAGACAAGTTTTGCACTATCATAAATTGAAAAATATTCAAATACCTTAGAACTATTTTGATAATAATTCGAATTACAGGTACAAGAAGAAGCTAGATATTGGAGAGAAGTTCTCAAATGAGTAATAAGTGCAATCAAATTCCTTGCTGAGGGTGGGTTGTCCTTTCGTGGTACTGATGAGACAATTGGTTCACCTAGTAACGGAAATTTCCTTGGTATCATCGAACTTCTTGCGCAGTATGATCCTTTCCTCGCTGGTCACTTGAAAGAACACGGTAATAAGGGTAGTGGTCATATTAATTATTTGTCGTCCACAATAGTTGAAGAGTTAATTGATCTTATGGCAGAAAAATTACTGCTTGAGATAACGAATCGCATTAAAATAGCGAAATATTTTTCTGTTTCGGTGGATTCCACACCCGATGTGAGTCATGTTGATCAATTAACTGTGATTTTGAGGTATATGGAAAGTTTCAATCCAGTTGAACGTTTTTTGACTTTCATCCCTCATTGGGGTCACAAAGGCGTAGAATTGGCGGAAGCTCTTCTTGGTTTTCTTGAACAACAAGGGATTGATATACAAAACTGTCGAAATCAATCCTATGATAATGCAGCAAATATGAGTGGAAAGTATAAAGGCATGCAGGCCATAATATCGGAAAAAACAGTTCTGCAATATTCATCCCTTGTTCTGGTCACTCATTAAATTTGGTAGGACAATCAGTTGCTGGTGCATGTTTTTCTGCAATTCTTTTTTTCGATTTTGTACAAGAACTGTTTGTTTTTTTCACTGCCTCAACAGCTCGATATGAAATATTAAAAAAGCACCTTTCGTCTGAGAACAAGCACCTTTCGTCTGAGAACACTAAGAAGGTTTTTTATACACTTAAAAACTTAAGCGATACTCGTTGGTCTTGTCGCGCTGATGCTCTTAAAGCTCTTGTTCATGGCCCCAAATCTATTGTTAATGCATTGAATGAGATCCGGAATGATTCCGAACAAAAAGACACCGCAAAATGTCAAGGTCGCGGTCTTTTTAAAAATATGTCGCGATTAGAAACTGCAATTTATACCCAATTTTGGTATGAAATACTCGAAAGATTCAATTCTACTATCCATTATTTTCAAAGTTCAACCATGATTCTAAGTACAGCTTTGAATTTGCTGAAATCCTTGAGTTCGTTTGTTGAATCTAAAAGGGGCGCCTTTGATTCAAATGAAACTGCAGGGAAAGAGTTGTCTGATGCACAAGAATATGAAAATGAACGCGTTCGAGCTCGTAATGTACGATTGAATCCCGTCGATTATGGTAAAGCGTCTGCGGTACAATTATCACCAAAAGAAAAATTTCGTACAGAACCTTTTCTCCCTGCCATCGATCAACTTATTGTTTCGTTGAAAGAACGAATTTCTGCATACGAAGTCGCTAATGAACGATTCGGTTTTTTATCTGAGATTAGCACGATGGAACCTTCTCAGTTGGAATTGGCAGCCAATAAACTTGTTGGATTCTATCCTCTAGATTTAGAAGATAATTTAGCTAGTGAATTAGTGCATCTCGCAACTTTTTCGAAACAATATGAAAAACCAGACAAAGAACAGATAGAAACATTTTAATATCGCATAATTATTCAGAAGAATGTTCAATCCATATTTTGCAATGCAGAAATAGCTCTACGTATGTACTTGTCTATGATGGTGACGAACTGCAGTGGAGAAAGATCTTTTTCGAAACTGAGAATCATCAAAAACAGATTGCGAGCTAGCATGACACAAGATCGTTTGACAAATCTCATGCTTTTCTGTGTCGAAAGTGATGTTCTCCGTGATTTGAGTTTTGATGATGTTATCGATACGTTTGCTAATAAAAATCTCGTAAAGTACCTTTATCTTAAGATAACAATTTATAGCAGAGCATTCAATAAAAAACATGTGAAATTACAATGAGTTTCAATTTTCCGAGTTTAAGAAAAATTAAAAAATTATGAAAGCCCCCACCAAAATCCGGCCCTGAGTGTTGTCTTCACTTTACTTTATAATACGCCACCCAAGGATAATTCTTTGATATCTACTGCTGCCTAAAATTTGAATTACGATGTGTAAGGATAATTTACTTTATTTTTAAGGAATGGGTGTTCACTGAGTTGATGAACCGGTAAACTTATTTTATACTTGCGTTACACTATAGTCCGGTTTTTTATTTTTCGACTAAGTTTTCGCGTGCACAAGTTGGGCGCCAATTAATTGACTTAGTTATTTAAATAATTATTAAGAATTTATTGAATTTCGCTAGTTGTTATGTGGAAGTGAGTATTTTAAACTAAACTTACTGCATTTTAAAGTGTTAGATATTCAAGAGCCCATATCTGTTTTGCGTAAAGTTAATCAAAATAATCAAACAATTAGGATAGACTTACTTCAACTCGATGCGACCATCTTTTTACTTGATTATAGCTTTTAGAATTTCTAGGTGGATTCTAGACAGATATGATTTTGCAGGTATTTTGCCTCATTCGCGTTGAATCTATTTGTTAAGGGCGTAAAAACTAACAATTTGTTTCTCCTTGTCTTACTCTTTAACTGTCATCGTAATAAATTTGATGTAATTTTAATGAGAAGTTAACAATATGACCCCAGTAATTGCCTTTAAGCACCACTGGACAATGATGACAAGTACAACACTTTTTGATGAAGAAAGGGAACCAAGGGGAGCAAACAAATTTAAGGAAAGGATATTTGTGAAGTCGAAGACTATTAGCTTTCATCAACTGTGAAAATTCTCCCTGTGCCATCTTATAATTGGTGTCAAAAAGTGATATCGAGTCCACAAACTTTTAGTGAAGTGAATTGCAGTGAATGTATGTATGTACTTAAATTATAATTTGAGCGTAAGTGAAAAATTACACAATGTTTTGTGAATACTCAGCCGAAAATTTAAGTTGATTTCATTTTGTTTTGTTATTTAAGAGATATTCTTAAACATCATTACATATTTTATAACTTCTCACAGGTATTTAAACATTGAATTTTTCATAACTGTCATTGTAAGCCATGGACCGAAACGATGTTTTGAATTTGATAGTTGGCGGTTTCAGGGAGAGATTGGATGACCTGGACTTAGAACTATCGACATGTGGACGGAAAGCGACAGACTAGCAAAACACTTCGGCCTAAATTTGATTGCTAAGTCCGATTTGAGAGGCACAATTTTACACTCTGCGACGTTGAGGATTCAATGAGTTCGTTTATCCTAGTTTTGAAAAATGGCTGAGAGGTTTTGCAGAAAACACATCGGCAGTACAATGGAAGGAGTTGCAGAAGTTTATCTATGCGAAGCAACTTTTAAAAGAAGACACGAAAATTTGTGTCCACAGCCCAAGTGGCATAATCGCGTTGCGTAACCGATGTGTCTAAATGGCTCAAGTTTAATTGATTATTTCATCGAAACCATTCCAGATTCCAGATCCAATAAAATTAACCCATATCAGCCGAAAGCCATTTACGCCTTGAAAGAGCAGATTAAGGTTTACGAGAAGATTAATTCCGGGCAGCCGCCACCCGCGAGAATATTTGAATTCATTGTCTTAAAACATGCTTTTCGAGAATTCATCGTTCTAAAACAAGGTTTTCCGGAATTTAGCTTCGACCAGCAAGAAGTGTTTCATCTGCGCAGACGTATCACACTTCGCTGGAAGTTGTCCGCGTAACCGAAACTCGTGTTTCAGTTGTAATAAGGAAGATCATCGTACTGCTAACTATAAGTCAAGAGGCAAAATAGCCATATCGGAACACAACTGTGTGAACACCATGACTAATGAAGGAGAAGTAATCAAATCGGAAAAGCATTTTGGGTATGGATGCAGACGATACATCGATGTTGTGAAAGAATATCACTACAAACATCATCATTTCGAATCTAAAAACATCGATACACAGATGTGACTCGGAGCAATGTTTTGCATCGAAGATTTCCCTAAAATTAGACCCAGGATAAAAATTATTACATTTAAAAGATGCCTTGGCTAAATTAATTTGAGTGGTTTTATAAGATACTTTGATTTTGGACACATTTAGCTCACCAAAATATAAAATCTAAACAGTCATCTTCCTCGACCATAGTATAAATGGAGGCTGAAGTATAAACGTATCTTAGATCAGCTCTTGCTCCTAGTATTAATCAAAGCCTAATCGAAAGTAGAGATGATATGAAAAATGCGAGCTGCATAAACATGCTTATAAATATTTACACATTCCGGCGACTTCAGTTCCGAGTGAACGACTGTTTTCTAAAGCAGGAACAAATATCACGCAGCAGAGAAACCGTTTTACATGGAAACGACTTCCTAAATTGTTGTTTAAATTCTGTGCTAAATAAATAAAACTTTTTATTTCGAAATCTTTGTATTTCTGTTGTTTCTCCAGAAATCAGCTGCCCGAGTTTATGTGTACATAACTAGCCTTTTTCTCTAAAATTATATTTGAAAAACATCGATGTTTCCGTATATCGTGAATAAAGGAGCGGTAGCGAAATTTTCGCGTGTTGGGTCAACGAGACCTGGATGGTTGTTTCTAAATGTAGACTTGTTCTTCTTTATTCTAAAATTTGATTTGAAGCGGAAAATGTTCTCTCACTAGGGACAGACGAGGGCGGAATGTTAAAAGCTGATTTCTCACAAATCCTTTTTAAAAGATTTTTTGAATTTTGGAAGTTGGTTAGTTTAGTCGGGATAGTCAGGAAAGGCTTTTTTGTCCCGCTCCGGCTTTAAATTTTGCAAGATCTTCCCGAACCCGCCTATTCTGCGCCCTTCTCAAGTACGAACTATGCAAAAATTCAAACACACACTGCGCTTACGGGTACAAAAGATAACTTACGACAGAAGAGGAAATAAATAACGTTCTGAAATGTAACAACTTTTATGTGTGTAATTATAATTTTAAATTGTCTTTAATTGCCTATTACTGCTGGTTGCTAAAATGTGTTTGCCATTGGCAACTGCGCTTTGTAAAACCCAACTTACTGCTAGAAACTCACAACGTAATCAAACAGTAGTCATTTCCAAGTGTCACTATCACCATCTATCATTGGAAAGCCTTAGGTTAATCTGATATACCGAATACTACAAGTATTTGCTGATCATTCGTTTGCGTTTATTGAGGTGCTTATATAAATCAAGACAGTATTTCAGTGATAAGGAAGTATCCAGATTTATAATCCAGCACATGGACAATGTGTGTTAACAGCTTGTCTTTCGTAGCTAGTTTTTTGCACACATTTTCTGAATTTTTTAAAAGTAGCAATTATTTATATTATATATCTTTACGATAGCATATTCGAAAACATTTTCCATAACTTTTTTATTTTGTTATAATTTTTTACCTTGACCCGAAATCTTCTCTTTAAAAAACCTGCCAACGGACTGAGACTGATCGAATAGCTCTCGAGGCTGTCTCCAGAAACCAAATCGCACTATAGGTGGAAGGCATGTTTCCAGTGTATTTGATGTGCGTGCACTCCGAGAACCGAATACCGACTAGGATCATTATCTTGTCGCAGCCAGGATGCGCGTATGCCTCTTCGCAGCAAAACGTGCGTTAACTCATTTCAACGAAATTTTTAAAGATGTTGCTCTCCAGCAGCCACTTTTTAACGATTTTCGCTGTCGCCAAAAAAATTTGCTGCTGTTAATTCAATCGGGAAAAGAAAAAATTGCGATTTCAACTGAAGTAAACGATAAATTTCAACTTCGGTTATTTGTATTCTTCAAAAACGGAGCATTAAATAATGACATGTGAATATTTGGCTCATGATTTATAGCGACGCGATGAAAAAGTAAGCACTCCAACAGTGGATCGACGTTTCATTTGAATGCAACAGAATTTCAGAAGCTGTATTGGGTAACTCCAGACATGGCTGACAAGCTATTTTCTCAGGTTGACAGCAATATCGACAGAGAAACAGGTAGCTCGTGTAATCTATAAGCCTTTATACAATTTTAAATTTTACTTTTATATTGGTAAGTTCTAGGGGTTTTGAGATTCTTCGCAACTTGGTGCTATCAACGACCCGTAGGTGAGTAGCATATATCTGATAACGGATGCAAGCAATGATTCAGTGTTTTACCAAAAAGTGGGGTTTCCCACGACCCAAGTGGAGCCTCAAGCTCCTAAAGAAATGTTTGTTTCGGCGTCGCCACCTTATGTGGGAGGCACTATTGGGGCCGTCGATTGTACTTATGTATTAATTCGGCGCCAAAGAATCATGAGGAGGCTTAAGCCAACCAACAATTCAATTAACGTGCAAATGGTCAAAGCAAACTTTTTTCAAGGATTCAAGTATAAAAATAGAAATATAGTTTTTTTTAAATATATAATATAAAAGCTAAATACACTTGAGCAGAACACAATTTAGAATGGAGCGAATTTTGAAAACGAAAACCATGGCATGTTTGCAGGTGATTCCGCATATGACTTGCAGTCGAGTTGATGACTTTTTTACCAAATCCCAAGGGAGAGAATCCGAAATTCCGCTACAATGGAACGTTGCAATATATAAAAACAATTTAAAATAAAATAGTTTGAAATAAAATGTTATCTTATTTCACTTTAAGTAAATGTAATATATTTGATAGCTTTCCTTTTTGCGTTTTTCGCCCATTTTGGCATTTATTTTGACAAGATGTCACTCTTTAGTACTTTGAATAAATACAACGAGACATCTGTTAGGTGTCGTTCAGAATACGTTGGTGAATCGCACAATCGTTACTGCAAACGACAAATATTGTCGACAAAAATTGCTCACACAGTTTTCATTGAATTTACATTTTTTTTAAACATGTGGCAACCTTATGGCATGTTAAAGCAATGGAAGAACGAAACAAATTCCCCGGGAGTTTCCGTTCAGAATAGAACTGTATAAAAATCACACCTAAATTTCTTCACCACATGAATTCTAATTTGAACATTAGATATTTGTGTGGGTCCACGTGAAAAGGGCCCACTTTTTCGCATCTAATTTCCGAGATATATAGATTTTTCGATACATGGATCGAATTTCGTAAGTTTTTATTATGGTTTATTATGAAACTATATACATTTACGCGTCGAATGACACCAAATTTAGCTTCCTAGGTATAATAGAAGTAATTAATTTTATTTTTTGAAAAAAAAAGAAAATGGCCCACAAGGGACAACTTTCAACTTCAAATTGACTTTTCTCAATTAGTAATTTTTCGGATATTCACCTTGAAAGTTCTATATTTCCCTCAATTCTTCAGTTAGGATGATCTAATTTGTCTCAAAATGTTCGGAAATCAACCAGGAAGACGCCTATGTATATGCATAACTCCAATACCGCCGAAGTGGGCCCTTTTTCGTGGACGCACACATTTATGCATGTATTTATTAAAATCTAATTCGATTGTTCGCCCGTTGGTATGGTGAATTATAATATGTATGTGTGTCAAGGAGTTTTGTGCGGAATTTGCATGAAACAAAACGAATAGACTTTACTTTGCTGTTGTTTAATTTGCATGTCACTCTGCGCTATCAAATTAGGATTCCGCTGCGCTGCGCCCAGACTCTTTATTCATTATAAGAAAATGTGCTTGGGCGTTCGCGTACGCCACACGAAGAAGCTTATACGAGTAGTGGGCATGCGCCAATGTCGCTGCTAGTAGCATTCTGAAGTTTAATTCCATTAAAAAGGATAGTCATATCGATGCTTTTGCCATTGGATACAAATATTTTTTACTCGATACAATTATGACGATATTTTTTGAAATCGAGTGATTGAACCCCAGCATCGTATCGAATTTTCGAAGGAGAAAGAAAGATGAATTAGGAATAAATCTGTCATTTTAATATTCTGCTAGATATAAGAAACTTCGTGTATTTTTATTTAATTTTTTTTTAATTCTAGGCATACAGTTTAATTACCCAATAAATTTTAGTCTAAGAATGTGCAAGCTTCAATTAGCTGAAAATTTCCGTTAATATTTGATAGCTCTTTTGCTGACGGTGTTATTTTAAAACTGAGCACATGTATGCGTCTAAGTATTCTACATAAATTCTTGCCCACGGTAATGAAATAAAATATGATTAAACACATAGCTGAACATTTCATAGAAATGGCTGCGTGATGAAAATTATCAATCGTGAATGAGCGTGATTTACAAAATTGTTTCCGTGAGCCAAAATCAGTCACGCGCCCATATCGACCTCCGAACGCAAAACTAAGTGGCTGGTTGAAATCCTTGGCTGAAGGCGGGTATTAAACGAGAGTAATATTTTTGAAAATCAATCCAGTTCGATTTTTCCGTTTCGAAAAAGAGAAAACTACCGGGGAGATCCTGTTCAGAATCAGGCTGTGTATGAACCCCGGAAAAATCGCTGCGTTCCACTTGAGCTGGTATAGTTGAGAGTGCATTACATATCGCACCTCGTAAATTATGTAGAGTTCAACGTTTATTATTTTATTTTATTTTATTTTTAGTTCAAATGGATTTAAAATAAAATATTAACTTTTATGACTATTATTAACTATGTTGTTGTTTTTAAGAATTGCATCAATGTTCTTTCATTTATCAAATAATTAATGTGCGCAAGCTCTAATTAATTTGCGTACATATATGTACATACATGTACTATTAACAAATCGACACAAAAATTGCCAACAACTCAAAAGCACAGAGGGCAAAGTTTTGAAGGAGGCCACCATATTTTGTTTTTCTGTCAAATTTGTTTGGTTGGTTGCTCACAATGATAAAAAATATAAGTTTCAGGCGTACCAGAAATAGACATACGGTGTTGCTTTCAGTGCCATTGAAGGAGATGTCCTCGGAGCCACGGTTGTTTGCCACATATGCTACATACTTACATATGCACCAGCATACTACCACGACTGCGACTTAAATTGCCAAAGCTGGGAGTACGATTATGCCCTTATCCAATTGCACCAAAGAAGGTACAACTAAAAGAATGATGGAGATTTTGTGGCGCTAATATGCACTAATATTTGCTTGAAAATTCACATTTACATATAAAAAATTTAAACGTGATGCTTGTAATAATGATTTGCATTTGTAATTTCTTTCCACAAGACATCGAAATGAAAGTAATCACGAAATAATACAACATCAAAATACATGTATAGTTATTACCTGCTAGGAATTCTTCATGGTTTGGATTTTATTTATTTTTTGAACACTTAAAAACAGGGGTTGTAACGGTTATAACTGTTATTGTATATTACTTTTTAATGATGTTTCGTCGAGCTTTATTTTTCGCTTAGAAAATAATCGTTATTTCTTTAGTTTTATTTATTGCTCATAAAACAATCGATATTTCTTGGGGCATATTTCTTGTTCAGAAAAATGAAACCAATGTCCATGAATATCGTATCATTTCGCCAACAATTTCGTATTTGCCCACTAAACCAGTCTCGGAAATCAGAATTTTCTGAGCAAAGTCGAAAGTCTTTCGATCATTCTTAAGGAACTCGTAACGAGGCCCGACACCGAAGTCAAAAGTTTTTCGGTCTTACTTAACGAATTCGAAACGATTTCCAACTGAATTTTTCGGATATCAGACTTTTCTGAGCAAAGGCGATAGTATTTCGCTCTGATTTAACCTTCGCAAGAGTTTTGTAAAGAAGAAGAGGTAAACAGATTAAAACTAAAAGACAAGCAAAAAAAGTGGAATTCTATTTTAAATACTGAAATTGACGATCCTATAGAATACGAGAAAAGAAGACGAGGGATTCGTCCTACAAAATGAAGCCGTTAAAGATGCACAAATTGCATGCCCAAGCAATGAAAATTATTTAAAAAGTGAAATTGAAATTAAATCCTCATGCAGGGATTCAGTGGAGGAGAAGAATCAAAAAAATAAAAGATCGCGAAAGTTTCAAAATGTTTCTTGCGTCTTGAATAATAAAACATACATACATATGTAAAGAATAACAATTATGGAATTTCAACAGCTGCGACAAACGAACTTTTGAGGCGACTCAAAGACGAAGGCCATAATTTACCATGCGATACACGGAAAGCAACTCTCAGTATATTTACATTACATGCAGAACATTTTTAGCAGGCCGCATTTTCACTACGGCTCGAAGAATAAAACGATATAGAAGTGTGGTCGTGAACTCGAACCCACCACAAACTATAATAAACTAAAGTCGCAAAAAATTAAAAACATTGGTCAAAAAATTAAATGCAATACTATTGAAACAAAATTAAAACAATTTGCGAAATTATAAACTTTTGAAAATTATATAAATATCGTGAATCTTCAGTTAATCCACATTATGAAAATTCAAAGGAATAAGAATATAAATACAAATAATCTCTGATTATGAATGCCATTCGTCAATAAGAATTGAAATTCAAGTAAAAAACAGCAACGGTGGAGAATGTATGAAACTAGTCGCAAAAAAGTGTGACAAAAAATTAAATACAATTTTATTGAAGCAATATTAAAACAAATTGTGAAAATATTGTCTTGGAAAATTATATAAATACCATGAAATTTTAGATAATCTTACTTACTTACATATAATCTACACTGTGAAAAATCAAAGGAATCTTATGTATAAAAATTAATCGCTATTTCGTTATGTCCGCGTAGAACGTCCGAACCACAACCGCACAAAACCTTTCGTGACGTTATAACACAAACTATATTACATCATATAGAAATATGTAAGACGATGGTGTTGTCTTAATTGACGACCGCTATTTGGAGATACAACAAGATGATAAATCGATGATCACCGTAAATGGCTCCTTCCTAGTTACATTTAAAAGCAAAGTAACCATTAACAATCACAATATTTCAGTATTAGAAAAGCCCGCATACCCTCCGGATCTCAACCCTATTGAGAACATTTGGGGATATCATGCCATACGTGTTTATAAAAGAAAGGGACAATTTAACAGCATAGATGAATCACAAACAGCGGTACCCGAAGAGTGGCATCAAATTGATATGGATATCATAAATTCTTCATAATCCTCTATACCAGAAAGAAATTTTTGAGTGCATTAGAAATGGCGGAGGTACAACTCATTAATAAAAATAAGTTATTTAAGGTAAAATGTAAAAATTATATACATTTTTCTTTAAACACTTTGTAAAAGCTGTAGCGATTTGACAATCAGAACAAGTGAAATATTCATCGTAGATAGTTTTTAAATAGAATGTAAGTGTTAACCATTAGGAGGTCAGATATCAGCATAAGAAGTGGGATAGTTATTTTACAAACACTCATAAAAAATTATATGCAGGAAATACATTACGGTAAACTTTTCTACTCCAAAAATACAGCAATTGAGTTGAATACATCTTGAAAAAATTGGGCAATGCGGAGAAAATTGAAGTCATGGACACAAAAGGGAGAGTGATCCAAAAATTTTTTGCACAGTTCATTATATTTCATTCTAGAACTTTTTATGTATACAACAGCATAATGAGGATCCTGATTGGTTATTATGCTAATAGAGCAAAGCTCCCTAAACTACTGGTCTGTACGCTTTCAGTATTCAAAGTTGCAAGCAATTTATCACGTTATGATTCGATTCTACATCTTTTTCAATATATCAGTTCTCAAAGCTTTTCTACATATTTAAATCTTCTTTCCGCCACAGCTCTTAATCCCTTCCACATAATTCTCAATCATTCATTTTATCAAGTTTGAAGTAAAAATATAAGAATATTTCTTTTGTTACTATAACTTGTCTTTTGTGTTAACCTTTATCCGAAATGAACTCATAAATTGTCATTAAAAAATCAGGAAGTAACTTTCTCAAAGATATGTTTGGAACGAGAGGTTCCTCTATTCTGAAAAATACTTCTGAACATTTCAACTTTTATACAAACAGCGTGAAATTTATTTTGCAACAGGTAGCAATCCCATTCAAAAGTATTGCTTATGGTATGATGCAATAATGAAAGATGACGTACATTGGCAACGTTTCACTCTAAGTCGGCCATATTGGACTCCTACCGCATTGCTTATTTGAAAAATTACTTTGTATTTTACTGTGAATTATAAAAAAAGTACTACTAACCTTACAAATACTGCAAAAAGGTTCGAGAAGTTTTATTGTAAATATTGTTATAATATTTTTCATACACCATTTCATTGTATTTACTCTGCTGGATGGAATTATATCCCCAAAATCGACCGTGTTTACTGCTCCATACCCATGTGAAGGGTGTTTCTTTAGACATGTGGTGTTCAAAAAGAAATAAACTTATATATGCTATGGCTAAATAATCATGGCTCTTTAGCGTTCCCTATTGACAATAATATTATGGTCGGCTTGATTTTTAAAGAAATATGGGCCAATGATGTCCTCTGCACACACATCACATCAAACAGCGATTTTTTGAGGATGTAACGGCTTCGCAACAATGGCCTGTGGATTATTAACACTCCAAATGGGGAAATTTTGTTAACTTAATTAACGTGCCCATTCAACCAAAAGAGAACTTCATCACTGAACAAAATTTTCTTGTGAAAATCGGGATCGGTGGCCATTTCGTTTTGGTCCCAATCACCGAACGTGTGACGCGCTTGATGGTCGTTCGGATTCAATTCTTGCAAATGGCAAACCAAACTGAGTATAAATCAAGTAACAGCTGCCAAAAAGACCACCTCCGAAAAAGGTATTGCCTCATTGAAAACCACACGTCTAAAAACCACCCTTTATTAATAATATACGAGTGATTCCAAAGGATAATCAAGGTTTTTTTAGCTGTCGGTAAATGGGCGACCGTTTGTAGGTTCGCTTAATAAAGTTATGTTTGAGCTCCTAAATGGAGTTTGGAGCAAATATTTGTTATAGAGGTCGAAGCCGACATTGATTACAAAGTCTGCCACGTGATTCAGTTTACAGGCAAAACCGTTTAAAAGTTTAATCACTTTATTATCTTCCAAAAGACTTTTCATAAAATGCGCTTATCTTAAATCACTTGAAATCGGATATAAGTCTATAAATTGATATACAGTTTCTTCGTCGTTTCGATTACAAAGGGATCATAATTTTATTGCTCGTCCTTTATAAGTATTAGCATTTAATTCAATTTGATCACACCTAGCTTTGAAGACCCACAACATCTTATGTGATTTACAGTTCTCTGAAAAATAGGGCTGTTCGAAACTAATTTTGTTATAAAATCTATTCGAGCTCAGAGCTTGGTAATTTACGATTTGCGTTTTTCATAATTTATACTTTTTAGTAATTGTATTCTCTTGCTATTCCAGATATCCCTACTGTCCTCTCTGCTTAAGTTCAGATTCGGGCACATTAGGTTTATTTCTTTTCTCCACGCAATGTTTTTCTCTAGCAGCTTAATTGACAGCCGATGCGGCAACCCACGGTAAGAGTAACTAAATAATGTCTTTACTATATTCCTAAAATACATATCTAACGTATTAGAGGGAGAGTTCTCAACACCAGTTTCCAGCATAAGTGCATAGGATGGTATTAAACTTGGGAGTTTTAAAACTCTTTTTAGAAAACATCGCTGTATTTTATCTACTTCGTGGAACATAGAATAACTCAATACTTGAGCGTCATACGATTGTATCGCTCTGTTTACCGCACTAAAAAGTTTATATTTGGATGTAGCGAAATATTATATTTTCCTAAAAATGTATTCCATGTTAGGTTAGATTAGGTTGTTGTGGTAGTCCCCGTAGAAAGTACTCACTTGGACATGGTTAAAGAAGTCCATTGTTACCACTTGTTGTTAGAATGGTTAACTGGATAAACGCTGCGTATCCAGAATAAAGCCCCGTTGACTACTAACTTATACCCCAGAGAGTTCTTCTGTGGTTCTACAGAAGTAGGAGCCTAGGTACCTGAACCTCAATCTTGCAAACGCAGGACAGCTGCCCAACCGCATGAATACCCATTGAATAATGCCCAGTCGAGGATCGAGAGTTCCCGCTTTGTTAGAGACCTCAGCTCCTTCGAACGCCCACGGTCCACCATCAGCCAGAGGGTCCTTGCAATTCTGCATGTCGTAGTAATTGCCCTGCGCACAGAGCCGACAGAGAGTATATCCAAGAGAAGTCCGTAGGCAGCCAGGGGAGCCCCCACCGTCTCCCTACGTGGAGTAATGACTTCTAGGGTACCCCTCGAGCGAGCTCATCAGCCATGCAGTTTCCTTCAATGTCGCTATGGCCCGACACCCAAATCAGTTCAATGGCAAGGGGCGGCTGAGAGAGAAGTCAGTCGCTTCCCGACATGTTTTGACCTGACCATTAAAGATCCTAAGACCTTAATAACGGCTGTCACAATAAATGTTTGTCTAGAGGTCATTTTATTGGGCACTAGCCAATCGACTGTCTCCTTAATTACAGTAGTCCGAAAGCCTAAATTTCCGACCGAGGGAGAGCTCCTCGCAAAAAAGTAAGAATGTAGTGTTTGAGCGTTTTATACTAAATTCACGAAGCAAAAAAGATGGCGATTTGTGAAGGACCTACGACAATTGGTGAAATCGTTTGACTACGGCATGGCAGAGGATTCCATTTTGAGGGATCGAATCGTAATAGAAGTAAATGACAAGAAGCTGTAAGAAATAGTGTTGGCTGACCGATATTTATCACTGGAGAAGTCTAAATAAATTTGTAAGTTGCTCGAGGGGCCATCATTTTCGGGGTACAGGGACACCTATATATATCTCAAGGGAAGCAACAAAAACCTTGAGAATGGAAAAAAAACTAATAGTGTTTTCTTTTCTCGCAATAATGTTGCATTTATTCTGCCCTGTGCCAGGGCTGCCAAATTTTCGTGTTTTTTTCTTAGCATTTTCTCAGGGTTGTTTGTTCTTTTCTCAACATGCTGCCCTCTCCCCCGACAAAAGTGCGACATTTTCTACCCGTGCCAAATCGAAAGGGCGAGCGTTGCCCAGCGAATTGTGTGTATCTCTACTCAACAAAAACAGGTTTGAGCTGATCTGTGACAGAGCGGTATTTTTTTGTTCTTTTCTAATTGAGAAAATGCAACCTTTTTGCAGTGCATAGGGGAACAATTCCATCATGTTGCCATACAATCGGGCAACATTTTTTTCGAGAAAAGAAAACGCTATAAGTGTCCTTCATGTAGTAAAATATGCTTCATTTGAAAAGGGCGCAACCAGATCTATAGATGGCGAAGCTGTTTAGCTGAGGTGGTGAAGTAAAAGCATGGTATGGCGATATAAAGGTTGAGGGTAAGACGATTCGATTTAAATTAAACACAGGTGCGGATGAGAATATAATTTCGGAAAAAAATATCAGGCAATTGGGATTGCATCACGTGTTGATGAGAACCTGTCATTAAACGCGTTTGGTGTAGCTGATGTTGCAGTTAAAGGAGAGACAAAATTGGCTTGTTCAAGAAATAGCATTAAAAAATCATACAAATTTATTGTTGTCCAAGAAAAGCCAGGAATAATACCATAGCTGGGGAGAGAAGCACGTGCGGAGCTAAACTTCATTAACAGGGTTGCAAGTATTAATAATAGCACAAGATTTAAGGAAAAAATTTTAAATTTTGATGTATTAAAAATGTATAAAAACATTTTTTATGGTATAGGGAAATTTCCTGAAGCCTTGTCATTGAAGTTAGGCCAACTTACACATCGCTAAGCCAACTTGCTCAAATATAATATACTATTTAAAAGATGAACTAAATCGCCTGGAGAAAATGAAAATTATGAATGTACTCCAAATATTGTCGTTATTGATGACCCCAATAAAACAATACGAATTTGTCGAGGTCAGAAGGATTAAAATAGCTCACTTAACTTAGATCGAAACTTGTAGGAATGTTCGTGTTTTCGGTTCTTGACTTATGGTCATGATGGTTTTTTCGCATCTCCTTAGAGGAAAAGTCCAATTTCATTTATAGTTTTAGGACCCCTTCAGGGCTTTATCGGTACATAGGGCTTCTTTTCGGGTTAAAACCTGCATCGATGATACAATATTTCAGAGCATACCTAATAAACTTCTTGGAGTTTTCGTTTATTTTGACGATCTCCTTATTTTTGAGTGGGGTTTAGACGAGCACGATAAAATATTTAAAGAGGTTATGCATATGTAAATCCTTGACAAATAATATAAAATTTTCAAGAAGTGCTCATAAAATTTCGGCTGTGAAGCTACAACGTATGGGAATGAAATTGGAAATGTAAAGTTCGATAAAACCGACGAAACAAATACTTAAGTAAACTTGAAAATGAGATTTTCTACGAAGATGAATTAGTTTTGTTGTGTGAAAAAATTTTAGTTCCCAAAAGCCTTCATAATGAAGTCTTAAATTGGTTGCATCTCATTCGTGTAGTGAACAAATGAAAAAAGACCCCGACTGCTTTTTACTGCGTATACATAAACAACGACATAGACAGTTATGGCAACGTTTTTAGGAAATCATTTTCTTGTACTCGCAGACTCCTATTTAAAATGGGTGGAAATTTTAAAAGTAAAAAGAATATCAGCAATCGAAGTAATTGCCGTTGTTAAACCCGTGTTTGCATCTTATGGAATACCATAAGGTTTTGTGTCAGAAAATAATCCCACACAAACAGTAGCGAATATAGAATCTTTAGCAAATACTCGTAATATGAATAGTATATTATGTACACCCAATTAGCCTCAAAGCAGAGCTTATGCTGAAAAGGGTGTTCAAATCGCCAAAAATATATTTAAAAAATGAGTAGATTCAAAGGCTTCTAATTTGACCTATAACTCGCACTTCAGTTCCTATTTCAGAAGAATCGTTAAAGCCGAAAGTAGTAGAAGAGATGCCTAAAAGGATTGAAAAGCAATATGAACAAAACCAAATATATTATGATAGATATGGCAAATAAAAGAAATGTTTTAGATATGGGCAAAAGTTTATGGTCTGATCTAAAAATTAGTGGTCAGAGGGAATAATAATAGCAAAGCTAGACACACCGAGGTCTTATTTGGTTAAACTAAATACAGGAGAATTATAGCAACGAACCGCATGACACATCAAAAGTCCGGACAATACATATGATGCAATGAAGTTTTCAATATTCTACTGTATAATCTGTCATATGAGCTGTTTGTCTGTTGTTAATAATAAAGTCGAATTACTAGTAATGTATTTGAATTATTGTAATCCAATTAAATTGCTTAAAATTAAAATAATATCTCTGGGGAAAGGTGTAAGAATACTTATTATGTAGGTGACAGCCTATTACTACTCCTATACGTTAACCCTATTCTTGCCTTATCTTCTCTGCACCCATAGCTAGTACCATCGCTACGCGAAACTTACAATTGTTTCAAACACTTAGGTTCAACTTCCATGGTATAACATAATGAATAGTTCTATTCAATTAATTATTAATTATTTAGTGATAATTTTTGAATACACCGTAATATTGTTCACAAACTCAACAAGTATTATCAGAACAATTTTGCATTGATAGCGGACTGAATCAAATGGCAATGGATACGTTTCAATGCAGGAAGGAATTCCAACACCCCGAAGGTAAGCATTGAGGAAGGTTTTCTGTGCTTCGTTAAATTGGAAAGAAATTACTGCGGTTCTGTTCGACGTATACAAATTGCAACAAAGTCAAAGCTATGGCTATCATGGTCGGAGTGAGTACAAGTTAAATTGAGAGAATTCGTTGGCACGTACTCATTTTTACCGTACATCCACAGCCTAGGGCATCGGATGAACTTAGTTTTAACGCATGCAGCAGAGAATAATGTGAGTTCGTCCATCACACCGACGGTGATACGCAATTTTTGAAAAAAGTCAAAGAGCATCACAATGTTCGAACGATTTTGACCTTCTTCAAGAATTGAGACAATAAATATTTAGACAAACATTCAAATGGAAAACGATAAGCTTCTTAAATAGAATTGTGAAGGAATTGGGTCAAGAGAAAGAATACTGAACATTAAAGGTCTCAGTACGACACGATATGCTTCACGACTAAAAGTTGTGGAAGCGATAACATAAAATAAACGATGCGATCTCAAGAGAAGCAGCATCGGGAAAAGATATCATGAATGTCCGGTCGTTACAATCCCCAATGAATTGCCATTTTGGTAATGAAATATTTGCTGAACGTGAGCGAGAGGAGGATGCAACTTCAAACCAATGACAGAACTTAAATACTATTTGTCTTATATAACGCTGGAATCTGGCGGAAATTTTAACTTTTACACTCCGTGTCATGGACATGCTTCGAAGTTGTAGTTACTTGAAGAATGTAAACGAGAATTAAGCGAGAACGGATAATGACTGGCAATAAAATAAACTAGTTTTCAGCGAAACATAAAACTGGGCCCCTCTTACGAATTGCTGTTTACAGGTGTTATGAGGTGCCAAGTAAAATGTATTCCCCGTATATTTGAATATCCTGCTCGGACAAATAATACTGCATACAAAATACAAGTAAATTCCATTGCATAATCAAACTCGTTTCGCCGCGTAATTGGTTCAAAATATGTGTTATCAAAAAACATATACCCTTAATTTTCACCGGTTAAATGCACAAACCATTTACTTTTTCTGACGAAAATTTCTAATATGTCAATGTAATTATACTATATGTGAGTGCAATTGTACAGAACGACTTCAAAACTACGCTCGGCTGTTTTAACAAAATATTTGGGAATCATTACGACAGTGCATGCTTAAAAAAACATATGTATCTCAGAAAGTTATCTGTGTGGCATCTCACAACGCTGCGTCAATGATAAAGGCTTGTGAAGTAATTATAAATTAATTATATTGGAACCATTTTCCGTCATTCCTTGACAAGTTAAGTTTGGAGACAATCCGGTTTCGGCGTCGTGTCATCTTCAGTACTATCTTTCGTCTTCTGTTGCGTACTTATATGATGTTGTTATTAGCAGGTAGTAAGGTTTTGTCTTATACGAGCTCACATGTAGATACCTGAACACTGGATACGCGGAAATGTATTATACAAATTTGGGTTATTTCACCGTCGTGTCTCTGTTAATTCAGAAGAAATATCACTCCAATTTCGCCAATTCTATCAACCTTGTTGTGCAAGATGATTTTTCAAGTGAAAAGGTTAAAACGTTTCTAACAAAGTGCAAATGTTGTTTAATTTAAAAGTCGCGCTATTGCATATGCAAAAGTAAAGAATGAACAAAGCGAAGAGCGCCAATACGGACTTAGAGCACCAACAAGGTGAAATAGTGCATTTGCTCTGGTTCCGTTATCTCCATATCAGAGAAGCCACCTCTGCAGTGCTTTTAAGCACTCCAAAAGTACCGCCGGTTATAACAGCAGATGAAATATTGCAACTAGAATACCTTTGTTTATTATTGCAATAATTTTACAAAAGCACAAGCATCGTATCAGCGAATCAGTATGGGACGATTTCGCAGGCAATTCCCATAGTAACTATGTTGAAACTGAAATTGCAAACTGAAGAGGGATATGAAACGAAAGAGTAAAGCTGTAAAAATAAACCAGAGGTTGGGTGCTCCGAGATTGGCTACCGTGCTACACTCACGCTTTAAGGTATATGGCTTTCAATATCCACAAGATGCAACCCACGCGACCGTTTTGTTGAAAAATTAACTCGCAGGAATCGTCCCAACTATCAAGTGACAACAAAGAAGAACCGTTAAACACGGTACATATTATTAATATTTTTTCGAACTCATACTAGAATGAACGACATGAAGCAGCTGCAAGTACTGGCGTCACTTATGTCTTCCAGCCACAAATATCAGCAAAAATTGTGAACTGATGAAATTATATATTATATATATAAGAAGTTGTGATCTCTTAGACCCGCTGACTTACTCCTATTTTGTTTAGCATTGCACTGTATTTTGTTAACGTTGTTAAGAAATTTAAATATATAAAATAGTTGAAAATGAGTTCAACGATTCGTCATTAATTTTTTTGCCCCTTATATAAATATTCTAAAAATCTGTTTTTCAGTGATGTAAATTTGTAAGGTTTTTGATGTAATATATGTATGTACATATATGTATATGTATGTATTTATTTCTATATTTCTATGTGGTTACATATCTACGTATGAGCAAAAGTCCTCTTTAATATACTATACATATGTAGGTATATGTGTGTATGTGCGTTTTGTATATGCTCAACATCCAAACGTAAAGTGTGGATTCATACGTATGTACATAAGTATATGTGTAAAGCAATAAAAAGTTCTGTTTTTTGGCAATCACTCAGTGTTTAGTATGTGTTAGTTTTTAAGATTTGTCAAATCTTCAGAGTTCGGACTCTATCATTGGGATTTCTCCTTTGTTTATTTTTTCAATAATGTTTTTTTTTGTATTGCGATGCCTTCCCGACTAATTTGAAACAGTTGTTAGCATTTACATTGATTATCGCTAGTACTGCCGATTATAGCGCTTAGCACTATCGATAGTATTGCAGTAAACTATCAACGAGCCATGATAGTTTTTTCCTGAAACAACTGTAAACTATCGATGGTTTTACAACTCAAATGCTTACTGTTCAAATGGATTTGTAAAATGGTTTGCAGTTAACTGATAACATAACATAACTACATATATATTAATTTTCACGAGTCATGACAGGGGCTCATCAGTGCAACTAACACATACTTATTTTCACAAACACACACGGAATTGACGAACAATATGGTGTTTCCTAGGACTTATTTAAAATAAGTTTAAATTTTTATATAAGTACATACATATGTAAGTAAACAAGGCGAATCCATATAAGTTGGTGTTTTTACCAACGTTACATGTATTTTGTTTTTGCTTATGAGTATGAGCTTTCCAAAGCCGTAAAAGCAAAAACAAAATGCATGTAAATTTTGACAACTCTTACGCGTACCCAAAGCAAAACACATACATTGGAATTGTAGTTGTACTTGTGGTGCCTTATACGCATTCGCCTTGTATGTAAGTAACTACACATATAGTGTTGTAAGCAATATTAATTTCCTTACTAATTAAATCCGCAAACAATTTGGTCGTTCCTTTCTTGGCCTTGGTGAAGACCTACCCCCATAGTGGTTTCTGCAAAACATTAAATGGTTAATTGGCTGTAAAAAAAGTTCCAGTTGCCTTTATATACATAAATCAAATTATAGAATTTCTTCAATCGTAGAGTTACTTATTCTTTTGCAAATTAGTGTATATGCCGACATCAAATCTGACATTATGGAAACTTTTAGATACATCCTACGAAAATGCTGTATATTCTATACAATATCCATTTATCGGTTCTGACATTTTAAGAAAAGAGCAGGTAACACTGTGAGAAGAATTCGAAAATTTGACAGCCCTGTCCCAAACAAAATAAATTCATCATTATTTTGAGACATGGTGGAATCAGAGAAGGTGTAGTCAGTCGCGACGTGTTTGCTGTAATTTTGACAAAATCGGTATGCATATTTCCAATGATTCGGTTTTCCATTTTTACACCACAAAATATAAAGAAAATAACACTTAAAGTACAAGATTGTAAAGATTGTCAGAAATTTGGCGTGAATTTGCTAATACTAATAGTGTATGTTTTTACTCTTTGTATACAAGCGACTGCAACCAGGCAGGACTCATCATTGGATTCAGCGAATTCAGAGGACACATTTTGAAACGCTTTGCTTCCAATATTTTTAATTGCCTGGGAGAACTTTGTGTTATTTTAAGCTCAATGAACTGCATTTAACTCTGTTGCAAATTAAGAAAATCCGTTTTCTTCTTTTTCACCAAAATCCAAAGTGTTTTAAAGGCAGTATTTTTGAGCATGAAGCAAACGTATTTTGATACGCATCCAATCGAGTTTTATTTTGAGCCGCATGAAATGCAGTGCTTTTATCAAACTTATTTCGTCTTGATCATCGAATCAATTCAGTGTTTTGCTCCTAGCCAGTGTGTGGCATGTGCGCGCTTCATTCTGTGGCTCCTGGGTTCAAATCCTGCCCGGGGCAGGCCACCCCTCGGAAGGCAATGGAGTAAAGCCACGTCAAGTGATCCCCGAAAATTTTACTAAATTTTGGATTCCAGAAACAATTATTTTATTATGAAGTGAATGTTATGCTTACATCGTCCCATTAATATTTTGCAAAAATTCGAATTATTGTTAAAGTTATTAACAATCAAAGTTTTGTTCACGATCAAATTAAAAAATTAATATTTTCTAAACTACAATAGATAATGAGATGAAACTTTCAGAGCTTATTGAAAAGTGCTTGCACTAAACAAACATTAAATTGTTATAAATAATTGATTTTGCAATAATTTATTTTAAACAATTGCAATTTTCAATGATTGAGGAAAACGTTCACTTTTAATAATCTGTAAAAAAATTTTTGTACTTTTTCTTCGTTTCGGAGATATTAAATTTTTTGTCACTCAATGCGCTCTCCGGTCGCTCCAGCGAACTCCGCCTAGTTACATACATATGTACTCGTATTGCTTCTGACGTGGTATGTCACGCGCTTAGTATGAATAAGAGCATACACACAAATTAAGAATAAATTCTAGAAATTCGCATTCTTGAGTGGAAGATGTAATTAATAGCTAATTTTCTATTTACTTAATAAACAAAAAAACTTAACACGCACATTAGGCATATATTTTCATTATCTCAATGTACACTTTTTTCATTTAACGTCTATAGATACATTTTAATACATACATATCATCATGTAATAGGAACATGCATTGAACAAATTTTCTCACTGCAAACGTTTAATTACCGATATTGACCATATTAATCTAAATAAGTTTAACGACTACATTTTTTGCAATGTTCATTTACTGATCGTACTTTTGAACGAAGAAATGTCTTTTGAAAAGATTTTACTTTCAATCTGGTGTTTAATTGCAGGTTGAATCTAATGAAATTGGCGCGTATTTTTAATCGATATCGCTTTACTCGTGCGTCTTTGACATTTTTTTCGTGGTCATTATGATCATCTTGAGAGCTGAAATCAAAATCGTTTGTTTTGAAGGCATTTTTTGCCCATTCATAAAGAGCTTTCGGACTACTTATATGATCACCCGGCAGTAAATGAACATTGTAATAGGCAAGTAAGCCGTTTTTCGCAAAAAATTTTATAACGAAACATTCTCGTCCTGTAGTCGTTAAACTTCTAATCTAAATTAATATGGTCAATATCGGTAATTAAACGTATGCAGTGAGAAAATTTGTTCAATGCATGTTCCTATTACATGATGATATGTATTAAAATGTATCTATAGACGTTAACTGAAAAAAGTGTACATTTAGATAATGAAAATATATGCCTAATGTGCGTGTTAAGTTTTTTTGTTTATTAAGTAAATTGAAAATTAGCTATTAATTACATCTTACACTCAAGAATGCGAATCTCTAGAATTTATTCTTAATTTGTGTGTATACTCTTATTCATACTAAGCGCGTGACACACCGCGTCAGAAGCAATACGAGTACATATGGGTCATTCCATGTGAAATTTACACTCAAAAATTATTTTGGAAAAACATTTTTTTTTCGCGTTCTGTATTGAAAAATAATTGACCCGTATTTTTTTATTTTAATATGAATCTTAAAATTTTCGAGAAATGAAATTTCGAATTTTTGCAATCTTGAAAAAAGCCGTTTTTTCAGTATTCCACAGTAAAAAAAGTTTTGGTCATAAAAAATTATTCCTGTACTGAAAATTTGCGATATTCCCCTATCTTCGCAACACAGCTAAGTAGACGTTCTGTGAGTTTTTTTTTATAAAAAATTAGTGTTTTTTCAAAACAATTAACGCATTGAGTGACAAAAAATTGAATATCACCGGAACGAAGAAAAAGTACAACAATGTTTTTACAGATTATTAAAGGTGAGCGGTTTCCTCACAATTCCACGTAAGTTTAATTTTTTTACAGAGTGAAGAAAGCATGGAAAATTGCAATTGTTTAAAATAAATTATTGCAAAATCAATTATTTATAACAATTTAATGTTTGTTTTCAATGAGAAAATAGTGCAAACACTTTTCAATAAGCTCTGAAAGATTCATCTCATTATCTATTGTAGTTTAGGATATATTCATTTTTTAATTTGATCGTGCACAAAACTTTGATTGTTAATAACTTTAACAATGATTCGAATTTTTGCAAAATATTAATGGGACGATGTAAGCATAACATTCACTTCATAATAAAATAATTGTTTCTGGAATCCAAAATTTAGTGAAATTTTCGGGGATCACTTGACGTGGCTTTACTCAATGGCAAACTTCCTTCTGCCATGAAAAAACTTCTCACAAAAAAAATATTCGCCGTTCAGAGTTGGGATAAAACCGTAGGTCCATCAATTTGCACAACAACAAGACTCACACCACAAATTGTAGGAGAAGTTCGTCCATATTCTATTACTTTCAAATGCTGCTACGTGATAGGGCTACCGAAAAAGTGAGGTTAAGTTACTGACTATACTATGTTATAATTCCACCATGATTTTGAGAAATAAAAATGTTATACGCCAATTTGTAGGTCTAAACCGAAGCGTACGTTGCGAATTCGCAGAGTCAAAAATTACAACAATCCTCGCCAATATTTTAAATGAATTGACGCACACCGAAGCGCTTGTGATGCTGCGAATTTTTTGAAAATTCATTCCGCTCTTTTGACGCGTACAAACGCAGCACTGAGAACTTTAAATTTATGTAATTTGCCTTACGTTTTTTCTTAAATTTTACCATTTACTGCAAGGTAAATAACCGCTTGATACTCATCCATTTACATTTAAACAAAAAAATAAATAAATAAACAATTCAATAATTTTATGGGCGAATGAAACGTTAAAAAATCGCTCCAGTGTGCGCGTGTTCAAGATTTCAATGCGAAAACCCTTGACGCTTTAAAAACGTCGCGGATTCACAGCGTCAAATTCGTGGCAATGAGCGCGCGCTTCGCTTAACGAGGATTCGGACAATAGACTTTCTACAGCGCATATGCACATATGTATATACATATGTATGTATATATTCATCTATGTATTTGCATTTCTGCATTCACTTACGCTTACCTAGAGCCATATCTAAAAACGTGCGTTTAATTAGATCAAATACGTCGCGTTCTCCCTTTCCAACACAATTATTTAGCTTTTCTACCAAGGCTTGAGTGCCATCCAGGAATGTTGGAATAAAATTAGTAATTGTTTTATGTGTAAATGTTGAATTCATAAGTTTCCGATTATGCTTCCATTTTCCTACTACGAAATAAAAAATTATATATGAATGTATATAGTATGTACATATGCATGAACTCATGTATTGGGTAATTCACAAAGTTTTTATTTGGCGTATTTTGTTGTTTGTGCTATTGTTTAAAATTTATTTTCCAGTTTACCAGTTTTACTAGCACTGTTAATGTTTCCCATTTAAATTTTATACGTATATACATATATAATTATTTCGTTTTGCATGATGCTAATACAACTAGGTTTTTTTTTTTTAAGCCACTCGATGTTACAACATTAAACATAGCATGCCATTGTGAATTACCCAATAAAGTTTACCATCGATATGCGTCGTTTTCGGTTAGACCTTATTGTATATAGAGATATATACAAATATTTATATATAGATTCTTGAATATGTTTTTATAGTTAATGGTTGTTTACCTACACTTGTAATAATTCCATTAGGAATAGCTTTATCGACGGCAGCATACATAGTTTTGGCTTTATTCAAAAAGCTATCAGAAGTGAGAATTACTTTGATTAATTCTAGATCCACAGTAATAAGAAACGGCTGCGGCCCGATCCAGGCAAAATATTTCCAACTTTGAAATTTCGTAAAATATGACTCCAAAACGTAAAGAAACTCTATTTTTTATAAGATGGCTTAAACAATAACCGTTAGTGCACTATTAAAGAAAATATATTACTTTTCATTGGCATGAGTTGATACGCGATTCCCAAAAATGGCAATCCTTTCACTGTAGGTAGTTGAGAAGTTAGATGACTATAACGGTTTCGTTTGAAGTAGGCCAAACATGCTGCGAGTGCGCTTATAACAACAAAAATACAAAGCAGTGCATTTATGCCTACGATGGTATGCAATTCTTGAGAATTATGCATTTTTACCAAATGTTTTTCACTTCTTCGACAAGGAGTAAATCATCTACTTATATGTTTACAAATGCTTTTATAGTCAATCCGCTAGTGGTATTTATTCAAGAAATTAACAGAACATACGTACACATTTGCTAAAAGGTCGGGTAATTTTCAATGTAATGTACTTCATACAAATAGTACATACATACATATTTTTTTAATTAATGCATTTTCTGTGTAAAAAACATACATGCATTTATAGATATGCACATGCGTGCATATTTACCCAGCCCACAAAGTAACGGTGGATGCTTTCGAAAATGGAGAACATGGCAAAAGTGCACTTTTGAATCGATTTCATAATCTGACATATCGTTTGCGTTTGGATAGGACTTTAGGTACTTATTTTTAATTTAAAGCCCGGAATATGCATTGGGGCTGCAATATTTAAAATGAAAATTCTTAAATTTCACAAAGTGTATTCCTTCAAAATATCCCGGGGTTCGCGAATATGCTCGCTGCTTGTTTCACTCACGACTAACTTCGCCAATATACAAACAGGTCTCCGGAACGTGCCTACACTGTTTTTAGTGCGGCTATACTGAATTCTGACTCTTAAGCCCCCGTCCGTGCACTCTAGGCAACGGGAGGATCACATGTGGAAGATGCGGTAACCAACCCGTGTAGAGCCGTGATTTACGGTTGAAAGAGAGAAACTTTAGTGGAATCACTCCAATTTACCCTGTTTAAAGGCCCACAAAAGTCAGCAGCGTTTGGCCACCAGTAAATGCGGTTTCAAGTGGGCGTCTGTCTTGGAGCAAACAACTCGCAACATAAATATGTCCTTACTTAAAAGGTTTCAGTATCTGGTTGTGCGCAGGGCTAAAGACCCGCCACGTAAAAAAACACCAATAAAAAATTCCAATACGCTTCAGATGACTTCTTCTTTTTTTTTTGATTACGATCACATGCCATATATTAAAGACTATGTTTTGAGTGCATGCATGGAATGCACCGAACCCTTAATGGGGAAGGGCCAATGAGCGGCTGGATTATGTTCTCATGAGAGTGCTGGCATTACGGCTACCCAGGAAATAAAAAGAGATGGATTCGATCTACTTTGCAGGGGTCATAATCACGGAACTCTCTACAACCAGGTTTCTATATAGGAAAAATCCCCAGCGTACGTGGCTATCTCCAGATCAAAAACGCTAAACCAAATCGATAATATTGCCATAGACGGAAGGCATATTTCCAGCGTATTAGAATACGTTCGCTATGGCGGTCAAACATCGACTCCGATCATTATCTTGCCATAGTCAAGCTGTGCGTACGTCTTTACGTATTAAATAAGCGCAAAGATGCAAAAGATAGTTACTAACCTCGCTTGACTCTTACATCTCATTGGCTTTCAGCGACAGAAATGGGCGATTGAGAAGAGTTTGTGGTGCGAACCGGTAGAAAAAACCTGGCAAGTCTACCATCAACCAAATTATCACGATATGGTCAAAATCATTGTCTTTAACGTTACAGTCGCAGGTATATTGTCGTTCATATATCCGTAATATTAAATGATATATAAAAATTGTCAAATGTACTTTAAAGTAGACCACAAGGTTTACATTTTATATGTGTAAACTTTTTTTCCATCGTCAGCAGTTTCAAAGATACGCGAAGTTTTGTCTAGTCTTTAACGTTACATTTTTTGGATGTGAGTTAGGAAGTAACTCAACACTTGAACGAAAATTAGCGAATCTTGCAGAGCTAAAATTTAAAACAATGTCATTTTCACAAGACCAAGGTTCAAAGAAATGATATGAGTATCAACTTGAGAGAAAACTTTCCTTACAACAATTTTGCAAATCCAAATGTGCAGTCTTTAAGGTTACAAAAAAAAGTCTTTAATGTTACATTGCGATTTGATTTCAGTAAATTGGTAAATTTGGGACAAGAAAATAATTGTGCACTATCTAAAACGTAGAAAATCGAATATTTATTATTCGGTGTAGTGTTTTTTAAATCTTTGCATTACACCAGGCCCGTCGCGAGGACGGCGGGGGCCCCGGGGCGAACCTTCCGGGGGCCCCTGTCATTTGAAGAGCAAAAAAAAAAAAACAAGGTCATCTCCGAAATCAAAAACAACAAGACCCAGACGCGTCTATAAATGTAGTGTACCACGCATTCCGTCAATGCACACATAAAAGTTAATAAATTGCTTGGTTTAAAAAAAAATGATGATTAGTTGTGAGTAGGTTTGCGTCGTCACATGCTCCCCAGCAGCTAGCTCTGAGCAATGCCGTTTATCTAAATCGCATGCGAATTCAGCCGGAAAAAGAGCAGGCACAGTGGTGCTTGATAACGCGCAGCTGATTCGTGTTGTTTACGTTCACAATAAACCGACAGGGCGTATTAATAATACTGTTCCAATTCAGCAAAATGCGCCGGACGAAGGAAAATAGATGCAAGTGCACTGGCGAACATCATTCGCGAAAAATTTTTGATGGCCTTTTTTTTTTTTTTTTTTTAGGACGCGGGGGCCCCTCCGCCGGCTGCCCCACCCTCGCTACGGCCCTGCATTACACTGATCGACGAAGTTGATAAAACGCATCAATTAACGTGAAATACATATTCCCTCATACTGAGGCATAGAAAAAATTAAACGTTCATTATATCAATGGAAATCGCAAGGAATACTAATTATATCCTTCTTTAGAGGTATTTAGAGGTTTATAGATGCTATAGCAAGTATATAAACAAAATATATATATGATTAAGTGCGTAATTCAAAAAAAAAAAAAATTTCATTCAGCGTTCCTCGTTCCCGCGATATTGACCATATGCTAAATATTGGAAAAGACCCGTGAGAAGAAGATCGATCCGCACCATATCTTTGTCGACTTCAAATTTCGACAGCAAGAGAAGAAATTGCCGATTCAGACTGCAGAAGATGTATCGATGATTAAGCTACAGGGAGATTTTTCTGCTATTATCTTTTTGGCAGCACTGGTTTTGACAACTCACGCACGCTTTATGTATTGTGTCACTGTCAAACATCTTCAGTGCGGTCTATAATTTATCCATGAATCGTTTTACAAACGAACAGCGCTTGCAAATTATTGAAATTTGTTATCAAAATTAGTGCTCTGTTAAGAATATAAATGGCGCGCTTACTGAGGCGGCACCAAAATTGTTCGACATTAAAACACCAACACGCTTACGTAGTGTGTGAACTGAGGAAAATATAGCAGCTGTATCGGCCAGTGTTAGTGATGACCGTGAATTATCGATTCTACCAATCTTGATATTGGCCTCTACACCATTTTTGTGGATCTATGTTAAGGCTCATGTCTATAGCGACAAGCCTGCTTCGATTCACGAACTGGAATCTAACATTGAAGCATTTGTTCGCGATATACGGGCCGAAATGTTGGAAAGATTATGCCAAAATTGGACTAAGCGGATGGAGCATTTGAGGCTGGGGCCAACATTTGCAATTTTATACGTTTTTTAATTTAAAATTTCAGATAGCTCTTAAAAATCATCCGTTATATGGCGAATCAGACATTCTTCTAACGTATTAAGATTTAACGGCTACGTTGGCTAGGTCACGCTGTATGTGCAGAGAAAAAGGAAGGCCTCCTCTGCGTTGGAAAGACCAGGTGGAGAAGGAATTGGCTTGCCTCGGGCCTCTAGCTGGCCTTATTTTGCAAAGGAAAGGTAGACTGGCTATGTTAGCAAACAACTTAACTTGAAGAATTTGTAACAGTAATAATATACTTCGATGTTGGATAATCACGTGATTACTCTCGTCGGAATTGGGGATCGCGTGTCACTCCATGCCATTTCCGTGTTTTCGAGCACATTAAGTGCCTCAATGGCCAGTCTTTAAACAATTAAGACAAAGGCGCTTCTACCGCACCGTTCGAGATCGGCATCATTTGAAACCACATTTTACACCCCCTTCTATGTGATTATAGTGGTTCAACAGGGTGAAAAAGTTCTGAACGCTTTTCTAATCGTATATCTGTCTGCTGGCGTGGTACACCCACATTGGTGCAAGTCGTACTAACAATGCGCTAGTCGTTGCAGTTAACAGTTCCCGGTCAATCTTCAGGCAGACCGCTGAATTAAGGCAAGTCACGCAGCTTAATCACAGTTCTCCAACCGGAGTTTTTAAATATATTATGTTTTAAAAATTCTGCAAAAATACTTCCTCTAAAAATTGTATTTTTTAAGTAATCATCAAGTTTTTTAATTATTTTTAAAAATATATATATCACCCCAGATGGTAAAACAGTATAAATAAATAAACTTAAATAGTCTACACAAAATCAATTTTTCAACAAAATCATAATAATGGTTTTTTGATAATTTTATCAAATAGGTCCAGCGTAAAATTCTCATACCAAATGCAAAGGTTTTATTAAGGATTTTTAGGCAAAATCTAAGTTTATTTAACTCACTTAACTGCGATAACAATGGTTACGGGCCTAATCCCATCATAAAGACGTGCTTTGGTAAAAGTTTGTAAAAATTATAAAGTCGGTCGATATTGACCTATCGTGTATTTTAATGCAAATTTTGTTTCGAGTCGTTGGAAATAATGAAATTAAATATGAGTGGCGTGCAAAATATTGAAAAGTTCAATGGAGAAAATTATAAAAGCTGGCGTCTTAAAATGAAGAGTTTGTACATGACCATGGAATACTGAGAAACAATTTCAACTTCCTGTCCACAAAGCGCTACCCTGGAGGTGAAAAATATGTGGCTGGTAAATGACCAACAGGCTTTAGCAACGATAACGTTGTGCATCAAGCCATCAGAGCTAGTACATGTCAGGCACTGTACATGTGCGACTGAAGCTTGGAATATGTTGCATGAGGTCTTTCGGACAAGAACTCCATTTAGGAAAGTCAGCCTATTGAATAGTTTGTTTCAATTTCGAATTAAATGCGATGAAAAAATTGCTGCTCAATTAAACTAGTTTTGTAGTATTGCGGAAAATTTTAAAGGAGTAGACATCGCCGTACCAGAAGACCACCTCTGCATTTTGTTGTTGTGCAGCTGCGATACCTTACTGGCAGTTAAAGGTCAAAATACTGTAAGAGGAGTAGTGTCGTGGAAATCGTTCAGACGGTAACGAGTTTTTACAGCAAACGCTGAAGTCGCGTTATTTAAATATTGCTCTCCGCGGTCTTTTTGTACCAGACTTGCAAAATAATTAGTAATGGGTATTATGTAAATTTCGGCGTGTAACAGACGATTGCGGTGATAATTGTTTTAAATCGAATTTAGTTGCTGGAATATTTACTGTGCATATGGAACAGAAACAAGAGTGCGCGTTTTCAGTGATCGAAGAAGCCAAAAGCAAATTATGTCACCATAGATTCGGACATTTAAATTACAGAGACTTAGCAAAAGTGTTAGCATCGAAAATATGGTGCGCGGTATGAAAACGAATTTACAGAAAGTCTTATCCTGCATTACGTGTGCAGAATGTACAATAAAAAACGAATAGTGGCATTTTTACAAAAGGTTGCTTAGGGCTGGTACATTCGGATATTCGCAGTTCATTTCAAATTCTGCCGAAGCGGCCGAAGGATTTGCAGTATTTGATATTTCGCCAGATAGTCCGACGGAGAACGAGGAACCTGGAAATGAGTCAACAAACGTAGAAATAGTTGTATCGTCGTCCCGTTCTAAAGCTGATGAAAAGATACATGAAGCTGGTGTTAAACGCAAGTAGGGACGTCCGGAGCTCTTAAAAAGGGTAAAGTCGGCAGACCACGGAAATATTCGTAACAGAGCGGTCACAAGAGTTCTTGAATCAAAGAACATCGTTTGCGGTGCGTGATCCGGTAACAGTGGAAGAGGGGATGGCAGACGGATGCTCTCGGTTATGGAAAGATGCGATGCAAATGGAATTTGAGTATTTGATCCGAAACAACACTTGGGAATTAGTGGATAACACGAATAATGTGATACGCTATAAGTAGGTTTTCATGACGAAAAAAGGAGCTGACGGTGCGGTAGAAAAGTACACGTTAGGTGGCACAAGGTTGTAGGCAAGATACAAAGTGTACTACAAAGATACATAAGCACCAGTCAGGCTGATACTTCGCTGGTTTTAAAAACTGAAATAATTTAACACTGCTTTTGGAAACAAATCACACGACACTAATTAAAAAAATTGTTGGAATTTTTTAAAAGAGTAATTTTATTTTTATTTTAAACCGACGTAGGTTACGTAATTAATTAATTAGTGTCATTTGAGAATGATACTCCAGTTTCATAGAACAGAAGTACTCAATCAATTACCTAGAGCGGCTGTGACAGAGCTTCTTCCTGACGAAGTACCTGACAGGAGTACCGGAGGGGTATACGGAACGGTGGGAAGAGAAAGAGTTTAAGGTCGGATTCAAATTACACTTTACAGGGGATATACTTTCGATGGGCTCTTTAAGGTCTAAGAAATATGCTGCTAATAAATTATTTTAAAGAAGAAATATAATGCATAGGGTTTGCATGAACATACAAATATGTATACAATAGAGCCAAACCACGTCAACTCGACCAATGATTTTTCATCCTTTTTAGAAAACTAACGACAATCAAAATGCAAAAACACTTTGAATGGTTTTTCGAAATTCGGCGCCGTTTTTATTATATTGAATTTTTACTCATTTAGCAATATTTTAGAAAAAACATCCGTATCTCAAGTTCCGTTTACTATAAATGAATGAAACTTTTTTTGAATATCGTAAACTGTATCTTGTTTATTTTAAAAATATTAAACGTGAAATATTCGAAATTCAAGTTTTTTTTATCAACAATTTTTTAAGCAATTTAAATTTTTTATGCTTTCTAGGCCGACAATTACAGTGAAAATTTCACAAAACATACTCTAAACATTCATCTTCATGTCCCCTAGAGAAAAAATTTGTATTTTTGACTCTAAGAGTCAATATCGCATTTCCCGCCGAAACATTTATTTAAGCATACATTTCAAGGTTAAAATCAATAAAAGCGTTGACAAGTTCATGTTTTGCTGAGTACGTTCTGTCAAAATCTTATTAATTTCGTCGATTTCTTTGTGAGTATGTTTTCTGAAGTTTATCTGGCGTATAAAAAATGACATATTTATTTTTTCCATCTATTGCAATGTCGTATACAGGTTAATCGACGCACAATGGGTCGGCCCAATTCTTGCTGCAATCCTTTAAATAAAAATAATCATAAAAATGTGTATTACAATCGGACTAATTTAAAAAAAAGTCTTTATATTTATCTGTCTAATACGCGTTTTAAATTTCAATGAAATCGTAAATGCGGTTGTTTTTTTAATATCTCGACTCCAGCAACACCTAGCGCTCATTTGCCTACTTAGACCAAAGAAGCACTTGTTGACAAGAGAGGCTCTTCGTTGGTTTTGGAGGCTGACATTGTGGTGGTGCTAATGCTGTCAATAGTGAAACGAATGCGCCAATGATGTCGATGCGATGGCAAAGATGAATAGATACGAAACTCTTTGATTCGAGAAAGCGCTGTCAAAAGGTGCATTGTTTATTACATTTTCTACTGGTGCCACTAGGATTAAATGCACACTGGGGATTTTTGAAACTATTATTGGGTATTTTGCACTTTCCACACAATTGCTGAGATAGACAATTCAACTAAATAAATTAACATAAAAAATCAAAACCTTTCCCTTATGTAAAATGATATAGCCGAAAATAGACAATTTCAGTGAAATATATGATAATATTACTAATAAAAGAATAAATATTTTACGTGTCTTTCATCTGGCCTTCTTACATGCCAGCTGTCTGTCGAGGGATTCATTTGGTTTTGTTGCAAGCCCAAATAAATTCCTCGCTCTCAGCTGAAATTGAAAGAGTTTCCTACCATGCCATCTTGGGTGATCGGCATACAAAAGTAGTTGCACACTCTTATAAAGTATGCTGCCTGACCGGTTTAATTCTGGAACTTGAATTATCTTTTCTAGTATAAAGTTAAAGAAGTCACCGGGCAGGGGTGACCCTGTCTAAAGCCTCCTTTGGTATCAAACGGGTCGGTAAGTTCCTTCCCAATTTTGATTGAGCTGGTGGTGTTGTTCAGCGTGATTTAATGCAGACGTTTAAGTTTTGCAGGGGTGGTAAATTCAGACATTGAGGCATATGGGCAACTCCATTTCGTGCAGCTGAAAGCTGATTTAAAGTCGATAAACAGATGGTGTGTGTCTCTTCTCACGGCTCATTTCCAATATTTGGCGTTTCGTGAGTATCTGGTAGATAGTATATTTACCAGATCTAAAGCCACATAGCCACAGATATTTTGGCCTGTCTCTTCTTTCTGCGAACAATACGTCTTTGTTCCATTCCCAACTCCTGATATCGTTCCCATACAGCTCGCGTTGCGCATCGTGGCCTTATAATAAAAATCTTTACTTTGCGTAGTGGTGAAGCATTCCTCATCGTACCAGTTGTTTTTTCGGGGTCGCTGAAGCCCAATGGCTTCTTCAGCGGCGGTGCGTAGTAATAGAGAAATGTGCTGCCACTGCTCCCGAATTCCGGCTGGTTGCAAAGTGCTTTCAGTGAGCTGGCCTGAGGGTCGAGTAGCGAAATTAGTAGCTGTCTTTTGCGATTGCAGCTTTCCAACGTCGAGCTTTCTTTGTGTATTTAGACGCACGTTTTTCCTGCGCAGAGGCGTATGCGCATCTTTGCTGCGACAAGATAAAGATTCAAGTCGATATTCGGTTTTCGGAGTGTACGTACCACGAAAACACTGGAAATATGCCTTCGGTCTATTGCAATAAGATCGAATTAGTTCCTCGTTTTTCGATCTGGATATAGCCAGGTACTGTTTTTTTTTATTTTCGGTTCTTATTTATGAAGTGAGCTGCTTTCTTCAAGCCAAACGCGTGCTTGTAGCCGTACCCTTTGTGAACAAACGCTGCTGACTTTAGTGAGCCCTCAAACCGAGTATGTCGGATTGGCTCTACTAAAGAGCCCTCTCTTTTTGCCGTGACCCAATGCTCAACACGGGTTGGTTACCGCTTCTCGCACGTGGGTTGCTCACGTAGCCCAGAGTGCACGAACATGTATGTACGCGTCGGGATTGAGTACAGTCGCTGAACTGTAATTGCATATTCAAAAGATCGGTCATACCCCATTGCATTCTAATGAGCTAATACGTGTTTCAAATTTCAATCCACAGTGTTTGCTGTTTGGAGTAAAATCCTTCACTCGGTGTGCCCGGGTTCAAATCTGGGGTTCTGGAATGCACCACGTGGCAGTACTTGTAAGGAATACCCAACATAGTTGGTACCCCTTACAATTAATCTACTCAACGTTAATTACATCGCTACGAAATGAAAGCTACATAGACAACGGCGAACTATACAGGAGACTGTGCGCACATTGAGAGTGTTGACCAAATTTGGAATGTCTTTAGAATGACCCAAGAAATCGGTCGAATGCATACATTTTCAATCTTGTATATATAAATATATGGGTTTTTTGGAGCAGAATAAAAAACGTATTTACTCTTTCAGGTCCATTTCAATACAGTAATTTACATTTTATTTGGCTGAACGAAAACGAATACAAGAATACAGCGAATAGTAAATTAAACCCAAAAACGAAAACAAATAGCAAAACAAATTTGCGGATGGTTGCATTTATGTTAAAAAGATTTAAGATCTTGTGGTGTTGCCACAGTACTCCCTCCTAGAGAGAGGGCACTGAAATATTAACAAATGCATGATTATCGTCGACGACGAAATACTTTGAGCAGCGGTGCAATACCTTGAACGGGCCTTTGTGTGGTGGCGACAATGATGGCTTGACTGACAGATCTCGTACAAACATCTGCTCGCATTTGCTAAGGCCCGCATGTATAAACGTCTTCTGTCTGGTATGCCTGCGCTATTGTCTCTGCTTCGGAAGTTGATCGGCCCCTACCCTCGAAAAACGCAGACGGCAAAATGCAACAGAATTAATGGCAGAAACGGTGTATTCAAGTATATATTTTGCCATTTATTGTATATAATATGTTTCATCTGTTTCAGGGAGTATAGTGGAGACGCTGCTATTTGAAAAAGCCTGAGCAGCAATGAATGCCCTGCCACCAAAAAGAAACAAACGCAGATATACTATTTTAAAGTGTTCCGCACTATGAGTAAGGTACTTTGGTGCAATGCTATGAAGTGTCATTTTTAGTGTGTCATTATTACTTATTCATTAAGCACATCTTAATGTTCTAGAGACTTAATTCTCCGCGTTCGCTATGGGAAAATGAAAGAACAAAATTTGTGTGACGCTTAGGAATTGAATTGGAAATAATAATAACCCAGATAGCCAGACCGTATCTTGTGAAGTTTGTGATAAAATGGTGGTTTCGTTTTTTGAAATATTTAATCGCAAGCTGATGTTTGAAAGGTTTACTTTTCAGTTAATATGTACGCGAAAAACGAAGAAAATCAAGCGATGATAGCGATTAAACTGTCCTGGCGAAGTTTAGGAAATTAAACATGGAGAAGCTTTTTCAAAAATATATGAATCTTACCGAAGGTGCATCAAAACTTAATTTTCTCTTAGAAGGCATAGAGCAAGTATTAATTTCTGGCTAGTAAATGACGGTTTCCCAATAGCAACAGATGGGATCCTAAGTAAAGCCTTCTTGATACATTACTTTTGTAAAATCAACTATGAAACATTTACTATAATAATACGCTTTGAAAATAAAGCAATTACTTTACCAATCAAAGTCTTGGATGAAACCAAAATTGCCTACAAATACGACGGTTACAGTACCACCAAGAACCGAAATGATTATACCGATTAAATTAAACAGATAAGAAGGCAGCGTAGTTTGTAACCAAGAAGTACAAGAAGGCATATTTTTCGCAAACTCTATTGCACCTGCTAAGCGAATTGCCCGGTTGACATTAAGAGCCGTTTTCACAGTGATTAGTTAACGATTGGTTGACTATTAGTCAATGTAGCCAACAGCTGTTTGTTAACTAAAGCAATGTTTTTCACAGTGCTTAGTTATAAAAATAAATTTTCTGGCTAAAAGTCTGGTAGCACCATAGAAAACATATGATCTTGACATTACAGTTTTACAATTTATGTTTTTATTTCATTTCACAATTGGTAAAAATTGCAATTCAAATGGCGACGAAAAAGATTAATTTCAGTGAAAACGACGTAAATTTATTACTTGCTATAATAGAACAACATAAAAATGTGATAGAGTGCAAAAAAAGCGATACTTTTACGGTAGATGTGAAAAATAAAGCTTGGTTAAAAATTCAGGAGGAATATAACAGCAGAACCTCGTCTTCATTTCGCGATGAAAAAATGCTGCGTACCAAATATTACAACATGAAAAAGGAATTAAAGAAAAAGGTAGCAGCCGAAAAAAGAAGTTGCATCGCGACAGGAGGAGGGCCGCCATTGAAAATTAGCACCAATGATATTGATGTAATGTTAACATCAATAATAGGCTCGGAGCAGTTAGAAGGAATGGAATCTGTATACGATTCCGATAATCCTTTTGTGCGAAACAAAACGGAGGATGTTATCGTTAGCATTGGTAAGAAATTACTTAATTATTCTGCTCTTGAATTGGGAGGTTTCATTGTCTATATTCATGCTGTTACTCAAATACCATCATTTGAATGTATTAATGGTTTTGCAGATAAGGCAGCAAATAACATCAGTGATAAGCAATCTCAGGATGGGAGCGAGGAATTTGAAGACATCAAGAACACATCCAACACAGCTACTACTTCGAAAAATTGGAGTACATACACGCCTGCAGATTTAAAAGCTCCTAAATGTAAAAAACTTATAATCGACGAATCGCAAAGCAAAGAGAAAAATACATCATGGTCGAAGCTGGCCGCTGTTAAATCAAAATGGGCCGGAGAAAAATGCCGCGTAGAGATTGAAATATTAAAAGCTGAACATGAAAAGCGAGTAAAGATGTACGAGCAACATATAAAGCAATCTGAAATGGAACACAAAATGCGTATGAGAATTATGGAAGAGCAATTAAAGGAAATTCAATGGCGCAATCTTCAATTGGAAAAAAACAGTACAAGCACAAAATAACTTGACACATACAAAATAAAAGTGTTTTAAATAACATTGTTGTATTATTTGCTTCTGATTGATAGTCTTACAAAGCTTGACTTGCAGTTATAAGGTTGCAAAGTACCCATTTATTAAATTATTCCTCGTCACATTTTTTTCAGTACGCCGATCAGAGCTGCGGTTATTCGGTATGCTTAAAACTGACAAAATTTGCCTATCAATCTCAGGATCTAAAGGAGGAGCTTCAGTATCGCGATGTAAGCAACATATATTTTGCAACACTGCTGTGGCGACAATTATTGATTGGACTTTGGTGCAATTCATTCGTATACCCAAAGACAATACTGGAAACCTTCGCTTCCAAACACATTAAGAGCGTTCAATTGGATTTCTTGACCGAATATGTGATTCGTTATATAGTCTTTCAGCTGCACTGTTAACGGAATGAAGGGGTGTTAAAATCCGTTTATTATTTTCATACCCTTTATCAGCAAGCACAAGTCCATCTCCGAACTCTCCGTTCTCAAGACGAGCAAAAATACGAGAGTTTCGTAATATGGTAGCATCATGTGTTGATCCTGGCCACCTAGCAACTATGTCTAAAATCAACAAACGAGCATCGCAAATCGTTTGTACATTAAAAGAAAATATGCTTTTCTATTACGAAATAGTTCCGCATGGTCTCCGCCTGAAAAGGAAGGAAACATGTAAAAATAGATATTCATTACGGTTTTGAGGTGTTTCAGCTCACCAGGTGACTGAATTTTTACGTGCGTGCAATCTAAGGCACCAATAACTCTGGGAAATTTAGCAATTCGAAAAAACTCTTTCTGTTTTTGATGTATATCTTCCGTTGTAGTAGGAAATCGTATGAAACGTTCTCGCAACCTTGCTATTTTATCTGAAACAAGAGTAACAACTCTTGATACTGTGCAAGTAGACACTCCTGACACATCTCCAATCAATTGCTGAATACTGCCAGTGGCATAAAACCTCAATGTAATGGCCAACATATGATCCGGCGACAACGCATTATTCCTAGGAAAAAATTTTATGTAGAAATCGGCAGGCAAAGCGTTAAAAAAGCTATACCATGCTGTAGCATGCTGTATATCTGGACGTATGAGCTGCAATACTTCCCATGCAGCATCTTTGCATAGGCGGAAACGCTCTCTAAAGTCCTTTTCATCATAAAGTTGAAAGAAATTAAATCGCTCCCGGATTTGTTTTTTTCCGACGGAAAATTACCACTTTTAGCAGCTCTTCGTAATCGTCGTCACTGTCACTGAACTCCATTGTTGTGATCACTACTTCCCACCAAATTGCTTTTTAGATTTATTTTATTTTTCTTTTAATAAAAATAAATAGTTTGACATTCGAACAGCTGTTTGTTAACCAATCGTCAACCAATGCCCGGGAGATGAGTTAACTAATGGTTGACAATTCACTTTGAAATGAAAACCAATTAGTTATCTTCAACCATTCGTGAACTAATCACTGTGAAAACGGCTCTAAGAAACTTAAAATTATAACACAAAAATTAACAAACTACGACGTACTTAACACACATATCGAAACAAATATTTACCGTAAGGAATGTATGACCGATTAATAAAAAAATTGGAAAAGGCGACAGAAACAGAATTAAAAGATTTTTTTAACTATCAATTAAATTTCCACTTAGAAGAAGAAGCACTCTCAGTAAATGAAAGAACAATTTTTATAAACTAAAACTAAACTAGAGCGAAATATTTCATAGCGCTAGATATGACAAGTTACTGCATTTTCAACGCAAGACGGGCACACGTTTGCCATTTGGACTAAAATATCGTCAAACAGCTTCCAAAGAATGTTAACAATTGCACTAACCGCAGAAATAAATTTTTTTCTTTATTGGTATCGGTGTAGTGACCCCACATACCAAATGTAGCGTACAAGCAACACAAGCGTCCTAGATATGCATTTCGAACTGCAACGCCGGTTTCACCATTAGAAGTAAGTTAATAATGTAGAACCAAAACCAATGCTGTGGCTGAGTTAGCAGAATTTTTGTCAATATTCTCTGCTCAGCAAAACATTCCTGTTGACTTTTGCCAAAATTCAGCAACTTAATCAGCATCCAGCTACAGTATTCTACTCGTATATTTTGATACGAGGCGGTGTTATAGAAATAACTTTCTGTAACAAATTTTAGCATAAATAGTTTTAAGTTTACATGTGTGTGTGACCAGAGAATGGATTTAGACATACAACACACGTTACTCTCTTTTAATTTTTCTTAAAACATTTCGGCAACTTCACAGCTACCTATTTGATCGGCAGAATCCTCTCTGCCTTTACAATAAGGAGGTTTCATCCATAAATAAAAAAGGCAAACCTCCATATCCACCACACTAACTCTAAATCCCATCACAATGGTCGTAAATATCATTGATTGGAAAGGAAAAACGCCCAAGGCATCAATAATAGACGGCGCAGTGTTATAAGGCCATCGGCAATAAAGCCATATGGTTTTATTTCACATTTAAATGTGAAATAGGGCCATATTTTTGATATGGCTTTATTGCCAAACATAATTGGGCAATAAAGCCATTATGGCTTTATTTCTTTTTTTTCATTTATATATAAACTATTGAAACCGAAATAATGTCAATTTTTTTTCAAAAAAACAGTGCAACAGTGTCTTTATTTCCAAATTTTTTTTTGTATATATATATATATAAAAATTCCGTAAAAGGGAAATTTTCCTTTTACAAAAAGATTATCATGTACAATTTACTATATACATATGTTATAAAATTTCCCTTTTACAAAAAGATAAAGAAATACATTTCGTAAAAGGGAAATTTCCCTTTTACAAAAAGATTATTATATTCACCAAAGTAACGGTGCTGCTGATGGCGTCACCTCTGTATTTTCTGCATCGTGTGTCATTATGACTTTATTACTCAGTTGAGTATGGCTCTATTTCCCAACGTGCGGTGTAATAAAGCCACCAAAATAAAATAAATTCAAACTGGATTGCATACACCCATAAGCTGATATACCTTTCATTATAATGTGAAGAAAAATGTCGACCGCTGGAATTTGGCTATAACATAAATTCGTGATTGTGGAGGAAATTGGGTAAAGTACCCCTAAGTGATGGCAAAGTTACATATATGTATATGACAAATTGCAAGCAAAAACTAGTATTGGAAAGTTTTGAATGCTCTTTTTTATTTGTTTTATTTTATTAACTCATAAAAGAAGTTCAGACTAGAGAACTACATGCGGTGGCCGCAATTATTTTACACTTAGTCAATACTTTTTGTCATAGATAACTAGATACGAAACTCTTTACTTTGTGAGAGCACTGTCAAAATGCCCATTTTTTATAACATTTTCCAATGGCCAAACCACTATGGAAAAAATCAAATCTGGGAATTTCAAAAGCATTTGTAGGAGATTTTGGAGCTTCCACACTACCATTGAAATTTGAAAAAAGTAGCAAAAAAAACTGAGTATTAGGAGTTAAATGGTTTTTCTTTTTTAATTCGGAAAATATGAACAACAAAAAGTCAAACAAAGTATATAAAAATTAAAATTGAAAATTTTAAGTTTACATATTTTTTGCAGAGAAAACTATGATCACACTAAAAGTATGTGCGAAATTTTCGGAAGAATTTCGAAGTTCGATTCAGCATGTGTCCGAAATAGTTAATATACTCGTACTCATAAAGAATTTCCTTATGTACATACATACATATGTGAGTTTTAGAAGGCTTGCATTTATTATTGCCAAATAAAGATTCCAATAAAATTTATTTAGCTTAGTTTCCTATTATTTCGCTTTCAAATATTTGGAAAAACTACTCGCAAAAAAAATCAACCAATCCTTCTTTTTCTGATATATGTGAAACCTACTTCCTTCATCATTTCAACTTCGAAATTCGAATGTGAAAGAAGGCCACACGAAAGAGTCTGCGAAAAATTTTATTCACGATATGTGAAATGGGAAAACTGGGGAAATCCCCATTTACTCAGAATCGAAGTGGCATTCTTTGTTTTTATTAATCGGATTCTTTGTTTTCTTTTTTTTTATCATTTTGTGAACTAATTTTTTCCCATTTCGACTTTAACAAAATATAAGTTTTTCAGATATCTTCCGTAAGTGCGGGAGAGTTTTTTTCCAGTGAGAAACCAAAAAACATTCGATAATAATATTATCAATAATAGTACACTATATAAGTTACATACTTCCTTTCCATCATAAGTGCTGGAAAGATTTAGCAAAATGAGTAAGGACCGTATTGATGTGATGCTGTTTTAAAAATAAAATTATTATCTACAATTATACATTTCTTAAATCAAGCACACAATTTTTTTTTATTTTTAGCCAAGCAAGTCCATGGCATCTCAAACAATTGTGGACTCATTCATGAGCTCACTATTGGGTAAATCTGCTGAGTTTGACGCTGAATCCACGTTAAGCCAATCCTTGTTTACAACTTTGTCAATAATTTTAGTTATACGAAGGTTGACCATGAGCGTGGGGCTTACGTATCCATGGAATCATGGAATCATGGATATATCATGGAATCTGTCCACAGCTAAAACCGCTCCGTTACGGTATTATCCCAATCTGTTCCCTCTAACCAAATATTTTGCATGAGGATTTTGACCACTATTATTCTGGGTGCCAGCCACCCGAACGGTTCAAACAGTTTTGCGATAGCACACAGTATCGCTCTTTTCATAGGAGCGTTACATTTCTCTATCGGCTTTGCTATAAAGTAGAAATGAGTCTTAACTTAATAAGTGAGACTTCAGTATTCTTTCAGTATTGCAGTACAATTTGAAATCCACTTCCGTTAATGAAATCCTGCCGATTCCATTACGTGTCGAGCTCTTACCGCAGATTTGATGCTATGACCCCCAGCTAGTACATCGTCCACGTACTAGATAGGAGCTCTCCGCCTCATCGACTAATTGAAATAATGTCCTTATTGCGAGAAATCTCCACCGAGAACGAGATCGACAGGTTCGTTGATAAAGAACCTTTGGTCCGCTAGCATTAAGTATGAGAATACTTGTTGTGTAATTTCGCTTACTTGCCAAGTCGCCAGATACCCAGTTAATTTATATAATACCAGCACCGTAACTCTCTTCTCTCTTTGACCTACATATATTGAGTTGTTAGTGCCCGAGACTTGTGCATACAGACATTTTGTCGGCAGGTTGATTCTCCGCTTGAGCCCCTGGGTATTAAAGGATGCGGAATCAAAGAGGACTCCGGTGGAGAAATTTTTATCATTGTAATTGATACTGACATATGCTGTACCTAGTAGCACGCCAATATTCGAATTAGCATAGCATGAGTTCACCTTTTCAATTATTTTATGATTGCTTTTTGCAGAATTGATTCTCCGCTTGAGTCCCTCGATATTAAAGGATGCGGAATCAAAGAGGACTCCGGTGGCGACATTTTTATCATTGTAATTGATACTGACATATGGTGTACCTAGTAGCACGCCAATATTCGAATTAGCATAGCATGAGTTCCCATTTTTAATTATTTTATGATTGCTTTTTGCAGAGTCTCATCTCCATATTGCTCGTGCTGAGGTAAAGCGTATATCGTCTGCGGAGTTTTGAATTCCCCAGCAGCAGTTAGAGACCAATTGGATCTAATCATATTCTAATATCAATCAGCAAACTTCAAATTAGTTCTGGTATGGTAAAATCGGACGAAACTTTCTGTTAGAGCAACGGTGGGAGTGATGCAATTTATTTGTAATCGACATGCTTTGGAATTACTACCTGCGAAGAAGACAAGGCTAGATGAAACAAAATATTTTAAACCGGAGGTAAGTATTTTCTAAAACTCATTTGTAGCAAATATGGATAAACTATATACTTTTAGCTATCGCAAAATATTGCAAGAACGAAATAATGATCTTCAATGTTTCTGCAGAAAAATATTGGCCGATACGGAATCGAACGAACATCTAGTAAACGAATATTTTTTTCAGTAACTAAAAAAAGCGAGAAGAATCTAGAAATCTAATTGGCATAGTTACATACGTTTTCTTGCTTAACAACTCAGCAGCTGAAGATGGAGCTTCAAAGATTAGAAAAGAACCATAGAAAAATTCAAAAACCTTCAAACCCAGAGATATTGCTTGTATGCTTCAGAACATGCGCAGAACTTCATGCTGTTATTTGAAAAAATAGCATATACTCGTATTGATATCAGAATTGACGAAAGCAGCAAACGAATGAGAGTATACAACGATGGTTTTGTGGGGAGAGTGTAGATCTTGCTTTGCATAATCATTTGAAGATTGCTGCAGGTAATGCGATGTATTTGGTATTTGGATAGTCGAGGCTGGAGGCAAAATAATCATTAGAAACTTACTAAAACTCATCAGTGATGTGTAGTGCGTCTCAGTTATAGCAGCTGAAATCACTGATGTAATTGAAATTTACGAAATTTACGATTGTAGTTCGGCACGACCGCGAAGTTGAAGAGAAACATATAATTCGGGGAGACTTCCAGGATTTCATTCCAGTAGAAGATGCGACTGGCGAAGGTCTTGTACAAAACGCTCCTTACTTATTTGCATAAACTCGAAGTGAATTTTTGTTTTATGAAAGGATAAGGTAAATCCTATCCAAATATTCCTGCATGAAAGATATAAGTGCAGCATTTACAGCGAAGTCATGCCCGGACGCTTTTTACGTCCATTGTGCAAACCATAATATAAATCTGAATATTACACACGCGTTCTATATTTCATCTATTTGCGGCGGAAAAGATCAAGATCAAGATAGTTGTCATTATCCAGCAAGGCTGGAAATTTCTTGAAGAAACATCAAACTCTGGTTATAAGCAGATATGACTTCTAACTTGTTGCGAAAGACTTTAGGTAATTCTGCTGTATCTTCGGTTTTATATCCGAATTCAGCGAAACATTTTTTATTCAAATTTGTATAAAAAAGTCGCAGGTCAGAGAATACTTTAAATTTTGTGAACTTGTACAATAAAATTACCTATTATTACCCTCACAAATGCCTCAGCGCTAATAACTCTGCGGAACAAAATTTTGCGTTCGGAGATTTTTAAGTCGATTTAGGGTAATTACGAAAATAATATCAGTTTTGTCGAATTGGCTCTGGTTTTTTAGATCAAGACTTTTAAATATTTCACGAAAGAACCTAATTAAAAATACCCATATGGATTTAAATTCCATTTTTATTGCGCGCCTGTATAAAAATAATACAAAAATAAAAAATTTATATTCTTTTCATTAATTAATTAAAAAAAAAATTACAAAATACTTTTTCTGTAGGACCTCCTATGATGTCGTTGCTCAGCCATCATGTGGTCGTCCCATCGACCTTGGTATCTTTCTTCCATTATTTTTATCTCCTGGTGGAACCGTTCACCTTGTTCCTCACTGTAATCGCCTAGGTTGTCCGGGAATTTGTTCAAATGGTTATGTAAATAATGTAATTTAATGTTCATTTTAGCTCCTAGTTTGCGAAAATTGAGAAGCATATCAGCAACTAGTTTTGTATAGTCTGGTGATTTCCCAAAAAAATTTTTGACTATATTTACAAAGCTTAGCCAGGCTTCAGATTCAATTTGTGACATATGGTTTAAGAATTCAGTGTCTTTTAGAAGGGTACGAATTTGAGGGCCATCGAAGACTCTTGCTTTTAATTATTCCATACTAAGGACTGGAAATTTTTTGCACACATATTCGAAACAGTCACCTGTCTTATCAAGGGCTTTGATGAACTACATATCATCGGAACTCCAAAATGAAGACCTTTACGTCCTCCTTGGCTCCAGTATCGCAAAGATTCTACACAAGATTTACAGACGATACTGGGCACCCAATATTTATTCTTTTGTGCAAGGTTTCTCACAAAATATGCTTCATAGGTATTTTTCATAAGCTCTGTGATTGGTTTTCTTTGCGTTTTAAGGCAAAATATCCCACATATATAGCAAAAATTGTAGGAGTCGTTAACACAAGGTTTACGTTTCGAACTCATATTTTTCAAGAAAAAACGAACTATAATAGTCGAAATAAGACACAAACTGATAACGTCAAGGTCAAAAACCAGATAAATGAAAAAGAAATAACTAAGCACGTGAATAATAATTTATATAACAAAACTTATTGAGGAATAATTAAATTAATACAACTGGAACTGGGTCATATAATTTTTTTCATTAATTTCTTAAGTTTCGTTTATCTCAAGAACTAGAGCCAATCCAAAAAAAGTAAAAACACAGTTCGTAAACCTGCTACTAATGTTAATAAAAACTATTAACAAGTTCATGACCGCTGGTTTTTTTAAATTTTTGTTACGCGGTGCAATCAAACTACATATTTTTATCCTTATAATCCCCTGATTACTAATCTTCAAAATACTCATATTTTCATTTCAAACCGATAAAGCGAATATTTTTTTACTAATAAAATGCTTTATTTAAATAGTTCTATGCATTATTTTAATTATTCATTTCAGATTAGTATAAGCTACAATTATATTTAACATTTATTTTATCAGTTCAAAATACTATTTACAGTTATTTTGGTTCTTCCAACGCAGAGAGGCCTTCCTCATATCCTACCGCCACCAGTTGGTACCTGGTTGAACACGTCGATTTGTACAATATGCACCAGCCAACGTAGCTGAAAATTAAAATGACAGAACTAACGGGGCGGTTGTTGAGGGCAGTGATGTTGCTGTCATCGGCATACGCCAGCAGTAAGCAAGTCTTATAAAATACGGTACCTTGCCGGTTTAATTATGCAGTTCGCACTATCTTTTCCAACATAATATTAAAGAATTCACCCTGTCTGAAATCTCATCCGGAATCAAACCGCTGAGAGAGGTCCTTCCCAATTTTGATGGAGCTGGTACTTCACTCAACGTCATTTGACATAGCCGTATTAGTTTTGTATGGATACCATATTCGGACATCCCAGCCTATAGGCAACTTCTTCTCGTGCTGTCGAAAGGTGATTTAAAATCGGTAAGGATTCTCTTCGCACGGGCCTTTTCCAATATGGTGAATATCTAGGTGGATATGGCATATCGTGAATATCTGATCGATGGTAGATTTACCAGGTTTGAAGCCACGCTGATAAGTTCCAATAAGTTAGTTGACGTGTGGCAGAGATTGGGCAGAGCCCACTTAAATTCCAATTAGAGGGCATGTATTCGCGCAACCATATTCTGCAAATAAGCGCTGATGCTTTGCCACCACTCTTGAATAACTGAAACTGATGTAAGCTTATATTAAATTTATAGAAATTTTTTCTGATTACTGGTTGTATGTTTATATATATGTACATATGCATATAGCATATACAGATTATATTTCAACGTTAATTTCATTATTACCACAGAAAAGATTAGTTAACTTTATTCAACGAGGCAATGAAGTGCCCTTTCGCTTTTTTCTTTAGTTCATAAGGCCAGCAAGAGCAATATCCACATGTGTGTATATATAAATACATATGTATGTATGTGTGCATAAATAAATATGTACCTTGCTAGTTACAATTAGTGAAAAACTGGCTAAAACGTGGATTTAGTTTACTTCAAATGTGGTTAAAAATCTGGTGAATTTCGCGACGCAGCTGTGTAGAAAATAAGCTCCCTCCCTGGACATAAATTTGCAGTGCATCTATAATGCTCGCTTCATCACGAAGTATTCTTAGGCTCATTTGCTGATAATTCAGAGTTAAATTTATAAATAAAGAGATAAGAATCTCTGAGTTACATTTATTGCATCAAATAAAATCCATTAACCCAGGTTATGTACACTTTTGTTTTGACATTTTCTTTGGATTTATTAAAATTTTAAATCAAGTAATTATTGCAGATACTTGTGCAATAATGTAACGCTTGGTATACGGGGAAAAGGGAAACGTTTCTAACGTTTTTGTTTATTTCAAGATAATTTGGTTTAGAAATTAATTTTTCTATTTACATATGAGCTCAACAATTAGACCATCAATAATTGCTAGGTTAAATATTTATATTTTTAGCTCTGAGTTAATGCGTAATCTACTCCTGATCACCTGCTTCCTCGCAAGTGTACCCTATTGAAATGTGTAAGTGTGTGGTTGAGATATGCAAAACGTTGTTAATATGTCTTAAATTTTTTGACTTTCAGGGGAAACTGGTTAGTCGTGGCTGGCACAGTATATGCCTTTGAACCTGAACAACCTATTAAGAATAATTCCGGTCACATAACTGGCAAGGTTGCGGACACAGGTGACATTTTAACCAAAATCGTGCAACAGTTTTTTTTACACATGAGGACTTGCGTTCACGCAGGGTTTTCTAATGGCCCCAGTTGTTTGCAACTTTCTATTATCGTCAAATGGAAATATATCCTGTATTTTTTCTTAGGACCAAAGTTGAATTTCCAATTGGGATGCTGTAGCGCTTTTCGGTCGGCAATATTTTTTAATTACATTGAAAACAGTAACAACATCAAAACAAACAAAAATATAACAATAAAACTCCACATATGGAATTACACACTACTTTTCTGTCTCTCTGTTTAACCATCACTCGTTATTGCTGTTCTGTATGCGCAGCTTTTATTGTCTACGTCTTACTTGAAATTCATCGTGCTTAGTATTTGTTGTTGTATTCTCAGCCCTTCTAATGCCAATATTGTCCTGTCTTTTTTCTCCACATCCAATATTTTTGTATTTTCGAAATCGGCTGAGTGTCCGCTATTCGTTAAATGTTGTGCCAATGCTGTTGTTGTCTTTTTGTTCTTCGCGTCCGTTTTACACAGCAACCTAAACAAGAGCGGAGAGCGTCGCGTTTTCCACCGCCTAGCGCTACCGCTTAGTTGTCGTACCTAAACAAGAGCGGCAGCGCTATGTCAAATCAAGGAACAACAACTAAAAATTCCCAAAAATTGTCATCAACAATGTCAATTCTTCGTTTTCTGCAGCTAACATCACTTCCTAACGCGCTGTCAAAATCGGATTTTCAAACCGCTCGGCGTTGCCGCCGCGTTATTTCGGTCGGCTTCATGCAAATTGTAAGGGCATGAGAAATTTTTGACAGATAAACGACGCTGCCGCTCTTGTTTAGGTTGCTTTGTTATGTTCGCTAATTCGAATTCCGAGTGATCGCTTTGTAGTGCCTATGTATACTTTATCGCAATTTTCGCCCAATTTACCATTGCACTTGATTTCATATACTACGTTGTGTTGTTGTTCCTTGTTGATTCTGTCTTTTGTTTTGGTAAACACCGAGTTTAGCGTGCCATGTGTTTTATGTGCAAAGCGTATTTTGTCTGTCGGTATACTTCTGCTTATTGTTTCTTTGTCCGTTAGTCCTGGTATGTCTTTTTTTGAAGTCCCGGTCACTTAAATCGTATAATTTATTTATTAAATTGATAGCTGTGTTTCTTTTCTGCGTCCACGGGTGGTTTGAATGATAATTAATCATCCTTGACGATGCTATCGATTTGACATACCAGTAGTGCGATTCTCTAACTTTAAACGGTACGACAATTGTCATTTTTAGCGGCAATATGTGCCGTTTGCACTAACGATTGTGCGATTCACTAACTTATTCTTAACGACACTTAACAGCGGTTCCGTTATATTTATTCAAAGTGATAAAGAGTGGCACCTCTGTCAAACTACATGTCAAAATAAGCGAAAAGCACAAAGAGGAATAGAGAAAAAACAAACGAATGCCTGCTGCCAAACATAAATTTGAGCGTTTTTATTATATTTCATTAAAGTGAAATAGATATTAGTTTGTTTCAAACTACAAACACTTAAAATTCTTTATATACATATATTGCAATGTTCCATTGCAGCAGAATTCCTGACTCTTCTCTGAGTGTTTTGTTAGAATAGTAATCAACTCGGCTCCAAGGAATATGCGGAATCACCTACAAATATGCCATGGTTATCGTTTTCAAACTTCACGTTGCGCTCTAGCGTATTTAGGGTTTACATACATATATTTAATTTTATTTTAAATTATAATCATTTATCTATATATTAAAACTAAACTATATTTCTGTTTTTATACATGGATCCTTGTAAAAGTTTGCTTTTACCATTAGCATATTAATTGAATGGTAGATGTGGTGGTTGGCATAAGCCTCCTCATGATTACTTGGTGGTAAAATTGATATATGCGTGGAATCGATGGCTCCAATAGAACCTCCCACGAAGGGGGACGACGCCGAAGCAAACAATTCTTTAGCAGATTGGCGTTCCACTTGGGCCATAGGAAACGTCACTTTCTGGTGAAACAATGAATAATTGATTGCATCCGTTACCCGATGAATGCCGGCTTACGGATAACTAGCTCATGGACATTCCCCTTTGCTTGTCTACGGGTCATTGATAGCATTGATACCAGTTGCGAAGAATCTCAAAGCCACTAGAACCTACCAATATAAAAGTAAGCTTTAAAATTGCCTGCAGGGTTAAAGATTACACGAGCTACCTGGTTATTAGTCGGTTTTTCTGTTATTCTGGAGCCTCTTGTTTGGTTGTTAAGCTGAGAAATTGGGTATTCAGCCAAGTTTGGAGTTAACCGATACAGCTTCTGAAATTCTGTTGAAAGGGATTATCCACATCCCGGAGTAAACGCCGATCCTTCGTCACCTCGGGATAAGTCATATGCGGAATATTCAAACGTTATTATTTAGTGCTCTTTTTTTAATTACAAGAAAACAAATCAAAGAATTTTAAATTTATCTTTTATTTAAGTTGAAATTACGAATTTTTCTTTTCTCGATTTAGTTAACAACGTCAAATTTGTTGTCGTTTAGTTTTCGGTCATCGACTAGCTAACCAACAGCTGATTCGGCGAATGCGAAAATCGTTAAAAAATGGTTGCTGAATAGCAGGATCGTTAAAATTTTGGTTAAGTTGAGTTAACTATGCGAATATTTTTAAAATAAGTTAGTGAATCGCTCTACAGTTCGTTTTAATGTTATTTTCGATATGATGTATTTCCATGTCTAGGAAGGCTAACTTTTTCCCGGTTTCTGTTTCCGTAGTAAATGTTGTGCGTTAAGTGTTTTTAGTATGTCTTCCACGCCCTTAATCTTAACAATAGCAAATATATCATCTGCATATTTGTTAATGTATTTGTTATATATGTCCTTTAGTTTAAGTTCAGCGATGCTGTCGTCCAGTATTCTGTCTAAAACAATGTCAGCTATGGTGGGTGACAATGGGTTGCCCATTGGCATTCCTTGTTTCTGTTGATAGTGGGTGTCATCACAGGTGAAATAGTTATTTTCCCGTAGGCAGAATTTTAATATTGTCAAAAATTGTTTCTTAGTGAGTGTGGTATGTTCTTCTGGGATGGGCCAATGTTGCATAATCGTGTTTATTGCTAGTTGTACCGGTATATTCGTAAATAGGAAAATCACTTCAAATGGCATAAGAATTTCATCCTCTTCGATCGATATATGTTGTAATCTTTCTTTGAGTTGAAAAGAATTGTTAATATTGTAGTCTTTCGAAAATATCTGTATCAGTGTTTTTCCTATATGTTTCGAAAGATTGTAGCACGGTACACCAATGTAATTAAAAATGTAAGTGCAATCATTGTTGTAAGCAAAAATATTATTATTTTGTTAACACTCGTTTTTATGTTTTACTAGCGAGACCCGGTGTACTTCGTTACACCGAAAAAAATTGTGAAATTATACTATTTCTGTTACAAAAAGATTGTATTAATTATTATTATGTTAATGTTGCGTCAGTTCAGTTTGCAAAATGCTGAAAAATGAACATATTTGTTTTTTATATGAAATCTTAAAACATAGTTGTATTTTGAACTTTGTGATTTCTTTTCACCGGACTCAATGCAATACATTTTGATAAACAATATTTTTTATTTTTCCATGCGGTGCGTAAATGAATAAACTTCTTGGATTGTCAACTCTTGAACAGGCAACGTATAATTGACCGGGCGAGAAGCCCGGCTGTTCCAAATTCAATCCGCATACTTGAAGCGTTTGTCCTTGCGTCTTATTTATGGACATGGCAAATGACAGACGCACCGGAAATTGTAAACGCTTGAATTGGAATGGCATGTTTGTTGGTATCAGCGGAATACGTGGTATGAGTACAATTTCGCCTTTGGCTTTCCCAGTCAATATTATTGCTTCAATCAAATTCGGCATCAATTTTTTTACAGCCAATCTGGTGCCATTGCACAGTTTTGGTGCGTTTAAATTCCTTAGCAAATATATTGATGAGCCGACCTTTAAATTTAAACAATGCGGTGGCATACCAGGTGGTTCTAATGAATTTTAAAATACAATTGGAGAATGTTATGCATCATCGTTATTCATTGCGCTATCAATTTGAAAACAAATCAAAACACTTTTTTTTAATGTGCGCACTCTAAAATCAATTTAAAAACAATAATATCACGTTTTTAATTGGTAAAAACTAACCAATAAGTAACAAAATTATCCAAAAGAATTTACTTCGGAAAAATGTATGTCTGTTTACGTCGGAATCCAAATGAAAAAGAAAGCACATTATAAAGTGTCTCCTGACATGTGTTATCTTGACAAATTCAAAAGTGGCAAGTGTCAAGTGTCAAGTGTGAAAATGAAATTTAATATCGATAATCGTGTATTTTATATAGACAAAGGGGCATTCAGGAAAAATGCCATAACTTGGGAACGGGTTGACGGATTTCAGAAAACCATCTACCAACATCTCCTAAGCTACCACAAAAATTTGGTTTCATTCGGTCGAGCCGTTTTCAAATGATGGTATCACACCCAACCGTAAACTTCTTTATATATATCGCACCCTAAATCAAAAACAGTCACAACTCAAAATTTTTCAAAATCGGGTTTTTCCCATAAACCAGTTCAAAGGACAAATATCTAGCGACAGCAAAAAAAATCTTTTCCATCACAGTCGCCTTTAAGTGGAAAAATACCGTTATGCCTGTTTTTATGGTATTTGCGTCGCTTGTACAGCATCAACTAAAGACTATTATTTTTAGTTGTGACAGTGCTCAAATGAGCAACAGCAGATTTTTTCACTTAAACAGAATTGTTCAGAGTTGTGACGCTATTAATGAAAAAGTGTTAAATTTTGTGGCGTATCATTTTGAGTTGTGCCTTTTCAATTGAAAAAAGTGATTATAATCGCCTGTATTATTTTGAAAAGTGACTCTTTTGATGAAATAACTATGATTGCTGTAAGTTACGACAAAAATGTAATGAGTCACAACTCTAAATTACCTCATATTTCCAAAATTACAGCACAAAATTAAAAACACTTTATATAAATAATCTTCTAAGAAGGGTTTCTTCACTGTGTAACTCAATTTGACTATAAAATAATAATCATATTTGCCAAGAAAGTTTTCTGCCTCTCCTGTACATTTGGGATTTTTTGAGTTGTGACTGTTTTTGACTTAGGGTGTGATATATGTATATACTATATACAATAAAATGCGAAGGAGAAAAAAACAATACCTTGGAGTTTAGCTCCAAAACTATGAATTCAAAAACATTGCGTACATCAAAGTATATTTTACAAAATAGACTAAGTAAACGACTAAGGCGAATTCAATAAGGTATTGGTGGCTGGTACAAAAACAACTACAAAATTCAAATGTACTTTGTTATTACTTTTGCGTAAGAGAATTTATGTAGGGTATATATAAAAAAATAATCAAATCGGTTGTCATAGTATCACTACCTTATATGAATCCGTCTTGTATCCTACGTTATACCCTAAGTTTAAGCTTGAAAATGAAAAATTTAGTTTGTTAGTACGTTTTGCTGTTGGTAAGTTTGCCAATCGTTGTTAAAAAGGAACTTATTGTTGGGTGAGGAATTTTTGCTTGAACATGATAAGAACCTCTATAACGATGCTTATCATAATAATATCTCTAGCATTCTATTGTCTCCCATGGTTAATCAATGTAAGCTTCAAATATGATGTACAAATATCTTTTACCCCATCCTCTAGTGGCGCTTGGTGAAGTGGATTCCACCATTCCGCTTTAATTTCATTCCAGTATTCCTCTTTGGATTTGAGATAGCAGTATTGCAACTATACTTCATTGTCTACTCTATTACAGTATAATTTCTTTAGATGTCAATTATTTTTGTCCGGAATTTTAGTTTGAATATGAACAGCCAGATGTCAGCAAGATTTTGAACAAAAGTTTTACATTATCGCTTTTTAATTTATCTTTACTTAGCTCTAAAAAAGTAATTAAATTTAATATCTCTATGATTAATACATCTTCTTCTAGTAGTATCCAAATTCCTCAAAACAAGATGAGACCTTCCTAATGTAACAAATTCAATATTTTCAAATTGTAATTATACTCTTTTGATTTATCAAACTATAATTCACATAGTTAATTTAAATAATAATTAACATGTTCAACAAAAATATATTTAAAGTAATAATTTGTTTGAATTAAAAATAATTTTATTGTTATTGAGAATTTCACTATTTGTTAACGCTAATGATTTTCGATTACGATTATGTATTAATATTACGAAATATATTATATCATAATTAAATAGAACTGTTGTTAATGTATATTGCTTATAATAAAGTCGGATTCAAGGATTTTGTTATAGTGTGAAACGTATATTCCGACATATGAACTCTATCTTCCGTGTTTAATTTAATATCTTGTAATTTTGGTTTTAAGCGCATCTAGTTTTTACAATATCTTTCAAAAATGGTTGTTAACTGTTACTAATGTGCTATATATCTGCCATCAATCTTTTTATATATTATAATTAATCGTATGAAATTGTCAAAAACTTTACGTTAATGTTCTTTATCTATTAAATGACCTTTGCCCTTTTAGGGTATTTAACTTAATATATACACAAAAAATTTCGTAAAAAAGCAAGTTTATAAAAAGTTATAGAATAAAATTTATACTAAAAAAAACTATAAACCTTTTCAACCAACAATACCAGGGGTAACCAAAACTTGCCTTGAGACAAAGTTAGTGTAGAAAATATAGCCAAGCACACTGGTGATGCCCAGGGTATTATAACTTTGTTCACCTAACGGTTGTTTGAAACCGCATATACCAAAATTATATGAATTAATATCGGAATTGATTAAGCCATGCCTATCTGTCCGTCCGTCAGTCGGATAACAAAGGTAAATATTGAGCTATCTTGACGAAACTTGGTACACACATTTTCCTGGACCCAGTGTAGTTTGGTATTGCATATGGGCGAAATCGGACAATAATCTCGCCTACATAACGGTATTTTGTAAAAATCAAAAGACCGTGATATTTCAGTAACTATTGCAGATAATTTGCTCAAATTTGGTAAATATTGGAAAATGGAAAATGGGCGCGGCCTCACCCACTTGATAAGAAAAACTTATATCTCCGAAACTGCTAGACCAAACTCTACCAAATTTGATGCACATATTGCATTTCGCGTAAGTAATTCTAAAAGTTGTACAAATCGAACCAAAACTACATCCACCTCTTATATAACGGTACTAGCAGCCCCGGCGGACTTCGTCTCACCCAAAAATACAACGAAACTATTGCAAGACAATGCAATTCTAACAATGCCACTTCAACTTTCATAATCCAGCAGATGACGTTTCGAATTAAATATGGCGGCATTGTACTATTAAACTAAACCAAAAAATTTACATTTCATTAAACTGAACACTTAATAAATTATTTTTTTAAATAAAAAAAATTTCTTAGCAAAAAATCATCTTTATTATAATCATCACAATATTTTTCGTTTTGTTGTTCCTGCGCCAACACAAACAACATGTGAACAGGCTACATACAATTGCCCATGTGAAAAACATCCATTTTCTAAATTTAGACCACAGACATCCAATGATTGGCTTTGAGCCTTGTTTATTGTCATGGCAAACGCAAGACGAACCGGGAATTGAATGCGTTTGAATTCGAAAGGCATATCTGTCGGTATCAAAGGAATACGCGGAATGAGAACTTGTTCTCCTTTAAATTTGCCTTTGAGAATTGTTGCGTAAATGATATTGTTCATGATTTGCTTCACAATCAAACGCGTTCCGTTACACAATTTAGGAGGTTGCAAATTTCGAAGCATAATCACTACTGAACCAACTTTTAGGAGTAAAATGTGTTGCAGAACACCAGGCAAATCCAAAGAATTCAAAAATTCAGTGAGGTAATTCGCAGCTTCATCTTCATTTACCACACAATCAATAGATTTGAATGAATGCATTGGACCACCAATTTGATTTTGAAATTTCAAATTAATCTCATTCACATCCTTGTTCTTCGCCGCCAAAATTGCGCGTTCACTTGACCAATCGTGATTCAAATAATTAACAATATCCGGAAACACTTTACGAATTAGTTCATCTTTCAATGTAACGAAATTACAAAAATTCGACGGAAATGAAATCAAAGCGGTTGTGAGATCGACCGGAACTTCTCCATTACCGATGGCTATCAGTTGTTTGGAGAACACATCAGCTGTGGGATCGTTTTGTAATGAAACTCGTATATTCGTATTCAATTTAAGTTTCTTCACAAAGCGCCACAAAAACGATGACTTCAAGGAAGCGTTAACTGCATCAGCAGCAGTTGATTTAGGAATGACAGGTAACGTTTGACGGAAATCACCAGACGATAGAATCATACCGCCTCCAAAACGTCTTGAATCATTGCGTAAATTCTTCATGGTCCGATTAACTGCTTCCAATGCACGTTTATGCGCCATTATGCATTCATCCCAAATGATGACTTTACAACATTGCAACACTTTTCTCACAGCGGAATTTCTACTAATATTGCATGTGGGTTCTTCAACCACTTGGAGATTCAACGGCAATTTCAGCACTGAATGTGCTGTCTGCCCTCCTTCCAACAACGTAGCTGCTATTCCTGAAGAAGCGACTACCAAAGCAATTACAGATCTCGAACGAATAGTAGCCAAAGGCAAAGAAATGAGAAATGTTTTCCCAGTACCACCAGGAGCATCGATAAAAAATATTCCCCCATTTCCGTCATCAATCGCCTTCATCAATGTTTCATACACGATTTTCTGCCCAGGATTTAACAATGCCGGTGGCGATGGCAATGTTGGCAATTTAACTTTTCCACTAAGGCAACACAATCCAGGAGTTTCTCCTGGAAATTTCAATGCGTTGCAATGTGGACATACTACAACCATTGATCCAATTTGAACGACAGGAAGAGCTCGATAATCGAATGCAAATCATATCGGAATGCTACTCGAAGCAAATTGACATTGCCAGCACTTCTTCTTTCTTGTCTATTTTCAGTATTTATTCGTCGACTTTGCACCGATAAATTTCCACACTGATTTACTCGACGCCTTTGTTGTGCCAATCTACGCGAATAGATTACAGCCTGCTGTTGTTCTTCTGTTTGTTGCGCACGAATTTGGACGTGGTTTGCATAGAGAACGTATATTTACAGAGAAGTAGCATCCCGCTTCATACCTGCTGTCGTTCCGCGTTTTTGGGAAAAGGTCGTTTTCTCGTCCAGCTCACCACTCAATAATTTTTCACCTACAAGGGCCAAAATTTAACATCGGTTGAGCGAAAATAACAATTTTAGAGAAAATTAATGAACGTTCTCTGTTATCAGCTACATTGTGTGGTTGCAGATGTTTTTTTGGGAAAATTTTCCTTTTGTTTTGACAAGGAATTTTCGCAATTCTATTTCCAGCATTTAAAAAAATAATAAAAATGTTTATTCTTCTATGCTTTCAATTTTAGTGTTTTATTTTATTTTACTAATATTTTCCATCTATAACTTTCAATAAATATTTTAAATAGTTAAACAAAATCTTCCAAAAACACTAAAGAAATTGCATTTATTGTTTATCATACATAAGTATGTATGCACATGCATGCATTTATTTAACAATGCATATTTAATCGAATTACTTCCATGCAAAAGGGCGCGTGCCAGCATGTGTGTAGATATGTAAATAAAATAGAAATAATTATGTATGTATACCCTGCAAAAACTCAATGACTGTTTCATTTCACTTAAGCAATTTTACCAACTACATTCGCTCGTAAAGATTTGAAGAAATAGACAAAATCATTCAAGTATTGTACTTTAATCATTTACCTTATTCACTCGCACATATCCTGTACATAGGAATATTGAATGTTTCGTTTTACCGAAGAAGAAGAACACCAAAACAAAGAAAATGGTGTTATCTTATCGATAAATTCTTTAATTCATTTCCATAAGCAAGGTGTTTTTTGCTGCTAAATTTTTTTTTTACACCGCTGGTAGCATGACGTTTGCAATCAAAATAATTTGTGATTTCTAAAAAAACTGACGCGGCTTTTTTGCAGAAGTGGAGTTGAGACAAATTTGGCAAGAAATTAAATCAAATAAAACGTAAGTAGAGTGAAATTATTCAAAAAAATGAAGAGAACAATATACAATGAAATAAGCAAACAAAAAAAAGAATGTGAAAGAAGTGCAGTGAATTATAAGAGTTTATCTCAATTCGCAGAGGCAGATTGGGGAAATGGCGAAGCCGCCGCGGCTACGCCACTTTCTAGTTCTGAAAATTCTTTTTCATTTTCCGACTCAGAATGCCGCTCGGAAGATGAAATCGAGTTTGTACCAAGTGCCGAAAAGTGTAAATTATTAAAGTTATGGGCAATCTAAAATAGTGTGTCTCAGGCAGTGTTGAGCGGTTTGCTTAGTACCTTGAGGCAAATGGGCATTCATGATTTGCCCTTGTCAGCAAAAACGCTGCTTGAAACCACAAAGAACAAATCGGTAATTCAAAATATTTCTGGTGGAGAGTTTGCGTATTTTGGCATCCAATCGCATTTTGTGTCTAGTTCTTTTCTATTTTTAAAAGATGCCAATGAGGTTTTAGTAGATGTCGGAATAGACGGTTTAAAGCTATTTAAAAGTTCAAATAAAGTATTGTGGCCAATTCTTGGTTCAATTGTTGGGTTTCCAAAAGAAACCCCCTTTACTATTGCCTGCTTCTCAGGAAAGCAAAAACCGCTTGACGTAAATGATTTTTTGAAAGAATTTTGTAATGAAGTAGTATTGTTAAAAAAAAATGGTTTACAAGTTGGTTTGGTTAACCCAGTTTTAAAAAAATTTAATGTACGTTTATTTGTATGTGACTCGCCCGCGAGAGCTTTTGTGACCGGGGTTCAAAACCATAATTCGAAAAGCGGCTGCCCTAAATGTTGTCAAGTTGGCAAATATGTAAAAAAAGGGTATGTTTCTCTAAGGAATTAAGTGAATTAAGAACCGATTGTTCATTTAAAAATAGAAAAGATGTCGCACACCATAGTTTACAATTTCGCGAACTAGAAAATGTATTAGAAGTAGCAGGTTTTGGAATGGTTTCTAAATTCCCCTTAGATCCCATGCACCTTGTTGATCTAGGGGTAGTTAAAAAGCTGCTGCATCTTTTGATAAATAAAGCTAACATTAGAGTAATGAATCAAAAATTTAATTTTATTTCTGCTTGGGTGCCATCTGAATTCGGTAGAATTTGTAGAAATTTGGATGATATTAAAAATTGGAAGTCCACAGAATATAGGCAGTTCCTATTATATTCTGGGATATTTATTTTGAAAAATTGTGTTAATGAAGATTTATACTACCATTTTCTCCTTTTACATGCCAGTATACGCATTCTCTCCTGCGAAAGATCATACAAAACAGAAGTAAATGTGGTCCAACAATTGTTAGAAGAATTTGTAAATTTGTTTGGAAATATTTATGGGGATCATTTAATAAGTTTTATTCAAAACTATATGCAGCATTTAAAAAAACTTATTAAATCCCCCACTAATATTTTACAACAGTTATATCTAAGACTTGAAGAGAGAAAAAATTTAATCGAAGAAAAAAATTCAAAACTAAATACGTTTCTTATTAATCCAAAAAAAGAAAAAGATTCATTTTGCTTTAGTCAAGATACGGGACCTTTTAAAGTTGTAAATATTCATACAGAATCTAAAGAAGAGGTAGCTGTCGGATATACTTTTAAAAAAATAAATAATTATTTTAATGAACCTCTAGAGTCATTTTCTGCACTTGGTATTTTACTTGCGAGTGATTTAAGCGAAGAATTATTACAGATTCCAAAGAAGAATATTCAATATAAATACTTTTGCATTCCTCTTGAAACTAATTTTATTTTAATACCAATTCTACACCACCTCTTTCACGAGTTTGCAAACTAGTTGTATTTGTTTATTCTACAACAAAACAATAAACGTTATTACTTTGAATTCAACTAATTTTATTTTAATTTTTATAAATGCAATAACACCCTTCGGAGAACATTAAGATGGAGAAAAACGATATATTCGGTTCCTCGCCACAGGCCTCATCCACCCCAAAAGAAACGAAAAGAAAAAAAATGCAACTATCGATGGACTTCAATGCCTCTTCAAACCAAGGTAGGTTTTTAATATAAAGAATAGTGGATAAAATAACCTATTTGCTAATAATTGATATTTTTTTTTACAGTTCTTTCATCGCAACAAAGCCAGTACGTTCTGTACGAAAGCGAAGCTCCAATAGCTACTGACACAAACAAAGGTAATATTAACCTCTGTGTTTCAGTATACAATATTGTGCAAAACATAAGCAACAAAATTCCCTTTAATTATTCTTTGTTACCTATCTTTATTTTTAATACTATCTTTGACTGCTAAGGATTTGCTCAATATAGTATGCACGAAACCATCTACAAAACATTTTATTTTTACAGAAGTAATGGACATGTTGGCACTTATTTTGGAGAAGCAAATAAGCATAGAATCCCGTTTGGAAAAGCTAGAAGAAAATGTAAATTAATTTAATAAAATCGGACGACTTTTTAAAAAAGTGAAAATATCCTGTGCAGAAGAAAACCTACCTTTAAAAAACTTGAAATTCTCTTTTAAAAAGTCGTTCTTTATATGTACCTAATTTTACTTTTAAAGCAAATTTATAACATCTGTATGTATTATTATCTATATATTTCAGACGGTTCGTAAAACAGATGTAATGGCTCACCAGAAGGTTTTAAGAGAATCCAAAGTTCTCTTAAAACGTACCCACCAAATGGTCTGCCGGATCTCTGGTGAAAGTGGCGACGATCTCCACACCGAAATCGCCACATTGATGCCATTGCAGTCTCTGGATGCAGTATTCGATGTAGAGGAGAAGATGGCCGAAAAAAGTTTTGAAGACGCAGTAGTGAGTAGTTCTTTTCTTGATATGTTTAAGTTCTCATCTATATATATGTATGTATAAGTTTTATAACAACAAATTCCTTTTCAGACTACATTTCTTTTCACGCTTAAGGGCTCTACAGGAGACATAGGTGGAGTCATGAAACGCATTTTTAGCGACGAAGTGCTTTCTGTGTTTAATTGGGATGGCCGTTGCGGCAAAGAAGCACTTCAAAAACTCAAACTTGTGAACGTAGCTTTATTTGGTAATATACAAATGTGCATATGTATATTGTTAATTTTATTTTCTAAACTTTTAACTCATTTTTTTTTTATTTCAGACATCTTTAAGCTTCAAGGGCGGATAGAGTTCGAGAAACAGGTTAGGAAAAACGATGAACTTAGCCACAATAGGAACAAGCAGAAGCGATATTTGCAGAGCAAAAACAACATTTACACTAATAACTAATAAATAATGAATAAAATAATACAAAATAATTATAATAAAAAAACAAAATACTAATAAATAGTAAACTAATATAAAATACTTGCAGAAATATAATTTGTGAAATGTGAATATGTGAAATAATAAACTAATTTATTAAAACATTGTTTCCATAAGGAATTATAAAATGAAAAAAGCGTTTTAATTTTTATATTGAATTGGATTTTATTAGTTAATTATCAGTAAATTTTAGTAATAAAACGTCGGTAAAAAGAGATGTGAAATGACTAGGAGTTTTACTTTTATTCGGCTAGTACTTTTTATAGTAAAATAACCGTCATTGCCCTAGTAAAATAATATGAATTATCCTAGTCAATTGGCTAGTAAAACACGGAGTACTTTTGACGTATGTGAGCAGGCCAGCTATACATTTTGTAAAGCTGTTAACGTGTAAGTGAGAGCGGTATGCACAATCACACAAGTAGGAACGTAGCGGTAAGAAACAGTCAAAAAAGTTCACAGAGCCCTTGTAAATGTGACGGGAGAAATACTGAAACTATCAGTCATCGCTCCGGGCTATATTACGAGTCATTTTACCAGTACACTTCTTGCAGGGTACATGTTTGTTCACATGCGCGCACATTCAATCAAACTCTAAGCCTGTGCGCAAAGTTTAACAAAATATCTTATCTCCAGGTGGACTTTAATTTTACCATGCCAAAAATAACAATGTTCTAATGAAATATTTGTACAAATAGTTAAACAAAGCTATAGTTCAATAGGCTATCGTGGTAAAAGTTTAATTTAAATATTAAATTTGTTCGGCAAAGATAAAAATTTATTGATTGGAAAATAAAAACTCGATAGCCAAATAAGCTGTTTTGTCAAAACTCCACAGAAATAGTTCGTTCTGCCCACAATTCACACAAAAAAGCTGGGTCGCAAAGCAGCCATCATTAATCAGGGTTTAGTTGAATTAATTTGTATTTGAGGTAGGTAGAAGAAAAAAGTGGAGTATAATACAAATATTGATATACTAGATCGAATAGAGGAATATCTGAAATAAAATACTTACATATAGATACATACATAAGATGACGTTAAGTTATAAGTCACAGAATTAAATTTACAACTAAAATTTTGGTACTTTATACCCTCTCAGAATAAAAATGCTAAGGTTTATTTGTAATTTCGTGTTGAAAGCCTTTTGTATAGATCATTGACTCAGATTGTTGGTTGAGGAAGTAGGAAAAGTAGTATAATTAATCAAAGGTCTCACAAAATACAATTAATTATAGCAATGTTTGCGTTTAATTAGACAATTGTAGAATAATTTCTTAAAAGGTAGTAGATTTTGGACTCCTAAATATATTATTCTGCTACTTGTGATACATTTGTGATAAGACGTAAGCCCTGACATAAATGCGACCAAAATTTAGACTACATATTGACATACATAGATATAATGTACATACATATGTATGCAAGTAGGAGTAGCGGTAAAGCCGGACGATGCGTTTGGTGACGCCGATTTGGAATAATTAGGGCTTTAAATGACATATGTACATATGTATGTATATAGCAGGATTTCGTGCAAAACACGTTTACAAAGGTAAGCAAACATAATAGATTAAGAATAGATGAAGAAATTCATCTATTATTATGTTAAGAATACGTAATAGATTAATAATAGATGAATTTCTTGATGAAATATTTTACGGGCACAAGCGGGCCAAAATAATACCTACATTCCCATTTGAAGTTGTGAGCATTTGGACCAAAATTAAAAAAATCTTTAATTTATGATTTTTAGATTTTTGTCTTCGCCGCGAAAAATGTGATGGATGAGGGGCGCATGTGTTTGTGGGGAGATGAAATGTTCGCGTTTATGAATGAACGGAAATTTGCATTCCATAATATGCGCGTGCGTTTATGATTGAATTTTTTGTTGCTGTACTGCAGTTGCGCTGCGGGTGAAAACAAACACGCTGGCGGAGGGATGAAATAAATGCTGTATATATGTACATATCTACATAACAATAAATGAATATATGATGATGATAGATATAATGCATATGAATGCATGTGCACTTATTGACATTTTTTAGTATATACATACGTACATACTTATATATATGTGGCAACCTCTTACTATTTGCCGGCGTTAACTTGAGATGGCGCGCAACTCTAAGAAACAACTCTACACATCATTCTATTGTTTTGACATTTCTTCTATTTCTTTTTTAAACACATTTAATCATATTTTCGTTTTCAATTATTGTAACTAGTATATAAGTCGCGAAATTTGAAGAATAAACTCTCTTTTCTGGTTGAACATCAAACGCTGCGTACGTATAGATCTACAATTGGTGACCACCGATCGCGAATATAAAAGAAAAGTCTCTTCTTCACCGCAATGCCGCTGAACGATAGTAATGTGGTTTCCGCGGGACGAGCGTCCGACGCGAATATTCTAGACATTCCAGGTCCTGCACCACGTTTGCCGCTGCCTGTGATGCCAGAGGACAACATCGAAGCATATTTTTACTCTTTCAACTTTTGGTTCGAAGCGTCGTCCATAAACAACGATGCGAGGAAGTTTAACATTGTTCTTGCCAGCGTTCCACCTACAAATCTAATGGAATTACGGCCAACGATAGAAGCTGCACCGTTGAATGGGAAGTACGAGTACATCCAACAGAAGCTTGTAGAACATTTTTCCGATAGCCAGCAGCGCCGGCTACAAAAAGTGCTTAAAGACATGATTCTCGGTGACCGGCGCCCCAGCGAACAGCATTCTGCATGATTTATGGATAAGCAGATTACCACCGTACGTACAAGCGGCACTAATAGCAACGAATGTTCCTATCGTGGAGAAATTAAAAATTGCTGACTCCATCACAGAAACAATCGGCATGCACGACAATCAAGTACACGAGGTTGCAGCAGTCAGCGAGGTTTCTAACCTAAAACTCGAAATTGCTGAGCTCACCAAGCACGTGCAAAGACTTCTCGAAAATAAGGGTCAACAAGGACGTTTAAGGTCGCGATCCAGGTCTCGTAGCCGTCCTTTGCCTCAGGATAAGCCTAACAGCGACGCTTGTTGGTACCACGCGAAGTTTGGTGAGAGGGCTGCGAAATGCCGACAACCTTGCCAACCTTTTTACCAACGAAAAAGCCTCTATAGGCCAGCTTGGCTGCTTCGGTTTCAGGTTTGGGCAAACTATCTGAAGCCGTAGAATCATACCGATTGCGCATTTACGACACGACAACAAAAATGCATTTTTTAGTAGACACAGGTGCTGACGTTTCTGTTGTTCCAAAGTGCGCTAACGCAGTCCTAGCTACATCAAACGGTATGAAACTGTTTGCCGCAAATGGTTCTCCCATTCCAGTATTTGGCGAGGCCATTTTTAAACTTAACCTCAACTTGCGACGGGAGTTCGTATGGAACTTCATCATAGCTGATGTCTCTCAAGCTATTATCGGAGCTGATTTCCTTACTCATTTTGGACTTTTGGTCGACTTAAAACAAAGATGCTTGCTGGATGGCAAAACGGAGTTGCGATCGATTTGTGAGATCGACAAAACGTGCGCATCGAGTATTAAGACGTTCGATTCAAATTTTACTTTTTCAAGCATTCTTCATGAGTTCTGTGATATTACACGTTCGCGCTCGCAAAACGCAGCAACGAAATCGTCAGTTAAGCACCGAATAATCACCACTGGCCAGCCTGTTTACGCACGACCGCGGCGCCTTTCGCCGGAGAAGCTCGTAGCAGCGATAGCTGAATTCGAATTGCTCCTGAAACTTGGGATTTGTAGGCCATCTAGTAGTAATTGGGCGAGCCCATTGCACATGGTGCATAAAGCCGATGGCTCATGGCGCCCATGTGGAGATTACAGGGCTTTGAATGCACTTACCATTCCGGACCGATATCTGCTGCCCTTTCTTCACGATTTTTACAGTATTTTGGCTGGCAAATGCATTTTTGCCAAAATAGACTTGAAGAAGGCTTTTCATCAAGTGCCTATTCATGAAGAAGATATCTGCAAGACAGCGATAATGACTCCCTTCGGACTTTATGAGTTTACTCATATGACCTTCGGGTTAAGGAATGCAGCCCAAACCTTCCAAAGGCTCATAAATGAGGTTCTACGCGGGCTCAACTTTATTTTTGTTTATTTGGAGGACGTCTGTATTGCGTCTTCCTCCGCGGATGAGCATCGAAGTCATCTTCGACAAGTTTTTCAACGGCTGAAAGATAATAATCTGACGATCAACGTCGCAAAATCGGAGTTTGGCGTTTCGCAGCTACGCTTTCTCGGTCATTGCATAACTAAGGATGGCATCCGACCACTTCCTGAGCGTGTTGAAGCATTGCTTATGTTTAAACCACCTACCATAGCTAAGGACTTAAAGCGATTCTTGGCGATGCTGAATTTTTACCGCCGCTTCTTACCAAACGCCATGAAAACCCAAGCTCCGCTTTTTTACATGGTTCATGGCAATCGTCGAAATGATCCAACTGCACTTTCGTGGACCGAAGAGACCATACAGTGTTTCAACTCCTGCAAGCAGCAGTTAGCAAATTGCGCATTACTCGCCCCTCCGGTACAAGATGCGGAATTATCATTGTGGGTCGATGGTTCTAGCTTTGCCGCTGGCGCTGTGTTAAATCAAGTAAAGAACGGTACGCTACAGCCATTAGAATTTTTCTCTCGCAAGTTTTCTGACGCAGAAAGCCGATACAGCACCTATGATAGAGAGCTGACAGCAGTCTATCTAGCTTGCCGACACTTCAGATACATGGTGGAAGGTCGATGCTGCCACATATATACGGACCACAAGCCGCTAGTTTTTGCATTCCAACAAAATCTAGATAAAGCTTCCAGTCGTCAGGTACGCCAACTTGATTGGCGAATATAATGTATCTGCTGATTTGCTTTCGCGAATACAGTCGCTTGCGACTGAGCCTGTAAACTACGATGATTTAGCCGACGACCAGCGTAACGACGAAGAGCTGAAAGGCTTATTGGATGGTAATATTCATCACTCACTTAAGCTTAAAAGTTTTGTTCTTCCTTTTAGCTCGAAAAGTTTGTACTGCGACACTTCGACTGGTCGTGTCCGGCCGTTTATAACCAAAAAATTCAGACAAATGTTTCTGCGCTCAACTCATAATCTGGCGCACCCAGGTGCAAGGGGAACAACGCGACTGGTAACAGAGCGATTTGTTTGGCCTGGGATCCAGCGGGATAGCAGGGATTTCGCTCGTAGCTGTCTGCAGTGTCAGCGAAGCAAAACGATCCGGCATAATCGAAGCCTATTACAGCGACGGCAGTCTCCTAGTGCACGTTTTGCGCACTTGCACATTGATCTGGTTGGACCGTTTCCACCATCTGAAGGCAACCGATATTGTCTTACTATCGTCGATCGATTTACGCGTTGGCCAGAAGCGTTGCCAATACCTGATATGACGGCCTCGACTGTTTCTAAGGCATTATAGAATGGATGGATTTCTCGGTTCGGCGTGCCACTGACCATCACATCCGATCTAGGGCGGCAGTTCGAGAGCGCTTTGTTCCAGCAGTTGCTGAAATTACTAGGAGTCCGCCACTTTCGCACTACGCCGTATCACCCTCAAACAAATGGTGTGGTCGAGAGATGGCACCGCACGCTGAAAGCAGCTATTCTATGCCATGACGCAAACCAATGGATGTCGTATTTACCACTCATTTTGTTGGGATTACGGTCTACATACAAAGACGATTTGGGCGCTTCTCCCGCTGATTTAGTGTACGGCGAAAGTCTTCGGCTGCCCTCTGAATTTTTCACGGACAGAGCATCGACCAGCAACGATACCGATATGATTAAGCAACGTCGCCAGTGCATGAAAAACTTGCGGCCAGTTGACACGGCTTGGCACACAAAGCAGAAGGTGTTCATAAACTCGGGCTTAAAGAGTTGCGGGCAGGTATTTATTCGTAACGACCTAATCCGACCATCACTTTCTCCTCCGTACAAAGGACCGTACAAGGTCATTCGGCGAACGCCAAAATACTACGTGGTCAAGGTTAACAACAACGAGGTCAAAATATCAGTTGACCGGTTGAAGCCTGCCTTCATTGCCACCCAATCAACCGTCTAAGAGGGGAGTATTGTGGCAACCTCTTACTATTTGCCGTCGTTAACTTGAGATGGCGCGCAACTCTAAGAAACAACTCTACATATCATTCCATTGTTTTGACATTTCTTCTATTTCTTTTTTAAACACATTTAATCATATTTTCGTTTTCAATTATTGTAACTAGTATATAAGTCGCGAAATTTGAAGAATAAACTCTCTTTTCTGGTTGAACATCAAACGCTGCGTACGTATAGATCTACATATATGTACATATGTCTGTATATACATGCCCATGTACACATGTAAATATATATACATACATACGTATATTTGGATATTTATGTATATACGTATGTACTACATATTATCTATATATATATACATATATATTTAGATATGTATAATACTTAGTATGATAACGATTGTTACGCTTATAATATATAATATAAGTACATAGATATATTATATTGACATATGTAAGTATGTATATAATGCATGCATAATACCAAAATTGGCTCACTCTTATCATGCACATATTTAAGTAAAGCCAAATTTCACGTCAAATTAAATATTTAGATGTTTATATCAATTGGCAAAACCTAAAATTCGAGCCAAGACAATTAAAATTTATCCGAAATCATAGTCTGTTAAACAAATTTTGCCTTCGCTCAGCTCTGTTAACTCGCCACTCTCACAATTTCCCCTGTCGGCCATTAGAATGGTGAGGTGGACGATAAATATTGATGGATTTTGACAATTCACACCGTCATCCTAACTTAATCGTTCTCTGTCTAATATACATTCTCTGGCTTGCATTTCTTCGTTTCTATCTTCTTGACTCATATTCGCACGATGAGTCGACACTGCTCGGGCTCCAGCTGAACGTCGGCCTAAATTAGGTCTTCTCGTTGGTGGCATTATGAAGAACAACTGCAATACAATGAACTCCCGAATAGAAAATTTGGAAACAATGAAACAACAATAGAAACGTACCACTTCTTACAGACAAATCCCAATAGCCAACCAACAATGCAACACACACACACAAAAAAAAAATTTCCTGAGATCACCAATGTTGTATCCGATTTCAATGAATGTTTTGTATGATTTTCAGTCATAGAAAAAGATTATCAAATCATGCTTTGTTGATTTTCAATCTACAGTGTTGAAGAAAACATTTGAAAAATTGAGGAATTAATTCCTAAAATTTTCAAAAGTGTTTTGGTGGATTTATAGAATGAATTAGGTATATCAAAGAATTATTTGGAGCTTTTAGCAAATTTGGCTTTAGAGGAATTAAAAAAAAAAACAAACAGCAGCCACAGAAGTTTGAACTCAGGACCTCGGGATTGATACTCGCACGTGCTACCTACTCAGCTACCGCAACTTATGGTTGCTCACTGACTAAAATCGCCTATGTATCATGATTTCTTGATTTTCAAGCTACAGACTTGTTAGAATTGAAGAAAACGTTTGAAAAATTGAGGAATTAATTCCTAAAATTTTCAGAAGTGTTTTGGTGGATTTATAGAATGAATTAGGTATATCAAAGAATTATTTAGAGCTTTTAGCAAATTTGGCATTCATTTCTATTCTTCTATATATTCTCGTTATCAATTTTAATTTACAAAAACTCACCAAATCGCAATGAAAAAATCCGAATCTGTAATGCGCTATGGCCGGCAAACGTTATTCGATCGAGCAAAACACGAATTCGCAATGTGCAATATGGACGGTGAAACAGCAATGAATGAAGAAATTGCGCAACTGAATCAAATGCTACAGTAGAGGTATGAATAAAATAGAGGGGAAGCGAAACGTCAAGTTCATGCAAAATGGACAACAACGTCAACGTCAACAGTTTTTTAGCCAACGTGGACAGCGCCACCACACATGAAACAAAATTGGCTTCTCCATTGATCGATAACAGATGGCGTTAGTTTGCGTGTCTATCTGAAGTTCAATTGTGATACGATATGCTACATTCAAATTTGATTCTTTTTTGGTTGTTGCCAAAATAAATAAATACAAAATGAAAAGAAAAATTATATGGGATCGCTTCGGACACTTTCTTTTATATATGTATATAGATTTATCACAAATTTAAAAAAAGCGGTATTTAAATAACTATTAAATATAATTTGTAATATTTAGAATGAGGTTACCTAAGCAAATATACGGAATAAAAAATTTTGGTAATGGGCGAGGCACCTCCCACTTTCGAGCAAATACATACATAGGTGTATTTCAAAAACTATGCCACCAAACTCCATCAAATTTGGTGTACACATTACGTACAAAAACCATGCCCACGTCTTATATAACCGTAAAACAGTTTATAAAATCCTATATTTATTAGCTGTACAGGGTAATGATGGGATTGATAGACAGATTGCGTTGAGAATGAAATACATGGAATCATAAATGTTGGAAATGGCCATCATGGCGCCCACCTTAGAACAAATAGAAATATTTCTCCTATGCCAAATTCGGGTTTTCGTATTTTTACACGCCTAATTTTAATTTAGATTGAAACTTCGCGCCTCCTTCGGCTATAAAAACATCGACAAGTTTGAGTATGCCATTTCCAAACACTGTACTGTACAAAATGTCCACTCCCTTGCCACGTGGAATGCTATCTCCAAATTCATGTCATCAATTTTGACAACTTGCGTGAGGCTACCTATTATGGTTATCAATGTCTCCCAACAACATGAGTATATCATATCTTAGTGCGCTGATATCGCTAACCGTATGAATTAATGCTGATAACGTCACATTGTTTATAGTGAACTCTTTGAAAATTCCTGATTGAGTTAAAGCTATAAATTCATGCAACATTCTATGAACATCGGCATCCGACAACTTTTTCCCAAATTCTTTATTTAACGCACACTTTAATCACTTCCAGTCGCAAATGCTTGATTGGCTTCTAATAAATGCTCAACAATTGCTTCCAGTAAACAAATTTTTGTAACTCATTCCAGTTAAGAGTAAAAGCTTTATCTTCAAAATCTTTCACCCGCTGTCTTACATCTGGATACCCTACACCAGTAAAATGTTCCATCAAACCTTGTAAATCGCGCAAATTAAAATCGATGGCTACCCAGTCGGTACTTCTTGAACGACACCGGCCTCGTCTTCATACACAGGAGCATTCTGTTCACCGTCGGATTCCCCGATATCGGACAGACCAAAATGTAGTAGAAGTCTGCTTTGTAATTAACATTCCGCCCATTGTAAATATTTAACCCCAATTCTGTTAGTTTTTCATTTAAACCACCAACTGTTAGCCGCCCCAGTTAACACTGTCTTCGCATCCATATCGAAAAAAAATGTTATTAACAATTTAAAGTAATATGTTCAGTTCTGAAATATTTTGAATTAAACCTTTAAATTAATAAATTTAGCTTTTAATTGTTTAGCGTGTTCAACTTCTTCTTTCTGAATACACACTTCTGTTTCTTTTTATGTTTTCATATTCATAAGTTTTATCTTCTTTTAGCTTTCGTGTGATTTTGTATACTTTATTTCTTCTCACATATGTGACCAACAATGTTCTTTAGCTTTGTGTAAATACTGCTTTACTGTTTTGCTTTTCACATACATATACAACTATCTATTTTCGTTGAGTTTATATATCAACATCTCTTTTCTTCCGATAATTATTTGTCTTGCTTCAGTTTGTCTTTTCAATTCTATTTATCTTCTATACACACTCTTTAATATGTTTCAACTTCCTTCTACAAGTTTTGTCTCATTTCATCTTTAGATCAACATTTCTGTTTACTAACTTTACTTCTTTCAACTTTAATCAATCTTAAACTTTTTTCAACTTTAGTTTTTACAATATATATAAAATAAACGTATCATTCTTTAGATAGCTCTTTTTTTCTCACTCACCGTCTTCCAAAACTTTATCTCCTATTCAGCTACCATCCATGCGGTTACTGTTGCTGCTCTTCTGCTTACAACTCCCCCTGCTGACACTTTTCAATATTGCTTAGAAACTTTCCCCACCGTTCTCCCAGAATGTTCTATGCTTCGTTTTGATGAAAATTTAGCAAACGCACGTATGTAAATAAGTATACTTGTTCGCTTCTCGTTTCGCTTATGGGCAAATTGTTATTCCCGCTTAAATTTAGGTTTCTGCTGCTAAACATATGTAAGTATGTATATCTACGTCAAGTAGCTTTGAAGATATGTATGTTGAATAGTATTTTCGTCTTGAATGAAGGCATGAATTTGCCTTTTTCCCAATAAATAATATATAGCCTCGTATATAGGAACGCCCACTTTTCCAAACTGATATATATTCTAAGTTGGGCCTAAGCACGCACTTACTGTAAAAATTTCATAAAGATCGGTTGAGTATTTTGGGCGCCTATAAAATACTCACATTTACGAGTATTTATATATATTAGATTAGCTTTTCTTGTGCTGGGTATTCAAAGTTCGGTTGAATCCGAACATAGACTCTTCCTTACTTTATATACTCGAGTGCAGTGGTGCCCAGGGTTTTATAACTTTATTCACTTAACGATTTTTTGTAACGCCATAAAGCAGCACATATAGATATAAACTTTTAAAAACTTTATAAGTCGGACAATAATTACGTCCACCTCTCATATATCGGTAAACTACCATATCAAAAAAATCCCACATTTTAGTAACTATACAAAGTAACTTGATATGCAAACTTTGGTTTGAGAAATATTTGTACAATAATAAATTATTTAACAAATAATTTAATTTCGCAGCGCCAACAACGAGGGTATTCGGTTATCAATAAATTTTTGAAGATATAAAGAGAAATTAAAAAATTTAGAGAAAAGACAAAATAGTTGATGTGTGTTACTTCTGTGAATAATTTTCTTTTTGCTTAAGGTTAGATTAGTTTTAACAATTATACCTCTTTCAGGAACTTCTATCAGATGTACCCAGGCACACTGACTACCAAGATGTTCCATTGTTGCGCGATCATCCCAAAATCGGCACTTGCTAGGTGGGGTACGCTAAAGGAAGTGCAAAGATTGATAGTGGAGTAGTGATGAACGTATGTTTTCCAAATATAAATTTGATCGATCTGTCTTCCCCTTGCAATCTCCTTGAAAGTGTCCTTTTTGGAGAAAGCATTGGGAATCCTAAATGGGGTATTCGCAGCGTTTCTGGCAGCATTGTTAGCCATTTCGTTTCCAATAACTCCTGAGTAAGCAGGTGTTCACATCAGTTTGATTTTTCGTGGAGTGCCTATTAAAATATTGCGAATGGTGGCTAGTTTCATTTGTTCGTTACTGGAACCCTCAATGACACCGATGCAGGAATTGCTGTCGGTGCAAATTATGAATTTGGCTTTGTAACACTTGGCAAAATACAGCTGCAACTTCGTATGTAAATACCGAACATATTGGGTTGAGGAAGCCGTCTCGGATGATATCTCCGCTTTCCCATATTACGGCAAATGTGTAAATAGGAAGATTTTTCGCCTGCAAGTAAAGCTCTATATTTTGCTCTCGGTGTATTCGCGTTTGGGAGTTGCAGCAACTGATTTAAAGTTGACAAATAGATGATGTGTGTCTATTCTCATCTAATGGATATTTTCCAATATTTGGGGTATCGTGAATTTTTGGTCAATGGTAGATTTACAAGGTCTGAAGACACACTAATAAGGCCCAACCAGATCGTTGACGTTTGGCAGAGATTGTTAGGCAGAGCGCATTCAATTCGAATCGGTGAGCGTGAATACGGGGGATCATATTCTGCATAATAATAAAACAGCTTGCGTTGCGCCTGTCTGTTGAGTGGCACTGTAGGCAACGCCCTTCTTTCTGCGAAGGTGCACTGGAATTCAAGAACTTGCTCAGCGGAGAAAGAGAAATGTGCTCCCAAAGCTCGTGAATTCCTTTTTACTGAGAAGTACCCTCAGTGAGCAGGAGTGGAAGTCGAGTAAAGAAGTCTGCAGACTGCTTGGTAGATATTCTTGCGTCAACACCTGGTGCTACAGACTACTATGTTTCGAGCCCCAGTAAAATTGGTCGGCCTCAGTTCATTGGCGGAGGTTTCGTCGTGAGAACTGAATATTCCGAAAATGTGACGAAATATCACTTCCTTACCTATACTGGCATTGAAGTCGCCAAGCCCAATTTTGTTATCGTGACGGACTATCCCTCATTGATGCGTTCTGGGCGCAGGTCGACGTGATCTTTCATCGCATCGCCCTTCTCTCCCGTCGGAGCGTGAGCACAAATCAGCGAGATATTAAAGAATCTCGCTTTGATGCGCCCATTTCGTTTTCTGGATGGCGGTGATGTCGGTCATTACTTTCACACGGGAATCAACTAACCGGTCAGCAGCATCTTTCCCGTTAAGGGTTGGGACATTCCAGGTGTATGCACAAGAAGATCAAAAAGAAACAGTATACAAATTCCTGAAAGAGATATTCTTGTTAAAACCTAAGCAAACAAAAAATTGTATCACGCATCTATTCGTGGTCCGCTCTTATTCAGTCTGTTTTCAATGATGTCGTATTGGTCTAACTGAGGTCTTTTATCTCAAAATAAAGAGTTACTTGTGTGCTATATCTGTCTGGGCTAGAGAAAATTATATTTGTTTAAATGGGTCAAAGTCATATAAAATATGACTAAAAAAAAATAAAACTAAGGACAAAAATACATCAAATTATTAATCGTTTATCATTTATTAAGAAAAGGACAGCACAACCTTCTTATGGAGAAAAGTGACACACAGATTGATATATGTAGATAGATAGATATTATACCCAATCGATGGGCCTCCTCGTTTCCTTCAATGCCTTTGTGACCAGGAACCCAGAGGAGCTGGATGTGATTGCGGCTTGCTAGAGAGTTGAGTTTTCCTACACACTCAAGCACTAATGAAGCTTTGTTTCCTAATTCAATTTTGAATCTTTTCTCAAATTTAGTTACTTTGATGATCTCATCTCTTGGAAGCTGAGCAAGTGGAGACTGGATGCTCAGCCTCTTCTTACCTTTACCATGACCTTCCCTAGTTATGTTAAGCAGGGTTCTATTGGCTAACTGTTCTATGTTTATGCGCAGTGGTGTCAGATCCACAATCACCTCCAGCGCCCCTGTTGGACATGAACGCATTGCTCCCGTTATGCATACACATGCAAACCGTTGGAGCTTGGTAAGCGATTTTCTCTCTATTGACAGCGATGCCCTTGAGACCCATCCCACTGCATCATATGTTACTATCGGCCAGAGTATCATGCTGTACATCCATCTAAGTATACTAGGGCTGCACCCCCAGGATTTTCCCGCTAGACGTCTGCACACCATTATTGCTTTAGTTTCTTTAGATGCTGTTGCATCCACATGTTCTCTCCAGAGCAGCCTGGAGTCCATGGTTAGACCCAGGTATTTCACCTTGCTTACCACCGGCCAATGAGGTTGTTCTCATTGTAGTTTTCTTTTTCTAGAGAAAGGTATAATGGCTGTTTTCGGTGGATTAATATTAAGCCCCACTCCAGCGCACCATGCCGTTGTCAGGTTTAGTGCTCTTTGCACAATATCGCATAATGTGCTTTCATACTTGCCTCTAGCTATAGCGACAATGTCGTCTGCATATCCTTGGCAGTGAATTCCATTATCGGCTAGTTTTTGTAGGAGTTCATCTACTACAAGACTCCACAATAGAGGAGATAAAACTCCTCCATGTGGGCAACCTCTACTGGTTTTCAGCTGTATTACATTGTCTGCTACACTAGTTTCCGCCATTCTAGTCTTAAGCAGCGCTTCTACCCATCGACAAATGGGCGCTTGTACCTCCCTTCTCTCCAACGCTTTACATACCCCCGTATATGAGGCGATATCGAAGGCTCCTTCTATGTCCAGAAATGCACATATTACGGTCTCCCCACAGTCAAATGCGCTCTGTATTTCCGTCGTTAGCTGGTACAAAGCTGAGTCAGAGGACCTTCCCGCTCTATACGCTTGTTGGCTGGAATGTAGTGGCCTCCGCCGCAGTGTGTTTGACCTGATCTCATTTTCTATGATCTCTCCATTGTTTTCAGTACAAAGGAGGTTAGGCTTATTGGTCTGAAGGTCTTCGCCAAGGAGTAGCCCCTTTTCCCAACTTTTGGTATAAATATTACCTTGGCTCTCCTCCACACAGCTGGAATGTATGATAATGGGAGTCCCTCATTATCTTCACCAAGTGTGGAATAATCTGAGCGCCGCCCTGTTGCAATAACACTGGCAAGATACCATCCACTCCCGGAGACCTATATCGTTCAAACGAGTTCATGGCCCATCTCTCTGAGTGTTGCGTAAATAAGTTCTTACCTTGTTCCCAGTCAGATTGTGATGGTCTCATTTTCCCTATATAGGACTCAGATTCAGGCGCAGATGCATCAGGGAAGTGAGTTAACAACAGAGCCAGCGCTCTTTCCTCTTCACTAGCGGTATACGTACCGTTAGGTAGCTTGATAGCTAGTCTTGTTTCTACCTTTTCTTTAACTAGCGCTCTGTGAAGCATTGCCGCTGACGGCGTTGAAGTGATGTCTTCACAGAAGCTTCTAAAACTTTCCCTTTTAGCTTTTCTGATTTCCTTACTGTATGCTGTTAGACTCGCTGCATAATCTTCCCAGCATCCATTGCACTTAGCTTTGTTAAAAAGCCTTCGCACGATCTTGCGTAAGGATGAGAGGTGCAGAGACCACCATGGAGTCTTGGACTTTTCCTTCGGTTTGGTTTCAGGGCAATTGCAGTCGAAGGCATCAATGACAACGTCATTGAATCTTCGCACCCTGTTTTCTAATTCTATACAGTCTGTCTTCCTTTGAATGTGCCCTATACTAGGCAGATTTAGGCTTAATGTGTTGCTGTACTTCTCCCAGTTCGGTTTCCTGGGGTTCCTGTTTGGATTACTGTTCCTTGTCATGGCGCTCAGTTTAAACTGGTTGATTATGTTATCCGACAGAGAGGGGTCCGGAGAAACTTCCCACTGCGAGAGCAAATCGTCAGCCACTTTGTTGCTCAGTGTTATGTAAGTACTTCCTTTCTAGCTCTGGTAATGAATGTTGGTCTGTGCCCAACATTGTGTATACTTAGATCACTGCTTACAATGTATTCTAATAAGGACTCACCGCGTCCGTTGGTATCGGTACTGCCCAACTCCACATTGTGCGCGTTGGCATCGCAACCAATAATTACCGGCAGCTTTGCCTTCTCGTAGTACCTTATTAGTTCCTGGACCTTTTTTGGGGGTATGGTGTTGTCCCCAGCAAAGTAGGCGGCCGCTTAAACCACGTTCATGGAGACCTTGCACACCTCCAATCGTGTCTGCACCGCTACCAGGTCCTGCGTCAAATATTCTGTAATGCAAAAGTATTCAATATTGTTCTTAAGCACTATAGAAGCTCTAGGCCTCTCAGATGAGAGATCCCATATTATATTATTACTGGTTTCCTTTAGGCCCCTTACCTGGTCTTTGTAGACCCACGGCTCCTGCACCAGTATTATACCCAGATCTTCCGAGGCAAACCTCCTCGCTATAACGGCCGAAGCCGCTCTAGCGTGGTGCAGGTTGACCTGGGCTACTGTCATGAGCGGGGTCATCATAGCTGTAACTCGCTCTCGCTCCTCCTGTCGAGCTCGAGTTTGCTCAAGTCAAGCCCCTAAATTAGCTCTTGTGTGGAGGGAACCTTCGTGCTATGTTGAGCAATGTTTCTGGGAGGAGGCATGGTCGGTGTAGATGGCGGAGAGGATAGAGGTTTGGAGGAGGAGTCCTCGACAACCTGAACCTCGGATTCGCCCGCGATCTTTGGTCGCCAGGACCTGTAGTTCAGCCGATAACCATCCCTCCTCATTCTATTGAAGGACTCCTCATCTACACCAACGACTAGTCGTATACCGGTGCCCTCCACGGTGCTACTCACAATACGCCAGGCCGAGGTATGGATCCCCTGCCCAGGCATTTAGCAGCCCGATGGATACCTTTGAGGGCATCCGAGTAGCTGGTGGGCCGTCCAGTCCCATCCGCCGGCAACACCGAATCCTGAGTTCCCTCCCGACCTGCCGAGCTCGATTGTGGAGGAGGTGGGTGGGCCAGCTGCCTTTTGGAGTTAGGTGCCTGGGGTGTTGTTTACCCACTTCTCCGCTTAACAGTGGGTGCAGGATGTTCTTTTGTGGCTGGATGTTTCCCGCTTCTCCGCTCTTCAGCGGGCGCGGGTCTATGCTGTGCCCTATGTTCCCCGCTTCTCCGCTCTTCGTCAGGTGTGAGTTCGGCCTCTAATCTCTTCCTCAGTCCAGCCATCTCGCGAGATGTTTCAGGAGGCTTTCCCTGCTCCAGGTACCTCAGATACCACTTAACGGCCGACCCGGTAAGCCCAGATCTCCTTTGATCATCAAGGGCTCCTGGCTTCCCCGGATATGGCAGAGGAGGTGGTTTGCCCCTTCTGGGCCTGCGCCTTCTGACCACCCTGAAAGGCTCGCTGGGGGTTGGACTAGCGGATCGGCGCCAGTTTGATGATGCTGGGGATGTGGAGCGCTTACTGGAGGTAGATGCCTCGCTTGTTGGCTCGTGCCCAGCTTTGCCGGTGGTCATATTCCCACTGGGTACCTTTTCCCGGTTTCTCACTAATTCCCTACTGGTTGAGGGCCCGTCGCTATCGTCCCGAGCGTGCTCGGCGAAACGGGCTGGCTCTGCAGGGGTAAGGTCTGCGAGGAGGGGATTTTCCCGTATTCCTTTTTTGCTGTTGCTGCTGTTTACGTTGTTTTTGTTGTTGTTGTTGTTTTTTATTTGTTTGTACTCCATCTTGTTCGTACGACCGCTTTCTCGCCCAGGCAATACTGACGGTCTATTTGTAAAATTGGGGATATACGAATGTCCGCCGCGCCACCGCCTCTTGTCGCGGTAAGGCCACCGTTGCTCCTCGATTCGGGCCGGTGTCGATAAGGCGCCGTTATATTACAGCCGGTTGTCCTCCTGGCTGCGAACCGTCCAATAGGCACGTTGCCGCTTAACACCCTGGATTCCTAAGGCAGTTCTTGGTCATCGTGCTCAAGCGGTATCTGCCATCCAGTTGAGGCATCACCTATCTGGCGGTGCCCCCTCTCGATGGCAGAATTCGATTTGAGCTTCGATTAAGCCCCTGCACCGCGTCAAGGTGCCTGCCCTAGCAGGAACACAGATTGATATACTTATATAAGAATCGGAAAATATATCTATCAATATTTTCTACATTAACTTTGTCTCAAGAAAAGTTTTGGTTACCCCTGGTGTTGTTGATTGAAAAGGTTTATAGTTTTTTTAATATAAATTTAATTCTATAACTTTTTATAAACTTGCTTTTTTACCAAATTTTTTGTATGTATATATAATAAGTTAACTACCCTAAAAGGGCAAAGGTGATTTAATAGATAAAGATCATTATCGGAAGGCTTTTGACAATTTCATACAATTAATTATAATATATAAAAAGATTGATAGCAGATATATAGCACATTAGTAACAGTTAACAACCATTTTTGAAAGATATTGTAAAAACTAGATGCGTTTGAAACCAAAATTACAAAATATTAAGTCAAACACAGAAGATAGAGTTTATATGTCAGAAGATACGTTGCACCCTATAACAAAATCCTTGAATCCGACTTTATTATAACCAATATACATTAACAACAGTTCTATTTAATTATGATATAATATATTTCGTAATATGAATATATAATCGTAAACGAAAATCATTAGCGTTAACAAATAGTGAAATTCTCAATAACAATAAAATTATTTTTAATTCAAACAAATTATTACTTTAAATATATTTTTGTTGAACATGTTAATTATTATTTAAATTAACTATGTGAATTATAGTTTGATAAATCAAAAGAGTATAATTACAATTTGAAAATATTGAATTTGTTACATTAGGAAGGTCTCATCTTGTTTTGAGGAATTTGGATACTACTAGAAGAAGATGTATTAATCATAGAGATATTAAATTTAATTACTTTTTTAGAGCTAAGTAAAGATAAATTAAAAAGCGATAATGTAAAACTTTTGTTCAAAATCTTGCTGACATCTGGCTGTTCATATTCAAACTAAAATTCCGGACAAAAATAATTGACATCTAAAGAAATTATACTGTAATAGAGTAGACAATGAAGTATAGTTGCAATCCTGCTCACAATAATCTCAAATCCAAAGGAAAGAGGAATACTGGAATGAAATTAAAGCGGAATAGTGGAATCCACTTCACCAAGCGCCACAACAGGATGGGGTAAAAGATATTTGTAACATCATATTTGAAGCTTACATTGATTAACCATGGGAGACAATAGAATGCTAGAGATATTATTATGATAAGCATCGTTATAGATAGTCTTATCATGTATAGGCAACAATTCCTCACCCAACAATAAGTTCCTTTTTAACAACGATTGACAAACTTGCCAATACAAAACGCACTAACAAACTAAATTTTTCATTTTCAATCTTAAACTTAGGGTTTAACGTCGGTTACAAGACGGATTCATATAAGGTGGTGATACTATGACAACCGATTTGATTATTTTTAAATACACCATACATAAATTCTCTTACGCAAAAGCAATAACAAAGTAAATGCGAATTTTGAAGTTATACTTGTACCATCAACCACCACCTTATTGAATTCGGCTTAGTCGTTTACTTAGTCTATTTTGTAAAATATTCTTTGATGTACATAATGTTTTTAAATTCATAGTTTTGGAGCTAAACTCCAATGTATTGTTATATTCGAAAATCAAATTCGCAAAATCAAATGCCACGATAGAATACTTAACATCTATATATATGTAATTTAAGGGTTAACACATTATAAACAAAAATTACATAACAAGACTGTCGAATGCCTACCCTGTCTTAAATTTATACACTTCCCTCATACACATTGCCAGTAATCAAAATGCGAATTGTGAGGTGTTAGGTTATATTGAAAGCAGGAGGAATATATTTCCATTTGACGATAATAGAAAATTACAAAATACGGGTGCCATTAGAAAAAGGCTTGCCAGTGAAACCTGCATGGACGGAAGTCCGCATGTGTAAAAAAACTGTTGCACGATTTTGGTTAAAATGTCACTCGTGTCAGCAACCTTGCCGGTTATGTGACCGGAAATATTCTTAATAGGTTGTTCAGGTTCAAAGGCGAATACTGTGCCAGCCACGACTAACCAAATAGTTAAAGGCATATTAACAGCGTTCTGCACATCTCAACCACGCACTTACAAATTTATTTTTCGAATTTCGCCGCCCTTCAATAGGGCACACTTGCGAGGAAGTAGGTGGTCTACTTAACTAAGAATTTAGCGGTTAAACTGATAAATTTGTTTGTACAGGAGTATATTACGTCATAACTCTGAGTTAAAAAAAAATAAATATTTAACATAACAATTCCTGAGGGTGTAATTGTTAAGTTCGTGACATTGAGTCATATGTCAATGGAAAAATAAATTTGTAAACCAAATTTTATTGAAATAAACAAAAAAGTTAGAAACGAATTCCTTTTTCCCGCATACGAAGCGTTACATTGTTGCACAAGTATCTGCAATAATAACTTGATTTAAAATTATAATAAATCCAAAGAAAATGCCAAAACAGAAGCCCGGGTTAATGGATTTTATTTGATGCAATAAATGTAACTCAGAGTTACTTATTACTTCATTTATAAATTTAACTCTGAATTATCAGTAAGTGGCCTAAGAATCCTACGTGATGAAGCGAGCACGATAGATACACTGCAAATTTATGTCCAGAGAGGGTGCTTATTTTCTACACAGCGACGTCGCGAAATTCACAAGATTTTTAACCACATTTGAAGTAAACTAAATCCACGTTTTAGCCACTTTTTCACTAATCGTAACTAGCAATGTACATACATACATATGTATTTATATATACACACATGTGGATATTGCTCTTGTTGGCCTTATGAACTAAAGAAAAGAGCGAAAGGGCATTTCATTACCTCGTTGAATAAAGTGAACTAATCTTTTCTGTGGTAATAATGCAATTAACGTTGAAATATAATCTGTATATGCTATATACATATATATATATATAAACATACTACCAGTAATCAGAAAAAATTTCTATAAATTTAATATACGCTTACATCTGTACGCATATAGTTTATAGCAATTTTACTCCAACTGCGTACATATGTAAGTATATAAATATGTATGTATGTATGTATGTACATACGTAGCTCGATTGCCAACATTTTTAATTTCAGTGAACGTGATTGCTGATAAATCTGCTACCAGAAATTGATGAGCATTTAAGAGAGAAATTTCATCCCATTTAAAATAAGCTTATTAGTCTCTAATAAGTATACGCATATTTTCTAAATAATTTTGTTTTTAGAATGTATTAATCTCTTCAATTGCGTCCATCAATATGTGATTGATAGAGAAAATGAATAATTTCCATGCCGTTGACATTTAATTTCAATTCATCAGTTTTTATTTGTATATACATATGTAATTACTATATTCCTTTTTCATTCACAATTCGGTAAGCTGAAATTCATTATTATTCATTATTTATTTAATAAGCCAAATTAGTGCAATAAGATATTAAAATTTTGTATAGTACAACAATTTTCAGAGTCACAATAACAATACATGACACATCTTAAAGTAAGGTAATAAGCAGTACATATGTATTTATGTACATACATAAGCAATAATATTTGCATGTTAATTAAATCACAGGTTTGTAATAGTCACCTAAGCAATATCGAGTTAACAATGTTTTAACAAAGAAATTATTTATAAAAATATGAATAAATTAGGACTATAATGGAAGATGATATATCAATTAAGTACTGAAGTAATTATAGATAGATTGTCTAAAATTGCTTTTGTTTATCTGCTTTCTAACATTAACAGGGATAGAGTTCCAAATGCGGATAGCGTTAACGAAGAACAGCCTTGATGAGACCAATGAGGAAACTGAGGGACTATAAGGTCTAATATGTGGGCAGATTTGGTAAAACACAACTTATCATAGAGATAGTTAGGAGATTTCCGAGTGATAAGCTTATATAAAAATATACAATTGTTGGCCTTGTGATACTCCGAGATCTCACAACCTAAACGTCGGTGCTTCCATGGCGAAATATGTTCAAACCTTGATAAGCCTTAAACATTGAACGTCACATTATTAAACAATGTCCCAATTTTACGCGCAGAGCTACTATCCAGCTTGCTATATATCAGATCAGAATACGTTATAATTGGGATAATTTTCTGTATAGCAAGACGACGTCTTGATTGCAAGGGGTATAGAACCCCGATTGCCGAAGATTCCTCAGTGTGATATATACCTTGCTTACTACGTTGTTTACATGATGAGTACAAGTGAGACAAGAGTGTATAACAAAACCTAAATTAGTTATTTTGCGAACTATCTTTATACGCTCATTGTCAATGTAAAACGGAGGTAAGAAATTGAAGTCTTTGGTTTTTTTGTTATATATTGGTAACGCACAAGATTTAGTACAATTTAAATAAAAGCCATTGTCACTCGCCCAAAGACGGTCGGTTTGACTAACAGGTCCAGATAAGTAAAACTGGATGCCTTCTGGATAGGCATGTAGATTTGCAGTTCGGCAGACGTGGAAAACATCATTTAAAAATAGACTGAAAAGCAACGGGCCAAGAATAGAACCTTGGGGAACACCAGCAGTCACTGCTTTCAGTTTTGAAATGTCAGCACCCATTCGCACTCGTTGAAATCTTCCTGATATATAGCTTTTCATAAGACCAAGCGCTCTGTGCCCAAGCCCAAAGTAATATTGCAGCTTGCCACAAAAAAGTGCATGACTAACATAATCTAAGAGAAATCTAGAAGACAGAATAATGTCAAGTGGGCTGTATCAAACGGTATTCGAATGTCATCTAATATTTTTAATATGGCAGTGATGCAACAATGATTTTTCCTGAATTCTGATTGCAGAGGGGAAAGAAGATTTTTATTATGGGCATGCGACGAGATCTGTTCCGCCATTAGGGTCTCGAAAACTTTGGAGAGAGCCGACAAAATGCTGATGGGACGAAAATCGTTAATGCAACTACATGTGCGGAAAGGAAGATGAAGTTACACCATGATTTATGATGTGGGAAAGAGTTCCAAGGACATGCGGCAACACAACCTTTATAAACTTTATTGGGAGTCGATCTTCCTTTTCAACGTTTGAATTTATCCTAAGCACACATCTTCCCACACCATATTCTTTTACTGTGGAAAACTCAAACGGTATGTCGTGGAAACATAAATCACTACACGGAACAAATGACGGTAACTCTGCACTTGACGTACAACTTTCGAGGAAAGCATAATTGGCCAATTCCGGAGGTAACGTAAAACGCACGTCCTCCTTCCTTCGTACTTTTAGATTATAAATATTGCGTCACAAGACTTTAACTGGAAGATTCGTATTTAATTTTCCACCTAAGTAAGCCTTTTTCCATATCTGATAAGGAGGTTAGGTACAACGCACGTCCTCCTTCCCTCGTACTTTTAGATTATAAATATTGCGCCACAAGGCTTTAACTGGAAGACTCGTATTTAATTTTCCACCTAAGTAAGCCTGTTTTTCTTATCTGATAATCCGTGTTGCTTTATTTCTAGCAGTCTTGAAAGCATCTAGTGTGGAGTCTATTCCGATCCTCAATAGCTACTTCCGGAACCACACGAACAGGCACATATTTGTCAAAAGCAGATTTTGAAATACCAACAAGGAAGTTAAGTTTGTCATCAATAGATTCATAGAGCCAGCAAGCACTCCAGTCAATACTGCTTAAGTCAGAGAAAAGCTCACTTGTATTATGATATCGGTAGACTCTGTACTGTGCTTCATTAGAACGGTCAGTAATAATATCCATACAGCAAAAAATTAGATCATGGTCCGATACGAAGGATATTTGGTCAAACTTTAGAACACTGGTCAAGTCGGAAACAATAAAATAGTCAAGTAAACTAGGGTTGCAGTTCATGGCATACCTTGTTGGAACAATATTATTTACTAATGTAAGTCCGGTGCTAGCAACACAATCAAGAAAAATATCACTACAACAATCACGTAGAAGAATATTGACATTAAAATCCCCACAATCAACAATATTACGGTAATCAACTATATAATCAGATAAGATATCAAAAAAGAGTTTAGGCATATAGATTTATGAGGATTGTATACGCAGTAGACAAGGGCTTTAAAATGCTTACCAGACACCTCAACTAGTATAAATGCTGTGTTGTTACCACCTGATTCAGATAGGAGTCTCATATGAAGATTGTATCTACAATAAATAGCAACTCCACTACCTTTCTTGTCGATCCTATCATTTTGCATTATATTATAGTTATATATACCAGCAAAGGTATCACTTAAACTAATTCAGATACACAAATAATATCAATTAACGAACACTCAAACATACATATGTATTTCTAACATAGTCAAGCCGGTCAGTTTTAAGCTACGTACATTGAAATTAACTACATATGTTGAGGCCTTTCTGTTGGCTACATAAAACATTAATCTTAGCAAGGCTGTTATCAGTAACGCTAGAATACCTGTATAGCATATTCATGTGAATAATAAACAAAAGCAACTTTAAGTTTAATAGAAACATTGAGAATAAATAACAGAATAGAAGAGAACAAAACCTCAATTACATACTTAAGAGTATAATAAAAATAACAGCTGAAAATAGAATAACACATACAAAGTGAGTACATAACATCAGCGAAATCGCAGTAAGTCTTCCTCAGAGGAGATTTTAATGGCAGGCGTACTCTTTTCGCTACGAACATATACAGCGCCTTTGAGCGTGTGTGTATTTAACGAAAGAATACGAAATATTAACAATTAGAAAACCCATTCTGAAAACTTGCCTCCAAATTAATGTAGCGTGTTTCACGATGTTACACAGCTCCACGTCACGAAACCTAAGAGAGATTTAGAAATCATATGCCTAATATGCCTATTAAAGAAAAATTGGAGCTAAAAATTATACAAGATCTTTGACCTCAACGATAAGTTCTAGCGGTGCGAACGCTAATGCAATGTGAAGTTTCTCATAAGGAATTTTAAAGCAATTTTTATTATTTAAGGAAACAATGGAATTAAAGTTGTTGCAGAGGCGGCCGATGTCATCGTTTTTGTATCTGGATTGTGAACTAATGTGATTAGCGTTATTCTGCAGATCACCAAGGGAGTTGAATTCATAGTCAACCAGATGAGGGCTCAACATTACTGCTTCCACTCTTCTTCTCTTCAGTAGCAAACCAATTCCCAACATCAATCTGAGCGGTAAAACCCTCTCTCGACGAACAAAGCTCAGGCTCATCAGGCCCGTGCTACAGCATGGCGCAGATGCACGAACGCTATCAACATCGGATGATGTGGCCTTTTGATTGGTAAAGAGAAACATTTTCCGAAATAATTTTGGACCGTTACGTCTTTGCGATAATTTACAACGAATCTAAATATTCTATATTTTACTAAATGATAACGCGAATTCTTTTAAATTTGTTATAAATAATTTTATTAGGGAGTGAAATACTTAATATGTCAAAATTTTGGAAAATTGGTTATACGAGTATTTACTATAATATTCTTGATGTCTTGATCTAAAGAAAATAGGGAACATCATATATCTACGTCAAATATCTGGAAAGATATGGTGAATAGTAGTTCATCTTAAATACATATTTAATATATAGCCTGGTATATAGGATCTATATACATCTGCATTCAATATATACGCAGCTACAAGAAGTTTTGCTAAAAAAATTCATCAGGCGAATTTCGAAGTGTGCGGACGTTTGATATCTGGTGTTTGACTCTCTTTCGTGCATTGAACTATTATTTATTTTAACTGGTTGTGAAAAGGTCCAACCATGTCTACGGGGAAATAGGGTTTCCCTACTTTCCTCTAGCACCGATTTTCTGAGCTTACACCTATAATATTTTCCAAAAGTGATATCTCCAAATATGTTATGCTTATTTTGCAAGACGGAAAGACTCCGCTTTCCCATTTATCTCGCTGTGCTATTTGCAAAGCTATATTAGCTATAAGCAAAGATGTGAACACGATTACTGAACTATGCAGTGGAAGTCTTCTATTGCAAGTTCAAAATAAAATTACTACCGAAACCACATGCCTGAAAAATAAATTTCAGAAGAGCTTAAAACTTTTGGAGTAACTGCAGTGTACATATTCCATTGTAAAGGCGAAGGTACCCTAACGTCCAAGATTCCTTACGAAACCAACTGGAATGCTTCTAACATTTGAAGCCTACAAACTTCCATAAAATATCGATGAAACCTTTCGAAAACTTTCAGCCCGCCCTTACATTCCCAACCCTATGCGTTGCAAAAATTGTCAGAGGCTCAGGAAACGTGCCGTTTCGACGGGGTCGGACCAGAGGGAGACGGGGGTTTCATGAGATGGTATGTGAGAAGGTGTTTGGTATCGTGCGGAGAAAAGTACAGCGGCAATCGCGAGGCAGCAGGGACTTTTCATCTAGGATTGGTGGTGTTTGGGCTCCTAATATGGCATTGACAAGGCGAGAGTCGATAGTGGTAGAGACTGTCTCTTTGTGGATGTTGCTTAGGACCTACCGGTGCGGCTCGTACTTTGCTGGCGATTGCGGTAGTGTGCGCAGAGAAGAAGAGCAGGCTGTCAACTGTAACCCCAAAATCTTGGGGTGATTACCCGTCGGAATGGGGGTGCCATCGATATGGATGTTAAGATCCACCATGATCTCCTTCGTATTGGTGGTAAAGAGGGTCGCAGAGGACTTTGTAGGGGAAAACGAAAGGTTTCTCCCTGTGAAGAAACGGGCAGGATCGGAAAAATATCCATTTTTTTCGGTCATTTATTCCATTGCCGGTGACCATTATCGACCAATCATCGTCAGATGAAATTATGGTGACATCTGGCGGTTGAGGGAGCTTGGAGATATATTGATTAAACAAGAGTTTAGACAGGACGCCACCCGGCGGTACCCCTTGTTTAATTCTTCAAGGTTTCGATGTTGAGGCTCTTAATAATACCGATTATTGACGACCACATGGGTAATTCGAGGGCAACCGTTACAGTCTATGTGGGAGAGTTGATGCCTCCACGTCGGCTAGTATCGTGAAATGGCTTGCAGTGTCAAAATCCCCCAAAGGATGCTTCGTCGGGTTGGACAAGGACTTCGCGGTGGACCAGAGCTTACCAACACCTGCAATCAGGTTACAGGACTTAAGATGCTCCTCCCACTTGTTCCGCTTGCTCTGGTCCACAAGCCTCCGCATCGCCCTGTTCAGTTTCCTAATATAGGGATTACGGGGATCGGAGTGGCGAAAGCTGTCACGCTCATTTGCTAGCGCAGCCGCAGGGATCTTCAGGATGAAGCGAGCCGCAGCAAACGCAACCACCTTGCGCAACTTCTGCTCACATTTGCGAACGTCGGTGGGTGTAGGAAGAGCTCTGAAAGCATTCTCAGTGAGCTCCGCGAACCCAACCCAATCAGGCTTTTTAAAGCTGACATAGGTCCGGTGGTCCGCGGAGACAAAGTCAATCGAGATGATTATGGGTAGGTGGTCTGATGGAAGCGATAGCATAAAGCGCCACGTTATGCTATTTATCAGACCTGCTACCAACTACTCATAATTCTGGTGGGGGCCATCTTGCAGAATATCGAATCGTCTATCTGTTCTGCCAAATCATTCCCCCTAAGATCTGCTGGTAGGCTTGAGTGCCAGAGATCGTGGTTCGCGAGTCACCTCCATTACCTCGCTCGCGATCGTTACGATGCATATTGTAGCCGTTGCCACTCAAGTACGTTTTTGTTTCCTTTTTTAAATATTAAGAAGTGCGCGGAAAATATGTACCGAGAGGGTTTACGGTTATTAAAAGTCTGCTAAGCTTTGACGAAGTGGATGTACATATCGAGATATTTTTATTAGGACATATGTATGTGTGTAGATATGTTTCTTTGGCACTTAAGTGTGGTCCTTTTACCCTTGAGATGCCCTATGGTAAGACCATATACTCCTGCTGTGCTTCACATCAGAGTAACACAGAACTATGGTCATGATATCGGGCACAAAGTATCGATATGGTACTGATTCAAAGTATCTCCATAATTGGGTACCCATAAATATCGAATTTCAAAAAGTCGATATCCAAAATATCGTTACTAAATTTGTAATGAAGTTCAGTCACATTTCCTTGTAAAATCTACCCTATTTCTCAGTTAGAAAATATTTGCACAAGTACCAATTATGTCGTTCGCTTGACGTGCCGAATTTGAAGACTCCAGTTTTCTCCAATTTCTGGTATAATATAATTAATTTACATATATATAAATAAGTCTGAAAAATACTGATAGGAAAGTGGCTCTCTGCCCCCATTTGTATAAAAAATGCTTTGTCTAGTGTCAATCGGGCCTCACCATTTCAAGATAACCGGCCCACTGGGTCATGCTTTTCGTTTTTCATGAATCTAGAATATCTTGTTTCTTGATCAATATGATCATTAGGGGTGTCCTTATTTGTAAGGGGAAATTTCAAAATGTTTATATTACAGTTTCCCGGCCAGAATTTGGTTCCTTTATGTATTTAAAGTAAACAGTTAAAATTTGGGGTCAATACGATAACATTTAGTGGGCCCGGAAGCCACCTGAAAAATTTAATAGGTCAGTATGGGCAAATATTGTACATATTTTATTTTTCTTCATACATATTACATATTTAAATTTATATTTTACATTAAATCAATTTTTTTGTATGATTTGTATTTTTTGCGATACGATTCAACAATTTGGAGTACCAACTGCTTTTCCTCTTTATCATTCGTTAAAATTTTGTTGTAGTCTTGCAAAAATTTTATTCCTCTTTCAGCGGGATCATTAACAACTTGTAAGTTGCGGCAAAAAGTCCAAATATTTTCGAAATCTGAATTATTTTCCCATTGGGATGGATCCACGCTCAAAAAGGCTGAAGATAACCCAAAATTATTGAAAAAAAAATTTGTCTTTTCTGAAACAAAATCGCTAAGTTCGTAAGTTCGAAAATCTGTCAATTTTGAGTGGCTTCGGCTATTTTTTAAATGAACAACTGGTTCCTTGCTTTTTAATTGTTTTATCATTTTACGTTTTTCTGCGTGGGTAACTGATAAGTCAAAAAATGATAACGCTACTGTTTCTTTGGCGATGTACCATAAGTGGTTAGACATTTTTTTAATAATAGCTTCTGAAATTGTTGAATCTGTATCTGTATAATTTAGAGCGTCTTTAATAAAGAAAATATCTTGATTAGGTGCTGAATTCGCATTTGTACTTCCGAACCAACTTTTGATGTACATTTTAACAATGAAAATACAAATATCGCGGATGCCACTCAATTCCCTGGTTGTAAGTTTAAACTGATCACGTAATAAATATACTTTGAGACAATAGATTGCTTTTGCCATCCACCGTGTGTTGCTGGTTGCACCTGGAGCACATAAATTAAAGCAATCTGCACCAAGGAAAGTTAAAGCAAGTTGTAGCATTTCTTTGTAGTCATCGCGGCTATGCGATTTTTTCAATTGGTCCTGCAAGAAGCTTACAAGAGCGTCCCGTTCCACTTGGCTTATTTTTGATGCCACAAATTTATCATCAACACTAGTTTTAAACAAGGTTTTCTTAAGGTTCGGCCAGGCCTTCACAAATCGTTCAAACAAGAGTATTTCTGGAGCTGAGTTTGACATCATCTTTGATTCAAAAACGTTGCGCAAAATAATTTCGTACATATGATGACGGCATGGTAGGTGCATGAGATTGCGTTGCAGTTTTTTTTCCAAAAGGACTGCGGCTCCATTTTTAACACCAGTATTGACAGCAGTTGTATCATAAGATATGCCTTTAACAAGTTCAACAATGTTCCAATCGACTAATCTCTGATAAACAGTTTCAGCAATATTTGCACCAGTCGACGACTGTATCTTTGGTGCTCCAAGAAATTTCGATGTTCCATCGTAGCTAATTAAAACAGCAATTCTTTCCACTTTACTACGACCTTTTATATCTGTCATGAACTTCCCATCAAAATGAACAACTAGTGCTCCATTTGCATTGGCCTTGTTAAGTGTTTGAATAAATTAACATTAATAAAAGTGCATTGTCAACTATAGGGAACTCACCTTTTCTTTAAATTCAGTAGAAATATCTTTGAATTCTGCAGACCGATTTTGTTGACGCATACGATGAATTGTTGATCGATTAATAACAAGTTCTTCCACACAATGACCCAATGCTTCAGCAGCGGCTACTAAAATATGTACGGCCATACCATCTGACACTTTGGCATTGTCTAATGCTGCTAACAATCGTGGTGTTATGATACTTTTAGTGCCTCGTCGCTTTTTACACTCAGTTTGCAAACAATTTTTTTCCAACGGAATTACTACATTTTCATTTCCAGCTTCCACAAGTACTATATCATTTTCATTGCTTTCCTCGATTATATTAGAACATTCAGAATTTTGTTCTTCATACCGCCTTTTTCGTAATGCTGCTTTCTCCTGTCTTTCTTGTGCACGCACTTCACGATCGTACAAAACCTTATCAACACCCATCATGCAACCTGGCCGTCCTTTTTGACGTTGCATTTCAAGAAATTTCTTATCTTCTACTAACTTCATTTTTTCAAGCGCATTAGCGGTGGCCATGTCAAATAAATCATCCAAACTTCCAACAAACATATCAACGACTTCTTCCTATGAATTGGATCTCTTTTCTGGAACTGTTTTCAGGATTTTTTTCCAACTTTCGTACAGTTTCAATAACTTCTAAATACATTTATCTTCTTTTCTTATCGGTATTCGTGCTTGTTGCCAAAATATTTGTGCTGCTTTGATAGCAAGTTTTGCGCTTTCCTTTGCTGAAAGATCTACGAATCTCATATTGTAAAACAAAACTTCTAAAACCTGCCGATTAGATGGAAGTTTTGCACCTGTAATTTGATGCATTATGTATCCAATCAAACTAACTTTTCTTAAATTGGCAACTGACATTCGTGTTGCTAAACTAGACATATTAGTTTATTTTATATACTTCACTTTTTACACTTTAAACACAACCGCCCACCGAAATTCAAACAATTTTAAAGTATTTATTAAACCAAATAATTATTCTTCAAAATAATTGTTATTTCTTGCTTGTGAACGCTTACAATTATATTTACTTATTAAAATCACAATATGCACAAGAACCTCTTGCATGCTTTTGGAAATATTTCACAGCAGAAATGTCCCGTTATGAGCAGTTACTATTTTATTTTCTGAACGACTTATTGTCGCCACACAGTTCACCTTTTCTCAGGAAATTTGTTTGCCTACAAACAGCGCGCTCAAAATGTAGAAACAAATTTCGGTAAATTTGCAAAATATCAAGCTTGTGTTGCATGCCTTTTTTTTTAAATACGCAAAATTATCACAATTATTTTAAATGTTATTACCAAATAAGAATACAAAAATGGAATAATTATTTTTGTATACATATATGTTTTGTTAAATATACTATAAAAACTGCGTCTAATATAAGGCGAATGTATGAACATTGATATTTGCCCATACTGACCTATTGAATTTTTCAGCTGGCTTCCGGGTCCACTAAATGTTATCGCATTGACACCAAACTTTTACCGTTTTATCTAAATACATAAAGGAACCGATTTATGGCCGGGAATATATAGAAAACCGATGTTTGAAAATAAGGACACCCCTAATGATCATATACGCATTTTTTTCTTTTGAATGCGATTTTTTGCGATTTTTCTGCGATTTCAATTTCGCTGTGAAAATCTTATTTCTCTGTCTTTATATGTATAAATTTTGATAATACTAGAAAAATGTTTATAATTAGTTGAACAACAAAGTTCGAAGAAAAAAATTGCAAATTCATGTCCAAAATTTGGCCCTTCTTGTAAAAATTTTATTTCTCGAATAATAAATAAAAATACTGTTTACAAAAAATTGTATCTTTCAAATAAAAATGCCTTTTTTCATTTTTCCGAAAACAAATTTTTGACATGATTTAATTGCATTATATCGTTATTTTTTTATATTGGTCGTATGCGGAAAGTTACTTAACTTAATTTGGAAAAATTAAAGACTTACTTGAACATAGATAGGCAGTAGATAGGAGTAGGAAAATATATAAAAATACACGAAGTAAATATTTCAGACACCTTATATCCGCCTTATATAATATCGGGTGTTTTTTTTAGGGGTATAGAACTTCGAATTGAAATAAAACACAAGAAAATCGTTTTAAGGTCCATCAATTTGGCTTTATTGGAAGGATAATTTTATGCCATTAATGTTTAAATATGATTTCGGGCATGTGGCCGCCGCGGCTGGCTCGAATAAAGCCAATTCTACAGGTCCAATTTTCAACCACTTTTTCGAGCATATGGGGCCGTATGTCGGCAATAACGCCACGAATGTTGGCTTCCAATTCCCCTAACGTTTCTGGTTTGTTGGCGTAGACGAGCGACTTCACATATCCCCAAAGAAAATAATCCAATGGTGTCAAATCACACGATCTTGGTGGCCAATTTACAGGTCCATTCCGCGAAATTATGCGCTCATCGAATGTTTCCTTCAATAAATCGATTGTGACGTGCGCTGTGTGGCATGTAGCGCCGTCTTGTTGGAACCACAACTCATCCACATTCATGCCATCCAATTCGGGAACAAAATAGTCGGTTATCATGGCTCTATACCGGTCTCCATTAACGGCAACTGCCTCTCCAGCATTATTGCGGAAGAAGTATGGCCCAATGACTCCACCAGCCCATAGAGCACACCAAACAGTCAGTTTTTGTGGATGTAATGGCGTTTCAAGGGTCTCATGTGGATTCTCTTCACTCCAAATGCGGCAATTTTGCTTGTTGACGTAGCCATTCAACCAAATATGAGCCTCATCACTGAACAAAATTTTGCGATGAAAATCAGCATCGAGATCAATCTCATTTTCGGCCCATACACCAAAATCACGACGCATTGCATGGTCTCGCGGCTTTAATTCTTGCACAAGCTGGATCTTGTAAGGTCGCAAGCCAAGATCTTTGCGCAAAATCTTCCATAAAGTTGATGGACAAAGCTCCAATTGCTGTGCACGGTGGCGAATCGATTCATTCGGGTCCTCTTCAACACTTTGCTCTACAGCGGCAATTGTTTCTTCGGTGCGCACTGTTCGACGTCTCTGCGGATGCGTATTATCACATAGAGTAAACGTAGTGCGAATACGATCCATGGTTAACCGAATTAGTTGCTCTGATGGACGATTATGTCGACCATAAAATTGACGGAGCTCGCGGTAAACTTCGCGAACTGAACCATTATTTTCGAAATAAATTTGCACGATTTGCAAGCGTTGTTCTTTTGTCAACCTGTTCATGATGAAATGGTAAACCAAACTGAACATAAATGACATTAGAGTTGCCAGATTTGACCACAAAATGCCAGTTTTATCTCTATTCGAAAAACAAACCTGTAAAAAAAACACCCGATATTATAAATAAGAAATTATAACTATTACTATTTACGAATTCATTCAATCAGAAAAACCAAAATCAGAGAATGAAATCAAATCAAACTTTGAGTAATGAAGCTGAGTTGCGTCACCTACTCTGTATTTCGTTGACTTTTAAATGCTGTAAAAAAATCCCTCTCAATATTAGAAAAGAGATCCCTACGGCGGTCAAGTCTCCGTTAAAATCGCATACAACGACCAAACAACAAGCACTGGGGTAGTAATAATCCCTGAACCGACTGAGCGCATGATATTGGAGATGGACTGATAAAACGAAACATTGCCATAAGCTAGACGGGCAATCTGTGTACATACGAGCGAGGAAGAGAGCAATAAGTTTGTGAAGCAGCACCAAACACCCTTCGCCAGCCCTACAGGACCCAGTACCACCGCCGACCATATGATTATTTAAGTTAGTTGTAGCTTTTTGACATAATTTTCATAGGGTTATCTGTCGAAAATGCTTCATCTAACTTTAAGTGCCAATTTAATTTTGACTATGAATACGCCTCAATGCAAAAAAGCTGCAACTAACTTTAAGTACTTACCAACTTAAATTTATGAGTACGACCCATAATTTTCAATGGGCTATCTATCAAATTAGGGCGCAACTAACTTTAAAGTAGATTTTTTTTTACTATAAAGGTTTCCACAGAATCTCTTACAAAAATCGGTTGGTGGTAGAGAAAACGAGGTCTATATTCAGATTACAAACCAATCTCTTAAGATGGCAATTATATTTATCCGTTAGATTTTTAAGAAATCTTTAAAGACGATAAATATTGCAAATATTTTAAATTTTGGCGGAACTTTCCTTTAAAATAAAGAGTAATGTGCCTAAGACAAAATTTTTCTTATTCTGACATTGTGATTAATTGATGTTCAGTACTAATGAAATAATAAAACATTTCATCATTGCCGAGTCGAAGTGCCTTTTGATATGCATATGCATGGGTTTCTGTATACTCATATATATGTACATATGTATGTATAGTTCATAATAAAATGTTTTAAAGGTCACTTTTACGTCGCAATAAATCGTTTTAATTTAAGCTAGTTGTTTGACAACAAATGTTAAAATGAATTGATTATTTGCCGTTAGCACAACACTCTAAAATAAGCCTTAAACACTATAAAAGGCCAAAAACTCGTAACTGCGACCCCACAGGCTTTGGGCAGGTGTTAATTTCGTCGAGATTACAAAAACAAAGAGTAAACAATCGAAAAAGGTTGTATACTGGGTATACTGTATATCTTACGTATACTACTTTTAGCGACATCGTGAAAAGAATACGGAAGGTGTCGCAGATTATGGTACCCCTAACCCTTTCATAGAAATTTTTTTACGTCACTACAGATTTTGTTTACAGAGAAACCGTTTATGTATGTATAGTCACAACCAAGCGTATTCTCTCCCAGGTGTTTAACAATTTTAGTGTGTAAATCTGGTGGAACGTCACAGCCAAGTTTCTCTCTGAATTTTAGATCAATCAGCGCAATCTTGTATTCTATCATTATTGTATTGGAGACTGAACGAACAACTGCATTCGGGCGTATTTTGAGAACAATTCGTAGACAACCACACAAAAAACGCTGGTTATATTTACATTGTACTTCAGTACATACGAGTACTGCGAAGTCTGTTGAATTTTGATTTCTGTCCTATGCCTAGAGAGTGGTACCGCTGTTCTCTTTTCTCTCATTACCTCTATTCTCTCACAAACAAAAACAAAATTGGTAAACATATACTGAGAGACTCCCTATGCGGTATGTTTCACTTGCCATTTTTATATATGCAATGCAATACAATGTTAGTATAAAGGAAGCTAAAAAGCACGCTGTCACTATCTCAGACAGGCACCCTATCATTTTTGTTTATGCATAGGTTTCCCAGCCGCTGCTATATATGGATTGGCAAGGCGAATTTATATCAGGTGGTGTCGAATACCGAAAAACAAAATGCTCGTGTGTTTTCTCCTACGGTTCAAGCTGTCAAAGTTTATATATACAGTGAAATTCTCCATAACCGCATACTCCCCGTCGCAGTGTTTTTGTCCGGTTATGGAAGATGCCTGTAAGTATCAATTTCAAGTGGTCAGAATTTATCGACAAATATGTTGTATGAATATTACATACTCATGGATCATTCCATTTTTCCTTTAATGGGCAGTACATTTTTTTGTAGCATGTTACTATAAAGTTATAAAAACAGGGTCACAGCGATATTTTAGCAAACTGAATGAAACATTGTGCGCATAGATGTTAAAGGGAGTCTCCAATTTCGTTTTTATCAACACAAATACGATTGGGATTTGTCCAAAGAGGAACTAAACGAAACTACGACGAACCTTAATTGAAATTTTTTTGAATTTCTTCCGTTTGTTAAAGTATTTTTTAACAAAATACTAACGCTGTCCGGTTATAAGGATTGCCCGAAATCTGCAATTTTACTGTATTTTGTTTTTGCTTACATGGCTTCAGCTTTTTATTCAACTCCATCTTATATAAGTTCGCCTTGTGCATTAGACTTCCCTGGGGTTTGGTTCATAAGCAGTACAAATAAACTTCTCTACAGGGTGTTTACATGTACGTTCATACATAAATTCATATGTAAGTATACGAGTATATGAGCATAAACTTTGTTCTATAAAACAATATATTAGTAATGAAGCTATTTAATTCAACATCATTCATAATACGAGTATCACATACGTACACGCATTTACTAGTTTACTTATATCCGAATGAAGTGCAAGTGAAGTCAAAATGTTTTTGGTAAATTTTTTAACAAGTTGTTTTATAATTTCCTTAAGTGCCTTTCTGTGGTCACGTAAGAAATACTATATATTGATGTATAAATTGCCGGGTCGGATTGGATTTCCCCTATTGGGTAACGCTTTAAAAATTAAACAACGAGATGGTAAATGCTCTTTAGTAATTTTGATACTTACTTAAAATTACATATCAGTATAAATTTCAGCACTTTTTACTCGCCTATTTAGCTAAATCCGTTTTCAACGTAATTTTTCACAATTAATCACAAATAGCAATAGAAAGTCTTTCGTCACTAAAAATATTGCCTACTCTTATTTATGAAACATGCAGACAATAACAACTTCTGCCCAGTTTTTATAAGAAACCACGTATGGATTCAGTCAGTGGAACGAAATTGCATAAATCGGTGAACACGATTTTTTACTGCAAACTGGGTTTCGCTGTTATAGTTATTTGCCGTTGATAGTAAAAATAAACCAAAATGGTGTTTTTGACTTTTTTCAAAATATCAACAAGCTTTCATCTAAAAACTCAAAAATTATACACTTAATTAAAACCCTTAACAGTAAAGATCACTTTATCGTACCATAAATGTATGTATTTGCGTTTGCTCCAGTGATTTTTTATTTTATCGGTTATAAAGTGATGTAGCAATTCAACTCATTTCTCGGTTTGTTTGAATATACCCAAACTATTTTTTAACATCGGCGTTGTCATTATTAAAAGCATATGACGAAAGTGGCTCTTAACTAATAAATTTACAATTTAATTATAATTTATTATTTAGTAGAAACAATCTACCAGCCCGATAAGTAAAGAGATAGATATGAAAACGGTCTATAAAATGTCTCCAAAAATATTTGCAAAAAAATGTGACTTGAACACTCAAAAATAGAAAAAAATGGGAATGAAGTAGCGCTAAAGAAATATGTATAATTTTGTTGAGAAAACATATGTTATTTCATGTACGTTTTTAATAGTTTTGAAGAAACCTTCACTCGGGAGAAAATGTCGCAATTTGAAGAAAATATAAAGAAACTTTTAGTCGTTCCTTTTTTATGAGTGTCTCGTGGAACTCATTGGAGAAGGTATCGAAAGTTAAGCAGCTATGTAGAGAGGCTGCAACGGACCGCGCTTATTGGAATCAGTGGCGCGCTTCAGACCACACCCGCACTCGGGCTCAACATTCTGCTAAACGTACTGTCTGTGGACATTGCCAGGAAGGAAATTTAAGCTTCCGGACTACTGTAGTGTGTTTCAGGCGGAGGTGGCCGCAAACAAGGAGGCAGCCGATTAGCTATTCACCAATGTAATTCCCTTTAAACGGGCAAAGTCAGACCGCCATGAAGACCTTAGGCTCTTGAAGGTCAGGTTCCAACTTGTCGGAGAGTGCCTGACTTATCTCTCAGCCGCCTCTGAATACCTTGACACTGGACTGATTTGAGCGCTGGGGCATAGCGACATTGCAGGAAACTGCATAGCTGCTGAGCTCGCTCGGCGGGGTACCCTGGAAGTCATTACTCCATGCAGGGAGAGGGTGGAGGTTCACCTGGCCGCCAACGGACTTATGTTGGATAGATGGGCTTTATGTGGACCCAGCGATCGCTGGAAAACTACTACGGGGCCTTCGAAGGGCCTGAAGGCGCTAGCAAAGCGACAACTCTAAATATTGTCCCTGACACTTTTTACCGCAAGTTATGCCTTTGCGAGACTGAGGTTCTGGTACCTAAGCTCTTACTCTTTAATCACCCCAAAAGAGCTCTCAGTGGTCATACCTTAATAACCCGGGTTTCAGGCGGCCTAGGGCTGTTGTCGGATTATTCTGCTCAGAGCTGGCATCGAGTCAACCCCTGAGTCAGAAACCTATTTTTGCTGCGTCAGCCAGAGAAGGCTCCATCCACTTCGATAAGGTGTAATTCGTGCGACGGATGGACCCATCTTTAGGTCTGCTCAGGCCTTAAGATCCGCAAGAAGTGGTCGACAAATCCATGTTGTTCGCGCCCTAGCATCGGTAGAACCTCCACGATTCAAAGGAGCACACAACAACAACATGCTCGCTTCTCTCCCACCCAGCTCCGCCCCTCGTGTGGGGACTTCCCAACATCTCCTGTTACCCCACACATTCTTCTCCGTGTGTCAGGCCAGGATATACCGCAATGTGACATCAGTCAGCATCAACTCGTGCCACTTTCGTGTGTGTTCTGGTCTGCGCACCACTCGTGTCTGGTCGGGTGACTACCTGGCCCGTAGTGGCGCTGCCAAGCAACACCACAAGGCAGCCTAGTATGCCTCTGCATGTGCAGCAAGGACCAAGTGGACAACATCACCCTTTCCTCTCTCCGCGACCCTGCATCACCTGCTGCCCAGCAGGATATCAGCCTGACATAGGTGCGCTCCTGAGAGGTGAAAACTGTTTGGATCTCTGGAAATCAAGCCAACCAGCATATCGTAAGGGAAATGATTTGACAGAGCAGATAGACGATTCAATATTCTGCGCGACGGACGATGACGTCCCTACCAGGATTACGGGTAGTTGCAGCAGCTCGCCTGACGTAATAACAGCTAGTGCGGGTCTGATAAATAGCAAAACGTGGCACCCTATATAATCGCTATATTAGGGATTTGAACGTGGCGATTCGGAGGCTTGTGAGCCAGAATAAGCGGAAAAAGAGGGAGGATCATCTGAGGTCCTGTAACCTGGTCGCAGGTGCTGGTAAGCTCTCGTCCACCGCGAAGTCCTAGCCAGCCCGACGAAGCGTGATAACCGAGTGGAAATTTCATTCTGGGACCGGGCTTCGTCGTACCCGAAGAGATGCGCTAGCTATTTTAGCCGGCCATTCATTCTGAATACTTCGGGAAATAGGGCAAAATGAAAGGTGACCAGAAAAATGCGCAAACAGTCAAACACCACCGCGGCCATTACTTTCACCTGTGGCCAGGTGAATGAGGCCATCGGGAAGGCGAAAGCCTCCAAGGCGATTGGCCCTGATGGGCTAAAAATTTGGGCCCCGCGGGAGCTGAGTTTCTCGCGGGGATCCCCAATTTGTCCATGGTCACCCGCGACATTCCTGACATTTAGATGGTTGAGAGGGTGGTCCCACTGCTGAAACAAGGGAAACCAGCCGACAAGGCTGACTCCTATCGGTGGATTTCCCTGCTTTCGCCAGTGATGAAGACAGTTGGGGTCCAATTCCTCCCGTAATACAGTGATCACCTGGCCTGGGCTAAGTAGCTTCCGGAAGATGCACAGTACAACAACAGCACGCACTGCCATAAACACACAGGCGAATGGCGGTCTTAACCAGAACAGCTCGGGCGAGAGAACCATCCTAACAGCGTTGGACCTGTCAAAGGCACGGTAAGCCATTCCGCGCTACTACGCTGCTCGCGAATTACTTTTGTGGTCGTCAATCATCGATATTATTTAGAGGCCCAACATCGAAACTAAGGAAAATTAAACAAGGGGTACCGCCGGGTGGGGTCCTATCTCTTATCTTGTAATTGACAAGCAATGCAATTAATTCTTTACAGGCAGAAACTTGGCGTTGTAACCAACAAAGTCCCCGGTGACCCTGCCTACCACCATCCATGTCGATGGCACCCCCATTCCGATGGTTAATCACCCAAGCATTTTGGGAATTATATTTGACAGCCTTCTCGCCTTCTCTCCTTCTCTTAAGGAGCACAACCTCATGCTCAGCAATCAGTTCATTGATGGGTGTCACCATTTGGAGTACCCAAAAAGGCATCTGCTTGCAGATGAGCCCCATCCAAGGTACATCAGAAGGCATCTCCTTGAACTGAAAGGCGAGATCCGGCCACACGAAACTCAACTGCTGGATCCTGTCCAGACCTGAGAATTCCTAAGCAACATCCACAAAGAGACAGTCATCGACTCTCGCCTTGTCAATGCCGTATTAGGCGTCCAACCACCACCAATTGTAGATGAAGAGTCTCTGCTGCCTCGCGAGTCTCGCTCTACTCTGGCCCAATTAAGATCTGGATATTGTAGTAGACTTAACTCCACCCTTTACGGAATCAACCTTGACATACCAAACACATGCCCGGCATGTGCAAATTTTCTGCATGATACCAAACACCTAATCCCATGCCCACTCAAACCAACTTATCTAACCCCCTCTCCCTCTGGTCCGACCCGCGTCAGCACATTTCCGGGGCCTCCCTCTAGACGACAACGACCATGCCACTACAAAAACTACAGCAACAGCTCTCTGGTGTGGAAAATAGTTTCTGGATACGCAGCACTTCCCCAGTTAACCATTTTTATGTGCGTTACCGTTCTAACAATAAGTGGTATCACAATGGGCTTCTTTAGCTACTATGTCTAAGTGAGTTCCCTCAGTGTGGACTACCACATCAACCTAACCTGCGTTTGCAGCTAAAGGAAATTTTATCTGAGCTAAAGCGTTCTTTTGCATTCTGATTACAATGAAACTGGCCTACTAAAGAGACTCGTTCTTGGCCTACTAAATTCAAACATATCAATTTCTGCCTCACTAAGTTCAACTTCTTGCTTACTTACTTAATTGGTGCTAAAGGGTGGTTAAATTTTAAGGGCCAATGTTGATTTTGAATAAAACACAAATTATTTTGGAAATTATTGTAATTTCTTTTTATTATGATAATATGGTGTGGTTCAATTATGTATGGAACAAAATATCGGCCAAATGTCCGCCACGCCCTCGGCGATGGTCCAAATTTTCGATTACGCTGAGGCATAATTGAGGTTCTATGCCGTTAATGTGCCAAATTATCTCATCCTTTAGCTCTTGAATTGTTGCTGGCTTATGGACGTACACCTTTTCATTCAAATAACCCCAAAGAAAGTAGTCCAACGGTGTCAAATCACATGATCCTGGTGGCCAATTGACATCGCCACCACGTGAGATAACACGACCATTGAATTTGTCGCGCAAAAGAGCCATTGTTTCGTTGGCTGCGTGGCAAGTGGCACCATCCTATTGGAACCACATATTGTCCACATCCATATGTTCCAATTCGGGCCATAAAAAGTTCGTTATCATCTCACGATAGCGAACACCATTCACAGTAACTGCCTAACCGGCCCCATTTTGGAAAAAATACTGCCCGATGATGCCGCCAGCCCATAAACCGCACCAAACAGTCACTCTTTGTGGGTGCATTGGTTTTTCGACAATTACTCTTGGATTATCATTCGCCCAAATGCGGCAATTCTGCTTATTGACGAATCCACTGAGATGAAAATGTGCCTCATCACTGAAGACGATGAGTGCACGATATGCATTTTGATTTGAACGCCCATTTTCATAATAAGCCTGAATAACTTTAACACGTTGCTCGATTGTGTATCTTTCCATGTTCAAATTGAAATAGTCTGAAATTAAGAAATGCCAAATGAAATGCAGAAAAAAACTTGACGTTTAGGTGTGGTTCACATTCAACATCGGCCCTTAAAATTTAACCACCCTCTTATAACCGCTTAAGCGATTCTGACCGAACTTCTCCTACAGTTCGTGGTGTGCGTTTTGATGTTGTAACACAAATTGAGAGATCTACAGTTTTCCGCCTACTCGGAACGGCGAATATTTTTTTTGTGAGAAGTTTTTGCATGGCAGAAATACATTCGGAGGTTTACCATTGTCTGCCGAGGGGCGACCGCTATTAGAAACAACTTTTGTATAATTTTTGATGTCACTTGCCCCAGGCAGGATTTGAAACCGGGATCTACGGCGGCCATCTTCATTTTCATTTTTGAAAATGATGCATTCCTTTCTTTGGAGGCGTATCAACAAATTAGTAAAGAAAAACGCTATAGCGTCTTGATGTTTAATACATGCGCCAACAATTTCTGTGTAAAACTGGGAACAATGTGCTAAGTAATTTCAAATATCTCCCAATTTATCATACGCGTGTATGTGTTAAAATCGAATTTTATGATTTTTTGTTCGAAAACACGGACAACTACTTCTGATGTATTCTTATGCTTATATATCTGTGGCCATATAGAACAGTGAGAGTGTTGGTATCTATCAGTGGCATTGACCATATTACAAAATATGTGGCGCTCAATTACAATGAAACAGTGAGCAGTTACAGAGAAGGTGTGGATTTATAAAAATTAATTTCGCAAAGTTTTTAAACATTTTTAGAGCACTAATATTATTTGCATATCATCCATTGGCTTTATTCTTTATCTATTCTGTAACAGATGAATTGATTTGCGTCGGCAGCGATTTAGAATTTGGGCTAAAATTGATCACTGACATTGTTTGAGAGTCGACTCGGTATAACTTAGATATATACTTATATAGATATTTGGCAAATATAACCCGTCTCAAGAGGATTGAAATATTTTATAACGGAACTTACATTTTTGAAATGTATACGCAAACTATTTCAAATATTGGCAAATATATGTTGGTATTAAAAGCTGTGTGATGTTTTGCATTTTTTTGTACAAATTACAAAAAGGTCGGTTAATCGAAAGCTTTGACCTAAAACCATTTCAGAGAGACTTTATAATATATATGCATGTTCATATAATGTTTCAATGATATACACAAACATACTAAGTCTTTGTAAATATTAAAAATGAGCCAAAGCTGGAAACCAACGAGCACGAAAAAATTCAAATTTTGTTAAAAGTTACAATAACAACAAAACCAATAACAAATTATAATCTGCCAAACTTTGTTTCCTGTTTATTAAGTTTTTATAAGGTATAGCTTAAACTTATTCCTCAGTTTTGGTAATTTTTAATATTCGCAATATTAATAAATATGTACATCAAAAATATTCACTATAATTATTTTAGTAAAGGCTCTACTATTCAAAATCTTAACCCTTTGTTTGCTTAATTTGTATCTTAATAAAAAAGAAGTTTTTTTCTTTTAATGATATTTTTACGTTGTTCTTAACCATTTGACTTTTAATAAAACAATGGCATTTAATTCAATTTATGTTACCAGGTTCAGTAAAGGTATTTTTTTTAAAGTAATCAAAATTTTACTTAATTGTTTATCGGAGGGCGGTCTTTTCAACCGAATTAAAATTTTCTTTGCATAATTTGGAAGTTTTCAATTGCAACAAATTGTTGATGCAACTACCATCAAAATCTGACAAGCAATTTGGTCCAAAATTTCATTAAAGGATTTTATTTGGAAAGACAAATCGCAAAATTGAAGAAACCCAGATTTTATATGAAATAAGAAATAGCACAATAGCTAGTGTTCTTTTTCAACATTAAAACAACAATTCAGATTAGGTATGATCTTACAGTTTACTTTTGATCAATTTTGAATAAAACAAAGTATCCTGTTTGAGCATTGAAGATTATATTTAATACTTATTATAATTACTTTAATTATTATTACTATCATTATTACTATACATTATGCTAATTGTTAAAGTATGCAAAGGCACAGAGGGTGAAATTTTGATAGTTGAAACTGGAAGAAGGAAACTTTATTTGTAGTAAACTTGGCTTCGAGTCCTAGTAACATTTGTCAAAACTAAATATATATTTTATGAAGAGTGATTCACATGATCAAATATTTAAATTTTCTTCCAACTCCTTGCCTAAATTAAATATCTAGTTTCATAACAAAAAAAAAAACAATTCATTGGTTTAAGACAATATGATACGTAATATAATATCAAATACAGTTATATTTTTTTGTCAAGAAATAAGGCTGCCTTATACAATGGTAAATTCAATTTAAAGTAAAGTTATATAATTCAAATTAACAAAACATATTTGACTCATATTTACTTAGATCGAAAGAAATTATTTAAGCCAAATTCATTTGAAGATTGTTTTAGTTTTGGCGCAGATAATACTTTTGTAAAAATATCGGCTAGTATTTTGTCGATGCCAATATAATGTAGTTTAATTTTCCCGCCTTCATTTTTTTTGGATGAACTTTGATTTGATATCGACGTGTTTCTTTCTGCTTGAATACGAGTTATTTTCAGCTATGTGTACAACGTTCTCATTATCGCAAAATAAAGTCATTGATTTAGAAACTTTAAGCACTAACTCCTTTTCCAATCGCTTGAGCCAGATTGATTCCTGTGTCACAGCCACGATTGACATTAATTCGTGCTGTATCGGCTTAGCAAGTTAACAGCGAAGCAGATATCAGGCCGTCTGACCTGAGCGGCATACACCAGACATACAACAGCTTGCTTGTAGGGAACACTATCCATCTATATTTTGTCGTTGCCATTAGTTGGGTACATCTCTTCGGATAGCTTTTGATTTACGTCGAGGGGTGTGCTTACATGATTGCACTCCTCCATGCCGAAACGTCGGATAACACCGGCAATGTAGCGAGATTGGTCAATCTTCATAGTTCCTCCTTTTACATTTTGTGTTATGCGGATGCCCAAAATCGATGATGCTGTGCCCAGATTCTTCATTTTAAAAGTTTTAGACAGCTTTCCTTTCCGTTTGTTCAGGAGCTCAATATCGTTTGAGAAGAGCATGACGTCATCCACGTAAATAGCAACAAATACCATTTTATTGCCAGCAGCAAGAAAAAATACGCATTGATCGACGTTGCTCCGCTGCAAGCCGAAATTAACTAGCGTTATGCTCCAAACGCGGCTTGACTGTTTCAGACCATATATTGATTTTTGCAGCTTGTAGACACGACCAGAGCCATCATCAAAGCCAGTCGGCTGAATCATGTAGATGTCCTCTTTAAGATCATATTTAACCGCTAGGGCGAGCAAAAAACGAATTGAGGTATATCGTGCAACTGGCGCGAACGTCTCGTCGTAATCGATTCCCTGCTTTTGGTTAAACCCCTTTAGAACAAGCCTGGTTTTACAACGTACCGAATAGCCATCAACATTTACCTTTGTTTTAAATGCCCATTTCGATGAGATGGCTTTCGAACCAATAGTGCTGGTAATTCCCAGGTACCGCTAACCTTATGCGATTCAATTTCCTCGCACATTGTAGCTTACCAAAAATCACGTTTTTGCCCTGACATCGCTTCCTCATTGGTATTTGGATCTGATGTTAAATATTCAGTTGCGCAAAGGTTGTAATTTGGTCGTGGTAAGTTCTATAAAACGCGCGAGGGGCGGACTTCTTCAAAGTTAAAGTCAGTAATTTCATCCTCTGGAACGAACTTGACATCGCTATCAGCCTCTGGTACTGAATCAAGGCTCCAATATTTCATCCTCTATTGGCATATCGTCCTCTATTCCATACTTACTTACTTACTTTCTTTCCAACTATATCTTCTATGACTTCACTGGGGCAATATGATTAATGTTATCTTCAATGAAAACTACATCACACGTAACTATAATGTGTTTAGCTAAAGGGTCATACAATCGGTATGCCTTTGATTCAGGGATGTAGGATACTTTGAAATGTTTCAAGTTCGGTCTTTGGCCACACCACAATTCTGCCGGACTCACGTTGTTACCTCTGCGAGGTATTCGATTTAATAGATATGGTGCAGTTACACCTGCTTCAGCACAGAATCTGTCTTCCAAATTTGCATCTAGCAGCATGCGCCTAATTCTTTCAAATATTGTCAGATTTTGCCCTTCGGCAACGTCATTCTGTTCGGGTGTGTAGAGTGTCGTCTTCTGGTGGATAATGCCATGTTTTGTAAGATATTTATTGAATGTTTCATTTACATACTCGCGGCCGTTGTCCGTGCGGAAAGCCTTTATAGTTTTTGAGCATTGATTTTCTACTAAGGTTTTGAATTTAACAAATTCACTGAAAACTAAAGTCTTCGATTTCATTGGGGCCACATTGTACATTTAGAGGACCCATTACGTCACTGTGTATGAGTCCTAGAAGCTGTGTAGCGTGCTGTCCTTTTTCGTTGTGGGATGTTCGCGTCTGCTTACCTTTTATGCAGACTCCCGCGACAGACATGACATGTCACGGGCATCACGGATAGCAAATTTACACACAGGCCAGGACCCTACTCAGCATTTTTGATCATTGCACGCTCATTGCGATCTTTCCCTGCTAGAGAGAGTTGCACATCACCTGTGCACTCAAGGGCAATTTTGTTATTATTCGCGACAACTACTCCCTTGTTGAAAACAGCCGTAGTCTGCATACCTGTCATCGTTATTATGAGTGTTCGCATAAAGCGATGTAGCAATTAAGACTTGACTTCTTTGTGCATTTTGTTTTGGTTTTTATTTCGCTGCTTTCTTACGACAGTTCTTGCCTATGTGCCATAATCGCCTGCACGAATGACAGCGAACTTTTGAGAATGTTTTTGCTTTAGTGTACAGGGCCTCACAGCGTCAGCAGTAGGCGTTCGAGTTTTCTACAACACTTACCAATGCTTGAAACTCATTTGGCGATCCAGCTAGCGGTGCGGTTAGCTCGTCGTCGATATTCAAACCAGCGTTTCTAACCATAAAAGCAGTCATAATCATTGAATTTATATACTCTTGCACAGATTCACAGTCCGACAGCTTGAGTTGCACCAACTTCTTCAATAGTTCAACCTTGCGTGTCAAACCCTTGTCTTCATAGGCTTCTGTGAGGGTATCCAACGCGTCTTTTGCTGACGTTTTATCGGCAAAATGTCCAAAGTTACTTTGCTCCACCCGCATCGTGATTTCAGCCAATGCCTTTTCATTGGCATCACGATCAGCGTCTGTTGCAGTCACAGACAAGCCGTTCTGGATCATTTTCCAGTGACCCTTAATCACCAAATATGGTTATGCCTGACTTTTCCAGACATCAAAATTTTCACGACCACGAAGTCGCTCGACGGACACAGAAAATACGCTCGAAATACAAGCGAAATGGCTATCGATTTAAAATAATGCGTCAGAATATTTTCTACCGAATCTTTCGAGGATAGTTTAATTAAACTCAGCGTAGCAAAGGCTCATAATCTGTTAAAGTATGCAAAGGCACGAGTGTAAAACTAAAAAGGCGTGCGTTCTATGTGTTAGTTTTAACCGGAAGAAGGAAACTTTATTTGTAGTAAACTTGGCTTCGAGTCCTATTGACATTTGTCCAAAGTAAATACATATTTTATGAAATATTTAAATTTTCTTCCAACACTTATAATAAATTAAAAGCATAACATGGTCAGTTAGAGCAAGGCTTCAAAGGCCATCAGCTCAACAGCTTACATACTTCTTGTTAATGGAATTTAGTTACCGGTAATGAAATAAAACTTATACTTACTTATAAGTATCATAACGTTTTATACAGTCATTTTTAAAGTAGTGACGAATTCATATTACACTTTTCAATATGTTTAAGTGCCGAAATGTTTCCGTTTGATAGCTGCCAGTGTTGCACGGTTGCTGCGCGTTAAATGTTCAAAGCAGAAAGTTTGGTTGCATCTGGTGCATTCCGTATAGTTGTCCTTGCTGGAAAAACAATCGATAAAATTCCGATATTATCGATAGTTTTCATTTTTAAGAATTATAGATAGGTTTCATACACTACAGCGTTAAAAACGCATAATGATAATAATAATAATAATAATTTGGCGCGTACATCATAGCTTGATGTTTCGCCGAACTTCTCGTACAATTTGTGATGTGCGTTTTGGTGTTGTATCACAAATTGTAGGGCCTACGGTTTTACGCCAATTGGCAGAAATATACTCGGAAGATTGGCATTGTCTACCGAAGGGCTACCGCTGTTAGATAATACATTTTCTATAATTTTTTTGATTTGTCGGCCATATGTAAGTAAAATTACTAGTAATCGCCAAAATATTCTAATTATTGTTGATCAAATATTAAACTTCAACGTTTGACGAACTCCGGGTTCGTGCTGGGTTGTCCACAGTGGTTGTCCGGGTTCTCCACAAAAATAAATGAGTTCGTCTAGTCTTGTTTTATCAAAGAGGAGTGGGAGTAGAACCTACACACAACCTTCCAAGAGAGGTAGAAAATCCTGCCCGTCTCTAAATATCTATGCTGTTTTTAGAAGAGAGTGAGTAGTACCTGCCCGTCTCTTAATGCCTAATAAACCAATTATTTTTTATATTTACAAATAAGAGAATTGTTAAACAACGCTTATCAATCAAAATATCAAACTTCTTACAAACATTAGACAAGTTTCATCATAATGTTCATTGAATGTGTAAGTTTAAACTTTTCATATAACAGTAAAAAAACAAAATTACCAAACATTAATAGTATTTTATATTCTTACATTTTAAACTTGCACTTTAATGTACTAGAATGGAGTTATATACCTACGTAGGTAGGCACTTTAAAATTTTGTTTTATTTCGGAAAAAACGATCAACTTTTTAATACAACTTTGCTGACTTTCTTCTAAATTTAATTGTGGCTTTCAGAATTTAAAAATGATGTTCCGAATTTGAATTGTAACTTTCTGAACTCAAATTAGAAATTTTAAATTTAACTGCAATTTTCTGAATTTGAAATTAAAATTCTGAATTTGAAATGGAAGTTCTGAACTTTCTGATTTCAAATTCCAATTTTTATTTGATATGCAATTTAATTAGTTTTCTTTGAAAATATACTTTAAATAAATAAAATGGTACAGTCATATCGCCATCGCAAAGACGTAGAGGTCCATGAATCTTTCGGAGTATGTTTCTCTCGAACACACCAAGGGCCGCTTTATCGGATACTGATAGTGTCCATGATTCAGCGCCATACAATAGCACGAGCATGAGGAAGGGCTTATTGAGTGTAATTTTGGATCGTCGAGAGAGGGCTTTACGCCGCAAGTTGCCTATTAAGCCCAAAGAAGGACTTGCTGGCAAGAGGGATTCTACGTTGGATTTCCAGGCTGACATTATTATAGGTATTAATACTGGTTTGCAGTATTAAACAAAAACCTCCACTTTTTCGAAATGCGGAAGCCAAGACGCGAGTGCGCTGACTGTTTATTTTATGACAGGAGGTACTTAGTTTTGCCCTCGTTCACCTCCAGACCCATACATTTCGCTCTTTATCGAAGTGAAATTTCCGATCTTATAGTTACTTCGACTTAAAATTTCTTCTTAATAGCCATATAAAATATACTATAGCAAATACCTATTCTTTACCAGCTTTTGTACGCCATTTACTGACCCTTACACTCTGAAACTACACTTTACATCTCTCGTCCGCTCTAGATTAGAGTTTGGTGTATTTATCTGGATACCATACCACGATTCCCATATCCATAGGATTAAGCGATTACAAAAAACCTTTATACGTTACGCACTTCGTACACTTCAGTTTGGCCGATCCTTTTCAGTCCTTGCCGCATCCATGGGATGCCAGCCTTTGCCTTTATGCTGACATCCACCAGCAGGGCAGAGCCACCTTCCTAATTAAGAGTCCGGACATTGCTGTTGCATGCCATCAAATCATAGTCCTTTATGTGTTTGCAGTGGTCTTCATCAGAAGAGAGGGATTTTCGTGAGCTAACCAGAGGACATTTGGATGAAATCACTCGGAGGTTATGAGTTGCTTGAACCGCATGCAGAACAATCGCAAGCAGAACAATCCCAGATGAATGCCAATCAGAGACTTCCTCTACTTTCGTGGACTTCTACACACGGTTCCATTCTACGGCTATAAATGCATCTGCTCGAAATAAACGTATCCGTCAAGAATCTTAGTATAGATATAGCACTTATATCTGAGGCCCACGCCACAGAAAAAATCTACTTTGAAATTCGAAATTATGAGTTCTACTACTCGATCCTATACAAGCCACATATATCATAGTAGTTTCTCAAAATCTTTGGAAATAGGTTCTTAGCAGGGGGACACTATAAAGCTAAGCAGACATACTGGGGCTCGCGCCTTAGTATCCCAAAAGTCCGTCAGCCCTATGCTGATATTGAGACCCTTAATTTAGTTATATTGTCTCTCGGAACACCTACCAACTGGCCAACAGACCAGAAGAAAGTCTCCGGCCTGATTGATTTTGGTGTGCATACCACATCACATAATAAAGTGCAATGAATGCTGCGACTTATCTTCTGATCACTCTTTTGTTTTGGTCACACTCAACAATATCTCCTTGAATCACTATCTCAATGCAGTCTATATAATGTGTATGTATGTATGTATGTTTTCTATTACCCTTGATTTGAAACTGTCCTTGAAATTGCTGCAGTAGAACATTTTCAAAATTTCTTCCAACAGTCTGCCTGGAAATCAACTACAACCAAAAGGCTATTAAATGCTCTCACCAAAGAACTCAAAGAAATCTTGAACAACGAACGAAACGCTCAAACACAACTATACCTGAGCAGTATTGATGCGATTGCAGCAAGTAACTACCCTCTTTGGAAAGCAACAAGCAAGCTTAAGGGACTCTTTCACAATCAGCCATAAGAGCCGGGAACAATAAGTGAACAAAACGTGATTCAGAAAAGGCAGGCACCTTTGTCAGCTATCACCCCACACAATATAGAACCTCCACCCAGTACAACAGAAGATGTAAAACTTACTTTGAGTTATCCCTACCAAAGAGGCACACCCATAAAAAAGATTTCAAAGCCGGAAGTGAAACCAGCGATTGAAAAGCTAAAACCAAAGCTATGACTTAATTACTAGCACATTATTTAAACCACTACCTCATATGGGCATCCCGCTTTTAACATATCTGTTTAATGCAGTTTTGGCAATTGGGTTCTTAGCTTTCTAGTAGAGAGTTAAAATGATACTTAAAGTCGAATTATATCGGCTTATTAGCTAACTACCCTTTTTTACAAGTAATGGAAAAACTTTTTATTTAAAAAAAAATCTGTACAGCGGCCTTCCTCGATATATCACAAGCATTTGATCGTGTTTACCAACTCTATAAAATAAAAATCAGCCTACCGACCAACTTCTACATATTTATCACATCCTATTTGAAGAAGCGCTACTTTTTTATTGAACAAGGCAAAGATCAGACTAACCCCGTGAGAACTTAGCTGGTGTACCATAAGGTAGTGGCATGGGCCCCATACTATACCTACACTACACTTACGATCTGCCTATAATACAAGGATTCACAATTAGCACTTTTTCTGATGATACTGTTATTTTAGCAGGGGATAATTCCCCGCATTTGGCTTCGCTCAAACTTCAAGGAGGTCTTAACAAGATCGTTCGATGAAATAAGTCCCAATTCACGCCAGAATCTTTCGCTTTGCGTCGCATAATACATAAAGTCATATTATAATCGCTATTTAGTCTGCATTCGTCAAAATCACCGTAATAAAACTCGGCGATTTTCTTCAGATCTACCTTCTCACTTTTCTAGAGTTTTATGAATCTTCGCTGATTCAGTGTCAAATCTATTTGTGAGGGAGTAATCTTCTTCAGAAATAATCTTTAGGTATTGTAAATGAATGATTTTAAACATTGCAGTCATTTAGTCATTTGGAAATTTTGTGTGGCAAAACAGGTTATTCAATTTCCAATTATTCAGTATACCATATACTATTTATCCAAATTAACTGAAACTTAGATTCATGGGAAACCTCTAGTGTATAGGTCACAGTTTCTATTCTCCTATATGAATCAATTACGCAAAGCTCCGACGTTTGAACATCTTTGTGGAGCATTTAGTAAAAATAATTTTTCAGTAATAGATAATTTTTTAATTCAGGGTACTCTTATTTATCTCATGTGTGGAGAAAAAAATAAACATTGTGCCTGCGTAATCACGGGCAGTCTTCATCTGCGTAAAGGTCTCGCTTACTTTTTGAAGCAAGCGAGATGTCGCACGTGAAGACCGCAAAGATTAGAAAGTATGCTTTTAACTGTAAAATCTGTAATTTTACAGGCTTTCAAAATGCCCAGACAGCAATAAGCAGAAAGCAAGCGAGCATTTTACACAGTAAAGACCGCCTGTTCTCGTGTTTTTTGACCCATTTATGTATGTACATACACATATTCACTATAAAACTCGCACATCCTCAGTAAAACTTCAAATGCGAGCGGGCAGTTGAAGTGCTTTGAGGGACAAAAATCTGTGGAAATAAACAGCTAATTAGGATGTATTTACTTCAGCGCGATGTAACCACCATTTGACTTGATTATAGCTTTAGGAAGTGAGAAAACGATATATTTTGGCATATCCGCGTTTAACCTATTTGTTCAGGGCGTACCTATATACTGACATGTTTTTCAACTTTCAAGTTTTTCTTTAACTATCATGTGAATAAATTTGATTTGATAATTGCCATGAGTAATTTAACAAATAAGATCGCTGTAAGGTAACCGTTCAACTTCATACCCCTGTACGATTATATGCCGATTGGAAACAATAACTGATTTGACTGAAAGCCATAATCATTGAAATGTAGAGCAGTAACTGATAGCTGTGTATTAGGGTGACATGTGATTATTTTTACGATTGAAATTTTTAAAAGAAGAAAATACATTTATTGTAAAGGGTGGTTAAATTTTAAGGGCCGATGTTGATTTTGAATAAAACACAAATTATTTTTGAAAATATTGTAATTTCTTTTTATTATGATAATATGGTGTGGTCAATTATGTATGGAACAAAATATCGGCCAAATGTCCGCCGCGACCTCGGCAGCACACCTCCATCCGATGGCCCAAATTTTCTATGACGCTGAGGCATAATTGAGGTTCAATGCCGTTAATGTGCCAAATTATCTCATCCTTTAGCTCTTGAATTGTTGCTGGCTTATCGACGTACATCTTTTCTTTCAAATAACCCCAAAGAAAGTAGTCCAACGGTGTCAAATCACATGATCCTGGTGGCCAATTGACATCGCCACCACGTGAGATAACACGGCCATTGAATTTGTCGCGCAAAAGAGCCATTGTTTCGTTGGCTGCGTGGCAAGTGGCACCATCCTATTGGAACCACATATTGTCCCCATCCATATGTTCCAATTCGGGCCATAAAAAGTTCGTTATCATCTCACGATAGCGAACACCATTCACAGTAACTGCCTAACCGGCTTCATTTTGGAAAAAATACGGCCCGATGATGCCGCCAGCCCATAAACCGCACCAAACAGTCACTCTTTGTGGGTGCATTGGTTTTTCGACAATTACTCTTGGAGTATCATTCGCCCAAATGCGGCAATTCTGTTTATTAACGAATCCACTGAGATGAAAATGTGCCTCATCACTGAAGATGATGAGTGCACGATATGCATTTTGATTTGAACGCCCATTTTCATAATAAGCCTGAATAACTTTAACACGTTGCTCGATTGTGTATCTTTCCATGTTCAAATTGAGTTAGTCTGAAATTGAGAAATGTCAAATGAAATGCAGAAAAAAACTTGACGTTTAGGTGTGGTTCACATTCAACATCGGCCCTTAAAATTTAACCACCCTTTATATGTATGTATGTATCTACATTTTTTTTTAATTTATTGTTTTTAAGGTTTAAGCATCAAAACCTTTCTTCATTCCGTATATCGCCAAAGAAGGCAATCTTAAGGAAATGGAAAATTTGAAAGCTTATATGGAAATTGACCAATGTAAACAAGGTTTAGTAGGCAGTGAACGAAAATGCTTATTATATTTACCTTTTATTTACAGCAACAACAAATTTATTTAATAAACATTAAGTAAATAATAGCTAGTAAAAGTGAAAATAATTTCGTCAAAAATAGTATAGACAATAAAAATGTCTTGAAATTCATAATATAAAATAAATTATTATTGTGATGAAGATAAACAACAAGACAGTCATTTTACAAACGACATTATTATACAGATAATTGGGAACGCTTTATGATTTCCGTTTTGTTTAAAATATAATTGTGTCATATGTGTTAATGTAATTGTTATCAAATAAACGTATCGAAATAAAATATGTCATATATTTGTTTCTCTTTGCTTTATTCACTTTGTAATAAACTGAGAGCTGGTTGCAAACTCCTTTCAATAAAGTTATATATTGCTGAACCAGTATCGATATAGATATATATCACAGCCAATATGATAGCCCGGCAATCTGAGAAAATGGCTGTATGCTCCATTTCTGCCGGGAAAATAACGGATTTCCCCTCTCCTAAGGAATTTTGAAACACTCCTGCCTCAACGTCTTGCTCTCTTCTGCCGATCTATGGACTGAGCGCTAGCGGTGGGAGAAGAGCAAGTGCACTCCAGGAATTTTCTTGAGCCTTAAACTGGGCATGCATCATGCAATTTTAAACGATAGTCGGTTAAACGATACGACTAAAACCATCTCGTCTAAACGCCGCTCCATTTATGTAAGTTACCATCGTATCACCTATAGTTTAAACAATCGTCATTTGATCAACAGTTTGAAATTAGTGTACATATGTGACAAAGGAATTTTACTTGAAAATAAAGATTTCCCAAACATACGTATTTTCGAAATATTTGCACTTATGTATGTATATAAAATACTTGTAGTCAATTTATAATTTACATCGATTAAACCCCCTTACATAATTGGCGTTATAATCACATTAGCGATTTAGGCGGAGTTAAACAGCTTACGCTAATAGTTCTTCCTGCTACCTATCGCCAATTGGATATACCGAATGATACTATAAGGCGGGTGGGGTAAAACTTTTCATCCACTGTTTTCCAAATAGTTCTTAACCGGAATAGCAACGTGGGGCCGAGCGTTGTCATGGAGGAAAATTATTGCCTCGTGTCTGGTCGCATATTCCGGACGTTTTTCGGCTACTGCTCTCTTCAAATGGATTAACTGTGTTCGGTAGCATTCTCCATTGATGGTTTCACCCGGTTTTAGCAGCTCTTAATACAGCACACCCTTCTGATCCCACCAAATACAGAGCATTACCTTCGCGCCATGGATATTCGGCTTAGCCGTTGATTTGGCTGGTTCGCCAAATTTCACATATGATTTTTTCCGCTTGGGGTTATCGAATGGATCCATTTTTTATCACGAGTAACAATCCGATGCAAAAATGACTCCCTTTTGTGGCGTTCCAGCAGCATTTCGGACAAGCAAAACCGCCTTTCGACATCTCTCGGCTTGAGTTCATGTGGAACCCAATTTCCTTGCTTTTGAATATATCCAGCTGCTTTTAAACGTTTTAAAATGGCTGCTTGAGTGACACCCAAAGATTCTGCGAGCTCTTCCTGCATTTGGCAACAGTCTTCATCGAGTAATGCTTCCAGTTCTTCATCTTCAAACTTTCTTGAGTGAAAAAGAATTATTGTTGTTTACGCATCAAATGAAAAGATGTATAATGACAGTAGCTTTCCAATAATATAATAATATAATACATACAAGTTACGCCATCTCTTAGCAAACCCCACGAATTAAGTTATAGACCCAATAAATAAGGGCTTACAATTCAACCCATATTTCTAATTATCATGCATTTTTTTATTTTAGAAATGTTACAAACCTTGAAGCAGAAGGAGTCAGAATTTGGAGGTTTATTTTTATCGTGGATTGGCCCATTTCCAATAATCGTTGTAAGCGACCCTCAAATAGCACAGGATATATTAACTTCACAAAACTGTGTAAATAAAAGCTTTATATATAAAGGAGTGCAAGATGCAACTGGACCTGGATTGTTTACAATAGACGGTAATAATAGTTTATGTGCACATAAATTACCGGCTTGGTAGATATTAAACAAAAATTTGTATACACTTTTAGATCCTGAATGGAGTCATCATAGGAGACTTTTGAATCCGGCTTTTGCGCTTAAAGTATTGCTGAACTTTATGCCTATTTTTAATAAAGAGGTAGATAACTTAATAGACGTTTTCCATACACTAACTGGTATTGATGGAGTGAATTTAGTTCCGGTACTTCAAACATTTACGCTAACTATCGCTACTCGTAAGTATCAATGTGAGCTAACACAAGTAAGTATGTAAGTATGAAAGGCTCACCCGAGGCCTGAGGCCTACATAAATATTATTTCTTTTCGATATTCCTATGCATACTATGTACATACTCTAAATCCCTGTGATGGTGAATTTTAATTTATTTATTTATTACATCAGTTTTTGGGAATATATCAATTTTAAAAATTGAATACGCATATTTCATAAAATTCTAGTTCGAATACTGAAGATTTTAGAGTTATGTGATGTTTAGATATGTTTATTCAAAAAAATCGCCTGCTGCGATATATTAGGAGATGGATTAACAGAATGGAATGAAACTGAATTGCAGTAGGCCGGAACTGACGCAGTTGCTCAAAGAAAAGGATAGAGAATAAGGTGAAATGGGACTCCATTTCTCCTCAACAAATATTTCAGACAGTTTTATGAATCTGAGAAGCTCGTCGATGAATCGAAGATAACCGTTTTCCATTCTTAACATATCTGACCCAAATATGATCCATCTCAATCTAAGTAAACCAGGGGAGATGCAGAGGTAATGATTTGTGCTATCCTCATCCTCCAGGCAAAATGTGCAAATCGGGCCATCAATGATGCTTATGGTGACCAAGTGTTATCCTGAAGTGCGATCAACCCAGCCAGGGCGTGTAACTCCTTCCTTATCTGTGTAAATATAAATTTTGCCACCAACCTCTCCGGTCTTTTTGGGAAGTATTTGGTACTATTACAAGTATCGGTTTCATGCGTCCTACTCATGCCATCCATGATTTACCTGACCGTCTCTGCTATGCTTACTTTGCCAATGGGGTCTGTCAATGACACTGCTGTGTCCCGACACATACATGAGTTCAAGTTTATTCCATTTCCAACAGAGTTCAGCTTCATCTTAACTTCTTTGACAATTTTTGAAGAGATGCGGGATGCAGCGTGGCTGTCACTGCAGACTCTGATTTGGTATCTAAGTCATTATACTTAATGCAGAAAAGTATCAGAAATCACCATTGTGGTGCCAACCAGCTTCACAACCAGTTCCACTTTTTGTCAGTGAGAAAAGTTTTCACCGAGCCTCTCAAGAGAGTGTATGGCTCTATCATTTTCCTCTTGTAGGAAAACTTACAACTAAACAACTTTCTGTGTCTGAAATTCCCGATCGTTAATTCAAAGAACACTCTCTGCATAACACGCAGAAACCGTCGGTTTAACCATGGTTCTAGGCCACCAAACTACACAACATGGCGTGTTGATTGGACTGATTACAACAGCGTATACCCAAGGTACCACTGCTGATCTCAGACCCTAATTCTTGCTAAAGGTTCTCAGACACAGCCCAAATCATTCAATGCTCGATTTACCATCTGTTCGACATTAATTTTCCAAGTAATTTATCTTTCGAGGGTTGTACTCCGATACTTCGCTTCCTCATAAAGTATTACGTGTGGGCACCTAAACACCGGAAGGTTGAGACCATCCAATTTTAATGTTTGTTTGTTTCCACATACATTCCAGAGAGATCTTTCTGACGCTAATGTACAAATCATTCACGCAGGGAGTCCGCTACCAAACACGACAAAAGAGGTAAACGTACACCGCCCTATGGGCATTCTCTCACAACCCATATTTGTCCCCCACAGTCAGCAATCTGCTGTACAACGTAAAGAGTATACACCTTATAAGTGCTTCTTCCATCCCATGCTTTCTGGCCACAGAGCCCCTCCAAACCAGCAAAACCTCTCATGGGGTACTCCTTCTTTTTCCACTTCGATCGTTCAAAGCTGACTCAGAGAATTTTCCACTCTGGTATACATGTTGATGAACACTAAGTGGGTTGTCCATCAAAATCTTTGATCTGATGTATTATTCGACAGTGCGCTTCAAGCTCTTCAGCTTGAAGGATGTCAGACTGATTTTCGGTTTGGGAATGAAGACTACCATAACTTTTTTCTGAAGATTATTATCGATGCACTAATGAGTTAACTCCGCACACATATGCATTTTTGGATGCACGCCATCTAGTCTTAGTGACTTAAAGTCACCAAAAAAAGACAGAAAGACCCCAATAACTCCTCAGACACCACTTATTATGCAACGTACCTGTTTAGTCTGGGGGAACCTGCCATCAGGAATTAACCTGCTTCCCAGAAAGTGTTATGGCTCTTATAGCGATCTATTCAGAAGTTCTAGGGCTATTTCATAACTATTTTTTATTGGAAAACAAGCTACTGCATTTTCAAATTAAAATAAATACTATATGTAATGTTTTTGCTTTAAAAGTCAACAAAAATTGCACTTTATTTCAGAAGTTTTTTATTTTTCACATCTGCGAAAACATCACATATTAAATTTATTTAAGAAGTCCAAAATAAAGATTAATCTAAAACTTGATAGGCATGTATTGCTAAATATGCATATTTAAAGAAATAAGAGATCATGTTGCAAAACCCCTATTAGTCAAAAATACCTTTTTAGAGTGTTTTATTCATCAATTTGCACAGATTATGCATATAGCTAATTTGTATAGCCTTACGGAGATAGGCGAACAAATAAAGTTAGACGAGGCAAGCCTCCTAGATTAATTTATTGATGGGGATTCCGGGCTCAAGATTTAATAAGTCAGTTTTGAATCGAGCAAAGTGCATTGATCATTTAAAAAAGCAAGTGAAGGTTTATGTAAAGTACGCTAATCTTATTCAGGGTCAGCTAAGGTGGGATCAAATGAATCAATCAAAGAGAGCAAGGCATCTACAATAAATCAAAAAGGGGAATCGGTCAAAAGGTGCTAAATATAAGTATGGCGATAAACCTTATATAGCGGTTCAATGTTCACAAGTGCACAAGTGCAAAGGTGAAGGTAAAGGGTCAGTGAAAGTAAAGAAAGAACCGAGCGCAGCCAACATGTTGGGTGACGAGATCTTTCAACCTTTCGTGAGCAGCGTCAAAGAAGAGTTGCATTCTAAGACAGTGAAGATAAATTACTTTAAATTCGGAGCACTGATTAATTATTTCTAAGTGTGTGAGGAAGTAAGTTCAGTAATGACAGAAGGAAACTTTATAGCGCTTGTGCAAATGCGATTGAGACAATAGGTAATTTCGATACTTTGATGCATGTAGATGATCTATCGTGAAATGACACCATTCATGTGGTCACAGAAAAGGATATTTGATTTGCAAGTATGACAGAAAGGCTACTTTGAAGAAAGTTGATATTGTTTTAATTGAAAGGGGAAGTTGTATTCAAACATAAGAGTTTTTCTAATAAGCGAGAAGTACTATTTAAACCTAATTTTGATGAGCTGAAAATTAAAGAGTTGGAAGTCAAAGTATTTACACAGGGAAAGTGGATAAAAGGGTTCGATGTCTTGAATTTGAACGAGTTAAAGGAAATGAAGACACTAGACGTGAAACATTTAGACAAAAAGTTGGGTAGGGAAGTATAAGCTTTAGTCAGCGAATATAGACAATCAGGTAATAGTACATCACCCACGCTAATGAAATTAGTACTGTCGGACGAAGTTCCGGTTTACCAACGGCCAAAGAGAATAACATTCGATTATCGTAGTTCTATTCAGAAGCAATTGGAGGAATAACTAAGGGAACATATTACACAAACTAGTAATTCCAATTACGCTTCGGTGATTGCAGTGGTTCCGAAGTTCCGAAGAAAGATGGAGGAATGTCATCATGTTGTGATTACAGTCAGCTAAATAAAAATATAATTAGGGATAATTTTCCGATGGTCGTAATGGACGATGTACTTCAAGGTACCTCGAGATAGACTTCAAGGATTTGTCGAAAGGGGTTTTCCAACCACAATATAGGAAATACACAGCATTTGTAACTAGTGATGAACTGTATGAATTTTGCGTCACACCATTCGGTATTTCGGAATCCAAAAAGGAACAGTGATAAAGTAATTGGTTGATTTGATTATTCCTTCAAGAAACAAAAATGAGGACATAAGAAGCTTTGCGAGTTAGTGCAGCATACGGATTGAAAATAAAGTGGACAAAATCTCAGTTCCTAAAGCGCAAAGTACAATTTTTGGGGCACATTATTGAAAAATAAAATAAGAGACGTTTATGGTTTTAGCCAGGCAGAAACAGAAAAACAACTAGCAGCTTTTTAACAATTAAGAGCCAAATTAAAGCAAGTGCTCGTATTACGGCTACTTTCTTAAAACGCAGTAACATATGTTCATACCGATGCCAGTAAGAGGATATGAGGCCATTTTTCTGTAGAAGAATCCGGATGATCTACTACACCCAGCACAGTGGAGGAGAATTGTATGACCTACGAACTAGAGGTATTAGAAATCATCGAAGTCACGAAGAAGCGGAGAATATACCTTCTAGGTAAAAGATTTAAAAGCATATCTGATTTTAATGTTTTTATTGTTACTGTTAGGAAGAATGATGTAGCACCAAAGATCGCGAGGTGGGTATTATTACTCCAAGATTTCAACTATGAAATTGAACAGGGCAGTGTGTGTAAAATGCCACATGTTCACGCATGTCCACGCGTTGATTAATGTTAGAAGACTCATTAAGGTATCGACTTAAACAAGCACAACCCAATGACGATTGGACAAAAGCTGGTTCTAAAATCTTAGAAAAGGAGCAGTATTATAGGTGCACCGGTGAGCATGGAAGACAAAATCATTAAATTAGCACATAGGCAGGGATATTTTTCAGTACAGAAAACGCAGGATTTACTAGAAAAGTCGTATTATATGTATTTCACGAGTTTATAGAGAAGTTGCACAGGCTGTATTAAGTACATGGTCTATGAAGCCAAGTCAGAAAAGAAAGAGGGGGTTTTAAATACCATAAATAAAGAAGACAAGCCACTAGGGGTGTACCACATTGACCACGTTGGCCCGCTGGAGACAACTAGTAAACCATACAATTTTATTTTGGTGGTAATAGGCGCGTTTAGTAAGTTCGTGGGGTTCCACAAAAGTAAAATCAGTGGTAGATAGGCTTAAGAAGCAGATAGCTATATTTTCGGCAAAACAAAGAGCATCATTACTGATATGGGAGCTGTATTTATTTAAGGAATATTGTCAGATTGCGGTTAACAAGGTCTGCATTGGCTATTTGGCAGGCGCAAACCCGTGCATAAAAATCTACCTTTAGAAACGTAGTTAGATTTTTGATTTCCTGATTTCCTGACCCATGTTACGTTCGACTTTTTTTACGTCGGTTTTGTGGATTTTTTCCAATTTCTGTAACATGTAAATATAACTATTCCTATCTTTAGCGGCTGTCTCTTATTTGCCATTTATTTTCTTATTTGCAATAAACAATTTATTTCTAGTATTCAAATTGCGTGATGTAGTATTCTTCCATTCCTAACGTCCTACTCTTTTTCCATAGGCTAAGCACTTGCCCAGCAAGTCGATGGTTGTTTTGACCTCTAACGCTCAACTTCTATGCCTTAAGAACAAATATAATTCAGGATTCATTGTCCATTACTAGTAAATAAAAATAATGAAAATACTTCTGAATTTCCTCCTCAGATAAATCGATGATTTTTTTGTATAAAAACTAATTTCGAGAACTTGTCGATCACACAGTGCCACCAAATCAAATCAAAGTGAACCTCCACGGTTCTTTGAAGCTTAAAAATAAATTTTCTCAAAATTCTGACGCGACCTGAATTCAGGGCGACCAAAATTGAACTGTAGCTTTTCTATGATGAGCGGGACATTTTAAGAATAGGTTTATAAAGAGGAAACTACACGTCTAACATGACTGTGTAAGGCGTTATGGAGTCGCATTAAATTTTGCATGTTGGATATAAATTCCCTAGTGGTGTATGTGTAGCTTGCTCTAAAAAGTGGTAAATTCTCAGGAATGCCATCAAAACTTGGTAGTGGGTATAATCTTGATGCTGCAGTGTACACAAATAAAGAGGTGATTGTTGGTTGTATTGTGTAATTGGCATTCTGCTGGGAACATGGTGCTTGCGCTGCGGTATGACGCTCGGACTGACTAAACTGCCTTGACGGCTGACTATGACTGTGGGGTTGTGAATTTAACTGTGTATGCTCTGATATTGACTATAAATTTCCACTGACAAAAGGCTTAGATGAATAAGTGCGTGGTATGTGGCGATCGATTGAATTACGCGGCAGAGTATTACCAAACTGCTCCACTCTATTAGTTGCGGCGACTGGGACGCTGTTTCTCTGCAAAAATTCTGCTGACATATGTATATGTTGGAACGACATTTGTGTCGCCTTTTTTAACTTCGCCACGAATTTGCTAGGTCCCACGCTCATTGACTAACTGCTTAATTATCAATACTTTCTAATAAAGCTGCAAATTTTGCTACCGTAACGACACAATTCGCAAAATTTTCCATATTTCCAGAAGTGTTTCCTTCTACAAGTATATTGTCCAATATATCAAAGTTGTTTGACATTTTTTCTTCTCCTGATTTGGCTTCTCTATTCAATTCTCTATTTTCATTCTCCTTTGTCTTCGTTCTGGTGTTCATTTCGCTCAGCTATTTAGGTAGATAAGTGCGGATGAGAAAAAGAAACACTGTATTGGCAGTTACTTTCATAAACTTGATGATGGCGGCTTACGTTGCTACTTGCAAACTGTGGTTGAAGTGACGAAGTTTAAGCTGCACAGTCTACATACGAACTGCGGATACTGACTACAAACTTGACGATGCCAACTACCGTTGCTATTGACTGTAATTTAACTGAGGATGCTGACTGCGAATTCGATATGAACTGAAACTGTTAACTTAATATTGGATGAGTTACGTTGAATGGTTTCGAGGCTCGAAATTGATTTTGCACAAAAAGTGACTTGGGAAATTGAATATGATGACTACGGCTAAGTTACGCTGGTTGCAAAGATTAAGAGCAGATGTTTTGGTAAATTTTACGAACGATGTGACTGGAGCCTGGCCTATCTCCATATTGTACTGACTGATGGCTGGAGAAAATTTTCGAATGATCCCCACCGTATTTACAATTTACAAACGCTAGACTTGAAATCCCTTATTTGCCTAGCCATCACGGGAAAACAAGTATCTGTAGCCGGTTCTCAAGAGGATTTCGTTTGTGTAATTTTAATACCATTAATTGCGTTTGGGTTTAGTCATTCCTCTATCGAAGACTTTTTCCTTCCCTGAAAATCAATAGGTTTCCACACATCAAATCTATTATTGGGAATCCTTATATTAATTGCTGAAGATTTAGTGTGACGATTAAATTTAGACTTTTGACAATTTCTATATTATTTTGAACACATATTAATTTCTTTACTAATTTTCGGCCAATAGTACTTTTTGTCAATCAAACGACTTGTAGACATTTTCCTAGGATGTGTAATCCCATGTGACGTGTTAACACTGTTCTGCGTAAAATGTTTGGTAAAAACGGCATAGGATTTTCTCTTGTAATCTCATGGCAAATATTAACATTTGGCAATGGAATCTGAATTAAATTAAGATTATGTGATATCTCTTTCTAGTTAAATGAAATCTTAACTCCTCATTCTCATTTTGTTCACTTTGAAATATTTTAAAGTTTAGATCTGTGCTATTAATTGCATGAAATTCAAAAGTTCGACATAACGTGTCTGCTTTCCCTTTAATATATTGTATGTCATTATTGAATTATGCAATGAATTCCATATGCCTAGTTTGTCTCGGACTCCGTCCTGTTTTTGAACTCAATGAAAATATCAAAGACTAGTCCTCTCTTCGCTGACGGATTAAAAGCATATTAGCTTTATTTCACACAAACAATGCTGGCAAAACTTTCAATTGTTCTGTCGTTCGCCCGCTTCTTCCGCGATTCTTCCTCTTCTTTGTTGGAATTTTTTCTTTCCACTCTCTTTCTCCAGCTTTTTTCGTGCCTCCGCGAAATCATGATGCAGCGGAGATACGAAGCAAGATCGATTATGCTTTATATATTTAACGCTAGTCACCTGGCATCAATGTATAAGGTAGAGGGCTCGTGATTGGGTTTGTTAATCACGCACACGTATGCTAATTTCCTTATCATCACCCACATTCACGGACGCATTTTCACGAAACATTCTTCTATTAAAAATTCAGTTATGTGTTTAATCTTATTTTATTTCATTACTACTAATACTTTTAAAATAATATTATTTCTTAGATTTGTTTAAAAACCACATTTTGTTAAGATTTTCACCGAATAGTCCTGTAGGTCTTCTCTATTAAGAACTCTACTCGGTACAGAAAAAACCCGTTCGCTATAGTAGTTGCAGAGCTGCACGGAATGTTTAAAATTAGTTATTCACTTCTTAGAAGAAGAAAATCTGTGGATTTTCTCCCAAACTCTTAGTACCTCGTCACATTTGGCTTTTAATTTCAAATAAAGCTGTATTTCCCTATGATTGGCATTTGTAAATGATTCTGAAAATTCATCTGCCTTTAAATTCATCAAAAGATGGATGAGGTTTTGCTCTTTTTGTTGTGGAAGGAGTGTCATTGCACAAAATTTCAAAACTACTACGTAGATCAGCGTTGTGTTTAGGTTATTTTCAAGCATTGCTTTTATAGCCTCATTTGCATAGTCACGCTCATCTAGAGTTTATATGTATAGTGAGATAACAAGTAAAGTTGGGTGGAACTTTTTATTCAAAGCTACAAAGTTGCCTTTAAATCCGATATAACTTCCGAATCAGATATATTCGGCGTTTTGCTTTCATTTTACATAAACAATACTATACTTTCGGTCGGTTGTCTGCTTCTTGCTCTTCGTTTTTAGAATGCCCCCTCTGCTCTATCGTTCTTCAGCTACGAAATCTTGTTTTCTATCATTATTTACTACATATTTGCAGCCTCAACAATACAAACAATGCTTTGAACATATTTTCAGAAACAACAATGGGCCGAAATCTCAGTTACCAAAACAAGGAAAGGGGAGTGGATGGAAGTTTATTGCAATCTTTCCAACTGTAAGTAATACACTTATGTATGTTTATAGAGAAAACGTTTACATTATTTGTAATTGTGCATTCATTTGCAATTTTAAGAGTTCAAGAGACTATTACCGAAATGGGTACCTTATCATGGCTGAACATGAAGGCACTGGTTTGGATCTTAGGCGACTATAAACAGTACAATAATGCCAAGGTTAATATACGTAAATTCATTGGCAAGGTAAGTTAATACAAATTATTCATTTCAAATGATGGTCGTTCACAATTCAGTTATAATTTGTAATGAACTTTCATTCAGCTAATTACAGAGCGTACTAAAACTACGACGGACCAACAAAAGCTGGATGGTAACATTTTTATAAATCGCGCAATTGAATTATTTCGGGATGGAAATTTTACACGTGAAAATGTTGAAGATGAGTCGACAGTCATCGTTTTCGGAGTATGTGTGTTTATAGCATTGTGTTGAACCTATATGATAATTTTTAAATTTTACGCATTTGCAGGCTTTCGAGACGACGGCAACTACGTTAAACAATATTATTATTCTATTGGCGATGTTCACCCAATATCAGGAGAGGGTATTTGAAGAAGTTATTTCACTATTTCCGGGAAACGAACCATTCGAAATAACATATTCACACGTCCAACAACTAACATATGTGAATATGGTGATTAATGAAACGATGCGTATAATGGCTACAGTTCCATTGGTAGGGCGACAAGTGCAGGCAGATATGAAACTCAGCAACGGTGTAGTCCTGCCAAAAGGGCTTCAAGTACTAATCGATATTTTTAATATGCAACGTAGGGAGGATATTTGGGGTCAAGATGCACATATATTTAACCCAGACAATTTTCTACCATCAAATATGGAGGGAAAGCATCCGTATTCCTATATACCTTTTACAAAAGGCTTACGAAATTGTATAGGTGAGATTCTAAGTACAGTTATCTCCGTTTATTTGGGTTTCAAAAGAAACCAGATTTTTTTTAAATTAATCGGTAAATGACTTAAACCAAATCGGGTTTAATAAAATCTTAGTTCATTACAACAACAGCATACATATTGCATACCACTGAATCTCTCATGGTAACAACTTACAAATCTAATTAATAATGTGGAAAGTAACATAAAAATTAAAAAAAAACCTAAGTCCAATTAAATTAAAAAGAAAAAACTAATGTATTAATTAATTAGTTATTAATTATTTAATTAATTAATTTAAGGTAAAATCAACAAACCCTGATTCAATTAAACGGAGATTGCTTAACATTTTTGGTACCTATTTCAAATCAAAATACATACTTAAATCCTATAGGTTCCAAATATGCATTATTGTCGCTCAAAGTTGCCGTTGCAAAACTTATAAGGAATTTTCGATTCACCACGGAATTTGAGTATAAAAACCTACAATTTGTGGAAAACATAACGATAAAACTTAAACGGGTTCCGGTTATCAGAATACACAAGCGATAGACATATTCGTGTACGATATGATCCAAAATATATGTATGCCTATAACTTAATGCTTTGAAAATCTTAAAAATTTCCAAATTTAATTAAAAACTATGTATACATTTAAATGACGAATCCTTTTTAATTTTCCTTGGTAACCAAATCGTCTCTATTTAAGTACGTAGAATATATGGTCCTGCTGTGGCTATTTCGAGAATGTAAAGTTATTTGTATAAAGGTATTGTGGTATTTGGAGGAGGGGCGGCGGCGTGTCATCTGAAACCCATCCCATTAGAAAGAGCACAGCAACAGGTTTTAGAAAAGGTACCCTTCAAGAGTGATTTCATTTAATAAGTTGTCATTAATTAGTGGAAACTAAAGCAACAAAAGGACTAACTACTAGTTTTGCAAAGTTTAAAGTGAATGTGAACCAAAAAAGTTATAGATTTACCGACCTTTATTTCTGAAATATGCGAAAAAATTAATTTTTTAATCGAATTTCTTAACAAATTGATTATCAAAATGTTCAACGATTTGTTTTAAATAATTACCAGATTCATTGACTACTAGCGTATGAAAAAAAATTTTTCCCCGAAGCCATTGTTCAAATAACTAAACCGTACCCCCTATTTCTTGAAGTTGTTTACTTTTGTTGTACACAGATTTCTTCAGCATGAATTTCAATTCATAAATCACTCTTTAACATTCACATGTCACTGGAAAGAGGAACGACTGGTGCTTCTAACTTACTGAATTTTAGTGAACCGTGTGCTATGAAGTTTTAAGTGATCATTTATTCGAGGACTTCCCAAATATCTAACTGTTGTTCGATTATATAAATGCATACATACATACAATGTATATCAGATCTGCTCTTTAAGTTTGTCAAACTAGCTAATTGAATGCAGATAAGAGCAAGAAATAATTATAAATATTCCTAATATTATATTCAGAGTCAAAACTTTTCAAAACGAAAAAAAAAAATATCGAAATACAAATCAAGAACACTTATTCATTAAAGGTATAATATTTATTGCTCTAATCTGCATTCAATTAATTCAATAAATCTATATCACTCAATTGCTATTTAAAAACTACTTAGATAAACAAAGTGAAAACGATCGAAATGAAACCGACCTTTATCCCTTACTCTTACACATTATGGTGGGACCGCGTATTCGCGACTTTGGTATACGGACCTAAATATGTGGCTCCGTTGCGGTAAATAACGTTTAAATTGCACGTGAGACATACATTAGCTGACGACTGCAGGAGAAGTAGTTGTCTATATGCCACGATGTCTGAATTTGGTATCCCTGCAAAACTAATACGGCTATGTAAAATGATGATGAGGTCAGTCAGAATTGGGAAGGACCTCTCCCAACCATTTGATACCAAACGAAGTTTCCGACGGGTGACTCTCTGTCTTTAGACTTCTTTAATATTATACTGGAAAAGATAGTTCAAGGTGCAGAATTAAACCGGTCAGGCACCATCTTTCATAAGAGCATGTAACTACTAGCGTATGCCGACATCATCGACATCACTGGGTTCAAGCGAATGGATCTGTAGGTGAACGTGGACAAAACGATGTACCTTCTACCATCAAATAAACTGTCTTCATATTTGCGTGCCGGCTTCCGCGGCACTGTTAACAGTTACAATTTTGACAAAGTGTGACTTTGTGTATCTTGGAACCAGCATTAACACCAAAAACAATATCAGCCTCGAAATCCAACGAAAAATCTCTTTTGCCAACAAGTGCTACTTTAGGCTGAGTGGACAATTGTGCAGTAAAGCCCTCTCTCGGCAAGAGGACCTTTACGTCTTTGCGACGGCGAATAACGCAGATGATGGAACGATGCGTTGTACGAGCTTTATAACGACAGGGACATAGTACAGCGATTTAAGATTCACCGGCTACCCGCTGATGGTGGCTGAGGAAGAAGAAGTTATCCTCTTCGTTAGAAGGACCTGGTGGGGAAGGACTTGGCTTCATTTGTTGTCTCTAGGTGGCGCCAGTTAGCAAAACAGAGGAGCAACTAGCGCGCTATGGTGGAGTCGGTAAAAATCGCCTAGGCGGCTATAGCGCCAATTAAGAAGAAGAAAAAAATACTTACAATTCATTATTAATAAATACTTAAAGTACTCTTAAGCCGTGGTTGACTGCCCTTCTGTTATCCCATTATGTACCTAAACGCAAGAATGGAAGTGAGTAGTAGTGGACATAAGTAAATAAAAGCGTGAGTTTAAATTTTTATCTGCAGTCATTTATTGTTTATTAATTATGTGAATAAACAGACAAGAAAGTTATGAAAAATTTGCTATACTAAAACTAGCAGGCATCACACAGCACATAACCGAGAAATGTATTCTGCGCTAACAGAAGTCGCATTTTCCCGGCTGGAATCCGCCCCCTGACTTAAGCGAAACAGCGCCGAAATATGGAACCAAGGTTCAGCTATTATTACATTTTTGAATACCCCCGCAATGTTGTGTCTGCGTCAAGGCTGGATGTCAGCATCATTTTTGGAAAATTGTTTATAAAAAATGCGTGCATCCTGGCCGTTGTTCATTGCCCATGTTTCTCCCCCATTTTAATAAAACACCCGCTCCGTTTATCAACCCTCTTCTTCACGGGGGCCGGATGGTATAGATTCCACTTTCTCTTACTGTAATCGTCGTCGTCGATCCCGACCCAGAGTGGTCGGCGATGATGAGTGTTTTGCTTAAGATGTCACGACAAATTTTGTTTACAAAAACAATGTGAAGGAGCGTATGGTGTCGTTGTTTGTCGGTATGAGTACTCGCTTATATATTTGGCTGTTCGAGGTGGCAGCGTTATGAGAACGCCTCTCGTAGTCGTTCTTCAGAGCGTTAGGCTCCGAACGTAGCATAGAGTTTTAAAGGGTAACCCTTGTCACAAAGCTTGGACAACAATACCAATTACGTCCGGTTTGCCTTAGTCCATTTTGGGATTGCCGTAAAGATAGTCATATTTTGATATGTGATTTTTTCGCTATTTTTGTAAGGAATTACTCAAATATAATTCGATATGTATGTGTGTAAACTTAATTGTCAATCATATCAATATTTATACATGTTTAGAGGATAACTTGTCCTTATTTTCAAAGCAACAGTAATGACAATAGGACTTAAAAACCAAACGAAAAATGTGGTTAGACAATTCGCCACAAGCACACTTTGTTTATTTATTTGGTTAATTTTGCATGTACTTGATATTATTGAAATTAAAAAAAAAAGTTATGTACTACAATCAATTCTTGTGTCATGCCCTTTTGTTTTCCTTTTTTTTACAAAAGTACTGAAATTGTATGTGTGAGAATGTTAGTTGGAATAGTTTTTATATTGTTGGCAAACTTCAAAATACTTCAGACGGGCTCTCAACTGCCGTAGGTAAGGTTCTCCAATTCTTTAAATACCGGACGATGGGTATTAAGAGCTGGTTGGTATTTCATTTGCCGGACTCTCAAGCTAAGTTAATTAAACTTCAAATTGTGATATAAAATTTGCAAAGCATATGCAAGTATAAATAATAGCGAGGTAATGAAAAATATACAGTTTTGCATCTTAGCGCAATTATGGTGAAAAGAATACCGAAGGTGGCGCAAATTGTGGTACCGCTAACCCTCTCCTGGAAATATTGGTAGAATTTCTATGTCACGACAGATTTTGTGTACAAAAACTGTGTATGTATGTACATATACCTGCAATCATGTCTAGCCTTTCTAATATGTTTAACAATTTTAGTGTGTTCCACCGTGTATACCAACGTGTTTCCTCACATTTCTCTCCACCGGTAAATCTGGCGGTACGTCATAGCCAAGTTACTTTGCGAATGTCAGATCAATCAGCACAATTTTGTATTATATAATTTTTGTAGCGCAATATAACAACATTTGTTTTTGATTTGCTTTGCCTTCTTGTGTATATGTACCGTGTTTTTTTTTTGTTTTACGAGGAGGAAGCATTGACGGATAGACCCACCAAAAGCCGTCAGTTTGACGCTTGAACCCAAACTTAACCTCCTACTGTCAAAGTACCGATCCTCTCGCTACTACCGTCAAGTATTTCGTCGGGAGGTGGCTTGATCACTAAGCTCTACATGTGTTCAGGTTGATGCAATCCGTTGGAAGTTGCGCTATCATCTGTTCTTTGTCTTGGCATCAATTGTGTCATTTTCGCATATCAAGCAACATAGCCCTTACGAACGCCATTTTCATTATCTGCGCATATTGTAAAGAAGTATTGAGACAGTCGGAATGGACGGGATTCTGAGCCGCCCGCGCTGCCTGTTCTTCGTCTTGGCAGCGAATGTGTCCCTTTTGCATCTCAGGCAACATACCCTTTACTAATGTCAATTTGGTTATTGACATTTTAGTTATCTAAGCATACTGTAACTCACTATTGAGACATTCGGAATGAGTGGGACCCCGACATGCCTGATCGCTAAATTATTGTTAGGCAGGCGGTCCGAAAAAACTGTTTTCAAATTTGCGCTGGGCTAGATTCCAAGCAGCGCCTATGCCTCTAGATTTCGTTTTGAGCAGGTGGTATAAAAGCACTAGCTTCAAAGCCGCGCGAAATGTTTAAGAAGGCCCCAACGGATGTTCCACCAATCGCGTTGCTACGAATTAGCGGGCATGGTGTTACCACACTGCCTTCCGTCAAGTACCTAGGGATTATGTTAGATAAGAGATTGTGATTCAAATCTTATCTGAAATATGCTAATAAAAAATCATCAGGGACAGTAGCGGCACTATCGCGGATAATGTTAAATACGCGTGGGCCAAAGTAGAATCGACGACCGCTGCTTGCAGGTGTTGTAAAGATCCAATTATTATATGGGCACCACCTGTTTGTATTTACTGCGTATGTTCGTGTGTATGTACTTACGTGCATATAGCATTTAGAATTGGAGAGTTCAAATTAAGGAGAGCGAAATTTCACGTTTTTCTTGGATTGATAAACGACAGAAACGATTGAATAGCAGATTGGGCACACAAGGGCAGAGTACACATCACAGGCACAACCACATCAATTTAGTTTTCAATCCGATCATTGCTTAACTGACACAGCAGTGAATGGCAAAGAATATTTTTTGACCTCTGCTGTTGGTCGTAAATTAGGCGTTGTTTTTTTCTAGTAGAAAAATGGAAAAGGGGACTTGAATATATATTTAGAAATGGATGGTAGCGAAGATTCGGAATAGCAATTTAGTATTTTGTTCCGGTCAGATCCAAAGTTCATCGAAAAGTTTTTAGTGGAATATCTGAAGTGTATACGTTAAACTGCATTTAACGCACATTTAAATAATACAATTTTTAATACTTATTAAATGTTATACATATATAAATTAATATATATAAATTATATATAAATTAATTATAAATTAATAACTTTTAACACAAACTAATGAAGTATTTTTCAATTTCGATTTAAAACCCCTGAGTATATTAAACAATTCCGGTCCCGCAGCGAAGACAATAGAAATAAATCTATTGCAACGAATGTTCGTCGGGCTCGTTCGCTTTGGTTGTGTGCATTCTAATATACATATGTATGTCAGTATGTTCTATTTTTGAACGAACGTACGCGACGAAACATTCGGAGTTCGCCGGTGTTGTGTTTCAAGCCTAATTAATTCGACTGCACTATTGAGCACTACACCCGTTTGCACTAAATTAGCGGTACCACTGCGACGTCACATTCTGTACTCGTATTCAGTCCTCCGAAGGTGCAATCGCCCCGTCACTGTCAAAAACTACCTACGTTTCCTGAAGATTAAATGGTATTGTAACTTTGTTCCGATCATCAAGATTGTATTACTATAACTTATAGTTTCCATCAACTGATTGTTCAAATATTAGTATTTGCTTTATAAATTCTACAATAAAGCAGGTTATTATGAATAAAAAGGGTGCAATGAAAATCAAGATTTGGTCAGTATAACTTATTGTCCCCATACAACAGTTTGTTCTGATTGTTCAGATATGAGGTTTTGACCGTAAGAATTACAACAAACATCATTTTGGCATTAAGTTCACCAAGCGCATTCAATCAGCTGGTGGATTGGTATCACCTTATATGAATTCGCCTTGATAGTAATTTAATTAACATTTTTGTATATTCGGAAAATGTTTGAAGGCCCTGGCAAATTGAATGAATTCGCTTTCGTCAAAATGCGCTCAGACGAATTGTAATTGAGATTTACTTACCATTGGTATAGACAAAATACAAAAAATATTGATTTGCACGTTAGAGAAAAGTAATAAAAAATATATAATATAATAAAACAAAAGAGCATTATTACTGCCGAAGCTTGTATACAAGTATTTTTGGTTTATAAAAAATTTTTAATTGATTAAAATCATTTTAGGACATGGAGTATATGACGGTACTAGTGAAGTTCAAGGGAGTGCGTGACTCTTTGGCATGCATAGGTAGAAGTACATATGTATGTCTATTCCGTAAGTACCATGTAAAGGCCGTAACATCGTCTATATTCATATTGTTCCAAGCAAGTTTTTTCTCGCTACATCGATTCTTTTTAACACGCTTACAATAGTTTCACCTATGTATATGTAAGTATCTATCCTCCTTAGCTTGACTAAACAACAATAGCTACAGAGTTGAAATAAATAGATACATACACAGAGCTAAAAGACCTCCTAAAATACTCTATAAAATAGAACAAACTTTAGAAGATTTCTCTATGGTTTTTATCCAAGAAGAAGCCCGTCTTATTATTAGACGGAATCCCTTTTCAATAAAATTTACTAGTAAACCAAGTAAAACTTAATTGAAAACCTTCTTAATAAAATTTACTAGTAAATCTAGTAAAATTAAAATGAAAACCTTATTAATAAAATTTACTAGTAAATCTAGTAAAAATAAAATGAAAACCTTCTTAATAAAATTTACTAGTAAATCTAGTAAAAATAAAATGAAAACCTTCTTAATACAATTTACTAGTAAATCTAGTAAAATTAAAATGAAAACCTTCTAAATAAAATTTAGTAGTAAATCTAGTAAAATTAAAATCAAAACCTTCTTAATTTTACTAGGTTTACTAATTTTCAGTGCAATAGTTTGTTTTTTAAACATTTTTATTATTATTAGTAATTAAAATTCATTTTTCCAATATTTTTTTGCCCTTAAAACTTTTAGGCCATTATTTAAGAAATAAAAGTGTACTGGCGGACCATCTAAATAATCAAATTTGAGAAATGTGTAATTTTGGGTCTTACTACCAACTAAATATGATTGAAATCTCTCGGAAAAGTTTAAGCAAGTATGATTTTTTACGACAATACTAACATCGCTTTCTTTTATTAAAAAATCGTATATTTCATAAATAAGAAAATTTGATTTAGTTACTGAAACAATGTGTCCAACCTTAAACTGTTTTCCCCGGTAAATAACGGAATTTGTTCTTTTATATAAATTGAGGTCAGATAAGCTTAATGATGAAATGTAGAAATTGTTTTCATTTTCAATAGGACTTATGTCTCCAAACACAAATTCGTGCTGAAAAAAGTTGTTGTTTAAAATTGAGTTTGAAAATCTTATTGATGATTTTATTGCGAGTGATAAAGGAATATTTACTCTGGAGGATATACTGCGAGCATATTTCTTATGAATTTGGTGTTCAGCTTCAAATCTGAAAGACCATAAGCATTTAAGCGGCCCTAAATTCTTAACAATAGTAGGGTAATGAACAAGATTGTGGTGTTTGGGTTTCAAGCTATCCTTAAATAAACATTGATATAGTTGGTTATGCTCTTTTATCAATAGCTGGAGCTGATTTAAGAGGCCGTCGTCAAAGTTAGGTAATAATACACAATCAATTATTTTAATAAAAATAATTAAAAACTTATAAACAGGATCATTCGGATCCACAAGATCGCCAATCATAAGCAGTACAAAGTGGGAGAAAGTTTTCATTTGTTTAGCGCTCATTTTGAAATTAGATTTTTTTATATGATCTTTTTTTACGGGAGGACAAATATTCCCAATTTCTGTTTCGCCATATTGAAACATTTGCTTCCGAGAATTAAATGTTTCGAAAGTGAAGATTTTTTTTCGAATATGAAATAGTGTAATACTTTTGAAAAGTTATATTTGCATACACCACTAAATAAGTCATGCATGATATCACAGGATATGTTATCGGTAACATGAAAATATGAAAGAGAATTAAATACAGAATTATTTTTAACGCCAGTTATAGCTGGGACATTACGTGCAATATCAAGTTCATAATTCATCACATTTCGTAAAGAATCGGAATATTCGACACAATCAATGCGTGTCTCTTGCTTATTGCGTTTGCATACTCTACAAAAAGAGTTCGCAGAAAATGAGTTACTGTAACCTAATACTGTGTTGAGGCCCAAATTATCACCTAATATTTGAACAAGCCGGATATAAATTTTGTAACTATTACCACCTGTTTCAATATTTAAACCATCAATATATAATTTTTTTAAGATGTCTATGAGCGGAGTGAAGGCAATATTAATACTACAATCATATAAATCTGTGCATTTTATAAAACCGCCTACAAATATAGTCATGAGCCTGCCAGCTTGATAATTTGGAATTGTTGGAAAAGTGTAATAAATTCCGCATATTTTCTGTTGGCCAGATTTTGATCCTAAAGGATCATTGATCTCAAAATCGTCCATGTACAAGAAAAGTGGTAGTGTCAACGTTTGTTGATCAATATTCGCAGTTTTCCATTGATCTCCATTTATAAAATTATAATAAGAATTGAATTTTGATATACTATCAGTATAAGCAAGCATTTCTTGCCATACCCCTTCACTTTCAATGAATTTTTTAATTTGGAAAGGAATATCAGCCAGGACTATTTCGGCCTTAGCGCTTGTTAAAGTCGGATTATTGTTTATAACAATTCCAGACAAATCATTGCTTATTACATATTTCTGCGGATGTTTAAAATATTTCAAATTTTCCAATTCCTTTAGAAATTTATATTCAGAACGCACATTTAGAAATGGCTGAGATATATTTTTTATTATATCTGCAGATAAAATATGATTTTTATTACTTTGAATTACAGGTTTTATGATTTCAACTATTGGAGCAGTAATGCGCTCTGTTATAGATTTTTGAATGTTTAGAATGTCTTTTCTAGAAAAATGTGGATAATTATGAAGGTCAAGGGTAAATGCAAGAATTGAATTCTTGAAGTTAGAGACATGTGTCAGTTGGAACTCATCAGGTGATTGTAAAGGTCTAACAAATTCTTGAGGAACTACAGCTTGATGCAGAACATTATTTTCCGGGGAAGCACAGTCTTGTTTATGTTTCATTAAGTGTTTTTGGAATCTGTATACATTATGAAATATTTGATTGCAATTTTGTTCTTTGCAAATAAATTTTGCTATGGGTAGCAACCCATGGTCTGTTTTTAAATGAATTATTAGTAAATGAGATGATAAGTGATGTTTATCGCATAAATAGCAAGCAAATTTGGGCATTTTTCAAACAATATGATTACAAATTTAGAAAACTAATTATTTAATTTGCTCAGCTAATTTGAAACTGCAGGAAAATCTTCTGACTTCAATTCAAAGAAGTATTGTTCTAGAAATACCCAAACTTGCTTGCTATTATGTGCATATTCAATTTGAAAAACGTAACATAATTTGATAATGCAATCAACGCATTTCATTAGAGTGGCACACTTCCACTTTAGCCCATTAAAAAATATAAAAAATTCCGATATATTACTAACTTCATCACCCAGTGCAACGATGTGAGGCTGCAAAGGCTGTTTTCTTCCAGCGTAGTACTCAATTTTTTTTGATATCTGTGGAAGAATATCATTTGGTGTAGTTGCAAGTGTTAAAAAGTCTGATTGCGCATCAGCAATAGTTGGTTTATGGTTTTTAGTCAAACGCTGAGGTTGAAGTATAGCGTGGAGCAGCAACAGCACAACACAATATTTCGAATCTGAAAAATAGTATTTAAAATGTATTATTTATATTTATTATAGACTTTTTTTTTTCTTACCGTTTGATAAAGTTTTGTCGGACAGTTTCGAAAGTAGCATCTCCCGACTTGCTTGATCTTTTACCTCAGTATTTAAAATTGGAACGATTTTTTTATAAAAGCTGTCCATTTTCAAATATAACAGGTTTCCCATTCCAGGATGCATTGTTTCAAAGTCAATATTAACCTATTAGAAATTAAAAATTGCATCCAAATTGTTTATATACTGTTATTAAATTATTTATATACTGTTGTTAACTGACCAATTCGTAGCCGTTGGCGTCATTATATCTCGGCCAATCTGCCAGCAAATCTGAGACTTTACAATGTTTTCTTAAGAGGCATGTATCAGCCCAGTACTCTTTTACCTGCTCCCAAGGAGTGCAGTTATGGGCCAGCCAACATTTTTTTCCTCAACATCCTCTGTAATATAAGAGTTGATATCATAAAAGTTAAATATTTTGCAAAAATTATATAATAATAAGAATTACATACCATCAACAATATCCTCACAAGGACGCGCTTGAGATATCTCTTTGTTTTCCAATTTGATGGCATTGGCCCAACGAGAAAACAGTTTGCCACTGGGATTCTTTTTCCCTTTCTTCCTTTCCAAAAAATACGAATCCTAAAATAAAAAAGAAGCAGGCTGTGTCAGAGACACGGCCATTAAGTTTAACGTAGAATACGCCATCCGATAAGACAGAAAACATATGTAACAATAAATGATAAATAATACAAGCAAATTAATTTCTTTATTTGATAGTTACTTTGGATGATATACATAAGCTTATGATAGGAAAAATAGGATAAAAATGTTTTTAAATTATCAATTAAATTTCTCGCAAAAACGAAGTCAATGGCTGTTATCAATAGTAAAGATAAATGATAAATAACATACGCGAATCAATTTTATTATTTTTTTTGCAGTGCTTGGCAGCATTTTCTCTTCTTTTACTCTACTTTAACTTGCCCGCCTAAAATTATGCAATACATGAGTACATTTATATCGCCCAACAGCAAACACTCAACCAAACACCACACACATATTTGTGTGCATGTGTTTATACAATTTTCATTTGAGAAATTTAAATATTACGAAGATATCAACCAACATGAAATGTATGTCAAACGAAAGCTAACATCTTCATTTGACTACAAAAAAAAAAAAAAAAAATTAATCGAGCCGTTTCCTTATAATTAAAGAAATAGAGATTACAACAATAAAAACCTGACATTGGTGCCCATACCGTAAGGTAAGACGTATTCTACGCCAAAAATAACAATAGATTTTAATATTTTTTAGGTACTTCACTATCTTGAAATTTGTGCAAGTACCGGCTTCTCTTTTGGAAACAACACTGCAATTTCATTCGCCCATTGTCTCATTTCGGAATAATGCATTTTTTGACCCGAAGCAATATAACTGTCCACAATGCAGTGCGTTAAAATTGTTCCTACTGTCTAAGTATCCCCATTTTTCTTGAAATGATAAAACAAGTTGACCTTTAACCGATTTTTTCAAAAGGTCTGCAAGATTTTGAAAAATTGAAAGTCCCGACGAAGGTGATTGGAGTGAGAATTCCCTCGTTTTAATAGAACACACATCTTCAGAAATTTGTTGCAGCCAATCGAAAATTCGGCTGTTAGCGGATAGCGTTTCTTGTTCAGTAATGAATGGAATATACTAAAACAAAAAATAGTTACTAGCTTACATTAAAATGCATAAACTAACATCTTACCTGTTGTTTGCGCCACTCCCTCACACCTGCCTTAAATTTAATTCTATCTCCAAAATATTTATCATCCAATCGATCGAAAAAATGTTCTACGTCCACAATTTCCATTTTCTTGAGCACGAATACTGAATGTATTCCGTGCTGCAGTATAATTGTTATTAAGTGAGGACACAAGCCCCAAGATGTAAAAATTGATTGTGTGTCATCCATTTCTTGCGATGGTGGCGATGGAAATAAAATGTCTTCGGAATATTCTTCTCCCATTATGAAACTGGAAATAAAACCGCACATAAGTATTTACATATTACATACATTTTAATAATATTAAGTTAATTATATTACGAGTAACTTACCTTTAACAACAGCAACCAGCAAACAGCAAACATAAGCAGAACACATCACAAACTGAAATGGCAGATAATTGGCATAGTCGCTGTCAATGTTTCATGTTTTGTTCTGATCACAGAAAATACACAACATTAACAGTAAATCATACACATAATATATGTACGTAACTACATATGTATGTAGATTTGTAAAACAAAGCAAACCCACAATGCTTCTTTTTTCAATAAATTTTAGATGACACTTATAAGAATAAGACAGAATTCCTTTTCAATAATATTCAGAAGGTATCTGGTAAAAAACAAGAAGATGTTCATCTGATTTGATTTTTTTCTTCATAATTCGACGTAAAAAACATACTTTTTGGCAAATATAAAACGGAATTAGAAGTTATTTTTAATACGTTTCCCTTTTCAATAAATTTAATATGAATTTCAAGATAAAATTGAGGTGGTTTTCTAGCAAAAATTTCTCCAAATTTGCCATCTCTCGCTCTCCTTGACCTCCAAGCTGTTTAAGACGTCAATCTCCTTAATTTTAGGTGAACTTTTTAGCTCTGTGTACATATATGTACATATGTATATTAAGTTACAAGTTAGCCTATTTGGGAGAGAAGATATTAATTAAAATTTATTAAAAAAAAGTTTAAATTGCTGCTCTGGGAAACCTCTATTTTGCGAAGAAATAAAAGACTAATCGTTATTTATTCAAGAAAAGTGACAGTCAGTTTTATTGAAATTTTATTTTTATTGACTTATAAATCAGCAATGGAAATCGACCCATGCTCATCCAAAGGGGAAAAACGTATGCTGGACGATTCTAGGGAAGAAGAGCGGCAATTGATTTCTTCGGTGAAGAGCATCACAAGAATTTTCAGCATGCGATGTATTCAAATAAAAATGCGGTAGAGTAAGCTTGGGACAGCATTAACGGAGGCTTGAGAAACTCGGTAACTTTATATGTACTATATACACATTATATTAATTTAAACGCTGAATGGTTTATTTATTCAGTGGAGAAATATAACGAGGCTTGGGTGAGCTTACGAGAAAGCTATCGCTACCGATCGAAAGTTGCCCAAAAGTCCAGAAGTGGAAGTGATGATGGTGTGCAGCTAAGCGTTCCATCCTTCAGCGAGAACATTGAGTGGAAGTTTACAGATGAGATGTCGTTTCTATCCAGTGTGTATCAAGAGAAGAAGGTATAAAAATCTGCTTAAAATTAAGTATAGATACTTAATTACTTTTATCCAAGAATATAGCTCTTGCTGCTGTATTTTTCTAAGGGGCATTAGCACCATTCCGTCACCCGCGGTACGACACCAACAGTAAGGCGAGTCTTCACGAGAATATATACTTAGCAACGAATTGAACATATGTATGTATTTTATGTCGGACGTACACCGACGTTTGTCACCAGAACCAATGGAGAGGTACTTGACAATACTCTCAGCAATAAACTGGCGCATAATATGATCTCGAAGTGGGTAAATTCCACGTATTCTCACTATCGGATAAAAGAATCCTCCCGTTAAGCTGAAAGCTTAAGTCATGCCCCGTCAATGTAATGAAAAACCGCAGGAAAATAGATTGGGAGAAATATACCAATCTAGTTAAACTTAAGCTTGTCTAGTATAGCAGACACGCGTAGGAAAGCAGACTGTATGGAGTTAGAAAGCAGGGTAATAAGACTCCATTACATTGTCACGGAAGACTTTAACTGCAGCTGTCCTGAAAAAAAAACCAATGCAAAGTCCTTCAAGTGGCCTCAGCACCTCGCATCCATTCGAAGAGCGGTGCTGAAGCTAATCAACAATGCTAAACGCAGCAGATGCTGGGAGGAATACACAGCAAGTCTACCGAAGTATAGTAAGGAAATCAGAAAAGCAAAACAAGGCAGCTCTAGACACTCTAGCAAAGCTTCACAGAGCACTAGCAAAAGAAAAAATAGAGACCTGACTAGCCATTAAACTACCGGACGGTACGAATACCGCTAGTGAAGAGGAAAGAGCGCTGCTGTGATGTTGACTCACTTTCCGGTTGCATACACATCAGAGAACTGCAAAACTCACTATTTCTTTGAATTAGCTCAGACGCAAAAATTCTTACCCCGAGCGAAACACAGCGTTGAACGGAAAATCAGCTCGTGCTGACGAACGCGTCAATCGTGTCAACTTACAGCGTTTGAGCCAAAATGTTTTTGTCACGTTTGCTCACTCTACGAACCTAAGCATTGACTAAGCTCAGACCTTGCTGAGGAACAGCTCATTTGCGTATTTTGCTGGCGCCAATTACCAAAATTATCATAGGTGTATATACATACATACATACATACAGTGTGAATTGCACTGAATGTACATAGGTAGTTATTGTACATCTCATCGATATGGAGCAGAAAAAAATTCCTGAAAAAAATATGCGCAAATACCTATACATTGTCAACGCAACATAAGGGAAGGAGCTATGTTTGGAACATTTTATCTGAAGTTAATAAGGAGGATGGCACTATTTTGGATGGATTTCTATACTGCCAATCCTGCAATAATATTTTAAAATATTCGTCGAAAAACTCGTCAAATATAACCCGACATAAGTGCTGTAAATCGATTAAGGAGACAAAGTTGCAAAAAACTGTGACACCAGACGAAAAAAAAGCAGCTATTGACGCTTGTGTGGCCTTGGTTACTGAGGATTGCCAAACCTTCTCAGCAATGAATGGAGCTGGATTTAGAAATATTGCAAAACGTTTTGGAACATTCTTTCAATGAATCCTTGGAGGTAACCGAGCTTGTTGAAAAGTGCAAAAAAAATTGTTAAGTACTTCCAAAAAGCAAATTTGCAGCATCAACTACAAACTTCATTGAAAAATTATTGCCCGACACGCTGGAATTCAAACTTCCCAATGTTTAAGTCTATTGTAGACAATTGGTTTCATATCAACGAAATTCTAAAAGAGAAGCAAAAAAGCCAACGATTGTTGCTAATAAACACATCTACACTTCAACAGTAGACCTGTGCAGCGATTTTGATGTGATTTTTAAGAAACTACAACTTTGCAGTTCCCCTTCGCTATGTTTCGTCGTGCCATCTAAAGGGTGGTTAAATTTTAAGGGCCGATGTTGAATGTGAACCACACCTAAACGTCAAGTTTTTTTCTGCATTTCATTTGACATTTCTCAATTCCAGACTAACTCAATTTGAACATGGAAAGATACAAGTTAACGCAATCAGCTCCGATACTGGGCAAAAGTCCGCGCGTGGCCTGAGTCAGCAGATTCAGATTCTCACGCTGGCCACCGGTAACTCGCTGTGCTAACCGAACAGTTGCTAACGTAAGCGTCTACAGCGCACCCGGGCGCAATAGCTGGTGCAGTGCAGTTGTTGCCCAACAATAACAAGAAAGCCAGCTAGAAGGCAAAGGTGCAGGTAACTTCGTAGCTTAAAATTAGAACTAGTTTCAGTTTCCAGAGTGAGCTCACCGGCACAGCCAGCACTTGCCATAAAATAAAGTTTCAATACAAATACAATTTGAACAGTTTCATTTAATTAATTGGCGCCCAACAGGCAAAGTGAACAAATCAAGTAAAAGTAAATAAAGTTAATTAACCATTTGACTACAACAATCAACATAGTTAATTGGACTTATCAAAGGAGCGAGGAAAGCCTAATAAGGGCCCATCAATCAACTCGAGATGACACATATATCCTTAATAACCAACCACTTAAAACTATTGTAAGTAGAGCGCAAAACAGTGTAAACTTGTACATGTACTTGTAGGAGTATCTACCTTTGTAAGTAAATTTGTTAACGTGAATTTTTATTCATACTGTGTAATCTCGTGGCAGAATACTTATGAGTGATCGTAATTGATACTGGTCTTTGTAATTTAATAAAAATTATGTAAATTTCGCTTTACCGGTGAAACAATAAAATTGTGAATCATTGCACGAGAAATAAAAGATTATTATGTAATTCTGCTACAAATATGTACTTATATGTGACCTTAATTTACATTGATCTTTGTAATTTTATTAAAATTTTTTTTGATAAAGGTCTGCATTAGCGTTGTAACTGTATAAACGTGAATCCCTGTACAGGAAGTACAATAAAAAGTTGTGAAAAAATTAAAGAATATTGTGAAATTATGCTACAAAATATTATTGAGCATTCGTAGTTTATATCGATCTTTTAATTCAATAAAATAGTTTTTGAATAAACTTTATTTGAAAATAGAACCAGCTTAATGTAAATCTCTGCAAGGGAAATGTGAATTAGTGGTTGTGTAAGAATAGAAAATACTTTCTTATTCTGCTAAAAAATACTTATGTGTGATCGTGAGTTGAGTAGACTCTTCGAAAGCATTAATAAAATAGAAGTCGATAGAAGAGAGCGTAGTAGTGAAGATAATCAGGGAAATTGGTGGACAGACACTAGGGCAACAGATCAAAATAAAAAAAATGGCGCTAGAACCTGAACAACTACGAGCAGTTGTGGAGAGTGCTATAAGTAGCGCACTCGCAGTACAACAGGAAAGTTTCGAACATAGACTAAGGGACATAACCCGGCAATTGAACACTATGGCAGTCACTCCTGCGGTAGAAACGTATAGTGAAATATAACTAAATCCAGACGTACGGTGCGACGAACCTCTAGATATCGTTAAGTCTTTACCGGACTTTGATGGTAGACAGGAAGCGTATGTCTCGTGGAGACAAGCGGCACACACCGCATATAGAATTTTTGAGAATTACGAAGGTAGCTCTAAGCTCTTTCAAGCAGTTGCAATTATTAGAAATAAAATTAAAGGCCAAGCCGACATGGTGTTGGCATCATTCAACACCGTTTTGAATTTTAAAGCCATAATTAGCCGCCTTGACTTTAGTTATTCAGATAAACGACCGATCTACCTGATTGAGCAGGAGATGTCCACTCTCCGACAGGGCAGTCTGACACTCCTGCAATATTATGATGAGGTGGAAAAGAAATTGACGCTTTTAACAAACAAGACAATAATGACCTATGACAAATTCATAGCCCCCTCACTAAATGAGAAGTACAGAATGGACGCATTGCGTGTGTTCATTTCAGGGACAAAAAAAACACTTAGTGACGTTTTATTTTCGGCGCAGCCTAAGGACCTACCTTCGGCTCTAGCGCTAGCACAGGAAGTAGAATCTAACCACGAGCGGTACATGTTCGCAAGTACCTATGCCAGGAGCCTAGAGGATAAAACCCAAAGGCTCGAAACGAGGCAACAACCTAGAGACAAATTTACAGGCGGAAGATACCAGACGAAAGACGTATATCAGGAAAAAAATCCGCATTTTAGTAGGCGTCAGAATTTCGGTAACAGATCTGCTCAAAATTTAGAGCCAGCCGAACCAATGGATGTAGATCTTTCGCAACGATATAGGTAGACTACACAGCACCAATCCAACAGTAACCTTCCATTCCGAAGATCTGTACAGGACCGCACTAATCAAGGCCAGGTAAACAAAAATGTATAATTAACTTGTTTGGCACAAACAGTGCCTTCTTTTTACTACCCACTCTCTCAACCTTCGATGCAATAGTAGGGCTGGATCTGTTAACACAAACAAATGCCACGCTAAATTTCAAAGACAGAAATGTCACAACTGACTCTGGTACTGAGGAGTTGAAATTTTTAAAGTGTGGGAATGTTAATTTCACGCAGGTGGAAGATATAGAGGTACCACAGGTAGTGAGGAGTAAATTTCAAAAAACGATTAAAAACTTAATGGGTGTTTTCTCGGATTCTAATGAGGGACTCCCACATAATACGAATATTGTCGCCACTATTCGCACCGAAAGCGACGACCCCGTCTATTCCAAGCTGTATCCTTACCCTATGGGTGTGGCAGATTTTGTAAGCGCCGAAATCCGGGATTTATTAAAAAACAATATTATACGGCCATCTAGGTCGCCGTATAACAACCCGATTTGGGTTGTAGATAAAAAAGGGCGAGACGATCAAGGTAATATTAAAAAACGTCTTGTTATCGATTTTAGAAAATTAAACCACATAATTATCGATGACAAATATCCCATCCCGAACGTAACGGTTATATTGTCAAATTTAGGAAAAGCTAAGCATTTTACAACGCTCGACATAAAATCGGGCTTCCACCAAATAACACTCGCTGAGCGAGATAGAGAAAAGACAGCCTTTTCAGTAGCTAATGCTAAGTATGAGTTCTGTAGACTTCCTTTTGGTCTGAAAAACGCACCCAGCATTTTTCAGAGAGCCATCGATGATGTCTTAAGGGAACAAATAGGAAAATCCTGCTACGTCTACGTTGATGATGTAATCATCTTCTCAGAAACGGAAGACAAGCACGTCGAGCATATTGAATGGGTTTTAAGAAAGCTATATGAAGCCAATATGAGAATCTCACGCGAAAAATCGCACTTTTTCAAAGAAAATGTCGAATACTTAGGTTTCGTTGTAGGTAGGGACGGTATCAAAACAAGTCCTAGTAAAGTTGAAGCGATTAGTAATTACGAACAGCCTTCTACTCTGTTCAATGTTAGGTCCTTTTTGGGTCTAGCAAGTTATTATAGATGTTTCATTAAAGATTTTGCATCAATCGCAAAGCCTTTAACAGATATATTTAAAGGAGAAAACGGTAAAGTTGGAGCCACTCAATCAAAGAAAATTAAAATAGTTTTTGATGAAAAACAAGCAAATGCCTTTAATAAATTAAAGGAGGTCCTGGCATCAGAGGACGTTACGTTACCCTACCCAGACTTCAAGAAGCCGTTTGATCTTACGACCGACGCTTCATCGTTGGGTATAGGAGCCGCATTATCTCAGGGTGGAAAACCAATCACAATGATTTCCAGGACCCTGAAAGACCGCGAACAGAATTTCGCTACCAACGAACGCGAATTACTGGCAATCGTCTGGGCTCTTAAAAGCCTTAGAAATTACCTTTATGGCGTCAGAAACCTTAACATTTTCACAGACCACCAGCCACTTATGTACGTTTGCAGTTTCGGACCGAAACCGAAACGCTAAAATTAAGCGCTGGAAGGCCTTTATTGATGAGCACAACGCTCAAATCTTTTATAAACCGGGTAAGGAAAATTATGTTGCTGATGCACTATCACGACAAAACATCCATGCTCTAGAAGAGGAGGCACAATCTGATCTTGCCACAATCCATAGCGAAGTATCGCTGACATATACAATCGAAACAACCGATAAACCGCTCAATTGTTTCAGAAACCAAATCGTGTTAGAGGAAACAACCCTGCCTCTAAAGAGAAATTTCATATATTTCAGCGAAAAAACTCGCCATATAATCGAATTCATGGATACGAATGCACTTGTTGATGATATTAAACTAGTTGTTAACCCGAAAGTGGTAAATGCGATATATTGCGACCTTCCAATACTTGCCAAGATTCAACATGAATTGGTCAGGTGTTTTCCGTCAACGAAGTTTTGGCATTGCAAAAATATGGTATTGGATATCACCAACAAAGAAGAACAGAGGGAGATAGTCACTACCGAGCACAATCGTGCCCACAGAGCGGCCCAAGAAAATGTGAAACAAATCCTCTGTGATTATTATTTTCCAAAAATGACCAAACTCGCGAACGAAGTTGTCGCAAACTGTAAAGTTTGTAACAAGGGCAAATACGACAGACACCCTTGTAAGCAAGAACTCGGCATGACTCCAACGCCATCCTATGCAGGAGAAATTCTGCATATTGACATTTTTTCCACAGATAAGAAATACTTCCTTACTTGCGTGGACAAATTTTCAAAGTTCGCGGTGGTTCAGCATGTACCTTTTCGCACTATTGTTGACATTAAAGCTCCGATAATACAATTGATAAACCTTTTCCCAAAGACAAAGATTATTTATTGCGATAACGAGGCGTCGTTCAATTCTGAAACGATAACGTCGTTATTAAAAAATCGATTTGGCGTAGATGTGGTAAATGCACCTCCGCTTCATAGTACATCGAATGGGCAGGTAGAGCGCCTACATAGCACGCTCCTGGAGATCGCAAGATGCCTAAAACTAGAAGGAAAGTCTAGCGAAACAACTGACCTCATATTACTAGCTACAGTCGAATACAATCGGTCAATTCATTCCGTCACCAACCAGAAACCGATTGACGTAATCCATGCTACTCCATTGGAGATGAGGAAGCAGATAATTACTAAAATAACGAAAGCCGATCAAGAGCAACTAGAGAGAAATAACCGATCTAGGCAGAACAGAGTGTTTGAAGTTGGGGAACGTGTTTTAGTAAAAACAAACAGAAGGTTAGGCAACAAATTATCCCCCTTATATGTCGAAGGAAAGGTCCAGGCAGACCTAGGAACCACGGTTCTCATAAAAGGGTGGGTGGTCCACAAGGACAATTTGAAATAAAACCGTCTTACCCTATGCCAAATATTTCTCTTACATATATTTAAAAAATTATCTTTGTTATCATACAGAGTGATTTATTTACTCTTACCAATTTTTAGGATTTTGATAGAGATGCTTCTCTTTCGGACGGCGACGCCTAAGTTAACGGACTACTCCAACTGTGACTATATACCACTTCAAGACGGAGATGTAACTGTTTGGAAAGACTTTGAGTATCTGCAACATACCACTAACCTTACTTTGTACATGGAAATAACCAAGGAAACGAAAGGACTTATGACACCTTTCCCCTCATCTCATATGAGAATGTTACTGGACTCTGACACTGCGCGCATAAAGGTACTTTTGGGAACATTAGACACCCATCACAGACAGGCTAGGAGCTTAAACATTTTAGGAACTGCGTTGAAGGTTATCGCAGGGACACCAGACTTTAACGACTTTGAAAATTTAAAATTCCAACAACAGGAGCTCATAAACTCAGAAAACCAGCAGATCGTCATAAATACGGAGGTGCAGGAAAGGATAAATAAATTAACAGAAAGAGTCAACCTCATTGTTAAAGCCTCAAATGCTAGGCAGATAGATAGCAGTAATTTATACGAAACATTGCTTGCAAGAAACAGAATTATAATATCAGAAATTGAAACCCTAATTTCGACCATTAACCTTGCAAAGATAGGTGTAATAAATCCACTGATACTAAACACTGATGATGAAAAGAATATTATCGATATGGGCTCTACTAATATAACCATAACGGACTTAATGGAAGTATCATTTATCAAGGTCTTATTAGACAATAATTTTTTACATTTTATTATTAAGTATCCTAAACCAATGTTCGTTTGTAAGAAAATTATTATTTTCCCTGTCCAACACAATGAAACAATCCTGCACCTTGCAACCAGCAACAATATCGCAGACTGTAACAATCAAATCCTGGCGATCGGAAATTGTAGCGTGACACTTACATCGACATTTTGCAAAAGACTTCGCCATCCAACCTGCGCGCAGCAGCTCCATTCCGGTAGCGTCGCTCACTGCAGCACACGTCCCAGCCACCTTGATCCTATTGTGGTGGTGGATGAAGGTATCGTTATTATCAATGACGACACCGCGGTGATCAAGACCAGCGAAGACTCCGAAAAAACTGTAACTGGGACTTATTTACTTACCTTTGAAGATGAGGTCCAAATCAATGGAACTTCCTATAAAAACCATAGGGGCATACTGAGGAAATTGCCGAGTTCGGCAACGACGACACTTCTCAATATAACCAGTCACCACGATATATTGAGCTTGCCGTACCTCCGAAGAATGGGTATTAAAAACTTGCGCTATATTGGAGAAATTGAAGCCAAAGTTATCACAGGACCGACACTTTCAAGTCTTGCTACCATAACCATCGTACTAAGCTGCTACGTTCTGCTTAAACTATATTGGAGGCGAAATAAAAGGCGTCAGCATCATGACTTACAGGCCGTCATTGACAGTTTTAAGAAGCCTGAGGACAGCCTTCACTTAGAAGGGGAGGAGTTAACGCAATCAGCTCCGATACCGGGCAAAAGTCCGCGCGTGGCCTGAGTCAGCAGATTCAGATTCTCACGCTGGCCACCGGTAACTCGCTGTGCTAACCGAAAAGTTGCTAACGTAAGCGTCTACAGCGCCCCCAGGCGCAATAGCTGGTGCAGTGCAGTTGTTGCCCAACAATAGCAAGAAAGCCAGCTAGAAGGCAAAGGTGCAGGTAACTTCGTAGCTTAAAATTAGAATTAGTTTCAGTTTCCAGAGTGAGCTCACCGGCACAGCCAGCACTTGCCATAAAATGAAGTTTCAATACAAATACAATTTGAACAGTTTCATTTAATTAATTTACACAATCGAGCAACGTGTTAAAGTTATTCAGGCTTATTATGAAAATGGGCGTTCAAATCAAAATGCATATCGTCTCATATCACCTTCATTGATGAGGCACATTTTCACCTCAGTGGATTCGTCAATAAGCAGAATTGCCGCATTTGGGCGAATTACAATCCAAGAGTGATTGTCGAAAAACCAATGCACCCACAAAGAGTGGCGATGTTAATTGGCCACCAAGATCATGTGATTTGACACCGTTGGACTACTTTCTTTGGGGTTATTTGAAAGAAAAGGTGTACGTCGATAAGCCAGCAATAATTCAAGAGCTAAAGGATGAGATAACTCGGCACATTAACGCCATAGAACCTCATCTATGCCTCAGCGTCATCGAAAATTTGGGCCATCAGATGGAGGTGTGCCGCCGAGGTCGCGGCGGACATTTGGCCAATATTTTGTTCCATACATAATTGAACCACACCATATTACATATCATAATAAAAGGAAATTACAAAAATTTCCAAAATAATTTGTGTTTTATTCAAAATCAACATCGGCCATTAAAATTTAACCACCCTTTATTAAGAAAATACGGCATCTATGTGAGCTCCAATCGACAGATATACCTGCTATAATAGGGTTAAAAAAAACATCATTAAAAATGATGATAAAATTTGGTCTCCAAATATTGGTCTGTGGCATAAGGCAGCCTGTTTTTTGAATCCGCCTGCTTTACAAATGCAACCAAATGATCAAAGCGAAATTAAACAGTTTTGTATTTCACAAATGAACTAATTGGACATCAATCCATCACCATCGTCTTCTGTTCCCACAAGTCAATGTACACCAATTTCGGATACAGTGTCAAAATTTTCATTAGACTGCAGTGGTTCATTTGACTCACTGGATGCATCAAACCTCGCAGTAAATAAGCGAAAAGATTTTTTCTTTTTTTCCATGAATTATTGAAAAACTCAACATTAAACACGACAAAAACACCTACAGGCGAAATGGAAAGCTACTGTAAGGAAAATGTGGAAATAACGGACGACTTCAATGTATTGAAATGGTGGAAAACTAATGAAAAAGCTTATCCAGAACTCTCTAAATTGGCACTAAATCTTCACTCAATTCCGGCTAGTAGCGCAGTTGCAGAACGCGAATTTTCTTTGGCTGGAAACGTAATAACCGAAAAAAGGAACCGGCTTGGCCCAAAATCAGTAGATAGCTTACTTTTTTTGAAATCATATTTCAAAAGCTTTAAAAATTAAGTAACGATAATAATGAAAATATAACAATTGAGTCATAATTATGAATTTTAAGTATGAAGTCAATATAAATGTGTTCCTTTTTTCAGCAAGGTAACAAAGCGATAATTACTCGCTTGCGGAGTCCTTTAGACCAATTAGTTTAACCCCCTTTGTATGGAGAAGATCATTGATATTGAGATCAGGTCGCATACTCAGCATGTGTATAGGGCGGGATGATCCACGGATACTGCTCTGTACCAACTGACGACGGAGATATAGAGCACTTTCGACTGCGAAGACACTATTATGTGTCTTGGAAGGGATATGTTAAGCGCTGTCGAAAATGAACTTGCAACCATCTATACGCAATCGGAAAGTTACGTTACCTAGAACTAGCAGAAATAACTGCTGCTGGCAGCGTTGTATAACTGAAACCCAGTTAATGATGCCCACAAGGAAGATATTTTCTTCCCTTCTGTTGTGTCTGGTAATGGATGAACTATTACAGTAGCTAAAAAACAATGGAATCCACTGCCAAGGATACGCGTATGACATTAGTACAAAGAGCACCAGAGTGATATGTTGAGCAAGGTGAAGTACCTCGGTCTCAACTTTAGCGACTTGTACTTATTTAAATATAAACATTAAATTTAAATTTTTACGCAATTCTTTTTGCTTTTTCAAATATGAGAGGTAACATGGTTCCTGCTCCAAATTCTATAATTTTCGAAATTAGGCTTACTGAGTCTAATGTAAATGGGTGATGCCACAAAAATTCTGAGCTAATTATGTTTTCTATTTACTAATAATGTTTGATTTTGGTGAATTACCGCTATTTGGGATTTGGAAAATTACGCTTACTAAGTTAATATCTATAGTATGTACAAAATTTGGTAGAGTTTGGTACAAAAACTTCAAACTTTTTTACTTGTTAATTACTGTTATAAAAGAGGTGGGCGAGGTTGATAATATTTTCTCTCCACTATAATCCTAAATTGCAAATTTCAGCAAGTATCGCATTTTCAATACCAACCTTGAGTCAAGGAAATGTGTATACTAAGTTTCAATGGGATTTCTTAATATTTATTTAAGGTATCTGCAGCACGGACGGATGGGCATATATACATGATTGCGAGTCTAAACATGCCATCCGCCTTGCAGTATCGTTGCAAAATAATTGTCATTATATATGATTAAATTTCATTCCATATCATTTAAAATACATTTAAAAGTTTACATTTCAGTTTGTTTTATTTTTTCAAATAAATTAATAAGCGGTACTGGCTGGACCTTTTGGACTGCTGGTCGAGTTGGGATGGAAGATCGCAGAATATACCTTTGCTCCCAAAATCAGGGAGACGGCGCTTGTTCGGCAAAAGGACGGGTCTGCCAATCGTATGTTGTTGAACTCGAATTCATTGACAATGCGCATATCAACCGTGCGTTCGGGAGCTCCCTTTCCTAATTTCTCTTTTATCTTTGGCTGTAGTTCCACTCGTTCATATCATCCTTTAACTGATATCGTATAGGTTTCGCTTTGCCTTCATGGCAATATTCCGAGCCGCCGCGCCAGGATTAATGATATGGGGAACATGGGCAGGCCTGTGTCGATCATCGCTCGCACCGATCGCGTTTTCTCTTTCATCTGGACTTCCAGCATCGTTGTTGACGTGAGGACAGATTGCGTAAGAGCTTTCCGAATTGTTCGTGCGATTCGCTCGCAAGTCTCTCACGACCCGGCGAAGGAGCCTTCGCTGCTTGTATCGTTTACATAACGGTGTGGACCAAGATGTGGATGTTTGCGGGACCCGAACGGATGATAACCGACATCAGTGGTCTGAATATCGGCGGGGTTATTCTACACGGAGCGTCTCCGACGGTGTCGCTCAGATAACCTTCGTCCGCTTCAATCTCCATCACCTCTTCTTCATCGTTAGCTTCGGGTTAAGCGCGAGGCGTATTTTTGCTTCTCGAGTTTCTACAATGGCTATTTCTGAATAGCAGAATATGAGGCGTCATCCTTATAGCTCGAGGGAACTCAGAAAGTCGCTCCAAGATGTCAGAGGTATCACAGAGTCTATGAAACTCTACTTTGCCCAACGAAGTATAATCTATCTGGGAATTTTTATCTTTTAAATTTTCTCATAACTTACCAAAAAATTTTCCCATTGTAGGAACAAATTTCGAGGTAGAATGTTATCTGAGTCCAGTTTGGTTAGCCAGATCTATTGCATGCGAATCTTTGCTACCACTACAATTGGTCTTGCTGCCAACATGCCATGTACCCCATTCAACTGAATTTCCAACAACTTTTCCTTGAATATATGTTCTGTAGGTATTCCTGCCAAAATCTTCTTGCGATTTGATGCCCATTTTCTTAGGGGGAAGCTAGTGCTATTAAGAGCCGCGATTACTTCGTCGCGCATTTCTAATCGTGAACTCCAGTCAGAACGTCAACTATATATATAAATTGCTCTAAAACCTTTGCTGCTAAGGGGAAACTCGTTGTCACACCTTAGTTGTGATGCTCTCCGGTTTAACGACGACGTGATGTGGTATCGTGAATCGGCTGATGAGTTGTTTTTCTCATGTACTATTTCAGAACCCGGTCGTATTCCGTATTCAGCTCAGGACTCCTGATGTGACCCTCCTCGCTGCGCAAGAATTGGCGCCCTGCGCCACTCCGCCAGTGACCGAGGTAAATTTCTTCAGGAGATTCCCTCCGAAAGGGTAGATCCACTACATATTGTCCTTGCTCATTCCTCTTCGTCTTAGCAACACACACTTGATCCACTGAAAACTTCGGCAGGTTTTCTGTTCATTGGGGAGAACTAGACCTCTTGCCTCGTTGCTAAACCGGGGGTTTAGAGGAGAGCCTATAGCCGCATGGGCTTTTGAAATCCTTCGCGATGTGTGAATGAGCTAGGCAGTATATACAGGTTTTGTTTTCTTCAAATTTCATTGCACAATCAGCAAAGAGGATGCGAAAACTGGCCATGGTTGGTTGATACTTTCCTGTCATATGCCGGCACGGGTGGTCGACTAGGAGATGGAGCTGGTTTCGCGACTCGAGCATCCAAGATATAGGACACTGTTTCTAACGTCTGGAACTGACTTGTGAGAAAATTGTATAATTCCTCCCATCTCGGTATTTCCGCCTTCCTCACAATTAACGCTAAAGTGGCATCCGACAAACGACTTCATACCAGAAGCACAAATATCGCATCCCAATTTCCCATTTTGATTTCATACATTTGCAAAATTGATATGCAGTTGTTTACCACCCGCTGCAAAATCTTAATTTCCGATTCCCGTTACATGGGTACTGACGGCAAGTTAAATAGCGTCCTCAATTAGCTGTTAACTATGATCATCTTATTTTCATGTCGTTCAGATACATTTTGACACGCTGTGCCGAAGTCTTCGCTAGTCGAAGGAGATTTTTTCACAAAAACCTTTGCTTCACCACGTATCTTTTAGTTGAAATGGTACAGCTATTCCACTATCGACAAGCACGAGTTATTAATATAAATCGCCGTAAACAAATCACTTAATTATGGTAACGACATATAATCACCGTAAAAAACCTCAGTGTCACGTGGAAGTAAGTTAATATTCGAGCGCACTGGAGTCTCAATTTCGCGGGTGGCGGAATTATATGTCGAACTACTTAGCTGTGTGAACGTTAAATTATAAACTGTCTCGCCCATCAACGTACCGCCCGTCAAATATGCTGAATAACAGTCTTCATATCTACATTTGGCCAAACGAAGCGCGGCCTGACCGGTTTCATTATTCGACACATTCTTGGATTGATTGTAGCTTTAACCAATAACACCTTGAGATTCTTCTTTTGTATTTCGATACAGGATGTGGCATACAACTATTTATTTATTTATTTATTCAGTAATGTCTAACACTAGTTCAGAACAGACATTTAAGATTAATATATAGTAACAATCCAAAATCTAAGTATATATGGAGTTTTATAAAATTTATATTGAAACTCAATCAATGAAACTTAATGTATAAGTTAACACCCAGCAATGAGCTACACGCGCAACTGGTCGCTAACGTATCAGACATAGCGTCAGCACTTTCCATGAGAACGGAATTGCTACAAGCGTACCTGTTTACTAACGTAGCAGACATAGTGTCAGCACTTTCCATGTGAACGGAATTGCTATAAGCGCATGACACTAACTGCATTAGCTTGAGAACAAGCTAACACCAAAACAGCGTATCCAAAACTGCGACGCCAGCAGCAGCTGCAGAATATCGCGCGGCAACAACTGCAGCGAAGTTAGGGTATAAATAAGAATAATTCTAAATATTGTAAGCTTTAGTTTTCTGCTCGTCTGGCATTCGGCAGCATTTGGCTGGCCGTTTAAGGCAATAAAAATAAATAATTTCAAGTATAAAACGGTGTCCCGCTAATTTATATAAAACAATTGTGTAGTATTCAACTTATCTTTTACAAAGAAAATAATTTTTTAATTGCGTTTGAAATAAATGTTTAGTACCAAAAAGGTTGAAATCCAAAAAATTTGAGAAATAGTTAAACTCTGATAACGACCTAATGATTGGCGCATTGGCACTATATACTGACTTGCAAAAGCCAATACGAATATTAAAATCTAATCTTTCTAGTAGAGTAGGGCAGACAATTTTACCATTGACAAAGTCGAAGATAAAAGATAGTGCAAGAAGAGTTCCTCTATCACTTAATGGAAAAAGACTAATCAATCGACAGCGAGATTCATACGAAGGAGTCGGATCTGAGAAATTGAGAGAATACAGAGCAAACCATATAAAGATTTTTTGTACCCTCTCAACACGATTTATATCGACTGCATGATAAGGCCTCCAAATAAAATCAGCGTAATCTAATTTGGACCGGACAAACGCAGAGTACAATATTTTAAGAGTATGTGGGTCAGCAAAATGCGAAGAGTTGCGTCGTACAAAAGCGAGCATAGCAAGCGAATTGGAGACAGCATAGTTTAAATGCATGATAAAATTGAACCTGGAATAAAAAAAAAACACCTAAGTCCTTAATCACATCAGATGAAACAAGATATGTTTCGCTCAGACTGTAGTACGGCTGAGTCACTCAAACTTTTTATTTCAGCATAAAGTTTAAGATCATCTGTATACAGAAGAAAATTAGCAGAAGCGAAATAAGAACGGATATCATTAATAAATAAAATGAATAATAAGGGCCCTAAAACACTACCCTGCGGAACACCAGAGGTGGCAATAAATTGATTCGAAGAAAGCCTATCAATAACAACTGTGCTGCTCCTTTCTGTCAAGTAGGATTTAATCCAATCCAGGAAGGTCGAGTGAAACCCAAGACATTCGAATTTGGCCACTAAAATTTTATGGGAGATCTTGTCAAATGCTTTAGAGAAGTCCGTATAGATTGAATCGATTTGGAAACCTTTACGAAAGCTTACATGACAATCTTCAGAAAAAACTGACAGATTAGATAACGTAGACCTATTAGCTACAAAACCATGCTGCCTAGGACAAATTAGATGTTTTACACTCAAATAAACCTTGTCTTTGGTAACACATTCAAAGAGTTTAGAGACTACTGACAATTTGGAAATTGGTCTGTAATTAGAAATATCGCTCCTATTACCGCTTTTGAAAATAGGAGTGACTGATGTCAGCTTCCAGTCGATAATAAAAATTCCTTCAGACAGGGATTTATTAAATATTAGCTTTAAAGGTTTCACTAACGAGGCACAATTTCGAAGCAAGGTTACAGATAGGCCATCAATGTCAGTTTGAGTAGAGTTTTTAATCTTCAATAAACCCTCTGTGACGTCATCGTCCGACAGAATAAGTGATCCAAAGTCGGTAGAAGAAAATAAGTTCTCTGCGATATTTTTTCGAATACCTGCCAAGTATTCTGCAAGAAGATTATCATCAGACGAAAAATTTGACGAAAAAAAATCAGCGAATAAATTTGCTGCATCACTAAGGCAGGAAGCAGAAGCATCATTATAATAAACAGTATTAGGAATGCTTGAACCTTTTTTTATCGATTTAATGTAACGCCAAAAACTCTTCGGGTTACTTTTAATATTTAGCTCAAAGTTATGAATGTATTTTTTATACAGGGACCTATTTAAATCACGAAATTTTTTTCTATAAAAACGTTTTTCATTTGTTGACTTAAACTTCTTAAAAAACTTATTTCTCAAATTTTTTAGAACTTTGAGTTCTTTCGTGTACCACGGAATTTTATATTTATTGCTCTTAAAATCCGGAAAATGTTTAGAACACACATCCAGCACTAAATATTTAAATATATTAAAACAATCTGCAACTTCAGCATCGCCAAAATGAACATTCCAATCAATTTCACCTAAAGCGCCATTTAAAATGTTAAAATCACAACCAGCGAAATTGTAAAAATCTTAGTATTCTCAGAACAGACTTCAAAAAATTCAATAGATTCTAAATCTATCAACACAGAAATATGATGTACACTAGCACGCGATAATGAAGAAGCAGGTTGCGATACAACAAAACTCATGTTGTCACTTACAAAAATCAAATCTAGAAAGCGACTCTTACTATTTGGTAAACTGTTAATCTGAGTTAAGCCCATGTCAAGTAAATTGTCGATAAAATAAGATTCAATAGGACTATTAATATTCGAAGGAGTTAAGAATACATTATTATCTAGATATAACCAGCTCAAATTGTTCAAATTAAAGCCCCCCAGAACACATAATTGGTTGTCACCAATCACATGCTGAAGGGCTAGTACGTTATTAACATGCGATTTGTAGATATTATCATTACCTAAAGGTGGTATATAAGAAACACAAAGATAAAGAAAACCATGTAAACCATTATTGCCAAAAATTCTTTGTCAGTCGCTGAGTAGTTTTTCTCATGGTTATTTAGGGTCCGAGAGGCATAACGCACAGGGTGTCCTTCTTGAGATAATACTGCACCAATTGCATAATTGGATGCGTCCGTTGTTAATGTAAATGGTTTTTGAAAATCTGGATAACGCAATATGGGGTGGGTGCTTATTAGGGTTTTTAATTTTTCTACTGCTTCAATGTAAGTTGGATCTTTCAGATTAATTTTTACCCTTTTTTTTTAAATACTTCGTGATTGCCTGTGCGACTTTGGCATAGTCCTTTATACATTTTCGGTAATAACCGGTGATACCTAGAAAACTTTTAATTTGTTTTTCTGTTCGTGGTAATTCCAAATCTTGAATAATTTTTATTTTATTTGGGTTGGGTTTCATACCTTCTTCTGTTAGTATATGTCCGAGGAATTCTGTCTCCTTTTTTAAAAAATTACATTTGTCTATTTGAATCTTCAGATTCTTCTTTTCTAATATACAAAAAATGTCGTTTATTGCTTTTATATGTTCGTTCAATGAGGTGCTAAATATTAATATGTCGTCTAAATATACGACACAAGTCTTGTTAATATAGTCGCGTAAAATTTCGTTCATCAGTCGCTGGAATGTTGCAGGTGCATTCTTTAATCCGAATGGCATCCTGACAAATTCGTACAAACCGTGAGGTGTAATAAATGCTGTATTTTCCCTGTCTTCTTCCTTTACCAAAATTTGGTGGTAACCCTTCGCCAAATCTAGCGTTGTGAAGTACTGAGCTCTTCCCAACTTGTCTAAGATTGAATCTATATTAGGTAATGGATATTTGTCATCCAAAGTCATTTCATTCAATTTCCTATAATCGACTACTAATCTATATTTCTTCTTCCCTGAATTGTCCATTTTTTTTGGTACAACAATTAGTGGACTGGAATACCTCGATTTACTTTTCCTTATTATTCCTTGTTCGGACATTTCTTTTATTTGTATCCGAACTTCCTCTTCATGTTGTGGTGGGTATCTGTATAATTTCGCATTAATTTGTTCACTAGTGGTTGTCCTAATTTCATGTTGTACTTCAGTGGTACTTGTGAGTCTGTCTCCTTCTTTATATAATAATTTGTTAAACCTTCTTAAAACTTTAATCATTTCCTTAATATCTTCAGTATTTAAGTGATCTAATTGAATCGCTTCTATTTTATTATCAGTTTTTTCTTTAAAGTCGAAAGGATTATTTAAAAAATTGGATTCTCTCTCATTCAGTGTTATTCTTCTTTCTTCTATATTTATTATCGCATTAAGTGAATTCAAAATATCTATACCTATGATAAAGTCATAATTCCGTCCTTTTAGTGGCGTCACTTTCCATCGAATCCTTGCATTGTCGGGTAAATTAAATTCGTCCGGTGCTACTGTATGTATTTCATAATTAATTGTATCTTTATTTGTTAATGTACTGAATATTATTGGGTGTTTCAACTTAATTCGTGAAAAATCATTTATTTCGCTACTAATTAGGCTAAAGCTAGCTCCTGTATCAATTAAAGCGATGTATTTTTTATTATTAATCATTAGTTTCATTTTTGGTAGGCATTCCGAGGCTCCTTCGTAAAAAAAATTGTATTATTAGCTTCATTATAGCACTCAAATTCTTCATCACTTTGCCTAGGTGATTGCAAGCGATTTTTGCTGCAATAACTATTAGGGTTTCCTGTGACTGAATATCTGTCTATATTCCTCTCTACATTATCTATTTCCATGGGTTCCACCCGTTCTTGCCTTATTTGGCCTGAATTATTTCCTCTAGCAAATTGTTGATTTCTTCGCCACTGCTCCGAATTATTACCTCTATATTCCCTATTGAATGTAAAATTAGGATAATTTTGCCTCATTTGCCCGGAGTTATTTGGTCTTCTAAATTGACCCGAATTATTTCTATTTTGATATTGGTTTGGACCTGTCTGTACCACATTATTATTATCATTTCTATTACCAACCTGCTCATATTGTCTACTTTCGTAATGTCTATTTTCGAAGCGCCTGTTTTCATAAAATCCTTTATTCTGTCTTGGCTGTCCGTCCATTTTCTTAAAACGTCTAAATTCTGGTCGTATACAACTGTCTTCGTAGCGTCGCCTAGTCATTAGTTCTATGATCGTAGTTAGGTCCTGTTCTTCGTAAATTTTGTCTAATAATGCCCCTTGGGCTATTTCTTTCAATGTATTAACTAGTACACCATCTACATTACTTAGATCTATTCCTGCATCCCCCTTGTAATATATATTAAGCTCATCTGATTTATATTTAATCCTTTGTATTTCATTTGCGAGTTCACTCACCGTATTCACCTTAATATTACATATTTTTCTGTATACTTCGTGCGGCTCCATGTCCGGGTTGTAGCGTAGTTTTAGCGTCTTTTTTATTTGTGTCCACTCGTCGTGGTTTGGTATGTTGATTATTGTATTTTTGGCTTCACCTTGTATTATCCTGTAGTATATGGCCCTCGTAGCTTCTCTTCTCGTTTCTTGATCTTCAATTGTTGAGAGCAGATATTCCACACTACTCATGAATGAATTTATTGTCACTTCGCCCTTTCCCGTGAAGACTGGTAAATAGCTTACATATATTCTTCATTATTCTGTCCATACTGCTGCTATTTGTTGTTTGCCGTTGTTGCAAGTCGACGTAAGCGTTTCTGAGTTGCTCTAACTGCTGCTCTCTCCTTTGCAACTCCTCTATTAGTCCTGCGGGTGGCATTTGTAGGTGTTCTTGCGCCATCCTTCTTCTGTCGTGCTCCTTCCTGCGTTGGTTAATTTTTGCCCTTTTTTGGTTCTCCGTTTTTTTAAATTTACGCAACTGCGTATCACTACACACCGTATTTGTGGCGTTAACTTAGCTGTTTTCTCTTGTCCTTACTGATTTTTAGTTAAGCACGTAGAGTTCGCTTAAGTAACACTGCACTTTATTGGTATATTTTTTTTTTTTTTTTTTTAGTTTGTTTCTTGTAATTATACCTTGGAGGGTCCGGTCAACGTCTTATCGTTGGCTACGGATTCGCAAGATCAGTTTGGGAGTTATTTATTTAATTATTATTTGCTTTCCGCGTCCCGTTCGTATCACTAGATCCTCTTAAACTTATTATTATTATTATTTTTTTTTTTTTTTTTTTTTTTGAAGATCCTACCGACTGCGCCAATAATATTATTCGGAGCGGCGAAAGCGTTTTTAAAGAATATTAAATGCAGATTTTGAGGAGGAAGCGAACTGTCGCAAACCTGGGCTGTTAATTAACTAACTTTATTGATCTCTTCAAAATAATATCAAGCTTATGATTATTACAATATTTGCTTAGTCAGTATTTTACGTCTGTTTGGTTGTGCTTAACTTAAATTGTTATATTTGCTGGGGCAGGTATTTTACGTATGTCCAAACACAATATTGTGCAACGATATTGGGTTTCTTGGAAAACTGTGCAATTTTAATTTTGATTTATACTTTTTGTCTTTAAATTTTACTAATTCCGGAAATCGGTTTTATGTTACATTTTACTTTCGTTTATTTGTTTAATGAATTCCTCAATATCGTGCTTTGCACTTACGTAAGTGGGTTCTTTATTATAGCTATATGTAACTCCCGCTGAGGAATTTAATGCATGCCTCAAACCGTTAGTCTTATTGCCACATGTATAAAAAAAGGTGCATTCTTCGAACGCTGGCAATAAACAGATCAAAAAAGTGTATCATACTGCCAACATATTTTTGTTAGATAGCATCAACCAGAGACGAATTGATCCAAAAAGGATTTCCACATATTGCGATGAACCGAGATGAAGTTGTCTATTAGCCAACATAATACTTGAATTCACTCCATTTATCAAATAAGACACCGGCCATTTTTGTATTAAAAATTGGCGCAGCCATCATTTTTCTCCAAAAAATCAATCCTTGTAGTTGTATCTTGAGATCGGATTGTCAACTGTTCGAAAAATCAAATTTAATTGAAATGTAACAATTTGTAGAAATTTTAAAATATGAGTATCAAGCTTTTTGGCTGGCAGAGAACGTTAATATAGCTAACTGTATGAGGGTTGACACTTCTTGAAAAGTAGAATTTAATTGAATCATACATAAGTTACGTGAAATATTAAAATTTCGGCGTCAAACGATTTGTTTCGCAGAGGAGAAGGTTTATGGCTAGTTGTATTCTGTTTGAATCTTCAAATTTCATTAAATAATATACAACATATATGAAATACGGTTCGATTCGCTAGGGAGAAGGTTTGTAGCGAGCTTTATTCTAAATGGGGTCGCCACATGCTTTTAAAGTCTAACGTAATTAAATTACAAACGAGTTATATGAAATATTAAAACAAGGTTGTCAAATGGTTCTTCTTGGCTATATTTTGGCAGTGGAATTAAATTAACTTACACACAAGTTATACAAAGCAGAGACCCAGAATAATAATTATTTGACCATTGAGATTTGAAAATTTCATCTTAATTTTGAAAAAAAAATTGTTTTTAAATTTTCAACTTTAGTAACTCTTTTTCTACAATTTTAAAGGAAATCATTTACATTTAAGACATTTTCTGTTAATAACGTTTTATGCTGAGTGGAAAACGAATAGAACGTTCTTGGTAGAAAATTACTTAAATGTAAATGCTTTCTTATAAAAATGTAGAAAAAGGAGCAACCAAAGTTGGAAATTTAAAATAAAATTTTGTAAATTTCAGATTGATTGCAAACTTTTTTCACAGATTCAAATTACTTACTTTAGAATTGATACCGAAATTGTTTCGAACTAGACCCGAAGCAGTCCTGAAATAATCCTAAAAACTTAACAATTTTTTTCACTCATAATTATTATGAGAAAAGTTCTATAATATAAATCTCAAATAAAAAGTCTTGGAAGACTAAAAAAGTTTTAACTCGCGGATAATTATTATGAGAAAACTCTTAAAACATAAGTCCCAAAATAAAGCTCCTTGAAGGCTTAAAAATATTTAATTCGCTGATAACTATTACAAAAAGACTTTTGTAATATAAGCCTTGAAATAATGATTATAGATTACTCAAAAACTTTCTATCTTACTACAATAATTATTCATTCACTTTACTCTTTTCTCTTATAATAGTTACTCGTACGTCTCTGATAAAAATAATATTTAAAAATGAGTGTAAAACAGTTCGTCTAGGCAAGAAGGTTAATATAGCCAGAGAACTTAGAAGTATGAGAAGCTGCAAATTTGTGGACTGCATAAAATGTTGTCTGAAAAGTTTCCAAACTGGGTTTCCCCACAGCTATTTAACATTTCCACATAACATTCTAACAGAGAGGTCAGTAAGAAAACGTCGTAAACATATATTTATTATGTTAAGATGTGACAATCAACATTTGCTTTTTTTAACTGGTGTTGTAAAATTTTTGAAATTTCATTTCGGAAATTTTTTCCTTACTTAGTTTTAGAGTTTTTATAGTATCATATTCATTTGTACCTAAATAGAATCAGATCAGAACTTTTGTGAAGTGATGCAACTGTTTTCAGAGATCGCTGTAACTACAAAAAATGCACGGATAGTTAATATTTTATTTTATATCCTATTGAATAAATAAAATATGTAATGTGTTTGCATTTCGCATTTCAAACTATTTAAAAAAATTCGACATGTGAAAACTTTTTCACGATTTTGCATATTCATTTGTAATGAAATAGAATCAGAGCAGAAATTTTAATGAAAAAAAATTTCCATAAAATGAAGGATAAGTTATATGATATTTTATTTTCTATTGAATTAAAAAAAATTATAAAAATTAGACAAGGCACAAAAAAGCATGGATTCGAACTATAGGGCAAAACCTAAAACGTGCAATATGATAATGTGGCTGGCGACTAAACACTCTAACCCACAGCAGACGTTCTGCTGAGCTTGCTTAAACGGCTAATTATGCAAATCATAGCAATGTGTGCGTAAAGAAGAAGAGCAATTTACGAATCCAACTAAAAATGAAACAAAGAAGAAAAAGTAGTAACCAGAGAAAAAATCTGTTTTTTGATTGTCAGCGGGGCAAGTAGAGACGGAAGAGGGGTTATGCAACATTTGTGGACAAGAGAAGGGTTGAAAGGGAAAGGGAACGGTAACTAAAAAAATATTCTTTTCTGTTTTTCGGCAATTTTTGTGTCGATTCGCCAGTTGCGCATGCAGGTGTACGCAAATGAATTGATGCGCATTCGGATAAAAATTCTAGAATGTTCTAGAATATTCTAGAAAAATGCCAGCAATTTGTCAGACTACGTTGCTAAAATACATTATTGTCTGATATTGCGGTGTTGAAGCTTTTCAATGACCGTCGATGGTTTGTAAAATTGAAGATTTTAGCATTTTTGTATTCGTCGCGAAAAAGATTGTTGAGGGGAACATTTGCGTGCGCGGGGAGGTAAAATGCTCGCGCTTATGAATGAACGGCATTTGTTTTTAGGAATACGCGCAAGCGTTTATGAATGAATTTTTTGTTGTTATATGTAGTTTCAGATATTTTAGAATATTTGGCGCCGGCGCAGGCACAAGTGCAGCTGCGTCTATGATCGCGGTGTGATTTGATTTTGATTTAGCGTAGGTCAAGGTTGAATTTATGCACATGCGCGCACATAAGTACTTACATATGTATGTATGTGTGTATGTATGTACATGGATGCATATGAATTTATGTATTTAGATATGTATATGCACATGTTCATAGATATGAATACATATGGATGTGTGCATATATGATTGTTTACTTGATGATATTTTAGTTATTCGTGACTGTACATTCAAATGTAGTTATGTACTTATGTAGTATTCTCTGGTAGTATATATTAACATACATACATATGTATATATGTAAGCTAGTGCAAAAATTTGCATAAAAGTAAAAATCTAAATCAACTAAACCCAATTTAAGTGCGTGGCCCGGTTCCGAACCCGCGCAAAACGAAAGCATAAAGAACGACGCGGCGCATCGTGAAGCAATTGCACCACAGAACACAATTGGTTTGCTTGAACTTAATCCCTACTTGATTCAGTTTCCCGTAAATATTTTTTGCCAAGATAAATTTTTTATACAAATGAACAAATTTGTAATATATGTACATATGTATGTAGATCGCATATTATTCGCATCTACAGAAAAACGAGATCAACACCAGAAAATATATCAAATATTAAATTGGAAGCTCATTTATAAGTTATAGTTATAATAGTATAAATAATATAACAAATATGAACATTGAATTATTTGGAATTTTCATATTATATACATACATACATATGTATGTACAAATGTATTAATCCTTTACAATTACAAAAAACTTGCCTTGAGCTCAAAAATTATTATTTATTATTTTCTAAAAATTTGTTAATATTATTGGCAAACCAATAGAAGAATTGTTTCAGATTGAAGGATGTTGAATTTAACAAATCAAACTGTCGTGTGAAACGGACGTGCATTAGTTCGCTCTATAATATTCTTCATCTTGCTGATACAAATTAAATATTTTTATTATTTCGCTTTGTACGTTGAGCAATAAGCATCTACGCTTCTATCCATAGTCATCTCTGTGCGCTTGTGTGTAATATTTAATATTTATTTCAATAATATTAATAATAATTGCTGTGTGGCTGAAATATCGCTATGTCTTCTGCTGCTTCTTCGTCACATAAACGTCGCCTTAGCAGAGGTTCTCCTTCTGCTAAGTCCGTTAAACTGGATGAAGACATTACTCTCTCCGCGGTGTTTACTAAACTAAAACAGCTGGAAGAGAGAATTCAGCAACAAACGAACCATCTGCTGCCACTGGTGGAGAGCGTCACTCAGAGATTGACTGAGATTGAGAATCAATTGTTGAAGAGGATTGACGAGGAATTAGCTGCGTCTGCTGTTAAGGTTGCTGAGTCGTCAGCCTGCATTGTTACACCAGAGAACGTATATTTACAGAGAAGTAGCATCCCACTTCATTCCTGTTGTCGTTCCGCGTTTTTGGGAAAAGGTCTATTTTTCGTCCAGCTCACCACCCAATAATTTTTCACCTACAAGGGGCAAAATTTAACATCGGTTGAGCGAAAACAACAATTTTAGAGAAAATTAATGTACGTTCTCTGTTATCAGCTACATTGTGTGGTTGCAGATGTTTTTTGGCGAAAATTTTCCTATTGTTTTGATAAGGAATTTTCGCAATTCTATTTCCAACATTTAAAAAAAATATTAAAAATATGTATTCTTCTATAATTTCAATTTTAGTGTTTTATTTTATTCTACTAATATTTTCCATATATAACTTTCAATAAATATTTTAAGTATTAAACAAAATCTTCAAAAAACACTAAAGAAATTGCATTTATTGTTTATCATACATATGTATGCACATGCATGCATTTATTTATCAATGCATATTTAATCGAATTACTTCCATGCAAAAGGGCGCGTACAAGCATATGTACATATGAGTAGATATGTAAATAGAATAGAAATAATTATGTATGTACATACATATGTTTGTTCACATGCGCGCACATTCAACCGAACTCTAAGTCTGCGCGCAAAGTTTGACAAAATATCTTATCTCCATTTGGACTTAAATTTTTACCATGTCAAAAATAACAATGTTCTAATGAAATATTTATACAAATAGTTAAACAAAGCAATAGTTCAACAGGCTATCGTGGTAAAAGATTAATTTAAATATTAAATTTGTACGTCAAAGATAGAAATTTATTGATTTGAAAATAAAAATTCGAAAGCCAAATATGCTGTTTTGTCAAAACTCCACAGAAATAGTTGCTTCTGCCCGCAATTCACACGAAAAAGCTGCGTCGCGAAGCCGCCATCATTAATCAGGGTTTAGTTGAATTAATTTGTATTTGAGGAAGGTAGAAGAAAAAAGTGGAGTATAATACAAATATTGGTATACTAGATCGAATAGAGGAATATATGAAATAAAATACTTACATATAGATACATACATAAGATGTTAAGTTATTTGCCACAGAATTAAATTTCTAAATTAAAATTCTGGTACTTTATACCCTCTCAGAATAAAAATGGTACGGTTTATTTGCAATTTCGGGTTGAAAGTCTTTTGTATAGGTCATTGACCCAGATTGTTGGTTCAGGAAGAAGCAAAAGTGGTATAATTAATTAAACGTCTCACAAAATACAATAATTATAGCAATGTTTGCGTTTAGTTAGACAATTGTAGAAAAATTTGTTAAAAGGTAGTAGATTTTCGACTCCTAAATATATTATTCTGCTACTTGTGCTACATTTGAGATAACACGTAAACCCTGATATATATGCGACCAATATTTAGACTACATATTGACATACATATATGTAATGTACATATGTATGCAAGTAGGCGTAGCGGTAAGGCGTTTGGTTGCGCCGATTTCGAATAATTAGGGCTTTAAATGACATATATAACAGGATTTCGTGCAAAACACGTTTATAATGATAAGGGGTCGTGCACATATTACGTAACGCAACTTTTTGATCCTTTCAGACCCCCCCCCATGTCACACTTTCAGAAAAATTGTTTTTATTAATCGTAAAATAAAATACAATGTTAATTGATATACATATGTTATATATTAGGCAAAGGGAAATCACATGTCACACTTCGTCACAAATCGCAAACCCCCGCCGCCCCCCTATCGCGTTACGTAATATGTGCACGACCTCTAAGCAAACATAATAGATTAATAATAGATGAATTTCTTCATGAAATATTTTACGGGCACAAGCGGGCCAAAATAATACCTAGTACATTCCCATTTGAAGCTGTGAGCATTTGGACCAAAATTACAAAAATCTTCAATTTATGATTTTTAGATTTTTGTCTTCGTCGCGAAAAATGTGATGGATGAGGGGCGCATGTGTTTGAGGGGAGATGAAATGTTCGCATTTATGAATGAACGGAAATTTGCTTTCAATAATATGCGAGTGCGTTTATGAATGAATTTTTTGTTGCTGTACTGTAGTTGCGCTGCGGTTGAAAACAGACACGCTGGCGGAGGGGTGAAACAAATGCTGCATATATTTACTTACATAACAATAAATAAATATATGATGATGATAGATATAATGCATATGAATGCATGTGCACTTGTTGACTTTTTAGTACATATGTACGTATGTACATACATGTGCATGAACATGTAAATATATATACATACATACGTACGTACATATATTTGGATATTTATATATGTACATATGTACTACATATTATCCATATACATACATATGTATTTACATATGTATACTTAGTACGATAACGATTATTAGGCTTATAAAACATATCTATATAATGCATGCATATAACCAAAATATCATGCACATATTTAAGCAAAGCCAAATTTCACGTCTAATTAAATATTTAGACGTTTATATCCATTTGTTAATATATTGGCAAAATCTAAAATTCAAGCCAAAACAATTAAAATGATCAGAAATCATAGTCTGTTAAACAAATTTTGCCTTCGCTCAGCTCTGTTAACTCGCCACTCTCACAATTTCCCCTGTCGGCCATTAGAATGGTGAGCTGGACGAGAATTATTGATGCATTTTGACAATTCACACCGGCATCCTAACTTAATGCTTCTCTGTCTAATATACGTTCTCTGGCGGAACGACAACAGGAATGAAGTGGGATGCTACTTCTCTGTAAATATACGTTCTCTGGTTGAGGTCTTCATGGATGTTCTTATTCCGAATATACCACGGAGCTCCGGTGAGTGTCCTAAGGATTTTTGATTGAGCCCTTTGAATGATGTCCACATTACTGGCGCATGCATTACCCCACAACTGTGAGCCGTACGTCCAGCATGGCTTTATAATACTTGTGTACTCCAGTTTTAGTGGGGATCGCGAGTTCATGAGGCAATGAAGGCTATTGGCTTTCAGTTTGATTTGGGTTTTCTTAGAATCAATATGCTTGCGCCAAGTAAGGCGCCTATCGAGATGTACACCGAGATACACCACTTCATTGGTCTGCGGGATCGTAATGCTATTTAGGGTCAATGGCGGACAGGAATTTCTATTTAGTGTGAAGGTGACGTGTTTACTCTTTTGCTGTAATAGCAAAAAAAAAAAAAAAAAAGGTCATCTCCGAAATCACATTTCCTTTTTTCGTTCTTGATAACGCGCAGCTGATTCCTGTTAAATAGTTGCAAGTGCACTGCCGAACATCATTCGCGAAAAATTTTTGATGACCTTTTTTTTTTTTTTTATTTTAGGTCACGGGGGCCACCCTCGCTACGGCCCTGGATGGAGGAACCTCACATTCTTCCTAATTTTAATATATTTTATATAAGTACAAGCATACATACACACTTTAAATTATTGTACTTTCGACTCGGTGTACTGAATACTGAAGGTGACGCCTTTAGAAGTACCGCTACTTTGGTTTTGCCGGGTTTGACAATTCTCAACTTCAACTAGACAAAGCTTTTTTCACAAATTAAGAAAAAGAGACACTTTTTTTAGTATTTTGCGAATCTATTTATTAAATGTCTGCCTATAAATTCATACTTTTACACTTTAGAACAATTAGAACACGTTTTTCAATGAAATATTGGAAGTTGTTCAATTTTCTCTCTCCCGTATTCTTGTTTACTAAAGGCGAGATCTGTCATTTCACCGCGGGAAGGCGCAATCTTGTATTCTATCATTCTTGTACTTTCGATTCATATATGAGAATCTCAGAGAACGTATATTTACAGAGAAGTAGCATCCCACTTCATTCCTGTTGTCGTTCCGCGTTTTTGGGAAAAGGTCTATTTTTCGTCCAGCTCACCACCCAATAATTTTTCACCTACAAGGGGCAAAATTTAACATCGGTTGAGCGAAAACAACTATTTTAGAGAAAATTAATGTACGTTCTCTGTTATCAGCTACATTGTGTGGTTGCAGATGTTTTTTGGCGAAAATTTTCCTATTGTTTTGATAAGGAATTTTCGCAATTCTATTTCCAACATTTAAAAAAAAATATTAAAAATATGTATTCTTCTATAATTTCAATTTTAGTGTTTTATTTTATTCTACTAATATTTTCCATATATAACTTTCAATAAATATTTTAAGTAGTTAAACAAAATCTTCCAAAAACACTAAAGAAATTGCATTTATTGTTTATCATACGTACGCACATGCATGCATTTATTTAACAATGCAATTTAATCGAATTACTTCCATGCAAAAGGGCGCGTACAAGCATATGTGTAGATATGTAAATTGGATAGAAATAATTATGTATGTACATATGTATGTATGTTTGTTCACATGCGCGCACATTCAACCGAACTCTAAGTCTGCGCGCAAAGTTTGACAAAATATCTTATCTCCAGTTGGTCTTCAATTTTTACCATGTCAAAAATAACAATGTTCTAATGAAATATTTATACAAATAGTTAAACAAAGCAATAGTTCAACGGGCTATCGTGGTAAAAGATTAATTAAAATATTAAATTTGTTCGTCAAAGATACAAATTTATTGATTTGAAAATAAAAACTCTAAAGCCAAATAAGCTGTTTTGTCAAAACTCCTCAGAAATAGTTGCTTCTGCCCGCAATTCACACGAAAAAGCTGCGTCGCAAAGCCGCCATCATTAATCAGGGTTTAGTTGAATTAATTTGTATTTGAGGAAGGTAGAAGAAAAAAGTGGAGTATAATACAAATATTGATATACTAGATCGAATAGAGGAATATATGAAATAAAATACTTACATATAGATACATACATAAGATGTTAAGTTATTTGCCACAGAATAAAATTTCTAAATTAAAATTCTGGTACTTTATACCTTCTCAGAATAAAAATGGTACGGTTTATTTGCAATTTCGGGTTGAAAGTCTTTTGTATAGGTCATTGACCCAGATTGTTGGTTCATGAAGAAGCAAAAGTAGTATAATTAATTAAAGGTCTCACAAAATACAATTAATTATAGCAATGTTTGCGTTTAATTAGACAATTGTAGAAAAATTTGTTAAAAGGTAGTAGATTTTCGACTCCTAAATATATTATTCTGCTACTTGTGCTACATTTGTGATAAGACGAAAGCTCTGAAGCAAATGCGACCAAAATATAGACTACATATTGACATACATATGTGTAATGTACATATGTATGCAAGTAGGCGTAGCGGTAAGGCGTTTGGTTGCGCCGATTTGGAATATTTAGGGCTTTAAATGACATATATAACAGGACTTCGCGCAAAACACGTTTATAATGATAAGGGGTCGTGCATATATTACGTAACGCAATTTTTGATCATTTCAGACCCCTCATCATGTCACACTTTCAGAAAAAATGTTTTTATTAATCGTAAAATAAAATACAATGTTAATTAATATATGTTATATATTAGGCAAAGGGAAATCACATGTTACACTTCGTCACAAATCGCAAACCCCCGCCGCCCCCCTAGCCCGTTACGTAATATGTGCACGACCCCTAAGCAAACATAATAGATTAATAAAAGATGAATTTCTTCATGAAATATTTTACGGGCACAAGCGGGCCAAAATAATACCTACATTCCCATTTGAAGTTGTGAGCATTTGGACCAAAATTACAAAAATCTTCAATTTATGATTTTTAGATTTTTGTCTTCGTCGCGAAAAATGTGATGGATGAGGGGCGCATGTGTTTGTGGGGAGATGAAATGCTCGCATTTATGAATGAACGGAAATTTGCTTTCAATAATATGCGAGTGCGTTTATGAATGCATTTTTTGTTGCTGTACTGCAGTTGCGCTGCGGTTGAAAACAGACACGCTGGCGGAGGGATGAAACAAATGCTGCATATATTTACTTACATAACAATAAATAAATATATGATGATGATAGATATAATGCATATGAATGCATGTGCACTTGTTGACTTTTTAGTACATATGTACGTATGTACATACATGTGCATGAACATGTAAATATATATACATACATACGTACGTATATTTGGATATTTATATATGTACATATGTACTACATATTATCCATATACATACATATGTATTTACATATGTATACTTAGTATGATAACGATTATTAGGCTTATAAAACATATCTATATAATGCATGCATATGTATAACCAAAATATCATGCACATATTTAAGCAAAGCCAAATTTCACGTCTAATAAAATATTTAGACGTTTATATCAATTCGTGGATATATTGGCAAAATCTAAAATTCAAGCCAAAACAATTAAAATAATCAGAAATCATAGTCTGTTAAACAAATTTTGCCTTCGCTCAGCTCTGTTAACTCGCCACTCTCATGATTTCCCCTGTCGGCCATTAGAGTGGTGAGCTGGACGAGAATTATTGATGCATTTTGACAATTCACACCGGCATCCTAACTTAATGCTTCTCTGTCTAATATACGTTCTCTGGTTACACTGGAAGCGAATATGAGGAAAGTGGATAATGAAATTGCTGGTTTACAGAAACAACTGTTGTCTGTAGCGCAGCAGAAAGCCCCACAAGATATTTCTGCTGATGCTGTTGTGTTTGGCGTACCATACTCTGAGGGTGAGAATCTGAAGAGTGTATTTAACCAGGTATGCATGTCTATCGATTTCCTATCTCCTCAAATTCGTGACATATTCCGAACGAAGAGCTCATCAGCTAACCACAGCAGCGCTATTGTGGTCAAATTCCACTCGCCACTTGATCGCAATCGCACTCTCCATGCTTTTGGCGAATACCGTCGGCGAGTGAAGTCATCTGTCTCCCTTTGCCCTATTGGTATAGAGGGTAAACTCTTGTCGGTGTATTCGGTCAGAGGGTGTGTTCATGTAAGAACAGACAAAAGCAGTTCTGCAGTAAAAATTATGTGCGAGGGTGACCTGATGCAGTTTCGCTAGCATTAGATTTAAGTGTCTATTGTTATGTACTTCTTGTTGTTTTGTTAATATTGTAAAGAATGCAAATCTCAATTTGTTAATGTTTTATTTGAATGAGTGTTATTTTTATCTTAAAGTTGCCTGTTTCATATTTTGTTATGACTGCGGCTAATAACAGAACCAATGGCCTTGATGATTGTAGTCTTGCTTTATTAAATATTTTATGCACACGTCAGAGGGGATTTAATGTCGTTCATTTTAATGCGCGCAGCTTAAACACCGAAAAAATGGATGTTGTTAGAAAAACGTTTGAATTTTCCTTTGTGGATGTAATTTGTGTTTCAGAGACATGGTTTAAATGTGGTATCAGCGACTCACATTTCGACATACCAAACTATAAACTTTATCGAACTGACAGAATTAATATAAAAGGTGGTGGTGTTGCTGTATACTGTAAAAAATATTTAAAATCAAGATTGATTGCTCAATCAGTTGGTGCTAGCTTCGAATACTTGTTAATTGAATTGTCTGACTCTACGTCTAAAGTACTTTTGTCCTGTATTTATAATCCTAATAAATATTGTAATTTAAGTGACTTTTTTAATGTTCTGTCCTCTTTTGCTATTGATTATGACAATTTAATTGTTTGTGGTGACTTTAATATTAATGTACTTCATAAGAATTCATGTACTTCTCGTTTATTAGATGATGTTTCTAGTATTGGTTTATCACTTGTTAATGTATGTGTACCAACGAGATATGGAAATAACTGCTGTCCTAGTCTTATTGATTATTTTATTGTGTCTGACCTTAAAATTGTTTTAAAGTTTGACCAGATTTCGTTTATATCCGACCATGACTTGATTTTTTGTTCCTTTGACATGTACTTTGACCGCAGTAACATAGTGACTAGTTCTTTTAATTATTTTGACTATCGGCTGCTAAATGTTGAAAGGCTCTTAGAAGAACTCTCCCACATCAATTGGACAGCTTGCTGGTGTATCAGTTCTGTTAATGAGAAACTCAATTTCCTGAATATGATTGTTTTAAATGCTTTTAGGACTTATGTCCCGCTTCGCACAATTACAAACAGGTCCTCATAGTGTCCCTGGTTCAACAGCGCGGTCAGGGCTGTGATTAGAAAGCGAAACAAATCATATTCTGTCTGGAAAAAGAATCGTACGGAAGGAAACTGGTGTATTTTTAAGGCTGCTAGAAATCAAGCTACCTTAACTATAAGGCGCGAAAAACGCAAGTTTTTTGTAAAAAAGTTAAACCCGGTACTGCCAAATAATGTTCTGTGGCGCAACCTGAAAAGCCTCCGTGTTCATGTGAGTGACAATTTAGACTGTTCTCTAAACCCTGAAATACTTAATGATGTCTTTGTCAGCCGTGCTTCGTCCTTGCTTTTGTCCGCCCCTCAGCCCACTTTTCGTTGTCCTGTTGATTTCGTTGGTCGCATGTTTGAGTTTTGTGCAGTTACAGAGTTAGATGTGGCTAGATGTGTTTACAAGATACGATCCAATGCAATTGGTGAGGATGGTATTCCAATAAAATTTATAAAAATCATCCTGCCGATTATCTTACCAACTTTTACTCATATAATTAATCATAGCCTTACAACATCATCCTTCCCTGATGTGTGGAAAGTTGCAACTGTGCTTCCCGTAGCTAAAATTAAAACTGCATGTAGTCCCTGTGATTTCCGTCCTATTAGCATTCTACCAGCACTGTCTAAAGTTTTTGAGTCCCTGATTTCAGATCAAATTGGTTCTCATGTCAATAAATACAACTTATTATCCCCATTCCAGTCTGGTTTTAGAGCTAAGCACAGTTGTTCCACGGCCATGATCAAAATACTTGACGACATACGGATCCCATTTGACAAGAACTATCTAACGTTGCTATGTTTACTTGACTTTTCTAAGGCCTTTGATTCTGTCAACCATGAACTACTGTGCTCTAAACTGGTTACCTTTTTTGGATTTAGTGAACCTGCAGCACGACTAATGAAGAGCTACCTGGCAGGCAGATCTCAGCGCGTAAAAGTTGGTTCTGAATTATCTGAGCTAAGACCACTGACCGTTGGTGTGCCGCAAGGCTCTATTTTGGGGCCACTGTTATTTAGTTTATTTGTGAACGACGTGTTTAGTGCTTGCAGACATGCATATATTCATGCTTATGCGGACGATATCCAAATTTATATGTCAGGCTCTCTAGAGAAGACAGTTGAATTGTGTTCTGATTTCAATAGAGACTTGTCATCCATCAAGGCCTGGGCTGCCTATTTGCAAAAAACGAGTAAGTTTCACAGTTATTCCACCACTCTATATAGGGGTTGAACCCATTAAATTTGTGTCAAAAGTGACTAATCTTGGCTATATTTTAAATTCTGGCTTAACATGCGTTGACCACGTCAACTCTATTATTAGCAAGGTGTTATATATCTTAAGGAATTTAAGATTGTCTGCTATATTCACTCCAATCGGCATAAGAAGAAAACTTGCCATCCAGCTTATATTACCGATTATTTGCTATCCTGAGCTAATTTATAGCAAGTTGGACTCTCAATCTGCTCATAAAATAGATGTAGTGTTTAATCACGTTACACGGTATGTGTTTGGCTTAGCCAAATATGACCATATCTCCGGGTGGAGGTCGCAGCTGCTGGGTTGCGAAATTTCTGAGTACATGAAGGCCAGAAATTGCATGTTTCTTTTTCGTTTAATCGTGGATAAAGTTCCTAGCTACCTATATGAAAAACTAATATTTCCAAAATCTGCTCGCGTAAAAGACTTGATTGTTCCAAGCTATAACTTCCTTCCCTCTTCTAGGCTATTTTTCGTCAACGCTATTCGAATTTGGAATTCCATTCCAGTTTCTATTCGCAGTAGTATGAACAAAAGCAACTTTAAGAACGTTTTATATTCATATTTTCGTTGATGTGTAATTATGAACATTGAGATTTGCTATCTAAATTTATATGTATATAAGTAATACTTAGTCCACATACTTGTACGTTTTTGTTTAATATAATTAATATTTTTATTTATTATGTTTAGTAATTCTTTAATTAAAATGCAACCTTAAGTTTTTGTATTGACGTCAATATCCGACATAATTTATTTATTAATTTTAAGCCAAAGTTGATCCTTCATTGTTTCATACTTAATTATTGTACTATAAAAGATCTTCTATTGATCTTATTGTACTAATATATTTTTGTTTTAACAAATGAAATGAAATGAAATGAATATAAAATACTTTATAATGTAGTGTAAGAAGTTCACGACTAAGTAGTGATTTAGACGCTCCAAAGTAGTGTGTGCTGTGGCGCTGCTGGTACCAGCGCGGATTTATCATTAATTTCACAACTTTTTTCTAGGTTCAAATCACAGTTGGCCAAAAGTATAGATATATTCTTGCCAGTTTTTTTTAATTTCATATTTTATTTGTAATATTATTCTTGATTCAGAATCAATCTTGCGCTTTAAGTTTTAAGTACAAAATAAATATCAGTGTTTTTTTAACCTGGATACACACATACTACATACATATGTGTTGTCGAACATTTTTCCTGTAATAAGGTATGTATATGTATGTACATATGTATGTGCACACTCTCATTTATAAAAATTAAGTAACTAAAAACACTAATTTGGTAAATACATTGAACTCTTTATTTCGTTCTGAATATCAACACAATCTTACTTTCTTAAGTTTTTCTATTTATTCTCATCTTCATTCGTTTGCATATTTTTCCCTACTAACATTAAATTTAACATTTTTGGTGGATTAAAAATGCTAATTTAACAGTGTGGTGCCGGCCCAGTTTGGAAACGTATCAGCCCTGTTAACGACCATCGCCGAATAGTTTCCACTTTCAATTTGCAGCTTCTCATACTTCTAAGTTCTAACTATGTATGTATATGAGGATTACAATTATACACAAGCTGTGTGAAATATGAAAATATGGGTGTCAAACTATTTGATTCGCTAACGAAAAGGCTTATAGCGAATAGAGGGTGACACCTGCTTCAAAAGTCGAATTTACTATTATATTGATATACAATTATATGAAATACTAAAAAATGAGTGCCAAACCATTCGTTTCGCTAGGATCAAGTTTATGGGTACATGTTGAAGAGGATTAGCACCTGCTTGAAAAGTAAAATTGAATTAAATTATACACAAAGGTACATACCTGTATATTTGAGATGGTTGCCCCCTGTTTCCAGGTTACATATGCAAAGGGCAATTAATAAATATATATAGGTAGGGAAACGCTGGATTCAAAACCATCCAAAATGTGCGCATTGTGCCCTCACTATTATATATTGTTCAGCCGCTGACATTTTCTTCAAATTCCTAATCAAGCCGAATTCAATAGGATGATTTTTACTAGAGGAGATACAGTTATTTCATTCATATCAATTCCACATCTGCAAAACGAAATCAAGTGCAATATATTCCACGGTACGGTTTAGTTATTTGTTCAAAAGTTTCGAGTTAAAATGTCCAAATGCGTTACCCGATCTTAAATTTTGTTCACACACGTGTAGTCAATGAATTCAGTAATTATTTAAAACAATTGCAATTTCTAATAATTATTTAGTTAAGAAATTCGGTTTGAAATATGTACGGTTTTGTATATTTCAAAAATAACTCTTATGTCTTAACTTTTTTGGTTCACATACACTTAACACTTTCCACAGTTAGCATTTAGTGCTTTTATTACTTTGCTTAAAACTAATAATAGCAATTGAATTTATGAAATAAAATCCCTCTGAATATTACTGTTACACCTTCTAATAAAACATGCACATTAAATTATGGAATTCAGCTGTCAAACTCTGAAATACGCCCCCTCCGCCTCCACGCAATACCCATAAACATTTGTACAAATAACTAAATATTCCCCTATTCCACCCTTTTGCACTATATTTTGATGGGTTTTTAACAAATTTATAATATTTATTCACACAACTTTCGACTTCGATCCCTGTTACGATGCAGATATAAAAACACAATTAATTATGATGACGTGTGCGAAATAATATATAGACTCATTATTATTATATTTATTATATTTATTACAAGGATAAAACCATGTTACAATAAAGAAGGTAATTCCATTATCACTTGTTGAACGCCATATTAACTGCATGGCAATTAAACTGATTATGACATTTCGTGCTATCATAAGCAGTGGAGAAAAGTCTTTTTTTATATTTGTTTCTTTTGTTTAACATCCAAAAGTTAAAGAAAACAATAAAAAATTAATTGGGCTTATAAACCCAGTTAATTCGCATATTCGGGAGAAGTCGCTGACATGGCAAGTTAAGGAGTATGACTTCCTCGAAGTATGTATGCTCAGCCCGTTTTTGTTTTATTTAAAAAAAACTTTTGTAGCGTTCCTATTGAAAAACCCTGTACAAACAAAATAACAACAAAGGCTCAAATGGAATTATGTGAAAACGCTATAGTGTGCAATAGAATTTATGTTTCTCGAACCAGTTGCAAATTAACAATTGTGATATGCCAATGAGCAGTATTGAACCAAAAAAAGTGATACAAATTTACTTTAAAGTGAATAAGAATGAAAATCAAAAAAAACAACTTTAAATTTAAATTTGATGGATCGAACTGTTGTAATACAGAACCACTGTTCTCTGTTGTGCGTTTGTGTGCACGAACGTTACTTGTTGTTGTCGCTCGCGGACGAACGGAATTAGTTTTTATGTAAAATTTAGTTTTCTAAAGTCAGAGAACGTATATTATAGAGAAGCCTCATCCCAGTCCATTCCGTGATTCGTTCCGCGCCAGGGGGGTCTGCTGTACACACCACACTCATTTTTTTTCACCGCTAATACACAGCAGACCCACTTAATTTAACAGTAGAGCCCCATATTAACAGTGCTAGAGCGTGAATTTGTAGTTAGAGAGAAAAATAATGTAACTTATCACTGGTGTTGCAGATGATTAATTTGGTTTTAATAATATAAAAATTGTCTATTATCTATCATGCAAATAAATAAATATTTTATTGAAATTTCATTTTTATTTATAATGTAATATAAACGAATTTAATATAATGGATCTTTTTATTAAAATTTATGTCAAAATTTCGGTTTTCTAGTAACTGATGATGTGAAAAAATTCAAATTTAATTTTAATTAAGATAATTTTTTTAAACACTTTTTTCTAATATTAAATAATAATAAACATAATAGTTTAAAAAAATAATTTAATGCAATTTCTTTATATTGCACATCTTAAATTATTTAAATATGTAAATGAAAACTTTTCAATATTTTTGTATGTACATATATTCATTCGTAACGAAATGATTTCCAAAAATTTATGAAAGTTAATAAATAGCTACATATATCGAATTGAATTAAAAAAAAAATGCATAAAAATTAGACATGGCACGAAAAAGCTGGGATTTGAACTATGGCAAAAGCTAAAACATGCAATATGATAATGTGGCCGGCGACTAAACGCGCTAAGCCACAGCAGACACTTGTCGGCGTCCGCTTAAACGGCTAATTATGCAAATCATAGCAATGTGTGCGTAAAAAAGAAGAGCAATTTACGAATCCAACTAAAAATGAAGCAAAGAAGAAAAAGTAGTAACCTGAGAAAAAATCTGTTTTTTTGATTGTCAGCGGAGCAAGTAGAGACGGAAGAGGAGTTATGCAACAATTGTCGATAAGAGAAGGGTTGAAAGGGAAAGGGAACGGTAAGCAAAAAAGATCGTTGAGGGGAACATTTGCGTGCGCGGGGAGATGAAATGCTTGCGCTTATGAATGAACGACATTTGTTTGCACGAATACGCGCCTGCGTTTATGAATGATTTTTTTGTTGTTGTATGTAGTTTCAGATATTTTAGAATATTTGGCGCCAGCGCAGGCACAAGTGCAGCTGCGGTTGTGATTGCGCTGTGATTTGACTTTGATTTAGCGTAGGTCAAGGTTGAATTTATGCACATGTACGCAAGTACATACATATGTGTGTATGTATGTACATGGATGCATATGAATTTATGTATTTATATATGTACATACATATGTAGATAAATATGTATGTACATAGATATTAATATTTATGGATGTGTGCATATATGATTGTATACTTCATGTCATTTTAGTTATTTGCGACTTTACATTCAAATGTAGTTATGCATGTAGTATTCTCTGGAAGTATACATATGCTAGTGCAAGAATTTGCAAAAAAGTAAAAATTTAAATAAATTTTAAGTCAAAAGCGCTGGCCCGGTTCCGAACTCGCGCAAAACGAAAGCATAAAGAACATTGCGACGCCTCTTGAAGCAACTGCACCACAGAATACAATTGGTTTGGTTGAACTTAATCGCTACTTGATTCAGTTTCGCGTGAATATTTTTTGCCAAGACAAATTTTTGATACAAATGAACAATTTGGAATATATTATTTCGATTCTACAGAAAAAGGAAATCAACATAGGAAAGCAAATGAAATATTAAATTGGAAGCAAACTCTTAGTAATATTTATTATATAAAAAATCATTTTAAGGAATGAATATGCTTAGATTTTTTAATATTTCACTTTTTGCATTTTTTAATAAATTCGACATATAATTTTAGTTTAAGCCAAATTTTTTTCTTTTATTTTACGTAATTTATTTTAAGAATTTCTTAAGCTTTTCCCTCTTATATTAAATTTTAGATATGTTTTCAAACAAGCCATAAAACTACACAACATGCAAATGTGAAATGCCGTCGGTAAAACAGCAAATGAGCCAAGTTGTTTTGGCATATGCGTGCTTGCATACAATCAAAATTGACTCAATGCTATCATTTACATATTTAAATAAACCAAATGTCTCGTTAAATATGAAAATATAACTATTTCAATTTTTCCTTTAATTCATTTATATCATTGCGAAATCTAAAATTAGAACAAGAACAATCAACTTTTATTTGAATTTATTCTCTGTTAAAAGAAATATTGTCTCTGCTCAGCTCTGTTAACTTGCCGCTCTCAATGTGGTGTATTTTCATGAGTGGGTCTATTGAAAATTTTTCGACTTTTGACAATTCACACTGAAATTCGGTCATGAAGCTTCTCATTTCATATACGTTCTCTGCTAAAGTGTAACACTCTTTCGTTTTCACAAAACTCACCTGCCTTGTTAGCCGATGTTTCACAAAAATGATTAACGTGTTATAAAACAGTGTAATTGAAATATATACATAACACGTACATACCTTGATGTCTCAGTGACTGTTGTTGTGTACGGTGATGGCCGTACGTATCGTATAACGAGCTATATATGTATGTATGTGCCGTTATAGAGCAACAGGTGGCAGTCTTCATAAATTATAGCCTGTGTGTTAACGTAGGGTACTAAAATTTTCGTTCTCGAAAAATGACACTGAAGATGGCACAACGCCGAAACCGGGTTGTCTCCAAACTAAACTTGACAGGTGATGACGAAAAACCGTTCCAATATACATCATCTTTTCACCATGCCGGAAAAATAGATGATCAAAAAGAAATATGTTTAGTTCGCTAGACTGCTTGCACATTTGTATGTACGGGTGTGTTGGTGGCACCAACAAATTTCTAAATGTATTGAGTTTTGGTCACGCAGGTTTTGCTGGCACTCACTGGCTCACTCCCTCACATACATACGAGTACACCAACTTTAAGATTTATGACACTATTTTGTAGGATGGCGGTTTGATAGACCTAGATAAAATTTGGCACCTACATAGTCCGTTACATATATGGGTTACCATAGAATATAATTTTAAAAGGAGGATGCCACCTGTTAAAGTGTTAAATTCAATTAGAAGCTTTTTTTGTGATCGTAAATGTAAATAAAAGAAGATATTACAACCCCAGGCGAATTTATATAAGGCAGCTAGTGAATTCGCTTACTGGACTGCATTCTTGCCGTCATTGTGTGAACAATTTGTTAGTGTGCATTTCTGTTGTCACCTTAAAATTTTTGCCTGTGATCAAAGAACTACGCAACGCTGAGTGTACAAGGCTTTTAAGGTAAATTAAAATGGCACATGTGAAAGTACTTGGTTTATGCGAAATAATCTGGATGAAAATAAGTAATGTACATTGTAATGTGAGCATGGCTTTAAACTAAATTATATGAATTATTGAGATTACTAGCAATTGGCCACTTCAATGTTAAGTACTCATCTATGCTTTCGCTCTCGTTCTCGTGTTATTTTTCTTTTACCATCAAATTACCCTAGATCAACCTTAAGGTTAGTAATAACTTCACAGCCGCCAAACATGCATTTGGATTGCCGTTAGATGTTGCAGCCAACCAATGCGAAAATTCAGATGTAGCAAATGTAACAAGTAATACAAAAGCAATTCTTTAAGTGAAGTTGCGAACTATAACTTTTCGCGCAATTTTAAATAGCAAAAGCATTTTAAAAGCTGTGTAAAAACGCTGCTGCCATCATGTTACCAAGATGTTGTGAGCCCTTTCACGGCGTCAACTGAGTACTACTTTGTTGCGGACAAGTTATGGAATTTCTCACATATTTCACGGCAATGCAATTTGTACGAATTTTAACAATCGAATTGGAACTATACTTTAAATGTAACATTTCTGCACCGCTATCCCTTTCGTGTTGTAGGAAGTATACCCATACCTCACTGAGAGACTGCACCCATTTTACATTACTGGTGTCGTTGTCTTTAAATTTTGGCATGGCAATTTTCATTTGGTACGTTGTTGCTCTTTTTTAAGGTACTCACGCTGCCCATAATTCCCAAAATAGTTAGTGACTTTCTGACTTTCTGTTTAGCGGATATAGGGTCAGAAATAGTTGGCAGCGGTCGGCCACTAAAAGGTGAGCAGGCGTCAAAGGACGCATATTATTGGCATCAGTTGAGAAAGGGTTAATTAAAAGGCTGTTGATGCTAGTTTCGGCCTGGCAGGAAACAGTCTGTACCTCGTTAAGTGTCAGGGTAGACAAGCAAGAAAATTGGTGTTAGCATTGTCAGACACTATTTTGCGACACCTGCTCCTACGAGCGATGAATTTCTTTAGAATAGTAGTGTGGTCAAATCGGATTCAACCTCCAAATGCATTGCTTTAGTCACAAAAGAAATGAAGGCTGTGATGTGGGACTTAATTGGCGAATGAATTGAGTTATGAGAACAAGACCACAGTAATACACTTCAGTTACTTCGAAGGGATGTGTTGGCTGAACACGATCTGCTGGCTGGTGTTCCATAATTTGTTCGGCAGTAATAGGATTATTTCGATAGCAAAGTATGTATGTATGAATAATGCTTCGTAGAATGGCCCTCAGATTGTTAGCTTTTAGACGCACGCATATGATGAATTTTACCAATGTCTTTGGAAAAAGCGATATGTTGAAGCGCATCGTCCAATTCTGGTTGTAGAATACTGATATTAATATGTCCACATATACATACATATTAGTAGTTTCATTTAGATATTAATGCAATTTTGATTAATGATCAAATCGGTAATGGGAATGGCAGCTAGTGCAGCTCTTTGAAGCCTTTGTTCCGGTAAACCATCTAATGATGTCACGAGAATGTTACAGAATGTTATAGAAATTCTGGCCCACTCCACCATAAGAAGTTCGTACAGGTTGCTTGGCGTATGCTCCGCGCGAGACGATATCATCTGGAAATTTGAACATGCGAATTACGGTTCAGATCAGATCAGCATCCAATATGGCAGCACTAAGTTCTAGCCTAGGTAGTGTGATCTTAATTGTGGAACAATCTCTGAAGCGCTTGATATGGATTTTCTCCCACGCAAATGTGCCTGCCTATTTTGTGATGCCACCTCTTAAAACGGCCTAAGACTATAAATATAGTATCTTGGACCTGTGATCTAAGTCTAAAGATGTCGTTGAGGAATCCTAGTTAATCTTTTCTCCGTTGATGTGTAGCTCGTGAGCATTAAAAGTGATACCCAAAATATAATTTCGACAAAAAAAATTTATTTATATAAACAATTTCTTGATTTTTTTTTCCATTTCACAGGAGCAACAAAAGTTCAAAAAACTGGAAGTAGTACCCAAAAAATTATAAAAATAGTACCAATTTTCCCTCCTTTTTCTACTACCTTAAAATGAGGTTAGGTAAGTGACTTCCCTTATTTCATTACACCATGCTGAAAACCTTATCCTATAAGTCTTATTTAATAGCATATAAAAATTTTAAAGTGTTCGTCTTTTTTCAGAAGATACGATAATTTAAACTTGGCGCTGCATGCGTAGCGTATTTAAGTGCGAGCGATACTTCACACCACTTGTAAGGCGCTCATGAAAATACGAATTTTTGTTTGATATCATAATAAAAAGCCTTAAATAAAGACCGTACATCATTATATTGGTAAAGTTGATCGCTAAGAGTTTGGTTGTGCACGACGAATTACGATTAGCTGTGAACGTTTATTAATTAAAAATATCATCATCTAGTTGCTTCTTGCTATGTTTTTATTATTATTAGTTGTAGGTCCATATGTCACCCCAAATAAATGTTGCAATCCTCATATAAAGAACCAGCACAATACCGTACGCAAAAGTGTAAAAAGCAAAAACAAAATGTATGTACGTTTTGACAACTTTTACGCAAAATCGATACTCGTAGCAAAATATGTACGTGGAATTCTATATTTGTATTTGTAATACCTCCTTACATGAATTCACCTTGACTCTACCGTCCGATATTTGCTGGTTTGAAGCTCTTGATTGGACTGCTCGTAGATTAATATTGAGTACGACAATGAATGACCTCAATGATGATGCATTTGACCTCGTCTCTGATTGCATTTCAAAAATATACTGTTTGTGAACTTGTAGATGAGACGCTTATTCACATATCTAGACAGCAGCGGATCCAGAGCCTTTATTTAATTTCCGTCGCTTACGCATCGCGTCGGGGAACATTTAATTATTTGTACAAAGGCTTAGAAGTATTGCGTAGAGGTGGAGGGTCGTGTCATCCAAAAGGAAGAGCACAGTCACAGGTTTTACAAAAGGTATACCTCTTCTCTCTAACTCCTCCGCAGAAAATGGGGGAAAATTACAGTTTTTTCCGAAGAAAAGTCCAAATAAATATTCACGGTGACGTTGTTAGCCCGAGGGCGATCTTAACCCTTAAACCCGCCTCTGTTACAGAAATTACAAGGATTTGTTTAAAATAGTAGCCTCCAATGACTACACTTGTGTGCAAACAATTATAAGATCTGGTCACGCATTTGGGCAGTATAACCCGAAACCTTTGTACAAATATCTAAACCGCACCAGCTGCGTCAATGGGGCATGAGCGAAGGTACTGGACTCTTTGAATGTTTGATAACTGATTTTTGTGTTATGTTGTTGGGCCAAAAACATGTAATGAAAGTCGTTACAATTTCGAAGATGGCCTTTAATGTTGTGAGTTGAAGTTTTGGTAAATGGACCCGATGTAATGGAAGAGCGATTGCAGTGCTGTTAAAGGTCGTTTCTCTTCTTGTTGGATTAATCGCGTTCATGTGCTGAGCAATCAGAGAATTAGCTGCATAAAAGGATTCGCCAAATGTGTATCGTATAGTTTGATTTAGTTATTGGTTATTCACCAGCTCCAGCTCTAATTGCAGATAATGAAATGTTTCATACTGACTTTCCAGTATAGTTAATTAGCTCCAAGCTTAGCTCGATGTAAAAATTAACCATTGAATTTCGCAAGCTTACCAACAAAGTTTATTCGATCCAGAATTTCTTGGCACTGCATGACCCTAATTCGATATTCATTTACCCGACGTTGAATGTCTAGAACGTCTCGTTCGCCCTATGCCATGTTGATTAGAATGTTAGGGGCGTTCCCGATTCATTCGGCATCCTTTTTCCGGAGGGGCTGTCATATGCGGCGTCGTACTAGCATGCACATCTCGGTGAGCAACGATAATTATATCCGGCTCGAAGGACATCTTGATGCCTACTTCAATGGTTAATGCTAAGTAGTAGGTACATATCTGTGTGTATATATATATATCTGATGAAGTGTTGGATGTCGTGTTATTTTCCATCTGCCATGAAACCCCGAAAGTTAGGAAAAGAAAAAAGCATGAGGTGAAACCCCAAAATTGGGTTAAAGCGATAAAGATCTATAGATGCATGAAAGGACTATTACTTTAGAGTTACAACAAGATAGTGCATAGCATGCGCAGAAACAATCCAAATAATATCTGAGTAAATCCATAACCGACCTCGCACACAGTTTTACGAAGTAAGTAAAAGTGTGCTGCTGCGAAAGAATTTTAGGAACTGCGCTAACCAAATGCAAGATGCTAACAGGGTTTATCTTGTAGTTTGTCGTGCTCTTTTTTTCACGGTTACAAGAATACAATCCATAGACTCTCAATTTTCATACATATATGCATACTTGCATATGCCCTTGCAATCCACGAAATATTTCAAGAGTTAAAAGCCAAATAAATACCGGTACAAGGCCTGTGTAATTTCTAAAAAAAATATCATAAAGCAAGAAAATGTTCAATATAGTACATATGTATGTATGTGTATCTATGACAACTAGATTTTCATTTAATTTTCAAATAACTCCACATTTAAATATCTATATGAATTCGCTTTATAGATAACCACAAAAAATAATCAAACACGATTTTATTGGTTGCTCCTTATTGCCATAAGTTAAAGCGGTATACAAAAGCAAATTTAGTTTTCGAGAGTTGGTTACTGTTTCTCAATAAAATGTATGTAAAATGCCGGTCTCTTCCCAACATATATTTCTTTGAAATCGCCATATAATTTGTGCTTTGATTTTTCCCCGAAAATTTGTTTCAGAATTTCAGTAAAATTACCAAGAGAATGTGGGTAGTAGGATAGGCGAAAGTCGCTGCTCAAATTATTTCCCACAATCTGGTAATCCAATGTTACCATGGCAGGTTTCCCACAATAGAATAGCACGGAAGTTTTAATATCAGCGGTATGACTTGTCTGAAATTAAATAAACAACATGACATATTAAAATTTGTATAAAAAATGGCATAAAGAATAGGGGTCACTAAGCCAGAAAAAAAATATTTTTAATATTAATATGGTTGGATAGGAAATAAAGAGACCCTTCATCTGATGTAAATAAAAAATACCTACATATATTTTATAATACCTACTTTTTAATAAAAAATACGTAAATAACTATGCGTAAAAATATATTTGTCGATTTAAAGTTTGATGTAAAGTCGACGAAGCACACTTAAATTCTAGTCAGCGGGCATGCATTCGTCCGACCATATTCTGCAAATAAGCTCGTGCATGCACCTTACCTGCTCTTTGCCTCCATTTTTGAATAGCTCAGTTGGTAATCCATGAGCACCCGCGGCTTTGTTGTTCCTTAGCTGCGTTATTGCTATCCGAACTTCATCGAGGTCGAGTGCTTATGCCGTCCCAGCGATTTGGGGTACGAGACTTTCATCTTCCCCGGCAACGCTTTCGCTGTCAATATTTAGCAAAGTGAAGAATTACTGCACAATTTAAGTGTGCTTCGGGCATAAGTCCCGCCGTTCTTGTTATTACAGGAATTTTCCAGGGTCTTAAAAGCCTCCGTAAAATGCCGCATCCTCAGATAAAATTTTCGGGCTTTTCCTGTCCGCTAGCATCTCAAGCTCTTCGTACTCACGTATTACGGCCTCTCTTTTCTTTATTCGAATAATACGTCTCTCTCTAAACTCCCTAGAGCGCTCCCAAATTGCCCGCGTTGCGCGCGATCTTAGCGATCTTGTTCTTTCAGTAGTGCGATTCACTAACTTATTTTAAAGATATTCGATTGGTTAACTCAACTTAACCAAAATTTAGCTAGTCGATGACCGAAAACTAATCGACAACAAATTTGATGTTGTTAACTCAATCGAGAAAAGTGAAATTCGTAATTTCAACTTAAATAAAAGATAAATTTAAAATTCAGTGATTTGGTTTCTTGTAATTAAAAAGGAAACACTAAATAATGTCGTTTGAATATTTGGCATATGATTTATCTCGAGGTGACGAAGTAAGCGCTCCAACAGTTGGCGTTTACTCCGAGATGTGGGCAATCCCTTTCATTTGAATGCAATAGAATTTCAGAAGCTGTATCGGTTAACTGCAGATTTGGCTGAATACCTAATTTATCAGCTTGACAACCAAATAAGAGGCTCCAGAATAACAGAAATATCAAGTGAGAAACAGGTAGCTCGTGTAATCTTTAAGCGTGTATGCAATTTTAAATTGTACTTTTATATTGGTAGGTTCTATCGACTTTAAGTTTCTTCGAAACTGGTTGCTATCAACGACCTGTAGGTGAACAATGGGGAATATCCATGAGCCAGTCATCCGTAAGCCGGCATTTATAGGGTAACGGATGGAATCAATGATTCACTGTTTCACCAGAAAGTTAGGCTTCCTATGACCCAAGCTGCTAAAGAAATGTTCGCTTCAGCGATACATACATGTCTACCATTCAATTATTGTGCAAATGGTAAAATCAAGCTTTTATGAATGATCAAGTACAAAAAAAGAAATAGAGTTTAGTTTTAATATGTAGATAAATGATTCTAATTAAAAAATTTAAATATATACATATATGTAAATCCTAAATACGCAGGAGCACAACGCGAATGTTAAAAACGAAAACCATGGCATATTTGCTGGTGATTCTGCATATTACATACTTAGAGTCGAGTTGATGACTATTCTAACAAAACACTCAGAGGAGAGTCCGGAATTCTGCTATAATGGAACATTGCAATATATATATAACGAATTATATGTGTTTGAAACAAACTAATACCCTATTTCGCTTTAATGAAATATAATAAAAACGCTCAAATTTATATTTGGCAGCAGGCATTCGTTTGTTTTTTCTCTATTCCTCTCTGTGCTTTTCGCTTATTTTGACATGTAGTTTGACAGAGGTGCCAATCTTTATCACTTTGAATAAATATAACGGAACAGCTGTTAAGTGTCGTTAAGAATAAGTTAGTGAATCGCACAATCGTTAGTGCAAACGGCAAATATTGCCGTCAAAAATAACAATTGTCGCACGGTTTATAGTTAGTGAATCGCACTACAGGCTTCCAATGCGCGAATGTCGTTTTACTGAGCAGTGTGAAAGTCTGATGCAGCTTTCCGATGTCGATTTTTCTGCATGTAGTTAGATGTACATTCTCTACTGCGTAGAGGCGTATGCGCATCTTGGCTGCGACAAGATAATGTTCCGGGTCGATGTTCAGTTCTCGGAGTATCTAAAATACTGAAAACATGCCTTCCCTCTATCCCAACAAGATCAATTTGGTTTCGCATTATTCGATCTGAGATAGCCAGTTAGCTCTGTGATTCTTATTGTGGTCAAACTTGTTGCTACGAATTAGCGGAGGTGTGGAGACTGTGTTCTCCGACAGTTTGACCAAACATCCCTGATATCGTGATTGGGCGTCGGGGCGTGGGCGCATATCAGCGAGATGGTAAAGACGCGCAGGGTCCAATGGCTTTCTTACCGCGTTCATTCCATTTTCTGGATGGCGGTAATATCAACCTTTAGCTTTGCTTAACTCGCTTTACTTTAGCTGCATATAAACTTGGTCTGGAAATTCCAACCGGATTTTTCCACTATCTGGATGATTCGAATATTCGAATATGCTGATACTTCAACGAAAAATCCGGATATCCGAATATTACCATAGCTACTAGATAATAGGGAACGCAAAAATATCTCGGTTTTAATCGCAGGTCAGGAAAATAAAACGCGGTAATAAAGCGGCAAGAAAGTATTCAAATATCAAGGATTCTACAAGTCGCTGACTCGGACATCATCGTGGAATAGTATACATCGAAAAATTATTTACGAAAAGTGTTTGTTGAACATTAATATATACATATATGCATATATGTTTATCAATTCGCCAAGTTTTTTGTTTGTTTTTGGATATCTAAATATACGAATGTTAACCATATCTTCGTAAATCCGGATATCCGAATATTTATTTATTTATTTATTTATTTATTTATTTGTTTATGAAGTCAATGAATACAAAATTCTTACAGACTACACATATTAGAAAGTACTTAAGATTTATTTGGTCTACAGAAGGATTATTTCTCACTTATTGAGTAAATATATACATGAAGTTATAAAAACAAAAGTTTCCGTACGGACTATTAACAATATTATGCTTAATAACTAAGAAAAGAAAAACTCAAAATCTAAAAAATTGAAGCCAAAAGTTTTTTAAAAACATTTGTTGAATAAGAAAAATCGATTAATACCTTGTTCGATATCATATTAAATTCACTAACTGCGCGGGCAATAGGGGCATTACGAGCATATTCAGTTTTGAAATTAACCCCATAAAATGGCAAAAAATTACGCAAACTTCTCTGAGGAATGTTAAAATTAATTTTTACTAATAAAATGGGACAATCAACAACGCCATTAATCAAATTAAAAATAAAAGACAAGGAGAGTATGGATCTTCTAGATTCCAACGACTTCAAGTTTATTAAAAGTAAACGTGAACTATACGAAGGTACTGGCTCCGAAAAATTTAAGGTTCGTAAAGCAAACTTAAGGAACACTTTTTGGACACGTTCAATTCTATTTATTAAATTAGTATGGTATGGCCTCCAAATGATCGTTGTATATTCTAAGTTAGAGCGAACTAAAGGGGTATATAATAATTTAAGCGTGTAGGGATCAGAAAATTTCGTGCTATTACGCCTTATAAAACCTAACATCGCAAAAGACTTTGCAACAATATGACAAATATGGCTGTTAAAAGTAAAATTAGAAGAAAAAATAACGCCAAGATCCTTGATTTCAATCAGAGATTCTAAGACTGACGAAGCAATACTATAACACGTAGGAACAATATTGCGAATTTTAGCATAAGTGACTTTAAAGCATTTTTTGATATTCAAAGGAAGGCGAGATTTAATGCACCAACATTGCAGCTTGTCTAAATCAGCTTGAAACTTAATAGCATCAGTTGAACTTTTTACAACCGAAAATATTTTCAAATCATCAGCATAAAGCAGAAAATTAGCAAATGTGAAGCAACTGCCAATGTCGTTTATAAATAGCACAAAGAGCAAAGGACCTAAAATACTCCCCTGAGGAACCCCGGAAGACGCTATAAAAGGCTTAGAAATTGCGCCATCTACCGTGACTACACAGCGTCTATTACACAAATAAGATTTAATCCATTGCAAAAAAATAGAATCAAAGCCCATGCAATTCAGCTTGCTAACTAAAATCGAATGGGAAACTTTATCAAAAGCCTTGGAGAAATCTGTATAGACACAATCAACTTGAACACCATCCAAGAAGGAATCAATACAGTACTCACTAAAGACCACTAGATTAGAAACAGTCGACCGATTGGAGACGAAGCCATGTTGATTTGGCGAAATTAAACTCTTAGATATAAAAAACATTTTTTCTACGATAATATTCTCAAAGACTTTAGATACTGAAGATAACTTCGATATTGGCCTATAATTGCAGACGTCACTTTTATTTCCACTTTTGAAAAGCGGAGTAATAGAGGTACATTTCCAATCATCGATAAAAACTCCAGAAGCTAGCGACATATTAAAAATAAGTTGCAATGGGAGCACTAACGCTGGGCAATTTCTTAGCAAAATGCCCGACAAACCATCAACATCGGTTTTCACAGACGGTTTCAGTTTGGCAATACCATTAGTAACATGACCGCAGGACAAACTTAAGGATCCAAAACTAAAAGAGGAATTCACCTTGAGATCACTATCACGTGGCGAAGTGCCCACATCACTGGTGAAGTTCGATCTAAAAAATTCAGCAAACAGATTGGACACATCAGCAGGGCAACGTGCAAATTTAGTTTGAAAGAACATTGAAGAAGGTATGCCGGCACTTGATCTCTTAGACTTAATAAACTGCCAAAACGTTTTCGGATTTGATTTTAATTTAGACTCTACATCAAGAATGTAGTTTCTGTAAAGAAATTTGTCTAAGCAATTAAATTGCTTTTGATAGTCTTCATATTTACCACGAAAGATCTGGTTCCCAGTTGTCTTATACTTTTTAAAAAATTTATTTCTGAGGTTTTTTAATTTTTTTAACTCACGATTATACCAAGGTTGCTTATAGGGTCTTTTTTTTATGGCTGGAATATTGTTTACACATAAATCGAGTAAAAGCGTTTTAAAAATTAAGAAAGATTTTACAACATCGGAGCCATCAAAAACTTCTTCCCAAGCAATGTCGGATATTAGGTCATTAAATTTAGAATAATCGCAGGCTGAGTAGTTAAAGCCAACTAATTTGCACCAACGCATATTAATAGGATATCCGGATTTTATATGTGCCCACGGATATTCGGATATGCGGATGATACCAGACCTAGTTAAACGTAGTATATGTTCTTTGACACATCTAACAAGAAGTATCAGCAAAGTAGTTAATTAAATATTTTTCATATCAAGAATCCGCTGGAAGATCGAACTTTATTTTTATTATGTACACGCATACATGACCTTTCATCATCGTCAGGCAACAACAAAACACATGCAAGTCCTGCATTTACTCTACCGCTACTAATGTGCTTTAGATTATACGTAAAATGCACGATGCAGTGAAATCATTAGGAAAACGATATTTACTTACATTGTAGTATATACTTTTTGCTGGAGTTTCTCCTGTCTCCAGAATATTGTCGTAATTTCGATGATCAATGAGTAGAATTCCCCCAGGCTTGAGGCACCTTTCGAAGTTTTTTATGGCCTGCTTGTGTTCGCATTGATCTCCTATATTATCCATTAGATGAGCAAATGAATTTCCTAAACAAATCACAGCGTCAAATCCCTCCCCAACCATTGGCCTTATATCATCATACAAGGTCAGCCAGTTAGCTTCTTCAATAACTGTTAAAGTAACCCTTAACGTAATTCTCAGGATTGTAAAAATATGTACATATTACTTACCCCACCGATCAAATGCTGACTCTTTGCGACGATTCCAACGCTCCTTTAAAGCAAATTTTAACATTTTGTCCGAGGCGTCCACAGAAACCACATCGTATCCTTCTTCTAACAGCATAATCGAATCAACTCTGCATTAACATAGGAACATTGATTAGTGACTTCAGCTCTTTTATTATTACTATAACGGCATACAACTATGGGCATACAATTACATTCAACATATGTACATATGTTTGTATATACATACATTTTGGAAGCTAGCCAAACTTCTCACAAAAATCATTTGCCCCACACCATAAATTGTAGTATAATTTAGCCCAAACATCAATCTACGTTTATAGCCCTAAATTATTTTTATTACACAGTACGACAGTGGTTGGTACACATGAGAAACAGAATATGAAAATAGGCTTAAAATAAAGAAATACGTGTCTCGGCGTTTTGCTGTAGCACGCCAAAATTTTTAGAAAATCGATTTTTAAGCTTCAAAGGACCGTGGAGGTTCACTTCTAATATAATACTTTTATTTTGTTAATATTTAATTTTTTCATTTTTGTTTGTTTTTTTCATTAGAAGTGAACCTCTGACGTGCTACAGCAAAATTTGATTTTGTCGTACTGTGTTATAGAGGAAATAATAAATTACCAATTTTTCGTTATCACTGTTTAAGAGAAATAATTTTAATTTTAAATTAATTTTTTGTAAGCAGAATATTAGTTTTTAAATAAATGCAAGTTAAGTTGCAACGAATGCATTATGTTGTTCTTTATCTTTTCTGCTTCTTTGTTTATTAAGGGAATTCCAACTTTTCTCCCTTCAGGTGGCTTAAATAACGCGCAAAAAAAATAATGCTTTAATGAATTTTAAACGGAGACACCTAAAATTGGTTGTAAATCGTAATACAAAAAAATAGTTGAGTTGAGTTGTATCAGAGACAACTCAACCGTCATAGCACAGGACATTTTCGAGCTTTTTCGATAATCGTTAATTTGTATTCATTTGTAAATAATAATTGTAAATTCTTTGTTGAAAGACAATTTCATTACGAAAATGTTGAGCGTAAGAGAGCCTAAATCGGACAGAATATTTAAAAGTTATTACAAATAAGAACAAAAACTGAAATTTTTGCTGCATTCACTTTTCAGTTGAAAACATTCCAAAAACTTATTCATTTCACGATGTATTATCCAGAATGTGCATTTAATGTAATATCACATTTTATATTGATTTGTTTCCGCTGGTTCTGAATATGCAACCAAAATTTATATCAATTCTAATATATGTTAATATATGCAGTGAGGCACACAGAAAAATATTTCGGTAGGGTTTGAACCCTAAACCACCTAAGCGTCGAGGTCTAAAACTGCTTAGCTACTGAAAACACATTATCGACTGAATATAATATATAAAAGGCAAAAATATGATACCGTCGGTAATCATTTATTGAGAAAACACAGTTCAACTTTTTTTATGGTGAAAAGTGAGTCCGAAATATCAAAAGTACTGGAAAGGCCGTATAATTGGTTTGAAACCCGAGAAAGAAATTTAATTTTAACTCCAGCAATAAGAAATGTACTTGCAATAGATCCTGTAAGTAGTTTAGACGAAAATATTATGAATAGCATTTCTCTACGCTAGAAAGAGTAGGCAAATTTATTTCTTTCAAACGATAAGTTTAAAATCTCCTAGGTCAAAAAGCAAGAACTGTTTTTGAATTGATTCCAGCCAATCTATGTGAACTTGATAACGCGGGTTCCAAACTATCGAACCTTATAAATTCAAATACACCACTACCTTTATTGGCTTAGAAGCTAGCTGAACAGTTTTTCGAGAAGAACTCATAAATTTACATTTTTAAATTTAACTGGCATACACTTTATATTGGAACAATCAATTAAGCTGTTAATATCTTTTTGTAATAATGTAGTTCTTCAGTCGAAGCGTGTTAACAAGTTTTGAATATTTTATTGTAGTAGTAATATCATTTATAAATAACGAATCGGGTCTAGGTGGCTGTCATGGGGAACCCCTGAAGAAACATTAAACCTCTAGTGGGCAAACCTAAACCGCTAATAGTTGGGGCATCATAACTTTTTTACGAGTAAATTCGGCTCGATAAATATGAATCTGAAGTCAGATATGCGATATGTGAGGTAATCTATACGAGTCCTCAGGGCATTATTGTAGGAATACGATTACAAAGATTATACAGGTAGGTTGATTATAAATCTTTTAAGAACCAATTTTTGCATTACACATAATAATGTAATATAATTGAAGGTACTTACAAACTACGGTCTATTAAGTTATAATAGAACGCAATTCACAACAGCTAATCTAAGAAAGAGCTACCATTTATATTCAAACGCAACACCGCTTTGTTAAGTGACAACTGCAAGCTAGATGGCTCAATTTTATATTAATGAAACTAACTAAAACTAAAATATTTTAAAATAATGCTTATTTCACAAAATGAATGTTTATTATAGTGATTTCTTTACATGTATACATTATTTAATTCGTTATAAAATTGAACAATTTGTTTGAGCGGAAGCTCAGCGTCGGCACAACTATTTAATTTTTGTTTCTTTTAAATTGTTTACATTTATCAGATGTTCATTTGGCAGTATATTCATTAAACCCTTTCTAAGGCGTAACTGTTGGTAAGGTAAACCAAAAAAGTGATAGATATTTCTATTGTATTTTGTCTATTCGATGGATACCAGTCGTCGATGTTCCATCTTTTCCCCTCTTTTACTTTACTGCTTACGTCGCTCAGATATAAGTTAAACAATATCTGACATGATTCTGAAAAAACGAGGAAATGTTTGCCCCCTTTGTTCTCATGGCTGCCCATGGCATATAATTGTTTTAAACATGTCTTTTGAGTTTAACAAAAAAAAGCAACGTACTTATTATTGTTTCTTACTTATTCGATGAGTTCTAGCGGTCTGCTATAATAACTTCCCACTTTTGCACTTTAATTGGTTCGTAGAAACATACATACATAAGGGCTATCTATATAGAGCAGTATGAAAAAAAGTTGTATATCTAAAGTAACGGACTTAAAAAATTAATGTCCTGAGGCATTTTGGTGAATTAGATGAGTAAAGACATTGGAAGAAGTATTTTGGAGTACAAATATTTGAGATATATCACGTAGGTAGGAAGAAATCCAACGGAGGGGAGAAGGTGGAAAACCAAGCAAATCAAGCTTATGGATGAGTAAGGGAAGGGGTGACATAATTTGTTACTGAAGTCAGTGTATCTAGCATCTGGAATAGTTGATTTTCCTTTACAAAATACGTACTGAGGGATTTCGATTGATGAAGAGATCGAATATTTCAACCGATTAGTAACAGTTACTTCAAATAATTTTGGAATTGCCGAGAGCTTTGCTATTATTCCTCGGTAATTTGCAATCGAAGGCCTACTGCCGCTGTTATGAAAAGGGATTATAAAAGATTGTTTCCAAACTGAAGAAAAAATACCTTACCTGAATGATTCTTTTAAAGCTTTTAGATAAAATAATACATTTCCAGAAGATATTACTTGAACATGAAACGAGCTATTGAGATATAGTAGATAATGTGGATATTTGGAAGAGGGCACATTGACCTTAGTGGAATATTTAGACTCACAGAATAGCAATGCCTTCAATGCCGCTAGACACAGTGTTCTGATACCTCATATTATTATTACTATCATTTGAAGGAAATCTAGTTGCAGGATGGTAAACGTCTTCTGGTAAAACCAGACAATTTTAAGGAACAATAAAAAAGGATTAGGGTCCAAATACAAACGGTCTAGAACTGACTACAATTTAATAAGCTACAAAAAAGCTAATGCGGCGTTTAGAAAATCTGCAAAAATAAATGCTTTAGAAAACTTCACTGCCAATATCAATCCATCTTCGAGCTCAAAAAATATGGTAAGACATCAAAATTCCTACAGTTGCCTTACAACATTCCAGCATACCTTATATACATACAGAAGAAGTTCCAATTCATAATCCTTATTACGTCGCTCAGAAATTTGCAGACACATTTGTCTAATAGTCAAAAATTTCACAATGACTTCAACACCTTAAAAAATCAAACATTCTCTGAAAATTATAATAATCCTCCAACCCAAAGCTGTCCTAGCAGACGGTCCCGTCATATTAAATGAATTCAATATCACCATCGCAGCGATGTATTGTAGAACTCCAGGTTTAGACCGAATTTCCTATCCCATCCTTTATAATCTTCCTCAATCCCTCAAAATCCTGCTGATCTCTTTATATAATAGAATCCTTAACGAGGGAATTTATCCACAAGAGTGGAAGATATCATCCATCCTATCCATTCCCGAGCCCAACAAACCTACCTCTCATATAGAAAATTATAGACCCATATCCATATCCATAAATCCAGTCTTCATGATCCTTACAATTGCATACCGCAGGGGTCACCTCTTTCCGTTGCATTTGTCACGTTTGCGTTCAGAGAAATTAGCAGCAATTAAGCTCTAGTGGACCTATGGAACACTTTACATATATATGATTGGTCGAATATATCGCATAGCAACTGCTCAACATTTCATAAATATATTTCAAAAAGCTGAAAATATAAGTAGTAACCCCCTCATCACTAGTTTAAGTCTCAGAGTATCCCCCACGTTTGCTTCCAGATTCATCACTCTTCCATAACCTTCTAAAATATCCAAAACATTCTACAATCAGTAATGAGTACAAATAACTATAGACGACGTGTGCTAAGACCAACCAGCTAGGTGTTACTATCATGATATGTTTCTTGCCAAAACAATACTGCAATAGTTGAAGCCATATGCAGTACCAATAATACACTAATGAATTTTCGTAACATGCTCTTACAAAGTAACAGTTGCATAAAAATTATGGGGTACCCGGCCATGCCGGAATTGGTGGCAAAGAAATCCCTGATCAAACACCAAACGAAGCTTCCAAGCAACCACTGCACTTGTGTGACTATTTTACCGACAAATATACATAAACTTCTTCAAACATACATATGTACGTAAATGAAAGCCCAGGCAGAGAATGGAGTTACTCAGTTCACCATTATAAGAAATATAATCTTGCGGGAATACTTTTCTGTCTAGGAAACTCCACATATAAAAACATAAGGACATTTGTACGACTTCGAATAGGTTATTTATACGTAAATCAAATCCAAAACCTTCCCAAACTTATTTGAAAGAACATTAATCTAATTTATGTAAAGTTCAGCCATATCATCCAAACAGTCGCAGTTACCCAATCCCGAAGAAACTGGCACAATTTCATAGTAAATAATTTCCCAGGATAAACGCCAGAGCTAAGTCGGTACTATAAATTACACTGGTTTGTTTAATAAACAAAACTTATTTCATAATAATATTTATTACACCAGCACTATACATTTCACACACGTCTGAGGAATATACTGCCCAAATTTGGGCATCCGTTCAACGACTTTTGAGCCAAGTTGTAACAAGGGAAATGGCTACAATTTTATATTTATACCCTGAAAAAATTGTGCGACTAATCCCTAAAGAGAATATCCCGATAATAGTCTAAATCGGGTACAATTGGCAAACTATTCACAAAAAGTCTCAAAACGGACATTATTGGTGGTCAATTCCCGGCGCGTCTCTTATTGCTACGATTATAATTAAAGTTATTTATTTTAAATTTATCAGATTCTTTTTATGCATACACGCACACAAATTTTAACAGATTCTTTTTATGAATACACACACAAAAAATGTATAGTGCAAAAAAGCTATAATAAGGAGCAAGGGGGCACGATAGAAAAAATTGATAGTCTCATCCTGTAGTTTTGGGGACTAGTTAAAAAAAACACTCTACACTTATACTCGTTCGCATACATAGGATAAGATCGTATAAAGGGAAACAGTTCAGTCCATGCAAAGGAAAGCAACGTGGCTTAGTCGAATATTCCTTTGCGATTCATTCCTGACTCGTCGCATTTTTCGCAGGGTATAGTGCTGACGAAAAAACACAAGGAAATAAAAAATGCAGCAAAAAAAGTAACAAAACGTAAATATTTTATTACCATGTTTATATTTCATTTTTTAAATTCGGCAACCGGAAGTCGATACTGATTTTTCATAGACAACCGTATATCATCTTATTCGTAATGAAATTATCTTGGTTTTGGCATAAGTTTTATTTATTATATAACTCAGTGCAATTTATTAGGGTCGATCTACCTGTATATATCTGTCTACCAAACAAATAGTCAACCCAACGTTTGCATATTCTATAGGCTTAATACTTTCGATTAATATGGAATTTGTTCATTAAACAAACTAGTGCAAAGTTTAAAAAATTTAGAGACAAAAATTTTTAAATATTCATGTCCTAGACTGAAATTTTTCAGACAACCTATTCGCCATGTATTACTTAATATGCATATTAAAATTAATATATAATTGAACAGAGCGAGAAGAGATATATTTTGGGTTTGCCTTTAAACTATTTTTTGTGATGTATTATAAAAAGGGCATATCTTGTCAAGTTCTGACCTTTTCGAAAATACACCGCAACGCTGTGACGCTGACAGTAATACTAATTCCATAGTTGTACCGTTTTCGATCATAACTGATGAAGGGTAGCATTAAATTAAATTTATGTATGTATGGATGCACATATGCATATTAGAATGTGCGCCATTTGCTCTTTTCGAATTCAATTGATGTATTATCAATGCTACGACTCATAGCTGAAACAATACTTGTTGTTGTATTCGTAGGTATACAAAATGATACTAAATATTGAACGCTATTTTAGTGTATTCAAATAAAAGAGTACCACATCCTCTAGGGAATATTTGTTAATTACAAATTTATAATTCTTCTTACTGACTAGTACTTTCAACTGTCTTAACTTAAAGACATTTTACGCGATTTTTTAATTATTAAAAGTATTTATGAGTTCATCGAATTTCATGTCCATAACATGGATCATTCAATTAGCCAAGTGGTTGCAAATACAATTTCATTTACAGCAGTCTGTCGTTATTACATTAATGTGTGGTTGTTGTTGGTTATAACAATTATATTTTTGTGCTATTATTGTTAGAAACTCTGTTATGGTTTGGGGCGCTCATGAATTACACATACACATACATACATATATAAATTTTTTGGCCTACTTTTATCAACAATAATTTTTATGAGCTGAGGGCCACGCATTTATTAAAGATTTTCCTGTCTTAATTTTATTTCTATCGATATTTCGACTTCCGTTTAAAGTCATCTTCAAGATTCCAATTATTAAAGTTATTAGACAAAGGTCGCCTCAAATAACGTTGTAACTCACAATTTTATTATACCTTCTTTTTTTGGGCGTATTCCAGGATCAAATACTCTCTTACGTGAATTTACGTTTTATAACTCATTCTTATGTCAGAATGATATGAACCAGATAAATAAATTAGCAAATTACGTTCCGTGGCTGTCCGAAAGAGTAAAAAATTCCAATATACTTATATATGTACATGGCAAAGAAAAATTTCAACTAGCGTTCACATACCCTTAAAAAGAATTCAAGTAAAAGTAAACAGTGAATATGGAGACAAGAAAAATGAATTTTATTTGTAGACTTTTTAATATTCTATACAAAAATGAACCTCTGTTTCGATATGTGCGCGCAGAACGTTTGAACTACAGCAGGAAAAGCGTGAAAATTTGCACAGTTATTCATTCGTTCCTACAGAAGATCCTAACGGAGGCCTTTTATGCAAAATCTCCGTCCATTTTACAATAACATTCGGCGACTGTTGAAAAATGTGAAAGTGTTGGTGGTGAGTGTCTGAGTGTGCGAGTGAGTATGTTATTACCTTTTTAGGTCAAAACGACTGGACGGAATTGTACTAAAATGAACACATAAATAGCATACCTCTTAGGCTATAATAAAGGTTATATTACATGGATTGTTGCCACCTGTTAAAAATGTTATAACATAGTTAAATAAATAAGTTAAATCACATATTTCTATATAACGACTGGATATATTTGGATAAGCTTTAACACATACATATGTATGTATGTATATAGTCCGTTATATAGGTTACCACAACTAGGAAATTGTCACTTGTTTTAAAAGTTACATCCAATTAAAGCAATAGAAGAAGTAAAATATGGCAATGGATACCATACGAAAGAGGCTTAGTAAAGCTTCGTTTCCCAAATGTTTTGAAGAAGGTTAAAAAACTAAATGACATTTTACAATGTGGGTGCCAAAATAAAAGTTTTATGGAAACTTAATTTCTAAATTTATTTCAGAGAGGGTTGTCAATTAAAAAATATAATAATTTAAATCAAATTCATTTAATAGTATATGCATGGCTGAATAAAACCTCACTCCCAAAATGTTTCGAAAGAAGATTGGCATCTGCTTAAAGCCCAATTTAATTATATTAACTGATACTTTACAAAATGAGTGTCAAACTAAAAAAAAAATATAAAGACTAAATTTCAAAAATCTTTTTAAAGATGGTTTAAAAAATCAATTAAAACTATAATAAGATAAAAAAAGTTATAAGATGGGTCTTATACGAAGGAGTTTGAGAAAGGTTTATTTTGAAATTACCTTGGAGAGGTAGGTGGCTCACTTCAAAAAGTAAATCAAATTAGATTATCAAGTTGAATGAAATATATCGCATGGGATTCAAATGGGAAATAGGGCTTAAGAAATCTTAATCATGAATAATTTTCAAGTTTTTGGTTACTTGGAGATATCTTCACTGGTTTCTGAAATATCGCCTTCTTGTGATTTTCTCAAAACACCGCTATATGAGCGTGGTTATTATCCGATTTTGGTTATCTCGGTTGCTCTATGCTGTTTCAAAAAACCGTTAGATGAACAAAGTTATAACACCCTAGGTACAAGTGCGCATGGGTATAACAATGGCGAACGGTGACGCATTGACTGTGGATTTGATAACGAAACTGATTGCAAATAGCAACAAAACCGTAGGATAGGAAACTGCACAGTTATATTATACATATTCCGACAAACGCCCAATATGTATAATCGAGCAACAAATATGCGTCCTTTAACAAGGCGTAGTGTCGGTTGTAGAATACTGCCAACTGGTCAATGAAAAATTGACTTTAATACCAAATAAATGATACCAGGATTGTGCCACTCAACTTACTAAAGAATTGAATAAGCAAAATATGAACCATGTCCTACGAATTTTTGTTATAGGACTGAATTTCACATTTAGCTATATAATTTGCTCTCCAAATCCACAGGACTTGCCGGACACTTTGGCAAAGAGATTGAATCAAGCAGCGAAAGAGTTAATTTTCTACGAAACCCCAAAATTCAGTTTATTATACTTATTACAAATTTTTGTTATTAACTATGATGAAAGAAAATAAATTTTAATTACATATTTCGAGGAACTTCTAAGTACACAAAATTTTTAGTTTTTTTAGTTAATTACTGTATTATGGTTTGATTTCTCACATTTCCATTTCTTGGTATGCTAAAATACAGTTGAACATACTGAACACCAATCAATGTCAACAAATTTAAAAGATTGGTCTTGCTCTTTGTTTATTGTTGATCCGAATAACACTTTCACCGGCACCTGAGGACGTTTACTTTGAAATTGCAGATCTGTTGGAATTATAGGTATTCGTAGCTGTTTACCCGGCTGCGCAATCGCGTCGATAGTTGATCGGCCTCGGAAACTAAGTAAATCTGCAAAAATTTGGGATTGTTGCCGTTAGTAGGATGTCGTAGGATGTAGGTGTCAACTAGAGCAATAAAAATTTTTTAAAAACAGTATTTTATTGCAATGATAGAAACAATGTGGTCCGAGTTAAATTTTAAATACTCCATCGAGCAATTGCTTTAAATTCAACTCTGAACTACGATAATGCTGACCCAGAAAAGTACAAAATTAACACAAATGTATAAAATAATGTCTATACCCAGAAAAGGTTTTGAAAATAAACAAATGTACATGATATATATGTAATAATATATGAAAATAACCAAACGCTTTCATTTTGTTACTTGTTATAGAGGAATTAGCAAGTGATGCCAATTCACCTCTATATATGTACTTTAGCAGCGAAAACTAGCAGTGGTGCATTTGTAAGTAAGCCTTTTTCTTAGAGACGGGGCTCCGAGCAATCTAACAACCAATTTTATTTTGCAAAATATATGGGAAGAAACAAACTTTTAAGATAAATATTTGTGCTGAATACTTTATTTAAATTAGTCTACGAGTTCTTTAGTAAAAAGATGTGCATTATATTTTTAATATTTTTATCAATTGGCTATGTTAATTTTTCCAAGAGCAACAATGTGAGGCCTCAGGTTGTCTACACTGTCAATTGGTAAATTAATTTCCATGTTTTCAAACTGTCTCCGACGTTCATATACAAAATGTCTCAGTTGAAAAGAAATACTTTGGAGTCACTAGAGTCAATAGATTGACTTATCATGTGATTTAAATAAGACAATTTCACAATTTAGAACAAAATTATCACCACTTACAAGCTCGCCGTCCGCCACGAGAAATGCAAATACTACATATATGTAAAAATATTTTTAAGAAATCAAAGTGTCCATTGACAAATATCTTCGGAAGCCATGGAAGTAGTCGCATTCATGTGAAAGAAAGTTTTGCAAGAAAACTGTTTAAAGTGAAATTTTCTAAATGGTTTGACATTGCGAATTGCGAAATATAAACTTTAGAAAAAAAATTGAGTATATTAGGCACGTAATAACTAAGAACGGTTTATCGACCGGAAATCGAAAGGTATTCGCCAAAAGAATCTTCAAAAAGCCAACGAATCACCAAATTAAGACGATTTTTGGGACCCACGAGCTTCATCCGGAAGTTTGTTCCTGATTATTCCTTAATCACTAAACCGCTGACAATACTTTTACGTAAATCCAAACAGAATTCATTTTGCTGGCCGGAGCTTCAGCAGACAGTTTTCGAACAAATTATTGAACTTTTGATAACAGCTCCCGTATTAGCACTCTACGACCAAACCGCACATCATTCTCTACATGATGAGCATTTCAAAAAACGAAGGTTCTCTTTTCAAAAATCGATATCTTGAAAACTGCGCAAAAAAATTGAAAAAGGTCAGGGCGGCCTCTCTCAATTCATGCTAATAACATGAAAAATTATTAAAAAAAATCAAATGGTGCACGACTTGCCGTAGAATGCCCCATGCATTTGTACAAACACTTGTTGACATTTTAGTTATGCTACATACATATGCGACACTTCGTTAGTTTTCGAAAGGCTTTTAAAGTCACAATTTGCCTACATAATAATAATTTTTACAAAATGAGTGAATGTGTTAATAAGAGATTTATTACAAATATGTTTATCAAAATTCCACAACTTTTTTCATTATAAAGCAATTACGAAATGGTTATATATATTGTCCAATTAATTTTTTTTTAATCCAACAATTTTTTCTTTTGGTTGTGCCTCATTATTATGATTGACGCTATAACCACTTAAGCGATATTGGCCGAACTTCTCCTACAATTTATGGTGTGCCTATTTGTGCTACAGTCAAAACCGCGTGCAGAATAACATTAAATGTTAAGCAATAATATATAAAAAAAAAACAAAACCTATCGACAGTATTTAAATCTATGGTAGATGGTGGTCAACAACCATCGATAGTGGCATCGATTCTTTCAAACCACTATATTGTACACACAATTATACTTGTATGATTAATATACATTACGAACAATTACATAACAAAATATGGATACAGTACTTACTAAGTATATCGGAATCCCTTGATGGTTTTGTTCTTTGCTTTAAGTTGCTTTACTTATTTTAAACATTTTGGCTTAAATGCAGTACATTTTTATACCCAAGGGCACCAGTGCCCAGGGTACTATAACCTTGTTCACCTAACGGTTGTTTGTAACAGCATAAAGCAACCGAGATAAATATAGACAAATATATGTACCAAAATTCATATCTTGAATAACGGTAATTTACAAACATAAATAAAAACGCGATATTTAAGTTAGTATTAAAGACTATTCGCTCAAACTTAATATGAACGATAGGGCTACACTAATAAATACATGTGTGCGTCTTGTTATTGTAACACAAATTGAGGGACCTATAGTGTTACGCCGATTCCGAATGGAGAATGTTTTTTGTGAGAAGTTTTTTCATGTTAGAAATACACTCGGAGGTTCGCCCTTGCCTGCCGAGGGGCGACCGCTATTAAAAAAACTTTTCCCCTAATTTTAGATAATACTTGCCCCGGTCAGGATTTGAACCCGCGAGCCACCGAATGAAAAGCACACACTCTGTACAGTCGGCTAAAACGGCCGCGCGCAAACTCGGCTACAGCTAATGAATACACCGAATCAAAAAAAGTTGGAAATTGGCATGACATCACCCACTTTTGTGCAAATAAGTATATGTCGAAAACTTTGTTAACAGGGTCTACCAAATTTGGGTACACACATCACATTTGAAGTCAGTAAGCAAAATGCAAAAAATCGTAAAAATCGGACTAAAAGTACGCCCGTCTCTCTTATAACGGTAATTTTCAAAAATAAAATAAATCCGATATCTAAGTAACTATTAAGGAGAATTTTCTCAAATTTACTACACGGAATTAAATAAATTAGGTTAATAGGCATGGGACCCCCCACTTTTGAGCAAATGGGTGTATTTCAAAAACAATATCTCCATACTCCACCAAATTTGGTGCACATATTTCTAGTGGGCGGCCGCCGTAGCCGAGTGTGTAGCGTGTGCGATATTTATGAAATTTTTACAGCAAGTGCAAGTAGTATGCGGACCCAACTTAGGAAAGTGGGCGGTGCCACGCCACCATGGAAGAGAAATTCGATTCCGTCTTATATTTGCAAATATTCAGTGCAGAGGAATAATGATTGGGTATAAACATACATATTTTTTATAAATCAAACTGTGTATCGTTTGGAAAAATTGGCGGTGCCTCACCCTATATAATAAAAATGCTTAATTCCTTATAACTCCGCAACTTTTTGATGCAGGTGTCCAATATTTGGTATAAATTTACTTATTACGCTATATGTCATTTGTTAGGGAATTTCGCCTCTCTTTAAGACGAAACTATTATTCACCACGAATTTTATTGAATAAGCACGAAAAGAAATTAGTGTACTTTAGAAGTACGACGCCTATTATCACAAATTTTAATTTTACGTATTTTACGTATTTTGCACTATAATTAAATTATTTACTTAAATCGAAAATTGTGATTTTTTATAAATTACCGGTTATAAGAGGTAAGCGTGGCTTTCGTCTGATTTCTATATTTTTCAAAATTGTGGTTGCTGACTAGAGATGCAAAATGCTTACGAAATTCGGTAGAATTTGACAATGAAATTCGGAGATATACCAATTTGCTCTAAGGTGGGAAATGCCACGCCTATTCTCAACATTTTTGATTCCACGTATTTTAATCTCAAACCCAACATTTTACATTAAATGTGAGCAAATTACCTTGCATGGTTATTTAAGTGTAGGGTTTTTAGTTATTTTAATTTACCGTTGTATAAGAGGAGGGTGTGGTTTATGCCTGATTTGTGTATATAATTTTCAAGTGTTCTTACTAGTTGCGAGGATATTCGCTTTTAAGTGGACCATGGCTATTTTACAAAATTTTGTTTAACTCTCATCTCTATCTCCCCAACCAATTTCAGTGTATTTAATTGCTGAAATATCGAATTTATTAATTTTTTTGGTGTGATTTTAATAAATTTTGAAATAGAGTTTTCCCAGGCATTTACTTTAAGAAATATACCTACCTATTTGGTTTAAACTACGCAGTGCCACGCTTATTCCCACAACTTACGAGTATGTTAACCACGTCTGGCACTCCAACCCAATTGTGTATATCAAATATGAATAAATTACCTTTTAGTGTTAAAAATGCGAATTTTTATAATTGGATGCAAATTATATAAAGTAGAGGTGGGCGTGGTTTTTCCTTCCAACATTTTTTAATTCCATGTATGTTGTCATCCAACCGCATCCTGCATATAAAATTTGAGAAAACTATCTAATTTGACAGACAAGATTGTGTTTGAGAGTAAAATCCATGGAACCATAAATATTGGGAATGTACATGATGTTGCCCACCTTAGGGCAAATAGGTACATATATTCGAAACCTCTTTGTCAAATTCTACCAAATTACTTACACACTTTGCATTTCTAGTCCAAAGGACGATTTCGAAAATTATAGAAATTGGGAAAAAGCCACGACGGCCTCTTATATAAGGGTTATTTACAATTAACCCAAATATTCAATATTTTACTTAATATATAATGTACAATGGGAATGGTACTTTTTGAGTACAAGGCATTTAAAGTTTAAACAAATTAAAATTTTTTAAAAACTTACATTTTGAATATTCTTTCCTTTAAAAATAAGACAGTTGGATGGATGCAAAGCAAGGGGCTGTACATGGAAAAGTAAATTCTCAGTTTTCCTAGGTTTGCAATTTTATTTTTATTTTGAAGTTGGTGGTTGTGAAGAAGTGTTTAAAACAAGTAAATTTGAGTTGAGTGCAAATATTTGCAACAAAAACTTATTTCTGTATAAGCAGAATTTGAATCTGCAATTTATTTTTACCAAAGTCTGCAAAAATCCACATTTCAACGGTTTATCGGATACGAAGGCCGTAGTGCGAACGCTAGGACATAAACTGTTTCTATTATTTTGATATTTTATGCACCGGCGGTTACTTAAACCTGCAAACTTAAATACATCGCTAACCGCTCGGCTACCGATGTCAAGTTAAGTACCTTTAAAAATAGTTCCAACGCAAAAGTTCACTATATCAAATTCGATTATAATAACCGTATGCAAGCTTCAGACATTTTATTTCAATCGGGCATGTTCTGCAATTCACTTTCACTCGGAAATTTCCACTTCATATGGCAGTTTCAGATGCGCATAAAACGCGAATTCACTCGGAAGTGAATTGCAGAACATGCCCGATTGAAATAAAATGTCTGAAGCTTGCATACGGTTATTATAATCGAATTTTTGTTATATAGTTACTATGTGCTCAATATAAAAAAAAGTTTGCTAACATAACAATAGACATTTGATGTATGAGTAAGATCCCACCCCGACTTGTCAAAGTTACTTAAATACTTCTAACGAGTTTTAAGAATCTTACAATGTATTCGCTTCGCTGTCAATGAGTGCTTTGTGAAATCATTTAGTTCATGTATCTTTTAATGTAGGTACAAGTCCACCAAATTTGTTTCTTAAAAATGTTGCTTGGAAATTTGCTTTTGAAATTTGGAATTGACCGATACGTTCACGAAATTGAAGAGAAACACATAGTTGGTGAAGACTTCTTGGATGTCATCAATGTAGACGCCAGACACGGCGAAGGACTTGCAAAAACTCTGCTCACTACGTCAAATAAGCTTTGATATACATATGTACATATATGTAAATAGTTGGAGAGGCCAAATGTGCTGTACGGTACTGACTCGCCCTGTTTGTGTTACAGATATTATGAAGCTAGCTCTAAATAAGTTCGAGCGTATTTTATTCATAAGTGCACTTTATCTTAATCATTAGCCATATGTATAAGACGTAGTTACCAAATCCGCATCGACTCAAACATCTGTTGTTACGAAGAAAAACCATCTGATTTTATCAAAGTTTTCAATACAGGATTAGCGGTACACCAATCTATCCCACTTTCTGTATTATATTCACTATGAGTGTTAGTTTAAGCATAAGTTTTGAATTCGTGAAACCATGTTATGCGCCCGTATAAACAACGTCATAGTAGAGCTAGAATCGGATTTTTTGCTTAGAGGCAGCTCTAAAGTTAGAGTTCAAGAAAGCTTTGACTAAAGCCACTACGAAGTTTTAAGTTCAATTTCTATATGTGTGCGGAACGTTTAAATTGTGACTTATTTTTTAAGAAGAGGTAGTATGCCCTAATTTGAAGAGATTTAAAAGACGATATAAATTATTAACTATTATTAAGAATGTCAAAAATATGTGAGGAATTATTTGATTCGTTCAGTTTAACCAACATGTCTAGCCTATGTTAAGTTTTTAATTACAATTTTAAATATAGAAAACTAATAACTAATAACTGGGCTGGATAAACGTCAACACGTGTCGAACTGACGACTATAATTATTTATGATTAAAAATGATCTCGCTTTAGTTGCCTCTGGCTCCAAATATACATATGTTTCACTTTTTTCATGACAAAAGTATAAGACTTTTTAAATATTTCGATATATTTAAAAAAATAAAGGGAATATCGAAGCTTTTAGAAAATTTATGGAAGGAAATATCTCTTAAAAAAATTTGTAGAAATCTGAAGTATTAGTTTCAACATTGAAATCTCAAAAAAGGGATAAATTAAATGGGGAAAACAGTTCACCTGGGCCACACTGCGGAAGTGAAACATTTCGCGATGCTTTATAATCTGGCCAATTTTTCGCGTCTTATAATTATATGATGAACTGGGAAATATGAAGCGTGTAACAAATAGTATTATTCAATAACGAAATGAAATGAAATTTATATCCATCGGTTCAGGAGTTTTCGAGCCTACAAACTACTTATACAGTCGAACTCCTCTATAACGAAGTCGTCGGGACCGGTGAAAAAGTTCGTTATAGAGAGGGTTTCGTTATAGAGAGGTCATACGAAATTTCATGTCTTTATGTTCAAGGCCTATTTAATGAAACATTGATTCATTTTATTTGTTTTTATTTCTTACATTTTAAAAAGAAGACCTTAATAAAAAGTCATAAGGATTATTCTGGTATGAAAAAATTGTCGACTGTAGTTTGTTTAGCTGTTTGAGCCTTTTCCTTATCAATAAATGCCTCTAAGAAATTAATTTTATTAAATATAATGTCGGGTACATCGCTCCGTGATTCAACAAATGTTAATAGAGTTTGTAATGCTGCACACTTTTCGTAGAATGATGGAACTCTAATATATTTTTGTGTATTATAACAACTACTTTTTAGCTCTTCGCTAAATTCGTTATAGAGGAGTTATTTGCTATGGAAAATTCCATTTATGTAAAAGAATTCGTTACAGAGAGGAATTCGCTATAGAGAAGTTCGTTATAGAGAGTCTAACGGGCATGTTCTGCAATTCCCTTTCACTCGGAAATTTCCACTTCACATGGCAGTTTCAGATGCGCATAAAACGCGAATTCACTCGGAAGTGAATTGCAGAACATGCCCGTAAATATATGAATAAATTGTGAAAATCGTAGTGTTTCAAAAAAAAATTCGTTAGAGAGAGGTTTTCGTTATAGAGGAGTTCGACTGTACATACCAACAGATTGAAGAAGAAAGAAAGAAGAACACAAGAAGATTTAGTACTCTATTTCCACTATTGTTTGGAAATTACCAAACTTAGTTTGTTTGAAAACCATTTAGTAGGTTGGTAGTTATAAATAAATAACAAATTAGTATCTAATGGTTTCTAAATAACGAGTTTAAATTTATATTTTTCCATCCATAGCTATTTGTTTTTGTACTCCAGTATAAATTTAATTACATATTCCTGAATTATTTTTTGATTTATTTGTTAAATAAAAAACGAATAAAATGAAGTCAATCCTTAAAATTAGTTGCAGCTTTTTGCCATAGTTCTAATGGGTTATGCGTCAAAAAAGCTAAAAATCACTTTAAGTAACAACCTAATTTTTGCCATGAGTATGCCCATAATTAGCTTCCAGGGCTAATAAATTAATATAAAAAGGGAACAGGGTTGTTTAAAGCAATAAATTAATTATGATGTTATATTTAGTTTATATAAATAACAACAACAAAAATACAAATATATTTAAAGCACTTTTTTTTCAACAAAAAAGGAAAATTGATAGGCTTACAATCTACATAGCTAGGAAAAATATTATTTTAATAGCAACACTGCACACCAGAAGATGGCATATTTTTTTAATACGGAGTTGTAAAATCTCTGTATTTTCGATAATTTTCAAGTATCAAACTAGCGTCGAATGCTCGCTTACCTAATGGAAGTCCTTTCCTCATAAATTGAATAAAAATGACGTTCAAAATTTTAAGATGGATCTGGTAATTAATGGTCATAATCATTGTATGGTTATTTTTTCAATATGTATCATATTTATCGTTGTTTAATATAAATGTGCTAATAGATTTCTTATGGCTATTTCGCGATATTACGCGAATTTACTTATTTCGTAAAAAATGCCTTTTGACCCGTGCGCATCTATGGTTTTAGATCAATTCCAATAATATCTGAAAAACTCGTTTTTTTTGCTGACATCACGTAAAAGGCTTCTTAGAAAAAATAAATAGACCCCGTTTTCATGTTCAACGAGTCAAAATAGTGCTTGTGTAAAGCTAACAAGAAGAGAAGTCTCCCTCCGAATTAAAAAAATATCAATATACTTATTTTCGGCTCCTGAATAATTTATAAATTATTTATTTTGGTTAACACCATCCGTTCATCCATTCATACTAGTATGCATGTTTGCTAACTTACCCTGTTCCGCATGCCACGTCCAGGACTCTCTTACATTTCTTTGATCTAAGTAAATCTATCAAAAAATTCTTATAATTCTCAGTACGCGAATTTTTATCACCAATAAATATTTCCCAAACTTTCGCAGCTTTTCCGTCAGCGTATTGATCAGGAACACCCTCAGCCGATATTCCAGCGGAGCGAGCGACGAAAACACTATCTGCAGAGGTAGGCATCTCGCCAGCTTAACTTTACTAATTAAACTGAATTTTATAGAAATATTGAAATAATTTGAGTAATAAATATATATATTTATATATATATCAATATAAATAAATGTTTTCTATCAGCATTTGTATGCGCATTAGGCTGGGTCGCACAAAAACTTATAATTAACAATCTCCCGCTTTCTTTCTTCGAAAGCTTACTTCAAGAGGGTTTGATTAAAATTCCGCATTTTCATAGCTCTCGTTCATCCACAATATTAAAGTAGTATGCACGTATATGTGATGATATTTTTTTGCACATACATATATGTATATGATTATATTCCTCTAAAACAATGTTGATCTAAAGTACTTTTTCCGGCAAGCAAACTTGAGTAATTTTGTGAAAAGTACGTGCGTCATTTAATGTTTCCTATATAAGTAAATTGTTTACATTATTTATTATTCGAACCGCAGTGAAGTTTGGATAAGGTGAACTAAGTTTTACAAGATTATTTTTTAACTTTTTCTTAAAACATAAATTGATTAGTTCTTGACACATAAAACTATGTTAATAAAATAGTTAATAGTTGAATTGGCTGCAACAATCAACATTTTAACAAGTAGTTTTCATCTTTCTTAGTTATTTGCTCAATATTGATGTAGGCACCTTATAATAGGTGACATTAATTTATGTTTAATAAATTAGGGGCATTGTACATGAATTTTACTTTGACGCAGTCAAAAAACTTGAGTAAATATCGTTCATGTTTATTAGCATTTCAGAAAAATGCATCTCTTAAGAACCCGTACGTATGTATGTAATTATTCAAGTCGTGTTTCATGTTTCTCTACCACCCGTGGCAAAATTTAGTTCGAATGTTTGCTTTACACGTAAAGAATGAACAATTTAAACTATGAAACATAAAACATAAAACACCACTTGTTCGGAGGTTATATGAAGAATTAATTAAAACGTTTTTGAGCCGGCACTAGTTTTCTGCTGGGAGTAGTAAAGCTAAATCTATTTTGATTTAAATAACGATAACCTGAACGATTGATGAGGCATGTTGGTCGTGTGTTATCAGTATGCAATTTAAACGTGATTTTTTTTATTATTATTACGTGATCATACATACTACATACTATCAGCTTCTCAATTGAAACCTTGACCTCCAGCAAGTGGTATATGCACATATGTACATTATTAGAGTGATCCAAAGCGGAATTTTAATGCTCTCCCCTAGGATTGCTCTATATAAAAAAACAACAATACTGCAATTCTTGTTTTTAAAATTATATTCAATAGTTTATTGAACAGTTTTCGATGTGAAACTGTTTAGGCGGCGAATCGCAAATGGAGAGTAAAATTTTTAAAGCTGATTTCTTACATAGTTGAGAAATATTTGTTTTTGAAGTTTTGCACAAACTTTTCATATTTCCGATTCCTTCAACCACTTATGAGATATTTGCCTTGAAGCATATAAATAAATAATGCCCGCTGCGCTAAGCTCAACCTTCTAAAATCAGTTTAGTGGCAATCACAAATTGTTGATGTTTTGAACTCTATCGGACAGTCTCCCACCACGAGCCGTAAGAAGATTGAAACATTGGGTCATACCAATCCCGACTTCTATCGAAAAACGCGATGACACATGAAATGCTTTGGCTTTCATTGCGTGACATTTATTATGGTTAAACTATAAATTCGTATCAAGTTAAGCTGATTTTAGCACTATTATTACTCTCTTTTTTTGTAACTACATGTGAACTTGGGAAAAAGCTCATATTTTATTTTTTAAAAAGCGACGAAATTAGTTTTTCCACTAATTAATGGCTAAACCAGCAAATTTGTGCATTTTTCACAATAATTTTTCCCAACATTGTTGGGTCAACTTCGTGCATATTAAGGCGTATCATAAAAAAAAGTTTAGCTTGTGTTAGTTTTAATTGAACACTTATGTCGAGAAAATATTTTGGGTCCAAAAATTCATTTTTTAGACACCCGCTGGAAACAGCTAATTTTTTAAATCCTTATGTCGCCGAAAAGGTTCCACTCGTTCGATATATACCTTCACTAATCTCTCGGAAAGTTATCAGCACTTTGCTAAAAAAGTGTTAGACTGTATTCACAAACAAAAAACTTCTAATGGTTTTTAAAATCCAGAAACCCCAATCACTTAGTAATTGGTAACCTTTGCGCTTTGATGGCAAACTATTCTAAGTCCTTGCATGACTCGAGTACGCTGCATCGTTCCCGCCTGTCAAGCTTAGCTAAAGAACGTCTACGACGTTCTGTCTGAAACTGCAAGTGAAGATTTTCTTACAACATGGGCAAAACGCTAAGTAGTGTAACCGAATACTAATTACGACCCGAGGACAAGAACGTAAAGGGAATAGGCAGCGAATAGCAGTCTTCGTTCCTCGGTCCCTTCATCGAGACGTACGTCGTCGCGCACCATCGTTTTTTCACACGTCTAACCTCAAGACACATTACATTTTAAATCATACATTTGTTTTTCTTTTTTCAATTGTTATAATTAAATCAAACTTTATCTAATTCAATACACATTAAAAACATATTGTTGGAGAATATTGTTCCCTCCTGACAACTGAGACTTTCATTTAAAACGGAAAATACCCGCACGCCAATATTCCCCTTCAGTTCAGAAGCTGGGAAAGTGTATTGAAACTGTGCCCAAAGTGAACGTGAGTGCATGAATGCATTAAAAACGCTGTGAAAGTAGACGAAATTTAAGGCATAGAAGTGAAGGAGCGCCAGCGCTCCAACGTTTGAATTTTTGTTTTTTTTCTTTTTTCTCGAACGCGCAGCGACGCCGAATTGTGAAATTCTGGCAACTGACTGTTTAATTTGAACTAGAAATACAAATCAATATGTGCGAAAGAGTCAATCGCGCATCGAAGCAAAATTTACTTGAATGAAACGAGCAACCACCGGAGTTACGATATTTACACATGTATCTACATTTTTACGTATACGTATATTTGCACGTAAACATATATACGATCTAACCAGCCAACGATGTGTAGAAAGCAAGGAACAAACAGCGAAAAGCGGAGTTGGTAGTAAACGATAGCAACGAACGAGAAGATGCATGCAACGAATGAGAAACTTCATGCAACGGAGAAGTAACTAGATAAGTACGAGTACAACGAACATCATAAGATGTCAACGGCGGTTGAATCGTATGAGTACAAAACGAAGTACCGAAAATCGAAAAGCAGCGAGTTTTTTGAAAAGCAAAACGGAAAACGATTGAACATAAAGTGAAGAAGAAGTGGTAAACGAAGATTACAAACAAAATTGATAAATCTACAAACACGCGTAAGCGTCACCAAAGAACGTAGATGTATAAGAAGGGACAACACGCTGAAGTGTAGCGAGCCAGTGGCTGGATTTTTGTAATGAGAACCCCCCACACTTCATTACATCCTCATTCTTCAAAGCTCACCAAATGTGAGAACGTTTATATTGAATTCGCTGCGAGTTCGCTCTTCGCCAGGGCAAAATAGAAATAGAAATAGAAAAATAGAAATAGGAGAATGTCAATTCAAATACATACATATGTATGCACACATTATTGAGTCAATAGATATTTGGTTTGATAATAACAAATCTTGGAAATTTTATTTCATCAAGTGCATTCTTTGATAAGGATATACTTTAAACAATGTACATATATAGGTGTACTTACATATGTATAAGATATGTGTATATTTTTAACCTGATGCATGCATATATGACCCCTTCAATAACCGCTTCAATTTGCCGTCGGCATTCAACATTCCAATATTTGTTATTGAATCGAACAAATCAATTTAGATAAATACATACATACACACATATGTATGTACATATGTATTTCCACAAGAACATTTGTATGTACAATCATCAATAACAATGTATTTTATCAACAAATTCAAATAATATTTATAAATATCCATACATTTATTTACATACATATGTACATACATATGTTCATATGTACATTTGTACACGCATAAGTACATAATTCAAAAAAATACTTTTACTCACAGCGCAACCGCAGCCGATTGGTTGATGGATTCTAAAATATTTTTAGCTACATATGTATGTTTGTATGTACATACATACAAAAAAAAACATTTCATTCATAAATCTTTTAGAAAATCGTCAACATAGGCAAATTGTGGAATTTTTGTTCAAGATTTATAAAATTTTTTGAATTTGGTTGAAATTGGTTGTGACAGGAAGGGACGCTTGCGACGAAAGGGAATTTACATGTGCAATTCAAACAATTTTCAATTTTTTATTTAAATACGCGCGCATACTTACTTATATTTTTGGTGCCTTGGTACTACGTAAAATATGTATGTACATATGTATGTACGTTTGTTTGTATGACATATGTATGTACATACATATGTATATTGGTCCCCGCTTTCTTTTAAACAAAAATTCATTTGAAATTGATTATTTTGAATTCATATTTTTTATTCATGCATACTAGTATATGTACATACATATGTATATTGTGGATTTGCAAATAAATATGGGTTTTGTAATGTTTTTATTATAATATTTCAGTAAATAAGTAAAATGTTAATTTTATTGGATGGTCTGAAATGAGATAAACAATAAATATACATATATTATTTTTTAAAATATTTATGAGCATGTAACTTTAGAAAACAAACAAAAAATTTAAATTAGGCACGAGTTACGAAAATGCCAACAGCACGCACTATAGCAAATTCTCACACGATTTAACATTTTATTAAATCATTTAACTCTGGAAAGTTATACTTATAAGTGCGTGCGCGACGAAGTGTAACTGTCCAGAGTTAGTTTTACCTGCTTTTTAATCCTGCTTAAGTTGAAACTCAAGTGTTTTAAAAAGCTAGGCTCAAGTGCCGCTGAAAGGAAAGAAAAAAGCAAACCTGAAAAGAAAAAGAAGAGCTGAAAAGACAAAAAGCAAACCTGAAAAGAAAAAGAAGAGCTGAAAAGACAATGTGGCAAAATATTTCGCCACTTAAAAGAAAATCAATATTTGCTTATAGTGAACTACGAGCATATGTATGTATATTTATTCGATTTTACCTAATTATGATCCGACTCCAACCACCTAACGAGACCAAAAACCGATTTTTTTTTTACAATTTTTTTAACTTTGCCGCAGCTTTTGCCTTCCTATAATCTTCTTCTGTTTTTCTCGCTAGCCATTTTGCATTTTTATGTAAGAGAACGGTTACCATATATTCAAGAAGACCCAATCGATGGTTAGCGCATTCGTTCTCCTCGGCAAACCACTCTGGGAATAGTTCATTGGTCTTCTTCTTGATGCTTTCCGTTAATATTTTTTTAATGCCGAGTTTATGTGCGCTAACGGTGAACAATCGCAAGATTTAGCTGCGATTTACTGTACAAACATATGTACATATGTAAGTAGCATGTATTTATGAATTTAAAATTTTGTTACACTGTACATATTAATAAAATTGTAATTTTTTGTCTACAATAAATTTAATTTTTCCACAATGATACATACTATGTACATATGTAAGTATGTCCAAAACTGCATGTTCTTACATATGTATGTATAAGCAACATATGCCAACATGTAAAAATACATACTTATGTATGCACTAGAAATTGTTATTTTTGAAAGTGGTGCAAGTCCATTTGGAGTGAAAAAAACATTCTAATTGATATATGTATTACATATGCACATATATACATACATATATATATGTACATATGTACCTATGTACATATGTATATGTACACAAAAATGGACTTACTATACCACTTTCACAACAGCTCATATAATAATACATTTTATATTATTGTAATTTTTGACTTAACTTACCTAAATTTAAAGTTGGGACTGCATTTTTCCTCAAACGTAGAGCTCCCACGGCACTTTCCTCAAAATGTTTGCTGCACACATATGGGGTTTTGGTGATTTCAGCATCCTCAATCCTGAGATTCTCCTTCCATTTCGTCAGGAGCTCAGGATCTTTTGGAAGCATGAAATACCTAACCCCCCGGTCGAAAACAGTCTTACGACCGCACAAACGGACACAACACTCGCGATCTACCGGCATTTTTCTTTCTTTTTTTTTTTGAATTGTAAAATATTTTAATTTTTAAATTTTATGCGCAATTTCTTGATGCACTTCCACTTGCGTTTAGCTTTTATATATTGAATTTCAGCTAGCTTTTTTACATTTTGGCGCAATATCACTTTTCTGTAACGAACTTTCCCCTACAGGTGGAAAGTTTGAAATCTCATTTTTCTCCAATCGAAAAATACCCCGCCGTAAGCGCATTTGATGAAAACAGTTCAACGCATAAATTTGCAATAAATAACCTATTTAATAGTTTATTACATATTGGATTTCTGGTTGCACTGCACTACATTGTATGCACGAATATTTAAATATTGTGCCGTTTGCATTCGCACACAAACACGTACACTTTGCAAATTTTTCACATTTGCACATATTTCACGCACTAAGACTTCGTATTTTCACTTACCGGGTCAATAATATGGCTTTATTTTCAATTTTTTCCCGATTTTTCACACTTTTCTTTGAAAATTTTTAATTTTCACAAAAATATTTCAATAATCACATGAAATTACACTTGTTTCCTTGTTGTGATTCCTCAAAACTTGAAGCGAAAATCTTCGTGCTCTTTTTCTCCCTACGAACAGAGCCACAAAGCGTGTGGGGAGTTCTCATTGGAAAAATTTTTCGTACGATATTAAATTTCTCAGACATTTTTCAAACTAACGTGTTGTCCCTTCTTATACATCTACGTTCTTTGGCGTCACCAAATATTTAGCAAAATGCCGAAAATAACTGAATTAAAAATTGATCAACTAAAAGTTATACAGCGTGAAAAAGGATTATCTACGTGTGGGACTCGAGCAGAATTGGAACTACGTTTGAGAGAAGAAATTGGTGCAGATGAAGTTGAGGCTCCAACAGTTTTGTGCACGAATTTGCAAGAACAAATAAATGATCTTCGTGGAATGATGGAAACTATCGTTGGTATGTTTCAGCAGAACAAGCACCAAGCAAATGACATAAATGCAGTGCAGCTGAGTGAAAGTGATCAACGTACAAATGAAAGTATTAATCCAGCCGTAACAGCGTCGATATCTACAAATACGTATGTAGGAGGTTTTCGGTCGATTAAAGAAATAGCGGACATGATACCAGAGTTTGATCCGACTAATAAGCAGTCGTTGACTGTTCAGCAATTTATAGACAGGGTTGGCAGCGTAATGAGAGCTTATATGATAGACGAGAAATGTGTGTTGCTGGCGGTTTATGGTCGATTAAAGGGAGTAGCTCGTGTTTGGTTAGATGCATTACCTAATGTGCATACCATCTGGAATGATTTCGCTGTAGAACTCAGAAATGAATTTGGTATATATTATGATGAAGCGCAAGTGCATCGTATTATGGGTGAATCTGTACGCAAAACAGGTGAACGTATAACAGACTACTGTTTTAGGGTTTATGCCCTAGGCAAACGTTTCCAACTAAGTGAATCTGCAATCATTCAATATACGCGACAGGGGTTGAGTCATCGTGATTTACAAGTTGCTATAGCAGCGCAAAGATTTGATAGTGCTAAGCAGATGCGCGAAATAATTGAAGAATGGTTTGCAAATCGTGTTAAGGGTGCCACTTGTAAACAAAATGTTGAAATCAAAAGTGATGTAAAGAGTGCACCGTGTGAGCAAGCAGCTAGTGGTGAAGCCAAGAGAATCGTGTGCTACAATTGTGGTGAGGTAGGCCACATATCAAGTAAATGTACAAAAGAACAGAAGCGTTCTAGATGTGCTGATTGTGGTAAGGTCCATAAACGAGAGGAACCGGTCAATTGCGGTCGTAAGCAGGTTGTGCACAATACTCGGAAAGCTGAAATGAGGCAAAATGACAAATGTTTTGTTATGGAAATTAATGTAAATGGCAAAATATTTGAAGCATTCATCGATACCGGGAGTGAGTGTAGTTTGGTTCGTACATCAACGATTGATATGTTGAACGTAAAGCGTGAAAAGTGTTTCGTACATTTAAACGGAATAAGCGGGGGCAGGTACACAATGCAAGAGAGGTGTGTGCTCGACATCGTTATTGGAGAAGCTGAAATTAATACGTTGGTGTATGTTGTTGCTGATAATATGTTGCAAACAGATTTTCTGCTGGGTGAAGATGTGATAGCACGAAAAGGTTTGTTATTTACGGTGGCGAATGGCGAATTAAAACTCGAAGCTGAATGTCGTTATGGGGTTGCGGTGTCTGACAATAAATGTTTTGCGGAACTAACAAATAATGTAAGTAATGAAGATCAGCGACTGAAACTTGAAACGTTATTAAAAACTTACAGCGATGTGTTCTCCGATGGGTTGAACGGCATTGGTAAGTCACATTTAATTGAAATGCAAATTGTTTTACAATCAAAGAAAGTTATTGCGCAAGCGCCTTATAGAATGCCAGCTCCAAAGCGAACGATTATAACGCAGATGATTAAAAATCTTGAAGATAACGATATCATAGTAAAGTCTTCATCGGAATTCGCAAGTCCTATTGTATTAGTTAAAAAGAAAGATGGGAGCGATAGACTTTGCGTAGATTACCGTCGTTTAAATTTGATAGTCGAAAAAGAAAATTTTCCTGTTCCGAATATCGAGGAGCAACTACATCAAGCGAAGCAATATAGATTTTTTACAATATTAGATTTGAATAGTGGATATTATCAAATCCCGATTGCACCTGATAGTCGTAAACTCACAGCATTTATTACTCCTGATGGTTTGTATGAGTTTAAGCGCATGCCCTTTGGCTTAAAAAACGCGCCTATTGTTTTTCAACGCTTAATGGCGAAAATTAAAGAGCAGGTATATGAAGATGACCTAATGATTTATATGGATGACATCCTGATAGGGAGCCAAACGTTCGAAAAGATGCTAGAGAAATTAAACCGAGTTCTAACAGCTTTGCGTAATGCAGGCTTAACGTTAAATGTAAGAAAATGCGAATTTATGAAAAGCACAATTACATTTCTTGGTCATGAATTGACACCAGAAGGTATTTTACCTGGTAAAATTAAAACGCAAGCTGTATCCAAGTTTTCTGTACCGACTAACGTTAGTGATATACGCAGATTTCTAGGCTTAAGCGGTTATTTTCGTAAGTTTGTCCCTGGATACGCTATAATTTCAGAACCACTACGCAAACTTCTTCGGAAAGATCAAAAGTTTCAATGGACGATGGCACAAGAAGCCGCATTTGAGCAACTCAAATCGAAAATAGTATCTCGACCTATATTAGTAGCTTATCGTGTCGACGCAGAGCATGAATTACACACAGATGCAAGTGCAGTAGGTTTGGCAGGCGTATTATTGCAGCGTGAAGGTGATGATTTGAAACCAATAGCGTATTTTAGCAGAGCAACTAGTGCTGTCGAACAGAAATTTCACAGTTATGAGCTTGAGACGTTAGCTGTCGTGGAGTCCTTAGAACGTTTTAGATATTACATTTATGGTAAAAAGATTACAATTAAGACAGACTGTAGCGCACTTAAAGCGACAATGCAAAAGAAGGAACTTATACCGCGGATAGCTAGATGGTGGTTACGAGTGCAAGACTATGACATCGAAATTGTACATCGACCAGGCAATCGCATGGAGCACGTCGATGCTCTAAGTCGAACTCCATACGAAGAAGCACGAGCAATTGAAGAAGCGGATATGCGTACCGATAAAGCGGTAATAGATGAAGGTGACTTTCTATTTAGCATGCAATTACAAGATGAACGAATATTGCAGATTGTGAACAATATTAAAGCGAACAACAAAGTTGAAGATACAGAGTACGTATTACAGCAAGGAAGACTTTTACGAAAAGTGGACAACAAACTTCTTTGGGTTGTACCGCGAGCACTACGACATAGAGTGGTACAAGATTGCCATGCACAAGCAGGACACATGGGGGTTGAAAAAACATTAGAGCGATTGAAATCTTATATGTGGTTTCCATGGATGCGTAATTTTGTTAAGCAGTTCATTTTATCTTGTATGGATTGTGCTTATAATAAACGTAAAGGTGGTAGAACCGAAATACAGTATCACTACGATGACATCGAACCGATTCCGTTTAGAACTATCCATATGGATCATTTGGGCCCGTTTCCGAAAAGCTCCAAAGGAAAAGAACATCTTTTGGTAATTGTGGATTCTTTCACGAAATTTACGATGCTATATCCTGTTAAAAATACATCAACACGGTATGTGATCGAAGCGTTAAATGAAGCAAGTAGCTACGTTGGTATGCCATTACGTATCGTGACGGACAGAGGTTCCGCTTTTACGTCGCGCGAATTTGAAAAGTACTGTTTTGAGAACGACATAAAACATATCCTTACAGCAGTGCGAACACCAAGAGCAAATGGTCATGCGGAAAGGACGAATCGCACGATTTTGTCTATGTTATTACCTATGAATTCTGTTGATAAGAAATGGGACGAAAACATACGCTGTGTACAGTGGGGCATAAACACGATGAAGAACAGTACCACCTGTTGCACACCTCACGAGCTTTTGTACGGGTATAAGCCACGCGATATTTTACGTAATAGAATCATTCTGAGTTTACAAGCGAATGATGAAGCATTAAACGACGAACAACTAACTAATCTCCGTGAAACAGCAGCCAAACGAATAAACGAAAAACGAGCAGCCAAGAAGGTGATTTAGTATTAGCTGAAGACGAACCGCCGAGCACAGGCACGTCAAGAAAACTTGAACCACGATTCAAAGGACCGTTTGTAGTTACCAAAGTCCTTGACCGTGATCGATATGTGGTTGAAGACCTTCCACACGCACGACGAACTGGAAAGCATTATTCTTCTGTTTATGCAATTGACAAGTTGAAGCGCTGGTGTCAGTTACCAGAAGACGATAACGACGAAGCTGAAATTGTTGACGACAATGAGTTGAGCGAGGTCGCTCAAGTTCATCAGGAAAGGCCGACTGTAACCGAATACTAATTGCGACCCGAGGACAAGAACGTAAAGGGAATAGGCAGCGAATAGCAGTCTTCGTTCCTCGGTCCCTTCATCGAGACGTACGTCGTCGCGCACCATCGTTTTTTTCACACGTCTAACAGTACTTACTGTATTACATTCCAATTTGTTGGTAAATGATTGCTGAATAGACTCTTCGATGAGAAAATAATTTTATAGCTGCGGTCACTTTCAAGAAAATAAATTTTTGACATTGCATTTTTTATTTAAGCTAGGTAACTGAGTTACAACCCACCAATTGTATCAACATTTTTCGTATGAAAATCAAAAACTTAAAACTAATGAACAGACTTTACCAAAATTTGGCCAGTACGTAAATGCATATATTCCTTAGAGTCGTGGTACGAACATATATTATATTTTAGTGGCGCATGACTTGAGATATTCAGAATATTTGTATTTAAGATTCGATTGTGATACAATTAGAACCGTGTTTTCAGGAGCAACGAGAAATGTTTTTTTCGAAAAAGTAATCCGTTAGATGGCGCTATAATTGAGTTATTCAGAAAATACGTAGTTATGGTTCAATATTGATAATAAAAAATATGCTGCAGGTGCGAATGGAAATACTCTTATTGTACGATTTTGATCAAATTAAAAACACATACTTTACTAGATGTATATTTACAAAAAAATGTTAAAAATATGTACAAAAATCCATTCAATTGGTCGATTTAGTTTAAATATGATAATTAAATAGCTACCTGAGCAGATCTGCATAAACTCATATATATGGTTATACAAACGCTTGTAGTAATCAAAGCTATATAAATAAAGTATAGTTATGTATATGGATATCATTATAAACAAACTTTTAAGCATGTATAACTATTTTTTATGGGTATATTTTTGCATTTGTTTGGGAACTCTTATTTAAAATGGGGATCGTACAACGAGACGTCATAAAAACTTGTTACACCTTTGATTGCAGTTAGCGACAAGACTCGTACTTTATTTAAATATAAGACGACATTATTAGTTTTTCCATAACTAATTACCGGCAGAAAAATGGCAAATTTGTGTATTTTTCGCGATCGTTTTTTCCAACATTGTTGTGCCCACTTCATTTAGATCCTCTTATTCGCTGTGTGTTTGTCGCTATTTTTATTAATAGCGAATTTCATTAAGTCATGTCTGCCTGTCCGCTTGTCCATCAGTCGGAAAACTGGAGTAAATATTGAGCTCTCTTCACGAAACTTTATATACACATTGCCTTTTACCCAAGGAACAATGGTGTTGAAAATGTGTGAAATCGAACAATAACCACGCCCACATAAAAATTGGGTTTGGGAAATAAATACGCGTGTAAACTTGAAAATGGGCGTGGCCCCGCACACTTTATAGGAAAATCGTATATCTCCGAAACTACTTTACACATACCGTATTTTAAATGAGTAAGTAAAACTATGAAAAACGTTCAAATCGGACAAAAACCACGCCTACCTCTCATATAACGGTAATTTGCAAAAGACCCCAATATTTCCGTCAGCATTAAAGGTAATTCGCCCAAATTTAATACGAAGGATGGACCTACACTAACACATACATACACCGTATTAAAAAAATATTGTGAATGGGCGTAGCACCGCCCATTTTAGAGGAAATAAGTATATCTCTGAAGTCATACTACCTAACTGTACTAAATTTGGTGAACATACTTAATTTTGAGTCAGCAAGCAAATTTTCGAAAATTGTTAACATCGGATAAAAACCACACCGACCTCACATGTAGCGGTAACTTAGAAAAATCAAAACGTCGCGATACTTAAGTCAGCATTAAAGGCAACTCGTTCAAATTCAATATGAAGGAAAATGCACCGAATCAAAAACATTTGGAAATAGGCGTGCATCCGCCCACTTTAGAGCAAATAAAAGCAATCCAGGTACATAGATACAGACATAGGCACACTTTCCATTTCAACTGAGTAAGAAACCTTTTGAAAATTATATAAGCCGCGATATCCTTAGCAAAGACATTTGTAAGCAGAAAGTCATAATTTTTGCGGATTTTAATCTTTGCCTAAAGTCTACTGAGAATAGAATAGAAAAGTTTCTTAAGGAAAGCAGTTTGAGATCGCTGTTAGGTCTAGAATGGTCTACCACACCTGCAGGGATGTAAATTGCTGGGCGTTTTCAAATTTTGATAGTACTATGATTTACGCAATCACTTATGAAACGGTTCACAGTTGCCACGATAGCATTTGCATTTCTGTTTTGGACCCAATTCCCCTATTTTAATTTTAAGAATAGAATAAGCAAATTTTATACATACTTATACTTTAGAAGAAAACTATAATTATAAATACTTATATTTTACAAGTATAGTTTGGAAATTGTTTAATATGATAATATACATAAAAAAAATATTTTAAATATAATATTTTAATATAGCGAATAGAACTATACTTTCTTAAGTAAATAACTATACATAAAACATATATTAAAAGCATACCAAGTATTTTGGTTTTGATTTAAATAAAAACAAAGTAATTTAGTTTTTCAAAATAAAGATTATTGCAACAAGCACGGTTCATTTGAAATAAAATCTTGCGCCGAGTGCAAAGACGACGTGTGCCATTGGACAAATTGGATCAAAGCTTTTATTCACGGACAATTTTTATCTAGATGTGGAAAAAGTTTGTTTAAATAAGTGTTGGTGATGTTCAAAATATGTTGTGATGTGGTTAAATTTGTGTGTATCTAGTTTAGCTGATGGTGTTAATTAGGGTATTTCTGGTTGGTTTATTTAAGTTTTTTTTTAAACATTTTACTAACAATTTCTAATTTTCGTTGCAGACTTCAAATGGTAGAACAAAAGCCACTTGTGCTACATGTGGGAAAACTATCACGGGCTTCGGCGATGTTACATCAAACTTTATATCTCATTTAAAAGTTCGCCATACTGATGTCCATGCTAGGTATATGAACAAAAAACAAAGTCCGTCAGAAAATAGTACTTCGCAAGCAGCATTTGACAAAAAATTGATCCGTGCCATTGTAGATTCTACTCTTCCAGTTTCCATTGTCGAGAAGGAATCTTTTAAAGATTTGTTTCGCGGCACTGGTCTTAGTGTCATGAGCAGGAAAACCGCAACCGAAATTTTTTTATTAAATTCTATTAAATTATTGAAACTAATCAAAAATAATCAAAACTAATCAAGAAATCTAATCAATTTTTTTTTTATTAGTTTTGATTAGAATTGCTAATCGTCACTAATCGTGATTAGATTTTTGATTAGCACTAATTCCAATCAATTAGAATTAGTTAAAAATGATCAACTAATCATAACTAATCGATTAGATTGATTTTTTGCTAATCTAATTGATTTCTAATTCTAATAAAATTTCCCCAGCTTTGATTATGTCCTAGTGCTTCAGCAACGGCAGATACGACTCTTTCAGTGAAGACGTCCTTCGTTCCTCGATTTTTGATGGAAGTGGAGCATGATGGATGAGAATCTTCTTTCATCTCACCTTCCAAACTTGTATGCACATCATCACTGTCTGAAGACAATTCTCCTGCTACAAATACATAAATGTCACCCCATTCAAATTACAGTTTCATTCAAATACATACCTTCTGTGTTAATTGCCTCAATTTCGTTTTCCATATTGTCTACCAATCGTATCTTTCTTCTCATTTGTTCTTCTAAAATCGCTGCCTTTCTTTTCTCTTTCTGGGCAGTTTTGGTATCAACAGCACCAAAACATCCTGGTCGCCCCTTTTTTCGTTGATTTATCAAAAACTTTTTGTCGGTGTCAATTTTAATTAGTTGTAATGCATTAGCATGAGCAATATCAAATAAATCATCTAACATTTCACTAAATTGCTTTATTTTTTGTTTTTGCTTTTCACTAGACCGATTTTTACTTTTTCCAATAGCTTGCCATTCTCTATGCATATTTTCCAACTTGTCAATGCAGTGTTTTTCATCTCTAATTGGAATTCTTCTTTTATAGTCAATCTAGCACTCTTACGAATTGATAATTTCACTATGTTATGATTATGAAAAAAAAAACTGATAACACTTGTTTATTTGATGGTAGTTTTGCACCAAGAATTTGAGAGCTTGACGTTCCAATTAAGTAAATTTTCGACCGAAAATTATATTCACTCATTTTTATAATACTTTGCAAATTAAATTGTCGACACGCCACGATTTCTCTGTACTCACTTTTGCGACTACGTCAGCACACTAGCTTTTAGCAATACAGAATATAAATTTTAATGACATTAGAACCGTTATAACGGTATATCACGTGCATGCGACGCTTGAGAATGCACGTGCAACACATTTAATTTACTTTCATATTTGTATTTCTGTAACTCTATCAATCGGCCGATTTTTAAGATTGTGGTAATTTTAGAAAGGTAATAAAATGCAGATCTTATTACGGTATGGAAAACCAGTAAGGGATAGTGTGGCTTTGAAATATGGAAGTCTGAGACATAAAAATGGCAAAAATTCTTAATTTTTCAGGATTTCAAGCTTCTTGCGCAACCTCTAAACCTTTTTTGATTGACCCAAAACTTTGTATATACTAGTTTTTGGGCTATTTGCATATTTCTAGGGGGTGCGATCGAGAATCCAGAAACTTTTTTTTTCCTCCATACAACTAAGGGCCCCCTAATGTACATACATACATACATATATACGTGTTAAATTTGTGCGCGAAAGCTTGTGATTTGCGCGAGAAAAACCTAGAATGGGGATTTTGTTTTTTGCCGTGAAAATGCCGTAAAAGTTTTATAAACATTAGAGCTTTTATTAATATATATATATATAAATAATATACGTACTCACGGCTTTCCTGGTACTCTATTGTAAATATAAGCAAGAATTAAAGAATAGTGTATTGCATACTTATAAGTGTATACATATAAAATAGTGTAATAATTGTATTATATAAATTGTACATGATAAATAAATATGAGTAACCGCTCATTGCAAAAAATAGTTTTCGTGATTTTTAATCTTTGAAAAAACTGTCGTCGAATTTTTTGTTCTGCCCCGATGTCACTTCAGCGCAAGTTCCGGCCCTGCGTACCAGAGGCAAAATATAATAGAAGTTGTGCCGAAGCGATTTTGTGAATTTAAATTTGAAGTTCACGCCTTATTACCTTTGATCGATTTTTATTTCCGTTTATCCGAGAACGAATAGTAAAGATAAAAGCTCGGCACATTTGGCAGTGCAGGAAAATAGACCTTTGCAGTGACAAAAGGTGTGAAAGTGCATGTGCACGCGGTGCAGCAGCAACCAGCGATCGCTACTAACAGGTATAGCATACACCTGATGGACTAAAAAGTAAGTTTTATAAACAGTAGACTTTAACCCCTGTGAAAATATCCGCGGATAACAACGACGAGAAAAGGCGCGAAGTTGCGCTGAGAAGGAGAGCAACTGTTTACCATCAGCTAATCACCTGATCAGCTCAGCCAGCAATATCCATAACACAAACAACAGCAGGCTTAAAATTATCGTAGAGAGAAGAGAACGGAGAAAGAGCAGGTGAATGACAACCACTACAAGCAACTACTCAGACTAGCTGACAACAAATCTGATAAATCTCCGAGTAGATGCGCTGAAGTACATGATGTACCGAACCCATTTGTAAAAAGTGCGAGAATCGCACGTTCACCCGTGCGAAATGAATTGCTTCCTAGTGGGAGCATAGACAAGCGACACGAGCTTACGACTCTAAGCAGCGAAGAGAGCAGCACGCTATGTCTGGGGGAATGAGAAAATGTACCAGCGGCACAGCGAAAACGAGATGGTGAGCCGCTATACTTGCTGCGAGAAAAGATAAGAAAGCTTATCAGCATGATGGAGGTACAGAGGCACATCAATATGCCTATGAGAGATTTGGTGAGCACCATAAGGAAGCATCATCAGAGAGCTCTGGCAATGCAGAGTATAGCAAGGCCGCCTACCGAGTACACAATTAAGTATACGCAAACTGGGCCAGCTGATAGCGATATCGGCAAGCCAAAGAGCGCCCTGCAGCCCGTGATAATATGCGGGATGCATCCAATTCGCCGCAGCAGAAGTCAAAGCGCACTCGTTTGGCCTCACCAAATGGGGCAATAAGTGCGAAAGATAAACAGCAACAACGGCGCCTCAGCCAATCAAAAGGTGAGAGGGAAGCTATTATAAGCAAACAAGGCGTGGAGGATGCTGGTGCGAGTGTGCCTATAGGTGTTGTCGCCACCCAATCGCGCGTGAAAGCTGGACGAAAGTCGTCAATCGCAAGGGCTAAATCAAGCCAACGAAACAAGATGTACTGGTTCTAAAAAGAGTTGGTGAGCTTTCATATGCGGAAATATTAAAAAAAGATGAAAGCGCAACCCGAGCTAAAGGAACTCAGTGAAAATATAAGGACCATTAGGAAAACTGCAAAGGACGAGCTCTTGGTTGAGCTGAAGCAGACGAGTGATCCTGCCACTCAAAAACTCAAGAGGAAATTTTAGATGTTATACGGAATAGCATCCCCGAATGTAAAGTGTCGCTAGCAGCAATTCGATCAATGCACGCTGCATATGGAGGCACACAGACCGCCAGCGTCTGCACAAAGGCTGATAAACATGTCCAAAATCCGCATTGGATGGGTAAGGGAGAAAATAGCCATAACACGGTGCTACAAATACCACGATTTCACCCCCGTGGCCAGGAAGTGTCCGAACGAAGAAGATCGCACAACGCATTGCTTCAGATGTGGCGCGAAAGATCATAAGGCAAAGAGCTGCACAAATGCGCCGAGGTGCGAGGTATGTGCAAAAAATGGCGAGCGCGGTCCCAACCATGTATCAGGGGGGGAATGTGTTCAGCATTCCAGAGGGCAAAAGCGAAATACGCAACTCAACCTCAGAAGCGTCATGGGACAGCGATGCAACAGGAAAATGCGCTGCGGGAGAGGTCCAATCCATTTGGGGAAAGCCGTATCTGCAAATGGCTTCGTGTGTGTTGAAATAAACAGCGTGCACCTCTACGACTGCTATATTCCACCCAGTGCTGATCTGCCTGGCTTTATTGGCATTGTCGACAACCAAATTAAGGATCCTAAATAAAGAGGTGTGGCAATCATAGCGGGCGATTTCAATGCGTGGGCATTAGAGTGGGGATGCAAAAGAACAAACCCCAAAGGAAGGGAACTTCTTAATGCACTCGCAGCGCTGGATCTGGTATTACTAAATAGCAGAAATCAAAATACTTACAGCCAAAACGGTGCTGGCTCCGTCATCGACCTTTCCTTCATATCCAAGGGGTTAAGTAGAGCAATAAGTTGGTACATAAGCGACTGCTATACACATAGCGATCACCGAGCGATTGTAATCAGTATTGACAAAATACGAGGATGCGGCGCAAATTCTAAATGGCAAAATGGTTGGAAAATAAAATCTTTCGACGAGAAATTCTTCGAAGTAGCCTTTTGCCTCAAAAAGCGCCAGGGCCAGACGGCATACCAAATATTGCGCTGAAGAAAGTGGTGTCACAAAACCCGTGTATCTTTGCAAGCGTCTTTAACGTTTACCTGCAGGAGGGTGTCTTCCCAAGAAGCTGGAAGCTACAAAAGTTGGTACTCATACCAAAAAGTACAGGTGCTGGTCTTCCAACTGAATATCGACCACTATGTATGTTGGACTCTAGCGGAAAGCTGTTCGAGCAAATTACCAAAAACCGACCTTAGGCGCATGTAGATGAACTCCTGTCAGAAAACCAGTTCGGCTTCAGGAAAAAACGGTCAATAAATGCGTTCAACAGTGCCAGCTGGAAGGAAATACTCCAGGCTCTCTGCACTCTGCATTCCCCTGAATATATATAAAGCATTATTTCCAGCTATCTGTCAGATAGGGTATTGCGCTACGATAGCGACTCTGAAGTCACAGCCAGTGTACTACAAGGATCCGTACTAGAACCACTTTTGTGGAATATCATGTACAATAGCATCTTAGGGCTCAAAGTACGCAAGAGGGCATCCTTCATTGGCCTTGCGGACGACGCTGCAATCGTTGCCACCTCAAAAACGCTCAAGCAGTGGCAGACATTGCGGAAAAGGCAGTAGCAGCAGCAAGGGGGCTCAGTAAGAAGGGCTCAGCGCAAGAAACTTAAACCTAGCAGCCCATAAGACGGAAGCCGGACTTATCAGCAGTCGCAAGAAGGTAGAAAAGGTGGTGCTTAAAGTTGGCGATATCGCCAGAGAATCCAAACCGCAAGTGAAGTACCTAGAGGTATTGGTGGATCACCGACTTAACTTCCGGGACCACTTGGAGTACGCTAGCAAAAAAGCTGCGATTGCAACGGTTACCCTGTTCAGAATAATCGCAAACATCGGCGGACCAAGGCAGCAGGGCAGACAACTTTTTGCTGGGGTAGTGAAGTAGTGAAAAATTAGACAATCAAACATCTGGTCGAAAGAAAGCGGGCTTAGCGTTAACCTCGCAAAGACCGTGATGGTACTCTTCACGAGCAAATAAAAAATTCCTCCTTTCAAAAGAAACTAATTAAACGAGGTTGAACTCACGCTCTCAACCGAGGTCAAGTACCTTGGAGTTATTCTAGACAGGAAGCTCGATTGGAAGCGGAACATCGAAGACTGCTCCAGGAAGGCCAACACCGCCTTTTACGCTTCCAAGGCATTTATGAAAAAATAATTGGGAATAAAACTACACATAGTACACTGGATGTACGCGGCAGTGATAAGACCTATTTTTTTTTCAAGACCAGCGCTGCGCAAAACCGTTAAGTAATGTCAAAAGCCAAGTTAGAATAAATACAGTGCACGGCTTCCATGCTGGTTACGGGAGCGCCACCCTCTACGCCTATGAAATCCCTGGAAGTAATTTTAAATCTTCAAACTTGGATCTATATATTGTAGATTTCTGGCTGGTTGTAAACCCGCCAGGCTTAACGCGATCCGGCCGTGGAAAGAGCTAAAGAACGGACATGCAAAGGTCTCGGAAGCTCTTTCGAATGTTTTAAGGAAGATAGATTACACTACTACTCTACTATGCATCTATGCAAGGACAATACATCCTCCATAAGAATCCCAGAGAGGAATGAATGGGAAGATGACATAGACCTAGACCCAGAGTCGACGGCTGATGGTTCCAAACTCAAAGAAAGAGAGGGAGCAGGATTTATTCCAACAAATTAGCGCTAGACCTCAGCTTTCGCTTACCGTACCACTGTAACGAGATAAATGCCGTAATGGAGTAAAACGATCCAAAGCGCTGATTCGCCTGGCTCGACCATCTCTCAGACTAATGGTTGGGGTAATAACCGGACATTGCCGCATGGGAAGAGATTGGGATGCATAACTAATGGTTGGTGGAGAGAATCGAACACTATCTCAGCCACTGTTCCACCTTGTCCAAGACTCGAAACCAAATCCTAAATGGGTATTTTCTACACTGTAAGGCCGACCTGAGCTCGGCAAGCATTCCCGACCATCTGTGCTACGTACGGCGCACTCTGTGGTTCACCTTCTAAGGCACGAAAGAAGAAACGGTGTTGATCCCCGCCAGCGGTATTACCAAAGGCCTTGTCAGCCTACGAGCGCATCCGGGGACTTTCAAGCATTTCCAGACCTATTACTGGAGGATAAGATATTATTCATCAATGAAAAAGTCGATCTTGTTCTTGGTGAGGATATCTATCCGCAAAAAATTCTAAGTGTCTTAAAAAAGAATGTTCGAAATACACTTCCTGCCCAAGAAACCATATTCGGTTAGATATTAACCGAACTGTGTAACTACGTCTTAAACATCGGTATAGAAAATATGTAACGCCAAATTCTTCTAAATCCAAAAGAGACCAAATACCAAATTATCGTTTTTTGTCCTTGATTAAGCAACCCTACAAGTTTATACGAGTTGAAGAGGGTCACTTTCGGTGTGAACTGTGCTTCATATCTAGCCAAACGGACGGTACTCCAACTATCTTATGACGTTGAAAACTCTTCTCCGACAGCCTCAAACATTTTGCGAAAATATATGTATGTCGATGATGTTCTGGCGGGATGGCACAGCATCGCATCTGCAATAAGACCTAAAGATGAGATATCTACAGATTTAAAATTCCGCTAGCTTCCCTTTACGAAAATGTACATCAAGTTGCGAAAAGATTCTAGGGGGAATCCCAAAATCACTCCTGCTAAGTACAGATTTCTTGGATTTTGAGAATACGAGCAGTTTTAAAGCCCTGGGAATCGTGCCAACAGAATACCACAGTAACACCACAAAACTGAACGATATTATCAGCTACCGCCAAACTCCTCGATCCACTAGGATGGCTGGCCCCAATAATAGTCGTCGCGAAAATATTGATTCAAAACATGTGGTTGAAAGGTACAAACTGGAACGAAACTATATCTCCGACCAATTTGCATGCAAAATTATAACCAGATTTACGACAATCGGATACCACGGTAGCCGCAATATAGCTACGCGTAAAGCGAGGAGACGTGATCTGTGTAAATTTGCTGCTTGCCCTGTAAAAACAGTCTCATTACCTCGTCTTGAGCTAACCGGAGCCATATTACTGTCGGATATCATGGAGGCGTTCACCAACAATCTCGATGTGGGATACCAAAAGATATACCTTTGGACCGACTCGACGATTGTACTTGTGTAGATTCGCAAACCGAATGCTGCTGGCTAATATTTGGGGCTCATCGTATCACATAAATTATTAAAAAGGTAGGAAGTAGAAACTGGCTATATGTACATTCAGCGTCAAATCCCGCGGGTTTATGGGGCCGAAGTTTACCATCCCTTGAATTGTTCAACAATTCTTTATGATAGCTGGAATGTGCGAGGTTCTCTCAAAGAACTCATCCAAAAACAAAAGCTTCTTTTAAGCAAAAGTGTTGCTTATTTTCCTTAGGAGAAAATAAAGCAAACACTACATGCTTAATAAAAAAAAATATGCCAGAATATGCTACTCATCGATGTTGGTATCCTTGTCGAGGAGATGAGGCATAAATGATGACATAGTTGTCCTATTTGGTACATCCATGTCACCATGAACTAAGAGGACGGCTCCTCATGGGAACATGTATTGGTTTCGAGTTGAATAAGTACAATTTCCTTCCGTACCAACGACTAATCCCGCTCCCATTTTATCCCTCCTTTATATCCCATCCGTCCGGTTTGTCCTGTCCTCCCTTCTTATTCATGATATTATGTGGTCCGTTGCTCCTGGGCCAATTGAAATTTCCAATACCGAACTTGTTTCGGACCTCCCGAGGGAAGAAGTATGCTCCCCCAACCATATTTACGATGAGAATGCTCTGCTTCGCTCCAACAGTGCTCAGGCAGTACCAGCTATAGTACGCCAAACTTCTCTACCACGAAAGCCCCCACAAGTGGTACGAATTCTCGTGCCGAGGGTACGACTGTGGGAGAAATAGTCACCCCTCGCCAAGTAGAAGCTGCGAGTCAAAGTAGTGCTAGCTTGGTTGATCATTTGCGTGGGGCAAAACAGCTGCGTGGGATACTGCCAGCTCATCCTTGACTACCAAGTGTGGCACCAGGGCCAAGTCGATAGCGTCTCACTCCTCACCTCGAAGCAAGGGCCGAAAAACTACGATAACGTGCTCCTATCTGGCACTTCGTATGAAGAGCGCCCAATCATTGCAGAAAAAGACCCTGACTTCGTAATAGTTGCCGGAGGGCAAATCATCGTCGGGTGCAAGTGAACCACCAGAGTCATCGGGCTGCAGAGGCTTCCGCCTGTATTAATGGTAAGCTATATAAATCAGACGAGGGCAATCTGAACGTGCGGGACGGGAAGGACCGCACCAAATAGGAGTCCACAAAGACCGTGTACGAGTGTGTGTCTGCCCAGACGGCAGCCTCTCGCGTTAGGTATTTGGTAAAGAAGCAGGCTCCGAAACGCCGCAAGGATGCGAGGGACACACCTTAGCCGGTTTATCACCGGAATCTAGACCTGCGTAAATATACAAACGTTGAGAAAAGGAACCGGCGCGTCGCTCTAATTAGCGGCATTTTAGAAGCGGAAAAGCGGTCTTATGAAAGCGGCCAGAGATAGAGGTCCGGCTGTCCTGTTTGGCTCTGGAGAGCACCCTGGCCAACCCAACGGTGCGTCTCTAAGCAGCTCGTCAGAGGCCATCGGGTGGTCAAATACTAGGACGAATTCTCAAAGGAGCACTTCCGCAGAAGCATCGGTGAGATCAGCGACGCTTGGTTGGGTTTGAAGCTCAAACTAGTCCCGGCTAACGATCGCGCACGATAGCGCATCTAGTTACCCAACATGCGCATGGATAGGACCAAGCTGCTGGAGTATATGGCTATAAAGAATCCAAATATCTCCACGGCTGGATATAGTGTCTTGAGATTCGAGGACACGAAGACGAAGAGCCAGCCGGTGCTGTTCATATCACAGAGGAGCGGAGAAAGCCAGAAGTCTGGCCGGTTACGCGGAAATCTCGTAACTACCATGAGCAAGGTCGTACAGATTAATCTTAAGCATTAGCGATGCGCTTCAGACAATCTGAGAGTCTTTATAGGGGGAAAAGACTACGACCTTGTCATAATCCACGTGCTCTGGGTACGAGACTATACCGTCATGAGCGAAAGTTTTCATGGGTATAAAGCTGCGTTCAAAGCCCACAATAATGGCCTGTGTCCGGGGGGATGTCCACTGAGTCCATAGAGGGCTCGCTTAAGTTGCTAGTCGATATTTACTTTCCGCGTAACTCTGAGTCCAGCAGTAATCCGGTGCCTAAGAGATGTGCCGAGGGTCCTAACATGGGCGATTAAAACATTTTCACCCTACAAAAGCCCTCTCTTAAATGGTATTCTTCCTGTCATGCTACAGACTATAGGGGATGCTATAGTGCCATGGCTTAATTCAATATTCCAAAACTGCATAGCCCTTAACTACGTTCCTATGTCATGGAGGCAAGTGAAAGTAGTATTTCTTCCGAAGGCGGGCAGACGTGGCCATATTGTTGCCAAGGACTTCCGACCGATCAGTCTAACCTACTTTCTTCTCAAAACTTTTTAAAAGATTCTGGACGAGCATATCCGTGGGTTGTTCCGAGGAGCACGGGTGTCTGAGGAACAGCATGCGTACTAGAAAGGAAGGATAGGGCTCTTCATGAAGTGGTCAGAATTATTGAAAGATCACTGGAATTCAAGCAGTACACCCTGGCGCCTTTCCTCGACATAGAGCACGCCTTCAAGAATATACGTGCAGAAGCTATTCTTGGATCTTTGTACGAGCTAGGCGTCGAGAAATGTGTTAGCTCCTGGTTAAGTGCAATGCCACAATACAGTCAGAATTGAGAAACGTTGAACCCCACAAGGGGGGTGTGATCGCCCCTTATTACCCCTAAATAAGCTGGGGCAATGAGCAGCACATTGTGGTTTAAGCGTAAAACGAGAAAAAACTGTATTGAAGATATTTACGTCCAAGACAAGGATTCTCAGTTTTTAGATATCAAATCTGAATGGTCAAACACTTCGTTTCAATATAACCAAGTGAAGCAATGGGTTCAGACCCTTATTACCAACAAAAGCGAAGTGAAAAAGCCAGTGGTTAAATTGGTGTTACCTCCATCATATACGGAGGAGCAACCATTCAACTACCCCCAAATAAATATGTGCACACTTTTATCTTGTTGGCTCTGATCCAGTACCTTTCATGTAAAGTCCTTTAAGAATGTCAAATAGAAAAATTGCTCTCTAGACTTAGAGTAAAAAGAGGTTACTAACCGAAAAGTAACGGGCAACAAGGATTAAAATTGACTTTAATATTGTTCGCTAGAAGCTTGGCAACGTAGAATTTTGGTTTACTTTTGTGCAACAACTGATCGCTGTTCCAGTAAAATATTACAACTTTATTCTCTACACAACTCTCCAACAAGCGCTTTTATTTGCAGGATTTTGATGTGCGGGATTATTTTTTCTGTCACTTCCTGTAAGTTCGGAGCAATTATTAACCGAAAAAGCTACACATACAGGCATAGGGATGGCAAAAACTGCGCAGTTCATAATACTTCAGAATAAACGTATGTAGAAAGAATTCAGTCATAGTAATGATTTTGTTGATGGAACACGCATTGCAATAAAATATAACTACATGCCATTTTAAAACATGTACAATATATTGGAGAAGCAACCCTTCACAATACGCTCCTGGTCGGCTATAAAAATTTTCGTTTAGCAGCTCGGAGTATGGTGCGCCAAATTGAAATAATACGCGCTTCTTTGCGAATAATCATTGTTTGTACACACACAAAAAACTAAACATTTTAAATGATTCGCCATTGTTTGAATTCAAGGGACTGTGCCCAAGGAGTAGCTAGAAATTTATCTCACTCTACACAACGAAAGAATATGCTCCTGTGTTTTTGGTGTCTGGATCTTCCACCTTTGCTTCACAAATTGCTATTATTTCCTCACCTTCAAACTTAATATAGTGAATAATTAGAATCACCTCTACCCACCCATAGTAGTTTTAACCACGAAATCGGAGGACACTAAACTAAAGTTTAACCGATAATTTAAGACATACACTTTTGAATTAATATACTATTTACTAACCCAATGTCGCAAAATGTTTGTGAAAGCGATATACTTTTAAGCGTGTTCACAATCAACACGAATATATTCACTAATAAGTCGAGTGGGCTAATATTGAGCCCTCAAGATATTGCGCAAACCAGATGTCTTATGAGTGTTATTTGTAGTAGGTCTCAAAGTTTCAAATGATGATACCACTAAATATGTGTAGCCCATGATTACTGGATCAGTGGTGTAGCTGCCTAGGGGCTAGGCGGGGCAGTGCCCCGGGGCTCTCAAGCTCAGGGGGCCCTCGAATCCTTACCAGAAATCTCGATCAAACTGAACTTTTGGCAATTTCTCCCATTTTGAAAATAAATATGACAGGTTGCAACCCCACTTTAATCATGACAACTCAGTTGAGAGAAATTCAAAAGTTATGCCTAGGGAATTCCACTAACTTCTTTCTGTATGTTGGCAGTGTTGTCAATTTTTCGGATAGTCGATGTGCGTTTTATTGTGAATTCGAGTTAAAACTTTTTTTTCGAGAACGGTTAAAAAATTAATGCTGTATCAGGAGTAAGTAAGCTAATGTCAATAAACTTTTTTGTACTGGTCAATATAGTGGTTCAATTGTATTTGATTTTACCACTCATATTGATGTCCGCCACTGTTCCACCTTGTCCAAGACTCGAAACCAAATCCTAAATGGGTATTTTCTACACTGTAAGGCCGACCTGAGCTCGGCAAGCATTCCCGACCATCTGTGCTACGTACGGCGCACTCTGTGGTTCACCTTCTAAGGCACGAAAGAAGAAACGGTGTTGATCCCCGCCAGCGGTATCACCAAAGGCCTTGTCAGCCTACGAGCGCATCCGGGGACTTTCAAGCATTTCCAGACCTAGTACTGGAGGATAAGATATTATTCATCAATGAAAAAGTCGATCTTGTTCTTGGTGAGGATATCTATCCGCAAAAAATTCTAAGTGTCTTAAAAAAGAATGTTCGAAATACACTTCTTGCCCAAGAAACCATATTCGGTTAGATATTAACCGAACTGTTTAACTACGTCTTAAACATCGGTATAGAAAATATGTAACGCCAAATTCTTCTAAATCCAAAAGAGACCAAATACGAAATTATCGTTTTTTGTCCTTGATTAAGCAACCCTACAAGTTTATACGAGTTGAAGACGGTCACTTTCGGTGTGAACTGTGCTTCATATCTAGCCAAACGGACGGTACTCCAACTATCTTAAGACGTTGAAAACTCTTCTCCGACAGCCTCAAACATTTTGCGAAAATATATGTATGTCGATGATGTTCTGGCGGGATGGCACAGCATCGCATCTGCAATAAGACCTAAAGATGAGATATCTACAGATTTAAAATTCCGCTAGCTTCCCTTTACGAAAATGTACATCAAGTTGCGAAAAGATTCTAGGGGGAATCCCAAAATCACTCCTGCTAAGTACAGATTTCTTGGATTTTGAGAATACGAGCAGTTTTAAAGCCCTGGGAATCAGATGGAGCGCTCTCTTCTATAATTTTTTTTAAGTCGTGCCAACAGAATACCACAGTAACACCACAAAACTGAACGATATTATCAGCTACCGCCAAACTCCTCGATCCACTAGGATGGCTGGCCCCAATAATAGTCGTCGCGAAAATATTGATTCAAAACATGTGGTTGAAAGGTACAAACTGGAACGAAACTATATCTCCGACCAATTTGCATGCAAAATTATAACCAGATTTACGACAATCGGATACCACGGTAGCCGCAATATAGCTACGCGTAAAGCGAGGAGACGTGATCTGTGTAAATTTGCTGCTTGCCCTGTAAAAACAGTCTCATTACCTCGTCTTGAGCTAACCGGAGCCATATTACTGTCGGATATCATGGAGGCGTTCACCAACAATCTCGATGTGGGATACCAAAAAATATACCTTTGGACCGACTCGACGATTGTACTTGTGTAGATTCGCAAACCGAATGCTGCTGGCTAATATTTGGGGCTCATCGTATCACATAAATTATTAAAAAGGTAGGAAATAGAAACTGGCTATATGTACATTCAGCGTCAAATCCCGCGGGTTTATGGGGCCGAAGTTTACCATCCCTTGAATTGTTCAACAATTCTTTATGATAGCTGGAATGTGCGAGGTTCTCTCAAAGAACTCATCCAAAAACAAAAGCTTCTTTTAAGCAAAAGTGTTGCTTATTTTCCTTAGGAGAAAATAAAGCAAACACTACATGCTTAATAAAAAAAAATATGCCAGAATATGCTACTCATCGATGTTGGTATCCTTGTCGAGGAGATGAGGCATAAATGATGACATAGTTGTCCTATTTGGTACATCCATGTCACCATGAACTAAGAGGACGGCTCCTCATGGGAACATGTATTGGTTTCGAGTTGAATAAGTACAATTTCCTTCCGTACCAACGACTAATCCCGCTCCCATTTTATCCCTCCTTTATATCCCATCCGTCCGGTTTGTCCTGTCCTCCCTTCTTATTCATGATATTATGTGGTCCGTTGCTCCTGGGCCAATTGAAATTTCCAATACCGAACTTGTTTCGGACCTCCCGAGGGAAGAAGTATGCTCCCCCAACCATATTTACGATGAGAATGCTCTGCTTCGCTCCAACAGTGCTCAGGCAGTACCAGCTATAGTACGCCAAACTTCTCTACCACGAAAGCCCCCACAAGTGGTACGAATTCTCGTGCCGAGGGTACGACTGTGGGAGAAATAGTCACCCCTCGCCAAGTAGAAGCTGCGAGTCAAAGTAGTGCTAGCTTGGTTGATCATTTGCGTGGGGCAAAACAGCTGCGTGGGATACTGCCAGCTCATCCTTGACTACCAAGTGTGGCACCAGGGCCAAGTCGATAGCGTCTCACTCCTCACCTCGAAGCAAGGGCCGAAAAACTACGATAACGTGCTCCTATCTGGCACTTCGTATGAAGAGCGCCCAATCATTGCAGAAAAAGACCCTGACTTCGTAATAGTTGCCGGAGGGCAAATCATCGTCGGGTGCAAGTGAACCACCAGAGTCATCGGGCTGCAGAGGCTTCCGCCTGTATTAATGGTAAGCTATATAAATCAGACGAGGGCAATCTGAACGTGCGGGACGGGAAGGACCGCACCAAATAGGAGTCCACAAAGACCGTGTACGAGTGTGTGTCTGCCCAGACGGCAGCCTCTCGCGTTAGGTATTTGGTAAAGAAGCAGGCTCCGAAACGCCGCAAGGATGCGAGGGACACACCTTAGCCGGTTTATCACCGGAATCTAGACCTGCGTAAATATACAAACGTTGAGAAAAGGAACCGGCGCGTCGCTCTAATTAGCGGCATTTTAGAAGCGGAAAAGCGGTCTTATGAAAGCGGCCAGAGATAGAGGTCCGGCTGTCCTGTTTGGCTCTGGAGAGCACCCTGGCCAACCCAACGGTGCGTCTCTAAGCAGCTCGTCAGAGGCCATCGGGTGGTCAAATACTAGGACGAATTCTCAAAGGAGCACTTCCGCAGAAGCATCGGTGAGATCAGCGACGCTTGGTTGAGTTTGAAGCTCAAACTAGTCCCGGCTAACGATCGCGCACGATAGCGCATCTAGTTACCCAACATGCGCATGGATAGGACCAAGCTGCTGGAGTATATGGCTATAAAGAATCCAAATATCTCCACGGCTGGATATAGTGTCTTGAGATTCGAGGACACGAAGACGAAGAGCCAGCCGGTGCTGTTCATATCACAGAGGAGCGGAGAAAGCCAGAAGTCTGGCCGGTTACGCGGAAATCTCGTAACTACCATGAGCAAGGTCGTACAGATTAATCTTAAGCATTAGCGATGCGCTTCAGACAATCTGAGAGTCTTTATAGGGGGAAAAGACTACGACCATGTCATAATCCACGTGCTCTGGGTACGAGACTATACCGTCATGAGCGAAAGTTTTCATGGGTATAAAGCTGCGTTCAAAGCCCACAATAATGGCCTGTGTCCGGGGGGATGTCCACTGAGTCCATAGAGGGCTCGCTTAAGTTGCTAGTCGATATTTACTTTCCGCGTAACTCTGAGTCCAGCAGTAATCCGGTGCCTAAGAGATGTGCCGAGGGTCCTAACATGGGCGATTAAAACATTTTCACCCTACAAAAGCCCTCTCTTAAATGGTATTCTTCCTGTCATGCTACAGACTATAGGGGATGCTATAGTGCCATGGCTTAATTCAATATTCCAAAACTGCATAGCCCTTAACTACGTTCCTATGTCATGGAGGCAAGTGAAAGTAGTATTTCTTCCGAAGGCGGGCAGACGTGGCCATATTGTTGCCAAGGACTTCCGACCGATCAGTCTAACCTACTTTCTTCTCAAAACTTTTTAAAAGATTCTGGACGAGCATATCCGTGGGTTGTTCCGAGGAGCACGGGTGTCTGAGGAACAGCATGCGTACTAGAAAGGAAGGATAGGGCTCTTCATGAAGTGGTCAGAATTATTGAAAGATCACTGGAATTCAAGCAGTACACCCTGGCGCCTTTCCTCGACATAGAGCACGCCTTCAAGAATATACGTGCAGAAGCTATTCTTGGATCTTTGTACGAGCTAGGCGTCGAGAAATGTGTTAGCTCCTGGTTAAGTGCAATGCCACAATACAGTCAGAATTGAGAAACGTTGAACCCCACAAGGGGGGTGTGATCGCCCCTTATTACCCCTAAATAAGCTGGGGCAATGAGCAGCACATTGTGGTTTAAGCGTAAAACGAGAAAAAACTGTATTGAAGATATTTACGTCCAAGACAAGGATTCTCAGTTTTTAGATATCAAATCTGAATGGTCAAACACTTCGTTTCAATATAACCAAGTGAAGCAATGGGTTCAGACCCTTATTACCAACAAAAGCGAAGTGAAAAAGCCAGTGGTTAAATTGGTGTTACCTCCATCATATACGGAGGAGCAACCATTCAACTACCCCCAAATAAATATGTGCACACTTTTATCTTGTTGGCTCTGATCCAGTACCTTTCATGTAAAGTCCTTTAAGAATGTCAAATAGAAAAATTGCTCTCTAGACTTAGAGTAAAAAGAGGTTACTAACCGAAAAGTAACGGGCAACAAGGATTAAAATTGACTTTAATATTGTTCGCTAGAAGCTTGGCAACGTAGAATTTTGGTTTACTTTTGTGCAACAACTGATCGCTGTTCCAGTAAAATATTACAACTTTATTCTCTACACAACTCTCCAACAAGCGCTCTTATTTGCAGGATTTTGATGTGCGGGATTATTTTTTCTGTCACTTCCTGTAAGTTCGGAGCAATTATTAACCGAAAAAGCTACACATACAGGCATAGGGATGGCAAAAACTGCGCAGTTCATAATACTTCAGAATAAACGTATGTAGAAAGAATTCAGTCATAGTAATGATTTTGTTGATGGAACACGCATTGCAATAAAATATAACTACATGCCATTTTAAAACATGTACAATATATTGGAGAAGCAACCCTTCACAATACGCTCCTGGTCGGCTATAATAATTTTCGTTTAGCAGCTCGGAGTATGGTGCGCCAAATTGAAATAATACGCGCTTCTTTGCGAATAATCATTGTTTGTACACACACAAAAAAACTAAACATTTTAAATGATTCGCCATTGTTTGAATTCAAGGGACTGTGCCCAAGGAGTAGCTAGAAATTTATCTCACTCTACACAACGAAAGAATATGCTCCTGTGTTTTTGGTGTCTGGATCTTCCACCTTTGCTTCACAAATTGCTATTATTTCCTCACCTTCAAACTTAATATAGTGAATAATTAGAATCACCTCTACCCACCCATAGTAGTTTTAACCACGAAATCGGAGGACACTAAACTAAAGTTTAACCGATAATTTAAGACATACACTTTTGAATTAATATACTATTTACTAACCCAATGTCGCAAAATGTTTGTGAAAGCGATATACTTTTAAGCGTGTTCACAATCAACACGAATATATTCACTAATAAGTCGAGTGGGCTAATATTGAGCCCTCAAGATATTGCGCAAACCAGATGTCTTATGAGTGTTATTTGTAGTAGGTCTCAAAGTTTCAAATGATGATACCACTAAAACTGTGTAGCCCATGATTACTGGATCAGTGGTGTAGCTGCCTAGGGGCTAGGCGGGGCAGTGCCCCGGGGCTCTCAAGCTCAGGGGGCCCTCGAATCCTTACCAGAAATCTCGATCAAACTGAACTTTTGGCAATTTCTCCCATTTTGAAAATAAATATGACAGGTTGCAACCCCACTTTAATCATGACAACTCAGTTGAGAGAAATTCAAAAGTTATGCCTAGGGAATTCCACTAACTTCTTTCTGTATGTTGGCAGTGTTGTCAATTTGACGGATAGTCGATGTGCGTTTTATTGTGAATTCGAGTTAAAACTTTTTTTTCGAGAACGGTTAAAAAATTAATGCTGTATCAGGAGTAAGTAAGCTAATGTCAATAAACTTTTTTGTACTGGTCAATATAGTGGTTCAATTGTATTTGATTTTACCACTCATATTGATGTCCGTTAAGTCAATAAATCGTGTCAAATCTTAAGATTTCGGCTACAGCTCCTTGTAAAACGCAAAATAACGAGAAAAAATGCAAGGCACCTGTATTAGGTACATTAATTCAGGTCCGCGGGCAGGAGATCTTCCATGGTCTGCACCGTTAAATGTGGTAACACTAACGGTGATAATTTTTTTTCCAGGGATTCCCCAACGACACTTGTAGCGTATCATTGTGTTTCTGTTTCCTTTTATTTTACTTTTAACGTCGTCGTCGTGTACAGTGAGTACCTACCTACTCGAGCACAATCTAATATTTTATTGTTAAATAAATTAGAAAACTAAAATTATGGATAAAAAGAAGAACCCCAGTGGTCCATTTAAACGCAAACAACGCAAAGAAAGAGAAGATAGTAAACAAAAATTGCTCAAAATTGACAAGTTTTTTAGTCAGCGTTCTGCAAGTACATCTGGCCAAAATATTTCTATTGATAGTGACTCAAATAATGTGGTAACTGCAGTGTTGGTTGAGAAGCCTACTGAAGAATATTCGACAATTATTGCAGTTGGAGATACCTCCGCCGCAGATCATGTGAACGTGGATGATGTTTGCATGACACACATAAGAGCGGAGGTTTTTGAGGAACCACAGACCTCTACATTTTTCGAAAATGTGTACGACAAATCTTGTTACGACTTGGGAAACTTCACGAACAAAATATTAAGTTATAACGAAAAACGTCAAATTCTTGATATGGTGCCTTTATAGTCTTCAGGACCTTTTCCAACAGACATCAATAGGTGTTTTTCTAAATCGTACTACGTTTCGTGTTGTAAATATGGGTCAGTTAATCATTTTTGGTTGTGCTATTCCAAAATACTAGACGCTGCCTATTGTCAATCCTGCTGGTTATTTGCTTTGCGAAGGAATAATGTTTGGTGTACGGGAATTCCAGATTGGAAGCATTTATCAGAAAGAATTAAGCAAAACAGTTGTTCGAGTGGCCATTCGGAAGCATGTGCTGTGTATGAATTTTGGAAAAAAAAACGATACTAATACTATCGACAAGGAACTTGAAAATTAAATTCGCAAAGAAGCATCATTTTGGAAAATGGTTCTTCAAAGGTTATTCGATATCAAGCTTACCCTAGAAAAGAGTTCTTTGGCTTTGAGAGGACATCAAGAAGGCTTAAGTCAGGAAGGATACCACGGAAATTTTCTGTCCTTTGTAGAGCTTGTCGCCTGATATGATCACATTTTGCGGCAAGTTTTGGATATGCTCAAAGGCAATAATAATTATTTCTAAGTTTTTATATCTTTTTATTTGGCTTAAAATTATTAACTGTTTAATATCAGAACTTTTTGAAATTGTGCTTTTTTATGATTTTAGGATCTACAATATATCTAAGTGCAACAATTCAAAATGAAATCATTGAGAGCTTGGGGACCAAACTAGAAACCCACCTACTAGAACAAATTAGAGCGTCACCGTTTTTTGCCATCACAATGGTTACGACACAGGACATATCGAAGGTAGATCAGCTAAGCATTGTTGTGAGGTATGCAGTAATAACCAGATCGGAAAATGGACAGCCAATTGACATAGAAGTAAAAGAAGTGTTTCTAGGCCTTTATGCAGCCATCAAACATGGCGCAGTAGATTTAGTCAACCAAGTGACAGCATTATTTATCGACAAAAATATTGATTTAAAAAAATGTGTGGGGCAAGGCTATGATGGAGCCAGTGTGATGAGTGGTGTGTATAATGGTGTACAAAAACATATTAAGGATATCCAGCCTAATGCAGAACACGTACATTGTGCCACTCATAATTTAAATTTGGTGATAAATGACGCCGTTAGCAGTTGTGTGGAAATACAGATTCTTTTCGCAACGTTGCAAGATTTGTATAAATTTTTCGGAAACAGCATAAAACGTTGGGATCTACTGTCAAAATTCACTGGCGATTCGGACACCACTCTAAAAAAACTAAATCCGACTAGATGGCCCAGTAGGGTTAATACGATATCTGCAATAAAATTTTGTTATTTTGATATTATCAAAGCATTATCAGAAATTGTTCTAAAGAGTCCTAATAAAGATGAGCATAGTGAAGCAGAGAGTATTAAAACAAAAATGCTAAATTTCGAGTTCGTGTTGCTTTGCGAATTCATGCACAGTGTATTGAACGACATCAATTATGCATCCAAAACTGTACAAAAATGCGACATCAATTTGGGCGAGGCGAGTAAAGTTTAAGCAGAGACCAAAGCAGAGTTGCAAATTTATAGACATAATTTCGAATTATTCAAGGGCAAAGCCAGTGAAACTGCAAGAAAATACGGTATTGATACCCATTTTCAAGAAAAAACCCATTCTGTATCCGAACATAGGGGCGATGTGTTAACACTTTATTTGTTATTCTTTTAAAAAAAAGTAAATTTGGATATATAAAGTAAAAATATAGTAAAAAAAACGAGCATCTGGGAAATTGAAAGAGCACACAAAGTCGTCAGTTTGAATTTTTTTATTCTCTAGGATAATTAAAACAGGATAACAATATTATTTTCTTATTTCTGTTTTAATTTTCCAATACGGTTACAATAGGCCTATGATAGCTGAAATATGATACGTAAATGTGAGATTTTATGGAATTCAAATAACGCGAGAAAACAGCATCTATGGTCGTTCCTTTTGTAGTTGTTGGAGATCCTGGGAGAGTATTCATTATTAGATTGAATTTGTCTTCTGCTGTTGCGAAATTTTTATTAAAATCCCTTCCAATTCTCTAGAACCAGCTTCCGTATATGGTAGAAGAACGAAATGTAAAAATTGTATAATGCTTTGTATTGATTGGATCGGCGATATTCGTCGTTCATTTTCCAGCAGGATAACGACCCCAAACACACTTCACTTACAGTTCGGGAATGGCAAACATGAAATCAGGACCAAAACCGACTTAGTGCGTGTCCTTAAAGAAGAGTGGAGCAATATATTGTCAGCAACAACCCAAAATTTGGTCAAATCAATGCCAGCACGTCTCAATGAAATTTTAAAGTCCAACGGATATTCCACAAAATATTGAACAACTTTTTTTTTAATATTCTAACCTTTTGATCTAACGTGTACTTACTTTTGTGATGTGAAATTTGTTATTACTTTTATTTATATAGCTGTAACTTAAGTTGTATTACTAATATTGGAAAAAGTGTTGGTGAATCCTTTTATTTAATGTTTTTGTTAATTGAAATCAAGTTAATGCTATTTTTTTCTAAGTAATATAATAAATTATTTCAAAATTAATACCCACATGTTACGTGTGTACTTACTTTAGTGAGCAACTGTATATAAAGCAACACAAATTAATTTGAGGCCTGTTGACAATTCACATTCTATACTGCAAATATCTCCAACCACATTTAAATGTTGAGACGTTGCCAATGTTTGTCGCAAGAAGATATTGGATGCAGGATGAATTATATGCGGCAAATGCTTCTTTTTTTTTGTAAATAGCTACCGCGCCAGATCGGGTTTCGGGTCTTTTGTATTGTACACAGCACTCATAGTCATCGATTGAAACCGGGGCATAGATGTTAACACATCAAAGAGGCAAAGAAAAGTTAAAAAACATATTGATGAATTAGCTGCTGATCACCGATTTCCAAACCGAGAAAAAATATTTAAAATTGAGATTTTCAATAATGTACTAGACACAGTAATATCTCAATTAGATACACGTTTTAGTGGTATGGGTACGATCTGTCATATATTCGATTTTCTAACACCAACATTTTTATTACATGTTGATGAAGCAACTTTATTACAAAAGCGTGACGAATTCCAAAGAAAATATTCAGATATAATATTCCCTAGTTTTTCACTTCAATTTATTAATATTTACCACCTAGTTTAACCTTAACTTACTCAAGCATGGACTGTTCACCAATTATGTAAGAAAATAATAAGCAAATATTGAGTGCTAGAATGCGACCTAACGGAAGTATTTACAGCAATGTTATTGTTCTTTAGAATTCCTGTCACTTCTGCAGCAGAAAGGTTATTTAGCAAATTAAAAATAGTAAAAAATTATTTAAGAAGTAATATGGGCCAAACTCGACTCCGGCATTTATGTATACCTAATAGCAATTGAAAACAGAACCGCATCAAGCCTGGATTTAAACGAAGTCATTGATACTTTTCCGAAAACTAAAGCTAGGAAAAAATTGGAAATATAATTGTTATTTAGTCAGTTGGTAGGCCCGACCTTTATATAATAAACCCTTGAATCTTCTCTATTTCGTTTTATTAGCCAAACCTACACCAAGTATTAATTGTAATTTATGTTGTTACTGTTTAATATATTTATTACCTGCCCTGCTGTGCGCAAAAAAGTGCTTAAGTAGCTTAGCATTTTTAAAGTATTTGTATATTTCATATTTTTATTTGATAAAACCTAATCAGCATAGCAGTGGGGCCCCATTTTTTAATTTGCCCCAGGGCCCTTGGTTGCCTAGCTACGCCACTGTATGCCACTGGCACAAATATGTACATGTAAGGTGAGGCTGCTATTCTGAATAAATTTGAAGTTTGCTAACAACTTCTCACACATATAACTTAAGTTTTTGTCTCAAACAAAAACAAAAATATAACAATTTTAAACGTACATTTTTTTACATAAACACACAATTTATATTTTCGCTCAAACAAAATCGAGTTGGTATAATTAAAATGTTTTATTTGTTTTACTTAAAACAAAAAACCAAATATGGCTTAATAATTAAGGCAATTTTCTTTCAATTATTCCCAAGTGTTTTCGGAATACATAAGCAGTTCGCATCTTTTTGAATTACTTTTCTTTCGACATCATGTTGTGTGAACTAAACGAGTAAATAAAAAGAGAAAAGAAAAGGTAAATCCAAGTATTCCCATTATTTTCTAAATATATTGAGCCTGATATTTGATATTTAACAGGATATGGGCCCTGTCCCCAAATGTGTCTGTACCTGAAAACTGTGCATTTATTAAAAATTTAAAAACTGAAAAAGAACATAAGGCCTTTGGATGGAGAAAAATACTCGATATGGGAATTTTGAATTAGAGCTTTGTTAGCAGAAAACGATGTTTTATATGTGATTGAGAAGTGGACAATGTGTAACATTTGTTACTATCACTTCCCTCTGCGTATGATGGCGTTATAGCAGCGATGGTAAACTTATCTGAAACAAATTTAACATTAGCTTTTGTTAAAAATCGGTCATCGGATCATGACATAAAATTGAAAATTACAAATAGAGACACCAGTTTCAAAAGGAAGTTGTGAGCAAAATGAACATAATGTAAATGGGAACCAAAAATTATTTTAAATATGAGAATAATAAAAGATTTGATATAAAGTGTTACTACTGTAAAAAAATGGGTTAATACCGGTTTCGCTTTTATGTTAAAAAATGTCTAATAAACATTCTGGTTTCATATCTTTTATTTTGGATTCGGCAGCATCTGACCACAAGATGAATGATAAAATCAACTCATTAACTGCACTGAGTTGGAGCAGCCAATTGAAAGAGCAATTGCTAAAAGTGATATATGTACATATGTATAAGTAACGGGTTTTTCAATAGGGACGCTACAAAAGTAGACCGAAAGTGACAGCAAACGACGCCATATTTTTCCCCTTTTTGGACTTCTGCAAGCGTACCCGTGGAGCCCATGCAAGAGAAATCGAGTTCCATACATAATGGCATCGAATGTACATTCACCGGAATAAGGAATTTAATTCATATCTCAAACCGTTTTTGTTTTATTTAAAAAAAATTTTGTAGCGTTCCTATTGAAAACCCCTGTATATGTATATGCATCAGCTATGATTGGCAATCAAAGATCACCCTCGAAAATGTTTTATACTGCCAAAATATTCCTCAAAATTTATGTTTGGTAAAGAAAATGACGGCCGCCGTAGCCGAGTGTGTATAGTGTGCGCGGTTCATTTGGTGGGTCACGGGTTCGAATCCTGCCCGGAAAAAGTAACGCCAATAATTGTAGAAAAGTTTTTCCAATAGCGCTCGCCCCGAATGTATTTCTGCTGTAAACGGTAGGCCACTCAATTTGTGTTACATCAAGGCGTACACCAAAAATTGTAGGAGAAGTTCGTCCGAAATCGCTTAAGCGGTTATGGCGCCTATATAGGGCATACATATAACAAACAAACTTAATAAAAGTGCATATCAATTTTGGTAAGGTCATATTAGCACAGAAAAGTTAATAGAATTGAAACGTGATATGTGTGATGATATAGAATAACTAAATAATATTAAATTTGAATGTGGTGTACATATGTGAAACTTGTATAAACTAGCAAGATTGTCATTTTCAATATTTACAGATATTGATAATCTACGTTCTTTGGGCCAAGTTATGATTAATGGGGCAAAACTATAAAAATGTTTTTAAGAAGAAGCTGTATTAACAGCTTCGTACCTAATTAATAGAAGTCCATCTAATAAATTACATGATATGAAAAAGAAATAGAAATGTGGAATAATAGAAAAGCAAACTCAAAGTATTTGAATATGTTTGGCTCACCAGTATGTACATATGTATGCAAAACAAAACAAGGAAGAGAAAATTTTATATAAATCTTTTAAATGTATTTTTATTGATTATAAAACAAATGGTTTTAAGTTGTGGGCTTTGGAAGAATATAAATTTGTTGTAGCCAGAGTTGTAATCGTAGACGAGATAAATATGACGAGCTCGAAGATTGGTGTTTTGGGAAAATTGAAGGGAGTGATTGGGTTTTCCAGAATGATAGTATGGAACAAGAAAATGAATCACAGAATAAAAGTATAAAAAATAAGCAACCTAATATCGCGAATGATAGTACGGAGGATACTAACCTACAGAATGAAAGTAAGGAAGAGGTAGAGGGTTATCCCCAAAATGAGATTATAACAAACTTCCCGAATGAGAGAGGAACAGCATATTTAATGAAATAGAATAGAAGCCAGATACGACAGACGGAAATAAGAAGAAACAAATAAAAAATAATTTTATTCTTGTATATTAAATGAAACTTGGGATATTGTTGAAAAACGGAGAAATAAAAGCTTTGTTGATTGTAAATGGGTTTTTACAATAATGAATTATGGACTGGAAGATCTTATTAAATATAAAATTGATATCCCGAATCTCGAACTGGACTGCTCTAAGATTTCACTGGTTTTCGGGCATTAGGTATACTTATTTCTCCCTTAACGATGCTCACCCTAAATATCTTCCCTACTGGAATATGAGGAACACAGATTGGGATCTGTACTGCAGGAGTTTCCTGAAGGAATCTTCTCCAATGGAACCTCATGAGAATAGGATATTTTCGGAGAGCTCAATCGATAGCGTGTAGCAGGAATTCACCTCAGCTTGTAATAAAGCGATCGAGATCTCGTGTGTACCAAGAAAGCCTACGGGCAAATTTAAACCGCCTGGTACATGTTGGAATCCTCGGAACTCAAAGCTTCGAGCAGGGATCTTTGTAACCAAACGATGAAGAGAAGAGAACCCTCGAACTGGGAACTGTACAAAACCCGGTTGGGAATTTGAATATCTAAAGCCGACCATGGAATGGTTCTCTAGCCCACTCAATCGGCGGTGTCCCACTTGTGCTTTCCGGGTTAGATACTTCGGATTTTAGACAGGAAGCTCTTCTGTGGGCCAGACATTGAAGAAACAGTAAAAGAGGCATAGGCTGCTGTATACTTTTGACGAGGTGCTATTGGGAAATTTCGGATAGAAATCACTGAGGAATGCATCGAAAGTTAAGTAGCTACAGAGGGTGTAATGTACCTCGCTGATTGGAATCAATGATATGCTTCGGACCACGCCCGCTCTTGGGATCATCGTTACACTAAACATCATGTGAGCATTGCCGGTAAGGCTGCTACAGTCCACGCTTCAACCCGGTTAAAGAACAATGGACATCTTTAATTCGTCTTATGGGCATTCTAAAATTCTTACCAACTTCGACTTTGTCCCTCATGAAATGGATCGCTACATGCTGGTTTTGGGTCAATAAGGCCCCTTCTTTCTCTCTCAGCCACCTTTGAATACTTTCATATCCGACTAATTTGGGTGCCGGGCCATAGCGACATTGCAGGAAACCGTATGGCTGATGAGTTCGCTTGGTAGAGCCCCTTTAAGATATCGCTTTAGGCAGGAAGAAGGTGGGAGCCGCCTAGGGACATCTATTGGACAGATACGCTCTATGTCGGCTCAGCGAGCGCTGAGAAATTACATGCAGAATTGCAAGGACCCTCTGATGATTGAAGGGGATTCGGTTGCTAACATCCTCATTTTAGTTCTGACCGGACATTGTCACATACAAAGGTATTCATGTAGTCACGCTGAAAATAGTCTCTGACCCTTTTTGCTGCAGCCGTCTTGAGGTTGATGAGGTGGAATCAAGTTTTTATTTTCTACTCTGCTGCCCTACCTTTGGGAGACTGAGGTTCAGTTATGTAGGTTCTTACTTCATTAACACCCCAGGGGTTGAAATCAGCAGCTTGAGTGGCTTCATTTTTGGTGTGGAGCGTTCCTCCAGTTATCTATTTTTGTTACGGTGTACACTGTTCAAAGAACAAGTGATATCACAATGGACTCATTTAATATGTCTAAGTGAGTTCCTTCTATGGGTACTACTACATCAACCTAATCTACATACGTTCCGCCTAAAAATATGTTCGACGGAATGAAAATATTGGACTTTTTGATGGTGCTTTGGCCTGTTTTGGAAGGAAAACGTAAAACTCAGTCAAATCTTTAGACTAATAATAAATCATTGGTATTTTCTTACCGGTTATATTTCTTTGCAAATACACCCCATTTAATGATGCGGAAAATAAATTTTTAAATAATTTAAATCAGACCTCTTAAGCCTGCACTGGCTTACCATCTCACGTAATTTTTAAACGCGCTTATATTAGTTTCACCTCTATGTATCCATCATTCTTAACTGGACTAAACTGCAATAGCTACAGAGGTGAAATATGTAAATAAATCAAAGAGAGATTTGGATGATTATATAAAAAAAAATGATCAAATTAAAAACTAATTTGCTCGTTTCGTTTTGTGTAGGAGATATTAAAACTACATAAAGAAATCTTGCCAAAAAACATAGATTACGAGGAAGTGGCATGACGGTTCGCGTCCAGTGGTAAGAATTTTTGTCCAATTTCTCCACACAAGATACCAATTGGATCCTATCAGATTTTATTATCAATCAGCAAGTATGATGAAATTGGACAAGATTTATTGTACAAGAGAGCGGCGGGAGTGATGCACCTTATGTGTACTCTACTTACGTTCTTTGTTATTGCTCTAACGGGAAAATGGGAAGATTAATAAATACGAAAACTGTAACTATACATACATACATTTATGTATCTACATATACTATAATATAAAATTAATTATATGGAGCATGTTTTTAACCCTTTAGCTTTCAAAATACTGAACCGACTTTAATATTTTTTTATTAAGTGTTTGTAAAAAGACCCAACTGAATGCCATACTTATTTTTTGTATTCTTCTCAATAAGTGCCACAAACGAATTTTTTGATGCGACTTAAAGACGAAAGGCAAACCATGAAAGCAACTCCCAGGGAACCGAGAGTTGTGCATGGGTAGAGAGGGTCTTATTTCCACTATGGCTAGAAGAATTACTTTGCCGAATTGGCACACCTCAGTTATTTTCTTCATCATTCATTGGCCTATAATAACGAATGTTTCTAAACTTCCGGAAGTGTTTCAGATTAGAAGGGGTATGAAATTCCAAAACGCAACCAGAAACCTCTAATATGCTTTTAGAGTATTTGATTTATGAGCTGATACAGAAGGTTTTTATTACGATGAAAAGCTACGGGTGAGAAGAGAGCCTGGAGTGATTTTCTCTTTACGAATAAATCACAAAACGAGCATAATTTAACTGTCGACAAAATTTTGTTAGAAACAATAAACGTTGGGGCACTCAATTCCCGATAGATTATATGCATTGCTTTTGCTTAGAACTGACTCTCTTGAGCTATGGATAAAAAAAAATAGAATAAGATATTCCTTGCCAAAAGCTTAATTTGAAAGTTTGTCCATCGAAAATATTTTACTAAAGTAGCAATTTTTTGCTGAGTTTTTTCGAACGCCAAGAACAGTTGATAAATTTATCAAATGGAAAGCAGCCGAGTACCGCTCATTTCTGCTAAATAGTGTGCTGTATTTGCTATGAAACAAACTGGAAGAAGAACGCTACCAACGTTTTTGTAAATTGCTTTTGTCATGAGAATATTATGACATATTATATTGCAATCCAATAACATTACTAAACACCTCATTAAATAGTTTGTTAACCAGTTTGTTTATTTTTACGGTCACGAATGTTAAATATGGCTCTCTAAATAGTTGAAGCGCATTCAAATATGAGAATTTCCTTTTGTCAACCGATCTGGCATCTCTGGCCAACAACGAATAGGGGGGAGAGAAAATAGAATTAAGGGTAGTCGTAAGAATGTTCTTGAAATGTAAACTGATACTTTTTTAACATCCTGACATTAAAAAGTTTTTGAGTTGAATAAATTATTTAGTTCACTTATTATAAGTGACATATTTTCAGAAGTGAGGTGTGCCCGTGTGCCACTGTTAACGTAAAACGATAATAATTGCTAAAATTTGCTTGCGCGTCAACGCCTGAAAAGTTAACGTGTTCGAACGGGTAGAAAACTAACGAAAGCGAAAGTTGAATGCATACGAAAATGCCGAAATTCAGTGAACTAAAAGTTGAGCAATTACGTGAAAAATTGCGAGATTTGGGTTTGTCTACCGTCGGGAACAAAGCACAACTCGTCGAATAATTGTGCAAACATTTCAGCGAAGAGCTTTTTGCAAGCGCGATAAATATTAGTGCGGAAAAAGAAAATTCCTTTGCGGAATCGCAATGCGAAAATCGAGTTGCAATGCCATTGAGTTGTTCGTCGCCGGTCATGACAACGATGGTTTTACCTACACATACATACGTGCCAACTACCACAAATTCTGTAGCAACGACCTGGAGTACTCAAGCTAACCCAGATAGCAATTGCAATCAAATTTGAGTCAAATAAGATACTGCAAGATGATTGAAAACAGTCACATATGTGCTCATTTTCTTATCAAAAAAGACTCTACCGTCGGGAGAAAATGGTACCCTAGCGATGACTCTTCATGAAGAGTCTTATATGATTCTACTTTTCAATCAGTTTCTAATAATTTTTGAAGTCAGTTTTAACTCATTTTTGGTCTCATTTGTGATTATTATATGAAGTCAGTTTTAACTCATTTTTGGCCTCATTTGTGATTATTATATGACTGTTTTTTCCTTATTTATGAATAAATAAAACAGATTAAACTTCAATTCATTTTATTTAATTCATTTTATTAAATTCATTTTTTATTTAATTCATTTAAAATTTTTTTTATTTATTTATTATGCTAGAGCACCACTGTTTCTTCTACAGACGTTTGCATTTTTTCAGTCAGTAAATACTTTACGCACAGCAGCTCTATTTTGCTATTACTAGGCGACATGATTTTTTGAGCTTCTCTTATAGCAATACGTTTAATTTTTTTAGCTGACATTGTTTTTGTTAATTAATTCTATCAATTTTTATTATTTATTATTAAATTTAAAAAATTTATTAACGTCACAGTACCACTTATTAATAACTGCTTCACTTTGCGTGCACAAGAACTAAATAAATGCAAAAGAACAAAAAGAGCAGTTTCTCCACAGAATAGCTGAAGATAACTGTTTTTTCTCTATACACTTATCATATTTTGATCATAAAGAATAGTCAAATAGTAATCATCTAGAAGATCGAAATATGATTTCTGGGCATTTTTTATTCTTGTTCTTCTTTTAGTCATATTTTGATCATAAAGAATAGTCATAAATGAGTATTCTTAGGTGATAATCACAAAACAATCATCTAAATGCTATCTGGGTAACGTTTGGCTGCCGACGATTTATGGTAGCTCAGCTTCGGAGTACACAGTGCCCAGCGTTTTAGGGCAAACGAATATGCAAACCTCATCGGCAAACGTATATGGCCGACGCGTTCATTGGGGTGCGCATACATGTATTTCACCATCAACGGTCAATGTGTGGACAGCGAACAACGAAAATTCTGTACCTAGCGTTCAAGGACAGACGGAAATTCAAACATCAACGGCCAGTAGGCAGCGCATTTACGCAACTGCGCAAACGACAACTTCGCTGCCAACGTTCTCTGCTGAGAGCATGGCAAGTACGAACACTTCGATTGACGACATGATACAGCGGCGTGTGCGCAACGAGTCAGTCAGCGATCGTGAACTTCGGTTTTTCGGCAACACGCAGGTTGCATACCCGAGCAGTCAGTACGTACAAAACGAAAATTTACATGCTTCAAATGGTAACGGCCAATATTCTAATTGGGAAAGCCATACAACGAATGATAGAGAAAAACGAAATAGCGAAACACCGACAATGATGCAACAAGTGATGCCAGATGAACTACAAAGAAATGTGAATAGGGAAACAAACGAAAACAAGGTAATGTCACCCTACATTTTCGGTGATGTACGAGACATAATTGCAATTTTACCAACATACGATCCGTGCAAAAAGACACTTACCTCCGAACAATTTGTAAAGCGTATCAACCAATTGCGAAGTGTGTATAATTGGCATGATAAAATCCTCTTATTCGCGGTGCAAACTAAACTTGAGGGTGTAGCGAAAATGTGGATAGATGCAAGTGCAGACATTTTTGTTGATTGGCAACATTTTGTTGACGAATTTTTAAATGAGTTTCCATGTTCAGTGAATGTTGCTGACGTACATATGGAACTAATGAACATGCGTAGAAATAATAGTGAAAGTGTCGAATCATTTTACTATCGAATGCTAGCAACCGGTCGTCGCGGTAACTTAGATGATAATTCAATTATAAAATATATAATAAACGGAATTAATGACAATGATTTAAAGAAAAGCGTATCGGTTAACAATTATCAAACGTGCAGTGAACTGTTGCGAGCAATAATGAATTATTGCAAATATACAAACGTAAGAAGCGTGAATTTCGCAAAGCGAAATCAAAACGAGGATTCAGTCCCAACAACCGTGAATAAAGAAAAGCAAAAGAAAGAGATAATTTGTTATAATTGTCAGAAGCCAGGACATTTGTCTCGAAATTGTTCTGAGCCACAAAAACGTGAAAGGTGCGCGAAATGTTCAAAGGTGGGTCATTCCACAGACAAATGCAAAACGGCAATAGCGAAAAAGAATTGTAATTTTATTGAAAATAACGAAAATGATTTTACCATTAAAGAAATTGAAGTGAGTGGTATAAAAACAAATGCTTTTATCGATACGGGTAGCAAACGTACTTTGATTAGAAAATCTCTAGCCAGTGAGTTAGGACAAAGCGAAAACTGTTGTGTTTCATTAGAAGGTTTCGGAGGTGCTCGTTATATATGTACATCAAAAATAAATGCAGTGCTTAATATTGACGGCAGCAAATGTAAATCAGAGATTTTAGTGGTTGATAATAAAATGATAGATTATCCAATGCTACTCGGTATTGACGTGATTAGTGCGACAGATAAACAATTCGTGTTCCACGGAAAGAAAATGTGGGTCATAGAAAAATCGAAAAATCAAATTTTAAAAATTACAGACGGTGAGTTTAATGACTTAAATAAAATTTTACAAAAAAATAAACGATGTTTTCCTACTGAAGCGAAGATAGTGGGTAAAACAAATTTGGTGAAAATGAAGATTGTGTTGTCTTCTGATATACCGGTCAATATGAAACCGTATAGACTTCCGTTCGCGCGACGTGCAATCGTAAAAGACATTATCGAAAATTTATTAAAACAAGAAATAATAAGACCGTCAAATTCACCATATGCGTCTCCAATCGTACTAGTGGAGAAAAAGAATAAAGAATTTCGAATGTGCGTTGATTACCGGCAGCTTAATAAAATCACCGTAAAGCAACCGTTTCCGATGCCAATAATTGATGAGCTTTTCGCACAGCTCTCGGGTAATCAATATTTCTCGACGCTAGATTTTAACATGGGCTACCACCAAATCGAGGTGGATGAAAATTCAAAGAAACTAACCGCGTTTGTGACCACGGACGGTCACTACGAATATAATCGTATGCCGTTTGGGCTCGTTAATGCACCAGCCGTGTTTCAAGAATCGATGAATAGACTTATTGAACAATGTGAAACTAAGAATATTATAGCATATTTGGATGACGTAATCATCCCAAGCAACTCAGTTGGGGAGGGCTTGCGTAAATTGAACGATTTCTTAAGTGTGGTAAAAGCAAACGGGTTAACATTACGACTAGAGAAATGCAATTTTCTGAGTGACGAAATAGATTTTCTCGGACATAAAATATCGTGTGACGGTATTAAACCTGGTGATCAAAAGGTGCAAGCTATTAAACAGTTTAAAGCACCAACAACGCAAACTGAAGTGAGACGTTTTCTCGGTTCAACCGGATTTTTTAGAAAATTCGTAGAGAACTATTCGTTAATCGCGCGGCCGCTAACCAGGTTAACAATGAAGGCTGCTGCCGAAAAATTCGAGTGGGGTGAATGCCAGCAAAATGCATTCTCCACGTTAATTGATAAACTCTGTAATGCACCAATTTTAGTTTTGTATAATTCTAATGCGCTACATCAGGTGCACACTGATGCAAGTAGTGTAGGCATTGCTGCAGTGCTGTTGCAAGCAGTACACGAAGGCGATGAATGGCGAGCGGTGATGTATTTTAGTCGTCACTGTACACCTGCAGAAATGAGGTACCACAGCTACGAGCTCGAGGTGCTCGCGGTTGTTGAAGCGTTGCAGCGTTTCCGTATATACTTATTGGGTAAGTCGTTTAAAATTCTTACCGATTGTTCTGCGATTTCAACTTTAAAAGCGAAAACAACACCGATACCACGAATATCGAGATGGTTGGTACGGTTAATGGAGTACGACTGCGAAATAATTCATCGACCTGGCGTGCGTATGACGCATGTTGATGCGTTAAGTCGCGCTCCCGCCAATCTCGAAAAAGTACTGCGTGTCGAAGAAGTTGATGACGATTGGCTGCTGACGATGCAGTTACGAGATTCCAGCATACGAGACATCGTCGACGTTTTGAAAGGCGAAAAAGATTCAGCACAAGCGAAACAACTACGAAAACAATATTGCCTTCAGCGTAACCGAATATATCAACGAGTAGGCGAAAAATTACTATACGTTGTACCAAAAGCTGTACGATGGCGTGTAGCTCGTTATTGTCATGATGACTTTGGTCATTTTCGGATCGACAAGACGATCGAGCGAATACTTCAGTATTTCTGGTTCCCGAAGATGCGGAAATACGTGAAGGACTATGTGGCGTCATGTGTAGAATGCTGCTATAACAAAACGAAGGGCGGTAAATCCGAAGGTATACTATACACTGAACCGAGCGAACCGATACCATTTCGGCTTTTACATATCGACCATTTGGGTCCGTTTATTAAGAGTAAGCGAGGAAATACGCATGTACTCGCAATCAGCGATGCGTTTACCAAATATCTAGTGGTAAAGCCGGTGCGTAGCACCAAAACGTTGCCTGTAATTCAAGCGTTGAACGAGGTTTCGACTTATTTTGGTCTTCCCGCACGAGTTGTCACGGACCGTGGCACAGCGTTTACGTCCAAGCAGTTTGCTAAATATTGCAGTGACAATAGCTTCGTTCATATTAAGACTGCTGTCCGAACTCCCCGAGCCAATGGACAAGTGGAGCGAGCGAACCAAACGATATTGAACTATCTACGTACGACGACATCAAATCCAAAAGAGTGGGACGAACATCTGCGTAAACTACAGTGGTCGATTAACTCCCAAAAGAATTCCACTACTGGTTTTTCACCGAACGAACTAATTTTCGATTTTAAGCTGAATAATATTACACATAATCATTTGATCGCAGCCGTGATTGACGTCGATCCGAATCAAACAATTCAAGAGAAGCGAGAAACAGCGTGGTCATCAATAAATGAACATCGAGACAAGTGGAAAGAGCGCTTCGACAAAAAGCATAAGGCGCCCACTGTCTACAATGTCAACGATTTGGTCGTGATTCTCAACGAACCATCTGCAACTGGGGAATCACGTAAACTTGAACCAAGATTCCGAGGGCCATATGTGGTGGCCAAAGTACTTGGGAAGGATCGTTACCTTCTGACTGATATCGACGGCATGCAACTAAGCCAAAAGAAGTTTGAATCTGTTTATGCATCTGATAAGATGAAGCACTGGTGTGATATGCCACCTGAGCTTGACGATACCAGCGATAACAATTATTCCAATGACGAAGATGATGAAGAAGCCACAGGCATCGGGACGATGCCTATATCAGGAAAGGCCGAGCTGTCAACCGATCTGGCATCTCTGGCCAACAACGAATAGGGGGGAGAGAAAATAGAATTAAGGGTAGTCGTAAGAATGTTCTTGAAATGTAAACTGATACTTTTTTAACATCCTGACATTAAAAAGTTTTTGAGTTGAATAAATTATTTAGTTCACTTATTATAAGTGACACTTTTCATTAAAAAAAGTGTCCAAAACGGGTCGTGCATTTAGGCACAAATATCCAACAGAGTTATTGTAAAGGACAACACGTTCCAAACTGTCAAATATGAATACTACAAATCGTCAACGCGTCTTCCAAATGATCGTTTCTGCGTTGAAAACAGTAACAGTAACAGAGTAACAAAAATAACGGCTAAAAAACGATGAGATATATGTACGTACATGTTTGCAAGCAATTTAAAAACGCGCAACGCCAATAAAGTTTTGAAACCTGAAGTTTTTTTTAACATTTACGAGACAAATTGCTTGTTTCTATCTGACTATCAAAAGAGATTTAAACTGGTAAACATTGACTGATTGAGGATTTGTTTCTGGAAGAAAAACAATTATTTGATGGATTTGAATACAAATTTATTTAATTCATAAAGACTATTAAGTATAAAAAAAATGTACAAAACCTAAAAGGAATCTTTATTTAATAAATTGATGCGTCGGGGTAAAGAACAAACGCATCAAATACCGCGTTTCTATCTAGTTTTGTGTCTAGTTGAGTTAAGTGCAACTAATACATTTGCTCGATTTTCAGTCATGGCAAATCTGGCCGCCCTTTCGGAAAATCTTGCTGAAATATTCTTCTGCATTCTCTCTCCTGACTGTTAAGTCTTTCTTTGCTGCATCTGCATGCCTTATAGCTTCATTCGTTCCTTGGTTTCCACCTTGCAAAACTAAACTCAATGATAAAGCCAGAGAATGAATCGAATGGAGCAGTTGCAACGAAACCTGAAAACTTAAGGATTCAATCGCTGTTAAAAGCGGAAAGGCAGCAGCAATGGTTTTTGAATCTGTCCAGGTATTCGGGATTTTTTATAAGGCGTTTATAACTACTGGTTGTAAGTGGAGATACATTTTGACTAATTCGTGGCCTTCCATCCGCCTCGTGGCACGGAATTGTTTAAATATGGCCCTTCAATCATCTTGACGGTTTTCGTTTATTAGAATCGCCGAGTAAACCAACCATTTATACTTCGGACGCCAAGAATGCTGGAGCTTCAAATTTTCAGGTCCTGGAGGTTTCCAGTTATTGGTTTTTTTCATTTCATTTCATTTCATTTATTTAAGTCAATAGTTACAATAACCTTACAGACTAGATACAAAAAGGACTTATAACTAATTATTACATATTAAGTGTAATGAGACTCAATTCTAGAACGGAAAATGCATCTGGGCATAGCAAAATCCAGATCAAGAGATCTATGTATACTATTCAGTTCAGTAAGTGCTCTGTTAATAGGAGCAAAATTAAGGTAATTATATTTTTCTGTTTTAATATTAAATGGATAATTAAAGCGTAGGGTTCTGTTGGGGACATTGAAGCTAATCTGTTCAAGAACTTCCGGGCAGTCAATAGAACCACAAACAACATCATAAACAGACATCAAAGACTGAACGGTGCGCCTATTTGCAAGAGACTTCAAACTTATAAGCATGCAACGCGCGCTATAGGATGGTAATGGACCAGCAAAGTGAAGCGGTTGCAAGGCAAAACGAATAAAATGTCGTTGCACTCTTTAATTTCTATTAGAATGAGAGGTATAAATAGGGTTCCAAATCAGAGAGGCATATTCGAGCTTGGAACGAACTAGGGAGTTATACAATATTTTTCTAGTATAGGGGTCTTTAAAATCCCTCGCATGACGTCGCAGAAAGGCAAAATTAGCATAAGCCTTTGGAATAATATGGCTAACATGATTGACAAAGGTAAACCCAGTGTCAAATACCACCCCGAGGTCGGAAAACTCTCTAACATTGGAAATAATAGTATTCGATAGAGCGTATGAAGATGGAATATGATTCAGAGATTTTGAATAAGTGACATGGAAGCATTTATTTATATTAAGTGATAACTTTTTTCTAGAGCACCAAGCCGATAAGTTGTTTAAGTCTTGTTGTATTAGAGATATATCCGATGGAGAAGTTAATTTACTAAATAGCTTTAAGTCATCTGCATATAATAAAAACATAGAGTGGTTAAAACACGCTCCAATGACGTTAATAAAAAGCGCAAATAAGATAGGACCGAGAATACTGCCCTGTGGAACACCTTAATAGGCTACAAAAATGTAGGAATTGGTGTTTTCAATTTCTACAAACGATTTCCTGTTGGAGAGATAGGATCTTAACCAGGAAAGAAAATTTGGATGGAAGCCCAAGCATTCAAGTTTCCTACAGAGGATATTGTGCGAAACTGTATCAAGGGCCTTTGAAAAATCCGTGTAAATCGTATCGACTTGCCAACCACACTTAAACGCCGAGATACAATACTGGGAAAAGACTGCTAGGTTCGTAACTGTGGGTCGCCCGCTAATAAAACCATGTTGATGAGAGTCTACTATATTATTAATAGAAAAAAGTAATTTATTATTTACTACCTTTTCAAATAGTTTAGAGCAAGTAGTTAGTTTAGATATTGGCCTGTAATTTTTTACATCATTTTTATTGCCTGACTTAAAGATTGGTGTGATGGAAGTAAGTTTCCAACGGTCAATAAACTCACTCCCAAATACTCCTATTCATACGGGCTCGTTGAGTTCTATTTCGGAAAAAGTTGAAGGTTTAAGCGGGTGTAGAGATAGCATTTCTGATTGCGATGATGTTGAAGGTTTTAGCGGATGTGAAAACGAAGTAATTTATAATTAATAATTTCTTATTTCCAAACTATCGCAGTTCCAGCGTTAACAATTATTTAATAGACAATAAGGAAAGAAGACAATAAGGACGATGGTAAAGAAATAAATTGAAGTAATAGATTTTTTAGAGCACTTTAAATAGAATCGATGGTTCAAAGCCTGGTAAAGTCCAGAAAGAAAGAAGACTGTTGAGGAGGTGTGGTGATCTCCGAAATAGCAGCTATCACTTCTATCACTTTGAAAAAAACTTTGAAGAAACTTTGCTATGTTCATAATTATAAGTAAAATATCAATGCTAGGTTTGCTAATAAGACTATAATTAAAAGCTTGTAAAAATTTGCGAATACCCATTTTGAATGAGTTCGATTTGGCAAGATTTGCAGTTCAATTTTACACTCATTGAATATTGTTCGCAAACTTTTACACCGTAATAATGCGTTCGAATTCCCACCATTTAACTAATTTAATGGAGATAATTGTTATTTTCGTGCTTATTTATAAGTTAACAGAGTGTTCCATATGAACTGAAAATATTAATATACTACAACAGAATGATCCAAAAAATGTGCAGCGGAATGGGAAACTGGGTATCAAACGAATTAAGTGTTTGAACTGGTTAAATTTCCAACAACAATTTGCATGTGATTTAACCTGTTTACAAACTGATTTTGTCATTTAACCAGTAAAATGCCGTTTAACTGTTTTAAAGTATGAATTTGTACACAGTATACGCCTCATTTTTCAAATAAAATCGCTCAAAACTACACTCATACGTATGCCAACAGTATTTTTTTTAAGTAGATAATCATAAAACAGACAGGCTTAACTTAACAGCGGAACACAATTTCCAGTACGAACCCTGCCACCTAACGGCTTCTGATCACACACAACACACTCGTTTTCTCAATTGAAAAAAGGTCTTGATTTGACATTTCAAAAACCATATAGAGACATTATTCATGTTGATTGCGCCAATGAACGTTGATTACAAAGAAGTTACATGGCTTTTGGTTTCCTGTGGTAAGAACTGTCGACCGATTTCACCACACCAGAAACCAGTTGGATCTAATCTGATTCTAATATCAATCAGCAAAAGTAATATTAGTTTTGGTATGGTGGAATTGGACGAGATTTTCTGAAGAATGGTGAAAGTGAAGCTACTCCTTTGAAACCTACGTTCTTTGCAAGTGGTTTCTGGTGTGTTGAAATTGGATGAAAATTCTCGCCACGGGAAACGAAACGTCATTCAACCTCTTTGTATTCTATGTTGTTTGCATTGCCTAAGCATGAAGATGAAACAAAAAGAAATACGAAAACGGCAGTAATAGTTTAAAAAAACTAAAAACTTCGCTTTGAAGGCAAGATCAACTAAAATGGAAAAGATAATGTTTAATATAAGTGTAAAATAAAAAAAATTTATTATTTTTAAAAACCGTGGGATGCCCAAGCTTTGTTGTTAAAAAATTAATTAATTTAATATAACAATATAGTACATTGCACCCCAATCTTTTGGAAATTATATAGGTTTTTGCTGTTTTTTATTTCACACTTACACAAAACCATTTTTTTAACTTTTAGTTGTATCTGCCATTAAAGCGTGCGTTTTTAGTTTTTTTGAACTCTTATTTGTTTAAACTTATTTGCAGATATTTTTGGAGAAATTTATTCATCGATCCATCTCACGTAAGTGTTAATATTTTTCGAAATATTTCGGTGAGAATTTATTGTAATAATTGCGGTTTAAAACCCGCTCCCTTTTTGGAGTGCCTCTATAATGTACATACTTATGTTCCTACATTTTTTTATGTTGAAGCCAATATAAGTAAATTGTTTCAGTGCACAAATACATACAATTTAATACGTTCTTAATGCGTTACAAAGTACGCGGGCAATTTATTATAAATAAATATTTAGCTTATACTATGAGGAAAGCTACTTTAGAAATAATCAGACGTTGTAAGCGGATAATGCTTATACTGGAGAGCTTATAAGCGAAAAAGGTAATAAGCTCTACATGTAGTTTTTAACTGTAATTTAACTTAAACTAAAATGTTCAGATATGTAATTTACTTGTACAGAGCTTTCACTTATGGCAAATAACCTAATGTGTCCTCTAAGGAAATATTCACAGCTGGTATAGATTGGCAGTTACTTTGAAAACTTCGACTCTTATTAACCTCAGTCAATTGAGCTTGTTCTTCTATTGAATAACTCTTTTCCGGTTCTAGTTTTGAATTTCTTTCTATCGTTCTCAGTTTTCCTAACAAGCCATCAGCGCTATAAGATATTTGCGATGATCTGGAAGATAGAGAAAAGGCGCCGGTTCGCTTTTCTCGCCGATCAATACTGAATGTATTACTTTTTTTATCGGACTGAGCACAATTTTTTGCTTCCATATCGCACCTATTTTTTTCAGATATACTTGTTTTGGAATCAACCAGAGAAGGCGGATAAATGCTTTTAATGTCAGTAGTTTGGCTAAGTTTTACATCGGCGAAGGTAGCAGCTGCTTCTACGCTTTTCTTAACACTTAAAGCTTCGTGTGGCTTCACTGACTGATTATGCCCACTAATTGTAAACAGTTCGTAGTCCAAAGCTAGTTTTTCAGCAGCTTTTCGGCCGGAAGACTTTCTTTGGCACGAGGTAAGTGTGTTTGCGGGTCTTGTTTCCCGATCAACGCGTTGGCAATAACATTTGGTAGTGCTAACACAACTGTCTGTATCGCACCACGAGGTATCCGATTGTGTGCTTGGGAAGTCACCACCAGGCATAGTACTCGGATTTCCTTCTTCAACTGTAGAACAATAACATTTCTCATCTGACTTGCATGAGATCAACGAATCTCGATGAATATTATTACCGGGCATATCATTTTTATTTTGTCTGTCTATGTTAGTTGACCTTCTTAGCGGAGTAGTGTTGCTGTCATTTTTGCAACGCAACTTGCGGCTGTTGTGATCAGTTCGAAGACTGCAATAGCATCTGTCAGCAGAAGTACACGTACATGATTCTGAATCAAAGCTGCATTCGGAACAAGAGACGTAGCTGCAATTGCAATTATTGTAATCTCACAAGTAAGTTGTACATAGTACCAGCTACGTACCCGCTGCTGCTATTTCTGTTTAAACCGCGAAGAGTATTGTCGTTGCGCACCACCGATACGTCCGATCCGCTAGTAGCTCGTGTACGGTGCTGTTCATTTGAACCTTGCATTTCGAGTGATTGATTTGTGAAAACTTCACTCATGTCGCGATTTTTGTCTCCGGCTTTCTTACTTCGGGACCATTGCGTTATTTTACCACGGCACGATCTGAATTGTCCCAAGTGAAATACCTTTGTGATGTTCTTTGTACCAAAAATCAAAGCTTTCGTCTTTTTCTAAAATATATAAATACAAAGAAAATTTAGATATGCATGTATTTTCTGTATTGAAAAATATGGCCTATCCCTAAATTGTCACGTCAAGCGTCAACTAACTGTCAAAATGTCAAATGTCTGATGCTCATGCAACGGGATTTTAAATTTTGACAGCGAATTAGGCGAGAAGTGAGAAAGAAGAGAACAAAATGAGAGAAGGGAAAAGGCAAATAAAGCAAAACACCAATAACGAAATTCTAGAATGAGAAAACATCGCGGTTATTTGAGTACGACGCGCGCTGCCACTAGTTGGCGTTAGGAAACGTAACGCTTGACGCCTCACTTTTGGTAGCATAGGGCCCGTTTCTTTGTAACCTAGTTCGAAAAGAATACTAGGTAGTATAACGAACTGCATGTAAAGCAACAACACTAACTCGGCAAATATGCCAGTTGAATTAGCTCAAAGAAAATACATGGGAAATCTATATTTAAGAATTCATTTTTTATTTCTATTGTATTTGTAAATATCTACAATAGTAAAAATTGCCAGCACAACTACTTTTCGCTCCTAAATAGCACTAACAAATCGCAACTTTCATGAAAGAGGCTAACGGGGTAGCTTTTGCAACTCAAGGAAATTTTATTCGAGTTGGAGCGTTCTTTTCCAACTCGGTTACATTAAAATGGGCCCAGAGTATATCATTATACGTATGTATTCGCGGTAATACTATTATTAGGTTAAGAGCTGCTTATAAGATGGAGTATTACTTCAGGTTCTTCAGTTAACTGTCGATTTTTCATGAACAAATTACTACAGATCACGTAATAAGCCAACCGAGTATTTGCAATCGAATTGGGAAAATAAGTTGATGACGAAACGCTTCTGAAGTTCTTTTCTTTACATTTAATTCTTCTGATTCAAACCAAATCTTCTAAATAACTTTGTATTTGATGATTAACGTACAATTCTGGTTCTGGTATGCTATGGACTGGGAAATTTGTTGAAAAATAAAATAAATACCACCATGTGCTAGACATATTTTAAAAAACTGTGGGATTTTAAGCCTTCACTACCACTGGCTGCAACTCACTATCAGTATTGCCACTCACTAAATTTCCTCTGTAGCCAAAAATTTAGTAAATCACATTGAAATGTGACCCAATTTTTTAAGTTTCGTTGCATATGAAAGATAATACATATATATATTATTCATTCCGTTTTTCGTAACATATATAGTGCCGTAAAAAAGTATTGGCACAGTAATTAGTTTCAATTTCAATATTTTACATGCTAAAACTTTTTCACTAATTTTGTAACAAAATATAGCTCATTTTATAACAAAAACCATAAGTCCACATTTAAAGAATTCAGCACATTTAAAAATAAATCTTAAAAATTTCGAACTTTTTAATTAATTTTTTTTAAATAAAGCTCCCGATTATTTGACATAATTTTTTTTAACAGTTTCTTACATTAAAAATAAATTTGATTCAAAAATTACGCGGGTATTATCACCCACTTAAAACTTTTCGTTTATTATCCTCAAATTAAATGGTTTTGCATACCCGAAATTTTTCTAAAAAATTCTAACTAAACATTGACATTTTTTTAAATTTTCTGAATTTACAAAAATTTTGTACAAAGTTTGAAGTTTGTTAAGTACAATAGTGGCTTTTGTTATTGAATGAGCTATGTTTTGATTCTGATCAACGATTAACTTTGAGCATATAAAAGTTTTGTGAATTTAAAAAGAAATAATATACCAAAACTTTTTTCCAACACTTTACATAAAATAAAATATTGGCACAGTGATTTTTTTTACAACATTTAAACTTCAAGAATATATTCGACGGTATGAGTGTACATGATACATTTTTGTTTCTAAAATTAATGTATTATTCCATCCCGGTTACAAAAATTTGTAAAACTAGACAGTGTTGAGTGTTGAGTACGTGGCAAGCTCGCCAAACCGTGTCATAAGGAAAAAGATATCGGATGCAGGGTTTTCAAAATAGTTTTAATATTCTTGAAATTTACGTACATACCACACCCGTCCATCTAATTTGATCGACTTTTATGGGTGAGCGCTATTTTGCATCTGCGGTTTAGCATACATATTCGGAGAAAAATATTTTGGACACTTTCTGCGGAACAGGGGTTAACATTAATTCCAGATTTAGCTCCCAATGTTTAAAAACTGCTGATTTTAATGATGATAAGCGTATTTTCTGCTCAAGTGATTCATTATTAGTTTTATTTCTTTCTTTACTTACTCACTAATAAATCTATGACACAAAGATAACGGGCGTAACCGTATCTTCGCGTTAGACCGGTAAACTCGGACGTTAAATATACTACATTCTTGCAAGTATGAACATCTAAGTCTATCTTAAGTAAATACAAACAGTCTGTGTTTGGCCAAGTTATGATGATTAGTCTTTTTCTTTTTAACTTCTAAAAGTAAACATGAAAATTAGTTAAAACGAAAACGCAAAAATAAAAAATAAAAAACTGTTACACAATTAATTTATATTTTTTTTATGTTGAAGATGTTTAAATCCGGTCCACTGTATAAACCTCACGACACTTTTTTGTTACATTTCTTTCTGTTGTGACAAGGGTGACGCAGCGGCCAGAAATTTACTTTCTTCATTCTGCTTTGAATACGTGATCGTGTTTAATTGGTTCATTCCACATGTTCTTTACTTGTACACTGAAACTAAGCAAATTTTTAGTTACTGAAATTTACCATTTTTTCGTATTTTCGAAAAACACATATGGAGCGTGATCGTCTGCAATATATGTAAGTATATACCGATTGTCGTTCAAATATTTTTATTTGTACTAGAGCTATCATATATTACGAAACTGGCGCTATACTGCAATTGTGCACAAGTGCGGTCGGGTAAAAACAACTTTCATAACAGTGGGAGACTGCGAAAACGGCAGTTAAATGTAGTTTTTAATCACCTGTGTAATCGAAGCGTTATTTTGCCACTTCAACTTCTTCTTTCTTTGTCGACGCATAATATTCTTCGATCTCTGGAAGATCTCATCTTTTGTAAGGGTAGCCGCTAATTTAAGAAGGAATTCTTTGTAAATTGGCTTGAGGTCGTTAAATGACATTCCATCGGCGTCGATTATGGCATTAAGGATTTCGTCCAACGAATTAAGGTTTTCGTGTAAGCGGAATTCATTAAAGAGTTCGTTGAAACCAAGTGGTGAACTATAAATAAAATTCAAAAGATTGTAATATTTAGTTAGCTGCTGAGATAAGCCAAGCCTTACAGTTAAAAAATTTTGAATATATGTGTGTATGTATGTAATATTTAGTTCAGTTTAATTTCAATTCGTACAACTTATTCGAGGAAATTCTAGGTTATCCAGCAGTTATCCAACGACGCAACGTAAGCGTAGGTTGACGGTTGGAGATATACAAAAATGCAAAAACACCCATAGCTCTTGGCGTGGACTTTAATTTATCTCTCTCATTTTCAACATTCAGTGTTGACATTAAAATGTATGCAATACTGAATTTGCTTAAATTTGTAATACATTTTTTCCACAAAAAAAGTATTTTGCATCAGATAAATAAGAAAATCTAAACTAAAAAAAATTGTTTTAAATGCATATTATTATGTGCTATGTTCTGCAATAATTTTCAACTATTTTTAGAAATAATTCAAACCCTTATTGTCTGCTAGCCCTGATAGGATAGTTTGTGAGTGAAAGCGATCAGCCGACACGTTTCTACGACAAAAAACAAAACGGCGTGGAAGTTTTACGTTACGCCAGAATCCGGCGTCGTAGCGTTTTCATTAGTTTCCCATAAGATAGATCGAGTTTCCCGCAAGTAGATCGAGCCAGGAGACATATTCACCGATTTTACGTTGTAGAGTAACTGCACTAAGTATAACTGGTATATCTAAGGATATAAATATGTACATACTTTCTATCGTTACCTCAACTTATTAGTTTTTCAAATCATGTTTCTTCATGTACTATTAATTATAAAATTTTGTACAATTCCAAATTTGCCTTGTAAATTAAACTGTATTTCACCGTAGACACATGTACGTTACGTTACACAAAAATATTTAGAATTATTACAAACGCCATAACAGCAGACCAGCGAACTGCAGAGAATCTCACAAAGTGACCTCATACATCAGTCCTATGCTATACTTTCATTCGACATGCAGTTGGCATACGAATACGTATATACAGTTTTTTTAAGTATATACTCATACATAAGTACGTACATGTATGTATTTGAACAGAATTACGGTTTAAAAAATGTTTGAGAAAAGTGAAATTTTATACAAGGAAAAGTGAAGCGAAGCAGCAAAATTTTATATACAAAACTCACGTTCCGTTGTAGCGCTGCTATAAGACAAGCACAATAAAGCTATACCAAATTTCGTAAGCTGTTGATTGCCTTCAAACAAATGTGGGAAAAGTTGAATGGAAGGGTTCATGGCAAAGAGTAAGTGTTGTTGCGGCTAAATGAATCTTACATAATAAAACTATTAGTTATTTAAATCACCCTGTATTTGGTCTAATCAAAATGTTTTTGGAAATACTGATATTTGTCACGTTCTGGGTTAGGCATGCGATTGACAAATTGCGTTCACATAAAAGAGTCAACTTATCGTGGGGAATATACACTAACCAAATTAATCAAACAGAAATATTGATTTACCGCATTGTTTAAAGTAATGAGTATACAGATGAAATTGATCTCGAAATCGAAATGGCATGCCCTGAATAACATGCCTCTAAATAAATCGAGCACCTTGTGAAAGCTTACTCTAATTTTAGATAAAGATGGTATTCTACGCTTATGCGGAGGTTTAGACAACGCAAATAACTTACCAATACATAAGAAGAGGTCAATTATTCTTTCAATATATAATAATAATATAACGCGATTATTTGTCCAACATCATAACGAGAATCAAGAAGCGTATAGAACACGTTATAAGTTATAAACTAAGTATAATCGGTGAAAAGGAAATGCCAGCTATGCAAAAAACTGAGGGTAGACCTACAACAATCGCTAATGGATCAATTGCAAGTTGACCTTGTCACACCATACATTTGGCCATTCATGTATACGGATTTGGAATTTAGCAATGTAGTACTATAATATATATAAAACCCAATTTAAAACACAAAAACGGGGTATTAAAAGTTAATCTTTCCAAGAGGTGAAAAATTTGCAACGCGAGAAATGCACTTCGACTATTTAATGCCTCCAGATTTGTGAACACCAGACAAAAACTGTATCTATGTCCGATTGAGGAGCATGAGAATGGAATGGTGAATGCTTTCAATTACTGAATTGATATTAAGGTCGTCTGCACATAAGAGAATGGAAAAAGGCCTCAAGATAAAAGTTTAGAAACCGTGGGCAGTTTAGAAATAGATCGATAATTACTACTAGATAATTAATCACTTTTAAAAATTGGGGTTTGAGGATATTTTCCAGTCAGCAATAAATTCATCAGGAGATACAGATACAGAAAGGAAAGCGAGAAATTTGAGATAAAACTCCATTCATTTGTCGTGTCTGTACCGAAATACTTTTAATACTGGTTTCATAATTCTTGATGAAATTTTTATACAATGCTTTATCTGGAATGTTAAATACTTACTTACTTACTTAATTGGCGCTATAACCGCTTAAGCGATTTTGGCCGAACTTCTCCTACAATTTTACGGCGGCCGGAATGTTAAATTGCATGAAATAAAATTGTAATAGGGTAACTTTTATGCACAAGTGTCGCTTTCGAGTGTGTTAGTCAAAATAGCGTATGATTACCTCTTAAGTGACTTAAAACTTTTACCTATGGGAATATTTGTGTTGTCTAGTTCTCTGCTAAGCACTTATTATAAATATATTAACGTATTTTATGTTTTATTTTTGTTTTACCGCAGAGATCTATTAGAAGAAAAAAATAAACAGTGCTTGTCGACCTCGAAACCATCTAGGTCATCTCAGAGGAGTTCCCAACGAATATGTCGTAATCTATATGATCCTGTTTTATGTTTTTTACTGATGAAATAATTAATAATTAATGACTGATGCTACATTTCGTGACACTCATGAAGAAGAAATTCGCGCCTTGATTGGAATTCTGGTATTGACAGCAGTGAGGAAAGATAACTACATGTCTACAGATGAGCTATTCAATGATCTTTGTCAACGTGTCGTGATAGATTCGATTTTTTGATACGATGTTTCCGAATGGATGATAAAAGTATACGTGCCACTCTTCGGGAAAGCGTTGTATTTACTCCTGTCAGAGAGATCTGGAATAGTTTTATAAACCTATGACTAAGTAATTATTATCCATGGACTCACGTAACTATAGAGGAACAATTACTTGGTTCCCTTGGCAAATATTATGTGAAGGACTTTGTTCTTGTTATGCTACATGCGACAATTGGTTTAGTTTGATCCTTTTGGCTAAAAACTAATTTCAGGAACCTTCTAAATTGACGACTGTGGGAACGGTGCGATTAAGTAAACCTGAAATACCTGAAAAGACTTTCTTTCACATTCAGTTTCAGTTTTTCCTTCTGCATATATCAGAGTATCATCTGCATACATTACAATCTTACAGTATTTTAATACACTTTGGATATCATTTGGGTCTTTGAGTCCTTTCAGAAAAATAGGAATTTAACCACTTCAGTTCAATATTGTTTACTCCATACTTTTTAGTTTGTTTTCCAATATTTTTCTATCTATTGTCTCGAATGCTCTTTTAAAATCAAGGAATAGGGCCATAATTTTTGTTTCCTTACCAACGCTTTTCCATTCATTTATTAAATAGTTTACTGCCGTCTCACAAGAGTGTTTTTTTTTCTAAAACCCGATTGGAATTTCGAAAACAGTTTGTTTTTGCCATATATTCCTCCAGTTGGTCCTTGACAACTTTTTCGAGCAACTTTTCTAAGGTTTCCTGTGTATTTATTGGTCTGAATTCCTCACATTTTTTTCGCTTTTTTAACTTTTTCTGCAGGTGATATCATTGATTCTTTCCATGTACTGGGGAACTCACCTTCGGATAATGATGCATTAATGATTTTCATTATTGGTGAACTTAACATCTCCCAATTATCTAAAATAATTTTTGGGCTAATCCTTTCAAAATCAAATTTATTTTTTAAGGATTTGCATAGCTTGTATTTATTGTATTGCTATTGTGTTGAACAGTTTCTATAGAGTTTTGTATACGCTTTACGCTTAGCAAGAAACATTCATTAAACTTATTGGCAATTTGATTACAATTGTCGTATTCAATTTGTTCAAATATAACCGTTTCTATTGTATTTGTATATTGTTTCGTTACTAATTTCTTAATTTCACCCCACATTCCTTTTTGGATCTTTGCTTGTAGAATTCTACCTGTAACGTACTTATCCTTTGCATGTTTTATTGCTACTTTATACCTGTTCCTTATTTTCTTGTATTCGTTCCACATTTCTCTTTGTTCTATAAGTTTTGCTATGTGGTAAGATTCCATTTTTTTATCTTTAATATACTAGTATGCAACTCTTTATTGAACCAATTATGCGAATGATTATTCACCTGTAATGTTTTTTACGTACATTTTCAGATATTACACATTTAATCCTATTTTCTACTTCCGCTGCACATTTGTTGATCTCATTTGTATGAAAAGGTCGTGCCATTTCTTTCCTAAGGTGAAGTGTAAATGAATCTTTATTAAATTTAAAATATTCAGCTTCAGTTTTCATGCGCTTCTTTTTTTATGCTGTATTTTTATTTCTAAATCTATAATTTCATGATCCGATATTTTATTATTCATATTAATTTTTACACTCAAATTTTGCATATTGGCTATTACGTAGTCTATCAAGGTTCTGGAGTTCGGTGACGTTCTCGTATATTCTGATACCATTTGGTTTAGGCCATTGCCATTTATTATATTTTCTATTTCCGCTTATAGAAGCCGTTTTTTTCCAATCCACATTAAAATTACCCGTTATTATGATGTCACCAGCTTTTTCCATTAATATTTCAATATTTTCCTGAAAGCATTTCACATAATTCTCTTTCAGAGCTCCTTGGTGATCGGTAAATTGCTATAGCAATACGTTCATGTTTTCATAACTACAACTACATCCTAATATCCACATTTTTGAAGGAACCGATTTTTCTATTATTGAAATGATTGTTAAATTTAATGATAAAATAGATATCATTGATCAAACCACCGACAGAAAGGACTATTTGTTATAAGAAAATCAAATAATGTCCTTACAATCAGCCTATTTCTTCATTTACACCGCCACCCCTGGAGGGCGCTTGGATTATGCTGCATCGAAAAAACAGGCAAATTGGGCGAAAAATTGAACTTCTACCGTAAAAAAGACGTCATACCCTTTTCAAATAAAAAAACACTATATATATTTCGAAATTATAAACATTCACCTATACAAAACCGTTGAGTATTTTCAATTCGATTGAAAAACTTTTTTTTAATAAACTTTTTAAGACGAAAAACTTAAAAAAACGGTTTTTTGACTTTGAAAAAAGATTTTGGGGTGTTAGAAATCATTTGAATGTGGTTTCGTGTACTATTCGACCAGATGAACAATCTCTACTAGGTCGCTTCAAAAGTATATTCACTTTATTTTTTTTGGTCGGACAGTGTAATTAGACGGTTAAGTCTCACAATGGCAGTTATATGTTTTCAGATAGTTATGCATATATCGATCATCGAGATATCGATGTTCAGTTTTCATCCCTGTTTGCCATTAAATACCAGAACGTTTTGCATCGTAATTCTGCAAAATTTATATTAAGATTCCACACCAAAAATATAAATTATGCATGTATTAAAGCTTTTGGCGTAGAATACGTCTTACCTTACGGTATGGGCAGCAATGTCAGGTTTTTATTGTTGTAATCTCTATTTCTTTAATTATAAGGAAACGGCTCGATTAATTTTTTTTTTTTTTTTGTAGTCAAATGAAGATGTTAGCTTTCGTTTGACATACATTTCATGTTGGTTGATATCTTCCTAATATTTAAATTTCTCAAATGAAAATTGTATAAACACATGCACACAAATATGTGTGTGGTGTTTGGTTGAGTGTTTGCTGTTGGGCGATTTAAATGTACTCGTGCAGCCCTTTCTTTGTATTGCATAATTTTAGGCGGGCAAGTTAAAGTAGAGTAAAAGAAGAGAAAATGCTGCCAAGCACTGCAAAAAAAATAATAAAATTAATTCGCGTATGTTATTTATCATTTATCTTTACTATTGATAACAGCCATTGACTTCGTTTTTGCGAGAAATTTAATTGATAATTTAAAAACATTTTTATCCTATTTTTCCTATCATAAGCTTATGTATATCATCCAAAGTAACTATCAAATAAAGAAATTCATTTGCTTGTATTATTTATCATTTATTGTTACATATGTTTTCTGTCTTATCGGATGGTTTTTCTTCATATCTTTGACATTTATAGTACAATTTCCGTCTCGAGAAAACGAGGAGGCGTTGAGTACACACCAAACAGCGAAGAAGAACAGCAATTCGAACAAAATCTTAGCGGCACGAAAAAAAACATTCGTAAAACGCAGTGCGCTAGCTAGCAGTAAAACTTATGTATTTATCGATTCCATAAAGTTATATACCGGAGTAGTAGTAGTAGTTAATAGTAGTGGTAGTAGTGGTAGTCGTAGTAGTTGAACTAGTTAGTAGTAGCTAGTGCTAATAGTAGTAGTAGTTTGTAGTAAGTACTTAGCATAAGTCGAAGTAGTAGTAGTAATAGAAGAAGTAACAGTTGTAGCTGGTAGCAGTATAGTATAGTAGTAAAAAATAGTAGGGGAAGCAGTTCTTTCGTTTCGTTTCGTTTATTATTCGTTATTCGTTTACAATAAGACTTAAAATACTAAAATGCAACCCGCGAAGCAACAGTGCTTATCTGCAGGTTTATAGCTATTTGACATTAACATTTATTCTTATACATATGTATGTATGTATATCTATATGTGAAGATTAGTACAATTTCTCCGACTTAATTTCAATTTAAATTAATCTTGAATCGAGACGGAAATTGTTCTAAATAATTTCAAATGATTTCATACATATTACATAATTTTAAACATTCGATTATATAATTGTTTAGAAATGTATTACAATAAGCTTTTGATATGATTTTTAATTAAATATTTTCTTTTGGATGTGTTTGGTAGATTTATTGGCAGTTCATTAAAAAGTGTTGGGAGCAATACTGAAAGCGAATTTTTGGTATAGTTGTTTAAAAACTTTGGCACTACTAGCCTATTCTCTAGACATTTTCGTGTTTCATGTTTATGAGCAATCGGTATCTTAAACGTACATATTTTCATCGTAAAACTCAGTTAGAACCGTTATTTTAAAAATCGACTTAACGTCAAGCAACTTCAATGCCCTATTTAGCTGAAGATTCGGAGTGTATATATTTTTTTTCTTTGCTAGTGTTTTTAAAATATAATTTGGCTTTGTTGTAGCAGAGAACGTATATTAAATGAGAAGCCTCATGACTGAATTTCAGTGTTAATTGTCAAAAGTCGAAAAATCTTCAATATACCCACTCATGGAAATGCACCACAATGAGAGCGGCAAGTTAACAGAGCTGAGCAGAGACAATATTTCTTTTAACAGAGAATAAATTCAAATAAAAGTTGATTGTTCTTATACCAATTTTAGATTACGCAATGATATACATACATAAATGAATTAAAGGAAAAATTGAAATAGTTATATTTTCATATTTAACGAGACATTTGGTTTATTTAAATATGTAAATGATAGCATTGAGGCAATTTTGATTGTATGCAAGCACGCATATGCCAAAACAACTTGGCTCATCTGCTGTTTTCCCGACGGCCTTTCAAATTTGCATATTGTGTAGTTTTATGGGTTGTTTGAAAACATATATAAAATTTAATATAAGAGGAAAAAGCTGAAGAGATTCTTACAATAAAAGAAAAAAATTTGGCTTAAACTAAAGTAATTTGTCGAATTTATTAAAAAAGAAGCAGGCTGTGTCAGAGACACGACCATTAAGTTTAACGTAGAATACGCCATCCGATAAGACAGAAAACATATGTAACAATAAATGATAAATAATACAAGCAAATTAATTTCTTTATTTGATAGTTACTTTGGATGATATACTTATGTACATAAGCTTTGCAGTGCTTGGCAGCATTTTCTCTTCTTTTACTCTACTTTAACTTGCCCGCCTAAAATTATGCAATACAAATCGCCCAACAGCAAACCCTCAACCAAACACCACACACATATTTGTGTTCATGTGTTTATACAATTTTCATTTGAGAAATTTAAATATTAGGAAGATATCAACCAACATGAAATGTATGTCAAACGAAAGCTAACATCTTCATTTGACTACAAAAAAAAAAAAATAAAAAATTAATCGAGCCGTTTTCTTATAATTAAAGAAATAGAGATTACAACAATAAAAACCTGACATTGGTGCCCATACCGTAAGGTAAGACGTATTCTACGCCAAAAAATGAAAAAAAATGCGAAATATTAAAATATCAAAGCATATTCATTCTTTAACATGATTTTTTATAATATAATAAATTTTACTACGAGTTTGCTTCCAATTTAGTATTTAATTTGGTTTCCAATGTTGATTTCCTTTTTCTGTAGATGCGAAATAATATGCGATTTACATACTTGCATACATTAGAAATTTGTTTATTTGTATCAAAAATTTGTCTTAACAAAAAATATCCACACGAAACTGAATCAAGTAGCGATTAAGTTTCAGCTAACTAATTGTATTATGTGGTGCAGTTACTTCAGGAGACGCCGCAATATTCTTTATGCTTTCGTTTTGCGCGAGTTCGGAACCGGGCCACGCGCTTAAATTTGGGTGGGGATTAACTTAGATTTTTACTTTTTTCATACTTTCAGAGAATACCCCATGCGTAATACATTTGAATGTACAGTCATAAATAACTAATATGTCATCAAGTATACAATCATATAACCACACATCCATATGCACATATATCGAAATACTTAAATTCATATGCATCCATGTACAAACATACACACTTACGTGCATATGCTTAAATTCAACCTTGACCTACGCTAAATCTAAATCAAATCAACGCAGCTGCACTTGTGCCTGCGCCAGCGCCAAATATTCTAAAATGTCTGAAACTACAATACAACAACAAAAAACTCATTCATAAACGCGTGCGCGTATTCTTGAAAAAAAATTCCGTTCATTCATAAGCGCGAGCATTTCATCTCCCCGCTCACGCAATTGCTCCCCTCAACAATCTTTTTCGCGGCGAACACAAAAATGCTAAAATCCTCAATTTTGCAACCCATCGACGGTTATTGAAAAGATTCAACAATATTGTATTTTGGCAGTGGCGTAACAATAGGGTGGCAGGGCTGGCAAAATGCCACGGGCCCCCGACCTAAGAGGGCCCCGGCCCAAGAGGCCGCGAGCGCAAAAATAATTTTTTACATTGTACCTGAGTATTTTATTTTATTTGAAAAGTATATTTTTATAAGTTCTGCTTAAAATCCAAAGTGAGACAACTAAAGTCCATAATACAATTTCAAGTTAATCGTGAAGCATTTCAACCAACCTAAACAAAAAGATGTGGATTCATTTTTAGAGATGTACACGTTACCCGTGACGAGTAATTTTACGTACTTATGACCGTCAAAAAACTGTCAATCAAAATACCGGTGATTACACATCAGTATTCATTTTAGAACGCATCCATTGGTTTCTACATATTCTGTCGCGGTACGTTGGCAACGCGGGTGAGTATTGACGATCAGGGAATTCCCCTTTTTGCTTTCATTTTTTTCGTGGCGCTGCTGCTGGGACGAGCTAGCAACACTATGTTAGGGGAATTCCGGATTTGATATTTTTTTATGAGGGCTCTACTGAGTGCGTATTCTTTGTGTGATTATTTTTGTTAATTGGTGATTTGTATCTTTGATTTTTCGTATTTTTTGTTCTTTTATTGAATATGAAAATGGTGGCGAAGTAAAGTTGATTATGAAAGTTAAATATTAAAATGTCTAGTTCCAGAAAATATTTAAGTGGGAGCGAAAAACGAAAGAGAAAGAGGGAGACTGAAGAAAAAAATAAAAAGCTACCTAAAATTAGTCAGTACTTGAAAAATGATGACTTAAATAATGAAAAGTCTAGTGAACAGTGCTCCAAAAGTGAAGAATTGGACCTTACTAAAAGTATACCAGAATTATCAGACGCAGCACCCAACACGAGTGACTATCCAGACCCAGAACAACCACAACAGGGTACTAGCAATAATCAAAGAGAATTATATTTCAGCATGAACAGTATTGTATCTTCGCCATATGTTACTGATAAGGGTAATTTTAAAGAGCTAACTGATCAGGTGAAGAGGTTCGTGATTGAAAACGGACATTGTAATCCTAAGGGCCCTTTCTTAAAAGATAGCGACAATAGATCTTTTCTAGAAAAACATTACTATATGGTTTCCAAGTCTGGCGTGGAACTTGAACGTACATGGCTATCCTATTCTTTAATACTTCAGAAGGCGTATTATGAACCGTGTTGGTTATTCGCAAATCGGGCATCTAAGAAAATACAAAATGTTTGGGTTGAGGGCTATGACGACTGGAAACATATTGTAGATGCCATACAAAGACACGAGGCATCAAAAATTCATCTGGATTCCTGTCTTACGTATCAACAGTGGCGGCTACATGGAACACTCGATGAAGAGCAAGAGTCTATGATCAAAAAAGGAAAATCTTTTTGGCGCAAAGTACTTTTTAGGCTCCTTGATGTTACTCTGACACTTTCAACGTGTAATTTAGCCTTTCGTGGCCACAGAGAAAACGCAGATAGCAGTGATCCAAGCTCCAAAGGAAACTTTTGGAGTATTGTTGAGTTATTAGGAAAATACGACCCGATTTTACGAGAATTGTTAAGTAAACCAAAGGGCCAGATAAAATACTTAAGTCCAAAAATACAAAATGAGCTAATTTCTGTCCTGGTTCTAAAAGTAGAAAATGCACTCATAAATGAAATAAATGCTGCACCATTCTACTCTATCATATTCGATACAACTCAATATATTTCAAAAATTGATCAAATGTGTGAACTTTACCGTTATTGTATGATCGAAAAAGATAATAATGGGATCCCAAAGCCACTTGTCATTGAAGAAACATTTTTAGGATTTCATGAAGTTAAGGATCAAACTGCCTTAGCAATGTCCAAGCAAATTATTAAATCCATAAATGGCAAAAATATTCCTCTAAATAAGTGTCGAGTACAAGGATATGATGGTGCTAACACAATGAAAGGGACTTATGGTGGAGTTCAAAAACTCATAAAAGATGTCGAGCCAAATGCCGTATATGTTCACTGTGCTGCTCATAATTTAAATCTAGTACTCAATGATGCAATGAGAGAGGTTATTGATATGCAAAATTTTTTTGAAACAGTTCAACAAATTTATAATTTTTTTGGGCATAGTTTCAGAAGATGGAATATTTTATCAAGTTTTATATCTAATAAAGAAAGTGAGTCTTCAACTTCAATAACATTAAAAACATTAAATCCTACTAGATGGGCAGGACGTTATGATGCCGTTTTTGCTTTAAAAGTTCGGTTTGTTGAAGTCCAAAAAGCGCTAACGGAAACAATTCTGTTAAGTCGCAAATCAGATGAAAGAAATGAAGCTGTTTCACTCAAAAAGAAGATCGAAAACTACCTTTTTAGAATGTTATTGGCTTTCCATTGCAAGATCCTACTTACTATCGATGCAGCCTCTAAAGCACTTCAGTCTAAAGCCACCGATCTTTCAAATGCCTTAAAACGTTTGAAAATTTGTCTGGAAGAATTGGAAAGGTATCGACATGAATTTGAAAATTTAAAAATGGAAGCAAATAGTGTAGCAGAAAAATGGGCCATCACCCCTGCATTTTCTAAAACTCGTCAGAGGAAGGTTAAACGCCATTTTGATGAGCTTTGCGAAGATGAGCGTCTCCAAGATCCGGAAAGTTTGTTCAAAGTGAACATATTTTATCGAGTATTGGACATCATTATAAACCATCGCGTTTCCTTCCAATGAATGAAATTGTTTCAAATTTCAGTGTTTTGCAGCCTTCCACTTTAAAAGTTTTAAATGACACTGATCTATTACATAAAGCTCTAGAATTTGTTGAGATATATAAAAAAGACATATCTGAATTCAGAGACGAAATAGAAAAATCTTCGTGTATTAGAGACCTTGCTGATTTATTAATAATAAAAAATCATTTTATGTCCTGCAGCTTTCCTGAAGTATGCACTGCATTAATGTTATTTCTTACAATTCCTGTGACTACAGCTAGTGCTGAACGATCATTTTCAAAACTTAAATTGATAAAAACGTATTTAAGGAACTCTATGGGACAAGACAGGTTATGTAACTTGGCTATTCTATCTATTGAAAATTCTTTGATGATGTTATAGACACTTTTGCGGAACAGAAAGCTCGAAAAAAAGATTTTTCTTAATAAATATCTTATTGAAATTAAATTGTTATTTTTATTTCATTGTAAATGTATGTAGGTTTCCTCACGATGTTGTTCCTTCGCCGAAAAGCTAGCGAATATACATATGATGAATGCATTGAGGTATTATGTTCTATGGATGAATGTGAAGTCTCCAATACGCATTGGGCTAGCATGGGGACTACAGACCATTCCTTCTCGCCTAAGAGGGGAGGCCAATGGCCATCAGTGGGGCATATACAACGTGTAATTGAGTCCGCTGAAAACCTCGAAGTTTATTAAAATTAAACTGAGTACAACGTGACGATTTTTACTGATAGGGCCCCGTCAAAATAATTTGCCACGGGCCCCAGATGGTATAGTTACGCCACTGTATTTTGGCAACGTAGTCTGACAAATTGCTGGCACTTTTCTAGAATGTTCTAGAATATTCCAGAACTTTTGTCCAAATGCGCATCAATTCATTTGCGTACACGTGCACGCGCAATTGGCGAATCGACTCAAAAATTACCGAAAAACAGAAAAGAATATTCTTTTGGTTACCATTCCCTTTCGCTTTCCTCCCTTCTCTAATCCAAATTGTTGCATAACTCCTCTTCCGTCTCTACTTGTCCCGCTGACAATCAAAAAGCAGATGTTTTCTCGGATTACTACTTTTTCTTCTTTGTTTCAGTTTCAGTTGGATTCGTAAATTGCTCTTCTTCTTTACGTACACATTGCTATGCTTTGCATATAATACAATATAAAGAAATTGCATTAAATTATTTTATTAATTAATATTAGAAAAAAGTGTTTAAAAAAATTGTCTTAATTAAAATTAAATTTGAATTTTTTCACATCATCAGTTACTAGAAAACGGAAATTTTTACATAAATTTTAATAAAAAGATCCATTATATTAAATTCGTTTATATTACATTATAAATAAAAATGAAATTTCAATAAAATATTTATTTATTTGCACGATAATAGACAATTTTTATATTATTAAAACCAATTTAATCACCTGCAACACCACTGATAAGTTACATTATTTTTCTCTCTAACTACAAATTCACGCTCTAGCACTGTTAATATGGGTCTCTACTGTTAAATTAAGTGGGTCTGCTGTGTATTAGCGGAGAAAAAAAATTAGTTTGGTGTGTACAGCAGACCCCCCTGGCAGCGGAACGAATCACGGAATGGACTGGGATGAGCCTTCTCTATAATATACGTTCTCTGGTTGTAGTTTTCTACAGTGTATCGAAGAACCCCATCCCGTGATCCCATGTCTTAGATACGACTCTGTTAATGCTAAATACGCTTGATGCAATACATCATACTTGCTACAATAACTCAGGTGTTTTAAAAAGTAAGATGTAGATCGAAGTTTATTTTGAAGATGGGATATGTGCGCATTCCACTTAAAGTTTTCGTCAAGTATAATACCGAGAAATTTGTACGTGTTAACGATGTCTATTTCCTTGGTACAGTCATAGGGTGTCAGGTTTTTATGAAGGCAGTCGTAATTATGACATATTTATATTGACAATAACTTCCTCCATATTTTTTTTCAATAACCGGGAGGATAGATATCGGTCGATAATTCCGTGGGTCAGATTTGATTCCGGCTTTGAAAATAGGTTTTATGACTGATAATTTTAATGACTAAGGTACCGCACACTGAGTAAGACTAAGGTTGACAAGATTTGCTATTACAGGGGCTATAACAGGCGCTATTATTCTAAGATCCTTTGGTCGAATTCCGTCAAATCCAGGACCCTTACTTTCATCAAGGCTTTGTATGATTGTCAATATCTCGGTGTCACTAGTTTCCGTAATATATATTGAGTTGGGTATCTTACAATCTGATATGTTTATGGACCTAATATCGCAGTTATGAATTACACTTTTTATTTCCTTACTAAATGTTGTTGCAAAATTATCACATACAGTTTTTATGCTTTCATTTTGAAAGCTTTGGACTATGTGTTCACCTGGACGGATTTTCCTACGACCAACGATCTCTTGTTCTCTGTACTTCTTTGTTGACATAATTTCTGAATTTCTTATAATCTGTTTCTATTTTTTTGTCTTTTGGTTTTGCTTTCCATTTTCTATATAATTTATCCCTGCTATCACATAAAGTTTTTAGTTCATTTGTCATCCACTTGTTCGATTTTCTCTGTGTACTATTGTTATGGGTAACAGCTGAGTTTTCGTACGCACACTTAAAAGCGAGTTTTAACTTATCGCACATCTCATCTACATCAGTTGACCAGAGAACGTCATTCAGTTTACTTGAGTTATCTGTTCAAAAAACTTTGTGTTGCTTATTTTAGTCATAAATAGTTGTTCGTCTTTCGTACATTCGTTATGCTCATTGAAAGCAATGCTGCATGTTAAAGAGCAATGGTCTGTTATGTTTGTTTGTATAACTCCAGCTGATATGTCAGCGGACCTACTTCTAATAAATATGTGATCAATACACGTATGCGTACCTCTCTTTATATCAACTCGAGTAAATTCATTTATTACTCTTTGCATTCCGTATGACGACAGCATGTCTAGGTACAGATTTGCATTGTCATTATTAGCGTCAATTATATTAATGTTCATATCACCAATTACTATTACACATTCTTCTTTGTTTGCCTTTTTCAGTATACTCTCAAGCTCATTAACAAATGTCCGAACATAATTTTGTGGTGGCCTGTATATAGCGTGAAATGTGCATGCTATGCTGTTGTTGTTGCAGACTACATTTATTTCGATAGTCTCAAACGAATTTACACTGTAAGAAATGCTTTCATAACTAAAATTCTCTTTCACATATACTGCAATCCCTCCCCCGCTTTGTTGGCTCCGGTTTAAGAACTCTACGTTAAATCCATTTATACAAACTAGACTTTGCTCATCATACGTGATATTTGTTTCAACTAGTACCAATATATCAATGCTATCAATAAGTGTATCAATTTCTACTCGGAATATGTTAAGTTTTTTTCTTAAAGAACGTATATTTAAACAAACGCATTTCAAATCATATCTTGTGAAGCTTGATGTATCAATTTCTGCAAATGGTTGGAATGTTTTTCCTAATATAGTGTTCATCAAAAAATAAGTATTTTAAAATGTATGTAAGTGATATTGAAAAAAAATGAGAAAAGTTAATTTGTGTAAAAATAAGTTCGTGTGAGAGTAAGTGTATGTGAATTTAGTAAAGAAATGTGTATTTAATCAAATCGATATCTAAATCTGAGTTAATATAAGTAATTTTATCGTTTTCACTTTTCTTTGCTAAAATGCGACCCCCTTTTACCCATACAAATTTCCAGCTCGACGCCTTTGCCTTATTCCTAGCGGTCCATAGTAGACGGCGATTTGTTTTTGTCAAATCATCATTGATGTACACGCGGCTTTCAGCACCTTTACTGCAGTTTGGTTCTCCTCCATCCACTTTATTAGCGTACAGCTTCTTTCCACGCATATTTGTCAAGAATTCCTTCTTTTTCAATATAGACGAAAATTTGACGAGAATGTTTTCTCCTTTGCCTTTCATCCGCGAAATATCAACCACATCGTTACCACTCAAGCTGACATTAGCAAAGTTGGCGATGCGTTCGAATATAGCATGAAGATTGTCGTTTTCTTTTTTATTGACATTTCTTACAACAATATTTTTTTCCAATTTTGTTGCTCCATGTTATTTATTTTGCGTTCCAGTGCTGATAAACGAACATCTTTTGCATTGCATTTTTCATGAAGATCGCCAATTTGCTTCGTTAATTCCGACATTTTGCATTCAAACATGGAGGTTGTGTTTTTTAATTCGTTTTTTAAATCATATTGCAATTGAGTAAAGTTTGTGACCATATCTTCAATCAGACGTTTTATGTCCTTTGTGTCTGTTTTTAGGTCACATATACATATCAGATTGCACAATGATGCCATTAAACTCGTCATTGCTGCCGGTTTTTTGATTTTCATTATCGTGCATAACTGTTGGGTGTAACAAAATCGGAGAAGGATTTGATTTTGTAGATATTTGTTTTGACGTGCACTCTGCTAGTGAGGATGGTTTTGCTCTTTGCCTGCTCTTATGGCATCTCCAGTTTCTACGTCGGTCAGAGTTCATGGTTATATACATATGTAGCGTCAGAAATTGTAGTGCATGCAGAAAAATGATACATGTTTTTACATATCCCACATGCAGCATATTCACCATTGGCAGGCAAAGGCTTTTCACATTCGCCGCATATAGAGATTGTTGTGCTCAAATCATCGTTTGACGTTTTTATTATATGTATATTTTAATGTTTGTTTTTAAAATGTTTGTTTTTAAAATGTGTGGCTGTGTATTATTTTCTATTTTTCAACTTTTGTATTGTTATTCACGAGCTTACTCAAAACACGTCCAAGTGGGCGTCTGGCTTGGAGCAAGCGGTTCGCTATATAAACCTGTCTCAATAAAAAAAGGAGGTGAATGAATGCGAGCTGGGTTTGGGACCGGCCAAGTAAAAAACGTATGCCAATTTTAGCAAACCTCGAATTAGATCTCCCTTTTTTGATGACGACCACACGCAATGTTTTAAGGAATATGAATTGAGGGCATGCACCTGAAATATCCAAACCTTAATTGGGAAGATGTCCCTACCCGGCTGGTTGATGTCCTTGTAAGAGCAATTGCTGACATCACCGCCATACAAGCAATGAAATGAACGGGGCAGGGTAAGAAAACCATTCGACCTTGCGACGTCTATTACAGCTGTCATGTAACGGAACGCAACTTCGGTGTAAGATTTGTGGTGGGAGAGAGAATTCATCGGCAAGTACTGTACGAAATTCGTGAGTTTGAAGAGCTTGAGATGCTAGCAGACAGGATAAGCTTTCGAAAATTTTACCAAAAGGTGCGGCGACTTACGGAAGGTTTTAAGACTGGGGCAAATTCCTGTAAAAACAAGAATGGCGACCTAGTGACTGATGTCCAAAGCACACTAAAATTGTGGAGGGAACATTTCTACACTTTGCTAAATGCTGACAGCGTAGTGTCGCCGGAGAAGATGATTATCCCGAACCCCAAATAGCTGATTAGGGCATTAGCATACCATGATCCGACCTCGATGCAGTTCGAATAGCAAAATAACGCGGCTAAGGAAGAACAAAGCCGCTGGAGCTGATGGGTTACCAGCTGAGCTATTCAAGTATGGTGGCGAAGATCTGGTAAGGAGCGTGCCTCAGAATATGAACGGACGAATGCATGCCGGCCGATTGGAATTTAAGTGTGCTCTGCCCTGCAATATGTGCCAACTAGTGCGGGATCAGCCTCTTTAACATTTCATGCACGGTTTCATCGAGCGTATTGTGTGAACGACTGAAGCCAACCATCAACGAACTGATCGGATTTTATCAGAGTGGCTTAAGACGTGGTCAATCTATCATCGACCAGATATTCACGATACGCGAAATGTTAGAAAAGAACCGTGAGAAGAGGGCCGGCACAGACAGGTTTCGACAGCAGGAAATGAAGTTGCTTTAATGCCGCTATGTCTGAATTTGGTTTCCTTGTAAAACGAATACGGCTATGCAAAGTAATGCTGAGCAACACCACCAGCTCAGTCAAACGAGATTTCATTATGTTAATTCGACGAGATTTCATTAATATAATTCAAGCTGCAGAACTAAACCATTGAGTCACCATATTTTATAAGAGACATTATTGGCCTCAACAGCTATTAATTCTGCCTTTTCCCAGCTGGATAAAGGCGAAGCGAATGGGGCTGGAGGTGAAAACGAGGAAATCGAAGTACATCCTGTTGCCAAATAAGCAGTCAGCGCATTCGCATCTTGGCTCCCGCGTCTCTGTTGACAGCTACAATTTTGACTTCGTTTATCGTGGAACCAGCATTAACATCAACAACAATATCAGCCTCGAAATCCGACGAATAATATCTATTGCCCATAAGTGCTACATTGGGCTGAGTTGGCAAACTAATAGTAAAATCCCTTTCTCGACGAACGAAAACTACGCTCTATAAATCCCTCATTATGGCTGTGCTATTGTGTGGCGCAGATGCATGGACACTGTCAACATCAGATAAGATGGAGTCTTCGAGAGAAAGACGATGGAACGATGAGTTGTAGGAGTTTTATAACGACAGTGACAGAACAGTGACTAGGTCATGTTGTACGTATGGAAGAAAATGCTTCAGCCCTGAAAGTATTTAACGCGTTACCCGCTGCTGGTGGCATGAAAAGACCAGGTGGAACATGATTTGGCATCACTTGGTGTCTCTAGTTGGCGCCAGTTAGGAAAGCAAAGGAACATCTGGCGCCCTATGTTGAAATCGGCCAAAATCATTCAGGTGGTTAAAGTGCCAATTAAGAAGAAGAGAAGAATTGTGTGAGTAGTCGTAGTAGAAGTAGTCGCAGTAGTTGTAATAGTAGTAGTGGAAGTAGTGGTAGTATTAGTTTGTGGTAGCAGTAGTAATAATAGCTGTACTTATATTGGTACCAGCAGTAGAAGTAGTAGTATTAGTATTAGTTTTATTATTATTATTAGTAGTAGTAGCCGTTAATAGTACTTATTAGTAGCTGTATTGGTAGTAGTAGTAGTAATAGGAATTAGGAGGTCTAGTTAGAATTAACACTTAGTAATAGTAGTGGAAGTAGTAGTAGAAGTGGTAGTTGCACATAATATATACATTCAATGTTTTTATTGATGTTATCGCACATAAGGGTCGTGTCGCGTCTTTCTGGCGCCAAGTAAAAAATCACTTTCATGCCGCTAAAGAAGTTTTACCTAAAAAATTGTTACTAGTGGTGGGCATTTTTTTGCTTTCGACAAATGTGCGCCCGACAAGGAAACAATTGTGACAAATACCTCAATATATTTAGTGCATTGGGGCGATACGAATCGATTGAAACGCTTTGCTTTTTGTTATTCACGCAGGCCCAGCTGGAAGCATTACAATATTCAAATGAAATAATTGAATTACCTGGTTTACACAACAAAATTTTTCGCTTGCAGCAAAATCTAACGTTAGATTAAAGTTTTCACTAACGCTACTGCTAAATCTACTACGAAATTATGTAATTCGTCATTATAAATATTTCTCGATTAATAAGAATACGAGAAATATATCGCTAAGATTCGACCTGACGCGTTCGATCTAGATGAGCTGATATTGGCTAGACATATTTTGACAAAAATTTTAACTAATACTTTTAGTTATATGTAAGTGGCAGTTTATTAGATTCCACAATCAGCCTTTTATTCGGATACCCCAATATAATTCACGTTTCTTGCCCAATACAAATATAGGATATATCTATAAATTTAACAAGTTTTAAATAATTTAATATACAAATATTAGTTTCAACTAAGCAATGAGCTGGGTAAAGGCCAAAACGCGTGTAAAATAATAGAAGTTTCTGTTAAGTAGAATCTTGGTAGCGCATGACACTCATCATAGCCAGATGTACCTAAACAAAGCCCTCAGGATTATGACTAAGCGCCATTGACGCAAACGAAATTAAAGAAATATTTAAATAATTCTACCAATTATGTCTGAGTTGCCTACCCGTAATCAATAACGACATCGATTAACTCCAAAACTCTACTCAATCTATTAAGCCAAAAGTTTCAGAGGTCCCATGCAAGAATATCACACCCGCGGCCAACCTTTGTAGGCATGTGCACTGCTCCTTACGTCTAGAACCCACGAATACGTAATGTGACGAAGTTCGATAAGTAATTAGGAATGTACCCTTGGTTAGTTGGTTTCAGTGGGCCTTCACCCTATTAACATGCGATGGTGACAGGAATGGCTTACCGAGTGTCTTTACCCTCATCATAGCGAGAGCTGGGCACTCGCACAGTAAGTGTTGGTCTGCCTCTCTGAAACCCAGGACCTCGCAGCTGCGAGGTGAAAGTAACTGCCTGAATAGCCGCTTGACTATCTGGGAATATATTTCGGCCTGAAAAAGCTTGCATGCTCCGGCAGGCGGAATAATAATTTTCGACTATATTTCCCAACGAATACCATGATCTTAGATTTTAGATAATTTTATCTTTGGCTCGTCCGTAAAGACAGTTAAGCCGTGAGTGAAAGATTAGTTTGTTATGTTAATATGAATCATGTCAAGATTGCTTACTATGATCTATGTCAAGCCATGAAGATTTTTAATATCACTTTGTAATTTAAGTGAATCCCTGTTTTCATCTCTCTTTGTTTCACTGTCCACCTGTTCTGTTATTATTTGAAGTATAAATTGGTAATTAACAAAACCGGAACCATTTGCTAACTTTCCTTTGGACACGCGTTACAAGTGGGAGCGAAAACTGGGGCAAGTTTTCTAGTTCCATTCCAGCTTCCACATTTTTGCAGTGTGTACACCGTGTGAGAGCGCAAAGCTTTAATCTCAGTGCGTTGATAGTGGAGTTGTGCCCGAGCGTCCGCGTTCTTTAGAAAACCCCAAAGCACGCTGTCTGATAGCGCTGTTACCAGCTGAGTTTTCGATAAAAATATCTACCGTTCGAAATATCCCTTGGGCATGATCTCATAACACCATGTACCCTTAACTAATTTTGGTTTCATATTGGCCTGGAAAAATATAGGCGACTAGTATGAACATAATCGGTCACCGTAGCTGAGTGGGTAGCGTGTGCGCGATTAATTATGGAGGTTCCGGATTCAAATCATGGTCGAGACAAGTAACAACAAGACAATTTATAGAAGAATTTTTTCTAATAGCAGTCGCTCCTAGACGGGCAAAGGCAACCCTCCGTGCGTATTTCTGCCATGAGAAAACTTCTCACAAAAATCATTTGCCGTTCGAAGTCGGCATAAAACTATAGGTCCCCCAATTTGTGGAACAATATCTATGTATACGCACACCAAAAATTGTAGGAGACGTTCGGCCAAACTTCAAATCTAACACAACAATTCTATGGTTTTACTTTCAAGTGCTTGGTGCTAAGAACACAGCGCCAAATTATTATTTTTACATTAGTTGCAAATAAAATAATACATATAAACACCCTTTTTAACGTACCATAAGTGCCTGAAGATACCGAAATCTCCATCAAATATTTATAAAGACAACCATAACTAATCTCAATGTATAATTATACGACACTTATAGTATATCATTTACGAAATTATGTTTATTAAGTTAAAGTGTGAAGTGTATTGGTACACAATTTGGTAGAGTTTTATAATGTACATAGTTTCGGAGATATATGGAGGTACCTATTTGTCTAAAGTTACCAGTGGTACATTTCGTTAGTTTCATATTAGCTTAACAAAAAAGATTTGACAGGCAAACTTAGATTGGGGAGATTGAAAAAGTAAAATATTAAAATGTTCAGTCTAGGTAATAATATCCAAAAACAGCAACTTCCGTGGCAACTATGATAATGCTATGCGATAGTATTTATTTATTATTTCCAATGCTTAATCAAAGGAGCTCAAATTATTTTAAAGTAATTTTAATATGTAAGATATCTCCTGCTATTTATATTTGTATTTGGCATGAACATTTGGTATAATTTGAAAACACATAAAACGACAGTGCAATTAAGTATAACTGAAGCTTTAGTGATAATGAAAATTACGATTCAGTACAATGTGTCCAAACCTACTTTTGAGTATTCAACAAAATATGTGTAGAATGTTTTAACAGTATCGGACTATTATAAATTATGTAAGTACTTACCCACCACCTCCACCTATTTTCCCAGAATGACGACGAGCAGCTCTTGATTTATACCGTGTAAGTCCTCCCGTATTTAGGAAGCTACCGGATCGAGGTATTGCTACTCGTGTTAATATGTCTCCATTGGTTTCGGTACGTAGACCACTGCTAGAGTTACCACCCATTGAATCCGTAACTGGCAAGAGCTCGCTACCTAAAAAAAGAAAAGTTTTGCCACAGTTTGCTAGATACTTATCTACTTTATAAATATTTATATCGCATGCGCTCACCTCCGAAGTCATCAGCAGCGGTTTCATTAAGTCGAATGATATTTCGAACGCTTTTGTTGCAAGAGGAGGTTCCTTCATGAAGGTTGTTTGGAATAGGGGTAGCACGTTTATTTTTATGGGATTTTTGCATACGTTCCTCCGATGTGGTTTCCGCTTCTGTGATAATGTTTTTGCCAGAAGTTAGAGAGCTATTTGAAATATGCTTCTTCCGACCCATTCTTGGAGCAGATGACTCGTCGGCTCCAAAGCTTTCGCTTGAACTACGAAAAGCATTATTTCGTCCATTGTGCAGGACATGGGAATGCGATAAATAGTTTGAACCAGTACGGGCCGAACTACTGGTAATACTAATACAACTAATTCCATTTTGGTTGCGCGGCGTACGTCTCTTGGTGCTGCGGTATGAACTTGAATTCACGTGTGCCATTAGGCTCTGGTACAGTGTTGCAGCAATAACGATTGCATCTTCGGTAGTTTGACAGATAAATGCATGACATTTTAGATTTTTAGGTAAACCTGCACTGCGCATCACTACCGCAAAAATTGGAGCATGCCCGGTGCTTGGCACTTGGTGTTTCTCTGTTCCGCTTTAAAAGCAATAAAATAGTTAAATTTGTGATAACATGCGGGCGGACTAACAAAAGGTCGCTAATATGGTTCCAAGTAATATACCCACACATTTTAATTTCATATGTATACAAACCACTTCGAACGTTCGTTCTATCCACATGCCGTCTGTGAGTAATTAAATGGTAAGCCGACTATTTCTTATTTGCGACTTTTCCTGCACTTTTCTAAATGCTGATAATTTGCAATAAAAGTTACAGTGAAATACCGTAATATAATTCTTCATCATTTGACAGTTGATGAGTGCGAACTTTTGTTGATCCCTCCCATTAAAGATTTATCAATTATTTACCATATTGGGCGAAATAATGAAGTCCTATCAATATTCTCGGGATCAGTAATCAATGGTAAAAACGCCGCACAACCTCCGCTATCTGAGACTACTAGTTTCACTGCAGACCAAACGGCAATATTATGAAAGGCAGTAATGTTTTCGCCAATTTTCGTATCGTCATTATAACTAGAGCTTATTTTAACTCGTAATCCTTTTGTACAAATTTCCAGAAACCCAGTGTTCTGCTTCTAAAATACACAAAGAAAATAATTATTAAATCAATTATTTATGTCCATATAACATGCGTTTAAACACTGGTTTATAAAAAGGAAATAAAACTACTATATTGTTTTGGCCTTATATTTTTGAAACTAGTGTAATTTTATTGAGCTCGATGCCTGTTTTTATAAGGGAATAATATGAAAAGAACTACGATTTTCATAGGTATAGAAGTGATAGCTGCTGTTTTGAAGATCATAACATCTCCTCATCAGATTTCTAAAAAAATAAAACTATGTTTACATTCCGGTGTAAATTACATAATTTCATGCAAATTGCTACAAATAATTCAAGTGCGGCAAAAAATTTCATATCTAATTTATTAACAGGGTTAATTGCAAACTTTTTCTTGCATGGGGGCCAACCCGGTCTAATATGCACTTAACCTTCCTATAATCGCGCGTAGACCCGACAGACCGAAATTTAAATGATATGGTGATTTCTCAAAAATTACTAGCACATGGATGTTGCGGTTTTTAAAAGCTTCTTCTTCTTCTTTTTAATAGTTTCTTGACGTTGGACATCGTTTAGAGGGGGCGAGTGCTAATGTCCAGTGGGCGTGTGCCGGTTTATTATTGTTATCGGTTCGTGAGACCGACACGAGTATAATTGTTGATGGTTTTGGTAACTAACTTTTAAACTTAGATCATATAACACTTCAACTCCTAATATTTTGTAAGAATCAAATATTTTAACATTAGAAAATCAATGCAACCTTTGCAATATAAAACTCTTGAAGACAGCAGCGAATCCTTACGACAACCATTTAGCAACTCGTGCAAAAAAAATTCCAACCACGACGCCATTCTCGAATACTAAGCACAGTAGGAACAATTTACGCACAATGCTCTAAAATCAACCTGACAGGCAACTTAAACCAAACCTTTTACCAAATACACCCTTATTGGAGACTACCATCATCTTCAATCAATACGTTCCAACGAACGCATTTGAAATCAACATAAGTCCATAACAATTTAACTCCATGTTCCAAGAAGTAAAATCGGAATTTCGAGGTTTTAACTTTTTTTACTCTGACGGCTCTGCGGAAGATGGAAACGTCACTTGCAGCATAACAAATTTAAATAATATGATTAAAATATAATACCTGCCAGATTATAGCTCTATATTAGTGGCGGCCATTTTTGGCTTTTCTATTCACGCATGAAAAGCAAAGCTTGGCTTCAGTCGGGGAGTAGGATCATAAACGCTGATGACAGAGGGTCGTCGAAACCGACGCTCAACTTCGAGCGGTGGGAGAGCAGAGAACCCGACGATCAAAGCCGTCACGTTTCACTCTCGCGGAATATATTACTAGCACGGCTATATCGCAAGGGAAGCAAGAAGGCCAGCTCGGATTGCCGTTTGGCCGCTAAAATCGTGGAACGCTTCGCTGATCAGGATGTGAATTGGATGATCATGAAGCAGACTGAAACGCTCAAATGTGTCAAGAAAGTTCTGTGGTACGCTTAGGGTGCGGCCAAGGCGGTAGTGTCGTGGAGGGCTGAGAAACCTCGGCCTGTCTGGCGCTGGAAAACTCTGGCTCATTTCGGCATATATGGCGCATGCGGGGAAAGCACCACCACCGCTGTTGCAAAAGGCGGAAGCCGACGCAACGCGAGAATCGGCGTGGTTATCGGGACTTATGTTATCTCCCATCACCGCATTGGAGGGAGCACGGACAACAACAACAGAGGTGAGTCTCTTTTTGATTATAACCTAAGCGCAAGTCTAGTTTATTGCAATAGGGGCAATGACACAACGTTTATGAGGGAGGAAGTGCTTTACCCTGGCCTTACCGGAACTGGCACACCAGATCTTGGACGAGCTAAGCGAGCACTCGTTTTCCTGCCATCGGAGTATACAGCTCTCTTATAAGAAAGCGTGCTTTCTTAATAAATCTAAGGAGTACAGACCAAGACCTTTAAAGTAGCAAACTGCGGGAACTTCTACCGGAGGCTCCCACTGGAACACAACCTTATCGGAGGGTGCAATAGACACGTTAGGTAATGAATTCACTGTAAAAAAATTCAGCTTTAGCCTCTTTCTTATGGATCTGCTAGGGAGCGGAGCCTGGGGTGAGCGATTAATTCGTTCCTGCCTGACGGTATAGTCCTGCGTAACTGCAAAAGGCTGGGGAGTTTATGTGACGTTGGCTGCCTCCAAAATGCCTACATTCCTAAGGGCTGGAAGCGAGTTAAGGTAGTGTGTGTACCGAAGGCTGGTAAAAGCTCCCACACTACTCTTAAGGACTTCAGGCCAAACGGTCTTTCGTCGTTTGTCTTGAAAATGCTCGAGAGGCTGACTGACCTGCTCATAAGAAAAGGGATTCCACGTGAGAGATTACAGTTATTACAGTATGCCTATTGAGAAGAAAGTTCAGTAGAATCTGCCTTGCACACCTTCGCGAAGTCCATAGAGGAATCTCTTGCATGCAAGGACTGCGCTTTGGATACCTAGACAATGGGAGAACCTAGGGGATTGTTAAGCAGATGAGTTAGCCAGGCAAGGCACTCTTGAAGAGGACTTCTTACGAGAGAGACTTTGCGGTCTTCCTCTAGCTATCTGTAGGCTTCTTCTGAACGAGTGGGATTGCAATCGGCTTGAGAAACGCTGGGCAGCTACTAGAACATGTAGGGTCGGGAGTCCTTTTGGCCAGAAGTAGACCGGAGGAGGTCACGGGATATTTAAGGGTGATCTAAGTCGCGTCTCTTATTAGTTATGGGGGTGCTGGCAAGGTAGTGTCCAATGGAAATGCATACGGTGCACCTTAATATCACCACTAACCCTTACTGCGGCGGCTATTAGGAGGATGAGGAGGTGGAATTTTTTCAGCACTTTTTACTCAGCTGCCCTGTTTCCGCCATCTAACCCCTCAGGTACGTACTCAAGCATAAATGTTTATGTGTAGACTTGCCTGCCAATTGCTAATGTTCTTAGCTGAAATAACTGCACTTTCAGAAGCCATATGTATACTTCTTTAATCAGAAATACACGGACACACATTCCCGTAAATTATATTGCTATGGATATCAGACCATTCACAACTCATCGCAAATTAGATATCAAACCAAATGGCGAAAGACGCCCATAGGCAATAATAACAACTAACAACGACTCCAATAAAGATATTAATAAACATATTAAATACGAAAGCTTCAAAAGACATCATACTATATTCAACATGCCAATTGATTGGTATAAGCACACAAACACTAACAAAACGAACATAAAGTATCTATCAAACGTCAACAGCACAGAATTCAGCAGACTGTGTTTGATGAAAATTGAACGGCTCTGATTCTTATTCGTCTGAATTGGCGCTATGAACGCCGAGGCGTTCTTAACCCATTTCCACATAATGCGCCAGTTGCAAGGCCGTGTAACGACTGTCTCTAGAGGAGGCCTTCCTCCGCCACCTCCAGCGGATATAACGTTGAACACTTTCAATACTGGAGCATTTTCTTCCATACGTACAACATGAACTAGCTAGCGTAGCCACTTAAATCTAATTCGCTGAACTGCGTTATTCACCCTCGCAAAGACGTAGGAGTCCAAAACTACTTCGGATAATCTTTTTCTCGAGCACTCCAAGGGCTATCTCATCTGATGTTGACAGCGTCCAAACTTCTGTGCCATACACTAGCACGGACATGATGAGAGACTTATAGAGCGTTGGTTTTATTCGTCGAGAGTAAGCAAAGTCATCTACATTGTCTGACTGTTTATGTTGATGACAGGAGGTGCTTCGTTTTGACCTCGATCACCTCCAGACACATTCGCCACGCTTCTTTATCCAGCTTGGAAAAGACGAAATAAATGGTGCGGTGGTTGAGACCAATGATGCCGACATCATCGGCATACACCAGCAGTTTCCATCTCTTATAAAAGATAGTACCTGACCGGTCTAATTCTGCAGCTCGAATATCTTTCCGCTCTGAAACTTCGTTTGGTATCACACGGCTCGGAGGGGTCCTTCCCAATCTTGACTGAGCTGCTAGTGTTGCTCAGCATCATTTTATATAGGCGTATTAGTTTGGCACGGATACCAAACATCAACATCACAGCATATAACCAACTTCTTGTCATGCTGTTAAGGAAATGGCACATAAAAAACTGTGGCTTTGCGTGACATTCGCAACTTTGTCCGAAAAGCGCGAAAGGAATGCCACAATAATAACATTCATTTATTTATTGTGAAATGTCAAAAAACTATAAAGCTGAGCATTTATTTTGGTTAATCCCTAAATTTACTTTTTTTTCGTAGAAAATTTAAACGTAGTGTCTGTTTCTAAGCGAATGTGAGTAATAAGAGAAATATTTAGAGCAGGTAACTTTCAAAGTAGGCAAAAAGATGAGAGTCGGCGAACTTTTATCATCTTAGTTGCGGTTGTTTAATTCTACTTAACAAAATGATACTCATAGTAATGACTAATGATAAACAATGTTTATCGTTTGTTCTTTCACTGTGTATATATGTAAATATAAATGTAAATGGCTTGCCACCGCACGGGAAAATGAAGATTCACAAAATTTCAGGAAAATCTCAACATGAAGGTAATAAAATTAAATCAAAACTTTATACAAAAAAGTTTCATAGTGAAGATACAAAAGTGGCCAGGCCCTAATGGCATGTATCAGAAAATACTAAAGTGTGGGGGCAAAAGCTCATTAGAGCTTTGATAAAAATCTGTAGAGCTTGTTTGGCTTTTGTCGTATTCCTATGCTTTGAGGAAACATTAGACTGGTCTTCATTCGCAAACCGGGAAAAGACGATTACGCATTAGCAAAAAGCTGCAGGCCAATCAGCCAGACATCTTTCGTGCTGAACAGCCTGGAACCCACGGTCGAAAAATACATCCGATCAAAGATTTTGGTGGACAGTCTACTTAGTATTCATCATTACAGTGGGAAATTCTGCAAATTAGCGAAGGCGTATATAGGCAGTAATATCGTTGGTCCGACATGTTACTGGGTAGCTTGGTTTGGTACCTGTTGTATTAATATGCACATAATAGTGCTGACGGTACTACTATTTGCCGTTTTCTGTGTACTCATGTGTTCATCCAAACGAATAATGTCCTTGTTGACCATATAGTTAGTCAAACGTGTAAAGTGGTTCCATTGAGGTTTCTTTAGCTTTTTGGTCCGTAAGTTCATTACCTTTTATACCTTCTATAATTAAGCTGCGAATACAGGAAACTAGAAAAAATTTGTGGGAAACGTTCAATATATCAGATATTGTAGATTAGCTATCCGTACATATTATCGTTTTTTTCTTAGTTTTCAATGCCGATACTATTGCGTTGTATATCGCTGCTGCTGTATACAGAACAATAGTTAGGTAGATGGCCTGCCATAACAGTTCTTCCATCAGAATGTACGACTGCAAAAGTTGTATGATCCGTAGACTTAGAGCCATCAGTGAAAAACATTTCCCATTCGGGACACCAGGGGGCGGCATACTCTGCGAAATAGCGTTGATATTCCGTAGGGCCATTGTTAAGTTTTCCGTATTTTGTGAGGCCAAGGAGAAACGATGATTTTTGTATTTGCCACGGAGGCGAGCTGCTGGGAGGCCGGAACTGAGGTAGTGGTGTTATTCCTATTTTTTCGGCGTATTCTAAGCACTTAATAATGACTGACTTGCGATTCGTAGCTTTGCTTGCATTCGACGCTGCTAAGATCTGGTCAGGCAGCATACTATTGTTGTACAAGAGTATTTTTGGAATTAGCCGCATGGTTTTGTATTCTACTCTTTCCGGAAAACTAGGGAGCGCAGCTTCTGCTAAGATGCAATGTGTAGGGGATGTTGGAACGGCTCGGAGGCTTCTTCGAACAGCTGCATGATAGGGGGGAGATACCAATTTTATGTTGCTCCTTGCGCAACAGCACTATATAGGTAAACCGTTGTCGATTTTAGAAATAATCAGAGCTCTTGTAATGAATTGACAATGATTTTTAAAATTAAGGCGCAAAAAATGATTTTATTTTTAGATTTTTGGTGCATAAAACGCTTTGCAAGGGCGGAGACTTTTATGGCACTCAAAATACGCTTTCAAACTAGGGAGTAATTAAAAACTATTGTAACTATGTATAACAATTTACCTTAGAACGTAATTCTCCTAGATACAGTTCACGTAGAGGTTCTTGCAGTCCTTGAAGGCTTGTGACCTTATCCTTTAATGTTACACAGCCCAGGTATACCACTGCAAAGCTGTTTGTGGCATCTTTAGCTACGTCTGTAAAAAGCTGTTCGATTTGTTCCTGGACACTGTTGCTGATACGTTGTACATCTTTTTTGGTGCAAGCAGAACTTTTATTTGTAATATCGGTGGATTCCTGCAGCAAACTTGTGATGGTCCGAGCACTTTGTCCTGTGCTTGCTAACTCACTGCGTCCGTACATGATTATAGACCGAGTTCGATGAGATCCTCTGGTATCATCAAGCCGGTCGCTGAGTATGGATCTTAAAAGAAATAAACACAAGCGTATTTAGGCTTTATGAAAATGGTCTACATAATCATTTCTATGCATTTTTTAAAGTAGCTTTCATGAGTTATTGGTAAATGTTTATTTCTGCTCTTCTGTTTTTCTGATAGGGTGATGTATATTTTATGTTCATTTTATATATCATGAGTAGAACTCCTATTTGGCCTTTTAGAATTGAAAAAAAAAATTAAAAATATTTTATTGTGATTTTTCAAAAGTATTTAAGACCTTCAAGGCTGCGGTGTTGTGTACTGCATCCTCTTTTCCTAACATTATTAAGCAATTATGAAACTATAATATCTAAAACAATAATAAAATTTAGATTTTGCCAATTATAAGATAAGCATTATCACGCTGCCAACAATTTCGGGCATGTCTTTTTGAAATAACGATAGAAAACACAATACCATACTCATGCTAATTCTGTGAACACAGATCAGTCAGAAGTTCGTTACCACTTGTGCCCAATAACGATAGGAAACAAGATTGCTTTCAACGCACTAAGAGCAACTGATATCGACATAATAAAAGCTAGACATTGAGAAAGCAAAGAAATAATTATAGAAAAGAAGAGGAAGCAGTGCAAAAGAAGAGGGCAAACGACAGAACGATTGAATGTTTTGTAAACTCACTTTACAAGTTCGGATACCACTATGTACTCGATGTCAGTACTCATTTAAAAGTAACAGAAAGAACACTCGATGATTTATTTATAAAGTCTTTTATGATGATACAACCACACCCACATAATGGTGTTTTATGGAAAACAGAGGACCGCGTTACTTTGGTAACTATTGCAGATAATTTGATACATAAGATTGGGTTGGGGAAGGATATATGTGGAATTATTTTTTTTTTTTTCAAATGGAAGAAAAAGTTATATCTCTGAAACAATTTGACCGTAACTAAGCGAAATTCCAAAAATTTTACAAATCGCCCACCTCTTATTTAGCTGTAATTGTCAAAAATCAAAAAAACAACGATATTTAAGTAACTATTAGAAGAAATTGATCAAATTTAATAAGCATAATGAGATTGCATAAGCACATACACGGAATAAAAAAATCTTGGTAACAGGCGTGGCCTCGCCAACCATCTTAAAAACTATGCGCACATTGGATTCTAAGTCAATAAGCTAAATTTCGATCATACAAAACCCATGCTCCCCCCCATATAACGGCAAAATACAAAAATTTAAAAAAACATCAAATATTTATTAACTTAAAAGGTAATTTGCTTAAATTTGAAAATTAAATACATGGAATCAAAGTGTTAGGAATGACCATGGTATCGCCCATCTTACACCAAATAGGCATATCTCCGAAACTTGTTTGTCAAATTCTACCCATTACGTTTGCATCAGAAAGCATAATTTCGAAAATTATAGCCTCGTTCATCTTTCATATAACGGTCATTTACAACAAATGAAAATATTCAATGTTTTACTAAATAATGTCGCGAATTCTTTTAAATTTGGTATAGCGAATTTAATTAGACAGAGAAATAAATAATAATTTTGGAAAATGAGTGTGGTACGTTAAAATCAGATTAACTTGCTTTGATATTTTAATCAAAAAACGCCGTTTACGACTTCATAACGATGTTATACTCAGTTTGGTTAGATCGGTTTCGCACCACGTTTACTCCAGTGGATAATGCGCATCTTCAGAGGCGCCGTACAGTGCGCATCGAAAACGCTATTTCTGCTGTGGAGCAGAGTATCGAAGAAGACCCATCAAGCGCGTTGCAAGTTCGGTGAATGGGCCCAAAACGAGATGGCTACAGATCTCGATTTTCACAAGAAAATTTGTATTGTATTGTAGCTCACTTTTGGTTGAATGGGTACGTTAATAAAAAAATTGTTACATTCGAAGAATTGATATCCACAAGCCATTGTTGAGACGCCGTTACATCCTCAAAAAGTCACTGTGTTGCTCTATGTGCAGAGGGAATCATTGGTTCATATTTCTTCAAAAATCAAGCCGGCCACAATGTTATATATTGACTGTCGTTGCGTTCGGACGTGTTTTTCACTTGCTCCGCATTAATCTAATAGTTTTATTATCTTTACAAATTACTAACGGCTAAAGTACTTTTTTGCCCATTGTGCTAAACAAGAGCGACTTACATAGTATGACAATTTTTGTTTTGCTTTTTGCGCTGATTCAACGGTTTTTTCTACCAAATACATTTTGCGAGCATATTACAATGACAATCGCAACCAAACTTCACTGAAACTTCGTGCTAGCAGAGAATCGCCTTTTGCGCAGGCGGCAAAATTCGACGATAATGTCGCTGTTCCCGCTATACGAGTATTGGTTGCAGTAAGAGAACTAGAAAGTTAAAAAACAAATGGATCAGTTGCACTCTCTCTTTGAAGGGCTCTCTTCCAAAATTACGCAGATAGAATAAAAGCTTTCTAATTTGTCTTTCAATTGACTATATGGTGCCGCAGATAAAGGATATATTCTGCACCAAAAAGTCAACGGTGAACCCAATAGCGCCATAGTTAAAAAATAATATTCTCCCTTGGACCGTAACCGTACTCTTCGCGCATTCTCGGAATGTCGTAAGAGAATTAAATCGGCTATTGCTCTTAATGCGTTGGCAATTAAGGGCAGATTTAGCATTTTCGAAAGTCTCTCTGTTGAGAACAGAAAGTTGTTGCAGGAGGCAATCAAGATCAGACGTGCGGAATAGGTAAAAGCGGTGTTTACGCTCAAAGGCGCTGTATATCTTCGTTGCAAAAAGAGTACGCCTGCTATTAAAATCTGCTCTGAGGTAGACTTATAGCGATTTCGCTGATGTTATGTACTCACTTTGTATGTGTTATTCTATTTTCAGCTGTTATTTTTATTATAATCTTAAGTATGTAATTAGGGTTCTGTTCCTTCTATTCTGTTATTTATTTTCAACGTTTCTGTTAAACTTAAAGTGCTTTTGTTTATTATTCACATGAATTTGCAATGCAGGGCTTCTAGCGTTACTGATAACAGCCTTGCTAAGATTAATGTTTTAAGTAGCCAACAGAAAAGCCTCAACATAGTTCATTCAACGCACGGAACCTAAATGCTGACAGGCTTTTCTATGTTAGAAATGTGTTTGAATGTTCGTTAATTGATATTATTTGTGTATCTGAGACATGGTTTGGTGTTAGTGTAAGTGATACCTTTAATAATATAATGCGAAATGATAGGATCGACAAGAGAGGTGGTGGAGTTGCCATTTATTGTAGATGCAATCTTCATATGAGACTCCTATGTATGTAAATCAGGTGGTAATAACACACAATTTATACAAGTTGAGGTGTCTGGAAAGCATTTTAAAGCCCTTGGCTCCTGCGTGTACAATCCTTATAAATCTGTAAGTTTAAACTCGCTTTTTGATGTCTTATCTGATTATATAAATTGTTGGTTATAGTAATATTGCTGGTTGTGAGGAGTTTAATGCCAATATTCTTCTACGTGATTGTTGTAGTGATATTTTTCCAGATTGTGTTGCTAGCAGCGGACTTAGATTAGTAAATATTATTGTTCCAACAAGGTTGCCATGAACTGCAATCCTAGTTTACTTGACTATTTTATTGTTTCCGACTTGACCAGTGTTCTAAAGTTTTACCAAATATCGGGCCATGACCTAATTTTTTGCTGTTTGGATATTAATATTGACCGTTCTAATGAAGCAAGGTTTCTTTCCTACAGAGACTACCGATATCTTAATGTAAGGGAGCTTTTCTGTGACATAAGCAGTATTGGCTCTATGAATCTATCGATGACAAACTTGACTTTCTTGTTGGTATTTTAAAATCTGCTTTTGACAAATATGTGCCTGTTGGTGTCGTTCCGGAAAGATGTTCTTCTTGTCCGTGGTACAATAGAAGGGTCCAAGTAGCTATTAAGGATCGGAATATACTCCACTCTAGATGGAAGAAAAATCCTACCTTGGATAACCGGGAAGCTTTCAAGACTGCTGGGGATAGAGCAACACGTATTATCAGATAAGAAAAGCAAGCTTACTTCGGTATAAAATAAAATACGAATTTTCCAGTTAAAGTCTTGTGGCGCAATATATATGTATAATCTAAAGGTACGAAGGAAGGAGGGAGTGCGTTGTATCTTACCTCCGGACTTGGTTAGTAATGCTTTCTGTTCCGTGTAGTGATTTATGTTTTAACGACATACCGTTTGAGCTTTCCACAGTGACAGAATATGATGTGGGAAGATGTGTTCTTAGGATTAGTTCAAACGCTGAAGGGGAAGATGGACCCCCAATAAAGTTTATAAAGGTTGTGTTGCCGCACATCCTGGGAACTCTTACCCACATAATAAATCATGGTGTAACTTTTTCTTCCTTTCCGCACATGTGGAAAGGTGCTACAGTAGTACCTGTTGTCAGAAAGGACTCTGGTAGTAGTATTAACGATTTTCGTCCCATCAGTATTTTGTCGGCTCTCTCCAAAGTTTTCGAGACCCTAATGGCGGAGCAGATCTCGTCGCATGCCCATAATAAAAATCTTCTTTCCACTCTGCAATCAGTATTCAGGAAAAGTCATTGTTGCACCACTGCCATGTTAAACATATTAGATGGCATTCGAATGCCCTTTGATAAAAACGACTTGTCATTACTCTGTCTACTAGATTTCTCTGAGCCTTCGATTCTGTTAGTCATGCACTTTTATGTAGCAAGCTGCAATGTTACTTTGGATTTGGGTACAGTAGGATTGGTCTTATGAAAACTTATATATCAGGCAGATTTCAACGAGTGCGAATGGGTGCTGAAGTTTCAAAACTGAAAGCGCTGAACGCTGATGTTCCCCAAGGTTCTATTCTTGGCCCGTTGCTTTTCAGCTTATTTTTAAATGATGTTTTCCACGTTTGCCGAATAGCAACTTATCTGGGCCTGTTAGCCAAACCGACCGTCTTTGTGCTAATGTTAATGTGGCGCTATCCACAATCTCCAGATGAAGAAAACTACCCCTCACTAAACCGTTTTGCCTCACTGATGAACCTCAACAAGCAATTTACCTCAGTGCTTGAAACCTCACTAAGGTCATCCAAAAACGGTGATCCCAGGTATCGCATTCTGCTTTTACACAGTACATAGGCGTCGTCTTGCTTTACAGCTAATTACCCCAATTGTAACGTATTCTGATCTGATATATAGCTAGCTGGATAGTAGCTCTGCGCGTAAAATTGGGACATTGTTTAATAATGTGACGCGCTATATTTACGGCTTACCAAGGTTTGAACATATTTCGCCATGGAAGCACCGACTTTTAGGCTGTGAGATCTCGGAGTATCGCAAGGCCAACAATTGTATATTTTTATATAAGCTTATCACTTGGAAATCTCCTAACTATCTCTATGATAGAACTTATAGTCCCTCAGTTTACCTCATTGGTCTCAGCAAGGCTGTTATTTGTTAACGCTATCCGCATGTGGAACTCTATCCCTGTTGATGTTAGAAAGCAGATAAACAAAAGCAATTTTAAACACTCTATCTATAATTACTTCAGTACTTAGCCGTTAATTGATATTCTATCTTCCATTATAGTCCTAATTTATTCATATTTTTGTAACTAATTTCTTTGTTAAAACATTGTTAACTCGATATTGCTTAAGTGACTATTACAAACATGTCCTTTAATTTATTAGTTGCTTATTTATGTACATATGTATGTACTGCTTATTACCTTACTTTAAGATCTGTTATGTCTTGTTATTATGACTCTGAAATTTGTTGTGCTATAAAAGATTTTGATATCAATGGGGACGATGGACATCATTAATGACTTTTTCGTGCCTGAGTTGGAAGATGTTGATGACATAATGGCAATCCCTTATTTATAATAACACTAAATTCTTGGCAATAAAATTAAATTATATGCATTTTATTTCTTCTTGAAAGCCACATGCCTAAAAAACGTCCTTTATTGTTAAACAAAAAGTGTATTTTGCGGTAAAGTGCTTAGTTTCTGGTTTGCATTTAATAAAGCCTGTCGTATTATCTTACTTTCCAAACTTGCTAACAAAACTTTCGAACGTTCTGCCCTTTGCTCGCCTCCTCTGCGCTGCTTCTTCTTCTTTTTTTATTCTTTACTATCTTATTTTCTATCTATTATTACGTCAATATCAGTTGCTCTCAGTTCGGAAGACAAAATCTTGGTTTCTATCATCCTTGTGGCCTACTAATAGTCTACTGTTGCTCTCTATTCTAACATCAATTACAGCAAATTACTCCCTCACTTGTTATCTAAAAATTATCACAAATTTAGATATATATTGATCTGTTCCTCTTAAATAGCGTTGCAATGTTGTTGAATGACAATTTTTGCTCTTGTTTCGCTTGTCAAATAACGTTGCGTTGATGAGTGATCAAAAGTGCTGAAGCAAAATCAAAATAAAACATTATGATTATTCTAAAATGACTTTTGGAAGAGTTTTTAGTTAATATGAAAAAGAGCAAATTGAGGAGTTACTTTCAAAAGATGTAAAAAGTATCGATAACGCGGAAAAAGGTTGTGTATAATTTTTGGAAACCCTCAACCACTTAATCGAAAAGAGAACTGGTGAATCAAAAAATAAGTTAAAGGGCAGAAAACATCGACTTGTAATAAATAAGGCCAGCAATACAAATACCGACATAGGCAACTCGAAAACCAATTGACTCCAGGAATTTTCAGGCAAAATTATTAACTTAAGTTGCTTATCAAATCTCCATTTTCTGTTGAGATAAAGAGGAATATGGATGACCAAAATCGTTTTAATGTACAGTTGATAGTGAGCTGGATTTACATATAATTTGGTTCCCGAAAATGTCCAGCACAGACTTCATTAATGCTTTGCAATGCAGTTTGCTGCCATGTTTGAGCCATTGCCAGAAGCAGATAGTTTTTCAGCAAGATAATGCCCCACTTGGTTTCCTTATGGGTCATAATCGAACTACTAGATACGCAGGCATGCACGCCGGAACTCAATCCTTAATGACGGACAGAATTTTTGCATTACACGCAAATAGTACTTAATGCGCCTTCTAAGCGAAAAAGGTACAAATAAACGGACAAAATCAAGGCATTCACTTACAATGAATTTCAGAGGCCTTTAAAGGTTATTTTGTTGTTCCTTACTATATATTCAATATACATATATGTATGTTCAATGACGTTAGAGAACATTTTGTAAATAATCCAATTTTTTAACAATCACGCAGTTGCAACTTTGACGGCTTAGTGGCATAGACCGTTTGCTTGATATGGGCTTATTCGTTTTTTAAGCAAAATTATTCCTATAAAAAATGGGATGAATGAAACTTTTGTAACAATTTGATGCACTAAATTTTTAACATTTTATCACTGTAAAAATTTGTAATTGCAATAAATAATTGGGTAAGCTTTCGGGACAACGACATACAAAACAAGTAAGAAAGACATTACTTCTTGTATGCGAAATGTTAACTTTACACTTATACTTATCCATATATACTTAGTTATATATATGTGAGTCCTTTGTAGGCCTCCAAATTTGAATTTCTTTTATATTCGCAACTATTCGGTGCAGATGAATGATATTTGAGTATATACATACATACATACGTCTTATAGATCAAACTGTGCATCATTTTGGAAAAATGGGCGGTGCCGTACCCTATACAATAAATAAAAGCCAAATTACTTGCAACTCGACAACTATTTGATGTAAATGTACAATATTTGGTATTTGACGTTTATATATGATATTCGAAACAAACATATTTTCCAAAGCGAATTTATAGAAGGTGATGGATTAGAGCATCTGATTTGATTTTTTTTTATTCACCTACATGTATTTTGTTTTTGCTTCTGCGTATGAGCTGTCAAAAGCTTTTACGGCTTTTACAACATGTATTTAAATTTTGACAACTCTTACGCAGAAACAAAAACAAAATGTAAGCCCAAAAGCTTACATACTGGACGTGATGGAAAAATCAGCCAACGGAAATAGATTTAAAACATTAAAATCTTCATATCAACGGTACAAGCGGATTTTGTTGCTGACCAATGTGGTCGAATAGCAGTAGATGCTGTTGATAGAATTCTAATAGATATTCGGAAAAATTAAAAAATTATGTGGTGTTACCTTCCTTTCTTGTTCGGATTTCTACCAGATACTACCGGTTATACTGCGGAATACAAGAGCAAATGGGATAACAGCGTCCTTGACGAGTTCCAATTTGTGGATGCACATAACGAGAATGCAGTTAACAGTGAACTGTGCACGAGTTGGAAATAACAGAAATGGTAAAATTTTTTCCGATATATTGTCAAAATTTGAAAAAAGTACATATGCTGAATTAAGAAGATATGTCCTACAGTTCATACATTACGAGAATTATTATAATGGTCAAAAACAAACAGCATCTAAAGAAAAATCTTAGCTTTGTGAGAGAGCTATTTTGACACCACGAAATGATCAAGTTGAAAGAATTAACTCGGTTATATGTATGTACATATTTAGTTCTATTGACTTAGAGAAGTTGAGTACATATGTATTAAGTGAGTTTTGGAACAAAATGCTCTTATCAATTATCCAGTCGAGTTTTCTATTCATTAAAGCGTTCCGAAGCGCCATAGGTATTACTATTCGCTAACTTTATCCATCTTCTTAAAATCGTGTCTGTACATTAAACATTTCTTTAAAATAATGGCCGAAAGTGTTGTCTTTTTGAACGCGCTGAGATCCGTAACTACGGAATGAATTTTCAAGGCGCTTCAACAAAGAATTTATTTTATCTAAATATTAAATGAAAAAAAGTGCTAAAGGATATTCTAAACGCATATAATTTAACGTAATGGCCAAGACTTTAGCTTTATCATAAATATAAGGGTTTGCCATTATGGGTTAAAAAAGATTTCGATGATGATGGCTCGAATAAATTTCAGCTAAGAGGTTCAGTTTTTGCAGCAATTGGGTTGGTATGTTAGCAATAACGCGTCGAATATTCTCTTCCAAGGCGTCAATCGAGGCGAACTTACATATCTGCGTAGACAATCGATTTCTCATAACGCCACAAAAAATTGTCCAGCGCTCACCAAAAGTTTCCTTCAATAAATTTATTGTTTCGTTGGCTGTATGGCTCGTAGCGCCGTCTTGGCTCACTCGGGTATTTTTCGATTATCTGCTCCATAGCAGCAATAGCGTCTTCGGTGAACACTGTACGCCGTCTCTGAGGACTCGCATTATCCACTGGAGTAAACGTGGTGCGGAACCGGTCTATGGTTGTTCGAATTACCGGCTCTGCTGGGCGATTACTTACGTACTTACTTAATTACAATTTGTGGTGTGCGATTGTATGTCGATTGCTTTATGCTGTTACAAAGTATTACAAAGTTGTAATACCCTGGGCACCACCTGTACGCTCGGATATAAAAATGGTAGATTTTTTCTTTAAATGTGGTTGATTTTTATGAAGTGAAAAGTATAAAACACAAAACGCTAAGTATAAACATATATCTAAGAAAACATTTTAATAATAAAACCTGTATAGAACGGTAAATGCTTTATTTTCAGTTTAGTTTTTCTTCATATGTATGTATGTATGTACACATAAATATATTTACCTGCGTCTTTTTTGGGTATATAAAATATTTGGTCGCTTAGCGCAAATAGCTGGCTCAAACTCGTTTTGTTTGTTTCCAAGCTCGAATTTCATACAAACCTACCAGATTATATTTTACTGTTCGCTGACACCAAACTTTTATATACACTGCATTGTTCTAGGTGATCTTGCATAAAATGAAGCTAATTTACATTATACTTAATAATTTCAACCGCGATTGGTGTGTATTCAATCTTGTGTTTAAAAATTTTATGTTTTAACTACTAGCTTTTTATTTACATATGTAGGAATGTATTTACATTAAGAGTGTTCAATTTTTCGAAGATTTTTAAGTTCAAGTGCATCTAAGCAAACACTGTTATTTCCCATCCATTTACCGCTGTCACTATTTCAGAAGAGCAGCAAATATTTTTGAATATGAATAATAATTCATGAGCACTAATAATGTAATATATCCAGTGTATAAACTTGAAATAAGTACAAAATGAGGGCTAAGCGGTATTTTTATTATAGAAAAAAACTTAAGAAAAGGACTTCCAATCTTTATTTAAAAATGATTTTAAAAATTTATATTTTAGGATTTTTGGTTCAATGGAACCAAAAATTCCTTGGACAAGGACTACCACAATTGCGTGGGAATACGCATAAGTACATACATATGTACATACATACATACAGTATGAATCTTACACAATTTAAAATTTAATCTTCTAAGATGCCGTAGCCGAGTGTGCAGTGTGGACGGGCTCCATTCGGTATGTCCTGGGTTCAATTTCTGGTCGGAACTAGTCGATCAAAAATGATAGACAAGTTTTTTCTAATAGCGGTCACTACTCGGCAGGCAATGAAAAAACTTCTCCCAAAAATCATTTGCCGTTCGTGGCGTAATAAGAGTAGGCCCCTCAATTTTTGTTACACCATCAAGGCACACACCACAAATTGTAGGATAAGTTCTTCCCAACATCAAAACAGCAGTACCAAATTATTATTATATTATTATTAAGAAGCTGTGATAATTGCGGAGATAACAAAGTGAGCAGCGATTAGACCCTAACGTAAACTCTATACTTTGATGAAGTGTTTACGTCGGAGTTGTGACAAAAATGAGAGAGCAGTTACTTGAGCATATGTACATAGCAAAAACTCTACTCTACTATATGCTTTGATTGGTATTCAAGATGAAACTGCGATAAAGCGTAGGTAATTGTACCATTTTAGATTGAGAGTGAAACTCTTCCTTTCATTGCAGTTGTTTGATATAAAACACTTTAAAATCACTCAAGGTATGCTTGCATTAACAACTTTGCCGATGGGTTATAGCTATTTGAATGTAATATTCAGAAAATTGTTACATTTTACTCATATCTTGTGTATGAAACAAGCAAGATATGAAAAACTCTTGCTATGTACTTTATTTTCGTGTTAGTTCATATCAAAATCGGATGTGTGCTTGATTGCTTGCCAACTTTATGGACTTCTAACTCTTTAATCTACTGTGGTGGTTCTTATTTTTACATATACAGCATACCCATTAAGGATTTTCTTTTTTATCGCAGCTTTTAACACAGCTCATATCGCAGCTTTAACAAAGCCAATCATACGTCGTGCCCGTTTAATATTTCCTCTGCTAGTGCCAGAGCTTTTATCGCAGCTCCAAAATAAACACTGCCTAATAGACATAATGGAGGCTATGGAGCTTCACATCCTATACAAAATAAAACTGGCACCATTTTTAACAAAACATACATTAATACATATTTTCTTTCAAAATATTTTGGCTCAACTCAGAGTGTTTAACTAAACCATAAATCAAGTTTCATATAAAAAAGGTCATATTGCAGCAATGGGAACAATTCCAGTTTTTATGATTTGTTGCGATCAGTTCCTAAATTTATGTTTTAGGTAAACTTGTAGGCTAATCTGATCTAATGTTTGAGGGTGCAAATAAACACTTCTTTCCCTTTTTTGCCCAAGGTTTCGCTAGAAATAACAAATAATATTAAACATCGATTCCGAAAAACCATATTTAAAAATTAGTATTAACCCTGTATGTGGTAGTCTTGTCCAGTTTTTATTATTTTTAATGATATAGACGTTATAGACATATATAAATTTTTTGGAACTGAAATTAACATGTTTGTAAATTTTCTTTTTAATTTTGCTGTCGATTTTCCACGTCTAATTTTTCCGTTCGCTGGGTTATCTCTTTTGCGGCGAGGCACCTTAATGTAGATTTTGTTAAATACGTATGCACATACCACATGAATGCTAGTTTGTATGCCGTTTGTAAAAACAATTATGTACGAGTGTGCTTCTTTTAATAACGGTTTTGCATTGACCTATTAAATATCAACTTTCGAAAGGTCTTAATAACATAGAGCTGTATAGTTTTAATATAGGAACGGAGCAAAGCAGCTAAGAATACATAGTAATGCATAAATACGATTTTTTTTTGCTGTTAAATTAAGTGGATTTATTGTTATAATTTAGCGATACATAGTTTTATAGTATGAAAAGTTTAATATAACAATTAATTTTTAAAAAGAAAGGTCCCTGTATACGCAAATTAAATAAAAATGCTATCAACAATTTGAATTCGGCAAAATATTTCACTACCATACACTCGTGATGCCGCGGTTCAAATATCCACATACTGGTCATAGAAAATGGCATTTTCTGATAGCCAAAGACGGCTAAGGTAATATAATAAAATTTTACGCCACTACATAGAGTCATCCATCTTAATGACGTATGTATGCGTAGGGCAGAAATATTTAAACTGGCATATTCCAAAATTATTCTTTCAATAAATATGCGATATTTTGCTTAAAATCATATATGTAAAGCTCCTATAGTAGAAGTAACAGCTAGTACAGTCTAAAAATATTACAGTAAATATGTATGCATGTATTTTTTTTAGAGCGAAGCAGACATATGTACATATATTTACTAGCTCATTACCACGTTCATTATAACTATGGTAATGAAAGACATAAAAAGGAAATTAATTGGAAATTTGTTAGGGGTTTGAAGATGTTGAAACTAGCAGTACATACATAGATAACTGATTATTAAATAATTTGAGCAAAAATCGCTAAAATGTGTCCGCATTTTAACCGGCGAAGAAGGGTTTTGGCAAGTGCTGCGCAATAAATGCCGCTGCTTCTTGTGTGCAAGTTTCCATCTCTCATCCTCATTTTCACGACGACGACGCACAGTGTCGCGAGCCCATATAAGTTGCGGCAAAAAATATAAGTAATCGTTGCAGTGACACCAAAGTCAGCATAGGAGCGTCTCATGGTAAAATGTATAAATTTTGAAAAAATTAGCAACATCCGCCAACTTGCACGTCCACCTCCCATATAAGTTAAACATAAAAAGTGAAATATTTTTTGTTTTATTACAATAAAGAGAAATAATTACATAAATTTTAATTCAAATCGCTTTCTAAAGTACATTCTTCTTCAGTTTCTCTGCCACTTAATGAAATATATTGACTAATGTCTTCTGAGAGCATTCCAATGGGAATATTGAAGTTTTTAATAATTTGCACTCCGTGCGCCAAAACTTTGTGAACTGTTGCAGGCATTTTATATCACGAATAATTTTTCATATATATTTCGTATGTATTCTTCAAAAGATTTTCAAATGTATTTACATTAACTTGTTGCCCACCAGCAAGAATTCTTAATATTAATGAAAAGTTTCTTAACATATTAATATCAAGGTTTGTTATCTCCGCAGAAACTTCTATGCTATTAGAAAATCGTCTTGCAGTATTACGTCAATGGATGTACCATATCCTGTTTTGACCCTATCAGTAAGCAATACCATTTTTGTTTTAAACTCTTTACAAATCCGTTCCTTGTTTTCATTGAATATGCGTTTGTTTTCTTCACCCTGTACGCGCCAACACATTAAAGGAAGTCTGTAAAATATATGCCTTGCACATTCAAAAAACTTGATCCATGCATGTAATGTTGATAAGTCATATCTAGCAAAATCTTCATTAATTGGCCTTTGAAAAGTTTGAAATGTGTTCATTTGATTTGGAGTTGCACCACACAGATAACAAGTGGCAGGTGACTTATTATCACATAGTACATTTACTGCTCCATCAATCATCGTAAGATACATTTCATATTTCTCAATTATTTCAAAGTTTTTTATTTTTACAGTAGGGTTTAAAAGTTCTTGGATTTGTAATGTCATTTCACGTTCAAACTCGTGTATTAAACGAGTATTTTCTTGCATAAAAATGATCTTAATTGGGCGACACAGAAGTGTTGATGAAGCAGAGTTGTTGGTCCAAATTTCGCGACTGCTTTCTAAATTGCAGATTTTTAAAGGAACTAATGCAGCTACAAAGGCGAATTCATCGGTGTCTGTTTCCCTTGAAAATTTTTGTTTATACATACTATGACCTGAGCTACCATCAAAACCCCATTTGCACTGTAAAAGAACATTCATATCTGAAGAAATATCTACGGTTTGTAGTAAATAATCTGCAGTCTTATTTAATAAACTTTGCAGAGGTACTGCCGCGGGTTTTTCAGATAGAATTAAAGGTTTTGGCAGCAACTCGTCCATAGCTTTTTTCAATTCATAATAGTTTGGAAATAAATTAGGGTGAATTACATTAACTACATATCGCAATAAATTATATTTCCGCACTGCTAACTTTAAATCATAAAATAAAGCAAGCGCTTGATAGATTGATAACGTTTTATCAGTTTCGAAATCATCGTGCTTTCTTAAAAAATTTGCACCCGCTTTTATTTCTGTAAGGGGAGTTGAAGAGATTAGCTCATGAACCTTGTATCGTTTATTTCGCTCGTTTGCATCCTCAACCGCGATTCTTGGCCTGCCTCTTCTAGTACTTGGCTCCAATGAAATATACAGAAATGTTATTTATTTTAAATATAGAGACGAAAAAATAAACATAAGTACATGATCAATTGGGGTACTCGCATGAGCAATTGACTCGCTTAAACCTTTTATTTCTATGCACTGATCGAGCCATCATGCGTGCCGCTCTTGAAAAGACGCTCTTTTACGATAGCTGGCATTCCATAGGTTTTGGAATTTAAGTGCTAACAAATCTAATTGTTTTGCTAAAATTTTGCTATCTATAGGCTTTGTTGCATTTTCTTCAACGCATTTTACCAAAGCGCTTATTAAATCACTGCGCTTTAATTGTTTGTTTGGCAGCCATATTTCAAAAAGCTTTCACATTAAGAAGCACTGAACAAAAAATTAAAAATCTATAGGCACCTCTTGCAGCTAGAATTTGTTTTAAATTAAAGTTCATACTTGTTTGAATTCCACGCAAAATTTTAAAAATGTGTTATTAAATGTATTTCTTAAATTGTCCACTGAACTTTTGTAACTTTTGACATTTTCACTTCACAAAACAACTTTTTTCGAGTAACGGTACCGCGAACAAAGTAATCAAACCAAATAAGAAAATAGTGTTATAGAAAGAAAAAACTACATTTTGTAATAAAATAAGCAGTTTGATACACATTCGTTTATAAACAATTAATAATAAATACTTACATTTGGCATACAAAAAAGTCTCTATCTCACTAAAGTATATAATTATTTTATAGTGCAACTTTGATGTACTGTTGCGACCAGCTTGTAATATTTTTTGTAAAATTTGTTTTTGGTGTTTCTTAATAGATATGTTTTCATCCAAACTGTACAAAAAAATACCAACAATTTGGACTTAATTTTTGTGATTTTTTGCCACACTCGCAACACTGTGCGACGCTATGCGTACACCGAAGAAAGAGCTTAAATCTCAGAGGTGTTTCTGGTATACATCGCAGCCAGGGCTCATACTGAAGGATATAATAATTAAACTATTATTATTTAATTATACGTTAAAAATTATGTTTCTAATGATATAATAATCATACTTACATTTCAAACTTACACAAATATGAAAACAAATTGGTTTGAAATATTCAAATTTCACTGTTTCGCGTATTTAGTACTCTGCAGCTCGATCAGTTCACAAATGTAAACATATGTATGTTTGCAAATATAAATGTCCTATGTAAGCACGATTTTGCGATAATGCTTGTGTTTCGACTTCCCCCCGTCGCAACCATTGTTTTCAAGTCGCCTTGTAGGGAATGGTCTCATTGGGTATATTCATAAAGGGAATGCTTCATCCCCTACGAACACACACCAGCTGGTTAGTAGCTTATCACTTGGTAACGCTAAATTACCATTATTTATATTATCATAAATAGCTGAATTTGCGAAAACTCCTGCGTCGTTGTCCTTCCCGTATGCTCCAACATCGACCATTAAAAAACGATAGTGTAGATCGACAATCGCCATGAGCACTATTGAAAATTAATTTGTTTAGTCATAACATATACTTCCTGAATTTGCTGGACATTTGAGCCTAATGTACTTTCCGTCGATAGTTCCCAAACAATTGGGAAAATTCCACTTGCAAAAATAATCTTTTGACACCCTTTCAAAATGTTCGATGCTTGGTACAGCTATATGCATCTTTGAAGTGATATCCAAATGGTCTTAGAAACCTCTATGACTATTGAAACAACAGATGACTTCGATATCCTGAATGCAAAAAATAGTTCGTCTAAATGATATTCCAGTTGACAGATGCCTGATAAATTTTAATTTTTTTTTTTTTTGTATATACAGAAGAGCATGCTAGAAAGAAGAAGCGAAATTTACGCGAACAGTTCTGCATAGAATTTAAAAAAATCCAAAAGGGAATTTGGGGGTTTCACAAGACCAATCAGCAGTATATACTGGGAAGTGGCAGTATTTCAAAAGCCTGTAAATGCCGAGGTAAACGATACCGGACTAACTTCCGCTGAAATACGATCTTCCACCAAGCGTTCGTCTATTCGTCCAGAAAGAGAAAGGATTAATCAAGATGTAAACGACGTGGAAGGCAGATATTTAAATATTTAGATATTTAAACCAAAAAAACTGGCTTTGCTCGTAGCATCAGAAGATGAAAACTCTTCTCTTCATCCATTTATGAAAAAATTAGATCCGATTCGACAGCTTCGAGTAGGTACTAAATTTGAAGACATATTATTACAGGAAATGGAAGCAGCTCAAAGTCCACAAATTAACGCATCTCCCACGACTACGTAATCTATTTTTTCATATATATCGACATCCCATTCAGCTGCCTTTAGAGTTTCCAAATTCTTGTGTTATTAGTTTAGAGCCTACACTTGAATGGACAGTTCAAAATGAAATGAAATGAACAAATACAAAGCTGAAAAAATAATCCATAATTACTTCAAGAGTTTCATGTAACTGTTTGTATAAAATGTGCTGCAAAAATTAAATAAATGTTTCAAAAACGAAAATACTTAATTTTTTAATTGACCCAAAGTAAGAAAAAGCCGGAGATAATATAAGATGTAATCAAATGTTTTTATTTGTATTCTTGTATACTCGTGGTATTGTAATTTCATTTACTCGCAATTGTGAATACATTTGATAGAATTCGCCAAAAATTAATCTGTCTTTATATATCACACATGTTTTTATTGTGTTACGTTTGTTTTACGATTACTCAATATTCTTAATTTTAATAAACTGTTTTCTAATAAAAAAAAATTTCTTGCCGAAAACGAGGCCATTCATTCCCCACCGAATAATCCGTTTATTGTAGCTACCCGCATTAACACATATCCCGTTGTAATTGGACGCTAGACAAACTCCTTTAATGTTTGCAGAAAACAAATATGTATAATGCTTAACTCTCAACATCCTCTTAAAATTTTAGTTTAAAATCTTTGCAATCAATGAAAGAGAATATTTCCACGATAAGCGGTTTAGAATTGAAGTTGAATTGCCTCTTTAATTTAACTTCTTTGCAAAATCAATAATTGTCGAGAGCGTGTTTTGTGCACTATAAAAGAAGAGGAGTGAATTTGACGATATACAGGTTTGAACCACCGATGACGATGAGTGCGTAATCTGCATCCTTGTATAAATAAAAAAAATCATCTAATCCTTATAAGCTGTCAAAAGGTATTTGTAAATATTTATTGGCGCATGCAGTTCCAAATTGGAAAAGAACAATCACCACTGCATGATTTCACACGTAACCGTTATAAGGAATATGTATTTTTCTATTCACCAAATTTTTTAACGGTATTATTAACAAATTATAATCACTAAAAGCTATATATTAAAGGGCATTTGTCGATATTTATGATCGCATGTAAATAGTTCCTAAATTGGAAAAAATTATCAACACCGCACGATTTCGTACGTGATCATTGTTTGGGATACTTATTTTTCAATTTCCAAAATTTTAAAACATTGTTATTAAACTACATTTGACCATTTTTTTAATTTACACCTGCACCCATACACTACCAATTGAATCTGCTAATGAAGCGATTTGACAATTGTTTAAATTCTTTAGTTTATAAATATACACTCACAAAAAATATATAAGAATAAGTTACCAGACTCTCTCGCTTTGATTTCGGAATTTTCACAAATATGGTAAAACAACACAAAGGGTCAACGCGCCGTATTCTTTAGACTTTATGAAAGTTTCAATTTCAACCAAAGAATCGAGACGGAATGGAAATAATATGTACATATCAACAAGCTTAAAAATAGACTCTTTTTTGGGAGTAATTTAGCTTTGTCAACAAAAATGCGCAAACATATGTTCCGTTTGTAACCTCCATGTCCGCTTACAACGGCAGCAACCATGTCATGATGCGGGTGGAATTGTGATTGCGAAAGTACCAGCACTGATCAATAGCGCTCCATTCCCAAGAACTGTCAGCAACCTCTACGCGGGGTGGCCAGCAAGCTACGAATTCCCTCGCCGATTTGTAAGCGGTCTGGATGTGCAAGCTCAAACCTCACCGTCTCCCATGACTGATACTGGCACCAGGCTCTCCTCCTTCTTCTTAATTGCCGGTAGAACCAACATAGCGCCCCTTGCTAACTGGCGCCAGCAAGAAACCCCAAGCGCATCTAAGTCCTTCTACAACTGGTATTTCCAACGTAGAGGAGGCCTTCCTCTGCCACCACCAGCGATTACCGCGTTGAATATTTTCATGGCTGGAGCACTTTCTTCCATAGATAAAACATGATCTAGCCAGAGTAACCGCTGAATGTTAATTCGCCGTACTATGTCAATGTCGCTAAAACCTCATACAGCTCATCGTTCCGTCCTCTGCGGTATTCGCCGTCGCAAAGGCGTCCAACAATCTTTCGAAAATGTTTTCTCTCAAACACTCTAAGAGCCATCTCAGTCGATGTTGAGAGGGAAAATGGTTTTGCGCCATACAACAGCACAGGTATAATGAGAGGCGAATGTGGAATAGTTTTGGCTCGGCGAGAGAGTCTTTACGCAGTTGCCTACTCAGCCCAAAGTTGGCAAGAGATATACTCCATATGATTTCGCAGCTGACATTATTGCCGGTGTTGACGATGGTTCTAATATAAAAACGTTGATGTGTAATGATTTCCCGCCACCCCTTGTCAAGTTTATTTTGGAGACAAACCGATTTCGGCGTTGTGCCATCTTTCATTAAATACTAACATGATTTTTTTTAACGGTAATTGCTAATTGGTATATTGTTAATTTTACGACATTAAAAACACGCTTTTAATTTACAAGTAGTTATAATTTAAAATAAAATAATATCAGCTAACCTTTACTGGTGCTCGCTGAACATATATATTTGATAATAAATTCTACTACACACGTATCCGCGGTGTTCTGCACAAATTGGTTTACGACATTGCGGACAGTACCTGCGGGTCATGCGGTTACGTTGAGTGGGACCATAAAAACATCTGGCACGTAGTTTCTATAGCGGTGACTGGTTGAATGGTCAGGTTTAAAAATATGTTAAAATAGGAAGGTAGTCAGGCGGCCGCCGTAGCGAAGTGTGTAGCGTGTGCACGCTTCATTCGGTGGGTTCCTGGTTCAAATTCTAGCCGGGGCAAGTACCATCAAATATTATAGAAAAAGCTTTTATAATAGCGGTCACCCCTCGGCAGGCAATGGCAAATCTCTGAGTGTATTTCTGCCATGAAAAAACTTCTCACAAAAAACATTTCGCTGTTGGAGTCGGCGTAAAACAGTAGGTTCCTCGATTTGTGTTACAACATCTAGACGCACACAACAAATTGTAGGAGAAGTTCGTCCAAAATCGCTTAATAGGTTATAGCGCCAATTAAATAAAAAAAAGGCAGCGGTACAGAAATCTCGGTCTCCTGCTAATGCTGGTATTATCCGATAAGGTACGAGCGTCGTAATTTTTATGATTTGTTAGTGTTCAAGGGTTATAGTATTTGAAAGCATCTTTGTTCTCGTTTGAGTATTCATTTAACTTTTCACTCATGTTCGTTTCTTCCAAATTAATACATTGGAAAAAGTATGTTACCGAAAAACATAAGTTTGAGGATAAATCTTCACATCTGGCGAACCGGCTTGCTTCTGGAAAGTTTTTGTTGGACTTTGGGCTTCAATTTAATTTAAAACGTGCGATTTTACGTACATATGTACATACATATGCCTAAAAGTATCAATAACTTTCGGATAGTACACGCTTTTCAACAGAAAAAAAAACATATGCACAAGTATGCCACGAAAATCGTTTACCTTTTCGTTTGGTCTATTTATTTTCTTGTTCATTTGACTTTTTTTCATTGGAATCCGGATAGTGTTAAACAGGATTTTCCAGTGTTGAAAAGCAAAAGCATAAAACGTTTCGCCTTTAAGAGCATGGCAGATAAAAAGCTTTAGCTTTGCGTGACGTTTATAACTTTGCTCGAAAAAATTCAAAATGGATGCCATAATAAACACTTTGACGACACTCATTTATTTACTGTGGAAGGCTAAAAAACTATAAAAAACTATAATACGGGAGACTTATTTTGGTTAATCTTAAAATTTACATTGTTACTTCGTAGAAACTGTATTGTAGCGTCTGCTTTTAAGCGAATGTGAGTAATACAAGGAATATGACAGATGGCGAACTTTCAACTTCGCTGCGGCGTCGGCGGTGGTTATGTGGGACACTTCGTATAATTGTAAAGGGTGGCAAACAGAACACTGATTTTTAAAGTAAAATTTCCACGGTTTGTTAACGTTGTTGCGGCGTCATTCTTTCCATGATGATTTGTCAATGCTTACTGAACAGAAATTTCAAAACGAAATGTCATTTACCAGCTGTCAAGTGACAGCTATCCCTATCGAAAGTTCTCTCAGTCTAAAAAAAGCACCCGTTATGTATTCATCTAAGTTGTCAACGCGAAACTTTCACGTAAAGCGAAGCAAGCTTTCTATATAGCATAGGCTGGCTAAATGCGCAGACCTTTCGGCAGTCACCGCTTTGTAAATTTTACTTTTTGTACGTTGCGCAAGCCAAACCAGGCGCAATATATTTCCTTTTGTAAGTCTTCAACAGCCGCAGTCGAAATTCGTTCACCTTCGCTGAAAGATTAGGAAACACTTCTACAGTCACCAGCTTTTAAGTTTTTAGTTCGATTGGCTGAAACTTTCAACGTATGTGAAGTTGAAACAGCAACGTTATTTTTGCACCTACTTCTTAATTGCTTAAAGATCCAGGCTTGGTTTGGAGGCGAAAATGATGCTGGCTTCAACTTCTGAATTCGGTAAAACTTAGATCGGTGTAATGCAGAAATTATGTTTGGGAAACTGTATGCAACTGTTGTTTGCAGGAAATTTGGAAAGAGGGAGGGCGCCGCTCACAGTTAACTAAATTTGTTTGGTCAAACTGATGTAAAATTAGTGTAGCCATATAAGACAACTTATGAGCCCATCTCACAGGAATCTCCATATTTTTCGAAATATTTTGGCAGAAGCTTAAAAACTTAATAACGTATGTAATTTCGCTGGAAACCCGCATCTTTTTTAGTGAGGCGCCTTAATGAACATATTTGTTATTTTCTATGTTGAATCCAAGCCTTTTTAACACGCTTATATTAGTTTCACGTTTACGTGGCTGACAGGCAAAATAAGCTTTTCTAAACTACAATATCTACAAAAAAGTTGATGAATACATTCATGGAAAATTATCAAATTACAAATTAGTCTATTCGTTCCTGAAATATTGAAAACATACAAAAATATACGCAGGGTCGCCAGCATTGAGCTATTAGGTCGCCACTAAGAATGATAGAAAACCAGGTTACGACAACGTCGGCAGCGTACACGTAGCAGATGTTCATACCACAGGAATAAGGAGAAGAAAACAAAAGTGATAACTGCACTTGGGCGTTAATTTTCGCTGCATCTGCTACAATACAAATATCGGCACTTTACATTCATAATTCTGTGTTTAACTTTTTTTTTAAATCACCCAAAACTCAGAAAACCCAATTTGTGACGTCAATCCTTCGTAACGGAAGTGACTTTGTCGTACCCTTCTTTTCTCTAGATCGTGGCATAGTACGCATATACACTTATGTACCTGCATACACTTAATTTGTTGTGCCAACGTATCTCAACGTACATGCATACATATGTACATACATCTGGGGATTATTATATGGATCACCCACACACACTTCAGTCAAGATTAAACACGGTATGGTTAAACGATTAATACTGTTCTAGTGTTTATTTATAAAGGAATCTTAAATTTAGTTCTTAAGCTTATTGTACATATAGATTTTCACACACACGTACTTGCGGACAACGACTCGGCACGACTTACTTTTTGAACAGTTCACGACAACTTGAACTCAACTGAATTTTGGCTGGTTTGCCTTTTGGTATTTCGTCAAAAGTTCGTCCAGTTAAAGGGTTGCGTGTCATTGTGTTCTTTTGTCAGCGTTGTATTGTCGACCACTTCTAGTCCGGTGTTCGGATCCCACATACATACATACATATTTTAAACTACTATTTACTAAATAAGCTACTTCGTATCTATGTATTATTTTTTAACTATATATTATTTTTTAACTATTGAATATTTTTGCAATACTTTTATATTTTTCACTCTGATATCGTTATGATATATACATATGTATCGATAAATTGTCCCCCCCTACTTCCGACAGACAGAAAAGCGTTTTCAAGATAGTAGCCAGAATAGACATTTATCTTACAAAAGACTTGTATATTTCGAAGGTGTTGAAAGATAGGTACTAGAATTGTCCTGTTATTAATCGGTGTAGAGAGACGGAATTGATTTTTTTGTGTTTCAGTTACATAAAAACGCTCAAATACAACCATATATAGTACATGTATTTTATTTTAATTTACCTTGTGTCATCGAACATCAGATCGATTTTCAATTTGTAGACAGAGTTTTTGCTGAAATTAGATACTGCTTCCTGGTGATCGCCGTCTAAAAGCCGGAAACCAAAAGAATTACTGCTAAGTGGCGCGCGTGGACGCATGGAATTGGTTTGGGAAACGGCTACAGTGTCCGCAGCCTTGCATGTCACCATCCTTGTCGAAATTTGTGTTTTTAGGCGAAGAAGCTCTTAAAAATTTGGAAATATGTACTTGCTCCTTATTTTACATATACTGCATAACCTTTTGACATGAAGCTGCTTAATGCTTTCTGTAACAATATTATGCATAATTTTGACTGTTTAATAGAATAAGAAGTAAACGTGTTCATATATTGATCTATTCATTAGTTTAGTTCTCATATATGTACATATGTTAATTATTGCGAAAAACTTGAAAAGTAGGCGAAATTGAAAGATCAAAGTGAGGCGATGCTGCAAATTTCTGGTGGGCAATTTTTTACTTGGGGCAATTTGCCAGCAAAATATCCAAGTGAGCAAATTAGACAAAAAAAATCCTTTGGGAATTTTGACTTTAAAAAATTTTAAAGTAAATTATTCGTACTCAGGTCAGCAATCTACCAGATTTCTGATGATTTTACACATTTCATTGTAAACAAAAAATCTATCAGCTGTTCATGAAATGGATAAGTTTCTGCATATTCCGTATTCGCGTTCAATTTTGTATATTTTTCTCTTTGAGAAATAGCAGGGAATATTGCTATACGTACATATGTACAGTGGCTCACAGCTTATTTCATGCAGCTTAAATTAAATAGCTTAGATTACAATTATGTGAAAAATATTCGTAATAAAAAAAAAAATGTATGTAAATATTTAGTCAAATGCTTTTCAAACATAGGAAGCTGAGCAGCACTCGCGAAAATGCAGTGTCACACACGCTATGGGATGAAATGCAGCTACGCAGCAAGAATTTTGCTCACAGCTTATTTCATGCACGCACTTATTCTCGTTTGGGCGACAGCTAGTCGCACGGATAACGGTAGTTTGTGATGCTAGTTCTTACAACTCGCGTTTGTTTATAGGTTTTTGTAATTTTTAGTGTGTTTTTGGTCGTCGAGTGATCAGTACAAAATTCTAAGTAAAATGGGCCGTCGTACGACAATTGAACAGCGAGAATTGGTCATAAACCATTTTAAAAGTGGAAAATCGCAGCGAAAAATTGCCGAATTAGTCAATTTGAGCCATGCAACAGTGCAAAATATAATTCAGCGTTTCGTACATGAAAATCGGATACAAAATAAAGGTCGAAGTCCACCAAATAAAGTTTTCACTGCCCGTGAGGAGCATTTAATTGTGCGTAAAATAAAGGAAAACCCGAAATTATCGGCTCCCAAACTAGCAACAGAGCTTCAGCATGAACTGGGCAAATCTTTTTGCGCCGAAACTGTACGTCGGGTTCTACGCGCACATGACTTCAATGGCCGAGTAGCACGAAAGAAGCCATTCATTAGCAAAAAAAGCCAACTAAGCCGAGTTGCCTTCGCTAGGGAGCTCGGATTTAAAGATTTTGACTTCTGGAAGACAGTTATTTTTTCGGACGAGTCAAAATTTAACCTTTTTGGCTCAGATGGAATGACTTATGTTTGGCGGAAACCAAATACCGAACTACAAAAAAAAAAACATAAAACCAACTGTCAAACATGGTGGAGGCAGTGTTATGGTATGGGCGTGTATGTCCGCAGCCGGGGTTGGAAATTTAGTGTTTGTTGAGGGTATTATGGATAAAATGATGTACCTCAATATCCTAAAAGAGAACCTACTCCAAAGTGCCGAGAACCTTGGATTACGACAAGATTTCCGTTACTACCAGGACAACGATCCAAAACACAAGTCAGCAATCGTGCAGACCTGGCTGATATGGAATTGTCCGCATTTAATGAACCCACCAGCTCAGTCACCAGATATGAATGTTATCGAGAATCTATGGGCTTTATTGGAGAATAACATCCGCAAACACCACATAAGCAACAGAGACCAGCTGAAAAATGCAATTTTGGAAGAGTGGAATAAAATCGGACCGGAAACTACTAAAAAACTAGTGGAGACAATGCCAGTTAGGCTAAATGCTGTATCAAAAGCCAAAGGATATCATACTAAATACTAAGTATTTTTTTATTCAATAATTTAACTTATTTTTAGCAAAAAGCACACTGCATGAAATAAGCTGTGACATACAATTTCCAAATTTATTTTAATTTTAATTTTTAAGTTGTTAAACAAAAAGTTAATAAAATAAATGAAAATTCTTTCTTCAACTACGTTCTTATACCCACAACTTAGTTTTTAAATTGTGTCGATACACGCTTTGGTTTTCTAGATATAGCATTCCCAATTTAGACAATGCACCTGCATGAAATAAGCTGTGAGCCACGTATGTGCATACATATTATTGTAAATTTTCGCGAACGTACTTATAATGTATTCATACGAGCCTTTGGCAACAGCATTTTTTATTTATCTGTGTTATTTCACTGACACATTTAAAGTAATTAAAAGTAATTTTGCATTTGGTATAAATTAGTGGTGGGCACACCATATTCTTCCATACTGCTCTAATGTTTGAGGCAGCAAAAATGTCATTCAACATAACGCGAATATTCCCACTTAGTCTAAAAAAAAGGCGTTTCCTATCGAAAACATGTCGTACTTCGAAACTTTCTCCAACTATTCGTGTTACTAAGTTCTTCAAATATTTTGAATTATAACGATAGTGTAGGGGAGGCCGGGGGTTTGTGAGGCGGGTTCTGTTTTTTGACAAAAAATACAATAGAAAAGCAATTTTTCTACCCGTACAAATTTTTAAATCATGATTCAGTGTAACTTCAGTCAGACAAGAGTTTCATTTGTTGAAATTTTAGTACGACCTTCAAGTTTTGCCTGCATGCTCAAAAGTTGGTTTTTATGGATTTTCGCAAAGTTCAGGGGTTGTAAGACACAAATTTATAAGAATGAAAATGGCTTAATTTGATCAATATTGTTTATTTTAATCTTAAATATTATATTATTATAAGGTCTACAATTTATTCAAATTGAAAAGATTTCGAGGTGATAATAGAAAGGCAAATAAAAAGCAGATTATTGGCACATTTCAAGTGAACAGGTCTGTCGCAACTATTGCAGTAAATCGAGTTGTTCCGGCTCAATTTTTTAGGCATAAAAGCTTTGCAAATGATGCAAAATGCCGAAGATTTTTTAGGGCGTCCGCGCTGCGATGGTAATGCCTTTTCTGCCTTGTTCTTCTTGTTCTCTTTATTCTGTAAATCTTTTGCTTTATTTTCGTTAGATTTTCGGCCACATTAACTTCTGAAGTCAAAATGGTGCTGTCCATTGATTTTCGACCTCGATTAGATTTCTTGATCGGAGTGTTGTGTTTCAGAGGACCTACCTCCTGCAACATATGCTGAATTGGGGCAGCTGATGTGTTTGGTATGATCGATTAAACGTTTCATCGATTAAACGATCATTAAACGTCTTGGTTGTGTACAGAAACGCTATATCAGGCTATAAAATACAATTTTATGTTCCTATATGACGGTTATACCCAGAATGTCTCATAACCCCCCGAAAACGTTGTCTCACGACCACCCAATATCTATATTTTAAATATGGCTACTGCTTTACGGACGCATTGAATGTTTATGCAAAATGTGATCCGTGTATCAAAAGGCTACTCACCAAGGAATGTTTCGGATGTATGCACTCTTGCAAATAGCTTGTAAAAGAAAGTGAAAAGACAGCAAACACGAACGGTCTAAAAAACTTTCGATCACAAAATTGGAGTTGCGATTTGGGAAGTGACAAAGAATCGGCATGAGGGGAATATTTGTGATCTGGATATGAAGATTGGAAACAAGCAAGAAGTTTCGCAGTCAGCTGGTAGATGCCGCGCTTTTTAGTTCAGAGCTGTCGGCGCTCCTCACGACCCCCCGTGTCTCACGACCCCCCGCCCAATATCAAATTGGAAGTACGAAAAAGCAATTGCAAATCAGAACTTTTGAAAAATATTCTCTATGTTATGCTGCCGTATATGCACTACTTAAATCCCCATGAAAATCCATTCAGTAGTTTCGCAGATTAGTGAGTTCAAACAGACAAAAATGATGAAAATGTTCGACATATATTCTATAATGTTCCCTGCATCACCTTTGGCTCTTCTGTATGCTTATATATACGTTCATATACATATGTATGTATGTATGTTGATCAATAAGTTCCTTGCTGCAATCATTACTTTTTAAGCAAATCAGTTATAAGCTATCACACATTTTGTATGTCACCAGTTCCGATTTTCGGTGCATAGTAGTAAGAAGAAGTTCAAGTTAGAGCGCAACCGAACTTTAAATACCCAGCGAAAGGCTTTAGGTGAAATAAAGATTGCTTGTTGTACGCAATCAAATAATTTTATATATAACAAAAAAAGTCTAAGATCGGACGCAACCAAATTTTACATCTCCAGCGCAAGTTTTTATTTGAAATAAACACTACTTATTGAATGTAATTAAAAAAGTTAATTTTATATATAAGTTAATTTTTTATAAATAAATAGCAAAATTTAAATAAACACGCTTCAATAGCAGATAAGAAATAAAAACGCAGGGAATAATTAACAGAAAAAAATCTACATCACTTTCAACAAGCGTGGGGTGCTTGTACTATTATTTATTTACAATTAATTTCGAGCACGGCAGGCTTTTAAAAATGATATAGCTTTTTTTAATGAGTAAAAAGGTGTGAACGAATAAATGTGATAACGCAAATAGAGTACTTCCCCTTAATACTTATAAGAAAAGATCTGATTCCGAATATTAAATCCGTTTTTCATCCTCCCCTGTTTTCCACTTCAGCTATTTATATATAATTTATTTATTTATTACGTCACAACAAAAATATGTTAATCTTATATATTTTGTAAATTCTATGTATTAATTTCCAATGTTTTTTCTGTTTCGCTTTTTCACGTGAGATAATTAATGTCAATACATTTCGATTGAATTTAGAATACAAAGTTGCCGCATCTTCTATAAAAAGCAGTTGGTCGAGAAGAAAACGGAGACTAATTAAGATTACCTCCTGAAATAAAAAATATATTTGTCCCGTGAGATTGTTAAAAAAATCTTCAAAAGTACTAAATATTCCATTTTCTTTAATTTTCGCGTGATTCACGAACTTATTTTAACGATATTCACATGGTTAACTCATCTTAACGAATGTTTAACGATGCTGCTATTCAGCAACCATTTTTTAACGATTTTCGCCTTCGCCGATTCAGCTGTTGTTGTTAGCTAGTCGGTTACCGGTTTCACGACAACAAATTTGATGTTAACTCATTCGAGAAAAAATCGTGATTTCAACTTAAATATAAGAAATTATTTAAAATTTGGTGATTTGTTTTCCTGAAATTAAAAAAGGAACATTAAATAATTTTCTAACGCTCCAACAGTGGATCGAAGTTTGCTTCGGGATGTGAACAATCCCTTTCATTTGAATGCAACAGAAAGTGAGGTTTCCTATGACCCAAGCTACTAAAGAAATGCTTGCTTCAGCGTCGTCACTCTTTGTGGGAGGCATTATTTGGGCCGTCGATTGTACTTATATGTGTATCAATTTTGCCCCAAAAAAACATGAGGAGGCTTTGCCAACCACCATATCTACCATTCAATTAATGTGCAAATGGTAAAAGCAAACTTTTATCAGGGATCCGAGTATAAAAACAAAAGTATAGTTTAGTTTTAATAATGAAGAGGCATGGTGATTCAACGAATCATTGATTGCGTCCGTTACCCGATGAATGCCAGCTTACGGATGACTGACTGCCTCATGGATATTTCTCATTCCGCACTTACGGGTCGTTGATAGCAACCAGTTACGAAGAATCATAAAGCCGCTAGAACCTATCAATATAAAAGTTAAATGATTATAATTAAAAAAAAGTAATTAAACAATGTAAATCCTAAATACGCTGGAGCACAACGCGAATTTTGAAAACGAAAACCATATTTGCATATTTGGAGGTGTTTCCATATATTCCTTGGAGTCGAGTTGATGACCATTCTATCAAACCACTCAGAGGAGAGTCCGGAATTCTGCTACTATGGAACATTGCAATATATAAAAAAAATTATAAACATTTGTAGTTTGAAATAAACTAATATCTTATTTCACTTGAATGAAATATAATAAAAACGCTCAAATTTATATATGACAGCAGGTATTCGCTTGATTTTCCTCTATTCCTCTTTGTGCTATTCGCTTATTTAGACATTTAGTTTACCACTTTGAATAAACACAACGAGACAGCTGTCAGGTGTCGTTAAGAATAAGTTAGTGGATAGCACAATCTTTAGTCCAACGACAAATATTGCCGTCAAAAATTGCGATTGACGCACCGTTTAGAGTTAGTGAATCGCACTACTGAACAGGAAAGAAGGCGAAGAACTCGCAAATGAAACCCTACCAACCTTACATAGGGGTGGTTTTCTCCAAATTACAACAACAAAAAGTTAAATAGTGCAAAAAGGTTTTCTACTGGTTAACCTGTGATTTGGACAGCCTAAGCTCCTAATTTGGTATCCCTATTTTGGCAGTAACTTATAGAATTTCGTGTCTTATTATACTAGTTAACACGAAAAAATTAAATACAAAAACTAAGGACGTTTTCAAGTTTTTTCAAAAATTTTAAATTTTATTTACTCTTTTTAATGAATAAACTTTGTACACAAATTTTTTAAATGTATTGTTGAAAAAGAATTTCAATACGAAAATGTGAAGAAGACAATTCAGATCAGTGTTTAGAATTTCGATTCGTAAAACATTGTTGAAATGCATTGAGAAAAAGTCAACCTATGTTGGGGCAAACCCAGAGAACGTACATATATTAAATGAGAAGCTTCATGACCGAATTTCAGTGTGAATTGTCAAATTGTTCAATAGACCCACTCATGAAAATACACCACGTTGAGAGCGGCAAGTTAACAGAGCTGAGCAGAGACAATATTTCTTTTAACAGAGAATAAATTCAAATAAAAGTTGATTGTTCTTGTACCAATTTTAGATTTCGCAATGATATAAATGAAAAAAAATGAAAAATTGAAATAGTTATATTTTCATATTTAACGAGACATTTGGTTTATTTAAATATGTAAATGATAGTATTGAGTCAATTTTGATTGTATGCAAGCACGCATATGCCAAAACAACTTGGCTCATTTGCTGTTTTACCGACGGCATTTCACATTAGCATATTGTGTAGTTTTATGGGTTGCTTGAAAACATATACATATGTATAAAATTTAATATAAGAGAAAAAAGCTTAAGAAATTCTTAAAATAAATTACTTAAAATAAAAGAGAAAAATTTGGCTTGAATTAAAATTATTTGTTGAATTTATTAAGAAATGAAAAAATATGAAATATTAAAATATCCAAGCATATTCATTCTTTTAAAATTTTTAATATAATAAATATTACTATGCATTTCATTTGGTTTCCTATGTTGATTTCCTTTTTCTGTAGATGCGAAATAATATGCGATCTACATACATATGTATACATGTTACAAATTTGTTCATTTGTATCAAAAATTTGTCTTGGCAAAAAATATTCACGCGAAACTGAATCAAGTACCGATTAAGTTCAAACCAGTCAATTGTGTTCTGTGGTGCAGTTGCTTCAAGAGGCGCCGCAATGTTCTTTATGCTTTCGTTTTGCGCGAGTTCGGAACCGGGCCACGCGCTTTTGACTTAAAATTTATTTAAATTTTTACTTTTTTGCAAATTCTTGCACTAGCATATACATACATATATACTTCCAGAGAATACTACATGCACAACTACATTTGAATGTAAAGTCGCAAATAACTAAAATGTCATCAAGTATACAATCATATACAATCACATATGTATGTACTTGCGTACATGTGCATAAATTCAACCTTGACCTACGCTAAATCAAGGTCAAATCACAGCGCAATCACAACCGCAGCTGCACTTGTGCCTGCGCTGGCGCCAAATATTCTAAAATATCTGAAACTACATACAACAACAAAAAAATCATTCATAAACGCAGGCGCGTATTCGTGCAAACAAATGTCGTTCATTCATAAGCGCAAGCATTTCATCTCCCCGCGCACGCAAATGTTCCCCTCAACGATCTGTTTCGCGACGAACACAAAAATGATAAAATCTTCAATTTTACAAACCATCGACGGTCATTGAAAATTTCAACACCGCAATATCAATTTGCCAACGTACTCTGACAAATTGCTGGCATTCTAGAATGTTTGCATAATTAGCCGTTTAAGCGGACGCCGACAAGTGTCTGCTGTGGCTTAGCGCGTTTAGTCGCCGGCCACATTATCATATTGCATGTTTTAGCTTTTGCCCCATAGTTCGAATCCCAGCTTTTTCGTGCCATGTCTAATTTTTATGCATTTTTTTTTTAATTCAATACGATATAGCTATTTATCAACTTTCATAAATTTTTGGAAATCATTTCGTTACGAATGAATATACATACAAAAATATTGAAAAGTTTTCTTTTACATATTTAAATAATTTAAGATGTGCAATATAAAGAAATTGCATTAAATTTTTTTTTTAAACTATTATGTTTATTATTATTTAATATTAGAAAAAAGTGTTTAAAAAAATTATCTTAATTAAAATTAAATTTGAATTTTTTCACATCATCAGCTACTAGAAAACGAAAATTTTGACATAAATTTTAATAAAAAGATCCATTATATTAAATTCGTTTATATTACATTATAAATAAAAATGGAATTTAAATAAAATATTTATTTATTTGCATGATAATAGACAATTTTTATATTATTAAAACCAAATTAATCATCCAAAAAAATGAGTGTGGTGTGTGCTGTATCACAAAATCTAAAAGTGATGCGTTGTTGTTGTTGTAGCGGCTAGTAAAGAACGGATTCAACCATGATCTTTGTCCTCAAACTCATCAGGGGGAAAGGCCAGCAAACGTGAAGTTTCGACAGGGTCGGACCAAAGGGAGAGGGAGATTAGATGAGTTGGCTTGAGAGGGCATGTGAATAGGTGCTTGGTATCGTGCGGAGAATCTCCACATGCCGGACATGTGTTTGGTACGTCGGGGTTGATTCTGGATAGGTAAGAATTAAGTCTACTAGAATATCCAGATCTTAATTGGGCCAGAGTAGCGCGGGCCCCGCGAGGCAGCAGGGACTCTTCATCTGCAGTTGGTGGTGGTTGGGCTCCTAATATGGCATTGACAAGGCGAGAGTCAATGGTGGTAGTGACTGTCTGCTTTTGGATGTTGCTTAGGACCTGCCGATACGCCTTCGGATCCAGCGGTTGGCTTACGTGGGGCTGGATCTCATCCTTCATTTCGAGAAATTCCCGTTTGATGTGCCTGGGTGGAGTTTGTCTTCCAGCAGATGCCTATTTGGGTGCCCCAAACGGTGACCCCCATCAAGGAGCTTCTTGCTGAGCATAACGTTGTGCTCCTTAACGCGGAGCACATTCACCTCTTGGTGTAGGTGTTCCTCAGATGACATCAGCAGGCATCCCGTCACCATGCGGAGTTCAGCTTTCTGGCAATTCTGCGGCTTCATCCACTGTATCCTACTGGATTCCCGGGGACCACTCACTGGTCCCGGGGCGCAGCATAGTTTAATACCGGCCAGCCAATCGCCTTGTATGTTGCCAACAACGTTTCTGTGCCTATGTCCCAAGTGCTGCCGGTGAGCGATTTGAGGACATTGTTGCGGCTCTGTAGTTTGTTGACGATTGCGGTAGTGTGCGCAGAGAAGGAGTGCAGGCTGCCAAATGAAACCCACAAATTCCTTGGGTGATTAACCGTCGGAATGGGGGTGACATCGACATGGATGTTAAGATCCAGCCCGGCCTCCTTCGTAAAGGTCATAAAGAGGGTCGCCGGGGACTTTGTAGGGGACAACGCCAGCTTTCTGCCAGTGAAGAAACGGGCAAGTTCGGATATCCGTTCTCTTTCTAACACAGGTCATCGATTACATTGCCGTGGCCATTATCGAGCAATCATGGGCATATGAGAGTATGGTGACTCTCTCTGCCGGTTGAGTGAGCTTGGAGAATCAGTGCTTAATCAAGAGTGGGGACAGGACGCCACCCCGCGATATCCCTTGTTAGTTCCTTAATTATTTTATTAGTATATGATGCGAAAAGTGATTAATATTTTAAAATGTAATATTTTTACTCGAAAAATGCAGTAATTTAGATTATATTTTTTTATATTAATGAAAGGTATGAAAGCTTCGGCAAGGCCGAAGACAAAAGTTGTTGAATTGTTTGTTAATAAAGAACAAGTTTCTAACTAGATTTGTAATATGTTTATTCAAATATTTCATAATTGTAAGAGGTACACCAAATTAATTCGTTCGTTTTAATCTATATATAATATAGAAATGGATATATGAATTAATGGACACATATGTATATCCAGCCTATAGGTTCCGAAACCTCTCAGTCGACTTTATTAAAACTTCCAGTAAGTTTCATTGAAACGCTGAGAATGATCCCGTGAAGTTTAAAAGAGCTTTTGCCAGTCAGAACAATAAGATTTCAATATCTAAGTACAGTACGTTATAGACTTCAATTGGAAGGTATTTCAAAAAGATATTTAAGAAAATTTACATCAAAAAATAGTTTAACAAGTGTTGCCACCTGACCAAAATGTTAAACTAATTAATTAATAACTAATGTATTTCACATCAAATTTTACAATATGGTTAGGTTTACACCGAAATTATGGAAGTAGAGTTGTCACCTCATTAAAAAAGTAGTTTTAAGTAAATGTGTGTATTAAAAAGTATTTCGCAATATACATTCGTATCAAAGGGGAGCTATTGTGGAATATTTCAGTCAAGACCAATTACCAATACTTTTTTTTAATTAATACCCAAGCTGTAGAGTGCGATAAGCTTCAAAGCCGACCAAACCGAAAGTTTATCAGAAAGGAAATTTAAAATCCAGAGTTGTGTAAAAATCGGACAAACTATCGTAATTCATGGCTCATTCTGAATTTTCGAGCAAATTGCAATGAAACTAAGTAATTTTGTAAAACATGTGAATAAATCAAGGCGAAATGTTGTATTTTATAATAATTCAAGAACGAAATCACGAACAATATCGAAAACTGTGTTCTCCCATTTTGAAATGCTATCATTACACTCAAATGTTCCTTGATTTTTACTGCATTAAAAATCTGTAGCTCAAAGAAATACGGGCAGGAATAAACTTTTAATAAATTTCTTTAAACGTAGATTTAATATAGCAGTACAGAACAAAGCCCTCCACGCTTTTTGAAAATTATGTAGACATTTTTCTGTTAATTATTTTACACTTATATATATTAAACATTATTTTCTGCTTTTTAGTTACGAATAAAGCGTGTTTTTTTAGTTTTCTTTAACTATTATTTTTTAGTAATATGTGTTTAATTCAATGTAAAAACACACGAAACTCTAAAAAATCAACGTATCTACACAAAACTTGTGAACGGAAGGAGTGTTTCAGTTCTATACCTGACGTTACCGGCGTCAAACGAGGCAAGTTCGTCGTATGGGTTAAATTGTTGCCATAAGTACATTTCAAACTTTTTTTATTGTTTATATGTAAGTGGTTTATGAAAAAAATTGTTTGATCAAAAATTCACCTAAAAACAGAGACCCCAGGGAAATGAAAAAAAAATCAAAAGAAAATAATGAAGAAACGCATTGTCTTCAATGATTTCTAGGCAATAGGTTAAGTGCTTGTTTTATGTAGTTAAGCTTTGTGCGTCTTGCAATATAAGTTTTAGTATATTTTTTTAAAGGCACCCATTACCCATTGGCGTGTTTGCTTTTATAGAGACCCAAGAATGATAGATAACGACAACTCCGACAGCATACACGTCAGAGATGTTCATACTACAGGCACTTTACATTTATTATTCTGTGTTTAACTTTTTGTAAAAATCACTCAAAACTCTAAAAAATCAACTTTTTTACACCCATTTGTGACGTCAATTCTTCAAACGAGGCAAGTACGAAGTAACGGAAGTTTTTTTGTCGCCAACTTCATTTCTTTGCATCGTGTAGAGAACCGATGAAAGTGGAAGTTTATCATGGTGTAAATAATACAACAGATTTTGTTTACAATCGTGTGTATTCTTCCCAAAGTGATTAACAATTTTTGTGTGTATTCTTTGCAACATGCACATATACATACATATGTATATATATACCAACGTGTTTTCTCTCATTTCTTTCAACCGGTAAATCTGGTGGGACGTCACAGCCAAGTTTCTCTCCGACTTTCAGGTTAATCGGCGCAATCTTGTATTCTATCATTCTTGGAAGTTTAGTTATCGAGAAGACGGCGACTGGGCATGTCCAATACTTGTAAGTAAATAAATGCAATTAACTAAGGTTTTCGTTTCGTGTATACATAAATATGAATATGTTGAATTTTATCGTTTTACTCTGACTAAAGGAAACACAATTTGTAATATAAATGTTTATAGTTAATTGCTGTTTACTTGTCTCGTAACGGCTTACTGTTTAATGGCAAAAAGTAACGAAAGTAATCTGCCGTAGGTACTCCATGGAGTAATACCTCGGAGTAGTTTTGTGTTACTCTGATGGGTTACTCCAGGGTCTTGCCTCAGGACATCGAAATGTTAATGGGACCACTTTTACTTCATTCATTTGGGTTACATTTGGAGTACTCTTTATCTCTGATTTTTACATGCGCGGCAAAATTCACTAACACAAATAAATCGATGTTTATATGTATACCTATGTACGCATGGCAACTGCTACTGCTACACGTTCAGTATTTATTATAATTGCAATCGTCTTACCAAACAACTTATCTGGAAGTTTTGGCGGACTGTTTGTTGTAACATTAAACTTAAAAGGTTTATTTTATGCATTACCTTCAATTCTAAAAATAATTGATATTGGCCACGGTAATAGTTTTTGTATAGTTTTACCACTACACAGCTGTCAAAAATTTCCTGCATTAAAAACTTCCCGAAAATTTCCTCACGATAGTAAAAATATATCTCTCTTTGCGACACAGGCTCACTTGGGAACAGATAATTTAGTCGCTAAAGATGTGTGTGATTTCAACAGATTTTAGATTTTGGTTTGAAAGATTATAATTATTTTATGTACAATGGCAAACTACACATACGAACGTTTGGAATGCTTCCCAAAGAATTGCTAACATAATAATGGACCACCTACTGAGCAATGCTAGCTCGGAGCCAAAAATATAATTTAATATCGATATCACATTTTTAACAAAATACATAGACGTAACCACTCAAAAGAAATAGCACAGCAAACTCCAATTTGCGACTGAAATGGAGAACAATTCAAAAATCCCTTTCCTTCGTTTGCATATGTACATACATACATATATGTACAATATGTAAAATACTTCTAATCACAACCTAGGATATAGAAAATCAACATAGCCAAAAACCATATCCATGAATTGCTGCCGATAAGCCCACATAGTTCCATTGCTCCGATTGATCCGAAATTCAAGAATAATTTGGGTGTGACGTCACACCAGATGTGGCGGTGGAGAGGACTGATACGAAACACGTTGTTATACATGTTAGGATGAGCACAACAATATTGTAAGGTACGTTGTAATAATACACACGATGGCGAATATACATACATACACGGTTATTGTTAACAAAATATGTCGTTACGTAGAAATTCTGTTACAATTTTCAAGAGAGGCTTAGCGGGACCACAATCTGTGTCACCTTCTGTTCTCATTTCACCATGAAGAAATTCTTCAGCGAATCATATATTCCCAACTATGGAGAGATATCTTTTTAATATGGTGAGAAAATTTTCCTTTTCTGCTATGCCAAACGGCAACTTTCTTCTAAGGGATAGCTATGATAGCTATGTAGTTCCAGAGAAGAAGAAAACACATTCATAAAAAGAAACTGCAAGAAATATACATAAAATAATTCCGTTTACTAATTTCAATTCTTTTAGGATTAAAGAAAATTCATTACTTATGTATACATATATATTACTTTTAACATTAATTTGACAGCAAACAATTCGCCAAAACTGGCTTGGCAAGATGTTAAACCCGTTACCGAAGTATTTTTAAACATACAAATAATTGATATAGCTTTCTTAACTTTTTGTCAGTGGCAGCATATTATTGCTGATTTCGGTGTTCTTCCTCATTATGCAAGAAGCCGATATATTATACTCTCCTCATAATTGTCAAAAATATCCATTCCAATGTACTTTGCTACCGTTTGGCACAGACTTTTAACTCAAAGAGTCCTGTAGACGGCTGAATAAGGGGCTGAATACTTTGAACGCCTATAAATGACTGATTTTACTTTTTATATCCGAGCGCACTGGTGCCCAGGGTTTTATAACTTGTTCACATAACGGTTATTTGCAACAGCATAAACTAATCCAGAAAGATATAGACATATACATATACAACCAAAATTCTTAGAATTAATAGCGAATTTGAATAGGCCATGTCTGTCTGTCCGTCCGTCAGTCGGATAACTCGAGTAAATATTGAGCACATACATTGCCCTGGACCCAAGGTACTTTGGTATTGCGAATGGGGGAAATCGGACCACAACCACGCCTACAAAACGGTGTTTCGTGAAAATCAAAAGACCTTGATATTTCCGTAACTATTGCAGATAGTTTTCTTATAGAAAATGTTGCATAGTTTGTTATAAGAAAAACTTATATCTCCGAAACTAACTGACCAAACTGATCAATAAGCAAAGGCACTAAAATTGTTAAATTCGGACAAAAACTACGCCCACCACTCATATAACGGTAATTTTCAAAAAATAAAAAAACGCGGTATTTAAGTCAGTATTAAACGGTATATTCGAAACAATGCCACCAAAATCTAACAAATTTGGTACATACATTGCGCTTTAAGTTAGTGAGCAAAATTTCGAAAATTGTTGAAATCGGACAAAAACCACGCTGATTTCTCATACAACGGTAAAAAATAAAAAATCGATATTTAGGTCAGCATTAAAGCAAATTTAATATGAATGTGGGCGCTATACTAACAAATGCACCGAATCAAAAAAAAAAGAATGAAATGGGCGTGGCACCGCCCACTGTAGAGAATTGAGTAAGGCTAAAGCCACACTCACCTCACATATAATGGTAATTTATAACAAATCAAGATATTCAATATTTTACTAAATAATGTATTGATTTTTTTAAAATTTGGTATAAAGAATTTAATTGGGGAGAGAAATAATTAAATTCATAGTAATTACCGTTTTTTATTTAAATCCATTTGTTATATTAGCAAAACCGACTTGCTTTGATGCGCCAATAAAGACATATTTTTTTTAGAACATTGTTCTTTTGTGCTTAAAATATACTTTATACCTTGCTCTTAAGGGAATATGTATGTATATTCAGAACATCAAATATCTTTGTCAAATAGCTCCAAAGAAATGTGTGAATATTAGTTTCTCCTAAATGGGGGCATCGTTCCGCCTTTTTCCCCAACAAATAATATATTGCCTCATATATATGATTTATATACCAAATATTATGCATCTGCATCAAATAGTTGTGGAGTTACAAGGAATTTGGCTTTTTTTAATGTACAGGGCGTGGACCGCCCATTTTTCCAAAAGGATACACAGTTTGATTTATAAGACATATGTATATACATTAGGGCGACCGTTAGTTGTATGAAGAAATTTTTTTTTACTTTTTCTTTAGTCGCACCCCCTAGATCGATACTCTTACATAAAACAATAATTGCTGCAAAAAATTTAATTAAATCGATTTACATTAAGGCGTGCCGCTCGCCCCTCAAAGTTTGGTCCTAAGTCAAAAAAAGTGGTTTGAGTACTTATATCTTCACTAAAAATTATTTTGTAGAAAAATGATGTATTGAAGAGTTGTAGGTCTATATCAATACTATAATTTTGTCCTACAAGATTTTTCAGTCACATTAATTTTTCATGATATTAGCGCCGAAATATAGATACATAGTCAAAAATTTCCGTTAGGAACCGCGGCAGAAATTTTCTGTGCACTTTATTGAAATTGTGCTGTGGTCCGTTAGTTTTTTTTGAGCGAGATTTGCAAATACTCTTGTGTGATTGTTTTGGATGCTTATAACGGTAAAATCTGCTGTGCCTTTTTTTTACAATCCGTGCTATTGAACAGTAATAAGAGCGATCGTTGCTTGCTTAGACGATACTATTTATGTTAGTTGATGCGGATTTTTTGAAGTGATAGCAGCAATGTCGAAAATAATATTACGTGATAATATTTACTTAATCGGTAATTTTTCTCATTGCTTAAGTGGAAGTAAACTGCCATCAAATAAAGAAATACTTAAAGTATTGTTTTTCAATTTGAGGGTTGTCAAATTAAATTTACGTGATAGTGCCAAATTGGTGATTGATGAACTAATAATATTTTGGGAGAAAGCGCGGATTCCCTTCAGAGATAAGAAGCATTGCATTGAGAAATTAGAAAAGTTATACTCTGATTGGAGAAATTTAAACAAAAGCTCAAAAAAAACAAGTAAAATACAAAACGATAAAGTGAGTTCTTGGACTGAAAAATCTGACTACATATTCGACATAGCACACGCCAATGCGTTTGATTTGATTACAAATGAGGAAGATAAGAAATTTTTGGAAAGTCAAAGGAAAAAAGGAAGACCAGGGTTCATGTATGGGATTGATTTAGAAACAACACGAAAAGAAGACAGTGCAGAAGAACGTCAGCAAAGATTTATGAAATACAAAGAACGGAGCGATCGTGAAAAGGAATCTATGCGTGAGAAAAATTTAACCATGTGTTTAGTTTTGCATTAACTTACATACATATATTTTTTCAGAAGACACACTTGTCATGTCATTTGATTCGTCAGAAGAAACCAATCATGTTTCATCGGACTCTGAAAACTTTGAAAACATTGAGGTTTGTGTACCATGTTCATCTAAACGGGTGGAAGAAGAAGAGCTTTCAGATCCCAAACCAAAGAGAAGTAGAGGTGGTCAAAATATTATAACTCCAAAAGTAGCAGCTGCTTTGGATGCTTGCAAGATCACTGACAGAAAGGCAGTGCACATTATTACCGCTATTATTGAGGCACTAGGACACAGCACTGAAAACTACATCTTAAATAAAACCTCACTTCATTATGCCAGGGAGAAATTTCGCTCAGAGCAGTTTAACGTATTGAAGAAGCAGTTCAATATAAGCGAATTCAACGCCCTTTGCTTACATTGGGATGGAAAGTTGCTGCCATCAGTCACTGGTAATGATAAAGTTGACAGGCTTCCGATAATTATATCAAGCGGAAACAAGGAACAACTTCTTGAAGTACCCGCATTAAAGTCTGGTACTGGTAAAGAACAGGGAATGGCCGTATGTAATGCGATACATAACTGGGGACTTCAAAACCACATAAAAGCCTTAGTGTTTGACACAACAGCAGTCAACACAGGGCGTTTTAATGGAACTTGCACATATATTGAGAATAATCTCGAAACACAGTTGCTTTGGTTACCATGCAGGCATCACATTTTTGAGATTGTTTTAAGAAGTGTTTTTGAAGAAAAAATTCCCAAAACTGCAAGCCCTAACGTTAAAATATTTGAAGTGTTCAAAAATACGTGGGGAAAAATAAATAAAAAAAATTTTCGGTCGGGAATGGAGGAGCACCTGGTGAAGAAATGTTTAAACAGTGATGCGGAAAATGTAAAGATCTTTGTAAATGAAATGTTAAAAACGAAACACGCTAGAGATGATTACAAGGAACTTCTTGAGCTTGTCTTAATATTTCTTGGAGAAACTGAAATCCTCCACAAGAATGTATTTTTTCATGCTCCTGGAGCTGTCCACCACGCTCGATGGATGGCAAAAGCTATTTACTGCCTAAAGATATACTTATTTCGCGATGAGTTTCTACTCTCATTAAAAGATCGAAATGCCTTACTTCCGATATGTATCTTTATTGTTCAAATATATGTTGAAATGTGGTTTTGTGCTCCCATAGCCGTGCAAGCCCCATTTAAAGATTTCAATTTATTATTAAAATTAATCAAATTTAAGGAAGTAGATGTTGACATATCTAACGTGGCTTTGAAAAAATTGCTCAACCATCTATGGTATCTGAGTCCGGAATGCGTTGCATTAGCATTTTTTGATGAGAATATACCAGTTGAAACAAAATTAAAAATGGTCAAAGGATTGCAAAATAAGCCAAAAGTAGATACGGAAGTGAAGAAACCAATTATTGACTACAATGAACTACCTCAACGTCTTCAGGAGGGAATTGAACAATTTATTTCAGTAGAAACTCCAGCCTTTTTTGAGAGGTTCAACATCTGCCCACTATTTTTGAACACCAATCCGTCATCTTGGCATGAAAATAAACATTTTATAGCAGGTCGAAACATAGTAAAAGATTTGAAAGTCGTAAATGATACAGCGGAAAGAGGTGTTAAATTTGTTGAAGAATTTAATCAATTATGTACTTACAAAAAATGAAGAACAAAAACAATATGTTCTGCAAATTGTTGCTGATTGTCGACGCCGCTATCCTACATGTACTAAACAAACATTGTCAAAAGATTTTTAATATTTGAACTGTAACTACAATTTTTCACTTTTTAATAAATAATTAACGTGATGTTCTGTTTTCTTCAAACTTTCATATCATGAAAAATTAATGTGACTAAAAAATCTTGTAGGACAAAATTGTAGTATTGATATAGACCTACAACTCTTCAATACATCATTTTTCTACAAAATAATTTTTAGTGAAGATATAAGTACTCAAACCACGTTTTTTGACTTAGGACCAAACTTTGAGGGGCGGGCGGCACGCCTTAATGTAAATCGATTTAATTAAATTTTTTGCAGCAATTATTTTTTTATATAAGAGTATCGATCTAGGGGGTGCGACCAAAGAAAATCGAATATTGAAAAATAACGGTCACCCTAATATACATATATACCCAAATATCATTCATCTGCACCGAATAGCTGTGAATATAAGACGAATTCTAGTTTTCTCTTCCACGGGGGCGTAACACCGTCCACTTTTCCAGATTTATATATACCTGCAGACCTATAAAGGACTTACATTCATTTTTATATATAAGATTAATTTTGAAATAAAAGCCTGCACCGGGTATTTAAGGTTATGTTGAATCCGAACTTAGACTCCATGGTTTTATAACTTTTTTCACTCAACGGTTTTTTGTAACGGCATAAAGCAAGTCATATAGATAAATTTATAGACATAGGTACGCTTTGTATTTCAACTAAGTAAAAACATTTTAAAAATTATATAAGCCGCGATATTCTTAGTAAAGACTAAAGTCTACTGAGAATATAATCGAAAAGTGTCTTAAGCAAAGCAGGTTTAGACCGCTATTAGGTCTAGAATGTTCTGCTACACCTGCAGGGATGCAAATTGACTGGGCGTTTTTAAATTTGAATGGTAATATGATCAACGCAATTAATTATGAAAGGGCTCCATTTACCACGATATCGCATTTCTGTCTTTGACTAAATTCCCCTATTTTAATTTTAAACATAACATTAGTAAATCTTATATATCCTTATATTTTAGAAGAAAGGTATTTATAAGTATTTATATTTTAAAAGTATATATTTATTTAATATAATAAAAAATAAGTATGCAGAATTAAACAAATATTTTAAATATAATATTTAAATATAGCGAATAGAAAAATACTCTCTTAAGTATATAACACATACTTTAGAAGCATATCAATTTATTTAAGTTTTTATTTAAATAAAAAAGTCATTAAGTTTTTCAAAATAAAGATTTTTAGATTTACTGGTTTTATTGCATACAACAAGCACGGTTAATTTAAAATAAAACTTTCGCCAGATATTTAAAGTTCGGTTGCACCCGAACTTAGACTGTTCCTCACTTTGTTTTAAATTATATTCGTTGATTTCGCGTACTTCATGATTCAATAATGAAAGGTTTGACACATAAACAGCTTTGCTCCTCACTCTTCACATGACGTCTCCCTTAGATAAAACAGTTATTGTATGAATCTTATAAAATATTTTTAAATAATAGTAAAATTAAAAAAAAAAACAAAGTTTTAATTCGCTGACATTTTTCCTGAAAACTGTGACAATTTGAGTAAGTATTTTTTAAAAATGTAAATATTTTATATAATGCAAATATGTGGTTTTATTTGAAATTCATTAGGTAATTTGTGCATCTAAATCGTGATTGGTATACTGAGTGATCGTTTCCCTGCATCTTAGCCCGTTAAGCTCCGTGTCCTAGTTCATTTTTATCTGCACCCGTGTGCGAGCGTGAGTTAACAAGACCTTTGCTGTTCCCTATCTTTTTTATAGGATTTCTTTCCAAAGCCCATTGCTCTTTGTGATCATATCCCTACTCTTTTTCACCTCCACCCCTGTGCCATGGCTTCCTTGCCAAAGTGAGTGGGAATTCCGAATTTCGAGAATTTAAATTAGTATTTGATAAAAAATCAAATATTCTAAATGAACGTTAATATACATCTTTAATTAGGACCTTAGAGTGTGTATGCCATTAGAATAGATGATAAGCATTTCTGCCCAAGTGAAATATTAGTGTAAATTTTAGTTGTTTTTTAGTAGGCTGCTAATAACTTGTGTTCCCGAACTTCACTGTCGCCGTTTTGGAATGGTTTTCTGCCCAATTCTATCTATTCTATGTAAATTGTTGAAACGTAATCCTGTGATTAGATAGTTATTTATGGTTATGCACTTTTTGAATCATACATTTTTCCGTACGTAATATAATAAAAAAAGTACTTACTTTGCTTGAAACCATCAATAACCTTGTTTTTGTAATCGTGTGGAAGGATAAAAGCTGGATTTACGCCGTTTTGACGTACTTCACGATTTTTCGGAGCCGACCAAAACGTAAATAAAACGTAGAAGAGAAGTCTCAACAATTGGGACGTGGGGAGTTTGTCTGAGTTTTGGTAAATGAATTAATAAGGCACACCTCACAATATGTAATATTGGAGTTTAAAGGAATTTATGTTGTTTGGTTTTTATAAGAACAAAGAACTATATCACATGTTTTTTTAATTGTGAAGTACAAAAATTTGATTGTACCAACCATTTCATAAATTTACCACTAAATGTAGAAAACTCACTTTTATTGACTTACGATAATGATATTTGTTAACTAAAATCAATGTTTGCATAACGAAAGGGCTTCGAATCGGAAGAATGCATCAAATATTTCGTAGACTACGAAACATATTCGGATTTTATGCAACTTAAATTCTACAGCTAGTTACATATTTTGCGTACTTGTTAGACATTTTTTTACAAAAAGGGATTACATTCTTCCCCTTTTCGACTTCATTCGCAAATGCAACCTTTTGTACGGGAGAGCTAGAAATTAGCTGTCATTATGTATCAAACCTTTAATAATTGAATCATGGCGTACATGTGCATTTACGTGTATTTTTTTAAATTTCAATCTTTTATTGGAGGAGCGTGTAGACATAAGATTCTGTTATACTCACATTGCACACATGTATAACAATGGCATGTGAAACATAAGGATGATTATATTTCATGTAACGCTTAGAGAGTCTCTCAGAGCGGTTTTCCAATATTGTTTTTCTATATGAGAGAATAGAAGCAAGAAGTAGTTAGTAAGTAGTAGTTATGTTTGTATGTAACTAGCGTTTTACTGTAGTGCATAACGAGGTAGGGTGTTGCACATATCTAATACCACTTCGCCTGCAACGTACAATGAAGCACCAAGTTGTACACATTAACATTTCACTTGCAATGCACGATGAATAGCGAATTGTAGTGAGAAATTTCCCATAAGAGTTCTTCAAACACAAGCCCTGCACAAATGTATCGTATACTGTAGCTGTAAATTCTCACTTCATTGGAAGTGCTAACAATTTGCTACTGGGTAGAGATACTTTCACTGCATTATAAAATTTGCTGGCATTGAGGTACTTATATGTACATACATATGTATATACATATAAGCATGTACTTTGACTGTAAAATGTTCATACGAGCGTGAGTGAATGTGTCTCATATGTACTATGGTTATGTATTTATATATAAAAGTCGATACATAAATCGGGTGATATATTTATTTTATATTTCGATTAAATAATTTCTCCGTCTTTCAAAGTTAGCTTCCGAAATCAAGATATCAGCATTCGAAGTTCGAAAGTGGACCTTTGCATGGAGTTATTATTATTATTATTATTATTATTATTATATGTAAGCTACTACAAAAGTAAAACCATCCCTGCACGTGTTATTTAACTTGCTAAATTTGTCTGTGAATACACAAAACACACCACTGAATTATTTAAATTGGCTATAGTTTTTGAAAGTGATATATTTTTTATGTTACAACTTTGTGTTTTGAAATTATAAACGATTATAGTTGTTTTCATGATACAAGAAAGAAGGTAGTGCCATTTCGAATTTTTTTGATTAAAAAACCGATTATTTAAATTCCCCCAGATGTACACTTTTGGCAATGCGTTGTCCCATCAGATATATTTAGGAGGGTAACTTTCAATCACATATTGGGCATTATTTACAAAATGGAGGGATTCATGTAATTCGAAAACTTATCAATGAAGCAGGTTTGCTTTAAAAATTAGTTCAAATAATTTTCTCACAACTTTTAAAATGATACACGAAGATGTTCAAAGAGACAATTTTTAGAATGCTTTGCTGGCTATTCCTTTTTTTCTAAATCGTTTTAGAATTTGCTCATCTAAATTAAGGTGTGTGTTCAATACTAATTTCTGCATGTAATTAGGATTCGCGGTTATAAAGGGTCTTGCAATAGGGACGCTGCAAAAATAGACCGATAGTGACAGCAAACGACGCCATATTTTTTCCCGCTCTTTTGACATTTCTCTTCAGTAAGGTTTGCCATTTCATCATGGAAAGATATACGATCCTACAACGAGTCGAAATTATTAAAATTTACTACCGAAGTTCGAAATGGCCTCAACTTTAAGAGCGCTACGTCCAATTTATGGTCGTCGTCATTTCTGGCTGAATGGCTTCGTCAATAAGCAAAATATGCGTTCCACACGTACTCTATGAGTCAACATTGCATCCCGAAAAAATTACGGCTTGGTACGGTTTATGGGCCGGCGGCGTCATTGGGCCGTACTTCTTCCGTGATGATCAAGACCGGCACGTTACTGTGAATGGGAATCGCTACCGCTCAATGATAACCGAATGTTTTTGGCCCGAATGGGATGATATGGACTTGGACAATATGTGGTTCCAACAGGACGGCGCCACAAGCCACACAGCGAATGTCACAATCGATTTATTGAAAACCAAGTTTGGTGAACGTGCTATCTCACGAAATGGCCCAGTCAATTGGCCGCCTCGGTCGTGCGATTTGACGCCGTTAGACTATTTCATGTGGGGCTCCGTCGAGTCTATGGTCTATGCCAACAAGCCAGCGGCAATTGATGAACTTCGTACGAATATCGAACGTGAAATTGCGGCAGTATCGGCCGATTTATGCTTGGAAACCGTCGAAAATTGGGTTCAGCGTCTGGACTTCTGCAAGCGTGCCCGTGGTGCCAATGCAAAAGAAATTGAGTTCCATATATCATGGCATCGAATGTACTTTCACAGGAATAAACAATTTAATTCATATCCCAAACCGTTTTTGTTTTATTTAAAAAAAAACTTTTGTAGCGTTCCTATTGCAAGACCCGATATATCCCAATTATTTTCTACCTGTTCGAAAAATATAAAAACTCTGTCTGAAAGTAAGCCAGCGACGCAAAATTTGGACTATTTTCAGCAGTAAGTACGATTAAAATGAGCTGATCATAGATAATTCGGTGAACTAAGACTCCTTAACAGTGCCTTCTCCCATATATGCGAAATAACTGGGAATTGAAAGCTCCTTTGCATAGATGATTCAGTGAACTAAAACAATATAAAATTTGTTTTTTTCGACTACAGATGGTAGAACAAAATATCATAATCTGTTTAATTGTCAGTTGGTTAATATGGCGTCCAAAAAGTGACGTTGGAATTATCTTCTTTATTGTATCATGGTTGTTTCTATTAAAGTTGCCAATAATTTTAGGAACTTCAGTTGTTGTTTTATTTGCAAAAACAGCAATAACAGACGAAGCGGTAGAAGCTATAGGGGCTAAACAGAAACTGAAAGTAAACGTATGCCTTTATGTTGAGATTGAAAAATTCTTAAAGAATGTCGATAAGGCCCTGAATAGCTCCTAAATTAATAATCTGATAAACATGGGGCATTTTATTAGTTTCACCCAAGTAAACATAGATTTGAAATCAGTCAATTATATTAAAAAAAAAGAATTAAGTGACTTATATTTTTGTCAGATCTCACCAAATCGAAGCTAACATATGCATACAAATGTATCTCAAAACCTGTTCTACGTTTTTGTACTCTGACTTCATATACGATTTAGCGGAACATTTTATATTATTATTTTTATAAAAACGTCGCAGGTCTCACTATTTTTATGAATTTGTAAGCTTGTGTAACTAAGTGACAGTTCACCCTGTTCCGTTACTTCCATTACAATCAGCGATTTAGTTACAGAAGAAAGTATTGTTTGCTTTGAAGCTAAATTGTGCAAATTAAAACTTTGGAATTCAGTCATATGGTAAAAACCTCAGCCTATATTGTCGATGTTTTTTGAACGGGATAATCTTGAAAAAACTACTGAACAGATTTCTTTCAATATCTATGTTGGGTTAATATCATTAGTACTTAAAATTAATATTTAGTAAGCCGTTCCAAAAATATTTATGTTTGAAGTTGTCTCAGGTCAGTATTGTTGCATGCGAACGCAAAAACCTTGCTGTAGTGGGAAGATGTGGTTTGTTATTGTATGCTCAATCAATTTTGGTCAAATCAACTGAGTTTGAGTTGATGATTAATTTCATTTAACTGCATATGCATATCATCCGCTCTTTTTTTCAATATATGCATTGGCTAAGTGCCAAATCAAAAAAATGTGGAATACATGTGTCAAATTTGAACACGAATGCAACTGTGGCCGCCCTAGAATGTTAAATGTCGTACGAGACAACTAAAATCAAAAAAGGTATAGAAAACAGGGTTTTTTCTAGCAGCCGTCGCCCCTCACCAAGCAATGACAAAACTCCGAATGTACTTGGGCATTTTAAAATTAGATAAAGATATACATACTATGAATGTATATACGTTCATATTTATTGTTCCTTTTCGATCTTCTGTTTTTCCGACAGGGTGAAAAGATGATTTATATTGGAATGATTTTCCCGTCATCCCTTCTCAAGGTTGGTTTGGAGACAAACCAGTTTTGGCGTTGTGCTATCTTCAGTGTAATTTTTCATTCTCTAATATAGTGCCATCTTCAGTGTAATTTTTCATTCTCCAATATATACCATATTTGCTTGCTTATTTTTTTGGTAATTATACCATATATTTCAAAATATATTTGTAAATGATGAAAATGATTTTTTGACCCCCAAGATAGTATCCATCTGTTGTTTTATTCAACCCAGCCTTACGCCCAAATACTAAAATACTAGGTATATTTGAAAATTTTAAAACTTTTGCAAGCCCAGTTCTGTTCACAAATAAGTAACCAAATGCCATCGTAAGGTTTTTTCCTTTTTTGCAATTTGTTCCTGTCACCAATCAAGAATGATTGCTGCTACAGGAATAGCGAGACGAAAAGGAAGGTGATAACTGCACTTGGGCGTTTTATTTCCACTGCAATTGCTAAAATACATAGCTCGGCACTTCACATTTATTTTTGTGTGCTTAACTTTTTGTAAAAATCACTCAAAACTATGAAAAAACATCTTTTTAAGAGCCATCTGTGACGTCAATCCATCAAACGAGGCAAGTACGAAGTAACGGAAGTGCATTTGTCGTCACCTTCTTTTCTCTGCATCGTGATCAACAATGTATAAGCAAGAATTTGCTATTTCCCTCGCGAAATTGTGCTCTCTCTTTACAAGCTTTTCGAACGCGATTTGAACAAATTTTGTGGTGTCTTGTACCAACTTTTGTCGAAATAGGCGCAGAAATTGTGGTCCACTCTTCATTGCTGAAGCTGTAGTGGAAATGACGACGCTGATAGACATTGTTCAGATGGGGAAACTTTTGTCGCGGCAACTCGTTACTTGTGGGTGAGAGAGGGACGGGGAAAGGGGAAGGGCACCGAGTTGATCGTGCTCGGGCCACAGGCTTTGTGTTCTTATTCGTCTCAGTCGGCAGCTAAGAAATTTGACATTCCTTTTCATTTATGAATTCTTTCAGTGGTTGCAGTTTTGTTGAGTTTTAAGTGAATACATACGGTAAGTTGGGAAATGAAGTTTTGTTCTTATTTTTTTGCGATTAAATATACACATGTGTATGCATATACTATACATATTAACGTAAATTAAGTATGTTAGAACTTCATTTTTCAACACCTTATACTTATAATCACAAAATTTAATAGAATGTGTAAATGCCTCTTAAGCGAAGCGTACAGAAATTTGAGAAAATTATATAAAATGAAATGCCAGAAAATCCCCTGTACAGAGTTGCTCTGTGTGAACGCGACGAGCAACACCAAAAGGGAAATCGCCGATAATAAGCAACAAAAGTTTCCCTGTCTGAACAATGTCATACCAATTCATTAATATTCGAAACCAAACAAATTTGAAAGAATGATGACGTATATATCACATGTACATATGTATGTATATAAATAATGGTAATTAATTGAATACATATTTAAATGATATTGCAGTTGCATTTGAGAGTCATTTGACATAAATTGCGAAAATGTATGTCGCCCGTGTGACGTATTAGACTGGTGATGATGGATACAGTGGTGCTCTAATATAACGAATGATATAATGCCAGCACAGTTAGTCAAACTAAAAATTAGCTATATCGGATACCAGGATTATGTATGTAAATATGTTAGTAAGAAGGTTTCCACACATGACGTATTTGAAGAACTTAAACTGAAATTTGTTTGCAGGATCTGTGGGGTTATTTATTGAAAAAAATTGCTTTTGAGAACGTAAAATTTAAGATCACGCGCTTTCTCTCCATAATAGCTAATGTAGACGGGCAGAAAATCATTTAAATTTTACGAAAAAAATAGTTCGAAAATAAAAAGAGCTAACAGAGTTTCGAACTGCACGTGTATTTCTTTTATTGTTGTTTTTGTTGTAAAATAACCAAATTCCAATTAAAACTCAAATAATTGGTAGTATCGAGTTCTTCTAATTTCCAACATTCTTTATATAGAGTCAACAATGTATTGAAAAAAGGTTATATCGAATTTTTTTACTGAAGCACCACTGCTGTTTTTGGTTAATTTTCAGGTTTTGGTTGGCGATCCTTACTTTGATGGAAACTTTGGGAACTAATATTTAACCAAACTAAAACGCTCAAAATCTAGTTCATAAACACTTGACACTATTTATTCTCCAATAATGATTGACACGATTTTCACGTATTTAATTTTTATTTTTTTCACCATTGCATATGTTCCATTATTTCTCAATATTAAAACTGTTTAACTATACATATATGTATGTATATCCACAAACTCGATACACAAAATAAATTACTTGATAATGTATAGTATTACTATTGAATACATGAAATTCTTCCGATCATATAACCGATGATCGTGTGCTGTGGAGCATTGCTTCACTGCGAATGTGCACAAGAAAGATCGGCTGATGGCCATCTCAACAGAAAGCAGCTATGTAAGCCGTACATGCAACCAACCAGCCGTTAAACTTGTGGATGCACCAACTACGAACGCTAGATAGAAAAATATTTTGGTATATGAGTACTTATGTATGTATGTGTGTGTATATACATATGTACATATATATTTATGTAGTTATCATGCACATGTATGTACATATGTATGTAAGTACTTTCTTTCATATTTGTATTTAAATTATTGCGTATTTGTTAATGGTCGATTCTTGCACCTCTGAGAGCCTTTTGACTCTTTGGTTGAGCGATGTATAAAGACTGGACAGTGAGCATTTGCCGAGCATCTAGTAAAAAGAGATACATATGTATAAATAGCAACGGTGGTTAAAGCTTAATATGTACATACTTACATACATTCATACATAAGGAAATATTTTATTATAAGCTGTTATTATGGAATGGTCAATCCCAGTGGTAGCGAAAGAGATTTCAACAAGTTAAAGTCTAAGTCTATCGTAAACATGCACAAATATATAGTTCATACATACATAAATATGTATATTTTGATGAAACAATTGCTTACACATACTACATCCTGAAGTCTCTCGATTCTCTGTTATAGTGCAGTTACTCAACGGCATTAAATCGCCGAATGTGGTAGCTGGCTCGATTTGTCTTAAGAGCGGGATAGGCTATGCAAGCGACTCTTTAAAGAAGGCGAGATTTCCTGTTAAATCAAATCTGTTGCAGGTTTGACAAGTCGCTTGAAGGATGTTGGACGATAATCCAAATTCTTAGGTATTCTAGCCACCATATTAAGGTTTGAGCAAACCATTTGCTCTGCGTATGTCGAAACTACCAGATTTTTAACGAACAGTAGTTTCTATTAGAATTCGCCCACTTATATGTACATACATATGTTCATATGTATTTATAACCATTACCATCGTTATGGTGAAGTCTTAAGATTATAATAATTAGTAAATAATAGTTTAAAAACTAACAATAAACACGCTTGAATGGCAGATAGAACAAAACAGCAGACACCAATCTTTTAGTATACATATGTATATCAATTTTTTTAACTATTATTCATTACCAATTAATTTCGAGTTCCCTACGCTTTTTAAAAATCATGTAAGTATGTATGTACACCACCGCTCCACTAACAGAAAATCTCGTACTGATAAAAAAACCGGACAATTAACACTTTGTTCAACCTCAAAGTGGAAGAAACCCAATTTGTCTTTTATGGGTTCTGGTAAATATTTGTGTGCTTTGAAGCAATAACCAAATCGAAACATATATGCCTATGATCCGACATGGGGATTTCTTGTAACACATACCAATTAGAGTATTTTGAAGCCGTATGATTGCTGGAGAGCGTTATATCAAGGACTTCCCCTCTTACAGCGTTAATAATTGTCGGTTGATTACCTCTGTTTAGGGCAGTGATCTCATGTTTAAATATAAATTCAAGTAGGTGTTCATGCCTGCTATTAGAATCCGTACTCCCCTGGGCCGTATGATGGGCATTTGCATCACAACCGATGATTTACCGTAAATCAAGGGCTATAACTTCCCTTGCAGGAGCTGTTTCAGGTACCCTGAGGCGTTAACAAGCATCGCTGATTTGTTGTTGGCATAGATCAACTTAACATTGGTATTTAGGAGTTCTTTTATAGCCCCGGGAGTATACATGGTTCCTGAATGAACGATACATCCAAAGAATTTTTGCTTATTAGAAGGGAACTGAGATGCCTTTTTTTGTTTCAAGATTTAAGCAGGAGTTTGGCCATTAGTTTGACCTTGCTCGGGTAATTGTTCGCTTTGCTTTTAACCACTTTGCCTTGTCTTCATAACCGCAAAGGATAACAAGATATCTGGAGCGTAAGGTATAACTATTGAAGATGGGCTTGGCTCCATCAGTCTGCTTCTTTCTGCTCGCATCCAGTCTAGCGTACTGAATGGCCTTCAGCTATTCAGTCGACCATGAAATAGGCACTGCTGTCTTTGGTCTTTAGGGCTTTGTGGTTGCCTTTTTCATTGATGCAGGTGTAGCTTCAACGTTCATCCATAAGGATTAGTTTGGGAAGCTTGAGATGTTTTCTGGCGGCTCTTGTTCTTATCCATACCCTCTCGAAGGTCGGAACCCCTTGCTGAGGAGGTGAGGAGTTTATCTTCTTCCTCTTTTGTTATATCAGATGTTATGTCCTCCGAAGATAGGTCCTGATCAACTCCTATTCCACTACATTACCTAGCTTTTGCAGCCTGCAGACCCAAAGGTTGATCGGTGAGAACTGCCAAAAGGTCACTGCCGACCTGATTTGTAATTGTCACTTCTGCCTTTGTAAAGGTTACAACTTTATTGTTAAATTCAGACATAGCAGCCGGGATTACGGGTTTTATCGAGTCTGGCTTTCTAGATTCGCTATTTTTAGTCGAAGCTAAGGACACCTCGTGCTGGAGTCGGCCTTTAGGGTTGAGGTAATACTACCTTTAAACTCTGCACTGCCCCTTGGATATTGCTATCGTCGGAGCATTACAGAATTAACCTCCAAACTATACATTTATATGTATAATTATTGCTATGTGGATTTAACAGAACATTATTTTACTTAAAGAAAATCGAAATATAAAAATTAACAACTCACTACTATTGTTGTTAATAAATTTATCCAATAATTTTGGAATTTATTTTTATTTATTTATTTATTTAAGTAGAAATTAGCCAACAAAAACAAATTGTCTTACAGACTAATCTAGATATTTTAACAAAAATAATGTTTATATACAAAAAAGATATAATTGCATAATGATGTAGAGGGATATCATATTTAGTTCTGGCCTGCATTTGAAGCATATAATAAGGGATATCTCATTTAACGCCTACGAAATGATTTCAAAAGAGACATCATATTACGTGTAAGTTCAATTACTTATAGGCATATTAAAGGTTATGAAAGGGTGTTTTGATGACGTAAAATCTATCTTCCAAGATTTAGATTGTATCGAGTTCTATGAGAGCTCTATTATGGGTGCAGTTGTTGCATAAAGAGTTCTTATGAAGCCGATATACAAAATCAACGTTACAAAGCGATCTAGCAGAAGAGTTGAAATAAGTCCGTCCAAGAAGTGAGATAAGGACAAAATAGATCTTCTAGATTCCAAGAATTTCAATTTAATAAGAAGGCATCTCGCATAGTATGAGGGAACAGGGTCATGAAAACGAATGAAACCCTTTTGGATTCGTTCAATTCGAACAATACGACAGGCATGATAAGGTATCCAAATGAAAGATGCATATTCTAATTTTAAACGAACAAATGTCATTGAACCAGTTTACGTTTGCATTGAAATTTTTGTACTATTGCGTCTGACAAAAGCGAACATAGCATAAGATTTAGAAATGGTAAAGTTAATACGATTAATAAAAGTGAACTTTGCATCGAAGACTGACTAAACTAACTGAATTCCAACGACAATTAGAGATAAAATAAGAAGTCCGTACTGGTAAAAAACACTTAGGGAAAGTAATATGAAAGCATTTCGCTATGTCCAAAGTCAAGCGATTACTAGTACACCACCAAGAGAAATTTTTCAAGATAACCTTATGCGCCAAAGAATCAAATGAATTTTTTATAATAGCACAAAGTAAAAAAAATAGCGTTCGAAAAAAGAACTTCTAATATCATTAAAAAAACAGTAAAAACTACAAAGGACCCAAAATACTACCTTGGGGACATCAGACGAAGCGATAAACGATGAGTTGTCAAAGACAACCATACGCCATCTGTTCGTCAGATAGAACTTTAACCAAAAGAGAAATACGGAGTGAAACCTAGGCACACTAATTTCTTAACTAAGATAGAATGCGAAACTCGAACGAAGGACTTAGAGAAATCTGTATATACAACATCAACCTGAAAGGAAAATATGAAACGTTAGATCTACACGAATGAAGCCATGCTGGTTAGGGCAAATCAAACTTTTAACCGCGAAAAACACCTTGCCTTTAATGACGCATTCAAGCAGTGTATATGCAGTCGAAAGCTTGAATAGAGATCTGTAATTACTTACATCGCATTTGTTTCCGCTTTTAAAGATTGGTATAATAAAAGACACTTTCCAATCATCAATGAATTCCCCGAAAGAGAGAGATTTATAAAAATTAACTCCAAAGGATATGCAATCGAAAAACAATTTTTAAATGGAGCCACAGAAACACCAGCAACGTCCGTTTTTGAAGTTTGGAAATGCCATTTAAAATAAATTCGGAAGATAAAGTGAACAATCCACAATCAACAGAAGTTTCCACTTCACCCCATACTTGAAGTCCATGTCCGATAGATGAGTAAAATGGAATTAACAAAAATCAGCAAAGAGATCGGCTACTTCATTGGCCGAATTTGAAGTGTTATCTTTTAAAAATAAAACTGAAGGCATACTAGAGCTTTAATTTAAATATTTTGTGCGCAGAAAGTGCGACAAAGTTTTAAACTCTTTATTAAATTTAATAACTATTAGCTTGTTATCTGTATAGTTTTTTGCGGTGGATATTTTAAATATTTGGTGCATATTTAAAAGATCAGAGTGATTTAAGACTCGATGTCAATTGATTGAATCGAAAAATTTGTTTATAGCAACATTAACGGTTTTGGGAAAGTTAAAGTAAAGCTACAGGTGGGTTGGACGATTGCTGAATCTGTAAAAAATAAGACTCATGTTGATAGCTTTACGATTAACCGATTAACAATTAAGGATGCATCTCCTCTGAAAATCGTATATGCTGGACCGCTACTAAAAACTAGGTCAAGAATTATATTAAGGTCGTTAACAATACTATTAATTTTAAAAAGATTTTTAAATAATCGCACAACAAACATTACACATCTTTCTATATTTTAAAAGAGGTTAAAATACTATCATTTTCATAGAAATGCCATTTAATGCGATTGATAAATAAGAAGTTCTCTTTAGGGGGATATAACTAACAGCAATGAGCAATCCATTAATTTGCGGGTTACCCCGAAGTTAACAGCACCACACTTTTCCTCAATGACGTAACCGTTCGAATGGCGACGCCTTAATGAGGAGAAAGTCTTTATCGTTACGTCGCTCACCTGTGTATAGGTGCAACGAAGTGATTGCGGAACTACGCCGGCAATGCAACAGCAAGGCGAAACTAGCAGAGAGCCAGAAGGCGGAGCACAATCTTTGCAGAGGAGCAAAGGTCGTACAAAGATAAGCGCACGAAATTGAAACGGGCGATAAAAAACAGCAACAAAAATGTTATCAGAGCCTATGTGACAGCGGCGATAAAGACCCTTGCGGTCAATCGTTCAAAGTCGTAACCAATGGGCTACAGAATTCTATACGGTCTCAGGTCTCATGCTCTGGAAAGCTGGATCAAATAGTAAGTGCAATTTTTCCGGAACACACAACGCAAACATCGAAGAACTTGTTCGAACATACAACGAATGCTCTAAAGACGCTATATTTCCACACATCTGGAAGCGTCGATGGTACTCGTGCCTAAGACTGAAAAACCGCCTACAGCGTACCGTCCAATATGCAACTTATATCACCATTTATTCCAAGCTTTACATAGGAACAATTTCAAAATTGCATTTATCAAAACATTCGTAAGTTTTGTTGTTGTTTCCCACGGTGCAACTTTGCGCGTGTGGAAATAATGCTGACGCTATGTCTACTGCTTGCCAAAATGCAAAGGTCACGTTGCATTGAAATGTGTTGGTTTCCCTTTCCTCGTTATTGCCAACAGTTTTTAAGTTTAGTTCTAAACCTGCTTTCATTGAATAAAGTTGAGCGAAGGCTCATAAAACAAATAAAACATTTTTTTTCTTTTGCCGCCAGGCAAAAGACTTAATTGGCGCCCAACGTGGGGCAACGCAACTGTGTAATAGTTATCCTGAAAACTCCAAGCAAGGATTCGATCGCGAGTGCCACAAAAATAAACATAAAAGTATCAAAAAAAAAGGAGAAAACCAGAAAAAACCGAAACAAAAAACCATTCATTTTAGAAGATATTTATGCAAGTATTTAATATTGTGAATAAAAATTTTCCATTATTAAATGAGAAAGTGAACTGAACAGAAAGCAAGTGAAAAATATTAATAAAATACAACAAAAATACGAATGGAAATTTTGCAATAAATGAAAACAAGAACTTTTGAATAAAAATTTGAACTTGAACCTGAATTAGAGCAGCAAATAAATGAAAGCAAGTAAAATCGAATGATAAAAGTCAGCAATCAACTACGACAGTCAGCGTCAACAGCCAGCCACAGCAACCACTACAACAATTAATCATCTTGTGGACTAAAACTACAACAGTCAGCATCAGCAACCACTACGGCAGTGGTAAGTTTATTACGCTATCATTGAAATAATATCCTAGAGGGAATTATTAATAAATCGGCTTGTACGGCCAATAACATAAAAGAAAATTTCATTATAACTCAGGTAAATTCTGCGAATCCCTCAAAGAGGACTCTCCAGGATAGTAATCCATATAATAATATTTTTGTAAAAACACATAAAAAAGTGAAAATTGTACTACTTTAAGGTTAACCCTTAAATACTCACGGTATCTCTAAAGATACAACCATTGAATATGTCTCCATTTCACTACTTACTGCCCAAAAGGGACAAAATATACATCATTACAAAGAAAGAACTTTACCGTTTCAGTTAAGAATAAAATTCTCCCAAATTAATTATTATTACAAAAATAATTCTTCAGAAAATTAAAAAAAAATTTTTTTGGAAAAATTTAATAAAGTCAAATTAATGGAGTAGAAAATCCATCTCCCTAAGGGCTTTGGAAGCCCGTAATAAATATATACTTATGGTAAAATATATGTTATAATGATATTATGCTGAAGCAGTGGATTTTGCGTCTCCTCTACATCACATGATCACATTTAGTAGTTGTATCTTTAAAGATACAGTGAGCGCTTCTCCCTTATTTCGTTTTGCTTAGAGTGCTTCATATTCGTATGATTTCGCTTTCATTTGCGCTTCAACTGTTGACAGAGAAGGTTCACTTGCTGGTGTTTTAATAATAAATTAGCGATGGAAGAAAATTTTTGCCGCAAGAAATCCAATGTGACTGATGAGGAAATATGCGAATTACTTAATAATAGCATTCCTTACGATAGTACCGACGATGAGAGTGATATTGACGACATCCTTGAAACTGGTCCAAATAAACTTATTGGTAACAAAAAGCATGAAGAAATGCAGCTAGTTCTTGATGAACATGAAACAGTGAATGAGACAGGCATTGATATTGATCTGGACGCATCCATTCACGACTCATTTCTGGATTTAATTACAAATGATAATGATCCAGAAAATTTGAATGCAGTGGATGTTGATTATCATTATAATCCGTCTACTTCTAGTGTTCTACATAACACTACAAATGATTTCCATTCATTCCCATCAGAATTTCAAGGAATTTGCGTAAACCCCAAATCTTCTGATTTTGAAAGAATGATATGGAAGAAGGGCAATTTACAGCTTCATCATGGGCAGGTACTATTTCAGGGAGATAGTAGCCTTCCGAATAATTTATCATCTTTGGTAACGCCATACCAGGTTTGGTGCTATTTATTCCCACAATCGTTGGAAGAACATATAGTTGAAGAAACTCTAAAATATGTTGGAGTGATGACACCTTTTCTTTTGGTATATTTAATTTACGCAAATTCATTGGAATACTTTTTTATATGACGTATTACAATCTGTTCAATTCTCGCGATTATTGGTCTGAATCAAACAGTCGTTCTGTATCCGTCATAAAAAATCAAATGAATAGGAGACGATTTGAAAAAATACGGCAGATGATCCATTTCAATGATCAAGATAAAAAGCCTAATTTCGATGATCCGAATCGTGATAGGCTCTACCTTATTAGACCCGTCGTAGACACCATCAATAAGACTTTCGGAAGTGTTCCTAAATTGGAGAAATTGTGTGTAGATGAACAAATGTGTTCCACAAAAATTGGGAGTTATATAAAACAATACTTGCCAAATAAACCAAAGAAGTGGGGGTTTAAATTTTATGTTTTATGCGATACTTCTGGATATGCTTATAAATTTGAATTATACAGCGGATTATCGGAGAAACCTATTCAGGCAGAACCTGATCTTCAGCCATCCGCAAATATAGTAGTCAGATTAGTTCGCGAAGTCCCTCGCTTTAAAAACTATATACTTTTTTTTGACAATTACTACACAACGATTCCCTTGCTGGTATATTTACGAACCCAGGGTATCCTTTCCGTCGGAACGATTAGACGTAACAGAATTAAAAATTGTAAACTTCCTGAAGAAAAGACTATGCTAAAATTTGAACGTGGTACCAGTCAAGAATATGTCACAAATATATGTGGCATCGATGTGACGTCCCTAAGCTGGAAAGATAACCGAGTAGTAAATTTGGTTTCTACCTACGTTGGAATGAAACCGTTACTGCATTCAATACAAACCCCATCAGAGACTTTGACAGTGAAGAGATTTGACAAAAGAGATAAAACCACCAAACTGATTACCTGCCCGCAGATTATTAAAGATTATAATAGGCATATGGGAGGGGTTGACCTTATGGATAGCATGATGGGACGCCATAAGATCACAATGAAAAGTCGAAAGTGGACAACTCGGGTGTTCTACCACCTTTTGGATATGACATGCGTCAATGCCTGGATACTTTACAAAAGAATTAATAAAGACCAGTCCAATTTTAAAAATATGAGATTAATTGATTTTAAGTTGGAAATAGCTGATGCACTATTTTCATATAAATTCAAAGAAACTCCTAATCGTGGACGGCCAAGTTTAGAAATGCAGATCAAGGAAAAGCGATGCAAGCCAAATTCAAGTGCACCACCTCCAAGGGACGTCAGATTAGACGGAACTGATCACTGGACTATGATGGATAAAAAAGGAAGATGCAAGTTTCCAAATTGCTCAGGACAGATACGGATGTACTGCAACAAATGTAAGGTAAATCTTTGTTTAACAGCTGAAAAAAACTGCTTTTATAACTACCATCATTTATAAAAATGACCATTTTATATCTTATTCGTTTTTCATTATACTTAATTTTATATGCAATACTCTGAAATTCAATAAAAATTTGTTTATTTATTCACACCAAACATTGGGGTTTCTCATTGAAATAACTGATTTTCATACTTTCATTGCAAAGGTACATAAGTTTCACGTGAGTGCTCATTGTATCTTTAAAGATACAACCAGTTTTTTCTCAATAACTTGGTCAAAATCGAGCAATTTAAAATATTAAAAATGCAGTATGTTTTTTATTAATATTTTACATATAATATTTTTTTCTCATTAAGATCGCACACTATGAGCATTTAAGGGTTAAATAATAAATAGGAAACAGTTAGAAATAGCTACAAGAGTAAAAACTATTAACGGATATACGATTATAACACATTTTTTAGAAGCTATAATATTCGGTATAAAAACCCGATTCTACGAGATCGCGAATTTAGAAACAGATGTCTAGATAGGAATGAGTTTGCTTTCCAAAGCAAAAGCCAGAATTGATTTAGATAAACTGACCCTTGAAACAGAAAAAGTAAAGGAATAAATATATATTTCGAGTCAGCCGAAGGAGCTAATACCCAAACCCTACGATTATATTTGCAATTTAAGGTTAATTGAGTGTAACCAAGAAAGTCCTTTAAGGAAAAGGATGCCGGAGAATGTTGATAACCTCAAGAATGTAATTGAGCGTAAAATTAAATTAATGCATTCAAACATACATAGATTTGAGTTTACCCTTTAGAACGGATGTGCAAGCAGAAATCCGCACAACTGTTGAAGCGCCTATATGGAGCAATTCATTTAATTTATTTATAAATGAAGAAATCCAACAAATGTTAGCAAAAGGAATAATACAACCAAGCAAGAGCCCATATAACTCACCGCTATGGGTAGTACCCAAGAAGGGTGTAAATGAAGATGGAACACCAAAATTCAGGATGGTGATTGATTACAAAAAGATAAATGAACGCACAATTTCAGATAAATATCCGATTCCAGACACCAATGTTATTTGTCAAATTTAGGAGAAGCCAAGTGGGTCTCACCAGATACTCATGAAAAAGGAGCACATTGAAAGGACGCCCTTTTCAGTTAATAATGCCAAATACGAGTATTTACGTATGCCTTTCGGGTTGAAAAACGGACCCAGCATATTTCAAAGAGCAATGTACGATATACTAAGGGATCACATTGGAAATTTTTGTCATGTTTATATAGATGGCATAATCATCTATTCAAAATCAGTTGAAGAACATACTGCTCATTTACAAAAAATTATTCAAATTCTTAGGAACGCAAGCATGAAGATTTCAATAGAGAAATCTAAATTTTACGAACAGGGTGTAGAGTTTTTAGGCTACATTATTAGTCATAACGTTATTATGACAGACCCAAAAAAAATTGAAGCAATAAATAATTAAGAAGTTTTTTAGGGATAGCCGGCTACTACAGGAAATTTTTTAAAAATTATGCAACAATTACGAAGCCGCTAACAAATTTTTTGTCAGGGAAAAATGGAATGGTGTCGCAATATATGTCAAAAAAAAATTGAAATAAAGTTAGACCGAGAGAGTTTTGTCCATGGACTATTCTTTGATTTATCTTTTTGTGATTCTGTTTGCTTTGGGCTGGCGGTCGTGGTATTCTATCACCTTAGTATGCTGGGGTGAAACTCAGCAGAAATGGCTGGTAGGCTAATGCCACCGCCGCCTCCTTCCCGTTAAAATCTGGCAAGTCTCAGAGTACGTTCCAATTCCCGTCGTCAATAGGTTGGTGGTGTAGGTGCGGTTGAGAGGACTCCCGTCTTTACGTCTGGCCTCCCTGCTTCGGTACAGACAACCCTGGGACCATCTTTTCAGGACGACTACACTTTCAGGTTTTGGATAGCGGCTCTGAGTTGGGACCCAGTGAAAATAAAATTAAAATGAACTCTAAAAACCAAAAAAATATTAGTAAAGTTTCGAGCAGTAGAGGGGCGTCGAAGCCGATCCCCAAAACTCTCATCGCTGCGCGTGGCAGCTTCTACTGACGTGGGGAGGGCGAAACCGCCTCCCTCCGTTTGCTCTGTACGGGGGACAGCTGCTGTGGCCAAAATTAAGGGTGGTGGAGGATCGTGGGAGCCGACATCCAAAGCCGTGATTAGGGGGAGAGTCGAAGCCGACCTCCGCGGCCTCTAGGTTAGTTGGGGGCGTGATTTCGGCTGGCCGCGCAGGTGAGTTGCAGGGGAAATCGCCCGCTGCCTCTGGAGGGGGGGGGGGGGGGGGGACTGGACGATATCGCCAGTACCAGCAAGGGTTTATCCTGCAGCGTACCGGTGCAGGCGAAGTGTACCCAAATGCAGCCTGCCGAGGGATCTAAGCGGCGACTGGGCACGGGGAGGAGGGCCCACTCCGATCGTCGCATGGCCTCCAAGATTCTGGAGCGCTATGGCGGCCAGGCGGGATCTCAGTTATCTGAGAGACATGCTAAGTCGCTCGAATGGGCCAAGGGGGTGCTGAGGGAGAGCGCGGGTGCGCCTTCGAAGAGCTCAGCCCCAAAGAGACAGCGGTCTCAGGAGGGGGAAACCCCTTCAGTCAAACGGCCCAGGACTGGGGTAGCGCCAAAAACATTCAGCGAAGTCGCGAAACAGGCGGGCTCCATTATCCTGGGTGTCGTAGACCGCAGTAAGGAGGACGGTGCCATCTCTAAGATGGACTGGAGGCGTGTGGCGGCAGCGATCTCTGCCGTCTTTATGAAGGTGATCAGGGATAATCCTGGTCCACCTCCTCGCTGCGAGAGTGCGGGTTGGCACTCTGGCCTCTTCAAGAGATCTCGTGCGCTGACGAGCGGTCGGCCACGCTTTATAAAGCGGCGGTTTCCTTGGTGGGGGAGGTCTGGAAGGGGGCCAGACTTGAGGCCGTGGATAAGAAGGATTTGCCTTTGCGTCCGAGGGCTCGGGTCTGGCTCCCTGCGGAGCCCTCTGCACCGCGAGGCATTGAAGAAATCCTCCGCTATTGTAACCCGAACCTTCCGGCGCACAATTGGAAGGTTGTTCGGTTTGAGGGGTCCGAGGAACCATATCGGGAAGCGCTGATTCTGCTTAAGGCGGAGTCCCTCGGCCCTCTCGCCGAGCAGCAGGGAGTCATTTCCTATGGCTTCGAGAAGGTAGCCCTTAAAATCTACCAATCCGATGCCAGAGGTAGTGACGCCATCCTTCCAGTTGAACCGGAGTTGGTGCCGGAGGTCTGCGGACCTGACGCGGAGGAAGAGGTGGAGGTCATGGAGGCCTTCATGAGTATGGAGGTTGACTCCGTCAGGTCGGATGCCGAGAGCGCCGGGGGAGTCTCGTCGGTAGCGGGGTCCGTCCTAAGCCTAAACAGGCTGTTCGATGGGGTGGAGGAGGACCGGCTTCTTGCCTCGGATAGCGAGGACGAGGCCGCGGGGGGGCTGGAGGAGATTACTGAGGATGATTATCCTGCAGATCAATCTCCAGTACTCTAAGGCCGCGCCCGCCAATTTGATGCTCCACCTTGAGCAAGGTGGGGCAAATATAGTCCTGATCCAGGAACCGTGGCTGAGCAGTAACGGTATTTCTGGTATCGGGACGAAGAAGTACAAGCTTCTGGTGTCCAGTGACGCAGGTAAACCTAGAGCTTGTATGCTCGTCAGGCGTGAAATAAATACTTATTTTCTGTCTAATTTCAGTAACGGAGACGTAGTAACGGTGAGACTCGAGGACGGGGCCGAAGAACTTTGGCTCATGTTCGCGTATATGGCTCACGGTGATGAGGTGGAACCACCTCCAGTTCTGCTGAGGAATGCTCTGGCGGAAGCGAGGCGCAGGAAAGCCGGCATCGTGGTGGGCTGCGATGCCAATTCGAGGCACTCCTGCTGGGGTAGCTCGGACATCAACGCAAGAGGTGAGTCTTTCTTTGATTATATACTTAGCGAAAACTTGTCTATTTGCAATAGGGGGAGCGACCCTACGTTTGTAACTTCGGTAAGGGAGGAGGTCTTGGCACTTACCCTGGTGTCGTCTGAATTGTTATCCCGTATCTCGAACTGGAGAGTTCTTAACGATCACCCCTTCTCTGATCATAGGTATATTCTATTCTGCTTGGGCGATCCGTGCCCCCAAAATCGTCCCTTTAGGAATCTGAGGAACACGGATTGGGATCTTTACTGTAAGAAGCTGCAGGAGTTTCTTCCTGAGGAACCTCAGGGAAATTTACTCCTGTCGGAAAGTTCGATCGACAGCTTAGTGGAAAAATTCACAGTAGCTTGTAATAAAGCGATAAATATTTCGTGTCCGCTGAGGAGGCCTTCGGGCGAATCTAAGCCGTAATGGTGGACTTTGGAAATTTCGGGACTCAGGGCTTCGAGTAGAAGACTTTTTAACCAGGCGAGGAAGAGCACAAAACCCTCGGATTGGGAACTCTATAAGATCGGATTGGGAATATATAAGTCCGAAGCGGGAATCGTGGAGAAGCTTCTGTGAGAACGTCGAAGGATGCCACGAGTCCTCCAGGCTTAGGCGGGTGCTCGCCAGGGCTCCCGTCCCCTTGGGATATCTCAGGGATGACTCAGAAAATTGGGCGATGAGCAGTGAGGAGTCGCTCAAACTTCTCCTCGATTCCCATTTCCCCAGAAATCCTAAACCATGTGAGATTACAGGCGTGGAACCAGGTGCCATCTATGTCCCTCCTTGCGACATGTTAGAAGAGCGTCGCCTACTCTGGGCGTTACGCTCCCTCAAAGCGTTCAAGTCGCCGGGACCTGATGGTATCATTCCTGCCCAGTTGCAGCTGTCCGAACGGGTGTCGTGTCGGTGGTTGGCACCTATTTACGTGACCTGTATAAGTAGGGACTATATTCCTAGACTTTGGAGGAATGTGAGGGTTACATTTATTCCCAAGGCGGGTAAGAGCTATCATGTAACCCCAAAGGAATTTAGGCCTATCAGCCTCTCTTCCTTTCTTTTGAAGACCCTGGAGAGGCTGATTGATCTTCATATAAGACAGGAAATACCGCGGGAGCGGCTGTCGCATGCTCAGCATGCCTACTCCGTGGATACGGCCCTGCATACGGTTGTTAACGTCATTGAGGAGTCTCTTGAACACAAGGACTTTGCAGTTGGTGCCTTCCTGGATATAGATGGTGCCTTTAATAATATTCAGCCACAGGCAATAGTCGGATCCCTGGTGGAACTTGGGGTAGAGCCGGGTCTGGTAAGGCTCATCAATCACCCTCTCCGGGGCTGAACTGTCGTGGCGAAATGGGGCAGGGCCTCCATCTAGCGAAGGGTGAGTAGCGGCACTCAACAAGGAGGGGTTCTCTCGCCACTCCTTTGGGTCGTTGCTATCAATGGCGTACTGAAGGAGCTGGAAAGGGAAGGCTGCACGGTTATTGCCTATGCTGACGATGTTGCTCTCATTGTCAGGGGTAAGTTTTTGAGCACCCTTTTTGATATCATGCAGGGGTACCTTAATTTGATCGTGAAATGGTCTGCAGGGTGTGGGCTCGCGATAAATCCTAGCAATACAGAGCTGGTATTATTTATCAGGAGGTACAAAGTGCCAGTTGCCCATCCTCCTTCAATAGGTAGCGTCCCGTTGGTGCTTTCTGACCGGGTCAAGCATCTTGGTTTCATTCCTCCTGGGGGCCAAATATTGAGGAAAAGGTGAAAAAGGCTTCGGTTGCGGTGTACTGTTGTCGGGGTGCTATTGGGAAAAGATGGAGCCTTTCTCCCAAGGTAAACTATTGGCTTTATGAGACTATAATAAGGCCTTTAATGTTTTATGGAGTGGTGGTCTGGTGGAACTCACTAGACAGGGTATCTAAGGTTAAGCAGCTAGAGCGGGTGCAGCTGTCCGCGCTCATTGGAATCAGTGGGGCGCATAGGACCACACCTACTCTCGCGCTCAACGTTATGCTTAACGTGCTACCTGTGGACATTGCAGGCAGGGTTGCAGCAGCCCATGCCGCAGCCCGGCTAGAGTGCAATGGATACAGATTCAGCTCGGCCTTTGGGCATTCTAGGATTCTTGCCAGTTTCGACTTTGTCCCTCCGGAAACAGATTACTGTCTGCCGGCTCCAGCTCGGAGTTGCTCCCTATCCACTTACATCCCGCGTAGGGAGGAGTGGAAGGTGGGTGGCTTGTGGGGCGGTGGGACGGTGAACTTTTTCACGGATGGCTCGAAGCTGGATGGTAAGGTTGGGGGAGGGGTCTTCTGCGATGACCCAGCGAGCGCTGGGAAATTGCCACGACATGCAGAATTGCAAGGTCCCTCTGGCCGAGAGTGGATCGTGGGCGCTCAAGAGAGCTGATGTCGCTTACTAAGCGGCAACTCTCGACCCTGTTTGGTGTTTTGACTGGACATTGTCCGTTGGGTATTCACGCGGTTAGGCTGAAAATAGTCTCTGACCCTTTCTGCTGCAGCTGTATGGAGGAGGATGGGGTGGATTCATCTTGTCATTTCTGCTCAGCTGCCCTGCATTTGCGAGACTGAGGTTCAAGTACCTAGGCTCGTACTTCTTTAGCACTCCAGAAGACCTTTCTGGAGATTGGTAATTTGCGTGACTTCATTCGGGGCACGCAACGTTTCTCAGGTTAATCTTTCCTGACTTTCCGATTCACGTTTCCGTTCATAAATTAGGTGGTATCACAACGGACTCCTACTATGTCTAAGTGAGTTCCCTTTGGGGAACTACCACAGTAACCTAACCTAACATAGACCAAGAGAGAATTTTAGCTGTGAATAAAATTAAAAATTTATTAAAGAATCAAGTGGAACTAACGCAACCAGATTTTGGGGAAAAATTCGTATTAACTACCGACGCATCGAACGACGCAATAGGTGCGGTTCTACAGCAAGAAGGAAAACCAGTCACCTTCATTTAAAAAACCTTAAACAGCACAGAGTCAAATTATGCCACAAACGAAAAGGAGCTTTATGCTATCGTCTGGGCATTAAAGACATTGAGAAACTATTTGTATGGAGTATCTGACTTAGAACCACTTACCTTTGCAATTTCAACAAGAAATCCAAACTCAAAGATTTGAAGATGGACTTCATTTATAGAAGAATTTTCCCCTAAAATGGTATATAAACCAGGTACCACAAACGTCGTTGCGGACGCATTGTCCAGACAATTTTTAAATAACCTTTCCGAATCTACATCAACCGACAACACCCAACATTCGTGTGAAAGCACCTTACACGAGGCCATAAAAGAAGCGCCGAAGCCATTGAATGAATTTAAACAACAAGTTTTATTAGGAAAAAATTCAAAATTCACAATTCACGAATCTGTAAGGAATTTTGATAGAACAAGGCATATAATAGAATATGACACAGTAGACAATAGAATAGGAATTTTTAAAGAATTTTTACAACCCAATTTAGTAACAGGAATCCATTGCACACGAGAAGTTTTATACGAAATCCAACAGCCAATAAAGGACAACTTTATAAACAAATTCGTCTTCACTAGGAAGATTCCTATAGATATAATCAATACAGATGACCAAAAGATCATAATTGAGCAAACCCATACAAGAGCTCATAGGAGCTATATCGAAAATCACAAACAAGTCTGCGTATGTACTATTGGCCAAAAATGAGGCAAGAATTTAAGCAATTGATTAAGAGTTGCAACATTTGTAATAGAGGCTCCAATTTCTATGAAAGAGGGGAAGCAGATCCATATAGACATTTTTTATGTTCAAAAATTAAAATTCATAACATGCGTTGATTCTTATTCAAAATTTTTAGTCATTAAGCCAATTGAGGACAAACTTAAACTTGATGAAAAAATCATGGAAGTGCTCATAAACTTCCCAGAAGCAAAAAAGATCACTTTAGATAACGAGCCAGGATTCACCACGCAGCAATTTAAAAGTTTAATGCAAAGGTTAGGAATCAAACTATATTTCTGTAGTCCTCGACACAGCGCCACAAATGGGCAGGTCGAGAGAGTCCATTCAACTCTACTCGAGATGTCCAGATGCATGAAAGAAGAATCCCATTTAATTAGCGATGTTGAAGCAATTTACAGAGCTGTTCAACAATACAATAAATCGATACACTCCGTTACTAATGAAAAACCTTTCGAGATCCTGTATAATAAAAAGAGACAGAAATCCTCCTGAGAAAAGCTCAGGAGAAAATGCTAAAAAGAAACAACCCCAATGGCAGAAAAAATTATAAAGGAAATGATATAGTGTATGAAAGATTAATTCAAAGAAACAAGATGAGTCCTAGGTATAGGAAACAAAAGATAAAGGAAGATTTAGGTAATAAGGTTAGGAAACCAAATAGAGATAGGATAATTCATGAAGATAACCTTAAACCATGAAAATACATATTGAACCTCACCAACCTCACCTTCTTATCTAATTTAATAATTGAAACTAGGGAATTAATGAATAGATAACGAAATCATTTTAACACTGAGGAAAATTCACTGCAGTCGCAATACAAGGAAATGAATTTAGAACTGGAACTAATTGACACTCTACTCGGGCAATTGACCAAGACAAATTTCAGGAACAGATGAGGTATTAACGAGATAGGAACCGTATGGAAATGGATATCTGGCACCCCAGACCACGACGATATGGTAAACATCAATACGAAACTAAACGAACTTGTAGAGAACAACAATAGGCAAATGACAACAAATTCCGAAATATTTAAAGCTATTACAGACTTGACACATTCACTAAAAGAAATGAAACCCAACGTGTAAATTACGTTAGCAACCATTAGCTAATAACCACAGAATTGCAAAATATTATTCAGACATTAACTTTATCGAAGATAGGCATTCTAAATCCGGCTATACTCAATTTAAAAGAGGTACATGAAATTACCAAACATGAACATGAACAGATAACACTGTCCGACTTAATGGATGTATCTAAATTTAAGATTTTACAAAACAATGATGTCATAGTAGTCCATATAAAATATCCGCTAATTCAAAAAAAATTTCAAACCTTATGAAACCAGCTCAATATCTCAAATGGATGGAAGACTTTTAATTGAAAAAGAAATTGTTAAATGCGGAAATAGCTTCTATAATGTTGAAACTTGTAAACCCGAACTAAATACTAATTTTTGTAGATTAAATAAAAAAACATCTTGCTTTTTAAATTTGTTAAATAACAATAAAGGAAATTGTACTAAAATAAAAGAAAAGAATAAAGATCTAGATATAATAAAAGAGGGAGCGATATTGCTATCAGGAAAGCACATTGTTGACGAGCAAAAAATAGACGGAGTTTACCTTGTAACTTTCGAAAGCACAGCCAAGATCGATAATGTAACATTTGAAAACCCATCGGGGATAATTTCGGATTTCTTGAAAAACAATAAATTAAATAATTATAAAGTTTTCCAATATCTTGAAAGCTTAGACGAAGAACTTAAATTTAAGAATATAAATTTTATAAATTCATTTAGACAAGAAATTAAAAGGCAGCCAATAGTCTATTCCGCTCTATCCCTTCTTACCGTTGCTGTTACTATATATGAAATAATCAAAAAATTAAAGGACACCTTTGAAGTAAGAAAATTGGAAATGAAAGAAAAATTGTATGACGAAATGTTAAGTAAGATTAAAAAAATATCTGAGGAAATGGAAAGAAACGGGGCATTTCAAATTTAAGAAAGAGGTTAGAGTTATATCACCATTTATTCCAAGCTTTACATAGGAAAAATTCCAAGATTGCATTTATCAAAACATTAGTAAGTTTTGTGTGGAAATAATGCTGATGCTATGTCTACTACTTGCCGAAATGCAACGGTCGTTATTTGCCAACACTTTGTAAGTTTAGTTCCAAGCCTGCTTTCATTGAATAAAGTTGAGCGAAGGCTCATAAAACAAATAAAACATTTTTTTCTTTTGCCGCCAGGCAAAATACTTAATTTGCATGCTTGACACATCCGGAAGTAAAAATATTGGAAGACGAAGCGATCAGGGAAGTAAGATGGAAATGCGAATCTAAAGAGTATTGTAACAATACCTAGGCATAATGTTCGATGCCAGGCTGTCATTTAAGTCGCACGTAGAATATATAAGTACAGTCGGGAAAACAGATAAAGTTCAAGGATTATTATAAATTCAGAAGGACCTAGGCAACATAGTAGACAGCTGTATGCAAGCGTGGTACATTGCGTACTTCTGTATGGTGTATGGTTCTTTCCTATCTGGGCCGCTGCGCTCGAAAAAGTTTTCGTATATCGACTTTGCGCTATTAGGGAGTGTAGCGCGTTCCGCACAACGTCGGGAGAAGCGGCGCTGGTGATAGCTGGGCTCTGCAGAATCGATATTATGGCAAGAGACTTCGTTGAGACTTCAACAAATAAGGGTAAAGGTGAAATGGCGAAACGGAATTGTTTGCAGAAATGGCAGAGGCGATGGTGCACTTCAGGTAATGGTCGCTGAACAAATAGATTAATTCCTTCTTTACAAAAATTGCTAGACAGACGACGTGGAGAAGTGGACTTCCATCTAATCCACTTACTGACGGGACATGGCTGTTTTAAATCTTATTTGCACAAATTTAAATACAACGACGTCCCTTACTCTACATTCTGTGCAAACGTCGTCATCGAAGACGCTGAACACTGGTTTTTGTCTGTCCGAGGTTTGCAATCGAAAGGGAGGCCTCGAGTATGAAGGTGTGGAGGTTTACAGGCCAATGAGTTGACATTTTGATCTATGGCTATCGAATTGTCGATAATGCAATCTGAATTAGCATTAGTTATGCAACGGGCTGATGAACAAAATGCACGAACAAATGCTTTCTCATTTCCATCCTTTGGTTTGTAGTTTCTTTTCTCCTGCATGCGGTTAGGTTTACCAATATCAATCATTATGGCCATATAGTCACTGAGTTTATAGGTCACATACCACCACTCAGTCATAATAGATAAGTCCCTGCTGGGAAAAGCAAAGCCAATGATAGAGCCGCAATCGTTCTTTTTAAAGATGTTTCTCTTTCTTGCATTCAACAGTACGGTGTCAAGGGAGGAAAACGCTCTGAGCAGTGCATCTCCTCGCTGGTTTGTGCTTCTGCTACCACATTCCAGTACCCAAGCGTTGGAATCTCCAGCTATTATGTTCGGTGTTGTTGTCCGAGCACCTTGAATCAATTCGTCAAAGACCTTAGCTTGTTTAATCTGAAAACCACGGTTCGACAATCGGGTTCTTAAAGTTCTCACAGATTACTGCGACATCAACGTTTTTCTCATATACTGTTTGTTTAAGAAGTTCTTGTGCAGCTTCGCAGTGGTTCAAATTAGTTTGCAGGATTTTCATGTGTGGCTGTTTTCGCATGCTTCAAGGTAAATTGGATACTTCCGGCTTTTTATTTGACGGTCTGTATTTTTTCTTCCGTTATTTTTACGCGAGACACAAAAAGTCCTTTGCATAGTGTTCCTTTTGTCCACATTTCATGCAGCATTCAATCCTATATTTCGAGCTTTTACACATTCTTGCCACGTGACCATATTATAGACAATTGAAATTAAATTAGAATTTTCACGAATTATGCACATTACCCAGCCAATCTTCATTCGTCTTTAAGTTGCCTTGTCTCTCGTGCTGGTTGGTTTATGCCTGCTGTTTGAGTGCTTGTGTACGCCTCTCTCATACTCTTGGTCAAAATTTCAGAGAAATGGCTCAAGCCTTTGACTTAGTCCGGATAGCCTCCACTATTTCTTCTGTTGTCTTAATTTCTTCTCCATCTTCTTCTGCCAATTCCTGTCTTAGCGCTCTTATTTTCGCTGGGCCGGCAAATATCTCACTGATCTTTTCCCTAAAATCCTTAGTATTGCCTTTTTCTGCTCTCTTTAATTCGATCCCTCCATTGATTATTTTTCTTATTCCCGAGACTACTTCAAGCTGCCTCAGATGTTCACTGCTCTTAATATATCGCTATAAGACATAGACATAGACATAGAGTATCCGGCCTCGAAGGGGTTTACTGTTCTTCTTCTTAACAGTATTCGGCTTGCGCCTGTCTTGCGTTCAGCCATTTGCTCGTAGCAACCATCGATTTTTCCACTTCATCGTGTGTGGTTTTATTCTTTTTAAGTAGTGTGCTCTGTTTAGGTAGTGTTCTTTTTAGGTGGTGCCCTTCCATGAGCCTGTGTATCACTTCGGTTTCGACAATTGCTATTCTGAGAGGAACATTTCGCCTGATATTCTTGCTTTTAATGAACTCGTCTTCGCCGTGCCCGTGCAACTTCCTTATCGTGCTGAGCAGCTCCCTGACATTGTTGTTGATGGAGCATTGCGGGAGCTGCATTGCATCGCTTAACTTCATAATTGTTTCGCCAAGTTCCGTCATAGCATTCCCAGTCGGTAGAGGTATATTCTATCATACGTGAGACGATCTTGATCTCGCAGGCAGGTACGCGGGGACGATTTTGATCTAGCATGCTTATCAACTTTAAGCTCTTTTGAGGGCGCTTGGACCAGTTTTGAAGCACGTCTAAATGGATCGATAGCCATAGTTTAACCTGCGCTATGGAGTTTATCTACTTGATCTACGATATGGTCGCTCGAAATCGGTGTTCCGGTCCGCTTGCTGTCGCTTCCTTCGAAGTTACTGCTGCCATTTTTGTTTGTGTTTATTCTCATTTCATTCTCCATTATTTGAAATAGACAAGAAAGGGTATACCCTCTGGTGCGCTGCAGTGTGGTTTGGTCAATTTAACAGCCGGACCTAACATGGTGAATAGACTCTGACCAAGAAGCCGTCCAATATGGAAACCGCCGCGCCTGAATTTTTTTGTAGCTCATCATAACCATACATGATGAAGGGGACACTTACTTCAAAGAGGCGGCGTCGACTCGCCCATAGCATAGGCCAGGGGTAATTGCTGTAACAACAACAATAATAATAAAGCATAGTAAAGGAAATAAAGTTAATCAAATTCGCAATGTTATTCATGATAACTCTCTTCCTTAATTTTTTATAAAACATTAATAATTAATATAACAAATTCATATATTGTAAATCAAATTTTCATAGTTTGTACAAAATTAATAAATCAAACATTGAACAACACTTTAAATCTTTTTTCCAATTTTTAACATAATAATAGGATTTAAGAGGCAGTATACGGATGATTTTGGCAATTTAAATTTCGTTATTACACACTGTTTCTCCATATAAGGGATGTATTTAATATAAACAGTCTTGTACATTTTAGCTCACATAAAATGCATTCGTTAAATGAAAAAAACTTCGATGCCACCGCCCGATAAAAACTATTTAATTACAAATTTACCGACATGCGTCAGTTATCTTATGCACTTCACATGCTATCTCTTTTCCACGATTCCGTTTGGAACTATCACCGTGTACAAGTAAACTAACGTATAAATCCTTAAATCACAGTAATCGACCTAGTGAATTGGATGTTTTGCGCAAACAACAATTTAGGTTTCAATGACCGATTTTTAAAATCTTTGAAACTTCGCTTATTGACTTGGAATGCAAATTTTGTAGTTAATAGTTTCCGAGATATACCTGCTTGTTCTAAAGTGGGCGGTGCCACGCCCATTTTTCAAAACCGAATCATTCAGTTAGGCTCGAACAGGACACAAAAGTTTTATCCGGCAGAGGAGGCAATATACGAACTTGTGGGCATGAAAGAAGCTGTGGATGATACCCAATCATTCCGATTGCCTCCTTCAGAAAATTGCCAAAGTCGAATATGCCAGTCGATAATCAATTTGAAGAGATCGCAGAATGCAGCAATGCCGTTACGTATGAAGAAGTGGAAGATTGCGGCACCCGACCACAAAACGCACTTCACATAAGAGTTGCACCAAATTGCAGAAAATATACCTAAGTGAGCACACATGAAGGTGTTTTGAAAGAGTTTGAGACACAAGAAGAGTTGAGCTCTAAAGGGTTGGAAGCCGTTTCTATGGTAAGAAAAAATGCGGAACAAACCAAATACAATTTGAAAAAATTACACCAGTCCTTACAAGGGCTCGACCGGCACAAATATTTAGAGTTTAATGAAATAAAGAGTCATAACTTGCAAATAGAGAAATTACAGAGGGAAACGAATGAAGAAGAGTTGGCAATAAAGCGCCGATTATTGCAACTCAAGAAGGAGAAAATAAGACTTTTGCATCATTTTATTTTTATAAGAATTCAATATTTTAATTTTCATTATGAAGTATTTTAGCTTCTTATTTTGTGATGTAAATATTTGTATGCCAGATAACTTTGAAGCTGGTAATTTAAAGCTTTTAAGTGAGTTTAAGATAATGAGTATTAATGAATGTTTTAATATTCATATCAATTATTCTTTGATTATTAATTGTAAGTATGTAAATATTGTCGAAACATTGAACTTAAAGATGCTAAATGGATTTAAGAATGTATACTTTTGTATGAATACTTTTTTTTGTAAATTTGTATATTACTTCACTTACTTTTAGTTTACTAATTTTAAGTATGTATGTAAATGTGTGTATGTCTTAGAACCTTGAAGCTGTGAATTTGAAGATATTAAATGAATTTAAGAATTTGAAATATATGATTTAATTAAAGTAAATATTTGATGCAAGAGACTTTTTATGTTAATTAAATTTTATTTATGTAAAAACGTACATATATTTTCTTATTTTTATAACATTAAAACATTTATAGATAGTTACATATATCTGTACGAATGCGCTGACCTGCTGCCAGTAGATTGCGTTTCATCGATTACATTGCTCTCAAGTTCATTTACAGTTACTTCAAAAGTGTTTACCTAGCAACAAAATGTTGTTAGGACTCCATTTTCGATAGTAAGGTACTCACGTTCCATATAAAAAAGTCAAAGTAGCCTATATGTAATGTAAAAATCCTGAAAATTTTTTCGTAGTTCCACTAATGACGGCCAACTAATCCACTGCGAGCATAATATGGTCTAAAAAATTTCCAACACTTCAGATAGTACCCGACTGCAGAATGATTGCGCAAGACCAACTTGGAAATCTTTGCCAATACCATTTTGAAGAAAACGCAGAGAAGGGCTAAGTTTAACGATTGGCGGAATAACAAATATCTGTCTTGAGTTTGGTAACGCATTGGTCAGTACGTACAATAATTTTGTAAACGCTTCTTTGTTTATGCTATAATAGTATTTAAACCTGCGAGTAGTCAATTGTTTAAGTGTCAAGTGTCTCTTAGATACCGGTTGATTGTCTCTTTCTTCACAAAAAAGACGCATTTCTATAGAGGAAGGCGAATTCATGAAAAGTGAAGTTATTAACAGCTTCTTCTTCCGATATGTTTGTATTTTTCCTTTACCCATGACACTATAAAAACGAAAACTAATGGCGTCCATTCTTCATCTTCTTTTATCGTGACATCCTAAAATTGAAAAATGCGAATGTATTCGTTATGACATCACCTTATATGAATTCGCCTTGGCTATAGAGTTTATGTTACCTAAATGTGTATTCTTTTTTGTTTTATTTATCAACAGGGACCTAAATATTTCAAATAAAATATTCGGGTTTTCTCAATTTTACACTTTGTAAACAAAACACAGAATTATAATTTCTTTGTTCGCATTTTACCAGAATTTATTTATTGAGACTGTCGGAATGGGCGTGATTCCGCGCTATCTTATCACTAAATTAGTGTTAGGCAGGCGGTACGAAAAACCCGTTATCTAATTCGCGCTGCCTAGGCGGTTGGAATGGACTGGATTCTGAGCCGCGGCTACGCTTCAGTTTCCGCACTAGAATTCATGTTGAGCAGGTGGTCTTAAAGGACCAGTTTCAAAGCCTAACATTTTAAGATGACCCCCACGGATCTTCGACCAATCATATCTTCGTTAGGCAGTCAGTCGACGCTTCCATGTCTAAGCCTTTTAAAACATCGTTCCTGCGATTACGTCGCTTGCCAGTGTCCAATTTTCCGATATAGGTACGATTTAAACCACCCGTGTCCAGGTAAGAATTGAGTTAAGTAGAAGTCTACGTCACCGCGTGTTCTATCAACCCAGCATTTCAATTCCAGGATACAGCGGTATGTCTAGCGGCCGTGAGGAATAAGACCGAACCAGAACCTCAGAGGTTCGAAACAATGTGCCATCTACATATGCACGGAGAGGCACCGCATACAGGTCTGCTGTATTTTTCACGCAAAGTCAATTTCCCACACGACACATGAGTGTACGAGCGAAGAGAATTGCAACAGATGTTGGTAAAAGAACCTCACTACGCTCCACCTCGACGAAGTAGAATAGGACGAACTGATCTCGATGTACGCCTCAGAGTCTGGGACGGAGATCAGGTCTCTCCAACCATAAGTTGAGTAATGTGAGGTAGTTCAGTCCAGAGAGGAAACTTGGAGTTTCTACCCGACGATAACCAGGGGATCGGAATCTTGGCCTTTTCGATATCTGCTCGCATATGAACGACGCCGGGGTATGGATCGGAATCTTGGCCTTTCCGCCATATTTTTCGGTTCGCATCCATCCTGTAATTACCGGCGCATTAGCCCTTCCAACAGCGGGCCCGAAATTTTATAATTCCCCAACCATACGCCTGGTACTCGGGGTAGAGGTGTACCCAGAAGTCATACTACCAGGCACACTACCGGCAATATTTGACACTACTTTGGCTCAAAGTAGCATATTCAGCTACATATTATTCGGAGCTTGGCAATGTAGCCAATGTAGTTTTTCTCTTTTAATGTTTTGCTAGTATTCTTTTTTTTACATATTCAGTTACTCAATAACTGAAATGAATTTTTTTTTCAAATAAACATGAAATTGCATTGAAATTTTCAGCCACGCTTTGTATATGTACATATTTAATCTTCTCTTCTGTTCCTAGCTTAGGAAACAATTGGAAACGTCGAAACGGGCGAAATCCCATTTTCAACGCCATTCTAAAATACTACCACCCTAATGCGTGGTTCTGGGCCTACATGTTAGCTATAGCTTTCTAAGGGAAAGAGCCATTGAAAACTTTTGTAAAGTTTTCCCCCAACCAAATATAAGGTTTTGGGGCCCGCTTGCCTTTCTGTTTGTTTTTTCTTCACCTGGTCACCGGAGTTATTATAGGACTCACTCAGCCATCACCAGAGCAAAAAACCATTTACAGATCACGATATTGTAACCATTTATGTAAGTATATATTACACACGCACATTTATAAATATATACATTATATCACATAAAAATCATATTCCCATATTATATCAGATATTAAAATAAAAATTACAGCATTGATTAACATAATTAGTTTCTCTTTTCTTTTAATAAAAAAAAAACATCAGTGAGATCGCTAATAATTGTGAGCATGTGCGGTATTGTAACCATTTATGTAAGTATATATTACACACGCACATTTATAAATATATACATTATATCACATAAAAATCATATTCCCGTATTATATCAGATATTAAAATAAAAATTACAGCTTTGATTAACATAATTGTTTTCTCTCTTCTTTTAATAAAAAAAAAAACATCAGTGAGATCGCTAATAATTGTGAGCATGTGCGGCGCAAAGGTGCGTTTGTGTTAGGGGCATTAATTGAAGGCCTGCACATCTAGGCTGTAAACTCACTACGAGATCAAAAGTATAAATACGTGTACTTGTAGAGACGCGAGTCTTGGTCAATGTTGTCGTTCTTGAAATTAAAGAACAGGTCACAGTGAAATCTTTTGGGCATTTTTCGTGAATAAGTTTTCAAAGGGATAAGTAAGAGGACTTTTTATTTAGTGCATTATAAACGATTATAAACGACAATTCCGAACGTATTTTTTTGCTTCTCCCTCTTCCCGTATTCTAAATACCATTTCCGCACGTACTTTTTCGCTTTTCGCCTATTCTTAACGATGTTCGAAAAATCGAAAAGTGGTTTGGCGAGTAAAATAGGTATCCCGAATGAAAACAAAAGTGAGTATACACACAAATTTATTGGGAAATATTTCATAAGAAAATTTTAAGGGAACGCTGAACAAAATGTGAGTAAATAAAACTTTAAATAATAAAAAATAACTTTTATAAAATAATATTGTATTGTTTTTGGTTTTTTTTTTAGGACGAAGAGTATAAATAAGCAGCAAATTGAAATTTTAATAAGCCTTATGCAAGGGCAGCCCCAAATTGCAACAAATTTCTATAAAGGGAACAAGGAACATATTTATAGCGCACGTCCTACTATTATTAGTTTGTAAAAACTATCGCATTACAGGTATGGGGTGATCAAAAAAGGTACGTGAGGGGAAAAGCAGCCAGCAACATGAAGCATGCGAAGGGTACTGGCGGTGGCCCAAACCGTCACAGGCGACAAAAAAGGTGATTGGACTGTCACAGGCGACAAAAAAGGTGATTGTTGAGACGGCCAACGCATCGACAGGTAACCAAGAGACTGTAGAGTGCGTAATTCTGGATTGCGATGTGGTGAATGAGGCTGAGATATTGAGTGACTGTCTGGGTTTAGATATACCTGTGAGTGTGAATGTTGGGGAGGAGCAGCCAACTTCCTCGATAAAGTCGACGGCTGAAAAAACTGGTTCAGACGTTCTCGAGAAGGAAGGGCTGCCAATCATTATTGAGGAGCGTCCTACTTCCTCGAGAAAGTCTAAAAGTAAAAAGACTCCTCCAGACGTTCTCGAGGAAGAGGTGCCAATCCATCGTGAGTTGTGTGGTTGGATGAAACAAGGAGCTCTGGAAGCGGCAAAGCAGACGAACATACTAAAAAAAACACATGCTCTTAAAAAGAAGCATTTTAAAAGAATAGAGAAGTTGAAAAAGGAAAAGCTTAAATTACTAAGAATGCATGACATGATGCAACAAAATATGCTTTGAAATGTGTAACTTGAATGTACATATGTATGCGAGTGGATTCTTTTTAATTTATTTTTGCTGAACTTTGTGTGAACTTTGAAACTCTTATTTATGTATGTTGCTTATATTTCGATATATTTTAAATGAAATCTAAATATGAGGCTTTAAGGACTGCAAATGTTTTATACATATAAATATGTACCTGAATTGGTTTTTTTTTGGCCTAGTTTTAATGTACACTTTCTTTTGATACTGACTGTACGTTTATGTTGCCTACAAAACTACGTACTCAGAAATTCTGCCCAAAAAATTGAAAAATTTTGATGGCCGTTTTGCAAATTTTGAAAAATTCCCCTGAACATTGTACAAATTTTTAAGGACATTTTTATATGGTTTATGTTTTAAAGTTGCCTATATTTTAATTAAAACATTTTAGAAATACTATCTTAGTACCCCGTCCATCGAAATTCAAAAAAACGTTAGTGGACGAAATAAGCAATAAATTTTCATAATTCATGCAATAAATTTTTAACCACGAAATGATGTGTTTTATTTCATGAAATAGTGTTTCCTATTCTATTACGTATATTTTGTGCTGCAGCCAAATACTGTGGAGATGTCAAAGACACCACATCTGCGTTTTCACTAACCAGTTCGGGTGGTTCCTCTGTATAATTCATTTCGGTCACATCTGTATATGCTTTGAAATGTATGCATAAATTGTGCAACGCGCAACACACATTGACTATTTTGGCTGCTTTTGTGGGGGTGTAATGGAGCTGTCTTGCTCCGAGGAGACACCTCCATCGATTTTTGAGCACTCCATTAGTGCGCTCTATTATATTGCGGCATTTCGAATGGGCATCATTAAATTTCATCTGCGTAGAACCTTCTTCTGGGCTTCCATGTGGCGTCCGAAGCCATGGCTCCAAAGGATAACCAGCGTCTCCCATGATATGGGTTTAGTTATTTTTACCTAGTAACCAATTATTAGTTTCGCCACTTAAATATTGACTTTCAAAAAACGCCCTCAAGTCGCTAACGTTCCATATAAAAGAATCATGAGAGGCTCCAGGGTTAGAGGCATCCACATATCGTATCTTCAGCTCATGATCGCACATCTGACAAAAGAGAATGATACGTTAGTAAATTGTGCGGATATGCATACATACACTCGAGAGCCCGGAGGACGTTGTCCTGCACCGAAATATACTTGCATGCATCCAGATTGTGTATCTTAACTCTTCGAAGGTCCACTTGAACGCAAGCACAAAATTTTATGAATATATAAGTTAACAACAAAGAAGTTATAAAATTTGTTTTTGCGTCTGGCCAATAACTTTTGCCCAAACGCAACAAAGTACTTGTAAAATGATGACACTGCGTTTTGGTAATTATTGCTGAGGCCTGTTTGCCCCAATAAAGGAAGTTGCGCAAGAAAATAAAATAAACCAAATTAATGCCAAATTGGTAATAATGTTTCAACATTAAGAAAACAATAAGAAAACCCAAATAAATGTAAAATTGAATAATAAGCAATAATACATTAATAGTAAGAAATTATAAGTAAACCAAATCATTGTGAAACTAAATAGTAAGCAATATTTTAGTATATAAATTTTAATATTGTATTTTTGTAAACAGTCTGAAAATAGAACTCAAATAAATAACATCTAAAGTGAAGAAACTGAAAAATTGTTTTTTTTTCGATTTCAAGTAAAAGAAATCATAACTGGCGCCCGAGCAAAGTAAGCTCTCACGTCTCGACGAAACAAATTGCGCTCGAAGCTGTAATTAAAGGATTCAAACGGCCTTAAGTAGTCCAGAAGTCCTGTCGTAATAAGCGTGTAGAGGAGTAACAAATTGAAGCTGTAATTCAAGGATTCAAACGGCTTCAAGTAGTCCAGAAGTCCTGCATCAGAGGAATTACAAAAGGATAAAAAAGCGTTAGTGTATGTGCAACGGCCCCTTAGTAGAGAATCAAACAGGACGCGTTGAACGCAAGCCGCCACATCGACGCCTGAAGACCGCATCAACACCCGTAAAATGAATGTTCCTGAGTAAAAACACGTCAAGTGGACCCCCCATTTTCCACTTGATCATCGAATTTGAATGTGAGTATTTTTTCATAAAGTAGTCACCATGAACAAATAATCCCCCGCCCAGTTTTTTAAAATTTTAATTTTAACAACAATTTTTTTTTAATTGAAAATTTTTACTACTTTTAGTTAAAAAATTAATATTTAAAAAACTAATGGTGATATTTTGATAAAATTTTCGGGAGTTATAGTTCAATACTTGTACTTTGAGAAAATATGCATGAATTTTAATTATTTTTATTTTTTCATATTGTTTATTAACTTTTAAGTTAACAAATGAAATTTTAATGACTTCTCCCTCAAAAAATAAAATTTTTTTTTTTCAGTATTTTGCAATAAACATTTAAGTAACGAAATCCGCAAAAAAATTTGACTGATCGCGATTAGATTAAGCAAAAAAAATTTTTTTATGACGGGCGGTCAGCGCTGCCGGTATAGCGCGCTGCCGCGTATTATTGACTTACCTTTAGATTTACTCCGTTATTATAAGTAAGGAATAATAGTTAATGTTTTAATCAAAAATATCATTATTTTATAGTTAATTTTATTTAAACAAATGACAGAGATAATAAATCATATATTTTTTTTATAAATAAAAAACAAATATAGTAAATTCTAGCAGTATTTTCCTATTTATTTTATTTATTGTTTTTAGAAAACTTTACGAATAGTAATTATATTAGTTTTTTTAAGTATATTGTTAATTTAAAAAAAAAAAAACAAAATATGTTACTAGTTACCCGAAGTTGGAAAAAATAGCGTTTAGTTATTTTATTCATTTGTTATTCCCTTGCGTATACGTGAAAAACAAAAGAACAATGAGCCATGTCAGTTCATGTCAATATTGTTCTAAATTTAATTTGTTTATTCCGAATTAGTTTGAAATTTTATTACTGTATTGAACTTTATTGGTGTTCGTATTTTCGTTAAAAATTAAAGATGAGCCGCGTAAATAAATGCTGCAATCCATTTAACAAAAAAAATCATAAAAAAGTCATTAAAAACTTAGTTTTAATAACAAAAAATCGCGCTCATGTTTTCAAAGATCTTATTGGCAATTATATGTGCAATTCATGTGAACGGACTATTTATTTTGGTCGAAAACCTGAAATTCTTGGTGAATTATCGGTGAATGCATGTCCTGAAGTCAACAATCCTGAAGAGTCGAATGATGTGATCGAAGATGACGAAGAAAATGATCCCACTTTTCAATGCAAACCGGTAGATAACAAATTAAAAATTGATAAGGTTAATAAATTATTAACGGAAATTGGCGAACCTCCAATCAAAATCAAGAGAGCATCGAGTGATAAAGAATGTCAAAAAGTTTTAACAAATGTTGTGAGGAAATTTACAGATAATACTAACAATATAAATAATGAAATAGATCCAAAAGAGCTTTTGCTTAATAACTTTACATCTGCTTTTAATGATAAAACTAGTAGAGCTGATAAAATTCAGGTTTTGACTACGCTTCCTACAGATTGGTCGATGAAAATGATAAGAAGAGAGTTTAAAGTTTCCAAACGCATGGTGACAACAGCAAAAAAAATAAGACAAGAACGAGGGTTCGCATCGCAGCCTAAAATTAAAAAAGGAAAATCTTTAAACACTGAAACCTTCGATCGTATTGAAGCTTTCTATCTATCAGATGACGTCAGCCGCGTAATGCCTGGTATGAAGGATTATGTTTCAGTAATTGAGAATGGGAAGAAAATCCAGAAACAAAAACGATTATTATTATATAATGTTCATGAAATACACAAAAAATTTACTGACGCTTATCCTGACGAAAAAATTGGACTATCAAAATTTCAAAAACTCCGACCTCGAGAATGTATATCTGCCGGCAAAAGTGGGACTCATAATGTGTGTGTGTGTAAAATCCATCAAAATTTTAAATTGCAATTAACTGGATTTAAAAATGAATTAAAAAAAAAGGGGATAATTTTTTCAGAAAGCTCAAATGACTTAATCAAAAGCTCTGTTTGCCAAGAGTCTGCATCATTGTGTTACTTTTCTGAGTGTACTAAGTGTCCAGGAGCTGAGAATATTATAAATAAATTGGAACTATTGCTCAACGAACATGAAGTAAATGAAATTACATACAGCCAATGGAAAAGTACTGATAGGTAAAAAAATTTTGTAATTATTCTTATCAAAAAATTTTATATTTACTTGACTGAGTAATTAATAATTAAGATTATTTTTATTTAATAATCAAATTATTAGATTCTGTATGTTGTTAATTTTTTTGATTATCCTTCTTTGTATTATTATTCAATTCAGTTAATTCATTTTTAATTTTTTAGAACTGAAATCATTGAAGAAACGAAGACAAAAGAAGATTTTTTAATTGATTTAAGACCAAAATGGCCTGAATTATTAAGACATGATTTTCTTGCACGATCTCAAGCGTCATATTTTACTGACAAGAAGGAATCTGTTGAGGATGGAGAATTTATCGTTTGCGTCGATTTTTCTGAAAATTATACATTTTCTGTTCAAAATGCCATCCAATCTCATCATTGGAATAACAGTCAGGCTACAATTCATCCTTACGTTGTGTATTATAGAGAAAATGGAGAAATGAAACATATAAACTACGTCGTTATTTCGGAAAAACTTAGTCACGACGCGAGCTCTGTTCATCTTTTCAATTTTAAACTTATTGAATTTCTAAAAAATAAGTTTGGAGCAGATAAGATAAAAAAAATTTCCTACTTTTCGGACGGAGCTGCTTCTCAGTACAAAAATAAATATAATTTCATGAATTTAATAAATCATAAAAAGGACTTTAACGTGAACGCGGAATGGAATTTTTTTGCGACTTCTCACGGGAAAGGGGCATGTGATGGTTTGGCAGGAAGTTTTAAAAGGCAAGCTTTTCGTGCAAGTCTTCAACGGGAAAGCGATAATCATATAACCAATGCAACTTCATTATTTGAATGGGGTAAGAATGCATTTAAAAAAATTAACTTTGGTTTTTGCTCCCAAGAAGATCACGACTCCCATGAGAAGAAGTTCAAATCTCGTTATGACCAATGTGTAACTATAAAAAATACACGCAAATATCACTATTACAGAGCTGTTAATAATACATCACTCGAGTGCAAAGTTTTCTCCAAAGCCCTTAAAATCGTTACCAATAAAGTTTTAAAAAAAAAGATATAAAGCAATAAGTATGAGTTATAGAATTAATTTAAAAATTATTTAACTTCTTGGTTTTTTATTTATAAAAAAAATATATGATTTATTATCTCTGTCATTTGTTTAAATAAAATTAACTATAAAATAATGATATTTTTGATTAAAACATTAACTATTATTCCTTACTTATAATAACGGAGTAAATCTAAAGGTAAGTCAATGATACGCGGCAGCGCGCTATACCGGCAGCGCTGACCGCCCGTCATAAAAAAATTTTTTTTGCTTAATCTAATCGCGATCAGTCAAATTTTTTTGCGGATTTCGTTACTTAAATGTTTATTGCAAAATACTGAAAAAAAAAAATTTTATTTTTTGAGGGAGAAGTCATTAAAATTTTCATTTGTTAACTTAAAAGTTAATAAACAATATGAAAAAATAAAAATAATTAAAATTCATGCATATTTTCTCAAAGTACAAGTATTGAACTATAACTCCCGAAAATTTTATCAAAATATCACCAATAGTTTTTTAAATATTAATTTTTTAACTAAAAGTAGTAAAAATTTTCAATTAAAAAAAAATTGTTGTTAAAATTAAAATTTAAAAAAGCTGGGCGGGGGATTATTTGTTCATGGTGACTACTTTATGAAAAAATACTCACATTCAAATTCGATGATCAAGTGGAAAATGGGGGGTCCACTTGACGTGTTTTTACTCTCCTGCTTGTGTATTGTAAGTGGAAAAAATTATCGATTTGATAAGTTATTTATTGCACCATAAATCTTAAATTTCCAAAGCATTGAAATTTTATATTAAAAAGTGACTGTGTTAGATTTAAAATTGTGAAATTCATTGAAAAGACAAAAAATATAAACTGGTTTTGGTAATAATCAAAAGTATTAAAATTTTTAAATTAAGAAGTTTTTATATCCCATTGTGAGAACTAAAATTGTGAGCGTCATTGAAGTAGAAGAAATATTAACCTAAATTAAAAACTAATAGACAAACAATCTTGCAGATCTCGACAAAATACCCGACGTGGTAAAGTGCTTGCGTGAATTCTCAGGCAAACCAGGAGAGTTCAACTCCTGGAAGAAGAGCGTAGATCGTATATTAACGATTTACGAACCAAGTAGAGGTACCCCAAAATACTATGGGATACTTAACGTCATTAGGAACAAAATCGTCGGCAATGCAGATGCCGCTTTAGAGTCATATAACACACCCCTAGACTGGGGCGCTATTTGTAAGTGTTTGGCTCTACATTACGCGGATAAACGCGACGTGTCTACCCTCGAGTATCAAATGACCTCGTTGGTCCAGGCAGACATGTCAGTAGAGGAATTTTATCAAGCTGTGTATTCCAATTTATCTTTGATACTCAATAAACTAGGAAGTATGGACGTAGGTAGTGAAGCTCTCAATCTTCTAACACACACATACAGAAACAAGGCTTTAGATACTTTTGTGCGAGGCCTTAACGGCGATCTACCTAGGCTCTTGGGTATGAAAGAACCAATGGATCTGCCACAAGCTCTGCACTTGTGTTTGAAATTAGAGAATCAAGGATACCGCACACGGTACGCCCACAATACAAATTCTGATCGCAGAGGTATGCAAAGAAACACCGCACCCCCAAGAAACTTTCATAGGCAAGCGAATCAACAGCAATTCTATCCACAAATCGCATACTTGCCACAACCATCGCCACAATTCCTTTCGCGGCAAAATCAGACATTAAACCATAATCCAAATGCGCAAACACCTACCAACCGTCCGCCCATGCGCCCACAGGCTCCAAAACCACCGGTGCCTATGGAGATAGACGAAACTTTGCGTTCACGGCGTATAGACTATATGAACCGTCCCCAAAACAACCAAATCTTCGGTAAAAGGCCACCACAGCCAGCATCTGAACAGAATGTCAAACCGCAGAAAGTGCAACGCAATTTTCATATAAATAACTCTCCAAGTACTAGTTCCAACCCTACAGAAGATGAACATCTCAACGAATATCTTAGTGTAGTGACCGAGAACACACAAGAAAAAGGACAATATTACGAATATAGTATAGGTTGGTGATCGACTATAGGAAATTGAATAGCCTTACTATATCAGACAAGTACCCCATACCCGAAATAGAAAGCATGTTGTCACATTTAGGCGATTATTCATTCTTCACAACGCTAGACCTCAAAAGCGGGTTCCATCAGATCCCCTTAAAACCATCAGATGTAGAAAAAACGGCTTTTTCGATAAATAATGGTAAGTTTGAGTTTACTCGACTACCATTTGGGCTAAAGAACGCGCCCGCCATCTTCCAACGTACACTCGATGATATTCTTCACGAACACATTGGCAGGATTTGCTACGTGTATATTGATGATATCATTATCTTCAGTAAATCCGAGGAAGAGCATGTGCAGAATCTTCGCAAAATTTTTAAAACGCTAGAAGAATCCAACATGAAAGTCCAACTTGACAAATGTCACTTCTTCCAGAAAAATGTTGAATTCTTGGGATTCATGGTATCCCAAGAAGGTATTAGAACCAACCCAAAAAAAGTCGAGGCAATCGCAAATTTTCCCGAACCCAATAACATTAAAGAACTGCGTTCATTCTTAGGTCTATCAGGCTATTATCGCAGATTCATTCATGATTATGCGAAATTAGCAAAGCATTAACAGTTTTATTAAGAAGCGAAGCAGGCCGAATTTCAAAGAATAAATCCGCTAAAATGCCGATCGAATTCAATGAACAAGCTAGAGAAGCATTCCTAAAAATTAAAAACACATTGGTTTCGGATGAAGTAATTTTATCGTTTCCAAATTACAACAATGACTTTGAACTAACAACCGACGCCTCAAACTTTGCGCTCGGTACCGTCCTCTCTCAAAATGGGAAACCTATTTCCTTCATTTCTCGAACTCTGAGTAAAGCGGAGGAACACTACGCTGCAAACGAGAAGGAAATGCTCGCCATTGTATGGGCACTATCCTCTCTACGAAACTTTCTGTATGCGCACGCTAAGGTAAAGATTTATACCGACCATCAGCCCTTGACTTTCGCGTTGAGCACGAAAAATACAAATAGCAAACTGAAGCGCTGGAAAGCAGAGCTAGAAGAGTATAATCATGAAATATTTTATAAAACAGGTCGAACTAACGTCGTGGCTGATGCATTGTCAAGAATCCCAACACAACAGCAAGTCAACTCATTGTCGGTGATGACGCATAGTGATAACAGCTCAGGTCAAAACCTAATTCAATCCGTGGAAGTACCCATTAATGTTTTTAAAAATCAAATATTCCTTAATTGGTCTACAGAATCAAATTACAATTTCCAGATTATTTTTCCAACCTTTCATCGTCATACTATCACAGAAGAAGAATTTTCCGAGGGAAAAGTCATCTCGTTGTTGAAAAAATATTTAAACCCCTCAGTGATTAACGGAATCAGTGCTCCCGAACCAATAATGGGGATAATCCAAGAAATCTTCCCAATTCACTTTAAAAAATATCGTATTAGGTTTGCGTGGTGAAAAGTAGAAGATATTATAGACACATAAAGGCAGGAAGAAATAATTATAGAAACGCACAGGAGAGCACATCGTAATGGCAAGGAGAATAAGACTCACATCCTGGAGAAATTTTTCTTCCCCAGCCTGAATAATAAAATAAATAAGGTAATCAAACAATGTAATATATGCAAAACAAATAAATACGATAGGCACCCAAATAAGCCCACTCTAAAAGAGACACCTATTCCTTTATATCCCGGACACATAGTGCATATAGATATCTACAAAACAGAAGGTCATCTGGTGCTCACTGCTCTCCATAAATTTTCGAAATATGTTCATGTTAAACTTATAAAGTCTAAAGATACTCAAGATATAAAAGAACCTCTTAGGGAACTCCTCTTTCTGTTTGGAGTTCCTAAAATGATTATTTTTGATAACGAAAAAGCATTTAGTTCAGCGTCCATTACTTTCATGATCGAGGACATATTAAAAATCGAAATTTTCAAATCTCCGCCATATAAAAGTGCAGTCAACGGCCAAATCGAGAGATTCCATTCAACACTCTCAGAGATTATGCGCTGCTTGAAAGCAGAAAATAAAGATCAATCATTTGTACAACTCTTAGATAGAGCCGTCTATGAGTACAACTACACAATTCACAGCACAATTAACAACAGGCCCATAGAAACTTTTTTCGGCCGCAGAGTAAGTACAGACCCCGAACAATTCGAGAAAGCACGGTTAGATAACATTCAAAGACTAAAAGATAAACAGCAGCAAGATTTAAAGAACCACAACAACAAATTACAACCAATTATTGACTATAAGGAAGGCGAAACCATTTATGTGAAAATCCACAACAGGTTAGGAACTAAAATCTCACCTAGATATAAAAAAGAAATAGTTAAGGAAAATAGGTCGACTACGGTCCTGACCGAGTCAAACAGAATAGTTCATAAAAGTAATATTAAAAGCTAGGTATTAGGACTAAATAAAACAAACAAGTTTTCGTAAATTTTTTTTTTTTACAGACTAACGCTAACAGCGACAACAATGGCTTTGACCGACTTTCAAATGACCGACTACTCTACAGCACACATAATAACTATAAGTAAAGGACTAGCTAAAGTACAGGGAGGAACGTTTAAATTAATACACTTCGTTAACATTAATCTGTATGAACAATTTCTGACAGAAGTAAGGCAATTCATGAAGGAAAGCCTACAGACAAACAGCATATTCTATCCTACTTTGAAACAAGAGATAGAGCAAACAGAAGACGCAATTAAATCCATCAAACCAACCAATAGAAGAATAAAGAGATCTCTCAATATCCTGGGTACAGCTTGGAAATATTTAGCGGGTACTCCGGATCATGACGACTTCGCAGCACTAGAATACGATACAAAACAGCTAAACGACAATAACAACAAACAATTTTTGATAAACCAAGCACTAACAGAACGAATGAATAACCTTACATTAATCACGAATCAATTGACAAACGCAATATCAAAAAACAACTACTTCAACGACGAATTAGTCATAAGTATCCAAAATAGATTACGCCTAGTTAAGGCAGAAATTATCAACATAAGATACGCCATACAATGGGCAAAATTAAAACTAGTGAATAGCATTTTATTAAACAAAAAAGAATTAGAATTTGCTCTTAAAACGCTAGAACATGAAAAAATGCTATTTTCATCAGCTGAAGAGGCATTAAGTTTTGCAGAAACAAGTGTTTTGTATAATTCCACAACGTTAGCGTATATTGTAAAAATTCCAATCACGGAAATAGAATCCTATTCGAATGTCTTAATTAAACCAGTTAAAAAAAATAATACAATTGTTAATATCGTTTTCAACAATGTAATTACAAAAGGAAATAATGTATTTGGAATAACTAGCGAATGCAAATCAATAAACTCAATATCTATCTGTAAAAAAGATCAAATTGTTAACTTAATGAACGAAACTTGCGTAACAAAACTCCTTAATGGTAAACAAAGTCCGATTTGTAAGTACAGCAACGCACATCATGTCAAGCCAATAGAAATACTTCAACCTGGACTAATCCTATTAAATGACTTCAATGGCACCGTAAATAACAGTTTGGAAGAAATGACCGTCGAAGGAACATTTGTGGTAAAATTCAGCAACTTAACCATAAAAATAAATAACGATTCTTTCTACAATGGCGAAACGATTTTAACCGAGGCATTACCGGTCAAGACACAATTTGCTCCAGCAGAAAAAGGAAGAATCAATCTTCTATCATTGGAATCAATTCACGAATTATTTATCGACAACATAAAACGTTTGGACTACCTTCAAAGTAACTCGGATATCAATCAAATCTCAGTAGTAACAGTTGCCATTTTAACGCTTATAGTTTTTGCAATACTATTCTTCTGCCACAAAAATAAAAAGATAATCTTACAAACGAACTCTGCCTCAGAATCACCGAGGGAAAATCAAGAGACGAGAGAAGTATCAAAAGCATCCAACCCAGTAACATATTTAAATTTCGACAACCTACCATATTTTTGATCAATTGGGGACAATTGATTTTAAGGAGGGAGGAGTTAACAACAAAGAAGTTATAAAATTTGTTTTTGCGTCTGGCCAATAACTTTTGCCCAAACGCAACAAAGTACTTGTAAAATGATGACACTGCGTTTTGGTAATTATTGCTGAGGCCTGTTTGCCCCAATAAAGGAAGTTGCGCAAGAAAATAAAATAAACAAAATTAATGCCAAATTGGCAATAATGTTTCAACATTAAGAAAACAATAAGAAACCCCAAATAAATGTAAAATTGAATAATAAGCAATAATACATTAATAGTAAGAAATTATAAGTAAACCAAATCATTGTGAAACTAAATAGTAAGCAATATTTTAGTATATAAATTTTAATATTGTATTTTTGTAAACAGTCTGAAAATAGAACTCAAATAAATAACATCTAAAGTGAAGAAACTGAAAAATTGTTTTTTTTTCGATTTCAAGTAAAAGAAATCATAACTTATATGTACATGACTCTTTGAAGAGCTTAATGATGATCTTCGGAATGAAACTCTAGGCATTTAGAAGGAGTTCAGACACAACCGGAAGCACTATGTAAATATTCAACTTATTATTCTCTAAATTAACTTACCAACATCACATTTAAGCTATAGTATCCCTTTCGATTATAGTATAGATGCTTATTTTGAGATGGTGCCATGATACGGACGTGGGTTCCATCGATACACCCAAGGACACTTGGAATGCCGTGCTTAGTATAAAACGAACGTGAAATATGCCTTTTTTCATCGCTGTTCATAGTTGTCAAGATCCAATTTGAACACAACTCCTCCTCAAAAATATCAAAAACTTCTCCTAGAACTTTGCTGAAGGTGGATTGGGCAAGGGAAACGTCTGTATCCTTTCCAACACCCGTTTGATATCCGCCTTCAGCAAAAAAACGTAAACATGCGCTTAGTTTGATAATCGGGCACACTGCAAAACGTTTTCTGGGCTGTTGTGTGTGCGTTGTTAAAATGTCCAACAAATATTTAAATGCGGGCTTGTTTACCCTATAGTATTTAATAAATCTGCAACACAAATGAATTAAAAAAATAATTAAAAACAACTTTGTTAGCTCTTACAATGATTCCGGCAACTCAAGTGGGTACCTGTTATCGCGCAACCTACTTCTTATAGTCCTCTGGTGAGGTTCTTGTGCTACAGAATCTTCCATTTCCTCTTCTGCTACCATTCGAAAGGCAATGCTAAACATTTTTATTATTATTTTAAGCACTTGTTACCAAAAACTATAATATTTCTCATTCACTGTTCACAAAAAATAGCACCAAAACAAAACGCCAAACAGCAACAGCTGATTTCGAAAGTTCGAAATTCCTCTTCGCCAATTTTTCTTTTCACTAGCGAAAGAGAATTGGCGGAAATTTTTCGGCCGAATAGAAAATTCCGCAAGGAAAGACTTCCGAGCGGATATTTATAATCGGGGTGATAATGTTCGTGAGCTTTAACAAATGGGATTACACCTCATGACGGGTTTGAAGGAAATCTTGTATATGGTTTTCCTTTTCAAGATTGGTTGGATACAATTTTTGACTTGCTTTACTCTTTGAAGAGGTACTGCATAATCATTAAATTTTTAATCCAAATATTTACAGCGAATTCTCCTAAACCAAATATACTTAAAAACATTTTTTTTGTACACTGATACTTTTTCGTTTCCGATCTTAGACATATATTTCAATGTTCTATTCCCCTTTGAATTATCGCTACTTTTATTTGAATGAATGGCAATCAACACTTTTCCCTGTTCCCAATTCATAGTTTTCCAAAACGAATTTAACAATTGTTTTTTGGCGGTGTTTGTAACTTCATTGCATTTACTCTTCCTAAACCGCCTTTGAATACACGCTTTTATCGTTTATGCGTAGCCATTTACCAAAGAACATAAATTACAATTTGCATCATTCCCACCGCTCCTCTTACAGAAAATCTCATCCGATTGCACAATATGAGTAGTAATTTGCTGATTGAAATTAAAATCCGATTAGATCCAATTCGTTTAAGTGTATGGTGAATCGGACGAGATTACTTGCCACAGGAAACGAAGCGCCATGCCACTGCATTGTAGATTACGTTAAGTGCACTCGAATTATTATCTTGTCGCAGCCCAGATCCGCATACGCCTCTGCGCAGCAAAAAACGTGAATCTAAATATACAAGGAAAGCTAGACGTAGGAAGCTGGAATCGCAAAAGCCAGCTACTTACTTCGCTCTCGAATCTCACACCTACTCTCTACGAGCACTTCGCAACAAACCGGAATTCGCGATTGTTGGGAGTATATTTCTCTATCACTACGTATCGTCGCTGAGAAAATCATTAGGCGACCGGGCGTAAAGCGAGCTGTAAGGGAACGTTACAGGGAGTTGGGGAAGGAAGGGAGACGTATCCTTTGTAGTAAAAAAGACAGGCCGAAATACGTGAGTGCGAAGAGCTTAACTTGCTAACCGACAGGAAAAACGCCCGAAGATCCCGAACCCCAAATCGCTGACGCCGGCAATAACATCCGAAATCGCTCGATTTGTTTTGTAGCGTAAGTCCGTCCAAGCTGGTAATGGCACTTGTATTAGAGAATTTTTTAAAGTCTCGAATGCTTGATGGTACTCCTCAGACAACTTTTACTTGCTGCCCTTTTTCAGCATTGTCGTCAGAATTAGAAACGCGGGAAAAATCGGGAACGAACCTCCTGTACCCTGAGTCTACTCCCAGGAATGGCCGCAGCTCGCGTAAGTTGAATGGTGGTGTAAGCTCCTTGATGACCACGACCTTGTCTGGGTCATACTTTTCTGGGTTGAGGTTTGCTTGCCTTAGCCGCTGGGATACTTCCGCAAGATGCTACGCGTGTTCTTCCGACGTGGTACCCATGTTAATTATGTCTCTGAGCCCTTAGCGTTATGTGGAGCCGTCTGAAAAGTTGCTGCGGCATTACTTTCTACTGGAATCCAACCAGTCACTATGGATTAAGTGTACTGCTTGCTATTCTTCTCGATTTGGATTTACCATTTTCCATTCTTCAAATCTAGGCTGCTTACACAGCGGACGCTTCTTAATCGATCCAGAGTATGTTGGAAACGCCGTATTGGGGGAGAAACTCAATTTGCCATTCCTCTTCCTGGCCAGAACTATGGGAGCACGGTGTGGGCTATGGGATGGCTCGATGAGCTCGTCAATCTCCTTATTTATTATATCTTGCATTTTTGGGTTCTTGGGAAAATACCGTTGGTTGATTGGCCGGCCATTTCGCATCACTCTCTTGTAGCAATCTTCACTCCCGAAGTCGAAATTATTAAAATTTACTACCGAAATTCGGAGTCAATGGCCTCAACTTTAAGAGCGCTACGTCCAATTCATGGTCGTCGTCATTTCTGGCTGAATGGCTTCGTCAATAAGCAAAATATGCGTTATTGGACAGGCAGCAATCCACACGTACTCCATGAGTCAACATTGTCTCCCGAAAAAATTAAGATTTGGTGCGGTTAATGGGCCGGCGGCGTCATTGGGCCGTACTTCTTCCGAGATGATCAAGACCGGCACGTTGCTGTGAATGGGAATCGCTACCGCTCAATGATAATCGAATATTTTTGGCCCGAATTGGATGATAGACTATTTCCTATGGGGCTCCGTCTAGTCTATGGTCTATGCCAACAAGCCAGCGACGATTGATGAACTTCGTACGAATATCGAACGTGAAATTGCAGCAGTATCGGCCGATTTACGCTTGAAAACCGTCGAAAATTGGGTATTTTTGAGAAATTTGCTATTATAATATGCTGCCCCAAAATTTCAGAATGGGCAGCTGAATACTTTATGAAATATGATTTATTATGTTCATAACGCACACGAGATTCGCGCGAGTTAACATCGTTTGGTCGATATTTGAGAAAAAAGAATATTTTTTTTTATACCGAAATGTGCACTCTTTATTGGTATTCTTAAGACTGACCTGTTTACATTAATCTTAGTGCTACTTATAGTATTGAGATGCGTCGGTCGTTATCTGTTTACTAGTAGATAGCTATTTGGGTTATTATTGTTTGTTTTAGTTTCTATTGTTATAATGTTTGTCCGTCTATGTGTACAAGTTCTCAAAAACAATAGAAGGAGTATCACAATTCACCGGATTTGTCTTGCCCACTTTTGATCTCTAAGAACTCCCAGAAAAAATCGATGTGTCTTGGCGAACTGCCAAAGTAAAACCCCACTTTCCTAACCCAATGAGGTGCAAAAATTGCCAATGACTAGGCCATACCGCCAAACGGTGTAACAGCGCTCCCGCATGTGTATCACGTAACCTCCATGCAATCGCACACTCTGTGCAAACTGCTCAGGCCCATCATCTGCCAACACGTGTCCAAAGTACACGCAAATGAAAGAAATTCTAAAACTAAAGTGCCAAAATAAATGTTCCATGCGCGAAGCGCTTAAACTGTACAAAGACCAAACACCACCAACATTCACTACCTCCTTCGCCGAAGCTGCGAAAGAGTCACAAAAACAAAATAAAAAAAAGCACTTAACTCAAATACCCCCTCTACATCGCCACCAGTTACATTAAATAAATCTTCTACTCCTCCTTCATTGGACGCTTCTTCGACAAACCCACCGCAGTCAAATTCCTCTCTACACCTAAACTCACCACATGAGAACAACATTCAGCAACCTTGCAATGCACAAATCACATCTTCCGCACCTACCCTACAAACCTCCATTCCTTCATTTAACCTCGAAACAACTCTGGCTAATATCATCGCACAAGCAAACGCTTATCAAAAGCCAGCGGGTATAGGTATTTCCATGACAGAGACAACATATATCCCATCTGTCAGCCTGCTCCAAACATCAAACAATGAAGAATTTAACGAAAAGAACTCAAAAGTACACACAATGTCAATTGACGATTGCCATTAGCTACATTCACACAGCACACTAAACTTATTTTGACACTCTCTTTCTTTTTTTTCTTTTTCCCATGTTTAAAATCCTACAATGGAATATGCACGGCTACAACAACATCCAAGTCAGCAGCTGCGCCGTTGCAATACCAAAGCTATTTTCATAACCTACCCCAAAACCATACAAGCAAACAGGGCATTGCAGTTTTAATAAAAATATCTATTCCACACAAAACAATTTCAATATCTTCAAACATATCAACAATTGCGATTGAGGTCTCGTTACCCTTCAAATTCACTATCGTTTTTCTTTACATCCCACCTCAGCAGAATTTCTCATGCAACGATCTTAGAAATATAATGCGATCAGTAACCTCTCCTTTAATTATGGCAAGCGATTTTAACGCCTGGAGCCCTTTTTGGGGTTCCGCCTCCTCTAATAATAGAGGCATTATTATAGAAGACCTGGTTTTGTCAGAAAATCTTACTTTACTGAACGACACAAATCTACGCACTTTTCCACGCATAAAACGTTTACTACTGTTGATTTGACGATGTGATCCTCTAACATTGCTCCTAAACTAACTGCCAATACTCTTCCTCACCTCCACGGCAGCGACCACTTCCCTATCCTTACTATTCTCTCCACACCTTCCTTTTATAAAGCCCCACCCATACCTAAGTTTTTGACTGAAAAAGCGAACTGGGAAAAGCTTCAAACTATTGCCAGTAACCTTTGTACACAGCTTCCCAGCTCCAAAAATATTAACAAAGAACTAGCTTCAGTCACAAAAATTATTCGCACCTCCGCCCACCTCTCAATTACGCCGTCAAGTAACAAGACCTATGCAAAAAGTGTCCCATATTGGTCCGCTGAACTATCTCAGCTAAGAAATGACAAGCGATTTTATTGGACTGAATATAAACGTACGAGATCAAGTTTTAATTTAATAATGTACAAAAAGGAAAACGCTTTATTTCGTAAGAGAGCAAACCAATCTAAAAGGGACTGTTTAAGCAAGTTTTCTGAATCCATTGACCATAAAACAAATCCAAAAAAAGCATGGGTAGATATAAAAAAACTTTCCGGTATTCATTATAAATCCCCGACAATTTCCATTAATTGTCCCACTGGGCCTATTGGAAGTGCTAGAGAACTCTTCAACCACTTTGCATCTTGCTGGTCCGAATATTCACACGACTCAAATTTTCATCCAACGTTTATCTCAGATAAAAACGGTAACCGCAGCTTTAATAGGCCCTTAAAAGTGACTGACTGTGAAATAGAACAGCTTGAATTGGGGTCCACACTATCTTCTCTAACAGGCAAAACTCCGGGGGCCGACAGGATATCGAACCCTCTATTGCAACATCTCCCCTTATGCATGAAGTCTAGACTAACTCGACTATATAACAACATCTTAAATCAAGGGGTCTATCCGCAAACCTGGAAATACGCAGTTATTATCCCAATCCCAAAACCAGGCAATCCTGCAACAGAAGTTTCAGGCTTAAGACCAATTTCTTTACTCAGCTGTCTGGGTAAACCTTTTGAAAAAATAATAGCTAGGCGCATTTCGTGGTGACCCTTAACAAACGGTTGCATAAGTTCTCAACAAATGTGTTTCAAAAAAGGACAGGGAACTATTGATGCCCTACTGCTGTTTGAAAATTACGCATCTTCCGCTCTTTCGCATAGAAACCACCTCTCAGTATTGAGCATTGACTTTGGAAGGCCTTTGACCGTTGCAGTTGTAGATTCCAATGGTTTCACAATTGTAGTAGGTATTCTCCTCTTACGCATCTGTCTACACAGCTGAAGCTGCAGCGATTCTCTATGCTATCTGCACAGATAGTAAGTCAACTATTCTTTCGGTGATGAACCCAACGAACAAGTCCCACCTAATCACTTGCATTCGGAACAAGCTAATAGAAAATAAAAACAGATTAAAACTAATGAGGATTCCAGGTTATGCAGGTACAAAAGGTAACGATCTGGCAGACGAGAGAGCTAAACTCGCTACCAAAGAACCACTAATAGCTTTTGACTACATCGCGAAAAGAGACCTGTACACTTTTATATCTCAACGCCAACGTAAAGAACAAATGGAGACATGGGGTTCAATTCAGCACCAATACATTACGCGAAATCCAAACTGTGCAAAGCCTAGTTATCCATTAAATTGCCGCTGCAAACATGTGAAAGCATTTGTCCGTCTACGTCTTGGCCACACAATCGCAACCTACTCGTATTTTCTAAACCGGTCCAGCCAACATTTTTGCCAACATTGTCCTTATGTAACAGTATCTCATCTACTCGACGACTGCCCACATTTTAGAGCAAGCAGGAGAACTATCTTCGAAAACCAACGCCCGTCGATGCTTTTAATTACTAGTTTTGCATTATTTTTTAGAAAAAACAGGCTTAAAACAACTAATTTAAACTTAATTTATTTTGCATATTATCAAATTCATTGTAATTCTCTTAAAATTATTTCATAACTATTGACAACTTTTTTAATTGTACTTGACATGCATTATCTAATTAAGTTATAAAGTGTTTTTTATAACTATATGAGCGAGCCGAAGGCCCTGGCAGCCAGTGCTCCTTTCTTCGGGTAAAAATAATTATATTATTGTTTCACGTTTGTTAAATAAATAAATAAATAAATAAACACAAAAAATTTAAAAAAAAATCTTTTTCATACAAAAACAATGCAAACATATCGACCAAAGACAATAGACGACTCTTTAATCGAAGGCTAATTTAGTTTTTAAGTCGTTCTTAAATTCTTTTAAAATAATTAAACATTTTTAAGATCAATATTTGGAATTATGGAGAAGATGCAAAATACGGACTTTTTACACACATTTTTTCAGTCAAGTCAAATAAACTTAAGAAATGCTTGAACTGATTAAAGAATGATTTGAATTTTAGTGCATTATATTTGTTTGTAAGTAGTTGCGTAATTGCAAAAAAAATCAACTTACCAGGCTTTTTGGTTCTTGAAAATTATTTTTTTACAGGTGGCAAATGTTCACTTTATGTGCGGCGAGGAGCTCATATTTTGCACTTATAAAATAAATAATTACTTACAGTTTATGAGCTCAAATGTATTAACCAACTTCCATTCGGGGAGTAATTTTAATAAAATATCAGACATTGCCTTCGATGCTAACAATTTCAGAGTTCTGGTTGTGTTCTTATTGAATATGTTAGTAGAAATCTTTCATGGTATGGCGTTTTTGATAAAATATGGAAATTTCGGCATTATCAAACCTCGTTCCAATACAGATGCATATGCAACAGTTATTATTTATATAAAATAATAAGGAACATGATTAGTAGATATCGGTAATGACAGATATACAATTTTTTAGATTTTAGAGGAATACTATCGCGGGTGTAATCATTTAAAGCCGAATAAGAATCATAAAAATACCAAAGATATGACACTTTTCGGGTATGACCATTTTTTTTATTTTTTAAGGAAGGAGTAACGAAAAATAAACTCACAGTCTCCGTTTGATTGTTCCTTTCTGCGGTTTGAACAGCCAATAAGAATACGTGAAACTTAGTAGGCGCTGCATTAGATAAGGTTAGGTTATGGCGGCTATCGTCAGAGAGACACTTGGGCTCGTGTCCGTATGGACATCAACTATTCCCAATTAATCCTAAAACCATTTTGAACTTTGCAAGAAGTTTAGAAGATCTGTGATTTCAACGCACCTAAGGTCTTCCAAGCTTTTGAAGAATTGTCTGGATAGAATGGGCACTGGCACAGAAGATGCAAAGTCGTTTTCTTCTCTTCTTCGTCTTGACAACTTCTACAGGAATCAAACAATCGTAACCCCAATCAATAGGCGTGTTTACCTATCAAACAGTGCTCTGTTATGACAGATACAACCACGTTGACGTTATGTTTATTTAGCTTCAATAGTAAGGTTGTTCGTTTAGCACTAAGTACCGGCCGCATACAACAGGTAATCTCGTTCCGCCATCTGTCATTTGCTACCTTAAGAAGGCTGTTGGAAGCAAGTTTAGAAGGGTGTACCTATTTCATCAGTTATATCCTCTGCAGGATGTTTAGTGCTGAGTCGCGTATGTTAATCGGCCTTAAAGTTCGCCTCTATGTCGCAATTACTTGGAACCCATACCACTTTTGGGTGAAATTACTCAGCCATCACGTTGAGAGCTATACAGCATGGAGATTGTCCACTGTTTCTAGAGTGATTTGATTGTCGCCTGGCTATCAGTGAAAATGTAGATATCAATCTTGGATCGCATCACACGTGACCAGTTTTGTGGCCCTATCAATTGCCATCAGTTCGGTCTGAAAACCCATACATCATCCCGTTTCTAATCTTCCTTTGAAGGTAGGAAGGTTGTCTGCCGTGACCATAATCAGTATTTGCCCACTTGTTTAGAGTGTTTAGTCTAACTGCCGCCCGATTGCGCCCTGTTTGGCTTTAGGTCTACCGATAGAAAGTTCAGTATAAATAACAGAGCCTTGGATGCTGCTGTTCTCATCACACCTGTTATGAGTTATCTAGCTTTTTGAAGTGCACCCCTTTCTCAAGGGCATTCCACCATACACTATGCCATAGTATAGAAGTGACTGTGAGTGAGATTGCTATTACAACATCGTCGGCGTATGCAATTATTGTAGCCCAATACCCTTAAGTTATTTGAGTAGGCTGTCTACTGCCATGTTCAATAAAAGCGGCGACGGTACTAGGCGCGTACCTCTAAGCGGAAACTTGTTTATGAATGATTCACCTAAACCAGGGATTACTTCCTTACAAATCAGCATTCGTTCGGTAAACGAGGTTAGCGTGCAGCTTATCTCAATTTCACCAGTGGTGAGATTATCGCCGCGGGGGATATGTGATTGAAAACACGCTCAATGTAGGAAGGAAGCGAGTGTGTAAATTGACATACAGTAAAACGACAAAACACCTTGTATGCAAACATAACAACGGAAGCGCTCGCCAGCAACAAACCACAGTATCAGTCCAAAATCGTGGGAATTGTCGGGTCAGCAATTAAGAGTCGCACGGCAGTCCACGTAAGAAGTTACAGTTAGGGAGTTAGGTATGCAGGCGCATTCATCGGAAAATTCAGTCATACTAACTCACTCGGCATTAACGGCTGCTCTTTCAAAGCGAGGGAAATGAAAAATTATTTCATCTAACCAACCTTGTTCGATTTACTTATATTCTTTGTAGTGTAGAGATCATTCAATTATGCTCAATGAGGAGTGCAAAGCTGTATCAGTTGATCATCCTTTATTAATAAGCCAGTCTAGCAGTCGCTCAAGAGATTTGAGCAGGAAGGATGACAGACTAATTGGCCTAAAATCCTTTAACCTCGTGTGTGTGTGACTTTCCCTCTCTTAGAGATGAAAACTACTCTCACTTCCTCCCATTCACGGGGTATAGATATAATTGAGTCGTAACGTTGCATCAAAGACATGTACGAATATAGGTGCAATCGTTTTTGCTGTGTACTGTAAGTCAGCGGGAAGAATTCCCCATGGCCCCGGAGACTTATATGGTTGGACACCGCTAATAGCACGGTTTACATTTTCCTCGGTATAAATATCCGCTGGAAGGACGTTATTGGCTCTAAATCTATTGCTCTTTAATTTGCTGGAGAGTCAACCCGGAAAGTGCGTTTCTATTAGAAGCTCAAGCGTATCTTCACTGCCGGTAGACCAATCGCCATCTCCCCTTACGAGATATCTGAGATTTCTGGAACTCATGGATAATATCTTACGTAGTCTGCCGGCCTCCGAAATACTTTCTATTCTCTGACAGAAGTTCCTTCATGCAGAGCGCTTGGCCTTTCTTACTGCATATTTAAATCAGCGTTGCCAGTATTTCGCCCCAAATGTTTGAACTTTTAGCTTGGTTGAGTTTTTATACTCATTGCGTTCTGAGGGTTGTAAGTTCAATCGACCACTATGCAGGTTTTGCTTTTCTATTTGCCGCCCTGTTCGGGCAGGTTACCTTTGCCGCCTGTTGGAAAGTCTTCGTTAAGCCGTCAACGGTTTTATCTAGTTGTTGCTTGGAGCTTATTTGGTGGGTGAAGCCACAAAATGTCTAGAAAATTTGTTTCAAACGTTTCCTTATCAGTTTTCCTGCGATTTGGAAGATTGTTGCTTGTTTATTGGCATGGATAAATATAAATCAAAATATCGACTAATCGCGCTCAATTGTGTCTGAGCTGCCCCAGACGAGGTGGTGGGCATTCGCGTCCGCTTTTATCGTCATCAGAGGGCCGCATTTTGAAGACTCCATTGTCACATCCCTCAAGGACTACGATGGAAGTGGGGTGTCTGTATCGTGCGCCATGTATGTTGATGCTAGCCATTGCATCTTTCTACAGGATTCCACTGCTATGACTACGTTACCCGTGTCGCTAATCTGTATAAAAAGGAACGAGTGAATACACTTTTTTATCAATATGCATGACCTGGGTTTACCCTTTTCGGTGCCATATACCAGTTTGTATCCTTTATGGGCCAGTCCACAAACCCGATCTTTTATGACCCAGCGAGATGGAGGGGTGGTGGAGATTAGTCTGCACAGTCCCCACCATCAGCTTCGTTGACTTCGGGCGGGCAGCCTACAACAATCTGGTTAGCGGCCTCTTCATCAGAGATGGGGACACCATATTGTCAGAGAGGCCGGAGAAATCTCCTCCCATTTTCTCCAGAGTGACCCCCTTGAAGAGTTCGCAAACCATTCCGCGGTAGCAGCTGTTACAGTTTATAAACATCGAGGGTTAGAACTGGAAGCCGTAGCTTATTCTCAAATTTCGGTTAGTAAGTGGGCCTACTGATTCCTCGTTGAGGACTATCACCACTAACCATCACTTTCCGTCGATCTCGCCTATCTTTGCTACCTTCTAATCATGGGTGGGAGCTCGGGGTTGCCCGTTGGATGAGTTCCGCAACTTCCTGTGGGTCGGTGTGGAAGTTTGGGATTCATGCTGTGAATATTGGGCGATTGGGAATATTTTCCCGTTCTACTACGTCCAGGTGTGCTCTCGTCATTGCAGAAAATATTTTCTTGTTTATTTGAAAAATGGTTTCTACCTCAATTGGTTGTTGTTTCTAAAATTCCAATAAGAGTAAAGCCGTTTTCTTAAACTTATTAAATCTAAGAAAATATTTTCTTGGTTATTTACACATTTTTTCCGGATATTTTTTTCGCGCTTTTGTTTTTGTTTGTAAACAAAGGAATGTTTTTCTTAATGCTAGTACAGTCGCGTTCTTAAATGTAGTCTGTGCCAAGCCAATTTGGATTCATTTCTCTAATTATTTATTATTTTGTGATCAAGAAATTTGTTATCCAATCTTAAGTAAAAAACTTTTATCCGTGAAGCTATGGAACCGTGGCACATTTTTTTATGGCACAATTGGAGCGTGAATGTAAACGGTGGTGGAAAATAATGGCGTTGCTATGAGTTGATCACTTTTCCAATCCTTTTTCCGCGTCTTATGTGGTTCGCTTTCCGCGTTCTGCTTTTCGCTCTTTTTTAAGCAATTAACCCATAAAATTCTGTAGAACATATTTTTAAACAATTATATTTCATCTGAATACGTCTATAAAATAAGCGTTGTTTACGCAATAATTATAATGAGATATTTTTGAAATTTTCGTGAAGCACTGTGTCCCTTGAGCACTCCGGGTCCAGGGAGGAATATTCCCCTATGCCGCCTTTTCATCGGTCAACTCGGTAAAACCAATGTTCTAGCAGACACACTGTTGGGTCTTCAATTATGCCACATGCCCGAGGAGTTAGAGGATTCGAGTAACGAATCACAACATTTCGTACATAGTAGAAAAAGTATTCGAAAAATAATAGTATCTAAAATCAGGTGGACCATTCATGAGTTAATCGAATAATTGAGTATGAAACAGTGGAAAATTTATTAACCATTCTGAAGGAAGTTGTCAGCCAAGATTAGTATCTGTAAATCATCGCACAATAGAGGATTTTCATGAAATACAGGACATTTAAAAAAAACTTTGCAAACGGAAACTTTTTACAATGAATATTATAAATACAAACCCACATATGGACTCATCGAAGCCGTAATGGAAATATAAAAGAAATTCTATTATTGTAATATTTGCCCCAAATGGAAAAAAAATTATAAGAAGCAATTTATAAATGCGTAGTAATAAATATGACCGATATTCTAAGCAAAGCCTCTATTCCAGAAAAAGAGGGGGAACAACTTCATATATACTTTTTTAACGCCCAAATATTGAAATTCATGTTTATTCAAAATTTTAAATATGAAAGTATATGGGACTAATAAATATATATGAATAGGTGTTGGAATTGCTTGAAACAAATTATTTTTTTATTTATTTATACAAATTACGTTTAATAACGAATCAAGTGAAGAAATAGCGCGATGATTATATGCAGAACAATGTTTAGTATAACAAAACATACTTTCACACAATTAAGACCAGCAGATGTTTTTCACAATAAAGTTAACCACGAAAAACTACCGGGCCCCCGAAAGCAAGCACAAGAAAAAGTGCGAGCATTTCATAATAAAAGTATCGCCCCAGACAAATCACTTGTACGGGAAAAAATAAATTAAAACCTAGATATAAAAGACAGCAAGTTAAGAAACATTTAGAGAATAATATAATAGTTAATAAAAGAGATAGAATTGTACACATAAAGATAACAAAAAATCTTAACACTTTTAGGCTTTCAACATGTTTATGTTAATGATGGAAATCCTAATCCTCTGGCATTATTGACTACGCTCGCGAGAATAACGTATGGAAACATTTTTTATATTACAAACTTAACTTACTTTGAAAATATAATAGTCCCGACAATTACAGCAAAGTAGAAAAGAATATAAATAAATTACCAACACTTTGAAAATGAGAACTTGTTACGATTAAGAATTATCAGTTTACAAGAAACTCAGAAACTTTTAAAATTATCATGGAACTGACCGATACAGGGCAAAACATTAAAGACAACAGTAACTAAGGCAATAAGAAAGAAAATGAATCAATTTATTATGTATGAACTTCATAATATGGTAATACATTTTCGTTTGGCAAAATAGGAATTTTAAATCCGACTATTTTACACTTTGATGACTATTACATTTTTAATGGGCACTTCAGATTTAAAAACTTTGAGAAATAATAATATAACATAAGAATGATTGAATTATAAAAAATTACAAACATATACACCCATATTATGTAACACAAATTCGTACACCAACAAAAAGAATCTTACATGATTAAAATTGAATTTTGGTTACATAATTAAATATATGAAAACCTTACCGTCCTTGCGCGGTGCATTTGTCGTAAGAGGTAACTTTTTAAGAGCTATCTGAAATTTTAACTAAAAAACCCACATAAATCGAATTTGAATGGATGGTACGGTCGATATAATTTAATGTTTGAATATTATTTCATACAAATCTTGGCCACGTCAGCGCCTCGAATGCTCCATGCGCTTAGTCCAATTTTGGCATTCACTTCCAACATTTCGAGCGGTATCTCATATACGGCCAGTCCATAATCCACACCTAACGTGACTACCAGAAATGAGCTTCGTCGCTGAACATAATTTTTCGATAAAAGAGTGGATCTTCAGTCAACTTTTCAAAAATCTGGCCTTGTCGTAGGCCGTTCGGCTTCAATTCTTGCACCAGATGTATTTTGAAAGGCTTCAAACCTAAATCCTTCCGCATAATTGTCCATGTCGTTGAGTAACAAATATCCAATTACTGCGAACGGCGCCGAATCGATAATTCACGGTCATCATTAACACTGACCGTTACAGCTCCAATATTTTCCACAGTTCGCACTCTACGTAAGAATGTTGGTGATTTGATAATAAAGTTCAATAATTTGCAAGCTTTGTTCCTTTGTAAAACGATTCATGGTTAAATTATAGACCAAACAGAAGATGTCATTTTCCAGCTGTCAAGTGACAGCTATCCCTATCGAAAGTTTTATCAGTCTAAAAAAACACCCTTTACCTGGTTGGTATCGAGTACATTCTACAAGTATTTGTTCGTAGCAAAATTAATAAAACTCGGATAAAACGAAGTTTCTCATTTTTAACCCACTCCACTTCTCCTCTTAAAATCAAGCCAACCAACCCAAGTGGGAAACTTCAGAGGTCGTTACCCAGCCTTTCCAAGGTCACTGGAACTTTATTTTCCTTGGTGGCCACATCGGTTCCGTCTCAGCATCTATCTTCTAAAGAAGGGATAATAACTTCCTTCTCTAAAAATAAATCGCCTTTCACCTATATTCATAACAAACTTATTTTTTTTTTAGCAGTACGTCCGAAGCCGAATTTCAGAAAAAAATCCACTTAACAAGAACTCCTGCTAGACAGTGAAAAAATATATACTCAATAAAAATAAGCGTATGCATGTTTCAAAAATGATTTACTTGTATGCTAAGTTATAAATACGCTACATATTAAATTTGTCATTGTCTATTAAAAACAAAACTAAAAATAAGTTGAAATTTATAACTGAGAAAGTACTTTCAAGTAGAATCGAGTATCATCCTACAAGAAGTACTTTTTTTAGCATCGAGTAGTACGAGTATCAACGATACTTTTAAATGAGTGATAGTAGGATAAGAACTTTTGAAATCGTTCAGAAAAAAAACTGTCAGCTGCGTTTTTAATGAGTCCATTATAAACTGATAGCCATATGATGTCCACAATTTTTTCTAAAAACTTTTCTGAGCTTTGTTTTAACAAGTTAAAATTTGTTTTAACAAAGTAAATGCTATATAATTTTGTTCAAATTTATATATCTCGACAGCGCACTGTAGGTCAGATCTCGAAAAAGCTGGTCATAATATCATAACTTCTAAACTATTATTTGGATCGCTTAATAATGTGCTAGAGAGGTGTAAAGGAAGAGTCAGCCATTTAGGATATTGCATTTGTAGTCACCCTGTTATTACGCAGAGTTTGATACAGGGTCTCAAAGTGGACCACTATGGTGCTGTTAATGTTTTAAAGACCTGTAACTTCTACAATACTGAGCGGATTTTTTAAATTTTTTGCTTCAAGAAATTTCCTAAGAGAGACAAATATAAAATTAGCTGATATGATTGATTTATCTCTGACCATTCAAAAGATATTTGCAGTCAATAATAAAAAACGTCAATATTTGTCTGGCCTTTTTTTATTTTTTTATTAATAGTTCACCTATTTTTAATCAAATCTTAATTTTGAAAACACTGTCGTATTACAAACACTGCAGGAAAGAATAAATTGAAATAGTTTTTGATTCATCTTAATTCGTTTGGAAATGACAGGTTCCCAAAGTTAAAAATTTCTTTTAACCTCAAAAAGTTCAAAAATGTTGTTAAAAAGGTGTTTTAATCTTAATCATCTCCTTTTTTTCTTCCTCGTCAATGAAATATTCATCATCATCCAAGCCTGTTTCTTCGTCATCTGCATCGGAGTCTTCATCATTTTCGATGTCTGTTTCCTCGTCATCTGCATCGGAGTCCTCATCATCTTCCGCCACAGGAACCAAGAGGGCAACAGCTTCTGGCAGCAAACTCTTCAATTTTGTTGTTATTGATTTTCTTAGAGATGAAATGTAGGGGTCTGTGGTTGCCAACAATCTCCTGAACACGTCTTCAATAGTCTTAACTCTTGAAAACTTTCGAGAAAAACTCAAACGATACCGCTTTATCAACTTATTGGTTGATTCTTGAGCATCCTCCGAGAGTTGACCGATGGGTAAAATGGCCGATAAAATAATGTCTGGTCCGTGGATCAGCAATCTATGGACTGCTGTTGGCATGTTGTACCAGGGGTACTCCTTGACGTAGTGTCTGGCAGTTGATAAGGCGTAAGCTCGATACTTTTCAACGTCGATTTCACGTCCACTCGAAATCGTCTGCAAAATGATATGGAAACGGTGGATTAGTTCTTTGGAAATACGAGTTATCAAGGATGACGTTTCAGTGTTTTCAAAGAAACGTCGAGCTGTATTTCCATGATTAGTGCTGCCGAACCCTTGTTTTGGCATGTCGACTAAAATTCCTAGTTGGTCTTTGAAAGCTTTTTGAATGCTGGCTTTCATTGTTGCTTTTTCCTGCTTATCTTCTTCTTTACGCGCTTGCCACTTTTTCGTATTTTTTTGGTATCCCAAATGAATACAGCATTCAAAACATCGAATCCAAGCGTGAAGAGTTGACAGTCCGTACTGTAGATAATCGGTGGTTACCGGCCTTTTCAAAACTTCGTCAATGTTATTAAATTGCTTGGACGTTGCCTGGCAGAGATAGCACCGTTGCGCAGATTTTGTGTTGGTGATAGCATTGCATACTTTACCATCTATCATGGTCATAGTTAAACTGTATCGAAACATTTTTCGTATGAATGATTGTTTTTAATGGCTGGAGTTGTTCGATCTGTTTGTCGAAATGCGCTTTCTCGTTTAAGGAAGTTACGTCGGTTGCCTTCGTAAATTCTAATTTCAGAGGTCTGCAAAAGAGGGTTGAAGACGGCTTCGGATTACTCCAATATATCTTTTCTTCTTTCGTTTCTTGACATACACCCACAAGTCGCAATGGTACGAGCGAAGTAAAAAATAAGCTTGCGTCGGATATATTCGGATCTTCGAACTTCATTTTATAAATGCTTTGTCCGGAAGTTCCATCGAAGCCCCACTTACAAATGAAAGTCATATTCAACATTTCTGAATCACTCATACCTGTAATAATGTCTCGGTTCAGCAGTAAAACGCGTTGAATGGTGTGGTCTAATAAAGCTTGCAACTGTACCTCAGCTTTTGATTCGGTAAAAATAAGTTTGTCGTCTGGAGGGTAGCAAAGTTTTTTTGCTGCCAATATAGCTGAGTATGGTGGATATAGTGTAATTAAACCTTTTGCTTTTGCCTGATTTCTCAAATGCTGGTATGAAGCTTTCGTTAATTTCAAATCTAAGAGAAGTGCTACAGCTTCATTCGCATCATAAAAGGGTGGCAATGATGATGACAGTCGCAAGCCTTCCTTGTATTTTGTTGCCTTGGATGGACTTGACAGTGTTACGTCTTTCACAATATTCGCAGCGTCTAAGTGCCCCGAAGTTCGAAGAGTCATTTGCGTAGCGAACGATAATTCGGCAGAACTGAACTTCGTACGTATCTCCTCACTTCTCCTTCTTTTAGACCTATCAGATAATGCTTCAAAATTTCCGGCAGGTCGACCTGTTGATTTATTTACAGTTGAACATTTTGCATCAATCGGAAAATTTACTACTTTATTTAACCAGCTTTCGTTCTTCTTGAAAAAAATAATCTTGTCGTCGAGCTGCTTCCTTATATTTGCTTCTAAGCTTTGACAATAAAGTAGAAATGGTACGTTTCATGTCATCGGGGATCGTAATTATATATCCACTCTTTTCTGTCAATGACTTTTCCAAAACTTCTATGATCACTTGCAAATCGCTTGTAATATATTCTTTTGTTATAAGAAAGATCTCTTTGTTCGAAAGTCCAAATAGTCCAAGAGGTGGATCTGATGCACCTGAAATTTATTTATGTATGTATTTATTTATTTATTAATGCATTCATTTGTATATATATTTATATTCTTTACCATGCTTCTAGGCATCGATTAATATTAAAATTGTACAATTACTTACCTTCCATAATTGTAAAGAGTTATAACAACTTCAATCGGTTTACTCTGAATTTTTTCGGAACTTTTATCAGTCTATATCGCACAAAAACTTAAAAAAAGTAATGCACGTGGTTCACTTTGGGTGCGTTCCAAATCAATAAAAACAAATTTGTAAACACAAAAAGCAAAACAAATAACGGAACTTTTTGCAATGCCTACTGGTACACATATGTATGTACCATCCGTATTGAAATGGTTAAAATATGGCTCAAATTTGTAGAAAACATTTAAGTAAACATTTTTGGTTTGTTTATGGTTTCTTTTTGGATATATTGTAACAAATCATAAAAACCACCCATAAAAAGGGAATAAAATAAAAACACCAAAGCCCACAAATTAACACAAACACCAAAACTCAGGGTTAATTTAGTTATTATTCATATTTTTCAAGAATTTTCATTTTGCAATTTTGAATTAAAACATGGCTCAAATGCGGAGAAGTGCCTAGTAGCAGAATTTTAAGGTTATGTTACAAAGACTATACTATATCCCTGAGAAAACAGTGCAAATCAAAGCGGTATATCGTGGAATTCGTAACTTATCTGTATTTTTTAAGAACATTTAAAAAAAATTTCGATAATTTTTCTGTATTAAGTATATTCAATAAATAACCTTTGTAATTAATTATTTAATAATAATATTAATGTTTTTAATTAGTACATACCCCCTGGAACACGTTCCATTTTGAAAACACCAATACTTATCTTCGATGACAAGACTAATTTGTAGCCTTATCGGCTGCATGCACAACGAACAAAATACTGGCGCATTACACCTGAAATATAACGAATGAAATGAACAGCTGCTCGTCTGTACAGTTAACATTGAGTAGTTCCAACATCACTGTAGCCAGCCTGATAGTCCAAAATTATAATGTAGAAGGTTTTTTTTCCGTTATGACCAGCCTTTTCGAGATCTGACCCACAGTGCAGCGGTTAGTCCTATTTTATTGATTTAAAAAACCCTCCGATATATAACTTATAAGCTATTATTATTTCTTATCATATTAAGTAGGACCTTTAATATTTTATATATAAAAAAAAATATAGGTAATAAAAATTGTTTTCTCCGTCTCCGAAAAAAATCTCAACCAAATATCTGATTATGAAGAATCTAATGCCGTTTTAAAATTTTTTGGATCAGCAGTGCCAACAAGCTACAACGAAAATAGCGTTGGTATGTACAGCTCGGTTTCATCATTGTATGTACATATATGAATGTAAATAGTACCGCTAACAGGAAACTGTGCCCATATGAGTATGCTTTGCTTTTGTATTGGATTTCATATCCGGGTCCATATTAACTGCCCATTAATAAGTAAGTATTTTGAATTTCAGTTCATTAAATAAAGTACCTATGGACATGTACAAAGTGTAAATCGTATAGTGAAATTTGCTATTCAGTTTAATTAATCTTCAGACACTCTTTTGAAAACGAAGAAAACTATAACTAGAACATAAAGCTTATAAATTTGGAAAAAAACCAATACGCTGTTAAGCCTGGTAAAGTCTAGAAAGAGAGAAGTCTGATAAGGAGATGTGGTGATCTCCGAAATAACAGCTATCACTTCTACCACTTTGAAAAATCGTTGTTTTCTCATACTATTCCCTAATAAAAAAAAACCTGGTCTCAAGCTCAATAAATTACAAAACGAAGTATGTTGACATATAATGTGACACGAATCTTGTGGTATGAATGGATGGTACTTTCGAGTCTGTTTATTTTTAGAGACTTTGAATTCGATATTTTTATGAATTTCACATTTTTATGAACGTTATGAGTTCCACTTGATCCTACAGGTATGCAAAAGCGAAGTCTCAATTTCGTGAAAACCGAAAAACTAACTGTAAAATAAGGATATTCCATACATACATTTTTTATATACTTCTTTCAAATCCTCTAGAAGTAACCGTTTTTTTAAAAAGCTGCGCTTTCCATTGACAACAAAAGAGTTGCAATGTTTTTCACCGCGCATTATTCGGCAACATTCATCCGACTGATAAAAGTCTTCAATCTGCTGGTCGGCTGCTCTCAGTAAGTTGCAGCCCCTTTTTCTTTGTACAGAACTGCCATATCCAATATCCCGCATACGTACTTTTTTTGCAACACGAGATATGTGGAACGATATGTTGAATTATCTTTTTATCTGACGAATACTCCAATTATCAGGAGCTGTGTTTAAAAGTTTAATCTTTCTTAGCTTATTTTACCCTTTAGTAAGTACCAATTTAATATCATGGGCTATGCCATGAAAATATTTTGCTCTTTTAAAAGTTTTGGTAGATCTTGTGTTAGATTCAGCTTCTATAAGAATTTAATACCACAATACACAAACTTATGAATAAAATCCTTAAGGTCGCTTAAATTTTTACAATTCCTTAAAAATTTTACTTTGAAAAGAAAGATCCCGCGTGTCGTCGTCGTATTCACTGTCGTCAATTGAAACCCGTTCTTTCGGCTCACATTTAGTTTTCAATCTACAAAGTTCAGTTGAAGAAGCAATTTCAGGTTTTGCATACATAGAAATACCTCGCTTATTCCTATTCCGCGTGATATCTCTTCTTAACTCGCTTAATAGAATAAAATCTAAAATAAAAAGTGTTCAGTGGATGTTTTTATTTCAAAGTTAATCATATATAAAAAAAAAATGTGAGTCCTTTATGGGAATTACTAAACCGATATGTATGTAGTTTGCACAGTAGTTTGCACAGTAGTTTCAACTGATTCCCCGGCCGGACGTAAAGTATATATAAATTTGAAAATTTTATGAAATGAATGATATTTGGGAGACATATCTCTTATGATCAAACTGTGTATCATTTTGGAAAAATGGGCGGTGTCACACCCTATACAATAAAAAAGCCAAATTCCTGTATCTCCTCAACTATTCGATGCAGATACACAAAATTTGGTATATACTTATAGATCCTATATGTCAGGCTATATAATATTTGTTGGGAAAACAGGAGGAGTCAAGCCCCAATTTAAGACAAAAGTGCTGTTCACGATTTGTTTCCGGCTATTTTACGTAGATGTATGATATTCGATACATACATACATATTTTTTCTTTAGATCAATGTATAATGTATAATCCCAAAAGCACAGTTCAATATCTAAAAAAATATGTCTCAATTGGCGCATCAAGCCGGGTATGCTATAAAACCTTAAACGGCGTTTATTGATTTAAATAAAAACAAATGGAAAGTCAGTATGATTTTAACATACCACACTCATTTTCCAAAACTTTTATTAAAATATTTTATATTTTGATTGGATGTAAATTACCGTGATATGAGAGGTTTGGTTTTAGTCTGATTTCTATAATTTTCGAAATTATGCTTTCTGACTAGAAATGGAAACTGTACGTGAATTGGTAAAATTTGAGCGATATTATGCCCATTCCCAACATTTATAGATAATAAATATCGGATTTTTTTGAATTCGGTATTTTACGGTTATATGAAAGATAAGCGCGGTTTTTGTACGACGTACATAAATTTTAAAAATTATTCTTACTGATTTGAAGTGGGCGATACCAAGCAAATTGTTTTTAGTAAATAATTAAATATCGAATTGTTTTGATATTTGTAAATTACCGTTATATGAGATATAAGGGTGGGTTTTGGCCAATTTTCACAATTTTCGAAATTATTGAATTGGATTGCAATGAGTGCACCAAACGTGATCAAGTTTGGTAGCACAGTTCTTGAGATATACCTATTTGCTCCAAAGTGGGTGGTGCCACGTTGTTTAATTTCAACCCAACTCTGCATATTTAATTTGAGTAAATTGTCTTCAATAGGTACTTAGCCCCCTAATGCACAAACCTAAATGACTAATAGTTAGAACATCATAATGTTTTGCTGTGTAACTTTGGCTAGATAAACACGAATCTGAAGTCAGATGTGGGATATAAGTTATAGCTTAGCCGATAGACGAAGTAATCTATTTAAGGCCTCAGGGCATTCTTGTGGGGATATGCGTGAAAAGATTAACAGGTAAGTTGATTATTAATCTTTTAAGTATACATTTTTTACTGAAAATAATGACATATAAAAAGGGTGTTTCTTTAGACGTGCGGCTTTCATTGAGGCAATACTTTTTTCGGAGTTGTCTTTTTGACAGTTGTTACTTGATTTATACAGTTTGGTTTATCATTTGCAAGAATTGAAGCCGATCGACCATCAATCGCGCCGCGAGAAAATTTTGTTCAGCGATGAAGCTCATTTTTCTTTGAATGGGTATGTTAATAAACGAAATTGTTGCATTTGTAGTATTGATAATCCACACGAGATTATTGAGGCATCGTTATGCCCACAAAAAGTCACTGTTTGGTGTGCTCTATAGGCAGAGGGAGCCCTTGGTACATATTTCTTAAAAATCAAGCCATCCCTAATGTTATAGTCAATGGGGTGATGCCCATGATTAATGACTTTTTCGTGCCAGATTTGGAGCTTTGGTTCCAACAAGACAACGAAACAATAAATTTATTGCAGGAAACTATTGTTGAGCGCATTATCTTGTCGTGAGCTTTTGGCGTGGTATCCAAGACCATTCGATTTAACACGCTGCACTATTTTTTGTGGGTTTAAGTAAAATCGCTTGTCTGCGCAGATAAGCCCGAAACGATTGACGCCTTGGAAGAGAATTTTCGACACGTTCTTGCTGACATACAGCCCCAATTGCTGCAAAAAGTGGTCGAAAATTGGGCCCAAAATCATTTTTAAAACATACTGGCAAACCCTTATCTTTATAATAAAGCTAAACATTTGGCCATAACGTTAAATTACATTTCTTCTTGAAAACCATATATGATGAATTTCATATCAAATCCAATATGCGTTGAACCCGACCCTCTCAGAATTTGATGAAATTTTACATATAGGTACATCTTACGTACCCAAACACAACCTTAATTTTAGAAAATGGATTTTCGAAAAATTGTGGGTGTGGCAAGGTATCGAAATATTCGAAAATATTCGAAAAATGACGATAATAGGTACTTTTAAAGTGGGATTACTACGGAATGGCTTTACCGATTTCAAAGATCTTCATACCATTAGAAAGGTATTGAAATAAGCTTTCAAAAAAAATTTTTATTTGCATCTCTTGTTAACTTTTTTTATTTTGATATTATTGTGTGACCAAAAAAGGTACCTAGCTATACTTTGGAAGTTATACAGATTTTTTTTAATTCTAATAGAGTCTCCTGGCAGCAGTGTCATTTTTCTTTCACTTACGAAGCGGGACTGGCGCTTAGCTGTGAAATGATGTGACACCAGCTTATTGATGTGTTGTACAAAAACGTCAACAAATGTGTTTGTAGTAGAGGAAATGGTTTCGAGATTACATCTGAGGGTTGTGTTCCAGTTTTTGTAAATGACTTCTTGAATCGAATTTTTTTCGTAATATTCCAACATCATCGTTCTAAGGTTCGTTAAATTATCATAGCACCGACCACACATTGATACGCAACACTCGCTGTTTTCTATATTACCATTACAGCACACAGGTGCCATACGGCACTCATAATATAGGTTTGATTTTGTGCTCTTCACACGCATGTTATATTATTTTTTTTTATTGTTGTTCTATTTAATGCATTCTTAATCGCGCGCTCTTTACACACGTGTTTTTATTTGATCAGTTTAGCTGTCAAGTGGAATGTAATAAGTGTACGTAAGTGACAAAATTTATCGTGTGTGCAAAAAACAGCAAAAAAATGAGTCGTAAAAGGTAAGTGCCAAATTATTATTATATATGTTATTATTTTATATGAATGTTATACATCATCTTGAAGGGAAACAATCCAATTTTGCAAAAAGTATATTGCATGCAATATTTGTATACCCTTTGTCTAAAATTTCCGCGTTCAAAAACAGTAAGTGCCATATGGCACCCATGACACATACCGGTAATAAATTTTTTCATATATTTTAGTCTATCCATGGCCCAGACCATTGAGTTTTTGAGACAACTTGAGGAAGAAGAAAGCGAGGACGAAGCAGTGAAAGAAATAATTATTCAACCTCCGTCAGCTGATTGCGAATCTGGGGAAGATGACGCCGAAGAGGATTCTGCTGGTGAATTATTGGATATTCACCACAACCAAATGCAAACTTGTGAGATTGTCACAGTGTCGAAAAATTCAGAAGCAACCATTATTTTTGATGAAGCTCAAAATATTAATTGTTTAGCAGATCTTGAACATTTGGTTGGCTGTGAATTAGATTTGCCTGTTGTGCAAACAACACCAAGTGCAAGAAAGCGAAAGCGAAATGATAATGGCGGCAATATTAACAATTTGCAAGCAACATCAACTTCAGACAGCAACATAACGCTAAGAATGCGGCCTCATCCAGGAAATACCACAACGGAAGAACCTTCATTGGTAGTACCTCCAAATTTGCAAACTTCACGTAATCAGTTCAAGTGGAAAACTTGGGAAGGTTTACCAAGCATTCCAGTTTTTCCAGAGCCTAATTATACCGACTGCAACAAACAACCTCATGAATTATTTTTTAATTTTTTTGATAATAATTTGATCAATTTGATAGTAGAAGAATCAAACAAATATGCACAGTACACGGATAGTGTAGATGCAAAAATAACGGATGATGAAATTCGGTGCTATATTGGGATACTTATAAACTCCGGATATGCTACTCTTCCACAAAGTAGACTAATGTGGAAAGCAGATGATGACGTTCACATCAAAGCAGTTGCTGATGCTAGGCCATATAACCGTTTTGTGGCAATCGGTAAATATATGCATTTTGCATCAAATGAATTGTGTGATCATTCGGATAAAATGTGGAAGCTGCGCCCTTTGACAGATAGATTGAATGCTAATTTTGTGAAACATTTTCATCCAGAGCAACATCTATCTTACGATGAATCGATGATCGCATATTATGGCAGACATGGCTGCAAACAATTCATCCGAGGAAAGCCTCTAAGATTCGGATACAAGGTATGGTGCCTCAACACACCTCTTGGCTATTGTGTTGCATATGATGTTTACCAAGGAAAAAATCATCGATTTAACACAACCACGGAGCAAACATTTGGTAAATGTGTTACACCTTTGCTCTACATGATAAATTCGTTTCCGAATAGTATTAAAAATTTGCCATACAGCTTCTATTTTGATAATTTGTTTACCGGTATTTCAGTACTGCACTACTTAAAGCATAATGGCTATAATGGAACTGGCACTATTCGTGAAAATAGAATTCCAAAAACATGTCCGATTGACAACAAGAAAATCTTATCGAAAGAAAAACGTGGGTATTCGGTAAGCCGAAAGATTGTTGGTACGGACATAACCATAACGAAATGGGTGGATAATAGTGTAGTGAGTTTGGCTTCAACATTATTTGGCCAATTACCATTGGATCTTGCATCTAGGTACTCAAGAGAAACTCATGAAAGAGTCAGTGTTCAACGACCTGCTGTTGTTTCTGCATATAATAAATATATGGGTGGTGTAGACCGGATGGACCAGAATGTTGCAGCCTATCGTATAAATGTTCGTAAGAAAAAATGGTGGTGGTCTATTTTTACTTGGTGTATCGACGTTGCAGTTCAAAATGCTTGGTTTCTGTCTAGAAGAACCGGAAACAACCTCTCACAGTTGGAATTCCGTCGAAAGCTAGTACACCACCTTACCAGAACGTGCCGCGATAAAAGTCGTTCAAATTTATCAGTCCTCAGAAATGCACATATTGCAAATGCGGACTGTAGATATGACGGTATAGCACATTATGTGCAACCATGTAATCGGCGACATTGTGCGTTTGAAGGATGCAAAGCTCAAACTAGAGCGGAGTGTCAAAAATGTAACGTTGGCCTGTGTATAAAATGTTTTTACAAATATCATACACAGTTGAATCGCCAATAAAGCAAAATGAAAATTTTAATGAATATTTGTTTATTGTTTTTTTTTCGTTAATTTTATATAAATAAATCGCTGCAAAATTAAATTTTTTATCTATTTCCTTGACCATACAAAACAAAGCAGGTTTGTGTCATGAGTGCCATATGGCACTCGCACCTGGCGCTGCTCAGGTAAGTTTTACAGGTAAACCGAAAGTAAATTTGAGTTCAGGGGATGAATATTAGTGTATGTACGAATTTTTATCAAAATCCCTTCACACAGAGGCCGTGTGCATTAATGGGTTAATAACATCTTTATAGTTTCTGAAATTATGTTGACCTTCCATCGATTTCAAACCCGATTTTTCGAACATCAGTTTTACATTCTGATGCAATGTGCACACACAAACATTTTGCTGGTTTCCAACCCCAAGTTTGATACAATTCTCTGGTCGCAACATGGTAAATTTTGTAAATCCTAATTGAAGTGAAGGATGTATTTTTCTAAATTCATAGTAAGTTTCACGAAGCGATGACAGCATTAGTCTTTTTGAAGTTTCTCGCGTATGTTTCCTTGTCTTACTACAATTGAGTCCTGTGACCCAGGCATGATTCGGCTGATTTCATCATCTTCATAAAACAATTTTACTGTGTTTAAAGTTTGTTCAGGTAAACTACGTCTGTCCATGCTAAAGCGTTTGGCGTCCGAAAACTTTGTTTTATTTTTTTGTATATCTTTGCTAATTTTTATCAATTCGTAAGATAAATCATGCCCAAAAATGTCTTTAATTTCCTTAGATGTCATGGTGTTTGGTAATAGAGATAATATTTTTTGCTTATCCAAATTATTTGAGCAGTTTTCGATTTGATATTTCATGTTCTCCAAAATTTGTTCGTAGTAAGCTTTGATCTTCTTTTGGTCTTCTGATAAAGTTGACAGTGAACCACCTCCAAGTGAATCCGAAATACCTTGCGCAATTTGCTGTGTTTTTTTTTTGCAGTATGAATCCCTTTCTAAATATTTTCGCTTCATTGGCGATGGATGGCTTGCAAGATGAGGAATAACATGCTTATTTATATTGTTGACGAGTTCGTTGCGTTCGAGTGATTTAGTATAGCTGCTGCATGTTGGAACTTCCTTATATTCTTGATACAATTCACCGCTAGCCAAGTCATGTAAATCCTCAATTTCCGTTTCAGTAGAACGCTGATTATCAGCATTCTTGATAGCATCCTTCAGTTTAAAGCGACAATTTTCGCAAATACGGCAACAATGAGTGTTGGAGACTGCTGGAAAATGCTCAGATATCACCGCTGCTTCGTTTAAGCTAATGTTTCGAAGTTTAGAGGAACATTTTGTTGATAGCTGCACACATCTGTATTTATTAGTTGATTCCATATCTATTTGTAATTTAAGGAGAAACTAAGCACGAAGTATAACAGCCGTTTAAACACAACTAAAATTTTTACTAGACGAAATTAACGTACGTTCGCTTTGAATTTGCAATGGCAACTGAAACGAATTCATAGAATATCGCTATGAAGCTAACAATCAGGTAGAAATAGTATATACTTAGTCATTATAAGTTTATTGTACTATCTAACCGAAGGGTGTATGTTTATGTTGTACAATAGATCCTATGCATAGTAGTGCCGAAACGTACCTAGGATCTATTGGACAACATAAACATACACCCTTCGATTAGATAGTGTATTTTTGAAAGCTTATTTCAATACCTTTCTAATGGTATGAAGATCTTTGAAATCGGTAAAGCCATTCCGTAGTAATCACACTTTAAAAGTACCTATTATCGTCATTTTTCGAATATTTTCGAATATTTCGATACCTTGCCACGCCCACAATTTTTCGAAAATCCATTTTCTAAAAATAAGGTTGTGTTTGGGTACGTAAGATGCACCTATATGCAAAATTTCATCAAATTCTGAGGGGGTCGGGTTCAAAATGTACGTTTTTTTCAGCCTTTGAAATGAAATTCATCATATCTAAACATAATTGAAGATACTTAAAAACTACGGTTTAATGGTATGGTATAATAGAATGCAAATGAAGGTCACATTTACGAGAAACGCATTGGGTTCGGGACATCTGTCAGTACTTATACTTTCTTTTACCATCTTTTTTGGGCCTCCTTACAGGCAGTAGACGATCTACCAACAGTCCGATTTTTCGTATATGCACAAATAGCAGCAACCAAAACCAACATCATTCTGGAAGTTCGCATCATAATATCACGAGTTTTTATTGTTATTTTATATCTACCCACAAGCCGTACTTCAAATTGTCAACACTTATGTGAGCTTTATATACTCTGATAATCTCTGGGCAATCAACATTGGTGTATTTCTGCTTCTGCTTTTTATATCTCAAATTTTTGATATCTCCCGAACTTCTGAGCTTCGCAAAAATGCAGTTATTCCTCCTGGAGTTATTCCTACGTACATATGTATTTACGTAAACGAACGCATCTTGTATCTTTCCATAGCTCTGTTGATAAGTCGATACCCTAAGCTGTACCAACACACTCTTAGGCACTCTATTTGCACAAACTGTGCCTAATGAATAAATTCCCCGCTACTAGCAAAGGCAATAAACGTACAACGACATTAGAAGTAGCACCTAGATCTGGAGCTCCAGGTACAATAACATTATCACCTACGCCATTGAAAATTTAAAACGAAATGAGTAATCTCATAGTACAAATAAATCCGCGCTCCATTTATGAGGTTTATTTGGAATATAATGTCTCAAGTGATGTTTTATTTTTGTGCTACACATCTGCTCATCGACACAGAGTCACGCTGTTAGGTATCGAATCAAGTCGCTCAATTAATTTGTCTAAAAACTTCCTGATACGAAACAGAGGACATAGCCTTCGTCATCCCGTCTTATCCTGTTTTCTTCATTTATGAAACACATATAAGTACTTACTTCATTAATTGGCGCTATAACCGCTTAAGCGATTTTGGCCGAACTTCTCGTACAATTTGTGGTGTGCGTCTTGATGTTGTGACACAAATTGAGGGACCTACAGTTTTACGCCGAATAAGAACGGTGAATGTTTTTGTGAGAAGTTTTTTCATGGCAGAAACTCACTCGGAGGTTTGCTGTTGTCTGCCGATGGCGACCGCTATTAGAAAAAACTTTTTTCTATAATTTTTGGATGTTACTTCCCCCGAACTGGATTCGAACCTGGGACCCACCGAATGAAGAGCGCACACACTACACACTCGGCAACGGCGGCCGTAAAACACATATACTTCTTCATTTTCTCAAACTTCCTGAGAGGCATGACTTCTTGGAATTTTCTCCAGTACCATCGAATGTTGGGTATGGTAACAACTGTCATGTACACCAGTAAAGTAACGTGTGCGTGGGTTCGGTTTTGCCTGGAACTGATCTACATAAATACAAACTTAAGCCGCTTAGACCAAGTTTAAGTTTGAATCGAGTTTAAGTAATTTGAGCTGAAACTAGTACTTAAAAACTGTCCCTTACAATATGGACATAATCTTTCTGCTGTGCTAATTGCAAATTATATTTTGGAAACCAGCCATTATATTACATAATCATAATTTGTTAATTTTTGTAGCTTTTGCTTCATTAAACAAAAACTTCCAAAAATATTCAAAAATACTTGTGAATGAATGGCCATCTTACTTGTGGAAGTTTAACAACATAATACTGCTTTCCTTATATTCCCTTCCTTTCGGAACAAATTTTGTTTGAGTACCTTTCGCATGCATGTGACTCTCAACATTTTCGCTTCTCTTCCTTGCATGCACTCTTTCTATGTGTAGCATATTTGTAAAGAACTTCACAATGACCCACAATGAGTTCCGATGCCGACCTTTATTATGTACATACGTACATAAAATCAGACTTTTATATACATATATATGTAGTATGTACCTGCATATGCGTTTGTCTACCACAATTTTCGTTTCATTGAACTGGACAATTGTATAAAAATATAAATGCATATGAATGTGTATCTAAGTACATATATGCACATCCATACTATAGTGTCTTTATTTATACATAGATATGCTTATTCATACATATATACTTACATATATATCATGTTATAATATTTTCTCGTCTATCTGGTTTTGTCTGCAGATTAAGTGACCCCAATAAGAGTAGGATTGAATTGAACAGCTATGGCCTTCTTGGCAATAACACAGTTACTGTAAGTCATTAACAGGAACATCAGTGAACTTGTTTTTCGAATGTGAACGAGGAAACGTAGCGAAGAGAGAGACTAGAAATATAACGGTTTCGTATTATTGCTTACCAGTGGGTATGAATACGTAATAAACTCATTGCTTCTACGATGTAGCAATTGGGTTAAACGTCTTATTTACGTACATAGGTAAGTATAACGAAATTGCGGTTTAAACAAAATGACTCGAAAAGTTCTGCATAATTAATTTCCAGAGCAATGCAACTCATCCTCCTCTCTATAGGTAATTTGGCTCAATTTCGAGGCGGTTATATGTTGTCGCCGTAGGCGAGTGTGTAACATGTGCCCTTCATTCGATGTGTTCTGGGTTCAAATCCTGGCTTGGGCAAGTCATATTATAAATTATAGAAACATTTTTTATTATAAATTATAGAAACATGTATTTAAGAGTATGAAGATGTAATTCAGGAAAATTTCATGCCTAGCCACCCTTTTTAATTAAATTATATAATTTTCCCTTATTTTCCGCACATTTTCTAATGCAAGGATAAACCGTTTTACATTTTATTGGTGTCTGTGTCCATATGGAAAAGAATGATATGTCGAATATGATAGTTCAGAGATATAGGCAATGGTTCCTGTAAAATTTTTTAGCTAAAAGCGTGGCTATAATTTTTAGTGAAAGCCTTGATATTAAGTAAAAATTGAGAAATTTGCTTTATATCGAGATTTTTCTACTTAGGCGCTTTTTCAAAACTGTACTTTGCAGTTTACTGAAACTTAACTTAACTCAAGCGAATATATTGAAATGAAGACGTTTGTTGCTTGTATAGCTGATTGAATTCAAGTACTTTTATTGATTTGACTGTCACCTAATTATACAAATAATTTGTTTACTACGCAAATAATGGTACGATGTCTATGAATACTAAGGCTTTAACATTTGCTTGCGTTATATTATTTCAAAAGTAAATGATGGTTTCAAAACAAACAAAGTCCTCTTCTTTGTAAAAATTTTAACTGTTAAGAGCGACACGGGAGCCAACATGTGAATGCGACTGTTCATTTGATGACAAGACGTACTTCGTTTTGCGCTTTTTCACACCCCGACCCATTCGCTACGTTTATTTATCCAGATTGGAAAAGGGAGAACTAACGGCATAGCTTTTGTGGTCAATTATGTCGATGTCAGTGGCATACGCCAGTAGTTGCACACTTTTGTAAATGATGATAATGGAAACTTTAGAATTTTTAATACTTAGATATATGTAAGTTAAATATAAATAAGAGATTAACCTAATATAATTACGAGCTTGTATATATGTGATCGTGCTTGAGACTATGTCTTTTACTTAAAAATTTACGAGTAAGCAGCATATTGCAAGTGGCAAACGGCATACCAATGCGTTCTTTATCAGGTGGAGTGCTGAGCTCTTGGTTCCAATCCTCCCTACTGGGAGTACTCGTTATAAAAATGTGTTCAGCAATCGATTTCGAAGCACAAGGGTCCGTGTTGCTCAGAATGACGTGAAACTTCTTTAATATACAAGACTGACCCTGGATTTCGGGGTGCCACTGAGATGCTTCCCTTAATCGCAGAACAGTCAGCGCGGTTATCCGTTGACCTGGCAAATCCAACGGCAGGAGATCTAAGACAGCGTTCAAAGCATCGTTTGGCGTGGGTCTGAGCGCCCGCTTATGCAGATCTTACTAGATTTTTGTATCTTGGTGAGCAGCCTTAGATTAGCATCTTTTTCTAATGCAGGTCCTCATATGATCACTCCAAATAGGGAAATTGGTCTGACGACCGCTGTAAAAATCCACCGATAGATCCGGAGACTAAAAATGGCTCTCTTACAGGTATATAGGGCTACGGAAGCCTTTTAATAACGTTGAACTATATTCTCTTTCCAGTTCAACTTCTTATCTAAAATAACGCCTAGAACTTTGGCAGCGATCGGAATTTTCACCTTACAACTGACTCCCTATATCGGTAAAAAGATGACCTGCAGCAACGGATAAGTGCTCACTAGATAAACTCGATGCGGTAGCAGACAAATATTTGAAAGCAATGTTTTTCAACAGAAAATAAGTATTCAAAAGTGTCACATTTCTTGGGAAGAGATGTTCATTGAGTCTCCGATTTGTTATATAATGAATGATTCTTTAAGTGTTATTACTGCAAATCATATAGATATCATGTGAATCCGAAAGGATTGTTTGACATTTTCCGAAAGAACATGGCCGAAGTCCACACCGAATTTCGGGCGTTCTGTACTTCAAAAGCCTTCTATTTATATTCTGTAACATACTATAATTTCAGTTGCAATGTAAATTTCAATTTCACACTACTCTGGGGGGCGAGAGGGTTTAAAATTTTCGTATTCGGCTGTTTTACATTTCCAACAACAGCACCCAAAAGTACAAAGCTCTAACCTAGACAATGTATCCAACTATTTTTTGCTGCGCATTTTTTGCTTCAAGCTCATTTGGGAGATCAAATAGGCTTCGATTGACCAATGATGATTGTAACGACGTGAGATTTTTATTTGTGTTATGTATTTCTGATCATCTTGCTAATGAAGTATAGGCTTAATACGTTCTGCTGCAGCTATTTCTGAAATGTCTAGGCTAGTGGGATGAGTATTGACTCATGAATATCAACTCATGTGGTATAAATTATGCTTGAATATGCAGTTGAGTTAGAGGGGCAACAATCCTGATCCTTTTAAAGTTACCTGTATAATTTCATTTCCACATACTGCTGTCACAGGAGTTGCAACTGATGTGGCCTAAATCCATTGATTTTTATGTAGTAGCGATATCCATGTAACATCGTTAGGTGTTTTCGCAGCTAAAAATTTGACTGGGTATTATTGTTGAAAAGATTTACTTTATATCCGCCCATAGATGAACCGTGACCATCACAAATTGGAATTCCGAAACAGATGTAATTTTCATTTTTAATATTTACACAAGATTGAAATTTGGAGATAGTCATTGGAAAATATTGACCGAGAGCTTTGTTTATTGCCATAACTGCAGCACACACATTTATGTCAATCATAGTCCCTTTAGTCCAAGTGGGAATTGGTAACAGATTGAACAAGTCGTATCTATCACGATCACGATCTGCCAGAGGCAGGGTGATGCTTAATACCACATGATTTTTTATAAGTCCCCCTTTAACCTTCATGAGTTAGTATAGCAACAGTAAATCTTCTTGGTTTGTAAGCAATTCCAATAGTGCTGATGAGTGAAGTTTAATTTTGCTTACTGCGTCTTGCAACTGATTGGACATCAGCAGAAGAGGACTTATTTTTCCGCGATGAGATTGCATTCTTTGCAAATTGGCTGTTATAAGTGTTGGATGGGTAATGTGGAACAGATTCGTAATAATTTTTACTGGTATATCTCTTGATGGTTGTGTATTCAATGGATGTTTGATTTCTAATCAGGTGCAGCGGATGTACTTCATTTACCTTTGCGTCTGCGATTGTTTTGGACATTTTTCCAAAATGCGATATTTCCAACTGCACCAATGACACCTCTTTTATGCCGATTCGATTTTACTACTGCGTTGTCTAGCTTTAATTCGTGTGCTCAAGATATGTAACCAGAGACAGACCTGAGCTTTTTTGTGCGATTTCTTGACATAAATGACGCAGACAGCGCTGCTAGTTCTGCCAAAAATCCTTCAATGTCATGGTATATTATTAGGTTTCAATCGGTGGTTGAGATAGCTGTCGAGCGTATTCCTTCAAAATGAGTGCCAAGCCATGATCTAAACTGCTTGTGCAGCTCCTGAAGCCAATGATACGATGAGTAGGGTAATCAGAGGAACAGGAAATCCTTGGAGTAAGGAATAATTATTATTTTGTTTTCTTCAAGCAATTTATTTATTGGTCAATTGCCGGCGGATATACTGCCTTACCTTGCTAATTCTTCCTAATGACCACTGCAGTTCGGTGTGTCTTCCTTTTTGATGATCGCTATGCCACCAATGTTGATAATGTCGTATACCGCCTTCCACTGAAATTCCGATAAATATTCGGAAGACCACCGATTTCAAAAATCGCGCTTTTGGAGGTAAACAAGTTTTCATCTTAATAATAATTTTATTTGCTTTGGTTTACAGGTTGGATCAACTTGAGCAATAAGGGGCTCTCATGTGGGGAAGTGGCCTGTAGTTACAGCTTCTAGATCGTTAGGATATAGGATTCCATCCACCTCGATGATTATCGTGTCCAATTCTTCGTATGTTAAGGACGCTGCCAAGGTGCTTCTTATCAGTAGATGCCTAGCTAATTTTATCGGTACTTCCCATATAGCGCCGACATGTACAATGAATTGTTATCCTAGAAAGTAATCTAATTTTTTGTAAATCCTTCATAAACGTCATCCTTATTTGAGATCCATATTAAAAAGAGTGTCAGAATAAATGATGCACAAATATAATTTTATTATTTCGTATATTGCAATTTCAATATATAAAGACTAAAACTAAAAAGATAACGGAAATTCTTTAAAACTAAAATTAATATTTTAGTCTTCTACAATTTTTTTGTTATTTGAAGGCATTATCTTTTATAACATAAAAAATCAATATTTTAGCAGGCTTTTTCATATAAGTATTTTTGCCTTTGGGCCCCTTGATTATCGCTGTTGATAGCCATAGGTCCGGTAACTGGACATCCCTTTTCAGCGAGCAGTTATATGATATATACAACATCCTATGCGGCTGCTGATAGCGCTACATGATCCTCCCCCGTGCTAATCAAGGCCACAATATGCTGCTTCTTTGATTCCCACGAGAAAGCGCTATCTGCTGCTATACTTCCGGTTTACGACTTTAAGCAATTGGTATAATTAAGCTTCAAATCGATTGATCCATTTAGGTACCGAACGTTCGGCACCTGCTTCGTGTTTGGAGTGAGGTTCGATATTCCTCTGCGATAATTTGCATACAGAATGAAGGATATATCGTAGATATATCAAGATACATTAAATCTCAGATTAATGGTTGGTAGTCAGTTGAATTCACGCGTCTACAATCTTTATTTTCACAGTTTACTTGGAACCCTGCTGTTAACGGAGTACATACAGTCGTACAATCTCGGATTCCATACTGACTCAATAGGTCTCTAATGTACTTTCTCTGGCACACAGTAATTGCACCTGTGTCGCCTTCACGCCCAACTTCCATGCCAAGAAAGTATCTTAGTGCACCACCATTTACTACGTCGAACTCGTTTCAAATGGTTTCAAGTCTATCTACGAGTTTTGAGCCACCTGTAATGATATCATCAACATATGCAGCAATTGTATAAACGCAGGGCTCACTGGGACACGGTGAATACCTCAGTTTTGCATTCTACTCACGACCGCTTTGCTTTAGCCCAATCAAGGGTTTATGGTACTTCAAAACTCTCAGTGGAAACTTTTTACCTTCGAAAACTTCCGGTTGCTTCATAGAAACAACGTCGCGTAAATCTCTATTCAAATACGCTGTTGACACATCCATTTGATACTCGCATGACAATGCCAAAATCATACGTACTGTCGCATACCTCACGACCGGCGAGGACATCTCTGTATAATTTACGCCATACCGTTGAGAAGTGCCTTCAACATCAAACACGCCTATATCTCAGCTGTGGCATGTACTACACTTGTTCTCGTGTTTCATAGATTGGCAGATAGATATTGGTGCTGCGGTTTGCACTTCAACCTTGCGATCCATTGTGCCCTCCGTTCTTTGTAGTACCTCATCTAACCCCAACGCGCTTAGGAAGGCTAAGATGATGGTTGGTGGCAGCGAGCGTACAAGTTCCTGATCGGGGATATGTGAGACCAGATATCTCTGCCGTGTTCTTGAGACTGCTTCACATTCAAAGAGCAGGTGCACCGGGGTCTCCGGGGCCGAGTCATAGAAGCGACACAACTCGTTCGACCATATTCCGAGCCTGTGTAGATGGCTACGCAGTCTGCAATGACCTGCAAGAAAACCTGTAAATATCCTCAAGTGAGTTTTTGAGAAGTTAATAAACTGTTAAGATCGTTTACTGTTATACCCTCCCAATACACATTTCGCCTGGCGTAACCCTGCTATCTGGTGCCAGTGTCTTTCTTTTAAAGTATTTTCCTCTATCCTGAGCACCACCCTTATGGTATGTCGACCTATCGGCAGGAAGGGCTCGGGTTCTATGGGTGTTTTTTCCGCAGCACCTCTACCCAATCGATCGACCTCGTCGTTACCCCAATGCCTTTGTTGCCCGGAATCCAGAGAAGCTGGATGTGATTGTCGGTTGCTAGAGAGTTGAGTCTTTCTACACACCCAAGCACCAATGAGGATCTGATCTCATATGATGATAGTGCCTTGAGTGCTGCTTGGCTGTCGCTTGCAATGACTATCCGCTCATGGCGATAGTTCCTATTTAAGTTGACCTCTGCACAGAGAAGGATGGCGTACACCTCCGCTTGGAAGATGCTTGGCATCTTACCCATTGGCACAGACAAGCGTGTTCTGTGACCGAAGACCCCGGCCCCTATACGCTCCGGAGTCATTGATTTATCCGTATACCAGCGCAGGGTGCTAGCTCGGAGATGTCCGTCCAGCGCGGACGTACTCTATGAAGCTTTGTTCCCTAACTCAATTTTGAATCTTTTATCAAATTTAGTTACTGTGATGATCTCATCTCTTGGAAGTTGAGCAAGTGGGAGCTGGGTGCTCAACTTCTCCATGTTTTTGGATGATATAATCTTACCTTTTTCATGACCTTCCCTAGTTATGTTAAGAAGGGTTCTATGGCTGACTGCTCTATGTTTATGTGCAGTGGTGTCAGGTCCATAATCACGTCCAATGCCCCCGTTGGACCTGAACGCATTGCTCCCTTTATCGTTCAAGTGTTGCGTAAATAAGCTGTTGGCTAGTTTCCAGTCAGATTGTGATGGTCTCATTTTCCAGGCGCAGATGCATCAGGGAAGTGAGTCGACAACAGAGCCAGCGATCTTTCCTCTTCACTAGTGGTATACGTACCGTTTGGTAGCTTGACAGCTAGTCTAGTCTCTACCTTTTCTTTAGCTAGCGCCCTGTGAAGCCTTGCCGCTGCCGACGTTGAAGTTGTGTCTACTCATAAGCTTCTCTTTTAGCTTTCCTGATTTCCTTACTGTATGCTGTAAGCTCGCTGCATACTCTCCCGACCTGACGTAGGGATGAGAGATGCGGAGATCACCATGGAGTCTTGGACTTCTCCTCCGTTTTGGTTTCAGGGCAGCTACAGTAGAAGGCATCACTGACAATATCATTAAATCTATGTATCCTAATTTCAATTCTATACAGTCTGTCTTCCTATGTATGTATGTAGATTTAAGGTTAATGTTACTGGGGTTTCTATTTGGACTTCTGTTCTTTGACCTTGCGCTCAGCGTAAAATGGATGATTCTGTGATCCGACAAAGAGTGTTCCGAGGAAACTTCCCACCGCGAGATCAAATCGTCAGCCACTTTGTTGCTCAGTGTTATGTCAAGTACTTCCTCTCTGGCTCTGGTAATGAATGTTGGTCTGTGCCCAACATTGTGTATACTTATATCACTGCTTATTATGTATTCTAACAAGGAATCACCGCGTCGATTGGTATCGGTACTGCCACACTCCTCATTGTGCGCGTTTGCATCGCAACCAATAATGACTCGCACCTCCACCTCCAATAGTGGGGGGACCGCTCCCAGGTCCTGCGTCAGATATTCTGTAATGCAAAAGCGTTCAATATTGTTTTCAGGCACTATACAAGCTCTAGGCCTCTCAGATGAGAGATCCCATTTTTGCATATTTCCAGCTTCCTTTAGGTTCCTGCACCAGTACTATGCCTAGATCTTCCGAGGCAAGCCTCCTCCCTATAACGGCCGAAGCCGCTCTACCGTGGCGGAGGTTGACTTGGGCTACTGCCGTGGGCGGCGTCATAATAGCTGTGGCTCGTCTACCTCCGAGATCCGTAACTCGCTCTCGCTCCTTCGGTCGAGCTCAAGTTTGCTCAAGTCGAGACCCTCGATTAGCTCCTGTGTGGACGAAACCTCCGTACTATCATGAGCATTAGTTTCTGGAAGGTGGGATGGTCGATGTGGATGGTGCAGAGGATTGAGGTTTTGAAGTGGAGTCCTCCTCACCTTGCAGCTGCTTCGACTTTGTCTCGGATTCGCTCGAGATCTTTGGTCGCCAGCGCCTTATCGTAACAAAGCTGAACCTGTAGTTCAGCCGATAACGATCCCTCCTCATTCTGTTGAGGGACTCCTCATCTACACCAACGACTAGTCGTATACCGGGGTCCTCCACGTTGCTGCTCACTACACGCCAGGCATTTAACACCTCGATGGCGTGCTCGATGGGCTTATCCGCACTCCTCGGGACACCATTATAGTGTGCGTTGGGGGTATCTCTTCTCTCCTCCTAGTGTACAGCCTCGTGCTGTCCAGGCTCCGAGTGCGGGCGTTACCTCCGCAAGCCATGTTGCGGTGTTCTCTTCTTTACAATCGACCAAGACCAGCCCTGGACGAAAGTAAACTTCGAAAATAATAGCTGGAGGGTCCATCATTTGAAGACCCTGTCCATTATCGCCTCCTGCAGATTTGTTAGGTCCTCTGAACCGCCGGCAACACCGAATCCCTTGTTCCAACATGACCTGCCGAGCTCGATTGAGGAAGAGGTGGGTGGGCCCGTTGCCTTTTAGAGTTATGTGTCTGGGGTGTTATTTGCCCGCCTTTACGCTTAATAGCGGGTGCATGTTGTTCATTTGTGACTGGGTTTTCCCCGCTTCTCCGCTCTCCAGCGCGCGCAGTCTCTGCTGAGCCCTATTATCTCAGGAGGATTTCCCTGCTCCAGGTATCTCAGATACCGCTTGACGGCCGACCCGGTAAGCTCAGATCTCTTCGGCCTGCGTCTTCTAACTCGCTAGGGTTTGGACTGGATGATCGGTGGCTCTTGGATGATGCTGGGGAAGTGGATTACTTACTGGAACCAGATGCTCCGCTGGTTGGCTCGTGCCCAGTTTTGCCCGTGGTCACATGCCCTCTCCCGGTCTCTCGCTACTTTCCTTTTAGTTAAGGGCCCGTCGCTATCGTCCCGGGCGTGCTCGGCGAAAAGGGCTGCCTCTGCAGGGGAAAGGTCTGCGGAGAACAGATTTTCCCGTCTCCTTTTTTTGTTGTTTCTGTTGTTGTTGTTTTTTGTTGTTCTGTGTTTCATCTTGTTTGTACGACCGCTTTCTCGCCGAGTCAATACTGACGGTCTAAGCTTAAAATTGGGGATCTCTGAAGGTCCGCCGCGCCATCACCCCTTGTCGCGGTAAGGCCATCGTTACTCTTCGATTTGTCCCGGTGTCGATGAGGCACCGTTATATTACAGCCGGTTGTCCTCCTTGCTTAACACCCTGGACTAGGAGGTGGCAGTTCTTGGTGCTCAAGCTGTATCTACCATCCAGTTGAGGCATCACCTATCTGGTGGTGCCCCATTTCGATGGTAGGATCCGATTTGAGCTTCGATTAAGCCCCTGCACCACGTCAAAGTGCCTACCCTAGCAGGAGCTAGTGTTTAATAAAAATTACATATATGCTTATTATAACCTTACGTGTATCAGGATCCATCAATCGATAAGCTTTGACATTTTCTCAATAACCGACCATAATTAGCTCTCGGCCTTTCGGTCTAAATTTCTTTGAATGGGATTTATCTAGCTTTTAAGTGCGCTACAATTGGTTTCTTACCAAAGAACTCTTCATAAGGCGCATTAATTACAAGTGTTTTTGTTGTTGCTCTATTTCATAAATACGCAGCTGTTGATACCGCCTCTGTCCAAAAAAACTTGTCTAAGCCACGTTGTACCAGCAAGCCGCTGGATATTTCGACAAAGGCACGATTTGCTCGCTCAGCCACACCATTCTGCTGAGGAGTATAATTCAAGTCAATTGCCTCCGAATACCGTTCTCATTTAAATACGTATTTAACTCTGCACTTAGGTATTCTCGACCATTGTCGCTTCTAAAATTTTTCGCTTCGCTACCAACGCCTGGTGCGATTCGAAATAAACAGATCTTTCTCCATTACGTCTCGTTCCTTCCTCGAGCAACTAAAGGACGGCAAATCATCACGCGACTATATCACTACTACGAAATTCTCGTACGATTTCGTCAAAAATTATGTCCGATATCTCTTCTGGCATGTATACCCTATTTCAACCAACCTCTAGTTAATTTCGCAAAACTCCGATATGTGGTTTGAAATATGATCGCAATCATGAGTTGAAGCTTAGTTTAAACGGCAACAGAGTTCAACTCGCAGTAAAAAACAGACCCTTAATGTTGGATAACGACAAGCATTAGGTTAGGTTATGATGGCATGGCTGCAATCATGAACGTCCATGGAGGCGCACGTAGGCTACCAAAGCCCGTTGTGATACCGTTGGCGCGGGCCAAACGCTTTCTTCTTCCCTCCCTTAGAACGTGAACCACCGTGTGCGCCTAATGTAGCACAGAAGATCGGGAATGCTAGCCGAGCTCAGGTCGGCCAAACAGTTTAAAAAATACCCATTTAGGAATTGGTTACAAGTCTTGGACAGGGCGGGACAGTAGCATAGATAGTGTTCGATATTCCCCACTTCCTCTTCCTCCCTGCAGCTTCGGCAGAAATCGTTAGTTATGCATCCCAATGTCTTCCCGCGTGTGCCCGTAAGGCAGTGTCCGGTTATTACCCCAACCATTAGTCTGAGAGGTAGTCGGTCCAGGCAAATCAGCGACTTGGATCGCTTAACGTCTAACTTTGGCCAAACTTGTCTGGTCGCCAACCTAAAATTCACTTCCTCGATGAGTTTTGTCTTTAAACTATGTTTTCAGGAGGTATTTAAGCTATGTTTTCACGGATTTATGCCACAGCCACGGAACACTTAGACACGAGCAGGTTGAGAGAATTTCGCTTAACTGTCTGAGTGCATAGTGACAGGTCTGTCTGTAGGGGCGGACTCTGTCAGACACCGATAAGTATTTATTAATATAGAAAATTAACAAGTTTCCTAGAAATCATTTACTTCTTCTGATTTCTAAAAACTAAAGTCAAAATTTATGCAACATGGATACTTTTATCCATAAAAGTTATTGTACATTCTTCATTCGAGTTCACAGTTGCAGCTCAGATAGCGATGAATGATCGTATTTGTATCTGGCGTTCATCATGGTTTTCGTGTGATGAAATAGTTTTGCAAATGATATTCTTTACGTCATTCACTATTGGTGTGAATGAGTGATAGTCGCGTGTTCTTATTGACATTGCTGTCTAGAAACGTAATGTGAGAGCACTTTGTTCCTTTTCGTGCTAGTTTTGACTGCAAAAATCGAAAGATACCTGCTCAAAAGCAGTAGTGGCCCAATCATACAAATTTTTAGTTGTCAAAATTTAAACAAGAGCTAAAGTTGAATTGTAATCGGATGATGGGTGTGCAACGGTTTTTTGATCTGTAAAATAAGGTTTATAGCGGTGAAACAACCATTCGAGATTAAATTCTAGTCATTTTACCACTATCAATTTTTCTTATTTTGATATTTTCACTACTCAATTCATGACCGGAATCAGAGTTGCTGATTTCAGAGTATGAAGAAATATCACTTACAAGCCCATTGTCGTGAACAAATTGTGACGTAGATATTTCAACACTATTAAGATTTGACTGTGACTTGGCGATCATGAGCCTGCACTTGTCACAAATGCGTTTTCTAATGAAACCGGAAAAGGCAATACTCCAATTTGCATTAACTAGTTTAAGATTTTTTCTCCCACAATTGTGTTGTTTCCTTTTTAATGGGTTATAACAAAAATTCGATGCCGGCGTCTTAGCAAGTGATTACAGAAAAATATCTGGCGCCTTAAACTTTTGGATGCTCAGAGAATATTATGATTTTTGATAACGAATTCTTTTGACATGGTGTATGCAAAATTGAAACTGAAGATGAACATTGATTGTATAAAGCATTCGTTATCGAAAAGTCTTGCTTTGTGAATACAATTTATGATATTTGCCAATAAAAATTATAATAGTAACGGAAAACAAATGATGAAAGACTTTCAATAGTGAAAAATTGCATATTTATTAACCGTTGAGTCAAAAGAAAAATAGCGAATAATACCATAGTTATTGGCTTTCAGTCAACAAACGGACTCTTCGAGGTACCGAAAAAAATTGATCCAAAACCCTTTGAACATCAATCTTGACATCCCGATGTATATTCAGGGAAGCTACGAGTAAATGGTTTAGTCGATCTTCAGTCATATTTGGTCGAAGATACGTCTTCAGACGACGTAACGTTGAAAAGGAGCGTTCATTCGTCGCTGTAGTTACGGGCCAAACTGCCATTATTCGAAGAATTTGATGAACATTTGGAAAAGTCTCTGCGTTGTAAATGTCAAGTGCTTCAAGGGAATGGTTGATTTCCTCCCTAGCAATACGTCGTCGCCAAAGTTGAACTTCAGCAATCCATATTTCACTGGAATTGTCGTGTAGAATCGCAGAGTATGATTTGAATAATTCAACACATGAGTTTTCATCAAAAATTTTCATCTTGTTTGGGAATAGGCAGCCGAAATTCGATAAAATATTCCGATGATCCAAAAAGCGATCTTGTAAATTTGTGATAAAAGTATCGAGGTACATATGCAAATGGTGATTCGATAGTAATCTTCGACTGAATCAGCTGGTGCGTTGTAGCGCTGAGATTGTTTCGAAGCAAGTCTTGGCTTCCACAACTCAAAGTCATGTTCTTCCCTAATTTTTCTCACATTTTCAAAGATTTCTCTGAATATCTCTACAGCACATTCTCTTCTTTTGATCAATTCCTTTTTTGTAAAAGCCGGAAACCAGTTCTTATAGAAAATTCAGTCGGTAAAATCCCTTTGTACATGTGATCAGACATCACTGTCGTACACATTAAACTCCACTATAAAGACAAACCTACACCTGATCTTCTCTAATTCCCCTCTCCAGCCTTCGCAGGGTTACTTTTTTCTTCAAAAGGATTTTAAAATATTTTCTGAATTTTAAACCAAACCATATACGTTTTAAGCTCTTTATTTTCCAAAAATTTAAATTTACGTACACTTGTACTAAAACTACCTATAATTTAAATTACAAACAAGTATTTATACATTTTACATTACAAATGAAATTATTACTAAAAGTTTATATTATATACATATATATTATATACATATCTATATAATCATATATAATGTATATGTATATAATATAACCTTTTATTAATAATTTCATTTGTAATGTAAAAATTTATAAACCAATTGTTTAAATACTTGTATATACATATATAATATATTACAAAGTTATATACATATATACAAAGTTATATACATATATATAAGTTAATTTTTATTCGGTTGGATTAATTAAAAAAATATATTTTTTACAGAGCTATGCTCCTTTATTAGTTGAACTCAAACTAGAACTGAATTTACAAAACTGATTTTTCTTAAACCTAACTTAATTCTGCCGCTTCGCTCTGCCGCCGCATTCGTTGTTTTCTGCTGACGGGGTGGTTCCCACCGTTTGCTGCATTCCTTGTTATTTGTCTGCTTACTATTGCTGATGGTGCGGTTCCCACCTGCATTCTTGGTTATTTGTCTGGTGTTATATTCCGTTATGGAATTTTGTTTACCGGCACGTGCACATAGGAATTTGTTGTCAACTTAAAGAGTGTTGTATGTGTGACGTGCTAACAGCCCCCCCCCTGAAATTCAAACGTCCGCGTTTGAAGTGCTGGGCTTTGAAAATATTTGGTTAATTCCTTCTATTGCAGCTTCGGTTAATTCGATAGATGGTTTTTGGTCGAGATTTTTCTTCAACCATATTTTTCGCATTATTATTATGCTTATGATTATTAAAATTGTGATAAGGCTGATGTTAACGGCATGCTTTAAATGACTTGCCGACTCCGCATAGCCGATTTCTTTTGTATTGTTCACGTTGAGTTGTTTTAGCTTTTGCAGAGAGAGTATTTCTTCTATATTGTTTGATTTCGAAAAGGGCTGAAGTATAGTTGGCAGGGGTTTGCTCGTAAGTCTTTCCGCATTGTTGAATTTGTTTCCATTAATTTTAATTGTATCGTTATTGTAATGGATTATAAACGTACCATTCAGGGGTGTGAGATCTTCATTAATTAGTATTTTTCCTTTAAAATTATTCAGAAATATGATGTCTGATGCTATCTCTTCAGTTTCGGGAATATGTTGACTGTTGGTTACTGTGCAGTTTGGCGGGCGGCTTCTTAGCAGATTACTTATACAATTATCCTTACTTATATCTAATACACTACTTCTAGAACATATTTGGAGTGAGTTATACTGTTTACAGGTTTTTAGTATGCCATAAAGGGTTTCTTCACAATCAAGTATTGTATTAAAATTTATTTTATTGATAGTATTATTTTTCTTAACTGCTCTTATGTCTATTGTTTTACATATTTGGGTTCCTACTGTGGGTAAATTTATGATGTAAATTATTATTTTGCCATTAGTTGCTATCTTAACTTCAGAAAATTCTAGGGCCTCGTCTAAATTAACAAACGGAATTTCGTCTTTATCAAAAATTTTTTTTGCAATATCTATTTCTTCACTCGACATAATGTAGGAGTTGATTATATTAGCTTTTGCCCAATGTATCGCATAACATAACAATTTCTTCTTTTAAAACCTCCAATTTATACTTTAACCTAAGAAATGCTTCTACTTCTTTGTTTTTGTCATTTTGTAATTCCTTAGTAATGTTGTTTGTAATATTCGTAATTTCGTTGATTTTTTCTATTGTAAGCCTATTGATAAGGACTTGATTGTTATTATTTTCAAGGACATTGTTTAATTTATTTACAACTATTTCGTGGTCCTCGTGGTCTGAATTTCCTGCTATCCATTTCCACGCACTGCCTATGAAATTAAGTGATCGTTTTGATCGCCCTTCTATTTTCAAGTTATTTAAGTGGGTCCGTATTTGAGATATAAGGAGGGATATGAATGGATAGTTAGGATTTCTGGAGAGTTTTTCTGTCTGTGCTTTGGATTCGATGTTTTCCAGGATATCGTTGTACTTGTCAATGTCGATTTCGTGTATTATTCTAAACGTTCCGGTCTGTAGCTTGGCTGTCCCTTTTTCTATCGTAACTAATTGAGCGTTAGAGTAATCAATCTTTACCTCGGCGAGGCATAATTGCAGCAATAGTAATCTGAAATAAAATTTATCCCAAAGGGTTAGTTTCGTATCCTGCTTTTGTGTATAACTCGACCTTTCTCTGTTATAACTGTACTATTTCTATCTTCCCTAACTATCTCCTTACTATATGGTTTGCTAAGCTTAGTACCTAATCTTTTATTATTCCTAACATAAATTGTCTGTCCTGGCAAGTATGTTTTAATATCATGTTTACTCTTGTTGTGGAATTCAATATCCTTTCTTTGTTTCTGGGCGAGTCTTTGTAAATTGTTTTGTCGTGTCCTTTCTATGTCTTCTGGTGTAAAAGTCACGTTTCTGCAAAAAAATAAGTCTACCGGTCTCTTCCCTGTAACTGTATGATCGGTATGGTTATATTCCGATACCGATCTTTCTAGTAACTCTTCGAAGTTCCTATGTCCGCCGTTTTCCTTGATGCAGCGCATTATTTCCGTTAGTGTGGAGTGGAATCTCTCCACTTGTCCGTTCGCCTGACTTTTGTAGGGTGGTGTGGTGTAGACTTGGATTCCTAATTCGTCCTTCATCATGAACATAATCGAATGGGAGTTGAATGATGGCTCGTTATCGATCACCACTATCTTTGGAACGCCGAAGGAGAACAGAGTGTCCCTTAAGGGTCTCCTAACATCCTCTATTGCTCTGCTATTTAACATTTTTGTAACGGCATACTTCGTGAATTTGTCTAAAGCGGTCATCACTCGTTTTCCCTCGGTCAAAAAAATATCTATATGTACTGTATGCCCCGGAAAAGTAGGTAATGGGGTTGCTGCCAGTTTCGGTTTATTGGGGTGCCTTTCATATTTATTCTCTTTGCACACCGTGCAGTTTGCTATGAGTCGTTTAATTTTGGTTATCATTCCTGGAAAATAGCTTTTTTCAAGGACCTGAATCTTGTTCTCTTTTGCGCTCCTATGGGCTCTCAGGTGTTCCCTGAGGATAACTTCTTCCTGCTCCTGTTCGCTATCAATATCATCGACAATTTTCTGGGTATATCTGCACTTGTAGTTGCTAAAATGTTGTGGGTAAATATTCTGAATTATTCCCATTGTGCTTTCACTTGTGTGGATTCCATTAACCACCGAAGGATTCAGATATCTTTTTAAGAGTTCTATTAAATTCCGTTCATTAAACTGTGGTTCCTCGATTATATGTCGATGAACGGTAGGGAAGACAATTTTGAATTGGTAGGATGATGTTTCTGCATTTTTAAGGAAAACCTGATTCTTAAAAACATTTACGGGTACCTCCGTGCAGGGTATAAGATTGTGATTTGAACTATCGTCGCTATGAGTAGTGGGTGTGAGCGAATTAATTTCGTTCGGTATCCTTGACAATGCATCCGCTACTACATTTGATTTACCCGGCTTATAGACTAGTTCGTGATTATACTCTTCCAATATTGCCTTCCATCGTTTCATTTTACTGTTTGCGTTTCTATGGCTAAGGGCATAAGTTAGGGGTTGGTGGTCAGTGATAATTTTTACTTTCTTCAATCCGTACAAATAACTTCTTAGAGTGTTTAGGGACCAAATTATGGAAAGCATTTCCTTCTCATTGGTCGCGTAATTCTCTTCTGTCTTGTTAAGTGTCCTGGAGATAAAGGTTATAGGGCGATTGTCCTGCGATAGGACTGCTCCTATCGCAAAGTCGGATGCGTCTGTCGTGAGTTCAAAGTCCTTCTCAAAATTTGGATGGGCTAGGACTATGTCCTTTGATATTAAGGTACTCTTAATATTATTAAACGCTTCCATTGCTTCGTTGTTTAGTTGAATTTTCAATTTCCTAGAATTTCTTTTTGAAACGTTACCGGCATCTCCCCTTAGGAGTGCTGTTAAAGGTTTAGCGATTTTCGAATAGTCCCTAATGAATCTCCGATAATAACCTGACATGCCTAAAAAGGATCTTAATTCTTTCAGATTACGGGGAACTGGGAAATTCGCGACAGCCTCAACCTTCTTAAGGTTGGTTTTTATACCTTCTGAGCTGACAACGTATCCCAAGAACTCTACCTCTTGTTTGGCGAATTCGCATTTATCCAGCTGGACTTTCATTTTGGCGGTTTCCAACGTTTTAAATACCATTTCCAGGTTTTCTAGGTGCTCTTTTTCGTTCCTGCCAAATATTATCACGTCATCGATGTAAACGTAACTAAAGCTCTTTGGAACGCTGCTGGGGCATTTTTCAGCCCGAAGGGTAAACGGAGGAATTCGTATTTTCCGTTGTTAACGGAGAAGGCGGTTTTTTCTATGTCCACCTCGCGTAATGGTATTTGATGGAATCCGCTTTTTAGGTCTATTACAGTGAAAAACTTATTACTTCCGAGATTTGATAGGACCTCGTTAATTTCGGGAATGGGGTACTTGTCTGGGATAGTTACTGAGTTAAGTTTCCGGTAGTCAATAACCATACGGTATTTCTTTTTGCCGGATGCGTCTGCCTTTTTGTTAACTATCCATACGGGTGAATTATATGAAGATTTGGATTTTCTTATGATGCCATTGTCGAGGAGTTCTTCTACCTGTTTCTCGATTTCCTCCTTAAGTGCCATGGGATAGGGATAAGGTTTGGAATACACGGGATTGTCGTTAATAGTTCTGATTTCACCTTTCACTAGGGTGGTGAAGGTGAGTTTTTCATCCGGATCGGAAAACAAATTTGGACATTTTGCGATGATACCGTTTATCTTTCGCTGTTGTTCTACAGAGAGATGTGGGATTTCTAATCCGACATTATTTACCTGTCGGGATACTCGCTGTTTGAGTGGGATGACTATACCCGGAAATATAGACATGATGCTTTTTTCTGTATCTATGATAGCCTTCAGTTTCTTCAGCGTGTCGTTGCCTATAATCCCATGGAATGAGTTAAGTGGTGGCAGGATAAAAAATTTAATTTTTTCAATATTCGGTCCGAATACGTCTATGAATGCATGATGAGTTATTTCGATAGTACCTGCGACTGATTCCACTTTAAATGGTTTATTTGGTATGGGGTTTCTTATCCTAGTAGATTGAATATAATTCTTATTGGACCCTGTATCTATTAGGAAATCCAATGTGTCCCCGCGCCTAGATGTAAATTCGTTAGCAAAGTTAACTTCTCTCCCGGCCAGCCCATCTACCTGCTGCGCTACCCCGTAATAATCATCATGAGGATTGGAATCATAAATTTGATTTGGGTCCGGATCTGCTTGATACGTGTTTATATTTGGTGACCCTGCATTCGCATGGAAGTTACGTTGCATTTTGTTTGGAGGGCGAGTATGTTGCGAGGAGAGTGGACGCTTTTGCGGCTGAGTGTTATTATTAGGACTGGGCCTATTTTGGTAATTAACCTGTCTAGAGTACAAAGAACGGTCCACGTCCATTGGTACTGGTGGTTTTGGGGGTACATTAGGACGACTGTTGAATCCTGAATTGTATTGCTGTTGAGGACGCTCTCCGAAATTAGTATTAGGTTGGAAATTATAATTTGGGCGATTATTGAAATTCATTGGATTACCCTGATTTATTTGCATTCGAGGTGCTGCGTTGAAAGATCTATTGTTATTATAGTTCGCATGTCTTGCAGGATAATTATATCGCTGTGGGGGTACCAAATATGTAATTTCGGGATAAAAGGGTCTGTTACCTACTATGTTCTGCCGGGGAGGTCGCGGAGGTGGTTGGTTTAATGATTTATGTACGTTATGCGCACTGTTCATGCGGAAGGACATGTTGTCCAACTTTTGACACAAGTGAAGGGCTTGTGGCAGGGTTGCCGGCTCGCGGATACTGAGTATTCGGGGTAAGTCGCCGTTTAGTCCCCTGATAAATGTATCGAGTGCTTTGTCACGGTATGAGTTTGTCATGGGCCTTATGGACTCGTCGCCGAGATCTAAGCATCCGATCTTGTCCAGAATAAGCGAGAGATGCTGATACACTCTTTGGTAGAAGGTCGGAATGTCGTCATGTCGCTGGGCTAGCGTCGTCATTTGGTATTCGAGGGTACCAATGTCCCTTTTATCCGAATAATGCATCATTAAGCATTTGCGGATCTGAGCCCAGTCAAGTGGAGTGCTGTAGGACTCCAATGCAGTGTCGGCATCACCGACAATTTTATGTCGTATAGTATGCAGAATAGCGAAGTATTTAGGAGTGTTTTTCAGAGCTTCGTATGCTCCCATGATTCTATCTACGCTTTTCCGCCAGGAGCTAAATTCTCCCGGTTTACCTGCGAATTCCCGTAGACATTTGACCATGTCGGGGATTCTGTCCAAATCGTTTATATTTATTGCATTTAGAGCTACGCTACAATCCAGTCCACTAAAGTCTGTCACGTTAGATGTGCTCATCCGGTCGAGCACCTCGCGCACTATTACTTCCACAGCAGTGGGGTTGGGGGTAGGAGGATGAGGTGGATTTTCGGGATTGGATCCTCCGTACTCAAGCCGGAGCTGGTTCAGCTGGTCTACTAATTCTGTTGCGGATCCTGGCATTTTTCCTAATGTTTTTTTCCTAGCTAACAGAATCTTAATTAACACTAAAAGTTTATTTAGGTTTTAATTATTCAATGCTTTTTCTTTTATTTAGAGAATTTAACTATCAGTTTATCAGTTTTCCTTCTTCTTAACAAAAATTGTTTCTTTATAAATTATAAAAAATATTTTTTTTTTTTTATAAATATTTATTTTTTTTATAAATCTCTTTTTTTTTACTTCACTTTCCCTTGCTTAAACAGTTTCACGGGTGGCTCTATGAGCGTCTTTATCTGTTCTGTTTTTTGTTATTGATTCAAACATTTTCTTTATATATTTTTACTTTCTTTTTCTTCTATACTTCACTTATAAAAAAAATTTTTCCCACTTTAACAATACGGACATATATTTCTTTTCTTAACACTTTATATATTTTTGACTTTCTTTTTTTTCTATACTTCACTTATAAATTTTTTCTTTAACAATATGGACATACATTTCTTAATTCTATGCTATTATTTCTTACATTAATGGCCAGCGTGGCATCGTTGGGGTTGTTGGACGTTCCGGGTGCTTCCTTTTTCCTTGTGGTACTTGGGTCCTTCTTCGTCACTGGGGTATTCCACTTTGCCGTGCGAAAGGTTTCGGATTCTAACACATTTAGTACTTTTGTTACCGTTTTACTTCGTTCGCGCGCTGGTCCCTGCTCGGGCGCCAGTTAATTTTTATTCGGTTGGATTAATTAAAAAAATATATTTTTTACAGAGCTATGCTCCTTTATTAGTTGAACTCAAACTAGAACTGAATTTACAAAACTGATTTTTCTTAAACCTAACTTAATTCTGCCGCTTCGCTCTGCCGCCGCATTCGTTGTTTTCTGCTGACGGGGTGGTTCCCACCGTTTACTGCATTCCTTGTTATTTGTCTGCTTACTATTGCTGATGGTGCGGTTCCCACCTGCATTCTTGGTTATTTGTCTGGTGTTATATTCCGTTATGGAATTTTGTTTACCGGCACGTGCACATAGGAATTTGTTGTCAACTTAAAGAGTGTTGTATGTGTGACGTGCTAACATATATATATAAGTATATATATATATACCTGAGACTACTCATATTTCACAATTTTAATGCGCACCACAAATCTGCGATCAAAACAAAGTGTTAAAACTTATAGAAGTTACGTAATAAAGTAATTTCTTAAAAATTACACAATTTATAAGAAAAATGGGATCAATCTTAACGTTTTTATAGTCAAAAGAAACTTAATCGAATTACTTTTCTTTCGATATGTTTTAACAAATAAAAGGCTATAAACTCACTTTTTCAAAAACTTTCTAGAATTTTACTTCTCCCTACTGTCATATTTTGAAAAGTTGCAAAATTTTTAAGAAAAATTCTATCGATTTTAATGTTTTTATAATCATAAGAATGGTAATCCAGGCCGAAGGCCTTGGCATCTAGTGCTTTTTCTTTTAAGTAAAATAATATTTCGGTTATTGTTTTTCAGATAATAAATAAATAAATAAATAAAACCTTTTTAAAGTGTTTTAAAAAAATTACTTTTCTCACAAATTTTGCAGAATTTTATAATTTTTTTTCTCTACTTACATTTTGATATTTTGAAAAGTCGTCGTCGGTTTGAATTGTATTTTTTTTGTTATTGAATAAACAATCTGCAAATAGAAAAATAAAGAGTTATTAAAAAAATAATACTAGTAATAATAAAACCAATTATATGCATTAACAGTAGGCAACCCCAAATTATTAATTGCACTTTATTATTAAAATAAAATACAAGTCATTTGTTAACTCGTATATTCAAATGCAGCACAATGTAACAAATGTCAATAAATTCAACGGTTGCTTCCAAATAAAACATTCTGCCAAAAGAAAGAGAATATAAAATAAGATGAAAAAATCATTCAATTTTTATTGCAATTTTCTGAACTTACCAATTCGATCGTATTTTCGCGAATTGCATATATGGAAATATCAGAAATTTCCTTTGTGGTTTTATTTTTATTTGAGGCGTGCTGTTTCATTTACACTCATAACGTGCGACGGAAATTACGAGTAACAAATCGAATAATTCTGCATTGGTACGAGTATTGGTATTTGGAGACAAAAGACACGATTGTATTGGAATTTAAGGAGAAGTGGGTAGCCGTGACTGGCAGCGAAGAGACTGAAACAATGATTTTATGCTCTCTACACAGGTGTTTATCAATAATGATAGAAAACAAGTAAGGAAAAGTCTAGGTTCGGGAACAACCGAATATTAAATACCCAGCGCAAGTTTTTATTTCAAATTTAATCTTATATGTATATAAAAATGAATTAGTGAGGAAAAAAAGCGGAACCATACCACCATTTAAGACGATTCACAAATTTCTTTCCAGCTATTTGTCGAAGATATTTGATATTCGATGTATGTATATGTATATATGTATTTCCTTAATAGCAAGGTATAAAGTATATTTTAAGCACAAAAACAATGTTAAATATCTAAAAACAAATATGTCTTTATTGGCGCATTAAAACATGCCGGTTGGCTAGTTTAACAAAATTTCGAAATCTTAATGAAGTTCTTTAATTTAAATAAAGAAGGGAAAATATGCATTTAATTATTTCTCTTCTTATTTATACCAAATTTGAAAGAATTCGCGACATGATTTAGTAATACATTGAACATTTTGATTTGTTGTAAATTACCATAATATGAGAGGTGAGTGTGGCTATAATCTGATTCCTATAATTTCCGAAATTGAGATATCTGGCTATACATGCAAAGCGCACGTAATGTGCTAGAATTTGACAAAGAAGATTTGCTCTAAAGTGGGCGATACCATGGCCATTCTCAACATTTAAGGTTCCATGTATTTCATAATTAATCTTGTTTATCAAATTTAAGCAAATTACCTTGTATACTTAATATATATCGGTTATTTTGGCGTTATATGAGAGGTGGGGCAAGTTTTTGTACGATTTTTACAATTTTCAAAATTTTGCTTACTGACTTGTACCAAATTTGGTGGAGTTTGGTGGCATAGTTTTTGAGATATACCTGGTTGTTCGAGATGCCACGCCTATTACCAATTTATTTTTTATTCCATGTAATTGCTTGTGCAACCTCATTCTGCGTCATAAATTCTCAAATTCTCTTTAATAGCTGCTTAAATATCGCGCTTTTTTTGATTTTTGAAAATTACCATTATATGAAAGGTGGGCGTGGTTTAAGTCCGATTTTAAATTGAAAAGTGTTCTTAGCACTGGTTGTGTAAAATGCTTTTATTTAATCAGCGATGCGTGGATGCTGTCTAATCGACAAAAGAGAGGACTAGCGGTCCGCTGAAGGCGCAATCTTTTATTCTATCATTCTTGGGTGTTTATGACACTTTGGGCATACCACATTTGTCACTCTTAGTTTAATTTCTGCTGGCGGCATATCTTTTTCAGATTTCTTGGAAGCAATATTTGAACCTAAACTTCGTATTTTATTTCTAACATTCGTAGTAACTGTTGTCTCATTTAAATGATTATCTATAAGGTTGGGAAAAGTTTTAATAGAATCAACGCGCTTTAGAGGGCTTTGTTTATAAAAGAAGTGTGCAACGTTCCGAAAAATTTGCAAAATGGTCACCTGTTACTCTTTCTTGAACAATTAATTGTGGTACATATCTGATCCAGAGGGTCGACACCTCATTCAGTATTATTATAAAATTAACACCTACCCAATAGCCTCTGTAGCTAGAGCTACCATTTTACTTTTAAGTTAATAGTTCGTTAAAGTGATAATAATAATAAAATTAAAATTAACGTCATTGTTGAAATGGGGTTGATAGCGCCGTTTGTATCGCAAGATGGCAGGAGATAAACTATTTCCTAGGTTTTGGTTTGTACGACAATTGAGTAAAATCTTTGTCATAGTAAAACATAGACGTCCCGTATTTAACGCCCTTTTTGTTTTTCAGGTTCAGAAGAGATCTCCATTTTGTTTGACCTAAGAGTACCAACGATTGTTCAATTGCACGGATGCTTCCCTAAGAATTGAGCCACTGCCTCCCATGAACAAGTTGTCTGTCATAATATTCCTATTCCTATAGTAATATTCCTATTTAAACCATAAACAGATTTTTACCTTAATATAGTATTGCCTCTACTATGTTATTAGCTCCTCATTATAACATTAATAAAACATAATTTTCCTCTGAATGCCAATCGTTGTTCATCAATTGTTAGGTACTTGAATCTTGCTTTAGTGGTTATGCTTATGTACTGGATTCTACAGTATGACCGATCGAATAATTCGTCGACAGGTTTCCTAAAATAACTTACATATATTTCATTTTCAGAAGTAATCCGTCTTTGCGTCTTATGTGTATCTCCAACCAGCGTAGATTTCCGTTGCACCATCAACAGTTCCGTACGATCCCACTAAAATTCTTTCTATAAGCATTTGAAAACATTCCAGTCGGTCAACTATGTTTTTGCATTGCATTGAGCTTATATTTTGAGTGTACTCGTCATCTAACTTATATCTACATAACTTATCGTCATTGCTCAAGGAGAGATGATTCTCAATTTTCTTATGGAGTGGCACTTTTTTAGGAGTCATGCCATACGAAATAAACAACTATTTCATCAAGAAAGATATACCACACAGAACGGCATCCCTCGTCAATTTGAATACTCCAAAAAACAAAAACCCTAAAAAGCTACTTACGATTTGCGCTATCCTCTGCATGTGTGGATTCCTAAAGAGTTATCAACCGACCACCGCTGTACTAAAGCTGAGATCAATACACACTACGATTAATAGAATACCGGTTACGACAACGCTGGCAGTGTACACGTTACAGTGGTCCCTGCCACAGGAATAATGAAAAGAAAAGGCTGGTGATAACTACATTTGGGGGTTTTATTCTCGCTGCTGTTGCCGCAACACAAAGCTCGGTACTTCACATTTATTATTATGTGTTTAACTGAATGTAAAAATCACGCAAAGCTTAAGAAAATCATTTTTTAAAGATATTTTAATGATCCTTCAAACAGCGCAATCACGAAGTAACGGCTTTCGTCGTCACCTTCTTTTCTCTCGTGAATGCAAAGAATAAAAATAAAACAAGAACGAAAATAAGTTCGCGCATAGCCGTTTGACGAAGGATGTCGATCTAGATTTAATTTTCCTCTGCACTAATTTGCAATTAATTCTCGTGATTAATAAGCATAAACAAGTTTAGTAAGTTCAGAAGTTTGGGGTTTCACGTCTATCTATATTTTGAGAAAACCTAAATATGTGTTTTTGGTTTATTTCATGAGAAAAGTATTGTTTCTTTTGGCAGAAAAAATTTTGTTCTTCCATTTTTCGAAGATTTTGCTGTAAAGATCGATTTTTCTGTGTCCCGCGGGACCCATTTTGTGAAACTCGCATAACTTTGGTAAAAATTTATCGATTTTTACAACTTTTTTTCAAATGTCTATAAGCGTTCAAAAATAGGCGCGAAATTTGATTTTTTACAGAAATATTTATTGAATTATTCTAATATTAAAGAACCTTGAAACTATAAAAGAATAAAACTATTGAGTTTGAGTGAGAATTAACATACACATTGCTTTATGAGACGACTACATTCAGAAGAACGCCAACAAAATGGGGAAAACCACTATTTTCATTTTTTGATCACAACTCCCATAAAGAAAACTTCGCTAATAGCCATTTTGCCAGAATACAGAGCAAACTATCTATTGACAAACATTTTTTAGCGAAAAAAATACAACTTTTTAAAGAAAAACTGGTTGAAAACAAGGTGTTTGATTATTGTTATGCAAATAAAAAATCACGAAATTTTGACAGTTGTTGATAATTAAACAATAATTAAAAGTATAAACGATTATATACATACATTTGAAAAAAAATGGTTACAATCCATCAAAAAAGTTCACGTCAAATGTAATTTATGGTTTATATTTATATATATTTTTACTGCATTAAGCCTTTGTTGCAACACAGCAAAATATCGCTATATAGATAGGCCTTTTGTCTTTTGTTTATTTCCCCTTATCTTGAAGTAAACCCAAAATGGGCCGTAGAAATCCACGCATGAGTTCATGAACGGCATAGCTGAAGTTACTCTTGTTGAAGGCAAGTTCCCCATCATTTAACTCATTTGTTTTAGCTTGGCCTTGCAATAATTAGTGTTTGAATTGCTGTGTGGCAGTATCACGGAGTGTTTGGCATCGTTGGTTTTGAAGACGGCCGGCACATTATTATTTCTGTAGTTATTACTGGAACTGGCGTAAATTTTTGCCGTACCATGTTGATGCTGTCGTCGATTATTAAAGGATTGGCATATTTAGGCGAGGCCAAGCTTCTTTTCGATCGAGCAAGATTGTTTGCCCATCAAATCACAGATTGCATGTTTCCAGCTTTCTCGGCAGTTGTCCTCGTGATAAAATGTCAGCAGGGTTATCCTTTGAGCCTATGTTCCTCCATTGTTCTGTGGTGGTGTCCTCGTGAATAACTGCAATACGGTTTACCACAAATGTTTGGTAAGAAGCAGAGCATGAGTTAATCCATACTAACAAATTTTCAGAATTAGTCCAAAGGTATATAGACACATCGTTTGACCTAAAATCTAGTTTGACCCTTGCAGTCAATTGAGAAGGCAATACTGCTCCTCAGAGTCCCAGCCGCGGAAGTGTTTGGCGCTTCAAGGGTGCTACATGCGATTTTGCACCCAGAAACCTTAGCATTCCTCTCCCTTTATACAGCTCTGACTTGTTGTAAATTGCAGTATCATATCTCTCCAAGAAAGCGTAAATTTCAACCGTTGTTGGGATGTGTTCATCAAACATGTGATGTGAAAATTCACTGTCCAGATAATTTCTGAAAGTTGTTCATTTGATATTCAAAGTAGCATGCAATGATACATTCCATGTACATTTCAGTTGTCAAAGGTCTAGAATGAATATTTTGGCTGTGACCATTATTGGGGTAAATATCCCCAAAGGATAGAAGAGCCTGGCTAAGACGCAGCTAACTGATAGTTTTATCGCAAAACTACAGCTCCAAGCACCTTAACGCAGAAAAATAGTTGGTATCCCTGTTACTCTGAAAAATCTTATAGATACCATAAAAAACGACGCCCACTTCTTGTTCATCTTTTCCAACATTTTGCATTAGTTGCCAATGATTTCTACACCATTTCTGTAGGCAAAGGCCATTGGATTTGTATTGGGATATAGACTTCATCGTCAAAACCTGTCGCTCATTTCAGAGAACTAGCGTCTCGCCATGATTCGCTTCAAAGCGAGATTCCTTAACATCTCGCTGATTTGTGAACACGACCCGACGGCAGAGAAAGACGATGTGATTTTGACCGAATTTCTCCTCCAATTTGTGCTGTGCGTCTTGATGTTGTTATAATATAAATCTTTGGCCACACTGACGGAAAATTCAGTGTCGACGAAGAAATCTTCACTAAAATACTGCGCACCGCTCGCAACATGGTAGTCTGCAGCACCAGTTTTCAGCACAAGAAGATCCACCAAGTCACGTGGGTGTCATCAGATCAAAAAAAAACGAAATCATACTTCCACGCTTCCAGTGTATTAGACGTACGTACATTCCGAGGACCGAACATCGACTCGGATCTTCATATAGTCGCGATCAAGATGCGCATACCCCTCTCTGCAGCAAATAAAATATGCACGCAAAACTCGATACGGAAAATCTGCAATCGCAACAGACATCTAGAAACTTCAGCTCTTGACTTACACCTCCTCACTATGAGCAAATCTATGAATAAAGCATTGGGAGCGCATTTCTCGTTCTCCACGAATCGCCGCTGAGGAAGTTATTGGATTACAGCGAATCCAAGACAACAACTTGTGTGATGCGGAATGTCGCGCCTCAGCATAAAATGAAGACGCTACCTTCCGGGCTGCGCTACGGTCGGGTGGGCAACGAATGCTCTTTGGGTTTCCTTGCAAGAGTTGAGAAAGGAAGAGAGACGTATTATTCAAAGAAAGAAAAGATAGCCGGAATTATGTGAGTGCATAGAGCTTCAGATGATAATGGCGAGTTAAAGCGCCCGCAAATTTTATCAGAAGGGTCGGCGACTTACGGAAGGTTTTAAGACAAATTCCAGCAAGAAAAAGAACGGCAACCTGGTGACTGATGTCCAAATCACACTTTGATTGCATACTCGCCACCCGACCTCGACGCAGTTCGGATAGTAATAGCGTGGCTAAGAAACAACAAAGCCACTGATGCTAATGCATTACCAGCTGAGCTATGTATTCAAGAGTGGTGGCGAAGAGCTGATAAGGTGCATTCAACACCTTATTCCTCAACAGGTTGAGGTTTGTAGCTTTTCCCACTTGACTACAGAGAGCCATGGCGCAGCACCGGTCACACTCCCACTTGATATATTTATAGCACTGTCGATATTCAGCCCGAGGGCGGATTCTATCATATCAGCTGTAAAGTTGTTAATTTTTCGGCTTCTTAGGGCAAGTGGTTAAAGCGCTGCCTTAACCCTTAGTATCCCACTGGTTTCCGCCCAACTGAAAGCTGCTAAGGACATAATGTGCCCGCAGCTCTCACAGATTTTTACAGCTTGTCTTACCCTAAATCATGTCCCAAACGAGTGGGCAAGGGCGAGGGTGGCCTTCCTACCAAATGGAGGCAAGACTGCTCATGTGAAACCTAAGGATTTTAAGCCTATAAGTCTTACTTAAAACTCTAGAGAGGCTCTTAGAAGAATACATTCGGCGGAATATAAAACCTCTCTCCCAAACTGCATGCATATTCTAAAGACAAATCAGCTGAGTGTGCACTCCATGATATCCTTTCCACGGTTGAAAAAGGACTGACCTTCAATACACGCTGGGAGTTTTTCTCACCCGAACTCGGACTGTTGGACTCCTTCTCAAAAAGAAAACTATTATTTCCGTGTTTGGGAATGGGTACATCAATATACATGTGACCAGAGGCACCCACCAAAGGGGGCGTTCTCTCCCCTCTATTATGGAATCTAACCCTTGACGCCCTGCTTTGAAACCTAAAAAAAATTAAATTTCAACACGTTCATACTTGCTTCTAATGGAATCGCCTATATCTGAATTGCAAGTAATAACTGAGATTCGAAAAAAATTATAATTAATGTTAAATTTTGCTGTTTTATAATTTCTTGTCCCTGCAGTAATTGATATATTTGTGTTTATATAAATAGGCGAATCAATCGGAATAGTTTTTAGTTTCGAAATATTGCTTTAATTCGTAGAAAACTGTTTTAATATAAAATATATATGGCTTGTGTCTTTCAATTTTAATATTTTTAAACCTGTATTGCTCACTGATACTTTATACATCACTGAATCATCCACGCAAATCTGAAACCAAAGCTAATTTATAGCATATTGAAGGATAATATTGCTGTAGTTATATCATATAATAGTACATAACGTAACTGTATCATTGGAAATCATAGATGTTCTAACTAATGATTGGACATATGTAGTTGATAACTCATAATTGCGCAAAACTAGTATTTACGTATGGAAAGCTACTAAAAAAGACATAAGTTCAAAAAATTATATATATTTTGAGATAAATGAGTCTACATTAATATAATATAAGACAAAAATCAATAAAGAACAATTTGCTTCTTGGTGCATCTGATTAAAAGAGCAATCTCCTCGATTTTTTTCTCGATAAAATGTTTATCACTTCATCTGGATCGAAAGCAATATCCCAATGAATTGAAATCATAGCCAGTGCTCAAGCCTATCATGACCCATTACACTTCGGGGTAGAGTTTTTATTCTCTCTTCTTTGCGGATCGAAAAATTTCACCGAAAAAACATCTACAGTTTCTCGAAATTGCTGAAGTGAGTATATTATTTCTTTTGTGCGGGTAATAGCACAGACAAAATCTAACGACTTTTCCTGAAGTAACACCGACAAGGGAAGAATCAAGCTGAGCAGTCTTTCACAAACGACAAGGCTCACTAGGAAATCACTTTTCTGAATCGCAGCAAGAAGAGTCGATACTGATGATGATATAGACCACGTCTTTTCAGCGATTTCTTGTAGACTAATAGCAATGCATTCGAAAAGTTCCAAAAATGTGATTATACTGTCATGCCTTTCAATAAATCTCGTTTCGTAAAGACGAAGAATCGATGACTGGCACAATAATAATATCTTACTTTTTCATATTGATTTTTAATCCTCTTCTGCACTCCACTCAAATGACATGCCATGTTTGCGACTCCATCATATTCATATCCAGTTGAAGCTCTTTACAAGCTCCAAAATAACGTTGATGAGATTTTCAGAACACTGATTATCGATTGGAACAAATCCAACGAAATCTTCTCTTAGCAGAGGAACATTATCCGAAAAATCGACGTAACGTAGACATAGTGAAAGCTGGTCAGTGCCTGAAACATCCATGGTTTCATCGCCGAGAAGACTGAAGCAGTCAGAGTTATTGACTTTATCAGTTATTTTACAAGTGACGATATCAGAACATGTTTGAATAATTTCGTTTTGCATTTGCGGACTCAAATATGTAGCGTTTTTTGCGCTGTTGATAAAATGGTTTTCCAAAACTTTGTCACCAGATTCGATTCTGACACGCATAGGTAAGGGCCCGAAACTTTCCATCTTTTCTTTCAGGCCGTGTCAAAGAGAAACTGCCGCTATCGTTATCACATCTTAAAGGTATTTCCTGCTCTGCACAAAAAAGGATCGTCTTAATAATTGGTCGAAGTACTCCCCTGTTTTCCTCTCTTTCTTTAGCAAGTTGAGTATTCAATTGGGATGAGATATCACTGCGTTTTCTACTTAATACTTGAAGGAATGAAGTCGCTTTCACTACGCAATCTTTATGATATTCCTTGTTTATATGATTCCAAAAGATTATATGGCTTTCTTCCAATCTCGGGAACCAACGCTGACCAGTTTTCTTGGATTTTGATTACATCCTTTTCCGACGCCTTCATGAAAAAATAACCAGCATGGTTTGCAGAACACACTGTCTCCACTCGTTGAATATGCCAGAAACGCAAAACCACCTTCTGTTATCCACTTAGCTTGAAAACTTCTTTTGTGTGAGTTTTCTTTTGTAGCAGGAAACTTATAAGGCAGTTTAGGAAGCAGAAGGGTAAGTATATTTTTTTCATATTGTCATCAAGAGAATTGCAATTCGTCTTTCCGATGTCGAATTGGTTGGCTTGCCATAAATTGGCAGATTTTTGGAGACCTAGTTTGGCTAATCTCATCCGATCTGTCGTCACGAAGAATTATATCAGAAATTTGGTCTTTATCTGTAGAATGTTGATTTTTTATTTCATCAGATGATGAGGATATAAACCCGTTTAATCATTATATTTAAGGTGCTGCTTGCTCTTCGTATGAACATCAGAAGGGATTGTCCCTGATCCGATCGCTAATAAATTGTAATCATACATTTATCATTCTGTTATTCGTTTTCTTATTGAATAGTATTTTTGTATAGTTTAGGTCTAAATTATTTCATTCATTTCATTTTGTCTCATATATCTTTCTAAAATTTCATTGAATACGAAGTCGCTACGAAATTTATTCTACAACTGGTAAAAACTACATGTTTTGGGGCGTTTTTATGTAATGACTGATTTTTGCGAAACTAACACACCTGGGTTTACATTATAATGTTTAATGAAGCTAGGCACAGGTATAATAAATGACCAAAAGTGCAGAATTTTTAATCCGTTGTTCTTCGAAAGACATTATTATAACCTTAATGACAATCTGCACTGTATAATCTTGCTACTCACCATCTAGATTATCTGCACTGCCAGTACTTTGTATTTTCGGTATTTCAGAATGAATAACAGTTGCGTTCTCCACTGCTGTTAAAATGTAAACAATGCAGTCCAGTGCTGCCATATGCACAAAATAAGAAATCGATTTTTTGGAGTTGGCGCGACTTTCCAAATTTCGTAATAGTATAACGCATTGAGTAATAACAGTGATTTTGCAATTAACAAAATATTCAATCACAAGAATACATGACATGATTTTTAACCGATGTTTTTTTTTCAATGCATAAATCATTGTCAATTTTGAAATTTCGGGGGGCCGGGTCCCCTCTCTGAATACGTGCCCTACGCCGATAATATAGCAATCGTAACCACGGGTAAGCATCGGCAGGTTCTGAGTGAGCTACTAGAATATGCCCTCAGCCAAGTAAACACCTGGTCGAAAGAAAGCGTGCTTATCGCTAACCCCGCAAAGACTGAGATGGTACTCGTCACGAGGAAATATAAATTCCTCCTTTTAACCACCCTCATTAAACGGCGTTAAACTCGCTTTCTCAACCTAGGTCAAACACCTTGGAGTTCTTCTAGACAGGAAGCTCGAATGGAAGCGGAATATCGAAAACCCCTCCAAGAAGGCCATCACCGCCTTGTACGCTTCCAAGGCATCTATAGGAAAAAAGGGAAATAAAACTGGTATACTGGATGTAGACGGCAGTGATAAGACCTATTATCTTCAACGAGGTTAGCGTCAGGTAGCCACCGCTAAGCAAAACCTTATCAATAGCCAAGATGGAGCGAGTACAGCGTACGGCTTCTATGCTGGTGACCAGAGCGTTACCCCCTACACCTATGAAATTTCTGGAAGTAATTTTAAATCTTCCACCGGTGGATCTATAGGGCAAATTTCTGGCTGGCCAGGCTTAACGCGATCCAGCCATGGAAAGAGCTAAAGTCCCGGCATGCAAAGGTCCTGGAAGCTGTTCCGAATGCACTAAGGAAGATAGATTACACTGCTACTCTCCATGGACAACAAATTCCCCATAAGAATCCTGGAGAAGATTGAATGGGATTGAGGTTCCACGGCTGTCTTTACAGATGGTTCCAAACTCAAAGAAAGAGTGGACAGCGGGATTCACTCCAACGAATTAGCGCTGGACCTCAGTTTTCGCTTACCGGACTACTGTAGCGTTTTTCAGGCAGAGTTAAATGCCATAATGGAGGCTTTTCGGTGTCTGACAGTGTCCGCCCCTACAGACAGACCTGTCACTATGTACTCAGACAGTTAAGGGACTATTAAATCTCTTAGTTCTCACAAAACAACGTCCAAAGTTGCCATCAAATGCAGAAATTCTTTCAACCTGCTCGCGTCTAAGCGACATTCCCGGTAATTTCGTAGCAGACGAGTTGGCAGTGAATTTCAGGTTGGCGACTAGACAAGTTTGGCCAAAGTTAGACGTTAAGCGATCCAAGTCGCTGATTCGCCTGGGCCGACCACCTCTCAGACTAATGGTTGGGGTAATAACCGGACACTGCCTTATGGGCACACACGGGAAGAGAAAACTCTACTTTATAACGAAGTTTCAGCGTATTACATACGGACGAATAAAAAGTGTCAACGAAGAAAACGTAAACAAGATGTATTTAAATACCTAGAGATTAAGCAAGACTCCGCTTTGGGAAAAGTTTATACAATACATTATAATTATTTGGATTGTTTTTACCTAAGGCTCTTATTACATTCTGTTCGAGGTCGACATCTTCTATGGATTTATAGTTTTACCGACTTATAGTGCATAAAGCCAAGCACTTGCAATGTGCTTCAGGCGGATAGTCACTGGAAAGATACTTTGCAGGATACAACAATTTCTACAAGCGCACACACAATTAGGGAACTCTTGGCAATAATACAATCCAATGTTTGCGAAGATTCGAATCTAAATGAATTGATTAAAAAAACTTATGGGCTGATATGTGCGTAATACGAGGCAGCAAAGTCACAATTTTAATATTGACCTAAATTATGGTATATTTAACGAAAGGGGTATTCTTGTCCTAATAGTGAGTCTTCATATTTATTTAGCCAACCTCTCTTAAATAAAAGAAACAACCCATAACACTTCTGACCTGAATAGATTGGTACAAGAAATCGAACCAAATCTGGCTTCAGAACAGGTAGCAATATATAAGGAAACATAACCCGAAAGGCGTAAAACTTTTTTTTATTTCATTTCTAGCTAAAGTATGTAGCAAATAAAACTGCAATTGCGTAAAATCCTGAAAAACACAGATTGAAGAAGTATAAAAAGCTTTTTGAGGATAAACTAAGTAGCCTCACCCTAAAATAACCCAATTTTACCAGAAGATGAAGCATTTATGTATATAAACACACATTTTGAAAGTTTAAAATTCCATAATTAATTTAGAGTATCTGTCAGATTCCATAGCCGTGGTAACAGCAACATTCGAAGGAAAAAACCAAAAGGCCAAAATTGGTGCTATTTCAAAAATTATCCCTGCTTGGTCCCCAAATTAGCAGAAATACTTTTGGGCGACAACGTAATAAAATCTGGCCTCAAATTCCTGGCTACTTGTAGAGGAAATTTAAATATGCCCCGGTTACATCTTGTGATGTTGAGCGTTCTTTCTCAGCATACAAACTTATTTGAACCAATAAGCGGCACAATTTCTGCATTCAAAATCTAGAGAAAACAATAGTAGTTCATTGGGGTCTTAACTATATCTAAATATACGTATATTGTGTCCAACAAATCTGAAACGGCATTAGCTTATACATGTTTATTAACATTTTCTTGCCTTAAATTGAATTGTGTTTTTTTTTAATTTGCATACAACTTGCATAAAACCTGCATAAAACCTGCATATAACTCGCATATACCTTGCATATTGTAAACAGTTGAAGAAAAATCATTTTGGGATGTGAATATATACCTAGTTGAGAACCAATAGAACACTCATAAAAAACTTTAAGTTTTTTGTATAAACATCCGCAGTCTATACATAACAATTAATTAATTACCGATGAGTGTCAAGTGACTGAATAGCCATGAATAACAAAAAAGGCTGGTGACTTCAAGTTTAAAGTCTTTAGTCAAAAAAGTGACTGAAAGACTACAGTTAAAAATTGTTAGCCGGTAAGTGTGACTGGAAAAATGTTCAATCTTGTTGATGGCATTTATTAACACCTCTGCTATATATTTTCATGCATATGCTCTTTTTTATGATCACGGTGACATCTACGTCAGGTAAGTTCAAATCCTGGCCGGGGCAAGTGTCATCAAAAATTATAGAGAAAGTTTTTTCTAATAGCGATCGCCCCTCGGCAGGCAATGGCAAACTTCCGAATTTATTTCTGCCATGAAAGAGCTTCTCACAAAAAAACATTCGCCGTTCGTAGTCGGCGTAAAACTGTACGCCCGTCAATTTGTGTTGCAACAGTAAGAGGCACACCACAAACACGGTTATAGCGCCAATTAAGTATGAAGTAAGTAAATGATATTTTTTAGGGGTAAATTAGTAAAGAATTTTCTTGTTGTGAGAATTTGCTTTTGCTTCTGTTTTTAAAAATCGATGAGGATTATTTCATCACTTCCAAATTTCAGACTATCCGAAATTTTTTTAGGGGCTGTCCTTAAATTATGTAGCCTGCATATAGGAAGGAGGATCTTACGAGAAGAAAAGAGTGCGAGCGGGTGGACGAGCTGTCACAAATGACTAGTTATGAATACAAAGCCAATGGCAGGCCTGTTGATTTCTTATGATTTTCTCTGTCCCTAAATAGGTAATGATATTAAAGGTAAAATTTTTATTTTATGTTGTTATAATAATCTTTATATGACTAATGTATATTTTTTTTTATAATAGGAAGACCGTGTGATTATTGTGGTGTCTATGCAATGTTTTACACAACCACATCATGCGTGGTAAGAAAGTGGTGAAACTTTGAAATAATGAGTTGATGAGCGAAATTGATAGCATACCAGAACTAATAATTGAAGACATCAAAATAGATGTACGCCTTGATCGTCAAAATATAACTGAAGAAACATTTTTGGCTGTAATGGTTGACTTACATGAATGGCTAGTCGCCTGTTTCGTTCAAGCCATGATATGAATAAAAATGTTTTTACTTGTTTGAATAAACTATGTATGTTTGAAAAAATGTCTTGTAAAAAACTACTTCGGGTTCGGTAAAATGCTACGATAGGCCACAGGGGATGGATGTCCAAAAGCGACCTAAATCGGGCTACGTAGTTTCTAAACAAATCCAAATCGCAACTTATACATTCATCAACATGCATTCATTAGAGCGTTTCACTAATTAAGTCGTACAAACTTATATATCATACATGCATACATGCATATGGAATCATCAAATTTTGAGTCCCTGTAATTATCGAAAAAGCTACGGATCTCTGATTTATACATAGTATGAATGTACCGGTCAAGGTTATTCGCGTAAACTCATAGTAACATGTAACTACTTATACATACATATGTATCTACATATATATTCGTTCAATACTTTGCTGTAACCAGCGGTTGATATGACCAAATGAAAACCGGTCCATCCGCACAGTTCATTTCATGTGTTCCACTTGCATATATAAACCAATATACATATACAATGTATGTGCACATGTAGATACATCCATATTTATGTAATCATTTATTCACGTGCAATCTTCAGCACATCCACACTCATATGAGTATGATTGCCCGTTCTCGCCATTCCCAACTTCCAAAGGAATTCTCTTCATTTGTACACCGCATTGCTCCCCTTACCGGTAATACAGCAAGCTTAATTGGACTTATGTACATATGAACATACCCTTGTGTATATATTTTGCTGTTTTCATTACACTATATGACAAAATCAATTTTCCGGGTATTGGACCAAACCAATTATTTTAAGAGAATGATTCACAAGCAAAAAGCAATTTCTCCGATTCTCGAAGTTAGCCTCCGTAATTGAGATATGGACCTTCGAAGTTCGAAATTGTGTCTTTGCTAATATGTAATTTTTAATTATTATATGTAAAAAACAAAAAAAGAAAAAATATGGGCTTGGCCCGGCACGCCTTTTCCTTTTTTGTTCAAACTTATATAACAGGTCACATTTCACAATTTCAAGAAATTAAAACTTTATACTTAGAAAATTTAATGAGTACTCGTATTCTAGAATAATATCTTTCTCTCTTCCTTTGACCCCTTATGCACCTATGTATGTATAGTATAAGTTTGCGCAAAATAAATTATATACCATTTAAATAAGAGAAAAAAGCGGTCCACACCCGTATATTTATTGTTTAGTTGTTTACATATAATAATTAAAAATAATTATTTACCAAAAGTCGAATTTCGGACTTCGATTTTGGAGAACGGAGGACTTAATTTTTTTGCTTATGACTCAATCGCTTAAAAAAGTTAGTTTGGTCCAATACCCAGACGAGCGCTGTACAGTGTTTTATTTTATTTTATTGATATCACTTTATTGCCATCAAAAATGTAGCACATCTATACCGGATTTTTATAGGCTAATCGGCAGCTCGCTCATACGAGTCAAGTATTTATGGAAAGTCACATATGTGCATATGTACATACATATGTATATGAAGAATATTCTTTTTTTACCTCGCGGCAAATTTGATACTCTGAAGTAAACCGCTCGTGCCGACCGTTTTCATGTAACCTAGTTGCAAAAAAACAAAATTTCCTTTTAGTTACTCCACAACACTGGCAAAATGTGTCACTAAACATATGATTTGTTTAGTGAAATTATTGTAAGTTATTAAATTTATTTAAAAACATTAAATAAATGCATTAAATATCCTTTTACGTTTGTAGATGATGTCTTTGTGCACGGGTGAGCTTTGCGAATCACGTCGCAATAGAGAGATGCAAGAAGTACTAGAAGTATTGGAACGATTTATGCAAGCTCCAACTCTTCTAAAGACTCGGAGAGTGAAAACAAGGCACATGAGAAGTGCTCCAATTTTGAAGGTACACTCGATGCAATGAGTGAGGCAGATTTCAAAATGCACATGAGGCTAAGACGCCAAACGGTGGAATACCTAAAAATAACAAAATGTTTGTAAAAGAAATACATAAACTTAATGCTATTTTATTTTCAGTGAAGTATTCGGAATCTAACTGCGTACCTGACACATCTGTAGTGCGATTCACTAACTTTAAGCGATACGACAATTGTTATTTTTAGCGGCAATATTTGCCGTTTGCACTAACGCTTGTGCGATTCACTAACTTATTCTTAACGACACTTAACAGCTGTTTCGTTGTATTTATTCAAAGTGATAAAGAGTGGCATCTCAGTCAAACTAAATGCCAAAATAAGCGAAAAGCACAAAGAGGAATAGAAAAAAAACAAACGAATGCCTGCTGCCAAATAAAAATTTGAGCGATGTTGTTATATTTCATTAAAGTGAAATAGATATTAGTTTGTTTCAAACTACAAACACTTAAAATTCTTTATATATGTATATTGCAGTGATCCATTGTAGCAGAATTCCGGACTCTTCTATGCGTGTTTTGTTAGAATAGTCATCAACTCGACTCCAAGGAATATGCGGAATCACCTACAAATATGCCATGGTTATCGTTTTCAAACTTCGCGTTGTGCTCCAGCGTATTTAGGATTTACATACATATATTAAATTTTTTTTAATTATAATCATTTAGCTATATATTAAAACTAAACTATATTTCTGTTTTTATACATGGATCCTTGTAAAAGTTTGCTTTTACCATTTGCATATTAATTGAATAGTAGATGTGGTGGTTGGCATAAGCCTCCTCATGATTCCTTGGTGGAAAAATTGATATGTGCGTGGAATCGACGGCTCCAATACAGCCTCCCACAAAGGGAGACGAGGCCGAAGCAAACATTTCTTTAGCAGAATGGCGTTCCACTTGGGTCATAGGAAACCTCACTTTCTGGTGAAACAACGAATCATTGACTGGATCCGTTACCCGATGAATGCCGGCTTACGGAAAACTGGATATTCCCCATTGTTCACCTACGAGTCGTTGATAGCAACCACTTGCGAAGAACCTTAACGCCGCTAGAACCTACCAATATAAAAGTAAAATTTAAAATTGCTTACAGGCTTAAAGATTACACGAGCTACCTGTTTCTCAGTTGATATTGCTTTTATTCTGGATCCTCTTATTTGGTTATCAAGCTGATAAATTAGGTATTCAGCCAAGTCTGGAGTTAACCGATACAGTTTTTGAAAGTCTGTTGCATTTAAATGAAAGGGATTGCCCACATCTCGGAGTAAACGTCGATCCACTGTTGGAGCGCTTACTTCTTCATCACCTCGTGATAAATCATATGCCAAATATTTAAACGACATTATTTAATGTTCCTTTTTTAATTACAAGAAAACAAATCACTGAATTAAAAATTTTTCTTTTATTTAAATTGAAATCACGAATTTCACTTTTCTCGATTGAGTTAACAACATAAAATTTGTTGTCGTTTAGTTGTCGGTCATCGACTAGCTAACATCAACAGCTGATTCGGCGAATGCGAAAATCGTTAAAAAATGGCTACTGAATAGCAGGGTCGCTAAAATTTTGGTTAAGTTGAGTTAACCAAACGAATATCTCTAAAATAAGTTAGTGAATCGCACTACTGGTTGTGGTAGAACGCGTATATTACCAAAAAAAAATCTGTGTGCATTTGGTATGTAAGCAATACAGTGGCATTTAGGCAACTAGCAAATTTGTGCGATATCAACGATGGGAGTGATGAAAATACTTTTGCACTTGATGAAGGTTTTGAAGAATGAAACCAAGACGCAGCCCTTGACAGAAGGCAACCCCTTTTTAATTATTTAAAACAAAATATTATTTAAAAATTTCACTGCATATACATATGTATATATATTTATATCTTTAAATTCACTAATAAAAATATTTACAAAAATCATTGCATTTCATTCAAATTAAAATCTATAAAACTAAAACAAATACAATTAGTATCATTTATAAAATTCAATTCAGATCATTTCTTATTCTAATTACAAGTAAAATAAAAACCAAAAGCAAATTTAAAAAAAAAAACAGTTTCAGTGAAAACCTTTAGTGAATTTTTTGCAATGTTTTTGATGTAAATTTTTAGTGCTAGTTTTTATAAAACCCTTGTACATTGTACAGCAAAATGTTACCGATTTTTTTTTTTTTTGAAAAATTGTTAAGTTGATTCTCTTCCGCACGTACAAAGGTTTTATAAAAACGAGCACGAAAAATTTACATCAAAAACAGTGCAAAAAATTCACTAAAACGTTTTCACTGAAACTCACTGTAACGTTTTAAAAAACTGTCGCTTGATCTCGTTCCGGCGTACTGCTGGAGCTGGAGAAGGAGCCAATGTTGATATACGTGGTGACATTGACGACGGTGATGACGGAATCTCTGTTACCGGCAACGTCAAAAGTCCATGTGGATGCCTTAGAAGACAGCGCATTTACCGAAACTGTTTCAAACGGTCCGTAACCCACATGAACCATGTGGTCGTTTAAAAAAATCCCACATCTTCCAAATATTTCGTCCATTTGCTCCATTTAGGGAGCAAAGCACAGGCTGGCCCCAGTTCTGCTGTTGTTGTCCCGTGCCGCCTTATAGGTCTGGAGAAGACTGCGCATCTTCGACTCTAAACATAGCGGCGTCCTTTCATTCCTGGAAGTGGATTAATAAATAAAATTTTTTCAAACATATATTTCTTGAACCTACCGTGATGCACATGGACAGCATGTCTTCTAACACGTTCGCGTAGGCCAACCTCTTTCTCTTTGGGTGCTCGAACTCCGTTTCCGGGTGAGGTAGCATCTCAAAAACCCAATTGTCTCCTCACGTGACCACTTCTTTCGCCTTTTTTCTTGCATTCTGAAATAACAAACACGTTTTAATTCATAATTTTATGTGAAATATTCGAAGCGCAAATTTTACTTACCCTTGTTCCATTTTTATTTGTTTTGTTTATGTATCCATAAAACAAACAAGATTTGACAGTTGATTGAAATTTCCCAAGTATTTTTCCAGAGCCCATTCACAATAGAGCGGTTTTTTTGCTTCACAACACTACATCTCAGGTCGGATATCATATAACCGAGTTGGCTCAACTCGCATATTTTTCCGAGTTAGTGTTGTTGTTTTACGTGTTATTTCTTATCCTACATAGTGTTTTTTTGCACAAAAATATTCGGACTGGCTCTCAGCGGTTTTTCCTTATAAAATTATTATTTTTATTGTATTATTATGGGTAGAAACGAACTTTTCGATAAATGTTTATATTGAATACTTTAACCATGTGTGGTAAAATGGTTTTAATGCGTTTAATTTAACTCTTGGAAGGTTCAACACTATAGAAGGATGTCACCGCCGGTTTTCTATTGGTTACACTGTTACTGAAATTTGATTTGTTATCATAAACTTGAAATGAAATTGGATCGAAAATTACCCAAAAAAAACATGTTTTTTCATTTAAACGTAATTTTTTATTAACTTTTTTTTTTTAAATGGGCACAAATATTCTTTTTGTAGTTCAGTGCTGGACATATGTCATTGTTAGGCTTTATCATCACAACGCACTGAAAAAAATTTCGCGTGTTTGCTACCCGTGCAGAAAAATTTTGATTTGCATACCAGTGCAATTTTTATATTTACCAAGTCCATTGTGTGCCCGCTTGCTGTGATATATCCTGAAAATACTGTGCTGCTTTTTTTTTTTGTTTTCAAATGTTTGCTAATCGAACAACAAAAGCCCGCTTCGTTGTCCCAACATTTAGTTTCTGCTTTCATCATTTTCATTTGTTTTGTTGGTGGAAATATACAGGACACTTTGCTTTTGTTAGGTTGTAATCAAAATTATCAGTTAGGTTGGGAGATTATAATTTTCATAACTTCCTGGTTTATAAGTTTTCGTATTAACTTGGCTGCTTGGTTGGTTGCTTCTTAGGATTTCGCTTATTTTATCTATATTAACAACAATTACACAGCTACCTTATAAGGAGAACTAATAAACTAGGGATAGATATTGAAATGGACAAAATGACGGATGAACCAATATACGCAAAGACTTAAAAACAATACTAAACGATGCTGTATTCACTACCTGTACATAGGAAAGCTATTCGCTGTATAGAATTACAGAGTAATTCAATGAAATATATGGTGCAATCAGAGCGTTTGTTTGTATTGGTGTTTACAGTTCACCAAAAAAGATAAATTCACAGGAGCATGTCTGGGCATAAAGTTGAAATGACAAAAGTAAATAAATAATTGAATAATACCGAACATTCCCTCCACGAAAAACGACGGCTCTTAACTATAGTAGTCGTTGTTGTCGCGCACATTAGGTTGTTCGTGGTCGGGAGATGTAAGTTCCATTATTGGTAGCCAACATACCTTTGAAATAGGACGCTTCAGAAGATTACCGTTGCATAAAAGAATAACCACTCATACTAATCTGTCTGATAGAACTTGATATATTCGCGCTAATGACCAATATCCTGATGCACTCTGGTCATGCTGCAGCAAAACAATGTCTCCAACTGTCAGATTTCGATGAGGCTGAGACCATTTTGAGCGAACCGGAAGAGTATGAATTTATCACCAGATCGTAGTTACCGAATATATTGGTTAAATCGTTTAACTAACCCCAATAACTGAGAACGTCAGCATTGTGAGAAAACGGGATGATGTTTAGCCGATTTCACGCCGCCGTTCCACAAAACTCTAAAGTGAGGTGAAGCGCGAGGAATAAATTGCCAAGTAGTTTGTTCATTTGCTAGTCCGGCTGCCAAATATTCAGGCAATCCTATCTTTTGACGTTCAAAACAAAGTTTAAATTATTTGTCAGCGCCAATGCGCGTGCTCCACAATACAAATATATGTAGGGTGGGCAGCATCCGCTTCTAGTTACAAATCTTAAGCTGCAATGAAACCCTCTGTTGTTAGACTGGATACTGGTTCCAGGTGAATAGCTTTCGTACACATGCAGATAAAAAGGCACATACAAGCATTAATATCAGATGATTTTTGCAGCGTAGACTCTTTTATTAAAATTGGTCCATCATAGTCAAGTCCGCTGTGTTTGAGTGGCCTGGCGGGCTGAAGTCGGACGCCCGATAAGCTACCAAGTTTTTGTTCCTGCATTTTGGCAATACAGCTAAAACGCACAACGCGCTTTCTGAGTACCGATCTTGGCATGCTTAGGGATGATAAAATTTAAAAGCCCCCATGACATGTGCCATCATCAATTGCGCTCCGCCGTAAAGAGTTTGCGATGAGTATCTGTAAATATAAGTAACGATAACGTTGCGCTTGGTTAGAAAAATTGGATGTTTGGCTTCAAAGGGGACATCAGCCTCCGAATATAAGGAAGTTATTTTCATCAAGAATCGGAGCGAGTTGAAGAATTCGATTGTTTTTGATTGTCGTGGTTTTCTCCGATAAGGGCTTTATTCCATATGAAGTGTACACACTGAACTACTTTAACTACTATGATGAGTGCGAGCTTAAATTTATATGACTTTAGAACACCTGTATCATTCCTGCATATCTTCCTTTCGCTCGTGTTGACTTAAGAATGTTATAGAACCGAAGTATGTGCGCTGTAATGCGGAGAAGGTTCGCGAGGCTGGAGAATTTTGTGGTCAAAGAGAAGTACCCAAAATCGTTGGACGTTATAGCAGTGTTGGACAAACTGTCGTCCAATATTCCTTGCCTAATGTCTCCAAACTTTGGTTGAGCTTATGCCAGTGCGACTGTGCTGCTATCAACCAGAATACTCCACCATAGAGCGAATGCACGAAATTCCAAATAGGCGGCTGAGTTGTCACAAGTGGTAGCTTATTTCCAACTACAAATACGTTATAACCGTTGTATCTCAGCGATTCTATTGGCTACATACATTGCCTCTCGAATAAAGTTACTCCGAATCCAACTCAAAATCGTCGCTTTTTTATTTTTGTTATTAATTTTACCAATAATGTAGCTGCACATTATTCAAGTCGAATGAAGATTATAGAGATAGCACTATCTGTATAAACTACCCCATATACTACAGCATCGTGTGTTCTAGCTCTTTCCAGGTGTCACAATACCGAATCCATTCTGAATAAAGTTTAGTGGAATGGGATTTTGCCAGTCCAATCCTACTAACCACAGTTTTTCAAATATAATTTCGGCTACAATAGTACAATAGAAGGGACGCAGCTATCATTTTGGAGAATTTTAATTGCAAGAGGAAAGGAACTCTGCTCATCATTTGCGAGTTGGTGTAAGACATGCATGGCTAAATAAGGCCCTGAAGTTATACCATAAGTAATGGTGCAAAGCTTGTACATTTTTACGTTTTTGGTAGGGGTTTATTTCCAAAGAATGCATCGAAAATGTTGTTGTTCATTACATACGTTGACCTGCTGAAACATTTTCTCCAGATTAGCTGTAATTCCTATTCTATGATGCCTCTATCGAGATAGCATAAGCGGTAAATCATTTTGTAGTGAAGGCCCATCAGCGAAGAGCGAGGTTTGCCCCGGATGACGATTCCCACCATCAAACACTACTCTTAGTTGAGCAGTGCTACTGCCTTCTCTTAACACGCCAAGATGACAGATGAATTCGAATTTACTGGAAGGACTTTCGGATACTCGGTTTTTATGTGCCCTAGAGTTATATACTCATCCCTGAAACTCTTGTAAATCATTACAAACTCCTTGTCAGATACAGTTGCATTACTACTGGGTGTATCTACTTAGACTATGATACGAACAATAGCTAGGACTACCTGTGTACTCACGCGGGTAAATAGAGAGTGCAGTTTAGACGTCGGTGTAGTAGCTGCTCCAATATTGCTAAGACAGGCGGCTGGATAGTTCTTATTCGGAATTAAGTTTCCAATTAAACCTATTGGGCCTGGAATCCGCACCTCATTTGAGGTTGCTACTGACCCCTTCTCTGGCTAGCATATCGGTTGCCTCGTTTCCAGCTATGTTGCGATTTGGTTGTGAAAGATGCCAGAACCAATATGGCCGCTCGACCGTCTACATGCACATCTTGAAAATTACTGAGGCAGTTGCGCTCCAAAGTCCGCAGCTTTAAGCGAGAACAAAAACTTTCGCCTGGAAAACACTGCATCCGTAGCTTGACTTGGGTGTGTTGGTTACGTAAGGCTTTTCACCAGACCAGGGATCCATAGTATAAAATTGCATTGTATACATCCAAAGGACTATTTTCGGGTGCAGACCCCACGTCTTCCCCAAAAGCCGTTTGTAAGAGTAAAACGCGTTGCCGGCTTTTTTCACTCTCTCTTCGATGTAAGTTTTACCATTCAGCTTTAAATCTAGAATGATTCTTAGATACCTTACTTGACTGGATAAACTAAGTGTTTGAGCATTCAGCTTTGGCAGCTCAAAACTGGAAGTCTTGGTCTTGGCCGTAAAAAGCATCAGTACTGTTACATCTGGGTTGACGCCTAACTCACAGTGGCTCATCCAAGCGTTGGAGGTCTTCCTCGTTTCCTTCTTGAGTTGATATAGTTCTACGAGGGCAAGCCCTTTGAATTGAATTACTAGGTGTCGTCTTTACGGTCCTCCGATTGGCCTCCACCTCACCGTACGTATGGAACTCTCCAGAGGGGTTAGCGTCTTATTGATCCCTGCTCGACGGTAACTATTGAATTCAGACCAGATGGTCTTTCTAAAGTTGAGGTATGCTTGTTATTCCCTGATGGATAATAGGCTGCAATAATATACATAAAGCTGGTTTCTGTCATGTTTCCAAATGGTGGATTTTGTCTATCAATCTGTGTTCATATTTGGGGTATTCGGTGTGATTTTCAAATAAACTATCTGTCCCCCACCCCCCGAAGACTGCATCCAGTCTTGCAGCCTACCCTTTAAGTTGTTTTTGCAAGTTGTGCTCAGTTCAGCGAAAACACTGTTAATAATAATGTAATAGTCAAATTACAATTTCCGTTTGTATTTCTGATATTGGGATTAACGGCGGTGGAGGAATATCTGGAATTGTTGTCACGTTGCTGTTTTTTTGCTCGTTATTTTAATCTTAGCTCCTTGTATCAGTTAAAACCTTTATATGATGCCGGATGGCCAGGGTTTTACATAAGACGCAAAGTTTTTTTTTTTTTCGCTGGAGGTTTCAGACGGGGTAGAACAGTGTCCACTTTTATATACAATATTTTCAGCATTTACGTATCTTGGCGACAGTTGGATGCACTGTGAAAGAAACTTTGGAACTTTCTAAACTGGGGTATTTCTAATCTGAGCAACGTTTCCCATTTGACGTGGTGGTATAAAACACTATCTATTACTTTCAATGGGTTGATGTTCCTTTCAGCACTCATTTGCAATATAAATATCGGTAGAATTATGTTGCGGTGGACGCCATAGCTGAGTGTGTAGCGTGTGCGCGCTTCATTCGGTGGATCCCAGTTTCAAATTCTGGCCGGGGCAAGTAACATCAAAAATTATAGAAAAGTTGTTTGTAATAGCGGTCGCCCCTCGGCAGGTAATGGCAAACCTCCGAGTGTATTTCTACCATGAAAAAAACTTCTCACAAAAAAAATTCGACATTCGGAGTAGGCATAAAACTGTAAGTCCCTCAATTTGTGTTACAACATCAAGAAGCACATTACAAATTGTAGGAGAAGTTCGGCCAAAATTACTTTAGCGGTTATAGCGGTATTTAAGTAAGTAAATAAGATGTTACGTTCAAGGAGCTTTTTCAGATTTGTTAACTTTCAGTTGGTGATTCACAAGCTGTCATAAGTCATAAAGTCATAAAATGAAGAAACTACAAGATTGCTTAGTTTTAATTATTTGTTTCAATGAAAAAGACATAATTTTGAAATCAAGCCTTTTTTGACTCATTATGACACCTTGTGAATCTGCAAATATTTTTAACTTTTCGTTTTGGTAATTTTTTAGCTTGTCTAAAAGTTCACGTGGGTTGGTGTTGCTGCTTACACCTTTCATTAGATACGCTTTCGGTTTGAGGTCCTTAGGGGTATAAGAATAAAATTTTACCCTAGCTCTTTGCTCCGAGTTCAATAATTTATCGTGACTGCACGCAAATGTTTAGTTGTGGTACGCCGAGTGTTGCACAGTGTAATATATTGTTTTGTTTGCACTTATTATCAAGTACTATACTAAAATAGTATGAAGATTTGAAAAGAACGACTTTAAGTGCATACATATGTATTTTGATATAGGTAAGTATTTAGCATATCCACATGCTTGTTTTTATCTCTTAAAGTAAAAGTCCATATGGTTCATAAATGTTTAAAATTTCATTAAAACAAACAAGTGTTCTGAACTTTAAAAGTAGGTTACGATTAAATGCATGAAAGTGTTTATTTAAACAATAACTATTTATTCCAACAATTCTTCGCTGTGTTCCGTGTCCCGTACAGGTACAGTGAAAGTTATAATTTTTATTAGGTAAGTCATGATGGAGTATGGAGCCGTGTGTTGAAGTCTACGCTAGTAGACCCAAGTAGCTCCCGAACATCCGTTTGAGAGTGAGCTAAAGTGGTGGGGTCATACCGACATATTCGATTTAAAGGCACACCAGGGATTTGCAGCGTCTGTTCAGCAGTAGGTGTGGCTGCGATTCGACTTGAATGAAACCCCGCTTTACTTCTGACGACCACGGGAATTGAGAAGGTGCCTCTCCCCAACTGGTACATGTCCTCGTTAAGGCAAAGGTTGACATCACCGCCATCCAAGAGATGCGATGGACGGAGCAAGGAATGAAGAGGATCGGACCTTGCGACGTTTACCATATCTGAGATGTAAAGCAACGAAAATTCGGGTTGGGATTTATGCAGGGAGAGAGATTACGCCGCCAAGTACGTTCACCGCAGTGGAGGAACGTCTCGCCATAGTCCGCATCGGAGTGAGATTTTGCAACATTTCACTAATTTCCTACGGAAGAGAAGGCGATGTGATCAAATATCACTTCTATGAGCGCCTTGAGCGCCCTTGTGAACGCTGCACCGTCACAATACAAAACTCATGCCTGGCGATTTTGATACCAAGGTGGGAAGAGAAGAGATCTTTGGTCCCACAGTTACTAAATTCAGCCTACATGATGAAACATCCGCTAACGGAATGAGGCTGATCGACTTCGCTGGGCCCGAAACATGGTAGTATGAAGTACCAGGTTCAAGCATAAAAAGAAACATCAGGCTACGTGGCTATCTCCTGATGGAAAAATACGGAATAAATTTATCATGCTTTGGTAGACGGAAGGCATGCTTCCAGTATCCTATTCGGATCATCATCTAGTCGCAGCCAAGATTCGCACGCGCTCAATCAGATGATTGATTTACGACCTGCTTAATCTTGGAAAGACTAGAGAAAAAAGACACATCCCATCTTTTTTTTTTTGTCGACCTTAAATCCGCTTTCGATAGCGCGAGAAGAAGCTGCCTATTTGCCGCAATGTCTGAATTTGGTATCCTAACAAAACTAGTGCAGCTATGTAAAATGATGTTGAGCAATAAGAAGCTCTATTAGAATTGAGAAGAACCTTTTTGAGCCCTTTGAAATCAAATGAGGTTTCAGACATGGTGATTCTCTTTAGTGCGACTTCCTTAACCTTATGCTACAAAAGATAATTCGAGCTGAAGAGTTGAACCGTTCAGGCACAATATTTTATATGAGCGTGCAACTTCTGGCGTATGCTGATGATATCGATATCATCGGCATCACCAACCGCGCAGTAACTTCTGCCTTTTCCAAACTGGATAAAGAAGCGAAACGTTTGGATCTGGAGGTGAGCGAGGAAAAACTAGATACCTCCTGTCATCTAATGGCCCCCGCCAATTGACAACTACAATTTTCGAAAAAGTAGAGAACTTTGTATATCTGGCATTAACACCTACAATAATGTCAGCCTGGTAATCCAACGTATAATCTCTCTGCCAATAAGTGCTAATTTAGGCTGAGTATGCAACTGCGCAGTAAAGCCCTCTCTCAACGAACCAAAGCCACACTCTATAAGTCTCGCATCTTGCCCGTGCTATTTTATGGCGCTGAAGCATGGGCACTGTCAGCATCGGATGAGACGGCCCTTGGAGTGTTCGAGAAAAAGATTATCCGAAAGATTTATGGACCTCTACGTCTACCGCAGACAAGGGAACGATGTGCTATATGAGCTTTACCGCGACATAGACATAGTCCAGCAAATTAAAATGCAGCGACTACGTTGGCTGGAACATGTCGTGCGAATGGACGAAAATCCTCCAGCTGTGAAAGTATTCAACGCGGTACCAGTTGGTGGTGGTAGAGGAATACGTCGGCTTCCTCTGCGTTGGAAGGACAAAGTAGAAAAGGACTTGACGTCTTTTGGTACTTCGAATTGGCACCAGTTAGCAGGCAGAAGGAGCCACTGGCGCAATTTGTTGAACTCGGCCAAATCGCTTAAGCGGTTATAGCGCCAATTAGTAAGTAAATCATAGTTATTCTTGGATTTAAGTTTTTTATGATCAAAGAAATAAAAATCACAAAAAAATTTTATCAAAAAATACAAATTAAAAAAGTTTAAGTTTAATAGTTAACTTGATCGTAAAAGGAAAAATCACAAATTAACGATTGTGCAATGATTTAAAACAAAAAAGAAGATCTTGGAAGTTTATAATAGTCCCATTGTGAGTCAATTTCGTGTTCTTTTGAAGTCACAAGGGAAAATTTTGATAGGCGCAGAGATTGAGGGTCTGAAATCATTTACCAATACAAATACAGTTGTATGGCCTAGTCTAGGTTCCATTGGCGGGCATTCAAATTAAAGTAAATTTTTAACTGCATTCTGTTAGGAAAGCACGAACCTTTCAATTTAAACGAATTCCTGAAAGATCTTACTGAGGAGGTAACTGCTTTAGAATACAAATGATGATGACAAATAGCCAGACAACAGGTATATATGATCTGGTAAATTTTTATTACAATGGGCAGATGGTCCAACGAGTTTCTGGCTGATTTACTATTTAGTAGCAATATAACTTGATATATTGAAGACAATGCAATCGCTAACGAGATATCTTGATGGAAATCGGCAAAAATTAATAACGATTGATTGGTCTAATTCATAAAAACGCTTAGATGACAGGGAACTAAATAATGCCGGCTTTGTTTTAAAAACTAAGAATCGCCTGATCACATTTTGTGTGAGTGTCCATTCTGTATCGAATTTATAAGTATTTGGAATTCATATTCACTGCCTAAACAATCACGGTCAGAAACTTCTGCGAAAATACAAAAAATTCATTTAAATACGGTGGTCCTAAGTTATATTATGCCCTAAATGTTCCATGTTAATATCGTAATTGAACACGGTAATTTATTTAAAATATTTAAAATTCAATTTAACATATTAGAAATTTTAAAAATCATTAAGAAATTGCGTTGCAATAAAATCTATCAGCCAGCAATCACGTATATTTCCAATGTAAAATTAAGTACAATTTAAAATTTTTGTTGCTACCACTACTTTCAAGGCTCGCACGGACCAAAAATGGTGAAAATGCTGTTAGCGTCTAAAATACAAGAAATTTACAACTTTTAATTACGCTAGCTATTGTTTTTCGGGTTTCACTACAGTTTTACAGTTATTTTCACAAATTGACTGTGCAAATAAGGGTTGCAAAGAAAATACTTGTGGATTAAAACCTGATCTTCTCGTTGACGAGATTTTCAACTTACATTTTTGTGTGACGAAATCTTGCCAAATAAAAGGGATTGGCAAGATAATTACGATACATGCAAATTTTAGCGTACGGATTTTTAACCACTTTTTCCGTCTACAGATTTTCGACACTAACCGTCTTGCATGCACGTCGGGCGCGTCAGGTAATTGATGGCCTGAATCGGCCCTCAAATTTTAGTTCGTATAGTTAGTTTTAACGTTCGAAATTATTTCGTTTGGTTGTATTTGTTACCATGATGGGAAAATTAAAAATTTATATAGCACTAAAGATTTACTATGTTAAACTTGTGTATATCTTACATTTCGTTTTTACCTATACTGTGTGTGTATTTCATGCGCTTAAACTCATTGCATCTTGCAACATAAGTTTCTGTAAAATTACTATTTATTTATTCAGTAATGTCCAATACTAGTTCTCAATAGACATCTAAGATTCAACTTACCTTTTACATAGAAAATCATTTTTTTATTTACTTTTGAAATATATGTATGTTTCGTACTACAAAGTTCGAAATCGAACAAATGTGAGAAATATCATACTCAGGATACGTTCTAATGATTAAAGCATTAACACTATACTATTTTTTTCAGAAGCCAATAAAAAAACTTTAAAACGACGAAAACTTTTAAAAGTATTGGAGGATTGTTCCGAGTGTAGAGCTGGACGCCAATGGGGAAAGTCTCTGATTACCATTCACCTCTGAATGGCCAGAACGATTATTATGCATGCGGTACAACCAGCTCACGGCTTCTGGGTAATTTCACAGCTGTCATGTAAAGCAGCGCCAGTTCACTATTGGATTTGTGGTGGGAGAGAGGCCTCGTCACTGAATCCTGACGTTCATTCCAGCGGACGAGCGTCTCGCCACAGTTTGTATTAAAGCAAGATTCCGATTTGTGCTCACGTTCCATCGGACGAGAAGACCGATGTTATCAAATGCCACTCCCATGAGCGCCTAGGGCATATTTGGTTACACTGTCGGAAAATTCAGTCTTCAGTCTGAAACCTCCGCAAACGGAATGAAACTGAACAATTTTGCTGGCGATCGACACACTGTAGTCTGTAGCACCAGGTTTAAACACTAGAGATCCACCAAGCCACGTGGCAACCTCAGATCGAAAAACCGATAAACCATATAGCATATTGCAATAGACGGAAGGCATGCTTCATATATATTAGACGTACTTACTGTGCGAGTACCGAACATCGACTAAGATCATCACATTGATGCAGCCAAGATGCACATATGCCTCCACGCAGCAAAAAACGTGCGCCTACGCAGACAGATACTAACTTCGCTACTCGACTCTCACTGGGAAGTTCTTGCAGTTCCAGCTAGCCAGAAAGAACAACTGTCGCGCTTCCGCAGAAAAGAAATAATCTGCCTACAAGGTCACGCTACCCCTAGCCGTAATGAAAGCCTCCCGAAAACTGTGTTAGAAAGTGCGGCGATTTACGGAGAATACCCTAAATAATTTTTGTTACATTGAAAGAACAGTAGCGAGAACACTGAATTTAGATTCTGCTATAGAAATATCTGCTGAACAGAGGTCGAGACTAGGATGCTATCTTTCTGTACTGAATAAAAGCCAAAGACAGAACTTAAATACTATTTATCTTATATAACGCTGGAACGACGTTTTAGATTTTACGCTCCGTGCCTTTAGCAAGCTTCAAAGTGGTAGTTAATTGAAACATGTAGATGAGAATTGAGCGAGCATGGATATTGAGTAGCGTTAAAATAAACTAGGTTTCTGCGAAACATAAAACTGGGCCCTCTTAAAAGTTACTGGCTTGCCTTTTTTTTAAATCCGCCACTGTCGGAAAGATTTTTACATCTTTACGGCAGAGAATACCACAGACGATGGGATGATGAGTTGTATGAGCTTTATAACGACATTGACATAGTACAGCGAATTAAGATTCTGCGGCTACGTTAGCTAACTCATGTTGTACGTATGGAATAAAATGCTTCAACGCAAAAAGTATTAGAAAAAATCAGCAAATATGCTTGCTGCTTCACTAACGGCCGAAGCAGGAGCACCGTTAAACCTGTGGCTAATAAATTTTCAATAAAGTAAGATTACATAGGGCTATCAATATTCGAAGGAGTGAAGAATACATTATTATCTAGATATAACCAGTTCAAATTGCTCAAATTATAATTCACCCAGCACACATAATTGGTTATCACCAATTACATGATTAGGGGTTGCACGATATCAACATGGGATTTGTAGATATTATTATTACTTATAGGTGCATCCAATTCACCGTACTAGATTCTGCTGATTGATATTATAATCAGATTATAGCCAATTGGTTTCCACAGGTGGGGAATTGGACGAGAGTTCTTGCTATTGGAAACGAAACGCTCTGCAAGTGTCATACTTTCACCGGGTATGCCAACAGAATGTTTTTCCTTATTTCACCATACCAGAACAAATTTGACTTTTGCTGATTGATATTAGAATCTGATTGGCTCCAATGGGTTTGTGCAGTTGTGAAGTAAGCTAATATTTCTTAGCACAGTATAATTTCACTGATGCAACTTCTCTGTAATCAAAGTTCTTTGGCCGTAGGTAAGAAAGAAGGCAAATGTAACCACTTATGCGGTCATGATTTTGTTAATAGTTTTTATTAGCATTAGTAGCAGGCTAACGAACTGTGTTTTTACTTTTTTTGGATTGGCTCTAGTTCTTGAGAAACGAAACTTAAGAAGTTAATGAAAAACATGTATATGACCCTGTTCCAGTTGTATTAATTTAATTATTCCTCAATAAAGATGAAGATGGTGAATTTTTATTGGGCCAACAAAGTGGGTATACTAAATACCCCTGTTGTATATGTTTATGGGACAGTCGTGCAAGAAATGAACATTGGATTAGAACAGCAAATGTGGTTCATGACCAACTGATAAGCCGAGAAAAAATCATTCTTCCACCACTTCACGTCAAGCTTGGGCTAATGAAACAGTTCATCAAAGCCCTTGATAAGACAGGTGACTGTTTCGAATATGTGTGCAAAAAATTTCCAGTCCTTAGTATGGAAAAATTAAAAGCAGGAGTCTTCGATGATCCTCAAATTTGTACCCTTCTAAAAGACACTGAATTCTTAAACCATATGTCACAAATTGGATCTGAAGCCTGGCTAAGCTTTGTTAATGTAGTATTTTTTGTAAATTTTTTGGGAAATCATAAATCCCCAGACTATACAAAACTAGTTGCTGATATGCTTCTCAATTTTCACAAACTAGGAGCTAAAATGAGCATTAAATTGCATTATTTACATAGTCATTTGGACAAATTCCCAGACAACCAAGGCGATTGCAGTGAGGAACAAGGTGAGCGGTTCCACCAGGTCAAAAAATAATGGAAGAAAGATACCAATGTCGAGGGGACGACCGCATGATGCCAGACTACTGCTGGAACTTAATACGGAATTGTCCTGAGCAACGACATCATAGGAGGTCCTACAGAAAAAGTTTTTTGTAATTTTTTTTTAAATCAATTAATGAAAAGAATATATTTTTTTATTTTTGTATTATTTTTATACAGGCGCGCACTAAAAATATAATTTAAATCCACATTGGTATTTTTAATTAGGTTTTTTCGTGAAAAATTTAAAAGTCTTTATCTGAAAAACTAGAGCCACAATTGATATTATTTTCGTAATCAGCGCCCCCAAATTACCCTAAATCGACTTAAAAATCTCCGACCGCAAAATTTTGTTCGGCAGTGTTATCAGCGCCAAATACAGAGTGTGGTTGCTGAATATTGTTTTGTTAAAAATCGTGATATTTGTAATGAAATATTAAAAAATACGTACATTTGATTTTTTATGGACTGTAAAAAAATATAGTGTTCAAACATTGTATTTTATATTTAAACAAACAATTAACTTGTTTTTTTTTCTTTTGAGAGAGCTGGATATATATTGATTTTCAGTATATGTGTATACATATATTTATAGTCTCTACCTCCGTTACACGAAACCGTACAAAACAACGAAATTAAATATTTATAAGAATAAAAGAAAGAAATAAAAGTCCTATTTCCTTACCTTCACAGAAAAAATGCAATGCAAGCAGAGAGCGACCGAAAACAAGTCCGCACCCCAGAAAAACTACTCCCTATTTTGTATGTAACACTAGTATCACCCAATTCCGCATTTGCTTTTATTCAGAATCGATGAAAGTAAAAGTTTAGTTGTAGAAAAGGGAGTAAGTGACCTAGTTGAATATGCCTTGGCTGTAAACAAATAAATCCAATGAATTAAGGTTTTTGATTTGTGTACAAATATGGTCAACGGGTTACAATCAACGGCAAAAGTAGTTTGGAAACCTACGGCTGGAGTACCATCTTAGAATAATATCGTGTTCTTCTGATGTTATGCAGAATTACTCTAGGATATCGAAATATTAAATGGACCACATTTATCTCAACTACATATTTCGGGCAGTTTTGGAGTACTAATTGTCTTTTATGGAGTATATTTTTCACGCGTGCAAGGACTAGTCGCGATTTCTACAGGGTTATTTTGTGAGATTCTGTTTCCAATCTGACTTTATTAATGTAAATTTCTCCTTTATAGAGAAAATCTTAACTCCACATCTCCACAGCCAATCGCTGATGGGCTACAATCTGTCATTTTTATAGTTAACTGTGAGCAATACGATTGCCTGTTTTTGTGAGTGGACATTTGATGGCTTGATAAAACCATTTGCAAAATTGCGTCATGCAAGTATGTTCACTTTATCAAAGTGCTAATATGTCTAAAATATTATGAAAAATGTATTGTATCGTTGCCAAAAACAATATTTGATAGTCCCACACAATCTCAATTTTTGGTATCATGTTTAAATTCCAACGATGTTGCCGCCATGGAGTTATCACGCTAATGAATGGCGGTAGGCAATAGTTATCATACATATATTGCTGCCATTGAGTAATAAGCGGTCTCCATTGCAAATAAGCCTGGCTTCCAAAATGTAATTTGCAATGATAACAGCAGAAGTATTATGTTCCATATTGTAAGAGTATATTTTAAACTAAGCATTATGTTCTAAAATGTACTACGACGGTGGTAGCAGCGCAGCAGACGAGTAAATTCGGCATCACTAATAAAGTTAATGCTTATTTGCCGCGCGATTCAAATTATTTGATACCGATTGAGGTTTTTTAAAAAAGCCAAATGCAATCTTTTATTTCACAGCGAACTAACGCTGTGTAGGCCAAAAACCAAACTTAATTTTATTTAATCAATTTCGTAAAAAGAAACCTAAAATTACATATATAAAAATAGCTTACTTACAAATTTTTGACTACTGCTTTCACATGTTCTTAGGTAAGCAGTTTACAATTTATACGTGCCGTTTACATAATTTGATGTGCCAATTCATCTTGCCGATTATGCAGTTTTGTTGTGCCAATTTGTTTTAGCAATTCATCGATTTTGTTGTTGAGTGTACTGCTCGGTGCATTTACATGAATATCATTTTGATTTTCGGTATTGCTTATATAGGCGTTATTATGCATATATGTACATCAATTTTGGAAGTGAGCCTATGTATGTATATATATTTTCTGACATTATTATAATGACATCAACGATTCCCTGTGGTGACCGCCCCTAAAGCTACATATGTTACTTAGCTAATTATATTTTCATCCATACATATGTGCATTGTGCATATGTCGGTGTATAAGTATGTTTTGAGTAGTTACAATATATGCACATATGTATGTATATAAAAGACCAGCTCATTGGTTTTGAATAACCTTATAATAGTTTCACGCGTATGTGACTATCCATTTTTTCTTTTATGAACTTCATTAGCTACAGAGTTGAAATAGTTATCAAATCAATGAGTTTGGTAAGTACATTGGCGCAAAATTAAAATTTCAAATTAGTATATTTGTTCCTGAAATATTACTGTGTAAAGTAACAAAAAAATACAAAGGCGTGCAAGCATTGCACTTTTTGGTCCCAAATATAGCACATAGCGAAGCGAAAAATCTGTACATCAGTACTGATCAAACACGAACTACTGTGCAGTATGTGATTGACGCAGCAAATTGAGCATACGTACATACATACGTACATATATTTATAATTATTTTCTCTCCCGGAGTATTGTGCTTGCAAAATGTAGAAGCATTGATTGAGAGGGAAGATGGAAAGATAAAGAAATACGAAGACTGCAATACGCGATTTAATAGCAAATATAACTAAAAATTAAAAAAATAATACTAGTTTAGCAAACTAAAAGTAAACACCCTTTAAAGCAGATAAGTACTAAAAAGCAGAAAATAATTCACAGAAAAATATTTTAATAAATAATTTTTAAAACAGTCGTTACTGGTAGCAGCCGTTATAAGTAATATTTGATGAATAACTCCAGATGGGGCGTGTAAGTAGAAATACGATAATACTCTTCAATGTCCCTAGTCCCCACATTGCACCGATGAACCTAACGAGATGTTATTCTGAGTTTCTTCACTTCAATATCCTATTCTAAATCTGACCGACTTTTTGGTGAAATATTTTTCTGCATTCTCCCTCCTGACTATTAATTTTTTCTTTACTGCATCTGCAAACTTTATACCTTCATCGAGATCTTGACTTTCAGTTTACAGAACGGTACTCAATGAAAAAGCCAAAGAATGAATCGAATCTAACACTTACAATGAAACCTGAAAAGCAGTTGTTTTTGAATATGTCCAGGTAGATATTTTCCAAGGCGTTTATAACAGCTGGTTGTCAGTGGAAATACATTCGTGACGTTCACCCACCTCGTTGCACAGGATTAATTTAGTCCTTGAATCATCTTGATGGTTTTCATTTTTAGAAATTGCATCTTGCAGTGCGAGAAAACGTTTAGGATAATTGAAAAAAGTGCTCACACTGTGGACTGTGCCTAGAGGGTTTCTGACCGGTCCAATTTTGTACGCGACGCCGACGACCAAATTGAAGCTATCAGCTACACAATACGAATATATTGTAACTCTCTATTTTTCCTGAATGTAAGCTTGTGTTCCGTGAAATTCGCCATTCATTGCACTTGCACCGTCCTAACGTCGGCCGATAAAGTACATTCAGTATATCCCCGAGGACTCCAAAAAATCTAGGATCACATCTGACAGTAAACTGCGTAGTCGGAACAAAACTTAAAAAATTCGAAATTTATTCGACTTTCGAAATGTCCCCCAACTCATCTACCAAGATCGTGAAAGCTTTGGAATTGTTGATCCAAATGATTATAGCACCATTGCTGATGAGTGACATCGCGTTTTTGGGGGAATTCTTTAATTGGTTTCTTACCTCCAAATCAATTAACACTCGCTATCTTAGTACGTCTCAAAAGTTTCCATCGTTGTGATTGGGTTCTTCTAAAGTGATTCTTCCAGTATACCTACTTCCGCGAAGTGCCAAGCCTTGTCGACCGCTTGCTGCTCCTATGTAAAAACTCGACTCTTTTGTGACATTGGAGTGTTGAATGGTTAGTAAAGCATTCTATAGCTTTCTTCCAATTTGTGAAATGTTTCATCACAAGGTTACCTAATGATTGGATATTGACTCCCACTCACCTGACTACAAATAAGACACAGTATTTGCTAAAGGCGCCACCCATCTTCGTCGAGTAAGCTAACCATTCATACTTCAGTTGCCAAGATTGCTGAAACCTCAAATTTCTAAACCTCTATCCCGGATATTGATAAAGTTCTTTCAGAATCCGAATTTTGTCTTGAAGTTGCCTCGTAGATCTGAGGCTTTCAGTTATTGGTTTATTCACGAATAGTCCAATATCGTACGGGTTCGTGCGGATGCTGAGATAGAGTTTCTGATTGTAATACTGTTACAGGTTTAAGTGTGTTAAGGTCTGAAAACATTCACAATAGAAAACTGTCACAATGAGATGTCGCTGTAAGCTACTCGCTCGTGGCCAAACTCTCACTTTTACATGAAAAGTAGCAGCACTGTTTTGGATTGACAACTACTCAAAATCTAACGAACGACGCGCTACAAGTTCGGACAAGCAGTTTTTTTCAACACGCACATCAAAATTCGCTAATAATTTAAGTTCGTTTTAGTTTTAAGTAATAAATCGTGTAAATACTAATTTGAAGTAAATAAAAGTATTTAACACGATACGGTAGCGTCTTATTATCGATTACATCCGCTACATTGGTGACCCCTATTAGAAATGAATACGGAAAATACCAGCGAAACCCAGAACTCAACGATGGAGCATTCATCATCAGCGGTACCATCTTCGAGCGTTTCCGAATTCGCTTCTGCTATTAACGACAGCTCCATATGTGTAACGCGTGCAGTGAAACTACCGCCTTTCTGGAAGGACAACTGTGCGTTATGGTTCGTGCAGGTGGAGGCTGCACTCGAAATAGCACAAATACGCAGCGACATATCGCAGTACCGATACGTACTAGTGCACCTGGATGAATTTACTCTACCGTTTGTGGCCGACATCATTAAATCGCCACCCGCTGATGGTAAGTACCTGACGCTGAAGACGCGATTACTCAATACGTTTGAGGAAAGCAGCGAGAGCAAGCTACGACGTTTGCTACACAATACCGAATTTACCGACGGGAAGCCATCACACTACCTACTGCGCCTCAAGGGTTTGGCTGCTGGCATGGTGACCGAAGACATTCTGCGTACGATTTTTTTAGAGCAACTGCCGCAGAACGTTCGCTGCATATTGGTGGTAAACGACACCAACGATCTTGATCACCTTGCCATGCAAGCCGACAAAATTTTCGAAGTACAAAATAGCATAATGTCAGTGAATACAAAAGCCACTGGGTCTAGCGATTCTGCAACATGCACCGAATCATCAAAACCGCCTACGTACGGCATCGACGAACTAGCCGCCCAGATACAAGCGCTCACCACGGCATTTAAAAAGGCGGTCACCGACAACACAAAGGAGGTCTCAAAGGACTTGTGCTATTACCATTTACGGTTCGGCGCACAGGCAAAAAAGTGTCGAGAACCCTGCAAATTCAGCAAAAACCATAATTTAAACTAGCGAGGCCGTCAGTCATCCTGGTAGGCACCGCTGATGGTCCGTTCAATTCCCGCCTACAAATCATCGATTCGAAAAACCACCTCAAGTTCCTCGTCGACACTGGCGCCGACATTTCAGTGTTACCCAGGGGAGTTATTAATAATATTCGAACAGATTTCAAAAAAAGTAATTTTACCCTCTTTGCAGCAAATGGCTCAAAGATACGAACTTACGGTTCACAGCAACTGGCACTCGACATCGGGCTAGGCCGAACATTCAACTGGTAGTTCACGGTCGCAGACGTTGCGCATCCTATACTAGGCGCCGACTTCATCAAAAACAACAGCCTACTCGTTGATCTACGCAATCATAGACTACTGAGCTGCGACACAGCCGTCAAGTCATCGACACCTCCATGCTCGCCAACAAACCGTAACCACCAACATGTAACAACGACATCCGACATTAATGTCTTATCGCCACATTCGCCCACAATGTCCATGCAAGTTGGATCCATCGCCTGTGACAACCCTGTGAAACGTCTTCTCCAGGAATTCGAGGTTATTACGAGACCAACTAATCAGCATACGCCTAAACATAACGTGCAACACCACATCACCACACGTGGAACGCCTGTCGCAGAGAGAGCCCGTCGCCTCGCAGGTGAAAAACTGGCAGCAGCCAAAGCGGAATTCGACGCCATGTTGAAACAAGGGATCTGATCGGAAAAAGGATGGAACGTGGCGTGCTTGTGGCGATTATCGCCGGCTCAACCGGCGTATTCACAACGCTGGACCTCACTCGAGCATATTACCAGATTCCGGTGGCACCCGAAGACCGACCGAAAACAGCGGTAATAACTCCATTCGGCTTGTTCGAGTTCAAAGTAATTACGTTTGGACTATGTAATGCTGCGCAATCATTTTAACGGTTGATGGATTCCATATTTCGAGACTTGGATTTCTGCCACATCTACATCGACGATATCCTGGTAGCATCGAAATCCCTCGAACAACACAAAAATCACCTTCGCCTGGTCTTCGAACGTCTTAAACAACATGGACTTGCAATAAATGTCAAAAAATTTACATTTGCACAACGGGAGCTGGTATACTTCGGCCATACGATCGACAGTAATGGTCTCAAACCCACCACACATCGCATCGAAGCAATGCGGGAATTCCCGAAACCACAAACAATCACCGAGCTTCGCCGTTTTTTGGGCTCAGAGAAATCCACGCACCACTAGTCGCACTAACCGCAGGTGCGAAGAAAAACCACAAACGCATCATTCCATGGACCGAAACAACAACAAAGGCCTTTGACGACTGCAAAAAGGCCTTCGTGGATGCGGTCCAGCTGGCATAACCTGCTACCGACGCCCCTTTAACACTTCGTTGTGATGCATCCGACCAGTCAGTAGGAGCAGCGTTAGACCAAACGGTAAATGGGGTAGTACAACCCCTAGGCTTCTACACAGCTAAGCTCAGTAAACCGGAACGAAACTACAGCGCCTATGATCGCGAGCTTTTGGCGATTTTCAAAGGAATACGATTTTTCAAACACCTACTCGAGGGTCGAAACGTTACAGTGCTTACTGACCACCGCCCACTTTCCTTCGCTTAGGATCAAAATTCCGACAAGGCTTCGCCCAGCCAGCAACGTCAACTTCAATACATCAGCCAGTTTACCAGCACGATCATACATACACCTGGTCAAGACAACGTGGTGGCCGATGCATTGTCGCGGATCAACGCTGTAAATCTTCCGGTAAGCATGTCAGCTAGGGAGATTGAGCAGGAACAACGCGATGACCAAGAGCTACACCACCTTTTGCGATCAAACTCAACATCGTTCCAGCTACGAAAACTTAAAATCGACGACTCAGACGCAGAGTTATATTGCGACGTGTCAACGGGTAAGGTGCGACCATACATACCAACGTCACTACGACGAAGGGTGTTCGACCAGACGCACAATATCTCACACCCCAACGGACGCACCACGCAAAAGCTAATAAATCAGCAATACGCTTGGCCGCACATGAATCGTGACAGCATCCGATGGGTCCGCACCTGTATAGCGTGTCAACGAAGCAAGATTCACCGCCACGTGAAAAATGTTCCGCAGCACATCGAAATACCGAGCGAACGTTTCAAGCACGTCCACGTCGACATCATCGTTATGTCACTTTGCGACGGCTACAGGTATTGCCTGACTATAATCGACCGTTACACTCGCTGGCCAGAAGCAATACCCCTGAAAGACATCTATACCGACACAGTGGTCAAAGCATTTTTCAACGGCTGGGTAAGCCGTTTTGGAGCACCAGCATCAGTTACCAGCGACAGAGGCTCCCAATTCGAGTCGAAATTTTTCAACGCCTTTACCCAACTAATAGGCTGCAATCGAACCCGAACAACTGCTTTCCATCCAGCATCAAACGGCATGGTCGAGCGCTGGCATAGGTCACTGAAAGCAGCAATAAGGTGTCACGCTTCACCAAACTGGGTAAATACACTACCAGTAGTGTTACTCGGTCTTCGCACCAGCTTTAAAGAAGACATCAAGGCCAGTGCAGCTGAAATGCTTTACGGTACTACACTTCGCTTGCCGGGCGCATTCTTCATCGACGTCGAGATGAGTCCGGAGCCACAACACTTCGTCGAGGAATTCCGAGAATTTATGCGTGCAGTCCGATCGTCGCCTACAGCCCATCACAACAAATCTCGGGCATTTAAACATAATACCCTGCACCGATGTACTCATGTGTTCGTACGAGTGGATGAAGTTAAACGACCACTTGAACAGCCTTATCGTGATCCCTATAGTGTTGGAACGCATATCTGACTGGGTGTTCAAGGTGGACGTCGACGGTAACGAAACTACAATTTCGACAGAAAGGCTTAAACCAGCCTTCATCGAAACCGAATATCAAAATCCAGACAGCGCTGGTTGTAACCCAACGACATCGTTGTCATCGAGCGGTTCCATGTGGCCAAACGACATGGTCACATATCCTAGAGAAAGACGACGTAACAACCCGTGACTTTTCATACGCATTCAAGTCACTCCGGGGGGCTACTGTGGCCACACTCTCACTTTTACATGAAAAGTAGCAGCACTATTTTGGATTGACAACTACTCAAAATCTAACGAACGACGCGCTACAAGTTCGGACAAGCAGTTTTTTCAACACGCACATCAAAATTCGCTAATAATTTAAGTTCGTTTTAGTTTTAAGTAATAAATCGTGTAAATACTAATTTGAAGTAAATAAAAGTATTTAACACGATACGGTAGCGTCTTATTATCGATTACATCCGCTATACGCTGACAGGACTCGTTACTTGGTTTGCTTTTGCACGAGTCCTGTTAGCTGAACCCGTTGCCAGATAGTGGTGCTATAAAAGCGACCGGCAACCAGTAAAACGCTCTTACTTTGCTTACTTTCATCACAGCGACAACTCAGGTGAGTGACACTTTTTCTCTTGCGGATGCAAATTTCCAGGTTTCGTTACAGAAAATAAACGGCGCTTTTAAATACTAAACAGAATTTCTGGCCTATTTTTTATCTGTGTGTGTGTGCACACAGTGGAATTGAAAAAGATCAGATCTGTCTTAAAGGATCGGCCCCCATTTCAAGATTCCCGTTTCCAGAATTCAAGAGGAATTCTGGATGCCCTTCAACCCCGCCCTTAACATGGTAATTCGAGCCGGATCCTTAAGACAATAATTATTCTTTTTTAACTTTTCAATATTTTATAATTCTATCAACTCTCGCCAAGTCACACTTGCAAGATTTAAAAGCAAAAGCCTGTTCTATTTTTTATCTGTGTGTGTGCACACAGTGGAATTGAAACAGATCTGGTAATTATCTGTCTTAAAGGATCGGCCCCCAATTTAAGATCCCCGTTTCCAGAATTCAAGAGGAATTCTGGACCCAATTCAACCCCGCCCTTAACATGATCCTTTGAGCTGGATCCTAAAGACAATGATTATTCTTTTTCAACTTTTTATAACTCTATCAACTCTCGCCAAGTCCCACTTGCAAGATTTAAAAATGTGAAAACCACTACAACTAGGGTAATGCGCGCCGGCACAATGTGCCTCGAAATACAAGGCGCTGTGTTAAGGCAAAACCAAAAAGAAAAAAGTGAAAATCCCTACAAGTAGGGTAGTGAGCGCCAGAAAAAAGTGCCAGAGAAATAAAACGTTATAAAATTGTATAAAAAAGCCAAAAAAGGCAGTGCAACAAATTAATTTGTGTCCCTGAACAGTAGGGCAACAAATTAATTTTTGTGAAAGTGAGCAGTGAGCGTAGGCCACGAGGGCCAACAAATAAATCGCGCTTAATTTTTTAAAATTTTATAAAAAAGCCAAACTGGCAGGGAAAGTCCCTGAATAGCAGGGCAGCAAATTAGTTTGTGTGAAAGTCCCTAAAGGTAGGGCAGCGAGTGCAGGCCACGAGGGCCAACCAATAAATCACTATAAAAATTTATAAAATTTTATAAAAAAGCCGAAAAGGCAGTGAAACAAATTAATTTGAGTGAAAAAAATTATTTAATAAACAAAATAAAATGAAATAAAGGCAATTAAAGTGTATTGCCAAGGTCAGCGTCAACACGAAGTGCTGCAAGGGCCTTATCAAAGCCCCCAACGAGCTGCCATAAGGAGGTACGGTGAACTTTGGGGGGCACCAGCAATAACCCCAATACGATAAGCTGCACAAAATGTATGCCTTTGAAATCCACCACGTATATTCGCGTATTCGGGCGCGAAGCAAAACGTTTCGTGGGACTGGTTGAACGACGAAAATACCAGTCTCACATCTAAGTGGTAAAACAAGAAAAAAAAACAAATAAACAAGACAAACAAGAAACCTTGATCACCAGCAAAAAGAGGTAGCATACACCAGGTGACAAAGCAAGGCAAAGGCTTGAAAGAGTTTACCATCGATACACTCAGACGTAACTTCACCCCAATCAAAGGAGAAATCTACAAAAAAAAAAGATTTTTTAATTTTATTTCTTGTACATTTTTAAAATTGTTTATTCTGTACTTTTATTTTTTAAAGAAATAAAAAAAGTTTGTTAACAACGGCTCACACAAACGATTTTTCGCTCTTCTGTAGTGTTGGAGTTTGAAGAGAGGTACTATACAACTCCAGGGGCAGGTCATTCCATATTTTCTCTTAAGATTCAAAAAGAGGAACTCAAAGCGTTATGGACAAAAGTAAAAGAATCTTTTGACAGCCACGCACGGGATTTGTCTGAAGACGAATCAAACAACGCGGCCATGAGTTTAGCAAAGTGTAGGTATCAGGATTGCTATAAAGCATACCTGACGTGCGTGGCGTTGATGGGTGAACCCATCCATAATCTTACTTTTGTTCAGCAAAGCTCATCAACGGTAATCCGTTCAAACCGCTATCCTGAGTCACCTCTACGCCCAAACGTTAATCTACCTCCATGCGACACGGAAATTTTTTATGGGGATGATATGGCATGGCCCTCTTTTCGGGAAGCCAGGGACATCGTGAAGAAATGCCCCTTGACCAATGACGGCTTTGCTATTGCGTGGAAAAATCTCTCCCATAGATATGAAAACAAACGAGTCATGGTGAATAGTCAGTTGAAGATCTTGTTCAACTTGCCTACGGTGACAGTGGAACGCGGCACCGAGATAAAAAATCTACAGCGTTCAGTAAATAATTGCATTTTTGTTCTGCAAATGTATGGCATTGAAATTGAAAACTGGGATGCAATTTTTGAGTTTTTGGTCTCGAGCAAATTGCCGGACACTACATTAGCTTTGTGGGAACAGGGAATCGTTCACAAGGCTGAGATTCTGAGGTGGGAAGATTTAGATAGCTACTCTCGAGCAGGTTCCAGACTTTCTGATATCAACAGTTCACGAGTAGCTGGGGCAGGACCAAGTTGTGCATCAGCCGGGATACACGAAAGAAAAATATCGACCCATCACAGTCAAATGACGCAATCAGCTTGCAGGTTGTGCCCAGAACAGTCGCATTCGTTGAGAGCATGCCCAAAGTTTTTAGCGATGAAGGCAGATGATCGGTTTAGGGTAGTTAGGAAGTACAATTTATGTATGAACTGCTTAGCGCATTCCCATCTAGCGAAAAGTTGTAAGAGCACTTTTAGTTGTTTGAGCTGCCATCAACGGCGCCATTCTTTGTTGCATTGCTCTCCTAGTAGCAATCAGGGGCCGTCTACAAAAGACGGAGAGGCTCGAATGCCTCACCCCCCAACCGGAAATGTGAATGCTCTGTTCGCCGCAAGTGCCAAAAACGTTATATTGGGTACGGCCATGATACATATTAGTTACTTAGGAGTAGACTATGAGGCCAGCTGACACACAAGTCTGTGGAATAAATGCGACAGCTTCGGCTAAGATGCGAAAAGTCGCCCAATTTGTTATAGGTTCTACTGTCAACCCCCAGATTAGAATTGAGGCAAGAGGTCTGATTCTACCCCAACTGACAGGAGACCTACCCCCGTTTTCGGTAGATCAAGCACATCTTGATCCGATGATACCCGGTACCATAGAATTTTCTTTCGATAATCACAAGCAGAAGAGCTTGTAGACTACGAACTCCAAACTGTGACGTTTGGGGAGAACTGCGCCCCTTATTGGCGTAAGACGTTCGCCTGAAATTTCCGTTGGTTTCTTGGGTCTTAACCCAACATATGTACATTGACGACGTACTGGCAGGAGTTCATGATTGCGAGACCGCCAGTCGCACTCGCGACGAACTCATCGAAGTACTCAAGGAAGCCGGGTTCCCCCTCCGAAAATGGACGTCGAACTGCAAAACATCCTGGCAGCCTTGCCAAAAGCTCATTTGTTACAGGAAGATTTTTTGGAGATAGATGATTTGAGCGAACCTAGGATGCTGGACATTCGGTGGAATGCCACGCGCGATATGTTCCATTTTAGCGTCCAAGAAATTCCCATTCGACCAAGCTACACAAACGAGAGGTTTTATCGTGTGTTGCCAAGGTGGTTGGACCCCATAGTCGTGGAGGCGAAAATTCCAGCGCAGGACATCTGGTTAGCCAAGATAGATTGGGATGACACTCTACTTCGAGGTTTGTATTTGCGATGGGAAAATTTTCTTAAAAATTATACGTATATTTCGAATATCAAAATCCCAAGGTGGATCCATTTCTCCCCGTGGAGTAAAATTGAATTCCATGGATTTTGTGATGCCTCCGAGAAGGCATATGCAGCTGCTCTGTATGTGAGGGTTCGCGATCGAAGCTCAGATAGGACCCCATACATAAATCTACTTGTAGGTAAAACGAAAGTAGCACCAGTGAAAACAGTCTCTCTACCTCGATTAGAATTGTGCGGAGCACTCCTTTTAGCAGAACTAATTAATGCTTTATACTTCCACAGTTCGACGTTGGCCAGCCAGTGATCTACAAATGGACTGACTCCACCATTGTGCTCTCGTGGCTAAGGAAGCCCCCTGTTACTGGACCACGTTCGTGGCGAATCGAGTTACCAGAATAGAGGAGCTCGTCCGAGTTAAAGGATGGAATCATGTGGATTCAAGCCAGGTAGATTTAGGTAGCCGTGGCGTATCGCCCCAAGAATTGGCGACGAGCACTCTGTGGTGGCAGAGCTCTAGTTGGTTAAAGGGGAAACCGTCTGGCTGGTCCCAAAAAACTGATGAAGTGACGGTGGAGACAGGGCTGGAGCAGAAGGCCGTTCGAGTCCATACAGGTCGTATTTTGCAAGAGACGGACATTTTAGAACGATTCTCCGACTTTTCTCGTGTCCTAAGATTAATTGCACAGATTTTTCAATTTTACTACAAGACACGGTTAGCGTGGTTGAGTGGTTGCGCGCTCGCCTGGCAATCGAGGTAAAGTCTAGAAAGAATGAAGTCTGATGAGGAGATGTGGTGATCTCCGAAATAGCAGCTATCACTTCTACCACTTTGAAAAATTGTTGTTTCTCATATTATTCCCTAATACAAACCTGGCCTCGAGCTCTATAAATTATACCGACGTTTCATAAAATATAAGGCCAAAAATAGAAATGCTTCTTATTATGTTAACTCAGAAACAGTGCTTCTTCAATGAGTATCAAGCACTTGTGACGTCAAAGCCAGTGAGCGCAAAAAGCTCCATCCGCACTCTCAATCCCTTCCTCGATGGGAACGGAATCATGAGAGTTGGAGGGAGGCTGGCGTTAGCTGAGCACCCTACAACGAACGATACCCTGTAATTTTACCGTACGATTGTCAATTTTCCCGACTTCTCGTCAGATTCTCACATCTGATTTCTCCGCATGGGGGAAATCAACTCATGCTGAGACTCTTGGGATGCGAATGGATGGATCGTGCGAATGAAAAAATTGATAAAGAACATGATTCATATTTTAAAGTTTGTCTCATTCACAGAAAAAAGACACGAGAGCAACTGATGGCATCATTGCCCCCTGAACGATCGGACTTATCTCCCCCCTTCACCAATAGAGGAGTGAAATTTACTGGCCCGTTCGAGATTAAAAATTTCATCGGCAGGGCGTGTCTAATAGCAAAAGATTATGTCTGCGTTTTGGTTTGTTTTACTACAAAAGCAATACATTTGGAGACAACCAGCGACTTATCGACTTCCACGTTTCTGGCGGCATTTTGCCGTTTTGTAGCAAGACGAGGCTATTCCCATAGCATGCACTCCGACAATGGGACGAACTTTGTAGGAGCCAACAAATCATTACGGAAGGATTTCCGAAACCCTCTTGACAAAGCCTCGCGTCTAACCACACAATCATACGCGCATCAAGAAATAACCTGGCACTTCATCGCTCCGGGAGCTCCCCACATGGGGGGCTTTGGGAAGCAGGTGTAAAGAGCTTCAAAACCTACTTCCGTAAGGTAGCCAACACTATGCGATTCACGATGGAGGAGCTCTCGACGTTGCTGGCCAGGATAGAAGCTTGTCTGAATTCGAGACCTATTAGTCCGCTTTCGGAAAGCCCCGAGTCAACAGAACCCCTCCCGCCAGGACATTTTTTGATCGGCAGTCTGCTACTCGCGATTGAGGAACCTGAGATTAGAGGAAACCCGATGACCATCATAAACCGATGGCAAAAGATAAAGGCAATCCATAAAAGATTCTGCCAGTGGTGGAAAGACGAATACCTAAAAGAACTACATAAGCGAGTTAAGTGGCAATACCCCCAACGAACATCGAAGTGGATGATTTCGTGGTTATCGAAGAGGATAACTTACCCCCGAACGGCCACTGCTCAAACTGCATGTCACCGCGGCATGCAACCAACGAGTGTCCGTCACCGCGGAACTGCGACCAATATCAGGGTCGACACTACAGTCTCATCCACCTGTGAACAGCTTCAGAAGCGGGGAAGACGGGTCGGAAGAACACGCGGCGGTAGACGAAGGGCACGACCAACTAGCGAAAGCAGCAACTGTACCGAACGAAGAAGTGCTGGAAATAGATGCGAGCGACGATGACATCTAGCAGGCGGTTGAAAATGCGCATGCATCAACTGAGCCCCGGGTATTCAGACCTCCGCTGTCGGGTATCCGGTCGGCAATCCAGCGCCCCCCCCACCATGCCCAGAGAGCAGAAGATCGAACTCTCGCCAATCCGATACCCGTAACCACCGCAGGCGAGTAAGAGACGCCCGAAAGCTAATCAAGGGACCTGGCCGAAGAGCTTTGGGGCAATCTGTCCTAACTTCAAAAATAATGGTAAAGGTGATGACCGGCGGAAAGGTACACACGGTACGCGCTATTCTCGATCCTGGTCAGAGCCCCTCGATCATTTCGAGAGCCCTCGCTCGTCGGCTACACGCCGTGCCACGAAATGGAGATAAGTGCTCCCTTACACTAAAAGGCTGGCACGAAAGGCTGGAAGTTAGAGCGACGGTGCTAGCCAGCCTAATGCGGAACGCCCCAGAACATACCGTCGATGCTCGCGTGGCCAATGAGTTCGACAAACTGCGATTGGCAGACCCCACATTTTACCGCGCAAGTACGGTATCCTTGGTCCTAGGAGCAGAAATATATGGGGCGATAGTACGACCTGGACTGATGACTGCAACCTCCACTAGACCAACTGCTCAAAATACGATATTTGGATGGGTTATCTCCGGTGAAACCACGTACTAAATTTGAAGTAGGCGACCCCAGAAAGCGGCATTAGTTTTAAGTATTTTTGTCAAAATGAAATTTGAAATTGTTATTAATAAGAACAAAAATTAATTATAAAAATGAAGAATGAATAGAAAACTTTCACAATGAGATGTCGCTGTAAGCTTCTCGCTGACAGGACTCGTTACTTGATTTGCTTTTGTACGATTCCTGTTAGCTGAACCCGTTGCCAGATAGTGGTAAAATAAACGGCGGTTTTAAATACTAAACAGAATTTTAATTAGTTCGATTTAGCAAGATTTGTAGTCATTCAAAATTATTTCATTGCGGGATATCTGATGATTCTAAACTTTATACATAAATCTTTACACCGCAAACCCAATTTTTCAAATAGTTTTTCACATTTTTCCTGGGTTCGGAAACACTCGAAGGTGAGCACGTTCTATTCAATTTCGTGAACGATAAGATGAAAAAAATTTAAATCTTCGCCCTCGAGACTGATGGGTAGAAAAAATTGTGCCGTTGTGAGCGCCACAAAGAATCCGGCGCTTGTCTTTGAATGCAAACACACACATAGACATATCTATAAATAATTTATAAATATATATTTATATGCCCAGATTGGATAATTATGTTTATATCTAGCGAATACTTAGAAAATTCAAGTGAAATTGGATTATTGAAATAAAGGGGGGCTCCGAAACTTTAAAGATCTGGTCGCCCATCGAAGTGCTGCAACATGTTCATGACGCCTTTTACGTTAGATGGATTTATTAGAAGCAATAATATTTGTTGACGCGCTCTACTTTTAAGCTCTTTTTGCGGGCGAAGCAAATTTTCCAAATCTGTGTACGAATATAAAACAGTGGTCTCTTTATAGACTACTGAAAGCATTAGCCACTCCTCTCCCAATGGCGACTGACAATAATTAACAATTGGGGTTGTGGGTGAAATATGGGTACAAACTCCTCTGTATACTGATGGAGCGGCAGTTGACGGATAATTCCAGTTATTGACGACGAAATCGGAAGTGGGGTATACAAAGTTGAGGTTAGGTGGCATTAGCGGAGAAGGTGGTACAAATAGACTGAGGATTGTGCCGTTATTGGCATGGGTGTTAAAGGCTAGAGCATGGGCGGCGTGAGAATAAGTTGTACTTTGATTTGCATACATACCGTTAGCAGAGGCAGCGCTGTTAGCGTAAGCGCATGCAGTATTACTCGTAGATGTGATGGGGTTGCATATTACGAAATTTCTCAAACCCTTTGCGCTTGAGGCGACTTTTGAGGTTATGCCAGCTACTGTGCTGACGGCGTGGGCGTTGACGGATACAGCTTCCGTACTTTTTTCGTTCCCAATATGGAGGTTACTTACATTTTGGAGTGCGATCTATTTAATCGCCACTATTTTCGCAGCTGTTACACATTTCAGTAGTTGTTGAGTTTTCTTTATAGATGCGCAGAGTATATCGTTGGTTAATTTTAGCTCTGCGATTTAGAGATGAATTTTTCACCGAAGCGACATACAATCCTTATAAGTTCAATGTGCGCTGAATAAATATTGAAATAATGTTGTAGATGGCGACTATTTTAAATGAAACGCACGAAATATTTTGAACAGTTCAATTTGTTAAGTGTTAATATCTGATTGAAATGGAAAAAATTTAATCAGTTACTGGCAAATTCATTACAATCAGGAAGAACTTACTCATTCGTGTTCTTCATCTGCTTCATTCCAAAAGAAAGACCCGGAAGCGTACAAACAATATGGCTACAACTTATACAGAGTTTCACATAAAGTACAAAGTTTTAGAAATCAATAAACCAAACGTTATAAAAGTAATTAGTACACAGTTTTTAACGAATAAACCGGTTTAATACAAATGTATGTACCTAATCTAAGTTCTATCAGTAACAGTTATACTAGCATACACGACTTGCTTTGCTGTACCAATAAAGATATTTTTTTTTTTAGATGTTGAACAGTGGTTTTGGGCTTACAAGTTTCTTTATACCTTTATCTAAAGGAGGTATGTATATAATGAATATCAAATAGCTGGGAAGGTGGGTACCGCGCTCGAATCCTGGCCGGGACAAGTAACTTTAAAAATTATAGAAAAGTTTTTTCTAATAGTGGTCGCCCCTCGACAGGCAATGGCAAACCTCCGAATGTATTTCTGCTATGAAAAAACTTCTCACAAAAGTCATTTGCCGTTCGGAGTTGGCATAAAATTGTAGGTACCTCAATATGGGTTACAACATCAAAACACACACCACAAATTGAAAAGTTCTGCCAAAATCTCTTAAGCGGTTATAGCGCCAATTAAGTAAGTAAGTCACGAAAGAGTTGCCACGTTTCCAAAATTAAAGAGTTTTTTTGGACAGCTTTTAAAAAACGTTTGTGTTAATATATATATCTATGTGGGGACACCACAACTAGATTCACTTATTTTAAATCATATTCTTAATATCGTATTTTGAATTGGAACTCTGTATCAATGTCAAAGTTTTTATTTCTAAATGCAACCATGTTACATCTGATTTTGTTAATTCTTTATTCTCTCATTCTTTGTATTTTCGGAGAGGGTATAAAATGTCAATTTAAATAATTATAGTTTATAGGTCTTATGCGAAGAAGTTCTGAGAAAGCAACATAATTTTCAGATTTCCGATTTCCGAGAAAATTCTGCATCACAGATACGAAAGCTGTCCAAGCCTTTAGTTCTGACTCAGTCATAGAATTTCTAAATTGAGTATCATTCGTAAGTTGTCTAATTTGAGGGCCATCAAAGATACCGGCTTTAATCTTTTCCATAGTGGGCTGGGGAGATTTTTGGCAAATGTAAGAAAAGCAGTTCCCATTTTTATCTAGTGATTTTACAAACTGTTTCATGATGCCCAGTTTTATGTGTAATGGTGAAAGGATAATTTTGTCACGAGATACTAATGAATTGTGGACTATATTGTGCTTTCCAGGCTCCATATTTGCTCTCAAAGGCCAGTTTTTTCTTACCCAATGTTCTTGTTTAGCTCTACTGTCCCAAAGACATATAAAACAGGGAAACTTGGTGTAACCCCTTTGTTGACCGAGAAGAATGTTGACCATTTTTAAATCGACACAAATTAGCCACTTATGGTCATTGTATTTTACTGTTCAAGACTAGCGAAATGTTACAATATTCCTCCTTTAACTTTGTACTGTGGGCAATAGGTACCCCAGCATATTTATTTCCATTATGTAATAGAATACATTTTAGGCTACGTTTTGAGCTGTCAATGAATAAACGCCAGTCATTTGGTTCGTATTGCTTCAAGCCCATTTTTATCAACAATTTTTGGATATCTGAACAAAAGGTAATGCCATCTTCTTCGGAAAAATAACACCGTAATTCTGTATCTCTTTCACGATAAAAACTTATTTTAGTATCCGAGGATAGCAAATTTTTTTCTTTTAGTCTTGATGCTAACAATTCTGAAGCTTGTTTAGAAAGATTTAAATCTCTTACAAGATCATCTAACTCATTTTGGGAAAAGCATTTTGGCTCATTAGACATAGCTTCAAAATCAGGATCATTTTGTGATGAGCTTGGTCCTTCAATGTCTTGCTCTAATGGTTCAGATATATTTTTAAGCTTTGAAGAGTGAGGTGAACGCTGCACTGGACGTTGAACACAACTAGTACTTGGGTATTGCCATTTAGCTCGATTTTTAGTGTTTAAACCGTTTATGTTCACACTACAAAAATAACAGTCTATGAGATGATTTTGTGGTTCTCGCCAAATAGTCGGTGTTCCAAATTTAAAGGCACTTCTTTTACCACTTTTCCATAATCTTAAATATTCCACACACGATTTACAAACACAATTGGGAGCCCAAGACTTCTCATTTTTATCCAAGAGCATCCCAAAATACTCAAAATAGGTATTTTTCACCAACTCTGATATAACTTTTCTACTATTGTTAAACACATATTCTCCGCATATATAGCAAAAATGATCTGGATTGTTCAAACAACGTCTCCTTGAACTACTCATGACGCAAAAACTAGAGAAACTAATTTTAACACAGTAAAATATGCCTGTTATCGATTAATATATATGATATAAATTAATATAAATGATGAAATCAAAAACAAAGTGACTCGAGCTGCTCAAAAAATTTTGAGGGTAGATTTGACAAAAACAAGTGATGAGTGAACAATATCAACCACAGGATTCGCGGCAACAGACAAAAAGTTTAATATTGTAAACCAGTGTAATCGGCCGGTGACTTTGGCACAACGTGAATTTCGTCTCAGATTTCCTGGCCGTCCAACGCCTACTGGTGAAACACTGCGACGTTTAGCCGCTCGCCTCGAAGAGACTGGCACAACACGAGATGCTGCCAGGCGTGGCAGACCCCGGAGTATCCGTTCTGCAGAGAATATTGCTGCTGTAGCCGAGGATGTCATGGAAGCGCCGTCGACATCGACCAGACGACGTGCCACGCAAATGGGTATCAGTCGACGGTCTTTACAGCGAATTTTGGTACAAGATTTGAAGATGTTTCCGTACTGCCAATCGCGTCTAACATACGCTCAAGCCATCCTTAATCACCACCAAGAGGAAGATGATTTTTCATCAAAAATAATCATGAGTGATGAGGCCCATTTCCATCTTAGCGGGTACGTAAATAAGCAAAATTTACGCTTCTGGGGCACTGAAAATCCGCGTGTAACCCACGAAGAGCCATTACACCCGCTCAAAGTTACTGTATGGTGTGCTGTTTTCGCTGGAGGAGTCATCGGACCTTTTTTCTTCGAAGACGTCGCGGGCCAAACGGTTACTGTGAATGGTGAGCGCTACAGAGCAATGATCAACAAGTTCTTTTTGCCGCAACTTGATGAATTGGGATTAGAAAACATGTGGTTCCAACAGGACGGTGCAATGGCACACACTGCACGTGCCACAACCGATATGCTGAAGGATGCATTTCCCGGGCGCCTAATCTCCCGTTTTGGCGATTTGCACTGGCCAGCAAGATCGCCTGATTTGACCGCTCCAGACTTCTTTTTGTGAGGCTTTTTGAAGTCGCGGGTTTATGTCAACAAGCCTCAGACTCTTGCAGCTCTTAAAGAGAATATCCGTCAAGAATGTGAGGACCTATTGCCGGAAGTTTTGGCCAAAGTGATGGAAAATGCCATAAAAAGGGCTCAAATGACAATCAACTGTGGCGGCGGCCATATACATGACATCATATTCTCGACTTGATGTAAAAAAAATTAAAAGACCAAATAAGAATAATCCACAAGAAGAATTAAAGTTTTTCTTTTTTTTTTTTAAATTACAGCCAAAAAACATCGGAAGTTTACTTTTGCGCCACCTTGCACTAGCGATATGCGGTTCTAATTATTAATTTACTTATGTGGATGAAAGATTACTCGGAAGTCAAGGTGACGATGGTATTCTATCCGAAAGTGTTTTTGGGAAAACAATTTTAAGGGGAGAGCTTGTCATACCCCAAGATTATCTTCGAGGTACAAGTATTGTTGAATTTTATTACGTTTCTGAGCATAATATGGTAATTTCTGGTTTTGTTTAATAGTCAATGGAATTCTTATTCCAGGTACTTGGAGAGCTGCAGACACTTCATTGAACTATATAAGAACCGGGTAGACAAATAACACAGTGCTACAAAAAAAGAATGAAGTCGGAATACCTGGGAAGTGATGTTATTTTCCTTGTTGGTCTTATCGAGTAGAACGAGAATCCAATTATGGAACTTGTCGACTTAACCTTAAAAAACCTATTTTTCGTGCTTTTGCGCACTTCTTAGCCCATATCTTAGCTAACTAACAACCGATTTTCATTCTAAGAACGGTTTAAGAAAGAAGAAACTGAAACCTCAGAAGATATATAGACGTCTTAATAAAGCTGAAGAAATTTACTTTTTCTTCTTTTTTTGACTTTGGCGATATTTTCACACACTATTTTATAAAAACAGAAAATGAGTTTTGATTAGAATCAAAGAGTACGTTTAATACCGAGTTCAAGGAATGTTTGTTTTAAAAAATCGGCCAAAAAGTGACTGGGTTATTTTACTTTTTATAAGAAGGAAATTTTTGCAAAAATTTACAACGAATTTAATTTACTAATAACTATTATTAAATGAAAATATATAGATCAAAAGTGCTTTTTTGACCGTTTTTTCCTTAGGTCAGCATCGTCAGTTTCGCGTTGTACTGACCAGCAATATTCTGCCATCATATTTATTTTGTTTTTTCCTTCGAAACGTTTTTCGATCGTAGCCATTTCTTGGTGGAAGTGTTCGCCTTGTTCATCACTGAACTGGCCCAGATTATGTGGGAAGAAGTCCAAATGCGAATGCAAGAAATGAATTTTTATCGACATGTTGCAACCCATTCACCATATGCACTTAAAAATTCGTTTACAACCGTGATGTAGTCGTCGCTTCTGTTGTTCCCAAGGAAATTATCACCTAGCGCTACAAGACTCTTCCATGCACGTTTCTCAACACAGCTTAACTTATTCATAAAGGTAACGTCGCTCATAATTTTGCGAATTTGAGGTCCAATGAAAATACCTATATACACATATTATAAAAAAAATAAAAAACAAGTAGGTATGAAAACAAATTAATAAATACCGGCTTTTATTTTAGCTTCACTTAATTTTGGGAAGACAGTTTTAAGATGAAGAAAAGCTTCGCTATTAACATCCAATTTCTTTACAAATTGTTTCATGTATCCCAGCTTTAAGTGTAGTGGTGGTAAGATAACATCCTCAGATTTTACCAATGGGAGGCTTAAAACATTTTTCCTGCCTATCTGATGTGACTCTCGAGATGGCCATGCTTTGCGATCATAGCGATTGGATGCCCGACTATCCCATTCACAAAGGTAGCAAGGATATTTTGTGTAGCCACCTTGCATGCCAAATAAAATTGTCAACACTTTTAAGTCAGCGATGACTTTCCATTTATGCGTGGCATAGTCGATCAACCGTAAAATTTGTTCCATCATTTCATACGGTTCTTTCTTGTTAACCCCATACGCGATTGGAACTGATGGTAAGAGATTTTCATTGTGTAATAACACAGCTTTTAAACCTAAGGGTGACATTACAGACTTCATTAAGGGAACAAATGCCTTTCCGTTGATTTTGATTTACAAGGAAGGAATTCTTCCTCTACTAAATATGTTTCACCAGCATCAATGGACTCACTTTTTGTAGGCACTTCGGCATTTAAGTATTTTGTTTTGTAACCGTAACAACATTCGCATACTTTACGTTTTTCCGCGATTTAAAATTGTGACCTGAAACGTTTGTTTTGCAAAAATAGCAATCGTCTTGTTTATGATATGCCTGATGATGCCAAGTCATAGGCACAGAAAAGGGCAAAGTAATTGATTGTTGAACTTTAAATTTTTTTAATGTTGTGCAGCAATATTCACAAATAAATTCTGGCTCGTACCAGCGACTCGCACTATAAAACCTTTCGAAAATCTTGTTACATATTTTTACAACACCAATATTATTTTTAAAATCACGCCGATGACTTGTATCCGTAAATAAGCCACAAATGTAGCAAAACTTATTACGCTTGTCGCATATTTTAGTTTTACTTTACCACGATTTTTATCCAATTTAACAGCAAACACAACAAAAGATAAACAACACGTGCACTTTAGTATAACGGAAATTTATAAAGACTTCAAAATTGAGTAAAAACTCAAAAACTAAGTGATAATTTCCTTGGGAACAACAGAAGCAAATTTTTGCAAAAATTTCGTTCTTATAAAAAGTAAAATAACTCAGCCACTTTTTGACCGATTTTTTAAAAGAAACATTCGTTGAACTCGGTATTAAACGTACTCTTTGAATCTAATCAAAATGTGTTTTTATAAAATAGTGTGTGAAAATATCGGCAAATTCAAAAAAAGAAGAAAAAGGGTAGCAAAATTTAAGTTTGTTGTGCAAAAACAAGTAAATCTCGACGGCTTTATTAAGATGTCTATATATCTTTCAAAAGGTCTGAGTTTCTTTTTTCTTAAACCGTTCTTAGAATGAAAATCGGTTGATAATTAGCTAAGATATGGGCTAAGAAGTGCGTAAAAGCACGAAAAATAGGTTTTTTAAGGTTAAGTCGAGATTTTGGGGGTGTTTGGCAAATTCCAAAATTGGATTCTCGTTCTACTCGATAAGACCTACAAGAAAAATAACATCACTTCCCATGTATTTTTGAGCGTCAATTTGTGTAAATTGTGTTTATTTCAATTCAGTTTACATTTTAAATAAAGTATATTCACATAAACTACAGTACCGACAAAATTAATACGGTCGCGGCATTTTCATTATCTTTCTTTTTTTTGTTTAATGTTCATTATTTTTTATAAAAGTAGGTATAGCCAATTTTCTAACATATGTAGATCCAAATTTCAAACTTTATGTAAGCATTAGAAAAATTCGATGATTTTGTATCAAAGTTGAAAAACTTTTAATGAGAATTTTTGGCAACAATTCTAGTATGTAGTTTTATACCCTATTCAATTTTAGTATATACATATCCACAAGGCTGACTGGAAAAATAAGCTTTTCTAAACTGCAGTAGCTACGGAGTTGAAATACATACATATGTACATATGCATATCAAAATAAATAGGTTGATGAGGACAACCTGGCAAATATTTGGGTGTAAAATTACAAAAAAAATACATAGCAGTCCGTGCAAGAATTGAACTATTTGGTATGCAAGTACAGCGCCTAGCGAAGCGAAAAATCAGTACATCAGTGCCGTTCAAACACAAACTCCAAACGCGAGAGAGATGTGTGTGTAAGACGTGACTGCGCTGTACTCCATACATGTATACATGCATACATGCATAGACGGATTTGGGCTAAACAGCATTTCTTAAGCGGAAGATTGAAAAATTAATAAATAAAGTAAAAAATATATAACAGTTTAAAAACAAAAAACAAAAAACAAAACACGATATAGTGGTAGATAGAACTAAAAAGCAAAAAAGAATGTTTAATATACATAAGTGTTAAATAATTAACAGGAAAAAATCGATGTCAAAAAGCGTGGAGTGTTCGAAATTAATTTAACCCCATTGAAAGGCCTGTTTGTGGCGGCATTTTGCAAGAGTTTTCTGGTTCTGGTGCCCCGTTTTCAATCCTGATACCAATTGTTCTACTTAAATGGAATATGTATGCCAGTTCCTCATGAGTGGAATACAAAACTCAATGCTTACGGTCTGCAGTCTGTTAGTTTCTTTAAAAGGACATATTGTCTGCGTACTTCCACCTTTGGTACGGAGCCAGTGTTTCACTGCGTGTTGCTAATTATTCGCTTCGCATATGCCGTTTATAGAAATCGCGCACCGTCTTACAGCGCTCTCTGCACACTTCGCTTAATTAAGATATGAATTTTGTTAAACATGCTTAAATAATTTGAAATGGGTTTTAGCGTTGCATTTAATTCTATTCCAATTTCATCCCACACCTTATCTTTCTTTGCCCCATTTCTGTATTCTAGTACAGACAAATTATTGTATACATATATATGTATAAAATCATACTTCCCCACCTCCTCAATTAGCTTTTCGTTGAAATGGAGAACCATATTTATTTTATAAAAATTAAATTGTAAATACTTTCGACACGAATTTGGCAAACTTCTTTCTGTTATAAATGTGCGCTCGTACAAGTACACATAATTCATTATTCGGCCCGTTTCTTTGTAACCTAGTTGCAAAAGAACAGTGGGTAGGATAAGAAATAGGATGTAAAGCAACAACACTAACTCGGAAAAGTATGCGAGTTGAGCCAACTCGGTAAACAGATATCCGACCTGAGTTGTAGTGTTGGAAAGTGAAAAAACTGCGCTATTGTTAATCAGCCCTAAGAAAATACAAGGGAAATTTAGATTTAAGACTTAATACTTTAGGGATATTGAGAAAACAAACGATTTTTACACGGTTAGCGTGGCTGAGTGGTTGCGTGCTCGCCTAGCAACTCCGTGTACCATGGTTCAAAACCTGATAAACTCTAGAAAGAAAGAAGTCTGATGAGGTGATCTCCGAAATAGTAGCTTGTATCACTTTGAAAAATCGTTGTTTTCTCATATTATTCCCTAATAAAAACCTGGCCTCAAGATTAATAAATTACAGTGGTTTCAGCCATACTATAAAGCCAAAAATTAATTTGCATAGTATTTTTAACTACATATATAAATACATCAACCTGAACATCAACCTATTTTCCGTTCCTAAATAGTAATAAAAAAGCATATTTCAAGATAGATGCGAACAGGGTAGCTTTTGCAGCTGAAGGAAATTTTATCCGAGTTGGAGCGTCCTTTTCGCAAGTCGGGTACAATAAAACGGTCCCATTTTTACAGCGTGGGTGTGCTATACGTTTTTGCGCAGGTTATTCATATATAGCATTACTGGCCGTCAGTTTAACGATAAAATTGTTTCCATTTGTAGTGCGCAAAAGAGACAATTGCAGGTAGGTTTATTTCCCATTTGCATGAAATAACTAACAAGGATATTCATTGAAGTTTTGCAAAAGCCACGCATTCTTTGTGAATACTCTGAAGTGCGTAGTGTTAATATTTAAAATGAGCTTTTATTTTTACAAGAATGACTAAAAGATAAATATAAAGTGATAGAAAATCAGGGGTATTCTCGATTCGTTGTATGAGCATTAATATCATATTTGTAATACCAATGTATGCACCAAATCGAGAATTCATTTTGCTCGTTTATATCATGCATGTGTCAAATACTTAATGACGCTCCAACTTTTTGCTTGGTTTCAAATGAAATAACAGCTGACACAGGGTTGCAAACAGCTTGCAATCAAATACAACGACTTCATAGTTGCATAACCATGAAAATATTGCGTTATATTGGAAACCATGAAACAACAACAAAGTTATCCAATAATGGTATTTATGCTATAAATGCACCATGCTAAATAATATGCAGCGGATCGGGAATTCGCCTATTATATTAATACTATTAGTTATGTACATATGTACATACGTACGTATTTATTTGAGATATTCAATCAAGCAATTATCAAGGACCAGCAACTTTCACTTCACGTTTACCATATCACTTTTAGTTTTATTTTTGGAATTAATTGCTTTGTTATATAGCGTGTAAATAAAAATAAATTAACAAAATCGACAAATACTTGAATATAATATTGAATAAGTAAGCAAATTCATTTGTTAGAGGCCTTAAAGTCAAACATGAAAATTTTCAGTACTGATGCCACACGCAGTACACATGTGTCGACATCGATTTTGTGCAGTGGCTCTAAATTGCCAGTGCTGGAAAAATTGTTCAACACTGACTGTCAATTACTGCAAACGCCAAATATTGTCGACAAAAATAACGATTGTCGGATCGTTTAAAGTTGGTGAATCGCACTGCAGAGTACTAAAGTTTTGTTTTGTTATATGAGTTTTGAATGGGCTGTTGAAACGTTACCAACCTATCAGTGGTCATATTTGTTAAACTACTCATGACAATTACATACAGTTTACTCTGACGATAGTTAAAGAGTAAGATGAGGTCAAAAAATATGTCAGTTTATACGCCCTGAACAAATAGAAGTAACGAGAATATGGCAAAATATAAGCAAAATGGCATTCGTGAAGAATGCAAATCGTTTTCTGACTTCTTAAAGCTATAGTCAAGTCAAAATGTGGCACACTGAGTTGAAATAAGCGTATTATTATTATTGTTTAGTCTCACACTTCAACATATATTACTCTAGACTAAATGTAATTTAAATGAATAAATAAATAATAATTTTTATAGCCGTAATATGACGCGTTGACGCAGAATCCTTAACTTTAGTATGATATCTAAATGTGTATTCTACTTATCACTCCTATTAACTCTTCTCTATGCGGATGCATATATGTATATAGTTGTATTTTATTTATAAGATTGATCATACATACATACATACATACATATGTGCCGTGGACTGCAATTACTAGTTCTAAACTAGCAACTACCAGTTTGCTTTATAGCACAACGTCGTACATATCGTTCGTTTATGTAAACCATTGGCATTTCTAACCTGGCGATGTCCTAAATATTGTGCATGGTTAAAGACGGGTTTAATGATGGGTATCAATGGTGAGAACTTTTTAACAATTCTTTGACAACAAATAGAACAAAAATGCATACTACCAATTAGATAAGAAAAACTACATAAATGAAGTGATAAAAAACCATTGATTTATAAAAACATATTACAGAGGACCTTATTAATTGCCGCCAAAACGTTGGTGTGGTATGCGGTTGGCAATTCTTTGTTAATCACAATTTAGTGTTCAAAATTCTGGATGACACAAGGGAGCAAAAGTTGTAGTACTACTTCACAGCCTTACGTTATATGTATGTAAAAGGTGAAAGGTTCTGAAATTAACCAGTTGAGAATCATTTCTAGGAGAGCAACTGGGCCAATAAATTAGCCATTTGATCAGGAACCGCTTCAACAAAATTAATAAAACTATGTATTTTAAATATTTATTGTATATTACAGGCTTATTTTGAGATGGGAATATATAAATGTACGTATGTATGGACCACTTCGTGTTCTAAATTTTCCGATTTTACATTTTAGCAACTAGTCTATTACACTGCGTAACAAAAATTTAAAAAAAAACCTGCGGTCTTGATTTTGTTAATAGTTTTTATTAACATTAGTAGCAGGCTTACGAACTGTGTTTTTACTTTTTTTGGATTGGCCCTAGTTCTTGAGATAAACGAAACTTAAAAAATTAATGAAAAAAAAATTATATGACCCAGTTCCAGTTGTATTAATTTAATTATTCCTCAATAAGTTTTGTTATATAAATTATTAAAATAAGTAGTTCGTTGGTTTAAATATTTTATTTCCGTTGCAAAAGAGCAAGGGCAGCCGGTTAAGTCGGGTGACTTAATACAACCTCCTTCTCTACAACCTGGTGTTGCTATTACATCATTTAGGAACAGAGAGCAACACCTTCTGCCTTACTTCACCAAAAAAAGCCAATCTTGTATATTGTAACAATATTTCTGGACTCTTGAGTGCTATGGCCATTCCCGAATATAATCCCGAACATTGGAGGCTTTTTATAGATAGCTCAAAAATAAGTTTGAAAAAAAATCTCCGACCGCAAAATTTTGTCCCGCTGTGTTATTAGTGGTTGTTATGTATCCAAACCTAGAATTAACATCCTGAATGTCATATGATACGGTTAAATTATTCTAATCCTCGACAAGTTTATCCATCCATATTTATTATCCAAAGTACTTATTTTAAGGACAAACATAAAGTTGATATGTATGGTTTTCTGTCATTGCTTATCAATTTTTGGCGTTGTGCTATATTCAGTGTCATATTTCGCTCGACTGTATATCTTAAAAACTTTGCAAGGGATGACGGAAAATTGTTAAAACATACATCAACGTTTCACCCTGTCGGAAAAATTTAAGATCAAAAAGAAACAAACATCAACTTCTGGTTTAGACCAAGTTCCACCAAAGTTATATACGAGTACTAAAACAAAAAGGCGCTTCTGACTTCTTACGGTACTCAATTTTTCGCGCAACAATCATTTTGAGTTTTTAAATGAAGGGACAGTTATTGAAGAATCTTAAAGTTTAAATCTATGTTCTTTACATTCGCCAGAGACTTGGAACGAGTCGGGAAAGACTTCCTCTGTGACGGTACCAGATCATCTGGAGACCTTGTCTTCAGGATTGACAAGCCTTAAATCGCGTCTTCCAGGAAGTTGTTCGCTCTAATCAGAGCTTCGGAGTGTTGCTTCAGATATCCTTGTGTCTTCATCATGATCTGGACTCATTTTTCGTACTTCGTATGTATATCTCCGGAGAGGAATTGAATCGAACGAGTTGTAATGCAAAAGCCTTTAATACATTTCACACGCGATCGGTTAGGAAGTTTTAAGGCCCTCAGAAATTCCACGTCGGCGTTTAATCTTTGGAAATTTGCAATATCTCCGCTTTTGATAGCACATCTATGTGTGTTATTCGTGCTGAATTTTTTGCTGTCTAACCCATCAAATAAGTCGTTTATGGTTTTGACGAAAATTTACATCTGCTCAGCACACTTTACCATGTATTCAGAATTGGCAAATAAGTTTTGTCTAGGCGTATTTGTGTTACCGTGAAACGTTGGGTCATTAAGTGTAATAATATCGTATTTTAACAAAGTATTACGTATGGAGACTATAAGATGACAATAGTCATACATGCAGAATATTTTTGTCTTTTCGTGAATAAAAAAAGGTGTGCTCTCTGAAATTTGTAGCTATTTGAAAATACTTGTGTTATAGAGTCCTCGGGCGCAAACCAAGATTTTGACGTTAAGTGTGAAATTTTTCCGCGTTTTAATATTTTTTTTTACGATCCGTAGTAAATTGTTCGTATGAAGACATTTGGTAATATAGTACGAAAAAACATATCCATACCACTTGGACTAAATTGGGATGATATTGGCGTCAAAACCGGGTGCAACATAACGAATGGGCCCCCAACGTTTTAGAGAAGTCTTATGTGGTAAGTAAAACGAAGTTCGTCGCGCATAAACTTATATGCTTTTGAGGAAATATAATTAATATTTTTGCTCTTTTTCGCTATATAGATACTGTGTAGTATTAACGATCATTTTGGAGAAATTAATAGAAACCTGTGCTGGAAGATTCATTTAGAGTTTTATTTTCTTCCTCGCGCTGCTCTGGTAATATCGAGCAGCCTGAGAAAAGCAGCCTCAAACTCTTCTAAAGTTAAATCATCTTCATTTTTAGGTGCTTTGGCATATGTTTTAGTAATAAGTAGACAAACCCATTTAGGGCCAACACTAGGAGAGCGACTTTTATGGCAATGGCTCCAAATTTAAGCAAGGAAAAACCCCATCTAAAAGTTTATACTTTGTCATAAATTTAATCTCAAAATGACGTTGGCAAATAAATAGCTGACTTATTTTTTCCGGCAGGGCATATTGTACGTGCATACATGCATTGGCATTAGGGCGCATCACCACAAAAAAGTTGCTTTTCTGCATCGGAATTATAAAATTCAATATTTTCAGACATACATCAAAATATTTCGCTGTAATATTGATATTTCGTTTGATGGACCGATTAGAAGATACCTCCAAAATTTATTTTTACATAGTATTTATAAAGGTTACTAAACATTTTTGAAACCAATTCTGTTGGAGATAGAAAGTCGTGGGCTTAAAAAAATGTTGGAGAATTGGTGAGGCGTCGCCCGATGTGGAAACAATATAGAACGTTCATCCCCGAAACTACTGTAGCAAACTACCAAATTTGATACACATTATTGATTGTAACTTAATAAGTATAATTTCGAAAATTAAGGAATTTGGGGAAAACTACGCCACCTCTCATATTACAAAAAAAAAAATATTTGGTATTTTATTAAATCTAATACAGGGATAAATTGTCAAAAATCTAAATTTCAGAACGTTAAATGTATAACCCGGCCTATTCTGCATTTCGATTCCGACAAAATTTGATCGTTTTGAAAATTGTTGCCTTTGACTAGTCAAAATTAAAAGTAATTAGTTAATAAAACCCTAATATAAGCATATGTTGTTGCCAGCCAAACCTTTCATATTTAAAAATTCATATTATTGGAAATTTATAAGTCTTTATTGTTGTAATCTGTATTCAATTAGTTTGATACATCTGTGACAGAAAATTTCTATTTAAAAACTACTTAGATAAATAAGCATGAAACCGACCTGTTCTTGATTCCACTTCAACGCATGCAAAAAGTTCCATTTTGTCATGGTTCACAAATAATATTCGAACTTAAACTTTCATTTTCGTGGCATTTATTATTTGTTCGAGCTTTCGTTTGAATCACAGTTTTTGAGACAAACCATTTGTAAACAAACTTCATTAAAGTTCGGTTTTGTAATTTAAATTGCTTTAAAGGGCTGTTTAGAACTCACACCGAAACATCATTGTAAAATTTTTAAAGAAACATAAATAATTGACAACAGGTGGACTGGTTATCGACTCGGAATGATAACTAAGACCATCCGAGCGACTTTTCCTCTAGCCTAGACTACTATTTGGAGTACGATCCTCTATGCTTTTCATCTGTGGATATGATAAAACGTTATCTTGCTTTGGTCTATCCTCTGAAAGTATTTTTCGCAAAATATTTACCGTCGAGGAGATTCATTGACGAATGGAAGCTAACTTCCATAACGCCAAATTTTAAGAATGACATTAAAAAGTCGTTAGGAATTATAGGCCTATTTCAAAGCTCTCGACTATCTCAAAAGTGTTTTAACACGCAGCCAATGCAAATTTGAGTTTTGCAGTTAAATCTTTAATATCTGCAGGATCGAAACTAGCTGATTTTACTGAATACTGCATTGAGTTCTCCCCGCCTTTTACACGTCGACAGCAACAATGATTTCGATAAAATCCCTCATAGAGTCCTAACTTAAAAAACAAGCTAAGACAAGCTTTCTTTCTGCCTTTCTGCTAACATTTCTTACCATAGGATAATTTCACTGATGCATCTTCTTTGTAATCTACGTTTTTTGCCACAACCAATATGGGAAATTTGTGAAATTGGGAGCACCTTTATTCACTTTCACAGGAAATTTTTAAAATGAAATAGTGGAATTGAAATGTGAAAATGGGCGGTAAATTTTTTATTAAACATTAATTGTATAATAAAAAAAATAATTGAACTTCTAAATAATTATACTTTTAATTCAATTGAGGTACACTCTATTTTTTCGCACCACCAAAATTATAGCAAGTGGTGGTAAGATAAAATGTGTATGTGTAGCACACTCTGTCGGGTGGTGGCGGGTCTAAAACTCGGCTAATTATTTTCTGTCCTTAGTAAATGTGCGTACAGATCACACCACCATCAACATCCTTGTTCACCACGTACCGGATATTTAATAACCGTAGAGCAAAGAACGTACTTTACTAACAAATAACGTAGATTACAAAGAAGTTCCATACTTTCACCGGATATGCCAACATAATATATTAGCTAATTTCACCTGTTCTGGTGGTATGGTGATTGTTTTGATGTTCACTGATTGATATTAGAATCTGATTGGATTCAATTGGTCTGAGGTGTGGTGAAGTAAGCTAACACTTCTTCACACAGGATAATTTCAGTGACGCAACTTCTTTGTAATATACGTTTTTACAGGAATTTGCCCCTATTGGCATTCGAACTGACGTATTTTGGACTCTCTCTTCTTTTTGCGAACAATACGTCCTCCTCCTTTCTCAACTTCCAGTATCGTTCGCATACAGCGCGCGTTGCACTGGATTGCAGCGTAGCCCTGTAGACAGCATCTTTACGTACCAGTTGTGGTTTCGGTCGCTGAAAGCCAATGACTTCCTTAGCGGCGGTATGTAGTGATAGAGAAATGTGCTCCCAATGCTCGCGAATTCCAGTTTGATGCGAACTGTTCTTAGTTAGCGTGAGAGTCGAGTAGCGATTGTAGCTTTCCGACGTCGAACTTTCCTTTTTATTTAGACGCACACTTTTTGTTGCACCGAGGCATATGTGCATCTTGGCTGCGACAAGATAATTATCCGAGTCGATATTCGGTTCTCGTAGTATAAATACGTACGTCTAATATACTGGAAACATCCCTTCCGTCTATCGCGATATGATCGATTTGGTTTCGCGTTTTTCGATCTGGAGAGAGCCACGTGGCTTGGTGGATCTTCTTGTGCCGAAATCTGGTGCTACATTCTAACTCGTTTTGAACCCCGGCAAAGTCGATCATTCTCAGTCCGTTAGCGGAGGTTTCGTCTTGGAGACTAAATTTTCCGACAGTGCTACAAAGATACCTTCCTTAGCATGATTTTGATATCCGTATCTGCTTTCATATAAACAAATCATGATGCTTTGCATTGTACATTGCGTTGCGTTGGCATGCTTGTATTGGACAACGTCCCTTATTTTATATGTATACAACTACTACAAGTTACACGAATAAACGTACAGTACACCGGCTTGCCCATTCCACAACTGCATAGTGGATATTTGTTGGGTGATGAAGATAATAGTTCTGTTCTATTTTAATGATTTGCTTTGGGTATTCTGTTGTTTTAATGGTTGTAAAATCGACAAATTCAGCAGTGCGTCTTCTACATATCTAATTGAATCTGACGGATTTCCATATCTTCTAAACAATCCGAAGGCCATAAAAGGTGGCGAGACCCTTAACTATATGAAACACACAAGAGAAAGATTAAATTAGTTATTTCCCTACTTACAACTATATATACTTAGCATTCATTTAGTAAACAACGTTGGTTAGTATATGTTAAAAATAAAATTTTTTCTTTACTATTTCGCAATCAAATGATTGAGTTGTATTTATTCAATATTTCTATTTTTTGCAGTTTCGTATTATACTTCTTCGGACAATAATAAATTAGAGGGGAATACAAAATACACAACATACATATGTATGTATCTGAATAAAATGTTTCACTTTGGTTACCTAACGTCTGCATAGTGTGCTCTTATAGTTATCAATAATATCATAATATTACTTTTCAACAGAAACAAATAACCATATTACTCATGCATAAAACGGCTTTAAGCATATGCCGGTATCTCTAACCACTAATTGAGTTTTTTCGATGGTGAGATCGATTTTAAACCTATTCGGTAAAGTCACTAATTTATCAGCTGGTCTTGTAGTGCGATTCACTAACTTTAAACGGTGCGACAATCGCAATTTTTGACGACAATATTTGTCGTTTGCACTAACGATTGTGCGATTCACTAACTTATTCTTAATGATACTTAACAGCTGTCTCGATATATTCATTCAAAGTGGCCCCTCTGTCAAACTAAATGTCAAAATAAGCGAAAAGCACAAAGAGGAATAGAGAAAGAGCAAATGAATACCTGCTGCCAAATATAAATTTCAGAATTTTAATTATATGTATTTCATTAAAGTGAAATAAGATACTTGTTTATTTCAAACTACAAACTTTTATAATTCTTTTTATATATTGTAATGTTCCATTGTAGCAGAATTCCGGACTACCTTTGAGTGGTTTGATAGAATAGTCATCAACTCGACTCCAAGGAATATCCGGAATCACCTGCAAATATGCCATTTTTCTAGTTTTCAAAATTCGTGTTGTGGTCGAGCGTATTTAGGATTTACATTGTATATTTACATTTTTTTAATTTCGTACTTCGTAACTGGTCGCTATCAACGACCCGTTAGTGAGCAATGGGGAATATGCATGAGCCAGTCAGTCATCCGTAAGCTGGCATTCATTAGGTAACGGATACAATCAATGATTCGTTGAATCAGCACTATACTTTAGTTTTTGTACTTGGATCCTTGATAAAAGTTTGCTTTTACCATTTGCACATTAATTGAATGGTAGATATGGTGGTTGGCAGAAGCCTTCTCATGTTTCTTTGGTGCCAAAATTGATATATGTACATATAAGTACAATCGACGGCCCCAATAGTGCCTACCACGAAGAGTGACGACGCTGAAGCAAGCATTTCTTTAGCATCCTGGGTCATAGGAAACCTCACTTTCTGTTGCATTCAAATGAAAGGGATTGTCCACATCCCGAAACAAACTTAGATTAACTGTTGGAGCGCTTACTTCTTCCTCACCTCGTTATAAATCATATGCCAAATATTTAAGCGACATTATTTAATGTTCTTGTTTCAATTTTAACAAAAGTTGAAATCACGACTTTTTCTTTTCTTGGTTGAGTTAGCAACATCAAATTTGCTGTCGTTTAGTTTTTGGTAATCGACTAGCTTACGACAACAGCTGATTCGGCGAATGCGAAAATCGTTAAAAAATGGATACTGAATAGCAACATCGTTAAAGTTTTCGTTAAGATGAGTTAACCATGCGAATATCGTGAAACTAAGTTAGTGAATCGCACCACTGAGCACCATATTCTTCAAAATTTTAAAGAGCAATAAGGATGTTGACAAAGAATTGACAAGATATATTGTGTACTATCGTTGAACATATTTTTATTGCGGCACAATATTTGGTGAAATTTTTTGAGATTGTTGCTTCCAGAATACCGAAATCGTTTCAAGTCACTAAAAAATGTCTTTAATTGAAAGTCTCAAATTTAGTGACTTGAGATGGGCTGAGTTACCGAATATCAGCATTATATACCTTAAACAATGATGTTTAAGTTGTAAATAGTAATATTAAGTTTGAAGTAGCTAAAATATGTATAGTTTAAAACAAAAGTGAAAAGCTTTAGTGGCACATTTACAGTATCCACTGGGATGACCGTATTTACGTTGTTATGAATGTCTGAAGTATTGGAGTGATAGTAAAGTTAGTGTGATTGATTCTCATGTGTTTCAATTAGTGTAAATAAATCATCATTTTCATCCCGTACAATGCTGTTTCATAAATCATCACGTAATCCGAATATGCACGTAGACCAGCCACTTCTGCCGGCGAATTGGGATATACTTCGACTATATGCTATACGTTTTCATTTGCATTTCCTTTCCTGCCCTAACTTTTACCTAGTGTTAACGTAGCTCTTCGAGCATGTCGTTATCCTGATCAAGACGTGTACCTGCTAGAGCGAACTTTTGTCCAGGTAAATTGTTATGCACCTTTAGTGGTTTAGGGGTATCCATCAGTTCCGCCTTCAGATGCCTCTATACTATGACTGGAACCCATTTTGGCAGGAGTAAAAAGTTGCGTACTTTTTATGTATATGTTGATACAATGTACAGAAAACACTGAGAATGCCGCTGGATACTTGTGTAGCTGGCTTTGAAAATGATGTTTTTCTATTTTTACTTGCATCTTCCGGAACTCTGTGTGGCACAATCGGAAAGGAAAATAAAATATTTACATTAATAATAGAGTTCACCTATATGAAGCGCGTAAATAATGAAAATAATTACTTTTTGCTTATTATAAAAACAAAAAAAACTAAGAAAGGGACGTGCCCCTTAATGAAATCCACCATGGCCTCCTGCTTATATAACTCCCCCAATTACAGGTTTCCCTGCTCTTTCAAACGCCATAGCTCCTCATTATTTTCGGCTACTTCCTGTTCTCGTACAATTTTTATTCTGCCAATTGACAATTTCTATGGTGTTCCCTTTTGTTTTAGCATATTTGTTTGATATTAATTTACCTTTCTTTTATATGAATGTCTTTTTTAAAATACGATCACTCTGACTTTCGTTGCGGATAAAAGCGGCCCAATCAGCTGTTTTTTTTTTAGTATTTCGTTCACTGCCACTTCAATTGTGTTCAAGTAGGCGAATTCTTTTTGCGAACGATGGAAATCGATGACGAAATTCTTAGTTCGCCGGTACTGTGCGTAAGCTATTAAGTAGAAATTTCTCGATGATTTGTATAAAATTTTATGTTGGGAATCAGCTGCCTCAGGTAATTTTTTTCTGAATAACATTTTCGGTCATTCAGGAAATATTTATTTATTTATTCATCAATTAAAGTACAACTTAAATAGATTACTAAATACTAAGGCTTACATTAAATATTTGGTACACTATACGTTGAGCTTCATTACTCACAATTCAAAAAGTGGATCACCATATTCAGTTTTGTCTTAAAAGTTCCTCGTGAGTTAGGGAATATGTCCAAATTTTTACAAATTTGATTAGGCTGCTTTAAACAACGTGTAAAGGGTTCTTTAGGACTAAAATTCGTCCTACAATAAGGTAAATGGAACATATTGCAGAGTCTAAATGTACGAGGAGGGCAATTAAAAATTATTAGCTCCAGTAAGAAGTGGCATTTGATATGATTCGTCACTATGTCCCTTATAAACATTACGGAGGAAATTTTTCTTCGCATTTCTAATGTTTTCAATGCTTACGAAATGCATCTACTTTTATATTTAGGCAAACTACAAGGCCAATGAAAGGAATTAATGGTAAATCTAGTGAAACGTTTCTGAACTTTCTCAATTCTCAAAGAAGAAACAATATAGAATGCATCCCAGATGATGCTCCAATACTCGAGCTTCTATCTGACAAGAGAAAAATACAAATTCTGTAGCGTAAAAATATCCCGGAATTCCTCTCTACGAAGCGGAGCATAGAACTAGCTTCGCAATCATAAAGTCTGTATTCATAAATTTTTGAGAAGGTAGTAATCGAAATCAGTCGCAACTTTGCGTCTACTAGCATTTGCTGCCATTTACCAGCATTAAAAGGCAAAGAGTTAGCATCACACCAAGTTTCCAACCTTGTTAAATCCTCTTGAAGTCTAATGCAGTCAATTACGTTCTCTATACAACAACTATATTTTTGCAAGCCATCTGCAAATATCAGACAACGCGATGTCAAGAAAACGTCTGGAATGTCATTAATAAAGATTAAGAAAAATAATGGCCCAAGATGGCTGCCTTAAGAGCTGAAAATCCTTAAATGTCGGCGAGCTGTTAAAAGTAGTATTTTCTACTCTGATTACAGATTGAGAAACATAAACACAACGAAAAAACTCTGCAAGTATGTTACTAATTTTCTGTATGTCCGATGATGTTTCTTCCAAAGGATGCATTATATCCAGAATTCCGGTGCATTTTTTCGTTATAAAAAATGTACTGTTTCCCTTATTCCACTCTCTACTTTAGAAATGTAGTTGTAATATATTGTAGAAATTTGTTTAGGACATCAAACTTTTTTTGCAACCAAGTCCTCCATTATTTTTAGATTTGCAGTTCAGTTTGTATGCTCTTGATTTCTTTTTATTGTTGAGCATAATAAGCCTAGAATTATACCACGCAGGCTTGGACTAAGATTTAACAGGCCCTCCAGCTTGTCTCAAAAAATATCATAGATCTGTGACAGTTTGGGATTGTTTAAAACAGATTCCCAATCAACCGAATTCAATGACCGCGATATCTGATCGAAATCGACTTTATAGAAGATATAGTTTTTGGAAGTATTAACTACTGATTTGATATAACTTATATGTTTAAATCGTGCACATAATGCTTTGTGATGTATGAGTGCGGAGTAGAGGATGAAAAGAGGAGCTCGACATCAGAATTTAGATCGCTCTCTATGAAAATTAAATCAAGTAAGCGATTGATATCATTGTGAAAACTATTAATATGGCAGAGGTTATGTACATATATTCGGCAAAAGTGTCAAGTACCTTACATTCACTCACGCTTGTTACTCCATGTGGTACTAATTGTTTCGCATCCTCGCCGAAACACCAATTAACATTAGGTAAATTGAAGTCACCCAAAATAATTATGTTTTGATCAGCAGTTAGGATACTTAATATTGTGCAACAATTGTGTACATGGGTTTTGAATATAATTCAATTGGTCTTGGATACGATTTTAAAAGCGTTGGCGCACGCTATGGGTTTGAAGGATTGACGTCACAAATGAGTCTTAAAAAGTTGATTTTTCAGAGTTTTGGGTGATTTTTACAAAAAGTTAAGCACAGAAAAATAAATGTGAAGTGCCGAGCTATGTATTGTAGCAGTTGCAGCGAAAATAAAATTCCAAGTGCAGTTATCACCTTCCTTTTCTTCTCGCTATTTCTGTAGTATGATCGTCTGTGACGTGTACGCTGCCGGCGTTGTCGTAATCTGGTTTTCTATCACTCTTGTTGTCAGTGCCCATTATAGCATCTATTGGCTGAGAGACTGAGCAAGGGATAGGAGAATTGAGTTACGGCCCTCTTTCGGACATTGTTTACAGCAATACTGCTTATTCGATTTCTGTAGGTATTCAATATCAGCCGGCAATAAATTTTCACAAATCTAATGCAAATTTTACTTTTGGCTGCCCGCGGTAAACCCTCTGGCCGCATATGCATGTCATTTTCGGAAATGAAGTGTCCACGCAAAACGATAGAGGTAAATCGAATCACTATCGCACGAGTGATTATGTGTAATGATCAAGAAAAACACGTCCGCACAGTACAAAAGCCATGCAATAAGTTACGCATTACTGGCATGCCATTTGATTATAGTTTTACTATATATCAATATCAATATTGCCACCTAGTATAAGCAGCAGCGCAATACTGTTGGCCGATTTACTAACATGCGTACTAGAACTGGGATTTCGGTAAACTTTATAAAGGAAAACGCAAATTTTAGCATCCTTTCGCAGAAATTAAATAAAGTGCCGTAATAATAAAAATAAGTTTAAGGCATACTTTGAGGGCGAGGAGTTTTTGATTGTGGCTATCTCGGTAGTCGTTAAAGCTACAAAGTCTTTGAAGTTGAGTATCGTAAAGGTATTCAGAATCCCTGATTGTGTCAATACCAAATTTTGAAGAAATCACTGAAGCACGTCCGCTCGAAGTCAGTTCGATAGAATTCCATCCGCTGGTCTGTCTTGAGTCGTCCGATGAGTATGAAAAACTCAAAAGTCATGTCCGCAAAAACAAAGCACGTCTACCTGATTTGCAAGTAATATGCAATAATGTGTTATCATATTGTGACTGAATTTACTTCATGTTCCAGTTAATTTATCAATAATATGGCTTAGCACCTGTGTAGTAACCCCGCAAACCGCATAACCGTGAGCTTGCTTTTCTCACAACAGTCCAACCACGAACTTAGATACGTTCTTTGCACAAGAGTAACTGCGTGCAATGATAACAGCAAAACTATTAGGATGTAAACTATAAGTTACAAACAGACAACTTAGTAATTAATGAAGTCTATTATATAACTTAAAACGTATTTTATTTAGCAAAATGACTTCCTTCACTGTGGCCCAGCTTATGAGAACGACCAAAAAATCCTTATAACAAGGATATAAAATCGTGGTCGAAATTGTTTGTTGAATTTAGACTAAGGAATCTTTATTTACTATTGTGATGGACAATTAATTAACCATAAACTGCTTAAGTATATTTTGCTATAGACGTGAACTGAATTAATCATTTAATGTTTGATAAATAAAGGAAGAAACACAAAAATATGCTAAATATGGACTTAGTCATAATGTGGGAAGGACTGTAAAAATTTATAACTGTTCAATAAAAAACAAAAAACATTTTTTAAAATCTGAAATGAACCATTTCTCTAAAGTGCTAGTCAAGGCGAATTCATGTAGTTACTATAGGATATAGCAGCCGACTTGATTTTAGTGGCCTTAACTTACCAAGCAAGCGGGATGTATTAAAGTATTATTTTTTTTTGTCTAAACACGCGATGTGCTAGGCCAAGTAAAAACAATAACAACCTTGTCATTCATTCAGTGACTAATGATTTTACTTATGAAACAAGTCAGTTACCACCACTATCAGAGGTAATAACTTCATTGAAACCACGAGCTTACATCAAAATCAAAGAACGTAGATTACAAATTATCCTGTGGTAAGAAATGTTAGCTAACTTACTTGCTATTTCTTTGCCAAAAGTTACTCGGCGTTCAATTTTGCCATAATGTGCGACATTTTTCGCATATCTGACAGAGCGCTTCATGTTTAGCAATAGCTCTTTTCAAAATTTTGACTGTTTTTATACAGCTCACAATATTTGTCATCAATGTTGGCCTAATGAAAACCAAGCATAAGCATTAAGCAAACGAGATAGATAAAGGCATCTATATTAGAGCCTTTGATCGTTCGAGAAGCTTATATATATGTAGGTATGTACATATGTATATATTGCGATTATTTCTTACCACAGACTAATTTCACTGCTGCAACTTCTTTGTAATCTTCGTTCTTTCCCACAACGATAACCAATATGGGAAATTTGTGAAATTGGGAGCACACTTAATCACGTTCACAAGAAATTTTTAAAATCAAATAGTGGAATTCACATTTGAAAATTGGCTGTATATTTTTTATCAAGCATTAATTTTATAATAAAAGATATAATTGAACTTTTAAATAATTTATAATTTTAATTTTTAATTCATTGGAGGTATACTATATTTCTCGCACAGCACAATAATAGCTAGTTGTGGTAAGATAAAATATCAATGTATAGCGCACTCTGTCGGGTGGTAGGCCTTACTGGCGGGTGTCAAACTCCGCTATCTATTTCCTGTGTATAGAAATGTTCGCCGCCATCTCTAACTTATTTTAACGATATTCACATGGTCAAAGAACGTAGATTACAAAGACGTTGTATCAGTAAAATTAGCCTGTGGTAAGATATGTTGGCTTGCTTCACCACAGCACAGACCAATTGGCATATCCCGTGGAAGTATGCAACTTCTTATTAATATACGTTCTTTGGCATGGTTAACTCATCCTAACGAAATTTTTAAAGATTCAGCAGCAATTTTTTAACTATTTTTGCTAGGCGATTATCAAAAACTAAACGACAACAAATTTGATATGGTCAACTAAATCGAGAAAAGAAAAATTCGTGAGTTCAGCTTAAACAAAAGATAAATTTAAAAATTGGTGATTTGTTTTATTGAAATTAAAAATAATGTCGTTTGAATATTTGGAATATGATTTATCTCGAGGTGACGAAGAAGTAAGCGGCCCAACAGTGGCTAGACGTTTACTCCGGGATGTAGACAATCCCTTTCATTTGAATGCTACATACTTAATTACAGAAGCTGTATCGGTTAACTTCACACTTGGCTGCTAAAGAAATGTTTGCTTGAGTGTCGTCACCTTTTGTGGGAGGCACTATTGGGGCCGTCGCTTGTACTCATGTATTTGGCGCCAAAGAATCATGAGGAGGCTTCCAAACATATCTACTATGTCAACCACCATATCTACTTTCAATTATTGTTCAAATGGTAAAAGCGAAATTTTATCCAGGATTCAAGTATAAAAACAAATATATGGGTTATATTTAATATATAGATAAATGATCCTAATTAAAATTTTTTAAATATAAAACCTAATACCCTGAATCCCAACACGAATCATAATGGAGCTAATTTTTAAATCGTAAACAATGCCATATTTGCAGGTGATTCGGGATATTCCCTAGAGTCGAGTTGATGACTATTTTAACAAATCACTCAGAGGAGAGTATGAAATTCTGCTACAATGGAGCAATGCAATATATAAAAACACTTGTACATATTTGCAGTTTGAAATAAACTAGCATCTTATTTCACTTTAATCAAAATAATTAAAACGCACTCAAATTTTTATTCGGCAGCACGCATTCATTTGTTTTTTCTATCCCTTTTTGTGTTTTTCGCCCTTTTAATTTACTAATATGTCACTCTTTAGTACTTTGAATAAATACAAAGGCCAGCTGTTAAGAGTCGTTAAGTATTAGTTAGTGAGTCGCACAATCGTTAGTACAAACGACAAATATTGGCGACAAAAATTGCGATGGTCGGATCGGTAGTGAATCGCATTACAGACCATCACCAATAACCTTGTTCACCACTTGCCGGATATTTACAAGGCTATTCTGGCAACTGTCTTTAAACTCCCCGCAGTCATTTGAAACCAGAGACCTAACTGTTATGAGGAATATCGAAAAAAGTTGGTCCATAACTTTTACATTGAAGAAATAAGATTTTGTCATTTTTCTTAACAGTTATTTTTGAACTAAAAAATTTTTTGCTCCTCCATAAGTGTTATTCATAATAAAATATTTTTTTCGTCGCTCATAATTTCTATCTTTGACTTTTTTGATTTTGCATTGCCTGGTAAGAGTTATTCTCAAGGCAAAATATTTCCCGTTACTCATAACTTTTATTTTGAACTTTAATTTTTTTCCGTTGCCTCGTAAGTGTTATCGGTAACGCAAATTTTTTTTCGTTGCTCATAACTTTTATTTCCGATTTTTTTGCTTTTACGTTGCCTTGTAAGAGTTATTCTCAACCCAAGTTTTATTTTCGTTGCGGGTAATTATTATTTTCAAATTTATGTTTTTTACGTTACATAGTTGATTTCTTGAACGATAATTTTTTCCCTTGGTGAAAGCGAAAGACAAAAAGATGTTTTTTTTAAACAAGAATCATTTGGATGTCTTTTCACACTGTTTAGAGATTGAAGTCTATGTTATCAGCATACCTGAGTTATTTGATGTTGCGTTGCCTAACCAACAGAAGTTATTTTCAACTTTCGTTTTTAATTTCTTGCTCTTGATATTTTTTTAACACGCTATGTACAAACCATTACGATGAACTCAGAGAAATTGTTGAAAATGTTAACTTAACATTAGTCATTATGGTATATATTTGTACCATAACATCACTTCTGGCAATTACTCTGTCGTCAACCTCAGGTGTTCAATGCCTCCGCTTAGTTTAATATTACTGCTGTGTTCCAAAAGCAATAACCGCCTAAGTAGAGAACCTCGAATTCAGGAAGAAACGCTTTAAACATTTGGATTGTAAAACTTATCTTATGGGGAAGCCAAAACTTGTTTGTGTATGCTTTTATTAGCATTGTATTTCACTTATGCATTGAACATTACGATAGCGTTCATAACTACTTATATTTTGTCTTACCTCGACTTAGGCGGTTATTGCTAGATATAAAACATGAGATTTAAGCACATTGAAACAACAAGTGCTCAACGAATATTGATGGTATTTGTAGTTGTTTTCGAAAAAACTACTTTTACCGTTTCTTTGCTATGCAAAAAAAAATCGCTTAAGACGTTTAATTGATATTCGTTGATATTCAGTGCGAGAAAATGGGTCGAAAACGAAACACTTTTATTCGTGAGTTTTTTAGTGAATGTGAAAATGGTTTCAAATGTAAAATTTGCTCTGCAAAATTTGTTGGAGACAACGTGACAAATTTAAAAAGGCACATGACTGCAGCTCACACGGAGCATTATGAACATGCTAAAAAAGAAATGGAAATAAGTAATGAGTGCAGTGAAAACAAAAAATGTAAAATTTCCATAAAAATAAGCAAAAATGAGGTGTCCAATGCTTGTATTGAACTTGCGACTAAGCATTTCCTTCCGTTTTCTTTTTTTGACACGGATGCATTTAAAACCCTCGTTGCACCAATTTTCGAAGGGTTAGGCATGATGCCTGTAACATCCACAACCATCAACGAGCTTATAAGTGAGCGGTATTTGCAAATAAAAAGTCACATAAAAGCTGCTGTAAAGAACCGAATTGTGTCCCTAAAAATGGATTCAGCAACGCGCCTCGACCGATCAGTGTTAGGCATAAACATGCAATTTATACACCAGCAGAAATTGATATGCTATACGTTGGCTGTTAAAGAGCTACACACTTCCCAAACATCTCAAAACCTAAAATCGGAAGTGCAAAACGTTTTAAATGAGTTTGACATTTCACTTAACCAAATTTACACCATAACCACTGACAATGGTAAAAATATGATAAAAACAGTTTCGTTACTAAATTACGCTGCCGAAACGGAACGAGAAGAACCACAATAAGAATTGGTAAGTACATTTTCTCCATGAATAAATGCTTTTAGTCATTAACATTTATGGGGTTGGTATCGAATTCTGTCTAAAATTCTTCAAAATTTAACTTTAACGAAGTTAAATTTGAGTTAACTGTGCCAACTTTTGATTATAACACAAAATTTTGTTTTTATTTTCAAACGTTTAATAAGAGAAAATTTATTATTTTGTAATTATATGCTTTTCATTTATGGCTTTGAATATAAATAAATCAAGGCTGTATGAAATGCTAACGAAACCACACGGGATTAAAACGTAAATTTTCCTAAAAGCAAAAATTATTTCCGTACACGTACGAGTATTGTCCTTAATAGCTTACATATTTGAATGAAATCAGTTTTGAAAAAAATTTACTATTTTAGCCAACTGTCAGGTGGAGTGACACCAATATATCATCAATCAAATGTGCTGCTCACACCCTTCAACTGGCTATTAAAGACTTTGTTTCCACGAAAAGTCAACTAATAGATCGAGCAAGACAAGTAGTGAAAACCTTGAGGACTCCAAGTTTTCGGTAAGAAGTGTTTATATCGATTTTTAAAAACATAAAAGAAACCCTTCGCTTACATTCTTAATAGTCATATATTACAAATGCTCAATTTGGGGAAGCCACCACTGGATGTTCCGACAAGGTGACCTTTATGATGCTGGAAAAGTTAATGGTGTATAAAGATGTATGCATAAATAACTTAAAAGACTCACTATCTTCAGATGAATGGAGTGAGGTAGAGTCTTTGGTGAATGCCCTAAAGCCGGCATATACATTAACACTTCAGTTGCAAGAACAGCAGTTATTGCTTGGAGATTTTTTTAAGTCTTGGCTAACAATAAAAATTATCTTAAAAGAGCAAGTATCGACAACTTCTTTGCCAAAAAACGCTTCTGGCATGTATACATCGAAGGGAAACTGAGCTGATTGATAATGAGGTGGTGTTAGCAGCCTTATATTTGGACCCTCGTTTCCGCCGCACACTCAATTCAGAGCAAAAAGATAAAGCTAGGCAGCATTTAAAATATCTAGCTCAGCAAATGATTCCGTCAGATGGGGTTGGTATCAAATTATAAACATTTCATAAAATATATAAACATAAACATATCTTCAAATATTTGTATGTTTATAAATAAATATGTACATATCCGTAATAGTTGACTATCTCTAAAATTTCTTCCCTAGCCGAGAAATACTTCACAATTACCTTCTCCAGAAGTATTTCCACGACAATCAACACCAAATTTTTTGATTGACGAGTCAACCAACCAAAGTACGTCTTCGTTGTTGAGGATTTCACTTCGGGAACTCGAGGTAGATTCGTCTTCTGAAGATGAGCAGCAAGATAAATCTAAAGAGCTGAAGGCGGCTTTAGCTGAAATAGATAGCTTTAAACCCACTCGGCTGGACGTAGATGCAGATTTATTGCAATATTGGGAAGAAAAGAGGTACACTTTTCCATTTTTACGTAAGATGGCTCACATTGTCCATGCAGTGCCGGCTACACAGGTTTCTGTAGAGAGAGCATTTTCTGCACTGCGGCTTTTATTATCAGATAAAAGGTACAACTTGGCGGATGAAGTACTGGCCAAAACATTATTTGTCAAACTCAATACATAATAATTTTGTAAATAAATATTTTTCAATGCGTACAACAGAAGCAAACTTTTGGAACCTGTAATTTATTATTTGTTATTTTAATTCACACTGAATCGAATTTGACCAGGTTTGGTTGTTATAAGAATCTAATTCTATCTAACTGGTTTTAACGAGCTAAGAATTATTGCCAAAGTGAACGAAAGGAAAGGATACTTCTTTGAAATGTACGTTCTTTGGTAATGGTTTTAAACCTCCAGCATCCTGAATCTCAGAAATGGAAAATCTTTAGAACAGAAGTACATAAACAACATTCATGGCAAATTTCACGATCTCTAATGTTTATGAGATATATTTTTTGATAAAACTTATCGTTTGGCAGAAAAATAGAAAAAAATCATAAATGTTGCTTTTAACCTCGTATACATACATTTTTTGTACATGTAGGATGGAGACTTTTCAAATTTTATTTATAATGGTGCTCCTATGATCAATCTTCATTTATATGCGAATTAAGCTAACAAAAAAATTCGAAAACAAAAGTTCAGACCAACGAAAAAAAAAAAATTGGGAATAACTCTTACCAGGCAACGTAAAAATAAAAAAATTGAAAAAAAAGTTAAGATCAACGAAAAAAAAAAAAAAATGGGAATAACTCTTACCAGGCAACGTAAAAATAAAAAAATTGAAAATAAAAGTTAAGATCAACGAAAAAAAAAAAATTGGAAATAACTCTTACCAGGCAACGTAAAAATAAAAAAATTGAAAATAAAAGTTATGACCAACGAAAATTAAAAAATGTTGTTAATAACTATTATAAAGTAACACAAACGATTATTTGTTAACCTACAGCCAACTTTTTCTTCCTCAAAAAATAAAATAACAGATATTTAGAGTCTCTGTTTGAAACTATTCTGGAAAGTATCTTGAAAGCTCTTTTCTGTTTCTTGGAAGACGAAGATGTGCGTTGGAGCATTGTATTGTTTTATTGAAGCGCATATATAAGTTGATGGATCTTTGATCCTGTTATTTAAAAAAATAGAAATACGGGCCAACTCAATTAAAACTATAGTACACAATTTGTCAACGTATTGACTTTAGACTGCAGCCCGTCCCGAACTCGACTGCCTGATCGTCTTCCTTGAGCACTTCTACATTTGATTCTGTGCAAGTTATGTAGCGGCAACTTGTCTGACCACCCTTAAACAATCGCGGTAAGCATTCTTCTTCAGGTAGTAAATCTAGTGCTTCCTTTTTACAAACCATGGCAGTAGTGAGGTGAAGGCAGCTATCCTTGACCCCATACGTTTGTTGCTGATTCATCAGGATGGTTTTGTATCTCAGATCCACCCGCTGACCATCCTTCCAAATTGCTCTCGTGATTAGGTGGTTAAATCTTGTTTGTGCTACCTTCGGCATGGAGAGTACGTATAACAAAATGGTGCCATGTGTGTGGATCGAGGGTTCACTGTACTCAATGGCTTCGATGACATTGCTGTAAGGAAGTACTTCTATCTCGCTTATCAACTGGTTTATTTCCTCTTTATTCAAAAGATTGCTGTTTATAACTCCTGCTTTGGTCATTTGGCAGGCTTGAACCAACTCGCTAACATCATCCTTGAGGATCATCACCTTGTGCAGAAGTTCTTGAGAAAATTTTACTGCGTAGTTCCGTATTTTTAGTAAGTTGTCTTTCCTGTCAATTACTGCACCCAATTCTCTTAACGTGTCGTCCCCGATGATGCCGCCGAATCCACTTAAAGTAGGTAATATAAAAAAATCGAATCCAGTGGGATTGCCCACATCTCTAAATAACTTAAGCTGTACTTTCCCTTTTATGGCCACCGAACCTCCCACAGATGCCACATTGAATTGTTTTCTTACCGGGCTAGTTTTTGTCGCGATAGCTTTTTGAATAAAATTTTTATTTGCACCGGTGTCTATGAGGAAATCTAGCACGCGTCCATCGGGCAGCGTATACTCTAAGTATGGTACGCTAGATGGCCGGATGATAGAAAATCCTCCGCCTTTTCATCGTTCGTAGCTTCCTGCTCAACATCTTGTTCGTCACCTGCATCCGGTACAGTGTGAAACAATCCCTGTTGCTTCCGTGGAAGGTTATTGGTAAGTACATTTTCTCCATGAATAAATGCTTTTAGTCATTAACATTTATGGGGTTGGTATCGAATTCTGTCTAAAATTCTTCAAAATTTAACTTTAACGAAGTTAAATTTGAGTTAACTGTGCCAACTTTTGATTATAACACAAAATTTTGTTTTTATGTATTTTCAAACGTTTAATAAGAGAAAATTTATTATTTTGTAATTATATGCTTTTCATTTATGGCTTTGAATATAAATAAATCAAGGCTGTATGAAATGCTAACGAAACCACACGGGATTAAAACGTAAATTTTCCTAAAAGCAAAAATTATTTCCGTACACGTACGAGTATTGTCCTTAATAGCTTACATATTTGAATGAAATCAGTTTTGAAAAAAATTTACTATTTTAGCCAACTGTCAGGTGGAGTGACACCAATATATCATCAATCAAATGTGCTGCTCACACCCTTCAACTGGCTATTAAAGACTTTGTTTCCACGAAAAGTCAACTAATAGATCGAGCAAGACAAGTAGTGAAAACCTTGAGGACTCCAAGTTTTCGGTAAGAAGTGTTTATATCGATTTTTAAAAACATAAAAGAAACCCTTCGCTTACATTCTTAATAGTCATATATTACAAATGCTCAATTTGGGGAAGCCACCACTGGATGTTCCGACAAGGTGACCTTTATGATGCTGGAAAAGTTAATGGTGTATAAAGATGTATGCATAAATAACTTAAAAGACTCACTATCTTCAGATGAATGGAGTGAGGTAGAGTCTTTGGTGAATGCCCTAAAGCCGGCATATACATTAACACTTCAGTTGCAAGAACAGCAGTTATTGCTTGGAGATTTTTTTAAGTCTTGCCTAACAATAAAAATTATCTTAAAAGAGCAAGTATCGACAACTTCTTTGCCAAAAAACGCTTCTGGCATGTATACATCGAAGGGAAACTGAGCTGATTGATAATGAGGTGGTGTTAGCAGCCTTATATTTGGACCCTCGTTTCCGCCGCACACTCAATTCAGAGCAAAAAGATAAAGCTAGGCAGCATTTAAAATATCTAGCTCAGCAAATGATTCCGTCAGATGGGTTTGGTATCAAATTATAAACATTTCATAAAATATATAAACATAAACATATCTTCAAATATTTGTATGTTTATAAATAAATATGTACATATCCGTAATAGTTGACTATCTCTAAAATTTCTTCCCTAGCCGAGAAATACTTCACAATTACCTTCTCCAGAAGTATTTCCACGACAATCAACACCAGATTTTTTGATTGACGAGTCAACCAACCAAAGTACGTCTTCGTTGTTGAGGATTTCACTTCGGGAACTCGAGGTAGATTCGTCTTCTGAAGATGAGCAGCAAGATAAATCTAAAGAGCTGAAGGCGGCTTTAGCTGAAATAGATAGCTTTAAACCCACTCGGCTAGACGTAGATGCAGATTTATTGCAATATTGGGAAGAAAAGAGGTACACTTTTCCATTTTTACGTAAGATGGCTCACATTGTCCATGCAGTGCCGGCTACACAGGTTTCTGTAGAGAGAGCATTTTCTGCACTGCGGCTTTTATTATCAGATAAAAGGTACAACTTGGCGGATGAAGTACTGGCCAAAACATTATTTGTCAAACCAGTCTCCGACTATTACTCACAGCGAGCGGTTGTATATTTCTGTGTGCTTCTGAGTTTTGTGCTCTCACTACTTCTCGTGGAAACCACGTGCTTTGCCACCTTCTTTTCAACCTCCTTTATTTAAAAAATCTTAATCTAGCGTGAAAAAACTACTATTACTACAACAGTTCAGTGTTTTAGTGCAAAATGGCCCCCGGGCCCAATTCCCTTGGGAGTAATCGGTTTGCCCTGCTTGCCGATAACTCCAGAGTAAAGAAAAAAAAGGAAAAGAAATCCAAACAAAGCTCGACATTACTGATCTCTTTGTATTCCCTAATTTACCGACAGTTAAAAAAAGTAGTAATGATCCTAAGTACATAACTATTGAATCAGCTGAAGAAAATAAGACCCTAATGCAATACTCCTGCTTTGCTGTACACAAAGCCATCTGTGCTGTGAGTAGTGAAATCAATTCAGTAAGTGAGCTCCGCGATGGCAAAATCTTGCTGTTAGTTAACAATAAAAAAATAGCTGATCGTTTCATTGCATTGAAATACCTCCCTGGCGTCTGTAGCATAAAAGCCAAATATCACGACAATTTAAATCATACTAAAGCCACAGTATTTGCCCCATTTTTGAACAATGTAAGTGAAGCAGAAATTGTAAGTGAATTAAGTCCGCAAGGTGTAGTCGCTGCATACAAATTCCAGAAAAAACAGGAAAACAACCAATTGACACCAAACGGTGTCGTACTACTAACCTTCGACCTCTTTAGCCTTCCGGAGCAAATCGATATAGCCTGGCGAAAGGTTAATGTAAGGCAGTATGTACCCAACCCCATGCGGTGCAAAAATTGCCAGTTACTTGGACACACCGTGAAACATTGCAAGGGAAAAGCAGCATGCAACAACTGCAGCCTGCCTCCCCATAACCCTCTAAAATGTATACGTACCTTTTGCGCTAATTGTCATGCAGATCATCCAGCCTCTTCAAACAGCTGTCCAAAATTCATGCAAGCGAAACAAATACAAAAAATCAAAACTACAAAAAAATGCACCACGCGAGAAGCCACAAAAATATACAACTCAACTGTTTCTCTCCCCGAAAATGCACCTTCATTCTCATCTACTGTCTCAAGTAGCACAAATAATCAACAAATTAACTCATCAGCAAACGTTAGACCTGTCAATTCAGAATTATCTTCTCCTCAAATATCTGATGACCAATTATCTGAAAACACTCCGCAAACTCTCAATAACCTGTTCACCAAACTAATAAACGAATCAACCTCTCACTTTAGAGATCAGCACTCACTCAACCTTATTACACCCACACACACAGACATACCAGATCAGAGCCACTTCACTCTCACACAGCAACAGCATGATCACTATACCATGAACAACAATACAAACTTTGAATCAAACTCGATCTCTACTTTAAATCTCCCAATAAATCTCCCCATCAACAACACAAACCATATTAACACAAACTCTGCTAATTTATCTCCCGCTCTGGCGGAGGACTCAACAATGAGTACCGAAGACTATGCAGAAATATTTTCTGCTACATAGAAATCAACTCAATTAATATACATACTCATACAAACATAAATTAAATATTTTATAAATTCTCTTAAAAAATAACACGTATATAATCAACTTTAACCTATTTTTCATTGTTATCTTCACTTAATTCTATTTTCAATTTCCAATGTTCTCAGTATTACAATGGAATATGAACGGATTTTATAATAATTACCATGAGCTCCAGCTCTTGGTAAAGTCTCTTTCCCCATCATTAATTCTACTCAACGAAACCCATTTAGCCCACAACGTTAACGCTTTCTGTCCCAAGCAATATATTGGCATATTCTATAACTCTTCGAATATAACGTCTAGTAAGCAAGGCGTTGCAATTTTGATAAAAAAGAGCCTGCCTTATAAAAGAATTGCTATCCATTCTGCAATATCGGCAATCGCCGTCGAAGTTGATATAAACTTCAAGCTTAATATAATTTGCGCGTACATTCCACCTACACAAAGCTTCACAAATACCGACATCTTGCACCTATTGCAACAAGTTTCTGCTCCCGCCATTCTTGCGGGTGACTTCAATGCTTGGAGCCCAATATGGGGATCTCCAACATCAAACTGTAGAGGAAAACTGATTGAAGATGCTCTGTTGGCTTCCGACCTTATATGCCTTAACAATGGTAACGCAACCCATTTTTCTACCCACCGCACCTTCTCACACCTTGACCTCACATTGTGCTCAGCAGCTCTTGTTCCAAATCTCACCTGGAGAGTATCAAGTGATCTACACGGTAGTGACCACTACCCTATTTCTTTTGAAATAAATAATCGGCAATTTCGCCATGCGTATAATCCAAAACCAATATTCAAAACAGACTTTGCTGACTGGTGTACATTTTCAGGACTATGTGACATAGGCAGTAACAGTACCCCGTTTTCTTGCAATATAAATAGAGAAGCTGCCACAATACAAAAAATTATCCGCGCGGCAGCAAACCGCTCTATCCCGCAAACAAATAGAAATAAAACCTCGTACAATGTACCATGGTGGAACATTGAGCTTACACTTCTCCGTTCAAAAAAGCAATCGGCCTGGCATGAATATAAACGTTGTCAAACTCTCGAAAATTTAGTTAACTATAAAAAAGCGAATGCTTTGTTTCGTCGTAAAGCAAAGGAAGCTAAACGACAAAGTTTTCAGCAGTTCACTGCTAACATAAATCCCGCTTGCTCTCTTAAAAAGATATGGAGAGACATAAATATATTATCTGGTGGACCCAAAAATACATCAGTTACACGTTTAGATACTCCTGCCGAACATTTGTTTATGCCTGATCAAATTGCGAACTTCTTTGCAAACCATTACTCAAGTGAAAGCGCAAATGAAAATTTTAGCACCAACTTCCGAATTAGCAAAAAATCAATCCTAGATAGCATAAGTCAAATAGAATATACACTTTCCTCATCTGCAAAAGCAATAGAGTCAGAAATAACGATGTCCGAGTTTGAGTATGCCCTCTCGTCAGTTAAAGGAAAAACGCCTGGATTGGACAGGATATCCTATCCGTTAATCAAAAACCTGCCGAAGTCGATGAAAGTACGATTAGTTAAGCTGTATAACAACATTTTTGACACCGGGGTTTATCCTCAATACTGGAAAACTTCCAATATAATCCCAATACTGAAGCCCGGAAAATCACCCACTGAAGTCAATAGCTATCGTCCTATCTCCCTTCTAAGCTGTCTTGGGAAAGTAATAGAAAAAATTGTAGGCAATAGGCGGTCATGGTACGCAAAAAAAAATAAAGTAATAAGCTTTCAACAGGTCGGCTATAAAAGAGGGCACGGTACAGTTGATGCCTTGCTCAGTTTTGATCATTTTGTCGCAAAGGCTCTGTCCAGTAGAAATCATGTATCTGTTTTATCTTTAGATTTCCAAAAAGCATTTGATCGTATTGGAATTCACGTAGTCTTAAGACAACTACAAAAATGGAGAGTGGGCACCAGAACTCTAAACTTTATAAAATCTTTCCTGACAAATAGGAGACTTTCAGTCACTGTTAATGGATTTCACTCAATAACCCACAAGCTCTCAAATGGTACTCCACAGGGCTCACCTCTTTCAGCTTTACTCTTTATTATCGCCTTCGATGAGCTAAGCCTACTTCTTTCTAATTATAAAAACATTGAACATCAAATTTACGCAGATGATGTACTGGTGTACTCAAAGGTAAACGACACGGCTGCTGTCCAAAACACCTTCATTGACATTCTCTCCAATATTTCATCTTGGTCGTCAAATTCTGGCGTACACATTTCTTTAGAAAAAACAAATCTTCTCCATATCTGTCGCAAAAAGATATCATGCAACATTTCATTAAATGTTGACAACTGCATCATTATGCCAAAAGAAAAGTTGAGGATCCTAGGATTAATCGTAGATTCTAAGTATCTATTTAAAGATCATTGCAGTTATATAAGAAATTCGCTTGTACATAGACTAAATATTATTAAGTATCTCACTTGTAAACATAGCTATATACACCCTACTATTCTCATCAATGTTGTCAGAGCACTAATGCTATCCAAAATTGATTACGCCTTACCTATCTACGGACGCTGTGCAGCATCCCTAATGCGTAAAATCTCTGTGCCTTATCATACAGCAATCCGTCGGAGCCTCAGAGCATTTCCTACTTCACCAACGAAGTTTTTACTTGCTGAATCTGGCTTACCGAGCATCTTCAGTAGAGTGGCTGATGCAACATATCGCATTCTTGCGAAAAAACTAGACGGCACAAATATGGCATTAACAAAGACCTTCATTAGCACAAATTCACGGAAGAAACCACTAAGAATACCTTCGGCAGTATCCAGATCTCTTGAATATGCCAGGGACAATTTCATATCTTTTTACGGCGGCAAAAAGAGCGTTGATACATTTCCTCCTTGGTTCATTAGTCCAGCATCTTTTGAGAATGCCTTACTAAACTTGCCTAAACAAAGTACACCTAACGCAGTCTACCAAGCAAAGTTTGCTTGTATTCGCGACCACTATAGTGCATCGGAATGGCGTTTTATTTTTACGGATGGATCTAAGACATCAGACCACACCTCGTTGGCCGTTGTCAATAAAGATAGAAACGTAATTTGCCAATGGCTACTTGACCCGATGTGTTCAATATTCACGGCCGAAGCCTTGGCTATCGAACTAGCTGTTGAGCATGCCAAAAAAAATAGAGGAAAATATTTGATTTGTAGTGACAGCAAATCATGCATTGCGGCAATTCAATCACCTGCAAATACCCATAAGATAATCTCATCAATCAGAAACTCCCTCATTGCGGCTCGAAATAAAATTAAGCTTATGTGGATCCCAGGGCATGTGGGGATCTCAGGAAATGAACGCGCTGATACTGTCGCAAAAGAAGTTAAAAGATTCCCTACTCTAATGATTGACTTCATAAGTAAGAGCGATTTGTACAGATATATTAAAATAAAAAGAAAAAATCTGGAACTCATAGACTGGATATCGGAAAACCATCATTATATTGGAATTAACCCAAGGAGAACGACTCCAACCTATCCCGCAAACCTGGCAAGCAACATCCTGAAGCCGTACATACGTCTAAGACTCGGCCACACTATATTTAGCAACTCTCACCTTCTAACTAGGAGCGCCCCACCTTGCTGCCCTTTATGCAACGGCCCAAACACAGTTAAACACCTAATTTCTCAACATCCGAACACAATGCACTCTGAAAGCTCCGGCAGCAATTCCCCAATGGAGGCACTATCGACACCCAGCCACGACAACATTATGTATATTTACAATTTCCTTAAAAATAACAATATCCTTAATCTAATTTAGCGTAGTTTAAGATATCGTGGTTTAAATATTAAAATTATTCTCTTGTACCATTAAATTTAACGAACAAATGCTTCTTTGGATAGACATACAACAAAACTTTATATAAAAACGATGACTGAAAGCCTAGCAGCTAGTGTCATTTTTAAGTTTATGCTGTAATTTATTACTGTGTAAATTGTTGTAAATAAATAAATAAATAAATATTTGTCAAACTCAATACATAATAATTTTGTAAATAAATATTTTTCAATGCGTACAACAGAAGCAAACTTTTGGAACCTGTAATTTATTATTTGTTATTTTAATTCACACTGAATCGAATTTGACCAGGTTTGGTTGTTATAAGAATCTAATTCTATCTAACTGGTTTTAACGAGCTAAGAATTATTGCCAAAGTGAACGAAAGGAAAGGATACTTCTTTGAAATGTACGTTCTTTGGTAATGGTTTTAAACCTCCAGCATCCTGAATCTCAGAAATGGAAAATCTTTAGAACAGAAGTACATAAACAACATTCATGGCAAATTTCACGATCTCTAATGTTTATGAGATATATTTTTTGATAAAACTTATCGTTTGGCAGAAAAATAGAAAAAAATCATAAATGTTGCTTTTAACCTCGTATACATACATTTTTTGTACATGTAGGATGGAGACTTTTCAAATTTCATTTATAATGGTGCTCCTATGATCAATCTTCATTTATATGCGAATTAAGCTAACAAAAAAATTCGAAAACAAAAGTTCAGACCAACGAAAAAAAAAAAATTGGGAATAACTCTTACCAGGCAACGTAAAAATAAAAAAATTGAAAAAAAAGTTAAGATCAACGAAAAAAAAAAAAAATTGGGAATAACTCTTACCAGGCAACGTAAAAATAAAAAAATTGAAAATAAAAGTTAAGATCAACGAAAAAAAAAAAATTGGAAATAACTCTTACCAGGCAACGTAAAAATAAAAAAATTGAAAATAAAAGTTATGACCAACGAAAATTAAAAAATGTTGTTAATAACTATTATAAAGTAACACAAACGATTATTTGTTAACCTACAGCCAACTTTTTCTTCCTCAAAAAATAAAATAACAGATATTTAGAGTCTCTGTTTGAAACTATTCTGGAAAGTATCTTGAAAGCTCTTTTCTGTTTCTTGGAAGACGAAGATGTGCGTTGGAGCATTGTATTGTTTTATTGAAGCGCATATATAAGTTGATGGATCTTTGATCCTGTTATTTAAAAAAATAGAAATACGGGCCAACTCAATTAAAACTATAGTACACAATTTGTCAACGTATTGACTTTAGACTGCAGCCCGTCCCGAACTCGACTGCCTGATCGTCTTCCTTGAGCACTTCTACATTTGATTCTGTGCAAGTTATGTAGCGGCAACTTGTCTGACCACCCTTAAACAATCGCGGTAAGCATTCTTCTTCAGGTAGTAAATCTAGTGCTTCCTTTTTACAAACCATGGCAGTAGTGAGGTGAAGGCAGCTATCCTTGACCCCATACGTTTGTTGCTGATTCATCAGGATGGTTTTGTATCTCAGATCCACCCGCTGACCATCCTTCCAAATTGCTCTCGTGATTAGGTGGTTAAATCTTGTTTGTGCTACCTTCGGCATGGAGAGTACGTATAACAAAATGGTGCCATGTGTGTGGATCGAGGGTTCACTGTACTCAATGGCTTCGATGACATTGCTGTAAGGAAGTACTTCTATCTCGCTTATCAACTGGTTTATTTCCTCTTTATTCAAAAGATTGCTGTTTATAACTCCTGCTTTGGTCATTTGGCAGGCTTGAACCAACTCGCTAACATCATCCTTGAGGATCATCACCTTGTGCAGAAGTTCTTGAGAAAATTTTACTGCGTAGTTCCGTATTTTTAGTAAGTTGTCTTTCCTGTCAATTACTGCACCCAATTCTCTTAACGTGTCGTCCCCGATGATGCCGCCGAATCCACTTAAAGTAGGTAATATAAAAAAATCGAATCCAGTGGGATTGCCCACATCTCTAAATAACTTAAGCTGTACTTTCCCTTTTATGGCCACCGAACCTCCCACAGATGCCACATTGAATTGTTTTCTTACCGGGCTAGTTTTTGTCGCGATAGCTTTTTGAATAAAATTTTTATTTGCACCGGTGTCTATGAGGAAATCTAGCACGCGTCCATCGGGCAGCGTATACTCTAAGTATGGTACGCTAGATGGCCGGATGATAGAAAATCCTCCGCCTTTTCATCGTTCGTAGCTTCCTGCTCAACATCTTGTTCGTCACCTGCATCCGGTACAGTGTGAAACAATCCCTGTTGCTTCCGTGGAAGGTTATCGGACTTTGCCCCACGTTTGAATGGGTTAGGCCTATTCATATAGTTAACATTTCGCGTCTGGACTGAAGGATCAACCTCATCTTCTCTACAGGGTACGGTACTCCTGAGGTCGCCAATTGGACCTCGGAGGGAGCTGTGGAGGTTTATTTCTGTTTAGTGATAACGGACTGCTCGGTAAATTGTTAAGAGGCACCACCACATGGTTATTGGAAGTAGGAAAATAAGTGGAAAGATTGCGGAAGTTCACATTTTGCATCTCCAAGCATGCTGAGTAGGCCTGCGGCAGAGTTTTAGGACGCTGTATGAGGAGCATCCTAGACATCTCTCCGTTCAGGCCGCGGATAAAAAAGTCAAGGGCGCGGTTACGGTAAGTTTCCACAAGTACTTTCACCGCTTCGTCCGTGTAGGACTCCGTTTTAATTTTATTAATTATAAGGGAGAACTGGTGGTTCACCCTCGCATAAAATTCGTCGATTCTTGACCCCTTCTGTTGCAACCGATGCAGCTGGTGCTCAAGGGTACGGATATCGCGTTTGTCTGCGTAATGCAGCGAAAGGCATTCTTTAATTCTTGCCCAATTGCTATCAAATACATTGTACGATATCAAGGCAGAATCAGCAGGATCCCGCACCTTTTGCCGAATATGTTGCAAAATCGCACTATAGAGGGGTTTGCCCTTTACAACATCGAAATCGGAGAGGATCACTTTTACCGGGTGGATCCAGGACACATATTGCACTGGATTGCCGTCAAGGATTTGTAGCTCCTTGACGCAATCAGGAAGCCGGCTAATGTCCCTTATGTCAGCTTCGGTTGTGGGGGCTTGAGCCACCACCTCTTCTGCTGATTCGGGTGGGGGCCTAGCTTCCGACGCAGCAATCTTGGAACTCATTGTGTCCAAATGTGCCACTCGCCTTTCAAGTGAATTCATCTTCTCTATGGATGGCATTAATAGCCCCAGTCAAGTTTGATACAGTGTTCCTCAGGTCCTCTTTTGTTCACTTACAATACTATACCGAAAATAGGCATGTGTATCCTCTAGATATGTTTGGCCGTTGCCTGAATCCTTCTTCTAAGAGCTTGTCTTCCCTATGGGCCTCGATCTGTAGGCTGTAACTCCTTCGCTTTTCCGTCTTTTATTTAATACTTATTGTATTGTCACTGAACACTTCATTAATTTAATAAATTTTATTTTTGGTAAAACTGATCACAATGTTAATAATTAATTTTTAATTTTGTCCACTGTTTCTTCCAGGTTTTCCTGGTTCTCTAATTTTTTTCACTTCCTGGTCCCTGCTCGGGCGCCAGTTAAAGGATCGTTGATCCTGTTATTTAAAAAAATAGAATTACGGCCCAATTCGCCCAAAGTAAAACACAAGTTCTAAGGTTGCACAATATTTATTCAATTAAAACTATTGTACACAATTTGTCAACGTATTGACTTTAGACTGCAGCCCGTCCCGAACTCGACTGTCTGATCGTTGTGGCAGTCGCTTACTTTACACCTTCTTTCTCCGGCAGCGGCGTAATGGTTGTATAACTTGTTTACAACCCGTTGTCTGAGACCGTCCATGGCCTTGACTTCCCACGAGTGCATTATTGAATGCAACTGGAAATGTCGCCCGTTGCATTATGTGATGAAATTGAAATGTGCCGCAGTACGTGTAACTGACAGCCATGGGAATGTCGCAGCTACTGCGACAGGTGCGTGTTAACTTATATGTATAATAAGTTTATAATTTAAATGTTAGGCTAAAGTAGAATTCATATTTTTATAAAAGATAAAAATCTAAAGGCAACGAACAAAATTTCAAGAAAGCAAATTTATGTAGCATGTAAATAAATAAATCCAGAATTTTATTTCACATGTCCAAGGCATCGAACCCTGGATTATCGGAAAAGCAGTCCCGGGAAAACAAACTCGGCTGAAATGGACAGAGGTTTTCATTTACTTATTGCTTATCATCAGTAGACAAAAAGCTTTTCACCCTGAATTTTCAAAGGAGAGTTTTTGTGAAATATATTCGTGTCAGATTACAAACAGTCTTTACAATTGTCTTTCGAAAGACTGTAAACCAAAGAACGTAGATGACTAAGTAGTTGCATCCTTTCACCGGATATGCCAACAAAATATTTTAGCTTATTCCACCATACCAGAACAAATTTGACATTTACTGATTGATATTGCCACAACCAAAGAACGTATATTACAAAGAAGTTGCATCAGTGAAATTAACCTGTGGTAAGAAATGTTAGCTTGCTTCAGCACATCACAAATCAATTGGATCCAATCAGATTCGAATATCAATCAGTGAACGTCCAATTTGTTCTGGAATGGTGAAATAAACTAAAATATTTTGTTCGCATATTCAGTGGAAGTATGCAACTGCTTTGTAATCTACGTTATTTGATCTTGCGGTAAGAAATGTGAGCTTACTTCAACATCAAATTTGTTCGGGTATGGTGAAATAAGCTAAAATATCCAGTGAAGGTATTCAACTTCTTTGTAATCTAAGTTCTTTGCTTTTGCCGATTGATATTAGAATCTGATAGAATCAATTGGTTTCTGGTGTGGTTCTTTCAAAGAACGTAGAATTAGCATTAAAAGAGGTATACGAATTAATAATATATCATTAAATGACAATTGCCCGATTTGATTAATGTACATACATATGCGCGCCGAAAACCTGTGGCTTTCATGTAAAAATTTATTGCATACGGAATGCAGTGAGAAGAGGCAAAGTGTTCAATGAATGTAAACTTATGAATGTGATTCCAACTGAACCAATCCGGCAGAGTCATACCCCAAAAACCGAGGGGAGTAAAAAAAAGATGTCTGGGGAGAAGTAGCTGTACTGATTCATAATAATAATAATATTTTGGTTCTTAAACTATAGTTTGATGTTTGGCCAAACTTCTCCTACAATTTGTTGTGTTTCTTGATGTTGTAACACAAATTGAAGGAACTACTGTCTTACGCTGACTTCGAACGGCAAATGATTTTTGTGAAATATCTATAGCTTTTGCTATTACTTGCCCCATCCATGATGTATTGGCTGGAAAACGAGAGGCAGGTCCTTTAAAAAAGAAAGTATCGTATGTGTTTTTACGCAAAACGAAAGCATACGTAAAAATGCTTATGACATCTGTTGCAGTGAATGAACAGGTAGCGGTCGAAAGACGTTTGCACTACTTGGAAAACCTATTGACCCAAGCAAAATAAACCATTGCTACTGCGGATTGCAATGAATATAAATCCTTTTTATTTTGTTAAATAAACACAGTTTTGTTATTGTTTATATTTTTCTGAATTACATTTCTATTTTCTGAAATCGATTTGTGGTTATTTGGGTGCTTCATATAAATTTACTTCGACTGACTTAGGGCCGATATTCTTTCATTTTATTGTCTTGATATCGAATCTGAAAAAATCAAATTTATTTGCTCGCTGCATGTTCCAGAATTATTCAATAGATTGTTTTTATATTTTAGAATACAATTTCATTGAACTTCAAAACATCGGCAATTTCCATAAAAATAATTCTGTTTTTATTCTTGTCCCAATCTTCTAAACGAGCTAAGCTTAGCCTTTATAACTAAACATTAGCCCATGTTCGAAAATCATAAAAACACTGAACTTGGGCTTCACAAATTTTTTTTATTATTCGTTTATTTGATTAAAATTAATAAACTTAATTATTACAATAAGCAATGGTACAACGATAATATATACGTAAAGTGTCTCTAGATGAGCTCTCGAGTACTCCACTATCAGTAATCAGTAACATTTTATTAACTAATGATATTGTTTATATCTTAACTTAGTAGATATATAGTAGTTATACACTTGTATATTGTTTGCAAGGAAAAAAGGGGGGAAAAATACGATGTATAGATGATTTTATAATATAAAATGATTAAAAGAGGAAGAGGTGAAGCCCCCAAAGAGAAGAGAAAGATCGCATAGCACACAAAACCTGAAGCCCGTAAAAGTTCTTCAAAGTATTGGAAATTGTATTCGCATATGCGAAATTAGCCTGCAAAATTGCCTCTTTTGTGCAACTACAACCGACAACCATTGACAAGCAAATTTCCGTTCATTCATAAATTATAAATAAGAAATTTGTAATACTCATTGAAGCTAATCAGATATGCGAAATCTGTCCCAAATCGTCGTGAAATTTAACGCCGAGTACCTTGAGGTGTAAGCTCGTGGTTTCAATGAATTTATTACCTCAGATGATGGTGTTAACTGACTTGGTTCATAAGTATGTCAACCTTTCCATAATTTCCCAACATACACATAGACATCCTTTTGAATTGCATTTGCATTTCCCGATGAAAAACAAATCAGCAATCGACTTCACCAAATTATTTAACTTAATTTTCGTTTTTATTTCTTTTTTTGTACTTTTCAGAACTGGAGAGGATATACAAGTGATAGAAAGTCCTATACCGGATGTGATTTTATTGCAGCTGGAAGTGTTTTTTCGTGGGAGTCCAGAAAACAACAAATTGTCTTATTAAGTAGCACAGAGGCAGAGTACGTTGCACTATGAATAGCAGCAAAAGAAGCCGTGTATATCAATGAATTGCTTAACGAGATGGGTTTCGAGAACTACAAACCAATGATTGTAAACAGTGATAGTCAGAGCGCGCAAAAATTAGTTAAAAATCCTACATATAATGCACGAAGCAAACATATTGATATAAAATATCATTATATTAGAAACTTGCATAGGAATAATGAAATCATTTTAAATTTCATCTCACCATTGCTGCCCAGGTTCTCCAACTTGTCTTCCACATCTTCGACGGCATCTACACTGGCAAAGGGCAATGTTGCTGCAATTTCCACTTTGAGTTCATGTTCAAGCTCTCCAGTGAAACTACGCATAGGGCGATAAACTTTATTTACAAAAACTTTACACTTCTGGAATTTTTTTACATAGTGCCATAAGCGAGTATCTGGAAAAGACAATAAAGTTTAAAGTCATATTTATAATTAATCATAAGGAATTTACATAAGCCTTTTCCAAATTATCCAATTTAGACTTATATAATAATATGTCGATTTTAAAAATTTGGTTTAAAGGGATGTTGCATCTATAAATGCAATACAAACAAATGCTTAATAGATTCTTAGTATTCACGCAGAAGATAGGTAGTAGGCATGTATATGTAAAAGGTAAGTACATACAGTAATGTGCAAAACAATTGCATCATATATTTTTGTGATATATTCATGTATTCAAAGTTTATTTATTTAATTTATTGTTATAAAATTGTTTTAAAAACATGATTAATGGTCTAATAAAAACTAAACGAACTGAATAGATAAATATTGAATATATAGCAAAACAATTGGTGTTGTAAATGTTGGGAAACGCTCTTTATACGAAATATATACAAAAAGCAAGTAACCATATATAGTAATAAAGTACATACATATGTATATATCTTTTGGTTTTTAATTACTCATTATTTAAGGTATTATGCTCTTAGGTGTGTTAGTGTGAATATGACGAATGATACAACTTGAGGAAGGTCTCTAGCACAGTTAGGACATTTTTGACGTAGTTGACTCACTACGACATTGAGCGACCACTGCTTAGTTGAAGGTTTGTTTAATTACAAACTTTCTCTTTTTTAAAATCGTGGCTATAATATATAAAAAAATTGTGTTAAAGTTACTAAGAAAAAAAAAAAAATAATAATAAGTGTGGGTATTTTTCAGCTTCTTCAGATATTCCAGCCATAAACTTCCACAGTACAGTTGTGCAAAATATCCTTCATGGCCGTCGAATGAACAAATAATTTTAAATCAGTGTGTTTTTAGAATATAAATGAGGAGGTAACTTTCAAAACGTGATTTGTCCTTCAGATAAGGAACCGAGAAAAATGGACTTTTTTTATTTTGACCAATTGAGTAAACTTTTTGTTGATTATTTTGTGCAGAAAGAGGAAGTGGACTCTACTGAATGATATTATTAGGGTGTCATAGATAAATTTGGCTTGTATATTAATATTTCAACGATTTAAAAATGCATGAACCTTGTGGACAAAACATGTTTTGAACTGAAAACACGTTAAAAAGTAGCAGTCAAAATATGTTTTGTCCATACAATATTAGGTGGTATTTCAAGTATGGATTAATTTAATAAACAATTAATGGGTACTAAAACAAATAATAATATTGGACAATGTTTTAATTTGGCTTCACAATTGGTGGTATCTTAAATTCTAACACACTGTTCTTCATCCAGGCAATCACATTCATTCTCTTCATTTATTGCCTCCGCAACAGTTGAAGCATTGAAAAGGAGTTCTTTGTATCAATTGAAGCGGTTGTCGTCTAGCTCTTGCCAGTTTCCAAAGACGGCCTGCAGTAATTTGTCAACATCTTTATTCTTTCCATCAGTTAAGGATCTTCTTAGAGGCAATGTTTGTGGTTCCATTCTGCGTAACATATTATTGGTGAGTGACTTCTGATTGAGACTCTGATACGATTCATCTCACTCGTAGATAAAGTTTTCCATTGCTTTAACTCTGACAGATCGATTACCATAGACCTCGCTGACTTTGAAAAAATTCCTCTTCATATAGCTTCTATTTTTTAGGTCCTCGTAGAACTTCTTTAAATCTTTGGTGTCTTTGAGTTCCCAGTCATGCCCTAGTATGTACAATTGTCCCAGGTTTTTGTAAATTTCCATGTATTCCTCTCTTACAATAATAGGCGGCTTATTTCTCAACACTTTTTCGGCTCTGCCAAAGACCCTGCCCGCTGGAAGAAATGAGTGCCCACGTGTTGGAGAGTGCATATGAATTTCCTTAAGCGGTGATGTTGTTTGAGTGTGCATGAAGAACATAATAGTGCGAACTATAATATTATTCTTGTTTTGGGAGACGCATCCATCACTGAACAGTCTTAAAATTCTGCATTGAAAGTCAGTGTTCATAAGGAAATGTAACAAAGCAGATGATATTTCTGTACTTCCCTTTCCGGCTTGTTCCTCTGACCAGCAGTAAAATTTTGGGTTCAATCCTTTCAAATCCATTATACAGAAGTTGTAAAATCCGATTTGTCTTAAATAGTATGCCTCCTGCACAGGTGTTTTTGGCAGAGGTTGGATCTGTTGTAAGTCAAAACAGTAGCCGACAGAATCATCTATGTCCTGTCTCATTAGCTGATAAAATGCATTCGCTCTTTTCCTGTGAATTCTTTTTTCTATAATGAAGTCATTTCTTACCTTTGACCCTATAGGAAATGATATTTTGTGTGTTGTAGTATTGTGCAATAGCTACGCACTTTTGATTCTTCCGTGGTATTCTCGTTGTACATTTTATGTAATTTTTTTATGTTCAGGCCAGCCATCAAATAGATTCTTTTAGACTTATTTCTTCCATAGTGGCTCTCAGTGCCTCGAAGTTTACCGATACAAATTTTCACCCTTTCTTTCTTTTCACGCCTTAAATGGATTTTCCTGTCTCCTCCTTCTTCACAAATAACTTCAGCATGAAACTCTTTCTTTGCAATGTTTTGTAATCTAGTCCGTCCCAACTTAGTTACTTCTAAAAAAAACTTCTTGCAAACCGGCACCCTCTGAGAGCACTTACGAAGTATTTAACATTGTACTGATGATTTGATACTCCCTTCTTGTAGGGGTTTTCTCGGAGCCTCCTTCGCTTCACTTCTTCAGTCTGGATCAAGGATGAAATTATTACGTCCTGTGCAAGTTTCTCGGGAACCGAACACAAGCTTTTTCGAACTTTTGCGACTTAATTTGGTGTGACTTTTGATCAACGAAAGGCTGTCGTGTTGTGAGCACAGGGGTTGATCACATTACTATTGTGGAGTCGTGAATACTTCGCCGTTTTAGCTGCAACTCATTTTCCACCAGTAACACGTCTCTTACGGCATCCACTATTACTTCCCTGCACTTCGACAGCATCCGTTTCGTCGAGATCTTCCATTTTAAAACTCAAACAAAAGTTCAGACGGCAGCAAAGATAGCCTCAACTCGTAACGGAAAAATTAAATGTCAATTTTATGAGTGATTCATTCCAAATGTGTTTTGTCAAAATGTCAAAATGGCATCTGCTCGACTGTGATTGGTTGTTTGGACAAAACATTTTTTGACCGATTCCTGGCAGGGGACAGAACACGTTTTGCTTTTACCACCACTCTTACTCGTAGGAAATACATAGAAATATACACGTTTTTAGCGAACTTTTCTTTTACAAATCAAGCGGTCCATAAACTAGAAGAAGATGGCATTCTTAACGTTTTTTTTTTTGTGACATATCACGTTTTGAAAGTTACCTCCTCAAATATAAGAAATGATTATTTAAGGAAATGCTTGAATGGGAAAAGTCATAAGAATGTTATGTAGCAGTGGAATTAAAATAAATTTATCTTCATCAGGAATGCAAGCGAACTTATATTTTATATCTCGTCTATTAACTTTAATTGTTTGTTTATGTAACTGGCAAGCTAAAATAATGGCCAAACAAGGTAAATACCTTTGATGTTTTTTTTTAAATCTTTTTTTAATATTGCATATAATTTTCACGTCAGCAATCCAAAAAGTTAGTACTGTCCTGAAATACTACATAAATTCTTGAAGCTAACTAAATGCTCTACGTAAATCTTTGCAAATAAATAATCAAATTTTTCTAAAATTGTTTGAACAGTATTTGAGTAGGACGTAAAAGATGGTTCACGTGATAGTAATCTTTTCCCAGAATGTAACAAAAGGTAGTGATAGTAAAAATTGTCGTCTATGCAATACTTTAAAACAAATATTCCTGATTAATATAAATTTTTAATATCATCAAAATTTCGACAAACGCGGCCCGAGCTGGTAAATCACATCAAATTAAAAAAAAACGAACAACAAATTGCTGATTATGATTATTACTGCCAACTTTTTATCCTCTTCTCCTAGTTGCATGGTTTTTTAGTTCCGGAAAAACAGGCAATCACAAAAGGGCTCTCTTGAGAATTTCCTACAATTGCAGCTAATATTGGCAAAAAAACTTTGTTAAAACTGAAGCCCATCAATTCCTATATCGACTTTTTTTTTGGATTTGGACTTCAGAAGTGTTTTTAAAAAACTCAAATGGTTTCGTTAAAAAATACGTCCAAATTCCAAAATATAAAAAATCTCCATGTGGAATAGACAGCACCGGAAAGAGTAAACAGCAAACATCTATTATTTTTAACGTTTTCAATAAATCTGTTACGCTATTCTGGGACACGTTATTGAGCACGGTCCATACATTCAATTCGCACCACTTTATCGTTAGATCGACATATTTTCAAAAGTATTAGGATCAACAATATCCACATCACCATCTTTTATTTCTTCAAGTTTTTAATTCATTCTTTTAACTTCTTCCTCGCGCGATGACTGCACATTTTGACAAATCGTTGGCACTTGCTTATTCGTATAAGTGTTAGAAGGTAACGAAAGCATGTTATGAGCAGCTTTAGAGTTTATTTCATTCACATTCACACGCTGTGAGGCTTTCCGGGTTCTCCATAGGATTGCATTTGAAGGCGTCAATTACAAATGTTTTTTTATGTATTAGAAAATCCATTATGCTGATATTTCTGGGACGTTAAAAACCTCCTCATTTCTTTTTGTTTCAGTTTAAACCCATAAACGTCGTTTAAGTTTTCAAAATATGTTATATGTACTAATGTAAGGGGCTTGTACAGGTATTTTATTACAGTATTTAAGAGGAATATGGGCGTATCAAATATCATATATCTATGTACGTCAATTGATATGACGTAGTAGTAGTCTTTTCCGCGCGGACCGGCCTTTTCCCAAAAATTAATGCACAACTTGGTATATAGGATCTATGTATGTACATACATATGTATATACTAAATATTGTAAGCCTGAGTAATATAGTTACGGAGTTATAAGCAATTTTTTTTATCCTGTATTTATGTAGGACACTGCCAATTTTTCCAATTTTATATATAACCTGTGTTAGTCCTGGGGGTCATATGAACCTACTGTACTTTCATAAAGATCGGCTAATTACATTTTCATTTCATTTTCATTTCATTTATTCGAATACACACAAATAAGACCTGGTCTTTTACAGTGCAAATGGGTATTAAAACTTAAAAGTATGGGTACAATTTCTTAAAATTAAATTAAAAGTGGAATTAAAGTTAAGGTGCATTTAGCTGAAAGGGAAAATGAATACGTAAAGGGTTGAAAGTAGCACAGATTAGATGGCTAGGATAGAAAGAGAGAGTGAACTGCAAGTCTGAAGCGCCTAGGGTTACATCCCAATTTTAATCCCTTTGGTAAGGAGTTCCATAATTTCACAGCTCTAACGAAAAACATTCCTGACGTTACTGAATACTTTGATTGTGGTACAATGAGGTTACATGTGCAACTGGACTGTGCAAACGTTAATTTCGAAAAAAGATATTTCGGACATCGGTTGTAAATTAGCCTATGAAGAAATAGTACTGAACGACGGTCGAAAAATTGTGATAAGCCTCCATCAAGAATTTTAGTTGAGAACTCCGATATGTGGTCAAGCTTTCGCTTTAAATAAATATATCTAGCAGCACTATTAATAACCAATTGTAATTTATACATGGAAGCTTTGTCTAAATAACTATAAACTAATTCTTGGTAGGATATTAAAGGGACTATTAATGTTTTTACAAGTTTAAGTTTAGTAGTTTGCGGAATATATGCCGCAGTTCTCCATAGCCGCCTCAACACATAGTATGACTTGCTTACAGATGTATTGACATGGTCTACACATGTAAGACTACCATTAAGTTTAAAGCCAAGGGTTTTAACCACATTCTCGTATTTTATGACACAATCATTTAACACTATTGGCGACACATCTTCGAGATTATACTGCACATGAGATAAGGCTATAGCTTGCATTTTAGATGCATTGAGGTTAAGCATATTTCGCTTTGACCATTCAAAGATCGAATCTAGGTCCTCATTAATCCTGATGATTAAGTCCTCCGAAAGACCTATAGGCGCTGATAGGTATATTTGTGCGTCATCTGCATATAGAGGAATATTAACATTTTTACAACATTTTACTATATCATTAATATACAAACAAAATAAAATTGGCACAAGGATAGAACCCTGTGGAACACCAGATGTTATTGTCGATAGGTCAGAGCAGGATCCTTTGGACATTACTATCTGCCTTCTATTTGTTAGGTAATATTTCATTAATTTTTGTGCATGGCTGCTGAAGCCGAAATATTTTTCGAGCTTAGCTAGTAAAATATTGTGGCACACAGTATCGAACGCTTTCGAAAACTCTAATAAAGTAAGGATTGTGAGATGTCCTTTATCAAAGTTTGGCCTTATATCCTCAAGAGCTTTTAACATGGCAGTAACGCAGCTACGCCCCTGCCGAAACCCTGATTGGTATTCGGAAATTAAGCACTTTTCAGTCATATAACTCATTATCTGGTTTAAAAGTAGTTTTTCAAAGACTTTCGACAATGACGACAGAATGCTTATAGGACGATAGTCTGAAGATAACATTGCATTGCATTTTACGCCTAAAAAGTGCACACATTCCTTTTTAACAAGCTTATATTAGTTTCACGTGTAACTGGCTATCCAATTTTGCATTTCTAAACTACAATAGCTACAGAGATTAAATATGCATACAAATCAAATGAAAAAGTTTGATGACTACATTAGCGCAAAATCAAATTACAAATTAGTCTATGCGTTCCTGAATTATTTTGGTTTAAGGTTACAAAAAAATACAAATGCGTGCAAGCATTAGAGTGCATACGTACAGTGGCTCACAGTCAAAATGATACAGATGCGAAATGAAAAAGCGCTTAGTAAAAAATCATGTTTATATTGTTACAATTTTTTTTACTAATTTAATAATTTGGAACATATATGTATGTTAAATCTTGTAATATAAAAAAACGCCAAATTAATTTTTTCTTTACAAACGTAAAGTAAAAACATATTCGTACACCGAAATGCAAGCTCACAGCCAAAATGTTTACCGTTAGCGGCGACAGCTTGGCGTCGATTTTCGAATGCAAAGTAAATACTGTTATAAATGTGGGCAATCCTGGAATAGTATTTGATAGTTTTGACATTTTAGTATTGTCATTCATAAAGTGTAGTTCAAAATGGGGCGCCAAACAATTATTGAAGGGCGCGAATAAATGCTAAAGCATTATAAAGATGGCAAAAGTCAACGCAAAATCGCCGAAATGGTGAAACTGAGTCAAGGAACTATGCAGCATATCGTTGAACGTTATGCTCGTGAAAATCGTGTCGCAATTAAAAAGAAATGGGCTCAAATACGCGAAAACCCTAATTTAAGTGCTCCAGCTTTGGCAACGAAATGGAAAAATTTCTTGGGAAGAAAAGTCGTCCGGAAACCATATGAAGAGTGCTCAGAGAAGCTGATTTCAATGACCGCACAGCCCGAAATAAACCATACGTCAATGCTAAAAATCGAAATGCAAGGTTGAAGTTTGCAAACGAAAATTTATATAAGAGTGAAAGCATCTGGAATACCGAAATTTTTGCAGATGAGAGTAAATTCAATCTGTTTAGATGAGATGGTAAGAGCTATGTATGCAGAAAAAGAAATGCTTAATAGCAGATATATGTATGCATGTATGTGTGTACATAGCAAACAAGTAAAAAAATAGTAGTTTAATAGCAGATTAGAACTAAACAGCAGGAAATAATTAACAAAAAAACTTTATCATGCACAAGCGTATTGCGCAATATTAATTGTAAATAAATAATAGTTTAAAAAATGTACAATATTTAGAAGTTTCTGTAAAAGTAGATTTAGTATAACGATATAGTACATAGCAACCCACGCTTTTTGAAATGTATATAGATTTTTTCTGTTAATTATTTTCTGCTTTTTAGTTTTTATCTGCTATTAAAGCTTGTTTGAGTTACAGTGTCTGGCATCTCCTATTGAACAAAATTCAATATTATAATGTTGATGATCTATCACACTAAGTTACAAATATGTACTTGATAAATTAATGGTACCTCGTTAAAAAAATGTTCTAGAATGTTTTAGCTACAACTGCCTCGAAATCAGGATTTTTGTCTATATCTGGAAAACGCTTATTTGGAAAAATAAATGAAACACATTTTCGTGTGCAGCGACCCAAAATTTGTGTGAAATGATTTTTAAGTAATTTTTTCGTATAAAGTACTGTTATCTGACTGTGAATCTCCTATGCATATCTAGCTCAACTACTTCGAAATTGATGGCAACCCTTGAATCCAAAATTTACGTCTCAAACACGGTCAAATGAACAGCTGATAGATGTAAAGAGTTAAAAAAAAAGAAAAATGAAATAGTTGTGCTGATAAGAATTCAACGATAGGCCGCCGCCGTATTCAAAGAAGTCGTTCAACTGTATGATGAATTAAAGTATGTATAAATGTGAAGTCAATACTAAGCATATATTCAGTGAAAAAAGAATTATAAATTCCTGTAGTTAAAAAGCATTCCATTCAGCACCATTCAATGAGAATAAACATTCGGTTGATAGACTTGGTTTGAATGAGACGTGTGTTCTTGCAATACACTGCATTGACGAGCCTCCATATTTCTAAAATTAAACTAAAGTTGAAAAGTTGTGTACTAAAACCAAACAGGAACGTGGAAGCAGCAATAGCAGTAACAATGGAATCAGTTAGCGAGCGCACTAGAATTCACCCCAGTAACGGCACCTTGGCATGCGTGGAAAGAAAAATTAGACATTCTCCAGTGTGAAATCAATCAATTGCACACAATTTTATTGAAATCGATTGGCTCTGAGCCTTACAAATTGTACAGTTTATGCAGTCCGGCACCACCAGTGTCCAAAACGTTATGTGAAATTTTACAGACTCATTATACGCCGCCAATAATTATATATTAAGAAAAAAAAAAAATTTCATACATCCGTAAAAATCAACGAAGAAACCGTCTTAACCCAATTAGCTATTGACCTGTCAGACAAAACATTCGAACCGTTATGTGAAGAATACGAGACATTTAACATTAAAAAGAGCCCTTATGTTAGAGACAAACCAGTTTGCAAAAGCGAATCAACCAGAGCTCGATGTTAATTTAACCCATTTTTCAATTTCCTTTTAAGGCAGTGTTGATAGCACCATAATCAAGAAACATTCAAAAAAATCTGGTCAACCGTTTTTTTAATATGGACTGGTCGAAAAATCGACCGTTGGCCAAAAACCGTCGAGTATGCAAAAAAAAAAACTCTTTTATAACAAAAAATTACCACCATATAAAAGTATTTTTTGATATGTTTTTGATAGATTCGTAAGTTTACAAATTTTTATGATAATCATCAAAGCATTTGGTATGTAAATAAATATCTCATTTTTTGGAAGTAAAAATAGTGTGTTTTTCGCATAATTTGCACCGCCGATATTTGTTTTCAAAGCTTTTCATGACGGCGTGTAATCTTTCGTTGCTCCGAGAAAGGTTTGACGGATGACGTCTATCGTCATCTTCATCTTCATCCGCATACTCTTACTCATCGTTATTGCCGTAATTGAGTAACTCGGATGTGACTTTGGAACGGAAATCAATTTGTGAAAGTGGTTTCGTCTTTTCGATTTTTGCTATCATACAGTGGAGCTTCCATGCATAGGCTATTGCGTTACCAAGAGCGTTTGTCCGTATTGGCCACCACCATTTCTTTTTTCGTATACCTATTCTATAATTGCCATCGCGTTATTATGAAGATCCACTCCACCTATGTATGTCGTGGTATAGTAATGCTTTTTTTGTGCTTATGGCAATATCTTTTAGCGAAAATAATTAGTTCGACTGTGGAATTATTAGCGCTTTTCTTTTTTTAAATTCTTCAAGAGGGATTTGCCCATTCTATTTCCGCGTATAGTTTCAGTTGCGAAAAATCGACGGCACATAAGGTGGTATGAACAGGTAAAATCATCAAAGAAAATAGTGTGGCACTCCGGTTTGAAAGTAAGCCTAAGACAGTTTGTGACCCTAAACCGATATTCTGATTGTGAGAGGTTGCTGCCCCGTTATAAAATGAACTTGAAAAAAAGTATCCCATTTCAGATTATAAGTACAATGACTTAAATCCAAACCGAGTGGGTTATCCTCTGATAAAAATTTTGCAAGAGTGGCGGTCAAAGTACGGAATCACCAGTTCGTCTATGGAGAGAATAAAGCTAAAAACTCCAAATTGCATAAACGTTTTGTTGAGAGCGCTAGTAATAGGGGAACCTTGGCAAAATCTTCTGTATTCAAATTGGTGTTATCAGCGAGATGAAAGAACTGTTTAATTTTTTTAAACCGATTACGACTCATCGCCTGTTTCACAATTGAAACCCTCATGTCTGGTCGAACAGACCAATAATGGTCAATATGAGGTAAAGTATGATACTCCGAGAGGTAAAAAATTCCAATAAATATACTTTTTTTTTAATGGCGTGACATCAATGGGAGCATTGTGTTGGTTAAAATATTCATTTGTGAAACTCGTAATGTCTGCCACAATTTGCTAATCAAAGTACAACGAGAAAGTTATGAAAATAAACAATTAGTGTATCAATTGAATACCAATTTCAGAGAAAATGTCTTCCATTTTGAGAGTTCCCACTGGTGTGTTTCAAATTTCTGGGGTTTCGCCATATGGTAAGGGAAAATCAGAATTCCTTTTAAATCCGCCGTATGCATTGGATGTTGTTGGATTTTTAATTCCAATTAGTTCGTTGTCTGTATCTAGAATATTCTCTGCTTCTACTAAGTGCTGTAGCTAGATAGTGAACGCGATTTCGTTAGGTTAATCAAAACGAAATCACGAACACAACGTTGTTAGAACACCACCAAAAATAACTGAAATTGAGAATATGAAAATAACGGCTCAAAAGGAAAACGCAATAATTCCAAAAACAATACCCGAACCTGTTCTCTCTGCTGATGGCGCAACCACACTTCAAATTTTTGCAGACAGGGACACTCGATGTCACTCGTGTGGAAAAGTTGATGGCTTGGTCGCAGCAAAGCCAACTAGGCAGTGAACTATGTATTCGATTGAAATGAGTCAAACGTTTTAGATAACACAGTGTTACAAAATGGAAAAAATTGAATGAACTTTTAAAGTGACATAGTGGAAATTGTTCACCTGGTCGAATATAACTCAAAACGGTTTTTGAAAAATTTGTAACACCCTCAAAATCTTGCTTTACCGTTAAAAAACCGTTCTTCGGAAGTGTACGCGCTAATCTTTTCATTACTTGGCCATTTCTTTACCGATTTTCAATATAAAATATGTTTTAGAAATGTAAGGATTATACCTTTAAATTGAGATAGAAATATCTATTTTTTGAGCTAGCGTGTTGTAAGTTTTCATCGGGTAAACTTGGAAAATTTGTTTTTTCTTCAAATTTTTCTACTTTGACCGCATTTTATTGCAGTATTTTACTAAAAACATATCAAGTGTGAGGAATTATTTTGAAAGTACATTCATGTCCAAAAATTTTGAGTGCTCATGCAATGAAATCGGACAAAAACCGACGAAGCTATTAAATTTTTTCTGCTATTAAATAAATTTACCTTGCGAAAAGTTTTTTTTTTTAATTTTTCTACTTTGACCGCTTTTCATTGCGTTATTTTACTAGAAACATAGCAAGTATGAGGAATTATTTTAAACACATTCATTTCCAAAAATTTTGAGTGCTCATCTAATAAATTTACGGCGTCAATTCAACCTTGCGACCGCTTCGCAATTATATTGTGTGATAAGTGTGGTAAAATGTGTGATAGGCGCAACAAATTTTGTTACGCCTGCGGTCTATTTGTTGATAAGAAATATCGGTTCGATTTAAGAACAAATAAAGCTGTGGTTGAAGCGTTCAACCTCTTTTTCAGTTGCTCATACGTGGAAAGTGCTTGGTATGAACCCGAATATATTTGTTCGATGTGCTGTACAACATTAAAACAATGGAAAACCGGTAAATGTGATGACCAGCGTCTGCCGTTTGTGACTCCTATGGCTTGGCATTATCAAATATATCACAAGCCGGAGGATTGCTACTTTTGCCAAACAAAAATCACTGGTCACCACTATAAAACTCGCCACCTCATAGAATAAGCCAATGTGTTGACTGTATCGAAACCGATTCCAAGAGGAAAACAAGATCAGCGAACTGAAGACAAAAATCCAGCTACATTTCCTGATTCAAGCCACAAATCTTCTAATGAGGTAAATGACGAACCGTACCTTCCAACCAAAGCAATAGAAACGGAACGTCATTTCGTGTCAAATCACGATTATTGTGATCTTGTGCGGGATATGGATCTGTCTATAAGACAGACAGAGATTCTGGCCTCCAGATTAAAGCAGTGGAATATAGTAGACAGTAACTTTAAAGTAACGTCTGCACGAGACAGAGACCTATCTTCGTTCGAACACATTTTCAAAGCTGATGACACCAATAACAAACTAGTTTATTGCGTTGTTTGCTGCACTCGATCACGTGCACTGTCCACAAGATTGGCGATTATTTCTAGACGGTTCTTGCAAAAGTAAGTATTTAATGTGTTATGAGTGTGAGAGAACTAAATTTGAATACAATTTATCAATTAATTTTCAATTGACTAACATCGTAGGTCTGAAAGCAGTATTGCTGCACAACAGAAATGAATTGCCATCAGTTCCAGTGGCATACGCTACTGATATGAAAGAGACTTATCAAACGATGGAAAAAATTCTACGATTGATTAAATACAATAAATTTCGCTGGCAGATTGTCTCGGACCTTAAAGTCCTGACAATTCTACTTGGAATGCAAGGTGGCTACACTAAATATCCTTGTTACTTTTGTGAATAGGACAGTCGTGCCAAAAATCATTACAAGTGTAACATATGGCCACCGAGAAAGTTTCAAATTGGCAAAAATAATGCTCTCAATATTGCATTAGTTAAGCCTGATGATATAATTTTGCCGCCATTGCATTTAAAATTGGGGTACATGAAACAGTTTGTTAAACGACTCGAAAAAACAGCGAGGCTTTTCTACACCTGAAACTTGTATTCCCCAAGTTGAGTGACGCCAAGATTAAAGAAGGTATGTACTTATAAAAATTTCCCAACAAGAATTCTTCAAAAAGAATTCATCCTAATTTATTTTTACATTTTGATCAGGCGTTTCCGTTGGACCGCAGATTCGTAAGATTATGACTGATGATGACTTCATAAAAAAATTGAACCCAGTAGAGAAAAGAGCATGGTTGAGTTTCATTTCTTTGTGCCGAAACTTTCTTGGAAACACGAGAAGTTCAAATTACGTTGAGGTGGTCCATGAATTTTTGGAAGCTTATGGAGAAATGGGATGCAACATGTCTATAAAAATTCACTTTTTGCATTCTCATTTGGAATTTTTCCCGGATAATCTTGGTCAATTCAGCGACGAACAAGGTGAAAGATTTCACCAAGAAATCTCCAACATTGAAAAACGGTTTACAGGAAAGAACCAAGTTAGGATGATAGCTAATTACTGCTGGTCACTCAAACGTGAAACAGATGACTCGTCTTATAAACGCAGAAGATCAAGCAAACATTTTTAGCTATAAAGTTATTTAGCATTTTAATGATTATTTTTTTTTTATTTTCAGTCACAATAAAAATTTGAAGTTGAAAGATAATCAAAATGTATGAATTTTTAAATATGGTCATCATCTAAAATAATTTAAATAGTAATAACTCTGTCAATTTCCAACCGATTTTCGATTGAAATAGCTTAATCGACGCAGTACTAAATTCACTTTAATAATATTGTCTTTGATAGGTACCTTTCTGAATTAAGACTATCGTAAAATCGTAGTCAAAGTTTCAAAATTAATTTTTTTTTTATTAAGTTACGATTTTTTTCTCTGTAGCTTCGTCAGTTCTCGTTTGATTTTGATGAGTTATACGCCATTAAAAATAGTGATTTGTCACCTTTCAAAATATATAAACAACTTTTGAATCGGATGAAAATTCGCAAAGATATTGATGATTGACTAGCGAATGACCTCAAAAAAAGTTTTTTGGCCCTAAAATGAGATTTTGGGGGTGTTTCGCAAATTTCAAGTATACAGTTTTTCTTAGTTTTATAAGGCCTAACGCCTAGGCTAGGTCTCTTTCAAAGTTCATTTTCAGTGTTACACAGTGTAATTTTAGCAATTTCACTTTTCAATGTTTCTACTTCAGGCCCTACTGAAATATATTATCTTACTATCGAAATCGAATTGTGACACTGGCGCCCCGTGTATCTTTATTACAAACTCAGTGGCAACAAGCACTTACATCCTTGCTCAGCTCCTTATGTAAGTTAAAACGGTGGCAAGATTATGTTGTTGGGTGAGTACAATGCAACAGTGTCAAATCGAGATGTTAGACGAAATACCCGCTATCAAGAATAAATGAGATATTTGCCTCACTATAAGGCAGCGAAATATTCACCAAACTTGGTATGTCAAGTACATACAACCAATTAGTTTTGGACGACAAGTCTCAAGTTCTTTTAGTTGGAGTACACACATAGGTACCTTAAAGATAAAATGTGTACCGTTTGGTATAAAAACCACAGCACCAATTTTTCAAGACACTATGGAGAGTTTTATTTCACAATATCCCCCACGTTGTTGTGTACCAAGGCTACATCCCAATAGCTGGAAAAAACTTCCAAGAAAACCTTGCAACTCTAAGGTCTGTTTTAAATAAATTAAAATCTTCAGGACGTTGAATGTAAAGAAATGTGAATTCTTTAAAACAAAAATATCGTACTTGGGCTTCACCATTGACAAAAGAAATCATTGAAAAACCATGATTGCATAGCAAGTGTTTTAAAACACCAGTTCCCACCATTATTCGTGAATTAAGAGCTTTCATAGGTATGGTCAATTATTATTCAAACATCAAGCCCTAGTTCGTTTTAACCCCGAATCGCCAATAATATTGTCCATTGACGCTAGAAATACTGGTGTAGTTGGAGTCCTTTCTCACAAATTCACAAAAGGCGTAACAATACCAGTTGCATTTGTGTCGAGATAACTATCAAACCCAGAGAAAAGTTATAGTGCCTTAGAAAAGGAGTCCTAGGAATAGTATTTTACATTGCAAATTTATTATAGTATTTGTTAGAAAATCACTTCGCTTTGTTAACTAATCATAAGCCTCGTTTGACAATTTTTGGTGAAAATAAGGGACTGGCACATAAACTTCAAAGGCATTGCAAACCAAACGTGATCCAGTCTTATCAAAATTGGTTGTGGCAATTAATAGAAGTATTTTAAAAATTCTTAAAAGTATCGAACACCAAGCCTTAAGAGACAAGGACTTAGGCTTTCAGTCGAAGGCGATTGTATTTTGTGGGGTTATAGGACAGTGATTCCAGGTAAATTTAGACAGAATGTACTAAATGAATTACATTGGTCACACTTAGGTTTCGTAAAAACCAAAGCTTTAGCCAGGTCGTTTATATGGCAAAGATATTGAAAAACTCATCAGGAACTGTGTTTCCTATCAAGAGCTCCAAGTGAGCAGAGAAAAAATCAATCCAAACCATTCCATATGGAGTCATATTCACATTGATTTCGCAGATAAAATCCATTTAAACTGTTTGCTCGATCGCTTTCCAAATGGGCCGAGGTTTTTACAAAGAAAGACATCACCTCAACGTTTGCAATAATAATATAAGATAATTATTTTCGCGCTATGGTTTGCCCGGTATCTATGTAAGTGACAACGGTAGGCAGTTCAAATGTGACGAGTTCAAACACTTTTTAAAATTAAACAATGTAAGACACATTTTAACATTACCGGGCCACCCTGCAACGAATGATCAAAACTCGAAATCGTTGTCAAAACTCTGAAAAAGTCATTTGCCGTTTTAAAAACGGCCAAACATCCAAGTTTAGAAATAGTCATTAACCAGTTCTTATTTAAGTATCGGAACACGAAGCATTGTACCTTTAGCTCATTAAGAATGCCGTTACTTCAAAACAGAATCATAAAGAACAACATGGTTTAATAAAGAAATTCATTCACAGAATTAAAATAGGTATTTTGCTTAACTATAAGAAAATAAGGAACTTACGTTTACGTTTCACGCTAGTGTAACGCTGTGTAGGCTGATGTCGATCTCCTTTGAAAACACTGGTTCCTGGCTGGCAATGGGTGATAGCTCGAACAAATGGCTGGCCATTCCATTTTTCGCAGCCGAGGTGAAATCTTCTGTTTGTCACCGAACCCGCTGCTTAGTATGTACAAAAAAGTTTTTTTTAACGAAACATAACAGTTGGTTCGGTGGGCAAACGGAAAAACGCAGCTATGTGCTGACATATATTTTTGTGTTCGCGAGTAGGGGAACACTATCCAGTAGTAAAACCATTTAGGACATTGGCCTAAACATACCGACCCTTTCCCATGAGCAATATTTGAAGTGGAACGCACCAGTCGACTCAAGTTAAGCTTGAAAAAACACACATTGCATTAAATATTAATAACACAGTTTGCTTCTTAAGGCATTTTAAATAAGTGCTTGAAATTACGGTGCAAACTTAGTTGATGTCAGGATATCCATATGGCTCTTGGGCGGTTTGGTCTTTTCTTAGCTATTGGAAAAAAAAACTGACTCTTGCCGCTGATGGTTCGTATGGGTGCACGGAAAGGAGCGTTTTCTGTCACGGCGTCGTGAATTGCGTGTAGATGGTCGGAACGGACTTGGATCCGAGCCACCTTGTTGCCAATTGTCACGTTGATGGTGTGATCGGAAAGGACGTATTTCCGAGTCCCCTTGGGGTCGTTGTAACAGCTGCGAAGGCGGTCTGAATGGACGTGATTCAGAGACGTGGACAGTAGGAAAGGACTTCGGCTATCATGTCGCGGAGGCGGTCGTCGCTTGCATGTAACCTCACTACTACCCGCTCTGTAACATCATCGGGTGGATTGGGTGAGGTCACTGCCGCTAGTTCCGCGTCGGTTTCGGCCAACTCCTCCTCCTCTACCTGCTCATCTCTTGATTTCGACGGATCTGTTACGTGGATGGACAGCACATCGGCGGAACTGTCTCCATCTTCCCTTGTTTGGGTAGGCGTCGGCCTTTCGTCTTGCTGCTTCCGGTCGCTCTCGTACTCGGGGTACAAACTCATTTGAGGTTTCCACCGGCACCGATGGCAGCAGTGTTGGATGCTGCAAATTTCCATACGATGAAATGGGGAGCGTCAGATTGAACACATAGCGCTGTACCAGGACCGCTCGCATTCTTTGATGAGATGGTTGGGAGGCGAGCGGTGAATGGTAGAACTCTATGACGGAGTTGTGTTCACCCATGGAAGTCGGATCAATTTGACGAATGGTCTTGTCACCAGTTTCAATTTTATGAATTTGATAACAACTTAAACACTGCTACCAATGAATATAATTATAATAAAGCTGATGTAACGGGAATGAATAATTGCATGCAAAATTTCGACTGCTCCTTTATAAATGATTTAGATAATCCAGAATTATCTTATAGCATTCTGCTCCAGAAATTATCTTTTGTAATTTCCACCTTCGTTCCAGTGCGCAAATCTATTTCTAATAATAAACCACCATGGTTTAGTTATAGACTATGTCATTTAAGAAATTAAAAAAATAAAGCCAACAAAAAGTTTAAAGATACAGGTACAGTAACGGATCAAGTAAACTACACACGCCTAAGAAAAGACTTTGACTGTCTCCATAAATTTTTGTATAAACAATACATGTTTCGAGTTGAATTAAATTTAAGACGTAATCCCAAAAGTTTTTGGCAATACATCAACACTAAGCGTAAAACCACTGGATTTCCAACAAGTTTATCCTACGAAGGTGTTGTATCTGATAACTTAGCAGATTCTTGTAATCTGTTCGCTAATTTTTTTAGCAAGTATATGAAGTCCATTCTTATAATAATAATATTGAACTCAATCCCTTACCGTTGAATCAGATTGATGGCTTCAATATATTACCTAGTGATGTTGAATTAGCCATATCTTGCCTTAAAAGTAGTTCGAAAGCCGATCACGAAAGATTTGCTCCAATATTTTTTAAGTTACTCTCTCCAGTTTTATCCACTCCCATCGCAAATTTATTTAATAAATGCATAAGCAAAGCAATCTTTCTGGATTCTTGGAAGCTCTGCACAATCTTACCAGTATATAAATCTGGTAACCGTAATGATGTCTGTAATTATAGGCCCATTACAAAACAATGTAATATTGCTAAAATATTCGATCACGTGCTCAAAAACAAACTGTTCGACCATGTCCAATCATTTATATCTTCTCACCAGCATGGCTTTGTTCCCAAGCCCAATTAGATGTCATTTATACTGACTTCTCTAAGGCATTTGACAAAGTGGATCATAACATTCTTTTGGAAAAACTACGTGTTTTTGGAATTACAGGTGATCTTTTGACCTAGTTAAGTTTCAGGCCCCATGTCGTAATTTAAGAAGAACCCGTTTGTTCGTAGAAAACATACATACAACTAATTATGGATTTAATGAACCAATCACAAGATGCGTTCGGTTATGCAATAATCATGCTGAAGATCTTAACTTCAACTTAAACATAAGTAGCTTTAAGTTAAATTTGTGTAAATACTTTAACTAATGTTTAGTCTGTTAGAATAAATCGGTAGACGAATAAATAAATAAATAAATAAAATAAATAAATAATAAATAAAAACGCAATTGGTTCATGGATTAAAAACGCCTACAATTAGTTAATCGAGGAATATGTCATGAAAATATATACAAACTTTTTATGTGAGTATAATTTTCTTAATCTACTTCATATTTAGCTAGTGTGTACGTAGACATATGATTGACCCATTATGTCTAAAGATTGATTCTTTTGTTTTCTAAATGGTCTGATCTTTTTTCTGGACTGCTCTTCTAAGGAAATGTGGTCAAAAGAGGGGCTCGCAGTGGTTTACGATCCTCTTCTCATCGTAGGGGGCAGTATGACCAATTTCGCAAGTGGTTTCGTCGTCTGTTCTCTTGCGATATCGATGTCGACGACTTGTACCCGGTGGTCGAAACCTATTCTGCTCAGTCTCTGTTCCTTGGGGAAGACTCTCCTTCTTAATGGCCACAAGGTCTTCTTTCTTTAAATTTACATGAGAATGCTTCAACTTGATTCGTTTCTGCATTTCAAAAATGTATTCAGATTTCCATCTTCTTCAAAATGATTTGATTCAGTGCCTTCAGTTTTTACCATCGATTTATGATTTGGAGCTAATAAGTGTCCACCTACTAAGAAGTGATCGGAAGTAAGGGGCTTCAAGTCGGATGGCTCGTTAAAAAACGGGCTTAACGGACGAGAGTTGAGGCCAGACTCGATTCGGCACAAAAGAGTTGTGAACTCTTCGAATCTGTATTTGAAACCGGAAACAATCTTCTTTAAATAGTATTTAAGACTTTTTACCCCTGCTTCCCACAATCCGCCCATGTGAGGTGCTGCAGTGGGTAAGAAATGCCATGTAACTATCTGGTGGCTATATTTATTCAATGTATGATTTCGCGCCTCAGTCATAAAGGTTTTAAATTCAGTTCGTAGAGATCGCGAAGTTCTGAAAAAGTTGGTGCCATTGTGCAGCCAAAAAGGATTCAGTGCTAAGGTCATTGGTGGGTTCCAAGTGGATAGTCTTAATTGCGAAACACACAAACAGGCAAACCTAAACCTTTGAGATGCGAATACCTCTGCAGAAATGTTTAATATCGAAAGGTCCGGCAAAATCTACACCTGTGTTTGTGAATGCACGCGAAAATGTGGTGCGTTCCTGAGGAAGCACCCCCATAAATTGCGTTTGAGTTAATTTTTTGTAGATTGCGTAGACATTACAATTATGGATGATGGACTTTACCATATTTTTGACTAGGGGGATCCAATATTGCTCGAACTAGACGCAGTATTAGTTGATTTTCGCCATGCAAGGATACTTCATGGATAAATTGTACAATAAGACGAGGCAATCGGTACTTATAAGGATGGATTATCGAGTGACGTTCGTTTTATGTCAAATCTAGCGATGCGCCAAGACGATCTCCAGTCCTCATAATCTCATTTTTATCTAAAAAAAAAGTTAAGGGGCAGCACTTCCCTTTTTCCATCGATGGGTTTTTTAGACTTCAGTTTAGAATATTCATCACAGTAGTATTTATTCTGGTAAATGATTATTAAGCTTTGTGTACTTTTCTAAATTTCATCGGATGAAATTGAACAAGACTATGCTTGAAAGGAAGCGTTTTTATTCGGATGAATGCTTTGGTAGAATCTCATAATATATGATAAGACTCTCAAAGCTCTCGGTAATTCTGAAAACCTATCGAGAATTTCATCAAAAGTTTTTATTTTTATGGTTGCACATAAATACACCCTTTTTCCCTCAACGATGGTGTTGTAGTTTGTCTCTTGTTGGTGTTGTCGAAAAACCTAACGACAGGATTATCCGGCGGTAAATACGGTGAACCGGAATAATTCGCTGTTGCATATGTGTGCGAAGGTGTGTAAGTGTATGAGCAACACATTAGGATGTTAGAAAAATATTTAGGTCCCCATCCTAAACACAAAGTGAAACATGAATACTTATTGAGAGGATTTTTAGAGTCTTCTACACTTATCATAAGCCCCTTTTTAATGTAGCCTAGTTGCAAAAAAACACGCCAACTCGGATAAAATTTCCTTTTAGTTACTTCACTATACTGGCAAAATCTGTCATTAAACATATGATTTGTTGGTGAAATTTTAAAGAAGTAAAACAAAATGAGCATATCTGAGGACTCTGTGGTAAGTTATTAAATTTAATTAAAAACATTAAATAAATGCTTTAAATAATCTTTTACTTTTGTAGATGATGGCTTTGTGCACGGGTGAGCATTTCGAATCACGTCGCAATAGAGAGATGCAAGAAGTACTAGAAGTATTGGAAACGATATATGCCAGCTCCAACTCTTCTAAAGACTCGGAGAGTGAAAACAAGGCACATGAGAAGTGATCCAATTTTGAAGGTACACTCGATGCAATGAGTGAGGCAGATGATGCTAAGTCGCCAAACGTAAATATTATTTATAAATTTCACTGCATATACATATATATTTATAACTTTAAATTCCCTAATAAAAATATTTACAAGAATTCATTGCATTTCATTCAACTTAAAATCTATAAAACTAAAACAAATTCACAAGGTGTATCACAAATAAAATTCAATTCAGATCATATCTTACTCTAATTACAAGTAAAATAAAAATCAAAAGCAAGTTTAAAAAAAATCCAGTTTCAGTGAAAACCTTTTAGTGATTTTTTGCAAAGTTTTTGATGTAAATTCTTCGTGCTCGTTTTTATAAAACCCTTGTACATTCTACAGCAAAATGTAACCGATGTATTTAGAAAAACTGATACTCTTCCGCATGTACAAGGGCTTTACAAAAACGAGCAAGAAGAATTTACATCAAAAATATTGCGAAAAATTCACTAAAAGGATTTTACTGAAACTCACTGTAACGTTTTATAAAGCTGTAGAGTAATTTTGTTAGCTATTTTTTTCCAGACAGCACATTTACCAAAAGTGTTTCAAACGGTCTGTAACCCACATGAACCGTATGATCGTTTGAAATAATCGGACTTCTTCCAAATATTTCGTCATTTGCTCCATATAGGGGGCAAAGAACGGGTGGGCGCCAGTTCTGCTGTAGTTGTCCCGTGCTGCCTTATAGGCCTGGAGAAGACTGCGCATCTTCGACTACAAACACAGCGGCGTCCTATTCTAAGTCCTGGCAGTGGATTATGTATATAAATATAATTTGTTCAAACATATATTTCTTGAACCTACCGCGATCGCCATTGACACCATGTCTTCCAACACGTTCGCGTAGGCAAACCTTTTTCTTTTTGGGTGCTCCAACTCCGCTTTCCGGGCGAGGTAGCATCTGAAATACTCAATTGTCTCCTCTCATGACCATCTCTTTCGCCTTTTTTCTTGCATTCTGAAACAACATACATGTTTTAATTCATAATTTTATGTGAAATATACGAAAAGCAATTTTACTTACCCTTGTTACATTTTTAATTGGTTTGTTTATGTATCCATAAAACAAACAAGATTTGACATTTGATTGAAATTTCCCAAGTATTTTTCCAGAGCCCATTCACAATAGAGCAATGAGCTTACCGCTAATAAGGCACACCTATTATCCCCTAAACGGGGGCTTATATCTTTGCTATGTTGAAATTTAATCAGAGCACGCGTTTGAGAAATAACAACAAAAGCTTGTGAGAAGTGAACAAATAGCTAATGCAAATTTCAAAAACACTCAGTATACGCAACCAGAATCCAACGGAGATCAGTCGATGACTGAGAAATTTTATTCTTTCGCATAAACAACACAATTTTTAAGAATGCATAGGCTTTTTGCCTGATTTCGCTTCCTTCTGACATTTTAGGTAATTGCGGCTCATTCTAGATATTACGACAGCAGCGAGGTGACGAGAGCAGCGACGGTGACGAGAACAGTGACAGTGAGTTAGCAGCAAGAATGATAGAAGACCAGTAGTGCGATTCACTATCTTTAAACGGTGCGACAATTGTTAATTTTGACGGCAATATTTGCCGTTTACACTAACGATTGTGCGATTCACTAACTTATTCTTAACGACACAACAGCTGTTCCGTTGAATTTATTCAAAGTGATAAAGAGTGGCATCTCTGTCAAACTAAATGTCAAAATAAGCGAAAAGCACAAAGAGGAATAGAGAAAAAACAAACCAGTGCCTGCTGCCAAATATAAATTTGAGCGTTTTTATTGTATTTCATTAACGAGAAATAGGATATTTGTTTCAAACTACAAACACTTATAATTCTTTATATATATTGCATTGTTCCATTGTAGCAGAATCCCGGACTCTCCACTGAGTGTTTTGTTAGAAAAGTCATCAACTCGACTCCAAGGAATATGCGGAATCACCTGTTAATATGACATGGTTTTCGTTTTTAAAACTCGCGTTGTGCTCCAGCGTATTTAGGATTTACATATATGTACGTATTTAAAGTTTTTTTATGATTCTTTGGTGTGCAATCGACCAATAGTGCCTCCCACAAAGGGTGACGACGCTGAAGCGAGCATTTCTTTAGCAGCTTGGGTCATAGGAAACCTCACTTTCTGGTGAAACAATGAATCATTGATTGCATCCGTTACCCTATAAATGACGGCTTACGGATGACTGGCTCATGGATATTCCCCATTGTTCACCTACGGGTCGTTGATTGCAACCAGTTGCGAAGACCTTAAAACCGCTAGAACCTGCCAATAAACTTAAAGATTACACGAGCTACCTGTTTCTCAGTTGATATTGCTGATCCCAGAGTAAACGTCGATCCACGGTTGGAGCGCATAGTTCTTCGTAACCTCGTAATAAATACTATGCCAAATATTCAACGACATTATGTAATGTTCCTTTTTTAATTTCAAGAAAACAAATCACCGAATTTTAAATTTGTCTTTTATTTAAGTTGAAATCACGAATTTCACTTTTCTCGATTGAGTTAACAACATTAAATTTGTTGTCGTTTAGTTTTCGGTCATCGACTAGCTAACATCAACAGCTGATTCAGCGAATGCGAAAATCGTTAAAAAATGCCTGCTGAATAGCAGGGTCGTTAAAATTTTGGTTAAGTTGTGTTAACCAATCGAATATCTTTAAATTAAGCTAGTGAATCGCACTACAGATTACGACAACGCCGGCAGCGTACACGTCACAGAAATCCTCTGCCAAGAATAATGAAAAAAGGAGGGTGATAATTTGACAATAACAAAGCAATTAAAAAAAATTGCACGCACATCCACAGCATCATCAGCGAGAAATTTTAAAGAACTGCAGTTTCTATCTTTGTTTTTGCTGTTGCTTGCACAATTCAAAACGCGGCACTAAATTTTTTTATTTTTAAGATAGTTTTAAATTAATGTTTATCATAAACACACGTGGCACAATCTGTGTTTCTCAGTCAGTATTCGTAAGCAAACACTCAGAACCTCCTGCTACATCATTCTGTCAAACGAAGCAAGTACGAAGTAACGGAAGTGCTTTTGTCGTCACCTTGTATTCGCTGCATCGTGAGTTAGCAGTGTTGGAACCCATGACGGTAATGCCGACAGCAGCAGTGACGGATTCAAAGAAGAGCAACTCCAGAGGAGTGACACGAAGATATTCCTGGTAAGTAGCGGTTATTCACTTTTATTTGAGCGGTATAAGCGGTAATTTTTTGTATTCTTAAATACCTATAAACAGTTTTATTTAATTAAGCATGTACATATGTGAATAGCTGAGTGAAGAGCTAGACCGGTTTTCCGTAGAGCGGGGAAAATAAAAGTATAAACAATTGGATTAAAATATGGTTTATTAAAAATATTTCATGGAACTCAACTTACCGCGTCTGTCTGCTGTGGGGATCGCCAAAAGAAAGGGAAAAGGGAGGAAGCAACGGCTTCCTTTAACTTCAGAGAGGCCGAAGTTTTTGAGCAGAGCTTTTTGACGAAAGCGGTAAGTTAGGGTTGCCATTTGGCGAACGGAGTGAACATTCCGCCCGCCTTGCAGTATTACTGCGAAAAGCGCAAGTTTACAAATTATTTTAAAGATACATGGTTCAGTCTTTTAAATCAGTCTTGTAAATTAAAGTTAAATACATTTCAAGGTACAATTTTTGTTTTTTCGAAATTTTCTTAGTTCTAAATACAATTTTTTTTTTTTTTTTTTTTTTAAATATTGGTGCTGGCCTAGTGGGTCACGCCTGAAATAACCCATCCCAGTAGTAGGGTGTTCTGCGCGACCAACTGTCCAGCGATGGAGGGCATTAGCCCAGGCTGTATAAGCTTGGCATACAGATCCGCGCCAAGCACCATTTCGACCGGCGCTGCTTTGTCGTAATACGGGTCGGCGAGTCGCAAATTGTTAAAACCTTGCGCGGCCTGGGGTGTTAGCGAGCGTAAGGGTGTCGGCGTTGGATTGATCGTCTCGATGTTTGCGCACACGGACAGCTCATCATGACCACCAAGGTTGTTGCGTAGTGTCAGATGGCACACTCGGCCGGCTCCACGCACCTGAGTGCGGAGTCGCAGTCTTGTGACCGTGGCGGCGGAAATGGTGGTCGCCGGACTCACAGGGTTGATGACGGCACGCACTGCGGAGAACCTATCCGCAGTGCGTAAGCGTACCAACGCCGTAGGTGACAACGCCATCATTTGCTGCCAAGGGAGTGTTGCTGATCTTTTCTCAATGATTGCTAGCGCATTTCGGCGACGACGAGCACCTTGACCGCGCCTTCTTTTCGGATGGGGTGGCCGACGAGACGAATCGAGTCTCGTACGGTCCGGGCTACGCCGCTGAGACGAATCGAGTCTGAGCCGGTCGTTTCCATTCCGCCAGTTCGATCGGAAGTCACCAGCTCTCTTAAGTCGGCGAGACGAATCGAGTCTGGCTCGATCTTGAGTGAGCGGTGTGCGCGGAAAGTGTCGCGTCGTAGAACGCGGAGCCGGCTGCGCCCTATTGAGGGGTGGCCGGAACGGGTGGGAGAGCGTCATTGCGGTTGTTGCCGTGATTGTCATTGGCGCATCCCTTTCCTTATTATTTGTCGGCAAAGCATCTATTTCAGCCATCAAGGCTTCCTCTTCCTCGACTTGCTGTGCCCATGAGAGCTCGACGACGTCTTCATCTTCTTCTTCTGCGTCGGAGCTGGGGCCATGAAGCATTGTGTGATGGGTTTTGCCGCATCGTTTGCAACGAATTACACTATCACAATCGCTTAAGGCATGGTCCGAAGCGAGGCAGTTGCTGCAATAGTGATATATCAACGCCGTTCTCAACCGAATTTCGGGAGTCATTCGGCGGAACTCGGCGCACAACCGGAGAGAATGGTTCTCCATACATAGGCCGCATGCGAATTTCGACATTTTCTAAACGAGAAAAAATAAAATTAGTTTATGGCAAATTTAGTCAGTTTCGTTTGGTAATAGAACAAGCTTCACTACTGGTCTACTAATTATACCGCGCTGAGTTTGAATGTCGACAATTCGAACCTTATCATCTGACCCAGGATGAACCTTTGCCACCCTGCCTAATCTCCAATCATTCGGAGGAATGTTTTCTTCACGAACAACTACCAAATCGTTGATAGCAAGGTTTCTCTGTGGATATTTCCACTTATATCGTTTTTGTAGTTCTGATAAATATTCCGATTTCCATCTTCGGCAGAACATTTGGTTCATTGCCTTTAATTTTTGCCATCTATTAACCAATGAGATCGGGTTATCATTGATTTCCGGTTCTGCCTTTGACAGAAGAGGCGAGCCAACCAGAAAGTGTCCTGGTGTAAGCGGGGTGAAGTCATTGATATTGACTGACATTGGACTTATTGGACGAGAATTTAAACATGCCTCGATCCTGGCCAACAGCGAAGAAAGTTCTTCGAATGTATATTTCATTGAACCTGCAATTTTCTTGAAGTGGGTTTTGAAACTTTTTACCCCAGCTTCCCATAAGCCTCCCATATGAGGAGCACCTGCAGTAATGAAATGCCAATTTATTTCCGATAACTCGTCGCTGTTGGCTATAGCTTTGGGCCATGACTTTAGAAATGCCTTAAAGTCTCTTTTGATTTCTCTTGAGGCTCCCACAAAATTGGTGCCGTTGTCTGAATATACATATGTGATTCGGACAACCTCGGCGAGAAATAAATCTTGACAGCGCTGCCATAAATCAGGCAGTTGAAAGATCACTTGTGGCTTCAAGATGTATGGCCTTTGTAGAAAAGCATACAAAAACACATACGTAGCCTTTCGTAATCAAACAAGCTCGGCCTGTAAAGTTTTTCACTTCAAATGGGCCCGTGAAATCGACACCAGTTGTTTCAAATGGTCTCGTTATTTGCGTTCTGGACGCAGGTAGAGCAGCCATGAGTTGGGTTTGCTCTCGTTGTCTATACAAAACACAAGTTTTACAACTGTGTATAATAGACCTAATGAGGTTTTTGGCTTTCAGATATTTTCGAAACTCGGTTAGCTACAAATGTAGACCACGAGCAAGGTGGCTTGTTTAACCAAGCGAGAACAATTGTGGAATCAGTCCAAAAGTATAACCCTTGATTTTCAATACCCATTTGGGGCAAAAGAAAATCTACCATATTGGAAAGGAGAACTGCTCCAGATAATTCCAATCTCGGTATAGAGATGGTTTTGACAGGAGCAACTTTTGTTTTGGCCAGGAGCAAATGTGTTTCAACATTTGAATTTGCGTCCTGCATACGAATATAAATAGCTGCTCCATATGCCTTTTCAGAGGCGTCACAAAACCCATGAAACTGTGTTTGACAGTTCGGACTATAATTAACCCATCTGGGGATTTTTATAGAATTGATATGAGGATAGTTATCCACGAACATTTTCCACTGATGTAGAGAGTTTGGATTCAACTCCTCATCCCAATTTGTCTTATCCAGCCAAATTTGCTGCATAAGCATTTTTGCTACTACGATAATTGGGATTAACCAACCTGCAGGATCGAACAACCAGTATCGCATGCGTAAAAGACGCAGGACTAGCTGGTTGCCGCCATGGAGTGAGACCAAGTGAATGAATTTTATCATTATTTTGGAGAAATGACAACCATATGGCAATATAATTGGGTGTCGTTCATCGAAGCTCATTGAAGGAGCATTATTTAACCGGCCACCGACTCTGAGAAGCCCGGTGTCGTCAATGAAGGGAGTCAAGGAAAGAATCGTAGACCCTTTTCCCACAGGCCTTTTGTTTTGTAAGTCCTTGTATTCAGAGGCAAAATAAATAAATAAATAAATAAATAGCGTTTGGTAGGCTGGAAAAGCGTTCTAAAATGTCTTCAAATGGAAGAATTGACGCTGTATGGACTCGAACAGCCTTTGTTTCGAGTGTTGTTTCAAAGGCTTCTTTGGATTGTGGTTTTGGCCAACTTGCTTGGCTGAATTTAAGCCACTTTGGACCATGCCACCAAAGATTATTATTTCCTAATTCTTAAGGAAAAAGACCACGACTAGCGAGGTCTGCTGGGTTGTCTTCGGAGCTTACATGATTCCAGTTCTCTATCTTCGTACTTTCAGATATTTTCGAAACTCGGTTAGCTACAAATGTAGACCACGAGCAAGGTGGCTTGTTTAACCAAGCGAGAACAATTGTGGAATCAGTCCAAAAGTATAACCCTTGATTTTCAATACCCATTTGGGGCAAAAGAAAATCTACCATATTGGAAAGGAGAACTGCTCCAGATAATTCCAATCTCGGTATAGAGATGGTTTTGACAGGAGCAACTTTTGTTTTGGCCAGGAGCAAATGTGTTTCAACATTTGAATTTGCGTCCTGCACACGAATATAAATAGCTGCTCCATATGCCTTTTCAGAGGCGTCACAAAACCCATGAAACTGTGTTTGACAGTTCGGACTATAATTAACCCATCTGGGGATTTTTATAGAATTGATATGAGGATAGTTATCCAAGAACATTTTCCACTGATGTAGAGAGTTTGGATTCAACTCCTCATCCCAATTAGTCTTATCCAGCCAAATTTGCTGCATAAGCATTTTTGCTACTACGATAATTGGGCTTAACCAACCTGCAGGATCGAACAATTTGGCAATTGTGGACAGAACTTGTCGTTTTGTAAACGAATCTTTGTTCTCCAAAGACTTTGCCAAGAAATAAAACTGATCCGATTTTGTGTTCCATCGGATGCCTAAAGTCTTAGCTTCGCTGGAATCGTGGATTTCCAGAAAGTCAGTGGCTAGCAGGTGGCTACTTTGAAGACCTAACAGAATTTGCTTACTGTTTGAGGTCCACTTTCTTAGCGGAAAACCTGCCGAGTTTAACGCCTCAATAAGTTGGTCTCGTGATTTAACTGCCTCGGGTATATCATGCGCACCAGCCAGTACATCATCCACATATGTACTTGACTTAAGAATTTCTGATGCTAGGGGATATTTTAACTTAAAGTCCTTGGCAAGTTGTAGCAACGTGCGTATTGCCAAATATGGCGCACAGTTGAGACCGAAGGTGACTCTGTCTAACTGAAAGTCCTTGATCTCCCCGTCCAAAGAATCTCTAAAGAGGATTCTTTGATATGAAGTATGCTTGGGGTTGACGATTATTTGTCGGTACATTTTCTCAATGTCCGCATTGAACACATATTTGAATAATCGCCACCTTACAACAAGCATTGTCAAATCGGTTTGGAGAGGTGGACCAGTGTACAAAAGGTCATTAAGACTGACTCCATTTGAAGTGGGACAAGATCCGTTGAACACCACTCTTAATTTTGACGTGGTACTGTCAGGTTTATGGACAGCGTGGTGTGGAAGGTAATAGCTTTTGGAAGGGTCCTTGCATTTGTCATATACAACTTCGTGCATGTGACCCAAATCCACGTATTCTTGAAGTACCTTACTGTATTCCTCCTTTATTAGGGGTTTTTTGCTCAGAGACATCTCACTTCTGAGAAATTGTCTCATCGCGATATGACGAGAAGCGCCCATATGTTCCCTTAGAGGTGTAATTTTGAACGGGAGCGAAACTACATACCGACCTTCGTGATTGCGGAAGGTGGTATCTATGTAGAACCGCTCGCACTGTTCTTCTTCGACCGTAGTAAATTTGGTCTTTGGTACTTCTTCTAACTCCCAAAACTTAGTGATTTGTTGATCTAGTGAGACCTCACTAAAGTATGAAAGATACGTGGTCTTCGGAACCCTTCCACTCAGCACGGGTCCGGTTATGATCCATCCGAACACCGTGTTTTGAGCCATGAGAGTGTCGAGAATATTCGACTTTACCCCATTTAAAACCACTTTTGGATAAAGGTCTCCACCAATTAACAAGTCAATTTGTTGGCTCTTAAAAAAGTTATTACCTGCCAACGGGATATCAGGAAGCGATTTTAAATTGCATCACTGATCGTTTGAGACGGTAGAAAACCTATTAGTTTGGGAAGAACCAAAGCATCGACTTTGATCCGGAAACCTTTATTACGAGGTGAGCCAATACTTAAAGTACAAACTTTTTGTACCCTTCCGGAGATGGTTTCATTTAGCCCCGATACTTGTGCGCATCTACCCTTAGTAGTCAGATTCAGGCGCTTTTGTAAGCGTTCAGAAACAAAGGTTCCTTCGGATCCTGAATCTATTAGGGCTCTGGCAGTGTATGAGCTATTTTTGTGACAAATGGTCACCATAGCAGTCCCTAGAAGCATACATCGGTTATTGTCAACTGAACAATTAGATGCATTGGCTTTGATGGACGCCGTATGAGACTTAGTTGAAGTCTCTTGTACGTTTGACGTACACGGCTCTTCACTTTGCTCCCTATGAAGCATAGTGCGATGCCTTTTTCTGCACTTAGCACACGTGAAACTGCTTTTGCAGTCATTTATTTCATGTGCATCTGACAATCAGTTAAGGCAGAGACGGTGTTTTTTCGCGGCAGAAAATCTTGCACTTGCACTCATATCCAAAAACCGTTGACATGTTTTTAGGACATGAGTTGGCGAAGAACAGAGTTTACATCGTACATTGTTTGGTTTAATGAGATGTGTATTTACTCTCTTTGTTTAGAGTTGATTATATTGCTTGAAGGTCTTTGACGAGTTATTATTAAATGCCATGCTCGCTTTGGGTTGGACGTTAGAATGCCCTTTAAGATCGGACACTGTTTCAAGTGTTTGAAACCTATTGTTGAGAAATTTGTCTAAGTCCACCCACTTTGGAATTTCAGTTTTTTCTTCCAAAGTTTGTTCCCACAGAGCGAGGGTATTTCCTGGGAGCCTAGTCGAACACAAATATGTGAAAATCGCATCCCAACATTCAATATTTATATTAAAACATTCAATATTTAGTTAAATTAGTCCATGCCAACGCAAAACCATCATTAGTGAGGGGGGCTTTCTGTACTATTTCCCTCGCATCACCTCGAGTTTTCTGATTAAGGTGGAAAAGTTTTTCCACCGGAGATAATCTAGCGTTATTCCGATAAATGGCGGTGAACATGTCCCTAAAGGAGGGCCACTTTAAATAATCACCATGAAATATTTCGGTATCGCATGGAGGCAGGTGAATACTAGGCATAACTGAAGTCTCAACCAACCGTTCAGGCTGACTAGTGGTTGAATTCGAGTTTTGGTTGAACATAGTGAGACTGTGTATGTGCTCACCCATCAAAGCTCCACAACAAACATATGCTTGATAGCAGTTGGAATATTTGAGCTTGATCGATTCTATAGTAGCCTCGTGATCGGTGCACATCGAATTTACATTCGACAAACAACTTTTATATTCAGCCTTTACTTCAGCCCAGAGCGACTTTAACTCTTCTTGTTGAATTTCAAGAGAGAAAGTGCTCTGATTTGTGACTGTAGGCGTGATACAACCTTCAAATTCTAAAAGAGCATCTGCTGCTTGGAAGAATTTTGCTAACGATGCCATTTTATTTTCAAAATAATTTTTCACCTACAAGGGGCAAAATTTAACATCGGTTGAGCGAAAACAACAATATTAGAGAAAATTAATGTACGTTCTCTGTTATCAGCTACATTGTGTGGTTGCAGATGTTTTTTGGCGAAAATTTTCCTATTGTTTTGATAAGGAATTTTCGCAATTCTATTTCCAACATTTAAAAAAAATATTAAAAATATGTATTCTTCTATAATTTCAATTTAAGTGTTTTATTTTATTCTACTAATATTTTCCATATATAACTTTCAATAAATATTTTAAGTATTAAACAAAATCTTCCAAGAACACTAAAGAAATTGCATTTATTGTTTATCATATGTATGCACATGCATGCATTTATTTAACAATGCATATGTAATCGAATTACTTCCATGCAAAAGGGCGCGTACAAGCATATGTGTAGATACGTAAATAGAATAGAAATAATTATGTATGTACATATGTTTGTTCACATGCGCGCACATTCAACCGAACTCTAAGTCTGCGCGCAAAGTTTGACAAAATATCTTATCTCCAGTTGGTCTTCAATTTTTACCATGTCAAAAATAACAATGTTCTAATGAGATATTTATACAAATAGTTAAACAAAGCAATAGTTCAACAGGCTATCGTGGTAAAAGATTAATTTAAATATTAAATTTGTTCGTCAAAGATAGAAATTTATTGATTTGAAAATAAAAACTCGAAAGCCAAATAAGCTCTTTTGTCAAAACTCCACAGAAATAGTTGCTTCTGCCCGCAATTCACACGAAAAAGCTGCGTCGCAAAGCCGCCATCATTAATCAGGGTTTAGTTGAATTAATTTGTATTTGTGATAGGTAGTAGAAAAAAGTGGAGTATAATACAAATATTGATATACTAGATCGAATAGAGGAATATCTGAAAGAAAATACTTACATATATGTAGATACATACATAAGATGGTGTTAAGTTATACACCACAGAATTCAATTTCCAACGAAAATTCTGGTCCTTTATACCCTCTCAGAATAAAAATGGTACGGGTTATTTGTAATTTCGTGTTGAAAGTCTTTTGTATAGGTCATGGACTCAGATTGTTGGTTCAGGAAGTAGAAAAAGTAGTATGATTAATTAAACGTCTCACAAAATACAATTAATTATAGCAATGTTTGCGTTTAATTAGACAATTGTAGAAAAATTTGTTAAAAGGTAGTAGATTTTCGACTCCTAAATATATTATTCTGCTACTTGTGCTACATTTGTGATAAGACGAAAGCCCTGACATAAATGCGACCAAAATTTAGACTACATATTGACATACATATATGTAATGTACATATGTATGTATGCAAGTAGGCGTAGCGGTAAGGCGTTTGGTTGCGCCGATTTGGAATAATTAGGGCTTTAAATGACATATATAACAGGATTTCGTGCAAAAAACGTTTATAATGATAAGGGGTCGTGCACATATTACGCAACGCAATTTTTGATCATTGCAGACCCCTCACCATGTCACATTTTCAGAAAAATTGTTTTTATTAATCGTAAAATAAAATACAATTTTAATTGATATATGTTATATATTAGGCAAAGGGAAATCACATGTCACACTTCGTCACAAATAGCAAACCCCCGCCGCCCCTCCAATCGCGTTACGTAATATGTGCACGACCCCTAAGCAAACATAATATATTAATAATAGATGAATTTCTTCATGAAATATTTTACGGGCACAAGCGGGCCAAAATAATACCTACATTCCCATTTGAAGTTGTGAGCATTTGGACAAAAATTACAAAAATCTTCAATTTATGATTTTTAGATTTTTGTCTTCGTCGCGAAAAATGTGATGGATGAGGGGCGCATGTGTTTGTGGGGAGATGAAATGTTCGCATTTATGAATGAACGGAAATTTGCTTTCAATAATATGCGCGTGCGCTTATGAATGAATTTTTTGTTGCTGTACTGCAGTTGCGTTGCGGTTGAAAACAGACACGCTGGCGGAGGGATGAAACAAATGCTGCATATGTATATCTACATAACAATAAATAAATATATGATGATGATAGATATAATGCATATGAATGCATGTGCACTTGTTGACATTTTTTAGTACATATGTACGTACATACATACATGTGCATGAATATATAAATATATATACATACATACATACATACGTATATTTGGATATTTATATTTGTATGTACTACATATATGTACATATATATATCCATATACATATTTACATATGTATACTTAGTATGATAACGATTATTACGCTTATAATACATACTGTGAGCGTCAAAAATAAGTAAACAGCAATTCTATCAATATTAAAGTGTTTATTAAAACGCAGTCTTTAATACAACAATAAAAGGTTTTATTATAGAATTTAAGGCTTATATTATAAGAGTTTAACTTAGTATAAATAATAAAAAAAAACTAAACACAGCCAAAAATAATTCCCTTAAATTAAAAATACTCCCTTTTTTTCGCGTCAAAAAAAAGTAAACAGTGGCAGCAACCGTTGTTTTTTTTTAATACTTATTTCGGGGAAGCACCAAATATTCTTTGGAAACCGTTACTATTCAAGCGAGTGAGTGTAGTAAAACATATTTATTTCATAGCACTATTGTTTTTATCTGAGGTAAAGTCGCTAAAACATCAAATTTTGCAATGGGTAAGCAAACAACCACTGAAACGCGAAAAATTATATTAGATTTGCATAAAAAAGGTAAATCTTTGCGCGAAATCGCAGAAATAGTTGGAAGACACCTTTGGACAATAAAAAAAATTATTGATAAACATGGAAAACATCAGACTGTTGAAAATTTGCCACGGCCGGGTCGACCAAAGCGCCTTACTGACACTGAAGCGCGATCAATAGTACGAAAAGTAAAAACAAATACAGTTTCAAGTGGTGTTCAAATATCAAAGGATATAGCGGAGACATCGGGTAAGCTCGTAAGGGCCAGTACAATCAGGAGAACATTGCACAGAAGCGGTTTGCATGGACGTGTACCACGTAAAAAGCCCTATATATCAAAGGTGAATCAACAGAAGCGCATGGAATTTGCAAAAAAGTATATAAATCAGGCTGCAAACTTCTGGGAAAACATTTTGTATACGGATGAAAGCAAATTCGAAATATTTGGATCGAAAAAAATTCCTAAAATTTGGCGATCCTTTGATATATGTATAGGGCTTTTTACGTGGTACTCGTCCATGCAAACCGCTTCTGTGCAATGTTCTCCTGATTGTACTGGCCCTTACGAGCTTACCCGATGTCTCCGCTATATCCTTTGATATTTGAACACCACTTGAAACTGTATTTGTTTTTACTTTTCGTACTATTGATCGCGCTTCAGTGTCAGTAAGGCGCTTTGGTCGACCCGGCCGTGGCAAATTTTCAACAGTCTGATGTTTTCCATGTTTATCAATAATTTTTTTTATTGTGCAATGGTGTCTTCCAACTATTTCTGCGATTTCGCGCAAAGATTTACCTTTTTTATGCAAATCTAATATAATTTTTCGCGTTTCAGTGGTTGTTTGCTTGCCCATTGCAAAATTTGATGTTTTAGCGACTTTACCTCAGAAAAAAACAATAGTGCTATGAAATAAATATGTTTTACTACACTCACTCGCTTGAATAGTAACGGTTTCCAAAGAATATTTGGTGCTTCCCCGAAATAAGTATTAAAAAAAACAACGGTTGCTGCCACTGTTTACTTTTTTTTGACGCGAAAAAAAGGGAGTATTTTTAATTTAAGGGAATTATTTTTGGCTGTGTTTAGTTTTTTTTTATTATTTATACTAAGTTAAACTCTTATAATATAACCCTTAAATTCTATAATAAAACCTTTTATTGTTGTATTAAAGACTGCGTTTTAATAAACACTTTAATATTGATAGAATTGCTGTTTACTTATTTTTGACGCTCACAGTATGTATGTATATAATGCATGCATAAAACCAAAATTGGCTCACTCTTATCATGCACATATTTAAGTAAAGCCAAATTTCACGTCAAATTAAATATTTAGATGTTCATATCAATTCGTTAATATATTGGCAAAATCTAAAATTCGAGCCAAAACAATTAAAATTTATCATAAATCATAGTCTGTTAAACAAATTTTGCCTTCGCTCAGCTCTGTTAACTCGCCACTCTCACGATTTCCCCTGTCGGCCATTAGAGTGGTGAGCTGGACGAGAAATATTGATGCATTTTGACAATTCACACCGTCATCCTAACTTAATACTTCTCTGTCTAATATACGTTCTCTGGATTCGCCAATTGCGCGTGCACGTGTACGCAAATGACTACGTTGGCAATTTGCATTATTGTCTGATATTGCGGTGTTGAAATTTTCAATGACCGTCGATGGTTTGTAAAATTGAAGATTTTAGCATTTTTGTGTTCGTCGCGAAAAAGATCGTTGAGGGGAACATTTGCGTGCGCGGGGAGATGGAATGCTTGCGCTTATGAATGAACGGCATTTGTTTTAGGAATACGCGCACGCGTTTATGAATGAATTTTTTGTTGTTGTATGTAAGTAGTTTCAGATATTTTAGAATATTTGGCGCCGGCGCAGGCACAAATGCAGCTGCGGTGATTGCGTTGTGATTTGATTTTGATCTAGCGTAGGTCAAGGTTTAATTTATGCACATGCACGTAAGTACATACATACATACATAGTATGTGAGTATGTATGTACATGGATGCATATGAATTTATGTACATAGATACATATGTATGTACATAGATATGCATACATATGGATGTGTGCATATATGATTGTATACTTGATGATATATTAGTTATTTATGAAAAATGTAGTATTTTCTGGAAGTATACATATTTATATCAATATACATATGTACATACATACGTATGTATGTACGCTAGTGCAAGAATTTGCAAAAAAGGAAAAATCTAATAAATTTTAAAGCAAAAGCGCGTGGCCCAGTTCCGAACTCACGCAAAACGAAAGCATAAAGAATATTGCAGCGTCTCTTAAAGCAACTGCACTACAGAAAACAATTAAATTCTCTGATCTAAATCCCTACTTGATACGGTTTCGCGTGAACATTTTTTGCCAAGACAAATTTTTGATACAAATGAACAAATTTATAATATATGTACATACATATGTATATCGCAATTATTTCGCATCTACAGAAAATGGAAATCAACATAGGAAACCAAATCAAGCTCATAGTAATATTTATTATATTATAAAAAATCAGTTTTAACAATTTTCATTAATTAAACGAACATAAAAATTTTATTAATCCATAATTGTAAGTAAAAATATAAATATGCTTGGATATTTTAATATTTCACTTTTTTTTCATTTTTTTAAATACTCATGAAGGCATGATAAAAATACCATATTATAATTTTTTCGTAATAATTCAACATATAATTTTAATTTAAGCCAACTTTTCTTCTTTAATTTTAAGTAATTTCTCATGAAAATTTTTTGAAAAATTTAAAAAAGAGTTAATTATGTATTAATTTCATATTTTGTAAAAAAAAAAATTTCCTATACACTTGCAGCATTATCAATACTTCGAATTTCAGCTTTTTTTAATTTTGAAAAATATTCATAATGACTTGCAAGTAAAAATACTACATATTGTGCATATGTACAGTACATAAATACATTCATATACAATTTAATTTTAATTACTTGTTTATATTTTTTTTATGGAAAATTTTAGAAATACTTTTTTAATAATTTTTCCTGAAAATTGTTTTTGGAAACAAGATTTCAAATGTATTAATAAACACATTTGTAACAATATTCCCATAAACATCTGCCATTTATCAACATTTCAGCAACAATTTGAACAGTGGAAATGTTAATTCACATTTTTCATGCCTGTTAAGTAGGCGGCGAAATAAAAATTTAACATGTCCATTCCTTAGACAAAACCTTTCAAAATTCATTTGGATCGAACCAAATTTTGCACCTTCTCATTGTTTGATGTTCTCTGCTTTGGTTTCTTCCTTTTTAGGTTCTTCCTTCTTTCTTAAATTTGCCGCTTTTAATCAACGATGGTGCGCTGAGTCGTGGATAGAATGCATTCCAGTACAGTGGTTTTTGAACGACCAACATATTCTACAAGTTAAAGTGAATTATAGTGTTAAAGGGATTACAGCAGCTAATCAGCACTAAAATTTGAAATTGTATACAAAAAATAGCGAAATTATGAGATTAAAAGTTTTGCTTATTAGAACATAAAATGAAAATAGTTGATGTTGCTATATAATGTTGTATATAATGTAATATATATGTTCTTGCATAAATTAAAAAAAAAAATAATCCTATTTAAAATGCACTACCGTTAAAAGTATTTCAAATACAAAGTAATTCAGAAAATTAAGAGTGATTATAAGAAAACAGAGAATTGAGTGAAGCAATTACATTTATAAATATACCGAGTCTATGGCGCATATAAACCCATCATAGATAAGGACTCTGAAAAACCGCCGAAAAAATGTCACTTCCTACGTACGAAGTGTTCCTGGAGACAGCGGCAGTTGTTAGTACAGTATTAGAGTTCTTGTCTGTTTATATGCCGGAAATACGTACAAAAAAAGTACAGGCGAGTACAGGATTTCTGTTTCTTTGCGGGTTTCTCTCAACTTCCTTTTGGCTTCGTTATGGATTGCTCATCAGTGAGCGAAGCTTGGTGTTGGTCAATACCATTGTCGTCTTTTTCTTCCTTTGCTACACACTGGTGTGCTTTATATTCTCCGTAAATAAAAGATCCTACATGCGGCAATTCGGATTGGTTTTATTTACTCTATTTGGTGTACGGTGTTATACGGATTCGAATGAAACGGGTGAGGAAAGATTCGTCTAATGAGTTTGATCAGCTGTATCATCACCGTATGCTCACTGCTCCACTGATCATGTCGGTACATGTGATGTGCGTGAAGAATTCGGAAAGTTTATCCCTCCCACTGATTGCTATGCCATTTCTGGTGTCTGTTCAATGGCTTATCTATGGTGTTATCATATCAGATACATTTATACAGATTCCAAACTTTCTTTGCTGCTTGCTGTCGATGCTGCAACTTTGTTGCACCTAAAGTGGCAATGCTATACTGAATTTAAAAGGTTAAATGCTTGGACGTTTAGTAACTTAATAATAATAAAATATATGCAAATAAGATTATAAAAAATAAAATAATGTGGCAATGGCAAAGCCATACTGAATTTAAAAGTTTAAATGCTTAGACGTTAAATAACTTAATAATAATAAAATATATGCAAATAAGTTTATGAAGATTAAAATAATGTGTACTTATATTTTTTCTCAAATACATTTCATTTGTAACTTTCATCTTGAAACGCATTGATTTATTAAATAATTATAAAAAATGTAACTGACTTTGACATCATAAAAATTAAACATATGAATTAATCCTTTTGAAATACATTAATTTGTTGTTTTTGCGCATTTAACTTCACCAATGCAAATGAAAATAAACCAAAAGTATCATTAAAAATACATAATAAACTGAATTTTTTGCTACAAAACATAAAATCTTTTAAAATCAACGGAAATTTAAAAGAAAGCTAGTGGAAGGTACGAACGCCAGCTCATTGGGAAGGGGGCAGGCAGACATTTGGTGATACAAACTATATAGAAAATTTATCGGTATTTACGCACCTCCCGCATCACTTTGATTTGTTCCCGGTGCATGTTGGTGCAAACAATAAAGGGCCATTTTCTTAATGTCAGTCGGTGCAGTTTTCGCCTATTGTGAGCTCGCACCATACGCCGCTCCACAAGTGCCGCATCTTGGGCTTTGTCTCGAAACAAATTTTGATTTCCACATTGCCTCAGCTGCAATGTTAAATTTCACTTAGCTGTTTTTTTTTGTAAACTATAAAATAAGAAAATAATATTGCCCTTTTATTATTTATTTCTTTAATATTTGTCCGAGCAGAGACCCGTCATCTGATACGTGGACTCTTGTCGTCTGTGACCACGTCGATGTGTCGTTGAGCTGGCGGTGCTATGGTTACGGCATACACTTTCTCCCCCAGAAGATAAGCTCCACATTCGTACACCCATTATATTTTCTCTTATAGAAATTTATATACATTTTTAACAGTTTGTTCGCAAAGGCCTTGTGCGGTTAATCAAACATTTTTTTTGTAAGTATTGGGCTAAACTAGTTTACTATTTTGGTTTTTACATAGTTGTACACTTTAACGTAATACACCTAGTACATATTATATATTTGCTAATACAATAGTATTTATTTCAACCATTGTCAGTTACTGGTAGCCTTTTCATTTAATGCGTATCATTCTGAAGGTAAAATATATGACTGACAATAACTAATTGCACCCAAGGCATAACGAAACGCGCAACTGCTACTGTCTACAAGTACCGGAAACAATAAGGGTTTGTCTTCAATTTTCTAACTACTCAGCTATAGTTGAATCGATTATTGTTTCCAAAGTACCATTGAATATCAATTAATAAATAAACGCATTGAAACAACAAAAATCTAATTTTGAATGCAATATACTGTAATGTACAAAATTGTCACATCAAAATTTTTAAAACTGTATACTTATAGCATAGTTTAAAATATGTATTCGTATGCTCATACTATGTTAGTATATATGTATCTCTGATTCAATGCGACTGTAAAAAATTTCAAAAATTTTATTTTAAATGGACTTAGTTTTTATGCTAGGTCTACCGAATATTGTATATGTTTGTAAGCTTGCCTAATGGCTTTGAATTGATTGACAATTAGCGAATATTTTCTGGCATAAAATAGTACTCGAAAAATACATATACATATAATGCACTAAACATCAATAGATACTAACAAAGCGATTACTTACATCTTTGGAATAATTTATACCAATTTTCGAGTTTCCATATTGTCCACCCCGTTTTTACCTTTGGTCCTGTTGTACATTACTCAGCGCCTTCTGTACATCCAGCTTTGAGTCGAAAAAAATCGGGCTACGCTTATGAATTTTCTGTGGTACTATATCCAAAATGTCAATCTTTCCATTACTGACCAAACCACCTACTTGTGCTATCAAATACGCCATTGGATTGCGTCCGTACATTAAGAGCAATTTGCCACTGTGCGCCGCCTTGCTAGCCGGATATATGAAAACACACCATATTTGATGGTACGATGTACATCAGCCACCGTAGGGGCGACATAGCGCGCACCGTATGGTTTTCCCTTGTTGGGATCATTTTGCAGCAATATGATTGAAAACACACCACATATTTATCCCGTCGCTCCACCTCCACTGTAGTCACATTCTAATTCTCCTCGGATAGCAGCAAGCAAGTTTTGTATTGATATTATGATTTTAACATGTTAATAAATAATTCATTAGAAAGCACATCCAGTTTTTCCACTTCTTCACACTGGCGTTGTTTGTTTCGGCAATTTCAAATATTAATTCTTTTAACGCTGTGTTTACTATAGACCATGAGCTACCAGCCCTAAGACTTACTTATTTTTTAATAAACCTTATTTTTAATGGGTAAAGGCATCACCGCATGCAAGGCAAGTTGCCAGCAACCCCGCCTATCGCCAAATAAGCAAACTAATAATAAACTTTGTTTATGAATTATTTGAATTATTTAAATAGCTCGCCCCACGATTAGTTTATTTTTATTAGTACCTACACAATTTTACCTACATACATATATACATATATATATATACATATATATACATATATATATATATATATATACGTATATATAGTTTCAGACATGACTGGCTGCACCACCATGAGGAAGAAGGCTGAAAAAGACCCTCAAAGATTTGTAATACCTATGCATCCTGAAGAGAGACTGCGAGAGACACTTTTGGGTCCTTACTACGGTAATTGCCTATACATGGCACACAAAACAGAAGAGTGCACGAGCGAGGGGAGATGCGAGCGTTGCAGCAAGAAACACAACACTGCGCTGCAAGCCGTGGAGCCACCAGGTGGAGGAAGCATAGATAGCGAACTACAACAACGTCTCGGAGCCAAAACTAGGACTCCCCTCACGCGCCGGAACAATAACCCTCGGTTGGGCGCACGGCAGACAGATAGATGGTCCTCACCAACTCACCAGATAGCAAGGGGATTTCAACATACACCTTATCCGCGCTCTGAGAGACGTATGCGCCTCCACCTTGGTAATAGCGGTGGACTTAGATCGGGAGTTTCGGCTGGAAGAGACTCGTAGCGGAAGTCAATGCGGGTGTTTATTGTGCCTCAGGAGGAAACAGACACGAACAAGCACATAACCCGACATGCCGCGATGGTTGCTAATTACCGGCGTAGCAGCCTCACCAGCCAGGTGGGCCCAGCCTTGGGGGCACCTTACGCCCGAAGTTTTACGGGCCCACTCCTACCAGACTCATCCAGGGCGTTGATGTCTACGCGGCCATCATCATGCCAGGGACACTGCTTACGTCGTTTGGTTGATTTCCGACTTAAAGCGCCATCTTTGGCTGGTTTTTTCCGTTATCAGTCTCTTTCTCTCCCTTCTACTCCGTAGCTATTTGATGGAGGAAAATCGACCCACGACGACTGCTGGTCAAGAAACCTGGTACTGGAATTAGAACCGCGTAAGCAATTCTTATAGAATTGAAAAATTCAGAAATTTAACATGTGATGTGGTGTGAACTGGTAGTTGGATTATGTTTTTTACTCACGATTTTGCGTACATCAAGGGAGCCGGCATGTTTTTAGGACGGTAGTCTCAATATTTTTCTTACCACCGCAGCGTTTCGCGTATATATACATATGCACACATATGCAATCGCGAATTATTCCGGTTCACCGTACTTTCCGCCGGATAATTCATTCGTTAAGTTTTTCCCTTGTTTTCTCACTTAATTGCGGTTCACTACATCCGTAGAATTTTCCTTAAAATCCCTTCTGCACGGGATACCAGAGGAACACTCCAACTACCAAATCGCACCATAAGGTAAAGTTATTCTAACTTGATCGAATATAATTTTCAACTAATACACTTGTATTTTCATGTTCTATTTGAAAAACACTTGTGCGTCGGGGCTGACCCCTTGGAAGCACGACGCTCAATTGTACACTTTGAAAAGCATAAGCGATGACATTTCAAACAAATCTGATCTTAGATACGGAAATCTTCTCTTACTAGTCAAGAGCAATAGAGTCGCGGAAAAATTTTTTTCAACTAAATATCTCTTTGGCATTTACGCTACTGTTTAAACGTCGTTTTCCGAATAAGAAATCCTACACATTTTCAGAGAACAGGGTGTTACATCTGTATACAAGTTCACAAAATACATTGGTGGCATGCCATCTCCTAGCGGAGTGGTATTTATCACTTCCGAACTTTGTCCGCACAACCCATCTCCTTGCTCACACTCTTCATGCGCAAATTGCTTTGGCGATCATCCGGTATCAAGAAAATCATGCTTAAGTTCATTCAAATGAAACAAATCATTACTATTAAAACTGATAACAAGTGCTAAATTCGCGAAGCTATCCAAATTCATAGAAATCAAATTCCACAAAAAATTGACGAAAACTCCACTCTCTTCTCGTACGTAGCGAAAAAGTCACTTAACGAAAATAATCAAAACAACAATACACAAACACAAATTCAACCACAAAAATCAACAAAGCAACGCGCAAGCAAATAAAATACTGAAAACAACCAAAGCACACCAATTTCTAACAACTCGCATGCAATTGAATTAGTCGATGATCAAACAATAACCCGTTCCCTCTCTTACGATTTCATCTCCCAAATCAATTCACATAAGGATAAGTCCTACCTTTCCTCCCCTTACATTAGATACTAATGATACAAAGGAAACTAACAATAATGAATCTTGAAATTACAACAATGGAATCTAAATGGCCTTCTTAATAACTACCCTGATTTAAATTTACAAATCAAAGAATTTACTCTCGAAATTATAGCTCTGTAAGAGACACATATTCCAGTCTGAAAATCAGCATATCCCACGAACAGCTATTTTCACAATAGTCTGCAAAATACGTCCTGTAATCAAGGCATTGCTGTATTTGTGCAAAAATAACTTGCCCATAAACAAATTTCAATTAACTCAAATATTGTCGTTAATATTAGGAATAGATAATAGTTTTAAGGTTACAATTATCACGTGCTACACCCCTCCAGATTAACGTTTTAATTACAGGCATCCGACATTTTGTCCTGTTTTAAACTCCAATAATAATATAAGGATTCGACCAACAAAAAGAGAAAAGTAGTGCAAGACATTGCCCTTTCAAAAAACATCGTAGTCTTAATGATTGTTCTCCCACCCATTTTGTCCACTCATAAAACATTTTCTCACCCTGATGTCATCCTTTCATCAGCCTTCATAGCTCCAAAATTATCATCGAAAACGCTTGATGACCAGCATAGTTAATAGTGACCTCTTCCCTATCATAACTTCAGGAGAAGCATCCGCGATTTTGCCACATCCTACGATGGTTATTTAAGTTAAACTGGAATTACCAACCAATTTTTGGCATGTTGACACAATAGCTCAGGCAGACCATGAAGTGTTAACACACTGTCTTGGCACAATTGTGTTATTGATGTTTATCGAAAATTCACCATAGCATTTTGAACAAATTATATGTGACACTAAAAAATATAACATGTTTATAGATAATTTGTTGGATTTTCAAAAAAAATTACTTGAAATTTGAATTAAATTTCCTTGCGATATGTATTCACGCGTGACTTGTCAATATTTTGAAATTCATCACTATCGATAATGATCCGAATATATGTAAATATATATTGAGCGAGTAGCAGTCGCCATTCGTATACATCGGTTTACTTGTGTTAGTAACTTTTTCTGAGGGGTACAAAAACACACAAGCACATTGTGTTGCAGCACACATGTGGGCAAAAAACCCCACTTCCTAGTTTGTGTGCGTCGAGCGTGTCGTTTGTGTTACTGTACTTTAGTTCAATAGAAAAGTGAGCCTGTGTTTACAGTACACTGAAGAGTGTTAGCACAATCGCACGGCACTGTGCTGTGTTACATATCCCTAGCACGTTGTAAAACCAATACTACTGTATGGGATTCTCGCCTGGTGGGGTTCCCTGGATAAGACTGTGGTAGTCGCCAAGCTGGGAAGGGTTTAAAGATCGGCTCTCATTAATATCAGGAGCATCGGGCAACCCATACCCTAGCCCTGAACGTCATGTTGAATATAACTCCTAGAAAAAGTCCTGGCAGCCCAGGCCGCTGCAGGATATTGGTCACATATTTAATTCGGATTATGGGCTGATGAACATGTTCACGGATGGATCGAAAGTTGATGGGAGGGTTGTAGGTGGATTATACTGCCGAGAATACTGTCAAAGCTACCAAATCACTGTAACGTGTTCCAGGCCAAGGTGGCCACCATAATGGAATGCCTGCTTAACAGTGCGACGTCTGTAAAGGAAGCGATAGGTATCGTGTACGCAATCGGTCGCATCATACGTTACTACACCAGTGTCCGATTTCGTTCGAAACGACTCGCCAACCTTCGATCTCGCATTCCATTCACACAACGACAGATCGTGTTATATGTATTGGCTACAGCCGTAGTCCACATAAAATTAGTTCCGGAGAGTACCTGCCTGAATTCACCTCAGATGAACTTTATGACCGAGTATTTGATGCAGAAGTTATCCTTCCGTCAACTTCAAATTTTTCTCCTCAACACCGTAACATATGGCACTGCGGCTGCCCCATTTCTCGAAACGGTCTTTACAAATATGCTAATACAAATACGTATCCACTCGGTTCAAAGGATATAAAAAGAGGTCCTAACGTGATGACCTTTTTACAGGTTCAGGAAATTTTGAGGCTCTAGATCATATTAGAAATGGAGTAATTACAATCTAAGTCCGCCAGGATTCAAATTAATCAACTGCCAGTTTTGAAAAATACGGAGTTGACCACAACAGGCGTAATTAAGCGTTCATACACGCTCTCGCGTGATCCTGGCAAGGTGGTCGGTGTTGCACCATATTGCGCTGGTAATTTAAATTTAAACTTAACAATTGAATTAAAAAGTGAAATACGTAAAATGTTGCAATTAAACAATTAATACACTTACAATCATATGCTAATTTATATGCATACATATTCTATACTTACCATTAACACATTTGTACTTACCCCATTATTTTTTTCATGTACATACATATGTACATATCTTGAAGAAGCTCAAGATTGTTCACCATTTGTCAAAAATGCAATTCGAGCCTGTGCAATTTACCGTGTTACTGTTTTCTTATTTTTCTCCTTTTTAAGAAATACGTTTTCTTGCTTGCTACTATTGCTTCCGAAATTTTTATATATATACGTTCTTTTCTTTTCACATGTTGACAATTTTTTGCAATTAACCTAATTTACATAGTTATTTACCCCAGTGGAACGTTCTTTAATCAAAATTCGGTTTGCGTTTATAAAATAACGATATTTCACTATCAAGAGGCGATATTAGTAATTTTTCTTAAAAAAGTTTCTTTGAACAAATAAAAACTAATTACTTTTTTTCAACAGAGGCCCGTGCTTTTATTTTATACTTTTACATTATATAAGAGGATCACTATAAATAGGAGCCATGTGTGTCACTCTATTGCTGTTGCACATGTAATAAAATATAAAATAATATTATAAATAACTACTTTTCTTCTCAGCAAAAATAAAATAAAGTTAAAATAAACAATTTGGCGATAAGTTTTCTTCACCATAATTTAGACCATATATGCGAATGTGAATAGACTAATTAATTAGTTGATTTATATTGGCAATAAACTGTTAGTATTAACTTCGGCCTCGTCTGAGTCATAATCTTGGGAATCACTATTTATTCCAGTGCGTGGCCTTACAGCAGGAGGTCCCAATGGATCAAAGTGATGAGTTACTGAAATAATGAAATATTGCATACACAATATTGTAATATTCGTTATATGATTAGGAGAGGTCTTACTCTAAGATATAATATAAAGAGCAATCGGGCATGTTACGGAATTCACTTTCACTCGGAAAGTTTCAGATAGGCACAGCAAGCAAATTCACTTGAAGGTAAATCGCAGAATATGCCCGAATATACTTTATATGGAAAATTTACAATAAATATTTTTATAATTCCATAAATATACCCAGTAGAGACGCGTAAACCCAGTTGGCGGCGAAGAAAGATCCGCGATAAAAGTAGGCACCCTGGTCGCGTCGTAGGGAGCGAATAAGAAGACAAATTTTTATGAAGTTTATTTTAAAAGCAACTGAATACAAATTTACTCAAAACATTAACTACATGAGAGAAACTGTTTTCATCAAAACAAAATTTGTTAGTAAATAAAAAAAAATTGTCTTTATTTAATAAGTTTGGAATATGATTAACTGCAAATGCCATGAGTTTGTCATAGGACTAAGTTCCAATGAATGTACTTGAGGTGGTTCGGCTTTTAGGAATTAACACAAAAACAATTAGTTTTTAGCGTTGTTAGTATTGTCCCCATCCTCTTTGACGTTCATGACATTTATCAGCTGCTGTTGTATAAGTAGACTTTTCAGTATCGTACCTCCGTTTGCTCTTTTTGTATGTTCAGAATACTTGTGTAAGTGAAATCAGGTGCCTTTGCATCTGATCCCATACACCTAATTCAATTAGAAAAGGTTTAGTAAATAAGCAGATTTCTGGTTTCCACTTGAAACATCGGTTCTTAATCTGCAAACTGAGTTGACTTCTTCGAAAATTCATATGGATTTTGTAAAATATTTTTAAATAGTAGTTTAAATATAAGTTTTTTAACCAGAAGCAATAGAAGCATCGCGAGCTGAGCTTTTAACCAACCAAACTATAGGTAGCTTTTCTTAACTAATTCAAAGAAAAGGAAATTTACGGATGCGCCTGGATTTTGGAAAAACTGTTCATAATTTTTCCTCTGTTTTTATTATTTGCGACACCGTGCAATGCTTCCCTAATAATGATCTGAGGACCACTAGTGGTATGTGATCACTACGAATTCAAGAACTTGTGCAGAATATACAAGCTCTAAAATATCATTGATGCAAACTGATTTATTTACTAGACATTACACTACATAACAAAATTAATTATAATTCAAAACAAGTTACGCTGCGTAACAGTGAAAATCAACATGGAACGCCGCGTAGCTTATGGTGGGCCTAGTTGAGTAATAAAAAACTATATTCTCAGAATTCCAAGTATTTTTATCCAGAAATCTACTTCGAAAATTAAAGGCAAACGATACACGAAGTATTCTTAATTTTGTTTTTGAACCCCAAACCCCCCTTGTGGTTTTTAGTTATAGTACTGAGTTTAGTGATTACTTATGTTATTTAAAGGTTTATATTAAAGTTAATATATTTTTTTTAATAATGAGGCCAAACACTGTCTCCGAGGTGCTAGAGGGAATAATTTTAAATGTGATATTTGTTTTAAACTGAGCTATTACGAAATGATTATTAATTGCAATGCTTACCGATAAAATTAATTATTATTTAAATTTAATTTTTTTGATTACTTTTCTCATATTGATTTCGAACGAAAGTAAATAATCTTTCGCCTTTGCAACAATTAAAAACAACTTATTTAAACTACTGCATTGTGGGCGTACAAAATATTCAATTTTAAAATATTATTTACTTTTCTCAAATAAATTGAAATACGCTAAAATAAAGTAACTACGATAAAATATATTGTATTTTTATAGAAATATTTATATATTAACATATGTATATAAATTATGATATTAAGCACTAGAAGTAAAAAATACACCGTCATAGTCAATGTAGGAAGTTTCATATGTTATGGCCCTGCCTGAAGAAAAACTCGGAAATGACAAATCAATCAGAGTTTGTTATTTTGTAGTAGGAAACATTTTTAGATATACATGCATGTAGTCCAATAACATTCCAAGGAAAGTCAGTAACGATAAGTGAGAGGATCACCAAATTTAATGCTCCTATCTACTTTAATGTAGGCTTGAGCGAAAACAACAATTTTAGAGAAAATTAATGTATCTACATAACAATAAATAAATACATATATGATGATGATAGATATAATGCATATGAATGCATGTGCACTTGTTGACATTTTTTAGTACATACATGTGCATGAACATGTATGCATGTAAATATATGTATTTACATATGTACATACATACCCAGATAGCATTTAGATGATTGTTTTGTGATTATCACCTAAGAATACTCATTTATGACTATTCTTTATGATCAAAATATGACTAAAAGAAGAACAAGAATAAAAAATGCCCAGAAATCATATTTCGATCTTCTAGATGATTACTATTTGACTATTCTTTATGATCAAAATATGATAAGTGTATAGAGAAAAAACAGTTATCTTCAGCTATTCTGTGGAGAAACTGCTCTTTTTGTTCTTTTGCATTTATTTAGTTCTTGTGCACGCAAAGTGAAGCAGTTATTAATAAGTGGTACTGTGACGTTAATAAATTTTTTAAATTTAATAATAAATAATAAAAATTGATAGAATTAATTAACAAAAACAATGTCAGCTAAAAAAATTAAACGTATTGCTATAAGAGAAGCTCAAAAAATCATGTCGCCTAGTAATAGCAAAAAAGTTCAACATAATATGAACGTGCAGTTTTTAACAAACAATGAAATTGAGAGCAGTGTTAACAACTTTCTTGAAAATGATGAAACTGAAAGTGAGCTTAAATTTTCCAGCAGTGAAAGTGAAAGTGAACCAGAATTTAATTTTTGCGAAGAATTGAGTAGCTGGGCTGTTGAATATGCAATTAGTTTTGTTGCATTAAATGCATTGCTACGTTTGCTTCGTATGTGCAAAATGAATGTGCCAAAAGATGCTAGGACTCTTTTAAAAACCCCAACTGAAGTTATTCAAAGAAAAGTTGGAGAGGGTGTTTATGTTCATTATGCCATAAAAAATGCTTTGACAGATTTCCTGGTCGAAAATAAATATAGTTTGCAAAATATTACGCTAGATTTTGGCATTGATGGCCTACCATTATTTAAAAGCACCTCAAAAGGGGTTTGGCCAATTCTTGGCAGTATTGTCAACACAAATTATGTTTTTATGATAGGTATTTATGAAGGTATTTCCAAACCACATTGTGCAAAAGATTTTTTAGCAGAATTTATAACAGAACTTAATGTTCTTATTCAAGAAGGTATATTTTTTGTTAATAAATTTTTCCATATAAATATTCGATGTTTTGTCATGGATGCGCCCGCAAAGTCTTTTATTTTAGGTACTAAGGGCCATAGTGGATTTTTTTCCTGCACAAGGTGCACAACAAAAGGTGAATATTTCAAGAACCGTGTTGTTTTCACTGAAACTAGCAATCTTATATGTAGAACCAATGAAACGTTTAGAAGTCGATTGCACCCAGAATACCACAATATACTAGAAACTTCAACACTGGAATTTCTGGATGTGGACATAGTTTCACAGTGCTCATTAGATTATATGCACGTTGTATGCTTGGGAGTAATGCGAACTCTTATAAAGGCATGGGTACAAAAAAAAGGTGAAGACTTTTCTTTGAATTCCATCAAAATTAATTCTCTTTCAAAAGAGTTGATTACTAATAAGGAAACTATATCAATGGAATTCAGTAGAAAACCCAGAAGTATTCAAGAAATAGACAGATGGAAGGCTACAGAGCTAAGGCAGTTCTTATTATACACGGGCCCCTTTATATTGAAAAATATAATGAGCGAAGAAAGATATACAAATTTTTTAAAACTGTCTTTGGCTTTCAGAATTCTATTGCATGAAGTTGATTCTAAAAACAATAACTCATGTGCTAAAAATTTATTGGAATCTTTTGTCAATGAACTTCCATCGCTCTATGATAAATGCTTTCTAGTTTTCAATTTTCATTGCCTTTTGCACATGCACGAGGATGCCAGGTTATATGGTTCATTAGAATCAACAAGTGCGTTCAAATTTGAAAATCATCTAAAAAAAATTAAAAGAAATGTCAGAAAAGGCGGGAATGTGGCTGCTCAAATATACAAAAGACAAGTGGAACGCAGTTATCACATAAAAACGCTAGAAACAAGCCAACAAAAGATATTATTTGGAAAACTTATTAGGGGCAGAATCTTAAATGTTCAGTTAAATGGATTCACATTTTCTTTGAAAAGTCCTGATAACTTTTGTTTAGTTAATAAACAAATTATAAAAATTACACAAATAAAAAATAATAATAATGTTCCGGAATTTCATGGTGTGCCAGTTAAAAATCTTGCGCCATATTTTGTTCAACCAATAGCTTCAAATACGTTTAATATATATTCGGTGGCTGACATTGAATTTGATAATGAAATACAATTTTCAAAAAATACTATGTTTAAATAATTCATTAGAAAACACTTTTTATTTTACACCAATTATTCATAATGTCACATAATACCCTTAATAATACTTCTGAGTTTGCATATACTACCAATAATGACTTCATAACTCGTAAGTATACACAAAAAAAAACTTTATTCCTTATAACATAGTTAGTAATTTCTATATTTAAAGTTCAAAATGTCCAGCCTATAGTACCTGTAAATATTTTCGATGAAATTTTACACGAACTAAAATCATTGAAAACGGAAGTCAGTGCACTTAAGAGCGAAGTCAGTGACCTTAAAACGGAAATAAAAGAAAATAAGAAATCAATGGCTAGATTGACAGAGGAGGTAATTGCTGTAAAATTAGAAAACCGACAGCATCACAAAGGACCAACAATTGTCAGTATAAAACAATTTGAAAATTTACCGTTTCATACCATAAAGGACTTGGAAAATTTTGATGAGGACCTCAGAAAAAATGAAGAAATACGGGATCAGTTTGTATGTTTTGTTGATTTACAGCTTTTATTACTTTTTCTAATAATTTTTTGAAACAATTGTTTTTCCAGAAAATGTTAATTGAAAAAGTTGGTGGAGATGGTCAAACACAATTTGTTAGAGCTGCTGTGCGTAAAGTATTTACTGACGAGTTAGCGAAACAATTCAGTTGGAAAGGTACTAAGGATAAACCTAGCGCAGAAAAATGCTTCTGTATAAATTTCATCAAAAGTAATATACCTATATACTACAAATTTTTTATTTAAAAACATATAATAATACTTTTCATCTATAGATATAAGCCATACAAAATTTAATTGCGATGACAAAGAAATGAATTCGGTTCTACAAAAACATTTTGTTCACGCAAAAGAACGTGTGGACAAACGCAAAAGAACGGCTGAAAAAATGCAAACGTCTGTAGAAGAAACAGTGGTGCTCTAGCATAATAAATAAATAAAAAAAATTTTAAATGAATTAAATAAAAAATGAATTTAATAAAATGAATTAAATAAAATGAATTGAAGTTTAATCTGTTTTATTTATTCATAAATAAGAAAAAAACAGTCATATAATAATCACAAATGAGGCCAAAAATGAGTTAAAACTGACTTCATATAATAATCACAAATGAGGCCAAAAATGAGTTAAAACTGACTTCATATAATAATCACAAATGAGGTCAAAAATGAGTTAAAACTGACTTCATATAATAATCACAAATGAGACCAAAAATGAGTTAAAACTGACTTCAAAAATTATTAGAAACTGATTGAAAAGTAGAATCATATAAGACTCTTCATGAAGAGTCATCGCTAGGGTACCATTTTCTCCCGACGGTAGAGTCTTTTTTGATAAGAAAATGAGCACATATGTGACTGTTTTCAATCATCTTGCAGTATCTTATTTGACTCAAATTTGATTGCAATTGCTATCTGGGTAGATACGTATATTTGGATATTTATATATGTATGTACTACATATTATCTATATATGTACATATTTACATATATATACTTAGTATGATAACGATTGTTACGCTTATAATACATATGTATATAATTCATGCATAAAACCAAAATTGGCTCACTCTTATCATGCACATATTTAAGTAAAGCCAAATTTCACGTCAAATTAAATATTTAGATGTTTATATCAATTCGTTAATATATTGGCAAAATATTAAATTCGAGCCAAAACAATTATCATCAATCAGAAAGCTTAGTCTGTTAAACAAATTTTGCCTTCGCTCAGCTCTATTAACTCGCCACTCTCACGATTTCCCCTGTCGGCCATTAGAATGGTGAGCTGGACGAGAAATACTGATGCATTTTGACAATTCACACCGTCATCCGAACTTAATTCTTCTCTGTCTCATATACGTTCTCTGATACAGCATCGACCGTTAATTTGGATTTGGAATTTTCCACGACCACTACTAGTGCCTAGTAATCGCTCGGTAGTCCTGCAAGCATTAAAGAGGCAACGACCTCATCATCAATGCTCAAATCAGCATTACACACCTTGATAGTTGTCATCACCATTTTATTAATGTAGTCTGTCATAGAAGAAAAGTGTTCCAGTTTTATCTGCACTAGTCTTCTAAGCAGTAAAAGTAAACATAACGAAAATAATGTTGCCAGATTGATATTATTATCATATCTGTCTTCGAAATATGTGCTGCTAATTTTTGTAAGCTTTTGCTTACTTTTATATGGACAGGAAGAAGATACCCGTAAAAACAATTATCTCCACCTTGCAGAAAACCCATTACTTCTGCAATATCTTCCATAATACATTTAAGCGACTTCAAATAATGTATATCCTCTGAGGATAAATGAGACAAACATAAACTAGTTCCTCAGTTGTAGAGATATCTGACTGGAGTTTAATAGGTACATATACATATGTATTTTTATAATATATTATCATGTGAGGAAACCGACAATTTCGGGCCAGATATAAGGGTTTTTTGACATTTAACAATCATATAAGACCCATGGAAAATTAAAAAAAAATTAACGTTTGATTTTATTGTATTTTTTTATACGCAATGAATTTTCTTTGAACATTCTTTAATTGTTGTATCCATTTTATTAAATCATATTATAGTATCGCACTTTCATAATGCAACTATAAATTCTCTACTTCCAAAATGCAAATCTAGGTTTTAGCCCATTTCCACGAGCCCAAAAATTGCGCAATTTCAGCAGTATTCTCAATTTTATATGGAATTGCGGCTTGATCTCCAATTTTGATATAAAAAAACTTTCAGCTAAAAATGCGAATGAAGGTCAATTTCAGCCAAATTGTTCTAAATTTCATTAAATTTTTTCCTTGGAAGTCTGTAATTCACTTATTGTGAAAGGGGGGAAGGGGGAAAACATAAACATCACAAAAGTTTAAATTTTTTCCAGAGCGTGACCATTGATCAGAACCTAAAGCGAAACGTCTAATCGTTTCGAAACAACTATTAACGAGATATCGATTAAAGTTGAGATGGGCGTTTAAACAGTTACAAACTCAAATTACAATGAGTGCCGAATTGTGCAAGTTCGGTCTCGTGGAAACGGCTTATTACAAAACATCAGATTTCAGCTGTCACTCCCCTGCATTAAAAATGAGAGACAGGCAATAAAGTGCGAGTTTCCCACTACAGAAATCGCTACACAGATGTAAGGCGGGACCGTTGATACTTATCCTTGTGCAAACAGCAATGCGGTATTTGCCAGTAATTTCGAACATGCATAAATATGCCCATGAATAAACTTTTAATTTAATTAATATTACGCACTCTATGCTTTTTTAAATTAAACCGAGGAATATTTTTAATGAAACGAAGTTCTATAATTAATTTTTTTTTAATGCTTTGAGTGAAAAATTTCAATGCTGATGTAACAGTTGGCACCTTTACATTTTAAAACAAGATATTTGAACTGTGTCTTTTTTATTTTCTGTTTTCCCGACAGGGTGAAAGGTTTATGTACGTATATTGGATCGATATTCCGACATTAAGATTACGATTAGTACCCAATTCGATTATTTGAGTATGGTAATCATAATGATTAAACCCATCCGTTTCTTATAGAAAAATTAGTATTAGTATTACAATTGAAAATAATAAAAAAAATTATGGTTATTTACAATTAACAGATATAATCAAAAAAAAAGATACTTGTTTGCTTTAATAGTTTAATGCTCATACTTATGCACTTATAGAATATACAAATTTTTCTTTCCTACGTCCCTCCTTAAGAGAGGGTTGACCTATCGTCATGATGAGCTTGGGTCCAATGGGCATCTTTGCGAACGCGTGTCTAGCTAACTTATCAGCTCATTTCTTTAGATTTCTTTGCGGCCCGGAATCCACAGGAGCTGAAAAAGATTCCCCGTTGCTAGAGAGTTGAGCCTCTCTACACTCAAGCTCCAATGAGGACTTAATCACATACGATGATGAGTCCTTGAGTGCTGCTTGGCTGTTACTTGAACGAGGATGTTTACCTCCACCTAGAAGATGTTTTGTATCCTTCTTATTGGCACAGTCATTGCTTTATTTGCAGTTTTAAACTCCGAACCGCACTCGAAGGTTTACCATTATCTGCCGATGGGCGACCGCTATGAGGAAAAACTTGTTCTATAATGTTTGATGTTGCTTGGCCCATAGAATGAAGCGCGCTCACGCCACGTACTCGGCTATATCTCCCGAAACTATAAACTACTGAAATATACGCTTCACCAATTAAATACTCACTTAGTACTTTTTAAAATTATTTAATGGAGTTTAGAATACTTATTTCCGCATATTGATGTTTCGATACCACTGCGTAGAAGTAAATACCGAGTTCTTCCTCTAAAACCGATCATTTTTTGTACTTCGATACGTGTTTACAAATACTTGGTAGATATCCCGTACATTGTAGGACAATTAATGAAGCGCGGATAAGAAATGGGAACGAGCTTTTAAATATTTTAGCAACTCCTTTTTCCCCTTTTAAAAGCAACCCCATTGTGGAGTGGCTTAAGAATCCATTTCCCAGCACTTTATAAGCTTCCTACAAACAGGGACAAAAATTTCTCAAAAAAGAAATCGCCTTTCGTCATTCAAAAAAGCGTGTACAATTGGAAAATTAATACGTACACAATAAAACTAAGTATATTTATATTTCGATAACACAGTGCTACAAAATGAAAAAAAAAATATGCAGGGGCTCTCGCATGGATTTTTGGTTTCGTCATGGCCCTCATTTGCGGGTTTTCTCCATCACTTCGTTTTTAAATTTTCTGCGTAGAAATATAATACAGCTCTGAAATTCTTAAAATTACAACTTCGAGATGCTATAACTTTCTTGTTTCTTGATCGACTTAAATTTTTTTTATTTGAAAGATGTTTCTTTTATCCTTCAAACAAGCAAAATAGTTTGCAAATCGACCGAAAAATCACCAAGTTTTGGTCTTTTATTCCAATTAGAAGAAGCATTAGTAAAAATATGGTAGAAATTAGTAAAAATGAAGGTAGTAATTTGAAGAAGGATTAGTAATAATAGTTTTGGAAATTGGTACAAATAGTGCTAGTAATTAGTAGAAGCATTAGTAAAAATAGTCATATAAATAAGTAAAAAATAGTGGTAGTAATTTGTTACAGCATCAGGAAAAATAGTGGGTGAAATTAATAGAACCGTTAGTAAAAAAGTGGTAGTAATTAGTAGCAGTCTTAGTAAAAAATAGTAGTCGTAATTAGCAGTAGCATAATTAAAATTAGTAGTTGTAATAGTAATAGTCATAGTGATGGTCGTAATAGTCGTAGAGATAGTAGTATAAATTGGTAGTAGTAGTAGTAGAAGTTGTAGTTGTAGTAGTACTTTTAGTAATTAGTATTTGTTGTAGCAGTGGGACTAGCAACTATTAGTAGTAGTAGTAAGTAGTAGTAATGGTAGTAGTAGTAGTGGTAATTAGTAGTTGTTTGTTTGATTTTATAAACTAGTTTTTGTTAGGGACCGTAACGGTTATAACACATTTATTGCTTAATAAATAATCGTTATTTCTTGAGTTATATTTTTTGATTAAGTAATAATTGTTATTTCTTGAGTTTCATATTTTGCTCAGATTTGATTTTTTAAATTAAACCCATAAATAAAAATTAAAGTCGCTTAAGGTAGCCCTTGTTACAAGGAGTATGTTACTTTAATCTTTATGCACGTTGCATTTCTCTTACCGCATGATTTTGCGAGTTGAAGTTGGGCAGCAATTGGCTATCCTACCTAGTGTTCTTTTGCAAGTCAGTGACAAAGAAGCGGGCCTATTGTAAAATTTCACTCAGTTCATTATTTTCTTGCGTTTTTATTCAAACTACAGAGTAAGGGTTCCTTAATAAAGAATATTAAAATACCTTTCGTTTCATTTTTGTAATGGGATACATACATATGTGCGTGTATTTATCAAATCGACGACAATTAATCTTATCTTATCTTCGTTCAAATTATACTCCAGATATTTGAAATAGTGAAAACAATCATTCAAACTTTATCTAAACCAATAGTTAATTCGACTCCGCTCTTTCTACCATATTTGCTATTGAATTATATACATAAACTTATTAATTTTATCCTATTTGCATTTGAATTATATTAACATATCAAAATCAATAAACTTGAATTTATGTACTGAATTTTGTAATGTAAAACTAGACTAATTTTTTGTAAGAAAGCGAGAAATATAAACAGTTATTGTAATTGTATTTTCAAGGCTCCTCATATACCTATTTTGCAAGTTTTCCTTATACTGGCCTTGAGCTCACAAATTAATATTATCGTTTAATGAAAAACAGGCCGAAAAATAGTATACATATGAACATTGTGGCAGGCAATGGTAAACCTCCGAGTGTATTTCTGCCATGAAAAAAAATTTTTCACAAAAAACATTCGCCGTTCGAAATCGGCGTAAAACTGTAGGTCCCTCAATTTGTGTTACAACATCAGGACGCACGCCACAAATTGTAGAAGTTCGGTCAAAATCGCCAATTGAGTAAGTAAGTAATATAAGTTAGGGTTGCCATTTGGCGAACGGAGTGAACATTCCGCCCACCTTGCAGTATTACTACGAAAAGCGCAAGTTACATATCATTTAAAATTAACATAGTTTGTATATTACAACTCAGTGTTTTGATATTGGTTAAGTATATTTCATTTCCTTTTTTCAAAATTTTCTAATTAATAAATATGTAAATTTTTATTTTTTAAATTTTTATTTTAAAATATTGGTAACGCCAGAAATAACCAATCCTAGGATCGTGTTCTGGGCTACCAATTGTCCAGCGATGGAGGGCATCAGACCAGGCTGTATTAGCTTAGCGAAGAGATCTACGCCAAGAACCATTTCGACCGGTGCTGCCTTATAGAAGAAGGGGTCGGCTCGTTGCAAGTTGGTAAAGCCTTGCGCAGTATGCTACCCCAACGAATGGAACGGGGACGGCGTTGGACTTACGGACTCAATGTTGGCTGTCTAGCTGTTATTATGCCACTATCAGTTGCTCCCTTCGCGGAAGAGGAAATAATGTTTTCTATCATTACTGGTCATAAAGGGATCGAAATCATTCCAAAGTGAGGTGGAGAAAATTTAAGTTCCTAAATAAGAAATAGGTAGTCTCATAAAAATTTAATAAGGATTTACATGAGTTGAACAAACATACGATTAAGCAGGCCCGTGCGCAGCGTTTGTTCTTCGGGAGTGGTTTCAATTTTTTTATACATATCTAAAATGGAAGAAGTTACGAAGAACGAAAACTACGATTCTACGGACGGAGATAAAATTTTATTTAATTGATAAATATAATTATTAGTTAAAGAAACTAAACTTTGCAACAAATATTCATTTAATGAGTTGATGCGTCGGGGCAAATAAGGAAACTCATACAGGACAGCGTTTACATTACGGGTTCGTGCAATTCTTTCCAGTCGTAGCTGGTTGAAAGACGAAGAAATTTCTATTTGCGAAAATGCTGCAGATTTAGGCGGATGTAGAGATAGAGTTTCTGATTGCCAAGCTATTGAAGGGTTAGCTACGAATTGATTTATGTTTAACAATAAATTGGCCTACATTTTTTTAAGTTATGAAGTTTTTGTATAAAGTGTGCTATAAGTGCATATATACTTCTACTTACTTAATTGACTCTATAACCGCTTAAAGGATAGGCCGAACTTCTCCTACATTTGTGGTGTGCGTTTTGATGTTGTAACACTAATTAAGGGACCTACAGTTTTACGCTGACTCTGAACGGCGTGTGTTTTTTTTTGTGAAACGTTTTGTCATGGCAGAAATACACTCGGAGGTTTGCCATTGTCTGCCGAGGGGCGACCGCTATTAGAAAGAAATTTTCTATAATTTTTGATATTACATGCTTGACCAGGATTAGAACCCGGACCCAGCGGACGAAGTGCGCACATGCGACGCCTGCATTCTTCTTCTTCTTAATTGGCGCTATAACCGCCTAGACGATTTTGGCCGATTTCAATATTGCACGCCAGCCGCTCCTCTGCTTTGCTGCCTGGTGCCAGTTAGATATCCCAAGTGTAGTCAAGTCCTTCTCCACCTGGTCTTTCCAACGTAGAGGAGGCCTTCCTCTTCCTCTGCTACCACCAGCGGGTACCGCGTCGAATACTTTCAGGGCTGGAGCATTTTCTTCCATACGTACCACATGACCTAGCCAGCGTAGCCGCTGAATCTTAATTCGCTGAACTATGTCTATGTCGCGGTACAGCTCATACAACTCATCGTTCCATCGTCTGCGGTATTCGCCATCGCAAAGACGTAAGGGACCAAAAATCTTTCGGAGAATCTTTCTCTCGAACACTCCAAGCGCCATCTCATCCGATGTTGATAGGGTCCATGCTTCTGCGCCGTACATTTGCACGGGCATGATGAGGGACTTATAGAGCGTGGTTTTCGTTCGTCGAGAGAGGGCTTTACTGTTCATTTGCCTACTCAGCCCAAAGTAGCACTTGTTGGCAAGAGAGATTCTTCGTTGGATTTCAAGGCTGACATTATTGTTGGTGTTTATGCTGGTTCCAAGATAAACAAAGTCCTCTACTTTGTCAAAATTGTAACTGTCAACAGTGATGCGGGAGCCAAGGCGCGAATGCGCTGATTGTTTATTTGATGACAGGAGGTACTTCGTTTTGTCCTCGTTCACCTCCAGACCCATTCGCTTCGCTTCCTTGTCCAGCTTTGAAAAGGCAGAACTAACGGCGCGGTTGTTGAGGCCAATGATATCGATGTCATCGGCATACGCCAGCAGTTGCACACTCTTATAAAAGATGGTACCTGACCGGTTTAATTCTGCAGCTCGAATTATCTTTTCTAGCATAATGTTAAAGAAGTCACACGATAGGGAGTCACCCTGTCTGAAACCTCGTTTGGTATCAAACGGCTCGGAGAGGTCCTTCCCAACTCTGACTGAGCTGGTGGTGTTGCTCAGTGTCATTTTACATAGCCGTATTAGTTTTGCAGGGATACCAAAGTCAGACATCGCGGCATATAGGCAACTTCTTCTCGTGCTGTCGAAAGCTGATTTAAAGTCGACAAATAGATGGTGTGTGTCGATCCTCTTCTCACGGGTCTTTTCCAATATTTGGCGTATCGTGAATATCTGGTCGATGGTAGATTTACCAGGTCTAAAGCCACACTGATAAGGTCCAATCAGTTCGTTGACGGTTGGCTTTAGTCTTTCACACAATACACTCGATATAACCTTATACGAAATGTTAAGAAGGCTGATCCCGCGGTAGTTGGCGCATATTGCAGGATCACCCTTCTTGTGGATTGGGCAGAGTACACTTAAATTCCAATCGGCGGGCATGCATTCGTCCGACCATATTCTGCAAATAAGCTGGTGCATGCACCTTACCAGCTCCTCGCCACCATACTTGAATAGCTCAGCTGGTAACCCATCAGCTCCAGCGGCTTTGTTATTCCGTAGCCGCATAATTGCTATTCGAACTTCATCGAGGTCGGGTGACGGGATGTTAATGCCGTCATCAGCGATTTGGGGTTCGGGATCTTCATCTTCTCCGGCGACGCTTTCGCTGTCACCATTTAGCAGAGTGGAGAAGTGTTCCCTCCACAATCTAAGTGCGCTTTGGACATCAGTCACCAGATCGCCGTTCTTGTTCTTACAGGAATTCGCCCCGGTCTTAAAACCTTCCGTAAGTCGCCGCACCTTTTGGTAAAATTTTCGGGCGCTTTTCATGTCGGCTAGCATCTCAAGCTCTTCACACTCACGCATTTCGGCCTCTCTCTTCTTTCTACGGACGATACGTCTCTCTTCCTTTCTCAACTCCCGGTAGCGTTCCCATACAGCTCGCGTTGCGCCCGATCGCAGCGTGACCCTGTAGGCAGCATCTTTATTTTCCGAAGCGGCGCGGCATTCCTCATCATACCAGTCATTTTTTCGGGTTCGCTGAAAGCCAACGACTTCTTCAGCGGCGGTACGCAGTGATCGAGAAATGTGCTCCCAGTGCTCGCAAATTCCGGTTTCTTGAGAAGTGCTCTCAGTGAGCAGGTGTGAGAGTCGAGTGGTGAAGTTTGCAGCTGTCTGTTGCGATTGCAGCTTTCCGACGTCAAGCTTTCGCTGTGTATTTACACGCACGTTTTTTGATGCACAGAGGCGTATGCGCATCTTGGCTGCGACAAGATAATGATCCGAGTCGATGTTCGGTCCTCGGAGTGTACGTACGTCTAATATACTGGAAGCATGCCTTCCGTCTATCGCAATATGATCGATTTGGTTTCGCGTTTTTCGATCTGGAGACAGCCACGTAGCCAAGTGTATTTTTTTATGCTGAAATCTGGTGCTGCAGACCACCATGTTTCGGGCCCCGGCAAAGTCGATCAGTCTCAGTCCGAGGTTTCATCGTGGAGACTGAATTTTCCGACAGTGTGACCAAAGATCCCTTCCTTTCCCACCCTGGCATTGAAGTCACCAAGCACGATTTTGATATCGTGACGGGGGCAGCGCTCGTAAGTGCGTTCTAAGCGCTCGTAGAAGTGATCCTTGATCACATCGTCCTTCTCTTCTGTCGGTGCGTGGGCACAAATCAGCGAGATGTTGAAAAATCTCGCTTTGATGCGAATCGTGGCGAGACGCTCGTCCACTGGAGTGAACGACAGTACTTGGCGACGAAGCCTCTCTCCCACCACAAATCCAACACCGAACTTGCGCTCCTTTACATGGCAGCTGTAGTAGATGTCGCAAGGCCCAACGGTTTTCTTGCCTTGCCCCGTCCATTTCATTTCTTGGATGGCGGTGATGTCAGCCCTTACTCTTACGAGGACATCAGCCAGCCGGGCAGCGGCACCTTCCCCATTAAGGGTTCGGACATTCCAGGTGCATGCCCTTAAATCGTAGTCCTTAAAACATTGCTTGTGGTCGTCATCAAAAAAGGGAGATCTCATCCGAGGCACATTGAAATTTTTCATTGGGTATAGTTTTTTACGTGGCGGGTCCCAAGCCCAGCGCACAACCAAATACTGGCGACGCCTGCATTATGCTAAGAATATATTCATACATCAGTCACTGACAGTTGATCGCTCTGAGAGGACGTGCCTCTCTATCTTTCGGCTTATTGTAACTTTTTTCACACGGTATTCACATTGTACTCGAATTCATACACGTGTTTGCCCCCCTTAAATTCATTACATTTCGATTTCTTTTTTCTAGCAAGTGATTTGCGTTCAGGTGCTAAACTACATTTAATTATGGCCCCCGGGTCGCCCAACTTCAGGAGTAACAGGTTTGCTGTGCTTGCCTCGAATCCCCAACCGAAAAGAAAGGACAAACACGCTCGCCAATTAACTTCACTATCTGGCCTCAAGCCAAGAAAGAAATCCCAAAATTCAACACGGTTAGTGCTACTGACTCAAATTAATCAGTTTCGAAATATTCCTGCTTCACCGTGCATAAAGCTTTAGAAGCCATTAGCAATTTCGGAGTAACGTGCTGGAAACCTTCTGCTGATAGTGAAAAGTAATTAAATTGCCCAACGATTCATCTCAACCGAAAAACTATCAATGTAAAATACCATGTGAGTCTCAATAGCGTAAATGGTATTCTTTAAGCGTCTTGCCTTAGCAATATCAGTGAAAAAGAAATAATTGGAAACATGAACAAACAAGGCGTAGTTGACGTGAACAAGTTCTCAAAAACAATACATGGAGTATCACAATTCACTGGAGTTGTCATGCTCACTTTTGATCTATATCAAATCCCCGAAAAAGACGATGTGTATTGCCGGACTACCAGAGTAAAACCCTACCTTCTGAACCCAATGAGTTGTAAAAATTGCTAAGAGCTTGGCCATACCAACCAATGTTTAATTCAATGGAATATGCACCGCTACCGCAACAACTACACAAAAGCATTCCCCAAGTATCATCGCTCTTCAAGTGGCTAATATCGCTACTTCCACAACCTGCCTCAAAACAGAACAAACAAACAAGGCCAAGGCGGTGTTATAAATACAACTACAAAATTCCTTTGTATTTTGTTTTTGTTTCTACGTAAGAGTTGTCAAAATTTAAATTCATTTTGTTTTTGCTTTTACGGCTTTTGAAAGCTCATACGCAAAAGCAAAAACAAAATACAAGTAGGCGAATAAAAAAAATCAAATCAGCTGCTCTTATGCCATCACCTTCTATAAATTCGCCTTGAACAAGGCATTGCAGCTGTAATAAAAAATTGTATTCCCTGCAAACAAATTCTTACCTCTATAAACATAGCAACAATTGCTATTGAGATCTTCCACCTCAGCAGAACTTCTCATGTCAAGATTTAAGAAATGTATTGCGATCAGTAACCACTCCTTTAATTATAGTTGGCGATAGATAGATGATAGAGGCATTATTGTAGAATACCTGGTGTTATCAGCAAACCTTACTTTACTGAATGACAACAAATCTACGCACCTCCACGGCAGCGATCACTATCCTATTCTTTCCAGACCCTCTTTTTATAAACCCCCACCAATGCCCACTTTGTTTATTGATAAAGCGAACTGGGAAAGTTGCAAGCTACTGCCGGGGACCTTTGTACAAAGCTTCTGAAAATATTAACGAAGAATTAGCTTCAATCACAAATATTATTCGTACTTCCGCCCACCTGTCGATTCCACAAATAACAAAACCTATGCAAAAGGTATTCCAAACTGGTTTGCTGAGCTATCTCAGTTATGAAATGGCAAGCGATTTTTTTGGAATGAATATAAATGGACGAGAAATGCTTGAATTAGAATCCACGCTTCTTCTCTAACAGGCAAAACTCCCAGGGCCGATAGAATATCGTACCCCTTATTGCAGCATCGCAACAAGCAAGCAAGCATGAAATCTAGACTAACTCGACTATACAACAACATTCTTAATTAATGGGTCTATCCGCAAAACAGGAAGTTGTTATCCCAATTGACAAACTAGCCAATCCTGCATCAGAAGTTTAGACCAATTTCTTTACTTAACAGTCTGAGTAAACTTTTTAAAAAAGAATAGCCAGGCGCATTTCGAGGTGGACCTCACAAACCAACTGTATAAACCTTTGACAAATGGCTTTCAAAGAAGAACAGGGAACTATTGAAATCACCTTTCAGTGTTACGCTTTGACTTTGAGAAAGCCTATGCCCATGTTAGAGTCCACTTTGTTTTACGTGACCTAGTGAAATGGAACCTTTACTTTCATTACTGGTTTTAAACCTGACGGACTTAAACACTGTCAAACAAGATCTCACCAGCATTTTCACCGATTTAAACAATTGGTATAAATCCCCAGGCGCCAACGTAGCAATAAGCAAAGTCAAAAACTTTCATTCAGATTATAATAATACCCAAGTTGCAAGTAATAATATTGTACTTCTAATTTTTGATGCAGAAGGAACGGAAAGGATGGTAAGTGCGTTTTCGTCTTTAAATATTGGTGTATGAATATAAGTATGTTTCAGTGTGGTTGGTGGCTGCCTGTCAAATGGCCAGAGTGTACAGTTTTTCACTACCACTTAATTGCACTATCACTGTCTATTCAGTTGTGAAATGGAAAATCCAATATCGCGGAAAATTTAGTGAAAATGGAAAAAAACAAAAAACTAATCCCAAATATTATATTAAAGGATATTGACAATGTACGTATCAGTATTAATAAAAACATTTTCATAACAATTTAATTCTATTACCTGTTTTCTGTTTTTTAATACTGAATTAGGCTCGCAATATGCGCTATGTGACATTCTACGTAAATTTTCTTAATTAATGGTTTCGATTAAAGTTTAATTTTTAACCATGTGCTCCCTAATAATAATCATATCAAAGCGGCCCCTGGTCAAAAAGAAAGGTTGGGTAACACTGATCTAAAGGAAATATCACGCTACTTTACAATAAATCAAAATATTACTCATTTTACTAAATTAATTAGTGAATTCTTTCAAAATCTTTCAAAGCATTTAATTAGAGAGAGAAATACTTAAACAGACCATAATTTCGGAATATATTTGTGGTACGCTAAAATCATACTAATTTCTTTTTGGTATTATTTAAATCAACAAAAGTTGTTTAAGCTTTTAAAATATTATTTTAAACTAGCGTACCCGACTTACTGCGCCAACCTATTTTATAGATATTGAGCTGGTATCTTATTAAAATGCTTTTGGATTGGCATTATTCTTTATGCTTTGTATGTATGTATATATGGAATATCATATGTCTACGTCCAATATCTGGGAATATATCGTTAATAGAGTGGTTTCCTTTTAAATAGGAGCGTTTGAACGACTTTTTCTCCAAAAAATAATGTATGTAATGATCTATGTATATACCAAATGTTGTACATCTGCGACACTTAGTTGCAGAGTTATAAGGTATATTTTCTTGTATAGGGCATGTGCGCCACCAATTTTTTCAAAATGATACACAGTTTGATCAACAGGACATATTCAGGGTCCGGCAATTTAAGTGTTACCAACTGTTACCAGTTAAAGAGTAGGGTTAAGTAAAAAATGTCAGTATTTACGCCTTGAACAAATAGAAAAAACTTTGAAGAAGTAAGTAGCTACTCATTTAATCGGCAAATTTTCCCAAAATAATACCGTGTGATCGGATTTTTAATATTTTATGAAATTTATTGTGTACATACATACATACATTTATCAGTAACAGCCCAGAATCTATATATTTCTTCAGCAGAAGACGTAAATTAGATTAGTTAATATTAAGTTTGTATTTTTTGAACTTCGCGCTCATCACAAATCTGCTGGAAGAAAAACTGGCAACATTTTTGCTGGTTTTGCTCTTTCGTATTTTCTTGCATGTTTCGAAAGCAAATTTTGCTTATGCTCAGAAATTTCGTTTCTGGCAAGTTACTGGATAGTTTTTTTACTGGAGGCAAACATAGTTATATGAAAATATATGTACATACATACATACATATACTAGAAGACCCCGGCAGGGGTTGTCCCGCCTATATTCGTTTATAAATTAACTCTTTAGAAAATATAGGTATGCACGTTGTCCTCGTCGAGGCAAACAGTTTGACACTCAAATTTTAATATTTTTTATTCTTAATTAAATTTGACTTTTTAAAAGGTGGTAACTCTCTACAAAATTTACCTAAAAACATTTTCATAGCGAAACGAACTATTACTATTTCATATACATAGCTTGTGTATAATTTAATTAAATTCAACTTTTCAGCCAGATGTCAACTTTCCTTAAAATATAGATAAGCCTTCTTCTCAGCGAATCGAACAGTGTGGCACCCATATTTTCATATTGCAACCATGCAAGATTACGGATGCACGCTTTGGCTAACAACGCCCGTTGGGATAAGGCTGAAAGGAGCCTTAGAAGGTAAACTACACGGCGCTTTACATAGTGTAGAAAATCGGGAATGCTCGGCGAGTTCAGGGCGGCCAAATAGTCTAGAAAGTACCAATTTAAGAATTGGTTCGGGTATTGGGCAGGGCGGGACAGTGATAGAGATAGCGTTTGATGTCCTCCACTACCTCTTCGTCCGTGCAGCTTCGACAGAAATCGCTGGTTAGGCATTCCAACATCTTTCCGTATATGCCCATGAGACACTGGCCGGTTATTATCCCGACCATTACTCTGAGAGAAGGGCAATCAAACCGATGAGAGCTTTGGATCTCTTTTCGTCAACCTTTGAACAAACTTGTCTGGCAATCTCTCGGATTACTAGGTTCCATGGCCCATCTAGTATTCACCTCGTCGATGAGTTTTGCCTTCAAACTGTGTTCGCAGGAAGTTGGACGCATTTCGACGTCGATGCGCAGTGGTACCGTCCATAGGCCTATAAATAAATTTTTTGTTGTTATAATTTTCAAAACTAAGAATGCAAAGATTATGTTGAGAAGTCGAATATTCAAACGGTAAAACCTGTTTCGTTGATATTTTGTTGTTATGTTGTAAAAATAGCACAGAAAGGGAGAGCATATCAAAGCTTGTTTAGTTCATTAACAGCAACGTTATTGATAAAATCTTTTTGATCGTGTTGCGAAGGTTAAACAATATCATATTCATTTACTTTTGGAAATGGAGTTTTTAAAAGAAGGTATTTGCTTTAAATTTATGTAGTCAATAGTTATTGTGGTAATGTTTTTAAGTGATGTACATGGGTTCAAAATAAACTTACTTCAAGTGTAACATTTATATTTTTCACTCATTTTTATATAGAGTTGTAAGTATGAAGCTCATGACACGCACTCTTGTTTTTTTTTTAATTGAAGGTTATTATGTATGCTTTAATATGTATACAACTTTTTGTCCCGCCTCGTCCCTCCCTCTCAAAATAACACAAAATTGTTGCACCACCTTTGAGTTTTCTCGTGTTTGTTTGTTCATGTGGTTTATGTGAACTATGTGGTTTTTACAGTGAAAAACACTTATTTTTATGTTTTCTTTTGCAGAGGAAAATTTAAATTGCACTATTTCCCGTTCTCATATTTTTGACTAATGGTATAGTAAAGAGGGCAGCAACATTGAAAAAAATCAACATGTATGTATATGAAACTGCAGTACAACAAATTGATAATGGACAGTCAATTAGTAATTTGGGAGACTTAAATAAAAAATTGCAATATATTTGTAAAAGAATAGTATGTTTATGGAAAAAATGCAATTATACTAAGCACAGATTTTTAACAAATAATTCAGATTGGTTGAATGTTAGTGAACGTGTTGTTCTTAAGTGTGATGATGGGCCGTCTACAAGTAAAAAGCGTGGACGACCACAAACAACTTTTGAAAATTCTTCAAAAAGGAGTAAGCGTAGAAAGCTTAATAAAATACATAAAGAGGCTCCATGCGTCAGCAATATACTCCGTATAAGTTCCACCACATCGAAGATAGTAGAGCCAATTACTAACGAAAACGAAGCTTTATCAATCATAATGGAGACAAATCTAAGTAAACGGCAATATTTAGTAATTAAAGAATTCATCAACTCGAAGTTGTCATATAATATGCTGCCAACCTATCAACGAATTTTAAAAGCGAAGAAAACATGTTACCCATATTCTGAGAGTACGACCGTCAGTGAATCAAATGCTGAAGTGGAATTGCAGGGTTTACTTAATCACACAGCAAGTCGTTTAGTAGAACTCCAAGAGGAAGTGTTTGATAATGTATCTGAGGATTCATTGAAAAATCTTGTACAGATAGGAACGAACGAAGGGGTTGTCATATGGAAAAATCCACGTCCGTTATCAATGCATTTTTGTAGGCCCATTCGTTTTCAATTTAAAAAGGAACCACAGAGTTATTAATTGAAGAAGAACGATACATAAAAAATAAAATAGACAGACTGGAGCCGACAGAGATAACGCTAGGTAATAATTTGTGTAAAGCACAAATTACAATTAACCATGGTCGATGGAAAAGTGTGCAATGCCCTTAGCGGCACGTCCAGTGCAAAGTGCTACATTTGCGAAGCAAAACCAAAAGAAATGAATGATATCGCAAAATGTCAAGAAAAACCAATTCATACAGGTCGTTTATCATTTGGTTTATCTCCATTACACTCGTAGATTAGATTTTTTGAATATTTCCTACATATTTCGTACAGAGACGATATTGAAAAGTGGCAAATCAGATCGCCAGATGATAAAATAAAATTTTCTGAAAGAAAAACGTTCATTCAATCTGAATTCAGAGAAAAACTTCTACTAATAATAGACAGACCTAAAGTCGGAGGTAGTGGGAATTCAAATGATGGAAACACTGCAAGGACATTTTTTAGGAACTTAGAAATATCAGGTGGAATTATTGGTATTCCTCGTAATCTTTTGGAAAGATGTTGCGCATTGTTACAAGCCATATCATCTGGATATAATATTAATATTGAAAAATTCAAGGTGTATGCGCTTGAAACTGCACATCTTTTAGTTCAACAATATCCCTGGTTTAACCTTCCACCTTCAGTCCATAAAATATTGATTCATGGACCTGTTATTATAGAACATGCGCTTTTATCGATTGGCGAACTCTCCGAAGAAGCAGCTGAAGCCAAAAATAAAGATATAAAAATGTTTAGATTGCGACACACTCGAAAAATATCGCGAATAACAACCAATATCGACTTGCTTCACATGTTGCTATTAAGCTCGGATCCAGTTTTGTCTAGCGAGAGGAAATCTTATTGCAAGAAAAAAACAGTTTTATTGAAATCAGCATTAGATTTGTTAAAACAATAAAAATTTTCAATAAAAAAATCATTGCTTATTTTAAAATTGTATTTTTCTTTATTTTGTGCAACTAAATACTAAAAACTGAAGTAAAAAAAGATTGGCCATGCCCATATTAACTGAAATTTATATTTACATATCAATTGATCGACTCCTAAAATTTCCATTTGATATCCCAACCCTAACTATTTTTGGCCACTGCTCCCATACAAGTGGAACCACTGTGCGATGGCAGAATTTACAACAGTTAATTTCTTTCCCTAACAACACGTTTGCAGTGCAGTTGCCGGGAATGCCACTATGCCCAGAAAGTCATGCAACTTTCCAGGAACATTAGACCAGATTGAGAGAACTTTTGGATTCAATAGCAACCCTGGGCGTTGTTTCGTGAGAATTTAGAGATTTAATAGCACCTTGGCTGTCAAATTATACAGTGAGGAGCGGACATTGTAAGACAGAGAGCAGCATCCATTATAGCATTATCTCGTTAAATCTGGCAGCACTGCATCCGGACTGAAATTTGCATATATATATACTATACATATATGTACATATATGGCACAGATACTTTTATTCATTCTTAAATTCATGGAAACCCCTTAGTTTTGAAATAATTTATCATTTTCATCGTACAAACAATCAAATATTTGTATGCTATTATTTCATTAAAAATTACTACGATATTAATTTTGACATTGTAGGAAAGATCAATTTTGGTTTGCTCGTTCCATAAAAGAAACAATGCGTAAAAAAACATTGGCAAATGCCAATTAGAACAAAATCAGACATTCCTGAAAACATTATCTATTCGAAAAACAAATCAAATAATATGACGCATGAGAGAGGTGATGGCGTGGAGGGCTATGGAGGCCAAAAAAAAAATCTTTGAATTCCATCATAAGAACATGCCTATGACACGCTCCGGAACGTTTAGAATGAGTATACAAAATTTCACGACTTTTCATTAAGTAGCTTAAGCGTGATGATCGTACGTGAGGACATATTTATTTTTATATATTGGTATAGATGGGATTGTGTGAATTTAGGGTAGCTCTGATCTAGATTATAGGTTGTTAATTTCTCTGAAGATTCATCTGGAAAATCAGCAACATACATATGTACATACATACTTACACCAATGAACGATAGAATACAAGATTGCGCTGATTGGCTGTGGCGTAATAATTATTTTGCCTATAGAGAAAACTAAGCATATACATATGTATGTAAGTACATACATATGTACATATGTGCATGGTGGAGAGATGAGCAAGCAATGTGTTTTAAATATCGTCGAAATCAAAGTATAATTTAAAACATCCGCACATAGTAAAAAAACAAAGCGCCGAGATCAAAATATTTTATTTTCTCCGCTACGCTCGATACTCCATCTATTTCGTCCTATTGTTTTGAACTCTATGGCGTTTTCTTTTCTGTGAATGATGCCCTGTGTGTTTTTCCCAGCCATTTCACAGCTTTACGTGTTTATTTCTTATAACATTACACTCTAATGGAACTATTTTTCCGGACAAGAAATCGCCATTAATGAATACTATATACGTGAATGCATACTATATAATATATACATATATGCACATACATATGTACTTGTGACTCATTGCTACTACGTTGATATGCTCTCGCCGCTTCACTATGCGCTTAGCTTTACTATCACTTTGTGCTTACCCAAACATAAAACATGTGCAATACATGTTGGAATGAATACATATGTATACGGTAAAAACAGCTGACTCAAGAGAGGCTTGGCTGTACCACAGTATGCGCCACCTTCTACATTCTTTTCACCATGACCTACTTATGTACATCTAATATTTTTATGCATTTAAATATCGGACCACTAACAGTGATATTTTGGTTATAACATGGTTGAAGCTATCATAAAATAGCATTCATTTCTTGTATTGCATTTGGAGTTAATAAATTGCAAATGGTTGTTTCAAATTTAGTCCGGATCAACGAATTTAATGAAAACCGTTTAATCATTTCATCGAAAATAACAACTATGCCCAACTTTATACTAGACCCAGATTCCTTCGTCCACTCTTTCTTTTGTTTCCGACGCATGAATTGTGCATTTTCGGGAAAGCTTAAAAAGGTGTTGCTGGGTGAAGTATCGATGCTTATCCGCTGTCATATTGCAAATTGAAAAGCCTGACTTGGGATTGCAGCTCTGCACTTAGCTCACGCTGACTACAACAGCCCAATCATATTTTAAACGCCATTCAATGGAAATACCTTAGAAAAAACAGTGTCGGTTTTGTTAAGTCTTAAAGCAGAAAACGCAGGAAAGGCGTTTCAAAAGAACATACAGTACATTCTGTACATTTACAAATATACATCGATGTTATATGCAGGTACGTTTAAGTTAAATGCCATTACCTTTTATTTGATTTACTCCTTTTGTGGATATTGCTGAATAATGTCTTTGCTGCTGGTAGTGTTGACCTTTTTCACGTTCCAGCAGTACTTTATGCCAGCGTGAGTATTCAAGAGAATACTTTTCATGCAGTTCTGCCAACCCGAGTGATTTCGTAACTTGAACCAAGGCTCGCACACATGTCAAGTTATCAGGAAAACGATTATAAATCTTTTCGAATATGCCCAAATATTGTTTATGAGGTAAATACGAATTACGAAAACAACTAGCGACCCGCAACATTAGGTTTGGATCATTAGGATTGGTCAGTACTGCACGCTCATAATAGTAGATAGCTTTTTCCGTTACTTGCAATTTGATATAGTATGAACCGATAGAGCTAGCAATATTTATATCACTGGGGTTAATGCGGTAAGCTTCATTGTAATACTGGTTAGCTTCCTCGTGGTCCTGCACTTGTTCGTAAATTGACCCTACCTTATGGAATAATCGTGAATCGGTGTCAGGTGCTGAGATCCCTAAAACCTGCAAATAAGACTGCAGTGCGGGAGGTGTTGCGGTGTTTCGAATATTACTGCCTGAAAGTTGATTGCTGTGCAATATTTCCTGTAGAGTTGCCAACTGCAAATAAACGTGGCTATGTTGAACTGAATGTGGTATCATCATTTTGGTTTTGAGGTGTTCAAATTGCTCTTCAGCAAGCTCCACATTATTTTCTTGCAGCCCCACAAGACCGAGATTATAATTAGCTTCGAAATTATCTGGTTGAATTTGAAGAGCACGTTCTAGCTTCATTCGTGCTTCACCATAATTTTTGCGCTCATAGTCAATAATGCTTGAGTTAACAAGCGCCATAGCGTTAATTTCTAAAGCGCCATACTCATGTAATTGATTGGCACAGTGTGCTGCCATATCAAAATTACCCAACTGAAATAGAAATAGAAATAAAAAGATGTCATAAATAGGGAAAAGATTAAAATAACAAAATATAAGTAGAGGCATTCGGGATAAAATTGATTTACATGAAGGGGTCCCTAAGTCTTGTACGGTGCGTGGATAGCAAAGCTTTCCAAACCATATAAAGCGACAACAGTGGAGCACACGCAAGAAATTATATGCAAAAGCTGCAACTGTAATTTCAGCATATTATGTTATTGCATGGATTGGAAAACTTTGTAATCAGCGCATCGTTCAATGATTTTGCAAGACACTGTGATACATTTGCACATAAGTATATAACTAGCTATGATCAAGTGTAACATAATTCAAGTGTAACAAAAAAGTTTTAATTTGTTCACTTCACCGTGGTTGTATAACAATAATCACAAAATCACAATACACACAATTTTCTTAAATTAATTATTCGGAATAAAACTGCATAAGCAAATAACTGAAGGAAAAGATTTAACAAATACTTTATCTCGGAAAATATGCTACAAAAGTTTACGAAATTTGGTACACAGATTTTATTTCAAGTCAATAAGCAAAATTTTATACCACGGTAATTTAAGAAAATCAAAAAACCGATATTTTATTACCTATTACAACAATTTGCTCAAATTGTATATGCGAGAATAGGTGGAGGACGAGATTCGGAAAATATGTATCCAAAACTACGTTATCAAGCCCAACACAAAACACAATTCAAGTGAGCACATTTTTAAAATTTATATAGTCGTACAAAACCCACGCTCCCCTCCCATTTAACAGTAAAATATAAAACTAAAACAAATCCGATATTTATTAACTATACAAGGAAATTTGCTCAAATTGGCAGCAAAGATATGTTTTGAGAATGAAATATGTACATGGAATAATAAATGCTGTGAATGGACGGTATGTTCAATGGACAACATAATTAACACATACTATGAAGTTGAGCTAAATCGGTTCAGTAGGCAAGATTTTACGAAATCGTGCGGCGAATTCTTTAAAATTTGGTATAAAGACTTTAGTTAGGGAGAAAAATAATAAATGGTCAAAATTTTGTAAAATTGGTGTGGTACGTTAAAATCATACTGATTTGTTTTTGTTTTTATTTAAATCAATAAACGTCGTTTAAAATAGTGTTATACTTGAATACCCCACTTGCTTTTCTGAGCTAATAAAGACATATTTTTTTAGATATTGAAAAGGGTGCCACTGCAAATTTGGATGACCGCTAGGCGTTTTCGTTTATTTGATCACAAAATACATCTAACTTACAATATCTTGAAGGATAGGAATTTAATCACATGATATTAGAGTGCATAAAAATTAAACACAAAAGAGTAAATTAAAGTCTAAGAGTGACAGGTCGGCCTCTCCCGCTGACGAAACTCATCCGAAGCTGGAGGACCATCTGCATCATCCTCAAAATCACAGCACTAGTCGTTCACCTCTGAGAATAGAGCGCATCACGGCTTCATATTGTCGGTATCGGCGTTGGGAAAATAGGTCTTTAACGACATATCGGTTGAATCGCCCCACTCTTCCCACAACGTATGGCCCTTTATATTGCAGTTGGAGCTTTCGTGACTCACCAGAACTAGGAGGGGGAGCTGCAGGTAATACAAGATCATAATCATGATCATGATTACGGTTCTGGCTTCACATGTCTTGAATCAAACGTTGCCTTCCATTTAGCTCGAGCAGTCTCCTCAGGATCGTCATGCACGGTAACTAACATTTTTTTACCGCTTAGGTCACGGAGTGGAAAATCATATACCAAGTCGACTGTGGCATTCTTTGTTGTTTCATGTACTTTTGTAATGAGTGCCTACTAAAAACAGATGGATATCCCAATCTCTGAGGTCACCGGTGAACGGTTTTAAATGTGTCAAAACTCCATGTTTGACTTGCTCGGTCAACCCATTTGATCGAGGCGTGCATACCGCCACCTTAATATGCTGAAAGGTGTTGGTATTGTAGAATGATATAAAAACTGTAGACGTTAAGGACGGGCCACAATCCGTACCATATTCCTGTGGCAAGCTGAAGTACAACGTAAGTTGGTTCAGGGCGACCGAATCTGGTCAGACGGACCCAAATGACTCAGATCGAAAAATTGGTAAAGTAACCTCGGGCCATCCACCCCTGGATGATGACAATTGTCATGGGATAGCTTCACAATATGCCACGTCGTTCCCTTTGGAACAACTAGTTGTGGCTGGTCATTTCCGTTTTACTTGTAGAGCCGATGATTTCTCGAGGCTAACTATGACATGATTTAAGCCACCTGATTAGACTTTGGTGCACCCAAACCTCTAGTTTTCTGTCTTACTGTTGCAGTACCCAGTTGACAACTGGCAATGCTTGGATGTTACCACTTTCCACGCTTTCCGACACTACAGTTGGAGCACGACTCATGGCGTCGACATGACACAGTGACGTCCCAGCCCAATACGACAAAACAAAGGGCATATTTACATAATTACAGTCAAGCTGCCTCAAAAGCCCTGCCGTGTAGGACAAACTTTGGATCCAAATGGTACCACAAGGGGTCAATTGCAGACCTATAAGTGTTGGCTCACTGCCAGCTCAATCATTAACATAACCCTTACCTATTAATTGCATTTACCCATTTAAACGGGTGACAACTCTTTTTAAAAATTGACTTCTGTGGTAACCCATGATATACATATATAAGTGCCACATCTTATCTAGATATGGCAAACTCAGATATGAATGAACTCTATTTATATACTTTGACCAATAATGTTAACGTTAAAAGCTATTTATATTCTACACTTTATACAAATCTGTACTTCCATTTGTTCAAACCAGTATTGTAAACCTTTTTCGTTTGACACCATTATAGTATAATTCGAATTATCTTACCTATTAATTTGAATTAACAGTCTTTAAAATTTAGAAGGTGGCAACCCTCTTCAAAAATGTTTTCATATAAACACTTATGTTTTTTCAGTAAGCTTAGAAATTGGATTAAATTAAAATTTTGAAACACTTGTCAACACCTTTTAAACACATATTCGTGTTTTTGTATATCTAATTCCTTTGAGTCATTTGCCGCGAAATCTCCTGTAACGTAATTATTGTATTTAGTACACTTCTTTAATTAAGTGCCAATAACCTTCAAAAGAGTTTTCAATGACAAGTTTTCCTAAACCTCCTGGTTAGTGAGACTTGAGTCTAGTATCATGTTTAACCAAACTGCGTTATAGTCAATATGTATAAATAAAATTTGAGCAACAATATTATTCCAAAAAATTACTCACGTTGATGTAAATAAATGTTAAGTTTATAAGTGCACTTGCAGTCAAAGATTCTTCAGATTTTTTGTTGGGTACTTGCAATGCTTCAATTGCTAGGCTTACATCGTTCTGCCTCAAGTAAACCAGTGCTTTATTTAGTTCTAATTCGTTGGCCAACCATGCCAAATTGGAGGTTTTAATAACTTCAACGCACCAACTGTAACCTGCAAAAAACATGGAGTCAGAGATTAATAAGAAATATATAAAGAATTTTTCGGTTATAAGCACTCTGGTTGTAAACATTATCCGTCTGTAAGCAGTGTACGTTTTTTTCGTTTAATTTATCCATTTCAATAAGGTCTTGCCAAACAATGCTAGTCAGTTCTGATTGGTCGATATTATTGAGGTTTGTGAAATGGCAAATAAAAGCGAAGCAAAAGACTTCCTACGTTATAATAATAAAATAATAATTTCACGCTCACATCATAGCCGAAGGCAAATAATTCTTGCGACAAGTTTTTTCATGTCAGAAATGCACTCGGAGGTTTGCTATTGCCTGCCAAGGGGTGACCGCTTTTAGAAAACAGTTTTCTATAATTTTTGATGGTACTTGCCACGGCCAGGCTAAGAACCCCGGACATACCGAATGTAGGGTGCACACGCTCCACACTCGGCTGCGGCGCCTGGAGCACATTATGATTCTCGTAAATATGAAAAGATTAAAAAAGTTGTTCAAATACTGACGTCTGAAATCGGTTTGAAAATTATTCCGTTTGTACTAGATATATCAGTTTACTTACTTAAGTGCTCGGCGTCGCAAAGGAGACAGACACTTCTAGTCTGTGCGCGAGTACATCTAAAATGATTCCTAAATATGGCAAAATCCTACACCACTGGAAAGTGTCGGTAACCAGGCCCGTACGCACGGGACAAGTTTGGTAGTTCAACCCCCTCCCAGAGAAGGCTTAAATTGAAGTTTACATTGTAACTGAAGTTACAATATGTTACAGAACACGAATGAAGTTCTCGATTTAACTTTTAAAAAATTATAGAGACTGTGAGGCCGTCCGAGATTCAGATTCGGCATCGGCCATGTCTTTTAGCCTTTCGGATTTACGTGATAGTGATATGATTTGCAGTAATATTACTGAAAAAAATCATTCATTACATAACAGATTCGACACTTCAATGAGCATTTACTGCCAATGAATTGTGTCATACTTTTTAAAGCCCACATTTATGGTTCAATTATATTGAGTTATAGCAATCGCACAAAAAAACTTTTACCGTTGATAATGAATTACTTTGTGTCAAAAAAAAAACGGAAATGTAACGAAAAATATGAAAAACACAAGAACAATTTTAAAAGCACAAAACAAAAGCGTTGATAATTTGCCATAAGGGGGTTCAAAAGAATGACGAAGAAAGATGTTCAGACTAACTTTGGAACACGAAAGTGAGTTTCATTTATTTTTCCAAAGTGCGTTTTCGAGATATAGGCAAACACATCGTTTTAAAGAAAAATCAATCGAAAATGCTTCTTTGGAAAAATAAATTTTGTGTTCAGCAACCAAAATGTAGTCTGAAGCCCCCGGCATTTTGAATCAGTAAGCAAAATTTGGAAAATTTACAATAAAAGATCGGCACAATCCACGATTTGGTTTGAGAAAGACATGAGTGTGTAGTTTATTTCGTTATATTTTTTTTTTTGAAAATGACGGCGGCACCGCTCACTTTAATCTATCAAATTTCATACAACGTTGCATTTCAAACCAGTAAGCAAAATGTCATAAAACGGTGAATTTCCAAAACCAAAATAAGCGACATTTAAGTCAGTATTAGAGCCAAATTCCATATGCAGGATGGGGTTGCACTAACAAATAAACAAAATCCAAAAATTTTGAAAATGCGCCGGATAATTTTCAAAACTAGACTAACTCAGAATTTAGTTTGGAAGAGAAAGACGAGGGTTAAACAAAATTGTACAAAATGGCCGTGGTTAGTATATTGTCTTCGCAACCACATTTCCAAGCTCTACTAAATTTAGTTTTGCATTACAACTCGTCAAACTCGTTGTCAAATTCTACCAAATTTCGTAAACACTTTTTATTTCTAGTCAGAAACCACAATTTGAAATTTATAGAAATCAGACGACACCCACCTACACCTGTTATATACCGGTAATTTACAAAAAATCTCCATATTCAATGTTTTACTAAATCATACCGAATTCGATCACATTTAATATAAATAACTTAATTAGAGCGAGAAATACGTAAAAATCAAAACTTTTGAAAAGGGGAGTGGTACGTCTAAAGCATACTAATTCCCTTTTGTGTTCACTTAAATCAATAAAATTCGTTTAAGTTTTCAAAATAATGTTATACTAGCATACCCGGGATACTTTCCAACGCCAATAAAGACACAATTTTTTAGTTATTTAACCGTGCATTTGAGTTAACAGTATTCTTTACACCTTGATATAAAGGAAACATGTGTATATCGAATATCATATATCTACGTCTAATAGTTGGAGAGATATTGGGAATAGTGGTTTTGTCTTAAATATGGCGTGTTTTCCCCCAAGAAGTAATATATAGCCTGAAACTTATGTAGGATCTACATACCAACTATAGTGCATCTGCTTCAAATGGTTGCCGAGTTATAAGGAATTTGAATTTGGCGTGGTTTCGTCCTTATATATACCCAAATATTATTCATCTTCACCAATAGTTGCGGATATAAGGCGGATTAAAATTTTCTCTTCCATGGTGCGTTAAACCGCTCACTTTTACAAAGGTATATATATCCTATGTTGGCAAGGCGATCGCTGGGATCTACTGTAAAAATTTCATAAAGATCGGTTGAGTACTTTGAACGCCTGGTATAGCGGCTCTTGTGAACTACGGTATTTCTGGAGTATAAGCGATCCGAATGAGGGTTACGTCGACCGGATGTATCGGCGACAGAATGGTGATAGCAAGTACATACTTATTCCCTTATAAGTGACGGGCGTCCTCGGCCCTTGTAACAGTGTTTTGAATTGGTACTTCAACAGATTTGGTTATACACTTGGTCATAGCCGTGCGTCAGATTGTAGGCAACTAGTAAAACTGTCGGAAAAATGCCTAGAGTGTTAGAACTAGAGATATGACATCAACACTCTTTTGCAGATGTTTGATGCGTTAAAGGTTCTGTTGATTTACATGATGGAGGTAAGGCGCACTCAATATCTCTATGTGTTTTGTTGGTTTCATTGTTGAAGCCCATGGCGTTTAAGGTTTTAGAAGCGCCGTTGCGTTTTCGTTGTACATGTTATAAATTTTTTCACATTCACTGTTATTGAAGCCTCGTTATGTCGTATCACTGCAGTTCTGCAACGCTAGCGCGTTATCTTGGCACATAGCTAAGGTGGATTCTTGTATCTGAAGAATTTGGTGTTCATGGGCTACTGGAAAAATTATAACTTTCTTATATCGGAAATTAGGTAGAGGGTATCCTATAAAAAATATCTCTCATTATATTAAGCTGTCTTTCGAGTCCATTAATTTTTCTGCTGTGTTCGTAAATCTGGCAAGGTTATCGTGATCTGGAGACATAGTAATGTACTTCGGTAATCTCCCTAGTGGCTTAGCCTTCTCGTCTGTCTATGGTGAGTATTTATTGCCTGAAATAAGTAATGTACTTGAGTGATCTTCCTAGAGAATTAAGCTTCTCGTCTGTCTGTGGTGAGTATTTATTGTCTGAAATAATCTACTTATTTGTGCTATGTCGGCGTCCAACCACTTTCTCTTGTATGTCTGCGGAAAGTATACTGTAATCGTGTCATAATAATTCATATAGAGTCAAGTTGGTAACGTGTTGGATATGTCCGAAATTTTCCAGATGACAAGGTCACCGTCAATCACCGGAATGTAGCTTGCATTGGAATAGCCTACTATCGTCCCTTGACTGCTGGTACTATTGTGGCTATACTCGAGGTAATTCTGGAAGTCGTATAAAATTCAGCTGTTAATTTTTAATAAAAGAGCTATGTGTTTTATCTTTTTTTTAATTATCAGCGGCGATTCTCCTTATGGACCCACCTCTACCTTATGAGCACTGTTGTTCGGCAAAGAGTCAATCTATTGCCAAGTTGCGCTGGTGGCGGCATTAACATTCCATCGCTTGATTTCGAAGAATAAAAATAACTATTACAGCTGAGCTATCCAAGCAAGGTGGTTAAGAGCTGGTAAGTGGACACACCTGCTGATTTCTAGAATAAGGTCGGACGAATGCATGCCTGCTGATTGCGAATGGATTAGTGTGCTCTGCCCGATCCACAAGAAGAGTAATGCAGTAATATGCGCCAACTACTGCGAATCAGTCTTCTTAATCAGCCTCCTTTCTGAGCGTATGTGGTGAAAGACTAAAGCCAACCATCAATGAACCTTCTCCTATCTCCTGATGGAAAAAGGCATGGTTCCAGTGCCTTAGATGTGCGCACTATTCGGGGAGCTAACATCAACTCGGATCACCATCTTGTCAAAGCTACAATCACAACAGATAACCGACCGTTTCGCCACTCGACTTGCCCTCCAGCACTCTGAGAACAATGTTCAACAAGCGGATATCTGCGCGCAATGGGACCACATTTTTCGCTCATTATGTACCGCCGCTGAAGAAGTCATTGGATTTCGAAAATTTTATCAGAAGGTACGGCGGCTTACAAACGGTTTCAAGCCCGGGGCCATTTCCTGTAAGAATGGAAACGGTGACCAGATGACCGATACCCAGAGTACAATCAAACTGTGGAGGGAGCACTTCTTCACGCTGGTTAATGGTAGTGGCGCGGAAAACATTGAAGATTATGAACCCGAATCCCCAATCAATGAAGACGGAGTCGAAAAACCGTCACCCGACCTGGACGAAAATCGAACGTCAACGCGGCTGAAAAACAATAAGGCTGTTGGTGCTGACGGAGTGCCAGCAGAGCTATCCAAGTGCATGTAAATGTTGGGGGATATAATTTTTGCGTAACCCTTTACAATTGGGTAGCCAAGAAGAGTCCTCGACGCTTCCGCCACTCTCAAAAATGTATATAATATAAGGCACGAAAACTTTCGATTGAAGAAAACACATAATCTAACCTAACTACGCAACAAGATCGGATAATAGCGCTTGAAAGGATTGGCGATATTCCATATTCATAGAGATTTGGAAATCAGCAGTGGAAAGGTGGATGGGAAAATGTACGTAGCTCTTTAAATACATACACAAATTAAAAATATTGTTGCACTAGTCAATTTCTATTAATTCAAGTTAAATTACATTATTCGTAATTTGGCTATATCACAATTTTTTTATTCTGGATCCATCCCCCCCCCCCCCCCCCCCCCCCCCCAAAAAATTTTTGATTCCGTTCCAGTAGATGATCATCGTGAATCATAACAAAAGTACCCTCTGCCAAGTTGCACTCAGGTGAAGCCCATTTAACGCACGCATATAATTCACCTTTGAGAGTCCGGCAAATCCTCGTAGTCCAAGCGTCCACCAATTTTAATGAGTTCAAATCCGGTTGATTAATCTAAGAATGGAGTTACAAATTTCAAGCTGTTTTGTAGTAGTTGATTTTTTGCGAAGAAAACGAATATTTTCAGAAAGTTCTGAAATTGAATGTTCCAAATGATGGGGTTCAAAGCGAGGCGTAATTCATCGGGAGACGCCTATGGCGAAGTAAAAGGTGATTTTACCTTAATTTGTTAATGGACTGAAACTTCGGACCGACAAGGTGCAGACAGTGAAGGAACAAGCAGATATTTTCGATGATGTTAAAAATGTAATTAACGAACAGTTGTTTAAGTTTCCCTGCATTGACTACTTCCATATTTGAATTATTTGCACTCTTATTTGTTGGCCGATCCATAATATCTTTATGCACATATTGTGGGCTTGAGAACCGGTCGGATGTCTTAAGCTCGGCGATAGTAAAACTCGCGATGCAGGATCAGCCGTATTTGTTTGTGGTGACACGATTCTCCAATGACCATCTGATGTTAGTTCTTTAATCTATGCAACTTTGTTGCCAAAACTCGTTATAGTTTGGCTTAATACTGTTTTAACCAATGCAGTATTGCTTTATTTTGGCATATAATTCAGCAAGAAGATGAGCATCACAAAGTTTTGAGAGTGACAGCTTCGCTTTGACTGGAGAGACGCTTGCCTTTGATGTAAGCAGATGAATGACGATTTGGCCACCAGTCTTCCATAGGCTGGCTCGTGCACAGGATTTGCTCTTGGGGGTTTCATTTTATTTTATAAAATCATTTTATTTTATGTTCTTCAACGAATCATTTATTCTATAGATGGAAATAAATTTGTTTTTAATTCTTAAAAAGAACTATAAGTTAAATCAACAAAACTTCATTTAATATATTGATCTGTCGGGAAAAATAAGGAAATTCGCATAATACTGCGCTAACATCTACTTTTACGTCTCGATGAGTGTTAAGTGCAGCCAATCCGTTCATTCGATTTATGTTCAAGGGCAGCCGTTATAAGCGAGAATTTATTAATATTAGGGAAAGTATTTTCATTGCAGACATCAAGTGCTTTAATAAAATTGTGGATATATTTATCAAAACTTCGTCTTCGCCAAAGTTTAAACGTGTCGACAAATACTTCAGCACAATCGTCATGCGAAATCGCAAAGTAAGTACGTTATTCGAAGGAATAATCTTCAATACCGGTACACTCTACATTGCACCGATGAGTCAGACGGGAAGTGAAGTTATGCTAAGGTTCTTCACATCAATATCGTTTTCTTTACAAATCTGCTCGACCTTTTCCTGAAATATTCTTCTGCATTCTCTTCAGACTATTAATTCTTTCTATGGTGTAACTGCTGTCAACTTTATGGTTTTGTCAAGATATTGATTTTCAGTAACAGAACTCGACTCAATGATAAAGCCAGATAATAAAATCGAGGCGAATAGTTGAAATCCTGCTGCTTTGTAAGTGGAAATAAATTTTGATTTACTCGTGACGTTCCATCCCCCTCGTTGCACTGGATTGTTTCAATGTAGTCCTTGAATTATCTTGAAGGCTTTGGGTTTCAGAAATTGCATCTTGCAAGTTAAAAAGTGTACATACTTTAAATTGAGCATAGAGAGTTTCTGACCGAACAATTTTGTATGCAGCAATAACGACTAAATTGAAACTGTGAGCTGCACTATGCGAGTACATTGCAAGTTTGTGCCCCGTGAAATTCTCCATTCATTGCACTTGCAGCGTCGTAACCTTATCCGGTAAAGTATTTACAGTCAATACCCGAAGATTCCAAACGAAGCTAGGATGACATTTGACAATCAGTAAGCTGCGGTGTCGGAACAAAACTCTTCGCAAAATGCATGTGTGGAATTTTTAAAATAAGTGAATCGGATGGAATGGAATAGAACGGAAGGAAATTGAGGTAGGCCGGAAATCTATAGAGAATGAGACTGGCCTTTTTCCTTCTCAATACAAACATAATCCACCTCATCCTCCAGGCAAGATGTGCACAACGGCTTATTGATGATTCTTATGGTGGCCATGGGTAGTCGCTATGGACTGTGGTGCCGTCCTGTTGGAAAACCCTTTATAAATATTAATATAGATACCGGCTTTTTACTCCTTTTTATATTCTCAATTTCGCCACACGTGGTTTTTCAACCCTTTATTAAACAAAAAGTGAATTTGTAATAAAGTTAACATTTCGAAATTTTAATTTTTTTAAACTGACATTTTGAACTAAAACTATACTTATAGCGAACTCGAAAAAATTAAAAGGTTTCAGTCCAACGCAATCAGCTCAGTTTAGTCCTTCGTTGCCTAAAAAGCCAGAGCTAGAGCAGCTAAAAAACATTAGTACCCCAAAATAATCAAAGTGTTTACTAGAATTAAAAAAAAGGAAAATCTGTATATAAGATTTTCCCCGCAAATTGATTTTTTCCCTCGCAAAATCCTTACGGGCTGAATATAATATAAATGTAAAGATTTATAAATCTCTCATTCATATACTTATATAAAAGTGTGGTACAGTGGTCCATCTAAAAATAAAATATATATTTACTTCATAAATACCCACTCACATTTTATCGGTGTTACAAATTAATAAAATAGCGGCTACAGTGGTGTGAAATAAATTACAATAAAAAAATTAAAAAACTGTCTCGTTTTTCCCTATTCTCAAAACGCTTTGGTGCAGTGAATATATGTACTTAATGAAACAAACAAAAACTCTTTGTTTTCTCAATTCTATTTCTCTATTTTCAAAAATATTCTGAAGTAGTGCAATAAAAGTTATTTTATTTTTCTCTGCTACACATAGATATGACACTATATTTAAATTTTACTATCTCCTTATCAAAACTCTCTTTATTAGCAGAAGCACAAAATGTTTTTAACCCCACTTAAGTGAATCAATAACACAATTTTTACTTGATTTTCAAGATTACTTGTCTTTAAATAAAAATCACTCGAATATTTAAAATTATTGTACTTCGTACTCAAAACTCAAAATGTTGGCACCAACCTAAACTGACGATAAGTCAAAAAGTCCAGACGCAAAATTGAGTGATGAAGAAAGAATGCTGGGTACCTCTTTCGAGTCACATCGCACAACTCGTGCCTCCTGTAAAGTGGCTAAAAAATGTATTCTCAGTAATTAAGTTTATCCCAGAAATTGGCAACTTCATGAGTTATTGTACGATATTAGCTCCAATCCAAGGAAACCCATAACCAAATCTCAAAAATAAACAGCAAAATTGATAATTTCTGGAAGAGAGTTCAGTCCTCCCAAGATTCGGCACTCGAAACTGAAGATCATGACCTGCCAGATGATTTCATGCCGTCACTTAATTGGCGCTATAACCGTTTAAGCGATTTTCATTTCATTTCATTTATTTAAGTAAATAGTTACAATAACCTTACATACTAGAAAGAAACATATATTATGTGTAATGAGACTCAATTATAGAACGGAAAATGCATCTGGGAATAGCAAAATCCAGATCAAGAGATCTATGTATACTATTCAGTTCAGTAAGTGCTCTCTTAATAGGAGCAAAATTAAGTTAATTATATTTTTCTGTTTTAATATTAAATGGATAATTAAAACGTAGGGTTCTGTTGGGGACATTGAAGCTAATCTGTTCAAGAATTTCCGGGCAGTCAATAGAACCACAAACAACTTCATAAACAGACATCAAAGACTGAACGGTGCGCCTATTTGCAAGAGACTTCAAACTTATAAGCATGCAACGCGCGCTATAGGATGGTAATGGACCAGCAAAGTTAAGCGGTTGCAAGGCAAAACGAATAAAATGTCGTTGCAGTCTTTAATTTTTATTAGAATGAGAGGTATAAATAGGGTTCCAAATCAGAGAGGCATATTCGAGCTTGGAACGAACTAGGGAGTTATACAATATTTTTCTAGTATAGGGGTCTTTAAAATCCCTCGCATGACGTCGCAGAAAGGCTAAATTAGCATAAGCCTTTGGAATAATATGGCTAACATGATTGACAAAGATAAACCCAGTGTCAAATACCACCCCGAGGTCGGAAAACTCTCTAACATTAGAAATAATAGTATTCGATAGAGTGTATGAAGATGGAATATGACTCTGGGACTTTGAATAAGTGACATGGAAGCATTTATTTATATTAAGTGATAATTTATTTCTGATGCACCAAGCCGATAAGTTGTTTAAGTCTTGTTGTATTAGAGATATATGCGATGGAGAAGTTAATTTACTAAATAGCTTTAAGTCATCTGCATATAATAAAAACATAGAGTGGTTAAAAAGATCTTCGCCGAACTTCTGCTACAATTGGTGGTGTGCGTCTTGATGTTGTAACACAAATTGAGGGACCTACAGTTTTACGCCGACTCCGAACGGCGAAAGTTTTTTTTTTTGGAAGAAGCTTTTTTCAAGGCAGAAATACACTCGGAGGGTTGACATTGCCTGCCGAGGGGCGACCGTTATTAGGAAAAACTTTTTCTATAATTTTTTAATGTTACTTGCCCCGAGCTAGATTCGAACCTGGGACCCACCGAATGAAGCGCGCACACGCTACACACTCGGCTGTGGCGGCCGCCAAGCCGTTCAGGCCGTCAACCTTTGGCAAATATAGGTCATGTGTCATAATCTATGAGGGCAGGAAAGCCCAAATCAGGGAACAAGCTTCAGTTGCTTAAGCAAATGAGCATCTGCCCCTGGCCAAACTATATCACAATCTCAAGATCAATCAGGCTTAAGCTTAAAGGTCCCGCCTTGCGAAATAGAAGTTTTTAATGGGGGTTACGATGAATGGCTATCCTTCCGTGATATATCCACAGCGGTCTATATTAACCAACCAAAACTCACAAAAGCTCAGATGTTGTATCATCTCCGGTACAAATTGCAAGGGAAAGCGGGATAGATTTTAAAGCAGTTATCGTTAAGTGATGACAATTTCGAATTAGCGTGGGAAGTCCTGAGGTCTCGTTACGAGAATAAAAGGGTGTTGGTAGACAACCAAATAAGGGCATTGAGGAACCTTTAGGCAGTTGTAGATGAGAACAATGAGGGAATTCAGAGACCGCAATCTATAGTCAACAACTGTCTCCAAATCCTAGTAACCCAAAAAATTTCAACCGAAAGCTGGGATCCAACATGGTCACATTATGGGAACAATCCCTCAGTTCCAGAAACGGTCTTTCCAACTGGCGACAAATGAACCAGTTTCTAACTACTCGATATGAGGAGGCAGAAAAGGTGGATCGATGGCGACCAGCCGAACCCCGAACAAATTCCCCAAATTACAATTTCTACAAACCACCCAACTCACAGAGCCGTTCTTCAAACCCATACCTCTACAAAATACTTACCATAAACCACCCACTCAAATAAACTCTCATATGACTGAACAAGAAAAAATTTACAGTTGTAACATTTGTATGCAAACAAATTTATGAAACTGAGGAGCTGCACCGATTTAAATGGCTTTCAGTGCCAGAGCTCATGAAATTTGTCAAGGACAACAATATGTATGTATAAAAACTGCCTTTCTAAAATACACTTAATAAAATACTGTCCAAGTATTATAACGTGTCTTCATTGCAAACAACGAACACATAAAATGCTCGACCACTAAGGCGATCTTTGCTAGTTGCAGTATACCATCCCCCAGCCAGTCTGAAACGCGGAAAGATCAACCCTCTACTTTAGGCGCCACCTGAGTACAAGCTTTCTATTCAAAACAAGAAAGCAAAGTGCTACTACCCACTACCATGGTTTCTGTAGAACATAGAGGGGAACTCTTTAAGTTAAGAGCCCTAATTGATCAGGGGCCCGAAAGGAGCTTCATCTCAACGAAAACTCAGACAAAATTCAAATTTCGAAACCTCAGACATGGCAGGCAGAATAGTTCAGACTTCAAATATACTCTGCTCCCTAAGCATAGTATCCACTGATAAAGCGACAAAGAGCAATGCACACGCAAAATCAAATGCCAATGCTGCCACAGCTGACCAGAGTGGTGCCCAATTCTCACTCAATTACGACCTATCACGCTAGGCACATCTCAAGCTTGCAGGCTCGAATTGCCATTCCCCCGACCGAATTGACCTTGTCATAGGCAGCGATCTGATTCCCCAAATCTTGTTAGAAGGAATCGGGAAACTGTCCCAAAATTTACTGGTTCAGAATACTATTAGCGGAGGGATTTTGAGAGGCCAAATTCCTGAAAAGGTGGCAGCCTTCTCAACTCAGGTGGAAGAAGTCTCAAATGGGTACCTCGATTCTTAACTAAGAAAGTTCTGGGAATTAGAAGAATTCCCAAGCACATGATTCACAATCCCCGAAGGAGATCAATGTGAAAGTGTTTACCAAACTACTACCACTCGCTCAACTCATGGTCATTACATAGTCCGGCTTTCTTTTATGTTCCATTTCCCGGAGGACATAGCTTTAAACCAATCCTGCGCAGCAGCACTCAAAAAAACCATCTAAAACACTACACGACAATGTCGTGGAAGACTATATAAACATTAATCACATGAAAGAAACAAGTTCCAGCGAACAAGTCTCAGAGGGCAAGTACACGTCCTTCTACCTTCCGCACCACGCGGTTTTAAAGCCCGTAAAGTGAACACCACAAGCACGCGTCGTCTTCAATGCATGAAATAATGTAGGTTCCGCTAGCTCTCTAAAAGACATATTACATATCGGTCCAACTCTGCAGCCCGATTTGATGTTATTGTTACAGAAATGGCGAACGTACAAATTTGTCCTTAATGGCGACGTGTAAAAGATGTATCGTTGGAAATGCCACTTGACGACATGTGCTGACTGGTGGCAACCCCGCTGACATGGGCACCAGAGGCTTTAAACCGCTCGAGTGGCCGTCAAATCCCTCCGAGGCGCGGCCGATGCTCATAATTCGAGATGTCACAACACCAGAGGTCCGTCGAGTGGAAGCCCTTCATGCAGCTGAAGAGGACCTCTACATCTTGGATTGGTTCTCCTCTTTCTTACCCATCGTGAGGGTGATGGCATACATCTTTAGGTTTATAAGTTAGCTAAAGAATAAAGCTCGTGACATCATCGGACTTTTTATCTGAAGCCGACTTCGGTACCACCAAAGAGCGCCTTATCGCCCTAACTCAATCCCGGTATTCCTCCCGTGGGAAGGCGTGCTGGAAAGTTTCGGTGCCAATCGAAAAACGATCCCCACTGATAAATGCCTCGATGCTAAAATCATCCTCTCCTGGGAAAGGCTATGAGTCTGGCATAGAAACTAAAGCGCTACCGAACGAGAGTTCTCCATCTCCATCACGCAAAAGTACGCCGTCTGAGGGATTAACTGGAAATTGATTCCACCTGGCGCACCGCACATGGGCGGTTTATGGGAATCCACAGTCAAGAGCTTCAAGACCCACCTTAAAAAGCTACTGAATTGTACAAATTTGGGAAGTTTACTACCTAATCCGAATAGAAGCACTCAAGCAGACAAAGCTACGTGTTTTGGCACCAACCGAAACCCGCACTACCTCGATGAATCCGCAATAAGTTACAACAACTTTCTTCGCTCACATCAATCTGCTTCACATTCATGCTTTCGCCTTTCTCTTTACAGATGGAAGTATATGTGCCTGCACCAGTACTACGCAGATCACTACTCTCTGCAGTTGCCGTGCCATCCGATGCGACGGACGTGCAACACCCCACAGGAAGTAGCCGGAGCAGAGGCAGTGGCGTAGCTAGGTAACTACATAATTTTTAATTATTTTTAATTTGCTAAATGACCTTTCAGCTGCTTCAGAAGTGACTGGAATTAAAAAGAAAATTAACATTGCTGTAAATACTTTCGTTAGGTCGCATTCTGGCACTCCATATTTGCTCATTATTTCCTTACATAATTGGTGAACAGCCCATGCTTGAGTTAGTTGAGGTAAAACTAGGTGATAAATATTAATAAATTGAAGTGAAAAACTAGGGAATATTATATCTGTATATTATCTTTGGAATTCGTCACACTTTTGTAATAAAGTTGCTTCATCAACATGTAATAAAAATGTTGGTGTTAGAAAATCGAATATATGACTGACTGCACTCATGCCACTAAAACGTGTATCTAATTGAGATATTACTGTGTCTAGTACATTATTGAAAATCTCAATTTTAAATATTTTTTCTCGGTTTGGAAATCGGTGATCAGCAGCTAATTCATCAATATGTTTTTTAACTTTTCTTTGCCTTTTTTCTTGAAAATGGGTATCAATACCATATTTTCTTGCAGTTTCACTGGTTTTGCACTTGAATAATTCGAAATCATTTCTATGAATTTGCAACTCTGCTTTGGGCTCTGCTAAAACTGTACTCGCCTCGCCTTAATTGATGTGGCATTTTCGTAAGGTTTTGGATGCATAATTGATGTCGTTCAATACACAGTGCATGAATTCGCAAAGCAACATGAACTCGAAATTTAGCATTTTTGTTTTAATACTCTCTGCTTCACTATGCTCATCTTTATTAGGACTCTTTAGAACAATTTCTGATAATGCTTTGATAATATCAAAATAACGAAATTTTATTGCAGATATCGTATTGACCCTACTGGACCGTCTAGTCGGATTTAGTTTTTTTAGAGTGGTGTCCGATTCGCCAGTGAATTTTGACAATAGATCCCAACGTTTGATGCTGTTTCCGAAAAAGTTATACAAATCTTGCAACGTTGCGAAAGAAATCTGTATTTCCACTCAACTGCTAACGGCATCATTTATCACTTAAGAATTTGACGTTTTTTGTTGTGACTTAATATTTTGTTCGTGAAGTTTCCCAAGTTAAGAAGATTTGCCGTACACATTTTCGAAAAATGTAGAGGTCTGCGGTTCCTCCAAACCCTCCGCTCTTATGTGTGATATACAAACATCATCCACGTTCACATGGTCGGCGGCGGAGGTGTCTACAACTGCAATAATTGTTGAATCTTCTTCAGTAGGCTTCTCAACCAACACTACAATTACCACATTATTTGAGTCACTATCAATAGAAATATTTTGGCCAGATGTACTTACAGAAGGCTGACTAAAAAACTTGGCAATTTCGGGCAATTTTTGCTTACTATCTTATCTAGTTTGCGTTTAATTGCACCACTGGGTTTTTTCTTTTTATCCATAATTTTAGTTTTCTAATTTATTTAAAGTTTAAATTTTAAACTATATAATATTAGATTGTGCTTGAGTAGGTAGGTACTCACTGTTCACTGACGGCGTACAATAAAAGGAAAGAGAAACACAATGATACGTTACAAGTGTCGTTGGGAAATCACCGGAAAAGAAATCTAAAGATTTAACACGATTTATTGACTTAACGGACATCAATATGAGTGGTAAAATCAAATAAAATTGAACCACTATATTGACAAGTACAAAAAAGTTTATTGACATTAGCTTACTTACTCCTGATACAGCATACATTTTTTAACAGTTCTCGAAAAAAAATCTTAACTCGAATTCACAATAAAACGCACATCGATGAATAAGAAAACGCACATATCACTATCCGCCAAATTGACAACACTGCCAACATACAGAAAGAATTTAGAGGAATTCCCTAGGCATAACTTTTGAATTTCTCTCAACTGAGTTATCATGATAAAAGTGGGGTTGCAACCTGTCATATTTATTTTGAAAATGGGAGAAATTTCCAAAAGTTCAGTTAGATCGAGATTTCTGCTAAGGATTCGAGGGCCCCCTTAGCCTGAGAGCCCCAGGGCACTGCCCCGCCTAGCCCTTTGGTAGCTACGCCACTGAGCAGAGGTATACACTCGGCGACATTCTTTGCAGCTTTAAGCGGTTTTCAGGAGTAGGCGGCCACAACACTATTTTTTCCTAGCTAGAGTGCGCCACGTGCCGCACATGAACCTGTAGCCGCCCCAAACAGTTCATAGCAGGTGACGGCAAGTGACCGATCGTTCAGTACGATGTACATCAACCGGATTTCGAACCGAAGTCTACAGATGTTTGGTTAAACGGCTGCTGGTAAATGAGGCAATGCGACCCCTGAAAGAGTTGCAATTCACAATTTCAACACCCAATTTTAACACCCACATATATATATATATATATATATATAAATATTGATATAGATACCAGCTATTTACTCCTTTTTATAATCTCAATTTTGCCACACGCGGTTTTCTAACACTTTCATTTAAGAAATAGTGCATTTGTAATAATTAAAATTAAAATTTGTTAGCTGAAATTTTGAAATAAAACTATACTTATGTTGAACTCGAAAAAATGGTACATTAAAAGGTTGTAGTAAAATCGAGTAGCATAAGATTTAAGTGCTCCATGCGTCTGCAAGTTAGAGAAAGTGCTACAAACCCCACATCAAAGGGCGAGGTATATTGAAGCAGTCCAGTCATATTCACTACCATCAACTCGACAACCATCATCCAACGGATCTCAGCAAGCAAGGGCACCGTCATCACCACCTTTTAATCCAACGCAATCAGCTTCGTCGCCACAAGCATATATCACCGCCTGTTCAATATGGTTTAACAAACAATATCTTAGATTGGACCTAACACCAAAATTTGCAAAAGTAAAAATAAAGGTCAACACGGAAGCAAGCAGGAGAACTATAAAGAGGGCCGAAAAAGATTTTCTCAGATACGAACTGAAAAGCCTATATGCCAAGAAAGAACGTACAAATTCGGAAATACTTTTTTTTTCTTGAGGCTAGCCGAAGTTATACCAAGCAGCACACTAATAGACATCTTCGGTCGTATAAAAGAAATATTAGAGAAGGGGCTCATGTACAACATTAAGGATGGCAACAATACAAGAAGGGCGGAATAAGCCATCATACAGGCTAAGGTTACAATAACACTTATACCAATCGAGATTCAAGAGTACGTGAGTCATAACGACGATGAAAATCAAATAGACAAGAAGGAATGAAACACTTTAAAAAATTTAATTTAAGAACAACAACGTAAATGTAAATAAGCTAGAGTAAATAGAGACGACCGTAAAAATGATTGCGGAGCCAGCCGACGAATACCAAATAGAGATCAAAGAAGCCTTAAAAGATGCAACCGCCATCATAAACTCTAGTATTGTACACACGTTAAGACAGATGAACCCGGCAGCTCCACCAATTAAAGCGCTACTTTAATAATAAGATATACAGGTTTTCATGAAAACCTTCGAAGGGCAATATATTGAAGAACTAAAAACCAAATTATGTACAACATTCTGCGTAGTAACCAACAATAATGAAGAAAAAAATCTAGATTACTACATCAAACAACATAAAAACATAAAATTTACGATGGAAAGTGACAACGAGGGAAGAATAAACTATCTGGATGTGACAATCGCGATAGCCAAGAATTTAGGAAAGTTTACTTATGAAATTCGTAGAAAACCAACGGCCGCAGTCACGATAATGTTATTGTCGAACCATCCACAACAACGCAAGAAAGCAGCACTAGGCAACTAGTAGATAGACTTGTAGGAGGATCTCTAACACAGGAAGCATATAAGAAAGAATTGTGCACAATTTGTAATATACATAGCTGAAAACAATAGATACAAAAAGGTTTTGGTAGATAAAATTAGAAGGAATTAGAGAGCGCTAAAGTGAAGAAGCAAAGGGAAAGACGTGATGACTTGGACATTAATAACATATACAGGAAATGCGACATACAAGTTAGCAAACTTTTTCAAAAATTACAAAGTTTACACAGCATTTAGGACAAAGATTTCGGGCCAGCACGTATACAGAGAACCACTTAACAGACAAGGCGTTTAAAAACTGACTTGCGAACGCCAATACAGCTATATGGGACCAACGGAACGTAAAATAAGAACAAGGTTTCGCAATCTCATATGGAACTATAACAATAAGATACAGAAACTCACTTTAATACCTGAGTCCAACTTTGCGAACCGTATGTGCAACAACAATTTTTCACCAGAAAATATTAAGAAAACAGCTAAAACTCAGTATGTGCAACAAAAAGGACGCCGGTTGAGCGCACTTGAGAATATGGAAATATACAAACAGAAAACATTTGGCGGAAGAAGAATAAACGACCAAAGGAACGGCAGCTCAAACGTCATATTTGAACCCTTAAAGCTTATTTACAAAATACAAAACAAGATCTTAGGTAGACACAGAACCTACACAAAATATCCCATAAGCCCCGTTCCCACGGCACTCGGTTCTACGATACCGGAACGACCCGGATTTATGTCCGGCCAAGGACTGACACTTCAGCAGCATTCTCCAAAATTGTATGGGGAATGTTTTATGCTGTTACAACAACAACAACAATATCCCACAAGGTCAAAATTACCGACTTCTATCTGGATAAACACATCACTTACACGCTTTGTCTCCGAACCAAACTTGACAAGGGATGGCGGAAAATCGTTCCAATATACGTTAAAGAGATCAAATTAGAAAAAGTGTTATTGTAAAAATACGGCTCAACCTTTTTAAAGATTTTTATTCATCAAATTCTGTGTTGGCACTATTTACGTTTATGCGTCTGCCACAGACGTGCAACAGGATTGGGTTGTGCTGCCGTTGCAACGACTACTTACCTTCCGCGTATGACAACAATAGTAGCAACAACAGAAGCAATGCCATCGACAGCGACTGAATCTTACTTTTTGGACAGATTTTATGATACAAATAGGCGAATTTCCCTTGAAAAATCCAAATTTTTCAACGATGAGGTTAAAGCAATAGGGTTTATAATTGCGAAATCCCTTACCAAATTCTTAAGAGACGAAAATGGTAGTTAGGTGCAAAGAAGTCATCAATAAATCAATGACATAAATCCTCGTATGCAATAGGTGCCGTTTTGTCCCAAAATAATGTACCAATTATGATGATTTCGAGAACGTTATCCTACACGGAAGAAAACTACGCGACGAATGAACCAGAACTTTTGGCAATAGTATAAGCGCTATAAAAGCTTCCTAAATATCATTATGGTGTGAGATAGTTAGACATCTTTACCGATCACCAACCGCTGAATTTCGCGATATTGGATAAAATCTCAAATATAAAAATTAAAAGCTGTCGGTATTAGAAAAGATTCAAGATAAACTGGTGAGAATGTTCCCATCTGTCAAGCTCCATCATACAACGAATAGGGTTATTGACGTGACTAACCAAGGTGACCAAGCCGAAATCCATGCAATTTAGCACAACCTCGCGCATAGATCAGCGCGGGATAACACGTTGTAAGTTTTAAAGGACTATTTCTTCCCTAAAATCCATAAAAGTTGCAACGAGATCGTTTCTAACTGCAAAGCCCGTTTTGAAGCTAAGTATCAACGACATCCCCCAAACGAAAAGGAAAAACACCAATACTCACATAACCTGGTGAAATTTTACATTTTGATATCTATACAATGGATCGATAAATCTTCCACATTTGCCATAGTTTCACCTATAAACTCTGGGTCGATAGTAGATGTGAATGATACAAGCTTTGAATTTTTTCAAAGTAGCATTAATAGTAGTGTTTGAAAATGAAAAGTTTTTTAATTCCAAAAGCATTTAGTCTCTTCTAAGAGACAATTTTGGGATAAACAGATTCAGTATATCCCCACAACATAGCAGCTCTAACGGACAAATGGGTGCGATACAACTGATTTAATTTTGCTCGATACAGCAAAATATAATAGACCAGTTCATTCTGTCTCGAAACAAAGACCAATAGAGGTCATCAGTTCGATTCCACATTATTTGAAGAAAGAAATAAATATCAACAAAGCACATGACATAGAACTCTGCTTGTTACATTACAAAAATAAAGTAACAAATGAGCAGCAGATTAAAGTAAACTCAGAGTTGCAAGCTCGAAACAATCAAATGACGAGAGCAATAAACCAACTCTTAACACACACTAAAGATGCAGAAAATACTGCTAATTTAATAATCAGTAGCAGAAGAAATAGGGCTGCGATTGCCGAGTTGAGCATCATTCTCTTTGATATTCACAAAGACGATACTATTATCAAGACGGAAACGGACTTTGCCATTATCGTTAGTGATATCATTCTGAACTCTAAGCTTAAGATGCTACAAGACCATCAGTTTGTACCTTTTATAATAAAATATCCGAAAATTAACTGAGTAGTGGCAAAATGTCATAAGCATACAGTCGCATCGAAATTTCGCGAAGAAATTCTACACCCCATAAACCCATTTTTACAGCAACTACACTGCAACATGCAGGATACATTTGCACACAACATATCGCCCTGAGAAATAGTGGACGATTGTAGCGTCATAATTAACGACCAAACCGCAAATACAACAAGATTGCAAATCGATGATCACCGTAAATGGTACCTTCGTTGGAGGAAACGCATCATCATAAATTTTATAGAAAGGAGTAACACCACATAGCAAAAATACCTTGGAGTTATTCGAAGCTTGGATGGAAGCGAAACATTGAAGACCGCTCCAGGCCATCACCCCCTTGTTCGTTTATGAGACATCTACGGGCGAATAATTGGGTATAAAACCACACATAGTACACTGGATGTACACAGCAATGATAAAACCCATTATTTTCTACGAGGTTACCATTTGGTAGCCAGCGCTACGCAAGACTTTGTCCAGAGCCAAGGTGGAAAGAGTACAGAGTACGGCTTCCATGCTTTTCTCGGGAGCACTAGCCTCTACCCCTACCAAATCTAATCCATCCACCGGTGGGTCTACTTATGCATATATGTCAAATTTCTGAGCGGTTGTCACTATGTACTCTGAAACCACATCCATAGTTGCCATGGAATGCAGAATGTTTTGGAAAACTCGTATTTTTATTAATGAAGGTGAAACAGAAATACTAAGCTAAAGTTAGTTTGGTATTCTCAATACAAAACAGATCTTCTCTTTCATAAGCATACGTCAGATCGTGACTTCAGTTTGTTTTATACATTTTGATATTGATTTATAATATTTTAATGCATATTTCTGTGTTATTGAATATATTTTGAGATATTCTCTCTCTTATTCTTAATGCTTTAAGAAATCTCACCATATTCCAATATTTATGTCAAACATAAGAAGCATTGTTGTTTTTACACTAAAATAACATAGTTTTATTCGCAACTGCATAGTTTTTATACCGCATGTGATTTTCACATTGCATAGGATTTACATCATTAATGATATAGTTTATAGCTAATTATCGATGAAGTGATATAACTAGTGTGTTACAAAAAGATGCAGCATCACATGTATGCAATAGTTTCTGGCAATTTTTGCATTGTCTTCAAATCATTGATATCGTTTATATACTAATTCCTGTTGCAGTAAACGGTGCGGTTATAAGCTGGTATACAGAGTTTCTGCCATTTGGACAATTTTCCCCTTAACAAAAGGAACCGAACATGCCTCGGTTAATTTCGAAAACGCACGCAAGTTAAGATACATTTTAACTGCATTATTCAAACCGCATTTCTGTCGGGAACAACCAGCATATGCGCATGGTTAATATCGTTTCTGTAGGAGTGGGAATATTCAATTGCCAATGTTTCGTCCGGCTATAAAAAATTTTTGGGTGTTACATTCTGGATTCCGAACTCCACAAAAAAAGATCAAAACAGCCAAAGGGTAAAAAATTTCAAAATTTTGGCAATCAACGTCTTTTCCTCAAAGATCAGCTGTCTATTCGATATACAATATACATTGCTACGTTGCTTCACACAGCGACGGTGGCGAGTGAAAAAAATATTGCCTACTCTCTTTACATTGCTTTGTATGGTATTTATTTGTACGCAAAAAGAAGAGAGAAGACGCCCCGAAAAAAAACTACTTTCAGTAATTCCCTATTATAGGTAGTCTACAGCGTTGTGATCAATTTCTTTATATTTTTCAAATAAAATTTTAAAAATTTTATTGTCTTGCTTGTGAGTAACTCTTTTAGTCCCTCAATAAATATTTTGCTGAATGTTCCAATTTTTCCGTATGTGCAAGCTTCAAAATCTGAAAAGCAATGAAAAAATCGTCAACTTCGCCACACACTCATAAAGCCCGAAAAGAAAATCGTAAACTTCGCTGAACACACGCAAGCGTTCGAAAGTTCACAAACATTTTTTTAACCTGGGGGCCAACCGATCTAAAATACATGTAAGAGAACACCGTTCTTGCTCGTTCGTATGTCTGTATTCATGATGCAAGAATGAAAGGTTACGTACATTGGCAACTTTTCACTCTAAATCGCTCATACCGGCTCACTGCTAATTATAAAAAAATATTACTAATCCCTCCAATACTGCAAAAAAGTGCGGAAGTTTTGTAGTAAAACCGTTGATTTTAATAGTGTCGTTTAGGTCTGCAATTAGTTATTACGAAAAGATGTCGCTGTAAGCTAATCGCTGACAGGACTCGATATTTGCTCTGCTTTTGCACGAGTCCTGTTAGTTGAGCCCGTTGCCAGATGTGGGGCTATAAATGCGACTGGCGACTAGCAAAAGGTCAAACTTTTCTTACAGTGACGTCTCAGGTGAGACCATTCTACTTGAATGTATTTATTACACTTAGCTAATCATATAACTTTAAAATTTATTTCAGCGTAGGTGCTCGGCATCTTCCATTCGCTGAGCGGGGAGACACAGGTTACCGCCAGCTAGCGATGCTAAACCTGTTAAAAAGCAGGCACTCCGGTAAATACCGGTGTGCAGTGAAAGTCCCTGAAAATGCAGGCCAGTCTTTTAAAGGGAGGTTAAATTTTAAGGGCCGATGTTGAATGTGAACCACACTAAACGTCAAGTTTTTTTCTGCATTTCACCTGACATTTCTCTATTTCAGACTAACTCAATTTGAACATGGAAAGATACACAATCGAGCAACGTGTTAAAGTTATTCAGGCTCATTATGAAAATGGGCGTTCAAATTTCGAAGAAAATCATCTTCAGTGATGAGGCACATTTTCACCTCAACGGATTCGTCAATAAGCAGAATTGCCGCATTTGGGCGAATGATAATCCAAGAGTGATTGTCGAAAAACCAATGCACCCACAAAGAGTGACTGTTTGGTGCGGTTTGTGGGCTGGCGGCATCATCCGGTCGTATTTTTTCCAAAATGAGGCCGGTTAGGCAGTTACTGTGAATGGTGTTCGCTATCGTGAGATGATAACGAACTTTTTATGGCCCGAATCGGAACATATGGATGTGCACGATATGTGGTTCCGACAGGATGGTGCCACTTGCCACACAGCCAACGAAACAATGGCTCTTTTGCGCGACGAATTCAATGGCCGTGTTATCTCACGTGGTGGCGATGCCAATTGGCCACCAAGATCATGTGATTTGACACCGTTGGACTACTTTCTTTGGGGTTATTTGAAAGAAAAGGTGTACGTCGATAAGCCAGCAACAATTCAAACGCTAAATAATGAGATAACTCGGCACATTAACGGCATAGAACCTCAATTATGCCTCAGCGTCATCGAAAATTTGGACCATCGGATGAAGGTGTGCCGCCGAGGTCGCGGCGGGCATTTGGCCGATATTTTGTTCCATACATAATTAAACCACACCATATTATCATAATTAAATAATATTATCAAAATTACAATAATTTCCAAAATAATTTGTGTTTTATTCAAAATCAACATCGGCCCTTGAAATTTAACCACCCTTTACAATAAAAGGAAAAAAAAATTCCTGTAAAGCAGGGTAGTGAGCGCCGGCACAAAGTGCCCTGAAATAAAGGCTCTTTGTGAAAGCCCTGGAAAAGCAGAGCACTGTTTAAAAAGAAAGAAGTCCGTGTCAGGCAGGGCAGTGAACGTCGGCTCAAAGTGCCACGAAATAAACTAAGGCCAACAAACCAAAGGCGCTAAAGATTATTAAAAAGCCGAAAGGGCAGTGAAAGTTCTTGAATAGCAGGGCAGCAAAGTGGTTTTTGTAAAAGTCCCTAAAGGTAGGGCAATGAGCGCTGGCAACAAGTGCCAATAATTCAAAGTCGCTAAAAATTATTAGAAAGCTGAAAGGGCTGTGAAAGTTCCTGGTTAGCAGGAACGTGAAAGTGCCGCAATAAAAAACGGCAGCCACGGCAACAAGTGCCACTAGAATAGGTGTTTTTATGTGACATTAGGAAGAGCAGTGAGGTTTTTTGATAGCGCTGGCTGCAGTGCCACCTGGCGAGGCGCAAGTACTGAACGTAGGCACTCAGTGCCATACAGTTAGAAGTCAGTGCGCCTCGCTGCACGGCCCGAACAAAGGCCGAAAAGGTTTAATTAAAGTAGAAGGAGCGCCGGCTGTATTACCAAGGGAAAAGGGCGAGTGTTGAACACCCGCACTAAATGCCACACTGTCAGGCGATAGCGCGAAGTGCTGCAAGCCTCATACCAACGGCACATCAAGTTGCAGCAAGGACCATACAAACGTCCAGCAATTTGCTGCAATATTTTGCTGCAAGGCCCATACCAACGGGCCAACGAGTAACAACAAGGACGAGAAGTACGTCCTAATATTGGCAGCAAGAGCATAACATCGGTAAATTAAGCTGCACACAAGGTAAGCTTTTGAAATCCACCAGGATTGCTATCCAGCATACCTGACGAGCGCTGCGTTGATGGGTGAAACCATCCGCAATCTGACCTTCATTTAGCTAAGCTCTCCGATGGTCATTATAATAGTCAAATGACACAGGCATTTTGTAGGGTGCGCCCAGACCTTTCTCATTAGTTGAAAGCATTCCCAACATTTTCAGCGATGAAAGTAGATGATCGGTTTAAGAAAGTTAGACAATATAATTTATACATGAATTGTCTAGCGCATTCCCATATTGCGTGATGTTGTAAAAGCTTTTTTAGCTGTTTGAGTTGCCATCAACGACACCATTTTTTATTGCATCGTTCTCCAAGTGGAAGTCAGCGTCCTTCACAAGAGGTGCAGAGGTTCGACAGTTCCACCCTCCCGCAATGTGAATGCTTTGTTTGCCGCAAGTGCCAAAATGTAGGCAGGGCCATGATACATATTAGTTACTTAGGAGTAAACTGTGAGGTCAGAGCCCTTCTAGATTCAGGTTCAGAAGGATCCTTTATCACGCAGTGGCTGCAGAGACGTATCAATCTTCCTACACGACCTGTTGACAATCGATTCTGAGGAATGAATGTCGGTGCGAAAAGCGCCTATTTTGTCATAGGTTCTCCTGTCAACCCCCAGATTAGAATTGAGTCAAAAGGCCTGGCCCCAGCTGGCAGAAAACTTACCCAAGTTTTCGGTGGTTCAAGTACATCTTGATCTGGTGCTCGCAATCACATTAGCCGACGTTAATTTCGACAGAAGCCGGAAGGTCGATGTTATCGTTGGTGCGTATTTGTATTCAGACATAACAAAAGGAAACATAAAAAGAAATAAACGATAATATTAATTTGTGAGCTCAAGGCAAGTATAAGGAATAGTATATTGGAAAAAAGACAACAACAGCCAGGAGTGGTAGAAATTGTAACTATTTCGGAGATCACCATATCTCCTCATCAGATTTCTTTCATGACTCCACTGGCATTCGAACCAACAACCTACGACTTGCTGGGCAAGTGCGTAGCCAATGGACCACAGCCGGCATGTAAGCTGCTGTTGCTTTTTACCACTTTTCCTTATGTCCTACCAACACAATTCAAGTACGACAGTCTGTCGCTATTAAGTGAATATGTGGTTTTTAATTTTTGTTGTGTAACATAAATTCTATTTTTAGAATATTGTTAGAATTGTTGTTACGTTTTGGGCGTGCTCGTCCGTTTCGAATATTCATATGTCTATGATTTTTCGGCCTGTTTTTATTAAACGATAATATTAATTTATGAGCTCAAAGCCAGTGTATAAGGAAAAGTATATTGGGAAAAAGACAACAACAGTCAGGAGTGGTAGAAATTATAGCTATTTCGGAGATCACCACATCTCCTCATCAGATTTCTTTCATGACTCCACTGGCACTCGAACCAACAACCTACGACTTGCTGGGCAAGTGCGTAGCCAATGGACCACAGCCGGCATGTAAGCTGCTGTTGCTTTTTACCACTTTTCCTTATGTCCTATCAACACAATTCAAGTACGACAGTCTGTCGCTATTAAGTAAATGTGTGGTTTTTAATTGTTGTTGTGGAACACAAAATCTATTTTTAGTTTTATTATTTTTAGAATTTTGGACGAGCAAGAACAAACGTGTTAGCCACAGTCAGACACATATTGCTATCACAGTCAGCAACACCACAAAGGTTCGAGAAGTATTTAACCCTTCAAGTCCATTTTCGAATGGAAATAGTTTGAGTAATGCACTCCAACCAGGGCCACCCCTTCAGCCGACCTTATCACATTGCTGCAAATATCAAGGAGATGTATAGGCAGATCCTTGTGCACCCCGATAACACTCGGTACCATAGGATTCTCTCAATCGCAAGAAGAAGAGCTTGTGGGCTACGAACTCCGGACTGTAAAGTTTGGAGTAAACTTCACCCCATGCTTAGCGATAAGAACTGTTCTGCACTTGGCGGAAGATGTTTGCCTCGAATTTCCATTGGCTTCCAGGGTCTTAACACAGCATATGTACGTTGTATTTACAGGAACTCATGACTGTGAGACACGCAGTCGCACCCGCGTCGAACCCATCGAAGTACTAAAGGGGGCCGAGTTCCCGCATCGGAAATGAGCATCGCACTGAAGGGACATTTTGGCAGCCTTGCCGAAAGATCAATTGCTAAAGGTGGATATTTTGGAGATAGACCATTTGAATGTTGGGCATTCGGTGGAATGTCACGCACGATACAAGGTATCCCCAATCGACCAAGCTATACCAAACGAGAGGTTTTATCGTATGTTTCAAATTTATTCGTCCCAGCTGGGTGGTTCGGACCAATCGTCGTTGAGGCAAAAATTCTAATGCAAGGGCGTATGGTTAGCTAAGATATATTGGGATGACAATCTACCTCTAGGTTTGTATCTGCGTTGGGAGAATTTTCTTAAAAATTATATTTGTATCTTAAACATCAAAATCCCAAGGTGGAAGAATTTCACACCATGGGATGAAATTGAATTTCATGCGTTTTATGCGTTATGCCTCCGAGAAGTCATGCGAGTTCGCGAAAGAAACAGACAGGACCCCATACGTAAATTTACTTATAGGTAATCCGAAATGTCTGGCGACTGAATTGTCTCTAGTCAAGCCAACTTAACGATTTCTCTATTTTCAGAAAATACCTGCGATAATCCGAGTACCACGAGAGCTAGTATCCCGTTTGAAAGGGCAACCATAATCTGTCAGGGTACCCTGACTGTGTCCAATGAAGAAGTGCTGGAAATGGATACGGGCGACGAATTTACCCAGCAGGTGGTCAAAGATGCACATGCCTCCACCGGTTTTCAGACGTCTCCTATCTGGTACCGGTCGACAATTCAGCGCCCCCAACACGTTCGGTGAGCAAGCGAACATACTCTCGACAATCTGATACCCATAGCCACTGCAGACGGTTAAGAGACGCCCGAGAGCAAGGGTACTGGCCGAAGAGCTCTGTGCCAATTTGTTCTTTCATCGACGAGTCTAGTAAAGGTGATGCCAGGCGGCAGAACGCAAATAGTGCGAGCTCCACTCGATTCAGAGAACCACGACCATAAAAGGTTGGCACGAGAGCCCGGTGGTAATAGCGTCTGTGCTAACCAGCCTGATGAGGACCGCTCCAGAGCATACAGTAGATGCGCCCGTTATCAACGAATTTGATAACATGCGAATGGTAGACCTCACGCTTTACCGTCCTAGCTAAGGTTTATTGGGCCATTATAAGTCCGCGAATAATGCACGCAACACCCACCCGACCAGCCGCTCAAAACAACATATTCGGATGAGTTATTTCTGGCGGAATCGCGTACTGAAGAGGATGAAGGCGACTCTAAATGGGGGTCTTTGCTTTAAGTATTTTGCTAAATTGAATTTGAAATTTTATTAATAATAATCCCAATGAATTTAAAATGAAGTATATATTGCAGTGATGCTGCAAGGCGGGCATCATATTTAGGTCTGCAATTAATAATAAGTAGAATTTGCCAAATCGAGATGTCGCTGTAAGCTTATCGCTGACAGGACTAGTTACTTGTTCTGCTTTTGCACGAGTCCTGTTATTTGAGATGTGGGGCTATAAATGCGACTTGCGACTAGCAGAAAGTCTTCTTACAGCGACGCCTCAGGTGAGTACCAATACGCTTGAATGTATTTAGCTCTTTTTATATAACAATAAACGGCACCTGCTATAACCTACAAATCGCATATAAAAATTTTTACTTACCAGTAGGCAAATTAATACATTTCCAAAACACGACCTTTTTTATGCCCCTTTCTCGACTCCTCCCGAAGTACAACATTACGCGTTGGGCGCAGCAAATGGAGCTGTCACAACGTTCGTCACCTTTCATTATTCCATCATTGCCTCTATTCATCAGTAATACAAGCAGTTGAATGAAACGGATTGAGTGACACAAATAAAAGGCAGCGTTCCCTCATATGTATGTATGTGTGTACAGTGTTTTTGTTTTTCTCATATATGTTCGTGTACAATGTTTTTGTTTTTGTTTTTAAGGCCTGTGTGATAAAATCCTTTTGCCCTGCAGTTAGTGATCAAGAAATGGCTATTAAGGTGATTACACGTACTGCTTGTCAAAATGACTTATCTTGAACGCTGTGCGTAGGATGCAAGCAACTTGATTGTAAATTTTACTTTCAAGATGCCATCATAAGGGAAAAAACTTAAATTTCTCGCTTCTTTGAAAGCTTTGCAAGAAATAAATAACACACACCTGCTAGAGACATTTTCATTTCAGCAGGAATTGATTCATAAGCTTCTACTTTGATATCGATACGTCGATACGACGAAAGGTACATGTTCCATGGAACTTTATGCCTTTTCTATAGTTCTTTAAATTGCATAACTTCACTATTTTTTTAAAGATTATTCATTGCTTAATTGCAGAAGATGCTTTGCACAACGAAACACGACAATTAATTTGTTAACATCAGTAATCAACTAATCGACTTGACTATCACGTTACAAAAGTGAGAGTAGATTGGTAAATTGATAGGTAACTTGAATGAAAACTTGATCGTGTGACAGCCGGGTAGCTGGCTTAATGTCATCGTATTGGTATGAAACATACATTCTGAAAATCTGTCCACGATTACCTTTCGTATAATACAATATATTATTCCAATTCGATGAAGTTTAGGCTTTCTGTTTGGTATTACAAAAGTAAAAGTCCTAAGCGTGTTAATATTTAGATAACCAGCTGAAAATATTTTGAATAATATAATAATATATATAATATTTGATGAGGCTTAGGCTTTCTGTTTGGTATCACAAAAAAATCCTAAGCGTATTAATATTTAGATAACCAGCAGAAATTTTTTTGAATATGTATCATTTTTGTAACTGATGGAATCGTTGCTTAATCGCGCCATATCGATAACGTGTTCCTGATGTTTTTGAATACAATGCTTTGTACATATACAAAGCAATTGACGAATTCGAAGTGAGCTCTTATTATCAACGTTGGATATGCTGTTACCAATAATTACAAGTTATGTATCGTTAAAAGCATTATAGAGAAATACTATGCAGTAAAACCGTACTTACCATCGTTATAATTTTCTTCAATGATTGGCGATATGAGGTCTACAATCATAGTAATTGCACGTTTATCCTTATTCCGCTTTTGTTTTATGTAAACGGCAAGGTCGTCATTTTTAAGAGACTTTGTTATATGTCGCTTCCTCTCTAAATCATCAGACTTCTGTCGCGCCAAGAAATTTTCATCACGCTCAAAGTTTTCACTCGGTGTACCTGAGTAAACATTAGAGGCAGTAATACCAATTTGAAAATCTGACAGATTTTGCTTCTGCTTGTCTATGTCAACACCCATATCATCGCCATCTGCATGCTGCTGAATTTTTATTATATTGGTCTCCGCTTCCGTATTAATTTCTGTTTCAATCGGTTGAAAGTCACACATACTGCGGAATGTGTTTTTGATCTTTGCGGCATCGCCCATGGCATAGTAACATAGTATTAAATGAATACCACTACGGATGTCAGCTCGTTCCGCCATGATAAATTCAAAGCTGGATGCCGCATCTACATATTGACCCATACGTACAAAAAGGATTCCGATGTTATGAGTTATTTTAAGACGAAGCTGTTTCAAATTATTTGGTACTGAGTCGAGCGCCATCCGGTACATTTTAATAGCTTTAGTATATATGCCCATTTTGTAGTATATATTCCCCATGTTTAACTTCAATGGGTTGACATGCGGAAACAATTTATTCTTAGTCATGATACTATAGGTATTAAGCGCTTCAATATGCATTTCATTGCGTTCATATTGCTCAGCGAGGTTAAAGAACACCTGAAACACAACAAAGGAAATTATTTGTTTACGTACAAAACTGGTTTAGTACTAAAAATACTAACGACCCAAATTTTATTTTATTTTATCGCATTTAATAAAAAATTGACAAAATTTCCTCTCATTTGTTGTATTGTACGTTACGAAACTATGTCAAAGACTTAATGATGCATTTAAAAAATGCACATCTAGTAACATTTAAAATTAAAAAAAAAAATAGTGTTTGTTAGATTTCGGGTGAGTTCCAAGTTGCATTTTCCTTTGTAATGATTCGAAATACGTACATAACTATATACACAATAGTAAAACAACTTAGATGTTTTCATGCGTATCGAAAGCGTAAAAAACACATATTGTGACATGAGGCCTTGCATATTATAAACATGTTGCATAGAGAAGCTCAATACTTACTCAAATGTAAAGCTCCATGCACCATTGAACTCACCTATCTTATATACCTCAGCATTAATGTGATGTGGAGACAGCATGAGCGAGCCTTGAAAATTAAAGTGAGGTTCTAAGTATTAAGCAACAATAAACTCATTATTGTTCATAATGCTTTGTTTACGGCTTTTCATTGCATCCTGCAGCTGCACAGCGTATGCGACTGTTGAACCAAGTCGCAGAACTCTAGTTCACACGACAACCAATCTTGGTAAAAGTCCCCAACCCCATACATATTGTTCGCTTTGCATCCGTTTTGTACTCGTACATAAGAAGAAAGAGGTTGAATTACTTTGCCCTTTTCTGTGCCTATGACTTGGCATCATCAGGCATATCATAAACAAGACGATTGCTATTTTTGCAAAACAAACGTTTCAGGTCACAATTTTAAATCGCGGAAAAACGTAAAGTATGCGAATGTTGTTACGGTTACAAAACCAAAATACTTAAATGCCGAAGTGTCTACAAAAAGTGAGTCCATTGATGCTGGTGAAACATATTTAGTAGAGGAAGAATTCCTTCCTTGTAAATCAAAATCACCGGAAAGGCATTTGGTTTCAAATTCTGATTTCGCCGATCTCGTGCATGATTTGCATTTATCGAAACGAGAATCTGAAGTCCTCGGTTCACGACTAAAGCAGTGGAATTTAGTGGAAAAATATTTTCAAATAACATCGGGTAGAAAAAGCGACCGCACTTTGATACTCAGAGAAAGTTTTAAAACTGATGGCAATGACTGTGATCTAGTACATTGTGTAAATGTACCCAAATTATTTTCGGCTTTAAATTATAATTATAATGCAGATGAATGGCGACTTTTCATTGATGGATCGTGTAAAAGTATGTACCCTGAAAAAAAAATACATTCGTGTTCCCTTAATGAAGTCTGTAATGTCACCCTTAGGTTTAAAAGCTGAATTATTACACAATGAAAATCTCTTACCATCAATTCCAATCGCGTATGGAGTTAACAAGAAAGAAACGTATGAAATGATGGAAACAATTTTACGGTTGATCGACTATGCCACGCATAAATGGAAAGCCATCGCTGACTTAAAATATCTTCATTACTTCAAAATGTTTAACTCTTGAAGTAAAATGCTTCAGCAAAACTATGTTCGTAAGTTCGAAATTGAAATCAAATTAAATGCAAAGGCTTTTTGGCGTTATGTGAAATCCAAAAAGGCCTGTTCTAGTATTCCCTCGGATGTATTTTACAATGGAGAATATGCCTCCTCAACTCAAGACGCTGCTGATCTTTTCGCGAAATTTTTTAGTTCAAATTTTGATCCTGGGTCTGAAGCATTAATGGTTGACACTTGTAACGTCAACTCTGCTATTAATTTTGGGTCTTTATCGCTTGTCATTGATGATGTTTGTGAGGGCATTCAGAAAATCAAAAGCTCCTGGCTAGTTGATGTTGATGGGTTTTCATCTCATCTTTTCAAGAAATGTTCGGCCTTGGCCTATCCACTTTTGCTAATTTTTAATAAATCCTTAGGTTGTGGTGAATTCATAGACGCCTGGAAGGTTACAAGTATCACACCTGTATTTAAAAGTGGTAATAAATGTGATATTTCTAATTATAGGCCTATTTCGAAACTTTCTACAACATCAAAATTATTTGAATATATCATCAAACAGAAATTATATTTCGCAGTAAAGCGCTGTATTTCTAATAACCAGCATGGCTTCATGGCTGGTAGATCAACCGTCACCAATCTTGCTGTTTTTTCTGAATATTGTACGTCTGCCTTCAATAATAGACTTCAAGTAGATACTGTGTATACGGATTTTTCCAAGGCGTTTGATAGAGTTAGTCACTCGATTTTAGTTTCTAAACTGTTTAGTTTTGGGTTTCACTCCATTTTCTTAAAATGGGTTAAGTCGTATCTCTCTCGTCGTAAATGTGTAGTTGTTGTCGACGACAACTCTTCGCATTCTTTTATAGCTACTTCCGGTGTTCCTCAGGGGAGTATTTTGGGCCCATTGCTATTTATAATTTTTATTAATGATATTTCTGAATGTTTTCACTTCTCTAACTTCCTCCTGTATGCAGATGATTTGAAAATATTTAACACAATCTCAAGCCTTTCGGATTCTTTCAAGCTCCAGCTGGATCTTAATAATGTTGTGGCGTGGTGTGATCGGAATCGACTTCATTTAAACATTAAGAAATGCTCTCATCTGTCGTTTTCAAAGTCTAGGGAAGTTATTTCTACCTCGTATTTTGTTAACAATTCCCGACTCACTACTTTGAGTGAGGTCTCGGACTTAGGAGTAATTTTTGATTCGAAATTTACGTTTCTCAATCACTTAAATTTCATCATCGCCAAGTCTTATTCTACCTTTGCTTTCATTCGTCGTTTTGGTGCTGATTTTACTTGCCCATACACTTTAAAGATACTATTTACTTCGCTTGTGCGATCTAAGTTAGAATATGCAGTATTTATATGGAGGCCATATCACCGTTGTCACATTAATAGACTAGAAACCATTCAGAAGAAGTTTCTGCGTTTTGCTCTTAGATCATTATTCTTCTCTGATCCGATTCCATCGTATAGGTCAAGATGTGCATTGATAAACTTAAAATCTTTAGAAAGTAGGAGCAGTATACTTTCAATCTGCTTTGTTTTTGATGTTGTAAGTGGAGTAATCGACTCTCCAGCTCTTCTAGAGCGTATTTACTTCCATATTCCTCAAATAAACTTGAGGAGTAATGATTTGTTCTTCTTGGAGCGTGCCAGGACTGTTTATGCTTCTTATGCACCTTTTCTTAGAACTTTGAAAGAATTTAATCAAGTCTCAAATTCTCTCGCTTTTGATTTTTCGTTAACTAAGCAAAATTTCAAGCTATTATTAAATGAATTAATTAGATAAACCTTATTTTGCAAAACTATTTGTAATCCCATAGTCTTGTATAGTCTGTAAGAAATCCTGTATTTTTTAGACTGAATAAATAAATAAATAAATAAATTAATAAATAAAAGTGTTGACAATTTTATTTGGAGTGCAAGGGGGCTACACAAAATATCCTTGCTACCTTTGTGAATGGGATAGTCGGGCATCCAATCGCTATGATCGCAAAGCATGGCCATCTCGAGAGTCACATCAGATAGGCAGGAAAAATGTTTTAAGCCTCCCATTGGTAAAATCTGAGGATGTTATCTTACCACCACTACACTTAAAGCTGGGATACATGAAACAATTTGTAAAGAAATTGGATGTTAATAGCGAAGCTTTTCTTCATCTTAAAACTGTCTTCCCAAAATTAAGTGAAGCTAAAATAAAAGCCGGTATTTATTAATTTGTTTTCATACCTACCTGTTTTTTATTTTTTTTTATAATATGTGTATATAGGTATTTTCATTGGACCTCAAATTCGCAAAATTATGAGCGACGTTACCTTTATGAACAAGTTAAGCTGTGTTGAGAAGCGTGCATGGAAGAGTTTTGTAGCGCTAGGTGATAATTTCCTTGGGAACAACAGAAGCGACGACTACACCACGGTTGTAAACGAATTTTTAAATGCATATGATGAAATGGGTTGCAACATGTCGATAAAAATTAATTTCTTGCATTAGCATTTGGACTTCTTTCCACATAATCTGGGCCAGTTCACGATCGAAACGTACGATCGAAAAACGTTTCCAAGGAAAAAACAAAATAAATATGATGGCAGAATATTGGTGGTCAGTACAACGCGAAACTGACGATGCTGACCTAAGGAAAATACGGTCACTTTTGATCTACATATATATTTTCATTTAATAATACTTATTTATTAGTAAATTAAGTTCGTTGTAAATTTTTGCAAAAATTTCGTTCTTATAAAAAGTAAAATAACTCAGTCACTTTTTGGCCGATTTTTTAAGAGAAACGTTCAATCTCGGTATTAAACGTACTCTTTGAATCTAATCAAAACTCATATTGTGTTTTTATAAAATAGTGTGCGAAAATATCGCCAAAGTCAAAAAATGGAGTAAAAGGGTAGCAAAATTTAAGTTTGTTGTGCAAAACAAGTACATTTCTTCAGCTTTATTAAGACGTCTATATATGTACCTTTCAAAAGGTCTAAATTTCTTCTTTCTTAAACCGTCCTTAGAATGAAAATCGGTTAATTTGCTAAGATATGGGCTAAGAAGTGCGCAAAAGCACGAAAAATCGGTTTTGTAAGGTTAGGTCGAGATTTTGGGGGTGTAACATCACTTCCCAGGTATTTCGACTTCACTCTTTTTTGTAGCACTGTGTTATATGTTTTAGAAGTGTGCGTTAAAATATCTAAGAAATACTCTTGTGAATGATTGTAATGAGCTTTTTGCTAAACCAGTCTACAGGCGGACTTGGGCATTTACGGAGTAAAATATATTTGCAAGCTATATTACAGTGTTTACAAAAAAACAAGTGAAAATGGAGAAGAGAACCCCTAAGAAGCTCTCCAATATGACAGATGAGGATATTGCTGGGTTTTTGGAGAACATTGTTGAGGATGATGAAAACAGTGCCGATGAAAGTGAAGGGGATTTTGACGGCGATGAGTTTGACGATCCAGATTTTGTTTGCCCCGCAGATGAAAGAGAAATTGATCGTTTGCTCGATTCAATTGAAGTGCTGTCAATTGTCAATTAATTTATCTAACGTTTCGGAATTTGAACCAAGTCTTCCTTCTACGTCTGCTGAACCGGTGTTGCCACCAATAAGACGTCATAAATCAAAAACTCGACAAAAAGAAACTAATCTTGAAGAAGAACCTGACGGTCTATCATGTTCAACATCTTGCACTTTTCTGGGATTTCCAGTGAAATAAGAAATGATTCAAAAGAATTAAAATGCATTACATGGAGACAGAAACCCTTCCAACTTCATGTAAATGAAATAGTTTTTCGCGGTGAGAAGTGTTTACCAGCACAGTTCCATTCATTGAAAACTCCGTATGATTGTCTAACCTATTTTATTACTAATGATTTCTAGAAGGTAACTTATTCTTATCTTCATTGTTCATTATCCTCGTTGTTTTGTTTCATCTATTTTATAGAATTTGGCTACTCAGATGAATTTGTACGCACGGCAGCAGGATATTTCTAGCACATTTATAACTGATGAAATGGAATTGCGCACATTCATTGGTATTTTATATTTCATGTCAGTATATCGTTATCCGAATGTTCGCGCTTATTGGGGCAGACATGCATTTGCTCCAGTGAGAGAAGCTATGACTCGTAATAGATTTGAAGAAATTAGAAGCAAGCTACATTTCAATGACAATTCGAACTTGAAATTGGATACGATGTTTTGTATAAAATCAGACCTATAATCAAACATTTCAACGAGAGATTTTTAACCATACCCATGCAACAACGTCTTTGTGTTGATGAGCAGATGTGCCCGACCCAAATGCAAGGCAACCCAACGCAGCAATATATGCCAGCAAAGCCTCATAAATGGGGAACAAAACTGTTTGCTTTGTGTGATTGGTTGATTGGTTTTGCTACTCAATCGAAATTTATTCTGGAGCAGGAGATAATTTTATTTTTGATAATTGTCCAGATCTCGGAGCAGCTTCGAATGTTGTAGTCCGACTAGAAAAACACATTCCAGATTTTTTATTGTATACAGGCACAAATTCTTTCAATAAATTACACGCATAATAAAATTCGTATATATTGTTTCATTTGACGTGCAAATGCCCAGGTCCGCCTCAAGGCGGTCTACACGTTTTTACTTGTATCAGGTAAACTAATGCTCATATTCACAAACGGACTTCAGATTCGTTTTCTTTTTCCAGTTCAAAATTTTCCATTTTAATTTTTTTCCTATAATATATGTATGTATGTACATATGTATGTATTCACATATGACTTTAGAAATTGGTGGTGTTTGAATTTCAAACGTTGAAATGAAATACTTCAAACTAATAGTGTGCCACAGAGCACACAGATTGTGTTGCATGTTGTTTATGATAAACGTTAATTTTGAAATATTTGTGTAAAATTATCTTAAAAATAAATAAAATGAAGTGCCGCGTTTTGAATTGTACAAGCAACAGCAAAATCAAAGATAGAAGGTGCAGTTTTTTCAAATTTCCCGCTGATGATGCTGTGGCAGTGTGTGTGTGTGTGTTCGCAAATTCTTTGTAATTGCTTTGTTATTGTCAAATTATCACCCTCCTTTTTTCATTATTCTTGGCAGAGGATTTCTGTGACGTGTATAATGACGGCGTTGTCGTAATCTTGTCTTTTATCATTCTTGCAGTAACCCATAAGGCATCATAAAAAATGTAAATATACTTATTTGACAATTTGTTTGATTGTATTGGTCGATAATTTTTCACAAGTTGTATTTTGCGTTAACCCAAATGAGTATAATTTTGAATATTATCTTGTAGTGAAAAATGTTTTGAAGCCACATAAAGCAAAGTATCGAGAAGAACAAATTTACAGGCAATATTTGCTTTTTTTGGGAATTTTCATCATCAGCACATTTCTGCTTTAGGTGTGGAGCACAAACGATTATGTCCAGATGTAGTTCCTACACATGCTTTTAGTGTTAAGGAATTTAGCGGTATAAATTTACATTTCACACATATCAAACAAATCTTTGTGAAAACTTCTGCGTCCGTCTTTACAGAAAACTCCTATACATCACATTGTTTCATGTATTAATTTTCAAATAATCATATTTTCAGTACCTGCTTTACTGTCTACTGGGCCTCAGAGCATAAGTTTCCCTGCACGCAGCGCACACATGAGCATGTGTTCCATATCAAAGCGCACACACATGAGTTGTGCGCATATTTTTTAAACGCACACTCGTGTGTATGAGCCAAAATGTGCTGTCCATGTGTGTGAAAATACGAACCCTGGTATTGTAGCCATAAGAATTATTTCAATTTCACGATCTTTGTCATGTCATTTTTGTGGTTTAAATTTATATTTTTCGAAACCAAAGTAAAAGCGATTTATACGAAGGAGTTTTAAGAAATCTTTGTTTTGAAAATACTAGGTAGATTTTTTTTAGATAACAAACAATAAAAAACAAGAATTCAAGTGAATTAAAAGTTATTACTTTAGGTGAAATTACGTTCGAACTCATAACGTTAGGCCGAATGCTATGCGAGCGAAGCCGCGTCTAAAATCTAGTTTTATATATTTATTATATGGAGAGTTGGCACCTGTTAAAAAAGTTATAATCAATTAAATACATAATCGCTATATAACAACAGGATAGATCTGAATAACATTTTGCACATGTATAATTCGTTATGTGGACTACCATAGATTTGATTTTCTAAAAGGAGTTGCCACTTGCTTAAAGGTTAATTTCGATTAAAGTAATGAATCAAATCAAATATTGCATTATAAGCGTCAAATCAAAGACGCTTAATAAATCTTTAAATGTTTTGAAAGAAGATTGCCACCTGTTAAAATGCTAATTAAGTTAAATTAAAAACATACCTGTGGTGCGATTCATTAACTTATTTAAACGATATTCGCATAGTTAACTCATCTTAATGAAAATTTTAACGATATTGCTATTCAGCAGCCATTTTTTAACGATTTTCGAACGAATCAGCTGTAATTGTTAGCTAGTCGATTACCGAAAACTAAACGACAACAAATTTGATGTTGTTAACTCAATCCAGAAAAGAAAAATTCGTGATTTCCACTTAAATAAAAAATAAATTTAAAATTCAGTGATTTGTTTCGTTGTAATTAAAAAAGGAACATAAAATAATGTCGTTTGAATATGGCATATGATTTATCACGAGGTGACGAAGAAGTAAGCGCCCCAAAAGTGGGTCGGCGTTTACTCCGAGATGTGGACAATCTCTTTCATTTGAATGCAACAGAATTTAAGAAGCTGTATCGGTTAACTCCAAACTGGGCTGAATACCTAATTTATCAGCTTGACAACCAAATAAGAGGCTCCGGAATAACAGCAATTTCAACTGAGAAACAGGTAGCTCCTATAACACAGTGTGTACAAATGTCCAGACACACGGTTGGATATTTGGAAAGAGAAGTTAAAAAGATTGTGTTTAGTTTTCAAGTGTAATGAAGATTTATTCAATTGCATATACATATGTAGATATACATGAATGTTGCTTTACCTGTGGTGTGAATCCGTGGTAGACCTATGTCGCTCTTGAAATCCTGTGATCGAGTGAAAGAACCGCAGTTTTATTGGAAAGGAAGAAATTGGAAATGTGAACAAAAGGAATTATCCGGCGGGAAATGCGGAATAATTCGCAGTTGCACATGTATGCGTCTGTGTATAGACGCGCGCATTAGGGCGGTTAGAAAATATTTACGATGCGGCGTAAACATGCCGGCCCCCTTGCGGTAAGCAAAAATCCTGAGCGTTGACAACAGTCTACTACCAGTTCACTCCACATCACATATTTGATTAAAAAATATTATTTTGTTTGTTTGTTTGTTGAACCGCTTACTTGTTGTTTCCTTGAGCCGCTCCGTGTTCCTCCGTCATCGTCTCCTGTTCTCTACTAGGAAGGACGGTAATAAAAAAAAATATTAAGGCTGAACATACGTGTGTTGTCGCGCTAGTTGGGGTAATTGTATGGGGCGTTTCGTCGTAGTGATCGGGAAGGACGTGTTCCCGAGTCAACTCGCCGCCAATTCTTTTGGATATCAGATGGTCGGAAAGAACGTGTTCCCGAGCCATCCGTTCGCTGATGCTGAGCTGGTCGGGAAAGACGAGTTCCCACGCCAGTCGTTCGTCGTTCCTTTTTTCTAGGCAGACTGTCTGAAAGGACGGGATCCAAAGCCGCGCTGCCTGGGCCGTCGGAAAGGACTGGTTTCCGAGCCGCGCCTTTGCCGTTCATGCTGCAGTGACGGCCGGAAAGTACAGGTTTCCGAGCCGCCACCCGTTGAAAGTGGTCGTAATATTGGGTGGCAAGTGATATAGAAAAAAATTACCAAAGAAAAAAAAATGATATTATTTTATGAAATTATGGCATGACAAAAAATGTATGCATATATGTATGTATGTATTTTATTGTAAATTTTATGTATTTATATGTACATATGTGGTGTATATATGCGCCGAGGGTCCAAAAACTTTCATCACCCACCGTAAAAATGGTATTTGGGTGTGATCGTATCGGTACACTTGCGCCCCCATCGGTAGATGGTGCCTAACTGCAGTTGCTCTTGAGGGTGGTGGACTTGGCTATGTTTGCATATATCGTAAAAACCTGATTGCATATCATGTTTTCAATATTAAAAAGAAATAAAAAATTGATATGAACTACCTATTCCTGTATTTCGGTAAACGCGGAAAGTGCCCCCCACCATGAAATGGCTCAACATTCTGTTTTTTGTGTGGTTTACTATGTATGTACATTAGATATTTGATTGTGGTGAGGTAGGTCAGCAATCTGGCATCCAGCAATCTGGCCTACCACCCACAAACAGTTTGTATGCCACTGTGCTTAATTTGCTGACCACAGGGCTGTTCAAAAAAAAATTATTTACACGTGAATTTTTAACGCGAGTGGTAGTGACAATTTTTTTGTGCATAATTAAAATTAAATTAGTGATAAAAAAAAAGTTGATTAATAAATAAAAATTCGTGAAAAAAAATGTAGTGATTAGTGCGCGCTTATTGTGGTAGTGCTTGGTGCACTACATAATACATATGTGTGTATATATGTAGTTAATAACTGCTGTAGGGATAAGCTGGGAATAAATGTGTCACTGAGCCCTAGCAGTGGTGTGAAGATTTCGTTAGCATTTCCATTTTGCTTGCGAATAAAATTATTAAATGGAAATGGCTGGCATGGCGATGGAGGACGCATGCATGTGTACGGCGGCGATGATCAGGTAAGTGGTATTTATATATTTATACTAATAATAATATAATAATCTTTGTACATAAATTTTTGAGTTTTTTACGTGCATAAGTAGGTACATGTGTATGTATGTATATCGATATACATCTACATGCACATGGTGGCGTGTTGCGTTCGATTGCGAGGAGGGAGGAGGGGTATGCCATGTGAAGATGGCGGATGATCGGAAGCAAAGAAAGGAGTTTGTAAAGTATTAATGTGGATCGAAATTTTTTTTTTTTTTTTTGTGTTTAATCAATTTTGTACACTGAACTAATTTGTTTTCTTTCCCAACAGATGAACAATTAAATGATTTTCACGATGTGAGGAGCAGGACACCAGTGGAGCTGTTCATAACCAACAAGTAACTGTTTTGTTCTTATACGTATATGTATATATATATTTAAAATTTTTCTGTGTATGTGGTAAACATTTGTACTTAGATGTTTCCAAAAAATTTTTTTTTTTTTTTTTTTTTAAACGGATAAATTGGAAAGATCTAAGTACTAGCAAGAATTTGCAAGTTGGATAAAAAAATGATTGAAAATTATTGAGTTAATCCAAAAATATATAAAGTTATGATAAAAGTTATTAAAATTTGAAAAATGATAAAATATTTAAATATACAAAATGTTTAAATACTATATCAAAATATTTAAAATATATATATAAAAAAAACTTGCAACTTCTCATTCGTTTTACGTTCTCTCCGCTTCTTGCGTTTTTACGTTTTCCATTATTGCGTGTTTCTTTCATTGGTTAGTTGTCGGTTAATTTTGAAATAGTTTCGGACAGTGTTTAAATTGCCGCAGTCGAAGTAGCAAAAGTCGTAGAATTTTTGCTTTTTACTGCTTCGACTTCTTTTAACTGTTTCAAATTTGCTTTTGCTTTTGCTTATGCTATGAAAAAGCAGCAGTCGCAAGCAAAGCAAAAGCAGAAAACAATTATTAGAAAAATGCGCAGGACTTTTGGCAGTCATTGGTTTGCAGTTTTTCAAATTTCATTGCTTGTGTTTGATCAGCTGCACAAACCAAAGCATAAGCGTTATATTTGCTTCGCAAGTCGTCAGCAGTCGCAGTCGCGAAACAGTTTTTTCGATCATTTTAAAACTGTTAAGCACTTCGACAGTTTTAAATTATTTTGCTATTTAAGGGCACATTGAAAAAATTGATGGTCATTAGTTTTTCTTAAGTGCAATGGGGCGGAGCAAGCAATCGGAAATTTGGCAGTTTTTTGATAACAATACAGACGACGGTTTTGCTACATGCAAAACTTGTAAAAATAAACTCACAAATAATAGACTGTCGAACTTAAAAACACATTTAATTAAAATACACAGTATAAATGTTTCATTGAATAATACAGAAGTATCGGAAACTTCTTCGATAACTTCTTTATCAAAAGTAATAGTGAAAAAAAAATAACAATTGAGATTAATAATGAGATCATATATTGGTCTAGTCACCGAAGATTCTATTCCGTTTAATGTGCTAAATTCGGTGAATATGAAAAATATTTTGAATACTATTTGTAAAGGACTTTGTTTAAGTGACTTCCGCGCACTTAAATAGTTCAAGCATCTCCGCCTGCTTAAGTGACTTGCGCTACTTAAGCTCATTCCGTGACTTGCGATCTGAAACCAAATGCATCCCTGTATCATCTCACATGTTAAACATCCCTGGGTTTCGCTTGGAATTTCGAAGATGTACTGCCGATGAGTTCCAGTGTTGTGCATCTATAAATACGCCTGACGCATTTCCATCCTTCTTCTTTTTCCAGCAATCAGCATCGAAGTTACACCGACAGCAAACAACGTCTTAGGAACTTAACCCTGCACTCGGTTTCACACAAAGGAGCAGCACCTCGCGAATAACATCTCCCGACTCATCAATCTCCCATCTTCGGATTCATCGCCTAAGTATACATTTTCATCGATACCAATTCCAATTTTACATTTTCGGGTTCTCATACCCACATCTACTCATGAACATATTGCAGTATAAAAATCATTGCCCTTTCAATTTCATTCCTACGACGTTACAATTCGTTCAATCATTACTAGATTAAACACTCAATTTGCATTATATTCTCATTAAAATTACTAGATTAAACACTCAATTTGCATTATATTCTCATTAAAACTACTAGATTAAACACTCAATTTGCATTATATTCTCACTTAAAATTATTAGATTTAAGACATTAAAGTGAATAAAAATTGTTCTGTAAGAACGTTGAATTATAAATCGCAAAGTCACCACTTATAATTTCAACAGACTTTTTGCTGCAGACGGAAAACAAATATGTTTGAATGCTTCAAACTCCAAGAAGACTTTACAGATCGTTGCTAACAATATTCGAAACGACAGAAGTGAAAAATAGACTGTTATCGTTAAAAATAGACAGTGCTACGCGGTTATGCCGAAACATTTTTGGCATTAGTGCGCAATTTATAACAAATGGGCTGATACAATCGCGCGTTCTAGGAATGGTAGAATTGAAGGGTGCTAGATCGAGTACTAGCAAAAACCTAGCCATGGAAATTATAAAAACCATAAAAAAATACGACATTACTTTAAGACAAATAGTGTCAGTTACGTCGGATAATGGCGCAAATATGCTTAAAGCAACTAAAATATTATCTTTTGTTTCACAAGAAGAATTGGAAGAAAATGAAGCAGATTGCGCGAATGATGAGTATCTTAAAAAAATCGAACTTGTTGAGGAAATGCCAGATATGCTATTGGGCGATATTCAAATTTGCCGTTGCGCTGCTCATACTGCGCAGCTTTGTGCGCTCGACGTAACAAAATCCTCAGCTATAACAAAGTACCTATTAACATGCCGTAATTTGACAAAATATGTGAGAAAAACAACAAATGGATATCGAGCTATATTTGAATTAAAGCAATTAAAGATGCCTCAACTAGATTGCCCTACAAGATAGGGATCGACCTTCCTAATGGTGGAAAATTTGAAGGCAGCCAAAGACGTTCTAAAAGAAATCGAATCCGTTAAATATAAGACCGAAGATGAAAATTTAGAGTTAGATGACTCCCTTTGGGAATTCGTCGAAAGCTATTGTCTTGTATTTAATCCATTACAAAAAAGCATAAAAATATTTCAAGAAGAACAATTACACTACGGCAACTTCTATGCACAATGGCTCAAGTGCAAAATATGCACGGGAAATATTATTAAAGATACGAACCACCCACTAGTTAAAACAATCGGCGATATGATTTTGCAGTCCTTCGAAAAAAGAACAAACACGTTAATGCACACACACAGTTTAATTGCTTGTTTGTATTTAGATCCTCGGTTCCATCACACCTTAACGGTAAAACAAAAAATCGAAGCAAGACAATATTTAAAAAAAGTATGGGATAGAATTAATGAAATTAACCCTGGTAACATCACTTATTTAAGTCCAAATTCATGTGTACATCAATACGGCAACCAATTTTGTGATATTGAAGAGAAATTATTAACCGAATATTTATCACAAGGAATTGAAGCGAACGTAAATAATGCATCCGATGTCTATACAAAAATTGACAATCTGCAGCTTCCATTTTTAAGAAGTGACACAAATATTCTATCATTTTGGAAGGAAAAGCAGTTCACTGATCCCGACTTGTACTCGTTAAGCAATGTGGGCTTTGCAATACCACCCACTCAGGTATGTACATACATATAAACGTAACATAATTTTTATTTTTATTGTAACGTAAAACTGAACAAATGAATTTTTTTCATACTCTAGTATCTATTTAATTAATCATGAATTTAATTTATTTATTGAATGAACCAAATAAGTATAATAAGTAAATGAAATAAGTTTTACTAAATTGAATAAAATTTTGCTTTTCTCCCCAAAACAGGTGACGATTGAACGCGCATTTTCCACCCTTAAACTAGTACTAATAGACTATAGGAATCGATTAAGTGAGGAAACACTGGAAAACATATTGCTGGTAAAGCTAAATCCAAACTTTCTGGAAGCTGCTATAGACAGTTTGCCACTTTTCCGAGACGTAGATGACGAACAAATTTAATTTTTTTTATTTTTAAATGTTTATACCTATATCCTACATATATTGCGTTGTATATCAAATGTAAACACACTGAATTCAAATACATAAAATACATATATATAAAACAAATACATATAGTTTTTCAATCACCATGAACATCACATCACTTATAGCTGCCAAAAAATTACGCGAAACTAAAAACTGTCGAAGTGCTTAACAGTTTTAAAATGATCGAAAAAACTGTTTCGCGACTGCGACTGCTGACGACTTGCGAAGCAAATATAACGCTTATGCTTTGGTTTGTGCAGCTGATCAAACACAAGCAATGAAATTTGAAAAACTGCAAACCAATGACTGCCAAAAGTCCTGCGCATTTTTCTAATAATTGTTTTCTGCTTTTGCTTTGCTTGCGACTGCTGCTTTTTCATAGCATAAGCAAAAGCAAAAGCGAAAAAAATAAAACTTATCGCAGTTTTTTAAACACTGGTTTCGGATATCAAAATGACCACTTTTCAAAATTAACTGAAACTATTGGTTAGTTTTTCGGTTAGTTTTGAAATAGTTTCGGGTATTAAATCAAAACTATTGTTTAGTTTGTAGTTAATTTTGTACGGGTATCGGGTACCAAATAACCACTACTTGATATATGTAAAAAACATGATTTCGCAGATTTATTTATTTCTGTACGCCAGCGTCGTAGGTAATCCATCGGAACATTTTCAAGTTAAGTACTTATATTATTAGAAAAAAAGGCAGTGCAGATTTCTTTATTTTCTTGTACTTCACGTACTGTTTATGAAATATTTTTTTTTTTTTTAAGTACTTATCCTTGGGTAGGAGAAGTTGCGGTACTTTCGATGGAGGGCAGCAAAACCAATTTCGTTATTGGTCTGCTGGTTTGTCCCTTCGTAGTATAGATGTCGACGACGCGTACCCGGTTATCCGAGCCTGGGTGTAAGTTGACTCGTCCCAGTCTCCACATGTTAGGCGGTAGATTATCTTCTTTTATAACCACAAGATCTCCTGTTTTGATGTTAGTTTGTGGATGTTTCCACTTTGTGCGTTTCTGCATTTCTAGCAGATATTCAGCCTTCCATCTTTTACAAAATGTTTGATGTAGGGCTTTAAGTTTCTGCCATCGGTTTACGATCGAGGCAGCGCTTTCGTTGATTTCTAGTTCAGGTGGAGCTAATAGGTGTCCACCTACTAGGAAGTGACCAGGGTATAAGGCTCCAAGTCATAAGGCTCATTCGAATATGATACGAGGGAAGGCAGGTTTCTCGCTTTTTTTAAAATAAAAATGGGCAAAGTGTCGAATATTGACAAGACAAAACTTGTTACATGTAATAAAGACACACATTTTTCGAAGTGCCTTTTGTGCGAAAAACAACTTAAAGGGTACATATTAGGAAACATTAAAAGTCATTACGAGACCATACACAAACACAACTTTGATGAAAGCGTTCCATCTACTCGTACAAGCGACAATAACGTTTCCAAACGCCGAGGCTCTAACCAATTTGGTCTTAAATTAAATAAAAACGATTTTTTAAAGTGTTGTGTTGGAATGGTAACTGTGAGAAACATTCCGTTTCGACTTTTTGATGGCGAGCTTTATTTCAAGAAACTAATTGGGTCCTATGAAAATCAATTCAATTTACAATTGAATTCAAAACATATTGTTGAGCATATACATCTGTTTGCAAACAACATAAAAAATATTTTGAAACAAAGTATATCAAAAAAAATGTTGAGCTTAAAAATCGATGTAGCTACCAAAATGGGGAAGAGTATATTGGGAATAAATATCCAATATATTAAAGATTTTAAAATTATGATAACCACAATTGGAATGATCCAATTGAAAAAGAGGCATACAGCACAGTTTTTAAAAGAAGAATTATTAAAATGCTTGGATAAATTTGATATTGACGTTACGCAAATATATTCAACAACTTCGGACAACGGGGTAAACATGTTAAAAACTGCAAAACTGCTTCAACAAGACATGATAGATTTGCAAAATGATGAATGTGAAACGATCTCAGAAAATGAGAATTATGACTACGAATTAGTGCATAGCCGCTTGAACTCGGTACTGGCAGTAGTCACACAATTCAATTGGCTGTACATGATTCTTTCAAGGAAATGCAAAATAAACTGGAGGAGTGCAGGAAAATTGTGAAACTTCTTAGGGCTAGCATAAGAAGAGTTATAAACTCTGCGGATCTACGTTTGCCACCGATTGATAATATAACTCGATGGAACTGAACATTTAAAATGATGGAATCCCTTTTGAATTTTAAACAGCATATTGATGGAAACGATATGGGGTTTTCTATTGACTGTGAAATTGATTGGAACTTCATAGAAAACTTTGTCAATACATTTACACAAATATATATATGTATATACATTTACACAATACAACTTCAAGCTGAACAATACGTTATTGGCGATTTTTACAGAGACTGGCTTGTATGTGAGGCAAAATTCAAAAAAATGGGTGAAAATGCATTGGCAATAAAGTTGTTGGAATGTATGAGAAGAAGGAAAGACAAATTACTCGAAAATGTTGCGTTCCTTTCTGGTATATACTTCGACCCAAGATTCAACTTTTTGGATTCCCCGTATATTAATGATGACCAAAGGAAAAGTGCAGTGGTATATTGTAAACCATCTAATCTCTCAACATTGTCAGATATTTGTTTTTTATAGGTACATATATTAAGAACAAATGCAACGCTTAGTTCATTAAATGGACATGAAAATTCAAGTAACGAAGGAATGGAGCCTCAAGAGAATATACATGTTTCGCCAAATGATCCCTTCAACATCTTAGAAGAAGAGCTTAATAATATGACCAGCAGCCAATTGACAACTCAAAACAGTGCCAATATTCGACAAAAGCTTGACAATTTAGCATACGGCCCAAGAATTTCTTTCGCAACAAATGTACTCGACTATTGGAAAACTCTGTACACCAAAGAAAGATACTTGTTTAAGCTGGCTGAAGTCATTTTAGCAGTTCCATCGAGTCAAGTTTCCGTGGAAAGAGCATTCAGCGCGCTATCCACAATTATAACAGAACAGCGCTCAAGATTAAGTAGTGTCACAATTAATAATTTATTGATAGTTAAGCTGAATAACAGTTTACTGGAAAAAGTTAGATTATAAAAATTGGATCTATATTTTGTGAATCTTGAACTATACTTCATATGTACATAAATAGTTGACATTGAAAGAGTTATTTAATTTTTATTTTATTTTAATTTTGAAACTTCAACTTATTTTTTACATGCATGAAATGTGTTGATTTTTGGTTTATAAGTATTTTCTAATGTTAGCATGTTTTTTTGTTCTCTTGAAGTGTGTAGATTTTTTATAATTTTCTTGTATTTGGATTTTTTTATGGAAACAGATATGTATAAAATTATTAATCCGAATGACAAATAAAAAATACGATTATTACAAGGAAATAATGTTCAACAAAAATTTATGAAAAAGAGGAAGGGCTTCGTTTGATATCACACACATTCTTTCATGATAGTTTTTTATACATTTTTAGTTATTTATATGTATGAAAATATGTATGTAAATGTGCATACACATATTTATTTATTTATGTATGTACATATGTATGTATGCATGAATATATATATATATATGTAAATACATAGATATATGTACATATGTATATATAGGGTAATTGAAAGAAAGTGTTTTTTTCTTGCAAACAGGCTCAAAAGTTTCAATTTGACGTAAAAAGATACCAGTTATTATATGAGCCCTTCATATTAATATTAAGTCTGCCCGTGTCACGTTTTTCTATTTCCCATAATAACATGGAAAGTTCAGTAAAAACTCCTTCTGCCTATTTTGCATGTACATACATACACTCCAAAACTGTAGTAGGTATCGAGTTACTAGTAAATATGTACGTATGTATGTATAATGTAGGCCTTTTTCACACAAAGTGGTTAGTCTTGCACAAATTTGTATTCCTAAGTTTTCTTCAAGAAATGAACTTCCGTTTATTATAGATACTAGCAAGACAATGGAATATAATGAAAACAGTATTAGACAATGTTACGCATTTCCCCAACTAATGGATTTTATGGTATGAAATGTTACACACACATATACAAACATAATTTATCCTCCAGACGACCGATCGCGATCGCTTAAAATATCATTCATCTCAATGCGAGAAACTGATTGAGTTTCTCCAAATACGATCGCAACCAACGAACGATCGCGATTGATCGAACGGACGACGCTGGCAGCGAAATTTTCTCGTTCGTTATCTTTACGATCATTGGCATTGCTCGTAAGAGATCGCAAATGCTTCTGCTAGCAGCGCCACTTTATCGATCGCGAAAAATTGCAAGCCGTCAATTTTTGTCCGCGATTAGTTGTGAGAAAGATCGTATTTTGATCGTTCTCCGCCCCCTGCTTCCAAGTGTATAGCCTTAGTGGCGAAACACACAAACAGGCAGACGTAACCTTTTGAGATGCGACAACCTCTGCCGCGGAAGTTTTTGCGTTCCTGAGGGAGCACTCCTATAAGCTGCGTTTGGGTTTGTTTTCTGTGGACTCGGGGAATCCAGTATTGAGTTCGAATGAGACGCAGCATTAATTGATTCTCGCCATGCAGGGAGATTTTATGGATAAATTGGACAACAAGACGGGCCAATCGGCACTTATAAGGAAGGATTATTGGGTGACGCTCGTTGTACGCTAAATCTAGCGATGCGCCAAGACGACCTCCAGTCCTCATAATCCCATTTTTATCTAAGAAAGGGTTAAGGGGTATCACTTCGCTTTTTCTATCGATGGGTTTCTTTGACTTTAGGTTCGAATATTCATCACTGTAGTATTGCGTCTGGTAAAGGATTATTAAGCGTTGTGTCGTTGCCTTAATTTCATCGGATGAAATTAAACAAGACTCTGCTCGAAAGGAAGCTTTTTTGTTCGGATGAGTGCTTTGGTAGAATCTCATGATATATGACAAGATTCTCAAAGCTCTCGGTAAATCTGAAAACCTATCGAGAATGTCATCAAAATTTTTTATTGTTACGGTTGCACATAAATGCGCCCTTTTTTCTTCGATGTTGGTGTTATAGCTTGTCTCTTGTCTTGGCCAATTTTCCTTGTCTTCTTGCAACCAAGAAGGGCCATACCACCACAGAGTGTTATCGACTAATTCGTAGGCGAGAACTCCTCTGCTTGCCATATCTGCTGGATTTGATGCCGACTCCACATGAAGCCAGTCAGTATTTCCGACTTTGTCGACAATTTTGGTTACACGATGTGCTACGAACGTTGACCACGAACATGGAGGTTTACGTATCCATGCAAGCACAATTGGGGAATCTGTCCATAAGTGTACTTGTACCTGTCCTAGTGGTAGGTTGCCAAGTACCGACTCAATACTTTCGGCGAGCAATACCGCGCCGCAGAGTTCTAATCGGGGCAGGGAAATAGTTTTAACTGGAGCAACTTTTGTTTTTGCTACCAGCAGATTCACTAGAACTTCACTACCCTGCTTAACCCGTAAGTATACCGTAGCTGCATACGCTTTTTCTGAAGCATCGCAGAAGCCATGTACTTCGACGTCATGGGTGGGAGAAAAATAGACCCAACGCGGTATCCTAATCCTCTCTATCTCGCGGTAGTGTTTGGTGAAATTTTGCCATTTTTCAAAAGTAGTTGAAGACACAGGTTCATCCCACTCTGTGCCTTCCAGCCAAATGTTTTGCATCAATATTTTGGCTACTATTACAATGGGCGCAAGCCATCCTAGCGGATCTAACAGCTTGGCCATCGAAGACAATATCGACCTTTTAGTGATTGTGTCACTATGCTCCATTGGTCTTGTTAGGAAGTAAAAATAATCCGAATGGGCGTTCCATCTTATTCCAAGAGCTGGTGTCTTCGAATTCCAAAAAATCTTCGCTTAGTAGATCCTTTTTTGGAATGTCTGCAATTATATCCTCGCAGTTGGCCGTCCATTTTCGTAAGGGAAAACCTGCTGACCGCAGTACCGTATAAATTTCGTCCCTTGCCTTTATGGTAGATTCGATGCTGTGTCCTCCTGCAAGTACGTCATCTACGTACATGCATTTTCGCATAATATTAGCTGCTATTGGATGCGAGCTTTCTACGTCATCGGCCAACTGCAACAGTGTTCTTATCGCCAGGTAAGGAGCACAGTTTATTCCAAACGTAACCGTCTTTAGTTCATATAGGCTCGTTGATTCGTTCGGGTTTGCCCGAAAGACGATGCGCTGATATTTCGACTGATTATCGTTTATCCAGATTTGTCGGTACATTTTCTCAATGTCACTGTTGAAAACATATCTGTATAATCTCCAGCGTAGAATCAGTATCGGAAGATCTGATTGCAGTACTGCACCTGGTAGGAGGACGTCATTTAAGCTTTTCCCATTAGCGGTTGCACTTGAGGCATTGAAAACCACGCGAACTTTAGTTGAGGTACTCTCTGCCTTTGTAACGGCGTGATGAGGCTGGAAGTAATTTTCACATGAGTCCGCTGAAATGTTACTATTTATTCTCGTCATGTGTCCTAGTGTCTCATACTCTGCTAACACCCTATTATACACTTTTTGTAGGACGGGATCTTTGGCTATCCGTGTCTCATTCCGGAAGAATTGAGAGCAGGCTTGTTTATGAGAAGGGCCTAGTTGTATGGTTACTGGAAATTCCTGTCGGAATGGTAACGAGACTATGTATTTTCCCTCATTAGTTCTGACAGTGGTCTTTTTATAAAGCTCTTCGCAATATTTATCATCTTCATTGAGGCTTTTGGTTTTGGCTAAATCTTCTAACTCCCAGAATGCCGTAAGTTGCTTATCCAGCGCAACTTCGCTGAAGCACGAAACTATATTTCTGTTTGTATTTGTAGTATCCGTACTACCAGTTATAATCCAGCCGAATACGGTTTCTTGGGCTAGAAGTGTCCTCAAGACGTTTTTCTTTATCCCACTTAATATGATTTGTGGATAAATGTCTCCACCAAGAATGAGGTCTATTTGTTCATTTACAAAAAACCTTTTATCCGCTAATACCAGGTCTGGAAATTCTTTCCTCGTCGTCGCGCTTATATTTGTTGTCGGCAGATTTCCGGTTAGTTGTGGTAAAACCAGGACAGTTGCAGTCAAGCTAAACAACGGGTCGACGGGGGACCGCAATTGTATGTTACATGCTTCTTTAACGTGGGCATTTACCGAGTTTGTGATGCCCGAAACTTGGGCATGCATCTTTTTTGCAGATAGATTGATTCTGCGTTTGAGCCTCTCTGTTATAAAGGAACACTCAATCAATACAGAATCAATCAGTGCTCGTGCAGCAAAATCTGTGTCATTGAGACGTATATTTACGCGAGCTGTTCCTAATAGCACACCTGTACTTGAATTCACAAAGCAGGACTTAAAATTTCTGTTTGCATTTTCAGTTGCTTTATCGGAATCACGTTGTGCTTGCGCCTGCCTAGATGTCGATGGAGAATCATCGGCAGGCCTTGAAGACGTCCAACGCGTCATTGCCTTTGGCTGAATTGCATTTAGATGCAGGAGCGTGTGATGTCACGAGTGACACGTATTGCAATTGTATGCACTTGTGCATCTTGACACAGTATGTCCGGAACTAAGGCAATTCAGGCAACAATTATTTTCCTTTAAAAAGTTCGATCTGTTTGTAGGTGTTAGCTGTAGGAATCGGTAACAGCTGCGCAATTTGTGCTCGTTTGTATGGCACATTTTACAAGTAAAAGTGGTCACGCTTGCTTGGAAGGTGCCAACTCTTTTTGTTGGGGTTTCGAAAGGATGACGTGTGATTTGTGGCGGCTTTGGCACTCTCACAGCTCTACCATCCTTCAACCCTGACAATGTATCAAGGGTTTGAAAACGATTGGACAGGCACTTGTCCATATCGTCCCACTTGGGTATGTCGTTTTTATGGTCTATGGTTTGTTCCCATAGAGCCAGTGTACTGTCAGACAGCTTCGTCGAGCAGAGATAAACGACAATTGCGTCCCAGTTCGATATGTCAATTTGATGACTCTTCAGGGCTGATAAGCAATTGTTTATCTCCCGCTGCAAACTTTTTATTGAGCTACCACACTCAAATTCTATTGCCTTTAAGCTGAACAATAGTTTTAGTTGCGTGTTAACTAGAATACGCTGGTTTTCATAGCGTTCACACAGGGTTTTCCACGCTGTAGTAAAGCCTTCATTCGTTAGTGGGCACTTTCTTACTATTTCTTTGGCCTCCCCTTGTGTCTTATGGTTGAGATGAAAAAGTTTCTCGACCGGGGTGAGGCGCTTATTGAGGATGTAGATGGCCGTGAACATATCACGGAATGTTGGCCATGAAATGTAGTCGCCCTTGAACACGTCTGTATCGCACGGTGGAAGGTGGATATTGTGTTCGCGGACGGACTGCTCCGCTACATCCTTTTGTACGTTAGTTAATGCTTCTGCTTGAATAGCCACAGCAGACATGCATTTCACATATGTCGAAAAACATATTCTATATTTTTTTTTGATCGCCCTAACATCTTCCTTACTTAAACCTTCTGAGTTCGTTAGCGTATCGTACGCTACCTCCGTTTTCTCCCATAACACTTTTAATTCGTCTTGCTGGATAGCAAGACCGTGCTTATTTTGTTCGGGGGCGGGAGTGCTGTTGAAGTCAGCATCGAACTCTGCTACAGATTCTGCCAAACGGATGTATGAATCCATAGTGAAAGCTAAGAAGGATTTACTGAAGTAACCTAAATCTGATATTTTTAAAAAAGTCCCACAAAATGACAATCACCAGTAAATTTTTATATGTCTGTATCTTTATTTAATGATTTTCTTTTAATTTCAGTCAAATGGTTAATTTTGTTTTTTTTTTAAATGTGATGTAAAAAGAACACTGCCACCCTAATGTGTGAAAATGGCACTTGATGCAAAAGAAAAAAATATTTGCCACCCAAAATGTGTCGACGTATATAAGTATATAACTGTGTTTTAACAAGTAAAGTGGGTACTTAATTATGTACCAGTGTTATTATTGATTTACTTGTTGGTTATGTATATATACAAAATTACAACAAAGGCTCAAAAGTGATTATGTGAAAACGCAATAGTGCAATAGAAATAGTGTTTCTCGAATCAGTGAAATAGTGACTTGCAAATAAACAATTATGCAAAGCCAATGAACAGTATTGAACAAAGAAAGTTATGCCGATTTACTTTAAAGTAAATAAAAGTGAAAAATCCAAAATAAAACTTTAAATTAAAATTCGATGGATTGAACTGTTGCAATACCGTACCACTGTTCACTGTTGTGCGTGTGTGTGTACGACCGTTAGTGTTTGTTGTTGTTGCTCGCGGACAAACGAAATTAGCACTGTATTAATATTTCTTGAATTGTAACACTATTTCGTTTTCACAAAAAAAAATCGCTTGCCTTGTAAGGAGTTGTTTCATTTCATAAAATGCAATTGGAAAATATAACACGTACCTTAATGTCTGTGATTTGTGGTGATGGCAATTGATTGTGTTTGCTGTTGGTGTGTATGCAGCTGGTATATGCATGTGTGCAGCTTGTGTACATGTGCGCAACTGGTATATGTGTGATTGCCTTGTTTGGGTGGTCGATTGTGCGGCTGTGTCTTGTGCGGCTTTGTTTTAACTTTTTGATTTTCTCTGGCTTTGCTGCCTTTTATGATAATTAAGTGGACTGTATGTGAATCTCGGCGTAGATGGACCATGTACAAATGTCCAGACGCACGGTTGGATATTTGGAAAGAGAAATTAAAAAGATTGTGTTTAGTTTTAAAGTGTAATGAAGATTTATTCAATTGCATATATGTAGATATACATGAATGTTGCTTTACCTGTGGTGTGCATCCGTGGTAGACCTGTGTCGCTCTTGAAATCCTGTGATCGAGTGAAAGAATGAAAAAACGTACGGTTGCCGTCAACCGCAGTTTTATTGGAAAGGAAGAAATTGGAAATGTGAACAAAAAGAATTATCCGGCGGGAAATGCGGAATAATTCGCAGTTGCACATGTATGCGTATGTGTATAGACGCGCGCATTAGGGCGGTTAGAAAATATTTACGATGCGGCGTAAACACAGTGCTACAAAATGAAAATAAAAATATGCAGGGGCTCTCGCATGGATTTTTGGTTTCGTCATGGCCCTCATTTGCGGTTTTTCTCCATCACTTCGTTTTTAAATTTTCTGCGTAGAAATATAATACAACTCTGAAATTCTTAAAATTACAACTTCGAGATGCTATAACTTTCTTGTTTCTTGATCGAATTCAATTTTCTTGATGATGTTTCTTTTACCCTTTAAACAAGCAAAATAGTTTGCAAATCGACCGAAAAATTACCAAGTTTTGGTCTTGTATTCCAAAAAAATTAAAGTTTTTCTAAAAATTTTTCTTTTCTGCACGTTTTTATTTAATATTGAATTAACAAGCAATGGCGTTTAAACCTTTATAACAAAACACATAAAATCAGCTTTCCAAAAAGCAATAGTAAATGAAAATTTATTCAAGATTAGCGTAGTAGCGCTTTATAAAATGAGCGTTTTTTTTTTTTTAAATGTTTTTGTTTGGTTTGTTTTTCATGTTCGGCGCTGCTTGAATCTCGTAAAAGAGACCAACAGTAATCAGATAGCATATTTATTGTATGTTTGCCAACATAACGCTGTTCAATCTTTAGTATTTCCTGGTGGAATCGTTCTCCTTGCTCATCGCTCATCTGGCCCAAATTTGATGAAACATGTCCAAATGAGCGTACAGATGGTGTAGCTTAATTGACATGTTGCAACTCAAGTTATGGTAGGCAGACAACATGTCACTTACTACTGGTTCATAATTTTGTGTTTTTGTGTTTCCCAGAAAACATTCACACACAGAAGAAAACCCTTGCCATGCTTTTTTTTCAACATCGGTCATTTGTTGTACAAAGTTAGTATCGCTAAATAGTTCGCGAATTTGTGGACCGACAAATATTCCTGTTGGAAAAGGTAATTTTGTTTTAAATCGTGCAATTAAAATACATACTTGCTTACCTTCTTTCAATTTTGCGTAAGTTATTCGCGGAAACTTTTTTACAATATAGTTGAAGGCTCGACCATTTTTATCCAGTGCTTTGACAAACTGTTTTATTAAGCCCAGTTTAATGTGCAGCGGTGGTAAAATAATATTTTTTGAATCAACTAAGGGAATATTTATACTATTTTTTTCACCAACTACAAACGATGTACGTGGAGCCCAATATTTTTGTATGTAGTATAGGCTAGTTGCTCGACTGTCCCATTGGCAGAAATAGCACGGATACTTCGTATTTCCACCCTTGAAGTCAGCTACAATTAGCCACTTGTGAGTTTTGTAGTCAATGACATTCAATATTTCAGCCATACTGTCATATGATTATTTTATATCGGCAGCGTAGGCCAGTGGGACCGATGGATATAAGCCAGTGTTGTGTAATAGTACAGCCTTCAAACCTTAAAAATTAAATGAAACTAGAATATGCAATTACATTATAAACATCTCAAGTGTACTTTTCGTTGAACCGTCGATGAATAAACGCCAATCTCGTGGAATATGGTTATAGCTAAATTTTTCAAACAATGCATTTACATCATTGCAAAAAACTAGTGCTTTGACTAAATAGTGAACCAAATGCAACAGTTTCTTCTGTTCTACGAAATGTAGTATGCACATCATTTTGCAAATGTTTCCATTGATCCATTCTTGAACCTAAAAGTTCTGTCTGTCTTTTGGACAGTTCTAAATCCCGTACAAGGTCTTGAAACTCTGCTCGAGAAACTAAATGTGGTTCGTTCATTCCATTTAAAGGTGGAACGTATACTGAAGCTGCAGGTTCACAAAAGTCTACAAAAGACGATTCAAAGCCACTTAAGCTTGGCGATACTTCCGATCCCGCTGTTTGATTTACGTCGCCTTTTACACGCACTACACACTTAATAACATGGTCAACATCAGCATATTTAATATTTCGTCTTACTTTGAAGTGGTATCCTTTTGTAATCGTCAAACAGATATAACAGTTAGTTGGTCGGTGGATACGTTGTGGAAGCCAAGCAACTGGCTCATCAAAAGGGAATGCTTCACTGCGATTTATCTTCCAAGACCTTAACGACGAATAGCACGACGAGCAACAAACTGTGGGTATATACCACTTATCGTATATATAGCATCGACCGAAATATTCTTCATACAGCGAAAAAAGCTGTTTGTTTGACGACGCGGCAATTTTGTGTCGTGAATCCACATATAATCCGCAAATAAAGCAAAAATTATCCTTTTTATCACACATTTCACAGTTAAGGTGTAAATATTTCTCAATTCTTTATTTCACAACAAATTCACTAAAACATCATCAAATGACCTCCACGAATTTAATACAAAACTTCTATAGAAAAAATTTGAAGTAAACTGTCCAATTTTGACAAGTCACAAAGAGGACACTCAGATCGCTCTATACTCAGTTTTGTGAAAGTTCATACCTGCTATATGCAAATATTAATCTATATACATATATAGAATTGTAAAGTGTTTTTTGTAAAAATTGGCTCAAACACTACTGAACCGTTTTTTGTCAAGTTTGGACAGTTTATTTTTTGGATAAGTACTCTCAACATAGGATATATTTGTTTCCGCTACATGGCGCTGGTATCGCTATCTTTACAAAATCCGTATTTATGGTCCGATTTTATTCATATTTGGCACGTATGTTTGATAAATGTAATTAGAACCTCTGTTGCTAGGTGGCAATTAAGTCGTATTTATGGTCCAGTCTTTTAAGTTTCGTACACAAAGTCGCTGACGACAAATAAAACGAAAACATTAAAAAAAGGCTTACTCACTTTATGAAGCACTACTACGCTAATTTTGAATCAATTTTCATTTACTATTGCTTTTCGGAAAGCTGATTTTATGTGTTTTGTTATTAAGGTTTAAGAATCATTGTTTGTAACCTTAATATCCAATAAAAACGTACAGAAAAGGAAAATTTTTAGAAAACTTAAAATGTTTTTTTGGAATAAAAGACCAAAACTTGGTCATTTTTCGGTCGATTTGCAAGCTAGTTTGCTTCTTTGAAGGGTAAAAGAAACGTAATAAAAAAAAGAAAATTGAATTCTATCAAGAAACAAGAAAGTTATAGCATCTCGAAGTTGTAATTTTAAGAATTTCAGAGTTGTATTATATTTCTACGCAGAAAATTTAAAAACGAAGTGATGGAGAAAAACCGCAAATGAGGAAGTGTTTTATGGGCCATGACGAAACCAAAAATCCATGTGAGAGCCCCTGCATATTTTTGGTGTAGCACAGTGTAATCTTTAAGCCTGTATGCAATTTTAAATTTTACTTTTATATTGGTAGTTTCTAGCGGCTTTGTAGTTCTCGCAACTGGTTGCTATCAACGACCTGTAGGTGAGCAATGGGAAATATTCATGAGCCAGTCATCCTAAAGCCGTAGCAGTCATCGGGTAACGGATGCAATCAATGATTCAATGTTTCACCAGAAAGTGAGGTTTCCTATGACCCAAGTGGAGCGCCAAGCTGGTAATGAAATTTTTGCTTCAGCGTCGTCACCTTTTGTAAGAGGCACTATTGTGACCGTCGATTGTACTCATGCATCAATTTGGAGCCAAAGAATCTTGAGGAAGCTTATGCCTAACATCATAGTTACCATTCAATTAATATGCAAATGGTAAATTCAAAGTTTTATCAATATTCGAATATAAAATTACTAGTATACGTTTCTTTTCATTTATACATAGATATGTGATCCAAATTTAAAAATTGTGATTGTGAATGCCAGTTTACCAGGGGCATGGCACGATTCCTATATTTGGAACCCCTCCGACGTGCGAAAAATTATGCAGCGAAGTTTCGAAACGAAAGCCAGAACATGTTTTTCATTGGTGAGGTTTTTTTAAATCATTCCTACCAAATAAAAAGTATTAATTTGAAATTGAAAATGTCTGTAGGAGATTCTGGATATCCATTGGAGGCGTGGCTGATGACTCCTCTAACAAACCAACTAGAAGAAAGCCCGAAATTCCGCTATAACGAGGGGTTGTGCAAAGCACGCGGATCCCGGATTTAAATAGTAGTGCCCGAGGAAGAGTTTTCAGAGTACACAACGGACAGCATTTTCTTAGTGAACGAGCGACTAATTGCCAATTTTTTTACCTATGTAAATACTTTTTTACATTCATGTCCGAGAACTCTCAATAAAAGTAAAATTATTACGTTTAAGGTTTTGCAAAGTATTTATGGTTTCATTTTTATTGGTATATATTTATATAAAAATTGAGATAACATTTTCTATACAATCTTACATACGAGTATAAAGTCTTTTATATCAGGAGATATTAAATCCAAGTTTGGAAATTCATTTGTACATATGTATACAATTTTATCACATTTCAATCACTATACAAATAGATAAAACGTTGAACTAATTGCCACATAGAGGAACATTCAGCCATTTCAAAAAAGTTCATTAAATTAAAACTAAATGAAATTGTACATTATGATCAAAAAAATTCACTTCAATCCAATTTCACTACAACAATATAAATTATCACAAGAATTTAAAGCAGACAAGATTAAATTCATTGAATATTAAATTAATATTAAAAGTACTTCAAACATATAACTAAAGCTTACTTACTATAAAAGAAAATAAAAACATGAATTCAGGTACAAACATTCTTCATAATAAAAAAAAAAATTTCAGTCTAGAAAGCTAGGCGATAGAAGTGAAACTTCATGGATCTAGATGGGCACTTGAAACGAAAATACTCACCTTAGCCAGCAAGTTTTATGAGATAGAAATATTCCCCCGATAACAGAAGCCACTATTCATTATTCTAAAATTTTTAAGGGTGTTAGGTTAATGGAAAAAGATAGTTGATGTTTTCGCCTCCATTTATAAAAAATCAATTCATTCATGTTCAAGAAAAGATACAATTGGTTTGTGGTGTGAAAAATATGAAATGAAAACACGTGATTGCAAATTATTTAAATATATTGAGAAAATTGCATCTATTGTCGTGCCTGATCTGGTTGTTGAGTCTTTGGGATTATTATTCATTTTTAAATTAAATTTACTTTCTAAAAATTGTACAAGTGGTTGAGCTTCTTCCAAAGCAAAATTGACATTAGAATCACCGCTTAAAATTATTGGCATAGTGTGCAAATCATCTCCTAATTCTGCTGCACCAGAGGGAGTATATGCCAATAATGTTCTATGTATGAATTTTATTATATCGTTAATTCTCTGGTTCGGAGTGATGTACAGAACAATCATTGTCATATTCTGTCCGCCCCTCCACGCATGCTACCTCTGTCTCGTTTTTTCCTACTCCGAATCTGTCGCGTTTCCGTTTCTCTCACATGTCTCCTTCCGTCCGACTGCCCCACCACGCGCGCCCTCCCCTCCCCTTTCCTGTCGCTTTTTCGTTTCATTCGATATTGGAATCACAGCCCAACGAGCGCAAAGAAGTTTTACTTCAAAAAATTAAAATTAATTCGCGCGGTAGACGGCATTTGTTAGATCGTTGAACGCATCTGCCGTAGCTTTCAACCCTTTCCCTAAAGTGCTTATTGCCTCCGCCACATTTTACTCAACAGCGACACGCGCTACACTAGATTCGGATAAGTTCTAATAAGGAAATTAAAAAAGATATAATAGCCAATGTATGCGTGCTAGGCAAATATTACGAACCTTTGAAACTTCTGCCTGTTGTTTGACAACTTCGACACTTTGTATGTTAGATTCAGTTAACATCTATAAGAAGAGAATCCTAAACAGAAAAGTAGAAAAAACATTACACTGTAACTTCAAGAGCAATTTGCATTTAAAGCATCTGCTTGTTTTTCAGCGATCTCCAAAAATTTCGTACGTGCATCGCTGTCCTCCTCCGCACGTTTCCTCTTTAAACTCCCGCGTGGTTTGCAGGTGAGCTTTGTGGTATTTCGGAAATCAAATTTTCGTCTCCTTCTTGCAGACGAAGTTGAAGCTCCTAAGAATTAGCACAATTATAACTTACACTCAATAAACATTCACTTAATTTAGCTCACCTCCTCTATTGGGACATTTTCGGCCACTTCATGCCCCTCCACATATACCGTCCCAATAAGTGCAAGCACACGCCTATCAATTTCTGAGAGAGTCTCCTCGACTGGCCTGTTTCCAGTCAGTGCCAGCTTCCTTCGCCGGTCTCGCGCCTTGATGCTGGTTCTACTCTTGAGATCCCGCCAAACCTGTTTCGGGGAAAAAATTGTTGTATTAGAATATATTAAATAATTCAACAATGTTTGCTTACCGAGTGCCATTGATCGACAGTCTTAACTGCTCCGCCAAGACTATTCAAAATTGTCGAAAATTCCTCCCACTTTTTGTCGCACTCAAATTTTCCGTGTAGCTTCTGGAACCAAGATCCGGCTAACCCCGGGCTTTTAAGCAAAAAATCCGTCATATAATTAAGTTGTTCGGCAGTGGCGCGGCTTCTTTAGATAGTATTATACAAAATTATAAATTAAATTATATTAATGGTTTATTTTACTTACGCTATTCCAATGTTTTCAACCCACGTCACAAATTTGCTCCGTTCACTATGTTAGCATGTATTCATTTGTTTTTTCTCTATTCCTCTTTGTGCTTTTCGCTCATTTTGACATTTAGTTTGACAGAGATACTACTCTTTATCACTTTGAATGAATACAACGAAACAGCTGTTAAGTGTCGTTAAGAATAAGTTAGTGAATCGCACAATCGTTAGCGCAAACGGCAAATATTGCCGTCAAAAATAACAATTGTCGCACCGTTTAAAATTAGTGAATCGTACTACTGGTATTTTACAATATTATTGCAAACTAAAAGTTTTAGGAAAATTTAATTTCAAAAATACTTTTAGAGAGGGTTGGCTCTTTAAAACATTAATCAAACTTATGATATGCAATATAAAATATTGAGACCCATATTGTCTCAAACGAAAGAGTTTTAAGCAAGCATTATTTTGAAAATAGTTTTGGAGAGTGTTACCACATGCTTAGAAGCGTAAATTAAATTAAATTATTTAGTTAAAGAAGGTATCGCGTAATTGGATTCAAAGAAAGTAGGCTTAAAGAGACTTAATTAATAAAATATGTATATGGAGCGTTGTCACGTGTTTAAAAAATTAGCTTAATGCTATTTGTAAGCTTACTAAAATATTACAGTGTTACGCTGAGCCGAGAGAGTTTATACAAAAATTTGTTTCATGAGGGTTGCCACCTTTTAAATACCATCGATTCAAATAAACTGGTAAAGCAATGGAAACTCTACTATACTGGTGGGAAACGAAAAAAGGGTTAAGGAAGCCCTTTTCGAGAAATGTATATGTTGTTATGTGTGAAATGTATGAAATTTGGCATATAAGTATTTGCCTTATAAGCTGTGTTAATATATAGGGTATATTTTCAAAATAGTAGTTGAAAAGGCTATGGTCAATTAAATAAATAATAATAGACAGATTAGGATAATATTTTCCAAATACATATATAGACCGTTAAGTTTGTTAAAATATAACCAATTTTTTTGAAGGAGTTGACACCTATTGAAAAAGTTAAATTCATTCAAACAAAAGCATTAAGTAAAATATGGCAAAATGGGTATTATAGTAAAATTTGACAGAAGGTCATCATCTGTGTAAAGGTCAATTTAGTTATATTAAACAGTTAAAATACTGAATTATACAAAACTTCCTGGAAAAGGTTTGAAAAATCAATTGAAATTATAATTCACCCATATTTACACAAAATGTATATGTATATGTGTACAGTTACATATAAAATATATATCTACATTTAGATACATATATATTTTGTTTAATTATACCAACAAGAAAGGGATGGAAATGGGTTAACCCTTGTCTAATAACCAACATACGGCGGACTTCGTAAATACGATGATCTTAGACATAGAATAAAGGTAAATAAAGAGAATGATATGTGAAGGAATAAATAATGTCGCGCCTGAAGTTTTTGGAATTTTCAGAAAAACTTTGGTCAAAAATTGTGCAATAAGTCTTTTATTTGTGCCCCTAAATAATAGTTCAGACGAACTGAAACTAAACTAAATTTAATTTATATTGGGGTAATTTTATTGAAATTGTATCAATTATATATAAGATTATATGAAGAATGATAGAAATCGTGTTTCCGGGACAAAAAAGTTATAACTGTTATGAAACATGTGTCCCGACTACGAGCGTTGAATCTTACTTCATAGTTTGCATTTGTTAGTCAACTTAGCGGTTGCGAATATATTTTAACATACATATTTTTGCACAAACCTTTTTGGGTTATTTACCTTAATATTTTAAATTGCTAACTTCCTTCCTTTTATGTTTTAAAACAACCGGAACAACCGGAAATTGGTTTCTTTCGATTGATATTTGCTCATTGCTTTTATATTGAAGAGCTTTCACATTCAACATTCGAGCCCCACCATTGATATTTTATCAATGATTATTAAGTTTAAAATATCGTTGCTAAGTGGTCGTAACTCTCGATCCGACTGAATTACAGGAAGTGAAAACACAGAGTGAAGTGTCAATCCGCCTATTCCAAAATCTGTTTTTCCAATAGGGGCACAATGCAGAACCTTTAAAGGGCTTGGATTAGATCCCGGCACGGAGTTTAAGCGATGGAAAAGAGTCTGATAAATCACCCAGCTCCTTCCGACTCCTGCCCCGCCTGCAGCAAACTGATAAACTTACTAATTTTATGTAGCATATGAACCAAATACGTCTTTTGCTTCTTATTAAGATAACTAATTAAGGAAAATATTTCTTCCAGGGGAATGTTAGGTGGAAGTTTAATGAGTTTAATATTATCATCTGAGTCACTTTCATTGTTAAGTGGGCATTTTTCATTTGGTTCAAACAAATTCAAATCTTTTTTTGTTTAATTGTCTACAATAGACAGGACATTTTGTTCATCTGCCTTAAGGTACACATCATCGCAAAGTCGTCTTAAGACATTGTCATGCTCCCGTTGTTCAAATGCATCACATATTTCGATTTTCCGAGTATGATGTACTACACATGTTCGCTCGTTATCATTTTCTGGCCTCCGAGAGATGAATTCCAATACTACAATGAATATGACCTAAGTATATGCTGTACTTTTTCTTTAATATGACTTCATTTAATAGCCTTGAAATGTATCTGTTTTATTTATTTATATAAGAATTAATAAATTTGGTATCCATATTACCTTAATTGAGTTCTAAGACAATTGAGGTGTACGCGTTTACTCACCGATCTTAAAATTTTATCTTCAGAAAAACGGAAAAACGACAAACTTGATGCCCTAGTATATTTTTTGTGCAAGACCGACTATGGTTTTGTTTTCGATATCTCAAATAATTTCCTAAATGACTAACAGACCCATCTATAGAAAAGAATTTGTCTATAAATTCGATAGCACCTAGAAAGTTAGAGGATCTTGAACATAGGGAAATTAGGGGAACGGTTAAGCCTAAAAATACCATCCAATAAAAGTTTTTACAAAATGTTTAACAAAGGTGTTCATCTTTGACCTTCGCTGGGAAAATAACTATTCGCTTAATGGCCATGTTTTTTATAGGACCACCCTCATTTTGTCATCAACTGAATGCTTCGATAATCTTTGCTGGTCGTGTGGCATCAGTCATATAATTATGATTATATTCTGTAAGTATTCGGGCACAACGCGAACTGGACTGCAGAGATACCGGGAGTTAAGGAAGGAAGTGAGGCGCATCTTCAGAGAAAAGAACAGCGAGATACGACGGCTTACAAAAGGTTTCAAGGCCGGGAAAATTTCCTGTAAGGATGAAAGCGGCGACCTGATGACTAATATCCAGAGAACACTTATTCAGTGGAGGAAGCACTTCTTCACGCCGTTATCCCGCCTGGCCAAAAATCGAGCGTCAATACCGGGGCCAAAGAACAATAAAGCTGTTGGCGCTGACGGCCTGTCAGCATAGCTATTCTAGTGCGGGACGAGGGGAAGGTGAAGTACATGTACCAGCTCATTTGCAAAATATGGTCGGACCAACACATGCCAGCTAAATGGAATTTAAATGTACTCTGCCCAATCCACAAGAAAGCCGATATTGCACTTTGCGTCAAATACAGCAGGATCTGTCTCCTTAGCAAAGCATATAAATATTAATCAGTATGGCTTTAGACCTGGAAAATCTACTATCAACCAAATATTCACGATCCTCCAAATCTTGGAAAAGACCCGGCGTGTTTGCAGCAATGCTTGAATTTGATATTCCAACAAAACTAAAACGGCTATGTAATATGACGTTGCGCATCACCCACACCCCCATCAGAATCGGGGAGCACCTCTCCAAAATAGGTTTCAGATAGGGGGACTCTCTTTCGTTCGACTTATTTAACCTTATGTTAGAAAAGAAACACTATACTTCAATTTGGTTGCAATTCTTCGACAGACTTGCATTTATTGAGAGGATAGTTGCCAGTGTCCGAGTTTGGCTTGTGCATTGAATTTACTCTCATTTGATATTTTACTAGATTATTTTATAATACGGAATTAATTTATATTTTTATATTTTGGAAGTGCAATAAATGAGTAATTGAAAACATATTTTACCTTTTTTTTTTAATTGGTTCAAATATTTTTAGGAAGGAATATTTTTTCTACGGTGTCCGAATTCGGCTTGGAGCCACTGTACGTATATATAAAAGTGCGAAATTTGGCACGGAAAGTATAATGGAAGTGTTGGATGCCCGTAAGAGTAGGGGCACTTGTCAACTGCAAATGCAGTTCAATAGAACAATTAAAGTGAGCAATTCAACCCCAGGACCGATATTTTTAATTTCAGCAACATGAAAAGAATTAATTAGAAATGGAGAAAATGCTTCCTCTACCAACAATGACTCTAGTTCCACAGTAATAACAACAACAATCAAATCACTAATGAATTAGAAAAGAACAACATCGCACTAGACAATGTATCTCCTTCCCTCACCAAGAAATTTTTTGACGGTATATTTAGAAGTGATGTTAGTGAGAGTATTAAACTTAATAACGGAATGCGGCTGATAAAAACAAAAAATAAATACACATATTGCTCTCAATCAAAACATTTCCATTCAAATATCAAAGCAGCGTTGGGTTACATAAATGGAAGCATATGTATATTCCAATGACCTTCATGACAAAGAAATTGTGGAAGAATTGAAAACGTATGTTGTTGATGTAAAAAATTAAAAAATAAAGATTAATCGATAATTTAGTGGAAACTGGATTAGTTATTTTAACTTTTTGCTCATCATTTCTCCCTTTGTATATCAATATCGGTTATCAGTGAACACACACAGTGCGTCTATATATAATACGACCAATACGTTGTAATAAATGCTGTGAATTTGGTGACATCGCTAAGTTCTGTCAAAGAGAGGAAATTTGCATCGACTGTAGACCACTTTCACACATTGATAAAGAGTCAGCTGATAAATTTAAGAGATATACGGTATGCATAAACTGCAAATCAACTGGACAGCAATATGATCATTTCGTCTTAAGTAATTTTTGCCCTCTATTATTAAAATAGAGACAAATTCAAGCTATACGAACACTTAAAAATATAGGGAGCAAAGTCGCTCTAAAAATGTACAATGACCGACATGCACTAAACAGTACGTATGCTGCTGTAACTTCCGGAAACAACAATAATCGCTCCATTGTCTCTTACGATGACATCCCGTCTGCAGAGGAAGTCCAAGCAAATCAAAATAGCACTCACAATTCAGATATAGGGAATGCAACAACAATTCCAATCAGTAGTAGTCTAATCAATAATAAAATCAAAAGAGTAAATACGTCGAAACGCTTTAGAGGACAAGCAGCCATGACACTAGAAAAGAAAATAACATCAAAACCACAAGTTAATATAATGGTTGAAGCAATGGGAGAAGAATTCAATTTCACTGATTCCAATTAAGTAGTAAATAGTTATCTTTAAATATTATTTCCAACTAGACACTTAATAGTTTTTTTTACTCTTGAACATGACTAATTGTGATTTAATACAATGGAATATGTGAGGCTATATTAATAATTACAATGAGTTGCTTATATTGATTAAAGATAAATCTCCAAAGATTATAAGTTTGCAAAAAACTCATTTGCAATCCTTACTTAATACGCCCACTTCAGTAAATTATAACTTAATTATATCAAACAGTTCAAACGCTTTAGGTGGAGCTGGTTTGTTGTTACACAATTCGGTACATCACATTCGAGATAAGGTAATTGTTTCATTTGATATGATTTCTGCAACGATAATTTCAAAAGTTAAATTCACGGCCTTTTCTTGTTATACGGGCTCCATGCCTCATAACTGGAGACTTCAATGGTTGGCATACAAATTGGGGATCATACAAAAACAATCAGAGGGGCAAATATATTGCAAAATTTATAGATGACAATAACTTTATTTTGTTGAGCAATCAGTCTCCAATACATTTTAATAGAAGTCGTGGGAATTTCAGTCATATTGACTTAACATTTTGTTCAAAAATATTTGCAATTAATTTGAAATGAAGACTTCAAAATCAACGTATTCCAGTGACCATTTTCATATATTCAAAGAAACAACTTTTCCGAGTAGAAAGTTAGTTTTTATTTCTGATTCTACTTTAAAAACATTTGCTTCTCTTGGCGCGTGTAGACGAACTCTCCTTTTATTGGACGTTATTCCTTTTTTATACTTTTTCGTCACGCCACCTTATTTACAGTAACTGTCATACAATAGAAAATAAATATGTATGTAAATTTGTTTGGAAGTATACCGCTTATGTTTAGGTGCCCTGTAGGAAATTCTTAAGTCTAGGTACCCGCTAAGAACGGCGGCAACATGGCTATTCAATTCTACAAACATATTTGAATACCTAAGAGTAAAATTAAAAATGCTCACTGGCGAAAGTTTAGCACCTTCGCCGAAAAGTTAAGTTCAAAGCGGCCAATGAGTTCTAACGTGATTAAAGAATTCGCAAATATACATCGCATTATCTTAGAATTTGCTAATGAGGAAAGCAATAGGTTCCATGGTAGAATAGTGAATTGAATGAACTCAAAAAAAAAATAGACTGTTAATTTGCTTAAGGCAAATATTTCCGATACAAATATTCTTAACTATAAGAGATCAAACTCATGTTACAAAAGAGAAATTAAGATAGCCAAAACTCAATTTATAAACGATTTCACCAGTCAAATAAATCCAACATATCTACAACTCAAATTTGGTCCAACTTCAAAAGTTTTTGTGGTCTACACAAAACTAGAAACATTCACTGTGTAAAGGCGGTTAATGCCGTACAATCAAATATACTAGAATCATTGCTGAGGGATTTGCCAAATTGGGGTCAGCAGAGGCCTCAGATTAGAAGTTTTCAGATGCATTCCATGTCGCAAAAAGATACACGTTGCTGACAAATACAATAACTATTAATAAAGACGCCGCTTTTATAGAGTATTTTAAAGAGAGAAAAAACTGAATGGAACTACTCCATGCCAGGACTGACTATTAAACCCTATGAAGTCAAAGCTTCCAAAAAGCGTTCAAGTTCGACTTATAAGTTTATGTATTTAGCAATGTAGTTGAGGCAATTATCCTCTTAAAATTTTTAAAACTAGCACTGATATTCCCATATTAAAACCTAAATGTGTCAGGATGATCCTTTTAAAATAACACACGCTCACTTTTATAATATTAATTCAAGTAGTTTAGTCAATGTAACTAAGTTAATTTAAGTTAAAGAAAGTATCAAATATAATTGTTGCGCGATGCGTGCGCTTAGCTTGCTGGTTACGAGTCAACTCCCCATCTTGCAAGACGAACTCTCTCATCTCCCTCTCACATAAAACCATTGCTAATCGTATTTGGTGGTACCTAAATACAAACCAGCTTTTGCATGAAAACCAAACAGGTCTCAAGAAAGTACAATCTGTTGCAAATAATATTTTGCATAAAGACTATTTAGTTAATACCTCTGTCTACTAATAGCCACATTTCGATACTATCTCTTGACTTAAAAAAGCCTTCGATAGAATAGGATTGCACGCATTTATATATATATACATATATATATAAATATATATCAATTAATAAAATGGAAAGTTGGTATGAAAATCATCAGATATGTTAAACATTTTATGAGCAATAGATTCAATAGAATCGAATAGAATAGAACAGATTTTTCACATTCTCAGACTTATGACAATAGAAATGGTCTTCCACAAGGGTCGCCAATATCTGTTGTACTCTTCCTTGTAGCTTCATTAAACTTTGTGAAATGATATCAATGCATAAGCAAATCAACTTCTGCGCTTACTCCGATGATTTTCGTATCATCGTCAAACTAAATAAAATGAAAAATCAATCAATCGAAATGGGCAACCTATTTGGCGATGTAATTGCTTGGTGCGATCACTCAGGAGGCCAATTATCCATTGAAAAATTCCAGCAAATCCATATTTGCAGGAAGTAAAATTGCGAAGTGGAAATGACGGCAAATAACTCTCCAGTTGATAAAGTAAAAGACTTAAAAATTTTAGGTATAATTTTCAACAAAAGATACTTGGAATTGTCATATTACAAAACTAAAACCTAATGATAGTTTAAAAGTAATAAAATAAAATAATATAATAGAATCAACTACATCCCATCAATTCTAATAAAGGTAGTAAACGCAATCATTATGTTGAAAATCGACTTTGTCCAATTTTTATATGGTCAATAAACTGCCACATCTTTAAAGTGTTTAAAATCTATTTATCATTCCGCCATCCGCATATCATGTGGAGTATATCACACAACAAATATAAGCAACTTACTTCTTGAATCAAAAATGTTGCCAATAGAAAAGCGAATAACTTTTAAAATATTAATTTATTTTCGAAAGTTAAGAAAGAAATTACCTCTTCGAAAATACTATCTTAATATAAATACATTAAACAAAAATTTATTAATGCATGCACAACACTGGATATACCATGTAACCCAATGAAAACTTTAGTGCCACCCTGGCTTTGAAAACATCAATATATAGATACAAGTCTAAGTCAATTTAATTTTTGTTCTTGTTTTTCCGACAGGATGAAAAGTTAATGAATACGTTATGCGTTGTGTCATCTTCAGTGTCAGTTTTCGTTCTTGTTTCTCTCTAAACAAAACTTGATTAGGGATGATGGAAAATCTTTCCAATATACTTAACGGGAAATTTTGTAGACATGAGGTTTTTAATGAGACAATACTTTTTTCGGAGCTGGTTCTTTTTACAGCTGTTAGTTTTAATTTATAGTCATTTTAGTTTGCCATTTCATAATGAACTGACTTACTCCGGGACAACGTTTGCAAATCGTGCAAATTGATTACGCGCTGCGTCCAATATTCGATCGATTCGGATGAAGCTCACTTAAGGTTTAATGGGTAAGTTAATAAACAAAATTGTCGTATTTGGAGTGCTGATAATCCACAAGCTATTGTTGAGAAGCCATTGCATTCTCAAAAGGTCACTGTTTGGTATGCTCTATGGGAATTCATAATGTTACAGACAATGGGGAACGCTACATAGCCTTGATTAATGACTTTTTCGTGCCTGAATTAAAGGATGTTTATGTAGACGACATTTGGTTGCAACAAGACGGTGCTACATGCCATTAAACCAACGAAACAATACATTTTTTGAAGGAAACTTTTGGTAATCGCATTATCTCGCGGCATGGGCCTGTGGCTTGGCCTCCAAGATCGTGCGATTTATTACAGCTGGACCATTTTTTGAAGGGTTATGTGATGTCGCTTGTCGCTTGTCCCGCGTTACTGCTGGCCCCAATTGCTGCAAAAATCAGAAATTGGGTCCCTCAGCAAGAATTTCTTCGTGGCCATAACATTAAATTATATGCATTTTATTTTGTCTTGAAAACAACATTTCTTAAAAAAAATATCTTTTATAAACCGTAGTAGTTTTGTATAAAATATCTCTTCAAAATCAGTGCTTTTAAAGTGTTTGGAAAAAATTTTAGAATTAATATTATCTTCATTTCCGCACACACAAAATACCGTATAGTTGTGATTGCTAAAATGGAAGGAATAAAGGCGACATTTTGAAAACGTTACACCCGATAAATTTGTTTTATAAACACGATTTTGCTGAACTTGTTATACACACAACACTATATCGGGACTTTTCTGCACAGTTTTGTATATTTTGAAGGTTGGTTCTTAAGAGCAAATATTTATCGCCGACAGTCGTACGAATTTTGCCCGTGCGCTTCTTCACAATCAAACACTGCACACGCCATACTCCAATTTCATATGCAGTACATTATTGGAAGACCAAATATATGGAAATATAAAATTTTGCATACTAGGCGTTTCCTACGTAATCAAACTCTACCAAATTTAGAAAAAGCTTTGAACTTCAGGTCAGTTCCGCAAATCGCAGGGTAACCTCGATCACCTGTCATATAATGGTAATTTACAAAAATCAAAATAAAAATAAAATTTGTGTTACACAACAAAAATTAAAAAAAAACACACATTCACTTAATAGCGACAGACTGTCGTACTTGAATTGTGTTGGTAGAACAATAAGGGAAAGTGGTAAAAAAGATCTACGAAATAGCTATAATTTCTAACACTCCTGACTGTTGTTGTCTTTTCTCCAATATACTGTTCCTATACACTAGCCTGGAGCTCACAAATTAATATTATCGTTTAATAAAAAACAGGCCGAAAAATCATATACATATGAATATGTGAAACGGACGAGCACGCCCAATCGTAACAACAATTCTAAGAATAATCTAAAAATAGAATTTGTGTTACACAACAAAAATTAAAAAAAAAACACACACATTCACTTAATAGCGACATACTGTCGTACTTGAATTGTGTTGGTAGAACAATAAGGGAAAGCGGTAGAGTCATGAAAGAAATCTGATGAGGAGATATGGTGATCTCCGAAATAGCTATAATTTTTACCCCTCCTGACTGTTGTTGTCTTTTTTCCAATATACTGTTCCTTATACACTGGGCTTGAGCTTACAAATTAATATTATCGTTTAATATTTTATATATTTATAATATTTGTTTGACACCGCCCACTATAGAGCAAATAATTATGTAAATATCTCACCGAAACTACATTATCAAACCATACACAATTTAGTATACGTGTTGCATTTGACGAATGCGCAGTTTTGAAATTTATATAAGTCGTACAAAAACCACGCTCTCCCCTCATATAACTTTAAAACTCAAAAATTAATATATCCCAAAATTTATTAAGTATAGGGGAATTTGCTCAAATTTGATAGTCAAGATTGGGGTTGAGAATGAAATACATAGATCCTAAATGTTGGGAATGGGAATGGCATCGCCCACCTTAGAGCAAAGAGGTATATCTCCGAAACTTCTTTGTCGAATTCTACAAAACTAAATACGTGCACTTTGCACATTTCTACTCAAAAAGAAAGGCGAAAATAGTAGAAATGAGACTTCAATCACGGTCCCCTCCCATATAACGGTAATATTCAACCAATCAAAATATTCAATACTTTACTAAATCATGTCGCGATTTTGTTCAAATTTGGTATAAAGAATTTAATTAAGGAGAGAAATAATAAAAATAAAATTTTTGAAAAATAGGTGGGGTACGATAAAATCATAATAATATTTTTTGTTTTAATTTAAATCAATTAATGTCATTTACGGTTTCAAAATAATGTTATACTAGCATACCAGCCTTACTTAGCTGCGTCAATAGAGGCATATTTTTTAGATATTATTGCTTTTTGGGCTTACAATGTTCTTTATACATTGATCTTGATATGTATGTATCGAACATCATATGTCTACGTCATATAGCTGGAAAGATATGTTGAATAGTGGATTCTTCTTAATGTAATTTAGTTTTTTGATTTGGCTTGTCTCCAAACCAACCTAGACAAGAGATGAGAGAAAATCGTTCCAATATACGTATAAGTCTTACTAATGTTGTATAAAATATCTTCTTCAGAATCACTACTTTTGAAAAGCTTGGATAAAATTTTTCAATTACTTTTAACCTCAGTCTGCAAAAAGTGGATCCCTTTTTTTGCTTCTCGTTGGAGAATCTGAGAAGATATATGCTGGACCCCAATACCCCACACGAAAAAAAATCTATAATTTGTCGCACATACAAACTGTCATATACATAAGTATGTGGCTGCAGTTGCTAAAATAGAAGGAATAATGGCGATATTTTGAAAACGATAAGTTTGTTTTATAAACGCGCGTTTGGTGAGCTTTTTACGTACGCAGCACTGGATCAAGCCCTTTCTGCATAGTTTTGCAAATTTTTGAAGGTGGTTTTTTGAGACAAAACAGTTGTCACACCCTCGATTCGAATTTTTAAACAGGGTTTTTTTTTAGCAATTTGGATATTTACCATTTTTAGAAAACCATTTTATAGGACTCCAATAAATTTTTCCAAAAAAATGCATTAGCACTAGCTTTTAAGCTTAGAATAAATTGAAATTTCAATTTTAATAAAGATAAAAGGAAAACTTAAGCTCAGTTATCCTTGCAGTCTAAGATTTATTTTGAAAGTGTAAAACTATTTTTAGATATTTTTGTTACATACGGTTATTTTTTTACAAGTCGTTCGTAGAGAGGCCTTTCTCTTCCTCTGCCACAACCAGGGCGACCGCACTAAAACCTTCCTGGGCTGGAGCCATTTCTTCCATAAGTACAACACGACCTAGCCAACGTAGTTGCTCAATCAATTGGCCGCACTATGTCACTGTCGTGAGTGCTCGCGCTTTCCGTGTCCGAATTCTATCTTCGCTGTCGATGTATGTTCCAAATTCGTTTCTACCATATGTACGTACAACATGATCTAGCCAATGTAGGTGCTCAATCTTAATTCCCTGTACTAAGTATGTTACTGTCGTTATAAAGCTCATACAACTCATCGTTACATCGTCTGCGGTATTCACCATCACAAAAACGTACTTTGCCAAATTTTAACTGGTTGATGGTTGGCTTCAGTCTTTCCACAATAACGCTCGATAAAACTTTGCATGAAATGTTAAGAAGGCTGATCCCTCTTCAGTTGGCACATATTTCATGATCACGCTTCTTGTGAATTGGCAGTGCACATTTAAATTCCAATTTGAGGGCATGCATTCGCCCGACCCTATGGAAATAAGATGGTGCATGTACCTTACCAGCTCTTCGACACCGTGCTTGTATAACTCAGTTGTTATTGCCATTGGAACTTTATCAAGGTCGGGTAACGGGATGTTAATGCTGTCTTCAGCGAATTGGGGTTCCGCATATTGATCTTCTCCGGCGACGCTTTCGCTGTCACTATTTAGCATAGTGGAGAAAGGTCCCATTCATAATTTGGGTGTGCTGTGGACATCAGTCCCCAGGTCGGCCTTCATGATTTTGCAGGAATTTGCGAACAATCCCTTCTCCTTTCTCAACTCCTGGTAGCATTCCCATACATCTCGCGTTGCGCCCTATCGCAGCGTGGCCCTGTAATCAGCATCTTTGCTTTCCGTAGCGGCGCGGCATTCCTCATGGTACCAGTTGTTTTTTCGACTTACCCTGCGGCGGTACGTAGTGCTACAGAAATGTGCCCTCCATGCTCGGGAAATCGGTAGTTGCGGAATACCTTTAGTAGCTGTGGTTTGCGATTGCAGCTTTCCGACGTCGAGATTGCCTTGTGTATTTAAACGCACGTTTTTTGTTGTGCAGAGGCGAATGCTTATCCTGGCTGCGGCAAGATAATGATCCGAGTCGATATTCAGTCTTCGGAGTGTACGTACACTTGAAATATGCCTTCCATATATCGCAATATGATCGATTTGGTTTCGAGTTCTTCGATCTGGAGATAGCCACGTTGCTTGATGTAGTAGGTGCTACAGACTACCAAGTCGGAGCGTGGGCAAAAGTCAGCGAGATATTGAAGAATCTCGCGAACCGGGGCGAGACGCTCGTCCATATCTTGGATGGCGGTGATGTCAGCTCAGGTATCAACAGGCTGAGCAGCGGCGCCTCTCCCGTTAAGGGTTCGGACATTCCAGGCGCATGCCCTCAACTCATGGTCTTTAATACATTGCGTGTGCTCGTCATCAAAAGAGGGAGATCTCGTCTCAAGCTTGTTGAAAATTTTTATTGGCTTTATTTTTTTAAATCTCGGATCCCAAACTTTGTCATTAAATAAATAGAAATACTTTCATGTTTAACATTCCCAAGTAACAACAATTTAAATGGATTTGTGTTCTGTTAGCTGCTCAATTTGCCTTGTTCGTGTCATATTTCGTGATCAAAAACTATATAAAATGAACAGTCAAATGAGTCTTCAAAAACTCACCGCGTATGTTAAATCGAAGTTATGATAAATATTTTCTCCATATTGAACTCTGAATTGGTGCAATGTGCGGTCCAGGGAAAATGCTTCCTTGGATTTGTTAAGTGCTTCTGTCAATGTTGACTTCAACTCTATCGTAGACAATTTATTACTAGAATTAATAGCTGAATTGTTCGGGACTGCTTTCGCTGACATTTGGATAGAGTATTCGAGAAGTTTACAAATTTTCGTTTCCAGATTCTTAAACTTAACTTGCGGACTAATAAAATAATTAAGGATGAATGAGATCGTTTAGTTTTAAATTAGTTTTTTGCTTACTTGACTTCTTTTTTTGCGTCCACAGATGCATTCGTATTTGTGAGTGTTTGTTGTTTAGCCTTTTCCAAATATAGCTGATCGAAACGTTGCCCGGCAGAGCCTGTTGAGTTAACCACGTAACCTACGCTGCGTACAGCTGTAGAAGGGCGTGCAGTTGTAGATTTGTCAGCTCCCATGCGGCTACTTACCAAATTTCCACGCTAGATGTAAAAATTATTAGAGCAACACAGAAAAATTAGATAAACTGAAATCCAATTTTTATAGAGCATGGTTGCAATTTTATATTACAATATATCATCGGAAGCCGTAATGGTTATAATTTTTATAAAAAAATCATGATTTGAGGTTTGTAGTTTTTCGATTACATTTGATAGATATTTTGTGATTATGATTTAATTTTTGATCAAGTTTAATTTTTTGTTTAAATTTTTTTTTTGATCATAATAAACTTCAAAAAAATTTGTCGGCGATGACAATAATAGCAATATCAATTTAAATCCAAGAGTAAGGATTATAAATATCGACTAAATTTGATCGAAAACTAAAAACTAAGGAATGTGACCGAAAATATAATAAAAAAAGGTTTACAACAAAAAATCTCCTAACTCAAAATAAAGTCAGATTTGCATAGCATATGGCATAACGATTAGATCTATACAGTAATCGAGTTTTGGTTTGCACGGACTCTTCCCAACGATTATTTTCGAACTCCATTCACCTGGGAGCAGCCAGAACGATTATTCTGGTGATCCCCTCCAGGTGTCCTCTGGATGGCTCCCGAGTATCCATTTGGAAGTGAGAAGGTCACTCCGATATCTTTGGTTTAAAAGTCCACCGAGAACTGCCAGTAGGCGCGCCTGCGAGCGGCCGTTTGACTTAGAGGCGAGCGCCTGGCTTTATAAATGTGTTCTTAAAATCAAACTAACGCCTCAGTATTTAGTTGTGTGCCGGGCTGAGACCCGCCCGAAAAAACTAGCTTCTGTGGTTTGAGGACATGCAACTGGAATGCCCGAACAGTTAATGGGAAAGGTTCCGTTGCCCGGCTGGTTGAAGACCTGGCGAGATCAAAAGGTGACATCACCGCCATCCCGTAAGTAAAATGGACACGGCAGGGTAAGAAACCCATTGAACTTTACGACGTCTACTGCAGCTGCCATCTTAAGAAGCGCAACGATTGATCAAATATCACGAGCGAAAAATTCAGTATCCACGACGAAACCTCCCCCAACGGACCGAGACATGGTGCTTGTAGCACTAGGTTATAAACTTTATTACTCGACTCCAACACCTGCTCACTAAGAACACTTTCCAGCAAACAGGAACTCGCGATTATTGGAAGCACATTTATGTATGCGGCGACTTGCCGAAAGTCTTAAGACCGGGGCAAAGTCCTGCAAGAACAAGAGCGATTCACTAACTTATTAGTGCGATTCACTAACTTATTTTAACGATATTCGCATAGTTAACTCATCTTAATGAAAATTTTAACGATGTTGCTATTCAGCAGCCATTTTTTACGATTTTCTCTATCGAAGAGCCAGCTGCTGTCATTAGCTCGTCGATTGTCGGAAGCTAAACGACAACAAATTTTATGCTGTTAACTCAATCGAGAAAAGCAAAATTTGTGGTAGCTACTTAAATAAAAAATAAATTTAAAATTCTGTTATTAGTTTCCTTGTAATTAAAAAAGGAACATTAAATAATGTCGTTTGAATACTTGGAATATGATTTATCACGAGGTGACGAAGAAGTAACCGCTCCTACAGTGGATCGACGTTTACTCCGGGATGTGGACAATCCCTTTCATTTGCATGAAACAGAATTTCGAAAGCCGTGTCAGTTAACTCCACACTTGTCTCAATACCAAATTTCTCAGCTTGGCAGATTTCCTATGACCCAAGTGGAGCGTCAAGCTGCTACAGAAATATTTGCTCTTGTGTCGTCATCTGTTGTGGGAGGCACTATTCGGACCGTCGATTGTGCTCATGTACCTATTTAGGACCCAAAGAATCGTGAGGAGGCTTATGTCAACCACCATATCTACCATTCAAGTAAAGTGTAAATGAAGGATTCCTGTATAAAAACAGAAATATGGTTTATTTTTAATACATATGTAGATAAGGGATCCTAATTTAAAAAAATCTGAAATATAAAACCCAAATACCCTGGGTCACAACACGATTCATAATGGAGCGAATTTTGAAAACGAAAACTGTGGCATATTTGCCATGATTCCGGATATTCCTTGGAGTCGAGCTGATTACTATTCTCATAAATCACTCAGAAGATAGTCCGAAATTCTGCTACAACGAAACATAGCAATATATGTGACCTGGTCTACGAAAAGGGAGCTACCGTGCGAAAACTAGTTTTCTGGGAAACACCTGTTAAAAATAAACAACTCGTTTCGTCAGTTTCTCGTTATCTCATTAATTGTTCTCCTTTCCAGAGGCTTCAAGGACGTCCAGTAAGTGTTGTTTTTGGTCGGAATATTATTATAGTTCATCGTGTAAGTTGCTAGTGTGGAACATTTAAAAAAGTAACACTGAAGAAGTGACGTTTACTCTAATACTGCGCAGCTGCTGTTGTCTTGTTTTCATTTGTGTAAGTGTTTCTGTTGATTATCGTCTTCGCATTTCGCATGAAATGAAACATGAGTGTTGATGAGGAGTTCAGTGCCGTATACGGACAATATTTCCATGAAAAGGATGATGAAAACAATGAAGAGAGCGATTATGATGAAGACGAAGTATGTGTATCTCAGGCAGAAGATGATACCGAACAAACTTTTGTTAAGATTGACCTGTCCGTTGTTGAAGTAAAGGAGGAGGAGCTGGTAACAAAATTTCTGTCAAAAGATTGTTGTAATAATTCTATTCAATTTATTAGTCTATGATTTTAATAACCTTACAGACTAGACTCACAAAGTAATACTTACATATAAGTAAATTATTACGACACTTAAAAAATATATACATATATTCTAAGGATACAATGATTCGATTCCGAATTTAAATACCGACCTTGGCAATGAAAAGTCAGTAAACAGTTTTTTCGATATTTTATTGAATTCTGAAAGTCCCCTATAGGTTGGAGCTATGGTAAAATAATTAGCTCTGACAACATTGAGATAAAATGGATATTGAGAACGCAATACTTTGTTGGGTACGTTAAAGCCTATCTGCTCAAGGAGTTCAGGACAGTTAATGAAACCACAAATCACATCGTATACAAATATTAATGATTGAATAATTCTTCTACTTTCTAGAGATTTCAAATGTATAAGCATACAACGAGCACTATACGTTGGGAAGGGGTCCGCAAAGTTTAATGGTTGAAGTGCAAACCGAGTGAATTTTTTTTGCACTCTTTCAATTCTATTAGCATGACAGTTATAAATTGGGCTCCATATTATGGAAGCATATTCCAATTTTGAGCGAACAAGCGAATTAAATAGAAAACTCCTTGTATAGGGATCTTTAAAGTCCTTCGCATATCGGCGTAAAAAGGCTAAATTACTGTATGCCTTTGGCAGAATGTAACATATATGATTTACAAAAGTAAAGCAACTGTCAAACAGTACCCCCAGATCGACGAAATCTTTCACTGCAGTGAGCTGATGATTTAATATACTATAGGATGAAATTAAGGTATTTGCTGACTTAGAGATAGTCATGTAAAAACATTTATCGATATTCAAAGAAAGCTTATTTCTAAGACCCCAAGAAACAAGATTGTCCAGATCATATTGCAAGAGATATACGTCAGACGGGCGTGTTGTTTTACGGAAAAGTTTCACATCATCGGCATAAAGTAAAAACCTTCAATATTTAAAGCAAGATCCAATATCATTAATAAAAAGTATAAACAAGATAGGACCAAGGATACTACCTTGTGGAACACCAGAAGTAGCTACAAACGAATACGATTTGCATGTCTCAATTTCGACAAACAACGATCTATTAGTAAGATATGATTTTACCCAAGATAAAAAAATTTAATGAAACCCCAAGTTTTTTAGCTTTTGGAGTAAAATGGTATGCGAAACTTTGTCGAAAGCTTTAGAAAAATCAGTATAAATAGTATCTACTTGAAACCCACACTTAAACGCTGAAACACAAAATTCTGAAAAAACCGCTAGGTTGGTTACGGTGGACCGCCCGCGGACAAACCCATGTTGGTGAGGTTCAATAATTGATTTAATGGCAAAATAAAGCTTTAACCACTTTCTCGAAGAGTTTAGAGCAAACACTTAACTTAGAGATTGGTCTATAGTTTGCCACATCATTTCTGCTGCCTGATTTAAAAATCGGGGTGATAGATGCAATCTTCCAATGATCGATAAAAACGCCTGTAGAAAGAGACATATTAAAAATTATACGTAAAGGCACGCAAGTAGATGAGTTGCATTGCTTAAAAAAGTTCGAGCAAAAACCATCAATATCACTTTTCAAAGAGGGTTTCAGGGCGGAAATACCATTAATAACATCTAATTCAGATAAGAAAAGACAACCAAAATCCAGGGATTGGTTATGACCAAAATTGGTGGTTGTATCAGCGATTCCATCGTCAGTCACATAATTAGTCTTGAAATAATCTGCAAATAAATTGACAGTATTAGACAAATTTCGTGAACAAACCCCATTAAAATTCATACACGTTGGAATGTTCGTACAGCCCTTTTTAGAACGAATGTACTTCCAAATGGCTTTAGGATTTTCTTTCAGTTCAGATTCAAACCTACATATATATTGATTGTATAAAAATTTATCGAGGACATTAAATTGATTAATGTAATAAAAATACTTCTCTTTGTAACAGATATTATTATTATAAGCCTTGTACAATTTATAATATTTATTTCGTGGATTTTTAAGTTTTTTAAGATTTTTGGTGTACCAGGGTAATTTGTGGAGACGAGGCAAGAGAACGGAGAGGTTATTCGAAAACACCTCGGACATCTTGAGCAGAAATTTCTGAAAACATTCCGAAACATCATTTGAAGAAAGAACAGTATCCCATTTTATCTCTGATATGGCAGCGTTCAAGTCACTAAAATTAGCATCACGAAAATTATAAGAAAGAGATTTCTTGTTTTCATTGCCAACAACATCGTAAAATTCCAAAGAAATAGAAAGGGGCACGTGATGTTTATCAGTCGTACTTATGGGAAAAGAGCACTCATCTAAATTAAATATTAAGTTTTCATCAACAAAAACAAGATCAAGTATTTTAGTAAGCTTATTAAATACATTATTGATTTGGAATAGATTACTACTAAAAAGACTATCTATAAAATTAATTTCATGAGCTCTATTAACATTGGTTGGTATTAAAATATCATTACTTAAAGTATCATTATTTTGAAAATGAGACAAATCATCTGAACTGTTCGGAGGAATGTAAGAAACACATATAAATAATTTACCGAATGAGCCAAAAATACAGACACACAGCTGGTAAAGAAGTGAATCATAATTTAAAAGTTGATAGATTGAGGATCTTAAAGAACGCCTCAAAGCAATAAGAATACCACCACCTCTGAGGTGACCTGTTTTTGTAGCGTCTCTATCTTTACGATATGTATGAAATAGATTATGGTCAAAATATTCTTCGGCATAAAAATCATTGTTGAGCCAAGTTTCAACAAAAACATAAACGTCAAATTCAGCGCGAGACGTTGATAGAAAAATATCCTTAGATTTAGTTCGCATTCCACTCATGTTTTGAAAGTAGATTTTAAGAGCTTTATTCGTAGCCTTATTAGATTCTAACCTTACACTATTTGACCAGTTCTGTAATGAGCTCTTTTTGAAAAAATCGAAATGGTCGAACCATTATTTCTGACGGCCAGACATTTGAACTAAAAATTTGTTCGTAGAATGTTGGCGAAACTCCAAATTTGAAGTTTATACTTCGCAGACTATCAATAGAAACATCCTTCTTGACTAGCTTATGGCAGGCGAGATGTTTACGTTCGATCCCAGATTGTTTTGATACATAGTCTATAACCATGTCTTCAGTCACGGTCGGCTTAAAAGAGGAGACATGCACCCACTTCTTTTTAACAATAACATCAAGATCAGGATTCTCATTGCGTCCAATCACTATATTTTTATACTTGGGACCTTTTTTATTTCGCACAGTAGTCCAATCATTCGTGCCAACAGCAACCACGGGCGACTGAACAACTGCATTTGAGACAGTAGTCGGACCAATAAGAGTTGGCAGTGATGCAGGTAGCGACGCAGCTTTTTGTGAAGCGGATTTCGCAGTCACCACGTTAGTAGTAGTAGTAGTAGAAGCGTGAGAAGAGATAGAAGTAGAGAGCAGTAAAGATGAAGATGTAGCATCAGCAGCATAAGACGGCAGTTTATCTCGGACTGCAGTAGTTAAGGCAGCACTAATAGAGTCGCCAAAGCTTGAGGCGGTAGGCACAAGAGAATTATCAGCAGAAAAAGCGATAGGCACAGCAGCAGACAAAGAGCCTGCTCGTGGAAATGCACACCCAACTACCTCACGCAGGCTTTTTATTTCAGATGTTAGAAAAGAGATATTTGCATCTCTATCATTAAGCTTCGACCGTAATGTTTTAACTTCAGAGTTCAGACATTCAGTGATTTGTATTAGGTGCCTTTTATCATCATGCAAGGCAGTGAGTAACGAGAAAATGCGCGCGTTTTCATCTCTAAGAGCAGCAAGCTCTTTAACAACAGTATGCAATGCTACATGTGGATAATCACCACACACACTACTAGAGTTTCCACTATTATTTTCAGAGTTCGATGAAGCAGATTTAGCAGTTTTAGAAACGTCTCTTTCTGGCAAAACACCAGATGGATAATTACTACACACATTGAAATTTCCACCACTCTTTAGAGAGCCCGACGACGCAGAGTTAGCAATTTTATTTGCATCTCTCTCTTCCAAAACAACGGATGGCGGGGGCGAGCGAATAGAACTACGCCGCACAGCCACACAAACTTTGCAAAAAAAACGGCTTATCAGAGTTTAGCAGAAATTCGAGATCTGATGGCAAAATACCGACACAGTTTAAGTGAAAAATCTCTTTGCACTTCGAGCATTGTACTTTATGTTGATTGCGATCAACCTTCTGACCGCAAACACACGGCATATTTAATAGTTACTGACAAAATTCAACTTGCATTAAGTAGAATTTATAGATTGTGAGTCACTTTCTCGAATTAATTAAGTTTCACCTTAATATAGCCACTAAGGACACATTTATTATTATTTTAATGAAGAGCAACGAACAAACACGACTGTTCACTGTGAAATTTGACGTCCATGATAATAAATGCCATACACTGATACCGAGATGTCGAAAAATGAACTTGATTTAGTGATACTAAGTCACATCGAAGCTGGAATTATGAGTAACGAAAAGCTAGAAAGTGTATACGCAAAGCTTGCTGGGCGGAAGAAATATGGACAGAGACAGGATACAGAAGTTATGAGGCATAAAATTACATTTACCTTCTACAGAGTACCTGTTTGTCGTTCGTTTTTCCTTTTTGTACATGCGTGTGGGAAGAAGCGTTACGAACATTTAGTACGTCATTTTGCCGCACAGGGTGTGGACTGGCAAATCAACCGAGTACACATCCAAAGTCATTTAAACCGGCTGACATCGAAAAAGCTGTTAAATCCATCGAGCCTATAGCCGATTTAATGGCTCTTCCACTGCCCGGACGACTCCCAAAATTTAAGGATTTTCGGATAATGAAACTGCCATCCAGCGAGACGAAGTCCTCAATTTATCGAAAATACATTTCTTCACTCAGTGATGACGAATTGAAGATGAGTAATCGCAGTTTTCGACGGATATGGTCCAAATACATACCCTACGTTACAGTTATGAAACCAGCGGATGATCTCTGCGATGTCTGCCGTGGTAAGTAGCTCATTATTTGCTCATTTTATAGTTGTATCAAACGTTGAGATTAAATTCAGTATTTTTTCTTTTAATAGGAAACGCAATATCGATTGCGCAAGCCAACGGTGTTACCGACATTGAACGCGAACAGAAGCTTAATCAATTCCTTGATCACCTCCACCGAGCCCGAAATCAACGAGAAATTATCAAAGTTGGTGTAGAAATACTGATTGATTTGATTTTGCCCATACCGTTCACTACCCTGTCAGTCCACAACAACCTGGTACAGCATACTTCAAAGCAACCAAGAGGTGCGGAGTCTTCGGAATTACAGACGAAAAACAAAAAGTTCAGGTTAGAATTTCAAACTGAATCATAGGAACTCAAATTGCTCGCCTTTACAGGATCTTACTTATAATTTTTTTTTTACAGTACAATTACATGATAGACGAAAAAGATGACGTTGGTAAAGGACCGAACTGTGTTGTGAGCATCCTGCATTATCACCTGGAAACCTACTACACTGAGGTGCACAACTATAAACGCACCTTACTTTTCTTGTTCTAAAAAATAAAATTAAAAGTTCCTATTAAATAATTATTACAGTTGGAAGCTATTCCACAAAAAAACTCAATTTGCAAATCAAAATAATACATTATTATTAATTTTTTTTTAACACTGATATTTTTATTTTCATACTGGTGCATAACTATAAACGCACTTCTACGAATGATACTTTTGTTTTACGAACATTGGCTTTTTTTACATTAGAATAATTTAATAATGTGTTCGACCTCCTCTCTTTTCAATAACTTCGAAAATCCGATTTGTCATACTTTCGATAAGATTTTTTCGTATATTTTCATTAATCGATTCCCATGAATTTATAACTGCAGCTTTTAAGTCATCAACACTTTGATATTGCTTATTATTTTCATAAATCCGGCGTACTAAGATTCCCCATATTTTCTATTGGGTTAAGGTCCGGGGAACAAGGCGGACAAACCAAAGTGTTAATGCCGGACGACTCCAACCACGACTTAGTCTCACGGCTGGCATGTACTGACCCATTATCTTGCTGAAAAATTTACCTTTGGCGGCGCCTTCCTCGCAAAAACGGAAGTAAATTCATTTGCAGAATCCGTATGTATTCAGAGGAGTTCATTCTGGAGGTCGGAAATGTTAATTCAATCATTCCGTCCAGCGAAAAAGCACCCCAAACCATCAGTGAACCACCACCAAAGTTTCTCTTTGAAAAAAAACGTGGTTCTTTGCGCAGATCACGCCAATATGAGTTGAACCCATCAGGACCGTCAAGGTTGAATTTCTTCTCGCCCGAAAAGATAACCTAAGCAATAAAATTGGAAATTGTATTAATAGTTTTACTTAGAGAGTCATCCTTACCATTTTCCAGTCAGTTTGCATGTTTGCTCGTGCGAATTCCAGTCCTGCTTTCGTATGTCTTGGCAGTAATCGGGGTAAATTTTTCAATTTTTGTCTGACAACTTTACTGGACCCTTTAAGAATGCGATAAACAGTCCATCGAGATACATTGATACCCAGTTCTCTAATAATTTGGACCGCACTCTTTGTCGAATTACTCGCAGCGTTTATAATTCGGCGCTTATCTCTGCTTGTTACATTTTCCTTTGGTCCACCATTTTTGCATTGACCGTAGGAAGAAGTATTTTTCAAAAAACTGCGAATCACACCTTCTGAACGTTTGCTTTTTCTTGCAATTTTACGGTTACTTAACCCCTCTTCATGAAAAGCTAAAATTTTTCCTCTCTCTTTTTCCGATAAAATACTTCCCCTCGGCATTTTAAGAAAAATCTCCAAATTGTTGCAAAATGTAAAAGAAACCCGAGAAAAGTATCATAACACGCGGGATTCTGCATTTTCACTGCAAAGCAAGCCTAGACTTGTACAGTTATAATACGGAATTCACAGTTTGAAATATTTAATTAGATGCCAGTAGGAAAAAATTGTAATACTTATCAACAAATGTGTTTAACTGTGCATTCCAAGGCTGCGTTTATAGTTATGCAACAGAGTGTATAAAGACATTGAAACACTCGCTCTTTTCTGTGACAATTGTGTTGGGCAGAATAAGAATAACACTCAATTTTCTACTTACAGGGCACACTAAGTTCGCGCCTGATCGTTACTTCGGTATTTTCAAAAGTAAGTATGCTGTCAGTAACATCGACACGTATGCAGATTTACTACAGTGTGTCGAGGCATCATCACCTGGGGGTTATAATAAAGCTGTATCGCCTGAAAAAGTCGTCTGGTATGAATGGGACAGCTATTTTAAACCACTGTACAAGTCACTTGTTGGAATAACGCAATTCCATCATTTCATAATCTCTACAGATTGTGTAAAAACAAAGAAATTCGCAGACAGTGAAGAAGTGCAGTCCTTTAAGCTTCTGTTAAAACCTATCGATCCTGAAATGCCGAAAGTTATACAACCAGCCGGTTTATCTTTTGAACGTCAGTGGTACATCTATCACAATCTTCGCAGCTTAGTTTCGGATATATCTAAAGTAGATATTGTGGCTCCATTGCCGAAAGATTTGCCATCGAAGAAACGGAAGGCAAAAACTAGTGAAGATGTTCTCAAACCAGACGAGGAACCAGGTCCATCTTCCTCAGGATCAACACGTAAAAAGATCTCAAGGAAACGACAACAAAGAAAAATACATAAACTACTCAGCATTATTATTTTTGGCCCATAATACGTTTTTCTAGTGTATAATCATGTCTTTATAGCTTATAATTCAATGTATTTTGTTCATTACAAAAAAATTATATTTTTTCGTATTTTTACTCTTCTTTCTCTACATTTTTAGGGAACTTTCAAACAAGTTATGACTTTTTGGATTCTACCACGTGAAAAAGCATCTCATCTTCCATCCGAATCAACTAAAAAGTGAAAATTGATTTTTTGACACCTAAGCCCCCTTTCCGTAGACCAGGTCACATATATGTAAAAACAATTATAAATATTTGTAGTTTTAAATAAACTGGTATTTCACATGAATCAAATATAATAAAAGCGCGCTCAAATTTATGTTCGGCAGCACGCATTCGTTTGTTGTTTTCTATTCCTCTTTGTGTTTTTCGGTTATTTTGACATTTAGTTTGACAGAGGTGCCACTCTTTATCACTCTGGACAAATATAACGAGACAGCTGTTAAGGGTCGTAAAAATAAGTTATAAGTTAAAAAGGCGCTGAACAATAATATCAGCTCAGCCAGAATTCAGAAGGAGCTCTACGACTCGCTGGATGTCAAACGAGGTTTCAGACAGGGTAATTCCCTGTTGTGTGACTTCTGGCGGCCGCCGAAGCTTAGTGGTAGCGAGTGCGCACTTTATTCTGTATGTCCCAGGTTCCAATTCACATCAAAAATTATAGAAAAGTTTTTTCTAATAGCGGTCTCCCTTCGGCAGGCAATGCAAACCTCCGAGTGTATTTATGCCATGAAAAAAATTCTCACAGAAAAAAACAATCGCTGATCAGAGTCGAAAACTGTAGCTCCCTCAGTTTGTGTTACAACATCAAGACGCACACCACAATTGTAGGAGAGGTTCGGCCAAAGACCGCTTAAGCGGTAAGTAAGGAAGTGACTTCTTTAACATTATGTCGGAAACGATAACTCAAGCTGCAGAAGTAAACCTGTCGGGTACTATCTTTTATAAGATTATGCAACTACTGGCGTATGCCGATGACATCGACATTACTGGCCTCAAAAACCACGCCGCTGTTTCCACCTTTTCTAAACGAACGAGGTACCTCCTGTAATCAAATAAATAGTCAGCGCATCCGTGTCTTGGCTCCCGCACCACAGTTGACAGTTACAACATTGAAAAAGTAGCGGACTTTGTTTATCTTTTAACCAGCATTAACACCAACAATAATTTCAGCCTCGAAACTCAACGAATAATCTCTCTTCCAAACAAATGTTACTTTGTGTTGAGTAGGCAATTGCCCAGTAAAACCCTCTCTCGGCGAAAGAATACCACACTCTATAAATCCCTCATCATGCCGTGGTTGTATGGGTGGACACTCTCAACATCGGATGAGATGGCCATTGGACTATGAAACCAGGAACTTGTAAGAAACGAGAAGGCGCAAATGTGAAAAGAGCTTTTTCATCAACAAAATTTGCGGATGCGATGGAGAGAATTCACCTCTGAAAAGTACTGAATTTAATTCTACCATACCAATAAAAACCATTTTCACCATATTTTGCTATATTTAAAGCAGATGGGGCTGTATTGCGGAGGCGAGCGGCTGCATGTGTACATAAAGAAGATAAGTAATAAATCAAAACAAAAACCATAGAAGAACAAGTAAAAACAGCGCTGTCTTCGGCTATGCCGAAGGCTTCATACCTTTCATGAATTGAAGAATAGTAAAAAACGTGTTATTGTATTACAATTTCGTATTACCTATAGTTAAAAGCGAAAATTTCCTTCAAATCAATAAAAATAATTCTAGTAAAGGCATTGTTATAAATTATTTAATGCTTTTCCTTATGTAATTAAAAAGAACTATGTTTTAAGAAGGGAATGGTTTTTGAATATTTTTAATATCGTATCGACGCTTGATATTCAACATTTAAAAAATACAAATAATTAGTATTAATATGTAAGACCTACATATGTCGGTCTTTGAAAACAGTTATCAGATCCGTAAATAGTTCCCAAACGTTTAACGCTATGATTCATGTGATATTGCGCTGAGCTTATTACTTTTCGCAATAAATATTTGTCCTGAATGTATCTTGCCGATTTACACTGTGAACTCCGATCTTGATGAATACTAATATATAGCTAATAATGGTTGATGTTTGTGCAAAATCTCAAGCCTTTAGCTGTTTAAATGGAGGAGTTATGGTGCAAAATGCAATATCTGAACAATCGGTTGTATGGGAGCTATATGTTATATTTCTCCGATCTTCATGATTTTCAATACTGATACGTAGCTAATAATGGCTGATATTTCTGCAAAATTTCAAGCCTTTAGCTGTTTAAATGGAGGAGTTATGGTGCAAAATGCAATATCTGAACAATCGGTTGTATGGGAGCTATATGTTATATTTCTCCGATCTTCATGATTTTCAATACTGATACGTAGCTAATAATGGCTGATATTTCTGCAAAATTTCAAGCCTTTAGCTGTTTAAATGAAGGAGTTATGGTGCAAAATGCAATATCTGAATAATCGGTTGTATTATATGTTATAGTCACCCGATCTGGCCGATTCCGACAAATGTTTAATCATTTGTACAACGACACCTGCTCACCAAATTTCATCAAAATAGCTCTAAAATTGAGGGACTAGTTTGCGTTCAAACAGACGGACAGACGGACAGACGGACAGACAGACGGACATGGCTGAATCGACTCAGCTCATCGTCCTGATCATTTAGGTATACTTTTTGATGGGTCTATCTCTTCTCCTTCTGGCACTTACAAACATCGGACCAAACTTAATATACCATTTCATTCTCATGAAAGGTATAAAAATAAGTAAACAAAAAAACCAGTTTCTGGATCGCGAGGGGAACTTGAGAAAGCAGATGAGTTATGCAACAATTGAGGATAAGAGAAGGGTTGAAAGGGAAAGGGGGAATCATCAAAAGAATATTCTTTCGAGTTTTCGGCAATTTTTGTGTCAATCGCCATCAGCGCGTGCACATGTACGCAAATGAATTGATGCGCGCATGAATTGCTTAATAAATGCTTCCATGTATGTATGTACATACATACGTATATAGTTTCAGATATTTTAGAATATTTAGCGCTGGTGCAGACACAAGTGCAGCTGCGGTTGCGATGCGCTGTGAAGTGATTAAGATTTAGCGTATGTCAAGGTTGAATTTATACAACGTGCATACATATATTTACATACATACATACATACATATGTATGTATATACACCTATCAACTAATCATTATTTACTAATTTTCTAAGTCAAAAATAAGTTTAATAAAAACATGACAAAGTTATATATTTTAATGAAAAATCGACTATGGTTCACTATAGATACATACATATGTAGTTTAGTAGAATCAAGAAAAGATGCATTCACACATGCGCAATTTTTCAGCACAAGTGCACAGCGAAGCATTGTACATATATGCATACATGTGTGGCGACTACGCCATCTCAAACTCCACTTAAGGGCCGTTCACATAAGACTTTTGCTTTGCTTTGCTTCAGAGTTTCGCTTTGACAGATAAGTTCAATGCATGATGTTATATGAGTCCTGCTAAATACAAGGCGAGAAAAGTAGAGCAAAGCAAAATAATGGGCAACTCTCAACTTTTGTACGCTTTGGCAACCAGCTGTTATCATTTCCACTTCATTTTTATTTTGGCGTGCGTATACACACTATTTGGAAAATTCAGAGTATTTTATCATTATTGCGTGTACATTTGAGTTTGATAGACAAGGAAACGTAACTACGAATTATTATTTCTGTTATTATTGCATATTATATGTATTCTATATTTTACACAGAAGATTAATATGGAGGAACGACCAATTGAAGCTGTTAAGTGCCACAGTTGCTCGATAAAAGCACTCACTTGTTCCGGAACAAATTCGTTAAGGAGAACGCATGACAAGATGTTTCGAAAGCTGTTGGGGTGTGGAACATTGCCAACAGCGATGGAAGTCACTGCGGGACAGATTCGTGAGGGCAATAGCGGGGCAGAAAAAAAAATCTGGAGCTGCTTCGGATGAGTTTGAACGCGTGTGCTGTTATTTGGAACCTATGATGTTCCTAAAAACCCAAGTAGCTCCTCGAAAGTAAGATTTATATATTACTGAAGAGATGTATATGTACACGTTTACTTCTAATGACCAAACTGGATCATCGTTGCCGAAAGTAATTATTCAAAAGAATGATGTGATAAAGAAGGTGAATAATAACAAGCGTTCTGTTGTTGGATCGAACCAAAATGTTGAGTTAGATGTTGCTGTTCGATTTAAGTGGGTACACTTGTCATCGTTCAAACCAACTGTTAACGCTGATAACATTTTGGACTATGTATCGAAGCATATCAATGTTGACAGAAACTCAATGCAATGCTTTAAATTGGTAAAAAAGATGCTGAAAATGATTCCCTCAATAAAGTGAACTTTAAATTGGGTATCTGTCAATCGCACTACGACGCCCTGTTCAATGCTGAGTTATGGCCTAACAATGTTATTATACGACCATTTCGTTTTTTCTTTCGACACCCCAATGCAAATGAACATTAAAGTAAATAACATGCCTCAACCAACAACCAACAAACTAACTAAGTATACGATTTACTATCAAAACGTCAGCGGTATGCAAACTTATATGGCAAGCAAATCGAACAGACTATCTTTATTATAGTATCCTATATTCCTCCTAATTGTACTATTGATATTTATGAAAAGCATCTAAGTAACTTTACTTCTATATCTGATGATTTAAATCAGTTTGACGAAGTTATTTATCTTGGTGATTTTAATTTAGGTAATATTGCATGGCTATCTGATAAAAATCTAACTTTACCATCTAGCTTCAAAACAGATATCGATATACTATTTGTGAGCAATCTCCTTTCGTATAATTTTAACCAAATAAATTCTGTTGTTAATTATTTAAATCGAATTTTAGATTTAGTTTTCATAGACGCCGAACTTAATGCATCTTGTGAGGAGTGTTTTTCACCAATCTTAAATAACAGTATTCATCACAAAGCACTAAGAATAGAGTTTCAATTTTATGAATTTGATAACAAAGTAAACACTGCTACCAATGAATATAATTATAATAAAGCTGATGTAACGGGAATGAATAATTGCATAGATAATCCAGAATTATCTTATAGCATTCTGCTCCAGAAATTATCTTTTGTAATTTCTACCTTCGTTCCAGTGCGCAAATCTATTTCTAATAATACACTACCATGGTTTAGTTATAGACCATGTCATTTAAGAAATTTAAAAAATAAAGCCTACAAAAAGCTTAAAGATACAGGTACAGTAACGGATCAAGTAAACTATACACGCCTGAGGAAAGACTTTGACTGTCTCCATAAATTTTTGTATAAACAATACATGTTTCGAGTTGAATTAAATTTAAGACGTAATCCCAAAAGTTTTTGGCAATACATCAACACTAAGCGTAAAACCACTGGATTCCCAACAAGTTTATCCTACGAAGGTGTTGTATCTGATAACTTAGCAGATTCTTCTAATCTGTTCGCTAATTTTTTTCAGCAAGTATATGAAGTCCATTCTTATAATAATAATATTGAACTCAATCCCTTACCATTGAATCAGATTGATGGCTTCAATATATTACCTAGTGATGTTGAATTAGCCATATCTTGCCTTAAAAGTAGTTCGAAAGCCGATCACGAAGGATTTGCTCCAATATTTTTTAAGTTACTCTCTCCAGTTTTATCCACTCCCATCGCAAATTTATTCAATAAATGCTTAAGTAAAGCAATCTTTCTGGATTCTTGGAAGCTCTGCACAATCTTACCAGTATATAAATCTGGTAACCGTAATGATGTCTGTAATTATAGGCCCATTACAAAACAATGTAATATTGCTAAAATATTCGATCACGTGCTCAAAAACAAACTGTTCGACCATTTCCAATCATTTATATCTTCTCACCAGCATGGCTTTGTTCCATTAAGATCGACATGCACAAACTTAGCTTTAATCACCAATAAAATTATTAACGCCTTTGAAAGCCAAGCCCAATTAGGTGTCATTTATACTGACTTCTCTAAGGCATTTGACAAAGTGGATCATAACATTCTTTTGGAAAAACTACGTGTTTTTGGAATTACCGGTGATCTTTTGAAATTTTTTGCATGCTTTTTAACGGGACGTAAACTTCTCGTTCAAATGGACACATTTAAATCGCAAGCATTAATAAATGTTTGGTCAGGTATCCCTCAAGGTACACATCTTGGACCACTTCTCTTTTTAATATTTATAAATGATCTCCCACAACAATTCAGGACCGCAGATTGCCTAATGTTTGCGGATGACGTCAAACTATTTTTGAAGTCCCACAATACTACTGATTGTGTTAATCTCCAAACCGATCTGAACAATTTCTCTGGTTGGTGTATATCAAATAAATTGTATTTAAATGCTCAAAAGTGTTGCATTAGTTGTCATCTTTTGTAAGAGAGCTGCAAAAGAACGCCCGACTCGCTTATTTTCAAGTAGGTTATATTTAACATTCACTTTACAACACTATTGTTATCTGTCAAAATAAATTGTATGTTTGTGAAATTTGTGAACAAAAAACAAAACAAAATGAGTAATTCAGAAGAATCGTTGGTAAATATATTAATTTAATCAAAAATAATAATAAATAATACATTATCGTGTATTTATTGCTTAGATTGTGTCAATGTGTGCTGAGCAGAGTGAATTAGGCCAGGTTGGGGCATGGGAAACAGAATGAAATATTGGACACCATTTTTGCGAGTTCCAGTTCATCCTCTGAAGACTCAGAAAGCGAAGTTGAGCATCATGAGAAGTGTTCCAACTTTGAAGGTACTATCGATGCAATGAGTGAGATGGACTTCAAAATTAACATGAGGCTGAAACGTGAAACAGTGGAGTATCTAACAAGTAATATGCAAATGCAAGCATTTAACATTCAGCAACTTGAAAGTATTTATTTCCCCAATTTTAGCAAAATACTCGTCATCTACATTTTGTCCTGACCAATGTGGTGGTGGTAGGTCACGTATTACACCAAAGAAGGCTGTTTATATGTATATTTGGTACATAAGCAACACCGTGACATTTAGGCAACTGGCGAATTTGTTTGGGGTGGCCTCATCCGCCGCATGGACAACAGTGCAACGAGTTACCTTATTCTTGGTAGCTATTGGCCATGAATACATTAAATGGCCGGAAGGTGCTTCTTTGCAGAATACAGCAGAAAAGTTTTACTTGAAAAAACGTATTCCTGGCGTAATAGGAGCTATAGATTGCACACATATTGTTATAAAAGGTCCGAAAGAACAAAAAGAGATGTATTTTAATCGGAAAAAAGCGAACAGCATAGTGCTTCAAGCTGTAGTGGATGCCGATAAAAAGTTCACTGACATAACTTGTGGTGAACCTGGGTCGCTCCTTGATTTCAGAGTTTTGAGAAGATCTCAACTCTTTCACGATGCTGAAAGTAATTATGAGGAAGTGTTCTCAAGTTCCTACTTTATTGTCGGAGATTCGGCATATCCATTGACGAAGTGGCTGGTGCCGCCATATAAAGACTACGGCAATTTAACCCAAAGCCAGCGAAAATTCAACGAAATACACTCTTCAACAAGAATGGTGGTTGAAAATGCGTTTGGACTGTTAAAAGGCCGTTTTCGAAGACTCATGAAATTTACAGAGCAAACGGATATAAAAATGATAACCAGCATCGTAGTCAGTGCATGTGTGGTACATAATATTTGCATAACTTTTGACGATTTGTGCGAAGTCAATGAAGAAGATGACACCAACGAAACGAGTCCATTTCTATTGGAAGATGATATCGAGGAGTCAAATGTAGATGCCAACCTTGATAGGAGGCAAAACCTTTTTAATTATTTCAGACAACAAAATCTAATTTAAAATATGTAGATCTTAGATTTATTTGTATCTCCTTTTTTATTCTTAAATAAAAAAATTTCAAAACTACCTAAAAATTAAAACGAATCTATATCAACATTGTTTCATTTCTCACAAAAATAATCTCATATATTTCCTAAGAGCTAATAAAAATTTTTTAAACTAATTTTTAAGGTGCATTCGCATATACAGAAATATCACAAGTGTGTCATATATTTTCTAAGAGCTATTAAAATAAAAATTTTTTGAATTCATTCGTATACACAGAAATATCACAAGTATGTCATATAGTTCCTAAGAACTAATAAAATAAATAAATATTTTTTAAATTCATTGACATATACAGAAATATCACAAGTATGTTATATATTTTCTAAGAGCTATTAAAATAAATATTTTTTGAATTCATTCGTATACACAGAAATATCACAAGTATGTCATATAGTTCCTAAGAACTAATAAAATAAATAAATATTTTTTAAATTCATTGACATATACAGAAATATCACAAGTATGTTATATATTTTCTAAGAGCTATTAAAATAAATATTTTTTGAATTCATTCGTATACACAGAAATATCACAAGTATGTCATATAGTTCCTAAGAACTAATAAAATAAATAAATATTTTTTAAATTCATTGACATATACAGAAATATCACAAGTATGTTATATATTTTCTAAGAGCTATTAAAATAAATATTTTTTGAATTCATTCGTATACACAGAAATATCACAAGTATGTCATATAGTTCCTAAGAACTAATAAAATAAATAAATATTTTTTAAATTCATTGACATATACAGAAATATCACAAGTATGTTATATATTTTCTAAGAGCTATTAAAATAAATATTTTTTGAATTCATTCGTATACACAGAAATATCACAAGTATGTCATATAGTTCCTAAGAACTAATAAAATAAATAAATATTTTTTAAATTCATTGACATATACAGAAATATCACAAGTATGTTATATATTTTCTAAGAGCTATTAAAATAAATATTTTTTGAATTCATTCGTATACACAGAAATATCACAAGTATGTCATATAGTTCCTAAGAACTAATAAAATAAATAAATATTTTTTAAATTCATTGACATATACAGAAATATCACAAGTATGTTTAAAAGCTAATATAAAAAAGTATCAAAGTAAATAAAATTCAAATAGGTTAAATCCAAAAAGAAAACAAGAACTTCATACTAAGGTACTTAAAAAAATAAGGGTGAAATTCAGAAAAATAAAAAATTAAATTCAAATTTGTTTCAAAACATTGGTTACTTATTAGCTATTTTTTCTAGCAAGTCCAATCTTTTTTTTCCATCTCGGCATCTCTCTCGAACTTTGCCTTCAACAAAGTGTTGAATTGCTGGAGGGATTCAGCCTTCAATCGCAGTTTTTCCTGTGCCTGCCACTTCCTAATTTCCAATTTTTTACTATAATATACTTCCCGAGCAGACCGTCTTTTTCGCACCGATGCAGCCGGAGTTGGTAGTGGCGAAGGTGTCGGCGGTGATAGTGGCGAAGGTGTCGGCGGTGATGGTAATGGTGGCGATGGTGTCAGTGGTGATGGTGTCGATGGTGATGGTGTCAGTGGTGATGGTGTCGATGGTGATGGTGTCGATGGTGATGGTGTCAGTGGTGATGGTGTCGATGGTGATGGTGGTGATGGTGTCAGTGGTGATGCTGTCGGTGGTGATGGTGTCGGTGGTGATGGTGTCAGTGGTGGTAGTGTCGTTGGCAGCAGAGTCGTTTTTGCCCTGGAGCTCAGGTGTATCGTGTGGCTATTGCTAATGATTGGACTCCTTCCAAAGATTTCGTCCATTTGCTCCATAAATGGAGCAAAACATGGGCTGGCCCCCGTACTGCGGTTGTTGTCGCGCGCCGCTTTGTACGCCTGAAGCAGCGTCCGCATCTTCGACTCCAAGCAGAGTGGTGTTCTCTCCGAATCCTGAAAGCATTGGTAATTATTTTCATTCAGAATTTTTTACTTATTATACGCACCGTAATGCCGAAGGACAACATGTCTTCCAATACGTTGGTAAACGCCAGCCTCTTCTTTTTCGGGTGCTGGAACTCCTCCTTCCGTGCAATGTAGCACCTCAAAAACCCATGCGTTTCTTCGCGAGTCCATCTTCTTCGTTTTTTTTCTTGGTTTCTGAAAAATAAATGGTATTTTATATGTTTTTTAATTAAAATCTTATGTGGAGCGATTTTACTTACGCCTGCTCCATTTTGTTTATTTGTTTGTTTTGATGTTTAGCGAAAATTTTCCAACAGTTTGACGTTTATTGGAAATTTTCCGTAGCACTTTCCAGCAACTCATTCACAATAGTACCATTTTTTTACTTTGCAACACTGTGAATCAGGTCGGGTATTTTTTAAGACAGTTCCGCTCAAACCGCTTATTCAGCTCAACCCGCTTATTTTGTGTTGTTGTTTACCATGTAATTCGATAAGCTACCTAGTGTTCTTTTTCAGGTCGCTTACAAAAGATGACAACTATTGTTACTTTTGCTAAAAAGTCCAATACAGTGGTTTTTGAATATGTATTAGATGGACATAAATTGTGTCGTAATAACACCATTAGGGATCTTGGTATAGTTTTCGATTCTAAACTGTCATTTTCAACATATGTGGATTATGTTGTTTCGAAATCCTTCACTATGATTGGTTTCATACACAGGAATACTACCGACTTTATTGACCCGTTGACACTCAAAGCTCTTTATTTATCCTTAATGCGTAGTAGCTTAGACTACTGATGCATAGTTTGGAATCCGTACTATCAACTACATACAAATAAAGTTGAGAAGGTCCACAGGGTATTTACAAAAATGGCCTTGCGTAGTATACCATGGCCTAATGGTCTTCCAAACTATATTGGCAGACGCAAATTACTTGGCTTACAGAGCTTGGATGACAGAAGAACATATTTTTCTATTGTATATGTATATAATCTTATAAACTCTAATATAAATTGTGAGCTCATCGCTGACCTAGTTAAGTTTCAGGCCCCATGTCGTAATTTAAGAAGAAACCGTTTGTTCGTAGAAAACATACATACAACTAATTATGGATTTAATGAACCAATCACAAGATGCGTTCGGTTATGCAATAATCATGCTGAAGATCTTAACTTCAACTTAAACATAAGAAGCTTTAAGTTAAATTTGTTTAAATACTTTAACTAATGTTTAGTCTGTTAGAATAAATCGATAGACGAATAAATAAATAAGAAATATACACATTTGTACATTTTTTTTTATTTGCAGAACGGTTTCCAATTCCAAATGGAGTCTTCTGGAGGAAGAGGCAAGCTGCGGTAGCTCTCCAGTGGAAGCCTTGGATTCGCACGTGTTGTCGTCAAACACGAGCAACAGCGCTTCAACAGCTTCAACAATAACTAAGCCTGGTGGCAAGCGTTCACGATTGGAGTCTGAGGTCGATGAGCGATTCAACCGTTTGTGTGGCGCTGTTGAAAAGTTCGTCAACAACAAAGTGCAAGGGCATCAACCCAGCCCCAATGCTGAGCTCTTTGTGGTGCTTGACAGGTACCTGCAGAAACACACACAGGAGCGGCAGGACCAAATGAAAATAGATACACTGAATTTTGATTTTTTCTTTACCAACGGAGTGTCTTTGAGTTTATATTTTAATTTAGATTTTGCATTTTTATTAGTTTTAAGTTATTTTGAATTTAATGGTTTTGGATTTTGAAATTTTACTTTTTGAATTAGTTTTAAGTTATTTTGAATTAATTTTTTTTGTCGGTTGAAATTTTAAGCTTTGAATACTGATAGTTTTAGACATGCAGTTGTGATAAAAGCAATAATTTTTAGTATAATTGTACCCAAGGCGGATTTATAGAAGGTGCTGGCATAAGAGCTGATTCGATTTTTTTTATTCACCTACATGTATTTTGTTTTTGCTTTTGCGTATGAGCTTTCAAAAGCCGTAAAAGCAAAAACAAAATATATTTAAATTTTGACAACTCTTACGCAGAAACAAAAACAAAATACATAGGAATTTTGTAGTTGTATTTATAACACCACCTTGTATGGATTCGCCTTGATTGCACCTGTTTATACAATACATATGAAATGTGATATTTTGTTATGTAACTTATATGTAAATTATTTACATAACAATTGAGACTGAAGTATTAAATAAATTAATTACCGGAAAGTAACAACCAAATAAATTGAAGATAAAACATGAAATATTTTGTATTTATTAAGATATAGCGATTTTTACAATAAAAGTAAGTAAGTAAAAATATTCAGTAATTAAAGATATCCTAAATGAAAAGGCGCCATTCGTCACAGACATACTTGCACAGTCAACGAGAGTTAGAACAAATATATTCCTTGAGTTGGTCTCTCATTGCAAATGCACTCCTTGTTGCATTATTAGCCATCATTCTGACATGCCTTCGCAGGGGTGTCGCAACTTCTTGTCGCCATAGACCGTTGACAACTGTGTCTCCCTGGTAATGGGTCAACATAGTCCTGGGCACAGTAGATGTTATCGTGCATTTTCACAAAATTGTGTAGTAAAACTGTGGCTTTAATGATACTTTCTGCAGATGACGGAAGCATATGAAGAGGAGACAGCAAAATTTTCCAACGAGCTGTCAATATTCCAAGGGCGTTTTCAATTACTCGCCGTGCACGTGACAAACGTTTGTTAAAAGTTTCCCGATCTGTTGACAGAAGCGTTCCTGAACGAAAAAAGAAGTTAATCTATGACTTATACTGACATAGATAACTTATGTATATACAAACATGGATATGGTCGCATTATACACCTCTTTAAGGGAAATGCTGCATCGCCAACCATGAAATAGGGGAACTTTACGTTAGAGCCGGGTAAAAAATCATCTTCTGGCAGATTTAGTTCTCCATTAAACAACTTTTGCCCGAAGCCTGAATTCCACAAAACCCCACCACCACTCTGTGAACCATACGCTCCGACGTCTTCGCTTGTAAAAGTATAATTCGCATCACAACTCGCCAAAAGGATGATGGAGTAGGTACCCTTATAGTTATAAAAAAGAGACCCAAAGTTAGGTGGGCATTTAATTGTTACATGCTTCCCGTCGATGGCGCCAACACAGTTGGGGAAATTCCAAATTGTGTAGAAGTCGTTGGCAATCCGTTTCCACTCATATCTATGCGGAACTGACAAATATATGCAGCCTAATTGACTCCACAAAACTTCACAAGTCTCTTTTACAATTTTATTGACGGTTGACCTGCATGGAAAAGCATATATAAGTTTAAAATTAGTATTGCAACATCTGCTTTTTGCTACATTACTTACGCAAGCGTGAGAAACTATCTGCATTTTGCTGCTATCGGTGGTCTGTTCTAATTTTTGGTCAATCCCTCCTGAACAAGTCAAAATAGCAGATCGAACACATCCTTGTTCACCCTGATCGTTTTCTTAAATTCCTCTGGATCGTTTGCATACATTTCGTCGAAAGATGCTGCAAAAAGACCTTTTTCATCGCGGTCTTGATAAAGTTTCCTTACCCATATACGACGCTTCGATTTCATTTGCCTCAGACACTCACGAATTTCAAACATTAGTAGCATAACTACTACTACTTCCATCATATCAGTAAAATTCATTTTTTTATTATATCTTTAAACAAACCACTCTGAATAAACACAAATCGCAACTCATAACAAACTACTAACGCAGAAACTGTCAAAGCGTTCTATGTAGCTGACCTTCTACGCCTCACGCTTTGTTGTTAAAGTTCGAACTGTCAAGCAAAGCGAGGAAAGTTCTATGTAAACGGCCCTTTGACAACACAGAAAATTTACAAGCACAACATCCACAATTTTATCCACCACGCCACCGCGAAAAACAGACACTCACACCACGCACAGTTTACTCTCTTCCCTTTTCTTCTTGAACCACTGGGATGAACGGACCAGCATCTAGCGCGCAACATCAAATAAATTTAAGCACACACAGTTTGATTAAAATAAGCATTTTTAATAAATAATAGTGTTAAAATATCCGCTCCCATCTTTATTAACTAAATAGCAGCCTAAGAGTGCTATACATGGATGCATATCTACATATTTACATATGCACATACCTACAACAAGAAAAAATTCATTCATAAACTCTCGAGTGTATTTCCGAAAACAAAAGATGTTCATTCATAAGCGCAAGCATTTCATCCCCCGCGCACGCAAATGCTCCCCGCAACAATCCTTTTCACGACGAACATAAAAATGCTAAAATCTTCAATTTTCAATTCAAACCATCGACGGTCATTGAAATGATTCAACATAGCAATATCAGACAATAACGCATTTTGGCAACGTAGTCTGACAAATTGCTGGCATTTTTCTAGAATATTCTCGAATATTCTAGAAATTTTGTCCAAATGCCCACCAACTCGAAAGAATATTCTTTTGACGGTTCCCCCTTTCCCTTTCAACCCTTCTCTTATCCTCAATTGTTGCATAACTCTTCTGCCGTCTCAAGTTGCTCCTCGCGATCCAGAAACTGGCTTTTTTGTTTACTTATTTTTCTTCTAAGGTTTTTGTTTTGATTTATTACTTATCTTCTTTTTGTACCCTTGCAGCCGCTCGCCTCCGCAATACAGCCCCTCTGCTTTAAATATAGCAAAATATGGTGAAAATGGTTTTTATTGGTATGGTAGAATTAAATTCAGTACTTTTCAGAGGTGAATTCTCTCCATCGCATCCGCAAATTAGAAACAAGGTGGCGTAATATATATGTTATATGTTATAATATATATCATATATCATATATATTATATGAGTGTAATAGAAACCTCAAACTTTTGTAATATGCATACATATATGAAAATTCAACACCTAAAAGATAATTTGCGGATATCCACGTCTACGATTTAATTAATTTTAAATACCTATATAAACTACAAACCCCTATGCAAGAATCCGTCGCACAATGGGGCAGCAGACCAGAAAAGTTGGCAAAAACTTATTTTTTTAAAATACATAGTTGGTAGCACTTTTCGTTTATTGCTTTGGATTTATGAATATACCAGCAACAATAAACCAACTGTTTTTAAATGCCATTTTCACCACCTCTCTTTTCACAGCCTTACAAACAAAGAGCTTATTTTTGCAATAAGTGCAGTTTGATTTTTGTGCATTTTCTATTCACAGTTTGAATATATATCTTCCAGTCGCTAAGTATAACTTAACAACTTTAATTATTTAACCGTCAACATCGGGTATTTATAAAGATTCATTTATATCCACTTTGTGCGTAATTGTGATTTTTACATTTTGGTAGATTTTTTCGGAAACCTACAAGTTTATTTTCCTACAGTTTCAGTTTTTAAAATTGGAAAAGTTAGTGAGCCCGGCATGATTGGCCGGATTTTTTTTAATTATCCTGTAATACGTATATTTATGTACTTAATTTAAAAAACAAATTGTGCGGATTTTTTACGTTTTGGCATTTGTTCGCATATATGTATGTGCCTATATACTACCTTTTGGTGTAGTATAGTTCCAAGATAACGGGTGTTGAATTCGTAAGAATGTTATCGAATGGACCTGCCTCATTTACAGATGATTCTCCAATTTTCGTTTTAATTCATTTTTTGTTTATTTCATTTACAATTTTATTTTATTCTAAAATTAACCAAATTATGAAAAGTGCTGCCGTTAATGTTCGCCGTTGGAGAGCCAAAAAAAATCCAAAAGTACGTGGAGAGTGAGAAAAAACCAATCAAAACAAAACGCCAAACATATCTGCCCGACGATGATTTTCATTCGAATATCATCCAATCCTCTTTGCGATGCAGCCGACTTCAAAACCTAACCTGTAACAGAGGGGAACAAGTGCAAATGATATTATTGTGCCTAGTCAGTTATTGTCTTCCAGCTATCTTGTATGGGTAAAGGGCATACCCGTTTTGAGTTTTAAGAGAAACAACTCGAACAAGGTTATCCAATCCTGGATGCAATTCAATAATCTTAGCCAGCGGCCATCTGTTACACGGGTATCTTTCGTCTTTAATTAACACAATGTCACCAACCTTTAAATAAGGATTTGTTTTTAACCACTTTGTGCGCCGTTGCAAGTGCGATAAGTACTCGTTATTCCATTGATTCCAGAATAGATGGACTAGGTTCTGGCCATGTTTCCAACGTTCTGTGAGGTTCAAGCTGGTTCTTTTTACAGAAGCAAAGCCAGCAAGGAAACGCCCACCAGGCAGTGGCCAGGTGTAAGTACCATTAAGTCGTCGATTTCGTTTGACAATGGACAAAGAGGCCTCGAGTTTAAACAAGCTTCGATTTGAGCCAAAACGGTATTAAATTCCTCGTATGTCAGTTTTTGTTCCCCGATAGTGCGTTTAAGGTGATATTTAACGGATTTTACTCCAGCCTCCCATAGTGCGCCGAAATGAGGGGTTGATAGGGGTATGAAATGCCAACGAACTTCACGTTCAACCAAATGGGGATAAACTTGGTTCCTTATGTAATGTTGGTACGCTATACGGTCCGCTCGAAGTTTACGATTGGCTCCGATAAAATTTGTTCCACAGTCACTATAGATATTACTGCATAAGCCCCTTCTGGCAATAAATCGGTTTAAAGCTCCACTAAAGGCGTCCGTTGTGAGATCTCCTACAAGTTCAAGTTGGATCGCTTTAGTGGTTAGACAAACGAAAAGTGCAATATAATCCTTTATTGACACGCGCCCTCTTCCTTTAGATGGCAGTATGTTAAAAGGTCCAGCTTAGGTCATGCTTAGACGACAGAATATAGGGGTGCTTTCTATCCACCGGTCACCACGCTTCTTTCAAACGTCCTCCGAGCCGTATAACTCTTTCTTGTTCATCGAAGTAGGGGTTAAGAGATCGAAGTACGCTTTTGTTTGGAAGCGGCCGATTTCTGAAAAGATGCCGTCAATCCTCCGGAAAAACTTCGCGTTGAATCATTCCTACTATACATATAACGCTGCGCTGTAGTTCAATGTTTGATAACGAACCCTTATTGGAAGGACCCAGCTTAGGTCGGCAATTTTTATAAAATCTAATGCAATAAGCTATCACTCGTAATGTCAATGAAAAGCTGCTCCACTTGTATAACAACAGCCTTTCGTTTACGTCTTCCTTTATATTTTGGTAAGCCTTTACACACCGTTTTTCGATATCAACATCGATATTTAGCGATGATTTCGCCATTCTGGAAACGGAAGTTGCAGAAATTAAGGGCCACGCCACCATAAGTCGCAATGTACAAGACGTGATGGTCTAATTAGTCGGCTTGATGTGTCTGCTTTATTGTTTTCTGATGCCACGTGACGCCATTGCCGAACTATTGTGTTTTCTAATATTCGGTTTATTCTGTTCGAAACGAATACTATCCATCGATTTGGGTCCCCTCGAATCCAATGTAAGACTATAGACGAGAGAATGGTTAATTGCAATACAAAAATTATTAATAATGAACTTTAACAGTTTAGACGCCAATACCGCTCCACATAACTCAGCGCGAGGAATCGTTATCTTTTGATTGATAGGGTTCACTTTACATTTCGCGGTAAGAATTGTGACGAATCTCTTACCGTTTTCGGATGTTCCTCGAAGGTAAGCTATAGCTGAATGAGCATGGATAGAGGCATCGCAGAATATATGCAACTCGCAGCGTTCCTTTGTGGATTCGAAATGAATCCAACGTCAGACTTTAAGTTGTGATACGTGGTGAAATCCCTCGCCGAAAACCTTCCAAGCCCTATGAAGCTCCAGCGATAAAGGGCTGTCCCAGCCAACTCGGCTACACCACAATTCCTGTAAGATAAGCTTGGCTGATATAATAACAGGATTAAGCTATCCAAGTGGGTCAAATAATCTAGCGATATTGGACAACACAGTACGATTGGTTGGGTTCTCTATTTTAAACTTAAAATCAAATTTAAATTCAAACTCATCGGTGAAAGGATCCCAGCAGGGGCCTAATGCTTTTATGGGGTCAACAGATATAAACTGCATCTTAGTTTTTAATTGTCGGTGCTGCGGTGGTATTTTATCCAATAGGGACCGATGATTACCTGCCCACTTCCGCAGTTCAAATGATGCGCTACGTAATATAGCTATTGTTTCGTCTCGTATACGCAGAGCAGAGTCTATGGAGTCCCCACCAGATAATATATCATCGACGTAGATTTGTTGTTCAAGCACCTTGACCGCCAAAGGAAATCTTTCCGCTTCATCTCGTGCCAATTGATGTATTGTACATATTGCCGTATATGGGGCAGATGCGGTTCCAAACATCACCGTTGAACAATAATATTCCCTAATCGGTGCCCACGGCTCCTTTCGCCACAAAATTCATTGGTATTGTGCATCTTCATCAGATCCTGTTGAAGGGCCGGGCCTGTTGCTAAAATATCTTTTAATGGTTTTCCGTTAGTTGTTCTCATAGACGCATCGAATACAATTCGGACTTTCGTGCTTACGGCATCCTCCTTCACTACAGGATGATGCGGTAGATAACAACAGGTAAACCGGGTATCACTTGTAGCTGCCGATGTACAATGCTGTTCCTCGGTAGATCTTACTGGCTTCATTTGCCCTAGCTCCAAATATTCGTTTATCGTATTGATATAAATTTCTTTTAATTTGGCGTCCTTCAATAAGCAGCTTTCCAAATGGAAAAAACGTTTGAGAGCTATGGCCCTGGATTTTCCGATAAAACAGGATGCACCAATTTCCGATTTAAGTAGCAACCGAACTTCATACTTGCCATTTTCCAGTCTCTTATGAGTTTTTTGATATAGACTTCCACACCAGCTATCTTCTGTGTCCTGCACCCGTGATTCACCAACCTCCTCCAGCTCCCAAAATTTGCTTAATAAATTGTTGATTTCGATTTCCATATTTCTCGATAAACAAGATATAGCTTGCGGAAATGGTAAACCTATTTCATTTTTTCCCGATATGATATAACCAAATGTTGTCGGGATCGGAAATCCACTGCCTGCTCTCCGAATATCTCTTAATATGCACTCATCGTACAAATCATTGCCCAAAAGGACATCCACGGACTGTGGCTCAAAGTACTTAGGGTCCGCAAGATGTAAACTCTCCAAACACTTAAAGTGTGTTGCTACTTTTCGCGTTGGTAAAACTCCGCACACGTTTGGTAAAATGTACGCTATTGTCGGGTACTGTATCTGGGCGTCTATTCAAGAGCCCACTGATATTTCGCCGCAAAAGCTACCCGTTGTCACCTGTGATCCTGATAAACCGGTTACCTCGATTTGGCTCTTACTACGAGGAAGACCAAGCATCTGCACTGCTCTTTCTGATATAAATGTAGCCTGTGACCCTTGATCCAATAAAGCTCTAAGGTAATGTGGTTGCCCAGTTATTGATTTTATTGTAATAACCGCAGTAGGTAGTAGTACTTCATGTTTCATACAAGGGGGTTGTTGACTGCGACAGTCATCTACACTCTGTTCAGCGGCCACATGCATGGCGGAAGCTACTGCCGGTGCTGTAACTGCTGTGGTGGAAGCATCAACTTCCCGTGCAACATGAATCAAAGTGTGATGTCTGCCGCCACACCTTCCACATGTACGACGACTACTGCATTTTGAGCTCTGATGGTTATACCCGAGGCAATTAAAACAAAGCTTATACCTCTCCACGGCTGCTCTTTTTTCGACGACAGTCATCTCGATAAATCTTGGGCATTCCCTAACTGGATGATCCAATTTCTCGTAGATAGGGCAAACGACAGACTTTTTTGCGATATGCATGTACTGACTTGCTTCTTGCCATAAGATGAAATACCTAGTACTTTAAGATACGAAGTTGCGCTTTGTTTGCTTTGTGTCACGCGATGAAGTGACCATCATGAGATACTGCTCATCTAGAAGAGAACACAATTCATAAATTGTTGGAATGTTAGTTTCTTTTCGTAAAGAGCGATCCCACTCAGCACGCAGTAAGTTTGGCAACTTTTTCACTATATAATAAACAAGAATTTGGTTTTGTTCAACTACGTTTATCCCCAGCTTTGGGAGAGAACTGACACAAGATCGGCACGTTTGTGCAAAATGCTTCAATGACGTAGGTTTGTCTCGAATCACGTTTGGCTGTTGACCCAAGATGTCCATATAGTGGGTGAACAAAATGCGCTTATTATCGTACTGCTCGTATAACATTTTCCCCGCCTTCAGATAGTTGTCCCCAACAAGGCTGACATGTTCAATATCTTAGCTGCAAGACCCGTTAAAGTGGACGTAAGGTAGTGGAAACATTGTAAATTGTTCAAACTCGCATTTTGGTGTACACGATTTAAAAATATTTCTTTGAACGCGGCCATTCGACGAACTTTTCACTAAATGTTGTCAATTTAATTTCTGGCAAAGGTACGCCGCTCGATGCCAAGGTTGCAATATTGGTGTTTAAGGCAGATGTTTGCTCAACTTTCGCAGCCGATGGCGTGAACATTTTCGTAAGAGATTCTCGAATGCAGACTACCACGTCTAGAAATGTCTCTTCAAACTGTTCACAAATTCCAGCATCTATATATAACTTCCGTATTTCAGCGTTTTTTGACTGGCGAACTAAAACTCGATGATTTGCACGAAACTCGGTGTGATATGAAGCTAAAGCCTCCAAACGAGCATTATGATAAGATTCCGATTTGCGGGTTGAGGAATCCTTCTTGAAATTTCGTAAAGTTGTTTGGATAGACTGCATTAGAGCCCTCTGCTCCTCCACTAGCTCGAACACGTTGATTTCGCCCTCTCCTTCAGCGATTTTCGAGCTAACTAAGTACAAAATATCAAAGCACTTACCTCGTGTTACTTAGGTTATGTAACGATGGATGCCCCAGCAACCGCTGCAGGTCCTCACGGGAGGCACCAATGCTGAATTCGTAAGAATGCCTCATTTACAATTTTATTTTATTCTAAAATTAACTAAATTATGAAAAGTGCTGCCGCTAGTGTTCGCCGTTGGAGAGCCAAAAAAATCCAAAAGTACGTGGAGAGTGAGAAAAAACCAATCAAAACAAAACGTCAAATGTCTCACTGCATAAAGGTGGCCAGATTTGGCTTTAGCTTCATATCGCACCGCGTTTCGTGCAAATCATCGAGTTTTAGTTCGCCGTTGGAGAGCCAAAAAAAAATCCAAAAGTACGTGGAGAGTGAGAAAATAACAATCAAAACAAATCGTCAAATGTCTCACTGCATAAAAATCGTAGGGAACTCATTGATATAATATTTTCTTGTGAAAAAATCACATCTGATGAAAATTTTTAATTTTTTTTAAATGAATTGGAAAAACAAAAAAATTTTTAGCAAGTGCCTAAAGATGAACTGAATAAAACATTGAAGCGCCTGAAATCTGAATTTAAACTTCGTTGGAATAAATCGCACCGAAAATAGATGTTTTTAATAAAATTAATAAAACGTGGCTGAATTGCTCAATTTGTTTTAAAAAAATTCAAGCCGAAAAGATGGTTGGCCTGAGAGATCTTTTGAAGAAAGCTCAGAGCATACTAAACGAATGAAAACAAAAGATTTGAGGGAATCTACGCCTGTTGATGTCCTGAGTTATGCTACTCAAATGAAATTAAGGGAATCGTATAAAGTGAAGGCATCAACACTTTTGATGAAAGTGTTGATCTCAGAATTATGATAGCGCAAATATGTGTTCAAAAACTTCATCAGGCCATTATGAAAGTACTTGTTTATCAGGTGAAGATGCTTTGGATGTGGCGGTAGATGCCAAGTTGACAAGGAATCAGTACAATATAATAAGATTGGCTGCTCGGGAGAAATTTCCTTCCTATAAAGTAATACAGGAAGAAAAAAAAAGAAATGTCATCCTTTCAAAGAACACATCAACGCAACTAATACGCTTGGCTGTACAACTTTGCAATCCTTACTGGACCACACAATATGTCCTCTGATTATTGCACAGAGGGCTGTAATAGATTCCATTCCCGCAAAGGATTTACACAAATTGCGTATGTACTCAAAGTGTGGATTCGATGGTAGCTCAGGCCATAGCTCATAGCTAAGCAAGTATTTCATGGTATTGAAGCTTCTAACAAATCTAAAACGATATGTGATGGAAAATCTATTGAAATTGAGCACGCTTTAATTTTTACTATGGTTGATGGGAAAGTTTGTAATGCGATAACCCAGACGGCATCCACTCAAAAGTGCTACATTTGAAGTGCAACATCAAAAGATTTTAACAATATTGACGAAATGGTGAAACGAGAAATATGAAGAGATAAATTAAGCTTTAGACTATCAATATTGCACGGATGGATAAGATTCTTTGAGTGTCTTTTGCATCTGTCTTATAAACTGCCAGTAGAAAAATGGCAAGTTCGAAATGACTTGGAAAAAAAGATTGCTGCTGAAAATAAAAAACGAATTTAAAAAACGCTGCGGTTTGATTGTTGATATTCCTATGGCAGGGTTTGGAAATTCTAATGATGGCAACACTGCGCGACGATTCTTTAGGGAGGCAGAAGTTTCGGCCAAATTTACAAAATTGGATTTAGCGTTGATTAAAAAATTGCACAATATATTAATAACTGTAGCCTGCGGACATAAAATAACTGTTGAAAAATTCAGAAAGTATTCCCATGTCACTGCTAGGCACTTTGTGGATAAATACCCTTGGTACCGTATGCCTCCAACAATGCATAAGTTTTTAATACATGACCCTGAAATAATTTCTCATGCTTTACTACCAATCAGCCAATTATCGGAAGAAGCACAAATGGGTTTCAAAAGATATCGCGAACACCATTCACGAAAATGCGGCCGTGTGGAAACTAATATTGACATATTCAATTCATTTATGCTAAGGTCTGATCCGGTAAAAAGTTCAAAGAGGAAATTTAAAAGAACTAATAACCAAAAGTTACCAACTGAAGTATTGGAATTATTGATATGTCCACTTATTCCCAATAACTAGTGATGGAAGTAGCAATAGCAACTAAACCCTTCCTAAGTTACTTTCAAATAATTTGTTTGTCTTGATCAACTAATTTCTTTTGTATGTTCAAGTTCTTTTTATTGTTTAATTTTTATTATTAAATAAAATAAAAGAAAAAAACCAGTCGCCACCAATCACTATATGAACAGTTCAGGTAAATCTGATAAAGTCTAATAACTTCAGTTGTAAGCGCAATATTCTGAAATTTGGTACACATACTTACTTTAGTAAGAGGAATCAGTGTACCAATTTCAACTTCCTAGCTTAAGCCGTTTAGTTTATGCCAACTTTTAGGTAAGTTTGCCCCACTGTGCGTCGTATGTTCAATTGTGCTACGATTCGTAGTATAGGTATGCTCAAACCCGCGTTGCCATATCGTAATTTGGAAATGTACGCAAGAATAACTAAGAATATGTAAGTTACATTGCTCATAGCAAACAAAAAGATTTATTATCACACTCTGTCAGTCAGCCGTTATTTGAATGAGTGATGGATGTTTCAATGCAATCTGTGCCAGTAAATTTAAATGCACCAGACAACTTAAGGGGTTATATACAAAGTTGGGGCTCAAAAAATCGAAAATATTTTTATTGCATATTCTAAAAGTACATACTTTATAGAATATCAGCGCGAAATTTCATCCAGATCGGATCACTAGATTCGAAATTACAGCCGTTCGCAGCGAACTGGACCCATCCATAATTAACTTAAAACAAAACTTAAAACGCAATTATCTCGGAATGGCATTTTTTGAAAAGTACCGTTGCCGTTCACACGATAACTCAAAAACTTATAAACCGATTATCATAATTTTTTTTTATAATTATTCGTATTTACAATCTTGTGTACTTGAACGATCGTTTTTGAATCCGAAAATTTTCGATTTTTTGCAATAAATTTTTTTTTTTAATTTTTGAGCAACAAAAAAATTGACGTTTTGAAAACCATGAATTTTTTTCAGAAAAAAAATTTTTTTTTGGAAGTCGGTTCGTTCAAGTACACAAAAATACATTTCTCTTCAATAATTATAGTACCTTTTTGATTTCAGTTGAGCGGTTCGGCTTGGAGAGCGTGAACGGCAAGGCTCTACAGAAAAAAAACGCTTCGGGAGATGGGCTCTAACTCGGAAAATTTTAAATATTTTTTTGAAATTTAACTTGTTTTTTTTTCTTCAATAATACTACCAACAAACTGTCTTTCGCTTTATTGAATAAAATTTGCAAAAAACCTTTAAAAAAAATCACGAACTTAGCTCACTTTTTCACCTCAACTTTGTATATAACCCCTTAAATGTGCAGAGGCGTTCCAACACACCAAAGAAACGCGAAAGCAAAACAGCGGTTTTGGTAGACGAGAAAATAAATTTGGAAAAATAGTAGCAAATTGAAAATAGTATGCATACCGCAATTGAGAAAACTTTCGATATAAAGAGAAAGAAACTGCGGGAAGTGCCGCGGCTCAGCCTTGAAATGGAAGCCCTTAAAAAGAAAAGGCTTGAGTTGCAGGAAAATTTATTGATAATTCAATAAAACCCCTTCAAAAAATTGATATATATGTATGTATATATTTGCATATATATAAAGGTATTTATTAAGCTATTTAATTTTTTACCTATATTTACTTTTAAGAAAAAAACTGAATTTAGTGTTACCTGAAATATTATTTCTAACTGTTATTGTTCAGAAAAGAACTGAATTTATCTATTAGATTTAATACAAGAAATGAATTTGAGAACAATATTTATTTTTTTTATTTTAAATATAAAGTTAAAAATTCGTTTACATTGCTTCTTGCAAAAAAAAACAAACATTCGCCGTTCGGAGTCGGCGTAAAACTGGTGGTCCCTCAATTTGTGTTACAACATCCATACGCACACCACAAATTGTAGGAGAAGTTCGGTCAAAATCGCTTAAGCGGTTATAGCGCCAATTAAGTAAGTACAACTTAGTTCCTTAATACCTAATATGCAAGTAGTTTTGCCTCCTTCCCGATATCTCTCCTCAAATTAATCTTTAACACCACTAAATTCACAAATGAGAGTCATGGCTACTTCCAAGAAGCCGAGCATCAACATATTGTATCTGCACCTTGTGGTCGCAAATCTGTTTAATAAATCCGCAAATCTGTTTTTTCGTTTTAATTACCACCATTGAATTTAAAATGCAATAACCCTTCCGCTTATAATATAAAAATCGTTCTTCTGTAGGAGGAAGTATTTTTATGTGCGTGCCATCAACGCACATTATAACGCCAGGGAATTTAGTTTTCTTGTAAAACCATATTTTGACGCTTGTTTTCTCTTCCTCCATCAAATACAACTATATCCAGTCTGGGCACAACCGGGACTTCAAAATATCTATTTTGAGTGTTTTGGAGAAGGTGGACTGCGCTAACCTATCGTCATGGTACTTTCCAACACTATGCTGATAACTTCCTGCAGCGATGAACCGCAAAACTGCCCCCAATTGACATAAAGGAGTCACTGACGAAGATTTTACACTTGACCCAACGCTTAAAACTCTTCTAAATGTGTCTCTTTTGAAAAGACAATTCTTCACAAATCTATCAGAACTTACGCTTTAAATATCAATATAACAGATAACTTAGTAAGTAAACTTAGATTTTATCATTGAAGCTAAAAGGATTAGAAGCATCTCGCCACAATCTCCTCTGCATACGCATGCAGTTGCTGGCCGAAGCATGTTTTTCTCTTGGAACAAAAATGCAGCGACCACAATACTCGTATAAGTATTTGAACGAACTTGATAATAACTGGCTAATAAACGCTAGTTTTGAATTTTAGTCTTCACTTGCGATAATATTTGATTATTTATTTATGTATGCCAATGAAGCCGGATGCACATATAAATAGAAACTATTTATTTAGAAGTACAGTAAGACATGAAGCCTTTTTGATGAGACTGGAACTGAAATTAGGTAACTTAAACTAAAAATAATAAATAAGTAATGCACTAAATTTAAGGTCAAAGAACAAAGACAAAATTGCGGAACAGAATTATAATTTTAAAAGTTGAGGCGAAGCGAAGGTGCTGTTTTCGATTTAATTGACACTTATGAGGAGTTCCATATTGTGAATTATCTTGAGGCAGTTAATGTTTTATACTTTGGAACAACAATATCACTTGTGTCTGCGAGATGACTGAACAAAGTTCAATTTTTGAAAAAGATGGCCAGGCTGACGATTTCTAATTATTTTAAATATTAATAAAATATTGCGAACATTTCATATTCATAGCTAAGTGGAATGATATTTTTAGTATATGAGTCTAGCAGCATTGTTTAGAGCTAGGTTTAATTTATTTTTAGATTCGTAATCAGGATTACTATATACAAAGTACTATATACAAAGTATGATATTTCTTAGTGTACAATATATTTTTGATAAGTGAATTTGAAATTAACGCGATCTGTGCAAGACAAACGTGAGTTTATTTTAAATCCTAGGCTGGTGACTATTATTTTAAATTTGTTCTCTGTTTCTCTCAGCATAATTGGCGATACGCCAGTCAGGCCAAGAGAGTTATGTGATATAGCTTTTCACCAATTTAACTGATGTTGCATGAAAGCCGAAATAATGTTTCAATTTTGAAAGCAAAATATTATGGTATACCTTAACGGAAGTTTTAGAGAAGTCCAGAAGTACTAATATAGTAGTAGGTTGTTTACAATCAAAGGCAAGGTGAAAGTCATCTATTACTTTCAGCATGGCTGGTGAACAACTGTGACTAGATCTAAAGCCAGATTGAAACTCATTCAAGAGGTTGTTTTCATTGAAATGTAATATTATTTGATTGGAAATACATTTTTCGAAAGTTTTTATAAAGCCGGTAAATTACTGATTGGTCTACAGTTTGAAGCGGAGTCATAAAGGTTACTATTAGGAATCGGAACAATATCTTCCACTTTCAATTACACAGATGTTCTTCTCTTTGGCGAAGACTCCCAATGAATTTATGTTCTTCTGCAAAACCTTGGACTAGACGTTAGCGCTGAGTTTAGATACAAGAAACGTTTTTTTTTTTGACCGACACAAACTTTTGGTTTTTTTCTTTCTAAGACTTGTATATATACTCCAGCGATTATTAGTAGGATTTCTTTTCTAGTATTAATAAACCATACTTCATTTTAAAAAGGCTAAAAATGGTTTAAGTGCAGAGTGGTTTTCTTTTATTAGAAATTTTAATATTTCGTATAGGGGCATATTTATCAAACAAATATTTTACCAGTATAATAAAGTGAACTAATTTATTGTTAATATTTGAAAAGAACCTACAAGAATTTCAGTCCAGTGACGCAATTTCGTCAAATAGCGCAGGTATATTTGTGTTCTTGTAATATCTATACGTCAATTAATAGCATTTCACAAAATTCTATATTGACCCCGTTTTAATGTACCAGAGTTGCAAAAGAACGCTCCAACTCGGATAAAATTTCCTTTAGTTGCAAAAGCTTCCCTGTTAGCCTCTTTTATGTAAGTTGCGATTTGTTTAGTGCTATTTAGGAGCGGAAAATAGTTCTGCCGGCAATTTTTAGATTTATGTAGTTATATATTTACAAATACTATGCAAATAAGAATGAATTAGGTCTTAAACCTAAATTTCCCATGTATTTTCTTAGGGGTAATTCACAATAGCGCAGTTTTTTCACTTCCCAACACTACATCTAAGGTCGGATATCATTTAACCGAGTTGGCTCAACTCGCATATTTTTCCAAGTTAGTGTTGTTGCTTTACATTCAATTCGTTATCCTACCTAGTGTTCTTTTGCAGCTAGGTTACAAAGAAACGGGCTCATTATAACATAAAAACTTTACATGTGAGCTTAGCATTAAAATATATCGCCAGTGGATCTATCGTTTCTTACAATAGAAAAATTACAGCGTGTGCTGAGTCTACAATGCAATATTTCAAGTCTCAGTTACACACATCGCCTCAAATTTTAAGGTCACGAAAAATGTCAAAAATATAATGAACCTTCTTTGATACTCGCGTGTTTATGTCAGAGCTAACCTTAGATTATCTTCGTTAGTGGCCATACACACGTCATTGTAAATGGTTTCGGCTATCCAGTTGGCCACTTATGTTTACTAATTTATTTTTAATAATTGTTTATAAAACTATAACTCATATAACTCAACATAAACTATATAAATAAAAGTTGCAAGCACTTTACGAAATTCAGAAATATTTTTCAACAATCTTCATAGAACTTTCAAACCTTTGAATCAGAATTTTGAATAACTTTTTGAGTATAGCCCGTTAAATTTTACTATAAGAAAGTTCAGGTTTCAAGTGGCTAAAAGTTCTGGTTGATTTTGATCATTTTTTTACAGGCGGTGTTCAGCATTTTTCCCCATACAAAAGTTTTTATTAATCGTAGAATAAAATACAATGTTAGTTGAAATATGTTATATATTAGGCAAAGGGAAATCACATGTCACACTTCGTCCTTTTGTCCTTTAACATAAGCAAATAAATCTAAACTTTTATGAGTCTCGCGTTTTAAAAGTTCAATCAACCTCTTTACGCTGATATATCTTCTGCGTATATCGGAATATTACTTCTTGATTTACTAGGGTCTAAGTACAAAAAAAAATTATTTTCGAGCTTTTTTCGCAGGTTGTTCATTTGAATTCACTCTTTTCGATAAAAAAAATAATTAGAAATGTCTTCAACCAGACACAATTTCGTTACAAAAATGTGAAGCATAAATTTGACGGAAAATGTGAAACTTATTACAAATTAAATAAAAGCGCTAATGTTGAAAATCGGCCAAAACTATTAATTTCACGATGCAACAGCCAGAATGCCCATTTGAGGCAATATATATAATAATAATATTTTTTATCGATTTGGGTCCGATCATTTTGAAAATGGCACCCAAATTTGCCTTCACTTTAAGATTTTGAGATATAGAGTGCTGTAGGTTTTTCATAGATTTGTCCCAAAAAAGATTGACTTTTTCTCAATGTTTTACAACAATGTTTAACGAAGCGCAATTCTAAAAACAGATCTGAGTTCAGCATAAAATTATGAAAATTTTGGGACCCAGAACGTTTATTTTGATGAAGAATTTGTAGCTAAAAATAATTTTTTTGCCATTTTTTGACAAGACTGACCCTAACAGTTATTTCTGGCACTTAGATGACAGTAACTCAAAAAGTGCTACTCCGCACATATTGCGTAAATAAATTGAATGTAGCTTTATTCATAAAGGGTTAGCTTTATTTGCTATTCCGGAGTTTTTCGGCAATAACTGCAAACAGGCCACGAAAATACGATTTTTGTCAATATTTCGAAAACGCTTCCATGGAAAAATAAATGAGACTCACTTTCGTGTGCAGCGAAACAAAATTAGTCTTTAAAATAATTTAAAAAAAAACAAAAAAATGCTTTTGAATATTTGATGAGAACTTAAGAGGAATTTATTTGTGTTAAAATATATTAGAAATTAATTAGAGAATTGTAAAAGGAAAGAAGTATGTAAAAGCTCTTGAAAACTTCTTGAGAAATTTAGAAATAAGAGTTTTATTTAAAAATATATGAACAAAAATTATCAGTCGTTCGTTCAAGACTTTATGGAGATGTACCTCGTCTACTTAGCATTCGCGAAACAACCACTTTGCCTTTCCGGATGAATCACGCGTATACCGTTCATAGATCATTGAACAACGGACCTGACGTGCGAATAGATACCGCGTACGTATTCATAGATATTTTTGGACTCAACTCAGACGAAAAACTGGCGAAAAACTTTAGCAAAAGGCGAGTAATGAACCACTACGGACACCTCTGTGTACTCAAGACAATTCGTTACCCAATAGCTTTCAAAGCGGAAGTAGAAAGTCGAAATCTTCCTACAACCTCCCAGTCCAGGGAAAAGAAGAATCGATTGGTTTTAATTGACGCAAGCTCAATTCTGGTACCGTACCAGATAAATTCCCCATACCAGAGATAAATAAAGTTCTCTCAATTATCGGGAGTAATAACCTATTCACAATTGTTGACTTCAAAAATGGTTTTCACTACATACCGCTTCGTAAGGAATATAGAAATCAGGGGTTTCTGTAAATAACGGATAATAAGAATTTCCTCGTATAATGTCCCTTCTACTTTTCAAAGAGCCTTAGACGATATCCTCCGGCAACATATTGGGGTTCGATGTTATGTCTACATTGAGGACGTTACAATATTCGGAAAATATGAGGAAGAACACTTGCGAAATCTGGAAATGCTATTTAAGATAGTCGAGGAGACTAATATGAAAATCCGAAAAGAAGAGGTTGAATTCCTGGAGACCATAATGAAAAGGACACTCCTAAAAATATTAAGGAGCTTCCTCCGCTTCTTGGAATGGCGGGCTATTAATAGAGATTTATTTGATATTTTTCCAAGATCGGTAAAACGTTTTCAGCCATTTTGCGCGGCGAATTTGGAAAACGCATCAAGAAAGCAATCCATTATTCTAGATCAAGAAGCGCTAAATGCATTCAACAAATAAAGAACACTCTTACTTCGCGGAACATTGTCCTTTCCCATCCCAATTTCGAAAAGAACATTGACCTGACCACAGATGCGTCCGACTTCCATAATTATAATAATAATAATTTGGCGTTTACATCATAGCTTGCTGACTATACGTAAGTAAACCAATAACTGAAAGCCACAATTCTACAAGCCAATTTCAAGACAAAATATGGATTCCGAAAGAGCTTTATAAATTTCCGGCATCGGGGAAAACTTGCAGTTTTAAGTTTACTTACATATAAATAGTTAGTTCACTCGGCGGTGTTCGATGGCGCTTTCTGCAAATACTGTACCGGCAGAAACCTATAAAATGTTTCAATAGCCTTTCAACACTTGAACATAACAAAACGTCCGTAATAAATTCGCAAAAGGGTGTGGGTGAACGAAATTGAAAAGCAATCTTCGCTATCCATTGATATCAATTATCGGAACAAAATCGAGTTTAGAAACAAAAGGAGAATGCCTATAGAAGTCATAGTTCGCGGAGGAACAGATGCTGGAACAATCACTTTAGATTTTTTAGCCCAACTAAGATATAGAGCATAGAGATGTTTAAAGCTGCTGCATGACAATTCGTTATTTACATCCATAGAAATATGATTTTCTTTGAAGAAATTCTACCATTTTATAAAATAAAAGGAACCCCCCAAGAGCAAATCCTGCGCTCGACCCTGGGCGACACCAATAGCGAACAGAATCAGGATAACCCCATTTTGGATATTCATAAACGAGCACACAGAAAGAAGTGGAGAACTAAATGCTTATTCTAGGAAAAGTTATTTTCCAGGAATGCTATGTAAAGTAAAGACACACAGTCCACATAGATATAGCCGCCAGGTACTGTCGTTCACGCCAGTGGACGCACGTCTCGACGTTATCGGCATCATTGCGAGATTTTTCAACCCTTTGCTAATTTGCGCCCACGCCCCTATCGAAGAGAAGGACGATGTAACCAAAGATCACTTCAATGAGAGCCTTGATGCCAAATTTAATGCCAAAGTGAGAAGAGAAGGGATTTTTTACCCCACAGTCGGTAAATTCTGCCTACACGGCAATCATGGCTATCTCTTGACGGGAAAACGCGAAATCAGATTGCTGCAATCATAATAGATAGTCAACTGTTCGCCACTCAACTTGCATTCCAGCTCTCTGAGAGATATCTGCGGCAATGGAGCCACATCTCTCGCTCATTATGTACCACCACTGAAGAAGTCATTGGTTTTCAGCGAGCTCGAAAGACCGACTGGTACGATGAGGAATGTCACGCGGGCTTGGAAGAGAAGGATGCTACCTACAGATTTTTATTAAATTTTCACTGCGATCCTTAAGTTTCACTCAACCCTTGCCTTCTTATAACTCCTAAATTTCAGAGCACTTAAGAATAGAAGAAATAATATCTCTTGATATTTTATCCTGAAAGTCATAACCGGGAATTTGGACTGTTCTATTATCCCAAGTAGGATTCTCAGTACCCCTACTTGGAACTTACATCATCCCAACATATTCTATTTGTTCATACTTAAATCTAATTATGACATAAAAGCTATCAGTAGAGCTCTTAAAATACTTAATCGATTTATTGATACTGGGATCTCACTTTCGGGAGGGATATTAAACAATATTCTCCATAATTACTTGAATAATAACTATTAGTTTAGTTTCAGTGTAGTCCTTAAAAAACAATGTGTTCACTGGTGATGATGATAATAGTAATAATACCGTGAGTTCGCAAAATATTTGGGCATGAGATATTCGGCAAGGTCACGACTGATGTAGAAGTTTTTCTTGAACTTTATTGTCATATGTTTAAGAAAAGTTTCATTTGATTTAAAGTTAGTTTATTTATAATAAGCATTTACGCCTTCGTAAAATTTTTTTACTCTAGGCCGTGAATTTCTCTCAGAAATTAGTGCCTCAACTTAATTTTTAGTTGCGGATGTGGATGAATCATCCAACTCATTCACAGCTTCTTTTATTGAATTCAATAAAAATTATGCGATCTACATCCATGAATACGTAGAGCCAAAATGCTTATTTATATTTTTCCTAACTTTATGCAATTTTTAAATTTAAAGAAAAAGTTCGAATTTTTTCAACTGAAGCCGTCTAACCTGCGATTTTATGTAAAAACAAAAACTCGAAGTAAACATATTTTTGTATATTGATGTAGACATCGAAATTAAAAAAATTTATGGTATTTTAGCAAAAATTAGGCAAAAGTATCGATAAGTACCTGAATAGCTCTTAAATCAATAATCCGATTGGAAATGGTATTCCCACATATTACATGATATTTAATCAAAGTTAATTACAATTAAGTGACTAATCCTTCTTTCAGATATCAATTTAGTTATATCTCAAAAAATTTTCTATTTTTTTTATATTCTGACTTCAAATTCGGGTTCAGCAGAAAATTTTAAATCGGATTTTTTACGCAACGTCTCAGGTTAGACAATTTTTCACATTTTGTCAAGTTGTGTATTGTTAGCTTTTTGCTGTTTTTAGTATATTTGTGATAAAATGGTTTTCTAAAGCACAGGAGTTTTGTGAACTTTTTAAAAGTGCTTCTTTAAAAGAAACACTTGCACGAAACTCATGAATATACGCCTTGAATGCTACCATATATGAAAATGTAAACAACTATTTTAAGTAAGTGGTTTCTTCTTGCGAACTCGTTTTATAGGAATGAGATGTATGAATGCCCACTATTGCGTAATTGGTTTAAATTGGAAATATTGGCAAGTTTCGAAACTTTAGTATTCGAGACAACACGGTTTTGCTTTATGTACATATATACATATATAAGCAATAAATAATATGATTTTGTGCAATGACCCTGTGAAATTACTTACTGAAAAAAGCAACGATGTGGGAGGTCGTGCCGCCGATGTGAGTCCAACTGGCGCATTTGAGCGTTGGTGGACGGCATTTCCAATCGAAGAGGCATTTATGTCCAGTGAACCATTCACATTCATCGTAGAGAAAGTAATTTTCGCACCTACGAAAAATTCCGCCGTGTTCCAAACGTTTGAATTCGTTATGTATACACTCAAATGAGAATGGATCTGCCAATTTAAAGAAAATGTTTTATATAGGAGTATAAGTATAAACAATACGTTTAACTCAACTCTTAACCGTTTTTTACTAGCTTTAGCCGAATTCGAAATATTGAAATGATTGCTAGCTTCACTGTTACCAAACAAAGTCAAAATATCATGGTAACTGTTGTTAATGAAGTCCAAACATACATTATATTGCAAAGCTATGTATGTATGGACACACATAAATATATGGAAATGATTATTCCAAGCAGTGTTGCCGTTGTACAACTAAAGAGGAAAATTTGTATTTTCAAGCGTCAATAACCTTTGCCCATTTTTTTCTTTATTTAATTGGCGCTATAACCACTTAAGCGATTTTGGCCGAACTTCTCCTATAATTTGTCTTGATGTTGTAACACAAATTGAGGGACCTACTGTTTTACGCCGATTCCGAACGTTTTTTGTGACAAGTTTTTTTATGACAGAAATACACTCCGAGGTTTGCCATTGCCTGTCGAGGGGCGACCGCTATTAATAAAATCTTTTTCTATCATTTTTGCCTCGGCCAGAATTTGAACCAGGGGCTCACCGAATGAAGCGCGCACACGTTACACACTCGGCTACGGCGGTCGCCTTTGACTATGCTTTTTGAAAATATTGATTTTTCGATTCTTTTCCAAAATTATGCGCGACGTTTGCCCCGTTTTCAGAAACCATTATAGGGTGTGTTAACAAACAAACTGCAAGATCGAAAAAATTATCTTCAAAAGAAACGCTACGTGAAGAAACGTGTACGTTTGAAACCGAATACTTGTAGATTTGATTTGACAAATTTTTGTTTTGCGCAAATATATGTAACAAGAAAAATTTGACTAGATTCCGATTCCGGATCCTAAATCTTTCAAAGTGTAGGTTCAAAGGTTATTGATTTTCCAATTCAGTCGCCCAACGGCAACACTGCTTGGAATATTCATTTGCATGTACATATGTCCATACATACAAAGCTTTGCAATATAATGTATGTTTGGACTTCATTAACAACAGTTACCATGGTATTTTGACTTTGTTTGGTAACAGTGACGCTAACAATAATTTCAGTATTTCGCCAATTCGGCTAAAGCTTGTAATAAATCGTTAAGAGTTAAGATAAACGTATTGTTTATACTTATAAATAAAATATTTTCTTTAAATTTGCAGAATGTTTCATGGGTGCGAAATTTACTTTCTCTACGATGAATGTGAATGGATCACCGGACACAGGGGTGGATATATAAGGGCAACAGGGGCAGGTGCCAAGAGCGGCAAATTTTCAGGGGCGGCGAGTTTCAAACAAAATTTTAAATTAACCCCTTTTTCTTACTTTCTTACAAGTTTCTTCTGCACGGCTCTTCATTGAAAGCAAACATTATTTCCACAGTCATCATTTCTCACTTTTAGTTGTGCATTCAAATAATTAGCTTTACACTGCACTCGGAAAAATAAAGTCTCTTTAAGTTTATTGTACAGTGTAAAGCAAATCATTTGAAGGAGATTCTTTTAAACAACAATAAATACATTACCGAAAATGACTTTACAAATTTCGGCTCATTTTCTGGAATAAAAATATGTAGACGCCTAGCTCAGCTTAGTAGTGGAGCAGCATGTTAAATCGTGATGATGTCACATTTGAACATTTAAAGAACTAAAACGATTATGTTTACTGTCAGCGGGAAACAATTTCTTTAGGAAAGTGTTTACAAAAATAAGCCATGACGGCACATGGAAGACCACCAGGGTCTGAACATTAGGTCAAAGGGTGATGCCTTTATGGCCATCACGCGGAACTCCGACATCTGCAGTTGCGGCAGTCTACTATAGACGATAAACCTGGATTCATGTAGATCCATAAAGATTTCAAGTAGATCCATATAGATTCTATAGCGGATCCACAAAATGGTATTTGATTTTTAACATGAATTGGAAGAAAATCCAGTTGTTCAGTGGCGGCCACATTTGGATTTTCTTTTCACGCGTGAACAGGGACGGCAATATTGCCACTTCAGTCCCCCTATTATCAGCTGGTCGGCAAATAGGCGGGCTGCCAGAGGCAAATACGCGAAATAATTGGCAAAAGCAGTGCGTTTTCTAGTCAAAGAGGCATGATATTTGTATTGAAATATTAAAATGGTTGTGCAATTGATTTTTGAACGTAAGTAAATAATATAGTGCTTAATTTCACATACAATTAATATTAATAATCTATACATGGGCATTTCTCTCATGTCGCACGCGACATTCGTACGCATTCAAAGTGAAAAAAAAACACATGCCAAAACAATTTTTTAATTTGATAAAGAAACTTAGAGCTCTTTAATAGCACTATATTTAGTGTTAAACATTTTTTTTGTGCAAGTTTTCGTTTTCAAGATAATTACATAAAACCATGACATTCGCATGAGACAAAAACAGAAGTCACTTTCAAAGTGAACAGTTCAAACACTGATTTTAGCGAAACCTGAAGGAGTATTTTATTGCAAAAATTTTTAGAATATTAAGCAATAATGTATCTTAATAATGTTTTTTATTTGATTAAAAAATATTAAGTGGTTTGTTTTCTATTAAACTTTAGTCACTGTCGCACGCTACATATCGCCCGCGACATTTTGTTCTATCAAACAAAAAAAAAATTGTTTTCAATAGATTTATTTTCACAACGAAATTTGTAAAATTAACAACATATCTTCAATAAAGAAAAACATCTCATCTATGTATGTATGTAAAAACAAAGAACATAAACTAGCTTAACTGATGTCAAAACAATGTTTTTTAATGGAATATGCAGTCCTACCTGATGCTGTGTTAACCGCGACATCCAGTTTCTTTAAGAATGTCAGTCAAACTGGTCAAAATATATTTATTTTTAAATTGAGCGCAGCTTCCATCGGAAAATATTGAAATCATTGAAAAATGCCCAAACATTTCTTTAATTTGGATTAACAGGTGTAAAACAAAAATAAATACGTCATGTTTGTTATGCGTAAGTTTATCACTTATAATTGCGCATCAGCCAACCAAGCTACGCAGGTAAAAATTGTTACCTGGCGGTAGCTGAAATGAGCACTTTGTATTTCGTTTTGGTGTGTCCTATAATTCTCGGCAAAATCAATTTGAAGAGCGAGCTCGGATTGCTTTAAGTTAATTTTTGTTTCCTCAGAATATTTTTTCAGTCAACGACTAACTAAGATAAGGTCGAAGATGTATTTGACAGAGCTATGTGGTTATTTATGTTTCGCCATTGTTGCCAGTTTACTTCATCGTCCATATTAGCCAAATATGCAATAGGAATCAATTGATCTTTTACATCTGATAGGCACTTCTTACAATTATTTGTCATGCAATATTCACTTTGAATATCGCAGCAAACGGCTTTAAGAAATGTTTGAAAATCTTTCGGAATATATGGAATACTTTTGGTGCAACTTTCCAAGAGAAAGCCGAAATTTGCATGATACATGCAAACACACATATTGTGCAGCATTTTATTCACTAACTGAACGTGGCGGGGTCGCATTTAAAAAAAAAGTTGATTTGCCTACCATTACGCTTGGAAACTCTTTTTTAAACAACTCATATGTTTCGGAAACCGTCGTTGACATAAATCGCTTAGCTACTAATTTGCCTTCAACTACAATAGTGTCTTTCTATCCCGAAGCTTGCACACTAACATTCTCATTCTCATAAAAATCGTTGATGACATTAACAAGGTTTTCTGGCACTGTTCTGCAGGATTGGTTCACGGTTTCTTTACTTAATTTTCACTTTTTACACTTACGATGTCGCACGCGACAAACTTTAAACAAGTACCAAGAGCAAAGCGCTGATTATTTTGCAGCAAACTTTTTTTAATTTAATTTGCAATACAAATGTCTGTTTGCTACCAATATTTGATGGCCATTGTGCAATGCTTTCGACGCACTGATAACAAATGCTCTTTTTCAATGTCGCACGCTACATCGAAATATACGGTAAAGCAAAGAAAAAAAGTTGCCGTAATTCGCTTTCCCATCGCTCCTTTAACATTTTTCTTATACTCTTTATATACAAACCGAGATTTAAAAGGGTAAATGTCAATGCATAATGTCTCTCATTAAGAGCATTAATCAGTTCAAAACTTGCAATAGAAATATTTAAAACATAACTTTAGCAATTGATCGACTTTGCCTCTGAATATTTTAAAAAGTGTTATGAATAAGTGCAAAAATAGTTTATATTAGTTAAATTTAATAGATTCTCTACACAAATATGCTAAAACAACAAACTTTTATTGACTTTGAATTTTTTGTCTGCGGTGGACTTTCTGGTGGAAATGCCCATATATAAAATAGGATGTGTGTATGTATGTAACGTATGGACATTCAGGGAACCTTCTGAATATTCAGACTGGTGACACTGTGAAGTCTGATTTTTGATTTTCGGTCTGCGGGCGGAGGGGCGTGGCAAAATCCAATTTTCATATTGCACGACCAATGACATATACATATTTTTATTTTTTTTTGATTTTTTTGAAAGCCGTTGTCATGCTTTTAAAACGAGATATCAAACTCTTAAATCGGTTATGTAGTTCCGAAGATATTTACAAAAAACCTATGTTAATAATGATCCAATATCAAAATTTTAAAACTTTCGAAATGTTGCATTCAAAAATTCGAGCTTTCGGTTTATTTACAAAATATTTACATCATTCGATAACACAAGATATTCCGCGCTTACTAAGGTGCAACATTGTACAATAAGTTAAAAATAATATTATACTAGCTGGCAACGGTTGCGCGAAGCCTCGCCACGTGTCACGTTGTTTGTCCGCTATGGACTCCTAAACTACTTAACCGATTTCAATGAAATTTTGTAGATATTTAGTGTTTGATTCAACTTAGAAGATAGGTCAGTTTTTTTTATTTGTTTGAAGTGGTGTTGCCACCTAGCTACAAAAATAAGAAAATTAAGTAAGCAATTGAAATAAAATTTTACAATATGGGTGTCAAATTAAAGATAATTGCAAAATCCTTTGAATGCACATATTTTGAAATGGTGTTGCCACTTGTTTAAAAAATTAAAGGCAATTGAATAATTAATCTTAGTGAAACATTACAATATCAATGAACTGTATTTGAAAATGCTTTTACAAAGATATGTTTTGAAATGGCATTGCCACTTAGCTACAAAAATAATATATTTGAGGGAGCAAAAAATCAGATTTTTTGAAATGTGTATTAAATGAAATATAATGAAGAAAGTCTTGAATATCTTATCTTAATCTTCTTCTTCTTACTTACTTACTTGCTTAATTGACGCTATAACCGCTTAAGCGATTTTGGCCGAACTTCCCCTACAATTTGTGGTGTGCGTCTTGATGTTGTAACACAAATTGGGGGACCTACAGTTTTACGCCGAATCCGATGAAATTTGCGCACCGTGTGCAATTTGATCTAGCTTAAAAGATAGGATAGCATTCAACTTAATTTATTGCCGCAATATTATTTTATTGAAAATGATTTGTTTATTACACAGTCACAAACGATTCTAACAGATGGCGGTATCTGTTGACTTGATTGAGTAAGTATTCTAACAGAGGGAGCTGTGTTGAAAGTACCAACGTTTCACATAAGCTACAATTTAATGGTATAACCACCACGTGTTGCTGAGGCTAAAGTATAAGTTAAATTTATTTCGTAGTAAACGCAATAGAGTGAAGTTTCATTGTTCTTACTTTTTCAATTTTTGGTATTGGTATCAGTGGAATTCTTCTTGCTTTTTAACTATTAGTGCTTCATTATTCAACAATCTTTAATTAAAATATATACATGTAAGTATTATCACATCGTTATATTATTACATATGTATATATTTGCTATACATCAAATCACACTGTATGATATATACATATATTTTGATGATTATGAGGTACTTAAGGGTCGAGGATCAAAAGTTAATTTTTCAGTCGAATGCCACCGAAAAAATCTAACCTCAACAACAAGCGGAGCAAAGAGGCACGACGCAGACGTGTTGAAAGAGCTCATCAGTCGGCAGAACAAATCGTAACAAGAAATGCAGCTCAAAGAAAAAGGACAGCAATGAATCGTTCACAATAATCTCAAGAACAGCATGACGAACGTCTGCGACAGACTTTTACGAGAATAAGAGCGGCACCAGAACGAAACATAGATAGAGCACGAGTACAAGAACGACAGAGGCAGCAGACCAGCCGCTCATTAACACGTGCATCATTTGTTCGTCTTGCTTTCGAATATGCACCAGATATTAACTACTCTACGCATTCAAAAATTGGTACTAAATTAAAATTAAAAGTATTTATAATTCAAAATAATAAACATTATTGTTAAAAATTTAAAACTATCTGCCTTACCTACCCCATTAATAAGTTTAAGTGTTACGTGTTATTTACTAAAAACTTTGAGTGCATTATCATTTGTTACAGACTTGAATACAAAAAATAAAAAAATTTTGTTTTATTTCTTTTGTATTGATTTTTGCTCAATATCAACGGTAGTAGAAAATCAATCATGGAGGTCGCCATATATTTTGACAAATGGCATCTGTGTAAAAAAGCATGGTGGTCCCCATGACTGGTGTTCTCCCACCGTTTTGCTTGAATAGTTTACTACTATGTAATATAATAAAAATCTTAGCCACAACAACGCGCGGCCGGGTTTGCTAATTAATAATAAAACAAAATCCATTAGAAACACGGATGAAATTTTTTTTCTAAAAAACTGAATATATATTTATTTTTTAATGCTTCTAAACGTATATATATATTGATATATGCTGTATTATATATAAATAAATAAATATACTTTTATATTGGCATTATAAGTTCTTGAAAACTAGCAGGTTTTTTGATATGTTTATGCTCTTATGTTGATTTCATATTTTCCGCATTTTTAAACAAACCTCTATTCATTCCATCAACTCAGTTTTATTTTTAAAAAATGCTTTTAAAATTCCCAAATTTGACTTTTCCATAATGGCACTAAAGGGAAATGATATAAAAAATGCAATTTTTTACAGCGCTCTCACAAAACAATGAGTTTCATATCTAGTTACCTATGATGACATAATACAAGATTGGTCTGATTTTTCTGAATTAGAGAGAGTAATCTGGGTGTGACGTCACACCAGCTTTACCATTGGAAGTAACTGAGAGAAAAACATCAGGATACTCATGTTTTGAAAACAATGTAGAAAAATGTTATGTTCCTAAAACGTTGTAAAAATATCAATTTATAAATTCTATTAAATAAATAAATGTATGCAAAATTGCAAATAAGTGTTATAATAATCGTGTTTATTATACAGCACCGCATTAATGTATGAAGAAAAAACGCAATAAATTGCAAGTGCTTGTGCGTTTTAAATGAAATAAGATTTGGCCAAAATTTTGATTGTTGGTGCACCTTCAAATCATTTTAAATTACCTGTTTGTGTAATTTAAGACATTAAAATAAAAAGGAAAAGAGCAGTGCTGGATTAAGTTTACTTCAGAGGTGAATGTGCATCTTCAAGGAGATGAAATTATTGTTGCCTGCTGGAAGCACTGAATAAAGCGAGCGATTGAAACTACGAAGGATAGTACTTATAAAACTTGTTTAAATTTTATCTACAAATTACATGTGTGTTTCCTAGACGCACCTAATTCTACAAATTGCAGCCAGGGGGTCTAAATTCCGGCTGTATTTTAACGGCGCCTCCGTGACACCGGGCCACTTCAGTGAGTAAGTTTGGCCTTACCGCGGCAAGGGGCGTTGTCGTGGTGTACCACCCATTTCCCCTCCTCTATATTTCTAGACCGCTGCGCTTGCCTCGTCGAGCAGGTGGTCGTACGACCAAGATGAATACAACAAAAAAATACAACAAAAAACACAAAAAAATTATCTTCCCCATCTCGAGGCAAGACAAGCATGAAAACTTCTTCTTCCCCACCTCGGGGTAAGAATGCGCAGGCGCAAGCGCCTAATGCGCCGTTTCGCTCCGATAGGAGCTCTTCCGGGCTGGAGGTGAGTGTTGCACGCCGGCCCGTGACTACGGGTGTTATGGCGGGGCCTAGCATCAGCAAAGCTGCGGGGATTGTGCTGGAAACGGCAGATCGCTCCGTGGCGGTAGGCACTAGGGGCCCGCCAAACACCGGCGCGGCTGCGAAGCCTAGTCTCGCGAAGGCAGGGGTCTCACGGCCTGGCCCGAGTGGACTAAGGCGACAAGCAGCAGCACAAAATTGTATAGAGGGCGTGGCAGCGATGGAAACTACGAGCCACGCCCCTCTGATGTTGGAGTCGGAGCGGTTCAAATTCGCTGACAAGCGTAAGGCCGGGAAGACGCTGAAGATATATGACGGGGTTCCGATGGAAACGATCCAGAGCGCGAAAGAAGCGGTGAAAAAGGCGAAAGCACTGCTGCCTAACTTCCGGGTCACTGCGGCTTCGGTGGAAAACCGGGTGCCTCCGTCAAAACGACAAAGATCGGCGGAGGAACAAACTCCGGCCTCGAAGACAATCCGGCCGCACTCCTGGGTGGGCAGGCCTAGCTTTGCCGAGGTTGCGAAGGACAGGATCCTTATTGGGGTCCTGGACCGAGGCAACGAGCACGGGTCCATACCAAAGGACCAGTGGAGGAGGGTGAAGGCAGCTCTGGCGAACGTCATTTTTGACGTTCTCCTGGAGAATCCAGGAACCCACCCCGGCCTGTAAGGACGCTGATTGGTACCAGGGCCACATTAAGGTGGTCGCCTGTGAGGACCTGAGATCGTTGGCGCTGTATAAGGCGGCCGTTGCAAAGGTGGGCCCTGTCTCGCATGAGAATTCTGCAGTAAAACCTCCATCACTCTAAGGTGGCCTCAGCTGCTCTCCTAGGTCGCCTGAGCAAAGGCGACGTTACGGTGGTACTCATTCAGGAACCTTGTTTATGCAACTCAAGGATATGTGGGTTGAGTGCCACCGCCTTTATGCCTTTCGTGCAGTGCTGTAAAGGTAAAATTAGAGCCTGCATTCTGGCTAAAGCAGATTTAAATATCTTTCTTTTACCTAATTACAGTGATGGCGACGTCACGGCAATTCTCGCGGAGATAGGGGGGCATGTCAATCGTGCTGGGATCGGCTTACATGCCGTACGAAGCCGAGTATTATTGAGGATAGGCTAAATAGCGAACCCCTTATTGAACCTAATTGTATCGGGGATCTAGAAAACGTGGTGGACGTTTTTACGCTGACCTGCTCAAATGCCCTAGATCAGGCTTGCCCTGAACCAAAACAGTGGGGCAAACGTAAACCCCATTGGTGGTCACGTGAGTTGGACTCACTACGAAAATCTTCTAGGAAAAACTTCAACAAAGCCAAGAGACTTAGTCTCGAGCTGGTATGGCTAGAGTACAAAAAGACAGCCACGCTAAGGAAGATTCTTTTAGGATCCTCTAACCCGGTAGGTTTCTTGCAAAAGCAAGACGGTTCCTGGACCTCAACGGGAAAGGAAACCCTTGAATTACTACTAGATACTCATTTCTCTTGTAGTACAACTGCGGAGGAAGGAACTCCCCCGTTCATCTCTTCCAACCCCGTCAACATACCGGTTTCGGAAGAAAAGGTTAAATGGGCTATCCAAAGCTTTAAACCATACAAATCTGCAGGGCCGGATGGGATAATACCTGCCTAGCTAATTAAGACCCTGGAGCTGTCTGCAAAATGGCTCTCTACTATTTCCAGGGCCTGTTTCAATCTGAATCACATACCGTTGGCATGGAGAAATGTCACGGCTGTCTTTATTCCTAAAGCCGGTAAAGCCTCACACACTAATCCAAAGGATCTTAGGCCTACCAGTCTATCATCCTTTGCTCTTAAGGCACTTGAAAGGATTATTAGTAGCTACCTGTCCGATGCCATCGACAGTCGACTACTGTCTAATGACCAACATGCCTACCGCAAAGGCAAATCTACTGAGACTGCACTCCATAGCTTGGTCGGCTATATAGAGAAGTCTCTCAGCGTCAAAGAATTCTGTATGTAGCCTTCCTGGACATTGAAGGCGCCTTTAATAACGTATTTCCAGAAGCTGTAACTGGCGCCGTTAGGGATCTAGGGATTGAACACTAACTGGTTGAGTTTATCGGCCAGCTACTCTGTTGCAGAGTAGTAAGGGCTAAAGGGCTAAGCTGGGTGCGAGCGAATTGTCGCGGCACGTGTCGAGGGGGACGCCGCAAGGAGGTGTCCTATCCCCACTCCTATGGCACCTCACCGTAAATACGCTACTGCGAGATATGGCATGGGGTGGCGCAAAAGTTGTCGCGTACGCTGATGACGTCGCGATTGCACTCAGGGGAAAGTTTCCGCAGACATTATGCGAGCTGATGCAACGAGCGCTTCGGGAGGTATCCAATTGGTCCACCCACTGCGGGCTCAGGTTCAGCTCAAGTAAGGTAGAACTTGTACTTTTCACGAGAAGGTATAAAGTGCCTTCGGTGACTCCACAGGTACTAAACCCGGGTACTGGTACCAAATTTCTAGGCGTTATTTCAGATAGGAAGTTGAACCGGAAGGAGAATCTAGCTCAACGTCATGAGAAGGCTTCCGTAGCCCTCTACACATGTAAGAAAGCCATAGGCAGGAAATGGGGTCTTAATACTCCTCAATACTCCTATATGGGGTCATCGTGTGGTGGCCTGCATTAGAAAAAGAGGTGAACCTTAGACTACTCACCAAGGTGCAAAGATCTAGTATGACCTGCATAAGTGGGGTACTCAGAACCACTCCAAATGAGGCCTTGAACGTCATTTTAGACCTTATTCCTTTAGATTTGTTGGACAACAAATGGCAGCGATGACTGCTTTGCGACTAAGAAAGACATCCCAGTGGCACCCTGAAAGCCAAGGGCACTCTTGTATTTTGAATAAGTTCTGCTCTATTCCGAGCAGCACGGATCGGCGCGCCTTGACATCGGTTTCTGATAGTAACTTTATTACACGAATTCCAAGCAGGGAGGAGTGGAAACTTGAGTTTCATACTCCACCTGATAGCATTGTCATCTATACAGATGGCTCGAAACTCGATAAGGAAGACACATCTTCATTTTTAGCGACAGCCAGGCTGCAATCAGAGCTCTGAGCTCTTTCACTTTTAACTCGAACATCGCGCTGGACTGCCGCCTATCTCTGCAGGAGATGGATCCCTGGTCACCAGGACATAGAGGGAAACTGCATGGCAGACTAACTTGAAAGACAAGGTACGACCAAGCAGATTCTTCAAGATAAAGAACGCATTGGTATGCCGTTTGCCACTTGCAAACTGCTACTCAGAGGTTGTACATATAAACAAGCTGACAACAGACGGAGGCAAACTACGACCTGGCCAACCTCAAGGCAGACGTGGCATAAATGGGATCGGAAACGGTCGCGCAGCGCTCTCTTTCTAAGAAGGGAAAACATTTCCAACGTCATCGGGGCATTAACAGGGCACCGTCTGATAGGGAAACGTGCTGAGAGGTTGGGAGTACCCTTCCGAAGTTGCTGTAGGAGCTGCAAGAACGACGAGGAGGAGGAAACGATCTTGCATTTACTGTGTAAGTGTCCTGCACTGTGTAAAAGCAGAATGCGATATCTGGGATCACCGTTTTTGGATGACCTTAGTGAGGTTTCAAGCACCGAGGTAAATTGCCTGTTGAGGTTCATCAGCGAGGCAAAATGGTTTGGTGAGTGGTAATTTTCTTCTTGGATGGTACAAATTTTTCCTTCTGGTAACACAATGGGCCTCCTAATATTGGCCAAAGTGAGCCGCTGCAGGCGGCTGCCACTCTTTATTATTAACAATAATAAATAAATAACCGGCAAAGTCGTACCTTGACGAGCAAGTTCATCGGCTTCGCAGTTACCCTGTAAGTCGCACCGGGAACTCACACAATATGTGTTGGAAATGTCTCAGCCATCTCGTTACGAGATCGGCGGCATTCCGCAGCTACCCTAGATGTGGGCGACGCTTTCCTGAGGGATTTAATAGCCGCCTGACTATCAGTGAAAATATAGATTACATCACCGTGAATCATATCACACTGTATGAGGTGAAGAGGCCTTCGAAATTGCCATCAGCTCCGCCTGAAAAATACTGCAATAATCAGGCAGATGGAAGCTGAAAGTTGTACAAAATTGTTCCGAAAATATCCCTCCACCAACTCTACTGTGAGGAAATTAAGTAGCGCACTAAGAGAAGCTACTCGCTAAACTCTTTCTACTTCCTTAATATTTACTTTTTAACGAGGAATGTTCTCCCTGTACCATAAAAAAGAATTGGCTCACTACCGCCGTGTAGATCCATTCAACAACCTTGGGTTCTAGGCCCAAGTTCTTGCCTATTTCCCTGCTGCATGGGTAAACAGCCGTCATGGCTTTGCGGACGCTGGGCCCCACTTGAAACTTGGTTTGTTCCGTTCTTCTCAACGTTACTCCATTTAGAGATAAGTTTTACATTAGAGGGCAACGGTGATTTCTAGTGAATAGAACTATTTCTTGAGGTTAACCCCTAAAGCTCGACTGCGGCACCAGCGCTTGAACTTATTGAATTGCCGTTCCACCTGGCCTGTCAGAGTGTCTAAATGCTTACATATGGCCGTTATGGCAATCTCATTTGCTTAGGCTGTCACATTTCCGCCGCTGCTTGGTATTTCTTTTAGGGTGATAACACTCCCCCTTACTGTTCACCACTGAGGAGTCTCCCAACTCCGCTTTTATTACTCTTTCCATGAAAAAGGTTCTGATGGACACTGTCATAGTATCACATAGCTGCAGCATGCAGAGCGATGATATAACTGCCTCTGGACTAATATTGTTAAAGGCACCTTCTCCACTTGTCAGTTCGTCGGCTGTTGAGTCGAATATGTATTTGTCTTTATTATTGTATATGGGTTCAGGAAGATGTCTGATTAGGCACCGCTTGAAGGAACCTTAATTAGTGCGCATTCTATTAATTAATGGTTAAGGCTCAATAACAGGAATGTATAGCTCCAAGTACATACGTATGGTCAGAAACAGAGTTTTCTCCAGATCCCCTCCAGTTTTTAAGAATTGTATCACGCCATTCGTTCGAGGCGGTTACATCTAATACCTCCCTTCTAGATGAGGTTATACGTGTAGGAGTATCCTTAACATACCACCCTTCTAGTTGAGGTTATTAATGAAGGAGTATCCTTAACATTGCATATCTTAAGATTATAGCAAAGAATGATTCACCTCGATCGTTGGTGTCGGTGCAGCCCCAAATATGGTGGTGGACATTTGAATCTGCTCCAATAATGACGGGAATATCTTGTACTTCCGCCTCCGCAACCATCTTTGCCATTAACAGGGGCGCTATCGGAGAGTCGTTGCCCATATAAAGATCTTGGTTTGCCTTTAACTGTGATATAGATCCGTGGTTAATCTTTACTCAAGCCATGAACCCGTTCTTTAATGACCCGAGATTGTTGTATGAGCACGATATCTACTTCTTTAGAAGCGAAACAGAGTAGTGGTGGGGATTTATTTGTAAGACTCCCACCACGTTCGAGGAAGAGTTTCGTTCAAAGAGCTCGCTCATCGTGGCCGAATTGGACGCCACCCCGCAGTGTCTAATACCGAGCCTCAGTCGCCCAGTTTTATTAGGTCTAGAACATCTTCTGGATCGTTATGAAACTCCGGGACTTACGCCCTGAACTTAGGACAGTTGGGTATTTCTTCTCGCCGCACCAAAGCCAAGCGCGCTCTGAGCCACAACTCTCCGATTCTGCTACTGGTCCCTTGTAAAGCTGCCCCGAACTTTTATCAGCGCACTTCACCATATCCACGCGTCTGTGCCATCCAGCACCAGTTTGGTGGGAGTCCCTTGTTCTCACGCTGTACCTCACCCAGTACCAGGCGTTGCTCGACAAGGCATGCGCGGCAGACCCAGAAGTAGTTTAGGGGCAAAGAGGAACGTCATTTGTAATGAGCCAGCCATCTTATTCAATGAAATACAAACTTACTCGAGCAGACGCATTAGTTCTATCATACCATTACTGGAAATACACGGTGTACTGAATGCAGAAGGTGGTGTATTCAGAGGTAGCGCTACTTCGGTTCTACCGTCTTTGACAATTCTCAGTTGCAATTAGACAAAGCTTGTTTTTTAATTGGATGCAACGGACAACTGTTTTTTTTTTAAGATTTTGTAGATATATTTATTAAATGTCCGCCTTTAAATCATCTCTCTCTCATTGAAATATTGGAAGTTATTCATTCTTCTTTATCTCGTATACTAGTTTACAAATGTTTGGTGTTTGCTGCTGGAAGGCGCAATCTTGTATTCTATCGTTCTTTCTGGGGATAAATAAACCACCCTCACTCAGGTGATTAACCCAGGAGTATGACGGTAGCTAGCCTAATGTTTCATACCGTCTTTTTCCAAATCCTCGAATTCGACTTGTTCTATCGCCCACTGTTCGGAAGCATCGTTGAATTTTTGTAGTATAATGCATGTAGAAATAGAGAAATGCATTTTAAACATGATTTTAACACTGCATATATAGTTTAAAAACTATGTTTAATTACCTGTTAGAGGTTCCTGCGATAGTTCCAAATTTCGTGTGTGATCAACTTCCACATAACCGGTATTCGATATTATTCCCTCATTGTGGCCAAGTAAATATGCCCTGAGGCAATATTTAAACTCTTGCTTATCTGAGTGGTCATGCAACTCACCTTTAGATCAGATTACGCCAAACACTTTGAAAGTGGAATTAGTAAACATATGGAGCAAAACGAAGGAGGCTTATGAGAAATGTCTCCAAACGCTACGTAACGAAGAGGAGGTAGAAACCGTAAAGGCAAAACATTCAGCGACGTTCAAAGACTGCCTCTCATGTTAAACACGTATTAGCGAACATATTCAACGGTTCGATAATGACTATTCTTCTTATGCTGTTCCCGGCCATGCAACTAACATTTAAGATAACTTGCGTATACCACCGTGTGATACTGAAATATTCCGTGGCGATTATGTGTCTTGGCCATCATTTCGAGATCTTTTTACTGCAATTTATGTAACACTACGCAACACGTAAAATTATTCTGGGTTGTGACATATCTTTTCTAGTTAATTTCGGGTCGCTGCACAATGGGACCAGAAAAGTTGGCAAAAACTAATTTTTTTAAAATAGCTGGTAGCACTTTTCGTTTATTGCTTTGGAGTTATGAATATACTAGCAACAATAAACCAACTGTTTTTAAATGCCATTTTCACCACCTCTCTTTTCACAGCCATACAAACACAGGGCTTATTTTCGCAATAAGTGCAGTTTAATTTTTGTGCATTTTCTATTCACAGTTTGAAAATATGTTTTCCAGTTGCTGAGTATAATTTAACAACTTTAATTATGGAACCGTCAACATCGGGTATTTATAAAGATTCATTTATATTCACTTTGAGCATAATTATGATTTTCACATTGTGGTAGATTTTTTTCTGAAACCTACCTTAACAAGTTTATTTTCCTACAGCTTAAGTTTTTAATATTGGAAAAGTTAGTGAGCCCGGCATGATCGGATGGAATTTTTTTCAATTATGCTGTAATACGTATATTTATGTACTTAATTGAAAAAGCAAATTGTGCGGATTTTTTGCGTTTTGGCATTTGTTCGCATATATGTATGTATGTGCCTATATACTACCTTTTGGTGTAGTTAGTTCGAAGATAAATGGCTTTTCTTACTTTGTTTTGATTATATGTTTGGCAAACGTCAACGACAATTACAAATGTTAACTGTATTAATCTATATTATTTTAGTTGAGTCAAACGTCAAATAGAAACCAGTGTTGCCATATTATCTTAATTTTTGGAATCTTTTAGCGGTTGATTTAACTTTTCATTTCAGGTGTTAGTTCAAAAACAATTTTTGCAAATCGTAGGGAACTCATTGATATAATATTTTCTTGTGAAAATATCACAACTGATGAACATTTTTTTTTTTAAATGAATTGGAAAAACAAAAAAATTTTCAGCAAGTGCCTAAAGAAGAATTGAATAAAACATTGAACCGCCTGAGATCTGAATTCAAACTTCGTTGGAATAAATCGCACCGAAAAATAGATGTTTTTAATGAAATTAATAAAACGTGGCTGAATTGCTCAATTTGTTTTATAAAAAATTCAAGCCGAAAAGGTGGTCGGCCTGAGAGATCTTTTGAAGAAAGCTCAGAGCATACTAAACGAATGAAAACAAAAGATTTGAGGGAATCTACGCCTGTTGATGTCCTGAATTATGCTACTGAAATGAAATTAAGGGAATCGTATAAAGTGAAGGCATCAACACTTTTGATGATGAAAGTGTTGATCTCAGAATTATGATAGCGCAAACATGTGTTCAAAAACTTCATCAGGCCATTATGAAAGTACTTGTTTATCAGGTGAAGATGCTTTGGCTGTGGCGGTAGATGCCAAGTTGACAAGGAATCAGAACAATATATTAAGATTGGCTGCTCGGGAGAAATTTCCTTCCTATAAAGTAATACAGGAAGAAAAAAAAAGAAATGTCATCCTTTCAAAGAACACATCAACGCAACTAATACGCTTGGCTGTACAACTTTGCAATCCTTACTGGACCACACAATATGTCGTCTGATTATTGCACAGAGGACTGTAATAGATTCCATTCCCGCAAAGGATTTACACAAATTGCGTATGTACACAAAGTGTGGATTCGATGATAGCTCAGGCCATTGCTCATATAAGCAAGTATTTCATGGTATTGAAGCTTCTAACAAATCTAAAACGATATGTGATGGAAAATCTATTGAAATTGAGCACGCTTTAATTTTTACTATGGTTGATGGGAAAGTTTGTAATGCGATAACCCAGACGGCATCCACTCAAAAGTGCTACATTTGAAGTGCAACATCAAAAGATTTTAACAATATTGACGAAATGGTGAAACGTGAAATACGAAGAGATAATTTAAGCTTTAGACTAGCAATATTGCACGGATGGATAAGATTATTTGAGTGTCTTTTGCATCTGTCTTATAAACTGCCAGTAGAAAAATGGCAAGTTCGAAATGACTTGGAAAAAAAGATTGCTGCTGAAAATAAAAAACGAATTTAAAAAACGCTGCGGTTTGATTGTTGATATTCCTATGGCAGGGTTTGGAAATTCTAATGATGGCAACACTGCGCGACGATGCTTTAGGGAGGCAGAAGTTTCGGCCAAATTTACAAAATTGGATTTAGCGTTGATTAAAAAATTGCACAATATATTAATAACTGTAGCCTGCGGACATAAAATAACTGTTGAAAAATTCAGAAAGTATTCCCATGTTACTGCTAGGCACTTTGTGGATAAATACCCTTGGTACCGTATGCCTCCAACAATGCATAAGTTTTTAATACATGGCCCTGAAATAATTTCTCATGCTTTACTACCAATCAGCCAATTATCGGAAGAAGCACAAATGGGTTTCAAAAGATATCGCGAACACCATTCACGGAAATGTGGCCGTGTGGAAACTAATATTGACATATTCAATTCATTTATGCTAAGGTCTGATCCGGTAAAAAGTTCAAAGAGGAAATTTAAAAGAACTAATAACCAAAAGTTACCAACTGAAGTATTGGAATTATTGATATGTCCGCTTATTTCTAATAACGATGAAGAATATGATGATATTTACGATGATGACGGTCCATAAAATGAAAATTTGTCTAGTGATGAAAGTAGCACTTCCTAAGTTACTTTCAAATAATTTGTTTATCTTGACCAACTAATTTCTTTTGTATTGTTTAAATTCTTTTTATAGTTTAACTTTTATTATTGAAATAAAGTAAAATAAAATAAAATAAATCTGATAAAGTCTAATAACTTCGGTAAGAGGACTCAGTGTACCAATTTTCAACTTCCTAGCTTAAGCCGCTTAGTTGATGTCAACTTTTAGGTCTTTCTGTCCCACTGTGCGCTGATAACGATTATACCATTAAAAAGCTGTGGCTTTAACTTTGCGGGCGTGGCATTAAAAATTTAAAGAACTAGCCTTTTTCTGACTTTTTTTGGTCAATGCATCATAAAAGATATTAAATTCTGGCATATGTTAAGCACTAGATTTGTAGAGGAGACTTCAATGCTGAAAACTGTATACTCAGTTATGAAGGTTTCATTTAAATCTTCGAGATACAGCGCACGAAAGTCGAAAAATGATCGAAAATGGTTTTTTTTTACATTTTTTAAAACATAACAGTTTAGTCCATAACATAATTTTTTTTAAATTAAAAAAAATTAAAATTTCAGAAATTAATTCAAAATACTGGGGAATGGGAACCTAGTTCAAAATTAATCTTTCTTTAGCATATAATCAGTAATATTTTTTTGTTTTTGTTTGGTTTCATTAAATCTTTGGTTTCATTAAATTCCGGTCCAACTCTCACTGAGAATCGTCGTATGTTTATCAGTTGTATTGCTACATAAAATAAGTAAGAACAAAGAACAACAAAACCAAAAACACAAAACCAAAGCAAAAAAACCTATACCTGTTTATAAGGTAAAAACACTAACTAATAAGTGCAGCTGCAGACTAGACAGCAACAACATGAGTGATGTTGACGATGACAATGCCGTTATGGAATGGCAAAAAGTAAAAAGCAACCAGCAAAAAAATCAAGCCAGATCTCACCAAATGTGACTAGAAAACAACCAGCATTGGATTTTACTTCAAAAAATGCAAACCAATTTTATATTTTGAGTGACGATGACGAAGACTCTTTCCGGAATAAAGCAAACAAAACAACCCCTGAAAATGAGAGCAAAAGCAAACATGCAGTTGAACAAGACCCCGAGGCTGGCAAGATAACTGATGCACTGGAGTCTCCAAAGCCGTCACCAATTTATATGGCTGATGTTTGTGACATTGAAACTCGTTCTTTTTGGATTTTGTATCCAGGGGCACTTTTTTCACAAGCAGAGACATACGTTTTATCTTGTAGGCAACGTTAAAATAATTCGGTTTCGTCCACATTATATATTTGTGACTCGATTAACCCCATTTCAGCGACTTTTTAACGAAATTTGTGAATAAACGGAGTGATCGAATCTACATCACTAGAAAGAATTTCACCTCCAATTTTTAAAATACAAATACCGTGCCGCTTTTTAAATTTAAAAACCATCCATCGCTTCCTTGGAATGAGTTTTCATTTTTATCGGGACATTCTTCACTAAAAATTTGTTTAGCTTTTTCCTTTTATATTGGTCCAGTCAATGTACTCTTCCTTTCACGTTGGTTTAAAAACCACGTATAGAGACGACTTTCCATTTTCGGATATTCAGCACTATGTATATATTTATTTGCTGCTTCCTATTAGGTGTTGGAAACAGCATTTAATATAGATGATCTATTTGACTTGATATAGCTGATGGCAGATTTGGTCACATTGAAATTTAGCGCTAGGCGGTTCCCTTGAACTCCTTTGTCCAGCTTTTCCAATATCTTTGCTTTGGTTTTGAAAGATAAAGTTTTTTTTTACGTTTATTTGACATTGTTAATAAGTTACATTCACTTTTCGATAGAGTCTACCAAAGTATGTAGACGCGTATCAAATTTCACACACGAATTACCAAAATGCACCAAAAATATGACAAAACAAAAATGCAAAAGGAATCAAATACATAACTTGGTGATTCCCCTTTTTGTTTTAACTTTGTTGAATGAAATAAAAACAAAAAGGGAATTCCCTTGTGTTAAAAATTAAAAAAAAATGTTCAGAAATTAGAACCTCAAGCTCTAATTTCAGAGCGTTCAGTGCATTAAAATCACTGGTTCTAATTCATGAATATTGTAATTTCTGAGAGTTATAATTTGTGTGCGTCTACTGTATTGCACTTTAAAGTCCAAAAAATATGGGCAAACTGTAGCGTAATATGTACATAGGTGAAAACAAAAGCTATGAATAAGAACGAGACGGTTCACGATCGTCGTAGCTTAATAAAACAACAACAATTTTTGCAAATATTCTTAGAAAGTGTACAAACTTGTAAAATTGTCATAAGCAACGGTACTTTAATGTTTCTTTTGATTTCTTTTTGCCCTCTTGTTTTGTTGTGAATTAATGCTATGTAAACATTGTAATTTTTTACTTTTACGCACAATGTCATCAAGAAATTGCAAGCATTCCGCAAATTCATTCTGTTATGTTTGCGGTGAGTATATTAATGAAAAAGCTAAAAAAATTGATTAGCTTCAGGCTTGTTTCAAGCTACCTATTAAGAACCAAGATAAGAAATGGGCACCAAATTTCTGTTGTTATCAGTGCAAAGCAACTTTATCAAGTAAGTAGAACCAAATATTGTAGTAGTACTATACTAGCATTTACATAAATTTCTTGTTGCAGACTGGTATAATGGAAATTCAAAACATTTACGATTTTCAGTTCCCAGAATATGGAGAGAACCTACTAATCACTTTAATGATTATTATTTCTGTATTGTTGAGCCAAAAAGAGGTAGGGCGGCAAAGAATACTATATATCCGCATGGGCGGCGTTTACTGTGGGTATGGTGGGTAGTTGTACCCACACGGAATTTTTCGAGTGGGTAATTACCCACTCGAAAAATAACCTACAAAAAAGAAATTAAATAAACTTAACTGGAAAAAAAATATTTTTTTTTGTTGAAGTTTTCAACACTTCTTCTAATTGTCAAATAGCATTCGATTAACATTGCAAATTCTCTAAAAAATCGATAGCAGTCATTGTTATATGGCTCATCCCTTAAAATATAGCAAAACAATTTGACCTAAAACCGGTTTCTAAGCGTTTTTTTTATTGTATAACAATGGACAAGTTTGTCGTGAGAAAAAAAGAATAAATACAGAGAGCGTGGATGATGCTGTAGCTGAACAACTTAGTTCTAACGCAGAAAGCGTGGATGATGCTGTTAGACAGCATATTGAAGGTGGACAATTAAATGCTAATGCAGATAGCGTGGATAAGTGTTCTGAAAATGGTAAGTAATTTTATTGTTTAATATAGGTCAAAACTGAAAGGTGAATATTTTTCTAGCGAATAGTATAAAAATTGCTTCTCAACTTTCAAATTTTGAGCGCTGGCAGCAAAAATTTCAATGGCTTCAACTCAATAATAAAAACAAAGCAATTTGTAGCATTTGCAGTGAGTCGTGCGAAAAAAAAACTTACGATTAAATTTGATTCTCGTTCCAATCAATCCAAACATGCTTGGGTTGACGAAGGTTTCAACAATTGGAAGCACGCGGCTGAGAGAATAAAATCTCATTCACTAAGTGCATTACATACATATTGAGAGCGTTGAAAATTTAAGGAGTGTTTCAACTACAAATGTTGTACAGAAATTATCAACTGCACACCTGAAACAGATGATGGAGAATAGAACTGCGCTCCAGAAAATATTTAGTACCTTGTTAGTTCTGGCACAACAAGGTCTTCCTATAAGAGGACATAATGATGATAAAAAGTCAAATTTCTTGGCCATTCTAAATGCTCGAGCAGAAGACGTGCCAGAGCTAAAATCTTGGTTGAAAAGAGATGGCTTCAAATGGTTTCACCACGATATTCAAAACGAAATCTTAGACCTAATGGCCACTGCTACTTTGACCCCGATTATGGAAGAAATACGAAACGCAGAATTTTTCTCAATTTTATTAGATGAAACTGCAGATGTCGCAAGTGTTGAGCAAGTGTCCATTTGCCTAAGATATGTCACTAAAGATTTGAATGCCAGTGAATATTTTGTCGGTTTTTTTTCAACACCGGACACAAAGTCCCAAACTTTATTTAACCTAGTTAATGCAGTATTGGCGCAATATAAATTACCTCTTTCCAAACTCAGAGGTCAATGCTATGATGGTGCTTCAAATGTTAGTGGTAAGATTTCTGGGCTACAGAAACGCATTCGTGAGGAAGAGCCTCGGGCTTTGTTTGTTCACTGTAACGCACACAACCTCAACCTTGTTGTTCAAGATTCGCTACAAAAAATTAATATTGCTCGAAAATTTATTGGAATAATTAAAGATCTAATAAACTTTGTACGAGATTCTCCTAAACGCTTGGACCAATTTAAACAATTTCAGAATGAAACAGACCAAAAGAAAGACATTCTTTTGCCGTCTCTTGCAGCCTATTGTCCGACTAGGTACGTAAAAATAAATTTGTGTATGATTTTATTTTAATATATTTTATTTTTACTATTTTCTTCATTACAGATGGGTGTTACGTGTAAAATCCCTGAAGGCTGTTAGAGCGAATTACGCTGTATTGCTAAAATTTTTTCTTTGTCGATCTACGGATAAAGAAATAGACAGTTCTGTGTCAGCCAAAGCGTTAGGGTTTTTTGAGTTCATGGCATCGTTCGAATGCTTTTTTATGTTAACAATGATAATCGAAATTTTTAATCGCATCGAAATATTGAACACCGAACTCCAAAAATCAAACCTTTCTGTTATTGACTCCTACAAAAAAGTGAATGCTGTACGTGCAGTTTTGGAAGCTTCTGGTGAAACCAAGTTTGAAGAAGCTTGGAAAAAGAGTACGCAAGGCGCTGTCGAACTTGAACTTGATGACCCTATGCTTCCTCGTCAACGCAAAATAAGTAAACGGCTCGAGCAAGGCACAAGCGAAGCCCTTATATTTAAATCGCCTGAAGAATATTATAGGAAACAGTTCTTTGAAGTGTACGACCAGCTGATTGAGTCGCTCAGAAGTCGATTCGAAAATGATTCTGCTCAATTTTTCAAATTATTGGAACAATTTACATTGTGCGCAACAGAAAATGTAGATGAAGTCCTTAAATTTTATGAAAAAGATTTTGACAAGGAACGACTTTTAAGCGACAGAGATATGTTTTGGCTATTGGTGAAACGGCAAAAAAGAAGTGTCAAAACGTTCCAAGAAATTTTAAATTTTTGCAAGGAGTTCGAATGGTGTCAGGGGCTTATACCTGATTTTATACGCTTTGTGCGAATGTTAATAACGATTGCGGGATCATCATGTTCGAACGAAAGGAGTTTCTCTGTCCTTCGAAGATTAAAATCTTATTTACGCTCAACCATGCTCCAGGACAGGTTAAATAATGTGGCTATTTTGCACGTTTACGCAAATGAAGCACCAAATTAGATTTAAATTTGTTAATGGATAAGTTTATAGCAAAATCGCCGAGAAGAAAAACTGTTTTTGCAATAAATACATACATTTTTTTGAATTTTTTTTTTTTTATTTATTCTACCCATCCGAAATTTACATGAACCGCCGCGCCTGTATATCCGGATTTACCTTCATCGTCTGCTTCAGTGCTCTATAATACAGATGAACCCATTACTCTCCCTTCAAATCAACTTGAAAATATACCTTCTGTTTCTTCACCTGTTCCATCAGTATGCAGCTATCAGAGCGCCAAGTGTGCCCACAACATATTTAATGAAGCTGATTTCAATGACTTAGTGAGAGATTTGAAGCAGAAATTCTAGGCTCCAGATTACAGCAGAGGAATTAGCTTGATTGTAGCGTCAAAATTACAAAGCAAAGATCATACAGTATTTTCTTCATTTTTCATCAAGGAAGATGGACTTTGGTATTGCACACTTTTTCTGACTGGCGCCTTTTATTGACAGTTCTTCAACCAGCTTAAAAGCTGTGCTGCTGCACAATTTCAATAAACATCCATCTCTTCCTGTGGCTCACTCTGTTATGTTGAAAGAAAATTACGACAGTGTTAAAATGTTCATTCAAAAATTAGAATACAACAATCACATCTGGCCAGTGCTCGGCGACTTTAAGATGGTTGCTTTTTTGATGGGAATGCAGGGCGGATATAACAAATATCCATGTTTTCTCTGCCTATGGCATAGCCGAGCAGACTCAATGCATTACAAACAACACTCTTAGCCTAAAAGATCTGAGTTCAAGGCAGGAGAGCATAATGTTAAATGGCAAATACTTGTGAAGCCTGTAAATATATTGATGCCTCCATTTCACATTAAATTAGGCCTGATGAAACAATTTGTAAAGGCAATTTCTCAGGATGAGGAAGCATTTAAATATTTAAAACAAAAAAATCCAAAACTGTCCGAAGCTAAAATAAAGGCTGGTATGGGTTTGTGGGTCCACAATTAAAGAAAGTCATGGCCAGTGACGAATTTCCAAAGCTTCTCAGTACAAAAGAAAAACAAGCCTGGAACAGTTAGAAGGCTGTTGTTCATAATTCCCTCGGAAACCACAGAGCTGTTATTTACGAAGAAATGACTTCAACTATGCTACAGAATTTTAAACATATGGGCTGTATAATGTCTTTAAAAGTTCACATGTTACACGCACATCTTGATAAATTTAAGGACAATATCGGTGCATACAGAAGGACAAGGTGACCGATTCCATCAAGAACATAGATATCGAGGGCAGTATGATGAAAGTATGATGGGAGATTATATTTAGAAACTTATAAGAGAAAGTCCAATGAAGCATAAAAGAAATGCGTCCAGAAATCATTTTCATATTTGAAATTAAAAAGCAGAAGAATTTTTTTAGATACACATACATATATGAATATGGCTAATATTGAAGCGAGGTTTTTGTATATATGTACATATCATTAAATAAACAAAAATTGCAAAAATTGAATTTTTTTACAAAATGTTGAGTTCTCAGCTACAGATTAAGCCTAAAAACTCTGTAATATAGGCACTGGTTGTTAAAATATATCCAAAAATGTAAAAAAAAGCCATTTTCGGTTATTTTTCGACTTTCATGCCCTGTATCTCTAAGATTTAAATGGGACATTCATAACTGAGTATACAGTTTTCAGCAATGAAGTCTCCTCCATTGACCAAAAAAGGTCATAAAAAGGCTAGTTTTTTAAATTTTTAGTGCCACGTCCGCAAAGTTAAAACCACAGCCTTTTAATGGTGATATTCGTTATGAGCGATCCCAAATTAACTAGAAAAGATATGTCGCAACCCAGAATAATTTTTGAGATTGGAATTTGTTGTGTAGTGTAATGCGCGCCACAGTAACACGGAAAAACTTTACTACTTGCTGCAGAATACAAGTGATGAGGCGAATGAAAATATTGATAAATCTCTACTACCAAATCGTTTGATATGGCATGGTCGAACTTAAAAACGAACGGGGTTTGGTAAATTGCCACTTACGCATCCACATAACCTAGTTGGGCAAAAGAATTCTCAGCCTGACACAGAATTTTCAAGCCAAAGAGCAGCATTACAAGCTTTCTATGCAAACTTACACTTCACTTCTACTGGTCGGAGATCATCGTCAAAGCCAAAGACTTCGAAACTCTTGCGCTTGTCTTCTGCTCTTTTGGAAACCGTCTTGGTTAAAATTTTCAAAAACAAACGTAACCATTTCAGGATGGATCAGAAACGTTGTTATAATGCTTCTAAAGTTTGTTTGTTTGTCTTGTGTTCGCCGCACTATCATAACCTCTTCATAGAAGCTACCGCGTTTGTCCTACCACAAATAACTGATAACTTGCCTTCAACTTCCGATGATAAATCCATAGTTGTTCAACTGCATAAAGTTACTTTAGCAGATTCGAAGTTTTTTCACAGCAATCCCTTTGATGTTTTGGTTGGAACGGATTTATACCCCAAAGTGGTGATAGAAGAGGTTAAACGTAGTGTTCACTACAACGTTTTATCCCAAGAGATCATATTCGGATGAATTGTCATTGGGGCAGCAACCACTGCACACGTCTCATGCTACCAAGGTATCGGTAGGAGAGGATATTTCTGTAGGTAGTCAGTAGCGCAAGTTCTGGGAATAAGAGGAGATCCCCAAAAAGAATTTTCAATCGGATCAGTATTTTTATTGTGACGGAGTTTATTCGAAAACTACCACTCGGAATTCAGAGAGAAGATACGTGGTTTCGCTTGCTTTTAAGCAGTTGTGTGGTACAGATTTAAAATTAAGACCATCCAATATGTTCGCAATGAAGGTTGTTGAAATACCCTTTTTTGAAGATGGAGTAGAATGAGGTCGTTAAAGAATGTTTGTACCTAGGTTATGCGAAAAGTGGCACCTCCAATTTTTAAACATTCTCCTAACAATTTCTATCTTTCGCATCATGCGATCGCTGTTGGTCTCCTTGTCGTGGGGATGAGGCTTAAGAGGTGGTATGGTTGTTTCTGTCAGGGGCTTCAATGTCACCACGAACAAAGCAGGAGGCTTCGCAAGGGAATCTGAGGAGGAATTCCTCTTACACCGCTTCCTATGTGGAGAATACTGTACCAACGATTCCTCACTCCTACCTCTCTTGCATCCTCCCGGATGCTTTTCCATTCCTCCTCTCCCATGAAATGAAAATACCGAGGACGTGGCAGCGATGGAAACTACGAGCCACGTCTCTCAGAAAGTAGCGTCCTAAATTCGCTAAAAGGTGCCGGGCTGGGTGGGCAGGCCAAGTTTTGCCGAGATTGCGAAGGACAGGACAGGAAGGCGGAATTTCGCGACAATCAAAAGACTGCAATATTTCAGTAATTCTTGCAGATTATTTGATCAAATTTGATTCATATGATTGGAGTCAAAAACCACGCCCACCTCTCATATAAAGGTAATTTTCAAAAATAAAAATATGGGACATTTAAGTCAGCACTACAGTTTGCCCAAATTTAACATGAAGGATGGGGGTGTACTAACAAATACAATGGCGCCACGCCATTGCCAACATTTTTTTTATTCCGTGTATTTGATTATGCAATCTCATTCTGCTCATTAAATGTGACCAAATTCTCTTTAATAGTTACTTGACTATCGGGTTGGGCGGCGCCAATTTTTTCGATTCAGGGTGTTTTGTTAGTCCCGCCACATCTTTCATGTTAAGTTTGAGCGAATTGTGTTTAATTCTAGCTTATGATATCCGCTCGATTTTTAACAATTTTCGAAATTTGGCTGACTGACTTCAAATTCAATATGTGTACTAAATTTGGTATACTTTGGTCAAGTAGTTTCGGATATATATCTTTTTCTTATGGAGTGGGTGCCGCGCCCCAGGAAATTAGCTTTACTGGTTACCAAGATATCGAATTCTTTTAATTTTCCAAAACGCCGTTGTGTTGGCGTGGTTATTGTCCGATTTTGCACAAGTAGATAACTTCTTGTTTATTCATTGTTATGGAATCTTCAAAAATATGCAATCGTATGAAGATTTCTCCTTGTTTTTGTGTAACAAATCATATAAAGTAAATTAATATAGAGATCCTCTCATTTTTACTAGAATTGTATTGAATTTATTGATAAAGCCAACTTTTTATTTGTAAAAGGGCATTTTTAATTCAAATTTTTCTTTTATATGCACTTTGTGAAAAATCTAATTTATATTGTTTTTAGTTTAATATTATGAATATTGGTCTTTAGATTTTTGTATTTTCAAAAGAAACATTTTTGATTTACTTCTTTATTGTTCCAGAAATTGAATGAATAAAGCTATAATTATTTACAAAAATAAATCTCTTTACTCAATAGTGGCTCTTTCTTTTTTTCTCACTGTCTTTCTTGCGCATTTATATTAAAGATGCCAGTTGTGCAATGAAGATCCTGTCTGAAAATGTATGTAGTATGTATTAAGTTTTAAGAAATTCCACGTGCCATGCTGCGCATAATTGGCAACACCAATTGTTTTTTTTTCTTATTTTGATTGTTCTTATATTACAATTATCTTCTATGTTGGTGATTTTCAAATTTTTCGGGTAAATTTTCTTATTTAGATCTTCTTTTGTTTTATCACTATTTTGATTCATTTTAGGCTTAATAATTATTGGTGCAATTTTTTTCAAATCTGGCACCACCTTGCCTTTTACCATTTCAGCGAAAGTGCTTTGGCAGCACTGCTTATTGTTTACAATTTTTTTAACTTCACCACACACTTTCTCACTTTCTTTAGTGTTTTTTGTAAGCTCTTCGCATATCTTTTCACTTTGTGATTTAAATTTTTCTGTGATTTGGCACAGGGTGTTCATTTCTTTTACGCTTTTTTCACACGATTGTTGGGCAATTTGTACAGTTTTGACTCGCTCAGTATATCTTGCCTCTATAGCTGCAAGAAGTTTTTTTATTTCAATTTCGTTGTTTTTAATTGCACTTTCGAACTCGTTTCTATACTCTTTCAAACGGTTTCCATTTACTTTAACTGTTTCGTGAATTTCTCTAATCGCCATGTCGACATTTTGGATATATGTAACACAATCTTCGCAAATGAATTTTATCATGCAGTTTGTATTTAGTATATTACTGGCATATTGATCAATTCCCGCGCACTTTGTTGACATATGATACACCTTTCCACAAACTCCCTCACATCTTATTCCCGATTCACCCCGTATTGCACTTTTACATTTAGTGCACTCCGGCATTTTTGTATTAGATTCAGCGTCTCTTTCGCAATTATTAACAGTCAATTTAAATTAAATTTATTAAATACAGCGTCTCTTTCGCAATTATTAACATTCACTTTAAATTAAATTTATTAAATATTTTCTGCACAAAGAAAATTTTCTTCCGCTTTCATCAATTTAATGATACATTGACCGATCTAGATGAAAACTTCGGAGCAAAATTTAAAGTATGTATAGCACATTGAAATGAAAGCTTTTTTAAAAATTGTTTCCAAGCATTTATAATCAAGTAGCGCGCTACAGATAATACCAGCGTTTAAATATATATATTTACACATTAAATACTTTTTTTTTCAAGTATATAAGGAACATTCTACGATAAACATCGACTGGCCTTTTATTTCTGAATTTTTGCACGGCTGCGAAGCCTAAATCTACAAAAGCAGAGGCTTCACGGCCTGGTCAGAGTGGATTAAGGCGGCAAGCAGCCGCAAATGAAAATATCGAGGACGTCGCAGCGATAGAAACTACGAGCCACGTCTCTCAGAAAGTCGAGTTAGAGCGGTCAAAATTCGCTAAAAGGTGCCGGGCTGTGAAGACGTTAAGGAAGTATGATGGGGTCCCGTTGGATAGGCTGCCCTAGGACGCGAAAGAAGCGGTGGAAAGAGCGAAAGCATTGCTACAAAATTTCCGGGTTACTGGGGCTTCTGTGGAAAACCGGTACCTTCGTCTAAACGCCAAAGGTTGGTAGAGGAGTAGAATCCTACACCGAAGAGAATCCGTCCGCACTCCTGGGTGGCCATGCCAAGTTATTGGGGTTCTGGACCGAGGCAACGAGCTCGGATCCACATCAAAGGACCAGTGCAGATGGGTTGACGTTCTGCTGGGAAATCTGAGATCGGTGGCGCTCTATAAGGCCGCCGTGGCAAAAGTTGGTCCTGCTTACCCTGGAGCAAAGTTGGAGGTGGTGGACTGGAGGAATATTCCAGTCAGACCCCGAGCAAGGGCATGGGTTCCGATGACACAGTCGGCACCGGAGAGCATCCTAAAAATGATTCTGGTGAAGAACCCGGCCCTACCAACTAACGATTGGGGGGTCGTCCGGCTGGAGGACGCTCGTGGCCCTTTAAGACAAGTGGTCTTGTCTCTAACCAAGGAGTCCATCGAACTCCTGGAGAAGAGGCAAGACTGTGTTTCTTACGGCCTCGACGAGGTCGAGGTCGAGTGCAATGCTGACGTTACCGTCGTAGCTGGAAAGGAGGAGGCGGCTTTTTCGCATGGGACTGCTGCCGATAAACCTCCAGAAGTCTAAAGCAGCCTCAGCTGCTCTTCTAAATCGCATGAGCCAAGGCATTCATACGGGAACCATAGGTTTGCAACTCAAGCGTCTGTGGGTTGAGTGAAACCAGTTTCAAGCTTTTCATGGAGCGCGGCAAAGGTAAAACCAGAGCCTGTACTCTGGCTAAATCGGATTTAAATATCTTTCTTTTACCTAATTACAGTGATAGCGACGTGACGTCAATTATTGCGGAATTAGGAAGCATGTCCATAGTGCCGGCGTCAGAGGCCCTAAGTCAGTTCTACCTTGGACCTAAAGGATGGAAGATCAGAAGAAAAGGTTAAATGAGCTATCCAAAGCTTTAAACCATATAAATCTGTTGGACCGGACGGAGTAGTATCTGCACAACTAATTAAGACATTGGAGGTGTCTGCGAAATGGCTGTCAACTATCTTCAGGGCCTGTTTAAAACTGAACTTTATGGAGAGATGTCACGGCCGTATTTATTCCCAAAACCGGGAAGGCCCCTCATACTAATCCAAAGGACCTTCGGCCTATCAGCCTATCCTCCTTTGCTCTTAAGACATTCGAGATGATCGTTAGCAATTTCCTATCCGATACCATCGATAGTCGACTACTATCTAATGACCAACATGCCTACCACAAAGACAAATCTACTGAGCCCGCACTCCATAGTCTGGTCGGATATAGTGAGTTAAGAACTTGTGTCTCGTATCCTTCCTCGACATTGAGGGCGCTTTCAACAACCAACTTCTAGAGGCTATAACGGACGCTGTTAGAGCTCTAGGGGTAGAGAATTCACTGGTGGAGTTTATCGGACAACTAGTCTGCGGTAGAGTGGTAAAGGTAAGGCGCCTGTCGAGGGGGACGCCTCAAGGAGCAGTTTTGTCGCCCCTTCTGTGGAACTTAACAGTCAATACGCTTTTGCGGGACACGGATTGGGGACGAGCTAAAGCTGTCGCTTATGATGATGACGTCGCAATCGCGCTAAGACGGAAGTTTCCGCAAACCATGTGTGAGGTGATGCAACGAACGCTCGGGGATGTTTCCAATTGGTCCACCCGCTGTGGTCCTAGGGTCAGCTCAAATAAGGTGGAACTCGTTCTCTTTACGAGGCGGTGTAAAATATGTTCTGTAACTCCACCGGAACTGAATGGCATCCGTGTAAGTCTTGCTGCAAGTGCCAAATTTTTAGGCGTTTATTTAGATAATAACCTGAACTGGAAAGAGAATACAGTTTAACGCTATGAAAAGGCTTCCGCAGCCCTTTACACCTGCAAGAGAGCCAAAGGCAAGAAATGGGGCCTTAATCCCCGGATTTGTCGGTGGATCTTTACAGCAGTCGTTAGACCAATTCTCCTATATGGGGTCATCATAGGGTGGCTGCATTAGAAAATGAGGTTACCCTCAGGCTACTCACCAAGGTACAAAGATCTAGTATGATCTGTATAAGTGAGGCGCTCAGAACCACGCCAAATGAAGCTCTGAACGCTATTTTAGACCTCGTTCCCTTAGATTTGTTTGGACAACAGATGACAGCGATGACTGGTTTGCGACCGAGAGACATCCCAGTGGCATCCTGAAGGGCACTCTTGTATTTTGAACAAGTAAATTAGTTGTAGAAACAATGTTTGCTATGGACATGGGGCTCGTGATTGAGCAACAATTGTTGCAAACTATCATCAACAAACCAAGTTTCTACAAAGTTACCATTGTAATTCATGCCTACTTGGTGGAGGCTATTTCAATTCAAATGAAACCGCGTAGAGGAGAATGATAAGAAAAGGAATTCGTTTATTATTACGAGTATATCTTTAAAAATGTATGAGTTCACTTTTATTATATATAATTTTAGTATAGGAATTCGCGAAGTTGGAAAATGCACACTGAAAGACAGTCAAATCAATAACTTTGCTGCGCCTTATAATAAACTTTACATAAAATAACTTTAGCAAAATTTTTCACTTTTATGCACCACTTTATGCATGTGCAATAAACATATACGTACAATCACAAACTCATTCACGCTTGTCGCCTTGTATTGGCAAAGGGGTTTAAGTCACGACATGGGATTTCCAACAAGGGAGCCCACTGACCGAGATGGACTAAGAGGAGGGACGCTAATAGGTATGGATGTCACTGACGCGACTGGAGTGCATGTGAATATAGCCGTAATAGCATTACCCTAAGCCAAGTTGTTGAGGTACTCATGCCTGGTCAGCAGGTCTTTATAGCTGGCCGCGAGAGGTTACCTTTGATGACCTGGCAAGACCGGGCCTTGTCTATGCATGCCGGCTCTGCGGACGAGTCACAACCCCTTCCCGTGCCGACTCGTGGGACCAAAACATGAACCAAGCTAAAACAACGAAGACGACAGCAACAACGACTCATGGACAATCCGCTGACCTCACTCCTTATCGGATCCCTGAACCATTCGTTAAGGAGCCCTACCAGGACAGCCTTCTCGCCTGTAGTCAGGAGATAATTAAGAGTCTCACAGGTAGTACCATCCACATTACGCCAGTGCTACAATCAGTAACACACCCAGCTAGTGCAGGCACCAACCAAAAAACCAATATACAAGAAACAACATCGATATCAAAAGATGCCGGAAGTACCAACCAGAGTACCCTGACAGACTTCACTTTCTGAAAAAGAAACAATCCGCTCTTGTTAATTACTGCCCGAACGCTTCGCCAAAATTATAGACGCCTTCGTCGGCCTAAAATTAAAGCTGATCCCGACTAAGGATGTTCCAAAAGGCCGCGGGCTGGCATCTGGTTATCCCTACTGGAGGAATTTTCGAAGACTCTATAGAGGCCCTCTCCATGGCGGAAAATCGAATCAGCTTTTAAATTCGGAAGGTTAAAAGGAGCTAAGGCTTCTGACGAAGACGACTCAGGGGAGGTCGACAGTGCAAGTTGGCTTTTCAAATACGGCGTTCTGAATGAAAACCCGGAATCGCAGAAGGTGAGTTCAGATTAAGCACTCTAAATGTGCGGCAGATAATCTGTCAATCCTCCTCGGTAATTGGGATATCGACATCAGCCTAACCCAGGAGCCGTGGGTCAATAACCAACAGGTATTAATGCATTTCTCTGTCCAAACTACTGCACAGCAAATCAAACGGTAGTGAAGGTGGACACCGTTAAGCATCAAAACATGTTCCTGGCGTCTGCCTACATGCCACATTATCACCAGAATATTTGGGAAAGCTCAACCACAACTGACAGAGGTGAGTCACTTTTGCACTTTATTATAAATACCAACTTAAGTATATGTAATAGGGGCGCGAGTCCGAAATTCATTTTCTCAAGCTCCGAAAGGGTTTCTGGATGCACGGAGTAGCTGAATGTAACACTAATAGCAGATCGTATAAGTGTTGATGGCTGGAGGGTGTCAGGCAAAGCATCCATGTCAGATCAATGCTTAATACTCTTCAGCATTGGCAATCAATCCATAATTACACTCCCTCTCTTTTTCGTAATACTAGAAAGGCTGACTGCAATAAATTCAGTATAATGGAATCAAGATGTTTAGGGAATGATAAATCCAACATGATTACAACTGCAGAAGAGCTAGGCAAAACAGTAGAAAAGTTATAGGAAACTCTAGCTACGGCCTTCAAGAAATCAACACCAATTAGCGTTCTTAAGAAGAAATCCCCACCATGCTGGACGGCGGCTTAGAGAACTCAGATGTAAAGTCAGAAAAGCAGTAAGGAGGTCAAAATCCGAAACTGGCAATCACTGGAATCGATCATTGAAAAACAAAATATTAAGTTTGCAATAGGTATGTAGCTTTTCTCCACAAATTCTCCTGCCCAGATGGCATTACTCCCATTATGCTAAAAAAGCTGGATGAATCCAACATCTCATTGCTAGACACGGTCTTAAAAGGCAGAATTTGCCTAAAATATGTTCCACAAAGTTGGACAAGAGTGAAGGTAGTCTAAAGCAACGGATTCTAGCTCAATAAGTCCTGCTAAAATCATTGAAAAAGCTGTTAAACACACATTTAAGATGGCTTCCAGGAAAAATCTAACCTATCGACGCCCCAACATGGGACATTAAAGGTGGGCCAACAGAAACCGCTCTTCATGAAGTAGTAAGCATCATATAGAAATCCCTTCGCTACGAGCAGTTTACACTTGCAGACTTGTACACATCCTAGACTTAGAATGTGCTTTCAATACCAGAAAAACTAACGCAATTACTCAGACCCTCCCTAAGGTAGGAATCTCAGACCCCATAAGCAGTTGGATTAAACTAATCCTCAGGAATAGAACCACAACAACGAGCAATGGTTCAGCAGCACTATTTTGCTACGCGAGCAGCGGTACTCCAAAGACGGAGTCTTATCCCCGCTTCTCTGGGTGATAACACTGAACGATATTCTACTGGGACTCAATCAAGGTGGAGTAAAGGCAATAGCACACGCAGATGATGAAATGGTGGCAGTATCAGGTCTCTTCCCCTCGACAATCCGTGAAATTCATGAGGGATCTTTGTCAATGGTACACACATGCAAAACTATAAGCCGAAGTTTCCTGCAAGACGAGACTGGAGTAGAAGGAGAATGATCGCGGAAGACACAACGGCCACCGAAACCGACGGTGTCGTTCCGGTTACCTAACTTTGCCAACATCTTCCAAGCGGAGTTGCTAGGCATTGAGAAGGCCTGTAGGGTGCTGACAAGAAAATGCGATGGGGCACAAAAAGCATACATATTCCTAGCCAAGCATCACTTTTAGCATTGGGTTCACCAATGACAAACTTCCAACTTCGTCTGACTGACAGCCCCGATAACGGGTCACTGACCGATTGGCGAACACACGGCCGAAATGGGTATTCCGTACAACACTCGAGCTGCAATCTTGAAGAGAATTCTCGTAGAGAAACAGTTTTTCACTACCTCTGTGAGTGTCCGGCTCTAGATCGTAGTAGACAGCAGCCACAAGGATTCTCTCTGGGTAGCGGCTTGAAGAATATATTTAGTTGCACAATAGAAAACATCAGTTGATTCATTCACAAATCAGGATGGTTTGAAAATTCGGAATTACCACAGCTGAAAAGCAAGTGTAAGGAGAATCAGCGTATCTCAATAAAGCTCCAACCCCTAATTGGGTCCTAGGTTTTCCATAGTCAACGCTAAAACTAACCAACTAGCAGTCACAAAGCTTTCAACCAAGGCTTTTTATTAATGTATGGGTTTTTTGGGGAGAGTAAGTGAATACACCACGTAAAGATGCGTGTTTTAACCCTTTCGCTTCGTCTTTTTTGTTTTTAGTTCCAAAAATCAGATTTAGTAAAATTATTGTCCCCTTTGACCTCTTTAAACACATCCAATTTCAAATGTTTTTTTTTTTGCTTTCAAATAGGATTTTGAGCATGACGCCATTTGGCATCAATTTCCTTAAGTGGTAAAGAACATACAAAAATTTTTTTTCTTTCAAGACATTTTTATTTTTTTTAAAAATCATTTGTTAGGTTCCCATATCAGTTTTTAATTAAAAAGCAATTTAAACTATAGCGAAATCAGTAAAAATGCATAAAACATTTATATAAGTAGGATGTGCATATATTGGAAAAGTTCAAAATAATATAAAATCTATACTTATGTATATACATATGTAGATATAAATTAAAGCAATACATATTGTAGAAAAAACATATGATACTTATACTTACTCGCATATTTCCGTTACTTAGTTATTAAGGTTGTGAAAGGTTTTAAAGCAATTTATTGTTCCGTTGGGCATGCATAAGTGAACGTTGCATTTTGAACACAAATATCTCGAATATCCTGTACACTCTTTGATTTTACACCTACGCTTCTCCGTTGTATGCTCCGGCCAATGCAGAAATCCATCATAACGGAGAGAAATAGATGCAGCTGTTTCATAGCTATGTCTAGAAGTTGTTGGAGTGCTTGTTGCCGACATTGATGGACTACATCCATTATCTTCTGAAAGAGTGGTTTTGGGACGTCCGCGCTTTCGATGATGCATTTGCTGAACCGGTCGCGCTAAAAGTCCATCAGCAATGTCATTACGGAATGCCAAAAGGTCCATCCACTCTTTTGATGCAACATGGTTACTTTCACAATCTATTTTGTACTCTAACCAAGCATTAAAAACGGCAAGGTCAATGAAATGATCGAAAACTTTGAGTGTCCATTTCTTTGAACGAATAGAAATTCGGTAAAGTGAGAGAAGAAAGTCCATCTTATCCACGCCGCCCATGTTTTTATTGTACATTGCGACGATTCTTGGCTGCTGAATTTCAATTTGTTCAGCGCAAAATCTAGAAACTCCATTTATGCTTTCTGTTCCATAAATTGCTGAGGCAAGTGTAATAACTCCTCCATCAAGCCATTTTAAAACGAAAATGTTATTGTTTCTTTCAATCCTATAGTCATAACTACCACGCCCCATTTTTTTAAGTCTTTTTCGGCAGTAAGAGGAGCTTTGCCCATCCTGTTAGCCAGAATAGTGCCAGTTGCCCAAATTTCGTGTTCCTTCAAAATTTTGACCAAATTAAGAGTTGTGAAATAATTATCAAAATACATTTTAAAGTTTTTATTTTTTGGAATCGTTTTTGATAAATGAACAACAATATCTAAACAAAAGCCCAGTTTGGAAACTCCCACCCCGGTATTTTTCCCCTGATAGATCTCCAAATCATAGATGATAGCTTTTGAACTGCAAAGGCAAAATATTTTTATTCCCCATTTTATGGGCTTTTTTGGCATGTATTGTCTAAGAATAGTTTTGCCTTTAAATGGAACTATCATTTCATCTACACATACATTTTGATCTTTTGGAATTGCATACAGTTTTTTATAAAACATATCTAAAAGGGGCGAATTTTATGCAATTTATCATAAGAAATTGGATCAATAGAAAATTTAAGGTTGTGACGCAAAAAATGAAATCTGATTCTTGTCATACTTTCACGAAAAAAGGGAATCTCAGTAGTTTTTGACCAATACATCTCTAATCGGGGGTATCCAATTGTTCCAATCATAATTTCAAGCGCTAAAAACTTACAAAACTCTTCCTTTTTTTAAAATAACAGATTTTCCATTGTGTAGAAGCGAAGCTTGGTTTGTTGTTTCAACCACTTTTTCAATAAAATCATCAGTGAAATACTCCAAAAAATATTGTACAGGGGTTTTAGGCATTTGTTTGGGAGGAACTTCAGCAAACCTGACTTCCGGAGAATGCCATGTCCCCTTTTTCCAACGGCATACATCAATTTATTTAAAAGGCGATACAGCATCTTGCTCATCAACACTTGCTTGGCGAGATAACTCTTCTTCTACAATGGTTTTATTCCCTTCAAAAGCATCAAACAAATCTAATAATACGAGTACATCAGGTACCTCTGAGTCTTCAAATCAGAGATGTCAGACTTATCAAAGTTATGTAGAATTTTTTCGATTTCTGAATCTTTAATTTTGTTTGCCATTATCGCAAAAACAACCTTCACCATCAACAGCTGAAATAATAATGAGAAATGCTACCGCTCCTGTTGAAATAAAAGCAAACCTACGTTACATATTTTTGTGTTCCTTTAAGTGAAATTGATGCCATATGGCATCAAATGAAGTTTGAAAAATTGTAGAAATTCATAGAAATTTTTGGGAAACATTTTAGTTATGTAAACATTTTGTCCAATTTTCAATTTATATTATTGCGTATAAGGCCATCGAAAAATTTTTTACGTTAAGTGAAAGAAAAGAAATTGCAACAAAGAAGTTTTCACTAAAAATTTCAGTCACGTCATGTGCATCAGCCGAAAGTTAATTTATTATTGATGCAAGGGTAAAAAAAGAATTGTTTACAATTTACTACTACAAAGACATGCAATTAATGGAATTAAAAAAAAATGTATAATAACACTAAGGCGGTTCGGCAAGACATTAAAGTTGGGTGATGCCATATGGCATCAATTTCGCGAAAAGGTTAATAGCAACTGCTACTGCGGCAGATGTGTCGATGATTGCTGGTCGAATACGAAGGTCTCCAATGCGGTAATTTATAATAATCTGAAAGTAGTAAAAGGGGGTAATGATTGCTGAAAAATTGCGAAAATGTCGAATTGCTGGTCTTACGTCGCAATTATATTAATACTACACTTATTAATAATACAAAGTTGAAATCAATAAGTAGTTTTCATCCTGTATTTCCTGAACTAAGTGTTTGAGACTACTAGCTCTGATGTTGTGTGTGTGACTGAGACCTGGGTCCTACTCTGCAAAAAGGCTTATCAACTTTTCACTTGAACTTACCATTTTTGTATCACCTGGCAAAAGTTTCTGCTCCACAGAAGTTAAAAATATGCTTAATAATAAGTGTAAAGTGAGAAGGGGAAAATGCAAGGTCTTTGCAATTGATATATATTCTTTGCAATTTCTGTTCCACATACGTAATTTCTAACGGAGTGCGAGGTGCAAATTGACAGATATGGTTCGCGAAGACTCTTTTAATAGTAGTTGTACTAATGTGTTCCACAAAAGAATTATTTAGTACAGTTGCTAAGAAAATTTTTGAAAAGTGTGTGTTGGATCTGCAATGTAAACGTACACCTATCAAATTATTGTGGTAAAACTATTAAGGCATTCAAAATGCCTAGACGGGAGTTATTGTTAGAAAACAGTGAAGACGAGGTGGTCAGTAGGGTTAATAGATAAAAATTTAATTTTTCGAAATTAAAACAAAATATTGATTTCAATATTTATTGATTTCGATATCTTCGGTTTCAATAAAATTTCAAATAAAAATGTTCTTAAAAACTCCATTGAGTTATCTTTAAATAACAATGTCTCAATTTCAAAGCAACCAATATTACAGTTGTAATAAAAATTGTATTAGCTTTTTGCAAAGCTGTTTGAATGTGCTGGGGAATACATTTCTCTCTAACTTCGCGAGAAATTAATAACTATTTGTAAAAATGTGCTGAATGCAAAGTAACAGCGCCGCGCTGTGTCAATTCGAGTTGCAAAGTTGAAATATTTTACAAAAACCTTCTCACTTTGTAATAAATGCGAATATGATAATTGCAAAGTGCAAAGCTGATAAATCGATTTGTGGAATATGACCCTGGATTAGGAATGGCTACCACGATTGCCTTTTTAATTTGTGCAACTTTTTCATGGCGAGGAATAAAATATGTATTGACAAGCGAGGAGATGGTTTTGCGATATATTTTAAAGATTTAATGCAGTCTAAAATTGTGCTTAAGTCTGATCCCCTGGTTAGAATCGAAATCCTAATGCCTTGCGATTTGTGTATATAACCCTTGCAAATATTTTGATATAAGAAAGCTAATTTCCAATATATCCTAATATATTGCAATTTATGAACACATTTTTCTGTGTGGCGACATAAATTTTGACTTCCCTGTGAAAAATGAACGTGCCAGTAATTTCTTAAATAATATGCCCAGTGTTGGGTTAATTATAATAAATTCATTGTCTACTCGTTCTGGTCCTCATAGTAAACCTAGTTTACTGGATTCGTTTTGTGTATTTAATATGTACAGTGGGTTGCACTTTGAACAGATTTACCGATTTTTAGCGATCATGAATTACTCTCTCTGAGTTATAATGTAAAGTTAAGTGTTCCTCTTTGTACGTCAACTCATTTGTTGTATTATAGAGACTTATGTAAATAACATAAATATAAAAGAATTAGCTGCAGAAGCCTCTGCTCTTCCATAGAATGGTGGCTGGTATTTGGGCGATGTTAATAAAAAGGTGGAACATTTTTCCAATCCAGTTAATCATTCTAAAGGTGACTCTTGGTGAATGCTGTTCAAAGCCTGTCAATACGCCATCGGATCCACTGGTTGACTGGTGAACAACTGGATCTCGTCCTTGAGTGCAGGGAGGTTTACCCTGACGTGCCTGGGAAGCGGCTCGGCAATTTCCGAGTTCTTGTTCGGGTGACCCGTACGGTGGCATTCAATGAGGAACTGCTTGCTGAGCAAGATGTTGTGCTCCATAACTGGGAGCATACAATTCTCCTGATGGAGGTGTGCCTTAGGCGACATCATAAGACATCCTGTTACAACTGGCCGACCAATCACCTTGTATGTTGCCAGCAACGTTTCTTTGTTTTTGCCCCAAATTCTGGCTGCGAGCGACTAGAGGACCTTGTTACTACTCTGTACTTTATTGACGATTGCGGTTTTGTGCGCTGAAAAGGAGACTAGGCTGTCGAAGGATCCTCGGGTGGTTAACTGTTGGGCTGGGAGTGCCATCAATATTGATGTTGAGTTCCAGCCTGACCTCCTTTGTCCATGTGGTGAATACGGTTGTCGACGACTTATTGCTCTGCAGAATGAGACACGGTAGTCACCCGTCCGCTTACTAGTGGTGCACCTGACTGATGTCGCATTCCGGCGTATCCAGGTTTGACACATGTAACATACTATAAGGGAACCAAGAGCTGCTGATGTGCCCTCACCCATGATTCGGAGCACGATGGGGTGTTTGAAGGGCTTGAGAAGGTGGGGAGTGTCCATGTTGCTGTCGTGAGCTCTTTTGGGCCGGGTGGGTCTTTTGGGGGCTATTTGAGGTCACGGGCGCTAGAAAGCGCGAGCAACATGGGGCCACATACTTTGCGGTGGGTCTCAAAGCCTGAGCAGACCTTAAAATGTCGCACGTATTACACCATACCAAGGGATAGTTCGTATGGAGCCTTCTCTGGCATACACAGCAGAAAAAGGTTTCTGGCCCAGGGTTGGGTAAGACGCCAGCCCTGAGCAGAACGATGTGGAGCAGCCCTGCTGTAAGGAGCTGCTCCAGGATTGTCAAACGACTAAGGGGATTGGCTGACCTAAACAAGGTTAGGTCGCTAAAGCAACAGTCCTTGGATCATTCCGGCACGTAGAGACTGTCTTGGGAATGATAGGGCTCTTACATGTGGTTGGTTATTAATAATGATACTAAAAATATTTATTTAAAGCTTTGGATCACATTTCGGAGTTCTCCACTATCTATCTTGACTGCAGCGGAACAAAATTTGTTGTTCGTCCTTCAGTAATATTTATTCATAGGCTATTTTACAACCGAGGTCCGAAGCACCTTTTTTGTTTGCAGAATCCAGTCGCACATGTGACCTCATTGTACCACAATCCAAGTACCTATATAGTAACGCCAGAAATGTTTTTAATTAAAACTGTGAAATTATGGAACAATATGGACATCCCCTTTTTTTTGGTTTTTTTTCTTAACAATTGTATTTATAGCTAATTAATTAATAAAGCGTTTTTCAATAGGGACGCTACAAAAGTAGACCGATAGTGACAGCAAACGACGCCATATTTTTTCCCGCTCTTTCGACATTTCTCTTCAGTAAGGTTTGCCATTTCATCAGGGAAAGATATACGATCCAACAACGAGTCGAAATTATTAAAATTTACTACCGAAATTCGGAGTCAATGGCCTCAACTTTAAGAGCGCTACGTCCAATTTATGGTCGTCGATATTTCTGGCTGAATGGCTTCGTCAATAAGCAAAATATGTGTTATTGGACAGGCAGCAATCCACACTTACTCCATGAGTCAACATTGCATCCCGAAAAAATTACGGTTTGGTGCGGTTTATGGGCCGGCGGCGTCATTGGTCCATACTTGTTCCGTGATGATCAAGACCGGCACGTTACTGTGAATGGGAATCGCTACCGCTCAATGATACCGAATATTTTTGGCCCGAATTGGATGATATGGACTTGAACAATATGCGGTTCCAACAGGAAGGCGCCACAAGCCACACAGCGAATGTCACAATCGACTTATTGAAAACCAAGTTTCGTAAACGTGTTATCTCACGAAATGGCCCAGTCAATTGGCCGCCTCGGTCGTGCGATTTAACGCCGTTAGACTATTTCCTGTGGGGTTACGTCAAGTCTATGGTCTATACCAACAAGCCAGCGACGATTGATGCTTGGAAACCGTCGAAAATTGGGTTCAGCGTCTGGACTTCTGCAAGCGTGCCCGTGGTGCCCATGCAAAAGAAATCGAGTTCCATAACCAGTTCCACATAATGGCAGCGAATGTACTTTCACAGGAATAAAGAATTTAATTCATATCCCAAACCGCTTTTGTTTTATTTAAAAAACTTTTGTGCGTTCCTATTGCAAGAACCGATACAATAATAATTTAAAGCTATGGCTACTACGGCCTTAAGCTAAAGCTCTTACTTTAGTGTTTTAAATTGAAAATAAATCGCAACCTTTCTTTATGTTATAATTATTTCTCATGAAATATGTGATAGAGAAATGTAAAAATAACTTCAATTACGCCGTTATATAGTTTGGACAAGAGTTATAAACACAATGTTGTATTTGGACGTCCACGGGCTAAGATATTTCCCTAGTAGCTATTCACAATTGCTTAATGTTTCGCCGAACTTCTCCTACAATTTGTAATGTGCGTCTTGATGTTGTTACACAACCTATAGTTTCACGCTGACTCCGAACGGCAGATAATTGTTGTGAGAATTTTTTTTTCATGGCATAAAATACACTCGGAGGTTTGTCGTTGCCTATCGAGGTGCGACCGCTATTAAGAACACTTTTCATAATTTTTAATGTTATTTGCCTCAGGTAGGATTTGAACCTGGACCCACCGAATGAAGCGCACTACCGCTCTATACTCGGCTACGGCGGGTACAAAAATAGTTTTCCCTGCGAAACAATTATTCCAATAACCAGGCAAAAATGCATTGTGGAAACTGTAAAGATAAAAGATCTGTATCTACGCTCTTAAAAAATTAGGCGACATGTTCAGAATAATACTCTTCATGTAATTTTTTGGAAGATTTGGAATGCATATAGGAGTGTTTATTGGAGTAGATATTTGGCGGTGATAAGAGTTGAAAAAGAGGTAATTTTTTCATACTGTCAAAAAAAATTTTTGTATTGAATTCTATTTTGTTCAAAATACTATATTTAGACTGAAGCACTATATTTGTAATGTTAAAAAATGTATGTTTTGCTGTCATTGAACTTAAACATGCCTAAAATAAAGCCATTGACGGTGATAAGTTACCAACTGAGCTATTCAATGATGGTTGCGAAGAGCTGGTAAGGTGCATGCACCAGGTAATTTCTAGAATATGCCCGCCGATTGGAATTTAAGTGTGCGGCTCCAGTAAGGGTGATCTTGCAACACATATGCGCCAATTACCGCGGGATCAGCCTCCTTAATACTTTGTATAAGGTTGATTGGATCTTATCAGTGTGGTTTCAGACCTGGTAAATCAAAAGATGTTCGGCACACACCATTTCTTTGTCAGCTTTCAACAGCACGACGTATGTCGCGATGTCTGAATTTTGCATTCCAATAAGGTCGAATCAGTTCATTCACGGTGGGTTTCAGTCGTTCAAACAATAAGGCCAACAGGCTCTATACTGTGCTAAGAAGACATAGCCCGCGGTAGTTGGCGCATATTTCAGGATCGCCGTTTTTGTGGATTTGACAGAGTACACTTAAATTCCAATTTCGACAATGTCGGATAACGGGACTTTGACTCCATCTTCATTGATTGGAGGGTCATAAGCTTCGACGTTTTCCACACCACACCACACCATTACGCAGCGTGAAATTCATATAAAGTCTTGTGCTATCTTTGCACGTTCAATATTATCTGCCCAGCATATATCTTTCTTCAGAAGCTTCAAAAATGCACTGGAAACTCTCCTGGCTACTTTTTAACGTGACACCATCATTAACACCTTAAACGGAAGCAACTTAGATATTTGAAGCACTTTTGCCCGAAGATCCCACTATGTACAAAGTGCATCTCTATTGAGAAATGTTGACCTGAATATTTCACAAACGCTACATTTCTTTCTATTTATGTCGCAAGATGCGCGAACTCTGAGCGGTCCACGCTTACCATTTGTGACAAACGAGTGTCGCCTAAATAAGTAAGTACGTCTGTGGACGGATTTTAGAACAATTTGTTTCCTCGCCCTTACGAAACCTTTTTACAATGCGCAAGCTCTCAAGCAGCACATCGTAGGTAGCAGCCATGGGATCATCGATCTCGCCAAATAGTTCTGGGGAAATAAATAGCAAATATGTAGTTTTGGGAATAATTTCATTACTAAAATATGATATATCATTTACCTTCAATCAACGATTTCCATTTCTTAGCTTCTGTTACACGTCGAATTAAAACGAAATGGTATTATGACTTTGGTCCGATGTTTGTAAATATAAGAAGAAGAAGAGGGATACCTATGCCTAAATTTTTAAAATGATCAGGACCACAAGCTAATTCGATTTAGCCGTACTCGTCTGTCTGTTTCTGTTCCGATGTGGCAGTACAGCGCGATGTTTGAGTTAAACGTAAAGGAACTCAGAGCCTTAATTGCAGCCGGGTTATCACTAAAAATGAAAATATCTCTTCCTAGAATTCCGTTTCCAAGCTCCTCCATCACTTCCATAGTAGCTGATACCACAGCCTGGAAAACGCTGTAGTGATCTGGTAACCTAACGGAGATCTGCAGATGAGAGTTTCGGGAGAAGACGCCTCCTCCCGTCTCACAGTCCAGTTTCGAGTCATCTGTATAATTGACAATACTATCCTCTCTACTATTAATTCTTTTCACAAAACTAATTTCAGAAATCGATTTCGAAGCCTAAAGGTCATACTGCCTTAGAATGAAGAGAAACTAGGCTGTATGTCTTAATCGCAGAGCAACCATTGCTGTAATCTGTTGTCCTGCCAAATTCAATTTTATTGGCAGGAGATGTAAGATGGCGTTCAAAGTATCACTATGCGGGATTCTAAGCGCCCCGGTTATGCAGGTCATAATAGATCCTTGCGCCGTGGTGAGCGGCCTGCGGTTAGCATCTTTTTCTAATGCAGGCCACCATGCGATCACTCCATATTGAAGAATTGGTCTGACGACTGCTGTAAATATCTACCGACAGATCCGAGGACAAAAGCATACAGAAGTGGGGATAGAACACTTCCCTCTCGACACGTGCCTTGAGAATTCTCTTGGACCCAGCTTAGTGGTATGGGACTCTGCCATAGAGTAGTTGGCCGATGAACTCCACCAGTGAGTATTCCACCCCTAGAGCGCTAACGGCGCCAGTTATATCCTCCAGAAGTACGTTGTTAAAAGCGCCTTCAATGTCCAGGAAGGCTACGGAACAGAAATTCTTTACGCTTAGAGACTTTTCAATATAGCCGACCAAGCTATGGAGTGCGGTCAGTAGATTTGCCTTTCCGGTAGGCATGCTGGTTATTAGACAGTAGTCGACTACCGATGGTATCAGGGAGGAAGCTACCAATAATCCTTTCAAGTGTGTTGTAATCAAAGGAGGATGGACTGATAGGTCTAAGTTTCTTAGGACTACTACGTTAGGCCTTTCCTGCGTTGGGAATAAAATCGGCCGTGACATTTCTCCATACTAACGGTATATGATTAAATTTGAAGCAGTCCCTAAAATTAGTTGAAAGCCATTTTGCCGATACTTCCTGTGTCTTAATTAGTTTTGCAGGTGTTATCCCATCCGCACTGCAAATTTGTATGGGTTAAAGCCTTGGATAGCCGATTTAACCTTTTCTTCCAACCCGGTACGTTGAGAGTGTTGGAAGAAAAAGGGGATGCTTTGCGGCGCATTTGTGTTTCCCTTTCCCGTTAAGGTCCAAGAACCGTCCTGCTTTTGGAAGAAACCCACCGGTGATCTCGGAAGCATCATTGAAGGCGCCGCAGAAGTTTCTCCATGAAGATTTCCTTGCATCCCTTACAGCTTTTTTATAGGTCTGGATATACTTTTTGTACTCCTGCCATTCGAGCTTGTGATTAAGCCTCTTGGCTTTGTTGAAATTTTTCCTGCAAGATTTGCGTAATAAGTTCAGCTCGCGTGACCACCAATGGGGTTTACGTTTGCCCCATAAATTAGGTTCAGGGCAAGCCTGACTTAGGGCACTTGAGCAGGTCAGCGTAAAAACGTTGACCATGTTCTCTAAACCCCGATTCATTGGGGGCTTCGCTGGTTAGCTTATCTTCAAATAACCTTTTATAAGAGCTCCAATCCGTGTTTTTAGGATTTTGCGCACTTTTGGACTGGAAAGAAAAAAGTTAAGTACAATTGCAATTCAACAGTGGTCAGAGAAGGAATATCTAGAATCTGCCAACCCTCAATCAATGCAAATAGGCAAGCACCACATAGAGTTATATCTAGATGGTAAATAGTAAATATTTCATTTCATTTATTGATTAACACATTAGTACAGTAAGATCAAATATGTCTTTTGTAGTACAACAATATAAAATACAGTAGTGAACACTTAAAATAAACAAATAAATAAGTACATTTGGAAATTAAGTTACAAATTATATTAAAAACAATACTGATATATAAATAATGATTTTTAAAAAACTAGAACTTGGAAGCAGTGAAGCATAAGTATGACATATACATATGCAGACAGGTATAAATAGAGAGCACATCTTAGGTCTATACATAAGAAATTATTTAAAAACTAACGAAAATGTGAGTACAATACAGTCTTAAAGTTGCTTTTATTTAAACTCTTGCGAGTAGTGGCAGGGATAGAGTTCCATAAACGTATAGCGCTGACAAAAAATAACCTTGCAGAGGAAAGGAAGTTATAATTAGGAACTATTAGGTCATTTACACGTGTTGATTTTGGAACTAGCATAGAGATAGCCAGGCGTCTTATCAATCATAAGCCGAAATAAGAAAATGCAGTTTCTGGCTTACAAGTAGTCAGAAATTTCAGAACCCAACAGACGCTTCCTCCAGGCAGAGATATGTTCATATTTCATTAGACCAAACACATAACGTGTTAATTGGTTAAAGGCTATCTCAATTTTATGCGCAGATTGAGAATCTAACTTGCAATAGACTAATTCTGGGTAGCAAATTATCGGCATTATTAGTTGGATTGCAAGTTTTCGTCTTACATTGATCGGCGTAAATGAGACAGACATTCTTAAATTTCTTGAGGTGTAATACACCTTGCTAACGATGGAGTTCACATGGTCAATACACGTTAAATTGGAATTAATAACAAAGCCAAGGTTTGTTACTTTGGAAACGAATTTGATTGGGTTATTCCCTATATACAAAGATGGAATAGTTGTGAGGTTAAAACGTTTCTTACAAATAGGTAATACATAACACTTATTACAATTAAGACAAAGACCATTTTGAGTTGCCCAAGATTTAATCAATAAATACAGACCTTGCTTTACTAAAATCTGAGCACAAGCTGGCTGACTAGTCAAGAGGTTTAGACATATACAACTGAATATTATCCCTATGCGCCCTCATCCACCACATTTTTCGCGACGAAGACAAAAATCTAAAAATCTGAAATTGAAGATTTTTGTAATTTTGGTTCAAACGCCCACAACTTCAAATGGGAATGTAGGTATTATTTTGGCCCGCTTGTGCCCGTAAAATATTTCATGAAGGAATTCATCTATTATTAATCTAATTTGTTTGCTTAGGGGTCGTGCACATATTACGTAACGCGATAGGGGGGCGGCGGGGGTTTGCGATTTGTGACGAAGTGTAACATGTGATTTCCCTTTGCCTAATATATAACATATATCAACTAACATTGTATTTTATTTTACGATTAATAAAAACAATTTTTCTGAAAGTTTGACATGGTGGGGGGTCTGAAATGATCAAAAATTGCGTTACGTAATATGTGCACGACCCCTTATCATTATAAACGTGTTTTGCACGAAATCCTGTTATATAGGTAATTTAAGGCCCTAATTATTCCAAATCGGCGCAACCAAACGCTTTACCGCTACGCCTACTTATATGCATATGCACATTACATATATGTATGTCAATACGTAGTCTAAATTTTGGTCGCATTTATGTCAGGGCTTTCGTCTTATCACAAATGTAGCACAAGTAGCAGAATAATATATTTAGGATTCTACAATCTACTACCTTTTAACAAATTTTTCTACAGTTGTCTAACTAAACGCAAACATTGCTATAATTAATTGTATTTTGTGAGACGTTTAATTAATCATACTACTTTTCCTACTTCCTGAACCAACAATCTGAGTCAATGACCTATACAAAAAAATTTCAACACGAAATTACAAATAACCCGTACCATTTTTATTCTGAGAGAGTATTAAGGACCAGAATTTTTGTTGTCAATTGAATTCTGTGGTGTATAACTTAACGCCATCTTATGTACGTATCTATATGTAAGTATTTTCTTTCAGATCTTCCTCTATTCGATCTAGTAAATCATATTTGTATTATACTCCACTTTTTTCTTGTGCCTACCTCAAATACAAATTAATGATGGCGACTTTGCCATGCAACTTTTTAGTGTGAATTGCGGGCAGAAGCAACTATTTCTGTGGAGTTTTGACAAAACAGCTTATTTGGCTTTCGAGTTTTTATTTTCAAATCAATAAATTTTTATCTTTGACGTACAAATTTAATATTTAAATTAAACTTTTACCACGATAGCTTGTTGAACTATAGATTTGTTTAACTATTTGTATAAATATTTTATTAGAACATTGTTATTTTTGACAGGGTAAAATTAAAGTCCACCTGTAGATAAAATATTTTGTCAAACTTTGCGCACAGACTTAGAGTTCGGTTGAATGTGCGCGCATGTGAACAAACATATGTACATACATAATTATTTCTATTCTATTTACGTATCTACACATTTGCTTGTACGCGCCCTTTTGCATGGAAGTAATTCGATTAAATATGCATTGTTAAATAAATGCATGCATGTGCATACATATGATAAACAATAAATGCAATTTCTTGAGTGTTTTTGGAAGTTTTTGTTTAACTACTTAAAATATTTATTGAAAGTTATGTATGGAAAATATTAGTAGAATAAAATAAAACACTAAAATTGAAATTATAGATGAATACATAGTTTTTTTAAATGTTGGAAATAGAATTGCGAAAATTCGTTATCAAAACAATAGGAAAATTTTCGCCAAAAAACATCTGCAACCACACAATGTAGCTGATAACAGAGAGCGTACATTTATTTTCTATAAAATTGTTGTTTTCGCTCAACCGATGTTAAATTCTGCCCCTTGTAGGTGAAAAATTATTGAGTGATGAACTGGACGAGAAATAGACCTTTTCCCAAAAACGCAGAACGACAGCAGGAATGAAGCGGAATGCTACTTCTCTGTATATATACGTTCTCTGATACACAGATAAGAGCTTTCCTTCTCTGCGCAGTTTGATGGCCTCATGCAATATCTTCCTATTCTCTTTCGTGAGACTTGCAAAAATATGAAAGTGCCCTTCAAACCCAATTGGGCTAAGGGACACTCTTGATTTCATTCGCCTACGATGCTCGCCAAAACCGTAAAGAGTGCGATTTCGGTCAAGCGGTGAGTGAAATTTGATGACAATTGCACTATTCGGACTCGCAGAAGAGGGATTTGTGCGAAATATATCCCTAACTTGCGGTGTTCTGGTGCCCACAGTCACCGACGTGTACGTATGCCGTGTCTGTTTGACGGGAGATACACAAAATTGAGCAAAACTTGTGACCGTATGTATGTTTTGTAAACAAACTTTGCGTACATAAAACTGTGTTTGCTTGCATTAACACAATGTTGCCATTCATTTGTTTGCATACATACTTCTACACACATCCGCGTTGTCAATTACAATTTTTCATTGTATAATAAACCAAGGCCAAAAACCAACAAATGCAAATATTTAATTTATCTATAATTAACATTATTAAACATCGATTTTAAATTAATTTAATAAAAATTTAAATTTTTATAAGGTTATTTTGTTAATGACTTTAAAAAGTTCTGCTTGGCAACACTGTGCGGTGAGAGAGCACTCAGCTGACACGGCTTCACGGCAAAAATCTAAATTTCTCTGATTACACACGTACACGTCGCGCGTAACCGTCACACGTACACGTTGATGAGTTTTCATCTACATGGCGCTCTCATAAGTTTGATCGTGTCAGCTGACACGTAACGTACGTTTGCGTCGGTGACTGTGGGCACCATTAGAAAATCAATTGAGAGACAAATTTGATTATATATGCTCTTCAGATTTTCTCCCTCAGTGAACGGCACACCAAACACAACAGCATCAGCTGTAACATCTGGAGCAGCTACCTGCAGTTTGGCTTGAGACAACTGTTGTAGGCTGGCAATATCACTTTCCGCTATTTTCATATTCACCTCCAACGAAGCAATACATACACACACTCAGCTATTTTAGCAGCAAACAAACTGATTTTATCATCAAGTCTCTTCGATAGTTTGATCTCAAGGTCCGCCAGTTTTTGGCAAACACTCTCAACCAACGGCAGAAGATGATCCGTATTTTAACAGCGAATTAATGTTAGTGAACTTCAATCAAATTTTTTTTAATAAACACAAAGTTTAGCGCTAACACAAAGCAGGAATGTATATTTATTTATGTATTTATGTATACCCCAACTGTCACAGGGAAAGGTATGCACGAAAATAATGTTCAAAACGAATAATCTGCAGCGATACAATTAATATAATCAGAGCGATATAGATACACGTCCGTTGCGTATGCGAACAGTTTAAATATATTAGTTGTTAGAAGGTAGTTGAAAAGCAAATCACCTCGATCATGTTGTCCGCGCTCTCCCATTGAACGTGGTGAGCACCGGCTACGACAGTTACGTCACAATCATACAAAGTCTACTGAGAACATCATAAAGTATACATAGGTCTTGGTTTGAGGCTTTAATATTTATAGCATTCCTAAGAATGCGATTGAGCCAACTTGGGCTACATTCATTGGCAGAAAATTACCGATTTTTGTATATACTATACATTGTCGATAACATATGAAACCTTTTAAATTTACCATTTTTTTGTCATACTTTACTTTATTTTATATGCGAAAAGTAAATAGTATTTTAAAATTGAATATTGTTGTGATAACAATAAATTTTTGTATATGAACGAAAAGTGTAAAGGCTTCGGAGGCAGCACTTATTAACTAGTTATTAATTTTATCTTTTTCGCTTTAGTTTGACATGTTTAGCTAACAACAATCTAAGTTTGCGATACTTATAATCTGCGGTTGTGAATCACTAACTACCAGATTACCAAAAGTAAATCACAAAGGTCGCTCACAGTAAATACCTTTGCCAACCTACCAACTACGAAAGAAACGTGAATAGCCCTACTGAATGTTTGGTTAGATATGTAAGTACCCATAGCAAAGCAAATTCTAACACTAACAATTTAGACATTTTGATAGCCAGCAACAACCACAAAGTTATCAAAATCAAATACGTTTGGAGAATTTAGGGAAAAAGTAATGGTGGTACATACATATTTCATACAATTTGGAATAATCTATGATAATAAAATTTAAATTTAAATTAGAGACACTGTATATAATGTGGTGTAACTCGCGTTACTTAAAAATCAATTTTTTTTTTTATTCATGCACCCACAATAAATTGGATCCATGTCCATGTTTTTCTCCAACAAAATACTAACTGATTTTAAAACAATTCTCACATTTCTTAGAAATTGCCCAGAGGATGATTTTGAAGACGCTGTTTTGAGCCAGCTGTGAGAGATGTAGATTTTCAAACATTAGAATTGTTTAATTCGCTTTTGTTGTTCAAATTATAACATTCACAAATTTAAAAACAAAAAATAAGAAATAAACGGGAAATTGAAGAATTGAAAGCGGAGATTTTTTCTAGATTAATAAATCTACAATAAAAAGTTTAAGAAAATAAAGTTGTTTTCTTTTCTGAAGAGATGCAAATGCAGTATTCGGTTTGAAATGGTTATGGTGTAGGACACCCTCAAGTAAAAAATACCAGTTGCAACCATGCAAATATGATGGAAAATGGTGCTGTTGAGCTGCAAACTAGTAGCCAGGTAGTTTAGAACTAGTAAATTGAACTGCAGAGTATATTACGTACATACATATGTGTGTACTTATATGTATAGTATGTACATATGTATGCATGTACATATGTATGTATGTATGTATGAATGTAAGTAAGTATGTATGTAAATGTGTATGTATGTGTATGCACGAAAACTGTTGCCGAAAATAGGTAAGTTGCACAAAAAGATATACATATGTACATATGTATGTATGTATATATGTATGTATTTAAAAACTATATTTTGTGAACTACTTTTAAACTAACTTAATACAAATACAACGTAAGCCGGTTTCTTTATTATGTTTTCACTTGCCGTGCTATTTTGAATCAATACATTTTTGAGTTGCTGAATTTAAATTACAAATAAATTAATTGATTACATTTACAAAATATGGTATTTAACCGCTTCCTATGGCATCATCTTGTTAAATAAATCAGTTTGCTGTAGGGAATGGCAGTAAGATGTAATTGAAAAACAAGTAGTTTTAAATTCCTTCAAAATTAATTTCATTTCCCACAACGAATTTATGCATACATACATACATACATGCTGCTGCTCATAAGTACAAAGTTGATCGCAAGTGTGTGTGTAGTTCTGTATTAATTTATACCTGTTTAACAATCAACAGTTAAGACAAGAAGAGCGTCACGAAAAATTTTTAAATTTTTCACATTCCAATTACATACTTCGAGTATTCTCTCATTCTCTCACAAACACATCCAAATTGAGGTAAAACGCTCGTACGCATAAATAACCAACTTCACCTCAAGTTAATGTGAATGCTTTTATGCATTGGAAAATACCTAAGTAGTAAATATATATATACATATATGTATATGCATATTAGGGTGCATAACACCCCATACAAAAAAACTTGGTACTGTTTTTCCACCGGGATTATGCAATTTATTAAATTAGGTATAAGGCTTTCACAAAAACATTTCGGAAAAACAGCATACAAAATCTCATGGTGTGTTATGATTCCCTTGTAACTGTTTATAAATATTTTGATAAAGGCCTTTTAAGCTGGTTCTATTATCAAAAACCTATTTTTATTTATAAAAAAACAATTTTTGGAGGTATTTTCAAATCGGCACAGCTCGCCCAAAACTGATAAATTTTGCGAAATATTTTGGCGGAAGCCTTAAAACGTAACCACTTTTATAATTCCGATGGAAACCCCACAATCTGTTTTTTAGTGAGGCACCCTAATATTTATACACATATGTACATATGTATGCGTGTAATATCTTAACGTATTCTCACCTGTTATATGCATGTAGTAACAAAACAAGTACTGATCTGTGGCTCAAGACAACGATTGAATTGAAGACGAAGAGGAAAATAACACGTATTCGGCAGTTTAGGCATGATCGGCTTTGGTTAACTACACTATTCTCGAGTATACTATCGTTGAGTGAACAACTTTGCCGTAATCAGCGGATTTTGGGCGTCTTCGCTCAATCGGTTTTTTTTTTTTGTTTCATTATGTTCATACACATACATACATGTAAACACCGTGTGTACTTAAGTATGTGATCTTGATAAACTAGGAAATTAACGGTATGGCATTGTGATTAAATACATACTTATTCCGCCATAACTATTGCTTCAAAATGCAAAGAAATCCAGAGTTTAGCACAATCGTATAATCAAGTGAAATGAATATATCAAAGAGTTCAGAAATGTGCATACCTACATACATACATACATACATACATACATATTTTCGGTCCTCGAATACAAGTCAGCGAATAACGAACAGCTTATGATGAGTCGACATTTTTTGAAACCTGAATATCTATAAGTACAACACCAATCGCAAGTTGCATATGTATGTATATGTGTGCACACAAATATACTATGTACATACATGCATGGAAGAATGTTAGGGAGCGGTTCATACTTGCCTATGTTGTTATGCAAAAAATAGCAAATTCTTGAACGACGCCATATTACTTTGCCACGACAATATATTTAAAAGCACGATATCACACTTTAACATGTAACTAAGTATGTACGGTTTAGCTACAAATGTGTGTATGTCAAATTTCGATGCGCAGATAATAGTTGCAATACTTGAACTATATACATGTGTATATATACATACTTTTAATATACAATAATGTGTAAGATTAAAAAATAAAATTATCAACAAGTGTTCAATAATTAAAAAGAAAATGTATACTTGCATATAAGTACACATACATATATGTACATATGTATACATACATACATATATGGAAAAAATATAGAAACAATATCGGGATCGATCGTAAATGCTGGTGGGATTATTGAAGTTCATACACTTATAAATACATACATATGTATATACAATATTTAAACCAAAGTCGTGAAAAAATTTAAAACAAACGTTTTAAAAACAAAACGAGATCGTAAACTTTCTTGGGACTGTTAAAGTATATACTATGTATGTGCATATATCTAAAAACAGTTTGAAATCAAAGTCGTTGAAAAATTAAAGCAAAGCCTTAATTCAGGAAGCACTTAAACCTCCGAAGAACCAGAAAATCAACTTTGTTAACTTCTATAGTGGAAAAAACTTCGGTATACCCAATTCTTTTCGTGCCTCATATGTGAGTGTGTATGCAAAAAAAATTTGCTGTCACTAATATCTTCACCTTATATGCGTTAACACATGGAAGAGCTTTCTTTTTAATATATGTATGTATGTAGTTGCAACTCTTCAACAACTGTCATCTAACTCTAAGCTTGAAGCAGATACTAAAAGCTGGGCAGTGCTTTATATTGCTAAAATTAATAAGTTATTCAATTGCGCCCGGAAAATGAGTGATTCTACGCCAATTTGTCGGTGTCGCGTACTTTATTTAGGAAGTGCCGTTCCGCGTCAGAGTAAGGATGGCCTACAAGGTATTCAAGAACCATTACGTGGTCTTTATCCTTCCGATGGTGCGATAGGCGCCAAAGGCATTGATTCGTGGCTAAGTGTTTGGTCAAATGGAATTTTGTTAGAAAATGTTGATGAAAATTTAAAACAAATTACACGATTTTTTCCCATTGAATCACTGCATTATTGCGCAGCTGTACGGCAAGTCTTAATACCAGAACGGGGGAATTCTAAGCCGGAACCGAAATTCTTGCCCCTTGACTCGCCATTTGCGCGAATGCCACGCGCTCAACATCCTCCGATATATGCCGCTATATTACGACGAACAACTGGAATCAAAGTGCTCGAGTGTCATGTGTTTATTTGCAAACGAGAAGCTGCCGCAAACGCTCTAGTCAGATGTTGTTTTCATGCTTACGCAGACAATTCGTATGCCCGTCAGCTGGAGACGGGTTGTCCTGGTGGTGGTATTGGCAGCAGTATCTACGGAACACTAAAGAGCGCCGTTGGTAGTAAATCAAACGGAGATTTAACTGATATTGAGCATACTAGCGGTAACCATCATCAAATAGGTGTATCAAGCCAAGGTGGATGGCGTTCTCGCGCTGGAAGTACAACCACCCTGAACAGTGATGGAAGGCAGCCTTATAGCCATACTTTTAATGGAACGAGTGGCATCAGTCTTAACGGTGGAGGAAGCAATAGCAGCGCCGCAGAAGGGTACACATCTGTAAAGAATTGTAAGTTCAAAAACTTTTCATACTTTATAAGTAAGGTGTAGTCCAAATGGTATACATATGAATATATGTATATACATATGTATGTATGTGTTAAAGACCTAAATGACGGTTCGCCTTCAGCTCATACAAATTATTGTTCATACAAATAAATAGGCCGAAAAATTTAATTAAAAAGGATTAATATAAAATTAATGCAAAATAATATCGAACAGATAAGCTAAGACAAGAAAACAACCTTATAAAAATTGTTTGACTTTAAACCGACTTTACATTTAATCTAATTATTTTTTTTAAACAACAATAAAATTGATCACATTTTATTTTATTTAGTAACATTGAAAAAATGAGGCAACGCAGTCATCCCGATTTGATTTCGACGGTGCAAAATCTAAAGCCGCGAATGATCGTCGAACGAAATTCGTTGTACGCTTTGGCTGTGGTCATGCTCATATGTATATGTACATATGCATGCACATAGATATGTATGTCATAATGTGCTGCTTATCCGAAGCGAAAGTACGCAGTGGTGGGTATTCACAGAGTATTTTAGAGTAACATGGATGAATTCTTGCCTCTCTGTTAAATAACTATACAAGTCGTCTTTCTGCGACGCTCACTTACCCTCATCGATGTCTCATGCGGACCCGTGAATGAGCGCGAATGCAAAAATTTTTACAAATACCTCGAATATTTTGCAGGCAGACATTTGACCAACAATGCCTGCTGATGTACCTATTTAGATAGCAGCACTTAGAAAACTCACTTCTACCGGGTTTTTCAATAGGAACGCTACAAAAGTTTTTTTTAAATAAAACAAAAAGGGTTTGGGATATGAATTAAATTTTTTATTCCTGTGAAAGTACATTCGATGCCATTATGTATGGAACTCGATTTCTTTTGCATGGGCACCACGGGCACGCTTGCAGAATTCCAGACACTGAACCCAATTTTCAACGGTGTTCAAGCATAAATCGGCCGATACTGCTGCAATTTCACGTTCGATATTCGTACGAAGTTCATCAATCGTCGCTGGCTTGTTGGCATAGACCATAGACTTGACGTATCCCCACAGGAAGTAGTCTAACGGCGTCAAATCGCACGACCTAGGCGGCCAATTGACTGGGCCATTTCGTGAGATAACACGTTCACCAAACTTGGTTTTCAATAAATCGATTGTGACATTCGCTGTGTGGCTTGTGGCGCCGTCCTGTTGGAACCACATATTGTACAAGTCCATATTATCCAATTCGCGCCAAAAATATTCGGTTATCTTTGAGCGGTAGCGATTCCCATTCACAGTAACGTGCCGGTCTTGATCATCACGGAAGAAGTACGGCCCAATGACGCCGCCGGCCCATAAACCGCACCAAACCGTAATTTTTTCGAGATGCAATGTTGACTCATGGAGTACGTGTGGATTGTTGCCTGTCCAATAACGCATATTTTGCTTATTGACGAAGCTATTCAGCCAGAAATGACGACGATTAATGATTAGTAAATCTTTTTTTATTTTAATTAATTCATAAGATGAATTCCTTATAACTGCACTTGCACAATAGTTGTTATATAGATCCTATATATCAGGCTATATATTATTTGTTGGGAAAAGGCAGTGTCTTGCCCCCATTTAAGGTGAAACTACTATTCACCGTATGTGTCCAGCTATTTGACGTAGATATATGATATTCGATATATGTATATACACATACATACATGCTTTCTTTAGAGGTATTGTATCAAGGTGTATCCATAGAAGGTGATAGCAAGATAACCTAAGCGAATCCGCTGTGTATTTTGTTTGTGTAATTTTGTGAGCACAATGTCAAAATCTGAATTCGCCCAGTATACTTATGTATTTTGTTTGTGTAATTTTGCGAGCACAATGTCAAAATCTGAATTCGCCCTGGATTGTCATGTCAGAATTTGGCATAGCAATAGCAGAAATTGAATTGAAATTGAATAGTGAACATAGAAAAAATTCATAAATCGTTGTAAAATGTTATTTTACAATGATAAAAATGAATAAAATTAGTTAAAAATCGTGTTTTTGTGGCGAGTAACCAATTTTCGATGATACTAGTTGCACGCACATCAATTGGAGAAGTATCTGGTTGATTTTGGCGAAGCAATCTTTTGCAGCAGAAGCTGGATTTAAAATTGTGCAGAAACCAACAAATCTTAAATTTTAATATACATATACAATATGGCTATTCCGTAATTGCATTTACGTTGGTAACAGATCGTACCCTCGAAGAGGAGGCCCTTTACAGGTGTGCCATTAATACTACTCAACGGAACGTTTCATTGTGCCTTGCTGTAAGTTGAATACATTTTTACGTTCAGCTCATCGCCAATTTCTTGGGGACAAGAATTCCTGCAAATTTACATGGTACACAAAAACCATTTTCCCATTTGATTTTTTTTTTTTGGTTGTAAATTTATTGAAAAAATGTGTGCTCGTGAAATTGGCGATAGGACTGATATGCTCATGTTTTTGACAGGGCAAATGCTTATCTTGTGGCGGTGGAACCGAACAATCAGAAACTTATGTGGGAAAGTAGATTTTAAACTGGAAATTTAAATATATACATATTTGTTTCTGACCGCAAAATCTAGTATATTTTTGCAAAGAACTTAATTGGGTCCTCATAAGTGCACCCAACGGTTATTTCATCCACTCGCCAGAAGATGTAAGCGAAAGTTTTCCTTCAGAATCAAATCGTTTTATTGATTTTAGGCATATTAATTGTCTTCAACATTTTGGCGACATTCAGATTATTACCGATACAGCAAGTAAGCTAACCCGTGCTGACAACATTATCAACGAATATCGGGAGGAAGCCTTGGCACTGACGGCCCTTAATAATACTACAAGAAGCATTGACGCATGGATGCTAGTAAGAGCATCAAAACCTCAAGAAGATTATAGTATTATAATATTATAATATAGTAGATTGAAACTCTCCATTTAATTTTATATTTTTCATACATTAACCGAACAATGTTTTTGAGTAAACTTTACTGGTGCATAAGATACTTATTTTGTTTTTTTGTGAGTCTAATTGATGAACACAGTTAATGTTTAATAAATGCCGATTAAGATAACACACATTTTCAATTCCAATATGGGGAGCAGCCAACATGCAGTTAGAGCTGGTATCACACACGGATGCTGCATATGGAACGGCTTTTGCTAATAATCTAGCCTTCTTTCCACCGCACACCTTATCCGCACTCAAGAAGTGATCTCCACATATAATATCCTTACCTTCTAACTGCAGTTGACACGACCTGGACCACACCAAACGATCCGACTCCTCTCTTGGAACTTGAAAAGACGGTCCATTTTCGCGTGTTCCTTTTTTTTTTGCATAAGGCACATTTCTCTACCAGCTTTCAATATTCATAAAATTGTATGTGTAAATTTCACTTTTTTCACAAACTTCACACAAATTTTGATAGCATAAATATATGTACATTATAAATATAAACAAACAACACAGGCGAATTGGGGAAGAAGAACAAGCAATCAGCTGCTTGGATAACGCCACCTTATATGAATTCGCCTTGTATTGTATATTGTAAGCCGAAACCCACTATTCAATATTTAAAAATATGCCCTTATTGGTGAAATAAAGCAAGTCGGGTAAGCTAGTGTCAAATCATTTAGAAAACTTAAACAACGTTTATTTATTTAAATAAAAAAAAAGAAATTAGTATGATTTTAATGTACCACAACCATTTTCCACGATTTTGATTTTTTAAATATTTCTCTTTTTCATTAAATTATTTATATCACAATTGAGTGAGTTCTCGATATAATTTAGTAAAATATTTGGGTGATTCACAAGGTGTCCAAATGTATCATAAGTCATAAACTCATAAAATTTTAAAAATACATTGGATAGTTTTAGTGATTTGTTTCAATGCAATCCAAAAACATTCTCTTTTGATATCTAAAGTTTTATGAATTTATGATTTATGACATATTGCGAGCAGTAACTTTACTCTGATTTTGCTCGTGATAGCTAACGCAAATAAAACGATTGAATACAGAGCAATATAGAAACAAACGAAACGAAATCTAAGTGCCCACCAAGGCAAATTCATATCAGGTGTAGGTGCTATAGCAGCCGATTTGATTTTTTTTATTCACCTACATGCATTTTGTTTATGATTTTGCATATGAGCTTTCAAAAGCCGTAAAAGCAAAAACAAAATGTATGTAAATGTTGACAACTCTTACGCAGAAGCAAAAACAAAATACATAGGAATTTTGTGGTTGTATTTATAACTTCACATTATATGATTACGCCTTGGTGCCCACTTTGTGTTGTGAAACCTTTCATTTAGTGTTCAAAAAATTTTGAAATTTTGGGCGGAAAATTGCCGATGTGTGTGAATATTTGGTTTAGGAATTATTCGTTTTTTTTTCGTGTATATTGTTTAGCTTTGGGTTTTCTCGCGATGAGTATTTTTACAATAAACAAAAATGCACCTGCTAGTCAAAAGTTTCGTGTATCAGGAGCAGTATGACAAAAATACCACAAACTTTTCGTACTTGTTGTGGGAATGGATACTAATACGTTCGGGTTGTTTTCATTCTGTGCTTCCAACCCCTTCCTGCATATGAAATTTGAGCAAATTGTTTTAATAGTTAATAAAATATCGAAGCTTTTAATATTTGTTAATTGCCGTTATATGAGAAGTGGGCATGGTTTTCGTCCAATATTTACAATATTCTAAGTTTTTCTTATTGACATGAAAAGCATTGTGTGTACCAAATTTAGTAGAGTTTGGTATCATAGTATCGAAATATACGTATTTTGAGCACAAAAGTGGGCGGAAATTTGTTCATCCCGTGTATTTGCATATGCAACTTGTACTTTGTAAACAAGTTTTTGGTTTTGAGTGACAAATATTAAAATATCATTTATTTTGTCCTTATAATGCAAATGCACCGAATCATGGATTATCCTAGTGTACATACGTATTGTATCTATTTAATATAATTGTCAAAAACCACCAGTGTTTTTAGGACTCGCAAATTATCATACTAAAACTAATATGCTGGGCGCACTACAACGTGATCTATTTATTTTCCCCCAAATCACTTCGCATAAACCAAGTGGGTCCACACTTGTCATTCCTGATTTTTCTTGACAGCTCTGCATTTAGAGCTAACACTATTTGTTCGTGATTTCGTTCTTGATTTATGATAAAATGCCTCCTTCCATCTTAATTTATTCACAAATTTTACAAGGCGAAGTGAACGAACAAGCTAAAAAATGCGGTAGGCTGTCCGGGCTTTAACATATGTACCTAATTTAATCGAATCTCGTATTTAAAAAAAATATTTTTATTTTCAATATATACATTTGAATATATATATTAAATTAGTTTAATGAAGCGCTATACATAATATTTTTGGCATAATGTTTTTAAGTTGGCAGTTTCAGAATCCCGGAATTACAAAATAAGAACTGAAATGGGCATCCCAAGCACATTTCTACGGTGAAAAAAGTAACCAAATTACGAAGTAAATTATCAAGTTACCAAAGTCGTTCGAAAGAGAAACAAGTGTCATATTTTGGTAAAAAATTACCAAACCGGCAATGTTGACCAGTACTGCTAGTAGACCTTAATGCTTAGATAAAAAAATACTCTCACAAAACGGAACATAACCCCTTTGAGCTATTCATTCCAAATGACATTTTGTATCGTATCAAACAAGGCGAAAAGAATTAAGCATTTGATGCAGATGTACAATATTTGGTATATATATCCTATATATCAGGGTAAATATTTTTTGTTGGCGGTAGGAATTGTGTATTGTGAACCCAAAGCATTGTACTAAAAACCTTTTCAATATCTAAAACAATACGTCTTTATTGGCGCAGCAAACTCAGCCGGGTACGCTAGTATAACATCGCTTTGAAACCTTGAACGACGTTTATTCATTTAAATAAAACAAAAGGAAGGAAGTCGACAGTGGTTGACTGAATTATCACAAATTGTCATCCAGTTTTTCTTGACCAAGGCGGCTTTTACCCGAAAAGGTGACTACAGCGCGCGCTGAAATTGAGCTTCTGATGAGACGGGCCATATGTCGGCTATCCGCTTACCATTCCCGATAGATACCCTCTGCCGTTTTAGTCATATTCTAGCTGGAAAAGTAAATATTTTTTTGTTGGCAGTAGGAAGAGTATTGTAAACCCAAAGCATTGTAAAAACCTCTTCAATATCTAAAACAATATGGCCCGTAGTCATAGTCAAATAAAAGTCGGATCTAAATACGTTAAAGCATACTTTAGCTTAAAGTGTACTTTATCTTAGTCATAGTCGAGTTAAACCCGGCTTTTTCGGTTAAAGTCGAATATAAAGTTAGAGTGCCGAAAAGTTGTTACTAAACCATTTAGTAAACTGTCAAAATAATTATAGATCTGCATCTTCGGTGCTAAAAGTTGTGTTTTTTAGGTGAAACTTAAATTAAAGGAAAAAAATGAGCCGTTTTGATTATATTGAACGGGATTTTAGCATCATTAGTGATGCTACTTTGATTAGACGGCCAAAAATGTATAAAACCAGAATCAACCCTTTTGAATTAGACGACAGTGATTTCTATTCACGGTATCGGTTCGACAAAGCCACGGTGGAGTTTATTATTCGAGCTTTAAATATGGTAAATCCGAGAAATAATAGAGGTCTTCCGGTACCAGTGAGCACACAAGTCTTATGTACTCTTAGATTCCTAGGAAGAAATGCCCATCAACGTGATGTTGGTATGTTAATAACGTGTAATTTAATTTTCTAAATGAAATTTCATGCATATTCTTGTATTATAGCTGATCTGCACGGTTTATCCCAGAATTCTGTAGGCAGGATAGTAAAAGAAATATCCAAAAGAATTGCAGTGTTACTGCCACACTCTTTTCGATTCCCAAGCAGAAATGAGCTGAACGAAGTAAAGAACAAATTTTACCGATTAGCTCGGTTTCCGACCGTGATCGGAGCAATCGACTGCACCCAAGTGCGAATTAAATGTCCTTCAAAGAATGTGGGCCCAACTATGGCAGGTCACTTTCTGAATAGGAAAGGATACTATTCCTTAAATGTTCAGGTAAAAAACCAAAAATACGCCATAATATATAAGTGAATGCGACAATAGCGTATATATATTTCACAGATCGTATGTGATGCAGATTGCAAGATCCTTGATATTGTTGCAAGGTCACGCGGCTCCTGACATGATGCTCGAATATGGGACAACTGTCAGCTTAAAACTCGTTTGTTGGAAAGCAAATCAGAACACAATGGTGTACTAGTGGGAGATGCAGGCTACCCTAACTCTTCTATACTATTGACACCAGTTAGAAATCCGTCCACAACCAAAGAAGAAAGGTAGTAGTTTTCAAAATTATTCCTGAAATATTTCATTTCTGAATGTTTCTTTGAAGATACTTATAATAGAAGCCACATTGCAACTCGTTCCAAAACAGAATGCCTGAATGGACAGATAAAATCTAAGTTTCGTTCAGTTTTCGAGAGGTTGAGGGTTGACCTAGATACTGCAAAAAATGTAGTTGTCGCTGTTGCTGTACTTCATAACATCGCCAAAAAAAGAAACTTTTCATGTGAGTCCTACATTTTAACTAAACAACTGCACAATTAATTATACTGAAATATATTTTCATAGTTTTGGATGTGGATAGCACTACTAACGGCATATCAATTGCACAAAGCAGCGACATTCTTGAAACGACTTCAAATTCAGGGAGAGCATACAGAACTGCATTTATTAATAAATATTTCTGACTACTACCTCACTAATCTTAAGTAGAAAACAAAAATTATTCATATATATATGCATATGTATATTTATTTCTAACTTCAATAAACATCTTCCCTTTTTTGTACTTCATATCAAACTTACAAGTGGTGTATAACTTTTAAAGCTTTAAGTATAGCATCACATAAATTTGCTAATTCATTATGCTTACATCTACTTGGGTAAAAAAATATGTCCTTATACATATAGAAAAAAAAATTCAGTCTTATTTAATAAAAACTAAGAAATTCAGGTAATTCATTATACTTACAACTAACATTTTCACACATAACTATTTACACATCACACCTTCGCTAATAATTCCTTTTGGACTCCTCATTTCTTATTTGGAGGCGAACCTTCTGGCACTTTAAGTCCATCAGCTCCTCCTCCCTTTTGTGCATTCGAGCCTGATGCGAAATTTCCGCCTTAAGATGCTGCACCCTCAGCAAATGAAACTCGTCATCATGGCAGGATTCTTTTGCTATTTGATCCTGTCTCTGCTTGATGATGCCAGTTTTGGAAGCATTTTTTTTTGGCATGTTACGCAGCTCTTTTAGGAGTCCTTTGGGATAGGTTATGGGATGCTGAGCGTTACTGCAAGATGCTTCTATATTTTCAGCTAATGCAATAAATGGCGAGCTGCAAGGAGGGTTAGTCGACATTGGTGTTGTGTCGCTATCGATAAGGATCATGTCCTCTACAAAATCACTGGCTATCATCGACTGAATTTGTAGATCGCCTTCGTCCAAAGTAGGAATGTCGACCAGATTTCCTGTAGCAACAGTCGCCCTCCTTACTTCCGCAACTGCTGTCCTCGCGTTCACTTTCATTCGCATCCACTGCTGCTTTAGCTTGGGCACATCGCGATCATAGCCCGAAGCTACCATGTCAATTTTAACAGCTTCCCAAGCATCCTTCTTGCGCTTTATCATACGAAGGTCGTTTAGCCTGCTTTCTATAACGTCGATGTGCCCGTTGACTAACTCCCTCAAACAATCTTTCTCGCTTTCAACCCAATTGCTTTCGCGTTTCCTTGCGTATAGAAACCCACTTTTAATTATTCAATCGCTAATAAATATTTAAAAACTACTTACACTTGCTTTGCCCCCCATCGTGTTTAATTTTTCATTTGCAAATAATAAACAAATACCAGCTGATATAGTAATATCGCATAAGAAGTACAATATTCCACATAAATTCTGGATTTTATCTTTATATAAAAGCATACAACCTCTTTTCAAACTTATTTTAACAATTAATAGCAATAAAATCACCATTTTATTGTGAAACTATCAAGTTAAAAAAATAGCATTCGATAAAATATATCCATTAGTTCATTTTCGACATTTTTCCCTCCAAAATGTCATCTCTATATTTGCAGCATTGCCATTTCTGCAAATTTACTGATTGACAATGTTGTTATTAGTTGTACATGTACATGTACTAAACTGACTATGACAAGACTAAAAATTAATTCGACTTTATCTTTTTAGTATTTTACTAACAGCCGGGTACGCTAGTATAACATCGCTTTGAAACCTTGAACGACGTTTATTCATTTAAATAAAACAAAAGGAAGGAAGTCGACAGTGGTTCACTGAATTATCACAAATTGTCATCCAGTTTTTCTTGACCAAGGCGGCTTTTACCCGAAAAGGTGACTACAGCGCGCGCTGAAATTGAGCTTCTGATGAGACGGGCCATATGTCGGCTATCCAGCAGCAATTTGAGAAGTCCGTAACATATGGTGCGCAAAGCCCCCGCTTACCATTCCCGATAGATACCCTGCCGTTTTAGTCATATTCTAGCTGGAAAAGTAATATTATCAAAAATCCTTAGCGCTTTCTAGCGATGATTAATTTTTATAGAGGCCCTCTACCGAACCCACTTTTGCGCCAAACGCCACTCTTCAAGATGTGTTCTGGGAATAAACGGAACGGCAAACCGACGCTAATATGGACGAATGACACCATAAGAGATTTTGAGTCATGTACTGAGGATCTCGTAAACTGTGCTCAAATGACGCGCTCACTTCCAGACGCCGCTCTTTCAGTATTTGTTAACGCGTCGAACTATGCTGCAGGCGCCGCTCTAGATATGGTTGTTAATAAGTCACTTCAACCTTTAGGTTTTTTCCAGCGTCTTTTTACTAAATCCGAGCAGCGTTAAAAATTTTTAAAATTCATGTGGATCTAATATAGGATATACACACTTATAAATATAAGTAATTTCGAAAAAGTCCATGGAAGATAAAATTTGAATTCGATATTTGGATATATGTTTATATAAAATTATACCAGCATATGCTCCTGTGAAATAAAATTGGCGGCCAACTTTGTACGCGTTATTTCGAGACTTACACCCTTTTTCAACTACCGCATGTTCAAGAAGAATCACTAGCTCACTGACGTTATGTATTATATGTATAGTTGAATAATGTTGCAATGAATAACAGTTTCCTTCTTTTTTTTCTGTACATTGTTTTAAGGTAGCAATTGGGCAAGGCTAACATCGAGAAATTGCGAATTTGCCCAATTTGTAGTTCGTCGCACAATACATACTAGGTGATTCATCACGAACATTTTGCGATTTTTTTAGTGTTATATTTATATTAGTCATTTTTTGCAACTTACAATTACGAAATAAAAAATCGTTTCATTTCGACCAGCTGTAACTCAGCATGTTTTTAAACAATCCCTGCCAGTGTCGTTACAAAACACTAAGTAAATTTGTGTTTAAGCTCAGAAGGTACATACCAACCTCCCCTATACCTGAATTTTTTGAATTTATCTTCCTGTAAATCAATGTAATTGTACCAGTAATCGACACTCACAATAATTGGTACTCGAAATATTTGTGTAATTATTTTTAATACATGTATACTGAATTTAAATGTATATGTATTTTTGTTAAAACTAAAAAATCAAAATGTTATTGTTACTATACAGTAACTAGATAGATTTTAAAATACTTTTAAACAAACAGAATTACAACAGTTGGATTTAAAAACATTTTGTTGCTTAATTATGTATTTTTTCTTACAAATATACTTATATAAAAGTATTTGAAACTAATTGCATAGTCATATAACTGACTTGCTTGTAAGAAAAAAGAAAGACTTTTAACCACTTGTAGTTGGTAAAAAGTACCTTTTCAATTTCTTTTAAAGTAATTCTCTTTCCGCCAGGGAGGCGATGCCAGGTTTATTTCCAAACGATTTTGATTCCATATATTTCGTCTTTCATCCCCATCGTTCGACCGTCGCAGCCGAGTGTGTAGCGCGTGCGCGCTTCACTCAGTGGGTCCCGTGTCCAAATACTGTAACATCAAAAATTGTAGAAAAGCTTTTTTTCTAATAGTGGTTGCCCCTTGCCTGCCGAATGGCAATCCTCAGAGTGTATTTCTGCAATGAACTTCTGACAAAAATCATTCGCTGTTCGGAGTCGGCGTAAAACTGTAGGCCCCTCAATTTGTATTAGATCATAAAGACGCTCACCACGAATTGTAGGCCTAATTACCGTTATACAAAAAGTGGGCGTGTTTTTTGTCCGCCTTTTACAATTTTCGAAACTTTGCTTCTGACGTGAAATGTAATGTGTGAACCAAATTTGGTAGAATTTGATAGAATATCTTCAGAGACATACATATTTATTTGCTCTGAAATGTTCGGTGCGTGGTTGTGTTAATATTCATATTCGGCTGCCGCTGAAAAAGGTTGCCGAGTTATCGGAGTGCTATGGCCACCAGAATTGGTTCCGCTGCCGAGTGTGGCAGTCTCTTGACTGGATAAGAGAACGTCCTCTTGGAGGGGCTTGCACTACCCAGTCGCAGCCTGCCAGTAAGGGTTATGACCGTCTGTGCCAAGTCCGTTGTCCTTGTCCGTCCCGTCGAACTCACGTGAGATCAGGGGATTTTCTATGTGCATATGTACTGTTATTTTTGGATTCATATCTGTCTTTTGCCGTCGCCTACTTAGTCACTGGCACACGAAAGCCAGGATAAAACAGTACCTATTACCAGCCGTTACCCTCGTGGAGGGTTCAGTGGAGGAAGTGGATTTTTTCCAATGGAAAGATGTTTTGAGATAAGGGTAGCTTTGCATTATGTACTTGGCTTAAAGAGAACAAACTATTTTTTTTCCGACGTCTTGAGCAAATTTGCTGTATTCATCCCTTAGGCTACGAAAGCGAGCTACGGTTATTAGTCAAGTTTTAACAGAGTTTATTATCCTTGAGTGAATGTCTTAAGAACGTCTTCCTGCACCCTTGTACGAAGTGCACGTGCGTAATACTGTGTATAGGTTTTGCCAAAGAGGAGAACGCGTCGAGCATATATTTCTTTTAGGTCAGATGAAAAGCTTAGAATATGTATTGCTACCCAGTGCAGGCAGGATATGTTATTGGGATTATGTTCATTTCAGTAGCCGTTCCGTTTAGCCGATTTTCGCTCATAGTAGACCGCAGATTTTTTACACAGTGTGTAAAATGAGTGCTAAAATATTATTCTGCATTCTCTCCTCACTATTAATTATTTCTTTGCTGCATCTGCCAACTTTTGGGCTTCTCAATCAGATCTCGATTTTCAGATTTTAAGTATATTGTTTTAGTGGAGAAACAAGCAAATATACATGCGAACGCTTTGTGGATAGCGAAATTCAGAGTTCATTAGCTTTTTACGAGAAACGGTCCCGTAAATCCACTCCAGTAGTATCAAAAGGTAGAAAGAGTTCTACCATTTATAGAGAAAATTATTTAAGGGAGCATGGTGTGCAAAGAAAGATATTCTTTTGTTATTCGAGGTTTCATCCGCGGGATACAAATTTTTCCGCTGTCATACGTATCATGAGCATGTAGCAAGATTTTATGGGAAAATTTAAAATATAGTTCACAAAATCGTGGTTGTCCGCAGAGTATAATGAGGAGTATTTCACTATAACTTGGCACAACGTGTGTTATTCACCACTTAACTATGAAAAAAAAAATATATTGGGCACACATTTTTCAAATGTTGCCATTAAGTGCGAACTGAGAGAGTCTCTAATTTTAATATTTTGTTCACAGAGAACATATAAATTTTTGTACAACAAATTTTGCAAATAAATTTGAAGCTTTAGCAACACAACGGCCTTCTAAGGGAGCCGACTTGTCAAGAAGGGACCGGGAACCCCTGTTACTGAGCAAGCCTTTAATTATTGAATAATTATACAAGGTGGCGCAAAAGTAAACTTCCGCTGTTTTTTGGCTGTAATTTAAAAAAAAAATGAAAAACTTTGATTCTTCTTGTGGATTATTTTTATTTGGTATTTTAATTTTTTTACATCAAGTCGAGAATATGATGTCATGTAAATGGCCGCCGCCACAGTTGATTGCCATTTGAGCCCTTTTTATGGCATTTTCCATTACTTTGGCCAAAACTTTCGGCGATAGGTCCTCACATTCTTGACGGATGTTCTCTTTAAGAGCTGCAAGAGTCTGAGGCTTGTTGATATAAACCCGCGACTTCAAAAAGCCCCACAAAAAGAAGTCTGGAGCGGTCAAATCAGGCGATCTTGCTGGCCAGTGCAAATCGCCAAAACGGGAGATTAGGCGCCCGGGAAATGCATCCTTCAGCATATCGGTTGTGGCACGTGCAGTGTGTGCCGTTGCACCGTCCTGTTGGAACCACATGTTTTCCAATCCCAATTCATCAAGTTGCGGCAAAAAGAACTCGTTGATCATTGCTCTGTAGCGCTCACCATTCACAGTAACCGTTTGGCGCGCGACGTCTTCGAAGAAAAAAGGTCCGATGACTCCTCCAGCGAAAACAGCACACCATACAGTGACTTTGAGCGGGTGTAATGGCTCTTCGTGGGTTACACGCGGATTTTCAGTGCCCCAGAAGCGTAAATTTTGCTTATTTACGTACCCGCTAAGATGGAAATGGGCCTCATCACTCATGATTATTTTTGATGAAAAATCATCTTCCTCTTGGTGGTGATTAAGGTTGGCTTGAGCGTATGTTAGACGCGATTGGCGGTCAGCAGCTAACAGCTGTCATGGCTAAAGGAAAAATACATATATAGTGGAAGAAGACGTAAACTGCTTTAAAAACTTAACTGTATATGAATTCGCCATGGACTGAACTTTGCTTTTTTGGCATTTTTTGATGAATAAAGCATTTTGAGTTATACCTTTGCTTGTATACGCATAAAAATACCATATTTTTCCTCAAACGTACTTGCCTCGCTTTCAAAATAAACTGCCCATATGTAAATCATTGCATATGTACTCGTACGTATTGCTCTGCAGTAAAGTGTCAACCTAGTGAACAAGCAGTCTAGCTAATGGGCTCGAATTTAATGAAGGTTTTCGTTAGTATTGTCAGAAAACTTTTAAAGCTATTGCTAAAAAATGCTAAATGAATTGAGTTTCGAAGTTTATTTCTTTTATCAAACTTTATAAACAATTTTATCGGAAATTTTACATAATAAACATCTAAAGTAAATTAATATAATAAGTGATAATATAGTAAAAAAATTAAAAACGAAGATTATAGCTTTCCACTTAAAAAAAGTCAATATGTTATGTGGTACATGCATAGAAAATATGAACTTTTATTAAATACCAAAAAATAAGTGCTTGCCCTTACTTTCGGATTCATCGTTTATCAACAAATTGTATAACGTGTTCAACAACAACTGGTCAACTCGAAGTTCCAGATTGCCTTCAAGGAATCAAGCAATAAATCGTCGCGGACCGGCCTTGCAGATGTGCTCAGTAATAATGCTGTTCTGAGGTGTTCATAAATTTCTTGTGGAAAGTCAGTTGCATCTTCACATTCCGAACAAGGATCTTATTCAAAGTTGAAAGTGTAGCAAAATATTGTGAAATATGCAGCAACCCAAAATCCATCTACAGCAATTTGTATAATTACTTTCGTTCGATAAAGTCAAGCGTAATTCTTTTAAGCTACACAACTTTTCCTATAATTTTCCAAAGTAATTTTCTATAGGCAGTCCATATTTGGAAATGTATTGGTTAAATTTATTCCTCGTTTCTTACGATTGCTCAATACTGTTATGCCGAAAGGGTGTAATGAGGTTTTGTCGAATTGCCAGCAATCAATTGCGTTTGGCAGAAGCACCTTTCAGGATTTTTACCTATTGCCGATTCGGAAAAATATTTTGCATCATCGACGCTTCCTCGGTATCCTATTGTTGCTTGCCTAAATTTTAGTCAATAGTCACACACCACTTGCATTTTTATGGCATAGGCTGACTTCCAAAATGTAATTTGCAATGAATACAGCAGCGCGTTATGTTCCATATTGAAAAAGTATTTTTTTTAAACTAAGCATTAACCTCGGCAACTAAGTATAGCTTCGATGTACGCACATCGCTGTCAAACTGGAAGGAAACCCTGCTAATCTAATTTCGGTGCCGTCAACATAGCTGATGCTTTCTAAGATTAGCCAAAAAATCGCTGCAACAACGGCTATGCCCAGAATACATTCGGAGTTAAGTGCATTCAGTATATTTAAAATCAAAACGATGCGCTTCCAGTTTAGTTTTCAAATATTGGGCAATGTTTGAAAAATATTAGACGGTATATTTAATTTAATAAACTTATACATACAATAATGAAACTGTGAAGTAATTATTACAAAACTTTGAAGTAGCAAAGTCAAATTAAAAACGGGAATAAGCGATTTTTCAAAGCATGTCGCCTACGATGCTGGTCCGGGCAGGATGCGAACCCGGGATCCACCGAATGAAGGACGCACATGCTACACACTCGGCTACAGTGGCCGCAACTGATAAATACAGACTTTTATTATTTTATTTATTTATTTATTTATTTATTCAGTCTAAAAAATCCAGGATTTCTTACAGACTATACAAGACTATGGGAATACAAATAGTTTTGCAAAATAAGGTTTATCTAATTAATTCATTTAATAAGAGCTTGAAATTTTGCTTAGTTAACGAAAAATCAAAAGCGAGAGAATTTGAGACTCGATTAAATTCTTTCAAAGTTCTAAGAAAAGGTGCATAAGAAGCATACACAGTCCTGGCACGCTCCAAGAAGAACAAATCATTACTCCTCAAGTTTCTTTGAGGAATATGGAAGTAAATACGCTCTAGAAGAGCTGGAGAGTCGATTACTCCACTTACAACATCAAAAACAAAGCAGATTGAAAGTATACTGCTCCTACTTTCTAAAGATTTTAAGTTTATCAATGCACATCTTGAACTATACGATGGAATCGGATCAGAGAAGAATAATGATCTAAGAGCAAAACGCAGAAACTTCTTCTGAATGGTTTCTAGTCTATTAATGTGACAACGGTGATATGGCCTCCATATAAATACTGCATATTCTAACTTAGATCGCACACGCGAAGTAAATAGTACCTTTAAAGTGTATGGGCAAGTAAAATCAGCACCAAAACGACGAATGAAAGCAAAAGTAGAATAAGACTTGGCGATGATGAAATTTAAGTGATTGAGAAACGTAAATTTCGAATCAAAAATTACTCCTAAGTCCGAGACCTCACTCAAAGTAGTGAGTCGGGAATTGTTAACAAAATACGAGGTAGAAATAACTTCCCTAGACTTTGAAAACGACAGATGAGAGCATTTCTTAATGTTTAAATGAAGTCGATTCCGAGCACACCACGCCACAACATTATTAAGATCCAGCTGGAGCTTGAAAGAATCCGAAAGGCTTGAGATTGTGTTAAATATTTTCAAATCATCTGCATACAGGAGGAAGTTAGAGAAGTGAAAACATTCAGAAATATCATTAATAAAAATTATAAATAGCAATGGGCCCAAAATACTCCCCTGAGGAACACCGGAAGTAGCTATAAAAGAATGCGAAGAGTTGTCGTCGACAACAACTACACATTTACGACGAGAGAGATACGACTTAGTCCAATAATAGCATTTAAAATTGACTTAATATTTATTTGGGCCAAAATAAAATTTCGCTGATCCCTTTTAACCAATGGATATTTAAATCAATCGATTGCTATGAACCTCTAGAATCTAAATATTATATATAAACTTTGTTAGACATTGGCGCTTTAATTCAAAGCGTCACATATAAAGAATACGCGCTTTTTTCGTTACGGTTCAGAAAGCAGAACTATAACTTTGTCATCAAATGGGAAACGAGGGTTATCAGCTATTAAGAAAATATTTATATTATAATTTTTATTTAAATAAAATGTAGGATTAAGAGTGGTACCATATCAAAATATAGTCAAGACTACAATAATATGCAAGAGTCTTAACAGGAAGTTTGTACCTACATATGTACATATATAAAACGCTATTTAACGCGTAGTTGAATCATTTTGCATTGACTTGCAACAGATTTTTAAAGCAGGCAGATGAATTCAGTTATACTGGGCTTCTCAGGTATATATATATATATATATATATATATATATTAGATTTGAACTGAGTTGATCAACAAATATGCATTTTCTGGAAATCTTGACTACAGAGCCGTAAAATGTATACATATGTACGTGTTTGCAATTTAATCTAAATCGGACTATAGAAGCATTTCGTGACTACAGTATAATTTTCTAATACCATCAATACGGATTTTAAACGCTTATATTTTGTGAAAAACCGGATCATAAATAGAAATTTTCCGAATAACTAGCCTCTGCGATTTTTTGCCGGATTAAAATATAGCCTATGCCTATGTCTAAGGAATATACTGTCTGAAATGGTTAAAGTCCATTCATTAAATTTTAAGTTATAATTTTTTATATGTAATTTGGCACTTTATTTTATATATGTACATATATAGAAAGCTGATACCCGTGACTCCATCTGCGTAACCTACTCTTTTTTATGTACTAGCAGCTGGATGAAGATGCCTCTAACATTAGAAGCAGTTTGTGGAAATAATTGTCAATGAATTACATGTTAAAAGTAGCTGAAAATCATATATCGTTCATATCGACTTCAGCAGTATATGTATGCTTTTAATTTCATCAAAATCGGACGGTTAATGGGCACCACCCAGCAGATTACTTTTTTTCTAGTATTTCTCGCCACACTTCCAGCATACATTTCTAATTTCATCCGCATTAGATCGTAAATACATATTTGCTGAATATCTCCACTCGGTGCATTAGTTTTTATGTTAAGGATTTTCGTAAGTAGTTTGGACTTTATTTCATATGTATATATAGAAGAAGAAGATCCAGGGAATATATGTACATTGATGGTGGTCAAAGAGTATAACAATGTTGCAGGCAGCTGCAATCAAGACACATAGGCATAGTTCAGCCTTGCACTTAAGGCTTGGGAATGATGAAGGGAATGAGGGATAGAGTCTCAATAAATCTTCCAGACTTTTTTATGAATCTGAAAAGCTTGCTTGGTGATAGAGAATAAACGTTTCCCAATCTCAATATATCTGACTAAAATATGCTTCATCTCAGCCGAGCAAAATAAGGACAGATACAGAGAAAATGCTCGGTGCAATCCTTATGGCAAGAAGTTTAGCCTCAGACTCGGATTTTGTATACCCTCCCCTTTTCACCAGTCAATCAGTCCGCTACCTGGAGTATTGCAAATATCTCTGATTCATAAACCGTTGCTATTCCATTTTCTGTGTTGGAGCCGTCAATGTAAATAGCTTCCACCAAGCCTCCTAAGAGAGTACATGGATCTCTTCATAGTTCCCTTGTTTCTTCCATACCACGCCATATGCCCGTTGAGCGCACGGAATCAAGGCTAGCGATGTCAAAGCCCCCTGAATATCCGCAAAAACTTCCATTGTGTAGTATCGAGCCTCGATCTTTGCTAAAAGGTCGTGTAGCCCTGGGAAAGTAGTAAAGAGATCATTTTGAATCGAGAAATCTTCCAGACTTTATTTATGAATCTGTAAAGCTTTCTTGGGGATAGAGAATAAACATTTTCCAATCTTACTATATATAACCCAAATACGCTCCGTCCCAGCAGAGCAAAAGAAGGACAGATACAGAGGAAATGTTCGGTGATATCCTTATCCTTCAGACAAGATGTGCACGTCGGGCCACCGATGATGACTATGGTGGCTATAACTTTTGAACTAATTAAAATCTTTTAAGAACTTAAATAACATCTGAAAGTAAATTATCTACGCTTTAAAGTAAAAATAAAAACACAATAACAGGGTTGTTGAAAATTTATTGTAAAAGTTGAGATATTTTTGAAGAACGCTGGCCCCAATTATTATGCCAGTAAGCGCTTTACCAATCTCTGCCAAGCTCGATAAAAGCTTTGCTTTCGGTATAAATTGAACATGCTCTATATACTTTAAAGTATTCTAGATATATGGCGCCAGAATAACAGGGTTGTTTAAAATTAAGTATCGAATCTGAAATATTTTTGAAAAATGCCGAGACCAAATTGTTCACTAAATACTGAATAACAATTATTGGAAGTTAGTTCATAAAATTGTATTTAAGCATAATAATAAATTAATAATTTTGGAAATTGGCGTACTTACGGCAAAAAGTTTTATCTCAGTAACCGTTTTACTAATATCTACCAAACTCGCAGTACTTTCGGTACATTTGAATGAACGACATGTAAGCATTTAAATATGAATAAAGAGTGCCATAATACAGGGATCTATAAAAGTAATATATGAAAGATATTTTTTATATTTATTTGTTTCTTTTTGGTCTACTGTTTCTCTTGTCTACTGCTTCTCCGACAGGAGGAAAAATTTTACGTTTTGTCTGCCCTATGTTGCGGTATTGGCATTAGCAAGTCATTATTCATCATTTTTTTTTGTTGATATGATTGAAACGCTTTTGGTACGTTAGTTTTTCCTTGCAAAGGTCGAACATGGGTTTTGTTGGTATCCCTATAGTTCGATGGGTTGTCATATTAGGCTTTTCTTCGTTAAATAATCTTATACCAGCTAGCCATTTTCACAGTTATTTAAAACTTAATACATAGTACCACGATTGGTGGCTTCCCATTTGCTTTTTAAGTATTTTGATGTAAATTAAATTGGTTTTTTCCTCAAGGTCTCCGTCTTCTCCTGCAGTGTGTGTAGTTCACTCCTTAATTCCTCCATAATTTTTGAGCTAGTATAACTCACTAGTATAAACTATGCAAGAAAGATTCTACTTTCCGATGTAACGGAATTTTAAATACTCAGGGCAAGTTTTTATTTGCAATAAATATTACTTATTTGAATCAATCACAAAAGTTAATCTTACAAATAAAAACTCAATACGAGTCCTTTATAGCGGTCCAAAATACTCAACCGACCTTTATGAACTTTTTACAATAGGTGCATGTGGTCTCTGGGCCCAACATAGGACATACATATATGTAAATTTTGAAAAGTGTGCGCAACTATTCGGTGGAGATGAATGATATTTGGGTATATGTACATATATTCGATAGATCAAACTGTGTATAATTTTGCCACTCCCTATAAAATAAAAAAAGGAGCCAAATCTCTTATAACTCCGTAACCATTTGATGCAGATACACAACAGTTGGTATATAGATCCCATATATCAGGCTATATACTACCTGATGGGAAAGGGAGGACTTCTGGTCCCATTTAGGGCGAAACTTTTATTCCCCCTATCTTCCCATCTATTTCACGTAGATATTTTATATATTCTATGTATGTATACATATTTCCTTTACATTATGGTATAATGAATATTGTAAGCTCAAAAACACTGTTCAATATATGTTATAATGCAAAGTTTACCGGCTACGCTGGTTTTACATTACTGTGAAACCTTAAACGACATTTGTTGATTTAAATAAAAACAAATAGGATTTAGTATGATTTTAGCGCCCGATTTCTAAGATTTTGATTCCTAATTAATTTCTTTACACAAAATTTTTAAATTCTGGGACAAATTTTTTTGGCAAAAAGCTCTCTTTAAAACATTCATGCTGTAGGAATTTACAGGATAACGTAAAGTAAGTGATTATTAAAAACTAAGTTGTACGCTATTAAAAGCACAATCGCCTAATTGGTCTAAAGCCTTCTGGTATTTAGCCCTCAGGTGATGTGTCACGCCTTTTAGTTGGGCATCAGCTGGTAAAACTAAAAAAAAAGCGGCCTATTTAATTTCTCCATACGAAATGGTAAAATGTGCTGGTATTTTGCAAGATACCAGGGGTATATTTCATCAGAAGTGGTCGAATGTGAAGGTTATGCATGCTGGGGGAGTTGGTGAAGTTATCGCGGAAATGGCAGCCATATTTTCCAAAAGGGACTACATTTTATATGCACGTGAAAATTCGAGAGCCGTGTGTGACAGTTTGGCGATCCATTCGGTAATTATGCTAATGAGTAGCGACTCTTGAGCAGTGGCTTTAAATTCGGTGAAGAAGAATTCGTCGTATATTTAGCCGATGGCGTTCCAATTGCAACTGTTCGGGTGAAATCTCAAAGGAGTACAGCAAACCAAAGCATGAGTTTGGTGAACGTGATCATTTCCCAGCGAGCTGTAAGGAGTATAAAAAGTCGCCGTATAACAGCGATTTCGTAAGTTATTTTAATTTTAGTATTGTACATAACCTTAATGTTAATATAATTGCAGAGTGCCTGATAGATCCGTGGAGTCCCATAAATTTAACAAAAAAGAACCTAGTGCCAGGAAGAATACGGTTACGAGAAATGAAGAATACCTACGTCGGTGTGAAATAATCAAAATTAATAATTGTTGGAAAATATAGTGTAATATAAAAGTTCCCAACCAAAATATGTTAATTGATTTTATAGTTTTCCCGGACGAGTCAATAAGCCACCAAGTTATTTTAGGAAGAAATTTTATTGTGCCAAGCGAAGACAGGCTTAAAACTGGGGGAGTAGAAGTTGTCAATGTGACTGCAGATACATATTTAGAAAGTTATGCGTCTGATGTTAGCGAAAATCGCGCTTACGACACAATCAGCGATGCTATATGTGAAATTCTAGCAATCGAAATAAGTGTGTAATCAAAGTTGAGTGTATAATAAAAAAATAAAGTTTGTGAGAAAAGTAAAAGACGTTTTCAGGAGATATTTAGCGAAGAATATTTGTGTAAGATACGGTCAATTAGGGCAAGAAAATAAATGCAGTTAGCCTTGGAAGACAATAAGCCTTTCAGTTGCGCTCCGAGAAGGATGGCTTATAGTGAAAATATAAAGCTACAAACGATATTTGATGAATGTTTAACGAAGAAAACATAAGACCTAGTGAATCCGAATGTGTGAATTTCAGTTTAAACTGTTAGAGGTGGAAACATTCGATACACTGAAATCAAAGTTGTTGACTTCCTCCGTTTTAGCTTCATATGTATACATATATTCCTCAAATACTGTCACAGAGATAAACTGTGACGTGAGGACGTTAGTTTTAGAGCCAATACTCTTTCAGAAGAAAAAAAGATAAAAAACTGCACCCAGTCTTTATTTCTCCATACGTACTACCGATGTCGAGTCTACACACCATGGCTTCGAGCTTGAATCACTAGCTATAGTTTACGCGCTGAAAAGGCTCAAAGTATATCTGCTAGGCGTAAAATTTAAAATTTTTACTGACTGCAATTCACTTACCCTTGCGCTCAATAAAAAAGATATGAATCCAAGCATAACTAGGTGTAGGATGGCACTACGATTACAAAACTTTGATTATAAACTTGGGCATAGAGAAGGTAAAAGAATGCAACGTGTGACGCGTTCAGTAGAGATAAAAAACATTATACTGACCACACAATCACAAATCTACTCATAACGCGTAGTCACTGAAAATCTGCCCAAATTTTTCCTAGAAATAATAACATTTTAGCGCATCACAGCAAGCCACGCTATATTCCGTTAGATTTGTCATTGTTCATTATTTGTGTTTGCAAAATTTGTCAGTTATTGGTTCACGTCTGCTTTGTTAACATGCGTTCAAAAAAAATTGTATGTAGTCCACCATTTTTCTAAGGAAAATTTACCTATAACAACAGTGTATTATATTCTTCAACGTTTTGACAATAATTCAGCTGCGGAAAGAAAAATAATATTAAACGGGAAAATGTTAAAATGAGGGAATGTACTTTAAAGACCCTGAAGGAATATTTCGACCATAATGTCAAGTCTTCACAGCGAGCTGCGACCAGAAAATTTAATATATCGAATCGTACGTTCAAGAAATATTAAAAGAAAAAACAAATATTCGATACAGAAAAAAAAGCATTCCAAAAAGATCTCACCAACAAATTTTAGCCGCGAAAACAGAGTGCGGCCTTTTGAAGATTTTTGGAGTTTCTTGAAGAGCAAAGTCTACGAAAAGAACTGGAGTGCCAAAAATGTGAACCAACTTATTAGTCGTATTTAAGACGATTGACAAAAATGTTGAAAGTAACTAATACTTTTCATTTATTGTATGAAATAATTGGCTATAAATTTTTTTAAATAAAGTACATATATACACTATATTAAACGCTCTAATTTGTATTTTTTCTGAGTGCAGATTTTCAGTGATCATACGTTATGCCAAAGTAGAGCTAAATGTATAGAAAAGATAAGAAATGAGAAACGGAGTAGTTTATAAAAAGAAAAACAAGAATCTAATTTTCCATGTGCCAGAGGAAGTGGAATAACACGTTGCATATAAATATGATAAGCGGTAAAAAAGAAGGGCTTTCAATGATTACAATGATTACAAACAAAAAAACCCTTTGAAATATTACACGCTAACCATTACTGGCCGACTCATGACATAAGTACAGAATACAAGCACATACTGGTGGTAATAGATGCGTTTACGAAGTTTGTTCGTTTTTATCCAAAAACAACAGCGTCAAAAGGAGCTGTTGTAGCCTTAAAATATTATTTTTGGGCGTACACCAGCCTAAAATCCGTAGTATCACGAAAGAGTTCGAAGAATTTTTGGAAGATAATAACGTGGAACACATGTAGGTAGCAACAAATTAGCCTCAAGTGAATGATCAGGCTGAAATTGTGAATTAAAGTTTAGACCCATGATAGATTCGGAAAGCTAGAAAAGTTGGGAAAACATAAAGAGCATACCAGTGTATTTTTATTCGGAATAAAGCAAAAAGAAAAAGTCACGTATAAGAGAAAACGTGTTGGATCGGTCACAAACACTAAAGCACAGAACTATCGAAAACCTGAGAATCAGGTAATTTTAACTGTCAGGATGGCCGAGTTGTATAAATGGATACTTATGTTAACATAGAATAAGTGATTATTGTAAACTAGGTTGAAAGCTTTTATGGTATTAGGCTAAGAACACTGTTGTAAACTAAACATTATGTGTTGAGCCCCTAAGTGAAGTGTCACGCCCTTTAGATGTACATCAGCTGGTCAAACTAAAAACCAGTGTATTTTTATTCGGAATAAAGCAAAAAGAAAAAGTCACGTATAAGAGAAAACGTGTTGGATCGGTCACAAACACTAAAGCACAGAACTATCGAAAACCTGAGAATCAGGTAATTTTAACTGTCAGGATGGCCGAGTTGTATAAATGAATACTTATGTTAACATAGAATAAGTGATTATTGTAAACTAGGTTGAAAGCTTTTATGGTATTAGGCTAAGAACACTGTTGTAAACTAAACATTATGTGTTGAGCCCCTAAGTGAAGTGTCACGCCCTTTAGATGTACATCAGCTGGTCAAACTAAAAAAAAAGCGGCCTATTTGATATCACCAAACGAACTGGTAAGACGTCTGCCTATTTTGCAAGACACCCCAGTATATTTCAATGCTGAAAATGTCTTTTGACAAAAACATATTAAACGTATAGCTCTTTTAATGGTATATAATTATACAAATGTGGACGGAAAACCGGTTTATTTATTAGGTTTATACGAAACCACTATTATGTAAGACGAAGTAGTTAATGTTTTATTTATATCTAATTTCAAGAAGGACCATTTTAATCCTTTGGATTCGTATGGTGACCTTATAGGGAGACTAAAACAGTGTCATATGTATATGTATAACTTTTGACTTAGCCTAGCTGGCAAGATGGAGATTTCAAGTACTAACTTTATTTTGTCTTAACGCGACTTAAACGGGTATGGCTTGTGATCACCCATATATTTTTTGGCTTATATTTGTGAAATCCTTATCACCTTGTAACAGTATACACACGCATGTATGCATTTAAAGGCTTTTAACACGTTCAATAATTATCTCGACTTAACCCTGCTTCCACCTTGAAATAAATGACCATCCGGTTCTGCATTTCGAGTCGGTTTGAAACGGAAATTTGAGCCAATTCCGACTAATTTTGTTTGTGGTGTTCTTGAATCCGTCTGGGTTCGAATCGTTTTCATTCCGAGTCGATAATCAGTTTGAGCACCTGTTGTCTGCTTGTTGCTGGGACAAGATATCATATTACTGCGCATTCAAAACAACAAAAATCATTAGCTGAGATTACGCGTGTGCATATCCCTACAGACTTCAAATAAGTTTGCCCTATAAAGAAATTAACATTATAAAACATTCTTCATTTCCATGGTTTTGCTTCGAATAAATTAATGAAGTTTGCTTACGAATCCAGAGCCAGTAGTACTATCTACTTAAACTATACATTTCCGCAAAACGCATTAATTTAACAACACTAATGCATTTTTATAATGTTTTTCAAACATTTAATACGGCTCGAACGAATATAAAAAAAAAACAATGTTCGTGGAACTTTTACTTCAAAGTTTATGTTCGAATATTATTTGTGAAGCATGGCGATATGGAACCTTTTGATGAGTATTGCGAAATCACTGAGATGGAATCAAAAGCAGGTCAGTTACATGCTGATCGTTTTCTCTATGTTTATCTGAGTATTTCTTTAAAAAGAAATTCCCTGATACGGATTTATCAAACTAATTGCATACGTATTAGGGCAATAAAGACTTATAAATCTTCCCAATAAAATGAATTTCTAAATATAAAAGGTTCGGCGGTCAAACAACATAAGTATATGTACATATGTATATTTGGAGTTAATTTACCAATTACTTTTCATTCAGATTAGCCAAAAGAAAAAATTTTCAAACCGAAAAAATTTTGTCTAGAACACCAATACGATTCAATTTTCATTCCGAAAAATTTGATCGGAATAGAAATGTAGAATAGTTTAAAAAGCACACGCTTTAATGGCGCATATAACTAAAAAGTAGAAAATAATATTGGGGTGCTTTATAATGGTATTGTTACCCTTAATTAATAGAAGGTTTTTCAATAACTGGTACCTATCACCCTCCGTTTCTTTTAATCTAAAAACTTTTGAGCACCTCACGGTTTTTAAAATGCTTTTATATTTTGCATACACAATGATGCGGGAACCAGAAGCGTAAAGCTGAACAGGAAAGAATGACGGTCAGTTTCATTGTAATCGGCTTGCTAAAGAACACTAAGTAGAATAACGAATTGCATGTAAAGCAACAACACTAACCCGAATTTGCGAGTTGAGCCAACTCGATGAAATGATTTACGACCCGAGATGTAGTGTTGGGAAGTGAAAAAAATGTGCTCTTGTAAATAAGACCTAAGAAAATACATGGGACATTTTAGTTTAACACCATACAAACTATGGGCAAAATCAGATGTAACGAAAGTTTTTGATTTAAAAATGTACAATTTACTCGACTTCAGTCTTCAAAACTTTGAGGAAAATGATTCACTTGACTTAAGCACATGGTGTACATTAATGTAATTTACTTACATATGCAGGTTCCTTAATTTTATGTCTATAAACTTATTGACATCAAAGTGCAAATATGAAACGATACAAATCACTCAGTAAATCTAATTCTTATTTGAAAATCTTTCATACTCGTACTATAAAAAAACAGTTCAAACCGGCAGATTGAATTAAAATGTTCCAATTTTTCAAAATATCAAAATGTAAGTAGGGGAAAAGTAAAATTTTGCGAAGTTTGTAAGAAAAGTGATTTTGTGAAAGCCACTTGAAATGGTTTTGAGTTGTTAATATAAATATATATCAAAAGAAACCTAATTCGATTACCGCTTTTCAGTTATGAAATCGTTAAACTCGATCAAGTGTTTCTTATAAATTTTGCAATTTTTGAAAATATCTAAATTTAAGCAGGGAAATCGTGTTCAAATTATGCAAAGTTTGTGAGAATAGTTATTTTTTGCAAACCACTTCATGGTTTTTAATTGTAAACATACACCAAACGGAACGACTATTCGATTATCTTTCTTTTCGTTTTAAAATTGTTAAATTGGATAAACTTTTTCTTATAAATGTTGCAAATTTTCTGAATATGCTAATATCTACCTTATTTCGTTACTTCTATAAATTTCATCATTTTATTTTGATTGCAGGTTTGTGCACAAGAGACAATTTGGGGCATTGAAATTGCGAAACAACAGCAGTTTTAGAGTTATGTATATATACGTATTTATTATTAAAAAATAATTTCCTATATGTATGTACATATAAATACTTGTTTGTAATATGAATTATAGTAAGTTTTAGTACAAATATATGTAACATTTAAATTATTGGAAAATAAAGAATTTGAAATTTAAATGTTTTGGTTTGTAGTTCTAGGAATATTTTAAAATCCTTACGAAGGAAAAGCTACTCTGCGCGGGGTGGCGAGGGAAATTAGAGAAGATCCGTTATAGATCAGTAGAATCAGTTGTTCTTGAAATCCAATATGAGAAGTGATGACTGAAAACCGTTAAAACAAAGCACATTTACCAGCGCTGAATTTTTTCCTTGAGATATATGCATAATTACCACGTATATGCAGGTCACCATAACGGCTGGACTACCGTGTTATAGAAAAGCCATTGGTGCTGTCCAGTCGTTATGGCAGTGCATATAGTTTGTTCGCAAATTCAAACTGCGCGCCAACCTAGTCGCGATGATAGCGCCGTGCGATTTTTCTTTAAGTTTTTCCGTTGATATTTGCGCCATCTATTAGCGTGTTTGAGCGTATTTTAATTATTTCTTTGTTTCTTTCAACACGCATTGTGTAAACATGCCGAAGTTGACAAGTGGTTAGTATAATTTCAAGTGAGAAAAATCTCTTTTCAAGTTCTCTTACTGAGAAAACACGCCTCACAATATGAAGAGGACATTGTTTTCCTATTTCACCCGCCTTGATCCAGAATCAAAAACCAGAAACAAAGAAAAAGGAAAAACAGGTAAGAAAAATTGCAATAAAAAAATGATAAGTATATCGGAAAAGCTACTATTTTTGCACAATGTATTTATATAATTTATAATTTAAAAAAAAATGAAGATTCTCATTAGTTTTTAGCTAACCATATTTTTTTGACACAGATTGAAAATGCAGAGAAGCTTAACCTCGAAGAAAATCCACCGGAGACTGGAGGACAATCGACTTCCGAAGATACGTCAGTTCAAAACAAACAAGAATTGCTTCCATTCAAAAACATTATCGACGACTCGTGGGTGCCACCAGCTAATTTTTCGTTCCCGACATCAACTGCCAAAAATTTATCTTTTCAAAGAAAATGGCTTGAGGAATTTCACTGGTTGGCATATTCTGCGAAAGAAAATGGCGCATATTGTAAGTGCTGCTTAGCTTTTGGCGTGAAAACCGGTGGAATACGCGACGTACGTCTGGGGAAACTCATCAACAAGCCGTTCAACACTTGGAAGCACGCGAAAGAAACTTTTCGGAACCACGAAAAACTTGATTACCATAAAAAATCCATCGTTGCTTTTGAACATTTATGCGATATTCAGCTTGGCAAAACTAAATCTATTGATGAACAACTCGATCAGCAGAAAGAAAAAACTAAAGAAGAAAATTACGAACGACTGAAACCCATAGTTAGTGCAATAGTTTTGTGTGGACGTCAAGGAATTGCACTTCGTGGCCATAGAGACGATGGATGTTTGTATAATGAAGAGGAACCTGACGCGGATGATAAAACTGATGGAAAATATTCGAACGAAGGAAACTTTGGTGCCATTTTACGGTATCGAGCTGAAGGTGACGAAACACTCAAGAAAAACCTTTTGTCTGCTCCGAAAAATTCAACATATTTGAGCAAAACCATTCAGAATGAAATTATCGCAACTTGTCATGAATTGATCAGAAAAAAAATCGTTGATCGAATAAATCAATCGGAAGGATTCTCAGTTTTAGCCGACGAATCGACTGACATTTCAAGCATAGAGCAATTTTCCATTTGCACACGATACTTGGATTCACAAACAAATATTTGTGAGGATTTCCTCGGATTCGTTCCCGTCACTGACGTTTCTGGACAAGCTCTGGCAAATTCCATCAGGAATTATCTGACCGATATCGGCGTGGATTGCTCATTCCTGTACGGCCAAGGATACGACGGAGCTCCGGCAATGAGTGGCGAATTTCATGGAGCACAGGCTTATTTGAGGTCTCATTTTCCTCTCGCAATTTATGTGCATTGCGCCGCACACAGCTTCAGTTTGACCATCAATACAGCTTGCGAAGTATCTGGTATCAAAAACGCGTTGGGAACTATCGGAGCAATTCAAGCATTTTTTCACTGGCCCAAGAGACAAAGCATCTTGAAGAACGAAATTTCAAAAATGACAGAGAAAAGTGAGCGAAGAAAAGAAAAATTGAAGTCCATTTGTCCTACAAGATGGGCTCAGTCTCATGAAGCTGTATCAAGATACGTCGAACTTCAACCGGCTGTTATTAAAGCGTTGGAAGAAATAAAAACGTGGAAGGATCGAGAAACTTCACGGGCAGCATCTCAACTTTTGACAGCGATTTTCACAATCGAGTTCCAAATTTCCTGTCATATTATGGAATCAATTAATTCCATCGTTTTGCCATTGAGTCGAGAATTGCAATTGAAAAATCAAGATCTGGGAGAGGCCACGAAATTGGCTGATGATGCTTTGAACGACTTCAAGGAAAAGCGTGAAACGTGGATTCATGCTTCCACATTGTTTATCAAAAAGGTTCTGAAATTTGTTCGGAGTACGAGATTGAAATGAAAATGCCTCGTCGATGCAGTCGACAAAAAAATCGTTGCAACGTTGGAGCGAAAACAGTTGAAGAGTATTACAAAATCGCATTTTTCATCCCATTTCTCGACACCTACATTTCTCATCTTCAGAGTCGGTTGAAAAACACAAAACAGTTTTTCAAAGTTTTGGACAGCTATTCCTCAAACAAGAATTCGACGAGAAGAAATGTGCAAGCCTCTACCAATTTTACGAAGAAATACTGGATTGTTCCGAGAGTAATTTCATTTCAGAAGTCAAAATGTGGAGACAACGGATCTGCAATCAAAACATCGAAAATGCACTTGATGCATTAGCAGTGAGTATCTCCCAAATTCAGATAATTTTTGGCTAAAAAATAATGCCAGGTTTCTCATATATTGTACCAAAAAATCTGATTGATTATAATACTAATAGATTATCATTTATTTTCTATTTAATTTCAAAACAAAATTTTTTAATTTAAAAGAATCAGAGAAAAATCACTAATAGACGACTTATTGACAATTAATTGAGTAAGAGATTTTTTTGGTGCAATTTGGAACAAAGTAAAATAAATAATATCCATTGAAAATCTAAATAGAAGGAATTTTTGCAGATCATAAATGGCAGAACTTTCAAAAACGTCAACAAAATCCTACGAGTTTTGGCGGTGATACCCGTGACCACAGCAACTCCAGAACGATCATTTTCGACTTTGAGGAGAATGAAAGATTATTTGAGAAACACGATGGGTCAAGAGGGTCTCAATGGTCTTGCATCTTTGAACATTCATCATCGCATAACTTTGACTGAAGACGAAATTCTCAGAAAGTTTTTTGAAAAACCTCGAAAATTTAAGAGTGACTAGAACCGTTTGTGGATCATATATTTTTTCTTGATCGGTCATATTGATTATCTTCGTAATTATCTTCTATTGCATTTATTATTCGAAAATAAATTAAAATTTGTGTAAAACATTCAATAAATTACGAATTTTTATTAACAACTTTGTGTTTCAACTTCACCAACATGCCCAATAAAAGCATACCATTTGAAAGTATATGATCCCATGGGGGGGGGGGGGGGGGGGGGGGGGTCCGGACCCGAAACCCCCTCCCCCCCCCCCCCCCCCCCCCCCCCGTGGATCCGCCACTGCTTATTTTACATTACAATAGGTCTATTTTTTAACCAATGAGCAAAAGAACGCTCCAAATCGGATAAAATTTCATTTTCGTTGCAAGCGTAACATTTTTCATGAAACATGCGGATTGTTTGGTAATATTTAAGAATGTAAAATGGGTGTGCTGGTAAATTTTTGGTTGATTTGGTTACATATTTAAGAAAAAAAAACTATATTAATAAAAACGGAGTTGGTGTTAAACTTGAATCTCATTCAAAATAGCGAAGTTTTTTAAATTCATAACATTGCGTGCCTGTTCGGTTACTTTGCATGCAATTCGCTATCCTACCCACGCTTCTATTGCAACCCGCGTGAAAAAGAATGGGCGTAATCCTATTTGTCAACGTTCAACATGTGTACATTCATTAGTTGTAACAATAAAGAGATACACAGAGTTCTTCACTTATTCAAATCATTTTTGGAGATTAAATATTAGTGACTTTTATGTAGAAATGCTACTTAATCAATTAGATATACATATGTATGTACGTAGATAGGAAATTAATATTCCTATCACTTCCACACAATTTCAAGAGTTAGTATTACATAAATTTGTCGCATTAAAGTAAATGTTTTGGTTTGCAGTTCAAGGAATATTTTAAAATCCTTTCGAAGGAAAATCTACCCTGGGCGGGGTGGCGAGAGAAATTAAAGAAGATCCGTTATAGATTTTTCATTATGGGGGAGCTTAATGTTTGCAAAAGTGATGCCTGATCACACGTACAGGGGAAAGTGGTTAATTTATGTACAGCTCATTCACAAAGCTAACTATTTGTTAAACCACTTCTGAAATTAACGAAACCCACGTTTTATCCAGAATTTTGCTGGTAGTGTTAGTATGCATGCAGTCACGTCGCTCACACCTACATATTTACCTCTTTCACGTTTCTGAGCTCATGTTTGACCTAGATGGGGCAATTAACATCAAACATTGTAGAAAAGTTCTTTCTAATAGCGGCCGGCAATTACAATTTCGACAAAGTGGAGGAATTTGTTTATTTGGGAACCAGCATTAACACCTACAATAATGTCTGCCTGGAAATCCAACATAGAATCTCTCTTGCCAACAAGTGCTACTTTGGGCTGAGTAGGCAATTGCGCAGTAAAGCCCTCTCTCGACAAACCAAAACATCACTCTACCAAACTATCATCATGCCCGTGATATTGTATGGCGCTGAAGCATGGGCACTGTCAGCATCGGATGAGACGGCCCTTGGAGTGTTCGATAGAAAGATTCTCCGATAGTTTTTTGGACCTTTACGGCTTTGAGATTTCGAATACCGCAGACGATGGAACGATGAGCTGTATGAGCTTTACCGCGACATAGACATAGTCCAACGAATTAAAATACAGCGGCTACGGTGGCTGGGACATGTCGTGCGTATGGATGAAAATGCTGCAGCCCTGAAAGTATTCAACGCGGTACCAGCTGGTGGTAGTAGAGGAAGAGGACAGCCTCCTCTGCGTTGGAAAGACCAAGTGGGAAGGGAATTGACGTCACTTGGTATTTCCAATTGGCGCCAGTTAGCAGGAAGAAGGAGTGACTGGCGCAATTTGTTAAACTCGGTCAAAATTTCGTAGGAGGCTATAGCGCCAATTAAGTAAGTAAGTAAGTAAGTAATAGCGGCCGGCCCTCGGCAGGCAATGCCTGAGTGTATTTCTGCCTTAAAACACTTTTCTCAAAACATCATGTGACGTTCCGAGTCGGCGTAAAACCCTAGGTCCTTCAATTTGTATTACAACATCAAGACGTACACCGCAAATTGTAGAGATGTTCGGTCAAACACCGGGCTATATGGTGTAAGAGCCAAATTATTATTATTTGAATACGTATGTATGTATATACATACATATGTGTGCATATTTGAAGTTTTCGTATTTCTTTATATCCCCACACTTGCGCAATGATTTTGCTATTTGCATGCCCAATATTGCGGTGAGTACGCACATTTTAATATCTTTCGAAAATGACTACACTAATTTATCATATATTTATCTGCCCCTATTGTAGTTTAGTTATGCTAAGAATGACAGACGCATACAGGTGAAACTAATATAAGCGTTTCCTAGGGCATGAGCCATTTGGAAGGGGAATGAAGCCATAACACATATATTTGGAAATTCTGACTGCCATTTCGATTCTTTTTTACACTACCACCAACTGTTTTACCGTTATGCATCGCGCTCATAACTATGTAGAAATCGACATCGTTCATGAAAGCTTAGCAGTTATTCGTTCACAGTTACGCATTGCATTTAATATTAAATTTGGTTCCCATACATTACGTGGTCACCTTGTACCAGAGTTGCTTATAGTTATATTTTTATTTAATTATTTATATTTTTACACATGCTAACAAAGTGATATTGAATACAAAATATGAGTACTTCCATACAAATATCAATTTCTTTTTAGTAGGACAGAAGAAAGGTTTATTAATTTTGTAATTATTTCTTATTGAGAATAAAGTGAAGCCACGAATAAACGATAGTAAACCGAAAAAGTAATAATTGTCAAAAAGTTTAAGTTGGAAATGCTCGACGACATAGCTTTGCAGTTTTTCTGGTAACACTGGTTCTTAGTATACTTCATTGGCCCAAAATACCAATTAAAACAAGGAAAGTATGCAACGGGTGATTTTTTCAGACTGATAGAACTTTCGATAGGGATAACTGTCACTTGGCAGCTGGTAAATGAAATTTCGTTTTGACATTTCTGTTCTGTAAGCACTGACAAATCATCATGGAAAGAATGACACCGCAACAACGTTTACAAATTGTGGAAATTTACTTTAAATAAATGTTCTGTTCCCCCAACTTTGAATTTTATGGTCCACATAATCGACCATCAGAGCAGCTTATTCGTCGAACTGTTAATAAATTTCGAAAAAACATTTACTCTACTCGATGAAAAACCAACAACAAGACAAAGAACTGTACGTACAGAAGAAAATATTGGTGCTGTAAGTGATAGTGTTGGAAAAATGTCATGAAAATATCTTTCAAAGAAAAAAAAAATTGGTCTAAAAAAACACCCTTTATATACTTTGTGCAATATGCAAATCTAAAATCGAGGATACTTGGTATTGATGAATATATTGTATATAGTAATTACAAATGAATGGAACGATGATACTGAAGAACTCAAAATGTCAAAATCAGTTGTTCTTGAAACCCAATATGAGAAGTGATTACTGAAAACCGTTAAAACAAAGCACATTTACCAGCGCTGAATCTCAAAAGACTTGAAAACTCTCACACTAAAAACTATTGTACAGTAAAGTTTATATTTTCAATGTTTTTTCCCAATGTACCTAGGAACATGAAAATGAGAAATCTATGTGATGCTCATGGAATTAATAAAATACATATGTTGCATTGATACACGGAGTTAAGTATTAGTGACTTTTATGTGAAGGTTTTTTTATGCAGAAATGCTACTTAGTAAATTACTTAATCATGTACATATGTATATAGGAAATTAATATGTATATCACTTACGCATAATTTCAAGAGTTAGTATTATATAAATTTGACGCATTAAAGTTGTTGGGATATTTATTTTACATGGTTGTTATTTGAATTGCAAAACTAAAGTTAGTATAATATCAGTTTTGATATTTATATATATTTTCTTTGTATAATTTTGCAAAATCAAAGTTAGTATAATATAAGTTTTGATATTTATGTTTTTTGTTTAGTATAATTTTGGAATATTTTAATACAGTTTGCAGCAAAGTACTTATTTTTGCGGATTTTTAATGCATTTTATGATAAGGTAAATCCGATGAAAGCCAGACCGAAGTTGAATTTTGCCAGCTAATGGTGATTTTGTTTCTACCAAAAAATGTAGCATATTCACTGCTCTCTTCTTTTTCCGTGCTCGATTCTAAAAAAATGCAAGCAGGTGAGGAAATTCCGTCTCCGTTTCTTAAATTCCACACTCAAACAAGGCAAAAAATTTGGATTTTCTGCCTTGTGAAGCTTTGTCAGAGGAGATGGTTGCAAAAGAATTTATTATGAAATGCATCTGTTAACCCATCAAAAAATATGGAATCACTTCTTGTGGTAACATGTTGAATCAGACACGAATGTAGAATCGAAAGAAATTCTTTCGCATCTAAAAGGCATTACATTAACATGGGTATGCGATTGGCGGTAATGGCTAACAGACGATTTTTCAATTCTCGTAATAGGTTAAAGAAGCGAAAGACAAATTTAAAAAAAGCGACTTTGCAATCCCCGTAATGGGGTAGAGCAGCGAAAGACAAATTAGCCATACTACTTTGCTTTCTAAAGCAACGTCTTTGTAATTTGTGTTTTTGTCATTAACCTATTACGGGGATTTCTAAGTCGCATCTATATACTATTTTTATTTCGCTGCTCTAACCTATTACGGGGAATGCAATGTCGTTTGCTAGCCATTACCGCCAATGGCATGCCCATGTTAAAGTAATTAATTCTAGAAGAGAGAAATCTTACCAATTTTCATACAATTCTACTTTCGTTTATGAGGCAATCGTGTTTTTTGCTGAGAATTTGACATTTTGTTTTGACGAAAAGAAAATGCCGAAGCATGCATTTTACAGGATTAGGTTCAACATTGAGCAAATCTGGAAGGGCAACATTTTTAGAAAGAAACGAAATCATCATAAGTAAATAAATAATTTTTAATCCCTGTGAGTGGTTACATATCTTTCCCAGTAAACACTTTCAGCGAGAGCGTAAAATAAAATTAGATAGTAAAATTGAAGGAATGAGATAACTATCAGAAACATGTTATTGAACGAAAACCAGTAAAAATTTGCAGGTAAAATCCTGGCATACTAGGTTAACATATTAGTTCAGTATTAAGTTTTATTATGAAAACTTATCTTTGCCACATTTTCCGCAATTATCAGACATATTTTCTCCTCCTATTTCATAACTCTATTTTATACGTGCTATTGGATACCCAAAAATATCGAATTGAAAATACTCGATATCAAAAATATCGGCTATAAACTAAAAATTAAGCAATGCTTTGCTTAGTATACAAATAGAAAAATAACAACGAAAACAGAGACACAAGCGAATAAAAGGGGCAGTTGTTCATTCTCTTATGCCCATCTTCCCGCTGATGGGCTGTCTATTGAAATGATCATAGAAATGCTTTGCTCAATGCAGAAATTTAAAAATCTTTCTAAAGACATATTTCGTAAGTGGTTTAAAAAATCCTAAATTTAAAAAGTTTGTGCAAAACTTCAGGTGCAGTAAATAGTTTCTAACTAAGTTGTAGTTAAGGTAGTTACAAAAATATACTTGTATTTGACCAGAATGCTTATTCCGTCGGTTTATATTGTTTTGTATGTGTCATTGTTTTATTCTCTCTTTCCCTACTGCGTATCTTTGCCTCAGCTATGTAACGAAATCAGCGTTAAAAATTGTAGACTCCGTTTGCAATTCGCCGCCTAAGAAGTTTCATATTTGACAAAGCTGTTCATTTAACCATGCCGGCCCCCTAGACATGTACCTAGCGTAGTAGTCGCTGATGCTGTTGTAGCATCTCCACAATGTTGCCGCACCCGGTTTAACGACAGTGATGCGACCTTGGTGATGGTGCCGCCTTGATTGCGATTTGGCGCAGGAGAGAGATGGTGAAACGTGATGTTGTGACGTCTGTGTGAAACCAGGCACAAGGTGCGCAAGTACACTCCCACTCAATGCGTGACGCCGATGAAAAACCGCCGCAGAGTAGGACGCCATGTTCTAACGCTTGTTGCTGATGGTGCACTAGACTTCCGTTTAGTGTTTGATGTGTGGGAGTGAAGGCGCTCGATTGGATAGTAAGTAGTTAGTTAGTAAGGATTTCAGTAATTTGGAATTATTTCGCTTTGTCATTGGCGGGTTTACGATGCGGTATAGCAATTTGTCGCATGCTATTAATCCTTTACGGTGAGAGGCAGAGTCTTAAAAGTGGCCTAGTAACAAGCCGTTTTGTGTGCGTAATCTACTACTCGCATGTGACCGTCAGAGACGATGTAGTTTTACGATTCTTTCGAAATGATATTCAGTAGTCCTGTATGAGGACCCAATTTTGGGCTCTTTTTGATTGAAGGTTGCTTGCGAGAGTGCAGAAAATGAGTCATGAGTGAAGGACGGCTTCTATTCGGGTTAGTAGCTTATCACAGACTTTGGCCTATACTACTAATAAATGACTTTGAATTGTATTAATGTCTTAGGTGCGCACGTGCATTGTTGCGCAAAATTTTTATTTTTTTCGGGGTTTACAACCTGTATATGATCTTAATGGAGGTGTTTTCCATCACACTATCGAAGCGAGTATGTCGTGGAATTCTGGCTCTAATGTCAGATGTGTTAGTGTTGTTGTTTTACATGTTATTTCTTATCCTACCTAGTGTTTTTTTGCAACTAGGTTACATTAAAACGGGCCTAATATACTGGGTTATTAACAATATGTATTTATGTATTGTATACGAATGTATGTATGGCGTTATGCCAATTACACACATATATGTAATGTTAAGCGCAGACAGTTACTCACACTAATAGTTAGTGTGTATGTTCATAAGTATTTACAAGTGAAGAGTGGCAGAAAGAGATAATGACTGCAAATTCGTGGCTTTGTTTTGATGATGATTGTTGTTAGGCCCAACAATCTCGATAAATGTGCAGTGTGTTTACTTCTGACCGCTTTGTTTGTATATGATTTGGGTTAGTATGATCAGAGACAAGGAAGTCCCTGTTAGTATCTTTTTGTTTGTTTGTCATACGTATTTTAACAATCGTTAGACGTAATAAATAGATGGAAACTGTCAATTTCCCAATTGGTTGTTGGTTTGCAGACTGCCGGTTTCTGCTGCTTAGGGCAAGTTTTCAGTGCTGGTTTAAACTCAGTTTAAGCGCAGATTACTTCAACTCGGTTTACATTAAAACTCAGTTTAAACTACAGAGCAGTTTTTCAGTGAGAGTTTGAGACCGGCGTAAATTCCCCAAATTCCCCCATTTTTTAGGGCAACACTGTCTTTTTCTATATTTAGATCAGTGCGAGGCAAAACAACCCACGCACGCACACAAAAATAGTTTATGCTTGGATAGGTTGCGAAGAGAGAACACAGTATAGCGAGTTTAAACCTAGTTTAAGCGGCAAACAAAGTTAAACTCGTTCTGAAAAACATACTTATTGTGTATATGTAATTCTGCATTTGCTTGATATACATATGAACAAGCAGAAGGGGTATTGCCGGGAAAAGTGGAAGCTTGAATTTGCGATATTTTTTTGGGGTTTGATTTCTGTTTATGAACACGAAAATAAGCTGAAGCGGAAATATAAGTAAAGAGTTGTATGCGTATGTGGATGTTGAACGTTATTATAATCGGGAGTAATTTTATTTCACTCCGAATTTATTTTACTTTAAAAATGTTTACTTACTAATGTAAAGCTTTTTTTATTAAATGCCAAAATGCTGTCGGATAATTATGTACTCACCAATACTTTGATTTTCTTTCTGAGGAGTTTTTTGAAGTTTTCCTTTATAAATTCTAGTAAATCGTGTATCCTGACGTATCAATTATCATATTGCGAGGCATTGCGTCTATTTCATATTTTAGAACTTTGCCGTTTTAAATTATGCCAATTTTAAAACACCTTAGTATGGCAGGTTACCAATATATCGTCTTATTTCTACGTTGATACATTTGAGTTTAATGTCCAGTTCTTGAAGTCCATACAAATCAGTTTGCTTCATTTTCAAATTAATAGACCGATAATCAAAAAATTTCCAGAATATTCTACTGGTGTTACACATTATCAACTTCCAATACACAGTCTGCCTTTCACATTTTTTCTGGAGCTTCAAATGCTTTGATCCCCGGTCATGGTCCACTCCAGATCCGCTCTCGGTCTGGTAAAATGTTATCATGTTCAGATTAAACGATTAAACGCTCAAGATTCAGTTTTGTACCTACTTTATTTTTACCCAAATCAGTCAACAATTTTGCTGAAAAAGTTGCAATAATTGCTTTACTTTATACCATTCACATATTTATATTTATAAAAGTCAGTTAAGGATTTTTTTATTTCCATATTTTTTATTTCCACAAGCATAAATAGTTATAATTTTAGGGAAAATCCATTATTTATATCCTTTACATTTTCCAAAGGTCCACATTTCTTTATCATAAACGCTTACGATGATCTTAAATATTAAATGGTTTCTATTGAGACAGACCGTGACTGGAATGGGGTCGGACCGAAAATTTACTGTTATCGACAGTATGAATGCACACATTGTTTCTTACTTGATTTTACCAGAGAGGGAGCGGATTGAGAGCTGACCACGGTCGGCTTTCTGATGTGCAGCGTCCCTTAATGCTTTGGGAAAAATTTTGCTCCCCTGATATTAGCTTAAAAATAAAGAACTTTAATCGGAAAAAAATATATCCACAATTATTAAAAAAAATTACATTTTTTTCAATTTCTTCTTAAATTGAGAACATTATTTTTGCGGACACTGCTGCAGCCTTTTCAAAATGTCATTGCCAGATTTTTCACCACTTTTGAATAGAACGAAACCCACGAGTTTCACCAGTTTTTCATGGCTAGTGACTGACAGGGGAATGTTTAATTTTCTTCAATTCGACATCAAAAACCTTTTGAATGATATGTAATTCTTTACACCTTAGAGTATAGTTTAACCGTGAAAGGGATTTAAAGGAAACATGTTCGCCTACTATGTAGTATATAAGATCATATGTCCGATTATTATGTTCTATATTGAAGTTTATGCATATAAATCCAGCTTCTGGGGAATGTTCAGTTCATTAAAAAAATGTTTTATTTTTTTTTTTTAGTATATGGAAGCATTGCTGACTTAAATGTAACTATCGATGATGGCGAAACTTCTATATATAATGGGGATGAGAATCACAAAGTCTGGAATGGTTCGCAAGATCAATTGGACACTATTGCTACGGAAAGTCCGTATGAAGTATTTTCAGGTAACATTTCTACTTTGGGCCGCCCCGTGCGACCTCGTCAAATAAGCACACCTATCGAAGTACCTCCTCCACCTATGAGAGAGACAACGAATAAAAAACATAAAAATAAAAAAATATTAAAAACGCCTGGTACTCAAAGCCTCTCCGGCACCCTTATACGCCCGAAACCCATTCATCCGGGTACATTTCAGCGGCCTGGAATTTATGCAGGCGTGCAAGGAAACGGAATTTATGGGCCAGTTGTTGGAGCAGGGGTATTTCCATCTCCTCAAGGCTCACGAAGCTATCACACCATTAGTCATCGCGGTTTTCATGGTGGACCCCACTTTTCTCACCAAGGCACACAACCGCTTACACAAGTGTTGCATTCACCATATATGGGCATATCTATGCAAATGCCAGTTATGATGCCACAGCAATATGCCACTCTGCAAACCCCACGTACCACAAAGGAAAAGAAGAAGGACAAAAAGTGCAGTGGCATACCTGTTGGGTTACCTATTGTTCCTCCTATTTATGCTTTCCATCGAAGCATGCGTGCAACCCCGCAACTACAAGCACCCATTACGCAATCCTTAATCGGCGATTCGCGTCCGCTAGCAATATCAAATCGTAAAATAGCAGTATCTATGGGAAATGGACTCGACGACGCACTGAATTCAGGCACGGAATCACCGGGGGGTACCGGAATATACCGACGAAAGGGTCATTTAAATGAAAGAGCTTTTAGTTACTCCATACGCCAGGAGCACCGAAGCCGTAGTCATGGTTCTTTAGCTAGTCTACAATTTAACCCACCTGACATGAAAAAAGAACGCGAAATTGCTCATATGGTTGCCGGCCTGGATTTAGAAGGTGAAGACGAAAGAGATAATGATCGAAAGCAAATACTCACGAGTAATGGCGGCGGAAGCGGCGTCCAATCGTCACAGGCAATTTATGGGAACACAAGTACTAACGCCATTTACGGCAACGACATGGGTCCAAATAGCTTTGGCAAACCTCGAAGATAAACACATTTAATTAGATGCAGTAGAACCAATTATGCCCACACATATCTGTGGTGCCATCTCTAAATATGATAACTCCATTTCGCTTTTAATAAAAAATAACATTTATATCTTCCAAAATATTATAAAGCTTACTATAGATTTTGTGGCCTAACAAAACTATTTACATACATACATATGTATACATATTTTTAGTAAAGTAATATAATGAACGAACTCCAATTATACCAAATGTGGAGTCATCATTTTTATACCTGTTACATCAGATATGTATACTTCGATTTTGGATTCCACGCCATTTTTTGATGGTAAAATTTGGGACCGAATGAGAAGGGTTAAATTAATAGTAATCACTTTAAAAATTAGTGAAGATAATTCCCCACATAAGCCGTATTTTAGGTTAATTGCGGAAGCTTTTATTATTGTTATCAGATTGAGAATAGATTGTTGTACATAATATGAAAGTTTCTTCACTTATGCTAAATTTCTAAAGGCTAGTTTTTCAGTGCCAGTTTAACTCTGTTTGCTGTTTAAACTAAGTTTAAACTCGCTATGCCGTTCTAATAACCTTAAACATAGTTTAAATCGTCAATCAGGCACGCTCATCCGAACACAAAAGCGACGTTTGACAGTAGCACTCTATCTGCTTGATTTTCTGAAAACAACACTAACACATTCAATTCGACAGCGGCAAGGGTTCTTCGCGTATCCTATACAGGCATAAAATATTAATGTTTGCGGGCGTACGGTTTTGCCTGCCACTGATTTATACATACATATATAGAAAAGACACTGTTGCCCTAAAAAATATCCAAAATTTAACACGGCCTTAAACAAGCACTGAAAAACTGACCCTAAATAATAATAAACAAAATGAAAAAAATTTTCCTAACCCATCGACTAAAATTATATATTGAAAGTTTTTGTATACAGTGGAATCGAAAATCGAAGCAATTTCGAATTTTCTTATACAAACTTGGACACCTAACGCATACATAAAAATGTACATTTATGTATGTATATATATATACATATATAATGGTTTTCGACAGAGGTTATATATGATTTAAAATGTTTATGATGTTTCAGTTGTGTAATTACAGTAGGATGATAAATATGAATAGTGTCATTTTTTAAACCATCCTGGATATATAGTAAATACTGATTAGAAATTGAGTCATCGTTTAAATATGTATGTACATAGTGATAGTATATACAATACACATTGTAACAAGGTAAAACCAAAGAAAAACTGGCTGGATAAGCGTTGAGCTGTCCCATAATTTGTACGATAAAGCAACGTTATTGTCCAAATGTTTGTCTGCCAAATTCTATTTAAAATAAAACTCTTTATTGGTGAACATTTTATACAAACCACAATAATATTCAAAGTTAAAATTATTTTCGAAAATATTCCCATAAACAAATACATTCAGTATTTATCTAACTTTCAACAAGCTAAAAGTGGATTAGATCTGATATCTTATTGGATATTTCTACTTCTTTTATTTCACCTTTTTTTTTTGATCTTGCTAAATGTCGTTTGAAACTTGTTACATTAAGTAACATGATACAAAAAAGAAGGCACTTCCATTTCTACTTTTTTAATTAAAAATCAGATTAGTTACATTTTCCTAGATGTAAACATTTGGCAGAGCGGTCCCATAGAATATACTTATATGTAGCAGAGGGAAATTTCTGCTTCCATATTGGGGGTTATTTTAGAATCTTAGCCTACCCTTAAGCAGATTAAAAAAAAATGTGTCAATCGATATGAATAAAATTTAAATTAAATATTTTCCCCGAAACCCCTAAAAAGATAGCCGAAGATGTTTGAAATGAGAAAGACGGAAGTTTAAAAAATAAAATATTTACTAATATTTTAGGATTATGTTTGCTGCTTAAAATTTTATTAAGTCAAAATCCACATTTAACAAATGTTTGTATTTTTCAATTAATACTAATACATTATTTCGCTCTTATTCATCTAAATTAAAGTTTACATTTATAAATATATTTTATCTGTAATTTTTAATAGACCACCATAAATTTTTGCATACAATTTATCAATCTGTTTCAAGAAACTTAAAAATTGAAATGCTGGGTTATATAGCCCCCTCTTGAAATCAACTCATAGTTTTGCGCAAGAAAGTAGGAGTATTAGTACAGCACTATGTTAGACGAATAGGAGTACGGTTTAACTGTTAGTGTGCAAGAGAATTCGTAATGAGGCGCTACTATCTTTTAGACTTCGGTTGAATCGAATCGGCTTCTTCCCTCTCTTCGTCCCGCCGACTGTATTACTCATCTCATCCATGACCCTACTCGCCGTACTCACGTCCCAATATGCGTCACATATAACAGAAATTTACTCACATAAAATTCGCGTAATTTACCGTACTGAGTTCAAATCAGTATTTGACGTCCAGCCTTCGGAAAAACTTAAAATAATCTCTTACAGAACTGGAACAGAAAATTTTTGAACTTCCTTACAGGAAAATTTTCATCGTATTTCGAAAAAAGCATAAAGTTTACTTAAAATTTTGCCATGGGCTTACAGAATTGTTCGATTTGTAGAACAAATTCACCTATCTCTTCAGCGACATGTGCAAAATCTTTCAGTGAATTAAAATTTGTCCTGCATTTTCTCCGAACGACAAAGGGCGACGATCGTCCAGATTCTCTAATGTTACTGTTTTCTGCAAAGAATATTGCGGACAAAATCAAAGCTAGTCTCAATTTGAACGCCGAAGAGTTAGCACTTAACTTTAATCGCCGTTTCATTATAATCTTATGTTCTTTTCAATATATGTATATAAATCAATAAAAATACTATAAAACAAAGCTATTGTTTTGGTATGTATAACTGAATAACAATAACTAGAAATTGAAGAAAAATCAATACACACATGTTATATGGTAGGTGAAATTAATCTACATATACTATACGGTCGGCGAACTTTCTTTGCTGTGTCGCTATTTTGTACATGACTCACCTCACCAAAACTTTATAAACTCGCTACGCTCATGAATATTGAAGGGTTTCAGTCCAAATTATTGTTTATTAAGCTATGGCAGATATATATTTTCAATATAATTCAAAATAATACAAGTAGAATATATCCACCGCTTTCCTCTTAAAAATATTATGAGAATTTACCTCTGCACTAAAGAACGTAGATTACAAAGATGTTGCATGGCGTTCGCGTACTGTGGCCAAAAATTTCGTCTAATTTCACCACACCAGAAACCATTTGGATCTAATCAGTTTCTAATATCAATCAGCAAAACTCAAACTAGTTCTGGTATGGTGAAATTGCACAAGATTTTCTGTTAGAGGTAAAAACATAGATGATTTGTGTTTGGATACATAAAAATATAAAAAGATTTTTTTTCGATTATGGATTTGGTAGCAAGAAATGTTATAATCTGTTTAATTGTCTGGTTTATATGTCCGAAAAGTGACAATGGAATTACCTTCTTTATTGTATCATGGTAAGTACGTAATCAAAAGCATTTTTGTTTCTGATTTTGATTTTGCTAAAAAATTTATGATATATAAAAGTTATTTGTGGCTTCGCTACTTTGACTCGCACTACTTTGATCATGTAGGCAGATTTGCCTAAGCATTTATGAAATTTTTTAATTTTGCATATTACGATCATGAGGAAAAACGTTCGCTAAATAAATTTTTTTCATAACTACATTTTGTGGCCAAAAGTGAGTTATACTATTGTCAGAATTTCGAAAAAGGATAGGATAAATCATGTGAAAACTTATATTCGAACGCCATTGCATTTTTCATAGTCTTGGAAATACAAATAAAAATTTATTTGAATGACGCAATAAAATTTATCTTATGTATCGAAAATAATTCTTTTGAATTTTTATCACAGTTCGTTTCGAGACAATCTAATTACCGATTTTATCTGGGATTTATTCCGCAAGAGCAGCCGGACGAGTTATAAAAATTATGTTTCCCGTGACTGCACTTTTTTGCTTAACTTCCCTAGCCTTGTAACCTAAAATGTATATATGTCCGATGCTGATGAATCAGTTTATGGATTATGCACTGGAAGTGAAATTGGTCTTTGGTATCTTTTTTGACTTTGCTTAGGGGGCTGGCCTAATACAGGCTTGTTTTCAAACTTCGATGGCCAAATGGTAGTTTTAAATGCTGCGATCCACCCATCTTCGTTTCGTCTGATAAGAATTTTGGCATATATGCTGTTATCATACACTGCGGTGGTTGCCGCCTTGACTGAAGCTTACTGATATGTTTTTAGATCTTGAAAAGATCATAGTAGAAATTGGCAGCAATATAATATGGTTTGACTTTACTTCTTTGCTAACGTTAGGGCAGAGGGGTGATCAATTTTCTGGCATACTGAAAATGAAGACGCGAATAGCATTTTCACGATATCTTGCAAAATGCCTTAATGAATGTCTTAATTTCGTTACAAACTTTAGTGGTATTGATTATAAGAGGTAGCTTTCGCTTTATCTGATCATTAAACTTGACCACCAAAAATGCTAGCTTGTTGAAATTATAGCCTCATGAGTTGGGCTCTCAAACTGCGAGCCGATCTTAGTCAGAGTCTAGTCCCGTATGTTGAGTTGTAGTTTAAACTGCAGTATGCAGAGCACGCATTGCTGGAGCAACATTTATGTACGAATTCATCCATCTTTATTTATTATTTAACTTTTTTATTTTATTTTAATTAAATAAATGCTGAACACTCTACTTACATAAGCAATTCCAGCGTATCAATTGCATTCTGGGGTTCTACTCATTCAGCAGGTTGGCAAGAGTCATCTTGAATACACAATCGTAACTTATTCATTTTTTTAAAGGCCTTGGCACGGCCATACGCAACACATGCGTCTCTTTTCGTAAAACGTGTATTTGCGCTTCTTGACACTTGCTTGTTGTTGAAGACTTGATGATGTGTTTGTCAGCAATTTCGGTGGGACTGAATTGTTGGCCGCATACCTTGTTCATTACAAGCGCAAACTTACCGACGCACCGTCACCAATTTCGTTGGGAACGGTGTACTTGCCAGGTAATGGTGTTAACTACTACCCCTCTTGAAACGAAGGCGCCTTCGGCTTCTTTTGTAACTCTGTTCAAAATTACCATTTTACTTTGCCTTCTTCTCAAGGAAATTGCTGCAATTATAGCAATCACAAATAGGATCAGGAGAAGTGTTCCTCCTGTTTGTGGCGAACGTGAGTTAATCAGACTGGTTTTCTATGTGGTCCTCATATGTATTTTCTGGAGACATGTGAGCGATAGTAAATCTAAGTATATGTTTAGTGAAATTTACGCGTTGTGCAGATGCAGCTTCAGGATGTGATGGAACAATGGCAGTAACAGTTTTAGCTGATTTCAATTTGCGTTTTCCAGTGAAATAAGCTTCCCAAAACGGCCCACGTGCAGAAACTTTAAATTGTCACAAAATTTAGCTACCTTTACAAAATAAATGAATTGCATATTTTGATATACATACTTATCTTGATTTTAGAAATTTACAATAAATATGATAATATTTAATTTTCCTAGAGTGACTGACGTTATAATGGTTGAATAACTTACTTGCGGTCACTATAAATTCGTCATTCGTTCGTATTGTTTAAGTCTGCTGTTCTAGTATAAATCGTTTGAAAGTCGTTATAGTGCGGAGTCCTTGCTATGCACTTTAAGGCGGTTCCCAGAATACTAATTAATCTGTCGTGTCGATGGTGTATTGTGACGCAAAAAACCCGCTCTATTGTGAATGGGCTCGGGAAAAATAGTTGGGAAATTTCAATCAACTGTCAAATCTAGTTTGTTTTATGGATACATAAATAAAACATATAAAAATGGAACAAGAGTAAGTAAAATTGCTTTGCGTATATTTCCGACAAAATTATGAATTAAAACATGTTTGTTATTTCCGGATGGATGGTCCCGTGAGAAGAAAATTGGGTTGTTGAAGTGCTACCTTGCCCGGAGGAGCGGAGTTCGCGGACCCAAAAAGGTTGGCCTACGCGAACGTGTTGGAAGACATGGTATCAATGGCGATCACGGTAGGTTTAAGAAATATAATCCACTGCCAGGACTTAGAAAGGACGCCGCTGTGTTTGGAGTCGAAGATGCGCAGTCTTCTCCAGGCCTATAAGGTGGCACGGGACAACAACAGCAGAACTGGCGCCAGGCCATGATTTTCCCCCTATATGGAGCAAAAGGAAGAAATATTTGCAAGTAGTGCAAGTATTTCAAACGACCGCACGGTTCATGTGGGTTACAGACCATTTGAAACACTTTCGGTAAGTGTGCTGCCCGCTAAGGCGTTAACTTGTATTCCCTCGCCACTGCCATCACCATCGTCGGCAATGTCACCACCTACACCAACGTACGCCGAAAACGTTCAGCGATAGAGCTTTATTATGAAAAGAAATTTAATTTGAAGAAATTAGAGGTGAAACAAAAAAAGAATGCGGGGAGCGAATACATTAAAAAAATTAAAAAAAATGTTGATGGAGATGTTTGAGAAGGACCGCCGCCCTAGAGAGGAGAAAAAATAGCTAACAGAAATTACTCTGGTTAGCAACAGCTTTTAAAACGTTACAGTGACGTTCAGTGAAAACCTGTTTGATGTAGATTCTTCGCGCTTGGTTTTATCAAAATCTTAGGCATCGTTCTCTATATAACGCATTCGTGGTTTCTATTACATGGTGCGTAATAGCATCAACTTAACCATTTTCCAAAAAACATCGGTAACATTTTGCTATAGAAATATACAAGGCTGTTATTAAAACGAGCACGAAGAATTTATATCAAAAACATTGCGAAAAATTCACTAAAAGAATAAGAATAAGAAATGAACTGAATTGAATTTTGTATGTGATGGTCCTTGTGAATTTGTTTTAGTTTTATAGATTTCAAGTTGAATGAAGTGCAATGAATTCTTCTCAGTATTTTTATTAATGAATTTAAAGATATAAATATGTACATATATTCAGGGAAATTTTTAAATAATCTTTGTTGTCTTAAATAATAAAAAAAAGTTTTGCCTTCTGTTAAAGGATGCGTCTAGGTTTGATTCTTCAAAACCTTCCTCAATTACAAGCGTATTTTCAGCACTCACATCGTTGACATCGCACAAGTCGTCAAAAGAAATACAAATGTTATGTAAAACACATACGCTGACCGTGATGTTGGTTATTGTCGTCAAGTCCGTTTGCACAGTAAACTTAAGTAATATTCGAAAGCGCCCTTTCAGTTGTCAAATAAATTTTCAACCACCATCCATTTTGAAGAAATATGAAATATGAAGAAACAGTGATGCTTATTCACCTCAAGTTATGTCAATGAACTTTTTGTTGACATCTACTACAGCTTGCAACACAATACTGTACGTTCTGTTCCGATCAAAGTACAATTTTGTATGGCCCTTTAGGGCTTTAATTGCAATGTGCATACAATCGATTGCCACAATCACACCAGGGACACTTTTCTTTTGTTGAAATTTTTCAATATTTTCTTACAAATCTCCGCCCTCTGGCCATTTAATATGTTCATGACTAATCGATATTAAAAAGCGGGTAACTCTGAGAACAGTTAACCGTGCCGCTGACGGTGCTACCGCAAACAAATTTGCCAGTTGCCTAAATGTCACTGTATTGCTTACATACCAAATGTACATATACACCAATTTAATTTGGTAATAAGTATACGCGTTCTATCACCACCAGATGTGTCAGGTCTGCAGTTAGATTCCGAATATTTCACTGAAAATAAAATAGCGTTAAGTTTGTGCATTTCTTGTTCCCACCGTCTTAGCCCCATGTACATTTTGAAACCTGCTTCACTCATTGCATCGAGCGTACCTTCAAAATTGGAGCACTTCTTATGTTCCTCGTCTTCACTCTCCGAGTCTTCGGATGAGCTGGAGCTAGCAAATGTCGTTCCCAATACTTCTAGAACTTGTTGCATCTCTTTATTGCGACATGATTCGCAATGCTCATTCATGTACAAAGACATATTATACAAACGTAAGAGGTTATTTAATGGATTTATTTAATGTTTTTAAATTAATTTAATAATTTACCACAGACACCTCAGAACTGCTCATTTTGCTTTGCTTCTTTAAAATTTCACTAAACAAATCATAGGTTTAATGACAGATTTTCTAGTTTTGTGGAAATTTTATCTGGAGTGTTCTTTTGCAACTCGGGTACAATAAAACGGCCTACTATTAACTTCACAGTTCTTTATTATTTTTCCTTCACATTTTTTTTGTTTAATATTTCTTTTGGAGTTCCTTTCTTATAAGATCATTTCCAAATTATAATTGGTTTAAAGTAAGTTTTTGTTAATTGCTGCGGTCCCCCGTTCGGCGCCAATTATTAATCACTTTTGTATGGTTTCATTTCCTTTATTTCCCAGGCCGATTGTAACGGGTGAGTTATTACAACTGAATAATATTGCTAATGAACTATTGCGGCGATTACGCATGAATACCTAAATTGTTGTTCAAGTCGTGTTGATGTTTTTGTCACACTCGTAAAGCAAAATTTTTTTTAGGTACTTATTTACTGTTGTTAACTCACGCTATATTTTTTAAGTTTAAGGGCAATGCAGATTTAAAAAAAAGTTATTTAATTCAAAAAGTATAACCCTTTTATAAAGCAATTAGTGAATTCTCCCAATTGACATCAACACCGTTTATTGTTGTTTAAACCTAGTTTTTAGCTCCCAAGAGAAATCACAAGAAATATTTTTCATTATATCTGTTGCTTGAAAAAGTATTTTGCCGTTGCGTTTTCTTGAAGAAATAAACTGATTTAATAAATTTCGATCGAAGGTTATCAATACTTGGATCTATTTTTACATGAATTATTTTTTTCTTGAGAGCTGAATACTAAGCTTAAAGTAGAAATTGATAAGCTCTGATAAAAGGGTATTAAAGCGCAAAAAACTTTCAAAAATGCGAGAAACTCGATATTATTTTAATTATTGAATACCGAATATTGTAAATCTATGCTATCGATTAATATGATTATACATAGTACCACCCAATTATAAATAATACGTAATTAACAAAATTTGGTACACACATTGTAATACGAGTGTGTTTACAAACCTAAAGGAAACTGCGATGGCTTATATTATTCGAGTATTTAAAACTATAATAGTGATTAGAAAGCAATTTCATTTATTTATTCACGCGGGTACCGCGTTGGATATTTTCAGAACTGGAGCATTTTCTTCCATACGTATAACATAACCTAGCCAACGTATCCGCTAAATCTTAATTTGCTGTACTATGTCATAGGATCATGTCATTATAAAGCTCATACAACTCTTCTTTCTAACATCTGCGGTATTCGCTGTCGGAAAGACGTAAGGGTCCAAAAATTCTCTGGATAATGTTTCTCTCGAATACTCCAAGGGCCATCTCATTTGATGTTGACAGCGGCCATGCTTTTGCCAAATACAATACAATAGCACGGGCATGGTGATGGACTTATAGAGCGAGGTTTCCTTTGGTCGAGAGAGGGCTTTACTGCGCAATCGCCTACTCAGCCCAAAGTAGCACTTGTGGCAAGAGAGATTCTACGTTGTAAAATTATAACTGCCAACAGTGACGCGGGAGCCAAGGGGCTGTTCGGTGTAGTAGACGTCCATGGCTTTCTTACCTTGCACCGTCCATTTAATTTCTTGGATGGCGGTGATGTCAACCCTTGTTCATTCGAGAACATCAGCCAGGTGGGCATTTTGGTTTAGGACATTCCAGATGCATGACCTCAACTCACAGTTCTTAATACATTTCGTGTGGAAGAAATCTCGTCCGAGGCTCGTTGAAATTTTTCATTTAGTTTTTTACGTGGCGGATGTGAATCCCAGCGCACAATCAGATACGAGGTATTTTTTTTTATTGAGGCACATTTATAATGCGAGTCGTTTGCTCCAAGACAGACATGCGCTTGCTGCCTCACCTACTGGTGAACAGGAGATGCTGACTTTAGTGGGCCCTTAAACTGAGTATATCGGACTGGCCCAACCAAAGCTTCCTCTCTTTCTTTGTTTGCTCAAAAATATAATCTTCCAATCCATGTACATAAATTTTAATTGTCATTTTTTTTTTTTTTTTTCAATAGCTTATTAGATTAACTGTTAAATCAATTAGCTTCAGCGCATCGTCCTCTATTTCGTTAGAAACATTTTTAAATGATATCCATCTGTTGATTCCTCGTCCAAAGGTGAAGCCAGGATTGACTTCAAAAAAGCAATCACGGAGGTTGACTTCACTGTACTTCGTGATTTCAACTTAGACGTGCAGTTGTCAATTTTGTGTAAGCTATTTTTTTTGAAATTCAAATCAGAAAGATCAAATTTCATATGGAGGGAAGTGATACCTGAAGGAAGATGTCTAAGAAAAGTGTAACTGCCCTTTTGTGGCTTCAATTTACCCTATGGAGGAGGATTTAGTACGAAATATCGGAAGTGGTAAGATTTGAGTATTTTCTATGTTGCCTAATGTTACACCACTTATTCAGGCAAACGACTAAAGTGAAATTAAGTGTAAGTCTGTTTTGAGCTTTCGGATAAAAAACATTTCCTTAAATAGGAAAGCTACTATATTTATGTGTCGGTTTTCAATTGCAGCTTTAATTGCATACACAAAATGCAGAAGCTTCCAAAAATCTGTTCCACCTATTGCAGTTTTATGGTTGTGATTTCCCTTAATATGATTAATACGCAAATGTTTATAAATTGGCAAGCAGCAAAATGTCGAGTTCCATCTCGTAACAATATCAATTGCGGGGAGATGATTTATCCTGGCCAATACATATCATGCATGCTATGGCATGTACCATGACGTAGTACAGGGGCTTAATCGAATCTCAAATCGGATCCTACCAGGAACGGAGTGCAGAGCCAGCTGAGTGGTGCACCACCTTAATGTTGGGTACTGCTTGAGATTGATGCCTAGAGCTGTCACCTCCTAATCTAGGGTTTGCGTGACACCACCGGGTAGACGGTTTGAAGCCAGGAGGACAACCGGCTGTATTAGTTCGGCGCCTTCTCAACACCGGGCCGCATCGAGGCGTAGCGGTGGCCTTGTCGCGAAAAAGAGCGCTGGCATGGCAAACTCCCCAGACCCCCACTCGAACAGCTAGTCCGTTAGTATCATCTGGGCACTTCGCCGGGAAATGACCCCGGGTAGGTAGGTAGGTAGGTAAAATGGCTGCGACCCATGCCGCCCAAGTAGCAAAAAAAACTGCCGTTTTGATGCCATAAACTCGAAAAACCTACTTGGTAATGGAAGGATGTGCATTACAACCAACCAGAGTTTTTAATGAAATCTACTATGTTGGAGGTCTCGATCCTAGATACCTGCCCTAGGTTGTCAAAGGGACTTCCTAAGTATGTTAGCCGAATGCGGGCCAGGGCCGGGCATTTGCACAGGAGATGCTCGACCGTTTCCTTTCCAGCCACATCTTTGCAGTATTGGTTATGCGGAATGCCCATTTTTTCCGCATGCGTGCCCAAAGTCCAGTGGCCCGTGTATACTGCAATAAGTTTGTGGGTGACAGCCCTGGGCCTACAAAGAAGACCTCTGGTCCTCTTCTTATTGTAGTCCGGCCAGGTAGTTCTTGATATCCATCTTTGTTGAGCCCTGTTGAGATAGAAATTTCGTATATTTCCCTACACTACGGCTAGGGGTATACCTATCTCGATACTAGTTGTTACCTCATCCTCTGCCGAGCCGCACCGTGCTAGCTCATCGGCTTTTTCGTTCCCTTCGATTCCCTTATGCCCGGGAGCCCAGGTGACAGTAATTTCTAGATTTGTTAGAGAGGCAATCTGTTGCTTACAAGCACCGACTACCTTTGAGCCAATATTTGGTGCCGCTAGCGCCTTTATTGCCGCCTGGCTGTCGGAAAAAATATTTATCTTCCCCGTTGCGCTTCTGTTTTCAAGCGATTTGCAGGCTTGCCAAATCGCACAGATTTCCGCCTGGAAAACACTGCAGTACGAAGGGAGTTTGATAGATGTGGATAATTCCAAGGTTTCGGAGTAAAAGCCGGCTCCAACTCCAGAATCCATTTTGGAACCGTCAGTGAATATTTGAATGCCGCTATCGGCAAGAACCTCACCCCTCCTCCACGCATTCCTGCTTGGAAACACAGTCTTAATCCTGTGCTCAAACTCCAGTTTGCGAGGGATGTAGTCCGTCCGGGTGTTAACTATGTCTGAGGGTAGTTGATCAAGGATACTACTGTGTCCTTGCTGTGTAGCCTTCCAGCACCCAGACTCTCTGAGCCTAAGTGCTGTCTGAGAAGATGTACACGTTACATATAAGTCAATTGGAAGCAGGTTTAAAATGGGATCCAAAGCCGCCGTGGGACAGGTGCGACAGGCTCCCGTGGCACCAACACACGCAGTGCGTTGAACCTTCTGCAGACCCGTGAGGTTATAGCTCTTTCGGAGAGCTTCCCGCCAGACTACAGAGCCATAGCTCAGCACCGGTCGCACCACCGCTTGGTACATCCATAGCACCATTTTCGGCTTGAGACCCCACTTCTTGCCAAACATCGATTTGCAAGCATAGAAAGCAACATAGGCCTTCCGTACTCGCTCTTCAATGCACATTTTCCAACTTAACTTACAGTCGATGGTCAGCCCCAAGTACTTCGTACTGGAGGATAAACCTGATTTCGCTCATCACGGAAGGGAAGGCACCCGTAATCAGGATTGCCACATCGTCGGCATACGCCACAATCTTAACCCCGCCTGTGTTAAGTTCGACTAGGATATCATTAATGGTGATGAGCCACAAAAGAGGTGAGAGCACTCCACCCTGTGGCGTGCCCCTGCCTACTTGTTTATTCACCTTTGCTCCCCCCAGCTCAGCTGATATCTCACGATTTAGGAGCAGGCTCGAGATCCAATTCCTGATTGGTTCCTCCACCCTAGCCCTAACAAGGGCGGATCCTATCGCATCAGCCCTGACGTTCTTGAAAGCGCCCTCGACATCAACAAACGCAGCCAGAGTGAATTCCTTCTGCATAAGGGATTTTTCCACAGTACGCACCACTTCATGTAGTGCTGTCTCCGTAGATTTTCCTTTTGAATACGCATGTTACGCCGTATAGAGTGGATATTGGTCTAGTAGTTTCCTTATATGCTGGTCCAAAATTCTCTCAAGAACTTTTAGAACAAAGGATGTAAGACTTATTGGCCTAAAATCTTTGGCCACCTCGTGTCCCCTTCTACCCGATTTAGGAATGAAAACAACCCTTGTTTTCCTCCAGGTAGCTGGGATATGGTTGTAGAGAATGCAGGCAGTAAAGATCTCCTTCAGTTCACTTATCAATGATCTTTGGGTCTTCTGCAGCATAATAGGGAGGATTCCATCCAACCCTGGGGATTTATATGGTGAAAAACTATTGATTGCCCAGGCAATCTTTTCTTCAGTTATGATTTCACCCAGCAGCCCTGTCGGCACAACCTGTTGTACCGGCTCTCTCCTGCTCACTGTCTCTACAGGACAGTCCGGAAAGTGGGTATCTATTAGAATCTTCAGAGTTTCAGCTGATGATTCCGCCCATGTACCATCAGTCCGCTTTACGAATGTGTGATTAGAATGTTCCTTAGCAAGAATTTTGCCCCGGGTAACAGGCGCGATAAAACTGTCAAGGCCCGATTGGACGGCTTCGCTCCAAATCGCCGGCTTTTTCTACCACGGCTGTGGAGACACGATCGGACGTATCTGTCTTCAGGCATCTACACAAGTAGATCTCCGGTACACTACAGACACCGATCGCCGGAATTCGCCCTAGTAAGGCCCAAAGATCGGAAGGTAGGCGCACAAGAAGAATAGGCAGACACCCGCCTCCACCCACTCGGGGAAGTCCAGGTGCCCTAGATGACCTTAGAAGGGTAGGGTTTGGCAACAACGAGGCATCTACGGGGACCTGGTGGTTTGCTCCCACACGCATCAAAGTAGATACACGGTATGCTGACGGAAATACGCAGCAAATCTAACGAAGTATACCAGTAGTAAGGAAATCAGAAAAGCAAATAGAAACAGATTAGGAGCTTCTAGGAGGGCATTGCTTACACCCCAGTGGCAACAAAACATCACAGAGTCCTACTAAAAGCGAAAATAGAGACCAAACTAGCCATTAAACTTCTACACTTCCCGAATGCTTCCACAACAGACATGGAACTTTAGACCATCCCAAGCTGACTGGGTGATAACAAAAAGAATATTTACTCACCACTCAGTGAGATACGCCATGAACTCGTTTGAACGTTACAAGTTACAGCAGGGCGAAGAAGCGATAATATCACACCCTGTGAAGGTTATGAAGGACTCGCCGGCTCTCACCTCCTTTGTACTCAAAACAATGGAGAAGTATGTTGATAATGAGATCAGGTCAAACACTGTGCGGCGGAAAGTACTTCACCCCAGTCAGCGTGCGTACAGGAAGGGACGAACCGTGGATACCGCTCTGTACCAACTGACGACAGAGAAACAGAATGCTCTCCACTGCGAGGAGACTGTTTTATGTGCCTTTCTGGACGTAGGGGGAACCTTTGACAACGCATCGCATACAGGGGTATACCAAGAACTTACGAAAATGACCGCGCAACTATCCATATGTAATTGCATAAAGAAGCTACTTAAGACCAGAACAGTAGAAACAACTGTAGCAGGCAGGATTGTGCACCTAAAACCCAGTAAAGGACTCCCGCAAGAGGAGTAATATATTCTTTTCTGTAAAGCTTGTTAGTAGATAAACTCCTTCAGTTGCTAACCGACAGTGGAATTCGCTACCAAGAATCGGGTCGCTGAATCTGCGGCTCAATATTAACCCACACAAGACTGCCATCGTACCAATCAGCAGATGAAGGAACTACCAGGGATGAGAACTGTCTCCCTGGTTGGGATTGAAGCCGACATGGTGAGCAAGGTGAAGAACCACGGTGTCACCATGGACTCCAAGTTATTCTGGAGTAACGTAATAGTGATGTGCAGACATTTAGCGGAAAAATCCTGTTCCTGTAGCCCTAATATACTTAGAATGATGTACATCACGATAGTAACATATGGGGCGGTAGCGTGGGTCTCGAGAACAACAACGGTGAGGAAATCACTGACGTACGTGTCCGACAAGAGCCCTGGAGGTGATTCTAGGCCTAACGCCGCTTCACATAGTTATAGAACAGACAGCAAAACGAACCTTTCTTAAGAAAATTTAGACGCTGAGTGCGCGATTACCACTAGCTCAACTTACCAGAGATGGCATCCTCAAGGTTACCAATTTTGAAATGAATTTGAAAATTGAATTAGGAAACAAATTATCATGGAGCGTATCCTCGCTAGAAGGATACAGAAGCAGTTTTAAAAACACCTATAATATCCGAACTTTCCCCAGGAAAAGCTTAGGAGGCAAGAAATCAACTTAAGGGAGGAACACTGGCAACTTGACCCAGGGTTACGCCAAGCGAAGTGTCTACTGGGAGGATACAACCATAAAGGCTTTAAGAAGTTTATGCACCTCTCAAAGAAGGCTTCGTAATATGATCGAATGAGTCCTGTCGCTTTTGCGACTCGGCGCCGGAGACACCGATGCACCTGCCTTTTGAGTGTGACACTATCTCGAGAAGACGGTAAAAGTTTCTATGTGCACATAGCCCAGCGAAGAAACTTGTACGCTCGTTGCCACCAACTATCATATTAGACTTCCTAAAGGAGGTGGGATTAGACGAGGTACTGTAGAGAGCAGATGGCGCAGTGGATCTCGAAGGTCGAAGTGGAAACCTCTAAATATATATCTATCTATCTATAGATAGATAATCTATGCATGCTACAATCACTTTAATTTAAAACGCAATCACTCAGAACATACATACACATGTATGTACATTTGTGCATATGTATGCACACTGAATTTCAATTTGCCTTAAAAGTACGAAGAGGGCCGACTCTTAATAACGCTCAAACCGATACTAGTGATGGCGCTTTGAATTATAACTATTTAAGCTGCGCGGAAACTTAGTAGCAGAGAGCCGTAAAAATCAATAACAAATAGCATGAACAATATGTATGTACATATACACATGTGTACTTATGCAGGTTTGTGGAATTTGTTTGGATATTTTTTTTTGACAACACAAAAAATTAATGAAAACACTGAAACCGTGTTTTGAACTGTAACCGTACACTGTGCCGAAATTCGTCAATATCAAAAATTAAATCTTCGACCCTAAAACCTGTGTGATACCATAACTATCCAGAATAATTACAGAGAAAATTGTTTGTTGCTCGAAATTTACTAAATATTTCCTGTATATACTAGGTATTCTAAAAATCATCAACTTTAAATAGGTATAACAAAAAATCAGTTCTATTGGTTAAAAACCATTTTTTTATGTGAGGTGTATGCTCTTATTTAGTTTTTGTTTCATCAAATGTATTCCAAGATTCCTTTGGTGCTCTGAGTAGCTTAGCAGGATTTATTAAAATTTTCCTATAACCGTTTGCTTCGAACACTTCTCACGGATAATTTTCTTAGACAACATTTAAGTAAAGCCCGTTCTCTACCTAAGCTCATTGAGAAAGCAACACGGACTGTAAACTGCAAGCGTTGAAATCAAATAGCATATCGTTTGAGATATTACGAATTCTAGGCGTCAGAACATCTTCGCTTCTTGATCTACCATTGAGAATATTCGCTTCGATGATATTATGCATACATTTTTGTATAGGGCATCAGTTTTAATGTTGTCAGCACTTCGACTTGCAGCGCGGACTGCAGCAGACGTGCTGGCATTGTCCACAGGCAACACGTTAAGCATAACGTTGAGCGCGTGAGTGCCTAGTAGCCTAAAACATATGCAATATTATGTGGAGAGTTGCCATCTTTTAAAAAAAATTTTAATTAATTAAATAATTAAGTTATATTATATTTTGCTATATAATGACTGGATAGATCTGGGTAAGATTTGTCACATACATATATAGTCCGCTAAATAGGTAAGGTTAGGTTAGCTTAGGCAGCAGTCCCTAGAGACACGTATTCTTAAGAAAACTTGTCAGGCTATTAATTTCGTTGGATCCAAGAGCGTCGAGCTCATTAATGAAATATCTACCCATAGTTTCAGCTCTACTTTTAGCTAGTGCCGGACACCGACAGAGTGGGTGATGTATTATGGTATCCTCCTCCTCCACGTCACATCAGCTCCTACAGTAGTTCCTCCAGAGGCCCCTAGTCTTACTGCATACTCACCTATTAAACAATGCCCGGTTAGGACTGTAGTCGTCATCTTACTATCCTGTCTCCCCAGGTTGAAGAGAGATTTCGATGATCACTCATCCATGGCCAGAGTGTCCTTGCCATTCGGCAAATGGGTTCAGTCTGCCACTTGTCGTTTGCGATTCTAATAAATTTTCGGTTATCAACTGCTTAACCCTAGAACACACACCCGGGTACAAATGTATCCACTTTCAACTTTGAAGTGTTGTAACTTTTGAGCCGCTATACCTCTATACCGCTAACTTGAATTTGAACCAGATCGGACCATTGGTTCAGGAGCTACAGCCTTCCAAACCATTATATACGTAAACACACACCCGGGATACGTTTGTACCCCAATAGTAAAAATCCTTATAATAATCAAAAAAAAAACATTTTTTATATTATTTTTTTATTTGAACAATTAAAAATATTCATTTCACACATTATATTATTGACTTTTATTATAAAAATGCATCTTATATCTAAGGAAAATCATGGCAAATAGAGCAATTTGTTGATGTGACCGAATGTTCAAGACACATTGGCTTCTTACATTTGGCGCACAGCTTTCTGGTTTTTCTACGGCGTTTTTCCTCTTGTGCGTAACATAAATAGCAAGATCCGGATACAGGTTTTGGCGTGCGCGCTGCGGCAGATGTTGATGCTGCTGTTGACACCATTGATTCCACCGGTCGGTTGAAATATGCTTCAATAGCAATTTTAGTCGAAAAATTTCGCGTCGCTTGACGATTTATGGCTCTGGCTCAATAATGGGCATACACAATGCTTCAGCCAAGCTGCGCTTACGCTTGTTGTTTGTTCTCCAAGGCAACATAGGGTTATTCAAATCGTAGACAATGTAGGCTGCAAGAGCTGTAATGTCCAACATGTTGAAGAACATCGCTAGTGGCCATCGTTTTGTTTGTCTTTGTGTTGGATATTCCGCAAACATTTGGTCCATTCGATCAACACCACCTTTGGTACGATTATAATATTCAATTATTTCAGGTTTCCCACTGTCAGCTATTTCAGCATCATTATGCATGGTCGAACGCAAAATTACTGCCTTATTTTTTTTGGGGACATAAGAGCACATTGTCACATTATTTTTGAAGCCAAATGTCGTTGAACCAATTGTCCTGTTTTTGTTCTGCTTCATTTCTTGAGGAATATATGATTTGTTTTTGCGCAAAGTTCCAACGATCGTGAGTTTCCAGGTGAGAAGCAGTTCTGCAACTGGCAAGGTCGTCAACAAATTATCCATTGTAATGTTTCGGCCACTTCCTTGGTATTTGGCAGACAAATCCTTCACCACTCGTTCGCCTTGGTTCGTTTCCCTACCAGTTTCTGCTTGGCCAGTATATATTTGTCCATGCAGTGGATATGCATTTGTGGCATCGCAAATCCACCAAACCTTGACACCATATTTAGCAGGTTTTGACGGTATGTACTGCGTAAACCGTGTGCGTCCACGGTAAGGAAATAATTGTTCATCAATCGTCAAGCATGAGCTGGGCTTGTAATGAGCAGCAAGATTATTGTTCATCATCGTCCACAACTCACTGATCGGTGCTGCTTTATCAGTTAGTAAGCGTGTTGCACGCGTGTTTTTATCATCAAATCTTAGGAACCGCAATATCGAACAGAAACGGTTGACTCCCATTGTGGCGCGATATAAAGGATAGTTTTTGACGCTCCATAAATCTCGAACATGTTCTCCATTGCTATGGTTCGCACCAGTCATTATAAGTATGCCAAAAAATGCATACAGCTCTGTTATTGACACAGGCGTCCATGACTTAGGAGTTGTGTTTGGATGCGCATTGTTGTAAGCATTATAAGTTTCTTTTGCTAACTTATTTGTGTGGCGCATAATTATATCAGCCATTTCAACTTTCATGAAACATTTGAATGTTTGCTCTATTGACAACATTTCAGTGCATCTAGCTGGTCCAGAACGTTCTCTTATAATATTTTGTCTGAGTATCTGACGACTTACATTTGGTTCTTTCATCCACTCAGTACCATCACGTGCAACAAATTTTTCGGCACTAGCAGGTAATTCATTATTTTCTTCTACTTCTTCTTCTTCATCGTCTTCTTCATCATCCTCATAGTCCGCATAATCAGGTAATACTTCTGCGGCACTTTGCGAAACTTCAGCATCGTCATCAGCAATTTCAATGTCATTGATTTGAATTTCTTCTTCATCTTCTGAGTCAAAGTCATAGGGAGCGTCATCGTCACAAATTTCATCAAATAAAGATTGTATATATGATTCTCGCTGTTCCTCAGTTAGCCTGCATAATAAAAAAAATTAGTATACATATGTTTACATTGTTGCTTATTTTACATTTTTTACCTTCTATATGCTGCACTTGATAAATATTCGTTTCTTCTTGAAGTCATTTCGTATCCAGTTATTTATAATTTCAGTTATATTTATTTTCACTTATATTTTCACTTCTTACACTTTTGAGCACCAAAACAATAATGAAAATATCAACAGGCAGCATTTATAACAACACCTCGTGTGAAAACAACCCTTGCAGCTGCATATAAAATACAAAAACCAGTTATACCAGTGTATTCGCTACCTATGTACGTACCCATACCTTGCGCGACCTTTTTGCACATATCTTTTGAACCAGGTAGAATATTTCAATGAAATAAAAACCAAAATGTGTATTCGTTGTTACTCTACAAGTATATTATTATAAATTATATTATTTTGTTTTGCATTTATCAGGACAACAACAAAAACAAAAATCCACTGTTGCATGTCCTGACTTTATTTGCCCATATCGCTGGAACCAGTAGGAATATTCGAATGAAACGAAAGACAAAATACTTGTTATATATTAAAATATACATTTAAAAAAAAAATCATAGAAATCGGTTGAATAAGCATTAAAAAAACCGCAAAATAATGTCCCGGGTACAAACGTATCCCGGGTGTGTGTTTACGTGGTATTTTCTGGGTGTGTGTTCTAGGGTTAAGATAACTTAATTTCAAAACTAATTTTCGAAAGGCTTGCCACCTGTTTAAAAAAGTAGCCAAAATTATAAGAAGTATGAGTAACTTCAATAAAGCCTAATTTCCTAAATACTTTTAAGGGAGGGTGCCACCTGTTTATATGCAAATTAAGTGAAATCAAAACATAAACGACATTTTGAAATATCATTGCCAAAGTACAAATTTACAATGCGTAATTTTAAAAAATTATTTTGAAGAGGGTTGCCACCTGTTTAAACTACTTAAAATTTTAATAAGTTAAATGATATATTGAAATATGGGTCCCAACCAAAAAGGTTTTCATTATTTTGAAAATACTTTGTAGATGGTTGCTACCTGCTTAAAAGAGTAAATTAAATTAAATTATTAAGTTAACGGAAGTATCAGTAATGAGATTCAGGAATGTAGGCTTGAAAAACTTAATTATGAAAATATATTTAAGGAGTGTTGCTTAAAAACATGAATTTAATGCTATTTGTAAGCTTACTGAAATATAAAAGTGTTACTTTGAAACGAAAGAGTTTATTCGAAAACACGTTTAAATAGGGTTGACAACCCTTAGAAGCGTTGATTCAACTTAATTGGTTAAGGAGGTTCTTTTAAAGAAATATATTCGTAGAGTCTAAAAATTTAATATGGTATGAACTGACAGAAGTTTAGGAAAACTTAGTATCGTGCAAATTTATAATGGTTGCTTACTTAAATGCAAATAAGGATATATCAGGTACACATGTTACCGTGCGAATTTTAGAGTGCGGTGCGGCAAAAGCGTTTTAAAAAAAAATAACTACAAGAAGATTTGGGTGGAGGTGTACTGACACCAACCAGGGCTGAAAACAAACTGCCTTTTATTGATTCTTAATTTAAAAAGAAGCTTATTGCTAAATTACAAAGTTGCTTTATCAAGCTTATTTTAATATATATTAATAAATGCTTAATAGCTAGTTTTTATTTAACTGTTCGCAATATTGCTCAACAATATTGCAGTTCTTAGAATTTTGTCTGTATTTAATTTTGTTTTATTTTATTTGGCCCTATTTATTGCCAAACTGCCGGAAGTGGTATCTTGTTACATTGTCTGCTTTATTTTGTTGACGAACTCATCATATTTATCGAGTGCATTGTCTGGTGCATTTGTATAAGTATTTGTATATGTAACTACCCCCTCCTTTAAATGAGAATTCTCCTGAATTCTCTCATTAAATTTAATAGTAATTCTTTTATTTTTGTTGAGCAGTATTACGGCAATTATTATAACTGTAATTATATTTAAAATATTGCAACCCTACGACAGTTTACTGTAAGCTTTTAAAATAAAAACATTTTTTTGATTTGACTTACTTTCTTCTATTATTTGATCGAATGTGATTTTTTGTGTGAAATTTTGAATATTTTCGTATTTTATATTAACAATATTTTCTTCTATATTTTCGACAAAGTTGGAAAAGTAATAGTCATTGATTTTAATTGAACAATTATTATACATATCTTCTGCCAAATGGGACGATCGCTCAGAGGAACATGCGCTTTTATAGGCGAAAGATCAAGCTAATGTGGAACGTGTGTTTGTAAAAAATGTGGACCTTAAGTTAGATAGTGGACTGTAAGCTGTGGATTACAATTTATACAGCGCTGCCAGATCCTTTAAATATTAAACATATAAAACTATAAAATATACATATGTTTGCTTATGTCTATGTTTGTTTATTAACAATGTTGAAAAATTATTAAATTATTAGTACGTATGTATACTACAGTCTCCCCCTTGACGAACGATGAGTGTTGGAACGAGTCGAGCGTCAACCATCTATTGAATTTTTCTTGGTCTTCCTCTCTTACGAATTGGTTGCTCAGTATTCGGATGATCGTTGGTGTTGCTGCCTCTATACAGGGTCAGAGCGGATGAGTGGTAGGCTCAAAGTGGCACATCCGGTTCAGCTTTTGACGCGACTTCATATGTTGATGCACCCATCTTCCGAATTACTATGTATGGACCATCTCGTTTCGGCACAAATTTAGCAGTAACTCCCTTCGATGCTTGACTAAGTACATGCGTTTTCACTAAAACCTCGGCTCCTAATACTATTTCGTCTTGGGGTCTTCGGTGTTTATCGACGTAAGCTTTATTGCGGTCTTGCACCAATTGTTCTGCTTCTTGCGCATTCTTAAAACCGTTAATCATTGTCTTTAGATATGGCGTAATTTGAGGAATAAAATTATCACTTTCGATAATGGCTCGAATATCATGTTCTATTTCATCACAGGTACGTAGCTCGCGTCCGAAAGTGAGGTATGCTGCTGAATAACCTGTCGATTGACATTTGGCAGAGTTCATGGCGAAACGAATAGCGGGTATCCCAATATCCCAAACAGTATGTTGATTTTGAACTAAAATTGCTAATTGCGCTTTAAGATCCCTGTTTTTACGCTCTACTGGGTTTGCTTCAGGGTGGTAAACTGGAGTAAATTGCTGATTAATGCCCATACAGTAGGCAACTTGTTGCATAACCGACGATATGAATTGGACACCATTGTCGGATTTGAGGCGTCTGGGCACCCCGAATCGTAGAAAAAACTCATTTATAAGCGTTTTAGCGCATATTTCAGCAGTTGCTTCCTTCAATGGAAATAGTTCAACCCATCGACTAGCAACATCTTCCGCTATGAGTATCCATTGATACCCGTCGTCAGTCTTGGGAAGTGGACCAAAAAGATCTATAGCAACTACTTCGAAACGTTGCTTACTTGAAGTGGTTTGTAATAAACCCATCGGCTTCATGTTTGTTGCTTTATAGCGTTGACATTCGATTCAGTTTCGTACGTATTTGGTGATTTCCGTGCGCATGCCTGGCCAGAAGTATCGATTTGCGATTCGTGCAATTGTTTTCTCCGCTCCGTAATGACCTGCGGTGCTTTCGTCATGATACGCTTTTAAAATTTGTGCACGTTCATGTTGTGGAATTACCAACTGCGCGTCGGCAATCTCATCATTAGCATAGCAATATAGTACACCGTCATTCAAGAGATATCCACGATTACACCATAAGGTGACGTTTTCATCATTCTCTTCTATAGACTTTATTATTTGCTTTAAATAGTCATCTTCGAGTTGCCAATTTCTCAGCTCGCTTGAATTTTTGCGTAGTAAGTCCACATGAAAAGTGCAAATACAGTTTGGAGTACTATGACTGGTTTCGGGACAAGGTGGTCGTGACAGCATATCAGCCACCGAGTTACTCTTGCCAGGCGTATAATCGATTTTAAAATTATATTGTTGCATTTGAAGCGCCCATCTTGCCAAACGACCCGATGGTGATTTTATGGTTAGCAACCATTTATCCTCTAAACTGTGCGCATGCCCATACTATGGCAAGCGCTTCCCGTTCAGTCGTTGAGTAATTACGCTCAGCTGAGGTTAACAAACGACTTGCATACTCAATAGGGTGCTCATGATCTATCTCCCCCTGCAGTAACACTGCTCCTAAAGCATACGCGCTTGCATCTGTTTTAATAATAAACGATGCGTCATCTTCTGCTTACTTCAGAATTGGGGGATTGACCAACAATTCTTTAAGTTTGTTGAATGCTTCGATTTGCGGTTCCCGCCACTGCCAACCAGCACTTTTCTTTGTAAGGTCTTAAAGTGGCCTGGCAATTTTTGCATACGACACCAACTCTTTAAGGTTACGAGGCGCTTTTCGTTCTGCAATCGCCATCGTTTTCTCTGGGTCGACTTTGATACCCTCAGCTGTGAGGACATGCGCAAGATATCTCACACTTGCGCAGCAAAAACGGCATTTAGTATTGTTGACAACCCTGTCACCAACCATGAGACGTATCGTATATCGATAATAGTTTTTTTTTGTCTTCTCTAATTAATTTGCTTTTGAATAAAAATCGGATCAATTCGTAATTTGGTTAGGAGGAGAAAACCGATGTGTAAGTAAAAAAAAAAAGAAAATAGTTATTAATTTAATCACTTCATTTTTATTAACCTGAATTTGTTATCTTTCATGTACTGAAATAAAGTTTAAAAGCGAGTTTCACCTAAATACTTGTGTGTTTTATTTAACACGCTATAAAAGCGGAATTCTTCGAACCAAGAACCAACATTACATTTCTTTTAAAACATCGGGGCGCTTTATTGCTACATACCGGCTTGATCACGAGTTTGTACTTGCGGGTGAGTGTGCTGTAATGTCAACTAAAGGTCGAAGGCAACTGCAGAATCGAAGTGGAGAACTGGAGAAATGTGCCTCATGCGGGGGCCCAGAAACTAACCAAATGGTACAATGCGATGAGTGTGACAAGTGGACACATTACGATTGTGCTGGCGTGACCGATGAAGTGGTGAACCATGCATGGAGTTGCGAAGGGTGTGCAAGCAAGCTCCAATCAACAGTGGCAGTGGTGCCAAAAGCAGTGACTCAACCGACGTCGGCAGCAACGGCAGCTGCGCAGCAAGAGTTTTCATCGGCAGCAGAGCAAAGATCTTCAGACGATCAACTTATGGCGGGAAAATTTCTGGCGAGTGAACAAGGAAACTTGCAGAATAGAGTAGAAAAGGTAATTGGCGATAATGTGCAGAAGAAACACAAAGTATATGCGGGTCAACAAAATCGAAACGCAATTTACGACTCGAGTTGATGCGTTTAGAAGAAAAGAAAAGGGCAGAAATGGCATATGTAGAACAAAAATACGCAATAATGAAAGAATATCAGAGCGATTCTGAGGAAGACGACTTTTGTTCAGTACAGCAGCAGCGGACTATTCAATGGGCAAATAGTCAAGAACTTAAGGGAACTGACTTGGCAAACGTTAATACTAACAAACAGAATGATACGCGCGGCGAACGTGAGACTTTCGTGTCGCAACTGAATCTGTTCGGCATACATTAACAGCTTTACAAATAAATTCACGACAGGTTGTTGGGCGTGATCTTCCAATATTTAGTGGCAAGCCAGATGAATGGCCATTGTTTGTTAGCAGTTTTGAAAATTCCACACGAATATTCAAATTTAGTAACAATGAAAATTTACTACGGCTTCAGCGTGCTTTAAAAGGTAAAGCTTATGAGTACGTAAGTAGCAAATTAATGATCCCCAGTTTTGTCCCTGAAATAATTTCAACGCTCATGATGGTTTTTGGTAGGCCCGAACTTATTTTTAATAACCTCATGGCAAAGATACGCGCATCACCGACAGTGAATGTAAACAAGCTTGACTCTTTAATAAATTTAGCTTTGGAAGTAAAAAATTTGGTAGCGACCATTGAGGCATCAGGTTTGACAGCACATTTAAATAATCCTTTGTTGATTCAGGAGTTAATAGAGAAACTGCCGGCACAAATTCGGCTGCAGTGGGCCATGTTTGCACGAAATGAACCTCTCTGTACACTGAAACAATTAAGTGACTGGTTATTTGACATGGCCGAAGCAGCCAGCAATGTAACTTCATTACCAACTGGTGGCCCGGCAAGTTCTGACATGGAGCGACGTAAAACACAACGCGTTAGTGTACATAACGAAGTAACAACGCATAAACATAGCGAAGGATGTTATTTCTGTGGTGAGGATCATTATATTTCCAAATGTAAGCGCTTTCAAAGCCTCGATGCCAGCGAGAAGTGGGAAGAAGTTAGGAAGAGAAAGTTATGTCGTCGGTGTTTAGTAAAACATGATTTCAGAACATGTCGAAATCGAAAGCTGTGTGGTGAAAGCGGGTGCTGAAATTAACAAAGCGACTGTAGCGGTGCACCACATGCGTACTTCAAATGTATTGTTTAGAATTGTACCCATAACAATTTATGGGAACAATAAGAGTATAAATATTTTCGCGTTTTTAGACGATGGTTCTGGTCCGACATTAATAGAGGAAAGTATTCTGAATGACCTTGGTATCGAGGGTCGTAAGAGCGAATTGTGCCTTAGTTGGGCAGATGGAACAACACGAAAAGAAGTGGCTTCACAAAGCGTTAATTTAAATGTGTCACCTAAAGGTAAGACCAACTGTAAATATACTCTTGCCGATGTACGCTCGGTCAAAACGCTGGACTTGCCAAGTCAAACTTTGCACCTTGAAGAGTTGTCTGAAAAGTACAGGCATATAAGAGAAGTCCCTCTAGTAGGGCTGCGACATCGACCTCAAAACATCGATGTTTTTCAACATCGATGTTTCAAATGAGAAACATCAATGTCGATAAAACATCGGTTAAAAACATCGATGTTTCCAAACATCGATGTTTCTGCGCACGTATTCTTTTCCCTCTGACATTGACTAAAAAAAAAAGGTCGTCAAGTGAGAAACATCGATGTTGATCCAACATCGGTTACAAATGTTTCTGCGTGTTTTGTTTTCCCTGAAGTGCAGTTTTATATATGTATGTCATGTCGACGATATTAAGCAAAAACATACAAAAGTTGATTAGTACTGCTTTTTTATTTTTATTGCTAAAAAACTTTAATAAAAAACATCGATGTTTTCAAAATAAAAAATTTATAGAAAAAGCATCGATGTTTTCGAATTGCTAACAAAATTATATAAAAAAAACATTAATTTACAAAATTAATATATCAATTGTTTGGAGCGACACGAGACGAGGTTGACGGCACTTTTACCACACTATCGTGCACTTTCGTTTAGCTACCCGGTTTGCTGAAATTGCCGCATAGTTCTCCGATTGTAGGTCGATTATGCTAACCAAAAAAAAGATGATGTGCACGAAAAGTATTTTGATTTTAACTCTCATTTTTGTAAGTCTTTGTACGATGCTCAATTTTGTACCCCTCCATGGTTGAATTTGTCAAACACTGAAAAAAGAAAATGTCAAATTAGGTTAGGCAAAAAACTGTAAGTTAAGGCGGGACTTACAATTAACATCGTGCATTATGCCTTTTATTCCACATCTCAAAACTTGGAATGGACGGTCTGCAAAAATAGAATTTTTTGAAGCTTCTCCCCTGAGATACAGCTTCTTCTGCTTGACGCAATGTTCCCAGCAGCGGAGAACACTCTCTCAGAGGGGACGGAAGTGGCCATAATAGATAAATATTTAATGGCCGTTTTCATCAAGACCGAGTTTTTTGGCACATATCCCTGTTGCCATGTTTCCAAGGGATTTTCATTTAGTCTTGATACAGGACTTTTTAAATAGACTGACAATTCTGCCGGCATTTGAGCAGTGTCCATTTGGTCAATCGCCCGGGATCTCTTTTTTGCTTTCCAATTCTCCTGCACCAGTTTATGGTGCTCGTCCCAAAAGTTGACGCCTGAAATAAAACATACAATCTTAAGAATTCTTTTTTATATATATTCAAGTTTATACCTGAAGGAGCCGGTTTTCCTGGGCTATTGGTGTAGGATGAATGGCCATCCGACTCCGAAGAAGGTTCTTCGTGTTCTTTAATCTCCCTGCTTAATCTTCTTATTGCTGTTGCTAGGGCAACACTATCTTCAAAGTGTATGTTTTTAAATCTAGGGTCTAGCAGAGTAGCAATTGAAAAAAATGGATTATTTTCAATGGCATCAAAACGTTTTTGGAATTGCTGCTTTAATGTTTCTTTAGTTTTGATGCCAAAGCTGGTGGTCACTATTGCCTCGAATATTTTTTTCTTCATTAGCCTTAAATCCGGTATGACGACACTAGCAGTAACAAACTTCTCGCCGCTTATTTCTTTTGTTGCGCGTTCAATGGGATGAAACAGGGTTATTATATCTTTAAGGTTCTCTGCCTCGGATGCTGTGACCATAGCGGGTGCAGTTGAATTGAATGCGATTATGGTGCTAACAGTTTCCCGTAGCATCATAAATCGCTCCACCATATAAAATGTGGAGTTCCATCTGGTTTCAACCGATTGAATAAGGACCCTTGCCTCCATACCCTCCGTTTTTTTCCGCAGTTCGTCACTGCCAACAACACTTCGCTTGAACCAAGTTACTATTGACTTTACCTTGTCAATAGCTTCTTTGCCTTCTGTAAAGGAGTCTATGGTTTTTTGTGCCAGTTGATTTAGCAGGTGCGCAAAGCAGTAGGTATGCTTTTTTCCGAAGGCGATATCAACTGCTTTAACCATATTGCCCCCACCATCCGTCACAACTGTTATTACCTTGTCTTGTTCAATATTCCACTGAGTGCATTTGCTACTTAGCACAGTAGCTAGGTGTTCCCCAGTGTGACGTTCGGTGAGCTCAAATGCTCTTTTGTAACGTTTTGCAGCTGCAAATCCGTCGTTGGCTCTATAAATCTGTCGGAAATAAAATGAGCTGTTATGCCGAGAAAGCTCTTAGTTCAAAAGATACTTTGGCCAATTGCGACTTCACTAATCCTGATACGTAGTCATATTTTGAGTCGAGCAGGGTGTCGATGGTACGCCTTGAGGGTACTTTATACAAAGGAGCCGTGACCTTTAAAAGATATTTAAAACCCTCGTCATCAACTATGGAGATTGGCTGGCTGTCTCGACAAATCATGAACAGGATAGCACTGGTTATCCTATTATATTTATCGCCACCATCTTTAAAAGCGGAAATTCTTCTAAAGCACCTGTCCAAGGATTGCTGCTGTGCAATGGCTGAAAATTTTAAATGTACATATACATTAGTGTGCTTCTTATTTTTGAAATTCTGATTTTGTTACGGGGGCACCCTGCCATTTTATTCTGTTATGTGTAAAAAAAAATGCAGTAAAATTTTTATGCAAATCGGATAATATTTAGGGGTCGCAATATACATGTATTTTAAAAAGTTTTCTTACCTGTAGACTCTAATGCTTGTTGCATACTTGTACTCGCGCATGCACGGCTTGTACTCGGCATTTCTTCCGTCAGGTCCGTGATTTCAGTCACGCCAGATGTTGCTGCCGGTGTACTTTGAGTTGATTTTGAGGGCGTCGAGGTCATAAAATGTTTCGAATAAATAGCTTTATGTTTGGCCTTTATATGACCAATCAAATTGATAGTATTACCGCTGGATTTTATGTTCTTTTTGCACACATTACATGAAGCGGAATTATGTGCAGTTTTAGAAAAATGTTTCCACACATCACTTTTTGGCGGCATTTTCAATCCTGTACTAATTAAAAAAAACAAATACAATCAACCCAACACACTGAAAAAATGAAAAGGTCTTACAATTTGCTACTATAGGCTGGTATAGTTTTCAGTTGGCTCTGTTAACAACTGCTTTCTTAGCTATGGATGCGCCGGAGATGCTGCTGATGTTATGGCCGAGTTGCTGCTGTGGAACTGATTGGTTTTTTGTTTGAACAATTTCCTAGAAAATGTAAACACTTTAAATAAAATTTAACACTTTATTTTTGCGCGCAAAACAAACCCTTTTCGCGTTTACTTAGTTTGTCTTTTCAGCTTTTTTTATTACCTCTCTCGTTCACTTTTATTGGTTTTGTGTTGTCTTTATTATTTACTTTATTATCACTTTACTCACTCTATTCAATTTATACTCTATTTTCACTTATTCACTTTTTAATGTGCACAGAACACATTCGCTTTGAATACAATTTTGCATAGAATTTTATAAACAACGAAGGCATCAGAAAACGGTGTTGTATTTTACGGCGTCAATACAACATCGATATAAAAGGCAGCACTAATAAAGTTTTGTATATACTATTTGCCTTTATATCGACGAATAGGGTAATTTGTATATTGACAACACATATCTACAAGAGAATTTCAGCAAAAACAAAACAACGATGTTTTTATTTAGTTTGTTAACAATTCGAAAACATCGATGTTTCTCATTTCATTTCTGCAAAATTAAGAAACCCCCAAAAACATCGATGTTTTTGAATATTTTAAGCATAAAATAACTCCAGTATACATAAAATAACTCCAGTATAAATAAAGTTTTGTATATCGTTTTGTAAACATCGATGTCGGTAAAAACTTCTACGCAGATCGTTTGTTACTTCAGCCGCACCATTGAATCGATGTAACATCGGTCAAAAACATCGATGTTTTCGGTCACGCCGCCGATGAGTTTGTGACTAAAAAAAATAAAAAATAGGTTCTCAAATGAAACACATGCGAAGCCGACAATTTAATTTTGCCTTGGCTCACAACCAGTCCGAAAGCAAAAACATCGATGCAAACATCGATACAAAACATCGATGTTGGAAAAACATCGGCACTAAGACATCGATGTTAAAAGTACTCGATGTCGCAGCCCTACCCTCTAGATTCTTATTACGACGTTGTTCCAAAAATAATAATAGGTGTCAATAACATAAACTTGTCCATGTTATTGAAATACAAGGAAGGCAAAGCTAACGAGCCGGCAACAACAAAAACAAGGCTTGGCTGGGCTATTTATGGTACCCTCGACAACAGCCGACTTCCATTGCATCATCAGTTGCATATTTGCGAGTGCAGTAACGACGTAAGCCTAGAAGGGTTGATGCTTGATGCCATAAGATTGGATCAAGATCATACTGAAAGGAAAGATCTGATGCCAGTTGAATTAGCATCGAAAGTGATGCGTGATGGCGATCGGTTCGCAGCGAGCCTACTGTGGAAGAGCGACAATGTTGTTATGCCACGTAACTATGACATGGCGCTGCGAAGGCTAATATGCTTTGAAGGAAAACTCCTTACGAATGAGGAATTGAAGTATCAAGTTACCAACCATATAAAACAAATGGAGAGCAAAGGCTACATTCGTAAGCTATCCATAGAAGAGGCTACTAACGTTGGACCGCGCACATGGTACCTACCGATGTTCACCGTAAGAAACCCGAACAAACCTGAAAAAATAAGAATTGTTTGGGATGCAGCAGCGAGATATAAAGGCGTTTCACTTAACGACCAGCTCGACAAAGGCCCCGATCTTATAGTTTCCTTACCAGGGGTGTTATACAACTTTCGCATAGGGAAAATAGGCGTATGCGGCGATATAAGCGAAATGTTCCACCAAGTGGGTGTGACTAAAATGGACCAAGATGCGCAACGTTTCCTATGGAGAGATTGTGACCCAACACAACGGCCGCACGAGTATGTATTGCCAGTTTTAAGCTTTGGAGTCAGCTGCTCACCTGCCCTGACGTTGTATGCTAAAAATAGAAATGCTAAAGAGTTTGAAAACATGTTTCCAGATGCAGCGCGATGTATAATAGAGGGACATTACGTCGACGATATGCTCGATAGTACAAATACCATCGAAGATGCGATTAAACTTGCTAAGGATGTACGCAAAATACATGCACGAGGAGGTTTCAAAATCTGAAACTGGCTGAGTAACTCGAGAGATGTATTGCAGGCACTGGGTGAGGGTAGCACTGATGATAGCTTTTGTAAAGCAGGCCGCACAATCGACCAAATTACTGTGGCAGATAAAGTACTTGGTATGTGGTGGCTAACGCAAGAAGACTGCTTCACATTCAACCTGAAGTTTACGAAAGCCAGTTCTCAAATATTACATGGCGAAAGGTTACCTACCAAGCGAGAGCTGTTGAGGCTATTGATGCCCTTTTTCGATCCACTAGGCTTGCTCTCGTATTTCACCATCCACATGAAAATCCTTGTCCAAAATGTTTGACGTAATCGAACTCATTGGGACGATATAATGCCAGAGGAGCTCGCCGATGAATGGTGGAGATGGTTAGCCGAATTAAAAAAGGTCGAACGAGTTCGCATACCAAGATGTTACTTTTCACGGACAAATAGCGAAAGACACACTGTGCAATTACATGTTTTCGTAGATGCGAGTGAGAGCGCATACGTAACGGTGGCATATTCTAGAATTACAGATACCCAAGGTGTGGAGTCAGCCCTGGTAGGTCCAAAACGAAAGTCGCGCCACTACGACCGATATCCGTTCCGAGAATGGAACTGCTCGCAGCAGTTTTGGGTACTCGTTTAGCTAACGCAATTATACTCACCATAGTTTGGAAATCGAAGAAACATTTTTTTGGTCCGATTCAAAAACGGTCCTATTACGGCTCAACTCTGATCCCAGAAAATATAAGCATTTTGTGAAGTTTAGAATTGCTCAGATTCAAGAGTCAACCGAAGTCGCAAATTGGAATTATGTTCCCACTAAGTTAAACGTTGCTGACTTGGCAACGAAATGGAGTCGCTTACCAGAATTCAACAAAGAGTTTGTAGGGTTCACAGGGCCCTCGTTTCTGAAGCTGCCAAAAAGCGAGTGGCCTCACCAAAACGTAATCAAAGCTGAAAGCGTACAGGTATGCCATGAGGATTTCGAACTGCAGAAGGTCGCTGCAACAATTCAAAAACAAGTTGTCATAGTTGCTAGCCGTTTCTCTAAATGGGAGCGTTTACTTAGATCACTAGCTTACGTGAAACTGTTCATCGAGAATGCGAGAGCAAAAGGAGATCCAGAACGAAAAAGATATTAAGTGGAACCATCCACAGATATGCTAGTTTGGAGTGAGCAACAACTACTAAAACTCGCGCAAAACGACCAATACGCCAAAGAAATATCGATGTTAGAGAAAACGTTCACATTGCCAAAAGACAGTTCCCTAAGAAAACTTAGCCCCTTTCTAGACGATCTAAAGATAGTTCGCATGAGAAGTCGCCTTGAGCATAACACACACGTTTCAGAAGCCATGAAAACCCCTATAATACTGCCAAGACAACATCGCATCACTTACTTGATTGTAGATTGGTACCATCGGGAGTTCAAACACGTCCACCACGAAACAGTAATTAATGAAATATTCCAAAAGTACCATATTCCGGGTTTACGTACCTTACTACGAAGTATTCGCCTAAATTGCCGATACTGTAAAATTCAAAATGCACAGCCAATACCCCCAGAGATGAGTGCGTTGCCAGCAGCGCGAACAGCAATTTACACGAAATCCTTTTCACAAGTTGGTATTGACTTTTTTGGACCGCTGTTTGCAACCATTGGAAGACGCACTGAGAAAAGGTATGGGGTTGTGTTCACCTGCCTCACATGTCGAGCGGTTCATATTGAGGTTGCACACAACCTAACAATGAGCTCCTGCCTAATGGTGATAAGGAGCTTCATAGCGAGAAGAGGGGTCCCCAATCACATATACAGCGATAATGGTACAAATCTACGAGCAGCTGAAAAAGAACTTCGCAAGGCTTATGACGAAATCAACTTTGATTCACTCAGACGCGAATTTACCAGCAGCAACACTGACTGGACATTTATTCCTCCAGCAAGCTCACATATGGGAGGTGCGTGGGAACGTATGGTACGTTCTATCAAGCGGGTTCTGTACCAGATTGTCACGCCAGAAACTAAACTCAACGATGAGAAGCTCCTAAATTTGATGCTGGAAGTAGAAAGCATCATAAACCAACGACCACTAACCTATTTATCATTGGAAACAGCTGAACAGGAGGCACTGACACCCAATCATCTGTTACTGGGTTCGTCATCTGGTAACCGGCCTAGGCATTGCTGGCCCAAAGGTGTGGTTACCAACACTGTGCTATCCAAAGACGGGCAAATTCGCAGCGCTACAGTAAGAACAAAGCACGGGGAGTACCACCGACCCGTAGCTAAATTAGCTATTTTGGATGTCAATTGAAAACCAGCAGTGTTGTTTCCCTTTTGGTTTTCGCGAGTTCGGGTATCGATAATAGTTTTTTTGTCTTCTCTAATTAATTTGCTATTGAATAGAAATCGGATCAATTCGTAATTTGGTTAGGAGGAGAAAACCGATGTGTAAGTAAAAAAAAAGAAGAAAATAGTTATTAATTTAATCACTTCATTTTTATTAACCTGAATTTATTATCTTTCATGTACTGAAATAAAGTTTAAAAGCGAGTTTCACCGAAATACTTGTGTGTTTTATTTAACACGCTATAAAAGCGGAATTCTCCGAACCAAGAACCAACATTACAAGTATTGTTAACGCGCAGTTTGAACTTTTCCAGCTTCTCAAATACTATGCTCAGATCTTTTAAATGATTGAAAAATGAAGGTGAACAAATGATAATATCATCAAGATATGCCAGGATTTGAACATTTGGTAACGTTGTCTTAAAACGGCCAATCAGACGTTGAAATGTCGCCGGAGCGTTTCGAAGGCCAAAAGGCATACGCTTGAAGCGGTATGTACCAAACGGCGTAATCAGACATATCTTGTCTCGATCCTTTTCTGCAACAGCGATTTGATAATACCCACATTGTAAATCTAAAGATGTCATGAACTTGGTACTTTTAGCAGCAGGTAATAAGTCGTCCATGGGGGGTAATGGATACCTGTCAAGCTTCGTTATTGCATTTAGCGTACGATAATCTACACATGCGCGAGTGCTTCCGTCCCGCTTTGGCACCATAACAACCGGTGATGACCACGCTGAATCACATTTTTCGATGATATCGGTCTCGATCATTTTGTGAATTTCGGTCTTCAGTTCTTGAAGCTTTGGAAACGATAACCGGTATGGCGGAAGTGCGATAGGTTAATTTTTGCCAGTGTCGATAAAATGTTATGCGTAGGGGGTAGGCTCGTGTGAAGCACTAAAAATGCTAGAGTGCGCTTGCGACGTCTCAGATAGTTGCACCTTTTGAATTTCTGTTAATTCAATCCCGTCGTTTTTCTTAAGGAAACGGAAATCAATAGAAAGCAAATCTGTTGAGCGCTGTTTGCTAATGGCACCATTAAACAACCCAGCGCCATAACTTCTTTCGGGTGTTATCTCGTTTGGTGGAATGGAATCTCTGAAAATATCCTGAATTGCATGCGGCGAATAGGTATTTGGAACGTCTGGTCCGTAATATTCGAATTCGGACATATAAACTTTGGCTTCTTCTTGCTTTCGCTTACCAATAGGATCGCTTACTTTTATACTTTCAACCAAATTCAGTTTAACCGGTAGCGGATCAGCAAAATCAAAGTGCTCTGTTGGCTCACTTTCGAAAAACCAATAACGTTGACCCATGTTCAACACAATCCCTGCCTGCTCCATAAAGTCTGCGCCGATCAAGGTTCTATTGTTTTTCGCATGCGGCAACACAATAAAATGTATATCAAGAATGCGTCCATCTATGGTTATCTAGCACACAGTTGACAAACATCTTTCGGAAGAGGTACTGCCATTAGCCAGAGTTATCTCACATCTAACGCTCTTGAACATATAGCCTTTGAAATCCATTATGCGTTTTAAATTAGCACTGGCAACACTTGTTCGCGCACCTGAGTCAAAGTACGCTTGACCCGGAATTTTAAACATTTGAATATTGGCAATTGGGATTTCTCGACCAATTGTAGCATTTAATGAATTGAAACTTGGTATTTCTTGACCAATTGTAGCATTTATTGAATTGAAGCTAATTGCGTTTGGTTTAGCAATCTCAGTTTTGATACAATTAGGGCAGTTCGCGCGAGTTACCCCTGGCGCATTGCAACCCTAGCAAGCGAATTTAGGCCTAAGGGATTGTACATGCGCTTGCTTTGCAGCGTGCGCTTCCTGTGCCTCACTATTTTTCTTTTTAAAGCACATTTCAACACTGTGCCCCTTTTTGCGGCAGAATCCACAACGCGCTGGACCACTCGACTGTAGAGGATCATCAGTGTTCACAGCAAGCGATTTGCGTTCTTGCATACATAATTCAGCTTCTCGCGCTTCCTTCAGCAAATCATCAAAGCTTTTAATTCTTTGTCGGCTCGAATTTGTATGTGCAACAGCCCAAACAGAAGATCGATTTGGTCAGCTTCGGCTGGCTCTTTCTCCAATTGGGGAAATAGTGCACGTTTCTTGCGAATAAAAGTATCAGTTGCCTCATTCTTTTGCTGTTTCAGCTCAAATATGTCAACGTAAATACGCCACGATGGCTTTGGAGGGGAAAACGCTTCACAGAATTCAGTGATTTTTCGTTGTCACAAACAAGGCTTTTAGTGTCTTTGAAAAAGTTCATAATTCGCATTAAGGGTTCCTTGATGTCGATTATTGATCTAGATGGAATTGATTGAACTATTGAAAATTTTGAAAACTTATCTATACAAGTTAGATAATGTTTATTATCTGTAGAAAAAATATCCGCATGCAGAATTTCACCGGGTTTAGTAGGTATTGGGGTGTTTCCAATTTCAGTATTTGGTGGGTGACGTTTATACTTTGCTTCTTGGCAAATTTTACAGTTGAGTATAATTTCTTTTAACATTTTTCGCATATTTGGGAAATAATAGTCCCTCATTATTTGCGTAATATTTTCTTTAAGGGACCGGTGAGCTCTATTGTGCTCCGTATGAAGGATTTCTTCCTGATCATCCTTATTAAAGATGTCAGTGACAAAAATGTTGGTGTGAACGAATTTCACTGCCGGAAAATTAGTTTTAATTTTATGTTGAATTTTCAAAATATCTAAAGTGAAAGTAAGTCACAGAAATGTTTAAATAATATACTGGATAAAAAATTTAATTTAAAAAAAATGTAATTTTTTCTGGGGTTGAGACCCGATATATGGTACTTGCTTATTATTTTCAACAAGAAATAGCTCGGAAGCACAGACAGCCTCAAACTCATTTCTTCTTCGATCCTAAACAAGGAACAACTTCATTTGCAGTGCAGGTTACATTCACGGCATCAGTTATGTTTGTACTTTCGATCACTTCCTTAAAGGGACCGTAACTGTTATGAGGATTTTTATAAGACTGTTTTCAAATTTTGATTTCCTAACTTTTTACCCAAAAGTCAAAAAAAAAAAATAATATTTTCTTATGACTTTTATTTTTTGAACCAGAAATAATCCCTTTGTGACAGTTATAAGTAAACTTAGTCTTTTTGTTTTCTCTCCTAAAGTAAAAGTCCATCCATGAACGAAAATTTAACTATCTTTACAAAAGTCACTTTTATGTGTTTTATTTTGTAGTAATTTGACATAAGAAAGGATGTTAATATATCCATATGTACATTGAAAGTTGGATAGGGTTAATTTGACCCAATTACTTTTTAATTTAGTTTAGTAACTTTATTTATGAAAAAGATGAGTAATGTTGGGTTTTCACCTATAGTGCAGTATGATGGCACATTTTCCGCAGTGGCTTTGTAGAGAATTTATACTTGACGATGAAGTTGATTGTTTGTTATTAGGCCTATTCTCGATCTGTTGCATGAGCATAAATATCATATTTGCAAGACCAATGTAGGTACCAGATCGTGAATTCACTTTTTTCGTTCATAGCATGCATGTGTGAAATACTTACTGCCTCTCCAATTTTTTTATTGGTTATAAATGAAATCACATCTGACATAAAAAGCAAAAAGCTTGCTATCATAGTAGCTTCATAGTAGCATGAGCATGAAAATGTTGCATAATATTTCAACACATGGAACAACAAAAAAGTTATCCAATCAAGCTATTTATGCTACACATACACCATGTTTCACAGTATGCAACGGATGGATAATACCCCTATTATACTCGTTTTGATTAAGGTAAACATGAATATTAGAGCGGGTCAAATTTTTTTTCAATCAGGAGTTTAGCAAAAACGTAATCTACAGATGATTCTAAGAAAAATTGCTGAAGACACCCCAGCTCTAAGTCCGATTTCGAGTCCCCCACTATTGCAAAATAGATATTTTACCAAATGAATGTAGGGATTGGCCAAAAAATCTTCATAGCCTTTGATAGAATTATAGGAAAAATATCATATTGGGCTTTCTTCAAAGGTATTTTACGTGCATTTCAGAATTGAATTTTAGTAGAGATATCAGGCTTAAATGATGAGAAATTAGCCTAAAATGAACTTTTAACTACTGTATTATCATATTTAACAAATTTCTTATAGAAAATTTAAAAAAAAACCTATATTTTCAAGTAATAAGCAAAAAAACACAATTTTTATAATTTTAATGTAATTTATTTAGCAAATTATTTTTTACTTAGAATTGACCATTTTAACGTATTTTTAAAAATCTATTTTGCTCTCCATTCGTGGTTGTTTTTCAAGACTTTCTGCTGCAACAGCCATAACACCTTCACTTTTTTTTCTATAACACGTTTGGAAACAGATGTTAACAACTGTAGGTACATATCTTTCTGTTTCTGGTATATGCATTGGAATATTAGGATCATCTAGTGTTGGCTCATCATAATCTAAAAATTGTACCAAGTGATCGTATGGAATATTTCTTGTTATTGCCGGTTCAGATAGTAAATTATCGTCATTCAGATCAATCATATCAGTATAATCTGAAGCAATAAAATTAATATTATATTCTTTGTAAACTCTGAGTTTAGTTGGGTCAAGTATTTTTTCTCGATAGTATAACATTTTTTTGATAGCTCTATCCCGTACGGGATAACATGGGATAACATTGTTAATAAAATGTTTTCTGGATGAGCGTAATATGAATTATTTTGGATTACACCATCTACAATATTAAGTAAATTACGTGGTAGGTATCGTGTCCAACGAATAAACTTTGATAAAAGTACACTGCCTTATATAACAGAATTATAGTATTTTACATTGAAATACGTTGGCACATAAATTCTAATAATATAAACTGCTAGAGTTTTCAAAATTTCCGATGGTGTATTAGTTGTTGTATATAGACGTAATACCCTGCTTGCTTTGGTTAGCCATCGAGAATGTACAACTGGTCCTGGCTTTATGTTAGCTAAATCAACTGAAACAGCACCATTTGAAATTGCTTTGGCCATTTGATATAAATAATTAACATCTGTAGATAATTCTCGTTGTTGTTCATCACTGATAATACCAGGCATATTTTCCAATGCTACTGGTTCAAAATCACTTACAACCTGAAAACAAAATTTTTTTAGATCAATTAAAATTAGTATAATTTTCCTATTTCAATTTGACTGAAAAAATATTATAAAATAATTTTAACAAATGCATACCTGAAATTTTTCACAGTCTTGAATGTCTTTGAATACTTTTCCACTTGCTGCTCTTGGTCCACTCGTGACTGTTTTATCTAATGCTCTGAATAAATGACCAAATGGTAATTCATTGAAATGAAGCAAACATATAAACCAGTGCAGTGGTCTATTTAAATGCTTTTCAAAAAGTTTATAACACCATTTTCTATTCCATTGTTTTTTGCATTTTCTTCTTTACCCAAATTAACATATCCAAGTAATTCAGCATTAGGCTCTTTTAGAACAACTAAATGGGGTTCTTTTACCATATTTGTATGAAAATTCTCATTAATTTTCTTTCTAGTTAATGAATCATTTTTTCTGCCATCGAAAGAAAATGCAGTTATGTTGGAGTATATGTATCGTTTACGAAGCACTTCATCTCTAGCTTTAATTTTTTCTCTTGCAACTTTAGATTTGTCCATTATGGCAAGTTCACCACGAACACCTCGAAAATTTATATCTTCGAAAAGGGCTGTTACTAAACATGAAGCAACTCTATCTGAATCACCGAATCTGTCACACATCATAGCAAAATTTATAGCATCGTATCGTTGAGTATAATGCACTCGTTTCATTGTAACAGAAACATTGTAACATGGTAACTGCTTCATTTGCAATTTGTGCTTCTCCTGTTTCCATATATGTTCCAAATGGTTTGTATGTTGGATCATCACTAACTGTTGGCATTGTTGGTATTTGTGTAGGTGTTTCTTCTACAATGTCATCCATATATTCAGGTATCGTGAATTTTCTATCATTATGTTGGTCCATCATAAATTCTTTTAAATGGTTTGGTATTAAATAAACCAAATGAGCATTCTGTTGTTTTTAACTTGCATTTACATTTTACAATGTAAAATAATTCATTTGTTGATTGTACGAATGCTGTAAATTCCTGAACTTTTTTTCTGTGTTTAATGCTTTCGTGATATTTTTCAATTAAAGCATTTAGTTGTTTTTAAATACTACGTCTATTTAGTTGAACATTCAATTTATTTAAAATTTCAACCAATTTATCAATTACATGAGGAGTTAAATTTATATGCGAATTTTAGCATGATCACTTAAAAAAAATTAAATCTTAAAATGTCACGGCTAGACGGTAAATTCAGATTATTTAATTCACTTGATAAAGCAAATGCAATAATATCGTGTTCAAGTATATGTGATAAAATGGATTCAGATGACGTAGAACGATTTGGTTCATCCATTTTAAATTTAAATACAAAAATTGTGCTTTAATGTAAACTTTTATATTTTTTAATTCATTTTGTTGTATTAAAAAAAACTTTCTTTTATTGTTTGATGTTTATTCTTTGCGAAAGAAAAAAATACCGTTCAGTTGTTGGAAATGTTCTGAACTTTTTTTTAGAAGTAAAGAAAAAAAAATTTTCCATAAGAAATTTGTTAAAAATGATAATACAGCAGTTAAAAGTTCATTTTAGGCTAATTTCTCATAATTTAAGCCTGATATCTCTACTAAAATTCAAAAACACTATAGATATTAATACAGATTCTGAAATGTACGTAAAATACCTTTCAAATAAGCCCAATATGACATTTTTCCTATAATTCTATCAAAAGCTATGAAGATTTTTTGGCCAAACCCTACATTCATATGGCAAAATATCTATTTTGCAAAAATGGGGGACTCGAAATCGGACTTAGAGCTGTGGTGTCTTCAGCAGTTTTTCTTAGAATCATCTGTAGATTACGTTTTTGCTATACGCCTGATGAAAAAAAATCCATCGCGTCTTGTTGTTGTAACGCAAATTGAGGAACCTACAGTTTTACGCAGACTCGAAGCGCCTTTTTTTTTGTGAGAAGCTTTTTCATGGCAGAAATACACTTATAGGTTGGCCATTGCCTGCTAATGGGCAACCGCAACTAGACAAAAATTTTCTTATAATCTTTGATGTTACTGGCCCTGGGCAGGAATCGAACCCAGGACCCACCGAGTGAAGCTCGCACAGGCTATACTTTCGGCAACAGCGGCAATTCACTCATGTATAATATAAAAGCTGGAGCTATACTAACAAATACACCGATTCAAAAAAATTTGGTAATTTGGAGTAGCACCGCCCATTTTTTCGAAATAATACACAGTTTAATCCATAAGACATATATGTTTACTTATACATATCTATATGCATACCGTAGCACCGCCTACTTATCCAAATTAAGTATACTGAGAATAGAATAGAAAAGTTTCTTAAGGAAAGCAGTTTTAGATCACTGTTAGGTCAAGAACACCTGACTGGGCGATTTCAAATTTGGATGGTAATATGGTTAACACAATTAATTATGAAACGGCTCACAGTTACCGCGGTAGTATATGCATTTCTGTCTTTGACTAAATTTCACTATCTTAGTTTTAAGAATAGCATTAGTAAATTTTATATGTACTTATAATTTAAAGGAAAGTTATAATTATAATTATTTATATTTTACAAGTATAGTATGGAAATTGTTTAATATAATAAAGAATATATATGTACATACATTGAAAAAAACATTTTAAATATAATATTTGAATATAGTGAATAGAACAATACTTTTTTGAATAGATACATTAAAAGCATATCAATATATTTACTTTTTTATTTAAATAAAGGAAAGTCATTGATTTTTTCAAAATAAAGATTATAAGATTCACTGAATGTATTGCATATAATAAGCACGGTTTACTTGAGAGAAAACTTGCGCCGGCTGTTTAAAGTTCGGTTGCACCCCTTCCTTATTTGTTTTTAGTTTTGTTTAATTTTCAATGATACTGATTAAGTTATGACCTAAAGAATGGCGAAAGAGCTTCCAATTTTGGAAGGCTCCAATGTTGTCATTTCTCACACCATTTCTTTAGACTTATATATCCGATATACATATGTACATACCCTCCACTGGGATGGTAGCACAATAAATTTTTGAAGCCCTAGTTTTTCAAGTTAAATGATAAATATTCGAAGGAAAACTCTTCAAATCAACTGCAATGTTCAGGGGTATATATGTACATATGTGCATATGTATGTGCATACAGTATTCATAAACTTTTATACTTACAAGAATATAACGATGTGCATAGTGATCAAAGGTAGATTTCGATGACCCGTATGTCGATTGGCTACAATTCAGTTGGGGTGAATTGTCAATGTCATCCAGAATATTCGAACCAACGGAATAGGAATAGCCGTGCCTTCGTAGTTCTAACTTTTTCAAAATACAGGTGAATCTCCATTATTTTATTAAGGTTTCAAGTCTGTTATTCTTTTCACGTAAATTTGCATGCATTTCTAAAATTTTCTAATTGCGAGAAGTTGATGTATTAAATATTGCCAACATTTTAATTAATACTCCATGAGTAAATTACAATTATGAAATTACATGAACAATATTTTAACCCATTTTAAATAGTGTATTTAACCGGCATTAGCAGTCAACCTGAAGTTTTTACAAAAAATTGTCAAAATCAAAGGAAATTTTAATCAGCTTTCAACTAGTACTTCGATATTCTAAAGTTCAATAGACTACAAAATTACATACAAAAAAATTCTAAAAACTCTGAATTCATTATAGCCATTTTGTAGATTTACGCTTATAATTTTCTGATCCATTGTGATACCACAGTACAAATGCAGAGCAACAAAGCACTGCTTACTATGAAGCTACGGAGCTAGCTAAGCTCTACCCCCGATAAATCCGGCATAGAGTGGATAAGGTGCGATGCCAGATTCAATATGGCGTTCAGCGCTAGCGTTGATGTTGTTCGAAGGGTTCCACTGGCTCTAATGAGAGCACCTTTGCGAGAGACAACAACAGTACAAAACAACCACGGCCGACCTTTCCTTAATATTATATTTCCAGAAAAATTTCCTATTCAGTATTAAACCTTTTCAAAAAGCAAGCGCTAAGCTCCACCCAGCGAAGGCAAAGTTCACTTCTGGGACAACACTTTGGTTCTCCAAATGTATTCGATGAAGACAGCAGTGATGCAGAATACATACAGGATGAACTTATAAAAATAGTTTTTATTTTTAACTGATAATTCAAACTAATTCTTGCTGATATAAATATTACGCAGCATTGGGAGGTTAAAAATAATACATCGTGTATCTGTATGGCAAGAGGAAGAAATTTGAGGGAAGAATGCGTTTTTAAAAGTAAACACACCATTATAAACACGTTTATGCATAATAATATAGTTTGGTTACCAAAAGACGAATCACGAGTACTAAATTTTATTTGGAATTGTTGTTTTTATTAATGGAAAAATAAAATTAAATCAGCAAAAAAATTTGGCATGTAACAATGAATTTGCCAGAAAATGTGACATTAAACCTTGCTATAGACCTAAAACTCGACAGAAAATATTTTGAAACGCAAAATAGAATATTAGAACAGAAATATAATAGCCCAAGAATAAATGTTTCGTAAAGCAGAAAAAATATTTGTCACAAACAGACTTTTATTTCAAGTTCAAAATATAAAAGTCATAATATAACACATGGGATGAATTAAATTTTATGGAGTGAAAAATAACTGATGTTTTTTAGATTAAAAGTATATGAATGCGACAATTTTATAACGCTGATTTTTCCTCTAAAATTAATTTTTATTGTACGTTGCGTGACTCGATTACTCCGATCTATATCAGCAGTGGAATAACCTTCAACGTCAACAGTCAGTAAATATTTACTAAGTAGCAAAATATTATGTAATAGCAACGGCTATTTCAAATTTTGTATGATTCTCTGAAAGAAATTGTTCACTACATATTCTTGTATGTTTAAAATTCACACCATGCAGGCCAAATTTGATCCATCTTTCAAGAAGGTGAATAAACCAATTGTTTCGTCCTTAAGGCTGTGTGAATTTGAAGAATTAAGCACTGCATACTTTTTTATTATAAATAAAAGACAACAATATCTACTCGAATTATCACTGTACTGCAATTTATTTATCATTTTTGCAATTGGTCCAATTGAAAGAATCTACCGCTTTTGTTCTTATTCGCCGATATCAGTAACTGCAGTAAATACGTTCTACGTACGTGTACTGTTGTATTCACATGTATATTATAACACGAACCAACATTTCGTCAGTTGAAATTATGCCACACGTATGGGGCAGAAAAAAAATACTTTCTTCAACGTGGATAGTTCTGTCATTCCACTGCCAAAACAGCTGACAACAAATATTTTGAGAAGAATCACATAAAAACAAAATGTGATTCTAATCCTTCGAAAATTGAAGAAAACCCCAAAAATGTTCATGCCCCGTGTATGTCCCTGGACGATTGGCGAAATCACTTTCAATACGTAAAACATGGTTTAGCCAGCTTAGCCGCTGAATTTTAATTCGCTGAACTATGTCTATGCCGCCATATAACATCTCTCAAACCGTCCAAGGACCATCTCACCGGATGTTGACAATGTTCACGCTTATGCGCCATGCAATAGCACGCGAATGGTGATAGACTTTTTCGTCAAGAGATTTTGAGACTAAGCATTAGCATACTCAGCCCAAGCAGCAGAACTAACGGCGCGGTTGTTGAGGCCGATGATGTTATTGTCATCAGTATACACCAGCAGTTGAACACTTTTGTAAAAGATTATCTTTTTCAACATAATGCTATAGAAGTCGCACGCCAGGGAGTCACCCCGTCTGAACCCACGTTTGGTATCACACGTGCTATCCGAACTTTATCGAGATCGGGTGACGATATATTCATATTCTGTGGGGTTGCTTTTGTTGCCACTATTTGACATAAAGGAAAAATGCTCCCTCGATATTTTAAATGTGCTTTGGATATGAGTCATCAGTTCGTCGTTCTTATTCTCATACAGGAACTTGAGCCGGTCTGAAAACCTCCCGTAATTCGCCGCGCCTTATGATAAAATTTCGGGCATCTCGCCCTCACGTATTTTCGCGTCTCTCTTTTTTCTGCGAAATACGTCTTCCTGGCTTTCTTAGCCAAAGGCCCGGGGCCTGTACCAGTAATTTTTTTAGGGTCGCTATGACTTCTTTAGCGTAGGTACGTAGTGAGGGAGAAACGTGCTCTTAATGTTTAGAAATTTTGGTTTGCTGCTCTTACTAAGCCGGTGTGAGAGTCGAGTAGTAACTGTATGTGCGATTGCAGCCTTCCGACGTCGAGCTTTCCTTGTGTATTTAGACGCACGTTCATAGCTGCGTAAAGGCGCATGCGCAACTTTGCTGCGATAAGATAATGATTCGAGTCGATTTTCGGTTCTCAATATGATCGATTTGGTTAGGTGTTTTTCGCTCTACAGACAGCCACATGGCTTGGTAGATCTTCCTGTGCTGGAACCTGGAACTACTTTGTTTCAGGCCCCGGCGAAAGCGCTAGGTATCAGTCCGTTGGCGGAGGTTTCGTCCTGTCGACAGAATTTTCCAACAGTGTTACAAAATCACTTTTCCTTGCCCCTGGTATTGAAGTCGTCAAGCACGATTTTGATATCGAGACTCGTTTCGATAAGGGATGACGGAAAGTCGTTTCAATATTAATCAACCTTTCACCCTGCCGAAAGAACAGCAAATAAAAAAGAATCATTTTTATGGTTTTTAGCACAACTTCATCATTGAAAACTTTAAATTCAGGGACTGAAAATAATCGTTCTGATTTTTTGGTTTAAAAAGTTATTGTAAAGAATTCGTTCGAAACAAAACTCAAATATATCGATATAATTCTTACGTCATATGCTCTGCAAATCTGGCCTTATTTTCATTTAGAATTTTTTTTGTTTTAAATAATTGCATAATCTTTATTTGGTTATTTTTATTTTTTCGATCAAGTTTGATGTTATTTTATTAATCGACCAATCCAAGGTCGAAGAAGGGCCGGTCTTTCGGAGGTTCGTTTAATAGCTTACTCATATTACCGGCGAAAAGGAGCATTTCATCGAACGAGGTGACGTCGTTTACCAACGTTTGCCATATAATTTCGATTACTTTAGCACAATTGGAAAGGGCAGCGAACGACATATTAAAAATGTGTCGACTCTATCCGGAACGAAATTAAGTATGATCTTACATCAAAACAGGGATTAATGTAATAGAAAGTCAAAATAATATCAAACAGATAAGCTAAAACGAGAATCGAATCCATTATTTAACTACAATTTTTTAACTACTGGCTTCCACGAAAGTAATTAATATTTATATTGACGCGAATGATCGTCGGGCGAAGTTCGTTGTTCGATTTGGTTACGCGCATTGCCAAAAATGTAACGGTGATATATATTTTTGTATAATAAAATATATTTTTAATTTTGTTAACTTTATAAATAATCGTACGTCTATTAAATATGATGTTGTAGGTGCCTCAAGGCATTTACTCGTTCGTATCCTGTTAGGGATGCCCAATTTTGCAAAAAATATAATCAAAAAATATTCTCATAAACACTCCAATATTTTGCCCACAATTAGTTCTAGGTGCCTTTTCAAATTTCGACGGGCAATGATCCTATTTGCCTCTTAACTAAAAAATACACAGTTTTAACAGTGTAGGAGACTTACACAGTAGATGCAAGACCGTTGCTTGCAGCTCCTGCAGCAGCTTGGTAAAGGTACGCTCAGCCTTTCACCATGTTTTCCTGTCAGACAGTGCCCGGTTAGAACCCCAACCACGTTAGAAATATTTCTCTTCTTAGAGAGGACCATTTTCGGTCCCGTATAGGCCAAGCTATCTCCTGTAGAGATAGGCGACAGTCCAGCACGATGCTTGAGTGAACGTGAACGTGAAAGAACTCAGAGCTTTGATTGCAGCCTGGCTATCACTAAAAATGAAGATGTCTCTTTCTAGAATACTATCAGGTGGAGTGTCAAATTCAAACTTCCACTTCTCTGTATTTGGAGTTCTTATAATAAAATTGCTTTCAGAAACCGATGCACATCAATGCGTGCTCCTCGGAATGAAGCGAAACTTGTTTAATATACAAGAGTGATCAAGGTCTCATTTGGCTTGGTTCTGAGCGCCCGCTTGTGTAGATCATGCTAGATCTTTGCGCCTTGGTGAGTTGTCTGACATCTTTTATTTTTCTAATGTAGGCCACCATATGATCACTCCATATAAGATAATGGATTTTCATAATGTTAAACAGTATTCTCTTTTCAGTTGAACTTCATATCTAAAATAACGCCTAAAAATTTGATGCCGTTTAGTTCCAGTGGAGTTACTGGAAGTATTTTATACCGTCTCGTAAAGTGATCGAGTTCCATATTACTTGAGGTAACCCTAAGCCCGCAGGTGGATGGTTTGGTTTTGGATATGGCAGTCTCGACAATGTTGCGATGGTCAGAGAAGAAATGTTTATCTAGAACTCGCAAATAAATTCATCAAAATCAACTTACACCTTTGATGCATATAAGTAGGTTAGTAGTTACAAGGTAGTTGAAAAGTGACTCACCTCGAACATTTATGTCGGTGTTCCCCCGCTGAACGTGGTGAACATTCTCGTCGCTGCTGAACAGAATATTTCCATTCCCATATTTGCCTCCTAGCTTCACAATGATTGCCATGACGTCACCATCGCTGTAATTAGGTAAAAGAAAGTTATATAAACCCACTTTTATTTGCAGCACTCTCATCTGAGAAGACTGTCTGTTTTGTAGTCGGTCTGTCAGAGATTGGTTCAATTCCAATTAGCTCGGTTGTCCAAATGACGGCAATCGACGTGGTTTAACTCCATTAGGAGGTATATGCCTTCAATTGACGTGAAGTCATTCATGTCATAAGTAGGCCATTTGCAACATAAGCACAACTGTATAATACAAAAAGGCGAAAGTACGTATGCAACGATATTTTACCAGAAACTAAAGAATGTTCAATGAAAATGAAATACATATTTTACCAATTTACTTTTTAAAATCAAAAAAAAAAGAATAAATCATTAAAGAAGGGAAAAAGAAAAATTACCAATACTAATTACTGATACACAAAAACATTACTAACAGCACAATATAATTTCTAATATTTACTAATATTAATTACTAATCTAAAATAACTACTAACATCACGTAACAAACAATTACTAGTACTAATTACTAAAACCACAAAAAACGACTAGTAACGATAATTAATATAGGTTTAGTTACTAAAATACTTACACTTCTGGGACCCAATAAATTCTTCCCTATATTCCTTGTAACACCCCAACCAACTCATTTAGTTTCATAATATAAGTATAGAGTTTAGGTTTGGTATAAGCAACAACAATTCCATATTTTATAAACAAGCACCCTCTTAAATAGAAAGTGTAACTAATTGTGTGAATTGCACTCTAAATTAGTACAATTTAACATAAGATAGTTGAAATAGTTTGCTATATAATAAATGCATGCTAATTATTAACATAATTTACTTCAAAATAGTTAAACCTAGGTAAATAAGATTTATAGAATCCAATAAATTACTTACTTACTTTTAAACTCATTTATACCATAGACTTGGGAAGCTACAACAAGATTATATTCCGACAAGAATGCACACTCAGTGAACTCAACAACACCGATACTATAACCGATGCTTTAAACTGGGAAAAATTGCAAGTCATATTCACGACCAAAAATGCCAAGAAATCAATAGACCAAGACGTTCTATTAACTGAATTGGATCCGCTTGGAAATGGATTTCCGGTACGCTTGATTCCGCGGATTGGGAGCAATGAGTTTTTCCAAGCCGTCAATGTAATCGTTTTCATTACCAATGATGTTCCAAGTCACAGAAGACTTTTTTTCCCCTAGGAAATGATATAATTAAAGCAGATGCATGTACCTGTAGCTGCAACTGTATATCTCGTTAGTCAGTTCAAATATTTTTTTATTATTCCTACAAGAGTTGGGCATATCATGCACAAGAATCTGGTGGTAAATACTGAGGAAAAATTGGTCGGCGATAACCAGAAAAAATGGCACGACATACTGATTATAAGAAAACAACTTTTCCGTCCATTGCACAATGTATATACTTATGTATTTATACATACATATATGTATGTATTCATGAATGATGTTACCATAACTGACGAAGCATCTAAAAACTTAAAGAATACATGTTCCTACACACCTTCTTAATGTTTCAAAATTATTGAAATGGGGAATTGGTTATTCAGAAACAAGCAAACGCCTGTCAATAATGTGTCAAATTAAGATAAGCAAGCTGTAATTGAATTTTGCGTAAATGATAAACGCAAAGTTGAGGCGACTACAAGCCAGTAGTAAAATGAAAAAGGCGATATGACAAATAAAAAATTATCAACAAGTATTTGTAATTTCCTATAAAAGGACATCTTCATCGGATCTTTGAGTCAGTTAGAGCATCGTGTCCTTAGTGGTAGCAGTTAGAATGTCTAAAATTAAAAGTATGCCAAGCGCGTCAGAATTAGTCACATTTACTTTGCTTGCATGTATTTTATGGAATTCAGCTTCAGCTCATAGCTTAGATGAAATTAAGTCCGAATTACGTGATGTAAGTTCAAGCGGCGGTAATGACGTTTCTAGTGGAATGGCTCTTAGATCGATCAGTGATATCACCAGAAGAAGTTTAATGGGAAATCATCGTAATATGTGGCCTATATACGGTATCGCTCCGAAGATGTTCCAAACGTCACAGCTTAAAATACCGATCGAATTGGATTTGTTAGTGGAAAACGATGACAGCAATCGCTCCAAACGTTTTGACGACTATGGACATATGCGATTTGGAAAACGAGGTGGTGAGGAGCAGTTTGACGATTACGGTCATATGCGGTTTGGTAGAAGTACTTAAGCATTAATAAAAAAAGTCTATATTCTGATAAATCTGGACGACTTTCGCTTCCCAATGACATTAAAAAAATCGATAATTAATTATAAATATAATGGCATACGTTGTGCGCAAATTCAAACATAAAATAAAATTGATACAAATAAAGTGCGCATTTAAAGGATATTTTATTAAGTTTTCTTTTTATATTTACTCAGTTTAAATCACTAATTAAATTTACCAAATTATTATGTATATAAATGTTTGTATAAAAATTTGTGTATGGTCTTGGTGATATAAAGAAGAGGGGAAGGACAGGGTTTATTTGTACGCACTGATATTACGTATACATACTTATATACGTATGTATATATTTTATTATAAGTGGTAATTTAGTTCAGTTTCTGTATCTGTCATGTTTAATAAAATATTCTAAAATATGGCAAACCAACAATTTAAACAGAAAACAAAATAAATTATTTTCGAATTGTAACAAATTTTATTTTCATGGTATTTTTTGTTCTTAATTGTGTAAGATGTGCACCTCCTTCAAAACAATCACAAGCGTTGGTTTTGGTGAAGTTTCAGATGTGTTAATGAGATAGCGGCGTGAAATAAACTTTCCAGCCGCAGCCGCTGGTGAAACTCGAGTTCGCAGATAAACACAGCGCAGATGGTCTATTTCATTAATTTCATTAATCGATTAACTATTTCAAGCTATGACCGCATACCGATTGCCAAAGTCAATTGACTACTTCTATAAAAAAGTATGACAAATCAGTTCAAATGACAAAAAACTTCAGACTATAAAAAATTCATATTTCATATTTCAATTTGATAAACCATATGGTGCACTGTAAGCAGGTAGCTCGAAATTTTTGTCAAAAGTTATTTCTTTAAAAAATTGTTAATTTGTTAATTTGAACGAGGCGTGTTTTATCTGTTTTTTTTACACTTTTGTCCGCAAAATACTAAAGAAGTTTTGCATTATAATAATTGAGAACAATTCTGGGAATTCTTTAATATTATAAATAGTTTAAAATATTCAGTCGTTCTTTGGATATGCAATATGCCTTTTTTAATATGATATCCTTAAATGTTTTAATCAGAGTTTTTTCACATCTAGTATACAGTTAGTTTAAACATGAGCTCTTACATCCTTCCAGATAGGTAGGTAGGTTTCACTTCGACCTTACAGATCTATTGTACCCTCCTTACAGAACCTCGTCTAATCCCAGAGCTATTAAAAAGTCTGAGACGATGACTGGTTGTAGCGAGCTACGTGCTCCTTCCCGGATGAGCCTCAAACACAATTCAGTCGGTCAAGTTGTTCTTTCAGCGTTTGTTATTGTGCCCTCTCAATAGGCACTAATGAGGATTTAACCTCATAGGATAATATGGTATTGGGTCATTTAAAATTACTGTAGCTCATTTTGATAGTCCCGCTTTAAGTAAACCTCTGCACACAGGAGAATGGCGTATACCTCCGCTTGGAAGAGACTGGGCATCCTTCTTATTGACACAAACATGCGTGTTGTGGGACCAAAGACACAGGCGTCTACACCCGATCACTCACCTAGAGGGTTTTTTCCAGTGAAGACCCACTCCATGTTGCTTTATTCCCTAATTTACTATTAAATCTTCTATCGAATTCGGAAATCTTGATGATATCATCCCTGAGGAGCCAAACCACTGAGAGTTTGTGGTCAGAGTTTCCATGTTCATGATTGATAAGACCTTTCCTTTCCCGTGACATTGCCCAGCTAGATTACCAACCTGTTCTGCGGTTATGTGTAATCGAATTACATTGCCGGGTAGTTTTAGCTTATCAACTACTATACTTCAAAGTAGGGGCTATAGGACTCCCTCATGTGGTTATCCTTTACGGAGTTTTTTACATTATAAAACAAGTAAGAAAGAGTCTAAGTTCGGGTGTAACCGAGCTTTAAATACCCGGTGCAAGTTTTATTTCAAATAAATCGTGCTTGTTGTATGCAATAAAACCAGTGAATGTAAATAATCCTTATTTTGAAATACTAAACGACTTTTTTATTTAAATAAAAACGAAAGCAAATTGGTATGGTTTTAGTTTATGTGCATACGTACAGTTAAATGCTTAAAAATGTATTGCTCTATTCTCTATATTGCAATATAAACTTCAAAATATTTTTTTAATTGCACATATTTATTCTTTATTATATTAAATAATTTTCATACTATACTTGTAAAATACCAGAAATCGTATATATGTATATACGAGGTGAAGACTTTTGCAAAAAGTTAAGCCATGCAGAGAAAAAAGCGAGGAAAAGTTATATCTCCTATTCGAAAATTGTTTGGTAAATAAGCGTTACTAAAGTGGAAGAATTTCTTCAAGCATATGAAGTAATGGGGTGCCAAATGTCAATATCATTTGGATAATTTTCCTGAAAATCTTGGGAAGTTTAGTGAGAGAGTTTATAGCAAATGCTAGCAAACTACTGCTGGGCCCTCATCCGTGAAGCATCTGACAATTTATTGAATAATGCTTTAAGTATTTTATGTAATCGTTTATGAGTCTGCACACATGTATGCATATATGTATATCCTTCAGAGTTTTTCAAAGTTTTCAAAGAAACCGAGAGTTTTCCTCTGAAGTAAATGTCATAATTTCATAACCATTCAGTTAGTTCTGAACAATGATATTGTAGGAAATAGTAGGCATGTGCTTATACTTACGTAACTAGACCTTAAGACTTAGTTGTTAAGATTTTGCTGTAACCTTAAGAGTTAGTTGCTGGTAACAATGGCGTCGAATGGAAAGTAAGACACTGACTCGTTACAATAAACAGATTCCTTATATTTCGTACAACCAAAGCGAACGGCCGCGTTTTTGTTAAACCACTCGACTATGATATATTTCAATACTTTATTTTTCTTAGAATACTTAAATGTAAGTGCATTTTGTAAAACTGTAGAAAAAGTTGAAGATTTAAAAAAAAAATGTGTAAATTTCAGATTGATTGCAAATGTTTTCCCAGATTCAAACTATTTTCGCAAAAGTCATTATTGATCTAACAAGCGCCTACATTTTTCTTTTGAAATGTATACCAAAACTGAAAATAATCAGTTTTGTTTTAATAGGTTGAGAACTTGAATCGCTCGTTAAGATCTACGACCTATACTAGGTCACTTCGAAAGTGTATTTTCAATGCAGCACAGTGTAATTATTATAAATCCTAACAAATATTTTTAATAATGTGAAAGTTTGTGTGTGAGTATGCTCGATGGATTTGTATAAATACATATCCCGCCTATAACCTAGGTAAATATATAGCTTATACATATAAAAATTAATAAGGTAAATCGCTTGTCGATGGCGACTGGACAGATTGAGGTAAGAGTTCGTTATAGCTGTTACAATATATCCAATGTTTAAGGGGTTTGCCATCTATTTAAAAGGATACATTTATTTAAACAAATGGTTGAAGTCAAATATGGCAATATGGGTGTTAAACGAAAGGAGTTTAGTAAAGATTCATTTCCAAAATGTTTTGAAAGAATATTGTCATCTGCTTAAAGCTCAATTTAGTTAACTCAACTGATATTTTACAATATGAGTGTCAAACTAAAAAAGAAAACTAAATTTCAAAAATCTTTTTTGAGAGGGTTTAAAAAATCAATTATTATAATATTGCAAGTGAAATCAAATATTGGGATATGGGTCTAATACGAAGGAGTTTTATGAAAGTTCTAGTTTGGAAATACCTTGGAGAGTGTTGCCACTACTTTTGTAAATAAATAACTTTAGACTATTAAGTTATCGGAAATATACGTCATGGGATCACAGGCTTAAGAAAATTATTCATAAAAAAGAGACTTCTAAATGTTAACATCGTTTGATTACGTTGGGCATTTCTAATAGTAAATAAGGTTTCACTAAACCGAATGCCATGGCATACTGCGCTGTTGCCAATGAGAAAAAAGTTCCAGCAACTAACCGTAATCGGAAATTATGGAATATGTTTTAGATAGTAAAAAAATAAAAAACATACTAAAAATTAAAAGTACTTACCTTTGACGAAATTATATATTTCCTTTGCCGTTACATTTGACTCCATAGCGTTAAGTCGGATGCCATGGGAGCGAAGCCGCAAGTAAAAGCTAGTAAAACAATTAGGGGAATTTACAAATTTGTAAGTTCACAAAAGTGCAATAAAAATGGTTATTTTATTCATCTTATTATTTATATTTTATTTCTTTTGACAGAATGTGTAATTTGGAACTAACTGATAGTTGAGGTAAGAATACGTGTTGCAATTTTTCGACATTTGCTAAATTGTACTGCATTTATTTCGATATCCAAAGTTAACAATTGCAAAAGTGAGAGTGAAGTGTATTTTAAAATTAAAGTGCAATTAAAAAAGCAGTTTCAAGTCTTCAATTATCTTATAGTATGTGTAATATCTGTTTCATTATTGTGCTAAAATGTAGTTGAAGAAATTCTTACTACTGAACACTGCAACTTTTGGCGACTCCTTCAGTTAAAATATTGGCAGCGTTAACTTGCATATTCAACATTGTTTTTATTATTCTTAGTACTATTTATTTATAAATATTTTTAGTTTTATATAACTGCAAGATAAAGAATTTAACACGTAAATGTTTTGGTTTAAAATTCTAAAAATACACGCTGCGCCCTAAGAATATTATTTACTTTTTAGCCAGTTTTGAAGTTAACGAAATCCACGCTTAATCTCTCCCTGAATCTCCAATACAATTGCTGCTTTTTTCTTCAAATACAAATACCAATGCACAATTATTTATGATTTGTTTTTCTTATTTCTCCGTAGCACGTTATGAAAGTGAATGATATATTGCGCCCCCAAGAAAAAAATACCAAAAAAGGTAAATAAAACAACAAAGTTCACAAAAATACGATAAGAATGCTTATTTTATTTTCATTTTATTTCAAATCTCGGGACCTCTCTAGAACTACTAGTGATTTTCAGTGCATTGATTATTTGAAAAAATAATAATTACGGAGCAGTGCCCAGATACAATACAGTAAATTAAACCAGAGTAGAAATTCGCCAAAAGTGACCTTTGTTACTGTGCCGAAGATTTGTTTTTGTGATTTACTATATATAATTTGCAGATTAAAATATTGGCAGAAATAACTTGTATATGCAACATTGTATTGTGGATATCTACTATTAATGCATTTTAATATTTTTATTTGCAGATCGTGAATTCAATAACAAAAACAGTTCAAACCGCCGGAAACTTTTCAAAATCTCAAAATGTATGTATAAAAAATGTAAAATTTTGCAAGGAAAATGGGTTTTTTGTAAACGACTTTAAAACTTTTTTAATTGTTAGTATATATCAAAAGAAAACTAATTCGATTTATACTCTGCTAATTGGTTACAAAAACCTTTAAATCAAGTAAGGAAAATTAAAAATTTGTGAGAAGACGGATTTTTTGTATACGAATTTATAATTTTTTTAATTGTTAACATATACCAAAAGACAGACAAATCGGTTATCTTTCTTTTGATTGTTAGATTTGCAACTTTTCAAAATGAGCTTTACTTTATTTTGTAACTTCTATAATTTCTTCTATATTTAATTTTGATTGCAGATTTGTCGTATACAAGAGACAATTGGGGTATTGATGATGAGAAACATCAGCAGCTTGATATTTGTATATATATACGGATATATATATACATATATGCGTATTTATATATGTAATAAAAATTTGTATCAATAATATAGTTTCTTATGTAGAAAATTATTTACTGTTAGTGTAAATACTTGTTTGTAATTAAAATTTTTGGAAAATAAAAAATTTAAAACGCAAATGTTTTGGTTTAACATTCCAAAATATTTCAAAACACTTTTGAAGAAAAAAGCCGCCCTTCGCAGGCTGGCGAGGGAAATTGGAAGAGATCAGTGATGATAGATGTGATGGATCACACGTACAAGGGCAAATTTGCACAGCGCCTTAACAATGTTATCTAATTTTTTTGCCAGTTTTGAAGTTGACGAAACCCACGATTTATTCAGTTTTTTAGCGGTTCGTAGCTGACAGGGTATATTCTGTACAGCAGCACAACAATTCATTCATGACAGCGTAGCAATCCAAAATGCAATTGAAGCGTCGACGCGAATAACAATTTTTTCAAAACCTGTTTTTTGCAGATTCCCGTTAGAATTACTATCTTCTATTGCCAAAAGAAAAATGAGGCAAAATTATGCATCCGTTATCTATTAAAATTGAGTTTAGTTTAGCAGTCAGTGGAACAACGTTATACGTACAAGTGAAAATGTTTGAACAAGAAGCGTCGAAAGTTATTTCTAAATGTAATAGAGGCAAAAGAAGAACAATTGATTTGGAAAATTGGAAGGATTTAAATAATAAAAATAAAAAAGAAGCAGGCTGTGTCAGAGACACGGCCATTAAGTTTAACGTAGAATACGCCATCCGATAAGACAGAAAACATATGTAACAATAAATGATAAATAATACAAGCAAATGAATTTCTTTATTTGATAGTTACTTTGGATGATATACATAAGCTTATGATAGGAAAAATAGGATAAAAATGTTTTTAAATTATCAATTAAATTTCTCGCAAAAACGAAGTCAATGGCTGTTATCAATAGTAAAGATAAATGATAAATAACATACGCGAATCCATTTTATTATTTTTTTTGCAGTGCTTGGCAGCATTTTCTCTTCTTTTACTCTACTTTCTCTTGCCCGCCTAAAATTATGCAATACAAAGAAAGGGCTGCACGAGTACATATAAATCGCCCAACAGCAAACACTCAACCAAACACCACACACATATTTGTGTGCATGTTTTGATAATTTTTTTTCCAAAATTTATAATGAACAAACGGCACTTTCATCGTCGCTCGTTCAATTGGTTGAGCTGGAGAGAAGTACTGTCAAAGGGCGTATTTCACGAAGAATGATCACCGTACATTATTTTTTGTTGTGCCAAAACGGCGAAAGAAAGAGAGTGTGCAAAAAAATGATTTGTCATACATATCAAGAAAGTCACTACGGTCGTTCAACGTCGAAAAAAAATTGCTTGAATCCTGATTTGAGCATTAAGAAAATGTATGGTTTATACAAAAACAAATACCCAGATACTTTGCTATCTTATAACACATATGTATAGACATATTTTTTAATACAGAACATAAATTGCGCTTTGGGTTTCCAAGAAGTGATACCTGCAAAGTTTGTGATCGATTTTTTATTGAAATGGTAGCAGCTGGGGATCCTGAAAAGATTGACCAAATTGAAGAATCCGCAAGAGTTCATCATGAAAAAGCGGAAAAAGCATATTCACAACTTAAAGATGATACAAAGGCTGGCAGAATTAACCATAATATCGTTGTTAAATGTATGGATATGCTACAAGTAATTTTTACGCCAAAATTTGACTCACTCTGATGTTTTTTATCAGCGTCAATATTTCAACTGTAACTTCGCGGTTCATAATCTTTTACAGAATATAGTGGATATGTATACATGGCACGAAACCGTGGCAAAAAGAGGAGCATAGCTTCATGAATATTGAAATATATAACAACTCACTACAATATTCTTCAACAAGGGGAAATAAGGAAACTAATAATATGGTCCGACAGATGTGTAGGTTAGAACAATAATTGGACGATGATTGCATTGTGTCATAGCGTATTAAATAAATACTTTTCTGAAGTTAACCAACACTTTTTAATCTCTGGACACAGTTTCCTTCCATGCGATCGCGATTTTGCGCTGATCGAGAAACAACAAAAAAATAACTCTTATCTATACTCCGGAAGATGTATGTCGCTTAATTACATCAGCAAGCACATTAAATCCATTTAATGTATGTATATCAAATGCTTCCCAACGATTTCAAAAATTTTGATACCTTAAAAACTTATTTGAACAAAGTTGTTACATAAGTGCAAAATAACGCATGCACGGTGGATCCAAATAGTTAATGATGACCCAAATATATTGAGATTGAGAGAAAATCATACCAAAGAAGAAACCTGGACATGGTTTAATTTGAAATCAAAAAAAAAAAACAAAAAAGCATGGAAAATTATTCGCTTCCGGTACTTAGAGATACACCGATACCATTAAGTGCAGAAAAAATAAAAGATCTTCTTGCAATGACATCTTATTTGCCAGAAGAATACGCCGCTTTTTATAAAGGTATTTGTAATTAAATTTTCAAATTTGTTAATCAAATTTGTTATTCTTATTATTGAAAAATTTGAATTTTGTTTCATATGAATTTATAATTGATTTATGATATTTGAAAAATTATAATTTCGTTTTGTTGAAAACTTTAATAATGTCTTTTTATTTATTACATTGCCACGCTAATAACAACTGCTTACATATTAATAATCAAATAACGTTGCAATCGCTACTCGCATCATTGCTTTGCTTAGTGGAAAAACGTGTTATCAAACATTCATTTGTGTATATATAACGTTTTCCCACTGAAGGAATACTGAAATAGTTTTTATTCATATTATTAGATACATTTGTAATATTTTTTTTAAATTAAAATATTTCATATGAAGTCCTTTTACTATAAATAAAAACCCAAAACTTCAAAATTCAATTTGCAAGTTTTTAAACGTTTTTTTCACTTCCTGAACAATTTGAAATTTGTGGGTTACAACCAGAGCTGTTAATAATCGATTAATAATCTTAATCATTAGTAATTTGATTAAAGTATTTTCACAACTTGATTAACTGATTAAATTAAAATTAAATGCTATTTTCTTTTTAATTAATGATTTAAATTAAATTTAATCAAAATATAATCATGATTAAAAGGAATTAATTTAGTTTTAAAAATTATTTTACAGATTGAAAAAATTTAATCAAAAATTTAGTTTGATTAAAAATTTAGATTAACTTGGATTAAAGTGGATTAAATGGCAATTAATATTGCATTAGTTAAAAAAACTAAATTTATTGTTAAGAAATTAATAATCGAATTAATTAAAAAAATATATTAATTCAATTGATTATTAATTTTAATCCACTTTTAACAGCTCTGGTTACAACGTTATTCGCGTCGACGCTTCAATTGTCTTACTCTCAGACGACTCGCTTAGCTCTGGAAAACCTCTGGACTTGACTATAAAGAGCTCTTACTACCGAAGAGTTTATCGATAGCAAAGTTTGTCCTCAATTATCACTCATTGTCTCAATATGGTACTTAAGATTCTATAGTGGAATCTTAATGCTTACATTAACAATTACAGTGAGCTTTTTGGCGTAGAATACGTCTTACCTTACGGTATGGGCACCAATGTCAGGTTTTTATTGTTGTAATCTCTATTTCTTTAATTATAAGGAAACGGCTCGATAAATTTTTTTTTTTTTTTTTTTGTAGTCAAATGAAGATGTTAGCTTTCGTTTGACATACATTTCATGTTGGTTGATATCTTCCTAATATTTAAATTTCTCAAATTAAAATTGTATAAACACATGCACACAAATATGTGTGTGGTGTTTGGTTGAGTGTTTGCTGTTGGGCGATTTAAATGTACTCGTGCAGCCCTTTCTTTGTATTGCATAATTTTAGGCGGGCAAGTTAAAGTAGAGTAAAAGAAGAGAAAATGCTGCCAAGCACTGCAAAAAAAATAATAAAATTGATTCGCGTATGTTATTTATCATTTATCTTTACTATTGATAACAGCCATTGACTTCGTTTTTGCGAGAAATTTAATTGATAATTTAAAAACATTTTTATCCTATTTTTCCTATCATAAGCTTATGTATATCTATAGTCACTTCGACTTCACCCAGGAAATAATTATGACCGCACGATTTGTAACACTTATTTATTTATTCAACCGTTATTAAGTTAAGTAATACAAAGTATGATTAGAAAAGATATCGCTGTTTGCTACACGTGTGGCGTTAATAAAAAGATCTTGGTGTTAGTATTTGCTTTCGTGAACGACGATTAGTTGACAACCCCTTTGACAGTTGCTCGTCGCGGCGCTGTGCGGTGGTATCATGCAACACCATGGGTGGAGTTGCCACAGCCACTCTCCCTCCAATGACCTTCGAGAAGTTCGAAGGGAATGAAACTGTCTTTTGCTGCCTAGGGTCTACACTAGTCGGCTTGTCTCTGACAGAACCTGACGGTTGAGGTTGAATGGTTACCGGGCCCTTATGCTGCAGCGACGGTTGCTGATTGCCAGAGCTCTTTATCGGCTGAGGCAGATGCCGGTTGTCAGGGTCCTCTATGGCAATGTATGCCGGTTTTAACCTCTCCACGGACACGACTTTCTCAGTCCCGTCAACCCTGATTTTGAAAACGTTGTCGTTCATGCGCTCTAGGACTTGGTGGGGTCCAGAGTATGGCGGTTCCAGGGGACGTTTTACGGCATCGATGCGGAGAAAGACGTGCGAACAGGAGTACAGGTTCTTTAGGATGAACATACGTGGTTTTGTGTGATGCGTAGTTGGAGTTGGTCTCAATGTTCTGATGTGCTCTCGAAATTTACCCAAGAATTTTTGTGGGTCAGCTGGCACATCGTCCGATACGAAAAACTCTCCTGGGACGCGTAGCCCCGTGCCAAAAACGAGATCAGCAGGTGAGGCATTTAAATCCTCTTTATAGCACGTGCGAAGACCAAGAAGTACTGTAGGCAGGGCTTCAGGCCAGGGAACTGTGGAGCTGCACATCAAAGCTGACTTCAGGGGTCTGTGCCACCTCTCCACCAGTCCATTGGATTGCGGGTGGTAGGGCGTCGTCCTGATGCGATTTGCGCCAATCAAATGTGTCAGGGCGGTGAAGAGGGCTGACTCAAATTGGGCACCTTGGTCAGTGGTGATGGTGAGTGGCGTGCCAAACTGAGCAATCCAGTTTGAGTAAAACGCCTTGCAGACAGAGTCGGCAGTCATGTTTTCCAGGGGAACAGCTATGGGCCACCTGGAAAATCTGTCAATAATTGTAAGACAATACCTGAGTTTGTTTACTACTGGAAGTTCGATGAGATCAAGATGTACGTGGTTGAATCTGGTGTCCGGTACGTCAATATGTTTGGGAATGAGGCGGTTGTGCCGTTGTATTTTGGACCGTTGGCATGCGATGCAGTTTCGGGTCCATTCCAAAGCGTCTTTCTTGATGCCCGGCCAGATGTATTTTTGCTTCAGCATACGGGCTGTGGTCCGCCCGCTGGGATGAGAAAGCCCATGCACCGAGTGGAACGCTGCTCGCCTGAGGCTTTTTGGTATGAAAGGCCTCACCACTCCACTGGATATGTCAGATAAAATCGTATATTTGCCGTCAATGGACAGCTTTTGGAGTTTCAACGATGAATTAATGTTCTCTTGCAGGCGCTGGAGCTCTTCGTCGCTCTGCTGCTCATCTCGAATCCTCTCCGCACTCAAGATAGTAGGCATGTTTATGGAACAAATCCTGGATAGTGCGTCAGCTACTGCATTGTCCTCACCCTTTAAGTAGACAATCTCGGTGGTGAATTGCGATATATAGTCGAGCTGTGTAAGTTGCCGAGGTGATGCTCTACTAGCCTTTTGTGAGAACGCATAAACAAGAGGTTTATGGTCGGTTTTAATGAGGAAATGACGTCCCTCTAGTATGTGGCGAAAAAATTTTATGGCTGCGAAAATTGCCAACAGTTCTCTGTCATACGTGCTGTACTTGGTTTCCGTAGGGCTGAGACAGTGGCGCTGTTGATGACAGGAAAGCGGTTGCTGCTAAGGCGACACTTTGCTTGCAGTCTTCTAGGGCCTTTTCGGAGTCAGGGGTTCACGGAATCTTTCGCTTGTCCTTCTTCTTTGCGTCCTTGAGGTAGGCGTTGAGAGGAGCCTGGAGTTCTGCGGCATTTGGTACACACTTCCGATAGTAATTAATTATTCCTAGGAATCTCCTAAGATCAGTGATAGTTTCCGGCTTTGGAAACGAAAGGATTGCCATGACACGGTCCTCCGGTGGTTTGAACCCTTCTTTGTTGATCATGTAGCCCAGGTAGAGCACTTCTTCCTGGCCAAAGCGACACTTGCTGGGGTTAATCTTGAGCTGGTTTTGCCGAAGAATGGTGAATATTTGCTGTAGGTGCTGAAGATGTTCCTTATGTGTGTCAGACGCCACTATGAGGTCATCAATAAAACATCCAGCAAAGTCTATACCCCTCAAAATATTGTCCATATGTCTCTGGAAGGTTTGGGTGGTATGACGAAGTCCGGGGGGCATCCCCAGGAACTCATAGAGACCGAAAGGTGTGGTTACCGCAGTCTTCTCGATGTCCTCTGGTGCTACCGGTATCTGGTGGTAAGCACGCACGAGGTCGATGGTAGAGAAGATCTTCTTCCCATGTAGACGCTGAAACAGATCTTCAGGTACCGGAACCGGGTAGCGATCAGGGACGGTTTGTGCATTGAGACGTCTGAAATCTCCCGTGGTGCGCCATCCCCCTTGCTTCTTAGAGACCATGTGAATGGGACTGGCCCACTTGCTGCTGGACGGCCGAATGACGCCAAGCTCCAACAGCAGGTTAAAGTCATTCTTAGCTGCGCTGAGCTTATCACCAGCCAACCTGCGTACTCGTTCCACCACGGGCGGCCCCGTAGTGATGATGTGGTGAGCAACACCAGTGCCAGGATTGGCTGTAGAAGTCACCGACGGCCTAGTGATGTCAATGAAACTGCTTATAAGCTCTGCATACCTGCCCTCGGGATACGGGTGAGAGAGAGCCTGCTCATCTACAGTTGAAATGTTGTATTCAGCGGTTTCAGCCAGTTTCCCGAGAACTGACAGCGACGTAAGAGGGTCAATAAGGCGTTGTTTGCGGAGGTCAATGAGTAACCCGAAGTGAGCAATGAGGTCGGCCCCTATAATTGCGGACTGATCGTCTGCTATGGTGAAGGGCCATGTAAAGGCACGGCGTAAACCAAGATTGAGTGTCAGGAGCTGATGACCATAGGTTTTGATGATGGCGGAATTGGCTGCGTAAAGCGTGAATGTTGATAATTCTAGTCTCTGCTTAACAAAGGCTCGTGGCAAAACAGAAACAACAGAGCCAGAGTCAACGAGGAAACTGCGATGTGATATTTTGTCGAATATATACAGGCGATACTCTTTGATTGGTTTGGTGTTAAAGCTGCTGTCGCCAATCACCTGCACTGACGACAGCTCAGTTAGTTTCCCTGTATCCCCGCCTTGGAGTGAGTACATGGAAGTATGCACCTTTTGGCCTTATCGCCGAATCGGCAATGATAAAAGCAGTGGCCTGACGAAGCTGGAGTTCGAGACCGGGATCGTGGCCGCCTCTCGGTGCTCTTGTTGAGCTTGCTTGACAGCTCAGCGAAGGCAGCTGCTAGGGTCCCGATGGATTTCTCCAGACTGCCCAACCTCTGTTCAATGGCGTTTCTGTTGTATTGCTGAGGAACCCCTGCAGACTGAGCGACACTAGTTGCCATAATCTGGACATCAGCTGGCAGCGGCTGAGCAGTGGTTGACATGGCGTAAGCGCTGGTGTGGTTTTCCATGGCGCTATCTGCGGCTTCAGCAAGTTGGTCTAGGGTGCTGTTGTTCTGAACAGCCTTCAGTATCTTACACACAATGTCGGGTAGCAGCGCCAACCATTTGCTACGAAGGAGCTCTTCAGAAGCTCTATTTCCTGCGAGCGACCTCATCTCTCTTAGAAGCTGGCTAGGTTTCTGGTTCCCAAGCTGTAGCTCTGTCAGGAGCTTGTATAACTGCCGATCAACTGAATCAGTGAAACGTTTGATAAGGTTTGTCTTCAAAAAGGTATACTTATCTTGTGCGGGCGGTGCCCTCAGGATGTCAGACACCTCTTTGAGAACCTCTGGCTTCAAGGCTGCGACAACTGCTTCGTACCTCGAGTTGTCACTTCTGATATTGCGCGTGGCAAACTGCGCCTCAATTTGTATGAACCAAATTTCAGGATCATTTGGCCAAAACTCAGGCAGTTTGAGGTGGGTCATCGCCATAATGTGCGCTTCGTTGCTGGAGAGAGGAGCGCTGTAGTATGGTTGCCCCAGAGGCATATAATTGTTCAGGTTGCCGGGTTGCTGTTGCAGCAGTGCTTGCTGTTGTTGTAGCTGTGCTTGCTGCTCTTGCAACTGTGCTTGTTGTTGCTGCAATAGCTCTTCAGGAGACTGCTGGACTTGACTCTGAGAGACACGACTCAGTGAGTGCTCTAGAGGCATCTTCGTGATGATGATCGTATGTGTTGGCACGTGGGTAACGCTGGGGTGAAAATCTTGTGCTAACGTAATCCGCAGGAATCACGTCGGGGTCACCATTTATAGTCACTTCGACTTCACCCAGGAAATAATTATGACCGCACGATTTGTAACACTTATTTATTTATTCAACCGTTATTAAGTTAAGTAATACAAAGTATGATTAGAAAAGATATCGCTGTTTGCTACACGTGTGGCGTTAATAAAAAGATCTTGGTGTTAGTATTTGCTTTCGTGAACGACGATTAGTTGACAACCCCTTTGACAGTTGCTCGTCGCGGCGCTGTGCGGTGGTATCATGCAACACCATGGGTGGAGTTGCCACATATCATCCAAAGTAACTATCTAATAAAGAAATTCATTTGCTTCTATTATTTATCATTTATTGTTACATATGTTTTCTGTCTTATCGGATGGCGTATTCTACGTTAAACTTAATGGCCGTGTCTCTGACACAGCCTGCTTCTTTTTTCCACCATCAAATGATACTGTCAAGCTTATCTATTTACAACCGTACACGTAACAAAGAGCTCTACTCAACTGTCAGAAGCGAGTTGTTCTCTTCACAAATCACTTGAACATTCCAGTCTTAACATAAATGCAAATATCTTAACAGCCGCTGCGAATATTAAATCCAATATTCCTTCTACAATAATTTGCGCCTATATATCCCCAACAGACAGTGTATCAGAAACCAATCTACTGAACCTTATTAGCAACTCAACACCTCCCACTTTACTTCTCAGGGATTTTAACGAGTGGATTCTTCTTTGGGGCTCACCAAACTTTAATAAAAGAGGCAAACTTATTACTGATTTTATGCAAAATGCCCATCTTAACACACTCAACGATAAATCCCCTACCCATTTTTCAACACGCTTAACACATCCACATATAGACCTCAGCATCTGTAATCCACCGTTCAACAAACCTTTGAGGAACCGCACGATAGCGACTATTTACCTACCATTCAAAAAGCTATTGAAAGTCAACTAAACGGATTTATTTTAAACGCTAACAACAGCATCCAATCAGCGGAAACTATGTTAAGGAAAATAAGACAAGCTGCGCACTCATCTATCCCTCTTACTAACCCAAATTCTCCCAGTCGTTCAACTTACTGGTAGAACGCACAATTAGATGTTCTCAGGCACGAATAAGTTAAATTATGGAAAATTTCCAAAGGAGCTCAACAAGAAATAACATCTGTAACAAAAAAAAACAAATGCAAACTTGAAAATATTGTTGAAAGTCTCAACCACGTTCATAGAATTTACTAGGGACATTAACTATCAAACAACCTCTGAAACTCTCTGGAGCAAGGAAAATATCCATGGCCATTTCATTTCAAATTATATCTACGTGGCCCAAAACTCCGTTAATACCACTGTCTCAACCGCTGAAAAAATTTGGAAGGTATTGGCCAAAACGTGATCAAGGAACAATAATTTTGGCACTGAGTTCATAAACAACAAAAGTCGCTAAACTAATCCAGTTTATATTTAATCCAGTTAATTTAAATCAAGGGTCAAACTCTTGAACTCAATGCCTGCCTCTCCACACTCAGAAGCAATACTCTAGGATTAGACAATGTCTTCTACCCTTTCTCAAAAGTCTTCCCTCTAAAGGCAAATCTAAACTATGCCAACATAACTTTTACCACCATTATTATTCCCCAACGATGGAAGACATGGCTAATGATTTACTTCTCATTTGCCTACACAGTCCAAAATAGCAGTAGTTGTTGGCAAGAGAGATTCTTCGTTGGATTTCGAGGCTGACATTGTTGTTGGTGTTAATGCTCTCCTCTATTTCGTCAAAATTGTAAATGTCAACAGCGACGCAGGAGCCGAGACGTGAATGGCTGACTGTTTATTTGATGACAGGAATTACTTCGTGTTGCCCTCGTTCACCATCAGACCCATTCGCTTAGCTTCTTTATTCAGATAACGTCGCGGCTGTTGAACCGATGTCATTGAGGTGCAAGCTCTTATAAATGATTATGGCTGACCGGTTTAATTATACAACAATGTTACATAAATGTTATGTATGTTTAATGTTAAAAAGTCACCCTGTCTGAAACCGCATTTGGTATCAAACGGCTCGGTGAGCTCCTACTCAGTCCGGACTGTGCTGGTGGTGTTAATAGATAGTGTGTGTCGATCCCCTTCTCACGGATGTTTTCCAATATCGGGTGGATGGTAGATTTACAAGGTCTAAAGCCCTGCTGATAAAATCCAATCAGTTCGTTGATAGTTAGCTTCAATCCTTCACACAGCACACTCGATTGCACCTTGTATGAAATATTAAGGACGCTCCTCCTTCACCCTTCTTGTGAATTAGACAGTTCACCCTTAAATTCCAATCGGCGGGCATGCATTTGTCTTACCATATTCTGGAAATAAGCTGGTGCATGCACCTTACCAGCCGCAGCCACGTTATTGCTATTGAACTTCATCGAAGTGAATTTAGGATTCTATAAATTTACCGGCGATACTTTCGTTCTCACCATTTAGCAAAGTGAAGGAATGTTCGCTCCACAATTTTAGTGTACTTTGGTCATCAGTCCCCATGTTGCCGTTCTTGTTCTTTCGCCCGCTTTTCCTGTTGGTTGTTTCGAACCCGACAACGTCGATCAGTCTCAGTCAGTTAGTGGAGGTTTCGTCATGGAGACTGAATTTTTCAACAGCGTGAACAAAGATCCCTTCCTTACCATTGTGGTATTGTGGCTGAAACAGCGCTCGTAGATGTTGTCTAGGCGCTCACAGAAGTCATCGTCCTTCTCTTCTATCGGGGTGGGTGGGTACAACTCACCGAGGCTTGAAAGAATCTCGATTTAATGGGAATCGGGGTGAGACGCTCGTCCACTGGAGTGAACGACAGTGCTTGACGACGAAGTTTCTCTCAGACCACAAATACAACATCGAACCTGCGCTTCATTTCATAGGAGATCTCGTTCGTCTATGGCTGGTTAAAATGTCGCGACAAAAAAGAGTTATCACCAATTCGTTTCGGCATTTTTATTGTCCGCCCTATAATGGCAGCGGAAAATGCCTCTGTTGTTGTTCGTCTCGCCGGTGCGCGCCGAAGGAGACTCATTCTAGCTTTGAAAGTGGAACACATTTTTTAAGCAGGCTGCCGTGGTGGGAGTTGCGATCCTGGATTTGGAGGTTTTGGAGGTTAGCATCCCACATTTTCAGCGCAGTCATTTGGCGGGCTAAAGTTAGCCCCGTTGGACCTCACCTCGTGTGCATCTCTTAAGAGTTTTTCTTTTTGGTTATTGTGTGTGGTATTTTTGTGTGGAAATGCCTTTTACACATCTTGGGTAGTCGTATTAATTTGGTTGTTGTCCCTCCCTTGTATTGTTCATTTGATCTGTTTGTCATATTGTTGTTTCTCACACAGCCGGTTGCTAAGTTTTTACCACCTTCTTTTGAGCGTATATTTGTTTATTAGTAGTTAGGCTACTGTTTTCGTTGCAGTGAACTTCTAATGCACTGGACCACACTAGGCGTGTGACAAATAATATAAATAATCATATTTGCAACCCATGATGGATTCAGACAAGGTGTAGTCAATAGCGAAGTGTTGGTTCTAATTTTGACAAAATCGGTACACATATACATACAATCCGGTATTCGTTTGTTGTATCCAGTGTTCTGTCCAATGGAATAACCGCATTCGAATCGTGTTGAAATATAACCTAGCGCGTTTTGAGCCGCAATTAACTCAGTATGGTGAAATTAATAAAAACTTATATCTTTTTTCAGTATTATAAGGTATTCTGAATGCAATTTTTATTTCAGTATCCATAGAATAAGTTATTTGGTTTTCCAGTTATAAAAATAATAAAAGATATGCCATTTCTTCCCAGATGAAAATGTGTAAGGTGATTATTAATATACTGCTGTGATAAATAAAAAATCAGCTAGCAGTAAGTCGAGGGAAACCTAGTCAGCTGTTGCATTTAAATATGCAATAGATGTGTCCGCTTAAAGTCTATGTAATAACTTTCAAAGTATCCACTGAGATATACCCTATGTATATCCATTAAGATATTCAGATGAACTTGTTAATAGCTATTGGACTATTAGGACGTTTGTACATTTCAACAAAGATATATGTACATATGATTATTTTTGCTTCTAAACCCAACATTTCCATTTATATTTAAATAGTACGAAAAATGGTATAAAAAGGGCCATAAATATTCCCCATTTCTTGAAATAGTATTAAAAATGTAGTAAGGATGGACCATAAATGTTTCCCATTTTCTACTACCTTTGAACGGAGCTACTGACTATACCTTGTCTGATTCCACGATGTTTTCAACCATTGGAAGAAAAAAAATCAGAAAAGATCACTGCCAACAAACTGAATGCGATTACGCTTCCAATAAATTTAATTTTATCCGATTATTTTTTTTTAACAAAAATAAATAACCGTTTATCACAATTTAAATTAACTGAAGAAAATTATAACAAATAATATATGTATGTACACAACGGATGCAAGAACGTCTATATATTAACAAATACGAAAATTATACAATCTTATTAAATAGCCTTAAAAGGTAACATTCGCTTTTAACAATACCAAATTTTCGAGAGAAAAGTCGGTTAAGTAAGGGCGCCAATTCAAGTATGCTTCTGGAGTCAGCACAGCTGCAGTGACAGCACATAGGTTCCTTAACCCATAAATACGTCAATCCATACATACATAGTATGTGCGTACTATACATAGTACATACATCGGATATCTGAAATGACAACATAAGCTTAAAAAGACGCACACCAGTCCCCAATGCAAGAAGAAGTTGCGCCATCAGCCAATCTTCTCGAAAATACACTTTATTACTTTATACGCCTGAAGCAAGCCTATATGACGTCAATGCAAATCAAAACCGTAAACACTCTTAATATATGTATGATTTTGGAACGCTAACGGCTTAAGTCAACATAAAAGTGAGCAATAGATGTAATGCATATATCCGAAACTCATTTGACTACATTTATCCACTTTAATATAAAAGGCTTCGTATTTTATTACACCAAACACCAAGAAGAAAAATCTCGCGGGGGAAGAAGAATCTTATAAGGACAAAAATTAAACACTATCCACTAGAAAAGTATTGGAAAACCTACATTCACGCTACCTCTTTATATATGTTTATACGATAGCTCTGGTGGAATAAATCCTTCTATGTTGGGTAAGATACGAGGGCAATTTGAAAAGTTCATGCGAAAATAGTGAAAACAAAATTTTTTCGGAATTTCATTTTATTTTTTAACGTTGTCTCCTTTTAGCTCGATACACTTAGTACAACAATACTTCAACTTTTTGATGCCTTCCAAAAAGTAACAGATCATAGTCGCAGGGAGCCAAATCTGGAGAATACAGAGCATGGCGAAGCAATTCGTAGCCTAAATCATGTAGTTTTGACATTGCTTTCATTGAAGTTTGAGCCTGTGCATTCTCTTGATTGTTAGCAAACGCGGCACCCATCTTGTAGATAGGCTCTTCATACAAAATTTGTCGTGCGAGGCGTTGTGCACACGTTTCTTTGAGATCTTCCCCATGCCAGTTATCTCGCCCAGTTTCGCTCTTTGAACGTTCAAAACAATATATCGGTTATTCAGTGGGAGCGTATTTTGCTCGTACGACCACAACGAAAATTTGCGATCCTTTTGTAAAGCATTATATTTGATGGTGAGTAGTCCTGGAAATTTCTATCAAGATTCGCTTTTATTTCACCAGGCGTTTTCTTGCGTAAAAAATATCATTTGATGATAACACGAAATTAATTTTTTTTCATTTTTCACAAAACTCAACACTCGATAAATTTTGCACGGATTTTTCAAATATGAAATAAGAACTGCTTTAAAACGTGCGCTCATTAAATGCACAAAAGAGTTTCACAGCATTTTAGTTGAAGAAAGAGAAATTTATTTTAAAAATAAGTTTCAATCTTGGTCCTCAGCACTTAACGCTATTTATTCATTGCGTCAGTCAGTTAAAAGAGTCCTTCCCTATCCTCCATTACGAACCCAAAATGATTAATGGGCTCGAAACGATAATGGAAAAAGTATATCTTTTGCCACTGATCTTTGCAATATATTTACACCTAACTAATGCCCCAATTCCTTTCCAGAAACTTATGTGCATTTAAATTTATTATAAAAGTATTACCACGATATTCAGAAATGCAGTTGCTTTATATTTTCAACAGCATATTACGATCTAACTATTTCCCCAACTCTCGGAAACTCGAAAAACTTTTACTACAGGAAATAAAACCCATTTTATAATTGAGCCAAATTATACCACATCACCAATTCGGCTTTATGGAGAAGCGCATTACAATTGAGCAGGTGAACATAATACTAGTTCCACATATACGGTTAACTTTTGAAAACAAACAATATTGCACTGCAATGTTTTTAGAAGTTGCGCAAATATTCGATTAGTTCTGGTTTGACGTACACTCCCCGATAGCATTTGAGCCGTATTGAAAAAGCTGTATCGCTTTCAGAAAACTTCGTGTTGGGCATAAGTTACATAACTGTCCTATTGCTCCTGGTGTTCCTGAAGGTAGTGTTTTCGGGCCAGCCTCATTTATTGACTTTCTACAAGTGATCTGCCCACAAACTTAAATCAAAGAAGATAGAAGTTTAAGAAGGGACAACAAGTTACTTTTGCTTTACTCGTTGATCAACGGGGTAGCGCCTACTCTTTCGACCACAGGCGTAAATTATTGAATGAAAAGAGAAGGGGCTACGCTGTTGACCCACGAGAAAAGCAAAAGTAACGTGTTGTCCATTCTTATACATTACATTAGTGATGCCAAATGTGAAATAAAAATTGTTAACGGCTGATCAGCTGATAGCAATACATCATATAATAAAAATAAGCAAAAACTACAAAAAATAAGTTCAACGTGAAGCAATGCGCTAAAAATAAACAAATTGCAATAGCTACTGCAATGTTTTGTGTAGTTACCTCACTAATGGGCATGTGAAAAGAACGGGAACCAAGTGAGAAAGAAAAAGCAGTGAGGGATTTGTGCGCCTTACCAAATATTTTAAAACAAAGCACAAGATTAAGTGAGGCAATTTCGGTCGGTGAAATACTGGCTGTAACTTTACGTTACTTGGTGGCAGGCAATAGCTTCTCCAGCCGGATGGCTTTTCCAATTGAGCTCTATTTTATAATTATTTTGACAGAAAAGCTAAGAACCTTCAATTACACAGTGTTACAAAATGGAAAAAATTGAATGAACTTTTAAAGTGACATAGTGGAAATTGTTCACCTGGTCGAATATAACTCAAAACGGTTTTTGAAAAATTTGTAACACCCTCAAAATCTTGCTTTACCGTTAAAAACCCGTTCTTCGGAAGTGTACGCGCTAATCTTTTCATTACTTGGCCATTTCTTTACCGATTTTCAATATGAAATATGTTTTGGAAAGGTAAGGATTATACCTTTAAATTGAGATAGAAAGATCTATTTTTTGAGCTAGCGTGTTGTAAGTTTTCATCGGGTAAACTTGGAAAATTTGTTTTTTCTTCAAATTTTTCTACTTTGACCGCCATTTTATTGCAGTATTTTACTAAAAACATATCAAGTATGAGGAATTATTTTGAAAGTACATTCATGTCCAAAAATTTTGAGTGCTGATGCAATGAAATCGGACAAAAATTGACGAAGCTATTACATTTTTTCTGCTATTAAATAAATTTACCTTGCGAAAAGTTTTTTTTTTTAATTTTTCTACTTTGACCGCATTTCATTGCGTTATTTTACTAGAAACATAGCAAGTATGAGGAATTATTTTAAACACATTCATTTCCAAAAATTTTGAGTGCTCATCTAATAAATTTACGCCGTCAATTCAACCTTGCGACCGCTTCGCAATTATATTGTGTGATAAGTGTGGTAAAATGTGTGATAGGCGCAACAAATTTTGTTACGCCTGCGGTCTATTTGTTGATAAGAAATATCGGTTCGATTTAAGATCAAATAAAGCTGTGGTTGAAGCGTTCAACCTCTTTTTCAGTTGCTCATACGTGGAAAGTGCTTGGTATGAACCCGAATATATTTGTTCGATGTGCTGTGCAACATTAAAACAATGGAAAACCGGTAAATGTGATGACCAGCGTCTGCCGTTTGTGACTCCTATGGCTTGGCATTATCAAATATATCACAAGCCGGAGGATTGCTACTTTTGCCAAACAAAAATCACTGGTCACCACTATAAAACTCGCCACCTCATAGAATATGCCAATGTGTTGACTGTATCGAAACCGATTCCAAGAGGAAAACAAGATCAGCGAACTGAAGACAAAAATCCAGCTACATTTCCTGATTCAAGCCACAAATCTTCTAATGAGGTAAATGACGAACCGTACCTTCCAACCAAAGCAATAGAAACGGAACGTCATTTCGTGTCAAATCACGATTATTGTGATCTTGTGCGGGATATGGATCTGTCTATAAGACAGACAGAGATTCTGGCCTCCAGATTAAAGCAGTGGAATATAGTAGACAGTAACTTTAAAGTAACGTCTGCACGAGACAGAGACCTATCTTCGTTCGAACACATTTTCAAAGCTGATGACACCAATAACAAACTAGTTTATTGCGTTGATGTGGATGAATTGTTTGCTGCACTCGATCACGTGCACTGTCCACAAGATTGGCGATTATTTCTAGACGGTTCTTGCAAAAGTAAGTATTTAATGTGTTATGAGTGTGAGAGAACTAAATTTGAATACAATTTATCAATTAATTTTCAATTGACTAACATCGTAGGTCTGAAAGCAGTATTGCTGCACAACAGAAATGGAATGCCATCAGTTCCAGTGGCATACGCTACTGATATGAAAGAGACTTATCAAACGATGGAAAAAATTCTACGATTGATTAAATACAATAAATTTCGCTGGCAGATTGTCTCGGACCTTAAAGTCCTGACAATTCTACTTGGAAAGCAAGGTGGCTACACTAAATATCCTTGTTACTTTTGTGAATGGGACAGTCGTGCCAAAAATCATTACAAGTTTAACATATGGCCACCGAGAAAGTTTCAAATTGGCAATAATGTTCTCAATATTGCATTAGTTAAGCCTGATGATATAATTTTGCCGCCATTGCATTTAAAATTGGGGTACATGAAACAGTTTGTTAAACGACTCGAAAAAAAAAACAGCGAGGCTTTTCTACACCTGAAACTTGTATTCCCCAAGTTGAGTGACGCCAAGATTAAAGAAGGTACTTATAAAAATTTCCCAACAAGAATTCTTCAAAAAGAATTCATCCTAATTTATTTTTACATTTTGATCAGGCGTTTTCGTTGGACCGCAGATTCATAAGATTATGACTGATGATGACTTTATAAAAAAATAGAACCCAGTAGAGAAAAGAGCATGGCTGAGTTTCATTTCTTTGTGCTGTAATTTTCTTGGAAACACGAGAAGTTCAAATTACGTTGAGGTGGCCCATGAATTTTTGGAAGCTTATGGAGAAATGGGATGCAACATGTCTATAAAAATTCACTTTTTGCATTCTCATTTGGAATTTTTGCCGGATAATCTTGGTCAATTCAGCGACGAACAGGGTGAAAGATTTCACCAAGAAATCTCCAACATTGAAAAACGGTTTACAGGAAAGAACCAAGTTAGGATGATAGCTAATTACTGCTGGTCACTCAAACGTGAAACAGATGACTCGTCTTATAAACGCAGAAGATCAAGCAAACATTTTTAGCTATAAAGTTATTTAGCATTTTAATGATTAATTTTTTTTATTTTCAGTCACAATAAAAATTTGAAGTTGAAAGATAATCAAAATGTATGAATTTTTAAATATGGTCATCATCTAAAATAATTTAAATAGTAATAACTCTGTCAATTTCCAACCGATTTTCGATTGAAATAGCTTAATCGACGCAGTACTAAATTCACTTTAATAATATTGTCTTTGATAGGTACCTTTCTGAATTAAGACTATCGTAAAATCGTAGTCAAAGTTTCAAAATTAATTTTTTTTTATTAAGTTACGATTTTTTTCTCTGTAGCTTCGTCAGTTCTCGTTTGATTTTGATGAGTTATACACCATTAAAAATAGTGATTTGTCACCTTTCAAAATATATAAACAACTTTTGAATCGGATGAAAATTCGCAAATATATTGATGATTGACTAGCGAATGACCTCAAAAACAGTTTTTTGGCCCTAAAATGAGATTTTGGGGGTGTTTCGCAAATTTCAAGTATACAGTTTTTCTTAGTTTTATAAGGCCTAACGCCTAGGCTAGGTCTCTTTCAAAGTTCATTTATAGTGTTACACAGTGTTATTTTGACCATATAAAATTAAACTTAACTAATAAAACTCCTTTATTTTATTTTATTTGCGTTTTAAAATATTTTCTGTCGAGATTTAAATTAGTGGATTAGCCTATAACATAGCTTAATGTCACATCTTTTGACAAATTAATTGTTGCATGCAAAATCTTTTTTATCTTTTGGTAACCAGATTATAGTATTATGTTTTTATATAAACGTCTTTATAATGTTGTGCTTATTTTAAAAACCATTTTTTCCAAATTATCTGCAGATAAAGTTATTCCCAAATCACTTAAACCTAACTCTAACGCTCTTCCTACATTAACTTGTGGGGCAGATACGCATGGAAATATTTTCATTAACTAAAATAAGTTCGGATATTAAAATGTTTACTCTCCCCATACTGCATATTATGTTTATCAGCAGAACTTAGTTTGTATATCTTCATCACTGCTGTCTTCATCCAATATCTAGGTTAGGATAGCAAACTTTCCCGGAAATATAGTATTGAGGAAAGATCAGCCCTGGTTACCTTGTATTGTTGTAGAGGGCTCTTCGGTAAATGCTGGGTCTCCCACCTAAAGCTATTAAATAGTTATATGAACAGATGGTAAAACCAATACCGCTATATGGGCTTACAACCTGGAAAGGGTGCTCTCTTTAGAATCAGTGGAATTCTCCGGCAACACCTACGCTAGCGCTGAATGTCTGTTCTCAAGCGTTACTTTCGAGGATATTTCATGAAATTACGAGGCAGTAAACTCTACTAAGCCAGGCAAATCACACATGAAAAGAACTTCTTTACAAATGAGGATTTCGGGATTCCTCTGGCCAGCGGTCGGCTACTTCTGAACGAATGGGCTTGCTGGCGACCGGAACAGGTCACTGTAGCTTCTACAGTTATCTTCGCCTCAGCTCTCATTGATTATGGGGGCACTGACAGGTATTTCCCACTGGGAATGTCATGCCTTAGCGAGACTGTGGGTTCGTAACTTATCCACTCTCCGGCGGACATATCGGGAGCAGATCGGAATGTTAATGGGATCCTTTTTACATCATACATTTGAATTACTTTCGGAGTAGTCCTTGCCTCTTATGGAATACTCGCAATTTTTGCAGGCTAGTGAGAAAACATAATATGGCTGTATGTATGCATATGTAAATATATATTTTACAACCTTTCTTATGTTAATTTACTCCAAAATAAAATACAAGACTTATAACTATTATATTTTCTTACACAAGATAAGAAAAGCACAGTTGACATACAAGGAAGTGCAAGCTCGGTGTTGAGTTTGTGGTGGAAGAGAGACTTCGTCGCCAAGTATTGTCGTTTACAATGACGAACAAGCGTCTCGTCTCGATGATTTGTGCCCACGTCCTGACAGAAGAGCAGGACCATGTTATCAAAGATCTCCCGTCATCCGACCTCGATGAAGTTCGGATAGCAATAACGCGGATAGGGCACAACAAAGCCGCTGACGCTGATGGACTACCAGCTGAACTAACCCAAAAAACGATGTACCTACTACCATCAAATAAATAGCCAGGTCTTTTACGCCTAGGCTCCAGCATCACTGTTTGCAATTACAATTTTGAAAAAGTGAATGCCTTTATATATATTGGAACCAGCACCAACACTGATAATAATGTTAGCCGCGAAATCATACGGAGAATCTGTTTTGCTAGCAAGTGCTACTTTATAGGTTCTCATCATGCCCGTGCTATTGTATTCGCAGAAGCATGGACGATGTCAACATCGAATAAGATTGCGCTTGGAGTGGTTCGAGAAAAAAATTTACCGAACGATGTTTGAGCCTTTACGTCTTTTCGACGGCGAATACTGCAGACGATGGAATGATTAGCTGCCCATGGATTTGTAGGTCGTACACTAGCCTGCAACTTTCGCTTGAATTCCACAACGTCGTTGTTTTCACGCTCGCAAAAGCTATTCATGGTTGTTTGTTAGTTAAATCTGTGGAACCATTTTTTAATTAACTCCTCAATTGATGTCACGTTCATACAAAAATTGGGTTTGAATGAAATGCACTTTATTCCTGGATCAATTATTTTCCGTTTTCAGGCAACAAAATAAGAGCTTTGCCAATAATTGCCGATTTCCTCTAAATTTTTGAAAATAAGTGCCTCAAGTGACTTTTTCCGCGCCATAGTGCAATCATCACAGACAATCAGGGTGCATTTTGCCAGCACTTACACAATGCCTGCGCCTTTACCAATGTAGCATGTACGAAGATAGATGAATTGATTATTAATTGGCAACTTTACATCTGAAAGGGCCGTTAATCGTTCATCCAATAGGGTAGTAGCTATACCAGATGAAACATAAGCATCTAAACATAATGGTTGCTCTCTCAATAAATCTCGATCTGTTACATCAAAGGCATAACGTTCTGGTGCTACTAAATATTCCAAGTTTATTCCGGGGTATATTGATGATCGATAAAATATCATCGCAGATAATACCTACTAATAATACGAAATACGTACTAAAAATACGTACCTGAGTTGGATGACAACTAAGATATGGGTCGAGCAATGTCATCACTCAGCGTTGATAAATTTCGAGCAAGTGATGCGTTTGACATGCTTTTCTATAGGTTTTACACTGTTTCCAGCTGATAGTTCTTAATTTCGTAAATAAAGTTAAATCATTCACTAACATAATTTTTAAATACGACGGAAGCAAACACATTTGTATATCCTTTGACTCGAATATTTCCTCGTTGGAATTTTTTTGATGCGACATTGGGTATACTATATAATTCTTCGGCACTTCTGTGGATATCAGTGTTGCAGCGAATGAATCTTGTTAGCCCATACCAAGCAATGCTGTCAATGTTTTATTTGGAGGTTTAAAAGCAGTATTTTGTGAGTTAGCCGGCGTGTAATATACTCATTGTCCAGCGCTCAGATAAAGAACGGCTGGATATCGCCACACCGCTTTGTTACTGTTAACAGTGCAGAGGTATAATGAATTTAGATTATCACTTGTATGATATGCTCCACTGCCCAGTTAACCATAATGAGGTGTACCTTTGTCTAAAGCGAATCTATGCCAAATATCAAATATCCGCGACAAAAAAACTGGGAATATATGATGAATAGTAGTTTCCCAAATAATAACAAAAATAATAACATATGTTTAGGACAGTGTCCTTAATTAATGTTTTACTGAATAGCGTTCACCTATTTGCGAACACAAATATGCATGTCAGCACACAACTGCGGTTATCCGTCTGTCCACCGAACCAACTGTTCAGTTTTTTTCTTTAAAAAACTCTTTCGTACAAAGCAGCGTGTTCGGTGGCGAATTCCCTTCGGCTATTCCATTTTTTGCAGCCGAGGAGAATCTAGCAGCCTTTTTTTGCCTTTTTGAGTTGTAAATCAAGTGAAACAATTTGACATATTTAATAAATTGATTTGATTTTTTTTGCAGCCGAGAATAGTCTACCAGCCTTTTCGTCAATCAGCCCCATTGCTAGTCAGGACATCATCACCAGCTCACGCAAACGAATAGCGAAATCAAAAGTAAGTTTCTTATTTTTGAGTTGTAAGTCAGGAGAACAAATTTGACACATTTAATGAATTGATGTAATGAACATTACAAAAATAAAATACTAACTATTTCATTTTCTTTGCACGCCTGACCCCGAGACCATCGACATCTGCATCAGGCGAGCACATTCCTTCGATCACAGGATCATCTTGGTCACAGCATAAATTTGAGAAGCCCACACCAATTAATATACCAGCGTTCTGGCACCACACATATGCACACATAAATCAAGTAGTAATCAAAAGGTTCGTGTTTGATTTTGACATATAAACGTTTAAATTGATACGACAAAGCTCAAAGTATCCGCCGCGGTTATTAAAAAGATCTAAATGTCGAATTAAGTGCGCGAGTGATTTTGTTAGAAATACATAAAATTAATAATTTTTCAATTATTCTGGGCTTACGCCGTCTCTTATGCATGTTCGTCGTCCGAACGGACACCACAAAGTGCTACATGAACAAAGTGTGATCGACGGTAATCGTGTGCAGTGGATTGTTTGTGCAATTTTCGTCCTTACTAAATAAATTCCGAATGCTAGTTAACATTTTTAAATTCATTTCGTTTGTAAATCGACAGAACAGCACTAACTAATAACAACCACCGCACTCGGCATTTATAATTGCTCTTACTGGCCTAGACATTCAAAACGATGAAATCAAGAAGTGGTGGGATAGGAAAAAGCGCCTAATTAGAATTCTTAGGTACCGACTCTGCAAGTATTTCCAAAGAGGTTGCGGCAGCAAAAAAATACAAACAAGCCTACTGTGCTTATTTGAAGTACATGAACTCGATAGATAACCTGTCCTCCAAGTTGACAAAAGCCGAAAAAGCAAAATCTGAGGAAGTTTCGAGCCTGGATAACAGAATTCGGCTTCCGCCTTGTGCTAAAGAGGTTTTTAAAGGGAACTACTTGTCATGACCAAAATTTCGCGACATTTTCACGGCCATTAACATTCTAAATAAAAGTAGTAATCCTGTGGAAAGACTTTTCCTCTCAAAAAAACCCAGGGCGAAGCAAAGGAAATCGTTCGCAAAAGTCCACATTCTCGTAAATAGTCAATTGAAGATTTTCTTCAACCAATCCTTGGTAGGATCTGAATCTGGAAGTGCAATTAAAAATCTTCAGCGCGAAATTAATAATTGGTTGCTCGACCAAATTGACTATTAGAGGGTCTAGCATTTCACGGCCCTCTAAAGCGAGTTTCGATAATTTGCATTGAAAATTAAGTATTAAATTAAATATTTTTCGATCTTGTGATCAATTTCGAAGGAATCAAATTAGCTTGAACTGTTTGTCTTCGGGGCATGGTGTCGCAAAATGCACCAGTGCCCTCAATTGCTCAGTTTGTCATTCTAGGCATCATGCACTGCTGCATTTGAACCTAGTTCATTACCCTCATGTTGTACTTCTAAGCGGTGCAGTTATAATACTAGTTGCGCTACTACTAGTAATGACGTTCCAATCCATGTGCAGCCGTGTTTTACGAACACGAGCAATGGAATTTTACTGGGAACAGCTCAGGTCGATCTACGCCATCGCGGTTCCACATATTCGGCACAAGCCCTCATAGATTCCGGTTCTGAATGCTCATTTATTACGGAAGGACTTCGGCGTCGCATCAAACTACCAACCAAGAAGGTGGATGCACAGGTATCCAGAATCAACAACACGGTTTCGACGCAAGCAAGCCAATAAATTTAGGTTCAATAAATTTAGGATCACCGGTCGATCCTACGGTTACAATTTCTACGGTGGCACTGATGTTACCCCAACTGAGGGGGAATCTCGCAACTTGTGCTATCGATCCATCGAAACAGCAAGCGTTTTCGAGATTGACACTGATGGATAAGCGCCTCTTTGCGAATGAACAAGTCGATCTTGTTCTTGGAGGCGGCGTTTATTTCAAATTATTCTGGAAGGTATTCGCAAGCACGACTAGTTCAACTAAGCCGGTAACATCATGCGTCTCATTGTTCAATGAAGTCGCGTTTGTACAAACATCTCATCACTTTTAGGAATTGGAAGACCTACCGCTTAGCAGGAGCCGTAGAGCGGAGGAAGAAATTTGCTAGGAAGTTTTAATTTTATTTCGTGATTCGCCAAGTGAACCAATTCGCCAATTCCAATTAAACACTGTCATTGTCGGGGTGAATTGCGCAATAAGGACAATTCTGCAACTTGCCGCCGCTATTCGAGAACCACTTCCGGTCGCTTCAGTAATCCCTAAGAAAGATAGAATGCATCTTCCGTCTTAGTCGATATATTAGGGTGGTTCGCACCGTTCATAATCATTGCAAAGATATTGATGCAAAATTTCTCGTTGCTAGGAAGCAATTGCGATGAGAAAGTATCACCTACAGCACTTGAAATCTGGTCAACGTTTGCAAAGGAGTACCCGGCAATAGATGACATCAAAATTACACAATGGGTAAAATTTTTACCAAAAGAAGTAATGGAGCTTCATTTTCCCAATGAATTTTGAATTTAAGGACTAAGCAGAAAATATGCTCCAAAAGCGAAATCCTGCCACTAAATCCGTTTATCGTTTCTGGTGGGGTGCTTAGAGCAGGAGGACGTCTAAGCGCGACAAAAGATTTGAACAATCAAAATCAATTTATCCATGAAGGTTTGCTTCACGGAGAAAATCAGTTAATGGTGCTTCTTATTCGAGTTCAGTACTGGATCTATCGGATCAAGGCCTTCATCAAATCTATCATACACAATTGCGAGGTTTGTACAATCTACAAGAGAAGTGCCCAAAGTGAACTTATGGCATCACTTCCAGCAGAACGTGCTACCTTTTCTAGAGTGTTTACTAATAAGGGCGTAGAATTCGCAGTCTCCTTTGAAACAAAGAACTATGGGGGTCGAGCCTGCGTCATCACTAATGGTTACGTCTGCCTTTTCGTCTGCTTCGCAGCGAAAGACATTCATTTGGAAGCAAACGACTTGAGGACCCCCATTTTTCTAGCAGTTTTTTCAAGGTTTGTTTCACGCAGAAGGTGTCCGAAAAACATATAGTCCGACAACGGATTTTACTTTGTCGAGGCTCCGACAAGACAGCTTTAAAATTGAATTTAAAGCGTTCTCTCAAAAGCTCTCGAGCTCTCAAACCCCTGTTGTGTTTAAATATTCTTACCAACAGCTTTCATGGCATTTGATTCCACCTCCTGCTCCACATATGGCCGGTTATGGGAGGCTGGAGTAAAGAGCTTTAAATCACACTTCCGTAAAATCGCTTCGGGTTTCAAATACCCATTTGAGGAATTTACAACATTACTTTACAGAATAAAAGCGTCACGTCGGGTATGAAACCAATCACACCAGGACATTTCCTCGTTGGAACTCATCTGCTCGCACCGCCAGAGATCGAAGTCAACGAGAATCCAGTTTCCGTCATTAACCATTGACAGAAGATGAAGGCGCTAAGTGGAAGACACAATATCCCGACATACAAGCGGATTATCTCGTTGTCGTCCGAGGGGACAACTTTTTTCCTAAGGAATACCGGCTTGGAAGAGTACCGGTACCAACAATCGAGTTCGAGTGGTGGATATCTGCACGAAGAAAGGAGTGGTGACAAGACCAGTCGTCAAATTGGTCCGACTTCCATCGGAGAACATGACTCTGCCATAGAGTTCCACCATTCGAAGCTCATCACCCAACCAACTCATCCTGTAAGATTGACTTCAACCATTATACTAAGCAGTGAATCTTCATGCTTCAGGAAGATGACCCGTTTCTCCGGAACCCGCAACAAGTCCAAGTAGTAGAATTAGGTTGCGCCAGAAATACCACGAGAAATCGGTGTAAGAAAGCATACGCTCCTAATATACCGCTATTGTTCAAATTGTCTTTCTCGATTTTATCGCATGGAAATTTGCAGCAGCCAAGATCGGTGCCGTGAGAAATACCAAACGGGAGAGCGATCGGACACAGCCCAGCGAAAGGCCAATATCGAGCCAAGCAAGGGGGATGAAGACAGCTCCGACGATGTGTTGTCCGTCCATGTAACGGGTCCGACAAAATCTTGGAATCAGCAGGTTGAGGAGGGGCAATTGGCCCAAATCGTCGACGAATTCGTGGCAATGACCTCATCCAATCCCCCCGATGATGTCACAGAGCGGGTAACAGGTAATCTACCAGTAGGCAGCGGCTCGGCACTTTCCGCACCGCACGGCATGAAAGGTGAAGGCACGGCTTGGAAACTAGTTCTTTGCAACCGCCCAGGCAGCGCGTCACTGGATCACGTCCATTCAGATCGCTTGTCCAGCCGGTATCGCAGCACCAAGGTGGCTCGGAAATACATCCTTTCCGACCACAGTATCAACGAGAAAATTAGCGAGTGGCTCGGACCACGTCCGTTCCGACCATCTACACGCAATTCCCGACTTCGCTTCTATACGAACCATTATCGACAAGAGGCTCCTGCGTCAAGGGCATGTCAAAGGGCCAACCCAAAAGTGTTCGAATAAGTAGCTTGCTTCGGCAGGCGACCATATTTGGATTGGTCATCTCGGGAGCCCATCAGACGTAAAGCGTAGACAGTAAAAATAAAATCGATATAATCTTGAAAAAGAATAAAAGCTTCAATTAAGAAACTTGAATAAACGGACAAACTATATTACACGGCTCTTTCATTTCATTCAGGGTTCCTACTAATTTTATTTGACTAATAGCTAAGCAAAGGCCATAGCCGATACCCAATTCCAAATTAACAAATTAAGTTTTCACCGTACTTATTTAAAATGCTTTAAAACCAAAAACTGTGGTACTAATATCAAGTGTAATATATTTTCATCCAGGCTTACGCTGTATCAGCTTGTGTGCTCCAATTCAAATATTGCCTATGGCAAGGGCGCCGGTATGTTTTGGTCAGTGACCTAAATTAATGATCTACTGGGTAGTGTTCACCTATTTGCGAACACAAACATGTATGCCATCACATAGCTGCGGTTATCCGTTTGTCCACCGAACCAACTGTTTTGTTTCGTTAAAAAGCTCTTTTGAACAAAGCAGAGGGTTCAGTGACAAACAGGAGAATTCCCCTCGGCTATTCCATTTTTCGCAGCCGAGAAGAATCTAGCAGCTTTTTTGCCAATCAGCCCCTTTGCCAGTCAGTCACGTAAACGTATAGCGAAATCAAACGTACGAGTATGTTCCTTATTTTTGAGTTGTAAATCAAAAGAAAAAATTTGACACATTTAATAAACTTATTTATTGAACATTACAAAAATAAAATACTAACTCTTTCATTTTCTTTGCACGACTGACCCCGAGACTTTCGACATCTGCGTCAGGCGTGCACAATATGGAAAATATACATATGTATGTACAAAATATTGTACATTTTGAAATAGTTGCGTTAATGACAGAAATTTGGATTTTAATATAAAGCCTAATATTTGGATAATAATATATCAAGTATTGCACATTAATTGTCTTAAGCTATCTACAGCTTGATCTATAGAGCAGATTTTAGCTGCGTAATGGTTAATTTCAAATATCTCGAAAGCATGCCCATAGAAACAAATTAACTAGATTTTCGAAGTTTGCGAGCGATTTTATTTGTTTGTGGAAGCCAGTAATATTTATTATTTATGTTCAAACCCAAAGCAGTAAAGTTATTGCCTAGGTGTTTTAGTGAGAGTATTTTTTTTTAATAAAGGGGTCGAGGGGTATTCTTTCTACTTATGCGACTGATAGCAAATATAGCGTCCACAGATTTATCGAACGGAACTTAACTTGATGGCCACTAAAAGATTAGACTTCATAAATAAAGCTGTCCCAACGTAAATTTACAGTCGTGTGTTTAAAATTAAGACCATGCACAAAATTCTTTCAATTGACTTTCAACGCGAATAGACGTGCGTATGTATTGCACAAACTTAAAGTAACTAGGATTACGTTAACTTTCATTGTTTTCTTAGAATTCAAACATTATAATTGTTGGCGATGCCGAGCTTTCTATCTGCCAGAGAACAATTGCGTGTAAAATAATATTTAAAAAAAAATGTTTTTTGATCATCAATATTATATGGCGAGTGTTTGGTGTTTCATCTCCCAATATTTTGCAAGCATTTCCAATAATGTGTAAATTTGAACTACAAGGTTTTGCCCCGCCAACTAAGTAATAAAGTTTCAAGTGAATACAAATTACAGTTTATTTTGTATAATTTAGTTGCTGGCGGAGTTGCTCGTTTTATTACATATAAAAAAAATACAAGCATGCGTAATATGGACATAGCCGTATATAATCGCGACTGGTCTAAAGACGGCGAATTAAGAGGTAATGAAGTGGACAATAAGCAAAAAAACCGATACACCTGCTGTGTTTTTCGTATGCTTTTGGATGTCAGCTAATTTTTTACGAGAACTCCAAAAACCTAAATAATTTTTGAAACAGTCGTCAAATTCTGATTGAACTTTTGTAGTGCTCTGCTACATCCGTTTGTATATTTAAAATTAATATTTTTAAATCTTGGGCCATGCAATATTATTGTGGCTGCATCCGAATTATATTCGATAGTTACAAATCTTAATTAAAATTTCGCTTTTTCCACGATACCAAGTACTTTTAGCCGATACCTACTAACTGTACTTGGTGAAAGTATCGATGCCAAAAGTTTTTGATTGCAGCATGAAAGTATTGACTAGATACCCATATATACTTGCATCGGAATATCCCTACTTCATAATGTATTTCTGCCATGAAAAAACTCCTACTTTTTCAAACTGAGTCGGCGTAGAACTGCAGATCCCAACATTTGTCATTGGATATCAAGACGCACACCTCATGCCGGCACCGAATTAATTATTATTATAACATTATTCAAAATGTCATCAGAAAGAATGTTTTCCTCAATATTTCTTCAATTGTAATAATGTATCAGCCAGACTGTCAATAGTGTCCACACCAAATCAATTACCAAGTGCATTGTGAAAGTCTGCAAAGTCGATTTCATGTTGGAAGTCTCGCATATTTTGCGTCAAAGTTAAATGATGGAATGCCGAAAACTTAGACCAAGATTCCATGCAATTTTCATTTAGGGTGGCATGGTGTTTGCTATGTTTTGCAGAACTAATATAGTGTATATATTTACCATGATTAATTAGTGGCATACATGTTCAGAAGCATTTCAGAGCATTCAGCTATTATACTTCTCAATCGAGGCTAAAGGATTATAAATAACCTTTTGCTTGATATTACATATATTTGATTGTACCACGAGAATTGTCAATTACCTTGATACGCACATCGCTAGTGTTTTACTTCAAAAGGATATTATATTTTTTTAAGCTTTTTATTAGATGGCACAACCCTTTTCAAGATCATATGCAAAATAAAGTAGGACTTAAGTACTATTTGTAAGCTTTGGTTAGACGTCCACGCCACTATTTTATTTAATTAACACCGCTTATCCACTAAAAATGTTTAATACGTAATACGTTGTAATTTTTAACTAATGAAACCCTGCTCATCTGCAGTAATATATCTTTCCAATGGTTTTTTGGGGTTTGAAATTAGTTCAGAGGAATCGTTAAAAGACGACGGAGAAAATTTATGTTAGCGTAATAATCTAATAGATTAATAAATACGTAGCAATAACCTATAACCTTTTATTTGATACTGACATTGCTGTGTTTTACTTAAAAAAGATTTTAAGGGTTTTCACGAGCCCCAGATTAAGGTTAGAGAATAAAATTTTCGTAAATCCATCAATCAGCCATATTGTAAACCACTGTAGGAGTATTGGAAATTTCAGTTTTTAAAAAAACCCCTAAATTCTATTATATTCTTTTTATTCTTTAAATACGATATAGCTATACATTTTTGTAGAATATTTAAGTTTATATGTTGTTTACCAGTGTTGAGAGCAATTAGGCTCTATTCATCTAAAATATTCTTATTATATTAAAGTACATATATACGAGCGGATAAAAACCTTATACCAACAGTTAGGACTAAACTAAAACTAAAATTAAAAACTAAAAACTAGTTAACTTAATAGATTTTTAATTATATCATTAGTTGAATATACAAGTTTGTCGATGAATTTAGTTCTAGCAGTTTTTTCAAGGTTTGTTTCACGCAGAAGGTGTCCGAAAAACATATAGTCCGACAACGGATTTTACTTTGTCGAGGCTCCGACAAGACAGCTTTAAAATTGAATTTAAAGCGTTCTCTCAAAAGCTCTCGAGCTCTCAAACCCCTGTTGTGTTTAAATATTCTTACCAACAGCTTTCATGGCATTTGATTCCACCTCCTGCTCCACATATGGCCGGTTATGGGAGGCTGGAGTAAAGAGCTTTAAATCACACTTCCGTAAAATCGCTTCGGGTTTCAAATACCCATTTGAGGAATTTACAACATTACTTTACAGAATAAAAGCGTCACGTCGGGTATGAAACCAATCACACCAGGACATTTCCTCGTTGGAACTCATCTGCTCGCACCGCCAGAGATCGAAGTCAACGAGAATCCAGTTTCCGTCATTAACCATTGACAGAAGATGAAGGCGCTAAGTGGAAGACACAACATCCCGACATACAAGCGGATGATCTCGTTGTCGTCCGAGGGGACAAATTTTTCCTAAGGAATAGCGGCTTGGAAGAGTACCGGTACCAACAATCGAGTTCGGGTGGTGGATATCTGCACGAAGAAAGGAGTGGTGACAAGACCAGTCGTCAAATTGGTCCGACTTCCATCGGAGAACATGACTCTGCCATAGAGTTCCACCATTCGAAGCTCATCACCCAACCAACTCATCCTGTAAGATTGACTTCAACCATTATACTAAGCAGTGAATCTTCATGCTTCAGGAAGATGACCCGTTTCTCCGGAACCCGCAACAAGTCCAAGTAGTAGAATTAGGTTGCGCCAGAAATACCACGAGAAATCGGTGTAAGAAAGCATACGCTCCTAATATACCGCTATTGTTCAAATTGTCTTTCTCGATTTTATCGCATGGAAATTTGCAGCAGCCAAGATCGGTGCCGTGAGAAATACCAAACGGGAGAGCGATCGGACACAGCCCAGCGAAAGGCCAATATCGAGCCAAGCAAGGGGGATGAAGACAGCTCCGACGATGTGTTGTCCGTCCATGTAACGGGTCCGACAAAATCTTGGAATCAGCAGGTTGAGGAGGGGCAATTGGCCCAAATCGTCGACGAATTCGTGGCAATGACCTCATCCAATCCCCCCGATGATGTCACAGAGCGGGTAACAGGTAATCTACCAGTAGGCCGCGGCTCGGCACTTTCCGCACCGCACGGCATGAAAGGTGAAGGCACGGCTTGGAAACTAGTTCTTTGCAACCGCCCAGGCAGCGCGTCACTGGATCACGTCCATTCAGATCGCTTGTCCAGCCGGTATCGCAGCACCAAGGTGGCTCGGAAATACATCCTTTCCGACCACAGTATCAACGAGAAAATTAGCGAGTGGCTCGGACCACGTCCGTTCCGACCATCTACACGCAATTCCCGACTTCGCTTCTATACGAACCATTATCGACAAGAGGCTCCTGCGTCAAGGGCATGTCAAAGGGCCAACCCAAAAGCGTTCGAATAAGTAGCTTGCTTCGGCAGGCGACCATATTTGGATTGGTCATCTCGGGAGCCCATCAGACGTAAAGCGTAGACAGTAAAAATAAAATCGATATAATCTTGAAAAAGAATAAAAGCTTCAATTAAGAAACTTGAATAAACGGACAAACTATATTACACGGCTCTTTCATTTCATCCAGGGTTCCTACTAACTTTATTTGACTAATAGCTAAGCAAAGGCCATAGCCGATACCCAATTCCAAATTAACAAATTAAGTTTTCACCGTACTTATTTAAAATGCTTTAAAACCAAAAACTGTGGTACTAATATCAAGTGTAATATATTTTCATCCAGGCTTACGCTGTATCAGCTTGTGTGCTCCAATTCAAATATTGCCTATGGCAAGGGCGCCGGTATGTTTTGGTCAGTGACCTAAATTAATGATCTACTGGGTAGTGTTCACCTATTTGCGAACACAAACATGTATGCCATCACATAGCTGCGGTTATCCGTTTGTCCACCGAACCAACTGTTTTGTTTCGTTAAAAAGCTCTTTTGAACAAAGCAGAGGGTTCAGTGACAAACAGGTGAATTCCCCTCGGCTATTCCATTTTTCGCAGCCGAGAAGAATCTAGCAGCTTTTTTGCCAATCAGCCCCTTTGCCAGTCAGTCACGTAAACGTATAGCGAAATCAAACGTACGAGTATGTTCCTTATTTTTGAGTTGTAAATCAAAAGAAACAATTTGACACATTTAATAAACTTATTTATTGAACATTACAAAAATAAAATACTAACTCTTTCATTTTCTTTGCACGACTGACCCCGAGACTTTCGACATCTGCGTCAGGCGTGCACAATATGGAAAATATACATATGTATGTACAAAATATTGTACATTTTGAAATAGTTGCGTTAATGACAGAAATTTGGATTTTAATATAAAGCCTAATATTTGGATAATAATATATCAAGTATTGCACATTAATTGTCTTAAGCTATCTACAGCTTGATCTATAGAGCAGATTTTAGCTTCGCAACGGTTAATTTCAAATATCTCGAAAGCATGCCCATAGAAACAAATTAACTCGATTTTCGAAGTTTGCGAGCGATTTTATTTGTTTGTGGAAGCCAGTAATATTTATTATTTATGTTCAAACCCAAAGCAGTAAAGTTATTGCCTAGGTGTTTTAGTGAGAGTATTTTTTTTTTAATAAAGGGGTCGAGGGGTATTCTTTCTACTTATGCGACTGATAGCAAATATAGCGTCCACAGATTTATCGAACGGAACTTAACTTGATGGCCACTAAAAGATTAGACTTCATAAATAAAGCTGTCCCAACGTAAATTTACAGTCGTGTGTTTAAAATTAAGACCATGCACAAAATTCTTTCAATTGACTTTCAACGCGAATAGACGTGCGTATGTATTGCACAAACTTAAAGTAACTAGGATTACGTTAACTTTCATTGTTTTCTTAGAATTCAAACATTATAATTGTTGGCGATGCCGAGCTTTCTATCTGCCAGAGAACAATTGCGTGTAAAATAATATTTAAAAAAAAATGTTTTTTGATCATCAATATTATATGGCGAGTGTTTGGTGTTTCATCTCCCAATATTTTGCAAGCATTTCCAATAATGTGTAAATTTGAACTACAAGGTTTTGCCCCGCCAACTAAGTAATAAAGTTTCAAGTGAATACAAATTACAGTTTATTTTGTATAATTTAGTTGCTGGCGGAGTTGCTCGTTTTATTACATATAAAAAAAATACAAGCATGCGTAATATGGACATAGCCGTATATAATCGCGACTGGTCTAAAGACGGCGAATTAAGAGGTAATGAAGTGGACAATAAGCAAAAAAACCGATACACCTGCTGTGTTTTTCGTATGCTTTTGGATGTCAGCTAATTTTTTACGAGAACTCCAAAAACCTAAATAATTTTTGAAACAGTCGTCAAATTCTGATTGAGCTTTTGTAGTGCTCTGCTACATCCGTTTGTATATTTAAAATTAATATTTTTAAATCTTGGGCCATGCAATATTATTGTGGCTGCATCCGAATTATATTCGATAGTTACAAATCTTAATTAAAATTTCGCTTTTTCCACGATACCAAGTACTTTTAGCCGATACCTACTAACTGTACTTGGTGAAAGTATCGATGCCAAAAGTTTTTGATTGCAGCATGAAAGTATTGACTAGATACCCATATATACTTGCATCGGAATATCCCTACTTCATAATGTATTTCTGCCATGAAAAAACTCCTACTTTTTCAAACTGAGTCGGCGTAGAACTGCAGATCCCAACATTTGTCATTGGATATCAAGACGCACACCTCATGCCGGCACCGAATTAATTATTATTATAACATTATTCAAAATGTCATCAGAAAGAATGTTTTCCTCAATATTTCTTCAATTGTAATAATGTATCAGCCAGACTGTCAATAGTGTCCACACCAAATCAATTACCAAGTGGATTGTGAAAGTCTGCAAAGTCGATTTCATGTTGGAAGTCTCGCATATTTTGCGTCAAAGTTAAATGATGGAATGCCGAAAACTTAGACCAAGATTCCATGCAATTTTCATTTAGGGTGGCATGGTGTTTGCTATGTTTTGCAGAACTAATATAGTGTATATATTTACCATGATTAATTAGTGGCATACATGTTCAGAAGCATTTCAGAGCATTCAGCTATTATACTTCTCAATCGAGGCTAAAGGATTATAAATAACCTTTTGCTTGATATTACATATATTTGATTGTACCACGAGAATTGTCAATTACCTTGATACGCACATCGCTAGTGTTTTACTTCAAAAGGATATTATATTTTTTTAAGCTTTTTATTAGATGGCACAACCCTTTTCAAGATCATATGCAAAATAAAGTAGGACTTAAGTACTATTTGTAAGCTTTGGTTAGACGTCCACGCCACTATTTTATTTAATTAACACCGCTTATCCACTAAAAATGTTTAATACGTAATACGTTGTAATTTTTAACTAATGAAACCCTGCTCATCTGCAGTAATATATCTTTCCAATGGTTTTTTGGGGTTTGAAATTAGTTCAGAGGAATCGTTAAAAGACGACGGAGAAAATTTATGTTAGCGTAATAATCTAATAGATTAATAAATACGTAGCAATAACCTATAACCTTTTATTTGATACTGACATTGCTGTGTTTTACTTAAAAAAGATTTTAAGGGTTTTCACGAGCCCCAGATTAAGGTTAGAGAATAAAATTTTCGTAAATCCATCAATCAGCCATATTGTAAACCACTGTAGGAGTATTGGAAATTTCAGTTTTTAAAAAAACCCCTAAATTCTATTATATTCTTTTTATTCTTTAAATACGATATAGCTATACATTTTTGTAGAATATTTAAGTTTATATGTTGTTTACCAGTGTTGAGAGCAATTAGGCTCTATTCATCTAAAATATTCTTATTATATTAAAGTACATATATACGAGCGGATAAAAACCTTATACCAACAGTTAGGACTAAACTAAAACTAAAATTAAAAACTAAAAACTAGTTAACTTAATAGATTTTTAATTATATCATTAGTTGAATATACAAGTTTGTCGATGAATTTAGTTCTAGCAGTTTTTTCAAGGTTTGTTTCACGCAGAAGGTGTCCGAAAAACATATAGTCCGACAACGGATTTTACTTTGTCGAGGCTCCGACAAGACAGCTTTAAAATTGAATTTAAAGCGTTCTCTCAAAAGCTCTCGAGCTCTCAAACCCCTGTTGTGTTTAAATATTCTTACCAACAGCTTTCATGGCATTTGATTCCACCTCCTGCTCCACATATGGCCGGTTATGGGAGGCTGGAGTAAAGAGCTTTAAATCACACTTCCGTAAAATCGCTTCGGGTTTCAAATACCCATTTGAGGAATTTACAACATTACTTTACAGAATAAAAGCGTCACGTCGGGTATGAAACCAATCACACCAGGACATTTCCTCGTTGGAACTCATCTGCTCGCACCGCCAGAGATCGAAGTCAACGAGAATCCAGTTTCCGTCATTAACCATTGACAGAAGATGAAGGCGCTAAGTGGAAGACACAACATCCCGACATACAAGCGGATGATCTCGTTGTCGTCCGAGGGGACAAATTTTTCCTAAGGAATAGCGGCTTGGAAGAGTACCGGTACCAACAATCGAGTTCGGGTGGTGGATATCTGCACGAAGAAAGGAGTGGTGACAAGACCAGTCGTCAAATTGGTCCGACTTCCATCGGAGAACATGACTCTGCCATAGAGTTCCACCATTCGAAGCTCATCACCCAACCAACTCATCCTGTAAGATTGACTTCAACCATTATACTAAGCAGTGAATCTTCATGCTTCAGGAAGATGACCCGTTTCTCCGGAACCCGCAACAAGTCCAAGTAGTAGAATTAGGTTGCGCCAGAAATACCACGAGAAATCGGTGTAAGAAAGCATACGCTCCTAATATACCGCTATTGTTCAAATTGTCTTTCTCGATTTTATCGCATGGAAATTTGCAGCAGCCAAGATCGGTGCCGTGAGAAATACCAAACGGGAGAGCGATCGGACACAGCCCAGCGAAAGGCCAATATCGAGCCAAGCAAGGGGGATGAAGACAGCTCCGACGATGTGTTGTCCGTCCATGTAACGGGTCCGACAAAATCTTGGAATCAGCAGGTTGAGGAGGGGCAATTGGCCCAAATCGTCGACGAATTCGTGGCAATGACCTCATCCAATCCCCCCGATGATGTCACAGAGCGGGTAACAGGTAATCTACCAGTAGGCCGCGGCTCGGCACTTTCCGCACCGCACGGCATGAAAGGTGAAGGCACGGCTTGGAAACTAGTTCTTTGCAACCGCCCAGGCAGCGCGTCACTGGATCACGTCCATTCAGATCGCTTGTCCAGCCGGTATCGCAGCACCAAGGTGGCTCGGAAATACATCCTTTCCGACCACAGTATCAACGAGAAAATTAGCGAGTGGCTCGGACCACGTCCGTTCCGACCATCTACACGCAATTCCCGACTTCGCTTCTATACGAACCATTATCGACAAGAGGCTCCTGCGTCAAGGGCATGTCAAAGGGCCAACCCAAAAGCGTTCGAATAAGTAGCTTGCTTCGGCAGGCGACCATATTTGGATTGGTCATCTCGGGAGCCCATCAGACGTAAAGCGTAGACAGTAAAAATAAAATCGATATAATCTTGAAAAAGAATAAAAGCTTCAATTAAGAAACTTGAATAAACGGACAAACTATATTACACGGCTCTTTCATTTCATCCAGGGTTCCTACTAACTTTATTTGACTAATAGCTAAGCAAAGGCCATAGCCGATACCCAATTCCAAATTAACAAATTAAGTTTTCACCGTACTTATTTAAAATGCTTTAAAACCAAAAACTGTGGTACTAATATCAAGTGTAATATATTTTCATCCAGGCTTACGCTGTATCAGCTTGTGTGCTCCAATTCAAATATTGCCTATGGCAAGGGCGCCGGTATGTTTTGGTCAGTGACCTAAATTAATGATCTACTGGGTAGTGTTCACCTATTTGCGAACACAAACATGTATGCCATCACATAGCTGCGGTTATCCGTTTGTCCACCGAACCAACTGTTTTGTTTCGTTAAAAAGCTCTTTTGAACAAAGCAGAGGGTTCAGTGACAAACAGGTGAATTCCCCTCGGCTATTCCATATTTCGCAGCCCAGAAGAATCTAGCAGCTTTTTTGCCAATCAGCCCCTTTGCCAGTCAGTCACGTAAACGTATAGCGAAATCAAACGTACGAGTATGTTCCTTATTTTTGAGTTGTAAATCAAAAGAAACAATTTGACACATTTAATAAACTTATTTATTGAACATTACAAAAATAAAATACTAACTCTTTCATTTTCTTTGCACGACTGACCCCGAGACTTTCGACATCTGCGTCAGGCGTGCACAATATGGAAAATATACATAAGTATGTATGTACAAAATATTGTACATTTTGAAATAGTTGCGTTAATGACAGAAATTTGGATTTTAATATAAAGCCTAATATTTGGATAAAAATATATCAAGTATTGCACATTAATTGTCTTAAGCTATCTACAGCTTGATCTATAGAGCAGATTTTAGCTTCGCAATGGTTAATTTCAAATATCTCGAAAGCATGCCCATAGAAACAAATTAACTCGATTTTCGAAGTTTGCGAGCGATTTTATTTGTTTGTGGAAGCCAGTAATATTTATTATTTATGTTCAAACCCAAAGCAGTAAAGTTATTGCCTAGGTGTTTTAGTGAGAGTATTTTTTTTTTAATAAAGGGGTCGAGGGGTATTCTTTCTACTTATGCGACTGATAGCAAATATAGCGTCCACAGATTTATCGAACGGAACTTAACTTGATGGCCACTAAAAGATTAGACTTCATAAATAAAGCTGTCCCAACGTAAATTTACAGTCGTGTGTTTAAAATTAAGACCATGCACAAAATTCTTTCAATTGACTTTCAACGCGAATAGACGTGCGTATGTATTGCACAAACTTAAAGTAACTAGGATTACGTTAACTTTCATTGTTTTCTTAGAATTCAAACATTATAATTGTTGGCGATGCCGAGCTTTCTATCTGCCAGAGAACAATTGCGTGTAAAATAATATTTAAAAAAAAATGTTTTTTGATCATCAATATTATATGGCGAGTGTTTGGTGTTTCATCTCCCAATATTTTGCAAGCATTTCCAATAATGTGTAAATTTGAACTACAAGGTTTTGCCCCGCCAACTAAGTAATAAAGTTTCAAGTGAATACAAATTACAGTTTATTTTGTATAATTTAGTTGCTGGCGGAGTTGCTCGTTTTATTACATATAAAAAAAATACAAGCATGCGTAATATGGACATAGCCGTATATAATCGCGACTGGTCTAAAGACGGCGAATTAAGAGGTAATGAAGTGGACAATAAGCAAAAAAACCGATACACCTGCTGTGTTTTTCGTATGCTTTTGGATGTCAGCTAATTTTTTACGAGAACTCCAAAAACCTAAATAATTTTTGAAACAGTCGTCAAATTCTGATTGAGCTTTTGTAGTGCTCTGCTACATCCGTTTGTATATTTAAAATTAATATTTTTAAATCTTGGGCCATGCAATATTATTGTGGCTGCATCCGAATTATATTCGATAGTTACAAATCTTAATTAAAATTTCGCTTTTTCCACGATACCAAGTACTTTTAGCCGATACCTACTAACTGTACTTGGTGAAAGTATCGATGCCAAAAGTTTTTGATTGCAGCATGAAAGTATTGACTAGATACCCATATATACTTGCATCGGAATATCCCTACTTCATAATGTATTTCTGCCATGAAAAAACTCCTACTTTTTCAAACTGAGTCGGCGTAGAACTGCAGATCCCAACATTTGTCATTGGATATCAAGACGCACACCTCATGCCGGCACCGAATTAATTATTATTATAACATTATTCAAAATGTCATCAGAAAGAATGTTTTCCTCAATATTTCTTCAATTGTAATAATGTATCAGCCAGACTGTCAATAGTGTCCACACCAAATCAATTACCAAGTGGATTGTGAAAGTCTGCAAAGTCGATTTCATGTTGGAAGTCTCGCATATTTTGCGTCAAAGTTAAATGATGGAATGCCGAAAACTTAGACCAAGATTCCATGCAATTTTCATTTAGGGTGGCATGGTGTTTGCTATGTTTTGCAGAACTAATATAGTGTATATATTTACCATGATTAATTAGTGGCATACATGTTCAGAAGCATTTCAGAGCATTCAGCTATTATACTTCTCAATCGAGGCTAAAGGATTATAAATAACCTTTTGCTTGATATTACATATATTTGATTGTACCACGAGAATTGTCAATTACCTTGATACGCACATCGCTAGTGTTTTACTTCAAAAGGATATTATATTTTTTTAAGCTTTTTATTAGATGGCACAACCCTTTTCAAGATCATATGCAAAATAAAGTAGGACTTAAGTACTATTTGTAAGCTTTGGTTAGACGTCCACGCCACTATTTTATTTAATTAACACCGCTTATCCACTAAAAATGTTTAATACGTAATACGTTGTAATTTTTAACTAATGAAACCCTGCTCATCTGCAGTAATATATCTTTCCAATGGTTTTTTGGGGTTTGAAATTAGTTCAGAGGAATCGTTAAAAGACGACGGAGAAAATTTATGTTAGCGTAATAATCTAATAGATTAATAAATACGTAGCAATAACCTATAACCTTTTATTTGATACTGACATTGCTGTGTTTTACTTAAAAAAGATTTTAAGGGTTTTCACGAGCCCTAGATTAAGGTTAGAGAATAAAATTTTCGTAAATCCATCAATCAGCCATATTGTAAACCACTGTAGGAGTATTGGAAATTTCAGTTTTTAAAAAAACCCCTAAATTCTATTATATTCTTTTTATTCTTTAAATACGATATAGCTATACATTTTTGTAGAATATTTAAGTTTATATGTTGTTTACCAGTGTTGAGAGCAATTAGGCTCTATTCATCTAAAATATTCTTATTATATTAAAGTATATATATACGTAGCAAGATTATTATTATTTAAGGGAAAAAGCGGATAAAATTCTTATACCAACAGTTAGGACTAAACTAAAACTAAAATTAAAAACTAAAAACTAGTTAACTTAATAGATTTTTAATTATATCATTAGTTGAATATACAAGTTTGTCGATGAATTTAGTTCTAGCAGTTTTTTCAAGGTTTGTTTCACGCAGAAGGTGTCCGAAAAACATATAGTCCGACAACGGATTTTACTTTGTCGAGGCTCCGACAAGACAGCTTTAAAATTGAATTTAAAGCTTTCTCTCAAAAGCTCTCGAGCTCTCAAACCCCTGTTGTGTTTAAATATTCTTACCAACAGCTTTCATGGCATTTGATTCCACCTCCTGCTCCACATATGGCCGGTTATGGGAGGCTGGAGTAAAGAGCTTTAAATCACACTTCCGTAAAATCGCTTCGTGTTTCAAATACCCATTTGAGGAATTTACAACATTACTTTACAGAATAAAAGCGTCACGTCGGGTATGAAACCAATCACACCAGGACATTTCCTCGTTGGAACTCATCTGCTCGCACCGCCAGAGATCGAAGTCAACGAGAATCCAGTTTCCGTCATTAACCATTGACAGAAGATGAAGGCGCTAAGTGGAAGACACAACATCCCGACATACAAGCGGATTATCTCGTTGTCGTCCGAGGGGACAACTTTTTTCCTAAGGAATACCGGCTTGGAAGAGTACCGGTACCAACAATCGAGTTCGAGTGGTGGATATCTGCACGAAGAAAGGAGTGGTGACAAGACCAGTCGTCAAATTGGTCCGACTTCCATCGGAGAACATGACTCTGCCATAGAGTTCCACCATTCGAAGCTCATCACCCAACCAACTCATCCTGTAAGATTGACTTCAACCATTATACTAAGCAGTGAATCTTCATGCTTCAGGAAGATGACCCGTTTCTCCGGAACCCGCAACAAGTCCAAGTAGTAGAATTAGGTTGCGCCAGAAATACCACGAGAAATCGGTGTAAGAAAGCATACGCTCCTAATATACCGCTATTGTTCAAATTGTCTTTCTCGATTTTATCGCATGGAAATTTGCAGCAGCCAAGATCGGTGCCGTGAGAAATACCAAACGGGAGAGCGATCGGACACAGCCCAGCGAAAGGCCAATATCGAGCCAAGCAAGGGGGATGAAGACAGCTCCGACGATGTGTTGTCCGTCCATGTAACGGGTCCGACAAAATCTTGGAATCAGCAGGTTGAGGAGGGGCAATTGGCCCAAATCGTCGACGAATTCGTGGCAATGACCTCATCCAATCCCCCCGATGATGTCACAGAGCGGGTAACAGGTAATCTACCAGTAGGCCGCGGTTCGGCACTTTCCGCACCGCACGGCATGAAAGGTGAAGGCACGGCTTGGAAACTAGTTCTTTGCAACCGCCCAGGCAGCGCGTCACTGGATCACGTCCATTCAGATCGCTTGTCCAGCCGGTATCGCAGCACCAAGGTGGCTCGGAAATACATCCTTTCCGACCACAGTATCAACGAGAAAATTAGCGAGTGGCTCGGACCACGTCCGTTCCGACCATCTACACGCAATTCCCGACTTCGCTTCTATACGAACCATTATCGACAAGAGGCTCCTGCGTCAAGGGCATGTCAAAGGGCCAACCCAAAAGCGTTCGAATAAGTAGCTTGCTTCGGCAGGCGACCATATTTGGATTGGTCATCTCGGGAGCCCATCAGACGTAAAGCGTAGACAGTAAAAATAAAATCGATATAATCTTGAAAAAGAATAAAAGCTTCAATTAAGAAACTTGAATAAACGGACAAACTATATTACACGGCTCTTTCATTTCATCCAGGGTTCCTACTAACTTTATTTGACTAATAGCTAAGCAAAGGCCATAGCCGATACCCAATTCCAAATTAACAAATTAAGTTTTCACCGTACTTATTTAAAATGCTTTAAAACCAAAAACTGTGGTACTAATATCAAGTGTAATATATTTTCATCCAGGCTTACGCTGTATCAGCTTGTGTGCTCCAATTCAAATATTGCCTATGGCAAGGGCGCCGGTATGTTTTGGTCAGTGACCTAAATTAATGATCTACTGGGTAGTGTTCACCTATTTGCGAACACAAACATGTATGCCATCACATAGCTGCGGTTATCCGTTTGTCCACCGAACCAACTGTTTTGTTTCGTTAAAAAGCTCTTTTGAACAAAGCAGAGGGTTCAGTGACAAACAGGTGAATTCCCCTCGGCTATTCCATTTTTCGCAGCCGAGAAGAATCTAGCAGCTTTTTTGCCAATCAGCCCCTTTGCCAGTCAGTCACGTAAACGTATAGCGAAATCAAACGTACGAGTATGTTCCTTATTTTTGAGTTGTAAATCAAAAGAAACAATTTGACACATTTAATAAACTTATTTATTGAACATTACAAAAATAAAATACTAACTCTTTCATTTTCTTTGCACGACTGACCCCGAGACTTTCGACATCTGCGTCAGGCGTGCACAATATGGAAAATATACATATGTATGTACAAAATATTGTACATTTTGAAATAGTTGCGTTAATGACAGAAATTTGGATTTTAATATAAAGCCTAATATTTGGATAATAATATATCAAGTATTGCACATTAATTGTCTTAAGCTATCTACAGCTTGATCTATAGAGCAGATTTTAGCTTCGCAATGGTTAATTTCAAATATCTCGAAAGCATGCCCATAGAAACAAATTAACTCGATTTTCGAAGTTTGCGAGCGATTTTATTTGTTTGTGGAAGCCAGTAATATTTATTATTTATGTTCAAACCCAAAGCAGTAAAGTTATTGCCTAGGTGTTTTAGTGAGAGTATTTTTTTTTTAATAAAGGGGTCGAGGGGTATTCTTTCTACTTATGCGACTGATAGCAAATATAGCGTCCACAGATTTATCGAACGGAACTTAACTTGATGGCCACTAAAAGATTAGACTTCATAAATAAAGCTGTCCCAACGTAAATTTACAGTCGTGTGTTTAAAATTAAGACCATGCACAAAATTCTTTCAATTGACTTTCAACGCGAATAGACGTGCGTATGTATTGCACAAACTTAAAGTAACTAGGATTACGTTAACTTTCATTGTTTTCTTAGAATTCAAACATTATAATTGTTGGCGATGCCGAGCTTTCTATCTGCCAGAGAACAATTGCGTGTAAAATAATATTTAAAAAAAAATGTTTTTTGATCATCAATATCATATGGCGAGTGTTTGGTGTTTCATCTCCCAATATTTTGCAAGCATTTCCAATAATGTGTAAATTTGAACTACAAGGTTTTGCCCCGCCAACTAAGTAATAAAGTTTCAAGTGAATACAAATTACAGTTTATTTTGTATAATTTAGTTGCTGGCGGAGTTGCTCGTTTTATTACATATAAAAAAAATACAAGCATGCGTAATATGGACATAGCCGTATATAATCGCGACTGGTCTAAAGACGGCGAATTAAGAGGTAATGAAGTGGACAATAAGCAAAAAAACCGATACACCTGCTGTGTTTTTCGTATGCTTTTGGATGTCAGCTAATTTTTTACGAGAACTCCAAAAACCTAAATAATTTTTGAAACAGTCGTCAAATTCTGATTGAGCTTTTGTAGTGCTCTGCTACATCCGTTTGTATATTTAAAATTAATATTTTTAAATCTTGGGCCATGCAATATTATTGTGGCTGCATCCGAATTATATTCGATAGTTACAAATCTTAATTAAAATTTCGCTTTTTCCACGATACCAAGTACTTTTAGCCGATACCTACTAACTGTACTTGGTGAAAGTATCGATGCCAAAAGTTTTTGATTGCAGCATGAAAGTATTGACTAGATACCCATATATACTTGCATCGGAATATCCCTACTTCATAATGTATTTCTGCCATGAAAAAACTCCTACTTTTTCAAACTGAGTCAGCGTAGAACTGCAGATCCCAACATTTGTCATTGGATATCAAGACGCACACCTCATGCCGGCACCGAATTAATTATTATTATAACATTATTCAAAATGTCATCAGAAAGAATGTTTTCCTCAATATTTCTTCAATTGTAATAATGTATCAGCCAGACTGTCAATAGTGTCCACACCAAATCAATTACCAAGTGGATTGTGAAAGTCTGCAAAGTCGATTTCATGTTGGAAGTCTCGCATATTTTGCGTCAAAGTTAAATGATGGAATGCCGAAAACTTAGACCAAGATTCCATACAACTTTCATTTAGGGTGGCATGGTGTTTGCTATGTTTTGCAGAACTAATATAGTGTATATGTTTACCATGATTAATTAGTGGCATACATGTTCAGAAGCATTTCAGAGCATTCAGCTATTATACTTCTCAATCGAGGCTAAAGGATTATAAATAACCTTTTGCTTGATATTACATATATTTGATTGTACCACGAGAATTGTCAATTACCTTGATACGCACATCGCTAGTGTTTTACTTCAAAAGGATATTATATTTTTTTAAGCTTTATATTAGATGGCACAAACCTTTTCAAGATCATATGCAAATTAAAGTAGGACTTAAGTACTATTTGTAAGCTTTGGTTAGACGTCCACGCCACTATTTTATTTAATTAACACCGCTTATCCACTAAAAATGTTTAATACTTAATACGTTGTAATTTTTAACTAATGAAACCCTGCTCATCTGCAGTAATATATCTTTCCAATGGTTTTTTGGGGTTTGAAATTAGTTCAGAGGAATCGTTAAAAGACGACGGAGAAAATTTATGTTAGCGTAATAATCTAATAGATTAATAAATACGTAGCAATAACCTATAACCTTTTATTTGATACTGACATTGCTGTGTTTTACTTAAAAAAGATTTTAAGGGTTTTCACGAGCCCCAGATTAAGGTTAGAGAATAAAATTTTCGTAAATCCATCAATCAGCCATATTGTAAACCACTGTAGGAGTATTGGAAATTTCAGTTTTTAAAAAAACCCCTAACTTCTATTATATTCTTTTTATTCTTTAAATATGATATAGCTATACATTTTTGTAGAATATTTAAGTTTATATGTTGTTTACCAGTGTTGAGAGCAATTAGGCTCTATTCATCTAAAATATTCTTATTATATTAAAGTACATATATACGAGCGGATAAAAACCTTATACCAACGGTTAGGACTAAACTAAAACTAAAATTAAAAACTAAAAACTAGTTAACTTAATAGATTTTTAATTATATCATTAGTTGAATATACAAGTTCGTCGATGAATTTAGTATATATTTTGTTTATTGAGTCTATGACGTAATCAATGTGTGATCTGTTGTGTAATCATTCAGTAGAATAAAAGAAGGGTAAGTTAAATATAATTTTTTGGATTTTGTTTTGAAAGATCTGTAATTTATCAATGTGGCACTTCGCGCAGTTATATCATACTGGGCAACCATAGCTTAAAGTAGGTTCCCAGCAAACATTTTTGGACGGCTCAGAATTATGAGTCCGAAATTAGTGGAAATTATGTAGAAAATATGAGGCTCAGAATTATGAGTCCAAAATGAGTATAAAGTATGACGGAAATATGAGGCTCAGAATTATGAGTCCGAAATGAGTATAAAATATGACGGAAATATGAGGCTCAGAATTATGAGTCTGAAATGAGTATAAAATACGACGGAAATATGAGGCTCAGAGTTATGAGTCATCATCTCTTGCAATTATGTATTGCATTTAGGAAATGCCGTTACTTGTGTTTCCACGAATTCCACGACCAACGAACACGTGCGTTCACCGAAAATGAAGTCTATGTAATTGGAATGCCAGACCCTGGGAAACTTGTGAGATGTATTTGGAAGCGTTTGGTCACCGACGAGTTGGCCTGCGAAATATCATGGATAGATGTTGAAGGCAAAATTTCCCTTCAAAATATGGCCATCACAAGTGCTTTTAAGGGTAATACTTTTGAAATGCCGTTTGGTGCTCTTAATTAACTTTTTATTATTGTTATAGAAGCGTTTTCTCGAAAATTTGGCAATGAGGTGGAATTTAAGAAAATTACAATAAAGTGGTTTCAAACTGCGCGAGACCGAGTTATACATATATAGGAATAATAAAGACAGGAATCTAATAAGTTTTCTAAGTATTTAAAAAAAAAGGAAAGTTTTTATATAATTCTTTTTTTACCAAAAATGGAATAAAAACTTAATTTTACTTTCTTTATTTAGTATTACATTATTTCTGTTGTTTTACTATAAAAGAAACGGATATATTATAAGATCTCTTATTTTCTCTAAAATATGAGTCATATATGACTCCTAAAAAAGGGTCTTACGGTATATGAATTCGGACTCATATATGACGACCATCGCAAGAAGGGAAACATACTCATATTGGACTCCTATAAGAACTCATAATGAGCGCTCACACTCCGAATTATGAGTCCAATCGGACTGATATCGGACTCCAAATGTTTACTGGGTTATAAAATAGCTTTGTAGATAATTAATTTGCTATCAGTAGGTAGTTGTGATCTGCGATTTATAAAAGGGTATAAGATTTAATTAATAATGAATGTGAAGCCCAAACAATAGGTATAGTCCAAGATATTTCAATTGAATTTAGAATTCAGCTGAGCAGATGGTAAATTGCTGGGTTTTCGCTTACGTGTGGAGAATATAGCTTTAGTTTTACTAGAGTTTACTTTAATTTTCCAGCGATTGCAATATCTGGAAATGACCTCTAACGAGGTCTGGATGTTACTTATGATTTTTAATGGGCTATTTCCAGAAGTAAAAACTGCAGTATCGTCTGCAAACATAGACAAATGACAGTTGCTAGGAGTGGGAATGTCACTTGTGCAGATGTTGCATAGGATTGGTCCCAGTACAGAACCTTAAGGGACCCCCGCAGGAATATGACTTAGATCACATGAAACACCATTTATGGATACTAAACATTTTCGTCATTTTAGTCCATCATGCCAAACAGTATCAAATGCTGCCTGGATATCTAATGTTACCATCGCTACCGACTGCTTTTGTTGCAGACGACTTTTGACAAATTTCATGACTCTAAGCAAGCAGTGGTTGCAGTTGTGTTCAGGTCGAAAGCCAAATTGGAAATTTGGTAAGACCTTATTGTCTTCAATATGCAGCATGATTCTGTGCTTAATTTTTTCAAATATTTTTGAGAAGAAATTTAGTAGGCTGATTGGGCGGTAACTTTCAGGACTATTTATGGGTTTTCTCCGGTTTATGTATCGGAGGTACTTTTGCTATTTTCCGTCGAGTAGGGAAATAGCTAATTTTTATGCAAAATGAGTACAGTTGGGCTAGAAATAGTAATACTCGAAATTTTTGCAATATTTTCAACGCTTCACCTTGCGCTTTACATAGAATCGCAATGTCGATCGTTACATTCAAATTTTTGGTGCGGAAAGATATTTTAAAATGACCGAGCAGTTGCTTGCTTATTTGGTGTTCCGAAAGCATATTATTGTCTCTTTCTGTCGTATATTTAGAACGAGAAAAATAAACTTCAAATGAGCTTGAAAAATTGTTATTAGATAATAAGATGCGTTTCAGAACACTCGCTGAATTCGTACTTAATTTTCACAGCGTTCCTGAGTGTTGACAATAAATTGTTTTTATTACATTGTGTGAAAAACAGTGCCTTTTATTTATATGTAAGAAGAAAGAATTCAGTTTTTGATACACTCTCACTGCAAGTCGAATGCTATTTACGGTAAGTACATATAAAAAAAATCCCAAACAAAGCACACGGATCCAATTATATAATATAATATTCATGTAATATATATAAATTTGTCGCTGACCAAAATTCATGTTTTTATATTATTTAAATGATATTAAATACATATATGAACACATTTATCTACAATTACTTTCTCAACTCGAATCAGTCAAAATCTACTGATTCACAGTCAGGTAGAGGCTACTATAATTGTGATCAGTAAACTCTTTCTGACTTAACTAGTAAAATTTTACTGTTCATCAGTTATTTCGACTGATTCATTTAAGAATATATCCTATTGTTCGCAGCATTATAATTTTCATAATAATTTTTTAATCTCCAGTCTCCAGAGAAGCGTAATGTCCGGTAGAAACGAAGACAGACACAAATATCTGGGAATTATCAGAGTGGAGCAACAAAAAGAAAAGCTGCTGCAGAGAAAGCTCAAAAATTACATGAGTAGCTTGCGAAAACTCCCAACTTAAGCAGCTTTTTTCAAATTGTCGAGCAACCTAAAACTCAAAATCATGATCTGCCGTCAACTTCTAATCCTGTTTCGGCTCCTGTTTTGGAATCGGAAAAACAAGACGAACCAGCGCAAGACTGTCAGGTCATCGAAGGACCAAAATAATTTTCTGACAATCTGAATGTGGAAAATGAAATCAGAGTTTGGACAGCGCCGCTCACAGACAAAATGATTGATTACTGGATCCAACAAGGCCCATCGGAGTTACAACACTGTGACGAAAATCTCTTTTCGAAGATGCCAGTAACTCAACTCCGCTACGACGTTGATGAGGGCTCTAGAAAGTGTACGAAAAATCTATTTTATCGAACACATCAGAACAAAGAAGTGTTTCATCGCACTTGGTTGTGTTTTTCTACAACCACTGGAAAAATATACTGCTTCTTGTGTAAGCTCATGACGAATTCACATAGTATTTTTTTCGCTGGGGAAGGCTTTTGCGATTGGAAGCATGCCTCCGAACGCCTAGCTCAACACGAAACTTCGAAGAGTCACCTAAATTCCCTCATTGATTTTTCAACTCGTTCGAAGAAATTATCTTGTATCAATTATGCAATTGATGAACAGGCAAGTTTTGTACTATCATAAATTAAAAAATATTCAAATACCTTGCAACTATTTTGATAATTTGATAATAATTCGAATTACAGGTACAAGAAGAAGCTAGATATTGGAGAGAAGTTCTCAAACGAGTAATAAGTGCAATCAAATTTCTTGCTGAGCGTTGTCCTTTCGTGGTACTGATGAGACAATTGGAACGGAAATTTTCTTGGTATCATCGAATTTCTTGCGCAGTATGATCCTTTCCTCGCTGGTCACTTGAAAGAACACGGTAATAAGTGTAGTGGTTATATTAATTATTTGTCGTCCACAATAGTTGAAGAGTTAATTGATCTTATGGCAGAAAAATTACTGGTTGAGATAACGAATCGCACTAAAAAAGCGAAACATTTTTCTGTTTCGGTGGATTGATCAATTAACTGTGATTTTGAGGTATATGGAAAGTTTCAATCCAGTTGAACGTTTTTTGACTTTCATCCCTCATTGTGGTCACAAAGGCGTAGACATGGCGGAAGCTCTTCTTGGTTTTCTTGAACAACAAGGGATTGATATACAAAACTGTTGGAATCAGTCCTATGATAATGCAGAAAGTGGAAAGTATAAAGGCCATAATATCGGAAAAAACAGTTCTGCAATATTCATCCCTTGTTCTGGTCCTCATTAAATTTGGTAGGACAATCAGCTGCTGGTGCATGTTCCTCTGCAATTCTTTTTTTCGATTTTGTACAAGAACTTTTTGTTTTTTTCACTGCCTCAACAGCTCGATATGAAATATTAGAAAGGCACCTTTCGTCTGAGAACACTAAGAAGGTTTTTTATACACTTAAAAATTTAAGCGATACTCGTTGGTCTTGTCGCGCAGATGCTATTAAAGCTCTTGTTCCTGGCTACAAATCTATTGTTAATGCATTGAATGAGATCCGGAATGATTCCAAACAAAAAGACACCACAAAATGTCAAGCTCGCGGTCTTTTTAAAAATATGTCGCGATTAGAAACTGCAATTTATACCCAATTTTGGTATGAAATACTCGAAAGATTCAGTTCTACTATCCATGATTTTCAAAGTTCAACCATGATTCTAAGTACAGCTTTGAATTTGCTGAAATCCTTGAGTTCGTTTGTTGAATCTAAAAGGGGCGCTTTTGATTCATATGAAACTGCAGGGAAAGAGTTGTCTGATGCACAAGAATATGAAAATGAACGCGTTCGAGCTCGTAATGTACGATTGAATCCCATCGATTATGGTAAAGCGTCTGCGGTACAATTATCACCAAAAGAAAAATTTCGTACAGAACCTTTTCTCCCTGTCATCGATCAACTTATTGTTTCGTTGAAAGAACGAATTTCTGCATACGAAGACGCTAATGAACGATTCGGTTTTTTATCTGAGATTAGCACGATGGAACCTTCTCAGTTGGAATTGGCAGCCAAGCAACTTGTTGGATTCTATCCTCTAGATTTAGAAGATAATTTAGCTAGTGAATTAGTGCATCTCGCAACTTTTTCGAAACAATATGAAAAACCAGACAAGGATCCGATCGAAGCATTTTTATATCGTATAATTATTCAGAAGAATGTTCAATCCATAATTTGCAATGCAGAAATGGCTCTACGTATGTACTTGTCCATGATGGTGACGCGCTGCAGTGGAGAAAGATCTTTTTCGAAACTGAGAATCATCAAAAACAGATTGCGAACTAGCATGACACAAGATCGTTTGACAAATCTCATGCTTTTCAGTGTCGAAAGTGATGTTCTCCGTGATTTGAGTTTTGCTGAGAGATGAATAAGCAAGCTTCGCCACGAAAAATGGATGCGTTGCGATCGAGGAAATCGGTTGCCAACTCCACCATAACCGGCAACTCAGTAAGTTTATTTATTTAATTACGTATTTATTTAAGCCAATCAGTACAGTAAATCTATTTCAATAATATTGAGCTCAATCAGAGTTCTAGCATAAAGAGATTTGAAAACTCTAATAAAAATAGCTCATACCACCGAAGGACCCTGGCCGGAACATCGAAGAAAAATCTCTCAAGGAGAGTGGAACAGTCTACAAAATCATGAAGCAAATCGAAGGTGAAAGCCAAAGCTAAGATTAGATTGATATTGAAAGGCTTAGAAAAGGTAATTTGAAGATATGTTTTTTAAGTTCAGCGATAAGCGAGCTACTAACATTATCTAAATCAATTTGACACAACCCCGAATCTAGAGAGCTACTGGTCAAATAATAGATCTTAAAGTTATCCGCAAAAAAAAAAATCATGCTGACGAGAAGCATTGATAAACAGGACAAAAAACACTGGACCCAGAATGCTACCTTGCGGAACCCCAGAGCGAGCTAGGAACGGTGAAGACCTAACGATTATGCAGGTAAGATGGGATCTATCTCAAAAAAGATTAGTGAAAAGCAAACCAGGATAATTTCTTAATAAAAATTACATGGAGACCCTGTCAAAAGCTTTGGAAAAATCAGTGTTAACGGCATCAACCTGAAACCTGATTGAAGGGCAAAGATACAATCGTCTGAGAAGGCAGCTATATTAGACACTGTAGAGCGGCCCGAAAAGAAACCATGCTGCTGCGGGCATACAATATTCTCAACCAATATTAATTAATATTCTTGAATAGCGTCTTCGAAAAGTGTTTCCGTTGCCTATAGGCCTATAATGGTAATATAATTTTTTCTACCACTTTTGAAAATTAGTGTGATGAAAGCCAATTCCAATGCATCTATAAAAGTATATAGAGATTTATTAAATAATAACACCAGTGGGTATACTAGCGATTCACTCTGCTTGAAAGAAACCGCAGACAAATCGTCAACGAGGGTTTCAGTCGAGAAATACCCCTAAAGATACCTTCAGCAGACAATATGAACTTGCCGAAATCTAGAGATAATTGTATGTTAAATTAAACATTTGCAACAACATCAGACTCAGATGTGAAATTTGACTTAAAAAACTCTCCAAACATATTAGCCCCATCAGTAAGAGTATTAGCAGATTTCTAACCAAGGAAAAGAGTGGATGGTATATTAGAGACCGGGTAGCTACAGCGCTGTGGTATGACTAATTAACATCACTTAATTTCAGGAATGAATTCCTTAATGCCGCCCAATGCTATGACGTTGGAAGTAGACTCTTGGTTTCTTTTAACACGAAGAAGCCGTAATTGCGCCTCATGATCTGCTGGAGCTTAATTTTTTAATGTGGTTATTTCACGCGAACGCTGACATTTTTTAAGATGGATACTCAGTGTGCCGTTTCAAATGGTGGCCACGTCATCATCCTAAAATACATAAATTTGAAAAACTCATTTATTTGCCTAGCGACTATAAAGATGCTAAACTATGATAAAAAAAAAAACAAACTAGTTCCACTACGCAAGTGTATTGAAAATATATATATTTTCTTGCTTAATGATAATGAAACTTTTACGAAGTTAGAACGAATCCTAATTATGTGCCAACATTATTAGAGGCACAGAGATTACGTGATCAGGTATTGTCGTTTACTGCAGTGGACGAGCTTTCCGCCGTAATCTGCATCAGAGTGAGATTTTTCAACATTTCGCTACGGAAGAGGAGGACGATGTGACCGAAGATCACTTGCCTTGAGGGCGCGTATGAACGCTGCCCCGTCACGATATAAAATTCGGCTTAGGCGATTTTAATGGCAAGGTGAAAAAGGAAGGGATCTTTCTTCCCGCAGTCGGTAAATTCAGCCTACACGATGAAACATCCTTTAATGTAATACCAGGCTCAAGCATAAAAAGGTACATCATCCTACATCGCTATCTCCTGATAAAAAAACACGAAACCAAATTAATCATGTTGTGGTAGACGGAGGGCATACTTTCATTGTTTTGAACGTGTGCACTATACGGGGAGATAATATCGACTCGGATCATCATCTTGCTGCAGCGAAAATTAATCATAACAGATACCCGCCCGTTTTGCAACTAAACTTGCACTCCAGCTCTCTGAGAGCAATGTTCAACAAAATAAATTTGCGCACAATGGACGTCCCTGAAGAGGCCGTTCGTTTTCAGCGAGCCCGAAAAAACAGCTGGTACGTTAAGGAACGCTGCGCCGCCATGGAAAAGAAAGATGCTGAATACGGGGCCACGCTGCGATCAGGCGCAATGCGAACAGTGCGAGAGACATATCGGGAGTTTAAAAAGGAGGCGAGGCGCATCTTCCAAAAAAGAAGAGAGAGACAGAGACGCGCGAGTTCGAGGAGCCTGAGTTGCTAGCCGATAGGAAAAATAACGGATAATTTATCAGTCGGTACGGCGGCTTACAGAAGGTGTCAAGACCAGGGAAATTTCCTGTAAGAATGAAAACCTTATGACCGACATCCAGAGTACGCTCAAACTGTAGAGATGCCAGCTCTTCACTCTGCTTAATGATAGAGGCGCTGGAAACATCGAAGATGATCAACCCGAACCTCCATTCAATGAAGACGGATTCGAAGTACCGTAACCCGGCTCGGACGAAACCCGAAAGTCAATAGCGTGGCTCAAAACTGTAAGGCCGCTGGTACTGACAGACCGCCAGCAGAGCTTCTCAAGTCCAACGGCGAGGGTCTGGTAAGTGTAAGCAGAGAACGTATATTAAATGAGAAGCTTCATGACCGAATTTCAGTGTGAATTGTCAAAAGTCGAAAAATTTTCAATAGACCCACTCATGAAAATACACCACGTTGAGAGCGGCAAGTTAACAGAGCTGAGCAGAGACAATATTTATTTTAACAGAGAATAAATTCAAATAAAAGTTGATTGCTCTTGTACCAATTTTAGATTTCGCAATGATATACTAAATGAATTAGAGGAAAAATTTAAATAGTTATATTTTCATATTTAACGAGACATTTGGTTTATTTAAATATGTAAATGATAGCATTGAGTCAATTTTGATTGTATGCAAGCACGCATATGCCAAAACAACTTGGCTCATTTGCTGTTTTACCGACGGCATTTCACATTAGCATATTGTGTAGTTTTATGAGTTGCTTGAAAACATATATGTATAAAATTTAATATAAGAGGAAAAAGCTTAAGAAATTCTTAAAATAAATTACAAAAATTTGGCTTAAATTAAAATTATTTGTTGAATTTATTAAAAAATTAAAAAATATGAAATATTAAAATATCCAAGCATATTCATTCTTTTAAAATTTTTAATATAATAAATATTACTATGCATTTGCTTCCAATTTAGTATTTCATTTGGTTTCCTATGTTGATTTCCTTTTTCTGTAGATGCGAAATAATATGCGATCTACATACATACATATACATGTTACAAATTTGTTCATTTGTATCAAAAATTTGTCTTGGCAAAAAATATTCACGCGAAACTGAATCAAGTAGCGATTAAGTTCAAATAAACCAATTGTATTCTGTGGTGCAGTTGCTTCAAGAGGCGCCGCAATGTTCATTATGCTTTCGTTTTGCGCGAGTTCGGAACCGGGCCACGCGCTTTTGACTTAAAATTTATTTAAATTTTTACTTTATGTATACTTCCAGAGAATACTACATGCATAACTACATTTGAATGTAAAGTCGCAAATAACTAAAATGTCATCAAGTATACAATCATATATGCACACATCTATGTACATACATATTTATGTACATATGTATGTACATATATAAATACATAAATTCATATGCATCCATGTACATACATATGTACATACACATATATGTATGTACATATGTACTTGCGTACATGTGCATAAATTCAACCTTGACCTACGCTAAATCAAAGTCAAATCACAGCGCAATCACAACCGTAGCTGCACTTGTGCCTGCGCCGGCGCCAAATATTCTAAAATATCTGAAACTACATATAACAACAAAAAATTCATTCCTAAACGCAGGTGCGTATTCGTGCAAACAAATATCGTTCATTCATAAGCGCAAGCATTTCATCTCCCCGCGCACGCAAATGTTCCCCTCAACGATCTTTTTCGCGACGAACACAAAAATGCTAAAATCTTCAATTTTACAAACCATCGACGGTCATTGAAAATTTCAACACCGCAACATCAGACAATAATGCAATTTGCCAACGTAGTCTGACAAATTGCTAGAACATTCTAGAGCTTTTGTCCAAATGCGCATCAATTCATTTGCGTACATGTGCACGCGCAATTGGCGAATTGACACAAAAATTGCCGAAAAACAGAAAAGAATATTCTTTTGCTTACCGTTCCCTTTCCCTTTCAGCCCTTCTCTTATCAACAATTGTTGCATAACTCCTCTTCCGTCTCTACTTGCCCCGCTGACAATCAAAAAACCAGATTTTTTCTCAGGTTACTACTTTTTCTTCTTTGTTTCATTTTTAGTTGGATTCGTAAATTGCTCTTCACTTTGCTATGATTTGTATAATTAGCCGTTTAACCCTAGAACACACACCCAGAAAATACCACGTAAACACACACCCGGGATACGTTTGTACCCGCGACCTTATTTTGCGGTTTTTTTAATGCTTATTCAACCGATTTCTATGATTTTTTTTTTAAATGTATATTTTAATATATAACAAGTATTTTGTCTTTTGTTTCATTCGAATATTCCTACTGGTTCCAGCGATATGGGCAAATAAATTCAGGACATGCAACAGTGGATTTTTGTTTTTGTTGTTGTCCTGATAAATGCAAAACAAAATAATATAAATTATAATAATATACTTGTAGAGTAACAACGAATACACATTTTGGTTTTTATTTCATTGAAATATTCTACCTGGTTCAAAAGATATGTGCAAAAAGGTCGCGCAAGGTATGGGTACGTACATAGGTAGCGAATACACTGGTATAACTGGTTTTTGTATTGTATATGCAGCTGCAAGGGTTATTTTCACACGAGGTGTTGTTATAAATGCTGCCTGTTGATATTTTCATTATTGTTTTGGTGCTCAAAAGTGTAAGAAGTGAAAATATAAGTGAAAATAAATATAACTGAAATTATAAATAACTGGATACGAAATGACTTCAAGAAGAAACGAATATTTATCAAGTGCAGCGTATAGAAGGTAAAAAATGTAAAATAAGCAACAATGTAAACATATACTAATTTTTTTTATTATGCAGGCTAACTGAGGAACAGCGAGAATCATATATACAATCTTTATTTGATGAAATTTGTGACGATGACGCTCCCTATGACTTTGACTCAGAAGATGAAGAAGAAATTCAAATCAATGACATTGAAATTGCTGAAGTTTCGCAAAGTGCCGCAGAAGTATTACCTGATTATGCGGACTATGAGGATGATGAAGAAGACGATGAAGAAGAAGAAGTAGAAGAAAATAATGAATTACCTGCTAGTGCCGAAAAATTTGTTGCACGTGATGGTACTGAGTGGATGAAAGAACCAAATGTAAGTCGTCAGGTACTCAGACAAAATATTATAAGAGAACGTTCTGGACCAGCTAGATGCACTGAAATGTTGTCAATAGAGCAAACATTCAAATGTTTCATGAAAGTTGAAATGGCTGATATAATTATGCGCCACACAAATAAGTTAGCAAAAGAAACTTATAATGCTTACAACAATGCGCATCCAAACACAACTCCTAAGTCATGGACGCCTGTGTCAATAACAGAGCTGTATGCATTTTTTGGCATACTTATAATGACTGGTGCGAACCATAGCAATGGAGAACATGTTCGAGATTTATGGAGCGTCAAAAACTATCCTTTATATCGCGCCACAATGGGAGTCAACCGTTTCTGTTCGATATTGCGGTTCCTAAGATTTGATGATAAAAACACGCGTGCAACACGCTTACTAACTGATAAAGCAGCACCGATCAGTGAGTTGTGGACGATGATGAACAATAATCTTGCTGCTCATTACAAGCCCAGCTCATGCTTGACGATTGATGAACAATTATTTCCTTACCGTGGACGCACACGGTTTACGCAGTACATACCGTCAAAACCTGCTAAATATGGTGTCAAGGTTTGGTGGATTTGCGATGCCACAAATGCATATCCACTGCATGGACAAATATATACTGGCCAAGCAGAAACTGGTAGGGAAACGAACCAAGGCGAACGAGTGGTGAAGGATTTGTCTGCCAAATACCAAGGAAGTGGCCGAAACATTACAATGGATAATTTGTTGACGACCTTGCCAGTTGCAGAACTGCTTCTCACCTGGAAACTCACGATCGTTGGAACTTTGCGCAAAAACAAATCATATATTCCTCAAGAAATGAAGCAGAACAAAAACAGGACAATTGGTCCAACGACATTTGGCTTCAAAAATAATGTGACAATGTGCTCTTATGTTCCCAAAAAAAATAAAGCAGTAATTTTGCTTTCGACCATGCATAATGATGCTGAAATAGCTGACAGTGGGAAACCTGAAATAATTGAATATTATAATCGACCAAAGGTGGTGTTGATCGAATGGACCAAATGTTTGCGGAATATCCAACACAAAGACAAACAAAACGATGGCCACTAGCGATGTTCTTCAAAATGTTGGACATTACAGCTCTTGCAGCCTACATTGTCTACGATTTGAATAACCCTATGTTGCCTTGGAGAACAAACAACAAGCGTAAGCAGATCCTGCGCAGCTTGGATGAAGCATTTTGTATGCCCATTATTGAAGCCAGAGCCATAAATCGTCAAGTGACGCGAAATTTTTCGACTAAAATTGCTATTGAAGCATATTTCAACCGACCGGTGGAATCAATGGTGTCAACAGCAGCATCAACATCTGCCGCAGCGCGCACGCCAAAACCTGTGTCCGGATCTTGCTATTTATGTTACGCACAAGAGGAAAAACGCCGTAGAAAAACCAGAAAGCTGTGCGCCAAATGTAAGAAGCCAATGTGTCTTGAACATTCGGTCACATCAACAAATTGCTCTATTTGCCATGATTTTCCTTAGATATAAGATGCATTTTTATAATTTTTATAATAAAAGTCAATAATATAATGTGTGAAATGAATATTTTTAATTTTTCAAATAAAAAAATAATATAAAAAATGTTTTTTTTTGATTATTATGAGGATTTTTACTATTGGGGTACAAGCGTATCCCGGGTGTGTGTTTACGTATATAATGTGTTTGGAAGGCTGTAGCTCCTGAACCAATGGTCCGATCTGGTTCAAATTTTGAATTTGAACTCAAAACTAAATAATCTTCCGAAATAATAATTATAATAATCCGAAGTTAGCGGTATAGAGGTATAGCGGTTCAAAAGTTACAACACTTCAAAGTTGAAAGTGGATACATTTGTACCCGGGTGTGTGTTCTAGGGTTAAGCGAACTCCGACAATTGTCTGCTGTGGCTTAGCGTGTTTAGTCGCCCGCCACATTATCATATTGCATGTTTTAGCTTTTGCCCCATAGTTCGAATCCCAGCTTTTTCGTGCCCATGTCTAATTTGTATGCATTTTTTTTTTAATTCCATACGATATATGTAGCTATTTATTAACTTTCATAAATTTTTGGAAATCATTTCGTTACTAATGAATATACATACAAAAATATTGAAAAGTTTTCATTTACATATTTAAATAATTTAAGATGTGCAATATAAAGAAATTGCATTAAATTATTTTTTTAAACTATTATGTTTGTTATTATTTAATATAAAAAAAATGTGTAAAAAAATTATCTTAATTAAAATTAAGTTTGAATTTTTTCACATTATCAGTTACTAGAAAACGGAAATTTTGACATAAATTTTAACAAAAAGATCCATTATATTAAATTAGTTTATATTACATTATAAATCAAAATGAAATTTCAATAAAATATGTATTTATTTGCATGATTATAGACAATTTTTATATTATTAAAACCAAATTAGTCACCTGCAACACCAGTGATAAGTGACATTATTTTTCTCTCTAACTACAAATTCACGCTCTAGAACTGTTAATATGGGTCTCTACTGTTAAATTAAGTGGGTCTGCTGTGTATTAGCGGTGAAAAAAAATGAGTGTGGTGTGTACAGCAGACCCCCCTGGCAGCGGAACGAATCACGGAATGGACTGGGATGAGTCTTCTCTATAATATACGTTCTCTGGTGTAAGTAATTAAAACGCGTTGCGTCCTGCTGTTGAATCCTATATCAGAGAACGTATATTATAGAGAAGCCGCTGCCAGGGGGGTCTGCTGTACACACCACAGTCATTTTTTTTCACCGCTAATACACAGCAGACCCACTTAATTTAACAGTAGAGACCCATATTAACAGTGCTAGAGCGTGAATTTGTAGTTAGAGAGAAAAATAATGTAACTTATCAGAAGTGCTGCAAGTGGTTGCTTTGGTTTTGTCTTTTAAAAAGTTTTATTTTGTTTTCATCTGCTATTTACCAATTTGATCTAATTCAGAATCTAATTAATATTAAAAAATAACGGCACATACGTGTATGCAAAATGGGGATTCGAAAGAGAGAAGTCAACGGACTTCTAGTTCTTGGAGAATTTTGCCAGCATTTGCAAGTCTTGAAGTGCTTTAATTTAAAATTAATCAAAAAAACCCGGTTGCGATTTAAAAAAATGCCGAAAATTCGAAAGTGTCGCGTTCGCGAGTGCTCTACTCGTGATAAGGATGCGAGGATGTTTTCCTTCCCCAAAAATCCAGTGGAATGCCAGTTGTGGAGGGAAAATTTACGGATTCCTTCCACCCAGGACCTTCCAGTGTTTATTGCATTTGTATGCATTAAGCACTTTCAGGAAGCGTCTGTGGGTGGGAGATTCCTAAGGAATGGTGCTATGCCCACCCTTCAACTGGGTAAGTATCGTGTTTAATATGTGATATGTGTATATATGTATGTAGGTGCATGCATATGTATGTATGCACGTACATATGTTAAAGTATAAATATGTGCATATGTACATACATATCTGTGAAAAATCTGTGGGTGATCGCAATTTTTATAAATTATGTGTGAAATGATGTAAAACAATGTGTTTTGTGAAAACTCCAGAAATGTGAACATATCTATGTACATATGCACATACAAATGTATCTATGCAAATGTGTTCGCAGGTGAACAAATGTGTGTGTGTAGATATATGTATACATATAATTGGATTTGCATATGCAACCAACCCAGTAGGAAAAAATCCAAAACTGGGTGTTTGTGTGCAAATGTGTTAAATAATATTTATATTACGCGTTAATTATAAAATAATATAAAATATAAATCACTTCATCACTGTTTAGGGGAGACTACGATTCCTGGGGCGAAAAGATTTTATGACTGATTCTGGTAGAACTCGACGAAATAAACACTTTTTAATGAAATTTCGATATCTCGCTTCGTTTTCGAGATACAGAGAGTCAAAGTTAGAAAAAATGGTCGCTTTTATGAGAGTTACCAACAACGTGTTTATTTCGTCGAGTTCTACCAGAATCAGTCATAAAATCTTATCGCCCCAGGAAGGTAGGTATGTATGTATGTGAATAATGCCAAGCGAGGAGCTTCTATTCTATAATACAAATTAGTAATGTAATTGATATTTACATTTGTAGCATTTCTATTTCTCATAAGAATTAACCTTGATATAAATTTTTTTTTAAGTGATATACAAACATACATACATACAAGGGGTTTTTACTAAAAAATGTTGTGGGTTTTCACCGGATTTACAACATTTATATGTAAATGATTGCATACTAGGGTGGGTATACTTTAATGAAGTATGCTTTAATTAAAATATGCGTAGTAAGGTGATTCACGGATATTCTTTCGGCGAATTGGTTGCAGTACTTCATTTATTTACATATATATATATATATTTATTGTCATTGTATTTAAACTTTTTACGTTAGGGTATGAAGAACCTCCGCCAAATGATTGCAGTGCCCCAAAGACACAGCGGAGCTGCTGTATTGAGAACTGCGTTCCGGGCTGGAACCGTAGATTGTTTTCGTTCCCGATGGGTGGAGAGGCTCGCAACAGTTGGGCCCTGGCCTGTAATGTTCAACCGTCGAGCACTGAGAAGCTATTCGTTTGCCAACGCCATTTTGATTCAAAATTTATAACCAAGCGTAAGCTTTTAGATGGGGCTTTCCCTTGCTTAAATTTAGAGCCAGTCACTAGGAGTCGCTCCGCTAGTACTTGCTCTGAATGGGTATGCCCGCCCGTCACTAAAACTTATAAAAGTGTAGTAAAAGATGAGGTAGATGATTTGACGCTAGAAGAGTTCGAAGAATATTCAATGTTAGAGGAAAGAAGGCAGGCAAATGAAGGTAGTGACGTTTGCGAAGACTTTGATACCACAGCCGAACGCGAACGATTTGCTCAGGCTGCTCGGTATTATCAGAGCAACGCTATTAAATTAAATAAAAAAATTTCTGATCTCGAAAAAGAAAATGAACAACTTAAACTTAAATATAGACATTTGATTTCTCGTGCAATCATTGCGGATGAATCTTCTAGCAACGATGCTATAAATTTCGCAAAGATGATCGTCAAAACTGTTAAATCTCCATATACCGATGAAGAAAAGACATTGGCACAAAATATCAACTACATGTCCTCTAAAGCATATACTTTTATGCGTGACGATCTTAAGTTTTCTTTGCCTCATAAATCATCTCTCCTGCGTTGGCGCCCCATTCGTTATGTTGTTCCCGGGTTCGACGCCAATGTCATTGAAAATTAAAAAAAAATCGTCAAGAATATGTCCGATACCGAGCGCATCTGTGTGCTATTGTTTGATGAAATCAATATCAAACCTGACTTAACGTACAACAAAACTAGAGATTCTATTGACGGATTTGAAGACCTTGGTGAAGGTAAACGCGAGATGAATGTTGGCAATAAATGTTGTTTTTTTATGGTTAAAGGTCTGTGTTCAAAATGGAAGTATGTTTTTTAATACTATATTTCTATGACCGGGCTTAACGCTCAGAAACTACAGCCATTAATTAATAATAATATAACTGCTTTAAAACGTATTGGACTAAACGACCAAGGGGCCGCCAACCGTAGTGTATTCAGTCGGTTATCCATAACCGAAAAACAGACCTATTATATGCAAGAGAATGAAAAAATATTTTGTATGTATGACTATTGTCATCTTATAAAGTCCATCCGTAATACTCTCCTTAATTACGACATCCTCACTATTGATGGCATTGCAAGCTTCCGGGTTATTGAAGAACTATTCAAAATCGACCAATCTAATCCTAATTTTAAAATTTGTCCGAAATTAACAGAGGCTCATATTAATCCACGGTCGATGGAAAAAATGAGTGTTTCGCGCGCGACACAAGTTCTGAGCAATTCGGTAGCTTCCGGCATTGAGTTAATCTTAAAAAAAGAATTACCAAATGTGACTCAATATGTGGCAAAATGCGGAAAGCCAACGCCAAAGATGAATGATCTTTTTGACGAAATAGATTGTAAAAATTTTCAAAATAAAAACCCATTGAAATGTCCATTAAAACGGGGAGACACGGAAAAAATTCGTCGCTTAAAAACCCATATAGATTTCTTGCGTTCATTTAAACTTCCAAACAATTCATTTGTTCATTGTATTACGGGATTTTGTATTACCTTAAATTCAATGATTGAGCTTTCCGGAGAGCTTTTCGGGCAATTTGAAAATTTAAAATTTGTCTCCCTGGGTAAATTAAATCAAGACGCGTTAGAAAATTTTTTTTATCGGATCCGAGCGAGTCAGGGAATTAATACCCACCCCACAGCACATGACGTGCAATATATTGTCGCGCGCTTAATATCTATGAACATCTTACGCCAGAAATTTGATAAAACGGGTAGCAATTGCGAAGATGACGATGATATTGCTTTAGATTGGAATTTAGGCCCCGAAGATCGTCATCTTGAAGAAAATATTAATAATGACTCGCAATGTGAGCAAATTATTCTAGAAGAATTGAATATACCGGACGATAATTATGTCGAAGAAGAAGAAACAGCTGAAGTACAGGTGCAGTGTTATTTTACAGGTTATGGTATCTACCAGAAAGTTTTGTGTAAGATAAAATGCGATAAATGCACCGCCATCATGATGAAAACGCAAGGAGACTTGCAACAATACTCCGAAGCCCTGATAAAGGCGAAAAATTTCACGGAAGACAGTGATTTGAGGCTTGTCAATCCGGAAGACAGGGTTTTCGAAGTTTGCCGTCTTCAGATGATGTGGTACTGCCAGCTCTTCGAAAAATATGCTCATATTGCGGGTGTCAGAAATCACATCATGTCTGTAATTAGAGATAAAACCGATAAACTCTTTCCGGAATGGTTTTCTATACCTGGCGAATGTAGGGATCATCGCGTTAAATTATTAGAATTTTTAATAACCGTCCTTCTGTTCAAAAACTCGAAATGGAAGTTGCACAATGATATTAGCAGTAAACAAAAGTGCGCCGATAAATTGAAAAAACTTCGACAACTTGCAGCTCGGGGCCCAACAAAGTAAGAGCCAACGTTCATTGGATGTAAGTAACACCACTTTTTGCTTTAATTTCTTTTGTCTACTGGGTACTATTATATGTATATGTACATACATGTTTTTTGCTATTTGTTTCAGGGATTCCTTTTCCGGGTTTTTTCTAAATATTTTCAGCTTTAATCTTTTTCTATGTATTTTCAGCTTTTATATTATCTTCAGGTTTTTTTCTATATATTTTCAGCTTTTCCTTATTTATTGTATTTCTCATACCTTTCATCTTTGCATCAGAGCCTAGCTTTTTAAAGCATTTGACTTAATCACGATGGATTGAGTTGTGTTTTAAAAAGCAGGTAAAATAACAACCTATTCGATATCGTTAATTCGGCGGTTCGGTAAATCTTTATTAAAACATTACCGAGCCTGGTCTGAATCCCCCTATTGACTAGGTCGTGTGAGAAAATGTCGCTATATACATAAATGACAGTTTCGTAACTCTGATTTAAATTATATTTATTTTATTATACTTTTGTTTACTACATACATACATATACATATTATAAGTAATATTTCTTTTCTTCCTTTTTTGTTTAAATCTTTTCCTTTTCGTTGCAGAAACTTTAATAATATAAAAATTGCCAATGATGTAAAATTAACTAATAGAAGTCAAATAAAGTTGAAAAAATTAAAAGAACAAGTTGTTTCACTTAAAATGTGGATTTTTATTCAAAAACATATATTGTATGCATATGAATGTAGATAATATACATACATACATATATGTACATATACATACATATGTATGTATGCAAATAAAAAACACTTAAAAATTGAATTAAATATTGGTAAGATACCCTTGTAAAATCGTAGAATATGCAATCACAAAGCATGAGATTCATTTCGATAATCATTCAAATAAACTAATTCACATGCTTACATCAATAAATACATACATACATATGTATGTATACAAACTCCCCCCGTCCACTTGGGACGCAGTATCTAAGAGCTGAATGCGAAATAATACTACCAAAATTAACTCAGTTATCACTTTTTTCCTATCAAGCTAAAAATTACAATGTTCTAACAAAGTATTTCAATGAATAGTTAAGCAAAGCAATAGTTTAGCAGGCTATCTTGGTGAAAGTTTAATAAAATGTTAAATTTTCGTGTGAAAGATCAGAATTTATTGATTTCAAAAGTAAACATACATATGTGAGTTGTTTTGTCAAAACTCCACACAAAAAGTTGCTTCTGCGCGCCGAAATGTACCCGACATACATATGTACATATTTACATATAAACATAAATGTGCCATACATACATATGTACATATGTATGTACATAGTATGCACGTACGCAAAAATCGTAAAATCTTCACGAAAAATGCGACAAATGTATTTCTCTGATATTGCGATGTTGAGACCTTACAATGATCGTCGATGGTGTCATTTCATATTACATTAGAACATTCTAGAATATTCTAGATGGTGTCATTTCATATTACATTAGAACATTCTAGAATATTCTAGAACATTCTAGAATATTCTAGAAAATGCCAGCAATTTGCCAGACTACGTTACCAAAATACAACAGCTATTGTCTGATATTGCGATGTTGAAGCTTTTCAATGACCGTCGATGGTTTGCAAAATTGAAGATTTTAGCATTTTTGTGTTCGTCGCGGAAAAGATTGTTGAGGGGAACATTTGCGTGCGCGGGGAGATGAAATGCTTGCGCTTATGAATGAACGGCATTTATTTTTAGAATACGCGCACGCGTTTGTGAATGAATTTTTTATTGTTGTATGTAGTTTCAGATATTGTAGAATATTTGGCGCTGGCGCAGGCACAAGTGCAGCTGCGGTTGTGATTGCGCTGTGATTTGATTTACATATTTTTAGCGTAGGTCAATTTATGTACATGCACGTAATTATACATATATGTACATACATATGTGTGTGTGTATGTATGTACATGGATGCATATGAATTTATGTATTTCGATATATGTGCATATGAATGTGTGCATATACATATGTACATATGTATGACTGTATACTTGATGACATATTAGTTATTTATGACTACATTTTAAATGTATGTACATAGTTATGCATGGAGTATTCTCCGAAAGTATGAAAAAAGTAAAAATCTAAATCAACTCCAACTCATATTATTTCGCATCTACAGAAAAAGGAAATCAACATAGGAAACCAAATGAAATACTAAATTGGAAGCAAATGCATAGTAATATTTATTATATTAAAAATTTTTAAAGAATGAATATGCTTGGATATTTTAATATTTCATATTTTTTCATTTTTTAATAAACTCAACAAATAATTTTAATTTAAGCCAAATTTTTCTCTTTTATTTTAAGTTATTTATTTTAAGAATTTCTTAAGCTTTTTCCTCTTATATTAAATTTTATACATATGTATGTATATGTTTTCAAGCAACACATAAAACTACACAATATGCTAATGTGAAATGCCGTCGTTAAAACAGCAAATGAGCGAAGTTGCGAAGGCATATGCGTGCTTGCATACAATCAAAATTGACTCAATGCTATCATTTACATATTTAAATAAACCAAATGTCTCGTTAAATATGAAAATATAACTATTTAAATTTTTCCTCTAATTCATTTATATCATTGCGAAATCTAAAATTGGTACAAGAGCAATCAACTTTTATTTGAATTTATTCTCTGTTAAAATAAATATTGTCTCTGCTCAGCTCTGTTAACTTGCCGCTCTCAACGTGGTGTATTTTCATGAGTGGGTCTATTGAAAATTTTTCGACTTTTGACAATTCACACTGAAATTCGGTCATGAAGCTTCTCTATAATATACGTTCTCTGCCTATATGAACTGAACTTTATTTTGATTTTTACTTCCTCTTATACTAGTTTGACAAGATGTATTGTTTTCTTATTTTAATTCGTATAATCTAGCTTACCACTACACTCTATGAACGGGATAAATTGAAGTAGCATTACAGAGGTATTTAATCATAGGAAATCTAATATAACGGATTTTGACATTATTTTGTTGGATTACCTTAAATTGTTTATAAATTTATAAATAAATCTAGTAATTAAAATATCGTGAATGCTTACACTAAAGTTTTCAGTATTAAAGATAAAATTTATTTCGTTATTGTCTAAAATTACTGGATTAATGATATTTGCCTTAGCTAGTGCCATTGACAATGCTGTGTTCTCTAAATCTTCGATAATAGATTTTGATCTGCTACTTGCTAGTTGAAAAAGATTAAGTACTTCATTCTCCAAAAAATTTTTCGTCAAAGTTAGTTTGTTTACTGTATCCGTAAGTTTGTTTATTTGTTCCTGTATTTTAGTATTTATTACCATTTGATCGTCGTTATTTTGTAATATTGCTTCTGTTTTAGTCTTCAGCTCGTTAAAGTCGTCAAAGTGGGGGGTGCCGGCAATAACTTTTAGGGCCGTGCCCAAAAAGTTCAGGCTGCGCGAGTGTCGGTGATGAATTGTAATTGTGTTCAAAAGTCGGTCTATTTGTTCTGGTTCAACTTCTAAAAGTTTCTTTAATGGAGTTTTTGGGATATATGCCAGTAGATTTTCTGTCTCTTGTTGTCGTTGTTCGTATTTTGTTAAGTTGGTCAAATGTTCGAAAGGAGTGTAGTCCTGAAAAATCGTAATAGGAATGTATTTTGATTTCGAATAATTTATAATTTCGCCAAGCACTCCTGGCATAAGCGAAATTCTGTGAAAGAAAAAACAAAATCTGCTATGTTATTATTATTTTTTTTCTAAAAATTTTATCTTCTAACGTAAATTATTTTTGTGAACTTTTGTGCTGTCTGTTATGACTGCTGTTCCTAGATCTTTTTATACTTTCTTATTTACTAAAAACTTATCAAACTTATTACCTAAGCTTGAATTTCTTACAAATACTACATCACCTTCACCTCAAAATTTCTTTTGTCTGCAGTATTACGCTTTAATAACTTCTCCTGAGCTGTTTTCAGTTTGCTTTTAATTTTATTTATTATCGCGCAATCAAAGTCATTCATTATATCAATTGGTTTTGATCCTGTGACTGAATGATTAGTTTCGTTATATTTTAATGTGGCTACCGTAATCAAATCAACTGTATCCGAAATCTCTTGTTGAACCCTAACGCAACGCGCAATCTCGATCAAGGTCGAATGAAACCGTTTCACTTGCCCATTGCTCTTGTTATGAAAAGGTGGTACGAAGAACTGCTCGGCATCAAAGTAATTTTTTAATAAGCTTTGAATAGCGTTTGCTTTTTCGTTGTCTGAAACTATTATCGATAGAAGTCAAGAAATATTGTTTGTCAGTGGAAAAAATATCGATGTGTAATATTTGTCCGGGATATTCGGGAATATGAGTTTCTCCAATAATATTGTCATCAGGTTTTCTATTGTATTTATTTTCCATGCAAGTTTTGCAATTTTTTACAATAGAGTTAAGTAATTTTTTCATATTCGTAAGTACGAAGGTCGCAATAAATTGAGTTTACCACCTTAGGGCTTACGCTCATTTTTAAAGCTGAAAATAAATTTTCTATATGGTTAAATTCGACTGTTTGTCGAACGTATCGTTGAAATAATTTTTTGGTTTTTTTTTGGAATTGGTATTTCCCTGAATCAGAATTATTTGATTCCTAAATTGATTCACAGGGAAATTAATGGATTTTATAATATTGGAGGAAGATATTTCACTATGTGCTGTATTTTGCATAGATTCGTTGCCCGTCATATAATTTAAGAATTGCCGTGATAAGTCGTCAGCAACAACGTTATCCTTTCCAGGCTTGTAACAGAATGTTGGAGAAAATTCTTCCACAAAAGCTCTCCATCTCTTCATTTTTGAGTTTGAACTTTTGTCCCTTATAGAAAAAGTCAAAGGCTGGTGATCCGTGAAAATTTTTACATTCTTCACCTCATACAGATAATTTCTTATGGACTTTAATGACCAGATAATAGCCAAAAGCTCCCGCTCATTTGTAGCGTAGCTTTCCTCTGTTTTACTTAACGTCCTGGAAATCGTGGTTATTGGGCATCCGTTTTGCGATAGAACAGCTCCCAATGCATGACTCGAAGCGTCTGCCATTAATTCAAAGGGCTTCGCAAAATCGGGATAAAGTAATAAAACATCCTCAGAGGGAAGAATTTGTTTGATTTTTTCGAATGCATTCACTGCGTCCTTATCCAAATCTGTGAGGAATTTTTTGGACCTATTTGCTCCGATGTGGCCGTTTTCGCCACGTAAATACCTAGTGAGAGGCTTTGCTATTGGCGCATAATATAAAAATTTTCTGTATTATCCCGACGATCCAAGGAATGCCCTTAAAGCTCTGAGGGTTTTAGGGATCTTGTAGCCCACAATATCTTTTATTTTTTTCTGGTGAGGTTTTTACACTTTTTTGGGATACTCTAAACCCCACGAATTCTACTTTTTGTTTAAAAAATGTCGGTTTCTCAACCGAAACCCGCATATGTGCCTTGGCCAAATCGCCAAGTATTGTATTTATATGATTTAAATATGTTCCCTCGTCGGGAGAGAATATTATGATGTCATCGATGTACACGTGACAAAATTTCCCTATATATGGCCTGAGAATATCGTCTATTGCCCTTTAAAAGATACTCGGGGCGTTTTTAAGACCAAAAGGCAAACGACAGAACTCGTATTTGCCGTTATTAGCATTAAAAGCAGTTTTTTAGCGACGGTCGAAAAATACTTTGAATTTCCTAGATTACTTAAGATAACTGAAGTCTCGGGTATTGGATATTTGTTGGCGATGGTTTTATCATTAATTTTTCTAAAATCAACTACCATTCAAAGCTTGGGTTCACCGTTTTCATCCAATCCCTTCTTTTTTACAATATGTATCGGCGAGTTATAGCGTGAGCAGGAAGGTCTCACAATCCCATCTGCCAACAGGGACTATATTTCTTTATTTACAAAGCTTGCCGCCGACATTGGGTATGGATAGGTTTTAGTATAAATAGGTTCTTCAGTGGTTGTTCTAATTCTTGCAACCACGTTTGTATTGTAAGGCAGTGCCCTATATGGTTCTGCGAATCCGCAGTGTTTTTTTTTCTACCATTTGTAGGAAAATAGTCTTAACGCTTTGTGAAACGGTGTTAAAGTCAATGTCAAAATTATTCACTTCTTCAGAACCAAAGTACTGTAATTCTTCGTTCCCACCTTCATAGCGTAAAACATCGTAAGCATAAGCTTATTCCTGCGCCAATTTCCTTTAGACAGTCGTATTCTACAATAGCATCAAAGGTTGTCAACCCTGAAAGGAAAAAAAAATGTGCCTATATAACCTAAGAGTGAATTTTATATTTTTCTGTAATAAAAGTTTCGCCGTTTTTAGTTTTTACCTTGAATACGAGGGTTGTCTTTTATATTTTGCGCCTAATAATGAAAACACAGTCAAATATTAAGGAAAATAGTTTTATTGTTTTTCAAAATATTCTCCATCCAAGTCAATACATTTATGCATTCACTTGAACCAATTTTCAAAGCACTTTTGCCACTCAGAAGAGGATACCTCTAAAACGAGCTGTTTGAAGGCTTCTACAGCTCCTTCAGACGTTGAAAAACGTTGACCTCGCTTTTTTTGTGTGTTGATGTTCGTGAATAAAAAGAAATCATTAGGTGCCAAATCAGGGCTGTAAGGCGGATGACCCATCAATTCGACCTTTTGAGTCCTCAAAAACTCTCTTGTGTGAATCGATATGTGAGAGCTCGCATTGTCATGGTGAAGAATGATTTGTTTTCAGCGGTTGGTTTTCCTTATTTCTCCAAAAACTTTTGGCGAACAAATGGTTGTATACCACTCAGAATTGACCGTTTTAAGTTTATCTAGTGGAACAGTTGCGACATGACCAGATTTTCCGAAAAAAGAGGCGACCATTTGCTTTGAGGTGCTTCTTGCGCGAACAACTTTTGTTGCATTAGGCTCGCCTTGGAACACCCATACAGTCGATTGCTGCATTGTTTCCGGCTCATATCCATAGATGCAAGATTCGTCCCTTGTTACAATGTCATAGACGTGCTTTGATCCACCGCGGCTAATTTTCTTCAACATTTCTTTACACCAATCGACACGAGTCCTTTTTTGGGCAGTTGTCAAATTATGCGGTATCCAACGAGAGCAAATCTTTTTTACGACCAAATGTTCATGCAATATTAAACGTATGCTGGTCCCTCTAATGGCCAAGGATGCCTCTATCTCGCGATATGTCACATGACGATCTTGTATTATCAATTGACGCACAGCATCGACTGTTTCTGGCACAACCACCGTTTTTGGACGACCTTCACGAAATACGTCCTGCAAAGATTGTCGGCCACGTAGGAACTCGTTGTACCATCGTTTCACAGTGGCTAAGTGTGGCGATTCAACACCAAAAGTAGAAGTAAGTTGATTGATGCCCTCCTGTCTCGATAATCCACGTCGAAAATCGTAGTAAATCATTGCACGAAAATGTTCACGGGTTAATTCCATTTTTAGGCAATATTAATTTTTAAACTCACTATAAATAAACACAAATAAAACTCGTAAGTGAAAACGTTATATGCAGGTTTATGCCAAAAAATACCAAACTTTATGATCAAAATATCTAATTACAACTAATCACATGTAGTGTTGCGAAGGCGCAAAATATAAAGGCAACCCTCGTATCTTATCAAGTTTGGCTATCGTTTTAAGATTGTTTAGCTTTTTGACATAATTTTTTGAAGTCCCAGTGTCTATTAATATTTTAAGCCTCTGGTCATTGTTCAAAGTCTTGAAGACAAATGGTATAAGCGAATTTACACTAAAAAATTTATTTCTTCTGGTATTTGGTCTTCATTTATATTATTTACCCTAGATATCTTTGGAGCAACCCTTCCGGTCGACTCCAATGTTCTCTTAGTAGCTTAAGGCAGCTGTTTTCTTTGGTAGCTTTGCATCGCATTCCTAAAGCTTCTATCCACTTCCATAGGCTCTGAGGCAGTATCCTGCTTGGTAATATTTAGAGCTACCCTTATATTTTTCATATAATTTATGTGCTGTTACCGGAGCCTGGCGCCAAGAAACATATCTTGGCAATTGTCCACTAAACTCTGGTATTGTTTTTACCACATCCATTGATTCCTCACATTCTATACTGTCAACTATGTCTATTTCCTTATATTCTGCTACTGCGGATGGGATTTCTAAAGCGTTTAGTCTTCTTGCCAAGCTATCTATATTTGCTTGGAATTGCTGTCCACTTGTTGTTTTCCTTTCAATAAGGTTAATGTTTGCTTTACTTTGGCGTATTTTGCACGTTTATAGTCTTTTGTAATTAAGTAATTATTTCATTTGTAATTGACTTGTAAAAGACAACAGTTTCTTTTTCTCGATACGAGTAATGTTAATTTTCGATTCACTTTAAAGTATTTTGCACGTTTATAGTTTATGTTTTTTTTGTATTGTTTGCGTGTGGATTAGTTTTTTTCTCTGCACTCGATTCTTAAATTGGTTTGCTTTAATTTGGCAAAAAAATTATTTTTCTTTTGTTAAAATAACGGTGTCTTTTCTTTAAAGAATAAGTACCAGAACGTAATTTTTTTGCGTAGAAAGAATTCTTCTTGAAATAATGATTGCTTTTTTACTACTATGAGTATATTTGTAACTTTTGAACATTTCTACTATCGGGTGTTTTTTTTAGGGGTATAGAACTTCGAATTGAAATAAAACACAAGAAAATCGTTTTAAGGTCCATCAATTTGGCTTTATTGGAAGGATAATTTTATGCCATTAATGTTTAAATATGATTTCGGGCATGTGGCCGCCGCGGCTGGCTCGAATAAAGCCAATTCTACAGGTCCAATTTTCAACCACTTTTTCGAGCATATGGGGCCGTATGTCGGCAATAACGCCACGAATGTTGGCTTCCAATTCCCCTTACGTTTCTGGTTTGTTGGCGTAGACGAGCGACTTCACATATCCCCAAAGAAAATAATCCAATGGTGTCAAATCACACGATCTTGGTGGCCAATTTACAGGTCCATTCCGCGAAATTATGCGCTCATCGAATGTTTCCTTCAATAAATCGATTGTGACGTGCGCTGTGTGGCATGTAGCGCCGTCTTGTTGGAACCACAACTCATCCACATTCATGCCATCCAATTCGGGAACAAAATAGTCGGTTATCATGGCTCTATACCGGTCTCCATTAACGGTAACTGCCTCTCCAGCATTACTGCGGAAGAAGTATGGCCCAATGACTCAACCAGACCATAGAGCACACCAAACAGTCAGTTTTTGTGGATGTAATGGCGTTTCAAGGGTCTCATGTGGATTCTCTTCACTCCAAATGCGGTAATTTTGCTTGTTGACGTAGCCATTCAACCAAAAATGAGCCTCATTACTGAACAAAATTTTGCGATGAAAATCAGCATCGAGATCAATCTCATTTTCGGCCCATACACCAAAATCACGACGCATTGCATGGTCTCGCGGCTTTAATTCTTGCACAAGCTGGATCTTGTAAGGTCGCAAGCCAAGATCTTTGCGCAAAATCTTCCATAAAGTTGATGGACAAAGCTCCAATTGCTGTGCACGGTGGCGAATCGATTCATTCGGGTCCTCTTCAACACTTTGCTCTACAGCGGCAATTGTTTCTTCGGTGCGCACTGTTCGACGTCTCTGCGGATGCGTATTATCACATAGAGTAAACGTAGTGCAAAAACGATCCATGGTTAACCGAATTAATTGCTCTGATGGACGATTATGTCGACCATAAAATTGACGGAGCTCGCGGTAAACTTCGCGAACTGAACCATTATTTTCGAAATAAATTTGCACGATTTGCAAGCGTTGTTCTTTTGTCAACCTGTTCATGATGAAATGGCAAACCAAACTGAACATAAATGACATTAGAGTTGCCAGATTTGACCACAAAATGCCAGTTTTATCTCTATTCGAAAAACAAACCTGTAAAAAAAAACACCCGATACTATGAGTATATTTGTTGTCGCGGTTGGGCGCCAGTAATTAAAACGCGTTGCCTCCTGCTGTTGAATTCAATATGAATTGAACTTTATTTTGATTGTTACATCCGCCTATACTAGTTTGACAAAATGTATTGTTCTCTTATTTCAATTCTTATAAGCGACCGGAGAGCGCATTGAGTGACAAAAAATTTAATATCTCCCGAACGAAGAAAAAGTACAAAAATTTGTTTACAGATTATTAAAGGTGAACGTTTTTTTCACAATTCCGCACAAGTTTCATTTTTTTACAGCGTGAAGAAAGCATTGAAAATTGCAATTGTTTAAAATAAATTATTGCAAAATCAATTATTTATAACAATTTAATGTTTGTTTTCAATGAGAAAAATAGTGCAAACACTTTTCAATAAGCTCTGAAAGTTTCATCTCAGTATCTATTTTAGTTTATGAGATATTAATTTTTTTATTTGATCGTGCACAAAACTTTGATTGTTAATAACTTTAACAATAATTCGAATTTTTGCAAAATATTAATGGGATGATGTAAGCATATCATTCGCTTCATAATAAAATAATTGTATCTGGAATCCAAAATTTAGTGAAATTTTCGGGGATCACTTGACGCGGCTTTACTCCACTACACTCTCTGTAATGCTGTTCGTATGGGACTTCAGCAGCGCGAATAGTTTACCGAGAATTTAGTTTACAGTTGAAAGAATGTATGGGAAGACAAATTAGAATTATTTGGAATTGAAAGTGCATCTTAAAGAATGCAATGTTTATTCAGCTGCAAAAATAATTATGAAGATTGAATATTAACTGCTGTAGCTGAAGTCCACATGAAGATTTAATATTAACTGTTGTCGCTGCAGTTAACTTGTACTCTGCGGCAATATGCGCCAACTACCACGGGATCAGCCTTCTAAGTATAGCATATAAGGTTCTGAAGAGCCCACCGTGAGCAAACTGATTAGACCTTATCAGTTTATTTTTAGATCTGGCATATCTGCCATCGACCAAATATTCACGGTACGCCAAATCTTGGAAAATCCCCGAGAAAAAAGAATAGACACACACCTTATTTTTGTAAACTTCAAATCCGCTTTCGATAGCACGAGAAGAAGCTACCTATTTGTCGCAATGTCTGAATTTGGTATATCAACAAAACTAGTGCAGCTATTTAAATCACGTTGAGCAACACAGACAGGATGCCTCTATTTCGTAGAACTTATTTAACCTTATGTTATAAAAGAAAATTCGAGCAGTAGTATTAAACCTTTAAGGCATCATATTTTATAAGGACGAGCAACTTCTGGCGTATGCTGATGATATCGATATTATTAGCCTCAATAGCCGCGCCGTTACTTCTGACCTTTCCAAGCTGGATCAAGAAGCGAAACGTATAGGTCTGGAGGATAACGAGGGCAAAACTAAGTACTTCCTGTCATCAAGTAAACATTCAGCGCACTCGCGTCTTGGCTCCCGCATCACAATTTCGAAAAAGTTGAGGACTTTGTTTATCTGGGAAGATGCATTAACACCTACAAAAATGTCAGCCTGGAAATATAACGTAGAGTCCCTCTCTTACCAACAAGTTTTACTTCGGGCTGAGTAGACAACTGCGCAGTAAAGCCCTCTCTCAACGAACCAAAACCACATTCTCATCATGCCGGTGCATTGTATGGCGCCGAATGTATGGAAGCCTAGTGCCCGTTGTCAGCATCGGATGGGATGGCCTTTGGAGTGTTCAAGAGAAAATTCTCCGAAAGATTTATGGTCCTCTACGTCTCCTCTGCGTTGGAAGGACCAAATGGAAAAGAACTTGACGTCACTTGGTATTTCCAATTGGCGCCAGTTAGCAGGAAGAAGGAGCGCCTGTGTGGTGATATGGTCACATCTAACATGTAGTAGTAGTAACATGTAGTAGTAGTAATGTGAAATTTTACATTTTACATTTCATCGTAATATCGTTTCCATTAATCCTCTTTTGTTCATGTATGGTTCTATCCGAACTTTGCAACTGCACTGATAGTCCAAATATTCTGGTAACCGGATATTTAACCAAAAACTCCGGATATTTGGATAATCGGACACCAGAAATGAATGAAATGCAACATTTGGCGTATAAATAAATGGGTATTAAGGAACGACAAAAGATTTCGGTATTATTGGTATCATTTCTTGTATTTTTGTGAGATTATGTGAAAGCAATAATACGATGAACATATTCGAGGTCATTGGTTTCAGCTAGCCCGAAAAAACGACTAGTACGAAAGTTGAATGCCGCGCCGCCATGATGCTGCCACAGGGCCACGCTGCGATCGGGCGCAACGCGAACTGTGCTGCAGAGATATACCAAATTATTGTGGGCAGTGCTGCATAGGCACAAGTGTCCGGAATTGTTTCAGTATCCTTAGTTTTGTTTTACGATCGACAATTTTCAGCTTTGAAATTCTTATTTTTTTGTTTTTCTTTCTCGCTCGTTAAATTTTGTTTGGGTTTAAAATAAAATTGTATAAATTTCAAATAGTACATATAAATCTAAAGTTGCTGCTGGCATACGGGTTAATGCAATGGCAAAACTGTTGTCAAATAAGCGTATCTAAGAAAAATATGTCTTATATTGATTTCACTTTGGTTTATACACTTTGGGTAACACCATAATCATTGTAAACATATACAAGTGAAACACCTTCCATCGACGTCAAAATTCAGCACAGCTGAGTTCACCTAATGTAATGACCCTCTCACCATTCTTGCGTTATTCACTGAGCGAATATCTATGCCTGACAATCTTTAATTTAGAAGACTTCTCACTCGTATTCATTCACAATCATCAAACTGCATGCACAGATTTTTATTAGCTATACCGCTATTAACTGTTTTATGTGGTTTGGTGGTGAACTTACCTCCAAATATATGACACGATTAGTGTGCTCGATGACAGCTGAAACATCCGAAGCGAAAAAGTACTCAACTTCTTTCTCCTCCAGTATTATAAATTCTGAAAAAATCTCGTTACGTGGCAGCACTTACAAATTACGAGTTTGTCTATGAAGACCATGTTCTTTTCGATTACATTTTAAATTATTGGAAGAAAAACGAAAGCATAAGAAATTGGTTACAGTTAAGCATTAGGATTAAAACGTATTTATGTACAATTCGAGTTTGTTTGAGTATGGCCGTAAGCATACTAAGTTATTTTATGATTGATAATTACCACAAATGTTCATTAGAAACCACCCTTTAATGAAAAAAAAACCAAGAGGGAGATAATCGCTATTTTTTTGCTAGTAAAAACTTTACCCATAGGAATTAACATATGTGATAGCATAAAATAAATGTTTAAAACATAAACAACTAATTTACTTATTTATAACTATGGAATAATAATAAATTGCGGGTTTTTATAATCTGTTTTTTTTTACTATTTCTCTCTTTTCCCTTTATCGCTCCTATTAGCGTAACATTCCGTATGCTGGTTTCTGCTGGAAAAAGAAATATACTAATTAAATACATACATATATTTGTACGTAAATATGTGTGTTTTAATGTTGGACCAAGCAAGATTTTAATAAAGTATTTAATGATTTCTTACTTGAACTTGATTTGAGTTTGAAAAATTCGATTGTTCTGTTAGTAAATAACACTGCGTAACAAAAATTAAAAAAAAAACCTGCGGTCATGATTTTGTTAATAGTTTTTATTAACATTAGTAGCAGGCTTACGAACTGTGTTTTTACTTTTTTTGGATTGGCTCTAGTTCTTGAGATAAACGAAACTTAAGATATTAATGAAAAAAATTATATTACCCAGTTCCAGTTGTATTAATTTAATTATTCCTCAATAAGTTTTGTTATAGAAATTATTAAAACAAGTAGTTCGTGGGTTTAAATATTTTATTTCCCTTGCAAGAGAGCAAGGGCTGCCGGTTAAGTCGGGTGAGTTAATACAACTAAACAAAGAAAGCAAAGATTTTGTATGCACAACATAAGTGGTCAGTATGCGTGGACTTGAAGATGTTGATTTTTGGCGTAGAATACGTCTTACCTTACGGTATGGGCACCAATGTCAGGTTTTTATTGTTGTAATCTCTATTTCTTTAATTATAAGGAAACGGCTCGATAAATTTTTTTTTTTTTTTTTTTTTGTAGTCAAATGAAGATGTTAGCTTTCGTGTTGGTTGATATCTTCCTAATATTTAAATTTCTCAAATGAAAATTGTATAAACACATGCACACAAATATGTGTGTGGTGTTTGGTTTAGTGTTTGCTGTTGGGCGATTTAAATGTACTCGTGCAGCCCTTTCTTTGTATTGCATAATTTTAGGCGGGCAAGTTAAAGTAGAGTAAAAGAAGAGAAAATGCTGCCAAGCACTGCAAAGCTTATGTATATCATCCAAAGTAACTATCAAATAAAGAAATTCATTTGCTTGTATTATTTATCATTTATTGTTACATATGTTTTCTGTCTTATCGGATGGCGTATTCTACGTTAAACTTAATGGCCGTGTCTCTGACACAGCCTGCTTCTTTTTCTAAAAGAAAACGGCAAACCTCGGAGTGTATTTTTGCCATTAAAAAACTTCTCACAAATATAGGGTGTTGCAATAGGGGCGCACAAAATTAGACCGAAAGTGACAGCAAACGACGGCATATTTTTTTTTTTGTAGTCAAATGAAGATGTTAGCTTTCGTTTGACATACATTTCATGTTGGTTGATATCTTCCTAATATTTAAATTTCTCAAATGAAAATTGTATAAACACATGCACACAAATATGTGTGTGGTGTTTGGTTGAGTGTTTGCTGTTGGGCGATTTAAATGTACTCGTGCAGCCCTTTCTTTGTATTGCATAATTTTAGGCGGGCAAGTTAAAGTAGAGTAAAAGAAGAGAAAATGCTGCCAAGCACTGCAAAAAAAATAATAAAATTGATTCGCGTATGTTATTTATCATTTATCTTTACTATTGATAACAGCCATTGACTTCGTTTTTGCGAGAAATTTAATTGATAATTTAAAAACATTTTTATCCTATTTTTCCTATCATAAGCTTATGTATATCTATAGTCACTTCGACTTCACCCAGGAAATAATTATGACCGCACGATTTGTAACACTTATTTATTTATTCAACCGTTATTAAGTTAAGTAATACAAAGTATGATTAGAAAAGATATCGCTGTTTGCTACACGTGTGGCGTTAATAAAAAGATCTTGGTGTTAGTATTTGCTTTCGTGAACGACGATTAGTTGACAACCCCTTTGACAGTTGCTCGTCGCGGCGCTGTGCGGTGGTATCATGCAACACCATGGGTGGAGTTGCCACAGCCACTCTCCCTCCAATGACCTTCGAGGAGTTCGAAGGGAATGAAACTGTCTTTTGCTGCCTAGGGTCTACACTAGTCGGCTTGTCTCTGACAGAACCTGACGGTTGAGGTAGAATGGTTACCGGGCCCTTATGCTGCAGCGACGGTTGCTGATTGCCAGAGCTCTTTATCGGCTGAGGCAGATGCCGGTTGTCAGGGTCCTCTATGGCAATGTATGCCGGTTTTAACCTCTCCACGGACACGACTTTCTCAGTCCCGTCAACCCTGATTTTGAAAACGTTGTCGTTCATGCGCTCTAGGACTTGGTGGGGTCCAGAGTATGGCGGTTCCAGGGGACGTTTTACGGCATCGATGCGGAGAAAGACGTGCGAACAGGAGTACAGGTTCTTAGGATGAACATACGTGGTTTTGTGTGATGCGCAGTTGGAGTTGGTCTCAATGTTCTGATGTGCTCTCGAAATTTACCCAAGAATTTTTGTGGGTCAGCTGGCACATCGTCCGATACGAAAAACTCTCCAGGGACGCGTAGCCCCGTGCCAAAAACGAGATCAGCAGGTGAGGCATTTAAATCCTCTTTATAGCACGTGCGAAGACCAAGAAGTACTGTAGGCAGGGCTTCAGGCCAGGGAACTGTGGAGCTGCACATCAAAGCTGACTTCAGGGTTCTGTGCCACCTCTCCACTAGTCCATTGGATTGCGGGTGGTAGGGCGTCGTCCTGATGCGATTTGCGCCAATCAAATGTGTCAGGGCGGTGAAGAGCTCTGACTCAAATTGGGCACCTTGGTCAGTGGTGATGGTGAGTGGCGTGCCAAACTGAGCAATTCAGTTTGAGTAAAACGCCTTGCAGACAGAGGCGGCAGTCATGTTTTCCAGGGGAACAGCTATGGGCCACCTGGAAAATCTGTCAATAATTGTAAGACAATACCTGAGTTTGTTTACTACTGGAAGTTCGATGAGATCAAGATGTACGTGGTTGAATCTGATGTCCGGTACGTCAATATGTTTGGGAATGAGGCGGTTGTGCCGTTGTATTTTGGACCGTTGGCATGCGATGCAGTTTCGGGTCCATTCCAAAGCGTCTTTCTTGATGCCCGGCCAGATGTATTTTTGCTTCAGCATACGGGCTGTGGTCCGCCCGCTGGGATGAGAAAGCCCATGCACCGAGTGGAACGCTGCTCGCCTGAGGCTTTTTGGTATGAAAGGCCTCACCACTCCACTGGATATGTCAGATAAAATCGTATATTTGCCGTCAATGGACAGCTTTTGGAGTTTCAACGATGAATTGGTGTTCTCTTGCAGGTGCTGGAGCTCTTCGTCGCTCTGCTGCTCATCTCGAATCCTCTCCGCACTCAAGATAGTAGGCATGTTTATGGAACAAATCCTGGATAGTGCGTCAGCTACTGCATTGTCCTCACCCTTTAAGTAGACAATCTCGGTGGTGAATTGCGATATATAGTCGAGCTGTGTAAGTTGCCGAGGTGATGCTCTACTAGCCTTTTGTGAGAACGCATAAACAAGAGGTTTATGGTCGGTTTTAATGAGGAAATGACGTCCCTCTAGTATGTGGCGAAAAAATTTTATGGCTGCGAAAATTGCCAACAGTTCTCTGTCATACGTGCTGTACTTGGTTTCCGTAGGGCTGAGACAGTGGCGCTGTTGATGACAGGAAAGCGGTTCGTGCTGCTAAGGCGACACTTTCCTTGCAGTCTTCTAGGGCCTTTTCGGAGTCAGGGGTTCACGAAATCTTTCGCTTGTCCTTCTTCTTTGCGTCCTTGAGGTAGGCGTTGAGAGGAGCCTGGAGTTCTGCGGCATTTGGTACACACTTCCGATAGTAATTAATTATTCCTAGGAATCTCCTAAGATCAGCGATAGTTTCCGGCTTTGGAAACGAAAGGATTGCCTTGACACGGTCCTCCGGTGGTTTGAGCCCTTCTTTGTTGATCATGTAGCCCAGGTAGAGCACTTCTTCCTGGCCAAAGCGACACTTGCTGGGGTTAATCTTGAGCTGGTTTTGCCGAAGAATGGTGAATATTTGCTGTAGGTGCTGAAGATGTTCCTTATGTGTGTCAGACGCCACTATGAGGTCATCAATAAAACATCCAGCAAAGTCTATACCCCTCAAAATATTGTCCATATGTCTCTGGAAGGTTTGGGTGGCATGACGAAGTCCGGGGGGCATCCCCAGGAACTCATAGAGACCGAAAGGTGTGGTTACCGCAGTCTTCTCGATGTCCTCTGGTGCTACCGGTATCTGGTGGTAAGCACGCACGAGGTCGATGGTGGAGAAGATCTTCTTCCCATGTAGACGCTGAAACAGATCTTCAGGTACCGGAACCGGGTAGCGATCAGGGACGGTTTGTGCATTGAGACGTCTGAAATCTCCCGTGGTGCGCCATCCCCCTTGCTTCTTAGAGACCATGTGAATGGGACTGGCCCACTTGCTGCTGGACGGCCGAATGACGCCAAGCTCCAACAGCAGGTTAAAGTCATTCTTAGCTGCGCTGAGCTTATCACCAGCCAACCTGCGTACTCGTTCCACCACGGGCGGCCCCGTAGTGATGATGTGGTGAGCAACACCAGTGCCAGGATTGGCTGTAGAAGTCACCGACCGCCTAGTGATGTCAATGAAACTGCTTATAAGCTCTGCATACCTGCCCTCGGGATGCGGGTGAGAGAGAGCCTGCTCATCTACAGTTGAAATGTTGTATTCAGCGGTTTCAGCCAGTTTCCCGAGAACTGACAGCGACGTAAGAGGGTCAATAAGGCGTTGCTTGCGGAGGTCAATGAGTAACCCGAAGTGAGCAATGAAGTCGGCCCCTATAATTGCGGACTGAACGTCTGCTATGGTGAAGGGCCATGTAAAGGCACGGCGTAAACCAAGATTGAGTGTCAGGAGCTGATGACCATAGGTTTTGATGATGGCGGAATTGGCTGCGTAAAGCGTGAATGTTGATAATTCTAGTCTCTGCTTAACAAAGGCTCGTGGCAAAACAGAAACAACGGAGCCAGAGCCAACGAGGAAACTGCGATGTGATATTTTGTCGAATATATACAGGCGATACTCTTTGATTGGTTTGGTGTTAAAGCTGCTGTCGCCAATCACCTGCACTGACGACAGCTCAGTTAGTTTCCCTGTATCCCCGCCTTAGAGTGAGTACATGGAAGTATGCACCTTTTGGCCTTATCGCCGAATCGGCTATGATAAAAGCAGTGGCCTGACGAAGCTGGAGTTCGAGACCGGGATCGTGGCCGCCTCTCGGTGCTCTTGTTGAGCTTGCTTGACAGCTCAGCGAAGGCAGCTGCTAGGGTCCCGATGGATTTCTCCAGACTGCCCAACCTCTGTTCAATGGCGTTTCTGTTGTATTGCTGAGGAACCCCTGCAGACTGAGCGACACTAGTTGCCATAACCTGGACATCAGCTGGCAGCGGCTGAGCAGTGGTTGACATGACGTAAGCGCTGGTGTGGTTTTCCATGGCGCTATCTGCGGCTTCAGCAAGTTGGTCTAGGGTGCTGTTGTTCTGAACAGCCTTCAGTATCTTACACACAATGTCGGGTAGCAGCGCCAACCATTTGCTACGAAGGAGCTCTTCAGAAGCTCTATTTCCTGCGAGCGACCTCATCTCTCTTAGAAGATGGCTAGGTTTCTGGTTCCGAAGCTGTAGCTCTGTCAGGAGCTTGTATAACTGCCGATCAATTGAATCAGTGAAAAGTTTGATAACGTTTGTCTTCAAAAAGGTATACTTATCTTGTGCGGGCGGTGCCCTCAGGATGTCAGACACCTCTTTGAGAGCCTCCGGCTTCAAGGCTGCGACAACTGCTTCGTACCTCGAGTTGTCACTTCTGATATTGCGCGTGGCAAACTGCGCCAATTTGTATGAACCAAATTTCAGGATCATTTGGCCAAAACTCAGGCAGTTTGAGGTGGGTCATCGCCATAATGTGCGCTTCGTTGCTGGAGAGAGGAGCGCTGTAGTATGGTTGCCCCAGAGGCATATAATTGTTCAGGTTGCCGGGTTGCTGTTGCAGCAGTGCTTGCTGTTGTTGTAGCTGTGCTTGCTGCTCTTGCAACTGTGCTTGTTGTTGCTGCAATAGCTCTTCAGGAGACTGCTGGACTTGACTCTGAGAGGCACGACTCGGTGAGTGCTCTAGAGGCATCTTCGTGATGATGATCGTATGTGTTGGCACGTGGGTAACGCTGGGGTGAAAATCTTGTGCTAACGTAATCCGCAGGAATCACGTCGGGGTCACCATTTATAGTCACTTCGACTTCACCCAGGAAATAATTATGACCGCACGATTTGTAACACTTATTTATTTATTCAACCGTTATTAAGTTAAGTAATACAAAGTATGATTAGAAAAGATATCGCTGTTTGCTACGCGTGTGGCGTTAATAAAAAGATCTTGGTGTTAGTATTTGCTTTCGTGAACGACGATTAATTGACAACCCCTTTGACAGTTGCTCGTCGCGGCGCTGTGCGGTGGTATCATGCAACACCATGGGTGGAGTTGCCACATATCATCCAAAGTAACTATCAAATAAAGAAATTTATTTGCTTGTATTATTTATCATTTATTGTTACATATGTTTTCTGTCTTATCGGATGGCGTATTCTACGTTAAACTTAATGGCCGTGTCTCTGACACAGCCTGCTTCTTTTTTATTGGGCCAACATAGTGGGTATACTAAATACCCCTATTTCATATGTTTATGGGATAGTCGTGCAAGAAATGAACATTGGATGACAAACGACTGGCCGGTGAGAGAAAATATGGAGGTAGGAACAGCAAATGTGGTTCATGACCAACTGATAAGCCAAGAAAAAATCATTCTACCACCGCTTCACGTCAAGCTTGAGCTAATGAAACAGTTCATCGAAGCCCTTGATACGACAGGTGACTGTTTCGAATATGTGTGCAAAAAATTTCGAGTCCTTAGTATGGAAAAATTAAAAGCAGGAGTCTTCGATGGTCCTCAAATTCGTACCCTTCTAAAAGACACTGAATTCTTAGATTCATAGGAGGTCCTACAGAAAAAGTTTTTTGTAATTTTTTTTAAGTTAATTAATGAAAAGAATATATTTTTTTTATTTTTTTATTATTTTTATACAGGCGCGTAATAAAAATATAATTTAAATCCATATTGGTATTTTTAATTAGGTTTTTTCGTGAAATATTTAAAAGTATTTATCTGAAAAACTAGAGCCAATTGGACACAACTGATATTATTTTCGCAATCAGCGCCCCCAAATTACCCTAAATCGACTTAAAAATCTCAAATCAAACATAAATACAGTAAAATCTACCGTGCTACCCTGTTACATACGAGTATGTACTGTTATGTTTGTTTCGCTTTTAAAACTGAAAATGATGGATGATGATGAGGAAGAATGAGGGCTGCTGCCGAACGTCACTTTCATGTACGTGTGAATTGCCGATCGTGGCTGTGTGAAAAATTGATTATAGTCGGCGTCGCGGCAAAAGACAGTTACTCGTAAATTCGCACTGAGCAACTGGTCCTTAATATGGCTGATCTAACGTTCTTGCAAAAACTAACGAATAGCAGAGAAAATATAAATCAATTAAAATATGGATTTTGATTGGAGTAGTGACTAGGACAGTGACTCGAAAGAGGATAAAATGATAAATATTATTATATTGAGGAGAGCAAAAGTAATTCGAGAATTCGAGAGCGGCCTCGATTTTTTTCCAATTTTAAGACGATAAAGTTTTTCGCGACCGGTTTTGGGTAAATAAACGTATCGCAAAACTGTCAGGTTTGCTTTTCTGATTTCAAAAGGAATATAAATTACTTTAATTTGTATCAGGAATCCTGTTTTTATTTTGTTAGCATTACGATTTTATGCAATAAGGGAGATTCTGCAATCTGTTGGAGACATATACATCACAAAATATAATGTTGCTGAGAGAAAATTTTATAAAATTGGCAAAAGAAACAAGGTATTGCCAAGTAATTTGTAATCAATTAATTTTGCCTTAGGTGCCGTAGATACTGAGTTATTTCGGAACCGTAAACGATTACTTTCTATTAACTATGTGACAATCGACTTCATATCATGGACGATGTTGGGCGGTGGCAACGTTCCACTCATGATTCAATTTCGTCTAGAATCTGGCGAGTTTTATAACGGATATGACAGTACCACAAGCATTATGACGCCGCTATCCGAGGTTAATACCCATGTTGAAAATTTAATTAATTTCTCATTCGAGTACGAAATTGTGTGGAGCGATCATATGGTGTCTGGAAGTGTCGGTTCCCCATGCTATCCTTTGGACTACGCATGCACATCGCAAATGTATAGAGCATTATTGTAGCGACTGCCGCTTTACATAATATTTCCTGTGACCAACGCGATGAGGTTCCTCCGGAACTATCAGGAGATTTTCAGAATATTGTGCCTCACAATCGTTCTGGAGGCGATAATAATGCCAGCAGTTCTACTAGAGGGTCTCTGATAAATAATTATTTTGAAATCGTAATATGATTCCCACTAAAAAATATTTTAATTCCTTTTTAAATTAATATCCTATATAAAGAAATATATTTTAGCTAATTGTAATTTGCCAATCTTCGTAAGGAAAGAACACTTTGACCTCTTTTCACTACGAAATATATCCACTAATTTGAGCAAGAATTAAAATATATCAAGATACTATAACACAGTGTGACACTCAAAAATACCTGGGAAGTGATGTTATTTTTCTTGTAGGTCTTATCGAGTAGAACGAGAATCCAATTTTGGAATTTGTCAAACACCCCCAAAATCTCGAATTAACCTTAAAAACCGATTTTTCGAGCTTTTGCGCACTTCTTAGCCCATATCTTAGCTAATTAACAACCGATTTTCATTCTAAGAACGGTTTAAGAAATAAGAAGCTCAGACCTTTCGAAGGATATATAGATGTCTTAATAAAGCTGAAGAAATTTACTTGTTTTTACACAACAAACTTAAATTTTGCTACCCTTTTTCTTCTTTTTTTGACTTTGGCGATATTTTTAATTTAAAATAATAAATTTACAACGAACTTAATTTACTAATAAATATTATTAAATGAAAATATATAGATCAAAAGTGCTTTTTTGACCGTTTTTCCCTTAGGTCAGCATCGTCAGTTTCGCGTTGTTCTGACCAGCAATATTCTGCCATCATATTTATTTTGTTTTTTCCTTCGAAACGTTTTTCGATCGTAGCCATTTCTTGGTGGAAGTGTTCGCCTTGTTCATCACTGAACTGGCCCAGATTATGTGGAAAGTGTCCAAATGCTAATGCAAGAAATGAATTTTGATCGACATGTTGCAACCCATTTCCCCATATGCACTTAAAAATTCGTTTACAACCGTGATGTAGTCGTCGCTTCTGTTGTTCCCAAGGAAATTATCACATATCGCTACAAAACTCTTCCATGCACGCTTCTCAACACAGCTTAACTTGTTCATACAGGTAACGTCGCTCATAATTTTGCGAATTTGAGGTCCAATGAAAATACCTATATACACATATTATAAAAAAAATAAAAAACAAGTAGGTATGAAAACAAATTAACAAATACCGGCTTTTATTTTAGCTTCACTTAATTTTGGGAAGACAGTTTTAAGATGAAGAAAAGCTTCGCTATTAACATCCAATTTCTTTACAAATTGTTTCATGTATCCCAGCTTTAAGTGTAGTGGTGGTAAGATAACATCCTCAGATTTTACCAATGGGAGGCTTAAAACATTTTTCCTGCCTATCTGATTTGACTCTCGAGATGGCCATGCTTTGCGATCATAGCGATTGGATGCCCGACTATCCCATTCACAAAGGTAGCAAGGATATTTTGTGTAGCCACCTTGCATGCCAAATAAAATTGTCAACACTTTTAAGTCAGCGATGACTTTCCATTAATGCATGGCATAGTCGATCAACCGTAAAATTTGTTCCATCATTTCATACGTTTCTTTCTTGTTAACCCCATACGCGATTGGAACTGATGGTAAGAGATTTTCATTGTGTAATAACACAGCTTTTAAACCTAAGGGTGACATTACAGACTTCATTAAGGGAACACGTATGTATTTTTTTTTAGGGTACATACTTGTACACGATCCATCAATGAAAAGTCGCCATTCATCTGCATTATAATTATAATTTAAAGCCGAAATTAATTTGGGTACATTTACACAATGTACTACATCACAGTCATTGCCATCAGTTTTAAAACTTTCTCTAAGTATCAAAGTGAGGCCGCTTTTTCTACCCGATGTTATTTGAAAGTATTTTCCCACTAAATTCCACTGCTTTAGTCGTAAACCGAGGACTTCAGATTCTCGTTTCGATAAATGCAAATCACGCACGAGATCGGCGAAATCTGAATTTGAAACCAAATGCCTTTCCGTTGATTTTGATTTACAAGGAAGGAATTCTTCCTCTACTAAATATGTTTCACCAGCATCAATGGACTCACTTTTTGTAGGCACTTCGGCATATAAGTATTTTGGTTTTGTAACCGTAACAACATTCGCATACTTTACGTTTTTCCGCGATTTAAAATTGTGACTTAAAACGTTTGTGCCGAGCGGTTCTCTTTTTCTCAGCGCTTTTTCTCATAGTGTTCTAACACACGTGTTTTCAGTTTACATTATCTTTTACTTCTTTGAAACTCCTACTTGATTTGGATTGTGTGTCAAATTTCTTGATATCTGGTAATTAAAGCTAAAATGCCCTCTGGGCCCCCCATCATTGGGGTTAATCGGTTCGCCTTGCTAGCCGAAAACTCCAAAGTTAAAAAGAAAAAAAAAGAAAACTTCAATCTACAAAAATATAGATCTTTTCCCTGAACTACCCACGGTGCAAAAAAGTAACCCTTAGTTTGTGGTACTAGAATCCCTTGATACGAATAAAACTCTATCTCAACATTCATGTTTCGCGGTTCACCGGTCTTTCAATATAATTAGTAAAGAAATTCATTCAATCTCCGAACTTCGCGATGGCAATCTACTCTTGCTGGTTAATAGTGTAAGTGTTGCAGAGAAATTTCTAGCCTTAAAAGAATTATACGGCATCTGTCCAGTCAAGGCAAAATATCACGAGCACTTGAATTATAACAAAGGAACTGTTTACGCACCATTCCTTAACAACGTACCCGAAAATGAAATAGTGAATGAATTGGCATCCCAAGGCGTGGTGGCCGTGTACAAATTTCAAAAGAAAATTAATGAACGAATGCAACCGTCCGGCGTTGTACTTCTTACATTCGATCGTTTTCATATTCCTGAAAAACTAGACATCGCTTGGCGCAACGTGCGAGTGAGACAATACGTTCCTTCTCCAATGCGCTGCAAAAATTGTCAAATTCTCGGACACACTACCAAATATTGCAAGCGAGCCCCAGCATGTGAAAACTGCAGCCTACCCCCTCATTCCCCTGAAATATGCAAGCGCACATTTTGCGCCAACTGCTCTTCCGACCACCCGTCTTCGTCCAACAAATGCGAAAAATACATTCAAGCCAAAGAAATATTAAAGATAAAAGTAACAAAAAAATGCACCATGAGAGAAGCCATCAATATTCACAAAAACTCTTCGCCTTTATTTTCGGAATCATCTCCTTCATTCTCTTCTGTCGTTATGCAACCTGAACCAAACATGCAGCACATGCCAAATCATGCAATAACTAACCCATCCAACCTCCAAGAAAATCCCAATAAAAACCACAAGCAACAAAACACAAAACCTTCATTCTCTTTCAACTCTTCGCAATCACCTCAGTCCAACACAATTGTACCCAATAATAACATCATTGCTTCACACTCTCACTCACACATCATCAATAATACGACTAACAATGATCCACCACGCCATATAACTCAAAACAAAGAATCACTCAATAGCTACTCGCAAAACCAATACCCACCACAGTCCATCGATCAGCCACAAAATATTCCCCCACAAGAACTCGATATATCATCTCTTACTTCGGTATACAATTCTCTCGCTAACTCTTCTCTTGACATAACAAACATTGATGACAATTTCCAAATAAACTTCGACAATTACAATATGAGTCTCCGCAACTCTTCAGACGCCGCAATGGCATCTGACGCAGACTCTTAAATTTATCTCAACAAAAGAAACATCCACACTAACTCTTATATACCTCATTTAACTTTACCCCAAAACTTTTACTTTTTCGTTCATAATGACTTCCATAATGCAATGGAATATAAAAGGATACTCTAATAATTATGAAGAACTTCAACTTATACTGAAGCAATACAATCCGTCAGTTATATGCTTACAGGAAACCCACATACCCTCGAATGTAGCACCTCACCCACCTAAAGCATATACAGGCTATTTCCACAACTTAGCGCAAAACACGACATGCAAGCAAGGTATTTGCGTGCTCATTAAAAAAGACATACCCCACAAACAAATTAGCATAGTGTCAAATATCTCTACAATTGTGCTGGAAATAAACATAGGGTTTAAATTTTCACTGATATCAATGTACATCCCTCCAGACCAGAACTTTAATTCGAAAGATCTGTTTTCAATAATTGGTAATATTCCAAGCCCTATGCTATTATTAGGAGATCTAAATTCCTGGAGTCCACTCTGGGGCTCATCAGTAGCAAACTCAAGGGGTAAAGTACTTGAAGATGTTATACTAGCTTCAAACCTGACAGTTCTGAACGACGACTCGCCTACACATTTTTCAACCCACCAAAGCTTTTCAAACATAGATATCACACTCTGTTCAGCGAGTCTTGTACCTAAATGCAAATGGACAATTTTAAATAACTTACATGGAAGTGATCACTTTCCAATTTTCACTACGGTAAATTCTAGCATATGTGCCGAGAAAACAACTAAAAGGCCAAGATTTATCACCGAACTAGCCGACTGGTTGAAGTTCCAAGAAAGCTGCGTTTCAGAGTCATCCAAAATACCAGTATCAAATAACGTAAATAAAGAAGCAGCAAATATAAAAACTATTATTAGATCTTCCGCCCATCTGTGCATCCCACAAACGAAGACTTCTTTTCACCGACCCGCCGTTCCATGGTGGAACCGAAATCTAGCTATACTTAGGGCCAAGAAACAAGAATTGTGGGCAATATATAAGAAGAAAAGAACTGAAGCCAACTTTATTAATTACTAGAAAGCCAACGCGGCCTTCAGATACCAAGTAAAGGCAAACAAAAGAACTAGTTTAGAAGAACTTACATCTGCAATCAACCCCAATTCTAACCCTAAGCAAATTTGGTGTGACGTTAGAACGCTAACAGGTGATTTACGACAAAGCAAAATCTCCGTGATGTACACAGAAAACGGCATTCTCTCCTCTACGGAAGAGATAGCTAAATATTTTTCTTTTACTTGGTCAGAATATTCCAAAGACCAGAACTTTGGAGCAGATTTCATTGCAGAAAAATTAGACTTTGCTTCGGAATATAACCCATCTAAAATCTCAGCTTCCGCCAAAATGATTGAAAATGATATTACAATGACAGAGTTCGATGAAGTTGTTCAATTGGCTAAGGGGAAAACCCCCGGATACGACAGAGTATCCTATCCAATGCTTAAAAATCTGCCAATCAGCACAAAAAATAGGTTACTTAAACTTTTCAATACTATTTTTGAAACAGGCGTCTACCCACAGAGCTGGAAAAATGCAGACATCATTCCTATTTTAAAACCTAGCAAGCCTTTAGACCAAATTAGCAGTTATCGACCAATATCATTGTTGTCATGTCTCAGTAAAGTGTTAGAAAAGATAGTAGCAAAGCGAATCATGTGGCTCGCTTTAAGAGATAAACATATTAGTCACAACCAGGTAGCCTTTAAAACAGGGCAAGGTACATCTGACGCACTTCTCCACTTTGAACATTACTTGTCAACCGCCCTATCGAATCGGAATCATGTATCAGGTTTAAGCTTAGATTTCGAGAAGGCGTTTGATAGAATCGGTGCTCACGTAGGCAACTCAAAAGTTGGCAAACGGGCAAGAAAATCTACAACATAGTGAAAAGTTTGTTAAATCATCGGACTTTTAGGGCCAAAATAAACAACAAGTACTCTGATAGAGTACATCTATATAACGGCATACCTCAGGGTTCGCCTATCTCCGTAATTCTTTTTATCATTGCCTTCGATGAAATTAGTAAAATAATAAACAAACAGAGACTAGAACATTCTATTTACGCAGATGATGTTTGATTTTTTCAAAAACCAACTGCGTAACCCAAACTCTGAATAGGCTATCGAATGTGATGGATGAAATTTATATCTGGTCAAAAAAGTCAGGAGCTAGTCTATCTTACGAAAAATCAAATTTTCTACACATATGTAGAAAGAAAAATTGTCAAAACTTTAATTTTGTATACAGAAATTACAATATTACTAACGTTAAATACCTCAAAATTTTAGGTATTATTTTTGATAAGTCTCTTAACTTTAAGGAACATTGTAAATATATAAGAAAAAAGCTTAATGCTAGATTAAACATCATAAAGTACCTAACTTCTAAGCACAGTAAAATACACCCGGACACTCTTCTAAATATAACGAAATCTTTGCTATTGTCAGTGATTGACTACGGTCTACCTATTTATGGACAGTGCGCTAAAAGTACAATATCGGCTTTATCTGCACCCTATCACAACGCTATTCGTAGGAGTCTTCGTGCCTTTCCCACAACACCAATAAAAAACCTGATGGCAGAGTCTGGTCTCCCTTTCATTGGCGAACGTTATAAGCAAAGCCTTCTCCGCTCAATAAGTAAACTATACTTCACAAATAAGGCGATCCTGCGCAAAGATGTTGCAAATGCAACCAAAAGAAGACGTCGGATGAAGAAGCCTTCAGCTATATATAATGCATTACTGAACGCGAAGGAAGTCAACATCCTTTACAATCCTACGCTTACTAAATCAACCAAATTTCCTCAGTGGATGCTCCCTCCATCCGTTTTTATCTCGAAACTTTTAGACTACCCCAAACAATCAACGAGCCCCTAAATATATCAAAAAACTTTTTTGGAATCTAAAAGCAACTCAGAGAGAAAAGGCTGGAAGTTCTTATTTACGGATGGCTCCAAAACAACTCAATCGACGTCTTTTGCGGTAGTATCTGAGAAAGGGAAAGTTATCAAGACGGGACTGCTTTTCCCGCACAGCTCGGTTTTCGGGGCTGAATTAATCGCCATATACCATGCTATTAAGCACTCCACAACAACTAAGGGAAAATACATAATCTGCTCCGATAGCAAGTCGTCCGTCGCTGCGCTGCAAAACCCACACAATAAAGAGCCTCTTATTGAAAGTTCAAGAGATCTTTTGATACAATATTCTTCAAAAATAAAAATCATGTGGGTACCCGGCCACTGTGGCATCATCGGAAACGAATATGCAGACATCGCAGCTAAAGAAGTCTACCAGACACCCTGTATATACTTCGAGCCTTTGGTTAAAACAGACATCCTTCGACAAGTAAACAACCACGTTAGGAAACTAACTGCGACTAACTGGCAAACGTACCAACATGGATACAAAGTTTACAATCAAAATCGAATCAAGCCAACACTCCCGGTCTCAGCGACGGCAGATCAACTACGAATTATCACCAGACTACGCATGGGGCACACAAAGTTAACGCACGAATATCTGTTAAAAGGGGAACCGCCTCCTTATTGTGCAGCATGCAACTGCGCACTGTCCATAAAACATATCCTCGATGAGTGTATAAAATATAAAAATGCGCGAGTTAATATATTTGGAAATGAATTGCCCACAAATGTGCTAAAGACCTTAGATATTGAAAACATAAAAAAAATCTTTAACTTAATATACCAAAATAACCTTTTGTACTTAGTGTAATCATTTATTTACTTCTGTACATATTTTTAATATTATCTTATTCTGAAGTATTTTATAATAGATTATAAAATCTTTTAGTAATAAGTCAGGCCGATAGTCTTAGTTACTAGTTGCCTTGCCAAATGTAATGTAATTATTTATAATTATATTTCATACAAATAAATAAATAAAATAAAATTCTGGCTCGTACCAGCGACTCGCACTATAAAACCTTTCGAAAATCTTGTTATATATTTTTACAACACCAATATTATTTTTAAAATCACGCCGATGACTTGTATCCGTAAATAAGCCACAAATGTAGCAAAACTTATTACGCTTGTCGCACATTTTAATTTTACTTTACCACGATTTTTATCCAATTTAACAGCAAACACAAAAAAAGATAAACAACACGTGTACTTCAGTATAACGGAAATTTATAAAGATTTCAAAATTGAGTAAAAACTCAAAAATTAAGTGATAATTTCCTTGGGAACAACAGAAGCAAATTTTTGCAAAAATTTCGTTCTTATAAAAAGTAAAATAACTCTGTCACTTTTTGGCCGATTTTTTAAAGGAAGCATTTGTTGAACTCGGTATTAAACGTACTCTGAATCTAATCAAAACTCATTTTGTGTTTTTATAAAATAGTGTGTGAAAATATCGCCAAAGTCAAAAAAAGAAGAAAAAGGGTAGCAAAATTTAAGTTTGTTGTGCAAAAACAAGTAAATTTCTTCAGCTTTATTAAGATGTTTATATATCATTCAAAAGGTCTGAATTTCTCCTTTCTTAAACCGTTCTTAGGATGAATCACTTCCCAGGTATTTCGACTTCATTCTTTTTTGAAGCACTGTGTAATACATTACAGTTTCTCCTTCGTAATCAGTAACTTTAAGTATTCAAAAAAGTTGGCTTGTCCTTACTTCCTTGAATTGAGTTCAAGTTGCTTGTTTCTTATCCAACAATATTGTATCGGTTGTCTTGCATTCGATAATAATATAATATTTTTATAATTTGCCACTGAAGTTATTAACAAGTCAATCTCATTCAGAGCGACATTGTTGCTTTTTTCTGCCATTTTACGAGTTATTATAAATTAAATTTGTTAGCATTTTAACCAAGGCGAATTTACATAAGGTGGTGTTGACCGACCAAATGAGTTGATGTTTGTTTTTCGTCTTGCTGGAGTGAACGTCAAAATAAATGTGCTGCTTATATTCGGTTTAAATTCTAATTGTCGTTATTGTAAAATTCGTGTGTCGTGATATTTACGATTTTTTATATTTTTATTTGAATATAAAAGAAAAGGAAAGTGCGCGTTGTGTTACAAGCAAGTTGAGCGAGGTAAAGGACCTTTTTTCGAGTTCGAAGTGACTAACCGAAGCGGCTATTCTGGAGCAGTATATGTCGAAACCAGCTTGAGGGTAAGGAAGTGATTTGATCGAATCACTTTTCAAGCGCGGATATTGCACGCATCGAAAAGTATGCGAGACGCCGTTGTGTGTTGCTAGTTCATACAGTTTAATATCATTAACCAGGTATATTAATAAAGTGGGTAGGCTTTCATAAACTAAAAGCCGAAATTTCGTATTGTTCATAACACAACTTTTCTTCTAAATCCAAAGGAAATTTGCACATATTTCATTGTACGTACAACTCGAAGTATGCACAGCTATCGGTGTTGGTGGATTAACTTCTGACCTCAATTGATCTTTCGATGGCCACGCCTATTGCAGCGCCTGCAATACTATGTATACAACTGTATGCTCTACGACATACATATTTAACCGATCATTATAAGCATGGTCAGTCTACACCGGCGTTGCTGCTTTGCGCGCAATAAGTGTACATCTATGCACCATGTTTAAGTGGGACTTGTTTCACCTATCGTTTGCTAACTGCATGCCCTGGATCAGCTACACAAGAGTTAAAACCTTGTTTGGTTTCGTGTACACCACTGCGCACTGGCCTGATATTTTGTGACATAGCGTTTTAACCAATTTCTTAAGGTTCTCAAAACTATCCATTTAACAGGGTTAATCGAATAAAAATTCTGAAAAATTTGTGGTTGAAATATATCCAATTGCACCTAAGTTATCCTACCAATAAGAAATGCTAAGCTCAGCAAATCCAAAAAAAATTAATTCACCTTGATTTCAACTTTAAAATACACATTGAATAAACCGCACTTGTAATCTATTTGAGTTTATTTGTATTTGTACAAATGTCAAAATAAGTAGCGATGCTACCATATTCTTCAATAAATATTTTCCATACTAGAGTCCATTATGAAACACACATTTGTGTAATATCTTAAATTGTTCTTAGCTATACCTTTTCTTGTCAAGAATTTAGTTCAACTTAAGTTTAGAGGGTAAACTGGCCCTCAATATCCTATCTCGAAGACTAATTTGAACTAGTAACAGAAGACTTATTTGAACTAATAACAGAATCTTTGCCAAAACATATATTTGTACCCACGAAAACAAAAATTATTAAAATCGGTATAGAAGTGGAGCAAAGCTCAATTTTGAAATAAATAAAACTTTAAATTATTATTATATTTTATATCATAGAAAGTATAAAAAGGTGTAAACGGGGCGTAAATATAACTGCAACAAGCAGCAACCAAAAATAATTAATTTGCAATGAAAAAGCCAACAACTTCCAAAGTTGAACTTGAAGTGAGAACTTTTCAGGTGATGAACAGAAGAGTGCTCCCTTTGACAAGATTTTGGAGCAATAGTTAGAAGAGATTTCTCACGGATTCAAGAGCATATCGAGTATAAAGAATTACCAATACTTCTTTGTTTGCTCTATTTTACATAAAAGGTATTATATTTATTTTAACTTTTTTTGTTCAAAATTATATCGTGCCTTCAGGATTCTCAATAAACTTTCGTTTGATACTCACATTACTAGCGGTTTACTTCAAAAAGATTTTATATTTATTTAAAAATTTTTAATACACGGCAACATTTTTCCAGATCATATGCGGAATACGGTTGGGCTTAATTTTTATCTATAACCTTAGGTTTGACATTTATGCCACTATATTTAACTTAATTACTTAATACCGCTTATCGACTTAAATTTTCAATACGTGGCATCTTGTAACTTTTGTAATTTTTAGTCAAAAAAGAACTCCGCTCATCTGCAGTAATATATTTTTCCAATGGTGTTTTTGGTTTTGAAATCGGTTCAGTCGAATTGCCAAAAGACGACACTGTTCAAGAGTACATCGCGGCTAAAGAATTTTCACTAACTTTTCGTTTGATACTCACAATGCTGTGTTTTACTTAAAGAAGATATTAAGAGGTTTTACGAAACCCGGATTGAAAAGGTAAAAGAATAACATGGAATATTTTACTTACAATTTGTAAACCACTGTAGGGGTATTGGAAATTTCAGCCAAAATAGTAAGAAAATATGTTATTAGCTCTTGCCGTTGCTGATTATGGGCAGTATATAGAAAAAAGTATGCATATATTTACTATTACTTAAACTTTATCATCCTCAATAATTCTGCACTTTTACTTGCTTCTGCTTTCTATTTATTCTTTTAGTTCCATATAAAAATGAGTTTTGTTTAATCAATGAATGGAATCAAATACAATTAAAAAAAGCTCTCAAAAATCAGCGGTAATACCCAGTTAAATACTAAAAAGCTGCACTTTGGTATACTCAAATTTAATGCGATACAAAACTACGTACTCGAAAGTTGTCTGAAACTTTCATTTTAAAAAGTTTGTAATTTTGATGAAAATTTGTTTAGTTATTATAAACTTTGCTAAGCATTAAAACTTGATTTTATATGGGTTGTTCGAGAGTGAACTGCATTTTAATTAAAAAGAGACGAAATTATATAAAAGAAAAATAAATAAGAGAAAATGTGTCAATATGTGGTGATTAATTTGCAACGGAGTATAAAGATGTTTACTTTAGTTTCGTTTTGGGATCATATTTAACCAATATTTTATACGGAGTTTATGAAATTATTATATATTTAACAAAAAGCCAATAGAAGTATTTAACCCTAGAACACACACCCAGAAAATACCACGTAAACACACACCCGGGATACGTTTGTACCCGGGACCTTATTTTGCGGTTTTTTTAATGCTTATTCAACCGATTTCTATCAATTTTTTTGAAATGTATATTTTAATATATAACAAGTATTTTGTCTTTTGTTTCATTCGAATATTCCTACTGGTTCCAGCGATATGGGCAAATAAAGTCAGGACATGCAACAGTGGATTTTTGTTTTTGTTGTTGTCCTGATAAATGCAAAACAAAATAATATAATTTATAGTAATATACTTGTAGAGTAACAACGAATACACATTTTGGTTTTTATTTCATTGAAATATTCTACCTGGTTCAAAAGATATGTGCAAAAAGGTCGCGCAAGGTATGGGTACGTACATACATAGGTAGCAAATACACTGGTATAACTTGTTTTTGTATTTTATATGCAGCTGCAAGGGTTGTTTTCACACGAGGTGTTGTTTTAAATGCTGCCTGTTGATATTTTCATTATTGTTTTGGTGCTCAAAAGTGTAAGAAGTGAAAATATAAGTGAAAATAAATATAACTGAAATTATAAATAACTGGATACGAAATGACTTCAAGAAGAAACGAATATTTATCAAGTGCAGCATATAGAAGGTAAAAAATGTAAAATAAGCAACAATGTAAACATATACTAATTTTTTTTATTATGCAGGCTAACTGAGGAACAGCGAGAATCATATATACAATCTTTATTTGATGAAATTTGTGACGATGACGCTCCCTATGACTTCGACTCAGAAGAAGAAGAAGAAATTCAAATCAATGACATTGAAATTGCTGATGACGATGCTGAAGTTTCGCAAAGTGCCGCAGAAGTATTACCTGATTATGCGGACTATGAGGATGATGAAGAAGACGATGAAGAAGAAGAAGTAGAAGAAAATAATGAATTACCTGCTAGTGCCGAAAAATTTGTTGCACGTGATGGTACTGAGTGGATGAAAGAACCAAATGTAAGTCGTCAGGTACTCGGACAAAATATTATAAGAGAACGTTCTGGACCAGCTAGATGCACTGAAATGTTGTCAATAGAGCAAACATTCAAATGTTTCATGAACGTTGAAATGGCTGATATAATTATGCGCCACACAAATAAGTTAGCAAAAGAAACTTATAATGCTTACAACAATGCGCATCCAAACACAACTCCTAAGTCATGGACGCCTGTGTCAATAACAGAGCTGTATGCATTTTTTGGCATACTTATAATGACTGGTGCGACCCATAGCAATGGAGAACATGTTCGAGATTTATGGAGCGTCAAAAACTATCCTTTATATCGCGCCACAATGGGAGTCAACCGTTTCTGTTCGATATTGCGTTCCTAAGATTTGATGATAAAAACACGCGTGCAACACGCTTACTAACTGATAAAGCAGCACCGATCAGTGAGTTGTGGACGATGATGAACAATAATCTTGCTGCACATTACAAGCCCAGCTCATGCTTGACGATTGATGAACAATTATTTCCTTACCGTGGACGCACACGGTTTACGCAGTACATACCGTCAAAACCTGCTAAATATGGTGTCAAGGTTTGGTGGATTTGCGATGCCACAAATGCATATCCACTGCATGGACAAATATCGGGTGTTTTTTTTACAGGTTTGTTTTTCGAATAGAGATAAAACTGGCATTTTGTGGTCAAATCTGGCAACTCTAATGTCATTTATGTTCAGTTTGGTTTGCCATTTCATCATGAACAGGTTGACAAAAGAACAACGCTTGCAAATCGTGCAAATTTATTTCGAAAATAATGGTTCAGTTCGCGAAGTTTACCGCGAGCTCCGTCAATTTTATGGTCGACATAATCGTCCATCAGAGCAATTAATTCGGTTAACCATGGATCGTTTTCGCACTACGTTTACTCTATGTGATAATACGCATCCGCAGAGACGTCGAACAGTGCGCACCGAAGAAACAATTGCCGCTGTAGAGCAAAGTGTTGAAGAGGACCCGAATGAATCGATTCGCCACCGTTCACAGCAATCGGAGCTTTGTCCATCAACTTTATGGAAGATTTTGCGCAAAGATCTTGGCTTGCGACCTTACAAGATCCAGCTTGTGCAAGAATTAAAGCCGCGAGACCATGCAATGCGTCGTGATTTTGGTGTATGGGCCGAAAATGAGATTGATCTCGATGCTGATTTCCATCGCAAAATTTTGTTCAGTAATGAGGCTCATTTTTGGTTGAATGGCTACGTCAACAAGCAAAATTGCCGCATTTGGAGTGAAGAGAATCCACATGAGACCCTTGAAACGCCATTACATCCACAAAAACTGACTGTTTGGTGTGCTCTATGGGCTGGTGGAGTCATTGGGCCATTATTCTTCCGCAATAATGCTGGAGAGGCTGTTACCGTTAATGGAGACCGGTATAGAGCCATGATAACCGACTATTTTGTTCCCGAATTGGATGGCATGAATGTGGATGAGCGCACGTCACAATCGATTTATTGAAGGAAACATTCGATGAGCGCATAATTTCGCGGAATGGACCTGTAAATTGGCCACCAAGATCGTGTGATTTAACACCATTGGATTATTTTATTTGGGGATATGTGAAGTCGCTCGTCTACGCCAACAAACCAGAAACGTTAGGGGAATTGGAAGCCAACATTCGTGGCGTTATTGCCGACATACGGCCCCATATGCTCGAAAAAGTGGTTGAAAATTGGACCTGTAGAATTGGCTTTATTCGAGCCAGCCGCGGCGGTCACATGCCCGAAATCATATTTAAACATTAATGGCATAAAATTATCCTTCCAATAAAGCCAAATTGATGGACCTTAAAACGATTTTCTTGTGTTTTATTTCAATTCGAAGTTCTATACCCCTAAAAAAAACACTGGCCAAGCAGAAACTGGTAGGGAAACGAACCAAGGCGAACGAGTGGTGAAGGATTTGTCTGCCAAATACCAAGGAAGTGGCCGAAACATTACAATGGACAATTTGTTTACGACCTTGCCAGTTGCAGAACTGCTTCTCACCTGGAAACTCACGATCGTTGGAACTTTGCGCAAAAACAAATCATATATTCCTCAAGAAATGAAGCAGAACAAAAACAGGACAATTGGTTCAACGACATTTGGCTTCAAAAATAATGTGACAATGTGCTCTTATGTTCCCAAAAAAAAATAAAGCAGTAATTTTGCTTTCGACCATGCATAATGATGCTGAAATAGCTGACAGTGGGAAACCTGAAATAATTGAATATTATAATCGTACCAAAGGTGGTGTTGATCGAATGGACCAAATGTTTGCGGAATATCCAACACAAAGACAAACAAAACGATGGCCACTAGTGATGTTCTTCAACATGTTCGACATTACAGCTCTTGCAGCCTACATTGTCTACGATTTGAATAACCCTATGTTGCCTTGGAGAACAAACAACAAGCGTTAGCAGATCCTGCGCAGCTTGGCTGAAGCATTGTGTATTCCCATTATTGAAGCCAGAGCCATAAATCGTCAAGTGACGCGAAATTTTTCGACTAAAATTGCTATTGAAGCATATTTCAACCGACCGGTGGAATCAATGGTGTCAACAGCAGCACCAACATCTGCCGCAGCGCGCACGCCAAAACCTGTGTCCGGATCTTGCTATTTATGTTACGCACAAGAGGAAAAACGCCGTTGAAAAACCAGAAAGCTGTGCGCCAAATGTAAGAAGCCAATGTGTCTTGAACATTCGGTCACATCAACAAATTGCTCTATTTGCCATGATTTTCCTTAGATATAAGATGCATTTTTATAATTTTTATAATAAAAGTCAATAATATAATGTGTGAAATGAATATTTTTAATTTTTCAAATAAAAAAATAATATAAAAAATGTTTTTTTTTGATTATTATGATGATTTTTACTATTGGGGTACAAGCGTATCCCGGGTGTGTGTTGACGTATATAATGTGTTTGGAAGGCTGTAGCTCCTGAACCAATGGTCCGATCTGGTTCAAATTTTGAATTTGAACTCAAAACTAAATAATCTTCCTAGATCCGGTATAGCGGTATAGAGGTATAGCGGTTCAAAAGTTACAACACTTCAAAGTTGAAAGTGGATACATTTGTACCCGGGTGTGTGTTCTAGGGTTAAAAAATGTTTTACAATAAATGGTTTGTATATTTCGTAAGTATTGTAAGTTTTTATGTCAATATTTAACAGGAAGCCATTAAAAATATGCATTGGAAAGTGCGAAACGTGCGTAAATTTCGTACTTAATTCCATTGAAAGCACATATTTTATATATTTATAGATATATATAAAAGTATATACATATATATTTATATACAATCATCTGAATTTGTAAATATAAACAATTAAAAAACAAAAATAAATTCAACTGATATCTCCATCACTCCACAGTTACAGACTTAGCTAAGTTTCGTGGACAATCAACATCGCAGCCACGTAGCACGGCAATATGATACGAAAGTAATTGCATTGGAATGACTGTAAGAATGCCTTGGAGACAGTCCACTGTGCGTGGAATCTCCAGAGAGCGAGATGAAAAGGACTTAGTCTCTTCGTCGCCTTCCTCACAGATTATAATGGGGCAGCCTTTACGTGATGTCACTTGTTGCAGAGCATTAATACATTTCACATAAACTGGATCACGGAGTACAATCATCATCACAGGCATGCGATCATCAATAAGCGCCAATGGACCATGCTTAAGTTCTCCAGCCATAATGCCTTCACTGTGCATATAAGTCAGTTCTTTTACTTTCTATATTAAACAAATTACAAAAGAAGATAGTGGATACAGTACGAGTATAATATGCAAAACTAGTGGCTAAAAAATCGTACTCACCAACGCGCCTTCTAAGCATGTTGCAAAATTATAACCACGCCCCATAATCAGTAAGGATTTGTGATGGAATAAGTCTTTGGCTAGCCCCTGCACCTTTTTATCAAGTTTTAAGACCTCTCTTATCTGATCCGGTAACTTGAATAAAGCCTGTATAATTTCTAAGCGACGTTGCTGCAGCGATAGCCGATCTTCTGACATCACAAGAGCAAACATTACTAATGAGATGAATTGCGACGTATAGGCCTTCGTAGAAGCGACACCGATTTCAGGCCCAGCATTGATGTGGACTCCACAATGAGATTCACGACATATACTACTGCCAACTGTATTTGTAATACCCACAATTAGAGCACCTCGCTGTTTGCAATATCTTAAGGCCATTAAAGAATCGGCAGTTTCTCCAGACTGAGAGATGAAGAAGCAAACATCGTCACGAAAAATGGGTGTGTTGCGATCGAGAAAATCGGATGCCAGCTCTACCATAACCGGCAACTCAGTAAGTTCTTCCAATAGCTGCCGGGTGGCTACAGCGCTGTGGTATGAAGTGCCGCAGCCAATTAACATTAGTCGGCGACATCGCTTAATTTCGGGAATGAAGTCCTTAATACCGCCCAATACCACGGTATTGGAATCAAATCTCATACGGCCCCGCATTGTGTTGACCACGGACTCCGGTTGCTCAAAAATTTCTTTTAACATGAAGTAGTCGTAATTGCCCTTCATGATCTGCTGAATTTCCATTTTTAATGTGGTTATTTCACGCGCATGCGGGTCATCTAGACATTTCTTAAGACGGTGGATACTCAGTGTGCCGTTTCGAACGGCGGCCACGTCATCATCCTAAAATACATAAATTTGAAAAACTCATTTATTTACTCAGTTATTATAGAGATGCAAAACTATTATAAAAAAAGGTAGATCCATTATGCACTTACATATATACAAAATATATATCTGTTCTTGCTTAATGCTAATGAAACTCTAGCCAAATTTAAAGGTGATCTATTAACAACGAATACTTATTACGTACCAATTTTATTATTAACCACAGACGTTAATTTAGAAGAGAAAACTGAATTTTTTTTTGTGGGCAAGCCTTTTTTTTGGATTGGTTGGTTATTTTAATAGTAAGATGAAGCAAAACGAAATTTAGTTACTGTTATGTTATTGAAAAATCTATTTTGGTTCCTGTTTTTTATATGTTAATATTTTAATGATGAAAAAATTTTTTGACCTCCATATAGATGCTTTGCTTTAGTTTTAGAGCTCAAGACCGGGTTGAATAAAACAACCAGTAACAAAAGCAAACTTTGAGTGGAAAAATTTGCAGATTTTAACTGAGTGAAATTGGAAAACTAATCCTAAAATATACAAAACTCTCAAAATCCAAGAAAAATATTTTATTCCTTAAACTCTTCTCTTTGAACATGTTCCGCCCTCCTTTTAAAGTTTGTAGAAAGATAATTTAATTAATTTGTAAAACAAAGAATTTTCTTTGAATTGGATTGCATTATGTTCTTCATTAAACAGCATAATTGAAACCCACTAGTTTTTAAATTGTTGGCAGCATATGATTTCAAATATCCGATGAGGCAACCTTATCCGAAATGTCAATAATCTGTTTCTTTATCAAACAAAGGAGAAATGGAACTACCTCATTTTTTGTATCATGGTATCGGCTATCGACTTTTTCTATGGTTTTCGAAAAAATATCAAAACCACCGCTACTTTTAACTAATTAGGTAAAAGTCGGTAACTGCCACTAAAACCAAAACACGCTTAATTTTAATAATTTTTTTTTCGATTTTCGCAATTCTAAAAAAGCACGTCTAAAAATCTCCCTTTTTAGCAGAATTTTGGGAAGAACAAACTGAAGTAGATAAAAAAGTGAACAGGTTTTAACAGCTCTTATAGCTAAAACTGTCATTCTAGCGTAGTTTCCTACCCTAAAAATCTGAGATTAGTGGTGGGAAGTGAAAAAACTGCACTGTTGTTAAAGAGCAGGAAGAAAATACATGGGGAATTTACGTTTAAGACCTAATTCGTTTTTATTTGTATAGAATTTTTAATTATAATTTTTTTAATAGTTTTAATAAAAAATAATAATCATAATAATAATAAATATCACTAAACAAATCGCATCTTTCATGAAAGTTTCGAACATGGTTGCTTTTGCCATTTAATGAATTTTTATTCGAATAGCAGCGTTCTTTTGCAACTCGGGTACAAAGAAACGGGCCTATTATTAAGATCACTGAAAGATATACAATTCTGTTTAGCGCGAGAAGGGTTTCCAATATATGTATATGGAGAATCGCAAATTAAATTTTGAAAAAAATAATGCTCTCAGGTTCAGGACCGCCAAATCTAAAATGAAAGCCGAGTAGTGTATGTTTCCATTGTTTTCACTTGACTCTTACTTTCCTCCTTTTCGTAAGCGTAAAAAACATTTTACTGAATTTATTCACAAAATAAAGGTACCGATATGTCGATAGTGCCAGCGATAGCGTTGCAGCTCTAATACATTCTGCACATACATAAAAACTTACATATTTATAAAAATGTGTGGTGACATGGGCACATCTAACAGATAGTAGCAGAAGAGTAATTAATTTAATTTTTTATTATTTTAATAACCCTTGAAATAGCAAGGTTTACTAACATTTCGGCGTCTTAAGGTAACACCAAAATGCATGCCAGAATTTTATTTGTTATACCACTGCTACCTGTTTAATGTGCTTTGGTGGGGATCTTACCTCCAAATATATGACACGATTAGTGTGCTCGATGACAGCTGAAGCATCCGAAGCGAAAAAGTACTCAACTTCTTTCTCCTCCAGTGGCATAAATTCTGAAGAAATCTCATTTCGCGGCAGCACTGGCAAATCACGAGTTTGTCCATGAGGACGATGTTCTTTTCGATTAGATTGTAAATTATCAGAAGAAAAGCGAAAGCATAAGCAATTGGTTACATTTAAGCATTTGATTTGAAACGTATTTACAATTCGATTTTGTTTGAGTATGGGCGTAAGCATATATACATATAAAACTAAGTTAGTTTTTAATAAATTTCCACAAACGTTCATTATAAACCGGTGTTTAATGATATAAAAAAACTAGTTGGAGTTAAAAAAAAGTTGTAAAACTAGTAGTAAAACTTTACTCACAGTAATTAACAGATGTGATGACATAAAATAAATGTTTGAAAATTAAACAAATACATTAATTTACTCATTTATGACGATCTAATAATAACCCACTGGGGGTGGATGCCTAGTTTCTAGTTTATGCTGGAAAAAGAAACATACTAAGTAAATACATACTACGTTTATACGTAAATGTGTGTGTTTAAATGTTGGGTTAAGCAGAACCTTAATAAAGTATTTAATGATTTTTTACTTGAATTATTATTCCGTTAGTACTTAGTTAAACATAAATTAAATAAAATTTGCCATGCTACCTTGTTATGAATGTTTGATTATGTTGGTTTCGCTTTTTAAATGTGAAAATGATGGGTGGTAACTAAGGTGTTTTCATTTGGTTGTAAAAGAGGTTATGTTTACGTAATCATTTAGTAATTTTGTTATATCTGTCGTGTTGTTGTTTCCCACAAAATGTTTAATAGAAGTCGCCAACATTTGCCAACCCTCGAAGCGAGATAATGAGCCAATTTCTTTGTAGCGTAGTTGCAAAAGAACAACAGGTAGGATAACGAATTGCATGTAAAGCAACAACACTAGCTCGGAAAAATATGCGTTGACCCAACTCGGTTAAATGATATCCGACCTGAAATGTAGTGTTGGAAAGTGAAAAAACTGCGCTATTGTGAATTAACCCTAAGAAAATATATGGAAAATTTAGATTTAAGACCTAATTCGCTTTTATTTGGGTAGTATTTATAAACTACATAAACCTAAAACTTGCCGGCACAACTATTTTCCATTCCTGAATAGCGCTAAACATCGCAATTTTCATGAAAGAGGCTTCCTTTTGCAAATAAAGGAAATTTTATCCGAGTTGGAGCGTTCTTTTGCAGCGAGGTTATATTAAAACGGGCCCAATATTGGAATCTCATACCAATCAGATATTTTTTTTGACGAAGGCATTTTCTGTTTACCTATTCTTCATTGTTTTATTTGAGCACGAACGAATAAATAATGCCATCTTCACACCTCCCATTGATTATATTAAAGCAGCTGCAATTAAACTGGCATATTTGTATAAGCCCCAAATTTAAGCTTTTCTATCCTGCTGAAGATCTTAAATTTAAACTTAATATAAACTATAGATGTGTTTTTCAGTGAGTGTTTAAGGCCGGCTTAAGTATGGATATTTTCCAGTGTAACACAGTTTTTTCTATATTTAGATCAGTGCCAGGCAAAACCGAACGCACACACACACACAAATATTTCATATTTGTACAAGTTGCAAAGAAGCGTTGCCGCCGTCGAATTGTACGTGTTATAAGCTTACGCACAATACCGGCGAAAGGAGAATTTAGTCGAATAAGTTACAATTTCATTGACTGTAAACTAGACTTTACATATAATGAAATTGTAATTTTTAAACAACAATAAGATTGATTAAATTTTATTTTATTTATAAATATTAAAGTAATAAACCAATGACTGCTTTAGGGTGTCTACTGATTTGATTTCGCCGCATCCGCTGGCATCGGCGATATAATGAAATCAATCACCGCGACTGGTCGTCGCGTGAAATTCGTTGGACGCGTTGGTTGTGTGCGTTATTGTTGTTGTTCTTGTTCTAACAGCATAAAATATTCCCCATAAAATTTTGGGGAATGCTACTGAAGTGACAGTATCATAGAATCGATGTTAGTGTGTTCTATTTTTGTTGTTTTTTGTGTGCCTTCTCATACCTGTCAGTGTGTTCTATTTTTGACAGCGAGAGTTTGGGACGATTAATTCGCCATTTGGCGGTAGTGTGCGTAAGGTCTAACCATAAATTGCCGCGTCAAGCGCCAACTAACTGTCAACATTTTTCGTGCCCATACAATTTGTATGAAGTATGCAACAATAACTCAGCGCTAGCGCCGAGCAAATATAATTTTCAATTTTGATAGCGCGTTAGGTGAGAAGTGAGAAAGAAGGGAACACAATTGTGAGAGATGAAGAGGCAAATAAAGTAAAACACTCTAAGACAATGAGAAAACGTCGCGATTATTTAGGTACGACGTGCGCTGCCATTAGTTGGCGTTAGAAATTTAGGTACCATAATATGCTATTAGTGTTGTTTTCAGTGAAATCAAGCAGAGAATGAGTGCTGCTGTCAAACATGGCTTCCGTGTACGAGCGAATTGCCAATCGTGGCTGTGAAAAAAAAAGATTATAGTTAAAAGAACAGAAAAACGTATAAGCTAAAAGAAAACTAATAGCCTATTTAAAAATAAATATTTTCACGGTATGCCTTCAACTAATATGATTTATAAAACAACACATATGCATATATATAAAACATAAATTAAAAAATAATTACTATTTCTGATCGAAAAATAAAACTGTTCAAATTATTGATTATTTTCGATCGGAAACCAACAATTCTAAAAAAAAATCATTATCAATTATTGTTATTGATCGCAAGTTTCAAAAGCTTATCTAATGATTGAATATGAATTCTTTTGATAGAACTAATACCACTAATACCACTAACAATAATTATTTAAAAAAAAAAACTGGAAGCTTCGAGGAAACATTCCATGAGAGTACCGCTTTCTCACGTCTTTTTTATCTTAAAGCTCGTAAGATTCATGAGTCTCTTAATATTCGACTCGTTAAGACAACTGCGTTGGTTGCACTATATTTGCTCTACATATCCCAACCCGCTATACAGTGAGCCATGCAGCCAAAACAATAAATGTTAGAGTCTTATATTTCTCGATACTGCTCTAAAAGAAATTTCTCGCGCGAATCGCTTCCGATCGTGCATCGAGAATCGCGTAAGTCTCGCGAGCTTCTTGATATTCTATTTAATTGTACCGTGTTTGCGCAGTATCGCATTTTGTTATTCTGCACTTGTACATGACATTGTGTAGTATGCTATGTTTCAAATAATCGTTCAGTCAATATTTAAGTTTTACGAACCCATTATGGTTAGTGTTTCCCAACCTATGTGCATACGCAGTACTCTCGTATCGAAATACTCGAGAACATGTAAGTCGAAATCGAAATTCCTAAAAATACGAAGAAGTTCATGAAATTTTAGTCAAAACAAATTTTTTTAATAGGCAGGGTTTTGAAGTTATGTAGATTTTGTATTTTTGGGCTATCTCTTCGTTCAGTAATTGTTATTGCTAAACTGTTAAGTGGCATCAAAGCGAGCGATTTCTTGTTCGAAAGATAATTAAAACGTGTACATATATAGGCATACACTTGTAAGCGATTGGATTAAATTTTTTATGTTTTGTTTATACTCGATCGCTCTAGTTCCCATAATTACATATATCGGGTGTTTTTTTAGGGGTATAGAACTTCGAATTGAAATAAAACACAAGAAAATCGTTTTAAGGTCCATCAATTTGGCTTTATTGGAAGGATAACTTTATGCCATTAATGTTTAAATATGATTTCGGGCATGTGGCCGCCGCGGCTGGCTCGAATAAAGCCAATTCTACAGGTCCAATTTTCAACCACTTTTTCGAGCATATGGGGCCGTATGTCGGCAATAACGCCACGAATGTTGGCTTCCAATTCCCCTAACGTTTCTGGTTTGTTGGCGTAGACGAGCGACTTCACATATCCCCAAAGAAAATAATCCAATGGTGTCAAATCACACGATCTTGGTGGCCAATTTACAGGTCCATTCCGCGAAATTATGCGCTCATCGAATGTTTCCTTCAATAAATCGATTGTGACGTGCGCTGTGTGGCATGTAGCGCCGTCTTGTTGGAACCACAACTCATCCACATTCATGCCATCCAATTCGGGAACAAAATAGTCGGTTATCATGGCTCTATACCGGTCTCCATTAACGGTAACTGCCTCTCCAGCATTATTGCGGAAGAAGTATGGCCCAATGACTCCACCAGCCCATAGAGCACACCAAACAGTCAGTTTTTGTGGGTGTAATGGCGTTTCAAGGGTCTCATGTGGATTCTCTTCACTCCAAATGCGGCAATTTTGCTTGTTGACGTAGCCATTCAACCAAAAATGAGCCTCATCACTGAACAAAATTTTGCGATGAAAATCAGCATCGAGATCAATCTCATTTTCGGCCCATACACCAAAATCACGACGCATTGCATGGTCTCGCGGCTTTAATTCTTGCACAAGCTGGATCTTGTAAGGTCGCAAGCCAAGATCTTTGCGCAAAATCTTCCATAAAGTTGATGGACAAAGCTCCTATTGCTGTGCACGGTGGCGAATCGATTCATTCGGGTCCTCTTCAACACTTTGCTCTACAGCGGCAATTGTTTCTTCGGTGCGCACTGTTCGACATCTCTGCGGATGCGTATTATCACATAGAGTAAACGTAGTGCGAAAACGATCCATGGTTAACCGAATTAATTGCTCTGATGGACGATTATGTCGACCATAAAATTGACGGAGCTCGCGGTAAACTTCGCGAACTGAACCATTATTTTCGAAATAAATTTGCACGATTTGCAAGCGTTGTTCTTTTGTCAACCTGTTCATGATGAAATGGCAAACCAAACTGAACATAAATGACATTAGAGTTGCCAGATTTGACCACAAAATGCCAGTTTTATCTCTATTCGAAAAACAAACCTGTAAAAAAAACACCCGATATATACCACATACATATGTATATGCATATATTTGTGAAAATTATGCCAATGTGATATTTATGATGATAAGATATTTTGCTAAAAGTTAATATATAGCTTTCGGTTGGAAAAAATAATACGCGGATAAAACATTTTGTTGGAAAATGGGCGTGGAACCTCCCAACTTCTTCATCAAACTCCAAATTTGGTATACGCTTTGCATTTCAACTCAGTAAGCACCATTTCAAAAAAAATGGAAATTAGGGAAAGGCAGCATCCACCTCTCATATAACGATAATTTACAAAAACCATTGCTTTGGTAGATATATAAGTTAATTTACTCAAACGAGATATACAGTAATGGGTTGGAGAAAGGAATACGTGAGTTGAAAAGTTATGGCAATTAGACTGGCAACTCAACACCCACAGGAATTTCAAACTTATTCTTATTGGCAATTTACATTTTGACATTTAGAAGTCTCATTTTCATGATTACGTTTTCTTACGCCTACTTCCTTTGAATTCCATGCCGTATATTTCCTTTATTTTAAATGAATTTATCCTTTTATATAGACAGCAACCCGTTAAAATAGTTGTTTCTATTCTAACATACATAATGGGCTATATACTTATATATGTGTCAAATCTTACCCTAATCTGTTCAGTTGTCATCGATATGTAATTTACCTTATTAATTTAATTGACTATAAGCTATATATTAACCAAGGTTGTAAGCAACATATGTGCCAAACTTTATACAAATCCATTGAACATACTCGCACACAAACTTTCATATTATTATAAATGTGTGTTAGGATTTATATTAAGAAAAATTGTTTTAGTTTTGGAAATGTGGTAACCCTTTTATATGCAGCTCTCGAGGTTGGGCAAATATATGTGAGTATGTATGTTTAAAATATCCTTATTCGTATTTATTTTCAAACTGCGAGCCACCCCTTATACATTTGTTTTATACTTAGTTTTCCTAATCCTCTGTCAGTTCAAACCAGTATTGCAACGCTGCATTTATCTTATAAATTCAATAAAATTAAAATATTTCTGCTCTACGAATATATTTCTCTAAAAAGCCTCCTTACACGCTTTTCCTTTGATACTAGTATAGTAAAATTCCCATTACCTTACCAATTAAAAAAATGCAGGGTTGGGCACTGAATCCACGTGAAGCCAATCCTAGTTTCCAACCCGAATTTTGACTCGTAAGAAAGCAATAGCTACATATGCGTTTTCTGAGGCATCACTGAAGCTATTTATTCCGCCTTAAATTTAGTAAAACGGTGTAAGGTGCGCGGCGGTAAAGAAACTTCAACATATTGTGGTCGATCAAAGATGCTAACAATGAGAGGAACGCAAAATACTTAAATCCAACCGCGAAAATCCACATTTATCGATATGTTGTCCATACCACCAATTTCAATACCAGTAAAGCTTAAATAATCAAAATCTATGCGCGCCAAGAATTCGCGTATTAAACTTTGTTCGCGTTTAAGGCATACCGCGTTTTGAAAACATACACACAAACTCAAGAAACCGTTTACTGTATACACATGCATAGATTAGGACAATCCCAATTAAAAATAGTACTTTAAAAATTAAAAATGAACACAGTTTAATACATAGCAGAGAACAACTGAAAAGCTGAAAATAATTAACAGGAAAAATGTATTTAATTTTTTGGTTTCGAATACGGATACCATCGAAAGCTATTTCTGTAAAAGTTTCATGAAAATCGCCTTAGCCGTTCTCAAGATTACTCGTTACAAAAACCGGCACTTCAAATATATAATTTGTAATATATATATAATAAATTTATTCTAAACTAACTTTACGAAATATTTTTTCTCTCATTTAATATTTTGATAAAATATACCTTATGTTATATTCGAGATTACTGTCTGGTTCCCAGTCAAAACCGCATGGAAATCCATCCAGTAGTTTTGGAGATTAGTGAGTGTAAACAACCAGTGAGTGTTAACCAGGCAGATATAAGTTATAAGAATTTATTATATTATATTATTATATTATAGTTTTATTATAATAAAAAGATACACAGACATAAGATATATAAAAATAAGCTTATTTTGAAAACAGTGCCAGCTATTAATAATAAAGTTAAAAACTATTAAACCCATACTTTCATTGCGAGGCTATACTACTAAATCTTGTTTGAGACACTGTAATCTTAAATATTCCATCCAGCTCTGCAACTAGTGAAACGTGGTTTTCTTTATTAGGTATAATTCTGGCGTATAGACACACACGACTTCAAGATTAAAGTCTTGACCAAATATTGCTTTTAACAAAAATATCTACTAATATTGTTGTAAAAGTATGAGTATAAATGCTTTATACTAACAAAAAAAATGCTCCTTGAAATCAAGTGCGGCTGCGCATGATGAACAATTTAGGTCTGTAGGTGTAGATAAACGTGAATAAAACGAAGATTAGCAAGAACATGACCCAATATTAGTCACGTGCTCATCTCTACATCTACCCTATTATTAGAGATACGGGTGGTCGCATCGTGTGACGTAACATCATCGCTTTGATAACGAACAGCTTTGATGTTTTCAACTCGACCTTCCCGACGCGTGGCACTTAAATTTTTGCGTGAAATTCCAAAAAAGTAACGGATTTTACTGATGATGTTGCCTCATCACATAACTACTTATGTCATGTACATGGTACAAAAAGGTGACGGATTTATCTAATTAAGTGATTTCTGTGAGACCTCTGTATCACATATCCTTTATATTCAAGTGATCTATTGAAATCGCCATCTTTTAGATTCCCATCAACATCTACGTGACCGAAGCCTCAACACAATTGTATAATTTTTAAAATCCCTATGAGCGAGCAGATCATTGGGGAAAATGTGCATGTAAGAAGAGAAGCAAAATATCATTCAAAGAATGCAATTAACAATGTGATAGCAAACTGGTAAAGAAGAGTGTAAGTTCGGGTGCAACCGAACTTTAAATATCTGGCGCAAGTTTATATTCTAAATAATCAGTACTTGTTGTATGCAATAAAATCAGTTAATCTTATATATAAAAATCAATGTGTGTCCTTTATGGGTGTCAAAAGTGCTCAACCGATCTTCATGAAATTCTTACGATAGGTTCATGTGGTCCCCGGGCACAACACATAGTACATGAAATTTTGGATAAGTAGGCGATGCCACCCCTCAATGAAGAGAACATTTTAATTCGTCTTATCATCGAAACATACACACATGTATGACCTATAGATTAAACTGCGTGGCATTTTGGAATATTTGCGGTACCATGCGCTATACAAGAAAGAGCCACAATATATGTACATATTATACGCCTCGCCGGCATTATGCTCTCCAACCCAATCGTGTATATTTATGTCACTGAAATATCGCGTTTTTCTCATTTGTAGAAAATTAGTAATGGTGGGTGCGGTTATCGTCCTATTTCCATAATTATGGAAATTATTTTTTCTGAAATAAATTTCAAAGTCAGTACTAAATTTGATATATCGGGTGTTTTTTTTACAGGTTTGTTTTTCGAATAGAGATAAAACTGGCATTTTGTGGTCAAATCTGGCAACTCTAATGTCATTTATGTTCAGTTTGGTTTGCCATTTCATCATGAACAGGTTGACAAAAGAACAACGCTTGCAAATCGTGCAAATTTATTTCGAAAATAATGGTTCAGTTCGCGAAGTTTACCGCGAGCTCCGTCAATTTTATGGTCGACATAATCGTCCATCAGAGCAATTAATTCGGTTAACCATGGATCGTTTTCGCACTACGTTTACTCTATGTGATAATACGCATCCGCAGAGATGTCGAACAGTGCGCACCGAAGAAACAATTGCCGCTGTAGAGCAAAGTGTTGAAGAGGACCCGAATGAATCGATTCGCCACCGTGCACAGCAATAGGAGCTTTGTCCATCAACTTTATGGAAGATTTTGCGCAAAGATCTTGGCTTGCGACCTTACAAGATCCAGCTTGTGCAAGAATTAAAGCCGCGAGACCATGCAATGCGTCGTGATTTTGGTGTATGGGCCGAAAATGAGATTGATCTCGATGCTGATTTTCATCGCAAAATTTTGTTCAGTGATGAGGCTCATTTTTGGTTGAATGGCTACGTCAACAAGCAAAATTGCCGCATTTGGAGTGAAGAGAATCCACATGAGACCCTTGAAACGCCATTACATCCACAAAAACTGACTGTTTGGTGTGCTCTATGGGCTGGTGGAGTCATTGGGCCATACTTCTTCCGCAATAATGCTGGAGAGGCAGTTACCGTTAATGGAGACCGGTATAGAGCCATGATAACCGACTATTTTGTTCCCGAATTGGATGGCATGAATGTGGATGAGCGCACGTCACAATCGATTTATTGAAGGAAACATTCGATGAGCGCATAATTTCGCGGAATGGACCTGTAAATTGGCCACCAAGATCGTGTGATTTAACACCATTGGATTATTTTATTTGGGGATATGTGAAGTCGCTCGTCTACGCCAACAAACCAGAAACGTTAGGGGAATTGGAAGCCAACATTCGTGGCGTTATTGCCGACATACGGCCCCATATGCTCGAAAAAGTGGTTGAAAATTGGACCTGTAGAATTGGCTTTATTCGAGCCAGCCGCGGCGGCCACATGCCCGAAATCATATTTAAACATTAATGGCATAAAGTTATCCTTCCAATAAAGCCAAATTGATGGACCTTAAAACGATTTTCTTGTGTTTTATTTCAATTCGAAGTTCTATACCCCTAAAAAAAAACACCCGATACATAGTTTGGGTTTGGTGCCATAAGTTCTGTTACAAATTCAGGCCGTTATAAACTGTAATACATTTTTTAATAGAGTTAATACTATTTAATAATGCATATATTAAATAAGTGATGTACAAAATTTTATTTGAGATGATCACCTTTTGCTTTCACAAAAGCTTTCCAATGATTCGGTCATTGATCAATATCAGCACACACAATTTATATTGGTATTGACGACGCTGCTCGAACTAAATATTTTTTGAGGCACTCCAAATTATAAGGTTGTTTGTTTTTAGTCTTTCACTCAATATGCTCAATAGAACCTTGTGTGAAATATTAAAGAGACTGTTCCCGCGGTAATTCCCGCATATTGCGGGATCACCCTTTTTGTGAATTGTACAGAGCACACATACAACGCCAGGCACGCATTTCTCCCACCATATTCTGGAATAGCTCTGGTAACCCATTTTCTCCAGCGGCTTTCTTGTTCCGCGTTATTGCTATCCGAACTTCATCGATATCAGATGACGGGATGTTAAAGCCGTCATTGGTGATTTGGGGTTCAGGATCTCATCTTCTCCGTCGACGCTTTCGCTGTCACCATTTAAAAAAGTGGAGAAATGTTCCCTCCACAATTTGAGTGTCCTTTGGACATCAGTCACCAGGTCGCCGTTCTTGTTCTTACAGGAATTTTCCCCGGTCTTAAAACCTTCCGCAAGTCGCGGCACTTTTTGATAAAATTTTTGGGCCCAATTGATAGGATTTCACGCTCTTGCACTCACGAATTTCGGGCTCTCTCTTCTTTCTGCGAACAATACATCTCTCTTCCTTTCTCAACTCTCGATATCGTTTCCATATAGCTCATGTTGTGCCCGATCGCAGCTTGGCCCTGTAGGCAGCATCTTTACTTTCCATCGCGGCGCGGCATTCCTTATCATATCAGTTGTTTTTCGGGGTCGCTGAAAACCAATGACTTCCTCAGCGGCGGTACGTAGTGATAGAGAAATATGGTTCAAATGCTCGAGAATTCCGATTAGTATTTGGGATTGCAGCTTCCCTTGCGTATTATATTTTTTACAACTTTATCTACTTATTGAATCTTGTCTGTAAGATACTAACAATCAGCTTTAAAATCTTAGTTTAATTCTTAAAATCTATGCCCTACTCTACTCTAGGGATATGTCCCTTATATTAATTACCAGACTGGAAAATCATTTCGTCTGAGTCGTGTGTGTGTTGCTTGTTCGGTGAGTGATTGTGCTAGTTGATTTGGGTACAGGTTTGGCTTTTCCAAATGCTTCTGCTTGATTTTTGTTATGCCATTTTGTACAGAAGGGATGTTCAGGTCTTCGTGGATGAACCAAGGGGCCCCAATTAGTGTGCTAAGGATTTTTGAATGTTTAGGTTTTGCCCTTTCCTAATTTGGGTATCATTATTTTGATATATTTCTTCCAATGTGTCGGAAAATGGCCATATCTTAGTATAGATATGTATAAGATGTATGATATGGCAGGACGCGGACGTTCTTTGATCATCTGAATGGTTATTAGATCAAATCCTGGGTGTTTCTTTAAGTTCACTTGCTCTTCGATGAATTTCATAATCTCAAGTGGATGTACTTTTTTAAGTTGAGCTTGTGAGACAGCAGGGAGTAAAGGCAAAACATATCCGTTTGATGACCGGTTTGGCTGAAATACATTTTTTGGATGAAGCGCCAAAACGTTACCTTTTTCTGTATCACTACGGACCCATTCCAATATATTTGGCACAAGCGATCTGTTCTTAAGTCTTGAAGGCTCTGCGACTTTTAGCCGTTGTTTTGCAACAGGGGATCTGTAGTACTGTCTTCTCTGCAACTTGTTACGGCAAAGTTTATAGGATCGGGAATCTTTGTTGCGTATGTTGGCCAGTAAGTGAGTTTTCCAAGGTTGTTTGATGCATCAATAAGAGGTTTGTAGAGTTGCCTCCTCTTTGGGTTAATCAAACGCGAACCCCAGCGGGCGTGCTTAGCATTATAGTCGCCCGCTATGGTGAAGCGATCAGCAAATGAAACGCTGGAAGTAGCATTTGAGTGGGTGCATGCGAGAAGCACATTTCAGATAGGGTTTGAGATGCTAAATATGTTGGTTGTCCATGAAATGCTGTTTTTTGAACTAGTCGCTGCTTTTAATTACTTGTGTACAGGGCATCCCGTATAGCTAGCTGTGTGGTTGCCCCAGAATTGTTGCAGTTTTTCACGGTGGGATCGTTCTTATTCACGTGGCATGGCTCTGTGACATGAAGGCCTCAGTAAGCCACACAAACGGCGCGTAGGGTCCAATATGTTTTTGTTAGTCCCCCTTCGTGGCAATTGGTTACTGGACAGGTCGTTTCGTTTATGAGGTTTTTTGACAGTAACTTTGCAGTCTAATAGGTACCGCAGGTTGAAAATGGGGTGAACAGTATTCTTTTCTAGATGATTATTTATAACTCTAACTCATTTTTGAACATTGGCTGTGGCACTTTATTTCTATTGATTATATTTACAGCCTTCGCAATGAACATTTGGAGTTTCAGTATATTAAGGATTTTTGCAGGTTCTACAGTAGACTCGATGCCCTTAGTTATGACTTGTAGGGCCTTTGCACTTTTAAGCTGGTAAGTGTAGAAGTTTATTTCAGTATCGCTACGATATTTCGACACCCGCCACTAATGCTCTTCCGTGTATATTTGTAGTTTCATATCGTGAATATTGCCCTTGGTAATAAAGTTGAAATTTATTCACGGATGCGGATGTTTTTTGGTTTTGTGCTCTCTTATGCTTAGTTGACATAATCAGTGGCTGAGAAATTGTAAATGCTGCCGTCGTTGTGGAGCTAGTATGTGTAAGGGCGTTCAGCGTTGTTGCTGTTGGAGTTTTCGACCTGGAAGCAGCCTCGTGACTTGTTGTATTCTTCGTGCTACATACTACCATATTTCGAGCTCCGGCAAAGTCGAGTAGCCTCAGGCCGTTAGCAGACGTTTCGTCATGGAGACTGAATTTGCCGACTGTAACCAAAGATACATCCCTTATTCACCCTGACATTGTTGTCGTGATGGGGGCAGCGCTCGTAAATGCATTCTAGGCGTTCATAGAAGTGATCCTCGATCACATCGTCTTTCTCTTCTGTCGGGGCGTGGGCGCAAATCAGCGAGATATTGAAGATTCTCGCTTTGATGCAAATCAAGATGGGATGCTCCTCCATCGGATTGGATGAGAGTACTCGGCAACGAAATCTCTCTCCCATCATAAATCAATCACCGAACTTGCGCTCCTTTACAACTACCAGTTTTTCTTTTCTTTAGTGGGCCCTTAAACCACTAAAACTCCCTCTCTTTCACCCGTGACCAATGCTCCCGTTGCTCAGAGTGCACGAATGTGGACGTAATAGTCGGGATTGAGTATAGTCGCACAACTGTAACTGCATACCCAGAAGATCGACCATACTTAATTACCGCTATTAGAAAAAAACTTTCTATAATAATTCTTTGATGTTACTTGCCCCGGTCAGGATTCGAACGGGATGCGCGCACGTGCCCGGCGGTTTCCACTTCGTTATGTAATGAATAATTTCTTTCAGTGTTACACTTGGCGACAAGACATCAGAGTTATGTGATTTGATCATTATTTCGTATGTCAAATTTTCTGCTGATTCCTCATATGAATTCAGAATATAAAACCATAGACCAGCTTTTAAGATGTAGCTAAATTTAGATTTTCTGCAATATCAAAAAAGATAAGCCAATTAACTGTAATTATATAAGAAAAGCTAACACAATTTCCTATAATTTATGTGAGCAATATTTTCTGATTCGATTATTGATTTAGCTGCTAATCAAGAGTTTATCGGGAATTTCGCATAAGTTCTGCTAACATTTCATTTATTTTTTTTGCTTATGTATATCAGCATAAAGTCATATATATTTTCTCCCCTTTACGAAGCAGCAATTTTCTGTTCAGTAATTTTTTTTGGATGAAGTGGATTTTGCAAATCAAAAAAAAATAAAATAACAAGTTGATAAATGATATTGGGCCCATTTCTTTGTAACCTAGTTGCGAAAGAACACTAGGTGTTGAGCCAACTCGGTAAAATGATATCCCACCTGAGATGTAGTGTTGGGAAGTGAAGAAATTGCGCTATTGTGAATTAGACCTAGGAAAATACATGGGAAATTTACATTTAAGACTTAGTTCGTTTTTATTTGCATAGTATTTGTAAATATATAACTACATAAACCTGAAAATTGCCGACAGAACTATTTTCTGTTCTTAAATAGCACTAAACAAATCCCAACGTTTATGAAAGAGCCTAACAGGGTTGCTTTTGCCACTTAAAGAAATTTTATCCCAGTTGGAACATTCTTTTGCAAGTCGGGTGCAAAGAAACGGACTATTATGTATTTTATTTAAATGGTTATAATTTCTTCATTTGTGCCTGAATTTTGAAAGGCAGGGTATCGCTTCATTTATAAAAGACCATTATTTTATGTTTCAAAACACATTTACTATATCTCAAAAACTTTTCTACCTTTTCATATTTGGATCCAACGGAGTATTTTATATTTGTTTATATATAGAGAAACGTCTCAGGTCAGTCAATCTTTTTAATTTTGTAAATTTGTGTTATTACTGAAAATCATATCGCTATCATGTAAATCCCAAAGGCTGCTTGACTTTTTTCTCAAACGTATTAAAACTAAAATTTTAGAGCAATTTTTAATAAATACAAAAAAAGTGACGAACGTTTAGCCAAAGTTTGGTTGTTTTTGGCCGAACCGGAACTGAACCGAACTTTGATGGCTGAAGACAAAGTCGAAATTCGGTCGTTTTCTACATGCATTGTACATTGTAAATGTCAATTTATTGAGACGGATTCACTGATTTATCGATCATGTGTAAGGCGGCACTTCTTATAATTAAATATGCATATTTACAGTTAAGTTATGTATGTGAAGGACGTGAATTGCTGAATTGCTCGAAGAATGTCATCTTACAAAACTCAAAATTCCGAGAATGACAGTTTATGTTAATTTACCATTGCTCCCTTTTATAGTTGAATACATGCGGTTAATAGAACTGACAATGTGTTCAAAGAGATCAACCTCCACCAGTCCCCAATACCAATACCAACACCAATGCTAGGAAAACAAACGAACGTTTTTGTGATAAACACAATTTAAGTGCGGACAGTACCTTTTTCGCTCGTTTGTGGTGCGTTATCATCTGCAGGATGTACGTAAAGCATAAGATAGTTTTAATAAAAGTTCCGAAAGATGATTATAGACGTACGTGAAGAACACACAATTTTCCGGAAAGTTTTGTAGTCGATATAGAAAGAATAAAACAAGAAGATAATTAGGATACAACATTTAATACCAAAAAGTTAAGGTTTTAAGGAACAAGTATAATCATAGAAAATTAGTTAGTAATGTAACATTAATTCGATTTTTATACAGATAAGTTCATACACATACAAGTATAGTGTACACAATTCAATAAGTTTTAGACCTAAGCCCTTTTACCAAAAAGTAGGCACAGAAAAAATTTTGTTTAAATCTCTCTTAAGTCAATCACAAAATATCAATGATTCTTATATTTAAAACTTTTTACCAGGGTTTCCACACATTTTTTGAATTTCCAGTTTTAAACCCCATTCAATTAAAGTGAAATGTTTTAGCAATTTCATTTCGTGCATACTTATAATACAACTATTATATGATAACTGCGTCAGACCGTAAGAAAAAAATTATCAAAACTGTTGACGCTGTTTAAGAACGAACTCCTGGAGAAGCTGTATTTAGCGCTTACTACAGGAAAAGATGGAAAGTTAATTTGACCAAACCCACATTGGCGGGGACCGCTATTTAGTTCTCAAGGGGGTGAAATATCTAGTGGTGATTCTGGGAAAACCCCCTCAACTGGCACTCCCCTTGCAATGATTACCAATAAGGGCACAAGGCGTTTTTATGTCTGTTAAAGGCTTTTTGATAAAACATGGGGATTATCATCTAGATTGTCATATTGCCCATTCGATACGGTGATAAAGCCGATTTTATCTTATGCAGCACTGGTCTGGTGGTCCAAGGTGGCTTTACTCCACCATTTGGTTTGCTGGGCCATCGCATGCGCAATGCGCACCTGCCCAGCAGTCATTCTTGGCGTCATTACAGGCATTCCCTCCTCGCATTCAGAAGAAGGCTTGTTTGGAGCTCTTCGCTTACCCTATGTGCATAGCATAGAGTGGTGATTTTCGGGGTCACATGGTAATACTTATCCCATTTCGTGCTGGTCCCGTTACAATGCTCGGATAGCATGCTATAAAATCTGGTCACACACTACAAGGTAATAATTCCTGAAGGGGACTTTTGCAGAGAGATAATACAATATATCTTCGAAGGATCCCAAGTGTGGTACACTGATGAATATAGGCTGGAATTTGGGTGGGGCTGGAGTATTCGGACTAAATTAGGAACCATAAGGGGCGAATTCATGGTTTAAGCAACGATTTTCCATTGACAAAACATTGTCGTTGGTTAACATCAATTGTGTATTTGACCCTAAGTCAAATATACCAAATTTCAGCCAAGCACTAGCTTGCGTTCAAATATAAAGACTCACAGGCATGGCTAAATCTACTCAGTCCGTTGTCCTCAGAGTTTAGGTATGCTTTTGAATCGGTCTATATCCTATACTTCATATACATACTTAGAAACATCATACCATTCCATCGTCGTGAAAAGTGTAAGCATTCATCATCATTGCACACGATGTAGAGACCAAAGAACGCGCCGCCGGTGGTACCGCTACTTTGGTTTTGACGATTTTGACAATTGTGAAGTAAAAGTAAAAAGAACATCTGATAGCGAATAAGCGGCAAAGAGCCAATATTTAAAATTGCTTATAGTTAACCTACTAAAATAATAAATGCAAAAGTTTGTATGTTTAGATGTGTGTTACTCAATCACGCCTGAATCAGCATTTCGACGATTTTTCGATTGTACAACCTTTCGCGCTAATTTTTGTAAGTTGATTTCTTTTCATATCTTTAATACGTGTAGCGAATTCTAATTTAATTTGACCGTAAATAAAATTTTTTCGTATAGATCATCCATGGTCTATGAACAAAACCGCTCTGAAGAAGGCACTCGAAGTCGAATTCGACGGGCATATAACCCGACTGCAAATCTACAGGATGTTATCATCGCGTTACACAGGCACTAGCTAAACGTGCTAACATTTAAAGAAAATACTTTGTAGTTGAAGCAACTCCACAGGCAGGAGCAATGCAGTCTAATACAATGCCACTGACTGACCTTAAACCGAAATTCAGGAACGTAAAGCCAAATTGTCCGTACCCATTACGACCGAGCGGATAATGTTTCTGATGTTGGTTAGGTTCTTAAACAGACTTTGTTAAGGCAAACTCGAACTCAGTCGATGGTTTCACTACTGCTGGTCACCCAAGGACACCACTGCCGTTTGCTTACCAGACATTTTTTGTGGCGTCGTTTGATCGTGCAGGTAAAGAAAAAAGCGACGAAATCCGTATTTGTATGGTTGATGACTGTATCGAATACCAATAGAATAAGCACTTTTCCTCGGTATAGGATTTGGAGTTGTGCCGTCTTCAGTGTAATTTTTCGTTTTGGTCAGACGTCTATTGTTTCGAATTTATATGATGTTGTTATTAGCAGGTAGTAAGGTTTTGTGTTATAGCAGCTCCGCAAGTTGGTATCTGAACTATTGTACGTGCGTGCATGTACTATTCAAATTTGGTTTATTTCGCGGTTGTGTCTGTGGTGTATTTAGGCAAGTAGAAGTCAGTAATTTTAGTATTTCGCTACCTGTCGTTCGACCCAAATATTACGCCTGAGTTTGTGCTTATATGTCCGTTTATTATTCTTTCGTCAAATGTTTTCTTTTTGTATATTCATATATTCTCAAGACCGTTCAGGCGGTGTCCTTTCTGTAATACATGCAGAATTTTAGCTGTTTTCTTAATGTTTGCCGGTGAACATTTATTGTTGCACATAAGCTTAGGTATTGTCGTGGGTTTCATTTGATATCTTTTCTGTCATATGTAGCTCTATTGGCCTTCGCAAGAAAGTTTGTATATGCCTTGCCTATTTAGTGGTTCCTCTGTATTCGTTCGTTGTGTGAATGTTGTTTTTTATTTTGTTTTTTAAATTTTGTTGATTTGTATGTTGCCTTTCCAGTACATGTTATTTACCGTCCAACCAAACCAAAGGCTTGGAGGCCTACAACTTGTCTTTAAGGAAACAAAAAACAAAATGTACAAATGAAATAAACATACATATGTATGTATATGAATTTACAGACACAATAAAAAGTGAAGCACAAGGACAAAACGTGAAAGTGAGTCATGAGTCGTCAATTTACTTAGCCAACGCAGGAGCTTTAGAAATATATAGGGTAGGCGCAACTCCTTGTACAGGGGGTTTCAATAGGAACGCTACAAAAGTTTTTTTTAAATAAAACAAAACCGGTTTGGGATATTAATTAAATTCTTTAGTCCTGTGAAAGTACATTCGCTACTGCTGCAATTTCACGTTCGATATTCGTTCATCAATCGTCGCTGATTTGTTGGCATAGACCATAAACTTGACGCAGCCCCTCAGGAAATAGTCTAACGGCGTTAAATCGCACGACCGAGGCGGCCGATTTATGCTTGAAAACCTTCAAAAAATGGGTTCAGCGTCTGGACTTCTGCAAGCGTGCCAGTGGTGCCCATGCAAAAGAAATCGAGTTCCATACATAATGGCATCGAAAGTACTTTCACAGCAATAAAGAATTTAATTCATATCCCAAACTGTTTTTGTTTTATTTAAAAACAACTTTTGTAGCGTTCCTATTGAAAACCCCTGTATTTTCTGTAGAACACATTTAACTAATTTAGTTTGAATGCCATCGATACCAAAAGCATTCGACTTTCATCAAACGTGGACTGTACATCTCAATCGTGAACGCATTGAATACAAAAACTGGACTCATTAACTGCAGTACTTACTTCAAAGGAAATTTTCGAGCCCTACTAATATATCGAACGTTGAGTGATTTGGAACTAAGAAATCACTTAAAGAATTGTCCTAAAAGCGCGATGCGCATCAGCAATCATATTCAGAATGAACTTTTAATCCTTTTCTATGACCCATCGATAGGATCAACAATTCCAAACCTTTCACGATCTTGGCAGGTGAGTTGGCCAAATCGATTACGCAGTTTACTGGACAGCTCATAGTTTCAATTTGGTCGTCAGTGCTGCATGCAAAGTTGTTCCGGTCAAAAACTCTCTAGGCACAACCCAAAGTGTGTACACTTTTTTCAATTATCCTAAACGGTTGCTCGCACAGCAGGATGTAATTTCTAACATTGAAAACATTCAAGGACTAAATTGAAAGAATCCTGTGCAACGAGTTGGGTGGAGCGTCACCAGTCAGTCAAAATATATCTCCACTTAGAAACAGCAGTTATAAACGCCTTGAAAAACATCTCGAATACCTCGACAGATTCAAAAAACAACTGCTGTGACGTTTCAGTTTCTTACAGTGATTAAAACCTTAGATATTCAGGTTTCGTTGCATATGCTCGATTCGTTTCATAATAATATTAATTATAATAACAATAATAAAAGTAATAATAATAATAGTTATTAAAATAATAATGACAATAGTAATAAATATAATAACAAGAACTTTACGTTAATAATTTAAACAGTATGTTGTAGGAACAAAAAATAAAATTACCTTTTCCATATAAAATTGGGATGTGGTCTGTGGATAGGCGAGTCTTCGTTTTTATACCGACAAGTAGGGGCGATCCTCGTCTGGAAGCCACACATTCTCCAGGAAAGTGTTTTGACTTAATAGCGATGGCAAATGCACCTTCCTGAAAATACACAATCACTTTTATCGTAACCGTCCAAATGTGTAATATATACAGAATTTTTGTATTGATAGAAGTCTACCAGTGAAACAATTAAAACTAGACGCTGCCTTGCAATTTCTCGTCGACCGACTATGAGTGATTACACTGCGGAACAAAATTTTGCGGTCGGAGATTTTTAAGTCGATTTAGGGTAATTTTGGGGCGCTGATTACGAAAATAATATCAGTTTTGTCGAATTGGCTCTATTTTTTCAGATAAAGACTTTTAAATATTTCACGAAAACACCTAATTAAAAATACCAATATGGATTTAAATTATATTTTTATTGCGCGCCTGTATAAAAATAATACAAAAATTTAAAAAATATATTTTTTTCATTAATTAATTTAAAAAAAATTACAAAAAACTTTTTCTGTAGGACCTCCTATGATGTCGTTGCTCAGAACAATCCCGTATTAATTTCCAGCAGTAGTCTGCCATTATGTGGTCGTCCCATCGGCCTTGGTATCTTTCTTCCATTATTTTTATGTCCTGGTGGAACCGCTCACCTTGTTCCTCACTGTAATCGCCTAGGTTGTCCGGGAATTTGTCCAAATGACTATGTAAATAACGTAATTTAATGCTCATTTTAGCTCCTAGTTTGCGACAATTGAGAAGCATATCAGCAACTAGTTTTGTACACATATTCGAAACAGTCACCTGTCTTATCAAGGGCTTTGATGAACTGTTTCATTAGCTCAAGCTTGATGTGAAGTGGTGGTAGAATGATTTTTTCTCCGCTTATCAGTTGGTCATGAACCACATTTGCTGTTCCTACCTCCATATTTTCTCTCACCGGCCAGTCCTTTCTCATCCAATGTTCATTTCTTGCACGACTATCCCATAAACATATAAAACAGGGGTATTTAGTATACCCACTTTGTTGGCCCAATAAAAAATTCGGCATCTTCAAGTCCATTATAAGTAATTAAATTAATACAACTGGAACATATAATTTTTTTTTATTAATTTCTTAAGTTTCGTTTATCTCAAGAACTAGAGCCAATCCAAAACAAGTAAAAACACAGTTCGTAAGCCTGCTACTAATGTTAATAAAAACTATTATCAAAATCATGACCGCAGGTTTTTTTTACATTTTTGTTACGCAGTGTTATCATTGAAATTTCTGGAAAACCCCTCAGTTGCAGACACTGTGTTTTTACGAAAAGGAAGAAAAATTTTGCAGCAAGAAAGTGGCATGTCAGTGTCTGTAACCATTAGCCTATTATACACACACTATATATTCAAATTGAATTGACTACAAAATTGCTTAACTAAACAATTTTCAAAATCCCGGTTTAAAATGCTGAAAATTTTGATGACCATGTTTTCAAATTTGTCGAATTTTTATATAGTTTGGAAAAAGTATAAAACTTATAATTATGTTATGTAATCTTTCTTTTATTAAAAATTACTAAAAGAGTTTAGTAAACATATGTGGGCACCTAAGTATATTATATTGAATTTTGCTGCTTATGCTTATACGGTGTTGTGCATCCGTATGCACATTAAATGCACATGATTTCGTAAGTGTCATAAGGCCATGTTCTGAAAATCGAACGATTGACAGATGAAATTGTCATTTAGCTAAGTGGGGAAATCTTCCCTCCACAGTTTAAGTGTGGATATCACCCAAGTGTCCTCTGGGTAGCTCCCGAACATCCGTTTGGGTGTGAGCTAAAGTGAGAAGGCACGCCTGGTGGGGTCACTCCGACGTACATATGTTCATTAGTAGGTGCGGCTGCGAGCGGACATCTGACTAAAACCAACTCACTATATAAATACGCCCTAAATTAAAAAAAAATGCCCTAGAATCTGGTTGTGCGTTAGGCTTGGTACCCGCCGATAAACCACCTTCTAATGAATCATTTAAACAAAACGCCTCCATGATCTATCTATGATTTAAGGGCATGCACCTGTGAAGGTGCCTCTAATCGCCATATAAGAGATGCGATGGACGGGGCAAGGAATACAGAGGAACGAATCTTGCAACATTTACTGCAGCACCGATGTCAAGGGGTGCAAGGGTAGGATTTCTGCTGGGAGTGATATTTCGCCGCCAAGTACTGTCGTTTACTGCAGTGGACCAACTTTCCGCCGTAATCCGCATCAGAGCGAGATTTTCCAACATTTCGCTATGGAAGAGGAGCATGATGTGGCCAAAGATCACTTCTGCGAGCGCCTTGAGCGCTTTGAGCGCGCGTATGAACGCTGCCCCTTCACGTTATAAAATTTGTGTTTGGCGCTTTTAATGCCAAGGTGGAAAGGGAAGGGATCTTTGGTCCCGCAGTCGGTAAATTCAGCCTAAACGATGAAACATCCGCTAATGGACTTAGACTGATCAAATTCGCCAGGGACCGCAACTTGGTAGTATGTAGTACTAGGTTCAAGCATAAAAGGATGCATAATGTTACATGGATATCTCCTGATAAAAAAAAACACGAAATCAAATTAATAGAGTTGTGGTAAACGGAGGACATGCTTCCAGTGCCTTAGATGTGCGCACTATGTGGAGAGCTAATATCGACTCGGATCATTATCTTTTCGCAGAGATTAGACGAGGAATGCTTGACGTCCAAAAGCTGCAATCACAAGAGTTAGCCGACCGTTTCGCTACTCGACTTACACTCCAGCTCTCTGACAGTAATGTTCAACAAGCGCATATCTGCGTGAAAGGGGACCGCATTTCTCGCTCACTACGTACAGCCACTGAAGAGGTCATTGGAAAAAAGATGCCGCCTACAGGGCCACGCAGGGAGAGATATCGGGAGTGGAAGCAGGCACAACTTTTACGAAAAAAGAGAAGAGAGGCTGTGATTCGCGAGTGCGAGGAGCTTTTATCAGAAGGTACAGCGGCTTACAAAAGGACAATACCGGGACGATTTCCTGTAAGAATGAAAACGGCGACCTGATGACCGACTTTCAGAGTACATTCAACATGTAGAGATGCCACCTCTTTACTCTGCTTAATGGCATTGGTGCGAACCTCCATTCAATGAAGGCGGATTCGAAGTACCGTTACCCGACCTGAGCGAATCTCGAACGGCAATAGCGCGACTGAAATACAATAAGGCCGCTGGCGCTAACGAACTGTCAGCAGAGCTATTCAAGTGCGACGGTAAAGGACTGGTAAAGTATATGTACCAGCTCATTTGCAGAACATGGTTGGACGAACGCATGCCTGCTAAAAGGAATTTAAGTGTACTCTGCCCAATCCACAAAAAGGCCGCGTCGTTACTTCTGTATTTTCCAAACTGGATAAAGAAGCGAATCGTATGGGTCTGGAAGTGAACGAGGCCAAAACTAAGTCCCACCTGTCATCAAATTAACAGTCAGCTCTCTCGCGTCTTGGCTCCCGCATCACTGTTGACAATTATAATTTCGAAAAAGTGGAGGACTTTGTTTATCTGTGAACCAGCATTAACACCTATAATAATGTCAGCCTGGAAATCCAACGTGGAATCTCTCTTGATAATAAGTGCTACTGTGGGCTGAGTACGCTACTGCCCAGTCAAGCCTTCTCTCGACGAACCAAAACCACACTCTATAAGTATCTCATCATGCCCGTGCTATTGTATGGCGCTGAAGCATAGGCACTGCCATAGGCCTTGGAGTGTTCGAGAGAAAGATTATCCGAAAGATTTATGTACCTTTACGTATTTGCGATGACGAATACCGCAGACGATGGAATGATGAGCTGTATGAGTTATAGAGACATAGACAGAGTCCAGCGCCAACGTTGGCTGGGACATGTCGTGCGAATGGACGGAAATGATCCAGTCCTGAAAGTAAGCAACGCGGTACCAGCTGGTGGTGGTAGAAGAAGGGGATGACCTCCTCAAGTGGAAAATGACTTGACGTCACTAGGTATTTCCGATTAGAAGAAAGAAGGAGTGACTGAACTCGGCCAAAATCTCTTAAGAGTTTATAGCGTAAATTCAGTGTGTTACTGTCAGTAAAATTATTTACAGAAGAGAAATAGTGAAATGGAAATGTAAAAAAAACTTCAACTACACAATTGTTTTTTGATATAGTTTTGAGAAGATTTATAAACACTTGGTTGTATTTTGAGGCAGTTTAAAAATACTTATAAAATTATCAAAGAATTATGTTCAACTCTCAGATTAACGCCATTTATAATGCATATACTTATGAAATAAAGTTCAACAACATTCATTTTTATAATGCAATTTTATCAACACAATTCAACTTTTTTTCATATTTGCTACTTCTCCAACAGTTTCTAATACACAACTTTTTTCCGGTCTGTCCAAAACACCCTGTATAGTCCAAAAATACGTCCTTTCAAATCATGTGATCTTTGATATGCCTAATTTCGACGTCTATTGACTCAGATTTTTTACTTGTAGTTATTCAAAATAAGTCTTTTTCTACAAACACATGAAAAAGCTTATTTTTAAGGACTAACTTTGTGAATATCTTTTAGTTCGCCAACCTGTAAAGTAAGTCGTCGATGAGTGGTATGGGGTAAGTGTCCTTGACCGCACCCTCGTTTAGCTTTCTATAGTCGACACATAACCGAAGTTCACCCGTCTTCTTGATGACCAACACTATCGGTGATATAAACTCTGATTGGTCGTATGCATCCTTTTGCCAAATATTCGTCGATTATTTTTTGTAACTCCTCTTTCTCGCTGTACGATTGTCTTCTTGGAGGGCACGAAAATGGCTTATCGTTTTCTAACACTGGTCGCATTTATTTTCTTACAAAGGGTTCATCTAGCTTTTTTGAGTTAAAATATATTTCCCTAAACTCTCCAAAAAACCTTTTTTTCACGACAGCGTTTTGCGTTTGTTGCCATAATTTCATTTACAACTTCGCTAACGTGGCTATTATCGTTAGATTTAACCATGTTTATTCCCTCGAAATTGTTCGTCCATTTCCTTGTATGCTACAGCCACATTATTAACATTTCCATCATTGTATATTTTCTCAACTTTTCGTTTGTTCCCTATATTGCCCACAATATTGCCTACTACCGCTTGTGTTACAGTATCCGTAAACTCGACATTTCTAATTTTTAATCTTGCGTCACGTAAAATCCCTACCTAGCAAAACTAAATAACCCATAGACCCATTAGAAAAGATCAACTGAAACATATTAATTAAACACTTATACGTGACAATTCATTTTTCAAAGGGAATTTATTTAAGAAAGTATTTTTGGTTTTTTGCAATCCTTACAATCCGCTGCATAGTGGGCTTGCTGTCTTCAAGCCCTTACCACATCACCGTTATTCTGACCGTTGTCCTTTGCATTGTTCTGACCGTTGTTTTGACCGGTAACATTAGCGTTAACCCCCAACGTTGTGATCACCTGTGTTCTCGGCGTTGTCCTGCCCTTAGTTCATATTTTTCCTATTACACCTGCTGGTTCTTCGCCATCGCCGGGGCATAATCCTCGCGCTTCCACCGAGAGTTCATTCAGCCTGGCTGCTAATGTTGCTTTTGCACCGCTGGCATTGATGCCCACAGTAGTACACCAAGCTTTCATCTGCAAGAGCTAATATCTTTCAGCATTTAACGCGTCACGATTAATAGTATTTTAGCGTTGTATAAAACTTACGATTATCCTTTCTAAAAACTTTAAATTAGGCGTTTAAACTTGATTCAAAGACTACTTCTGATGAAATATGTCAGAGGCGAGTGGTTTAACAAAAAACGCGGCCGTTCGCTTTGCTTGTACAAAATATAATAATCTGTTAAATCGGTGTTTCACTTCCACCCAACACCATTATTACCAGACAGTCTTAGTCTAGTTACACCAAAATCTTAACGACTACCTCTTAAGGTCTAGTTACACCAAAATCTTAGCAACTAACTCTTAAGGTATAGTTACCTAAGGATAAGCACATGCCTACTGTTTATATATATAAAGGGTGGTTAAATTTTAAGGGCCGATGTTGAATGTGAACTACACCTAAACGTCAAGTTTTTTTCTGCATTCCATTTGACATTTCTCAATTTCAGACTAACTCAATTTGAACATGGAAAGATACACAATCGAGTAACGAGTAAAACTTATTCATGCTTATTATGAAAATGGGCGTTCAAATCAAAATATATATCGTGCATATCATCTTCAGTGATGTGGCACATTTTCACCTCAGTGGATTCGTCAATAAGCAGAATTGCCGCATTTGGGCGAATGATAATCCAAGAGTGATTGTCGAAAAGCCAATGCACCCACAAAGAGTGACTGTTTGGTGCGGTTTATGGGCTGGCGGCATCATCGGGCCGTATTTTTTCCAAAATGAGGCCGGTCAGGCCATTCAGTTACTGTGAATGGTGTTCGCTATCGTGAGATGATAACGAACTTTTTATGGCCCGAATTGGAACATATGGATGTGGACGATATGTGGTTCCAACAGGATGGTGCCACTTGCCACACAGCCAATGCACAGTGGTTGCGCCCATAGGACAAAATTCAAAAAATTCATAACAACAAAAATTTGCGAAAAGTTACCAAATCGTCTCTAATAATTAATAATTGTTGATAAGCCAAGAGACGGAGGCAGAGGAAATTCCAACGATGGAAATACAGCCAGGAAATTTTTTAGTAACCCGAGTTTAGCATCTGCTATTACAGGCATTGATGAATCAGTTATAACCCGATGCGCAACGATATTGCAAACTTTAGCCTCAGGATATTCTATTAATGCTAAAAAATTTGAAAGCTATGCATTGGATACTGCTAAGCAGTTGATTAAACTATATCCATGGTACTATCTTCCAGCAACAGTGCATAAAATTTTAATTCACGGTGCGAAGGTGATAGAGCACGCTTTGTTGTCGATTGGAGAGCTCTCAGAGGAAGCTGCGGAGTCCAACAACAAAGAAATAAAGAAGTGCCGGTTGCAACATACTCGGAAGATGTCTCGCATATTGACAAATACGGATTTAATCAATACACTTCTTTTGCGTTCAGACCCTTTTATAACAGGTCAGAGAAAACTACCAAAGAGGGACAAATCTAAATTTTTGTCATCTACATTTGCTTTATTAGAAGATATTTGTTAACCTTTTTTACATTAAAAAAAAATAAAATTCATTTAAATACATGCCAGTAATGAAATTTTAGCACTGCAACTCTACTTGAAGTATTTTTGCGCACCATCGCCTTATACGCCTTGCTACGGTGCTATGGGAGCTATAAGATATAGTCGTCCGATGCAGCCAATTTTTTTACTATATGTTGAAAAATTTTTTTTTACAGTTTTGGAGAAAAGTTTATAACGATATCTCAACGGGAAATATTTATGGCCGCGGCTCCATACAAGCCCGACCACTGTGCAATGGCTCGAAACAATGGCTCTTTTGCGCGACAAATTCAATGGCCGTGTTATCTCACGTGGTGGCGATGTCAATTGGCCACCAATATCATGTGACGTCGATAAACCAGCAACAATTCAAGAGCTACAGGATGAGATAATTCGGCACATTAACGGCATAGAACCGCAATTATGCCTCAACGCCATCGAAAATTTGGACCATCGGATGGAGGTGTGCCGCCGAGGTCGCGGCGGACATTTGGCCGATATTTTGTTCCATACATAATTGAACCACACCATATTATCATAATAAAAAGAAATTACAATAATTTCCAAAATAATTTGTGTTTTATTCAAAATCAATATCGGCCCTTAAAATTTAATCACCCTTTATATATATCTATATATATATAACTGTGATAAATGTACGCGCATGTTTATGCATTGCTATGTTAGCAAGCGTTGTATTTGTTATATTTTTTATTAAGTATGTATGTATGTATGTATATATGCATGACTATATTTCTTATTTATTGAAAAATTTTGTTATTTTAAGTTATTGCTAATAGAGTATAAAAAATCATAAATATTAATACCTATATGGCTCATTTTTTCTAATTCGTTTGGTTCCGTTTAGCAAAAGGCTAAGATTTTGCCTTGCCACACTACCAAACATTCACATCCATTCATTGTACACATTCAGCTACACATTCGCACATTCAAATGCAGACGCGCAACTTAGTCGTGGATGAGTATTCTGAACTATTCCGTCATATAAATGGCAACATTGCATATGATTTTGAAACAGTGTAGTTTATATGATTGGCGAAGGTAAATTTGCTATCAAAAACTATACCAAGATCGTTAATTTCATGGACGGATTTTAGATTGGTATTGAAAAAGTGATAAGATGTGTGTAGAACTGTATTACGTTCGCTAGATGTGGCATGATAGAATTTATTAATATTCAACGATAAACGATTTTTCGTGCACCACGATTGAAGATTATTAAGTTCTACTTGCAGAAACTCTGAATCAAATTGAAACTTAATAGTGGAGTAAGGTCACCAGTAATGCGATTCACTAACTTATTTTAACGATATTCGCATGGTTAACTCATCTTAACGAAAATTTTAACGATGCTGCTATTCATTTTCATTTTTTAACGATTTTCGCATTCGCCGAATCAGCTGTCGTCGTTAGCTAGTCGATAACCGAAAACTAAAGGACAAAAAAAAAATGTTGTTATTAACCATAGATGGGCACTTTGCAGTACCAGTAAAAATGCAGTAAAAATTTTTTTTTACTGATAATGAAATTAAATTTTCATTACCAGTACAGTTTTACTGATTACTGAAAAAATTAGCAGTACAAATATTTTTTTACTGGTTACTGAAAATAATTTGCAGTAAAAATATTTTTTTACTGGTTACTGGAAAAATTTGCAGTAAAAATAATTTTTTACTGGTTACTGGAAAAATTTGCAGTAAAAATATTTTTTTACTGCTTACTGAAAGAAATGGCAGTAAAAATACTGATAATATCATTTGAGTTGCAAAACCAGCAAAATATTTACTGTTTACTGAAAATAGTTACTGGTAATGAAAATGTTGTGCACTATCATCAGGGAATTTAAATCATGTATGTACTCAATAAATATTTTTAGTTTTGCTCTGTCTTCTTTTCCTTAGAAAAAAATACACATGAAACACTAAATGCAAAAGAGTCAGAACTCAAAACCAAAAAGATTCAAACAAAAATTATATGCAAATATTTATAATATTATGAACGAATTGAGATCACCAAAAAAGAAAGTCCTCCTTGCGTAAAATATAATCTTAAATCAAATTTTTATTTTGACTCTGATATATTAAACATAGGCTATGATTTAATACACAGAAAATCCCAAATGAAAATCTTGAGTTATGACTCTTTTCGTTTAGTGTGTAAATATTTATTGCACCCTACACATATTTATGCAACATAAAAGGAGTGGAGGTTATATGCTAATTGTTTTATATTAGCTGATAAGCTGCTTTATCAGATTCGATTTACCCACGTTCGTCCGTCTGTTAAATAAAGTTTATTTTAATTTAATAAGAATTATACTTCAAATTAAGAAGAATGAATAATTTGCAAACCTGTTACAGGGTATCAATAAGTCGGTTCGCCTGACTAAAAACTTTTTTACTATTGTCCATGTGCGCAATCAATGAACAAAACAGTTGATTCTGAAATAATTCGGTCATAGGTTTGAGTAACATACACTCTGATTCCGATTCAAATGACTCGATAATTGCTTTAGGTCCTCAATTTCGATCTGTAACTCCACGTCTGTCAAAACACTTTCCTTGTGCGAGCCACGCTCTAAATCTTTTGGCTTCAACCGATTTCAACAAAATTTTGAATTCATCAAGTCAGGATATTAAAGATATTCATAAAAGATCTTTCCAAAGGTAAAAATTATTTGATTAACTGAACACTTTTTACATTTACATATTTTCTATAACTTTGTAGATGCACACAGCTTTGGAATAAATGCAATAGACCAAAATCTGCAGAAGTAGTTAATGAAGTTATAAACGCAAATTTAATAACTCCATGCATAACAAGGTGGAACTCTCTTTATGATTTACTGCAAATTATTTTCAGTAACCAGTAAAAAAATATTTTTACTGCAAATTATTTTCAGTAACCAGTAAAAAAATATTTTTACTGCAAATTATTTTCAGTAACCAGTAAAAAAATATTTTTACTGCTAATTTTTCCAGTAATCAGTAAAACTGTACTGGTAATGCAAATTTAATTTCATTATCAGTAAATTGTTACTGTTTACTGCTGTACGTAATGCAGTAAATATATAATGCAGTGTGCCCATCTATGTTATTAACTCAATCGAGACGGTTTCAACTTAAATAAAAGATATATTTAAAATTCGGTTATTTGTTTTCTTGAAATTATAAAAGGAACATTACATAATGTCGTTTCAATATTTGGCATATGATTTATTACGAGGGCACAATCGTTAGTGCAAGCGACAAATATTGTCGTCAAAAATTGCGATTGTTGTACCGTTTAATGTTAGTGAATCGCACTACAGGAGGCGGCTTTGTACTGTTTTGTGGTTCTTCACCTTTTTCCTGAAAATTGAAGATTTTATTGCACAAATCGACAAATCTTTGACCTTCTCGTAATTCAAAATACCTCAAAATGTTTAGCACTGAAAGTTGTCAAATTCCTTTTTTAAGTTTCGACAAATTTATGTAGACTACTTGATTTTACTGAGGTTATTTGTATTTTAGAACATTCAAGAAAAGTCGACTGTGGACTAGTAATAGAAATACGAATGTGTTATGACTTTAAAGTTTTGAAGGGTCGATTCGATCGAACTTGTAATGAAGAAATTCGCGGTTGGACGTACGTATGTATAACGTAGTCTAGGAAAAACGCGTCATAGTAGTGACCGTACGTGCTATAGTTTTTTTGTATATGTGAATATTTTAAGTTTAAGCAAGTATTATCCAAGTATGCTATGCTGATAAGCAAAAGGGAATCAATGTATCTGTTCAGATTTCTAAGGTGCGCGAATTATGTGGTTGCGAAAGCAGATTGGACTATGTGAAAGCAGTTATAATTGCTAAATTAAATGTATAAATGTGTAACAGTTGCGACGAATCGGCAACACGATCAATAATTTTAATCGATGTTGTATTTCAAATTTGCCTTGGTCACATCGAAACTGAAGGATTTATTTCATATTTTAGTTATCAAAACCGACCCGTATATTTATAAAAATAAAATGAAAACACTTATAAACTTGATACCAACATTACAATAAGGTGGGCACTGTACACTTGTGCTTTTTTTTCTTAGGCACATATTCACATACATATGTATGAATGTATGAGCACATCATAATGTTATAGCATGATCAACCAAACCGGGATGAATACGTGTATTTCTCGGGTGAAATCCTCGTATAAGGGTCTTGGGATTTCCATCTATCGACAACTATGTATATCCTTTAGGAATCATGCATGCGAAATACTGGAGGAAAACCGTTTACACATGGAATATTCCGGTTACATGTACATATATATATATATATATGTATATATATATATGTATATATATACTTCGTCTAGTTCCGTATTACAATAAAATTTTACTAAAATCCTGAACTTTTAATATTTCAGAACTCCAATGTGTACATCGTAGTTCGAGACAAGAACTAAACAACTAAATACAAAAAATCATGCTGCATTTCACTTTTTAAATTTTCAATATAAAATCATAATCATCGACCCAGGTTGTATAATTTTGTAAGGCTTTGCTGAGTCTTTTGATTTATGGCAAGCTTTTTGGGATTCCGGTTCACTATACGCTTGTATAGTTACTCTTACACTAAATATGTTGAATACCACAAAAACGAACACACTTCCCGGCTCCCTTTCCCATTCTCAAATTTTCTTACTCTAAAGCCGTTCGACTAAGCTTGATTGCAAAACTTAAAGCGGCGATATAGTTGTAATATGGAGATCAATCAATTGCAAGCAATCATTTAAATATAGTAAAAGAAAATGTTGAATATAAATATATTACCAGTTGTTGAATTACTTGCTCCACAAGCTCCCTGAAAGAATATCCTGGATGTTTTTTCCATAAGTGGTATACTAATTTCGCAATAACTTCTGTATCTGTTTCTGATTCGAAAACGTAGCCTCGTTTCTCCAAAAATGTTTTTACGTCTTTGTAGTTAGTAACTATTCCATTGTGAACGACTAGGAAACTGTTGCCTTCGTCGGAACGTTGTGGGTGAGAATTTGTCTCGCAGGGAACACCATGAGTAGCCCAACGGGTGTGCGCAATACCAACATGTGTCATCACGGGAGCATCGAACTCCTTACCGCTAAAATCTGTACAAAATATATATAAAGGATATAGATTTATTATGTAATTGCTGCAATCCCCGGCAAAAAATTGTTGAAGTAGTTCAAAAGAGGTAATGAAAGAAAATATTGTCAAAAATTCTTTTGTTGTATTTCATATCTTTGAATCATGGTGGAGTCATAAAAGGTGTGATCAGTAAATTCACATTATTTTTTCGGTTGTTCTATTCCGGGCCATGAATTAGAAAGTAGTGGAAAAGGGGATATTTAGAAGCAATTTTTTACTTACTTTTATATATTATTTCTGGGTTAAGGCATTAGTTATATGCTAATAAGTTGAAAGATACGGTGAACTGAATATAGAAAGTGACGCTATCAATAGCAGCCCCACTTTGGTTTTGCCAATTTTGACAATTCTCAACTAGAAGTAGACGTTCACAAGGCCAAAGAACGTGGAACTATAAGACAGGCCAATACGTTACTTTTGCTTTTCTCGTTGATGAACTGGGTAGCGCCTACTCTTTCGATCAAATGCTTAAATGATTGAATTAAAAGAGAAGGGGATAACGTGTTGCCTCGTCTTATAATTCTATGTTCTTTGACAAAGTTTTTAACAAATAAGAAATAACTTTGGCCTATGGTGTAGCTCCACCAGGAGAATGCTCTACGCCCTGTAATCTTGCTGAAACCAATGGTATGTATTGCGATGAAATTCTTGAGTCGTTGAAGCAAAATTTTCGTTGCTACCAACACATCCACACAATTACCTCTCTATCATGTGTGTATGTAGATACATATGTGTAGGGAGTCTAGCTAATTAAACATATCTTGCTTTTCGTTTTGGCTTCAAAGGCAAACGAATCGAAAAATGAGGAATGATATTCGATGCCTTACATACACAAATAAACAACCGAAAAGGAAAGTTTCTTGTGCGCTAAACGTCAAACGAAAATTAAATATTTTATCAAATATGAAAGAATGACCATGATGCAATAAATAAAGGTGATATATGTATGCACGTAATGACAGCTCATTTCGACGCTCCATTAGATTGCGAAGAACGAGAGAAAGGGAACGAAAAAATTTCCATTTGGGGAAAAGTTAAAAGGGCGACATTTCATGAAATATACGTTCCAATACTATTACAATAGTTTTGTGTTAACCTGTTTTCTATAATTTCTCCGTTTGCAAAGATGAGCATTGTCATTTATATTTTCGTAATAAAATTGCTTTTCAATAAAATAGTTTTAATTACTTATTTTACAAAGTTGATCACTTAAAAACAATGAATGAAAGTGAACAATTTTCGAAAAAACTCGAAAATGTACTTAATTTTTAAATTTAATAGCCTTTAATTTAAAAATTGCTATACCGAATTCCACAACTAATATATGATATAAACGCAGAGACTTAACCCTCTAATGCACAAGAGTGCCTCAGGGCATTCGCTTTCAAAGTTCGTTAATTTAAAAATTATACATTTCTTTCTCACCACTTGCTGTTGGCTGTCTTCGTGTGTTTGTGTACCAACAGCAAGAGATCAATTCGAACGAGCGTTTGTGTTCAATTGCTTAGGTATTGTCAGTAAAGTGCTAGAAGTCATCAAATACACAAGCAAAATTGTTAAGTAAATTGCTTCGTTTTCTTAAACTCATAAAAGCGAATTTATAACACTAACCTTAATCAGAATTTTTGTTGCAGGTTTTCGTAAGTATAAAGATTGGTAGTTTGGTATCAGATAGTGGAATATGTTACGTATTGTGAGGATTTTGTAAAGTTTTCTGATCGTGCCTGTGGGCAGCCTTGTGCAGCCAGAAATAAAAAAATGTCTAATTTTTTAGTGAAAGTCAGTTTTTCATATTCTTTCCCTGTGTTATAGAATTATGACAGATAATCTTGAAACTATATCTGATCGACGTAAACGACTCGTAAAAGCGGGAAAAGGCGGAAAATTGGGGATTGGCCTCTGTGAGTTCTTCAAATATTCTTCTACCGAAGAAATAATTGAATTCATTGCGGAACAAACAAATGCCAAAGCTCTTTCAGAAAATGTCGGCACACAAATGCATGTGGACTCGGAAATGGTCCACCCTTATATTGGATTATTGGTATACATGTCCGTTGTTACTATCCCAAACCCTCGTTGGTACTGGGGAGAATTTCAAGTGGATAAGGTAAGAAATGTCATGCCTCTCCGAAAGTTTGAGCAAATAAAAAAATATGTGTGTTTCTCAAACGAGGAAGAAAGGGTAAGACGAGGCGAAGAAGGCTATGATTCTCTGTATCGTATCAGAAAGCTTTTAGATAAGCTGAACCTACGATTTGATTCAATTCCAAAAACAGCTCGACTCTGTATCGATGAGCAGATGTGTAGCACCAAAATAAAACACCACCTAAGGCAATATATGCCAAATAAACCTCACAAGTGGGGTGTGAAGTTATTTGTGCTTTGTGATACACATGGATACTCATATCGTTTTGAGATATTTAATGGCTCAGGTGATAACGTAATTGTACCTGCAACTCCAGATCTAGGTGCTACTGCTAATGTAGTTGTGCGCTTATCACAGACAATACCTGATTTCGTGCATCTCATTGTATACTTTGACAATTTTTATACCACTCTGCCTTTACTCGTGTATCTTCGTGCTCGTGGAATTTATTCTCTAGGCACAGTTCATGCTAATAGAGTACCTAATTGCAAACTACCGTCAGATAAAGATTCGGAAGTTACGAAAGCATCCAGAGGGTATTCCACTGAGTATGTAGGCACAGCTTACGGCATAGATTTATCAGCAGTGCTGTGGAAAGAGGTACAAGATGCGTTCCTCCGGAGATTGCAAAACTTTGAGATACAATAGGCAGCACAAAAAATATGTTGAAGTTGATTGTCCACAGATTATCAGAGAGTATAACGCACACATGGGTGGTGTTGACTTGATGGACGGCTTGATGGGTAGATATAAAATAACACTGAAATCTCGTGATGTTATGACACGTCTTTTTTACCACTTTGTTGATATGACTATCACAAATTCTTATATCCTATGCACAAGAGCAAATTTTGAGAAACAAAGCGATCCATTACGTCCAAAATCAGAAGAGCGCTTACTCTCATTGCCTGAAAAGCGTCCCCAAAAAGCGTCTCGTTGGTAGACCACCTACCACACAAGAGGAACCAGAGCAGTCTAGTACATTGGGACAACGAGCTCAGCATCCAGTGGCAGATGTACGTTATGATGGGTTACACCATATACCTAACTGGTTGGCCAAAGCAGATGGTAAAAGAAAATGCAAGTACTGCAGAACGTCACAAGCCCAATGCGTTTGTACTAAATGCCACGTCCATTTATTTTGCGGTGTTGCTAAAAACTGCTTCGAGGCATACCACAGTAAACCATAGCTTTTAAGTACTTTCATTACATGTATTTTTTGTACGTTATACATTAACTATTAATTAATGTATGTATCATATATTGAATTTTTGGTTTCATATTCCCCCAAGGAAGCCCTCAGGCCTCCTACCCTCCACCTCATCTGGTGTCTAAACCATAACATGTATCGAAAATCTGACTCTAGATTTGTGTTTCCTGAGCCGTAGTTACCAAGAAAAAAATATGGTCATTCAATCTATGGCGGTTAAAGAGTGTGCATTTGAGGGTTAACGTATCTTTTTAACGGTATTTATTTTGTTTTAGTTTTATATTCACAGGCTGGTCTGATATAAAGCATTTGTATCAATAAAACTAAATTATTCCACTTTTAACCCAATTGGAAACATATAGACTTACATTATTTTGACATTAAGACACGATATTTGTTAAAAACTTAAAATAGACTTCAATATTTAAAATTTTGTTTAATTTATTATTATAAACATGAAATATGTTCGTTGTCCCAATATATACTTTTCCGCATACTTCATTTTCATTTCCTTTACGTTTTATTTCATACACTACATTGTTTTGTTGGTGGACAGCTACAGGATACTTTGTTTTTGTGTATATAGTTGAAAGTGTATAATTAGATTTGCAGGCAAGTGCGGTGTTTCATTTTTTGATACGTTGTGATCAAAAAAATGTATTTAAAAATGTTTTAGCGAAACGTCGGGTTAAAAGTGGATAAATTTAGTTTTATTCGCACAAATACTTTAGATCAAACCAGCCTGTCAACACAAAATTAAATTAATTACGAACTGATTTATTCAGTTACTTTTGTCTGCCATTCAGATTTTGTCTATATCTCGAAAACCTTGAAATAAATAAACTCATTTTCGTGTTCAACGACCCAAATTAATATAAAAACACTTTGTAAAATATTTGTATATAAGTGTTATTGATCGGCGCTGATGCTAATTGCACTTGAATATTAGAAATAATTTTGTATTTCTTTAATAGTATTAAAGAGCTAATTAAAGTAACCGAAAGTGTTAAACATTAATGCTTATAATCATAAGTGATAACTTATATCGGAAATACGATGGATGAAAAAAAAGTGGATCTGAAGTAATTTCCGTAATCTGGAGGTATAGCGGCCAGAATAGCTTAAGCCCAAAGAACAAGGGTAGCGTAACATAAAGCAGTCGAAAACCCATTAAGTAATTCCATTCATATTTCTTCCTACTGGTATTGCAACAGTACTTACTTGTATCCCAGCAGAAGAAACCTCCAAAGGAGGAGGGCCAGTGGTGAGGAAAACGCATAGCAATTACGCAAGAGTCACACAGCGATGAGGAAAACATGCAGCAGTTGCACTGAAGTCGTACAGCGGTGGACTATCAATGTGATGCAGCAATTCAGGTGACACGCAGCCCATTAAACGAAACAGTCAATCAAGTTTGTGAAATACACAAGCACGCACAACATCAGAAAGCGCGGATAAACAATTAATAGCGCTTTTTATTGAAAATCGTTGTTATATAAAAATTAGTTCGTTAAAGGGGCAAACTGAATTTCCTAAGGGTGTTCAAAGTGGCGATTAAAGTCAAAGAAACGTTAACGTATTTCGCCTTCTTTCGTACATCATGCAAATAACATATACTATACTAGCTTTTATTTTATTTTAGTGCCACCGTAGTTAAGTGATAGGGAGTGCGCGCTTTATTCTCTGTGTCCCAATTCCGCGTCCATCTGAATAAATTCCATTAAAAACTATAGAAAAGCACTTTTCGTAGGTACCTCAATTTTGTTTAATAAAAATTATGTTTTAATAAAACAAACAATAAAAAAATTAAAAAGTTGTTTCGTATTCGATGTAACGTAACAGGGACTGTTCTTTCTGGGACCTGTTTAATGTGTATTGGTTCTTATACAAAAGTAACTAAGTCATAAATCATGATGCAATTATGAAATGTGACGTACGTTACCATGAAAAACCGTGAGACCTCATTTCTGGACAGAGATTTTTTTGAAGTTAACGAAATACATAGTGGGCAACACAGCTTAATTGTTCAAAGTTTGATTTCTTTGATTGAATGCAATCGTAAACTACAATTTCTTATATATAATATTAGACATATGTACATATGCATACGGCGGGTGGAATATTTACTTCGGGTATTTTTATATATGTATGTAATTTCTAACTGCTATCTAATCACACGTTCAAGTAAGTTTGTATTTTTTAGCTTAATAAGAAGCTGAATCGCAGCTTTTAATTGGTTTGTGCTTTCTTCCGGTCGAAATTCAGCATCGCCCGATTGTGAGTGTACCATTCTTTGGATACATCGAAATTCAAGAAATTTCGGAAGCTTTTTGGGCGCCCAATATAAACATAACGCATCTTATGTTGTGCGTACATACATATACTCGTATGTAAGTAGATATAATGGCAGCCAACAGCCGCCGTAGCCGAATGTGTACCGTGTTCGAGCTTCTTTCGGTACGTCCCGTGTTCGAATCTGGGCCGAAGCAAATTACTGCAAAAATTATGGAAAAAGTTTTTTTTCTGATAGCGGCGATGAGTTGTTAAATTTCGGTATTTCGAAAGTTCGTTATACTGGACTACTGTCACCATGGAAAAAACATTTTGCATATAATGATATTGACTACTTTAGAAAACATAAAACACAACACATTTATGTTGTTTCTAAAAAACTTACATTTAATCCATTTTTTATAGATCTTCATGATATTTGAATAAAATCTACCTTACCATATTGCATAGTTTGGATTAGAACTTTTTTCCATTTCTTCCCCCACTTCCAAAATACAACGTTGAGCCAGGGCTGTAGCAAAACGAGCAGTCACTACGTACATCACATATTATTATTGCATCAAGGTCATAAATAAGCGCACACATGTAGTAAGAAAAGTAGAAGATTTGGGCGTAACCATTTTTGACAAAATTAAATACGAATTGAAAACGATTTTAAAATGTTACGTAAAAAATTTGGAAGTCTACTCATTTTTCAAAAATAATAAATTGCTCGGATTTCATATACACCATTGGATTAGAGACCGCTAGATGGGGGTTTCCAAAATTGTGGGAAAGGGTGTGACCATCAAGGAAAATTTTTAAGTATTTGGATTAAGATACAATGAAGATCGGTTCACTAATGAAACCGACATTTTTATATTAGCAGAGTGCCGGTGGTTACTATCTATGGGGGAAAAGTTCGTGGGCATCGAACAAAGCATACAGACGATCAAAGATGATCGACAAAAAGATATGGTGAGATGCAATTTTGCTACAAAAGTCAATACGTTTAAAAACAAGTTAAAAAATTGCCCAAAAGAGGAAACGAGACGATTTATGAAGAAACACAAGGATTCCATAATTCTTACGAATACAGACAAGGGAAACAGGACAGTAATGATGTATAAAGATGATTACCAACAAAAAATGAAACACCTCTTGAATGATGAACGCACATATAAAACAATTAGAACAGACCTAACTCAGCAGCTACTAAGGAGAAACAACAATATTGTAAATGACATCTACAAAAACAAAAACATTGATTTTAAACTGAAACATCACTTGACATGCCCAGTAGCTACAGGACCATGACTCTATGGTTTGCCCAAAATCCATAAAGAGAAAACACCGCTTCGAGCAATTCCATCTACTATGAACGTTCCATGTTCAAAACTTTCAAAGTTTGTAAGGCAAAAATATAGTTTCAGAAAAGTGTAACGTGAAACATACATTTCAGCTCAAGAAAAATATTAAAAACACGATGATGATGATGGAAAAGTTATATCTCTAGACGCTGTATCCTTATTCTCGACCATACCTATCCAGTTGGCAATGAACACAATAATGAAGCAGTAGTCAAATCTAGAAAATCGCACAACAATTACCAATAAAAAATTTTTAACTATATTAGAATTTTGTCTGATGGAAAATAACTATTTCGTCTATGATGGAAACTTTTACCAGCAAGTGTATGGCATACCGATGCGTAACCCCCTATCGTCCACTATAGCTGACATTGTTTTAGACAAAATTATTGACGACAGCATTATCGAGCTAAGCTCCAAGGACATATGTATGTATGTACATTTGCATCAAATACATTACAACATATGTAGATGATATAAGTATTCTGTATAGTTAAGTTAAGGGACGTTGAACACATACTAAAAATTTTTAATGAACAACACACAAAAATACAGTTTACTTTGGAAAAAAGAAAAAGACAATAAATTAGCCTTCCCAGATATTGAGGTCCATAAAAATGAAAATAAACTAAAAATGAAAGTAAATTGGCATAAAAAAGCCGTGTAGCATCATCATGGATGATAAATTTTAACTCAAATCATTCATTAATGAAATTTAATCCTTGAGTTATCAGTACCTCATAAAAGAAAATAGGGCGAAAATAAGAAAAATCATATTCATAAGTGGATACCCCGGCGGAGCAATAGAGACGCTGTTAGCAACAGCGGCAAATAAAATCAAATGCAATAACAATATACGAACAAGTGGAAACAACAAGAAAATATACACAAGCGTCACATATGTATATACCTAACGAACGCACACTATATCGTGCAAAGGAAGCGAAGGCGAAGGCTGCAACAAAATATATATTGGAACTGCAAAGAGAGCATTAGGAATAAACGAACACAAACTAGACGCTAAAAACAAGAAAAACACAACAGCGCTAGCGCAACACTTGACTACAAATAAGCGCACAGCAAACTTTGATAACGCGAGAATATTTAACGTGGGTAACGGAACTAGAAACAGGATGACAGTAGAAAGGTTACGCTTATAACAAAACTTAAGTATATAAAGCAGTTACTTACACAGACGATGCTGACAATATAAACTGTGCATATGCTACAGCAATAACTAACAATGTTTAAGCTATTGGACGAGAAAGGAAGTTTTGTTAAATGTGGTGTCCCGAAAAAATGTATTTATGTCATTTTTATTAAAATGTGATTAGTTATCCTATTTTTTAAGTTAAGGAAGTGTATATGTTTAAGCCACATATGTATGCTTATTTTGTTCGTATCATCATTTGTTTGTTACTAATAATGTTTTTAGTAAAAAATATATTAAAACAGTCTCCCTGAAGATGATGCGAAAATGCGTCGAAACGCGTAGGACATAAAATAAACTTTGTTTTATTTTAAACGATTCGGCCAAAAAGCTCGAAAGCAAAATAATTGAAGTAAATTTCAACATTGGCCCAATTGGTATCAAAAAAAAAACTAGCACAGGTACGCAACCAATTGTGGAAAAAACTGCAAAACTAAAAGTCCAAAAGTCACCATTGAAAAGAACAAGTGTTCGTGAAATTTTTGATGAAAACTGTAAATTTTTTAAAGAAGGGTTCAATGCGAAGGCAATTGGTCAACATTAAACTTGAAAATTTTCCGGATGCACACCGAATTTTGAAGATATTATTCATATATTTCGAAATGAAATAGTGTATAAGCAGTTTGGTGTATCGCGTTCAGTGTTGTCTGAAAAATATTTCATTTCGAGCTAAAACCGCTAAAAAAAAGAGCTAAAACCGCTAAAAAAAAGAGCTAAAAGGAGCTAAATAATATTATACTTAAGTAACTAAAATGACGAGCAATTTTTTCAACACTTAGACTTTATTGATTCTAATCTGTTTAGACATTTTAAAAATCGACGAAGACTTTCTAAAAAAGCTTTTAAAAAATCAAACTAAGTATTTACTTTTCGCGTTCCTTGAGCACTTATACGAGTACGTTTATATACTAGACTAAGAACTTATAGTCTAAAATCAATTTACTTTGTTGGTGTTATTCTAAAGATACATCACACAACTACATAAAAAGTCAAAATGTAATATGATGCATTAAGAATATATGATTTTCTGTACAAACTTTGTACTCAATTTATAATTGTAATTTATGCTAATATGTAGTTCCCCTTATCGAAAAAGCTATTTTCACTTTATTAAAAATTAACATATCGAGATCAAAAATCGTATCAGCTGAAGATGAAAAGGTATTAATGTTCTCGCCGTAAATGTCGTTTTATTTCATTAATTTTAACATATCATTCTATATCATAAAACCAAAAAAGTATTTGCATTAGGAATGGAACTTTTGTCAGTATTAATCGAAATATACTCACAAATCGTCGTTTTACTTAACACTTGTATGATGAAATTACTTGCAATATGAATAAATTAGCGAATACAACTGGAAATTTTTATAGCTAAAAACTAGGTTCTTTTTGGGATATGTTTCTTTCTGAGAACGAGTGCTGTTAAATTCTGAAATTTTTAAAATCAATTTACTTTTTACTGTTACATATACTGTTTCTCAAATTGTTGACAATATGAGAAACGCAGTTCATTCTATAACAAAAACCGTAGATATCAAAACGTCAAATATTTTAAAATTATATACAAATTCAAGAAATCTTCCAACTCTTCAGAATACTTTTATCGGTAATTCAAAAAAATGTTTTAATAAATATGCCATATGAAATAAGAAATTGGCTCGACTTACGTTCAGCGATTGCATCCTCCAGCACTTTTACTTTTCCACACCTTTTTACAATAACAATATCTTTGTTTTGAAACGAATCAATAGCCACACCAGTTGAATCATATCCACGATATTCTAGCCGTTTTAAACCATTCACAAGCAAGGCCAAGACATCATGGCGTGATTTAGGAGTAAGGTAATTTAGGTAAGCAAATATTCCTGGAGAAGAAAGTTTATAAATGTATTTAATTACAGGTATTTTTTTCCAAAATCGTATACTCATATATACATGTATATGTAGATGTAAAAAATATATTCGCTATTTTCTATTTATCATTTTTCTGCCAACCCTACTTGCTTAGCGAAAAATATGTTTGGGAGAGCAGCAAGAATTTAAGGGGGTCGATTTTCTACTCTTGCTGTTTCAAAAAATTCATTTTTTTCTTCTTTGATTATATGTATCCAAGAATGCGCCACAAATGGATGTCGTTAAAATCGCATTCGTTTACATATTTCCGAAATCTAAGTAACTACGTTCAAGTTATACACCGCGATTTATATTTAAGTGCGTTTTTCCGAATGTAGTGTTTTTTTAGCTGCCGGGCAAGACTTTTTAAAAATTATGGAAATATCAATATCATTTCTGATAACAGATTACTCAACTGGTCACACGTTTACTTAGGGGGGGTCATTCAGCTTCAACAATAACGTAATCAGTGACGTTTCGAGGTCGCCAAATTTTTTTTTGGTATTCACAATTAAAATTTAAAAACATGCAGCCTCAAAAACGAAGAGCTGTTAACTAATTTAAGAAATATTCATTGAATAAAATCTCCTTTTAATTTCTAGAGCGTATTTTTATATGATTTTTTTTTTTATTTTCCTTGGGAGCTGGATACTTAGCTTTAAATTAAAAAATGTAATTGGGGTGACTTCGCGAATAGCGCTGTAAACCACAATTTCTTTTTTTTAACATGAATTTTAGTTTTAGACATTCTTAAACTGCGAGGTATAAGAAATTTTCATTTACAACGTTCTTCGTGGCTATGCAGGTTGGGGTATTGACCTTTGAGTTAGAATAATAAATGCTAAATATATTTTTTGTATAGAAAAGAAGGATACAATACCAATTTCAAAAAAATGTGTTTTTTGTCTGTTTTTATTAAATTTTTTGAGCATTTTTCTTTATCATAATTACATGCCAACATCAATCATATCATCACTTCCAACCTGGAAATCAGTATTATCTGTTGCATTTTTTGCTCGTGGTGATTTTAGTTTAAAAATATCAAAGTTATAAAATATCATTTTTTCTCTGCATTTTTCCGCGTGAAATATTCTCTATATTTTGAAATTCTCTGTTAAGAGCTTCTTGCGCTTCCTCCGACAATTGGCCTATCATTAACATAACGTGTGATATTATCTCTGGGATCTGAATAAAAAATGCCCGCAGCGTAGGAGGAATATACTACCAATTTTAATACAAAATAAATGACAGTTTCATGGCCACAAGAAACCACAATCAATATGGTATTTTTTTATATATAATTTATATGATAAATGAAGGAGACATTAAAAAGATTTTATCCAAAATTAAGTTTATTAGTTTCAACATATCTATCAATCATTTCGTCAGTTAAGTTGAATTGTGCACTAATTGCAGCGACAAAGTTATGCTTTTGAGTTGATATTGCCTCGGTCAAATCATTGCAAATTTTTCCATTTATCAAATTATGCCTCACTTCAACTTTTTTTTTGAAGTACCGCAATACATAGACCTTAAAATACTTTTCTTCAACCATTAGCCTTCCACTCTCTAGAAACGTTTTCACTTCCTCTTTTAAAAACAATATTAAATAATTAAAAAAAAAAATAATTTTTTCACCGCAAAGTAATCTAATTGATACAAACGATGTTATAAAAACGAAGAATCGCTGGCACATGGTCCATGTAGCGCTTGTTTAAATGAGCAATGATCAGAACTTCCATTAAAACCCCACTTAGATTGTAAGAAAAAATTGTATAGCACTGTTGCACATAAGTTATCAATAACAGAATTTTGGAGCATTACTATACGCTGCATAGTATGGCGAATAAGTGCACGCAATTTAACTTCAGCAGAAATTTCAGTAATTTCAATGCTGCCGCAAGGAGGATAACATAGTTTTGTTTGCTGACGATCGGGAGCAGTTTGCTTAACGATGTTATATTGAGGTAGCGTTAACTTAACATCAACCAACATAGCTAAAAGATTTTCATTTGAAATTGCGTTGCTTTTCTCCATCGATTCACTGAAGCATTTTTGGTATTTTACTGCTCTTGTTGATGAAGATGTTGACAATTCATGTACTAAAAAGTTTCAATAATTCCTTTACCTTCTAAATTTACATTAATAGCAAAAGCGAGAAGAGACAATGAATAACTATCCCACACATTTTTTTTTTTTTAATTTATGGGTCTATTCGGCATGTTACCGGTCAATTTCATTACTGAAAGAAATGCCAAATATTGCCCACTTCAGGGGGCACTGTTGCCACTTTTACGTACAACTCACGCAACATCAACTATAAAAGAGATTGAGTTTGCATTATTCACACGTTTTACTATTTATTTGTTCCACACTGATGCTAAATATGTGTTAACCTTGGGTTCCGAAGTGCAAAAAGGAAATAAACATCTATTTCTTCGCTATTCCCACGTTGTTACCACCCAATATGGTGGTAACAAAATTCACCGGTAAAAAGTGTGCACAGAATACAAGACCAGAGCCTTTTGTTACCGGTAACGACAGTTTTGTTACCGGTGCAGAATATAGTGAAAAAACCACACTCTTCAAATGGAGCTTTCCTACGGCCGCGTTTTGTTTTATTGTAAGAAGAAAAATAAAAATAGATATGTCTAACCAATTACGGCTTGCTTTAAGAAACGTTGTTCAACTCTGTGAATAGAATTTCTGAAAAAGTATTTCAGAATCTCATTCAAATTATTTGTATCAGATAGACATTGACACGAACAAGACAAGTACGTACCCTTTAATCTGAATATTTCCATTTTGTAATAATGAATTTCATACTACATATATACCGAAATTTAAAAATCTGTGCCACAAAATAATCAAAAACACAACTATGTCTAACCCCATTTGTACTGCAATTCAATAATAAAATAACAAAAACAAAAGAGCACATTAAAACCATGTTGTTTACTTCACATAATTATCAACCGAAATCACACAATTTAGCACAGACATTGCAGCACTAAAACTTAAATATTTCAGAAAAAGCACCTAAATTTTTTGCAACGTAGTAGTCAAATAGATGTTCTTTATATAGAAATTAAAATTGTTACTACGAGTACTTTACACTACCTAAGTAGCTATACGTCAACCTATTTCGTTAAAAAATGTACAAATATAAGGCTATACCACTCAAAATTTTTATATATTTATAAACTATTCTGCATTCACAATTGCATTTAGAAATAAGTACAATAGCTAAGGTGGAAGGTTCTATAATAAAAATATGACTTTTCTGGAAAGTTTGATTAAATATAGCACTTGAAATCAATGCGAAATAATTAACGCGATCTCGACACAGCGGAACAATGGATAAATATGAATTTCGTAAAGCATACTGTGACGATACCGTTCAATATAGGACATTTATTTTTTCACTCAGTGATGCACAATTTTATCGCTATTATTTCTCCCAATACCAAATACTATAAAGATATCTGTGCGACGCACACTGCCATAATCGCTACTGCCGACAGTAGAACAAATAAAAATTGCTGATTAAACATACTTGTGAGTAATTTCAGTTGCGTGAAGCTCCATGAAGAAGGCTCGAGCATTTGACTTTTGTTGATTGATATTAGAAAAAAAAAATAAAAAAACATTTCTTGCCACAGAAAACGAAACGCCATGCAACTTCTTTGTAATCTACTTTCTTTGGTGTAGCAATTCAAGTGTCTGGCGAAAAATGGCACAGTGGCGCTACTCAACGCAACAAACATATCGACCATAAAATCAAGCAGTAACCTTTCACATAACTAGGCCAGCAGCCCCGAACGCAACGGCATGCTAAACCGCGAAAAGCCTCCTGGGTGTGTCGGAACTCGAATTCCTGGGACACTTAGCCCTCTGTCCATTTATCGTCTCGCCTTCGTCACGTTACTTGAAAAATTTAAGAACTTGTGACGTGAATGTATATTTTAATCAGGGGCGGTTCCAGCAGGCGGAAATGGAAAGTGGGCGGGGGCGTGGTCCATGTTTGAAAAAACATTTACAAGTATTCCTTTCCCGAACCCAATCCTATGTGTAAAATTTTAGCAAATTATCTGCAATAGTTGTGTGGAGGTGGTTATTGTCGATTTGCAATACCAAAGTACCTTGGGTCTAAGGTAATATGTATGCCAAGTTTCGTTAAGATAGCGCAATATTTACTCGAATTATCCGACTGACGGCGAACGGACAGACAGACAGGCATGGCTTATTCAAATTTTCTATTAATTCTAAGAATTTTGCTATACAAATGTCTGTATCTATCTTGGTTGCTCTATGTTGCTCGTGATATGGCATACCAGTCCTAACGCCTTCATTGATGTGTGGGTGTATGGAACTCGCTTAGAAACTTACCACGTAACCATTTCGGAATACAAACGCGTATTTCTCACATGAAACACCATAAATATAATGTGAGTTCAAATTGTGTGAAGTTAAAACGTTCGGCTGTTTCACATTTTCGACCCGCCTTCAATTCCCGTATTAAATTTTGCACGTTTTCGTCTGTTTGTGTTTCTTTGACCAACACATACCTCGACTCTGGATAAGTTCGCGACTGTTTCCTCATCAACTACTTCAACCTTTTCAATCTGCATTGACAACAACAAATGCCTGTCATGGGGGGGCGGACTTCCAATTGGAAATACATTTTCGACAGATAACTTCTCGTTGACAAGGGTCGCTTACATACGACTAGTGCTGGATATAATGTTGCCTTGTAACCGGCACAAGTCCTTACCGCATATCCATTCCTACGCACTACCACGATCTGAGCCGCCCACTCACTTAAATATACTTTCTGCAATAACCTTCTTAATTTTACGCATAGGCGTCGAAAACACTTTTGGAAATTTAATAACCCAGTTTTGCACTACAACATCTGGGTTTCGTTTAAGGAGTGCCTTGCAGTAAATTTTCAATAAGCGAATTTTTATAAAGTCACTGATTTGCCATGTGCGAAAGGTTTCCACATCGAAAACACATTCTTTTTTGCCAACATTTGTTTCGCAGGCTGTGTTCAATGTGTCTTCTTGCTTTTTGAAGGGCTCCGCATTGCTTTTGTCTATTTCCTGAAGTTTATTCATGTATCCGATTCCTACCGCTTTGTGGATCTTCATTCAGCAATCCATAAACAAATTGATTCGGCAACGCTGTCTTTAAAATTATAACTTCCCGTAATTCGTGTCAATCAAATCATATATTCGGCACAAGACTCCTCCGGCTTCACCTATTCACTATATCCTCGTATTCCGTTTCTGCCGATGCTCGTGAAGCTAGTCTGTCGCAAATAATAATGTCGCAGAATCCGTCATGTTATTGGTTTTTATAGGAAATATAAACCGATAATTTAGTGACGGAAAATTCTATCGGAATATGCTTTTTTCGAACATGAGCAAAATCGATATTCGAATCAGCTGTTCAATTGATGTGTTGAAATTTACGCTTATTCGTAAACGATTGAAAATTTTGATAATCTTGCAACTGTGTTGCCAATAAAAAAAGAAAATAAGATACATTTATTATAAATACTTATGTTATAGTTAGGGAATGCCGCAGAAAATGCTCTTTGTTTATTAGTATATGTTTAGGCACATAGTATATACATACATAAGTACACATATTACAAGTACCTGTGCCTGTACAAATAACAGCCAAATGTATTGACAACTGTCGCCAATGTTGCTTTCCTTATTTAATTTGAATTATCTTAAGTATATATAAAAATCTCGTGTCACGGTGTTGTGGTCGAACTCCTGCGAACTCGACCTAGTTTCTCAAATTTTGTACTTGTACCATTATATAAGAGGTAGGGTGGCTTTTGTCGGCTTCTTACAATTTTCGAAATGATTATTGAATTGAAATGCAATTCGTGTACCAAATTTGGTAGCAATTCATCAAATAGTTTTTAAGATATAACTATTTACTTTAAAGTGGGTGGTGCCACGCTTTGTTTAGTAAAAAGCCAGTTTACACACTTATTCCTTTCCCAAACCCAATCTTAAAAAAACAGTAACATTAACACAGTTATCAAATCACCGTTATGTCGGCGCAGTTATTATTCGATTTAACCCATTTGCTACCGAGTTGTGTGATGCACGAACGAACGGACAGACATACATATGTACATGGTTTAATCGATTTCGCTATTCATTCTGAGCATTTTGGTATATTTATATCTATATCTATATCGGTTATTTATGCTGTTACAAACAACCTTTACAATCTAATACCCTGGGCACCACTAGCGCGTTCGGGTATAAAAACGACAACAGCATTACTGAATTCTCTGTACTGCTCTGAGTGTGCTATCTATTCAAGTTTCGCTCTCTGGATCCATCCTAGGACATATAATAGGTATGTTTCTTTGTAACCCACGAACAACAGAACGGTCCCACTCGACAAAAATTCCTTTATGCAAAAGCAACGATGTAAGTATCTTTTATGAAATATGCGATTTGTTTAGGGCTATTTAAGAACGGAAAATGGTTGTGCTGGTTGAGTTGATTATATGTTGAAAAATACTATATCAAATAAAATGGATTAGGTATTGAACTTAAATTTCCTTGTATTTGTGTTGTTGCTTCACGGGCGCTTCGTTATCCTATCAAGTGTTCTTTTTCCAGTCAGTTACAAAAAACAGGTCTAATGATTAAAAACACCATAACTGAAATTTTCTGGAAGTGCATAATAAGCGCTAAATGTACTCTTAAAGGTTTGGTCACCACTAATATTCGTATACGTATGCATAATCATAACTGATGATATATGTAACTTACCACACATTTCGCCTTCGGTGCACGGATTTGGTTGTTAATTTCAGATTTCTAAAAAACAAAAAACATTTATTGATATACATAACTTTGTTTGTGTTAGGAATATATAATTATTTATATACATACATATACCTGTACTGGAATTAAAACTTAATATTTAAAAATTACAGTGTTTGTTTATTCATATTTTATGTGCTACTATTCGGCCGACTGCAAAGAAACTTTGTCAATTTGTATTTTATACTTCCGGGAAGGTTATAGGAACAGTTAAGTCCCGATAGGTGGCGCCGTAGTCAAATTAAGGTTAAATTCTACATTTATGAACCAAAACGAAGCATACTCGCTACATTGGTAGGATTGCTGTCGAAAAAGAAAACCAACGGATTTTGAAACAATAGATGGCGCTGTAGTCGGAAGATTTCGAAATATCGTTTTTGTGAACCGTTTGTGTTAGTATTTTTACGCCGACACGACATTGTACATCACAGTTACCAGCATGAATGGTAATTACATTCCAATTTCGAATGACGCATTATCTCTTATATACCACATGAGCGTAGCGGATTCGGAATCGGAAGAACTCTTTGACGCAAAGTCAGAAGTACCAAGTTTTTATATTAAAAGAAGTATATCGCCTCCAGATTTAAAAAATTCACAGGTGGCAGCAAGCACTTCCCGATATCTCAGTTTTCATACAAAGTTTTTTGAATGATTACCACCGAACAGAAACGAAAATTTATTATTTTATAATTATAAATTAATAGAAAATGTTTTAATGAAGGCTTTAACAGTTTAATAGAAGACCTAACCAGAGCATTAATATCAAAGGAAAGGAAATTAGAAGAAATGCTTGCGAACCGTTGCCAACAGTTATTATTCAGATTTTACCAAACGCGTTGAAGAATCGCTGACCTCACAACAATAATTGAAATAACACCAGGAATAATAATCGATGTAAACGTCCATGCTTTAAAGGCTTACGGGGCTGAGCAGCGAATACTGGCGAGGCAGGAACTGGACCATAAAAAAAATGCTTAATAACAAAAGGCATTAATTGCATACATTTAAATTATTCAGATTTCGTACAACTACGTGCTTCAGGGTACAACAAGTTTTATACATTTTTTGTCGACACGCAAGCCAACATTTCTTTAACTAATATTTCAAACATTAACCAATATTTCTGACGTGAAACAAGTAATATTATCCGCATCACAGGCATCACTTTTAACACTATTTTGGAATCTTAAGGCCGTGTATTCACTGCAAGATTCACAGTTAATACCAGTAACCCAACCGGAAAGTCGTGAATACCGCAAATGATGCACAATATGTAAAGAATTGCAACATTCGGACTGGAAAAACTTCTTATGGCAACATAAATACATATATTCAATTAATAAGACTACAACCGGGCAAAAGAACTATTTATTGTTTTGAAAAAAACAAATTCCTCGTCGTACAGAAAGCAAATTGCTTAACTTGTGCGTAGATTACCTAGATATATGTTCCCTTCCCAACGGCAAAATTGCAACAAAAAGTATTTATGAACAAAAGCTTAGATTGTCAAACAATAATCCCGTTTAAACTAAAAATTATCGTTTTCCAAAGTGAACTAATAAATCATAAACTCAACAAGTTATCAGAAAATGTCTTAATATAATACTCAAATTATAACAGCCCTTTAATTATACAGTAGAATCGGTGTATGACGACTTCGCATATAACGACCGACCACTTATAACGACGTCAACACAATCTCAAGTTTGGTTTTTATAGAAATTATTATTCAAGAATATCCGTTTAGTGCGCTTGCTCGTCAAAAAAAAGTAATGTACACTCGATAGTTGAAATAATTTGGCAGCTGGGTAGTGTTTACCAGAAGTGCTAAGTAAAAAATCGTTGCAGGCACATTCATTGACTAACAATTTTTAACTTCAAACTATCAGCAATTTTTTACTAAACATTGCAAAATTGAAGTCACCAGTATATTTAAAAACAGTCATTTAGTAATAAAAATTAAAAGGTTAACAAAATTAAATTATAATTCAAGGCATTTGAAATCGTATAAAATAACAGCACTTTCAAAATAATAAATATACACACATATATAATTATGTACATGTAAAGAACCAACAAATTATGTTACATTCATAAATACAACTACTGACGCCACAACTCACAAATACACATAAATTCAAAATTTCAATTACTTATAATTAGAAATAATAATAGAAATTTCAATCGCAAAAATTAACAAGTTACATAGAAACATAAAATTCTTAAATTTTCAAGGTATCTTTAAGTTACTTAATTTATTTTCATAAAATATAAAATACAAACATTAACATTTTTGAAAATTTGTTTTCGAAAGCCTTCCACTACGAGGAGTATTTAATGAAGCGAATGAGAAAAGCCGCTCCACTGCAGCTGAAGATGACAAGGCTGTATTATACTTAATGCCCGAAATAGAATTACAAGGGAACCCGGGTGACGGGTGGTGGTGGAGAACGCAGCGAATTTTAGTGCGCTGATGCCATAGCGCCAGCACGGGAGCCAGTATATATACATATGGATAAGTAGCTGCATTTATTGATTCTTGATAGTTATAATTTATTCACATATTTTAAATACTCGGTTCGGGTAATATGCATTAATAAGAATTTTGAACGTTTAATTTCAAAGTTAATTTAATGAAAACCACATTGCTTTAATTTTTAAAGAGCAGTTAACCTCTAATAGATAGTGTTTTCTGGCATCCGGCAGCGACACTTGCCTTTAAAATGTGGAGTGAGCGAAGTGATAAATTAAAACTAATTATCAGATGAGTTTTGAAATATTTTCGAACCCAAACCCATTCCTGAATTGTTGAACTTTTAGCTACAAAATGTTTGCCAAAAATGTTCAAGTTCACACAGAGCAATTTGGTGGCTGATAAGCGTAACCGAAAAATGAATTTTAAAATTTGCCCCTCACATGTGCTGCATTGTCAGATTGAAAACTGATTCGTCAGCCTGCCTACTCTTTAGTGGTGCATAGGCTAAAAATCAGAAATAATGTTTAATATAAGCGTAAATTAATTACCAGAAAAAATCTATATCATTTTTAAAAAGCGTGGGTTGCTTTTTTTTTACTAAACCTACTTTTAAAGAAATTTTTTAAAGGTCTCCATTGCGCGAATCATTAACTCAATTTGGCAATTACGCATGCATGGGATTCCCACATAGCAGAAATTGCATAGGAGCCGTCAAACAATCAGTAAATTTCTTTGATAATTCCGCTAAGGCTGAGTCGATATTAAGGGATAACTAGTATCACTGCCTCATTTCCACAAGCAAAGCAAACACGTATATTGAAGTTTTACGAAACTCGTTGGGCGGAGCACCTCGATTCGCTTCAATTGTTCCAAAATGTTTTCCCATTCATTTGTACAGCGTTAGAAGAACTGTACATCGGCAATACAAAAACTAGTAGTAGGACTACAACCTAACGTTTTACCTGCACGATTTTGCAAACCACAATTCATAGTTTCATTGACGGTATTGGCGCCAATATTTAACTGGGCAAAAAACCTAAGCCTGTTACTACAGAGAAAAGATTGTTATTTGATCACCTGCGTAACATATTCAACTAATTTATATGAAGAAATACATGAGATGCGTCAAAAATTTGAGGCGAAATTTCACGAAATCTGACGGAGCCAACGTAAAACTTAAGACTCCTAGACGCATTGGACAGCAGCGGAATCGCGACAATTACCAAGGCGATGCAGAATCGTATTTCCGTCGATCAACATTCATCCGGTTTCTGGACCATCTCTTGAGTGAGCTGCAATTTAGGTTTCTAGACCATCGTGTTTTGCTGTCTAAGATTCAGAATATTTTGCAAAGTAACTGCACAGAACTTAATGCAGTGAAAATGCGTTCAAAAATGCAAGTTTTTTAAGACCAATGGTCCAATGATATTGTGGGAGAATTTTCGAGTGACTTTGCCATGTGGAAAAGGGGACGATATTTGGAAAGTAAGCCTTCATGTTCGTTCTCAATAGCACTCCTCATTCTTGCAGACATTGTTCAAAGATTCCGATAGACCAACGAGCAAAATCATATATTGACGATCTAAACAACTGCAACAAGCAGTCTTACCCATCGATACATAGACTTACTAATTTGCGCAACTCTTATGGTTTCCGTGGCTTCATCTTTGCGTAGATTGAAAACATATTTATGAAAGAAAACAAGTGAAGACCGATTGAATGGTTAGCGTTTTTGAATGCGCATCGAGACGTGGAAATAACGAAGGAGAATGGATATCACTGCGGAACAAAATTTTGCGGTCGGAGATTTTTAAGTCGATTTAGGGTAATTTGGGGGCGTTGATTACGAAAATAATATCAGTTTTTTCGAATTGGCTCTAGTTTTTCAGATAACGACCTTTAAATATATTTTTATTGCGCGCCTGTATAAAAATACATAATACAAAAATAAAAAAATATATTCTTTTCATTAATTAATTTTAAAAAAATTACAAAAAACTTGTTTTGTAGGACCTCCTATGATGTCGTTGCTCATGACAATCCCGTATTAAGTTCCAGCAGTAGTCTGCCATCATGTGGTCGTCCCATCGACCTTGGTATCTTTCTTCCATTATTTTTATGTCCTGCATAGTCTGGTGATTTATGATTTCCCAAAAATTTGTTGACTACATTAACAAAGCTTAGCAAGGCTTCAGATTCCATTTGTGACATATGGTTTAAGAATTCTTTTAGAAGGGTACGAATTTGAGGACCATCGAAGACTCCTGCTTTTAATTTTTCCATACTAAGGACTGGAAATTTTTTGCACACATATTCGAAACAGTCACCTGTCTTATCAAGGGCTTTGATGAACTGTTTCATTAGCCCAAACTTGATGTGAAGTGGTGGAAAAATGATTTTTTCTCGGCTTATCAGTTGGTCATGAACCACATTTGCCGTTCCCACCTCCATATTTTCTCTCACCGGCCAGTCCTTTCTAATCCAATGTTCATTTCTTGCACGACTGCCCCATAAACATATAAAACAGGGGTATTTAGTATAGTATAAATTGTCGAATTGCATTTACAAGTCACGCGATAACGTGCAGCGGCTGGCAGGGACTGTTAGAGCTTTTAGGTATTTAGGCGAAGTTGTCGAATTAATGTTTAGTTGTATTAACTCACCCGACTTAACCGGCTGTCCTTGCTCTCTTGCAAGGGAAATAAAATATTTAAACCAACGAACTACTTGTTTTAATAATTTATATAACAAAACTTGTTGACGAATAATTAAATTAATACAACTGGAACTGGGTCATACAATTTTTTTTCATTAATTTCTTAAGTTTCGTTTATCTCAAGAACTAGAGTCAATCCAAAAAAAGTAAAAACACAGTTCGTAAGCCTGCTACTAATGTTAATAAAAACTATTAACAAAATCATGACCGCAGGTTTTTTTTTTTTAATTTTTGTTACGCAGTGTACTCTTTTATAAGCTTAAGTATCAATCTTAAATTGTAATAGACCCATTTATACTGTATAGACGCTAAATACTCGCCAAATAAAAGTAGGACTTATCAATATAATAAACATACGTTATAAAAACAAAACCCCCGAAAATATTTTCCTGGATACGAACGAACCTGGCGAGAGGGGCAAAGAAGGGCGAAGAAATTTGCACTAAAAAATCTTCTTAATATTGGCTTGAATTTTGTCTCAAAATGATTGAAAAAGAAACCCGTTAAGAGATAACTTCTTGGTTCATTTTTGTGGAAATAAAAATTTGTAATTGTAAGAAGAAATCTCGTCGTTTTTATGTTAAAAATCATATATAGTAAATAAATAGGGATATCCATCTCATTTTCACTACAGTTTTATTGAATTTATTATTAAGGAAATCTTTGTATTTTTAAAAGAGCCCCTTTTTAATTCAAATTTTCCATTTTACGTCTTAACTTACATACATATGTACTTTGTAAATAATCTACTTTATATCGTTTTTAATTTAATATTACGAATATTGTTCTATGGATTCGTGTACTTCCAAAATTAAAATTTTTGATTTATGTACTTATTTATTGTTCTTTATTGTTCTAGAAGTTTTTGTTTTCAGAAATGAACTATGATTTTCGAAAATATATATGATTAAATTGAAAAGATTTTCGGCTTATTAAAATTAAGAGGAGATTCTAATGAAAACCTAGATTACTTTCTGAATTTTATTGAAAAGGTTTTCATCTTAATTCAACGGGTGCCCTTCTTAATTGCATTGAAAAGTCATCTTGGTTTTACAGATTATTTTCTAAATTTTATTGAAAAGAAGGTATTCTTAGGTTGACGACAGAGTACACGCTATAAGCGGAGCGAAGATTGAAGCGATAATATTTCTTGCTATAATCAAAGCTATCACATGTCAGAGTGTATGCTAGTTTGCTTAATATAAATGTCAATTTAATGTAATATAAATGCCATTTAGTTAACTACTTTTCACTTTCCATAAACACATAATAATTTAAGAGCGAAACAGCTGTTAAAATGACAGAAAACAAGAAGAATATCAAAAATTCAAGCAAATTCATGCTATAAAGCAGTTCACAACATACTTTGTAGCTTCACGCTTCATTTATAGCATGAATACGCTTTGCTCTTCGCTTACACTCTGACATGCATCAAGCAAACACATAAGAAAATACATGATGCTATTTATAGCACGATATAGCTTTACTGCTTTGCTCCGCTTATAGCGTGTACTCTGCCATCAACCTTAATCGGGAAAGCCATAGAGAAAACCTATAACTTTCGTTCTAATTTATATGGCATTTTAGGTGGTATTTTCGATCTGTTTACGTTTTACAGTAAAACATTATCAACATTGTAAAAGCCAAAAATGAAACAGTCTTAGACGAACGAGCTTAGGAAGGACGCATCCCTATTCAAATCAAATATGTATGCACTCGTTCATCCAACCCGTGTGACTGGTAGAGTACGTCAACCTATGTATGTAAAAAATTAATAAAGCAGAAAAAAGGCGGGTACAAGACCGTACATGGGATCAGCAAGATTTGAATTACGAATGCATAACTGGTTACATTTGTTTTGAGTTGTTGTTGTATCGGTTACTCAGACCTTGCAAGATTGATTCAACCATGGTCGGTATCGTCGAACTCATCTAGAGGGAAGCCCAATAAATGTGCAGTTTCGACAAGATCGGACCAAAGGGAAAGAGTGGCTAGATGGGTCGGCTTCAGAGGACAAGTGAAAAAGTGGGGAATATCGTGCGGAGAATTAGAATTTACCCTGAGCTAGAGTGAGATTCACGAGGCAGCTGAAGCGCCTTCTCTGCTATGGGTCGTGGTTTGACCCCGAGGACGGCATCCACAGGGCGAAGGTTGACGAAGGTAGTGATTGTCTCTCCGTTATTGTCGTTTACGAACACTCTGCAGGTAGCAAGGTCCAGTCTGTGAATGGTGTATGACTGGACTTCGTCGGACATTTCAAGAAGATGCCTTCTCACGTTTCTTTCCACTGCGTATAGTTTAGAACCGACCGGCCAATTGCCTTGTACGTTGCCAGCAACGGTTCTTTGTCTTTGCCCCAAGTGCTGCCGCCCAGTGACTTAAGAACTTTGTTGCAGCTCTGTACTCTATTTACGTTTGCGCTTGTGTGCGCAGAGAAAGAGGCCAGGCTGCTGAACGTAACACCCTAATTTTTTGGTTGGTTTACTGTTGGTGCAAGTGTGCCATCCACACGTATGTTCAATTGCAACTTGACCTCCTTCGTCCAAGTGGTAAATAGGGTCACCGATGACATAACACGAGAAAGAAACAAATTGCAAAGTGAAGAAGTGAGCACGGTCGGTGAGATAACTCTTCCCCTTCGAGCACATGCCATCAAATGCATTGCCGGATGCCTTAATTGAACAGTCGTCGGCATATAATACTATTGGAACTCCCTCGGGTGGGGAGGAGTTTCAGATATAGTGATTAAGTAAAACCAGGGAAAGGACGCCACCCTGTGGTACCCCATTTTTAATCTTTCTCGGTTTTGATATTGAGTTTCTCAAATATACCAATGACTGTCGACCATAAAGGTAATTCGCAGCTCATCGCTTCAGACCCTGTGGGAGAGTGAACGTCTCAACGTCTTCAAGGAGCGTTGTGTAGACGTATCAAAGGCCTTTAACAGGTCCAACGCCATTAAGGCAGTTCTGTCACAGGGGCGGTCACGGTTCAGACCACGGATCACCTGTGTATTTATGGCGTTTAGTGCTGTTGTGGTACTTTGGACATCGACAGGTTGAAGAGTTTTGTCAGGTGTACTCCTCCCGTGATGTCCAAATTTTTCATCAGCAACATACGTAGCCCATCAGGGCCAATGGCCTTTAAGGGGTTCGCTCTCCCCGATGGCTTCCGTCACATCGGCAAAGGTGACGGTAAGTGGCGCGCCAAGTTTTGACAATTCGCGCAGCCTTCTGGTCCCCTTCTGGTTGGTTCTATCCACCGACGGATGTAGTATATACCATCGGCTTAAAGAGCTCACGCATCATTCCGAAAAAGCGCGGTCACCGAATGAAATTCCCACTCGACCATCACGCTTCGCCGGGTTAGTTAAGGACCTCACGGTGATCCAAAGCCTCCATAGACCTGTCGTAAAGTTGCAGGACTTCAGATGCTTCTTCCACTTGTTTCGCTTGTGTTGGTCTACCAAAGTCCGAATCTCTGAGTTTAAAACCCTGATGTGGAGATTCTGCAGATCGGTATAGCGAAGACAGTCACGCTCATTGGCTAATTTTACCGCTTCCAATTCACACAACCATGCTCATATCTGACCTAGTATTGTTGAATCATGCTTCACTGCATACAATTTTCTTGTCAAAATTTAGCAAAGCAACTTACCACTCTGACATTTACTTCCTTGTACATATAAATATAATATGGACTACAAGCGACATGTAAGAAATACAAAAATATCATTTATTTTTGTAATTTTTTTTTAAATATTGGTTTTAAGATTGTAAGTAATTGAATATACTTGAAAAGAATTGAAAAATTGATTCAAGTACATTTTTCAATTCTTTTCAAATACTTTGAAGTATTTGCTAAAGCTTCAAGTATTTTTCAATTACTTGTACTTGGACTTGTACTTGTACTTGGAAATTTTGGGAATGCCGGTACCAGTACCAGTACAATTCCATTAAAATATACTTGTCACAAGTCGTACTGGTACTTGATATTACCCAGGTTTGGTTTTAATGAATGAATTTGTTCATATTTGTCACGAGTCGAGTAAAAATTATTTATTTAGACTTGTATGTATGTCACAATAAAGATCTATCGTATTAGTTGCATTTGGTGTCAGCTCGCCTTCAGTTTCTGATAGCGCAACTGTACGTTGCCGGCGGCTACCCCACGAAATAGGACTTCCTAGAAGTTAAAATATGTATTCTTTCGTGGAACGCTTTTTGTCTAAGTCTATATTTAACCCTTGGTTGAGTGAGTTGTCTGTTGTCTTTGGTCGTGTGACAGGATCCGTAAGGACCTTTTTCTATTTGCATGGTTTTTGTATGAAAATGATTTTTTTAATTTTTTTTGTTTTACTACTAAAAACAATAAATAATAGATTTTATACAATTTTTTTCGCGTATTATAATTAAATTAATAAAAAAAAAGCTTAAAAACTAATATTGTGGAGGACTTCCGTGTCTACCATACTTTGTGTGCAGGTGTAGCATCTATGCAGGTCTGTAGAATGCTCTCCACAACTGCATTGTTGCAGGAATTGCAATAGGCCCTTGTTTTTCGCCAGATTTGCTGTTCTATAATTTTTTTTGCACATATGTATGAGTATAGTGCCTTCGTTGAACCCGAACAATGTTGTGAAAAAATTGTCAAAATAAATTGCGCTGCCAGCATCCAAATATTTTCCCACAAGTTCAAGAACAACATTCAGCCATTCATTGGCTTTGCCCTCAAGGATTTCTGTCTCGTAGCCTTCCTGGACATTGAAGGCGCTTTTATCAAAGTGCTTCCAGAGGCTATAAATGGCGCCATTAGGGATTTAGGGGTGGAGCACTCACTGGTTGAGTTTATCGGCCAGATACTCTGTTGCAAAGTAGTAAGGGTTAAGCTGGGTGCGAGCGAACTGTCGAGGGGGACGCTAAGAAACTAACCCATCCCCACTTCTGTGGAACCTCACCGAAAGTACGCTACTGCCATTCGCGTACGCTGATGACGTCGCGATCGCACTCTATGCGAGCTGATACAACGTATGCTTCGGAGGTATCCAAGTGGTACACCCGCTACGGGCTTAGGGTCAGCTCAAGTAAGGGGGAACTTTTACTTTTCACGAGAAGGTATAAAATGCCTTCGGTAACTCCACCGGTACTAAACGGCATCCGGTTAAGTCTTTCTACAAGTACCAGTAAGCATTATTTTAGAAAGGAAGCTGAACTGGAAAGAGAGTACAGTTCAACGCAATGAAAAGGCTTCCGTAGCTCTCTACACCTGCAAGAGAGTCATAGGCAAGAAATGGGGCCTTAAACCCGGATTTGTCGGTGGTTTTTTCAGCGGTCGCGAGACCAATTTTCCTATATGGAGTGATCGTATGGTGGTCTGCACTGGAAAAGGAAATTAACCTGAGGTTGCTCACCAAGATTCAAAGATCTAATATGATCTGTATTAGCGGGGCGCTCAAACCACGCAAAACGATGCTCTGAATGAAATCTTAGATCTCCTGGCGCTGGATTTGACAGGGCAGCAGATGACGGCGCTCACTGCTCGGCGATTAAGGGAAACATCTCAGTGGCACCCCGAAATCCAGGGCCACTCATGGATTTTAAACAAGTTTCGTTTCATTCCGAGCAACACGGACCGTTGTGCTTCGAGATCGGTTTCTGAAAACAGTTTTATGACGAGTATACCCAGTAGGAGGAAGTGGTACCAAGAATTCAACACTCCACCTGATAGTTTTGTCATCTAAACAGATGAGTCGAAACTCGACAGTAAGGTGGGAAGAGATATCTGCATCTTTAGTGATAGCCAGGCCACTATCAAGGGTCTGAGTTCCTTCACGTTAACTCAAACATCGCACTTTGCTGCCGCCAATCTCTGCAGGAGATGACCAAGCAGAACAGACTGTACTTCTTGGGTCTCTGACCATAGGGGCGTAGAGGCAAACTGCATGGCAGACGAACTTGCAAGACAAGGACCGGCCAAGGAGATTCTTCTGGATAAAGAACGCATTGCTATGCCGACTGCCACTTGCAAACTGCTGCTTAGAGAACATATACATATATGAAGATCCTGATGATAGATGGAGACAAACTACGACTTGCCGTACCTCTAGACAGACGTGGCCTAGATGGGACCGGAAACGGTCACGAAGAGTATACTCTCTAAAATGAGAAAATATATCTAGCTTGTTGGGAGCTCTAACCGGGCACAACACCCTGAAAGGATAGGCGTACCTTTCCTATGAACTATGAAGAGGAGGAAACGGTTTTACATCTTCTGTGTAAGTGTCCTGCGCTGTACAAAAGCAGGCTCGATATCTGGGATCACCGTTTCTGGATGACCTTAGTGAGGTTTCAAAAACCGAGATTAACCGCCTGATGGAATTCATCAGTGAGGCAAATTGGTTCAGCAACGGGTAGTCATTCGGTGAATGGTGTGAATTGATTTTGGTAACACAATGGGCCTTCTATTTATGGCCTAAGTGTGCCGCCATAGGCGGCATCCACTCTTACCTACCTACCTACCTAAATACTTGCAAGCAAAATTTTACTTACAAGAAAAATGTTTCTATAAGGTTACTAATACCGCGTGTTCCCGATCTCTGCATTTACGGGTTTGGAGTGGTTTTCTGACCAATTCTATCACCTGCCCCATTTGTATTTAAGTTGCTTGAAGCGTAACTAAAATACGTAAGTTTGTTTTATCTAAATTCTAAATAGATAATATGAAAACAAAAAACCCATAGTTATTTATCCTTAACGGAAGTATACATAAGTTCTTTCGTAGCATTTAATTAGTTTATATAAGATAGTATATATCAGCAGAGATAAAAGAAAATCAAACTGTTTTCCAACAGAAACATTTATTATGTGTCTACTCTCTTTTGGAAATGTGTTTTATGCAGCCTAAAGATTCTGAATGTATTTATTATGGTTAAATACCATTTCGCACGTACACATAGGACTCATGAGTGTTAAATGAAATTTAAGCTTTAATATAAGAATTAGTTAACCTTATATTAAGAAAATAAAAATTGCTTTAATTACACTTATTACAGCAATTTCGCATCAGAGTCACCATGGTATTTTTCTGAAAAGGTACATTTCTCAGATCCATCTCCAGCAGCTTTGAATTTTTTTATGTGAACTTAAATGTTATCGGGATCACAATGGGTATTTGTACCACAAGTACAAAAGCTAGGATGAATGCAGCTTTGATGCCTAAAGGAATGCTGTTCTTTGTACCATAACTTTAGTCACATGACGGTTGTTTGTAATAGTCTAAAGCAACCGAGATAGGTATAGTCATACGAAAGTATATCATCATGTTCAGAATTAAATAAAACAAAAGAAAATAACTAAATCCGTTTTGAATTCTTTAAGTTAATTATCGGCTTTAAATACACGTGCTAAGGTCGATAACCGAAGAAGCTAGTCTTGCTTTATTGCAAAGTTAAAAAATTCTGTACGTCCGGAGCAAGTTGTGCTATACAACCTGAGCAAAAGAAAGAATCAAGATTATACATGTTCCTAGAAACTAAATAAGAACAACTTGGTCTGTCTCGTATGGAGTCGATTTAACGCCAACCTCAAAAATTTGATCCCTTCAATTTTCGGCATCTAATTTTTTATCGCCAGCAGCCGTAACCGAGTGTGTAGCGTGTGCGCGCTTCATTCGGTGGGTCCTGGTTTACATTCTCCTCCTTTCTACTTCCTACGCAAATGCAACATTAATGCGAGAGAGCTAGAAATTAGCTGTCATTATGTTTCAAACCTTTAATAGTTGAATCAATAAACCAGTTATTTTCGCGAATGTGATATGAAAAGAGTGATGCGAAAATTGTATGGTAACATCAGCGATGCGGCAAGCTCTTCGTCGATGCGCATCCCTGTGGTTTGGAGTTTTGTCAAGTCCTCACTAAAGAATTTGCGTATTCCTGCATCGGTTCGTAATCAATGAGTTTGCACTACACAAGTTGATTAAGCAATGATACTTTGCGTGTATGACCAATGTCTTGGTACGCTGCGAGTGGTGCGTTCCATGCCATATGAGCAAACGTACCTGTCGCGATGTGTGAAAAGTTATTCGGTTTAATCATCAGTGTAATTTCGGCTAACGCGCGTACATTATATTGCATCTCTTTGTTATTGGGAGTTTGCGCACTTATCCCACTTTCGACTGCTTTCTACCAATTTTTGAATGACTAATTACCATAAATAAAAATTTTAAGCTATTACGCCGCCTCCGTCACACAGATGTTCACACGATGGCCATTTTTTTTTCGCGGCAAATAAGCCCACAACCTGTTGAATTTTAAGTTTTTTACACTGTGTGATTGATACAAACGACCAGCTAATTTAATAGGCAAAACGGAAGTGAAGATTTATTTCTGACATTTGATGAGCATAGCTGAATTAAAACTATTCGGTATACAAAGTTGTATTTAAGTGTATTCAATAAAGGGTTGTTCAGTATTCAATTTCAAAAGTTTTGAATATCACTATTTGCATAATTTTATGCTGTATTTAGATCATAGTTTGTATTCCCGATTCATAAAACAGTGTTAAAAACATTGAGAAGAAATCAATTTATGTTGGGACAAACTTATGAAAAGCATTAGGCACCCTGTATCTCAAAATCTAGACGTGATGGGGAAATTTGGGTGCCTTTTTAAAATCAGCGGACCCAAACACAAACTATTATATCAAATATATATTCTGGGTCTTACACCATGAAATTAAATGCTCTTTTTTTAATTAAATTGGTAATAACTTTAACGTTTTCTCTTTCAATGAAACGTTATAAGTGTTTTTTTTTTCAAAGTCTATCCACTGAACAGAATAAATAGAAATGGGCAATTTTCGAAGCAGCTGGACAATGCTCTTATTTTTGCATTTAAGTGAGTGCCTGGAGCTCAAAAAGTACTACTCCGACTTACACAAAAGATATATCAGCGTAAATAACCGTACCCACAGAAAATTAGTTTTAGTTGCCTTTCTGGATTTGTGTGGCAGTAGCGGCAAAGGACTTCGAAAACTGGGTTATGCCTATATCTCGAAAACGCTTCTTTGGGAAAATAAGTGAATTTCATTTTCGTGTTCAGCGACCCAAAATTTGTTTGTGAAATAGTTTTTTGATGAAGTATTTACTTCATTAAACTAGTTAAATAGATGATAGCTTAGATAAACCTGTAAGCCTGTAATTAATAACAGTTTCATATTGTCTTCAGTTTCAGGATTTTGTACTTACGAAGAAGTTGGAGAAGTTATAAATGTACTTAAATTAAACTATATTGTGCAATACGGTAGGTGTGTTCCATAGTAATGCTACCAATCGCTAACTTTTTAATTTCAGTTGATTCTCTGACTTATAATACAAACACATTTCGATACTCTTCTTCATGAAGCTTGTAAAAGGTGTGATCCTGCTAGTCAAATATTTCACTAGCCCAATGAGGTCGGCCAATTTCATTCCCAAAATTATAAAAAAATTATACTACTATTTGGCACTGGCTCTATCTAAATATTTTCAGCTCATTTAATGAGGTTTGTTAAATTAAAACAAGTAAGGAATGAAAGAGAAAATTGGAATTCTCCTTATATCCCCAACCATTCGATACAAATCAATCATACTTGGGTATATACATATATTTCTTTTTCATTTACTGTATCCTCTCCAGAGTCAAAATTGTTTCCAAATCAAACTTGACAAGGGATGACGGAAATGTATCAATTTGGAAAAATGGGCGGAGCCATGCCCTATACAGATGCACAATAGTTATATCATGCTATATATTACTTGCTGAGAAAAAAGGCAGACTCTTGCCCCGTTTAAGTCGAAACTACTATTTACCATATCTTGCCACCTATTTACAGTAGATACACGATTATTTTAGATCAACGTATGTATAAAGAATAGTGTATACCCTAAAGTACTGTAATAACATACGTGTTCAATATAAAAAAATATATATTACAATTATTAGCGCAGAAAAGCAAGTCGGGGATTTCTAGAAGAACATCATTTTGAAAACTTAAACGTCATTTATAAATAAAAACAAAAAGAAATTATTATGTTTTAGCGTCCCACACCCATTTTTCGCTATATGGATTTTCATAAATATTTCTCTTCCTAATTGAATTCTTTATACCAAATTTGAAAGAATTCGCAATATAATTCAGTAAAATATTGAATATTTTGATTGGTTGTAAATTTCCGTTATACAGGGTTTTTCAATAGGAACGCTACAAAAGGTTTTTTTAATAAAACAAAAACGGTTTGGGATATGAATTAAATTCTTTATCCCTGTGAAAAAACATTCGATGCCATTATGTATGGAACTCAATTTCTTATGCATGGACATCACGGGCACGCTTGCAGAAGTCCAGACGCTGAACTCAATTTTCGACGGTTTTCAAGCATAAATCGGCCGATACTGCTGCAATTTCACGTTCGATATTCGTACGAAGTTCATCAACCGTCGCTGGCTTGTTGGCATAGACCATGGACTTGACGTAGCCCCACAGGAAATAGTCTAACGGCGTCAAATCGCACGACCGAGGCGCCCAATTGATTGGCCCATTTCGTGAGATAACACCTTCACCGAACTTGGTTTTCAATAAATCGATTATGACATTCGCTGTGTGGCTTCTGGCGCCGTCCTGTTGGAACCACATATTGTCCAAGTCCATATCATCCAATTCGGGCCAAAAATATTCGGTTATCATTGAGCGGTAGCGATTCCCATTCACAGTAACGTGCCGGTCTTGATCATCAGGGAAGAAGTACGGCCCAATGACGCCGCCGGCCCATAAACCGCACCAAACCGTAATTTTTCGGGATGCAATGTTGACTCATGGAGTATATCTTTCCATGATGAAATGGTAAACCTTACTGAAGAGAAATGTCAAAGAGCGAGAAGAAATATGGCGTCGTTTGCTGTCACTATCGGTCTACTTTTGTGCGTCCCTATTGCAAGACCCTATATAAGAGGCGAGCTTAGTTTCAGTCTGATTTCTTTAATTATTAATTTCTGTATTTTTTTATGCAACTTTACTCTGCTGTAAATTGTCTTCAATAGTTAGTTAAATACACCATTATATGAAAGGTTGATAAAGTTTTTGTCCGATTTTCCAAATATTCGAAATTTTGGTTACATACTTAAAATGGGATTCGGACTCAAAAAACCAGATAGCTGCCGTTTGAATCCCGGTGTGGCGACAAATTAAATACTGATTCTTATTGAAGACTCGTGAAGAATTTTTTTTAACGTTTTCTGCTAATCATTAAATATTTGAATTTAACTGTTATTAGATTTCATTTAATGTTGTTTTTAAGAGAAAGTGATTTTTTTTATGAGATTTCTTTCAAATTCAAAATGCCAATTTAGCATGATAAAAAAACTGTTCATTGTAGCCATATTTGGCTGCTAAATAATGATAACAAAACTGTTCATTGTAGCCATATTTGGCTGCTAGATAATTTAATATAATCAGGAATTGACTTAATAATTTTTGTCAAGCAAGTGGAATATGTAGTAAAAAATTATTTAATACATTGCATTGTGATCTTCAATTTACAATTAAAATGTAACGAAATTAAAACTGTTCTACTCCGATTATTGAAAAATCAAACCGAAAAAACTATCAAAACTCAAAACAATCAACAAAAACCTTTTTATTTAAGCAAGTTATTAATTAAAAAAAATATTTTTATTCAGCTCTAAACGGCAAATTGTTTTCACATTTTGATCGAATAAGTCCTTTAACAATACATTACGTTGCAGGTACTTAATGGACAACAAAAAAAGTTTTCGGAGGCCGTAATCGTTGGTGTTCCAATATTCAACAAAATCCTCGTCAATATCAATTCGTTTCTCTTTATATAAATGAATCTAGTAAAAAGCTTTACAGATTTGCGACTGAAGGGAGTCCTCATTGGTATACTAATTGGTCAACTCAAGCTCGAGAATGCCGCTTCTTGTCTTACTTGCTTAGAATCGTGATTGTAAATGGTAATAATATTACAAAGAAAATTTAATATAATACCAGATATTTTCAAAATCATTAAAAAACTTCACCTTTAAAAATCTCAAACCGACGAACGAAAAAGAAGAAACTCACCTTAATCTGTAAAGCAATGCCGAATTTATTTCGGAATTATTATTGCCTATTTTCAAACTAAAATAACATTAACTTATAACGCTATCAGTGTTTTTGAGCTGAAGTGGCATTTGTAACCAGAATTTGGAGAAATATCCTATTAGCAACTGCCTTTGAAGCGTTAAAGTTAACGAGCGAGGTAATATCAACACAGCCACAACGCTCAAATTTCTACTAGTCTGTGCTCAAATTTTCGGTGGATTTTAGATGCATTGCGCAAAAGTCTTCCAGCTGCCAGAGACTGCTAATCATATTGTGAGTAGACCTCCAACGAGTTTGAACATCTACTTGACCCTTCACAATATTTTGGTATCTTATCTGTAACCTGGAAATTGCAAACGAAATAATCTAAAAAAGTTCTAAAGGTGAGAAAATTTATTAAATGGAGGTGATCTTAAGATCTTTAGAACTCCAAAAAGTCTTTTACTGAACAGCACGATGGCGGTATCAATCTTACGATACTAAGTATATGTAGGTTATATTTTATCTTATGTTTTCCGACTGGGTGAAAAGTTGTCAGCCCTTGTCAATTTTGTTTTGAAAACAAACCGGTTTCGGCGTTATGCCATCTTCAATATCATTTTTCGAAAGGAATGACGGAAAATCGTTCCAATATAGACCAATAAGTATATCTTTAATTGAGCATTTCAATCTAATGCACTTTTCATTTTCAATTAACATAATGTTAGGACAATGCTATTCTTGGTATATTTAGTATATCGAATATTTAATAAGAAAGTGTATTACACAATTCGGAGTGGAAACATGATAATAGCAACGATCCTTTGGTGATTAAGTAAATGTATGATTGTTTAGATAAAAACATAATTTTTTGAGAATCAGCAGCTTTTATTGGATTCGTAAAATAACTTAGCACTCTTCATTCACAACTATTTAAATTAATTATCCCCACATGCTTTAGAGTTTTATATTAGTTATATGCTCTAATTGGATCATAACTACAGATACTTTGCAGTTTCATTTGCAAAATGCTGGCGTATGTAAATATTGTACTTTCGTATCATTTCATGAATTACAATTAAAAAACACTCAACTAAAGCACAGACCCAGTCCAAGATAACAAATTGTGTGTTCCTTTAATTTTGGAGAAAAATATGTATCTAAAATCAATAAGGCAGCTCCTGGAGTCCTGACCAGATATGGCTACATCGACTCAGCTCAATTTCTTGATTATCTAAGGAATGTAGAACACAGCGAAGCTCCTCTAACATAAAATATTGTCTTATTTCAATTATATTGAATTATATTGAACCCAATTGGTTTCTAGTGTGGTACAATAAGGTAATATTTATTGCCACAAGAAACGAAATCCATGCAACTTCATTGTAATCAACGTTCTTTGGCCCAAAGGTAGCAAAGCCTTATGGTGAAATATCTCTTTACCATGGTGAGGAAATTTTCGTTTTGTGCTGTGTCAATCGATAACTGTTTACTGCAGGAAATTTTTGACAGCTATGTACTTGCAGAGGAGAAGAAAATTAAGTGCATAAAAAATACAGCCAATATTCAAAAAGTACTAACGTTAGAATTAATTACAATGCAAACACTTCCAGATATGTTGCTTGGCAAGATGTTTACAACCGCAAACAATGACTTAGCGTTGTATTTGATTTAATTTTTTTAGTTTCTAACTACTTAAAGATAATGATATAATTACAAGTAATATAGTTTTTTTTAATTGTAGTCGGCAGTGCCATATTATTGCACTTTTGCTTCATTTTCGCTTGTATAATACATACTAATTTCGGTCTTATTCTTCATTCTCTTGTCAAAAATTCCTAATTGCTTGTAAACATTTCCCCTAGCTATCGTTTGGCACAGGCCCTACTAGTATGATATTTGATCTCTTTAGTCAAATTTTTGCATACTTATACAACACCTGTGATATAATATTAATAATAAGTATAACTTAACCTAGCTCTTACTACTTAAATTTTCTTTTGGTCTGCTTCATATGGAAACCATAGCAGTTATCATTGAAATCTACACTTTTTTATGGTTTTTAAACCTTAGGTTTTGAAAGCTTAGGTACTTTTTTGCTTACGAATTATTCGGGCCAATAAAGTAGCAATTATATCACTAACGTACCTAAAAGACTTGTCACAAAAATAATTCCTAAGTAAAAGTGCGAATATTACAAAAACATTCATTTAATTGGTATGCAATTATTCGTAAGGTACACAAGCAATGTTTTTTGTTATCGAAGAGTTTGTATGAGCTCCAACAAGTTATATATTTTCAAAATCTGGAAGGCAAGGCGAATCGATGAGCCAAATTTACCCGAATTGGACTTAAGCCGTTTTGCCATTTTGCCGGAAAAAATAAAAGCTACCCTTTTCTATTTGACTTTTTTTTTTAAGTTAGAAAAATTAAAGGCACGAAGGGTTCTTACAGAGTAGGTCCTGAGGATATCAAAAACGTTTAAAAATCGAATCAATAATATTTAGTGCTTGCCTTTTTTATTTTAGAAAACTTTAGCAACTTTTAACTAATTTTTTGTTGTCGCTTTCAGCCATTCTTTTTAAGTGATGACTTCATTCTACTTTTTATTTGCCTGACTTTTCCAGCTATTTTCACATTTTGAAAATTATTTTATTTAGAGACTTATTGATTGCTGAGGGCTCGAGTTACGATATGGTTAATAGGATTATGAATAAATACAAGTGCAAAATTTTAGCCCATAGATGTCAAACTTCGGCACACCTGAAATCACCTGATGTACTATTCTTGTGCCATTCACTGAGCGAATTTCTATGTCTTACAGTTAATAATAGCCATTGGTGACATTTAATATCATCAGCCGCCATCTTTACTTTAGAAGACTACTCACTTGTATTAATTTACAATGATCAATAGGGACGGAGAAACGGGTGAAGATGGTGGCGGCAATGGAGTTGCAGCAGCAAAACATTAAGAAGAAGGTGTAGACGGTTCCATCGAAATTTCCAACGATACGGAGTTAGTGGAACAGCATATTGAATTATTTCCTTTTTAAAATATATATGTATAACTATTATAATAAAAACACAAATATGTAAAAAAAATAAGATGGTGACTATTGCTTCTGAAAATTTCTTTCAACAAGCTCTTAAGATTGTAACTCCCATATGCTATAATAAATGCCACTGCTTCAACTGTAACCTTAAATATTTTAAGCATATTTGCAGATATAAATATATTTATAGATAGATAAAATACAAAAGGTATTGGTTTTTATATTTGTTTTGGTTCTACTCACTACACACGTGCATATTAATGATAATGCATTTTCTATTTCTAGCAGCGTAATGGTTGCTCGCTGTTGTGCATTATTATTCTAACCCGCTTTTGTGGATTAAAATTAAAGATTCATATTAAGCTGCAACTTCCAAGAACTGACCACTTTATTTTCTATTTTGCCCTATTTATCTATATCTAATTTGTTTACAGAAATATATTTAATCACGACGCCTTGGCATTGCCTAATGCTTCAACTTGACCTTGATGCGATTTCTTATTAAATGGAATGTAATTTCTTGCAATATTAAATTTTCATTTTGTTTGGTAGTTTTACGCACTTTTTTAGTTTCAAAATTATGAGAGTTATCAAAATTATCCCAAAAATTACAAGTATATGCCAAAGAAATGAATGAGTTCTGATATATGTATTTATTCCGTTCACCTAAAATTATATTCAAATTTGAATTGTTCATTATTAGTCTCTGTCAATTCTAAGATTTAAAAATTGTTTACATACTTAGTTATTTTTTAAATAATTCCAAATTTTGCCTTCAGTATTTACTTTACATAAGTGATGTTATTTAGTACTGTTTGATTTTCAAACGTGATGTTTTGCTTTCAACATTATTTAATCCTGAAATGAATACTGCTCCTTGTTTAATTATTTCATTTTTATTACTTATTTCTCTTATTTTTTACATTTTCCCTGATTTTAATTTAAAATTTCTGACAAACATCATTTTACTAGTTTCAAATATGTATTTTTCGTTTCAGTTTTACATTCTTGAACATCAAAACGCCTTTTTCACAATTTGTGATATTAGCGTCAATCAAAAGCTTACAATCTATTTCAGCTATAGGCCTTACTTCATAATTTCAACATGTTAATTTTATTTTTTGATATTTTATATAAAGTACAACTATAAAATGTTTTTGTAAGATTTTAAATTCTGAAATATCCATTGTGTCAATAATGGCCCATTGTCCCATGCTGATAGTTTTTTGTATATTTTGAGTTAATTAAAGTGTCAAATTTTAGTTAAGACGTTATATTACCTTTATGAATAACTCGATTTCTTGCTGCTTTTCATGCCTAGGTTTTCACTTGCTCCTGTCCCCTATAATTTTTTCGCGAATAATTTTTCCGAGGCGAGAGTAGATGCTGGTAGTGGACGAGTCGTATGTGACTGGATCTCGACCTTAAGTTCGAGGAGGTGCCCTCTGATGTGCCTGGGCGGTGGCTCGTCGACGACCAGAAGCCTGTTTGGGTGCCCAGGTGGTGACAACCAGCAAGGAACTGCTTGCTGAGCATGAGGTTGTGCTCCTTGCTTGCCTCTTTGTATAGATGTACCTCCGGCTACCGCTTTATATCAGTTCTAAACCGAAAACTCATACATGTACATGATCAATGTCATGCGTGATTTCGATTTCTGATCTTCGATTTTTTTGTCATAATTGTCATTTATATTGCAGGAGTGTTCATCCTTTATCATTCATTTCATCATTTATTCCCGAAATTGTTTCTTCTCCCATAATTTTATTTCTCTTGCCGGTATTACAACTTTTTATTACTGGAATTTTTTTTTCTCTTATAATTTTATTTCACTCCCCTTTATTCACTTCGGCAGGCGTCTTCGGATTTGAAGTCTCTCCACATTTGTCTTGAAAATTATTTTACTATCTGAATCCAAATTATCAATTTCGTAGAAAACTTGTTGGTTATGATGTGATCATATTTTATAATAGAATAACCATTAAAAATTTTCTTGCTTTAATAAACACCCTGCTTAATGTAGCAGGAAGATGTTTCTGTACGAGTATCGACAAGAACATTTAATCGTTTATTTCATTTCTTGTCAAAGACGGTGATGTCGTCTAAAAAATGGTCGCATAACTCCATGCGCACTTTAGACTTGAAATCGACTTGCATACGCGTTTGTGTTGCCTCGGTCCAGTAATACTAATCCTTAAGGCATGATCCCTATTCTGTTTACTTAATTCTTTAGGCACTTTCCTTTTTTATTTATACTATGTATTGATTGATCACTTCTAGGAGGTGAGGTTCTTCTATTGTGGAGGGTCTGGGGTTCAGATTCGCAGAATTAAGGTAAGTTTTAAGACACTTTTTTATTTTCGTTATTGGCTGTACAAACCTTTAGCTATATTATTTTTATTAAATAATCTGAAACACTTTTTAATATTATACTCCAAAACACAATAAACACAAAATTATCTTATCCTATTCATGGTCTAAGTCAGTTAATGGAAAGTCTGCCATTTTATCATATTTTTCAAAAATAATAATAAAATAAAATAATTTTACATTATTTAATTTTTTAAACATCACGCAATACAGTTCTGTACGGAGAATATCTTCATTGCGATTTCAATATCCAGCACTTTCTTAGATTTCAAATATTTATTATGTTAAATTTTTGCTGTTGCTATTGCTTTTCTTTCTTTCCTCTTCTGAGGATTATTTTACACGCGCACTCTTAAGATAAATATTATGAGCCCTTTGGTTTTGGATAATCTATATTTTTCTCCTCTTTGTACAATACTAAAGACAATATTTACTTCTTAGGCTGTAACTTTCATTATAACAGACCACTTTATTTTCCATTTTGCCCTATTTATCTATCTGCAATTTTTGTTTATAATTTAGCTTAGAATATCGCATGATTGCTGCCGTTAACTTGAATCTGTATTTTTATGTTACTGCCCTTTATGTGCATAAATATGTATGAGCATATTATTTTCATGTGCAGAATTTCTATATTTCTTTTGTACACTCTAAACATTACAAAATTATGTTTAAAGATAATGGACCCGTTTCTTTGTAACCTAGTTGCAAAATAGCACTAGGTAGGATAACGAATTGAATGTAAAGCAACAACACTAACTCAGAAAAATATGCGAGTTGATACAACTCGGTAAAATGATATCCGACCTGAGATGTAGTGTGAGGATGTGAAAAAGTTGCGAGGAAGGAAATTTTATCCGAGTTGGAGCGTTCTTTTCCAGCTCGGGTGCAAAGAAACGGGCCTACTATAACATTCTGTCAAGGTACAAAAAAGCGATAGCAATCATATCTTTATTGCATTGCCTTCTTTTTAAATGGACTATATTACAATGTAGGTATTCTTTCCAGTCCTGTGAAGGGCACCGACTTTTGTATCTGCATCAAATTGTTGCGGAGTTATAAGGAATTTTGGTTTTATGGTATAAAGCGTGATACCGCCCAATTTTCTAAAACAGCCCACAATTTTATCTACAGGACGTATCTATGGTCTTATTTATATACCCATATTTAATTCATATGCTCCGAATAGTTGCGCATAGTATACGAATTAAAACTTTCTCTGCCATGGAGGCGTCGGACCGCCCACTTTTCCAAATTTAAATTTCGTAAAGATCGGTTGAGCAGTCTTGATGCCTAGAAAGGACTTACATTCATTTTTATATATAAGATGCACCTTTTTGATTGCATACAAAAATTTACTGTTATTTTATGTAAATAAAAACATACGCTGGGTAATTAAAGTTCCGTTGCACCCGGACTTAGACTCTTACTGACTTGTTTTATACTTATGTAGTTTTCTCCATTTTTTACATTCACCAAATGCCGCCGTAGCGAATGTGTAGCATATTCACGCTTCATTCGGAGGGACTCGGGTTCAGTTCTTGGCCGGGGCAAGTAGCATTAAAAATTACATAAAACGTTTTTCCTAAAGCGGTCTCTTTTGGCAGGCAACGGCAAACCTCCGAGCAAGGCGAATTTATAGAAGGTGATGGCATAAGAGCAGCTGATTTGATTTTTTTTTATTCGCCTTATTTAAATTTTGACAACTCTTACGCAGAAACAAAAACAAATTACATAGGAATTTTGTAGTTGTATTTATAACGCCACCTTGTATGGATTCGCCTTGCGTATTGCTTTATATTTATATTTATGTCATACTTGCAAACGTTTTGTTTTGTTTGTTTTCCATTTTTTAAATATACTTTGAATTTTCTGTTTAAAAAGTGTATGCTAAAGCATATCCTGCCCAAAGTAAATAGTTTTGGAATTTTGGCGTCTAAATTCTGCAGAAATTTCTGACACTCAATTAAGTAGTCGTTTTTACATAGTACAAAAATGGAACTTAACTTCTCCTAAAGTGACAAACTCTGCTGTAGGTTTGTATAGCCTCTTCAGACACAAGATTGACGTAAGTGTAATTTTCATTCTTTGCTCGAAAGTTTGGTGCTCCTAAAATTTTCGAAACCATAAAATTTAACGTCAATTAAAGGATAATATCCTCTAGTAGTTCTTTGCGATATCCTGGGTTTGAAATCATTCGCGAAAAGGTGGTCGAAACAAACAAATGCCAAGTTTGGTAAGACATCTGCAGTTCCCATGCATGTAAGTACGTATGTGCATATGTACGGTACCGCCGGGAGTAAAAAAAACTGTAGGCGAACTTCTACGAAAGTTTCTAAATATGGTAATCTTACTAAATGACGACACAAATAATTTACTAAACTAAATGCATATTTTATATGCAATACAGCATGTAATATTTCACTTGCTTTCGTTTTATATTAAATTTAAATTAGTAAACACTCGCTACAATACTCGATTTATATTTTTTTAAATAATTTTTTGAAGTACTTATTTTTTTAAGCCAACAATCACCTTTTTACTTTTGTCAAATAATATGGTAGCTGTATATAAAAAAAAATGCCAAAAGCACAGTTTACGTCAAATGGGAGCAATGACGACTAAGATGAAGAAGTGAAACCTTTACTTATTGTATCATGGCTTCCACTTATGTATGTGTATCGAATAAACTGGTGGCAGGCACCGATTGGAATGAGGGGAGCATGAGTTTTCAGCGAAAACTGGTTTTTGCTCTGTTTTCTTTTGACTGATTTTACATGGACAAAACTACAGGTTTTTGCCGAAAACTTATATCGAATGGAACATGAGTTTTGAACTAATTTTCAGCGAAAACTGATTTACAGTTCTGCGGCTCATCTGACAGATATAATAGCTCGTAGTTTTGGAGTTAGATTTCTATAACCAGGCTATTTTATTATTCGCTAACATAGTCTCATAGAGGGTATGTGCTTTCACCATCCTTTTGCAGGCTGTTTGTGTTTTTTAAAGAATAGGGGTGTTTTTTAACCATTTTTTGATATTAGCTATTTATTGTGGATATTGAGAATCAAATGGTGCACGATGAATTAAATATTGTGGCTTTGCCAAACTGCAGGAAGTGCGATTCAACCATCTCACTCACCTAATAACTAAGTCTTAAGACGAATAAGCGAATGATAGCTCAGAGATACCACACTTGGTTGACCTACATATGTATATATGTTTGTTAGCAAAAGACATTAACAATTTTAAAATACTGAAATTAAATAATGGTGAGTATTCTTACCAACCAAGGGACACATATGAAACAAAGACAAGTATGTAAAATTAAAATATTACTTTTGAGTAGATATATTAAATACGAATATTAAAATGGAATCATATCCACTATTGTTATTGAATGAAAATAAATATAGATATAATATATTTTTTAAAATAACAAATTCATGTACTTAAATTAGGCACTTTGTTGCCTTCGATGAATAGCAAAGGCTAATTGTGAAGACATAATTTACAAAGTTTAAGTACTTCAAGTTCTTTGGTTTGTTTCTCTTTATTTTTTAAACTTCTTTGGGATTTCCTAACTTACTGAATTACTGATCTAGAAAAATGTTTACAAGTGTCCACATACATGCATATGTATATTCGAGGTGGTATATGTCAAATATACTTTTTCTACGCGAGAATTGAACTTGATGCTAATTACGTACACTAAGCTACGTACACATGTATGTATATATAACTACATACAAACATAAATATGTATGTACCTCCTACTCGTACACATAGTAGTGCTTACAATTAGTGGTATCGGTGATTTCCTTTTGAAAATAATTACACTCACTGAATGTTCATGTTCGTCAATGTCGCTAGTATGTACCCAAGTATGTATATGAAAGATATAAAGCTGATAAAAATATTTATATTTACCCTGTCGGAAAAAGGCAGGCAGTCTAAACAATGTAACAATTTAAAAAGTAGCTGGAAGTCAACTGCTTTGAAACAAATGCATGATAAATTAATTATGTTGATATAAATGGCAACCATTTATACATATGTACATTTGCATTATAATTATTATCAGTAAATTATATGTATGTATATCTTCTAAGTAGTTTTATTAATTATTAGTTTGTAGATTATTACTAGATATGTATATATCACGTCATCATAATTATACAAGGTGGCGCAAAAGTAATCCTCCCATCAGAAAATGCTATAAATTTTGCGATTGGCCCCTAATGTCAGTTCTGTTTTGACATTTGTGTAGTAAACATATGCGAAATACACGTTAATAAACAATGTTACGCTACACTGCTCCAGAAAGCGGAATATTGCTGACTATTTGTTTGACTAATAATCGATCGGTGACTTTGGCACAACGTGAATTTCGTCGCAGATTTCCTGGCCGTCCAGCGCCTGCTGGTGAAACACTGCAACGTTTAGCCGCTCGCCTCGAAGAGACTGGCACAACACGAGATGCTGCCAGGCGTGGCAGACCCCGGAGTAGCCGTTCTGCAGAGAATATTGCTGCTGTAGCCGACGATGTCATGGAAGCGCCGTCGACATCGACCAGACGACGTGCCACGCAAATGGGTATCAGTCGACGGTCTTTACAGCGAATTTTGGTACAAGATTTGAAGATGTTTCCGTACAAAGTCCAGACGGTGCATCAGCTGTTAGCTGCTGACCGCCAATCGCGTCTAACATACGCTCAAGCCATCCTTAATCACCACCAAGAGGAAGATGATTTTTCATCAAAAATAATCATGAGTGATGAGGCCCATTTCCATCTTAGCGGGTACGTAAATAAGCAAAATTTACGCTTCTGGGGCACTGAAAATCCACGTGTAACCCACGAAGAGCCATTATACCCGCTCAAAGTCCCTGTATGGTGTGCTGTTTTCGCTGGAGGAGTCATCGGACCTTTTTTCTTCGAAGACGTCGCCAAACGGTTACTGTGAATGGTGAGCGCTACAGAGCAATGATCAACGAGTTCTTTTTGCCGCAACTTGATGAATTGGGATTGGAAAACATGTGGTTCCAACAGGACGGTGCAACGGCACACACTGCACGTGCCACAACCGATATGCTGAAGGATGCATTTCCCGGGCGTCTAATCTCCCGTTTTGGCGATTTGCACTGGCCAGCAAGATCGCCTGATTTGACCGCTCCAGACTTCTTTTTGTGGGGCTTTTTGAAGTCGCGGGTTTATGTCAACAAGCCTCAGACTCTTGCAGCTCTTAAAGAGAATATCCGTCAAGCATGTGAGGACCTATCGCCGGAAGTTTTGGACAAAGTGATGGAAAATGCCATAAAAAGGGCTCAAATGACAATCAACTGTGGCGGCGGCCATTTACATGACATCATATTCTCGACTTGATGTAAAAAAAATTAAAAGACCAAATAAACAGAATCCACAAGAAGAATCAAAGTTTTTCATTTTTTTTTTTAATTACAGCCAAAAATCATCGGAAGGTTACTTTTGCGCCACCTTGTATAAACAAATTAAAAACAGCCCAGTCAAAATACATACAACTCCTGAACATATTAAATCAACAATGTACGCGTAATTGCGAAACTTAAACCCTTTTACAAGTCAACAAATTTTCCAACTGCGACATGTTCAAAAATAATCACTAGCTCACTGACGCTATGTTTGTATACTAGAATCATGTTACAGTGAATTTTTGCAACTTAAAATCAATAAATAAAGAAAACTCGCAATTCTAAAAAAAAATTATTTTAAAATCAAAATTTTAAAAAAGTTTCCTTTTGGCCAGCTATGACTTAGCAAAGTAGATATATGTACTTATATGCAACGTAGATATCTGGCCATACATATTTTTAAATTTGGAAACGGACAGGTTTGAAAGTAGTAATTGGACTGATTTTAAAACAGTTTGAAACAAACGGATTTCCAAAAGCTCATTTTGATGGTTCTTTCAGTCTTATTTAAAGTTAGTTGAAATCGAATGTGGAGCCGGAAAATTGGCTTTCTTCTAGGGCATCGCCATGTTAATGTTCTTATTGTTGTTGTTGTAGTGGTAACGTAGATCCTGCAAGATCGACTTAAACATGGTTGTCATAATCAAACTCATCTAGGGGAGGCCCAAGAAACGCGAAGTTTCGACATGGTCGGGCCAAGGAGAAAGGGGTGTTAGATGAGCCGGTTTGAGAAGGCATATGAATAGGCGATTATTCCCATGCAGAACATATGTAGACCCTGGATAAGTAGGATTTGAGCGTGCTGCAATATCCAGATCGTAGAGTGGTCCGGGATTCGCGAGCTAGCTAGAGCTTCTCCTCTACTATGGGTGCTGGTTTGACCCCAATGACGGTACTCATGGGGAGAGAGTTGACGAAGGTGGTTTGTGTCTCTCCGTTAATGTCGTTTACGACCATTCCATATGCAGCAGAGTCCAGTACTCAACCGGAGTGAACGACAGTACTTGACGACGAAGTTTCTCACCACAATATTAACGCCGAACTTGCGCTCCTTTATATGACAGCTGTAGTAGACGTCGCAAGGCCCAATCCTCTTCATTCCTTGCCCCGTCCATTGCTTCTCTTGGATGGCGGTGATATCAGTATTGGCCTTTACGAAGAGATCCACCAGCCGGGCAGAGGCACCTTTCCAACTAAGGGTTCGTACATTCCAGGTGCATGCCCTCAAATCATAGTCCTTAAAAGTTTTTTGTGGTTGTAATCGGCATAGGGGGCCTCATCCGAGGCTTTTTGTTGAAATTTTTCATTGGAAGCTGGATTAACTTAGGGCTACCAGGCCTAGCGCACGACCAGATCTGGAACATTTTCTAATTTAGGACGCATTTATATAGCGAGCCGCTTGCTCCAAGTCAGACGCCCGCTCGAAGCCGCACCTACTGATAAACAGATGCTGCAAAACTCTGGTGAGCCCTTAACCAAAAACGTCGAAATGACCCCACCAGGTTCGCCTTTTCACTTTAGCTCAAACCCAAAGGGATGCTCGGGAGCTACTCAGAGGACACTTGGGTGAAATCATCCTGACCTTGTGAGCTACTTGAGTCGCATGCAGAAGAATCGTTCTGGCCACCCCCAGGCGAATGGCGATCAGAGGCTTTTCTCACTTGCGTGGATTTCTGCACACGGCCCCATGCTCCATTTTGACATCGAAGCTCTAATATATACCGACGACTGTCGACCACACAGGTAATTGGCAGTCCATCGCTTCAGACCCTGTAGGATAGTGGATGTCTCGATGTCTGCCCGTAGCACGGCATGGCTGACCGTGTTAGAAGCTTTTAACAGTGCCCTTACAAGAGCGGTTGCGTTTAAGACCACTGTTCACCAGTATTTTTATGGAGTTTGGTGTTGATGTGGTACTGTGCGTCTCCCGAATTCCATGTTGTTGCTTAACCGGGCCCAAACGGTATGTGAAGTAGGAGAGAGGGATAGTTTCAAATGTCTTTACCACTGATAAAAGAACGGAAATCGGTGGATAGGATTCACCTTTTCATGATGTAAGTTGCATACAATAAGTAAGAAAGAATATCAACCACTTCCAAGTGGTAAACAAAAAAGTACATTTTGAATTATTTTTAAAGTAATTATACTTCCGACACGATATACACTTATGTACATATGTACGTGTGTAGATACCATAGTACTGTTTTACGAAATATAATTTGTCAGCCCATACATCTTACTAGAATATAATCTAAGTACTATGTGTAACAAAAGCATAATAAGAATAAAGAGAATTGGAAAGTATGCAGGCCGTTTTATTGAACAGAATATTGCTTCGGAGGAATTACCTCTACTGAAGGAAAAATTTCAAATTTTATAACATAGGTGTGACAGCAACTCAGATTAACAGACAAGACTTGGTGAGTGCACTCAACGAAGCTGGAGTGCGATTTCCACCAACGACGTAAACAACTACAAACAATGTTGAAAATGAAGAAAACGTCTTAATTTCTACTTCTGCAAACTCTGCTGATATGGATGAAATTGCCGGTGCCGCCGATGTTACTGATATTGCGGATGCCATTGACAATACCGACCATACCGCTACCGCTGACATCCCCACCATTATCGACTCTGTCGTTAGCAATTACATTGCGGAAATGCAACAGGGGCAAAAGAGCCGTACCCCAACTTTCCGTGTTGGACGAGGTGTTAGCAGTCCTCAAGAAGTAACCCTAAATAAGGGCCCTCACAAATTCAACGGCGATGAAATGTGATATTTCGTCCTTCACTTCCTGACCGATTTAGAAGAGAGTAGTGATCCTCAGAACCGAACAACAGCTTTAAGCTACTTGCTTTTCATCGTTCATTATCTTTTACCTATGTTTCTGTCGACCACAATAGCGCTAAACTACATCGCCCTAAGGAAGGCGTTACTACCCGAGTTTGGCACCCCAATCTCTAGTTAGGAACAAAATGCTGTCACCGAACCGATGGAACAGGAAGAAAGAGTTCATGCATTACTACGAGCTTCTGGCAAATCGTGCTAATCTTGCCGAAGTAAAGGCCATTGATTTCATTATTGACGCCTTAGCAAATTCCACCCCGACTATATACATATATATTGTTGGCCACACGGAGCCTGGAAGAGGTAAAGGTGGTAATAAGTCGCTAAACTCTTGGTGAAGTATGAACATACTTCCGTTGAGCTCTGTTCAAATAATAACCAGAAGGGAGCGTTCACTTACTCAAAAAATATGTATATCATGTATATATACTCATTTTGGTTTCAAAAATTTTCTTATTAATTTTATACATGTTTCCAAATCATATGACGACTTATATTGATTCTTGTTATTCATATTATTGTTATAGGCATTTTTGGTTATGGGAAAAACTTTGTGTTTATTATTATTATACTATCCTTAGTGTTTATTTGAAATAAAATTATATAAATTGACTGAAGTGATGTAGAATGAAATTGATGTCGTTAAATGATAATTGATTTGCGCTTAAGCATGCAAGCTATGGTTTTGTCGGCAAACGGCATTAATCTGAATGCATACAAATTCATCTTCTTTTACAGGTGTACATTATCTTAATTGATTTTCGGTCAATACGAAATATTGACCCCTATGCGCGCTTATTGCTATCATGCCACTGCATGCCTTAATTGCAATGCATTAATTGTTGGTTATAGTTAGACTATGATGTGGCTTGTGAAATAACCACGCTAATATCATTAACAGTTGAACTGATAGAGACATCACGATTTGCAATAGCATTGTTCAATGGTTTTATTTTTCATAGTCGTAAAGCTTTGATGTAATTTCTGTCAGCTGAGCATCCAAGTTGTCAAATTTATCCTTGGCTTTCTGTTCGTTTGGTTTAAAGATATTAAGAGTTGCATTAAAAATTGAAGTTTTATTATTTGGGAGCACATGCAGATCGGCCCCGTTTTCATTGAGAGTGCTTGTTTGACATTTCATCTGCACAATTAGTTCCCTTACACAAGGCTCAAAGGTATGATTTTTGAGTCCTGAGAGCAAGAATATCAACCACACTAACAGCAACACCCCGACTGCAGTTACTCCAACAATAAGAACAACAGCAATAGGAATTGTCCGGTTGAGGCTAAACTAACGACAACAACAACATCAGAAACCATAAGGAGCTAAGTGAAGTTGCCCGTTTATAATTATTCCATTTTGAATTACCAAATAAAGAGCGCATGAGTTAAAGGAAAGTAAAATTTTCGTGCCTCAACCAGTTGGCGCCCATCATTCTAATTGCTGGTTCTATGACCTGCAACATACGCTCTAAGTATGATTTGGTTTACAATTTCGGCCGGATTAGCCTGTAAGTGCCAGTGTGTGGTGTTACTGAGCTGAATTCCATATATATGTAGATATTTCTGTTGAGGTGTGCATCCATTGTGCCCTCCGATCTTTATAGTACCTCATCTAACCCCAACGCTCTTAGGAAGTCTAAGATTATGGTTGGTGGTAGCGAGCGTACAAGTTCCTGATCGGGGATGTATGAGCCCAGATACATCTGCCGTCTTCTCGAGTCGGCCTCACATTCGAAGGGCAGGTGTATCCCGCGTGGCTTCGCAATCTGCAATGACCTGAAAGAAAGCCTGTAAGTATCCTTAAGTAGTTTTTGAGAGGTTGATAAGCTGTTTAGATCGTTTACTATTATACTTTCCCAATGTCTTTCCTTTAAAGTAGTATAAGTAAGTATCTCTAACCTGAGCATCTCATTTATGGTACGTCGGCCTATCGGCAGGAAGGGCTCGGGTCCTAGGGGTGTTTTTTCCGCTCCACCTCCAGCTAATCGACCGGCCTCCTCGTTGTCCTCAATGCCATTGTGGCCCGGAAACCAGAGGAGCTGTGATTGTGGTTTGCTAGAGAGTTGAGTATTTCTATACACTCCAGCACCAAAGAGGGTCTTATCTCATATGATGATAGGGCCTTGTGTGCTGCTTGGCTGTCACTTGAAATGACTATCCGCTCATTGCAATAATTCCTATTTATGTTAACCTCTGCACAAAAGAGAATGGCGTACACCTCCGCTTGGAAGATGTTTGGCATCTTACCCATTGGCACAGACAAGCGTGTTTTGGGACCGAACAGTTCGGAAGAAAAAATGTTCACAAATTAGTTTAATTGTTAGACACAAAGTTTGTTTTTTAGAACTGAATTTGAGGTGTTTATTTACAAGTGTTAGGTACACTTGCTTAAAAACCGACTTAGTATAATAAATAAATAATAGCGTAACTATTAAAAGAAGCATGCTTTAATGCCAGATAGAACTAAAGAGAAGAAAATAATGTTTAATATAAATGTAAAATAACTAAGAGAAAAAAATCTATATCATGTTCAGCGATAATGGCGTGTTTTGTACTATATAGTTAGCACTTTTAAAGTTTTTCAATAATTGGTACCAATCACGCTACGCTTCTTCTAAACGATATACATTTTTTCAACTATTATTTTTTAACAACTAATTTCAGCTTCGAACTCGTTCAATTCATTGCAAATGAATTGCATACTCAAAATCATACTTCCCATGACAGGATGGTATGAATGAGTTCCATCCTCACACAAACCGGTTAGCGCAGCATCCCTCAGCTTTGGTTTAAACCGTCATTGTACTGACTGTCTTTGGTATGAATGAGACTTATGCTCGTACGGAGTAGTATGATGTCTCAGTTCGTTCATGAAATATTTGAATAGAGTGGATCATTCAAATGATAGAAATAAAGTGAAGCAAGAAGAAGAGGCAGACCAGCCCCAAAAATTTATAAATAAACTAGTTACAGATTGAGTGGTTTTGAAAAAAATGCACGAAAGAGCTAGTTAAAAATGAAATTCAAATAATGATACTTAATTATTTCATATACTTATTTATTCATAAAACGGAATTTTTATATATAATTACATATATTTGACATATCTGCACATAAATAAATACCGCCTATTGCGAAAGTAAGCATACAGTGATTTTGTATGCAATATTGACCATGTATCTAAAGTAAAAAATGATTCGTTAAATTTTTCTAAAAATTTAGTTCGTGCAATACTTCGAAATAATCAACAAGTTTCCATTCAAATTGTACCTTATTCAGCGTTTTAGGTAAATTCTTTGTATTCAATTTTATAGGCAATTCAATTCTAATATATTAAAGTGAAAGTTTAAACTAGCTGAAAATTGTCACTAATTTTTGATATATTTGCTCATTTTTGCATTATAACGAAATTTCGACATATTTGTATATGGAAGAAAACGCTAAATACCCTTCGCCAAAATCTTTACCAAAAATTAACGAGAATGGAGCTAGTTAAAACTTAAACTTGAATATATTGGAATTGAATGACCTAAAAAACTGCATACCAAGATGTTACGAAAATCACTGGACAAGGAACACAAGTTTAATGGAAACTTGTTGAATATTTCGATGCTTTGCATAAAGTTTAAAATTTACATTTATATGGATTTTGTTAAATCATTTTTTACTTAAGATATATTGTAAATATTGTAAAAAACATTATCTACTGTATACTTACTTTTCTAAGTGACTGTACATACATGGTGCTTATTTCATTTTTGTGTACTTCGGCTAAGCAACAAGTCAAATGATCAAAGTTCTGATTGATTATGGTGCCCACAGTCACCGACGTGTACGTATAAAACTGTGTTTGTATGCATCAACACAATGTTGTCATTCCTTTGTTTGCATACATACTTTTACACACATCCGCGTTGTCAATTACAATTTTTCATTGTATAATAAACCAAAGCCAAAAACCGACAAATGCAAACAGTTCATTTATCTATAATTAACATTATTAAACATCGATTTTAAATTAATTTAATAAAAATTTAAATTTTTATAAGGTTATTTTGTTATTGATTTTAAAAAGTTCTGCTTGGCAACACTGTGCGGTGAGAGAGCACTCAGCTGACACGGCTTCACGGCAAAAATCTAAATTTCTCTGATTACACACGTACACGTCGCGCGTACCCGTCACACGTACACGTTGATGAGTTTTCATTTACATGGCATAAGTTTGATCGTGTCAGCTGACACGTAACGTTCGTTTGCGTCGGTGACTGTGGGCACCATTAGTCGCATACCCTTAATATATGCCGGTTGTGCTATTGGTATGTATAGTTTTTGATAAGGACACCATTTTGAAAATTCGCCTTTTCTGCTATTTAATGGAATTGGGAATGGAATCTATTTTCGAAAGAAATAAAGTGTTAATTTAAAAATTAATTAATTTGGTTGCAAATTCTATTTACCCAAAAGTGCTACGGGTTTTTCCATGGGTCCCGTCAATATTGTAGTTAAGTAATTGTTGAAAACATTTACGGGCCGGTCTTTTGCAAATATACCCCTGCATAATTTTTTCTCTGAAAGTGAAATTATTTGAATGAATTGCGTCTTCACTCAGGTTTTCTACACTGACAAAGTTAGCCTCTTCAGATTTTCACCTGAAACTGCAGGCTGCACAGCCACTTCTGCACCTTCTAATGTTTCGCTACTTTCACCTCTTAGTCTCTTTAAATAAACTCCCTCTGCTTTTTTATCTGCCTCTTGATATTCCGCTTATTCATTTTGTTTTTATTTAATTACTTTTTGACTTTCAGTAGTTTCACAAATAAACTTGCTACAATACGACGTTTCTGAAAATGACGTTTAAGTGGTCGAAAATTAACTAAACGAAAAATGGCGGTTACTGAATATTGTGGAAGCCGAGCGGCCCGCATAAAGAGTTAACCAACAACAGCGCAATACATTATGCATGTAACAGTGATGCCAAATCAAAGCGATTTTTTCCTCTATGGTAATTTTTATAGATAAATGAGCTAAAAGGAAAAATAGGTTTTATATTTGTAAAATAAAAATTGGTAGTTTTTGCAGTTCCACACAAATTCTATTACTGATTTTTTAAATTATTATTATTTCAAATAACAGTTATATCTCAATAACAGTTTTAAAGATATGTGTTGGTTTGTCAACCTGAAATTTGGTAAATGCAATTTCTTTTGTTAAATTTGTTTTTGAATACAAATGTTAACACGTATTTCGATGAAATCTCTTTTATAAACTTATATATGTATAAATAACATCTTGACACTTCGAAAATTTGTGTGTTTTGCAGCTTATTCAGGTTAACACTTTTATCATATTTATATAAGTGAGAGAAAAATAAGTGAAATAAAGTAATTATTTATTTGCTGGTATCATTGTTTGCACGTTGATTTTCGTAGAAATGAACGAATGGTAGTAAACTTCGGATTATTTACAATTGGTATGTTAGCAGAAACTGGATTTTTAAGTATCCAGAATCCCTCATAGCATTGCCAAGCATCCAGTCCACGTAGTGTACTGTTAGGTCATACATAACTAGATATCAAACTCTCTCAATTGCTCACAAAATAGGGGACTCGTCAAGTCGCTAAGTATATACATGTATAACAAACAGCACTTTGAATATATAGTTAAAAAAAATTGCTAACACTAATAATTGAGCTAATAAACTACCAGGGAAGAAGACATACAACTTTGGAGTGCAGAGTAGACCTCCATTTTATATGCAAAAGCTGCAAAAATTGCAAAACCGAGCTATCAAATTTACCCTCAGCAAAGAATACATACATACACCAAAACGTGAAATGATTGTTGCTTTGCATTGGTTAAGCGAGAATCAACCAGTTTTTTTATTATGCCATGCAATTTGTGTATAATATTAAGAAGAGCAACCTGCCGGACTATCTTAGCGATAATCTCCGGTACATATTTACTTAAATGAAACCCATACATATGTAAATTAATGAAAGAGATTTGCTGCTTCGGATTTCAAATGTATAGAAGGTAAGTAGATAAAAAATATTTATACTGTAAAGGTGTAAATTGTTTCAATGAACCAGCGGCTTTAAAAAGTATTGAAAGTCTATAGCTCAGCCTAGATAGCGATTTGAGGATCAATAGGGCGGAGGGGAACGAGACCTCTACAATTGAAAAGGTTTCGTGACTGGTTTTAAATTCTAGCGCGAATTGTAAACTAGGACCTTTTAACCACCGGACCGGTGTATAGGGGAATACCGAGTTGCCGATCCACACAGCCACCATAACAACTAAAAAATGAAAAATAAATCCCCACTGAAAGCGTAGATTGAAAACTCGGCCTTTCGGACCGACCAGAAGTATTGCCCGAACATTAAATAAAACAGGCTAGACGGATTGAGAGTTCGGCCTCTCTTAAATAATTAAACATTCATAATAACCAATTACGTATATAGTTATAATGATGTAAAATAGCTGTTAAGATTCCAAAATATATTCTGTAGGACGTATTTAAATTCAAAGTTAAATTTAATATGTATATCAATATTATATGTATACATTGCAAAAAATAAAATAAATAAATAAATAAATGTTAAAATAACTCTTTGCCGATTTATATTCGTTTTTATTAAAAACAGGTTCCTGTTTAATATTATATTATACTTACATAATGTACTATAAAAATAACAAATTAGAAAGAGTCTAAGTTCTGACTTATATAATTGTAAATTATAAAATTGTTCCTACTATCTACTATACTTATTCGCTCTAAGGTGAGCGGTGTCATTTCCAAATTTTTTGTAAAGTAATTTGATAACCTAGACAATGTCTGCCATTATATAATATTGGAATATAATGTAAAAGTATATCGTAACTTACCATGCAATAACTGCTGTTATTTTTCTTACATATTTATATTTATCCAGGGCTTTAATTAGCGTCTGTTGAGCGTTCTCAAAATTCATGAAGAATGAAAGGTGTTGTATGTTGGCAACTTTTCACTCTATTCTTCACTCACTCTTCTTCTTCTATTATCTAATTTTGAGAGACATTTTTTTTGTAGAGTATTAAAAAGTCAACGAAATACTGAGCAGGCAACACAGCTTCATTATACAAAGTTTGATTTGCTTTTATTCGTGGAATTTGTTTTTCTGATTGAATGAAATCGTAAATTACAATTTCTTATTTATAATTTTAGTCGAATGCAAGAATAAAAGAATGTATTCGGTACACCATGAGACGTAAGTACATACTATATGATGGATGGAGTACTTACTTCGTGTAATTTTATATATATTGTACTACTCCTATCTACTGGCATGTCCAAGGAAGTCTATGTATTTTACAAAAAACTTTATAAAAAGCTCAATTGCAGGTTTTAATTCGTTTGTGTTGTGTTCCTGTCCAAGCTCAGCGTCACCCCATTGTGAGTGTGTCATTCCGTCCCGAGTTCGAATTTCGGCCGGGCATATTACATAAAAAATTATAGAAAAAATCTAAGAGTGTATTTCTGCCATGAGAAATTTCCTTTCGTTCCCTTGGGGGAACACCAACCCATTCCGCTTCCGACAAAATTTGTTCGGTTTGAAAAGTTTGCCTTTGACAAATTGGATTGAAAAGTAATTGGCAAATTAAACCTAAATATATATGTGCCTTGACAGCCAAACCTTTTGTATTTAAAAGTTCTCATTGTCGAGAACATTTATAAATCTTTACTGTATTCAAAAAGATAAGTCTGTATCAGAGAATCTCCATTTAAAAAATACTTAGGCAAACACAGGGGAAGCGATCATCAAAATGTTTAATATTGCCATGTATCAGAAATCATATTCGAACTTAAACTTTTGGCTTTTATTATTCATTTTATATGCGTTCGAGCCTCAGTAAATGTGTGAAAAACATTACAGAAATACATTGGTGCTGTTAAATTAATGCGTTTTGCGGAAATATTTTATTTGAATAGCAGTTTTCGAACAGAATCTGCACCTAGTGGCGACCGCTACGATAGCACCATCGAGACCAGCTGATTATATTTGTAAACACACTCCCTTAATTAATGCAATGCAAAACCAAGGAAATCATAGCGTAAAATTGCTTGGAGATCAGCTTTAGTTATATGCCCACTCTTAATCTCAGTTAATTATTTTTGTTGTTTGGAACCCACAACATGCTTTCATGTCTCAGTACACCCAAACAGTCCTTACCAGTGTAGCTATAGACCTGGTTAACCTACCAACGACCATATATTCATATTAGCTTGCAAACAACAACTGTGTTGATGCTTAAAACATTCACATCACGGGAAAAAGTGAGTGTAAACATTAAACTGTTCTAATTGAGTATTTGGCGAAAACGTGGGTATCATTCTTGCAGTATATTTAAGCATATCACAAGATGTGACAAGAAATTTTGCTTACTTCACAACGCCAGAAACCAATTGGATCAAACCAGATTCTAATATCAATCACCGACCGTCAAAATTCTTTTAGTAGATATGGATCAAAGTGTATAAGCAAAGTGAAATCAATATATGACATATTTTCTTTCGATGCGCTTATTTGGCAACAGTTTTGTCGTTACATTAACACATATGCCAATAGTGACTTTAGATTGATTTGTATCTCAAATTTACACAATTTTATTTTAAAGCCAAATAAAATTTAAAGAAAAAAATAATTTCAAAACTCAAAATTTTAGTTAGTAAAAAAGATACTGAAACAATTCGAGACACCAGTGCCTATGCAGCACTACCCACAATAATTATGAAGGTATAGTTTGTCGACAGATGCGGCAAAGAAATAGGAATGGATGAATGCGTTCATCCAAAATTAATTATTTTTGGCATGCTTTTTTATTATTGCATTTATTCGATAAATAATCTATCATTTCATATTTTCATAAAATATATCCTGTGTTATTCCCGCGATTACTGTCTAGTAATCTATGAGAGTGCCATGCAATTCTTTCACTAGTTGCGGACATTAGTGAATTCAAACAGATAAACAAATTTACGAAGAAAACATAAAAAAATCTTTCAAATGTTTTCTATTACATTCTATACACTACCTTCGGGCTTTATTTTAAAGAATGTTCAATGTACAGACACGATTTTATACAGTTTTATAGTGGAATATTATGTATATGTTGCCCAAACCATTATATTCTCTATATATCTAAGTGAGTCACCATAGGAGGACTACGATCATTTACTTATATACCCTGTGAGTATTTCGTTATAGAGGGTTAAAGTGTCTTTCTTGTATGTGTTTTAATGTGCTAAACCATAATGCTTTTGCACAGATAGTATGAATATCCGGATAATTGCAGCAACGAAGATCCCGTTAATATTCGTATATTCCGATATCCTAAAAACATCAACGAATTGACGCACAGTAATAATAATCAACAAATATTTTTTCATGATGATGATGTTTGGGATAGCGACTTGTAAAATTCGTGGTTCTCGAATATTTTCATAGCGTGTTATTACTTTCACCTATTCTCACAAAGATACTGATCTCCGCAAGAATTGATATCTCGTAAGAATTTTCCTCAACTGCGAATAATACCGAAACCATTTGAGGTTCCCTATTCCCCATTTATTTATTTGGCCTATGTTGCATTTAATTAATTTCTGATATCAGGCTATCCGAATGTCCAGATTTTTCGTTTAGTATCCTTATACCCGAATATTCGGATTCCCGGTATAATTGAAAAGTCCCGATGGAACCGTACATGAACATAAGAGGGTTGATGCCCACAAATATATGAATTGTTTACGTTTTGATTTTCAAATAAGCGTACGTCAGATATTGATTTCACTTTGTTTTATACACTTTGGTATGTATAAAATAAATAAATAAATTATAAATAAGCAAAATGATTATAAAAAAACAAAAGTAATGATTGATTTCTAACGTAACTTATTTATCTTATATGTGTATGGATGTATGTATGTACATATATGGCGACCGCCGTAGCCGAGTGAATAGCGTGTGCGCGCTTCATTCGGTGGGTTTCTGGTTAAAATCCTAGCCGGGCCAAGTAGCATCAAAATTTATAGAAAAATGGGCAATGACAAACTTCTGCGTTTATTTCGGCGTAAAACTGTAGATCCCACAATTTGAGCTACAACATCAAGACGCGCACCACAAATTGTAAGAGAAATTCGGGTTAACATAGAGCTATATTGTGTAATAGTAATTATTATATAATAATAGTAATTAATAATAATGAAACTATAGTTATGTGAAAAAACTTTTGGTAAACACTTAACTTTTATAAAAATAAAAGAGAGCGGAAATAACCGGCTGGTCCATTTACCAAAATATTTCGAATTATTATTTTTTTGTTAAATAAATCACTCGCTATGTTTCCTGCTTGCCTGCGTCGGTTAGGGTTCTACAGTATTGCTTTATTTTACATTTGGAATATCACTTTGTTTTATTTTTGTTATTTAAATGCAATGGTATTCGGATAGGTATGAGAAAAATACTGATTGAAACCCTTCGGAACTTGTTTTCTAGTTAGTAGGGTTTATTAATAGCAGATCCCCAATAGCTGTTCCCCAGACTTACTTGGCGCTTTATTGGGAAAATTCAGAAATAAAATGTGTCTTAATATTTTTGACGTTTTGAAGTCTGTACTAAAACTATAAATTTGGACACTACTACTGTTTATGACAGCAACAAAGATATTTAAATATCCCAAAAGTGTATGAGCTGGAAGCCGTTGTGCGTGGAGTTTCTGTCAAGTATCAGTTTCACTCAAGTATAAGTGGAGAGGTCATTTTTATAACTACATTTTAAATAAAAGGCGGACAAATGGGAAAATTTGGAAATATACCGCTTATAAAACTAACTGTTGCATACTTATATATGAATTTTTGGCCACCTCTTTTTAAGATTTTTAATTTTGTGGAATTTGAAATTTAGTTAATTCTAACAATAATAATAATAATAAACAAATTGATAACAAATAAAAACTTTGTCCTTCTTATTCTTTCAAGTTGGTTTTTATATAATTTTTGTCTGATATGATTTATGTTGTAATAAAAATGATAAAAGTTTTAAAACCATGTTATTCCAAATATATGTCATCTTGACTGTAGTATTTTTTTTGTTCACGGTATAGATGAAGAAATTAGCTTGAATAAATTAAATGTAACTTTCTTGATTGTGCTTGTTTTGTTGTGTTTAACATATGTTTTTCGAATTTTTGTTTAAGAGATGCAGAAAAACTATTTTCTGTATCCTAATATTTAAATCATGTATTCTGTTTCTTTCTTAGATGAAATATGTATTATTCGTTGTAAGTATAAGTAAAAATTACTTACTTTTACATATTCATTTATTCTGCGTTTAACTGAGCCAATCAATTGGCAAAGACACGTAAAAGTAACTATAAACTTACATAAATATCTGCATAGATCTATACGGAATGGGGAATTCTGCTACTTATTGATTCAATCTCACCTACATATAATACTCTCTTTTTACAACAGGTTCCTCAAGTTCACAATTTCCAGTTACTCTTGTTTTCAATAATTTTTATACAAAGGCATGTGTTTTGGTTCATTTGCTTGGCTTAATCATTATATTATGGAGAAAAATAATAAAGACAATAACAAAGTGCAGCTATCGAATATGAAACAAGTTACTAGTAATTATTTACACACCTTCGAGTTATTCAAGATTCGATGCCGAGCGCAAGCTTTACTGACGCGTTTAATATATGTAGACCACGTAGACCACACTTCACTGGATGGTGAGTCAAAAATTTGTGTTTGATTTGAAAGAAACTTAAACTTGCCAACTCCGCAGTTGGTTGTAGACTGAGTTGAAACTGAAAAGTATATCGGACGTTATTCTTCGTTTTTATACATTTGCTGGCTACAAACATTTCTGCGCAGTGTGACTACAAGCTACAAGTAACGTGCCCATTGAGCCACATACTCACCTACAGCTATTATATTTTTTGGTACCGTTTATAGTACGACTACCAATACGTAGAGTTAATTTTTATTGGCCAAATAGTGTTGTTATTACCACCTCGTTTCATAATGAAGTTGGTGTGCACGATCGTCATATCGAAGATGTGTCCCTTAGACCTGGTGTTTGGGCATGCACAATTGCATTGCAGTTTTAGATTGTATTCGCACATATGTATGTACATATGTACCTATGTATGTAGGCATGTATGTACATATGTATGTATGTATGGAGACGTGCTTACTTTCTGTAATATTTCATTCCTGTTGTGCTAACTCATTTCGTTATATATTGGTTATATACCTACTTCGTATAAACACGAATGCGTGTTTTAAAGAAAAAAGCTTTAAGAAGGTATAAATATATTCAGTCGGCCCGTTGTCATAGTTATAAGATAGAGTCTATTTTAACCAATCTTATTCTCTAACTTGAAAGCAGATTAAAAAAAATACATGCAAAATTAGACTAAACAGAAGCATGAACATGAAAGGGAAAGGTGGCCTAAGCACTAGGAAGAAATATCAGTATTTTAATAAGTTCGCTCTGCGGCATCTGATTTATACATACACACATAAAAAGTATGAAAGAAGTAAAAAATAAACCACCAATTTCAAACAAGTTTCAAAAGAATTTGTAAATTTTAGGCCACCATAGCCGAGTGTGTAGCGTGTGCGCGCTACATTCGGTAAGTACCAGGCTCAAATCCTGGCCGGGGCAGGAAACAGCAAAAAACTTCTCACCAAAATCAGTTGTCATTCGGAGTCGGCGAAAAACTGTAGGCCTTTCAATTTGTGTTAAATCATCAAAACGCACACTACAAATTGTAGGAGAATTTCGGCCAAACATCGAGCTATAAGGTGTAAGCGCCAAATTATTCTTATTATTATAAATTCTTAGTAAATAACTAGTATGTAATCTTTTTATACCTTTCATGAGAATGAAATGGTATATTAAGTTTGGTCCGATGTTTGTAAGTGCCAGAAGGAGAAGAGATAGACCCATCAAAAAGTATACCTAAATGATCAGGCCGATGAGCTGAGTCGATTTAGCCATGTCCGTCTGTCTGTCCGTCTGTCCGTCTGTCCGTCTGTTTGAACGCAAACTAGTCCCTCAATTTTAGAGCTATTTTGATGAAATTTGGTGAGCAGGTGTCGTTGTACAAATGATTAAACATTTGTCGGAATCGGCCAGATCGGGTGACTATAACATATAATACAACCGATTATTCAGATATTGAATTTTGCGCCATAACTCCTCCATTTAAGCAGCTAAAGGCTTGAAATTTTGCAGAAATATCAGCCATTATTAGCTACGTATCAGTATTGAAAATCATGAAGATCGGAGAAATATAACATATAGCTCCCATACAACCGATTGTTCAGATATTGCATTTTGCACCATAACTCCTCCATTTAAACAGCTAAAGGCTTGAAATTTTGCAGAAATATCAGCCATTATTAGCTACATCTCAGTATTGAAAATCATGAAGATCGGAGAAATATAACATATAGCTCCCATACAACCGATTGTTCAGATATTGCATTTTGCACCATAACTCCTCCATTAAACAGCTAAAGGCTTGAAATTTTGCAGAAATATCAGCCATTATTAGCTACATCTCAGTATTGAAAATCATGAAGATCGGAGAAATATAACATATAGCTCCCATACAACCGATTGTTCAGATATTGCATTTTGCACCATAACTCCTCCATTAAACAGCTAAAGGCTTGAAATTTTGCACAAACATCAACCATTATTAGCTATATATTAGTATTCATCAAGATCGGAGTTCACAGTGTAAATCGGCAAGATAAATTCAGGACAAATATTTATTGCGAAAAGTAATAAGCTCAGCGCAATATCACATGAATCATAGCGTTAAACGTTTGGGAACTATTTACGGATCTGATAACTGTTTTCAAAGACCGACATATGTAGGTCTTACATATTAATACTTAATTATTTGTATTTTTTAAATGTTGAATATCAAGCGTCGATACGATATTAAAAATATTCAAAAACCATTCCCTTCTTAAAACATAGTTCTTTTTAATTACATAAGGAAAAGCAATAAATAATTTATAACAATGCCTTTACTAGAATTATTTTTATTGATTTGAAGGAAATTTTCGCTTTTAACTATAGGTAATACGAAATTGTAATACAATAACACGTTTTTTACTATTCTTCCATTCATGAAAGGTATGAAGCCTTCGGCATAGCCGAAGACAGCGCTGTTTTTACTTGTTTTAATTTAAAATATGAGAGATAACACCTCCTTTAAGTTGCGTATAACAGACATAGTATATGTTAACAAAAGAAATGGAGGCATTAGCTTTTACAAAACGTTGGGCAAAATAATTCAAGGAATCTGCGTTTCTGTTTATCACTTTAGTCAGGCCTATTCTGGAGTATTACGCAGTGATTTAGAAGCCCCCATATATTAGGAAAGCTTGAATGAGCTGGCAAACGTTGTAAGCAAACTAATCCCTCTTCCAATATTTATGCCATGATTTTATTAACACTAAAATGATATTATGTTCTTATTTCACTTGAATAATATTATTATCTTATTTTGCTTGAAAAATATAGTTTGAGATGGCAATATCAATGCTGCTTATGCCCCGCATACGCGACTTCGATTGCATGGTTACAGAGCAGTTGCTGTTACGGGCACCGTTTCGTCGGCTCCCACGCGCCCCTTGGGCGGTTTGACGGGAGGTGGTTTGCGCGGGAATTCATGAATCAAAAATTAAAAACAAAATTTTAGTCATTAAAACTTGCTTCTAACTTTTTGTTTCATAACGGTTCATTTTCTTATAACGGTTGTTTGTAGCAGCTTAATCCGATTATACAAGACAAGACTTAGGAACTTGAAGAACTATAAATTTTTGATTTCTAGTCATGTTTCTAAGTGCAAAGGAAAAGATAGGCCGGAATACGTGAGTGCGAAGAGCTTGAGGTGCTTGCGTCAGGAAGAACACCTGAAAATTTTACCAAAGGGTGCGGCGACATACGGAAGGTTGTAACACCTGGGCAAATTCCTATAAGAACAAGAACGGCGACCTGATTACTGATGTCTAGCTCACACGTTACAATGCGACACTTCTCCACTTTGCTAAATGGTGACAGCGAAAGCATCGGCGGAGAAACTGAAGATCTCGAATTCCAAATCGCTGATGATGGTATTAACATCCCGTCACCCGACCTCAGTAGAGGTTGTTTGGCAATAACTCGCCTAAGGAACAACAAAGCCGCTGCAGCTAGTGGATTATCAACTGTGCTATTTAAGAGTCAACGAATTGAGTGGTTAGCTTTATTAGTGTGGCTTTACAACTGGTTAATCTACCATATACCAAATATTCACGTAACGCCAAACATTGGAAGATACCCGTAAGAAAAGGATCGACAAAGACGACTTTAAATCACCTTTCGACAGGTCGAGAAGAAGTAGCGTCTTGTCTCCTGCGTTATTTGCATATACCTGAGAAAATATTGTAGTGAATATTATATCAAATATTGTCTAACATCCACTGTAAACCATATATTTTGTAATATTTTATAAGCGGCGCGTTAGTTTCAGTTTTGTTTTGTAAGTTTAATATAAATTATTTAAAACGGATATTCAAACTATAAAAGCTATGAATGTAGCATGTTGAAAGACATATTAAGAGAGATAATATTGACAACGGACGGAAACAAATCAGATTTACAGGCACATTTGATCCAACATTTCGGTTTAGCTGATGATGAAGTCAGCGACGGTGAATCAAGCGTGATAGAAATAACGTTTCACACTTTACATTGAGGGACATTGAAGACAGTTTGTCATCTTTTACTGGTACAGATTCACTCGACATTAATCAGTGGGTATGTGAGTATGAAGACAATGCGGCTACAGTTGGGTGGATTAATTTGCAGATGCAAAGCAACTACTCAAGGGTGCAGCGAGATTGTACATTAGGAGTGTTAGTGGTATACGAGATTGGTCATCGTTGAAAAAGGCTCCTATTGATGAATTCGGTACGAACCTTTCTTCAGTAGAAATTCACAACATTTTGAGAAATCGTCAGAAGAAAATATCAGAATCATTTCTTGAATATTTGTACTCTTTAATTGAGATTGGTAAACCTATCAATATTGACGATGAAAGGTTGGTTGAATATTTTGTGAATGGTATACCAGATGCCAAAATAAATAAAACAGTTTTGTATCAAGCCAGAAATATAAGTAGAACTTAAAACTCAGATTAAAATATGTGAAAAGATTAGGTCAACGCAACAAACGCCGGCAAGAACTGTACAGCCACAGTCTGAAGGCAAACGTGGCGATACAAATCCAAATGTGAATACGGGGGAAAATAAAAAATGTATTAAGTGTGGAGATGGGCAACATTTCGCGAGAAACTGTCCGGGAAAGCAGTACCGCTGCTATAAATGTAATAAAATCGGGCATCGATCTTTCGAATGCACGGAAACAGTTCCTCCATGCAAGGTTATTAAGAATGATCCCTGCGTAAATGTGTTAAGAGGTGTAGGCGGACTAATATTTAAAGACGCGTATATAAATGGGTGTAATTTTTGTGCATTGATTGATACAGGAAGTGATCTTTGCATCGTGCGTTATGATACCTTGATGATGCATTTCATGTAGTCAGGGAAGCAGATTTGCGTTATGCTGGAATCATTGGGAATAGTGTTTTAAAGAACGTCGATATGTTGGTAAGAGAAGGTGAAGCGATCTTCGTTAAAAGGTCTGCTGTGCCTGGTGAAAGTCAGAATGAATTGGTTACCGAGTTCAAAAGAATTTATATGTCAATGGAAGATTCCAGTGGAAATGAGATAGTAGCTGATTTAGGACACCTAAGCGAAGATAACACCAAGATTTTGTCAACAATGATTAACTCCTATTTGATGACTGCCAGTATGCACTACCTCTAGAAGGATTTCACACGTAGATCAGTGTTTTATTGAAAAGCAAATAAGTCAATGGTTAGAAGAGAGAATAGTTCAGCATAGCACATCTGAGTATGCCTCACCAGTAGTATTGGTGCCCAAAAAAGATTGTAGCAAGAGGATGTGTTGTGACTACCGGAAGTTAAACCAGAAGATATTCAGAGATAATATTTCCGTCGATTCGTAGCTGATTACGCCGCAAAGGCTAGACCTCTGACAGATTTTTTGCGGAAGAATGTCAAGTTCGGAATGGGTGATGAACAAATGTCAGCAATTAAGCAATTGGAAACCGCTTTAATAAGTGCTCCAGTGCTTAGACTATATGATCCGCGGGTGGAAACGGAAGTTCATACGGATGCGTGTATGTATGGGTACGGAGGGATATTGTTGCAAAAAGATATAACAGATCAGCAGTACCATCCAGTACATTACATGAGTCGACGAACTACCCAGCAGGAAGAAAAGTACCACTCATGAGCTTGAAGTTCTTGCTATTATAGAAGCGCTGAAGAAGTGGCGTGTTTATTTGATAGGGTTAAAGTTCAAAATAGTAACAGATTGTAACGCGTTTACTCAGACATTGAAAAAAGTGAAGTTCCATTGAGGGTTTCTAGGTGGGCCATTTTCCTTCAAGATTTTGATTTCACTATTGAGCACCGATCCGGAACAAAGATGAAGCATGTCGATGCTTTGAGTCGTATGTCCTGTTTTAGAAGATTCGATAAAACATCGTTTAAAAGAGGCTCAAATGAGCGATGAATGGATTAAAGCGATCCGTAAAGTATTGGAAAGGGAAGAGTATCAAGATTTTTTCGTAAAATATGATCTGTTGTACAAGGACCCTGTATTAGAGCTTTTAGTTGTGCCAGGTGCTATGGAGAATGGAGGTATTAGTATTGCTCACAGAAAGGGACACTATGGTACAAAGAAAACTCAGGATTGCCTAGAGAAAGAATTTTATACTCCGCAGTTACGGTCCAAGGTAGATTGCATAGAGTGCATTATCACTGAAAGCAAGGCAGGGAAGAAAGAAGGTTTTCTTAAACCAATTGATAGAGAAAACACACCGCTATCCACTTTCCATATTGACCAAGTAGGACCTATGGATTTGACCGCGAAGAGATATAAACATATGTATATTAGTAATTGTTGACGGATTTTCAAAGTTTGTGTGGTCGTACACAGTAAGGTCAACTGACACTGCATCAGTTATGTTAGCAAAGCTATGTCAAGAAAACCCTTCAGAGTGGTACAGATATGTAGGTCGTGTTCAACAAATGATTAACAAAACTCGCCCCAGAAGTACCTATTAAGTTTTCACCGTTTAAACAATTGACTGGTTTAGAAATGCATGTTAAAGATGATTTCGAGTTAGATAAGAGAAGCTGCAATAGATGAAATAAATGAAGAGCGTGATATAGTGTGAACAGAAGCAAAAAATAATATTCAGAAAATTCAGCAAGAGAACTGTAAGACTTTTAACTCAAAAAAAAAGTCTGAAACAAAATACAAAATTCAAGATATAGTAGCAATTAAAAGAACGCAATTCGGAACTGGGCTTAAGTTGAAACCTAAGTTTTTAGGGCCTTATAGGGTGACTGCCGTGCTTCAACATGGTAGATATCAAGTTCAGAAAGTTGGGGATCATGTGGGGCCGCGTGAGACTACCACAGTTTCGGAAAACATGAAAAGGTGGTGCGATTCATTCGGGGCGAATGATTCATCAGGACGGCCGAATGTAGGATTTGTATGGTGAAAAGCAACCCGTACAGGAAAGACGCACTGAAACACGTACTATTCAATGCAACCCTAACTCGACAGAACGACAATTGAAGATGAAGAAATTGAAGATGATCTCAAGAAAAGAGAAAACGTTAGTATGTAAGAAGAGCCGATTTAAGTAACACGCGCCGTACTAGTTTTTCGTGTAAAATACCCGAATGTGAAAAATTAACTACAACTTAACTTTATTGAAAAATATGCATTATTAATAAAACTATTATATCTATTATATGAACGAAGTGTCGTGTGTTATTATATTTATTTACTTGGAACCCACATACATTTGTTCCATGAAAAGTCGTCTATCCATTCAATGTAAAGGTACAATTTTAACATGATTCATGATTTGCATACAGTGTATTTCTTCGTTGAGCTTTTATTTATTGGGATTAAATTTCCTAGCAATTCAATTTAAAAAAATATTCAAAATCAAACCAAATTTTTAATCGCTGAAATTTAATGAGCTCCATAATCATGCTTAGAAGTTTTTTGAAAGTTCTGAAAAAAAAGTGTTTTCGTTATGAGAAATTTGTTGAACTTTTCTAGTGTTCGAGCTAACTTTGAAATGTTCATTTTATGCTGTTGCTTAACATGAACATGAGTTTCCTTAAAAATCTGGTTGATATCCTTGACTCCGTTTACATTCCTTACTTCTTTTTCATATAATTGCAGCGGATTTGTACAGCTAGGAATGCAGCTATGCAAAATTTAAAAACAGTGCAACTGAGTTACAATTAAGACGAAGTCGAACTCTAAGATTAAAATATTTTTTTTAAAGATAATTTGCAATTTTTAAAAATTATATCAAAAGTAGCTGTAACAAACTTAAGAGTCATCTTTATCTCAGCTGTGACTATGGGGCATTGTTTTTAATTGGCCTACGTTTATTAGATTTGAACTAAATATGGAATTCCTGGATATATCAACTACAGATCCTTTGAACTTTATAAACAACTTTTCAAAATTTATTCATTGTGTTATTTCCTTTTGCATCAAACCAATTAATAAAAGCGAAAATTTTTAGTTCTCTGGGCTTTTGTTTGAGTTTCATTAGGCCAAATTGTTGGCGACAAAGTATTGATATTTTATATTTGTACATTGGTGTCAAATCGAGATATGTCAAAATGTTGGTTACTTTAATTCAACTGAGAGCATTTTGTCAAATTTTACCTAAGGAAAGCCAAGCATTGCACATGTAGCAAAAAAGTGTCTGTTTATAGAGAATTGAAAGATAAATTACCTAAACACTTGACTTTGTAAATTCTATGTAAACTATTGAAGCTTTTTCTATAAATGATTTTTATAATGAAAATTTAACCATCGAAGTCGTCCAATCGGCATTCGTATTGACAACACTGCAACACTGGTTGCGTAACAACTTAGCTGATGGAAGGAACTGAGAGAAAATACGTGCTATACATCCAACAAGGAGTACACACCAGTAGCGGGATCGTATATATCGGGTAAAGTTGATATGAATTTCTTAATGCCCGAGAAGGTTACTTTATACTCTTCTATACGAGTGAGCCTTTGGTTTCTTTTAACACCCTAGTAAAACCAGTATCTTTTTGTAAGCTATTATTTTCTTCTCATGACTATTATCGAGTATCTGTAATTTTCTTACTTTTGCGAATTACATACATACCATTCCATATACATATATACATATGTATATCACTCAGCCACTTAAAAACTAAATTAAAATTAATTTTATTTCACTTTCATAGGCCTTCGGCCTATTTCGTTTAAACGGTTATGGCCTAGCTCGATAGCTTTCTTAATTTCTATCTCGAAGTCGTTGCAACTAATACGCCCTTTTCGTGTATTGATATACTTTTGCTTCTTTTAATAATAAATATTAAATTGAAAAAAATTTTGAATATATATATGTACATATGTAGTTATGATCTTTTGTTTTACCTTCCAATGCAGATCAATCGTGAATAGTGGAGCTATGAACGGAACTTCTACAAACGTTTCGCCCACTACATATATGGCTGCCCATTTCACCCAATCGCTGTAGCATTTGCTTTATCATGACTTTGAATTCACGTCATCTATAATAAAATAAATTAAATATTTTAATAGAATTGTGTGTAAAATGACAATTACAATAACTATGATTTTCTTAATTTATTTCTTTTATACCTTAATTAATTGATATTATTTCCATCTGCGACCAAGATTTCGTTTCGCTTTTCACAAAACTTGGATTATGAACAAGGTAAATAAAAAAGAAATCGGTGAAGAGCAAGGTGGATCCATAGAAGGCAAGATAACCAAGGCGAATCCGTTGTCTGTTTTATTTGAGTAATTTAACGAGTGAAATATCAAAATCTGAATTGGCCTGGTATTGTCCATGCATTTTGTTTGCGGAATTTTGCGAGCGAAATGCAAAGATCTGAATTCGCCCAGTATTGCTGATGTATTTTATTTGTGTGAACAAAACAATACAGCGAATTGGGAAAGAAGCACAAGCATTCAGTCCATGGGATGTTATCACCCAGTGGCTCCAAGCCAAAGTCGTACACCGTAGAAAAAAATGTTCCTTCCTAAAAATATTTCAACCAAAGCAATCAAAAAACAAGGCAAAATATTTTTTCAATTACTCATCTATTGCACTTCCAACATATAAAAACAAAACATATAAATTAATTCAGTATTAATAAATTTTCTAGTAAAACATCAAATAAGAGTAAATTCAATGTGTAAGCCAAACTCGGCCAATCAACAAGTTTTTTGAAATATCGAAATATATTTTAAAACCTAATATTTTGTATGGATACCTTTATTTTTAATAACCTTTTTGAGCCGGTTAGGTATTGATTCTTGTAATAAGATAGATTTCAAGTCATTTTAGCTTGAAACGGAATGCTGCCGAATTTTTGTGTTAAGATAGTCCCATAAATTTTCGACAGGATTAATATCAGAACCTTGGTGTGGCGTTTCCAGAACATGGTGGCAATTATAAAGCAACCAAAAACGCATTTTGTAGGCCTTATGCTTTGGATCATTGTATTGGTAGAAATTTTTCAATTTTTCAAGACTTTTTAATAAGTTTTTTTTTAAATGTTAAGATAGTCATTCTGGTCCGCTATTCCTTCAATAAAATACAACGATCCTGGCCCAGAAGCCGAAGATGAATCCCTCACCATTACCGATCCGCCACCATGATTGACAGTTGGTCTCAGATTAGGCAGTTTCAGATCCTCATTTGATTTCCTCCAAACATATGGTTTTCCATCGGAGCCAAAAACAAGAAATTTACTTTCGTCAGTAAACATAGCATTTTTTCAGAACGAAAAATTATTATTTTCATGTTCTTTTGCAAATTTTAATCGGATGATCTGATTGCGCTTGCTGATCAAAGGCCTTTGTCGGGCCTTTCTACCGTTTAGGTCAGCCTCATGAAGTAGATTTCTGATGGCCGCCGTAGCCGAGTGTGTAGCGTGTGCGAGACAAATATCCCTGGATAGGTTTTTTAAAATAAAAAAATATTTATGTATTTAGAGCCAACTGCTCGTTTTGATTACAACTTATTTCTGCGCCTTCTTTACATGATTTTGTGGTATTTATAATAATAAAAGTGCAAGAAATGCATAAAATAACATTTTGAAATTGGTTGATTCTTAGGAATAAACTTTATAGAACTCAAAGTATTGAAAGTGCATAATTAACAAATTGGTAATTCTTAGGAATAAACTTAATCGAACTCAAAGGTAAAATTAAAATAATTATGTTGATTAAGTACGCAGCTTTTTTTGTTGTTGCTGTGAGGTTTGCTTTGCGGTTATGGTTGTTGTTGTTGTATGTGCTCGTCGTTGATGTTGGTGGTTTGGGGAGCCAACATAACTCGCGCTTCATTCGGTAGGTCCCAGGTTCGAATCCAACTCGGGGCGAGTAACATCCAAAACTTATAGAAAAAGTTTTTTCTAATAGCGGTCGCCCAGGCAACGGCAAACCTTCGAGTGAATTTATGCCATGAAAAAACTTCTCTCAAAAACATTTGCCGTTCGTATTCGGCGCAAAACTGTAGGTCCCTCAATTTTCGTTACAACATCAAGACGCGCGCCACAATCTGTAGGAGAAAACTGCTAACTTTGGTGCATTAAGGAAAGGATTATCTTTAACTTTTCGCAACAGATATCGCTTTAGGCTTGTTTTCCACTTTTTTGTTGGGTTTGAAGCGCTTAATTATATCGTGAACAGTATGATGACTTCTGTCGACAATTTCAGCAATTGCACGCACAGATTTTCCATCGTTGGAATGCTTAATAACCAACTTTCTCCATTCAATACTTGTTTGGCATGTATTATGTATTAAAAAATCATCCGCGGAATTCCCGTTAGTCAGTTAAACACTATACCTGAAGTTGGTTGCAGTTCTTCGACAGACTTGCATTTATTTAGAGGATAGTTGCCACTTTCCGAGTTTGGCTTGTGCATTGAATTTACTTTTATTTGATGTTTTAATTGAATATTTTATAATACTGAATTAATTAATGTGTTTTGGTTTTATATTTTGGAAGTGCAATAAACGAGTAATTGAAAAAATAGTTTACCTTTGTTTTTAATTGCTTTGGTTGAAATATTTTTAGGAAGGGACATTTTCTTTTACGGTGTCCGATTTTGGCTTCGAGCCACTGTAAGAGTTCGCCTTGGTATTCGGCAGATTTGATGATATAAAGTATTTTTTTTTACTTATTTCTGTGTTTTATCATATATACTATTACCATGTTAATATTTCTAATAACTTACTAAACAAATTTTAAGAGCATAAATTATTTTTGAATGGCAGCGACAAAAAAAATTTTTCCGATCTCAATTACTTTTACAAGTACATAAGTTTGTGGCACTAAGGACAGCGACCGCATTCAATTGTCTCTCTCGCTCGCTCCCTTCCTTAACTGATTGCATAATGTATGTAATTTACTATTACGAGTAGTGGGGAAAATTGGAATATATTGGTCATTCTAAATAAAAATGCCTGATAAATATTTTTTTTATACTCTGGATGCGATTCGATTGTATTTCAGCATATTGTGCGAATTTTGCACGTCACAATTGTTTTCAAAACAGTTTTGTAATACAATTGAATATATTTTTTCATCACTATCGAATGTTGTCCAATACAATCGATAGTTTATGTATTTCAAAGCGTGTTACCTCATTTCCGACAGAAGAGCCAACCTTAAGCAAATGAATGTAAGCAATCTTTTATTTGTTAACAAAAAATCACAATGGTGCAATTGTTGTTGAAGTACAGTAACCGTCTAGAACGCTCTTTATATCGAAATTCTTTTCAAATGCGTTGGTTTCCTTAAATTAGCTAAGGATTTAAACAAAAAATTATTCTATATAAATTTATGTGCACATTACTTCGCATAAACCAAGTGCGTGTATACATGCCATTCCGAATTTGTTTTGAAAGCTTTGTAGTCAGAGGAACAAATGTGAGATAAATATTTCAACTTTTTGTAAGAATATGTTTGTTTTTTTTTAATTTATGATCACTACAAAAGATTGTATAACCAGTAAAAATCAGGGAACAATTGCACAGGTTCAGCAGTATTCTCAATTTCAGCTGAAATCGTGCCTAGATTCCCAATTTGGCTACACAAAAATTGTGAAAAATTGCGAATGAAGCACAATTTCAGAAATATTGTGATAAATTTCACTCAGTTTCGCCTAAGTAACTCTACAATTGACTTATTGTCACTGATAGATAAGAAATAAGAAGAGAAATACATAAATATCACACATTTGTATTATAAACTTATCTACATTAGTGTAAGTGGATATATTGCCGAAATTTATTGCATGCTTTGGAATCCTTGCTTGCACTTGGTACTTTCACAATGATGATTATCATAATAATATCTGTGATATGCCAAAGCCTCCATTGCTTCGTCAATGTTGGTTTCATACGGAGCTGTTAAGTTTAGATTACGGTTGGTAATAAATAATGATTAGTAATGGTGGTAATGAGTTATTGTATAATAGGAAATAATCAAAACAAATCATGATTATTTGCGATTAACAAAATTAATATAAAAAAAATTATAAAAAATAATCTAACTATTTTTGATTACTTTTGGTTATACTTGATTTTTTTTAAATATATTTAATTATTTTGAACACTCAACGGGTTGTTAAAGCACTCATTCACTGAACGTACATATTTAATTTTAATTAGTAAATCTTCGTTAAATTATCTACATATTGTTTTCTTTCATTCAGCGAACTATATTTTCTCACTGAAACTCTAGGTTCATTTCGTATTATTTATCGGTTTAATTTGCGCTACTCACTATAATTCAAAAAGGTTGTGGACCAAGAAACTTCCATTTTAATAAATTGCGATCAAGTCGTCGAGGCGTGTTGGGCGTGTGAAGCCACATGACTTCCAGCCGTGTATGGTTTACAGAGTTAAAAGAATATACCGGAAAAAATGGTCAAGGTAGCCGATCGTTTTAGCTATAGACGGAATCGGTACGATTCTACTCGATGTAAGAGTTAATCAGAGCGAGCCACGTCATTTGGAAAACGTTCTCTACGTATCAAAGCTAAAGAAAAATTTATTTTTAATACAATTTATTGAAAAACATTTTTTTGTTGTTTATACATTTATACATTTATTGAATCTTCTTTGTAAGACACTAGCAATAAGTTTTAAAATCTTAATCAAGTTCTAAAGTCTACCGCCCTATTGAAGGAGTATGAATGCTATACGGGCCCTTATGTTAATTGCCGGACTGGAAAATCATTTCGCCTGAGTTGGGTTTGTGTTCCTTGATCGGTAAGTGAGTTTTCTAGTTGATTTTGGTGCATGTTTAGCTTGTGTAAATACTTTTCCTTGATATTCGCTAATTCATTTTCAACGGATAGGATGCTGAGGTCATCATGAATTTTCTTATTCCGAATGTACCACCGAGCTCAACTACTGGGCCTAGGGATTTTTAATTGAGCTCTTTGAATGATGTCCACATTACTGGCGCATGCATTTCCCCATAACTGTGACCGTACGTCCAGCATGTCTTTATAATACCAGAGTACAGAAGTACTCTGTACTCCAGTTTTACTTTAGTTTTTGCTTTCAGCTTTATTCGAGTTTTCTTAGAAGCAATGTTCTTGCGCCAAGTGAGACTCCTGTCGAGATCCACACCTAGATACACAAATTCATTGGCCTGCGGAATCGTAAGACATTTAGGAGCAGTGGCGGGCAGGAATTCCTAATTATTGTAAATGTGACGTGTTTACTATTTTGGTCATTGACCTTTATGCGCCAGTTAGCCAACCACTCAAGGATGCAGTGTCATCCACAAAGATTGATAATGCGAAACGGGGATCTGTCGGAATGTCTGCTGTGTAGAGAATAAACAGGAATGGCCCATTCGTTATGAACTCAACTTGCTAGCATAGCTTTCAAGAACCTTGTGTGAGTTCGCAGGAAGTAGCGCTGCTATTTCTTATATTAGACCGTCCAGCCGAACGTGCTTGAGTGACGTCCAGAAAAATTGCTCTCCGTTCAAACGCCGTCCTTATCTCAGATGTTAGACTGTTAACTTGTTCTGTAGTCACGTGTTGTGCCAGGAATCCAAATTTATGCGAAGGCATTATGTTCCTCTATGATGAAGCCTGGGTTCGGTCCTTTCCTGATTTGGGTACCATTACTATAATCGACTTCTTCCAATGTGTTAAAAAATGGCCACATCTCAGTACAGCGTTGAAGAGATTTGAGTTGTAGAAGTATGTTATGGCAGGGCAGTTTTATTATCGTCTGTGGGGTTATTAGATTAAGAGCAGATGATTTCTTTAAGTTCAGGTTCTCTTTGATCACTTTCATAATCTCAAGTGGATGTACTTTTATTCGTTCAGTATTAGATACAGCAGAGAGTAAAGGCAAAGCATATTCCTTTAATGGCATGTTTGAATGAAATACGTCAAAAGGTTGGATTTTTCTTCATCACTACGGGCCCATTTCCCATTTTGATCTCTTAAATGTGTGTCGACTTTTGTTGGTGACTGTATACAGGTTTCCCCTCCCCCAGAAAATACTTTGCGCTGGTTGGTGACTAGCTTTCAATGTATTTGTCATGAGCGAGCTGTTCTTCAGCCTTGAGGGCTCTGCTAAGTTCGCGTGTTGCGATTGTTAGCCGTTGTTTTGCAGCAGGTGACGTGTGGTTCTGCCGTTTCTCCGCACAAGTTGTTCTATTTGATTATCTGTAATTTGATCGTTTTGCTTGGGCTTTCTTGTTCTCATTTGTGGAGCAGCTGTTATAGCTGAAGTTAGAGCCCGCTCGGATTCTTCAATGTCTGTTTCACTCCCAATACTTGGAGTCACTTCAATCTGGCTACTAATGTATGTCTTATATTCGCGCCAGTTTGTCTTGTGAGACGTAAATGTCCTAGGGTACTCTTTAGGGGTCGGATACTCCAGCATGGAAAAAGCAACAGAGGCAGAGTCTTTGCCTGTATTATGTTATTCTGGATTCTTCTTGCTACGCCAAAGTCTGTAAGATCAGGAATCTTTGCAGGGTATGTTGGCCAGTAAATGGGTGCTCCCGGTGATGCATATTCAAGGTTGCTTGAAGCATCAATAAGTGTTTTATAGAGTTTCCAGCCAGTTGCGAAGTGGCTGGCAAGTAACTTGTACGAGTATCAAGCGGTGGAAGAACATTGTGTTTGATTCGTCTTCTATTTAGAACTGCTGTCCCGCCATGGGCTTTGCCATCCGGATGATTTTTGCATAAAATTCGTCTCCTGATATCTGGAAGCAAATTTTGTTTGTTAAATGTGTTCAACAGAGCGCATGACATCCATGACGAAGAAAAGGTACAACAATTTTTTTACAGATTATTAAAGGTGAAAGTTTTTCTCATAATTCCGCACAAGTTTCATTTTTTTACAGCGTGAAGAAAGCTTTGAAAATTGCATTTATTTAAAATAAATTATTGCAAAATCAATTATTTATAACAATTTAATGTTTGTTTTCAATGAGAAAAATAGTGCAAATACTTTTCACTAGTGGAACTTTCAGAGTTTTCGAACTCCGCCTAGTTACACATGTATTGCTTCTGACGTAATGTGTCACGTGCTGGAGCGACCGGAGAGCGCATTGAGTGGCAAAAAATTGAATATCTCCGGAAAGAAGAAAAGGTACAAAAATTTTACAGATTATTAAAGGTGAACGTTTTTCTCACAATTCCGCACAAGTTTCATTTTTTACAGCGTGAAGAAAGCATTGAAAATTGCAATTGTTTAAAATAAATTATTGCAAATTCAATTATTTATAACGTTTTAATGTTTGTTTTCAATGAGAAAAATAGTGCAAACGCTTTTCAATAAGCTCTGAAAGTTGCATCTCATTATATATTTTATTTTATGAGATATTAATTTTTTAATCTGATCGTTCACAAAACTTTGATTGTTAATAACTTTAACAATAATTCGAATTTTTGCAAAATATTAATGGGACGATGTAAGCATAGCATTCGCTTCATAATAAAATAATTGTATCTGGAATCCAAAATTTACTGAAATTTTCGGGGATCACTTGACGTGACTTTACTCAATAGGAAACAGTGGGTTCCTGAAAAAACGAAAATATTGTCATATATTTGTTTCAAATACTCTTCTTGAATTTCTTATTTGAAAACGGCTTCTTTTGCAGTCAAAAAAGAAAAAAACTAATTTCATCTGCCACAAACTATAGGCTATTGAAATTCCAGCTAATCGCATACATGAGGGCACGTGGTCTAACCAATAATATGCAAGGAAATGTACCAGCGGAAGATGCTCCAGACCTGGAGAAAGAGCAATATGAGCAAAGTGAACGCGATAATTCAAACAATAGACACAGAGCGTGCAAATCTTGTATTGTTACAGCGACAGAAATTATGAAAATTTTAAGCAGTGTACACGAAAAAAATTGCGCAATTCTCATAATGACACTGTGTCATCACTACAGTTGGAACAGGGCAATTTAAACAGAATTAGCAGTGAACAAGAAAACGATAAGAGGTGTAAAATATTTTTGTGTGGCGTTAGGCCTTATTACCTAATTATAAGTAAATTTGCGGAATGTGGCATTTTCAAGTCATCCAAGAAAGACTATTTTAGGTAGTAGGTTAGGTTAGGTTACTGTGGTAGTTCCCGTAGAGGGAACTCACTTAGACATAGTAGGTGTCCATTGTGATACCACCTGATTTATGAACGGTAACGTGGATCGGAAAGTCAGGGAAGGTTAACCTGAGAATCGTTGCGTGCCCCGAATGAAGTCACGCAAATTACCATTCTCCACCCCAGAAAGCTCCTCTGGAGTCCTAAAGAAGTACGAGCCTAGGTACTTGAACTTCAGTCTCGCAAATGCAGGGCAGCTGAGCAAAGAATGAAAAGATGAATCCGCCTCATCCTCCTCCATACAGCTGCGGCAGAAAGGGTCAGCCTAATCGCACGAATATCCAACGGACAATGCCCAGTCAAACCACCTACGAGGGTCGAGAGTTGCCGCTAAGTAAGCGACCTCAGCTCCTTTGAGCGCCCGCGATCCACTCTCGGCCAGAGGGACCTTGCAATTCTGCATGTCGTGGCAACTTCCCAGCGCTCGCTGAGACGACAGAGAGCCCATCTGTCCAGGAGAAGCCCATAAGCAGTCAAAGGAGCTCCCACCCCCTCCCAACAAAGAGAAATTACTTCCAAGGTACCTTGCCGAGCGAGCTCATAAGCCATGCAGTTACCTGCAATGTCGCTATGGCCCGGCACCCAAATTAGTCTAACGTCGAGATACTCTGAGGCGGCTGCGAGGGAAGTCAGGCATTTCCTGACCAGTTTTGATCTCACCATTAGCGATCCTAAGGCCTTAATAGCGGCCTGACTATCCAAATAAATCTTAGCCCGTCTAGAGGGCATTACATTGGTAAGTAGCCAATCGGCTGCCTCCTTGATTGCGGCTACCTCTGCTTAAAATACACTGCAATAGTACGGAAGCCTAAATTTACGGCTGAGGAAAAGCTCCTCGCAGAAGACCCCTCCCCTAACCTTACCATCCAGCTTCGAACCATCCGTGAAAAGTTCACCGTCCTACCGCCCCACAAGCCACCCTCCTTCCGCTCCTCCCTACGCGGGATGTGAGTGGAGAAGGAGCAACTCCGAGCTGGAACAGGCAGACAGCAATCTGTTACCGTAGGAACAAAGTTGAAGCTGGCAAGAATCCTAGAATGCCCAGAGGCCGAGCTGAATCTGTATCCATTGCACTCTAGCCGGGCTGCGGCATGGGCTGCTGCAACCCTGCCTGCCATGTCCACAGGTAGCACGTTAAGCATAACGTTGAGCGCGAGAGTGGGTGTGGTCCTAAGCGCCCCACTGATCCCAACGAGCGCGGACCGTTGCACCCGCTCTAGCTGCTTAACCTTAGATACCCTGTCTAGTGGGTTCCACCAGACCACCACTCCATAAAACATTATAGGCCTTATTATAGTGTCATAAAGCCAATAGTTTACCTTGGGAGAAAGGCCCCATCTCTTCCCAATAGCACCCCGGCAACAGTACACCGCAACCGAAGCCTTTTTCACCCTTTCCTCAACATTTGGACCCCAGAAGAGATTCCTATCCAGAATCGGACCAACATACTTGACCCGGTCAGAAAGCACCAACGGGACACCACCTATTGAAGGAGGATGGACACCGGTACTTTGTACCTCCTGGTAAATAATATCAGCTCTGTCTTGCTAGTATTTATCGCGAGCCCACACCCTGTAGACCATTTCACGATCAAATTAAGCATGATATCAAAAAGAGTGCTCAAAAACTTACCCCTGACAATGAGAGCAACATCGTCAGCATAGGCAATAACCGTGCAGTCTTCCCTTTCCAGCTCCTTCAGGACGCCATTGATAGCCACGACCCAAAGGAGTGGTGAGAGAACCCCTCCGTGTGGAGTGCCTCTACTCACCCTTCGCTGGATGGAGGCGCTGCCCAATTCCTCCACGACAGTTCTGTCCCCGAGAAGGTGATTGACGAGCCTTACCAGACCCGGCTCAATTCCAATTTCCGCCAGGCTTCCGACTATTGGTTGTGGCTGAATGTTATTAAAGGCACCTTCTGTATCCAGAAAGGCACCAACTGCAAAGTCCTTGTGTTCAAGAGACTCTCAATGACGTTAACAACCGTATGCTGGGCCGTATCCACAGACCTGCCCTTCGAGTAGGCATGCTGAGCATCCGACAGCCGCTCCCGCGGTATCTCCTCCCTTATATGAAGATCAATCAGCCTCTCCAGGGTATTCAAAAGAAAAGAAGAGAGGCATCGCCCAAGGAGATTTGAATATACCTATGATCAGAGAAGGAGTGATCATTAAGGGCTCTCCAGTTCGAGATACGGGATAACAACTCAGACGAAATCAGGGTAAGGTCCAAGACCTCCTCCCTTACCGAAGTTACAAACGTAGGGTCGCTCCCCCTATTACAAATAGACAAGTTTTCGCTAAGAATAAAATCAAAGAGAGACTCACCTCTTGCGTTGATATCCGAGCTACCCCAGAAGGAGTGCCTTGAATTGGCTTTGCTGCGCCTCGTTTCCGCCAGTGTCCCTCGGCAGCACTGGAGCTGGTTCCACCTTATCATCGTGAGCCATATACATACGCGGGCATGAGCCAAAGTTCTTCGGCCCCGTCCTCCAGACTCACTGTTACTACGTCTCCGTTGCAGAAATGAGACAGAAAATAAGTATTTATTTCACGCCTGACGAGCATACAAGCTCTAGGTTTACCTGCGTCACTGGACATCAGAAGCTTGTACTTCTTCGTCCCGGGGCCAGAAATAGCCTTACTGCTCAGCCACGGTTCCTGGATCAGGACTATATCTGCCCCACCTTGCTCAAGGTGGAACATCAAATTGGCGGACGCGGCCTTAGAGTGCTGGAGATTGATCTGCAGGATAATCATCCTCAGTAATCTCCTCCAGCCCCCCCACGGCAGCATCCTCGCTATCCGAGGCAAGTAGTCTCTCTTCAATTTAATTTTAGGTAGTAAATTCCTGCGCAATATTTCGACTAATGATTGCTCTGGAATAAAATGTATGGTTGCAGACAGTGGTAGCCAATTCTGACGCGGTACTAATGCTAGTTTTGCATACGTTGCAGTACATTGCACCTGCTTGACCTACTAAATCTTCTATACAACCTCTGACAGACAATGTTTAGTTCAACGATTTGTAACAAATAAAAATTATGATTAAGCAATAATGAGCACGATATACATACATATTTGGGTGATCCACAAGGTGTCATAATGTGCCTTAAATCATAAAGTCATACAATTTTAGATTTAAAAAGTACTGTTTTTGGATTACATTGAAACAAATATTTAAAACTAAGCAATTCTGTATTTTTTTTTAAATTTGTGACTTATTTTATGTGAATAGTAAAATATATACATATAGTAAAGAAAATTGTAATGGTTAACTAAATCTTAGCACAGTTTATTGATTTAGATAGCTGAGGAGTATGTCGATATAGTGTAAGTATAAAAATATCTAACATTGGGTAAATTATCAAGAAAAGTGTTAGAGAGAAGAAAGATTTCGCAGGTGAGTAGTTCGACGAGATATTTTTTTTTCTAAACTAGAAAATTGCTAAAGAAAATTATCAAATTATATCTTAATACTCGGCCAGTGAGTAGCTCGAAGCCACAAATTCTATATTTCCAGCATAATTAAAGAGAATATTGTTATTATTATTTTATTAGTTAATATAATTAAAATTACAAAATTAATATAATCGCACTAGTTACCATGGCTATCGGCTTATTCAAGATATGATAGATGAAGGATTCTGTTTAACTATTGTATATTAGAAGAAGGATATTTGAAGTTTTTAGAAAGTTTCCTGTTAAAGTGATGTTTGATTCCGATGGAGTGGAGAGAGTATTCAGAGTATTCACCGAAAAAAAGGAATAAGTGCTCCTCAACTGAAGCTCACAAATAAAAATCAGCAGCAACTTCGACAGCAATAGTTAAGTATTTTATTAATTCATTTTTGGTACGTTGGCATTTCCGGAGTTGATGACCGGTTAGCTTCTTGCCCTTGGTGGCTGTTCTGGTGGGTATTATGTTGGTGTTGTTGTAGATGCTGAGGTTGCGGTAGCGGCCGTAACTCCTCCCCTCTAGAGTAAAGCAATGGCCACAAAGGTGTTGTTGGGGCAGGAGCGTTAAAAAAATAGTTTGGTAAGTATTTAGTGTTAGGTTTCTTGGTGACATATGCGATGACGAGGATAGCAGCAACACCAAAGGTGGATATAATGATACTTTCTTAGCTTGTTCAAGCTTAGTTTTTCTGTTATGATCCTTGGCAATTCTTCTTAATAGGTGGCTGGTATTAAGTGAATTTATTCTTTGTAATAGTAGAGTAGTGTCGGTGAATGCTTCTTCATTAACATAGATTGCGCAGTTGACATAGTGTAGCAGAGCTGTGCCATTTATCTTATATGGTTCTTCTCTGCAGATTGACTTAATTGTGGTTTTGTTAATGTTGATTAATAAAATATAGCTCGGCTCTGGTTGGGTAATGGAGTTTATCTCGCCGCTATCTTCTAGGTCACATATTGCGTCTTTGTTGTTTATTAGTGGGTAATTTGTGTCGAAAAACTGAATGAGGTATTTATTATAGGTTATAGTTGGTTTTATTTTAACATGTATTGTTTTATTCATAGGTAGGGGAACAATATGGAATATTTTATATTTTTCTTTGGATAGCTTTGGTATTTGAATATAATTCGAATATAATATTCGAATTATTGTACTATGCTTGTAATTAAAGTAGTTCATATATACAGTAGCTCACAGCTTATTTCGTGTGGCCACTTATTAAAAAGAAAATAGGTACAATTTTTGATTCAGGTTGTATTTTCAAACAAACTTAAACGGTCAAACAAAGACATATTACTGTAATATAGAAAGAAAACACAAAAATTCAAAACGGTTTCTTTTTAAATGGAATATTTACAACAAAAACAATATTTAATGTAAAACGACATCACAGCTTATTTCGTGTGGTGAATTAAACTTAAAAATAAATGCATACACTTTAGAATTTTTTAAGGTTTTTATCAATTAATACTTTGTAGGGAAAGCTTTTTGTTTTATAACTGATCTCAGGCGGGATTGCATGGAACTAACAATTTTTTTGTATAACTTACTGACCCGGCTTCGCGGAATTAAAACCACAATATTTTTCTTTCCTCACAGGGACGGAATATGAAAATTACTTGTTTTCGTGCAAACTGCTGGTTTACTTTTTAGTATTTTGGGAATACATCGAGTATCTGTTACTTCTTTGATATTATCAAACCTGCAAATGCTCATATTGTCATGTGACTTACATGGTTTCTTAATTTCATATATTTTCATTTCACATATAATTATATTTGAGTTTGTTAGTTTAATTACTTCATGTTCTTTCTTTACGGGTTTTTTCTTGGCAGCTATTTTACAGTTGGTAAGCTTACAATATATAAAATGATAGAATTATTTGTAGCAATTTTAAGGTTAGACAATTTTAAACTTTGATGTAGATTGGCATACGGGAATTTTTCTTGGTGTAAAAGAGCTTTGAGTGCATCTATTTCTTTCTCGGAGAAAAGCGCCGTGTTAGTAATATCGGCTTTAGACCGTAGCAGGGCTCTCTCTACATTTATTACCTCTTCTTCTAAAACTTCTAACTCGAACTTGAATCTAATTGCCGTTGTCCTTTGTACGTCTTCGTCGTCTTGCAAATCTTTTATTATAGCGTTCGTTCTATTCGCGATTTCGTTTAATTTATCTTCAATGAGTCGGTTAATAACAATTTGGTTCTCTGTTTGTCTTAAATTTCCTTCTATTTTGTCGTTGATTAATTTTAAATCGTCCGCGTCCGGGGTACCTGCAAGCCATCCCCAGGCTGTTCCTAATGCGTCTATTGATCTTTTTGTCCGTGGGAAAGGTCTTATTCGTTCTAAAATATGTTCAATTTCAGTAAGTTCGTGTTTCAAAAACGGTAAGAGAGAGTTGTACGGGTTTAGTTTAAAGTTGATGTGGTCTTTTACTAATTTCAGCTCCCTTTCGTACAGGTCGATGTCCATTACGTAGGACATCGTAGGCCCCGTTCTGTATCATGGATTGTCCCACCTCAAATGTTACAATTTCCGAGTTTGAATAGTCCAATATCTGCACCTCACATCTGATTGTCTGTATCGCAAATAAAAATATGACGAAGAACATCTTCGTGGTGACAATTTTGATTTTTAGAGATGATCTGCTTCGTTATCCTTGAATGATGAAATTAATCCTCTTAGTGTTGATTGTGATTTTCCTCACAATGTTGTTCGTAATTTAGAGATGATTCGTTTCGTAGTTGTTTTTGTTGATAATATGTAGTTTTTAAGTTTTCGTTTCGTAATTTTAAAGCTTTGTTAACAGTTCACTTAAATGTTTCCTCTTTGTCCTAGTAAAAGGATATTCGCATGAGGAATTTACTTTTTGTGTTTTGTTTAAGTTTTATTTTATTTTTCACTTGATTTTTCCTCTTTGTCCTAGTAAAAGGATATTCGCATGAGGAACTTGCTTTTTGTGTTTCATTTAAGTTTTGTTTTAACACTTAGTTTGAATTTATTCAGGGTAGTTCGCTATTTAATTTTTCCTCTTTTTATCCAAGCAAGGATATTCACTTGGGGAAATCCGTTGCTTTACAACGTGGCTGTTCAAGTCTACACGAAAGAATTTTTGGAGTTGCAATCCGACTCGATTGCGAAATACGGGAAAAGGTGGGAACCCAAAAACTAAGCAGAGCGGTATGCCGAAATTGGAGCTGCCGCGAAGGTGGGATCCACTGCGTCAGCGATTGCACCGTGAGAATGCAATGCAGTGAGGTGCATGCAAAAAACAAAAAAACAGAAGTGCATGGATGAAAAGTAAAAGTGCATATGAATGCAAATGGATAGCGACGAGAAATGCGTCGCCGGAGTTATGTTTAAGAAGGTTAATGACATGTGCCTTAACTTTTACTCGGGTGTTATTTGCTCCCACTCCATTTGCAGCGCCATTTTCAAATCTTGTCAGTTGCTAATTTGATGATTTCTTATATTTTTCTCAAGAACACTCCATGAATTCTCGATAACATTAAGATCTGGGGAGTGCGCTGGCATTTGAACTAATTGGGGGCAATTCCATATAAGCCAAGATTGTATAAGGTTCGATTTGTGTTTCGGGTCGTTGTCTTGATAGAACCTAAACCTATCCCGAATGCATAGTTTTTCAGCACTTTGTAATAAATTATTTTTTAATAAATTTAAATAAACTCTTTTATCCAAAGTTTCTTCAATAAACACTAAGTTTCCGACACCAGCTGATGACGTACAGCCCCAAACCATTATATGGCCAACACCATGTTTTACTGTTGCTCGCAGATTTTTCGTTTCTAACTCCGTATTCGGTTTTCGCCAAATGAAAGACTTGCCATCTGAACCAAAAATATTAAATTTGCTTTCGTCAGCAAAAATAACGTCATTCCAAAAGTTCTCCTCTTTATTAACATGGCTGTTAGCAAATTGCATCCTCAACATTTTACTTCGAGCACTAATAAAGGGTTTATTCCGAGCTGTTCGACCATTGTTTCTGGATTGCATGACTTTCCAAGCATCACTTCAACCTCTTTAGTCAGCACGGTGCACTTATAGTTGGATCTTGCTTAATTTTTCAAATTATCCACCTTTCATCAGCTTCTGTAAATATTTTATTTGAGGCTTCACGACCTTTGTCAGCTACTCTATCTTCACGGATATAACGTTGTATTATGTACTGAACAGTGCAGGCACTTAAGTTCACATTCTCCCCGATTTTTTTTTTGAGAATTTCCACTTTTGTACAGATTAATTATTAATTCACGTTTCTCAAGAGATGTGCGGCGACACATCTTAGTTTATAGAAATTAATAATCCTGTTCTGTCGGTCTCATTGTGCGCACTAAACTTAGAACACATCTAGTGCCATATTCTAAGCAAATTTGTACATCTTGCTAGCCGTCTTGCAGGCGCCAATAACAGTAAAAATGCATACACGAAATAAGCTGTGATGTCGTTTTACATTGGATTTTGTTTTTGTTGTAAATATTCCACTTAAAAAGCAATCGTTTAGAATTTTTTTGTTTGTATTTCTAAATTACAATAATATGTCTTTGCTTACTCGTTTAAGTTTTTTTTAAAATATAACCTGAAAACAAAATGTTCCATATTTTCTTTGTAATAAGTGGCCACACGAAATAAGCTGTGAGCCACTGTATGTTCTTTGTGATTTGTACTGATTGATTTTTCATATGGTCATATATTTCATCTCTTTCTGTGGTGCTTAATATGAATTTAGGTTTTATTTTGACCTTCGCCATAATAATTGATTCAGCGATGTTGAATAGGTGATTATTTAAAAGGTCTATATTGTAGTTTATTTGGCTAATATATTGGAGCTCCAAAAATTTATTGTCTTCTTTTGATATGCTATTCATTATATATATATAAAGGTAGGACTCAATTTTATTTTCTGTTCTGTGTTTATGTGATTAGTAACATTAAGTAGTATGGTTTGCAAAGCAGTGTTAAATTTGTGTTGGTATTCGAGAATTGTTTCAATTTTATGTGTGCTTGACTGAATAGTTTAAATTTTTCATTTATGGAAATTGCTTCATTAGCATTTTGTGTATTTTGTATCGTGTGTATTTTGTTTTCGAGTTCTGTGAGTTTTAGTCTAGTTACTGTTATAAATATAGTAATCTTGTGAAGTGAAGGTGTTGATAGTAGTGAGTATTTTGTTGGCGTTTCTTATGTATTCTTCGAGGTGAATGATGTGTATAAGATTATTGTGGTTAGTAATTATTCTTGCAGATCCCACGGGAGTATGTATGGAGGTCTAGGGGTAAAGGTATTATATTAGTTTTTAGTTTTTCGTGCAGCGTTTTAAGTATTGATTTATGAAATTTGTTATACATATTTTGTAGTGATTATTGTCAGCCTGTTATTGTTTTATACTTTATGTTTTGTGAATCCTGGTGTTATTTTATTGTGTCTTGCTTCTCTTCTAAACATTACTTGGTTTTCTAAATTTTCTGGTTCTGATCGATCTTTGTTTAGTTTGTCTATTCTTTGGCTTGTGTCTTGTTTAAATTTTTTTTTATTGATGGAATATAGTGTGTTTTGAAATTTATTGAGATTTGTAAGGCATTCGTGTTCGCTATTAAATGTAACTGTATTGTTGAATTAGAAAGTTATACCAAAAATGGTTCAAAAGGTGTTAATTTAGATGCGGAGTGTATCGAATTATTATATGTTATTAGTGCTTCCTCGATGGTTATTGTTTTGGTGGTAGTTCCTTATTAATTCTTCCTGTTCGTCTGTGTGTGTTATGCCTTTTAGCAAGTATTTACATCGTAATAGCTTAAATAAATGACTGCTCGAGACAAATTTTGAGCAGACTGTTTGGATTATGTGGAAAGTGTCATCGTCAATAAATATATAAGAGATTGGTTTATCGCTACCTATGTGTCCTTGAGATAGAACTACACTTAGCGCGAAATTACGTGCGTCTGTGGTTAAAATGAAAGGGTTTGTAAATGCAGTATTGTTGTACATGTATTGAAGGCATTTATCTAACGGTCATTTAATTCTATTGATTTTCCTTTTTTCAGACATTCAGTTAGTGGCTTGGTGAGTTTTGAAAACAAGTTCCATAAAGCTTTGAATTTGTTTTCGGGTGCGAGGTTTTGAAAGTTTTTTATAGCGCTTATTTTTGCGGGATTTTGCTTGATGCCTTCTGTGGAGATAAAATTTCCAAGAAAAGTGGTTTCTTTGTTAAAAAATTCTGTCTTATCTGGCTGAATTTTAAAATTGGAGGCTCGCAATTTATCAAACACTGTTTGTAGACTTTGAATATTTTCTTGAAGGGAAGTGGAGCATTTGATAATGTCGTCTAGGTGACAAGGCATATTTTTCCTACGAGTTCACCTAGAAACATTATCCATTACTCGTTGAAAGGCTGAAGGTGCATTCTTTAGATCAAAAAGCATTCGTACATGTTCTACGGTGAATGCAGTTTTAGGGATAGCTTTTTCGTCCATTTCAATTTGATGGAAGCCACTTGCTAAATCGTCTGTGGTGAAGTACATGAGTTAGCCTAATTTATCGATATTTGGAATGGGATATATGTTCTATATAGTCTTTTCGTTTAATTTTCTGTAGTCGGTCACTAACCGCCACTTTTGTTTGTCGCTGCGTCCGGTTTTTTGGATCCAATCCATACTAGGGCGATCCAAGGGGAATATCTTGATTACTTGTCTAAGCATATCCACAGTTTGACGTTCGACTTCAGTTTTTTGTACATGAGGGTAGCGATAAGATTTCCTGCATATAGGAATGTCATCTGCCGTAATTCTGCTGTGTTTAATTTGATTTGTAAATGTTAAATCTTCAGTATCTTTAGTTTTTCTAAAATTTAGAGTGTTTCGTTTTTCTTCAATATTTAAATGTTCTGTTCGAATTAATGGAAGAAAGTCAATATTTTCATTTTTTAATTGGTTTGTATGGAAGTTAAAGGCTTCGATGAATTCTTCTTTGTTATATTTTTGAGCTGTTCAATAAGTAGTAACTGCTGCTCGTCTGAAAAATTTGTTATTTCTGCGAGACTATACCCAAAGTAGACCAGTTTTTTGCGTAGTATATTTCTTCTGGTATGTAAAGCACCTTGGTGATGTAAGTCGTATTTATGAAGATTTTTCCTTCTTGGATGTCTACAGGGATTTTTATAACTGCTTTTGAGTTGTCACGATAATATGTTTACCGAAAGATAAGTTTGGTGTGCATTTTAAAGGAATTATTGCATTTTTCGTTTTGATCAAAATAATTCGTCAAAATAGTTGTGGAAATCGAATACTAAATATCTTTGCTATCCTGCTCGATTAAATTCAATTAAATTTGGAGGACATACTCCTTTGTCTAGTGTATATTTATTTAAATTTGTTGTTATAGGTAATGCGTTGCAGTTAGTTAAGTTAAGAGTTGATGTATTTTGGGCTTATGAATGATGCAGAAGCTCCTGTGTCGATAAAAAATTTGAGTGGTATGCTAAAGGTAATGAAATATTGATGTAACCTAGTTCAGAACCGTGATTGTTGGTACCTAGGTATCCTGTTGGTGGTTCGAGGCAGGGTATTGAAAATTTTGGTTATCTTCAAAATTTGCTTGATTTACGCGTGAGCCTCGATATTCAGCCAGATTTTGTCTATAGCCACCGATTGGTGGTAGATATTCTATTGGCTTAGAATGTTGAAAGTTAAATAGTTCGTTTTTTTGGAATTTGGGGTTTCTCCATGTGATAGAGCGCATAGTTTGGTCTATGGATATTTGGATAGGAGCTTGCGTTTTTATGTACATAAGTATAGCTCGTGAATATGGGATCCGGTTAACTATATTGTTTATATGTAGGTACTATTACGGGTTCGGAATGGATTTGGAATGGAGACTAGGTATTGCAGTTTGTCATCTGATTTCGGTGTTGAGGATACGTGCGTTGAGTAGGACTGTTACTATTGAAATTGGTGTTATTCCTAGAGTAGTTGTTTAACTTTGGCTGTCAATTGCGTTGGAATTTGTTCTTGTGTGACTTCATAAAGAAAATATTTTGCTCCTTTATGCATAAGGAAAAAGCTGTTTAAATAAAATTTGGCGTACGGCTCTTTTATTGCTTTTACAATATTATTTTTTCATCCTGTTCATGAACCTGTATGTTGTGTAGGAGTGATGACCGTAATTGTGTTATCTCACTCCAAAATTGCTCAATGTTATTAAATTTTTGACGAACGCTATGTAAATCTCTAATGAGAGAGGTTTCAGAACTTTTATCTGAATAAGCTAGGTGTATTTGGTATTTCTCACAATTGAGGGATGTCTCATACATAAAGGTTGCTTGTTTAGACATGTGGTTTTCAGGAAAAATGAAACGCATATAGTTTATTGTTATGGTAAGAAATTTAGATTTTCTATAAAGATAAGGGTTTGCCATTATGTCTTAAAAGTGATTTCGGGCAAGTGACTGCCGCGACTGGCTCGCATAAATTCCAGGCGAGAGGCCCAATTTTTAACCACTTTTTGCATCAATTGGGACCGTATGGCAGCAATAATGCGTCGAATATTCTCTTCCAAGGCGTCTCTTGCTTTGATTGGTAAGATTTTACAATATTTTACTATACTTTATATCCTTAAAGTTGCTTTGATTAGTAAGCATTACAATTAATAATCACTATATGTTCAATAAGCAATTTATTACATATACTTAAATCCCACTATTCTTGCTGCGTCCGCATTTCCGGAGTTGATGACCGGCTAACTTTTTGCCCTTGGTGGCTTTTCTGGTGTTCTTGTGTTGGTGTTGTTGTAGATATTGAGGTTGCGGTAGCGGCCGTAACTCGCGCAGTGGCAATAGTTGGGCAATCTAGTAGGATGTAGCGTGCGCTTAGGTGAGTGGTGTTACAAAAGTTACAGGTGAGATGTGGAGTCTTTTTGAGATAATGCCCATGGGTAGGTGGCGTATGCCTTAGTCTTATTCGAATAAAACATCTGTTCATCCGCACTAGGTTGGTGGTTGGTAGTGATATTGCAGTGCCAGAGGGTTATATAGAATTCCAAACATATAGATAAAAGGATAGAAAAATTAAGTTGAAGTAGAAAATTGTTCGAAAACTCACAAATAAAATTCAAATTCATGTAAAGCAAGATTAAAGAGATTTAGGTTGGGCCCTACGTTAGGCGCCAAAAATGTATTTTCTGTAGCATATAACCTTGATAGTTAGAATAGTATAGGTACAAACACTAACAAAATAAACTTCAAATGCTCATTTCTATGATCGCCGTTGGTATGTACCTATGGGCTTGTGTACCGACTGATGCTTTTATCTTTATACACCATTATTTATTTATTTTTACACCAAGTGCGGCACATATATACCAAGTTCCATCAAAATTTTATTACACACCGTATATGACAACCGTAAGGTGTCAAATCCGAATATAATTCAGCACTGATATACACTTGAAACCCAAAGTGGTGATTTTAAATCTAGATCTTAAACCGATGTTAGTCCCGCAATAACAAAAACAATTTACTCATGAAGAGCCTGAAGAATGTTATGTTAAGTACTCATGAAACTGTATGAGTGGAATTACCTCTGGGTAACATGTTGCTCACTGTTCGCCGCCTTGAAAGTGAAAGGGCTCCAAAAGGGTTTTGATGTTCGCACTAAGAAGGCTTAGTTTCGGCACAGTGACGAGGCAAATTTTGATATGTCGCTTTTTCATTGGAAAAAGTGTGTATTTGAACAAAAAATATAAGCGTAATTTCGAAGGGTGTCAACCAGAAGTGATGAACTTGTCTGATTGAAAGGAAAATTAAAGGAAAAATTTAACTTTAAACTTTGTTTAGGCTACAAGGACTATTGCAACTACCGTCCAGTATTTGGTCGGGAGGTAGTTTGAGCAGTAAGCTCTACGCCCGTAACAGTCTAATGCAGTCCGTAGGCAGTTACAACATACTCTGTTCTTCGTATTGGCAGCAATTTTGCCACTTTAGCATCTAAAACAAAATACTACTTAGCATCATCAGTTGAGTTACGAGTATCTTCCCATATTGTAGAGCTCTATTGAGACAGTCGGAATGTAAGGGATTCCGAGCCGTCCGACCGCTAAATTTCGTGTTAGGCAGGCGGTCCGAAAGACTCTAGACGTCAAATTAAATTCTGCAGAAAACCAAACTCGAACTGACTAATTACAGAATTATTAAACGTGTAGCTGAAACAATTTTTTTGGAAGACTTTCTTTAACATTGATAGTCCTAAAAATTTTGCAATGCGATATCAATTTTTAAATTTCGATGACGATGGCAAATTAATTCGCTGAACAATGTTATGTTCAATACAAAAATATTTGAATTTCAGATGATGAAGATGGCTCTAGAATTGAGCAAGTTTCCCCAACAAGCTTAGATCAAATTAACTATACAGTAATTTATAGGGGGATTCTCTATATGTAGCACGGTAGCAAGATTGCAAGAAGTAAAAATTTCCTATACCCAAATATGCAATACCACGAGAACGCCTCCTATTGTTTAATTGTAGGAAATGTACAAAAAGGAAATGTGACTATTGTGAATACTTTCAGCTGCAAGAAGAAGCATTTGTTTACATTCTATTAAATATTGCAAAAATGCCACGGATTAGCGAAAATCAAAAATTTGTTAACTATTTGATCGAAAGTGCTGCTGATAACATTATTCAAGGTAATATAGTTATTCAGAAAACAACGAACAATTAAAAACTTTAAATTTTCAGATTATTCAAACTTCTGGCCCATAATGGATGAACTAAATGAAGATCTTCTGGTGACTCTTTGCTGTTATCGCGGCAGTTACCAGAACGTCCCCAAATCTTTGGAATGGAGATCGACTGTTCTTCAAGAGTTCGATGAAGGTCGTTTTCGCCAAATGCTGCGAGTGAACCGAAACCAGTTCGGATTGTTATTGTCTTGTATCAGTGACAGTAAAGAATTTAATAATTGGCATTCCATCAGACAATACCAGGTTGATCTTCAGCTAGCCATAGTTTTATATCGTCTGGGCTCATCCGGTGAAAATGCGGCAATTCGAAAAGTGGCTACAATATTTGGAGTTGGTGATGGAGAAACCATTTACAAAATCACCAAAAGAGTATTTCGTTCTTTTTTGGAACTACAATCCAAATATATAACGTGGCCTGATTCATCTGAAAGACAGGAGATAGTTGGAAATACATATCACGAGCTACCGCATTGTATAGGTTATATCGATGGCACTGAATTAAAACTAGCCGAAGCGCCTGTACTTAATCATTCAGTATTTTTTTCAAAAAGTCGTATATATTCAGTAAAGGCGCAAGTCGTATGTGACTACCGAATGCGAATACGCCACGTTGTAGTAGGTCACTATGGAAGCGTTCATGATGCGCGTATGTTTCGTACCAGTGCGCTATTTACTCAAAAATCTAATTTTTTTTCTGGAGATGAATGGCTTGCAGGAGATTCTGCATATCCATTGCTAACTAATCTCAATACTCCATTTAGAATAAATTCCCAACAACTTACATCTGCTAAACGTAAAGCTTTTAATTTACGGCATAGTAAATTCCGTGTGAGGATTGAAAATTGTTTTGGCTTCCTCAAGGAACGGTTTGGTAGCCTTAAAGAATTACGGACTTCTATTTACAATAACGCAAGCCATAACTTTTGTTCAAAGTGGTTTCTTGTGTGTTGTGTAATGCACAACATACTACAAACGACCTCTGAAAATTTTGAATATGTTAGCGATTTGCTTTATGACGGAGAAGAAGTACCTAGATGAAATTACCCACCATGAAAATAATGAAAGAATAAGAGAGGCGGAGTTAAAACGCCTAGCATTGTATGACCTGATGTTTGACTAATGCTGAAAAACAAAAAAACATTATATTTATATACATACGTACCGATGTAAACAATTTTCCTAAATAAAATAATAAAATCATATTTTAAATATATGTACATACTACATAAAAAGGATTATATTTATATATGTTTATTTATTTCTTTACATTTTTAATTATTTTTATTTTATTTATATTTTTTGTCAATTTCATACTTTGCTATTCTTTCCTTCATCTTCAACTCTAATCTTTTTAAATCTAATTCTTCTCTTTTCCTCTTTTCCTCATTTTCATACTTAAGTATTTCGAATTCAAATTTTCTTTCCTCCAGCTTCACTTTCCTTTCTTCAATCTCTATTCGTTCCCGCTGCAAAATTGTTAGCTGCCCGATGGCTGACTTTTGCGGTGCCACCCGAATACTTCTTGGAGTACTTGATGAAGTAGGTACCTCGGGAGGTAGCGTTGCCGAAATTGTGGGATTTACTTCCATTTCCAGCAGTACTTCATCTTGTGATGCAGGGGATGGAGAGCAAGGCGAAATATCCGGCACCAAATCTGTGCATATTACCATAGGCTCAATGGTTGCACCTGCCCGTTTGCCAAAAATTTCCCGCAACCGGTTGTAATGCGGGCAGAGCTTTAGTACTTTCGCTGAAATAATTTAATTAGGTTATATTATTATTATCAATATATAAGTTTATAATTCCTCTTACCATCGACACTTCCGCCGTCTGCTTCCATCAAACCTGCACCCGTTGAAGAAAGCCAGTCGTTTGCTTTTACGAACTGGGACTTCAAGTGACGCACTTTCCACCGCACCAGATCCCAAGTCGCATCCACTTTATATTTTTCTATAAATTTTTTATAGAAAAATTGGGCAGTTCGAGCCTAAATAAATAAAATTAATTTTACGGGAACACCTACACATTTAAACAAATAAAACAAACCTCAAAGCTAGCCTCCTGCTGGAGGAAATCAAGTATTGACTCCACCTCCACGTCCGCCCACTTTTTATTTGGCTGCTGCCGCTTCTTCTTTGCTGGTGGAACACCGTCGCAGTTCATTTTAGTCTAAAATAAATAAATATAGCTATAATTATGAAATAATATTAATTCAATTGATAAAACTTACCGTTTGCCGCAAAAATCAAATTACAATTAATGTCAAACAGGGGGCTCAAGGTTGCATTTATCATGCAATGAATTGTGATATTTGAATATACACGGGTTTCACGGTTGCACGAATAGGAAATACTTTTGCTTATATTTTGTATTTGTGCCATTGCACGAATTGGAAAACTTTGCAATCCGTGCAATCCGTGCACCATGCAAGGGTTTTGCAAGACTTAGAGAATCCTCCTTATGTGATTCAATGAAAGGATTTGATGTTTGGAAGAGCCATGAACTATTGAAACGAGCTGTCATTTTATTCAATACTCCGCTAACAACGTCAGGTTCTCTCGAAGGGCATTTTTCTTTTGCGGGAATTATAAATACCCCCAGTCGCCATATAGATTGATAAAAGCGAAAGCTAACTTCAAGCCCTTTAGTGAGATTGTTCAATTTTCGTATTTGTTATTATATATAAGAATAACCTCCACTTTTCGATCATTGTATATGTATGTACTTACTTACATACGTTATTTTTTATAATTTTACGCAGTTCATTTAATTAATTGTAATAACGTCACAAATAAAACATAATTAAAAATAATCAAACAAAAAATATTAAAAATTAAAACTAAATCGGATAATACATATATTTCAAAAATAAGAAAATTTTAAATCAACAACAGTGTACACGGCATACTTAGTGCTGTGGTTAAAGCGCTGCCTAAAGGCGAACTAGTACGAGTTAGCCGTGGAGGTCGTGGGTTCGATCCCCAGAAGAACTCTAATTAGGAGGCGTGGTGGTCTGTGAAATATCTATAAATTCTATCATTGTTGTTTTTTCTATAACTTTCTTATAAAAACGGTCTTGAGCTCGTAAAAATTATTGTTTGATTTAAATTGGAGTTTTTTGATTATTTCTGATTTTTTTCTTTCAATGGTTGAAAATATTATTATTTTGAATGGTAACCGGCAATTGAAAATTAAAAAGTAGAAGTAATAAAGTCTGGTTTCAAATAGTGTGTAACAAATATGTTTTACGCAGTCCTCTATTATCAATTCAGGAAATAAATTCCAACATTTCTTTTTAATTTCTTTTATAAAGTACTTTTAAGGTACTGGTGTGAAAACACAGAATTCATTGTTTAAATCCCACTTAACTAAAATATGAAAGATCACTTACAAAATTTGAATCAGTTTCGTAAAGTTGCTCTGGTCTTTTATTTTCCACAAAGCAATATTTCTATGGTAGTTTAAAGCAGCTCTTCTAAGATCCCATGGTCATCTTCATTTCAGAAAGCGTGCTAGTTGCGTGCCAAATAAAAAATCACTCATTTTATGGTTTACAGCGAAGCAATTCGCCTTTTTCGAGCAAAGCGAAAATTCTTGAGACTTGGTTTTCGCGTATGAGCCTTTGCTATTGCATTTTTAATTATGTGGGTGGTCGTGGTGACCAAACTCCAATTTGCTTACTCTCTTGGTAGGCTTTAACATTTCTCTTGCATTTTGTATGCAGCAACATTTCAATTGGAGTTGTTGGAGCAATTTCTTGTTGCTAAGCATTAGTAATAACCATGCATTGTTGTACCCAGCTTCAGGTGACAATTTAGTTGGAGTTGTTAATTGCACACGGTGCAAAAGCCATTATTAGCTAATGATTGCTTTTAGTAATGCGCCGCTATAGATATATGCATCTTTATAACCAAGCATCAGATGGGCCTAACCTGGGTTGCATGTTAGCGTACGGCAGGGTAACATAAGCTTATGGATGGTATGTTGCACTACTTGCACTCACCGAGCTCCACCGTTTCTCCCTCGAGGTCTTCAAAATGAAAGAATAAGAAAATTAGACATTGTAAACAAATCAAAAAAAAAAATTTCCAGTCTCAATAAGTGTCAAGTACACCATAAAAACCGATCGCATGCCTCTGAAGGACAACATCACACATTTAATTCATTTAAATAATTTCTCTCCTTACTTTTGGGTAACAGTGAATCATATGTCAATCCAATCGGTACTTGCAAATTCTTTACAAAGCAATCAAACATCTAAAATGATTTATTCAGAGGCGAAAAAAATGTGTACTAGCACAGTGATAATAATACTAGTAGCGTGTACCAATTATAAACTAAACAGGAAAATTTGAGTTATGCTGAAAAACGTGAGTAGAAAGTATCTATATTGTGCAACTAATCTGATAGTAAGTGTAGTAACAGAAAATAAGCTTCAGTTAACTAAAAAATAAAGCAGCAGCTGGCAAAGTTGAGGTTAGGCTTATTGAAGTGGCGGTAAAAATGTAAAGTATTTCTAACTAAACAGGACATACAATTTACAAAGGAGCTGGAAATTGGCAGCTAATTACCCTTCCTGGACCCGTTGGTATGCAAAAAGGATAACAAAATAGAGTTTGACTGGTATCAAAAGCCTATATCTTCAGGACGAATAATAAAATAAAAACCGAAACACGCGAAGCGGAAGAGTATTAAATACAACTGGCGCAGTATTTCACATGGAAAACAAAAAACGGATAGCGAACATTTAAAAGATCAATAAAAATTGGACTTATACAGACGATGATAAAAGCACATGTGGTACATATGAGCTTTTTTTTTTAGCAATATGAAGGTAAAATGACAAATATGAACAAACACATTATTGAACAAAAGATCTCTTGTGCTGGTGACAAAAGAAATAAATGTGAAAAAGAATATGTAGGAACAAGAAAGAACAAACTTGGAACAAGAATACCAGGACACCAGAACATTGGTCAACACAGAAAACGACGCCTACGGCCCACTAATTTTGAAGCTGCGAGCATATTACAAAAAGAGCATTACTATAATAAATAAACGTTTAACATTAGAAAATATCTGCATAATAAACACAACCAAACAAGAGACTAAAGTATAAAACGGCAAGCCAACGCAGACAGATTTGTTATCTTAGGTCATGTACCTAAAAGATAAATAATATAAAATAATTAAATACATTGTTTATGTGTTTGTATTTCTGGTGTTTCTTTCTATGATTAGTATGCAAATGTATGTATGTATATTTATGGTCACGTTGCAAATATACTTCGTTCGGTTTATTTATTTTAGTTTATGTTGTGTTTTATTCCACTATTAATGGGTGTATCGAAAATCAATGAACACTTAAATTTTAGAATGTAATTTGATAACATTCATCGTTATTGAATTTTATTTTGAACTAACAATTTAAGCTGTTTAGATTTTGTTTGGTCACATATTTGGAGCCGCTACCCTTGCTATGCAACTGAGAACAATTGTTGCACATATGTATATATGCACATATCTACATTATATTTACCGTATCCCATAACATTGCGGTTTGACTTAATGCTTCAGTACACATATTTACATACTAACTTATGTATTCTTAGTTATGTAAACATTGATATGCTACATATGTACATTTGTGAGAACTGCGAAAGAAAAGATCGAAAATGAGAGAGATGAAAATGCAAGTAAAATAAAACATCAACAACGAACTTCGAGAGAATGAGAAAACGTCGCGGTTATTTGGGTACGACGCGCGCTGCCACTAGTTGACGTTAGTAAACACAAAGCTTGACGTTTGATTTTGGTACCACCGTTACATTATTTCCATTGCACATTCAATAATACTCTTTCACTTTCTGTACTAAATACCTAAGCATGTATATTTTTAGGAAATAAATTAGTCTAGATTAGTTAGTAGATGCATCGCGCTCCTATTTTTATTTTAAGTACGCAGCCTAATTTTGGATTTCGCGGTTGCAGAAAATACTCCCAACCCTAAATAATTCGGCGCCCAAGAATCGTATTTCAAATAAATCCTGTCAACATAAACAGAAATTGAGAAGCAAAATAGCGAATATGGTGGTCGTGCTGACTTGGAAGATTTGTACTGCGAAACTTATCATCTCATCTCAGCTAGCTGAAGACCACAACACCTTATCAGACACTACTTGCGTCAAGCTCGAAGCTACCTCAGCGCAAACTTCCCTCGTTTAATGGCAAGTATTCCGATTATTGTTATTTTATAACGCCATTTAAACAAATAATTTAGTCTGTGAAACATTGAAAAGTTTAATTATTTGCGTAATTGTCTCACTTAAAATTGCCACAAGGGATTAGAAAGGCTTAAAGGTCGGTATGATAATCCAGCGCTCATATTTTTAGGGAATATTTCGTCATATTAGAACCCAGTTTGCTAGTCCAGTGGTGCGCAATTAAGGGCTCTTATCGATAAGGCCATATAAAACTCGTGATAGGCGATTTTTATACCAAGGTGGTAAGGGAAGGGATCTTCGGATCCGCTAGCGGACTGAGGCTGATCGACTTCGCCGGAGTCTGAAACATGATAATATGTAGTACCAGGTTTAAGCTTAAAAAGGTACATAAAGTTGCAAGGCTATCTCCTGATGGAACAACACGAAATCAAATTGATCATGTTTTGGTAGACAGAAGGCATGCTTCCAGTGTCCTAGACGTGCGCCCTATTCGAGGAGCCAACATCGAATCGGATCATTATCTTGTCGCAGCCAAGATTCGCACGCGCCTCTGTGCAGCAAAAAGTGCACGCTCAGTGACTCGGGGAAATCTCGACGTCCAAAAGCTGCATTCACAACAGATAGGCGACCGTTTCGCCACTCGCCTTGCTCTCTGAGAGCAATGTTCAACAAGCGGAAATCTGCGCGCAATGGGACCACACTTCTCGCTCATTACGTACCGCCCCTGAAAAGATCATTGATTTTCAGCGAGGCCGAAAAAGCGACTGGTACGATGAGGAATGCCGCGCCGCCATGGAAAAGAAAGATACCACCCATAGGGCCACGCTGCGATCAGGCACAATGCGGACTCTGCGGAAGAGATATGGAGAGTTGTAGAAGGAAGCGAAGCACGAACCCTGGAAGGAGCACTTCTTTACGCTTCTTAATGGTAGTGGCGCCGAAAATATCGAAGAGGATGGACCCGAACCTCCAATCAATGAAGACGGAGTCGAAGTGCCGTTATCCGACTTGGACGACACTCGAACGGCAATAGAACGGCAAAAAATAATAAGATCGCTGGTACTGACGGACTGCAAGAGGCGGCGAAGGACTGGTAAAGTGCATGCACCACAGAATGCTTGTCTGCTGATTGGAATTTAAGTGTACTCTGCCCAATCAACAAAAAGGGCAACCCTGCAGTATGCGCCAACTACCGCGGAATCAATCTTCTAAGCATAGCGTATAAGATTTTGTCGAGCGTATCCCAACAATACTAAACTAAAAAAACTAAACCGGCTATGTAAACTGACGTTGAGTATGAGCACCAGCTCCTTCAGGATCGGAAAGGACCTCTCCGAGCCGTTTAAAACCAAACGAGGCTTTCCACAGGATGACTCTCTCTCGTGCGACTTCTTTAACCCTATGTTAGATAATAATTCGGGCTGCAGAATTGAACCGTTCCGGCATCATATTTTATAAGAGCGCGCAACTTCTGGCGTATGCTGATAATATCGATATCATCGGTCTCAACAACCGCGCCGTTACTTCTGCCTTTCCCAAACTGGGTAAAGAAGCGAATCGTATGGGTCTGGAAGTGAACGAGGGCAAAACTAAGTCCCTCCTGTCATCAAATAAACAGTCAGCGCACTCGCGTCTTGGCTCCCGCATCACTGTTGACAAATATAATTTCGAAAATGTGGAGGCCTTTGTTTATCTGGCAACCAGCATTAACACCTACAATAATGTCAGCCTGGAAATTCAACGTAGAATCTCTCTTGCCAACAAGTGCCACTATGGGCTGAGTAGGCAACTGCCCAGTAAAGCCTTCTCTCGACGAACCAAAACCACACTCTATAAATCTCTCCTCATGCCCGTGCTATTGTATGGCGCTGAAGCAATGGCACTGTCAGCATCGAATTAGACGGCCTTTGGAGTGTTCGAGAGAAGGATTCTACGAAAGATTTATGAGCCTCTACGTCTTTGCGACGGTGTATACCGTAGACGATGGAACGATGAGCTGTATGAGCTTTACCGCGACATAGACATAGCACAGCGAATGCGTTGTTTGGGACATGTCGTGCGAATGGACGAAAATGCTGAAGCCCTGGAAGTATTCAGGGCGGTACCAGCTGGTGGTGGTAGAGGAAGAGGACGGCCTATTCTGCGTTGGAAAAACCAAGTGGAGAAGGACCTGACGTCACTTGATATTTCCAATTGGAGCCAGTTAGCAGGAAGAAGGAGTGACTGGGTCAATGTGTTGAACGCGACCAAAATCTCTTAAGAGGATATAGAGCCAATTATGCAAGCAAGTATCGATAAGACGTCTGCGATTTACGGTTCTCTACAGTTATTGACAGTCAAATTTCTCAGGCTGTGCTGGATTAACTGGTACTGCAGAAAGCTGATAAGGAGACAATCGTTTCCGACTTGAATTGACTGCACAAATGTTCTAGGGAGATATTACCAATATTTAGATACGACTGAATGTAGTCACAGTTCAGCGCATTAAAGTGCTAGCAAGACTCAAAGAACAAAGAACCAACGCAAGGGTTATTAGTTCGCTTGCTCTTGACAGCATCCCAGCTTGCTTCATCGTTTTATCACTGATACTGATACTGCTATGGTCTTGGTACGAGATGTATCTGGTGGATACCAGCTTGAAAGGGTCCTATTGGGCTCGTGCTCACAGATGAATCTCATAAAGGACGAATTATTACAAATTTTATAGTTACCACGATGTAAGCAAAACATTGAAATCCAAAGCAAGTCTAAGTCCGCTTCCACTTTGCATATTGTCGCATATCGTTTACCAGTCGTATAGACTTCACGTCATGGAACATCGCTGTAAGAAGTATCCAGTGCTTGCCGAAAAACGCGCAGCACAGTTCGAAGTTTATTCATATATTGTCAGGCCATCATTTTATGTGGACGAATTGCTTTGCGGAGTAATCACGCATGGAAAGCGAAGTAACAGATCTTCTAAAACTAGTCGGACTTGACTTAGCTAAATGACATTCGAACCATCGAAAATTTAGAGTCGGAACCTTCGGCATTAAAGAATTTAAATAGTGGGATCAAACACAAGATTTATTTTAATTTTATTTTGAACGTAGCCAAAATCTCAAAGAGCGAGTAACGAAAATAACTAGCCTATCAATTGCATCGTCGCAGTTCAATCCACTTCGGATCTTGGGACCAATCATTATCACTGCTAAAAATCTCCTTCAGTGACTGTGGGTGTAAAATCTCGACAAGGATGAATCTGTTCCTAGAATATTCAATTCGCTTGGTTTAGCTTCGTCTCCAAGTATTGGGAACCCTCACTACTTAAAATTCCATGGTATTGCCTAACGCCACTGGTTAAGTCAATTCAGTTTCATGGATTCTGCGACTCATCGATCAGTGCTTATGGCATTTATGTCCGCACCATAGATACTTCACGTTAATTTACTTACGGCAACCGTTGCCAAAGCTAAAACTCGGAGCCCCTCTTCGACTGGGTCGACATTTTGCCAAAATTTAAATGGCTTTTTTCTTACCACAATTACAGAGATATAAGAGCTAACACCAGCTGCTCATTGCAGGCACGCACCCACAAGCAGCAATCTAGTGGACATCGTATCCTGAGGAAGTACAGCTGCGGAGCTGGCAAATTCAATTTGGCACTCTGGTCCAACGTTTCTGTTGAAAGACTTCACCAAGTGGCCTAAGCAAAGGAGCGAACAAATTGACTGGGAATTAATAAATTCATAGATGAGCTAATCAGCACTCAAGGTTATAGTAAATCCGTACTATATTCTCGAAACTTGGCAGGTGTAGTACCTATGGTCGTGCAGCACGTTTAGTTGCCTGGATGTTTTAGTTGAGGTTACGTAGACAACAAACGAACCCGATTATCTCTCCCCAGGAGGAGTATTATCAGGCATGATGTCCATCGTTTGGGACGAGAGCACTTCGCTAGATACATTCGTTCACCGCAAAGAGACTCATAGACAAATGGCACTTTTCGTTTTTTAACTCGTTCATGGATCGTATGGAAGGGTTTGAATTGTTGAAGGTTGGCAGACGCCTCGAGTTATCAGAGCTACCAGAACGCCAAAAACCGCCCATCTTGCTTTCCAACAAATGCAACTTTGTAGAGCGTTACGTTCTTCATCAATTCGGGGCAGTAAATGCGCGTGACGTAGCAAGGTGAATTGTCAAATCCTGCATTCACTGCGTCCGTTACAAGCCAATGCTGCTGCTACATATGATGGGCAACCTGGATTTGTAGCGTTTAACATCGTCGCACCCATTCGCGGCATCGAATTTGTGGACCTAATCAAATTTATCTACGAATCCGTGGCAAGGTACCCTACAGTGGCTACATTGCAATTTTTATGTGCATCATGACAAAGGCGGTGTACATCGGAGTCGTCTCAGATCTATATTTTTGACATCACTCAAGCAGACGATAAATTTTGTTAATGCTTGCAGCAAGCTTGCTGAGTTAAGGCCGCTATCAAATCAGTGAAGGGGCATTTAAATCGCAGTATTGTGAATGTCAATCTTACATATAAAGAGTTATCAACGGTCTTGGCTGAAATCGAAGCTGTGCTTACTTTACGACCAATTGCTCCTCTTTTATCCGATCCCAATGACTTGACGTGTTAATTCCAGGTCATTTTATTATTGGAGAGTCTACCGCAACGAACGATATCAAAAGAAATTAACCGCACTGAAAAATGGGCTCAAGTTACGGCCATCAAATAAAGGTTTTGGAACCGGTGGTCGAAAGAATATCTAGATTTGAGTTGCTGATTGCCAAAAATTCATTGGTCATGACTCATGAGGACAACGTACCGCCACATCGGTGGAAAATGAGACGTGTCTAATGTTAACCCCATCCCAGGATAGGATGTGCGCGATAGTGAGTCCAGACTTAAAGATTCAAAGGCCACGTTGATTAGGCCATGTCCTCCTCTACGTTGGAAATACCAGGTGGAGAAGAACGTGGTTAGAAAACACAACTTGTGTATGAACTGTTCAGCACAAAGTTGTCACCGGAGACATCATTCGCTGTTACATCAGGCTGCGCCGCAGATTCCCTGCACGTTCGCTCCACGGTCCCTGCGAGAAACAAGAAATCGCCGGAACCCTACTGGACGTTAAATCAGAATCGCCAAACGACTTCAGAGACGCATGTCCGGCAAGGAAACAGCCAAGACACCGGTCATATTATCTGTCCCATCACGCAGTTGTTAAAGTGGTGTCTATTTAAAAATGTGTATAATGCAGATCAAAAATATGTACAGGCAAATCATGCTCAACCAAGAGCACACTCAAGGAGTCCTTTTCAGAGAATCACAGGATGAAAAACTGGTGGATTACGAACTCAGGACAGTGACGTTAGGAGTAAACTGCACTCCATATTTGGCAATAAAAACACTGCATCAGGCCGCCGACGATGTTAAACCGAGACTTCCGACAGCAGCAAAGTTTCTAAAGCTGTATAAGTTTCCAATAATAGTTTTGACATATAGAAAACTATTATGTAATAAATAATTAACGCGTTTGCTTTAATTACAGTACAGCATGTGCTTTATTAATAATAAAGGTGCATATGAATTGCGACCCTCAATAGTGCAAGCCGTGACACTCCAATTGCAACTGTTTTACAAAGTAAATTCTAATTGGACTTGTTCCAATAAGAATACCGCAAACTTCAATTTGTTACACTAATTCCAATAAGAGTAACTCAAGAAAGGTGACCGTTAGCTGATTCGCGCTGCCATCCATACGGGCCGCTCTCCCAGCAGTCGGCGCACTCTTACATTGCAAATATGAGCGATGCTGTTACTATTATGATGTCAGAGTAGACATCAAAGAACGGTCAGCTTACTTGGGTGGCCTTCAATGTTTTTGGGCTTAACTTATATGTACTTTGATGACGTTTTAGCGAGAGCCCACGATTGTAAAACAGCAATACATTCGTGCGGTGAAGTTATCGAAGCTCTTAGAAGTGCTACCATTCCGCTGAGGAAGTGGACGTCAGGTTCTAAAGGAGTTTTCGCAAGACTGCCCAAGGAGCACATATAAGTTAAGGCACATGTCATTAACCTTCTTAAACATAACTCCGGCGACGCATTTCTCGTCGCTATCCATTTGCATTCATATGCACTTTTACTTTTCATCCATGCACTTCTGTTTTTTGTTTTTTTGCATGCACCTCACTGCATTGCATTCTCACGGTGCAATCGCTGACGCAGTGGATCCCGCCGTCGCGGCAGCTCTAATTTCGGCATACCGCTCTGCTTAGTTTTTGGGTTCCCACCTTTTCCTGTGTTTCGCAATCGAGTCGGATTGTAACTCCAAAAATTCTTTCTTGTCGATTTGAACAACCACGTTGTAAAGCAACGTGACTGACGCGCTGTTGAAGCTCTCTTGTTAAGTAACAAGTAGGTTTGAATTTAGTCTTAAACTCACCTTACTCTGCGCTACGTGAAATCAATAAAAGATTCAAAAATTCCTCCTTGTGAGGAAAGAAAAATATTGTGGGTTTAATTCCGCGAAAAAGATTCCCCATGTGAATATCCTTGCTAGAATAAAAAGAGGAAAAGTTAAATAGCGAACTACCCTGAATAAATTCAAACTAAGTGTTAAAACAAAACTTAAATAAAACACAAAAGGTAAGTTCCTCATGCGAATATGCTTTTACTACGAAAAAGAGGAAAAATCAAGTGAACAATAAATCAAACTTAAACAAAACACAAAAAATAGATTCTTCGTGCGAATATCCTTTTACTAGGGCAAAGAGGAACAGTAAACAAAGCTTTAAAATTACGAAACGAAAACTTAAAAACTACATATTATCAACAAAAACAACTACGAAACGAATCATCTCCAAATTACGAACAACATTGTGCGGAAAATCACAACCAACACTAAGTGGATTAATTTCATCATTCAAGGACAACGAAGTAGATCATCTCTAAAAATTAAAATTGTCACCAAGAAGATGTTATTCGTCATATTTTTGTAAGTTAAACTAACTGATTAGAGCAATAGTTCAAAAAGAAATCCTTTAAGGAAAAAAATACCAAACTAAAATTTTTTTTCCCCACCGTTTTTATTTTTAATTCAAATTCAAATTAAAATTTAAACTAAGAAAAAGCGAGAAAACTATATAAATTTAAAGTGAAAGTGCATATGGGTATTTAAAAAAAAAACAAAAAAAAAAATAATAATAATAAAAAAAATTTTTTTTAAGAAAGAAAACTATTCAAATTTAAATACAAGAGTACATTATTCTCTCTCGTCCAATTAAACCAGGGCCATAAGTGGTTTAAAAATTCATGAGCTTAGATAATCTAATTGACGAACTAAATAGATTGACAGTAAGACCATTACACAACCCGACAATAATGGACGCAAATCAGTTACAAGCATTATTAAATACTGCTATCACTCGAGCGACTGAAGAGGCTATACGGACATTTCAGACACAAAAAGATGGAAATTCCATCAAGGGTTGCAGAGTGCAAACCCATAGAAATTCGGAACGACATTGTTTGTAATGAATCCTTGGAGATTGTTAAGTGCATTCCGGAATTTAATGGGGACGCTACTAGTTATGTCTCATGGCGGCAGGCAGCGGTAACTGCTCATAAGCTGTTCGAACACTTTGAGGGTAGCTCCAAATACTACCAAACGGTAGCCATTATAAGGAATAAGATCGTAGGCACTGCCGACTCTGTGCCTAGTTCATATAACACCGTACTAAACTTCCAAGCTATTATTGCCCGACTCGACTTCTCCTATGGCGATAAGAGGTCAATATTTATTCTAGAACAGGAAATGTCCTCCTTGAAACAGAGCCGAATGAATCATCGACTTCTACGATGAGGTCGAGAAGAAACTCAATCTCATCGTAAACAAAGTTATAATGACAAACGACGGAAACGCATCATTAAACAAATCATTAAACGAAAAGTATAGGCAGGACGCGTTAAGAGTCTTCATTTCCAGACTAAGGCGTCCTATGTGTGATATACTATTTTCATGGAAACCGCAGGACATTCCATCGGCTCTAGCTCTTGCCCAGGAGCTAGAGACTAACCACATCAGGTACAATTTCGCAACAACGTACTGGAATAATACCCAGAGCTTGTTGCAACAACCTCAACAATCGCAGGCACGCGCTCCCCAACCTTCTGCCCAGAATTTGTTGCCACAACATCAGCAGCCACAGGCACGTTTTCCACAATTTCAAGCTAGGGATTTTAACTACAATCGACAAAGCAATAGAATACAAAGGCCAGAGTCTATGGAAGTGGATAGAAGCATGCGTAGTATCCAAAGGGAATTAAATAAAACGATCCAGCAAGAACCTATTAAAAGACCCATAGAATCTTCACGGCAGAATATTCCGCCAGCAAAGGCACAGAGAATTAATCAACTAAATACTGAAAATAAGGTCGAGGAGTTAGATGAGAACGATTCAGCGATCGAGGACGATGAATTCGATGATACTTCCGAGTACTATGGTGTAGAGGAGCTTAATTTTTTAGAGGAAGATCCCTTCTCCCGTATATAGAGCACGGCTAGGAGGGAGGACAGTTAAACTTCTCCTAGACACAGGGACATCAAAAAATTACGTAAAATGTAAGGACAATTTTAGAGGATTTAGAAATATAAATACACCATTTTTAGTTAAATCAGTGCATGGCAAATCGCAGGTAACGTCAAAGTGCCCAGTTAATCTGCTTGGAAAGAATACGTAGTTTTTCTATCTAAAAGAACTTAAGAGTTTCGATGCAATTATTGGCTCCGATTTTCTTAAAGATATTAACGCTAAAATAGATTTTAAAAAAAGGACTCCTTAGTTACGAAGGGGGAGAAATTAAACTTCTGTATCTTTACTGTAAAGATGTAAACAAATTAATTCAGTACATAGATGACCCACCCAAATCCCAAGAAATGGCAAACCTAGAGATACTTTTATAAAAAAATAGTAAAGTCTTTGCTGACCCCGTGGAAGCCCTTTCTTTTAATACATCAATTACCGCAACTATTAATACGAAAGACGATCAGCCAGTTTACTCCAACCCCTACCCGTACCCAATAGCGCTAACCGAATTCATGGAAAAAGAAATTAATGAGTTACTACGAAACGGGATCATTCAACCTTCACGCTCGCCCTACAATAATCCGATATGGATCGTTAGTAAAAAAGGTCTACACGAGAATGGGGAAAACAAACATCGCATGGTTATTGATTTTCGGAAACTGAACGAACGGACGACAACAGAAAGATACCCTATTCCCGATATTTCTGTAATATTGGCCAATCTAGGGAAATCATGCATATTTTCTACATAAGATCTAAAGTCAGGATTCCACCAAGTTAAGCTTGCAGAAAAAGACCAAAAAAAACCGCGTTTTCTGTTAACAACGGGAAATTTGAGTTCTGCAGGTTACCCTTTGGGCTCAAAAATGCCCCAAGCATCTTCCAGAAAGCTATCGATGACGTAATTCGAGACGAAATCGGTCGCTGCTGCTATGTTTACATCGAGGATGTTATAATTTTTTCGAATTCCTTGCAGCAACACTTAGAAGATGTGGAACGCGTGTTGGAAAAGCTGTTTAACGCAAACATGAGAGTCTCAGGATAGTCGAAGTTTCTATCAGAAGAGGTAGAATACTTATGATTTTTAATTTCAGGAAAAGGAATAAGAACCTGTCCAGACAAGGTAAAAGATATAGTAGGCTACGAAGTCCCCAAAACCTTACGAAGTTTACGGTCATTTTTAGGACTAGCAGGGTACTATCGAAGATTTGTCAGTTGTTGTGAAAATTGATCTCGATAACGATGCCTTGGAGGCATTTGAACAAGTCAAGAAAATACTTGCCTCGGAAGATGTGCTTCTACTTCACCCGGACTATAAATACTAGAGGAAGGTGTGCCATCAAAAGTACCAAAGAAAATTCTTTTCCAGTCCCGTATAAGACACACAACTATTTTTGACTCCATAGATATTCTTTTAACAGACATCAAGCTCTGCGTAAATCCAAATATAACAAATGCCCTTCTGTGCGAAATTCCCATACTCGGCAAGGTACAACATAAATAACAAGAAATTTTTCCCGGAACGAAATTCGTGCATACCACAAAGCAAGTTATCGATGTAGTAAACGAGGATAACCAGACCGAAATAATTAATAAATAACACAATAGAGCACATAGATCAGCTCGCGAGAACGAAAAGCACATACTGACCGACTATTTTTTCCGAAAATGAGAAAAAAACTCACAGAAATTGTGACGAGCTGTAAAATATGTAGGGAGTCCAAGTACAATCGCCACCCAAAGAAGCAGGAAACACTTGCAACACCCATTCCAAGCTACTTCGGGGAGATTTTACATTTAGATATATTCATGACAGATAAAAAACTTTTTTAAACATGTATAGACAAATTTTCGAAGTTCGCTATAACCATACCCATAATATCTAGAGCTATAGTCCACATTAAAGAACCGCTCCTGCAAATCCTTAATATCTTTACCACGGCAAAAACTATAGTTTGTGACAATGAAAAGTCTCTAAACTCACAAACTATTAAAAACTTACTGAGAGACCGGTTTCAAGCGGACAGCACCTCAAATGGACAGGTGGAACGCTTTCACAGTACCTTAGGCGAAATAGCGAGATGTTTAAAAGCGGAGACAAAAATAGATGACACTGTCGAGCTAGTGCTTCTGGCCACCATAGAGTATAATAAGTCGGTCCACTCGGTTATAAATCGTCCACCAGCCGAACTAGTTCGCACCATACCTTCCGAACTAGGAGAAGAAATAATAAACAAAATAAAAGCAACTCAGACAGTTTCTATAAATAAAATAAACAAGAATTCAAACAATAAAACATTCAGTAAAGGGCACAAGTTTTTGTTAAAATTAACAAAAGGCTTGGTAACAAATTTTCAAAATTGTATGTGGAAAGGGAGATTCAAGAAGATTTAGGTACAGCCGTTTTAATTGAATGGAAAAAAGTCCATAAAGATAATATAAAATAAAGTGCTTCTTAACAGACTTGCGATCCAGACAATCAGATGTGAGGTGCAGATATTGGACTATTCAAACTCGGAAATTGTAACATTTGAGGTGGGACAATCCATGATACAGAACGGGGACTACAAGCTGATACACGTAATGGACATCGACCTGTACGAAAGGGAGCTGAAATTAGTGAATGACCATATCAACTTTAAACTGAACTCGTACAACTCACTCTTACCGTTTTTGAATCACGAAATTTCTGAAATTGAACATATTTTAGAACGAATAAGACCTTTCCCACGGACAAAAAGATCAATAGACGCATTAGGAACAACCTGGAAATGGCTTGTAGGCAAAATAGAAGGAAGTTTAAGACAAACAGATAACCAAATTGTTATTAACCGACTCATTGAAGATAAACTACAAGACGACGAAGACGTACAAAGGACAACGGCAATTAGATTCAAGTTCGAGTTAGGAGTTTTAAAAGAAGAGGTAACAAATGTTGAGAGAGCCCTGCTATGGTCTAAAGCCGATATTATTAACACGGCGCTTTTCTCCGATCTTTTACGCCAAGAAAAATTCCCGTATGCCAATCTAGATCAAAGTTTAAAATTTTATATATTGTAAGCTTACCAACTGTAAATAGTAATAGTTGCCAAGAAATCCTAGTTAAACCCGTAAAGAAAGAACATGAAGTAATTAAACTAACAAACTCAAATATAATTATATGTGAAATGAAAATATATGAAATTAAGAAACCATGTAAGTCACATGACAAGATGAGTATTTGCAGGTTTGATAATATCAAAGAAATAACAGATACTCGATGTATTCACAACATACTAAAAAGTAAACCGGCAGTTTGCACGAAAACAAGTAATTTTCATATTTCGTCTTTCGAAATTATTCAACCGGGAGTATTTTTATTTAACGCCTTTAATGGAACGGTACTAATTCATGAGAATCCAATTAGACTAAACGGAACTTGTGTTGTGCAGTAACAAAATACCTCGGTGACCGTCAACACAGTCACCTACTCCTATTATGAGAAATCCGACTATAAACCACTGCCAGCCATTCTGGCATCTATAAATTCTACTCATGTGTTCGAAGAAACGCTATCACTACAATTGATTAAAAAACATCACCTCGATAATAGTAGGACCATTCAAGCTATGTCAAAAAAAAGCAGGATGAACACCCTACAAAACATAGGCACCCTTATCCTCGTATTAACAATAATTATTGGTATGGTCGTGAAACAATGCACTAAAAAGAGGAAATCTCGTGATATATTGAGGTGGCTACAAATGGAATTGAAGAAAAATCGAAAATAAAATGACGCAATTGCGGACAGCTGCGCTTAAAGGGGGGAAGAGTTAAGGCACATGTCATTAACCTTCTTAAACATAACTCCGGCGACGCATTTCTCGTCGCTATCCATTTGCATTCATATGCACTTTTACTTTTCTTCCATGCACTTCTGTTTTTTGTTTTTTTGCATGCACCTCACTGCATTGCATTCTCACGGTGCAATTGCTGACGCAGTGGATCCCACCGTCGCGACAGCTCCAATTTCGGCATACCGCTCTGCTTAGTTTTTGGGTTCCCACCTTTTCCCGTGTTTCGCAATCGAGTCGGATTGCAACTCCAAAAGTTCTTTCTTGTCGATTTGAACAGCCACGTTGTAAAGCAACGTGACTGACGCGCTGCTGCAGCTCTCTTGTTAAGTGACAAGTAGATTTGAATTTAGTCTTAAACTCACCGTATTCTGCGCTACGTGAAATCAATAAAAGATTCAAAAATTCCTACTTGTGAGGAAAGAAAAATATTGTGGTTTTAATTCCGCGAAGCCGGGTCAGTAAGTTATACAAGGAGCCCTTCTTGAAGATCGGCGAAAATAGCAAGACAAAGTTGTTAGGTATCCAGTGGAATGTGGTGCATGATATGCTTCTCTTTACCGTTCACCCGATTCCCGTAAAACAATAGCATACCAAGCCAGAGGTATTATCATATGTAACAAAGTTGTTCGATCCAGCTGGCTGGCTCGGACCAATCGTAGTGGTAGCAAAGATCTTGACACAGGAGATCAGGCTCTCCAAAATAGACTGTGATGGCAGTCTACCCGACAATTGTTGCTACAGTGGGAAACGTTTTGGTATAATTACGTAATTATTGAGAAGATAGCACATTTTACACCATGAGGTAGAGTTGAGAAATCGTATGCGGCCGCATTATATGTTAGGATTACCGAGAGCACATCAAACAGTGCACCCTATACTAATTTGTTGGTTGGTACAACAAAGGTATCGGCAATAAATACGGTATCTCTCCCTCGGTTGGAGCTTTGCGGAGCGTTGTTTTTGCCTGAGTTTATTAATGCTTTTCTTCCACAGTTCGAAATCGCGTAGCCAGTAATCAATAAATGGGCCGACTCCACGATTGTTCTTCCTTGTGGCAAACAGAGTCCAAAAGTCGATGAATTCATTGGAGTAGCGGGATGAATTCATGTGGACTGAACGGATAATCCAGCAGATCTCGGAAGTTGAGGCGTGTCTCCCCGTGAATTAAAGGTGAACTAGCTGTGGTAGTATGAGCCGAAATGGTTAAAATAGGAACCATTAACTTGATAACCGAGCTGGAACAAAAAAACATACAAAAACAAAAACAAAGAAAGGTGTTCTGGAGCAGTTTTATCGTAGAATTCATCCGGCGCACAAGTTGGTCGCTAGTGACGATACAGACGAAATAATTCCCGAAAACCAAGCAGGTGAAAAGTCGCCTTATTCGCATCGCACAGAGACGTTATTTCTTAGATGAGTATAGAACGCGAAAAATTCAATTAGCACTCTCAATCCCTTCCTCGATAGGAATGGAGCTATGAGAGTGGGAGGGCGACTGGCGTTAACGAGCTTACCGTACAACGAGCTTACCGTACAACGAACGGCACCTCATAATTGTTCCTTAGGATTTCCCCATTTTCAAGACTACTCCTAAAATTCTCACTTCTGATTTCTCTGTATGGAGGAAATCAGCTTATGCTGATACTTCTGCGGTCTGAAAACTGGATCGTGCGCATGAAAATCCTAGTAAAAGTTCAATAAATAAATGTAAGGTTTGCAGTATTTTAAGCCATTCCACGCTACTAGCCGACATGAAGGCATAAACTCTCCCGCAGGTACTGAATCTGTGGACCGCTAATTACCTGTTCGGTCGTCAATCATCGGTATTAGTTTAAGAATCAGCATTTACTCTGAGGAGAATTAAGCAAGGGGTACCCTTGCTCAACCATTATATATCCACGGTCATTCAACCGCCAGAGGAAATCACCATAGTCTCATATGCCAATGATTGCCCGATAATGACCAGCGGTAATGTAATTGATTACCTGTGTTCGAAAGTGAACATACATCTTGCCCGTTTCTTCACTGGCAGAAACCTGGCGTTGTGCCAGCAAAGTCCTCGGCAACCCTCCTTACCACCCGGACGAAGGAGGTCAGGCTGGATCTTAACCTCAATGTCGATGGCACTCTCATTTCGACGGTTAATCACCCAAGGATTTTGGGGGTTAGATTTGGCAGACTATTCCCCTTCTCTGCGCACACTACCTCAATCGCCAAAAAAAAAGCAAAGCCGCAACAAATTCCTAAAGATGCTCGCCGGCAGCATTTGGGGCAAAGCCAAGGAAACGTTATTGGCAACATACAAGGCAATTAGCCGGCCGGTAATAAACTATGCTGCGCCAGTGTGGTCGCCAGAAACAAGTAGGACACAGTGGGTGAAGCTGCAGACCTGCCAGAACGCTACCTGCTGATGTCGCCTGTGGAGAATCTACACCAAGAGGTAAATGTGCTCCGCGCTAACATGCTCAGCAAGCAGTTCCTTGCTGGGTGCCACCGTTTAGGACACGCGGAGAGAAATTCCGGAGGAGTATGTATTTGTGGAGTAGTTTTGTGTTTTTTAGTTACTACATTTCGCATGGTAACCTCTAACCTGGGAGTAGTACAAAGAAAACTTATTAATTCAAATTATCTGTAAAAAATAGCTGTTTTCCTTAGAATTATTCACAAAATTATGTTTCTTATATGTTTTCTTTCATACGGCAAATTATTTTTATTATAACTTTGAAATGTTCACAGAATTCTTTCTATTATATAACTTTTGTCAACTCTTTGTTTCTTATTTTCCGAAAGGAAATTTATTTTTATCGTAATTCTATTAAAAATTCTTGGAACTTAATTTTCAGACCTATTAATGTTTTAATTTGGACATTGAGACACCCGAACCGGAGCCGGAACCGAAACTCTCCGACGCTGAAGGCTGCGTTTCCTCCCAGACAAACTTTGCACCAACAGTGCACAGGATGTTTGCGGAGGAGGAGCTGCTCCTCAGCGAAGGAGGGTGCGAGGCTGATGTCACCGTCGTGGCTGGAGGGGAGGAAGCGGCTTTCTCGCATGAGAGTGCTGCAGATAAACCTCCATCGCTCTAAAGCAGGCTCAGCTGCTCTCCTAGGTCGCCTAAACAAAGGCGACGTTACGGTGATACTCATTCAGGAACCTTAGGTTTGCAACTCAAGGGTATGTGGGTTGCGTGCCACCGGCTTTAAGTTTTTCGTGGAGCGCGGTAAAGGTAAAATTAGAGCCTGTATTCTGGCTCAAGCAGATTTAAATATCTTTCTTTTACCTAATTACAGTGATGGCGACGCCAATCGTGCTGGCATCGGCTTACATGCCGTCCAATTATGACAATTACGTACATGGTGTCCAATTATGAGAGCGCACACATGTTGGTCGGTAGCGACGCAAATGCTCATCATGTCAACTGGGGGAGCACGGACATCAATGATCGAGGTGAGTTACTTTTCAACTACCTTCTAACTACTAACCTACTTATATGCAACAAAGGTAGGGATCCTACCTTCATTACTAGCAATCGTAAAGAAGTTTTACATATAACTCTATGCAGTGATAGTATATCTGAATTGATCGAGAGTTGGCGGGTTCTAGATGAACGCTCCTTCTCTGATCATCGTTGTATTGAAATCGTATTGAACTTTTCTAGTACCAGCCCAAAGGTGCGTAAAACCCTAAAAAACAAAGATTGGTACCCTTATAAGAGGTTATTTGAGAATAGGCTAACCAGCGAACCTCTTATTGAACCTAATTATATCGGGGATCTAGAGAACATGGTGGGTTGCCCTGAACCAAAACAGTGGGGCAAACGTAATCCCCATTGGTGGTCACGAGAGTTGGGCTCACTACGAAAGTCTTGTAGGAAATATTTCAACAAAGCCAAGAGACTTGGTCTCGAGCTGGTATGTCTAGAGTACAAAAAGTCTCTTCAGACCTATAAAAAACTTTAAGGACGGCAAAGAGATCTTCGTGGAGGAACTTCTGCGGCGGCATCGAGGGTGCTTCCTAGACAGACACGCTAAGGAAGGTTCTCTGAGGATCCTCTAACCCGATAGGTTTCTTGCAAAAGCATGACGGTTCCTGGACCTCAACGGGAAAGGAAACCCTTGAATTGCTACTAGATACCCATATCCCTGGGAATACAACTGCGGAGGAAGGAACTCCTCCTTTCATCTCTTCCAAACCCGTCAACATACCGGTTTCCGAAGAAAAGGTTAAATGGGCTATCCAAAGCTTGAAACCATACAAATCTGCATGGAGGTGTCTGCAAAATGGCTCTCTACTATTTTCAGGGCCTGTTTCTAACTGAATCACATACCGTTGGCATGGAGAAAAGTCACGGCTGTCTACATTCCTGAAGCCGGTAAGGCCGCACACACTAATCCAAAGGATCTTAGGGCTATCAGTCTATCATCCTTTTCTATTAAGGCACTTGAAAGGATTGTTAGTAGCTACCTGTCCGATACCATCGACAGTCGACTACTGTCTAATGACCAACATGCCTACCGCAAAGGCAAATCTACTGAGACTGCACTCCATAGCTTGGTCGGCTATATTGAGAAGTCCCTCAGTGTCAAGGAGTTCTGTCTTGTAGCCTTCCTGGACATTGAAGGCGCCTTTAATAACGTCTTTCCAGAAGCTATAACTGGCGCCGTTGGGGATCTAGGGGTTGAACACTCACTGGTTGAGTTTATCGGCCAGCTACTCTGTTGCAGAGTAGTAAGGGCTAAACTGGGTGCGAGCGAATTGTCGCGGCACGTGTCGAGGGGGACGCCACAAGTAGGCGTCCTATCCCCACTTCGATGGAACCTCACCGTAAATACGCTACTGCGAGATACGGCATGGGGTGGCGCAAAAGTTGTCGCGTACGCTGATGACGTCACGATTGCACTCAGGGGAAAGTTTCCGCAGACATTATGCGAGTTGATGCAACGAGCGCTTCGGGAGGTATCCAAGTGGTCCACCTGCTGCGGGCTCAGGGTCAGCTCAAGTAAGGTGGAACTTTTACTTTTCACGAGAAGGTATAAAGTGCCTTCGGTGACTCCACCGGTACTAAAGGGTATCCGGTTAAGTCTTTCTACAAGTGCCCAATTTCTAGGCGTTATTTTAGATAGGAAGTTGAACTGGAAAGAGAATCTAGTTCAACGTCATGAGAAGGCTTCCGTAGCCCCCTACACATGTAAGTGAGCCATAGGCAGGAAATGAGGTCTTAATCCCCGGATATGTTGATGGATTTTCACAGCGGTCGTCAGACCAATACTCCTATATGGGAGGATCGTGTGGTGACCTGCATTAGAAAAAGAGGTTAACCTCAGACTACTCACCAAGGTGCAAAGATCTAATATGATCTGCACTCCAAATGAGGCCTTGAACGCCATTCTCAGAATGACAAGTTCTTCGCTTCCTTACTTGGAATGTAAGTCGAAAAACGGAAACATGCTTGAAATAATAATAGACACTAGTTCGATTAAAAGCTATATTCAACCACATCATATTTTAATTCTTTGGAAACTCAATAGGCAGACAGGTAAAAATCACGCAGCGCGCTTTGGTTAATCTATCCCATGAATTTTTAGGAATTTAAAAATTTTCCGTTTACCCACGGTAAAATCTTTCAACGGCATGCTTGGCAGCGACAGCTTTAAGGATGTGTCCGCTATAATAAACATACACGAAATCACCCCCATAGTTGGCAATGACGTAAAAGTTAAATTACATTTCATTTCATTTCATTTCATTTATTGATTAACACATTAGTACAGTAAGATCAAATATGTCTTTTGTAGTACAACAATATAAAATAGTAGTAGTGAACACTTAAAATAAACAAATAAATAAGTACATATGGAAATTAAGTTACAAATTATATTAAAAACAATACTGATATACATATAAGTAATGATTTTAAAAAACTAGAACTTGGAAGCAATGAAGCATAGGTATAACTAGATATACATATATGCAGGCAGGTATAAATAGAGAGCACATATTAGGTCTATACATAAGAAATTATTAAAAAAAAAAAAAAAAAAACTAACGAAAATGTGAGCACAATACAGTCTTAAAGTTGCTTTTATTTAAACTCTTGCGAATAGTGGCAGGGATACAGTTCCATAAACGTATAGCGCTGACGAAAAATAACCTTGCAGAGGAAAGGAAGTTATAATTAGGAACTATTAGGTAATTTACACGTGTTGATTTTGGAACTAGCAATTTCTCATAGAGATAGCCAGGTGTCTTATTAATCATAAGCCGAAATAAGAAAATGCAGTTTCTGGCTTTCAAGTAATCAGAAATTTCAGAACCCAACAGACGCTTCCTCCAGGCAGAGATATGTTCATATTTCATTAAACCAAAGACATAACGTGTTAATTGGTTAAAGGCTACCTCAATTTTATGCGCAGATTGAGAATCTAACTTGCAATAGACTAATTCCGGGTAGCAAATTATCGCCATTATTAGTTGGATTGCAAGTTTTCGTCTTACATTGATCGGCGTAAATGAGGCAGACATTCTTAAATTTCTTAAGGTGTAATACACCTTGCTAACTATGGAGTTCACATGGTCAATACACGTTAAATTGGAATTAATAACAAAGCCAAGTACACCAATTTGTGTCCGTGCGATGCTTTTTCCACACGAGGTTCTGACAGGGACATAGCTACTAAGGGCCTGCAAAATAGTATTATTAAGAAATGAAAGCTTTTCATTCACTGAGCTGTAACCCCAGCAGGTAGACCAATCTATTTGCGACATATGATCAAACAGACTATTGACATTTAAAAAGCGAAAGTCAAAAAAATTATAAGTGCTAGCAGGTTCATTGTTGTGGTCAAGCTTAATGTCAAATGAACAGAATTTTAAGTCATGATCCGATATAAACGATATCTGGTCAAATTTTAAAATGATAGCAGGGTCAGACACAATGAAATAGTCAAGTAGGCTTGGACAACAATTATTTCCATACCTCGTTGGTATAGATACATTAACGAATGACAACCCAACACTAGACACATCATCAAGTAAACGTGAACTATACGAGTCAGAGCGTAGCAAATTAACATTAAAGTCACCACAAACAATAATATTATCATAATCAACAGCTACAGGGGACAAATAATCAAAAAAGTCACAAATATTACAATTCTTATGAGGATTATGTACACACGACAGTAGAGTCTTAGACGAGCAGTTAGATAATTCAATAGTCAAGTATTCCACATTATTTCTGCATGACTGAGATAATAACTTTGTCCTTAGGTGGCTCTTGCAGTATATAGCCACTCCTCCACCTTCTTTGCCTATCCTATCATTCCGAAGCAATTTATAATTTTTAAATATAAATGAATATGATTTATGTCATTTCTGAACCAGGTTTCAGATACACAAATAACATCAACAGACGAAAACTCAAACGTTCTTCTCACAATGTCCATTTTTTCAGCATTTAGGCTCCGTGCATTAAAATGAACTATTTTCAAGCCTTTTTGGCGATTACATAAAACATTCACCATGGCAAGGCTTCAATCATCAACGCTAGACGCCTTGTTTGTGTTCGCAGTCATTACTAAACAAAACCAAAGCAACTTTAAGACAACAAATATAAACAGAAGCATAAGACAGAAGTAAACAAAAACAAAGATGTGCTAACTTTACAATAATAACAAAAACAATAAAAAACATATATGCACTTAGTAGCAACTAATGCAGCATACAGCTACCGAAAATGCATCAAGTCCTCTTCACATGTTATTTTTACCGATGTGTTGCTTGTTTCTTTCTCTGTTTTAATATGCACATTCCCTCGCATTGTATAAACAGATAAGAGCTTTCCTTCTCTGCGCAGTTTGATGGCCACATGCAATATCTTCCTATTCTCTTTCGTGAGACTTTCAAAAATATGAAGTTGCCCTTCAAAACCAATTGGGCTAAGGGACACTCTTGATTTCATTCGCCTACGATACTCGCCAAAAGCGTGAAGAGTGCGATTTCGGTCAAGCGGTGAGTGAAATTTGATGACAATTGCACTATTCAGACTCGCAGAAGAGGGCTTTGTGCGAAATATATCCCGAACTTGCGGTATCAGAAAATCAATTGAGAGACAAATTTGATTATATATGCTCTTCAGATTTTCTCCCTCAGTGAACGGCACACCAAACACAACAGCATCAGCAGTAACATCTGGGGCAGCTACCTGCAGTTTGGCTTGAGACAACTGTTGTTGTAGGCTGGCAATATCACTTTCCGCTTTTTTCATATTCGCCTCCAACGAAGCAATACATACACCCGTCTCAGCTATTTTAACAGCAAACAAACTGATTTCATCATCAATTCTCTTCGATAGTCTGATCTCAAGGTCCTCCAGTTTTAGGCAAACACTCTCAACCAACGGCAGAAGATGATCCGTTTGTCTCTGTAACTTAACGTCAATCTCTTTTATTTTGGCGAAGACCGTTGAAAGAGTAACATCTTCATCCAATTTTGCTAATTTAGCGGAAGAAGGTGAACCTCTGCTTATACGACGTTTGTTGTTGTTGTTTAAAGCAGGAGTAGACATTGAAGACGAATTTTAACAGCGAATTAATGTTAGTGAACTTCAATAATAGTTTTTAATAAACACAAAGTTTAGCGCTACCACAAAGCAGGAATGTATATTTATTTATTTATTTATGTATTTATGTATACCCAACTATCACAGGGCAAGTTATGCACGAAAATAGTGATTAAAACGAATAATCTGCAGCGATACAATTAATATAATCAGAGCAATATAGATGCACGTCCGTTGCGTATGCGAACAAAAATTTGTACAACAACAAAATCCACTAGACGTCTACAAAATTGACTTAAAAAAATAGCATATGGCCCAGATCCAAATGAAGAACACAAACCTCCTGACAGAAAGGCACTTCAACTTATTTTAAGAACCAAATGCGAAACTCACTATTTACTGGTATGGCAGTTGGCGAAATAAACACTACTTCCGACTCACCTTTTATACCAAATATTACCCATATCCTTTGGAAAAGCGCGAATTTGTAACTTAACAAATCGAAACTATGTTACGACACGGAATCATTCAACACTCTCGATCCGCTTATAACTCACCAGTTTGGGTCACACCTAAAAAACTGGGCGGCTCTAACAGAAATAATATGGACTTCTTATTGACCATATATGAACACAGTAAACAGAACAGATAAATATCATATACCCAAAATTAATGAAATCATCCCACAACTAGCAAATAGTTAATATTTCTCGGTTCAGGATCTGAAAAGTGGATTCCAACAGATTCAACAATGCGAAGTACGAGTTCATTAGACTCCCATTTGGCTTAAAAAAAACGCTCCAGGGATTGATTTTTCAAAGGGCACTTGACGACATCCTTAAAGATTAAAAATTTGCTACATCTACATCGTAGATATAATTGTGCCTAGTAAATATGAACGCATCCATTTGAATAACCTAGAAATTATTTTCCTAACACTCGAAATCGCTTAAATTAAACTAAATATGAACGCATCCATTTGAATAACCTAGAAATTATTTTCCTAACACTCGAAATCGCTTAAATTAAACTGCGACTTGGCAAATGTGGGGCGGGCATCGTAGCCAAGTTTGTAGCGTGCTTCATTCGGTGGGTCCAGGGTTCAAATCCTGGCCGGGGCAAGTAACATCAATAATTATAGACAAGTTTTTTCTAATAATGGCCGCCTTTCGGTAGGCAATGGCAAACCTCCGACTGTATTTCTGCCATGAAAAAATTTCTCACAAAAAACATTCGCCGCTCAGAGTCGACGTAAAACTGTAGGTTCCTCAATTTTTCTTACAACATCAAGACGCACACCACAAATTATAGGAGTAGTTCGCCCAAAATCGCTTAAGCGGTTATAGCATCAATTAAGTAAGTTAATAAGACAAATGTGAGTTCTTCAAGGGCGAAGTCGAATTTCTAGGATTTATAATATCAGGGACCAATATTAAAATAAACCCTGCTAAACTTAGAGCGAACCATGACTTTTCTTAAGCAAAGGGCTTTGAAGGACTTAAGATCCATCCTCGGATTCTCTGGGTATCAATGACGATTTTATAGCAATTATCCTAAATTAGCACGACCACTGAAAACGGACGAGTTTCGAAAATCGTCTCTAGCAAAACCAATCACATTAAATGACGAAGTCACGAAAGCTTTCCATCAAATGAAAACTTCCCTCATATCTGAAGAAGTCATTTCAGCATAACCAGATTTCAAAAAACGAATTCCAACTTACTACGGATGCACCAAGTTGCGCTTTGGGTGTAGTCCCAGAACAATCAGGCAAACCTATCACATACATATCGAGATTCTTAATGTAGACCAACAACCACTTACCTTCGCCTTAAATAATAAAAACCATAACTCGATAGAAAGATGGAAATTCAGGCTGTAAAAATACAATTGCGTTCTTTATTAGTTATAAACCGGGAAAAATTAACATTGTCGCTGATGCCCTTTCTCGCCCACCAAAATCAGAAACAGAACCCAACTTGCCTTAGGGACGTTCTGCAGAAGCTCTAATAAATTCATTTATGAACCAAATAGTTATACACAAATTCTAAAAAAATATTATTTCCCCATCATGCAATATAGAAAAAAATTCAAATAGTGTTTTGCTTGTCTTCAGGAAAAATATGACATACATCCCCCGAAACAAGAAACGCAACCTACTCCAATTTCACAAAATCCCAGAGAAATTATTCATGTCGATATCTACTCAGCAGAGAAAAGATTTATGATCACTCACCACACCACCTTATGCTAACACCATAAACGGGCAAATGGAGAGGTTCCACTAAGCTCTTTCCGAAACAATGAGAAGCCCAAAATTTTACAATGATAGCTTAAATTTTGAAGAACTTCTTTTTAAACCAGCGTTCACGGCTGACGCCGAAAGCAAAATTCTTGACTACACGAAGGCACAGCTTTAACACTGAGAGAAATGCAAAAATACAGAAAGGAACTTTTAAAATAATTCATATAAGAAACACAATATGATAAACTGACTAAAGAACTTGAAAGGACTATTGCACAGAACATTCCAACTAATTACCCACTAAATCCTTTCCTTATTCACCAAATAGCACAAATTAACTCCTAAAATAAAAAAGAAGCGTTCACTAGATTTTATCGGCACTGCATGAAATGGATTGCCGGTAGCCCAGACAAACATGGCTTTGCGATAATAAACGAAAACGATAGTAAATACTAATAAATACTCGTAAGTAAACATTTTTTTTAGATAGAATTAATGAAATAACCAACAAAAGTGGCGAGATGCTTAAACATATTAAGGATAACGAAAATATGAAATTAGAAATGGGCTTAAAAATTAAATATAAATCATAATTGATAAAGGAAGAACTTATTAACATTGAAATGCATTATACAGGGCAAAATCCAATATTATTAAGTAATTCATATGGTCTAATTTAGAAATAAATAGAAATTGCATATATTAATATCGAAGAAGAATTAGAGTTTGCGGATATAAAAATAGCCACAAATGGCACATCTATTGTTTATATTTTAAGTATGCACACTACCAATAAACAAAACTATGAAATATGAAATCCCAAAGGAGTAAAGAAAAATAATAATATAGATAAGTAAGAACAGTATTTACGGATTAAATGAAGAATATAAAACTTATAACCGAATAACCATTTGTAATGAGAATAATCTTATTGATATTAGTAATTAATAGTTGGCTGCTACTTATTAATGTAAACGCTCAAACTGTGTCCGTGCTAACGCCGACCACATCAATATGGTAGAAGAATTGCAACCCAGAAGTTTATTCTTAAATAACTAGAACGGTTCAATTGCGTATATTAGTTTTATTACATCAACCACTTAAACTTACTGGAACTGTTAATATCAAGCATCATAACTCCACCTCAAATATACAAAATTGACTCTTTAATGTGCCCGAAATTAGTAGTCTGCATCCATTACCAGCCGTCTTACAACAAAACATCTTTTGAAGAGATTCTATTCGTGCAAATGATGAAAGATCTCCAAATACAAAATGTAAAGAAGCTTGACATGATCAGCAAAGCCAGTTAAGTCCTATATAGCACTCGTCACATTTTTGGGAATGCCAGTTGTTTTACTCGTTCTCAAAATCCCAGATAGGATGAGATCAAGAAAAGACAACGTAATAAATAGCAACACCCTAGTAGTAACCAAAACGCGAACGGGGGCATCCGCGCTTGAAACGGGAGGAGCTAACGCAACAGCTTGCGCCGCAAACATACTGACAGGAAACACAACACCCCACACGCGCAACTCAACAGTAGCCAAGCCAACAAACCAGCGACTGGCTTACCCGTGACAAATGCTAATTCAGTAAAACCAGCACGTTGACGAGACCGGGCTTAAAGCATTCTGAATGAATACAAGTCAGAAGTCTTCTAAATAACCTCCGGAAATATTATAGAAGGGGCATATGAGAGTTGCACGAATACACAAGCCCCATCACAATTATAGTATGCCGCCTTTACACATGTTGATTCTTACACTCACACTGCAATGCAAGAAATCATTGGCGTATCTAAAACAAAAGGAGTGTGGTCTTTCAAAAAATCGATATCTCAAATGCCGGTAAACAAAAAAAAATTTTAATCAGAGATGCCTCTCTGAATTGATACTATAACGTTCAAGTTAGGTTAGGTTGGAGTGGCTACCGCCTATGGCGGCTCACTTAGGCCAGTAATAGGAGCCCATTGTGTTACCACAAGAAAATTAGTACCATCCGAAGAAGAATTGACCCTCACCAAACCATTTTGCCTCGCTGATGAATCTCAACAGGCAATTTACCTCGGTGCTTGAAACCTCACTAAGGTCATTCAAAAACGGTGATCCCAGATACGCATCCTGCTTTTACACAGCGCAGGACACTTATATACATTTTCTGAGTAGCAGTTTGCATGTGCAAACGACATACCAGTGAGGCCTTTATCCTGCATAATCTGCTTGGTAGTACCTTGTCTTGCAAGTTCGTTTGCCACGCAGTTTCCTCTATGTCCCGGTAACCAGGGACCCAAATGAGGTACAGCCTGTTCTGCTTGGTCATCTCTTGTAGAGGTAGGCGGCAGTCCATCATGATGTTCGAGTTAAACGGGAAAGAGCACAGACCTAAAGGAAATTTGCGGAAGACGGTTTCATGAGAAAACGGCTTCTCCTACCTTATTATCGAGTCTGGCGCCATCTGTATAGATGACAATGCTATCAGGTGGAGTATAAATCCCAAGTTTTCACTCCTCCCTACTTGAAATTTGTGTAAAGTTACTTTCAGAAACCGATGTCGAAGCACATCGATCCGAGCTGCTCGGAATAGAGCAAAACTTGTTTAAAATACAAGAGTGCACTGGGCTTTCAGGATTCCACTCGGATGTCTCTCTTAGTCGCAAAGCAGTCATCGATGGCCTTTGTTGTCCAACCAAGGTTAAAGGATGAAGATCTAAAATAGCCTGCAAGGTCTCATTTGGCGTGGTTTTGAGCACCCAACATATACAGATCATACTAGATCTTTGCACCTTGGTGAGTAGCCTGAGGATGATCTCTTTTACTAATGCAGGCTACCATACGATCACCCCTTACAAGAGAATTGGTCTAACGACTGCTGTAAAAATCCACCGACTAATCCGGGGATTAAGGCCTATTTCTTGCCTATGGCTCTCTTGCAGGTGTAGAGAGCTACGGAAGCCTTTTCATAGCGGTGAACTATATTCTCTTTCCAGTTCTGCTTCTTATCTAAAATAACGCCTGAACATTTGGTACTTGTAGCAAGACTTAAACGGATGTCATTCAGTTCCGGTCGAAGTACCGAAGGCATTTCATACCGTCTCGTAAAAAGCATGGGTTCCACCATACTTGAGCTGATGCTAAGCCCGTAGCGGGTGGACCAATTGGAAATATCCCGGAGCTTTCGTTGCATCAGCCCACAGAGTGTTTGCGGAAATTTCCCGCTTATCGCGATTTCGACGCCATCAGCGTATGCGACAGCTTTAGCTCTCTCCAATTGGAGTTCCGCAAAAGCTTATTTACTGTTAGGTTCCACAGAATTGGGGATAGAGCTCCTTCTTCGGGTGTCCCCTTCGACACGCGCCTCGACAATTCGCTCGCTCCCAATTTTGCCTTTACCACTCTACCGCCGAGTAGTTATCCGATAGATTCCACAAGTGAGTTCTATACTCCTAGAGCTCTAACAGTGTCCGTTATAGACTCTGGAGGTACGTTGTTAGAAGCGCTCTCAATGTCGAGGAAAGCTGCGAGACAGAAGCCCTTAACTTTCAGTAGATTTGTCTATGCAGTACATGTTGGTCATTAGACAGTAGTAGACTATCGATGGTATCAGATAGGAAAATGCAAACAATGCTCTCGAGTGCCTTAAAAGGAAAGGAGAATAGGCTGACAGGCCTAAGGTCCTTTGGATTGGTATATGTGGCCTTCCCGGCTTTGGGAATAAATACGGCCGTGATATCTCCCCCTAATAACGGTATATAATTCAGTTTGGGACATACTCTAAAGATAGTTGAGAGCTATTTCGCAAGCTCCTTCAGTATCTTAATTAGTTGTGCAGGCATTATCTTGTCCCGTCCTGCGGATTTATGTGGTTTAAAACCTTGGATAGGCAATTTAACCTTTTCTTCTGAAACCGATACGTTAGCGGTACTGGAAGCAATAAAAGGAAGGCGATTTGCCCTTCGGTTTTGTTCCCAGGGAAATGAGTGTCCATTAGTAGTTCAGTAGTGCGATTCACTAACTTTAAACGGTCCGACAATTGTTATTTTTGACGGCAATATTTGCCGTTTGCACTAACGATTGTGCGATTCACTAACTTATTCTAAACGACACTTAACAGCTGTTTGGTTGTATTTATTCAAAGTGATAAAGAGTGGCACCTCTGTCAAACTAAATACCAAAATAAACGAAAAGCACAAAGAGGAATAGAGAAAAACAAACGAATGCTTGCTGCCAAATATAAAATTGAGCGTTTTTATTATATTTCATTAAAGTGAAATAGACATTAGTTTGTTTCAAACTACAAACACTCAATATTCTTTATATATATTGCAATGTTCCAATGTAGCAGAATTCCGGACCCTCCTCTGAGTGTTTTGTTAGAATAGTCATCAACTCGACCCCAAGGAATATGCGGAATCACCTGCAAATATGCCATGGTTATCGTTTTCAAACTTCGCGTTGTGATCCAGCGTATTTAGGATTTACATACAAATATTTAATTTTTTTAAATTATAATCATTTATCTACTTATATATTAAAACTAAACTATATTTCTGTTTTATACATGGATCCTTGTAAAAGCTTGCTTTTACCTTTAGCATATTAATTGAGGGGTAGATGTGGTGGTTGGTATAAGCCTCCTCATGATTCCTTGGTGGCAAAATTGATATATGCGTGGAATCGACGGCTCCAATAGAGCCTCCCACAAACGGAGACGACGCCAAAGCAAACATTTCTTTAGCAGAATGGCGTTCCACTTGGGTCATAAGAAACCTCACTTTCTGGTGAAACAACGAATCATTGATTGCATCCGTTACCCGATGAATGCCGGCTTACGGATAGCTAGCTCATGGACATTCCCCTTTGCTCGCCTACGGGTCATTGATAGCATTGATACCAGTTGCGAAGAATCTCAAAGCCACTAGAACCTACCAATATAAAAGTAAACTTTAAAATTGCCTACAGGGTTAAAGATTACACGAGCTACCTGTTTCTCAGTCGATTTTTCTGTTAAGCTGAGAAATTGGGTATTCAGCCTAGTTTAGAGTTAACCGATACAGCTTCTGAAATTCTGTTGAAAGGGATTATCCAAATCCCGGAGTAAACGTCGATCCTACGTCACCTCGTGATAAATCATATGCCGAATATTCAAACGACATTATTTAATGTTCCTTTTTTAATTACAAGAAAACAAATTACCAAATTTTAAATTTATCTTTTATTTAAGCAGAAATCACTAATTTCACTTTTCTCGATTGAGTTAACAACATTAAATTTGTTGTCGTTTAGTTTTCGGTCGTCGACTAGCTAACATCAACAGCTGATTAAGCGAATGCGAAAATCGTTAAAAATTGGCTACTGAATAGCAGGGTCGTTAAAATTTTGGTTAAGTTGAGTTAACCAATCGAATATCTTTAAAATAAGTTAGTGAATCGGACTATAGGTATTTCCTTTCCTGTTGAAGTCCAGGTTCCGTCCTGGTTTGGAAAGAAGCCTAACGGATTTGGAAACCCCGAGAGAATCTTTCGTAGCTTGCAGTCTCGGAAGCATCCTCGATGCCGCCACAAAAACTTCTCCACGAGCTTTTTAATAGGTTCGGAGATGCTGTTTGTATTTATGCCATTCCAGCGCAAAGCTAAGTCTCTTGGCCTTATTGCTTTACTTTCTGCAGCATTTGCGCAGTGAGTCTAGCTCACGCGAGCACCAGTGGGACCATCGGTACAATTGAGTTTTATGAGGGTTACGCTGCCTAACTTTTCCTCAAAACGCTTTTTGTGAGAATCCCAATTCGTGGTTTTTAGATTTTTACGCACTTTCGTGAGAGAAGGAGTGTTTTTCTAGAATTCGCAAACTCATATTAGTAATGAAAGTGGTCTCCCAACCTTTGTTACATATAAGCAAGTTAGTTGTTAGAAGGTAGTTGAAAAGTAACTCACCTCGGTCATTTATGTTCGTGCTCCCAAACTGAACGTGGTGAGCATTTGCGTCGGTGCCGAATAGGATGTTTCCGCTTTCCTGCTCGACCACTGGGTTCCTCACCGTCAAGTGAGGAGTGTCTTCAGCGTCGTAAGGCATGTACGCTGACACCAGCACGATGGACATGCCTCCTAATTCCGCAACAATTGACGTTACGTCGCCATCACTGTAATTAGGTAAGAGAAAGGTTCGGGTGCCTCAATATCTATATCCATACCAGCAACCGCACTGGAGGCGCGGGTCGCCACGGTATACTTTAATTACGACCTTGTCGAGACTGTGAGAAACGCAGCCATGCCTTTTCTCCAGGAGTTCGATGGACTCCTTGTTCAGAGGCAAGACCCCTTGTCTTGAAGGGCCACTCGCGTCCTCCACCCGGACGACCCTCCAATCGTTAGTGGGAAGGGCCGGGTTCATCACAATCATTTTCAAGATGCTCACCGGTGCCGATGGTGTCACCGGAACCCATGCCCTTGCATGGTCTTGCATGGAGTCTACTCTTCCACCAACCTTTGGCGTTTGGACGAAGGACCACCGATTTGGCGCAGAATGTTCTATATAAGTATACTTGCAAAAAAGTATTTAATGTGTAAATATATACATTTAAACGCGGGTATTATCTGTAGTGCGCTACGATTATAAATGTGTGGAATAAATTTAAAAAAAAATTTCAGAATTTGGCTTGAAAAGATGGCGCAGAAATTAGGGAAATATTAATGAGAAATGTGCTATATTTTAAATTTCTCAAATGCAGCTCTTTATGTATCGTTGGGAGATTTCTTTTAATTTAAGATTCATAGTTTTGGAGAAGTTTTCTTAGAATTCTTCGTAGATTACGTGTTTGCTGCAAGCTTTAGGCAAAAACAAGGAATCCCTCCTACAACAAAATAAATTATTGCTTACTTTAATTAAGCTTTCCTAACTTTTTTAAGCCCAAGCGCACTGGTGAGCATAGTGTTCTAACTGTTCTCATTTAACGGTAGTTTTAACAGCATTAAGCAACCGAGATAGATATACACATATACATATGTATTAACGCTCTTAGAATTAATACCGAAATTGATTCAGCCATGACTTTCTGCCCGTCCGTCCCTCCGTCCATGTGTTTGACAACTCGAGTAAATATTGAGCTATCTCAACGGTATACACAGAGCGAAAACAATGCCTAAATGGTATATAAATCAGAACAATATTTAGCGGATTGCTCTTGGATTTTTTTCTAATGAGAAACTTTCTTATTACGACTGGATATGTCTTTTAAATAAAATCAGAAAGATAATCAGCAAAACTAAGATGAAAATTTGTCAATATAATGATGATGGGGACCCGTAGAATAATGATCAGTACCTTTTCAATAAAATCTAGTGGACAGTATATAAAACCAAAATGAAAACCTCTCAACATAATTAAGAAGACGACCTGTAGAATTTAGATGAAAACCTTTTCAATTAAATCTAGTAGATAGCCTATTAACTAAAATGAAAACCTCTTCAATATAATTAAGAATGCAATCTTGAATTTCATTAGAATGTCCTTCTGATTTTAATAAGCCGATGATTTTTATTAATTTGCAATTCTTCTATTTTCTGAACTGAACTGTCTTTTTAACTTGTTTATTTATTTATTTATTTATTTCAGTCTACAGATAGTTCTTACAGACTATATAAAAAACATATTAAGAAAAATCAGTTATGTAATTAAATTAATTAAACATGGCAAATAATTGTTGCTTAAAATTAGATAAATTGAGACTAAAATCTAGGTTAGTATAAATGTTGCAGAATCGAATGCATCTCACCATTGGTTCATTAAAGGCATAGTTTGTTTTATGAACTTGATCTACGAATAAACGAACCCGCCTCAAATCATGGTGATTAGTATGAATGTTGATTACTTTTAATAATTCATTGCAATTTATATTTGAGTTTATAAGATTATACACGAATAGTACTGAAAAATAGATTCGTCTATCTTCTAGGCTTTGCAGACCGAGCAATTTGCGTCTACCTAAATAACTGGGGAGACCATTAGGCCAGCACATCTTATACAATGCATACTTAGTAAAAACTTTTTGGATTCTTTCGATCTTGTTTACATAGGACTGATAGAATGGGTTCCATATCAACGAACAATAATCAAGGCGGCTTCGAATTAAAGAGACATAGAGTGCTTTCAATGTCAAGGGATCAGAAAAGTCTTCAGTATTGCGACGTATACATCCGATCATGGAAAACGCCTTCGAGACAATATAGTCAATATGTTTAGAAAACGTTAGTCCTGAGTCGAAAATTACGCCCAAGTCCCGAATATCTTCCTTGCGAGTGACCTTAAGATTATTCAAATAATAATCATGAGGTATAGGATTAAGCTTTTTCTTATATGTATGTAACGACGCAGCACTTTTCAATATTCAAATAAAGGTGGTTTAATCTACACCATTCCTGAAAGCTTATTAGATCCTGTTGAAGATTAATGCAGTCGGTTATATTTTGGATTTTCTTAAATAATTTGACATCATCAGCAAACATTAAGCATTGTACAAAAGAGAAGAGGACCACAGTGCGTACCTTGAGGTATTCCTGACCAGGCATTAATCATTATTTTAGATTTGAACGATGCCATTTTTACAAACAATTTCCTTACATTTAAGTAGCTAAAAAAGAATTTTAAAAGAGTTCCTTTGATACCGTAAGCGCTGAGCTTCTTAATAAGGATAAAATGGTCGACTTTATCGAATGCCTTTGAGAAATCTGTGTAAACTACATCCAGTTGTGCTTGATTCAAAAAAGCATTGATAATATTATTTGTGAGCAGCATTATTTATTAATAAATTATACGAATTTTACTTATAATTATATGTAACAAGTTTAAGTATTTATATATTATTATAACATGTTTTACATACATATGTGTTACATATTGTATTATAAGATCAATTAAAATAAGAAAAAACAATTGGTGTTGCCAATTATGCGTAGCATGGCGCGTGAAATTTCTTAAAACTTAATACATACATGTTCAGACAGGATCTTCATTGCACAACTGGCATCTTTAATATAAATGCGCAAGAAAAACAGCGAGAGAAAAAGAAAGAGCCACTATTGAGTAAAGAGATTTCTTTTTGTAAATAATTATAGCTTTATTCATTGAATTTCTGGAACAATAAATAAGTAAAAACAATATAAATTAGATTATTCACGAAGTGCATATGTTTGTTAAGATATTAAAAGAAAAATTTGAACTAAAAATGCCCTTTTACAAATAAAAAATTGGCTTTATCAATAAATTCAATGCAATTCTAGTAAAAATGAGAGGATCTCTATATTAATTTACTTTACATGATTTTTTACACAAAAACAAGAAGAAATCTTCATACAATTGCATATTTTTGAAGATTCCATAACAATGAATAAACAAGATGTTTTCTACTTATTTTCATCCGGTTTTATTTTCAATAAGTTTTAAAAGAAATTAAAAGTAAAATTAAAATGATTTTCTAGCAAACATTTTTTTAACCTTCTCGCCTCTCGCTCCCCTCAGGAACCAAGCTTTCGCCAAAGTGGCTAATTACACAGTGTTACAAAATGGAAAAAATTGAATGAACTTTTAAAGTGACATAGTGGAAATTGTTCACCTGGTCGAATATAACTCAAAACGGTTTTTGAAAAATTTGTAACACCCTCAAAATCTTGCTTTACCGTTAAAAACCCATTCTTCGGAAGTGTACGCGCTAATCTTTTCATTACTTGGCCATTTCTGTACCGATTTTCAATATGAAATATGTTTTGGAAAGGTAAGGATTATACCTTTAAATTGAGATAGAAAGATCTATTTTTTGAGCTAGCGTGTTGTAAGTTTTCATCGGGTAAACTTGGAAAATTTGTTTTTTCTTCAAATTTTTCTACTTTGACCGCATTTTATTGCAGTATTTTACTAAAAACATATCAAGTATGAGGAATTATTTTAAACACATTCATTTCCAAAAATTTTGTGTGCTCATCTAATAAATTTACGCCGTCAATTCAACCTTGCGACCGCTTCGCAATTATATTGTGTGATAAGTGTGGTAAAATGTGTGATAGGCGCAACAAATTTTGTTACGCCTGCGGTCTATTTGTTGATAAGAAATATCGGTTCGATTTAAGATCAAATAAAGCTGTGGTTGAAGCGTTCAACCTCTTTTTCAGTTGCTCATACATACGTGGAAAATGCTTGGTATGAACCCGAATATATTTGTTCGATGTGCTGTACAACATTAAAACAATGGAAAACCGGTAAATGTGATGACCAGCGTCTGCCGTTTGTGACTCCTATGGCTTGGCATTATCAAATATATCACAAGCCGGAGGATTGCTACTTTTGCCAAACAAAAATCACTGGTCACCACTATAAAACCCGCCACCTCATAGAATATGTCAATGTGTTGACTGTATCGAAACCGATTCCAAGAGAAAAACAAGATCAGCGAACTGAAGACAAAAATCCAGCTACATTTCCTGATTCAAGCCACAAATCTTCTAATGAGGTAAATGACGAACCGTACCTTCCAACCAAAGCAATAGAAACGGAACGTCATTTCGTGTCAAATCACGATTATTGTGATCTTGTGCGGGATATGGAACTGTGTATAAGACAGACAGAGATTCTGGCCTCCAGATTAAAGCAGTGGAATATAGTAGACAGTAACTTTAAAGTAACGTCTGCACGAGACAGAGACCTATCTTCGTTCGAACACATTTTCAAAGCTGATGACACCAATAACAAACTAGTTTATTGCGTTGATGTGGATGAATTTTTTGCTGCACTCGATCACGTGCACTGTCCACAAGATTGGCGATTATTTCTAGACGGTTCTTGCAAAAGTAAGTATTTAATGTGTTATGAGTGTGAGAGAACTAAATTTGAATACAATTTATCAATTAATTTTCAATTGACTAACATCGTAGGTCTGAAAGCAGTATTGCTGCACAACAGAAATGAATTGCCATCAGTTCCAGTGGCATACGCTACTGATATGAAAGAGACTTATCAAACGATGGAAAAAATTCTACGATTGATTAAATACAATAAATTTCGCTGGCAGATTGTCTCGGACCTTAAAGTCCTGACAATTCTACTTGGAATGCAAGGTGGCTACACTAAATATCCTTGTTACTTTTGTGAATGGGACAGTCGTGCCAAAAATCATTACAAGTGTAACATATGGCCACCGAGAAAGTTTCAAATTGGCAAAAATAATGTTCTCAATATTGCATTAGTTAAGCCTGATGATATAATTTTGCCGTCATTGCATTTAAAATTGGGGTACATGAAACAGTTTGTTAAACGCCTCGAAAAAAACAGCGAGGCTTTTCTACACCTGAAACTTGTATTCCCCAAGTTGAGTGACGCCAAGATTAAAGAAGGTACTTATAAAAATTTCCCAACAAGAATTCTTCAAAAAGAATTCATCCTAATTTATTTTTACATTTTGATCAGGCGTTTTCGTTGGACCGCAGATTCGTACGATTATGACTGATGATGACTTCATAAAAAAATTGAACCCAGTAGAGAAAAGAGCATGGCTGAGTTTCATTTCTTTGTGCCGAAACTTTCTTGGAAACACGAGAAGTTCAAATTACGTTGAGGTGGTCCATGAATTTTTGGAAGCTTATGGAGAAATGGGATGCAACATGTCTATAAAAATTCACTTTTTGCATTCTCATTTGGAATTTTTCCCGGATAATCTTGGTCAATTCAGCGACGAACAAGGTGAAAGATTTCACCAAGAAATCTCCAACATTGAAAAACGGTTTACAGGAAAGAACCAAGTTAGGATGATAGCTAATTACTGCTGGTCACTCAAACGTGATGAAACAGATGACTCGTCTTATAAACGCAGAAGATCAAGCAAACATTTTTAGCTATAAAGTTATTTAGCATTTTAATGATTAATTTTTTTTGATTTTCAGTCACAATAAAAATTTGAAGTTGAAAGATAATCAAAATGTATGAATTTTTAAATATGGTCATCATCTAAAATAATTTAAATAGTAATAACTCTGCCAATTTCCAACCGATTTTCGATTGAAATAGCTTAATCGACGCAGTACTAAATTTAATAATATTGTATTTGATAGGTACCTTTCTGAATTAAGACTATCGTAAAATCGTAGTCAAAGTTTCAAAATTAATTTTTTTTATTAAGTTACGATTTTTTTTCTCTGTACCTTCGTCAGTTCTCGTTTAATTTTGATGAGTTATACGCCATTAAAAATAGTGATTTGTCACCTTTCAAAATATATAAACAACTTTTGAATCGGATGAAAATTCGCAAAGATATTGATAATTGACTAGCGAATGACCTCAAAAACAGTTTTTTGGCCCTAAAATGAGATTTTGGGGGTGCTTCGCAAATTTCAAGTATACAGTTTTTCTTAGTTTTATAAGGCCTAACGCCTAGGCTAGGTCTCTTTCAAAGTTAATTTTCAGTGTTACACAGTGTTATGGGTGAACCTTTTAGGTCTGTGTATTTATTGCTCTGAACTCAAGGTACTTTGGTATTGCAATTGTGCAAAATCGGGCAATAACCACGCCCACATAACGACGCTTTAGAAAATTAAAATAATTCGATATCTTGGTAACCAGTAAAGCAAATTTCCTGACGTTCGGCACATAGGAATACGCGTCAAAACTTTGTTTTGCGAAATGTATGTATATATCGGAAGCTACTTGACCGAGGTATACCAAATTCGGTACACATATTGAATTTGAAGTCAGTCAGCCAAATTTCGAAAATTGTTAAAAATATAGCGCGAATCACACTCACTTCTCATATAACGGAACTTCACACAAATACAAAAAAACGGGATATATAAGTCAGAATTAAAGACAATTCGCTCAAACTTAACATGGAAAATGGAGCGGGACTAACTAAAACACACTGAATCAAAAAAGAAAAAAAAATTGGCGCCGGTCAACATGATAGTCAAGCAACTATTAAAGAGAATTTAATAAGCAGTACGATATTACATAATCAAATACACGGAATAAAAAAATTTTGTTTTTCATGTTAAATTTGGGGAAACTGTCGTTAATGCAGACTTAAATATCGCGAACTTTTAGTTTTGAAAATTACCTTTATATGAGAAATGGGCGTGGTTTTTGCCTGATTTTAACAATTTTCAAAATTTTGCTTATTGACTCCAATCTTACGAATCAAATTTGATCAAATTATCTGCAAGAATTACTGAAATATCGCAATATTTTAATTTCCACGAAATTCCGCTATGTCCACGGGCTATACCCGATTTCGCTCATTTACAATACCAAAGTACCTTGCGTCCAGGGCAATGTGTATACCAAGTTTCGTTAAGCTATACTTACTCGAATTACCGACTGACTGACAGACGGGCAGACAGACATGGCTTACTTAGTTTCGCTACTAATTCTAAGAATTTGGGTATATTATACATATATAGTGCGCTCGGGTATAAAAATCGGACCAAAACTGCACCCAGATCTCATATAACGGTAATTTTCAAAAATCACATAAACGTAAGATTTAAGTAACTAGTAAGATAATTCGCTCACATTTATTATGTCGAATGAGGTTGCAAGAACAAATATACGGAATACAACAAATTGTGCTAATAGGGCTGACGCAACCCACTTTCAAGCAACTTGGTATGTACATAAGTATGTACATATATCTCAAAAACTATACCAGTAAACTACACATTGCATATCAAGTTAATAAGAAAAATTTCGAATATTGTAATAAACGTATACAAACAATGACTTCCTCTCATATAACGATAAATACATGGAATCAATACATGTTGGAAATGGCCATGGTATCACCCACCTTAATAAATCATTTAATTAGGGAGAGAAATAATTAATAAATCAAAATTTCAAAAAATGGGTGTGGCACGTTAAAACCCCGCTAAAGTATGTATAAGGTACAACCGATCGCTCAATTCGTCCGTCATTGCGTTTTTTCACTTTTACTAGCATTTTAAGATCACTCTCTCGAAATGATGTAAATGTCAAAAAAAGCCGAAATAAACAAATGAAAATTTTGTATTTAAGAAATTGATTTAAAAGTGTGAATAATAAAAATGCGTTGCAGCTTTAGCGGTTGCTCAAACACCGCATTCCTCTGAAGGCAGGACAATATAAAGCTCTTTAAGCTTCCACTTACTTTATATATATGCATGTATGTGGTAAAAAAGGATGAAAGCTTGTGATGTTATGGAAGGGAAGTCGTCAACTGGACCCTATCTGTCTTGCGCTCATTTTTTGCCAGACCACTTTGCCTAATGTAAGCACAAATTCGTTAATCGCAACAGTGCAGTGCTTTTAAGGTAAAACAATTTTAAATTGTGCTGAAATCTTCGATTTGCCATGGAAGCAGAAGTTCATTAAATGCAATTGTTTATATTGTTTACATGCACATACTTTAAAATTTTGTTATTTCGACGGAAATATCATTTGGAGTCATGCATGAGTGATTAACGACTCTTACGGAGCATTTACGATCATAACGAGCTCATTTAAGAGTTAAAAATTAAATCCGTACACCAAATGAATCCCAATATGAACCCCAGAGTCATGCCCATATTGGTTTCAAACATAACTCCGTGTAGATTCACAGCTCTTAAATTTTTTCGTTCAAAATATATGAATACACATAATAAAAATGACTGCAAGTTTGTGCGGCTGCTTTTTGGCATTTTGGAGTCCAAAATGGACCACAAATGCTCAATCGGATTTAAATCAGGCCAATTCAGTTTTTCGATGTCGTTTTCTTCAAAAAAAAAAACTGTTTAGCAAGGCGGGACGTGTGTTTGGGGTCGTTATCTTGTTGGAAAATAAACATTTTTTCCGCGCTTATGGCCAAATTTTCGGTAAGAATATCAACATATGAAGTACCCGTTATTCGTCCATCGATTTTGACTAAATTACCCACACCAAATTTGGAGACACAGCCCCAAACCATGAGAGACCCGCCTCCATGCTTCACCGTTGATTGTATGCACTGCGGTCAGAAGGTTTACACCACACTCGTTTACGTTTTTTTGAATTCCTTAGCTCGAATTTGGACTCATCGGACCAAATTACTTTGTCCCAAAATACGGTTGGCATGTTTACATACTGTTTTGCAAATTGCAGTCTTTTTTTCTATTCGCAATGGAAATCAGGGGTCGCTTTTTTGCGACATAGTTTTTCAAACCAAATGTTCGTAATTTTCTCTGCATTGTACTGACGGAAACATTCAGCATAACTTACCTCGTTAAAATTCAACATAAACTAAAATTATACTTCCGTATGACGCGCGCTTATTAGTTGACCAGCACAGACTAATCACTCTCCATCGAGAAAATATTTTTTGGGTATGAATAATAATTACAAATTTTATACGAACGGTTTATTTACATAACGGTGCCTCATGGCATGCTTTATTAATTTAACTGGAAGTGAAAATGTATGAAGTAAGTAAATGCTGTTAGGTAATATATTTATACTTTCATTTGATGCCTAGTGTAGGAAGATGTCTACACACAAGGTCGGAGAACGCATATCGGCTTTAAGTTCAACGAACGGTTAATACTAAATTTAAGTTAACCGGTTCCATGAAAAACTTGTTATTGCCCACATTGATTACTGCAGAAACGGCAGAGATGAAAATGAACAACAGACTGTTGAGCACCGTCTGTGCAGATGTCCGTCTCTAATAAAAAAAACGAAAGGTCACTCTAGTCTCAGAACATTCTAAAATTTATAAACTGTGTATGTTGGTTTTAACCCAATCTCCCCAGGTTCTATGGTAACAAAACGCCACTCGGTTGCTAACTGGGCGTTATATTCCTTTGCCGCCTTTCTAACTTAACCTAACTCCTCTGGAGTTTGAAATCGATTGGATTTATATTTAAAAAAAAAACAACTCATATTCATTAGAAAATTTTCGGCAGCATGCTTCTATGTATAAAGAAATAATACAATATCAAGTAAGGCAATAAACATAATTTTTTTTAAACAAATGTTCAACAAAGTTCTGGCTCAGAATATATATGCATGATCTTTAAAAAAATGTTTTTTGATATTCATATTTCTTACATAGTAGGAGTCTAGACGGAATATAAATTATGAGTGCTCTAAATATGCTTGCTGGAATGACAGCGCAAGAAATTGTTTAAAATGCTAGCAAACGCCAAAACTTTGAAACTGGCTCGCAAGGGTTGTACCTTATAAATATTTGTAGCATGGTGAAAACCATACTAATTCCCTTTATTTTTATTTAAATTAATAAACGTCATTTAAAATTTCAAAATGATGGTATACCTGTAAATGCGGCTTGCTTTAATGCGCTAATAAAGTCATATTTGTTAGACAGTAAACTTTGCTTTTAAGTTTAAAATATTCTAACGGGTGTGTTTTTATACGTGTGGTTATCAATGAGGCAATACTTTTTTCGGCGTTGGTCTTTTTGACAGCTGTTACTTGAATTATACTTAGTTTGGTTTGCCATTTTATAATAAACAGAATAATGGTTCCGCTCCCGCGACGTTCGCAAGAAAATTTTGTTCAGTGATGAAGCTTACTCTTGGTTGAATGGGTACGTTAATAAACAAAATTGTAGCATTTGGAGCTTTGATAATCCATAAGCCATTATTGAGATGCCATTACGTCCTCAAAAATTCACCGTTTGGTATACTCTATGGGCAAAGGGAATTATTGGTTCACATTTCTTCAGAATTCAAGCCGGCCATAATGTTACAGTCAATGGGGAACGCTATAGAGCATGAGTAATGACTTTTTCGTGCCTGAACTGGACGCCTGAACAGCCAACAAAACAATAAATTTATCCAAGAAAACTTTTGGTGAGCGCATTATCTCCCGCCGTGGACCTGTGGCGTGACCTCCAAGATCGTGCGATTTGACACCGCTGAACTATTTTTTGTAGGGTTATTGCATTGCGCATTATTGCTGACATACGGCCCCAATTGCAGCAAAAAGTGGTCGATAGTTTGGCCTCTCGGCTGGAATTTATTCGAGCCAGCCGCACAAACACTAGTTTACACAAAAAAAGTACTTGGTTAAAAACTATTTTATAGACTAATTTTGGGCCACTGAACACGAAAAGAAGTTTCATTTATTTTTCCAAAGAAGACTTTTCGAGATACTATATGTAAATGAATGTACGTTTAAAACAATATCTATAAAATATAAGGTATATTTGCTATTTTAGAGTTTTTTTAGCAATAACTGCAAAAGGACCTCGTAAACAGGATTTTTCCCCATATCTTGAAAACTCTTCTTTGTAAAAATAAATTAAACTCATTTCCGTTTTCAGCGACCCAAAATTAGTCAACAATACTTTTTTATAACGAGGTACCACTCATTTATCAAACATTTGCAAACTACTGTAATTTATAGCCTTATATACAACAAAATATTGTAAAATATTGTACATCTGCATCAAATAGTTGCACAGTTATAAGAATTAAGATTTTTATTTTATATCTGCAACCAATAGTGGATATAAAACGAATTCAAATTTTCTCTTCCATGGGGAGTGGCACCGGCAACTTTTTCAAATTTATGTACATATGTATGTACATATGTATATCCTATGTTGGGCCCGGAGACCTACATACATACCTACTGTACGAATTGCATAAAGATTGGTTAAGTACATTGGACGCCTATAAAGGTCTCACATTAATTTTTATATATAATATTAACTTTTTTGATTGCATAGAACAAGTAATGTTTATTTCAAATCAAAACTTGTGCTGGGTATTTAGAGTTTGGTTGCGTCCGAGTTTTGACTCTGTCTTACGTGTTTTATTACATCTACTAAATTCCGATGCCCTTAAAGAGCAGTCAAATTATATCAAGGTTCTCTAAGCTGGTAAAAGTATTTACTCTCTACACGATGATTTCCAAGGTACTGTGCTTTGACGTATCGAATACTTATTTTCCAATCAAACATCTGCGAGAAATACACATATATTTAAATTATGTATAATTAAAAATTTAATTTAATTTTTTTACTTACAATCATGACCTCCCGTTGTAGCAAAGGAATTTGTCAATGATACATTTTTATCTATTTATACCACGGTTGTGCTTGCCAAGCATATAAAACGTCCGTTAACATTGTGAAAATGTAGATTGAGGCAGAATACTTGCTAACATCGTGCTGGCAGCTTCTCTCAGTAAGAAATCTTAACACAGAAACATTCGGTGACTTGGATTAATCGACGATGATCCAGGACGCGAAGTGCACTATATATACGGCAACACTACCTCGTTACACGAACGTTTTTTTATAAACTTGCATTAAATTAAAAATTAACTAAAACAGGCTTGCGTATATGTGCCATTTTAGTTTGACAGCTTCCAATTTCCAATTCACCCAGACACAATGGAGCGGAGATTCTTGTTCGTAGACTTGCTAGAATAAACTCAGCGATAGGGCTAAATAGCCCTGACTAACAATTAAGCAAAATAGAAGTAGAAACAATTTTGTAGAACATGAAGATAACCAATTGCTTCATTGTATCAGAAATAAAAAAGTTGGATGCGAAAGCAAATGCTAATTGAGTTCTTCGTGCAGATTGATAACGATCCTTAAAATATGTTTTCTTATAAATGTTTTATATTTATATATACATACATTTCTAGTAAAGAAAATACGTTTAATATTTACAAATATGACTAAATTTGTACATACTATTTTAATGGTCATATCTTAATCTGCTGGCTGTTTTCATAATCATTTTATTTTTATATATGTAAGTACATATACAGTGTGAGAGTATCACATACATAGATAGTATATACTTACGCATGCAAACATCATAGTTATGAATGCATGTGCGGTACTATACATATTCTCAGAATTAATGATTAACATACATATAAATAATTCTGTTTCTTTATCGTTCAACAATTTTTGTATCTGCTTTCCGCGCTTTGTGTGCCAGTGACTGAAGCGACAACATGATTTCCTGCTAATTTGTTCAAATCTCATTTTCGGGGCTGGCATTGGGATTGTCAATAACATTGATGCTCGCATTAAAGTCCTTTTGCTTGAGCTCTGGCATGTTGTTAAACAGGTGGGCAGTAAGAGTGGCTATAGCTTCGGCTTTGCGGTGCGAAGTGCCACCGTAAACTGATCTGTTTCCTATATTATCCAGCGAATTACGTCATCCATAAAAAAAATGAGAGTTTACTGGCACACCCGTTGATAACGTACGTGGAGCAGTGCCATCGTAAGATAGCTGCTCGTGTAATAGTGAAGGAAAAACGGATGCTTTCATATGCCCTATTGTTGACGCCGCAGAATACTGGCAGTTGGTAGCAGAAGTTGCCATTGGCGGGGTGTGAAGACTGGGTGCCCGCTTAAGCATAGTCTCCGTATAATTGAGATAACCCGCGCGAATGTTTGGCGCGGTTGTATACTGTGTCATTGACGTTATTGGAATATCAATACCTAGAAAGAAATAATGTCCGAAATATACTATATATATATATATATGTATATGTATATATATTGTTATATGACTTATGTATACTTGTCAGCGACAATATTATAAAAAAGTATGTATGCATGTACTAGTTGGATCTGCCTGACTGCAGCCTCAACATTAGTTATAAAATCCCATATTTATTATACGCAGGATGAAATTTCAAACCATTGGAATGAGAACTGTTGACTAAGTGATGCTCTCCTTAACAAGAATTATTAATTTACATCATACTTTATTTTAATATTGGATTTCTATCGACTTTGTATATTCCTGCTTTATAATTTTAGGAAGCACAAATGGACGGTATGGCAACAACGCAGCGTCTGAAACCCCATTAACGTAAGCTTCGACGAGAGTATTCGGAGGGAAACTTTGTAGAATGCCTGGGAGAAATCGGTGTAAATTGTGTCAACCTGAAATCTGTTTTGAAAGGCAGAAATACTATATTCAGAAACATCGTTTTTTTTCACTCTTAAATATAAGTGAAACGGATGCCAACTGCTAGTCATCAACAAATATGCCAAAACTTATTTAAAAAAAATTGATAGAATTCAAACGATTATTCAGCAAAATAGAAAAATATCGAGCGCGTCTCTTTTAGATGTAGGCTTGAGCATGATAACAGATAAGCATAAATATCCAAAATTTTGCGAGGCATCCCTCCATGAAGTCAAAGGAGAATCCATGTCAAAGTTACATTCAAAATTAAAGCAAACCAAAAATCAACGATTGCAGATTCTCCGTCAGAATTTACACATTTATCATCGTAAAATACATTTTTTTGCCGTCTTCGAACAAGACTTTTTTATTTGATGAATTGCCAGAAGGCGTTCGAGTCGGAAATAATATTATTTTCAAAATTCAAAGTATAATGCCTGTATTTAAACAGTTGAATTCTTGTAGATTGGACTTAATTTTAGAACAATGCACAGATGCACGAGTCTTTATATACAATTTGCGAAACTTGGCTTTCAAATTCTTGAAATGCTTTAGCCGTTTATATCACGCCAAGGTGTCTTACTCCCTTTCTTATTATAAAAATGAGAACAACTCAAAGGCTTTAGTTTTAAAATAATGAAAACAAGAGGTAACATCATTGACATGGAGGGTATCACACCAATCGGTACTGAACAAAATTTCGTTGAAAGCAGCTGAATTTGATGGTAGGCTCATCAGCAAATTCATAAAACTCTAACACGAAAGTAAGAGGAACATGATGTTTATCGGTAGCTGAGATGTGTGTAATACAGCCTGATAAAAGGTATGAACGTTATAAAATCTAATTATTTCAAGTAAATCAACGATTAACGTGAATCTCGGTTGACGAGTTAACGTTGATACAACAAATACAGCCGAGTTACTAAGTGGTAATGGCATAAATGAAGATCAACGAAGACAAAAACATGACTGTTTCCACAATGTTTGATGCTAATACCACAACGTTGTCAGCGTGGGTAAAATACAAAAAGTCAGCACTGATCAGTTGAATATAAGAGGCCCTCACATAAGTATTGATAAGTGTTACCACTAACAGCCAAAATTTTTTTCGAACACCAATGAGAACATCAAGTCCTCTGGAACATACCGTATTGAAATTATCACGCACTTTACGAAAACCATCATAAAATTGATATCAAAAATCTAACAATTGAACAAATTTCCATTCAGCCACGATTCAACAAGTTCAAAAACATCAAGCTCTAGGAAACAGTAATTACGCAACTTGCGGTGTTACGACGTCTTCTAAAGAAAATATTTAAAACACGAATTGTTACTTTCGTAATCCCAAATATTCGCATGTTTATTTACTCACTTACATACTTAACTTATTGGCGCTATAACCATTTTAGCGATTTTGCACGAGTTCCACAGATTGCAACACCCACTCCCTCTTCTTGCTAACTGACACCAATTGGAAGTCTCAAGTATTGTTAAGTTACTTGGTCCTTCCAACGAAGAGCACTCCTTCCCCTCTTTCTCTACCGCCACCAGCTGGGACCGCGTTGAATCCTTTAAGGGCAGGAACATTTTCGTCCATTCGCACGATATGCCCATCCAACGTAGCTCTTGTATTTTAATTCACTAGACTGTGTCTATGCCCAACGAAGAGCACTCCTTCTTCTTCCTCCACCGCCACCAGCTGGGACCGCGTTGAATTCTTTCAGGGCAGGAACATTTTCGTTCATTCGCACGACATGTCCAAACCAACGCATTCCCTGTATTTTAATTCGCTGTGCTATGTCTATGGCGTTATAAAGCTTATACAGCTCATCGTTCTATCGTCTGCGCTATTTGCCGTCGCAACGATGTAGAGATCCAAAAATCTTTCGGTGATAGAGAGTGGTTCCTCCGGCGAAGCAACGTAGATAAGAAAGAAGTTGCGTTTCGTTCCCTGTGGCAAGAAATGTTGTCTTATTTCACCACACCAGAAACCAATTGTTTCAAATAAGATTCTAATATCAACAAATAACGTTGATTACAAAGAAGTTGCAGAAGTCACCATACCAGAACTAATTTGACTTTTGTTGATTGGCGTTACCACCTAAGCTATTTTGGGCGACTAAGATTTGACCTTCTAAGAGAAGGCCTTCCTCTTCCTTTGCCACCCCCACCGGTTACCGCGTTAAATCCTTCTCTTTCTTTACTGCGCAGTTGCCTATACACCGGAGAATAGCTCTTGCTGGCAAGATCCGTTCGTTCATTCGTTGGACTTCTCGGCTAACATTATTGGAGGTGTTAATGCTGGTTCCCAGATAAACAAAGTCCTCCACTTTTTCGAATTTCTAATTGTCAACACTGATGCGGGAGCCAAGACGTGAATGCGCTGACTGTTTATTTGATGACAGGAGGTTCTTAGGTTTGACCTCGTTCACCTCCAGACCCACACGTTTCACTTGCTTATGCAGCTTGGAAAAGGTGGCGGGGTTGTTGTTCGTGTACGCGCTCCCTTCTGTGGGTCTCGGGTTTGATTCCTGGCCGAGCCAAGTGACACTAAAAGTTATAGAAATCCTCCGGGTGTAATTCTGCTACAAAAAACCCTCCACAAAAATAACTGTAGGCCCCCTATTTTGTGTTACAACATCAAGGAGCACACGACAAATGTCTGGAGAAATTTAGCCAAGCTATGTGGTCAACGCCAAATTATTATTATTATTATCTGTTTTCCGCGAATACCAACTTCAGACATTGCGGCGAATACGCATCTTCTTGTCGTGCTATCGAAAGCGCTTTCGAAGTCGAGTCTTTTGTCTCGGGCCTTTTCCCAGATTTGGCTTGTCGAGAATATCTAAACAATTGTAGGCTTGCCAGGTCTTAAACTACACCGATAAGTTCTAATCAGATCATTCACGGTAGGCCTCAGACATTAACACAGTACGTTCGACTGAACCTTATACGCTATGTTAAGAAGACTGATTCCGAAGGATTGTCGTTTTTCGTGGATTGGGCAGAATACACCATATTTCGCAAATGAGCTGATTCATGCACTTTACCAGTTCTTATCGCCGTACTTGAATAGCTCTGCTGGCAGTCTGCCAGCCCCACCAGGCTTATTGTTCGAGTTTCGCCCAAGTCGGATAACGGGAATTTGGTTCGGCTTCATCATTCGTCGCTTTACCCGCCCCTACTATTAAGCGGCGTCCGTTTCCTCCGTAGATGCGTAGTCGCGTATTAGCGAAATGTTAAAAAATGCGACCCTGATTTACATGGCAGCTGTAGTTGACGTCGGTCCAAATCTCTTCATTCCTTAGAATGTCAGGCGTGGTCGTATCAGAATAGGGGGTCTCATCCGAGGCTTGTTCATAGGTTAATAAGTAGTAAGCAAAGCCACAGCGGCACCTTTGTCATCAAGTTTAGAAAGAATTTCTGAATGCAGGCTATCAGATTTTTGCACCAGTTCTTTTTTATCTTTAAAAATTGTACTTTGTATAAGGAGCTCACGCACATTATCAGCTCTTAGAGCAGCGATCTCATTAGCAATAGTTAGAAGGGTTACATTCAGCTTGTTGATTGGCTTATTTGACACATTTTCACTAGTCCTTTTAGGTGCAGTAGCACTTTTTGTACTAACTATCTCCTCCGAAACAGCGGTCGGGGAAGCAGACGAAAATATTAATATGGTTTGAAGTTATTTTTTTTTTGTGGTTTCCTTGTGCCCACAGTTACCCTTATTCTGTCCTTCTAGCATGGCGCACTGAGCCCAGTAATTTACCACTTGTAATTTTGCGTATTTTGTCTGGCTGTGTTAACTTGTGAAACAATAACCTTAATTTTATTAATTTGTATTGTCTAAATTTTTCTTTTCGTTGTTCGCTCTACTGGCAACCTTGCCATCGTCACTGAGTCAGACGGTGTACATTTAGTTGTATATTTTGTTTAGCTAGTGTGGTTGGGCACTGTCAATGCGTTAGGTAGGCTGCTAAGCTTAATAAAAGTGCAGCACTAGGGCCACGAAGCGTAATTGCAAAACCTCAATGGGCTGCAAAAAAGGCTTAGAAAAACTCACCTTTTTCAATGTCTTAAGGAATAAATCCGAACATATTTGTTAAGACAACCGCATTGTTGTAATTAACTGAGTTTAGTCCAATTTTCGCGAATTACCAATAAAATTACGCCGCAAATCAAAATCAAAGTACTAAAAGTGTGCTGATTGCACCTTCGTCACTAGCAATGACAATCAATTGCATACCGGAATTTAATCCAACTAAGGTATTATAGAGACTCTAAATTAACTTTAATGAAAATGATAATAATGAAGAAAAGCTGGAATATACTATTTTATTGGAATTCATTGATGCATACCCCGTTATTCGCCATCTTTATGATCCAGAGTTGCTCAAAGCTACCAGTTATGTTCAATTGTGCGAATACATGAAAAGTCAGTAACGCCGCTGGTTATCAGTTTTCGAGAAAGAGCACCTTTTCAATGGGGAAAGAAATTCTGTATCAAATTGGTTTGCAAAACTTGGGGGTAACCTGCAAATTGGAATGCTTTGTTTTAAATAAAATTGTATGTGTACAATTTTCGAAAAGTTATGTGAAGAAGGTGAGAAGTTGGTTTTGAAGGACGCATTGAAGAAGGCATTAATCGCTGAGATGAAAATAATTGCAAAAGAAAAGGTTCCCAGTGACAATGTAAATAGGAATTACGATAAGGGGGTAAGCTGCCAAGTTCAGCAGAGAAGAAGAAGTACAAGCATTGCGTTTGGCTCATACGTGTTTCGAAAAGTTGTAAAAAGAGGTGAATGTCATTATTGTGATGCTATTGGGCATTGTGCCTCAATTCGATTAAAATTCTAAATGTGAAGTTTCTAATAATGTAATTTTTACAAGTTTTATGCAAAATCATGCGGAAATAAGCAAATGTTTAAGGATTAAACTTATTAAAATTTCACGGTGAACAGTGAGCAACCGTTTAATGTGGTTAAAGAAATTGAATGTCCTTGCTAGCTGTGGATGTATAACTTGAGTTTATGAATTACATAAAGCCGGTTGAGTCGGAGGATGTAAAATGGGCATTGTTTGATATACGGGTTATCGTGGTTATCGGTCAAATTGTTTGACAAACTTTTAGTTAAACGGCATTTACGTAAGTGTTCGTTACCATTCAAACCAAGGACATTCGTTTTATTGCAGCCGATACGACTAATCCGCCTTTGTCAACGCGGAGTACATTCAATTTTGATTTTGTTCAGGCTAACGGACAAATAAATTTAGTTGAACTGAATAAACATTTGTTAGTAGTCAATTAAAATTTAAATTTTCAAAGTTCTTCAATGAATCAAAAAATGTATCAATCGAACCAGGTTTTAAGCCAATTGCTCATAGGCAGTACCTTTTGCTTGGAAAAAGAATACCGAACATAAGTTAATTAATTTTGTTGCATCGGGTGGACTTGAGCTCGCTAAAGAGAGTAAATAGTAAACCGCTCGTTGCAATTCGAAAGTCTAATGGTGAGCTTCGAATTTGAGGAGATTATAAAGTAAATATATACAAGTAATTAAGTGATTTCAAATATCTTTTACCGAAAATCGAAGAAATTTTTGCAGCAGTCAAGGTGGATAATTTACACAAAGTTCTAACAAGTAATTGAAAAAATGTCAATAGAGTTTAAGAATTTGCTAGCTTTATGGACGATATCGTCGTTACTGGTACGTTTAAAATTGCATTTTGATAAATATGTATTTTTCAAATTTATAAAGTCGTTTGACTACTACAAATAATCAACGTATTAATTTGTATTGCAGACAGCTAAGAATATGTCAGAATTGCGCACTTTTCCTGCAAAGCTAAATGGATATTAAAATTTTAAATAATGCTGACAAAATAAGACCGTTGGAATAGGAATGCCACAAAGCATTTGAGAATATTCAGAAAAGAACTACTTTTGCACTTAGAACAAATCATAAATCCCTATAAGCAACTTTCGGCATTTGTTTTGTAACATTTGGAATACAAAATTAAACATATTAAAGGTAATGTTCCAGCAATATACGAAGGAGGAGCTGTTCGAGATGTCCGACGACGTGGCCAGCTCCACCAGCTCATCGAAGGTGTGCGATGTAGAGACCAACATGGTAAGAGTCCTACAGATAAACCTACGCTACAGTAAGGCAGCGTCGGACGTACTGCTACTCCGTCTTACATCTAAATGAGCAGAAAATAACACCCTAATTCAGGAACCCTGGGTGGTAGGGCACAACACCTACGGGCTGATGTCGCCCGAATACACATTGGTAATTGGTGCCACAACGGGGAAACTAAGGGCTTGGTTCTTGATAAGTACTAAGCTAAAATGTTTATTTCTTCCACAATTTAGTGAAAAAGATAAAACCTGGTAAGTCTGCAACTCGGGCGCAAAATCAGGCTGGCCTCAATTGTGGAGTGGAGGATCATCTCATATTCAGTGAAGAAATTGGTAACAGCGACATTTACTAACCATCGGGAATTTTTAGGTGTTACCCTGGTCTCTGGGAATGTGAAGACGCTAGTCAGGACTTGGAGTGTATCGAGCGCACACTCCCTCTCTGACCGATATATCCAATTCGGTGTAGATTGGGTCACAAGAGACTTGGTCCGTAAAGAAACTTAAGAAGCGCCAACTGGGGCAATTACAGGCTGGTGATAAGTAAGCTACTACCGCCAAACCCCACACCAACTAACAAAGTGGATCGTTTACAGAGACCTGCTGCAAGGTACTTGACATTGCATGAGCCAAAAAGATACACTGAGGTGGACGAAAGCCGCCACGTCACCAGCCAACGAAGCCTATAAGCAACTTCTAACCGAGTGTAATATACTTATTCGGAAGTCGAACCGAACAAATTGTAGAGTAATGTGGAATCAGTCCCAGAAAGGGTCAGACTCAGGAGGATCATCTCAGAAGCAGATAGCGTAGCCATAGGCTGATTGGTTAGGTCTATGGCTCGTGGACTGAAACTCAAGATTTACTCCTGGGCACATACTTTCCAGGCGTCAATGGCAATATAACTAATACTGCTCACCACACCGTCGCAAAGACGGAAAGGTCCAAAAACCTTTCGGAGAATATTTCTCCTGAATACTCAAAAAGTCGTCTCATCCGATGTTTATAGCGTTCATGCTTCATAGACAAAGTTTTCATTCGCCGAGAGAGCGGTTTACTACTCATTTGTCTACTCAGCTCAAAGTAGCACTTGTTAGCAAGAGAGATTTTTCGCTATCGAGGCTGATATTATTGTTGATCCTGGTTCGATGATGAACAAAGTCCCCTACTTTGTCAAATTGTAACTGTTTGACGGCAGGAGGTATAAGAAAGGCACAACTCACGGTGCGGTTGATAATGTCAATGATGTTGTTGTTGTTGTTCTGACGATTAGTCAGACCCTGTAAGATTGATTCAACCATGGTCGTTATCATCAAACTCATCTAGGGGGTCGGACTACAGGGAAAGGGGGGTTGATGAGTCGGTTTTACAGGGCATGTGAAAAGTGAGCGGTATTGTGCGGGAGTTATTACATGTCGGACACACATTGAGTATGTCTGGGCAGGTAGGAGTTTAACCTGCTACAATATCCAGAACATAGTTGAGTCAGAGTGACGCGGGATTCACGAGGCAGCTGGAGCTCCTCCTCTGCTATGGGTGGTAAGCGACTGGATCTCATCGAACATATCAAGGAGATGCCCCCTGACGTGAATCGCCTGGTTGTTTATGTCGTTTAGTGCTTTTGTTGTTCTCTGCAACTTCCGGAAGCCATGCTGCTGCTTAGCAGGGCCCAGGAGCTGTGTGAAATAGGGAAGCAGCATAGCTTCGAGTGTCTTTACCACTGGTGAAACAAGAGAAATCGGTCGATAAAATTCCCCTCTTTCGGCCGGTTTCCCTGGCTTCAACAGCGGTATCACCCTCCCAGTCTTCCAGATCTCCGGAATGATGACGGTGGTCATAGACAAGTTGAAGAGTCTCGTAAGGTATGCTACTCCCTTGGGGCTCCAATTTTTCAGAATCAACATGATTAGTCCATCACGGCCAATGGCCTTAAAGGCTTTCGCCTTCCCGATGGCTTCCGCAACCTCACCACAGGTGACGGCAAGTGGCACGCCAGGTTCTGGCAGTTTGCGTAGCCTTCTGGACACCTTCCGTTTAGTCCTATCCACCGAAGCATGCAGTATCAACTGTCGGCTAAAGTAGCTCGCGCATCTCTTCGGCTTCCGCAACCTTGCTACAGGTGATGGCAGGGGCACGCTTGGTTTTGGCAGTTTGCGTAGCCTTCTGGACACCTTCCGTTTAGTCCTATCCACCGAAGGATGCAGTATAAACTGTCGGCTAAAGTAGCTCGCGCATCTCTTATGGTCCGACGAGGCGCAGTCACCGAATGAAATCTCCACTCGACCATCACCCTTCGCCGGGTTGGATAGTGACCTCACGGTGGTACAAAGCTTGCCCACACCTGCCGCGAAGTTGCAGAACTTCAAGTGCTCCTTACACTTGTTCCGCTTATGCTCGTCTACCAGAGTCCGAATCTCCGCGTTTAAATCTCTGAAGCGGGGATTTTAGGATTCGGACTGCCGAAGGTGGTCACGTTCGTTGACTAGTGTTGCCGCTTCCGGTGGGAAATTTGGACGAACTTCCAGTATTCGTCCATCGCGACAACCCTGCGGAACTGTCGTTCGCCAGCGCGAATATCTGTTGGTGTGGGTAGGGCACCGAAGGCACTTTCGGTGAACTCCGCCAATCCAGACCAACCAGCGTTTTTAAAGTTGATAAAAGACTTTCGACCCGCGGAGACAAAGTCGACAGGTCAGTCAATCGTGATAATTATGGGTAGGTGGTCTGATGCAAGCGATAGCATAGGTCGCCACGTTATGGTATTTATCAGACCTGCACTAGGTACTCTTAGTTCAGGCGAGCTACTGTAACTACCCCTATTCCTGGTAGGGGCGTTGTCATTCATTGCACAGAATGTCGAATCGTCTATCTGCTCAGCCAATTCATTTTCTCTACGATCTGTCAGCAGGCTTGAATGCGATAGATCGTGGATTGCATTAAAGTCACCTACTACCAAACGGGTTTCAGGAGCGCACCTATGTCAGGGTGATATTCTGCCGGGCAGCAAGTAACAGGGGGTATATATATATTAAATATATCGAGCTCGACATTGCCTGACCGGATATCTATGCCTTGACATTCAAGGGTAGTATCACTGCGGCCAAGGTCTTCTTCGATAAGACGATATTGCACCGATATCACACACCACGATGAATGCTAAACCACCACCATTATAACCAGGGCCGGATTAAGGGAAGGGCCGACGGGGCCGCGGCCTGGGCCCCCACATTTGGGGGGACCCCACAAAATGAAAGAACAAAGTAATTTTTTTCATCAGTACAAACGATTTTTTTTTGCTTTGACATTTTTATTCCACTTTATTTTATTTCATTTTTGTTACTCAATTGATTTGAATAAAATTTGATTATATTACTCGACACAGTTGATATTATCATTTTATTTTAACTTGATATACCGAAATTTTTGGTTAAAATCGTGTTACAAATAGGAAACGCGATATTGGTTAGGTCATATTTCGTTCAATTTACCCTCCACCTCTCAGTGTGAGTAACGCAGTCAAACTATCGATTCATATCGAGAAAATCGAGAGTAAACAAAAGTCAGTTGAAACAACGGGGTAACACTTACGAGTAAAGGAAAATTTGTCATTTGTCTTACTGTGATATTATTGTCTCTAAATCGTTTGTTGCTGATGTTCATATAGAATTGTTCCGTTCGATTAATTAACATCAGCTAGAAAGGTACATGTCTCAATATCACAAGTTAACAACACCGCATTCGCTATTTATATCTGCACGTTTTGCTAAAATAATTCATGAAATGTGATTTATTTTTAATTTGCCAAAATCAAACTTGCAAAATTAGCTTTTCAAGAACTTAAATTTTATTTTCTGAATATCATTCGTAAAAACTAACTCTACTCATCCGCATTGTAACTGAGCTAACCTTGACATAAAAATACAATCCATGTTTGATTATTAAAAAGTAATTGAATCAAAACTATTATAACCTTACTTACATTAACAAACTTTAAAAATCTAAACGGCACAGCGTTTGAATAATAAAAAATTAGTTGTGTTCAAGCAGCTGCGTTAGATACTATGTATATATATACATTGTTTTCAGTTTGTCTTAGGCACGGATAGGCCCTAGGAAATGCCATAATTTTCATTTATCGAATATAAAATGTCAGACACTCCGTAATCGTCCATTTCGCTCAGACACGGTCATGACATAATATACGAATTGTTAAATCTACAAAATTCAACGGCAAACTTCTATAAAAATATGTATTCTCATGTAAATTCATAACTTCTCGAGCGTTTTCCTACCTAAGGCCTTCCCTAGGCCTACCTAAGGCCTACTCTAGAGCAAGCTGAAAACTCCATATAGTCAGGTTCTATGATTATCATATCAAAATAGTGTATTTAGTTATAAGACGCTTTTCTGTTTTATAATTGAACTATGAGATCTTTTATATGGTCGGCAGTGAAAATGTGTTTGATTTTGTTTATAGATAAGAACTACTGTCAAATTGTGACGTATTTAGAAAATTCGTTATTGCGGTATTTTGCAACTCTTACACTTTGGAATATCGTAATGGAAGATTTTTTTTTTGACGAATTCAACGACGCGATATAAGATATTAACTGCCAACTTTTCCTCACTAAAAGTATCTTACAGTCTCAAGCGATTGAGTAGTACTCGTTGGTCGTGTCGTACCGATGCTACAAAAGCTGTGAAAGTTGATGACAGTGATCAAAAATATGTAGTTAGAAGCCAAGCTCGAGGACTGACAATGAAAATGGGCTCCCTTGAAACAGGTACCTTTTGGCACGGCATTCTTGAAAGGTTCGATTCAACTATCAAATCTCTCCAAAGTCCTACGATTACACTACGCATTGCTGTTAACTGTCTGTTATCTTTGCAATCATTCGTGAAATCCACGAGAGATTAGTTCGAGACGTACGAAAAAACTGCTAAGGAATGGTCCGAGCTCAGCGACTATGAATCTGTCCGAGTAAGACCCCCCAATGTTCGCCTTCAACCTCTTGGTTCTAAGGCATCGGCAGTGCAACTTTCAGCGAGGAAAAATTTCGTACGAAAGCTTTTCTTCCAGTCATTGATGAATTAATTAGTGCACTTGAAGACAAAATTTCCGCCTACGAGTTGGCTTACGAGTGATTTAATTTCATTGGTGAGCTAATACAAATAAAATCAGATGATATCGACTTGAACGCAAAAAAACTAGTGGAAACATACCCGAGAGATTTAGAAGCCTGCTTAGGGAATGAGCTCAACCAACTCAAAAATTTTGCAAACCTCTACACAAAAGGAGAAAACGAATCAACTGAGATGTTTTTGTACCGCATAATAAAGGAAAACAATTTACAGTCTACGTTTGTCAATTCAGAAATTATTCTACGATTATACCTGTCTATGATGGTAACGAATTGAACAAGTGAAGATCCTTCTCCAAGATGAAATTGATCAAAAATTACTTAGTTATATTGAGTTCAAAGAGAGATATACTGCATAAACTAGACTTTGACGATATCGTTGCAGTATTCGCAGCAGAAAAAACCCCTAAAGAGTCGTTCCAGTAGTATCATTTTAATATAATTAGTGTTATATGTATACTGTAAAAACCTCAAAGTATTGATTACTATATTACTAATGAATCGAGACAACTGATTATATAAACAACGACCATGTTAAAATAAATTGATGAGTAACTTTTTAATAGATTGTATGTAATTATGACTTCAAAAGAGGGGCCCACACGTATCCCGGCCCCGGGGCCCCCACATTCTTAATCCGGGCCTGATTATCACGGTCGCGATCATTACGATGCACAATATAACCATTGCAATTCAACTGAATTTCTGTGCAGTTTCGTCTCTCGGATCGCTGCTATCAACAGACCATGCCTTCTCATAAAGTCGGTTATCTCCTCGATTTTGCTCTAGAATCCGCTGCAGTTTATCTGTAGGTGCTTAATCTGTCCAGGATCAGTTGACGCGATGGGGACTGTAAGGGACAGGTGCGGGTCTCAGTTGCGCTTGCGGCTGTGCAGGTTGCTGCCTGGTGGAGATCGGGGTTGGCGCCGGAGGAAGCGTATGCGACTGCAGAGCTCTACAACATGGGGCAAGGCAGTCACCTGTTCCCTCAGGTGTGGTGCGCAGGCCAAAACACGTTCGAAAATGACACCAGCCTTGGCACATATTGCACCTAACTGATGCCACGTCCCGGCGTATTCTGACCTGACACACGGAGCAGACAGTGTGGGCACCAAGAGCTGCTGGATAGCCCTAACGCTTGGGTGAGAGCGGGATGAGGATGGATGGGTTGGGAGAGATGGGGAGTGCAAGTGTTGCTGATTGCTCCTTCGAGCCGTGGACTCCCCTGGGTGCTGGGTGGCACCGGCGCATTTGACGCAGTGTTTTTGGTCGTAGAGACCGTTGCCGCCTGAGAGTGCGAGCAACACGGGGCCACATACCGTGAGGTTTATTTGTCCCTATTTGTTTTAAGGTCTGAGCAGACCTTAAGATGGCTCCATCCATCGCACGTACAATATTACACCTTACCGAGGCATACGAAGCAAAAATATGTTTCTGGACCAGGGTTGGATTCAACTCCAGCCCTGAGCAGAAGTGTGTGAAGCAACCCTGCTGCAAGGCATTGCTCCAAAGATGATACACGACAAATGGTATGCGTCGATCTAAACAGGGTTAGATTGCCGAAATAACAGCCCTTGGCCGGGAGAAACCCGGGTCATTCCGGTACGTAAAACCGGCTGCATTGGGAATGATTTCGATGTCATTATATTTTCCAACATATTGTTAAAGGAGTAGCACAATTGGGAATCACCTTGTCTGAAACCACTTTTGGTGTCAAACGGTTAGGAGAGATGCTTGCCGATTCTGATAGTGCTGATGGTGTTGCTCAACGTCATTTTACATAGCCGTATTAGTTCCGCAAAGATACCAAATTCGGGCATCGCGCCATATAGACAACTTCTTCTCGTGCTGTCGAAAGCTTATTTAAAGTCGACAAAGTGGAGATGTGTATCGATCGAATCTTTTCCAATATTTATGGTATCGTGAATATCAGATCGATGATAGTTAAAGCCACGTTGATAAGGTCCAACCAGTTTGTTGACGTTTGACGGCACTCTTTTGATGTATAAGCACGATAGAATTTTATATGAAATGTAAAGCAGGCTGGTCCCGCGGTAATTGGCTCGTATTTCAAATTCCAATCGGCGTGCATGCATTCGTCCGACCATATTATTCAAATAAGCTGGGGCATGGACTTTACTAGCTTTGTGCAACTACTCTTGAAAACCAATGCTAGTAATCCGTTAGCGCTCTCGGCTTTGTTGTTCCTATGGCGCTTTATTGCTATCCTAACTTTGTCGAGGTCGGGTGACGAAATGTTAATACTGTCACCATTTGGCAAAGTGGAGAAATGTTTCCTCCACAATTGGAGTGTGATTTAGACATCAGTCACCAGGTCGCCGATCATGTTCTTACAGAAATTTGCATCGGTCTGGGAACATTCCGTAAGTCGGCGCTCTTCGCACTCACGTATTTCGCTCCCTCTTTTCTTTCTTCAAATAATATGTGTATCCTCTGCCCTAACGAAAAGAGAGTTAATTGTGCTCCCAATGGTCGGAAATTCCAATTTGCTGAGAAGTGCGCTTAGGAAACAGATTAGATTGATATAATAATAAATATAATAATTTATAAAAGTACTGCTTTTAGTGCCGATGAGTTTGATGTGGCTGATTTACTAAGCCTTCTAAAGATGGGTTAATTCGCTAAATGTGGGCAGAATGTCCATGAAACGACATTTTTTAATGGAGTCGAACCAGAGAGAGAGGAATGATGAGCATTCGAAATCATGGTTATTACTCTACGAGAACTCACATAACTGGGCATATGTTTAATAAGCAGGGGTATATTTTGGATAAGTAAGAGTTTAACCTGCTACAATATAGTACAGAACGAAATTCAGTAACGGATCTCACGAGGCAACTCAATCTCTTCTTCTGAATAGGTAGTAATTGAACTCCAGCGACGGCATTCATAGGGCGAGAGGTGATGACGGCGTTAATTGCCTCCGTCGGGTCCAGCGGTTGCTGTACGTATTGTAGTTCCATGAGCTAGCCCCAGATGTGACTGGGAAGCTTTCAGCCTCTAGTAGGTATCTTCCGGGTTGATCCCTGCGATGACAACCCAGAAGAAAATTATTATGCTAAACTTAACTGGGAATATTTCCCACTCACAATGAAGGTGACGAATGTGCGACATCAAGAGACATTTTGTGGCAGTCCGAAGTGCTGTGTTTAGGCAGATCTGAAGCTTCATTCATTACAGTCGGAATTTTTAACTTTAACTTAATGTCTAACTCTAGATTGCCCTCCTTCTTCCATGTAGGAAAAAGGGTCGCCGAGTATTTTGCGGGCAGTGAAATATGTGCATACAGCTATGAAATTTTTTGTTGTTGTATGCACCTTAAAATATTTGAGAATGTTCGGCGCTGGCGATGGTGTAGCTGCAATTAGATCGGGAATGGATTTTATTGTTGGTTTACAACGCGTTGCGTTTGTTGTATGATTGAGAGCGTATATAAAGGTTGAATTTATGCGCATATATACATAGTATATGCATATTAATTTTTTTTTATTTAGCATCTTGATTATCTACTTGGACAATCTACACATAGAATCTATATATGTATGTTAGTAAACACGTGAATATGTATGCAGCGACATATCTATTTTTCTATTTGCACATCTAAAAAGGTTATTACCAGGGACTGCAAATAACAATTATTGTCCGGATTTCAACTCAAAAAATCATGCGGAAAGAGAAACGCTACGTGTATACGGATTACATCCACACACTCCTTGTAGCAAGGACTACCTTCAGTGACATTGATTCTTATTTTTTTAATTTTATTTGAAAAATAAAAAAAATTTTAATTTTTCTTTATTGCTCATAAATTAATCGTTATATCTTGAGTTTTGTTCTTTGGTTTAAAAAATAATCGTTATTCTTGAGTTTTGTTTTGTGCTTGCAAAATAATCGTTATTTCTTCAGTTTTATTTTTTGCTCAGAAAATAATCGTAATTTCTTACTTTATTATCGCTCAGAAAATAGAACTTAATTCGTAGAGGTTTTTCATACAAATTAAGTTCTATTATCTGAGCAAAAATAAAACTAAACAAATAACGGTTAAAAAGTATTTTTTTTAAATAAAAGTTACAATCGTTACAGTCGCTGGTTATTACATTTTTGTACTTTACTCGTGTAAACCTATTTTGAGTAGCATGTGTAATCTATCACACTGAGAAGAATTAAACGTCATACAGAGTGACGGCCTTTCCCCTATGCTGTTTAACTTCTACATCTCAAAGCTACCTCTACCGCCAGAAGTGTCACCATTGCCTCGTATGATGATGACTGTTCGATAATGGCTACCGGCAATGCAATTGGTGAAATGTGATAACAAGTGAACAGTTATCTCTCCGACCGTGCTCACTTCTTCACTGTGCGTGATATGACCGTATCTTCTATTAAGTCCTTGGCGGCCTTATTCACAACATGGACAACGGAAATATTGATTTTGAATTTTCAAACTCATAAATGTGTCGAAAATAACAATGCAATCACAAAATATAGAAATAAGTACTTTTTGTGGATCAAACGAGCTCCAGCGGATTGGTTATACTAATCACATTAAACAAGAAAATTGGGGTGTATGCGAGACGGCCGCAAGCATGAATAATAATATTCACACACTCCTTAAAACTATGCACTTGCTTTTGAAAAGGAACATTTTACCTGAAGAAGATTGCAAAATTCACCTTTGCTAAAATTATATTTTAAAAAATATTAAGGCCGACGTAGCCGAATGTCTAGCGCGTGCGCTCTTCATTCAGTTGGTCCCGGGTTCAAATCCTGGTCGCCCCTTGGAAGGCAACGACAAGCCTCCGAGAATATTTCTGACATGAAAAAACTTATCACAAAAATCATTTGACTTTCGGAGTCGGCATAAAACCGTAGGTCCCTCTATTTGTGTTAAAACATCAGGACACACACCACAAGTTGTAGGAGAAGTTCAGCGAAATCGCTTAAACGGTTATGGCGCCAATTAAGTAAGTACGTTAGTAAGGGTTATTATAATGTAATACTCGTACAAAACAGTCCTCGATTTCTATATTTCGGAGCATTTACAAAAATTTTAGTTTCCTTGGCGAAGGGATGCGGTTTAAGTGATGGCATGGTTGCCCCTTTTAGCAACATACATGCCACTATGAACTAAGAGGGAGGGAAAGCAACCTCGGTTGCTCTTCTAGGTCGTCTTACCATCGACAACGTTGCAGTGGCACTCACACAGAAATCACAGTTTTTCAGCTCAACCAATTCTATAATCTTCGTGGATCACAGTATAGGTAAAGTTAGAGCATGCATTCTGGCAAAAACAGATTAAGATACCTTTCTTTTACCTAATTACAATGATGGTGACGCCACGGAAATCCTTGTGGTGCTAGAAGGTATGTCCACTCTGAAGGCTTCGGTAAATATTCCTTCTGATATTGACCACCCTCCACACTCGACGGTGCGGACCTTGGCGACCACGCCAAAAAAAATAAAAAAATACAGATTTGAGACCTTATTATTATAGTTATTTGAGGGTAAGTTAAGTTGTCTAGCCCTCAAAGAATCAAACTGTACCGGGGATCTTGTAGGAAGGAATTGAATAATGCCAAGAGGCTTAGCTATGAGCTTGAATGGCAGGAGTACAAAAGGCTGTTCAGGAATTATAAAATAGCTTTAAGGGAGGCAAAAAGATTTTTGTGGAGAAGATTCTCTCTAGATTCGGAAAGGCTTCTTACAAAAACACGACGGTTTCTGAACCTCGACAGGAAACCTTTGAGCTGCTGCTGGCTACTCACTCTCTTTTTCTTCTTCCAATACCGTTAACGTACCGGTTTCCAAAGAAAACGTTAAATGGGCTATAAAAAGCTTTAAACCATATAAAACTGCAGGACCGGCGGAGATAATACCTTCACAACTAATTAATTAAGTAGTGTCTGCAAAATGGATTTGAAGTACTTAAGGGCCTGCTTCAAACTGAATTATATACCGTTGGTGTGGAGACATGTCGCGGCTGATTTTATTTCAAAGGAGGGAAAGGCCTGAAGTATTAATCTATAGAAGCTTAGACCTATCAGTCTATTCTCCTTTGATTTTAACGCAGAATGCCTACCACAAAGGCAAATCTACTGAGGCCGCACTCCGTAGCTTAATCAGCTGTATTGAGAAACCTCCCAACGTCAAAGGCTACGAGACCGGATGGATATTGGATGGACACGAGAATCCAATTTTGGAATTTGTCAAACACCCCCAAAATCTCGACTTAACCTTAAAAACCCGATTTTTCGTGTTTTCGCGCACTTCTTACCCCATATCTTAGCTAATTAACAACCGAACCGAACCGAACAACATTCTAAGAACGCTTTAAGAAAGAAGAAACTCAGACCTTTTGAAAGATATATAGACGTTACAATAAAGCTAAAGAAATTTACTTGTTTTTGCACAACAAACTTAAATTTTGCTACCCTTTTTCTTCTTTTTTTGACTTTGGCGATATTTTCACACACTATTTTATAAAAACCCAAAATGAGTTTCGATTAGATTAAAATAGTACGTTTGATACCGAGTTCAACGAATGTTTCTTTTAGAAAATCGGCCAAAAAGTGACTGAGTTATTTTACTTTTTATAAGAACGAAATTTTTGCAAAAATTTGCTTCTGTTGTTCCCAAGGAAATTATCACTTAATTTTTGAGTTTTTACTCAATTTTGAAGTCTTTATAAATTTCCGTTATACTGAAGTGCACGTGTTGTTTATCTTTTGTTGTGTTTGCTGTTAAATTGGATAAAAATAGTGGTAAGGTAAAACTAAAATGTGCGACAAGCGTAATAAGTTTTGCTACATTTGTGGCTTATTTACGGATATTGGTGTTGTAAAAATATATAACAAGATTTTCGAAAGGTTTTATAGTGCGAGTCGCTGGTACGAGCCAGAATTTATTTGTGAATATTGCTGCACAACATTAAAAAAATGTAAAGTTCAACAATCAATTACTTTGCCCTTTTTGTGCCCATGACTTGGCATCATCAGGCATATCATAAACAAGACGATTGCTATTTTTGCAAAACAAACATTTCAGGTCACAATTTTAAATCGGGGAAAAACGTAAACTGTGCGAATGTTGTTACGGTTACAAAACCAAAATACTTAAATGCCGAAGCGCCTGCAAAAAGTGAGTCCATTGATGCTGGTGAAACATATTTAGTAGAGGAAGAATTCCTTCCTTGTTAATTCAAATCAACGGAAAGGCATTTCGTTTCAAATTTCGATTTCGCCGATCTCGTGCGTGATTTGCATTTATCGAAACGAGAATCTGAAGTCTTCGGTTCACGACTAAGGCAGTGGAATTTAGTGGAAAAATATTTTCAAATAACATCGGGTAGAAAAAGCGACCGCACTTCGATACTTAGAGAAATTGCAATGACTGTGATCTAGTACATTGTGTAAATGTACCCAAATTATTTTCGGCTTAAATTATAATTATAATGCAGATTAATGGCGAGTTTTCATTGATGGATCGTGTAAAAGTATGTACCCTAAAAAAAAAATACATTCGTGTTCCCTTAATGAAGTCTGTAATGTCACCCTTAGGTTTAAAAGCTGTGTTATTACACAATGAAAATCTCTTACCATCAGTTCCAATCGCGTATGGGGTTAACAAGAAAGAAACGTATGAAATGATGGAACAAATTTTACGGTTGATCGACTATGCCACGCATAAATGGAAAGTCATCGCTGACATAAAAGTGTTGACAATTTTATTTGGCATGCAAGGTGGCTACACAAAATATCGCTCTGATCGCAAAGCATGGCCATCTCGAGAATCACATCAGATAGGCAGGAAAAACGTTTTAAGCCTCCCATTGGTAAAATCTGAGGATGTTATCGTACCACCACTACACTTAAAGCAGGGATACATGAAACAATTTGTTAAGAAATTGGATGTTAATAGCGAAGCTTTTCTTCATCTTAAAACTGTCTTCCCAAAATTAAGTGAAGCTAAAATAAAAGCCGGTATTTATTAATTTGTTTTCATACCTACTTGTTTTTTTATCTTTTTAATAATATCTGTATATATATATATTTTCATTGGACCTCAAATTCGCAAAATTATGGGCGACGTTACCTTTATGAACAAGTTAAGCTGTGTTGAGAAACGTGCATGGAAGATTTTTGTAGCGCTATGTGATAATTTCCTTGGGAACAACAGAAGTGACGACTACCTCACGGTTGTAAACGAATTTTTAAGTGCATATGGTGGAAGGGGTTGCAACACGTCGATAAAAATGCATTTCTTGCATTCGCATTTGGACTTCTTCCCACATAATCTGGGCCAGTTAGGTGATGAACAAGGCGAACACTTCCACCAAGAAATGGCTACGATCGAAAAACGTTTCGAAGGAAAAAGCAAAATAAATATGATGGTAGAATATTGCTGGTCAGTACAACGCGAAACTGACGATCCTGACCTAAGGAAAAAACGGTCAAAAAAGCACCTTTGATTTATATATTTTCATTTAATAATATTTATTAGTAAATTAAGTTCGTTGTAAATTTTTTTCGTTCTTATAAAAAGTAAAATAACTCAGTCACTTTTTGACCGATGTTTTAAAGGAAACATTCGTTGAACTCGGTATTACTCTTTGAATCTAATCAAAACTCATTTTGTGTTTTTATAAAATAGTGTATGAAAATATCGCCAAAGTCAAAAAAAGAAGAAAAAGGGTAGCAAAATTTAAGTTTGTTGTGCAAAAACAAGTAAATTTCTTCAGCTTTATTAAGACTTCTATTTATTTTTCAAAAGGTGTTCTTTCTTAAACCGTTCTTAGAATGTTGTTCCGTTCGGTTCGGTTGTTAATTAGCTAAGATATGTGCTAAGAAGTGCGCAAAAGCACGAAAAATCGGTTTTTTAAGGTTAAGTCAAGATTTTGGGGGTGTTTGACAAATTCCAAAATTGGATTCTCGTTCTACTCGATAAGACCTACTAGAAAAATAACATCACTTCCCAGGTATTTTTGAGTGTCACACTGCGTAGTCCAATGTTGATTTGTATCGAGTCCTATTGTTGCAGTGATCATTTATGAGGTAAGGCACAACTGTTTGACATAATAAGGGTGCCGTCAGTATCTGGCACATATTGCTTCATTCACATTGCTTGACACGGGGGGTATAAGCTTGTCTGTGCTCACACAGTGGAACACTGTAAAATATTAACTGAAGTAAAAGCTAAAATAAATCAAACTAGTAAAGAAATCGTTAATGGTATATATAGGCACCAAATGCAATTACAATAGCTTTAATAATAAAAAAGCAAACTTAGAAAGGAGGAATCAAGAAAGCGTATTCCTACAAGAGTATCCCAAGGCGATCCAAAATTTCGTACGAATGACTAAAGATTTTAGAGATGCTGGAGCATGTGGTTCCCCTAATTGAAAAATGCCACAAATATGGGGAGTTTCCAAAATTTCGTACGAATGACTAAAGATTTTAGAGACGCTGGATCATGTGGTTGCTTATAGCTTATAGCCATGGTTTTCAAATTTCACAAGCCGCAATATTACTAATTGCCCCTGAGCTACCTACTCGGTTTTAAAAAAGGCTTTTTAAAGGTAGATATATGTTCTGCATCTAATATAAAAGAAGAAGTTGATTTGAGATTCTCCAAAACTTGAATGATGTGTAAAACTTAACAAGGCAGTAACTAGCACTGATACAAATGTACCATTTATATTTGTAGCTGACGAAAAATATTCCGCATAGTTTCAAACCACATGGGCAACGATCAACAAACTACAACGAAATATTTAAGCGGGTCTCGCAGAGTGGTTAAAAAGCTTTCTGAATCTTGGGGACGGAATTTTAAGATTTTGAACAGAACTATTTATCCGTAAGTGAAGAAAGTTAAACCAGAACCTGGGCCGCACTTCATAACTTAAATCACCGCAGAGAGGGACCCGACAGCAGCCTTACAGATTTAGAAGACACTGCTATAATGGATTTGCCAATGGGTCCAAAACTTATTTTTTTTTTAATTTAAGAAAACTTAGCCAATTTTCAACAAATTTTAAAACTTCTTAATCAGAATTTTTGGAAAACTTTTGCGTACGCAGTTTTATCAAAGTAGCGACCCTTATTTGCAAAGCAAAACAAGTACACATACCCTGTAATTTTTTTTATTATTCCGTAAAAAGGAACTCGTGCGACCTTATCACGCCTGTCATATTGATAGAATTGAACGCATCCAGAAAGTTTTCATGCGCTATGCTCTAAGTTCCCTTCGTTTTTATGATCCCGTACCATCATACTACTCAAGATGCCTTCTTATTAACTTAAAATCCCTGCAGTCTAGAAGGTCTATTTTGGCGCTATCATTCGTATTCGATATTATTCGTGGTGTTGTTGATTGTCCTAATCTTCTTAACAGAATTTCTTTTTTGTCATGACCAATAATTTAGCTTTATTAGAAAGATAAAGGTTTGGCATTATGTTTTAAAGTGATTTTGGGCAAGTGACCGCTGCGCCTGGCTCGAATAAATTCCAGCCGAGAGGCCCAATTTTTGACCAATTTTTGCTGCAATAAATTCCAATAAATTCACATAACCCCACAAAAAATAGTTCAGCGGTGTTAACTCGTAAGATATTGGAGGTCACGCCACAGGCCCACGCCGCGAGATAATGCGCTCACCGAAAGTTTCCTTCAATAAATTTTTAAATTTGTTGGCTGTATGGCATGTAGCGCCGTCATGTGGGAACCAAAGGTCGTCCACATCAACGTCTCCAGTTCAGGCACGAACTGTAATATTATGGCCGGCTTGTTTTCTGAAGAAATATGGACCAATGATTCCTTTTGCCCACAGAGCACACCAAACAGTGACTTCTTGAGGATGTAAGGACGTTTCAACAATGGCTTGTGGATTATCAACACTCAAAATGCTATAATTTTGTTTGTTAACGTACCAAAATAGTTAAGATTGTAGAAACTAAGTGATCTTAAAAACCGATTCAAAAATTTTGTCATTCGATATTTGAAGAATTTACTTCTCTCTTTAATCTTACTATTTACTCATGCACAGAGGCGTATGTGCATCTCGGCAGCGACAAAATACTGAGCCGAGTCGATATACTTTCGTAGGAGTGTACGTAGGTCTTATATACTGGAAGCAAGCCTTCCATATATCGGAATATGATCGATAGGATCTCGCGCTTTTCGATCGGGAGAACAGCCACATAGATTGGTGGATCTTATTGTGTTGAAACCTGGTGTTACAAACTGCCATGTTTTGATCCCTGCAAAGTCGAGGTTCGTGTGGGTTTCAAAGATCCTTTTCTTGCCTACCTTGGCACTGGTAGAAGATACTGCATCCTGGTTTTGCACAGAGCAGCACACTTACGCAGTAGATGTTAGATAGTTTTTACAGCTCGTGCGGTATCTTCGGAAAGGTACGCATGGTCTTTCAGCATGTTTTCCTTTTTGACTCTTGCTCAGTCTCTTAGGCAATTGATGAAATGATGTGTACAGACAACTCAAATATTTCAGTGGCCGCCAATATCCCTCCGCTGCTAACTACTTCGATACCCAAGAGAGCTAATCCGCCATCAGAGTGCAACAAGCCAGGAGTCAACGTGCAAACTCGTTTCGACGAACTTATATCTCTTAGCTCTGTCCATGAAAAATTTTTAGCTGTAATTAGTTCTTTTCAAAGCGAAGAGAGACTATTATAGAAAAGGTTGAAGATCTAAAGCTGAAGTAAAAGCTGTTCGTCATAAACTTTGTGATTTCAATTCTGCTGCGTCAGTTCCCGCTTTGACTAGGGAAGATCTTCGCAACGATTTCAACGTATTGCAATGTAATATTTCTGCATCAACAAAAAACAAGGGTAGAGTATTTGGATGCCGTTTTCCCCAATTATTCCATCTACCTCTTATGCTGCTGCTGCTGCCGCTGCTGATTCTGCAGATGATAACACCCCAGTTGTCAGTAATGCGAATAATGCTACCGTATGCAAAAAACCTTATCTTGCCTCCGTTGTTGTTATCACCAAGCCGTCAATTAGCGCAGCCAAACAATTTTTCTCTTACTGCTTCGCACCCGGGATAGTGCAATGATGACATGTTTAAACCTGCTGGCGAAAAGAATAAAATACCGAAACGGAAAGCGAACAACACTGTTGCTGGCTGCAACGAAAGCCGCGAACTGGACGTAATGGTAGCTATGAAGTGGATACATCTGTCCTATTTCTACCCACTGCGACTGATGGAAGCATTATTGAATATACATATATAACAATCCTGCTGCTATCGATAAGAGCAATCTCTCGTGCTTTATGTTTGTAAAGAAAGGCGTTGAAATTAAAGGATTGAAGAGAATATCATTTAAGCTTGGTGTAACAGAAAAACACTACAATGAAATCTTCGACGCCTCTCTTTGACAAGAGAACATAAGAGTACGTCCGTTTAAGAATTTTCAAAAAGAAGGAGCGAAACCATTGCTGGCGTTATAGTTTTAACAGAATCTTTGCTTATTGAATGTCACTTTACTGCAGAATTATTTGACTCCCGTACTACTGTAGTGCGATTCACTAACTTATTTTAACGATATTCGCATGGTTAACTCAACTTAACGAAAAATTTAACGATGTTGCTATTCAGCAAATACTTTCTAAAGATTCTCGCACATTCGCCAAATCAGCTGTTGTCGTTAGCTAGTCGATTACCGAAAACTAAACGGCAAAATATTTGATGTTGTTAACTCAATAGGGAAAAGAACAATTCGTGGTTTCAACCTAAATAAAAGATAAATTTAAAATCGGTGATTTGTTTTCTTGTAATTAAAAAAGGAACACTTAATAATGTCATTTGAATATTTGGCATATGATCTATAACGAGGTGACGAAGAAGTATGCGCAACAACAGTGGATTACCGTTTTCTCCGGGATGTGGGCAATCTCTTTCATTTGAATGCAATAGAGTTTCAGGAGCTGTATGTAGACTTGGCTGAATACCTAATTTCTCAGCTTGGCTACCAAATAAGAGGCTCCAGAATAAAAGCAAAATCGACTGAGCCCGTGTAATCTTTAAGCCTGTATGCAATTTAAAATCTTACATTTATATTGGTAGGTTATAGCCGCTTTAAGATTCTTTGCAACTGGTTGTTATCGACGACCCGTAGGTGAGCAATGGCCGAGTAAGCCGGCATTCATCGGAGCGACCGGAGAGCGCATTGAGTGACAATAAATTGAATATCTCCGGAACGAAGAAAAGGTACAAAAATTTTACAGATTATTAAAGGCGAACGTTTTTCTCACAATTCCGCACAAGTTTCATTTTTTTACAGCGTGAAGAAAGCATTGAAATTGCAATTGTTTAAAATAAATTATTGCAAATTCAATTATTTATAACGATTTAATGTTTGTTTTCAATGAGAAAAATAGTGCAAACACTTTTGAATAAGCTCTGAAAGTTTCATCTCATTATCTAATTTAGTTTATGAGATATTAATTTTTTAATTTGATCGTGCACAAAACTTTGATTGTTAATAACTTTAACAATAATTCGAATTTTTGCAAAATATTAATGGGACGATGTAAGCATAACATTCGCTTCATAATAAAATAATTGTATCTGGAATCCAAAATTTAGTGAAATTTTCGGGGATCACTTGACGTGGCTTTACTCTTATACAAATCACTTGTACACAATTGTTGCACAATATTAGCCTAACTGCTGATCAAAACATAATTATTTTCTGTGATTTCAATTTACCTAATGTTAATTGGTGTTTTGACGAGGATGCGAAACTATTAGTACCATGGAGTAACAAGCGAGAGTAAATCTGAGGTACTTGACACTTTTGCCGATTATAACCTCCGCCAGATTAATAGTTGTCACAATGATAGTATAAGTCGCTTACTTGATTTAATTTTCATATACAACGATCTAAATTCTCATGTCGATCCCCTCTCCTCACCCCCTCTTCCGACCTCCATACATCACAAAGCATTATCTATACGCTTTAAACATATAAGTTATATCAAATCAGTAGTTAATACTTCCAAAAACTATATCTTCTATAAAGCCGATTTCGATCAGATATCGCGGTCATTGAGTTCGGTGTATTGGTAATCTGTTTTAAACAAACCCAAACTGTCACAGATCTATGATATTTTTCGAGACAAGCTGGAGGTGACAATTCATATGTTCGTTCCTATAGATCCTGTTAAAAATCAGTCCAAGCCGGCGTGGTATAATGCCAGGCTTATTAATCACAACAATAAAAACACAAAAGGAGACAACCTGTACCGCACATCTAAAAATAATGGAGGACTTTATGCAACTTACAGTCGGTTGCAAAAAGAGTTTTATGCCCTAAACAAATTTCTCTATTACAACTGCATTTCTAAAGTAAAGAGTGGAATAAGGGAAAACAATAAATTTTTTGTATTTTTCTGGGTACCAAAGTTGAATTTCCAATTGGGATGCTTTAGGAGCTTAGTATTAAAAGCAAACAAAAGTTTCTTTTTTTCTCCTACGCGTTTCGGCGTCTTCCGCGCCTTCATCAGGGAGTCTGCATTTTATTGTACATAAAACATAAAAACAAGTGTTAACAAAATAACAATATTTTTGCTTACAACAATAATTACACTTACATTTTTAATTATGTACATTGAAAACAGTAACAACATCAAAACAAATAAAAATATAAAAACGAAAATAAAAATAAAACTCCACATATTGAATTGTACACTACGTTTTTGTCTCTCTTTTTATCCATCACTCGTTATTGCTGTTCTGTATGCGCAGTTTATATTGTCTACGTCCTCCTTAAAATTCATAGTGTGTCGTATTTGTTGTTGTATTCTCAGCCCTTCTAATGTTAATCTCTCCTCTCTTTTTTCTCCACGTCTAATATTTTTGTATTTTCGAAATCGGCTGAGTGTCCGCTATTCGTTAAATGTTGTGCTAATGCTGTTGTTGCCTTTTTGTTCTTCGCGTCCGTTTTATGTTCGCTAATTCGAATTCCGAGTGATCGCTTTGTAGTGCCTATGTATACTTTATCGCAATTTTCACCCAATTTACCATTGCACTTGATTTCATATACTACGTTGTGTTGTTGTTCCTTGTTAATTCTGTCTTTTGTTTTGGCAAACACCGAGTTTAGTGTGCGATGGGTTTTATGTGCAAAGCATATTTTGTCTGTCTGTATATTTCTGCTTATTGTTTTTTTGTCCGTTAGTCCTGGTATGTATGTGATGCCTGTGTATTTTTTGTTTTCGTTTTTGTTTGTGGTTACAATATTTGTGTGCGCCAATGCCCTTTTGTTGTTTGCAGTTGCTAACAGACTCTCTATTGCTGCATTAGGGTATCCATTTTTGTACAATATATTTTTAATTTTCTTAGTGTTCTCATTTTTGAATTCTTGGTCACTTAAATCGTATATTTTATTTATTAAATTGATAGCTGTGTTTCTTTTTTGCGACCACGGGTGGTTTGAATGATAATTAATCATCCTTGACGATGCTATCGATTTTGTATACCAGTTTGTTGTGATTTTATTGTCCATTCGCTGTATTTCCATGTCTAGGAAGGCTAACTTTTTCCCGTGTTCTGTTTCCGCAGTGAAATTTATTTTAGTATGTCGTGCGTTTAGTGTTTTTAGTATGTCTTCCACGTCCTTGATCTTAACAATAGCGAATATATCATCTACATATTTGTTAATGTATTTGATATATATGTCCTTTTGTTTAAGTTCAGCGATGCTGTTTTCCAGTTTATAAACGGAAAAACGAATAGCAGTGGGATTCCGGATATAATGCATCATTTGGGAGAAATATCATCGGATATACAGAAAACTAAAATGCTTGCAGAGTTTTTTCGTTATGTTTATGTTTCTTAATCTGTGATCAGAGTAGAAAATACTACCTGGGGAAGATGGTTTCTCTCCTATTTTATTAAAAAAAACTCTGCTACATCGTTAGCCCAACCGTAAATAAATCGCTGGCTTCTGGTGAATTTTTACCTAATTGGAAAAAATCTTTTATCATACCGATACATAATTCTGAAAGCAAGTCGGGTGTCCAAAATTATCGTCCGATCTGCAAAATCTCCTGTATACCTAAAATTTTGCAAAAACTAATTTACGATTTGATTTTCTTCCAAATTTCAGATCTCGTATCGTCGTATCAGCACGGCTTTGTTAGGGTAAATCTACGGCTACGAACTTGGTTTTATTCTCAAATTTTGTTTTGGAACAATTTGAAGCTGGCAAACAGTGTGATATCATATTCACTAACTTTTAGAAAGCGTTCGATATGGTCAACCATGGAATCCTATGTACTTAAAAAGTTGGACTCAATTGGACTTCATCGAAGCTTACTTAAGTGGTTTGCATCTTATCTGCCTGATAGGACTTAATTTGTTCGTATTAACAATATAAAATCTGATGTCATTAAAGTTGCCTTAAGTGTACCTCAATCCTCATCTTGGCCATTATTTTTCTTAATCTTTATTAATGCCATTACAGATGTTTTGTTGACATCGCGGTTTCTGATGTGCAAATGATCTCAAAATATACAGTCGTATAGATAACGTAACTGACTGCATCAGACTTCAACGATTTAACAAGTTTGGAAACTTGGTGTGATGCTAACTCTTTACCTCTTTATGCTGGTAAATGCCAGCAAATGTTATTCAGTAGACGCAAAGTTGCGATTGCTTTACTACCTTCTCAAATATTTAAAATATAGAATGATTTGGGAGTCATATTTACCCCGAAAATGGCGTTTTTCGAAAAATATAGACTTTATGATTGCAAAGTCTAGGTTTAGTAGTGAGGAATTCAAAGGAATTCCGGCATCATTTTACGCTAAAGAATTTATATTTTTCTCTTGCCAGATCAAAGCTCGAGTATTGCAGCATCAGCTGGGATCCATTTAGTATGGGTTCTTCTTTGAGAATTGAGAAAGTTCAGAAACGTTTCACTAGATTTTCCATTAACTCCCTTCATTGACCTTGTAGTTTGCCTAAATATAAAAGCCAACATTAGAAATGTGAAGAAAAATTTCCTCAGTAATGTTTATAAGGGACATAGTGCCGTATCATATCAAATGCCACTTCTAACTGGAGCTAATATTTTTTAATTGCCCTCCTCGTACCCTTAGACTCAGCAATATGATCCATTTACGTTGTCGCAGGACGAATTTAAGTCTTAATGAACTGCTTACACGTTGTATAAAGCAGTCTCCAAGTCAGGAGAAACTTTTAAGCCAAAACTGAATATGGTGGTGCACTTCTTGAATTGTGAGTACTTGATATCATCGTATTGTATATCAAATATTTATTGTAAGCCGTAGTATATAGTAGTGTATTTAAGTTGCACTTTAATTGATGAATAAATAAATAAACTAAGCAGATTTGCAGGGGAGGGTTTCCAAAGAACACGCCCCTCCCGCATTAATGTCGAGTTTCAGCCATCTGTAAAGATGACAATACTATCAGGTCAAAGGGCAGCAGCCGTTGGCATAGCCTGACTGAATGCACCTGAGCAGGTCATCGTGAAAACGATGATAACGTTGTCTAGATCCCTGATACAGTTGGGTTCTTTGAAGATTTCCAAGGTTAGCTTATCCTCGAATAACTTTTATAAAAACTCCAACCTGTGTTTTCAGGTTTTTACGCACTTTTGGGCTGGTCAGAGCAAAATTTGGTACAAGAAGGAATGTTCATCTAGAACCCGCTTCGCACTACCCGTCTCAGGGATGCAGTTCCTCCTCCGCAAACATCCTCTGCATTTTTGGTGCATAATTTGCCTGGGAGAAGACACTACTCTCAGGGTCGGAGAGCTCCGACAGACTCCTTATTTAGAGACTTGTCTTGAATGGCATTCCGCAACCTCAACCCCGACGACCCTCCAATCGCTAGTCTGGAGGGCCGGGTTCATAACCTGAACCATCTTAGCCCCGGGGTAAACAGAGCCTACTTTTACAACTACGGCCTTGTACTGCGTCACCGATCACGGATGTTCATAGCCGACCACTTTAGTGTGGCTCTGGTACCAACCAGCGTCCTTACAGTCCGGAGGGGTTCCGGGACTCTAGCAGAACGTCAAAAATAACGTTCGCAAGAGGGCCTTCTCCCATCTCCACTGGTACTTTGGTACGGACCTTAGCTCGTTGCCTCGATACAGAATCCCTATAGGAATCATGACTTTCGCAACCTTGGCAAAACTAGGCCTCCCCACCTGGAAGTGTGGCCGGATTCCTTTCGTCACAGGATTTTGTTCCTCCAGCGAAGCAACGTAGATAAGAAAGAAGTTGCGTTTCGTTCCCTGTGGCAAGAAATGTTGTCTTATTTCACCACACCAGAAACCAATTGTTTCAAATAAGATTCTAATATCAACAAATAACGTTGATTACAAAGAAGTTGCAGAAGTCACCATACCAGAACTAATTTGACTTTTGTTGATTGGTGTTACCGCCTAAGCGATTTTGCGCGACTAAGATTTGACCTTCTAAGAGAAGGCCTTCCTCTTCCTTTGCCACCCACACCGGGTACCGCGTTAAATCCTTTCAGATCTGGAGCATACATACAACATGCCCTAGCCAACGTAGCCGCTGAATCTTAATTTCCCGTACTATGTCACTGCCGTTATAAAGCTCATACAATTCATCGTTCCATCGTCAGCGGTATTCAATGTCACAAAGATCTAAAGGTCCAAAAATCTTTCGGAGAATTTTTCTCGAACACTCCAAGGCTCGTACCATCCGATCCTGATAGTGCCCCTGCTGCAGCGCCATACAATAGTGATAAAATTATAGAGTGTGTTCTTGCTTTGTCCAAAGAGGGCTTTACTGCGCAGTTGCCAACATACCAGAAAGTAGCACTTGTTATAGGCTGTAATGCTGGTTCCCAGATAAACAAAGTACTCCACTTGTTCGAAATTGTAATTGTGAACAGTGATTCGGGAGATAAGACGAAAGTGCGCTGACTATTTATTTGATGGTAAGAGATACTTAGTTTTGCCCTCGTTCACCTCCAGGCCTATACTATTCGCTTCTTTATCCAGTTTGGAATAGGCAGATAAAACGGCGCGGTTGTTGAGGCTGATGATATCGATGTGCTGATGATACCCAGAAGTTTCCCGTTCTTATAAAATATGGAGCCTGAACGGTTTAATTCTGCAGCTAGAATTATCTTTCCTAACATAAGGTCAAAGAAGTCGCACGAATTGGAGGCATGCTGTCGGAAATTTCGGCTCGGGGAGGTCCTTCCCGATTCTGACGGAGCTGGTGGTGTTGTTCCATGGCATTTTATATAGCCGTATAGTTTTGGTGGGATACCAAATTCAGGAATTGCGGCAAACAGGCAGCTTCTTTTCTTGCTATCGAAAGCGGATTTGAAGTCGGCAAAAAGATGGAAAGCTTGCCAGGTCTAAAGCCACACTCCACACTCTAATCGGAGGACTTCAGTCGTTCGGTAGTTGGCGCATATTGCAGGATCGCTTTTGTGGATTGGGCAGAGTACACTTAAATTCCAATCAGCTGGAATGGGTTCGTCCGACCATACTTGTGGAGCTCTGCTGGCAGCCCGTCGCCACCGGCGGCCTCATTGTGCTTTAGCCGTGCTATTGTCTTTGGAGTTTCGTTTAGGTCGGGCACCGGTACTTCCCCAACTAGCACATATAGTCGCTGGAACGGATCTGCTACTATTGTGGTGACTTTAAAGTGTTTTCTCACTAGTCACGAGCACGTAATAGGAACGTATTTATTACGTGGTTACGACCAAAATGGTGAATAACAATCGGTAGCCGCAACGTTCCAGCGACGTTCATGTAAGCTGTCACACAACGTTTCATTGACGTTATGGCTACGTAGCAGCGTTGGGGGCTGCGACTCTCAGGGACTTTCGTACCTCCCTTTTATTTTGTTGCCAGCTTTTACTCGCAACTAATTTTGCTATATTTGTCTCATAATTACGTGTATGGATTTCTTTCTATTTCCCTAACAACCTTAATAGAGAATAAAGTAAGACGACATGAGATGACATGTTGATAATAAAAAAATATAAGAAGGAAAAATGCTTAATCTTTCGATAGCATGTAAACAAAAACAAAAGCGAAAAAATTTACTGTATAATATAAACATAAAACTTTGAAAGTTGAACACCCTCTGCAAAAATTTTAATTTTTTATAAAAGTATTCTCAATAAAATATCTACGAACATGAGCGAAAATTACATGTCAGATGCCGAAAAGTTTTTTTATTATCTTATGTTACTCCTAAAACAAAGACCAAAAGTTAATTGTGGAAATTATGTTAAATTATTCTTGGTTTTTTAGTCAATTTAATGGCGGCGTAAGTTTTTCTTAAAGAATGTCGGGTTTCGGAATAAACCACTTTGAAGTCATATTCACCAAAAAACAAGACTTCGAAGTAATTTTACATGACGATAGTAACGACAACTAAAGATAAGTAACTTAAAAGTTAGTTACAAAGCACATCATATTTCCATCTGGAACTCCATCCTCGCTCGGGATAGCAACCATAAATAATATTGTAGCTGCGAATTGGCGGTATTGTCGTTGTACAGCTAAAAAGAAGTTTGACCTATTTTAAACGCCAGTACTCTTTACCTCGACTGTTGGACAATTTTTTTAACACTTTTCCAAAATTTCATATGTGCGATGTGATAAATCCTGTTGGATGTTTTTTTTCTGTTGCTGTTTTTCGGGTATTTTGCATTTGACTAAAAGTGATATATATGTAAATAAATGTAAAAACTATTTAGTATTTCGTATGATAGCCGCTACCTTTAGATACAGCTTCCAAGTATTTTTCCCATTCCTTTTGCAAAACCTCCTTGAGTTTATTTTTTTGATCAAATTTTGTGTTCACGCAATCTATCTTCAAGGTATGCCTAAAGGTTTTCTATATTCTTTCACAACCAAAAACAAAATTGGTAAAGAGCTACCGAAAGACTCTTTATGCGCTACGAGAATGTGTAATATAATCAGGACGGGGGAATTCAAATAAGGTGGTGTTACTATAGCAATCGATTAAATTTTTTTATTCACCATGCGTGTATTTTTAAAAGCAAAAACAAAATATATCTAAATTTTCACAACTCTAGCACAAAAGGAAAAACAAAATACAGGGGAATTTGGAAGATGTACTTTTAACACCACCTTATATGAATTCGAGTTAGAATCAACCTAATGTTTCATATACCATTTTTACATATGAAATGCAATGCAATGTAAGTATGACAGAAGCTATACAGAACCGACGAAACGAATTCTGATTCGACGAAAGCAGCATAACGCTAGGCTGTTGGTTTGTTTCCCCTAGAAATTTAGAATACGCTTATCAGTTTTTGTTTTAAAAATTCTAAAAAAAAATACCCACATATGAATATGCATTTGTATTTGTATGCCAGTGCTAAAATTAAAACACTAACCCCTGAAGACTTACTACAGTTTTTCTTTAAAGACATTGCTATAATACGCCAAGAATGATGGAATACAAGATTGCGCCTTCCGCGGACCGCTACTCCTCTCTTTGTCGATTAGACACCATCCACCTAACTAACTTTTAAATAAATTCCAATAAAATTACGATTATCTGGCAACCATAACTTAGCGAGAGGCACTGTAGTAGTTGCATACTTTATTAAATATCTGATTAATCGCAGCGCAAATTATCTTTGCTAGCATAATGTTAAATAAGTCCCACGATTGGGAGTTACCATGTTTGAAAACTCGTTTGGTATCAAACGGCTCGAAGATGCAACTGGTGGTGTTGCTCAGCATCATTTTTCATAGCCGTATTACTTTTGGCTGGGTAACAAATAAGGAAATTCTTCTCGTACTGTCGAAAAGTGATTTAATGCCGACAATTAGATGGAGTGTGTCCTCTTTTCATTCGAATATTTAAATTTGGTATACATCATTTAATTAGGGAGAGATTAATTAAAAATGCAATATTTTGGAAAATGGGTGTGGTACCTTAAAATCATACTAATTTGTGGTACTCGTAAATCAATAAACGTCGCGACGCGTCGTTCACGGTTTCAAAATGATGTTATACTAGCATACCCGGTTTTTTTGCTGCGCCACTAAAGACATAAATATTTTGTTTAGATATTGAACGGTGCTTGTGGGCTTGCACTATTCTTGATATTTTTTTTTCTAAAGGAAATATGTATTTATCGAATATCATATATCTACGTCAAATAAGCTGGGAAGATATGTAGGATCTATATATCAACTATTATGCATCTTGATCAAATAGTTGCGGAGTTATAAGGAATTTGGCTTATTTATTGTATACACCGCAAACATTTATTTTTCCAAAATGATACACATTTTGGTTTACTTAAAAGGCATGTACATACCCAAATATGATTAATCTGTAGCGAATTAAAATTTTCTCTTCGGTGGATTAGGATACCGCTCACTTTTTCAAATTTATATACATATATCCTATGTTGGGCCCAGATATCACGTGCACCTACTATAAATCGTCATTTCATAAAGATCGGTTGAGTAGTTTGGACGGCTATAAATGAATCCCATTCATTTAATAATTCCATTCAACAAGAACTTTTTATTTGAAATAAAACTTAGCGCTGGGTATTTAAAGTTCCGTTTCACCTGAACTTAGACTCTTGCCTACTTGTTTGAACTAATTTAATTAAACCTAAGTTAAGAAATAAGCTTGAGTTGATTATATAAATAATATAATGAGAGTAAATGGATTATGCCGAATACAGGGGATATGTTTGGACACCAAAAGACTATAAATAAGAAATCATACATATAGCTTATTATTGTATTTTTTATATAATATTGGCCCTAACTATGAGCTGCATTCGATCTTCCCTGATCTCGAGCATCGAAAATCGAATGTCAAATTCATATTATCAGCTGTGCATCCCTGTCGAAATTTTCGTTGCGCATAGAATTTTCTGTCGAGTACCATTTTGATTACGACACTGAATCCTAGGGTTGGGAAATTGCAGAAAATATAAAAAATGTGTGATTGTTGATTGTTTTTCGGAGATCAAATACTATTTTTATACTAGTTTTTCTAATTTTATGCGGGGCAAAGGTCGTAAGTACAAAACAACTACTTTAAATGCTGGTTTCATTGTTGGAAGAATATCCACAAATTGCAAAAGGAACTTGCACAAAGGCTCAAGCCACAAGAAATTGGGAAAAATTGTCGTTGGAGCTGAATTGTTTTGTACCACCTTTTAGAACGACACCAAAGTGAATTAAGGCCAACTAAATTAGTATATTATTCCTTAAAAAAAATATTTAAGCATCGCATTTGCAGGTGTGAACTGACATGGCATCAAAAACAAAAAAGAAAATGTCACATAATAAGGCGGAATACCGAGCAACAAGTGGAGAACGGAACAGACTGCTATTATACACCAATACTGACGAGGCCATAATTGGGTTACTCGATCTTGAAGCCTGTGTTAATCCTCCGGGAGCAGAATTCAGTCTGGATACAACTGGCCAGCAGCTAATTTCGTTGTATCCGTTACAATTCAACAAAGTGTGTCTATACAAGTGAGTCGTCAGTGTCCGTTTTACAATTCAGTCTCATGTTCGTCGGTGTGTTTATTATGTGTAACATTTTTAAGGTAAAGCGGTTGTGCTATTGTTGTACAGTATGCAATGAAAGCTGTTTTTTGGGTGTCTCTATGATGGCATTGTTTATTGTTTATTGGTAGTTAACCCTTGACAATGGTGAAACCCATGAATTTTTATTCACAGTGCTATTAGTTAAACCCCCAAGCTTCTTTGGTTAACTATTAGTCACATAACATCTGATACTGTGAAAATAAAATCCACATTTCTTTTCAGATAAAAGAAAAGTTTGATCATATTGAGAAATTTCATATTTTTAATTACCCCTTTTTGTTCTTCTACAAGTTTTATTAGAAAAATTATGTTCAGCTTTGAGAAGTTTTTTGCACGCACACATACTATTTCCATTTTGTTGAAATGAGACTTAAAATCCATTTAAGCAAAAACATTTGGTTTAGCAATGCTACCAACATTACGATGGAACATGTGTTAGTGATGCCTTACTTTTAGTTTTGGTTAACCTCTCACTATGAATATAGGATGCTGAAGTCGAATTACGCCGGCAATCGGATAACAATAATTTACGTAAATTATCGTACATATGTATGTACGATAGTATTGGAATTATGATATACGGTTACTGCCATATCGTATTTTATAACAGGGTACACTCGATTCTACAGTAATTGGAAACTCTGACAAGTAAATTTCAATGTTTGTACACAAAAAATTGAAAAACATTTTAAGAAACATGGATGCCGTGGTATTATTTTGTTTAGAAAGTCTTAAAGCCGTGCGCAAAATTTGGCAACATATATTCTGCTAAATAAGAATGCTCCTTCATGAAAATGCCTATCATGGTTTTTTGCTGCTGATAAGTTTTTTGAACGAATTTTTTTAGAAAAAAATGTCTTTCTTTTTATTTATTTCGTCACTTTTTACTTAAATGTTTTCTCTTTGATTAAACTATAATATTAATTTTAGAGCTCAAGGCCAGTATAAGGAAAAGTATAATGAAAAAAAAACAACAACAACAGTCAGGAGTGGTAGCAGCTTACATGCCGACTGTGGTCCATTGGCTACGCACTTACCCAGCAAGACTTAGGTTGTGAGTTCGAGTGCCTGTGGAGTCCCAACAAAAAAAAACCTAAAATCATTGACTTTTACAACAAGACCAAATCAAGTGTTGATACTCTTGATCAAGTAAAAACATCGGTGGCCACAAGATGTAATTTACAATGTGCTGGACATAAACGCCTCCAATTATATTCAAAAGGTGTATTCCTTCATATATTGGGCAAAATTTAGCCATCAACGCCATATGCGTTACGATTTTTGAATACAGAATTAGGGTTAAGCTGAGCTATAAATAAAATATAATAAACCATCGAAAAGTTGCGTTTGAAGCGGCATCAAGACGGTCGATCGGTGGATCGAAAAGATTAGATACAAATCGCCTAAATTATGGGAGAAAGATTTCATAAGGGTTGAAGAAATTGGAGTCAACTACTTATTATCCACTACGTATCAGCGCTAAGGACTTCGTGGAAAATCCAGCTAATGGCAAAACGCAGCACTGTTTGGAATACACCACCATTTACCATCCTTTGGGAATTGATTCCGTACATCACTAGCTGTTGTTTGGAGACACTGTTGAAACACCGAGTATAACCGAGTATAACCGAGGGGACCGTCTACCACCAGAACTAGGGAATCGTGTCTCATCTGTTGGTCAACTCAATTTGGCTATGATTTTATGAAATAATTACAACAACAGTATATAAAAAATAAATAAATATAAAAAAATATTAATACTATCTATTGATACCCTTCAGACGTCGTTCTACCTAACCGGAAAATGCATTTCAGATTCTCTCACATATAACTTGTGTATAATTTAATTAACCCTAGAACACACACCCAGAAAATACCACGTAAACACACACCCAGGATACGTTTGTACCCGGGACCTTATTTTGCGGTTTTTATAATGCTTATTCAACCGATTTCTATGATTTTTTTTTTAAATGTATAAGTTAATCATGTCCAACTGCCACCAACCACTGGGTTGGACACGGACATCTGCTGACCTAGCTAGGTAACTGTGTCCAACTGCCACCAACAACTGGGTTGGGCACGGACGTCTGCTGACCTAGCATAACGTGACTTGAGACCTGCTTTGGAATTCGCACTGAGCTACCCACGTCCACTGACTTTGTCAACAAGTAAGACATCCGACACTTATGTGTGGAATTCACTGCACATCAACAACTATATCTCGCACGTAAGTTATGTGTGCGCGTGTGTCGGTGCACATCAACCTATGAGTACTACTTGTGTGCGTGTGTCGGTGTATACCAACCAACATGTAGCTAGCGACGAGTGACCGTTGTGGAATATGAGGTTCCTACTCAAGGCCAACGTTGCAGCGACAGCGAGCTGACTTTTGGTTAGGGTAGAGTTAAGTAAAGAATGTTTTGGTTAGTTCAGTTTGCCCTAGACGTTACTCAAGGAAAGGTCCAGTCACTCTTGTGTTTAATAAAAGTTCAATTAGCAGTAACCCATCGGTGTTATTATTGACCACTAGGAGTGAACTCATAACTGGCGCCCAACAAGGGGCTTACAAGCAGATCAGCGGCATCAGCACCAGCTTTAGCCTCAACAATACCACAAAATAATTGACAGCGGCGAGGGAGCAGGACTGGAGATTGATTAGAATTAAACAGCCAGCAACAGACATGTAAGTGAGTTGTTTAGCCAAAATTTTTTTGAGTGCAAAAAATTGTGCCAGAATTTTTATCTACACGTAAAATGCGAAATTTCGAATAAAAGCGACCACTCAGTGTTAATTTCAGTTTGTGAAGTAAATTGGTATTTTCTTTTCTTGTTACTGCTGCGCTGCAGCTGGGTAAATTCATATACGCCGAAAGCTGGCAGTGGCAATAAATCGCGTTCAACAGTGCTCCTAATAGTTCTGATCCTTGCCAATTTGAAATTGTAAGTAGAAATAAAGACTCCCACAACAGGGTAGGGCGTTGATGTCAGAAATAGACGACGACTTGTTGAAAGCTTTTGAAAAGCTAAAAGTTAACGACGAACCAAACGTAGAAGCAAACATGCAGGTTGCAGAAATTCAGGAGATAGTAAGCGCAGCAGTGAGCAATGCACTGGCGCAAAGGGAAACCCAGATAGTTGGCAGAGAAGCAGCATGGAACAGCATGCTCGCTAGCCATAAGCAGGAGATGGACAAGAAGTTAGAGGAAATGACTAGGCAGCTAAAGAAGACTAACATTTCCATCCCTGAAGTAGAGGTCTTCCAAGAAATAGGCCTTAACGGCACAGTATGCAGTGAATCTTTAGATGCGGTAAAATCGTTACCGGAATTCAGTGGTGCCCAGGAGAACTATGTGTCATGGCGGCAGGCAGCACACGCTGCTTACAAAATTTTTGAAGCTTTCGATGGTAGTTCGCGACACCACCAGGCCGTATCGATCATAAGGAATAAAGTTCGAGGGTCGGCCGACGCGGTTTTATCTTCGTTCAACACCGTGTTAAACTTTCGGGCGATAATAAGTAGACTAGACTTCACGTATGCAGATAAGAGGCCAATCCATCTTATCGAACAAGAATTAGGCTGCCTCAGGCAAGGGAACTTGACTATACTTCAATACTACGACGAGGTAGAGAAAAAATTGACATTGCTAACAAACAAATCGATAATGACGTACGACAGACACATGGCAGCTTGCATGAACACCAAGTACCGGAACGACGCACTACGTGTGTTCATTTCCGGCCTGAGGAGGAATTTAACAGATGTGTTGTTCGCGGCTAAACCGCAAGACTTACCGTCAGCCTTAGCGTTAGCTCAGGACGTCGAGGCCAATCACGAACGTTATAGTACGTTCGCAGCGAACTACGCCAGATCTGTGGAAGAAAAAGTTTACAGGCCCGATCTGCAACGGTCGCTAAACCGACATCGGAATAGGACAAGTGAACAAAAGATAGTGCAGACTAGAGTAGTGAACAAAAATCCATATTTTACCCGAGGGCACGGGAAACCAAAAGAGACGGGGGGCCAAGATAGGGTCGAACCAATGGAGGTAGATCCTTCCTCATCAAAGTTTAGACAGTCAAGGGAGTCACAAAGAACTCCAAATCTAAATAACCGCGGAAACAAAGGACCGAACTCTTCAGAACGAGTATCAGGTCGGCAACGCCAAAGAGTGAACAATATAACCCAGCAGGGTAGTGAACCAACTAAACCGGACTACCATAAAGCGGCGGCCGAAGCCGTAGCAGAAGTAGATGATGAAAATGAACCTGGGTACGAAAGTGGCTGTGTGAATTTTTAGGCAAAAAGGGAAAAATCTAAAATTTTTAATCGACACTGGGGCGGCCAAGAATTACATTAAGCCCGTAAAGGAGCTTAAAGGTGTGACTCCGGTCGGAACCACTTTTGCTGTGAGCTCCATCCACGGCTCCAACAAAATAAACGAAAAGTGTTTTATAAATATATTCGGAAAAACGTCACCGTTCTTCCTATTAGAAACCTTGTCATTGTTCGACGGGATTATAGGCTTTGATCTCTTAACAGAGGTAGGCGCGTCCCTGGACTTAAAGGCGAATAAAATAATGTATAGCTCCATGTCTGAGAGCATCCAGTACTATAGGTGTGATGATGTCAATTTCACTAAGACTGAAGACATTGCAGTACCAAGTTCAATTAAACACCAGTTCGTAAATATGATAAAGAAAAGAATGAAAGCATTCACCGACGCCGGTGAAATACTACCGTTTAACACTTCAGTCGTAGCAACAATACGCACTGAAGACAATAACCCAATTTATTCAAAACTTTACCCACATCCAATGGGTGTGTCTGACTTCGTGAACAACGAGGTAAAAGAATTGTTGAAAAATGGCATAATCCGCCCATCAAGGTCCCCGTATAATAATCCCACTTGGGTTGTCGACAAAAAGGGGCTAGATGAGTCGGGTAATAGGAAAAAACGGCTGGTAATTGACTTTAGGAAACTAAATGAAAAAACAGTCCCGGACAGGTATCCGATGCCAAACATTGACTTAATATTAGCAAACCTGGGAAAAGCCAAGTATTTCACAACGCTTGACTTGAAATCAGGTTACCATCAAATTTACCTTGCGGAACAAGACCGCGAAAAAACTTCTTTCTCTGTGAATGGGGGAAAGTACGAATTTTGCCGGCTGCCCTTCGGCTTAAAGAATGCGGGAAGGATATTCCAACGGGCGATAGATGATGTCCTGCGCGAATAGGTTGGCAAGACATGTTATGTCTACGTTGATGACGTGATCATCTTCTCCGAAAATGCGTCGGATCACGTCAATCACATAGACTGGGTTCTCAAAAAACTGTGCGAGGCGAACATGAAGGTCTCTAGAGAGAAAACAAAATTTTTCAAAGAAAGCGTAGAGTTCCTTGGATTCATTATAACCCAAAGTGGAAATCAAACAGACCCAGAGAAGGTTAAGTCTATCCAAGACTACATAGAGCCAAAAAATTTGTTTGCCCTCAGGTCCTTTCTGGGGCTAGCCAGTTACTATCGGCGCTTCATTAAGGACTTCGCAGCAATAGCCAAACCTCTCACGGATATGCTAAAGGGGAACAACGGCTTGGTGACCAAACACATGTCGAGGAAGGTGCCTGTCGTGTTTGACGAAAATCAACGAGATGCATTTGAAAGACTGAAAAACATCTTGGCCTCAGAGGACGTTACTCTGAGATACCCCGATTTTAGAAAACCATTCAACTTAACGACGGACGCCTCCGCAGATGGTATTGGGGCGGTTCTGTCACAAAGTGGCAGGCCAATTACAATGATTTCCAGGACCCTGAAGGAGTGCGAGAGGCATTACGCAACAAACGAGAGGGAATTATTAGCTATAGTTTGGGCCCTGGGCAAACTCAGGCAATACCTCTATGGCACCAGAGACATAAATATCTACACGGACCACCAACCATTGACACTTGCCGTTTCGGACAGAAACCCGAACTCAAAAATAAAACGATGGAAAGCTTTTATTGATGAGCACAATGTCAAAGTTTACTACAAACCTGGTAAAGAAAACCTGGTAGCCGACGCATTATCCAGACAAAAGGTGAACGCACTGCAGAACGAACCAGAATCTGACGTCGCCACAATCCACAGTGAAGCATCATTAACATACACAATTCAATCTAGCGAGAAACCCATTAACTGTTATGGGAACCAAATTGTCTTGGAGGAAGCTCGATTCCCACTAAAACGATACTTTGTGCTATTCTCAAAAAAGACGCGCCATATAATCCACTTTGTTAACAACAATAGCCTGATTGAGGAGGTGAAATCAGCTGTAAAACTAAAGGCGGTAAACGCAATTCATTGTGAGGTCCCTGTTCTGGCAGCCATCCAGCACGAGCTAGTAAAATCCTTCCCGACAACAAAGTTTTGGCACTGTAAAAAAATGGTGCCGGACATTTTCGATAAAGGGGACCAAAAGGAAATTGTAGTCACCGAACATAACCGCGCACACAGAGCCGCCCAAGAGAATGTGAAGCAAATCTTGACCGAGTATTACTTCCCAATGACTAAACTAGCTAATGAGGTGGTGACAAACTGTAAAATCTGCACCAAGGCCAAATACGATCGCCACCCAAAAAAGCAAGAAATTGGGGTAACCCCAGTACCGTCATATGCAGGAGAAATGCTCCACATAGACATATTCTCAACAGACAAAAAACACTTCCTCACGTGTATCGACAAATTTTCTAAATTTGCGGTGGTCCAACCGCTACCATCTAGGACGATAAATGACGTAAAGCCCCGCATCATACAATTTTTTTTTTTTTTTTTTTTCTGTAAATATTTATTGAATCTTCTCTGTAAGAGACTAACAATAAGTTTTAAAATCTTAATTTAATTCTTAAACCTACCCCCTATTGGGGGAATGTGTTTGCTAAACGGGCCCTTATATTAACTGCCGGGCTGGAAAATCATTTCGTCTGAGTCGAGTTTGTGTTGCTTCATCGGTGAGTGATTGTGCTAGTTGATTTGGGTGCACGTTTAGCTTGTCCAAATACTTTTCTTTGATTTTCGCTATTTCATCTTGAACGGATGGGATGTTGAGGTCTTCATGGATGTTCTTATTCCGAATATACCACGGAGCTCCGGTGAGTGTCCTAAGGATTTTTGATTGAGCCCTTTGAATGATGTCCACATTACTGGCGCATGCATTACCCCACAACTGTGAGCCGTACGTCCAGCATGGCTTTATAATACTTGTGTACAGAAGTACTCTGTACTCCAGTTTTAGTGGGGATCGCGAGTTCATGAGCCAATGAAGGCTATTGGCTTTCAGTTTCATTTGGGTTTTCTTAGAATCAATATGCTTGCGCCAAGTGAGGCGCCTATCGAGATGTACACCGAGATACACCACTTCATTGGTCTGCGGGATCGTAATGCTATTTAGGGTCAATGGCGGACAGGAATTCCTATTTAGTATGAAGGTGACGTGTTTACTCTTTTGCTCATTGACCCTGATGCGCCAGTTGGCCAACCACTTCTCCAGGAGCAGTAGGTACTGAGCTAGAAGTCTGGTTGCATTGTTTGGGCATCGAGATCTGCTAAGGATAGCAGTGTCATCCGCAAAGGTTGATAATGTTAGACGGGGATCTGTCGGTATGTCTGCTGTGTAGAGAATATAAAGGAATGGCCCAAGAACGCTTCCTTGTGGAACTCCAGCTGCGATGTCAAATTCTCGTGTTATGAATCCGTTTTGTCGTACGGCAAAAACTCGATGACTATCATAGCTTTCAAGAACTTTGTGTGTGTTCGCAGGAAGTAGCTTCCGTATTTTATATATCAGTCCGTCCAGCCAAACGCGATCAAATGCTTGAGCGACGTCAAGAAAAATTGCCGAGCAGTACTCTCTTCGTTCGAACGCCGTCCTTATCTCCGATGTTAGACGGTTAACTTGTTCTATAGTCCCGTGTTGGGCCCGGAATCCAAATTGATGCGAAGGTATAATTTTCCTCACGTGTGCACCAATCATGAGCAGCAAGGTTTTTTCAAAGAGCTTTGAGAAGCAAGGTAGCAAGCTTATTGGCCTGTATGAACATGCTTGTGTTTTGTCCTTTCCTGGTTTTGGTATCTTTATTATGGTCGATTTCTTCCAATGTGTTGGAAAATGGCCATATCTCAAAATAGCGTTAAAGTGATTTGAGATGTATGTTATGGCAGGACGCGGAAGTTCCATGATCATCTGTGGGGTTATTAGATCATGCCCCGGTGATTTCTTTAAGTTCAGTTGCTCTTTGACGACTTTCATAATCTCAAGTGGATGCACTTTTATTGGTTCTGTTTGTGAGACAGCAGGGAGTAAAGGTAAAACATATCCGTTTGATGACGCGTTGGCTGAAATACGTTTTTTAGGTGAAGTGAAAAAACATTTGCTTCCCATTTCCCATTGTGGTCTCTTAAAGGCGCGTCGACGTTCGTTGGTGGCTGTATACTAGATTTAGCTTTCCATAGAGAACACTTTGCGCTGGTTGGTGACAAGCTTTGAATGTATTTCGCATGAGCACGCTGTTCTTCAGCCTTGAGGGATCTGCTTAGTTTGCGGGTTGCGTCTTTTAGTCGTTGTTTTGCAGCAGGTGATCTGTGGTTCTGCCATTCTCTGCGTAGGCGCCGCTTCCCAGCAACAAGACGTTCTATTTGACTATTTGTAATTTGATGGTTTTGCTATAGATTTTTCGTTTTCATTTTTGGAGTGGCCTGATAAGCAGCAGATGTAATAATTGAATTTAGAGCCTTTTCGGATTCTTCAATGTCTTTTTCACTTCTTATACTTGGGTTAAGCTCAATGTGGCTACTGATGTACATCCTATATTTCAGCCAGTTTGTTTTGGGAGACGTAAGTCTCAATGGGTATTCTTTAGGCCTCGGACACTCCTGCAAGGAAAAAATAACAGGAGAATGATCTGAAGCTAGGTCCGAAAGGGCCTCTGACTCTATCAGGTTATTTTGGATTCTTCTTGTTACGGCAAAGTCTATAAGATCGGGAATCTTTGTAGGGTCTGTTGGCCAGTAAGTCGGTGTTCCTGGTGACGCATAGCCAAGGTTGTTTGATGTATCAATAAGTGCTTTATAGAGTTGCCTTCCCTTTGGATTAATCAAGCGGGAACCCCAGTGGGGATGCTTTGCATTATAGTCGCCCGCTGCGATGAAGCGATTTCCAAGAGTGTTGAAGAAGTCCATAAATTGTTCAACCGTAATGGAGAAACGTGGAGGACAGTACACTGCGGACAAGGTTATATTGCCAGAACTCGTAACCACGCTTATTGAAGTGGCTTGCAGGTAACTCATAGCAAACTGTGGAAGAATATTGTGCTTGATTCGCCTTCTTATTAAAACTGCTGTCCCGCCGTGCGCTTTCCCATCCGGATGATTTTTTGTATATATATCGTATCCTGATATGTGGAAGTGATTTTTGCTTGTTAGATGCGTTTCGACAGAGAGCATGACATCGATCTCCTTATCGTTTAAAAACTTCAAAAGCTCTAGTCGGTGCTGAGAAATGCCGTTGGCATTCCATAGACATATTTTTAACGGGGGCATTTATTTCATCTGTTTGTCAGCGAGCAATTGGATGAGCTGATTTTGATTTTTCATAAGCTCTTGCATAGTTGATTGCATAAAAGTCATGAAATTCATCATGTTTTGTTGCAAGGAGCCGATTAAGGTCTCAATACTGTTAAGAGTGTTGCCGGAGACAGGTGCTACGGTTGGTGCAGTTGATTTAAGGGCGGGTTGCTGAAGTCTGGTTTTGACCGCATCAGCAAATGAAACGCTGGAAGTAGCCTTAGAGTGAAACATGGGTGCACGTGAGAAGCACACTTCAGATAGAGTTTGAGATTGCGTAAATGTTGGTTGTCCACGAATCGGGGTTTTTTGAACTAGTCGCTGTTTTAATTCTTTATATACAGGGCATCCCCTATAGTTAGCTGTGTGGTTGCCCCAACAATTGTTGCATTTTTTCATGGAAGGATCGTTCTTATTTACAATGCATGATTCTGTAGCGTGAAGGCCTCCGCAATCCACACAAACGGCGCGTAAGGTGCAATATGTTTTTGTGTGTCCGAATTCTTGACAATTGGTGCACTGGACAGGGCCATTACGCTTATGGGGCTCTTCCACAGTAACTCTACGGTGCAAGAGGTACTGCAAGTTGTAAATGGGGTGAACAGTATTTTTTCCAAGAGGCTTACTTTCTGGCTCCAGCTCAACTTTGAACATAGGCTGTGGTACCCTATTTCCGTTGATTATGTTTATAACCGCCTTTGCGTTGAACTTCTGGAGTTTTAGGGCATTTAGGATTTCCGCAGGTTCAACAGTAGCCTCGATACCTTTGACTACGACTGGAATGCCTTTTGCACTTTTAAGTTGGTACGTGTAAAAATTTATCTAAGCATCGTTAAGATATTTAGATACCAGCCGCTAATGCTCTTCCGAGTGTATTTGCAGTTTCGTCTCGGGAATATTGCCCTTGGTAAGTGAGATTATGTGAAAAGTGTTTTCACCGATTAGCTGCACTAGTTTTTTTACTAAAGCATTTGAGTTTTGCCCGCGGATATAAATAGGCGGGGGCTTGGCCTTACTAGTCGTGGGCATGATTTCTGTATTGCCCTTGTCCTGAACTGTGTCGCTAAGCAAAGCAAATCTATTGTTGCTTAGTAGAGACTCCTTCTCTCCTTTACTTTCTTCTCGAATTGATTTGGCTTTATTTCCTATTCTAGAATTTTTGGGGCTCAGCTTTCTTTTAATTTGGACATACCGATCCATGCCTGTCTGCACAACTGACCTAGTTCTTGACGCTGCTGATGTTTTTGGTGTTGAAATCGTTTTTTGCTTAGTTGACATAATCGATGGTTGCGCTGTGGTTACTGCTGAAGTCGTTGTAGAGCTGGTATATGTGAGGGCGTTCACCGTCGTTGGCGTTGCCCGTGACGAAACTGCAGTCATAGTGGGCAGCGAAGAGAGCGAGGCGTATTGCTGATTCCATGACATGCTAGAATCAGTGGTGATGGGAGTAGTCGAGCGTTCTCCCTCTTTAGTTGTTATTGTCGGTGGTGTTCTTGCGGGTACCGGTGAGACATACGAAAAGTAAGCGTTGTTGCGTTGTATAGAGAGGCGACGTTCTTCTTCGTCTCTTTGGCGCTGAGTGCGAATATCATTTTGACTCATACTGCAGTTTTCTTTATGAGCTGAAATTTATCGAAATGCTCGTACGCTTGCATTTATTATCTGCTAGCGTTATGCTGTGTACTATATTATATATATATATATATATATAATATTAATGTTATTTTATTCTTCTTGATTTTTTGTTTTCTTTTTATTCTGCTGAGTTTTTACAAGTTGACCAACCACGGAACGAATTTAAAAAACACGTCTGCACTCGTCAACTGTTAAACACTACTACAATTGATGAACATATTTTCCAAGACGAAAATAATATATTGCGACAACGAGGCATCTTTCAATTCAGAAACGATCACGTCATTAATGAAGAACCAGTTTGGCGTAGACATAGTCAATGCGCCACCGCTTCACAGCACATCTAACGGGCAAGTAGAGCGCTTTCACAGCACCCTCTCAGAAATTGCCAGATGCTTAAAGCTCGAGAAAAATATCGATGACACGGTCGACCTGATTTTGCAGGCGACAATAGAATATAATCGAACCATTCACACGGTTACTAATGAAAAACCAATCGATGTAATTCAGGCGGCCCCGATGAGTTCAGGAAAGTCATTAGAAGCAGAATAGAAAAGGCGCAACAGGTGCAACTAGAAAGGAATAACCCAGCCAGACAAAATAGAGTATTTGACGTAGGGGAACAGGTATTAGTAAAATCAAATAGGAGACTTGGCAACAAGATTACGCCTTTGTATACAGAGGAAAAGGTAGAGGCAGACCTGGGATCCACGGTCCTCATTAGGGGGAGGGTGGTCCACAAGGACAACTTGAGGTAGCCATCGGATGAAGCCGTCCTCATGAAAGAATTTTAGTACAATTTTCTATCAGCGCTCACCTTATCTATTCAATTACTAAATTCATATTTGCTTTTAGGGTACCCCCCCAGATATATCCTTGAGATAATTTCCATACTAGCGACCGTAAGTGCGAAACTAACCGACTATTCCCACTCGCAATACATCCCTATAAAAGACGGAGACGTAATTTTGTGGAATGATTACGGATACTTGAAGCATACCACAGACTTGGAGCTGTACCGAAGAATGACGAACGAGACCCAGGAAATGATGACAATGTTCCCTCAATCACATATGCGAAAAATAATCGAGATCGATATCAGACATTTGGAGACACTTCTGACCGTAGTCAGGGTACACCACAGAAACGCAAGGAGTCTTAATTTTTTAGGCACAGCATTGAAAGTAATTGCAGGAACCCCTGATCACGAAGACTTAGAGCGGACGAAGTTTACAGAAATACAATTAATACAATCAAATAATAGACAGATAATTATAAACACCCAGACACAAAATCAAATCAATAACCTAACAGAAACCGTAAACAAGATTTTAGAAAATACCAAGAGGGAGCACGTCGACACGGCCCATCTATATGAGGTACTATTGGCAAGGAACAGAATTATTATAAACGAAATCCAAAATGTGATGCTATCACTTACCTTGGCTAAGAATAACATAATAAATACAATAATTTTTGATGACGTAGATTTAAAGACAATTTTGGCTGAGCAAATCACAGGGACTAGTATAAGTGAACTAATTGAAATGTCTAGCGTTAAGGCCTTACAAAATGACAATGTAATACACTTCATTATTAAATACCCTATTCCAAAAAGAGTATGCAGCAAGGTCACCATCTTACCTGTTGTCCACAACGGTACCGTCCTACAGCTGACAGATAATATCATAGCAGAGTGCGTAACTGGGGTTATCGCCGTCACCGAGTGCAAGAAGGCGACAGCATCGACGTTTTGCAAGGAAGCACTGGGCTCTACATGCGCTCAAGAGTTACATGCCGGAGGAGTAGCCCACTGTATCACGCAGCCCAGTCAACTGGAGGCGATAGAGCTGGTGGACGACGGAATCTTAGTCATCAACGAATGCACAGCGAGAGTTAGCATAGACGACGGTGCTGCAAGGACAGTAACCGGGACATATTTGCTGACGTTCCAGAATGTCGCTTATGTAAACAACACCAAGTACTTAAACCAAAACAGCGTAGTGCAGCGCTCAGCGGGGATCGTGTCCATGCCAACCATTAACATCACAGAAAATAGAGCACTTCTAAGCCTACCATTTCTACACCGGCTGAGCGAGACGAACCTCCACTATATCGAAGAGATGAGGAGCGAGTTGGGAGCACGGCCCGGTGTAACCATGGGACTCGGCTTCAGTTTATGCGCAGTGTTAGTTTGCGCCGTCGGCTTTTGGCGTCATAGACGAAATAAACAAAACCTGGCGATCCTTCGAAGGGCACTGGCCGATTTGAACAGGAACGAGGACGCCCCTGATTTAAAAGGGGGAGTAGTTAATCATGTCCAACTGCCACCAACCACTGGGTTGGACACGGACATCTGCTGACCTAGCATAACGTGACTTGAGACCTGCTTTGGAATTCGCACTGAGCTACCCACGTCCACTGACTTTGTCAACAAGTAAGACATCCGACACTTATGTGTGGAATTCACTGCACATCAACAACTATATCTCACACGTAAGTTATGTGTGTGCGTGTGTCGGTGCACATCAACCTATGAGTACTACTTGTGTGCGTGTGTCGGTGTATACCAACCAACATGTAGCTAGCGACGAGTGACCGTTGTGGAATATGAGGTTCCTACTCAAGGCCAACGTTGCAGCGACAGCGAGCTGACTTTTGGTTAGGGTAGAGTTAAGTAAAGAATGTTTTGGTTAGTTCAGTTCGCCCTAGACGTTACTCAAGGAAAGGTCCAGTCACTCTTGTGTTTAATAAAAGTTCAATTAGCAGTAACCCATCGGTGTTATTATTGACCACTAGGAGTGAACTCATAACTTATATTTTAATATATAACAAGTATTTTGTCTTTTGTTTCATTCGAATATTCCTACTGGTTCCAGCGATATGGGCAAATAAAGTCAGGACATGCAACAGTGGATTTTTGTTTTTGTTGTTGTCCTGATAAATGCAAAACAAAATAATATAATTTATAATAATATACTTGTAGAGTAACAACCAATACACATTTTGGTTTTTATTTCATTGAAATATTCTACCTGGTTCAAAAGATATGTGCAAAAAGGTCGCGCAAGGTATGGGTACGTAGGTAGCAAATACACTGGTATAACTGGTTTTTGTATTTTATATGCAGCTGCAAGGGTTGTTTTCACACGAGGTGTTGTTATAAATGCTGCCTGTTGATATTTTCATTATTGTTTTGGTGCTCAAAAGTGTAAGAAGTGAAAATATAAGTGAAAATAAATATAACTGAAACTATAAATAACTGGATACGAAATGACTTCAAGAAGAAACGAATATTTATCAAGTGCAGCATATAGAAGGTAAAAAATGTAAAATAAGTAACAATGTAAACATATACTAATTTTTTTTATTATGCAGGCTAACTGAGGAACAGCGAGAATCATATATACAATCTTTATTTGATGAAATTTGTGACGATGGCGCTCCCTATGACTTTGACTCAGAAGATGAAGAAGAAATTCAAATCAATGACATTGAAATTGCTGATGACGATGCTGAAGTTTCGCAAAGTGCCGCAGAAGTATTGCCTGATTATGCGGACTATGAGGATGATGAAGAAGACGATGAAGAAGAAGAAGTAGAAGAAAATAATGAATTACCTGCTAGTGCCGAAAAATTTGTTGCACGTGATGGTACTGAGTGGATGAAAGAACCAAATGTAAGTCGCCAGGTACTCAGACAAAATATTATAAGAGAACGTTCTGGACCAGCTAGATGCACTGAAATGTTGTCAATAGAGCAAACATTCAAATGTTTCATGAACGTTGAAATGGCTGATATAATTATGCGCCACACAAATAAGTTAGCAAAAGAAACTTATAATGCTTACAACAATGCGCATCCAAACACAACTCCTAAGTCATGGACGCCTGTGTCAATAACAGAGCTGTATGCATTTTTTGGCATACTTATTATGACTGGTGCGAACCATAGCAATGGAGAACATGTTCGAGATTTATGGAGCGTCAAAAACTATCCTTTATATCGCGCCACAATGGGAGTCAACCGTTTCTGTTCGATATTGTGGTTCCTAAGATTTGACGATAAAAACACTCGTGCAACACGCTTACTAACTGATAAAGCAGCACCGATCAGTGAGTTAAGGACGATGATGAACAATAATCTTGCTGCACATTACAAGCCCAGCTCATGCTTGACGATTGATGAACAATTATTTCCTTACCGTGGGCGCACACGGTTTACGCAGTACATACCGTCAAAACCTGCTAAATATGGTGTCAAGGTTTGGTGGATTTGCGATGCCACAAATGCATATCCACTGCATGGACAAATATATACTGGCCAAGCAGAAACTGGTAGGGAAACGAACCAAGGCGAACGAGTGGTGAAGGATTTGTCTACCAAATACCAAGGAAGTGGCCGAAACATTACAATGGACAATTTGTTTACGACCTTGCCAGTTGCAGAACTGCTTCTCACCTGGAAACTCACGATCGTTGGAACTTTGCGCAAAAACAAATCATATATTCCTCAAGAAATGAAGCAGAACAAAAACAGGACAATTGGTTCAACGACATTTGGCTTCAAAAATAATGTGACAATGTGCTCTTATGTTCCCAAAAAAAATAAAGCAGTAATTTTTCTTTCGACCATGCATAATGATGCTGAAATAGCTGACAGTGGGAAACCTGAAATAATTGAATATTATAATCGTACCAAAGGTGGTGTTGATCGAATGGACCAAATGTTTGCGGAATATCCAACACAAAGACAAACAAAACGATGGCCACTAGCGATGTTCTTCAACATGTTGGACATTACAGCTCTTGCAGCCTACATTGTCTACGATTTGAATAACCCTATGTTGCCTTGGAGAACAAACAACAAGCGTAAGCAGATCCTGCGCAGCTTGGCTGAAGCATTGTGTATGCCCATTATTGAAGCCAGAGCCATAAATCGTCAAGTGACGCGAAATTTTTCGACTAAAATTGCTATTGAAGCATATTTCAACCGACCGGTGGAATCAATGGTGTCAACAGCAGCATCAACATCTGCCGCAGCGCGCACGCCAAAACCTGTGTCCGGATCTTGCTATTTATGTTACGCACAAGAGGAAAAACGCCGTAGAAAAACCAGAAAGCTGTGCGCCAAATGTAAGAAGCCAATGTGTCTTGAACATTCGGTCACATCAACAAATTGCTCTATTTGCCATGATTTTCCTTAGATATAAGATGCATTTTTATAATTTTTATAATAAAAGTCAATAATATAATGTGTGAAATGAATATTTTTAATTTTTCAAATAAAAAAATTATATAAAAAATGTTTTTTTTTTATTATTATGAGGATTTTTACTATTGGGGTACAAACGTATCCCGGGTGTGTGTTTAAGTATATAATGTGTTTGGAAGGCTGTAGCTCCTGAACCAATGGTCCGATCTGGTTCAAATTTTGAATTTGAACTCAAAACTAAATAATCTTCCTAGATCCGAAGAGGTATAGCGGTTCAAAAGTTACAACACTTCAAAGTTGAAAGTGGATACATTTGTACCCGGGTGTGTGTTCTAGGGTTAAATTTGACTTTTCAAGCAGATGGTAAGCCCCATATAAATTAGCCGTGAACCGTCTTGCCGAGTCGAACCGCTTGACACCTATTTTTTAATATTTCATATAACTTGTGTATATTTTATTTAAAACTAGCTGACCCGGCGAACATTGCTCCGCCTTAAAGCAATAAATGAGCAGATTCTTGATTTTATGAGTTTAAATTTTTTATTAGGATAATAAATATAAGTAAGTACCAAAAATCAATTATTGTAATGATTCTTTACTGGCCATGTATTTTAGTGCATAGGTGGCACTCTTCAGTGAAGCACCTTGTGATAGACGATATTTTTAGTTTTATTACTATGTGCAAGAACAAATAACGCAGCTGGTCTTCCGACCCTTGAACATGCCGCATATAATTGACCATGGGAAAAACATGGATTTCCTAGATTTCGACCACAAACTTTCATGGATTGGCCTTGTGATTTGCTAATGGTCATGGCGAATGCAAGACGGATCGGAAATTGAAGTCGTTCAAACTCAAACGGCATGTCGGATCCTCGGAATGAGAACTTCCTCACCTTCAAATTTTCCTTTGAGTATCGTCGCGTAAATCACATTGTTCATCAATTTACTTACCACCAAACGCGTTCCGTTGCACAGTTTACAGTTCACCTTTAGTCGTAAATTATGCGGTGGTAAGCCATGCACATCCAAGGAGTTTAAAAATTCAATTGGATAGTTGGTGGCATCATCTCCATTTGTTGCACAGTCAATAGATTTGAACGAATGTAGTGTACTAATGACCTCATTCTGAATTATGTAGTGCAATGAGTGCAATGGCTCAGGTGGGGGAGTCAATAATGGCAATTTCACTTTCCCATTAAGGCAGCACAATCTTGGCGTTTCTCCGGTAAACTTCAATACTCGCAAACCACATCCATTGACCCAATGCGAACGCTAGTATGCAAGCAGTAATCAGTGCTGCAATCATATCGAAACGCTGCTCGATTCAAATCAGTACGTGATAAATTTCTCCTTGTGCGTCTAAAATTATCAAGATGTTGATCTCTTAGGTTTGCTCGATGATTTCTCATAGCCAACCGAGCCTTTGCACGGACTGCCTCGCTTTGCTCTTGTGATTGAGAAGCACGAAGTCGAGCCATACTAAAGCGGCGCTCTTCACGTGCAATTTCTTGTACTTCTTCAGTCCTTTCATTCGCAACGTTTTGCATCCTAGTTGCATTACGGCTTTTTCGGGGAAGATTTGATCGTCTTGGACGCGGCATTTTAATGATAATAATATCGGCACAATATTTATAGACACTCGAAACAAACACAAAAACCGGTAAACTTCAAAATTTCTAATTCAATTTTTCACCCAACAACATTCGTAAAAGTAAACAAAATACATGTTAATATTGGCAATTCACACCAATTACATGGATATTGCCCTTCTCCGCTAGATGTCACTACAATTTACATCGATATTACCTTTCGCCGCCAGAGTACATGTAAATATTGATTTTCATACAAAAAAGCAAAAGCAAAATATATTAAGGGCGAAGAAAAAAAATCAAATTTACCGTTTTTTTTGTCGTCCCACGGTAACGGGATAAAAAGTATCTTATAAGCTACCTCCCCACCAATTTTCAGCCAAATCGGTTCAGCCGTTCTTGAGTTATAAGTGGTGTAACTAACACGACTTTCTTTTATATATATAGATGTACTCTGAAAACATATAGAAACCCTCTCCCAAGCCAAACAAATTCATGCCTCAAACCTTCCTGTACATATACGTAAAATATCTGCTAAATATAAAGATCGTATATGTGCATATATCACGATATTTAATATGTACATATGTACATATTTTCTATAAATCGAGGTATACCTGATTTTAGAAGAGTTGGTAATGCTACGCCTAATATCGGGTGTTTTTTTTACAGGTTTGTTTTTCGAATAGAGATAAAACTGGCATTTTGTGGTCAAATCTGGCAACTCTAATGTCATTTATGTTCAGTTTGGTTTGCCATTTCATCATGAACAGGTTGACAGAAGAACAACGCTTGCAAATCGTGCAAATTTATTTCGAAAATAATGGTTCAGTTCGCGAAGTTTACCGCGAGCTCCGTCAATTTTATGGTCGACATAATCGTCCATCAGAGCAATTAATTCGGTTAAGCATGGATCGTTTTCGCACTACGTTTACTCTATGTGATAATACGCATCCGCGGAGACGTCGAACAGTGCGCACCGAAGAAACAATTGCCGCTGTAGAGCAAAGTGTTGAAGAGGACCCGAATGAATCGATTCGCCACCGTGCACAGCAATTGGAGCTTTGTCCATCAACTTTATGGAAGATTTTGCGCAAAGATCTTGGCTTGCGACCTTACAAGATCCAGCTTGTGCACGAATTAAAGCCGCGAGACCATGCAATGCGTCGTGATTTTGGTGTATGGGCAGAAAATGAGATTGATCTCGATGCTGATTTTCATCGCAAAATTTTGTTCAGTAATGAGGCTCATTTTTGGTTGAATGGCTACGTCAACAAGCAAAATTGCCGCATTTGGAGTGAAGATAATCCACATGAGACCCTTGAAACGCCATTACATCCACAAAAACTGACTGTTTGGTGTGCTCTATGGGCTGGTGGAGTCATTGGGCCATACTTCTTCCGCAATAATGCTGGAGAGGTAGTTACCGTTAATGGAGACCGGTATAGAGCCATGATAACCGACTATTTTGTTCCCGAATTGGATGGCATGAATGTGGATGAGTTGTGGTTCCAACAAGACGGCGCTACATGCCACACAGCGCACGTCACAATCGATTTATTGAAGGAAACATTCGATGAGCGCATAATTTCGCGGAATGGACCTGTAAATTGGCCACCAAGATCGTGTGATTTGACACCATTGGATTATTTTCTTTGGGGATATGTGAAGTCGCTCGTCGTCGCCAACAAACCAGAAACGTTAAACACCCGATACAAGAAAAAAATCAAATTCGTTAGCTCTCCCAAAAATCTCACCACACTTATTGTTGCTCAAAATTGGTGCGCCTATAATTACTAATTATTTCCAAAAAGTTTTGACTCCATGCATTTCCTTATGCAACCCCATCACTACACATTAATGATGAGAAATTGCTCTTTAATAGCTGCGCGTTTTTTTATTAGTGTAAATTACTGTTAAATGAAAGCTGGGCGTTATTTTTGTCTGATCTTTATAATTTTCTAATGTCGTTATCTGGGCGTGGTAATGTCCAATTTTTAATACCAACCTACCTTGGGACAAGGTCAAGGTGTGTACCGAGTTTCATAGAGGTATCTATGAACTCGAGTTATCCGACTCACGGACGGACAGAGAGACAGGCATAGCTTAATCCATTTCGCTGTATGCTGTTTCAGTTTACTTTCGGTAGTAACTCCTGCATAGAAGGAAAAATAAACGGTTTAAATAAAAAATAAACCCGTCTTATTATTACTGACGCCCAACATGGGGCCTTGGAAAAAAGAGATAAAGTTTGCACCAAGGTATTCATGGCAGAAATATATTCGGAGCTTTCCCATTGCCTGCCGAAGGACGACCGCCATTAGAAAAAAGATGTTCTAATAATTTTTTGATGTTACTTGCCCTGAGAAGATTTGATCCCGTGACATACCGAATGTAGCACGCATACGCTATTCACTTAGCTACAGCCTGCACCTCTGGTAAAAGGGGTTGACTACCAACTGATTGAAATTGATACTAGAATCCAATACCTCGAAGGTTTAGATATGATTAAGAGTGTAGCTGAATTTGATGGAACAACGAAAAAATCAACAAACTTAACAAAATTATTTTAAAATATTTTTTTAATTCAATTTCATTATACCAAAGTTCAAGTTTCCAGTAGTTGAAAATGTCCATTGTGTGCTGTCAGTTACGGCAGTTTTTAATGCCAAGGAATTTTACCTATTGAAAACGAGGCATATGACTGATCGGCTGACTTCCAAAATGTATGTATGCAATGTTTGCATGCAGTTTGACTGCGATGTGCATACAACGCAGCTATACTTAGTTGAAATTCAAGGCAAAAATATGCAAAGTTAATTTTTACATTATATCACACTTTCTATGCACTAACGATTTTCTCATTTGCACACTCTCATTTCTCTCACGCGGCAAATAAGCATCAACTTACCGTCTTGGTATATTTTAGAACATAATGCTTAGTTTAAAAAATACTCTTATAATATGGAACATAATGCTTTTGTCGTTTTCATTCCAAAGAAAATTTTGGAAGTCAGCTATCGTTATTCAATATTTTCCGGTATCAATTATTCTTTCAAATTTAGGAGACGCAGAATTTTTTTTCAACAATAGTCTTAAAGCCCTGGTTTCACCAAATACTTCTAAACGGAAAAGGTCGAAAAAGTTCCTTATGGCGATGAAAATGGATGTTGAGTCCCTTGGTTTTGTATTGCCTCAGAAAGGTCTGAGGACTGCCCTGAGGAAGGCACTACAATATTAGAATATCAGGAACCTCGAACACTTCCGTTTTTACAAGCATTATTAGGCTTGGCAAGGTATTATAAACGCTTCGTACTCCCATTACTAAACTCTTAACCAAGCTTTTACGGGAGGAAGATGGGCACGCAATCTAAAACGAAAAAGGTGGCATTAGATAAATAGACAATGGACGACTTCAACAAAATTAAAACTCGGTGGTTGCGACTGCCGCTGGTGGTGGATGAATGAAGTTCATGCGGTGATGGCTTCTTGTGGCGGTGTCGACGTAACACTTGACGGCGTAGATGTTGGCTGCGATGCTTCTGAATTGGCGGTGGGTCGATGGGCTTACCGGTGTGCTTTGCTTGGCGGCACCAGGTATATATGTATATATCGGTATTGGGTATCGCTTTTACTAAGCTTATTATCTGCAAGAATGCAAATGTTTATTCACTGTATTCAAGAAATGTACTTATACATACATGTATGTACTATATAAATTTGATAACCACTTGGCTTGACGCTTAAAAAAGTATGAACAGGTTTTTCTTGGTGTTGTCATTTGTTAACCTATGAGTCAGATGCGGAAGCGGCTTTGCCGACGTTGCGCTACCAACTACATAAATTTGGGAAAAACTTTAAAAACTTTACAGTTTCATTGGGTTGATTCGACTAATTACAAGTTTGATAATTCACAAAATTACAATTTTACGAAATTTAATAAATAGAAAAAAAATGTATACGTTAATTTTATGAAAATTCGGTTCAATAATTCATTGCGGCGCTGGCTTAAACGCAATGCCTCCTCCAAAGCCATCCGGGCACTTCAAAAACTAAGACGTCACATCTATAGTAGTAATGAATTTCATATATTCACGGATCAACCGTTGGCGTTTGCTATTTCCGACCGCAACCCAAATCCTAAACTAAATTACTGGAAAGTATTCATTGTTTCAACAATCCGCTGGTCATAGAGTGATACTATTATGCTTGCGTAAAATCTTGTTAACTGTTTCAGGAATTAGGTCGTTATAACGGAAGATCTAGGAAATAATTAGAGGAAAATAACTTTATATAATTCTCCACTCCAAATCACTAATCGATACACTGTCGCCTCTGCCGCAAAACCGTCGCAAAGTCAAAAATGTCATGAAAGTGTTCGATACAGCGTTACAGCTAATAGAAAACTTTCCAAAAAGTATAACTTTTATTAAACAGGTAAGTAGTTTAGGAGTTAGAGCCGCTCAAAGTTCAAAAATTTTCACATAGAGACAAATGTGTATTTTTTGGTCATATTGAAGATTGTGAGGTCTGTAAATAAAGCGACTATGTATTTCTATTTTCTTGTAATTTAACTAAACGTACTTTAGTTGTGAGATCCACCTGTTTCGTAAAGACTATGTTTCGAGTAAAAAAAAAACAGAAATATTGCTGGATATTTGTTAAGTACCCATTTACTTTGCTGAACTAAAATTTTATCTTTCCTTTTACTTGTTGTATTAATTAAAAACAAGCTTGGGTAGAAAAACACGTCTGATCACGTATAAGAAGGACGCGAATATCGTACGGTCGGAAGACCATTTCTTGTGGTTGGAGTTTGTTTAAAAAAACTCATATTTTTCGGTACGAACTGCACCAAAAGGGAAACTAAATTCTATGTTTCATCCATTTTATTATACATACATAATAATCTCAAGTTAATGTGAACTCCATAAGGCTTATATCCAGCAGAAAATTAAAATTACAAAGGATGAGACGGGCAATCCAAAAAGAATAAAGATACATAAACATATGTGTGAATTTGACAATGCCCAGTACATAGTGTTAGGTAAATGAATACAAAATCTATACCAAGTCCAGTAATACATCTCTCGTGATTTGCTCACGCCAACGGTTTAGTCATCACATCTGCAATCGTCACCATGTTTCAATGAGAATAACCCTACACTAATACACTCTCTTCCAAAATGATGCTTGAAATCTATGTGTTTGGAATGCACATGAAGAACTGGGTCATTCGCCAATCACTGCGCTCCTCTGTTCTCTAAATAAATTGTTATGTCTCTAATTCATGAAGACCGATCTCATTTCCGTATGGGAACGACGATCAGTTGGGCGCCCATCCTAATCGGCATCGGTCTACCCGATTAGGGAGGGATACGTCGGATTTTCGATACACCAAACTCTTTCTGGCAGTACCGGCAAGATATCTTAGCATCGGTGTACCCTATTAGGGAGGGATACGTCGGATTTTCGATACATCAACCCCTTTTGGCAGCACCGCCAAGATATCTTAGCAAACGCTTGGCCCCATTCCAAGAGTAATTCGAAGGGTTAGTTATAAATTGTGATAGTCTTGACACAGTGTTTTGTAAGTCTGGCCTTGTTGCGACAAACAGGTACATAAGAGCTTCAATTAGTACCCGGTATGGGCATGCTTTATCAAATATTATATTATTCTTATCCAAATAGCATAGCTACGTCTCATGCCATATTGTTTAAGCAATTCTGGTATGTAGCAACATTGCTTCAAATAAATCTGATAAGAAAATGAATTTCTACCACGAGACAATAATTGGTTTAACCAATGTCCTAAATATCAAAATCGTTAAAAAACTGCTGATTTAACTTGTGACTAATCTTCACTTCATGGAACGCAGTTAGTATACTTCTCATCTGCATATGTATACCAAAAGTAAAACTAACTACACTGTCCAACAGCATTTTTGGAACAGAATAGCGACATAATTCTGAAAGGGTATGCTGAGTAGATCATTTTTGTAGAATAAACTTATGGTCCAGCACGTCTGAGTTTTTTTTTTACAGTGGGTAAAAGTTTTCATTTTTTGGTCGAAGGGAGCATTATACTATATGAAAAAAATGTTGTAAGTTGATGTCTGAGAGAATTCTTATGGTCAGGGTTGTATTGTGGAATTGTATGGGGATTGTTTTTGTGGAAGATCTTAACCGTCTAACTGGCCTCTTTATGGGTCAATTTGACCCTTTTTTCGAGAAAATCAAAAAATATCCTTTAAAAAAGGACATTTAAGGATTAAAATATTCTACGAAAATGTTTGGCGGAAAATTTCAGTGGGGGTCACCAAAGACACCAATGTTGTAAATAAAGCTCTTTACGATTAATTGGCAAAATTACACGCCAACATACCAGATTGTTCAATAACTTTTGGTGTTCGATAAGAAAACACAATTTTATGGTTCAAAATACACTTTATTATTCTGTATAATCTCCCTGAACATTAATGCACTTGCTCCAACGATCCTCCAATCTGTGGATCCCATCCCTGAAGTGAGAAGCCGGAAGGTCTGCAAAATACGCTCCAACAGCCCTCTTCATTTGATGAAAAACGCTTGCCACGCATAAATTTTTTGAGTTCTGGAAACAAATGGAAGTCGCTGGGGGCCAAATCTGGTGAATACGGTGGATGCTCCAGCAATTCGAACTTTAATTCATGGATTTTAGCCATTCTCAAAATGCTCTTGTGACACGGTGCATTGTCCTGATGAAAAAGGATTTTTTTACCGGGTCTTTTTGCAAACCGGGTCTTTTTTCACGAATTTTTTAATTCAACTGGTCCAAAAGGTTGCAATAATATTCAGAATTAATTGTTTTACCAGTTTGCAAGTAATCCACAAACAAAATTCCTTTCGCATCCCAAAAAACTGATGCCATAACCTTCTTGGCCGATTGCTGCACACGAACTCGTTTCGAAGCCGAACAACCAGGTTCACACCACTCTTTAGCCTCTTGTTTTGATTCAGGATCATGGTGATAGACCCAAGTCTCATCCAATGTGATGAATCGACGCACAAAATCCACTTTATCCTTTTTAAAACGCTTCAAATGTTGCTAAAGAGTCGCATTCGAATGTGTTTTTGTTCCATTGTTAGCGAATGCGGCACCCATTGTGCACACAACTTTCTAAAACCCAAAATTTCACTTACAATATGGCCCACACTGCCTAATGAGATGTGTAGAGCCTCTACTAAATCTCTCTCGGTCAATCGACGATCTTCCAAAACCATATCCTGTATTTTGGCTATGATTTCTGGTGTTGATGCGCTTTTGGACGTCCTTCACGTGGATCGTCTTCAAGGCTTGTACGACCACGTTTAAATTCAGCAACCCATCTTTCTACTGTTCTAATTGTAGGTGAACAATCATTATACACAATGGAAATCAGCATCCATCAATACCGGTTGCGTATTCCACAAAAAAGGAGGAAACATAAGCAAATATTTCAAATCTCTTAAATAAAATTGAATACTACTAATATAAATAGGAAGTATGCGCATACTTCAAAATGATTACAATATTGACTGGAATGCAAACAGGATACACAAAATATATGTGCTTTCTTTGTAAATGGGATTCGCGTGCTACCAGCAGCCATTATCATATTAAATATTTCGAAGAACGTAAAGAAAATATTATTGGTGACTTAAATGTAATCCATGAATCCCTTGTCCCAAAAGATAAGGTCATACTTCCACCGCTGCATATTAAGTTGGGCGTGGTGAAAAATTTTATTAAAAGCTTAAATACACAAGGAAATGCTTTCAAGCGCATTCAAACAATTTTCCCCAGATTATCTGCAGCAAAATTAAAAGAAGCTAAAATACGGTTTTAAGAAATAATTTATTTCATTTAATGTAAATTACCCTTTATAGGAATGCTCGTTGGACCCGATATAAGAAAATTATTACAAGATGAAGAATTTTATGGTCATCTGTCGGATATGCAAAAGACAGCATTTGACTTTATGCAGCTGGTTATATCAGAATTCCTTGGAAACTCAAAAGCACAAAACCATGCAGAAAATATTGAAAGCATGCTAATCGGTTTTAACAATATTGGCGTTAAGATGTCACTAAAGCTGCATTTTCTCCACTCTCATCTCAATTTTTTTAAAGAAAACCTTGGAGCGGTTTCAGATGAACACGGTGAAAGGTTTCATCAGGATATAAAGGTATTGGAAGAAAGATTCAAAGGGAAATCCCAAAGTGTAATGCTTGCTGAATACGTATGGGGCTTGTACAGAAACCTTGACACATCGGAACATTCACGTCAAGCTAAATACAGGAAAGCATATTAAGTTTAATCTTTAATCCATTGTCATACTACTGCTGAAGCAAAAAAATAAATAGTATGTACATACTATAATAAACCACTATTAAAACAAAATTATAATTTTTTTATAGAAGTTGGCGTGTAATTTTGTCAATTAATCATAAAGAGCTTTATTTACAACAATGGTGTCTTTGTTGACCCCCACTGAAATTTTCCGCCAAACATTTTCGTAGAATATTTCAATCCTTAAATGTCCTTTTTTAAAGGATATTTTTTGATTTTCTCGAAAAAAGGGTCAAATTGACCCACAAAGAGACCAGTTAGAGGGTTAAGATCTTCCACAAAAATAATCCTCATACAATTCCACAATACAACTCTGACCATAAGAATTCAGAACTCAGACATTAACTTACAACATTTTTTTCATATAGTATAATGCTCCCTTCGACCAAAAAATTAAAACTTTGACCCACTGTAAAAAAAAACTCAGACGTACTGGACCATAAGATTGATCTACAAAAGTGATCTACTCAACATACCTTTTCAGAATTAGGGTGTCGCTATTCTGTTCCATTCAAAAAGTCTTCATTTGTTGGACAGTGCTATTTGTCAAAGTTTTCATAAAATAAAAAGGGTTAATTTTCTGTGGGTTTTAATACCATACTTAAAAGGTTCGACTCTAGTTTGGCATACCATTGCTCTTAAGTCGACGTATTTCTACCTTTATCTATATATGTATCTCATATCTCATATATGTATATCTGGTGCTCAATATTACCACCAGGCCAATTTCAATCAAAATCAAACGGCATCCTACTGCATTTTTGTTGTGCTCGGTCTGAACAATATTCCAATTATCGTTTTTAATGAAGGGCATTTACTCATATTCTAATGCATTTCGACTTTCATCACTACCAGGACCATTCAAAGCGTTTCGCATGCTAACTTCAGCTGTACCAACAAATACATCTTCACAAAACGAAACAATTTGCGCGGTCTACCTATATTCCCTTTTAGCTACAATTTTGGCCTACCAGGTGCTCTTCGAACCTCTTCCTTTTTCTCATCAGCTTCTACAGTAAATTCATTCGATGCAATTTTCAATAGGATAAGGGCAAAATCAACAATTTTATGGCAGCAGATCTTATGCTCTTCTAGAACTGTCAGCAACAGGCAAGAGCAACAGCTCATCGAAGCTATGTGTTGGAAGCGAAACCAGTTGCTGTTCACTAAAAAACCTGTCATCACATACACACACGATGGTGTGCGCCTTCGGTATCCACAAATGATAATCCTTTTTATCTTTTGCATAGCATACAAACCACATCTAGGTTCCAGCTTCCATTTTGCTCGGGCGTGTGGGACTAAGTCGTCTTATCAAAATCATTATTGAAATACTCACGTCCATTACCGAACTATAAGCACTTAATTTTCAGCCTTATCTGACTTTCGAAAATCTCTGGTATAGCTTGAAAGCCTCAAAAATACAAGATTCTGTCGCGGTAGGTATATTTCGCAGCATCTTGTTCAGTCAGAATGCACAATTTTCAAAGGCTCTGAACACGCAGACATTTTAAATATTAAACACATTGTGTCCACTCTATTTTGTATCAACTTTGATACATCAGCTGCATTTAGATGGTCCAACCAAGAAAGCTACTTTAATAGTTCGGAGCATTTCGGAAGGATAACAGCACAGTCGCTGATTTTTCTGATGTAATATTAATCATCCTTAAGGTCTGTAAGCAATGTTGTTTCTCTATTTTCATTACATACATACGGACCGCCCTTGGTAAATGTCAAATTCAACCTGGCATTGGATAACTTTTTCATTATCCTTAACATGTACTCATCACCACACAGTGCTTGCAGATTAACGCGCTGTATACGTCTCATCAACGGTATATGCTAAAGCATCTAAATTATATCACTCTTGGACTGTGTGTTTTGATTATGCTCATATTGCCCATGTAATTTTGCAGTCACTGCTTCGGAAGAGCTCATTGGACAGCAACTCGATCTGTGAAAAGGCGACTGCAGAACTCGTAGCCATTACTTGTGACATCTCACAGCACGAACTAATTTTTTTGGCTTTAATCTTAACTGAACTGTCTTCTAGATCGTCAATATGTAGTGCTCTGTAGTCAAACAATCTCACAAAAAATAAATTTGCCGGTCCACTTGATATATGCAATGAAAATGCTTTCCATAATGTCCACCAAATCTTGCTTATAATGATAATATCGGGGTCGCCCGAACGCTCTTTCGTCAACTGAAAAACTATCTGCGGTCTAACATGCGTGAAAGTCGACTAAACAGATTGGCTGTACTTAACACTCATCGTGACGTAGAAGTAGATGTGAACGCAGTATTGGACGATTTTTTTTTATTTGTGCCGACCGATCAATTTATTAAATGAATAATTCTTTCGAAAATTTGTTAATTTAACTTATAATTCTGTTTACGTACTAAGTATATTTTTATTCCCATACATAGAACGATGGTATAATGCTTTTTTAAGAGCTTCTTCCATATTATGACAAACTCTAACCTTTCGACGGCTCGGCACAAAGCAAAAGAAACACATTCATGCATCTTGCGGACTGCCCCCCTCCTGTCGGGAGAACGGGTGGAAGCTATACGTTGGGTTTATTACAAATACGATTTTTTCGAGTAGTTCAGTTCCTGGTCCACCTTACGGAAAAAAGTATCGTGTTAACACTAGCAAAGTGTTATCTATCTAGGTAACTATTTTCAAGCAAATCGGATCAGATCGGTGGCAGAGAATATACAGCAATGGTGGAACCTAGCTTATTTTTCACAGCAAACGCAGTACCCGTGTCGGATTTACACAACTTCCCAAGTTTTGTTGTAATGCTCGAAGGCTTTGTTATGTAGTTGTTGGTATTCGTAGTTGCTTGTAGACTGTTTGCGGAGTTGTTGTGAAGTGGTAATAAGTGATGTTGTAAGTGAAGAGTAGGATGGGGATATTGCTGTTTCAACCAAAGATGGAGTTGCGTCGATGTTAAGTTGTTTCGCAATAGTTAGGCAACGTGATATCGTAGATGGCTTACAGCTTATATTAGTGTGTTTTAAAGCTGTTCTAACCTGTGTAAGCAGCAATTCGTTTCTGGCCTGAAATAGCTTTGGAATGAGCACCATCGTGTTACGTGCGATTCTTTGTGCAATATGTGGTAGTCCGGCTTCCGGTAAAATGGCTTTTATTGGCGAAGTAGAAAAGGCTCGAATACTCCTTCTAGCTGCCGCGTGGTATGGTGATAAAATAAGTTTGATATGGGTTTTAGCACAGTGCCCGTATATCGACAGTCCATGATCAATCTTAGATAACAATAAGGCTTTTGTTATATAAACAAGTGAGTTTGAGTGACATAAGCTATATTTGTTATGATGTTAAGTCTAGATAATAAGCTTATTCTAACATACTTACAATGCTCTTTGTATGACAAACTCTTATCAAATATTAAGCCTAGTATTTTTAAAGTATTAGTGTGGGGGATTTGGATGTTAAACATGTAAAGGGAGGGAAAGGAGCAATTGTGCTTTCTGCAGATATGAAAGCTGGAGGATTTGTTTGCTGAAATATTGACACCATATAAAATATTCTGACCATTTATTAATATCATTTAGAATTTTCGAAAATATATGCTTAACTTGTTGTTTGTGAAAATTACGACATCGTCTGCATAAGCGAAATGTTGGACCCTTGGATTTGAGGAAATTATAGAACTAACTTTGTTAAACGCTATGATGAAAAGAGTTACGGAAAGGGGAACCTTGGGGTATGCCGTTGTAGAGATTATATATTTTAGATTGGTGTCTGTTGGCGCAGACAACAAACTTGCGATTACTTAAAAATGATTTTACAATATTGTAAATTTTGGTGCCAATTTTCCAACGCTTGAGTTCGTTGAGCACTATATGTGCTCCAACCCAATCGAAAGCCAAGCCAAGCTTAATATAGAAACGTGGTTTCGAGTTGCTAAGGCCGTAGAGGCAAAATACTCGAAGAATAGAAGTGGATCAATAACTCCTAATCCTTTTTGAAAGCCAAATTGGCTAGGGCTTATAAGGTCATCAGCTCTAACATACCACATGATTCGTGTAGAAATTATTATTTTTAAAACTTTGGACATGCAGGGAGGAGGGATATGGGTATGAATGTGGCTATTTTCCACTGTGGGGGATATATTCCGGAGTTAAAAATTTTGTTGTAGAGGTTAACGAGACTACTTTTAAGGGAGTTAGGGATGTTTTTTAGGATGGGGTAGGATATTTTGTCAGCGCCTGGTGTTTTTCCTGTTAGTGCCGAAATCGTGGTGTCATATTCGCTTGTGGTAATATCGGCCTCAATTGAGAGAGCTTTTGGGGAGGGTGAAGGGTTATCATAATGCTCAGTAATGACTTGATTTTTTAGTGAGTTAAAACTGGTGTGGAAAAAGGAATTTCCGGAAAGAGATGACCATGTTTGTGCAAATTTTTCTGCGATATCTTAGGGTGAGTATAAAGGCCCTTGGTCTGTGTGAATATGCGATATACTAAATCGTTGTTTGGGGCTCGAAGATGGGTTTATGTTAGGTGTACTATTTTCTAGTGATATTCGTTTGGCCGACTTTAGCTCCTTCCTAAACACAGCGTTTGCTTTTTTATATTCTATAAGGTTGTTATGGGTTGTATTCCGTTTGAATTTCGCCCACAAGCGTTTTTTATTATTTCTAAGGATAGCGAGTAAGTTTGACCAATAAGGCAATTTCGGTGAACATTTCTTAGTGCTAGATTGGGGAATGGTTAAATGAGCGGCAGAACGGATAACGGATTTTATTGCAGTAGTTTCGGCGTTTATATTATGACAGTGGTTTATTGTTGGAGAGAGATAAGGCAAGCGAACAAAATGTTGGCCAGTCTGCCTTTTCTGTCAAGAACTTGGACCTGGGCTTCACGTTGTGGGACTTGGGAGTGGAAAGGGAAGTTATGATGGGGAAGTGGTCGCTGTTGTGGAGATCATCAAGGGTAAGGGAGGTAAGTTTGGGAGCTAGAGTAGCGGAAGCAAGAATAACATCGGGATGGGTAAATGTTCCATGTGTCGAAAAGTGTGTGGGTGAGCCATCGTTAAGAACGATAAGGTCATGAGATAAAATTATGTCTTCTATTATTTCGCCTCTTTTATTTGCAGCCGTGGAACCCCACATTGGGCTCCATGCATTGAGATCGCCGATAATGATGATGGAGGTAGTAAAGTAATTGAGAACATTCGATATATCTCTAACGTTAAAGCTTTGATGTGGGGGTATGTAGCAGTTGATGATTGTAATTTTGAAGCCACTGTCTGCTTCGTTTGCTAAACAAGAAATATTGGAGGAAACTGGTATTTCTTTGTGGTTTAGGCTCTTCCTAATGAAGACAGCAATCCCTTGCTTGCAGGAAGTGTTCTGACTGCTATTATAAAAGTAACTATCGTATTTATTAGGTGCGTGTAGCTTTTTATTGAATGGGATATGTGTTTCTTGTATGGATATAATTTCTGGCGAAAATCCATTAATTAGTATGTTTAAGTCTGGATAATTATTCAAAAGACTGTTCATATTCCAGTGCAAAATTCGCATCATTTACTCTGGTATTTGTGGGTTTGCGAAAGGTGGAAAGAGAGGCTGGATTAATGCAGGGGAAGAGAGATGGAAAAGTAAGGAGGAAATCACATTGTGTGTTGATGAGTCATCGACTGATGTACATAGTAGTTGTTGTGTTTGATATACATATGTGAAGTGGTTTTGTTTTCCTTTGTTTCATTTTCTGTTGTTTCATTATTTGGGGTATTGATATTGTTTTTGTAATTAGTAAGTTGCGTAGCCTTGTTTTTTTCTTGTACTTGTATATTGTTGCTATTTTTTTTTTGCTATGTCAGCATATGGAGTGGAACTCTCATTGAAGGTGGTAGGTATTTGCATTTTTTGTATTCTTATTGCCTCACGCATGGAGCAATTGTTATGTATTTATTTTTATTATTTCTTTCATTTGTACAAATTTGGGACATGATTTGCCAGAAGCTGAGTGACTACCTGAACAATTAATGCAGAAAGAACGAGAACAAGGCAATGAAGTGTGAGGTGGGAGGGCACATACATATGCCGCATACAGGGGCTTTATTGCATCGCTTTGTCGTATGACCGAGAAGCTGACAGCTTTTGCATTTCATTGGGTTGGCATGGTACGGTCTTACCTTAGTGGTGTACCACGAAATATCAACTTTTTCTGGTAAATGATGCATGTCAAACGTGAGAAGCACAACTCCACTTGGGACTGGATGATTGTTGACTTACTTTGGAAATTTAAAAATTGATACGACACCCTGTTCTTTCAAATTTTCTACGATCTCGTTTTCTGACACATCATTGAGACATGGTACGATAATTGTACCTTTAGAGTAATTAAGGTTGTTGTATAATTCAATTTTTACATCACATACTCCGTACAACGTTTTTGTGGCTAGAAATTTTTGGGTTGCGGTTGCTTTTTACCAATAATAGTAATTTGCCACCCCTCAGTTCAGAAATATTCATAATTTCAGAGCTGACGTCTTTGAGTGCATTGTGCACCACAAAGCACGAGTATTTATTAAGGGTGTTTCAGCATTTATTGCACTTACCACCAAGTATTTTGGATTTTCTTTTTTAACTGCCGGTAGCGTTGGAAAATCATTAATTAAGCCAGATTTTTTTCCTTTTAGCTTTAGGGCTTGGGACTAACAGGGCAAACCTGTTATCCCCAAACGAGGATTCCCCAGGAGGCATTCTTGTTATCAATCGTTAACTAGTATGTATAACAAATATCACTGTCTTATGAGAAAAAAGAAAAAAAAAACAAAGTTTCTTTTGCGCTTTGCGAATAGCACTCGAAAATAGGTGAGAGAAGAACGTAAGAAGTCACTCTGAGCACGATAAGCACAACTGTACACGTCGAGTATCAGTCGATGACTGGTAACTGAAATTATATTTAAATAATCGTTTCCAGATTTACAAGAAATAAATCACCTGCTGTGAGTTATTTTTTGTCATAAATAATAACAGTTATTTTGGGACCTTTTCAAAGTAGATAGTAGTCCCGTTTCTTTGCACCCGAGTTGCAAAAGAACGTCCAACTCGGATAAAATTGCCTTTAGTTGCGAAAGCAACCCTGTTCGCCTCTTTCATGAATGTTGCGATTTGTTTAGTGCTATTTAAGAATGACAAAGAGTTGTACAAACAAATTTAGGTTTATGTGGGTATATATTTACAAATAAAATGCAAATAAAAACGAACTAAATCCTCAATCTAAATTTCCCATGTATTTTCTTAGGGCTAATTCACAATAGCGCAGTTTTTTTTCACTTTAAAACACCACATCTCATCTTATTTTATCGAGCTGGCTCGTTTCGCATATTTTTCCGAGTTAGTGTTGTTGCTTTAAATGCAATTCGTTATCTTACCTTGTGTTCTTTTGCAACTAGGTTACAAAGAAACGGGATCAGTGTTATTTCTGAGTGAATTTTTCATTAAAAGAAGAAAATAATATGAAATGTCAGAACTTTAGCCCATAGAAGTTTCTGAGCTATTATGGCGGGCATACTAATGGAGTTTCGGATGTTTGCGTAAAGGAAGAAACATACCAAAAATATATATAGCGAAAACTTTATAAGACAACCGCTAAAGAGTCTGCGCAAAACCTAAAGAAGGGCATAAGACTACAAGTAAGCTTGTCATTACCAATATAAAGCCGATTGTAAAATTGATGGCAGCTTAGTTTGACAGATAGCCTTTAAAATCGACTTTATTATGACTAATACTACATTCCATTGTGTCTAGTATCTCTTTCACAAAAGTTTTCATTAAAGATATCCAAAGTATATAGCAAGCTAGTTTCTAATACCTCTCAAATTTTTTGTTACAAGTAGGCGTATGTAATACCCAGACTAAGTGTTGTACATTATACATACATACATACATAAATACATACATATCTCGCTATTTTACTGAAACTGGAACAGGAAATAGCCATAAATGGAAAGCTAAAACTACTGCAACATAGAATTATATATAAGTATATTTTGCATTCAATAAAACTTACCACAATTTAACGATTTGGATTCTGGGCCACCAATAAGAATTTCTGGTGCTAGTATACCACAGGCATCTGTGTGATAACTAATAGGGTTGGTTGTTGCCACCGGTATTTGGGCTTTTGATGAAATGCCAATGATGTCAGGAGATTGTGCAGACCCGCACAATACTGAATGTCCTATTTTTCCTGAGGAACTTGTTCTGTCAATAACTGCATTTTGGTGCATAGTCAAGCCTCCTTGCAATACAATCGTCGATGAGTTTTGAATTCCGTTAGACGATTCAAAATCAGGGTATATGACGCTATCCGGACCATACTTTAAGTAATTCTAAAATAAAATTAATGTTTATTGTGTTAAAAAGGAATTTCCAGCCACATAAAAGTATAAGTAGGGAAGATTACCCCCAATTACAAAAGTGTTAGAATCTTCGCTTGTGGCTGTCTGTTCGTTTATTACTTTCACGTTTACTTTTGTACAGAATATTTTAGCAAGAAGATAATCAAGCTTATGTAATTTTTTAAGACATATTTAAATTATAATGTGTGACATGTAAGATCTGGTTGTACAGTACCCCCTCTTCTCATTTCACACTCACAATTGTACTAGCAAAATTCTAGACTATATTCAACTCAAGCTTTTAGAAAAACTTGGTTCCGTCCATTCTCCAGAAAAACCCCGAAAATATTCTGTAGTGTTATAACCCTGCTCAATTACTCAACATCGAGAAACAAATTGTTGACGTGTATATTGGTTAGCACAAATTCAATGGCAGTGTTATCTCACGCGGTGGCGATGCCAATTGGCCACCAAATCATGCTATTTGACACCGTTGGACTACTTTCTTTGGGGTTATTTGAAAGAAAAGGTGTACGTCGAACGTCAATTATGCCTCAGCGTCATCGAAAATTTGGACCATCGGATGGAGGTGTGCCGCCGAGGTCGTGGCGGACATTTGGCCGATATTTTGTTCCATACATAATTGAACCACACCATGTTATCATAATAAAAATAAATTACAATAATTTCCAAAATAATTTGTGTTTTATTCAAAATCAACATCGACCCTTAAACTTTAACCACCTTTTATTTATAACTAAAAAGTCACGAAATGCAAATACATATGCAAAATGCATAAAAATTTACCAGAATTTTTTTTACCAAGAACTATTTTCAGACGCAGCGCAACCGCAGTAGCACCTGTGCCGGCGCCAAACATTCTGAAATATTTTTAACTACTACATACAACAACAAAGAATTCATTCATAAACGCATCCGCATATTTCTGAGAAAAATGCCGTTCATTCATAAATCCGAGCATTTCATTTCCCTGCGCACGCAAACGCCCTCATCAAAGATCACAAAAATCCTAAAATCTTAATTTTTACAATCCATCATCGTCAACATCGTAATATCAGGCAATACTGCAATGTAGCACCATAGCCCAGAAACATTTGTCGCATTTTTCGTGAAGCTTTTACTGCTTTTGCGTAAGTGGAAATGTACATATGTATGTAAACTAATATACATACTACTAATTATAATATGCAAAGCGCACGAGTTGTAATAAATCTTTGTCATTTACTGAAGATATATGAATGTACATATGTAAATTTGCATGTTGGTCATAAGATATAACATAAAATAAAACAACACGTTTTTATTTACAGCACCATGTGCTTTCTTTGAGCATTATTTCAAAAACTGCCTTCTTAATTCTATTGTTCCTCCTTATTAACTAAACTCAAGCCCGATAAACGCCATGCCATCAAAATTAGGCTTGCGCGTGTTTCGCACCTCCTTAATATTTGGGAGAGCGGATGTGCGTGTAGCGCAGACATTGTTGTCAGCGAAATAGTGTGGGAATGCAGTTTATGTTGTGTTAACTCCTCCTTCCGAAATTCCAATCGTCCTCGATTGGTCTTTAGAAATGTGGTATGTCGTTCAGACTTTTATGCCTTACGACTTTCTTTGTCGGCATATGAGTGTCCTCGGAATTTTGGTTGTTTTGCGAGAGAGGATTATCGCAGGCAGTGGTCTCAGGCTTCTATGCAGTAAAGCTGAGATTGTTAATTTTTATTGTTTCATTAGAAACTTTTAATAAATATGCCCCATTTACATTTATCGTTACATTAGTACCAATAGTTAAATTTCCCTGGAAGTTATTAAGCAAAATGAATCCTGTTTTTAATTCTTCGTTAATTTTGGCATGCTCAGTGTTTGTTAGAATACAATCAAATACAATCAAAAGGTTTGTTTCTAATCAAATTTCTTGGACAATTTTCACTTTTAAAATCTTCAATTTGGTCTTGTTTGCATATTTTTACATCATTTATTTGCTTACAATCTTTTGTTACACCATAATATTTTTCATTACATTTCAAGGCATTTCCAAATTTTAATTTCAAAATTCTTGCATATTTGCTTATTGGCTTCATTAAAATGCAGTTAAAAATTCCATTTTCAGTTTTTGGTACTTTTATTACATAAATTAGTAAATTTCCTTTCAAAGCGATTTGAATATCTGCGAATTTTAATGAATCTTCTAAAGAATTAAACGGCATGTTTTCTTCAATAAATATCTCGTTTATGTTGTGAGCTTCTTGATTGGATTTTATGAAACTATTTATAATGTTAGTCTTAGTAAGAGTATTGCTCTGTTAATGTTTTCAATTTCTTCTTTTATTATATCAATTTTAAATTTATACTGGAGCATTACTGAGTTTTGAAGTTCATTGCTATTGTAGTGTTTTTAATATACTGTTGCTCACTTCCTAAAAGCTCCTAAAGCGTAATTAGAAACATCCGTGGTTAGCTCGAAGGCTTCTTCGAAATCTGGATAGTGAAGTATATCATCATCTGATGTCTAGCAATTTTTCAATTCCTTAAAGACTTCTACTTGATGTGCTGCTAAATTTAAAAGTATCTTTTTAGACTGATTTTTGGAAGCCCTTCCCAGTTCTCCTCTCAGCATTTCGGTGAGGGGTTTTGCGATTTGCGCATACGGTTTTATAAATGGGCGATAATGTCTGGTCATTCCTAAAAATGAACGTAAATAGTGGACATTTATATGCCGTGGAAAATTTATTACAGCTTCTATCTATTTTGGTGTAGTGCGCATACCATTTTGGCCAACTATTATACAGAGAAATTCGGTTTCGCTTTTTATAAATTCACATTTATCGAACTGCACCTTTAAATGCGCTTTTTCAAGCGCATCAAATATAATTTTCTTTGCTTTTGCTGAAAATGATGATAATGTCGTCGACGTAGACGTAGCCCCGAACGCCGATGTGTTTTCGTAACAAATTATCCAAGGTGCGTTTTAAAATTGCAGGGGCATTTCTTAGGCCGAATGGAAGTCAAGTTAATTCGAATTTCCCATTGGCAATATCTGCTTCGTTGAGAGCAATCTGGTGAACCCCACTTTTAAGGTCAATACGTATTCGATCCTAGATAAGTTAGAATGGTTGTAATATCTGGATTGGGATATTTATCTGGCATGGTATCCTCATTTAATTTGCGGTAGTCGATTACCATACGAAATTTTTTCAACCCTAAGGCGTCTTCTTTTTTCGGTACGACCCATACCGGGGAATTGTAGGGAGATTTAGATAGGCGAATACTTTTTTTTAGAAGCATAGGAAAAGCGTATGTTTTGGAAAATATTGGCCTATCGTTTTTAGTTCTTATCTCGGCTCTAACATTTGTGACATATTTTACATAATTTATTATCCGTTTCTGCAAATAACGTTGGGCAAGAGTTAAAGAGTGGTTTTAAATTTTCGTTGTTTTCAAGACTCAGATGATTTAGCCTTAAAGTAGTGTGTGCAATAGAATTCATTGCTAATTGGTGAATTGGGTGTTGGTATTTATTTAGTAAAATAAAGTAGTTTCTTAGGAAAAATTATCGCGTCTAAACTTTTAAGTGTACCATTGCCTATTATGGCATCAAAGGTCATTTGCTTAGGTAAAATGTGAAATTTTAATTTGCCTATTTCATCGCCGAAATATTAATATTTGCATGATGAGGAATTTTGACTGGCCCACCAACGGAATTTGCAAAGAAGAGCCAATTCGGAATGGGCTTTCTAATATAAGTTGGGCTAATATAATTTCTATTCGACCCAGTATCTAATAACAATTTTAGCTCATTGCCGTTTTTCATTTTGAACCGATAGTATGGCAAAGAGGAGTTTAGTCTAAAAAATTAATATTGTCGCTAGGGGTTGCTTCGATATCTTCGCTGTACTCAGATTAGCAGTCTTGCGAGCACTCATAGTGTACTTCTGGATACTCCATAATTTCGTTATCGTATTCTGTTGGTGTAGTTTCTTCTTCGGTATTGTAAACCCTTTGGATTTTATTGGGAGTCTGTATCATCTGTGAGGGTGGTCTCTTGTGCTGGTCCATTATTAAATGCCTGTGGTCTGTTATTAAATGTTTGTTGTCTGTTATTAAATTGATTATTTGGGTACTGGGGCCTGTTTTGGTAATTGACTTGCCTCGTTTGAAGCGAGTGGCCAACCTCCATCGGTATTGGAAGTTTAGGTGGAAGAGGTGGTCGAAAGTTTGGTTGCGATGTGACGCAGTGGCGGGATTGTCCATACTGCTGGTAAGCATTTGTTCTTAGAAATTGGTTGTGGACATTTGTAAGATCTGAATAAAAGGGTCGAACTTGCAGTTTGGAAGGGAATGATCTTGGTTGATAAGGATTAGTAGGTATAGTATTGATCGGCAAGCCACTAATACCGTTTGCATGATTTGCCCTGTAATTCATGTTCCCTAATTTGAGGCACATGTGTAGAGCCTGCTGTAAACTAGTTGGTTCCCGTACACTTAACAGGCTTGGTAAAGTACCATTCAGACCTCGTATGAATGTGTCAAGAGCCTTTTCTCTATACGTTGCTGTCATAGCAGATAGAGCTCTTCACCTAGCTCTAAGCAATCGATTTTGTCCAAAATAAGCGAAAGGTATTGGTAGACTTGTTGGTAAAACTCTTCAACAGTACTGCCTCGTTGAGCAAATGTTGTCATTTGATACTCTAGAGTACTGACATCTAGCTTGGCTGAGTAATGTTGCATCAGAAATTTTTTAATCTTACCCCAAATTAGAGGAGTGGGGTAAGATTCAATGGCTGTGCCAGCTTCGCCAACAATTTTGTGTCTAATGGTGTGAAGATAGCAAAATATTTTGGGGTGTCTTTATTCTGTTCGTATATTAACAATATTCTATCTACGGATTTCCGCCAGGAACTTAATTCTCCGTTTTTCCCTGAAAACTTTCTTAAACATTTTACTACATCCGGAACTCTTTCGGATGCGTCCAAATTTCTACTAAAATCTACAGGGCGTTCATCATCCTCTTCGGTTCGTGGGTGTAGTATGGAAGAAACTGTTTCCGTTATTAATGATGCAAATTTTCTTTTTTGGTTAGGTGTAAAAGTGGAAGTAGACGAAGAACTGTTAGTTGTGGAGGAGTGCAGATTTAATTTCGACAATGTCGATGATATTTGTTCTTCCTGCCACATTTTAATTATCTTGTTTTCTTTAAAGTTTGCAAATGAAAAGTGCTTTATTATTTATTAATTCAAATAATATTATAATGTTCCAAGATTTTCTACTGGTTACAAAGTTAAATAAACTTTCCTTAACAATGGTTTTATATTATTTCTTAAATAATAAAATATTTCTTCACTAAAACATTTTGCTGGAAAGTGACTTGACTTACATTAATGCTAAGTGCTACATTCCGCTAGATTAAAGGTTAAAGGATTAGGCTGATTATGTTGACCGATGGGATTGATAGTTAGCCTATTCCTGTCTACTCTGTATTGGTGACGTTGTCGATAGTTTGAATGATTTGTGATTTTCGATTCGTTCGTTAATTGGTAAAATTTTTTTATTTTATATTTCGGTTTTTGAACTTATTTGTGTTGATTTGTTCGTTAGTCCTTAATTATTAATTTCCTTTCGCTATTTAATGGGTAAATTTGTCACTGTCTAGTTCCAAGTATTTGTTGCGCTTTTTTAAAGTGCCTTTGCTGTTTCTTATTTTATACTCCTTAAATTTCTTGTTAACGCCTTTTAAATTATTTAAGCTTCTTCAATACTTTCGTAAATTCGATTGTAAATTTAAATGTTTGCTGTTTTAATTATTATTATTTTTGTTTGTTTTTTAAGTTTTTTCCAACACTCTTATATTCTGCGGTTTCAATTTTTTGCATGTTTTTTTCTCACCACATTAATGTTTCTTTCACCATTTATTTAATTCAATTGTATTTATAATTGTTTGTTAGTACAAGTCAGCAATGATTTAAATGTGACATTTAGCCTGGTGAAGCGTGCAGGGAGTACTTTGCGAACTTAGCTCGTCGGCACAGCGTTACTCTGATATGGGTGCCGAGGCACCGAAATATTTACGGCAACGAAAAGGCTGGGAACGGACCCACGCTTTATATCTCAGAGACCGTGGAGGTTCTCGTACCTCTTAGTCTCATCTGGGAATGGATCTTCCAGCACTGGATGAACAACGCTAACTAAACAACTTAGAATCGTGCAGGGTATGCAAGAGCCTCTGGCCCGCTTTCAAAGCCAAAAGGTCTAATACTCTCATTAAAATGAATCGAAAGGACGTTTGGACGTCTCATTTAAGTCATTTAAGTGTTTTATTTTATTTAAGTAATATTTTCCATATGCATAGTACATAGTATGTATAACTTTCAATAAATATTGTAAGTAGTTTAAAAAAATCTTCCAAAAGCACTAAAGAAATTGCATATTCAATCGAATTACTTTCATGCAAAAGGGCGCGTGCAAACGTATGTGTAGATACATATGCAAATAAAATAGAAATAATTATGTATGTACATACATAAAGGGTGTTTTTTTTTAACTAATAGAACTTTAAATTGAAATAAAACAACACATAAAAAACGCAGTATGATGCCAATTTTTTTTTATTTGAAAGATATTTTCATGACATTTAATATTTAAAAACGATTTCTGGCATATGTCCGCCACGACTAGCTTTGGATGCGATCAGTTCAATTTTGAATCAATGGGCAAAGTTCAACTTGTTGAGCACGACGGCGAATAGACAAATTCGAATCTTCTCCAACACTATCAATTGCAGCACCAATATTTTCTTCTGTTGTTCTTTATCTTGTTGCTGGTTTTTCATCGAGTAAAGTAAATGTTGTTCGAAATTTATCAACAGTTCGACGAATGAGCTGCTCTGATGCTCGATTATGTGGACCATGAAATTCACAAAGTGCGAACAGAACACTAATTTTTGAAGTAAATTTCCACAATTTGTAAACGTTGTTGAGCGTCATTCTTTGAATGATGATTTGTCAATGCTTACTGAACATAAATGTCAAAGCGAAATGTCATGTACCAGCTTTCAAGTGACAGCTATCCCTATCGAAAGTTCTATCAGTCTAAAAAACACCCGTTACATATGTTTGTTTACATGCGCGCTCATTCGAACGAACTCTAAGCCTGTGTGCAAAGTTTCACAAAACATCTTATCTCCAGGTATGACTTTAATTTTACCATGTCAAAAATAACAATGTTCTAATGAAATATTCATAGAAATAGTTCAATAAAGATATAGTTCAACGGCTATCGTGATAAAAGTTTAACTTAAATATTAGATTTTTATGTCAAAGATCGAAAATTTATTGAATTGGAAATAAAAACTCGAAATCCAAATAAACCGTTTGGTCAAAACTCCACAGAAATACTTGCTTCTGCCCGCAATTTACACGAAAAAGCTGCGTTGCAAAGCCGCCATCATTAATCAGGGATGAGTTCAACTAATTTGTATTTGACGTAGGTAGGAGAAAAAAGAGGAGTATAATAAAAATATTGATAGATCGAATGGAGGAAGATCTGAAAGAAAATACGTACAAATAGATGCATACATAAGATGACGTTAAGCTATATTCCACAGAATTAAATTTACAACTAAAATTCTGGTACTTATACTCTCTCAGAATAAAAATAGTACGGTTTATTTGCAATTTCGTGGAAGAAGAGAAAGTAGTATGATTAATTAAACGTCTCACGAAATACAATTAATTATAGTAATGTATGCGTTTAATTAGACAATTGTAGAAAAATTTGTTAAAAGGTGCTAGATTTTCGACTCCTAAATTTATTATTCTGCTACTCGTGCTACATTTGTGATAAGCCGTAAACACTGACATACTCGTACATATGTACATATGTGATGTACATATGTATGTATGTATGCAAGTAGGCGTAGAGGTTAGGCCGGACGATTTGGAATAATTAGGGCTTTAAGTGACATATGTATGTATATAGCGAGATTTCGTGCAAAACACGCTTATAATGATAAGCAAACATAATAGATTAATAATAGATGAGGTTCTTCTAAAATATATTTTACGGGCACAAGCGTGCCATAATTGTGGGCATTTGGACCAAAATTACAAAAACTTCAATTTATGATTTGTAGATACATAACAATAAATACATATGTATACTTATGTAGGTATATATAATGCGTATGGGTGCATGTGCACTTATTGACATTTTGTAGTACAAATGTACATATGTACTTATATTATCTATGTACATTCACATGTACATATGTACATATACTTAGTATGATAACGATTATTACGCTTATAATATACATATGTAAGTACATAAATACATTATATTGAGATATGTTTGCATGCATATAAACAAAATTAGCTCACTCTTATCACGCACATACATATTTAAGTAAAGCCAAATTTCCCGTCAAATCAAATATTGAGATGTTTATATTAATTTGTTAGTATATTTGCAAACTCTAAAACTCGATCCAAAACAATTAAAATTTATCAGAAATCATAGTCTGTTAAACAAATTTTGTCTTCGCTCGGCTCTGTTAACTCGCCACTCTCACAATTTCCCCTGTGGGCCATGGGAATGGTGAGTTGGACGAGAAATATTGATGGATTTCGACAATTCATACCGTCATCCAAACTTAATCCTTCTCTGTCTAATAAACGTTCTCTGAAAAAAGCGAACAGCGAGCTGGTTCAAAATGTAACGGTAACTTATTAGCTATTTATATAACTATCTACATGTGTATATGCGTATGTTTTATACCTACTTGATTACAGTGTGTACTACAGTATGTACATATATTATACTCGCACTTACAATAAAGAAGCTACATAAATCAGGTTTTACTATTATTGCGTCAAATAAGAGTACGCAAAGACGTTTAGTCTGGGATATTTTGTGCACCACTTGGACTAAATTTTGGATGACATTGGCGTCAAAATCGTGTTCAGCATACCGAATGGAGCGTTAACGCAATAGAGAGTCTTATGGAAAGCAAAAACGATCGTCACGCATAAATGTATACGCGTTTAGGGAAATATACATAATTAATAATTTGTGCCAATATTTTCTCTTTTTCGCTATATGGAGACTGTTTAGTATTAACGATCATTTTGGCGAAATTTATATTATCTCCGCTGGAAGACTCGTCCGCAATGGTCGAACGAGAACACACATCCCAACATTTTTTAAAGATTTTTTTATTCTTCCTCTAAAATTTTCTAAAATTTTTTTAAATTTAATTTAAGTGCGTTGCTCTGGTAATATCAAACAGCTTGAGCAAATCGTTAGCGATTTAACGACGTTACTACAAAGATACATATGTATGTATGTATATAAATTTATACACCACATACATATATACATAATTATTGTTTACAAACAAAAAAGCCGATAAACAACCATATGTCCTTTAATCTTGCATGATAACAATATACACAACACCAAAACAACAGAACTTGTCTCAACATGATTTACCACGAACTGCAACGGACAAACATTATAATAATAGAAACTAAAACAAACAATAATAATCCAAAAAGCTATCTACTAGAAAACAGATAACGACCGACGCATCTCAATACTATAAGTAGCACTAAGATTCATGTAAACAGGTCAGTCTTAAGAATACCAATAAAGAGTGCACATTTCGGTGTAAACAAAAAAATTATTTTTTCTCAAATATCGACCAAACGATGTTAACTCGCGGCTGCTTGTGGGTTCAGAGCATAGCTGTTAAGTAATGATTACTAATCATAATAATTAGTAATTAGATTTTTTTTTTGAAAGGTGAAGTAATGATTATATTACGATTATTTTCAGATTCGCACGATTACTAACTGATTACGATTACAGATAATCGAAAAATAATCAAGATTAATAAATCATACGAAAAAATAATCAAAAATAATAAAAAGTAATTGGAAAATTATTTGACTACTTTCGAAGATTATTTTTGATTGGTTTTGATTATTTTTTTTTTATTTTGCGAAATTATGGCAATACTGTTTTATGTTAGTTGTTTTTTCATTTTTTGTTATTATTATTGATGTGCATCGATTTGATAATTGATAACCTGTTTGCATTCTTCATGATTCTGCATTCTTCTTATTTATCACGGGTTCACGGGTTTGCGCTCTATTTGTATAAAGTAAATATTTCTTTTGCGAATATTTTTTGGTGAGTGTTATGTTACACTTTATTTACTTGTTATACTGTTATGTTACACTTTATGTTATTTATACTTGGTAATATAAATTATAGTGATGAAAAATAAAGAGGGGGTGTGAGTTTAACTAGCAAAAGGAAAACATTAATTGTGAACTATTGTAATTGTGAGTATTAAACATAATTGTTTTTAACTTTTAATAATAAAATTTATGTTTAGGTCAAAATGTCTGTTTATGTTTCCGAAACCGATTTTTCTGCAGACGACAGTATTGAAGATCCGGACTTTAATCCTACTGGAAGTAAATGAAAGAGCTCATTAAGTGAGGAATCAGGACCGGCCCTAAAAAAAAGTCTGTGTGAATTCACAAAAAATAATTTTCTGGTTCAGAGTTTTCGAAATTTTCGCGCCTTCTTTTTCTAAAAGCGAAAATTGTTCAACTTTTCTAAAGTTAAATCATCTACAATTTTAGGTGCTTTAGCATATGTTTTAGTAATTGGCGGGTAAACCCATTCAGGGTCAGCACAAGGAGAGCGACTTTTATATAAATTTGCATGCCAGGGCTCAATTCTTTAGGGCATCCCCGTTCCGAGAGGATGCATAGAAAATGCGTTTAATTTCAGAAACGCAGCTCCTAACCCAGCATCTGTGGGATACCCAACCATTCGTGCTGCGGAGCTTCGTCATGTCCTAATTAACAAAATTGATTAATAAGACGAATTCAAATTTTCTCTTCCATGGGGCGTGCTACCGCCCATTTTTCTAAAATTATGTATATACATGCTATGTTAGCCCCGGATACCACATGAACCTACCGTAAAAATTTCATATAGACCGGTTGAACACTTTGGACGCCTGTAAAGGGCTGCCATTCATTTAAACAGGGTTCGGCAATTGAAGTGTTACCAAAATTACCGCGGTCATATTTGTAAATATATATAATTTGATGACAGTTAAAGAGTAAGGTAAAGTCAAAATATATGTCAGTATGTACGCTCTGGACAAATCGATACGACGCGAATGGGCCAAAAATACCTGCAAAATGGCATTCGTGCAAAATGCAAAAAGCTATAGTGGCCGTCATAGCCGAGTGTATAGCGTGTACGCTCTTCAGTAGGTAGGCCCCGGCTTCAAATCCTGGCCGAGCAAATAACATAAAAAATTAGAGAAAAGTTTTTTCTAATAGCGGTCACCCCTCGGCAGGCAATGGCAAAGTTCCGAGTGAATTCCTGCCATGGAAAAAAACTTCTCACAAAAAAATATTCGAGGTTTGTATGAGGATTGATGCACTCTAATGTACAATCTAAGCCTCCGAAAAATTATCACGGAACTAAATGGCCGTTGACTTCATCATATTGTCATATTCATATTTACCGCAATCAAAGAACGTCGATTACAAAGAATTTATAAAACTAATTGGCAATCTAATTGTGATGTGGTGCAACCCCACAATATACATAACCAACAACATAAATATATGTACATATGTATGTTCATTATTTTTCTCTCTAATTGATTTTTTCGCTCCACCGCTGTTAAGTTTCTCTTGACAATGGTGAAAAATTTTTGCGGAACTGCAACAGGAACGAAGCGGGAAGCTACTTATCTGTCTAATATTAGTTCTCTGGTAATGGAGAGCAGGCGGCTTAGGACTCCCCTAAATGGGATAAAGCAGCAAAAATGAAAAAGCAACTTTGCAATCCCAGTAATGAATTAAAGCAGCGAAATACAAATTATACATAAGACTTTGCATTCTAAAGTAATGTCTTTGTAATTTATCTTTCGCTTTTTTAACCCATTACGGGAATAGCTAGGTCGCATGTCTAATTTGTATTTCGCTGATTTCATTCAAAGTCGCTTTTTTAATTGGTCTCTCGAACTGATTAGAAGTTATTAGTGTGGCTTTAGACCTCGCCAGTCTACCATCGACCACATATTCACGATACGCCAAATCTTGGAAAAGACCTGAGAAAGAAGAATGGACACACACCATCTTTTTGTCGACTTCAAAACCGCTTCGGATGGCACGAGAAGAAGCAGCCTATTTGCCTCAATATCTGCATTTGGTATCCTAACAAAACTAATACGAGGTTTCACACAGGGTGACTATCTTTCGTGCGACTCATTTAACCTAATGTTAAAGAAAGCGTGCATCGGCCTCAACAACCGCGTTGTTACTTCTATATTTTCCAAACTGGATAATGCTACGAAACGTATAGGTCTGGAAATGAACGAGGGCAAAACTAAGTCCCTCCTGTCATCAAATAAACAGTCAGCTCTCTCGCGTCTTGGCTCCCGCATCACTGTTGACAATTATAATTTCGAAAAAGTGGAGGACTTTGTTTATTTGGAAACCAGCATTAACACCTGGAAATTCAACGTAGAATCTCTCTTGCCAACAAGTGCTATTTGGGCTGAGTAGGCAATTGCGCAGTAAAGCCCTCTCTCGACGAACCAAAACCACTCTCTATAAGTCTCTCATCATGCCCGTTCTATTGTATGTCGCTGAAGCATGGGCACTGTCAGCATCGGATTAGACGGCCCTTAGAGTGTTCGAGAGAAAGATTCTACGAAAGATTTATGGACCTCTGCGTCTTTGCGAGCGAGAATACCTCAGACGACTGAACGATGAGCTGGATGAGGTTTACCGCGACATAGGCATAGTACAGTGAATTAAACTACAGCGGCTACGTTGTCTGGGACATGACGTGTGAATGGACGAAAATGCTCCAGCCCTGAAAGTATTTAACGCGGCACCTGCCGGGGGTCATTTCCTCTGCGTTGTAAAGACCAAGTGGAAAAGAACTAGACGTCATGTGGTATTTCCAATTAGCGCCCATCAGCAGGAAGAAGGAGTGACTGGCGCAATTTGCTGGACTCGTCCAAAATCTCTTGAGAGGTTATAGCGCCAATTAGGTAAGTAAGTAAGTTTCGCTGCCTTAACCCATAATGGGGAATCCAAAGTCACCGCTAATGACATGTACATGTTAAAGTAATTTCTTCTAGAAGCGAAAGACAAAGAGCTTACCAATTTTCATACGATTCTAATTTCCTTTATTAGGTAATCGTGCTGGACAAATATCTTTGTATACATACAAGACGAATTCATGTATGGACTAGTCACTCTAGCAGCCGATTTGATTTTGTTTTTATTCACCTATGTACAGTGGCTCACAGAAGTATTTTGCATATGAAGAAAATAAAACAAACGATTTTATTTTTGCTTTTTTCAGGCTAATTGATAAATTATATATTAAATTCAATAACATATCAAGTCGTAACTTCGCATGGGACTTCATTAAAACATACAAAAAAATAAAGGTAAACAGGAAAATAATGAAGATAATTCAGAACTTGTAACTCGCAAAAGTATTTTGCATTCGACTAAAAGTGATATATAAATAAATGTAAAAACTACCTAGTATTTCGTATGATAACCGCTACTTTTATATACAGCTTCCAAGCGTTTTGGCATCGATTCTACCAACTTTCGGCAAAATTAAGGTGGTATTTTTCCCCATTCCCTGTCTCCTTGAGACTATTTTTTGATGAAATTTTGTGCTCACGCACTCTATCTTCAAGGTATACCCAAAGGTTTTCTATAGGGTTTATGTCAGGGCTTTGAGGAAGTGTTGAAACATTTTGTTCATTGAAAAGTAACCACATTTTAAAGTCGTGAGCCGTATGTTTTGTGTCGTTTTCATGCTGAAACAAAACCCCGTTTCTTACCAAACCCATTTTTTCTGCACTGGAGTGTAAATTGTCTTTAAAGATGGACAAATGTATATATTATTCCGTTATGCTGTCTATAAAAACAAGATTTCCAACTTGCTAAAAAGTGTGACAGTTTTAAAACTTTGTAGCAAACCCTTTATTTGCAAGTACTTCAGTGCATCTTTTCGGCATAGATTCTACCAAGGTCTCACAGACCGACTTTGGCATGGAATACCAAGCTTCCTGGATTCTTTGCCAAAGCTCTTCCATTTACTTTGATTTAGATTACAATCTTCCACAAGTTCTCTATCGGGGTTTAATCCAGATATTGCGAAGGTCATGCCATCACATCGATTCCACGACCCTGTAACTCAGTTTTTACAATACCCGAAGTGTGTTTCGAGTCATTATCCTGTTGAAACTGCCAAATCAAAGGCATGTTCCATTCGGCATAGGGTAGCATAACGTCTTCTATTATTCTTAGGTATCAGTAGCGGTGCATGCTTTCCCGAATCCAAAATAGCGGTCCGACTCTATACCACGAGAAACATCCCCATATCATTGTATTTCCTTCCCCAAGCTTGAATGTTTTTGTTGTGTATCTGGGAGTCATTTCTGCATTTGTCGGTCGTTGGACTCATACCTTACCATCAGTATCCACCATGTTTACTTTAGATTCGCCTGACCATAAAATGTTTTGCCACTTTTTTGGATTTTCGGGACCCGACAAAGTTCTGTGAGTTCTCGCAAACGTTTGTCGATTTTGTCGCTGTCTTTTTGTCAACATTGGAACTTTTCGTGACAATCGGCCGAAGAGGTTCCTTTCTACAAGCCGACGGGCAACAGTCCTTGAAGATATTTCCACGCTTATTTCCTTCTGGATGACTGCAGCGGATTTAAAAGGGTCACGCTTTGATAACCTCTCAATGAAATTGTTGTAATCTGGCGTCGGTTTTCGCGGTCGACCTCTCAGTTCGCATTATGTTTGTGATCTGTTAATAATTTTTGCAATTTCCCTGTGCGTAAAAGCATTTTTTGTTTTGCAAATTTTGTATGTGTATACGTTCCTCTACCGTGCAGTGCTTTCCGCGCCCCATTTCCTCTAAATTAAAGCAAATTTCACTAAATACGACAATTTATAACACAATGAACGCTTAAAATACAACTTGCACACCAAAAAATCACATTGCCTGTTTCCTTCACTACCGCCCGCCGTTGCAAGTTTTAAGCGCAAAAGTAACAGTAAAACGAAAACGGATTTCCATTACGACGTTTTAAACGACAAATAGTGTACATATTCGATTACAGTCAAAAGTTATCGGAAATATAATAGCAAAGAGGAAGAACCGCTGATTGTTTCGCAGCAACCGACTTGATTCTATTTTATTGTCCATAACTGTATATCAAAATATACATATATGTATGTACAGTAATACCTTGATTTACGTCCGCTTCGTTAACGTTGTCTTGATTTACGTTGTGAAAATATTAGTGACCTCTGCACGCGATTTACGTTGTCAATTTGATTTACGTCGCCTGTATGAAATATGAATTTGGGGAATCCCTTGCTTACATTTATGTATTTTGAATTTTGTCAATATATTTCATGAACTCGTTCAGTTGATTTTTATAAGTGTTGCTGATAACACGCATAAAAGAGTGAAAATGAGTTCAAAACGTGAATTTAAAAGTGTTCGTGCAGTTCAATTAAAAAAGAAACGAAATGTTATTTCTATTAAAAAGAAAATGGAAGTCATTCACCGCCATGATAAGGGCGAAAAGGCTTTTAATATAGCTAGCGTTATGGGTTTGCCTTCAACAACCGTAAGAACAATCATAAAAAGTAAACAAAAGATTATCACAAGTGCATCCACTGCTGCAGATCGTTGTTTGGAATCCACTACTAAAATAAGACCCGTTTTGGATAAGTGATTTTGGGGAAAAAAATATTCCGGTAACTACTTTAGTTATTAAAAGGAAGGCAATTAGTTTATTCAATGATGTAAAGTTAACAACTACAGATTGTGAAGATTTTTGTTTCAACGCGAGCGATGGGTGGCTGCAAAACTTTAAAAAAAAGATCCCAACTTTATAATATAAAATTCCATGAAGAATCTGCAAGCGCAGACAACGAAGCAGCTAAAAATTTTGTGAAAAAGCTAAAGCAAATCATTGATGAAGGAGGATACTCACCTCAGCAAATTTTTAATGTGGACGAGACGGGACTTTTTTGGAAACAAATGCCAAAAAGGACATTTATATCAAAAGAGGAAAGAGCGGCCGCCGGGCCAAAAGTTTCCAAAGACAGACTTACACTTCTTCTTGGAGGAAATGCTGCAGGTGATATGAAGCTTAAGCCCTTGTTGATATACATATAAGTCTGAGACGCCAAGAGCTATGAAAAATATTTAAAAAAAAAATCTCCCTGTTGTTTGGAAATCCAATAAAAAAGCTTGGATGACTGCTAAACTTTTTTATGATTGGTTTAAGTTGCATTTTTGCCCAACAGTTATCAAATATTGCGAAGTAAATGGATTCGCGTGCAAGGCATTGCTGTTAATTGATAATGCCCCTAGCCACATTATCCCGCTTGATGATATGAATGACAATATTAAAGTAATCTTCTTACCGCCGAATACAACGGCGCTTATCCAACCGATGGATCAAGGCGTTATCGCGGCATTTAAAAAATACTACTTACGAAGGACATTTAACAACTTGATTGATGCAATTGATAAAGAATCTCACTGCGCATCTGCTGATGTAGTTCGCAATTTTTGGGTCAAATATAATGTCATGCAAGCAGTGGAAAATATTAAACAAAGCTGGGAAGAAGTATCCGCGACAACGATGAGCCATGCATGGAAAAACATATGGCCGGAATATACTACATCTCGATGTGGATCAGAAGAAAATTCCAACGATTTAAATATAGAACTAATTAACTTAGCGCACACTGTTGGCTTCACAGATGTTGATGAATCCGACCTTATTGATATCTTGGAAACAGGTGATGAACCATTAACTAACGCAGAAGCATTGGCATTGACAGATACTCCTGATAAAGATGATAATCTATTAAAAAATTCGATGGTCGAAAATGAGAGGGAACGTTCACAATTCCCAATCTCAAAGCTATCAGAGGCTTTTAACCACATACAGAAAGCGATCAATATTTTTGAAAAATTCGACAAAGATGAAGAGCGAGTTATCTCAACACGAAACTCAATTAACAATAGCTTGCAACATTACAAAAATTTGTTTACACAAAAGAAACTATTTTTGTCACAGAAGCGGATTGATTCATTTTTCAAGCCCATTTTATCATCCGATACTCCTTCGTCAAGCCAATACCAAACCTTGCAGCGCAATATTCCAGACGAGGATATCCAAATTATCATGTCTGAAATTTCATCAGAGGACTTTACTTCATCAACCCAAGGACAGACATTTAGCCAGCGAAGTCTTCCAGACCATGATATCAAAATGCTCGTGTCTGAAATTTCATCAGCGGACACTACTTCATCAAGCCAAAGAAGTCTTCCAGACGATGATATCAAAATGCTCGTGTCTGAAATTTCATCAGCGGACACTACTTCATCAAGCCAAAGAAGTCTTCCCAACGATGATCTGCAAAAGCTTTTGTCTGAAGTATTGATACCAAATGAAAACTTCGAGGAGTGAGATATTCTAAAATTTAAGTACTTTTATTTTATTTATTGCTCAAGTTTGGAGTGAATTCATATTTTAACTTATTATTTTTTACATACAAACGAGTATGTAATATGTACATTTATCATAGATATTCCAAAAAGGATCTGAATTTCATATGTCTAATTTTTTTACACTTGAAATACGCTTATGTAAAGTGAATATAATGTATCTCTTAATTGCTATAGTTTTTAACTCTTTTTATGTGCTTATGGACTTTATATACATACAATACATTTCTTAGTATGTAATTGAATTAAATGTGCGTTTATGTACTTTATTTGAAACAACCAATAACCTTGCCTTTTTCATAATCATATGGAAAACTACAAATTTGATTAACGTCGTTTCGATTTACGTCGCAATCTTTCGGAACCGACCAAAACGTAAATCGAGATATTACTGTATACAAGCGCAAGAATTTTCAAAAAAGTACAAATCTAAATCAAGGCCAAAATCAAAACAAAAGCGCGTGACCAGGTCTCGAACTCGAGCAAAACGAAAACATACCGAATATTGTTGCGTCTTCTCAACCAACACCACATACCGCAATTTAATTATCCAATCTTAATCGCAACTTGACTAAGTTTCCCATGAATATATTTAGAATTTTTTAACTAAACAAGCATACAAATCTGAAATGAAATAACAATAAAAATTTTATGCATAGTATATGTAAGTCGAAAAAAATTAATACGCTTTTAATATTTCATTTTTTTTTTAATTTTTAAAAATATTTATGATGACAAGTGAATCAGGACACACGTGAGTTATTTTCGGCATATGTTTATACCTACATACATACATACATACATACGTATGTGGGTAAAACCAAAATTTAAGCACTCTTATATATTTAAGTAAATCATTTAAGTTTACCTTCCATTTTTCTTATTAAAAAAATTTGCCTTGGGATTAAAAACTATAAGAGATATTTAGAATTTTCCATAAATTCATTAATATTATTGGCAAAACCTATAGTAAAATTGTTTCAGATTAGAGGATGTTGTATTACTTTTAATGTTAAAAATAGAAAACCTGTAAAATGTTGTGGAAAAAGTTCACGATTAGGAAATGATTTAGGCAGACGAAAATTGTGTGCACTGTGACGGTGCTAGTATAGGCGAAGCTTTGTTATGCATTTCAAATTGGAAATAACAGTTGGATGTATTTTTGCGATTTTTTTTTCATTTTAATTTTTGTTTTAATGTCATTCTTCATTCATTATAAGTTTTGCACTTTAAATTATAAGTACTGAATAAATATAAATGTTTTGTTAACCTGCACATGTATAATTTTTTACTATCATTTATAAACATTAAATATTTAAAAAACAGTAAACTCATAAATGCATTGAACTTTTTATTTCGTCCTGAATGTCAACAAAATCTTACTCTCTTAAGTTTTGCTATTTATTCTCATCTTCATTCGTTTAGATATTTCTTAATATCGAAGATCATATTTTTCGCTGCTATCATTAAATTTAACATTTTTGGTGATTTAAAAATGTTCACTTTACAGTGTGGTGCCGATCAAGCATGGAGACGTATCAGGCCGGTTAAAGACCATCACCGAATAGGTTCCACTATGGATTTGCGCATTCTCATAATTTTAAGTTCTCTGGTAGTGATAGGTGTTAAAACTTTTTTGTGTAGTCTTCATAAACTTCACATAATGAGTTCGAAAGTAATGAGTAACCTATTCAAGATATCTTAATTTTTCTCTGCTACTTTTCTATATGTATTTTCTATATGTATTAAATTCTTTGTTAAATCCTTTGTTAGAATCCGTATATTTCGACTTTTTAATAATGAATTTAACATTATACTATCCTCATATAGAAATCTACAAATATGTTATAAATCTGAGAGCTGAGCGCTTTGTACAATTCCGTGTGACGAAATTCATAAGATATATATAAAGACTTGACAAACCCGTTCAAGATGTCGACTGCCTTAATAAATGCGAAAATTAGCTATCGTTCAGTTAGGATCTCCCCTCTTATTTTTGAATTGAAACTTGTTAAGCGGCGAAATGCAAATGGAAATAATAATAGCGAGAAGAAAAAAGGTGATAACTGCACTTGTGCATTTTATTTTCGCGGCAACTTCTACAATACAAAGCTCGGCACTTCACATTTATTATTCTGTGTTTAAATTTTTGTAAAAATCACTCAAAACTCAGAAAAATCATCTTTTTAAGAACCATTTGCAAGTACGAAGTAAAGGCTTTTGTCGTTACCTTCGTTTCTCTGCATCGTGCAATCAGATAGTTGGGACAAAACCTACAAAGTATGTAGATAAAGAGAGGATGAGAAAAAAGCGAGGAACATATACATACATATACAACGATACTAAGCGGCTGAATAAGAATTTTATCTGATGTTTCTGCCATCGATGTTTTATTTTACGATGTTTGCATCCCTAACCAGAGATAGGTGACATATGTATTACAGAGGTTGTGTAAACCAATTTGAATTAAAAAAGCTAAAATCTAAAATTTTACAAACCAGAGACCAAATGCTGTGTACATATGTACATACTTCAACAGGAAATTCCAATAAAGTCTCAGAATTTTAGTTAAAAATTTAATTCTGTAGAGTATAACTTATTATTAGTTTAGCTATGCTGCGAGCTTTTTAATTGCAGTGCGCTCTCTATATTTCGTTAGGTGTTGGTACACATGTTTTTTTTTACAGAATTAAAACATTTATAGTCATATGTTTTTTAACACATCCTAAAGCGAAATTTCTGTGCACAAATTTATCTGGTTAAGTTGATATTTGATTGTTGAACACTTTTTTTCTTAACAAGGTACATAAATTGGTGGAGCAAAAAAAAATAGCAGTGTTTCAGTTTATTCCAATTTAGAGATAATTACAACAAAAATAAAAGTTAATTCGCATTTAATTTTACTGTTTTTTAAGATCAAGTTCTTAATAGGATTGAGGTCTGGTGACTACGCTGGCCACTCCATAACATCAATACCATTTTCCAATCCTCTGCCACTTTACTAGTATGTTTTGGATCGTTGTTTTGTTGCATGATCCATTTCAGTGGCATTTCGTCTTCGGCATAAGGTAGCATGTTTTTTTATTTAATTGGCGCTATAACCACTTAAGCGATTTCGGCCGAACTTCTTGAGGAACCTACTGTTTTACGCCGACTCCGAACGGCGAATGATGCTTGTGGGAAGTTTTTTTTATGGCAGAAATACACTCGGAGGTTTGCCATTGCCTGCCGAGGGGCGACCGCTATTAGAAAAAACTTTTTCTGTAATTTTTTGGTATTACTTGCCCCGGTCAGGATTCGAACCCTGGACCCACCGAGTGAAGCGCGCACACGATACACACTCGGCTACGGCGGCCGCATGTTGGTTTGTAAAATATTCACATAACCTTTTCTATTAGCCTTGATAAGAAAAACATGTCCACACCATAAAAGACGACCCGCCATTCAACTTAAGTGTTTTTCTTGTATACCTTGGATCATATTCTATGTTAGGTGGATTTCTAACATATTCCCTTGAGCCTTTTCCACCATATAGAACAATTTTGCTCTGGTCAGTCCATAATATATTTCTCCACTTTTTGAGTGGCCATAACATGTGATCGTTTGCAAACTTGAGTCTTTTGCCAACATGATTTTTTCAAAAGGGGAACTTTACGAGGACTCCGAGCAAACAATTTACGTCTCGTAAACATCTTTTGACTGTAGGCACTCCACATGGCAACTCAACTTTAATTTGCGTAGCTGCCACTGATGGATTTGCTCGACTCGTCCTTAATAAGCGTTTCACAAGGGATGGCGATAAAATTTTTTTTTCGGTCACGTATTTCAGATGAGTTTTTGGGCTTCAATGCATTGGATATCATTTTTCCAGACCAACTAGACAACGTAATTTGTTTATCTTTATGCGTTTTACCTTCATTTATTAGATTTTTTATCACATTACGCTTCTCTGTTATGCAATGTTTTCCACGACCCACTTCAAAGAAATTAATTATGCGAACACATGGGATAATTAGTTATATCTTTTAGTTAGAAGTATTACTTGCTTTTGAGAACAGTATTTATCAAATTTCCGACGATATTGAAGCAAAACTTAAACACTGCTATTATTGTGCTCGCCTTGCAAACGACCCCGCGTCACAGAAATTATAATGTCAAAATATAAAGCCAACTTACCGATATTCGAGCATTGTAGTTTGCGAATACTAGTGTTGGCAGACGCTTTGGCAGAAAGAAAAAAATTAAAAACCTATAAATACCAAAACTACAGTGGTAGACAGTATGCAACTATTTTGCACATGCACTTATGCACATACTTTATATGCAGATAGTTTCTTTCGGATATACATACCTCCTTAAGATCTACATCCAATACATTTGACCTACTTCACTTTTTTCTCGTACCTACAACAAATAAAAATTATCTAAACTCAGCTCTGATTCATGGCGGCGTCTTTTTCCTGTTGTGGCGTAACTTTTTCGTCGGAATTACGCACAGAAGCAACTATTTCTGTAGAAATCTGATAAACCAGCTTATTTGGTTTTCAAATCAACAAAATTCCAATCCTTCACGAAAATTTAATATTTTAATTCAACTTTTCCCACGATAACCTGAACTATAGATTTGTTGAACTACTCGTTGAAATATTTCAACAGCGCATTGTTCTTTTTGGCTTTGTAAAATTAAAGTCATAACTAGGAATAAAATGGTTTGTCTGACTTACGCACAGATTTCGAGTTAGGTTAAATGTGCATACATATATATATATATGTAGGTATATGTACATATGTATATATTTTTAAAGCGCGTTGGCACATTTTAAAAACCGTTGATTCAATATAATTGGTAGTTCAACAAAATTTACAAGATACATACATGAAGCATTACAATACTGATTTGAAATGATGGAGGTTTAGGAAAAGTTGCTCTCGAAAAAATGTGGAGGCGTTGTCAAATGTTTGAAAATGACATACAAATTTATCAACAATGTAAGTGAAATAAGGATATTTCACGCATACATATATATGTATGTACATATATTTACATAAAAGTTTTTTACACAGCTCATAAAATAAATACATGTTAAAGTTAACTTCTACTAATAATTATAAATGTGAAAGTTTGTCTATGATTGAGTGTGTTCGTATGTCTTTACCTTTTCACACCCATACGACTAGACGGATTTTTATAAAATTTGGCACACATATGTATGTACATACATACATACCGGGTCTTGCAATAGGAACACGCAAACGTTTTTTATAAATAAAACAAAAACGGTTTGGGATATGAATTAAATTCTTTATTCCTGTGAAAGTACATTCGATGCCATTATGTATGGAACTCGATTTCTTTTGCATGGGCACCACGGGCACGCTTGCAGAAGTCCAGACGCTGAACTCAATTTTCGACGGTTTTCAAGCATAAATCGGCCGATACTGCTGCAATTTCATGTTCGACATTCGTACGAAGTTCATCAATCGTCGCTGACTTGTTGGCATAGACCATAGACTTGACGTAGCCCCACAGGAAATAGTCTAACGGCGTCAAATCGCACGGCCGAGGCGGTCAATTGACTGGGCCATTTCGTGAGATAACACGTTCACCAAACTTGGTTTTCAATAAATCGATTGTGGCATTCGCTGTTTGGCTTGTGGCGCCGTCCTGTTGGAACCACATATTGTCCAAGTCCATATCATCCAATTCGGGCCAAAAATATTCGGTTATCATTGAGCGGTAGCGATTCCCATTCACAGTAACGTGCCGGTCTTGAACCGCACCAAACCGTAAATTTTTCGGGATGCAATGTTGACTCATGGAGTACGTGTGGATTGCTGCCTGTCCAATAACGCATAGTTTGCTTATTGACGAAGCCATTCAGTCAGAAATGACGACGACCATAAATTGGACGTAGCGCTCTTAAAGTTGAGGCCATTGACTCCGAATTTCGGTAGTAAATTTTAATAATTTCGACTCGTTGTTGGATCGTATATCTTTTCATGATGAAATGGCAAACCTTACTGAAGAGAAATGTCAAAAGAGCGGGAAAAAATATGGTGTCGTGTGCTGTCACAATCGGTATACTTTTGTAGCGACCCTATTGAAAACCCCTTTATAGCTCATAAGCTGGAATATTCAAGGAATTGTCACGTGTTAAAGAAGTAAGTCATTAAATATACATACATATGTATAAGCTAAATCATATATTGCTATATGACAGCAATTAAGTTAAATTAAATTACATTTTTCAATAAAGGGTGGTAAACTAAAAAAAAAATCGAAGAGCCCAATTTCAAACATCTTTTTGAAGATACCTACCACTGAAAACTGAACCATGAAAATGTGTTAAAAAGCGTTTATACTAAAGAATTTTAGAAGAGACTTATCACCTTTTAAAGAACGTTCCTTCAGTTTAATTTACCAGGTAACTGATGCCCCTATTAAATGTTCCCACTACTGACCGTCGACTACTGAGTCTAGTTGCGCATTTTGATTTATTATGTGTTACTACCATCTCTGTTTATAGTATCGATGTATACAAAGCGCGCGATATAGAAAATTATTTGCAGAAAAATCGCAAGTACCTGGATTGGTACATAAATTATTGAATGATGAACAATGGGAAAGCTTTGCTAAAGAAATAAATAGCTTCGGGCCTCCATATATGTAGATCTGGAAAAGAGTGGCAGCTGGTAATATTTTTATAATTCATTACTGTATTATTTTCATGCACACATTATTGTAGGTGTGGATTAACTGCAAGGCCAAAACAAAAAAGAAGATGGCTCCGACTAATGAAAATTTAAGAACAACTGGTGGAGGTCCATAGGGACAGCAGACAATATCCGCACTTGAACAAGTGGTAGCAGATATACTGCATACTGATATAAGCTGTGAGTATGGTGTAGTACCAAGCATTAGAGGCGAACGCAACATATCGTTAGCTGAAATGCAAACGGCCCTAACTAACAAAAAAATCAAAATGGGTTTTTTGATTGATTATAATGTATTTATTCAAACTACATAATCATACAAAATTATAGAGTCCTACGATTAAAAATAGTTGTTTTATTAACGAAATACAAAAGGCCCTTACTACAAAGTGTTCGTTTTGATAAATGCAAAGAGCCCTAACTACACACAACAACAAACACCACACAATACAAACACTTGCCTTGTCCCGTTACACTGTTTTGCTTTGTAGTAGACAGCACAGTAAACACAATTACAGTTTTTAGTAAACAGTATCTACACGTGTTTTCTCAGCGATCTCAGTGTTTAACTATAATTGAATTGTTCAAACTTTAAGCAAATAAATTACATATCATTAATATGAATTCGGATAGTGAAAATATGTCGGAAAATAATTTAGCAAGTGGTGCAACCAGAAATGCGAGTAATACTACAAAAAATGTGAGAGTTAATAACCAGCAAAAACGTATGGCAGGACAGAAATATCAAGGTTTATCTAACGGAAATATACGCGATAGAAAGCCCAGAGAAATGAAAGATGCGTGTAAGTCGAAGTTCTGTGAGAAAAGTTCCATTCGATTTTGCTCCCATTTTACAGAAGATACTCGTAAAGAAATTTTTGACTCGTTCTGAATATGTCGTGGGATGAAAAAAAATTATATGTAACAAACCTCATTGAATGTTCCAAAACACAACGTGTAACTGTTGAAAATTCCAAACGCTCCAACACTAAATATTATTTTCTAAAGCACAATACAAATCGAATTCAAGTTTGTCGGCAAATGTTTCTATCAACTTTGGGCTTATCAGAAAAAATGGTACGTTGTTGGACCCAATCCAGTGGCTTACATTGCACCCAAAAGAGTCTAAAAACGCAAAATTCTGATCAAAATAAAGAAAGATTACACTATAAGAAAAGATGTAGCTACTTACAAAACTGGTTAGAAGATTTACCAAAGTTGGAGTCGCACTATCGTCGCAAATATACAACAAAAATATATTTTGAAGCAGATTTCAAAACATATAGACAGATTTATGAACTTTATTCTCAATCATGCGAAGAACATAAAAACAATGATATTGCTCGAGTATCATTTCCAATTTTTATGAATGTTTTTAAATCCAGCAATTACTCGTTATTTAAACCACGAAATGACCAGTGTGACTTATGTTTATCTTTTAAATCAAACAACTTGTCACAGGATATATTTGACATTCACCGAAATGAAATTGAAAGGATGCGAAATGAGAAGCAAAATGATGTCGAAAATGCCAAATTAGGTGCATTTCTACTATTTTGCATAGATATGGAGGCAGTTAAACTTATACCACAGTCCAACGCCAGCTCCTCTTATTATAAAATGAAACTACAAGTTCACAACTTCACTATATATAATGTTATAAGTCACGAGTCTAATAATTACGTTTGGGATGAAACCGAAGGAACTCTTGTCTCATCAACGTTTACAACAATTGTTTTAAAACATTTAAAAACCGAACTTTTGAAACATCCTCACATTCACCACATAAGTAGTTATCTACTCTGATGGTTGTTCTAACCAAAACTGAAATGTTGTCCTTTCTAATGCGTTGCTCTCTTTATGTGTGGAAAAAGACATTACCATAGAACACAAATACTTGGTAGTAGGTCACACGCAAATGGAATGCGATTCCACTCATTCTCTTATTGAGAGACGAATCAAAAATAAACAAATACATTTGCCATTTCAACTAGTTGAATCAATAAGAGCAGCCCGGAAAAATCCTATGCCTCTACAAGTTCACCACTTAAACTACAAATATTTCCTCGATTACGAGTCTGTTCCAATGAGGTATTCATCTATTAGACCAGGTAAGGCATACTTTTAATTTCTAAGAAATTTTTCAAAACTTTATTGCTTATTAAATTTTTAGGAAGAAAAACAGGAGACCCTACTGTCAATAAGGTACGTGCATTGGCATACGAGCAGACTGGAATTATTTATTTTAAAACTGATATAAATGACGATTATGCCCAGCTACCTCAAAGAACTTCAAAACAATTCACAGTTGTCGAACCTTCCCAATTGCATCTGAGCAGACTAGCAATTTCTAATAAGAAATGGCAGCAGGAGCTGAAAAAAGTACTACCAGCAGACTGTCATTATTTTTATGACAATATACCCTATGAAAATTAATTATTATACGAGAGTTGTTAATACACAAGCTGATAAAGTATAATTTACCGTTACCTCTGAACTGTACTACATATTTATTTAACGAACTTTTGTCTTGAATTAATTTTGTTTTTATATACTTATTAATTTCATATATAATGCATTCAAAAAAATGCAAGCAACAAGCTAAAAACCTAAAGTATTTCTTTTTATACAGGCATTTGGCAACCATGCTTAAATAAATTTTTCTTTATTTTGTTTTAAATATAATTTTTAGCATCTACCCATTGTTATTACAGCGATATATTACTTCATTAAAAATGTATTGACAAGTTACTGGCAAATAGCTAAAAAAAATTGAATTGTAGTTAGGGCTTTTTGTTTCAGAAAATCAGGCGTCAAAAGGACGTAACTAACATAACTTTTAAAATATTTAAAAAAAAACATTATTTTCTTTCAAATTTAAATTTGTCGGTGTTTTACAAGTTACATTGAAAAAAATTGCTCTAAACACATTAATATATATAGTTTTATACAGTTTTTTGTTTCTCCTGTAAAGTAATGAAAATGTTAGATAGGGCCGTTTGCATTTTAGCTAACGATATGAAAGTTCTACACTAAATAATTCGAACATAAGAGCAAACATAAATAAGAAAAAAGATACGGAAGAAATTAAAGTGGAGGTGCTGTAATCACAAACTTTGAATAGTACTGAAGTAGTAAAATCTTTAGAGGAGATCCAATGAAACAGTTTCAAAATAAGGAAATATGCCGAAAAAACCATAATCTAAGAAAATAAAAATTTTAGCTTACCAAAAAAGGATGGAGAGGCGAAACTTAAGCAAAGAAAATTCTGATCAAAAATATAAACGTGAAATATTTAGCAATAAAAATAATTTGCACATTGTAAAACCAATCACTGTGCCTTCAGTTTTGTGTGACATTTTTTTATTTTAGGAAGCATTTTGTCGTTTACCAAACAAAATGTTTTTTGTTTATATAAATCAGTTTAAGAGATTTTTGTTGTTTTTCAATGCAAAGAAATTGCGTTATTACGTTTGCAATAAATTAGTTTTATTGTACTTTTGTAAATTTTTTGGCCTATTTATTTACAATAAATTTGATTAGTTCGATTCCAGTTTTAATAGAAGTTATAGAAAAAACAACAATGGTAGATGTTATAGCCATTTCGGAGGTCACCACATCTCGACCCCACTCCTCCACTGCAAACCCGTACTCGTACTACTTAACCACCTGTACTAAGTAAGCCATATACACTGTTGTTGCTTTTTCTTCTTCTTATTTTGCATTTTGTTCTATATTTCTATATTTTTCCTGTTCAAAATGACTTCGAGTTCATACAAATTATTGCTAATGTAAATTAATTTAAAATATTGTGGTTGTTTTTTTAAAGCAATAAATAAATATTATTGTGTAATAGAGTTCATTAAACTATGTATTTCTTATTTCTTGGGCTAGAATATTGTGCCTTGGTGCAAAATCAGAACTTATATCTGGCTCTGAAATATCAGTATCGATGTCAAACTGATCATAACCCGAATCATAGCGCCGTCGAATGTTGTATGTGACACAACAAACATTTATTATAGCAGCAGCTGTTTCTGGTGCATAATGAAGCACGCGTTCGGAAGGGAGGCATCTAGTTTTTTTAATTTCAATATTCTAAACGTTCGCTCTATAATATTCCTGGCTTTGCACTGCACTTTATGATGCTTTCTTTCTGGGCTCCCACTTTCTGCAGCTCGAAATGGAGTCATCACGGAAACAACGGAAATCCAGAGTTCCCTGAAGTAACAAATACATTTGTTAATTGTTTCACGTATTATCTTGTGTCCAAAATACTTCTACCTAAAACTCATGTGTTTTGTCCGCCATTATTTGACATAATTAGTTTTAGTTTACTATAGTTCCATATGAAGGCATCACAGATCCTGGATGTCCGGCAATAATACAAGTAGTGTTCATTTTGTAGTCGCAATCCTACGTTATAGGAAATGTGTAAGCTACTCAAATAAACTTACGTCAATTAATTTACCATTAACATGTTTTTGCTAAAATATCTTTATCGAGTGGACATTCTAATATTCCTTGACATTTTTGGAAAATTCCTTACACAAAGACTGCAAAAACTTTAAGAATTAGAGTTGCATTGGAGCTGTTGACTGGTATCTGGTTTTGAAATGGGGAGTCAGTTCTTCTAAGTGGTCGGCTTTCCAATAAGGAAGCATGTTTTAGCCAACCTACGTGGCATTTTTTAATGAAATTCGCAGGGCGTATTCGGGAGGTGCTCACTGACCGATTATTATACAATTTTGGGCACAAATATTAATAGTTTTAAAGTTATTTGTAATTAAAATTTCTTGATTTACTTCACAAAATTTGAATACAAACTCTGCTCTATTGACGTTTATTTTTACTAATATATGACTTTTCATGCCTATACAACTTAATTCGCATATAATTTCTAATAAAATGTGTAAGAATTCATTATTTTAATTATTTTTCCTAAATCTATTTTTATTCTCCAATAATCGTAAACACACAAGTCCTGAAAGATGCCCGCCATACTTCATAACAGGTGATGCCAGATCCTTCGAAATTTAAATACTCTTTTTTATTCTAAAGCATGTTGGTAGGCGTGAGGAAATTGGGCTCTGTAATTTCCGAACACTCATTTATTAGAAATTACGATTGGAATATATACTTTCTTGTAAAAATACAGAAGGGTGTTCTGCACAAAAATACTGTGGATGGGGTAACCGGAGATGCACTGACCAGGGTTAGAAAGGTGTTCTGCACAAAATTACTGCGGATTTCGTAGCCGGAGTTAGACTGGCCAGGGTTATTGTTTTAAAGAGCGGCCGAAGGCCGCCAACTCAGAAAAATGTTCTTCACAAATATAATGTAAATGGCGTAGCCGGAGTTGGACTGACCAGGGTTATTTTTTTAAGCGCAACGCTGAAAGGTGTTCTGCACAAAGATACTGTGGATGGCGTAGCAGGAGTTGGGTTGTTTTTAAGCGCGACCGAAGGCCGCCAATGCAGAAAGCTGTTCTGCACGAAAATACTGTGGATAACGTAGCCGGATTTGTACTGATCAGGGTTATATTTTCTTGTTGTGCTAAATTTGTTTTCTACTTTTTTACGTATTGTGTAGCCGCGTTAAATTTCAGTCCAATTCAACAACAAAGGAAAAGTGAGGTTAAATTCGAAAATGTTTGTAACTTTAACAACGAATCACTTGAAAAATATAAGCCTTCGAAGGCAAGGACTTCCAGTTTTTTAATCAGGGCGACCCACTCGTCCCCCTTTTCAAAGCGTGCTTCCTTATTGGAAACTTTTCCCCTTCCAAGTTCTTGGATATGCAGAAATCACTGGCAAAGCTGGAGATATGGAGTTGTTAAGAAAATTTTTACATAAATAATTTTTCTATCTTACTTAACAGCAGGTAGATCCAAAGGATTGGAACGTTCAGACGTTAGCCCTTTCTTCACGACTTGTGAAATAGAATTCATAGGTGCCAAACATTTTGATTTTATGTTTGAGCGAAATTTTGATATTTGTTTACATTAACTGTCAGGCATATTGTAGCAAAGTTCAAGTATTTTCGAAGTTATTTGTCAAAACAGTAAACTCAGGGCTGTTGTCTTCGCATTTCGCTATCTTAAGTTTAGTAGCCATACGTAATACATAGGACGGTAACGGTAGCCAAGGTAAGCAGACCAGCGACTATACACAAGTATCCTTACATAGTAGTTCATGAAATTCTGTAATAACACAGCTACATAAAAAATTTATTTATACGTGATGTGATGGCGCCAAACCAACCTCAGATTTGGATACATTGACACCAAAATAATGTAATAAACATGGTCTGCTCAAAAGAAACATTTTTTTTTTGTGGAGCTGTGTAATGGTGTCAAACGGCCAGTAATAGGAGGCCCATTTTGTTACCACAAAGAAAAATTAGTACCATCAGAAGAAATTACCCCTTACCAAACTGTTTTGCCTCGCTGATGAACTTCAACAGACAATTTACCTCGGTGCTTGAAACCTCACTAAGGTCATCTAAAAACCGGTGATCCAACATACCGCATCCTGCTTTTATACATCGTAGAACACTTACACGGTGAATACAAGATCGTTTCCTCCTCCTCGTCATGCTTGCAGCTTTTGCAGCATCTTTGGAAGGGTACGGCCAACCTTTCACCGTGTTTTCCTATCAGGCAGTGCCCTATTAGAGCTCCGATCACGTTAGAAATGTTTTCTCTTCTTAGAGAGAACGCTGCGCAACCGTTTCCGGTCCCATTTAGGCCACGCATGCCTTGAGGTGCAAGTGACAAACGACATACCAATGCGTTCTTTATCTTGAATCTGCTTGGTCGTACCTTGTCTTGCAAATTCGTCTGCCATGCAGTTTCCTCTATGCCCCGGTAACCAGGGACCCAAATGAGGTACAGTCTGTTCTGCTTGGCTATCTCCTGTAGAGGTAGGCGGCAGTCCAGCGCGATGTTCGAGTTAAACGTGAAAGAGCTCAGAGCTCTGATTGCAGCCTGGCTGTCACTAAAAATGAAGAGATATCTCTTCCAATAAACCCGGTCCCAATCTTCTCTACCGCCTCCATGATAGCTGAGACCTCAGCCTGGAAGACGCTGCAGTGATCTGGTAACCAAAAAGGAAAAGGTTTAGTAAAAATTTATCCCAGAAACGTATTTGAAGAGCGTTTCCACCTCTTAAAGTTTTTATTCACCAAAAATTATAAGAAAAATGAAGTATAAAAATACAGATTTGCGTATGTATTGGTCCAAACAGACCTATAATAATTACACTTCGTACGTATATATAAAACTTAAATGTTATTTGTATATATCTAACTGCTAATAAGCAATAAGATTTCTCTCAGAGGACCTATTGGTAATGTGATATCCACCGAAATAAGCATAGTTAAGGTTTTATTGTAATCTAAGAGAGATCTCGTAATTGGCTCGTTGATACAATAATTAGTTCGATGCTTATTAAAAAAAATAATAATTCTTTGGGTCGCAGTTGCCTTACAGGGACATATAAGCTAACGGTTTCTAGCAGGTTAAAACACATTATTTTACTACTGATATTGACGGCTATAAAAATTATAGAAGAAACTTTCCGTCTACATTGCAGAGAACTTAAGTCATTTAACTTACAGCACGCTACATAAGAAGGGCTTGGCACGGAGAACTGCAGAGAATGCAAAGACAATCTAAAAACCTTTTATGTAATCTCTCTAGGCGATAAGTAAAAGATTCGTGAGAAGGGCTCCACATTAGAGAGCCATAATCTAACCTAGAGCAAAGAAGTAATTTTAACGAAAGTAAGTAAGTAAGCTAAGAGGGAATACGTTTTGGGTATGATGTATGTAATTTAAATGCGCTTTAAAAGTAAAACGCAAGTCAAATACAACATCTCAGTCCTGGGCTTCAATTTTAGTTAATAAATCGCTATTTTCAAGGCTGAATGCTGCCCGTTTCGGGAAGGATACGTGAAAACACTTATTATGTAATATTTAAGTGTAGGTGGTTTGATACACACCAATCAAAAAGTCTAATTAGGTGGTCCTGTAGACAACGGGTATCAGCAGAGTCACAAATTCCCAGAAACACCTTCACACTTCTTCCGTGATGATCAAGACCGGCATGTTACTGTGAATGGGAATCGCTACCGCTCAATGATAACCGAATATTTTTGGCCCGAATTGGATGATATGGACTTGGACAATATGTGGTTCCAACAGGACGGCGCCACAAGCCACACAGCGAATGTCACAATCGATTTATTGAAAACCAAGTTTGGTGAACGTGTTATCTCACGAAATGGCCCATCGAATTGATCACCTTGGTCGTGCGATTTGACGCCGTTAGACTATATCCTGTGGGGCTACGTCAAGTCTATGGTCAGCGACGATTGATGAACTTCGTACGAATATCGAACGTGAAATTGCAGCAGTATCGGCCGATTTATGCTTGAAAACCGACGAAAATTGAGTTCAGCGTCTGGACTTCTGCAAGCGTGCCCGTGGTGCCCATGCAAAGAAATCGAGTTCCATACATAATGGCATCGAATGTACTTTCACTGGAATAAGGAATATCCCAAACTGTTTTTGTTTTATTTAAAAAAAAAACTTTTGTAGCGTTCCTATTGCAAGACCCGATATTTCTACTTCAGCTTTCATTGTTGTAGTCACTATAGGTTTTTAGTCATCTTTTAAATCTATATCAATATTAAAATGAGTATAAAGGTTTGTGGAAAATTTTGAGTAAAATCCACAAAAAAAATCTGTCCAAACCACATCGATGTATCGATGTATTTAGATTCGGAACATCGTATATCATTTGCATTTCTATCTTTAACACACTCTTTTGCGTTATGGCCTTTCTCCCCGCATATAAAACAACAGGCGCTGGGTATAATTTGTACATGTCCTCGCTTGATGTCCAAAATCCAAACACCTGGTCGGAAGACACGTTTCACGTTATCTGAGTTCCTGGATATCCATTCATGATGGTTTTGATTCATGATATATCAAAATTTTTACTTGAAGTTATTTTCTCAAAAATTGCGGTAACTATATCCACCATAGCATACATATGTATGTGTGGGTATGTATAAATAAGCTCACTTACAGTCATTGATCTATCAGACGGAGCACGCATGCTAAAACTGTCACGAAATCTACTTCAAAACAGGATAAATTTCTTAAAAAGTCGGGAATAGCTTCTGCATTAAAAACTCATTTAAAAAGCTTATCAGGTGCACTCTGGGACACCATTTTTTATATGTTTTCTTCAATAGAGACAAGTTGTGTTGAAATAGTGAAAATCTTACAGGAGGAAAACGAACTCAACAGAATGAATAACATTAGCTTAAATTACATCAGAAGTATACTTCAAGTTTTAAAACCCTTCAAAGGGTCATCTAAAATAATGTATGCCGAAAAGAATGGTACTCTTCATTTGGTCATATTACATACATACATATAAACAGTTTGAAGAGATCTCGAATGTTAAATAATGGAAGATGCAGATATTGTCAAAAGATGTAGATATTGCGAAAAATTTTAAGGAAACCCTGATTAATCTTAAAGATTTGCCAAATAGACAATATACCACAAAATAGCACTTTTCTTAGTCCCTCCTGCCAATAAGTTAATTACATTTAATAAGAATGCCAAATTTATTATATAATGCAGACACATAATGAAAAGTTACACGAATGATACAAGTAACAAACAAAGCCAAACTGAACCACTTCCGTTTCCTCTTACAAATGACGCCTGTTTTAAATTTTTTCCAGCCTCAGCAAACATTTTATTTCGAAGAAAAAATCAGCGGTGGCACTTGATCTAACCCAATTCCCATTACTCTACAAAACAAACTGTAAAATTTTAGCGATCCCAGCTAGTAGTGGCAAAGACTAGACATCTCATATCAGAGACACGGAGTTTAATGTGAAAGAAAATGATATTAAGAAAGAACTGGAACAAGGAGCAATTTTTAAAGCACATCCTTTGGCCTTTAGATCACAATATGCAAACATACATATACTTATGAGTAAAGCCATGTCAAGTGATCCTCAAATGTTTCGCTAAATCACGGATTTTTGAAAAAAAAAATGTTCCATTGTAAAGTATATATGGAACATATGACACCATAGAAATATTTCGCGAAAATTCGAATATTTGTTCATGTTATTAACAAAAACATTAAAAAACACGAATAAATTTATAAATTATTTTCTCCGAAACTGCTATAGATAACGGCACGAAATTTTTAACACTTATTAAGTAGTCCTTGAACTATCTAATACGTAAAAAATGAGGTGGAATTGTTATTAACTATTAATTTTACAATTATTGTTTTTAAACAAATGCATTTTTTGATGATTTCTTCACGCTCTAAAAAATCCAAATTTGTACAGAAATATGGGGAAAACGCTGACCTTTAATATCATTCCGGAGATATTCAACTTTTTGTGACGCGTTGCGCTCTCCGACCGCTTCGTCCGCACCGCACGATGCACGATGAATTCTGTGGAAGAAGCTTACGATAGCATCTAAAGCAAAAAAATAACTTCTGCGATAATTTCATTGATATTTTTATCACATAATTGTGAATAACACTTTTTCTTAATTGGTGGTTCACAAAGTTCATGCAGAATATTATTCATTTTATCGAATTTGAAAGAGCAATCCACTTCCTTCTTTCACATAATCCATTGAGTCTCTACATTTAGGTCATTTTGGTGTGAACTGAAAAAAAAATTACTTATAAAAATTACGTTCAAAATTATCTTGGTTCAAAATGTATTACTGTATTCGTGTATATTTGTACATTTCATTACTTTTTAATGCAGAATTGTGAATTAGGCATCGGAAACGAGAATACAAAATCCAAATGCAACGATAATTTGGGACGATGAATAATTAAATTTACTATAATATGAAATTTATCAACTTTAATTTAGAACTCGTTTAAAGATAAAGTGTGAAAGTCGATTTTGAATTCACAATCTATTTGTATCGATTGAACAATATATGAAGCATGATGGCAATAATTTCAAAAGTTGAATGAAAATGAAGTTATACTAACTTCGTCAGCCGTTGATTTCTATGTAGCACTTTCACAGTAGGTAATTTTTCGCTATCATATATGTATAGCTCTACGACATTTCTGACATATGTATTTCCTGATTTATTTTCGAAATTTGATATTCCACTTGTTTGTCACAAATTTTTTCAAAAGCATTTATGGCCTTTGATTTTAAACGGATTACAACATTCGTTTGGTCGGACCATATTTATTGCAATATTGTAATATTCGAATGTTTTTTTCTATCAAATACACCGTAAAACTCAGATCGAACTGAAAAGAAAACTGTCGAAACCCGAACAGTTGCACGCGACTCCTGTTAGCGCCGTGCGGTGCGTCAGAAAAAGTTGAATATCTCCGGAATGAAGAAAAAGGACAAAATTCTATTTACAGATTATTCAAGGTAAGCGTTTTCCCCATATCTCTGTACACTCAGTTTTCACGTATTAGATATTTCAAGGACTACTTAATAAGTGTTTAAAATTTCGTGCCGTTATCTATTGCAGTTTCGGAGAAAATAATTTTTCAATTTATTCGTGTTTTTTAATGGTTTTGTTAATAACATGAACAAATATTAGAATTTTCGCGAAATATTTTGATAGTGGCATATGTTTCATATATACTTTATAAAATCCGTGAGCGTTCCGTTTAGCGAAAAAATCGTGGATCAATTGGCATGGCTTTACTCTTATACATATGTATATCTGTATAAAATGTGCAGTTGGAAAATAATAACTAGATATACATATGTATGTACATACATAGATATGTAACCAATCTTGTTATTTGAAGCTATATCCAGTAAAGTATAAAAAAAGAGTAAGACCTATGTATATTGCACATTTTGTCTACTTCGTTTGCTTCCGTTTGGCAAAAGACGATGATTTTCACTCATTCATATTAACTGCTGAAAGTTGAGTGTGCCAACACTTGGTATACAAGCGAATGTCATGGTGAAAATAATACAGAAGATGGTGGCGCAGATTCAAGAATGATAGAATATCAGATTACGACAACGCTGGCAGTGTAAACGTCACAGATGTCCCTGCCACAAGAGTAACGAGAATAAGAGGAAGGAATTAGCTGCACTTGGGGGTTTTTTTGCTGCAGCTACCACAATACAAAGCTTGGCACTTCACATTTTTTATTTTGTGATAACTTGATTAAAAACACACTTAAAACTAGAAAAAATCATTTTTTAACATAATTACGGAGCAATTACGAAGTAACGGAAATGCTTTTGTCACCTTGTTTTCTCTGCATATTGACGCAGATTGTTGCGTATTCTTTCTAACTTTTATGCCAATGTGTTTCCTCTCAGCCCTCTCACAGAAGTACAATATGATCTCAATGATATTTCAGCTCAGATCATTCAACCGCATTTTGAAACCAAATAAAGCTTTGAACGCCCAATAGAACCACTGTTCAGGTTTTTCTGATGCAATTTTCGTCAGAATTGATAATATGGTTCAGTTAATTCTCTCTATTGCCTTGCACATCGCAAAAACCTGCAAATGCGTTAGATGTAAATGCTGGGCTTATCGCTTATTATTCGATGTAGATTGCCGAATATTGTTTGCCATGAAGCTAACATGCTTAACACCTCATCTACTCCTGAAGATTTCTTTGCGTATAACAATACAAACTTGCTGAAACGGTTCAAAAGAACAAACATGTTTATATTGTTTGGCTGTCGCATCCATCGGACTCCAACGATCGACGTGGATTGTACACAATGGTAAGCTACGCTTATTATTGCAATTGAGAAATCGCTCCTGCTTACCTGCTTTTATTGTATCGAATGCAATTTTGTATTGCGCTCTTTACTTTACGTTCCAAATGTGGAACAAAGTGCCTTACTTATCGACTCGTCTGCTTGCTGTAATTTTTGTAGTCTGCATTTAATTTCGGAATGTGCATTAATAGTCATTACAGCATGCCTGCTCAGGGCATCGACTTGATTGTAAAGTTCTTGTACGCACATTGCATATCTAGAAATCGATGAGGATAACTCGTATTTTGTTGATGTTTGCAGAATAACTAGTTATTAAAACAAATTCTTTACCCAAAAGATTGTGACGCAACTTTTTGATTGCTAAAAAGTGCCCCTATAATTTCTGAATGGTAATTATGTAATTTATCTTCTGAATCTGCTGTCTTCTTACTGTGAAAGAAAACTGGAAATTTCGAATTTCTACCACAAAATAGCAGCGAACACGAGTTTCGATGCATCGGTATGTAATTTCGTGTATATCTCTCGCGATTATATCTTAACTAGTTCATTAATCAATGAGTTTTTTAAAGCTTGAATTACCTGCAGCCTCTTTCAGTAATAACAGAGCGTATTTCCTAAGTACATAGGTTTTTAAAACACTCGCTTTAATTGAACAGATTTTTTATGAGTTTACGAAAAAAGACACAAAAATTATTGAAGCGGTTTAACATTTTGCGGCTGAGGAAAGTTAAACAGCTCTTTTATTTTGTCTTTACACGCCGCTTTCAACTATTAGGTTCAAGAATTTTACTTGGTGTTGAAGAAACATGCATTTCTCCCAATTTAAACCTACACCACTGTCTGCAGCCACTTTGTGAACTCTTTTCAGACTGAGTATACCAGACTCGTGACATTTCGATTAAACAATAATATCATCCATACAAATTTGCAAACATTTGTTCGTTAATTACGTCCCGAAATATGGTGCTAATAAATCTTACAAAGTTGGGTGAAGCGTTATTGAACTCAAATATGCTCTTTGGAGTTACAAAGGCGGTGATTCTTCGATGGGTTCGTGCAGGAATGCGCTTTTTATATCCAACACACTAAAAATCGTGGCTGTCGATAACTTATTCTAAATCAGGAACGGGGAAACTGTCCTTAATAGTCACGTTTTATAATCTACGGCAGTCGATGCACATTCTCTTGGTACAATCTTTTTTATCCGCCAGAACGACGCGACTGCAGTAGACGAGCTGGCGAAGTATACAAAGGATCCTGCTTTCCAGAACAGTTTGTATTTTAACTGAGCCTACCACCACCGAAACTTTCGAGCAAAGATAAAGTTCCTTCCAAAAACGCTTAGATATTTCGGCAACACTTTGAAATTGTCTTTTCACACAACTGTTAATTTTAATTGGACGAACCCCAAACGTACGAATGAACGTATATTTAAGTGTTAGTGTTTATAATTAAAATTTGGTGAATAATAATTAAAAGTACAAAATTTCTCCGACCGTCCGAGTACAACTTCAACGTTCCGACTATTCAACTTCCACTTTGGACTTCTTGAATTCAACTGCTCTTTCATTATTAGTTCTTTTTTTGTCTTGTCAATTTGTGTATTTTTGGTTTGCCAAACTATATATGTATATGCTTCAAAACAAGTACTTAAATGAAAACAATAAAACGCTAAGACCTGCTAAAAAAGCTTTCAAGATAGTTACCAGAATAGACATTTGGCATACAAAAAACTGTGGGGAGTTGGAAGACTTATACCAGAATAACCCTGCATATTTGCTTATATAGCATCTTACGATCCATGCGAAAGACTCAATACAACAAAAACTGTCAAAATCAATTTCTTCGTAACAATCCAAAAAAGATAGCGAACATAGGGAAATTGATAGTGATACAAAGCAACAAATGAAATTCACTGAAGCTCCTCCTGATTTGCCTTCTGTCGATGTTCACTCGCATTGTTTCTAATACACGCTCATTCCCTATGAGGCTGCTGCTATAGCTAATAATATTCTGGTAACTGTTTTACATTCTGATAAGCTAACTAAGCATTAGTTCTGATACTCGCTCAATCTCTTATGCTCATGCTGCTAATGTTAACAACTCACCGTCAACATAGTATTCTGATTCGACTCTTGTGTTGTTGTAGCGGAGCTCTTACAGTCCCGGATGCACAGTGATTTATGGTCAATAATCAGAGGCCCAGAAAGCAAAAAGTGGCACAATATGTTGTGATCGGCCCAGTTTAAAGTACCGAACTTGATGTTGTCGCTTCCAAAAAATGGATTCATATTGCGTCTATTAAAAATGCAGACACTGAGAGAAATAACGTCTCGAAATAAACGAATCGCATTCATTTGGCTTTTTTTAAACTTGTAAAACAAGATGTAGATATTAAATCATTAAAGAACATTAATTTTCAACTAGGTATTACTGCACCCCTTTTTGAACAGATTCTGATTCTAGCGCTTTGACCTGCGGATGTTAAGGTAAGAAGGTCAACCGAACAATCAGCTATAGCTACGAATAAAACCAAGCCTCTATTGAATGGACTGAAGATTTATTTCCAAAACATGGGTGGCATCGTACCAAATCAACTGTCATACGTACTACTAGACCTCATCTAGATTATGATATGTTTATCTTTGTTGAGACTTGCCGGAATCACAATTTTTACGATGCTGAATATTTCGGCCACCACCTGTATGACGCATTTCGTAAAGATCGTGATACTGAGAGAACGAACTGCACTGGGTGGAGGTGATTGCTGTTCGTCGTAATCGATTTCTCCGCTTTTTAAGAGTGGTAAGAAAAATGATGTCTGTAATTATAGGCCCATTTCGAGGCTCTCGACTGTCTCAAAATTATTTGAATGCATATTTTTTGAGACTTAAAGTATAATTTCACCTAACCAGCACGGGTTTGTTTCAGTTTTCAGCGAATACTGAATCACATCATTATCGGCAGGACGTCAAATCGACTACATTTACGCAGATTTTTGAAAAACTAGGAGTTTTGGGATTTCACTCTAGTTTTCTTCAATGGACGAAATCCTACCTAAGCAATATGATCCCTTGATCGTCTGTCGTTCCTTTAGAAAGCGTTATGGGCCCACTACTCTTTGTTTTGTTCATCAATGATATTACTAGTTGTTTTTCTTTCGTCAACTTTTTATTGTACGCCGACGATTTAAAAAAAATTCTCCTTTATAAATGACTCGGTCGATGTGGTATACCTTCAAAAGGGAATTAGATAAACTGCTTCCTTTGCCAGAAGGCTCGTCCATCATTAAACGTAAAAAAATGCTTTCAAATAACTTTTTCTAATAGTCAAACTATTTTAAAAACCTCCTACTTAACTTCTAATAATGTGATTCAATCTGTTGACGAAATTAAGGATCTGGGAGTGATTTCTGATACCCATTTATATTTACCAGTCATATAAATTTCATTTTAGCAAAGCCATATTCAGTTTTAGGTTTTGTGCGAAGAAACAGCTCACAATTTTCGGATCCTTATACCATTAAACTGCTTTTTACAACTTTCTAGGTTGGAATATGCCGCTTTTATTTGGAGGCCTTATTTCAAATTTTCTGTCAATAGGATTGAAAATGTTCAAAAAATGCTCCCATTCACGCATCCTCTTAATCTACTTTCACTCACTTGAATCACGAAGATCAATTCTCTCGCTTTCTTTCGCTTTTAGCTTCATTAGAGGTGCGATTGATTGCCCGCCATTGATAGAAATAATTAATTTTAATGTTTAATTTTCAATGTTTGACGAGTCCTGTAAAACTGTAGAGCCCTCAATTTGTGTTCCACCATCAAACGCACAACACAAACTGTAGGAGAAGTTCGGGCAAAGTCCCTTAAGTGGTTATAGCGCCAATTAAATATGTAAAAGGGTTGCTGAGCGCTAGTGAAATAATTGGAATGATTGAGTGTTGTGTAGTATATAAAATATTAAATGCTTAAGTTACTAAAGTTGCTGCATTTCAAATCCAATATTGCTGGTATGCCACATTACTCCCCTCTTAGATACCAGGCGAGGTAGCAATAAAGGCAGGCTTGAGCCTGTCGATTGCGGTTTTAACGTGCTTGCCTCCCATTTCCACTGTGTAGTATTTCTGTGTCCTATGTAGAAACTTGTAGGGTCCCTTGTATGGCGGTGAAAGCGATGGTCTAACGGAGTAATCCCTAATAAAGACTTGCTCGCATGAGTTAAGTGCAGGATGAATGAAAACTCTCGGTGTTGAATGCCAGGTAGCGTCCACTGGTTTCAAGTCTTGCATTACGCGCCGAAGTTCAGACAGCATCTCATGTTCGTTGCTTGCCTGTTTGCTGTCCATCCAAAATTCTGAAGGCAGCCGAAGTGCGCTTTTATATACAACCTCGGCGGGGCTAGCCATTAAGTCGGCTTTGAAAGTAGCGCGTCAGCCTAGCAAGATTAACGACAAATACATCGTCCAGTGCTCTTGGTTGTGGCATAATATCGCTGATTTGAGCATACGGTGCCACCTTTCAACCATTCCGTTGGCTTGGGGATGGTACGGCATAGTACGCAGATGTTTAACTCCGAGGCGATTTAGTAACTCTTGAAAAAGCGTGCTCTCAAACTGTCTACCAAAGTCTGATGTTATGTTGGTAGGGATACCAAATCGAGAAATCCATACATTTAGCAGGGCCTTTGCTACTGCAGGTGCTGTGATGTCCGGAATGGGAATTACTTCTGGCCGTCTGGTGAACCTGTCTATTATCGTAAGGCAATACCGCATACCATTGGACAAGGGGAAGGTTCCGACTATGTCAATATGCAGATGAGAAAAACGTTGTGTTGGCATTTGAACTCGTTGAAGTTGTGCTCGGTTATGACGAACAACCTTGGGCCGCTGACACTGGCACAATTTCGCGCGAATTCTCTGCTATCCCGCTGAATAGATGGCCATACGAAACGTTCGGACATCAGGCGTGCTTTACCTCCTGTGCCTGGATGCGACAAATCATGAATTGCATGCAGTACGTTTGATCTAAATTTCGGTGTAATGAACGGGCGCACCTTGTCGGTTGAAAAGTCGCAATAGACTTTTCGCAAACTGGAAGGAATAGCAATAGCGGAAATGACGAAGGGAAAGGAGAAAAGAAGCCGAGTGGTTGAAGGTGATAATCCACGAGCTGATTAAGTACTGCGCCTGCGGCAAAACTCGGAGCGTCGACCTATAGTGATAATTCCGCATTGGGAACGAAATGAGAGAGCATAAAACAGTTCGCCAGTTGCTTCTTGAAGGATTCAAAATTGCGCGAAGTTTCGCCGCACCACAATAGAGGCGTAGAATCGTTGCGTTTGTCTTCGCCTATCATATCTTCGATAAAAGTTCAGCATTGCAAGAAATCGGTTCAACTCCCTTGTGTGGTCGTTTGAAATTCAGCAGAGCCTTAATATGACTTTCCAAAGGTCCAATGCCATCCTTGGCAATGCAGTGTTCCAAAAACTCAAGTTTCGTAACGCCGAGTTCTGATTTCGCTGCGTTAATTGTGAGATTATTTTCTCGTAATCGAATAAAAACTTGTTGTAGATGTTCACGATTCTCATCAGACGACTTTGAAGCCACACAGACGTCATCCAGGTAAGTAAAAACAAAATCAAAGCCGCGAAATGCTTCATTCATTATGCGTTGGAAAGTTTGTGCCGCATTTCGAAGGCCAAAGTCATCTTCGTGAACTCATAAAGCCCAAAAGGCGCAGTTATAGCCGATTTGCAGATATCATCAGGGTGAACAGGCACCTGATGGAATGTCTTATGTAAGTATGTTTTCGAAAAAATTGTTTTGCCTAGCAAAACATTTGCGAAGTCTTGCAGAAACGGGAGCGGATAACGATCGGGTACTGTCTGTGCATTGAGGGATCGATAATCTCCGCAAGGCCTCCATGTCTCATCAGGTTTCCGCACCATACGCAGTGGTCTTGCCCAGCTACTGCTTGATGGACGGCAGATACCCAGCTTTAGAAGCGAGCCAAATTCGGCCCGTGCTCTGGTGAGAGTCGTCGTTTTCGCCTATACTAAAACGGGTTGACCTTTCGTTACAATTCGGTGGACTACAATGGAGTTTTTAGACGTACCCATTGAAGGTGCTCGAGTGATATCAACAAATTCGCGAAGAATATCGGCGAAATTTGATTCTGCGTTAATTGTCTTAACACTTACCCCAAAAGTTCTGTGAACTGCGCAAACCCATGTAAGTTCAGTCTTGCTCTCGCGTAAGCGTCTTTGCTTGAGGTTGACTACTCGTAAAATGCCAAAATTACTCAAAAAGTCTGCGCCGATGATGGCATGAGAAGCTTCGGCAACCAAAAAATTCCAAACGAAATTGCGGCGTAAGTTTAAATTTAATTTTAGTAGGATTTCACCGTATACTTTAATGGGTGAGTCGTTCGCGGCAATCAATTTCAAACCGGTGGTATTGACTGCTTTCATATTTGGCGGTATTACGGACACATCAGCGCCAGTATCAATAAGAAAATTTATTTTGGACGAAAAGCCAAAATCACGAAGCTGTCATTAAGGGTGGTACCGGCAACACGATTCATGTCGTTGAATAGCTCGCTGGGTTTCCGGTCACCCAGTGGCATGCCTTTTAGCTCTTCTCCAAGGCGTAAAAATAAGTCTCGATGTTGTCTTCACTCATTTGCGGAAGCGGGATTCGAGGTACCGTGATTTAATTCTCAGCGATCGCAGATCTCCCGCCGCTATTGCCAATTGTCATGCTGTCGTTCAGCGACATGGTGCGTGAAATGTTCCAATGAGAGTTATTAACGTGCAGGTTCTTCAGCCAACTACCCCGAAAAGTGTGGTTATGTGGTTCTTCTCACCACGCACTGATGAAGGCACATGAAAATGAGCGGTGGTACTTTATTTGCAAGCGGTGTAGCTGCTCAAATCGTTCGGGTTATTAAACGACGTTGGCCACCAATTTAGGATTAAACGTGCTTTTATTTGTTTAATCTAATCTTTATTAAGAAATGTACAAAAGTGAAAATTTACTTATCGTACGATTTTTTGTATCTGTATCCAGTCGCTGTTCGGTATAGAAGAGCGAAAGATTACAAAAGTAACAAATGTCAAAAACAAAGGATGCTGAGCGCTTGTGAAATAATTGGAATGATTGAGTGTTTTGTAGTGTATAAAATATTAAATACTAAAGTAACTACAGTTGCTGCATTTCAAATACAATATTGCTGGTATGCCACATATATTTTGATTTGTTATAAATTTTTAAAAATTCCACATTGGCCACTCTCTTCATCCTCAAACCCAATATTGTCTATTAAATTTGAGGAAATTACACTGTACAGCTAATAAATATCGGACTTGCTCAATTTTTGTATTTTACTGTTATATAAGATATGGCAAGGTTTGTGTACGTTTTTTTAAAATTTCAAAATTTGGCTTATTGATTCGAAATGCAATGTGTACACCAAATTTGGTGACACGCCCATTTCCAATTTTTTTTTTGATTTGAGCGAATTTTCCGAACCCAAACATATGTATTAAATTTAAGCAAAATGGTTTCACTGGTTACCGAGATATCGCATTGTTTCCATTATCCGATTTCTCCCATTTGCAATACAACCACTTTGACTCCAGGGCAATATGTATACTAGACTGACCAAAAAAAATTAAAGTGCTGCTTTTTTTGAGGCTCATGACTTTTTTGCCTCCATTATGAATAAAAACCATCCCCTGAAAATTTGATTCAAAATTTTAACATTTAGAGGTCTCGCGTGGGCGTTTTGTGCCTCCACCTCAAGTGCTTAAAATTACTCGTCCTTCAATCCATGCGCACGCGAAATCCATTAAGAAATTTAAGTTTTTTAATATCTGATAATATGGTTTTAAGGTCGCTGAACACTCTGGGTAAGTTAATTTTCCGATCTGATCCTAACATTTTGATATATTGGGACAAAATCGTAAAAAAAACGATAAGAAGTTCGAAAATTACAGTTTAAAAGTTGATCATTAAAAAAAAACAGTTTTCATTATCTTATCATTAATACTATTTATAACCACATTTTTTACAAAGAAAATGAGCTATCATAGAGAGCTTTACGTTCATTACTTCTCGAGATATCTATCTATAACAAAACTGTGTTTCCAACAATAAATTATGCTCTCACTTTGTGCGTTTTGAATTTAATCGAAATATAAACAACAAAAAAAAACAAATCTGCTTGGTATCGTATATTTTTGAAACACACCTTACGTGAAAGTGATAAAAATGAGTTCTCAACAGTGCAATAAGTGGCTACTAGATTCGTCTCCAACATATTTATCCGTGTATGGCGAGCCAACAAATAAAGCCGTTCTGCTGAGTTTAGTGCACCGCCACATCGATTTAGATAAAACAATTTCAAAAAGTGCTAACTATGTAGCAGATGAAGTATTACGGACGTGGGATGTTGCTTCGGGATTGCCAATGGAAAAAAATGTTAAAATTTTTGCATCAAATTTTCAGGGGATGGCTTTTATTCATAATGGAAGCAAAAAAGTCATGAGCCTCAAAAAAAGAAGCACATTCATTTTTTTTTGGTCAGTCTAATGTATACCTACCAAGTTTCGTTGATATAGCTCAATATTTACTCGAGTTACCCGATGCATGGACGGACGGACAGATAGACGTGGCTTGATCAATTTCGCTATTAATTCTAAGAAATTTGGTTTACATGTATATTAGCCTGGCCATTTTAGTAAGACCATTTCGTTTTAATAAGCGCCGGGCTGAAAAATTTTTCTTTTTGTTTGAAAAAACCACACAAAAAATTTGAAGCTGATCGGATAAATATTAATGGACCCAAAAGTTGTCTAAATTTGAGCGAAGGCAGCTTTATTGCAATTTCACTGGTTCTTATAATTTAACATATATATTCGTATAGTTTTAAATAAAATAAATCAATATAAATATGAAAAGACTGAAACATTTTATATTACCACTCAATCAATGCAGATTTTGTATGCGTTGGATATTTTTTACGATATGAGTCAACAACTTGCAACATAAATTGAGCCTCTTCTTCGTCTCGTGTTAAAACGCGATTATAATCCTTCATAAATTCAACGCCACGCTCAGCAGCGTCGTTAACTACAAATAATTTTGAAAAGAATTCTGAGGCAGCTTGAAATTCTTCATTTTCCTCCCACATAGATGGGTCGAGTTTGAAAAAGTCAGTTTGTAGTCCAAAATTTGAAAACATAGCTTTTGATTTATATGAAACGAAATCAGATAAATCGCATTGTAATAAACGTTCCATATTTGATAAAGTGCGGTATTTAACAAAAGCAACAATTGGATCCTTTGCGATCAAGCGATCCACCATTTTTTTTTTAATTGTGTATGATACGTTGGGATCGAAAAATGCAAGACCCACTATTTCTGGAGTTAAATACCACAAGTGATTCTTCATCTTCTCTATCACGACATCAGATACGACTTTATCTATTTCAGAAAATTGGAAAGCGGCATGTATACAATTTAAATCCTGATTGGGGCATTCAATAGAATTTGTGCATCCGTACCAGACTTTGATGTAAAGTTTTACAATAAATATTGCAATATCTCGAATGCTATTGAGCTCTCTTGCAGTCAAATGAAATTGGTCACGAAGGAGAAAAATTTTAATGCAATAGATTCCCTTCGCCATAAATCGTGCATGCGATGTTGCACCACATGTGCGAAAAGAGCCTACATTTTCTCCAAGAAATGACATGGTTAGTTCCAATAGTTCTTTATAATCACCGCGAATTTGGGTTTCTTTGAGTTGGTTGCGGCAAAAAAGCTTGATTTTCTCACATTCATCGTTAGCAATTTTTATGAAAACTAGTGGATCATCGAGACCAGACTTGTATTCATTTTGTTTAATATTGTGCCATATGTCAGCGAATCGGTTGAACATGAGAGTTTCGGGTGCACTGCTTTGGCCACACTTTTTATCAAAAACGTTTTTGAGCACAATCTCGTAGATATGATGACGGCAACCAAGTTTGAAAAGTTTTCGACCAAGAAGATCATCCAAAAGAACACAAGCACTTCGTTCCAGGCTTGTGTTTGAAGAAGTAGTATCGAAGCTTGATGCCACAACTTTCATATCTACGCCCATCATTGAACCTGGCCGTCCTTTTTGCCGTTGTATTTTCAAGAAATCTTTGTCCTCTTGATTCTTCATCATCATCAATGCATCGACAGCTGCAATATCAAAGAGATCATCCAACGAATCCACGAAACCGTCAAATTTTTGCTTCATTCCAGCTGCCAGTTTTTCGACTTTTATTTTATTGAAAGATTTCCAATCCTCGTGCATTTTTAAAAGCTTGTTGGCACATTTATGTGGCTCGCGGGTTGGTATGCGAGCTTGTTACCAGAATATCAAAGCAGCATCTATCGTTAACCCTGCACTATTCTTTGCAGTCAGTTTAACAAATCTCATATTATAGAAAAACACCTCTAAAACTTGTCTATTTGACGGCAACTTGACTCCCATAATTTGATGTGATACCTGTCCAATGAAAGCAACTTGTCTTTGTTTTTCATCAGCTTTTCTTGTTTTCACCGGAGAAATATTCTCACTCAATGCTTTAGCCATTTTAATATTGTAAATTTAATTTCTTTAAATCGATAATGTGGGTATAATACGCACAATTACTATTTCTTTTATTATTTTTTAATTCACAAGCACTTTATTTTTAATCACACAAGTTGTCACTAACAAGACTCAGACAAAAGTGAATAAGGCGATGATATTTTAAATTTAATAATAAGCAAATAAATTCGCAGCTGTAACAGTTACTTACCTAACGGTTTAATAAATTGAACAACATAAGAATATTTTGCTTTGTAATATTCAATATTGCACGCGCTTAGCATTGTTCAGTGATCGGTACATTCACACAACTATACAGCAGCAGCTATTGCTGCCTCATTCACATGAAATTGCTAAAGCTAAATGTGCTGATCGCTGGTTTAGGTACTGCTCGGAATGAATTTACCGTTATAATTTGCTTCTTGCTTTCATAAAGAGTTATTTTTAACATTTTTAGCAAATTAATACGCACAATGCTCAGATTTAGTAAAGAAGCAACTACAAACAAATATATTTTCAATAAAGCTGCCTTCGCTCAAACTTAAACAACTTTTGGGTCCATTAATATTTATCCGATCAGCTTCAAATTTTTTGTGTGGTTTTTTCAAACAAAAAGAAAACTTTTTCAGCCCCGCACTCATTGACATAATCATTTAAAAAAAATTCATAATAAACTGCGGCCAGGCTAATGTATATATCTACTTATATCGGGTGCGTTATGCTGTTACAAACAACCGTTGGGTGAACAAAGTATTATACGTAGTGTATAAGCGAATTCTATACCTTTCAGTATTTTAATAAAATATTTATTGTTGTAATACCTACAAATAACCAAAGATAGAAATCATCCTAAATTCACTTTAATTGAATCTATAACATAAATGCATAGTTTACATTAAAGTAAAAAACTAGCTGGCTACCAAGAAGTAAATGAAAGTATAATACATATATACTCGATACTTTTTGTTTAGTATTGGTTTGGCATCGATGCTTTTTTCACAAAATACTTCTAAGTATCGATGTATCGATACTTAAGGTGTATTTGGGCAATTTGGACATCTCTAGTTGCAGATGTTTTTGGCAAACCTTTTGTTTTGATTAGCAATTTCTTAATTTTATTTCTAACTAGCTTTTACCAGCGGTTTTACTGATTTGGAATTCAATTTAACGTTCTGAACTCGAATGTAACAAAAAACAAAAAATTACTTCAATGAAGGTAATTATTTCTTTTTGATCTTCTGTTTTTCCGACAAAGTGAAAACATGATGTATATTGGACCGATTTTCCGTCATCCCTTGTCAAGTTTGGTTTGAAGACAAACCAGTTTCGCTTTGTGCTATCTTCAGTGCCATTTTTCGTTCTGTTCAGTTAACGTCTTCTGTTGCGTATTTACATGAACTTGTAGTAAGGGTTTGTGGCTTCATATGTACATACATAGGTACCTGAACACTGTATTGGCGCGTATATACAAGGTGGCGCTAAAGTAATCCTCCTATCAGAAAATGCTATAAATTTTGCGATTGGCCCCTAATGTCAGTTCTGTTTTGACATTTGTGTAGTAAACACATGCGAAATACACGATAATAAACAATGTTACGCTACACTGCTCCAGAACGCGGAATATTGCTGACTATTTATTTGCCCAATAATCAGTCGGTGACTTTGGCACAACGTGAATTTCGTCGCAGATTTCCTGGCCGTCCAACGCCTACTGGTGAAACACTGCGACGTTTAGCCGCTCGCCTCGAAGAGACTGGCACAACACGAGATGCTGCCAGGCGTGGCAGACCCCGAAGTAGCCGTTCTGCAGAGAATATTGCTGCTGTAGCCGAGGATATCATGGAAGCGCCGTCGACATCGACCAGACGACGTGCCACGCAAATACGCTCAAGCCATCCTTAATCACCACCAAGAGGAAGATGATTTTTCATCAAAAATAATCATGAGTGATGGGGCCCATTTCCACCTTAGCGGGTACGTAAATAAGCAAAATTTACGATTCTGGGGCACTGAAAATCCGCGTGTAACCCACGAAGAGCCATTACACCCGCTCAAAGTCACTGTATGGTGTGCTGTTTTCGCTGGAGGAGTCATCGAACCTTTTTTTTCGAATACGTCGCGGGCCAAACGGTTACTGTGAATGGTGAGCGCTACAGATCAATGATCAACGAGTTCTTTTTGCCGCAACTTGATGAATTGGGATTGGAAAACATGTGGTTCCAACAGGACGGTGCACATTTTGTACATTTTTTTAAAGATTATTTAGCGATCGACTCCGTGGTGTATTTAGGTAGGTAAGTAGAAGTCAGTAATTCTGGCCTTGTGGGATATTTGGTGTTAGTTATGTATGCTGATAATCGTTGCTCTACCTAAGTTCGTTCTTTGTTTTCTATTTTTGTAAACAAGTTTTAAGGGTTCAAGTATGCCGTTTGGGCTTGTGCTGGTTTTTTCGTTTATTATTCTTTCGTCAAATGTTCTGTTTGTATATTTCCAAATTCTACAGTGCGTTTAAGCGGCGTCCTCTCTGCTGCCCAGACTTAATGTTTGCTGGTGAACATTTATTGTTGCACATATGATTTGCAAAGTTAAACTCAGGTATTGCAAATAATTAATTAATAAACGTGATGTGTGTTTTTAACACTTTCAGAGTGTTTACACACTAAGAGTGCGTGTTTAATATCGTTAGCAAGAGCAAAGAACGTAGATTCCAATGAAGTTGCATCCAATCCGACCGTTCCTCTAACAGAAAGCCTTGTCGAATTCACCATATCAGAACTGATTTGACTTTTGCTGATTTATATTATAATCTTATTAAATCCAATTGGTTTCTGTGTGCGATGAATAGCACGAGAGTTTTTGCCACATGAAACGAAACGCCATGCAACTTCTTTCTAATCTACGTTCTTTGACAGGAGTGCTTTGCAAACGTTAAGCCCCACGAAATTGGGAAAAAATTAAATTAGTTTTCACCTGAACAGAAAAACATTTTTGCTTGTTAGAAATAATATTATTTTGCTATTAGCAGCACATAATCTATATATATAGAAGAAAGTGTCCGAAGCGATGTAATCCCATAACTCGAGAGTGGCCAAACCGATTTTGATGATTTGTACTTTGATGGGTACGGGTTTAAAAAAAAAAAAGAAAAAAAAAATCGAAAAAAGGTCAGTTAGGGATCTACAGTAAAACTCCAATAATGTAACCCAAGGTGTGAAAAAATTACCGAAAAAACTTTCTTACACCGCGTGCGCTGCAAAAACTATTGATTATAGAACAAAATAATGTACTACGTCTTTGCAGAACATATAATTATCTACAAATAATATCGCGACAGCATATGTCTGACTATTGTAGTTATGTCACAGTAAGTGTTTTCTCATTTTAAAAAATATACATAAATGCCACCGCTATAAAAGCTCTTTTATTTCTACTTTGGAATTAATCCTTATCAAAATAAATGACTTCAAATGTAAGTCAATACTATTACATAACTTTTTGAATTATTCAATTTGGTCATTCCATTCGAAAGATATCACAAGTTTAAAAATGTAAGTTATTTGAAAAATGTCGCATGGTCGCCGCTCACGCCGCAAAGTGGTAAATTTTGTTCAGAGGTGCGGCAATAAATAGAAGGAGGTATCGTAGAGCTTTGAAATTCTGCACAGATGCATTTTAGGTAAAAATAAAATATTGGCAAAATTTTTTGGAAAATCCGCACACGGACCTCCCATACAACTGAAACTTAAAAAGTGCTTTATTTTTGAAGATTTTCACGCTAGAGCAACACAATTTTGTGAGATTGTTTGTTTCAACAATAGCATACCTCATAATAAATATTAAGGTGATCTGCCAACGAACACGTCCACCTCCCATACAACTTTGAAGTTATAAGCGTCGTACTGAACAACAATTTCAAAATAATAGAGAAAACATCAATAATTTGATTTTTAATCATATTCCATTAACATGTCCTTTACTTCATCATGATATTCCAATTTCATAAATTTAAATTTTTTTCTGAATTTGTTAATAGATGGATCTGATGTTACCAGCAAATGATGCATAACGTCTTCATTGGTGGACAACCTTGAACATTTTCTCGAATGATGGAGTCTATAATTTATATAATCTTTATTTCTGGCTTCCTATGCTTCCTCAGATAACAGTATAAATATTTGACAGCCGATCTGCATTTTCGTTTAGAAACCTTTGCATATGGCGATAAGCTTTTTCCATTTCAATTTAAATTTCTGTAAAAATATGTTAACCAAAATTTTTAAAATTTTTCAATGTTTTCCGTAGATATATTAGCGTTAGTTGTCGAAATAACACCAACAAGAACATCAATATCTTTCTCGCAATGGAAAGCGTTTCAGAAATTTCTTTATAAGATAATATTAAATAAGCCATTCTCAATAGTATAATATAACTAGCAAACCGGCTTGCGTTGCTGCTCCAATAATATTTATAAATAATTCTTATAAAAACGGCCGAAAATACATTGCATATTGAGATTCCAGTAAATAAACCTTAACTAACATACATATATACCTACATAGGAAACTTCTAAATACCTTAAATAACATACGTTCTTGAATACATACATACGCTCTTACGAAGTACATATTAATAATTATCTATAAAATATACATATATATTATATGTATGTATATATTTATGTATACTCATTATACCTACTGCAGAACCCTTTATTTAAAAGATCCCACATAAAGTATATACATATAATACATATGCATGTGTTACAGCTACATATGTATGTATGTATGTACATATGTACCTGCGTGTTTAATAAAATGCATTATACTGCAGAACCCTTTTTTCCTAATTTCTTGCGGAATTGATTAGCACTGCTAAGTTTTCTGTGGAAAAGAGTGAAAAGAGCCCAAATTAAGCAATTAAGGAAATTTTCTTGCTACCTAAATATTTTTTTACATGCTAAACAATGTTTCAGGAATTATTGTTATTTTTTGGAATATAGACATTTCTAGCTCTATGAGAATAGCATACTTAGGTGGCTGTACTGTATCGTAGTTGATTTATAATTTGTAATAATCACTTGATATAATAATATGTATATATATTTATTATTAGCAACTGTTCTCACTTCTTAATAACCGTTATAATTTTTGCACTTGATGCGTTTGATTGTGAAGCAAATCATAAACAATATAATTTACGCAACAATTCTCAAAGGCAAGTTTAAAGGAGAACAAGTTCTCATTCCGCGTATTCCTTTGATACCGACAGACATGCCTTTCGAATTCAAACGCATTCAATTCCCGGTTCGTCTTGCTTTTGCCATAACAATTAACAAGGCGCAAGGCCAATCATTGGATATAGAACTCCAAATGAAATTAATATTAAGGAAGAATAGTATAACTATTCAATATGCAATATATAATTAGTGCCTTTAGATACGCTAAGATTGTTTTTATTAAAAATTATGAAGATTATAAAATAGGAACATCTTGAATTGTACCACATCACTTTTTATTAACAAAAAACAATAATGAGTACATCTACAACATTTTGGTTTGTTCAAATTACAAGATGAATAATTTTTATACGTCTAAGGATTCTCCAGACTTATTTGAGTTGGGGGATATAGTTTTATGTACAGCTAATTTGTATGATAAGCGCCTAATTTAAAAAATGGGAAAACCAACCGCTGCCAATACATGAACGCACTAGAAAAGTAGATATTTGTTCTAAACTGCATAACTTTATAATATGATCATCTGTCGAGCATGAGCACAACATACATATGTATATACTCCAGTGAATATCAAATTTTATGATGGAAAAAATTACGCAAACCTTTGGGCTGTGCGAAAACACTCAACTAAACTAACAGTTCACATTTACACAAGAGTCATGCCTTATGAATGCGCCCAATCACCACGTAATGGATTCTCCGTTGAACGCATGCCGTCTATTTTCAGCTTAAGCCACAACAACGTGGTCGGGCACATATAAATACAAACAGTACAGATTTATATCAATTTTTAACACATACATATGTGATGATTTGTACCATTCTTAAAGTAAGGAAGTGTCGATCTCGCTGCAAACAATCAAACGATCGCACGAGCTGTATACACATCACAGACATGGCGTGGAAACAAACGCAGGGCTCTAGGGTGGCAAACATCTCGTGCAAATCATACGATGCTAATCGCACAAGCTTTTTACGTTCTCTAAAAAGATAGAACTCCAGACTATTAGTGGGGATATTGTCTTTTGGCGGCGCAACCCGCAGCAGGATGAAACGGTGGAACATGTTATATGCGAATGGGCAGAATTAGACAGGCGACATATCAAGATACTGGGCGAAGCAAGGCTGCCCGATGTGCAGCCAGCTGCCTATAAAGAGCCAAAGAGCCTACTTCACTTCGCCGAGAGAACGGATACGTTTTTCGATATCTTCATCGGCTCATAAGACGAGAGTTTAATCGGTCGTGTGCTTTTGTGATCTACTTCGTCTATGCGAAGCCTCTCGTTGGGCCAGCCAGCTTAAACTAACCAAACAATATAACCCATTTAGTTAATGCGCGTTCTGTAAGGACTACTGTTTTTTGTTTTTGGTTTTACTTTTGTATTATGCATATACTCGTTTTATTTAGTGCTAAAGAAGGATAAAGGTTGACGACGGTGATTCAATTTGTTTGTGATTCCTTCAAATTTTCATTTATACTAACCATCGTATGCATGCATACACGTCATTAATCAATTTACCTCTTTTTTGGAAACACTTGATACCGGAATAGTGGACTGTATATTGATTTCACTGTCGATGCCGGATATCGCGTCATTAAATCCATTAGGTATAGTTGTGTCCAAACCAATGTTGCAAGGACCATCTATGGGCGGCATACGCGTCTCGGTACTAAGAGAATGATGCTTTTGTATCATAGTGTGGCCAATCACAAGAAGTATACAAATAACAACACCTACTAAACAGGCAATCAGGAGATATAAGTAAAGTTGCTCTTGGTTATCTATTTAGAACAAAGAAAGTGAAAAAGCATTTACAAATCGTTATAAGTTTATAAACCAAAAGTATTCGTAAAATGATTTATTTGCATGTAACTACATGTGTGCATAGTATATAAAATAGCAGTTATATTTACATGTAAAGGGTCGCTTCAAATAACGTTGTAAGCGGACATTTTTTAGACTTCTTTTCGGGCATCTTTTAGTTTCAAGTACTCTCTTAAACGCGAATTCGCTCAAAACACGTGGTATAAAAAATTGTCGCTTACAACGTTATTTGAGGTGACCCTTCATATGTCAAAGAGCATTTAAATATACAGAAACCACCGGTCTAGCGGAATGCCGTTAAAATTTTGAAATGTGGAAACCTGTCAAGCTTTGATTTCTTTCAAACAAACATTTTCCTTCGGTTTGTCTAATAGGCACAGATTTGCCTTGTATTTACATACACAAAACAGTACTGTGGCCTGTGTGAACAGTTAAGTATTTAAACTCATTTTATGGACAATGGTTGAGTGTAATTTTCGATATTCGACCAAATTCGGTCCAACTCTTACTGTTTAATCTTTTGCCGTTGAGAGGTACTCTGGTGGCAACAAATTATTTTCAAATCACTATATCGTTTAGTAAGCACGCTGTCTTTTTAGCATGGCACGCCGAAAATATTTCCGCACACAAGTTTTGGCGGTTGAAGTCTATGTTTTTACACACTTATAATTTTCTTAATGTCAACATACATAGATTTCGTAGAAATGTGCCAAATTAATTTAATTTTCTTCTGGATCCACGAAGGTCGTCAATCTTGCCCTTCCATACCTCCACAAATCGTTCCTCAACTTCCCGCGCCCGAATTCTGCCTTTTAAACACGCTTGTATTAATTTTGCTGTTTGTCTATGAATAAAGCAAATTAAATTTTAATATAAATGTTTATATATAAATGCGGTTTAATTGTCTCGAAACGGTTTACCTTCAACGGCAAAAAGTAACGAATTTAGCCTGCCGTAGGTACTCCATGGAGTAATTACCTAGATCAGTTTTGTGTTACTTACTTACTTACTTAATTGACGCTATAACCTCTTACGAGATTTTGGCCGAGTTCCACAAAATTCGCCAGTCAGTCCTTCTACCAAGGGACGTCAAGTTCTTTTCCACTTGGTCTTTCCAACGGAGGCCTCCCTTCCTCTACTTTAGGCTGGAGCATTTTCGTTAGTTCGCACGACATGTCCCAGCCAGCATAGCCGCTGTATTTTAACTCACTGTACTATGCCTATGTCGCGGTAAAGCTCATACAGCTCATCGTACCATCGTCTGCGGTATTCGCCGTCCCAAATACGTAGATGTCCACAAATCTTTCGTAGAATCTTTCTCTCGAACCCTCCAAGGGCCATCTCATCCGATCCTGACAGTGCCCATGCTTCAGCGCCATACAATAGAACGGTTTTGATGAGAGGCTTATAGAGTGTGGTTTTGGTTCGTTGAGAGAAGGCTTTACTGCGCAATTGCCTACTCAGCCCAAAGTAGCATTTGTTGGCAAGAGAGATTCTACGTTGAATTTCCAGGGTGACATTGTTTAAGGGTGTTAATGCTGGTTCCCAGATAAACAAAGTCCACCACTATGTCGAAATTATAGTTTTCAAAAGTGATGCGGGAGCCAAGACACGAGGGAACTGACTGTTTATTTGATGACAGGAGGTACTTAATTTCGCTCTTGTTCACCTCCAGACCCATACATTTCATCCATTCCAACTTGGAAAAGGCAGAAGTAATGGCGCGGTTGTTGAGGCCGATGATATTGATATCATCAACATACGCCAGAAGTCGTACGCTCTTATAAAATATGATGCCTGAACGGTTCAATTCTGCAGTTCGAATTATATTTTCTAACAAAGGGTTAAATAAGTCACACGAAAAAGAGTCACCCTATCTGAAACCTAGTTTAGTTTTAAACGGCTCGGAAAACTCCTTCCCGAATTTTCCGGAGTTGATGATGTTGCTCAACGTCATTTTACATATCCGTTTTAGTTTTGTTGGGATACCAATTGCAGACATTGAGACAAATAGGTAGCTTCTTATCATGCTATCAAAAGTGGATTTGAAGTCGACAAAAAGATGGTGTGTGTATATTCTTCTTTCTCGTCTCTTTTCCAAAATTTGGCGTATCATGAATATTTGGTCGATGGTAGATTTGCGAGGTCTAAAGTGACATTGATAAGGTACAATCAGTTCGTTCACGGTGGGCTTCAGTCGTTCAAACAATACGCTGGACAGAACCATATATGCTACGCTAAGGAGACTGATCCCGCGGTAATTGGCGCATATTGCAGGATCGCCCTTTTTGCGGATTGGACATAGTACACTTAAATTCCATCAGCAGGCATGCGTTCGTCCGACCATATTTTGGAAATGAACTTGAATAGCTCTGCTGGCAGTCGAAGAAGTGCTCCCTCTACAGTTTGAGTGTAGTTTGGACGTCGGTCATCAGGACGTCGCTTTCATTCTTACAGAACATTGTCCCGGTCTTTAAACCTTCTGTAAGCGTCTCCCACTCGCGCATATTGACGTCTCTCTTCTTTCGCCTCGCTTTGTTCTTCAACTACCGTAAGCTCTCCCTCACAGTTCGCGTTGTGGCCGATCGCAGCGTGGCCGGCTCTCAGCGCGGATATCTGGACTGCAAGTCGAGTGACGAAACGGTCGGCTATGTGTTGTCATTGCAACTTTTGGACGTGGAGCTTTGCTTGCTGCACAGAGGCGCGATCAAATCATGGCTGCGACAAAATAATGCGCACATTTAAGACACTGGGTGTATGCCTTCCGTTTACTATAACATGGCCAATTTTATTTCGTGTTTTTACTTCGGGAGATAGCCATGTAGCGTGATGTATCTCTTTATGCTTTAACCTGGTACTACTTACTATCATATTTCAGACCCCGGTGAAGTCGATCAGCATCAGTCCGTTAGCGGATGTTTCGTCCTTTCCATTCCCATCTTATCGTTAAAATCGACTAGCACGGGTTTTATATTTCGGACGTGGACAGCGTTCGTACGTGCGCTCAAAGCGCTCAGGGAAGTGATCTTTATTCACTTCGTCCTTCTCTTCAGTAGACGGCGTGGGCGCTAATCAGCGAAATGGTGAAGAATTTCGCTTTGATGCGAATCGTGTTGAGACGCTCGTTCACCGGAGTGAGCGATAGTACTTGGCGTCTTTCACCCCAAATCCAACGCCGAGCTTGCGCTCCTTTAAATGGCAGTCACTCCTTGCCCCGTCGATTGCATCTCTTAGTTGGCGGTGATACCAGTCTTGGCCTTAACGGGGAAACCCACCGGCCGAGCAGAGGTACCTTGCCAATTAAGGGTCCGTACATTCCAGGTGCATGTCCCTAAATCGTAGCCTTTAAACGTTTGCAGTGGTCGTCATCGGAATAGACGGGTCTCATCGCAGGCCTTTTGTTGAAATTTTTCATTTTATGCTGGTTTTACGTTTCGGGTACCAAGCCCAGCGCACAACCAGATAATGTGAAATTTTCTAATTAAAAACACATTTATATAGGAGTCGCTTGCTCCAAGTCAGACGCCCGCTAGCAGCCGCACCTACTGGTGCACAGATGCTGTAAAACCTTGGAAAGCCCTTAAACCGAAAACGTCAGAATGACCCTACCAGGTTCGCCTTCTCACTTTAGTACACTCTGAAACGGATGTTCGGGAGCTACCCAGAGGACACTGCTGCTTGAACCGTATGCAGAATAATCGTTCTGTCCACTACCAGGTGAATGACGATCAGAGACTTTCCCCACTTCCGTGGACTTCTACACGGCCTCATCCTCCCGGAATTTTGTGTTACTCTGATGTAATGCAGTGTTGGGCATCGCAATGTTAATTAGTCCACTTTTACTACACACATTTGGGTTACATTTGGAGTTCTATGTCTCTGATGGAAAACTCTTTGCATGCGTGCATGAAATACTCACGGTTGTGCAGGAGTGACTGTGCTTTACTTCACACACACATACATGCATACATGGATTTTAGCTAAACAGCGATCACTTATTGCATTTGCTAAAAATATACATACATATGTTTGTACGTACATATGTATATACTTACATATGTTTTAACGAAAGACAACATAAGTGGTAGGAAGAAGTAAAAATGGTGGCAGAAATTAGTAGTATAATTAGTCAATATTAGCAAAAATTTGTAAAAATAGTGTTGGTAATTAGTAGTAGTATTAGTAAAAATAGTAACAGAAATTTTTAAAAATAGCGGCAGTAATTAAAAGTATCATTAGTTAAAAGAGTTGTAGTAATTAGGAGTAGTAGTCGTAATGATGGTAGTAGTAGCAGTGGTAGTCGCAGTGATAATAGCTATTAGTAGTAGAAATAGAAGTTCTAGTTGTGGTGTTATAAATTAGTAGTTGTAGTAGTAGTAGGGCTAGTAGTTAGTACCCAGCGGGGACAAAATAAAGGCCTCACAAAAGCAGGGCAACGTGAGGCCTTATTTCTTTAATACCTTCCCTTTCTCATGAATGCCTCACAATGACCTTCTTTTAGTAGCGTAGGGTAAGGTGTGCAAAATAAAGAGACAAAGTAGACTATGATATTCATTTTCAAAGCTGCACAGCGTTTGTAAATTTTTTACTGTTATCTGCCGCCGACCTCTTGTCGTCACCGAATACTGCGTATATGCAACCGCGTTACTGTTTGCCATTATTGTTCTATTTTTCGTTGTCTTCGGAAACGCTGCGTTTATGCATATAGTTATTATATTTTCTCATTTCGTACGCGGACTTACAAGCAAGTTGTAGTTTTTTAAAAGTCTAGATTAATATACATATATATGAACCTAATTGAATAGTAAATTAATTATTCTATTGAAATGGGAAAAACTAAATGTGGAGTGAGTGATAGACATTTTCGTCGACTTGTGGCAAGAAAAAAAAAGAGCACAATTGAAATCGTGAAAAAAGCTATTGGTCCAGAAAATGAAAATGTTCCTAGTTGTAGCAAAAATGTATCCGAAGAACTAAATATAAATATATGTAATGTGCATAATGTGCGTAATGCGGCTACTGGTAACTCTAACAACAATAATAATGACATAAATGCGAAATTAAGAAATTGGGGTGTCAAATATAAAATTCGTAAGATTACATGCGATGAAATTCTCCAAATATTTCGTAGTGCTGACATGCGTGTACCTGCATCAAAGAAACAATTAATGACGTTGCCTAACTCAGAAATTAATATAATTGATGTGTCGCCTGGAAAATACTTTCATTTCGGAGTAGAAAATGCCCTTTCTTTGATGAAAATTTCTTTACCTCCAAATATGGATTGCCTATATATTGATATCAGGGACACAACTTTGGCCAATTTTAGGAGCAGTGTCAAATCGTAATGATATGAAACCATTTTTGATTGGCGCGTACTCATTTTTGTTTGGGTCATGGGAAAAAAAATGATTCCTTCCCTGAAAAAAACCGCGAGTACTCCATGCGCGCATATAAGGAGTACTCCAAATGTATGAAGTAAAAGTGGTCCAATTGCAATGTCTTCGGGCAAGAATCAGAGTAATACAAAACTACCCTAGGTAATTACTCCATGGAGTACGTACGTCAGGTTACTTTCGTTATGTTTCGCCGTTGAAAGTAAACTGTTTCGACACAAATAAACCGCATTAAAATAAAAACCTTTATATTAAAAATTGAGTTTAATTTATTTATAGTAAAACAAAAAAATTCAACATATTTATATTTTTACTCAAAACGGAAACCCAAATTCTTTGCATTTATTTACTTAGAAGCAACGCATATTCAACATGTCCACTCGCTGTTTTCTCTACAACTAAACTTTCGCTTTCATCGATGCGCTATAAAAGAAAATGCACAACTGGATGATACCAGAGTTGCCTTCACAATAATGTTGCTTAAATTTATGTTGCAAGACGCAACAAACTTAATTATATGAAGCGCACATAGTTTAAATAAAAACGAAGAGTAAAATAAATACAAGTAAATTTTTACTGTGCAAACTCATTTTGATGAAACAATTTTAGTTGTCTTTATTGGTAACACATCCAAACAAACATCGTGTAATATTTACGGTCGTTAGGAGCATACTTGTGATTACCTAAGTGTATAAAACAAAGTGAAATCAATATATAACATTTTCTTTCGATACGTTTATTTGACAAAAGTTTTGGCATCAGCGTTAACCCTTTTTCCAGTAGGAATATTTGATTTATACGGATGTACATAAATATGTATAGGCAAAGTGTATAAAACGTTAGTTTGGAATAAGGTATTAAAAGGGTTGTTTTTTAGATGTAGAATATATTTTCGAATTAAATATTTGAAAAAGCAATTAAAGGCAAGGAGGACAAACCAACGACAAGAAGAAGACCAAAACGTTAACCTAAGCTTAGATTTTGGTTTAGATATATTATTGTAACAAGTATCTACATTAATTGGATTTAATTCTTTATTCAAATATTCAATTAAAAATTTTTCTATACTTCCAAAAAAAACCTTTACGTAAATTTTTCCAATCTAAAACACACCTTTGCCAAGCAATGGGGTTTGGTTATTATCAAAATAAAGTCGGCAGAGAAGTAGTAAAAGCTTTCTGATATAGCTTTTAATGAAATGCCTGACAAAGTAAGCTCTAACAAAGTTTAAAATCGAGTTTATTTTGCTGCAAAATACATTAATTAGGTTTTGAAACGCATACACACTTATACATACATATACATAGTATATGCACATACTTATTTAATCAAATGCACTTTCCTTTTTCCTTATTTAAATAACGTTTTACCTTTTAAACACATTATTTTAATCAAATACCAAATTCGTTTATATACTTCCCTCGATTAATACTGTTACGGTAATTGTTGCTATTGTTGTTTTGTTTTACAATTCCGCATAACAATTGTAAAATAAACTAATAAAACCGGATTATATATTGAACGGCTTTTTTTATTATTAAATCAGCATTTTCAGATAGTAATTTTACCAGCCATTACAAAAATTAACTCTAATTATAATTCCTGCTAGTTAGCGTGTAGTATTAAACGTTTTTCTAGAATGACACTGTAACCGCTTTCGCGATTTTGGCCAAATCGTCATCAAATTAATGAAGGACAAACAGATATTAGAAGTGAAGACAAATCAAAGTTCATTTGGTTATTCCTTTGCTTCTTCCAATGATAGCCCGCACCACATAGAGTACTTTTTTGTGCCTAGGAATTGTTATCTAGATATACGTATTGACCTAGGAAGTAATGTAGTTGAGTTTTAATTTAAAGTTTTCAATAAACTTCAGTTTTTTAAATTGGTTTCTCCATGACAGTTAATTTATAATTTACAATAAGTTCTTGAACAGACCAATTTTTAGCGTTTTACTAATGTTTCAAAAAAAGAGCTTTGAAACGTAATGCACAAAATTTTATAAAATGTGAGCGCGAAGATTTATGCTTCGAATTTCTGGTAACATCCTTTTCCAGTTTTGGCCAGAATAAAAGATTTCTATGTGTGCTTATATTATTTTCTGTAGCTAACATGGATATAGTGAGGTAACAGATTGATCGGTTACGTTTGGGAGCATAAACTATGCGGCGATCGTTTAAGTATTCGAAGTTTCGACAGAGTTACCAAGCTACATTATGAACAACTATTATCAGAGGTTGATGTTAACAGTGGGCCAAGCACTGTCAGAGGGTGGGAAGTTAGCCCCACAAAGGGGGGTTAGAAAATGACGCTCTAAGAATCAGCCAAGTATGAGGAAGCGGATCCATATATACACTAATTGAAACTACCAAAAGTTGAAGCCACTAATGAAGTAACTATTAGAGGAATATATGCCAAACAGTTCGTACAGTTTCTTGTGGTGATGGCGTGATAATTTTTTAAGCTGAGCTCGAAGAAATTGGCACTAACCACTTGTTATCCACTACTTATCAGCGCGGATATAATTTAGGGCGCATGCTGGAAAATCCGACTAATATCCAAAGTTAGCATTGTTTGGAGTACGTCATCGACTACTGCCATTTGAATGGAATTGCTTCCCTTCATTAGGAGCTGTCGGTTGCAGAAGCTGGTGAAACGCCGCGCATAGTCGAAGATACTGTCTACCAGTCGAGAACAGCGCCTAGCCGGTGGCGAAGGACGAGTAATTTTAATATTTTTGCGCCAATTTTTCAGGGGATGGCTGTTACTTATAATGTAAGCTAAAAAGTCATGAGCCTCATAAAAAGAAGCACTTTCGTTTTTGGTCAGTCTAATATATACATATGTATATATAGATTTGAATGAAACATATATTTGTATATTTATGTATATTGAAATGAAAACCGTCTTATGTACTTGTCGGTAGTGAAGTGCCGCAAGTAGCACGAAGTGACGAAAGGAGTGTTAAAGAATATGGGGGTGTACAAGGGAAAAGTTCTAGAAGCTTTCAAAGAAACAAAACAATTTAATGAAAATCTAATAAAAAGGTAAAAGGAAAATGTTGTTAAAGTGGTAGTATGATAGAGAAGAAAAAGTGATTCTTTACAGGTTTATACATACATACGAAAATATTTTGGATATTACATCCAGCGGAAGGAGGATGAGTCAATCCGTCTTAACTTGAATTAACAATTTACTTTTTATTTTATTACCATTTCAGTTTCATATATACATACTATAAGTACATATATATATACATATATTAGGGTAAGCGAACAAACAAAAAAACGATTTTATGAAATTCAAAAAAAAATATGTAGTATATATGCATATATATATATATATATATATATGTATATAAGAAAAAGAGTAATGTTTCAATACAAGATAGCAGTACAGGAATCAAGAATGAGCGTTGGCTAATTTAGGTTTTTCATTAAGGGGTTGCGCCACCTTGGAAGCCCGAAATCGATGGCCAAATTAAATTTTTTTGTTTGCAAAAAAAGGTATACACCGTCAGGAAAATCTTTGACAACGTTTTAATGTGCATACATTGAAGTTGCTTAGACAATTTTTTCAGGACTCTACATCGATAATTGTAGTAGAGATGGTATTGCGAATATTGCCTCTCTCGCAGGGCGAGTATATCTCGTACTCCGTGTAGCTGCCAAAATCTCTATCCGACTGCAACAATCAAGTTTTCGTGTTCTTTAGAAATGTACTGGCTATGATCTATCGTAGGGATTTGCTATTTGTTATGAAATTACAATTATACGAAGAAAAAATGGATATTTTACCCATGTTTTTCATTACATTAATTTGTTTGTTATAAAAAACAGAAAATTTTGTATTGCAAAAATCCTACAATAGATCCAAGAAGATTGCATTGTGAGTATTTGCATATAAAAATCTTTGGAATCAGTTGAAATTTGTAGTAGATATGTGCTGTACCGTTTTTAAAAACCGTGTTTCGAGAAAAACGCGTTTAAACTTTCTATACATGGTTCCGGTCACTCAGACGCGCATGACTTTAAACAACGAAAAAAGAACTTTAACCATCAAAGTTATGTATGATTTTATATTCTCCGTAACCTTGGGACTATCAGGAAGCATTTTAGCTAATAAAAAAAATAGCTTTTTAAAAAATTCCAAGGTGGCGTAACCCTTTAAGAGGGATTTTTTTTATGAAAGGCTTATGTGAATACGAATATTTTACTAAGCGAGTACCGGAATAGAAATAGACCCACCCACCATCAGCTGTCAATTAATTTTTTTTTATTACTTGTTTAAAACAATTAATCTTCATTGCCCTCAAATTTATTTATCTGGAGTTCTAGTAGCATAGAATCATAAACCTCTGCTTAATTTTTGTTTTGTTCTTAGAAAAAGAGAAAGTACGAGCAAATACCACCCCTTATAGACTAGCTGGTAATGATAAGCAGAGTGTATCGCTTCTTGAACCCAATACCCATTCGGAGAACCGCCGGAACATGTAAGTCTTGTTTGTTCTTTGTTTTATTTCAAGCAACTACCGCGAGCCCAGATACCTTAGCGCTGTGGGCTTAGCTGAATAGCCTTAAAGAAGGACTAAGACTGTGGCAGACATTTTCATGAGAGGGATGCTACTCTCGCCTCAGTCAGGGCAGCGGGTGAACAGCGATCAACAAGTGCCAAACCTTCTAATACAGGGTGTAACGCGTATGACCGTGCCTATTGGACGATTTGCAGCCAGTGGGTCATATCGGCTGTATATTTACGGGTTATTCCTGATACCGGGCCGCGTCCCGGAATAACAGTGGCCGTACCGAAACAAGGGTCTTTACTGCTTCATTACCCACCAATTCACTTCGACCACTGCGCCCGCCTCGTCGGTGGTCCTACGAACAAGATGAACACAACTATCAATAGTGACAACAAAGGAAGAGGACAAAGAGGAAGACATGGAAAGTGAGCAACGCGTCAGAGTCCCCAAGGAAAGGCGATCAGCGAGGACTGAGATCTAGGCTGCGACGTGGGTAGTGTGGTTTTGCTAAACTCGGCACGTGAGAGAAGCTCTTAGCTCGCCATCCAAATGATGAGCAGAAGCCCAGGAGCAAATTGTGTAACAAAGAGGGTAAGAGATCGCCATTTACTGCGATCTTTTGGAGGTCTCATCTTTTGAAGAGCTAGGCATTTTGCAGAGCTCTGGCGCCGCTGTTGATCCTATCAAAGGGGAGAGTGAGCATCTGGGAAGCAGTCAAGGCAGGCAGGAAGCATTTTGAAATTTTGAGGTACGCCTATCGAGGCGATCCAGCAGTATTGTGGCAGCTATAAACCGTTAACCTCTAGAACGTCTCTGGGGGCAGGGAACCCGAAGAAACCTCAACGTGCTATTCAACAGCGATATCTTTGGGCAGAAGGATCTTGCTGTCGAAAGTTTGACGAGCGTGAAATTAGCGAGAGAGGGGGAAAGGATGACGCCGACGCTGAGGGTCTTTCAAGTCAACTTACGGTACAGTAAGATGGTTTCGACTGAGCTTCCTCTAATGCTGGAGGAGGTGTCCCTCAAGGAGTCGCTCAATGATCCTTGGCATGGCCGGCGGGAGAGTATTTTGACTTAAATCGAAGATATCAACCAAACGACCTTAGAAGGCAGGGTGAGAGATGCAGTCTTTCTAAAGAAAAATCGTCGTATAATTCGTTTTTTTAACTACTCGGACGTATTGAGCAATATTGCAGTGTAAACGTCAATTCGTTAAAAGTTGTTCTGTTAAATTATTAACTGAAATACTCTAATACTTTTCGAGTGTGGACGCATAGTACAAGTGATTGTAGAAAGTGGAAAAATTTGTATATAATATCATATATCTCTTTGTGTAATAATTTTAATAACTTCTCTCTTTTGATTTTTCTACTGTATTTTTAAATATATTGTCCTTCTATATCTAAAATCTCTTTGTTATGTTGTAATTTACATAAATTGCGCTTCCTTACATTTAAATTGCACTCATGTACTTGTAGTTGTCACTCTTCTTTCGCTAGATAATGGTGAACCCAGCTAGCAACAGAGTCAACAGTGTTGGTGAGAACCACAAGTTGTTGTTAGACATTTTGTGTAAGCAATCTCAATGTCTCAATGTAGTCCATTTCAATGCACGAAGGCTAGGTGGTGATAAACTTGACTATGCTAGAAGTGTTTTTGAGGAATCCTCAGTTGATGTAATTTGTGTCACTGAAACCTGGTTTAGTCCAACTGTTTTAGATTTTTTCTACAATATTCCAAGTTATAATATCCCTTGCCACAGGGGTGGATGCGTTGCAATTTACTGAAAATCCACTCTAAAAATACGTATTCTGGCCGAATTTTCTAATTTTAATTAAAAACTTAGTACATTATAGCCGAAGTTTCTGCTGAGGTAATAAGCACTTTAGTGTCATATGTATTTAATCCCCATAAGTGTTGTTTGTAGGATTCTTATTTTATTTATATATCTATGTTTTTAATTAACTATGAATATTATGTTATTTGTGGCGATTTCAATGTGAACCTCCTCCTGATTGACACCTATACTGTTAAATTACACGACCATGTAACTGAAGCTGGACTTGCCGTTGGTAATAAGATTGTACGAATGCTGACGATATTTCCTAATAATTCAAACGCTAGTCTTTTAGGTTATTTTATTACGTCAGACGTCAAGCATATTCTCAAATTTAACCAAATATGCTTGGTTCCTGACCATGACTTAATTTTTTGTACAGTAGATGTGATGTTTAGTCGTCCTTCTGTTAAAACTACATTTAAGTATCGTGACTTTAAGTCTATAAATGTGAATGAGTTATATCATTCTCTGTCAAATGTTAGTTGGAATGACTGTTGGCTTTGTGATTCTGTAGATAAGAAACTTCTTTTCTTGAATACTAACTTGAATAATTTGTTCAATAATTGTGTTCCTCTTCATAATCAACCAATCTTATCCATATTTCAATGAAAAGGTACACTTGTCTATAAGATTTCGCAATAGGCTATATTCAAAATAGAAAAACACAATGGATTATGACTGGTCTAAATATAACAAATATAAAATATGCAAAAAAGCATAATTTAGCGTTAAATTGGACCCTTCACTGCCCTCTAAAGATTTATGGCGGAACTTAAAAAACTGGAAGGTTAATGGAAATTCGAAACCTGAATGTGACTTAGACCCTAATATATTAAATGAATTTTTACATCTGCTAACAATAAAGTAAGTGGTTTTCTAATTTCGAACTCACTCTGGGCGAAACCTGTGTTGGAAGGGAAATTACAATTTGAGGGAGTAAGTGAAGTTGATGTTATGTAAGCTATGTGGGGTATCAAATCCAAAGCTGTTGGCCATTCATTTTAGGCAGCATCATGTTTTCCTGCAGAGTGGAAAAAGGCTGTCATTCTCCCAGTAGCCAAGAAGAGTGCGGCTTTGTTCTAACGATTATAGACCGATCAGTATATTAACATCGTTAGTAAAAGTTTGTGAGTTCTTGATGGCAGCGCAAATATTATTGTATATCCAAAGAAATAGATTATTATCTCCACTGCGGTTTGGGTTTAGACCTAGCATAGATGCTCCACTGCCATGATGCAAATAGTTGAGGACATTAGGATATATTTTGACAATAATGAGTTAGCTCTTATATGTCTCTTAGATTTCTCTAAGGCATTTGATTTGGTCAATCACGGTATCTTGTGCATGAAAATTAGACATCACTTTGGGTTTTCGGAAAGTTCCCTAAATCTGAAGGTACATAAAGTGAGGGGAAGAACTCTTCTTCTAGTTTTAAAGCTGTATTGGCTGGCGTTTCACAGAGATCTTTCCTAGGTCTTTTATTGTTCAGTCTCTTCGTAAATGATGTGCAATGTAGATGTTTCGATGACCGCAAATTTGTTGAGATATCTCGACAGGTAATGATCGACTTTATAATTATGATTCCAGGTATTTGCGTCAATTCATGTACAATCTCATGCAAGTACACGAGCAACTCAGCGCCAATGCGTAAAATTTCAACGTGTGCAGATTCACAGTCTACATTCATTTAAACCCTATTAAAATTCCGATGTCTAACAATAGATTCGACAATATACTCCTGGACCTTGTCTTTCTACCTTCTGACAGAGGCTATGGCTATAGTCGGACGATGATATACAGGTTTTTTCGCTAGCCGCAGACTGTATCTCTTCGAAATATGACAGCAGACTTAGTTGCACAAGCATCTTGGACTCGCTTTGATTATCCCAAATCAATAACCACTGAAGTTACTTAATTTGAGTCTGCGCTTTTCAACTTATTCGTCAAACTCGTTGGTTGCATATCAGCCACAATACAACGGGATTGTTGAAGGATGACACCGATCTTTTAAAGCCGCTCTTATGCCATTATTAAAACCATGAATGAAAATTCTACCCGCAGTCCTTTTGGGGAAATAACAAAGTATGTTAATGTGCATGGGTATTCCGATTGTACTTGTTTAGACGTGTTCGTCTTTTGTGTTTTAAGCTAAATTGTGATTTCCCTGCTATAACGCAATGGGCAATCCAATTATGTCTAAACTCATCTAAGTCCTTTGTGTTTCCAATAAGTAATACTGTAGTACATGTTGAAAATATTCCCGAACTGCATATTGGTAGTAGCGTTATTATGTTTACAAACAAGATTAAAACTTTAGGCTTTGTCATTAACTCTAGTTTGACCAGTTCTGGTCATGTAAACAGTGTCGTTAGTAGTGTATATTCTGTTCTACGTAGATTGAGAATGTCTGCTTCATTTTCGCCATTGGATTCCAGGTGCAAGTTAGCTAGACAACTCATCATGCCTCGTATAACATACTCTCATAAAATTAATATTCTATTCAATAATGTTACCCGTTATGTGTATATTGTTAAATAGTTTGACCATATACCCTCGTTGAAAAATAAGATTTTGGGCTGCAGCATTATAGATTATCTCGCGGCTAGGAACTGTATATTTATGTATAAATTACTAGAATGGAAATCCCCTATGTACTTATATGAGTAGCTTAATTTAGCAAAACCTAAAAGACTTCACAAGCTGTCAGTCTCGAAATACACCGTCTCGAAATACACCTACTTGACTTCATCAAGATTGATTTCCATCTACGCTATAAGACTTTGGAGCAAATCTGTATTGAATAGAGCTAACTACAAGGTGATTATACATAATTACTTTGAATCCCTATAATGAGGGCGATTGTGATACACTATTTTCGTTTTAATAGTTTTTTCTTCTGTATCTTCTCATTTGCCTTCTGTGATATACATATGACATATGTACTTATATACGTTGATGATAAAGAATTTATTTATAATACTTATTGTTAGTTGTAAGCTTAATTTAATTTTAACATATTTTAATCATATCCCTACTTAATGAAGTTGATGTACTTTTAAAAGATTGTTATCTCACATGTACAACCACTGTTCCCTTAAATAAATCTATTATATAAAAATTAACCGCAAAATATGTTGGTAAGCGCATAACTTCAGAACGGCTGGCCCGATTTCGTTGAATTTTTTCCAGTTACTCATAGTTATCAGGAGACGGTCCTAACGGACGAAAATTTTGGAAAACCCCTCCGGAAAAGTCGGAAAATTTAAAAATTTATTTTCTGTATGGGCCAATTCCGTTGAATTTTTGTACTTACCAGAAAAAGGTTTTTGTGAAAGAAAATTTTTGGAAACCCTTCCGGAAAAGTCGGAAAATTGGAAAAATCTAAAACGGATTTCTTATGGTGTGTTCAATTTTTCCGGAATGGCTTTTTGAAAGGAAAAATAGAAAATTCTTAGTGGAAAACTCGGAAAATTCCACAAAAAACCGAAAAATTTGAATTTATTTTTTTCGCAAAATTTTATATTTAATCGAATGATTTAATTGTTTTGAATGATGTAAAGGTGGACAATGTCAGAAAATTTGGGAATCATTTTTTTGTGATCGTTATTGCCATGGCGAGGTTTGTTTACAAAAAAAATTTAAAATCGATTAAAATTTCGGTGACAAAGGCACATCAACATCCAAACCTATTAAAAAAAATGGTGTTGGTGTTTGAAATTAAGGTAGATATGTAAAATTATAAATTTTCAGTATTAAGAAATATTAACCATTAAATTCCCATGGTAGTTTTAAAGATGCAATAGTCACAAAATGTAATAGATCATTAGTACTGATTTTCAATTTGGTTGGCTTCGCGATATTATTTCTTTTGCTTTACTTTAAAATGCATCGTCAAACACAAACCGCGTTACCAAAAGTGTTTTATTGCTTTTAAACGTCAAAAACAACAAACTGTACATAAGTGACGATTTGCCAGTGTACAAGTGTTGTTTTTCTTGGATTTTCTGTTATCTACTCTACTGAGTTTGCTTTTGTCAACTGAGAAACGAAAAAAATTCGTATATAGTGTTTTGCGCAGAGTTTTAAGTTAACTTTGATCACTAATTATTGCATGTGACATAATAATTAATATTAAAGATGCTTCCTATAAGACGAAGAAAGTTATGTAGAAGAGCCCGAAATGCTACAAATCAAGCTAATGGTGGTGCAATGATTTTATTAGCAGGAGATTTTCGTCAAACATTGCCAGTGATTCTACGATCAACGCAAGCTGATGAACTCAATGCATGTCTAAAGTCCTCCAATTTGTGGAAACATGTCAAAGTACTTCATTTAATCAAGAATATGCGTGTGGAGTTGCAAAGTGACCAATCTGGAAACATATTCACTAAACAACTCATTGACATTGGCAATGGCAAATTTCCTATAGACATCTTGACTGGCTGCATTAACTTTCCTCAAACTTTTTGTCAGTTAACTCGATCAAAAGATGAACTTATTCAGAAGGTGTTTCCAGATGTTTCTCAAAATTACAGAAACCATAATTGGTTGAGCGAACGAGCTATATTGGCTGCAAAAAACATAGATGTAAATGAATTAAATTTCAAAATTCAAGAACAAATTACAAGCGAATCGAGAATATATAAATCAGTTGATTCGGCTACTAACCAAGATGATGTAGTCAACTATCCCCCGGAATTTTTAAACTCGCTGGATTTGCCAGGATTGTCACCTCAAAATCTTCAATTAAAGGTTGGATCGGTAGTTATAATGTTGCGAAATATCAACCAACTGCGTCTTTGCAACGGCACACGGTTAGCGATAAAAAAATTACTAAACAACGTGATAGAAGCAACTATACTGAAAGGAAAGTATAAAGGAGAAGAGGTTCTCATACCGCGCATCCCAATGATTCCGACTGATGTTCCATTCGAGTTTAAACGACAACAGTTTTCAGTGCGGCTTGCTTTTGCTATGACCATAAACAAATCCCAGGGGCAATCATTAAGTGTTTGTGGTATTAATATGGAAAACCCATATTTCTCACATGGTCAATTGTATGTTGCCTGTTCTCGTGTTGGAAAACCATCAGATTTGTTTGTCTATGCGCCAGGTAATCAAACAAAAAACATCGTATATCACAAAGCACTACAATGAAAATAAAACTGATTTTTGTTAATAATTATGATTCACATGATTAACAATAAAGCGATTACTTACTTATAAATGCTTATATCTGTTTATCTAATTATTTTTTATTCTCAACGCCCTATAACCAGGGTGACGGTATGTTCAGGAGAATTTTTTGGCCCGACTATAAAATAGGTAGGAACAAAAAACTGCCACATTACAAATCTTTTTGACAGGACGAAGTCTGTCGGGTCCGCTAGTGAATAAATAAATAAAAATCTATATTCATATATATTGTTTAATTACAGTACTGGAGACCTAGCGGTTGTGGCCATTGAAACGGAGAAAGAGGAGGCACGCATCCTAGGCTCCTGCTAAATGGCGCATAACACCGATGCACCGCCGGAGAAAGTAAGAAAGCAAAAGGAGAAAGGCTCAGGGTTCGTAACATAATCATTGGCTACAATTGAATCAAAATACTAGATACCTGAGGATCGTGCTGAATAACAAGTTGTCGTGGATACTCAATGCAGAATAGAGGGTGAAGAAGGCCTCTGTGGCTATATATGTACATATGTATGCATGCAAAAATATGTTGCATATATCTCCTACACTTTCGCATTCGATTTTTAACACAATTATTAGGCTGATACTGTTTTATGAGTATATGTACCAACACCAGCACGCTACACTATACTGCATGCAGCATTGGCAAACCTAACAGCTGGAGACTTATCGTTCGCAACTGACCCAAGACTTTATTCCTCGCGATAGTTTAAGTTCAGAACATACGATCACACTCGGATAGCGTTCTCTCTGACTAAAAGAGACCTATATATCTTACAAACTGTCAGATCACTGGAATATTTTTTAAGCAGAAATCCTGGCCCTGACCTGATGTCAAATTTTCAACCACCTAGCGGGCGGATTACTATCTACATCAGTTCGCCAAAGGGACGGTTTTCTTTGGTCGTGTACTTTTCTCCTGACACAAATGATCTACTTTATCTATGTAAGCCATCTCGGTGGCTCAGCCAAAACTACTTCAGTAAAGCTGGTTCCTAGCAAAACAATACCTCAAAGTTGAACTTGAAAAACTCGGTTCATTACAAATAATGAATCATTCATTGCCGTGCCCATAACTTTAACATTTCTGATCGATCCTCAATTATATCGCAGAAATTTAGTTTCATAATTAAAGCTCTGCACATTTTTTCTTAATAAATTAAACGATACAGACTTTATCCTGCACACATTTATTTATTGATTGCTCTACATTTCAGTTCCTGCCACATACATATAACAAATTATAGGTATACACATTGTCCCCGCTGAGGCAAACAGTTTGATGCTTATATTTAATTATTTTAAATCCTTGTGCAAAATTAAGTTAAATATTAAATTTAAAAAGAAAGGAAACTTCTTCAAAATATACCAAGCGAAACAAATGGATGGCACCCATACTTTACTATTTCATATAAATTATGTATAATTTAATTAAATTCGACCTTCCACTCAGGTGGCAGCCTTCTTTAAAATATAGCTAACTATAAACTTTCTCCTCAGCAAAACCAATCGTTTCACACTATTTCATATACTTGCGAATAAATTGATTAAATTCGACACCCTTACATTACTATTTCATATAACTTGCTTAATTAAATAAATTCGACTTTTTAAAAAGGTGGCAATCCTCCCAAAAGTATAGGTATTAACCTTCTCCTCGTTGACAGGAACCGTTTAACATGTTTTAATATTTCATAAAATTCGTGTATAATTAAATTCAATTTGGCAAACCTTTTCTCAGCGAAATGAGCCACTTGATACTCATATTTCCAAAATTTATGTATGAAAATACGCCTGATCGAGTAGAACCGTTTGACACCCATATTGAAATAATTCATATAATTTGTAATGTACATGTAACAGGTAGTAAACCTTACAAAAGCTAACTAAGAACCTTTTTCCGAGAACAGGTGGCAACCCTCTACCAGGCATAAAATATATTTTACGGCCCATTTTTATAACTACCAATTGTACTTGCAAAATCACATTAAAGTCTACATAAAATTTTTATACATATATAAGATTTTAATGAAATATACCCTCTGTTATGCCTGATGTTACTGGCCCATGGAAATCTGTTCAGTAGTTTCTGCGGTTAATGAATTCAAACATGCAAACACACAGACAAACTGGCAAAAATTCTGAAAATAGTCTAGATCTATTCTATTGCATTACCTGCATAACCTTTGTCAATTTTTTTAAAGAAATTTTCACTGTGCGGACACAACATTTATACAGTTTTATTATAGTATAGATTGAAGTTTTAATTTTAAACAGGAGTTTCTGTGTTTAAATTTTCACGTAATATACAATAGGGTATCGCAACGCCAAACCAAACAAATCGCTTGCAATATTTCCACTTTTCCATTTCTATTATTGTTCACTTTATCCTCATCCTGTTTTTCTGTCACCTAATTTATTGGTAATAAAAACGAAGTCGTATTAGACAACAACCCATTGCTAACATTAGATCGAAACACATATATATCCCGACATTCAACCGGTCCAACCTCCAGCGGGATATTAAACAAATTCACCGATTCTCCTGAGACAAAATTTCACAAACTTTTGTAAGCCAATGACTTTGCTGGTTTGAAACCATCTATTACAGTCTATTGCAATGTTAGAAGTTTTCGAAAAAGTCAACTCCGTTCTAACTGTGAAACAATTTTCTTTAGATATACATAAATTAGCAAAATTTTACACTGCATTGAAAGATCAGGCCCAACCGGTCGCAGAATAGCGAGACGCAATTTTTCAATCAAAGCATATTATCAAATTCCGATGGCGGATGAAGAGCAATATCCTCGAATTGTTTTTCCCTCATAAAACCACGTCTTACGCCTCAACTTGGGCAAAATCAAGTTTGGTCAACCTGAAGTCGAATTTTAATTAAAGGTATAGGCCTGCTACAGAAAGTATTCCTGTTATCAAGAAAAAACTCGAATAACTCGAAAGTATAGCAGATCTTGGACAATTTCTAGATATAATAAATTATTACCGACTGTGAATACGCCATGCAGCCGAACTTCAAGCACTATTAAATGAACTTTGTTCGGCACTAAGAAAAATGGCAAGCGAAATGTAAATTGGAAACTGCGGTCGATTAAAGCCTTCCCATCATATAAAAATAATAGAAAATAAGCATAGCCAACGCGGTACGCCCCTCGCATCCAGCAAGCAATGCTCCTTTCACACTAACTTGGGATGGCGAACAGGTGTTTGATATCCTTCAGGATTCTTCTCGCGCAAACTGTCATCAATGGATAGCATCTACGACCGTGAACTATTAGCTATTTATGATGCCATCAAATACTTTCTCCATATCCTTGAAGCACAGCAGTTCGTCATTAAAACCATCCACAACCCACCGGTATGCGTTCGGCAATGACTATATACGTTTCCGAGACATGCCATCCATCATCTCGCAAACTTCGTCCACTAAACTATATTTAACAATTCTCTACGTTGTGCATCTATCGGGTTCTGAAATTTTGTTTACAGACCCGCTTTCAAGGCTTTGTACGATTTTCATGCCAACACCTCTCACTAAACGACATTTACAGCAGGCTCAAGAGATAGATGGCAAATTAGAAAATCTACTAAAAGGCAGCCTTTCACTAAAGTGGCAATGTAGATGTTTCGATGATCGCAAATTTGTTGAGATATCTCGACAGGTAATGATCGACTTTATAATTATGATTCCAGGTGTTTGCGTCAATTCATGTACAATCTCATGCAAGTACACGAGCAACTCAGCGCCAATGCGTAAAATCTCAACGTGTGCAGATTCACAGTCTACATTCATTTAAACCCTATTAAAATTCCGATGTCTAACAATAGATTCGACAATATACTCCTGGACCTTGTCGTTCTACCTTCTGACAGAGGCTATGGCTATAGTCGGACGATGATATACAGGTTTTTTCGCTAGCCGGAGACTGTATCTCTTCGAAATATGACAGCAGACTCAGTTGCACAAGCATCTTGGACTCGCTTTCGTTATCCCAAATCAATAACCACTGAAGGTACTTAATTTGAGTCTGCGCTTTTCAATCGTCAAACTCGGTGGTTGCATATCAGCCACAATACAACGGGATTGTTGAAGGATGACACCGATCTTTTAAAGCCACTGTTATGCCATTATTAAAACCATGAATGAAAATTCTACCCGCAGTCCGTTTGGGGCTATAAACAAATTTTGAAGAAGATGTCCAGGGTGCCGCAACAGAGTTTGTTTATGCTACCAATCGACGTCTAGCCAACAAATTTTTCAATAGCAATTTCATGAAAGAGCATTCTCGTTTGGCAAAAAATACGCTGCCAAATTGTGCGTAGCGCAAAGCAATCGCTTTAAGACTTTATTTAAAATGTTTTATAGTTTTTTGTGTACAAACATTGAAATGACATTTTCTTCTCAGAATTTCTATTCGTTTCGTTCACTGAATACGTAATTCGATCGGCTTTCACTGTTGTAGAGGTAGACAGCACCGGACAACCTCACGAAAGCGGATCACCCACTTCGCCATAAGTAAATCATTTCCCCACGTCAGCTACCAGGGTGGGAGGGAGTAGTTGTGCCACTGCCAAATCAAACAAGTCGTTGGCAATATTTGCACTTTTATATTTCTATTACTGTTTCTTTCATGTTTTTCCTGTTTTTCTGTAACCTAATTAAATGGTAATAAAAACGACAAGTGTTTCCTATTAAGCTGTAAAGTTGATCATATAAATACATAGTACATATGTACATACATAGAGTATTAAAAATCTAAGACATACATACCTTCCAAACTCAAGTCGGCACTACGAGTCATAACAGGATTAATGCTGGTACTGTCCGGAACTTCAAGATGCAGGGATATATTGACACCACTGACACTATTGGAGTTTAGAAATCCCGGTGCAGAGTTTGTGGTACCAGAAGTAACAGTAGCATTGCTGTACATTTTCGGTATAGCTTCGGATTCTTTATAGTTGAGGTCATCGTCATACAAGTCGTTACCTCCACGAAAATCCTCAGTCTCATCTGCCTCAGCTTCCGATTCGTATCGCTCTTTTAAGACTTGCTTTGGCACTGTGTGATATTGATAAATGCATTCTTTATGTAACTTGATTATGCTACTTATGTTAAAAAGTCTCATTATGTATAAAAATTTGTTAACAGAAACGATTAGCAGGCTGAAGGGAGTGTAAAATATAACAGTTATTTCTCATCAAATTCCGAATCTTCAGTCTATGTCCGTGTCCAGCGTGGGCTTGTGCACGATGCGATCATACGTTAATGCGAGAGGCTACAATAATCTCGTTACTCGGTGGGAAATGTTTTTGGTTTCGGTAAGTAAGACTTTTTTTTTATTAGAAAACAGCTTAATAAGATTAAGAATATTGAAAAATCGAAAAAAGAATTAAAAATTTCCATATCTATTTAACAAACATTGCATATACCGCAAATTGTGGCTCATTGCAAATTTTCTTTTGCCAATATATGTTGGTCCGTATTACATGCGTCGCATTTCTCGTGTCTACGCTGGACATGACGTAATAAATATAAATTTGTTAAGTGCTAGACGGGAAAGATCGTGAACACATGATTTTAGTTTGCGGTCCCCTACTTGAAATGATATACATGTATATTAAACTTCCTTAGCAAGTAAGCCAGCAATATCCAAGTTTGATTTCAATCTAGTACCATGCTTGGTAAAGCATACTGGGAAATCTACCATCGACCTGATATTTACGATACGCCAAATATTGGAAAATACGACACACACCATCTACTTGTCGCCTTTAAATCAGCTTCTACAGCGCGACAGGAATTTGCCTATATGCCGCGATGTCTGAATTTGGTATCCCTGCAAAACCTATACGGCTACATACATATGTAAAATGCGCTGATCAACACAACCAGCTCAGTCAGAATTGGAAAGGACCTCTCCGAGCCGTTTGATACCAAAAGAGGTTTCAGACAGGGTGACACCCTATTGTGTGGCATCATTGTACATTATGTTGGAAAAGATAATTCGAGCTGCAGGATTAAACCGGTCTGGCACCATCTTTTATAAGAGTGTGCAACTACGCATCGACATCATTGGCCTCAACAACTGCGCCGTTAATTCTGCCTTGTCCAAGCGGGATAAAGAAGCGATGCGAATGTATCTGGAGGTGAACGATGACAGAACGAAGCACCTCCTGTCATCAAACAAGTAGCCTGTATGGAAGAATGCTTCAGCCCTGAAAGTAGTTAACGCGGTACCCGCTGGTGGTGGCAGAGGAAGGGGAAGAAGGATTTGGCTTCACTTGCTGTCTCTAGCTGGTTTCAGTTAGCAAAGCAGTGGTGCAGTTCCCGTGCTAATTTGTGATCGGCATAAATCGCCTATGCGGCTATAGCGCCAATTAAGAAGAAGAAAACTAAATATAATGCAATTGTTTCCTAAACGGGACAAAAAACAAACAAAAAATGTATATAATATAAATAAATGTCGGACGAAATTCCTAAAATTAAACTATTTTTAAACAAATATTAATATTGAAAAAGTAAAACGGTGCTTGTTATAAATTGGTTGCTTCTTATACCAGACTGTCACAATTCCCATAGCTGTAAATCGTCTGTAACCATAAACCGACTCCTTTGCTAGGGTTGCCAGATTCTGGAATGGTGACAGCAGTATATGTAAGAGAAATTAATTATGGCTAAGCAAGTATGTTGATGATTTTAAACACATGATTTGTTTATCGGTTGGCATACGATTTCTCTCATTTTGGTAATACAAAAATTTTAACCTCACCGACCGTGGGATAAGTTTGTATTCAGTCTCTTTTTTAATTTGGTAAGTAAGAGAAACGCCAGGTAGTTAATAAAACCTGCTGTACAGGGGGTAGATTTGAAAAATGTGGCCAAATTTGACAAAATTAAGTTTTAAACCAGAAACTCTCGACTAAAAATTTAAGCTTAGTTATATTTATTAATTTTTGGTTTCCATATTAGTAAATTTTTATTGTTTCATTCCACTTAGTGGACGATTTTAAACAAAAAATCGAACTAATTCTAACAAATGCTGTGAATTACATATTGAAAATTTAAAAACACCGATTTTTTTAGCAAAAAATTTGTGAGCTGCATTTTGTTTCCTCTCTACGCCTTTCTCCAGCAAGACTGAACTAACACATTCACCAACAAATAAGCAAATCTAGCGCTTTACATTTATTCCACTAAAAACAATTATTCGATTCAAGTTTCATGTAAAACCGAGTAAGTGATACGTTTTAATGTATATCGTGTCACTCATGCTATATAACGTGATGGGTTATAGAAAGTGTGTCCCAGCCATATGGTAAATATGTACATATATAAATATTGATAATATCAAGAGTACCTAAAATGTCGTTTTCCCTAAAAACGCAAAATATCCCAACTTCAAATGTCGCAAAATAACTCACAATATTGCGTATCGCATTATAGAAACAAAAAACAGTAACCACGTGCGAACATTTTTGTTTATCCAACATTAAAGTTAAAAGCAAACAAAATATTTCAAAATCAAAGGGTTTGTTATTTTTACTAAATATAAAATTTAACAAACAATGATTTATAGCACTTAAGGTACTGACTTTCTCTTTTACATATTTTTCATGTTTAATCTTAGTTTTTTGACAATTACTAAACAAAATATTTTGGGCAATGAATCGAACAAATGCACATTTGTATTTTCCTTTACAATCTTTATTTTGCAAAAAAACACATAACAAAAACATACATAATGTATTCTATACACTTTATATATAAGGTCAAGTAAAAGGAAATTCATTATTTTTCCAATAGGTAACGTTTTTTAGTCTGTATCTCGCGTTGTATAAGTCCGATCGCTATATGACTATACGACGTTAGAAAGATAAGATTTCGAACTAAAAACACTTCTCAGACAGTGTTGGAACACGCGTCAAAAATAGGCATCAGCAAAGAGAAAATACGCCATTTTACAGTTTTTCTTACGATAAAGGAGAAAACGCAAGCCAGACAGCTGAAAATATGAATAGTGCTTATGGCCCTGATACTGTCACAGCTAATCGCGCGTAATTTTGGGTTCGTCAATTCCGTTTCGGTAATTTTAATGTCAAAGATGCACCAGAAGGCCAAGCGTCGAAAATATCAATAAACTAATGGAAATCGTCAAATCCAACGGTCATGTAAGTTAATCGGGGCTAAACATTGCACAAAAAACCGTTTGAAACCATTTAAATACGGCTGGATACAAAAAGAAGCTCTATGTATGGGTGCCGTACGAGTTAACGCAAAAAACCTCATGGACCAGATTTCCATCTGCGAAGTGCTGTTGAATCGCAAAAAAACGAACAACTTCTGATGCGGATGGTTACTATGAGCTGCTCCAATTAATTGTCAACAATTGGACCGTCTGCTGGAAGCAATCGCCTAGAAGCGGGCTGGTTTGGCCAATAAGAGAGAAATTATATCCCATCAACTAGTGCTAGTTGGCAAGTTCTTATGGATCAGTTGTATATGTAACTCAATATTTACTCGAGTTATCCGTTGAACGGACGGACGGACTGATCTACATGGCTTAATCAATTTCGCTACTATGTACATATATGTATATCTGGCTTGCTTTCTACTGTACCAACAACAACAGTTGTATATGTAACTCAATATTTACTCGAGTTATCCGTTGAACGGACGGACGGACTGATCTACATGGCTTAATCAATTTCGCTACTATGTACATATATGTATATCTGGCTTGCTTTCTACTGTACCAACAACAACTAGGTAGAGAAAGTTATAATACCCTGGGAACCAATACGCTTGGGCATAAAGAGCACATCATTAAATAACATTAAAGAATTAAAAATTCTTCACGAAAAGTAATCAGACTTGTTATATTATATTTGCCAGTTTCCGCACAAGTTAAGTCGAAGTTGTTTTTTATAATAAGCTAACTCTAAACATTTAAAGGGAGATTATATTTCTCTTTTTCACCATAAGTTAGACATCAAATTTGATGTTCTTTCACATTCTTTCCAGGTTAGGAAAAATTTCATAAGTTTGTTTTAAATTTTTTTCCCCTACTGTTGTTATACTCGTATATCCCTCTAGCGGAACGTCTATATCAAACAAACTGGCCTTTTTCATGTTTTTCTTTTTTGTTAAACAATTGTACTACCCCAATAAAAGTATTAAAAAATTCTCTGAATCTATATTTATATTGATTAGTTCAATTTTTTCTTCAAAATTCGTAAATATTCATGCTATATAGGGAGTTATTGCAACCCAAAAAAATGTGAAACGTACGTTTTGTATGATTTTCTAACGTTAAGTGAAATCTTTAAGAGGGCTACGCTGATGCGTCGCAAATCCCCCGTATCTTCGTCGATGATTCGTGGGTGGTTTGAAAACTACCAGTAGCGTCTTGAATACGACAGAAGACGACTCCAAGAAATCAGCTTGGCATAACTGGTTGAAGTGTAGGTTAACTATATTTACTTAGGAATTTAGTAGGCGACGTATATTGGGACGACTTTCTATCAACCATTATTCAGAATAGTGTGGAGACAAACAAAGAAATATCGTCTATACAAAATACATCAAGGTGAATTCATAGAAGGCGACAGCAAGATAACCAAGGCGAATCCGTTGTGTATTTTGTTTCTGTAATTTTGCGAGTGAAATGCCAAAGTGTGAAATTGCCCAGTATTACTCATGTCTTTTGTTTGTGTAACTGTCCGAGGGAAATGTAAAAATCTAAATTTGCCCAGTGTTGTCTATGTATTTTGTTTATGTAAACAAAATAACCAAGTGAATTGGGAAAGAAGATCAAGCATTCAGCTCATGAAATGCCTTCACCTTATATGTATGTATGTATATGAATTCGCCTGTAATTCTTTAACTTTTCACACTGCCGAAAAACAGACGAGCAAAAATAAATAATTCGATAGTCGTGCCTGTTAATGAAAGTAATTCACCCGCGACTTAAATGGATATTTTATTTGAAAAATAAAGAATGAAACACTCAAATAAAACTTTAGTTTGCACATATGTATAATCTTTTGTTATTTTAGAACTTAAATACAAAACTTTACTTCGTGGCTTATGATTAAACTAAAGCTTGGGATTTATTTTTAGTTTGAAACTGCCCGACAGTATTTACTCCCCCTCTATTTTAGTTTTATTCCCACAGTAGATTTTAAAACAAAATACTAAATAACGATTATTCCGACCACTCAAGTATCACTTTTTGTCTCGCGATAAATGGTGTCGTGTCAAAAGTCGATTTTGGCGAATTTAGCATTTTACATGAATAGATCTGAAAAAGAATGCCGACGTTCTTTCTACCAGCTATTTTGTTCGCAAACACCTGCAAATTGTTTACAGTTATGTTACGTTTATCCACATAATTGCGATTGTTCAAATATCATCTTTTGCCCTTAGCAAAAAGCGCTTTTCAAAAGTCTTACCGATTTTTAGTTAAGGGACTCAAGTATCGAATTAAGTAATCTTTGGTTTTGTTGTTTGTCATTAAGGAAGGAAAAAAGTAACAAAGGTCAGAGCAAGAGATGTGCGTACGTATTAAATTTTATAGGAAAGGGAGTCGGTGACGGAGGCGTAGATATGCTGCAACTGCATTTTCCATAAGAATATCCACTGAAACCTATACACGAGTCGAAATATATTTGTTCGCTTGACCGATACTGGTAAACTGTAGTAGCTTTCTCATCTTCCTATTTCCAAACTAAATTCAAGTACGGCAGTCTGCCGGAATTACATGAATGTATAGTTGTTGTAAGTTCTAACAAATTTTTTTTTAATATTATTAGAAATGTTTATGGTTGGTGTGATCATCCATTACGTACAAGTTAAATTGTTTTAGATCCTACATTAAAAAAAGACAACATTATAACTATAACAACTTAAGTCAAAGACAATTTGGTCTTAATGTTATTTGCACTTATTTGCAGCTGAATTATTAATTCCCACCACTTCTATCAACAGCCCCCCGTATATCGGCATCGACACAGCTCTTGCGTAATGCTGTGTCATGACGACGATTGTGACCTTGGTTCCCTATAGCATATTTCACTGCGTTGCGTTTATGTTTTAGGCTCTGGGGAATTTCCCATTGAAAATCTGCGTCTCGGAGATCACTTAGCAAAGATTCCTCCGTGTATTGGCCACTATTACGGCTAATATTGACCTTCGCAGTAAATTTCCGTTAGATACCCCAATTCGTCAGCGCAAGTATAACCAGTCCTAGTAGTTTGATGTTGCCTCGAGTTACTTTGGTTGTTGATAATTATGGTTTCATTGTACGTCTGAAGAACATGGGATACCGTTTAGATTACAAAATGTTTTATCTGACCCTATGTTGACGTTGATGTTGTCGAGGGAAATAGTGTTCTCTTTGCGATTTCAACGTTAGATTCGTTATAGATGAGGAAACTACAACTTAGGAGAAAACCTTAGGGTTTCTGATCGTAGACCAATACAGAGCATAGCTTTATGGAACGTTGTTGGTCCGATTTGCCAATTCCACTCGATGGCCACATTGGAAGTTAGCTCATGCAATTAGGTGATTAAACCTTGCTTCAGACACCACGTAGTGTACACACGCCGAACATGGCTTGCTATACTCAATGGCTTCTATACCGATGCTGTATGGAAGGACGCCCATCTACCTGAAAAGATGGTTGAGTTTATCTTTGCTCAAGATGTTGGTGTTAACGACAACATTCTTAGCAATCTGACAGGCGCAGAACGTCATTGCTGGCGGCCAGAATGTCATTCAGATTTTGAAATGGTTCGTCAGTTTTTTAAAATTGCATCAATTAAGTACTATGTATTATTGGTCATATTTTTGGTTTAAACGCTTTGATCTAGCTGATTTATGTAAGTTTGTGTTCAAGTCAATTCGATGCCTTTTCGTAGCGGTGTAGACCACCGCATGGATAAGTTGAAAGTGCCCATCGATGATCCATCCATACCCATCTCGTATGATAACTAGTGGCGAGTCTATTTTGAACAGGTCAGTGGAGTCCGCAATGCTGACTCAATGAGTTAGGTTTTCAATTAGTTTGGAACTCTAATTGTAACCCATATACACCCATGTGTTTAAGGTAAAATGAAGCATAAAGCCTTAAACTAACGTTTAAATGGGGATAACACAATCTTAAAAATACTTTTCCTATATTTTGTAAATGATCATCTATCTCTATCTTTCCCGAATATGTATTGCTTTAAATCACAAGGGTATCCTTGGGAATTCGTATTTCATAATCATTGCCAAGAATGCTGTTTTAGGAATATCAGTTTCCTTTTTGGGTATTTGGTGGAAACCAATTGTCAAGTCAATGAATATATAGTATTGGGAATGACCAAGGCTATATAAGTTTGCGTTTAGGTATGGTAAGAGTAATTCGCTTTATTTTTCACAATTCCATAAACCTTTTCTTTAATAGCGCGGGGAGACCCCCAGATATCACATAGTTCACTTCAATGGATATGCGCTCGATTAATTTTAGGGATATTATTTTTCCTATCTATTATGGCGCCGATATTCTTAAGGCTATAGTCCCAATAATTTCATCAAATGTTTGTAGTCCGGATAGGGCAAAAAGCCTAATATCGGAAGAAAAACCGATATCGTTGAAAAATGTTGAATGTACCTTCTATTTTATATCCACGTAGCCTCACTGATCGCACAGTGAAGGGCCTGGTGACGGGTTTACCTCATTTGAAGACCGCAGCCTTTATAAAATCTTTGCTCGCGCCGTTTGTACTCAACATATGGTACGCTAGATGGTCTTTGGATAGAAAATCCTCATCACCCTACGTATTGAAGCAGTCATCTTGCTACTCTTTCATATCTGCTGCGACATGATATAATTTTTGGTGCTTACATGAGAGCTTTTCGAATTTCGCCCCTCGTTTAAATGGGTTCGGCCGACTCATGTAGTTAATGCAATTACTTTTGATGGACTGAGGTAGATATTTGGGTTTGTCTTAGTGTAAATAGTGTAGCTCCACAAACCCGTGTTTTGTATTGATAGGCATGCAGAATATGCTTTCGGTGGAGTTTCAAGGCGCTGAACAAGAAGCATTGAAACGACGTACAAAAATGTCCATGGCACGGCTCCTGTACCAGCCGACAAACACCTTTATTGTTTCTTCGGAGTACGATTGCATTTTAATTACGTTGATTATCAACGAAAACTGACGATTCGCGGCCGCATAAAGTTCATCTAGACGCCGAACCTTTTGGGATAATTGCTGGAGCTGATACTTCAACATACAGATATCACATTTATCTGCATAATTGATGGATAGCACTTCTTAATGGTGACGCAGTTCGTGTCGTAAGTAGTGTAAAATATCAGAGCACCATCGGCTACTGCCGCACCTTCTAGCAAATGTGTTGCAGGATTGCCCTATAAATTGGTTACCCTTCACAGAAGGACCTTTGAGACCAACCAGTCAGGTTAGTTACGGAGAAAAGGAAATCAAAAATTTTCAGTTACAAAAATAAAGCAATTATTTAAGGTGCCTCGTTCTATAGTGAGTACAAATCCTTCACTGTCACTTTTATTATTTCAGCACACTTAAAAAATATAATTTGCGGGCCAATTTGCCCAAGAATAACAGAAATGATTAAAACGTTATAAAGACAAAGCTGTTATTCGTTATAAAGATACCAGGGTATTGTAAATGGGGAAATTTTTAAGAACGATCTTCGATGTGCTTTGATCATACTGATTCCAATAATTACACACATTTTACCCACTTAGATTTTGTTTTGAAGAATATTTCTATTAAACCCGATTACTATCGCTTCCTTGCTGTAAATATGATATATTTAATAATAATTTTCGAATACAACGTAATATTGTTCCTAAACTTACCAAGCATTGTGACAGAATATCGAATTCAATGCTCATGAAATGTGCGAGTTCATCCATCAAGGTATTTTATGCAACCACTGACAGCATATACAAGTATCGGGTCTTGCAATAGGAACGCACAAAAGTTTTTTTTAAATAAACCAAAAACGGTTTGGGATGTGAATTAAATTCTTTATTCCTTGAAAGTACATTCGATGCCATTATGTATGGAACTCGATTTCTTTTGCATGGGCACCACGAGCACGCTTGCAGAAGTCCAGACGCTGGCTTGTTGGCATATACCATAGACTTGACGTAGCCCCACAGGAAATATTCTAACGGCGTCAAATCGCACGACCGAGGCGGCCAATTGACTGGGCCGTTTTCAATAAATCGATTGTGACATTCGCTGTGTAGCTTGTGGCGCCGTCCTGTTGGAACCACATATTGTCCAAGTCCATATCATCCAATTCGGGCCAAAGATATTCGGTTATCATTGAGCGGTAGCGATTCCCATTCACAGTAACGTGCCGGTCTTGATCATCACGGAAGAAGTACGGCCCAATGACACCGTCGGCCTATAAAACGCACCAAACCGTAATTTTTTCGGGATGCAATGTTAACTCATGGAGTTCCAGTGAATTGCTGCCTGTCCAATAACGCATATTTTGCTTATTGGCGAAGTCATTCAGCCAGAAATGACGACGACCATAAATTGGATGTAGCGCTCTTAAAGTTGAGACCATTGACTCCGAATTTCGGTAGTAAATTTTAATAATTTCGACTCGTTGTTGGATCATATATCTTTCCATGATGAAATGGCAAACCTTACTGAAGAGAAATGTCAAAGGGGCGGGCAAAAAGATCGCGTCGTTTGCTGTCACTATCGGTCTACTTTTGTTGCGTCCCTATTGCAAGACCCTTTAGTTTAATTCATTATCTTGCGAACTTCTTCAGCCGAGTCTCTTCCAGAAATCAAGTTGTCTACATAGAAATCTCGAATAACCATTTTTAAACCAAAGGGTTGACCCTGCCATGAGTGTGTCTTTAACGAAAGGAAATCACTTTATCTTCTTTGCACATCCTTTCATTCAACAGCTACGCGCTTCGTAGAGAAGAAAAAATAGCATGTCTAAAAGTTAAAGTTGAACCGTATTTTCTATCACCATTGCAGTGCAAGAACTGTTTTATTATAGTCCATATGGCTAAACAATGTGAAACCGATTCCAATTGTCTTGTTTGCTCCTTTGGAATTCACCAAAGAGCATACAATGCTTAAACTGCAAACAATAACACCGAACACCGAACTGAAACAATTAACAACTCGCAGAAACCATATAAAACACCGAAAAGTTAGAAGAAGAAATGAAAAAAACACAAAAAGACACTGATAACACAAATACTACTAAAAATTCAATTCACTCTCCCACTTCCAGCAATCTCACCACTGCAAAATACTCTGCGACTTGTAATGACTCTGTCAATCCAATACTCTCAATCTCAAAACGCTTCAACAGTTTCCAATAGCCACCATTAACAGTTACCTTCTTCACCCAACCAAAATTCAAAGTACTCTACCACTGGTACATCAACGACCCAGCGAAAAATACGATTACCTCATTGCAGGGGCGGATCTAGAAAAAATGTGGGGGGCGGCGGGGGGGTCCGGATTTTAAATCTGCGATAGAACATTTACATGACTAAATATGGAAAAAATGTTCTACATGTTGAAGTCAGTGTATAATGTATTGCTTGAGAAATGATTTAAGCAGCGCTACTTGTTTGTTGTTACTTCTTCTGTTTCCTATTTTATTTACAAAAACTTATTGATGCATATACAGTAGACAATACAATTATTGAATCCTTGCAATGTATTTAGATTAATTCGAATGTAATGCAATTACATATATCACGTTACGATTTAAGTGTCAGTTCCATACTAATTATGAATACAATAATTGTGCAGTTATAGCATACATTCTCATGAACGATGGTCAGATACTGCCAGAACAATTTACTCTATTCTCCTTTTTTTCTTGCCAGAATATCCAGTATCTCTGTGAATAGTTAACAGTGCCAATCCATTCAATCGTTCTTCTCCAGTTTTATTACGCAGATAGGTCTTCACTCTTCGCAAAGTGGAGAATGAACGTTCGCTTGAAGCTACCGTAACTGGCAGTGTAGCACCGATTTTGAGAAAACTGTGTATCTGTCTATCAAATTGCACATCACAAATGTCCAGAGCTTCAATAAAGGTTTTCGACCGCTCTTTTGCAGGTATGTTCGAACAGAACCTGAAATTAGTAACTGGTTAGGATTTCTTGAGTTTGAATGTACTTTCTATTTCTACTGCTCAGTTGATGATTAATGAATATAACCTTCTCCACATGTTCAACTCTGACTTGAACTCTTGAGTAGACTCGGTGACTTCATTCTGCCACTCTTCTTCAAAAACTTGAATGGTCTTGTCCGATTCCTCGTCGTTTATTCCTGCACACCTTGCTGGAATAATGTTCTGTATTCTAGAAAGCAGTTCTCGGTGCTCTAAAAATCTCGATTCAGGCTCTTCTGAATATTTATCCAGAAATGGTATGAAAATAGAACGCCGATAGTACTCTTCAGGATTTCCATCATAATTATCACGATTCTTCTGACGACCTGCTCTTCGTGGAACAGTCAACACAGTACCGATCAAATCTGCAATCGGAGTTGCTGATTTGAACATCTCTCCGAATACTTCGTCGGCTCTGGTACGCATGATTTTGATTTCTTCATGAACATCATTCGCGTTCTGAATACATTGGCTCAGATCACAATCTTCTTTTTGTAAATTAACGCTCAGACTCTTCGTCAAGCTGAAGATTGGTTGCAGCACTGTCAACGAAATGATAAATTGCGGCGTTCGAATGGAAGCAAGCAAGTCATTAGGCTGTACACCATCTGATTTCACTTTGCGCCCGCCTATTTCTTCAAGTGCTGAATCTATAAATTCTAAGCAATCATGGAACAAGCTAAGTGATGCAAGATGTTCTACCCAAATCGTTTCGTAGAATTTCAGAAGTCGTGTCTGTTTAGCATCAGGTTTCGAAGCGTAAATATGTTTTCTTAGCAGATTTCCAGCCTTGTTAGATTGACGAAAGAAATTCACGACCTTTTTTACTGTTCCTAAGCAGTTTCGAGTTTTGCGAGACCCGCACCAGTCACGCCAACAACAGGGACGAAACAAAAAAAATCTTCGCGAATAACATGTTTTCTCGTGATGGTTTGGACGTACCGAATTCCAATTGAGAATTGCTCGATCCCACTAGCGTCAGTCGTTTCATCAGCAGTGACTGAAAAGCACTTCGATTCATTGGATTATAATTTCACCGCCAGCCTCAGTAATCTCATTTTGCGTTTTGTAGCATAAATATGTCGCATTAGTTCCAGCAGTTTCTAAATGTTTTTTCAATGTCATATCTCCGCTTTCTACGGCAAAGCGAAGAAGAGCTTTAAAATTTCCATCGTTTTCGTCGGGCATTTCAATAGATAAAGACCATGGTCCCTATGTCCTCGGAGGGCAAGTGCTTGTCTACAGCAAAATAAGACAGCACAGATGATAGAACTCAGCTTTTGACGATTTTCCAATTGCAAACGTTTCCTGCTCTGGTCAATCTCACTTTCAATGGTTGTTTTCTTATTTTCATATATGATTTTAAAGTTTTGTGCATCTACAGAAGCGTCTGTATGATATTTTTTTGTCTGATGCTCTTTAAATTTTTCCAGAGCTTTTTTCCAATCTCTAAAACCATTTCTCACGAGCGACTTTACATTTTTCGTGGTTTCCTTTCCCAACCTGTTTATTTGAATATATGATACAAATTTTACAAAACGCTGCGTCTTCAACAGCTGAATATGCCATTGATGTAACCACGAAAATTGAAACTTCAGATTCTTTTTGTTGATTTCGGTTGCTGGGAACACGAAAGATGCCTCTGGGGTTCACAAATTAACTAAAATTTCGTACATTTCCGTATCTCCCAGTTTTCTTTCGCAGAACTGCTGAACATCATTATTTCGAACTTGTGATGTCTGCGTTTTCTACAAAAAAACATTCATTCAAAAACTTCGCAAAACTCAAACTTTGCTGTTTCACGTTGGCACGTTGGGGGGGGGGGGTTTCCGGACCCCTTCAAGAGTCTGACATATTTGATAACTTGGTGCACGAGAGAACTCTGCTCAATGATGGAAGCAGGGAAAAACTGCTATTCGTAAAATTGCCGTCTGTTATAGTTTCAGTGTTTTTAAGAGAATTTGTTGATCTAATATAGTCTATTGCGGATAGCGTTGTGCTATTTATAGTGATACTTGATTGTTCAAGAGAAATTTTCTCTTCACTAGATTGTTGATAAGCTAAGCAGTTTCTTGGAAAGAGAGGTGTTTGGTCGTTTATGACTTTTAGGTTTGAAGAGTAGTTTTGCTTGGTATTCAAAGATTTTGTGGTGTTGTTTTCACTGTTCATTAATGTGTTTGAGATAGAGGTAATTTGCGTAATACTAGTAGCACGTGGTGTTTCAGTTAAAGAAAGAGAATAGAGAAGAGAGAGATAATGCGACTGCAATCGTCTGGTTAATGTGGCGGAAGTGCACGCCCAACACAAATTAGTTGATTTTTACACCATTTTGTGGTATGACCAAGTAATTGGCATATTCTGCATCGCATGGGATGAGGGATCTACTCCCTGACTTTCACGGAATGCCATGATACGTCTATTTTGATAGGTAGTCTGTAGGAGTCGAAAGACAAAAGAAAGTTACCACTTGGGCTAGGCTTACCATCGATAATTTTATTAAATTTATAAATAGAAGTAACACCTTGGCTGCTAAGTTCGCTCACTATTTCTTCGTCTGAAACTCTGTTAAGATAAGTGGCGTAGATTGTTCCTTTGGTTGTTTTAAGTTAAGAATGGAAAGAAAACTTAACACGGCACACACCATGTAACTGGGTGGTTATCAGAAACTTTTGTGCTATTTTCTTGTCTTTTACTAGCAGTAAAAGATTACCATCTCTGAGTTCAGAGATCGATAATACCTCTTTACTTACAAGTTGTATTGTATTTATGAACGGCAAAGCAAGAAAAATCCGAGATTTTTTTATTTTCGTCACTGCACGCTAGAACCAGAATCTTAGGATCTGCCACTGCAACATTTGGCAATTCAGGGAAAATATTAAGAGAAGAACCATTTGTAAGTTTCTTCTTTTTGCGTGGGGTATCGCTTGAAAGTAATGTAAAACGAGTCTCCCAATTGTCCATTGCCCCAGGGGGCATGTTCACTTATCAAAAACTCACTAAACCAGAAATAAAGTACAAATTTCTAATTTAATAAAAAATAAAGCAAAGCTTTGTCACTATAAACGAAGAGAAAAAGTAACGGAATATCCCGCACTGAATAACAACAGTGATAGCGCTCCTAACACGACCAAACACTTTGAATGCTAGACGCAGACCTTGGCTACCCCTCTAATCCTTCCGCTCCTTCTCCTTACGTAGCTTAGTTCCATAATACAAATAATTTGAATAAACACGGGATTAGTGTCCTCGTTAAAAAATTAAAACCAATATAACTTTTACAATGATATCCGTTTACTTTCCACCTAATAAAAATTTTGATCTGGGTGAGTTTAAATCAATTTTGATTTCATTGCCTCAGCCTCTCATTTTTTGTGGAGATGTTAATGATTGGAGCCCTCTTTGGGGATCTTCTGTCCAAAATAAAAAGGGTAAAGGGTAATTGAGGAATTTAACTGTTCTCAGGACTTAATCGTCCTAAATGATAAATCTCCGACGTATATCTCAACACATGGCTCATTCACCCATGTAGATATAACGGCATCGTCACCCAGCATTTACCCACTCCTATCATGGAAAATTTTAGATAATCTCTGCGGAAGATACATATTTCTAAATTTAAAAACGATAAGGCTGACTGGGAGAAGTATAGATTGTTGTGTGACGAACAAAACCACCTTCATCCCACCAGTCACAACATTAACAAAGAAGCCACATCGCTTAAAAAGATAATTCTTAATGCAGCTACATCATCTATTCCCCAAACACAGCCATACTCTACTAAAAAATGTGTACCCTGGTGGAATAAGGAACTAGCTGATCTATGTACAATAAAACAAACTGCATGTTACACTTTTAAGCGTTTCCGCTCAAGCGAAAACCTCATGCGATATAAAGCAGCAAATGCCAAATTTAAACTATTTGCAAAAACAAGAAAGCTTTATGAGTGTCACAAGGTCCATCCATCCATCGTCTTCTCCTACAGAAATATGGAGGAATGAAAAAAAAACTATCGGGCTCTTATAGTAATTTTACCATCCCACAGCTTGTAATGAACTATAAACCCTTTTGTTCTGCGAAAGAAATTGAAACTTCATTTGCTAAACATTGCTCTGACTATTCAGAAGATAAACATTTTTCCCATGACTTTGCTGTTCATAAATCTAGAATTTTGAATGAAAGATGTTGTCCGTTGTAGAATCTCATTAGCTCTGCAAGGGAAACTGACAACACCATCATTAGGCGAGAGTTCGGCAGTTTTGTTAATAAAGTCAAAGGCACCTCTCCTGGCCACGACAGGATTAATTATGTTATGATAAAAAATGTATCTTATTCGATTAAGACTAGAGTATTAAATTTATACAATTGCATTTTTTTTCTGGCATCATTCCTCAAAATTGGAAATGTGCTTGTGTATCTCCTATACCTGAGCCTAACAAACCAATAGATAACCCTTCCAACTTCGACTCATATCCCTGTTGCTATGTATCATCAAGATTTTGGAAAAGATGATTGCTAATCGACTGATATGGTTTACTTCCAAACAGAAACTCCTAAATTCGAATCAGGTTGCCTTTAAAAAAGGTCATAGCACTGTTGATGCACTTTTATCTTCTGACCATTTCTCTTCAGGTGCTATATCTTGTAAGAAGCATGTTACGGCACTTTCACTTGATTTCGAAAAAGCTTTCGATCGCATTGGAGCACATATTGCCCTAAGACAATTAAGAAAATGGAGGGTAGGACCTAAGATATACAACCTTGTTAAAAGTTTCTTAACAAGCCGAAAACTTATAGTTAGAATAAAAGGTTCCTTTTCAGACAAATATAATTTAGAAAATGGAATCCCTCAAGGATTGCCTCTTTCTGTGGTTTTATTTATAATAGCTTTTGACGAAATCAGCAAAATTATTAATAAATACAATATTAACCACAGTATTTACGCCGATGACGTTCTTATATTTACTAAACTCGATAACTTAGTATCGGTTAGAAAAATTTTTATTAAAATACTTGAGGACATTTCTGTATGGTCGCTTGAATCGGGAGCGATGTTTTCATATGAGAAATGCAATATCCTACATATTTGTCGGAAGAGGTGCTGTGCCAGCATACAACTAAGCTACAGTAATATACCTATAAGTAATGTTAACCAAATTAAAATACTAGGAGTTTTCTTTGATAGCAAATATACTTTTAAATTTCATTGTAACTAGATTAGAAATAAGTTAACAAAGCGCCTTAAGATTGTAAAATACTTTTCATCTAAAAACTCATTTTTACATACCTCTACCATTTGTTATATTGTAAAATCACTCATGTTATCTGTTATTGACTACGCGCTGCCTATTTATGGAAGCTGGGCTAAAAGTAATTTAAATCTCCTTTGCGTTCTATATCATGCTGCTCTGCGGAAAAGCCTATGTGCATTCCCTGCAACACCTATACGCAACATTTTAGCAGAATCTGGACTCCCTAGCGTGATCGAACGAGTAGACTACGTGACTGCTGGCCTGATATACAAAGTTTTACACTCAACAACAACAATAATATATATACTAGTGTCCTTAAAGCTGCAAATCGGAAGCTAATGCCAAAGAGACTCTCATCATTACATCGTGGTATTCTTCTTGCCAGGAAAATGAATCTCCGGGATAAACCTATTCGTCAAGTTTATCCTAAATACCCGCCTTGGCTTTTATCGAACTCATCATTTGTTGACTGCTTTCAAAGCTGTCAGAAGAAAAATACTTGTGCACTTATGTACCAACAAATGTTTTTGGAGAACAAACGACTTTTAAACTTAAAATTTTTGAAATTCATCTTTACCGATGGCTCAAAAAACAGTTACTCAACGTCTTTTGCGGTTTTGAAAAAAGGACTCCTGGATAACCACTGCCCCATTTTCACCTGCGAAATTTTTGCTATCTACCATGCCAAGGCTTCCAAGGCTGGAGGTAAATTCTGTATATGTACTGATAGTCAATCTGCCATCGATGCCCTTCGAAATTTTAGTAATAACAGCTTGTTGGTCACTTACGCTCGAAATTCGTTCATCAAACAAAAAGGTAAAATTAAGTTATTGTTGATACCTGGCCACTGTGGCATTCAAGGCAATGAATTCGCTGATTATACTGCAGAGAGGGTTCATATGGAACCTACTTTCTATTTTGGAACTTTTGAAAAAGCTGACTTGAAACGTCTAATAAAGCAATATCTATATAATAAGTCCTTATTGAATGATTACGTTAATCACTATGCGCTTATAAATCCCACCAAAATTAAGCCGATCTTTCCTTCTCACACTAAACATGAAGATATTTTGATAGACACAAGGCTTCGGTTAGGTCATACTAAGATCACACATGGTCACCTGCTAAATTCTGGTGATACATCCTGCTGCTTCTGCAAGGCTTGCAGCACGTCAGTTAAACATATCTTGGATAAATTAAATGCCCCCATCTCACAAATACAAGACGAATGCTTTTTGGCACGGCTGTCCCATCAGAGCTTCTCGCTATCATAACATCGTTTCATATAAATATATCTAACTTTCTTGCATTATGTAACATAACTCATTTAATTTAGTGTATTAAACAATTTTAAATATTTTATTTATAAGATATAGAATTTGTAGCCTTTAAATATAAATTTATGAAGAAACCAGCTGATGGCCTCGAGCTGGTGCTGTTATTTTATTTTTTATTTTTGTATATTTACTGCTGAATATAAATATGATTTACATATGAGAAATAAAGCCACACGATCTTATTTCAACACAGAAAGTAATATTTGTCTCTAAGCGTCAGCCGCGCATCACGTGCTCGCGCTCACATACACTGCAAAAAAAATTGTAAAGTCCGCCCCTCTTACTGTTTTCTAGGGCATATAAGATTTCTTGCACAAACAAAAATTCAAGGTGACGTTATTCGCCTGAACACGAACATAATCATAATTTTTGCCTTTTAAGTAAGCCTTTAACTCTTTGAACGTCTGGCAGCAAATATAAGTACACTTACAAATAAATAATATACACTAATTGAACAATTTTTATTCTTTCTTTTTTTTGGCCTTATTTTTTATGAATTGTCTGTATAATTTATAGAGCTTGTTTTTCTCACTATTCCTATCTCCAACCATACCGCTATACAGACAATTCATAAAAAATAAGGCCAAAAATAAAAATAATTATAATAAAGGACGAGCAAACCTAAAAAGCAAACTATAAGCAGAACAAAAAGCTTAAAGATTTGTAAAAACAAATAATACCGACCACCCTGTTAGCCACAGAGTGGCGAAAGTCACACTTAATAGAGGTATGGTTGGAGCAGAGAACGTAAATTAAATGAGAAGCTTCATGACCGAATTTCAGTGTAAATTGTCAAAAGTCGAAAAATTTTCAATAGACCCACTCATCAAAATACACCACGTTGAGAGCGGCAAGTTAACAGAGCTGAGCAGAGACAATATTTCTTTTAACAGAGATTAAATTCGAATAAAAGTTGATTGTTCTTGTTCCAATTTTAGATTTCGCAATGATATAAATGAAAAAAAAATGAAAAATTTAAATAGTTATAGTTTCATATTTAACGAGACATTTTGTTTATTTAAATATGTAAATGACAGCATTGAGTCAATTTTGATTGTATGCAAGCACGCATATGCCAAAACAACTTGGCTCATTTGCTGTTTTACCGACGGCATTTCACATTAGCATATTGTGTAGTTTTATGGGTTACTTGAAAACATATATGTATAAAATTTAATATAAGAGGAAAAAGCTTAAGAAATTCTTAAAATAAAAGAGACAAATTTGGCTTAAATTAAAATTATTTGTTGAATTTATTAAAAAATGAAAAAATATGAAATATTAAAATATCCAAGCATATTCATTCTTTTAAAATTTTTAATATAATAAATATAACTATGCATTTGCATCCAATTTAGTATTTCATTTGGTTTCCTAAGTTGATTTCCTTTTTCTGTAGATGCGAAATAATATGCGATCTACATACATATACATGTTACAAATTTGTTCATTTGTATCAAATATTTGTCTTGGCAAAAAATATTCACGCGAAACTGAATCAAGTAGCGATTAAGTTCAAAGAAACCAATTGTATTCTGTGGTGCAGTTGCTTCAAGAGGCGCCGCAATGTTCTTTATGCTTTCGTTTTGCGGAGTTCGGAACCGGGCCACGCGCTTTTGATTTAAAATTTATTTCAATTTTTACTTTTTTGCAAATTCTTGCACTAGCATATGTATGTATACTTCCAGAGAATACTACATGCATAACTACATTTGAATGTAAAGTCGCAAATAACTAAAATGTCATCAAGTATACAATCATATATGCACACATCTATGTACATACATATGCATGTACATATATAAATACATAAATTCATATGCATCCATGTACATATGTATGTACATACACACATATGTACATATGTATGTACTTGCGTACATGTGCATAAATTCAACCCTGACCTACGCTAAATCAAAGTCAAATCACAGCGCAATCACAACCGCAGCTGCACTTGTGCCTGCGCCGGCTCCAAATATTCTAAAATATCTGAAACTACATACAACAACAAAAAATTCATTCATGAACGCAGGCGCGTATTCGTGCAAACAAATGTCGTTCATTCATAAGCGCAAGCATTTCATCACCCCGCGCACGCAAATGTTCCCCTCAACGATCTTTTTCGCGACGAACACAAAAATGCTAAAATCTTCAATTTTACAAACCATCGACGGTCATTGAAAATTTCAACACCGCAATATCAGACAATAATGCAATTTGCCAACGTAGTCTGACAAATTGCTGGCATTCTAGAGCTTTTGCCCAAATGCGCATCAATTCATTTGCGTACATGTGCACGCGCAATTGGCGAATTGACACAAAAATTGCCGAAAAACAGAAAAGAATATTATTTTGCTTACCGTTCCCTTTCCCTTTCAACCCTTCTCTTATCGACAATTGTAGCATAACTCCTCTTCCGTCTCTACTTGCCCCGCTGACAATCAAAAAAACAGATTTTTTCTCAGGTTACTACTTTTTCTTCTTTGCTTCATTTTTAGTTGGATTCGTAAATTGCTCTTCACATTGCTATGATTTGCATAATTAGCCGTTTAACCAAACCGACCAAAATGTCTGCTGTGGCTTAGCGCGTTTAGTCGCCGGCCACATTATCACATTGCATGTTTTAGCTTTTGCCCCATAGTTCGAATCCCAGCTTTTTCGTGCCATGTCTAATTTGTATGTATTTTTTTTTAAATTAAATACGATATATTTCTTAACTTTCATAAATTTTTGGAAATCTTGTTTCATTTACATTTATCTTCTAATTTTATTGCGTTACAAATGAATTTACGAAATTATCAAAATATATATTTAAGGTATATTTAAGATATCAGATATTGATTTTTATATATAAACTAGCGAGCCCCCTGCACACTTTGTAGTGCAAAAAAGAAAATAAAAAAATCAATTCAAATTCATTTAAATCAGTGATAAGTTGCTTTTATTGTAATGCTCTGTGGTAAACAACATTAGTTGTTTTTCCATTTTCGGTGTAAATATACAAAACCTTTTGTGCCCATGTGAGAAAACTGGATACTCTAAATTCACTCCACAAATTCCTAAGGATTGGCCTTGCGCCTTATTAATGGTAACCGCAAACGCAAGGCGAACAGGAAACTGAAGTCGTTTAAATTCAAATGGCATATCAGACGGAATCATTGGAATGCGTATAATGAATACATCTTCGCCTTTGAATTTTCCTGTCAAAATATTTGCTTAAATTACATAAGCCATCAACCTTTTTATAGCAAGTCTTGTACCATTACACAAACGGGGTTGATTGATATTGCGAAGCATAGTAATAGTGGCTCCAACTTTCAATTGGAGATTATGCGGAGGCAATCCTGGTAAGTCCAACGAATTCAAAATTTCTGTTGGATAATTCACAACATCTTCTTCATTCGTAACATAATCCACAGACTTGTACGACACCAATTCGCCAGGAATCTTTGATTGTATAGCCATGTTTAATTCAGTAACATCTTTGTTCTTTGCCGCTAAAATTGCTCTGTCACTCAACCATGCATGGCATGTATATTGTTGTGCTATGTTAGTGAAAACACATTCAATCAATTCCTCTTTTGACTGTACGAAACGGCAAAAATCATTTGGCAATGTTATTAATCCAGTGTCATCAACAGGCATTGCACCATTTCCAATTTTCAGCAATTGCTTAGAGAACTTATTAGCAGATGCATCATTCTGCAACTGAACACGAACGTTGGTAGTGAGTTTCAATATTTTAACAAATCTCCATAAATATGAAGACTTTAAGCAAGCGTTAATTTCATCGGCCGCGGTCGATCTAGTAATGACGGGCAATGTTTGCCTAAAATCGCATGACAATAAAATCAATGCTCCACCAAACAACTCTGAATTATCTCGGAGATCTTTCATTGTTCTTTTCAAAGCTTCAACAGATTTCTTATTCGCCATAGTGCATTCATCCCAAATAATGATACCGCAACGTTTCAATAATTTTGCCGTTCCAGATGTTTTTGAAACGTTACATGTGGTAGTTTCATTTACTTGGTATCAATGGCAATTTCAAAACAGAATGTGCTGTCCGACCACCATCTAATAAAGTGGCTGCAATGCCAGAAGACGCCAATGCTAATGCAATTTTATTCTGGGAACGTATCGTTGCCAATAACAATGAAATTAGAAACGTTTTTCCGGTGCCTCCTGGTGCATCCAGGAAATAAAATACACCGGCTTCACTATTGACAGCCTGCATAATATTATCGTACGCCTTTTTTTGCTCCGCATTCAATGTCGAAAGATTTGCGTGGACAAAAGCATTTAATTCGTTGCGATCGTATTGTTGTTCACGTTGCAGTTCTAACTCAAAAATGTCATAAATTGCACGATTAGGTGATGGCATTCCCAATTGTGGTAATGCCTTATTAGCAATCTGCAAACAGAAATTTTCAATACAAATCAATGCTTCATTGCAAAGTTCTGGCGTGAAATCCATTGCAGGATTACGATTTTCTTGACGCACTCGGAACAGAATATCTTCCGATAGACAGTCTTGGAATTTTGTCCACAATTCAGATGGATTCGATGGAAAACAGGTAGGCAAAATAATTGCAAACAATGCTCGAATTTGATAAGGATGAGCGACAACTGTTGCCTCTGCAAGTGTTTGTTCTCAATGAATATCATTTTCCAACAAATTGAGCTGTTGACACGCTTGGAGATTTTTTGTATGCAAAACTCCAATGATTTTTCTTAACTGTCGAAATGATGTTGGCTCACGAACGTTTATTAACAGCAAACGTAAATAAAAGCACTCAGCATTGTTTGGGTGAACAGTATATGTATATATGTACGTCCCAAAGCATCACTTGAATATAAATTTTGATGTCCATCAACACGTTTATCTTGCTTGCGCCGTTGGAACTCCTTTTTTGATGCACTCCACGTAAAATAAGTTGGCACTTCTGCATAAAATAACGTTCTGGCGAAAGCATCAACTTCACACAATTTAAAAAATACAGTTAGAGTTGTATGAGGTGGTGATAGAGCTCTCTGTGCAGCATTTTCGGTAGTGAAATACACACGCTGGCCATTTTCAAGATGAACAGCTAAGTGAACAACAGCTGGATATCTCTCGTGAATTTGAAATGAAAAAATACGCCAAATCGCTTCATTACTGCTAATGTAACGCCCCATTTGATACTTATGTATGTATTTCGTCGTTTCTATTTGGATCAGTAGCAGCGGAACGGGGGTCTGCTGTACACACCACACTCACTTTTTTTCACCGCTAATGCACAGCAGACCCACTTAATTTAACTGTAGAGACCCATATTAACAGTGCTAGAGCGTGAATTTGTAGTTAGAGAGAAAAATAATGTAACTTACCACTGGTGTTGCAGGTGATTAATTTGGTTTTAATAATATAAAAATTGTCTACTATCATGCAAATAAATAAATTTTTTATTGAAATTTCATTTTTATTTATAATGTAATATAAACTAATTTAATATAATGGATCTTTTTATTAAAATTTATGTCAAAATTTCCGTTTTCTAGTAACTGATAATGTGAAAAAATTCAAACTTAATTTTAATTAAGATAATTTTTTTAAACACCTTTCTAATATTAAATAATAACAAACATAATAGTTTAAAAAAATAAATTAATGCAATTTCTTTATATTGCACATCTTAAATTATTTAAATATGTAAATGAAAACTTTTCAATATTTTTGTATGTATATTCATTCGTAACGAAGTGATTTCCAAAAATTTATGAAAGTTAATAAATAGCTATATCGTATTGAATTAAAAAAAAATGCATAAAAATTAGACATGGCACGAAAAAGCTGGGATTCGAACTATGGGGCAAAAGCTAAAACATGCAATATGATAATGTGGCCGGCGACTAAACGCGCTAAGCCACAGCAGACATTTTGGTCGGTTTGGTTAAACGGCTAATTATGCAAATCATAGCAATGTGAAGAGCAATTACGAATCCAACTAAAAATGAAGCAAAGAAGAAAAAGTAGTAACCTGAGAAAAAATCTGTTTTTTTGATTGTCAGCGGGGCAAGTAGAGACGGAAGAGGAGTTATGCAACAATTGTCGATAAGAGAAGGGTTGAAAGGGAAAGGGAACGGTAAGCAAAAGAATATTCTTTTCTGTTTTTCGGCAATTTTTGTGTCAATTCGCCAATTGCGCGTGCACATGTACGCAAATGAATTGATGCGCATTTGGGCAAAAGCTCTAGAATGCCAGCAATTTGTCAGACTACGTTGGCAAATTGCATTATTGTCTGATATTGCGGTGTTGAAATTTTCAATGACCGTCGATGGTTTGTAAAATTGAAGATTTTAGCATTTTTGTGTTCGTCGCGAAAAAGATCGTTGAGGGGAACATTTGCCAGAGAACTTACAACAATGAGAAGGTGCAAAATTTTGTTCGATCCAAATGAATTTTGAAAGGTTTTGTCTAAGGAATGGACATGTTAAATTTTTATTTCGCCGCCTACTTAACAGGCATGAAAAATGTGAATTAACATTTCCACTGTTCAAATTGTTGCTGAAATGTTGATAAATGGCAGATGTTTATGGGAATATTGTTACAAATGTGTTTATTAATACATTTGAAATCTTGTTTCCAAAAACAATTTTCAGGAAAAATTATTAAAAAAGTATTTCTAAAATTTTCCATAAACTTCATTAAAGTTACAAATTAAAAAAAAAATATAAACAAATAATTAAAATTAAATTGTATATGAATGTATTTATGTACTGTACATATGCCCAATATGTAGTATTTTTACTTGCAAGTCATTATGAATATTTTTGAAAATTAGTTAAAACTGATTTTTTATAATATAATAAATATTACTATGAGTTTGATTTGGTTTCCTATGTTGACTTCCTTTTTCTGTAGATGCGAAATAATATGAGATCTACATACATAAGTATATTATAAATTTGTTCATTTGTATCAAAAATTTGTCTTGGCAAAAAATATTCACGGGAAACCGTATCAAGTAGCGATTTAGATCACAGAACTTAATTGCGTTCTGTGGTGCAGTTGCTTTAAGAGACGCCGCAATATTCTTTATGCTTTCGTTTTGCGTGAGTTCGGAACCGGGCCACGCGCTTTTGGCTTAAAATTTATTTAGATTTTTCCTTTTTTGCAAATTCTTGCACTAGCGTACAAACATACACATACACATGTACATATTTATATTGATATAAATATCTATACTTCCAGAGAATACTACATTTTTCATAAATAACTAATATACATATGTATCATCAAGTACACAATAATATATGCACACATCCATATGTATGCATATCTATGTACATAAATTCATATGCATCCATGTACATATGTACATACTCACATACTATGTATGTGTGTACTTACGTGCATGTGCATATGTATATTCAACCTTGACCTACGCTTAATCTAAGTAAATCAAATCACAGCGCAATCACAACCGCAGCTGCACTTGTGCCTGCGCCGGCGCCAAATATTCTAAAATACTATCTGTAACTACATACAACAACAAAAAATTCATTCATAAACGCGTGCGCGTATTCCTAAACACAAATGCCGTTCATTCATAAGCGCAAGCATTTCATCTCCCCGCGCACGCAAATGTTCCCCTCAACGATCTTCTTCGCGACGAACACAAAAATGCTAAAATCTTCAATTTTACAAACCATCGACGGTCATTGAAAATTTAAACACCGCAATATCAGACAATAATGCAATTTGCCAACGTAGTCTGACAAATTGCTGGCATTCCAGAATGTTCTAGAACATTCTACAACATTCTAGAGCTTTTGTCCAAATCAGGGCCGTAGCGAGAGTGGGGCAGCCGAAGCCCCCGCGACCTAAAAAAAAAAAAAAAAAAAAAAAAAAAAAAAAAAAAATCATCAAAAATTGATGTTCGCCAGTGCACTTGCAACTCTTTCCTTCGTCCGGCGCATTTTGCTGAATTGGAACAGTATTATTAATAAGCCCTGTCGGTTTATTGTGAACATAAACAACACGAATCAGCAGCGCGTTATCAAGCACCACTGTGCCTGCCCTTTTTCCGGCTGAATTCGCATGCGATTTACATAAACGGCATTGCAAGACGCAAGCGAGACGTTGAACGTCCTGCTCGCATCTCAGAGCTAGCTGCTGGGGAGCATGTGACCAATCATCATTTTTTTTAAATCAAGCAATTTATTAACTTTTATGTGTGCATTGACGGGATGCGTGGTACTACATTTATAGACGCGTCTGGGTCTTGTTCTTCTTGATTTCGGAGATGACCTTTTTTTTTTTTTTTTGCTCTTCAAGTTACAGGGGCCTCCGGAAGGTTCGTCCTCCTGGTCCAAATGCACATCAATTCATTTGCGTACACGTGCACGCGCAATTGGCGAATCGACACAAAAATTGTCGAAAAACAGAAAAGAATATTATTTTGCTTACCGTTCCCTTTCCCTTTCAACCCTTCTCTTATCCACAATTGTTGCATAACTCCTCTTCCGTCTCAACTTGCCCCGCTGGCAAGCAAAAAACAGTTTTTTCCTCGGGTTACTACTTTTTCTTCTTGGTTTCATTTTTAGTTGGATTCGTAAATTCTTCTTCTGCTTTGCACACACATTGCTATGATTTGCATAAATAGCCGTTTAAGTGTGCGCAATGGAGTGTCTGCCGTGGCTTAGCGCGTATAGTCGCCTGCCACATTATCATATTGCATATTTTAGCTTTTGCCCCATAGTTCGAATCCCAGATTTTTTTTCGTGCCATGTCTAATTTTTATTCACTTTTTGTTTTTAAATTAAATACAATATATTTATTAACTTTCATACATTTTTGGAATTCTTGTTTCAATTACATTTATCTTCTAATTTTATTGCGTTACAAATGAATATACAAAATTATTGAAAAGTTTTCATTTTTTTAAATAGTTTAAGATGTGTAATATAAAGAAATTGGAATAAAATCTTTTATTAAACTGTTAATATTATTTAATATTAAAAAAAAAGATTTAAAAAAAATATATCAATTAAAATTAAATTTGAATTATTTCACTTCATCAGTTACTAGAAAAAGAAAATATTGAAATAAATTTTAATAAAAAGATCCATTATATTAAATTCGTTTATATTACATTATATATAAAAATTAAATTTTCAATCAATTATTTACTTTTTTAAATTTATTTAATTCGGAAAATACCTATCAACCCGAAAATGTTCCTGCAACATTGATTTTCTGCATTTGGCTGCTTTTTAACATGCATTTTACCATTTCGCAGCGTTTTAACATTGGCAAAAAATGTTAATCTAAAATTCCGCAGCGAAAACGTTTCAACTCTGTTAAGAAATAAATAAAAATGTTCGACCTGAATCGTTTGCACCTTCTCATTGTTTGATGTTCTCTGATGAAATGCTTGCGCTTATGAATGAACGACATTTGTTTGCACGAATACGCGCCTGCGTTCATGAATGAATTTTTTGTTGTTGTATGTAGTTTCAGATATTTTAGAATATTTGGCGCCGGCGCAGGCACAAGTGCAGCTGCGGTTGTGATTGCGCTGTGATTTGACTTTGATTTAGCGTAGGTCAGGGTTGAATTTATGCACATGTACGCAAGTACATACATATGTACATATGTGTGTATGTACATACATATGTACATGGATGCATATGAATTTATGTATTTATATATGTACATGCATATGTATGTACATAGATGTGTGCATATATGATTGTATACTTGATGACATTTTAGTTATTTGCGACTTTACATTCAAATGTAGTTATGCATGTAGTATTCTCTGGAAGTATACATACATATGCTAGTGCAAGAATTTGCAAAAAAGTAAAAATTGAAATAAATTTTAAGTCAAAAGCGCGTGGCCCGGTTCCGAACTCGCGCAAAACGAAAGCATAAAGAACATTGCGGCGCCTCTTGAAGCAACTGCACCACAGAATACAATTGGTTTGTTTGAACTTAATCGCTACTTGATTCAGTTTCGCGTGAATATTTTTTGCCAAGACAAATTTTTGATACAAATGAACAAATTTGTAACATGTATATGTATGTAGATCGCATATTATTTCGCATCTACAGAAAAAGGAAATCAACATAGGAAACCAAATGAAATACTAAATTGGAAGCAAATGCATAGTAATATTTATTATATTAAAAATTTTAAAAGAATGAATATGCTTGGATATTTTAATATTTCATATTTTTTCATTTTTTAATAAATTCAACAAATAATTTTAATTTAAGCCAAATTTGTCTCTTTTATTTTAAGAATTTCTTAAGCTTTTTCCTCTTATATTAAATTTTATACATATACATATGTTTTCAAGCAACCCATAAAACTACACAATATGCTAATGTGAAATGCCGTCGGTAAAACAGCAAATGAGCCAAGTTGTTTTGGCATATGCGTGATTGCATACAATCAAAATTGACTCAATGCTATCATTTACATATTTAAATAAACCAAATGTCTCGTTAAATATGAAAATATAACTATTTAAATTTTTCATTTTTTTTTCATTTATATCATTGCGAAATCTAAAATTGGAACAAGAACAATCAACTTTTATTCGAATTTATTCTCTGTTAAAAGAAATATTGTCTCTGCTCAGCTCTGTTAAATTGCCGCTCTCAACGTGGTGTATTTTCATGAGTGGGTCTATTGCAAATTTTTCGACTTTTGACAATTCACACTGAAATTCGGTCATGAAGCTTCTCATTTAATTTACGTTCTCTGGAGATAGGAATAGTGAGAAAAACAAACAATTTTCACATGGTTAGCGTGGCTGAGTGGTTGCGTGCTCGCCTAGCAACTCCGTGTACCATGGTTCAAAGCCAGGTAAAGTCAAGAAATGAAGTCTGATCAGGAGATGTGGTGATCTCCTAAAGAGCAGCTATCACTTGTACCACTTTGAAAAATTGTTGTTTTCTCATATTATTTCTAATACAAACCTGGCCACTAGCTCTTTAAATTATACAGACAATTCTTATTCTTGTTAATCGCCAATTGTTCAAATAAATATTAAATTTCATTATGTTGGGCCGGAAATGCAAGCTAAGCATTTTGCCGATTCAATAAGTTAAGTTTAAACAAATGGTATTATGATAAGTCAGTCTTAAGTTTGCAGACAATACACACGAAGCATTCAGCTCAAATATTATGTAAAAATTAAATAGCATATTTCAATTGAAAACTTATATGTATGTAGGAAAGTATGTAAATTACATTGTGTACAAAAAAGAGAGCATCACAATCATGCGAGTTAATGCAAGTGTGTATGTATATGTTGTGCAATAAGTTAGCTCAAATTGTAGAATACATGAACCCATTGTTATCGATCACGCAATAATCCAACGTATTTCTAAGAAAAAGTTGATGGCGTGGCGCTTTGGAAAGTTTTAGTGTTTTTACACCCCATTTTTTACAAATTCGTGGTGATTTGTTAGCAATTCGGCGCGTGTAAAACAATTTTTAATGCGAAAACCATATTCCATTAATACTTTTTGCAAATTTGCTATAAACTTAACAAATTTTGCACCTCACCGCACTTAATCACAGGACTTTTTCAGTGTTCTTGAATTGTTCTCCTCTTCAATACATTTTGCTTCAATTCTCAGCAAACAAACATCGCGTCTAAAAGCGTTACGTCACTGCCAGAAAATTACTTTTTTCTCTCGCTTCACATTGCCGGATCTGGTTAGTTGGTTCGTGGTAGAATAGAATCTAGTAAGATTGCCTTCTAACTTTAAAAAGTTGTTTACAATATTGCGATTACTGAATAGGATTAGTAATTTCAAAAATATATAACTCGGTTAGAAAGACAAATTACAAAATCATTACATTACAATGCAAAGTCGAATGTCTAATTAGTATTTCGCTGCTCGAACCAATTACGGAGATTGCAAAGTCGCTTTTTTAATTTGTCTTTAGCTTATTTAATCTATTACGAGGATTGCAAAGTCGTCTGGTAGCTATTTCCATGCTTTTGTAATGCTTTTTAGATACGAAATAGGGAGCGCTTACCAATTTCTTTCGATTTCTGAGATCAACACGTTACAACACGACTCAATTCCAGATTTTTTCCTGTGCAATTACTCACCAGCTAATTCTTTACCTAACCGATTTGAACTTCTCTACCATTGATACATCTCTTCTAAACGAATTACTAAACAACAACTCAATTAGTAATCACTCCGTGCATTCTACCATTTCAATAGCCAACACTAAAATTGTAACGACCCGAGCTCAATGGAAACATAGCATACTCCTACAATCCAGATACTCTTTTTTCGATTGTTCAGCTTCCTTATTATGACTAGCTTAATAACGCTTCACGGGGCCCACCTTGTCTACAATCACCTACCAATCCGAAACCCAAACAGTACCATACTCCATACCATACACTAAAACGATATTAACTCCAACTCGACTTTTAAGAAAGGCGTTGCATCCTATTACCAACACTATTCCTTAAATTTTAGCTAGATCCTTATTACTTTTGTCACAATTAGTTTCTAAGACAAAAAAGGTCATCTCTGATAATCAAACAGCCTTTAAACAGGGCCCTTTGACTATCGACGCTCTTCTTCCTATCGATAATCATAAAGCAAATGTCATTTTTTCCAGAGACCACATTTGTATGCTTTCGCAAGGAATGGAAGAGCGTTTGATAGACTAAGGATCCACTTAATAATCTAGCACAGAAGAGAAAGTTGGATCAAAGATAATTACCTACGTTAAACAATAACTTTCTAATTCTGTCCTCCATAGGGATGAATACTTCCGATATTCGAACGAGTTCAACCCGCTGAGTTTTTAAGTGAAATTATGTTCACAAATTTGGGTCTGACATAAAATCGAACCCTAAATCTTTCTGGAGATATGTCAAATCAAAAAAAATCATGATCAAATATTACATCAAATGTTTTCTATAATGAAAGGAGTGCCAATCCTTCGTTAGAGGCTGCTTATCCTTTTGCAGATTATTTTCGGTCTAATTTCACGAACGACAACTCCTAAATTAATTTTGGTTCTTTTTCCGTGTCAATTAATGACGTAGAAAATGGCAAGGGTGTCAACGCAAAAAGATGGAGATGGATTATCGTCTTACCTTTTAAAGAAGTGTTTGGCTTCTGCTTATCCACTATTACTGATTTTCAACAAATCTCTCGAACGGAGAGATGCATGGAAGGTTACGCATATTACTCCTATTTTTAAAAATTATAATAGGAATAATAACGTCAACTATAGGACGATTTCGAAGTTACCAGTGGTCTCAAAACTTTTGGAATGTTTTACTAAACTGAAAATACATTTTGCAGTTAATCGCTTAATCACTCAATCAGCATGGGTTAATGACTGGAAGATCAACTGCCACTAATCTCACTGTATTTTGATTCCCCATATTTATTGCTATTGATTCCCCATATTTATTAGAACGGATTTCTTTCAATATCCCGCAGATGGGCGTAAGAGCCATGCTATTTTTTCATTGGAAGTAGTCAGAACTAATTAAGCTACTAATGATCCTATTCACAGAGCACTAAAAGAAATGTAATATTTTCTAGACTGTTATAGAAACCAATAAAGACATAAATAATAGAAAGATCAAGACCAAGTAAATGGAGTTATATCTAGTCAAAGACCTTTGGAAGTGGAATACCACATTCCCACTACCCGTGACACTTTTCCTGATTGCTTATAATCTAGAAAATTATTTTTTTAATCATGTGTAATCCGAAAAGGGGATATATATTTGCCAAGGTGAAAAATAAAGATTTCTTTTGCAAACTGATTAATGTAATCTCTATCTGGTGTCAAATCAGCGGAGCAACGATAACTTACAAAAAATCGAATCACTTATATATATGTATGTAACAAACATTTTTCTAACAATTTAGTTCTAACCGTAAGTACTCAAACTATGCGAAATGTTAATTGCCTCAAAACCCCAATAACAAATATACATGGACCGACCACAATAAGGACCTAAGTATATCTCTAAACAGTAGACAAAACAGAATTAAAAGTCTTTGCAACCATAAGATGGAGTATACACTTTTTTCGAAATAGTAAGGTCAACAATATTATCCAGACTAGACTAGTGGCGATATATACATAGATCCACCACTCAACAACCTGAAAACTGAAAGGTTCAACAAACTTGGAAACCTACTTTGACTGACCTAAGTAGACGGCGTATATTCGAGATCGAGAATGTGTACCGAATTCTGCAGATTAATGCTTCAAATTTATGGTGATAATATATTTCATAGAAATGTCTTACAATTAGTCTTGACCCTTTGGTAAACTTATAGGTATTTTTGTGGATATCGGAACACAAGCTGCATAATCTATGTGTACAACAAGTTGCATGATACCGTCATCGTCTACGTTAGGACTCAGTTTATACATAAATCGGCCTAGACATATTTACCGGCAACCCACTTTGTAATGATTTGATTTCGTCAAAGGATTTCGCCCCTTGCACCAATCTGCAAATTAATGCCTCAGCGCTTTTTATATCGCACGCGTGGAATAAGTTAAGGATGGCATAGCTTTTTCCGATATCGTCTAACAGCGTGGAGGACCCACCCCATGACTTTAAGAAATTTGTAATAATTTGAATATCTGTGAAATTGTATAGACTCTTCAACTTTATGTATTGAATACAACTGCTTAGAACGTATTTCTTCTTCACACCCGTCTCGTTCCAGATCGCCGGGCATGACGGGTCACTCTTTGTTACTTAATTGTAAAAACCACTTACCGTTTATATTAAACCCCTTAAAATGGTTAGAGTCGTCGGTAGGATTGTAACTGGTTATAGCAGAATGCTAAACCTGCGAATGCCAGTCCATTCGCATCCACAAAAACGTGTAGTTCCACGAAATGCCATCAGCCATTGGCTCGTGCCTTTCAACGTTACGTGGCCACAGCCTTTGCATTAGTATTTTAGCACTCAACACAACATTGGAATGAAACCCGAGCGTATCAAAAATTGCCAACAATACGCTCAAGATTTCAGCTTTTGTGGGCCGCCTAGAACTGTCGAGGACGTCTTTCGCTGGGTGAATTACCGGCAACAGCGGTAGCGGATTTCTGGCTACAGCTTCAATAAGCTCGCTCGAATTATTCCCCGCGCCACCGGCTTTGTTGCGTTGGCACCCTCATCGACAGTACAGCGTTTACTGCTCTTGGCGAGTAATCTCGATACTTCCCCACATGCAGATTTTTAACGAATTGCGCCGAACACGGAGAACTAACCGATCCGAACAATCTTTTTTTTCCGGATATAATATCGAACATGAAGGTATAAGAAAGAAATGCGCATCTATTACGAAATGTTATTGATTAATTACACTGTCCGACAGTGATTTTATTGTTCATCTGGTCGAATAGTACTCGAAACCACGTTCAAAAGATCTCTAACACCCCCAAAATCTTTTTTTAAAGTCAAAAAACCATTTTTTTAGTTTTTTCGTAATAAAAAAATTTGTTTCAATCGAATTGTGTTTTGTTAATTTGAAAGGAGTATAACGCGTTTTTTATGCTAGAAGTTGAATTTTCCGCCCAATTTGCCTGTTTTTTCGATTTTGACGTCATTTTTTCGGCACTAATTGGAAATGAATGATCATTTTTGGTTATATATCATCGACACTTACTTAAATATACCAATTTATTTCTTTCACAAAGGACTTCAAGTTTTCAAGATATAGGCTGATTGTAAGGACATTATTTGATTTTCTAGATTTTTTAAGACGAAAAACTAAAAACACGGTTTTTTTTACTTTAAAAAAAGATTTTGGGGGTGTTAGAAATCTTTTGAACGCGGTTTTGTGTACTATTCGACCAAATGAACAATCTCTACTAGGTCGCTTCAAAAGTATATTCACTTTTTTTTTTGTCGGACAGTGTTATTTGGCATCGAGAACGGAAGACAAATAGAACACACACCTTCTAAACTTATTTAATACGGGTCGATGGCAGGACCTACGAATAAATGCGGCGTATTTCAATTTCGTAATTAAACCCGAAAGCCCAGCACAGGGAGTGCAGAGATCGTAAAAATTTAAACTAAGCATTGAGCCAATAATGTCAAAGAAATCGTGTTCCAGCTGGGTACGTCTTTAGATTTCCATCTAATAGCCGATTGGATTATTGGCGGCCGCCGTAGCCGAATGTGCAGCGTGTGCGCGCTTCATTCGGTGGGTCCCAGGTTCGAATCCAGCTCGGGCAAGTAACATCCAAAAATTATAGAAAAAGCTGTTTCTAATAGCGGTCAATGGAAAACCTCCGAGTGTATTTCTGCCGTGAAAAAACTCCTCACAAAAGGCATTCGCCGTTCGGAGTCGGCGTAAAACTGTAGGTCCCCTCAGTTTTTGTTACAATATCAAGACGCACACCTCAAACTATAGGAGAAGTTCGGCCAAAATCGCCTAAGCGGTTATAGCGCCAATTAAGTAAGTAAGTAAGCCGATTGGTCATGATAGGTTCAGATTTAACCTCAGAATTGGGGGCCTTTTATCATAAGATGGCCTCGCGAGTTAGGGCTTCACACAAGCGAAGGTTTCCCCAGCGTTCATTTGCCGCTTGCTATGCCCTTCCCCACAAGGATAAGGGCAGTCTTCAGTTAGAGACTTCGTGTTGTCTTCTTCTGATTAGGTGTCTAGTGGCCCCCTGGATACCTAGCACCTCCGGATGATAAACCCTACAGAAAGCCAAAACGATGTTTAAAGTTTTAGCTCTGGGGCGGAAACTGCTCCTCAAACCTTCTTGTCGAGTTGGAACGTTGTTGGTGCCGTAATTTTGAAGTTGCTAGTGGAGGTATTTGATGGTATGCAATAGTCTATGCTAACAGGCATAAAGAGGGATGCCATTGCCCCTAAATTTTCGAGTGACCGCATCTACCATGAGTCCAGGAGCCTGCCTCTCTCAGTCCTAAAGCTGTGGGAACAGCTATTTTTCGAGCCAATACGACAAGGTGAGGGAGATGCAGAATCGATTTCAGAACATCAGTAGCAGAAGACCACACACAAGGCTCCACTTATGCTTAGTTCCGTGATCCTTTGTACCCTGTAGAAATGTTTAAGCGCTGATGAATTACAAAGTGTTGGCCACTATACTAGGGATCTGTAGAGCAGGATCAGACAAAGAATGACCGGGTAGATCTGAGCAGAAACCCCGTAGCATATTAATCACCTTTTTCACGCGAATAGCGCTGTTAGACTTTCTTATTATGTTCTGTTGTGTTTTTATTCCGGAGAAGCTTACTAACGAGAATTACTCCAAGATACTTAGCCGTACGTTTAAACTGCAGACTTGCACCACCAAGTTTAGGGGGTGTAAGGACCAGTACTAGTCTGGTAAAGAGGACTAGTTCAGTTTTGGGTAGAATTACACCAAGAACGCAGTTTTTGGTTCAAGCTGCCAGTGAACTTCCTCATTCCCTATTCCCTTTTATGGCTGGGAGTCGTAGAACTCGGGAGTCGAGGAGGGCTGCAAACCCAACGACTGCAGCAAATGTACCCAAAACGGGAAAAGTAGGGAGGTTTTGGGACCGCAGATGTTTAACCACAAGTTTCGACAAGGACTGGCGTGATCTCCGGATAGACGCGAATATTTGAGGGTATCAGAAGGAGGACAGGTTTAAATGGGGAAGGGGTCATGTAATATCTACGCTATATTAGTGAAAGCTTAACGGCTGAAAAGGCCAAGCTGAAAGTGATGGAGAGAGGAAAGGGAACTCTTGAGAAAAGGCGAGGTGCTGCGGAGATTAGGGGGCAAATATATAGGGAAGGCGCATGAGGTGCCAGACATTACCTATGCTAGCACCACCAAAGGCATTAAGCTGGCTATATTGCCACAAATTGCCTGACAAAATACTCACTCGAGAAGATCAGGGAAAGAGTGAAAATACTTTCGTGGGAGAAATGGGCAAGGGATAAAGAACTAAACTCCAGCTCGATAGCATCCACTTTCGGAATATACCACTTGACAGCTCCAATACAGTCGTTCACATGACAACTATGTACTTACCAAAGGCTGCAGGTATGGATACTAAGAAGGAAACCTGCTTGTTGCCCAGAATGAAAGTCTCTACAGGAACTTGTGGAAGATCAGCAGGAGCAAGGATGAGGAAGGAGGAACAACTGTGTCCAAAGATATTGGTTTGGTATCATTTCAGTTCACCTTCACAAGGGAGAAGAGGCGAAACAACCGACCAAGGCGAAAACTCCTCCGGGTGCAGTTGCGGAGATACAGAAGGTGGTCAAGATTATTGCAGCAGAAGAGGCGAAAAGCGCGCTCGAAGAAATCGGTCTCCTACCTCATGAACTTGAAGGCTTGGACGACTTTGGCCTCACGGTGCTTAGTCTCGTACGGATGAAGAATTCGATAATGGAACCAATAAATGGAGGGGACTATGCAAGAGCTGTTTTGGCGGTTATTACATGTACCAACCCCCAGGTCTAAAATGAGTACAGAGCTGGTTGAAGAACCCTGTATTATCAGTCTCTCAATACGAAATTTAGCAGTAGACATCATGCAGGTGATTCGGGTTAGTAGGCGTGGTAATCCCAGGTCATGTCTGCTAATTACTAACAGCTTGAAACATACTTGTCTTTCAAGTTTCGTGTCCATGGACCATTGTTGGGACTATACGGTACATCGTAGTGGCGTCCAGCTACATACCAGGAGATGGCGCTGATGCACCATCAGAGCTAGTCTATAAACTGGCACAATACTGCGACAAGAAGAAATTCAGCTTAATTCTCGGGTGCAACCCCAATGCACATAATGAGGTGAGTTCCTTCTAGAACTTATACATAGCAATAAATTAGAAATATTTAGTGTCTGGAGCACACCAATATTTGTTACACGAACCCGAAAAAAGTTCCTTGTATAATATCAATAGGTTACTCGTCGATGCCTACGATAATAGCTGTCTTATAAGCAAGGTGTATTCTTCCTGGCACGACCCCTGGGGGTACAATTACCTCAGCAAACTGAGAAAAAAATTTCCCAAGTTATTCAACTAGGCCAAGCGTGCCGGGGACTGGTTAGAATATAGGGACACTTTAACCCTATGCAATAGAGAGATTAGGCAAACAAGCGGATGAGCTTCAGAAACTTTTGCGAGAATACAGAGCAAAGACTGTATAAGATAATGTCCAAAAGCAATGGTATATTAACCGCCAGCCTTAAAAAGGGTGAAGGGGCTATACTGAGTATGAGGGTGAGAAGGTCGAACTACTTCTAGACAATAACTTCCCAGGATTTATCCCATTGTCAGAGGGAGGACCGTTTAAACAAATTAGAAAAATAAGTAGAACCAGCTGGAGGGTGGCAGAAAAGATATATTTTAAAACCCAGAATATGGTATGCGGTGAATAACTTTAAACTACTAAAATCTCCCGGGACTGATGAAATTCTTCCAGTCATGCTACAATAAGGCGTAGATATAATCGCAGTGCCACAAAAAGCATGGAGAGGGGCTAGAGTTGTGTTCATCCCGAAGGTAGGCAAGAAAAACCTACTTCAATCGAAATCCCTCAGGCCCATCTGCCTCACATCATTCGTACTAAAAACACTTCAGAAAGTTACAGACAACTACGTAAAAACTAACCTGCAGCACGCATATCAGCATGCTTATAAGGCAGGCCGCTCGACAGAAACATTAGATACTCGTAAAAGAGCTAGAATAATCGATTGTCTCATATATATTTCTGGAAGACTTTTTTAGAGATTTCAGTAGGAAAAAAGACTTACAGGTCTAAAATAGCCGGGCTTAGAGTTGAAGGCCCTGGCCGCTTACGGTATGAATACCTCTTTGACCTCAGTCCAGATCAAGGGAATGTAGCCGAGTCTTAATAAAATAGAGAAAATGGTGTCTGGCCATAGTTTTGTGGGTTTCAGGGCGCTGTAACTTGTCCAAGTCGAGTATACTAAATTCTATGAACCTTTGGTCGGAAAAAGAATGATCTTTCAGAACTTTCCAGGCCAAAATTTGATTATTGAAAGTGTTATTTATGAGGGTAATGCCTGCCGTTGATTGTAATGAAGGTAGGATCACTTGCTCTGTTGCAAATGGATAGGTTCGTACTTTGTATGTAAATAATTAAATAGTAACTCACATCTTTCATCGATGTTGGTTTTGCCCTCTCCATTATGTTTTGCGATATAATCAATATAATCTCAGCCTCTGAAACCGAAGGAATAAACGCCGACACATGGAATCCCTTAAAACGCGGATATATGTACATACAGTTCATTACTATCTTTTTGTAATATCCATGCCTGGTACTTTTTTTATTCCGCACAGTAACCCAATTATTTGTAGCAGCAGAACCTCAGAACGAAGCTAGCGTTGCGGTCAACACTCGTTGACAAAGTCCTCGCAGTAGAATAATCTACACGCAAACATTCGGAATGCCAATGGGCAACCCTCTCTCCTTAGCATTAGGCGGCATAATAACAGAGAGCTAAAAAAACTATAAAATGTATGGTTAAATATGTGGACGACATTTTTACGATAGTAAATGCTGCACAAATATCACACAAAATTACAATTGAGCATGGAAATGGGAATGACCACACAATTCACTGTCTTCAAGTTCTGATACATAGGACAAGAGATTAAACAATACATTTATAATCACCCTCGGATGATTGTCCTAATTCCCGATTTTATTTTGATCTCGTGCAAGCACGTCTTACCAAGTTGAAAGTCGATTAAAAAGTAGAACGGAAACCGTCAAGCTGTCACTTGCCGGCGGCCATTACCTCGAAGAGAGCGGGGCTGCCACACTTTTAGTTTTGTGTCTAATTTATTACATTCGGCCTGAACCTGACAACCGATCGCCCTCGATCGACTCTGGCGGGAAGTCCCCGGTCTCTTCCAGATATTCATAGTCTGTACATTCATCCTCATTACATTGGTATTTGTTAACATAGTTTTCTTTACCTATGGGGATGTTGCCTTCTCGTCTCGGATTCCTGCCACATTGGCTAAATTGCACCCAGCGCCTAAGTCTGCTAGAGTCGAGGACACTCCTATAGGGAATTTGAGTGACCTGGCAATTTTCTATATCGGTCACCACGTAACGGTCGTGTCCCAATTGTTTCTGGATGACATAAGGTCCCTTGTACTTGGGAATAAGTTTCTTATTGCTACCTATCGTATTGTCTACGTTCTTGATCACGACATATTCGCCAACCTCAAATTGCTGTGCGGGCTTATGGGTTCGTTTATAATACTGTTCGTTTCTCTTCTGTGACGTCTGGATAGCTTCGTCCGCCCGTTCCCTGATTTTGACTAAATCTGTGATCTCATTGATATACTTTTCCCGAAGGTATTCGGTTAATTCATCAACCACGCGGCCGCGCTGCTCCACCCCGAACAACAACTTGCTTGGAGTCTGTTTGGTGCTACTGTGGACTGTGTTGTTGATGGCAAATTCGACATCGACCAGTCTCCCCTTCCAGTCCGTATGGTCTATGGAAACGGTAAGCTTAGCTAACATACCTTTCAATACTCGATTCACTCTCTCTACCTGTCCATTCGATTGCGGGGACGCTACCGCATTTAGAACGTGTTCTATGCCATGACGGACGCAGAATTCCTTGAACTCAGCTGATGTAAAGCAAGACCCTCTATCACTTATAATCCGTCTGGGTCGACTGTAATCTGTAAAGTACCTCCGTAATGCGCATATGGTCTCTTTGGTGCTTGTGTTTACCCCATATAACTTAACGAACTTAGTGAACGAATCCACAATCACCAAAACGTGTCGGTGTTTAGATCTAACTGTTTCCAGGGGACCAAAGTGGTCGATATGAAGCGTATCCCACGGTTCGGGTTTCTTCTGAATGCTATACAAACATCTTTCGTTACTTCTAGACTGCCCCGAATAATAAATGCACTTCAAGCAGTTAGCGAGAAAACTCTTAATTTTTTTCCTCATTCCCGGGAACCAATAGTGTTTCCTAATCTGGTCGAAACATTTATCTACTGCTAAATGACCATAAGTCTCGTGGATTAATCGGACCACATTAATCTCCATCTCTGCTGGTACGTACAGTTGTTTCCTACCATTCTCGACATGGAAAACCAATCCGTTCTCCATATCGAATTCCGGCATCTCAGTCTCTTCTAGCTTCTTTTTTAACTCCTTAATATCTGGATCTCTCATTTGAGCTATTTGAAGATTCACGTCCACGTCACATTCCTCCACCGTGCTAACACCTGTGGACCTGCTTAATGCGTCCACATGGGCCATTTGCAGCCCCGGCCGATGTTTAATCTTAAAATCGAATTCTGCCAAAGCCAGAGACCACCGGGCAATCCGCGGATTGATTTGCTTTTTACTGAGAGTCAGTACTAAGGCATTGCAGTCGGTGACAATAGTAAAAAGAGTTCCATGAACAAACACTCGGAACCGTTCCAGAGCCCTAACTATCACCAAGGTTTCCAACTCAAAACTATGGTAGCGTGTCTCGGCATCCGTGGTGCTTCTGGAAAAATACGCCACTGGATGGAACGCATGGTCAGCTTGCTTTTGCAATAAGACGGCTCCATAGCCATTCATACTGGCATCCGTGTGTAACTCGGTTTCCCGATTTGGGTCAAATATGCACAAAACTGGGGCCTCAGTCAAACTGGCCTTTAAAGTATGGAATGCGTCTTTGCATTCGTCAGTCCAATTGAATCGGATGTCTTTACCCAGCAACCTGCTGAGTGGCTTAGCTACTCGCGAAAAGTTGGGTATGAACCTTCTGAAATATGAGAATAACCCCAGACACCGTTGTACTTGTTTTGCATTCTTTGGTTCACAATAGCTTCTGATGGCTTCTATTTGCCTCTCACTGGGTCGTATCCCCCTATTACTAACCCTATATCCTAAATATTCTAGCTCCTGGTACGCAAATTTGCATTTTTCGAAATTTAATTTCAGTCCGGCCTCCGCCAGTAAATTCAGCACTCGCCCTAACACTTCACCATGCTCATTAACCGTCTCCGTGGCCACCAAAATGTCATCCAGATAGACCACTACCTTTCCGCGACTGATTAAGGGTTTGAGTACTTGGTTGACCAGTCGTTGGAAAACCGCCGGGGCATTCGATAACCCAAATGGTACAAAGTTGTATTCATATTGCCCCATTGGTGTCACAAACGATGTCAAAGGTATTGAGTCCGCATGCATCGGAATCTGATGATACCCATTTCGTAAATCCAGCGTACTAAAGTAATTTTTCCCCCCCAAATACGACAAACAATCTTCGATTAAAGGTAAGGGAAAACGGTCTTTTATAGTTATTTTGTTCAATTCCCTATAGTCGATACACATGCGTAACTTCCCATTCCTTTTCCTGACTAGCACTATAGGCGATGCATACGGGGACTCGCTTGTCCTTATAATACCCTGAGACAACAGACTATCAATAATTTCTTGCACTTCATTTTTCTCTTTAAATGACAATCTGCGTGGAACGCTATACACTGGTGTATCATTCTTTACTGAAATCTTCATAAAATATCGATCCACCGTTTTGCCTTTCGCCGCTTCTACATATTCCTTACAAATAACCTTTTCTAATATCTCAGCATCTGTTTTTGTCAACTGACCACTTATGTCATACGTCTTTAGAGAAAAATTTGTATTACCCTCACAGTCTGGATCCCCCTGTATTCTCACGTCATCCTCAATCCCAACTAGTGCCAATTCTTGACCATATTCCTCCAGCAGACTCTTTCCGCCGGGTGCAACCTTTACATACATGGTATCCGAGTTTTGTGAAATATTTAACAATTTAAGTGCACTGACAACGTCAACCGACAGTTCTTTTATTTTCGTTTTATTTCTTAACATTAATAATTCATTTCGATTGTATTTTAAATTTACTATCTTACATAACTGAATGCCCATTCGGCTTAAAAGGTCCCGCCCGAATAACCAGGGAACAATAGCTTGGTTATCGGGTAAAATCAAAAAATTGTGGTCAAATTCCAAACCTCTGAATAAAACTTTGCATTTCACGTATCCGTGCGCGTTCAATCTGCTATTTCCAATGCCTAAATATTTTGTTGCTTGCCGCTTGTCTTCGATCTTGAAAGGCACACACGACCTCTGCACGAAACTAACCGGACTACCAGTATCAAAAAGAACAAAACGTTGCCTAAATTCAGTGCACTTATCTTGCAAATAAAAGGCAACACTTACCCAGTTTCTTGCAGTCAGCTGCTCCACCACTCTGCGCACTAATCGGTCCTCTTGGTCTTCCTCGCATTCATTCGCTGCTGTGACTGCTGCTGCTACACCGCTGGTGTTCCTCTTCTTCGGGCAGTTAAATCTTATATGGCCCACTTCGTTACATATGAAACACGCATCTGGGCTGCGTTTGGGCTTAGTACAAGCACTTTGGTAATGCCCGTACGCAAAGCAATTGTAACAGCGAACCTTTCCCAGCTCGATTGCACTACCACCAGCTGCTTCTCTCTGCTTACTGCCTGTAGTAGGCGTTGGAATTTTGATGCGCCTCTTCTTCTCGTAGCGCTCCATCAACATTTTCAGTTCAACTACGGTGGTGGCACTGTACAGCATCGATACCAGCGATGATTTATCCTGGAGCACATCGATTATGATATCGATCAATTCTAACTCCGGGATGTTAGCGCGACTGGCAATGAGCTGCATTTCGATGGTGTACTGTCGGGGCGTCTCGATTGGCTTCATTGTGCGTGCTCTCAATTGCGCAAACACATCCTGCATCGAGAATGCTCGCTCGTACTCCAGCAGCAATGCAGACTTCAATTCTCCGTATGTGCGCGCTGTTCCAATGGATGCAAAGCGTTTCGCCTGTCCCGTCATCAGATGTCGCGCCGCCACCAGCTTATCGCGTTCCATGTAGCCATAAGCCTCGAACACATATTCCAGGTCTGTGATCCACTTGCGTATGTCCTGCAGTTCGGACCCTTCGAACTTGACGACCATAGCGTCTAGTACGGCCAAGTCTATGCGCTTATAGTTGCCATTGCCCACCTCTTGCTGCAAAATATGCAATTCTTGTCGTTTACGAGCGACGGCTAGCTGCCGATCTAGGAGCTCTTCTTCTTCCTCCGCGTCAAGAAGCTGCTGACGGACTATGAACCCTACTGGCGTTGTGGACATCATTGGCCGCCGTGAGGTATCCGCGACTGGCTGCTGCAATGCATCTGGAATCTGTTGCACGTCGTCTGGCTGCTGATGGACATCTGGCTGCTGATGGACATCTGGCTGCTGATAGACATCTGGCTGCTGATGGACATCTGGCTGCTGGGGAGCGTTTGGCTGCTGCGGAACAACTTCGTCCGAATGCTGAGATACTCCTGGCTGCTCGGGTATTAGCGTACCCTTTTTTGCTTTCTCGTAAAGCGCACGCAATTGCAACAAAGTGGCCTCGTTATCGAACGGAACACCTGCTTCCGACAGAGCAGCCACAATTTGGATGCGCGTTAAACGGTTCGACATTTTCTTATATCGACAATACTGCTTTTGGCGGATACTATACGCCGCGTTGAGTTCAGACCCCACACCTGAATTATAATCACCCTCGGATGATTGTCCTAATTCCCGATTTTATTTTGATCTCGTGCAAGCACGTCTTACCAAGTTGAAAGTCGATTAAAAAGTAGAACGGAAACCGTCAAGCTGTCACTTGCCGGCGGCCATTACCTCGAAGAGAGCGGGGCTGCCACACTTTTAGTTTTGTGTCTAATTTATTACACATTACCGGTACACAAAACTTACATCTTCTGAATAAATAATTAATTTCTTATGCTCAAAACCCTTAAAATATATAATAAAGACAGCTAAAAATGTTATGCACAGAACTTCTCCTACAATTTGTGGTGTGCGTCTTGATGTTGTAACACAAATTGAGAGAAACATAACTCTGGCGTATAAATCAAACCACACGATATTTGAAATACAATAATCAAAACAGTACGTCACAAACAAAATGAGAAAGTACGAGAAAACAACGAATAAAACAAAGTATACATTGGTGCACAGTCGCTTGTTGACAAGAAATTGAAAGGGCAAACAACTTGTCACTTAAAAGTTCCACATCCGAAATAAGTCAAACACTCAAACACCAAAGACGTGTGCAAACAAACTTTCTCAGGGAATCCATTATAGAATCCCGTAGAAACCCAACCCAAATCTGAACACTGACACAGATATTGCAACTGAATTCGCTGGAGTGAAGTGACAGTAGACAAAAACTTTACGCAAAACTTACAAGAACAAAAAATATATTATTACAAAGCACACCAAGTTATAACCCCTCACAGTAAGCACAACAATTAGAACAAAACACTACCCTTTTAGAATTTAAATCTGCGTTAAAGAAATTAAAGGTAAAACACCAAGTGCCGACAAAATATTCAACCCGACGATTCGCAACGCCTCTTTCACAGCTAAAATAAGTGAACTATATCATAATTTGACCAATATCAAACCCGAAAACACATGAATTCTACAGACCTATTTTAGTTAACTTATACATAGCTAAGATTCTGGAAAAAAAAATTACAAATCGGCTTTGGCTAGATAGGCAAGAGATGGGCTGTAAGAGAGACAAATCCACAGCACATAGTTTTCTTCTGATAGACTCTAACCTAACCTTATCTAGCTGCAAACAGTCTGTCTCCTTGCAATCAAATTTTTGGATTTCCAAAAGGCAGATTAAAAAATAAGTCTGCACACAATAGTTGCCCAGCTTTTAGGATTGAAAGTAGGTTCGTAAACGAAATTCAATGTCAAACAATATAGAATTACGTGAAAGAGACGAGCCAGAGAAAGCAGCCGGGCATAATTGGGGCAGACTCTAATGGGGCTCAAGTGATTCTAATGCAAGAGGGAAGTTTTTAATCCATTTTAATTATTTAAGTGATCTTAATATATACGATCACGGGACCGATCCCACCTTGGTGAGCGCTATGAGAAGAGTAGTCTTTCTGACCAGAGGCAAGTTTCCTTTCTCTACATCAACTTTAAACTTTCTCTAAATCCTGCTCATCAATCAGCAACGTGGCTTATCACGCTTCGGAAGGGAAATAATAATCTTGAAATTTCACCACTGATGAAAAACGGCACGACGCTCTTTGGCGAATCCAAAATGACAGGTTTCCGGCGAACTTACAAGGATACCTTCAAAGTTTTCAAGAAGGCCATAAAGAAGACCCAAAACCTCTGGCACAATATTGAAGAATACTCTGACGCCAGAAACCAAACGGTGACTGGGCATTACCTTATACGGAAATGCAGTTGATACTTATGTAAGTTAAAATTAGAACTCGACTTAATCGTTCACAAGTCAAATTTATTCTGTCTTTTACCTTCCGATGTTACGATCAACCAACCAAGCATTTTACAAATGTACCGATTGACGCATTGCGGGTTGAATTGAATTAGTGAGCGAGGCAACAACTATTTCCCGACTTCTTAAGTGCCGCATTGCGGTTAGAGCGCGAGCTAGTGGAGCGCTATGTATTGATACTCCATCGGATCATGGCATCGTTGTTGTTGTGATAGCGCATGCGCTGTGTGGTGATGATTCTCATTATCGGGTGGAAGATCGAGCCGCTCACTGCAGCCAAGGAAATTGCAGATGGAGCTACACTTGCTATCTTAACTACCCTCCTTGTCAAGTCCGAAACGTCCCTGTTGCGGTAATCCATCAAGCTTAGGCAGGGGTATTCGAATGGTGTCGTATGTTGCATGGAGCACTTCATAAAATGTTAAAAAATTGTGATTGGTATTGTAAAGTATTGGTAGTTGGAATGGCTTGGTTGATCGTAATATAACATTTTAAATTACAGTGTTACAAATTCAATTACTTAGTACTCTATGAATAGTTGATAATATGGTTTAACATTTTACTTGATAATTTAAATAAATGACACAACGTTTTCCTTAATTACAAACTCTTTTCGGAAATAGTAATGTAAAAATTTAAAATTGATATGTGTTGACTATAATTTGGATTTATTTGTAAGGGTTTTTATTTTTGCGAACGTGTGCGTGAACGGAAAATATCATCTGAGATTACTTTTATGGATTTTTCTCCCATCTATCAGAACCGTGGTACCTAAATCTCTTTCCACTACTTTTTCTACATAGATTTTATCAAATTTATTCCCAAGCCGTTTGTTCCTTTTCAAAAACACCCTCTCTCCTGATTCGTATGTTTTCATCGTTTTATTTTCGTTTCGTTTATTTAATGTTTTCTCTTGCACTTTAAGCAATCTTTCGCGTATCACTTTCAGTTCTTCATTTGAACAATTTTGAAAAACATCAATTGGCTTGGCATTGGTTGTGGAGTGAATACTGTTGTTGTACTTATGTGTTGCTAATAATATGAGATCTATAGTATCGCACAACTGCTGTTGCTGTTTGATGCAACGGGCTATTTCCATTAACGTTGAATGGAATCTTTCAACCTGCCCATTACTTTCACTGTGTAACGTCGGGATGAAAAATTGTTCAATTGAAAAACTATCTCTGAGGAAACTTTTTATTGTCATGGAATGAAAAGCTTTTTCGTTATCTGAAATAATTGTTTTAGTGTTTTTAAATATCAGTAATATTTCGAGCAGTGCTTCTTTAATGTCTATCGTGGATCGTGAAGAAATAGGTTTAACAACCGCGTATTTGGAAAATTTGTCGATACATGTTAAGAAGTGCTGCTTATCAGTAAAAAAAATGTCGACGTGTAAGATCTCACCTGGTATGGAGGGGATAGGGGTTTTGCCGATTTCTAGGTTGGACGGTTTACGCTGATATTTATTTTCTAAACAAATTTTGCAATTCGAAATTATGGATTTTAACAATTTTTTTATATTCGGGAAAAAATAATCGCTTATTATTTGTTTGAAATTTTCTTGTAAGCAGCGATGTGCTCTGTTATGCTCTGTAATGAGCGTTTCAAGTTGATCAGTTTTGTTGATTAAGTCAATTACGAATATTTCGGTATGTCGAAATTTTATTCCAGGAAAAGCAGAAACTAGACGGTTTTGTATTTCCCCTAGGATTGTCAGATCACAGTGAATTGCGTTGGTGGTATTTGGATTTATTACACTTTTTAGACATTGTATTAGATTTTCGGGCTTATCATAACAAATTGTATGACGAACGTATTTTTGGAATACAATTTTTGTACTTTTGTTTAACGATGGACCCTTTGTTAATATTAGTTGGTTCTTAAATTGGTTTACGGGATACTTTATTGTTTCTATGAAGTTGGTGGAAGACTCTTCGCTATGCGCTGTTTCTATTGATTCACTTAAGTTATTAATAAACTGTCTGGACAGAGCATCAGCTACCTTATTCTCCTTCCCTGGCTTATAATGAAATGTAGGCGCGAATTCCTCGATGAATGCACTCCATCTCTTCATTTTTGAATTCGGATTTTTTTCTGAAATAGAGAATATAAGGGGCTGGTGATCTGTGAAAATGTGAATATTCTTAACACTGTAAAGATAATGCCGAAGGGTCTTCAGCGCCCATACTATAGCAAGCAATTCGCGTTCATTTGTTGCGTAGTTTCGCTCAGTTTTGGAAAGCGTACGCGAGATCATCGTAATAGGCCTATTATTCTGAGACAATACAGCTCCTAACGCATTCGATGAAGCATCAGTAGTCAACTCAAAAGGCCTATTAAAATCTGGGTACAGCAAAAGAACGTCTTCAGATGCCAGAATAGTTTTAATTTTTTTAAAAGCGTGCTTTGCATCCGAATCGAGTATTATCTGAACGTTTTTTGATTTACTAGCTGCGACGTGCCCATTTTCGCCTTGCAAATATTTAGTTAATGGCCTAACAATAGCAGCGTAGTCCCTAACAAATCTTCGATAATATCCTGCAAGGCCTAGAAAAGACCGTAGAGCGCGTAGAGTTGCTGGCATTTTATAGTTAATAATATCATTAATTTTCTTAGGGCATGTTCTAATACCATTTCGAGAAACCAAAAATCCCAAAAACTCAACCTCTGTCTGAAAAAATTTGGATTTTTCTGGTGAAACTCGCATATCTGCTGCCTCTAGTTTCATTAAAATGTGATTTATATGATTCAAATGCGATTCTTCGTCGGGCGAAAAGATGATGATGTCATCGATGTAGACGTGACAAGTTTTTCCTATCTCGTCGCGGAGGATGTCATCGATGGCGCGCTGAAAAATACTTGGCGCATTTCTTAAGCCGAACGGCAAGCGGCAGAACTCATATTTGCCATTGTTGATATTAAAAGCCGTTTTTGGTCTATCTTTGTTTCGCAAATTAATTTGGTGAAAACCCGATTTTAGATCTAAAGTGGTAAAGTATAATGACTTGCCTAGGTTTGCCAGAATGACAGATATGTCGGGAATGGGGTACCGATCGGGGACAGTTTTTTCGTTAATTTTTCTGAAGTCTATGACCATACGCAGCTTTTGCCTTCCGTTTTCATCCAGGCCCTTTTTAGTCACGACATGGACCGGTGAGTTATAAGGAGAACACGACTTCCGAATTATGCCATCTTTCAAAAGAGATTCGATTTCTGCGTTGATGAACTCCGCTGCTGAAATTGGGTAGGGGTAGCTTTTCGAAAATATTGCGTCATCGGTGATGGTGCAAATTGTTGCCTCTACGTTCGTATTATATGGTAGGGCTCTATCTGGGTATGCAAATGCATTTGAATTTTTATCAATCATTTCATGAAACTTTGCTTTAATAGTGACCGGGACAGAATCTGCTTCTATTGTGATTGAATTAATTTGATTGCAACGGAGATGCTGAAGTTTGGTTTCACCACTGCGATGACGTAAGTATCCAGCATCGATATCAATTTTCGCATTAATCTCTTTAAGGAAATCGTAGCCGATTATACCATCGAATGTAGTTATATTCGCAAGCAGATAAAACGTCGAGGTATGATTAAAGATATTGATCAAACACTTTTTTTTTATAAGATTGACCCCATTTATTGATTTTAATGTAAATGGGTTTCCCATTACCTTAATTCCGTTAAGGAATGGGAGATTTTTGATAAAATTTTTCGAAGTCCCTGTATCGATTAGTAATTTCAGCTCCCGACCACTCGTTGTTTTTGTTATGACGAATGGTAGGAGCGATTCTAGTTTAAATGGTTAATTTCACTTTCTAAATGATCAATGGAGGCGCGTGTTTTACTTGAGTTGTCGCGGTGGCAACTATCAATATGCGAATGAAGACTGTAATGGTCATCGCAAATATCGGGTTCGTCCAAATCGGAACTTACTTCTTCTGGCATATAGTTTACCTTTTGAACCTTTGAATGTGGTTTTTGAAAGGAACCAGACTGGTCACGAGAGCGTTTAAATACTACTTGGTGAGGTTGTGGGTGTGGCTGCTGTGGCAACATAAAGTTAGGCTGAGATTGGTCGTTGTTTGGTTTATGGAATGATAGGTTGTTCTGACGCGCTGGTTGATTTCGGTAAACGGAAGAACCGGGATCGACGTCCATCGCAGTTGGTCTATTATTCATATTCGGTGGGAGATTCTTACGATAGGGCTGGGAAAATGTGTACCGGGGCATTGCTGGTCTTACTAAGTTACCCATAGCAAATGTTTGCGCAAAATCGTAACGCTTATGATTTGTCTCGAGCTCCTGGGCAGCAGCTAATGCAGAAGGCAAGTCTTTCGGACCTGAGGAAAACAAAATATCGCAAAGGGGGCGACGAAGGCCCGAAATAAAAATGCGTAGTGCATTCTCCCTTGCACGCTCGTTGAGAGCCATAATGACCTCGGCGTTCCCGCTGTGTGTCATCATTTGCTTATTTATGATAAGTGTTAAGTGCCTATCTACCATATCGTAGTATTCTGAAATCGATAAATTCCCTTGCCTTAGAATACTTAATTCGTTTTCCAAGACATGAATTGGTCTTTTATCTGCGTAAGTTTGATCGAGCCTAGCAATTATTGCCTTGAAATTTAAGACAGTGTTAAATGACGATAAAGTCGTGTTAGCTGACCCAGTAATTTTGTTTCTAAAAATACCCATTGCCACATAATACCGTTCCGAACCTTCGGGGTAATAGTTAATTGCAAAATTTGCCGCGGAACGCCAAGCTGGGTAGGAGGAATTTTCTCCGTTAAATTCAGGCAAAGATTTTATTAAGTCCAGACTGAAATTTCCCGATTCTATTGCTGGGTTAATCGAAACCGGTAAGTATGACTCGACACGTGGTGGCTCAAGCCGTCTCAAAACTGAAGTAAGGTTGTTAATTTGTTCTGCTAGTTCTAACCTAGTTTCTTCATTAGCGGATCTTATTGCCTGTAGCACTTGATCCATTGAAACCGCCATTTTGTATTTTATGTAAACTTTTTAATCGCACGTTTTTTAACTAGGTTAACTTCACTTACGAGAATTCTTGAAATAATTAAGCAAGAATGGTGAGCGAAGTTCACCCGGAAATTCTAGTAAAAAAGCAGAGCTATGACCTTCACTAATTTTTGTGATTTGAAAAATAGTTTTATTCAAGATAACTTTTAACTTTTCGCCATGAAAAATGCAATTTAGTTTTAATTAATATAACTTCACAGTGAACGAGGTATTTTCGTGTTCGGACCACACCCCTGGGAATAATTTGAAACTTGAAACTTGAAACTTGAACTTTAGTTTTTGCTTAATTATAAAGCAGTTTCAGATGTGAGAACGTTATCCTGATCACCAGTATTTTAGTTAATTTAGTTAAATTAGTGAAAACCGATTAACTCATAAAAACGAGAAGCGTGTAATTTTCCGAACGCAAGTTCACACAGTTCAATATAAACTTTCAATATTAATATAAACTTTTTATTTTCGAAATTTAATTTTAAGCACAGCTTGTAAGTCACACTTTATCAATTTTAATTTTTTACTTACAAATTTACTCTGATGTAACTTAAATTTATCCTGGGATAGATGCTGCGAATGTTCCTTCGATGTCACGGATGCTGATGTCCTGGGATGTAATTATATGGAGGATATTCCATCGATGTCATTTATTTTTTGGGGTCCCGTCCACTTCTGCCTTTATGGCAATTCTGCTTGCCGAATTCTGCTGGTGGAATTAAAGGTGATTGCTAAGCGACAGGCCCCACGTTGGGCGCCAGTTAAAATTAGAACTCGACTTTATCGTTCACAAGTCAAATTTATTCTGTCTTTTACCTTCCGATGTTACGATCAACCAACCAAGCATTTTACAAATGTACCGATTGACGCATTGCGGGTTGAATTGAATTAGTGAGCGAGGCAACAACTATTTCCCGACTTCTTAAGTGCCGCATTGCGGTTAGAGCGCGAGCTAGTGGAGCGCTATGTATTGATACTCCATCGGATCATGGCATCGTTGTTGTTGTGATAGCGCATGCGCTGTGTGGTGATGATTCTCATTATCGGGTGGAAGATCGAGCCGCTCACTGCAGCCAAGGAAATTGCAGATGGAGCTACACTTGCTATCTTAACTTGTATGAACACCCATTTCCCAGGATGCTCAGATGACATCTCTAATACTTTGAAATACAGCCATTATACATACAATTTTGTTAAAAATAAACCCCAAAGTTATCTAGTTTGCGCTGATGCCTTATCCATTCTTGACACTATCTCAAATATAAATAACTAAAATTTCTACATATTTAGAAATGCACTCATAGCAAATTACTCAACGAACGAAGTTGTGATGGGTACTGAACAGGTTCCCGGATAGGTTAGGGTTGCAGGCCTACGGGTAGGGTGACACCTTTTGTGAGTTTCACAATTTCTTCGCTGACTTCTGTCTGTTGAATCATCGGAAAATTTTTTAAGAAACTCAAGTTTAACTTTTATATTGTTTTCATAGATAAGCGACAATACAAAGCTATGTTTTTAGAAGAGAACTTTTTTTTAGGTATTGTAGAGTTGGGTTCATTTATAAGAGCAACCAAAGTTGCATCATTCTTCTTCTTCTTGAACGCTTGCTCTTCTGGAGAGAGTTGCAAGTGAATATTTGTAGGTCATAGCGCGGGGTATTCTAGGAGGAACTGTGGACCTATAAAATTCTTAACCAAATTGCTACTGTACATTGTCAATGTACATAATTTCCAACACTCGTTCTCAATGAAAACATATTCTATTAAATGAGACTTGCTAATAATCCCATTCCTTTAGTAAATTTGGGATGTTTAATCTTAGGCAAATTCTTTGTTAGGATATCTGAGATCATTTCATCTGTACAAACATAATTTAAAATGATTTCATTATTTCTATACAAGTTCCTTATGTAATGATATTTTATATCATTATGTTTGCTTCGTGCGTGATACGTAGGATTTTAAACTAATTGTTGCGCACTCTGGCTATCACTGTTTAAAATTATTGGCTTGTAGTTATCGAAACCCATCTCGTTAAGCAATTTATTGATATACACGGCTTCTTTTGCTGCGGTTGATAACACAGTGTGACACTCAAAAATACCTGGGAAGTGATGTTATTTTTCTTGTAGGTCTTATCGAGTAGAACGAGAATCCAATTTTGGAATTTGTCAAACACCCCCAAAATCTCGACTTACCCTTAAAAAACCGATTTTTCGTGCTTTTGCGCACTTCTTAGCCCATATCTTAGCTAATTAACAACCGAACCGAACCGAACAACATTCTAAGAACGCTTTAAGAGAGAGGAAACTCAGACCTTTCGAAAGATATAAAGCTAAAGAAATTTACTTGTTTTTGCACAACAAACTTAAATTTTGCTACCCTTTTTCTTCTTTTTTTGATTTTGGAGATATTTTCACACACTATTTTATAAAAACACAAAATGAGTTTTGATTAGGTTCAAAGAGCACGTTTAATACCGAGTTCAACGAATGTTTCTTTTAAAAAATCGGCCAAAAAGTGACTGAGTTATTTTACTTTTTATAAGAACGAAATTTTTCCAAAAATTTACAACGAACTTAATTTACTAATAAATATTATTAAATGAAAATATATAGATCAAAAGTGCTTTTTTCACCGTTGTTTCCTTAGGTCAGCATCGTCAGTTTCGCGTTGTACTGACCAGCAATATTCTGCCATCATATTTATTTTGCTTTTTCCTTCGAAACGTTTTTCGATCGTAGCCATTTCTTGGTGGAAGTGTTCGCCTTGTTCATCAGTGAACTGGCCCAGATTATGTGGGAAGAAGGCCAAATGCGAATGCAAGAAATGAATTTTTATCGACATGTTGCAACCCATTTCACCATATGCACGTAAAAATTCGTTTACAACCGTGATGTAATCGTCGCTTCTGTTGTTCCCAAGGAAATTATCACATAGCGCTACAAAACTCTTCCATGCACGTTTCTCAACACAGCTTAACTTGTTCATAAAGGTAACGTCGCTCATAATTTTGCGAATTTGAGGTCCAATGAAAATACCTATATACATATATTATTAAAAAAATAAAAAACAAGTAGGTATGAAAACAAATTAATAAATATCGGCTTTTATTTTAGCTTCACTTAATTTTGGGAAGACAGTTTTAAAATGAAGAAAAGCTTCGCTATTAACATCCAATTTCTTTACAAATTGTTTCATGTATCCCAGCTTTAAGTGTAGTGGTGGTAAGATAACATCCTCAGATTTTACCAATGGGAGGCTTAAAACGTTTTTCCTGCCTATCTGATGTGATTCTCGAGATGGCCATGCTTTGCGATCAGAGCGATATTTTGTGTAGCCACCTTGCATGCCAAATAAAATTGTCAACACTTTTATGTCAGCGATGACTTTCCATTTATGCGTGGCATAGTCGATCAACCGTAAAATTTGTTCCATCATTTCATACGTTTCTTTCTTGTTAACCCCATACGCGATTGGAACTGATGGTAAGAGATTTTCATTGTGTAATAACACAGCTTTTAAACCTAAGGGTGACATTACAGACTTCATTAAGGGAACACGAATGATTTTTTTTTTTTAGGGTACATACTTTTACACGATCCATCAATGAAAAGTCGACACCACTGTGCGAATCGCGCACGAGATCGGCGAAATCAGAATTTGAAACGAAATGCCTTTCCGTTGATTTGGATTTACAAGGAAGGAATTCTTCCTCTACTAAATATGTTTCACCAGCATCAATGGACTCACTTTTTGTAGGCACTTCGGCATTTAAGTATTTTGGTTTTGTAACCGTAACAACATTCGCATACTTTACATTTTTCCGCGATTTAAAATTGTGACTTGAAACGTTTGTTTTGCAAAAATAGCAATCGTCTTGTTTATGATATGCAAAAAAGAGCAAAGTAATTGATTGTTGAACTTTAAATTTTTTTAATGTTGTGCAGCAATATTCACAAATAAATTCTGGCTCGTACCAGCGACTCGCAATATAAAACCTTTCGAAAATCTTGTTATATATTTTTACAACACCAATATTATTTTTAAAATCACGCCGATGACTTGCATCCGTAAATAAGCCACAAATGTAGGAAAACTTGTTAAGCTTGTCGCACATTTTAGTTTTACTTTACCACGATTTTTATCCAATTTAACAGCAAACACAACAAAAGATAAACAACACGTGCACTTCAGTATAACGGAAATTTATAAAGACTTCAAAATTGAGTAAAAACTCAAAAAATAAATGATAATTTCCTTGGGAACAACAGAAGCAAATTTTTGCAAAAATTTCGTTTATATAAAAAGTAAAAGAACTCAGTCACTTTTTGGCCGCTTTTTTAAAAGAAACATTCGTTGAACTCGGTATTAAACGTACTCTTTGAACCTAATCAAAACTCATTTTGTGTTTTTATAAAATAGTGTGTGAAAATATCGCCAAAATCAAAAAAAGAAGAAAAAGGGTAGCAAAATTTAAGTTTGTTGTGCAAAAACAAGTAAATTTCTTTAGCTTTATTATAACGTCTATATATCTTTCAAAAGGTCTGAGTTTCTTCTTTCTTAAACCGTTCTTAGAATGTTGTTCGGTTCGGTTGTTAATTAGCTAAGATATGGGCTAAGAAGTGCTCAAAATCACGAAAAATCGGTTTTTTAAGGTTAAGTCGAGATTTTGGGGTGTTTGACAAATTCCAAAATTGGATTCTCGTTCTACTCGATAAGACCTACAATGAAAATAACATCACTTCCCAGGTATTTCGACTTCATTCTTTTTTGTAGCACTGTGTAATGCAACGTACTCTGCCTCTGTGCTAGTTAATGAGACAATTTGTTGTTTTCTGGACTCCCACGAAAAAACACTTCCAGCTGCAGTAAAAGCACAATCGCTTTATGACTTTCTATCACTTGTATCTCCGCCCCAGTCCGCGTCAACGAAGCCTTGAATTGGTTGATCACTCTTGCTATAATGCAACTTGAAATCCACCGTACCCTTTAGATATCGCGGTATTCGTTTTGCACCCACTTTGTGTTCGCCATGTGGGTCGGTATTACACTGTGCCAACTTGCATACAAAATGCAAAATATCTGGTCGCGTTGAAAGTGCTAAGTACATTAAAGCACCAATTAATGATCGGTATTCGGTTACGTCTACTCTTTCGCAGTTATCTTTATCACATCGTATCTGGAAATCTGATTCTAACGGAGTTGCAACGGCCTTACAATCGCTCATACCGTATTCTGTTAAAAGATTTAATATATACTGTCGCTGACAAACAGTAATACTACCGACGTCGCCTTCACGTTGAATTTCCATATCAAGGAAATATTTCAAGGCACCACCATCTACGACATCAAACGCATTTGAAATGTTAGCCTTGATATCTTTTAGATCGTTCAAACTCGAGCAAGCTAGTATGAGATCATCTACATAAACTGCTATTATATAAAATTTACCTTTCTCGTTCTTGGTATATACGCACGGTACACTGGCATGGCTTGAACCCCATGTTCAGTAAAACTGAATCAGGCTTACTATTCCTCTCTCTTCCGCTCTGCTTCAACCCATAGAGCGCTTTGTTTAATTTAAGTACACGTTTTGAGAATTGAAAAATTGTCGATGAAATGCTCTGGCTGCTTCATGTACACTATATCGTGAAGTTCACTGTTTAGATACGCAGAAGATACATTCATCTGATGCAAAAACAACTTATGCTCACATGCCAAAGCCAGCAACATACGAATTGTAGCGTATCTGACAACAGGTGAAAACGTTTCTTTAAAATTAACTCCATATTGTTGACTGCAGCCCTTTGCCACTAGCCGAGACTTGAAGCGATTTATGCTACCATCAGGATTCTGCTTGACGTTAAATACCCACTTACAACCAATAGCTTTCTTACCATCTGGCAAATCGATTAACGACCATGTGCCATTTTTCACTAAAGCGCCGTACTCCTGCATTGAGTCCTCCCACTGCTCCGAGTATTTGCTGTTTAAAGCCTCACCTGCACTTTGCGGTATTTAAACATCCGCTGCCTTCAACATATTCAAAGCATTACGCCTCTTTCGAGGACACCCACGTTTGCCAGTATGTATCAACTTAGGCCTTCCACGAAAAACAGTTTTCGACTGAACACTACTGCTTACATCTGGTTGAAATATATTATTATCAGTTACTACAGACTCCGCCTTACTCTGTGTATTCTCTATCTCGAACGTCACCATATCATTTGAATCTTTTGCATTAAAAAACGTGTCCTCAATAAATACAACATCTCGACTAACGATTACCTTTTTGGCCACAGGATCATATAACCCACTATGATCATCTGCTTCCCTTTTGGTTGAAACTTTTTTCTCTTGGTTTTATCTAAAGCAACTGCTGAAGAGCCAAATACCTTCAAATGAGATACACAGGGCTTCTTCCCAATCCACTTTTCACAAGGTATGGAGTTGGTAAGTGCTTTTGTAGTAGCCCTATTTCGCAAATATGCTGCGGTTGCCACTGCTTCCGCCCAAAAACATTCACTAGATCCACGGTGAACTAACATGCTTCTTGCCATTTCCACCAACGTTCTTTTTGCACGTTCTGCTACGCCATTTTGCTGAGGTGTGTGGGGTGCTGTTAACTGACGCAAAATACCATTTTCTTTAAGAAAATCATTAAATTCAACTCTCGACCGTTATCGCTTCTAAAAACTTTAACTTGACAACCCGTTTGTTTTTCTGTCAAAACTTTATAGGATTTAAACGCCGAAAATACTTCATCTCTAGTCCTTAGAAAATACACGCAAACATATCGCGACATGGCATCAATGAATGTTACAAACTACCGAGATTCATCGAGTGACACATATGTCACTATGAATAATTTGACATAATTTATCCGCTCTATTTGCTGTTACGCGCGGAAACTTTTTTACAGCAATTTCACTTTTTGCACAAGTTAAGCATGGATTATTAATACGTCTCTGATTTTGAATTTTCAGTCCACGTACTAAACGCTTATTAGCCATTTCTCTCAAACTTTCAAAATTAAGATGTCCAAAACGATTGTGCCAGTCTATCACATCATTATTTACGCGAGAAATGTTCATACACTTATTCAATGTGTTTCGAAAAACGAACAATCTACCTCGTCCTTCTCCTCTCATAACTACCGCACCATTCGTATCTTTAATAACTGCTTGCATATTTTCAAAACTGACTGTCATACCATTATTAAGTGCTTTACTAACTGACACGAAATTGTTTCTAAGCGACGGCACATATAGTACATTTTGCAACTTTACTTCAAAGCCACCACTTCTGAGTAGTACGTCACCTATTCGTTTCAACTCTATGCAATGATCACCTGCAAGATACATATATTTTTTCAAATTGATCTTTGTATGAACAAAACAAGCTACGATCACGACATAAATGACTTGTTGATCTCGATGTAACGTATTGGAAGAAACAGATGATAGAACTCCTCAATTCCCAGCACTTGGGTGACATAAATGACTTGTTCATCTCGATGTAACGTATTGGAAGAAACAGATGATAAAACTACAAATGACCGTTCCTCAATTTCCAGCACTTGGCTGCAATATGCCCGCGACGACCGCACTTATAACATTTAATATTGGAATGCATGTTTTTACCACGTTGATTATGACTTTTAGCATACGTTAACATACCATTTTTACTGCTGCTCTCTCCAAGACCTTCCCGTGCGACGAACGCTTGCTCTGATTCTCCATTTTCTTCTGACCTACCATTCTCGTGTCTTCTCTCACCTTCCTCCAATAACTTCACTTTAAGAGCACTGATAGATGGCAAGATATCACGCGTCTCAATTGCCGCCACGAAATTTTCGTAGGATTTAGGCAAACTTGACAACAAAATTATAGTCAACATTTCTTCGGGAACTATTACTCCAATTTCATTAAGCTGCTCCAACGCCGCATAAAATTCATTAATATGCTCATTTATGCTTCCCTCCTCCGACTTACGAAGATATAGCAACTTTTTGAGCAACGTTGTTTTACGCGCTGGTCCTTGCGGTTGATTAATGTCCTTCAGGTTATTCCACGCTTCCAGTGAGGATTTGCAATGCTTGACGTGATTTAACTGAGAAGGCTTTATGCTCGCAAGAGCCTTTTCATCCTTTGAGTCGAACCCTGAAGCTTCCGCTGCTGTTGCGCCATCGACCTTAAGGAATTTGCCGCACACGATTGGCCATAATTCCGCATGTATCAGCACACCCTTCATATGGATTGCCCATGATGCATAATTTGAAACATCCAATTTCTTAATGGAGTAGAGACCGTTAGTACTCATCTTCAGAACTTTTGCACTAAAACAAATAATTGTGTCCTTAATAAAATCTTGTATATAAGCGTAGGCCCATAACCTATTAGAAATCCAAGGATTTGATTGAATACATAAGTTTAAAGCTCTTTATGATGATGTTTATTTTACAAAGTAAAAACGAGAATGAAAATTGATGACAACTAAAAAATGTGTATGTATAAAATTCTTAACCAAATTTGCAATGAATATATGCTGAATTGCTACTGTACATTGTCAAGGTACATATTTTCCAGCATTGGCTTTCAATTTTAATCTAGTAATCTTTAAAATGAGAAATTAGTTACATCTGAGTTAATGTTCATTGTTCAATGTTTGTTTAATATTTATTTTACTTCATGTATATTGTTTTGCAACACGTAGGAGATAAAAGGCAAAAACTTATTGTTTTTGCTTTAATTTAAACGGCCGCAGCTCAATCCGAGCAAAGAAATTTTCTAAAATTAACTTTTCCTACTAATTTTCTGTTGAACTGTGTAGAACGAATTATGCTCAGAATGAGCCAATCGCAAGACCAGAAGTAAATAAAATAAAATGAAAGCAGAGATTGAAAAGCTAAAACCAAAAAAAGCCGGTGGCTATGACTTAATCACAAGCCAATTACAAAATTAACTACCCTAGGCGGGTATCACGTTTTTAACTTCTCTATTTAGTGCAGTTTAGGCAACTGGATTTATACATCCGCAGTGGAAAGTTTCATGTGTAGAAATGATACTTAAACCCGGAAAAAGTGCAGATAAAGTCGAATCATTTCGGTCTATACGCTTACTATCCATTCTTTCCAAGATCATGAAAGTACTCTTTCTAAAAATATTGCTTTCAATTATGGAAGCCCGAAAGCTAATACCCAATCATCAATCTGGATTAAGTAGAAGACACCACACATACTTGTTGAGTAAATACATATGTTCTACATTTGAGCAAGAACAAACTACTGTACAGCTGCTTCCTCGATTTATCACAAGCATTTCATAATTTTTAGAATAATGACCTCTCTAAAACTCTATAAAATAAAAATGAGTTTACGGATCAACTTCTATATATTTATTAAAGCTTTTTTTTTGTTAAACATGGCGAAGAAGAGACCGAACTCCATGAGGGCTTAGCTTATGTACCACAAGATATGGTCATTTGCCCTGAATTATATTTACCTACTCTACACATACGATCTGCCTATTTATACTTACTATAATAACTCACCATTCGCATTTAGCTGAGGCAAAGTGTTTTTTTCTCTTACGCGTTTCGACGCATTTTCGCGTCATCCTCAGGGAGCCTGTTTTAATATATTTTTTACGAAAAACATTATTAGTAACAAACAAATTATAATAATTTTTACTTTGCTCAGAAAAATATTGTTATGAAATAAATATTAAACCGCTAAAACATACCGGAGTTTCCGCTATTTATAACAATAACACTATATGGTTCTCATCCACTCAGTAAATGCAATAATTTATTTTATATACTTATATACTAAATAATTTAGGATACTCCAAAGCGATTTAGCCCACTTCTAACAATTATAATATACCTTGCTTCAAAGACTGAAGTTATCTTTTGTAATGCTCAACTGCAAGGCATAATGCATTACTTAGTGAGCTAATTTCTAAAAACAAATTGGGGTTGTTTAAAAGAAATATAATTTTGTAATAAAATCTATCTAATGCAGGGGCGGATCCAGCAGGGGGGCATGGGCGATATTTCCCCCCAAGAGTTCGAAGTCTGACAGATTTGTATACCGAAAAATATTGCATTTGAGATAAATCGAATTCAGAAATTTGCTTTGGAATCATTCAGGAATAAGCCGTATAAAAATGTCACTAAAATGCAAATTGTAATCTTAGTTGCTTTATAAAATATTTTCTTTATAACGTGTATTGACTTAAGTATAATTGGATGCAATAAAAGTTATGAATTTTGTCTCTTCGATCAACAATGTTTTATTTTTCTGTCAGTCATTTTATCAATTAGGTATACATTTTTCTGCTAATCGATTGAACTTCACGCCGACTATCATTCCGAATAACACTTACTCCAGTTTTGAGGTATAAAATTATATTCCCCCCTAAGAATCGTTTCTGGATCCGCCCTGAACTAATGGCATACAAAAAATTTACATTCATCCATTATTTTGTGAGATATAAATTGAACGAAATGAAGTTAATTCAAAATAAGGTGAAGTAAATTAAAACGATATATACTAAATGGAGTCTTCAGCTTATATTTTATTGCGATGTAGAAACCGACAAGCTTTCAACGTCCCATATTTGCATAAAAATGCGTGTATTTAAACACAATTTTACTACTAATAAAATGGATGTACAAATATTATTTCATGTTTAGATATTTAAATTGTTGAGTCCTGTTTCCATAACCGAATTCTGCACGTTATTTCTTATTTCACTTTCACTCGGAGTTAGAGATGGAAACTTTTGAGAAAAAATCGATTATCGATTTACGAATTTTAGTTGATCGAGTCCAATCGATTTCTTTACTTTAATATTTTTTTAATTTGGAAGGTTTATACATCAATGAATTTTAGTTAATAACTGTAGCATAGTGAACTAATAAAAATTATTATATCAAATTTGTAAATATGAAGTTTTAGTAACATCGTTGTCGTTACAAATTTCGCTTGATTTGATGCGTTTGTGCCACGCGCTTTTTCTAACTAGCTACTTCCATAACGACGATGTACTATTTTTATAAACCAGTCTATTGTCACACCCCTGGCATTCCAACTTCGAACCTCTGTCCACTTTTTTAAATAGTATTCATTCCTCACTTGGAGGCATTTATACGAGTATTAAAATGTATTTAAACATTTAGTGAAATACGCAAAATGCAATGCCGCGTTTATACCAAAATGTCCAAAATTGAGATTTGGTAACCCGTGTATAAAATCTAAAGCAAAGTTTGTCTGCAGTACCGCTTATACTTTGGGTATTTCCATTATTCACACTGCGATGTGCAGAGCTAAAGCTTCAATCCTAAGTCGGTACAGTTTATCATAGTTAAAAACACTAAAATATTAATTATATCTTATTAAAATGTGTTGCTTTTTATATCCCATGATCCGCTCCAAAAAATTAATTCAATCCTGACTTTTTATTAGAGGAGATACAAAAAAATTATGGCGCTGCTACAATAATCATTATCCTAGCCGATATATTCGATCTTCATAAAGTAAGTATTATTAGTATTTTAGAAAAATATGGTATGGCTCCACCGCACACCACTGAACTACGTTTTTATCCATATACTAGTGAGTCAACTCTTCAGCAATAGGAGTTATTTAAATTCAATAAAATTACTTGAGAGGCAAACACACTTCGAAACACACGCAATGATGATAAATTGTTTGCTTGTATTGCTATTCTAAGAACACGATTATCTTATATGTACAATGTACATACTACATTATATATTTCCGAACACTCCTTCATGTTGATTTTTTCACAATAATTTTTACCCGAGACAGTTATTGGCGGTTCGTGTTTTAAATTATGTAATTACAAATTTACTATTTTTACGGTATCGGACTCTAAATGACGAACTTTTACTCATTTAAGTAGCTTCGAATAAATGAATTTCGTCATTTATGTATAATGGTTTAAGAATGTTTTACCACCTGATTGCTAAAACTTCTACACAAATTTTCTCTGAGGAATATATATGTATGTAAGTACATAAAAATTGTTTCTTTACCTTAAACACTAATTTAGCTTAATAAACATACTATTGAATCCAAATTTAACTTCATTTATGTAAGTAATGTAGTGTACACTTTACTTTAATTTCTGCAAATAAATTTACTTGGATGGTACGAGTATTAAACAAAACATGAGCAAAAACAAAGACAGCTATAGCGCGTATATTTTAAAAAGCTTTGTTAATGCAGCTTGCATGAGTTTTTTGGTGAATTACTGTTAATATATTTGTGAGTCAAGCATAAATCTAATAATTTATTAATTCAATAAAACAAAGGTCCAACAGTTTTGCTAAAAATCGTTTTTTCTTCATCCTATAAAATGTGTTTGCATTATATACACGGTGTTGTATTTTACGTATACGCGGTATTGCACGTCAAGCGACGATATATATTTTTTTCTTTTAATTATTTTACACTTATGTTAAACATTCGGCCCTATCGCCGACTTCACGGGAACAAATCATTCCCATAAATTAACAAGCAAAACAAAAACAAAATGGGGAATATTGTTTTTGTTTCACTTGTAAATTTGTGGGAATATTTGTTCCCGTGAAGGGCCGATTATTTTCAGTTCTATCTAAAGCGTGTTTTTTTAGTTTTTTAAACTATTCCTTATTTTTTACATTTTAGTTATGTACATATATCTGCTATTAAAACATGTATTTCAGTTTTCGTATTTATTGACCTTTCCATCTTCCCCTTAACACTTTGTATTCAAGAATGATAGAAAACAAGATTAGGACAACGCCAGCAGCGTACACGTCGCAGCGTTTGCTGCTACAGGAATAGCGAGACAAAAAGGAAGGTGATAACTGCACTTGGGCATTTTATTTGCACTGCAACTGATAAAATATAAAGCACGGCACTTAACATTTATTATTCTGGAAGTGCTTTTGTCGTCACCTTCTTTTCTATGCATTGTGCTTTGTATGATCCAGAGAACATATATTAGACAGAGAACGATTAAGTTAGCATGATGATGTGTATTGTCAAAATCCATCAATATTTTTCGTCCAACTCACCATTCCAATTGCAGACAGGGGAAACTGTGAGAGTGCCGAGTTAACAGAGCTGAGCGAAGACAAAATTTGATTAACAGACTATGATCTGACAAATTTTAGTTGTTTTGGTTCGAATTTTAAATTTTGCAAATATATAAACAAATTGATATAAACATGTAAATAATTTATTTGACGTGAAATTTGGGTTTACTTAAATATGTGCATGATAAGAGTGTGTCAATTTTATTTACATATATGCATGCAAACATATGCCGATATAATATATCTATGTACTTATATTGGGCCCGTTTTAATGTAACCTAGTTGCAAAAGAACGCTACGTAGGATAAGATATAGCATGTAAAACAACAACACTAACTCGGAAAAATATGCGAGTTGAGCCAACTCGGTTATATGATATACGACCTGAGATGTAGTGTTGTGAAGCAAAAAACCCGCTCTATTGTGAATGGGCTCTGGAAAAATACTTAGGAAATTTCAATCAACTGTCAAATCTTGTTTGCTTTATGGATACATAAACGAAACAAATAAAGATGGAACAAGGGTAAGTAAAATTGATTTTAGTATATTTCACATAAAATTAAGAATTAAAACAGGTTTGTTATTTCAGAATGCAATAAAAAAGGCTGAGGCGATGGTCCCGTGAGGAGACAATTGGCGTTTTAAGATGGTACCTCGCCCGGAAATCGGAGTTCGAGCACCCAAAAATAAAAAGGTTGGCCTACGCGAACGTGTTGGAAGACATTGGGTCAATGGCGATCACGGTAGGTTCAAGAAATGTACATATGTTTGAACAAATTATAATTATTAACCCACTTCCAAGACTTTTAACCCTAGAAGGGTACTGTGAGTAAAATTTACTCACATACGGAATAGATTTGTTCGTAAATCAGCAGGTTGGCCACACTGAAAGTCAAGCCACTAGCAGTGCTTGTCCCACTCTGTCATTAGTCGGCTGCCGCAAGCATTGAATGGTGTTGTTTGATTTATTGCGCTTGTGGACAATTTAAAAAAAAAGTTTGTGAGTAAAATTTACTTATCGGTACCCTTTACGTACTAAATTGTGTGAGTCAAATTTACTCATCAGGACCCTTTACGTGAGTCATATTTACTTATCAGTAACTTACTAAGTGTCTAAAAAATATATTTTGTGCTGCATTGTGACAATTATGTTTTTCTTTTGTATTATGTTACCGTAAAGAAAACTATAGAGCATATAAATGGCAGGTCACGGGCTATCAGAACAAAATATTTTGGCTGCAATACTTGAACTAGAATCTGAGGAAGAAGACAATTTGGAGTTGGAGCTTTGTAACTTTGATGAGGATTCTTGGGACAGTGTTGCAGATCCGGAATATAAACCAGAAACGGAGGAATTAAATGATGTCGAAGAAAATTTGATACACGGAATCATAAATGCAGAAGAAGCTGAAACAGAAGAAAGGGAGGAAACACCTGGAAGCAGCAAACGTAAAAAACAGAAACTTAGTGAAGGGAGAAGAAATGAAAGATCAGCTGCTCAAGAAATTCGTGAAACAGAAGACAATTATTACACCTAGTACCAACAATCTGATCGGAAAAGATGGAAATTTTATTTGGAGTAAGGAACCTGTTGCTGCGCTGGGTCAAAAAACTCCCTCAATAAATATTGTTCACATTCGCCCTGACCCAACAGCAAATGCAAAAAATTCATTGTCCTTCCAGCTGCTTCAAACTATTTTGTACCGCAGACATATTGGAAGAGATTTTGGTTTATACAAATAAAGAAATAAACATTCAAAGGGAGAACTATAACGATAAATCTCACGCGGTTTTGTCAAATTTGGAAATGGACGAACTTGAAGCATTTCTTGGTTTGTTAGTCTTGTCCGCTGCTCTCAAAGATAATCACTTGACAACACATATGATGTTTGACACTACCTACTGTGGGGAAAGGTACAAGGCAACCATGCCTGAGAGAAGGTTCAAATTTATCCTAAATTGTCTAAGATTCGATGACAAAGAAACAAGAACTGCTAGAAGAGAAATGACCAAACTAGCTCCAGTTTCTTCTATTTGGGACAAACTTCTAAAGAATTGCAGGGTCAACTATAAACATGGAAGCTATATAACCATTGATGAGCAACTAGTTGGATTTAGAGGCAAATGTCCATTTAGGATGTATATTCCCTCTAAACCGAAAAAGTATGGAATCAAAATTGTCATGTCTTGTGATAGCGGAACAAAGTATATGTTGGATGCCATTGTTTACCTTGGAAAAGGAAGTGTACCGCCTGCAATGGCTGCTGGTGAATATTATGTTGTTGAACTGCTGAAAAATGTAAAGGGCACCAATCGAAATGTCACGATAGATAATTGGTTTACGAGTGTACCACTCATTCAGCGTATCCGTCATGAATACCAAATAACAACTGTTGGCACAATAAAAAAAAATAAACCACAATTGCCTATTGAAGCTACAGATATAAAGTTTCAAAAACGAACCGCATCCACTTCATTGTTTATATTTCATGAGGATTTGACAGTTGTATCATACAAGCCCAATAATAATAAACTTGTATTATTGGAGTCTAGTATGCACAGTACTGGTAGTATTCATGAGACAACTGGAAAACCAGAAATAGTGCATGTGTACAACTCAACAAAAGGAGGAGTTGACAGTTTAGATCAGATGTGCCAAAACATTAACCATGGCAGGAAAACCAGAAGGTGGCCTCTAGCATTTTTCCAAAATACATATGATGAACATAGCTGCAATAAACGCATACATCGTTTACGCGCACAACATGTGTAGCCATGAGCAAAAGCCAGAATCTCTACACAAGGAGTTAACGGAAGGATTTCAAACGAAAAGATTAGCAACTAATACAAACATGAGTCTGGCGTTGAAAAAATCCATTCAAAATATTGTAGGCACAAGTCAAGAGGCCCATAGTGCCGGAGAAGACCAAAAGGGGCCAAGAAAGTACTGTAATTTTTGTAGTTATACCAAACGTAGATACACCACAACTTATTGCAATTGTGGATTAGACTGTGCTTGAAAAATTTGTATGCATTCATAATCGTCAAAATTAATAATAAAGTATTATTTTTGCTTATTTTATATATTTTAATAAAAAACTACACTTATATTATATGCTGGCTTTCAATTTTTTTCATTTAAAACTACTACTTTACAAAATAAATCAGATAATAACGTAAAAATTCTGAAGTGAGTAAAATTTACTCATCGGTACCTATAAGCGCCTACAATTTAACCGTGCCCTTCTAGGGTTAAAGGACGCCGCTGTGTTTGAATCGCAGATCTGCAGTCTTCTCCAGGCCTATAAGGCAGTACGGGACAACAACAGCAGAACTGGCGCCAGCCCGTGCTCTGCCCCCTATATGGAGCAAATGGATGAAATATTTGGAAGAAGTCCGATTATTTGAAACGACCACACTGTTCATGTGGGTTACAGACCATTTGAAACAGTTTCGGTAAATGCGCTGTCGGCTAAGGTGTCCACATGGATCCCCTCGCCACAGCCATCACCAACACCTTTGACGTTGCCGGTTACATACATTCCGTCATCACTGTCACCATCGTCGTCAATGCTACCACGTATATCAACATTGGCTTCTTCTCCACTTCCAGCAGTACGCCGAAACGAAATTACTCTGTCAAGCAACAGCTTTTTAAAACGTTACAGTGAGTTTCAGTGAAAACCTTTTAGTGAATTTTTTGCAATGTTTTTGATGTAAATTTTTCGGGCATTGCAAAAAATTCACTAAAAGATTTTCACTGAAACTGGATTTTTTTTTTTAATTTGGTTTTGGTTTTTATTTTACTTGTAATTAGAATAAGAAATGATCTGAATTGAATTTTATATATTATATATTTGTTTTACACACATTTTGTTATTACTTGTTAGATATTCCACCGTTTGGCGTCTTAGCCTCATGTGCATTTTGGAATCTGTCAAACTCATCATCGAGTGTACCTTCAAAATTGGATCACTTCTCATGTGCCTCGTTTTCGTTCTCCGAGTCTTTAGAAGAGTTGGAGCTGGCATATATCGTGTCCACTACCTCTAGTACTTCTTACATATCTCTATTGCAACGTAATTCGCAATGCTCACCCGTGTACAAAGACATAATCTACAAACGTAAAAGGTTATTTAATGTACTTATTTAATGTTTTTAAATAAATTTAATAACTTACCACAGAATCCCCACAATTGCTCATTTTGTTTTGCTTCTTTAAAATTTCACTAAACAAATCATATGTTTAAGGACAGATTTTGCCAGAGCTGTGAAGTAACTAAAAGGAAATTTTATTCGAGTTGGAGTGGTCTTTTGCAACTAGGTTACATTAAAACGGGACCATTATAAGCGTAACAATCGTCATCACACAAAGTATACATACATATGTAAATATGTATATAAATAATAAGTAGCACATAGGTTCATACATATATAAATATCCACATATGTATACAAGTTAACACCACAAAAGTTTTCTCCCTTTTAATTAAAATTTTACCACACAAGCAAAACTGGCAAATAATCATTTTCTGCTTTTGACTAATTCACGTAGTTAACACATGCAAAATGAATTGCAACAAAAAGGAAATAGACCTCCGGCACACACAACCAAATTTCTGGAGACAGTTATGCATTTGCTGTTAAATTTCTTAAGAATTGTTTTTAAACTTTCCTGTTTACCAAAAGCCAAATTCTGGAGAATTGGATCATGCCACCACCAAAGCTGTTGATCGGAAAATAGTATTTAAGCCAATTATTGATTTAAATTAATTCAGTCTTTAAGTTTAGTTGTTAAGAGCAATTATAAATTTACTGATTCAAATAAAAAACCGAAAAAAGGAAGTAAAAATTTCTATTTTTAAGAGATTTAAATAAGCAAATCTCTAACTGGCGCCCGAGTTCAAGTTCGAAAAACGCATAAATGGTCCTGAAGTAGCACGTCGCGTACCGGAGTGAAAAAAAGTAATCCTTAACTTAAAATTAAAACTGAAGTAATTTTTATAAATTAAAACAAATGATCCTTGTAATAAAAATTAAAGAAACAAATAAAAAACGGTCTAAATTATCCATATTATGCAAAACTGAAACCTTATAAACAGAACTAAAAAAAAACGACATGCTACGACATAAATGACTAAAACTAAATGATAAATAAAAATTTAGGAACAATCCTCAAAAAGTGGAAAAATAGTAAATAAAATTCTTTCACAAGTGAACCATAAAGTCTAATGTACGGTCTCTTAGTAGCTACTGCAAAAGGAATGGTATTAGGTACGTACCTACCCGCATTAGTAACAAAAAACAAAGAAAACAATTAAAAGTGCTAATCACAACCAAAGTGTGCTCAAGCTGCCCGAAGACGTGCAACCAGAGGAAACAAAATTCAAATTTGCTGTACTACCTATAGATGAAGAAGGGAGACCACCAGAAATACGAATACTCGTAACACCGAAAGCCATAGAAGAATTCAAGAAGGAGATCCGGTATAGAGTAAGATTTAGGTTAAGAGCGAAAATTTATAACTTAGAAACCAAAACCTATACATAAGCATCTTCTACAGAACGTTCAAATGAACATGGACGACTTAACGACACTCATTTCAAACGTTGTCACAAACATTTTTACGCAACAAGGACCCCAAATGGTTCAGAATCATATAATTCCCCATTAAATTGGAGAGTAATTTCAGAATGTTTAACTATTCATTACGGGGACAAACGAGATTTATCAACATTAGAGTACCAGATGACAACTCTGGTACAGGGTAAACAAAGTGTACAAGACTTTTATCAAAGAGTATACACTCATCTCTCACTTAATAAGATAGGATGTTTGCAAACGAGTAACGAATCACTTAACTTAATTACAAAATCTTACAGAGACAAAGCCTTAGACACATTTATAAGGGGTCTAAATGGGGACTTACCACGTCTATAAGGAATAAGGGAACCAGTGGACCTACCACAGTCCCTACATCTTTGACTGAAACTTCAGAATCAGAATTTTCGAGCAAACCATGCTCGCAATACAAAAAGAGTTGCACCACCATTACCTCCAAAACAGAACTTTGAGAGGAGAAATTCAAACAGATTCTACCCTCATTTAGCCCATATACCTCAAAATAACCAGCCAACTTGGCAACCTAGACAGCAAATTATTTATCAAAACAATCCACAAAGACCACCTTAGCCTCAAACACGACCAGAGCCCATGGACGTGGACCAAAGTATGCATTCCCGGCATATAAATTACATAAATAGACCTCACCGAGATAACTTGCAAGGGAAAAAACCTGGTTCAATTTCATACCCAGAACAAAAGAAATTACAAAGAACATTCCACATTGATACGTAACAGCCAGAAAACGAAAGAGAATATATTGAACCAACAGACATTAATTTTTAGCTTAATGAACTCTTCGTTACCTTATATCGAAGTTAAAACGGAGAGCGGAAGCATTCTCATTCTTAATGGATACGGGATCAAGCAAAAATTATCTCCAGCCACACTTGGCAAAGAAAAAAATAACAAATAAAGCATCATTCTATGCGAAATCAGTTGTACATAGGGGACATTAGAATTACTGAACACACAATGGTGAAACTTTTTAACTTAAATCAAGAAATTAAATTCTTTTTGATGCCTTCCCTTAAGACTTTTGATGGCATTCTCGGAAACGATACCCTTTAGGTATTACAAGTAGTAATGCATACAGGGGAGAACTACATGACATTGGGGAATGGGAGAAAAATAGGCCATAAGCAATTTTGATCGGCAACAGTAAATAATTTAAATATAGGTAAAGCATCACCCCAACAAAAAAAGAATGTGAACGTTATTGCAAGGGAATTTCCTAAATTATTCATGGAACCTGATGAAAAACTAGCTACACTACTAGAGTTGTGGGGAAATTAGAACCACAGCAGACACTCCAGTGTATACTAAATCCTACCCCTACCCTGCGTTCTTGAAAACTGAAGTAGAGAAACAAGTGGAAACACTTATGAAAGATGGCATTATGAGACCATCTAGATCCCCATACAATTCACTTGTGCGGATTGTGCCGAAAAAGGCAGATGCAACGGGAGGAAAACAGTACCAACAATACCAAATGGTGATAGATTACAGAAAGTTAAACGCGGTAACAATTGCGGACAAATACCCCATTCCGGAAATATCCGAAGTAATATAGCAACTTGGAAATAGTAATTCTTCTTCCGTACTCGAACTAAAAAGCGGATTCCACCAGATTCCACTCAAGGAATCTGATGTAGAGAAGACGGCTTTCTCCATAAATAATGGTAAATATGAATTTACACGTTTACCATTCGGCCTGAAGAACGCACCTTCAATTTTCCAACGTGCTCTTGGCGATATATTAAGAAAACATATTGTGAAATACTGCTATGTCTATATAGATGACATAATTATTTTTAGCAAAACAGAAATAGAACATTTCTCTCATATTCAGAAAACATTTAGAACCTTGGAAGATGCAAATGTTCAGGATGAAGGTTCAGCTAGGAAAATGTAAATTTTTTGACAGTGTTGAATTTTTAGGTCATGTAATATCTAATAAAGGTATAAAAACCAATCCTGCGAAAGTCGAGGCTATTGCGAACTTCCCGTAGCCAAAATTCCTAAAAGAACTCCGCAGCTTTTTAGGTATGTCGGGGTATTATCGGCGATTCATAAAAGATTATGCCAAAATCGCAAAACCCCTGACATCCATTTTAAGAGGGGAGGGAGTAAGAATCTCAAAAAATAAAATTCTCAAATGTAAAAATCGTGTTAAGCAAAGAAGCCGTGGAATCCTTTAGGAAAATTAAGAATTCTCTTATTTCCGAAGACATTGTGTTCGCTTATCCAGATTATCAGAAGAATTTCGAATTAACAACAGACGCTTCCAATTTTGCACTTGGAGCAGTCCTGTCCCAGAACGACCGACCAACATCCTTTTTATCTAGAACACTTAACAAGGCAGAGGAACACTATGCTGAAATTATTTGTATGGCTCAGCCAAAGTAAAAATTTTCACGGACCACCAACCGCTCACATATGCACTCAGTAACAAGAATACTAATAGCAAAATGAAAAGGTGGAAATCAATTCTCGAAGAATACAATTACGAGCTATATTACAAACCGGGGAAAATGAACGTGGTAGCAGATGTCTTATCTAGAATGCCTCCACAAAAATCGTTCATGCATACATTGTCAATAGCGACAAACTCAGACGAAAGTTCATCACATGGATTGATACATAGTATAGAAACACCTATTAATGTATTTAAAAATCAATTATTCCTAAACACAGGTACAACTTCAACGTACCAATTTAAAATAGTCTTTCCCACGTATCACCGGCATATAATTACCGAGCCATTCTACTCCGAAGAAAAGTTAATAAAGGTTCTACGACGATATCTTAACCCGTCTGTCATAAATTGTATTAAAGCAGACGAAAGTATAATGGGAAAAATACAACAAGTATACCCGATACATGTCAGTAGGAACAAAGCTAGGTTCAGTCAGTTGCAAATAGAGGACGTAATAAATAATCAACAACAAAAAGAGAAATACTAAGAACACATAACAGAGCTCTTAGGAACTGTAGGGAAAATAAAATCCAAATTTTAGAGAAATTCTATTTCCCAGCAATGGCTAAGAAAATAAAAAAAGTGTAAAGCAATGCTCCATTTGCAAGGAAAGCAAATACGATCGAAAGCCAAATCAGCCGGAGATCAAGGAAACACCTATTCCCACATACCCCAGGCACATATTACACATAGATATACATATATAAGATGAATAATAAATTAGTACTGACCGCTATCGACAAATTTTCAAAATATGCCCAAGCTCATATAGTGAAATTCCGATCTAAGTTACCATAATAAAACAAGGAAAGAACCAAAAATATATGCCCCAGGAGACATAGTATGCGTTAGGATTGACCAGCAACCAGGGACAAAACTAACTCCTAGATTTAAAAAGGAAATAGTTAAGGAAAATAACACGACTACAATCGTGACAGAATCAAATCGAGTAGTTCATAAAAGCAATATTAAAAATTAAGATAATTTCTCTTCTTTTCCCTTTTTAAGATATCAATGAAAATGTACTGGACTACAGGACAAGCAGCGGACATACAAATATTTGACTATAGCACAGCACAGGTAATTACCATTAATGACGGACTAGCAAAGATTCAGGACGGAACATTTAGACTAATTCATTTGATTAAACTTGAAGAATATGAAACTTTTCTGACGAATACCTTCAATTACATCGAAATACAAATTCCAAAGAACAATGTTCTTCTCCCCATTCTAAAACAGGAAACCCGACAAACCATGGACATATTGCAAACTCTTAAACCTACCAAGCTCTTAAGACAAAAGAAGTCAATAAATGCTATGTGGAAGTGTATCGCAGGATCCCCAGATCATGAAGATCTAGAGATTATTAATAGAAATTTATTAAGACTAAATGACAACAATATTGATGAAGTAGTGATCAATAAACTCTTTAATGAAAGAATAAATAATCTTACTAAAATGACAGAAATAGTATAAGAAAATACTTAAGCATTATCCGAGAAATAATTATAAATATACAAAGTAAAATTAGATTAGTTAAAGAAGAACTTATCAACATTAAATAAGCCATACAATGGGCAAAAAGTAAAATCATTAATTCAGTCTTGCTTAATGAAGAAGAAATTAGAATAGCTATACAGGAATTAAGTGAAGAAAATATGCCATTTGGAAATGCAGAACGAGCATTAGAAATATCAGACACAAATGTACTAAGTGATGAAATGACTATTGTTTATATGATAAAAACTCCACTGACATCACATGAAACTTCTCAAGCAATAACATTAAAACCTGTTATAACAAACGAAAATAGCGTAGTTAAATTAGATTTTGGAAGAATATTGAAATATAAAGAAAAAATATACGGAACTGAAAACAATGTAAGGATTATAATAGAATTAAGATTTGTAAAAATAACCAAATTGTAGATTTAAAAAATGATACTTGTATTACGAGAATAATTAATGGTTTAAACTCCACTTGTACTACCACAAATGGACATCATATACTTCGAGTAGAGGAAATAAAACTAGGCGTACTATTACTAAACAGCTTCAATGGAAATATTGAAATCAACTCAGAGATCCGAAATATGACGGGAACACACCTTATAAACTATCACAATTCAACAATTAGAGTAAATGGGGAAATCTATAGTAACTTTGAAGCCATACCTTTACAAGCTATACCAGCCATTCTTCAGTCAAGGCCATTCACCACATTCCATGTGGACCTACCATCACTAGAATCGTTAAGAGAACTACACATCAAAAATACCAGAAAAATTAGCAATCTGAAACTTCTTACAATGACATCCGGCTCATTATCAATGCAGTGCAGTCGCAGCCATTATTTGTGTCATCTTAATCCTATACTGGCCCTGCAAGAAGAACAAACTGGAAATCAAAACAAAGCAGGCCCCTGCAGATCCATTACCTATCGAGAAAAATTCAGGTACCACACAACCAAGAATCAGAGAACGTATATTTACAGAGAAGTAGCATCCCACTTCATTCCTGTTGACGTTCCGCGTTTTTGGGAAAAGGTCTATTTTTCGTCCAGCTCACCACCCAATAATTTTTCACCTACAAGGGGCAAAATTTAACATCGGTTGAGCGAAAACAACAATTTTAGAGAAAATTAATGTACGTTCTCTGTTATCAGCTACATTGTGTGGTTGCAGATGTTTTTTGGCGAAAATTTTCCTATTGTTTTGATAAGGAATTTTCGCAATTCTATTTCCAACATTTAAAAAAAAATATTAAAAATATGTATTCTTCCATAATTTCAATTTTAGTGTTTTATTTTATTCTACTAATATTTTCTATATATAACTTTCAATAAATATATTAAGTAGTTAAACAAAATCTTCAAAAAACACTAAAGAAATTGCATTTATTGTTTATCATATGTATGCACATGCATGCATTTATTTATCAATGCATATTTAATCGAATTACTTCCATGCAAAAGGGCGCGTACAAGCATATGTGTAGATATGTAAATAGAATAGAAATAATTATGTATGTACATATGTTTGTTCACATGCGCGCACATTCAACCGAACTCTAAGTCTGCGCGCAAAGTTTGACAAAATATCTTATCTCCAGTTGGACTTCAATTTTTACCATGTCAAAAATAGCAATGTTCTAATGAAATATTTATACAAATAGTTAAACAAAGCAATAGTTCAACAGGCTATCGTGGTAAAAGATTAATTTAAATATTAAATTTGTACGTCAAAGATAGAAATTTATTGATTTGAAAATAAAAAATCGAAAGCCAAATAAGCTCTTTTGTCAAAACTCCACAGAAATAGTTGCTTCTGCCCGCAATTCAGACGAAAAAGCTGCGTCGCAAAGCCGCCATCATTAATCAGGGTTTAGTTGAATTAATTTGTATTTGAGATAGGCTCAAGAAAAAAGTGGAGTATGATACAAATATGATTTACTAGATCGAATAGAGGAAGATCTGAAAGAAAATACTTACATATAGATACATACATACATAAGATGGCGTTAAGTTATACACCACAGAATTCAATTTACAACGAAAATTCTGGTCCTTTATACCCTCTTAGAATAAAAATGGTACGGTTTATTTGTAATTTCGTGTTGAAAGTCTTTTGTATAGGTCATTTACTCAGATTGTTGGTTCAGGAAGTAGGAAAAGTAGTATGATTAATTAAACGTCTCACAAAATGCAATTAATTATAGCAATGTTTGCGTTTAGTTAGACAATTGTAGAAAAATTTGTTAAAAGGTAGTAGATTTTCGACTCCTAAATATATTATTCTGCTACTTGTGCTACATTTGAGATAACACGTAAGCCCTGACATAAATGCGACCAATATTTATACTACATATTGACATACATATATGTATGTAATGTACATATGTATGCAAGTAGGCGTAGCGGTAAGGTGTTTGGTTGCGCCGATTTCGAATAATTAGGGCTTTAAATGTCATATATAACAGGATTTCGTGCACGTTTATAATGATAAGGGGTCGTGCATATATTACGTAACGCAATTTTTGATCATTTCAGACCCCCCACCATGTCACACTTTCAGAAAAATTGTTTTTATTAATCGTAAAATTAAATACAATGTTAATTGTTAATATGTTATATATTAGGCGAAGGGAAATCACATGTCACACTTCGTCACAAATCGCAAATCCCCGCCGCCCCCCTATAGCGTTACGTAATATGTGCACGACCCCTAAGCAAACATATTAGATCAATAATAGATGAATTTCTTCATGAAATATTTTACGGGCACAAGCGGGCCAAAATAATACCTATATTCCCATTTGAAGTTGTGAGCATTTGGACCAAAATTACAAAAATCTTCAATTTATGATTTTTAGATTTTTGTCTTCGTCGCGAAAAATGTGATGGATGAGGGGCGCATGTGTTTGTGGGGAGATGAAATGTTCGCATTTATGAATGAACGGAAATTTGCTTTCAATAATGTGCGCGTACGCTTATGAATGAATTTTTTGTTGCTGTACTGCAGTTGCGCTGCGGCTGAAAACAGACACGCTGGCGGAGGGATGAAACAAATGCTGCATATATCTACATAACAATAAATAATTACATATATGATGATGATAGATATAATGCATATGAATGCATGTGCACTTGTTGACTTTTTAGTACATATGTATGTACGTACATACATGTGCATGAACATGTAAATATATATACATACATACATACATACGTATATTTAGATATTTATATATGTATGTATGTACTACATATTATCCATATACATATTTACATATGTATACTTAGTATGATAACGATTATTACGCTTATAATACATATGTATATAATGCATGCATAAAACCAAAATTGGCTCACTCTTATCATGCACATATTTAAGTAAAGTCAAATTTCACGTCAAATTAAATATTTAGATGTTTATATCAATTCGTTAATATATTGGCAAAATCTAAAATTCGAGCCAAAACAATAAAATTTATCAGAAATCATAGTCTGTTAAACAAATTTTGCCTTCGCTCAGCTCTGTTAACTCGCCACTCTCACAATTTCCCCTGTCGGCCATTAGAATGGTGAGCTGGACGAGAATTATTGATGCATTTTGACAATTCACACCGTCATCCTAACTTAATGCTTCTCTGTCTAATATACGTTCTCTGCAAGAATGATAGAAGACAAGATTACGACAACGCCAGCAGCATACACGTCACAGAAATCCTCTGCCAAGAATAATGAAAAAAGGAGGGTGATAATTTGACAATAACAAAGCAATTACAAAGAATTGCACGCACACACATCCACAGCATCATCAGCGGGAAATTTTAAACAACTGCGCTTTCTATCTTTGTTTTTGCTGTTGCTTGCACAATTCAAAACGCGTCACTTCATTTCCTTTATTTTTAAGATAATTTCACACAAATATTTCAAAATTAGCGTTTATCATAAACAACACGCACCACAATCTGTGTTTCTCAATCTGTATTCGTAAACAAACACTCAGAACATCTTTCTACGTCATTCTGTCAAACGAAGCAAGTACGAAGTTACGGAAGTGCTTTTGTCGTCACCTTGTTTTCGCTGCAACGTCCCACACAACCAACCTATATATATTTCTCCAACCTTTCATATCCATAACACGATTGAGGACAATCGATTTAAGACGGGAGGAGTTAACACAACAAAAGTTTTCACCCTTCTAATTAAAATTTTGCCACAAAAGCAAATCTGCCAAATAATAATTTTCTGTTTTTGACTTATTCACGTAGTTAACACATAATAATATAATAAGCCCAACGGTTACCCTTTTTCCCGCCCAACCGACACGAGGGGCACAGTCCGCATGACGTACGGATCTGTTTTATTTTTTACTTTTATAATTTTTTTTGTGCCGAGTTGTTAAAAGGAAAAAGTTTGTTAAGAGTCGAGATCCAAAACTGCTCAGCTACAGAAAAAAACTTAATCAGCTGAATCAAATACATATGTATATATTATACCGCCGTTAATCATTTATTGAGAAAGGACAGTACAGCTCTTTTTATGGTGAAAATTGAGTTCGAAATATCAAAAGTTGAAATCTTGACATAAACATCGGAAAGGTTAACTTAATTCATAATTGGTTTTACACTGTTTTAAATAAAGAGGTTTAAAGAGTCTTGAAATCTAAAGTCTCTAAGGGCAAAAAGTAAGAACTGTTTTTGATTTGATTCCAGCCGATCAATGTGAACTTGATAACGTGGGTTCCAAACCATCGAACCGTATTCTAGCATAGGTCTTACTAAAGTTGTAAAAAGAGCCTTTGTTACATATGGGTCCTTGAATTCTTTTGACCATCGTTTTATGAAGGCAAATATCCCTCTAGCCTTATTAGCTATAGCATTAACATGACTATTAAAATTAAGTTTGGAATCCATTGTAACTCCCAAGTCAACAAAGTCAAACACTTGATCCAAAGTATAGTTATTTATTGTGTAAGAAGCTGGCTGAATAGTTCTTCGTGAAAAACTCATAAATTTACATTTTTTAAGGTTAAGTGGCATATAGTTTATGTTACACCAATCAACTAAGCTGTTAATATCTATTTGTAATAAATTTCTTTCTTCAATCGAAGCGTATGATTTAAAAAGTTTTACATCATCGGCATACATTAGTATATTCGAATATCTTATTGCAGTTGTAATATCATTTATGAATAACAAAAACAGAATCGGACCTAGATGGCTGCCTTGGGGAACTCCCGAAGTAACATTAATGACTTTGGAAAAAGCATTTTTGAATATAACGATTTGAGATCTATCATGTAGATAAGAAGAAATCCAGCGGAGGAGAGAGGGTGGAAAGCCCAGCAGATCAAGTTTGTGGATGAGTAAGGGGTGACAAAATTTGTCAAAAGCTTTACTGAAGTCGGTGTATATAACATCTGTTGGAATATTTTCTCTAAAACCATTTGAAACATGAGTTGTGAATTCCAGTAAATTGGTAATAGTTGATTTGCCCTTACAAAATCCGTGTTGAGAGTTTGCGATTGATGAAGAGATCGTATATTTTAACTGATTAGTAATAATTGCTTCAAATAGTTTTGGAATTGCTGATAGCTTTGCTATTCCACGGTAATTTTCAATCGAAGACCTATTGCCGCTTTAATGAAGAGGGATTATAAAAGACTTTTTCCAAACAGACGGGAAATTACCTTGTTTTAGCGACAAGTTAAACAAGTTTGATAAAGGCAGATATAGATAATCAGCAAATTGTTTAAGAATACATGTCGGAATCATATCAGGACCGTACCTGAATAATTCTTTTAAAGATTTCAGGTAAAATAATACATCTTCAGAAGATATTACTGGAACATTAAGCGAATTATTAGTATATAGATAATATGGATATTTATAAGGGGGAAGATTGACTTTAGTGGAATAGTTAGACTCAAAGAATTGTGCAAATAGGTTAGCAATGTCTTCATTGCCGCTAGACACAGTGTTCTGATGCCTCATATTTGAAGGAAAACATTTACCTTACGCTTTGAGTTTACGAAACCATAAAATGATTTAGGGTTACAAATAATATTCTTTTTCATTTTATTTAGGTATTCTTGGTAAGATTTCTTATTTAAATTGAAATAATTATGTCGCAGAATTGAGTACTTCAAGTAATCTGTAAGTAAACCTGTTTTTTTTATATTGTTTGAAGATACGCGATTTTTTATTTTTCAACATTCTCAGTTCCTTATTAAACCATAACTGTATTGGTTCGTCTTGAACGCATACACGTTTAGGTACGTATGAAGAATTGTTTTGCACTTTTATTTTTACAACCAAATTTCTGGAGACAGTTATGCACTTGCTGTTAAATTTCTTAAGAATTGTTTTTCAACTTTTCTGTTTACCAAAAGCCAAATTCTGGAGAATTGGATCACGCCACCACCAAAGCTGTTGATAGGAAAATAGTGTTTAAGCCAATTTTTGATTTAAATTAATTCAGTCTTTAAGTTTAGTTGTTAAGAGCAATTATAAATTCATTGATTCAAATAAAAAAACCGAAAAAAGGAAGTAAAAATTTCTTTTTTTAAGAGATTTAAATAAGCAAATCTCTAACTTACATATGCATGTATGTAAGATATAGCGTGGGATGATTACGCTGCTTATTAAAAGGTTATTAAATTATAATGTTACAAAGACATTGCAAAACGTATTTGGGAATTTAAGTATTATAAAGTTATTGAAAAAACGTTTTTGTGATTTGATTGAATAAAATTAATTCGCCAACGACGTAAACGTTCAGACGACTTGGACACTCCGACGACTTCGCTGCTTTTTAACCGACTAGACAACTTCGACGACTTTATTATACTGCTACTTCACGGCTTTTTTAGGCATAATTTCTATCCGAGATTTTAACGACTTCAACTACCGGACTCGAGCGCTTTTCCAACTTACTTCTCCACTTGCTTCTCACCTCACCGGGTTGCCAACTATACATTTTACATTCGGCCATCTGATCATTCCTCGTCTGTCCCAGACGATAACAAGTTTTCGTTAGCTTCGATGTATTTCCACAGCTTCATATGATCTGCGCTTGTAGTTGTGGTATGTGGACCTTCTATCTGTGCTTTCGCTTTCGAACATCATAACGACCGTTTCGCTTTACTTTGACCACTTCGTACGGGCCCAGAAATGGATTAGCTAATTTCTTACCAGCAATAAACTGCGTGCGTTTGACTGCAACCGTTGAACTTGCGGCACAAACTTATACCACTTCGATGAGTTTTCAGCAGAAAGTTTTGAAATGATAGACAATATTGATCTATTGACGCGTTCGATTTGCCCATTACCTCTAGCGACTCAGACCCAAATGGTCCACGTGCAGCGCGAGTAAGGGTTGGCTTCCCTTGTCGATACAACTGAGATACCCCTCCTGCTTTCCAGTTTTTTTGTTATAAATTATGCACTTTATACAAGCGCTGACTACTTGTGCTACTTTTCGCTCTATATGAGGTATCCAAAAATGCTGCTGTAGGCTGTGTACTGTCTTCTGAACTGCGTAATGGCCGACGTTATGTGCTTCGGTTATAACTTCACGTTCCATCATCTTAGGAACGACGAAAAGATTATTACCCTCGACGTGTTTGTATAAAATACCCCCTTTCAAGTTGAATCCTTCATCAACATTTCCAAAATTGCGTTGATGAAGCTATATTTTTGCTGAGCCGATTTTAAACGCGCCGAAACCTCAGAAGCAGCTACTAGTACAGGTGGATAACGACTTAGACAGTCTACATGTTTCATCTTGTCTGCGCCTCGGTGCTCTGTTCGAAAGTTAAAATCTTGTATGTAGGTATAAAATCCATCTAGCAACCTCTCGAGAGACATCTTTTTTCTTAATTGCTTGTGTGAAGGCAGAGCAATCACTAACCAGCGTGAAGATAATACCGTGAAGATAATGCCGAAATTTCTCCATTGCAAGGTAAGCTGCTTTAACGTCCAGAATATAACTGTGGCGTTTCGCATCAGTTGGCGTTGTTTTCTTGCTCCAATAAAGCACGGGGTAACTGGCCATGGAATTATTGCTGTATTGTTGCGCCAAACCCATCTTTTGAGGCGTCTGTATGCAGCTCTGTAACAGCATCTCTGCGATAAATTCTTAATTCTTAAGCTGCTTAATTGCATTTAACTCGTCCGCTCCGATTTTAAAAGGCACATCTTTTTTAACAGGTCTGTCAGTGGTCGAACAATCTGCGCATACCCTTTTATAAATTTCTGAAAAAAAACCATTAATCCCAAGAAGGATTGCACACCATTAACATTTTTTGGCGTAGCAAACTGTCTGACGGCGCGAGTTTTCTCTTGCCCGGCCAGACTTTGCCATCTTCGACTGTATGACCACGGAAATCTATTTTGTTCACCAGAAAATGGCACTTCTTCCATTTTATGTTCAACCTACATACATATATTTGGCTGCCATTTCCAACACTTGTTTCAGCTTAATGATGCATTCGTCTGCCGCCTGCGCGTAGATGATAATATCATCCATATATAGCTGCATCAGCTCTTGTACCACGAGATATTGGAAAACGTAACTAATATCTCTATCTCTACATCTTATAAAATAAAGCCTTAAAATGTGTATGTTACCTCACAGCTCAGCTAAATCTTAACCGATTTTATTCCGGTTTTTTGCAAAACATACCTTGAGCCCTCCTCTCCAACGTAGGATACCTAAAAAAATATTTTGCCTTATAAAGGCGCGACAATAAGCAAAAAACCCTCAAAAATAGACTAATTTTATCTTCACACTCCAATATCTTTAAAACTACTGCATCAATTTAGAAAGGAAAAAACGATGTAATGAATTGAACATTTCTTAAGCAAATTGCAACCAGTTATTGCATTGTTCATATTAATATCAGAGAACGTATATTTACAGAGAAGTAGCATCCCACTTCATTCCTGTTGACGTTCCGCGTTTTTGGGAAAAGGTCTAATTCTCGTCCAGCTCACCACCCAATAATTTTTCACCTACAAGGGGCAAAATTTAACATCGGTTGAGCGAAAACAACAATTTTAGAGAAAATTAATGTACGTTCTCTGTTATCAGCTACATTGTGTGGTTGCAGATGTTTTTTGGCGAAAATTTTCCTTTTGTTTTGATAAGGAATTTTCGCAATTTTATTTCCAACATTTAAAAAAAATAATAAAAATATGTATTCTTCTATAATTTCAATTTTAGTGTTTTATTTTATTCTACTAATATTTTCCATACATGCATAACTTTCAATAAATATTTTAAGTGGTTAAAGAAAATCTTCCAAAAACACTAAAGAAATTGCATTTATTGTTTATCATATGTATGCACATGCATGCATTTATTTAAAAATGCATATTTAATCGAATTACTTCCATGCAAAAGGGCTCGTACAAGCATATGTGTAGATATGTAAATAGAATAGAAATAATTATGTATGTACATATGTTTGTTCACATGCGCGCACATTCAACCGAACTCTAAGCCTGCGCGCAAAGTTTAACAAAATATCTTATCTCCAGTTGGACTTCAATTTTTACCATGTCAAAAATAGCAATGTTCTAATGAAATATTTATACAAATAGTTAAACAAAGCTATAGTTCCACAGGCCATTGTGTTAAAAGTTTAATTTAAATATTAAATTTGTACGTCAAAGATAGAAATTTATTGATTTGAAAATAAAAATTCGAAAGCCAAATATGCTGTTTTGTCAAAACTCCACAGAAATAGTTGCTTCTGCCCGCAATTCACACGAAAAAGCTGCGTCGCGAAGCCGCCATCATTAATCAGGGTTTAGTTGAATTAATTTGTATTTGAGGAAGGTAGAAGAAAAAAGTGGAGTATAATACAAATATTGGTATACTAGATCGAATAGAGGAATATCTGAAATAAAATACTTACATATAGATACATACATAAGATGACGTTAAGTTATATGCCACAGAATTAAATTTACAGCTAAAATTCTGGTACTTTATACCCCCTCAGGACAAAAATGGTACGGTTTATTTGCAATTTCGGGTTGAAAGTCTTCTGTATAGGTCATTGACCGAGATTGTTGGTTCAGGAAGAAGCAAAAGTAGTATAATTAATTAAAGGTCTCACAAAATACAATTAATTATAGCAATGTGTGCGTTTAATTAGACAATTGTAGAAAAATTTGTTAAAAGGTAGTAGATTTTCCACTCCTAAATATGTATATTATTCTGGTACTTGTGCTACATTTGTGATAAGACGTAAGCCCTGACATAAATGCGACCAATATTTAGACTACATATTGACATACATATATGTAATGTACATATGTATGCAAGTAGGCGTAGCGGTAAGGCGTTTGGTTGCGCCGATTTCGAATAATTAGGGCTTTAAATGACATATATAACAGGATTTCGTGCAAAACACGTTTATAATGATAAGGGGTCGTGCATATATTACGTAACGCAATTTTTGATCATTTTAGACCCCCCCCCCATGTCACACTTTCAGAAAAATTGTTTTTATTAATCGTAAAATTAAATACAATGTTAATTGTTAATATGTTATATATTAGGCAAAGGGAAATCACATGTCACACTTCGTCACAAATCGCAAACCCCCGCCACCCCCCTATCGCATTACGCAATATGTGCACGACCCCTAAGCAAACATATTAGATTAATAATAGATGAATTTCTTCATGAAATATTTTACGGGTACAAGCGGGCCAAAATAATACCTACATTCCCATTTGAAGTTGTGAGCATTTGGACCAAAATTACAAAAATCTTCAATTTATGATTTTTAGATTTTTGTCTTCGTCGCGAAAAATGTGATGGATGAGGGGCGCATGTGTTTGTGGGGAGATGAAATGTTCGCATTTATGAATGAACGGAAATTTGCTTTCAATAATATGCGAGTGCGTTTATGAATGAATTTTTTGTTGTTGTATGTAGCACTTGTTGCGCGGTTGTATATACATATGTATGTATGTATGTATGTGCATACGTATGCAGTATAAATGTACATACATATGTACATCCATATGCAAATGTTTATCAATAAAAATAGATATACATACATATGTAAATACATTTGAATTACATATGAATGTACTTGCACTCAAATATGATAACGATTTTTATGTTTATAAAATATGTACATATGTAAGTCCACAGGTACCTTGTCTATATGCATATGCGTCTACATACATATGTACTTGCATAGTTATGTATGTAAGTGCGTATGTACGTGCATAAGTGCGTACTTTCATACATATTTATTTGGATATTATAATCTCCTCACACTCACTCATTAATAAGCTTTATAAATCATAAATTTGTATGAAAATACCAATCTATAAAGCTTTTGAAATCTATATCACTTATTATAAATAATTAATATTATTTTTTATGAATTTGTGTAATGTATGCACATATGAAATGCTCTCATCAAAACAGCCAGTCAGGTTACTTTTCCGATAATTATACTTATCCATCGTGATAAAAATGAAATTTGTCTAACTCTTTTCATTTTCTACCTAATAGATAAAATTTCTAGTTTTTTCATCATTTCATAAACTTCATACAATTTTACATCCAAAATATAAAAATACTGTGCATATTACATATGAAATGCCGTCGGCAAAACAGCAAGTGAAGTAAGCTATTTATGGCATACATATGTATGTATACAATGCATGCATATAACCAAAAAGGCTCACTCTTATCATGCACATATTTAAGTAAAGCCAAATTTCACGTCTAATTATATATTTAGACATTTACTATATCAATTTGTTAATATATTGGCAAAATCTAAAATTCGAGCCAAAACAATTAAAATTTATCAGAAATCATAGTCTGTTAAACAAATTTTGCCTTCGCTCAGCTCTGTTAACTCGCCACTCTCACGATTTCCCCTGTCGGCCATTAGAATGGTGAGCTGGACGAGAATTATTGATGCATTTTGACAATTCACACCGGCATCCTAACTTAATGCTTCTCTGTCTAATATACGTTCTCTGTTAATATTAATACGAAAAAAAATTAAAATATAAACCCATTTTAACATTTTTTATTCTGTTTTATGCGAGCTTCGTTATTATTGTCGCCTGTTGCTGCATGCAGGAGAAGCGCAAAGCATAAATGAAAAAAAGAGTTGAATTGAAACATGTGTATATATGTATCAATTAATGTTCTATGCATCCGCGGCAAGGCGAACAATTTTGCGCAACCTGCTCGCTAGAAATGAAATTTGTTTGATTACAACATGTTCGCGCAAAGCCCTATACGTATTATAGCGCGCACAGTCACCGACGCAAACGTACGTTACGTGTCAGCTGACACGATCAAACTTATGAGAGCGCCATGTAAATGCAAACTCATCAACGTGTACGTGTGATGGGTACGCGCGACGTGTACGTATGTAATCTGAGAAATTTAGATTTTTGCCATGAAGCCGTGTCAGCTGAGTGCTCTCTCACCGCACAGTGTTGCCAAGCAGAACTTTTTAAAATCATTAACAAAATAACCTTATAAAAATTTAAATTTTTATTAAATTAATTTAAAATCGATGTTTGATAATGTTAATTATAGATAAATGAACTATTTGCATTTGTTGGTTTTTGGCTTTGGTTTATTATACAATGAAAAATTGTAATTGACAACGCGGATGTGTGTAAAAGTATGTATGCAAACAAAGGAATGGCAACATTGTGTTGATGCATACAAACACAGTTTTATGTACTCAAAGTTTGTTTACAAAACATACGCGCGGGCACAAGTTTTGCTCAATTTTGTGTATCTCCCGACAAACAGACACGGCAAACGTACACGTCGGTGACTGTGCGCACTATTAGTGGTATTGAAACATTTGTATATACCAACGTAGAGATTAATACTTATATTTCCATATAATTGTGTGTATATACATATGTGCATGCGCGGCAAGACATGGAATGGAATGCTGGATATGGGCATTGTCGCGGAAAACACCATAGGTATGTATGTATTTGTATGCTGAACGACAGTTTGCAAGCATGTTCGATACTTCATAAAAGAATAAATTCTCACTCCGTTCCTCTGCGAGGCAACATGAGTGGCATATTTGTAACATGTGGTCAGCTGCTGGAAATTATTAATAATTCTCGAATTAGCAAGCGAATAGAACTGAGCGCTTTTCGTGTTTTCCCAAAATTGCGAGAATTTTTGAATAAATAGCGACTACTAAATCTAAAAATTTAATTAAAAGCATGCCCCGACGTCGTACTGATAACGACGTACTATCTGTGCGTGCGAAGAAACAGCGCAATGCACGTACTATTGAAACAGAAAGTCAGCGGGAGGCGCGCCTGATGCAAAATAGGGGTAGAAACCATGCGCGCCGGTTTGAAGCCATCCAACATTTGTGGCGTGAAAAAAAGCTTTCGGGTATGCGCTACGATGCTGCGATTGAATATGCAAATGACCAATATATTTCAATTGGAAATATGTCAATTGTTTGTAGTTTTTGTTCTGCCAAAAGATATCCAGGTGAATCAGTTGGCATGTGCTGCCTTGGTGGAAAAGTCTATTTAGAAGAAATCCCTCCTCCACCCGAACCACTAAAGTCCTTATTAACAGGTAATCATCCAAAATCGACTCATTTTTTGCAAAATATACGGAACTACAACAATGCATTCCAATTTACTTAATTTCGGAGTAATCAAATTGTCGAGCGTGGTTACATGCCTACGTTTAAGATACAAGGGCAAGTTTACCACTTAGCAGGTAGTTTGTTTCCGGAATTAGACCAAGGGCATCCTTCAGATTTATTTTATTTCAGACTCTGAAGCACAAGCGTCCGTAAGATGTAGTAGAGCAGCGCAAGTAGTTGACAAAGGAGTTGTAAGGGTTTTGCAAGACATGTTGCATGAACATAACGCGTATATTTCGTCATTTAAAACTGCATTAGAAAGTGTTCCACCAAATACTCCAGATTTCCAAGTAATTATTCATGCAAATAAAGTGCCTGTCGGAAGTCATCCTGGTCGATACAATGCACCATGTACCAGTGAAGTTGCGGTCATGATAACTGGTGAAGAATTTAATAAAAGGGACATAATTTTAAAACGTCGGTGCAACAATTTAGTTCGAATTTCTGAACTTCATCGTAGTTATGATAGTCTCCAATACCCACTAATATTTTGTCGCGGTGAAAACGGTTACTACACAGATATTCCACAAATTGATCCTAATTCGAAAGAGCCTATTTCAAAAACAGTTTCCTGCATGAGCTTTTATTGCTACCGTTTAGTGGTAAGGGAAAATTTGTTCAACCCGATTCATAAGTATGGAATGTTAATGAATCAGTACATAGTTGATCAATACGCTAAAATTGAGACAGAGCGTCTGGCGTATTTACGAAATAACCAAAAACAGTTACGTGCAGAGAACTATGTATATTCATTTGAAGGATGCTTTAAAATCAAATGAAGAACCAAATCAAATTGGTCAATTAGTTATTCTCCCTGCAACATTCACAGGCGGCCCTAGATATCTTCATGAAAAAACCCAAGATGCTATGACTTATTTCAGGAATTATGGGAAGCCTGATTTGTTCATAACAATTACATGCAACCCTAACTGGGAAGAAATTAAAACCAATTTAGATTCAAACACTGTTGTTCAACAGCGCTATGATATTATCAATAGAAATTTAAACTTAAAAATTAAAAAGCTGTTAAAATTAATTAACAAAGCTCATATATTTGGCCCGCATCAGTGCCATATGTATACTGTGGAATGGCAAAAGCGTGGACTTCCACATGTGCATCTATTGCTTTGGTTAAAAAATAAGATAACAGCAAATCAAGTTGATAGTGTTATTTCCGCCGAATTACCGAATAAGCAATGCGATCCAATTTTGCACGATTTGGTAGTGAAGCACATGATACATGGACCATGCGGTGCTTTAAACCCTAACGCTCCATGTATGAAAGAGAACCGCTGTATAAAAAAATATCCAAAAGCTTTTCAAGATACCACATCCTGTGGAGATGATGGATATCCAAAATATCGCCGTTTATCCCCAGCAGAAGGAGGTCAAACAGCATCGTTGCGCAACTACACTGTTGATAATAGCTGGGTGGTACCATATAACCCTTTGTTATTAAAAGCTTTTAATGCCCATATCAATGTCGAGCTCTGCAGTTCTATAAAATCTATTAAATACGTATGTAAATACATAAATAAGGGTAGCGACCAAGCAACTTTTACAATAAATTCGAAAGATGAAATTCAAGAATTTCAGTCTGGAAGATACATATGCACATCGGAAGCTCTGTGGAGAATTTTCTCTTTTGATATCCATGATCGCTATCCTACTATTACTCATCTATCAGTTCATTTACGAAACAACAGATACGACTTTAACGGCTTTTTTTAAGTTATGTGCAAATGATGATTTCGCCAAAACTATAACCTACGACAAAGTTCCTGCTTATTACACGTGGAATGGATCTACGAAAAAATTCCAACGTAGGAAAATAGGCTCTCCTGTTGAGGGTTACGAAAACTTAAAAAAAGGAGACGCCTTGGGAAGAGTTTATGTTGTTCATCCCAATAATAGTGAAACCTAAGGATGCTTTTACATAAAGTCGAAGGCCCAACTTCTTTCCAATTTTTGAAAACTGTTCAAGGTAGGGCTTTTAGTTCCTATCAAGCAGCCTGCAAAGCTTTGGGTTTGTTGGAAGATGATTCACTTTGGGAACAAACGCTACTGGAAGCAGAAATTAGTGCTTCGTCTGTTTCGATGCGATATTTATTTGCTATAATTTTGTCTTTTTGTCAAGTTTCGGATTCTGTTGAACTTTGGAATAAATTTAAAGAAAGTATGTCAGAAGACATATTGCAAAGAAAAAAACGAGAAGCTGGTAATCAAAATTTAGGTTACAATCAATTAATTTTTGATGAGGCTTTGTGTGACCTTAACAAAATTTTAATTTCTCTTTGCGGTAAAACAGTTACCGATTTTTCCCTTGCACTGATAACTGACGTTAACACTGTCAATAATAGACTATACGAGAGAGAAAAATCATATGATCAACATCAACTACTTGAAATTGTTAGACGTAATGAAGATAAGCTTAATTCAGAACAAAAAAGTATATAGTTTTGAGTTCTGCTTTTAATTGTGAGGGTAAAATATTCTTTCTTGATGCCCCTGGGGGTACTGGGAAAACCTTTCTTATTAATTTACTATTGGCAAAAGTTCGGTCTTTAGGGAAAATCGCGTTAGCTGTTGCATCCTCAGGCATAGCAGCAACTCTTCTCGATGGAGGAAGAACTGCTCATTCAATGTTTAAAATTCCACTTAAAGTAACTGAGGAAATAAGCAAAATTTGCAACATTCCTAAACAAAGCAGTACTGCTAAGGTTATGCAAGACTGCTCGCTTATAGTTTGGGATGAAGCTACAATGGCACACAAATCAGGAGTAGAGGCTTTAGATAAAACATTGCAAGACCTACGCAACAAAGTTTCACCTATGGGTGGATGCACAGTACTATTTTCAGGAGACTTTCGTCAAATTCTGCCCGTGATTCCTAGGGGAACAAGGGCAGATGAGGTAAACGCGTGCTTGAAAAGATCAAAGTTGTGAAAGTTGTGGAAACATATCTATAATGTCCAATTAAAAAAGAACATGAGGCTGACCCCAGGTCTAGAAAATGAAATTTTCGGTAAGACACTACTGCAAATTGGTCATGGGCATATGACAGACAAAAACTGTAAAGTAGACATAAATCAAAGTCTTTGTGTACCTGTTAAACACCTTGAAGAACTTATAGAAATGGTATATCCAGATATTTCAAATGTAAGTGGGAAAACATTGGATTGGTTTAAGGAGAGAGCTATTTTAACTCCAACAAATGACGAATGTTATGTAATTAATGACATGGTTCAATGCAAATTTGACGCCCCTAATAAGACTTACTATTCAGTCGACACAGTTGTCGATTCTGAGCAAATAGTTCATTTTCCAACCGAATTTCTTAATTCATTAAATCCGTCTGGCGCACCTCCGCACAAACTTAATCTTAAACTAGGCTCACCAGTTATTTTGTTAAGAAACCTAAATCCTCCAAAACTTTGTAACGGCACCCGCTTGGTCATAGTATCTTTCAAAAATTATTTAATAGAGTGTAAGATTGTAACTGGATGTGGCGCTGGAGATATTGTATTAATACCCAGAATACCTATTATTCCGACAGACTTGCCTTTTCAGTTCAAACGCCTCCAATTTCCTTTAAAACTTTGTTTCGCTATGACAATAAACAAATCTCAAGGCCAAACATTAGAAGTCGCTGGACTGGACCTAAGTATCAATTGTTTCTCTCATGGCCAGCTTTACGTAGCTTTGTCGCGAGTCACTAATAAAAATAATCTTCTTATTTTATCTCCTGAGAAAAAAGTTCTAAATATTGTTTACAGAGAAATAATTTAATATACCGGTGCACCGGTTTCAGGTTTTTTTCCTCATTTTAAAGTGAATTTAATTTTAGTTTTTATGCAACTTTTCACTTAAGAATTCTTTTCTTTGCAGTCAAGCCAGTTCATAAAAACTGAGAAATTTTGAAATTAACGCTTTAATTGTCATAAAACAAATAAAGAATTAAAATAAAATCTCTCCTAAAAATATTTTGCTTACTGATGAACAATAAAAATCTACGAGATTACTTAAGTTTTTTTATTTAACTTAGCTTTAGGCATAACTGAAATTAAAAATATAACTATTCCGTTAAATTGCTTTGTTGGAATCAGTTGTAAATGTTAAAGATTAAGTTGAACTAAAGAACAGTCTAAAGATTTAAGTTTATTTTTTATTTTATTAATATTTTTTTTATTTTGCATATTTTGACGGGCGTGGCGAAGCCTCGCGCAACCATTGCCAGCTAGTATCGTATAAATGCTGCGGGTGAGTTGCAGAAGCCGAATGGAGCTTTGTTAAACTCGTATAAGTCCTGCTTTGTTATAAACGCAGTAAATTTGCGGCTTTGCTCATCAACAGGTACATGAAAAAACCGTTCTCGAGGTCCATAGTAACGAACACTTTTGCAGATTGCAGCTTTTCAAGCACATCATCAATAAGTGGTACTGGACAACAGTCTTTTAGTACCATGCTATTCAGCTGTCGGAAGTCTACACAAACTCTGTACTTGCCGTCTTTCTTTTTAACAATAACTACTCTACTGGCAAAGGTAGATGTTGACTTGCGAACAACACCATTCTTTAGCCACTCATCAACTTGACTTTGTTCGCCATCACATTCAACAGGGGGGTGCCGGCTAGGCTGCTGACGAAATGGTGTAATACGGTCGTCCAGGACGATTTTTAAAACCACAGGGCATTCGACATTCGACGCCGTGGGGTTGTACTCGTTAATCAGCGATCGAATTAGCGGCTTATATTGCCATGGTGCGTTGACTTCTATCTCGTTTTCAGTGACATTGTACACCTTAACTTCACTCAATGTATTAGGATCAGCTTGCATCGGCGATTTGGTAAAAGTGAAGCCGTTTTCGTTCAGGGTCAAACACAATTTCGACGCGAAGTCATATCCTAACAATGCATCAAACTGGACTGCACAGTCAGGCACAACTATAAATGTTTGATTGGTTTCAATACCATCGACGCGAACATTACCTACAAAAGCGCCTAATGGCATAGTTTTATTATTTCCAAGTCCACGTAACACCGAGTGACATTCTTGCAGTTTGACGTGATTGAGCGTTTTGTAAACACTGTCCTTAACTATAGTCACATCAGAACCTGTGTCGACTAGGCAATCGATTTCCACGTTGTTAAGACTGATAACTTTGCACCGTTTATTGTCTTTAATAACCTGCACGCTCTTTGACATTTGTGGACAATTCTTCGAAATGTGTCCACTCCAATTACACTTAAAACATTTGGTTTCGGATTTGCAGTCCTTTCGTAAATCATCACCGGACCCGCAGTTAAAACAACGATTTTTTTTCGCGCTTTGCACATTCTTTTTAGCTTCCTTATGGGGTTGTTTATTCTTCTTTTCATTTTCGCTCACATGTTCATATGCTTCATGTTTTTCGTAAAGCTCATGAAATGATTTGCTGCTATACATCAAGGCGAATTCAATACAAGGTGGTCGCAAGAGCACATACACACAAACTCCACATGTTTTGTTTTTGCTTCTGAATGGTGAGAATGTCAGATAAATAAAATATAGAACAATAATTTTGAACAGAGAGAATGCCAAAATAGGAACGAATTTGACAACAAAACTGTTTACTTTTGAATCAGTTGGCCAAAACTATATTTGTAAATATATTAAAATTAAAATTTACAATAGCGACCGCAATTGAAACCTTACTCTTCATAAAGTGCCAGTGCAATATGCGAGTAAATGAACTGCCACAATTAATGCAGCAAAAGCAAATGTAGTTGATTGGCTCAAAGTTATTTTGCTAAAACACTGCTTTAGCTGTGGGATAAAGATTACCAAAGAAAAACCATTTGTTTTTTAATATCTAACTTCAAATTTATTTATCTTTAGTAAAAGAAGCTAGGTTTTTTTTAGCGCAATTTGATTTCTATTACAAAACATAATTTGAATATTTGAATATATGAATTCAAATCAATTTGAATTTAAAAATATTTTTAAATGAAAATGTAAACAGAAAATGAAGATGTAAACAAAAAACGAACCAGTTGACATTTTCACCATTCAAGGCGAAAAAAGAAGAAGCAATCAGCTGATCGGAAGAAAACACCTTCTATAGATTCGCCTTGCTATACATATTATATTTGAACTCACTTTTAACATTTAAGCCGTCTACGATGTACCGAATAACTGATTCGGTTTCTAGATTGCCTAGCGCAGCAATTTTTTTCATTTATAGAACATATTCGTGGAACGTTTCACTTATTTTCTTTTTTCTTTCTCCTAACTTCGTATGTACTTCTGCCAGAGACCGTATATTAGACAGAGAAGCATTAAGTTAGGATGACGGTGTGAATTGTCAAAATGCATCAATATTTCTCGTCCAGCTCACCATTCTAATGGCCGACAGGGGAAATCGTGAGAGTGGCGAGTTAACAGAGCTGAGCGAAGGCAAAATATGTTTAACAGACTATGATTTCTGATAAATTTTAATTGTTTTGGCTCGAATTTTAGATTTTGCCAATATATTCACGAATTGATATAAACATCTAAATATTCAATTTGACGTGAAATTTTGCTTTACTTAAATGTGTGCATGATAAGAGTGAGCCAATTTTGGTTTTATGCATGTACATATGTATACATATGTAAGTATTTAATATGTCTACATATGTACTTATTTTATATATTATAAGCGTAACAATCGTTATCATACTAAGTATACATATCTAAATATATGTATATATATAGATAATATGTAGTAGGTACATACGTATATAAATATCCAAATATACGTATGTATGTACATATATATATTTATGTGTATATGGACATGTATGTATATACAGACATGTACATATGTATATATAAGTACATATGTACATATATACTAAAAAATGTCAACAAGTGCACATGCATTCATATGCATTATATCTATCATCATAATATATTTATTTATTGTTATGTAGATACTTATATACAGCATTTATTTCATCCCTCCGCCAGCGTGTTTGTTTTCAACCGCAGCGCAACTGCAGTACGCAACAAAAAATTCATTCATAAACGCACGCGCATATTATGGAAAGCAAATTTCCGTTCATTCATAAATGCGAACATTTCATCTCCCCACAAATACATGCGCCCCTCATCCATCACATTTTTCGCGACGAAGACAAAAATCAAAATATCATAAATTGAAGATTTTTGTAATTTTGGCCCAAATGCTCACAACTTCAAATGGGAATGTAGGTATTATTTTGGCCCGCTTGTGCCCGTAAAATATTTCATGAAGAAATTCATCTATTATTAATCTATTATGTTTGCTTAGGGGTCGTGCACATATTACGTAACGCGCTAGCGGGGCGGCGGGGGTTTGTGATTTGTGACGAAGTGTGACATGTGATTACCCTTTGCCTAATATATAACAAATATCAATTAACATTGTATTTTATTTTACGATTAATAAAAACAATTTTTCTGAAAGTGTGACATGGTGGGGGGTCTGAAATGATCAAAAATTGCGTTACGTAATATGTGCACGACCGCTTGTCATTATAAACGTGTTTTGCACGAAATCCTGTTATATATGTATGTCATTTAAAGCCCTAATTATTCCAAATCGGCGCAACCACACGCCATACCGCTACGCTTACTTGCATACATACTTATGTACATTACATATATGTATGTCAATATGTAGTCTAAATTTTGGTCGCATTTACATATGTCAGGGCTTACGTCTAATCACAAATGTAGCACAAGTAGCAGAATAATATATTTAGGAGTCGAAAATCTACTACCTTTTAACAAATTTTTCTACAATTGTCTAACTAAACGAAAACATTCCTATAATTAATTATATTTTGTGAGACGTTTAATTAATCATACTACTTTTCCTACTTCCTGAACCAACAATCTGAGTCCATTACCTATACAAAAGACTTTCAACACGAAATTACAAATAAACCGTATCATTTTTATTCTGAGAGGGTTAACTTAACGCCATCTTATGTATGTATCTATATGTAAGTATTCTCTTTCAGATCTTCCTCTATTCGATCTAGTATATCAATATTTTTATTATACTCCACTTTTTTCTTGAGCCTATCTCAAATACAAATTAATTCAACTAAACCCTGATTAATGATGGCGACTTTGCGATGCAACTTTTTCGTGTGAATTACGGGCAGAAGCAACTATTTCTGTGGAGTTTTGACAAAAGAGCTTATTTGGCTTTCGAGTTTTTATTTTCAAATAAATAAATTTCTATCTTTGACGAACAAATTTAATGTTTAAATTAATTTTTTACCACGATAGCCTGTTGAACTATTGCTTTGTTTAACTATTTGTATAAATATTTCATTAAAACATTGTTATTTTTGACATGGTAACAATTGAGGTCCAACTGGAAATAAGATATTGTGTCAAACTTTGCGCGCAGACTTAGAGTTCGGTTGAATGTGCGCGCATGTGAACAAACATATGTACATACATAATTTTTTCTATTATATTTACATATCTACACATTTGCTTGTACGCGCCCTTTTGCATGGAAGTAATTCGATTAAATATGCATTGTTAAATAAATGCATGAATGTGCATACATACATATGATAAACAATAAATGCAATTTCTTTAGTGTTTTTGGAAGATTTTGTTTAACTACTTCAAATATTTATTGAAAGTTATATATGGAAAATATTAGTAGAATAAAATAAAACACTAAAATTGAAATTATAGAAGAATACATATTTTTAATATTTTTTTGAAATGTTGGAAATAGAATTACGAAAATTCCTTATCAAAACAATAGGAAAATTTTCGCAAAAAAACATCTGCAACCACACAATGTAGCTGATAACAGAGAACGTACATTAATTTCTCTAAAATTGTTGTTTTCGCTCAACCGATGTTAAATTTTGCCCCTTGTAGGTGAAAAATTATTGAGTGGTGAGCTGGACGAGAAATAGACCTTTTCCCAAAAACGCGGAACGACAGCAGGAATGAAGCGGGATGCTACTTCTCTGTAAATATACGTTCTCTGATACAACATTGAGCTAATGTCGTTTAAATTGAAGCTGTCGCAAGGTACAAAACGTTTAGTTAAAGCATCACGGGTTTTGAAACGAAGTAAAATAAACTCGGTTTCATAACATAATTTCAAATCGGTTTAAAGTTTCGACTATTAGCAATTCAGATATATTTTTTAAATATGCCTTTCCTTCTGAATATGCTGTGTATTTGCAATTTTGAAATAGATTATATAGCTTGAAAACAATATTAGTGAAAAATATTATACACAATCACATTAGAACTCTAACTATTTTCGGATCTGTTTAGCAATATTCATTTATATTTAAAAAATATCACTTACCGCAAGTATAAACCACTTTTAGATACATCCGCGAGTTTGGTTTGCACGGAGATCCGAATGTATTTGCATCCGCAGCGATATTACAACGGCGACGCCCATGACAAATCTGCATCACTGTTTCGGTGGCAAACGATGCTTGACAAGCTGAAATATAAGAAAACGCTGTAAATAATACCCATTTTAGTTGTCTATGTTCAATTTGAGTCTATGTTTTGAACCAAGTAAGGACTAACTCATTGGAGTAGTTTCTAAGGTATCTTGGATTTAATTCTGTTTGCAACAGACGAAATACCAGGAAATAAGGCCTTTCCGAAGTTTTTATATCTTTCATTAATATACAAATATGCATTGTTAGCGTACAAATTTTTAGCTTTAAAATACTATTTACTTTTCGCTTATAAAATAAAGTAAATTAATCTAAAATAAGCTTTATACAAAAATCTAATGGTATTAAGTGACAGTTGGAGTTATAACACAAAAAATAATATCTGAACAATCATTTAATCGAAAATATAAGTTACAGCGATCCGTCCTAGATGGGTTTCATTACGCGCTAGTTACAGCACCTACTGCAACAACAACACAACAAGCACCGTCAAAACCGCCTAGGGTAAGCAGTTAGCCGGCCGTCAACCCCGGAACTGCTTACACCAGCAATTAAATATATTAATTAGGTCATAAGTATATTTTGCCAATAAGCATATTTCGCAATAGGTAATAAGTGTAGAATTAGCATTTAATTTAATTGTAGAATAAGCATTTTTAAAATTATAAATATAACAAACACCGAATAAACAATGTAACCGTTATTCTGAAACCAAAGTATTACCACTTTATTGTGTAAGCTCCACTGGAAGAGCAAGTCGTGTTCTATTTTTTTAAGCCGCCTATTCTCCAACTCGTTAAGTGGCGCAGTCGGTAGCCGCAACAGACAACGTTCGACCAGTTTCGTATTCAAGGAAGTCCAAAGAAGGACGTTGGTGAATCCTGATCCCTTACTGTCGTGGAAAATTATTCAAGAACCTACGAGAATGCAGACATTCGCACTTTGCTTAACGTGAGTGGTTAAAAGATATTGTATGTTCTACAAAAAAAAAATTAAATTGTAAAAAAAAAAACAAATGTAAGAAAAATACATATTTATATACGAAGATTGTACAGAAAATGTTTATATATATATTTCTATGGGTATTTAAACAAAAAAAAAAAGTTCTAAAACAAGAAATCACTAATCCTAGCATCAAACTCTGCAAAGATTAGAAAACAAATATTCATTCAAAATATAAATCGAAACTTTTTTGGAAATAAAAAAAAAAAAAAAACAAAAAAATGTATATATGTAAGTTAAATTATTATTTTATAATTTAAATTTTTAAAAACAAGTGGACTCGTGTCCACTGTTCTATTTATTCTGACCGTTTAATCGTACTAGTTAATTAAGAGTGATTTACATTAATATTCTTAAGTCTAAAGAAACCTATTTCTGCACACAAGTCACGTTGCACTTGCAGGTGCAATAATTGTCGAATTGCAATATTTGGATTTGTTGATCGCAGCTCATCAAATAATTGCCGAATTGCAATATTAAAGTTTGTTGATCGAAGCGCTCTAAATTTATTGATGTGGTGTCATCACTTCTGTGTCAGCAGTTTAATCGGATGCGCGTGCAGAGTTGGGTAATGGTTAAAGCCAATTTGTTTTTGTCGATTGGCATAGTTTTAATGAACTGTCGTGTTAACTCTTCCCCCTTTAAGCATGATCGTCCTCGATCATCAATAGAATGGTAGGTCGTTGAAGTTGACGTAAGTTGGCTTGTTAGCTATGTCGTTAAGTGAAATAGCTGGAGGGTTGGCAGTTGTGACCTCTTTTTCAACACATTCTATTTTTATTGATCTGCGCTTATAAAGTGCAATGCAAATGCATAAAAAAGCTACCATAGCTGTTGTTGTAAAAGTCCCAGTAGAAAGTGTTGTAGTTTTCAAGAAATCGATGCGTCTAGTGTTGTTAATATGTAATTCGTTTAGCATTTCTAACGATAATAGCTCAATGTGGCTCTTTTCGTCCGGGGTGAGTTGTGAGACGGTGGGTATGGCTTCGAACGGTATTGATTCAAAATTTCTGTAGATTTGGTTTTTGATTGCCAAAGTTGCATTGTAGAATTTGATAACGTGTGTCCCATTTATCATCTGAGGTGTTTCATTGACATCTATTATCCCATTAAAGTTGTTTAAAAGTATTATACCTGATTGTATTTCTTCGATTGTAGGAATAGCGTGACTCGTGATTGTGGTGCAGGTGGAATTTAAACTGTTTATTATTCTAGGTAAACTTAAATCTTCACTTAAATCTACTAAGCATTTTTTTTCACAAATTGTTACATTATTATATTTTTCGCATGGTTTCTTAATCCCATAGATTGAATTTTTACCTTTAATAATTTCTTTATATTTAATATTCATAACAATGTTGTTCGGCTTCTTAACTGGCCTTATTATTATTCTTCTAAATATTTCGCTATTTGTAAGCGGTATTTTTATCATATAAATTATTAACATTTCTTTACTTAGTACATTTATTTTTGAAAATTCTAACGCTTCCTCTGCGTTGTTAAATGGCATTTGTTCTTCTCTTAATTTTCCTAGTGCAATTTTTATTTCTTCTTCGTTTAATATTAATGTATTCAAGACATTTGTTTTTGCCCATTGAATGGCATATTTTACATTAATTAACTCAATTACAATTTCGTTTATTACATTATCATCTTTCCTTATTGCATTTGAAATTATATTCATTACATTCGTTATGTTGTTAATTCTGTTAGTAGAAAGTTCGTTTATTATTACTTGTTTATTATTATTTTGGTTTAGGTTTATAAGATTGTTATTAATGATTTCGAGGTCGTCATGGCCTGGTGATCCTGCCAGATATTTCCATGCGGTACCTAGTATGTTTATTGACTCTCTGATTCGGGATGCTTTAGTGGGTTTTAGGGTATCGAGGATTTCAAGAGTTTGAGTTATTTCATGTTTAAGAATTGGATAAAGGAAAGTGTCCTTGGGGATTTTGTCCGTTATATGGTCATGTATCTCTGTTAAAAGTTGTTCGTACTTGTTGATGTCAATTATATGGATTAGTCTAAACGTTCCGTCCTGTATTTTAGCTAGTCCGTTATTTATTGTCACTAGGTAAGAGTTTGTATAGTCCAAAATCTCTATGCTCGCGAAACTGGTTGCAATAGTGGTCAAGAGGAGGATGTATCTAACGGTGTCCATTTTTTCTAAAAGTAAGCATTAGTTATTTTTAATTAGTCTTTTGTGAATTATTCTTCCTGATGTTGTTTTAACTGTTGTCCTCATATTTTCGGAAATTATTTCTTTTTTATATTTCGGAGTCAGTTTTGATCCTAATCTGTTATTTATTTTAACGTAAATTATTTCTCCTGGGCTATAGTCCTTATTTTCTGATCTATTTTTATTGTGGTATGAAAGATATCTTTCTTGTGTTTTCTTAAGCAGGGTAATATTCTTTTGTCGTTGGTCTTCTATTTGCTGTGGGTCAGAGTGAATGTTTACGGGTTTGTTTTTTGTCGTTGAGTGAATTGATGAATTGTATTCCTGAACTGATTTGAATAATAATTCTTCAAATGATATACCTGTGGAGTTGGCTTTGATGTATCTCATTATTTCGGAGAGTGTGCTATGGAACCTTTCAACTTGTCCATTGCTGGTCCTGCTATAGGGAGGTGTGGTGTAAATATCTATAGACATTTGGTCTTTGAGAAGGGATGATATAGAAACAGAATTTAGCGATTTCTCGTTGTATATTACAACAAGTTTTGGTATTCCGAAAGCGATCATTAATTCTCTTATTGGATCCTTTATATGTTCTATTGCTTTTGATGGGATAATTTTAACCTGGGCATACTTTGAAAATTTATCTAGAGCTGTGAGGATGAGGTTCTTCTCGGTGGAATAAATGTCAACGTGGACAATTTCTCCTGGAGCCTGTGGAATGGGGGTCTCTTGGATTTGGGGTTTCGGAGGATGTCTATCATATTTCTGTTCACGACAGGTAGAACACTGTTTGACGATTTTCTCGATTTTGGAATGCATACTTGGGAAATAGGATTTCTGTAAAATTTGAGATTTATTTTCTCTACTGTTTCTATGTGCTCTTGGTGTTCTTTTATGATAATTTGCTCCTGTTCCGTTTCGGATGCGATGTCTTTAAGAAAAGTTTGCGTGTAGCGGATTTTTGTATTACTGAAGTGAAGTGGGTATATTTCCTGTATTTTGTCCATAAGAGTTTCTGTCGTGTGTAGTCCGTTTATCAGTGCTGGGTCTAAGTATCGTTTGAATATGTCGATGATGTCTTGTGTAGAATAGTTTTGTTTTGTGATTATGTGTCTATGGAAAGTAGGGAATGGTATTTGAAATGTGTAGCTGTTCTCGTTGCCGAATAGTAAGAATAGTTGATTTTTAAAAGCATTGATAGGGGCTTCTGTAGCTGGGATAAGGAGATGAGAAGAGCTTTCGTTACTATGGTCTGTAATTGAAAGAGCATTAATGTCGGTCTGGGGAGGTCTTGATAGTGCGTCTGCTACGACGTTTGTCCTTCCTGGCTTATACTTCATTTCAAGGTAAAATTCTTGTGTGAAATTTGGATATGATAGTATAACTTCTTTTGATATTAGGGAGGATTTAATTTTGTTGAAGGATTCAAAAGCGTATTTATCAAACACTATCGGCTTTTTGCTGGAGGCATTTTTGGACACGCGTCCCTCTTCCCCTCTCAAAAGCGAGGTCAGAGGTTTCGCTAACTTTGCGTAATCTCTGATGAAGCGTCGATAATAGCCTGATAGAAATTCAACTTCTTTGCGGAAGAATTCGCACTTGTCCAATTGGACCTTCATCCTTGCCAAATACTATTATGTCATCTATGTAGACGTAACATATTTTGCCTATGTGATCCTTCAGTATGTCATCTAACGCTCGTTGGAAAATAGCTGGTGCGTTCTTAAGACCGAATGGAAGTCGAGTGAACTCATATTTGCCGTTATTAATCGAGAAAGCTGTCTTCTCAATGTCGGATTCCTTCAAAGGAATCTGGTGGAAGCCACTCTTTAAATCAAGAACAGAAAAATATTTGTTGTCTCCAAGTTGTGAAATTACTTCATTAATTTCTGGGATGGGGTATCTGTCTGCTATTGTCAATGTATTTAATTTCCTATAATCAATTACAAGCCTATATTTCTTTTGTCCTGAGGCATCTAATTTTTTAGGTACAACTCAAACAGGTGAGTTGTAAGGCGAACGGGATGGTCTGATAATTCCGTTATTTAATAAATCTTATATTTCTTTTGTTACAAAATCTCTCATTGCTAGTGGATAGGGATAACATTTGGTATATACCGGAGTGTCCGAAGAAGTCCTGATTTCTCCTAGTACGGTCGTTGTATAAGTAAGTCTTTCGTCTGGCTCTACGAATAAATGAGGGTATTTGTTTGTGAGATTATTTATGTGTTGTTTCTGTGTTATTGTCATGTGGTCCGTCCTAATGTCAATTTTGTAGACCGATGGGGAAAGTTGTTGTTTAATTCTAATTTTGATACTATTGCCAAATGTTAGAGTGTCGTCGTGAATGTTTATTGTAGTGTGAAGTTCCTTAAGGCTATCGTTGCCAATTATGCCGTCAAAGGATTTCAGAGTGGGAAGTATAAAAAATTTTACATTTGTATAATTTTTGCCAAATAAATGTATAATTGTATGGTGAGTGACTTGTATTTGTCCTGCTATAGAGTTCGCAAGAAATGGTTGTTCGTTAGGGATTTGCCTTAAGACGTGACAAGGTTGGATATAATTTTTACTCGATCCAGTATCGATTAACATTTTTAAAATTTTACCGTTCTTCGTTTTGCATTCAACATATGGCAGCGAAGAACTATTCATCCTAAAAAATGAATATCGATATGATGTTGAGTATCATTTCCTGGATTTTGGTTGTCGTAATCCTGGAATGACTGTCCGCTTTCTTCCATCTCTAAAGCCGTTTCGTACTCCTGGGAAGTGGGAGTCCAGGTTTGTTGGTAGTACTGGTCCTGCGAGTACTCCTGTTCGTCTTGGTAGTATGGGTCGTGCTGGTATTGGTCTTGTCGGTTTCCTGTTTCTATATGAAAGTTTCTTTGTTGTTTAAGAGGCATTTGTGTGGAAAAATTAGATGGTCTCTTCATGGGTGGTTTATTGTATTGTGGTCTGTTCATGTAGTTGACTGCTCTTGAGTGCATGGTGCGGTCAATATCCATGGGCTCTGGGCGTGGAGGTGGGGGCTTATTTATAGTTTGAAACGCTGGTCTGTTATGTTGAAAATTATGTAAAGGAGGTTGGTGGCGTTGATACTGAGGTGGCATAGGGCTTCTAAAAGGGTTGTGTGGCCTGGGGATGTATGCTATTTGAGGGTATAATGGTTGGTTGAAACCAATTGGTTTCCTAGGTGGTAGTGGTGGTAAATTATGGGTATGTGGTTTCCGTATAGCACCTTGGTTGTTGTATGCGTATTGCGTTCTGTATCCTTGGTTTTCTAATTTTAAGCATAAATGAAGTGCTTGAGGCATATCTTCAGGTTCTTTCATTCCTAAAAGTCTAGGGAGGTCGCCTCTTAATCCTCTTATGAAAGTATCTAGGGCTTTATGCCTGTAAGTTTGAACTAACAAACTTTGCGATTCTTGGCTCATTTCCAAACTCGAAAGTTTATTTAAAATAAGCGAAAGATGCGTATAGATATTTTGGTAAAATTGTTGGATAGTACCATTGCCTTGCACTATTGATGTTAGTTGGCATTCGAGGGTTGTTATGTCCCTTTTATCTGCGTAGTGTAAGGTTAAGCGTCTAGATATTGCCTTCCATTCCAAAGGGGTGTTGTAAGATTCAAGGGCGATGTCCGCATTGCCAGTTATTTTGTTACGTACAACAGACAGAATTCCAAAATACCTAGGTTTTCCCTTTTCGGATTCGTAAATTTTTAATACCCGATCTACACTTTTTTCCAGGAGCTAAATTCTCCTTGGTTTCCATTAAATTCCCTTAAACTTCTGATTATATCTGGTATTTTATCTAGGTCTGATATTCGTCCTCTATGTTCTGGGTTTATAATTTCATCTGTCGCATTAAGTAAATCAAAATTAGGGTTAAGAGCTTGTTGTAAATGTTGTCGGCCCTCATTCCTGAGTACCTGACCTACAATTGTGATAATTAAAGTCGTCAATTCTGCGTTTGAATCTGGTTGAGGGTTGATAACGGGAGTTGGGTTTGGGTTTGGGTTTGGTGGTTCTTGATTAGGAATTGAAGGATTAGAAAGTCTGCTAGGTCTAATCATTTTGTTAGTTCTTTTTAGTTTTGGGATGATTTAGTTTTGTATTTATCTGGTTTTATTGATATTATTATTTGTGTGTTAATTATCCTTTTTCTCTTTTTATTGGCTGTACAAGCCTGGTTTATAGTTAATTGGGTTGTATTTTTATATCTCTCTGGAGGGTCCCCCCGAAGGTGGTGAATCGCAGCCTTTAGTTTTATTTGTTTATGGGCTGTACAAGCCTGATGTTATAAGAGTTAGTAAAAATTTTGTTAATTATACTAATAACTTGTTCTTAATGTCTAATATTTATTTTATGGGTTTTTATTCAAGACAAAAAAAAATTTAGAGGCGAATTTCTCTTTTCTTTATTCTGAAGCAGGTATATTTTTTATTTATTTATTTTTTCTCTTTGACTTTAAGTTTTTTTCTTAAATTTTAATTTTACTTGGTTTAATATGCTTACGGCTATCCTTGTGGCGACGGGGAGTGCTCCTCTTTGGCCTGTTGCTGACTTGGGTTCCCTCGGTGCGCACGTATCAAGAGTGCGTTCCTGTCCTATAGGATTCCAACGCTGGGTGTTTAGTAGGTTCGGGACCAGTTAGTCCGCTCGGAGTTTATCTTCAGCAGTTGTTATACTGGCGAATTTTTGTGTCTTCTTTTACGCCTATTGTACGGGCGTAATTTTTTGTTGGTTTACTTGTGACGTTAATAGTTATGTAGACACTGGTACGGCAGCTGCGTTGCAGGCGACTGACCAAACGCTATGACACTTTTAACAGACGCGGCTGTTGTACAGGCGATTGTCTGATGTGACGACGCGATGTCACTTTATAACTTTTGAAGGACACGGTGGCACGGCAGCTGCTATGCAGGCGACTGGCCAAACACTTCGACACTTTTTTTTCCGACACGAATCTAATCTGGTCCCTGCTCGGGCGCCAGTTAAATTATTATTTTATAATTTTAATTTTTAAAAACAAGTGGACTCGTGTCCACTGTTCTATTTATTCTGACCGTTTAATCGTACTAGTTAATTAAGAGTGATTTACATTAATATTCTTAAGTCTAAAGAAACCTATTTCTGCACACAAGTCACGTTGCACTTGCAGGTGCAATAATTGTCGAATTGCAATATTTGGATTTGTTGATCGCAGCTCATCAAATAATTGCCGAATTGCAATATTAAAGTTTGTTGATCGAAGCGCTCTAAATTTATTGATGTGGTGTCATCACTTCTGGTGTCAGCAGTTTAATCGGATGCGCGTGCAGAGTTGGGTAATGGTTAAAGCCAATTTGTTTTTGTCGATTGGCATAGTTTTAATGAACTGTCGTGTTAACTCTTCCCCCTTTAAGCATGATCGTCCTCGATCATCAATAGAATGGTAGGTCGTTGAAGTTGACGTAAGTTGGCTTGTTAGCTATGTCGTTAAGTGAAATAGCTGGAGGGTTGGCAGTTGTGACCTCTTTTTCAACATATTCTATTTTTATTGATCTGCGCTTATAAAGGCCAATGCAAATGCATAAAAAAGCTACCATAGCTGTTGTTGTAAAAGTCCCAGTAGAAAGTGTTGTAGTTTTCAAGAAATCGATGCGTCTAGTGTTGTTAATATGTAATTCGTTTAGCATTTCTAACGATAATAGCTCAATGTGGCTCTTTTCGTCCGGGGTGAGTTGTGAGACGGTGGGTATGGCTTCGAACGGTATTGATTCAAAATTTCTGTAGATTTGGTTTTTAATTGCCAAAGTTGCATTGTAGAATTTGATAACGTCTGTCCCATTTATCATCTGAGGTGTTTCATTGACATCTATTATCCCATTAAAGTTGTTTAAAAGTATTATACCTGATTGTATTTCTTCGATTGTAGGAATAGCGTGACTCGTGATTGTGGTGCAGGTGGAATTTAAACTGTTTATTATTCTAGGTAAACTTAAATCTTCACTTAAATCTACTAAGCATTTTTTTCACAAATTGTTACATTATTATATTTTTCGCATGGTTTCTTAATCCCATAGATTGAATTTTTACCTTTAATAATTTCTTTATATTTAATATTCATAACAATGTTGTTCGGCTTCTTAACTGGCCTTATTATTATTCTTCTAAATATTTCGCTATTTGTAAGCGGTATTTTTATCATATAAATTATTAACATTTCTTTACTTAGTACATTTATTTTTGAAAATTCTAACGCTTCCTCTGCGTTGTTAAATGGCATTTGTTCTTCTCTTAATTTTCCTAGTGCAATTTTTATTTCTTCTTCGTTTAATATTAATGTATTCAAGACATTTGTTTTTGCCCATTGAATGGCATATTTTACATTAATTAGTTCTTCTTTTATTAATCTAATCTTACTCTGTAACTCAATTACAATTTCGTTTATTACATTATCATCTTTCCTTATTGCATTTGAAATTATATTCATTACATTCGTTATGTTGTTAATTCTGTTAGTAAAAAGTTCGTTTATTATTACTTGTTTATTATTATTTTGGTTTAGGTTTATAAGATTGTTATTAATGATTTCGAGGTCGTCATGGTCTGGTGATCCTGCCAGATATTTCCATGCGGTACCTAGTATGTTTATTGACTCTCTGATTCGGGATGCTTTAGTGGGTTTTAGGGTATCGAGGATTTCAAGAGTTTGAGTTATTTCATGTTTAAGAATTGGATAAAGGAAAGTGTCCTTGGGGATTTTGTCCGTTATATGGTCATGTATCTCTGTTTAAAGTTGTTCGTACTTGTTGATGTCAATTATATGGATTAGTCTAAACGTTCCATCCTGTATTTTAGCTAGTCCGTTATTTATTGTCACTAGGTAAGAGTTTGTATAGTCCAAAATCTCTATGCTCGCGAAACTGGTTGCAATAGTGGTCAAGAGGAGGATGTATCTAACGGTGTCCATTTTTTCTAAAAGTAAGCATTAGTTATTTTTAATTAGTCTTTTGTGAATTATTCTTCCTGATGTTGTTTTAACTGTTGTCCTCATATTTTCGGAAATTATTTCTTTTTTATATTTCGGAGTCAGTTTTGATCCTAATCTGTTATTTATTTTAACGTAAATTATTTCTCCTGGGCTATAGTCCTTATTTTCTGATCTATTTTTATTGTGGTATGAAAGATATCTTTCTTGTGTTTTCTTAAGCAGGGTAATATTCTTTTGTCGTTGGTCTTCTATTTGCTGTGGGTCAGAGTGAATGTTTACGGGTTTGTTTTTTGTCGTTGAGTGAATTGATGAATTGTATTCCTGAACTGATTTGAATAATAATTCTTCAAATGATATACCTGTGGAGTTGGCTTTGATGCATCTCATTATTTCGGAGAGTGTGCTATGGAACCTTTCAACTTGTCCATTGCTGGTCCTGCTATAGGGAGGTGTGGTGTAAATATCTATAGACATTTGGTCTTTGAGAAGGGATGATATAGAAACAGAATTTAGTGATTTCTCGTTGTCTATTACAACAAGTTTTGGTATTCCGAAAGCGATCATTAATTCTCTTATTGGATCCTTTATATGTTCTATTGCTTTTGATGGGATAATTTTAACCTGGGCATACTTTGAAAATTTATCTAGAGCTGTGAGGATGAGGTTCTTCTCGGTGGAATAAATGTCAACGTGGACAATTTCTCCTGGAGCCTGTGGAATGGGGATCTCTTGGATTTGGGGTTTCGGAGGATGTCTGTCATATTTCTGTTCACGACAGGTAGAACACTGTTTGACGATTTTCTCGATTTTGGAATGCATAGTTGGGAAATAGGATTTCTGTAAAATTTGAGATTTATTTTCTCTACTGTTTCTATGTGCTCTTGGTGTTCTTTTATGATAATTTGCTCCTGTTCCGTTTCGGATGCGATGTCTTTAAGAAAAGTTTGCGTGTAGCGGATTTTTGTATTACTGAAGTGAAGTGGGTATATTTCCTGTATTTTGTCCATAAGAGTTTCTGTCGTGTGTAGTCCGTTTATCGGTGCTGGGTCTAAGTATCGTTTGAATATGTCGATGATGTCTTGTGTAGAATAGTTTTGTTTTGTGATTATGTGTCTATGGAAAGTAGGGAATCGTATTTGAAATGTGTAGCTGTTCTCGTTGCCGAATAGTAAGAATAGTTGATTTTTAAAAGCATTGATAGGGGCTTCTGTAGCTGGGATAAGGAGATGAGAAGAGCTTTCGTTACTATGGTCTGTAATTGAAAGAACATTAATGTCGGTCTGGGGAGGTCTTGATAGTGCGTCTGCTACGACGTTTGTCCTTCCTGGCTTATACTTCATTTCGTAGTTGTACTCCTCGAGGATACACTTCCATCTCTTCATTTTGCCGTTGTGATTTTTGTTGCTCAACGCAAAGGTGAGTGGTTGATGGTCTGTGAAGATTACAACTTTCGGTGATCCGTATAAATAGTTTCTTAGGGAGGTAAGAGCCCAAATGATAGCCAGCATTTCTTTTTCGTTTGCGGCATAGCTCTCTTCGGGTTTGTTTAAAGATCGGGATATAAAGGTGATAGGTTTACCTGCTTGCTCGAGGACGGCTCCTAGAGCATAATTGGATGCGTCGGTGGTAAGATAAAATTCTTGTGTGAAATTTGGATATGATAGTATAACTTCTTTTGATATTAGGGAGGATTTAATTTTGTTGAAGGATTCAAAAGCGTATTTATCAAACACTATCGGCTTTTTGCTGGAGGCATTTTTGGACACGCGTCCCTCTTCCCCTCTCAAAAGCGAGGTCAGAGGTTTCGCTAACTTTACGTAATCTCTGATGAAGCGTCGATAATAGCCTGATAGGCCAAGGAAAGACCTCAAGTCTTTCAGTGTTTTTGGGCACGGAAATTCTTGGATTGCCTTTACTTTGGTGGGATTGGTTTTTATGCCTGTGGGTGATATAATGAAGCCTAGAAATTCAACTTCTTTGCGGAAGAATTCGCACTTGTCCAATTGGACCTTCATGTTCGCATTTTCTAGCGTGTGGAATATTGTTTCGACATTTTGAAGGTGACTTTGCTCATCCTTGCCAAATACTATTATGTCATCTATGTAGACGTAACATATTTTGCCTATGTGATCCTTCAGTATGTCATCTAACGCTCGTTGGAAAATAGCTGGTGCGTTCTTAAGACCGAATGGAAGTCGAGTGAACTCATATTTGCCGTTATTAATCGAGAAAGCTGTCTTCTCAATGTCGGATTCCTTCAAAGGAATCTGGTGGAAGCCACTCTTTAAATCAAGAACAGAAAAATATTTGTTGTCTCCAAGTTGTGAAATTACTTCATTAATTTCTGGGATGGGGTATCTGTCTGCTATTGTCAATGTATTTAATTTCCTATAATCAATTTCAAGCCTATATTTCTTTTGTCCTGAGGCATCTAATTTTTTAGGTACAACCCAAACAGGTGAGTTGTAAGGCGAACGGGATGGTCTGATAATTCCGTTATTTAATAAATCTTCTATTTCTTTTGTTACAAAATCTCTCATTGCTAGTGGATAGGGATAACATTTGGTATATACCGGAGTGTCCGAAGAAGTCCTGATTTCTCCTAGTACGGTCGTTGTATAAGTAAGTCTTTCGTCTGGCTCTACGAATAAATGAGGGTATTTGTTTGTGAGATTATTTATGTGTTGTTTCTGTGTTATTGTCATGTGGTCCGTCCTAATGTCAATTTTGTAGACCGATGGGGAAAGTTGTTGTTTAATTCTAATTTTGATACTATTGCCAAATGTTAGAGTGTCGTCGTGAATGTTTATTGTAGTGTGAAGTTCCTTAAGGCTATCGTTTCATAAGAGGATTAAGAGGCGACCTCCCTAGACTTTTAGGATTGAAAGAACCTGAAGATATGCCTCAAGCACTTCATTTATGCTTAAAATTAGAAAACCAAGGCTACAGAACGCAATACGCATACAACAACCAAGGTGCTATACGGAAACCACATACCCATAATTTACCACCACTACCACCTAGGAAACCAATTGGTTTCAACCAACCATTCTACCCTCAAATAGCATACATCCCCAGGCCACACAACCCTTTTAGAAGCCCTATGCCACCTCAGTATCAACGCCCCCAACCTCCTTTACATAATTTTCAACATAACAGACCAGCGTTTCAAACTATAAATAAGCCCCCACCTCCACGCCCAGAGCCCATGGATGTTGACCGCACCATGCACTCAAGAGCAGTCAACTACATGAACAGACCACAATACAATAAACCACCCATGAAGAGACCATCTAATTTTGCCACACAAATGCCTCTTAAACAACAAAGAAACTTTCATATAGAAACAGGAAACCGACAAGACCAATACCAGCACGACCCATACTACCAAGACGAACAGGAGTACTCGCAGGACCAGTACTACCAACAAACCTGGACTCCCACTTCCCAGGAGTACGAAACGGCTTTAGAGATGGAAGAAAGCGGACTGTCATTCCAGGATTACGACAACCAAAATCCAGGAAATGATACTCAACATCATATCGATATTCATTTTTTAGGATGAATAGTTCTTCGCTGCCATATGTTGAATGCAAAACGAAGAACGGTAAAATTTTAAAAATGTTAATCGATACTGGATCGAGTAAAAATTATATCCAACCTTGTCACGTCTTAAGGCAAATCCCTAACGAACAACCATTTCTTGCGAACTCTATAGCAGGACAAATACAAGTCACTCACCATACAATTATAAATTTATTTGGCAAAAATTATACAAATTTAAAATTTTGTATACTTCCCACTCTGAAATCCTTTGACGGCATAATTGGCAACGATAGCCTTAAGGAACTTCACACTACAATAAACATTCACGACGACACTCTAACATTTGGCAATAGTATCAAAATTAGAATTAAACAACAACTTTCCCCATCGGTCTACAAAATTGACATTAGGACGGACCACATGACAATAACACAGAAACAACACATAAATAATCTCACAAACAAATACCCTCATTTATTCGTAGAGCCAGACGAAAGACTTACTTATACAACGACCGTACTAGGAGAAATCAGGACTTCTTCGGACACTCCGGTATATACCAAATGTTATCCCTATCCACTAGCAATGAGAGATTTTGTAACAAAAGAAATAGAAGATTTATTAAATAACGGAATTATCAGACCATCCCGTTCGCCTTACAACTCACCTGTTTGGGTTGTACCTAAAAAATTAGATGCCTCAGGACAAAAGAAATATAGGCTTGAAATTGATTATAGGAAATTAAATACATTGACAATAGCAGACAGATACCCCATCCCAGAAATTAATGAAGTAATTTCACAACTTGGAGACAACAAATATTTTTCTGTTCTTGATTTAAAGAGTGGCTTCCACCAGATTCCTTTGAAGGAATCCGACATTGAGAAGACAGCTTTCTCGATTAATAACGGCAAATATGAGTTCACTCGACTTCCATTCGGTCTTAAGAACGCACCAGCTATTTTCCAACGAGCGTTAGATGACATACTGAAGGATCACATAGGCAAAATATGTTACGTCTACATAGATGACATAATAGTATTTGGCAAGGATGAGCAAAGTCACCTTCAAAATGTCGAAACAATATTCCACACGCTAGAAAATGCGAACATGAAGGTCCAATTGGACAAGTGCGAATTCTTCCGCAAAGAAGTTGAATTTCTAGGCTTCATTATATCACCCACAGGCATAAAAACCAATCCCACCAAAGTAAAGGCAATCCAAGAATTTCCGTGCCCAAAAACACTGAAAGACTTGAGGTCTTTCCTTGGCCTATCAGGCTATTATCGACGCTTCATCAGAGATTACGTAAAGTTAGCGAAACCTCTGACCTCGCTTTTGAGAGGGGAAGAGGGACGCGTGTCCAAAAATGCCTCCAGCAAAAAGCCGATAGTGTTTGATAAATACGCTTTTGAATCCTTCAACAAAATTAAATCCTCCCTAATATCAAAAGAAGTTATACTATCATATCCAAATTTCACACAAGAATTTTATCTTACCACCGACGCATCCAATTATGCTCTAGGAGCCGTCCTCGAGCAAGCAGGTAAACCTATCACCTTTATATCCCGATCTTTAAACAAACCCGAAGAGAGCTATGCCGCAAACGAAAAAGAAATGCTGGCTATCATTTGGGCTCTTACCTCCCTAAGAAACTATTTATACGGATCACCGAAAGTTGTAATCTTCACAGACCATCAACCACTCACCTTTGCGTTGAGCAACAAAAATCACAACGGCAAAATGAAGAGATGGAAGTGTATCCTCGAGGAGTACAACTACGAAATGAAGTATAAGCCAGGAAGGACAAACGTCGTAGCAGACGCACTATCAAGACCTCCCCAGACCGACATTAATGTTCTTTCAAATACAGACCATAGTAACGAAAGCTCTTCTCATCTCCTTATCCCAGCTACAGAAGCCCCTATCAATGCTTTTAAAAATCAACTATTCTTACTATTCGGCAACGAGAACAGCTACACATTTCAAATACCATTCCCTACTTTCCATAGACACATAATCACAAAACAAAACTATTCTACACAAGACATCATCGACATATTCAAACGATACTTAGACCCAGCACTGATAAACGGACTACACACGACAGAAACTCTTATGGACAAAATACAGGAAATATACCCACTTCACTTCAGTAATACAAAAATCCGCTACACGCAAACTTTTCTTAAAGACATCGCATCCGAAACGGAACAGGAGCAAATTATCATAAAAGAACACCAAGAGCACATAGAAACAGTAGAGAAAATAAATCTCAAATTTTACAGAAATCCTATTTCCCAAGTATGCATTCCAAAATCGAGAAAATCGTCAAACAGTGTTCTACCTGTCGTGAACAGAAATATGACAGACATCCTCCGAAACCCCAAATCCAAGAGACCCCCATTCCACAGGCTCCAGGAGAAATTGTCCACGTTGACATTTATTCCACCGAGAAGAACCTCATCCTCACAGCTCTAGATAAATTTTCAAAGTATGCCCAGGTTAAAATTATCCCATCAAAAGCAATAGAACATATAAAGGATTCAATAAGAGAATTAATGATCGCTTTCGGAATACCAAAACTTGTTGTAATAGACAACGAGAAATCACTAAATTCTGTTTCTATATCATCCCTTCTCAAAGACCAAATGTCTATAGATATTTACACCACACCTCCCTATAGCAGGACCAGCAATGGACAAGTTGAAAGGTTCCATAGCACACTCTCCGAAATAATGAGATGCATCAAAGCCAACTCCACAGGTATATCATTTGAAGAATTATTATTCAAATCAGTTCAGGAATACAATTCATCAATTCACTCAACGACAAAAAACAAACCCGTAAACATTCACTCTGACCCACAGCAAATAGAAGACCAACGACAAAAGAATATTACCCTGCTTAAGAAAACACAAGAAAGATATCTTTCATACCACAATAAAAATAGATCAGAAAATAAGGACTATAGCCCAGGAGAAATAATTTACGTTAAAATAAATAACAGATTAGGATCAAAACTGACTCCGAAATATAAAAAAGAAATAATTTCCGAAAATATGAGGACAACAGTTAAAACAACATCAGGAAGAATAATTCACAAAAGACTAATTAAAAATAACTAATGCTTACTTTTAGAAAAAATGGACACCGTTAGATACATCCTCCTCTTGACCACTATTGCAACCAGTTTCGCGAGCATAGAGATTTTGGACTATACAAACTCTTACCTAGTGACAATAAATAACGGACTAGCTAAAATACAGGATGGAACGTTTAGACTAATCCATATAATTGACATCAACAAGTACGAACAACTTTTAACAGAGATACATGACCATATAACGGACAAAATCCCCAAGGACACTTTCCTTTATCCAATTCTTAAACATGAAATAACTCAAACTCTTGAAATCCTCGATACCCTAAAACCCACTAAAGCATCCCGAATCAGAGAGTCAATAAACATACTAGGTACCGCATGGAAATATCTGGCAGGATCACCAGACCATGACGACCTCGAAATCATTAATAACAATCTTATAAACCTAAACCAAAATAATAATAAACAAGTAATAATAAACGAACTTTTTACTAACAGAATTAACAACATAACGAATGTAATGAATATAATTTCAAATGCAATAAGGAAAGATGATAATGTAATAAACGAAATTGTAATTGAGTTACAGAGTAAGATTAGATTAATAAAAGAAGAACTAATTAATGTAAAATATGCCATTCAATGGGCAAAAACAAATGTCTTGAATACATTAATATTAAACGAAGAAGAAATAAAAATTGCACTAGGAAAATTAAGAGAAGAACAAATGCCATTTAACAACGCAGAGGAAGCGTTAGAATTTTCAAAAATAAATGTACTAAGTAAAGAAATGTTAATAATTTATATGATAAAAATACCGCTTACAAATAGCGAAATATTTAGAAGAATAATAATAAGGCCAGTTAAGAAGCCGAACAACATTGTTATGAATATTAAATATAAAGAAATTATTAAAGGTAAAAATTCAATCTATGGGATTAAGAAACCATGCGAAAAATATAATAATGTAACAATTTGTGAAAAAAATGCTTAGTAGATTTAAGTGAAGATTTAAGTTTACCTAGAATAATAAACAGTTTAAATTCCACCTGCACCACAATCACGAGTCACGCTATTCCTACAATCGAAGAAATACAATCAGGTATAATACTTTTAAACAACTTTAATGGGATAATAGATGTCAATGAAACACCTCAGATGATAAATGGGACAGACGTTATCAAATTCTACAATGCAACTTTGGCAATTAAAAACCAAATCTACAGAAATTTTGAATCAATACCGTTCGAAGCCATACCCACCGTCTCACAACTCACCCCGGACGAAAAGAGCCACATTGAGCTATTATCGTTAGAAATGCTAAACGAATTACATATTAACAACACTAGACGCATCGATTTCTTGAAAACTACAACACTTTCTACTGGGACTTTTACAACAGCTATGGTAGCTTTTTTATGCATTTGCATTGCACTTTATAAGCGCAGATCAATAAAAATAGAATATGTTGAAAAAGAGGTCACAACTGCCAACCCTCCAGCTATTTCACTTAACGACATAGCTAACAAGCCAACTTACGTCAACTTCAACGACCTACCATTCTATTGATGATCGAGGACGATCATGCTTAAAGGGGGAAGAGTTAACACGACAGTTCATTAAAACTATGCCAATCGACAAAAACAAATTGGCTTTAACCATTACCCAACTCTGCACGCGCATCCGATTAAACTGCTGGCACCAGAAGTGATGACACCACATCAATAAATTTAGAGCGCTTCGATCAACAAACTTTAATATTGCAATTCGGCAATTATTTGATGAGCTGCGATCAACAAATCCAAATATTGCAATTCGACAATTATTGCACCTGCAAGTGCAACGTGACTTGTGTGCAGAAATAGGTTTCTTTAGACTTAAGAATATTAATGTAAATCACTCTTAATTAACTAGTACGATTAAACGGTCAGAATAAATAGAACAGTGGACACGAGTCCACTTGTTTTTAAAAATTAAAATTATAAAATAATAATTTAACTGGCGCCCGAGCAGGGACCAGATTAGATTCGTGTCGGAAAAAAAAAGTGTCGAAGTGTTTGGCCAGTCGCCTGCATAGCAGCTGCCGTGCCACCGTGTCCTTCAAAAGTTATAAAGTGACATCGCGTCGTCACATCAGACAATCGCCTGTACAACAGCCGCGTCTGTTAAAAGTGTCATAGCGTTTGGTCAGTCGCCTGCAACGCAGCTGCCGTACCAGTGTCTACATAACTATTAACGTCACAAGTAAACCAACAAAAAATTACGCCCGTACAATAGGCGTAAAAGAAGACACAAAAATTCGCCAGTATAACAACTGCTGAAGATAAACTCCGAGCGGACTAACTGGTCCCGAACCTACTAAACACCCAGCGTTGGAATCCTATAGGACAGGAACGCACTCTTGATACGTGCGCACCGAGGGAACCCAAGTCAGCAACAGGCCAAAGAGGAGCACTCCCCGTCGCCACAAGGATAGCCGTAAGCATATTAAACCAAGTAAAATTAAAATTTAAGAAAAAAACTTAAAGTCAAAGAGAAAAAATAAATAAATAAAAAATATACCTGCTTCAGAATAAAGAAAAGAGAAATTCGCCTCTAAATTTTTTTTTGTCTTGAATAAAAACCCATAAAATAAATATTAGACATTAAGAACAAGTTATTAGTATAATTAACAAAATTTTTACTAACTCTTATAACATCAGGCTTGTACAGCCCATAAACAAATAAAACTAAAGGCTGCGATTCACCACCTTCGGGGGGACCCTCCAGAGAGATATAAAAATACAACCCAATTAACTATAAACCAGGCTTGTACAGCCAATAAAAAGAGAAAAAGGATAATTAACACACAAATAATAATATCAATAAAACCAGATAAATACAAAACTAAATCATCCCAAAACTAAAAAGAACTAACAAAATGATTAGACCTAGCAGACTTTCTAATCCTTCAATTCCTAATCAAGAACCACCAAACCCAAACCCAAACCCAACTCCCGTTATCAACCCTCAACCAGATTCAAACGCAGAATTGACGACTTTAATTATCACAATTGTAGGTCAGGTACTCAGGAATGAGGGCCGACAACATTTACAACAAGCTCTTAACCCTAATTTTGATTTACTTAATGCGACAGATGAAATTATAAACCCAGAACATAGAGGACGAATATCAGACCTAGATAAAATACCAGATATAATCAGAAGTTTAAGGGAATTTAATGGAAACCAAGGAGAATTTAGCTCCTGGAAAAAAAGTGTAGATCGGGTATTAAAAATTTACGAATCCGAAAAGGGAAAACCTAGGTATTTTGGAATTCTGTCTGTTGTACGTAACAAAATAACTGGCAATGCGGACATCGCCCTTGAATCTTACAACACCCCTTTGGAATGGAAGGCAATATCTAGATGCTTAACCTTACACTACGCAGATAAAAGGGACATAACAACCCTCGAATGCCAACTCAATAGTGCAAGGCAATGGTACTATCCAACAATTTTACCAAAATATCTATACGCATCTTTCGCTTATTTTAAATAAACTTTCGAGTTTGGAAATGAGCCAAGAATCGCAAAGTTTGTTAGTTCAAACTTACAGGCATAAAGCCCTAGATACTTTCATAAGAGGATTAAGAGGCGACCTCCCTAGACTTTTAGGAATGAAAGAACCTGAAGATATGCCTCAAGCACTTCATTTATGCTTAAAATTAGAAAACCAAGGCTACAGAACGCAATACGCATACAACAACCAAGGTGCTATACGGAAACCACATACCCATAATTTACCACCACTACCACCTAGGAAACCAATTGGTTTCAACCAACCATTATACCCTCAAATAGCATACATCCCCAGGCCACACAACCCTTTTAGAAGCCCTATGCCACCTCAGTATCAACGCCAGCAACCTCCTTTACATAATTTTCAACATAACAGACCAGCGTTTCAAACTATAAATAAGCCCCCACCTCCACGCCCAGAGCCCATGGATATTGACCGCACCATGCACTCAAGAGCAGTCAACTACATGAACAGACCACAATACAATAAACCACCCATGAAGAGACCATCTAATTTTTCCACACAAATGTCTCTTAAACAACAAAGAAACTTTCATATAGAAACAGGAAACCGACAAGACCAATACCAGCACGACCCATACTACCAAGACGAACAGGAGTACTCGCAGGACCAGTACTACCAACAAACCTGGACTCCCACTTCCCAGGAGTACGAAACGGCTTTAGAGATGGAAGAAAGCGGACAGTCATTCCAGGATTACGACAACCAAAATCCAGGAAATGATACTCAACATCATATCGATATTCATTTTTTAGGATGAATAGTTCTTCGCTGCCATATGTTGAATGCAAAACGAAGAACGGTAAAATTTTAAAAATGTTAATCGATACTGGATCGAGTAAAAATTATATCCAACCTTGTCACGTCTTAAGGCAAATCCCTAACGAACAACCATTTCTTGCGAACTCTATAGCAGGACAAATACAAGTCACTCACCATACAATTATAAATTTATTTGGCAAAAATTATACAAATGTAAAATTTTTTATACTTCCCACTCTGAAATCCTTTGACGGCATAATTGGCAACGATAGCCTTAAGGAACTTCACACTACAATAAACATTCACGACGACACTCTAACATTTGGCAATAGTATCAAAATTAGAATTAAACAACAACTTTCCCCATCGGTCTACAAAATTGACATTAGGACGGACCACATGACAATAACACAGAAACAACACATAAATAATCTCACAAACAAATACCCTCATTTATTCGTAGAGCCAGACGAAAGACTTACTTATACAACGACCGTACTAGGAGAAATCAGGACTTCTTCGGACACTCCGGTATATACCAAATGTTATCCCTATCCACTAGCAATGAGAGATTTTGTAACAAAAGAAATATAAGATTTATTAAATAACGGAATTATCAGACCATCCCGTTCGCCTTACAACTCACCTGTTTGGGTTGTACCTAAAAAATTAGATGCCTCAGGACAAAAGAAATATAGGCTTGTAATTGATTATAGGAAATTAAATACATTGACAATAGCAGACAGATACCCCATCCCAGAAATTAATGAAGTAATTTCACAACTTGGAGACAACAAATATTTTTCTGTTCTTGATTTAAAGAGTGGCTTCCACCAGATTCCTTTGAAGGAATCCGACATTGAGAAGACAGCTTTCTCGATTAATAACGGCAAATATGAGTTCACTCGACTTCCATTCGGTCTTAAGAACGCACCAGCTATTTTCCAACGAGCGTTAGATGACATACTGAAGGATCACATAGGCAAAATATGTTACGTCTACATAGATGACATAATAGTATTTGGCAAGGATGAGCAATGTCACCTTCAAAATGTCGAAACAATATTCCACACGCTAGAAAATGCGAACATGAAGGTCCAATTGGACAAGTGCGAATTCTTCCGCAAAGAAGTTGAATTTCTAGGCTTCATTATATCACCCACAGGCATAAAAACCAATCCCACCAAAGTAAAGGCAATCCAAGAATTTCCGTGCCCAAAAACACTGAAAGACTTGAGGTCTTTCCTTGGCCTATCAGGCTATTATCGACGCTTCATCAGAGATTACGCAAAGTTAGCGAAACCTCTGACCTCGCTTTTGAGAGGGGAAGAGGGACGCGTGTCCAAAAATGCCTCCAGCAAAAAGCCGATAGTGTTTGATAAATACGCTTTTGAATCCTTCAACAAAATTAAATCCTCCCTAATATCAAAAGAAGTTATACTATCATATCCAAATTTCACACAAGAATTTTACCTTGAAATGAAGTATAAGCCAGGAAGGACAAACGTCGTAGCAGACGCACTATCAAGACCTCCCCAGACCGACATTAATGCTCTTTCAATTACAGACCATAGTAACGAAAGCTCTTCTCATCTCCTTATCCCAGCTACAGAAGCCCCTATCAATGCTTTTAAAAATCAACTATTCTTACTATTCGGCAACGAGAACAGCTACACATTTCAAATACCATTCCCTACTTTCCATAGACACATAATCACAAAACAAAACTATTCTACACAAGACATCATCGACATATTCAAACGATACTTAGACCCAGCACTGATAAACGGACTACACACGACAGAAACTCTTATGGACAAAATACAGGAAATATACCCACTTCACTTCAGTAATACAAAAATCCGCTACACGCAAACTTTTCTTAAAGACATCGCATCCGAAACGGAACAGGAGCAAATTATCATAAAAGAACACCAAGAGCACATAGAAACAGTAGAGAAAATAAATCTCAAATTTTACAGAAATCCTATTTCCCAAGTATGCATTCCAAAATCGAGAAAATCGTCAAACAGTGTTCTACCTGTCGTGAACAGAAATATGACAGACATCCTCCGAAACCCCAAATCCAAGAGACCCCCATTCCACAGGCTCCAGGAGAAATTGTCCACGTTGACATTTATTCCACCGAGAAGAACCTCATCCTCACAGCTCTAGATAAATTTTCAAAGTATGCCCGGGTTAAAATTATCCCATCAAAAGCAATAGAACATATAAAGGATCCAATAAGAGAATTAATGATCGCTTTCGGAATACCAAAACTTGTTGTAATAGACAACGAGAAATCGCTAAATTCTGTTTCTATATCATCCCTTCTCAAAGACCAAATGTCTATAGATATTTACACCACACCTCCCTATAGCAGGACCAGCAATGGACAAGTTGAAAGGTTCCATAGCACACTCTCCGAAATAATGAGATACATCAAAGCCAACTCCACAGGTATATCATTTGAAGAATTATTATTCAAATCAGTTCAGGAATACAATTCATCAATTCACTCAACGACAAAAAACAAACCCGTAAACATTCACTCTGACCCACAGCAAATAGAAGACCAACGACAAAAGAATATTACCCTGCTTAAGAAAACACAAGAAAGATATCTTTCATACCACAATAAAAATAGATCAGAAAATAAGGACTATAGCCCAGGAGAAATAATTTACGTTAAAATAAATAACAGATTAGGATCAAAACTGACTCCGAAATATAAAAAAGAAATAATTTCCGAAAATATGAGGACAACAGTTAAAACAACATCAGGAAGAATAATTCACAAAAGACTAATTAAAAATAACTAATGCTTACTTTTAGAAAAAATGGACACCGTTAGATACATCCTCCTCTTGACCACTATTGCAACCAGTTTCGCGAGCATAGAGATTTTGGACTATACAAACTCTTACCTAGTGACAATAAATAACGGACTAGCTAAAATACAGGACGGAACGTTTAGACTAATCCATATAATTGACATCAACAAGTACGAACAACTTTTAACAGAGATACATGACCATATAACGGACAAAATCCCCAAGGACACTTTCCTTTATCCAATTCTTAAACATGAAATAACTCAAACTCTTGAAATCCTCGATACCCTAAAACCCACTAAAGCATCCCGAATCAGAGAGTCAATAAACATACTAGGTACCGCATGGAAATATCTGGCAGGATCACCAGGCCATGACGACCTTGAAATCATTAATAACAATCTTATAAACCTAAACCAAAATAATAATAAACAAGTAATAATAAACGAACTTTCTACTAACAGAATTAACAACATAACGAATGTAATGAATATAATTTCAAATGCAATAAGGAAAGATGATAATGTAATAAACGAAATTGTAATTGAGTTAATTAATGTAAAATATGCCATTCAATGGGCAAAAACAAATGTCTTGAATACATTAATATTAAACGAAGAAGAAATAAAAATTGCACTAGGAAAATTAAGAGAAGAACAAATGCCATTTAACAACGCAGAGGAAGCGTTAGAATTTTCAAAAATAAATGTACTAAGTAAAGAAATGTTAATAATTTATATGATAAAAATACCGCTTACAAATAGCGAAATATTTAGAAGAATAATAATAAGGCCAGTTGTTGCTGTTTAAGCCTTTAGAATAAGTGTTTGCTCTACTACAATTATCTTTTTAAGAATTTCTGAAATAAAAACAAATTCGTACTTTAAAATGCAACCGTGACCCGAACATGTACACGTCGTTGATTTGGCCGAACTGATTTGAATATAGCCGTTCGTTATTTCAGAGACGTACGAGGACACGGATAAGTAAGACATAATAATTTGCTCTTGAATATTACCATAATTTATTTAATTTACAGATATTAAAACCTCTCCCTACATCTCATCTGTATAAAATCATTTGAAAATATACATTGGTATTAAAGTGCGTTATTAATATATCCGTGTTTCATTTTGAATCACATCGTTAGCCGCCACCTCGTGCGAAACTCTAAAGTTGCTACTGTGCCAGCAACATTATTTTAATATTTATCCTGATTTCCTTAACGGTTCGCACAGCGATAATCTATGAAATCATTGGACCTGCAACGCCGCAACCAAGAAACTTCCGAAGAAGAACAACGCAATATGGCCGACAACAACAGCGAAAATAGTTCGAACAGCGGTGACGAAGTTGATTGCACAATTGTGCAACAAGATAGCACAATGGACGATCTGCGCGAACAAATTAAATTACTGCAGAAATCGCTTGCTGCATCAGAGCAAGAGAAGCTCCACTTAAAAGAAAAAATGAATCGTCAATCTGCCGACGTTAATGCCACCGAGGCCACTTCCGCCAGCTTCAAAAATGTCGAAGCTCCCACTCTCAGCCCTATTCTTGCTAACTACTCAACAGCCTTGCCTTCAAATTGCTTCGAGGCCAATCTAGGTACGGCCGGTCACTCAACTAACGCTACCCCTGTCAGCGAAAATGCCATCGTAACCTTTGCCGGCGTAAACTATGCCAACGCCACTTCTGTCAACGCCAACGGTTCGTATCCAGTTTATGATAATTTTGCTACAAATTACTCTCCAATGCAGTCTAGCCAAAACTTCGCAGCTACTCGTCACATAACAAATTATTCGTCAATCAACCGAAGCGCCACAACTTCAACAGTTAGGCCATCTAATATGCCACACATTTATACGCCAAACACATCAACAGTTCCTGCCGCCCAACCTAGTTTGAACACGGGATGCTATTCACAAATACAAACAAGAAAAATATTGGATTTGCCTGACTTCCACGGTTCGCCCGAGGAATGGCCTATGTTTTATGTTGCCTTTACGGAAACTACTAACATGTATTCTTACACAAATTTAGAAAACCTATTACGCTTGCAAAAAGCGTTGAAAGGTAAAGCCCGACAGCAGGTGGAATCGTTGCTAATCCACCCCAATAGCGTGGATGCTGCGATGAAAACTCTCGAATTTCATTACGGCCGACCTGAATTGCTAATCCGTAGTCAAATTGCAAAGGCCCGCTCGTTTCCTGCTGTAACCGGAGGAAGAATAACTGAAATCCTCAACCTCAGTGCAATGGTCTCTAATTTAACAGCCTTCTTAGAAAATTCCGGAGCTATACCGCATCTCAATAATCCGACTCTGCTTGAGGAACTTGTTTGCAAGCTGCCAGTGAACAAAAGAGAAGAATGGTTTCGACATATCTTTAATTTACAAATGCCTTATCCCACTGTGCGTGATTTCTGCAATTGGCTGCAGCAAATTGCTACTTACGTGTCTATGTTCACCGATGCCATGCTACCAAAGAATCCAGGAAATGAACAGGTTAGTAATAAAGTTAAAACTTCATCAAAACCAGTTATGACTGCCATCAATATTGAGAAAATGTGTTCAATGTGCAAACAAAACCATCAGCTGTATCAGTGTCAAAAGTTTAAAGATATCGATTATCATAATCGTTGGAATTTCGTCAAAACAAATCGATTATGCTTTTGCTGTTTGGAACCTGGACATAATATGCAAAAATGTTATAAACGCCGGCCTTGTAATATTTTGTCATGCAACAAGTTCCACAACCGATTACTTCATAAGGGAAAAGAAGATACTAAAGACAGCACCGATATCGAGAGCACAGCTGTTGCCACAGTCAGTGGATATCAAACTATGCAACAACAGTCTGTTAAGCAATATGAACAGTGCAACCAGACACTGTTAAAGTATTTGCCAGTCAAACTGAAAGGTCCGAAAGGGGAGATAAGTGTCATCGCCTTCATCGACGAAGGAGCGAAGATATCACTGCTAGAGGAGAAAGTAGCAAACGCAATCGGGTTGAAAGGCAAAACCGACATGCTTCGTCTGAAATGAAACAAGAACAATTAAAGCAATGAATTTTGACGACGGTTTTGCCGTCCACAAAACAAACTTGGGTTGGACAGTGTTTGGTTCGAACGAAGAATGTAATAGTGATGACACTATTTGTCATGTAGATATAGATATTTGCAAGGCGTTCGAAGACAACAAACAAATAGCAGAATACTTTGCTGCTGAGAACTTTGAAATAAAGCAATTGCCAATAATAAAATCTGACGCGGATAAAAGAGCACAAAAGCTACTTGAAGATACTACTAAATTTAAATCTGGTAGATATGAAACTGGTCTGCTGTGGCGTAGTGAAGAGGTTGAATTTCCTGAAAGTTTTTCGATGGCAGTGAAACGTCTTGAACAAGTCGAAGCAAAAATGGCAAGGGATTCTGAGTATGCGGAATGGTACAACAACAAAATTAAAGAGTACGTAGAAAAAGGCTATGCGAGAAAGATTACGCCTTTAGAGGCAAGCGTAAAAAACCAACGTACGTGGTATTTGCCACATTTTGTTGCATGTAATATTAACAAAGGTAATAAACGTAGATTAGTATTTGATGCAGCAGCCAATGTAAACGGCATGAGTTTAAATAGTGCACTCATGAAAGGACCAGACGAATATCACCCAAAACCACTTGTGTCAATACTATTTAAGTTCCGGCAGGGTCGTGTCGGGGTATGTGGAGACATCCGTGAGATGTTCCACCGCATTCTCATCCGTAAGGAGGATGAGAACTCGCAGCGTTTTCTTTGGAGAGGGGGCGATAAAGTCAACCAGCCCGATGTATACGTGATGTGCGCTATGATTTTCGGATCAGTTAGTTCTCCATGTTCGGCGCAATTTGTTAAGAATTTGAATGCAGTAAAATATCAAGATTGTTCGGCAAGAGCAGTAAACGCTATAATCAACCGTCATTATGTCGACGATTATATGGACAGTTTTCATGCCGTCGAAGAGGGTGCCAATGTAACAAAGCAGGTGATAGATATTCACTTCAGTGCAGGGTTTGAATTACGGGGAATAATATCTAATGCAAGCGAGGTTATGGAAGCTGCAACCAGCAATGCGCAACCGCTGTTGCCGATAATTCACAATCCTTGTCGGAGTGAATTCGCGTCAGAGAAGGTGCTCGGTATGCACTGGAACCCAACAAAGGATTATTTGTTTTTTAAGTTGCTTTTCGCTAAAGTATCGAAGTCAGTCCTCGACGGTACAAGGCGGCCAACAAAAGGCGAAATCTTAAGCGTACTAATGTCGATTTTTGATCCTCTCGGGTTTCTTTGCACTGTGGTGTTGCGTGCCAAAATATTAATGCAAAGGTTATGGCAACGTAATATTGGTTGGCACGAGCCAATTCCTGATGACGTTTACGAGAAATGGTTAGATTGGTACAGAAGTTTGAGCTGTATTGAAGATTTTCAGATGCCAAGGTGTTACAACCCGAACTTTCTCGAGCCAGACTCTGACGTGGAACTACACGTTTTTGTGGATGCGAGCGAACTTGCATTCGCAGCTGTTGCATTCTGGCGCATCACCCATAAAGGTTCTACCGTAGTGTCGTTCGTCACTGGAAGGTCAAGATGCAGTCCGTTGAAACCGATTTCCATTCCAAGGCTGGAACTCCAATCAGCTGTACTCGGAGTACGGTTGAAAGAAGCAGTCGTTAATAGTCATGATGTTAAGCCAAGTTCAGTGACTTTCTGGTCGGATTCGAAAACAGTTGTCCAGTGGGTGAGGTCGGATGCAAGGCGCTATAAGCAGTTTGTAGCTCATCGTATAACGGAAATTCTGCAATCATCAGATGCATCTCAGTGGAGGTGGGTACCAGGTAAATACAATCCTGCCGACGACGCTACCCGTATTAAGGCGTTCAATATAAATGGTAAGTGGTTGAATGGTCCACCATTTTTAAAATTAAGCAAGAACGAATGGCCCGTCATGCCCGGCGATCTGAAACGAGATGGGTGCGAGGAAGAAGTACGTTCGAAGGAGTTGTATTCAATACACAAAGTTGAAGAGTCTATATTCTTTCACAGATATTCAAACTATTACAAATTTCTAAAAGTCATGGGTTGGGTCCTGCACGCTGTTAGAAAATTTCGTGAAAACAGCTATGCCATCCCAAAATTGTTAAACGCGTCCGATATAAAAAGCGCTGAGGCATTAATTTGCAGATTGGTTCAGGAGACGGAATTCTTTAACGAAATCAAATCCATTCAAAGTGGGTTGCCTGTAAATAAATCTAGCCCGCTATATCAATTAAATCCTATCGTAGACGATGATGGTATCGTGCGACTTGGTGGACGTATAGATTATGCAGCATGTGTTCCGATATCCACAAAACGCCCTATAATTTTGCCAAAGGGTCACGCACTCTCAAAACTAATCGTAAGACATTTTCATGAAGTATATTATCACCATAATTTTGAAGCAACAATCTGCGCAATTCGGTACAAATTTTGGATCCCGAATATACGCCATCTACTTAGGTCCGTCAAAGCAGGTTGCCAAGTTTGTAAGAACCTTACAGTTATTCCGGAGACGCCGCAAATGGGACAATTGCCAGTCGACAGACTTACTCCGTTCGTGCGTCCGTTTTCCTATGCAGGTATCGACTACTTTGGACCCGTTCTTGTTGCAATAGGCCGCCGTCAAGAGAAACGATGGGTCGCGATCTTCACGTGCCTTACAACAAGAGCAATTCACTTGGAGTTAGCTCGAGATCTTTCCACAGACGCTACCATCATTGTTCTTAAAAATTTTGTTAATCGAAGAGGTATTCCGGTCCGAATAAGAAGTGATAGAGGCACGAACTTCGTTGGTGCCAGCAAAGAAGAATGGGTGTGTGTTGAGCAAGGCATAGCATCCGAATGTAATCGTCGAGGCATTGAATGGTTTTTTAACACTCCTGCGAATCCCTCCGCAGGTGGGGTATGGGAAAGGATGGTACGCATCGTAAAGAGAGTTTTGTCGTTCACTTTAAAGGAACGTGCACCGCAGATTGAGACGCTGCAATGTCTGTTAATAGAAGCAGAGAATTTAGTAAATTCTCGCCCGCTGACTCACGTGCCGATTGAGAGCACAGATGCGGAGCCTCTTACGCCGAACCATTTTCTTTTGGGTTGCCCTAACTTCGTACAAACTACCGCTGTGCCAGAACAGGTGTGTCTACGGAAGCAGTGGCGAATAACGCAGCAATTAAAACAAACGTTTTGGAAACGTTGGATGTTGGAGTATCTTCCAGTTTTGACTCGCCGCACAAAATGGCATAAAAGGGTGAAGCCCATAAGTGTCGGCGATATAGTCATAATATGCGATGACAATGAAAGCCGCGGTCAGTGGAAACGCGGTATCGTAGTCGAAGCTAAACCAGCCGCTGATGGTCAAGTTCGATCCGTCCTCGTGAAGACAACTTCCGGAAACTTACGACGACCAGCATCCAAGATAGCAGTCCTTGACGTTATTGGTGATTCTCTCGAGCCCGATTCGAATCACGGGGGGCAGAATGTTGCTGTTTAAGCCTTTAGAATAAGTGTTTGCTCTACTACAATTATCTTTTTAAGAATTTCGTACTTTAAAATGCAACCGTGACCCGAACATGTACACGTCGTTGATTTGGCCGAACTGATTTGAATATAGCCGTTCGTTATTTCAGAGACGTACGAGGACACGGATAAGTAAGACATAATAATTTGCTCTTGAATATTACCATAATTTATTTAATTTACAGATATTAAAACCTCTCCCTACATCTCATCTGTATAAAATCATTTGAAAATATACATTGGTATTAAAGTGCGTTATTAATATATCCGTGTTTCATTTTGAATCACATCGTTAGCCGCCACCTCGTGCGAAACTCTAAAGTTGCTACTGTGCCAGCAACACCAGTTAAGAAGCCGAACAACATTGTTATGAATATTAAATATAAAGAAATTATTAAAGGTAAAAATTCAATCTATGGGATTAAGAAACCATGCGAAAAATATAATAATGTAACAATTTGTGAAAAAAAATGCTTAGTAGATTTAAGTTTACCTAGAATAATAAACAGTTTAAATTCCACCTGCACTACAATCACGAGTCACGCTATTCCTATAATAGATAAGCGAAGAAAAATATCCGAAATTGAAAGAAGAAATTTTCAAATTGTATTCGATGATGGGATCGACTTATAATTGTGAAAGTGCATTTTCCACTTTCAAATTAATTCAAAATAAGCAAAGAAACACGCTTTCTGACCAACATCTTACCGATCTTCTACGCATTAAGGAGTATAAAGGGGAAATCAATATTGATGATGTATTATCGAAATGAGCCATTTAGTCAACGACTTTATAAATTTTCAAGTATTACACAAAAAGAATTCAATAAACATTTCTGATATTTTTTCCAAATTTGCCAATAATTTTTTTCCCTGAATGTAAATAAAAAAAAAAAATACAGTAGAAATTTGTTCAGCGTACATGGCATCGAAAATCTATAGCAATGTTTGTGCAGCGCAAACGTAAAATGTAGTAGTATTGAGGCATGCGCACCACTGCATTAAGGCCATTAATTACGTATTTGATGATTGACTGATCATCCAGTGCACCCTGTCTACTGACAGCCAAAATACGATAATAAAACGACTCGGGCGTTTCGTTCAACATACGGCGCATATTCATGAGTTTCATATGAATTTCTGCAATATTTACTTTTGCAGGAAATTCTCGTAAAAAGTCATTAACAAACTGTTCCCAGTCAACATACACTATAGGTACAGATTCTAACCACAACTTGGCACACCCTTTAAGCTTTGCGCTGACTGCAAACAACAGCACACGATCTCTAGAACCATAAGCTTGACGAAGCTGCTCAATTCGTCCTATAAATTGAACGGACGACAAGTCTTTCTCACTCGGATCAAATGCTGGCAGAATAGCAATAACGTCTTGCACCTTGCAGAAGTCAACCTCTACACAGCTGCTCGTTTCAATAAAATTGTGTTGGTGTAGGTATTGTACTTTAACACGCATATGTTGGCATTGTTGTGTTTGTCTCAGCAAACTGCACTTGTCGCGGCATCGACAACACATTTGTATTTCGGCGTGGTATTGTTGTCTCTACACGGTTCGCAGAATACATCGCCGCATGATTTGTTGAGGCAAGCATATAGCTCGCCATCGCTGGTTCATTATTGATTATCGGCTGCTGCATATTAGCACAAGGGAGAGGCAAGACACGAGTCGCTCGAACTTCTCCTGTGTACATTTCCCCAGGGTATGGTAATGGCAGTGAATTATTAGAGTAAGAAGGTCGACATGTCCTCGCCAGCACTTCCCCTTCTCCAACTGTCGGCAAAATTTCGTCGTGTTTCACGACTTCCAACATCGTTTGGCGTTGCCTCGAACATTCTGGAAGCTTGGCATAACGGCACCTGCGCGTCCAAATCAGCCTGCTTTGGTGATGATGCAATAGCTGTACCAGGAAAATTATTCCCTGTCACCATTTCCTGAACTTCTCTTGAATTGGTACTGGTAACTGTACAATCGATTCACCGCGTAATGAGTTTATTGTGCATTCTAATTCACGCAACCGCCGTTCGACGCTCCCATTCAGAGCGCTTTCGAAACTCTCGTTAAATCGTTGCGCACATAGCCTGTCAACAAGCTTAGCTTTGTTGCCGGCGGTGGGCAGTCCCAGTTCGCGGAAACGCTGACGTAATTCTACAACAGATAAATCACTTACATACATATGTTCTCCATTTCGATTTTACACGAGTAGGCGACTTTAAAAACGCACTTTTTACTTGGGATCTTTTTATGTATGTATGTATATTGTGTTCGTTTTTATGTTTAGTAGTCAGGGTTACAGCGTTACATTTCTAGGACTTGACACTTCGTAAAAAATTTTATGACGAACCGCAAAATCATAACAAAATATAGAAATTTATATGTATTCCTCTATCCGTCCGCTTGAAAATGGTATACCTCAAGGCTCACCGCTTTCTGTAGTTCTTTTCTCAATTGCGTTTAACAAAGTTAGTGATATCAAAGCCGCATACAAAAGCATTGAATTCATTGCTTACGCTGATGACTTCAATTTAATTAAAAAATTGGGGAAAAATAAGAATATGTCAATCGATATTCGAGAATTAATAAACGACATGTCAGAATGGTGACAATACTCAGGAGTCCAACTTTTCGGGACAAATGCAAGCATTTACACGTATGCCGAAAACACGGCTGCAGTTGCAATGTTCTCACAGGAAAATTATATGTCTCTGTTGTTACACAAATTAAAGTGCTGGGAGTGACATTCAATCAAAGGTATAACTGGAATGACCATGTATCCTGCTTGCGGAATTCATTAGTAAAAAAGTTAAACGTCATAAAATGTCTCTCTTCTTCCAAATACAACTGTAACATTTCCTCTCTTATATCAACAATACACGCACTAATATTATCCAAAATTAATTACGCCATATTTCTTTATGGCTTTGCTGCTAAATCTCAACTTTCTCATATAAAAACTATTCTAAACTCTGCCTTACGTTTATCCTTTGGGGCTTTTCGCTCTACTCATGTTAACAACTTGCTATTCGAAGCCAATTTTAAAACTATAGAGATCCTAAAACTTTCTAAAACAATTCTTAACAGTCGAGACACTCCACTTTTTAAAATAGTAAGTAGAGCTGGAAAAAGTAAACTAAAATATAAAAAAACTTGTCCAGTCATTTGTAGAGCTATTAATGCCTGCCAACAAATAAACCTTTCCATTTTTCCAACAAAAAAAATAACTTCTTCTATCCCACATTGGCTTTTAAATAAATCATGTGTAAATACTAGCCTCCACAAATTCAATAAACAAGCTACTCCACCTATTGTCTACCGTAATCTATTCAACGAATTGGCCAACAAATTCGTTGAATATTCCTTTATATACACAGATGGTTCGAAGACTAGTCTTACTACTTACTTGCTACAGTAGATATAGAAAATGTTGCAAAAATGTCCTCATTTTTAAAACGAACGAAATTATATCACCATAAAGACATAAGAAACATATATATATATATATTAAAACTTTTACATATGTACACATACAATTACATTTATAAAAACATCTCTGTTACATATACATACATATGTAATTAGCGTAAGGCCTGTGTTGCTATCGCTAGAAATTGCACTAGCTTTTAATTTTTAATTATAAGTTAAGTTTTGTATAAATAAATAAAAAAATATTTCGGCTCCCATAGAGCCCCGCCCTCCTTGATCTAATCCTACATTAATGTACGCATGAAAATAATACAGGAATAAATTATACAAATATTACCCGCTGTCTCTCTTTTCCTGATCTATGTAGACGCTCGAAGCAATTTATTTCTTTAGAAAAGCTTTCCCATTGTCCGTAATTCTGCAATTTTGTTTGACCGAAATTCTGCGTCCCCCTTGCTATTAGCGGATTGGACTGCATTAAATGACTACTTATTAAATTATTTTTATAGTATCGATAACTTTCAAGTTTAGGCGACTGCTCTTGCTTTGCAATTACTTGCCAATTCGTTCAAAGCGAGCAAAATCGAAAATAATGGCGGAAAAATCGTATGTACCTGAATTTATTATATATAGTTATCGATACTATAAAAAGAGATGTCTGTAATACCTAACATATCCAAATACGCAACTAGACTCAGTACTCAGTAGTAGGTTGCTATACGTAACACAAATTTTAGTAGATATATGTACATATGTATGTACATACATATGATTGCCTTGCGGCTACTACTCTCATGCTACTCTCCATGCATAATAGAGGCATCAGTTTCTCAATAGTACAAAGAAGAGAAGTAGCATTGACTAAGAAATTGGAATGGCTCCAAAAAATTTGGCTTGAAGGATTTTCAGAGAAACTCTTGTCTGCACCCTTGTTATCCATCTCCACCACAGGGTGGATAACTGTGATCTGGTGGGTAAGTCAAAATTTGCCTTTCACACGTTCGGTGGTGTCCAGGATTTCGAAATGAAAAACTCTAGTTAATATATAAATTAACACGCAATTATTTATATTATATTATGTTTTATTCTTCTAGTTTCCAATGTATAATACCAAAAAACTTTTAGCCTATTCATATTATATATTTCTCGTACAATTCTTCGCCTCTCGTGGACAGTTTTAGTGACCTGAGTTGTCGATGTGAGTTCTCGAGTGTGTGTCATGTCGGTTGATAACTTGCCTTTTTCTGACAATGGCATCGACCCAATGTTATCATTTCTTTTATCATACCGATCAAGTTCAAGAGGTAGGGTACACCCAAGCTTTAATTTGTCAGTTGAATAGACGGAATTGAACTTCTCGCTCATTTTTATACCACAGATATCACGAAGAAAATTTTGCCTTTTGCCAAGCACCTTGGCTGCAGCAGGTTCGTTGCGAACACAACTAAGTCATCAACAGTATAGTTGTTCGGCGATAAATGTTTACTGCCGAAACACTCATTCCATTTATTTTGCTGTTCTTGGGATTTTTCACTTAAGAAATTACACTTGCCCAATCGCAGTGTTAACCCGTTCGTCAATGATAGGCATTGGAAACCGTTGCTTCCGTTTTTCCTACGGTCTTGCCCATAAAAAAACAACGTCCGAAGTTTTGCAACAATTAGTTTAAAAAACCAATCTCACCGTCCGTCATTTTTATATTTGTATTGAGTTCTGTTTTATAAACCGCATAGTTTTTCCTTCAATTACAATTTCATTTTCATTCGAATTCAAAACATCGTGAGTTAGTAATATCGGACATTCGATCATACTATCATCAACAATTAGCGCGTGTTTTGTACAATCAGTACCATCAATTGTCACAATTGACTTTAATTTTAGATTATATTGATACTGGCCATTGTGTGTCCTTAACAACAACAAAAAAAGTATCTGGTTGTGCGCTGAGTTTGGGATCCTGCAACTACTGCGGGTTCAACCTGCTTCATAGAAGGTTCTATCGAGTGTATATATTGTGCGAAAGACTGGGCCTACTACTTTGAGCTTAGTAAGCAAATAAACAGTATGGAAATGCGGTAGGAGAAGAGGAAGGCCTCTTCAACGTGTGAGAGACCAGATGGAGAAGGACTTGGACTTGGTTTCACTTGGTGAAATCGTCCGAAGTCGCCTAGGCGATTATAGCGCCAATTAAGAAGAAGAAGCTACCATTTTGCACGTAAAATGTTTTTAAGATTCTGCATTTGTAGCTTCGCATTTTTTTAAATTTCATTTCCCTTTCATTTTGGACCTAATATCTGGGGCCAGTAATGATCGAATTATACATATGTATAATTATACCACGCGTTTAATAATAAAAATAATTAATTCAATTAATGGCGAGAAGAACGAATTCGGTCCAGCAGAATACTAAGCTCCACAAAAATAGTGAAAATATGTACATAACTTCTTATATGGCTTTTGTATACCAAGGAGTAAACTTTGATTGTATTTCCCCACAAAAGATCTTATTTGAAGCACTTCCCTTTAGTAGTTAAAGCTAGAACTCCTCACCAGTCTTTTCAGGCATTGTGGTTTCCGAAGTTGTTCAGATTTTACAAGCGATTGAGGCTTTAGAATTTGGCGCCTCCGCTTAGATGTGCGGCAGTTAACAAGAAAAACATGAACAAAAGGAATGCAATTTTAAAAATATGCAACTTTCTTCACCGAAAGGAAGATTTGATTCATTTTAGAAACATATAGATAAACTGCACCGGTTACCGTTCGCTAGCACTCTTGCACTAAACAGCTTTGAGCTTTGTTTGAGTCGTTTCTACAATTTTAGTACATTCATCGAACAGACATAAAAGGGTACACAAAAATGTAGAGGATTTCCGCAAAGTAATTGTCGAATAAAAGAATCCGCTGAAAATAAGTATACTTATTTGAAACACTTTCAATTAGTTTAATGTATTGTAGACCTACTTTAAGGACACATCAACATAATATCAAAAGTTTCCGTTCATTTTATGGTCCAAATTGTATGCAAAATTTGCATGAAACGTTGAAAGAGTTATCAATTGTTTCGTTGCCGTATTCACACGTACCAGAACCAAGTTCGATACAGCCGTCAGAAGAGTCTGGAACGCCTGGGAAAATTTAAAGTTTAAGGCATTATGGGATTTTCGAACTTTAGCAACGCCTGAAAAGACTGGTGTGGAGTTTTAGCTTAATGTGCCAAATATTCTTAAAATATAATACACAATTTAATATATTTTTAAAGTAAAATGTTCAATAATTGAAAATGCCGTTTTACAAAGAATTTATTTTAAATTAAATTGTTTTATACTTGGAAATGTCCTTTTACAAAGAATTTATTTCCTATATGTTGTATTATTCTTAATGACTCACTTTCTTCGCGAACTCCTTGTGGTTGTGGACATTGAATGCTTTCATACTCCGTGCGTCCAAAACTTGCACTGTAGACCGCGATACGAGAGTAAGGGTTGCATTCCAGCTGAGCTACTTCGTTGTGGCAGGCAACTTTACTGCGAAATTCATCTGCACAGATTATAAAAAAATTAAATCAGTATATGTATTTATAAAGTGAAAAGTCTATAAGTAATGTTATACCCCACAATATAAGGTATCTGTAAATATGAGGAATTTTTTACAAATCAAACACCATTTCTGGCTTGACAATTTAGATTCGTACCAAAAATTTTTTTTAGAGTCTATACTGAAAATAAACAGACACTTATACGAGGTTTTTATTGAAAAACTTTTTTTTTCGAAAATATAACTATTTTGAATTTCAATGCCTTATCCAATTCTGTTACATGTTAAGTTCATTATCTCTGGTTCTACTGATGATGTCGTTACAATTTTTTTAGAAAGATGGGTCGTTACTAGTTTAAGAGTGAGAAAATATTTGCTCTTCACGTTACGCGGGCAGCGCGCTCAAATACTGAGTGCATAAAGTTTTATTAGAGTCATTGACACTGTAGGTGTAAACTTTGTCTTTCGAAATCATCATTTGTTTATGTTTTTACTAATAAAACAACTTTGTCAAGTATATATATATATATGTTGGATATAAATATGTATTCAGAGATTGTTTAAATTTTACTAAACGTTCTCGTGCGATTTAACCTGAAAACGATAAAAACGTAAACAGGATAACATCCAAAAGTATGAAACGAAGTAGTATTTAAGTATTTATTCCACTGTTTTACGCCTGTACAATAGTTTTTTATACAAACGAAGTACGCATTATTAATATAAATATGTACAATAAAATCGAGGGGAATAAATCCTGTATCGAGAGAAAACTTATTTCTAAAACTATATATGTATGTACATATATGTAAGAAATTCGAAATTCAATAGTGCCATTTGAATTTACAAAAGATCGAATGATTATTCAAGAAGCGCTTTTAATTACGATACCATCACACAACATTATATCGTAAGTTCCTTCTCACGCTAGAATGCTTTACAAGAATATTCATGTAATAGTTGACAAAATGTGAAGTGTTCCTGATATACTATGTACATAAATGTTCCTGAAAAATGATGATTTCGAAAGACAAAATTTATACCTAGTGTCAGTAACTAATAAAATTTTATGCACTCAGTGCAACGTGAAGAGCAAATATTTTCTCACTCTTAAACTAGTGAAAAATACCTTTTGTAGCTAAAACATTACGAATACGATAGTAATACATTTTTCAATCGATTTCGTTGCTGTTAACATTATGATATTTTTAAAACAATTCAATTATTATTATTTTAAAAGTACTCACTTTTAAGAAACAACATTCATGTGTCTGAAACCTTTAAAATAAAGAAAGAATTGCAACGATATCATCAGTAGAACCAGAGATAATGAACTTAACATGTAACAGAATTGGATAAATCATTGAAGTTCGATTACGTGTCTTTTAATATTCAATAAGAACTTCATAAAAAAAATTTCAGGAGATTTGGATAGGGGGAAACTGTTTTGGTCCAAATCCGTACTATTTGTAAAAGAACTCAGTCTCATCCCAATTCACTAAATTTGAGGCTTTCACTTAGAGACAGTTTTTGTGACTTGAGACGATTTCGGTACTCAGTAATCAACTGTCTCAAAAAATTTCGCTAAAGACTGTGGTGAAAAGCAATAGAGACAATCAGCTGTAGGTGTATTCATCTAGATATGCACAATCAACCCCAATAGAAATGCGTTTATCGATACTACACTTTATACTTTTTCAATTCTTTCTCTTTAAAAATTTAAACAATATGGTTATCGTAAAATTAACATTGAAATTAACTTCAATAAAAAATGCTTTATAGACTTTTCTTAAATAGCGTTTTCGATCTAAATCGAACATCCTGATTTCTATCCCATTTGCAATAGAAGGTATATGGATATCGCCCAAAAGATATAGTCAGACATAGCAAATGTAACGTGTTTTCCATTCTTTAGTTCTATATTCTTTGTACATGCTCACACATTTGAGCCGGAAATATGTCGTTCACAAATAATAAAAGCCTAAAGCGGATGCTAAATAAAACCCTTTTGCCTTGCGTGTCGTTTGTAACTTTCTCAGAAAATCGAACAACGCAAAAGGGATACCACAATAAACACTTTGGCCATATTAATTTTTTGATTGTGAGAGGTTAAGAAAATATAATAATGAGAAATTATTTTGGCTAAATTTTAAATTTTTTGTAAAAATTTAATAGTAGTGTCTGTCTCGAAGCGAATGTATGAGGAGTTGGCAAACTTTCAGCATCGTTTTGGCACCAACGTTGATTATTTGGAAAACTGCATATCCTTTACATACATATATGTGTGCATTCAACTTAAGCAGTTTCCAAAGCGAACCTGTCATCCAATGCGAATAAATCAATTTATGTGGCATACCCTTTATAATAGAATCGTGAGTATATAGATTCCAAAAGTCAGGTCAGCAGAGCATCTAAGCTGTCTGCTAATCTAAAATTCACACGTATTGAAATGCTTACCAAAATGCTTTTAAAGCCCGGATACCTTAATACATAAGAAGATTTCGTTTTCCCCCGAGAGGGTGAAATGAAGCTCAGTGCCTAACGTCTTTATAATGTTGTTTTTAAAAGATGTTACTCAAGTTAACACTGATTTTACGAAAATTGTATTCCGCATTGCTGATTGGTCTAAGACATCAGTAGTGCGATTCACTAACTTTAAACGGTGCGACAATCGCAATTTTTGACGACAATATTTGTCGTTTGTACTAACGATTGTTTAAAATTTAACACCTATCTCGTTGTATTTATTGAAAGTGGTATAGAGTGGCACCTCTGTCAAATTAAATGTCAAAATATTCGAAAAGCACAAAGAGGAATAAAGAAAAAGCAAACGAATGCCTGCTGCCAAATATAAATTTCAGCGTTTTTATTACATTTCATTAAAGTAAAATAAGATACATACTAGTTTATTTCAAACTACAAACGTTTACAATTCTTTTTATATACTGCAATGTTCCATTGTAGCAGAATTTCGGACTCTCCTCTGAGTGGTTTGGTAGAATAGTCAATGCAATCTATGATTCATTGTTTCACCATGCCTCCTCATAATTGAAACTAAACTATACTTCTGTTTTTATACTTGGATCCTTGATAAAAGTTTGGAATTATCATGTGCACATTAATTAAATGGTAGATGTGGTAGTTGGCATAAGCCTCCTCATGTTTCTTTGGTGGCAAAATTGATATACATATGAGTACAATCGACGGCCCCGATAGTGCCTCCCACAAAGGGTAGCGACGCTAAAGCAAGCATTTCTTTAGCAGCTTGGGTCATAGGAAACCTTTCTGCTGCATTCAAATGAAAGAGATTGTCCACATCCCGAAGCAAACTTCTATCCCATGATGGAGCGCTTAATTATTCGTCACCTCGTGATAAATTTTAGCCAAATAATCAAAGGACATTATTTAATGTTCCTTTTAAATTTCAAGAAAACAAATCAACAAATTTAAAATCTATCTTTTATTTAAGTTGAAATCACGATTTTTTTCTTTTCTCGATTGAGTTAGCAACATCGAATTTGTTTTCGTTTAGTTTTCGGTAATCGTCTAGCTAACGACAACAGCTAATTCGGCGAATGCGAAAATCGTTAAAAAAATGGCTACTGAATAGCAGCATCGTTAAAATTTTCGTTAAGATGAGTTAACCATGAGAATATCGTTAAAATAAGTTACTGAGTCGCCCTATAGGAAATCAAATTTCCGCAAACAAAACCGACACCTTCTACATTTACAAAAAAATAATTTTACAAATATCCTAGTCTTACTGGCTATAATTGATATTTTATACGGTTACAATTTCTTACATAAAAACTCTCGTTAGCAGTTAGGAATGATAGAAAACAAGATTGCATTTTCCAGGCTGAGAGCAACTGAAAGTGACTTAATTAAAGGGAGAGAAAGAGACCAAAGAAAAAATTCTAAAAAAGAAGCGGACAAACGAGAGAACGATTAAAAGTTTTTTTTGCATTTTTTGGGTAAAATGGAAGCAAAATACTTTTATGTCGTCAGCGCATCGCGAAAGGTGCAATCTTGTATCATATGATTCTTGGTAACACATTTGTAGCCGCAAGAATGGTAGAATACAAGATCACGCCTTACGCGGACCGCCAGCCTTCATGTTGTCGATTTGACAGCATCCACTTGCTGGCGAAACAATTTAATTTATTTGACACAAACAACGCTAACAAAACTTGCAATCGTACTGTCGCTTGCCCACTTCTTCTTCCTCTTCTTTTTGCGAATTTTTTCTTTGTCATCTATCATTTGCTCTGAACGCGAAAGGCCCCGTTTGCAGGACGGACATCGCCAAAGAAAATTAAAATATTGATTTTTCTAGGTTTTGAGTGATTTAGTAATATATTGTTATACTAAATCCACTGTTAAATAAAATTATTAAAGGGGTTTCTACGTTTTTTTGAAGTGAAACTTCTTTAGCGGCAGTGATTTTTTACATCGGGTAACGAAAGTAGCGTCAGAATCGCTTTACTAATTTCTGCCATTATATTTAATATTTCAGCCACTATTGTTACTTATGCTACTACTAATTTCTAACATTAATTTTTGCTTATTTCTACAGACTGGACCATACTCAAAACTGCTCTCGGGTGTACAACTCGATCGAACACATATGTAGCTGCGAGTGTGGCATTCGCTTGGGCTCAATTTTTAGCGAGGGTGATCAAACAGGCTCGAGCACACTCAACGCAGCTCTCTGGTATGTATGTATGTGTATACAAGTGCCAAAGAATATATAACTATAAGAATGAACCACGCGTTATATTTGCTATTTCTCATTGATCGACAGGGTATCGCCTTCTCTTTTCATTCAATCGTTTACTCATTTAGTTACAGGATTGGGCAACGATGGTGAATTTTTTTTAATGCATTTTTATTGAAATTTAGGTATGAAAAGATACAAAACAATTTTTTGTGGATTGCAGCTTAAATATACATTGCAATTGCTACATTTAGAGCGCGGATAACCAGTGAGGCATAGCCTGCTCCCCATTCCACCCAGTGACCAAGATTATCAAATCGTAGGGATTTTGCCGGTTCAGCAACAGAACCCAGTGATGAAGGAGTAGACTCCATCGTTGAAAGGAGTGATAACGGGCGGCCTCTTTTCCTTGGTAAAACTGTTGTTTGAGTTGCGTTCAAGAGCTCGTTAGTAATATCCAATTGAAATTTTATAAGTGGCATATGTTTTACTTCGCCGTCTGTATATTTAAGGTCTCTGCGATACAACTGCGAACTATTGTACAGAGGAACTTATACACCAGTATACTATGCGCATATACCATTTATTTGAGCGGTGGTTAATTATGTATAACTCGAGCAGCATGTCAGCAAGATCAACCCCTTCCATATATTTTTTATAACATTCAACTGTACCTGGACGAGGTATAGTAATACATTTCTTTTCTTTTCGACACCGCCTCTTGCACTCGCTCATGGGGTTTTTACCTATATAGTTCGAAACTAGTTGCATCCTCTTATTGCCATACCAACGACAAGCAATCAAGTTGTGCGTCACCTCAACTTTAAAATCGCTTGATCCACGTCCTCCATTTTGAAGCTCCTTCTCACTGCTTTGATCGGAATTTTGCAATCGTTTGCTTCGAATTGTACCAACGGATAATATACCTCTTTGCCCTAGAGCAAGAATCAAGTTTATTGACGTAAACCAATTGTCAAAGAATAATTTGGAATTTTGGTTCATAGGAATATTCGCATTTCCAAGTGGTATTACATTCTATTACCTCTGCACTCCTCCATCTCAAACTTTGCACATCAATTTTTCCAATCACCTGTACAACCTCTTCATCTTCAATTCCTTTTCCGTCGTTTTCATGGGTAATTAGTTCCTCAATCAGACCAACTTCCACATTTCAATCAAGCTTTTCAATGAATGAGAGAGATTTGAATAGTTAGCCCTTTAAGCGAGCACATTGCAACGCCTGCTGTGGCTTTGCTGGTTAAGTTTTGGCATGTAATATCAAAATTGGCCAGAGTTCAATTTCCACTCTGCGACATTTAGTTTAATTTTTTTATTCAATTTGTTATATGTAGACATACTAAATATGCATGTTCATGCATATAAATTATATGAAGGTATTCTAAATTAATAATATGCATCAATATGCATGCATTTATTAAGCAATTCATGTGCGCATCAATACATTTGCGTACATGTGCACGCGCAGTTGGCGGATCGACACAAAAATTCCCGAAAACTCGAAGGAATATTCTTTTGACGATTGTGGCATAACTCCTCTGCCGTCTCAAGTTGTCCCTCGCGATTCAGAAACAGTTTCTTTCTTCGTTTACTTATTTTTCTTCTTTTGTTTTCGTCTTTGTTTTGATTTACTACTTAATCTTCTTCTTTTTGCACACATGCAGCCGCCGTCTGTGCAATAGCCCCTCTGCTCTAAATATAGCGAAATATGGGGAAAATGGTGTTTACTGGTATGGTAGAATTAAATTCAGTGTGGTTACCAATTTTTCGCAGGTGAATTCTTTCAGTTGTTCAACAGGCTATCGTGATAAAAGTTTAACTTAAATATTAGATTTTTATGTCAAAGATCGAAATTTATTGAATTGGAAATAAAAACTCGAAATCCAAATAAACCGTTTGGTCAAAACTCCACAAAATAGTTGCTTCTGCCTGCAATTCACACGAAACAGCTGCGTTGCAAAGCCGCCATCATTAATCAAATTCATACGCCCCTCATCCATCACATTTTTCGCCACGAAGACAGAAATCTAAAAATCATAAATTGAACATTTTTGTAATTTCGGTCCAAATGCGCACAATTACAGATGGGAATGTAAGTATTTATCTTGTTGTTCTCGTAAAAGCTTCTATAAAGAAACTCATTTATTATTAATCTATTATCTTTGCTTATCATTATAAACGTGTTTTGCACGAAATCCTGCTATATATGTATGTAATTTTAAGCCCTAATTATTCCAAATCGTTGCAACCAAACGCATAGTTCGGCCCAACCGCTACGCCTACTTGCATACATGTGTACATCACATACTTATATGTATGAATGTCAATACGTAGTCTAAATTTCAGCGACATTTACATATGTCAGTGTTTACGTCTTATCACAAATGTAGCACAAGTAGCAGAATAATAATCTTAGGAGTGGAAAATCTACATCCCTTTAACAAATATTTCTACAATAGTCTAATTAAACGCAAGCATTACTATAATTAATTGTATTTTGTGAGACGTTTAATTAATCGTACTACTTTTGCGTCTTCCTGAACCAAAAATCTATTATTGTTAGTTTCCTTTGTATCATTAGTAGGGCTTATCCTTATGTGAAATGATTTGGGAGATGAAATCGTAAGAGAGGGAAGAGGTTATTGTTTGATCATCGACTAATTCAATTGCCTGCAAGTTGTTAGAAATTGGTTGGTTTTGGTTGTTTTCAGTATTTTATTTGCTTGCGTTTCTTTTTTGCCAGGCAGTTGACAGTTTTTGCACCTCATTGGGTTAGGGTAATAAGGTCTCACTTTCCTGGTATACCATGACACTTCGACTTTGTTAGGCACGTAATAGAGTTCGGAAGCGATAAATACCACTCCGCTAGGAGTATGTATACAGATGTAACATCCTGATCTCTCAAAATGTGTACAATTTCGTATTCGGAAACGTCGTTTAAACACGGAACGTAAATTGTAACTTTTGAAGAGTTGAGATTATTATAAAGGTATTGCAATTGCTCTTGACTAGTAACAGAAGATTCCCGTCTCTAAGCTCAGATATGTGAAATATCATCGCTTATGCTTTTCAAAGTGTACAATTGAGCGTCGTGCTTCCAAGGGGTCTGCCCCGACGCACGAGTGTTTTTCAAATAGAAGATGAAAATACATGTGTATTAGTTGAAAATTATATTTAATTAAATATAAAAACAATGATTGACGGTTGATTACAATTGTGAGTTAGAATAACTTTACCTTATGGTGCGATTTGGTAGTTGGAGTGTTCCTCTGGTATCCCGTGCAGAAGTAATTTTAAGAAAAATTCTACGGATGTCGTGAGCCGCAATTAAGTGAGAAAACAAGGGAAAAACTTAACGAAAGGAATTATCCGGCGGGAAGTACGGTGAACCGGAATAATTCGCGATTGCATATGTGTGCGTAGGTGTGTATGTATATATACGCGAAACGTTGGGGCGGTTAGAAAAATATTTAGGCTACCGTCCTAAAAACATGTCGGCTCCCATGCGGTAAGCAAAATCGTGAGGAAAAAAACATCATCCAACTACCAGTTCACATCACATCATGTTAAATTTCTGAATTTTTCAATTCTGTAAGAATTTCTTACGCGGTTTTAATTCCAGTATCAGGTTCCATGACCAGCAGTCGTCGTGGGTCGTTGTTCCTCCATCAAATAGCTATGGTGTAGAAGGGAGAGAAAGAGACTGATAACGGAAAAAACCAGACAAAGATGGTGCTTTAAGTCGGAAATCAACCAAACGACGTAAGCAGTGCCCCTGGGATGATGATAGCCGCATAGACATCAACGCCCTGGATGAGTCTGGTAGGAGTGGGCCCGTGAAACTTCGGGCGTAAGGTGCCCCCAAGGCTGGGCCCACCTGGCTGGTGAGGCTGATACGCCGGTAATTAGCAACCATCGCGGCATGTCGGGTTATGTGCTTGTTCGTGTCTGTTTCCTCCTGAGGCACAATAAACACCCGCATTGACTTCCGCTACGAGTCTCTTCCAGCCGAAACTCGCGATCTAAGTCCACCGCTATTACCAAGGTGGAGGCGCATACGTCTCTCAGAGCGCAGATAAGGTGTATGTTGAAATCCCCTTGCTATCTGGTGAGTTGGTGAGGACCATCTATCTGTCTGCCGTGCGCCCAACCGAGGGTTATTGTTCCGGCGCGTGAGGGGAGTCCTAGTTTTGGCTCCGAGACGTTGTTGTAGTTCGCTATCTATGCTTCCTCCACCTGGTGGCTCCACGGCTTGCAGCGCAGTGTTGTGTTTCTTGCTGCAACGCTCGCATCTCCCCTCGCTCGTGCACTCTTCTGTTTTGTGTGCCATGGATAGGCAATTACCGTAGTAAGGACCCAAAAGTGTCTCTCGCAGTCTCTCTTCAGGACGCATAGGTATTACAAATCTTTGAGGGTCTTTTTCAGCCTTCTTCCTCATGGCGGTGCAGCCAGTCATGTCTGAAACTATATATACGTATTTATATACATATATATATGTATATATATATATGTATATATGTATGTAGGTAAAATTGTGTATGTACTAATAAAAATAAACTAATCGTGGGGCGAGTTATTTAAATAATTCAAATAATTCATAAACAAAGTTTATTATTAGCTTGCTTATTTGGCGATAGGTGGGGTTGCTGGCAACTTGCCTTGCATGCGGTAATGCCATTACCAATTAAAAATAAGGTTTATTAAAAAATAGGTAAGTCTTGCGGCTGGCAGCTCATGGTCTATGGTAAACACAGCGTTAAAAAATTTATATTTGAAATAGCCGAAACAAACAACGCCAGTGTGAAGAAGTGGAAAAACTGGATGTGCTTTCTAATGAATTATTTATTAACATGTTGAAATCATAATATCAATACAAAACTTGCTTGCTGGTATCCGAGGAGAATTAGAATGTGACTACAGTGGAGGTGGAGCGACGGGATAAATATGTGGTGTGTATTCAATCATATTGCTGCAAAAAAGGATCCCAACAAGGGAAAACCATACGGTGCGCGCTATGTCGCCCCCTATGGTGGCTGATGTACATCGTACCATTAAATATGGTGGTATTTTCATATATCCGGCTAGCAAGGCGGCGCACAGCGGCAAATTGCTTTTAATGTACGGATGCAATCCAATGGCGTATTTGATAGCACAAGTAGGTGGTTTGGTCAGTAATGGAAAGATTGATATTTTGGATATGGTACCACAGAAAATTCATAAGCGTAGCCCGATTTTTCTTGGCTCAAAGCTGCATGTACAGAAGGCGCTGAGTAATGTACAACAGGACCAAAGGTAAAAATTTTTGAAATTTTTTACAGTCGCATTGAATCAGAGATATATAATAACATAGTATGCATGCGAATACATATTTTGAAAACAAAACTATGCTATAAGTCAGCTATGCTCAGCTCTTGAGCCCGCGGGCGAAAAGAGCTTTTGCGCTTTTACATGTACACGGGTGAAGCTTATGTGCTTTTACACATACACGACACATCGCGCTATGCCAGAAAGCAGTCGTTGGTCAGACTTTGTATTAGCAAGTGCTCGACGCCAAAGCAGCATACAGTACGCTACAACATGTTTAACAACGATTGGGAAAATGAGTATTTGTTTACGCAAAACAACGTTGGTGAGCCAGTATGTTTGGTATGCCAACGTAATGTTAACCGTAGCCACAAATTTAATGTCGAAAGGCATTATAGATCATGCCATAAAGAATATTTGAATATTCAAGATGACGCAAGAGCAATTTTAATTGCTAATTTGAAAAAAAAAAAAAATCGAAAAAAAAAATGGAAAAGAAAATAGAGATATTGAGGAAATGTCTGTAGAAAAGGCTTCTTTTGTTGTTTCGCTTGCGCTGTCGCCCTTTTGATGATGGCATTTTTTTTTAAGGAACTCGCTAGTGAAGTACTAGGTTGTTTTGGAAGTAAAGGAAAGCAAATGGTCAAAATTTTGGAGAAGGTACCTTTATCAAGGGCAACAATTACCCGTAGGACAGAACAAATTAGCTCATATCTTTTTTCTCTTACCAAGAACAGACTTAAAAACTGTAAATATTTCTCTCTTTGCTTGGATGAGAGTACAGACATTAATAGTATATGCCAGCTAATAATATGCGTGAAGTCTGTTGACGATAAATTAATAGCATCGGAAGAAATATTTAATGTAGTTGCTATGCATGGTCATGCAAGCGGGGAAAAAATAATGGAGGCTTTAGCATTGAACGTATTTGATCACATCGATATTACCAAATTAAGTTCAATATGTACAGACGGCGCGAAGGTTATGCGTGGAAATAAAAAGGGGCTTGTAGGCTGTTTATTAAAGAAAAAAATTAATGTGCCAACATTCCATTGCATTATTCACCAACAAGCACTTTTTGCAAAAGACTTGTGTCTGCTCAATGCAATGAACATCGCAGTGAAAATTATTAATAAAATTAAGGGTGGTCATAATGCTCTCAACCACAGGAAGTTCAAAACTCTTCTTGATGAACTTGATGCTGACTACGGTGATTTACTTTTATATACAGAAGTGCGTTGGCTTAGCAAAGGCAAATGCCTCCAAAGACTATTCAATTTAAGAAACGAAGTAATAATTTTTTTTCAGCAGAATATGAGTCCAGACGTCGAAAAGTTTATTTTCGCACTTAAAGACAAACATTTTATTTTTGATTTAGCTTTTTTGTGCGATATTACACACTTAATTAATGAATTAAATTTACTGCTTCAGGGTAAAAATAAAAAAATTTTTGATCTAGTGCGAACCATAACCCATTTTGGAAAAAAAATTGAAATTTTATTGAACGAAATTAAAAATGACAATATATCGAACTTACCAAACTTAGCACAAGTATTTACTGAACATAAAAAATGTGGTAAAATTAATGTATATTCAAAAACAATAGAAACACTGTTAGAAAGTTTTAGTTTCAGATTTCATGATTTTGATCTTATAAAAAAAATTATGAATTTGCACGATAACCCTCTAATTTGCAACATACAAGAACAAAAAATTGAGCTTCAGGAAGAATTGGCACGAATGAGAGAAGATTTTTTCTCAGAAACTGGAGACAATTTTTGGAAGCAAATAAGTGATGGCAAGTATCCTAAGCTTAAAAATGAAATGTATAAATTATATTCAATGTTTGGGTCTACATATAATTGTGAGTCAGCATTTTCTACTATGAAAATATTATTGAGTAAATACCGACATATAATGACCGATAACCATGTTTCTGATCTCATTCGTATTAAAAACTACGAACGCGAAATTGATATAGACGAGCTAATGCTTTCCATGTAAACTGTACAAACTACTTTTGCAACGTACTGTTTGTTGCGTAAGAGCTTTTACGCGTCCACAACACATGCGCAAAACTGCATACATTCACATTGAGCATAGCTGTATTAGAGAAACGAAAACGCGACAGATTCGGAGTAGGAAAAAACGAGAGAGCGGTAGCAAAGCGGACAGAGTGTGGCAATGATTGTTCTCTACATCACTCCGAACCAGAGAATTAACGATATAATAAAATTCATACATAGAGCATTATTGGCATATACTCCCTCTGGTGAAGCAGAATTAGGAGAAGATTTGCACACTATGCCAATGATTTTAAGCGGTGAGTTTAATGTAAATTTTGCCTTGGAAGAAGCTCAACCACTTGTACAATTTTTAGAAAGTAAATTTAATTTCAAAATTAATAATAATCCCAAAGACTCAACAACCAGATCAGACACGACAATAGATGCAATTTTCTCAAGATATTTAAATAAACGATAATATTGATTTGTGAGCCAGTGTATAAGGAAAATATACCTAACACCCTTAAAAATTCCAGAATAATGAATAGTGGCTTCTGTTATCGGGGAAATGTTTCTGTCTCATAAAACTTGCTGGCTAGGGTGAGTATTTTCATTTCAAGTGCTCATCGAGATCTATGTAGCTTCACTTCTATCGCCTAGCTTTCTAGGCTGACAATTTTTTTTATTCCGTGTTTCTTGTGCAGCCCATTCAACATATTAAATTGAAGTAAATTCTCTTGAAAAGTTACTTAAATATCGGGTTTTTTTGATTTTTGAAAATTACCGTTGTATGGGAGGTGGGCGTAGTTTTGATCCGAATTATACAATTTTTGGGATTTTGCGTTCCTACATCAAATATGATGTGCCTACTAAATCTGGTAGAGTTTGCTAGCACGGCTTCGGAAATACTCTCATTTGCTCTAAAGTGGGAGGTGTCACACCCATTTCTAAATTTTTTTTATTCGGTGTACTTGTTAGTATAGGCCTTTCCTGCATATCAAATTTGCGGGAATTGCTTTTACTGCTGGCTTAAATATCGCTTATTACCGGTATATTAGAGGTGGGCGTGATTTTTATCCGATTTTAACAATTTGTGTAATTTCGCTTATTGATTTGAAATGCGGTATATGCACCTAATTTGGTAGGGGTTGGTCAAGTAGTTTCGGAGATATAAGTTTTTCTTAAAAAACGGGTGGGGCATAGCTATCCGGTCAAGCGATATCGAGCTCGAAATATTTAATATATATACCCCCTGTTACTGGCTGCCCGGCAGGATATCACCCTGACATACATAGGTGCGTTCCTCAGAGGTGAACCCCGTTTGGTAGTAGGTGACTTTAATGTAATCCACGATCTACGGCACTCAAGCCTGCCAGCAGATAGGATATTCGACATTCTGCGCAATGAATGACGACGCCCCAACCAGGATTAGGGGTAGTTGCAGTATCTTGCCTTATCTAACAATAGCTAGTGCAGGTCTGATAAATAGCATAACGTGGCGTCCTATGCAATCGCTTGCATCAGACCGATACCCATAACCATCACGATTGATAGACCTGTCGACTTTGTCTCCGCGGATCGAAGGACTTTTATCAACTTTAAAAAAGATGATTGGTCCGGATTCACGGAGTTCATCTAAAAGTCTTCGGTGAATTACCCATACCGACAGATGTTCGCGCTGGCGAACGACAGCTCCGCAGGGTGGTCACGACTGCAACGGCCCGCATCGTTCCCGCTAGACGAATACTGGAAATTCGTCCGAATTTCCCAGCGGAAGCGGCAACATTAGCCAACGCACGTGACCACCTTTGCCAGTCCGATCCCCAAAATCCCCGCATCAGGGATTTAAATGCGAAGATTCGGACTCTGGTAGACGAACACAAGCAGAGCAAGTGGAAAGAGCACCTGAAGTCCTGCAACTTCGTGGCGGGTGTGGGTAATCTTTGGACCACCGCGAGGCCCTTGTCCAACCAGGCGAAGCGTGATGATTGAGTGGAGATATCATTCGGTGACTGCGCCTCGTCGGACCCGAAGAGATGCGCGAGCTCCATTAGCCGACAGTTTATACTGCATCCTTCGGTGGATAGGACTAAACGGAAGGTGCCTAGAAGGCAACGTAAATTGCCAAAACGTAACGCGCCACTTACCTTCACCTGTAGCGAGGCTGGGGAAGCCATCGGGAAAGCCTCCAAGGCCATTGGTCCTGATGGACTAAGCATGTCGATGCGGAAAATTTTGAAATACTCCCCACGGGAGTAGCATACCTAACGAGACTCTTCAACTTGTCTATGTCCACCCTAATCATTCACTAGATCTGGAAGGCTGCGAGGGTGATACCTCTGTTGGAACCAGGAAAACCGGCATACATATATCACTCTACCATGCGGGGCCATATAAATCTACTGCAAATATTTCGTAACAATCGGTTGAGCACTCTGGACGCCTATACAGTTATTTAGTTACTTTTTATAGATGTATAGCTGATTTTTTTGCATACAATAAGTACTGTTTAATTGAAATAAAAACTTGCGTTGAGTATTTAAAGCTCGGTTGGACTCGAACTCAGACTTCTCCTTTCTTCTTCCATTTATTTTATGAAAAGCTAAGTATATTCATACATACATACACATGTATACATATACATAAGTCTGATGAAATAAGAGTATTTTACAGAAAGTATGCTAACAAAACTTTTCAAATATTCTGCCGCTTGTTCGTTTAATCTGCGCTTCTTCCAGGAATTATTACATCACTATTAGTTGATCTCAGCGCGGAAGGCCCAATCTTGGGTCATTGCCTGATTGCCAGTGATGGAAAAATAGGTAAAAGTGTAATTTTTTCGGGCCTTTTTCAACGTAAAATTATATCCGGAATATGATCAGTTTTAATAGGAACATAACTATTTGGTAGTATGACATTGTGAAGAGAAAATTTAATGGTATGTTGCTGTTAGCGAAACATGTGAAGCCAATGTAATAACAAATTAACCAATCTCTGCATGTGTTGAAAGGGTTTTCTGAATTCAGAATCTATTTAAAACAAAGTGTGGAAATAAATTGGGGATAGTTGCTAATTACCGGCCGATCTCCCTTCTTAAATGTATGGGCAAAATTTTGGAAAAGATCAATGCCAATCGCTTGATGTGGTATGCTCAGCGAAACAAGTACATATCATATAATCAAGTTTCCTACAAAAAAGGACAAGGCACGTTAGACTCTTTTTTCAACTCGATGATTTTGTAAGTAACGCCTTATCTAGCAAAAACCACGTATGCATACTATCCTTTGACTTTCACAGAGCCTTTGACAGAATTGGAGCTAATGTCAATATTCGACAACTAATAAAATGGAAAATTGGCAAGAAAATGGTACGTTTTATTGAAAACTTTCTTACAAACAGAAAGCTTAAGGTTGCCGTAAATGGCTACCTTTCTTCAACACTCCCACTCTCGAACGGGACGCCGCAAGGCTCACCTCTTTCTGCCTTTCTTTTTATCATTCCCTTCAATGATATAAGTAAGTCAAATGATAAATCAATATACAGGAATTGAGCACCAGATTTATGCCGATGATGTTTTAGTCTACACAAAAGTTTCTGACGTTAATTTAGCTCAATCTTTATTTACTAATATACTCGATGACATTGAGTCTTGGTCGCTGGAGTCTGGTGCTTCACTTTCATTAAACAAAACGCATGTACTTCATAGTATATGTAGGAAACTACATTGCAACAGTATTTCACTAACACACAACAACACTAACATCCAAAGTAAAACATAGTTAAAAATATTAGGATTAATTTTTGACTCTAAGTATACCTTTAATGCTCATTGTAAATATCTCAGAAATTCCCTAGTGACTAGATTAAACATTACTAAATATCTCTCGTCGAAGCAATATTTTGTTCATCTGAACACGCTCGTCAATGTTGTTAGAGCTTTGATGCTCTCAAAAATTAGTTATGGGCTTTCCATCTATGGCAGTTGCCCCAAAAGCACTATCAACTTATTAAGCGCTTCTTACCATTGTGCAATTCGGCGTAGCCTCAGGGCGTTTTCAATCTCGCCGATCAAGATCATACTCGCTGAATCTGGGCTGCCAACTATTCAAAACAATTTTATCGATTCTTCCCGTCAACTTTTTGCGAAAGTGGCTGAGAATACCAACTCACTACTAATCAAAACCATCACACGTGCCATCAAAAAAAGGAAATTGCCAAGAATGCAATCAGCTATTACCAGGTGTTTAACTTTTGGCGCAGAAAACAATATGTTACGTAACATTAGGCCCAAAGCTACTCATAGGCATCCACCATGGCTGATCAATGAGAACATATTGCACACTGAACTTTTGAAGTTGTCCAAGCAAAACACACCAAACGAAGTTTTTCAACAAACATTTGCTGAACTGGAATCTACTTATGCAAAAAACGGCTGGGAGTTATTGTTTACGGATGGCTCCAAGTCCCTTGACTCAACCTCATTTGCAGTTGTTCCTGGTACAGGTGAAATAATTTGCAACTGGCGTCAGCAATTCTTCATGCGGTGGATCACGCTAGAAAGAGTAAGGGAAAGTTCTTATATGTACTGACAGCAGATCATGTATCTCGGCAACAACATCTCCGTCTAATCACAACTCCATAATTGAAGTAATCAGAGAAGCACTCATTTGTGCTCCTCGGAAAATAAAAGCACTGTGGATTCCTGGCCATACTGGCATTAGAGGCAACCACTAAGCAGATTTTGCCGCCAAAAATGTAGCAAGGACACCTGCCGTAACGTATATGGTTTTAACCAAACAAGACATTTCCACCCTTACCAAACACAACAGGCATCAAGAAATCATAAGTGAATGGGAAACATACAAACATCATTACGCGGACATAAACCCAGGCAGGATCGTTTACCCATCTACAGTGCCAATAAGCGCCATGAAGTCCTATACCCGATTAAGGATTGGACACATCACCCTAACGCACGCCCACTTACTATTGGGCAAAACCCCGTCCAATTGTCCCTTCTGCGATGTCACCGTTTCCATCAACCACATTTTGGTACTCTGCCCGCGTCTTCATGCAACAGGCCATAACTCCGACAGCATAGACCTTATAAAATTACTAAGCGAACTGTCAGAGGAAAACATTATGATTGTATACAGATTCTTAAAAACCAATAATTGGTTGAAATATATCTAAGCTACTTACACCTTAAATAACCCTTAGCACATAGATTCTTCACTTAGTTCTAAGCACATCGCGGCTGAAGGCCTCGTAGCCAGTGCTGCGTTTATGTATTTGTATAATAAAATGCTTTTGTTATATAAATTATTATAAATGAAATAAATAAATAAATAAATTGGGGATAGGTACATCTGCTGCATTAATACAAACTAAGAACTGAAGTATACTTTTTGACGAATTAGGCACAGTTTTTCCATCCCTGCTTATTGCTATCTCGCTAATACAATATGTACATATATATGTATATGTACTATGCTTGAAGTGACATGCTTACAGAAAAACAGCTGGAGTTGCACTGTTGGTTGACAACAGAATATCGGATTGCTACGTGGACGCTGCCGGCGTAAGCAAATGACTTGAAACAAGTTGTAGGCCGCCTTGTGCACCAGTCAAATGTATGCCTTTGTTATCCTCCATTGTGAATAAATACAAGTTACAAATCTTAGCCCATAGTCGTCAAAACTTGGCACAGCTGAGATCACGTGATTTAGCAACCCTTCTTGTTTAACTTACTGAGCGAATTTATATGTCTGACAATTAATAATGACTATTTGTTGCATAATATCAGCTGCCGCCATCAAAAATTTAGAAGACTTCTCACTAGTATTTATTCATAATGTTATCCGCTTAATGCTTTTTAAAGAACACTTACTCGTTACCGCAACTTTGCAACACAATGTGTGTATGAATAGTTTCTATAAATTTGAAATTGTACTGCGATTTTCAAAGCAATGAATCGCCTTTCTTCTCTTATCATTTTCATGTTCGTGTTTGCCTGTGACGTGTTCGCTCTCCTCGATGGCGTCATCTGTAATGCGATTCACTAACTTTATACGGTGCAACAATTGTTAATTTTGACGGCAATATTTGCCGTTTGCACTAACGATTGTGGGATTCACTAACTTATTCTTAACGACACTTAACAGCTGTCTCTTTGTGTTTATTCAAAGTGATAAAGAGTGGCATCTCTATCAAACTAAATGTCAAAATAAGCGAAAAGCACAAAGAGGAATAGAGAAAAAACAAACGAATGCCTGCTGCCAAATATAAATTTGAGCGTTTTTATTACATTTTATTAAAGTGAAATAATATACTAGATTATTTCAAACTACAAACGTTTATAATTCTTCTTATATAAAAATGTTCCATTATAGCAGAATTTCGGACTCTCCTCTGAATGATTTGGTAGAATAGTCATAAACTCGACTCCAAGGAATATCCGGAATCACCTGCCAATATGCCATAGTTTTCGTTTTTAAAATTCGCGTTGTGATCCAGCGTATTTAGGATTTACATTGTATATTTACTTTTTATAATTAGAATCATTTATCTACATATATATTAAAACTAAACTATATTTCTGTTTTTGTACTTGATCCTTGATAAAAGCTTGATTTTACCATTTGCACATTAATTGAATGGTAGATAGGTATGGTGGTTGGCATAAGCCTTCTCATGATTCTTTGGTGTGCAATCGACGTCCCCAATATTGCCTCCCACAAGAGGTGACGACGCTGAAGCGAGCATTTCTTTAGCAGCTTGAGTCATAGGAAACCTCACTTTCTGGTGAAACAATGAATCATTGATTGCATCCGTTACCCTATAAATGCCGGCTTACGGATGACTGGCTCATGGATATTCTCCATTGTTCACCTACGGGTCGTTGATAGCAACCAGTTGAACCTTAAATCCGCTAGCACCTACCAATAGATATAAAAGTAAAATTTAAAATTGCATACAGGCTTAAAGGTTACACGAGCTACCTGTTTCTCATTTGATATTGCTGTTATTCTGGGGCCTCTTATTTGGTTGTCAAGCTGATAAATTAGGTATTCAGCCAAGTCTGGAGTTAACCGATAAAGCTTCTGAAATTTTGTTGCATTCAAATGAAATGGATTGTCCACATCTTGGAGTAAACGCCAATTTACTGTTAGAGCGCTTACTTCTTCGTCACCTCGTGATAAATCATATGCCAAATATTCAAACGACATTATTTAATGTTCCTTTTTTAATTACAAGAAAACAAATCACTCAATTTTAAATTTATCTTTTATTTAAGTTGAAATCACGATTTTCACATTTCTCTATTGAGTTAACAACATCAAATCAAATCAACATCAATGGCTGCTGAATAGATGGGTCGTTAAAATTTTGGTTAAGTTGAGATAACCAATCGAATATCTTTAAAATAAATAAGTTAGTGAATCGCACTACTGGTATTTTATCGTTATTGATACGTATACAGAAGCGACACAGCGAATTCTGATTCAGCCTGCATTCGGATCACAGTATAATCAGCAGACAACCTTTTTGTATTGTTTCCTTTTTGTTTTTGTAATTTCGACGAAATCCATCCCTATGCGAGGCTTTTAGGTATTCTGTTCATTTTAAGTTGGTGTGCACTTACTTATACATAAGTACATAGTAAAGGTTCTTGCAATAGGGATGCTAAAAAAGTAGACCGATAGTGACAGCAAACGACGCCATATTTTTCCCCGCTCTTTTGACATTTCTCTTCAGTAAGGTTTGCCATTTCATCATGGAAAGATGTACGATCCAACAACGAATCGAAATTATTAAAATTTACTACCGAAATTCTGTCAATGGCCTCAACTTTAAGAGCGCTACGTCCAATTTATGGTCGTCGTCATTTCTGGCTGAATGGCTTCGTCATTAAGCAAAATATGCTTTATTGGACAGGCAGCAACTAACTAGTTTACTATTTTGGTTTTTACATAGTTGTACACTTTAACGTAATACACCTAGTACATATTATATATTTGCTAATACAATAGTATTTATTTCAATCATTGTCAGTTACTGAAAGCCTTTGAATTTAATGCGTATCATTCTGAAGGTAAAATATATGACTGGCAATAACTAATTGCACCCAAAGCATAACGAAGTGCGCAACTGCTACTGTCAACAAGTACCGGAAACATTATGGTTTTGTCTTCAATTTTCTAAGCTCAGCTATGGTTGAATCGATTATTGTTTCCAAAGTACCATTGAATATCAATTAATAAATAAACGCATTGAAACACCAAAAATCCAATTTTGAATGCTATATACTCTAATGTACAAAATTGTCACATCAAAATTTTTAAAACTGTATACTTATAGCAGCTATGCTCAATGTGAATGTATGCAGTTTTGCGCATGTGTTGTGGACGCGTAAAAGCTCTTACGCAACAAACAGTACGTTGCAAAAGTAGTTTGTACAGTTTACATGGAAAGCATTAGCTCGTCTATATCAATTTCGCGTTCGTAGTTTTTAATACGAATGAGATCAGAAACATGGTAATCGGTCATTATATGTCGGTATTTACTCAATAATATTTTCATAGTAGAAAATGCTGACTCACAATTATATGTAGACCCAAACATTGAATATAATTTATACATTTCATTTTTAAGCTTAGGATACTTGTCATCACTTATTTGCTTCCAAAAATTTTCTCCAGTTTCTGAGAAAAAATCTTCTCTCATTCGTGCCAATTCTTCCTGAAGCTCAATTTTTGGTTCTTGTATGTTGCAAATTAGAGGGTTATCGTGCAAATTCATAATTTTTTTTTATAAGATCAAAATCATGAAATCTGAAACTAAAACTTTCTAACAGTGTTTCTATTGTTTTTGAATATACATTAATTTTACCACATTTTTTATGTTCAGTAAATACTTGTGCTAAGTTTGGTAAGTTCGATATATTGTCATTTTTAATTTCGTTCAATAAAATTTCAATTTTTTTTCCAAAATGGGTTATGGTTCGCACTAGATCAAAAATTTTTTTATTTTTACCCTGAAGCAGTAAATTTAATTCATTAATTAAGTGTGTAATATCGCACAAAAAAGCTAAATCAAAAATAAAATGTTTGTCTTTAAGTGCGAAAATAAACTTTTCGACGTCTGGACTCATATTCTGCTGAAAAAAAATTATTACTTCGTTTCTTAAATTGAATAGTCTTTGGAGGCATTTGCCTTTGCTAAGCCAACGCACTTCTGTATATAAAAGTAAATCACCGTAGTCAGCATCAAGTTCATCAAGAAGAGTTTTGAACTTCCTGTGGTTGAGAGCATTATGACCACCCTTAATTTTATTAATAATTTTCACTGCGATGTTCATTGCATTGAGCAGACACAAGTCTTTTGCAAAAAGTGCTTGTTGGTGAATAATGCAATGGAATGTTGGCACATTAATTTTTTTTTAATAAACAGCCTACAAGCCCCTTTTTATTTCCACGCATAACTTTCGCGCCGTCTGTACATATTGAACTTAATTTGGTAATATCGATGTGATCAAATACGTTCAATGCTAAAGCCTCCATTATTTTTTCCCCGCTTGCATTACCATGCATAGCAACTACATTAAATATTTCTTCCGATGCTATTAATTTATCGTCAACAGACTTCACGCATATTATTAGCTGGCATATACTATTAATGTCTGTACTCTCATCCAAGCAAAGAGAGAAATATTTACAGTTTTTAAGTCTGTTCTTGGTAAGAGAAAAAAGATATGAGCTAATTTGTTCTGTCCTACGGGTAATTGTTGCCCTTGATAAAGGTACCTTCTCCAAAATTTTGACCATTTGCTTTCCTTTACTTCCAAAACAACCTAGTACTTCACTAGCGAGTTCCTTAAAAAATATGCCATCATCAAAAGGGCGACAGCGCAAGCGAAACAACAAAAGAAGCCTTTTGTACAGACATTTCCTCAATATCTCTATTTTCTTTTCCATTTTTTTTTTCGATTTTTTTTTTTTCAAATTAGCAATTAAAATTGCTCTTGCGTCATCTTGAATATTCAAATATTCTTTATGGCATGATCTATAATGCCTTTCGACATTAAATTTGTGGCTACGGTTAACATTACGTTGGCATACCAAACATACTGGCTCACCAACGTTGTTTTGCGTAAACAAATACTCATTTTCCCAATCGTTGTTAAACATGTTGTAGCGTACTGTATGCTGCTTTGGCGTCGAGCACTTGCTAGTACAAAGTCTGACCAACGACTGCTTTCTGGCATAGCGCGATGTGTCGTGTATGTGTAAAAGCACATAAGCTTCACCCGTGTACATGTAAAAGCGCAAAAGCTCTTTTCGCCCGCGGGCTCAAGAGCTGAGCATAGCTGCTCTAATATGTCTCCTTCCGTCCGACTGCCCCACCACGCGCGCCATCACCTCCCTTTTTCTGGCGCTTTTTCGTTTCATTCGATATTGGAATTACAGCGCAACGAGCGCAAAGAAGTTTCACTTCAAAAATATTGGTAATAGGCGTGGCACCACCCAGTTTCGAGCAACCAGTTATATCTATCTCAAAAACTATGCCACCAAACTCCACCAAATTTGGTGCACACATTGCATTTCAAGTCAATAAGCGATATTTCGAAAATTGTAAAAATCGTACGTACATGCATCATTTCTTATAAAACGACAAAAAACTCCGATATTTTATAACAAGGTAATTTACTCAAATTTGATAGACAAGATTGATTATGAAATACATCGATTCATGAATGTAAGGAATGGGCATGGAATCGCCCACCTTAGAGCAAATTGGTATATATGTATGTATATCTGAGAAACTTCTTTGTCAAATTCTACCTCAATACGGACGCTTTGAGTTTTTAGTCAGAAATCACAGTTTCGAAAATTATAGAAATCAGAAAAAAGCCAAACTCACTCCTCATATACCAGTAATTTACAACAAATCAAAGTATTCAATATTTTACTAAATCGTGTCGCGAATTCTTTTAAATTTGGTATAAACAATTTAATTGGAGAGAGAAATTATTAAATTCATACTAATTTCCCTTTTTTATTTCAATCAATAAACGTCGTTTAAGATTTCAAAATTTTACTTACACTAGCAACCCGGCTTGCTTTGATGCGCCAATCAAGGCATACTTTTTTTGGCATTGAACATTGCTTTTGTGCTTACAATATACTTTATACCTCTCTCTTAGCTGGAAATATCGGGAAAGATATTGTGAATAGTAGTTTCATCTTAAATGGGGGCATGAGCCCTCCTTTTTCCCCCAAAAAAAATATATATCCATATATAGGATTTCCATACCAAATATTGCGCATCTGCATCAAATAGTTGTGAAGTTGCAAGAAATTTGGCTTTTTTATTGCATAGGGAGTGGCACAGCCCATTTTTTCAAAATGGTACACAGTTTGATCTGCAAGAAATGTGCAAATATCATTCTTCTGCACCGAATAGTTGCGAATATAAGACGAATTCAAATTTTCCCTTACATTGGGCCCGCAGATCACGTGCATCCACATTAAAAATTTCATAGAGATCGGTTGAGTAATGTCGACGCCTATAAAAGACTCACATTCGTTTTTATATATAAGATTAACTTTGAAATAAAAGCCTGCCCCGGGTATTAAAGGTTCGGTTGAATCCGAATTTAGGCTCTTCTATACTTTTCATACTCGCGAGTATTAGTGCCCAGGGTTTAATAACTTTATTCACTTAACGGTTTTTTGTAATAGCATAAAGCAAGCCTTATAGATATACATAGACATAGGCACGCTTTTGATTTCAAACTTTTGAAAACATTTGTAGTCAGAAAGTCATAATTTTTGGGTATTTTAATCCGTGCCTAAAGTCTACTGAGGATAGAATAGAAAAGTTTCTTAAGGAAAACAGTTTTCGATCGATTTTAGCCTAGAAGGTTCTACTACACCTACAGGAATGTAAATTGACCGAGTATTTCAAATTTGTATGGTAATATGGTTAACGCGAATACTTATGAAACGGCTCAAAGTTACCACGATAGTTTTTGCATTTCTGTCTTTGACTGAATTCCTTAATTTTAATTTTGAGAATAGCATTAGTAAAATGCATATATACTTATGCTTGAGAAGAAAATATAATTATAAGTGCTTATATGTTACAAGTATAGAGTGGAAATTGTTGAATATAATAAAGAATAAATATGTACAATTAAGAAAATAGTTTAAATATAATAATTTATTACAGCGAATTGATCAGTACTTTCATAAACATATACCTATATGGAAACACATACATATATTAAAATCATACCAATTTATTTTAATTTTTATTTGAAAAAAGAAGTAATTTACAGACCGATTCTGTGCACTTGACAAATTATCAAAATATTGTTTATTTATCAAGATTTTTATCAAGCCAAAAGCTTTTTGTTATTCTGTGCAAATATTGATAAAACTTAAAGCTTCAGTGCGAATCGCTTTTCACCATACTGTGGTGAACAAAATAATGTAAACAGAAATCAGCTGTTTAGTGCGAAATGGATTCTTCAACAACGTAAGTATTCATTATTATTAATTGTTAATTTTAAAGAAATAAATGGTTTAATATTTAATTCAATTTATAGGAAACCGAAAAACCAACGTGCTACGCACGAACAATTAGAAACTTACGTTTAATTTTGTCGGGCGCATCCGGAAATCGGTAGAGGAAAAAATACGCCAAAATCGCCTCGACAAATGCAGGATTTGTGGCGGCAGCTGGCGGAGCAGTTAAATGCGTGCAGAGGGCCATCTCGTACTGCAGCTAAGTGGAAAGAGGTAATTCGTCTGATATTTTCTACATTTGTTAAATGATTTTGATTTACAGACATTGGGTGTTTGGAAGAGCCAACTACGTACGCGGGCAAGGCGCTTAAAAATGGAGCAGAGACAAACTCCTGAAATAACGCGCGCGATCTCTATTTTCTAAATTTTCCTCCTCTTCTAACAGCAACAATAATAATATGTCTTCTTCCATTTTATTTTATTTAATTTCAATCAAAATTACAATTAAAATGTGTTCACAATATTTTCACAAACAGTTGTTTAATTTGTCAAGAGCATTTGACATCTTGATAATTTATCAAGAAAAGAGCTTTTGGTTTTTGACACAGAATACCAAAGACTTGATAAATAATCAATATTGATAAATAAGCAAGATGGTGAATTTATCAAGTGCACAGAATCGGGCTGTTAGTTTTTCAAAATAAAGATTTTTAGATTCACTGCATACAACAAAACTTGCGCCGGGTATTTAAAGTTCGGTTGCACCCGAACTTAGACCCTTTCTTACTTCTTTTATATTAATGTTTATTTTGCACCAATTTTAAAAATCGAAAGTTCCTACCCTAAATTATATTTCTAAATGAAAATTACGACTATATGCCAAAATAGATTAAACAATTGGAAGCACCAAACAAGTTGTTTTTCGTAGCTTGTTTTCTTATACAAGCATAGATACATATGTATGTATATAGACTTTTTAAATAATGTATAGGTGGCGATTCTGTTCAAAAATAGAATAAAATACTTCCAAAAAAGTTAAAAGTTAAGTATGTATACATTCGAAATATGTGAGATACCCCGATTTTACTTACATTATCAATAAATTAGCATTTAATTTTTCAAACAGTTGGCAATTCCTCAATAGTCGAGGTTAAGCCTTCCTAAATTTTCTTTCTTGTTTTAATTATTAGTTTATCTTATAGTTTAAATGAATTGAAATTTTTTAAACATGTGTCGACTCTCTCGAAAACTATTACTCAAAAAAACCCTTCTTACACTTCTGTTGACACCAGTAGCGAAAACTGTCAGTTACCTCATCTACTAAATTAAAACATTGTTCGAAAAAAGCTTATCAAATGAATTAATGAAAACTATTTTCGAAATAGGCCTTCTTCGTTTGAGACTCACATCGCAATATTTGTCTTTAAGCAGCTAGCAACGCTCTACAAAAATATTTTTAAAACTAAGCTTTCTTAAACCATTATGTTTAACAATAATTTAGTAAAATTTCTTTGAACTAATTAACTACATTTACCTTAACCAGGTCGTAAACTTCTTTCAAAACATGTTAGAAATGAAGCTTTATTAGACCTCTTTTGTTTAATAATCCACTATCTGATTTCACTTACTACACTAATTAACATTTGCCGGGTTTTTTTCTGGAGAGTGGAAATGAAAATTTTAACGATGCTTCTATTCAGCAACCATTTTTTAACGATTTTTATATTCGCCGAATTAGCTGTTGTCGTTAGCTAGTCGATTACGAAAACTAAACGACAACAAATTCGATGTTTTTAACTCAATCGAGAAAAGAAAATAATCGTGATTTCAACTTAAATAAAAGATAGATTTTAAATTTGTTGGTTTGTTTTCTTGAAATTTAAAAGGAACATTAAATAATGTCCTTTGATTATTTGACTAAAATTTATCACGAGGTGACGAATAATTAAGCGCTGCATCATGGGATAGAAGTTTGCTTCGGGATATGGACAATCCCTTTCATTTGAATGCAGCAGAAAGTGAGGTTTCCTATGGCCCAAGCTGCTAAAGAAATGCTTGCTTTAGCGTCGCTACCCTTTGTGGGAGGCACTATCGGGGCCGTCGATTGTACTCATATGTATATCAATTTTGCCACCAAAGAAACATGAGGAGGCTTATGCCAACTACCACATCTACCATTCCATTAATGTGCACATAGTAATACCAAACTTTTTTTAGGATCCAAGTATAAAAACAGAAGTATAGTTTAGTTTCAATAATGAGGAGGCATGGTGAAACAATGAATCATAGATTGCATCTGTTCCCCGATAAATGCCTGCTTACGGATGACTGACTGGCTCATGGATATTCCCCACTGCACACTTACGGGTCGTTGCTAGCAATCAGTTACGAAGAATCTCAAAGCCGCTAGAACCTATCAATACAAAAGATAAATGATTCTAATTAAAAAATGTAAATATACAATGTTAATACTAAATACGTTGTAGCAAAGCGCGAATTTTGAAAACGAAAACCATGGCATATTTGCAGGTGATTCCGGATATTCCTTGGAGTCGAGTTGATGGCTATTCTACCAAACCACTCAGAGTGCTTTGTATTATACAAACTACTATCCTATTTCACTTTAATGAAATATAATAAAAACGCTGAAAATTATATATGGCAGCTCGCATACGTTTGTTTTTTCCCTATTCCTCTTTGTACTTTTCGCTTATTTTGACATTTAGTTTAACAGATGTGCCACTCTTTATCACTTTGAATATTTATAACGAGGCAGCGGTTAAGTGTCGTTAAGAATAAGTTAGTGCATCGCACAATCGTTAGTGCGAAAAACAAATATTGTTGTCAAAAATTGCGATTGTCGCACCGTTTAAAGTTAGTGAATCGCACTACTGGAAAGTCACTTATATCCAGTATTCAAAAACGGAAATAAAAACAATTTTGTCAACTATATATCAATTTCCAAATTAACCACGACCTCAAAATTATTTGTAATAATTGTGAAAGAAAAAATTTATTTTTCCGCTAATCGTTTAATATCCGTAAACAAGAATGGATTCAAGAGAGGGCACTCAACAGTTTCAAATCTCGCGGTGTATCTGAATAATGTATATCGAGTTTAAATTGACACAGACTTTTCTAAAGCATTTGACAATCTCTATTTCGAAATTATGAGCGTTAGGATTTTCTCCTCCCCATTTCATTTCGTTTTATTTCTTTATAGAGTCCATGGTCAAAGAACGTATGTATGTACACATATTACAAAGAAGTTACATGACGTTTCGTTTCCCGTAGCAAGAATTTTCGTCTAATATCCCCACACCATAAACCAATTGGATCTAATAAGATTCTTATATCAATCAGCAAAAGTCAAATTAGTTCTGGTATGAAAAAATTGGAAGAGTGGGATGGGATGCAACTTCTTTGTAATCTACGTTCTTTGTCTCTAATTACAGTCGGATTTGATCCAGAAGCGAAGTGCACCGGTACAACTAGGTTTTTATACAAAGCAACACAATAAGCCTCTTTCTTTCAATCCTAAAAGGACAAATTGTCAAAATGCATTGAGAAACGATATCTTTCACATCTTCATAAAACTCGTCAAGCATACAGAACATTGGTTTCGGATATTTTTCTATGCACGCTGGGTTAATCCTCGGATTTAAAATTTATCAAGTAGCCTAGAGATGGTTTTAGCGACCACATTTTATAGCCGAGGGTTCCATATTTTGTTTTTCTCAGCAAAATTTAAGTTGGTGAATATCGCTTCGAAACGATGCCGTCTCACGGCTTCTAGAATCATAATACTATTCATAATATCCATGTCACCTTCTAGTGGTGTGTAACGCAGATAATTGTGGTGCGCTGATACCATATCGCCATTATTGGAAACAGCATCATACCACCATGTTGGCACAATTGCGTTACAAAGCTATTACTACAAATACCGTATGGTGGAACTCCACAAACAGGGTTGTCAATTTTTCTTTTAAATGAACAAATTAAAATGCTGAAAAGGTGCCATTTTTGAATATGGATGACTGATATGGATATGCTCTATACAAAATATTAAATAAACACAAAAGTCTAAAATTAACCCATGAGTTTTTTTTAAGCATTACTTTTGCGCAGATTTCATTTTTTCAGCACGTCCTGCAAGATCTGCTAGTCATCTGGGCCAGCATATGTATTTAAATATAATTATACAAAAATTTTAAATAAAATTTGTATTTTTAAAAATGCTAAACTAAAGTTCAATAGGACCCAAAATGTCAGTTTCGGGCCAAAACAGCAGTTTTGCTCTCAACACGGTCATGTTATTCAGCGCTTTCAGCACATTGTGGCTTTAAATTCTAACGGATCAATAGTTTTTTCGTTTTGATATTGATCGATTTGATTTGGTCCAACTTTATAAGTAAATATCTCACAAAAATTAATATGTATTGTATTTACAAAGAACCATTGTTAATAGAAATATTAATAAACATTTTAGGTTTAAAATATCAACTATTAAAAGAGTGAGGTATGGCTACACTTCTCGGAAGAGAAACCAAATAAAGTTAGGTGCAGGTACCGTTTCTGCACATGCCCCTTCCATTGAAAAAGCAGCAAGAGATCGATCAGCAGGTGGTTAAAATGAATGTGCCCGAATAAGAGCTCTTCAGTGTTGCTGAAAACACCGAATTCAAAAAGTGGCTGGGTCTCTTAACACGGTATGGAACACGCTTAACGATGGATGGATGGGCTTCCCGTAAGCAAGATATGTATGCACATATCTATAGTATTAAAGCGGATTATATTGCCGAAGACGAAAATAGGGAATAGGACATTCCTGAAAAGGAAATATTTAATAAAATCATCGTTATAGTAACCGATAATGAAATTATTTGTATGGACGAAAATGTGTAACACCGTTAGTAAGAAAAACTATATAAAATCAACGAAGATTTTCAGTCATATGAAACTTGCCCTTTAGTACACTTGAATGGGCTATAAAACTGTATAGCCAAAATTTTTCAAATCAATCTAAGAACTTTGAAAATTGATGTGCATTTTTTAAACTTTGGTATTTTAGCGAATTTCGTACAAAGCTTCTTTTATTTATATGGTTTCTGTAATGGAGTAAGCAATACTATTATAAAAAGTTATTTTAATAAATTAATAAAAGTAAGTGACAAACCGTACTAAGTATATTGAATTTGACCAAAATGATAAGTATTACATTATATATAAATGCATTGCAAAGCAAATTTTCAAAAGTGCATATATATTGCATAAGACAACCCAACTGATTGTTTTATTCTTCGAATATAAAAATGAAATGGATTTAATTTTTTTTGCTTTTTTGTTGATATAGTTACTATGTATAAGTCACATGACACCCTGCGCTGCTAACATACAGACGGGTAATCCAACACTCCTCACGCGCAACCCAACAGACCAGGCTAGTATACAGACAGGAAATCCAACACCCCACACGCGCAACCCAAGATTGGCTAACGCAATTTCCCGTGGGAAATGCCAATTCAGCAAAACCAGCACGTCGCCGAGACACGGGTTTAAAAGTAAGAATAGAAGTAAGAAATATTGTAAAATTCAGTCTTAAGTTGAAAGTCAAATAATAAAGACCGGTCTCGTCCGGAAAATATCTTTTTAAAAACTCTTCGCGATCGATTAGTATAACTGGCGGCCGAGCAGGGACCGCCAGCGCGGGTGAAACGAACTAATTAATCACTGGGCATAGGCTCCCTCAGGAAAAAGATGCAGCAAGATCCGAGTACGGTACCTTCATCGGACATAGACTGCTTTAGAAAAAAAAGCAGCAAAGTCCTTACGCGTCTGGCCAGTTAGCAGAAATTCCCAGGAGGAACGCTTTCATCGTTGGACAGGAGTGTGTGCGGAGTCAAGGATCCGTAGTAGTCGCAGGACACGCACAAAGAGGACACATCCGGACCCGTCACCAATCGGGATGATTATCTGTTTGCTACTTAAGTAAGTCATTTAGATATTTGTCAAGTCATTCATTAAATAATTGTGATAACATCAAAAAAAAAAAGGATTGAAAGTGTAAAATAAGCATTTGCGAAAACGAATTAACGTAGATATTATAATTATCTAAGGAAAAATAAGTGGGCAAATTGCTTTTGATAAATAAATGAAAAATAAATAAGTGTAAAAATTTAAGTATTGAGATATAAAAAATGATAATTGTGAACAAATAAATTGCTTTTGATAAATAAATGAAACATAAATAAATGTAAAAATTTAAGTATTGAGATTTAAAAAATAATAATTGTGAAAATAAATTGTTTTTGATAAATAAATAAAGCATAAATAAATGTTAAGATTTAAGTATTGAGAGAAAAAATTTTGTGCAAAATTAAATTTCCTTTCGGGAATTAAGAAACATAGGAAAAAACTCAAAAGTTATAATTAAAACAATTTTTGTGGAAAATAGCAAATTTGCCATAGAAAGGGAAAAATACATATAAGAAACAAAACTTTGTGAATAATTTAACAGGAAAATAATTGCAGATAATTTGAAATTAAAACTTTTCAATACGAAATAGACATAATACCTGACGATATACCTTCTATAATTAGACCCTCGATACTTACTAATACTACTAGTACCACTACTCCCCCGTTACCACAGACACAATATTATTAGGACTGAATACTCGACCCAGGACATAATTGACATTTTTAAGCAACGGTTAGATCCAGCCCTAATTAATGGGCTGTACATGACAGAAACCATAATGGGTAGAATTCAATAAATTTATCCGCTACATTGCAGAAATATGAAAATCCGCTTCACACAAACCCCTGTACAGGATATTAGAAGCGAAGGCGAACAAGAAGAAATAATACTGAAAGAACATCAACGCGCTCACAGAAATAGCCGCAAAAACAAAACCCAAATTCTAAAAAAATATTATTTCCCCAGCATGTTTGTCAAAATAGAGAAAAAAGTCAAACAGTGTCCAACTTGTCTTCAGCAAAAATATGACAGACACCGTCCAAAACCAAAAATCCAAGCCACTCCAATTCCACGAAATCACGGAGAAATTGTTCATGTCGAGAATGTAGATTTACTTGAAAACTATTCTGTAGAGATAAAGTAACATAAGAAAACACACACACAAAAAAAAAAAAACAAACAAAAAATCCAACCAGTTTAATAAATTTGTTTGTTTTAGGGACAAATTTTAATTAAATTTTCCAAAATAATTTACATTTCAGTAGTTTCCGAATAAGGATTTAAAATCGTTTAAAGTGCCATAGGCGTTCGAATCATAGATGATAGATAAATTCACTAGATTTTATCGGCACTGCACGGAAATGGATTGCCGGTAGCCCTGACCACCATGACCTTAAGAAAATAAGCGAAAACTTTAAAAAGTTGTTAGAAAATAATGATAAGCAGATAGTAATAAATAATTTTTTTTTAAATAGAATTAATTAAATAAGCAACAAAAGTAACGAGATACTTAAACATATTAAGGATAACGAAAATATGAAGTTAGAAATTGGCTTAAAAATTAAATATAAACTACAATTGATAAAGGAAGAACTTATTAACTTCGAATATGCCTTATACTGGGCAAAATCCAACATTATTAATTCATTCATATGACTAATTTAGAAATAAATACCATCGAAAAAATTATTGAAAATGAAGAGATTCCATACATTAATATCGAAGAAGAATTAGAGTTTACGGATATAATAATAGCCACAAATGACACATCTATTACTTATATTTTAAGTTTGCCCACCACCAATAAAGAAAATTGTGTAAAATTAAGACTCAAAGGAATAAAGAAAGATAATACAATTAATAAGATCGATTTTGAAAATGTAATAAAGCGTAAGAACAAAATTTATGGACCAAATGAAGAATGTAAAACTTATAATCGAATAAAAATTTGTAATGAAAAGAATCGTTTTGATATTAGTAACAATAGTTGTATTAGCAGTCTTATTAATAGTAAACGTCCAAACTGTGTCCATGCTAACGCTGACCACATCAATATGATAGAAGAATTACAACCCGGAACTTTATTCTTAAATGACTACAATGGCTTCATTACAATAGACGATCAAACACTTGAACTTATTGGAACATTTATTATCAAACATCATAACTCCACCATAAAGGTACAGAATCGCATTGCTAGGGAGGAAATCAACCATTCCCTTGAAGCACTTGACATTTACCACGCAGAGGCTTTTCCAAATGTTCATAAAATTCTTCAAATAATGGCAGTTTTGCCAGTAACTACGGCGACGAATGAACGCTCCTTTTCAACGTTACGTCGTCTGAAGACGTATCTTCGACCAAATATGACTGAAGATCGACTAAACGGTTTACTCGTTTTGGATGAATTTTTTTCTGTACCTCGAGAGTCCGTTTGCTGACTGAAAGCCAATAACTATGGTATTATTCGCTATTTTTCTTTTGACTCAACGGTTAATAAGTATGAAATTTTTCACTATTGAAAGTCTTTCATTATTTATTTTCCGTTACTGTTATAATTTTTATTGGCAAATATCGTAAATTGTATTCACAAAGCAAGACTTTTCGATACAACCGACTTTTATACAATCAATGTTCATCTTCAGTTTAAATTTTGCATACACCATGTCAAAAGAACTCGTTATCAAAAATCATAATATTCTCTGAGCATCCAAAAGTTAAACCCCCCCTCCCCCCCAAAGACAGTCCCCTGCGCACGGGCCTGAATGTATGTGTCTACTAACCATTTGATATGAATTCCTGAAAACCCGAAATCGCTGAACAAAGGTCACCTTCAATTCCTTGGAAAGGTGCTGCGAACTTACCTAATGTGAGAGAACGAAATTTGTATCATTTAGTCTTTTTGACACAGAAAATCGGTTATAGAAAGGAAGGATATTTGGTATGTCCCCTTTGACCTACGGTTTCCATGTTCCACAGAATTTCATCAATTTATTAAGAAAACCGTTGTCATGTAACCAAAATTGCTTACCTGGCGATTTATACTAAATCCTTTAAAACCTGCAAACCTTATTTGTGAGCGGGGAGACCACTCTGTCATAATCGATGTCCTGCTACTGTAGAGGTTTTAGCAGACTTACTAGTTTTAGCGACACTCATCGGACATATGTATAAAAAGTGACACCGTTCGCGAGGAAGAACTGGACACGTTTATATTTGGAAATATAATTCTGTACAAATTCACGCACGCTACTCTATATTCTGTTAAACTATATGCCCTAATTAATTCAATCAAAAGAAAGCAATGCCAAATACAACCAAATGTCAAAGAAAATGTTTGTGTTACACATGGGTCAATTGAATCATGAGTATTGCCAATGTGTTTTGGCACTAGAGAAATTGCAATTGACAACCAATTCAACAAATACAAGATAGGAGTCACACAACGTATGGTGGAGGATGTGACTATTACTGATAGAATATTCAACATAGTAGAACAAGAACACAAGCGTGCTTATCGGAACACTCGCGAAAAAAGGGAGCAAATACCTGAAAATTTTATTTTCCAGGTACATATCGCTCACTTACTTCAATAGTATCATAATTCAAAAAACTCGATTTTTGATTTGACTATGAGGAAATATGCGCAGCATCACTATTTATACGGTATAAAAAATTCTTTGCGAGTCGAAGAAACCCAACCGCGCGATATAAAAAATGCCGTTATTTCACTATCAATGACGCGCACACTTTCAACAGTAACAACAACACATTTCATTAATGCAGGTGACATTGTTGCGCAATGATCGTGGTTTTTCCGAAAAACGATATATTTTGTGGCAGAACTATATGTGTGAAAAGGTAATCATATTTTTGAGGTTACTAATTTGCGTGAAAATATTTATTTATAATAGTGGAGAAAAATATGAAAGTTTGAAAAAATTCATTCGAAATAAAAGAGAAATGAAACTACCTCGTGGCGACAAATGCCATAAATGCTCAAACAATTTTAGCGAGGATAAAAGAAAAGAGATATTTTCCTCTCGCCAACTCGCCAACCAAGTATTGGAACCGGATCAAAAAGGCAAACACGGTAACCACAAAAAACTGGACAAAAACATATATATGTACATATAAAATATTTATTGAGGGAAGCTTACACTAATCTGACTGAAGCAGAAAAGCTTAAGAACAAAGACCTACACGAAAACCATTTGCATGAGAAGAACTTGTCGCGGGAAGAGTTGTGACAGTGTATGATTTACAAGCAATCATGCAATTACCAAAGGGCCAAGTCTCTGCTTTCTATTATAAATCAAAAATAAATGCGTTTAATTTCACCATATTTGATATAAAAACAAAAATGTGCCGATGTTGGGATGAAGCCAGTGGCAAGCGTGGGGTGAATGAATTAGTGGACGAGTGATGAAGACGAAATAATATTTTATTCTGATAACTGCGCTGGACAACAAAAAAACAAATTCATGGTGGCCATGTATCTATACGCTATTCGCTATTTGCGAATAAAGTCCATCACATCAAAGGTCATACCCAAAAGTGGTCCAGCATACACCACTGAATCATTTATTACAAAAATTTCATTCTGCAAAGAAAACAGGGCACTCTTTTTTAGTGCAAAAAATGTCCTATGAAGACTTTTTTGATCTCAAAATATTAGTTAACGACATGGGTCCTTTTAATATGGGAGGAATTAAACTTCTGAAGTGAAGATTCTAAAAGTACAACGAGATTCACCCAACTCTGTTTTTTTAAAACGTCGTACGCTGAGCAAGAATTCACGGAAGCCACTGTAATAAAATCGAATAAGAAACAAGCCGTACCAATTGATTCAAACAGAGCATACCATTCCAAAATCGGAATCCCTAAAAGTAAAAGAGATCATATCAACGATTTAATTAAAAAGAAATTAATTCCACGGTTCTATCAAGAATTTTATAACAATTTGTAATCGTAACAAATTTCTATGATTTCATATTTTAACTTGTATTATTTTAAATACACAACTTTTAAAGCTCAAAAATGAAGTTCCTTTAACGGTATGTTTCAATGCAATGAATTCCAAAATTATTTTATTTATTTTATATTTTAACCTTCATGTGCTCGGCATTGAAAACTTACGTAGCCGGTCGGCTGTCTACATTTGTAGCGAGCATGTATTTCTATGCAAATTCATCATGATGTTTGAAAGAAAAACACTTACATATATGCAAACGGTTTTACTTGTACGTGTACAAAGTATACATTTTTATATTTATTTAAACATTTTTTGCTTTACACCAACAAACATTTATTTAGTTTTGCTCCACCTAATACGCGCGGACTTTCAGAGCGCTTTTCAATTGCTGGCATAAAAAGTTGCTTAGCCAGGCTTCGCAAGAACTTTCGCCGCTTGTCTGTACTCTGGATCTGGCTATTATTTTCGGAGTAAATGATGAATGCGGCTAGAGCACTTATGTCTAGCAAATTAAAAAACATTACCAAAGGCCAACGATTAGTTTGCATTGTGTTTGCATTGTAATCTAGGATATATTGTGGCTTGTTTTTCTTTTCAGGGGCAACAGAGTCTGTCAACGGCGTACTAGAAAGTAGTATGACTGCTCTTCCTATTTTTGGGACGTAGGATATCAAAGCGAATTTTGATTCGAGAAACCCCAAAATGGTTGATTCTTCTACTCGTTTCCGGTTAGCCTTCATCTCATTTGGTATAAATGTTTTATTTTGGCGAACTGTACCAAGAAGAGCCAGACCTTTAGACATCAAATGCTTTCCCAAATTTAATGATGTGAAAAAATTGTCACATATTATTGTTCTTCCGGTGTTCTCCCAATGGCAAACTAAATTTCGTACGACACTTTCTCCCACATTGATTGCTCGACTTGCATTTGAACGCTTTCCAGTGTAGATCTCGCTGTTGAGTGGATAGAACGACTTGGCATCGCATGCAAACCAAATCTTTATCCCATACTTTGCAGGCTTGGAAGGTATGTACTGCGTAAATCTGGTTCGTCCGCGATAGCCGAAAAGTTGTTCATCTACTGTTATTTCTCCCGATGGTTGGTAGTACTTGCGAAGGTTTCGGTTCATTTGCTGCCACAATGTTGAGATTGGAGCAGTCTTATCGATAGCTAGTCTAGCAGCTCTAGTACGCTGACTGTCAAACCGAATAAAGCGAATTACTTCTTTGAAGCGAGATTTTGACATTGTTGCCCGGTAATAACACAGGCCTTCTGCACTCCACAGTATATCCACATCTTCATCACTCGATTTATTTACGCCCGCCAACAATAGGATACCTAGGAAAGCTCTCAGTTCCATGTATATCAACTTTTTCCACACTCTTTCCTTTGCGGTGGGGTTTCCTTTATTCCAAATTTTAAAGATTGTCTCAGCTTTTTCGTTAGTGTCAATAAGAACTTGTTCAAGCATCGACGGAGTAAATATTAAATCAAATACGGCAGACTCGATAAGCCCTTTGGTAGACCGAGATGGGCCAACACCAGTGCCGCGAAATATATTATGAGTACTTACACGAACAGCCTGCCTTGACAAATTAGTAAGCCAGACAGTATGGTCTTTTGCTATCAATGCACCAGGGCGTTGCTCCGTGACAGCCTCCTCTGCTTCTAAACCATGCTCGAAATCTCTTTCGAACAATACTCCCTCTTCCTGCTCATCATCGCGGATATCGTCTTCTTCAAGTATAAATTCACTTTCTGCATCCGATTCTTCGATATTGACTGCAATCGGACCACTTGCAGTAGCACCAGAAGCATTGTTCGAGCTGGAATTCGTATGGTCAGCTGGGATGTAGTCATCGTCCGAATCGACGCAAAAGTCCAAATTTTCTTCGTCAGTCTCTTCCAATAAATTTTGAATGTGCTCCTGAAGATCTTCGTGCCCTAGGCTGATAGTACACTTCTTGTTTATAATAATTCTGACAAAAGAAGAACATTTACTTACCGCTTAACCACTCGACGATTCTGATTTGAAGCGCGTTGCGGCATATTTTTTTTTAATTCTAAAGTAAAATTAACAAAATGTATTAAAATATAATATTATAATATAATTATATTATAATTTCTTACTTAATTTTCGGAGCTAAACTTTTACACCTTATTGCGAATTGCACAATAATTACTGATCGCTTTGCTTACCACTACAACATATGTATGTAGCAATAAACGTTCGTTAATTTACGGCGCCTCTATTCTTTTGTAGCCAAATACGCATGTATGTATGTATGTACATACATATATGTATGTATGCATGTACTAACGTAGATAAGAAAGCAAAGAAAAAGAGCCGTTACAAAAATTCATGTGTAGGCATGTTCAAAGCAAACACTTTGTAGTAGAATACAAAAGTGATGCCGCTATGCATATATTTTATATGGTGTCTACATTTGTAGACAGCCGGCCAGGAGATGGTCATTTTTTAATGTATGGTCTGGAGGTCTAACCAATTATGATTTTAAAGCTTTTATTGACCAACACCCTTTAGAAATGATTTATAGGAAGTTACTGAAAACTTGGGACATGTGGATGTGGAACTTTTTTTGCTTTTCCACTTTTTCTGCAAAAATGCTACAAATGTAGACAGCCGAGCACATGAAGGTTAAGTTAAATATACATGAATATAAAATGTTTTAACTGTTAATTAATGACTCTAATTTCTCTGCAATAATGACATATTGTTTTTATAACAGCGAAATTGCCATATTTTTTCACAAATAATGTCATAATTCAAAGTAGCAAAAGTTCTAATTCAAGAAAATTTGGAAATGACTAATTTTAGTCGCACTTTCTATAATAATGTGTTATACATATTACATGTCACAAGTTTGTGTAGGAAAAACTACAGCTTATACCTATATTTTCCAAGAATGAGGCGATTGTAAACTTTAAATGGCTCTCCTGAAAAAGTAATTGAAGTAAGTAAGCGAAATGTTCAAATAGAGCGAAATAGAGCGACCAAAATGTCTGAGTTGCATCGACAAGTCTACAAAACTTTTACAATAAAAACAACCATCCACTCATCTGTGTGCCAACAGTTGCGCTGCACTGTTTGGTAGTGCCATGGGCTCTAGTTCTGAATAATGACGGCGGATTTTTAACACCACTCGTTCTAAATTAATCCTTGGGAGTAGAGGTAAAGGGGTTTTCAATAGGAACGCTACAAAAGCTTTTTTAAATAAAACAAAAACGGTTTGGGATATGAATTAAATTCTTTATTCCTGTGAAAGTACATTCGACGCCATTATGTTATGTTATGCATGGGCACCACGGGCACGTTTGCAGAAGTCCGGACGCTGAACCCAATTTCAAGCATAAATCGGCCGATACTGCTGCAATTTCACGTTCGATATTCGTACGAAGTTCATCAATCGTCGCTGGCTTGTTGGCATAGACCATAAACTTGACGTTGCCCCACAGGAAATAGTCTAACGGCGTCAAATTGCACGACCGAGGCGGCTAATTGGCTGGGCCATTTCGTGAGATAACACGTTCACCAAACTTGGTTTTCAATAAATCGATTGTGACATTCGCTGTGGGGCTTGTGTCGCCGTCCTGTTGGAACCACATATTGTCCAAGTCCATATCATCCAATTCGGGCCAAAAATATTCGGTTATCATTGAGCGGTAGCGATTCCCATTCACAGTAACGTGCCGGTCTTGATCATCACGGAAGAAGTACGGCCCAATGACGCCGCCGGCCCATAAACCGCACCAAATCGTAATTTTTTCGGGATGCAATGTTGACTCATGGAGTACGTGTGGATTGCTACCTGTCCAATAACGCATATTTTGCTTATTGACGAAGCCATTCAGTCGTTTGATGTCACTATCGGTGTACTTTTGTAGCATCCCTATTGAAAAGCCCTATATATCAAACGCCAATCGCCAACTCGAGAAGCTACACTCTACAACCAAAGAAAGACCCGTGATAACTGCTGATAGATTTAATAACACAATCAAGTCGGTGATAAAAAGGAAGCCCGCGGACGTATTCCTAAAGTAAACTAACTTCAAGGAGCGTGGAGACATAAGGGCCTCCTACTACATGGACATGGAATCGGAATGCTCGCCCCTCGCAATCTCAATAGTGGCGATGAATTGAAACAGCGAAGTTTTCCCTTGCCTTTGTTCTACTTTCGTCAGCTTCAATACCCTTACGTTACCTAAATACGACCCTTTTGATTGCCAAAATTCGTACTTATCAAAGCTCATCTCTAAGTTGTTTTACAATCCTCTGAAAAGCGTTTTGTAATATTTCTAAATGTTGTTGTACACTATGCGTCGCTGTCAAAAGGTCGTCTAGATAAACTATTATCTCTCCACTTCGAATTATACTTACAAAATCTTTGTTACCGAACTTCTGGAATGTCGCGGGAGCCCAAAAGACATACTCATAAATTTGTATTGCCTTAAAAGTGTATTAAAACAAGTATATTTAATGGATCCTTATTTGCAAAAACGTGAAAAACACCGTTCGTCAACGGTATGGGATAATTGTCTTTTACTGTGAACTTACTTACTTTACTTTCTGTAGTCGACACACAAACGAAGTTCACCCGTCTTCTTTTTGACAAATACTAATGGCGACACAAATTCCGATTCAATCCGTCACAAGAGGATCTTCTAACTCTCTTGTGATCACCTAGATCCTCCTACTAATAACTGCATTGTAATATACGTTCTTTGCCTGCGGCGTTCTTCACCTCCTCGCAAGATTCGTTTCTTGCCAGACTGAGTTACTAACTTCACATTGTATCGTCAATCTACTTTGCCTACATTATTTTCAACATCTGCTTGTTTATCCATAAACTCAACACATCTTACCGTGAACTTTGCGTTACTTGCCTTTATGAAATCTCTACTTAATATCACTGAATAGCCAATGACCCATTGGGAGCCACTAGAAGCTCAACTAAAATATCTCTATTCAGAACTTTTATAAAATAGTTCACTCTTACAAAAAAATTTTAATAACCATATGGTTACGCGGTTGATCGTGCTCTTTTAAGCGGTAAAAATAACGGTTCGTATGACGCAGTTGCTTTTTTTAAGTCGATTTAGCTTCTAAACATTCATTTGTGTCAAAGTATTCACGGAGATAAGAATGTTTTAATTCAAGTTGTTGTGCAAAGTGTTCTAAAAACAAGTCAAAATTTCATAGTGTCAAAAATGCCAAATCACGTTGATATGCAAAAGTAAGTACTACAGTATTTTTATTAAAGCGTAATTTTTTTCATAGATTTGTTTTAAGTCATGGGCATAGGAAGTTAAATTTTTGTTTTTACAAGTTGCTAACACTATTTGGAAACATTTTTCATGCTTTTAGTTACAATTTTGATGGATGTGACCACTTGGTCACACTGGGTCAGATGTGCTGTTATTAGAAAAAAAATTTTATTTTTATTGTAATTCATATTTTACTTTGCTTTTTTTTGTATTATACAGACCTCTAAGCACAAAAGAAGCAATCGATTATTTGAATGAACTGGAAGATGATACGGTAGCTTCCCTTTATATTCTTCCACCTGAACTTGAAAGTGGTGTACTGAGTGGAGAAGATGATGCCGATGAAGACGATGCTGGTATATTTGACGATATTTGTGCTGATCAGTTGAAATCGGGATGCGAGCTTATTTTTACGGATGGTAGACGAAAATCTGCTCTAGGTGGTATATTTGGGTCGCGACGACAATGAAACTGAAGCTGAATTGGCAATCAATGAAAATCTAACCACTGAATCATTACCCACAACAAATGTAACAGTCGCTGCTACTTCACAGAAAATAACACCAACTTTTTCTTCTGCCACTATGCCACTGTCCAATAAAAAAAATTTACGTGGGTCGATGATGCTGAAGATACTTTGGTTCCGATTTTTCCATCTAGTGACTATCAAGATTGCAAAAATTTATGTGCTCACCAACAATTTGAGAAATTTTTTGACGATAAATTGCTTGAACATATAACCAAAGAGACAGAAAAATATGCTATTTATCTTGGTAAACCAAATCCTGAAATTTCTATTGCTGAACTTAGGACGTTCATTGGAATTTTGTTGCTATCGGGATATAACAGTCGCAGCAGCTTTCGATCGTTTTGGAGTACTGATGATGACATGAGGAATGAAATGGTGTATATGGCGATGCGTCGCAACAGATTTCAACAGATTCTTCAATTTTTACATTTCGAAGATAGCTCTAAACCAGTTAACGATGGGGATAAGATGTGGATAAGATGTGGAAGTTAAGACCCTGAACAGATCATATCAAGGCAAATATGCTAAAACATTTCCACCCTGAGCACAACCTTTCGTACGATGAAAGTATGATCTCCTATTTTGGGCGTCATGGGTGCAAACAATTCATCAAAGGAAAACCAGTACGATTTGGGTACAAGGTACGGTCCCTGTGTACCCCATCCGGGTACCTAGTCAATTTCGAAATATACCAAGGGAAAAATCCGCGTTCTAATAGTATTTTTGAAGAACGATTTGGTAAATGCGCTGTTCCGCTATTAAACATGATTGATGATTTTTCGCCAGATATACAAAGCTTGCCTTTTTCTTTCTATTTCGACAATTTATTCACGAGTTTTCCATTGCTTAGGTATTTAAAAACGCGTGGTTATAATGGGACAGGTACAATACTAGAAAATCGTATACACCAAAGTTGTCCTCTTTTTCTGTTTCCATAAAAAAAAAAACTGGTATTGCCCTTATCAAGTGGAATGACAACGCTGTCGTAAATACAAGGTGGCGCAATTTAAAAAAAAATGAAAAACTTTGATTCTTCTTGTGGATTATTTTTATTTGGTCTTTTAATTTTTTTTACATCAAGTCGAGAATATGATGTCATGTAAATGGCCGCCGCCACAGTTGATTGTCATTTGAGCCCTTTTTATGGCATTTTCCATCACTTTGGCCAAAAGTTCCGGCGATAGGTCCTCACATTCTTGACGGATATTCTCTTTAAGAGCTGCAAGAGTCTGCGGCTTGTTGACATAAACCCGCGACTTCAAAAAGCCCCACAAAAAGAAGTCTGGAGCGGTCAAATCAGGCAATCTTGCTGGCCAGTGCAAATCGCCAAAACGGGAGATAAGTCGCCCGGGAAATGCATCCTTCAGCATATCGGTTGTGGCACGTGCAGTGTGTGCCGTTGCACCGTCCTGTTGGAACCACATGTTTTCCAATCCCAATTCGTCAAGTTGCGGCAAAAAGAACTCGTTGATCATTGCTCTGTAGCGCTCACCATTCACAGTAACCGTTTGGCCCCGGGGTCTGCCACGCCTGGCAACATCTCGTGTTGTGCCAGTCTCTTCGAGGCGAGCGGCTAAACGTCGCAGTGTTTCACCAGTAGGCGTTGGACGGCCAGGAAATCTGCGACGAAATTCACGTTGTGCCAAAGTTACCGACCGATTATTGGTCAAATAAATAGTCAGCAATATTCTGCGTTCTGGAGCAGTGTAGCGTAACATTGTTTATTAACGTGTATTTCGCATGTGTTTACTACACAAATGTCACAACAGAACTGACATTAGGGGCCAATCGCAAAATTTATAGCATTTTCTGATAGGAGGATTACTTTTGCGCCACCTTGTATAGCATCAACTTGTTACAACATTCATCCAATTAAAAAAGTTCTACGATACTCGCAAACACATATGAAAAAGATAATGGTTGACCGCCCAGCAGCTGTGGGGCAATACAACAAATATATGTGTGGTGTGGACCATTTGGACCAAAACGTAAGCTTGTACCGGATCGGTATAAAAGGAAAAAAATGGTGGTTTAGTATATTTACGTGGTTGATCGATGTTTGCGTTCAAAATGCATGGCAATTGCATCGTGTACAATATCCAGAATTGTCGCACCTACAGTTCAGACGTGATATTGCCATATATTATTGCAAACATTTTGGGGAAAACCCCAAATCTGGAGGAGGCCGTAAACGAAAAATCGAAAAAACAGTACATGACAGTCTTCGTCACGATAAAATAGGTCACCTTGTACGGCCTTGTGCGAAGAGGCGAAGCTGTGCTGATGAAACTGTTCAATTGGACGAACTGAGTGTTCCAAATGTGATGTTGGACTCTGCGTCAAATGTTTTATAAAATATCACACAATTCATCAATAAAAAATAATTTAAATTCAACTAAAACCGCATTAAAAATCAATTATTTGTGTTTTACTGGTACTATTTTAATACTATTGAAACTTACCCAGCGTAACCACATGGTCACACTTCATAGTGTCCTTACCAAAGGACCTACGTTTTTTTTTTTGTTTTAATTCCTTACAGCCATATTAGTTACTGGTAAAAATTTCAGAAAAAAATCCCCAAAAAAATAACCTGGATGAAAGAAACTTGCAAGAAAGTAAGAAAACGCAAAACCAGTAAGAAGTTGCAAGTTTTTTTTTTTTTTTATATTTGAATATTTAATCACTTTTTCCAATTTTTGCCCTTTTTATGGAAATAATAAACATTTTTAATAATTGTTTTCTACTTGTGATTAACTGAATACTTTCAATCGGCTGTTTATCATACTGGCAAATTCTTGCTATTACAAATTTATCCACTGAAACTTGCAAGCTCAGCAGTCATTTTAACTCTCTCAATTTCCCTTACTTTCCTAGTTTCTTTCGAGCTTTGGCGTACGAAAACCCTATACAGTAAAAACCCAGTAAAATTATAACTGGTTCTTGCTGGTTTTTTTGGATAGTGAATACGAAAACGAACTGCTGTTTATACTCCAAGCATAGCTGGATCCAGTTTTATGTTTCGGTTTTTTAGCGAAGTGGCCAATGCAGTTACAATTATATTCATTCCCACAGCACGATAAACCTGGCAGATCGTCGTTCGGGCAAGTTTATCAAACGGGACACTGCGTCGTGAATGGTTTTGTAGTTTTCTGTCGCTGCCTAATAAGCACTTCGCGTTAAAGTAATTTCTAAAACACTATCCACAAGAACACATCGCTTTTCAAACTTACGAAAATGTACAAGTGCGTTTTTGCCAGACGCAAACAACAACAACGGACATCATTTCGCTGAGTAGTTTATCTACTCATTTCGGCGTTGCACGTTTCTAAATCGAATTTTCTGTAATGACTTTTAATAGCAAATAGATTGGCATTTTATGGTGAAAGTCCATTTAAAGGCATGAAACGGTACATTAGCTACTTCATAGTCAAACACATGTGAAGAAAGCTGTTTCATGTGAAAAGTGCATGTAAGTTAAGCAAATTCGAATAGTGCAATATTTCGCGATTAAGTATTCTAAAATTCTAAATAATTTGGAAACGCAAGAAACAGGTATATGTTTACGATTTAGTTAAAGAAAATAGTGAGAACTATTAATTTTTAGCAAAATATAAAGTGGTTCAGTCTTGATACTTTCACGAACGCAATGTTGAAGCATTAGCACTTGCATTTAAACATAATAACTATGGACCGCTCAGAATCAGGTTTTATAAGTAGATTTTAGTCCCTGCAAATATACACTTTAAAAGCTTGTTTACATAATTTTCCCTTTTTCCCTTCTTCTTTAAATATGTCATTAAACGTAACTATAATATATATTTTGTGGGATTCAGATTTTTTGAGTTACAGGTGTTTAAATGCAAAAAATAATAATATTTCCGAGCTTTTTCAAAAATTGTGAATTTTTCTTCAGTCTTTTTAGTTGATAAACTTTCTGAAAAAAAAGAGAAGGAACTGTGTACCGAAATTTTAGCTTGAACCCCTGGACTATAACTGCCCTTAAGGGGAAACTTAATGACAGTTAATTGACGGCGAAAAATATATAGTATTCCAACACCTGTAGCTCGCGATTGAGACTTGCCCTTTGGTTTACTATATAGTTGTAGTATGAGGAAGATAGCAAAATGAGTGAAATTATATAAAGGTGGTTATACCTTTTTCAAATTCACTTTATTATTACTTATTTAAAAATACTCTTGAGGCAGAAGAGGCAGCCACGTTGGTTGCCTAGGTGAATTACCTCGAGTCCGAGATCTTGGGCTAACTTGGCGAAGATCATGGTAGTAGCCGCACACACATCGATCAACGCCCGTATCAAATGCATCTGCCCTCCGGCTTCCACTTTCACCACAGCCTTTGGAGCTACGTCCACCATTGGAAGGAGTCCCGAAACTTCGACTGGTGAGCCACAGATCAGTCCGGAAGTGCGTTGGCTTCTGTAGCGGGAGAGACATAGTCGCCAGTCTACAAAATTCCTGGGTACGAGAAGCTCGTGAACGGTTGTGGGCGGAAAGACCTGGTTTCTCGAGCCCGCGACTGGGATCGTGGTCGCTCCCCTGTCGCTTCGTCGATCATGAGCCAATCTGGGCGGGAAAGACGTGGTATCCGATCCTCTTTTGGCTGCAGGGCGGAAAGTGCTTGTTTCCACTTCAGTCTCCCTCAACTTACCTTCCTCAATTTCTGGACGGAGTTTCCAGGTCTCCGAGCCAGAGTCGGAGGCGTGAACCGAGAACACACGTCTCTAGGCAATTTTAAAATAAAGTATTGTTACAGAGTGTAATATCAATATCAAATGTTAAAAATTCAGCTTAAAATGGAATAACATAATAATATTAGGGTAATAGTGAATAAGCAACGGAAATGATACCTGTGCTGAAATTAACTGGTGATTTTATTAATTTTTCGTCTCTTATTTGTTTGATTATCAGGAAGTTCATTGTTAAATTTGCGAATGAGGATATACATACATTCGCGTACGAAAAAACAGTTTTTTATATTTTCACTATAATTTTTGCAGTTTAAAAAATTAAAATAAATTCAGAGACACAGCACTTCAACGAAAATTGTGCAACGGTAAATTTCCACTAACAAACGCAGAATACGAACGGTAAATGCACAGAGTTGCACATATTTTAATTAAAACCTAGTATTCTCTTATTCAGAGCTAATTCATATAAGGAGCTGTTACACTTACTGATACAAAAATTACACTAACAAATTGTACGTAGAATAGCATTTAGTGTTAAAGCAAATTTACAACAAACTCATAATTTTGACATTTGTTGTAGCACGGCGAAATAAATCAGCCAGAACCTTATTATAATCGCCTTAGTTTTACTAAATTTAAGTACTTTTATTACATAGTGTATTTCTATTGAAAGAATAATTTAAGAATATGGTAACACCAAGAATTGCTGGAGCCTACCCTACGGGACATGACTGCCAGAAACTACTACATATGCACATATACATTTGGCAGGCTTTCTTTTCTTGTTTATCAAAAGTAGTTGCTACCCAGAAAATGTAAATTATAACCGAATACTAATCAAATCTATATTATATTTCTCATGAAATAATTAGTTTTGCAAACTGTTATATTAAACTTAAATTTTCTTAAAATAAACTAAAACCTGTACAAGCTTTTTTTCGGGCATGTGGGTTTCAAAAAGAAATAAAACGCTTATTATTTAGCATAATTATAAAGATAAGGGATTGACATTATGTTTTAAAAATTATTTCGGCAAGTGACCGCCGCAACGGGCTCCAATAAATTCCAGCTGAGAGGACCACTTTTTGAATATTTTCTTCCAAGGCGTCAATTATCTCGGGATTATCTGCTTAAACAAGCTACTTCACATATGTAACTCCACAAAAATAGTCCAGCGGTGTTAAATCGCACGGTGTTAAATCGCACGCAAAAGTTTACTACAATACATTTATTATTTCATTCGCTGTATGTCATGTAGCGCTATCCTGTTGGAACCAAAGGTAACGAAAAAGTCATTAATCATTGCTCCATAGAGTTCCCCACTGACTGATTCCTTCTAATCATAGTATTGCCTAATTGACAACCACACGCCTAAAAAGAAAACACCCTCATGAGTTTTATAATATATATATTGGACACAAATTTTAGTTTGAGAAACCCGAAGGTATTATACGAGTACACTTCCATCAATAGAAAGTTTCAAGAGACGCGTAAGATTTTCTGGGAATAGTGAAACAATCTTAAGAACAAATCAGAAGTGAATTTCCGAATTAAAAAATCATTTAAGCCAATAGGATACATTTAATGTTAAAACCAACGAGAAAACCCTAAGATGAGTATTTAAGTGAAGTTTTGAAAGAATAAAATGAAGAGAATAAATTTTCAAAATTGCATGAGCAGCGAAAAAAGTCTTTGAATCAAACGTGAAAGATTCAAAGTTCTTTCTGAATCTGCTCAAGCAACTGACAGTGTGGTGATTTTAAAGAAAATTGAAGATGCTTTGAACATTGTTGAAAGTATCCAAAGTGATCTGCCCGGTAAATTTTCATTCGACGAGAATAGTTACATTGGTGAAGTGCTTTTCGATTAGTCTGTAGAAAATGTTGCGGGAATGACCAATGTGAATAAAAATAATGAAGTCAAATCTTGGGCGTTTAGAAATATTTTTTCACAAAATGCCGTAGACGACTTATTGCAAAGTTTAAATCGAATCGGTGTAAGTGATTTTTCTTTATCCGCAAAAACTCTTTTGGGGCCAGCCGCCAAAAAGGTATGTAGGAAAACCTAAAGATATAAAAGATTTTATGGGTGATTTTTGAACCGAATACAAATTACTTAAAGAAAATGGTATTAAAGTGGACTCCAGTGAGGTCCTTAACAGATTTAGTGTCCGTATTTTTGTTTGAGATTTTTCAGTTAGAGCGTTCGTAACCTGTATTATAGGACATAATGGGAAAAACAGTTGTTCCAAATGCTGTGAAGAAGAAACATACATATGTATAAGAACAGAAGAATGTGCTTTTAACACCGGATTGGAGTCCTTAGATCGGATCAGTCCTTTGAATTAAGATCTAATGGTTGTCATCATCTTATTCAATTTATAGACAAAAAAAGTGTTTTAAAGAAGCCGGATTCGGAATGGTTTCACAATGCCCCCTTGATGCTATGCATGTAGTTGATGTAGGGTAATCCAAAAGTTGTTAAGATTAGTTTCCCAACGAGCGAATGCAAAATCGTTTAGCCAAAAACTTTATTTTGTCTCTCAATTTATTCCATCAGAATTTAGTCGTCAAACTCGGGGCTTAGAAGAAGTTTGCCATCGGAAGTCTACGGGACTCAGACAATTTCTTCTATATACGGTACAATTGGTGATGACTTAAATTACTGTTTTTTATTACTACACAGGGGAATAAGGCTTCTTTCTAGTGAAAAGTCAAATGGAAAAGATAACGACGGTGCTCAAAGAATTTTAGGACTTTGTGAAATTTTTTGGTAATTTATGCGGCGATGAACAATTAAGTTTTAATATCCATGGGCTACTTCATTTATCTGTATCGGTGAAAAAGCTCACCCCATTAAATTCTTCTTTGGCATACAGATATGAGAATAATATGCAATATCTGAAAAAAGTTATCAAAACCCATAGCAATATTATTCAGCAATTGTTTTTTGAGATTTAGGAAGGGACAGCGGTACCAATCAATGCTTAAAAATTTGATTAATTTGGCTCATTTGGTATAAATAATAAAAAAGATGAAGATAGCCTTTGTTTTTTTGTGAGAAGGTCGGTCCTATTGAAGTAGTAGAAATTATTAAATCCTCGGAGTCAAATAAAATCATTTGTAAAGCTTTTCAAAAAATTAAAAATTTTATTACCCAACTTGTTTAGGTGTGGTGTAGCAAGTTCGTTATCCATTGAAACAGTGGAAATTTCTAAGAGCAGTATTTTGGTATTCCTTATAGTAATAAGTTTCTGTTGATACCACTGGAAACCACATCTACTATTTCTCGAAAGCATTTATTTGACCACATTTACCCGATAGCTTCCATTAGTTCCTCCTATTTTCGTTGTCATGTCCTATTTATAACTGTTTGAATTCCCAGGCCGTAATTAGCCACCATGTGGAAGCAGTTGAGCAGAATGTAAGCCTTATTGGCATTAATTTGTATTACAGGCCAAATAATGCTATTATTGCCTAAGCTAAATTTTCTTTCCTGACAGTAATTGTGTGGTACAGTAGTATTTAAGCAATTTGAATTTATATGTTGGAAATGTTGGCTAAAAACCAGTTGTTGCGAGAATACAAAGTATTCTGATTGACTGGCGAGGTAGCCAATATAATTTCAATAGAATAAAGTGCAAGTTGCCACTAAAAAAATTATGAAACATCAACTTTAGAGAATTTTTAGTCACTTGAAACTTACTGTATACTTATATAATAATGGATATAAATAACAACGTTTAAATAAAAGTCTAAATTAAAAACAGACTAAACAAATATAAATATAAAGCTAATTGTAATGTAAAAAAAAAATTAAAGGTAATACATATAGGTGAAAAAAATACAGTAATAAAAAAGAGACACATATGAAATTAAAAAAGGTAAATTAAAGAAGAAGACAAAACTAGAAAGTAATAAGATATATATAATATAATCACATGTGCAGACTATAAATTCAGATCTGACCAAGACGTATGTCATGCAAAACTGCTTGCCCAAGAAATCAACTGATTTCGCAGCTCTGACACATCGTTTATACAGAACTGCCCACTCAGTTAATCAGCTGTTATTTCACTATGACTTTGAGAAGCAATTCAACAAACACAAATTTTGCTTTTGTGTAAAACTCAATTTCTTATATAGATTTACATACTGTAGTGGTTCGAACGAGACTAAATATATAACGCAATCAAACGAGCAAGAATTCTATTGTAGGAATGAACATGTCAAAAGGGCAGCGAATCACCGGCCGCGACCCACAGACGAGTTGAAACGCGCCGAACGCGACAAGTCCGAGCGAGCTTGACCCTTTGTGCGTCGACGTTCTAGTTAAAGCAACTTTGATTTTAAGTGTGGGCAATTTTTTTCAACGGGAAATGCTTGGAAAGAGAAGACCCATCAGTGAGATTTTTTTTCCAAATCGATACATGGCGTAGAAGACGAAAAATTCATAACCTTTTCGGTCGAAAAAAATCTCTGTCAATGAGTGTTTAATGAAGTTCCCATTTCCGGTGGAATTGCTCGAACCGGTCGATTACATTAGCGGTAATAAGATTTTGAAAATAAAATGACAAAAAAACAATAATAGTTAATATTATTGGTAAAAATATTTTTTTGAAAAATCCCTCAAAGTACATTTTTTGAATCGGAAATACTATCCAGAAAATTAGTTATCAATTGTAAATGCATTTTGAACGATTGCGAGTGGCTCGTTTGAGAAATTCTGACTCATATACAAAAATTGCAATTACGTTAACAATAATCATCGTTTGTAACCCTAGCGAATTTCCATCAGCAAACCAACGATTCTGGTGCAGGAATCTTTCCAACTTTGGTTGCGAATCACGTAAATCAACTGAGTCGGCGAAAATCTAAGAAAAAGGTTGTATTAAGAAAATTTCTTGAGAATTTCCAATATATTGGTGACATGGAGAAAACATTGGAAGAACTATTGATGATTATTAAATCGCCAGTTGGAATTCTTCCTTAATTGGCGCTATAACCGCTTAAGCGATTTTGCCCGAATTTCTCCTACAATTTGTGGAGTGCGTTTTGAAGTTGTAGCACAAATTGAGGGACCTACAGTTTTACGCCGACTCCGAACAGCGAATGTTTTTTTGCGAGAAATTTTTTTAAGGCATACTCGGTGGTTTGCTATTGCCTGCCGAGGAGCGACCGCTTTTACAAAAAACTTTTCTATAATTTTTGATGTTACTTGCCCCGCCGAGGATTTGAACCCACACGCTACGCACTCGGTTACGGCGGCCGCCAGTTGGAATCTCAACGCAATATGTAAGTATGTATTACCATACCAGTTGATTTAGACGACGAGGCCTAGTATTTTGAAATATATAACTACGTCGACCTAAAATTTGTTTGCACAACTATTTTCCGTTCTTAAATAGAACTAACAAATCTCATGTTTCATGAAGGATGCTAATAGGGTTGTCTTTGCAACTAAAGGAAATTTTATCCGCGCTGGAGTGTTCTTTTGCAAGTCGGTTACATTAAAACGGGCCCATTATATGTTGGGTTATCAAAACAAGAAAAGCGTTTCGAAATATTTGGTGCCCCAACAAAGAACCACAGTAGTTCTAAACGCACAGGCGCCGATGTAGACGATTGGGCGCGGCAAGCAGCATTTAGCAGTGCAATATTTAATAAAAGAATAACTGTAATGGATTATTAGCAATTAATGATATGTTTAGAAAAAATTTAAGTTATACGAAACCGGTTTGTGTTATTCAAATACTGAGGAATTGAATTTCTTCACAACTCGCCTTATATTTTCTGTCATTAAAGTCTCAATTAATAAGAAGGAAACATCAACTTGCCAACTTAAAAAGCCCATTTGGATGTTTGAGGTTTTCTATTAAAATCTACTGCATGATATAAATTTTGTACATATATTTAATAAAAAATTATGATACTTAACGAAAAGCACTCATATGGCGAAATTTTTTTAATTATATCTGCCAATATGAAACACACAAACTTCACGTTAGCGAACTTAGGTAAATTTTGATATTTTATTATAATTGCAGTAAATTTAAATAAATCGAAAACTTTAATATTTAATAGATATTGATTAAGAAACGAATATGTGTCAGTTACACATTTTTTAATTTTATTTCTAGAATTCTGATGTATGTACATACATACATAGGTATGTCTTACATTTTTAAGGCCCACTTGCGGGAAATCTAGAGTTAAATTTATAAAAAAGAGATAAGTAACCCAGAGTTAAATTTTTAATTTCATAGCCCAGACATTGTCTTACTTACTTAATTAATTGGCGCTATAACCGCTTAAGCGATTTTGGCCGAACTTCTCCTACAATTTGTGGTGTGCGTCAACATGTTGACGACAAATTAATGTTGTGACACAAATTGAGGGACCTACAGTTTTACGCCGAATCCGAACGGAGAATGTTTTTGTGAGAAGTTTTTTCATGGCAGAAATTCACTCGGAGGTTTGCCGTTGCCTGCCGAGGGACGACCGCTATTAGAAAAAACTTTTTCTATAATTTTTGGATGTTACTTGCCCCGAGCTAGATTCGAACCTGGGACGCACCGAAGAAGCGTGTACATGCTACACACTCGGCTACGGCGGCCGCCATTGTCTTGTATCAAATAAATCCAGTAACCCGGGCTACGTACACTTCTTTTTTGATATTTTCTTTGAACTTATTGAAGTTTAAAATCATAAGAGTATTTGGAGGTTCTGTTACAACAACGAAATACTTGCTATATGAGGCCTTTAATCTCGTGGAAGTGATTGGTTTAAAGGAGATGGAGCCAACATATTCGATGGCATCCTCATTATTGTCGAAAAAGACGATTCATTTCAAATTTATTTTTTCTTTACTTATGCCAGAATGTCACAAATTTAAAAGTTTAACCTTGAACAATTGCTAGGTTACATTTTTACGTTTTTAACACCGAGTTGATACCTAACATTCTGCTGTGTAAGCAAATTTATCAATTTAACCGGTAATCTTTGAGTTAAATAGATAACCTGCTTTCTCGCAAGTGGGCCTTAGTATACTTTTTACAAATAATTATACATAAAATCGGTTTTTGTTTGTCTATTTTTTTCAAGTATAAATAAAAAATAATATTTTTGTAACTAGTGTGCATTTTTAATTGCCAATTTGTTAATTTTCATTTCGCATTCCGTGTTGCATATATATTGCATCATTGAAAGCTTAGCTTATTTTGTTTTAAGTATTGGGAATTTAGCAAATTTTTCCATTAAGCTTCGGCAAAACATTTCGTCTTCGGAATTTAAAGTAGAGAAACTGCTGATATTGGCGCGCGTATTTTGTGGGTATTCGTTAATCCGGTGCATTGTAGACATTAAATTTGTCTCTAGGTCAGACTCTCCATGATCGTGTATCAGGTCTCAATATCGAGTGCAAAGGTTTTCGGTTTTCTGTGGGTGTAGAACTAAATATCTCTTCAAATATTTCGGTATCGTCACACGTCGAAGACACAGTTACGTCTGCTGCATTGTGATTGAACACAAGTGAGAAGTCTTCTAAATTAAAGATGGCGGTGGCTGATATTAAATATCACAAATAGCCAATATTAATTGTCAAACATAGAAATTCCTTCAGTGAATGACACAAGAAAGACGTGGGTTGCTACATCAGGTGATCTTAGCTGTGCCGAATTTTTATCTCTATGGGCTAAGATTTTTCACTTGTATTTATTCAAAATGGTCTGCTGAGTCTGAAGTGTTTTCACATACGTTATTGTTGATCGTATTTCTTGGCTTCATCTGCAAGGTGCTCTTTGAAGTTCCATAGCGACACCGGAGCCCCATAGGAGCCCCGCAACCCTTTCCATTTGTTTCGCTGCTTCAACTGAAAACAAATGTTTAACAAGGGAGGAAAAATAAAAAAAAAATTGGTATTATTTCAAATTCCGCATTCGTTCGCAATACATTTCCAATTCGACGGTTTCTTTTTAATACTTTTTTACAGCGGATGATCTAAATTCTAGAGAAATTCATAATGTTTTAATAACTCAATTCATTTTTCAGTTATTCCGTTTTCCATTTCAAAAGTGAAATATTAAACTATCATTAGCGTACCGTCACAAAAGCTCAAGGTAGCTCAATCTTTACCACAGCTACAATAGCATATAAAGTTACAGCCACACATTGTGCGATGTTCAGAGCATTTAATAATGACAACAATGAGCGGTTTGATTGTTAGTGCGAAGGTGTTTGTAATGACCACAATAGTTATCGGCGCTAAGTAAATGATAAGCATAAAAATGATTAGTTGCCTTGTTATGTAAAGCAAAGCAAATATTGCTGTTAATAGAAGAGATAAAATATCACAACAACAAAGAAAAACACCTACTCAAAATTTCCAATAGCCTGAGGAAAAATGAGTACTTTAATAAGCACTTTTGTAATTAGTCACGAACGATACAATACAAGATTGGCCTTCCGCGCTGAGAGCAACTGATAGTACCGCAATACTAGCTAGAAAATGAGACAGCAATAAAATGAAGTTACTTTTATTTCGTCAAAAAAGGGTAGATCTTGTCAAATCGACAAATCTTGTATTATATCATTCTTGATCGGTACGAAAAACAGCCTAAATGTATTAATATATCACATGATTAACTTACATGGGCGACATTTATAAGCCACCTCAATAATTTTACGGCGTTTATGACAGAGATCCACCGTTACCGCATTGACCGTGCTGTTATTGTCATGTCCACTTGTGATTGGTTTATAGTATAGTGGAGCACCATTGAATTTACAGTGCTTTTTCTTTTGGCATGCTTCAACGACCGTCTGCAACAGCGAATACTGAAAAAGAAATGGCAAAATATATTTTAACAACGCCTGTAACCAAAAAGACGAAAATTTAATTATAACATTTTAGATGAAGTGCTTTATATGTTATATTAACCAAGAATTATAATTATATCTAAAACCTGCATTTTTCAATTTGTGCTATAGTGAATATTTATACATACAAGCATACGTACACGCATACATATATACCTAATGAATCAAAAAAAAAGTTTTATTTTCTAAACTTAGAACTATACCAAGACACTATTTTCTTTTTTATATGTATATTTTTATAAAAAATATCACTTTGTTACAACAATTCTTACGAAATGAGCATAATAAAAATATAGTAAGGTACAACCCAAAATGAATTTATCAAAGGGGAATAAAAATTTGACGTATGCCTATTTGACAACATGAAAATAAACAATTTTTATCAAGAAGAATTCCTATAAGGTGCTGTCGGGCAAGCAGCTGAGCGAATTCGCTTGCTGGACTGAATAAATCCGCTGACTCGGGCTGAACTTGTGTGCTGGCGGAAACATTATTAAAGAACGCATGATTCTCGCCCCTGTGCAACTTCTATGAGTTCCAAAATAAAAACCCCGATTACTCGTTATGACCCCGCCCATGACAGCAGCCCAGGTCAACCTCCACCATGCCACAGCGGCTTCGGCCGTTATAGAGAGGAGGCTAGCCTTGGAAGATCTGGGCATAGTACTGCAGCAGGAGCCGTGAATCTACAAAGGCCAGGTAAGGGGCCTAAAGGAAGCTAGAAATAAGGTAATATGAGATCTCTCATCTGAGAGGCCTAGAGCTTGTATAGTGCTTAAAACAATATTGAATACTTTTGCATTATATAATCTCTAACGCAGGACCTGGTAGCGGTGCAGCCACGATTGGAGGTGGACAAAGCCTCCATGCAAGTAGTGTTAGCGGCCTCCTACTTTGCTGGGGACAACACCATAGCCCCAAAAGAGGTTCAGGAACTAGTAAGATACTGCGAGAAAGCAAAACTGAGAGTTATTATTGGTTGCGATGCCAACGCGCACAATGAGGAGTGGGGCAGTACAGATACCAACCGACGCGATGAGTCCTTATAAGAATACATAATAAGCAGAGATCTAAGTATACACAATTTTGGGCGTATACCAACATTCATTACCAGAGCCAGAGAGGAAGCACTTAACATAGCACTTAGCGAAAAAGTGGCTGACTGGCAGTTTCTTTAAATGACTGATGTTGCGCCTAAAAATTGCAGGCTCCGATGTTCTTGGCAGCTTGTTTAAATGACTGGTGTTGCGCCTAAAGATCTTCGTACCGTAGCATCATTGTCTTTCCGCTCAGCTATTTCATATTCTTCTGAGCCAAAAGTCGGTGCTAGCTTCTTTGGAAAAACCACATTCTGAAGTAATACCTTGTCTCCGGCTTCTATGTCGCAATATCTTGCTTTGCGATCTTTGTCTGCACTCTTTCTCCCTTTTTCTTTGTTAAGCATATCTAAGTCCTTTGCCTCAGCATCTAAAATATTTTCACTAACGTCGTACATTGATGGCAACTTGTCACGAATTCCCGATTGAAAAGCAGTTGTTCCATGGGGAGTGACATTGTACATCAACAGAAATTGCTTGTAATCTGCTCCGTTACTATGTCCTATACGTAACCGTTTAACGAGAGATCTATTCATATTCTCTACCTAACCATTAGCCTGCGGCCAGTATGGCGGGGACGTCAAAATTTCAATATTCTTATACGAACAGAAGTTTCTAAATTCGTCACTGACAAACTGCCGACCATTATCAGTGGTAACGGATTTCGGGAAGCCCAGTCTTGAAAAGATCTCATCCAAAAAATCGATAATGGCGCTCGATGTTATTTTCTTTAAGAAATTAACCTCTTGTTATCTTGGGTAATAATCGAATACCACAAATATAAAATCATGGTTTGGTAAAGGTCCCAGCAGATCCATCGCTAGACATTGTCATGGCCCTGTTGGCAAACTTCGTCGGTTCATTGGAGCCGGATGTGTAGGTCTTGATATCAACAAACAGTCACGACAGTTTTTTACGTGTTTCTCGACATCTCGGTCAATCAACGGCCAATCCATGGCTGGAAAAAATTTTTGGCTCCGTGAAGTTTTGGTACAAAGGAATCGAAAGTTGGAAAGGGGTAGTTTTCTCTCAATATAGCTCTATTGGCACGTCTCATATCGATACATAAGCGAATATCCGCATTGCCTTTAAATACTATAATCACTGGAGATATCCATCAACTGGGACCTTCTACGGACTCTATGATATCCTGATCAACAGCTTCTTTTAATTTCTGTGCCACCCTTTCCTCTAAAGCCGAAGGCACTCTACGTGATGGTTGTTGAATGGGCTTAACGGACTTATCAATCGATAGTGAAATCTTTATTCCTTTAATTTTTGGGAACATTTGACAATTTTCCATTTCATTAATTTCCCGACCTAATTTCAAAACGTTTAATTGAATAGCAGTATCTCGACCCAGCAGAGATTGGCCACCCTTCTCAATAACATACTAGAAGGTTGCAAGTAGGTTCAAAACCACACCTGTTAAGTCATGAGTACTACTCGTACTGAGTAGCAATTTAAGGACTTTGGCTTTTCAGAGAAGTACTCATTTTTTTTCAAGTACATTACCTTTGTATAAATTACTACTCGAGTAAAAGTACTAGGAGTTGAAAAGTATTTGGAAATACCATGAAGTACTGAAAGTACTCGAAAATACTCGCTAAAAGATTTGGAATTTTTTTCCGAGTACTTTCGAGTACTTTTTAATTTTTTTTATATTTTTCGAAGATTTTTCAAATTTATAACTTTTATTCATATAAATGAACACTATTTATTTACTTATTACACTAAATTATCAACATAAAGTGGTATTTTAATTAATTACTCAGCAAAATTTATTATTTAAGTGAAGTTAAGCATTTGTACCATCATTAGTGTGATAGACCCATTAAGTAGTTGGTTACAATAATTGTAGGCACTGTTGGCTCACTGATTGTCAACCACTGCATTCGTCGAACACAAAGTTTTATATGTACATATGTGACCCATATACAAATAATTTGCTTAAGATGTTCATGGTCAAATAACTAAAGTCATTCACCCCCAAATCAGTTAACATTTGTATATACACACCTCCAATTTCGTCAAACATATGAGAGTAAGACATCGCGAATTGTTTGACAAGTACAGGGTTGTTAAGGTAAATGTTATACAGAAATTAAATTTATTCACATTCTATATAAATGAAATTCCCCCAATATTTCAGACGGGTAAGTCAGACAGCCAAACAGCACAACAAACCTTCGACAAAAAAATAATTTTCGCGATTGTCGATTGCGGTTTGCCGGTGTGTCTCCTGGAACGCCGATCCTTCCGAGAGTCATATGAGGCCACTGGGCTTAAAGTTCCCAGCAGGCAGACGGCCATGATGATATTGCAGGGCCAATATGATAGTATGTTAGACAAAGTACGATCTGATATCGCATCAGCTAAGTATTTTTGTACAACTGCTGACATATGGTCGGGTAATCACCGTAGCTTCCTTGGGTATACATGCCACTGGTTGAATGATAAATTGGAAAGAAAGTCGGCTGCTTTAGCTTGCAGGATACTGACTGGCACACATTCATCGGAAAAACTGATGCAGGTCATTACCGATATAAACAGCTCCTTCGAACTCAACAGTTCAAATGTCGTCATGACTGTTACTGACAACGGTTCGAATTTTGTCAAGGCGTTCAAGGAGCATGGGGTTTCCCTAGACATGGACGACATCGATATTGATCTGCCACAGTTCGAAAATGAATGTCTTTTGCCTAAGCATCAGAGATGTGCCAGTCACACCCTTAATTTGCTTGCGACAACTGACTTCATGAAAATTTTGAAATCCAACGCAGAAATTAATTACCAGAACACTACGGTAAATTTATATACATTTATTTACTTTTTTGTAATTATAATTGTTAAAATCATTAAGGTCTTTCAAAAATGCAACTCTTTGTGGAAAAAGTGCTCGTACCCGAAGTCCAGCGAAACGATCGTGGAAAATTTAGGTGGTTCGCTAGTTGTTCCCGTCGTAACCCGCTGGAATTCCTTGTACGACGCGGTAAAAAGGTTACTCCAGCATAAGGACAAACTCGGCCACCTATGCTATGAAGTGAACGTTCCGCAACTCCACAGCGGGGACTTGAAATACCTGGAGTCATACGCTGCAATGATGGAGCCTATAGCTACAGCGCTTGACTTTCTTCAGGGGCAGAGAGAAGTTAAATATGGCTTCCTTATACCGACTCTCATGACGTTGAGCAACAAGCTAATTAAGTTTAGGAAAGTAATGAAATCGTTCATTTGAGCTCTATCGCCATAAGTTTGGAAAACAAATTGAGGGAAAGGTTTCAGCCATATTTTCTTTTAGCTCCTGAGGCGAAAATTGCAGTAGCTGCTGCAGTTTTGACTCCAGGTATTAAAACAAAATGGATCAAAGTGCTGCAGAGGAAAAATCGGGTGATGACAGTGGAGCGGGTTTGCGGCATTGTTATTCAGGCCGTTACGGAGTCTCTGAACAAGGAAAATCTTTCCCTTAATTTTGAAAGCAAATTAAGACGAAGCCATTTCGATGAGTTTTTTGACTTCAGTAGCAACGGTATATAAGTAGAATTAAAAAATTCAAAGTAATTTTTCTAAATGTATTGTATGTTTGTTCACAGACGAAGATAATGATACTCCCTCAGCACGACCAGAACAAACGGCAGATCTGGCTGCTGCAGTAGTCAACCAATTTTACAGCTACTTAAATGATGACTCTGTAGCTCTAGATTGCCTGGACAAGTATAGCTTGCTGAGGGAGGCTTACATTAAATTCAATACCCCCTTGCCATCATCAGCGCCAGTTGAACGGCTTTTTTCTTTTGCGGGCATTATTAACAGCCCCAGGCGGCAGCCAATGACTGACTTCTCATTTGAGAAACTAGATATTATGAAGGCTAACGCTCAATATTGTAAGTAAAAAGAATAACTTTGAATAAAAAATGATTATTGATTTGTATTTATTTTATATTTACAGATGATCTTTAAAAACAATTTTTTCATTTATGTTAATTATGTATGTATGTACATATGTATATATGTATGCATGTATAAAATTAATTAAAAGAGTACTTTATGTTGATAATTTAGTGTAATAAGTAAATAAATAGTGTTCATTTATATGAACAAAAGTTATAAATTTGAAAAATCTTCGAAAAATATAAAAAAAAGTAAAAAGTACTTCAAAGTATTTGAAAGTACTCGGAAAAAGATTCCAAATCTTTTAGCGAGTATTTTCGAGTACTTTCAGTACTTCATGGTATTTCCAAATACTTTTCAACTCCTAGTACTTTTACTCGAGTACTAATTTAATTTCAGCTAGAAAACAATTGCGTATTCATTATAAGTATTTTATATAGTATTTGTACTGAGTAGTACCTGTACTTGAAATTTAACAGGTATGTTCGAAACTACATCAAGACCTATAACCGCCTCAAAAACCACCTTTATCCTGAGTAAATCGTTTGCAGCATAAGCACGAAACTGATTCTCAGATTCAGTCCGAATATTCCTATCCACTTAATAAATTATGTTGTGATCCAGAATCAATCAGTTACCACCAATATAGCACTTAATTATTTCACTCATTTGATTGTTAAGTTGGTCTGTTACTTGGAAGCAATTATATTCATTATTCTTATTGTGTGTATTTACGGCATCCATGCTTTTATCTGAAACAAACTGAATATTAGAAAAAGTATCTTTTCGCCTTTTTGTGTCCGTATTTCCGAAGCCAGAATATTTGCGCTTAACTCCTTTTGTTATACATTTGCGGGCAAAATGGCCTATGAAACCGCATTTGTTGCATTTTGAAGATTTCGCGGGACAAACAGCACTGTTTCCTGAGTATCCTCGTTGGCCACATCTGCCGCATTCGGAGATTTGAGTTTTAGCTTCCACTCTGTTTACATCTAGTGACACATTTGGCAATCTCATAGCCTCGGACTGATTATTTATTTGTTCATGTACATGACACATTTCGATGGCTTCCGACAAAGTGTACTCTTTCTCTAATAATCGCTTCCATAGGTCATTTGGAGCCCAAACATCAATAAGTTTATCTTTCAGATTAATGGCTAATATTTCGTCCTTTGTCTCTCCGAACTGATATTTGGCAGCTTGGTTTCGTAATCTCACCAGAAATGTATTCAAGCTTTCCCCCTCTTCAGGTTTTAACGTACGAGACAAATGTCTCTCAAAGGTCGAATTCGTTTCTGGGGAAAAGTGTTTATTAAGCTTCTCAACAAGCATTTTGTATACGTCTATTCCGTCACCAGGTTTTCAGGCTCAACAAGAGCCCCTTGAATAGTATAAACAGCTTCTTGAAGTTGTGTGTAACCTAAATAAAGTAATTTATTTTTCTTCTTCTTTGGGTTTTTAATCTCTTCGGTATCAAAATATATAGAAAAAGCGCGAAGCCATTTTTCCCACTCCGATCGAAGGAACGATTTATCTATGACATCGCAATGAAACGGTGTTATACTTGAAGTACTCATTCTCTCCCACCAATTTGTATTCAACTTGGCAATTTAATGCAAATCAATTCAATGACTTCCCTGTGAAACAATTTAATGAACACCATACATTAATTAATTGACCATTCAATTCATGTTCACTTTCTTACCACTTTGCAATTCAACGGATGAATTTAGTACAATTTAATGTATTTCATGCAGGTTAATGTATTTCATATAATTTAATGTAATTCCTTTGTGGTCAGCTTTATTTAATGACAACTTCTTCTATCTTTCCAACCTGATAAACAATTAAGTGTTTTCTTTATCTGCTACAATCAAATGCAACTTCAATAGCATGCTTTGTTTTGTGTTTAAATTTAAACCAACAATTCGACAAAACGCGGCATGTACATACATGCCTACATACATGTGTACATGTTGCGCATATTTTGCTATGACGTCACTTGATTAATTTTATCATTTTATTTTTACTAATTATATCTTCACTTCTTTTCTCTTTTACCTTTTACCTTCGTCGCTATTTCGGGGAGATTACGATTCCTGGGGTAATCTCCCGGCGACGTATATTATGCACCATGTATACCAAAATCGACAAATTTCAACTCGCTGTATCTCGAAAACCAAGCGAGATATCAATTTTTTTTACTTGTGAAAAAGTGTTTATTTTGTCGAGTTCTACAAGAAATAGTCGTCCAAACGCGGCGCCCCAGGAATCGTAATCTTGCCGCTATTTCAATAAAAACACAGTAATATTTATTTTAAAGAATAACACAAATTTACTTTTTATTAATTCGATTTATTCATCTAATACAAACTCAAAGACTTTTCTCTACTCGAACTGTCACATAACTCACTCTGAAATAACCGCATTGCCAGGTCTCCAAAGTCGCATGACTAGCAATCAGCGTTGCCCGATCTCCACAATATTGATTCATTTACATTCATACATATTAACATTCACATTTTGTTTTTGCGACAAAAATATTTTTCTTTGGTTTGAGTGAAATTCCAAAGAAACGAATAAAATTACAGCAAGAGATATACAATTTTGAAATGCTTGCAAACAAGGCAAATTCATATAAGGTGGTGTCGAGAAAGCAGGTGAGTGAATTCGCTTGCTGGACTGAATGTCGAAACAACGAGTTTGATGTAGTTCCCACCGACTCTCATTATGTCATTGTACGTACAATCTGTTAGTGTACTTTTTTGTTATTGTACGCTCAACGCCACCTGTTATGAATTCGCCTTGGCTACCAAACGTCAAAATTTCTAAAGCTGCCTGTCATCGGCTATACCCAAAAGGAATACATACAATGTGGTGTTATTATAGCAGCCGGTTTGATTTTTCCACCTTACATGGATTTTCGAGCTTTCAAAACAAGTAAAAACAAAAAAAACATGTATGCAAACTTTGACAACTCTTACGCAAAAGCAAACACAAAAACAAAATACATGGGTATTTTGTAGTTGTGCTTGTATCACCACCTTTTCGGAAATCGCTTCGTTTGTACCTTATAAATATTTTTATCCGGCACTTGTATTTAAACGCGCATTACATAATCTTTTAGATAACAAAGAGTAAAACGATTTATTTATTATTTTTAACCTTTTAGTAAAATGAAAGCACGTTTCTCACTTGAAAATTTTTCATTGTTCTCTTCTCCATGTTCTTGGTTCACATTTGCTTGAGATGTGTCTCTTGCCGCAGAATGATGAATCTATCATTCTTGATCTAACACCAAATTGCGTTAAACACAATAGGATATATTCATGGCCAAAATTAAATTCGTTCTTAACGTTACTGTGACACAATTTTAATGAGTTATTGTCGAAAATCTTTAAGGACCAACTTACTTTTGACTATGAACGTGCCCCAATTTTACTTTTTACGACTCTGAATTGAAATAATGTAGTATTTAGATATAGTTACCCCCAAGTACCAGAACACAAAACTTAACTATACGAGGGCAATTTGAAAAATCCATGAAAACTATATCAGGCGTCTCCACTAAAAAAAATGGTGTTACCGTATTAGAGTACCAACCATAAAACCATTAAATACGAATTTTCAAGAAGATCTGTCAATTAGTTTTGTTTTTTTTGGCAGCCATTCGAAGGAAACAACTTTTGAGTTTTGTGAAAAATGGGAAAAAGACAGGCAAAATATATCTAATAATAAATATATTTTACATTTAATCAAAAAAAACAAAAAGTTATAAAATAATTCATAGATGTTACAAAATAAATAACATGAAATATAAATAGCTGAAGTGGAAACCTTCATAGACAGGAGAGAATGTAAAACAGATGTAAGATTCATAAGCATTAAGGGAAAGGACTCAAATTATAAAGAAAACATATCTTCCCGTTCGACCCAAATTAAATCTAAAAATTTTAGAATATAATTCGAGTTATGGAGCGTATTCAATGACAAAATTAAGTTGGTATGTATTTAAAATTAGTTGAAGCCTTTTGACATTGGGGCGTATCCATAGTCAAAATTAAATTGGTACTTAAAGTTAGTTGAAGCTTTTCAACAGATAACCTATTGAAAATTTAGTCAAAAATCTACAACTAACTTTAAGTATCAATTTAATTTTGACAATGCATACTGCCTATGTCATACAGGTGCCACCAACTGTAACGCCGACTATGACTACGTGCAAATAAGTTTTTGCGGGCAACTTCCTTTTTTTTATTGAAATGATAAAAACGATGTAATCTGAGTAACATTTTAAAAACTCCATCGAGCAATTGCTTTAAATTCAACCTTGGGCTATGATAATGGCAAACCAGAAAAGTGAAACAAAATTAACTCAAATGTTAGAACCGTAGAAGAAAGTTTTTGAAAATAAGGAAATATACGTAATATATATGAAATAATATTTGAAAATAACCAAACGCACTCATTTTGCCACTTGTTATACGGGAATTGGCAAGTGATGCAAAATCTTTTCAGTAAATTTTAGCAACGAATGCTATATTTGTATGTAAACATTGGGCACGCTCCGAGCAATCCAATAACCAATTTTATTTTGGAAGAAATATGTATGAGGAAAACACACTTTTACCATAAACATTTGTGATTAATACTTAATAACAATTATTCTACGAGTTCTTACTGACCTTCTATGGATATGGTTCTAAAAGTGCATTTAGTTTATTTACGGTGATATATCTTTTGTGTAAATCGAAAAAGCACTTTTTGAGTTGCTGGCGTTTAATGAGAATAAAAGATTTTCGAGTTTTTTCGAAAATTGTTACTTTGCATTCAAAATTTTTAGTAAATATACTTTGTAAAATAACTAATTAAAAAGTTTTTATTGGAAAATAATTGGATAATGAAAATATGGAGAGTAGGAGCGCATAAATAGGAGACAAAACCTACATTTTTTGCTGCATTCACTTTTTAATTGAAAATCTACCAACAACTTTTAATTTCACGAGGCAACAGCCGGAATATTAATTTGACGTAATACGACATTTTTTATGGGTTTGGGTTCGCTGATTATGAAAATTTCACTGCACGTCTCTATTTTGAGTAATTGGGTCCTAACAATTTTTAATAAATTTGTCCTACATAGGCTGATTTAAAGGCTAAACTGATCTGAATTTAGCATAAAATTTACTTAATTTGATATCAAAAGTGTTTTCATTCTCATAGATTTTCTAACTGTTTGTGTTTTTATATTCTTCCTTACATATTCTTTGTATTTTACAAAAGCATGTTCATTTATTAACGGTGAAGGTGCGATTGCTGTAACTTGATATAAAGAGTGATTGCGTGGCAGATAACTTGTACAAGCTTATCAACTTATCCATAATCGCGTTCGTTTACGCCAAAAACTTGCAAAGAGAGAGCGCAGTTTTGACATTTCATTTGGAGAGAAAGTTGCACACTCGTGCTAGCGAGCAAGAAAAACATCTAATTATGGCATATGGTTGCAATTAAGTGAGCAAAACCATTAGATATTCCATATTATAAAAGAAAAAGTGATTTATTAATGAAGAAGCGGAAAATAAAAAAAATTTGTATAAGTAAAATTATATAAAAGTGAAAATTCAAACGCAGCTTTGCGAACTTTCTTGCAAATGTTTACAAATTCCAGCTCGTGCAAAACTCAGTATGTTTCTGTCTTTGAGAGAGTCAGGTACATTATTCTCTAATGAACTTTGTTACCTTCTTACTTGACTACACGCGTGACATGGAAAAGTATGCTTTCAAAATGCCCAGTGTAATAAACTCTATCTCGCTTGCGAGAACATAAAACAGAAAATAAGCAAGAATTTGAAGCAGGGGAAGACCGCGCGTAAGGCAATCTGGTCTTATTGCTTTAGACTCGCTTTAGATTCGAAATACGAATGCTAAACGCTTTGCTCACCATCACCTGTGATTAAAAGAACACCTGCACACAAGGCATCAGCTACGAGAATTCGTCAAAGCAGGCGAGCTTCAAATCATCTAGCGCACAGCAGTGCTGTAAAAATGTAACCAGCGTACGCCAAGCGAATACCACTGCTGTCCCGCCATTTGGTTTTTTGGCTTTTGCTAGCAGGGAGTGTTCCTCGCGAAATAAGGCAAATGTCAAAACAAAAAAATATAAATAAAACAAAGTAAAATTTTTGAGATGAAAAATTTATTCAAGAGCGCGTAAAATAAAAATGAGTTGCTGCTTTAGAAGTTTGGTCACAGCTGAGATTACCTTATTTCTTTGTCACTCATCGTCCACGCAGGGTTGTATCCAAAATTAAAATACTTTGGAACACAATTGCTAACAAATTGTTACAAAAATTTATTTATTCTTAACAATATTTCATTAAAATTCTTGATAAACGTGTTTAGGGCGATAATTATGCATAACGCATAACGTAATGCCATTTTTTTCAACTTCAACTTCGCATTCGTCGGCTGGAGAATGAGGTATTTTTTTGCTTTGTTTTGTAAAAATATAAATTAAATAATGCATTTGATATACATATTTGCTTTCAGAGGTGGATGTTCTGCGCAATATGCGCACTTACAGAACCAAGGAAACCTGACCAAGGATCACAACAAAGTAATTAACATAAATATACATATATTATAAATAAAAAAATTAGTTTATTTTGTTGATATCTTGCAGGGAAACCAGATGTCCATGGTGTCCAGTAAATCGAGGGGACGCTTGAGAACCACAAATGGTTTAGTAGCAGCATACGATTTTGGGGAATGTTGCTGAAGTAACAGTCGTTGACTGTTGATATATATCAACAGCAGGGGATAAAAAAGTTTGTTTATATTAAAAAAATATTTGTAAACCTTTTTTTTTTTTTGAGAATATAAACTATTTCAATGTTTGTATGACCTTAGCTAACATTAAGGGCCAGTTTTTGAGTGCGAGTTTAACTCTTTTTGCCGTTAAAACTCATTACGCAGTTTTTCAGTCAATTTGAAACATACTTTAAACTTAGTTGATCTGGTGGGGCTAAACTGAGTTAACTAAAGAGTAAGCTGTTCGGCAGCCTCGTTGGCTTTGGTAGCAAAAAATTCAATTAAATGCATTCAAAAGTATTTCATATTTCGTCTTCTTCTGTACTCTTGCTCAAATTCTGAATTAAAATCTATCTTGAAGTTCTTCGTTTGAGTTTACTCAATCTTCTTTGCTTTTGCATTTTATTACTTTATTTATTTTTTGGTAGCGCCTTAAACTCTCTGTAGTTTAAGCTGAGTTTAAATTTAAACCGAGTTTAGGTAATCCGGAGTTTAAACTTGTACTGAAATACTGGCCCTAATAGTAGAATGATAAGGCATGTGCCTCTTTAATAAATTGGAAAATGTTTTGCACTGAAAAGTAACCACATTGTAACCTCGTGAGCCTTTTATTTCGAGTCGTTGTCGTGCTGAAACAAAACCCCGTTTCTTGGCAAACCCATTTTTGCTGCACTGGAGTCTAAATTTTCTTTAAGGATGGAGAAATGCACATAAACTGCTTCTTCTCGTGCTATCGAAAGCGGATTTGAAGTCAACAAAAAAATGGTGTGTGTATATTCTTCTTTCTCGGGTCTTTTCCAAGATTTGGGGTATGGTGAATACCTGGTCCATGGTAGATTTTCCAGGTCTAAAGCGGTGGGCTTCAGTCGGTCACATAGTGCGCTCGACAGGTCTTTATATCCTATGCAAAGAAGACTAATCCCGCGGTAATTGACGCATGTTGCAGGATATCCCTTTTTGTGGATTGGGCATTAAACTCTTAAATTCCAATCAGCTGGCATGCGTTTGTCCGACCATATTTTGGAAATGAGCTGGTACATGCACTTTATCAGCCTCTCTCCGTCGTACTTGAATTGCTCTGCTGGCAGTCCGTCAGCACCAGCGGCCTTACTGTTTTTAGCCGTGCTATTCCCGTTCGAGTTTCGTCCAGGTCGGATAATGGTACTTTGACTCCGTCTTCATTGATTGGAGGTTCGGATCCATCATCTGCAATGTTTTCCGCGCCACTGACATTAAACAGCGTGAAGAAGTACCCCCTACACAGTTTAAATGCACTCTGGATGTCGGTCATCAGGTCGATGTTATCATTCTCACAGGAAATTGACTCGGCATTAAGATCTTCTGCAAGCCGCCGTACTTTCTGATACAATTTTCGGGCGTCTTTCCTATCGGCTATCATCTCAAGCTCCTCGTACTTGCTCACTCTTTTTTCGAAAAATTCGCCTCGCTTCTTTCTTCGACTTCCGATATTTCTCCCGCACAGTTCCCGTAGCGCCCGATCGCAGCGTAACCCTGTAGACCGCAGCTCTCTTTTCAATGGCGAGATACGGAGATAGCCATGTAACTTGATGTATCTTTTTATGCTTGCATCTGTTAATACGCACTACCATGATTCGGACCCCAGCGAAGTCGATCAGCGTCAGTCCATTAGTGGATGTTTCGTCGTGTAGGCTGAATTGCCCGACTGTACGAAGAATCTCGATTTGATGCGGATCGTACCGAGACGTTCGTTCACTAGAGTTCGGCGACGAAGTCTCTCTCACCGCAAATCCACTACCGAACGTGTGTTCCTTTACGTGGCAGCTGTAGTAGACATCGCAAGGTCCGATTTTCTTCATTCCTTGCCACATTCATCGCATCTCTCTGATGGCGGTGATGTCAGCCTTTGTTTTTACGAGGGCATCCATCAGCCGGGCAGATGCATCTTCCCAATTAAGGGTCCGGATATTTCAGGTGCATACCCCTAAATCATAGTCCTTTAAACGTTTGCCGCGGTTGTCGTCGGAATAGGGAGTCTCATCCGAGGCTTTTTGTTGAAATTTTTCATTGGAATCTGTTTTTACCTGGCGGGTACCAATCCCAACGCACAACCAGATTCTGGTTTACAAATATGCGGTTGGCTTATTACGTGGTTTGTCTTAGTTGGTTCATGTAAGCTCTTAACTTAACGCTACCCTATGCGTCGCTATCGCCGATGTTGTCATTCGTTTAGCTGCAGTCAGACAATTCCCATTAATTAAAATAATGCGTTACTAACTTTGCCCCTCTTAAGACGAGACATCCCTCTTTCGGTAAACATATTTTACAGCATTAATTGTAGCTAGTTGCATATCTTCTACACTCATGAAAAGCCGTTACACGAACGCATACTAGCATGTCTGCTACTGGTTGGCATTCGGTTAGTGTTTTAACGGTTTCCCTACATATATCCATAATATTATTTTCTATATTTAAAATTGAGTTTTTACGAGTAACTGAATAAATTTTAATTAAATCACAAGATTAACCAATTTTTGGTAGTTTTACAATGTATGTACTTGATTTCGTTATCAGATGCACAAATTTTAACTTGTGCTAACACCAAGAGATCTGTTATAGAAATGGTATAGTCTAGTATTATTAATTCGTTTATCTCAAAAACGTCAAATATCATAAGATTGACAGTGTTGCCGCCGTCTACGGGCTATTTAAGGATCTAGTATTTTACTTAATTTTTGGTTATTACATTATTCGATCACGCCATATTTGCAGACTGTTGTATATGTAAGACTTTTTCTTAGTTTACATTATTATATATACTTTTATATGCATATAAAACACGATAAACTTCAATTAGAAGCTCTCCACCAGTAGTCATTTAGTCGTCAGCGGTTTAACACAAATTGTTTTAAAGCTCGCAATCTAGCTCGTTTAATTAAATATTCTGAATTTAACTTTGGCAATAAAAGTAAAGCGTGCTCTTAAAAATTTGACTTTCTTTAACCGCGTGGCTTCTTGCATTACTGCAACGACGGTAACCAACGGTATTTATGAAAGTACGATACCATTTACAAGATTATTTAAGCCAGATATTACAATTATATTTATTATCATAGCTGATTCTAGCATTTTATTATTTTTAGAGTCATCTTTGGATATTGTTACTTCATTCATCTGAACTTGCAAATATTGGTTTAAATAAATTTTAGTTTTTCCGTTCTCTATGAGAGCCCCTTTTGTTGCATGCAGCTGTACCAAGTCATCGTGGTCCGGAGAGCCAGAAATGATTTTCCATACGGATCCAATTAAATTAATAGATGTTTTTTATTTCTTTTATATGATGTTCCAACATTGTGTACTCTTCTTTTCTAGCGATACTTTTCAAATAGTTCTCGGGTTTCTTTCAAAATATTTTCATGTTTAAATCAACTGTATGAGTTATGAGGAAATGCCTCTTGGCTATTGCCACTTTTCCGTTATTGACTGCTATAATCGGAGATGTGCTTAATTATTACCGAAGGAAACATTTCTTTTAAAGTATTTTGAATTTTCATTAACACCTCTAGGGAGCAATAAATACCGTTAAATGCGACTGTAGTAACTGCGTTAATTGTTTTCTTTCAATAAGTTATTGTTTTTTATACGCGAGTGAATGCTTATTGACAAAGCACTGTAATGAAGTTCTTACTAATTTATTGTGAGTAGATGTCACTATTCGAATAATTTCCGTTAGTCGATTTTCAGACCACTGGATGGAGAGCGATTAGTCGAAAGTGAACAGTTAGTCGAAAACTTGGGATTCGATTATCAACTGTCAAAAAAGTTGCTAATTGACTAGCCTGATAGTCAATTTTAACTAAGAGCTCTAGTATAAAACTGCAAGGTTTCCTAAAAATTCTATTTAAAAATTTCAAATTTGGACGGCTGATTTCTTTTTAAAAATTTGCTGAATATCTATCTTTAGTAAATAATTATAAAAATTAAATACAAAACATAAAATTGTCAACTAGGTCCCTGTTCTGTAGTTATAAAATGCACTATACTACTCAAATACTAACGAAAAGAATCTTATTAAGTTTATTTAAGCTATTTTTTAACACAACCTACATACTTAGTAGAGTGAAAACTTGAAATTTGCTTTTCATTAGTTATTTACTTATATCTTTTAATACATTCAAAGATATTACCTTATAAAAATAATAAAATCTGCTTTTTAATAAATTTGATAGATATTCTTATAAAATTAATAGGACTAACTTTTTAAGAAATTCAAGAAAATAAAGAAAATAAGAAGACAATATTTTTAATAAATTCAATGAGGTAACCTTATAAAAATTAGAAGGCAAACTTTTTAATAAATATAAAAATAAAATGGTTTTCTTCTGAGGGAAAACCATAGTGATATCTTTCAACTTTTGTTCTATTTAATTAGGTGCTTTCCACTCCATAAATATGCTTTAAAGAGTTTGTGAAACGATCATTGAATTTTTGGAGCGTGGCACACTAATATCACGACCAAACGTGACGGTATTCCCCCCGGGCCCGGAATTCTCGAAGGGGCCCGTACTTTTCAAGAAATTGAGTGAATAGGTAGATTAGAATGCTTTTGATAGTCGATTAATTCAAACATTTATTTGAAAGTTGTGATTGCCGATAAAGCGCGTTCTTGCGTGCATGTACAAACAGAAAAACAGTTACGTAATACAGATGTGATGAACTGATGAAAGCAAAAAAGTCGTATTTGACTTATTCTTTAAAAACATTGAAGTAGTAAGTAGAAAGATAGTTGAGGAAATTGATTAAGTATTCGAAACTTTCATGTAAGAAGGGGCCCCCACCTTTTTACCCCTGGGCCCGGATTTCCTCTCGGCGGTCCTGTATATAGTGGTACAATTGGCACATTTAACTTCACCAAATTTGAATTTAATTTTTGCATTGTGCGCTGCTTGCAGCGTTTATTTTATATAATGGATAAGTCCGTATAAGGTAGTTATACGCCATATTGTTCCGTATAATAAGGTATTAATAATCCTAAATTTATTTGGTTAATAAGCGATGTATGTAAGGGTTACTCTCAGAGAGAGGGAGTAAATTGAGTCCGATGGCCATGGATGGGAGACGCCAACATGACGTTGTCAGCAATAATAAAGCATCAATATCATTATGGAAAATACAATAGGCAACCCTTTGTTTGGTGAGAGCATTTTTTATAACATTTTCCAGTGGTGTCACTTGAACGCGAACCTGGTGGTGGGGCCACTCCAACGTTTTGGGGCAAGGCATGAAGAGTTTCGGACCTTGCGACTGCGACGAGAGAGAATCCACCGCTAGGTACTGTCATTCACCAAAGTGGATGAACGTTTCGCCGCTTTCAGCATCAACATTACGCTGATTTGTGCGGGAGAGATATCGGAAGCAGAAAGCGAGGAGCAGCTAATGAGAAAAGAAGACGGAGACCGAGATGCGCGAGTGCGAAGGGAACACTTCTTCACGCTGCTTAATGGTAGTGGCACGGAAAACATCGAAAATTATGAACTCAAACATCCAATCAATGAAGGCGGAGTGGTAGCACCGTTACCCGACCTGGACGAAACTCGAACGGCAATAGCGCGGCTAAAAACAACAAGGCCGCTGGTGCTGACGGACTGCCAGCAGAGCTATTCAAGTGCGGCAGCAAGGAGCTGGTAAAGTGCATGCACCAGCTCATTTGCAAAATATGGCCGTACGAACACATGCGAGTAAAGCCACGTCAAGTGATCCCCGAACCTTACTCATGGCTGCTGAGTGGATTTTAAGTGTACTCTGGCTAATCCACAAAAAGGGCGACTGAGGTCCTCTGATTGGAGTGTGGCCTTAGACCTGGCAAGTCTTCCAGATTTCTGTCGAATTCAAATCCGTTTTCGATAGCAAGAAGAGAAGCTACATATTTCCCGCAAGGTCTGAGTTTGGTATCCCACCAAAATTATGCGGCTATATAAAATGGCATGGAGCAACACCACCAGCTCCGTCAGAATTGTGAATGTCCGCTCCGAGTCGTTTGAAATCAAACGAGGTTTCAGACAGGGTGGCTCTCTTGTGTGTGACTTCATTAATCTTATATTAGAAAAGATAGTTCAAGCTGCAGAGCTTAACCGTTTAGGCACCATATTTTTTAGGAGCAGAGCTTCTGGCGTATGCTGATGCTATCGACATCATCGGCCTCAACAACCCCACCGTTACTTCTGCCTGTTCCAAACTGGATAAAGAAACGAATCGTACCATCATTAAATAAGCAGTCAGCGCATTTGCGTCTTGGCTCGCGAATCACTGTGGACAATTAGAATTCCGAAAAAGTGGAGGACTTTGTTTATCTGGGAACCAGCATTACCACCTACAATAATTCCAGCCTTGAAATCCAGCGAACGAACGAACGAATCTAGCCAACAAGTGCTACTTTGGGCTGAGTAGACAACCTCACAGTAAAGCCCCCTCTCGTCGAACCAAAACTACATTCTATATGTCTCTCATCATGCCCATACTATTGTAATGCTATGAATCATGGGCCCTGTCAGCATCGGATGAGATGGCCCTTGAAGTGTTGGAGCAAAAGATTCTCCGAAAGGTGGACCTCTACGTCTTTGCGACGGCGAAAGGCGCGGACGATGGAACGACTAGCTATATGAGCTTTACCGGGACATAGACATGCCCCAGCGAATTAAAATACAGCTATTTACGTTACCTGGGACTTGTCGGGCGAATGGACGAATATTCTCCAGCCCTGAAAGTGTTTAACGCGCTACCCGCTGGTGGTGGTAGAGGAAGAGGACGTTGGAAAGACCAACTGGAAGAATATTTGGCGTCACTTGGTATTTCTAAGTGACGCCAGTTAGCAGGAATAAGGAGTGACTGGCGCAATTTTTTGGTTAAGCGGTAATAGCGCCAAATAAGTAAGTAAGTAAGCAATTTTTGCACTTTCCACACAATATCAGAGGTAGGCAATAGGTGCGTTACCTAAGTTAGGTTCAACAGCTCAGCTTCTCTTTATAACATGCATAATTATAAAGTTATAATGATCTAAGCTGTAAATCAATAAAAAAATCGAAGGAAAAACAGTCCAACAAAAAAATATATCGCATAAGATATCAGCATACAAAATTAGCTTAATTATATAAATTAACATCAAAAATAAAAATTTTTTAAATTATGTAAAATAATGAAGTAAAAAGAAAATAATTTCATTGAAATATATAATAATAATGTCATTAAATTAATAAATAGCATAAATGCAAATGCTCAAGTGAGTTCAATATAACAATAATTACACTTTTAAAATGCAGAAATAAATGCCTGAACATACTTTGTTTGGTCTCGACATTGTTTCTCGCCATTTTATATGACACATGATAAATCCATCGCTCTTAGCTGAAAATGAGAGAGTCTCGTATCATGCCATCTTCGGTTAGGTACTGAATTTGGAACGGGAAAGGTTGTTATTTGCTATCGGAAACGACAACAAATTTGACGTTCACTGATTGATATTAGAATCTTATTGGATCCAATTGGTTTGTAGTGTGGTGAAGTAAGCTACCATTTTTTACCACAGGACAATTTCACTGATGCGATTTTTTTGTAATCTTCGTTCCTTGAAGCTAGTGTGTCCGAGATTTAGTTCTTACAATAATATACAGTAACATTCATACATATGTACATATGTATATCATCAGAGAACTTAGAAGTATGAGAAGCTGCAAATTTGTGGACTGCGTAAAATGTTGTCTGCAACGTTCCCAAACTAGGTTTCCCCACAGCTACTTAACATTTCCAGATAACATTCTAACAGAGAGGTCAGTAGGAAAATGTTGCGAACATTTATTTATTATGTTAAGGTGTGACAATTCACAGCGTGCCTACCATATTATTATTATAATTTTGCTTCGTTTTACTTTCTTAATTGATGTAAAAATTTTGAAATTTCATTTCGAAAATTTTTTCGTTACTTAATCTTAAACATAAAGAACAAAAAGGAGTAAACCGGGAAGAAACCTGCTTTTGGATAGTCAGCGGGGCAAGTTGAGACGACAGAGGAGTTATGCAACAAGTGTGCATGAGAGAAGTGTGGAAACCGAAATAATATTCTTTTGTGTGTTTTCGCAAAAAATGCCAGCAATTTGTAGGACTACGTTGCCAAAGTTCTATATTGCCTGATATTGCGATGTTGAGGCTTTTCAGTGACCGTCGACGATTTGTAAAATTGATTTAGGATTTTTGTGACCACCGCGAAAAATATGCGTGAGGACGGCGCTGTGTGCGCGGGTGGACGTAATCCTCGCTATTAGTTATAAATGAACGGGATTTGCTTTCATAAGTTATAGTTGTAATTATATAAATAATTATTTTCAAAAGATTTTTTTGAAATGAAATAACAATAAAAAATCTTGAAATAAAGCATACATTTTATAAAGGCATCTTTGTAAGTCAAAACTAATTAACGTGCTTTCAATATTACATATTACATACATATACATGGAAATATACATACATATGTATGTATGCAATGGGTCTTGCAATAGGGACGCTACAAAAGTAGACCGATAGTGATAGTAAACGACGCCATATTTTTTTCCGTTCTTTTGACATTTCTCTTCAGTAAGGTTCGCCATTTCATCATGGGAATATATACGATCCAACAACGAGTCAAAATTGTTAAAATTTACTACCGAAATTCGGAGTCAATGGCCCGAACTTTAAGAGCGCTACGCCCAATTTATGGTCGTCGTCATTTCTGGCTGAATGACTTCGTCAATAAGCAAAATATGCGTTATTGGACAGGCTGCAATCCACACGTACTCCATCCCGAAAAATTTACGGTTTGGTGCGGTTTACGGGCCGGCGGCGTCATTGGGCCGTACTTCTGCCGTGATGATCAAGACCGGCACGTTACTGTGAATGGGAATCGCTACCGCTCAATATAACCGAATATTTTTGGCCCGAATTGATTGATATGGGCTTGGACAATATGTGGTTCCAAAATTACGGCGCCACAAGCCACACAGCGAATGTCACAATCGATTTATTGAAAACCAAGTTTGGTGAACGTGTTATCTCACGAAATGGCCCAGTTAATTGGCCGCCTCGGTCGTGCGATTTGACGCCGTTCGACTATTTCCTGTGGGGCTACGTCAAGTCCATGGTCTATGCCAACAAGCCAGCGACGTTTGATAAACTTCGTACGAATATCGAACGTGAAATTGCAGCAGTATCGGCCGATTTCTGCTTGAAAACCGTCGAAAATTGGGTTCAGGGTCTGGACTTCTGCAAGCGTGCCCGTGGTGGCCATGCAAAAGAAATTGAGTTCCATACATAATGGCATCGAATGTACTTTCACAGGAATAAAAAATTTAATTCATATCCCAAACCGTTTTTGTTTTGTTTAAAAAAACTTTTGTAGCGTTCCTATTGCAAGACCCGATATACATACATATGTACATATAGTAGAATGAAGCTTGCATTCGGCAAGCGCAAAGCAATAGAGTGCCGCACAACTTCGCCACCTGCATTCATTCGGACTATTTCAAACTCTTCAAGGCTTCATGCGACCGAAAATATGGGTATGAATTAGTCAAGGCGAATTCATATCAGGTGGTGTGATAAGTACAAAAACAAAAATTTACACTAACAAAATACACACACAATGACAGAATGATTTACAACAAACACACCATTTTGACTTAACGTTCACCAAGCGAATTAATCATCTACTTCATCAACTTCACCTTATGAATTCGCCTTGAAATTAGTTGTGCATTTATAAGTGAATGATTTCATGCAGATGTTAAGGGATTGGCCTTAAAGATCTTAAATGTATCCTTTTGCCTTGTCGTAACTTAGCTTTCGACAACGCGTTTAGTTTTATATCCCTTCCGGACCCTGATGCATCAATTGTGCGGGTGGGTTTGGATTGCCATATTTTCGTTTAAATTTAACGTTCGCAGCTGAGACCCATATGAATCGATTGTGCGCTTCGTTCGCTTTAATTTTTGTTTAAACTGTTCTAGCCAGTAAAGTACCGCTAGGTCGCAAATCGCGTCGGCGTGATTGTGATTTCGTCATTTGTGAAAATGAGCCGCTCAAGTAAGTTGGAAAATTAATTAAAAATCAATTAGTGTGGTTTCAAAAGTGAATTATGCATTATTTAGTTGAAAAAATAACAAGATTCATTGTAAAATAAAGATTTCTTAATTTATTAATGCAAAAAATGGTGTTTCGAACATATTATTGTGAAGTGAATCAATTGTGCGCATTGGGCCTTGTGTCATTTAAAGTGCATACTTCTTTTTTAGAAATATTGACAGTGGAAGACATTCTGAAAGCTTTACTGGATTCCGAATTGGAAGATTTCAGACAAAGGAATATTCGCTACAGGTACGATTATGAAAAATAGGGTGAAGTGTATCACTATGACTGAGGAAAAAAAGATGAAGAGGGGACATGGAGGAGTTCTGTAGTCCTGATGATAAACTTGTTATCGTGCAATGGAAGGATTCTAAATCTGTATTATTAGCTTCCTCCGCATTTGGATGTGGTCCGGTTGCGGATGTTAAAAGATGGTGCAAAAAAGAAAAGAAATTTATGCAAGTTGCTTGCCCCGGCGTTGTCAGAGAGTACAATAAATCAATGGGAGGTGTTGATATCTGTGACCAACAAATGGAAGCATATCGTACCTTTTTTAAAACGAGAAAATGGCCCTTAAAGGTCATCATTCATTTTATTGATTTGGCATGTTGTAACGCATGGATGGAGTACTGCGAAGATTGTCGTAAAGCTCAAATTCCTTCAAAAGATACACTTGATCTCCTAGCTTTTCGGATTGCTGTAGCCGGAGCACTCGTTTCCGCCGAAAAAAACAAGAACATGCAATGGGTCTCTGAATCGGATTCCGATAATGAGGAAGAAGTTTTGCCCCCAAAGAGGAGTCGTCCTGCTGAGCATCCTTGCAACGAAAAACGTCAAGATGGATTTCATCACTGGGCAGTCGAGGAGGACCTAAAATCTGCAAAAATGTGTCGTCGCAAAGGTTGCTCGTCGCGTACACGTACTAGATGTGAAAAATGTAATGTTTTTTTATGTTTCTCCAAGCATAAAAATTGTTTTAAGAAATATCACTTCGATAAATAAATATCTTTTCTTGAAGATTAATGCTTGAATAATGTTGTGTTTTTTTTTAAAGATAGTCCCACATACAATCAATTGTGCGAGTCCTTAAAAAGTAGGAAGGACATAAGATAAACTATTATTAGAAGTTATTTCCACCTTTGATGCATAAAAACACCAACATAACTAAAAATTATGAAAATCCCACAAGTAGTTTGGCTATGGGTCTGAAAGGGATACAACGCCTAATTTTTAACCCATCGCTGAACTGAAAAGCAAGCTAGTGTTCCTTAGCCGCGTTATTGCCATTCAAATTGTCGGCAAGAATCTCACGTAATACATCTCTCTTTATTTATAAACTCCCGGTAGCATCCCCGTATATCTCAGAGTGTGCCTGTGGTCAATGACTTCTTCGGCGATGGAACGTAGCTAGAGAGAAAGTGTTCCCAATGCTTTCGAATTCCGGTTTGCTGGAAGTTCTCTTAGAGAAGTTAGAAGTACGAGGACAGCGCTCGGAAGTGCTTCCTAGGCACTCGGGGAAGTGATTATTGATCACGTCGTCCTTCTTTTACGTCGGGGCGCGGGCACAAATCAGCGACATGTTAAAGAATTTCACTTTGATGCGAATTTTGGTGAGACGCTTGTCCACCGGAGTAAACGACAGTACTTGACGGCGAAGTCTTTCTCCCACCTCAAAAGCAAAACCGAACTTGCGCTTCTTTACATAACTGTTGGAGTCGCCTGGACCCAAGGTATTGTAAATTGCCCAACGGGACCGCGATATTTCAGTAACTATTGCAGATGATTTGCTCAAGCTTGGTACGTATGATTGGGTTTGGGAAAGAAATACGTGTGAATATTTTATTATATTTCAGGTCAATAAGCAAGATTTCGACAATTGTACAAATCGTACAAAAACCATGCTCACCTCTCATATAACGGCAAAAAAAAATCGAAAAAATCCGATACTTATCAACTATACAAGGTAATTTGCTCAAATTTGATTGACAAGATGGAAATACATACATATAATCATAAATGGTGGCGATGGCCATGGTATCGCCCACTTTAGAGTAAGTTGGTATATCTCTGAAAGTTCTTTATGAAATTCTACCTCATTACGTACACTTTGTATTTCTACTCAGAAGGCCACGCTCATCTCTCATATAACGGTAATTTACATCAAATCAAAATATTCAATATTTTACTAAATCATGTCCCGAATTCTTTCAAATTTGGTATAAAGAATTTAAATGAGGAGAGAAATAGTTAAATTCATTCTAGTTTACCTTTTTTATTTAATCAATAAACGTCGTTAAATATTTCAAAATTTTGTTATAATAGCAAACCCGGATTGCTTTGATGCGCCAATATACACATATTTTTTTTAGATATTGAACATTGCTTTTGTGCTTGCTCTTAAGGAAATATATATAGATCGAATATCAAATATCTTCGTCAAAAAACTGAAAAGATATTGTGAATAGAAGTTTCGTTTTAAATGGGGGGTTGTGCATCTGCATCATTGGTTGTGGAGCTGCAAGGAATTCAAAAATTTTAAGATATATGTATGTATATACTCAAATATCATTCATCTCCACAGAATAGTTGCGAATATAAAACTAATTCAAATTTTCTCTTCCATGGGGGTGTAGCACCGCCCATTTTTCCAAATTTATATATACCTTACGTTCGGCCCGCAAACCACATGCACCTACTGTAATTTGGACGCCTATAAAGGACTCACATTCATTTTTATATACATATAAGATTAACTTTAAAATAGCAGTCTGCAAAGGGTATTTAAGGTTAGATTGAATCCGAACTTAGACTCTTCTATATATGAATAAGATTAACTTTAAAATAACAGCCTGCACCGGCTATTTAAGGTTCGATTGAACCCGAACTTAGACTCTTCTATACTTTTCACACCCGAGCGCAGTGGGATTTATAACTTTATTCACTTAACGTTTTTTGTAACAGCATAAAGCAACCCAGATAGATATAGACATATGCACGCTCTGCATTTCAACTGAGTAACAAACCTTTTGAAAATTATATAAGCCGCGATATTTTTAATAATGACATGGCATCAGAATCTATGCCTAAAGTCTATTGAGGATAGAATAGACAAATTTCTTAAGGAAAACAGTTTTAAATCGCTTGTAGTCTACATGTACAGGGACGTTAATTGGCTGCGCGTTTTCAAATTTGGATGGTAATATGGTTAACGCAATTACTTATGAAAAGGTTCAAAGTTACCACGATATTATTTGCATTTCTGTCTTTGACTAAATTCCCTAATTTTAATTTTAAGAATATCATTAGTGATATGCATATATACTTAAACTTTAGAAGAAAGGTGTTTTTGTAAGTAACGGGGTTCTCAATAGCGACGACGCCATATTTTCCCCCGCTCTTTTGACATTTCTCTTCAGCAAGGTTTGCCATTTCATCATGGAAAGATATACGACCCAACATTATTAAAATTTACTACCGAAATTAGTAGTCAATGGCCTGAACTTTAAGAGCGTTACGTCCAATTTATGGTCGTCGTCATTTCTGGCTGAATGACTTCGTCAATAAGCAAAACATGCGTTATTGGACAGGCTGCAATCCACACGTACTCCATTAGTCAACATTGCATCCCGAAAAAATTACGGTTTGGTGCGGGTTATGGGCCGGCGGCGTCATTGGGCCGTACTTCTTCCGTGAATGGGAATCGCTACCGCTCAATGATAACCGAATATTTTTGACAATATGTGGTTCCAACAGGACGGCGCCACAAGTCACACAGCGAATGTCACAATCGATTTATTCAAAACCAAGTTTGGTGAACGTGTTATCTCACGAAATGGCCTAGTCAATTGGCCACCTCGGTCGTGCGATTTGACGCCGTTAGACTATTTCCTGTGGGACTACGTCAAGTCTATGGTCAATGCCAACAAGCCAGCGACGATTGATGAACTTCGTGCGAATATCGAAATTTAATCCTCCAGATCACTGTGTCGCGTTCCAGGTGGAAATGGCCGCCATAAAAGAAGCGGCCGAAGCCAGTGCGACCTCTGTAAAGGAACCGAGTATTTATTTCGATAGCCAAGCGTGAAACAAAGCTAAACGGTGGTTAAATTATAAGGGCCGATGTTGATTTTGAATAAAACACAAATTATTTTGGAAATTATTGTAATTTCTTTTTATTATGATAATATGGTGTGGTCTAATTATGTATGGGACAAAATATCGGCCAAATGTCCGCCGCGACCTCGGCGGCACACCTCCATCCGATGGTCAAAATTTTCGATGACGCTGAGGCATAAGTGAGGTTCTATGCCGCTAATATGTCGAATTATCTCATCCTTTAGCTCTTGAATTGTTGCTGGCTTATCGACGTACACCTTTTCTTTCAAATAACCCCAAAGAAAGTAGTCCAACGGTGTCAAATCACATGATCTTGGTGGCCAATTGACATCGCCACCACGTGAGATAACACGACCATTGAATTTGTCGCGCAAAAGAGCCATTGCTTCGAGCCATTGGCTGTGTGGCAAGTGGCACCATCCTGTTGGAACCACACTGAGGTGAAAATGTGCCTCATCACTGAAGATGATATGCATTTTGATTTGAACGCCCATTTTCATAATAAGCCTGAATAACTTTTACACGTTGCTCGATTGCGTATCTTTCCATGTTCAAATTGAGTTAGTCTGAAATTGAGAAATGTCAAATGAAATGCAGAAAAAAACTTGACGTTTAGGTGTGGTTCACATTCGGCATCGGCCCTTAAAATTTAGCCACCCTTTATAACCTTAACAACAATGCTATCGAAAGGAGTTAATGACTGCCTGACTTCTTAAATTAATCTGGGTACCTGGGCATAGAGATATGCCGAGGAATTGTGAAGCAGGCGAGTTAGCCAGGCAAAGCACACTTGATAGGACTTAAGTATTTACTTTTTCGAGGTTCCTCAGGTCACCTGTCCGATACTTTTAAACTAATGGGTTCGCGATCAGCTTGGCTAACGCTGGGCAAAACTAGAAGCCAGTCACGGGAGGAGCCACTGTTATCCGAGCAGCAGCTCTCATTGATTATGGGGGTGCTGGCAGGGCACTATCCTGTGGGAATCCATATGAAGCGCACCAATTGAGGAGGTGGAATCATCTCATCACTTTGTACTCTGCTGCCCTGCCTTTGAGACACTAAGACGTAAATATCTGGGATCGCACCTTACCTACTCTCCGGCGAAAATATCGGAAGTAGAGATTAGCCAGCTTCATAGCTTCATTGTAACCATACAGCCTTTTGCCATTTTAGATTATTAATAATTGCCATTCTATTTACGTTTGTACTATGATATCACAATGGATCCAGAGAGTTTAGGTGCTCTCCTAGGAGCAGCCACGTTAAGCTAACCTAACCTAACTCATGCGTACTTTCAATGCTTTCTAAGACTTACCGAAAAATTTTTTGGAAAGGTCCATATTCGTAGTGGACAGAGAAAGAACTTTTTGGTGAACAATATCAGTATTTGGAGTCACATTCATTCCATTTACAGTTTTTTTGACATGGCGACTAAATTTGAAATTCGGAGGCAACTTTGGTATTCTGCGTTTTGATCAATCTTCGAAATTTACAATTTTATGTATTCTACATTGCGATCGTAGTTACGTTTTTGTAAGTTGAAATTTTGTTGGCGGAGGACGGTTAGATTTTTATTTTCGTGTACTTTTAAAATATAATTTTCCCAAAAATGTGAGTAAAACTTGTTGTTGATAGTTGTAAAAGCCATCAACATGATTTTTTTAAGTTTTTTGGGCTTTATTGATGTTTTTTGATATGTTTGCAGGTCAAAAACAACAACAAAATTAATTAGTTTAAAATATGGCACTGATGCGTTGAACATAATTCTCACCACCATAGCATTGATGCTATAAAATCCTTTTCTGTTGTAATATAGAAACCCCTCTTCAGATGGCTTCACTATTTTTATGTGCGTACCATCAACACACATAGTCATCAAGTGGGAATAGCTGGGAAGCTAGCCTTCGCATAAAACTTGCTTCGCTTGCATTTTTCCCTCTTCACTCTGTTCAAATTTGATCCACTCAGGGCAAAGCCTTCGTTGCATGACATCGAGAAAATTAGAGAGTGACTTTGATACAGCTGACTGACCCATTCCGGCATTATAATCTGCGCCAACTCCATGTTGGTAACTGCAGCCAATACGCGATTAAGCGGAGATAACTTCAAGGTACTTGGTATAACTTGAATAACATATGTGGTAACACATGTTGTGAAATAAAATTTGTCTTTCATGTTTTACTTTAGTTAATCGTGAAGATAATTCGCTTCAATTTCATTTGAAACTATTCAGTGATCACTTCAAATATTCGTTTGTTAAAAGATTCTATCTATTCAGAAAAATAATAAGTTTGCGTTTGAAGTAAGAAATAAATAGGAATAGCGGAAAATGTGCTGTTTTGGGAAGAATAATTGTCTGTGTTGGTGGCTGCCGTAGCCAAGTGTATCGCGTGTGCGCGCTTCATTCGGTTGGCCTCGGGTTCAAATCCTGACCGGGCGAGTAACATCAAAAATTATAGAAAAATGTGTTTCAAATAACGGCCGCTCCTCGTACAGATTCAACGTACAGATTTTAGCTTTCAGACAAGGTGTACGGATATTTTTTGCGTTTTTTCATATTAAACAAATTTTCCTAATTTGCTCTTATGGAATTATCTAAGTCATCACGGCAGGCAATAGCAAACTTCCGAGTGTATTTCTGCCATGAAAAAGCTTCTCACAAAAAACATTCGGCGTTCGGAGTCGGCGTAAAACGGTAGGTTCCTCAATTTGTATTGCAACATTAAAACGCGTACCCCAAATAGTAGGAGAAGTTCTGACAAATTCGCTTAAGCGGTAAGTGAGTAGGTACGATTGTTTGAAATTACCCGTCAAAGTAATTTCCGAGCATAAATTTTGTACGGATTTTTCACCCACCACTTTTTGCCAGGTTACGGATTTTCGGCTCTTATCGTCTGACAGCCTTGAAGCAGGCACTCAAAAATGCGGTTACCTCGTCGAATACTTTCCTTCCGTACAACATGCCCTAGCTAGCAAAGCCGCTGAATTTTAATTCACTGCACATGTCAATGTCGTTATAAAGCTCATACAGTTCAAACGTTCATGTGTTTTATTTTTTGGTTAGAAAAGTCGTTGTTCCTGAAGTATTATATTTTTCTCAGAAAATAAAACTATATTCGTAGGTGTTTTTCTCTTCCTTATAAAGCAACAGTATCCTCTTGTGACAGGTCAGTTAGTTAAAAGAATAGGTATTCCTGTAAGTTGTGTAAACTGCAACAGAGAAGGACATACTGCAAACTAAATGTTCAAAAAGGCAAGAAATTATTAAACGTTTAAATGAATATAATAGCTTAAAAAATAAAAAAGAATTCCTAAGTACAGATATCTCTAGGCAAAATCTTATACCGAGAAATTCGACTCCTTCGTAGGCTTCAGTCATGTGTGCGGGGAAAACCAAAAAATACTTGTGGTCGAAGGGAAGAAATAAAACCAGGCTACCAGAAACAAACTCATAAAATAATATAAGTAGTGAATGCGTTAGGTTGTTTGATAGCAATATATCTGACTGTATGAAAAAAAATGCTAGTTTCTCGAAAGTATACAAATTACTAAGTAATACTGATGAAAAATCAATTGCGCTTTTTAGCTTGCTCACAGAATTACGCATCAACCATGAGCAGTAAAAATTTGAAATGTATATTTCTAAACGTCAACGCCTTGATATCACAACAGAAACGACATTACTTTTAAATAAATTATAAAAAAAGCAAAAACCGGATGTAATAATGTTTAAAGGTTATAAATTTATCAGACAGATAAGCAACGCGAAACGCAATAGTGTAATTAGTTGCCCATTAGCAGAATTTTTTAACTACGATATAATTGATATCAAACGATATAATGATTTACTTTCACAAGCATTGTTTACCAATTGATCGTAATGTGTATGCAGAAGAAATCGATAGTTGTATCAAACATAATTTAAATGTTGATGTAATAATAAAGTCAGGGGTTATACCATAGGTAACTGTTCGCAACCGCGGGCTTATTAACCTCCCGCAAGAAATACTTGACCTACTTTCAGAAAAGAAAATATTACGGCGTTAATCCCCAGCACAAAAATACATTATTAGCTATCATCAATAACCTTACCAAAATTGTTAAAGATAGATAAGTAGATAAGTATTGGTCAAACTTCTTTAGTAAAATACGAATAAAAGGACTGTGTGTACTTAATGCAAAGCAACAAATACCAGACTAACAATAAATCTTAGTAACATTGACTTCAATATTCGTAATACCATAAATAACAATGATAATAACAACGTCATCCTAAAACAAAACTTTTATAAGGTCAATGCGCTAGCTAGCCTACTCGTTTGAACAAATGCACTCCCAAAATCAATATATTGGGGAGGAAGAATTTTCCAAGTTTCATAAAAAAATCAGAAAAAGTACTCGGATCAAAACCCCCAATTGTAGTTTTCAATGGCAATGTTACAGCGGATGGCGAACGTGCCGAGCCGATACCAACCATATTACCGCTGCAAGTAGTAATATTTTTACTACCGCAGACAAAATTTAAGGCTGTTAAGTTTTAAAAATAATTTAAAAAAAAGCTGTAGTGATGACAACATCTCAAACTTTGTTCTAAAAAAAACATCTGATTACGTTTGGAGGTTTTCAGGTTAAAGATAAAAGTGAATGTACTGTAATAAAAGGTGTACGGAAAAATTTATTCACCAATGCCCGGAAATTTGAGCCCCAAATTAAAATTAATGGTACAAACAGAAGTATCAAAGAACAAATAAAATGTTTAGGAGTTATCACAGATCATAAATACTAGCAAACGCGAAAAATATGTATGTTATTTAGCTATTTTAATTTAATAAGAAGGACGGGAGGTCTCTCCAACAATATCAAATTAAATATATACAAGTAAATAATTATACCAATAATTTCATATGCTCACCCGATTTGGTTCAACATTTCCTCTAACCAAATAGAGATACTACGTATTTTTCAAAGGTATATTGTAAGGCTATGTAGCGGAATAAACAGGTAGCCTTTTAGTTTCGGAAGTTTTCGGAAAAGAATTTTAAATAAGATATTATACGAAAAGTGTAAAATCTCTAGAAAATAGATAACTTCTTTATAAATATGTCATGACATCGATTTGTTGAGAAAATGTAAGACATAGAAAATGACACTTAAAAGAACTATTTGGTAAAACAGAGAGAAATTAATTTACCAATAACAGAACGATATCTGTCTCCCTTGTTTTTAAAAATTCTTAAAGATCACAATATTTTGCATAATAATAGCAAAACAATTTATTACCATAGATGATTTTACACCTACAATGTTAGTCAGGAAAACTTAGTATATATTACCGAACAGTATTTAGACAGATGACAATTTATTATAACATAGATAACAAATACTTTATATACCACCTATATAAATTATCAATAGTTCATAAGGGCTAAAAACCTTTGTTGGGAGAATGTACATGAAAAGTCTGCAGAAAGCAACACAATTCCTTAAACAGTGGTACATGGACATAACCAAAAAACATAAATGTTAAGCTCCTAGGTAAATACTCTGTATGTAACACTTAACTATAAAGCAAATCGATAATGTAACTACGTATATTCATTTGACTTTGGGCAATAAATGAAATGAATGAATGAATGAAAGCGATAATCTCTCACTCGGAATCCCTTCTTACATCCCAAGCTTTTTGCAACTGCGCAGGTGATATACCGTAAGGTCCCGGTGATGTGAAGGCCTGGAACGAGCTAACCCACACCAGGCGACACTCTTCTAGAAGTTCTGGAGGAATGAGGCTAAGGCTGGATAGTTCCCGAAAATCGGGCCCCATCGGCTCTGGGTTTTTTGGAATGAGAATCTAGAAGCAGCTCTAGAGAATCCTCGCTCCTTCATTAGTCGCGCTTAGAATTCCTTGTCTTGTTAGACGTCCTAGGCTTAGGAAAGAAAGAAAGTACACACCGCGTATCCAAAATATCGTTCAAGTGAAAGCAGAAGATTTATGGACGTCGCTTTAGAGTGCTGAAGATTGTCGGGTTGTCGGTTAATCATCCTCAGAAAATAATCCTTGCACTCTGGTGACAACATCGCTGCCAGAGGCTAGGATTCTCTCCTCTTCCACCCTTTCAAACACCGGTCCAACACAGATGGCGGGTCCTCTCTTGAGGAAGCGATATCGGTCACGCCTGAGGATTTGGAGCCAACTTCCTAAAAGGCTCCTCATTTTTGCCCCGTCTTCATCCCACATAACCGAAGGTGCTATCGGGTTTGTAGACCTTAAGAACTACCTTCTCGAAACTATAGGTTATTTATTTATTTATTTAAATCTATATTTCATAAATTAATTTATAAAATATATTTTGGGGCTGGGTTCCTAGACCATATAGCCCCACGGGGTAAACTATAGGTTATGTCTCCATTTACCGCACCGAGAGGACCAAGAAACTCCGCGTTCAACAGTAGCACTGCCTGCCGATGAGGTTCCTTGTGCTTCCCACTGCAAATTACCTTCAAATTATGCCTGCGATATAAAATTAATTTTTAATGATGCGAGAATCCACAAATTTCACGAAATACGATTTTGTTAGTAAGTGGAGTTGAAGAAAGCAGAATTAGTTAAAATGATTATGCGAACTATATTATGAACATCCCTTGCGAAGGCAGCTATCTTGTCCCCTGCAAGGGCTTAGTCATATCGCTAATCACACCTTATCAACGAGTGGAGTGCGATTGGTTCGGGCTGCTTTTTGAAGGATGACCAAGCACTGCCAGGCTGGAGTACCCTGAATGGCATTTAGTGACCCGCACCTTCGCTGTAAGGATAAAATGCAAACCGCCATCCTCTTGGTGAAGCCTAAGCCAGGATCATCTGCACAAGGAAACGGGGGTACCACAGAACGTAGGTAATAGACATTTGTTACCGCCAGACGACTGGGAATGATCGATCTGACCTTAGCTAATAGAGGTACGGAGTATGAAGGGTCTTGGAAGGGGAACCTTTCTGATCATTGATTAATTGAGTTTCGGCTGGGCACTGACTCAAATCAAGTACCCAGGGGTGGAAACCCTCGAAAGGCGAATTGGCAAAAGTAACGGCTTCTCCTTAAACTGAGAATACCAGACTTCCTAAAACTCAAAAGTTTCAAATCAATTGAAGTGGCGACCCACAAAACAAAGGGGTTGTCTCTTGGTGAATCGCTGAACTTACCAAACTTTGTAAACAGTCAAGAAGGAAACGTGCAGAGGGAGTGTAAGAGACAAATTCGAACATCGAAATTAAGCTCTAATACGGAGTTCTCTAGAGAACAAGAAAGAGACGGCAAGGCTATGCAAGGTACTTCAACAACACCAAACGGTCAGGCTAGACTCTCTCAGATTTCAGATGCTTTGCTATACTTAAGGCAACAGACTGTATAATTGGCGAAAGGTGGCGTGGATATCAAATCAGGGTCTGCAGTGACAACGAAGCTGCACTAAAAGCTTTGGACACTGAAGCACCTTTTTAAAAATTGCCCAAGAAAATAAGTTGAGCCTGAATTCTGTTGGAAAATGGAATAAGCTTGAACTCATGTGGGTGCCGGAACACAACGGTATTCAAGATAACGAACTGGCTGACAAATTTTGTAATTGCGGGTCATTGGCAGATCCCATTGGACTGCAGACAATTATAGGGTCTTGCATGCATAACACGCATGAAAACCGTTAGTGCGCTACCGACACCTTCAAAACAACCAAGTTCTTCCTCAAATGGCCGGACAGGGTGGTGGCGAAATTCTTTCTTACACAGAGATACAATTTATGGGGACAACACATGGTCACCATAGGCATCATCGATGACCCGATGTGCACGTCTTACTTAGAGAATTTCCTCTGTATCTGTCCTGCTTTTGCTTGGCTGAGATGGAGTATATTTGGGTCAGATGTATTGAGAATGGAAAACATACATTCTCTATCCCTCGGAAGCTTATCTGATTTATAAAGGGATCTGGAAGATTTGTCGAGGATACATGAAGTTACATTACCAATGTTTTCCGTATCCTTTTTCCCTATACCTTTTTCTCTTTCGTTCAGTCCCAGGCCTTAAGCACAATGGGCAACAATCCCTGAGTGTTTTGAAACCCGATTTCGGATTTCCGGCCTACCTCAATTCTATTCCATTTCATTTTGTATTATGAACATGATGATCCAGATGCGAAAACCGGTGAAAAGTCAAGCTTTTCATTGACTTTATGATTTGAGGCATTGGTTGATTTTGGGTCAATTAATTTAATTTAAATAATGCTTCACTAAATTTCGAATAACTTTGATTTAATTTGAAAAACGTTTAATTGTATTTGAAATCAGTTTAATTTAATTTGAAAGTGGTTTTGTTGAACTCGAAAAGATTTAAAAATTGTTGGGAATTAACTGCTTTCAAACAAATTCTTGTTAAATTAATTATGTTGATCTAACATGCACCTAGTATATTGTATGTTCTTATGTATATGTGGAAAAATAAATTTTCAATGAATATATGTATATCTTCATTAAAAATTAGTTTTACTTTTTGCTATTTCGTAGATAAATACTAGCTATGTATATTTGACATCACTTCTAAAAAAACGAGAAACAGGTCAATCAACCCCCATTTCCGTAATACCAAACATATTACCCACGACTTACATACATATGCTCCTGTGCAATAAAATTGTGCGCGTTATTTCGGGATTTACACCTTTTTGCAAGTCAACAAATTTTGTAAACTGCCGCACGTTCAAGAAGAATCACTAGCTCACTAGTTTAATAACGTTGGATTGAATAACAGTTTATTTCATACTCTACTTACATACATGCTCTACATTGTTTTAGGTAGCAATTGGGCAATGCTGACATGGAGAACCTGTGAATTTACCCAATTACACGGGTATTTCATCACGAAAATTTTTGCAATTTGTGCTTTAACTTTTTTATTTAAGTTATTTTTTGCAACCTAATTTAACAAACTGAAACAAAAATACGGTAGATATAACTAAAAAGCAGAAAATAATGTTAAATATAAGTGTAAAATAATTAACAGAAAAAATCTTAGCTTACACCCAAATATTTTAGGAACGAATATATTAATTTGTAATATGATAATTTTGCCAGATTGTATTCTTCAACCTTTTTTATTTGGTACACATCAACTCCGTTGGTATTGTACTTTAGAAAAGCTTATTTTTCCAGTCAGCCACACACACGTGAAACTAATATAAGCGTGTTAAAAAAGATACAATTCCGCCAGATATAACGTAGCTGTATAGCAATGTAATTGAACAAGAAATCGACACTCACAGGTCGTTTGATAATTGTTATAATTCGTGCTCGAAATAGTGGTATAATGATGTTTAATACAAGTATACTGAAATGTATATGTGTGTATATACTTGAAATGTATTTTTGTTTAAACTTACACATAAAAATGTCATAGTTACTATAATGTAAAGTATGTATGTACATATATTCTTAAAAATTTAAAACGGACAGATTTGAAAGTAGGTGGTAATTATACTGTTTTTATAATAGTTTGAAACGAGTAGCGTTGTGACTGTCAGCGTGAGCGGACGTGGAATTCATGGTACTACGCGAAGTAGGAGCCTTGTGAAGTTTACTATTATAAAATATACAGAACCGTTAACTTCTGATAAAACGTTATCAAGAATTTATAAAACATTAAAACAGTGAAAATCAGTGACAACGATAATAAAAAAAACCATAATGATGCAATCGTCATACCCAATGACGATATTGACATTGAACACGTGCATAATTCGCAAGTGAATAGTGAAGAGATGAGTATAGTTATGAAAAGAGTTGAAGGAAAGAGATCAAATTCTAAGAAGAGACGTAAAAAATCCACAAACTCAGATTCAGGTGGCTCATGCTCCTCATCTTCAGTTAAAGACAATCCCAATAAAATTCAAAGTGAGATTATGAATCAAAATAACTCCTTCCAATCGTTATTATTTCAAATGGAAGAACTAAAAAATGCTTATCTCAATTACAAACGGACAAAGAAGTGCAAGCAATAATTTATGAACAACAACTTGTAAGAAAAATCGAAACCACAATGAATATACCTAATCAAAATGAAGAGTGTCTTTCTCAAAATTTAGAGCCTCATGTTATAACTTATAATACAAGTAATGCAAATGAAATCTTGGCAGATACCAAGAAACTTACTATGAGTATTGATGATACTGGAATTACATCTAATTCCATTATATTTAGTGCAACAACAAATGTTAATGATCCAAATGAAATAGTGAATCCAACACTTGACACTATTGACTCTCAAATTTCACCAACCATTAACATGTATAACGGACTACCAACAGCAACAGTACGACAAGAAATGCATACCATCAACAATAAGAAGACGACAAGACGCACAACTAGGCAAACCACAACCAACAATGAACCCATTAAGGAAAAAACTCGATCACCAATTTTTGTGTGTTTTAACCTGTCGCAAAAAGAGACGACAAATAAGTTCTTTCAACTGCTAGGTCATAAAAACTTTGTATATAATGTTGTAAATAAAAATACTTTGCACATAATCACCTTTATTTACGATGACTACAAAAAAATTAAGAAATGTCTCATAGAAAGTGCAGTTAAATTGTACACCTATACACCCAAAGAAAAACCAATTTCTATAGTTATTAAGAAGTTATATGAAAGTTACGAACATGATGAAATTTTGGATTATGTTAACGAATTAAGACTAAATATTGAAGTTATAAATCTATATAAATTTAAAAATAATAATTGGCTAATTCAGCTAAGAAGTAAATCTGATATAGAAGAATTTTACAAAATTAAATATATACTTAATAGTAAAATAAGCCTTGAAAAACTTAAACCACAAATACCCACTCAATGTAAAAACTGCCAGCGGTATTCTCATGTAGCAAGTAATTGTCACAGCCCAGGAAAATGCACGATTCCTGTTAAAGAGAATAATAACAAAGAATATGTATACACCGACCAAACAACAGGACAAATTGAGAAACGAACATGTATACCATTAAGATGCGCGGATTGTGACACAGAAGGGCACTCGGCAAATTCTAGTGTCTGTCCGGTTCGAATTGAAATAATCAGACGAAGAGATAATCGTAAAAAGGAAAAAGAAAGAGAGAAGGGCGGGATTTATTTACAGAAAACATTTCGCAGGAGTCTCTCCGAAGGAATACAGTGTCTTACGCCGCGGCGGCAAAAAAGACTTTTTTCAAAAACAACTACGACTGATAGGCGGACGGCACCACCTTCAAACTACACCCAAGGTCAATTCAAATCTCTTAATGACGTCTCTTTGGTAGTGGATTTACTAGATCTATGCAAACAATAAGCGAACTCTCGGTACAGTATAGCCGAATAAAAAATGACGAAGAAAAAGCGTCTGCTTTGTTTCAACTATTTATTGTCCTGAGAATAAACGCTAATAGTAATGAACAGTCGTAAACTAAAGTGTATATTTATAAATGTCAACTCACTAATATCAAAACAAAAGGGACATTATTTCAATATATTTTTACAACATAAACCTGATGTATTACTAACGGCGGAACTTCGACTTAATCAAAATCACAAGATTTCATTTCGAAATTATAACTATGTTCCACAATTATCAAAGAGCCATAGCAACAGCAATAGGAATCAGGCTACTGGGATATTTGTAAGAGAATATTTACAGTATAATAGGATTGAGGTGGAACCCACCACATACCTAGAGACCAGGGATATAGAACTGCGTACAGTAGATGGAAAGAGTATAGCATTTGCAGCTATGTACAATATACCCCTAACTCTCATACAGTTCCTAAAATAGAAATTCGTAGTAGAGGACTTATTTCCCTACCAACGGTAATACTAGACCTGATAAAAGAAAAAAGAAATTACGAAGGGTGGCATATAGATGTGCAGATCCAAGACGCAAAGCAATACTGACGTCTAAAATTCGAAACATTAGTAAGATTACATCTGATAGAATTCGCCTAAACGAATAAAGTTATTGGGAAAAATATTTTGCCAAAATACGCATGCACACTAATACCTATAGGAAAATCAAAAACTTATGTGGGCTTAACACTGTAGTGCAGCTGCCAGAATTGGTGGTGGAAAATGTAAATATTTTAGACTTCGAGGGGGGAGTCCCGCAACCCTGTGTCTCCATAACTATGCGAAGCCATATTGATAAGGTAAATGCTCTTGCATGTAGTTTCGAACATGTTCATAAACAAAACACAAACGTCGGAAACAATGAGTTTCTGGAACATGTGGTACATTCAATTTCTGATCTCGCTAACCACAGGTTACCGATAGTCAGATTTAGTAAGTACCTTACCGCTGATGGAAAAGCTGATTTATGTCTGGACAATAAAGCAAATGAGGTAATATACACCGATCAAGACATTACGAATAACAAACAACTTACAATTGCAGACGAAGTTGAAATTTCAATTTATTTACTCAATAACAAAAAAAGTTCAGGGGAAGATAATATCTCAAATTTTGTTCTTCGAAAAACATACCCTTATTTTTGGCGCTTTTTAGCCATTTTATTTAACCAAGCTTATAACCTAGGATATTTTCCTGAATCCTGGAAATGCGCTAAAATCGTACCAATCCTAAAACCAGAGTGTAATCCAAAATCCGTTCGCAGCTAACGTCCCATTTAATTGTTGTCTAATGTGGGTAAGCTCTTTGAGAAGTTTCTGTTAGAAAAGATTAAAAGACATACAACTGATAATAATATCTTTAAATACACACAATTTAGGTTTCGCAGCTATCATTCAACAAATCATGCACTAACTCTTCTGTCAGACTTTGTATGCACTAACCTTAACCGTCGCTGGGCTACAATACCAGTCAGCCTTGACATTGAAAAAGCATTTGACACAGCTTGGAAAGAGGGTATAATATACAAAATGTATAAACTATATAAATTTAATATTGTAACGGCGCTGATTATTTACATATATACATACATATATACATATATACATTATACATTATACATTATTGTGAATATCAACTTTATGTTGTTTATATTATTTATGTTGCTTGTGTTTTTTCTTTATGTTCATTTTGTATCTTATTTTAAAACATTCATTTTATTATTGCCGCGACTTTGCTTTATGACAACTTTATAACAGTTCTAATAATTTTCGCCACCAATGTTTAAACTATTAAAACATAACTGTAACCTATTTTGCTATTTCATCTATGTATGTACTTGATTTCGTCTATGTACTTGATTTCGTCGCCTATATAAGCATCGTATTGTAAGAAAATCAGGTCATTCGATCAGCGATCAGCAAATAAAGCACATCGGCTATTTAAAATCTCTTCGTTTTACTTACAAAATAAAGGGACCGAATCCTCAACATAGACTTGACAACAGTAGACACTCGTGGATCTGTTGGCAGCTAATATTGAGCGACTGTCCATTCCAACTTAGTTTTATTTTGCTAAAAGGATCGAACACTCATTATTATTTTGACGACAGTAGACATCCGTGGCTCTGTCGGCAAATAATATTGAGCCCACCTTAGGGAAACCAATCCCTTTCCCTACATTGGCGCCCAACGAAATTTCATCGAAACACAAAATCCCGCATTTGTCGTCCAACCAGTTGGTGAATTTGTGAACAGCGAGTTCAGGTGTTCCACTGTCAGCGGTTACTGTGTTGTTGCGCTAGCTGTGCTGCCCTTGATCGTGGTTGTTGTTATTCGGAACTTATTCCCCTTTGTTGTTAGTTGGCTTGTGATATATGATGCGAAGAAGTCCAAGGCTTAACGAAGGCATAAATATGGAAGAAAGGCAAAATGTTAGCACAAATAATGCAGCCAGGGCTGTGCAAAATTCGAATTCAAATGCTAATGCTAACACTTCTGCAAGTCATATGCCGAATTCTAATGTGAATGTTTCTTCAAACGTTACACTCACTGAAAATCAATTTCGTATGCTGTTAGGAAATTTGCATGTTAACCAAGAACCTAAATCAACATTTAGCAAATGTAGCGCGCGTTTTAGTGGTGGAAAAAGCATTAGCCAAGTCGAAGATTTTATTGCTACCATACTGGTTTACAAAGATGCGGAAAATGTTACTGATGACCGAGCTTTGATCAGTTTGCCATTGCTCCTCGATGGTTACGCAGCGAGCTGGTGGCAGGGTGTTAAAAGTGAGGCGACATCGTTTAATGATGCTATTGAACTTCTTCGAAAAGCATTTTCTTCCCCTAGGCCGGACTGGCGTATATTTGCCGAAATTAATCAAGAAAAGCAAAGGTTTACTGAATCCGTAGATGCTTTCATATGCAAGAAAAGGCAGTTGTTTGCACAACTGAGGGAAGAACTAAGTGAGGCAACAATGCTAAATATAATTTATTCTCAACTTTTGCTTAAAATTCGCGAGCGAGTCCCTCGCGAAAGCGTAAATTCATTTCATGAGCTTCTGGACAAAGCAAGAGAAGCTGAAATGTTGATCGTAGAGAATAAAGACGAATACTTTAAACCCGCGGAAGCTCCTGAAAAGTCCGCGGCCCGCTGTAGTTATTGTAGGAAGAAAAACCATACGGCTGAAAATTGTTACAAAAAGATAGAAGCTGAAAAGAGAAACGCGGCAAAGGTAAAAGAAGTCACCCTCAATTGTTATGGGTGTGGTGCTGCAGGTTATTATCGATCAAATTGCCCAAATTGCAATAAGAAAAATCCGATAAACAGCCCAAAAGCGCTCGATTTTAACTCCATACAAACCACTCTGATTGGTAGGGATGTACCCACCATAGACATAAATATAAATGGATTAAACGGCGAAGCATATTTAGACACTGCTGCGCGCACGAGTGTTGCAAGTAGTTTGCTTTTTGAAAAGCTTAAGCAAAAAGGCGTAGAGTTTCAAGAAGTATTTGCTGAAATTGTGTTAGCTGATGGCATTGCCCGCAGGGACAAGGTTTACTCGGCAATAGTTGATATTTTGATTGGAAAGCGTTATAAGCGCATTCGTTTGATATGCTTATCAACTGCTCAAAATAACCGAACGTTACTAGGCATTGATTTTCTCGAGCAGGCTGGCATCGTTATGGACTTAGCTCAACGAACATGGCATTTTAAGGACAGGCCCGACTCGATTTTCGAGTTTAAAATGCAACCAACAAAAGCTGAAGATTGTCTGACACTAACAGCAACAAATGTGCGAAATCATGATGCCAAATATAATGATATTTTTACTTTTATGTCCTGGTTTGAGAGAACTAATAGCGAAACTTTGAAGAGTGAATGTTACTCGCCTAACGTTGTCAATCAAATTTTTAAAGATAGTTTACCAATGGGTTATCAAACCCCAGTGAATAACGATCTGTTTCCTCCTATGAAAAAAAACAAAAGAACAGAAGGAAAAGTAGGCTACGCAACGGAATTGTATTCTTGTGAAATTAAACTACGTAGTGATGAAGCAGAGCATCTCAATGAAGATCAAAAGACTATTTTAGAAAAGTTACTGGGGGAACAAAAAGGTATTTTTGAAAACTCCGCGAAACCGATAGCGCATGTTGAGCATTGCATTAAAACTGGCGCCCATGCACCGATTTCATGTCCGCCCTATCGTATTTCGCCCGTCATGAAAACTAAGCTGAAGAATGAATTGAATGACATGTTGGAAAATGGTATAATTGTCGAAAGCGAGTCACCGTGGTCATTTCCCGTCGTTTTAATTCCCAAAAAGGATGAAGGGTTAAGATTTTGCGTATATTATCGCCGTTTAAATGCAATTACGGAAACGGATACATACCCTTTACCGAGAATGGACGATTTACTTCACGCAGCGAAGGCCACGCCATTTATGTCCACTATTGACTTGAAAGCTGGATATTGGCAAATCAAGATGTCCGAAAAAGATAAGCCAAAAACTGCTTTTACGACGCCATTCGGCATATTTGTCTTCAATCGCATGCCGTTCGGGTTGAAAAATGGCCCTGCCACGTTTCAGCGGCTGATAGATAAATTTCGCTCCGGTTTACCCCAAATTCTGGTACTGGCATATCTCGACGATATAATTATATGCTCGAAGAATTTTGAGTCACACGTGACAGATTTGCAACTAACGTTCAGAAGACTTCACGATTTTCGTTTTCAATTAAATAGAAGGAAATGTGTATTTTGCCGCTCAGAGGTTAAATACCTGGGTCATATTTTAACAATAAACGGCCTGAAGGTCGATAGCGAAAAAACGGACGTAATTATAAAACGAGCGAATCCAAAAAACTTAAAGCAATTGGTATACTTTTGGCAAACTTGTTCATGGTATAGACGCTTTATACCCAACTTTGCTGAAGTATCGAAGCCATTGTCTAAGTTAACAAAGAAAAATTCTTCTTGGGAATGGTCAAAAAAACAACAACAAGCGTTTGATGAGCTTAAAAGACTTTTATCGTCTCCACCAGTCTTACAACAAGTCAATGAAACAAAGCCATTTATTCTAAAAACAGATGCGAGTAACTATGCTCTCGGATCTGTGCTACTGCAGGGGGAGAAGCAAGAGGAGCATCCTATTGAATACGCCAGTCGTCTACTACTTCCAGCGGAGAGGAATTACTCCACCACAGAGCGCGAGGCACTGGCTGTAGTTTGGGCAACGCAAAAGTTTCGTGGGTATATCGAAGGTGCAGAAGTTACAGTGCTTACTGACCACCAACCATTAAAGTGGCTGTTCAGCTTAAAAACACCTACTGGACGCCTTGCTAGATGGGCTTTACAGCTCCAAACGTTCAACTTAAAGTTTGATTATACCGCAGGAAAGCAAAATGTAGTTGCAGATATGCTATCTCGCCCTCCTTGTTCTTTTGTTAGCCACTTGGAATTAACCTGCGAATGTCACGCGATAGAAATTGATTTTCCGAGGAAAGGGGCTGCCGAGTTTAGAAACGCGCAGATGCAAGACGAAGATATTAAAGAGATTATCGACTCATTTGAAAAAGACGACGAAAATGTCCCCAGGCATACAAGCCGCGGATATATAATGACGAACGGCGTCTTATACCGTTTTTGCTCGGAAGAAGATTCGGAGAACGGTCAGTTGGTGTTACCAAAATCTATGAGAGCTACGACTTTGAATAAATTTCACAATGACCCTACCGCCGGCCATTACGGTATCGATCGCACCACTAGTCGTATCACGCCACATTATTATTGGAAAGGTATACGCACAGAGATTGCCAATTATGTTAAATCTTGCATAGAATGCAAGAAATATAAACCGACAAACTTAAAACCTGCTGGTCTGCTTCAAACCGTTTGTAGCAATAAGAGGTTTGAAATCGTTGGCATTGATTTGTTTGGTCCGCTGCCACGCACAAACAGTAGTAATAGATGGATCCTTGTCGTTGAAGATATTTGCAGCAGATGGGTGAAGCTGTTCGCGTTCAGAGATGCCACAGCAGAAACATGTGCGAAAACTATTTTGAACGAAGTGATATTGAGGTATGGCGTTCCTAGACGTATACACGCCGACAATGGAAGCCAATTCGTATCAGCGGTGATGCAAAAGCTAACATTTTGCCTAGGCATTGACCAGTCATTTACGCCTGTTTATCACCCAGAAGCAAATCCAGTAGAAAGAAAGAATAGAGACTTAAAAACCCAATTATCGATATATGTGAACAAAAATCATGCAGCATGGGATGCTTATTTGCCGTCAATAAGGTTTGCTATGAATACAGCAAAGTGCGAAAGCACTGGTCATTCGCCAGCATACCTAACGTTTGGCCGAGAACTAAGAAGCCCGATGGAAGTCCACCATGACTTGAAAGCTATCGTCGAAGTAGAAAACTTCGTACCACAAATAACGCCTCATTTGCTTAAACTTGCTAACACCCTGAAATTGGCAATGGAAATGCAGGAAAAGCAGCAGGATAAAAATAAAACCTACGTTGATAGAAAAAGAAGACCACAACCAACTTTTAATATTGGAGACAAAGTACTAGTAACTACACATGTGTTAAGTAATGCTAGTGAAGGGGTAACCTCAAAATTTGCCACACGCCGGGATGGTCCATATCGCATTGTAGCAACGAAAGGGGCATCATGTTATGTCATCGCGTCGCTTAATAATGCTGACAATCCAATAGCAACACATCACGCAACAGACTTAACACCATACAAAGGCAACGATGCAGAACCAAATTACCCACATCGGAAACGAGGACGACCAAGAGAAAATCCTGTAGTCATACCACGGAATATAGCTCCGACAAATAACGAAAATGAAACACAACACAGTAACAACACTGCATCCGGTAGAATATTACGCCCAAGGAAGCGACCTTGATTGCTGACTGCCTCATCGGGACGATTTCCGCGTCAGAGGGGGAGACTGTAACGGCGCTGATTATTTACATATATACATATATACATTATACATTATACATTATTGTGAATATCAACTTTATGTTGTTTATATTATTTATGTTGCTTGTGTTTTTTCTTTATGTTCATTTTGTATCTTATTTTAAAACATTCATTTTATTATTGCCGCGACTTTGCTTTATGACAACTTTATAACAGTTCTAATAATTTTCGCCACCAATGTTTAAACTATTAAAACATAACTGTAACCTATTTTGCTATTTCATCTATGTATGTACTTGATTTCGTCTATGTACTTGATTTCGTCGCCTATATAAGCATCGTATTGTAAGAAAATCAGGTCATTCGATCAGCGATCAGCAAATAAAGCACATCGGCTATTTAAAATCTCTTCGTTTTACTTACAAAATAAAGGGACCGAATCCTCAACATAGACTTGACAACAGTAGACACTCGTGGATCTGTTGGCAGCTAATATTGAGCGACTGTCCATTCCAACTTCGTTTTATTTTGCTAAAAGGATCGAACACTCATTATTATTTTGACGACAGTAGACATCCGTGGCTCTGTCGGCAAATAATATTGAGCCCACCTTAGGGAAACCAATCCCTTTCCCTACAATATACATATATGTCGGATTTTGCACAGCTATTTGAGCGATAGAAGTTTCTTTGTAAGTATGAATAACGATTGCTCTATGCTTAGAGACATTGCAGCAGGCGTACCACAGGGGTCTCTACTAGGTCCAGTTCTATATAACATATTTCTAGCCGATTTACCTGATCCACCAATAGAAATCACAAACATGATAACACTCATACATATATGCCGACGATATTTTAGTACTAGGATCTGTACAGAATGCGTCTAAAGCGAATAATATGATAAACAATTATTTGAATAAGCTAACTGAATTCCTTTCTAAGTGGAAATTGAAAATTAATGTCTCGAAATCTGAATGTACTGCTATCAAGGGACTACACAAATACCTTTATCTAAACGCTCGAACCTTTATTCCTAATATTGAAATAAATGGAAATCATATTCCGGTTAAAGAACACGTTAATTATTTGGGAGTAGTTCTTCAGAGTAAATTTAATTTTAAACTGCACCTTGACTATATAATCAAGAAAGCAAAAACCATGTTCTTCTCTTACATAAATCTAGTAAAACGTGCCAAAGATTTAACCCTGCTTAGATAACGTACGTCTGCGAGACGTACGCTTGTTGTATTTTTCGTTCTCTCTCTCACAACCGTTAAAAGAGAATACTCTCGCGTTCAGTTTTCTCAGTCATTAACTGTTGCTTGCCAGTGGTGACAGTTTTTCAGTGATGAGTGTTTGCTTTGATGAAATATAACAAGTTTGTTTTCTGAGGTACGTTTTAGAGAAGTATCGTTATCTTTTACGTAACTTTTAGACTTTTTTATGTTCTCGTTTTTTTTCTATTTGATGAAGCTCTGGGATGTTTTATACATCAGTTTTTAGCTTATAATCATGGCGAATCGCAGTTTGGATGACACAAAAATTACTGCTCTTTTGCAGGACATTTTGGATGACTCAAATTCATCGGAAAATGGAATCGAATCAGAAAATGAATTGGTGGAGGATAATATTCAAAGCGACCTGGAAGATGGGCTTGTTGATTGCACTAAATCCGATAAATCCTCTCAAGAACTACCTCAAACCTCTGCGCATTTTACTTCACCTTCCGATTATCGCATTATTACGCTATCTTAACCGACCCTTAGAAGTAAAAGTAGGCATTGCTGGACTTCGTCAAAAGGTCAAAATGCTGGACGAATTTCGCAAATCGCTGAATGATCTAATTTCGTGTTTTAATGTATTCTTAACGGAAGAAATAATTTGGGAAATTGTACAGTGGACAAATGCTGAGATTTCTATAAACCACCGAGACGTCTGCAACATTTAAAAATACAAATGTCCTAGAAATACTCGCATTAATTGGCATACTTACCTTATCAGCAGCACTGAAGGATAATCATTTATCAACATAAGAAATTATTAATATTTCATATAGTGGAACGCGATATACGGCAACTATGAGCCGCGAGAGATTCAATTTCGGCGACTTAGAATGGATGATAAATCTTTGCGCCCTTCCCTAAAACCAAATGATGCGTTCACGCCCATCAGGAAGATATGGAACATTTTTATAAAGCAATGCCAAACGAGCTACAATCCAGGATCTCATACCACAATTGATGAACAGCTTTTGGGATTTCGTGGTCGTTGCCCATTTAAGATGTATATTCCCAATAAGCCAAACAAATATGGAATAAAAATTGTGATGATATGCGATACTACCACGAAGTACACGTTCAATGCGATTCCGTATTTCGGAAAAATCGACAAAAACTTCTGATCTTCCATTGAGGGAGTATTATGTCAAGGAACTATCCCGACCAGTGCATGGCTCATGTCGAAACATTACCTGTTGCAATTGGTTCACTTCGGTCCCTTTAGCAAAAGCCTTGCTAAAAGAACCCTACAAATTGACGCTTGTAGGAACCATAAGGTCGAAAAATCCCGGAAGAAATGTAAAACTCACGTAATCAGCAGGTTGGAAGTACCATGTTTTGTTATGACGGCCCTTTGACTCTTTTGTCCTACAAACCTAAGCCATCAATTGTGTATTTATTGTATTCCTGCAATGAAGAAGGCACGATGGATGACAAAAGTGGAAAGCCGGGCATGATATTATATTATAACCAAACAAAAGGCGGTGTCGATACATTTGACCAAATGTGTTCGTTGATGTCGTGCTCGAGAAAAACCAACAGGTGGCATATGGAAATATTTTACGGAATACTAAACATGGCATTCATAAACTCTTATATTATTTATTGTCACAATTCGATTTCCAATTATCAAAAGACATTGAGTCGTAAACAGTATATGAAGTCACTGTCATTGTCTTTGACAACCCCATGGATGCAGAAGTGATTGGAAATTCCAACTTTGTCGAAAACACTACGCAGTAATATTGAAAATGCCGTGAAAGATGAACTCAACAATGAATGTGGTGCTAGTGGCGGTCAGCCTGCTTCACAAAAGAAGAGGAACTGTGGCTTTTGCCCGTCCAAAATTCGACGTGTGTCAAAACTGACATGCGTTAAATGTGATACACCCGTTTGTAGAGAACGCAATAATTTAGTATGCAATTCTTGCATATAATGATCTCAAAGGTTAACTTGTATGTATTACATAAATGAACACTGATACTGTTATCTAATTTTAGTAAAAAAAAATCATTTTTTAAGTCTTATGTTATGAACTGAAGTCCTTTTAAAAATACTAATTTTTTGTGATGAATTTTTAATACAAGTGAAATTTTCCTTCAATTTCTTAAATAAATATTAATTTTACTGAAATAAAAGTTCAAAATAAAAGTTTAATAATTAAATAAAAAATCTAAGTAAAAAACTATCTGCAAAAGTGTTTCCATTGACATCCTTAAAGGACGTAAACTTGTAGACGTCTCTCAGACGTACGTTATCTTTTCAGTACTTAAAAATAACGTTATCTAAGCAGGGTTAAAGTCGAATGTAAAAATTAACATTTACAAACAAATAATAAGACCGATCGTGGCATATGCTTTCCCAATATGGTTTAGTATTTCCTCAGCCCAAATCGAAAGATTGCGAATTTTTGGACGATATATTTTGAGACTCTGTAGCGGTATAAATCGCCAACCTTATCGTAGAAGTGAGCCTTTTAGGAAAAGAATCTCAAACAGTATTCTCTATAAAAATTGTAAAATAAAACGCATAGACAGATTTCTGATGGATAATGCACTACGTTTCTTAAATAAAATGACTACACTAAAAAATGAGCACACTATCACGTATGTAAATAAACAAGAAAGTATGTATATCATTTCCTATAAATGAACGCTATTTGTCACCTATATATATATAAATTTACTAAATAGTCATAATAATCTGTACAGTGATAACAAATTGATGTTCTATCACAGAAGGCACAACTCCTATGTGAAAATGTAGTTTATAAATGTAGTTGGTAAATGACATTTCGTTTTGATATTTCTGTTCTGTAAGTATTGACAAATCATCATGGAAAGAATGACACCGCAACAACGTTTAAAAATTGTGGAAATTTACTTTAAATCAATGTTCTGTGGATTTTTGGATTTTCTGCCTTGTGAAGCTTTGTCAGAGGAGATGGTTGCAAAGGAATGTATTATGAAATGCATCTGTTAACCCATCAAAAAATATGGAATCACTTCTTGTGGTAACATGTTGAATCAGACACGAATGTTGAATCGAAAGAAATTGGTAAACGCTTCCTCTTTCGCATCTAAAAGGCATTACATTAACATGGGTATGCGATTGGCGGTAATGGCTAACAGACGATTTTTCAGTTCTCGTAATAGGTTAAAGAAGCGAAAGACAAATTAAAAAAAAGCGACTTTGCAATCCCCGTAATGGGGTAGAGCAGCGAAAGACAAATTAGACATACTACTTTGCTTTCTAAAGCAACGTCTTTGTAATTTGTGTTTCGCTTCATTAACCTATTACGGGGATTTCTAAGTCGCATCTATATATTTTTATTTCGCTGCTCTAACCTATTACGGGGAATGCAATGTCGTTTGCTAGCCATTACCGCCAATGGCATGCCCATGTTAAAGTAATTAATTCTAGAAGAGAGAAATCTTACCAATTTTCATACAATTCTACTTTCGTTTATGAGGCAATCGTGTTTTTTGCTGAGAATTTTACATTTTGTTTTGACGAAAAGAAAATGCCGAAGCATGCATTTTACAGGATTAGGTTCAACATTGAGCAAATCTGGAAGGGCAACATTTTTAGAAAGAAACGAAATCATCATAAGTAAATAAATAATTTTTAATCCCTGTGAGTGGTTACATATCTTTCCCAGTAAACACTTTCAGCGAGAGCGTAAAATAAAATTAGATAGTAAAATTGAAGGAATGAGATAACTATCAGAAACATGTTATTGAACGAAAACCAGTAAAAATTTGCAGGTAAAATCCTGGCATACTAGATTAACATATTAGTTCAGTATTAAGTTTTATTATGAAAACTTATCTTTGCCACACTTTCCGCAATTATCAGACATATTTTCTCCTCCTATTTCATAACTCTATTTTATACGTGCTATTGGATACCCAAAAATATCGAATTGAAAATACTCGATATCAAAAATATCGGCTATAAACTAAAAATTAAGCAATGCTTTGCTCAGTATACAAATAGAAAAACAACAACGAAAACAGAGACACAAGCGAATAAAAGGGGCAGTTGTTCATTCTCTTATGCCCATCTTCCCGCTGATGGGCTGTCTATTGAAATGATCATAGAAATGCTTTGCTCAATGCAGAAATTTAAAAATCTTTCGTAAGTGGTTTAAAAAATCCTAAATTTAAAAAGTTTGTGCAAAATTTCAGGTGCAGTAAATAGTTTCTAACTAAGTTGTAGTTAAGGTAGTTACAAAAATATACTTGTATTTGACCAGAATGCTTATTCCGTCGGTTTATATTGTTTTGTATGTGTCATTGTTTTATTCTCTCTTTCCCTACTGCGTATCTTTGCCTCAGCTATGTAACGAAATCAGCGTTAAAAATTGTAGACTCCGTTTGCAATTCGCCGCCTAAGAAGTTTCATATTTGACAAAGCTGTTCATTTAACCATGCCGGCCCCCTAGACATGTACCTAGCGTAGTAGTCGCTGATGCTGTTGTAGCATCTCCACAATGTTGCCGCACCCGGTTTAACGACAGTGATGCGACCTTGGTGATGGTGCCGCCTTGATTGCGATCTGGTGCAGGAGAGAGATGGTGAAACGTGATGTTGTGACGTCTGTGTGAAACCAGGCACAGGGTGCGCAAGTACACTCCCACTCAATGCGTGCCGCCGATGAAAAACCGCCGCAGAGTAGGACGCCATGTTCTAACGCTTGTTGCTGATGGTGCACTAAACTTCCGTTTAGTGTTTGATGTGTGGGAGTGAAGGCGTGGATATAAACGCTCGATTGGTTAGTAAGTAGTTAGTTAGTAAGGATTTCAGTAATTTGGTATTATTTCGCTTTGTCATTGGCGGGTTTACGACGCGGTATAGCAATTTGTCGCATGCTATTAATCCTTTACGGTGAGAGGCAGAGTCTTAAAAGTGGCCTAGTAACAAGCCGTTTTGTGTGCGTAATCTACTACTCGCATGTGACCGTCAGAGACGATGTAGTTTTACGATTCTTTCGAAATGATATTCAGTAGTCCTGTATGAGGACCCGATTTTTTGCTCTTTTTGATTGAAGGTTGCTTGCGAGAGTGCAGAAAATGAGTCATGAGTGAAGGACGGCTTCTATTCGGGTTAGTAGCTTATCACAGACTTTGGCCTATACTACTAATAAATGACTTTGAATTGTATTACTGTTTTAGGTGCGCACGTGCATTGTTGCGCAAAATGCCTTTTTATGTAATAATTGGCAAAAGCCATCCTGCAGCGGTCAAAGTTTTTTTCGGGGATGACAAAATTTTTATTTTTTTCGGGGTTTACAACCTGTATATGATCTTAATGGAGGTGTTTTCCATCACACTATCGAAGCGAGTATGTCTTGGAATTCTGGCTCTAATGTCAGATGTGCAATACGTCGATTATTTTCTGCTCGCGACATTTTATTATTATAGTTTTTTTTTACCTTGCTTGTTTTGTAACTGAGATGGTACAGTTTTTGCACTTCAGGTAACTTTAGCTTATTTATGTAAACGGCTGTAAACATATCCAGGAAGAATGTCCATTCTCTCTATCTTTGATTAAAGGAAAAAGTTTGGGAGATTGTGTACAATTGTGATATATGTACATTTTTTTAAATTCACGATAATGAAGGAAAGCTTCTAGAGGCAGTAAAAATCGAGGAACAATGGGTGAAATGGTAATATTTCACGTATATACTCGTACATTGCAGCGTTAATGGCACCGTTTTAATGTAACCTAGTTGCAAAAAAACACTCCAACTCGGATAAAATTTCCTTTTAGTTACTTTACAACACTGGCAAAATCTGTCATTAAACATATGATTTGTTTAGTGAAATTTTAAAGAAGCAAAACAAAATGAGCAATTCTGAGGATTCTGTGGTAAGTTATTAAATTTATTTAAAAGCATTAAATAAATGCATTAAATAACCTTTTACTTTTGTAGATGATGTCTTTGTACACGGGTGAGGATTGCGAATCACGTCGCAATAGAGAGATGCAAGAAGTACTAGAAGTATTGGAAACTATATATGCCACCTTCTTTAAAGACTCGGAGAGTGAAAACAAGGCACATGAGAAGTGATCCAATTTTGAAGGTACACTCGATGCAATGAGTGAGGCAGATTTCGAAATGCACATCGGGCTAAGACGCCAAACGGTGGAATGTCTAACAAGTAATAAAAAAATGTGTGTAAAAGAAATGCATTAACTTAATGCTCTTTTATTTTCAGTGAAGTATTCGGAGTCTAACTGCGTACCTGACTCATTTGGTGGTGCTAGAACGCATGTATTACCAAAAAAAAATCTGTGTGCATTTGGTATGTAAGCAATACAGTGCCATTAAGCAACTAGCAAATTTGTGCGATATCAACGATGTAAGTGATGAAAATACGTTTGCAGAATCAAACCTAGACGCAGCCCTTGACAGAAGGCAACACCTTTTTAATTATTTAAGACAAAAAAAAATTTGTAATACTTTTGCATATACATATACATATGTATATTTATATCTTTAAATTAACTAATCAAAATATTGACAAGAATTCATTGCATTTCATTCAACTTAAAACAAATTCAAAAGGAATATCACATATAAAATTCAATTCAGATCATTTCTTATTCTAATTACAAGTAAAATAAAAACCAAAAGCAAATTTAAAAAAAAAATCCAGTTTCAGTGAAAATCTTTTAGTGAATTTTTTGCAATGTTTTTGATGTAAATTATCCGTGCTCGTTTTTATAAAACCCTTGTACATTCTACAGCTAAATGTTACCAATGTATTTTGAAAAATTGTTCAGTTGATGCTCTGCCGCATGTACTAGGGTTTTATAAAACGAGCACGAAAAATTTACATCAAAAACATTGCAAAAAATTCACTAAAAGGTTTTCACTGAAACTCACTGTAACGTTTTAAAAAGCTGTTGCTTGACAGAGTAATTTCGTTTCGGCGTACTGCTGGAAGTGGTGAAGAAGCCAATGTTGATATACGTGGTAGCATTGACGACGATGGTGACAGTGATGACGGAATGTATGTAACCGGCAACGTCAAAGGTGTTGGTGATGGCTGTGGCGAGGGGATCCATGTGGACACCTTAGCCGACAGCGCATTTACCGAAACTGTTTCAAATGGTCTGTAACCCACATGAACAGTGTGGTCGTTTCAAATAATCGGACTTCTTCCAAATATTTCATCCATTTGCTCCATATAGGGGGCAGAGCACGGGCTGGCGCCAGTTCTGCTGTTGTTGTCCCGTACTGCCTTATAGGCCTGGAGAAGACTGCACATCTGCGACTCAAACACAGCGGCGTCCTTTAAAAGTCTTGGAAGTGGGTTAATAATTATAATTTGTTCAAACATATATTTCTTGAACCTACCGTGATCGCCATTGACACAATGTCTTCCAACACGTTCGCGTAGGCCAACCTTTTTTTTTTGGGTGCTCGAACTCCGCTTTCCGGGCGAGGTAGCATCATAAAACGCCAATTGTCTCCTCACGGGACCATCGCTTTCGCCTTTTTTATTGCATTCCGAAATAACAAACCTGTTTTAATTCTTAATTTTATGTGAAATATACTAAAAGCAATTTTACTTACCCTTGTTCCATCTTTATTTGTTTTGTTTATGTATCCATAAAGCAAACAAGATTTGACAGTTGATTGAAATTTCCCAAGTATTTTTCCAGAGCCCATTCACAATAGGGCTGTTTGCTTCACAACACTACACCTCAGGTCGCATATCATATAACCGAGTGGGCTCAACTCGCATATTTTTCCCTTGTTCCATCTTTATTTGTTTTGTTTATGTATCCATAAAGCAAACAAGATTTGGCAGTTGATTGAAATTTCCCAAGTATTTTTCCAGAGCCCATTCACAATAGGGCTGTTTGCTTCACAACACTACACCTCAGGTCGCATATCATATAACCGAGTGGGCTCAACTCGCATATTTTTCCGAGTTAGTGTTGTTGTTTTACATGCTATTTCTTATCCTACCTAGTGTTTCTTTGCAACTAGGCCAAATTAAATTTGGAATAAAACTTATATAGCACTATTTTCTAGTCAAAATTATTATTATTGATTTACTTTTATTGTAATCTATTTATTCTTCTTTTAAGTAAATTATGATATTCTTCTTTTGATGCCCTTTTTGGAGAAATATAAATAGTTAATGTTGTTATATTGAGATATACATAGTTAAGTTATACAGGCCTAGAATATGGCAGGCTTTCATAAACATACGCACTGTTAAGATTAGAAATCCTAGATAAAAGCATTTAGCTTGTTCGGAATAATTAAATGAAATGTAATCTAATTCATAATAATGTAATTTTTGGGCAATAACTTGTAGTTGGCAAAAACGTACTTTTTTAAATTGCTTTTACAGTTATTTTGTCTCCGACAGGGATATAATAGAGTGGTTCAAATAATTATAAATAAATAAAACAATAATTTTATGAGCTCAAGGCCAGTTTTTAATAGGACGAATAATAGAAAAAACAACAATGGTAGAAGTTATAGCTATTTAGGAGGCAGGGTCCAAATAACTTGATCATCACGATTTTATATGCACTACCCCAAAGGTTTGAATCCGCTTCCCCAGAAAGTTGTTTGATTGCTATGACTTTGCTTCGTCGAATTTAATTTTTTTGCACTTTACGGAAGATTTTTTATGATTCGTGATAATCTTCATGGTCCGGATTGTGCCTACGACTTTGTTATCGCTACTCTGAGGTCTTTGATAGTTTCATTTCCAAACAGGTTTCTGCCTGAATCCAGCGCTTTTCTAAGACATAGCTGCTTGCACAGGGGAAGAGTTCGCCCTTACGTCGATAGAACATTCAAGTTCTCATCAAGCGTTGATGCGTTCCAGTTTATACCCTTTGCGCTTGGTATACTAGATCTCGTGTTTCCATTTTTTCTCGGAGTAAAATGCTCGCTAACACACCATTTTGCTCGCGTCGCTAAACCATTGCTGCAGAATGTGATGCCAACGATTGAACTCCTATGTTCCTTGGGAAACGTGCTACTGTTCCCGGACTTAGAAGTACTCGATCCAGTACAGCTGAAGTTTCAAGAAGTGATACGCCCCTTTCGTTTGATTTTTTGTTCCCCGCCCGGTAACTTAGCCGTTGAAGTCCCCCTTAATAATCGATGGAGCTTGCCAGTCGCCGTGTTTACGATACCGTCCGAGAGATGCTAAAACTCTACTGCGCCCAACTTGGAGGAGCATAACTGCTACAGACGTTAATGTTTCTACTCTTGCAGCCCCTTGATACACGTCCGAAGTACAAGCACCAGAAATATCTGGTAGGATGGACCATCTATCGCAGTCGACACACTATCCAGCCGATTTTGCTTTTAACCTTATCGAGGAGCGAAATTGCGTTGGTAACCGGTAGGATGATTTTAGCCGTTTGCGTGTTGCCATACGCCTTGCGCATATTTTTGACTACCAACATATCTAGCAAAGGCATATTTAGATGACTGGGCCTTTTTGATCGCTTGAGACGTCGTAACATCGGCGAAGTCTTTGTGACCAGCTTTACTAAGTGATCGGTATTTAAGACCTTGCCAATTGCGTTATTAATCCCCCCCATTGATCTGAGTTCGAGCAGCATTTTTCCATTTTAGGTTCTTCGAGTGTGTTTTCCCAGTTTCGCCAAGCTCGGAACAGCCTTAATTTTTTTCAGGATCTCAACATAGGACCCTATCTCCTTATTCTTGATTAAAAAAGCATACGATTTGGCTTTCACTATGTTTTTACCACTGCAATATAGGATATTTTTTCTCCGGCATGGGTTGGGTTTCCGTCCTTCGCTTTGTTAGATACTATTTAGCCGAACTAGCTCACTACCCATCAGATTTTCGCGCTTTCTGCGCTATATTTTCTCACTTTGTTTCTGCTTGTTTACTTTTCACATAGAAAAAAAACAAAAAATGCTTAGCTGGATGACGCGGCAACGCTTGGTGTTTGTCTACGACAGATCACTGGATTAATTTCGCACACTTTGATCGCTTATGAAAAATGTATCACTCTCTGCTGTACACTGTACTGCACACCTACCTACGGTTGAGGGCAATTTGTATAAAAAGTTTCGTTGAGATATATTTACTCGAGTTAGCCGACCCACATATAGACGGACGGACAGACAGACTATTAATTCTGAAATTTTTGGAACACGCCTATATCTGGCTCGGCCCCTTTATGCTGTTACAAACAACCGTTAGGAGAACAAAGTTATAACAGCCTAGGCAAGAGAGCGCTCGTGTATTAAAATACATCTTCAGAAGATATTACTGGGGCATTAATCTTGTTATCGGGATATAGACAATATTTATATTTGGAAGTGGGTTCATTGATTTCAGTGGAATAATTAGAATTAAAGTATTGTGCAATAAGTTTCGCGATGTCTTCATTGTCGCTATACAGTAATCTGATACTTTATATTTGAAGAAAAACTATTTACCATACATTTTGAGTTTACGAAATCAAAAATGATTTTGGGTTACAAATAGGCTGACTTCCAAAATATAATTTGCAATGAATACAACTGAAGCATTATGTTCCATATTGTCAGAGTATTTTTTAAACTAAGCATTATGTTCTAAAATGTACTACGACGGTAGTAGCAGCGCAGCAGCCAAGTAAATTCGGCATCACTAATAAAGTTGATGCTTAGTTGCAACGAGAGAGAAATGAGAGGATGAGAATGGGCAAATGAGAAAACAGACAGTGTGCAGAAGATGTTCTATAATTTAAAAATTAACTTTACATATTTTTGTCCTGTATATCAACTAAGCAAAGCGGCGTTGTATACACATCCCAGTCAACTGTATACAAACGTTGCATACATGCATACATTTTGGAAAGCAGCCATAATATTTTTTCATTAACACGCTTATGTATATTAGTCTCACGTGTATGCGGCTGACTGGCAAGATAAGCTTTTCTAAACTACAACAGCAATGGAGTTGAAATATTCATAAGTAAGTATATCAAATGAGAAATGTTGATGAATACAATCTGGCAAAGTTATCAAATTACAAATTAGTATATTCGTTCCTGAAATATTTGGGTGTAAACTTACAACAAAAAACGCAGACTCGCTATCATTGGACTATATGGTCACCAAGTACAGTGAAGCGAAAATTCTATACATACATCAGTGCCGATCAAACATGAACTCTAAACGCGAACGAGATGTGTGTAAGCGACGTGACTGCGCTGTACTACATGCACACAATCAATTCATCTTCCTAAAACATATGTATGTACATATATATGAACTTATATGTACGTATGTTAACCAAGAATGATAGAAGACCAGATTACGACAACGCCGGCAGCGTACACGTCACAGAAATCCTCTGCCAAGAATAGTGAAAAAAGGAGGGTGATAATTCGACAATAATAAAGCAATTACAAATAACTGCACTTTATATCTTTGTTTTTGCTGTTGCTTGCGCAATTCAAAATGCGGCACTTAATTTTAATTATTTTTAAGATAGTTTTACACAAATATTTGGAAATTAACGTTTATCATAAACAACAGGTGGCACAATCTGTGTTTCTCAGTCTGTATTCGTAAACAAACATTCAGAATCTCCTGCTACGTCATTCTGTCAAACGAAGCAAGTACGAAGTAACGGAAGTGCTTTTGTCGTCACCTTGTATTCGCTGCATCGTGTATGTTAACATGTGTTAACGAAAGACAAATCACCCCTTTACTCTCAGATATGATTACACAACAAATTAAGCATACATATGTATGTATGTATGCATGTACATACATATGTAAGTGTATATGCGTATATGCTTATCTAATGCTATTATTTGTGCTACTAGTTCCCGTAGCATTGAACATGCAAAGTGTAAAAGCATTTCTTAAGCGGGAAGATGTAAAGATCAATAAATACGAAAACTGCAATACACGTTTTAATAGCAGATGTTAACAGAAATTAACTATAAGTAATAGTTTCAAAAGCTAAAAAGAATCGGTAGATAGAACTACAACGCAGAAAATAATGTTTAATATAACTGTAAAATAATTAACCCAAAAAAATCATTTTTAAAATGCGTGGATTACTTTTTATTAATTGTTAATAAATAATAGTTTAAATTGATATTATTTAAAAAAGTATAGAAAAACTTTTAATAGGTTTTCTTCACAGAAAATTCAGAATAAAAATATAGTACAAAGCACCCCACGCTTTTTTAAAATGATACACATTTTTTCAGTACAAAAGTACAATTCCGATTTACACAAAAGATATATATTTATGTACATATATCAAAGAAAAGAAGGAGAACTGGAGTTTTCAGGCAATACCTGCAAAAGGTCCTCGAAAAAAGGTTTTTTGCCGATATCTCGAAAGTGCTTCTTCTGGAAAATATCTGAAACTCGTTTTCATGTTCAGCGGCCACCGCCATTATCAAACATTTCTGAACTAGTGTAATTGAAAATTAGAAAAATGTATGAGAAGTCTTATTTCTCAGTATACAATTGGACTTTAGGCAGGTATACGAAAAATGAAAATTCCGCATTACGAATACTGCAGAAGTTGCCAGACGTAGCCGGGAAGGAGACGGTCGAGCATTTCCTTTGCAAATGCTCGGCTCTAACACGCATTGGGTCAACATCCTTAGGAAATCCTTTTCTTGATAATCTAGGGCAGTATCTGGTATCGAGACCTCCAACATAGTAGATTCCATTAACAACTGTGGCTGGTTGTAATGCACATTCTTCCATTACTCAATAAGTTTTACCGAGTTCACCAAACCGGAAATAGTTTTGTTACTAGGGCAACATTGGTCGCAGCCATTTTACCTACCTACCTATTTCTTACATATGAGTGATTGGATTTATTTATGAATTATTTGGAAGTACTTGGAGCGTATGTGTGTGCACATGTAATCCAGATGTTTGGCTAATTTGTAGTGCGCGTCTTCAAGTATACTGCTAAGAGTTTTTAATAGCAGCGCGCTCTCTATATTTGGTTACGTGTTGGCAAGGTACTACTATTATTTTGCTCGCAACTATATATATAATGGATTAATTTTATACCACTTCTAAACGAAGTTGTTTAGAAGATTTTCATGGCAGAAATACGATCGGAGGGTTAGTTTTGCCTGCTGAGTTGCGACCGATATCATTATGTCGTTGCTGGTATACATCAATTATACTATTTGGTAGGTACCTGTACGAATTTTAAAAGTTCGGTCATGAAAAGTAAAAAGACTACCTGCAGAGCATTTGGCCACATGCAATTTTCGGAGGAATTATGCTCCGCAATGTTGATACTTGGTGAGTTTTCTGCACGAAGAGCTTTTTCTTTTATTTCTTCTAGCAGGGTTTCCGTTGCTGGTCCCGTGTTTGTTGTTTCCGTGGGAGGTATGACCTGCCTATATCCATTATGAGGGTATTGAGTTGTTGACATTCTCTGGTTGAAATATTCAAAAGTAGATCCATGTAGGAGATTTCTGCCTTTCGCCAGTACTTGTGATGTGGATTTGTCCCGTGAGCATAGCTCATCTATGTTGGTTGCACCTGAATAAAAAATGAATGAAGTTAAATATGAGCAGTTAAAAGATATTTATTTATTTAATAATAAACGTGGAATAATAATACAATTATTTTTTACAGAAAAACCAGCGCTGGTAACCAGGGGCTTCGACTAGCTTATATAGGTATACAATAACGTTTATAACTTAATTAGATGTTACACGTTAAGACCACTATTATTATATTATAGGCTACAATACAGTATGACCAGATTTGATATATTGCATTCTAATTCCATTTTACAGAATCGACAAACGTAGGTATAGGATATGCCCAACTTTTCCCTGTGATAGCTCAGGTTTTAATATCCTGTAACATGCCCAATAAGAATACGTAAGTCCTCTCTACTTAGTGAAAGTAACTTCCTTGTATTCCCCTTGAGGGAACAAGGAATTGTTTTGCTTGACGTTGCCCCTGCGCTATTTAACCAGTAGCTGGCATATTTTTTCTCCTAGTCTTCTTACCGCATCACTTCTCTCATGTCCGTTTTGACCAATAGTCCATCCTGCAGTTAAGGTGTTTAAGCTTCCTTTCCTAGTGAGTTGAGAAGAGTTAGGCTTTCAAATGTCAGTTTAAAGGCGAACGTTTCAGTAATTAAGCTTTAAGAGCCGCTTGACAGTTGGAGAGTATGTACGTATATATTTGCGCCTTTTATTTTTTTGCGGAGATATTCTCTAGCACAGATTTCAGTGGCATGCATTCCTGCCTGAATCATAGATGGTACACACCAATGAGTATGGATTTTTTGAATTTGGGGTTGGATCTACTAACAGCGTTCTACCATTATCCAATTTTGATCTGCCCGTAAACCAGATCGGGAAGTAAGATTTGAGGTTGATGGATTTTGTGCTTCAGTCTTCTCGATCATTAATATTGAAGTAGAAGCTTTTGAAAAGAGATAGTTTGGAGCAAAGGGTGTCACACCTATGTAAAATTGGGTTGCGCTTTGTTTTCTATGATCTGTAGAAGCCCCTTAATATCTCTGCTTTTGAGGTCGGAGATGCCCTCTAACCAAGTGCCTGCAATACTTGCTTCTATTTCTATTAGGATAGAAGACGGTGGGATGCACAAAAACACCCCCAAGACGTCAGCTGGGAAGGTATTCATTGGCCCATTAATACTAACGCAGCCAAGCTTATGCAGTTTGCCTACCGAGCTAATTGCCTCTCTTTGTCTAGCTTTTGGCTACCGCGCTAAAGATGCATTGTAGTGAATTTCATTTTGGGACTTAAGTTGCACGTTTTACCAAAAAGGCCGGTACAGGCGTTACTTTTCGCGCTACCTTTTTCGAGATGATTGTTCCAGGTAAGCGCTTTGGCAAAGACTACTCGGTTCATGGAGAATTTCATTGTGGTACCATTTATGGTAGGACATGTAAAGTTGATAATCCTTCTTTCTGTGAATGGGGCCGAGACAGTTTTTGCAGGGTTTAAAGAAAGCCCGTTTCCAATTCACCATTTGTTGATTATGTTTCAAGCTTTTTGCATGTAGCCCTAGTATGACTAAAAAAGAACGTCTATAATTATGAAATAAACTTAAGAGCAGTAGAATGAATCAGATAAAATAACATATTAAAATTTTGAATAATTGTTTCAAGCCGATTTAAAAAAAAAAGTTGATTTTTTGGTAACATTCTCTGTAGAACTGGTATTCAAAAGCACCGACGGACTTTGGTTTTGTGGAAAATATTTCTCCTACACGCTGTAAAATGTTAGCAGGCATCGACCAACTGAAGGACAATGGTGGCAGAAAGGTGGGCTGGAGCGATTTAAAAATCAGATAGACGGATAAATACTTTCACATCGTAGCAACGGCAATTTGATGGATAACTAGGCATTGCCCAGTTAGGATGATGTGTAATGTATTGATATATAAAAGGGCATACATTTCTTTTAACGATGTAATCAAAAACTAGTTTAACTCTCTCATCTGCCATAGTGTTACCTTTTACCTGGATGACCTGGGACCCACATTAATTTAATTCCGTTTTTATTTCCCGTAAGCTTGTTCAGGTTGCAAGAGATTGGGAGGGACTTCATCACCGTAAGTATAGGTGACTTACTATCGGTGCAGATAATTTTTTTATTTCTCCAAGCTCATTGGACATTTGTAGTCAGGGAATAAGGACTGAACTTCTACGGTGCCCACTGGCAACTAGTCGAATCAGTGAGTAACGGTGATCTTTTCATTGTATGGGGTGCTGTCATTGCGAAGTGGTTAATTTCCTCTTTCCACTTACGAGGTTAGACACAGGACCTTCGTGGCTTCGGTATAGCCCGGCGCTTTTTTCTATTGCGTTTCTTCGGGCAGTTACTGGATAGGCGATATTAAGAAACAGATTATGAACGCAAAAACAACAGCCTCGGACACAGATAAAAAAGACATTGATCAAACTCCCCTGATCTCACGTGAGATCGACGTGCCGGACAGAGACAACGGACTTAATATAAAAAAAACGGACATAACACTGGACGCCAGGCCTCGGCTGGGTAGTCCAAGTCGTCCACGGAGGAGGAGCTTCTTCTGTCCAGTCAAGAGACTGCCAAATTTGGTAGCGGAAACAGTTCTGTGGGCCACAGTATTCTGATACCTTGCCAACCATTTTCTGCTGCCAAGGAGCTGCAAAAAAAATACTAACACATCCAAGCCATCCACGTAGGAACCGCACGGAAAACCGGTGTTGGAGAGATGCGGCGAGATTGCGGTGCGGCTATCTCAATTCGTCACTTACCGAGTCATGACAGACCCGGATGACATACAAATGCTGGTGATTTCTTGGTTGGATGGCATTTGCAAAGCATATTTAATGATCTATCATGCCCCTTACAATTGGAGGAATGTGAAAGTAGTTTTTACTTCCAAGGTCGCCAAGAGAGGCTACGATTTTCTGAGGACTTAAAACCCAATCGGTTTGAGTCCTTTATTTAAGATAAAGGCAAGTAGATATTCATATTCGCTATCGGCTTGATTGGTCTTGGTTACCTACAGTCCAGCATACATACATATCTGAAAAGGCGCTGTATTGAATCTGCACTTCACGAAGCCGTGCATGCAGTGGAGGTCTCTCTGGAGAGTAAGCAATTTATGCTGGCTGGTTTCTTAGACATAGAAGAGGCCTTCAATAATGTCAGCACAGACGCGATTTAGCAGTCTCTTATCAACCTCAGGGTTGAGTACTTTTTAGTAAAATTGATTTCGGCAGTTCTGCGTACGCGAATTTCGAGCGTTAAGCTAGGCAGTAGTGAGGATGTAATACGGCCGCCCAGAGGGATGCGGCAAAGAGATGTTTTGGCCCCTCTAATATGGTTAGGCATCATTAACGACATTCTCATTCTCAACAGAATGGATTTAAAGTTGTTGCATATGCGGACGATATCATAGTTATAGTATCAGGGTTGTGCACAAACGTGATTTGCGATATTCTGCGAAAATCATTTACGGAATTGAACTCATGGTCAGGCAACTGTGAGCTTCTCATTAATTTCTCAAAGACCAAATTGCTTCTTTTCACCACTAGAAATAGAAATTCTAACTTCAGCCTATCTTCCTTAAATTATCAAACCCTTACTATTTCATCTAGTGTAAAGTACTTGTGAGTTATGCTGACGGCTAAGTTAAACTGTAGTTTGGATATGGAGTACCGAGTTCGGAACTTATGGCCTGGAGCTATAAAAAGCAATAATTCGTCCAGTGGTTCGCTGATCTGGTGAAAACCCTTTGAAGTGAACTATTTATAACACAACGAAACGAAGCACGGTGCATCGATCGGCTTGCGTTGTTATCGCTGGGGTAATCAGATCGTGCCCAACGGAGGCCCTGAACGTGACTAGTCACATGCTTCCGATAGATCTTTACATTAAGGAGTCTGCTTCTCAGTGTGCTCTAAGGCTGCACGAACTGGGGCTCTGGAAACAATAACTTATATGTTACCAGAGTAGGTGACATCCTCCCCGTCAAGGCATATGTTAGCGGTAAGCTTCTTGACATAATTTGTTTAAATGAATAGGGAGACAACTCTTGAACTCCTGATGAGGCTGTAGGCACAACTTCTTTTCAGACCATAAGTGTGTGATCTATTACAGCCCCAAGCCGATAAGCATGTAACAAGTGTTTCTAAACTGCAAAACTGAAAATGTTTGAAATAGTCGTTTTAGTCTCACAAACCAAATAAATTCGGAACATCAACTTGGTAATACAACCAAGGCAGCCTCTCCGAACAGAGCGGCCAGTAAAAAACCACAACCTTCATTGCGGTCGACTTAAATTAATATTTTCAGAACGGAATATGGTTCAAAATTCCACCAGTTTAAGTGATCTGACTCTGGGGTGAATATGAGGGCTTGCTACCGATTTAAGTATGCAGTTAGGAAGGAAGTTTGTTAGAAGATAGCAAGTACTTTAAAATTTGCGGAAGATGGTGGGACAACCAGCAGCGAACAAACACTCGAACTTCTAATACAAAGACCATTTTCCCACTGGCTTCACAGCAAAGTACCTAGCACTCGACTCTTCGGAAACAATAACGACCTCCCCGCGAAGCAATACACAAGGTATTAGCAGCTGTCAACCCTAAAATTCTTCGGGACTAGACGGGGCTACATATTCTTCCTGACTTATAACACATAGCAGTAATAATTGCATGGCAGAAAACCCATACACGCGAAACCAAAAGATTTCAATCCAGTTAGTCTGCCACCCTGTAGTACAAGGGAACTCTTGACTAAGTAACATAAGATACTTAATTTCTAACTCATATCTTTAGATGTGATGACCTTATATGTCAGCAAATATCTAGGCCTCGTACTGGCTACGTAGATATACATATTTAAGGCAATATAATACACTGACTGCAGATTGGTAGATAAGTGGTGGCATAACCTTGTGTAAGGGTAAACTTCAGAAAGTGTACATACTATTACCGGGTGGGATGAGAACAAAATCATCAAGGGATTCTACACTCTACTGAACTTACTTCCAGTAGACCCACAAGCCCAACAGGTCGCAAGTGGTCCGACAAACTCTACCCGGATGACGTATGAAAGGGAGAGTCCATGCATGTGAGCTCGAAAAAATTAAAGTTGGGGGCGACAATAAGACCCCATGAAGTTTTTCCTAAAATAAATAAAATCCAAGTGTTCATTTTGTGCAAGTATAATTGCCATAACATTAATTACCATAATTGGAATGCATACAAAATAATTATTAAAGCTACGCCTCACTGACAAATCGGCTTTATTTGTTGCTGGCGCTGAGCTTTCCATGCACACTTGTAAACATCTGCATCCCGCTGATGAGGTAGTTCCTGTCGTTGAAGTGGGCGTAAGGCTGATCTTGTTTTAGGGAAGGAGTGAGCCTTGGAAAACGAATGGTTTTAGTAACATATTAAGGCAAGGATTGTCAGAGCAAAGGTGTCGATGATCAAGGGAAAACTTTTTCATTCGTGTGAAAACCACAGGATATATTTAGGAATTTTATTTTTATATTGCTAAAAAGTTAAAACGATAATTTTCGAATGGTTCACGTTCTTTGAAATATACAGTTTTGACCAAAAAAATGTGACAGCTTTTGAAAATTTGTCCTTTCGGTTCGATTAAAGAATAGATCACTGGGCTTCCTTTTAGTCACCGAAAGAATCTTTGTATTGTACCGGTCGACCGCAATATAGGCTAATCCTTTTGGACTTGTATTATTTGTTTCTTTTCGCAGACATTGATAGATTTCGATCAGAGTTGAATGGAATTTTTCCATCTCTCCATTCACTTCACTTCTTTGCACTGGAGTTTGGTACAATTCGATACCTAAACCCCATAGTTAGGCAAATTTGGCAAGTAGGATTTTTCCAGAATTAGCTCTTCGGTCTCTATTCTGCAAATTCTGTCTTCGATGGCCACATCTTCGCCTATCCGCTGCGAATTTCGATTCCATTTATGACTGCGCGGTCGACTCAATCGGTATTTTAGTTTTTCAATTAATGTTGGTTTTTCAATACTATCCAGGGTGATAAAATGCGCATTCTACGCACATTAAGGTGTTACTGTCCCTGAATATTATTTGACTGCGAAAGACGTTCAAGAAACTTTCGACGTGAGGAATGAGGTCGGATGGATTTTGTTCCGCACTTTGGATAATTACCATATCACTTTTCGGTTGAAGACTAGAACAGTCTTCTTTTACGAGGAGTGTAAATAAATTTGTGGCTGTACTCCTCGATCCTGGCCTTCCATCTCGTAAGCTTTGCGTAGTAGTTTCTAGGTTGTCCAGAGTGCAAACAATTACCAGCATTTTCTTTTCGTTCGTGGCATAATTCTCCTCTGTTCCGGTAAGGGAACCCGATGTACTCGATTGGCCTCATATGGCATAGATTGAGGCATCGGTTGTCAGATTGAAGATTTTGCTGACTTTTGTAAGTTTTCGAACGCATAAAGTGCGTTCGCATCCAGATTAATGTGAATGTTTCTAGACTGACTAGCTGTAATCTTGGCATTTTCTCCCCGAGTTTGCTTGTTTAACGGTTTGCTTACGCTGGGATACTCGATGCATTTTGGGTAATGCGATGTCATCCCAAGAAAACTTGTTAACCCTTTTAGCGTTCGGGGAGGTGATAAAACCTTTATTTGGTTGACGTTGGCTAGTCTTTAAAATATAATATCCTTTCCTCAGATGCTAGTCAATATCTTTACCAAATCCCATTCTGCCATCGATATAGGCGTAGCATATTTTATAAATATACTGTCTCAGCTGGACGTCTATCATTCGTTGAAATATGGCCGGCCCATTGGAAGACTAAACATTCGAACTTCCCATTCATGGTTGAAAATGCTGTTTTCGGGATTTCAACCTCTTTCATCGCTACCTGGTAGAATCCGGGCGTGAGATCAATGGTCGTGAAGAATTTGGCGTAGCCGAGAGTGGACAATGTTGCATTAATATCCGCGCTTAAAATCCACTACCATCCTATATTGTTTCTCGCTGGATGGTGTTGGTTTTTTTTACCATCCAAATCGGAGAATTATAAGGGCTTTTAGATGGACGAATAATGCCTTCCTCGAGTAGTTCGGAGACCTGTCTGTCCAACTCTTCTCTCATATAGGCCGGGTACGGATAGCTTTTGGCGTATATAGGGTCTTCTGTTGTTGTTTTTACTTCAGGTCTGACAGATGTTTTAGTACTGATTTTGGCTTTGAAAGGTACAAATAGATGCAAATAGTTTTTAAGTAGAGGCTTAAGAGCGGGCAATATTGTCTGATACTTCAGAAAAGTTTATATCCTAACGGTCTTGTTTTTAAATGGAGTTTCGATATCGGGACCTATCGCAAAGGATGCAAGGGCTAGATTGCCCCGAAAATTAGCAACTCCATAACCAGAAAGCCTGCCGATATCGTTAAGATCTTGTTCAGACATTGACGCTCGCGTGGTTGCAGTTAACCTCCCTAATTGAGCGTTGTTCACCTCCTCTACACTATCAAGCCTTCCAACAATTCTGGCAAGATTTCGATCTAGGATTACGGTGCCATACGTTATTCTTGCTAACCGAGATTCTAATACTAGCCCATTATTTTCAATCAGCGTTAAACGACCCTCTAACCTTCTAATTTGCTCGAGAAGAGCATTAATTCCCCCATTCGCTCGTTCACTATTGTTGCTAGTACCTCCATTTTTGTTTTTAATTTAAATGTTATATGAAATTTTTTCGATCAAGTCACAAGATATAGACTATCGAGTACTGATTGATTTTGATACAGTGAAGGTTTTTACCTTCTACCTATCTAATTTTTTGTTTGGTTTTCTACGCTAGTTAAAGTGCCCAAGCATCTGACGTAGAATATATTAAAGTTTGGGGCCGTAATCCTTCTAAAACAAATAAAACACAAGTGCTAATTTCGTGCAAGTATAATTATTATAACAGATTGCTGTCCAAATCGGAATGAATACAAAATACATAATTCTTAAAGCTAGGGGTTACTGACTAACTGGTTTTATTAGTTGTTGACGCCGCACTTTCCATGGATTCAATTTTGAATACGCTTAGCAATGCGCGTGCTTGGGGAAAGTGCGGCGTCAGCACATTCGCGCGATTGTGAGCGTTGGCTCCTGTGTTTACTTGTATACACATATAGCTTAAATCACAAGGGTAAGGTTGCTGGAGGTGTATACTCCAAGCATCTGGGAATCTCTATCTTCCGGATCTCTTCTGTCCGGATTCATAAGGATCTCATTATAATTGGCAGGGCCACAAAACACGTCAAGTAAAATGTGATCAGTGTTGACGCGGTTCAAATTAATTTTCAACCAAGCCTTATACAAAAGCTACCACAATCTAGTTTTTTTTGTTTCGATGTATTTTACTGCTAGAAAAGAGTATATTAAGAAAAAGCTTACTTACTTACGTGTGAAGATTAAAAACATGTAGGGCAAACCTTAAACTATGCAGTTTTTGTATTTTTACAAACTTTTACGCCATTGTGCATAAAAAAATATTAGTTAAAAATTGCAAAACTGGATAGGATACTAAAATAAGCATTTTCACTGACCGCCAGACGGTAGGCATGCAATTCCCCATCACTTAACGTTATATTTGAGTAATTTCACACGAAAGTGTTATAGGTTCCACACAAATGCGAACCATGCAAACTTCCAAGCTACTTGTTTTTACTTGACTTTTTAAACTGAACTAGCTCCACCCTACTAGATCAAATTACCCACGGCCGTTATCATCAAGCTCAGCTTCAGGGGATGCCCAAGAAACAAGTTGTTTCAACGTGGTCGGTCTACCGAAGTCAAACGTTGGGTTTGCAGGTTTTGGTCTTGAGAGTAGTCAACTGCTTCCACTGTGTCTTTGATGGAAACTGTAAGGAAATAGCCATTCATTTGTTCCCTTTTTATAATGTGAAGTTAGAGTTGTTCAAATTCGCTATTTATGCATACATATATAGAAATTTTACCTCAAAATTCGCAGGCTTTTTTCACCCAAATCTATAAAAGCCTCACAGCGTTGCCATTATTCGATAAAAATGTACTCAAGAAAAGAAACATCAAGTATATTGCCACCCTTTGATATTAAAATACGTGCAACCACAAATCAAACACGGTGTAAAAATGCGCTTGAATTATAATATTTGTATGGGATTTGGCAAGTGTTTAGACACCTGTTTGCGCATAAATACGCTACCGGCAGCAAACCAAGGGTTTTACTTTGGTGGAAACATAAAATTATGGCATGTCGCTGTTAAAAGCCTGCAGCATTCTCCGGAAATGGAAAATGTTCATTCTCTATTGCGCAACAAGATTTTCATATTCATCTAAAAGTCTGGAATATCTAAGCAGGAGATATTAAGAACCATTCCCAGCATTTTCTTTATTCTTTTCCCCTACCTTTCCAAATATCTGAAAAATCCCTGAGATAGGAGAGAATCCCGACATAGCGTTGTACCTCTCTTGAAATGCCAGATTTTGTTCACATTCGAGCTGACGCGGATGATGTTTGTGCATTAACTTCAGAAAAATTCCTCAGCGGAGTCTATGCTATTGTATTATTCTAAAAACTTACATGTAATATTTCGACATGATTGTGTTTTTAATAATGTTTGGGGCGGAATATGTGGCATACGATAATCTGAAGGAACAGAAAGGGCGCGTCGGTTTGAGGTTGATGATGAGGAAGTGGAGAGTATTGGGTGAAAAACTGAAGCCAACCATCAACAAGCTGAGTGGACCTTATCAGTGTGGCATTAGGCTTTCGTTTGAATTATCGTGACGTCAGTTTACATCATTAATTTCATGTTATTAATATTTAAACAAATATCGTTAAGTTTATCGAAAGCGCTAAAAAATAAAACTACAGATAGCGGGACCATACGATTTTTTACTGTATTTAAGCAGGAAAAAATATCGTTAACCCGAAACCGGCTGATACTTTCCTGGAACAGCCACTGAATGCCCAACGCTCAGCCACAACTTGCCATGAAGCTGGCTCGGCTAAGCATATAACACATTTAGAGGCGGACACCGCGACTGGGCATTGTCCGATTTGTCAATCCAAAGATGAAAGTCGTCATGCGTGAGTGTGGACACAATATATACCTCCTCTGTTTGCGCACTATACGTCAATATAATACACAGCAAAAGTAGTCCGCTGTCCGCTTTGCCGAAATTAACAGAGTTCGAAAAAAATCTGTACGGTGCACGCAATGCAACCACACCTACTGCATTCCCATTTCGTCGAAAATTACATTGTGTGCTTGATCCCACAGCTAAAACGCGATCATGCTTAGGACGTACCACCTTTGAAAATTTTAGTACTTCCTCAATGGACAGAAATTTCGACTGACAAGACCAACGACTACTCGTGAGTTTACACAATTGTGGTATTAAATGCCGCACACTGCTTTACACCCATATGAAAGTAGCCTAAGCCGTCCTCAATAATAGCCGTACATACCTATTTGTGTGATTGTGTATACTGCTCTCACTTATAGGTTATGAGCTTAACCAAATGTATAGCTGGGCTACTCACTTACGTCATAAGTACGTCGTGTGTTACTTGATATTTGACAAGGAGAATTCACGGACTTTACTAGAGCAATGATAGCCATTTTACTATAGAAAGTACCAACCGAATAAAAGGAAAACTCCTAGTCATTTTACAACTCTTTTTACCGACATTTTAGAAGTAACATATTTAGGCATAAATCGTTGCCAATTACTGATAATTGATGTAATATTTAAATGAAATCATATTTTAATAAATTGGTTTATTATTTCATATTTCAAAATAATTTTAAGTTCTAAATTTTATACATATATTATGTTTTGGCCTCATTTATTAAATCGATAATATTAATTTTTGAGCTCAAGGCCAATATAAGGAAAGTATTTGGAAAAAGACAACAACTGTAAGGAGTGGAAGACATTATAAAAAGCTATTTCGGAGATTACTACACCTCATCAGATTTCTGTCATGACTCCACCGGTATGTGAACCCAATTTGATTCTCTCATTTCTATAGACTCAACAACGCTGGAGTTATCTCAATTGACTGCAATGACTAGGCAAGCATTTTAAGATCTATTTCTGGCGGATAAGAGATTTTTTTTCAATGAACAAGTCGATTATGTTCCTGGTGGCGATATCTATCCCCAAATAATCCTAAGTGACATAAAGAAAAAATGTTCGGTTGGGTATTAACTGGGTGTTCACCGCATCTGCCAACCAACAGAGTACCGTTCTGCAATGAAATATCCCTCGAAAAACAATAAAACATGCCAAAAACTAAAGTATTTATTGTATAAATTTTTAAAATAAAATAATAATAATAAAGTTCATAATAACGGCTAATATATTGCAAAGAACTATACAAGAGTGCAAAGAAACGAACAGAAGATGGTAAATATCTTGTATCTTTGTTGGATGTTAAAAATTACCCAAAATTTTTCTGGGGAGTATTCTGATATGAACTTTTTGCCTCATAATGCCGTAAGAGAAGAAGATAGTATGACCACCAAAACTCGGGTTATATTAAATCATGCTATTGATTTAAACAATATCCTCCTGCTAGGTCCAGTACTGCAGTCTGATCTGACAATTTTAATTCTACACTGGAGACTGTATAAGTACATATATCTTTAACAGCGATGTAGAAAAGAGGCAACGCCAAATCCTTGTAAACCAAGCAATCAGTCAATCAATCAATGCTTGTAAATCCACAAGAGACAAAATACCAGCGTATCGTTTTTAGCCCTTGCTTAAGCGACCTAATAAGTTTATATGATTTGAAGACGGTCACTTTCGGAGTTAACTGATCCCTGTATCCAGCCATTCAGGCGTTTCTCCAACTAGCTGACGAAGTTAAAGGTTCTTATCTGACAGCCTCAAACATTTTGCGAAAATATATGTATGCCGAGATATCTACAGTTTTACATTCGACTGGTTTCCCTTTACGAAAATGAGCATTAAATAACGAAGGGGTTTAGTGGGAATCCCATACCCACACCTGCTAAGTAAAGATTTTTTGGAACTCGAGGATACGAACAGTACTAAAGCACTGGAAATCAAATGGAACGCTCTTTCCGATCTTTTCTATTTTAACGCAATGCCAATAGAGGTACACGGCAACACTACAAAGAGCACGGTACTTCCAGCTATCGCCAAAGTATTTGATTCACTAGGATAGCTGGCCCCAATAACAGTCATTGCAAAGTTATTGATGCAAAATATCTGGTTGGAGGGTCGAAAACTGTAAGAAACTGTATCTCCAACCACATTTGACCGCTGGAAAATGTTTTTGCAAAATTATAACCAGATTGGGATATTCGGATACCAAGGTGGGTACATTATTCGCCGACAGAGAACGTAGAAATATACAGATTCTGTGACGCGTCTGAAAAAGCATATGCGCCTGCAGTATATCTACGCGTAAAGCAAAAGGACATGATCTTTGTAACTTTGCTGCTTGCTAATTATTACCTCGCGGAGGCGTATTACTGCCGGAAATCATGTAGGCGGTACAATCTCGATCTGGGACACCAAAAGATATATCGACTGTTCTGTGCGAATTCGCAAACCCCTATGCTCCTGGTCATCATTTGTGGGTCATCGCATCACAAAAATAATTAAATAGGTAGGAAATGGGCAGTGGCTGCATGTCGATTCATTGTCAAATTCCGCGGACCTAGCAAGCCGAAGTTTACCATCCCATGAATTGACCAACAATTCTTTGTGGTAGCAGGTTTCTTGCTTGGCTACAAGTGGATAATACAAAGTGGCTACTCATTCTTTTTAGCAGCATTCGCAAGATTCGTTGCTAGAAGATGATGTCCGAAGAATATCTTTATCGCAACATCGCGTTCTTTCAAGTCCGAACTAAAAGCCTGTATAGCTGCTTCCCAAGTAAAATATTTTATTAATGCTCTTCCTCTGTTTATCTTGTTTTTCCTTTCTCTCCACCGACGGTAGCGAGATTGGAAAGGCTGGTGATCGGTGGGCATTTCCAATCAGCGAATAAGTCTCCCGGCAGCTAGGGAGGAGCTGGAAGTGGATTCGTAACCTGTTGTTTGGGCCTTACATCGGGCCCACTTCCAAAGAGTTTTCCTTTTTTGGTTGTTGTGGCGTGGTATATTTGTGTGGATTTGCCCTTTGTACATTTTTGTCATTTGTCTTAATTTTGTTGTTATCCCTCCCTAATATTGCTCAGTTGATCTGTTTGTAATATTGTTGTTGCTCACATATTACAGGCAACCCAGCCTATTTCCACTAAGTCATTCGATTGCTTAGTTTTGTTTGGCATCTCCGTTTTGTGCTATATTTGTTTACTCGTCCAGTGGTTTTGTTGTTACGCTCTGCTAGTGCACTGAGCCGCAAGCAGGCAGTGGTTTAGCACATTAGGCGTGTGGCAAATTTATATTTTTCCTGCCGAAATATTTCTGGGAATAGGACCTTTTCATCGTTAGACTTTTCGAAACGCTTTGTTTTAAAAGCGTACACAAGAAAAGTGTGTAGTGCGACGTGAATTTTATATACATACATACATAAATACATATAGAGTGCGTAACCCGTATAGTGTTGTTAGTGTTATTGTCTGTTGCACATACATTATGCTAGTTCAAAATTTGTGTCAACAATTTTGAATTTTCTTTATATATAAGTCTCTTTTTGTTTTGCTTAATTTTGATAATCCTATTTATGAATTAAACACATTTTTATTCACATCGTAGAATAATGGATTTCTTTGAAGAACTTCTTTCATTTTATAAAATCAAATGAAAACCCCCCTTGAGCAAATCCAACGCACGGACCTGTTTAGTAGAGCTTGATTTAAGATTTATGGAACACAGAGAACTACTGTCCAAGATACATATGTATGTAATTTCACCAAAATATGCAGACCTTAATGAAGATAAGTACGAGTAGAATAAAACCAATGAAGTATTGCGGGAAATATGGACGAATGACATTCCTGAATTCATTGAAAAGTTAAAATTGGGCATGAAGATGTGGAAGAGGTAAGAACGCTCAATATCCATGCCTTGTATCAAATTTGATTCTGGTTTCAGAGTTCCTTCAAATATCTCTTAAATTAACCGACTGAAAACGTTCAAAGAAGCTTTGCACATTTTCAATGGGCAATTTTATGAACTCATACACCCTTTTTCTGCGATTTGGTGCTACGCTGTCAGTTACAGTTGCATCGAGCGAATGATCATTTTCAAGTTTAAAAAGATAAAAAACCTATCTTCGCAACAGGATTGGTGAATACCGATTAAACGATCCACAGAGATGCGAAAATAAGCAATCGAAAAGTATGGGCATAACTCTTTAAATACATTGGCATTTATTCGACTTTCATTTTGTTTATATACATGTACATTAAAAAATAAACTATTTAAGAATACAAAAATATCCTTGGAAACGTAAAAAAAATGCATTATTCCTAATGTCATTACATCTGCTCCGTCTTCTTAATTGGTGCTATAACAGCTTAGGCGATTTTGGGCGATTTCAACACAGCGCGCCAGTTACTCCTCTGCCTTGCTAACTGGCGCCAACTAGAGACACCAAGTGCAGACAAGTCCTTCCCCACCTGGTCTGATGTTGACAGCGTTCATGCTTCTGCGCCATACAATATTATGATGAGGGACTTATAGAGCGTGGTTTTCGCTCGTCAAGAGAGGGCTTTACTGCTCATTTGTCTCATCAGCCCAAAGTAGCACTTGTTGGGAAGAAAGATTCTTCGTTGGATTTCTTGGCTGACATTGTTGTTGCTGTTTATGCTAGGTCCAAGATAAACAAATTTCTCTACTTTGTCAAGATAGTAACAGTCAACAGTGAGGCGGGAGCCAAGATACGAATGCGCTATATGTTTATTTGATGACAGGAGGTACTTCGGTTTGTCCTCATTCACCTCTAGACTCATTTGTTTCGCTTCTTTATCTAGCTTGGATAAGGCAGAACTAGCGGCTCTGTTGTTGAGGCCAATGATGTCCATGCCATTGGCATTCGCCAGTTTGAATTTCGGTTTCACTAAACTTCATTTCCAGTTTTATTTTAAATTCGATTCTGGTTATCAGTTTTATTTTTCGTGCTTTAAGTTTGTTTTGGTTAAAACAGACTTTTAATTTAATTTAAATTTTGGGTTTTAAATACAAATTAGTTCTTTTCGAAATTGCTTCCGAATTCGAAACGGAGATTAATCGGTTTTCACAGGAGGAGTGGCCTATGAGATGGAGTCTCGAGGGCACGTGGTCGTGTCGGTAGATTTAATGAGGAAGTCGTTTATTATAGGAGCAAAGAGGATCGGTTGGAGTGGTGTCTGTCGTATATAGATGAGACCGAGCAATGACGAAGAGGCGCAGATAACCCTATAGAACAAGACGTTGCTCTGTTGGGGTGACGTGTAGGAGGCAGACGAGTCGGATGAGTGGGAGTGGCTACAATGGCGGTACCAGAAGCACCAGGGGCGGTGACGGTTGAAAGGGCGATTGAGACGATGAAGAAAAGTCGGGTCTGTGGGTTCACGCATTTTTGGAAAGGTTCGAGGAGTTAAGTCAAGCATGCGGCGTGGCCGCATATCTAAGGGTAACGCGTTATTATAGCTGAGATCAATTAAGCGTACGCTAGGTGGTTGTATGATTTGGTTAGGGAATTAAAATTGGAATTTCCACCGTCGAACCAAGATGATTTATTGCTAGATGAGATCCGTAGGTGGGCTCAAGGTGTAAATGATTCCATAGGTGTCTATGTTGCCGCGATGCGGATAATTTGTCTGCGTTTTGGTCATGTTTCCGCTGAGGATGAGATGGAACAGGAGCCGTTTGCAGCTATTATTCACCACTCCAAACTAGATGTTTGGGATGTTAGAGGGTTAGGTCAGATAGTTTTCCATGCGTTTAAGTCTATGCGTGTAGTGTTAGGAGGAACCCACCTTATCGGCAATAGGATCAGGGTTAACACAGGGTCGAACTTCTCAAGCAATACTATGCGGTGCCCACCGTCATACTGTCGCGTATGGACGTCCCCAGTGGGTTTGATCAGAAAGAAGGATGGTTCCTTTAAGTTTTGTATAGACTATAGAGTTTTAAATAAGTGCTCTGAGGAGAATAGTTACCCACTCCCTTATGCTTCAACGACCTTGGAAGAACTAAAGTACGTCAGGTTCTTATACGGTCTGATCATCAAGTCAGCTTATTGCCAAATTCCTGTGGAAGAGCAGTCGAGGCCCTTCAAGCCAATTATAGACCCAGAATTAGAACCACATGTCCTCGTCTACTTGGATGACATCATTAATGTCACAAATAATTTTGAAAAGCATTTGAAGATTTTGCAAGTCATATCAGATAGATTTGGTGAAGCAGGTCTTGGATTAAATTGCGACAAGTGTAATTTCCGTAGCTCGGAATTGAAGTATGTGGACAATGTCGTAGACAAACACTGTCTGCATGTAAACCCCGAAAAAGTGGAAGCGATGTTAAACTGGTCTTCCCACGACAGTCGGTTCTACGAAACTGGAACGACCCGGATTTATATCCGGCCACGGACTGTCACTTCAGCAGCATTCTCCAAAATTGTATAAGGAAAGGTTTATGCTGTTACAATAACAACAACAAAATTGAAACCCGGAGAAGTCTCACTTAGTTAACAATAAGAATTGGAGCGAAGATTGCCAAAGGTATTTTAAAGAGACGAAGGAGTATGTGCCTGTTTTCGCTGAAGTCTTTGTCGTAGCTCGTACGGCGAGTAGAAGGTGGCTGCCTCTACAAATTTGGAAAAGATGTTAGGTCGTGTTGAAAGAAAGGGCGAGTTAGAACGATGCCACGATTATTCGTTGGCGGGTCAGATGGGCGTCAGGAAGACGTTTTCCACGGCCAACATCTCTCAATTCCGCATACCCTGCATCCCTCCTAGGATCTCCCAGCTCAACTTCTTCCCTAGTCAATCCTCCCCCTAAGCCAGGGTGTTAAGCGTCACCGTGCCTATTGGTCGGTTTGCACCCAGGGGGTCTAAATTCCGGCTGTATTTTAACGGCGCCTCCCTGACACCGGGCCACCTCAGGGAGTATGTTTGGCCTTACCGCGGCAAGGGGCGCTGTCGTGGTGTACCACCCTTTTCCCCCTTTACTTTTAAAACTAAAGAACAAGCACATACCCATAAAATTCAATCTTCCCCATCTAGCACAAAAATTTCTTCTTCCTCATCTCGGGGTAAGAATGCGCAGGCGCAAGCGCCTAACGCGCCGCTTCGCCCCGATAGGGGTTCTTCCGGGCTGGAGGTGGGTGTTGCACGCCGGCCAGTGACTATGGGTGTTATGGCGGGGCCTAGCACTAGCAAAGCTGCAGGGATTGTGCTGCAGACGGCAGATCGTTCCGTGGCGGTAGACACTAGGGGCCCGCCGAACACCGGCGTGGCTGCGAAGCCTAATCTTGCGAAGGCAGGGGTCTCACGGCCTGGCCCGAGCGGATTAAGGCGGCAGGCAGCTACACACGATAATATGGAGGGCGTGGCAGCGATGGAAACTACGAGCCACGCCCCTCTGAAGTTGGAGTCGGAGCGGCTCAAATACGCTGACAAGCGAAAGGCCGCGAAGACGCTAAAGAGATAGAAGGGTTCCCGTTGGAAACGCTGCCCCAGAGCGCGAAGGAAGCGGTGGAAAGGGCGAAAGCCCTGCTGCCTAACTTCCGGGTCACTGGGCTTCAGTGGAAAACCGGGTGCCTCTAAACGACAGAGATCGACGGAGGAACAAACTCCGGCGACGAAGAGAATCCGGCCGCACTCCTGGGTGGGCAGGCCTAGCTTTGACGAGGTTGCGAAGGGCAGGATCCTTATTGGGGTCCTGGACCAAGGCAACGAGCTCGGGTCCTTACCAAAGGACTAGTGGAGGTAGGTGAAGACAGCTCTGGCGAACGCCATCTTTGACGTTCTGCTGGAGAACCCCGCAGCCCCCCGGCCTGTAAGGACGCTGGCTGGTACCAGGGCCATATTAAGGTGGTAGCCTGTGAGGACCAGAGATCGGTGGCGCTGTATAAGGCCGCCGTTGCAAGTTGGGCCCTGTCTACCCAGGGGCTAAGTTGGAGATGGTGGACTGGAAAGACATTCCAGTCAGACCATGGGCGAGGGCATGGGTTCCGGTGACACCATCGGCACCGGAAAGCATCCTTAAGATGCTCCAGGTGATGAACCCGGCCCTCCCGACAAGTGATTGGAAGGTCGTCCGGGTCGAGGACGCGGAAGGCCCTTCGAGACAAGTGGTCTTGTCCCTAAACAAGGAGTCCATTGGGCTTCTGGAGAAGAGGCAAGGCCCCGTTTAATATGGCCTCGATGAGGTCATCATCAGCGTGCCTCTGGGGCGGGTAATGCAATGGACGTGGACATGGAGGCACCCGAACCGGAGCCGGAACAGGAACTCTCCGACGCTGAAGGCAGCGTCTCCTCCCAGACAAACCTTGCACCAACAATGCATAGGATGTTTGCGGAGGAGGAGTTGCTGACGTCACCGTCGTAGCTGGAGGGGAGGAAGCGGGCTGTCTCGTATGAGGGTGCTGCAAATAAACCTCCATCGCTCTAAAGCAGCCTCAGCTGCTTTCCTAGGTCGCCTAAGCAAAGGCGACATTGCGGTGATACTCATTCAGGAACCTTGGGTTTGCAAGGGTACGTGGGTTGAGCGCCACTGGTTTTAAGCTTTTCGTGGAGCGCGCTAAAGGTAAAATTAGAGCCTGTATTTTGGCTAAAGCAGATTTAAATATCTTTCTTTTACCTAATTACAGCGATGGCGACGTCACGGCAATTCTCGCGGAGATAGGGGGTATGTCGATCGTGCTGGCATCGGCTTACATGCCGTACAAAGCCGAGTACCCTCCTCCCGCTTTCAATAACGTGCTTCCAGAAGCCCTAACTGGCGCCGTTAGGGATCTAGGAGCTGAATGCTCACTGGTTGAGTTTACCGGCCAGCTACTCAGTTGTAGAGTAATAAGGGCTAAACTGGGTGCGAGCAAATTGTCGCGGCACGTGTCGAGGAGGACGCCACAAGGAGGTGTCCTATCCCCACTTCTGTGGAACCTCACCGTTAATACGCTACTGCGAGATACGACATGGGGTGGCGCAAAAGTCGTCGCGTATGCTCATGACGTCGCGATCGCGCTCAGGGGAAAGTTTCCGCAGACATTATTCGAGCTGATGCAACGAGCGCTTCGGGAGGTATCCAAGTGGTCCACCCACTGCGGGCTCAGGGTCAGCTCAAGTAAAGTGGAACGCGTACTCTTCACGAGAAGGTATAAAGTGCCTTCGGTGAATCCACCGGTACTGAATGGCATCCGGTTAAGTATTTCTACAATTGCCAAATTTCTAGGCGTTATTTTAGATAGGAAGTTGCACTGGAAAGATAACCTGGTTCAACGTCATGAAAAGGCTTCCATAGCCCTCTACACATGTAAGAGAGCCATAGGCAGGAAATGGGGTCTTAATCCCCGGATCTGTCGGTGGATTTTCACAGCGGTCGTCAGACCAATTCTCCTATATGGGGTGATCGTATGGTGGCCTGCATTAGAAATAGAGGTTAACCTTAGACTACTCACCAAGGTGCAAAGATCTAGTATGATCTGCATAAGTGGGGCGCTCAGAACCACGCCAAATGAGGCTTTGAACGCCATTTTAGACCTCCCAGTGGCACCCTGAATGCCAAGGGCACTCTAGTATTTTGAACAAGTTCTGCTCTATTCCGAGCAGCACGGACCGGTGTGCTTGGACATCGGTAAATGAAAGTAACTTAATTACACGAATTCCAAGCAGGGAGGAGTGGAAACCTGAGTTTCATACTACACCTGATAGCATTGTCATCTCGAAACTCGATAATCAGGTAGGAGGGGCGTTTTCTCACGAAACCCTCTCCTGCAAATTTCCTTTAGGTTACCAGATCACTGCAGCGTCTTCCAGGCCGAGGTATAAGCTATCATGGAAGCGGTGAAGAAGTTAGGGACCGGGATTATAGGAAGAGACATCTTCGTTTCTAGTGACAGCCAGGCTGCAATAAAAGCTCTGAGCTCTTTCACGTTTAACTCGAATATCGCGCTGGACTGCCGCCAATCTCTACAGGAGATGGCTAAGCAGAACAGACTGCACCTCATTTGGGTCCCTGGTCACCGGGACATAGAGGGAAACTGCATGGCAGATGAACTTGCAAGAAAAGGTACGACCAAGCTGATTCTTCAAGATAAAGAACGCATTGGTATGCCGTTTGCTATTTGCAAACTGCTACTCAGAGATTGTACATATAAACAAGCTGACAATAGATGGAGGCAAAATACGACCTGTCGAACCTCAAGGCGGGCGTGTTCTAAATGGGATCGGAAACGGTCGCGCAGCGGTCTCTCTCTAAGAACGGAAAGCATTTCCAACGTCATCGGTAACAGGGCACTGTCTGATAGGGAAATATGCTGAAAGGTTGGGAGTGCCCTTCCGAAGATGCTGTAGGAGCTGCAAGAATGACGAAGAGGAGGAAACGATCTTGTATTTACTGTGTAGGTGTCCTGCACTGTGTAAAAGCAGAATTCGATATCTGGGATCACCGTTTCTGGATGGCCTTGGTAAGGTTTCAAGCACCGAGGTAAATTGTCTGTTGAAGTTCATCAATGAGGCAAACTGGTTTGATAAGGGGTAATTTTCTTTTGGATGGTACAAAACTTTTCTTTGCGGTAACACAATGGGCCTAATACTGGCCTAAGTGAGCCGCTGAAGGCGGCTGCCACTCCAACCTAACCTAACCTAAAGTTAGCGCCGAAGTGGCCTAGATACTTTGTAGTCAAGAAAAGAGAATCACCTTGGACGTATAAGTTAGTTGATGAATCGGTGGAGATAAGGCTACGTGGAATGTGAAAGTGTTGAGACCATATAGAGATCCAGGAAGTGGGATAAAGAAAAATATAACAAGTTTATTCTTTGGAGGAAGGAGGGAAGTTGTCGCGGACTTGCCCTGTTTTTCCTTCTTCTCCAGTAGCGAGATTAAGCTACAAAATGCGGCATTTTAGTACTGTCCACAAAATCCCCAAAAAACGCCTTTTAATTCGGTGGAAAATTTACAGGACCTAAGAACTTAATGGACACCAACAACACCAGGGCTGAACTAGGTGACCTGTCCTTTTTTGTCCTTTTTCGACAAGATTTGGGAATTTGCGGATTTCAATCCGTTATTTTTGAAAAGAGCCTGCTGAAATATCAGTGGTGCCAGATGAGGCATTTTATTTAAAAAAGTGGTGGAAGTTGCCGTCCGCCGTGGAATTGGAAGTTATACCTGTGGTCATAGCTAGACCCGACCAAAGCCGATAAGTTTCTTTTTGTGTTGTCCTATTGCTGGACGTGTTCTAGCCTCTAGCAAGGTCTCGCTATTGTTGTCCTTAGCATCCCACGCCCTGAGCCCAGACATTTGGCATGTTTAAGTTACTCCCGGAAGCTTGAGAGGTAATGCGATTGGATACGTAACCTTTTGTTTGGACCTTACATCGAACGAACCTCTAAAGAGTGTTCCTTTTTGGTTGTTGTGGTGTGGTATATTTGTGTGGAATTGCCCTTTGTACATTTTGGTCAGTTGCCTTAATTTTGTTGTTGTCCCTCCCTAATATTGTTTATAACATTGTATCAGTAGTTTTGTTTGTCATCTCCGTTTTGTGCTATATTTGTTTACTAGTCCAGGTAGTGATTTTGTTACTGCGCTCTGTTAGTGGACTGGGTCGCTATCAGGGAGTGGTTTAGCACATTAGGCGAGTGACAACACAAGTAGTGCCCGCGCAAAGTGCAAAAAAACATGTGATTTAGTCCTTTGTTTTTATAAAAAGCAACCAACACAAATCCATTTGAATTCCATGCATTATGAATAAATACATGTGAAAAATCTTAGCCCATAGACGTCAAAACTCAGCACAGCTGAGATCACCTGATGTAGCAACCCACAGCATTCTTTTGTGCGTCACTGAGCGAATTTCTATGTTTAACAATCAAGATTGGCTATTTGTGACATTTGATATCAGCCGCCGCGGCGTAAATCAAGTTTTTAGCCTTCCATGTGATTACAAAAAAAAAAAGGTTACTGATGGTTTCAAACAAAGTAAAGTACTTTTTTAATTATATTGCGTGCAGAAAATTGTATGATACAAAAAGTACATGACCATAAATGTTTATGTAATCGCTGGATTACATTCCACCAATTTACATACAAACGGGGTAGGTGATAGAACTGGGAAGAAAATCACTCCAAAACGGCGTCGGTGAAGGTCGGGAACACAAGTTATTAGCAACCTACAAAGAAACAACTACTATTTACAGTAATATTGCATTCGGGCAGAAATATTTGCCATCTGTCTAATAGCCTACACACCGTTAGGACCTTTTATTACAAAATATTTGATTTGTTGAAGGCTAACTTAGTGCACTTTGCCAATAAAAACATGCCACAGTGGATGTGGAAATAGAGCAGGGATACGATCGCTAGCTAGCGAAGGGCTTTGGTAAGAAATCCTATAAAAAAAATGTTCACTAATAATTGTTAGAGACAGATTGCGCGTTCCAAAATAGGGAAGAGGAAAGGTCTAGCTAACTCACATTCGCATACGGGTGGAAATCAAAATGAGCTAGGCGATGGAGCTTAACGGGCTAAGATGCAGGGAAACGGTCACTCAGTATACCAATTTCTATCTAGATACACAAATTACCTAATGAATAGCAAATAAAACACATATTTCCATTACATATTTCCATTTTAAATTTTCTGTTTGGATCAAAACACAAAATTAAAATTAGAAAGGTCGCGAAAATTTTCAGAATTTTCAGGGAAAATGTCAGCGAATTAAAACAACACAAATTAATCAGTTAACCCGACTTTGTTTTTTTTTTACTTAATACTATTTCAAAATATTTGATAAGAGTCATAAATTTCCAGAGAAGTAACACTGTTTTAGCTATCTCACTTCATGTGAAGAGGGAGGAGCAAAGCTGTTTACGTATCAAACCTTTCATTATCGAATCATGATATACATACATATGCCAAGTCTGCGTACGGAAAACGAAAGTCATTGCTTTCTGGCACACTTTATATCATTACACTATATACATACTTATGTATGCATACAATGTATCGAAATCACAATGCAGAGAAAAGAAGGTGGCGACAGAAGCACGTCCGTACTTGCCTCTTTTGAAGGATTGACGTTGCAACTTGCTCTTTAAAAGTTGATGTTTTCAGAGTTTTGAGTGATGTTTACAAAAACTTACACACAGATAATATATGTGAAGTGCCGACCTTTGTATTTTAGCAGTTGCAGTGCAAATAAATCGCCCAAGTGCAGTTATCATCTTCCTTTTCTTCTCGCTATTCCTGTGGCAGCAACCGCTGTGACGTGTACGCTGCCGGCGTTGTCGTAATCTGGTTTTCTATCATTCTTGTATCCAAATTACATACACATGAACACTAACTAGTAGTCTGCTGCAAAGTATAAACATCAGACGAAATTAAAAATCACACTTATCGTTCGAAAGTTTTGTAACCATGATTTACTATCGATTTGAAAATAAAAACAAAATCTCCACAGGCGAACTGTTCAGTTACACTCTCAGTTTCTATGCTGATCCCTTTGCCAGCCTGTATTTATGTAGGTATTAAGATATGGCCCATACAGAATGGCATTAGACATTTTTTTTTCAATAATTGAAATAATATTCAGCTTTACTTAAATTTACAAAACATTTTTCCTAATAATTAAAACAAACCCTCGGCAGGCAATAGCAAACCTCCGAGCTTATATTTGCCATGAAAAAAAACTTCTCACAAAAAACATTCGCCTTTCGGTCCCTAAATTTGTGTTACAATATCAAGACGCACATCACAAATTGTAAGAGAAGCTCGGCCAAAATCGCTTAAGCGGTTATATCGCCAATTAAGTAAGTAAGTAAAACACTAACAGCCCGATTCTGAATAGAAACTCCCGGGGAGTTTTCTCACTTTTCCCTTCTCTCCTATCATGAATAAAAATTCCCCGGGAATTTTTTCTCTTTTCCTTTTCCTCCTATTCCAAACGAACTTCGAAAAAGGGAAAATGTATTTCAGGGGAAAAGTATCTATCACGAATGAAAATAAAAGGGAGAATTTCAAATAAAATTTTCCGCCAGCAAAGTGTGAGGGAGAAGAACACAAAAATGTAAGTATTTTTGAAATTTTTTAATAGAAAACAATATTGAAATGTTTTTTAGGTCAAAAACTACAAATAAGCATCAAGTGGAGATCCTTATAAACCTTATGCAAGGTAATCCTGGTATTGCGCGAGGATTTTACAAGGGCAGTAAAGAGGAAGTATCTAGGTTTTGGCGCAGGGCTGAAGATGAATTGAATTCGGTTGGACCACCAACTAAAAGTGTCGCAGAGTGGAAAAAGGTAGTTATACTAATTATAATTTGTTCAAATACCTATGTAAATTTGCAATACCTAAGGTTTGGGCAGATCAGAAGAAATACGTTCGGCAGAAAGCAACTAATAACAACAGGCAAAAAAAAGCACAGGTGGTGGTCCCAATATTGAACACAAGTCCTCTGCCTCCGAGAGTGCGATATTCGATTTGATCGGGATGAAAGAATCGGTGATACGTGTTGCAAAATCCTTTGGATTGACGTTATTTGACGGGGTTGAGACGAGCCAAAGAGAAGAAGCAGTACCTCAACAAGAAGAAACACTAGCTATAGGACATGAAGCACTTGACGAGATAGATGAGCAAATCGAAACCTATTTTAGAATCAGCGAAATTTTGTAAACCTACACCTGTGCGAAAGGGGTGCCAAAGAAAAAACCTTTGCTTCTGATGCGTTAGCTGAAGAACTCATTATTCAACGCGAAATTTGCGATGCAATAAAAAGCGGTATAGTTGGGCAAGGGCAAGGCATGAATAACTTATGTCGGGCGCTTGACAGCTTGTATGTTTTACAAACAAACCATTTCCAAACGATGGAGCAAATGAAATTTTCTGAGCTAGAAGAATTTAAACGCCACAATTTAGCTATGGAGAGGCTTAGACTCAGAGAAATCGAGTCGAAACTGGAAGAAAATGTATTGCTGCGGGAAATATGGGAATTAAAGGGGCTATTCACAAACTAAATAGCAGTAAGTATCGATTAAATGCGATATAATGCAATTATAACGATATTTTTTTTTAAATATAACCGTTACGTTACCTGTAAAAAGTTTTTCTTTACAGTTTTAATACATGAAATGTGATTTTATTTTTAATGAATGATTTTTAAATAATATTTATTAGCAATAAGAAAATGAATTTGTTATGAATAAATATATGCTAAAAATAATAAAATTGATTGCATTTGTATATATTTGTTGTAAGCTATAACTATGTTTATAGATTGCTTCCAATTCTATCTCTAATGATTTGAGCTGCTTCTAAGTACTGGCGGGATACCAGAGATATGACTTCAGCATTCTCATTATGTTGTGTCGGAACTTCTGTTGGCTCTTCCTCGATTAGGATTGGATATGATTTAAAATGTATACATATGTTGTGTAACGCACAACACACACTTACAATTTTCGCTGCCTTTTTTGGAGTGTAATGTAACTCTCTTGCTCCTAGAATACATCTCCAACGATTTTTTAATACTCCGTTAGTTCGTTCTATAACATTGCGACATTTCGAGTGAGTTTCGTTGAACTTCATTTCAGGGGAATTTTCTTCTGGAGATCTATGGGGCGTCAAAAGCCATGGTTCCAATGGATACCCGGCATCTCCTAGAGGAAGAAATTAGATGAAATAGCTTGCAATCTAATTTCACATGAACTAAATTTATAAAAATTTACCCAGAAGCCAAAAGTGACCTATATTCCGCGAGTACTCCTGTTCGAAGTGCATTCTTAATGCACTGTTGTTCAACACAAAGGAGTCGTGAGAAGCACCAGGATGCGAGGCATCAACATATTGTATCCGAAGCTCATGATCACACATCTATAGATATATTTAGTGTAGTTAAATGCAATTTGATAATCATATTAAAGTAACCTACAAGCAACATTTAAACTATAGTACTCCTTCCTGTTATAGTATAAATGCTGATTTTGAGAAGGAGCAATGATACGCACATGGGTCCCGTCAATACATCCCACAACACTCGGAATACTGTGCTTCTGGAAAAATTTTCGCGATATTTGCCGTCTTTCTTCAGATTTACACACCTTGATCCACTTTGGACATAAATGTGTATCGAAAACTTCCACTACTTCTTCGAGAATATTACTGAAGGTAGATTGAGCCAGAGAAACGTCTACATCTTTCCCAATTCCTGTTTGGTATCCACCTTCAGCAAAGAAGCGTAAAGATGCGCTAAGTGTTATAACAGCCGAAACACCAAATTCCCTTTTCCTTGCAAGCGGGTTTGTCTTATCACGCAAATGCCTCCTTACAGCTTTTTGTGCCTGAATCTGTTCCTCTGATTCAGCTGCTACTTCCTCTGCAACCATTCGGAAAGCTATACTGTGCATATTTTACTATTTATTACTATTTTCACTAATCTTAAAACTTTTACTGAAAGTAAAGAAATATATTCAAATAATTTGCGGTCGGGCGAACTGTCAAAAATGTATAAAACAGCTGTTTCGAAGTTCGAATTTCCTACTCCCGAATTTTTGAGGGAAAATCTATTCCCCGGGAGTTTGGAATTGGAGGATTTTTTTCTCGAGAAAAATAAAATCCGCGAGAATAGAACTCGCCGGGAATATTTAGAATCGGGCCGTAAATCTTATTTCACACTGATGTAAACTAATTTGGTTTCAAGTCGATACTTAGCACGGGCACATAGTTTGTACGCAAACAGATATGTTTCTTGTTTATAAATACATATGTATGTAGATACATATACACCAACAGCTCGCGGCTTATTGCCGTGCATACTTGAAATGTGGGTTTTCATAGCATATACATACATATATGTTGATAAGTTTGTTTACAATCAAATAATTGGGAGATCCGCGGATCATTATCTTGATGTTTAGAAAGCTAATCAGCCCAATTCTGCATTTCGACTCGAATCGAAATTTTCTCAGTTTGGCAACTTTTGTATTCTGCGTTTCGATGAGTTTCGATCAATCTTCGAAATTTACAATTTTATGTATTCTACATTGCAATCGTAGTTACGTTTTTGTAAGTTGAAATTTGGTTGGCGGAGGACGGTATTTTTATTTTCGTGTACTTTTAAAATATAATTTTCCCAAAAATGTGAGTAAAACTTGTTGTTGATAGTTGTAAAAATCATCAACATTATTTTTTTTTTAGTTTTTGGGCTTTATTGATGTTTTTTGATATGTTTGCAGGTCAAAAACAACAACGCCGGAGCAGGATGAAAAATTAGCTGATATAATGGCAACCAAAAGGGATTGCGCCAACTCTATGTTGGTAACTGCCTTCCGCAAAAAATCTCAATGCAGCCACTACGCGATTAAGCGGAAATAACGACGTCAAAGTACTTGGTTGAGTTTTGTCCGCAAAAGATCTAGGACATACTTGAAAGCGTCCTTACTAAGTCTAAAGTTTTTTTGAATCTAAATAAGTAAATCAATGAATTAAGATTTATCACTTTCAAACTCAATTTCTTACAATTCGTCACTCATCTGAAATGAATCACACATATCTCGCAATCTTCTCCTTTCAACTTTCGTGTCAGCATTCCCAGATGCGTTGTCGTCCTCCTCAAGTAGTATCGCCGCGGCTATTGAATCCATTACGCGATTATATTTTTATTTATCTTATTTAAAAAGCAATAGTTTGGCCACGAATTTGTATCTGTTTGCTTTATTTTCTTCTTTTTCTTTCGATTCCGTCGTAGCTCGGAATACCTAATTCCAATCGATGCGGAGCGGAATGCAGGAACGTAATAGAAATGCAGAATAGGGCTGAATGATTTCTGTACACTTCCACTTTGCTTGATTAGAATTAGTAGTATGTACAATAAATGTAGACTTAATAGAGGATTTATCCACCGCGATAAGTCTTTAATGGGTTCTTCTTTCAATGCTTTATCATTATAAATAATAGTGAGAAATCTTGTAAAATAAAGTTGGGGGTGGCAGAATAGTGAGGTTGCTACATTAGATGACTTCACTTGTATTTATACTTTTTAGAATGTTCACAATTGACTCAAATATGATCACTAAAAATTGAGTAGTAGCTTAGAGTGAGTCGATTTGCGCAAACAAGTTGTCTTATCAGTATTATTTGTAGTAGGCCCCATTGTTTCAAATGATGATACCACTAAAACTGTGTAGCCATGATTATTAGACGGCATGTGATATGTTTGAAGTTTGCTAACGCATCAAACAAAAACAAATTTGTATATTAAAAAAAAGTTAAAAAAGTGACGCCACACATTATTGGAAGTACAACCAGCGTGATCGATGACGACCTCAGTGATATCATTTCGATCGACGCGTCTGAAGCTAGAGCGGAATCGTCGTCATGCCACCCTGATAGAGAGTAGGAGAAAGCGCGAGAACGTGGAACGGAAACAGAATGCCCGACCGGAACGGAGTTAAGGCCTCTCCATCCGAACCTAGCGAGGGATCGAATCCTCGATTTTTCCGACCGCCCATACGCCACGAGGTGAGTAAACAGCAAGAGGGATTGGAATAACAAATTTTCTAACCTACGGCGACATCACCGACGCCCACAAGATTTCATACGAGATCTACCTCGACAAGGGGAGTGGAATCCAGGCCGTTCCGACCAACGACAGCGAGGTCGCCCGAGAGATGTCATGCAACCTGCAGAGTCTGGTCCCAGCAGCACCTGGTTAGAGCGTTAATCGATTTATGTGCCACAACGTATTTGAAAGCGGAAGATCTCGCAAGAGAACTGAAGCTCGAGCGATTCACCAACAGAGCGGGTGTTTCATTAAGATGCAAGGGGAACATGGGCAATCGGCCAAGAACCATCGTTGATGCCGCACTCGCTGGGCTGTTTCAAAATCTAAAACTCACTGAACCGCGGCTCATATTTCTGCGCTGGTACGGAAGATACAGCTCGGCGCGATGGCAGCAGGGGCAATGGACCCAGAGCTAACGCAGAATACGATATTCGGTTAGGTGCTATCCGTTGCCTGATACTTTAGAATATCCATTTTTATTATTATTACATTTATTTATTTTTTATTTCACATAACTGCAAAAACTATGAATTAAAATAAATGAGTGCAAAGGAAATTGTAAAACCCACGTGTGTACTATACGAGCGTTCAAGTACATCACATTCAAAATTGCCTTAAGAGTATCTTAAGTATTTAATTAATAATGAATCTTGGTGGCCTCTTCACGTCCAGTTTAAACGTTGCCTCACGCAAGGAGGACGGCATGTTTGACCAAATATACCAAAGTAGCGAATACGTCTAGTATTTTACTATCGGCTACTGAGGCAAGCCTGCCTAAAATAAAATTTTCCTTTTTCGAACAAACGGTTAAACGGCGAAATAAGAAAAAGCACTAGAAGACGGACTTACTTCTTTTTGAGATTCCAAGCAACCGGACGTCTGTCTAAGGCACCACGGTTCACCGTTCAACTATAAGGTAATTTAGCTGTGACAAACAGTCACACATTATTTATGTGTATGTATATTGAGTGAATTTGGAATTCACCAAAGCAAAGAAACATATGTACCTGCTCTTAATATGTAAAATATATTTCAATAATACTAATAAAACTTCTTGTGTTTATTTTGGGTATTATCATCTACGCGAACGTGGACACCATATTTACTGATTCACTCACGCGGATGACTACCCACCATGACTCCCAAGAGACTTTGGTACCGTGATTCCTTCTAAGGAGGGCTGCGCAGTGTGCGATATGTAGTACCGAGGGCTGTTGAACATGTTCACGGATGGAAGGGTTGGAGGTTAAGTGTACTGCCGATAACTTTGTCAGAGACAAAAATGTAGGTTATCAGATCACTATAGCGTGTTCCAGGCGGAGGTAGCCGCCATCAAGGGAGCGAGCGTATAGCTACTAACCACTGCGACCTCTGTAAGGTAAGTGAATATTTACTCCTATAGCCAACCGGCAATTTGAGCTCTGGACTCAATAACTGTGTGATCGAAAGTGGTTAATGATTATTTGCTCATCAGATTAATCTGGGTACCGAGGCACTGAGATATCCTGGATAACTGTGAATCAGCAGTGCGATTCACTAACTTCAAACGATGCGACAATCACAATTTTGTCAACAATATCTGTCGTTTGCACTAATGATTGTGCGATTCACTAAATTATTCTTAAAGACACTTAACAGCTGTCCCTTTGTATTTATTCAAAGTACTGAAGAGTGTCGTCTTGGTCAAACTAATGCGAAAATAGGCGAAACCACAAAAAGGAATGGGAAAAACACATGAATGCTTGTTGCCGAATTTAAATTTGAAAGTGCAATAAGTACAAGTTATTTCAAACTACAAACATTTATAATTCTTTTCATATATTGCAATGTTCCATTGTAAAACTAAACTATAATTCTGTTTTTGTACTTGAATCCTTGATAAAAGTTTACTTTTACCATTTGCACATTAACTGAATGATAGTTATGGTTGCTGACATAAGCATCCTCATGATTCTTTGGCGCCAAAGTTGATACATGAGTCAATCGACGGTCCCAATACGGCGCCCGAAAAAAAGGTGACGACACTTAAGCAAACACTTCTTTAGCAGCTTGACGCTCTACATGGGTCATATAAAACCCGTCAAGCTGAAAAATTAGGTATTCAGCCAAATCTGGAGTTAACCGATAGAGCTTATGAAATTATCAAATGAATAGGATTGTCCACATCCCGGAGTAAGCGTCGCTCTCCAAATATTCAAACGGCTTTATATAATGTTCCCTTTTTAATTTCAAGAAAACCAATCAACGGATTTTACATTTATCTTTTATTAAAGTTGAAATCACGAAATTTTCTTTTCTCGATTGAGTTAACAATATCAAATTTGTTGTCGTTAATCGATAATCGACGAGCTAACGGCAACAGCTGGTTCGGCGATAACGAAAATCGTTAAAAAATGGCTTCTGAATAGTAGCATCGTTAAAATTAGTTAGTGAATCGCTCTACAGATGAGTTAGCCAGGCAAAGTACACTTGAAAAGGACTTTTTAGGCAAGGAGCTTTTCGGAGTTCCTCTGGCCGCCTTTCGGCTGGTTCTGAACGAATGGGCTTGCGATAACCTATGGGCAGTATGTGGTATCGCGACTGTACATAAAGCGAACATATGTGTGCGTCCACGTGAAAAGCGCTCGGCGGTATTGCAGTTATGCATATAGGCGTCTTCCTGGTTGATTTCCGAACATTTTGAGATCAATTTGACCATCCTAACTGAAGAATTGAGGGAAATATAGAACTTTGAAGGTGAATATCCGAAAAATTACTAATTGAGAAAAATAAACTTGAAGTTGAAAGTTGTCCCTTGTGGGCCTTTTCTTTTTTTTTTCAAAAAATAAATTAATTACTTATATTATACCTAGGAAGCTAAATTTGGTGTCATTCGACGCGTAAATCTACATATATAGTTTCATAATAAACCATAATAAAAAATTACGAAATTCGATCCATGTACATCCATGTACATCTCATAAATTAGATGCGACAAAGTGGGCCCTTTTCACGTGGACGCACACATATACATATGTACATAAATAATCATAATCAATCTTTTAATCAATAAAGCCTTTAAATAACTTCTCGGGGGAGAATTTAAAGTAAATTTGGATCGGACAATTCTTTACTGCTAACTAAATTTCTTTACGAAAAATGTGGTCAACACATTTTTTTTTAATTATATACTAACCATACTAACCAAAGACCCTGTAATTGTTGAATAAACAGGATATTTTTATGCAAATGTTTGTATTTTTGTCCATCGCACACCAAATCTCTGCTATTCTTAATTTTTTAAAAAGTTAATTCCTATCACGTGTACGGGCTACACGTGAGTTTTTTTCTCATCCTTTAGTAAAAACTTATCATTCAGAGCATTGAAGTACTCATATATCTCAGCAGTTATTACAATATACATATTATATTATTTCATTGGTAAATTTGTCATATTGAAACTATTTAAGCACTTACCTTTATTTTCGAAATAATTATACTGCGCGAATTCGATTGATATGCTGGTACCGCGCGGACAAGCAATAACCACCTGATCGACATCGCAGGCTGCTTTTTGATATGTACGCAGCGTTGCTGATAATAACGCTATTTGGAAAAAATATAAAAAGCTGTATAAAAATTGGGACCATTATAACTTTTCCAGAAACAGAGTAGTAAAAATAGTAATAGTAATAGTACGTTGATGCCGTTGAAGGAAATAAAATTTAATTTAAAAGAAAATTATTCCAAACTATTTCTGCAAAAAATTGTCTTTTCACCATTTAATATTTTGATAAAATAGGTACTTATACCGTGTTACGCCCATAAAAATCCATGCTGTATTTTTGGAGATCATTGAGTTCAAACAGACATATGTATGTACATGCTCTGCATTACCTTCGGTCATTATTTTAAAGAAAGGTGCAGACACGACTATTTACAGTTTTATTATAGTAAATAAGACATACAGATATTTTTATTGAAACAATACAAACATGTATTTAATATATTAATTTGGCTCTTACATCATATATCTTGATGTTTGCCCAACTTCTCTACACTTTGTGCCTTGGTGTTGTTCAAGGCCGAAATGCACTCCGAGCTTTGTCGAGGGACGACTGTTACCAAAATCTTTTGTATCATTGTGAGTGAAGCACGCACACACAACAGACTCCGCTAAGTCTCCAATAAACAATAAACAAACTTATTGAGGAGTCTGGCAGAATCTAGATTTTCTGTAACTTCATTTTCGATGAACAGCGAGACCATACTAATTAATCTTGTTTGAGGCATTGTAGACCGTTTTTATGATAGGTAATTTAGAAACACTAGTTAGCCGTTTGCAATGGTAACAGAATATTCATGTATCCAAATGTTGGGACTAGAGTTAGACAAAACTCGTGACTTTTTGCATGATACGAATTTTCACCCGTGTACATGTGCGATTTCATAAACGAAAGCACGTGATATTTTTACGTGCGTGAACTTGTATTTTGTGTCAATCAGGATATTTTAAATTTTCATGGATACGATAATAAAATAAAATATGATTATGCACATAACTGAAAATGTCGCCCTACCCTAAAGGCGGCATTGCACAGAGTATAACCTATTTTTAAAGTACTCTCTTGCAATATCAACTGTTGAAAAGTAATTTTCATCCACTTCGGCTATGGGATTTTACATAGTTTGTTCACGTAACAAATAGTTTGTAAGAATTGTTACAAACTATTCAAGTATCCAAAAAACGCAAAGGAAATTGAGAGAGTAAAATGGCAGGGAAGGTTGCCAGTAAGAAAAACGGCTGATCTTAAAAATTTCAACACAATAAACATAAAAAATTGTGTTTCGCCACCTATTTTCATAAAACCAAAGATAAAAACAAATTTAGAAAGTAAAAATAATTAAGCAAAGGTTATTTTCAAGTTTATTTTTTGGTTTATGTTGTGCGCCAACAAAAGATATCAGCTGTTCGTAAAACTTGCAAGATGTCATAAGTTTTGCGTTCATGTACTTTTTATTACTGGGAAATTTATGGATAACTTTTACTGGATTTTTACATGAACACTCCAAATATATACAAACATATGTATTTTCATTTAATTTGTTACATATTAATTTCTTCTCTATTATCTATACTAATTATGTAAAATTGATGATATTGAGAATGTTTTCCATGCTTTGACTCTCAAAGTACTGAATGTATTTTAATAATTGTTATTGTTTTTTTGTAAAACGGTAACAGTAATAGCTCTTACCAACGTGGTTGCAATGCCGGTATTCTGTACGCAGAGAATTTTCGGTGGTGAGATTGATTTTTAGACTATTCGGTATTCAGTAATCCGTCTCAAGTCTCTCGCATCAAAATAAAGTCAATAATTTGTCAGCTAGTCCTGAACAGGTCACAAAACATGAAGTAGCACGCGATCTGCCCCTTATTCGTACGCTATATTTTGCTTAAATCTGTAAAAACTAACACTTAATTTTCATAACGCATAATAAAAAAACTATTTGTTTATATTTACTTATGTACGTTGTTCTGCCATTTTCATCGAATGTGCGTATTAACTCTTTCCGTCTCGGTGGTTAGCGTTGCTAACCACCTATTTTTTATTTTTTTTACGACGGTTGGCGACATTTATGTTTTTAATTTTGCACGAATATTGATTATTGCTTCCTTTTAAGTGAAGAGGGCGCTAATAGCTAGAAATACACCCACCACGTGTTGAGAAAATTTAAAGTAAAAATCCGTTGCCGCGCGTTTTTGTGCAAGCTAGAATTAAAAATTCATAATAAATTCAATAACGCAATTTATGGTTTGATTTTTGTGCAAATTTAATTCTTGTGGTGTGTTTGATACACAGTGTTTGCTTTCTCGCGTAAATTTCGATTATTTTACGAATATTTTTTATAATCAACAATAACCACCGTGACGTAAGTATTCCTAGAATTTGCTTTTTTATACGGTCACTATGAGTGGGACTTTCTTTGGTATTTCCAATATTTTAGGCAATTATTTCAATAATGCAACGATCATTGACGCAAAGGGAAATTGAAGAATGTTTGTATGAAGATTTACCTTCAGGAGCTGAAAGTGAAGCGAGTTCCGATGAGGATGAAAATCTAGACACGCCTGAGGTGCCAGTGTCAGAATCGATATTGGATGTGTGTGGGGCAGATGTACAGAATATCCATGAAGAGCTATTCGACGACGAGGATGACATACCATTATCAAACTTTGTAAGTCAGAAAAATATTGTTAGCTCTGGGACCTTGCAGCCTCCTAAATGGAAAAGGACTTTCTCTATGGATATACCTGGCGAGTTTGTTGAGAGTGTGGGCTTAGCTGATCATATAATCAGCTTGGAAGATGTAACACCACTCCGATTGGTTCGCATGTTTTGGACAGAGGACTTGGTTGAGGTCATAAGCTTTCAAACTAACCTATATGCAACACAAGAAGGTAAACCTTTTTCTCCTACCAGTCCTTCTGAAATACAAACTTTCTTGGCCATAAATATGGTGATGGGTATAAAAAAGCTGCGGAGTTACAAAGATTACTGGTCTTCTGCTCCTGATTTACGTGACTCCTACATTTCCTCTTGTATGCCCCTAAATCGCTTCAGCTGGCTTCTTGGATGCTTGCATCTGAATGGCAATAATCTCATGCCTGCAAGAACGCATCCAGACTATGATAAGTTATATAAAGTCCGTCCTATGCTTGAAATTCTTCGCGGCAACTTCATAAATAATTATAAACCTTCCGAATGTGTCGCGATCGATGAAAGCATGATAAAATTCAAAGTTCTCTGAAGCAGTACATGCCGAAGACACCTATCAAGCGGGGTTACAAGGTTTGGATGAAATGTGCTCAGTCGGGATACTGTTTGGATTTTGATATATATGTAGGTAAAAAAGGTACTTCTGTGGAGACAGATCTAGGTGCCAAGGTTGTAAAAAACAAGTTACTCGCAGGGAACATGATGGAAGTACAGTTAGGATCGATTGCCCTCTGGCTGTAAAGAAATACAACAGCAATATGAACTTTGTTGATAAATCCGATCAATTAAAAGCGTGTTACTCCATCGACCGAATATCCCAAAAGTGGTGGCACCGAATTTTTTTTCATTTCTTGGATTGCTGCGTTATCAATAGCTATATAGCTTACAAAGAGCTTCTGACTACCAGACCTAATTTGGATAAGTTGACATTGAAGGACTTTCGCCGTTCAATTTATCAGGGGCTGTTAGCACCTTGCTACGTAAACAAGCCAGCTCCAGGAAGTTCCGCAATCAGCAATGGATTAAGCCCAAGATCTCCAGTACCAGTTGCTATAAAACGGTATAAGCCTAGCGTGCCTGCTGAAATCCGCCACTTTGCCTCCGAAAAGGAAAGACATGTTTTTCAGATTTTCACAAGAAATAATTATTTGTAAATTTAGTACCAAATTTTGTATTGTCTTTTTTCTAAAAATAAATAAAATAGTGAAGTAATTGAGTGCATTAGTTTTAATAAATTTTTGTACCCTTCAGTCATGGTGGTTACTGGTGGTGACCACCTTGTTTCTCAAAAACCTATCGGTAAATCATTTTTTTTTTGCATTCGTGTGTTACTTGTATTCCATATTCACCAATTAACAACAAAAAAAAATTTTTTATGTCGCAGTAAAGAGCGTGACGAAAAGAGTTAACGAGAAGCTGCATTTATCGATTGTTGGTAATCGGTTCACATAAAATGAAGTAATAAGAATTTTGAACTGTTAATTTCAAAGTGAATTTTACGATATCTGTATCGTTAAATTTTAAAAGAGCAAAAATGCTGTTGACAGAGAATTGAAAAGGTATGTATGTAAATTGTGTGCTCTCGATGAACACATTCTCATTGAGATTAGTTGTGCATCTCTAACTGAACATCCCATCAGCTGATTGTCTCTGCTGCTTGTCACTACAGTCTTTGGTGGAATTTTTTGAGACTGTTGCCAAAGAATGTAGATTACAAAGCAGTTGCATGGCGTTTCGTCTCCTGTGGCAAGAGCTCTCATCCAATTGACCACACACAGAAACCAATTGGATCTAAACAGATTCTAATACCAATCAGCAAAATTCATATTAGTTTCGGTGTGGTGAATGGGACGAGATTTTCTGTTAGAGAACGGTTGTTTACTGTTGCTTCCTAATTGAAGAACTCAAATTGAGTAACTTGAGATGAGACTGAGTTACAGAATACCGGCATAAGTTGTAAGTTGTAAGTAATACGCCAGCTTGTAGCATTTATTTTATATGAGCGGTAAGCATTTATAAGATAATTAAGTACATACATATATTGTTTCTTCTTTATCTTCTGTTTTTCCGACGGGGCGAGAAGCTGATGTATATTGGAACGATTTTCTGTCATCCCGTATCAAGTTTGGAGTAATTATAATGCATATTGTTGCTTTTAATAAGAGATAAATAATCCATTCATCAGTTGCGTACAAAATTTCGAGCGGGAAAGGTGGTTCAAAGCTTTACCAAAATCTTAAAACTGCAGTACTATCTCGAAATTAATAACTTTTTTTTTTTAAATATATTAGTGGACAACTTTGTTTTAATTATAATCAATAATGGTTATGAAGTAGTGCAGATAATTTATTCTTAAAACTATCTCTACTTCTCGAGATAAAGTCCAACCTATCTCATTGGAACGCGTAAGACAGCGATTGCGCGGTTCATTTAAGGAGTAGTTGGTCCTACTATGAGGTATACGAAATGTGGTCCTTAGATTACACGAGGGGCAATTAAAAATAACTAGCTCCAGTAAAAATTGGCAGTTAATAGGGTTTATCACTAAGTATCTTACAAACTGTATGGAATAAAATTTTCTACGCATTTCTAGTGTTGGCAGCCGGAGTAAGAGGCACCTGCTTCTACAGTCGGGTACGTTACCACACCAATTCAGTCGATACACTGTTTCTGAATTTCTTCGATCCTTAAGGAATACCCGGTATACTCAGGTTATATTACACTATTCACAGTTGGATCTAATGAAGGGAAAATATAGGTTTTTGAGGGCAAAAATATCATGAAATTAATTGGAATTTCTTGTTACAAATCTAAGGATCGACCTATATTTGGAATAATACAGTCAATGTGCTTAGAAACTCACATCTTAATGTTGAATATAAAAACCACACCTTTTTCCCCTAAACTTGTGACTTCGTTCGTTAATTATGTCCATGCGTCTACTGAATGACATATCCTGGAATTTGGCGGCGTTCAGATGTAATGAATTATTTCACACCAAGTATGTAACTGTGTATGATAAATCCTACTGGAGCTTAACGCAGCCTGATAACGATTTTATGTTTCGAAATATTTTCAGATCATCTGTATGCATTACACAAGACGGTTCTTTAATGAATTCAGTAATGTCATTGACAAAAGTTAAAAATAGGAGTGAGCCTAGGTGACCTTGTATCACTCCTGAAGTAGCACATAGTATAACATCGGACTTTGTGTTATTTACGTGAACGAACTGGGTTCTATCTGTCAGATAAGAGATGCACCATTTGAGAAATAATGGATTCCCGTCTGATCTAGTTTATTTAGAAAAACACTTTGATTAACCCTGCCAAACGCTTTCGCAAAATCAATAAATACGGCATCACATTGGTTTCCACATTCAACCTGTTTTAAGATACCATTTGAAAACAACGTCAAGCTTGTAGATGTGGATCTACTATTAACGAAGCCATGATGATATGGTGCTACGTACTCTTTCACAAGATATAGTAGCTTATCATATACGAATTTTTCGGACAATTTGGGTATGCATGATAGTTTGCATATAGGACGATATTTTTGAACGTCAGACTTGTTCCACGACTTTAGAATGTAGAAATTCTCCTTGGGTCAGTGATTTGTTAAAAAAATGATGACAGTGGAAGAGATATCATCGATGTACAGTTCTTCAACAATCTAGGAGGGCATCCATCCTCGCCAGGGACAGAGTCGAAAGATATTCAAACACCTCTTCCGCAGACAATTTTGGGTTTATGACACTCAACATGGCATGCGATACTGCATTTCTTGATGTTGTGGCCACGTATGGAGAAATGTATAAAGAGCGGAAAAAGTGTTCGAATAAATTACAGATTTGGTTAACATCAGAAGCAAATTCACCTGAATATTGCATTATATCGGGGATTCCCTTATTTTTCTTTTTGTTCTTTATGAATTGCCAGAAACGTTTACCATCTAACTTTATTTTGTTCTCATTATTAAGAATATATTTCTGATATAAAATCTTATTTAAAACATCCAATTAATTTTTTAATCCATAGTAGGACTCATAAATAATTAATTTCATTTGCGGCACCGTTTATATACTTTCGTTTTTTATTATTGATGGTTATAACCCTAGCAATAAATCAAACTGTTTTAGAGGCATTTTTTGCGGGTTTCCTTGGAAAATTCTTATGAACTGCTAATATTAGTTTGTCTCTGAATAGAGCATAATCCTGCGACAGTTTGGACATGTCTAAAGTAGACACCCAATCTAAAGAGCTAAAAAAATTCATAATTAGATCGAACTTAGCTTCATAAAAGTTATAGTCAGAAAAATTACTAGACGTGGGCTTAATGTAGTTAAAGCTCACACACAATGCTTTGTGATGCATTGATTTAGGTAGACGATTTGAATGATCTTCTACAAAAACCAGGTCAAACAACCTATTATATTCATTACGGACATTGTTAATGTAAGTTAGATAGAGGGAGTGAAGAGATGGGCTCAACACCTGATTTGATTGATCTTCTACAAAAACCAGGTCAAGCAACCTATTATTTTCATTAGGGACATTGTTAATGTGGTTGAAATTAAACTCCGCGAATGTGTCAAGAACCTCACATTCACTTGCACTCATTTGTTTAACATTATTATTATACTACTGTGGTTAGCGATAACGACGGCGAAGATGAGAGCGAACAGCAACAAGTACACCGCCGCCTTCAGATAGTCCAGTAGTGCTTAAGCATCTACATATCTTTCCGATATACTTACATTGTAAGGCCGATCGTCAAGCATTTCATCTTTGTTATGGCATGATGAGAGACAAGTTTCTGTTACCACAATAACATCGTACCTCTGAAGCATTCTGATTATAGAACAAAAATTCAGCAGTGTTCAATGGCCCATTAAAAGTGATTGCGGTCACTAATTTGGAATGGCCTGATTCTTACATTTTCTTGCCACAGAGAATGATCGGAAACTTTCCCAATTTGAACGATATTCTCTTTAGGCTTTTAGTTTATGCGTTTTTTCTCCCTAATGTGTAACACAATTAGGGAGTTCACAAGTCGTACTATTTGTCGTATTTGGTCTATTGCGCTATTGTAATACAACAGTTGTAAAAGTTTTGTTTTTGTTTCGCAAGTAAAATTTTAATATCACAATACAACTCTGAAAGGTATGTTTGCCTTGCTATTTGTGGATGCTATTCGATCAGCTGTTTCTATTTACATTCTGATTTTGTTAATTTGTCTGCAGGCTAATAGTTAAAATAATTAAAAACAAAAATGGAATCACCCCGAGATAATGACGCAAGTATTCTTGAATTAGAAGAAATATATGTAAACATGTATTACTAAAGAACCTTTTTTAATTTTAGGTCAAAGCCAAGCGTATCCGTTGCAACCCAACCCGTAGATGGGCGGCAGCAGAAGAGAAGTCTCTAATTGAGTTTCTGTTGGAAAATCGGCAACTTGAGGTTTGTTTTTATTTCTTGAAATATTAAATTTAATAATTTGGAAACATATATTTAACAGAAGCCGTCCGCTCAAGCTTACTATAAGCAATTCTGCATGGCAAATAATCTAACCATGGAGTGGAAGCTTGTGCGTTCTAAAGTGCGGAACTTGAGAGTGAGCTACAACAAAGCGAAGACATGGGAAGGCTCGACGGGAGCAGGTAGCATGAGTGGTGAAACTATTAAAAGTGGGTATTTTAGATGTTTCAGTTGCCAATTTATTTGAATAACCTATATTTCATTTAAGGTACTCTACTAAAAATGTGCACTTTTTTTTACGAGCTCGAAGACATTTTTGGGAGCAGAGTTAGTGAATGTGCCGCAATCGAAGATACGATGACCGCTGAGTATTTGGATTTTGAGGGTGCTGTAGAAACTCAGATAGCAGTACCGATTGAAGAACCGGAGAGCTCCCAAGGCCCAGATTGTGTGTTACATTTAAATGGTAACGAAAGTTCTGCCGAAATTAGTTGTACGCCAAGTACGAGCCGTAAGGGCATATACAGCAGAACGGGGGTTTCGGAAATAATGAAACTCCAAGCCGAAGTCATTAGTTTCAAGAAAGAAAAACTAGAAGCAGAATTGGCAGCAAGAGACAGGGAGTTAGTTATTAGGGAAAGAGAATTGGTGTTAAAAGAAAAGAATTTTGATTTGAAAGAAAGGAATTTTAAAAGCGAAGAAAAGCTGAAAGTTCTTGAGCTCGAAATGAAAGAGCGATTAGCTATGGAAGAGCTTAAGCTAAAATATAAATAATTATTTTAACGTAACTTAAATGATTTAAGGTAATATAGTGGCGAGCACAAATGAGTATATGTATAGTGATTTTTCTTACAATATTCGCAATGCTTTTCATGATAAATTTTTTCATAAATTTTTTAAACGAATTAGTTCAAAAAGCATATAAATCAAAATTTCAAACATTTTACAACATTTATAAAAATCCAACAAACTCCCATATGAACTTTTAAGAAATTTTCGAGTAAGTTACAAATCCGTCAGCAAAAAATGATCTAAAATCAACGGAAATTTTAAGGCACTTGAAACTTGGCATAATAATCTAAAATAAAATTTGTAACTTACTCGAAAATTTCTTAAAAGTTCATATGGGAGTTTGTTCGATTTTTATAAATGTTGTAAAATGTTTGAAATTTTGATTTATATGCTTTTTGAACTAATTCGTTTAAAAAATTTATGAAAAAATTTATCATGAAAAGCATTGCGAATATTGTAAGAAAAATCACTATACATATACTCAATTGTGCTCGCCACTGTAATAGAGTTTAATTTAATTTAATATATTGAATTTGATTTTGTTTAAATTAAAAAATGAATTTCGTTAACTTATATTTTTATTTATACATACATTCAATTAATTAATGTTACGCCTGAAGTGCCAAAAAATAGTTTTAAGAAACAGCCGAAAGCTCTGTAATAACGCTGCGATAGTTGAATGTAATAATTTTTTATAAAAGTATAGCTCATTCTATAATATAAACCATAGAAATAAAAGTTTCAAGCTTTTTACGAAATTCACAAATATTTAATTGTGTAATTTATATTATAGAATGAGCTATACTTTTATAAAAAATTATTGAAAATAAATTAGTAAACGTAAGTTCCAAACAGTATTACATTGAATTTTGGTGTTTTAGATATGACGAACACCTACATATATACGATTTTATAAAATATATAAATGCTGTAATTTATAAAATAATTATTTGTTTACTTTTCTATAAAAGCTAAAAAACAAAAGAAAACAAACAATCCGACAAATGTACGTATGTGCATATCTATATATATATATATCTAACCAAACAATTTAAATGAAATAAAATTTGTCTGATTTAGTGAAATTAATCATTTATTTTTTGTAACATTTGAAAGCATAGCGTCATACCGAATTCTGTACAGGTAAAGTAGAGGGTAATACTAGTAGGTAAAGTTAATTTTTTTATTTCAATGAATATTTATATATGTAAGTAAAAACGTTAAACAATAGGTTGATTTGGATAAAGTTCAGTAGACTATGTCTAAGGTTTGTTGATGGTAATAAATTTACACTGGGTTCCACGCTGCTTTCATGATCTTCGTTGTTGAAATTTATAAAAATGTTGTGCAAAATACAACAGACCATTATCCACTCATTACACTCTCTCTTGTTTTGGATAGTGTGCAATCTGAACTTGAGTTCTTTTAGACTTGAAAATTTTTCTTTCAAGGCCCCAAACCAATTTTCAATACGTACGCGGTATTTGGAAAAGTATTTATTGAAATTTTCTCTTTCTTCTCTGCTATATTCTGTACTATTTTGCCGAAACGGGGTTACTAAAAATGGCTTTAATGGATATGCACTATCTCCAGCTATCCATTGCGAGGTTGACAAAAATCTATTGGGATGTTTTGAGAGCAAACATCCCGAGAACATTTTCGCATCATGAACACTTCCCGGGTAACCAAGTGTAAGTTGTCTTATGCGTAGCCGATGATTCCTCACAGGTGCTTCGGCCAACTTAATTTCAGACCCATCAATGTATCCAACACACCCAGGCATTTCCTTTTCTGTTGCTGCAATAAGCTTTAATCGCTAACTTTCATCGGGCCAGTATAAAAACCTTTGTTTCAAGTTAATAAAAACTCGCCTGGTTACGATCTGAATGGTACCGCCATCTCCTATACCAAACAAGGATGCCACTTTACGAACCGAAAGTCCTTCACCTGATGATCCTAATCGAAAAAGGACGATCTTAAGTTGTGTATCGATCGAAAGTTGTGCTGCGTTATAATCATTTCGAAACACATCATCATCTTTTATTAAGTTTAGAAGGTAAGCAAATTCTGTTTGGTTTAAGCGCATCATTTGGCAAAATCTGTTTTCGTCAAAATGCTTTAATACATTCCGCTCCCAATGGTTCGACTTAGGAACTCCTAAGTGAGCAGTTCGACGATTGTTCAATAATATAAGCATATTCACTCTAAATTCTTCCTGCTCATCGTCATCACCTAAAAGAATTACATTTGCAAAAAATTTTTGGAGGAAATAATGGACAACTTACTTAATTCCAACATGAGTATGTCTTGTAAGTATTTTTCGCAAATTGCAGCTATTAATTTGCTCTTTTCACTTCTTCTAGGCATTTTAATTTTTATGAATTTTTTCTGTTTTGTTTGAATCAGCTGATTAATTGCAGAAATAGCGCATGCAATAGTGCATTAAATAGTACAGGGCGCTCACAAGATTCGTTTTACAACTATCATAATTTAATAGGCAATAGACCAACTACGACAAATAGTACGACTTGTGAACTCCCTAAATATATATTTTTCGCATATATTAGTGTGGCTGCGAACGCAGTCAAAAATGTTTGGCTCGGTAACACGATGACAAATGAATCCAGGTAATACAATAAATTGTTATTTTATTTTAAAGCTATTGATACAAAGTCTTTCAGCTTAAATGTATGGGACACTTTTCGAAGTATGCAAATTAACTATTACGGGTATATTCAGCAGGTAACCGAACATCTGGTTACCGGTAAATTTTATTACCGAAAGTTGTAACCACTTCTAGTTAACGCAATTCTACCGCAAATGGTAACGCTGTCAACGCCTGGTCACATAAAAATGCCAAATATTACCCACTTGATCGGGCACTGTTTCGATTTTTACGTATAATTCACGCAAAGTCAACTATAAATCAGATTAAATTTGTATTATTCACACGTTTTACTATTTATTTGTTCCACGTCGATGCTAAATATGTGTGTAACTTGCGTTCCTAAGTACAAAAAGGAAATAAACATATATTTCATCGCTATAGCAAGTTGTTACCACCCAATATGATGGTAACAAAATTCACCGCTAATAAGTGTGCACAGACTACCGGAAACGACAGTTTTGTTACCCGTGCAGAATAGACCTATTACACGCATAAACAAATACGCGCAGGTACAAAAACACGTACATGGATCTATATTTGTATATGCACATTCATGAATGTAATATGCACATTTGTGCAAAAGATTAAAAAGCAACCTAGCTATTTTATATTTTATCCTGATGTTTTCTGGGGACGGTGTCATGAACAGTTGAGGTGGATCCAAGCCAATAAATACAGATTCACAATGGGTAGTTTAAGTAGGAAGTCCGGTTAAAATATGATGTACATTTAGTTGGTGTAATTGCAACTGGTTTCGTTGTGCTGTTTAAAATGTATTCGTGTGTTGCCCAAGTGCGGCCTATACGAAGCCTTACGAATTTGGTAATATCTAAAGGGTGAAAAGGGATCGGGTACTCGGGTTTCTCTCCAGTTGGAATAATATTCTTATAGTGGTGATTTATGTCTTCCCAGTTTTGGCAGAAAGTAATTTTTGAGTATGCGAGGACTAGTGATAAAATGTCTATTTTGGTAATGTAGATGAGCAAATGAAAAGGTTCTGCTGTGGCTTGTTTAGCTCTTAGGTCAGCAAGTTCATTACCTTGAAGTCTTACATGCTCTGGAACCCACATAATTTTAACTACATTCAAGAGACGAAATGACGTAAATGTTAATCCTTAATCAGATCAGTGATGTCAACAGTAGGAAAAATTCAGTACATGTAGGGTAATTCAGCCTTAAATTTGCGATATACGGTAAGAAGACAGATTTTCAACATTTAAGTAGAACATTTAAGTGATAACATTTTCTCTTTTTGTTCGTATATAACTTCTTTTAATGACCAGGGGCCTATTTCTGAAGCAATACAAGTGAATTGCTTGTAGGCGTCAACCTTTTCAGAAGTTTGTGTTTCTGAAAACTATTCTTGTAAAATACAAGTTAGAAGTATAACCAGTTTATATATGTGTGCTCATCCATCTGAAATATTCATATGTGTGTACATATATTATTTTTCGGCCTGATTTTTTAATATACATATGAATATTTGAAATGGATGAGCACACCAAACATAATGAAAATTCTAACAATAATAAACTAAATAAATTTTGCGGTACCTAACAACAATTAAACCACACATTCACTTAATAGCGACAGACTGTCGTACTTGAACTGTGTAGGTAGGACCTAAGGAAAAGTGGTAAAAAGCAACAGCAGCTTACTTGCCGACTGTGGTCCATTGGCTACGCACTTGCCCAGCAAGTCGTAGGTTGTGGGTTCGAGTGCCGGAGGAGTCACGAAAGAAGTCTGATGAGGAGATGTGGTGAACTCCGAAATAGCTATAATTTCGACCACTCCTGACTGTTGTTGTCTTTTTTCCAATATACTTTTCTTTATACTGGTCTTGGGCCCAAAAATTAATGTAATCGTTTTTTAATATTTTATTTTGATTCCAGATTTGTCATACTCATGATTATGAACAGCTTTAGATATATGTATGGCTTAACGTATTTATGTATGTATGGAATTAAATTTTTTGTTAATAATATAATTATTAGTGTAAAAAATGAATTACTATTTGTAATTTAAATCATAATTTTTTAGTAAAAAATGTATGTAAATTTAAAGTATTGGAAAATAAAGAATTTAAAATCTAAATGTTTTGTGGTTTAAAATTCTAAAATTATTTAAAAGTCCTTTTGAAGAGAATAGCAACATTGTACAGGCTGGCGAGGGAAATTAGATCGGCGCACACAATAAGTGGTCTATAATCTCTAAAGCAATCCTGCTGCAAGGCAGGGCTGGAGTGGAATCCAACTCTGGTCCAGAAACATACTTTTGCTGCGTATGCCAGAGAAGGCTCCATCCAAACTCCACATAGGTAAGGTGTAATACGTGCGATGGATGGAGCCAGCTTAAGGTCTGCTCAGGCCTTAAAACAAATAGGGAGTGGACCACACGGTATGTGGCCCCGTGTTGCGCGCACTCTCAAGCGGCAACGGTCTCTACGACCCAAAACACTGCGTCAAATGCGCCGGTCCCACCCAGCACCCAGGGGAGTCCACGGCTCCAAGGAGCAATCAGCAATACCCGCATTCCTCATCTCTCCAAATCCTTTCAACCTCATCCTTCTCCCACCCAAGTGTAAGGGCTAGGTGGACAACCACACTGTTCCTTAGACCCCCCCATCGCTCTGGCTCATCCTGGACAGATTAAGCTCCTGCAGATAAACTGCAACGGACTGCAGAGCAAGACCGAGGAGATAACCGACTTCATGAGAAGACATGGTCTGTTTATAGCTGCGATCCAAGAGACGAAATTGTACCTACCTTCGCCAATCCGATCCCCAAAATTCCTGCATCAGGGATTTAAACGCGTAGATTCGGACTCTGGTAGACGAACACAAGCAGAACAAGTGGAAAAAGCACCTGAAGTCCTGCAACTTCGCGGCGGGTGTGGGTAAGCTTTGGAAAACCGTGAGTTCCTTTGCAGACCCTGCGAAGCGAGATGATCGAGTGGAGAAATCATTCGGTGACCGCATCACGTCGGACCCAAAGAGATGTGCGAGCTACTTTAGCCGACAGTATATACTGCATCCTTCTTTGGATAGGACTAAACGGGAGGTGACCAGAAGGCTGCACAAATTATCAAAACCTAGCGCGCTACTTATCTTCACCTGTGACGAGGTTGTGGAAGTTATCGGAAAGGCGAAAGCCTCCAAGACCATGGGTCCTGATGGACTTAACATGTCGATGCTGAAAAAGTCTGGCAAGACTTCTCATCATTCCAGAGATCAAGGAATCCGGCTGAAAAGAGTGAATCCTATCGACCGATTTCCCTTCTTTCAGCAGTGGTGAAGACACTCGAAGCTATTCTATTCCCTTACTTCACACACCACCTGGGCACGGCTAAGCATCAACACGGCTTCCGGAAGGTGAACAGCACAACAGCACAACAGCACCCAAGGGATTTGTGGCTTAAACCGTGACCGCCCTGTGAGAGAACCGTATTTATGGCGTTGGGCCTATCACGGATACGGTCAGTCTTTCAACGCTACATCCACTATACCACGGGGTCTGAAGCGATAGACTGCAAACTACCTGAGTGGTCGTCAGTCGTCGGTATATTTTAGAGATTCAACGTCAAAATCCAGAAGAGTGAAGCAAAAGGTACCACAGGGTGGCGACCTACTATCCCCAGTTTTGTTTAATCACTACATTTCGAAGCTACCTTAGCCACCCCAGGGAGTTTCAGTAGTCTCGTATGCTGACTACTGTTCGATTATGGCTTCCGACAATGTAATTGATGGCATGTGCTCGAAAGTGGACTGTTATCTCTCAGACCTTGCTCGTTTCTTCACTGCCCGGAACTTGTTTCTTTCCCCTGCTAAGTCCTCGCTGACACTATCTAACACATGGACGAAGAAGTAAACATATATGTGGATGGTACACTTGTACCAACAGTAAAACACCCAAAAATCTTGGCTGGCCTCTTTCTCTGCGTCAATATCAATATCAATCGTCAATATAGGACAGAGCCGCAACAAAGCCCTCAAATCACTAGACGGCAGCACTTGGGGCAAAGACAAAGGCATATTGCTGCTAACATTCAAGGCGATTGGCCGGTTAGCCAACGGGCACCTGCTCGTTGAAGATCCGCCTCCGAAGCACGTCGGAAGCCATCTTCTTGATATGTCTGACGAGATCCAGTCATGCCTTGCTGCCTACCGAGTGGTTTTAAACGACATTCACCTAGAGACAATTACCACCTTCGTCAACTCTCTCCTTGTGAATGCCGTCACGACACTAATCGATTTCATTAAATTTAAGACAAAAAATTAGTTTTTTATTTGCTCTCTCACATTCTCTTTATTTTGCTACATTGTCTTAACAAAATTTTAACTTAAAAAATAAAAACATAAAAAGATTCCAGTTGAATCCAGACGAGTTCTTAAAAAATAATTCATATGAATTTTCCAAATTTTCAACCAAATGCCATTTCTTATGCCAGTATTTGCTGGCTCACCATCGCAGCATATGCCAATCAAAGAACCCAGAGATATTTCCTTATTGGCGAAAAATTTATCCAAAATGACGCCTTGACTTTCAGCATTTTCATGTTCCAGTTTTGTGTAGCCTAACAATTTTGAATTTGGTTCCTTCAAGTTGTTGATCGATTTTTTCCATTGCTAGTGAATCATTTTTTCTGCCGTTGAATGAAAATTCAAATAAACTGGACGCATCATTTTTTTGACAAAGAGCTTCTTTTCTACATTTGCCTTTTTCTCTACGAACTTTGGATTTATTCATAATGATAAGATTATCTTGATTATCAGGCACACCTAATCTGTCACACATCATTGCAAAATTGAAGGCATCGTATCTAACAGTATATAGTCCTCGGTTGGTTGGAGCAAGATCTTGGGCATATACTGATGGTCCTTCAGCCAAATTCATATCACCTTCTGGGTCGTATTATTCATTCTGCCTATCAGTATGTTTGTATTCTTGTGTTGTTGGAGACCGTTGGTATTTGTTCAACAATTTCTGTCGCATATTCCGGTATCGCACTGGCATTTTCCAATATAAAATAATTATTTGCGGATTGTACGTACGCTCGAATGTTGCCATATTTTCTCTATTTCTGTCTTCGTTTTCATATTAGTCAAACAAAGCACTCAATTTTCTAACAATATTGTGTTTAAGTGTAATTCCAGTATCAAGTTTATTCCAAATTTCAACCGATTCGTCCGTGACATTGGGAGTAAATGTTTTATATGAAAACATTTTACTTTGGGTTTTCACACTATCGGCCAAGTCAATTCCCAAGGCATACCTAAATTAACAATGTCGTGTTTAAGCAAATGTTTTAAGCTACTATCAATTTCAACACTTGGAATTTAAGTAAATGTTCTGAAATACAGATAACCTCATCCAAATCGAAAACTCACTAAATTAATTTTTGCTAGAAATTTTAATAATAATTTTAATAATTTTCAGCTGTGAATATTTTGAGGTATTTTGAATTATGAGAAGATCAAAGATTTGTCGATTTCTGCAATAATACCTTCAATTTTCCGCAAAAAAGATGAAACACCACAAAAAACCACAAAAACCCCCTTGGTGGCAGTTAACTATAAAAATTTATGTAAAAATAGATTCCCCCACCCGTAAAAAAACCCCTAATGTAAAAGCATTGTTTAAGCAGATAGATGGAAATATGAAGAATGACATTGTAAATGTCGGCATGAACTTCCTCTCAATTACATCATTTCCCCTAAGGAGGTAATTTGAATAAATTCGAATGTTGACCAGATCGACCTCTTATCACCAGGTTTGTTACTTTCAAACTTGCACCGATTGGAAGCTGCTGGTTGTAGTTGCTTCATACTTATGTTACACGTTGTGGTCAGCATGAGATGTTCTTCATCTAGGAAGCTGAAGTATATTTGTATATTTTTCTACAGCTGTTTCCCACTCCAAACGCAAATTTTTTGGCATCAAATAGTAAACGAGAATTTAATTTTGGATGCCAATATTTACACCCAGTGTCTTTACTGGGCTTAAACATGACCTACACGTTTGTAGAAAATATTTTAAAGATATTTGATCACAGTGTCGACATGGGACATTTGAGTTTGCTGGAGTCTGTTAATTATTTTCTGGTTTATAGTCCTTATCTGCTATTAAAGGGTGTTTATTTTTAGTTTTTTATTCCACTATTTTTTAATTGAGATTGCCTAACCCATGCGTGTTTATATATTAAACGGTCATGTTGGTATTCTTTGCATCCGCGAATGGAATCGTTCTCTTCAGTTTGTGTGTAAGTTTTCAAAATGCATTATACCTTAGGCGCGAACAAAGTTTAATAGGCAAACTCCTGGCGTGTATAGAGTGAATCGATTCAGATAAAGTCAATCGAGATTACTTACTTAATTGGCGCTATAAGCTCTTAAGAGCTTTTGCCGAGTTCATCGACTGCGCCAGTCACTCCTTCTTCCTGATAACTGGCGCCAATTGGAAATACCAAGTGGCGTCAAGTCCTTTTCCACTTGTGCTTTCCAATGCAGAGGAGGCCGTCCTCTTCTTTACAACCGCCAGTTGGTACCCCGTTGGATACTTTCAGGGCTGAAGCATATTCGCACGACATGTCCCGGGCAACGCAATCGCTGTATTTTAATTTGATGGACTATGTCTATGTCGCAGTAAATCTCATACAAAGATGTAGAGGTCCACTAATCTTTCGGAGAATCATTCTCTCGAACACTTCAAAAGCCGTCTCATCCGATGATGACAGTGCCCATAATTCAGAGCCACACAAAAGCACGGGCATGATTAGAGACTTATAAAGGGAGTTTTGGTTCGTCTAGAGAGTTGAGTAGTTGATGCCGATAATATCAATATCATCAGAATACGCTAGAAGTTGCACGCTCTTATAAAATATTGTGCCAGAACGGTTCAATTCTGCAGCTCGAATTATTTTTTCTAGCACAAGGTTAAAGAAGTCGCAACAAAGGAAATTCACTGGTGTATCGCGACTATCTGGTCGATGGTAGATTTACCAGGTCTAAAGCCACACTGATAATGTCTAATCAGTTCGTTTACGGTGGGATTCAGTCGTTCACGCATTCTGAGGACACTGATCCCGCGGTAGTTGGCGCATATTGCAGGATCACCCTGTTTGTGAATTGGGCAAAGTACACTTAAATTCCAATTAGAAGGCATGCGTTCGTCCGACCATATTTTGCCAATGAGCTCGTGCATGCACATTACCAGCCCCTCGCCGCCGCAGCTGAATAGCTCTGCTGCCAGTTCGTCAGCATCAGCGGTCTTTTTGTCTTTTAGCCGCGCTATTGCCGTTCGAGTTTCGTCCAGGTCGGATGACGTCTCTTCGACTCCGTCTTTATTGATTGGAGGTTCGGGTTCACCATCTTCGATGTTTTCCGCGCCACTACCATTAAGCAGCGTGAAGAAGTGCTCCCTCCCCAGTTCTAGTGAACTCTGGAAGTCGGTCATTAGCTCGCTGTTTTCATTCTTACAGAAATTTGCTTCGGTCTTGAAACATTCTGTAAGCCGCTGTAACTTCTGATAAAATTTTCGCCCATTTTTCTGATCGGCTATCATCTTAAGCTCCTCGCATTCGCGCCTCTCTCCTCTTTTTTCGGAAATTGCGCTTCGCTTCCTAATTCAACTCCCGCTATCTCTCCCCCATAGTTCGCGTTGCGCCCGATCGTAATGAGCCATCTTTCTTCTCCATGCCGGCGCGGCATTCCTCATCGTGCCAGGGACCTCTTTACCGGCGGTACGTAATGAGCGAGAAATGTGCCCCATTGCGCGCAGATATCTGATCGTTGAGCATTGCTCTTAAAAGGCTGAAGTGCAAGTCGAGTGGTGAAACGATCGACTATCGGTTGTGACTGCAGCTTTTGGACGTCGAGCTTTCCTTTTGTCACTGAGCTTTTACTACTACATAATACCATGTTACGGGCCCCGGCGAAGTCGATCAGCCTTAGTCCTTTAGCGGATGTTTCGTCGTGCAGGCTGAGTTTATCGACTGTGGGACCCAAAATCGCCTGGAATGAGTTTTATATCATGAACGGGGGCAGCGTTCGTATGCGCGCCAAAATGCTCATAAAATTGATCTTTGGTTACATTATCATTTTCGTCCGTACGGGCGTGGGCAATAATCAGCGACGCTCGTCTACCGGAGTGATCGATAGTACTAGGTGATGAAATCGCTCTTCGACCACAAATCCAACAACGATCTTGGCAGCTGTAGTAGACGTCGCAAGGTCCGATTCTCTTCATTCATTGCCCCGTCCATCGCATCTCTTGGATGGCGGGAATGCCCGCCTTTGCCCTACGAGAACAACCACCAGCCGGGCAGAGGTACCTTCCCAATTAGGGGTCCGGACATACCAGGTGCACACCCTTAATCACAGTCCTTTAAACGTTTGCCATGGTCATAAATGAGAAATATAATAGTTATATTTAAGCAGATGATATACTGTAAATTAAAAGTGAATACTTTATTTCAGTAAAAGAATTAGTTTATCAAGCTTCTTTGGATACAATATTTGATGTAGTAGTATTAGGAGAATGAACAAATAATTTACCTGCTTCACTCAAACGTGAGAGGGCCAACTCATACTAAAGTCCACGGCCAGAACACGTATTGTCTGTCCTTGGGCTTTATTTATGTTCATAGCATAACGTAGGCACACCGAAATTGTATGCGTTTAAATCGAAATAGTAATTGTTAGGCATACGCGGTATTCGAGGTATAAAAACACCGTCGCCTGTGGCACTGCTCGTCAAAATTTCGTTCCATTACACAATTTTGGTTAGCTTAAAGTACGCCGGTTTTTAGATTGATTTTACGTAATGGTAGACCAGGTGGGATAAGAGTGTTTTAAAATTGTTTCAAAACTCGGTTTATAGATATCTAGTCAACTTCTCCTTCCTCAATACGAGAAATTCTAGCAACAAATATCTGCAAGCATACAGAGTGGGTTTCGGCGAGTAATAAAAGAAAGAAAAATAGAGTCGTAAGTGATTTTAATGATAATACATATACGCTTCCTCAGTTTCGAAGTTAGTTCAGAGCTTCTCTTTTAATTGTGTACACTCTATATCAAATATTTTGGCAAGTTTTACCCGAAGTCAATATTCTATGTATTTATTTGAAGCAGCTTATGTGTAGTTTTTGTATTTTCTAAGAGCAGGATATGATTGAAATTTCACTCAATAGAATGCCGCGACTGTTTTTGCCATATTTGTGGCCACATCGAAGATTATCAGCTTTATTTAGCTTTAGTTGCTCAAGAACGTTGAGACGTTGGCATGATGCTCGTAAATCCCATATCGGCTTATGAGAGTAAATAAGTATAAATAAATAAATATGATTTTAATGTGAGCATTTTCATAATGTGAAATTTCCCTTTATGTATCGAATCCTATAGTCATACACAAAACACAAAAAAAAAAAAATGAATATGTATGTATGCAAATAAGCTTATTACTACAGGTATTTCTTTGAATTAGGGATTTTTCTTCAACAGACAACTGCTATTCATTTTAATTTCAGGTGAACATTTTCAACAACCAAAAAAATAATCAACGGCGTCGTTGAAAAACAGTTCAAAAATCTTATTTATTTTTTGCATTTAGTATTTAAATAAAATATTTCCTATAATATTTTAATAAAATATATCCTATGTTACGCCCGAAGTTCTGGCTAGCCATTAGTTAAGGTCCCATTAAAATCCGTTCAGTAGATAACTGCAGACAAACAATTTTTTTAAACAAATTTTCAATGTACAAATACGGCTTTTCTATAGCTGTATTATAGTATAGATAACATATTAAAATATATCCTATATTACACCATCATTGAAGGTCTCCTTGACGTTGGAATGCGGCTTAATAAATGGCATGATTGCCCCTTTCGTGGGCATCTATGTCACTACGAACCAAGAACTACCACGAACACGGGTTCTTATATGGAGATTACCGTACCAACGATTTTTACTCCCACCTGCCTTGTATGCCTCCATATATTTTCCATTCCTCCCTCCTTCCTTCCCTCCTGTCCAAAACAAAACAAAGATAAAGCTCAAAAAATTCCAGCTTTCCTACCTCCGGGTAAGATTATACAGGCACGGACGCCTACCAAAAATTTTTCGTCTTCCTCATCTCGCCAAATGCGCCGCTTCGCTCCAGTAGGGACTCTTCCGGGCTGGAAGTAAGGGTAACACGCCGACCCATGACTATGCGAACTATCGTGGGGCCTAGAAGTAGTAATGCTCGGGTGATTGCGCTGGAAACGGCAGATCTATCCGCAGTGAAGATGCTATGGGTCCATTAAAAGCCGGCGTGGCTGCGAAACCTAATTCCGCATATGCAGAGAATTTACGGCCGAGCCAGAGTGGATTGGGCGAAAGATCTCCGGCGAACGTCATTTTGGCCAGCAAAGACGCTGGTTGGTACCACAGGCCACCTTAGAGTGGCAGCCTGTGAGAGTCCGATATCGGTGGCGCTGTAACTACAGTGATAACGACGTCATGACAATCCTTGTGGAACTGGAAGGTGTGCCCATCGCGCTGGCATCAGTATATATGCCTTATGATGCAGAGCACCCTCCTTACTCGATGGTGCGGAACATGGTGTCCAAGTACGAGAACGGAAATGTTCTGTTCGGCAGCGACACGAATGCTCAACATGTTCAGTGGGAACCACGGACATAAATAATCGAAGTGAGTTACTTTTCGACTACTTTTTAACAACTAACCTACTTATATGCAGCAAAGGTGGGGGGTCCAACTTCATTACTAGAAACCGTAAGGAAGTATAAGCTATAACACTATGAAGTGTTTGAATATATGAATTGATTGAGAGTTGGCGGGTTCTAGACGAGCAGTCCTTCTGTGACCATCGTTACATTGAAATTAAACCAAATTTTTTCCTGACCTGCCCAAAAGTGCCTCAAATCCAAAAAAACACGGATTGGAGCTCTTATAAAAGGTTATTTGAGGTTTCCACGTTGGCCTGCTCAGAAGGCCTAAGTCAGGCTTGACCTGAAACAATGCGGCAAACGCAAAGCACATTGGTGCCCGCGTGAGCTGGAATCAAGGTTCAATTATAGGTGCCATAACCATAACCATATAAAACAGCTGCTCGAACCAACTTTATGGGCAACACTGTTTTCAATTAGTGGTGCCTTACCATAACGCCATGGTCATAACCATAACCATACCTATCAATTGAATTTTGGTTATGGGTATGGCGTTATGGTATGGCACCGTTTTTGCAGATAGCCAAAGCTTCAATTTTAATAATTGCAACTTTGAAGCGATTGATGCTTTAGTTTCTCTGTTGGACTGGGGTTCGTTGTTTGATGGGGTTGACTTAGCCGAATGTTTCAATACTTTTAAGTATAGAATTAATGAAATTTTTAGAAGTACAGTTCCGCAGAAAAAGCCGCGCTGCTATAAAATTCCCTGGCATACTAAAGAATTAAAGAAGCTTAAGAACCTAAGAAATAAGTTTTTCAGGATATATAAATCTTCAAACTCGGTAATTCATAAAGAAAGATATTTGCGTTACTCCAGTGAATTTAAGTCCTTGAGTAGGACTCTGCATAGAAATTATGTCACTAAATTTGAGACCGAAATCAAATTGAACCCCAAAGCATTTTGGCGGTATGTCAAGTCAAGGAACTCGAGCTCAAATATTCCATCTGAAGTTTTTTATAATGAAACTTTTGCGCATTCTTCTGCAGAAGCCGCAAATCTTTTTGCGGATTTTTTTAGCTCAAACTTTGAGTCTGAGTCTTGGGAGGATGATAATCTTTCTACAAATGTTGACTCCCCTATTAATTTTGGTGCCCTGTCTTTAACTCTCAATGATGTAGAGGATGGGATCTTGAAAATCAAATCATCATTGCATACGGATGTAGATGGGTTATCCTCTTGTCTCTTAAAGCAGTGTCCCGCATTTGCCTACCCGCTCTTGTTAATATTTAACAAATCGCTCGAATGTGGTGTATTCATTGACGCTTGGAAGGTTACTTCTATTACACCCATATTCATAGGTGGTAACAAGAACAATATTGCTAACTACCGGCCAATCTCTAAGCTGTCTACTATTTCTAAGTTGTTTGAATTTATAGTCAAACAAAAAATGTATTTTGCGACTAAGAGCCTAGTATCAGTAAATCAGCATGGCTTTGTGTCTGGTAAATCAACCGTCACAAACCTTGCGATTTTTACCGAATTTTGTCTGTCTGCTTTTAATAATCGTCTGCAGGTAGATACTGTTTACACCGATTTCTCTAAGGCATTTGATAAAGTCAATCACTCTCTCTTGGCGTCAAAACTAGCTAATCTAGGATTTCATTCCGTTTTTCTGTCCTGGGTGAAATCATATCTTTCGTCGCGTAGCTGTGTAGTGGTAGTAGATAATGTTTCCTCGCGTCCTTTTATTGCCTCATCTGGTGTACCTCAGGGCAGCATCTTGGGTCCATTGTTATTTGTCATTTTCATCAATGACATATCTTATTGTTTCAAGTATTCAAATTTCTTACTATATGCCGATGATTTAAAGGTTCTTACGACAGTCACTAGTCCGTCCGATTCTCTCAGACTCCAATCAGACCTTAATAATGTTTCCGCCTGGTGCAATCTAAACCGTCTACAACTAAATACAAATAAATGTTTCCATCTTTCATTTTCCAAGTCTCGGTTCTTAATTCCTACTTCCTATCATATCGGTGCTTCTCGATTAAGCACTTTGGATAAAATATCTGACCTTGGTGTGATTTTTGATACTAAATTCTTGTTTCATTACCATCTCAATTACGTTATTGCAAAATCATACTCTATGCTAGCTTTTATCCGCCGCTTTAGTTCAGAATTCACAGACCCCTATACTTTAAAATTATTATTTACATCTCTGGTACGCTCCAAGCTTGAATATGCGGTATTCATCTGGAGACCTTACTATGACTGTCATAAGACTCGAATTGAGCGCAAACAAAAAAAGTTTGTACGCTTCGCGCTCCGTTCTTTGCATTTCGCCGACCCTATACCCTCCTATTCTGCCAGGTGTATGTTAATCAACCTGATGTCGTTAAATGGTAGAAGTATTATTCTCTCGCTGACATTCGTTTTCGATATAATACGAGGCGCAATAGATTCGCCATTTTTACTCGAGCGTATCTGTTTTAATATCCCTTCCAGAAGTCTGCGAAACCATGATACTTTTGTTTTAAGCCGAGTTAGAACCATATATGCCTCTAATTCTCCAGTTTCCAGGGCGTTGAAAGAGTATAATTTGCTACAAAGAACTATAGATATAGATTTTTCCTTGTCTAAAACTAAGTTTAAGTTATTACTATCTGAAATGCTTAATTAATTCTTATATTTTTCTTTGTTAATTCTAAGTAGTCTGTAAGAAAATTGTTACATTTTCTAGATTATAAATAAATAAATAAATAAATAAATAAATTGAACCTTCAAGTCTTGCAGGAAACAATTCAATAAAGCCAAGAGGCTCAGTTGTGAGCTTGAATGGCAGGAGTGCACAAAGCTTCTCCAGACCTATAAAAAATGTTTAAGGGTGGCAAAGAGAGAGAAACTTCTGTGGTGGTATCAAGGATGCTTCCGAGACTGTCAGGCTATGGAAAATTCTTTCGGGATGTTCAAACCCGATAGAGTTCGTACGGTTCCTGGACCTCACCGGGAAAGAAGGACTTTTGAGCTGCTACTGAATACCCACTTTTTTGGGAACACAACTGCGGAGAAAAACACCCCTCCTTTTATTTTTTCCAATACCGTCAACGTACCGATTACGGAAGAAAATATTAACAAAAACGAAGGCTATACCTAATTAAGACACTGGATATGTTTGCAAAATGGATCTCAACTATATTCAGGGCCTGCTTCAAATTGAATTATTTACCGTTGTTAAGAAGAAATGTAACGGGAGTTTTTATTCGTAAGGCGGCTTTCTTGCACATTGATGGCGCTTTTAACAACGCACTTCCAGGGGCTATAACTGACGCCGTAAGGGCTTTAGGGGTAGATAACTCACAGGTGGCCCAAGGAGATGTGTTATTTCCACTTCTGTGGAACCTATCCGTAAATACACAATCGCACTCAGGGGAAGTTTCCTCAGACACTATGCGAGAGGGAGGTATGCAAGTGGTCCACCCACTGCGAGCTTAGGGTCACCTCAGATAAGGTGGAACTCGTACTCTTAATGAAAAGGTATAAAATGCCTTCATTAAACCATCAGAACTAAACGATGTCCGGTTAAGCGAATATACATAGTTTAAAGTTATATTTGTAAGGGAGAAATAGGCAGGAAATATACCATTAGGCCTCGGATATGTCAGTGGGTATTTACAGCAGTCGTCAGACCAATTCTCCGTTATAGAGTGATCGCATGTTGGCCTGCATTAGAAAAAGAAGCTAGCCTCAGTCTGCTCACCAAGCTGCAAAGATCTAGTATGATCTGCATAAGCAGGATGAGGTGTCAGCTATTACGAAAGTGGCGGAGAAGATAGGAACCGGAATTCTAGGAAGATACATCTTTAGTTTTAGTATAGCCACGCTGCAATTAAGGCTCTGAGTTCACGTTCAATGAAAACATGTTTGGGCCCCTGGCCACAGGGACATAGAGGGAGACTGCATTGCAGACGAACTTTCAAGACAAGGTACAACCAAGCAGATTCTTCTGGCGAAAAAACGCTTTGGTATGCTGTTTGCCACTTACAAACTGCTAATTAGAGACTTGTCGAACCTCAAGGCAAATTTCTAACGTAGCTGGGGCTCATACCGGGCAGAATTATGGAGAATACTGTTTAAGTGTCCTGCACTGTATAAAAGGAGGCTGCGGTATCTGGGATCACCGATTCTGGATGACCTTAGTGTGGTTTCAAACACCGAGATTACTTTCCTGATGAGATTCATCAGCGAAGCAAAATTGTTTAGCAAAGGTAAATATTCCGTCTGAAAGTGTTAGTGTTTGTGGTAACACAATGGGCCTGCCAATTATGACCCAACTGTGTCCTTACAGGCGGCAGCCACTCCTACCTACGCCTGAGGTTACTAGCTAACCATTAGTTAATGCCCCATGAAATTCCGTTCAGCAGTTCCGAAGAATACTGCGTTCAAACATGCAAACAGACAGACAAAAATTCTAAAAATGGTCCAGATGTATTCTATCACATTCTTTGCATCATCTTTGGTAATTTTTTTCAAGAACAAAATGAGCTTTAGGTTCAAGAATTAACGAACACAATTTGGGTACGAAAAACAAATATATGAAAACAGCCCTAGGCCTGCATTTGGAGAAAAAAGAGCAGACAACAGATTTTGCAACGCAAGAGTTTTAGACGCAGAGAAAGAAGCAAAGAAACTAATGACATTAGAGACTTTCGAAATACAAGCTCACGAGCGCCCACAATGAATAGCAAGGAGGACGTGGGCAGTACAAATTGCGCATACCCAACATCAATAACAAGCAATGGACAAGACTACAAATGTAAAATATTATACGAGTATGCAGGTGGTTTCTGCTTATAAACGTGGTTTTTTATCGAAACATAATTGAAAAGTAAAAGTAAAAGGTATGTTTCCCCATCCGGGATGGACCGATTTTTGGCTCGGCGACTGGGATATAAGCATTACAACATTTTACGGGAGGTAGGGTATGAAAAGTTACGAAAAAACATCGCATAAAGACCAAAGATGACATGATATGATATTCTATCATATTCAGCTTGGAATGAGAGATTTATATTATTTTGGGTTGGCAACATAGCCAAAGAATCCTTTGAGGAAAGCTGGATAGCATGATGCCAGACGCATACGCGCGAATAATAACTGGTTGAATCAGTGCGGATGGCTTAACAATTTGAATTTTCAAGATAAAAGTATCACAATTCTTTTTCACTTTTCATCTTTTTGAATAAATTTTTGAGGAATTTTTATTTTAATTGTATCCACTTTCAAAATTTGGTAAAAAAGTATGTTAACAGGTTTATTTCTACGTTTTAAAAGCAAAAAGGTTTTTCATTAGACTGAATTCTTATCACATCTTTCAGAGAAAGGTTTTCTTTTTCCCTTATCCTTTTAGATACGTAAACAGAAAAATTGTATTTTTAATGTTGTTAATTTACTTAATTAAAATAATTTTATATGGTGTTGATGTAGGTTGAAATACAAATTGGGCATGCGACTTAGCAATCCCTGTATTGGGTTACAGAAACGAAAAACAAATTACTAAGAAATTAGTTTAGAATGCAAAGTCGCATGTCTAATTTGACTTTCGTTGCTTTAACTCATTACGGGGATTGCAGTCGCTTTTTTTAGTGTGCTGCGCTGCTTTAAGCCATTACGGGGAATGCATAATCGCCTCCTAGCCATTACCGCCAATGACATGCCCATGATGTAATGCGACCGAAAGAAGCACTTTCTATTCAACATTCGATTTCAGATATTTTGCATGTAGTAGTAACATTCATCTTGCACCGAAAATTGGACTCGCGCGCCATTACTGACTGTTTGCCCACCGATGTAAAACCTACATTATCTATAACTATCAATGTATTGGTTGATTGGATTTATAAATGTTTTTTTTTCAAGATTGCATTCTTCTAAATAAAATATCAAAAAAATAAATGTAGTTAGAATTTGCGTAAATAACCAGTGTACTGCTTTATTATTCTGCATCATTTGATATCGTGTCTTTGGTGGCAAGACCACCAGATTTAACAGTCCCAGACTTTCTGTGTGGTTTCTGAAGACACGGGCATGTGAATAAGCCACAGACTCAGGAAGCCCTTACGTTGACAATAAATCTGAAACCGGTTTGTCTCTGACGAGCGATGACGAAAATTTGTTCCGAACCATTTCACCATATACTTTATTGGAAGAAACAAAAGCAAAATAAAGGTTCAAACAAGTACTTGAAAAACAAACATTTTTTTTTTCCAGTAGGTCAATTATTTTATTTGAGCCACCATTTATAAATACTTATAAAAAAAACCGTTCCCACGACAGTCGGCTCTACGATACCGGAACGATCCGGATTTACATATATCCACCGAAGGACTGTCACTTTAGCAGCATTCCCCAAAATTTTATGAGAAATATTTTATGCGGCTACAACAACAACAATAACAACAACAACTTATAAAAAAAGGAAGTGACCATATGTGTTCGCTTACCTAAGGGATCCACTCGTAAAATTATTTCTGCATGCACCGCATTGATGACGTGGAGCAATAAAACGATAAAAAGTTTCCATTTTAAGCAATTCATTGTACTCGCGAATGAGTACAACCACCGAAATCACTTGCAAACATGGGTGACTAACTTTTCATTAAATTTGTTCTCTCTAGCATTGTCTCATATCTAATATACATAAATAAGTACTCGTAAATGTAGCGCATATGTATTTCGATTGTGTTATCACTTTAGATCACTGACAATAAAAAAGTCGTTGAATTGTAGTCTTTATTATTATTTTTACATTGTGTGGTTAATTATTAACAAAGAAGTGGCGCATACGTAAATAAGTAAATATATTTTCCCGATCTGTTCTAAAACAGTTAACAAATATATGAGAGGAAACTAATAACCAAATATTAAAAACTATGTTCCTAAGATATGTCATTTATGACTTTTAACATATACATATGTATGTATGTATTCACCTCAAACAATATGTCCTTTACAAATATGCTGTGAGTATATAACAAATACATTTATTAACCACGTATACGTCAATCTACTATGTTGACGTAAAGCTAAAATAATCACAACATCTGGACCAGGTAAATATGTATGTATGTAAAGTGTGTAAAAAAGTACTTATATATTACCGGAAATCGCAAAGAAATACTTTTCCGACAGATAAAAATTATATTATAATAGTTATAAGAATGAAATTCTTTGCTGATGAGGTTTTTCGTGAATTCTTTTTACTTTACACACCTTTTAGTTGTGCCAATTGAATACCTCTTTGAAATAATCCGTTTCTGCCCAAACCAATTTCAACTTTCGATTTATCGATTTTTGAAGTTAGTATTTTATGATAATCTCTGGAGAATTTCATCATTTATATGATAAAATGAGACAACATAAAAAAAATTTAAAAAGCCTCCGCATAGCAAGCAATGTGTCCCAAACCAGTACCACAATGTCTTCATCTTCATTATCATTGTCAATATCTTAATATGTTGGGAGTTCATTTTAATAAGAACATTGTCAATAAGTAAATTCAATACCGCCTTCGACTCATTTGACACTGTTTCTTGTTAACAAGCTTATAATAGTTTGACTTGTATAATACTATCCATTTTTAGGTTTTCTAAACTATAATAGCTACAGAGTTGAAATATATTAAACGAAGGAGCTGGATAAATAAATTGGCGCCAAATTACAGATGATGCTTTCCATTTCCAGACAACCGGTCAGGTACAAGCATAATTTTTAATTTCGACCAAACTCAAATACATTGTTTGTTGGTCCAAATAATGAGACACGTATTTTTTCTTTTGGCTCGGAAAAATTTTTCGCCCGAATTAAGCGCGATTTTGCTTTTCATACAAAAATCGATTATTCAAGTTGACAGTGAGAATTTTTTTTTTAAATGCCCATAACTTTGTCAAAATTCAATGGATTCTAGCAATGTTTTTACTAAAATGTCAGTTGTTCTTGGTACTTTAAGATAGAATGATAAAATGATTGATTTCCATTATTTGAAATTTTTTATTTAACAATAAACAAGAAGTGAAAATTTTTTTTAACTTTTATTTTCTCAAAAAGTGTATTTTTTTTTCTCTGAACCTTTTTCACCGGGGAATAGACACTTTGAACTACAATCAGTATAAATCACCAATAGCAAAGATTTTTTTTTCGGAGTTATGATTTTTTGTAGATATAATTCGTTTTTGTGGTACATACTGTAATATTCTTATATTGTTTAACTTAATGGAACATTATTATATAATATATCAACAAAAAGTAGTGTTGTGATCGGTTTTTGTGTATCAAATAGATATTAAAACACACTGTCTACCGCATAGTTTACGAAATAAATAATAACAGTTACGAAATAAAGACATTTTACTTCTATCAGTGTATAAAGCGATCTACACATAAAATTTAGGAAGCTTGCAATTATTCAGCACTTTGATTATTATTCATCATTGCAATTTTTAAGTGAAAATTACTGATTACATTTTAGCATGTACCACAAAAACGAATTATATCTACAAAAAATCATAACTCCGAAAAAAAGATATTTGCTATTGGTGATTTATACTGATTGTTCAAAGTGTCTATTTCCCGGTGAAAAAGTTTCAGAGAAAAAAAAATACACTTTCTGAGAAAATAAAAGCTAAAAAAAATTTTCACTTTTTGTTTATTGTTAAATAAAAAATTTCAAATAATGGAAATCAATCATTTTTTCATTCTATCTTAAAGTACCAAGAACGACTGACATTTTAGTAAAAACATTGCTAGAATCCATTGAATTTTGACAAAGTTATGGGCATTTAAAAAAAAAATTCTCACTGTCAACTTGAATAATCGATTTTTGTATGAAAAACCAAATCGCGTTTAATTCGGGCGAAAAATTTTTCCGAGCCAAAAGAAAAAATACGTGTCTCATTATTTGGACCAACAAACAATGTATTTGAGTTTGGTCGAAATTAAAAATCATGCTTGTACCTGACCGGTTGTCTGGAAATGGAAAGCATCAGATTAGTTTATTCTCTCCTGAAATATTTGGGTATAAAGTTACAAGAACTACGAGGGGTTGAAGGAGGGGAGAAATTGGTCGCCAACAGTGCATAATCAAGCGAAAATTTTATACATCAGTACCGATCAACATAAAGTACATGCATACACGGAATTGAGCTAAACAGCGATCACTGATTGAACTTGCTAAACACATATACGTACGTATGTAAGTGCACATCCCAGTGAAAAATGGGTAATCCATTACTTGTTTCTACCATGAAAAAATTTATGAAAACAGTTGTGCGAAACTTGCATTCTTTTTATTACAATAATTCACACGGGAAAGGAGTAAATAAAAATAGCAAACACAAATAGCATAGCAAAATAAGAAAATTTAGATGTGTTCCCTTACAAAAACAGCAAAATAAGAAAATTTAGATGTGTTCCCTTACAAAAATTGCGTAATGATGAAAACGTCGATAAAGGTAAGAAAATGCTGATATCATTTTTTATAAAAGAAAAGGGATTCTTTAACTTTTATATTTCCCTCTGTTTTCAGAACCTGAGAATGTAAGTCATTGCTAAAACATTTAATTATTGATCCAGCAAAAAACACATACTACTTCAAGAGCCTCAAACACAAAAGGATATGCGCTTAACAGACGTTGAGGAATGTAAGTCTTTGCTGCAACAGGGGATCAATAACTGAATGAATAGAATAAAATTGTAAAGGGCATTGGAACGAATCGGGCAGACAAGTATGTATTTTTGTTAGGCAAAAGTTGATTATTTACTTATGTATTTATTTATTTATAAATAAATGTGAATAACATTTTTAATAACAACCTTTTCTCTATTATAAACCAACAGATCGCTGTTATGACATATGTATATTTCGGGCCAACGCAATTATTTTGATCGGTTCGCAAACATAATGAACGCAGAAGTTGTGCTAAAATTAAATCATGACAGCGTTAAAACATGGTACGATTAAAAACTTGTAAGCATTTGAACAATGTTTTATTTCGTAAGTAATACTACTTTATTATTTGAATTAGTATATGGTGTTAAATTTTACAGAATGTCTACAAAATGAGTAGTATGACGAGAAGAGCTAAGCTTTAGATGTTGGAAATGCAATCCAGAAACAATCACTAATGAATAAATCAAAAAACTAAATCGATTAATTTTATAAAAATCTAATTCATTTGTAACCTTAAGTAAAATTCAAAATCAAATACTTACTTGAATTAATACATTACTTAAAGGTATACATTTTTTATATTGATTGTCGTTAATTGTCATTACGAATTACGAACGGCTAAAGTACATTTATTGTTTTTTTGTTCATTGCGCTAAACAACGGCGACAGAGTCTAAAAATCTTTGTTTTGATTTTTTTGTAATTTAACGTTTTTTCGTCTATTAAATACATATTGTGAGCATGTAACATTGGCAAGCGGAACGCAAACTTCACTGAAATGGGTCTCTTCCAAAATTTCTTAGATAGAAGAGAAGCTTTCTAAAAAGTTAGAAAGCAAAATCACTGCACTGACAACAAAAACGGACAAGTCAGCTGAGCGGATTGCGAAATTGGAGGTTGAGATGGTAAAGCAAGAAGGTGAGATAAAATTCCTACGGACGTCTTTTCAAAGTGTGCTGTCGCAGAAGGCAACTCCTGATCACGCTGCTGATGCTATTGCATTTGGTGTGCCGTATATGGAAGGTGAAAACCTCAAGAGCACCTTCAACCAAATTTGTCTTTCTATTTACTACATGGTGCCGTAGATAAAAGATATATTCCGTACCAAAATTTCAACGGTGAATCCAAATAGAGCTAGAGTTATAAACTTATACTTTCCCATGGACCGTAACCGTTCTCTTCGCGCATTCTCGGAATGTCGCAAGAGAATTACATTGACAATTCCTCTTAATAAGTTGGGAATTGAGGGCAGGTTTAGCATTTTTGAAAGTCTCTCTGTTGAGAACAGAAAATTGCTGCAGGAGGCAATCGACGTGTTATTCTATTTTCAGCTGTTATTTTTATTATACTCTTAATTATGTAATTAAGGTTCTATCAAAGAACTTGTCTTTTGCCATCAGCGCAAATTATGATTGTTATGAATATGGAACATTGTTAAGTTAGGCACATTATATTAGATTTTAATATATATATGCATGAATGTACTCACATAAGATGTCTAAATATAATCTTTGATTTTATAAAATATATTTTTATAATTTTTTTTCATTTATTCAATTCTTAAAAAATAAAAAGGTAAATGTAGCCAAAATACTTAATACATATTTTATTTCAAATCCTATTGGTTTAGAAATAAAACAAGAAAAAACCATTTAGGCAAGCGCAACGCAACGTCTGCTGTGGCTGTGGTTGTATAGTTGAGTGCTGCGTTGGCATATACTCGTATTGCCCGTCTTCGTCCACTTTGGCAAATTTTTATTTTTTATTTTATTTTTAAATCAATAGGATTTAAAATAAAATATTAACTATTTTGTCTATGGGTACTGATTATTTTTAAGAATTAAATAAATTCAAGATATAAATATATGTATTTATATATGGATGTATGTACATATGTATATTAAAATAATATTTTAACTGATATATGTAAATATTGTAATCAAAATTAATAATTTGCATCAATATTCAAGCATTTATTAAATAATTCATGTTAGCATCAATTCGTTTGCGTACAGGTGCACGCGCAATTTGCGAATCGATACAAATATTGCCGAAAACTCAAAAGAATATTCATTTGACGATTCCCTTCGTTCCCTTTCCATTCTTCTCTCATCCTCACTTGTGGCATAACTCCTGTGCCATCTCAAGTTGCCTCTTGCGATTCAGAAACGGGGTTTTCCTTCGTTTACTTATCATTCTTCTGTCGTTTTTGTTTTGATTTATGGCTTAATCTTTTTTTTTTGCACACATGCAGCCGCTCGCCTCCCCAATAGCCCCCCTGCTCTAAATATAGCAAAATATGGTGAAAATGATTTTTATAGCTATGGTAGAATTAAATTCAATGTGGTGGCCAAATTTTTGCAGGTGAATTCTTTCGACTGCACGCGCAAATTTAGTTGATTAAAAAGCTCTTTTAACATTTGCGAAAGTAAGAAAAATAAAATAATTGCTGAATTATGTATAAATCGACTTATGGACATGATTTTTGCGGATTCAAGTAAGTTGCAAATATAAATCGTTGTATACTTTTTTGGCATTCTTATATCATGCTCTTCCAGGCAATGAGGAGGAGCAAGATGAAACGGACGAACTATTCATGATAAACATGGTAAGCCTTTCGTGCAACCGCAGAAGTATTCATTTGGGAATTCCAAAATATGTCGTTTGGCACCGGCGTGTACTGAATAATTTTAACGACAGAAGATTTAATCAAATGGTTCGCGTACGACGAGATGAGCTTGTCTACATATTAAGCCTAATAAAAGACGCTAACGTATTTAAAACAATCTCCCATAGAAGTCAGCTTCCAATAGAATTGCAACTCCAAATTGTGTTGTTTCGATTAGGTTCTTCAGGCGATGGGCTATCGATACGAAAAGTTGCGACTCTTTTTGGCGTAGGCGATGGTGGCACAATTCAAAATGTGACACAACGAGTTTTTAAAGCAATATTAGCTTTGAAGAGCAAGTTTTTGAGTTGGCCAAGTGACTTCGAAAGACTGCAAATTGTGTCTACCACGAGGAATGAGATGCCAGGTAGCATAGGCTATATCGACGGCTCAGAAATTAGATTGGCCGAAGTATTTGTTAAGAAACATGAGCTCTACATCTCTCGGAAACGCCAATATTGCATTAAAATGCAAGCTGTCTGCAACTATAAGTTACGGATAAGGCAAGCCACAGTAGGCTACCCGGGCAGCGTCCACCACGCAAAAATGTTTCTGGACTGCCCACTTTCTAAACATCCCGAACGATTCTTAACTACTTCTCAGTGGATCGCTGCGGATAGCGCTTATCCACTGAAACAATTTATAATTACACCATTCCAACAAAATAGTACCGAGTATACAAGAGAGAGTAGAGAGATATTCAACAAATACGTTTCCAAATATCGTGTGAGGATTGAGAATTGCTTTGGGTTGTTAAAGGAAAAATTTGGTAGTTTAAAAGAACTGAAATTCAGAATGCTTACCAATCAAAATAAAAAGCATTTCAATGACTCGATAATGGTATGCTGCATCTTGCACAATATTTTAATAGATTATGCAGAAAAGGAAAGTAGTAGCAACATTCTATCATCTGAACTTAATATACCACCCCAAGCAACACAAGAGATGCCTTATTGCAGTTTGTACAAAACCAAACAAACATTTAATATTTTCTTATTTATATTTATCATTTCGCCGTTATTAGCTACCGCGACTCACAGTGAAAATGGTCCAGTGTTATTTGTTGCAATATTGAAAAAATTTTTCATGGTAACGTTTTTTCTTAATTATTTGTTTAAATATAGCTATTTTTTAAACATAAACCATGTAAACCAAAGTTTCAAACTTTATAAAAAGCTCACCAAATTTCAACATGTTTCAAACTTTGTACTCCAAATTTAAAAAAGAAACTTTGGGTATTCAGTTTTGTAGCCCATTCAATTTCAGTATAAGAAAGTGAAAGTTTCAAGTGACTGAAAATTCGGGTTGATTTTTGATCATTTTTTTTCCTGAGGGTATTGCGCTTTTTCTTCCATACAAAATAAATTTTCTTCATTTTGTTAATATTGCAACAAATAGCACTGGACCATTTTCACTGTGACTCACTGTATGTATACACGTAAGCTAGTACAAATTTTTTAATATGAATTATGTATGAAATGTAAGTGAAATAAAAAGTTTGAATTCACATTAACACATACAAAAGCAATTGAAGAAAGTATTTGCAGCTTGTATGAATAAGCAGTGTTATTCAAATCAAAATAAACGAAATGCTCATAAAAATTTGTTTGAAATTTTGAGATAGAAATATTTAAATTAAACAAAAAATCAATTCGAATTCATTTATACTTCAATCTAAGCTCCTCCATTGCCAACCGTTCTTTCATTTCCAATTCCTTAACTTTTAAATAAATTTCTTTTTCTTTCAGAGCCAATTCCCTTTCTTTAATGTTTACTTCTTTTTCTCTTAATGTACTTTCATGTTCTATTTTCTCCCTTTTCAACTTTACTGACTTCGACTAAATTTCTCTTATATCCGACACAGCTGTCCGCGAATATATGCCTCTGCGACTTGGCGGCTTTGAACTTTCCACCACTCCAGAGGTCGCGGACGTGGAGCATTCATCTATTTCAATTATCGTTGATTTTAAAATTGATTGCCGCTTCCACTATTCTGCCCCCAAACACTTCGTCGAGTTCATAGTAACAAGTGCACTTTTTTAGCAAAGTAGCTGAAATAAAATAGTTTGACTTAAAGTTAAAGCCAATTAAATAAATAGTGAACAATCAATCTTACCTTTTAATGTCTCCCCTTCCATACTACCAGCGCCAGTCGAACCTTCCCATGCTTTGGCTTTATTGTAGCTCTGCCTCATATTTCTCACCTTCGCACGTATCAACTTCCGAACTGTCTATAACATGCTTGCGCTGTTGGCTTCTGTAATTAAATTTATTAACATGCATTTAATATTGTACTACTATACTATACATATATACTTCGAAATTTCTGTTACCCATCGAAAATTGTACCAGTGCCTTTTCTTCCGCCACTGTCCATTTCTTGGTCGGATTAAGTCGCAAGCGTTTTGCCTTCGGCTGGAACAAATGTTTTTAGTAAATTTGTGGGCATTTATGCTTTTGTATTCGATAACTTACCTGGATATTTTCCCCTTGCTCCATTTCTTTGTAAAATTAGCAAATGTATTCAACCGCGTAATGAAAATGGCAAAAGTAAAATGAGAAATGAAAAGGTAAACAAAATACAGCTCATTACATACGACAACCCAAAAACATACCGTGCAGAGTTGTATTTCATTACACCATTCATGTAGAAAGCAACTACAAAATATTTTAAACCGTCATAAAATTTGTGATATTATGACTCATTATGACATCTTGTGAATACCTAAATGTATAGTGAATACCAGTTTATTTCATTTTCTACTTACATGCTCTAGATTGTTTTAAGGTAGCAATTGGGTAGAGTGAATATTGAAAACTTGCGAATTCGCAAAATTTGTGGTTCGTCATACAATACTTAGGTGTTCCATAACGAAACCAGAAAGGAAATATTCCAATTTCGGGGCAGGGATAATTTCCAAGTTTTGAGCGCTCTGTTCTGATTTTTCCGCAATGATTTCACTCCTTTGCAACTACTTATAGTTAACGACAGTTTTTCAAATACATAAGATCAATTCCAAGGCATATGGGCCACAATCCAGTAATATTTACTTGTAAAACTAATTACCAGGAATTTGTTGTACTAGCGTCATCCGTTAGTGTTTCTGACTTATTTCTGGTTATGTCCGGAAAGCTAATAATAAAGTGACCTGTCTTTGTTTACAAATATTGATCTATATTGATGACTTTAAAAGTTTTTAAATATTATGTGATCTACGATGCAAAGAATACAGTGGTAGCCAAAATTGACAGAAAAACGGAGAAATAACTTAAAATAAAAAAAAAATCAACTGAGTCTATTCACTCCTGTAAATGGAATTGCGCAATTAGAGGCAGATGGTAAATTTGTTGCTTATTCCTGTTTTGGGAGTTTCCGCTCACTTTCGTAGTGTTCTTCTTCTGCTCCTTTTTCATAAATTATTTGGTGGAACTGTTACTTTAGTTAGTTATGCCGATTTTGACAGGTTTCAAGTACAAGCAATGAACGGTTGTCACTTTTTTAGTATTTTGTAGATTTATCTATGAATTAAATCTCTACCTATAAGTCATATTTTTACACTAAAGTTAAATTTAAACAGGTTTCTAGCTGACAAGTTGGAAGTTATTTTTTTTTTGTTGCTTTGAGAACGATAGTTCCTTTTGTGGCAAGGTTTTGCGTAACCTTATAACGCCAGGTTGATGACACACTCTAGGTTGTACAATGTTTGGAATTTCATACTTATTAGTTTATTGGAGTTTTAGTTAAATTCATGATTGCAGCATTTATGCGTCTGCAATCTTTTAATATCGGATGTGATTTTTCAATATTGCGAGCTGAAGGTTGTTGATATTTAACACGATGCACTAGACAAGCACAAGAACATATAGAGCTGTATTTTGCATATTACATTATGTGAATTTTTTACAAATACAACTTAGTATTGTCTTTTGCAAACAAAACGAAATTTGTAACCGTCGTTTGTGTATATATATCGCGCTATATGAGTTTTATTAAAAGTTTTTTTTTCCAATTTCTTAATTTTTTCTACAGAATGTGTTTTTTAATCTGTTTGCCTCTATTTTGTGCTTGTTTTTATTTTGTTCGTGTTTTTGCTTTCATTCTCTTAGATATCTGTTTACCCTTTCACTTTTGTTTTATTCTTCTATTTTTTATAAGTGATCCGTCAAGTTTGCTTTCTTTGAGAAAATCAACTAGTTCTGTGTAAATTCGTATGTCTTTTGTAACAAAAATTTCTCTAAAAGTTTTGAATTAATTAAACAACTTACTCTTGTTTCCAATAACGTGGTACTTTCTGCCTTCAAACGCTAGACGTTTTGCTGTTGCAAGTATTGCACAAGTCAGTTCTGTTTTGTTGAAATTAATGTAGATAACCCATTACAGTAGGTGTACCCAGTTATAATTCTGTTTAAGATTTTGATCTCATAGGCTTCTAAATTTAAATGTTTCGTTTTAAACCACGGTTGCCTCTCTTTTGGTGTTATACAGTTCATTAGGTCTTGGGCCAGTTTGAATTCTGAATTTGATTCTTCCCAGAGTTTTCTGTTGATTGCAACTAGTGCTTCATTAGGAGTCAATCCCAAATATAAGGTTTTACCAAAGTTGACGGAGGGTCCAAATGTTAAACAAATTAGATTGCTGTGTCTTTGAAATGCCACTTTTGTGCCGATTTTGTTGAGTGGTTTTAAATTTAAGTCCAGCTGTAACTAGAGTTAGTGGGTCTATTATTCTGAAAATTTACTTTCAAGAGCGGATTTTTAACCCATAGTTTGACTAACTCCTTAGCCGTCAACCATGTTGCCCTAATAGGTGGCGGAAACTCATACGCCAGTGCATACCTTATCAATGTCAGAGTGCTTGGGGTACCCTAAGACAGCGCCTGAGAGTGTCATTCACAAAAGCTTGATGTGGCATTTAGCCGCATTAGAGTAGCTCGTACACTCATATTCTGCTTCGGCTTACAAACGATTTGAATAAATCAGGGACCCAACCGGTTATGACTTATATAATAAAAGTTTCGAGAACAAAAGTTCTTTTATGACTTTTATTATATTAGAAAAAAAATAACGGTTAAAATTTGACTTTTATATTTTCGGTCAAATAATAACGGTTAAGATGTAACTTTTATTTTTTCCGGCAAAAATAAAAGGCTTAGCTAAATAACAAAAAAGCCTTAAGTCCAATTAAAATAAATTTGGTACTAATCGATTTGTCTTGACTTCTAGATTTCAAAAATATATAATTTATTGGTATTGGAATTCGGACTCAGCAAATGAGGCAAAACTAGCTGCCGTTTGATTCCCGGGATGGCAACAAATTAAATGCCAATTCAACACTGCGACAAAAAAAATTTTTTTGAAGTGCACCCGGGAAAAAACTTAGTAGAGGTTTTAGATATGGTCGATTGCAACATCCATCAGAAAAGGGTTCTTATACTCCCTGAACCCTCCAATTTTTTTTTTATTTGAAAACCCCGTTATTTTTGTAATTGGTTCACTTAACTATTGAAAAGTCGATTATTTCCCGACCGATTTTAAAAACTCAAAATGTTTTGAAAAGAAAATGTTTGGTCCTTTAAAATATTGTACATATGTCTATTACAAAGATAATCCCGTTTGGAGTTATCACGGGTCAAGCCTTGAAAAAACACTACTTTTTCGCAATTCTTCAGTTTTGACCATCGCTTATTGCAAAAATTTCTATGAAACTTGTAAAAGTTATGATAACAGTATAAAATTAAATTTTATAGAGAATAATTCGGTACCTCACATATTGGCATCGGACCAAAAATGTCCAAAGTATGAAGTAATACGTCCTTGTATTATACTGAGCTTTATGTATTGGATTTTCTTGTTTTTGCGCAATGGGCGTAATGGATATTTTATTATTTACTCAGAACTGATGTTTCAAGTGCTGGTTTAGCAAAAATTTGTATTTTTATAACGTTTTTGGCGTGGCACCGCCTACCGATATCGCACATGCATATCTCAAAAACCATTACAACGATTCGCACCAAATTTATTACGCATAATGCACTTAGTCTTATAAAGCTACACCATGAAAAGTTTTGAAATCGGACAAAAACTACACCTTTCTTCCATACAACGGTAATTTTAGAAAATGCGAAAAAACATAAAAAACCAATGGTTATTTCTTTTATAAAATATTTTTATTACGCTTTTAAAGGCAAATTATTTCCACATTTTGGTCGGACAAATTATATATATGTAGAACTCCAACGAGTTAGAACATCTAGTTGAGGCTTCACAAGATTTTGGTCTCTTATCTGTGACCTGAAAATTGCAAACGAAATCATCTCAAAAAGCTATAAAGGTGAGAAAGTTTATTAAACCACCCACCGCAATAGTGGTGTTCTTAAGATCTTTACAACTTGCCGGGAACTGCTTACTATTCCCGGGCTATACTCTTCCAAAAAGTCTTTCACAGCGAGTTGAAGTGTGTGAGCCACACATTTTACAGAAATTATGTTATCTCCTAAATAGGATTTAAAACAATTTTAGTACAATAATGTGCAAGTTGGTTTATGAGATTTTTTTCGTCGCGGGTGCCGTGGGTTTTTTCCATATAGAAACATATTTGGACCAAACGTTATATGAAACCAAATGCGACAAAAAAAATTCTAAAATATCAGCGGTAATTTTTAGCCAACTAAAACTTGCTCTTTGTCCTACTAAAATTTTAAAGGCTACAGAACTGCATACTCAAAAGAATTCTATAAGCTCTGAGAAGTAAGTTCGAGATTTGGATGAATTTTTGTTGCATTATTATAAACTTCGTATTTGAAACTTTGGTTTATGCGGTTTTTGTAAGAGGACGAACTGTATTTTAATTGGAAAATACATATTATAAATTAGATAAAAAAATAGGTAGAAAAAACTTAACAAAATACCGCGGTGCTATTATATTTTCCACCAGTATATAAGTGAATCGGACTTCAGCTAGTTTTTGTGTCGCATGTTGAATTGTAAAGGCCGAATACTAACAAATTATATATTTTTGAAATCTAGAAGTCAAGACGAATCGATTAGTACTAAATATATTTTAATTGAACTTAAGGCTGTTTTGTTATTTAGCTAAGCCTATTATTTTTGCCGGAAAAAATAAAAGTCACATTTTAACCTTTATTATTTGACTGAAAAAATAAAAATCAACTTTTAACCGTTATTATTGGACTTTTTTTTTTCAAAAAGTTAGAAAAATAAAAGGCATGGAGGAATCTTACAAAGAAGGCCCTGAGGACCTCAAGATCATTGAAAAATCTAATCTACGGCAATATTTAGTTCTTGCCTTTTTTTTTTAGAAAAGTGTAATAACTGTTATTTTGGGTCCCTGGAATAAATTGATGCCTACTTACGGGGTTGAACCTGCTTTTATCTTTTCACAGCCTTACAAGCACAGAGCTTATTTTCGCAATAAGTGCAGTTTGATTTTTGTGCATTTTCTATTCACAGTTTGAATATATGTATATTTTCCAGTCGCTAAGTATAATTTAACAATTTAAATTATGGAACCGTCTACATCGGGTATTTATACAGATTCGTTTATATTTACTTTGTGCGTAATTGTGATTTTGACATTTTGGTCGATTTTTCCGGAAACCTACCTTAACAAGTTTATTTTCCTACAGTTTAAGTTTTTAAAATTGGAAAAGTTAGTGAGCCCGGCATGATCGGTCGGAATTTTTTTAATTATCCTGTAATATGTATATTTATGTAATTAATTGAAGAAAAAATGTTGCGGATTTTTTGCGTTTTGGCATTTCTTTGCATTTAAGTATGTGCTTATGTACTACCTTTTGATGTAGTTTAGTTCGAAGATAACGGGCTTTTTTACTTTGTTTTGATTATATGTTTGTCAAACGTCAACTACAAGTACAAATGTGAACTGTATTAATCTATATTATTTTAGTTGTGTCAAACGTCAAATAGAAGCCAGTGTTGCAATATTATCTTAATTTTATTTTAATTTGATTTGACTTTTCATTTCAGGAGTTAGTTCAAAAACAATTTTTGTCAATCGTAGGGAACTTATCTCAGAATTATGATGGCGCAAATATGTGTTGAAAAACTTCTTCAGTGAAAGTACTTGTTTGTCAGGTGAAGATGCTTTGGCTGTGGTGGTGCCAAGTTGACAAGGAATCAGTACAATATAATAATATTGGCTGCTCGGGACAAATTTCCTTCCTATAAAGTAATGCAGGAAGAAAAAAAGAAATGTTATCCTTTCAAAGAACACATCAAGGCAACAAATACGCTTGTCTGTACAACTTTACAATCCTTACTGAAACACACAATATGCCGTCTGATTATTGCACAGAGGACTGTAATAGAATCCATTATCGCAAAGGATTTACACAAATTGCGTATGTACACAAAGTGGGGATTCGATGGTAACTCAGGCCATAGCTCATATAAGGAAGTATTTCATGGTATTGAAGCTTCTGATTCTGCTATTTTCTTAACTAGTATTGCGCCTATTCGTATTGTGTTGGGTGAAAAAGTTGTTTGGCAAAATCCTGCTCCCTCTTCGACGCGCAATCGCAGGCCTTTGAAAATTGAATTTATTAAGGAATCCTCTGAAGTTTCAATAGCGGAGAAAAACAGAGTTACTGAAGAGATTGGAAATACATATTAAAATATCTAAAACGAAATGTGATGGAAAATCTATTGAAGTTGAGTACGCTTTAATTTTTACTATGGTTGATGGGAAAGTTTGTAATGCGATAACCCAGACGACATCCACTCAAAAGTGCTACATTTGTAGTGCAACATCAAAAGATTTTAACAATATTGACGAAATGGTGAAACGAGAAATACATGGAGATAATTTAAGCTTTGGACTATCAATATTGCACGGATGGCTAAGATTCTTTGAGTTTCTTTTGCATCTGTCTTAAAAACTGCCAGTAGAAAAATGGCAAGTTCGAAATGACTTGGAAAAAAAATATTGTTGCTGAAAATAAAAAACAAATACAAAACGAATTTAAAAAACGCTGCGATTTGATTGTTGATATTCCTAAGCCAGGGTTTGGAAATTCTAGATTTCAACACTGCGCAACGATTCTTTAGGGAGGCAGAGGTTTCGGCCGAAATTACAAAATTGCATTTAACGTTGATTAAAAGATTGCACAATATATTAATCACTGTAGCCAGCGGACATGAAATAAATGTTGAAAAGTTCAGGAGGTATTCCCATGTCACTGCTAGTTACTTTGTGGATAAATACCCTTGGTGCCGTATGCTTCCAACAATGCATAAGTTTCTAACACATGGCCCTGAAATAGTCTCTCACGCTTTACTACCTACCAGTCGGTCAATTATCGGAAGAAGCACAAGAGGCTTGCAACAAGGATTTCAAAAGATATCGCGAACACCATTCAAGAAAATGCGGCCGTGTGGAAACTAATATTGACATATTCAATTCATTTATGCTAAGGTCTGATCCGGTAATAAGTTCAAAGAGAAAATTTAAAAGAACTAATAACCAAAAGTTACCAACTGAAGTATTGGAATTACATATTGATATGCCCACTTATTCCTAATACCGATGAAGAATATGTTGATATTTACGATGATGACGGTCAACAAAATGAAAATTTGTCTAGTGATGAAAGTAGCAATAGCAACTAAACACTTCCTAAATTACTTTCAAATAACACAGTGCTACAAAAAAAATGAAGTCGAAATACCTGGGAAGTGATGTTATTTTCCTTGTAGGTCTTATCGAGTAGAACGAGAATCCAATTTTGGAATTTGTCAAACACCCCCAAAATCTCGACTTAATCTTAAAAACCACTTCTTAGCCCATATCTTAGCTAATTAACAACCGATTTTCATTCTAAGAACGGTTTAAGAAAGAGGAAACTTAGACCTTTTGAAAGATAATAACTTAAATTTTGCTACCCTTTTTCTTCTTTTTTTCACTTTGGCGATATTTTCACACACTATTTTATAAAAACACAAAATGAGTTTTGATTAGATTCAAAGAGTACGTTTAATACCGAGTTCAACGAATGTTTCTTTGTGACTGAGTTATTTTACTTTTTATAAGAACGAAATTTTTGCAAAAATTTACAACGAACTTAATTTATTAATAAATATTATTAAATGAAAATATATAGATCAAAAGTGCTTTTTTACCGTTTTTTCCTTAGGTCAGCATCGTCAGTTTCGCGTTGTACTGACCAGCAATATTCTGCCATCATATTTATTTTGTTTTTTCCTTCGAAACGTTTTTCGATCGTTGCTATTTCTTGGTGGAAGTGTTCGCCTTGTTCATCACTGAACTGGCCCAGATTATGTGGGAAGAAGTCCAAATGCGAATGCGAGAAATGAGTTTTTATCGACATGTTGCAACCCATTTCACCATATGCATTTAAAAATTCGTTTACAACCGTGATGTAGTCGTCGCTTCTGTTGTTCCCCAGGAAATTATCACATAGCAGTACAAAACTCTTCCATGTACGTTTCTCAACACAGCTTAAGGTAACGTCGCTCATAATTTTGCGAATTTGAGGTCCAATGAAAATACCTATATACACATATTATAAAAAAAATAAAAAACAAGTAGGTATGAAAACAAATTAATAAATACCGGCTTTTATTTTGGCTTCACTTAATTTTGGGAAGACAGTTTTAAGATGAAGAAAAACTTCGCTATTAATATCCAATTTCTTTACAAATTGTTGCATGTATCCCAGCTCTAAGTGTAGTGGTGGTAAGATAACATCCTCAGATTTTGCCAATGGGAGGCTTAAAACGTTTTTCCTGCCTATCTGATGTGACTCTCGAGATGGCCATGCTTTGCGATCATAGCGATTGGATACCCGACTATCACATTCACAAAGGTAGCAAGGATATTTTGTGTAGCCAGCTTGCATGCCAAATAAAATTGTCAACACTTTTAAGTCAGCGATGATTTTCCATTTATGCATGGCATAGTCGGTCAACCGTAAAATTTTTTCCATCATTTCATACGTTTCTTTCTTGTTAACCCCATACGTGATTGGAACTGATGGTAAGAGATTTTCATTGTTTAATAACACAGCTTTTAAACCTAAGGGTGACATTACAGACTTCATTAAGGGAAGACGAATGTATTTTTTTTTTTTTAGGGTACATACATTTACACGATCAATCAATGAAAAGTCGCCATTCATCTGCATTATAATTATAATTTAAAGCCGAAAATAATTTGGGTACATTTACACAATGTACTAGACCACAGTCATTGTCATCAGTTTTTAAACTTTCTCTAAGTATCAAAATGCGGTCGCTATTTCTACCCGATGTTATTTGAAAATATTTTTCCACTAAATTCCACTGCGTTAGTCGTGAACCGAGGACTTCAGATTCTCGTTTCGATAAATGCAAATCACGCACGAGATCGGCGAAATCAGAATTTGAAACCAAATGCCTTTCCGTTGATTTTGATTTACAAGGAAGGAATTCTTCCTCTACTAAATATGTTTCACCAGCATCAATGGACTCACTTTTTGTAGGCACTTCGGCATTTAAGTATTTTGGTTTTGTAACCGTAACAACATTCGCATACTTTACGTTTTTCCGCGATTTAAAATTGTGACCTGAAACGTTTTTTTTGCAAAAATAGCAATCGTCTTGTTTATGATATGCCTGATGATGCCAAGTCATAGGCACAGAAAAGGGCAAAGTAATTGATTGTTGAACTTTACACTTTTTTTATGTTGTGCAGCAATATTTACAAATAAATTATGGCTCGTACCAGTGACTCGCACTATAAAACCTTTCGAAAATCTTGTGATATATTTTTATAACACCAATATTATTTTTAAAATCACGCCGATGACTTGTATCCGTAAATAAGCCACAAATGTAGCAAAACTTATTACCCTTGTCGCACATTTTAGTTTTAGTATTTAGTTTTAGTATTTAACAGCAAACACAACAAAAGATAAACAACACGTGCACTTCAGTATAACGGAAATTTATAAAGACTTCAAAATTGAGTAAAAACTCAAAAATCAAGTGATAATTTCTATGGGAACAACAGAAGCACATTTTTGCAAAAATTTCGTTCTTATAAAAAGTAAAATAGCTCAGTCACTTTTTGGGCGATTTTTTAAAAGAAACATTCGTTGAACTCGGTATTAAACTCTATGAATCTAATCAAAACTCATTTTGTGTTTTTATAAAATAGTGTGTGAAAATATCGCCAAAGTCAAAAAAAAGAAGAAAAAGGGTAGCAAAATTTAAGATTGTTGTGCAAAAACAAGTAAATTTCTTCAGCTTTATTATAACGACTATATATCTTTCAAAAGGTCTGAGTTTCTTCTTTTTTAAACAGTTCTTAGAATGAAAATCGGTTAGCTAAGATATGGGCTAAGAAGTGCGCAAAAGCACGAAAAATCGGTTTTTTAAGGTTAAGTCGAGATTTTGGGGGTGTTTGACAAATTCCAAAATTGGATTCCCGTTCTACTCGATAAGACCTACAAGAAAAATAACATCACTTCCCAGGTATTTTTGAGTGTCACACTGTGTAATTTGTTTATTTTGATCAAATAATTTCTTTTGTATTTTTTAAATCCTTTTTATAGTTTAATGTTTATTATTGAAATAAAATAAAAGAAAAAATAAACCAGTCGCCACCAATCACTATATGAACGGTTCAGGTAAATCTGATAAAGTCTAATAACTTCGGTTGTAAGCGCAATATTCTGAAATTTGGTACACATACTTAAGAGGAATCAGTGTATCAATTTTCAACTTCCTAGCTTAAGCTGTTTCGTTGATGGCAACTTTTAGGTCATTCTGCCCCACTGTGCAGCGTCCACGTCACAGCGGATGCTGCTACAGGAAAGCGAGACGAAAAGGAAGGTGAAAACTGCACTTGGACGTTGTTTACGCCGCAGCGTAAATATTTTCTAACCGCCCTAATACGCGTGTATGTACGCATACACATGCAACTGCGAATTACTCCGTATTTCCCGCCGGATAATTCCTTTTGCTAACCTTTCCATTAATTGCTTTCCACTAAAACTGCGGTTGACGGCAACCGTACGTTTTTTCATACTTGCACTCGTTCACAGGATTTCTAGAGCGACACAGGTCTACCACGGATTCACACCACAGGTAACACAAAATTCATGTATATCTACATATATGCAATTGAATAAATCTTCATTATACTTTAAAACTAAAACACAATCTTTTTCATTTCTATTTTCAAATATCCAACCGTGCGTCTGGACATTTGTACAGACGTTTTATTTGCACTGCAACTGCTAAAATACAAAGCTCGGAACTTCACATTTATTATTCTGGGCTTATTTTTTTTGTGAAAAACACTGAAAACTCTGAAAAATCAACTCTTTGAGAACTAGTTGTGACGTCAATCCTTCAAACGAGGTACGTACGAAGTAACGGAAGTGCTTTTGTCGTCACCTTCTTTCCTCTGCATCGTGGTATGACACTATGGCAAGATCATCGGCAAACTGTCATTAACTCTATGTATTTCTTTAGTGTAAATGTTGAATAATATTGGTGACAAACAATTACCCTCTGGAAGTCCATTAGTGATTCCCACAGAATGTTTCCCTACGTTAAGTATTCTTTTGTTTAAAAAATTGTGTAGAAGAATATTCATTCAAACACGTTGTTGCGGAATTGTGTAGAAGAATATTCATTCAAACACGTTGTTGCGGATCTAGCTTTTTGGTAGGCATATGTTATTTTAGGTAGTATATTGTCCATTTCCATATGTTTTAGGTAGTATATTTCATTTTTTCCACCAGAGCATTTTTCATCATCATGTTTAAACTTTTTGCAATTACCCATATTAGTGAAATCGGTCTGAAATTACTTATGTGATATAAATTTCCGTTCGCCTTGGGAATAGGTACTATATTGATTTGCCTCCATGCATCTTTTACGCCGATGTTGTTGAAATGCTTTTGTAAGGATTTTAAAAAGTATTTTTTGGCTTCCTCAGTTAACTGTCTAGACCCGTTGCTGGTGACTTCATCTTCTGAAGAAGACTTTCAAATTTGTTGTAACAGAATTCTACCGTACCAACATTGTTCATAGGTGTTTCTTGCGGTACCCTACAAATCGTTCTTATTGATGCTGTTGTCAACCGGTTTTTCAGAATCTCAAGGGATGTTATATTGTCTTCAGTTGCCCAGTTGTTGTTACGTTGGTTGCCTTTCATGTTTTTTATAAATTTCCATGCAGTCTTCGTATTTGGGCACATGTTTAGCTCCTCAATTTGATTCTTGTAGCTGTCAGATTTTGCCTTCTTGATCGCTTCCTTCCACTGCCTCGTTGCTCTGACTGAATCCTCAAGGTCCTCGATATCGCTAGTTAGTTTGTTAGTTTTTACAGTTTTTAATCTGTATAGCTTGTGGAGCTCGTCATTCCACCATGCCTTTGGTGCTCGATCGTGTATATTTAAGTCGATTTTTTACACTTTCCTTAGCAGCTTTAATGTCCACTTCCAGTCTTTCAATGTCTATAAATTTGATATCATTCAGTTTACGGTTAAGTTTTTCCTTAGGGATGAAAAAATTTGGTGACTTTCTAATGTTTTCTAATTCTTTTATAACGGGGGAATACTTATTACCTTCAAAATCCATCTGTTGACACTCCCACTTAATGCCGACTGTGCTTATATTTGTAAATGCTAATCCAAAACTGACCCCGTTGCTATTTATGCCACTTCTGTGAGTTGCAGTACCTTCATTTTACCAAATAAGATTGGTGCCATCAATTTATCTGGTCAGAGCTTTGCCTTTTGGTGTACAGATATTATCACCCCATCTATTGTGCTTTGCATTGAGGTCCCTATTAGAAATACATTTTCACACTGATTTAGAAAACTTAATAACTTATATATCTGTGGTAAACATATTCGTAATCACATTGGGTGGTATATAGACATTACATATCGTTATGTTGTTACTCATACTCGTTGTTTTGGCAATTAGAATGTCCAGGCTAGTCCTGCACTTGCTTTTTGTGTACCTGATACCCTTTTCAATCCCGATCGCAACACCCCCGTAGCCATCACCTCGCGTCTTTTTGATTAGATTAAAAATAAACAGATTGTGGTTAAATGTATATCATGTGGAAACATTTCTTGAAGCATACAAAAATCTACGTCACTTTTATTTGTTTTAAGGCTGTGAATATTATATTGCAGAATCTCCATGAAGCCCTTTTGAATTTGAACTGGAAACCAGTCGATTTTCGATACTAATTTTATAAATATTTTCAATTAGTTTTACTAACGGTGCATCTTGATTAATTTCAAATATTTTAATCAGAAGATTTACTACATTCTCAATTTCTGATACCCTGGACCATTCAGGATTACTGTAAACTGGTTGTTCTGATACTTTTTCCTTTAATTCTTTGTCTTTATTCACTTCCTGTGCCGTGCTACTGCTTTTTTGTGTCACATGACTGTATTTCCTAACCGCGAACTTTCTGATAACTATTTTGCCATTGTTTAATTTTGCAACTGTATTTGTGCTAATTTGCAGGAAGGTTTCGTCGTAATCTTTTAGAATTGAAAATTTGTTGCTGTTGTTGTCTAAATTGTACATGTCAATTGCTTCTTTTTCCGAAATTTCTTTTATTGCCATAATTTGAACTAGGTCTTTTTCTTTTCGCCACTTTGAGCACTTTGTACTATTTAGAGCATTGCGGTTAATTTCCCCACACAGGATGCAATTGTTCGTGTTGGAGTTGCATTTGCTGCTGCATACATTTTCCTTCCCGCATAATATGCATCTATTTTTCGCTCTGCACGCCACTTTGGTGCTCTAGCCTTCCGCAATTGTAGCATTGTCGTACTATGGGAATATAATGATTGATCTTTACTTTTACAAGGAAAATATCTATTTTCTCTGGCAATTCACTTCCTTGGAAACCTATTTAAACAGTAAACGTCGGTAAAAATTTGTCCCTATCACTCGGGTCTCTCCTGGTAATTATGGTTACTGATGTCACTTGAATTTCTGATTTCATATTGTTTAATATTTCGTCTTCAGTGAATTCCAGCGGAATTTGCCTCACTACTCCTATTGTATCTACTAAACTTCAAGTAATAAATGATCTTATTTGATTTTCTAGAAACTCTTTATTATCTAAGCTGTTGTTTGCTTAATTTTTATATTTGTTCCCATAAAAACAATCCATTTTTCATTTGCTCATTATTTACCAGAGTCGACTTGGAAGTATCCATTAGTACACACCAATTGCTTTTGTGGTTTTTTGTGTATCGCACACTGTACTTTTGTCCTCCGTTATTTGTTTGTTCATTTTCTGCTGCCTTCTTATTATTTTCCTCTTCATTTGTGTTTCGCGTTGCCTTTGCCTGACGTTCCATCGGGTGTATCAACACTTCCCGGGAAATGGCAAAATAAGGAATAGGTTAGAGTAGATCCAGGCTTGTATTGTCACTTTGGTGTTGAATATAAACTATTTAAAACAACGAGCGAAGTTTTATGTTTAGAAGAAATAGTTGTTACCTAATATCAATATTGACGGGCTTTCCTTCTTTTTGAGTTCGAGAACTCAACTTTGGCTTATATTAATGGGAATTGTGATCGCAGAAAACGTGAAAGTATTTTGTTTTGGCGTGCACTTAGGGGAAAAAAGCCTGATGACGAGTATAAGCTCCTTTCCAATTTGATAAGTGAACTAAATCATTTAGTTTCAAATGGAATTCAAATTAGAGAATCAATTATTCCACTCAAAATTGGAGCTCTAATCTGCGACGCTCCAGCAAAAGCGATTGTATGCGTTTAAATGTATTCAAGTGGCTACAAAAATTAACAATACGTTGACTTATGCTACTCAAAACATCACCAAAAGATGTTTTACAACACTAAAACCCCTTTCGAGAATATCCATTTATATATGATAACTCAAGTGCCATTAGACCCGATGCTCCTCACGCCAAGGTCTAGTTAGAAAATTTCTTGTGTGGATATTTTACGATAAAACCAATTTTAAAGTTAGCATTTAGTTAGCATGCGATCAAATATACCGACAGAATTTGAGCGTAAGCCTAGAAGTTGCGACGAATTACCTAATTGGAAGAACAAAGTTCACCAAGACGTTTACTACGAATTTCTTCTTTTGCATTGCAAATTTTCTGATAACCTCTGCTGCGTTTTTCCAAATATAAAAAAAATTATAGTTCTGTGGTTGTAGTCAGAAAAAAATTCCTTACTACTGATAGCTTTTTTAAAGAACCAACTGATTCGTTGACTTCTTTAGGTATACTTGTATGTTTTGTTAATTCTGCCTAATGTAAACTTATAAGCCTCTCGCCGCTTTGCATCCATATAATTTCTATTGTACTCTTGACCCTTCGTTTGTACTTCCTCTGCTTGTGCCCTTATCTATTCTTTATTCTTTGTTGGTTGACTTTATCCCACCTTATACCTCTTCCTAAATCTATAATTTTAGCCATCATCGGTCCTGGCCTTTTATTTACAATTTCGACTTGTCCATTTGCTTGTGGGGAATTAATTTTAAACTTTTACGTATAGTCTATTATTCACTTTTATTCGTATATAATATACGTACAGTATATTATTCTATATTCGAATTCGTTAGATGTGAAACATGTCCCTCTATCTGATACTATATCGAGACCTAACCGCGAAAAAAACTCAAGCGACAAATCTATTGATTTTCGTTTTTCGATGAAAATCGATTAAGAATCATAATTGCCATTCCCTGTAAAAATTTCACAGCTGACTAATATACCGTTACGAACATAAAGTGAAAACAAAAATAACTTAACCGACATTTACTTTTTGTTTACAAACTTCCTGATTGCGTGGTGTCGTTTAAGTTTAATTTTCATTCTTAAGTTTTTTTGGCGGGGTTAGAAAAGTTTACATTTTTGTGTTGATTGCTTTCTAATATTTATTAAAATGGTATGTGGTGAAAGAAAGGTATAGAAATTTCATGTTAGTGATGTGTAGAATAAGATAAAAAATGCAAATCATTTTTGGCTGCTTTTCCCTAAATGGGATTTTAGTGTTATCACTTTTTTTTATTTTAAGTTGCCAACGAAAAGTAGTCTTGTTCCGTATAGCAGCAGCGACTCCGAGCTAGACATTGAGGAAGAAATGTGTGAAGGAAAGATAGGATACAAAGCTCCTAAAACTGTTTCTAAGAGATTGGAAAAACAGAAAAAGCGAAATACCGCAGTTAAACCGAATCCCTGAATCCATAAGAATTGCGGAAGAAACTGCAGCTCCAATTTCACTGAAAAGGACAGGGAGTTATTAAAAGAGCATTTCTGGGGCATGGGCTGCAGCAATAGACAAAAAGATTGGTTGCGCTCATGTATTAAATGTAAATCTGTTGCCAGAAAAAGATCGGAAAGTTCAAAAAGACAATTTAGTTATGAGCAGGGACCGTAACTGTTATGACTTTTTTTCAAAAGAGTCAATAAATAATTGTTATTTTTCCACCGATATATTTTCAGTCAAAAATAAAAGTTAAAATTTGACTTTTATTTTTTCAGTCAAATATAAAATTTAAAATTTTGCTTTTATTTTTTCGGTCAAATATAAAAGTTAAAATTTGACTTTTATTTTTTCGGTCAAATATAAAAGTTAAAATTTTACTTTTATTTTTCCAGTCAAATAAAAAAGTTAATATTTGACTTTAATTTTTTCAGTCAAAGAAAAAAGTTAAAATCTGACTTTTATTTTTTCGATCGAAAACAAAAGTTAAAATTTTATTGCTAATCTATTTGAATGTAACTGTTTAAGATAAAAACATTTTGTTGCTACGTATAAACAAGACATTTGTCATTTGTTGTATAACTTAAACCTTAAATTAAAGAAATTAAATTATTGTCTAGGAAATATATTTACAGAAGACGGAAAATTGCAATTAAAAGGAAGTGAGTTTTTTACTTTGATTTTTTTTTTTATTAAAACATATTGTATTGTAATATGTAAACTGCTATTTTTGACCGAAAAATTAAAACTAAAATTTTAACTGTTATTTTTCACCGAAAAAATAAAAGTCAAATTTTAACTTTTATATTTGACCGAACAAATAAAAGTCAAATTTTAACTTTTATATTTGACCGGAAAAATAAAAGTCAAATTTTAACTTTTATATTTGACCGAAAAAATAAAAGTCAAATTTTAACTTTTATTTTTGACTAAAAATATATCAGTAAAAAAATAACGGCTAATTGCTGACTTTTTTGTAAGAAGTCAAAAAAATATAAGTCATATAGGATTAGCATTCCTTGGCTAACAAGCATCACATTGGTATATACAAATGTTAAAAAAACAAATTCATTCCAGCTAACTTTTTAAATCGAAATTTCGAAAATAACTATTATTTTCGATCCCTGGTTATGAGTACACATTAACTACGACTTCAAAAATATTGAAGTTCGTCAACAATTTTTACTTAAAACACTAAATATATCCCAACAAATGCTATGTTATGTTCTACGCTCTGGAATATTTGAAAAAGGTAGTTCCATTATGATACTTAAGTATGGTTATTTTAAAATTTCCGAAACAAAAAAATCGATCTCAGTACGATATCACGCTCAAACGTAGACCGATAGTGACAGCAAACGACGCCATATTTTTCCCCGCTCTTTTGACATTTCTCTTCAGTAAGGTTTGCCATTTCATCATGGAAAGATATACGATCCAACAACGAGTCGAAATTATTAAAATTTACTTCCGAAATTCGGAGTCAATAGCCTCAACTATAAGAGCGCTACGTCCAATTTATGGTCGTCGTCATTTCTGGCTGAATGGCTTCGTCAATAAGCAAAATATGCGTTATTGGACAGGCAGCAATCCACACGTACTCCATGAGTCAACATTGCATCCTGAAAAAATTACGGTTTGGTGCGGTTTATGGGCCGGCGGCGTCATTGGGCCGTACTTCTTCCGTGATGATCAAGACCGACATATTACTGTGAATGGGAATCGCTATCGCTCAATGATAACCGAATATTTTTGGCCCCAATTGGATGATATGGACTTGAACAATATGTGGTTCCAACAGGACGGCGCCACAAGCCACACAGCGAATGTCACAATCGATTTATTGAAAACCAAGTTTGGTGAACTTGTTATCTCACGAAATGGCCCAGTCAATTGACCGCCTCGGTCGAGCGATTTGACGCCGTTCGACTATTTCCTTGTGGGGCTACGACAAGTCTATGGTCTATGCCAACAAGCCAGCGCTGATTGATGAACTTCGTACGAATATCGAACGTGAAATTGCAGCAGTATCGGCCGATTTATGCTTAGAAACCGTCGAAAATTGGGTTCAGCGTCTGGACTTCTGCAAGCGTGCCCGTGGTGCCCATGCAAAAGAAATCGAGTTCCATACATAATGGCATCGAATGTACTTTCACAGGAATAAAGAATTTAATTCATATCCCAAACCGTTTTTGTTTTATTAAAAAAAAGTTTGTGCGTTCCTATTGCAAGACCCGATACAATGATTTAAAAACGCTTTGTGACAAAAATACAATTCATAAAAATTCCACAGTGAATATTTAAGCCTAAAACACGGAAATACTATTAAAGATAGATTACCAGAAACAGATGAAGAGGATACTAAAGAATAAACCTTATATTACCATGAATTTAATTTTTTTTATTATATTAAATGTTATGTTATGCTATGTGAATTTCCTTTCTATTAAGTTATCCACATTTCGAAAATAAATTTTAAAAAATATGCTGGGGCATATTTCTATGCAATAGTGTTTTTATCTTAACCGACACAAATACACCGCTTTAGCTTGCTACAATGACAGCGAAAAAATCCTACTTCTTTGTCAAAAATTACGAATGCAATGATTGAGATTAGTTAATTACTCAAAGAAAAGCATAAATTGAAAGTTTCATGTTAATACCTGCACTGACAAAACTAAAAAAAACCTTCTACTGAAGAATTCAGTTTTTGTCGCTTGAGTTTTTTTCGCTGTTAGGGCTCGATATGTCTTGGTCTACTATACACTCTGAAATAGTTTTTAAGTGCTACGATTGGTTCTTTTGATGCTGTAGTTTTTGCTGATATAGACGGACGAACTTTGTAAGCGCGTTTATTATCACTAAGACGTGCCGGTATCTTGTATCGGTCCGTAGTGGTCAATATGAATCATCTCAAAAGGCTGGTTCCCTTTGGGGATCATATTATGGAAGCCTTCCTTTTTCCCGCTTTTTGTTGAAAACGCTCTGCACTTTAAACAGTTATCTATATGTTGTAAGGTGTATTTTTTTTCTTATATTCGGAAACCATGTGACCAGTATCATGATGAATACTTGTATAGTACATGCTCTTCCATAGACTTTGGCACTACAAACAATAAATTGTCATCTTTCTTTTTATAAACGATGCCGTTTCTCATTTCATAAAAGCAACTTTCTATATTTTGTAACTCTTCTTTAATTTTCTTAAATTTCCCGTCTTTCTTTGGCAGATAATTAATATTCCTAAAAAGTATTTGTCTCTACCATTAAAACTTTTTTTACTCTACTCAATGTGTCTACATGTTGCATTCTCTTGCCAGCCCTATCTTCCAGATCATAGTCATAGTTTTGAAGCTCAAGTGCCCACCTGGCAATTCTTGGGTTGGTATCTTCCTTATTAAGGGTTAACGTCAGAGAATTGCAATCTGCGACTATCTTGAACCGAATACCTTGTAGGTAAACCCTGCATCTTTTTAGCGCGTAAATTACTGCCAATGTTTCTAATTCGAAGCTATGATATGTATGTTTCGAAAAATGGAACACTGGATCCTGTTCCTTTGAAACAATATCGCCCCAAATGCCAATGCACTTGCGTCGTATATTGCTAACACTGGTGATTCTATAAGTTTTTTCTTAAGCGTTGTAAAAGTTTCAATCTCTTTTTGGCCAAACTGGAATTTCTTCCCTTTTTCACAAGGTCATACAGAGGCTTCGCTGTTGCTGAAAAATCTTTTATAAACCCGCGGAAATATTTATTTATTTATTTATTCAGTAATGTCTAACACAAGTTCAGAACAGACATTTAAGATTAAAAAATAGTAACAATCCAAAATCTTAGTATATATGGAGTTTTATAAAATTTATATTGAAACTCAATTAATGAAACTTAATGTATGTATATAAAACAATTGTGTAGTATTCAACTTATCTTTTACAAAGTAAAAGTTTTTTTAATTGCGTTTGAAATAATTTTTTAGTACCAGAAAGGTTGAAATCCATAAAATTTGAGAAATAGTTAAACTCAGATAACGATCTAATGATTGGAGCATTGGCACTATATACTGTCTTGCAAAAGCCAATACGAAAAATGTTGAAACGACGAAAATGTCTGCAAGGAATATTAAAATCCAATCTTTCTAGTAGAGTAGGGCAGTCAATTTTACCATTGACAAGGTCAAAGATAAAAGATAGTGCAAGAAGAGTTCCCCTATCACTTAATGGAAAAAGACTAATCAATCGACAGCGAGATTCATACGAAGGAGTCTGTTCTGAGAAATTGAAAGAATACAGAGCAAACCGTATAAAGATTTCTTGTACCCTCTCAACACGATTTATATGGACTGCATGATAAGGCCTCCAAATAAAAGCAGCGTAATCTAATTTGGACCGGACAAACGCAGAGTATAATATTTTAAGAGTATATGGGTCAGCAAAATGCGAAGAGTTGCGTCGTACTAAAGCGAGCAAAGCAAGCGAATTGGAGACAGCATAGTTTAAATGCATGATAAAATTGAACCAGGAATAAAAAAAAACACCTAAGTCCTTAATCACATCAGATGAAACAAGATATGTATTATTAATATGATAAGATGTGTAAGGAGGTTTCTGAAGCTTAGAAAAGGTAACTTTATGACATTTTTTAATATTTAGAAAGAGACGATTCATAAGGCACCAAGAAAATAAGTTATTTAGCTCAGACTGTAGGACGGCTCAGTCACTCAAACTTTTTAGTTCAGCATAATGTTTAAGATCATCTGCATACAGAAGAAAATTAGCAGAAGAGAAACAAGAACGGATATCATTAATAAATAAAATGAATAATAAAGGCCCTAAAATACTACCCTGCGGAACACCAGAGGTGGCAATAAATTGATTCGAAGAAACCCCATGAATAACAACTGTGCTGCTCCTTTCTGTCAAGTAGGATTTAATCCAATCCAGGAAGGTCGAGTGAAATCCAAGACATTCAAATTTGGCCACTAAAATTTTATGGGAGATCTTGTCAAATGCTTTAGAAAAGTCCGTATAGATTGAGTCGATTTGGAACATAATCCCAAAAAACTTTGCACTTCCTGAACCTTTGTCGGCATAGCAAAATTTTCTATAGCTTTCAGTCCTTTTTCATCCGCCTTTATGCCTTCATTCGTAATAAAGTAACCTAAATATGATATACTTGACTGAAGAAACTCGGATTTATCTAATCGCAACTCCAATTTATTTTGCACCAACAGCTGAAAAACAAAATCTGACTCACTAGGTTGTATATATTCCTTTACCAAGTATTCCTCGATTATTTTCTGCAACTCTGCCTTTTCGCTATACTCGTATGTTAGTCCTCTCGGAGTTCAACTAAATGGTTTATTGTTTCCTAATGTCAACTTCATCTTATTTTTTATCGGAGGTTCTGTGGGCCTATTCAGCTGCATATATTCTTTAAAGAGTATCTCTTCTATCAAACAAACTAATTTCTTCGCCTATCTTAGGCTCGAACGTGTTCACATCACGTATATCTAACGCCAAAATCTGTGGTATCACTTATCAATTTCACTATTTTCGTCACCCTTACTTTGAGATATATCATTAGTGTTATTCTTATTACTTGTGATCTTATTTTCTACCATACCTTCGTTAATTTTCTTAACTTCATACACATTGTTTTCAGTATTAACTTCTAATATCGTTAACTCAGCATTTCCAATTTTTAGTACAACCGGATAATATATAGACTCATTAGGAACCACTAAAAATTCAATCACAAGATTTTTATTAAAAACATTAACAGAAACATAAATTTTTCTAATTACTTTTAACATAGATTTATTTAAACCAAAAACCTCTTTGATTATACTAATAACTCTTCCCGAGTCAATTAAGCATTCTATAAACATATCTATTTTAGGTTGTGTTAAAATGCTTATATTGAAATTACTTACGAACTTATTATCCGTCGGTTTTATTCTGTATTTACCGCAGTTTATTGCTAAGTGCCCGTGTTGTCGTGATGCGAAGTTTTGCAGCTTTGCTTGCGTCTGTGATTGTTTATCGGGTATTCCCTCAACCAGGTGCTCGATGAACTCGTCGTCGATTAGCTTCAGTGCTGAGCTTAACCACCACTTGTCATTATAATATTCAGAAAATGTTTCCTCAGCCTTCCATTGTCGCCTTTCAAACTTGCACCGCATTTCCAGCCTATCTTCATGTTTGGTGAACACTATCTCCATTGCGTTCAAAAGTTCGTCAACGCTGTTAGAGTACAATTTCTTGTTACCAAGCTAACGCAGCACCCTTTATTTTGAGACGAATAGCGATTACCCAACGTTGTATTATCAATATGTAAAGCACCTCGAAAATGTTGTACCAGTGATTGCCACAAATCAAAATCATCACCCTCGTAGTACTCCGGAATAATTTGCTTTATTACAGTGAATGGAACTTCATTTGTCGTCATTTTGGTGTCATTCTCCAGTACTCGTTTTTCTAGATTCAGTAACTGTATTTCTTTTCTTAAAATGTCTAGTTCGTTGAGGTTGTCGGTATTACGCATCGCCCCATCGTCACCCCTTTGTTCACACACCATTTCGTTGTCACCAACAGACGCTAACCGCTTTGGAACTGCGCCTGCGCTTATATTGCCGTTACTTCGCCGGCGTCGTCACTTTGTATGCTCGTGTTGTCACTCTGCTTCGCTGCCTCTACCTTGTTCGTTATTTCTCCGTTGTCGTCTTGTTCACTTATTTCACCCCGTTGTTCGTAGTTTTCGCTCAGTTGCTTTGTATGCTCACCGATGTCCCTGCTTACCACTGAACAAAGTCCTCTAGCTTCTGCCGTCAGCTCGTTTAATCTTGCTGCCAAGGAAGCCTTAGCACTCCTCCCGCTAATTCCCACAACTTTGCACCACTCTTTTAGATGAAGCGTACATCTCTGGGCCGATTGTATTATCTTGCATAACCTTTTTTATTAATGAAAATCACTTTAATTTAAGTTAATTTTTAATCTCAACTGATTTACTTGATTTTTGTTCAATGTAGACTCAAAATACAAAGACTGCACATGCCGCACATAGCGAGGATCTTGTTACACTTGTGCAGACGGTCAAAGACACCGCCAAAGACAGTCGCAATGCCCAACTGATTCACAACGTCAGTTTGTCAATGCGACTGACATATTTGTATATTTATTGCAACCATATGTTGACTTAGCATATTTTAGAATTATACATTTTAGATTGTATGTATCAGTTCGTAAATAACTTGTAGGTATTAGTGTAAGAATTTAGTATAAAAGAAAGTAAATTCAATAAAGACAAATGAATTAACAATCGGAACTCGAAGTTAAACCATCTCATATTGAATAACATTATATGGCGATCCTGCCAGGAGACAGAACCCGAGCCAGAACCAGTTAAGGAACAACCAAAGCCCGAACCTGTCAAGACACCTGCTAAACCTGCACCAGCAACACCAGCAACATCCACCACGCCTACAGCTGACAATTCGCCAGCCAAGAAGGCAACACCGCGCGGTCGAGGACGTGGACGTTACAATCGCCACCAAACAAAAAACTTAGAAAACTTTGGCACGCCTTATGGTCGCCATCCAAATAGCAGTAATTTGCTTAGGGATTGTTGCATATATCATTAGTTGCCGGTGGGTTTGAGTTTGCATTGTGACTTAACCATTTCTGGACGCAGTTCTCTTGGCAAGTCAAATTCTAGCAAATCACATGTCTGGAGACAAAGCTGAGATTGCTGTCATATTAAAGGCACTTGGAAGATTTAATGGCTTACACCTGAAAATATGATTTTATTTCCATTTCAACTTCAATATGATATGATCATCGTCGCTTTCATTTAATTCTTTAACTTTTCTAGCTAAATAAGTAGAATCATTTTCCGAGTTCCGTATGAATTTTAAATTTGCATAATATAATGCAGAAGATTTCGACTCAAGAGGAGTCTGATAAAACATTTCAAGAAATCGATACACTTTTTCAAAAGTGCGTAGACAAATTCACTATAGCTACGAATCAGATCCTCGAGAGTCGCAAATCCGAAAAAGTTGGATCTAAACCGATTACCATCGAAGAGTATCGGAAAAGGAATAAACCAAATAAAACGGAAGAAAGTCCAAAAATACCTGTCCCCAAAATTGTACACAAAAGAAAAAGGGCAGGAAGAAAAGTAAAAAGACGAGTAGAATTAGCAAAGTTACATCAACAACTTAACTTTGCCACTAACTCAGATCAGAGATTAAAAATACAAGAAAAAATAGAAATGTTAAGACATCAAAAAAAAAAAAAAAAATTTTGAGTAAGTTCGAATGCCTCTATTAAAAGTTATTTACTTTAAATATTCTTTGCTCATGGATAGTGCATTGCCAGATGATCTTGACTACGAAGCAACAGGGAAGCAACAGATACTATTTAAACTATTTAAGACAATTTTGGTCCTATGTAGGAATAGGTAGAGAACCCACAATGAAATACCTATTATATCCTTCCACATTAGTAGAAGAAATAAACAGATTTATACGGAAAGTAAGCCCTGAAGAAAATCAAAAATTGTAAATTAAAAGACATATTTATGAATGAATAAAAATAAAAATTTAAATTCGAAAATTTCACTATTGAATTTAAAAAAAAAAAAAAAAAAAAAATGGCATGGTGGAAGACCGCACTGAACGGTATTTTAGTAGCTATAGCAGGATATGAGGTAGGGAAAGAAACCTCTGAAGATAAAAATAATGAGAACAAAATAGCCAAATTTGAAGCACATCCAATTCTAGAAGATAAAGCTGAAATATCTGATAAATGGTTAGTAATTTTTATATGCGTAAGTACATTTTTAATTATCGCAATTACAATTTTAATAAAAAATCATATAAAGAACAAATTGAGACAATTGAATAATGTCCAACAACGCATCTAATTGGCAAGGAATATATGACAAATTATATGAAGAAAAAGCAAAAGCTGGCAAATCGTACAAATGCTTAAATAAAAATATTCCTATTACAACGGAAACAGTACTAAAGCATTTGAACATAATTTTGGAAGTTCTAAATAGCATAAGACAATTTATCGAAACAGTAAATAACTTGCTTACAGAGGAACACCAAAAAGAAGCATACAAATTTTTCTCAGCAGTTCGAGACAAACTAGTATCTGCTCTAGCCAAACACAATATAGAATTTGTCGTACCAAATACAACAGAAGAGGAAATTCAAATAGATTTTTCATTACTTCTATCTGAACGCGTACCTAGCCGAACCCCCTCACCTTCATTAAGACAAACCACATCGGTGGAAGAATTTAAAACAGACATCCCAATAATAAACGTCACAATGCCACAAACCGTAGTAGAATTTATTAAAACTGCTTCGTCAGTATTACCAGAGTTTGATGGTGAACCAGAAAATCTACATAGTTTCCTAGATGCACTCGATATACTCGAGCAAATCAGGGATACACACGAAGCATTGGCCGTTACCATGATAAAAACAAAGCTGAAAGGTACAGCAAGGAATTTTATTAGTAATGAGACCACAATCGAACAAATAAAAAACAAATTAAAGACCTCAATAAAGGGTGAATCAGAGGAGGTTTTGACCGCTAAACTACTGAACATCCAACAGCGTAGCAAAACTGCTAACCAATACACAGCGGAAGTTGAAAAAATCACAAGGTCATTAGAAGGAGCATATATCTCTGATGGACTAAACCCAGACTTAGCCACGAGATATTCAACACAGGCAGCAGTTAAAGCCATGTGTAAAAACTGCTCTAACGACAAGGTCAAAATGATCATGCAAGCAGGAACGTTCACAACGATGGACGACGCAATCTCGAAATTCACTAACAGTTGTACCGAAATCACTGGCAGCTCAAGCACGATCTTAAATATACGACAGCAAAATCAGTACAGGAGTAATTTCCGTGGAGGTTACCGTAGTAACAACTATGGAAATTACCAAAATAGGAGATACAGACCACAGCCAAGTTACAACAATAATTCTAGATCAAACAATAATAACAATAATAGCAATCAAAGAGGATTACAATCCCGAAATACAAACAGACCATACACACACACCCGTAACGTGCGCAGTTGTACCGAAACGGAAAACCAGGAAACTCCACTTCAAAACTAACAAAAAGAAAAATATGCGTACTTAATCTAAACTTAAACAGCTATATATCTACAAGGACATCATTAAACAATTCATACTCAAATTTTGTAATTGATACTGGAGCCAATATCTCCATAATTAAAAAACAGCAAATAGATAATAAAGAAAAAATAAATACTGAACAAATAACAGATTTGAAAGGCATTGGTCAGGGAATAACTAGCACTTTAGGCACAATCAAAGCAGATCTAAAAGGCGATGACCTTCTAATTTATCATAAATTTCATGTTGTAGAAGACAACTTTCCAATTCCATGTGATGGAATAATAGGCTTAGATTTCATAAAGAAATACAATTGTATTCTAGATTATGGAAAAAGAGAGGATAAACTAATCCTAAGACCATATGATTTCCCTCAAACAATAACAATGAACCTAACAAACTGTCTGTCCGTCAACACAATCACAATTCCAGCTAGATCGGAAGTTAGTAGACAAATTAAAATAAATACAAATAATAAAAACAATTTCATACCACACCAACAACTATCCGAAGGCATTTATATTGCAAATACCATTACAAATAACGAACTAACTTTCGTTAGAAAATTTAGAAAATTTAGACGATTATACACTAATTAAAGCAATCACACACAGTAAAAGTTGCACAGATAAAGAAAAATTAAAAAGATTAACCAAAAATTTTCCAAATTTTGTTAAAGCTCAATTAACATCACTTTGCACAGAATTCATAGATATATTTGCACTAGAAACAGAACCCATTACTTCTAATAATTTTTATAAACAAAAATTATATATGAAGGATGACAACCCAGTTTACATTAAAAATTATAGATTACCCCAAACACAAAAAGGAGAAATAACCAAACAAGTAAATAAGCTAATCAAAGATGATATAATAGAACCTTCAATTTCGGAATATAATAGTCCAATTTTATTAGTTCCTAAAAAATCACTTCCAGGAAAAACAGAAAAAAGATGGAGATTGGTTGTTGACTACAGACAAGTAAATAAAAAATTGGCAGCAGATAAATTCCCGCTCCCAAGAATTGATGACATTTTAGATAACCTTGGAAGAGCAAAATATTTTTCATGCCTAGACCTTATGTCAGGTTTTCATCAAATAGAATTACACCCAGACTCTAGGGACATTACTTCATTCACTGCCGAAAATGGCACATATAGATTCAAAAGATTACCATATGGATTAAAAGTAGCCCCAAATTCATTCCAACGAATGATGACATTAGCATTCGTTGGCCTTAAACCATCTCAAGCATTTCTCTACATGGATGATTTAGTTGTATTAGGTTGTTCAGAAAACCATATGCTAAAAAATTTAAGAGACGTGTTCTCTACTTGCAGAAAATGCAACTTAAAATTACATCCAGATAAATGCTCATTTTTCAGCCAAGAGGTAACATATTCAGGACATAAATGCACAAACAAGAGAATATTACCCGACCCAAGCAAATTTGAAACAGTTCAAAATTACCCAACACCAAAAACAGCTGACGAAGTCAAAAGATTTGTAGCCATCTGCAATTATTACAGAAGATTTGTACCGAATTTTGCAGAACATTCAAGAAAGTTAACTAGGCTTTGCAGAAAGAATGTTACTTTTGAATGGACAGAAGAAGTTCAAAAAGCCTTTGTCTATTTAAAGGAAGCATTAATTAGTCCAACACTTTTGCAATACCCAAACTTCGGTAAAGAATTTTGCATAACGACAGATGCTAGTTGGTATGCTTGTGGAGCAGTCCTTAGCCAAGAACATGAGGGCAAACAGTTACCAATTGCCTACGCGTCCAGGTCATTCACAAAAGGTGAAGTAAATAAAGCAACAATAGAAAAAGAACTGGCAGCAATCCATTGGGCCATAACCTTCTTCAGACCATACGTCTATGGTAGAAGATTCTTAGTAAAAACCGACCATCGCCCATTAACATACCTATTTTCAATGAAAAGTCCTTCATCTAAGCTAACACGAGTAAGATTAGATCTAGAAGAGTACGATTTTGAGGTGGAGTATATAGCTGGTAAAGAAAATCATATCGCGGATGCATTATCCCGCATAACTATTACAAATTTAAAAGATATGTCAGTGGAAGCAAACAAAATACTTAAAATAACAACAAGATCAACAGCTAAAAAGACCAGTAATAAAACTGAAATTAAAGAAAGTCATAAAGAGAACCCCAAAATTTAAGAAGCGCTAAATAAATTTGAAGTAAAAAGACATGTCAAGCTCGTTTTCAATCCTCCGAAAATAAATTTCAAAAAAGGAAAGAAAATTGGTAGCAATTTTGATACAAGCAACCTAATTGTTGAGGATAAGATTGACTTAGGACAATTCTTTACCAGGCTCGAAAGAGAAGCCGGCAATTTAGGACTCGTACAAGTACAGTTGTCCTTAGGGGACAAATTGTTTAAAAAGAATTATACTGCAGTAGGCAAATTTATTGAAATGGGAAATAAAGTTCTCAAAAAGTTAACAATCGCTCTAACCACAGAGGTTATATGTGTGACAAATCCCGGGAAAATTAAAGAAATTCTGCACAAATATCATGACGATCCTATTAGTGGTGGCCACCCAGTAATAAATCGCATGACAGATAAAATCAAGCAGAAATATAGCTGGCTGAATATGAAAAATGGCATACGAAAATATGTAAAGAACTGCATCCACTGCAAGAAAAATAAAATTAATAAGCATATCAAAGAACCAATGACAATAACGGAGACACCTCCGAAGGCATTTGATATTGCACAAATTGACACAGTCGGCCCATTGAAAAAGTCGATAAATGGAAACGAATATGCAGTTACCATTATATGCGATCTAACCAAATATTTGGTAGCGATTCCAGTGCCAAGCAAACATGCAACAACTGTCGCTAAAGCCATATTCGAGCATTTCATCCTGATTTATGGCCAAATAAAAACAGACATGGGCACAGAATACAAAAATAACCTGGTCAAAGAACTGTGTAAATTGTTAAAAATTAAGCATAAAACTTCTACACCGTACCATCATCAGACCTTGGGTACTGTGGAACGCAGTCACCGGACATTCAACGAATATATGCGTGCATACATATCCAGTGACAAAGACGATTGGGATGAATACCTCAGGTATTTCGCTTATTGTTACAATACAACGCCATCGACAACTCATAATTATTGTCCTTTCGAACTAATATTCGCAAAACAACCACCAAATTATGAATTTTTGAAGGAAGATAAAATTAGCCCGGTATACAACCATGAGGCATATGACAAAGAAGTAAAATACAAGCTTCAAATAGCACAGCAAAGAGCAAGAAAATTAATTCAAGAAGCTAAAGAAAAGCAAAAATCCAATTATGACAAAAATAGCTATAGTAAGGAAATTAAAATAAGAGATTTAGTATTAGTTAGAGAAGAGGCCTCCCATAAGTTAGAGAATAGATATACAGGGCACTATAAAGTTAAAACCATTGATAAAAATAACAACTATACTTTAATTCCACATAGCATAGGAGATACTAATAAAAACAAAAAGGAAATCGTAATTCATACACTCAAAAAAAAGTTGTCATCAAAACGATGCTATTTAGCCATCAATATGAAACTTTGGAGTGTCTATTTTTCCTCATTAATCATCTTATATATGTAAATGATATTTTCGAAATTGTCAAAGTGATATTTTCGAAGTTTTCAGTTTTATACTGGCTCATATCAATTTAGTTTTTTTTGTGTTATCAATTTGATGCTCCCTCTTATCGAACGGATACTTATTATTATCAAAACTTGGTATCTTTTTGATACTAATTTTTATCAAATTGATACTCGATAATAAACAATTTTCAGTATCCATTTGATATTTAATTTCATTTTAAATTGATATTATTTTGAATTTTGTGTTTTGCCGGCTCGAGGTCAAGGTTGTGTCGGTAGAGTAAAACAAATGATTAACTTTTTTTTTTTTTTTCTCCTACAATATATTTCGGTTACTCCTGTACAAAGCTCCACGTCGGACGGTGCGGACGTGTAAAATCATTTGCCCTGAAGACGGTTACCGTAGTGTAACCGAAATATATTGGAAGAGAAAAAAAAAAAAAAAAAAAAAGTAAATCATTTGTTTTACTCTACCGACACCCCCTTGACCTCGAGCCGGCAAAACACAAAATTAAAATTGGAAAGGTCGCGAAAAAATCGTTATTATTATTTTGAATAGTAATTTGATACTCGCTATTATAAAATTGACACCAGTTTTTAGTATCAATTTGATATTTATCCACAAAAGTTTCACCCCTCTCCCAAAAAATAAGGCGTTAAATACTTTCTTTTCAATTCTAAAATTTTTTTATTCGTATAAGGCAAAATCCTTTTACATTATGGTACATGTAAATAGGCGGTCCTTCGAAATTAATTACATTGTTAATTTTAGCATTGGTAGTGCTCATTAAAAGATTTTATATTATAGCACTCACTTAAAACATAGAATTCATTGCGATGGCTTACGAGAATATGTTTGATTTTGTGTAAAGTTAAAACACTTGTTCTAAGAGTCAAAAAGTAATCTTTTTTATAAATCAATCCATTGTAAATTAATTTTTCTATTATAATATTTTGAAAGTTTTCATTTAAATTGGACAGTGCATATGCAAAATCTGAAGTTTCTATATTACAAAATACTGTCTTCTGTATCTCATATAGATTTGGAAAACCATTCTCGTGTTGTTCTAAGAATGTTGTAAACTTTGATGCCGCTTTTATACTTAGAGAATATGTAATATTCCTTCTGCACATAACATTTCGTGAATAAATTTTAGCTTCTCTGTGTTTTGCCTCAAATCTGAAGTTCCAAAAGTGCTTTAGAGGACCAGTTCTTCTTATAACTTCTGGATAATGAGTAAGAAAATGAAATTTCGGTTTTAGCGGTTTCTTGAACAAACAAATATACTCTTCATTATGCTTTCGTATAAGACTCGAGAGATTATTTATAATACTAGCGTCAAATTTACTTTGGATTAATATATCAACTATTTTTACCATATTAATAACGTGTTTCCAGACCATGTTATCGACAGGCACTAAATCGCCAATTATTAATGTAATAAAATGCACTAAAGTCATCATTTCACGGGCAGATGTTTTAATTGAAAAATTTTTAAGCTGTTGCAAATTAAAATTAATCGATTTGTTTCCTATTTCTGTTTCACCATAGTCAAACATATTTTTTCGGTAATTGAAATTTTCTAATGTAAACAATTTTTCATTCAAAATAAATTGCAGGAGAATTTCAAAAATATTGTACCTACAAACACCTTCATACAAGTCATGCATAATGTCGACAACAAAATTATCTGTTACATGAAAATGCTGCAATTGATTAAATAAACAGTTCGATTTAATGCCTGTTAACTTAAAATTATTTTGCAAAACCGAATTTTCATAATTTTCTACACTTCTGGAATTTGAGTTAAACGAAGTACTATCTTGAATACTTACTAATTAAACTCGTGTAGCACACGACATCCAAGTTGTTTTGCTCAATAAAATTTAAAAGGTCATCATAGTTTGGAGTTTCCAACTCCTGAGCCACGGCCGTAATTGCTTCGAAAGTGACTATTTCACCATCGTAGTCTATTTTCCCACCTGATGTATACATAATGCAGTTATTAAAAACAATCACATTTTTAATCAAAGTAAATGTATACATACATAACATACATACCTACATACATATATGTATAAATGTACAGCCAAAACGTTACAATATACATATGTATTATTTGAATCTATTTCACTAAAATGTGTAAATACGAACTGATCGCGGCACAAAACGACAAATAATTAAACACGAATAGCTATCGTCTTACGCACGAGCAGCCCTTTTCGAATTTTCGAATATACATTCTGGAATAATGATACGTTAACAGTTTCAATTTGATACTGTCGCTTATGAAATTAATTTCATGTATATTAGTTTGATATTTTTGAGGATAGAAATGATAAATTTATTTTTCAAATAAATATGCTTAATAGAAATTTAATATTTTTCGTTGCTATATTGAAACCAGGAAAAATGAACAGGTCTCAATTTGATATTGTTAAGGGTAAAATGTATGTTTTTCCTCATCAAATTAATAACCAAAATACAAATCTAATATTCTTCAATATACTTTTGATATTATATATGGTTATATTGATACCGAAAAAATGATACTGTTTAAAGTTTTATTTTAACACAACGCGTATTAAATTAATAGTGATACTTTTTTTTTTGAGTGTAAGAATAGGCTTAAACCAATTTAAAACCTTTAAAAATAAGCAGGGCACTTTATCCATAATAATTTAGTAATAACAAAAAATACATAAGCATTCCAATTTACTCAATCTTATATACGGCACAAGTCAAAAGAAAACAACATCAAATATCAGATAAAGTATACAAACAAACACAAAAAAAATATATGGATAATAATAATAAAAAAAAAAAAAAAAAAAAAAAAAACACGTAACAAACCAATGATAACAAGATCCTAAAACAATTAAAATTTTGTCAACCCAAACAAACATCAAGCGGTTCATTGAATCAGTCAAATAGATATGTACATATATAGTTGACTACAAATATATATCTATTTTTTTTAATAGGGAAGGTGTAGCATTACATAAACACATCGCCCTTTTCTTTTGGTGTCATGTGCACACAAATAATGTATAAACAAATATGAATGTACACAAACAACATTCTACCCAAATTAGATACCTTGAACTCAGCGAGAGTTTATACAAAGACTGCACATGCCGCACATAGCGAGGATCTTGTTACACTTGTGCAGACGGTCAAAGACACCGCCAAAGACAGTCGCAATGCCCAACTGATTCACAACGTCAGTTTGTCAATGCGACTGACATATTTGTATATTTATTGCAACCATATGTTGACTTAGCATATTTTAGAATTATACATTTTAGTTCGTATGTATTAGTAATATATACATATGTAGGTATACATTTTAGTTCGTAAATAACTTGTAAGTATTAGTGTAAGAATTTAGTATAAAAGAAAGTAAACTCAATAAAGACAAATGAATTAACAATCGAAACTCGAAGTTAAACCATCTCATATTGAATAACATTATAATGTATACTCCATTGTGAATAATTACTAGTGAAAAATCTTAGCTATAGACGTCAAAATTAGGCCCAGCTGAGATAACCTGATTTGGAAGGATGTATTTTTTGGGCACTAGAGACCGTTTTTACACAGAGTTGTTTTCACACTGTCCAAAAAAATGTGTAGTAGAAACTGTTGGCGAAGTAGCAAATATGAAAAAAACTTCAATTGTATTGAAAAAATTGCAATATAAAAGTGCATGGCATTGAACCTTACTTCGTGTGTACGTTATAAATGTTGTTAAAATTCGAGTTGAATAACATTTTTCATTAAGTTTACAAATATTTTCTTAGCTACCACACAATACAACATTGTATTCACAAATTTTCCCAAAATACAACAGTGAAGTCGATGTTTTTTTTCATATTTCTCTTTCACAATTTTTTTCGTGTAAAAAATTCTGCTGCTCAGTAAGACAATGTAAGATAAATTTTAATTTTGCTTAAATTTAAACCATAAATCATACATTTCCCCCCTCCCAACAATAGACCTATTCAACCTAGGCGATTTTAATGGAATAATTTCCAGGTGTGGCTGTGTCGGCGGCGGTAGCGGTGGTGGTAGTAGTGGTCAGGAGCTTTTCTTCTCCATGGCGTATCAAGGCTTAGTGGAATACACAACAAAGTAAGACTCGAATCATGATCCATACATATATATTTGGCCCGCTGATATACCAAGGTAGGTGTAAGCTAAATTATTGTATAAAAATGTATCTAATAAAAATTATTTGCATCCCATTGGCTTATAGCGTGCTCATACTTTGGAAAACGTTGCATTGCTTGCTATACGATAGCATGCACAAACTATGCCGTGATTGAAAACAAATGAGGATTTACACAATTTACGGGTCAGGTAAGCTCTTCACGCCTACTTATACATATGTCAATATTGGTATTAAATGGAATAAATTGAAGGCTAATTTAATTTTTTTTTTGCAGTTCCTACAAGAAATAGACTATGGTATTATGCTCAAGAAGCTCACTGAGAAAGGTTCACCGCTGCAATATATGTAATTATTTTAACTGTCTTAATACCATTTTAAAATCATAACTTTAAACAATTTCTTAATTATAAGCATTTTTAAAAGTTTTGTGAATTTGCGTAATGTTTATTGCACATGCATAAGGCATTGTATGAAAATTAAAAATTTTTCCAAAATATGTAAAAATGTTAAAATGAATGCATACACTTATTAAATAATAAATAAAAAAATTATATATGTACATATATAAAAGTAAATAACATGATATTGCTTGGGAATAGCTGCAAATATATAAAAAATATAGATATTGAAAAATCCGCTAAGCCGTTTGGTTTGAATTGAAATGGCCTCCTCCATGCAGGTTTGCATTGCAGTGGTAACTTTTCAGAAACTTTGTTCATGATAGTTTGTACCAATTGGTGCAAATTCTTGGTGGAAATATGTTTACTTGTAACAAATTGAGAAGTATAGCTGATCCCTACATTCTTAACACAATTAACATATAAAATATTATTTCTTGAACTCATTTGATAAAACAAGAGACAGAAAAACGAACTTAAAAAAGAAAATATGAGTTAAAATACATAAGCAAAAATTGCATATTACTATAAGTTTCTGTCTGATTCGTAACAGCATTACGCATTTTCTGACTAAAACTGGCATATTCGGGTGATAACCTTTTCAAAGCATCAATTTCACCATGAATTATGGTCGGAGATGACTGAATTGACTGACCACTTTTGCATTTGCATTTTCAAGCAATTTCATTTAAATTTATTTTCTTCATAGCTATTTTCCAATATATGTAAATATAACATATGTTACACAGTACAACAGCCAATCTGGGGGGTGAGAAATTCCAAGTCAGGGTGATGGTACTAGGTCAGTATAGTAAAACCCTCAAAGGGTTTGGCGTTCGTATGTGTAACTTTTTTTTTTATGATTTTTTAATTTTTTTCCTTATCTTGATGTTTTTTCGCTTAGTTGTAATATTTTGGCAAAAACGTAGTTTAACATAACTCGAGAACCACTTGTCCGCTTTTGATGAAACAAATTTAGAAAAATTAAGAATTACAATTTCTCTAATCTGTTTCTATACGGTTTTCCTATATGTGCAACACTTTCGAAGTTAAAAATGAATGTATGAAGGGGAAAAAGTATTTTTTGCCTAAAAATTTAAATATTTTTTTTTTTTAAATTCATAAAAAATCCAAAATGGAAAAAAGTGCCAAAACTAATTACTTTCGCGTAAAGTCACATAACTCATGAGCAAAAACAGGCATAGATCATGAAAATCGATGCACGCGTTTCTCATTTATTCACAATTAGGTAAATGTATGAATTTCAAAAATTTGCTCCAGATATGCACAACATTATTTGGAGAAAACATTGACACTCACAAGCCGAACTCTCATATTTTTCTACTGTACTAAAAGAGAAATATTGATGTGACAACACTGGTTCTGTTATGTTCACATAAAACATGCATGTCATTATACTTCTTCTCTTTCTCACACTGGTTCTGTGATTTTTGTCATTCAACAAGTGCCGACGAACGCGAACAGTAAAAGTGATTTTTCTCCAGTTTTTTAAAAGTGAACAAAAGAGAACAGAATATGGAACTGTGCAAGCCATATATAAATAGCTTTTGCTACTGCTGTGGTCAATATGTCTCAACACATAAAAAAAGGGGAAATTTCAGTACTGATTTTGTTCAAACATACGAGATGTACTTCAACCAAAATGTTATAGTGAACGAAAATTGGGTACCAAATATAGTGTGTAAAAGCTGCTACAACCACCGTCTAATGGATTGAAAAAATAGAAGACGTGAAAGTATGCCATACGGTATCCCAATGACTTGGACTAATCCTGGCGAAGGTCACAATCCATTGAATTGCTATGCATGTGCGAATAAAGGAGCCGCAAAAAGGATAAGAAAATCGTATAATTACGTTGGTGTTGTAAGTGCCGCAACACCATTGCCTCATTCGGACCACATTCCTGTGCCAAACGCTTCAAGCCCAGATATTTTCTCTTCTACGACTGCTCCGACATATCATGCACGTGATGATCCCCCATATGAGCCATCAGTATCCAATGAGCCAATTTTAATAAATCAAAATAAGCTTGATTCAATTGTTGCCAATTTGGAATTAACACAGCATAAATCGGAAGAGCTGGCTTCCATTTTGAAATCAAACAATTTCTTGGCACTCGGTGTGAAAGTCACAGCTTATCGAAGTCGTCAGGCAACACTCCAAAGTTTATTCCTTGTGAATGATGAAAAAACTTCTGCATATTGCCCGGATGTAGGAAAATTGATGAACGCAATGGAAATAAAATATGAAGCAGATGACTGGAGATTATTTATTGACGGTTCAAAAATCAGCTTGAAGGCGGTTTTACTGCATAAGACCAATAAAAAACCTTCAGTTCCAATCGCCTATAGTACAGAAACGAAAGAAACATATGATGCACTGGAAAATATTTTAAAAATGGTTAACTACGTCAAACATATGTGGCGCATTTGCTGCGATTTAAAAGTTGTAGCAATGCTTTGCGGTCTTCAAAGCGGCTATATAAAATATATGTATGTGCTTTTTGTGCGATTGGGACACACGATTTTCCGGTGACCAATTGCATGCCACTGATGGAAACTCAGAGAGCACAGCAGGTTACAAACGGCCAATATTATTCGTGATCCTCTAGTGCCGCAGAAGAAGATATTGCTGCCTCCACTGCATATTAAACTTGGAATTGTTAAGAATTTTATCAAAACTGTCGCCAAAAGAGATGAAGTTTTCTTGTTGTTGAAACTAATTTACCCGAGACTCAGCGAAAGTAAAATTAAAGCAGGTAAGTTATAATATCACATTCATTTCCCATGGTTTTCAATCTTAACAAATTAATTTTTTCCAATCAGGCGTACTAAATGGTCCAGATATACGAAAGCTGATTAAAAGTGACGCATTCAACAATATTTTGATTGACGCTGAATTGAATGCATGGCAGGCAATCAAAGAAGTAATAGAAGGCTTGTTGGGAAAGCATCGTTCTAACAACTACGATGTTTCTGTCGCAAGGATGTTAAGAGCATTCTCGGAAATTGGTGTCCACATGTCCTTGAAAATCCATTATTTACATCATCATCTGGACTACTTCAGCAAACAATTGGCTACCGAATCTGATGAACAAGGTGAACGCTATCATCAAGTTGCTGTGCCATTTGAAATGAGGTAATACTGATTTTTTATTTTTTCAAACTCATTTTAATAAAACAAAAACTTACAGATATAGAGGCAAAAAGTCGCCGAGTGCAATAATTGCGGAAATTTGCTGGTGGAGTAAGCTTGTGTGGCAAGACTAGGATGATCTTGATGATAAAGAATTTTCAGGAGATGCAGAAGGGCCAACAGTGGAGTCACACATTGAAATTATGTGTGGTTCAGAAACTGATGATAGCGATGAATGCGATGCCACTAGTCCGGAACAACCACCATCGAAAAAGTCTAGGCAATATTTATTAAAATAAATAAAAATAAATAAAGAAAATAAAAATAAAATAGTATAAAAATGTTTACTTTATTTTTTTAGTAGTTTATGGCCAGAAGTCTGGAGTTATTGGGGAAAATTTACAAAAAAAAGGCGATAAATGACACTTTTTTGAATAAAAACAAATAGAAATTGTAATTCTAAATTTTTTTGAGTTTGTTTCATCAAAATCGGACAAGAGGTTCTCGAGTTATGTTAAACTACGTTTTTGCCAAAATGTTACAACTAAGCGAAAAAACATCAAGATAAGGAAAAAAAATTACACATACGAACGCCAAACCCTTTGAGGGTTTTACTATACTGACCTAGTACCATCACCCTGACTTGGAATTTCTCACCCCGGGGCAGGAAAGTACAATATGCAAACAATTTCCAGAAATATTTATCATAAAATTTATTAAACTTTTGTTTTTGTATTTTGAAATCAGAAGTAATATGTAATTACAACACGGCAACCCGTATTGGTTTTTTTTGTGCAAACGGGGTTGCCTTTCGGGAAACTGTGATCAAAATCAGTATTCGGCACCCTGGTTTTCCTGCCTTTTTTTACTCGAATTCTTGTATTCACATACATATCATTTATCGTGCAATTTCTATGTCTGGCAGTTCTTATCAGCCCTTATGTGACATACCATATTAGCTGTGACCATTCACAATGAGAAGACTTTTCACTTGTATTTATTCACAATGGTATATTCAATCTGACGATCTTTTTATTTTCGTGTCTTATTTCTGTCAAATTACCTAAAACTATGACTTATGGTCTAAACACATTATAACACACTTAATAGTAGCTAAAGCCTAGATAGATTAGGTTACATGAAATATAACTATTACTTAGCCTTGCTACACTATTATTTAATTGCTGCAATTCTAATAATTTGGGTGTAGAAGAGGACTTTAATTTAGATAAGTAAAATACAAGTTTGTTGTTTTCCCAGAGGATAATTCCATCATATTAATACCACTGCCTAGTTTAAATACAATATATATTTTTCGAAAATCGCTCTATTGAAACATTATTGATTAAATATTTGTAAATATGTAAATAAAAAAATAAGAAGAAGCTTAAGAATAACTACGAAAATAGGCCTCCATAAATTAAACGCCTTCATACGGACATAGAAAGCAGCTGCTCGAAATGTACAGAGCTTTGCAGTGAAAACTGATGAAACATTGTCAGCACTTGATAAAGATATTTGTGAGGACAGCAAACGTATTTATGTGAATATTATATTCCCAACCTCTACTTCTTAATCAATTAAGTGTATAAAAATCCCTACTTATCATATAGTCAATAGTTTGACGGTATGAAGTTCATAATGAAGAGGAAGCCAAAAAAACAATTTATCTATTTTAACCAAGGAGGTTATTGTTAACTTTAATATCGATGGGACCCACGGCAAAAAAAGGTTGAAAGACTTTAAAAATTTGTATCATATAAAGCTTTATAATTTTCTCCCTTTATCATTATTAGATGCTTTTTGTACTGAAGAACAGGATCCTGAGGATGTTGTTAGGAAAGCAATGCAGTCGGTGAAAAATCAATATTTTTACGACGAGTGCATAAGGAATAAATTGGCATAAATTTAAAAAAATCTGAATTTAGGTTAAGTGTTTTTTAAAAAACCAATGATGCAAATATTAAAATTAAAATAATTACAAGGGAACTGAATTTAAATTTAAAACTCGAAACAGTATTGTTTACACTAAAAAAAATGTTATAGTTACTGCAAAGTAGAAATATGCACATATTTTTATATAACTGGAAACGGACAGGTTTGAAAGTAGTTGATAATTAGACTGATTTTAAACTAATTTTAAAACAACCAGAATTAAAAATAGTTTGAAATAAGTACATTTTATTGACGCTGGGAAAAAACTAATTTTAATGCTATTTCTATCAAACATATTTGTAAATAGTGGAAATCAAATGCTGAGTCAGATAATTGAATTGCTCCTAGAACATCGCCCTGTTAATAAGGTTAGTTGGTTACAAGAAAAAAGGAAGAATTTCAACCACATGTAGTTGGTCAAAAAGTACTTCTTAAACTGCTTTTAAAGTAATTATATTTCCGACAGGGATTGTATGCAATATTAAATTCTAATTTCATATTGCTAGGCTATAAAGGGTCTTGCAATAGGAACGCTACAAAAGTAGACCGATAGTGGTCAGCAAACGACGCCATATTTTTCCCCGCTCTTTTGACATTTCTCTTCAGTAAGGTTTGCCATTTCATCATGGAAAGATATACGATCCAACAACGAGTCGAAATTATTAAAATATACTTCCGAAATTCGGAGTCAATAACCTCAACTATAAGAGCGCTACGTCCAATTTATGGTCGTCGACATTTCTGGCTGAATGGCTTCCTCAATAAGCAAAATATGCGTTATTGGACAGGCAGCAATCTACACGTACTCCATGAGTCAACATTGCATCCTGAAAAAATTACGGTTTGGGGCGGTTTATGGGCCGGCGGCGTCATTGGACCGTACTTCTTCCGTGATGATCAAGAACGGCACGTTACTGTGAATGGGAATGGGATATGGACTTGGACAATATGTGGTTCCAACAGGACGGCGCCACAAGCCGCACAGCGAATGCCACATTCTATTTATTGAAAACCAAGTTTGGTGACCGTGTTATCTCACGAAATTGCAGTCAATTGGCCGCCTCGGTCGTGCGATTTGACGCCGTTCGACTATTTCCTGTGGGGCTACGTCAAGTCTATGGTCTATGCCAACAAACCAGCGACGATTGATGAACTTCGTACGAATATCGAACGTGAAATTGCAGCAGTATCGGCCGATTTATGCTTGAAAACCGTCGAAAATTGGGTTCAGCGTCTGGACTTCTGCAAGCGTGCCCGTGGTGCCAATGCAAAAAAAAATCGAGTTCCATACATAATGGCATCGAATGTACTTTCATAGGAATAAAGAATTTAATTCATATCCCAAACTGTTTTTGTTTTATTTAAAAAAGACTTTTGTAGCGTTCCTATTGCAAGATCCGATATTTGCTTTGAGATGCTGGTTGTAATCAACGACCCGTAGTTGAGCAATACGCAATATCTATGAGGGCAAGACGGTGAGTATATCGTGTTAATGTTTTGTTTAAAATACAAAAGTTCACCATGAGCCAAGGGTGAGCTTCAGCATTCCCATTGGGACTGCCAGTCGTGGTCATATTTCCTTCATGGAGGCTTATGACAATTATAGTTCATTTCAAGGCGAGTTCATATAAGGTGTAGTTACTATAGCAGCCGGTTTGATTTTTTTATTCAGCTACATGTCCTTTGTTTTTGCGTTTGCGTATAAGCTTCCAAAAGCCGTAAAAACATAAACAAAGTGTATGTAAATTTTGACAACTCTCACGCAGAAGCAAAAACAAAATACATAGGAATTTTGTAGGTGTATTTATAACACCACCTTGCATGATTCAATAATGAAAGGTTTGATACATAAACAGCTTTGCTCCCCACTCTTCACATGACGTCTCCCGTACCTAAAACAGTGTTATTTCTTTGAACATTTTTGTATGAATCTTATCAAATAATTTTAAATAGTAGTAAATTTAAAAAAAAAGGATCGGTTTCACTGGTTTGTTTGTTTTGTTCTGATTCGTTGACAGTTTATTTGAAAATTGTGAAAATTTGAGTAAGTATTTTTTAAAAATTTCAATATTTTATTCTTAAACCACATATGTATATATTTGCAATTCATTAGGAAACTTGTGCGTCAAGATCGTGACTAGTGTACCAGTGACCGTTTCTCTGCATCTTAACCCTTTTGGCACGCGTAAGTACTTGAAAACAGTATGTTACGATTATTAGTGATCACTTTTTTTATAGGTTTTTTTTGCTGAAGTTCGGCGCTCGTTCGTCCCTGCTTATTTTCACCTCCACCCCTGTGCGAGCATTCTTTTGCATCGAAGCCTGTGAGTGAGCAGCCTCCGCTATTCCCTGTCCTTTTAGCACTTGTAAGTACTTGTCAGCAAAATTTGGTTTACAAAAATCTCTATAAGAGCATGTGAAAACATTAATGCCGACCGTTGTCTCTGTATATATAGGTTGCTAGTAACGTCTGTTCCTGATCTTCGTGAACGGCGGGAGAAGAATACCCAATCATATCACCTGTCCCGTTTGTATGTAAGTTGTTTAAAATGTAACTGGAAAACATATACATACATACAAATAAAATACACATAAAATACATATTGTCTTATGTAAACGAAATGTAATCCAGTGAATACATATTACATATTATTTATTCTATACGGAAGTACTAGTTTTTGCGTGGCATTTAATTACTTTATATAAGGTAAAATATAACAGCATAGGTAATAGAAACAATAAACTGATTTTCCAACAGAAGCAGTGCCTACTTTTTTTAACTGTGTTAAATGCAGCCTTAAATGTTAACGGGGACACAATGGGTATTTGTACCACAAGTACAAAAGCTAGTAAAGTTGCTGCTTTGACCCTAAAAGAAATGCTATTCCTAGTTGTATAACTTTGTTCACGTGACGGTTGTTTGTAACAGCCTAAAGTAACCGAGATAGATATAGGCAGGTGTACTTATATATATACCACAATGTTCAGAATGAAATAAAAAAAACAACTCAATCCGTTTTAAGTTATTTAAGAAAGTTATCGCATTTTTAAACACATGTGTTAAAGTCTTAAACTGAAGAATCTAATCTTAGTTTACTACAAATTTAGTAAATTCAATATGCCAAGAGCAAGTTGCGTGTTGTGCCATACGACCTGGACAAAAGAAGGAATCAAAATGATACATGTCCCTAAAAACGAAATGAAAAGAAAAACTTGGTCTAACTCGTGGGGAGTCGACTTAACGCCTACCTCGAAAATTTGTTCCCTTCATTTTTCGTCATCCGACATTTTATCTGGATCAGATCGCAAAAGAACGAGGTTAGCCTATGATGCCTTGCCAATACCGATTGATATCCTAAATGAACGGCAAAAAGATGAAACTTCTCCCAAATTCATCGATATTTAAATCCAAACCGAGTAAATATAGAATTAAAATATAAAAAACAGTTGATATAAACTTTCTGGTTGTAGATCATATGAAGACTGTCGTGTTGCGTCACTTGAAGTGTAAGTTGCCAAGTTGAAAGCGCGAGTTATGAAGCTAGAAAAGCTCGAAACTCGTGTTTCATCCATTTTTACGGAGGGACAAGTACGAAAACTTGCATACCCTGAAAAAAGAATTAATTTAGCATGGACAGATATTTCTTCGGCTATTGATTTGCATGCAGCTGGACCAAGAGCGTATGCCCATTTGTGCAAAAATGGATTTCCATTCCCATGTGAATCGACAATACGCAAGTGGCTGCAAAAGGTAAAGGTGGATGAAGGCATTTTAAATTTCTCTTTACATATTATGCGAAGCGCAAGTGACACAGTACCTGTTGCCGACAGACTGTGTATAATCAGTTTTTCAAAACTCGCATGTATCAGCTTATAAAAAATTTGAACAAGCAAATAAAAAAATAATGAAGAGGCCCATTTTCTTGTGAATGGAGGGATATTTGACTCCAGCATTTTACAAACTATGTACTACATCTACATATGTTTTATAGATAAAGAAGTAATATACATACATATATATGTATAAGATTCCTTATAAAATTACCGAACAATTTCTAAGTTCTTTGTAAATGTTATTGACTGAATGTTCTGTTATTTTTGAGATTACTACTGATGAAACACACAAACTACTTTCCCTTGTTTGAACCTATCAATAACCTTGTCTTTGAAATCGTATGGAAGACTAAAAATTCGGTTTACGCCGTTTTGACTAATGTCGCGTTTTTCGAAACGGACTAATACGTATGTATATAAATTAAGCGTATTAAAGAGTTTGGGGAGTTCAGATAAGTTTTGGTGAATCAATTCATATGGCTCAGTATATTACATGGCTTTCAAACAAGTTTGTGTTGTTTGTTTTTTATAAGAACAAATAACATAATCACATGTGTTCATATTTCATATATTTACCACTAAATGTTTGTCAATTAAAATAATGAAAGAATTTCCAGTCAGAAAAATGCATCAAATATTTCGTAGACTTCCAAACATATTTTGATTTTGTGGAGCTTACATTTACCACTAATTACATACATACTTTGCCTACTTTTTAACAACTTTTTCACAAAAAGGGATTACATTCTTCCCTCTTTCTACCTCCATCGCAAATGCAACCTTTTATACTGGAGAGCTAGAAATTAGCTGTCATTACGTATCAAACCTTTAATAATTGAATCATGACCACCTTGTATGAATTCGCTTTGGTTCATTTTTAATTTATAGATAAATCATCCAAATAAAAAAATGTCAATATAAAAGCTAAATGCCCAATACGCGATTCATAAATGTGGACCTACTCCGCCGCGTGAAGGGTAATGGAGTGAATTTTGGAAACGAAAACCGTGCCATGTTTTTGATTCGTAGCTTTCATTAATTCATTAATAAAAACTATTTCCAGGTGATTCCGAATATTCATTGGAGTGGTGGCTGATGACACATCTATCAAAGGGGAGCCCATAATTCCGCTACAATGATGCATTGAAATATATAAAAATAAATACAAATATTTTAAGATTGAATTAACAAGTTTTTTATTTCAAATAATAAATACGCGCTTAAATTTATATTCGGCATTATGCATTTATTTGTTTTTTTTTCTATTCCGTGACCTAAACATCCATACGGGTTGGCCATATCCCTGGGGGTTGCTCACGTTGCCCGAGGAGCGCGACGAGGACGCGACAATGTTGAATGTTGTAGTCCGGCTGTAGCTACATACCCATACGTGAATACAACATCCATTTTTTCCACACCCCATTAAAATTCCTTAAAAAACAAAAGGGCAAAACATTATTGACACAAATACCGGTGGCTTGTTAAGTTATTATATACTCTACTTACGACTGAGTTAACATGACTAAAGGAAGTTACAAGTCCTTTTGTATTTATAACTAAGCCAAGATTATTTACTTTTGACACAAATTTATCTATGTACAGAGACGAAATAGCATTACAATTAATATTTATTTTAATTACAAGGAACACATATGATTTTCCACATCGTCAAGAGTTTCTGACAAATAAATAAATTTTGATTCGGCAAAATAGTTCGTGGCTAACTGAGTCAAACGCTTTTGAAAAATCCAAAAGGCATAACTGGGTTAAACGGGTTCATTCAAAATATATCCGTGTATCGTCAAGTATATTGACCATAGTCGTAGAACAGTATGTATAGCTCTAAACCTAGATGCAAATTGGAACTGGAACCTTAATTTGATAAGGTAGTAATATATTAGATCCGGCATGAAATACTCTAGAACTTCAGACAACACACGCAAGATAATTGATTGAGTCACAAGCACTACATGCAGACTTACTCATAGCTACCAGAATCACTTTTCTAATCTAGCAAAGCATGAGGTCGTGAAGCAATGATTAATATACGAGTCTGAGTAGGTAATATGTCCGGTAATCAAATTCAAAATCAAACTCAGGGACAACACCAAGCGTTTGATCATTACGAGTACGAGGCCACGAGAATATGGGAGGTAAACAGGACGTAGAATCCCGACTAAGAACATTATTGGGAAGTGAGAATATTTGCATTCAAAAAAGAGGGTTTATCATTCCCTGTGACAAGTCCCCAGCATACAGATTGATTGATGCAGGATATGTATATTATGGTGTTGGAGAAGTAAGTTATCGATAGTTAAATCATTTATCATTCGCTAAGTTATAGCGGGAAAATTTTATTTATTTATTTATTTATAATCGAGACAACACAGGGGTTTGTACAGACTCTTAGAAACAATTAAAAACTAATTACCCAATCAAATTCCTTAGTAATAGGTTACACTTATATTTTGTTAAGAAAAAGTCAATGTGGAAAAACTTGAGAGTAAGTTAAATTCTTTAAGGCTCTTAAAATGTGACAGTTTGACGCTAATTTAATTTGCTTGAACCCCACACACCCCCACACAACTTTTTCAGATTCGTTCAAGCCTTTGAATGCAACAACCGTAGTACGGTCTCCATATGAATACAGTATATTCTATAGTAGTTTCGAGCGAGAAAGAGAGGTAAAGAGTAATTTTAGCGTGTAAGAATCAAAAAAATCTATGAAAGTTAGCATCAAATATGATTTTGCTATGATGTAGTTAATGTGGATATCAAATAGAAGTTGGTAATCAAAAATCACATCCAGATCTGAGAATTCCTTCAGGGTGCTTTAATGAATGTTGCCTTATATAGGAGGTAGGGATACAAGAGCGCAACTTATAAAAACATACATGAGAACATTTTTTATATTTACTTTAAGGTGATTTTTATTTATTTTTTATTTGTTGGAAATATAATTATAAATAACCATATTACCCTATGTAAGGCACTAGCTACTAAGGCTATCGGCCTGAAGTAATTATCCTACTTTATTACACGAATAGTAAGTAATTCTAAAATATCTTATATATATACATATGTATGTATATATATTAATTAGTGTGAAAAGTAAAAAGAGGTAGTGGTTTTTATATCTGATACAAAAGACCGTTTTGGTATACAAAATTCAAAATAGCGGTTACATTTTTAGAATAAAATATTTTTAGTGAATCTGATGGTTTTTTATTGCGAAAAATATTTGATCTGGCGTTTTCGTATTTCTTACAATATGTATATGGTTTACCAATAGGGGGCACTTGCACGCCTCGCAGTGTGGGGATGCAGCGCCATCTTTTATAAGATGTTGGTGGTATTTGTGTGTGTTGAAGTCGTAACTTCATGAATATTTTTATTTGGTTAATCGATTATGAGTGCAATGCCGTCTTTGTTGATGGTTGTGTATGTATGGTGGTACGATGACCATAAATCTGCCGACTTTCTTTTTATGCAGGTTTCGACAGTTTTACGTATGTCTGATTTGACATATGCATCGAAAAATATGCATGGCGAGATTCCGTTGTCTTTAGCTTCTGTCTCAGGATGTTCATTACCGTCTATTCTGCAGTGCCCTGGTATCCACATTATTTTAATTTTTGAGTTATATTTGCATAGCTTAGAACGAATTTTTTCCACAAGAGGTTCGTTGCTTCTTGGGCTTTGTAAGGCGTTGACTGCTGACTTACTATCTGCGCAAATGACGGATTTCCCTCTGGTGTTGGTTGCATGTTCAATGCCGAAGTTTATTGCGGGTGTTTCGGCGGTGAAAATGGAGCTGTGTTGAAAAAGTAGTCCTATTTTAATTATTTCTCCTTTGTCTGCTACTACTGCTAGTGAGGTAGTGTCCTTACTTTTGGAACCATCGGTGAAAATAAATGTCCATCCTTGCTGCGCAAGGTTATTTTTAATATTTAAATAGAGTTTTTGGTATACCGTTGCCGGCGTATTTTGGTTTGAGTGTGCGAAGAAGGCAGAGAAGGGACAGTAACTAGCCTCGGTTTCAGTGGAACTGGAATATCCATCGAACTTTGAACGATTTTGCAAATTGAAGATGGTCGTTTCAAATTTCTTATTCTCTTTCAGCGTTGCTTGCATCATTTACCAAAACTGCGTTATTTGACATAAAAAGTTTGGGCATAAGACGAATGGTGTTGTGAAGGATCCGTTCTTAAAGACCTGGAAGTAAAGCTTCTGTAAGAAGATTTTTCGTAGGCGTTGTTGGAAAAGCGCGAAGACTTTTACGTTGCGTGGTAAATCGACATAGTTTTTGCGAGTGTGCTTCTGGAGCACTGCCTATATATTGGTAAACCATAGTCGATGACGCTTAGTATCAAGGACTTAGTTATGCTAATTAAAGAAATTGGATTTACATTGCTATATTTGGAAGCGAAATATTTTATTATATTTAGTATTTTGATAAGTTTTTCCTTTAAATATGCACAGTGTTCATTGTAGGTGAGAGCTTTATCAAATATAATGCCTAGAATTTTTAATTTACAATCATTTTCGATAGTATTATTCTAAAGTTTGCACATGTTTTCTTTTTACATAAATGGATTTTTTTACATTTTGCATAAGATATATTAACCCGAGCTGAGAGCCCATTGGGAAATGTCATCAAGGACGTTAGAAAAAATGTTTCTAACTTTATTAAGGTCATTGTTTTTAGAAAATAATAATACAATGTCAGCATAGATTGCATGTTGTAAGTTGTGTTTAGATATTATTTTGCTTATTTCATCGAAAGCTATAATGAAAAATATGACCGAAATAAGAGATCCCTGCGCTATTCCATTTGATAGGCATACCCTGTCAGAGTATTTGTTATTGACTTTGATTCTAAAGGTTCGATTTGTCAAGAAGCTTTTAACGACGTTAAAAATCCTTTTTCCAACTTTCGATTTTATTAGTTGGCGGAGGACAACATTTCTATTCTGTGAAATGCAAACCCCGTTAAACGTTTCGCAATAATCTTCTCTATTACTTTGCTTACACATGAAAGTAAGGAAATTGGGCGGTAGCTATCAATCGCAGATATAGGTTTGCTCGGCTTCAAGATTGGAGCTATGTCGGCATTTTTCCAGCTTTGTGGATAAATTCCCCGTTCAAAAATGTTGTTGTAGAGTTTCAGCAACCTACTGGTGGTAAAGGGAGGCATATTTTTCAAAATATCGTAGGAAATTCTATCAAAACCTGGTATCTTTCCTTTTGAAGTTTGTAGGGCATCTTTGATCTCGGGAAGCATTATGGGCATTTCTATTTGCGTTGCAGCGGCGGAAATCGTATGTGAGTTATAATCTGCCATATTTAGTACCTGGTTTTTGTCAAATATGAACATTGGATCGAAGTTTTAGTCGTTTGAGTAAGCTGACCAGCTAGAAGAAAATTATTTTGTTATTTCATTTTAATAATCCATTAAAAAGTTAATTTTGTGCCAAATTTGGCTTGGAGATGAGGAAGGAGTAATGGAGCTAGTAAGTTGCTGAAAACTTTCTCTTTTAGCTTTTTTGGAATGGTACCTAAATGCGGCATTTGCTTTTTTATACAATGTTAGATTATTTTCAGTGCGTTGCCTATGCTTTTTGTTTTGCATCTTTAAGGTTTGAAATATTTGTACTCCACCAAGGCACCGGCTGCTTACAACATGCGCTTTTTGTTTGAGGTATACTCAGATGTGAAGATGTACGAATGATTTTCTTGAAGTTTGCTGCTTCTTTATTAATTTTATTCGTAATTGGAGTACTTAAGGATAGTTTTTCGCAGTATGTTTTAAATTTGGACCAGTTTGCTTTTTCGGTTTTAAACTTTGTTGGTTTTTTCAGTTTTTTCTCTATTGAAACTGGATTCGACTGAAGTAATAATAGGGAAATGGTCACTTCCGTGTAGGTTTTTTAAAATTCTCCATGTACCTTTTGGGGATATGCTTGCTAAACAAAAGGTTAAATCTACATTGGTAAAACTGTGGTGGGTGGAAAAGTGGGTGGGTGATCCATCGTTAAGTCCCAGCGGCAAACGCTGCCTACCACATTATATCTCTTTAATGATGTATACTACACTTTGTGTTCAAAGCAGGCTAGCTTACAAAGTGTGCGAAGGTAGTCAACGGCGTTCAAGAAAATGAATTTCGTTCATCTTTCTGTATTTATGTATGTTGTGTTGTGCTGCTATGTCTCTTTGCGCAAATGCATACATATTTACATGTGTGCATGCGTATTATTGTTTTGTCCCGTTATTAGGGGCAGTTATTTTCACATTTTTTGTTTGCTTCCTTGGTTTCTATTTGAGTTGTTAAGCAAACGTTCGCCGGCTGTTGTAGGATATTGTTATAAAAAATCGAGTGTTAAGGTAACGATGTACAAAAATAACTATAAAAAAGGCTTTAGTCCAAGAAATTTAAGGCGTTTAATTAAAAAACGAAAAAATAATAATAAACAAAATGTGAAAAATTTTAATTCAATTGAAAATCCCAGAGAAAATGTGATAGAAAGTTCAGACCGCATACATATGTGATTCTGTAAACGTAGAAAGTATGAATAATAACAGTTTTGAAAGTGTTAATAATGCAAGTGTGGAAAGTGTTAGTCTATCTGAAAAGTTGAAATACTGGTACTTAAAGCATTATCCTAGCCGAAAGTGTACGCGAGATTTGCTGAAAATTATGTCTAGCGCAGGAATGGATGTTCCATTATCAGTGAAATCGTTGGTGGGGACCATCGCAAATGCTGTTGTACGAACGGTGGCACCAGGAACTTATATTCATTTTGGCATGGAAACATTTATTTTAAATAACAAGGAGATTTTTGCTCAGTATAATGAACTTAAATTAAATGTTGGAGCAATTGCTGCTGAAAACGACATGGAAAAGTTTGTAAGTATGTATAAGTAAAGTGCTTTGCACAACTATAGCCTAACCACAAATTGCTATTTTTTGATAGTTTATTTCTCTTTAGTTTAGTTTTCAATATTTTTTACAGTGCAAATATTCACATTAATGCATTTTGCCTTAATTGTTCTAGGTTGACATAATAAAACGAATAATACATCCAAATGGCTTAGCTTCGAGTTTTACACACATTATTGGGGACTCGATAGTAGAAAATTACAACTATGATGGTGTCAATGGAAAACGCAGTTTTAAGGAGTTCAAATCTTTAAACAGAGCAATATTTGGTAAACGTTTTTACCAAAATTACGATTAAATTTTTAAAACTAAACAAATTGTTTATTTTAGAGGCGAATTCGCATGAGGGATACAGCAATAAAGCCTATATACAAGACATCCGGAATGCATTCCGGTTATCCAAAAATAGGCTTTTCAAAAGGAATTATGATAGTCGGCAAAGAAGAAATAAAGAAAACAGTAACAATCAGCAACTTGACATGTCTATGTGATGCATATGTATTGTATGTACATATGTATATACATAAACCTCGTATGAATCGAATTTAATTTAATTTCATTTAAAAATAGTGAATAACAATACTTAATTTTTTATAAGTACATAAATATATTCTGAATTTAATTAATTTTAATTTTGAAATAATTTTTTTTAATAAAGAAGAGAAATACAAATTTCACCAGAATTTATTTTTTATACAATTAAGGATGCATAAGTTCGCAAAGTATGGTGTGCGAAGTAGTGTTGAAGACGCCTTCTACCTGCTCCCACAGTAAGCGAAATTGTATACGAGCTGCCTACTACCAACTTACTATGTATGTCAGACCATAGTACACGCCTTTGTTCATTTGATGAACGCCTTAGAATCTCGCTTACTTTGTATACATGTGGAAGGCGTTCACTATACAAATGCGGCCATGCGTTCGAAAATGTATACTAGGTTTGTATATGAGATGGTGCGCTTTACCTCCTTACATGTGTGCATCGGATAATCGCTTCTGTAATCAACATTTTCGCCGCTGGGGTATGACTAGGTTGGACGAAAGGAGTACATCTTCGATTGTTTCCCTCTTTGGTTTTCTGAAGTTGAGCCCCATAGGGTGCTTCATGAATTTAGATCACCTAGGAGGATTATTGGGGTAGAGATTTTTCTGAGTATTGACAAAATTGAAGTAAAGGTTTGGCTTGGAGGAATATACATGGATATAAGTGTGAATTTAAATCCTATGTTTATTTCTAATGCAATTGTTGATATATTGGATACAATTTGCAATTTTGTGTGAGGAATCTCCTTTTTGATAAATATGCATATTCCCTGCTTGTTCGACGTATTTTGAATTAAATTGTGGTAATAACAAACATATGGTATTGGTGGAAGTGGTGAGTTGTTAACTGATAAATGTGTTTCTTGTAAAGCTACAATACTAGGGTTGTACTCATTTAAAAGTAGTTGTAACTCTTGGAAATTATTCCAATATCCATTCAAATTCCATTGCAATATGCTGGTCATTGTAAAAAGAAGTTATGGTTATGGATATGGCGATTAATTAGTATTAAAATTTTTAGTAAGTAACTAAATTTACAGATACGCTAAAAATATTAAAGTAACATTTGTGTGTGGTTTTAATTTTCTTTTAAACATTCTTCTTCTGACATTGTTGTATCTTCTGTGGTCGATATGTGGTAGTTTTGTGAATAGAGACTGTATTCGTTTGTGTTGTTGGAGTTTTGGGGATTTTGAGAGTAATTATATAGTAGTGGTCATGGTATCTTGATTTGCTATTGTTTGAAGGAAAGATCGGGTAACGGAATCCTGAGTGTGAATCGAGTGTTTGAGAGTGACGTTGGAGTGTTTCAATATTTGGTGGTTTTGTGTTTTGTAATTTTTATTACTGAACTCAGAGCAGACAGTGATTGAATTAGTTTGCTGGCTATTGTTGTTGAGGTTTCTGTCATTGTTTATATCATTTTATTGTGTCTTGTTGTGCGGATGAGAGACAACAGAGGCGAAAGATTGGGAGTCGGTTAAAGATGGAGTTGAGTTTTTGTTAATTTTTATTGCTTCTCGCATCGTACATTTTTGTGTCAGTTTTATTTTTTGAATCTCCTTCGCTTGAAGAAATTTAGGGAATTTGTTGGGTGTGATCAGAAGAGCAATTCGCACAGAAGGTTCGAGTGCATTTCTCGGAGGAGTGGGGAGGCAAACAACAGTTGTCACAAGCTGGTGATCGCTTGTAAAATTTTGCTGTGTGACCAAGCAGCTGGCAATTTTGCAGCGCATGGGGTTTGGTATATATTGCCTAACCTTCACAATACGCCAAGCAATGCCGATTCTTTCTGGAATGTGGTATAAATCGAAAGTGAGTAATACCACGCCGGTTGGGTAGATGGTATCATTATTTGATTTCTTTTGGAATTTGTAGACACCACCCCTTGGGAACTAAGTTCTCTTACGATTTCCTCCTCAGAAATATTATTTAGAAAAGGCGCGTAATTTGTACCTTTGGTGTGATTAAGGTTTGCATGATATTTGGCTTTGATGGCACAAATGCCAGGAAGTTCCTTAAGGACTATAAATCTTTCTGTAACGATTTTGTTTTTTGCCAGCAAAAGAATATTTCCATCTCGTAGTTCCGAGACAGTTTGAATATCCTTACTCACTGCACAGATCGATTTGTATACCGCAAAACACGAGAAATGCGACAATGGCTTTTTTTTGTCGATGGATTCCAATACAACAAATTTTGGATCTAGTTTTTTGATTGTTGGAAGTTCTAAGAAACTGAATATGTTCGCGTTTATTAATGTTTTTTCCTTATTTTTAACTTTCTTTTTTCTTGGCGTTATCGGCTAGCGGGCAAACCGATTAGCGCGCACTAAAGAAGGCCCGGGGGCCATAACACCAACACTTTGAATATCCTTCCTTGTTTTGCAATAATATTTTTGAAAGCCTATAAGGGGAAAATATATTAAAATAAGGAATTCACTACGTTCACCCGAAACTAGCGAGAAGCACGGAAAAGACACAAAGAGTAAGCCTGTTAGTCGGAGACTGAAGGTGATTTTTAATATACCATTCAGTAAAATAGCCGTCCGCATATAAAAGAAAATTGGAGTGTGCGTATGACCTCAATAAATAAAACGAAAAGCAGAGGACCTAATATTCTACCTTGAGGAACTCCAAAGGACGCAGTGAAAAGCCTGAGAGATATGTTATCTACTACAACCACCCATTTGCAAGACGAAAGGTACGATTTTATCCAAAACTGAAAAATGGGATGAAAGCGTACACAAAATTTGGAAAAACGACGTTTTCTCGTACTCTGGTGAATTTGGATTTTACGCAAATACACGAATCACAGCTGTTGTACTATGTTGTTCGACACGTACCCGCGAATGTTCGGTTGCACACGTATACATATACACACAAATCGCCGTTTCTATTACTAAATCTCCTCTCTCAGTATGTTGCTGCGTGGCTCTTAAGGCCCGTTCACATAGGACTTTTGCTTTGCTTTGCTTCAGAGTTTCGCTTTAACAGATACGTTCAATACATGATGTTATATGAGTCCTGCTAAATACAACGCGAGAAAAGTAGAGCAAAGCAAAGCGAAGCAAAATTATGGGCAACTCTCAACTTTTGTACGCTTTGGCAATCAGCTGTTATCATTTCCATTTTATTTTTATTTAGGCGTGCGTATACACACTACAGACACTCGCGAATTTCAAACATTAGTAGCATAACTACTACTACTTCCATCATATCAGTAAAATTCATTTTTTTATTCTATCTTTAAACAAAACACTCTGAACAAACACAAATCGCAACTCATAACAAACTACTAACGCAGAAACTGTCAAAGCGTTCTATGTAGCTGACCTTCTTCTACGCCTCACGCTTTGTTGTTAAAGTTCGAACTGCCAAGCAAAGTGAGGAAAGTTCTATGTAAACGGTCCATAATTTTCTTCTAACTCTTCTTACAGATTTCGGTTGTCATCTCTCCTACGTACTCTTTTCAACATACGTGTATTGCTGTGCGGCTTAAACTCATGTTTCGCTTATAATAACTGCCTCAAATATGCAATCTCCCACTTTATCTTTCATTCTTCACGATTGCTATAGTTTTTCACCTTCAGCTTTATGAAATTCAAATCCCGTAGGTAACTTAGATAAAATTCTGGTATATTAATTAAAACTTTATTTTCTGCTGTTTTTCCACAGTACGGCTGTGCGACTGCACTGCGTCGATATTCCCGTCACGTTCGCTTCACTGAAATGCACCCTTGAGTCTAAACTTGCATCATGGCTGAGACCTCAAAATTTGTAGGAAAATGAAACACAAAGTGTTTTATAAACATGATAATATAGTGAATACGGCTTTATTCAATCAAAGTACAATGGCAACTGTCCTTCCTGTTCGTCGTGTTTGTAGTCAGTATATCGTCTTCTTCGTCAAGTCAGACGTATTTTCGTCTAGTCAGTAGGGTTGCAATTCTTAGTAATCAATACGTTTGTCCGCTTCTGGTTACTGGCCATGAGTCACTCTCACATACATATCTCGAAATGTCGGAAAAATTTAATGTCATACACTGCAATAAGAATAATTTCTTCTGTTTGCTAGAAATAAATATATAATGAAATAAATTTTATCTTTTTTTCTTTAAAAAAATTCCTACTATGCTCTGTTAACTTGCCGCCCTCAATTTTTCCCCTCCATTAGAAATGCGGTGAAGGGTATAATTGAAAACTTGTAGAATTTTGACAATTCTCTTCAAACTTCCTTCTAGAGACTTCTCTGCAATATACATACATACATACGTTCTATACCACCAACTAAACAATATAGTGCAGAAAAGCAAGGGAAATGAAAATGACAAATGCGGAAATGTGTACTTATGTATCACGATGCAGAGAAAAGAAGGTGACAGCAAAAGCCCGTCCGTTACTTCGTACTTGCCTCGTTTGAATGATTGACGTCACAAATGGCTCCTAAAAAGTTGATTTTTTTGAGTTTTGAGTGATTTTGCAAAACGTTAAACACAGAATAATAAATGTGAAGTGCCGAGCTTTGTATTGTAATAGCTGCAGCGAAAATAAAAGCCTAAGTGCAGTTATCACCTTGCTTTTCTTCTCGCTATTCCTGCGGTATGAACATCTGTACGTGTACGCTGCCGGCGTTGTCGTAATTCTATCATTCTTGCTTGACATTAAATAACAAAAAATGGCATAACATTAGTTATCATAACATAAAAACAGTTGTTTGCAAAAAAAGAAGATAATCAACGCGATACACATTAGAGGGCCTAAGGATAATGGAAAGAAAAGGAAATGAGATGGTGGGGATATTTAGTATTTTAAGTTTTCAACAATTGTAGTGTCTCAATGTTAAAAGAGTGTGCGTGGATTTGTTTTCAAATCAATCTGTGCATTTAAAAAAAACCAAACCCAAAAACCAAAACCATTAAAAAAAAATTATTTGGGTCCCTGGTTGTTACTATAGTGCATTTTGTTTTGTATAAGCCCATTTTACTAACATCAGAATAAAATCGTTTAACTGGTTTTTTCTTAATTTGTTAAAACCTTTGTCTGAGAAGTATATACAATCGTTTTATATTAAATATAGCAAAAATTTGTGATTTCCTGCAACATGGTATTTGATGTCGATATAATTTTGCACTTTGGCTAAATTTTGTCATCCAATTTGCACAAATGGGGTATCGTTTATAAGACTATAAGGCAGATAGTATTTCAATTTAATTATCTTAATAATTTTTCCACAAAATATTTTATAAACGCTTTACTATAATCGTTAAAAAGACTGGAAATATAAACATATCGGATTTGACTTATATATATATGAGGTTTTAGTACCTTTTAAGGATTTTTTTTAATCTTCCACCTCCATTACATCTGTGAAAAAAAATATCACATTTACGCCCAATTGCTCCAGTTTGAGTATGAATTTTGCTCATGCGCAAAAGCTTGTTATGCTTAAATTGGAACGATACTTTTAATTTGGAATGGTTGTACAATAATAAAGCCTCTTCAAAATATTATAGGTTATAGTAGCCGAGTGTGTAGTGTCCACGCGTTTATTCGGTGGGTCCCGGGTTCGAATCCCGACCGGGGCAAGTAATATCAAAAATTATAACATTTTTTTCTAATATCGGTCGCGGTCAAAACGAGCTGGCAATGATGCAAGACAATGTCTACCAAATACTTATAAAGAAAATTAATTTTTTTTATTAAATTAAATAAACAAATAAATTATAAACGAATCGCTTTTTTCCGATAATGATGCGAAAGTCATTGAATATATTGTGTCTACGATATTAGAGACCAATTACACCAAGCATTTCATTGTTTACAAGAATCTGCAAAAAGTTTAAAAAATTCAAAAAAGTGTAAAAAAGGAAATGTACTTAGCCTGGATTACTGGATTTTATATGCTGCAAGGCAATGTCTGGGTCAAGGCGAATTCATATAAGGTGGTGTTACTAGAACAGCTGATTTGATTGTTTTTTCCATCTTACGGCTTAAATTGCCAAGTTCAAATTTATATTTTTATTCTGATTGTTCTCATTGGGTTGCGATATAAGTCTTTGAAATAATTTGGCAGCCCAAGCAGCAAAAGCAAAAATAAAATAGATGTACAATTTCGTTTTTGTACTATTGCTGCTACCTATAACGAATTCGCCTTGGATTATGGAATAAATTATGTAACTCTGAGTTACTTATCTCTTTATTATAAAGTGGGCCTGAGAATAAATATAAGCTAGTATAAAATATACTTTTCTAATTCCAGTTGTGGTATTTATGTCTAAGCCGATTTCTTGCAGCTTCTTAAACTTGTAAGACGTAAGAACAAGTATTCTCCAAATTGTTTTTTATAGACAGATTTAAATATGCAGCCACAAATATATTGCCCAATGTTAATAACAAATGATTGCCTACTATATTATTCACTTCAAACTGATCGTTAACTAGGTTGAAAGGAATTACAATTTTGTTTTCAAAATTATGCAATTCTTCTTTGCGAGATTCTGAGTTCACGTAATACGCTATTTTTAATTCACAATTCATTATTTTCATATTCTACAGCGTTTCATCTCGGACATTAGATATATCTGTTATTTCGATATTTACGTTAAAAATAATCAGTTTTGCAAAATTTTTACTAAAAACAAGGTTTTTGAAAAATTTATTCTCCGTGTCTAAATATATTGCGAAAAGGATTTGAGCAAAAATATGGAAAATTTTTTGGGTTTGTGATATATTAGCAGAACCAAGTGAAAGAGAAAACACTCGAGTTTGTTGAGCTTACTGTCATTTATTAGAAATTCATTAAAATATATAGAGTGGCTTAGTACTAAAAGAATGTGAACATGTGTACGTGGGTTTGAGTTGTTCTTGTATCAATAGAGATACAAGGCGGTAACAGATGAGAATGAGAGTGATTAACATATCTCTTATACCAAGTCACATACCAGAAGTTAATGTATGTTAGGGTGACTCGTTTTTACAAATACTCTATATGCTCCTCCTAAAGTTGTTGTAATATTTTAAATGTACGAAATGAAAATTAATGCAATATGCAAAAACTGAAATGAAGATGATTTTAAATTGAATTAAAAAAAATTCGAATTGAACAACAATAAAAATAATTTATTTTGATTTTGTAACAACTTCATTGATTCTGATTACTCTACCTCTCTTCCGTTGTCCGTATCTTGTATGGTATCATTGAAGAGTTTTCGTTGCTTGAAGAGATTTGTGCACTGGTTTCACTGAGTTGTTGGTTTTGTGGAATATTTTGTCCTCTGATTTGATCTAGATGACGTTTGATCACATAATTATTGTGTGGAATAACACAAAAATATGACTGAGGCCCATATTTTTCTTTTATTATTGCCTCAGTGCGACTACTCGTACATATGCTTGGCAGGATTACGATATCATATACCATTACTTTAAAAATGTTGTATTTCGATTTCCTTTATGGTATTATGTTATTGTTTTGAGAGTTGATCGGGTTTCGAGTTTTCTACCGAAGAAAATTGTGCTGGATACTCGCCTGTACTGCAATGCGTCATGTTTCGATAATCCTAAATGCGATCGATGGAGCTCATTTATAACTTTTGATCTTAGTTTTTGTAGAATTAATGTTCTATATCCCCATAAAATACAACCATATTCAACAGCAAATTGAGTGTACTTTTCTCTGTAAGGTGTATGCTCGTTGTCTCTAATATTATTTATGCCATTTTGATAACATCGTCTCACGAGATATGTCTTTAAAATCCGTATTAAAATGCGTTTCAATTAAATTGATGTATGAATTGTCACCATTTTTATTTGCACAACATCTTTGTAGCATTTTTGAAATATGGCTTTTTTACATCACAGTACGACTTCATTTTTCGGACCAAACTTGTACACCTTTGCTCAATAGATGAGAAAAAGGGGGCATAATCTGTGCAAAATTCCGAAACATTGATAGGAATAGGAGCAGAAACGACGCTCGCAATACGATTGTTGTTTTTATGTAAACCATTTTAGTCTATGTTAAACCCCAAATAGAAGATTTTGGGCTGGAAAAATACGGACTTCAAAATGTTGAGCTTCAATCCAGACGACTGTAACTTTTGTAGACCCAATTTTAATATTCTTATATGCGCTTGCGTATTTCTGCCAGTAACTGTAATGTCATCTTGGTAAACTACTATGTACATATGGAATTTCCCTTAACAAATTTTCCATAGTTTTTTTGTTTATTAGCAACAACTCAAAATTAATGGAACGTAAGAACGAAATACCAACAATATCTGATTTTGTTTTGCTTTCAAACACAACCAACGCATCGTATTCACCAACCAGTTTCAACTGATCTCCACTAAAATCCACATAGAAATGACATTTGCTCTCTTTGTATTTTCAAGATTGCGATTGATGATTTCGCCAACCACAGTGAGAACACGCTGACCTCTTTTCACCCTCTCCTTGGTTGTCTCTGCCAGTGTCACTACCACCTTTTCTGTTACCAGTGCTACCGTTTCCGCCTCTGATGCCTCTACTGCCGTTAATTTTCTTTTTAAATATTTGCCGGTTGACAAAGTTCACTGCACTTTGTTCTCTCCCTGCTGCTTTTGTTAAATTTTTCGCTTCCATAATCTTCGCCTTCATTAATGCACTTCGCAGGGTTAGATTTTGATCTTCTCACATAACCTTTAGAAAATGAAATTTGGCAAGCCCATTACAAATTGATTTAGAACAAATGCTTCTAAATTAACACCAAATCGGCAATTCAACGCCAGGGTTTTAACTCGGGTGTACCATTCCGCAACCGATTCACCATCGTTTTTTGTTGCTACGTGAAATTTCTTCCGCTTCCTGAACTCAATCGTTGGTGGTGTGTACTATGTGTCCAATATTTCACAAATCTCATCAAAATTTTTCGAAACAGGAGAAGCTGGACTACACCAGCTATGGAACAGTTTATACGCTACGGCTCCAATTGATTTTAACAATATCGACATTATGCTTTCTTCTGTGCAATTAATTGTACAAAAATGGATGTCAAGGCGCTCTTTCCACATCTTCCACGACTCTACATTAGAGTTTAATTCAGCCACATTAGATGTATAGAACACAGCAATTTGGTTGGTGTTGAAACTTTGATTTCCCTGTTTTTCTATTTTAGGTGGCATTTAAGTATTTTTTGTTTGTTATTTATTTTGTTCAATTACGTTTTTATATGTATTTACATATTTTATTCGTTTTTGGTGTTACATGTATTTACATATATTCACTTTCAAAAACTCCGTTATGTTATTGTTGTTGCTTTTCGTTTCATTCTCGTCGCCAATATAATATATACATATGTAATACATATATTAGCACAGCCAAGTGAAATAGGAAACAGTCGTGGTTGTTGAGTTCAAATGCTTACTGTCGTTTATTAGAAATTCATTACAATATAAAAAGTGGCTTAGTACTAAACGATTGTGAACACGTGTACTTATGTGTGTTTGCAAGAATGATAGATAACCATATTACGACAACGCCGGCAGCATACACGTCACATAAGTATGTTCATTCCACAGTTCACATTTATTATTCTGTGTTTAACTTTTTGTAAAAATAACTCAAAACTCAGAAAAATCAACTTCAACGAGGCATGTTCGAAGTAACGGAAGTGCTTTTGCTGTCACCTTCTTTTCTCTGCATCGTGTGGGGGCTTGTGTTGTTCTTGAATCAATGGAGATACAAGGCGATAACAGATGAGAATGAGAGTGATTAAAATATATTTTATAAAAAAGTAACATCAGAAGTTAATGTATGTAAAAGTGACTCGGATTTACAAATACTGTATAGTTTTATTTGTAGGTTTTAAACTGTATGTTGGCATATGTATTGGGTTATTTCGCGGTCATGTCTGTGGTGTGGTGGATGGGGCCGTGTGTAGAAGTCCGCGCAAGTGGGGAAAGTCTCTGATCGCCATTCACCTGTGAGTGGGCATAACTATTCTTCTGCATACGGTTCAAGCAGCTCACAACTTTCGGGTGATTTAACCCAAGTGCCCTCTGGGTAGCTCCCGAACATCCGTTTGGGGCACCTGTTTAAATGCAAACGTTTAAAGGACTGGTGAATGTCATCGTAAAGGCAAAGGCTGACATCACCGCCCTTCAAGAGATGCGGTGGACATGCAAGGAATGAAAAGGATCGGACCTTGCGACGTCTACTACAGCTGTCACGTAAAGGAGCGCAAGTTCGATGTTGGATTTGTGGCCACATTTCTCGCTCATTACCTACCGCCGCTGAAGAGGTCATTGGTTTTCAGCGAGCCCGAAAACACGACTGGGACGATGAGGAATGCCGTGCCGTCATGGAAAAGAAATATGCTACCTATAGGGCCACGCTGCGATCTGTCGCAACGCGAACCGTGCGGGAGAGATATCGGGAGTTGAGGAAAGGAGCGATGCGCATTTTCCGAAAAAAGAAGAGAGGCCTCTCTCGAGATGCGCGAGTGTCAGGAGCTTGAGATGCTAGCCGATAGGAAAAACGCCCGAAAATTTTATAAGAAGGTAAGGCGGCTTACAGAAGGATTCAAGACCAGGGTAATTTTCTGTAAGAATGAAAACGGCGACCTGATGACTGATCTCCAGAGTACACCCAAACTGTGGAGGGAGCACGCTGCGCGGAAAACATTGAAGATGATGAACCGAACCTTCAATAAATGAAGACGGAGTCGAAGTACCGTTACCCGACCTGGACGCAACTCGAACGGCACTAGGGCGGCTAAAAAACAATAAGGCCGCTGGTGCTGACGGACTGCCAGAAGAGCTATTCAAGTGCGGCGACGAGGGACTGGTAAAGTGGATGCTCGATCTCATTTGGAAAATATGGTTGGACGAACGTGCGCTCCTACAATATGCGCAAACCATCGCGGGATCTGTCTTCTTAGCTTAGCATATAAGGTTCTGTCGAGCATACTGTCTGAAAGCCTGAAGTCCATCACGAGCGATTAGACCTTATCAATGCGGCTTTACACCTGGCAAATCTGCTATCGACCAAAATACCTGAGAAAGAAGAATAGACACACACCATCTTTTTGTCGACTTAAAATCCGCTTTCGATAGCACGAGAAGAAGTTGCCTGTTTGCTGCAATGTCTGAATTTGGTATCCAAACAAAACTAATACGGCCATGTAAAATTGCAGAATTTAACCATTCAGGCACCATATTTTATAAGAGCGTGCAACTTCTGGGGCATGCTGATGATATAGATATCATCGGCCACAACAGCCGCGCCGTCACTTCTGCCTTTTCCAAACTGAATAAAGAAGCGAAACGCATGGTTCTGGAAGTGAACGAGGGCAAACCGAAGTACCTCATGTCATCAAATAAACGGAATCTCCCTTGCCAACAAGTGCTAAATTGGGCTGAATAGGCAATTGCGCAGTAAAGCCGTCTCCCGAGGAACCAAAACTACACTCTATAAGTCTCTTATCATGGCCTTGCTATTTTATGGCGCTGAAGCATGGGAACTGTCAGAATCGGATGAGACGGCCTTGGAGTGTTCGAGAGAAAGATTCTACGAAAGATTTATGAACCTTTACGTTTTGCGACGGGAATACCGCAAACGATGGAAAGACGAGCTGTATGACCTTTACCGCGATATAGACATAATTCAGCGAATTGAAATACAGCGGCTACGTTGGCTGGAACATGTCGTGCGAATGGACCAAAATGCTCCAGCCCTAAAGTGTTCAGTGGAAACCCAAGAGACAAAGAACATGATGTCACTTGGTATTTTCAATTGGCGCCAGCTAGCAGGAAGTAGTGACTTGCGCAATGTGTTAAACTCGGTCAAAATCTCTTGAAGGGTTATAGTACCCATTAAGAAGAAGCCAGTAATTTTAGTCTTGTGGGATATTTTGTGTTCGTTCTGTATGTTGATACCAGTTTTTCTACCTTACATATAGTTCTATTTTTCGTAAGCAAGTTTTAAGGGTTCAAATATGTATTACGTCTGAACATGTGTTCGTCTGTTCGTTTATTATGCTTTCGTCAAATGTTTTCTGTTTGTATATTTCCATATCCTCATGAGACGTACTTTCTGGTGCACATGCAGATCTTTCTGTTTTCTTAATGTTTGCTTTATTCTGGCACATATGGTTTGCAAATTTTGACTCAGGTATTGTAGTGGGTTTCTGTATCTTTTCGTTATAGTCCCTAATATGTTCGCGAAACCTTGTTCTTATTTTACATTCTGTTAGTCGTATGCAGCTGCATTGGCATTCGCAAGTGAGTTTGTATACGCTCGTTTATTATTCTTCCGTGAAATATTTTCTGTCAATGTCAGACAAAATAGTGGACGCTACTGAACAGAACGAAAAATGGCACTGAAGATGACACAACGCCGAAACCGGTTATCTACGAACCAAACTTGACAAAAGCTGACGGAAAATCGTTCCAATGAACATCAACTTTACATCCTGTTGGGGAAAACAGAAGTAGAAAGGGTAAATTCCTTTTAAGTTATTTCTGGATTTTTCAATATTGAAAACATGATTTCCACTTATTTGAAGATTATTTTCCGAGTGTTTGGTGTTGCAAAAATGTGTAGTATTTTGAAAGATTCCTAACCCTTTTAATATGTGTCTTAAATCAGCATACTCTTGATTACAATTATTGTGAGTATGTCATCTTCATTTAACGCATAATACAATATAAAATTATTAATGAAAGTATTCACAATGGCTTATTTACGTCATGAGGAGTAGAAATATCATACAACTAATATTACTGAAAAATCCATACCTGATGACGCTGGTCTCGGTATTTTAAAGAACATATTTGAGAAAATTTAGAGAAAATATTCCAAGAAGTTATGTATAAACGAGCTGAATTTGCTTATTTGTTGTATATAAAGCTCACATAAAAATCTATTAAACTCAAGAGATCAGGACCAACTACAATTAAAAATATCTGTAAAGGCGATTTTGACTATAGACTCTTTCTGCGCAGTTCTACTTGATGTTGCCAATCAATTACAGTCGTAATATGTAAAAAAAAAATAGTTCAAGGAATTTTGTATTGAAGCTTTATGACGCGCTTTCAATCCTCCTTCTTTAATTGCATATCGATGAGTTTCTTTTAAAATGGTGCGTATCATCATGAAATGAATGTAGTCTTTCGAATCTAATAAGAACAAATAGTTAAGCAAATTCTTTCAATACAAATTTCACGTACGTTTATATGGTACTTACTGGCATCGATACTGCATTTAGCGGATGTTAAAAGATTTCAGTAGTAGGTATTTATCTTTTACGTGCTTCTCGTAGTAAACCGTTAGCTTTAGTAATGTTTCAGGCCATTTCGATGAAATCATATGTACTTAATATTGTTTTTCTTTGAAATCAGCTTCGTTCTGAAATTTATGTATTATTGTAAGTTAATAGGGCGTAGGTAATACTTATTAACACAAGAAAATAAATGTATATCAAAGAAATTTTTATTAACATTTGTTTTCATAAAAAAACTAAGTATTCTTTTTTTTAGTCCTGAGTTTGAGTCGTGGAACACGAATTTTCTTTTGATAACTTTTCTTGTCTAAAATGAATAATAAAACTGTAGAATACTGAAAATTTCAATTTCTCCACTTCATGTCCTAAGGGCTATGACGGTAGTTGCAAAAGGACCCGAAAATACATTCTGAAAAATTACTTCATTGGAAAAATATATGGTTCGCCTATTAAAGAACACAAACAAAGGTAATACGTGGAAGCTGGTGTTATTAATATCAATAAAACTAGCTTACAAATTTGTATCCCATGAACTGCTTGTACAGTAACAGACTAAAACAACATCGAACATTTTATAAAATGTTTGCGGTACGAATGTGTGAGTTTCCACAATTATCCGGTATAAAATTGCAGTTTATTTACATAGTCTAATATAAACGATTTAATGGGAGTTTGCTCTTGTTCTTTATCATTACCAATGTTTTTTGATTCTGAGGCGATTTTCGGTGATGGTTGTGGAGCTTATTAAAAATAATATCACTTGAACCAGACCAATAACTATTCGGTCTATATAATAAACATCTTCACATTCTGCTGCAGCAGGCACATACAAATATTCAGAAATAATTTGTACTATTTTACGCTCCTCTGCAAAATATTTGTCAGTTGCAAACTGTTAACGGGGGATGAAACCGTGTGTAAAAGTAAAAGCAAGTAGGGAAAGTCTCTGATTGTCATTCATCTGGGAGTGGCGAAAACGATTCTTCTGCATATGGTACAAGGAGCTCATCACTTCCAGATAATTTCACCCGAGGGGGCTCTGGGAGCTAACCGCTCCGTTCGAGAGTGAGCAAAAGGGAGAAGACTAACTTAGTGAGGTCACCCCGACGTTTTCGGTTTCAAAGCTCACCAAGGGTTCTGCAGCATCTGTTCATCAGTAGGTGGGGCTGCGAGCGGGTATCTGACTTAGAGTAAGCGCATCACTATATAAATGTGTTGTAAACTAAAAATACCCCAGAATCTGGTTGTGCACTTGGGTTAAAACAGCTATCAATGAAAAATTTCCTCAAGCCCTGGAGAAGATCCCCTACTCTGATGACGACCACGTCAAAAGTTTTAACGATTATGATTTGAGGGCACGCCCGGCTGGTAGATACCCTCCTAAAGGCAAAAACTGACAGCACCGCCATTAAGAGATGCGATGAACGGGGCAAGGAATGAAGAGGATCGGAACTTGTGACATCTACTACAATTGCGATGTAAAGGAACGCTAGCAAACGAACTGAGGTTGATCAACTTCGCCGGGGGCCGGTAATATGCTGTATGGTTTTAGCACGATATAGACATAGTCCATCGAATTAAAATACATCGGCTAAGTTGTCTGAAATGAAATTCTATTTTGGTTTAATAAAGCATAGATTTCAAGTTTCTAAAATACTTCCACTGATTTTTGATAATTTTCCTTGCAGACGGTGTTGCACATTTTCTTCCATACAACGCATGCACGAAATGATATTTTATATAAAAGAAAGTGCATACGACCGTCAGCAAAACAAATTATCAAAATCCAATGGAAATGTTTAGGAATTTGAAACCTTCGCTATATGTATATATTGCCACTATTGTAAAAAATAACACTGCATGATTTAAGCTGTGAGCCGTTTTATGTATACACAAATAAAACAGTAAAATTTTTAATCAAATCAAAACACTGCATACATACTTACATCTATATACATCCAAAACGTTATAACATAAGCATTCCATAACGCAAATCCACCAACTTGAGCACTAAAGAATTTGCCTTCGGGGCTTTTTCTCTAAAATAAATATATTATATGAAAAATATCAATAAAATTTCCCATGCACAATAAGTTATAAACCTGCACTAAACAAAAACGTAGATGAATATAAACAGATGTACAAGCTTCAACATGTATTGGCTATAGACGCGCATAGAGACATATTGCTTATGCACGTTTCGTACACTGTAACTGCAGCGTACATTTGGTTTAGGTTAGGTTATTTAACTTATGATAGCTCAATTTTTCGTTAGTTTTAACTCACTTCACTTTTTCACAATTTTTAATTTCTTTATTACGAACTGATCGCGGCTACATATGACAAATAAGAATGGTCTGCAACAAAAGACTCCTTTAAAAAAATTTTACTGTTTGATACTGATAATTTTTTTAAATTTATTTTAAGCTTAAGCATTATACATAAATAATATGTATACATATAAAATGGGTTTTAGCGAGGATTAAAAGCAAGAAGGATTGAGGCGTAAGCAAATTTTGTGGCAGTACATATGCATTTGTGTAGTTTTCGCTGTGACTTTACTGTAATTTGTTAAGAACTTATCTTTTAACTGTTTACTTTCTATATGAAATATGTAAGTAAGTTCTGCTCCATATTGTATGTACGTATTTAATTGAAGTATTTTATTTGTAGTTGATGCATTTTTCTACACCAAAAAAACGAACCTAAGATAAATTGTCCTTAGTTTAATGTAATTTTTTCCTATTTTCTCCCGATTGAATAAAGATTTCTTCAAAATGAATGAAAGTCTACATAAAATGAAAGCAGTTTCTGCAAAAGTAGTAAATATTTTTAGACCCTATTCCCAGTTTTCAGTATTTTGATAGCTTTTTTTCTTAAATAAAGACACTATTTTTTTTAGTATAAGAGCAGAGTAGAAATTTTAGAACAGTTCTTAAATAAATTTTATTTAAAGGGATGCCACGAACTTTCAGAATACTGCAGACTGTTTTGTCCTATATTTGCGGAGAATTTACTCTGAGAACGCAACGAAATATAATATCAGATCTGGTCAAAAAAGTATTGTATATCAGCTCTATTTTGGATTTCCAATCAATGAAGGGATACAAATTGGCTGAAAAAAGAATGCTGTATTAGTTACTTAAGGAATTTGAGAAGTTGAATTGAAATAAGAAAGAAATCTATGCGGTTTTAAATCCCCATGATTTGGAGTGAACCTCAGAATCACGAAAACGATTGGTACCTTTGCATGACATCAACACAAATACTCTCGAAAAAAAATTAAAATAAAATTACATATCCGATACCCCTCTGCAAAAGAACGAGATCATCGTGAAGAAGACACTTCACCTCCAGTACCTTCAAAAAATAATGGGACTGCAAATATATCTGGTCTACACACTCCAATGAATTTCCTTTCTAAATATGCTTCCTCGTCTTCGTACATCTTTAAGTCCATCAAAACGACCCGATTTTCTTAGGAAATCCGAATGACCTTGGTCGTGACTCCTTCTTCTTCTTAATCTCCGGTATAACCACCTATGGGATTTCAATGTAGCGCCAGTCGCTTCTTTGCTTTGCTAACTAGCGCCAGCTAGAAACCCCTAGTGCATCCAGGTCCTTCTGGTTTTTCCAGCATAGCCGGTGTAACTGAATTTGCTGTACTTTGTCAATGTCGTTATAAAGCTCATACAGGTCCCATCGTCTTCGGTAATCGACGTCGTAAAGGCGTAAAACTCCATCAATCTTTCGTAAAACCTAGCTTTTGGGCTCTTCCGATGTTGACAGCGTCTGATATGAAGTGGTTTTCGAGAGAGGGCTTTACTATGCATTGGCCAACTCAGCACAAAGTAGCACTTTTTGGTAAGAGAGATTATTCGTTGGATTTGCAGCTGACATAGTGGTTGTGCTGATTCTAAGGAAAACTAAGTCGTCTACCTTGTCAAAACTGTCAACATTGACGAGGGAGTCAAGATGCTAATGCGACTCATTCGCTTCGCTTCCTTAGTCAGCTTGGAAATGGAAGAACTAACGGCGCGGTTATTGCCAATGATGTCGATGTCATCGGCACACGCTAGCATTTACACACTCTTATAAAAGATAGCATCTGATCGGTTTAATTATGCAGCTCAACTTATCTTTTCCAGAATAACGTTAAACGAGTTGCACGATGAAGAGCCAGCCTGCCTGCAACCACTTTTGGGATCAAAACCCTCGGAAATCAGCCAGAATTGGGCTGAGCTGGTGGAGTTGATCAGCGTCATTTTAAATAGCCATATTAGTTTTGCAGGAATATCAAGTTCAGACAACGAGGCATATAAACAAGTTCTTCTAGTGCTGTCGAATACTTTGAATAATACCACGATTCGTGTAGGTCCTTCCGTTGACGCGTTTGAGCAAACCCGCGAGATGTGGAAGGATCTCACTTTGATGGGAATCATGGTTAGATGCTCGTCTCCCACCACAAATCCAAGGCTGTACTTGTCAATCGTTTTCTTATCTTGCCATGGCCAATTCATTTCTTGGATGGCGGTGATGTCAGCATTTACTTTTAAATAGACATCAACCAGTCGGGCAGCGCCACCTTCCCATAAAGATACATAGTCCCAGGGAACGTAATTTATAGAGAAGGCTCATACCAGTCCATTCCGCCCGCGATTCGTTCCGCTGCCGGGGGGTCTACTGTACTCACCACACTCATTTTTTCCACCACTTATACAGTGCAGACCCACTGAATTTAACAGTAGAGACCCATATACATACATGAGAGAGCGTGAATTTGTAGTTAGAGAGAAAAATAATGTAACTTTTCAGTGATGTTGCAGGTGGTTAATTTGGTTTTAATAATATAAAAATTTCGTTTTTTCATTCGTAACGAAACGAAATCAGAATAGGAATATGAATGAAAAAAGATTTCAAAAAATTTATGAAAGTTAATAAATATATCTTATTGAATTTAAAAAAAATCATAAAAATTAGACATACCACAAAAAAGCTAGCATTCGAACGAGGGGGCAAAAATTCAAACGTGCAATAGATAATGTAGCCGGCGACTATACGCGCTAAGCCATAGCAGACGTTCCGCGGAGCCTGCTTAAATAGCTAATTATGCAAATCATAGCAATATGTGCGCAAAGAAGAACAATTTACGAATCCAACTGAAAATGAAACAAAGAAGAAAAAGTAGAACTCCGCGAAAAAAACTGTTTTTTGAATGCCAGCGGGGCAAGTTGAGACGGAAGAGGAGTTATGCAGCAATTGTGGATAAGAGAAGGGTTGAAAGGAAGAGGGAACGGTAACCAAAAAAATATTCTTTTCTGTTTTTCGGCAATTTTTATGTCGATTCGCCAATTGCGCGTGCACATGTACGCAATTGAATTGATGCGCATTTGGACAAAAATTCTAAAATATTCTAGAACATTCGAGCAAAATGACAGTTTACGTTACCAAAATGCATTATTGTCTGATATTTCGATGTTGAAACCTTTCATTGACCGTCGATGGTTTGTAAAATTTAAGATTTTAGCATTTTTGTGTTCGTCGCGAAAAACATTGTTGAGGGAACATTTGCGTGCGCGGGGAGATGAAATGCTGAACGCCATTTTGAAATGAATGAACGCCATTTTTTTTCAGGAATACGCGCACGCGTTTACGAATCAATTTCTTGTTGTTGAATGTAGTTTCAGATATTTCACAATATTTGGCGCCGACGCAGGCTCAAGTGCAGCTGCGGTTGTGAACTTTTTTTTTTTTAATCTCAAGTGTGGGTAGCGATAGAAATATGCCATTGGATGTCCAAATCATTGTGTAAAATTTTCAGGTCAATCGGAATGTGCCAAGTCGTGCCCTAATGAGGTCAAAGGTCACAATTTACCAAAAAACCAGCAAAACCGTAACATTTTTTTTTTCTTATAAATTTCTTTCGATTGAAGTCTGTTATCAGCTTCACTTTTCTTTCGGCAGGGTCATTAACCACAGTGATGCTTCTTATATTAGTAACCGCATGCAAATAATCATCTCTCACACTCCAAGTTGATGGATTGTATTGTAAAAAATTCATATCTATATCCAATCTCAAAAAAAACTTTGTAGTTTTTGGCGTTACAAAGTTGCTCAAGTCTGAGAACAGTTGCATTTCTTGTACGCTTACAATAGCTCTTTTGGAACACCATTCAATTTCTTCGTGGTCACTATCTTCTTTGTCATCAATTTTAAGTGCTAAGACCATTTTTTTCGTCACTTCAATATCAACGTTTGGATCAAAAACGCAAGTCCTACTGCTTCTTCCGACAAATACCACATGTGATTGCGAAATTTGTCAAACAACGTCACAGATGTTTTTGAATCCCAATAGCCTGCAAAGTCTTTGATCAATTGTAAATCTAGGCGTGGTGCCTCAACTGCGTTCACGACTCTAAACCAGTACGGAATATAAATACATACATACGTACATGGAAAATACACACGTTGCGAAAGCCATTCAAATTTCTGGACGTCATTTCAAATTGCGCGTGAAACATATATATTTTTAATGAATATGTATATAGCTTTGGCCATGAAACGGGCATGTGACGTTGCTCCAGGTGAACGAAAATGGACCTTCTCATCGCTACCACCAAGAAAAATCAATGCAAGTTGCAACAGCTCTTTATAATCGTGGCGAATATGATTTTTTGATAGGTAATCAATAAGAAATTTCTTACTTTCTTTACATTCTTCAGTACTTATAACGCGTGCAACTTCTTCATCGTTCATACCAATGCTGAATTCATTCATATTAAAAGTTTTCCATGCGCGTGCGAAACGTTCAAAAATTGGAACTTCTGGACCACTCGGTTTTCCGAAATTCAGTTCAAATACTCCTTTTAATAAAAGTTCTGCAACATGATGGTGACATGGTAACCACAAAAGGCTTCTCCATAGTTTTCGCTCCAATATTACTCCCGCCCCATTATTGTGGTCAGTATTTGTGGCAGTTGTATCAAAGCACACCATTTCAACTGAATTGCCCATGTTCATTGTGCCTAAATAATGAAATATTGTTTGGGCAATCGCTTCACCAGATCCCTCATCGATGATAGGAATCGCAATTAATTTTTTAATATTCTCAGAAGTAAGCACAATAGCCAAGCGATCAACTTTCAGTATTCCAGCAATAGCGGGGAGTAGTTTGCCATCCCAATGTAAAACAAGAGTTTCAGGAATCTATAAAACTAGTAATCAAAATAACAGTAAAATTAATAAAACTATTTTTAATAACCTCGAAACTCTCCAAAATTTGTTTGCATTGACGCCGACGATATTCCTTGCGCTGTTTACGCAAACTCGTGCAATTGAGAACAAGGTCCTTTAAATCATGTCATAATGCCTTTGCAGTGGCTGAAATAAAGTGAATCACAAATGGATACGACATACTACCGGCATCCATACAAGCTAACATTCTGTCGTCAATGAATTTAGTTTTTCCATTCACTTTATTTGGCTTATTAGAGCATTTGGTAATCTCACTGCTGTCTGACATGTTGAAAACCTGCGCAACCTCGACACTGTCATGCTCACTATCATCAGAATAAGAACATACAGTATTGAGGTCTAAAACGAAAATTCTTTTATGTAAATGAAGACATAATACATGCAAGTAAATATAATTCACCTGTAGCGCTTCCTTTTTCTCTATATTTTTCTATTTGTCGCAGTTCATTCTCCAATCTTTTAGTTTTCCGCTTTTCTTTATTTTCGAGATTTTTATCTACGCAAGTCATGCTGCCCACACGCCCTTTCTCACGTTGTTTAATTAAAAATGTTCTGTCTTCCTCAATAGTTATTAATTTAAGGGTATCAACGTGTGCAATGTCAAATAAGTCAATTAAATTATCAATGGCTCTTTTTTGAGTATGACTTGCATATTTGGATTTGTTATGTTTTTGCACTGACCTCCACTCATGGTAAAGTTGAATAACTTTTGCTACACATGTTCTTTCATTTGGTGTTGGTATTCGACCTTTCTCCCAAAATGGTAGGATTTCCTTCACCACTTGGCGTGCACTTTCATCAGTTGTTTTATTTTTATAGCGTGTATTATAAAAAAAGAACTGCAACACTTGCTTATTAGAAGGCAATGTTACACCAACTATTTTATTTTTTTATCAGCAGATAACTGTGAAAATAGCAACAAATGTAGCACTTAAAGTTTTTACAGTTAATTCGCGAGCACTTCTGGTGTTCGTTCATTAGCACAAAAATGTGTACTCTAACTACACAAAGGAGAAAGAATATTTATTTTGATCACTATATGGATGCATAATAAATTTCAAATTATTCATGCTTTTAAATTTACTATACATTTATAAGAAAGAAAAAAAATTTCATGTTTTTGCTGGTTTTTGGTAAATTGTGACCTTTGACCCCATTAGGGCACGACTTGGCACATTCCGATTGACCTGAAAATTTTACACAAAGATTTTGACATCCAATGGCATATTTCTATCGCTACCCAAACTTGAGATTAAAAAAAAAAAATTGCGCCAGGTCTAATGTACATGTACATGTATGCATATGAATTTATGTTTTTAGATATATGTACATATGTACATACATAGATATGCTTACATATGGATGTGTGCAAATATAATTGCATACTCGATGACATAGTTATGCATGTAATGTTCTCTGGAAGTATGAAAAAAAGTAAAAAGCTAAATCCACCCCCACCCAAATTTAAGCGCGTGGCCCAGTTCCGAACCCGCGCAAAACGAAAACATAAAGAATATTGCGGCGCCTCTTGAAGCAACTGCACCACAGAATGCAATTGGTTTGCTTAAACTTAATCGCTACAAATGATACAAATGAACAAATTTGTAATATATGTCGATTAGAGGCTTACGCCGAGTGCTTTCGCTCCGGCGGCGGCGAGCCGGCTTTCTTTAGGCTTTATTTTACTTCAACCAAATGATCAACAGAAAATATGAAAAATAAATGTGCACCAAAACCAAGATCAGCTGACAAATCTGTAGATGGGACACTGGTAATTTTTAATCGCTTATTTAGCGATTTCATTTCAAACGATATTCATAATTTGCTTTTTATCATGGAAATAATTTTAGATTGTACCAAACGTTATGGTACGCCGAACCACGCCGCCGCCGCCGCAGCGCCATTTTCTTGTTAACTCGGCGGCGACGCGTTTGAACTGGTAAAAATCGGCGGCGGCGGCGGCGCAGCTCGGCGGCGTAAATGTCTAATGTATATCGCATACTATTTCGCAACTACAGAAAAAGGAAATCGATATAGGAAACCAAACGAAATACTAAATTGGAAGCAAACTCATAGTAATATTTATTATATTATAAAAAATCATTTTAAAGAGTGAACATGCTTGGATATTTTAATATTTCACATTTTTTTCATTTTTTAATAAATTCGACAAATAATTTTAGTCTAAGCCAATTTTTTTTCTTTTATTTTGAGTATTTCTTAAGCTTTTTCCTCTTATATTAAATTTTATATATGTTTTCAAACAAACCATAAAACTACACATTATGCTAATTTGAAATGCCGGCGGTAAAACAGGAAATGAGCGAAATTGTTTTGGCATATGCGTGCTTGCATACAATCAAAATAGACTTAATCTTATCATTTACATATTGAAATAAACCAAAGTTATCGTTAAATATGAAAGTGTAACTATTTCAAGTTTTCCTTAAATTCATTTATATCATTGCCGCTCGTAATTTTATAAATGTGGTATATTTCCATGAGTGGCTATATTGAAGATTTTTCGACTTTTGACAATTCACACCGAAATTCGGTCATGAGCCTTTCATTTAATATACGTTCTCTGATAGTCCTTAACCATAGTCCTGAATACGTTGGTTGATATTTTTCATTAGTTATAATTTTTTGCGTGGCGGGTCCCATACCAAGCGAACAACCATGACACATTTACTTACATATATACACTTATGTAGCAAGCCGCTTGCTCAAAGTCAAACGCCCATTTGCAACTCGCACATTGGTCGCTCATGTGGACAAGAATGCACGAACGGGGATGTAAGAGTCGGTATTGAGTATAGCCGCTCAACTGTAATTGCGAGATATGCTTCGGGTTTTCAAATCTATAGCTCTATTACTTGGATAGAGATTAAAACAGTGGAATATGTTAAACAGGAATGTGGGAGTCTGATATTTTCGAACAACGGAAGAAGCTCTTACGAGATATTTCTCTAAACACGAAGATTAAGTTTTTTACAATGACGCTGCTCATAAAGCTCTAGGATGCAATGTGGCACTCAAAATACTTTTTTTACACTCGCACTTTTATTTTTTTCTGGAAATATTGGTGCCGTATCACTACAATGGGAAGTGGTCAACAGCAATTTACCGAGAAACTCCGATAGAAGCAATGAACAGCAATAAAGCTGCAAACTGACTTGGATTTTATCATCAAAACGAGTTGGATTTAGTTTTATGACTTGTGACTGTTAAAAAAGAGTATTTACTGTAAAACTCAAACATGCTACTCCTACTATTGTACTTTTATTTTACATTTACAAAAGTGGTTTTGCAGATCAGTCTAAATACATATAAACATACCTGTTCTTGACTAAGATTCACTGCATGCGCACTATTCATCGAAAAGTTCCATATTGCCCTGCATCAAAAACTTTTATGTCCGAGGCATTTATTATTCGTTTCATATTCGTTCAATTCATATTTGGAAAACATTATAAAAATACATTAGGACTGTTAAATGAATGCGTTTTTCGGAAATATTTTATTTGAATCACAGTTTTTGTACAGAATCTGCGACTGGTGGCAACCCCAACGATAGTACCACTGAGGCCAGCTGATTGTTTTTGTAAACAAGCTTCATTAATTAATCCGAAGCAAATCCAAGAAAATTAAGAATGTTTAAAATTTTCTTTATAGGGCAAACTTGCTTGGAGTCCAGCTTTCGTATTTTGCCCACGCGTAATCTGTTAATAATTTTTATTGTTTTGAACGCGCAATGGCATGTTTTCTTGTCTAAATAACAACAGCTGTTTAACTGATTATCGACTCGGATTGAAAATGATTCCAAAAGAATTCGAACTCACTCGAACTATCCAAATGGAGTTGGAATTGCATCAGTTTTACTTTTCAAATCGAATCGAAATGCAGAACAGGCATGTATGTATATGGAAACTTTGCAAATGATAATCAATATTTTTAAGAATAAAACTTAGACTTTTCATCAACATAACTAAAATGACATTTAATATTCTTCACAATACCTTTTATACTATTTATGATACGAAGAAAATTATACTGTTTAAACTTTAATTTTAATACAACGTGTATTAAATTAATAGTGATACATTTTTTTATTGTGAGATCGAAGAAATAAAAATAACCGTTAATTTCGGCCATTCGTATGCACAGAAATATGTATTCATCAATAAATAGTTTTCACTTAAATTAAAATTTGCAGTTCGAAAAAGTTTTCATTTTAATAAAATCATGAGATTCCTTGTGCTGTTTGAGTTTCTCTTACAATTTTCCCCAGGCAGGAAGCTTTCTCTTTCTTACGATGAAGTACATTTAATAAAAATGTAAAGGTGCAGAAAGTATTTTCTAAAATATTTCCTCGCAGATTCCACTGGAAGGATGGGCTCCATTTTGTACGAGAGAAGAATTTGCTCTTAATTTATCTTTTCGATATACTAATATCAACATTAAATGCGAATGATATCAATATTAAATGTAATGAGCTTCCTTAACTTTTTCGTCTCCATATTCCTCCGCCTCATTTTTGGCATAGCAAAATTTTCATCGATTCAGTTTACAAACCTAATAAGCCTATTAAATACTAGATTAATAGTGTTATCAAATACTTCTGAATTTAAATACATCTTTATATATATATTCATATGCTTAAGTAAAATTTATATTGTATTTTCAACTAATATAAGATATTAAAAATAGATATCTATCGTAAAGCAAAAATCCAGCTAAATTTCTTTCAGTTTGATTTAGTAATTGTGAATACCGACGCGCACGCCTAAAAGCAAATTATAACTATAATACAATGTACCTAATCAGCAACCGCGACGTTAAGCACATCGTGGCGATGACACACTTAATAGCCCTATGGTTGGAGATAGGTATAAAGAGAACGTATGCGATTTGCACACGATTAGCGTGCACCATGGTTCGATCCCTGGTAAAGTCTAGAAAGAAAAGAAGTCTGGTGAGATGTGGTGATCTCCGAAATAGTAGCTATCACTAGCGGCGTATCAGTTCTAGAAATTTCGCTGTTCTGGATCTAGTACTTCTAAGCCAGGCAAATTGCCTTACGTTTCTCAAGGAACATAAGAGTTCAATCGTTGACATCACTTTCTCGGGAAACGGATAAGCGAGGCGAGAAAAATGGTGTATTAGCGAATATTATACTCACAGCGATCACCAATCCATTATTATGAAATAAAATGTAAACACGAGATTTGCCGCTCCCGGTTCTGATGGCATACCAAACGTAGCACTAAAAACTCCCATCCCAAAAAGACGCGGTGCTGCTCGCGAGATTGATGCAAAGATGTCTGGAACAAGGCTACTTCCCCGACAGCTGGAAACTGCAGAAACTAGTGCTCTTGCTGAAATCAGGCAAGCCACCGATTTCCTACCGTCCTATTGTCCTTCCAGAAACTATGTGGAAGATTTTGGAGAAGACCATCCACATTCGCCCATTCGGCGTTATCGAAAGTTACAGAAGAATAGCAAAAAAGATATACGGTAACAGCAGGAGTGTCGCAAGGCTTTGTTATTAAGTTCAACACTGTGTAAACATTATGTACGACGACGTCTTCCGCTTACAGTTTCGCACTGGTGTTAACATTATTAGATTTGCGGACGATATAGCGTTAGTGGTCAATATATTCCAATGACCGATAACCATCAAATCCTCGACGCATTTTATTTGGAGTTGTTTTATGCATGCTATTTTTGTTGATTTAATTTCACTTTCAGCGAGGATGCTACAACTTTAACCCCTAAAAAACCTCAAACAATCTGGACTAGTCTTCTTCGGCAAAATTAGTCTAGGTAAAATTCTTTTTCATAGTTTTTAACCTTTGTTAATGTTGAGTAACCACTTTTTTACGGCAATTTTGTATTGTAATAAGATGTCGTCTACTGGAATTTCACAAAAGATCCGTAACGGTCGTCAAAGAGTTAAACAAAAGGGAAGCAAACGATGGATTTTCTTTGCTAACAAATTCAAATATTTAAAATTCCGTACAAATAATTCAATAATTACAAAATCAGTACATTTGTGAATTTATTTAACAATTAAGTAAAGTAAATGCAGAAAGTTTAAAATAAGAACTGTACTTCACAAATAACTTTAGTTTTATACGACTGTTATGGCTTGGGCGTCAGCTCATATTTGTTGCTACTACACACAATAGGTTGGTAACCACTCTTCGCCTTGTGTGAGGGTCTTAAGCTGTTTACTCTATTTTATTAGTCGTATCGTGCTCATATGCTAAAATTTTGGCTCTTTTTCACTGGCTTTGGCATCTCCATTAATCTAGCACCTGTTGCCCTCAGAAGTGGTTCTCCAAGCTCAGTTCAAATCAAAGTTAAAGAGACTTCCACTGCCGATGGAGAAAGTATTCCTTCGATAAATCTGACCCCTTCGACTTATATGGCATTGACTTCGACTCCAGCTCAAAGCAAGACCATTTGCCATTACCAATAGTGGGCCGGTTCATGTCGTGCGAATGGACGAAAATGCTCCAGTCCTGAAAGTATTCAACGCGGTACCAGCTGGTGGTGGTAGAGGAATAGGACGTTCTTCTCTGAGTTGGAAAGACCAAGTGGAAAAGGACTTGACGTCCCTTGGTATTTCCAAGTTGAACTCGTCCAAAATCTCTTAAGCGGTTATACCGCCAATTAAGTAAGTAAATAAGTAATCGTAAAACCAAAGGTAAGAGTAATAAACAGTATTAACAAATAACATTTACTTTGAAGACGGAAGGCAGATATTGAGCGCCTAGTTCAGTAATAAAAAATTATATACTCAAAATCCCAAATACTCCCTTAAAAGCTGAAATTAGGGTAAAATAAACTGTTTTTCGGGGATCTCAATCATTTTTCCATTTTCAATTTCATATATTGCTTAAAAGAGGATTTATAGACGATATATATGTATGCATGTAATTTACGGTATAATAATGAAACATATCGGTACTATTACCGCGAACTTAAGAAAAAATTTAATAATGTTTATATTATACTGTTATATGTTGTAAGGTTTTAAAACTGCATTTAATTGCGAAATAAAATGCGATACTCACTACTTATTACGTTATTGTTTAAAATTTAAATTATTTTAAAAATTGTAATGTGAAATTATAAATATTTCGTGTATATTTTGCGTTTGATTTATATAAAATGTTTACAAAAAATTTGAGTAGCTTTCGTTTTCAAAGTAGATTTTTGCGGTACATTTTTTACGCAAGAAATCCTCTTTTTATCAACATATAAAAAAGGAAGATCTATTCAGTAATTTTCACGGGCACAAAGATTATGAGACTCCCGAAAAATGGGGGTTGACCCTAATTCCAGATGTTGATTGTGTATGTGGGATTTTGAAGATACATTCCAAGTTACACAACTTTTTAAGTTCTTGAATTCGTGTTACCCGTGCTTGTTACCCAAGCACATCATCACCTACTTTTAATAATCAAAAAGTTAATTGGTTTATAGAACTTGTTGTAGATATGAATCCACCACATATCCCTGGTATAAGCATTTTATCGTAATTGCACAAAATACAGTTAACAATCCTCGAAAAAGCTCGACTGGCCAGAAACTCAACAAGTAACATCCCGATTTACACAAGGTTGAATGTATTCTTAAAACGATGCCCGTACAGGGTTAGGTTTATTTGCTATTCTGCAGTTTTTTGCCAATCACTGAAAAAGACGACGAAAACAGAGGTTTTGCCTATATTTCGAAAACTCTTCTTTGGGAAAATAAATAAAATTTATTTTCATGCTCAGCGATCGAAAATTTGTCTATAACACACTCTCTAATTAAGTACTTTTTCGTGTAAACTAGTGTATTTCTTGGAAATAACGACGAAATTCATCAGCCAACATTGGCAGAGAACAATTGATGTTTTCTTGTATATTTTCCATAAATGTGAGGTAGTTTTTATAGTCAAGGACTGACGGGGCCTGTGAGTTAGGAAACATTGCAGTATAATAACAATGAAGCGACCAGGCTGACTAAGACTTATGTAGGGGTTGAGCCCATTCCCTCAAAACATTCAGAATAAACACTTTGCTAAATGGCCTGATCAAAAGAAAGAGAATGAGACCAGAAGAGTATGGCGGAATATAATCCGTAAAGAACACGTTCTACTCTATTAATGGCAAGTCAACTATATGGGCTCCAAATGAAAACCGCATACTCCAATTGTGACCGAACAAATTAAGTATATAGTATTTTAAGGGTATATGGATCTGAGAATTTTGAGGCGTTTCGCCGTACAAACGGCAACATAGAGAACGTATTTGACGCAGTAGCATGCTTGTTGAAAGAAAGTCATTCATCAATCCGACGGGTTTTCATTCAGGCAAAATAAATTAAGTTTATCAATATCTTCTTGAAGCCTAATAGCAAGACTTTTAGATCGTCCGTGAAGAGAAGTGGACCTAATTTGCTGCCTTCTAGCACGCCCGAAGATGGAACGTCTCGCCATCGATTGATACAAAACAGCGGCTATTACATAAGTTCAAATTCGACCAATATAGTAAAATAGAATGGGAATCAAAACGGGCCAACTTTTGAATTAATATCTTACATTTCACACATTCTATCAAATGCTTTTGAGAAGTCTGTATAAATAAAGTCAACTTGTAAGACTGACGAAAAATGTATGAATCAATACTCACTAAAAACGGCAAGATTGGAGACAGTAGACCTACCAGCAACAAACCCATGCTGGTATGAAGAGATTATGGATTTAACTGCAAAATTTTATTTTTCGATGAGTGTTCAAGACTTTTCAAACAGGGGAAAGCGTAGAAATAGATACATTAGTAACTTATGAATCATATGAATAACTGCATATCAGTTGTATCGTTGTTGTTGTAAGAAACCAGTATTTACAATAAGATTTGCAATTTCCGTAATTATAATTTTTAAAATAGGTTGACCAATGTTAAAATATCTGCATTTTAATTAACAATATAAAAGAGTACTCAATTCATGGCATATTACAATTAACTAGTAAGTATACATCCGAGAAGTTTATTCATTAAAAAACAACAAAGATAAAATGGATAAAATAATTAGCATAAAATTCAAATTTCTGTCTAGCAAAATTTTTTGATATTGTAAGGGTAATCACAATCGATCGATATATAACTATGTACCATGATACAAGAAATAAAGGTAGTTTCGCTTCTTCTTCTTCTTAACCGTCATGGCTCCGATTTGTCGTAAAATATGCTGTTGGGATTTCCTTTTGAAATGGAGCTGCCGTATTCGTTTACAAAAGTGGAAAAATATCAATTTAAAAAATAGTTTAAAAATAAGTAAAGATGAATCGCAAGTTGTAAGGTGAAACTGAATTTTAAACACCCGGCGCATGTTTTTATATCAAATAATATAGTAAAATTTCAAATGTTTAAGTTTCCATACCATAGAAACTGAATATCATGTACTTAAATTCAAACAAATGTGGAAAAACATCCCATGTGTGGACATACTCCAGTTATAAGTAATAATAATAATAATAGTTTAGCGTTTACACCATATAGCTTGATATTAGGCCCAACTTTTCCTACAATTTGTTATGTCGGTGTTGATGTTGTAACACACAATTGATTTTCTGCCGACTTTCAACTTCCGATGAGAGTTTTTTTATGGTAGAAATACACTCGTAGCTATGTCATTGCCTGCCAGGCGTGATCGATATTAGAAAAAAAATTTCTATAATTTTTGTGGTTACTTTCCCCGGCCAGGACTTGAACCTTGGCACGCTACACACTCGGTTACGGCGGTCGCGGTATAAGTCTATATGTCAATTTTAAAACGTATTTGCGAATTAAGCATGCTGAGTTATTTTACGAATACAATAACCGTGTACATCACGAAACGATGTCAGTGCAGCGACTTTTTTTTACAATATTCGCAACGTTTTTCATAACATACATTTTTGGTAAATTTTTCATAAAATTTGTTTCAGAATAATAATAATAATTTGGCCCTTATATTATAGATTGAAGTGGTGCCGAACTTCCCCAACAATTTGTGGTGTGCGTCTTGATTTTATAATACAAATAGAGAGGCCTTCAGTTTTACGTCGATTCCGAACGGCAAATGATTTATCTAAGAAGTTTTTTCATGGAAGAAATACACTCGGAGGTTTGCCATTGCCTGCCGAGGGACGACTGCTATTAGAAAAAACTTTTCTATAATTTTTGATTTCGCCAGGACTCGAGCCCGGGACACACGGAATGAAGCGTACACACGTTACACACCCGGATACGACGGCCGTGCTATATACTGAGCAATAATTTAAGGTTTTACGATCGATTATACTAACCGTTTGCGATCAGAAGTGTTTTTTTATCAAATGGTGTCGATGCACCGTTTTCTTCAGCCTTTTTCATATTTTGCACGATACATGCTGATGATGATGGGCGTGGAAGTTGACTACGACTGATTATCCAAGGAAGCTTGTCTGAAGTATTTTGCTTTCAGAAGGATTTTATTTCTGGCGTTCAGAGTGACACATCCTTAAAATTTCCAAACAGGTCTACTGGCCAGCGATTTGTTTTGCGCTTGGTCGAATAGATGCGATCCTGTCTATGTCACATTTTTTGAGTTATAAAATTGAATTATTTCAGAGAGTTGGTTTTGTATGTACATAAAGAATAATGGTGATGTGGTGCAAAATACTCACAACTATAACGTACTCGTAGTTATAATATTTTGGTATATACTTACGACGACCATCCGGTCTGTATTGTTCTGTATAATTACTCACGATTTAATTTGAAATCATACCTGATAATTTTCTTAAGGACCAAAAGTTGTACATATTTTATGGAAAAGATGAGTGAAATATCGTAAATGAAGGCAAAATGTAAACACGTGTACCAAAATCTATGTGACTTCGAGCACGATTACAGAAAATAAATAAAAGGTTTTTTGGCTTACGTTTTTATGGGTAATTTCCGATTCCGTTTTATTGAGTTTGCTGTAAGAAATAAATATGGATGCGTTTAGTGTAATTTTGTAAAATTTAACACAGTTTTTTACCTTTATTCTCATTTCATTTTACACAGCATTACAGTTAAAAAATATTTGCTAGGTTGAAACGCTCTTAGAAAGTCTGAATCTATTTCTATATAAAAAGAAAATTAAAAAAAAAAAAATCGCTTGCACTTTTTGCGCGGTTAGAACTAGATATGCCGCGCTGTCTGAATTTGGTATCCCTGCAAAACTAATACGGCTATGTAAAATGACCCTGAGTAGGCAACTGCGTAGTAAAGCCCTCATACGATGGGATGGCCCTTAGAGTGTTCTTGAGAAAGGTTCTCCGAAAGATTTTTGGACCTTTACGTCTTTGGCGGCGAATACCACAGACGATGAAACGATGAGCTGTATGAGCTTTACCGCGACATAGACAGTGTTCAGCGAATTAAGATTCAGCGGCTACGCTGGCTATGCCATGTGTATGTGTCCGGTAAGTATTCGACGCGGTACCCGCTTGCAGTAGCAGAGGAAGAGGCTGGCTGGATTGAGGCGACTGACCCGCTATGTTGAAATCGACCAAAATCGCCTAGACGGCTAACGAGCCAATTAAATAAAGAGAACTCGATATGGACTAATGATCTCAACTGACTCTAGAGTTTAATGACTACGTGAAACATAACGATGCGTTAGTATAAAATATGAATTATTCTGAAAAGTATAAGAAGTAATAATTTTCGAAAAAATAGGTCAGTATGAATTAAAAACTGTTATGCTTATGATTAAATATTTATTTATTTAAATCAAATATAATATTATGAGGATAAGATAAGTTTTTTATTTGTAAGGCATTGCAAAAAACCCATTAGCCTTTTCAAACTTGTGCTTTATTAAGCCAAAACTTAATGGACAATAAAACTGCATACTAAAAATTTTTATCATGTTTGTTTTTATATTGTTTTTTTGTTTTCCAAGTTTTGTACAGCTGCTGAACAAATTTGGAAAAGTGGGCGGTGGCACGCCCCTTGGAAGAGAAGCTTTGAATTCGTCTCATGTACGCAACACATATGTATGTCTTATAGATCAAACTGTGTATCATTTTGGACAAAATATGTCTTTATTGACACGCCCTGTGCAACAAATAAGCTAAATGTTTTATAATTCCGCAACTATTTGGCACAGGTGGTATATAAATCCTTTATGTGTATCACGCTATATATTTTTTTGTGGGAAAATAATACCCATTTAAGAGAAAACTATTTGACGTAGAGAATATTGTAAGCCCGAAAAAAATATGTCTTTATTGGCGCAGCAAAGCAATCCGGGTATGCTATTATAACATTATTGGAAAATTTAAATGAAGCTCGCTGCGATTGGCAGCTTCTACTGACGTGGGGAGGGCGAAACCGCCTCCCTCCGCTTGATCTGTACGGGGGACAGCTGCTGTGGCCAAAATTAAGCGTGGTGAAGGATCGTCGAAGCCGACATCCAAAGTCGTGATTAGACCGGGGGGTACAGTCACTGCCACTCGCGTTGTTGGAGGGGGAGAGTCGAAGCCGACCTCCGCAGCCTCTAGGTTAGTTTGGGGCGTGATTCCGGCTGGCCGCACAGGTGAGTTGCAGGGGAAATCGCCCGCGGCCTCTGGAGGGGTGGGACTGGACGATATCGCCAGTACCAGCAAGGGTTTATCCTGCAGCGTACCCGTGCATTCGAAGGAGACCCAAATTCAGCCTGCCGAGGGATCTAAGTGGCGATTGGGCACGAGGAGAAGGGCCCACTCCGATCGTCGCATGGCCTCCAAGATTCTGGAGCGCTATGGTGGCCAGGCGGGATCTCAGTTATCTGAGAGGCATGCTAAGCCGCTCGAATGGGCCAAGGGGGTGCTGAGGGAGAGCGCGAGTGCGGCTGCGAAGAGCTCAGCCCCAAAGAGACAGCGGTCTCAGGAGGGGAAGACCTCTTCAGTCAAACGTCCCAGGACTGAGGTAGCGCCAAAAACGTTCAGCGAAGTCGCGAAACAGGCGGGCTCCATTATCCTGGGTGTCGTGGACCGCAGTAAGGAGAACGGTGCCATCTCTAAGATGGACTGGAGGCGTGTGGCGGCAGCGATCTCTGCCGTCTTTATGAAGGTGATCAGGGATAATCCTGGTCCACCTCCTCGCTGCGAGAGTGCGGGTTGGCACTCTGGCCTCTTCAAGAGGATCTCGTGCGCTGACGAGCGGTCGGCCACGCTTTATAAAGCGGCGGTTTGCTTGGTGGGGGAGGTCCGGAAGGGTGCCAGACCCGAGGCCGTGGATAAGAAGGATTTGCCTTTGCGTCCGAGGGCTCGGGTCTGGCTCCCTGCGGAGCCCTCCGCACCGGGAGACATTGAGGAAATCCGCCGCTACTGAAACCCGAACCTTCCGGCGCACAATTGGAAGGTTGTTCGGTTTGAGGGGTCCGAGGAACCATATCGACAAGCGCTGATTCTGCTCAACGCGGAGTCCCTCGGCCCTCTCGCCGAGCAGCAGGGAGTCATTTCCTATGGCTTGGAGAAGGTAGCCCTTAAAATCTACCAATCCGATGCCAGAGGTAGTGACGCCATCCTTCCAGTTGAACCGGAGTTGGTGCCGGAGGTCTGCGGACCTGACGCGGAGGAAGTGGTGGAGGTTATGGAGGCCTTCATGAGCATGGAGATTGACTCTGGCAGATCGGACGCCAAGAGCGCTGGGGGAGTCTCCTCGGTAGCGGGGCCCGTCCTAAACCTAAACAGGCTGTTCGAAGGGGTAGAGGAGGAGCGGCTACTTGCCTCGGATAGTGAGGACGCGGCCGCGGGGAGGCTGGAGGAGATTACTGAGGGGATTATCCTGCAGATCAAACTCCAGCACTATAATGCCGCGTCCGCCAATTTGATGCTCCACTTTGAGCAAGGTGGGGCAGATATAGTCCTGATCGAGGAACCGTGGCTGAGCAGTAACGGTGTTTCTGGTATCGGGACGAAGAAGTACAAGCTTCTGGTGTCCAGTGACGCAGGTAAACCTAGAGCTTGTATGCTCGTAAGGCGTGAAATAAATACTTATTTTCTGTCTAATTTCAGCAACGAAGACGTAGTTACGGTGAGACTCGAGGACGGGGCCGAAGAACTTTGGCTCATGTCCGCGTATATGGCTCACGATGATGAGGTGGAACCACCTTCAGTTCTGCTGAGGAACGCTCTGGCGGAAGCGAGGCGCAGGAAAGCCGGCGTCGTTGTGGGCTGCGATGCCAATTCGAGGCACTCCTGCTGGGGTAGCTCGAACATCAACGCAAGAGGTGAGCCTCTCTTTGATTTTATACTTAGCGAAAACTTGTCTATTTGTAATAGGGGGAGCGACCCTACGTTTGTAACTTCGGTAAGGGAGGAGGTCTTGGACCTTACCCTGGTTTCGACTGAATTGTTATGCCGTATCTCGAACTGGAGAGATCTTAACGATCACTCCTTCTCTGATCATAGGTATATTTAATTCTCCTTGGACGATCCGCGTCCCCAAAATCGTCCCTTTAGGAATCTGAGGAACACAGATTGGGATCTTTACAGTAAGAAGCTGCAGGAGTTTCTTCATGAGGAACCTCAGTTAAATTTACTCCTGTCGGAAAGTTCGGTCGACAGCTTAGTGGAAAAATTCACCGTAGCGTGTAATAAAGCGATAAATATTTCGTGTCCGCTTAGGAGGCCTTCGGGCAAATCTAAGCCGTACTGGTGAACTTTGGAAATTTCGGAGCTCAGGGCTTCGAGTAGAAGACTTTTTAACCAGGCGAGGAAGAGCAAAAAACCCTCGGATTGGGAACTCTATAAGATCGGATTGGGAATATATAAGTCCGAAATAAGGTTGGCTAAGCGGGAGTCGTGGAGAAGTTTCTGTGAGAACGTCGAAGGATGCCACGAGTCCTCCAGGCTTAGGCGGGTGCTCACGAGGGCTCCCGTTCCCTGGGGATGTCTCAGGGATGACTCAGAAAATTGGGCGATGAGCAGTGAAAAATCGCTCAAATTTCTCCTCGATTCCCATTTCCCCAGAAATCCTGAACCATTGGAGATTACAGGCGTGGAACCAGGTGCCATCTATGTCCTACCTTGCGATATGTTAGAAGAGCGTCGCCTACTCTGGGCGTTACGCTCCTTCAAAGCGTTCAAGTCGCCTGGTTCTGATGGTATCATTCCTGCCCAGTTGCAGATGTCCGAACGGGTGTCGTGTCGGTGGTTGGCGCCTATTTACGCGAGCTGCATAAGTAGGGGCTATATTCCTAGACTTTGGAGGAATGTGAGGATTACATTTATTCCCAAGGCGGGTAAGAGCTCCCATGTAACCCCAAAGGACTTTAGGCCTATCAGCCTCTCTTCTTTTCTTTTGAAGACCCTGGAGAGGCTGATTGATCTTCATATAAGACAGGAAATACCGCGGGAGCGGCTGTCGCATGCTCAGCATGCCTACTCGAAGGGCAGGTCCGTGGATACGGTATTGCAGGGAACTGCATGGCTGATGAGCTCGCTCGGCAAGGCACCCTGGAAGTCATTTCTCCTTGTAGGGAGGGGGTGGGGGCTCCACTGACTGCCTACGGGCTTCTCCTGGACAGATGGGCTGTATGTCGTCTCAACGAGCGCTGGGAAATTGCCACGACATGCAGAATTGCAAGGTCCCTCTGGCCGAGAGTGGATCGTGGGCGCTCAAGGGAGCTGAGGTCGCTTACTAAGCGGCAACTATCGACCCTCGTTGGTGTTTTGACTGGGCATTGTCCGTTGGGTATTCACGCGGTTAGGCTGAAAATAGTCTCTGACCCTTTCTGCCGCAGCTGTATGGAGGAGGATGAGGTGGATTCATCTTGTCATTTTCTGCTCAGCTGCCCTGCATTTGCGAGACTGAGGTTCAAGTACCTAGGCTCGTACTTCTTTAGCACTCCAGAAGACCTCTCTTGAGTGGAGATTGGTAATTTGCGTGACTTCATTCGGGGCACGCAACGTTTCTCAGGTTAATCTTTCCTGACTTTCCGATTCACGTTACCGTTCATAAATCAGGTGGTATGACAATGGACTCCTACTATGTCTAAGTGAGTTCCCTTTGGGGAACTACCACAGTAACCTAACCTAACCTAAATGAAGTTCAATTAAATTATACTTGTTTCTGAAATATAAGGCCAAAAATAACAAAATACTTGCAAAAAGAACGAGCACGCCTATAAACAAACTATAACTAGAACACAAAAACTTATAGATTTGTTGACAACATTACTATGGTCGATAGCAAATAGTGGCTGGATATAGGGATAAAGAGAAAGCAATGCTCGCCTATCAACTCCGTGCACCATGGAATAAATATTGGTAAAGTCTAGGAAGAAAGATGTTTGATGAGGAGATGTGGTGATCTCCGAAATAGCAGCTATCATTTCTACCACTTCGAAAAATCTGTTTCTTTCATATTATTCATTAATAAAAACTGGTATCGAGCACAATAAAATTACACTTGTGTTTAAACGAATTTTATTGATTTAAACAAAAACAAAGAGAAATTAGTATGATATTAACGTAACACACATTTCATGTGAAGGAATTTATTATGATTTAGTAAAATATTAAATATTTACATTTTTGTAAATTACTGTTATATGAGAGGTGAGCTTGATTTTCATCTGATTTCTATGTATACATTTTGAAGTTGTGCTTTCTTACTAGAAATGCAACGGGTGTACAAAATTTGGTACAATTGGACAAATAAATTTCGGAGAAAGTTATAATTCGTCGAATATCTGAAACTATTCGGTGCATATGAATCATATTCGGGTATATTTATACATATGTCTTACAAATCAAACTGTGTATCGGTTTTGAAAACTACTGAATTCCGGAAAAATTCATATTTATTTTTATTTTTATTTGAAATTCAAAGCCTACTCTAAATTGTTTGGTCTATACTGGGCGTGCCATGCATTTCATTCCATATACATATTAATGTACATATGTCGTCTTCCAAACCGATCCTGTATATTAAATTTGAGCAAATTATCCAAGCTGATTAGTATATCGTTCGTTTTTGGTTTTTGTACACTACCGTTATATGAGGATGGGTGTGGAATATTCCGATTTATGTTCTTGTTGACTTAAAATGCAACTTTCGGGAATTGGAAATAATCGGTTAAAAATTACGCCCATCTTTCATATAGCAGTAATTTCCCAAAATAAAAACAACACGATATTTAGGTCAGTATTAGAGCTAATTTGCTTAAATTTTTTGTTCAGGATTACGTTGCGTAAGAAATCGAAAATTTAAAAGAAAAGTCCAGCGCCCAACCCATTAGAGCAAATAGGCATATTTCCGAAACTATGTTACCAAACGCAACAAAAGTTGGTACACACATTTCATTTCAAGTCAATAAGTAAAAGTTTTAACCCAACCGTGTATATCCAATTTGAATAAATTACTTTTACTGTTAGTGGAGTATCGATATTTTTTAATTTTTGTAAGAATTTTACAGTTTTAAAACTTTTGTTTATTGAGTTGCAGATAAAGCTTTTTCACTAAAGTGGGCGGGGCTACGCCTAATATTTACTCCAGTTATCCTTTGCACGGGAGGACAGACGGGCATGACTTAATCAATTTCGCTATTAATTCTGAGAATTTTCGTATATATATGTAGGCACATATATATATATATATATCTATATCTATCTCGGTTGCTTTATACTGTTACAAACAACCGTAAGGTGAACAAAATTATAATACCCTGGGAACTAGACCGGTTGGGTATAAAACTTTACGAAAATTGTAAAAATATTCACGGTATCGTTACGGTAATTAGTTGTAAACTTATTTGCCTTAAGATTAATTCCGCCACTGTCATCTGGCATCTAAGTGATCTGAAAACTAGTGAAAATTAGAAGATAGTATTAAGACAGTGTTGATATTACCTCTGAAGCTTCAAGACAGTGTTATTGTTGGGCGACTAAAATGCTAATTTTAGCCTTATTAAGAGTAATTCCCCCAACTTTTGAAACAAAGAACTTTTTATCTTTTTTGAAAATTTGTGCAACTTTTGGCCCTTTTCACGTTTAAAATTGAATTTTAATATTTTTTGATTGAGGAATTTGAAAGTTGCATTGTTAAAAGCTACACCTCAAACACTTTGAGCTTATTTATGTATGTGTATATTTGTTGTGAATATGTTAACGTGGCATGGCAGCGCATCAGCAAATAATTTTGACGCGTATTCAATGGAATATTGGAACAGCAAGAAATATGAATTGCTCAGAAGCTTGCTTCTGTTGTCTATTTAGTACCTGAAACGCCATGGTAAAAAAATACATAAGGTGTCGCATTGCGATACCGCTAACCCTCAATCAGCGCAATCTTGTATTCTGACATTTTTGTTGCAAAGCAAGTTAGTGTTGAAGGAGATTTTCAGCATTTAAACTTGTTTTAAGCAAAACATGTAGTATGTCAGTCAGTAATTTCGGCATTGAAGCCTGTTTTAGGAAAAATACGTTATAATCAGCCTGTCAGTAATTTGCACTTTGCAGTATTTTCTCAAAGAAATTAACAGTTTAAATAAAATGTTTTTATTCATATGTATATGATTTTTCGGCCTGTTTTTTATTAAACGATAATATTAATTTGTGAGCTCAAGAAATGTTTCTACCATATTTGAAACGGACGAGCACGCCCAAACGTAACAACAATTCTAACAATAATCTAAAAATAGAATTTGTGTTACACAACAACAATTAAAAACCACACATTCACTTAATAGCGACAGACAGAATTGTGTTGGTAGAACAATAAGGGAAAGTGGTAAAAAGCAACAGCAGCTTATGCCCACTTTGGTCCATTGGCTTACGCACTTGCCCAGCAAGTCGTAGGTTGTAAATTCGAATGCAGGTGGAGTCATGAAAGAAATCTGATGAGGAGATGTGGTGATCTCCGAAATAGCTATAATTTCTACCACTCCTGACTGTTGTTGTCTTTTTTCCAATATACTTTTCCTTATACACTGGCCTTGAGCTCACAAATTAATATTATCGCTTAAAATCTTTTTTTACTATCGAAATATTGAGCAACAGGTTTTAAATTCGTCCCATTTGAGTTGCAAATTGTACGTGCCATGCATTGGGTTAAATGAATTTCTTTTAACAAACAATAATCCCAGATAACGAGATTTTCAATATATCCCAATTATTTTAAGTAATTCACAATGTCGTTTCACAATTCCTCATTCCATTTATGTACATATATATTTAGGACCAAACTATGACCACAATGAATACGTGATCTCATGCTAAGTTTGAAATTGAAAGAAATTTCACAAAACGCAATAGCAAAGACAAATTTGTATAAAGTGTTTATACTTAACCAGTTGATTGAAATTCTTTTTTGCCACCCTTGGTTTAGTCGAAGCAAATTCATATAAAATGGTGTTACAACTACAACTACAATATTTCTATGTATTTTGTTTTTTGCTTTTGCGTAAGAGTTGTCAAAATTTTCATTTATTTTGTTTGAAAACAAAACTCAAACAAAAGACATGTAAGGTGATTAAAAAAAATCAAATCGGCTGCTACAGTAACACCACCCAAAGAACGTAGATTATAGATTTCACCACACACAGATCTAATCAGATTCTAATATCAATCAGCAAAATTTATATAAGGTGATAGCATCTTATGAGCTGAATGCTTATTCTTTTTCACCAATTTGCTGGGTTGTTTTGTTTACACACTTGGAGCGAATTCACATTTTAACCTTTTATTCGCTCGCAAAATTATACAAACAAAATACCAAGGTGAATTCATATGAGGTGGTGTTAGGACGGAAGCGAATTTAATTTTTTTCAGTAATTCAGTAAAATAATTTTTTGTTATTTGTTTACATTTTATCAGAAATTCTGATTTTTAAAGTGCTTCAACAAGCGAATATTTGTGTTTATTGTGATTTATATGCGAGTATGTTGTGCAATAAGTGGAACGGGGAAATGGAGCACGTGCCCCCTGGAATTATCGGAGAAGAGTCGAATGAAGAAGATAATTAATAGGCAGTTTTTGGGTTTTTGGGAATCCTTTAAAACATCACGAGAGAAAATTTCTACAGTTTATTTAATTTCTTAAAACCCGAATCAAATAACTTTTATTTTTCCTCTCCTCTCTTCTCTAAATTCGCTTTAAAAACAGTCAACTATTTTTGGCAATCGCTACGCAAAAGCCAAAAACAAAATACACACAAATTTTATATTTGTAGACATGCCAGAGGAGCAACTGGTGCGCTACATTGAAATCGGCTAAAACCGCCTAGGCGGTTATAGGGTAATTTAAGGAGGATACGAAATGACATGCCATTACCTTCTATGAATTCGCCTTGCAAAATACACATCGGTTATCTTGCTATCATTTTCTATGGATCCACCTTGGAAATTTTTATTTAAGTGAAAATTATAAATAGAAAATTATAATAAATTGAAACTTTTATTGACGCTGAAGAATTTGTATTAGATAAAAAAATGAATCACTTCATTATAAAAATGTTAATAAAATAAATCAAGCTTTTATGAAATATACGAAATAAAGTTTTAAAACCTGCAGATCATGTATAAAAACATACATACATGTGTATGTTATAATTTGAGATACCGCACATACATACATACATACATATGTACATATATAAAGCAGAAATTTCAAACTCTCTTCAACACCATTTCAAAAACTTGAAAAGTACATACTACATAGTTCAACTCCATATAATTTACATTTCTGAAATTGATTTTTTATTTGCTGAAAGAACATACATATGCAAGTCGATTTGCCCTAATGCTCGTGATTAACTATACATACATATATGCACATAAATTAATTTTAACATCTGCCAACAAATTTAATGAAATTCAGATATATTTTTAATAGTATTAAATAATCACTTTGGTGGTTATATACCCAAATTTAAAATTTGGAAATAAACAATAATTTCATAGTCACTAACACTTCAACAACAACGACAACTTCTTGAACACAAGTAGTGCGAAAGCAATAGCTGGGTATGCATAATTTACCCACGTAATTAAATATACGTTAGTATGTACGCATTTCTGCACGTGCTAATGCAATGGATTACATACAAAGTTGTATGCATCAGCTATTCTTCCACATATGTATACATAGATGTGCTCATTTGCTCTATACAGCCTTCAACGTAGTTCTCGTCGATGTTCAATATAGGTACATATAAAGTAAGCACTAAATTTCCTATCACTGTATTTTCATGCGCTACTCACGACTACTTTGTAGTTGCCCCGATTTACGACTGAAGCATCCTGTAGAAACGATTATAATTTTAGACAGAAGTATTTATGTACGTAAGGAAATTTCTCACTAGCGCACATTTTGTCTTCATCGCATAAAGTCCATTGGTGGTATGCTAAACTAAGAGAGAAAAGTTTTTAAAAGAGAAAATATATACAACAAATAACAATTTAAAATGCTTTCATTACAAAGTAGGTATACACACAAAACAAATGCATCGTGCTTTAACGACGCTCTTATACGCAGTCGTGAAAATGAGCTTATAAATTGCCTTGTAGATGTATACTGAGAATTATTGGCTTGAGTATATAATCAAAAACTAAGTCCATAGCATTGATTGAAAGAGAAAACATAGATATGTATGTATATACCATGGTGTAATAAAGCAAGGTGAAATACGTTCACGTTCCTCTCACTCTAATCGCCATCTTGAACTCCCTTAGAAATCCAGTGAGTCCCTTTTTGCGAACTTAGTTTTATTTTGCAACGATTTTGAATAAAAAGCGCTAAAAATGGTACATTCTCAAAAAAAGCATAAAAGCATCACTGATCATCCTTTCCATCTTTGCTTTTACTGTTATTCGTTGACAATTGAAATTTAAATTCATTAGAATTTGATTTCATTTTGGGAAAAAATCAAGATTTTGAAATATTCAAGGGAATTTTTGGAAAGCCAATTGCTACAATCGTAAATATTTTATCTATATCATATATAGACACTACAAATAAAATTAATCTGAAGAATTTTCGATATTGTGTGTGCTTGTGCATATCACAAACTTGACTGACTGCCTGGCGCCACCATTTCGTAAATCCAATTCCAATCCGCTGCTGCACACGTATGTAAGTACTTTTGTAAAATTGAATTCAATCGGATGATTGACCATTAATGAATTTTTTCCAAAGGTTTACAACTTTTTGGTGTCACCTGAATCGCTCGTTTTTCTTCTTCACTGCCACTTCTGCGTAACTGCTGAGCGTTTTGCATCCCCACGGAGGTTTCTTCTGCTGGTCTACAAGTAAGTACCCTGGCAATACCAGTAGGAGTAAATATAATGGAATTACTACACTGCTTAACCAATACTAATCGCTGCACTTCCAGCTTACATAAATTAGTTCAGAGCTACTCTTTTCTCTTTCGTCATACTTTCGTTGTAAGTTATCACTTATGATTATAAGCATTAATACATGTTTAACACTTTCTAATTGCAGCCTTGTAGAATCATCGCAAATAGGAGATATTGAAGCTTTACATGAGGATGCGTTAGAGTATGTAGCAGGCTACATAATTAGGAAGCAGAGACTCTCTCAGCATATAAGCAAGGACCCTTCGTTTACGTGGGTGGACGAAGTGTCAAAGGGTGCTTTAATCAAGCCATCGCATGAGTTTTTGGGGGAAATTAAGGAATTGGAAAATATTTTTAATGAATTTAACGGGCAAAATATCCAAACGCACACAAATTTTATTGAACATTTAATAAAAAGAAGCAAATATTGTGATTGCGAAGATGAAGTTAAAAAAAATATTTTTTGAAAGCAGAATGCATTTTCGAATTAAACGATTGAATAAGTTAATTAAAAATAAATAATAAAATATCCTATAATAATAATATAATACATTTCAGAAAAAAACTTATAAACATTTTTGCAATAATTTACTACAAAAGTTAATAAAAACCCATAAGTAAACGCATTATATGGTTTTATTTAGTATATCATGAATTTCAAATCAGAAAGGTCAATAGTACATATATTTCCCCGAGGTTTTTCTATGAAAATACCATATATCAACATTAATTATAATGTAAAGAATAAAGAAAAATGTTTAGAGTTAAAACTTATTAAATATTTGTTTTAAAAGTATCCCGCAAGATATAGCAGGTAGATTATATTAATATACAATTCTAATAACAAATTGTCAAAATCTCAGTTTTTTTATTCCCCCAAAGTGTATTTTTTCTTCTCCTTACTCTCGGTATTCGCAATCTAAGCGAGCGTCGAAATGAACTGTCACTACGTATATCACCTTTGTTTATTGCATCATGAATATATACCACGATGCAGCGAAAACAAGGTGACGACAAAAGCACTTCCGTTACTTCGTACTTGCTTCGTTTGACAGAATGACGTAGCAAGATGTTCTGAGTGTTTGTTTACGAATACAGACTGAGAAACACAGATTGTGCTGCGTGTTGTTTATCATAAACGATAATTTTGAAATATTTGTGTAAAATATTTGTCAAATTATCACCCTCCTTTTTTCGTTATTCTTGGCTGAGGATTTCTGTGACGTGTACGCTGTCGGCGTTGTCGTAGTCTTGTCCTCTATCATTCTTGGATATATACTAATGGCTTCAGTGGAAAAATGAGTTTGAGACATTTTCTTCAAACATGGGAGCTGCTCGTATCACTCCAAAAAGCTTTACACTTTATTATACCCTAGCGCACTGGTGCCCAGGGTATTATAAGTTTGCTTACATGACGGTTGTTTGTAAAAGTATAAAATAATTGAGACAGATATAGACATATATGTATATACCAAAATTCTTAGAATCAAAGCGAATTTGATTAAGCCATGTCGGTCTGCCTGTCCGTCCGTCAGTCGGATATCTCGAGTAAATATTGAGCTATCTTAACGAAACTTGGTATACACTAGACCCAAGGTACTTTGGTATTGAAAATGGGCGAAATCGGACAATAACCACTCCACAAAACGGTATTTTGTAAAAATCAAAATACTACGTTATTTCAGTAACTTTTGAAGATAATTTCCTCAATTTTGACACATAGTAGGATTGGAGTTGGGAAAGGAAATTTTTAATAAAAACTCATATCTTCGAAACTACTTGACCAAACCCTACCAAAAACATCTATACCAATACCGCATTTCAAGTCAATAAGCAAATTTACGAAAATTGTTAAAACTGGTCAAAAACCACGCCCATAAAACCACAAGCATAAATTAAATGTGTATATCTGCCGCTGTTAAGTGGTACAAGGTTTTTCAATAGGAACGCTACAAAAGTTTTTTTAAATAAAACAAAAACGGTTTGGGATATGAATTTAATTCTTTATTCCTGTGAAAGTACATTCGATGCCATTATGTGTGGAAGTCGATTTTTTTTGCATGGGCACCACAGGCACGATTGCAGAAGTCCAGACGCTTTAATAACTTCGACTCGTTGTTGGATCGTATATCTTTCCATGATGAAATGGCAAACCTTACTGAAGAGAAATGTCAAAAGAGCGGGAAAAAATATGGCGTCGTTTGCTGTCACTATCGGTCTACTTTTGTGCGTCCCTATTGCGAGACCCTATATTTATATTTTTTGGAAGATATATGTATTTAGTTTTCAGGTAATACTTGGTTTAGTATTTCTTACACGGTTGCATCACTTTGGCTGTGAGCCTCTGTATGTTACAAATTTGTTCATTTGTATCAAAAATTTGTCTTGTACATACTTACATACGCACATGTATGTGCATAAACTCAACCTTGGCCTACGCTAAATCTAATTCAAATCACAGCGCAATCATAACCGCAGCTGCACTTGTGCCTGCGCCGGAGACAAATATTCTAAACTATCTGAAACTAAGTACATACAACAACAAAAAAATGATTCATAAACGCGTGCGCGTATTCCTAAAATCAAATCCCGTTCATTCATAAGCGCGAGTATTTCATCTCGCCGCACACGCAAATGTTCCCCTCAACAATCTTTTCGCGACGAACATAAAAATGCTAAAATCTTAAATTTTACAAACCATCGACGGTCACTGAAAAGTTTCAACATCGAAATATCAGACAATAATGCACTTTGGCAACGTAGTCTGACAAATCGCTGGTATTTTTCTAGAAGACTCTAGAATTTTTGTCCAAATGCTTTTGAGTAGAGATTTGAATAATTAGCCCTTTAAGCGAGCGCATCGCAACGCCTGCTGTGGCTTTGCTGGTTAAGTTGCGGCATGTAATATGAAATCTTACTTTGGCCAGAATTCAATTTCCACTCTGCGGCATTTTGTGTAAATTTTTGTATATTATATGTAGGCATACTAAATACGGATATTCATGCACATAAATTATATATAAGTATTCTAAATTAATAATGTGCATGCATTTATTAAATAATTCATGTGCGCAATTGGCGAATCGACACAAAAATTGCCGAAAAACAGAAAAGAATATTCTTTTGGTTACCGTTCCCTTTTCCTTTCAATTCTTCTCTTATCCAAAATTGTTGCATAACTCCTCTTCCGTCTCAACTTGCCCCGCTGACAATCAAAAAACAGTTTTTTTTGCGGTTTACTACTTTTTCTTCTTTTTTTCATTTTTAGTTTGATTCTTAAATTGCTCTTCTTCTATTCGCACACACTGCAACGATTTGCATAATTAGCCATATAAGCAGGCACCACGGAACGTCTGCTGGGGCTTAGCGTACATAGTCGCCGGCTACATTACCATAATGCACGTTTGAGTTTTTGCCCAATAGTTCGAATCCTAGCTTTTTTGTGCCATGTCTAATTTTTATGAATTTTTTTTTAATTCAATTGGATATTAACTTTAATAAATTTTTGGGAAATCTGGTATCAATTACATTTCTCTTCTGATTATATTGCGTTACAAAAGAATTAATCAAATTATCAGAAGATGTACACACATATTTAAGATATTAGATATTATTAAATTTTTATATAAATATTGGTACAATAACCAAATGAAAACTTTATTCAAATGTATATTATGTCCGATTTGCATAATTTTTGCAAATTAAAATAAAACTATTCAAGTTTTCTTGATACCACTTGCAACAAATATCCATCAACAAGAAAATGTTCCCCTCCCAGCAAAAACCACTCAACCCCTTCATATGACGGTTATTAAAAAAAAACGCGATATTTAGGTCAGCATTAAAGGCAATTTCCTCAAATTTAATATGAAAGATGGGCCTACATTAACAAATACCCCGAATCAAAAAGATTTGGAAATGGGCGTGGCACCGCCCACTTTAGAGTAAATAAGTATACGTCCGAAACCATGTTACTAAAACTACCAAATTTGATGCACATATTGCATTTCAAGTCAGTAAGCCATATTCGAAAAATTGTACAAATCGGAATCATATTTTTTTTTTTATTTAATACGTTTATTTGCAATCTATTTTAAAATAATAAGCAAATTATATAATTAATTAACAAAATTACTTATATTATTGAACTCCTTTGAGGTCAATAATAATATACATACTCTTTTGTTACATTTTAATACATTTTAATTTTATATTTAGCTATTAAGTTCTAAATGGAAGGTCTAATACATGATGTCTTTTAAGTCTAATAATTTCATTAGATTCATCAAGTAATGCAATTGCTAGCGGATTTTCATGATTACTTATTCTATGTAAATATTTTGTACTAATTTTTTTAATTTCATTTTTTACAAAAGGAACTTTTAGATCAGAATGAATGGCTTTATTAGTGATGAACCAGGGTGCACTCGTAATAAGTCTTAAAGTTTTTGACTGATATCTTTGTAAGATTTCTATGTTCGAATTGGAAGCAGTGCCCCACAGTTGAACTCCGTAGGCCCATACTGGCTTTAGTATAACCTTGTATATTAAAATCTTATTATTAAGATCTAAAGGCGATTTTGGGCCTAGTAACAAGTAAAGTTGGCTGGTTTTAATCTTAAGATACATATTTACTTTTGGCTTGTATATGACATTTCCAGGTTAACCGTTTGTCCAAATGTATGCCAAGATATTTGACACTATCATGTTTGGGAATTTTATTACCATTTAGTTGCAGTGAAGGGCATTCTTCCCGTCTCAATGAAAACAAAACGTGCACCGATTTGGTAGTGTTTACTCTTATTTTCCATCGGTCAAGCCACATCTGTATCTCATTTAGTTCTCTCTGAACTAGATTACTTGCATCAACTGGGGACTGACTTGATGCTAATATAGCAGTGTCATCAGCGTATGTTGCAATTAGTACATTTTCGATTTCGGGTATGTCACATGTAAAAATCGTATAAAGTATAGGGCCAAGTACGCTACCCTGTGGTACTCCAGCTTTGATGTATCCTATCTCAGATATGTCTTCGTTTACCTTTACGTAAAATGAATCATATAACGGAGTTTTTCAAAAATCTAAAAAACCCGATATTTAAGCAACTATTAAAGAGAATTTTCTTACGTTTAATGTGTAGAATGAGGCTGCACAATCAAATACAAGGAATAAAAGGAATTGGTAATTGGCGTGGCACCGCCCACTTTCGTAGAAAAACTATGCCGCCAAATTTGGTGCACACGCTGCATTTCAAGTCAATTAGCAAAATTTCGAAATTTTTAAAAATCGTACAAAAACGATATTTAGTGACTATACAAAGTAATTTACTCAAACTTGATAGACAATATTGGATTTGAGAATGATAATCATGGAATCATAAATGTTGGGAATGGCCATGGTATCGCCCACCTTAGGGCAAATAGGTTAATCTCCGAAACTTCTTTGTCAAATTCTACCACATTACGTACACTTTGCATTTCTACTCAGAAAGCACAATTTTGCAAATGATAGGAATCAGACTAAAGCCATGCTCATCTCTCATATAACAAATATATTCGTCAAAAAAACAGAAAAGACATTGTGAATAGTAGTTTCGTTTCATATTAGGAGATGAGTCCGCCTTTTTCCCCAACAAATAATATATACCTCTGATGTGGAATCTTTATACCAAATATTGTACATCTGCACCAATGGTTGTGGAAGCAAGGAATTTGTATGTACATATGTATGTACTATATACTCAAATATCATTCATCTGCACCGAATAGTTGCGAATATAAAACAAACTCAAATTTTCTCTTCCATGGGGGCGTGGCTCCGCCCACTTCTCCAAATTTATATATACCTCGTGTTCGGCCCACATACCACATGCACCTATTGTACAAATTTCATGAAGATCGGTTGAGTAATTTGGACGCCTATAAAGGAATTAACTTTAAAATAAATGCCTGCACCAGGTATTTAAGGTTTGGTTGAATCCGAACTTAGACCCTTATATACTTTTCACACCCGAGCGCAGTGGGTTTTATAACTTTATTCACTTAACGTTTTTTGTAACAGCATAAAGCGACCCAGAAGATATAGACATATGCACGCTCTGCATTTCAACTGAGAAAGAAACCTTTTGAAAATTATATAAGCCGCGATATTCTTAATAATGACATTTGTAATCAGAATCTATGCCTAAAGTCTACTGAGGATAGAATAGAAAAATTTCTTAAGGAAATCTGTTTTAGATTTCTTTCAGTCTACATCTACGCGCGTTTTCAATTTTGGATGGTAATGTGGTTAACGCAATTACTTATGAAAAGATTCAAAGTTACCACGATATTATTTGTATTTTTGTCTTTGACTAATTTCCCTAATTTTAATTTTAAGGATATCATTATATTATATTTTAAAAGTATTGTATGAAAATTGTTTAACAATAACAAAGAATAAATATGTTCATTAAGAAAATATTTTAAATATCATATTTTAATGTAGCGAATAGAACAATAATTTCATAAACATATAACGGTTTATTTGAAATAAAAACTTGCGCCGGGTATTTAATGTTCGGTTGCACCCGAACTTAGACTCTTCCTTCTTTCCTTTTTTTTTATTAGTTTTTAGTATTTCAATCAATTTAATTACCTTAAATAGATGCGTGGCTTTAGAATTTCACTTTCAAAACGATTTGAGTATGTGTGCAGAATGTAAAGAAACTCAGGGTTGCAAGAAAAAAAAAGTTGGACTGTTTCAAAGTTGGCGATTGTAGCATCCAACTAAAAGTTGCCTGTTAAATCTCTTCATGTAAACTCTCTTTAAGCTCATTATTGTCCAGCATTAGACCCTTTTCTTTACACCCGAGTTGCAAAAGAATGCTCCAACTGTTAGCCTCTTTCATGAATGTTGCGATTTGTTCGTGTATTTAAGAACGGAAAACAGTTGTCCCGGCAATTTTTAGGTTTATGTAGTTATATATTTATAAATACTATCAGATTATTACAACAAGAACGGTTTATTAGAAATGAAAACTTGCGCCGGGTATTTAAAGTTCGGTTGCACCCGAACTTAGACTCTTCCTCACTTGTTTATATATAAGATTAACTTCGAAATAAAATCACGCCTATGAACGCGTTGAAATTTCGGGTTTCATTTTCATACGCGAGTTAAGGATAGATCGCACAAAAACGCGGAATAGGAATAAATGAGGAGTTTCTATATACGCTAAGCCTGAATTGCTTCTTCAATTGAACATTGTAGAATGGGAAAAAAATTATTCTGGGCAAAAATCTTTAGAAGCTATTCTATTTAAACATAGTCTATCGGCGATCTGGAAGCAAGAGCTCCGCCATGTTCTTAGTAATGACATTTGTAATCAGAAAGTATTACATCACGAGAGATTTATTTATAAAAACAGTATATGTTAATATTTAAATATAACTGTTTTTGGCGGCCGCCGTTGCCGAATGTGTAGCGTGTGCCCATTTCATTCGGTGTGTCCCGGTTTGGAATCCTGACTGGGGATAGTAACATAAAAAAAAAATTGTAGAAAAAGTGTTTTCTAATAGTGATCGTCCCTCGTTCCATACATAATGGCATCGAATGTACTTTCACAGGAATAAAGAATTTAATTCATATCCCAAACCGTTTTGGTTTCATTTAAAAAAAACTTTTGCGGGTTCCTATTGCAAGACCCGGTATGTACATACATACATATGTGTGCCAAATTTTATAAAAATCCGTCTAGTCGTATGGGTGTGAAAAGGTAAAGACATACTCACACACTCAATCATAGACAAACTTTCACATTTATAATTATTAGTAGAAGTGAACTTTAACATGTATTTATTTTATGAGCTGTGTAAAAAACTTTTATGTAAATATATGTACATACATATATATGTATGCGTGAAATATCTTTATTTCACTTACGTTGTTGATAAATTTGTTTGTCATTTTGAAACATTTGACAACGCCTCCACATTTTTTCGAGAACAACATTTCCTAAACCTCCATCATTTCAAATCAGTATTGTTATGCTTCATGTATCTTGTAAATTTTGTTGAACTACCAATTATATTGAATCAACGGTTTTTAAAATGTGCCAACGCGCTTTAAAAATATATACATATGCATGTGTACATATACCTATGTACATATATCTATATATGTATATGTATGCACATTTAACCTAACTCTAAATCTGTGCGTAAGTCAGACAAACCATTTTATTCCTAGTTATGACTTTAATTTTACAAAGCCAAAAAGAACAATGCGCTGTTGAAATATTTCAACGAGTAGTTCAAAAAATCTATAGTTCAGGTTATCGTGGGAAAAGTTGAATTAAAATATTAAATTTTCGTGAAGGATTGGAATTTTGTTGATTTGAAAACCAAATAAGCTGGCTTATCAGATTTCTACAGAAATAGTTGCTTCTGTGCGTAATTCCGACGAAAAAGTTTCGCCACAACAGGAAAAAGACGCCGCCATGAATCAGAGCTGAGTTTAGATAATTTTTATTTGTTGTAGGTACGAGAAAAAAGTGAAGTAGGTCAAATGTATTGGCTGTAGATCTTAAGGAGGTATGTACATATATCCGAAAGAAACTATCTGCATATAAAGTATGTGCATAAGTGCATGTGCAAAATAGTTGCATACTGTCTGTTTTGGTATTTATACGTTTTTAATTTTTTTCTTTCTGCCAAAGCGTCTGCCAACACTAGTATTCGCAAACTAAAATGCTCGAATATCGGTAATTTGGCTTTATATTTTGACATTATAATTTCTGTGGCGCGGGGTTGTTTGCAAGGCGAGCACAATAATAGCAGTGTTTAAGTTTTGCTTCAATATCGTCGAAAATTTGATAAATACTGTTCTCAAAAGCAAGTAATACTACTATCTAAAAGATATAACTAATTATCCCATGTGTTCGCATAATTAATTTCTTTGAAGTGTGTCGTGGAAAACATTGCATAACAGAGAAGCGTAATGTGATAAAAAATCTGATAAATGAAGGTAAAACGCATAAAGATAAACAAATTACGTTGTCTAGTTGGTCTGGAAAAATGATATCCAATGCATTGAAGCCCAAAAACTCATCTGAAATACGTGACCGTAAAAAAATTGTATCGCCATCCCTTGTGAAACGCTTATTAAAGACGAGTCGAGCAAATCCATCAGCGGCAGCTACGCAAATTAAAGTTGAGTTGCCATGTGGAGTGCCTACAGTCAAAAGATGTTTACGAGACGATAAATTGTTTGCTCGGAGTCCTCGTAAAGTTCCCCTTTTGAAAAAATCATGTTGACAAAAGACTCAAGTTTGCAAACGATCACATGTTATGGCCACTCCAAAAGTGGAGAAATATATTATGGACTGACCAGAGCAAAATTGTTCTATATGGTGGAAAAGGCTCAAGGGAATATGTTAGAAATCCACCTAACATAGAATATGATCCAAGGTATACAAGAAAAACACTTAAGCATGGCGGGTCGTCTTTTATGGTGTGAACATGTTTTTCTTATCAAGGTTAATAGAAAAGGTTATGTGAATATTTTACAAACCAACATGCGGCCGCCGTAGCCGAGTGTGTATCGTGTGCGCGCTTCACTCGGTGGGTCCAGGGTTCTAATCCTGACCGGGGCAAGTAATACCAAAAAATTACAGAAAACGTTTTTTCTAATAGCGGTCGCCCCTCGGCAGGCAATGGCAAACCTCCGAGTGTATTTCTGCCATAAAAAAAAACTTCTCACAAACATCATTCGCCGTTCGGAGTCAGCGTAAAACTGTAGGTCCCTCAATTTGTGTTACAATATTAAGACGCACATTTCGGCCAAAATCGCTTAAACGGTTATAGCGCCAACTAAGTAAAAAAAAATTGTTCTTGTTTATCAGTTTTTGATATGTATTTTTTCTTCAACTTTATCTTAGAACGTTCTTTAAAGAATTTTTACTCAAATTCAAAACAATTATCTACTTTTCATAATTTTCGGATGGTACGGTGCGACTTATACATATACCTTCATACAATGGAGGTCATAATTTTTGCTCGGAGCGTACTAGGTTTTAAAATAATATTAAAGCAAGCTTTAAAAAAACTATATACGTAGGGTAGAAGGGGGCACATTCGCCTTTTTTTTTTTGAATTGCTGTGGAAGTCAAACCAAAAAATTTTTTCTAGCAATGTTTGCTGGGCTGTAAACCTACATTTTTGGGCTTCTTTTCCTTATCTTCCCTTACCGGTTGTTTTTAATTGTTCTATATTTTTTTCAACACATTTTCAAACTTCCCAAATTGGTGAAACCGCCCCACCCATGGGGCAGATGCGCCAAGGGGATAGGGTACAAACGCCACGGTGTAAAAAACATTTAATTATTGCTTCTTTATTGTTTCTTTGAATGTTATTGATTTATTTTCACAGAGATTAACATTATTGAAAAATTATAAATTATAGCTCTTGTCAACTTTACTTAACATTATATTCTGTTAAATCTGATTCAAATATATATGTTGCCGACGCTCGAGAAGTTCCAGGTGGATGGATGGGCTCAGGAAGCTTCAATACAATATCTGCTCTCGGTACAAACGTTACGTCTTTAACAATAGGTTGGAAAAACACCCACAATTGCGTTTTTTTTCTTAAAAAATCGATTTCAAGAGAACTTTCGAACTTGCGTACTATGCGGCCAACGTAAAACTGATCTTGTGGACCTTCAAACCGCACAAGAACGTAACTAGCTCTCGGAGTCAAAGAACGATCCAATAGATTTATCGGTATCTGCAAAACTTGTAACTAAGGAATCATCATCTGATGATTCATCCGAGGATACTCGTTTTTTAAAAGTCAAGGACCTTTTGGTAGTTTTTCGTGGCAGCACCTTCCCTGATTTAATTTTCTCCTTTTCTTCCTTGGAAGGTGTAGATGTAAGAATTTTAGATGAACCTTTCCTTGACTTCGAAGAGTTAAAAGGTTTGATTATTCTAGGAAGAGGGCGAACTTGCTCTGGAGTTTTGCCAACAGATGGTATGGGTGAAGATTCGCAAGGAGTAGCAGGCTCAATTGAAACATTGTTTTGGTTTGTAACTAATTCTAATGCAAAGTCAATATCACCAGTTTGATGTTCGACATCTACGCTAATGAAGTCTGCCTCAGGAATTGCTTGTCTGTTAAATGGACTTATTCCAGCTGTGGAAAAACCTTTGCATATGTTTTCAGAGACGAATGACTTTTGAAAAGGAATTTTCGAAAGTTGAGGTATATCGTAAATCGTAATAGCTCGTCCAGGATTGGATAAAAGGAAATCACTATATGACGTGGCCAAATATTTTTTAAATGGTCCAAATACCGATATGTAAGGGCTGTAACTTGTGCGACGAATGCGGTGGGAAGCTTATCATGTGGATGCCATTCTCCCTGCAAAACATTATAGCAGCCAAGCTGCAGTGCGAAACATGATTGTCCAAAAAAAGCGAAATCGGTCTTTCTTAGGAACATCGGGTGTTTTTTTGAACATGTTTCAGAACTTCACAGAAGCCGTCCGTTGACATCCACCCACTTTTAGCAGCAATACCTACGCAGCCGTTGGGACCACCATTAACAAAGTGATCTTTGTACTTAACTCGCGGAAAAACGTATACTGGTGGAAGTGTATTTCCAGTAGCATTTATTATGCCCAACATGGTAACTAAAGAACCTCTTTCCGCGGACGCCACCTGAGACACAGTACGCTTTCCTTTCGTCGAAATCACCTAGCAAAAAACCATTAGGTTAGGTTAAAGATGTATGTACAAATGCAAAAAGGTAAAGAAAACGTGCTAAAATACCTTTGGAGGAGGCATAACAGTTGTTATTCCTGTTTCATCAAGATTATAAATGTCGACAGGAGCAAACGAAAATTTACTATACAGAATGTGCACATTGTCAAAAAATGCCATAACAGCTGCTTTGGTAAAAGACATAGAACGCGAAAGACTGGTGTTTTCAGGTTTTCTCAAACTTAAATCACTGTGTCGTTTCATGAAGCCTTGCATCCAATCAACTCCTGCTATTTTATTATTTGTCCAGGATAAAGGGATTTTAGTTTCATTCATTTCAGCATAATCAAAAACGAACTTCCGTGCAGCGCTGTACGTGAATCCATGTTGGAGGTTTGAACATACTTTGAAGTATTCTGCTATTTCATTTTCCATTTTTTTTTTTAAATATCTGCTTTGAGCTATATTTCGAAGAGAACAAAAATGTCTCATCGTCCGAGGATTGCCCGGAATCATCAAGTGCTTTAGCTCTTTCTTTATTTATCTTCGCTAGTCGGTCTCGTAACGTAGTGCGTTTCAAGCCATAGGTTCGCGCAGATTCACTTATATTGAATTTCTTTGAAAGAACATCCTTGATTGCAAGTTTAACTTTTTTCTCATCCAAATCACTTCGGTCTGTCTTTTTTTATAGTTTCGAACCATGGTGCTAATAACAACCTATGTGGAAAATGTAGATACAAGTACCAAAATGCGCTTATCAGTTTATAAAATATTTCCCACGTTTTAATATGTCTACTCATGTGCTCATTTTCCAGATGGGGTATGGTAAATTTATCCCATCATGGTACATATGCCTGTGGTGCATTTACCCCATGGGGTACATATGCCGGTGGTGGATTTACCCCATGGGGCACATATGCCGGCGAAACAACCCCACCTGTAGTGTGGCGGATGTGCCCCAGGTGCAGGCATGCTTCAAAACTCACTTTGTTTTTACACTCTCCAGCACTTTATCAAAACCTTTTTTGTATTTTTACTAAAAGCAATATAGTCGGTATCACACTTATGAAAATCTTTTACTGAACACCTTAATTGACAAAGTTATTACAAAATATACGAACTTTAAAAACTTTCCACTGCAACACAAAAAACGGAATAAACGCGACTGTTTACGATCACTTGCAAACTTCAACTTCCAAAGTAAGTTAAACAAGAGGTGGTCAGATGAAGCAAACATTATCGATAATTCAAGTTCGATTGCTATACTGAGTTTAGAGATAACCGTGGGTGGCGAATGTGCCCCAGTGGCGAATGCTCCCCCTTCTACCCTATATATTGTGCAGTTACTAAACTTAAAAACTGTGATTTCAGGTGGAATATTGGGTTGGTTTATTTTATTTTAGCTGAAATTTCAGGAAATCCCTTGAATACAAATAATAATAATAATTTAGCGCTGGCACCATATGGCTTGATGTTTGGCCGAGCTTCTCCGACATTTTGTGGTGAGCGTATTGATGTTGTAATACGACCTACAGTTTTACGGCGACTCCGAACAGCAAATGATTTTTGTGAGAAGTATTTCCAGGGCAGAAATACATTCGGAGGTGTGGCGTTGTCTGGCGTAAGGCGCCCGCTATTAGAACAATTTTTCTATAAGTGTTGATGGGAAAGTTGATTTAATTTGCATAATATTAAATTTAAAATTAAATTTATTTATTTATTTATAGCTGTTAGGAAAGTTTGTAAAACTTAAAACTAACAGAAGGGATAGCTCTGACTGCAGAGGTCTTAAGCTATGCTGATTTTTAAGAGTAAAACATATGGAGTACTTATATATCTAGGTTTGAATTAGTTCTTAGGGTAAATTATATGGTATGCAAGTTTAGGTTAGTGCTAGGATGTGTGTGCGTTATAATAATTCTCTAGATATTCATGTGTGGGTTTTTCCAGTTGTGTTCATAGTGTGCTCGTTGATCTTATATGTGGTGGTAAAATTAAATTAAATTATACTTATTGATTTAATTAAATATGACTTAGGTGAAATATTAAAATATGGGTGTCAAACGGTTCGTCTCGGCAAGAAGGTTCATATGTAGCTATCTTTAAGAGCCTTGCCACCTGTTGTACAAGCCGGATTGAATTAAATTATACACAAGTTATATGAAATATGAAAATCTGAGTGCGAAACTGTTCGATTCGCTGAGGAGAAGGTTTATAGCATATTGACGGTTGCCACCTGCTTGAAAAGTCGAATTTAATAAAATAGAAGCATATGAGTGCCAAACGGCGAGTTTTGCTGAGAAGAAGGTTTGGAGCTAGCTGTACTTTAAAGAAGCGATTTTGGCCGAACTTCTCCTTCTGTTTGTGGTGTGTGTATTGATGTTAAAACACAAATTCAAATTATTCTTAGTAATGGGATTTGTAATCAGAAATAGAAATATTTCTTAAGGAAAGCAGATTTAGATCGCTGTTAGGTCTAAAATATTCTACTACAGCTGCAGGGACGCAAGTTGACTGAGCATTTTTAAATTTTGATGGTAATATCGTTAACGCAATTATTTATGAAACGTCTCACAGTTACTACGATAGTATTTGCAATTCTGCCTTTGACTTAATTTCCCTACTTAAATTTTAAGAATAGCATTAGTAAATGTTTTATATAGTTATAGGTTAGAAGAAACACATAGTTTTAAGTACCTATATTTTACAAGTATGGAAATTGTTTGGAAATTGTTTAAAAAATATTTAAATATAATATTCCAATACAGCGAATAGAACAATACTTTCTTAAGGATATAACTGCATGTAAGCACATATGTTAAAACATACAACTTTATTTTAGTTTAGTGGACAAAGATTTGCTGCTAACATTTTAACATACATATCTATGGCAATAATTAACCATGCCTACAAATTTTTGTAAGTTGTTTATAAAATGAGTTTTTCGAAATTTTTATTGTTTCAACACGATCAGAAGAGGATCTTATTCCTTCACAAGAAATTTCATAGCTTAGAAAATCTAATTAAACTTTTCCAAAAATACGTTTATAAGGTTGAATATTTAAATTATATTTTTCTAGTCTTTGTAATACAAATTTCAAATGTTCCATATGTTGTTCTTCGTTTTCACTTGCCATAAGTATATCATCGATATAGACAAACAAAAATTCTAAGCCGAAAACTCAAGCATTCCAAAATATATAGTTAATATCATCTTCAGCCATTGGCATGTGATGATATGAACGAACGAGATCAATTTTGGAAAATATTTGTTTGTTATTTACATCTATAGTCAAATCATGTATGTGAGATAGTGGATACCCATCGGGAATAGTAATAAAATTAAGCCTTCTATAATCTACACAGGGTCTCTCCAATCATTTGGTTCCTTTTGCTATTCAAATTTAGTTAGATCAAAACGACGAGGTTTAGGGAAAGTTAGAACTCTCTTGGTTTCAATTCTATGAACATTTTAATGTTTCACTGATTTAGAGTAATCTGGTTCCCAAGCAATGGAATGAAAATTGTCAAAAATTTTCATAAATTTGTTCTCAGTGATTGTTATTCTAAGTGAGAAAATGTCAGAGACCTCAGAAGATCAAAAAACCTTTAATTTAGTAGTTAAATCTGTTATTTCTTTGTTTTTAATGCCATTTCTCTAAAAAGTTAGCGGCAAAATCTAATTCAATTTTTGTGCCATAAGTTTTAATTAATTGTTAATTAATTAGCGCCAGTCAAACTAAGATCCGAATTTCTTTCCAACGATTTGAATTTGGGAGAAGGAATGGCTGAAACGATTGAGCCAGAATCAATTAACAAATAAGTTTATTAAATTTATCACAAACGAATATACTATCATTAGAATTTGATTCATTTATATTTTCTATGATACCAACAAAAGTTTTTATTAATATTGTGTCTCGATCTAGAAAATCTTCGTGATCTTAATTTACTTCTATCCCTATATCTAGATCTTGATCTAATTTGTAATTTATTAGTGTCGTCAGTAATTTTGTTTAAATTTTGGGTGGACTCCCGTTGTCATATCAGTTAAATTTTTGATACGCTGTTCAAGAGTAATATTATTATTTTAAACGCTTGCTATATGAGTAGATTTAGATGTTTGAGATTTATTTAATAAATCAAAAAGTCTGTCTACCAAAATAATGATTTCTTCTTTGCTCTGTCCACCACAAAAGTCAGATTAATTTGAATATGTTGTGGTAATTTTCTAATCCACAATTTCAATAAAAGTTCTTGATTTCATATGCCTACAGAAATCTGAAGGTGAACGATCACCAAGGTCAATATTAGAAAATAGTTGTTATAGTCCATAAGTGAAAATCTTTCGCACAGACTTTCGTAATTGTTTGAAATTTATTAATTAGAATGGAGGAAGCGTTAATTACGTCTATAATTTCAGAAATTGTTTCTCTTTGAAATCTAATATTATCGTCTAAAATATTATTTATTTCAAATTGTCCTTCAACTAATAGAAACCAAGCTTTAGAATAATCTTCCAAAAATTTAGCTAACTTGATTGATTTAACTAAACCTCACCAAAAGTTATCTCCACTTTGTGTTAAAATGTTGGAATGTGAATATGTTTTGTATATTGTTCAGGTCTGCCATGTAAGCTGTGTTTTCATCTGGATTTTATGTTGTGATCGAAGTTATTAAAAAAAAATTACTTTATGAAGGAGTGTACAAAATTTATATAACTATTAATATTCAAAACGTATTAACGCTGTTAGTTTTAATATTTTCAAAATAAGTTTTTTAAATTTTTAATAGAAAAATATTAAAATTTAATCGTTTAACAAGAAACGATTGCTAGAATACTTGCAATTGCAGAATAACTTTTAATACTGATCTGTAGAGGTACTGTTAACGAAATTAATGATGATGGTGGTGATGTTGAAAATAAAGTTGTCGCAACTGAGCAAACTGCAAATTATTTCGGAGTTTTAAAAACTGCAGAATCTGTAGACATATGATCCAACAACATCGACAATGTGGTTACAATGAAAGGTTCTGACAAGTGTAATAGTAATTGTATTTACTGATGTAGGTTATAAAGCATATATTGTGTGGAGCCAGGGATTGCGGTATCTTGTTGTATACAAGTCGAGTACTGTGAAGCGATTGGTTCGAGAAACGTGCGCGCAAAGTATCCTGAGGTATCAAAACAATAAAGCAATTATAACTTTTTGTGATAATTGAAATGTTTTTCTGAATTTGTAAATTTTACAACAAAAAGTGCAAATATGAGATGTTTGAGCGTGAAATATATATAAAAGTTAATGAGAGATAATTTATTGCGAATATATTAATAAATAGTGATCACGCTTATGATATAGTACAGTGCAACCGTAACTCAAATATGCAATAAACAATTAAAAATAATAATTTATTGCGAATTTATGTGTAGCCCTAATAGCTCCAAAAGTATTTAATAAATAAAATATCCGTAATAAATGTTCGGTTGGTGATTTTGGTGGTGCATGTGAATTACAAAATTGATGAAATACATATACATATGTACATACAATTTTAAATGTGTAAAAAGTCTATACTTATTATATAAAATTGATTACATTGAGAAAATTTGTAACTGTTTGGCCCCCAAAATAACAATATGGTTATTATTATAATTTTTTTTAAATTCATCGCATGCGAAAGTCAATAGAGTGGCATACTTTTTTGTGTTTTGAAAAATATGAATATTAGGACGCATAACATAAAAACCGGGTCTGATTTTCCACCGGGGTTATAAAATTCGTTATATTTTAAGACATCAACAAAATATTTCACAATAATATTAAGAGCTGGATCAATTTCAAATTATCTCCATACTTGGGGGTCTTCTAAATAAATAAGTTGTTTAAAATATATTTTCAAACAAGTCACATTAGATCACGCAACTGTTTAGCTTAAATGTTTTCCATAAAACTATTTAAAAATTTGTTCAATGGAATTGTAATAATAAAATTTTGGATGCTGTCTTTCCTTTATGGTTTAAGAAAAACTTAATAACTCAATTCAATTTAGATTTATGTATAATATATCATTGGAAAAGTATTTTTCACCCTTTTTATTTCATTCATGTCTTAAAACTTATTTTCGTAAATCTGATTATTACGAACTTTTGAATGTTTTTAAGCAGGTCTTTTAAGCTTACACTATTTTATTATATACACTTAAAACCTACATTTTTTGATATATTTTCAAATCGAGCCATCTTACGTAAATCTTTTGCCTTTTCCTTTTTTAAAAAATTTTCTTTTTTTTTAAATATTTTGGTTGAAGCCGTTAAACTTAATTTAAAAAAACCTGTGGAAAAACCCGAAACTTTTGTGATCCTTATGTATGATATTTTTTTAATTTTAAGAAGAGCAGCTTAAATTATCAAGCCAACTCATCAAGAACTTAATTGGCATCCCGAAGCTTGTGATTTCCAGGATATTGTGGCGAGACTGATGACAATGAGAGTTTTAAGGTCGTTCCCAGGGCAAAGGAACTAATTGCGAGGACGATGACGATGTGGATAAAGACGTCCTGATAGTCTACATATGCAATTGGCCATGAAAAATCGTTAAGAAGACATTCCACATGAGGTTTTTGCAGAAACTCCTGAAAAACTAGCTCAACATTATTATACAAGGTTACACAATACGAGTATATTAAAAATTAATCAGGAAGATTGGGTTTCAGAAATGTGCCAGTAAGATGACAAAAAAACCAGGCGCACCAGAAGTAAGCTTTGAAGGATTAATCTGGGCAAAAACTATACGTTTGTTACGGATAATTTAAGACCGGCTAATTCTGTGTAGGAATATTTTTTTAGAAATCCAGATTCATGTGGAATGGTACTTGCAATTGTTTACAGTTAGCACGCATAAACTTGGCATTAAAAAATTCGGATCTTCTCCAACACTATCACTTACAGCACCAATATTTTCTTCTGTACGTACAGTTCTTTGTCTTGTTGTTGGGTTTTCATCGAGAACAGTAAATGTGGTTCGAAATTTATCAACAGCTCGACGAATAAGCTGCTCTGTTGCTCGATTATACGGACCATAAAATTCACGAAGTGCTCTATAAGTAAGAACAGAATACTGATTTTTAAAGTAAATTTCCACAATTTGTAAACGTTCTTTCCATGATGATTTGCCAATGCTTACTGAACAGAAATGTCAAAACGAAATATCATTTACCAGCTGTCAAGTGACAGCTATCCCTATCGAAAGTTCTATCAGTCTAGAAAAACACCCGTTACAATAGGTAATTTGTTAAGTTAAAAATATGTCGAATAGCGAAGAAATAACTGGTGGTGCCTGGTTGAGCAATCAATCAACGAATCAATTTTGTGAACTGTATAGGCAATTAACAGACCAGTGACGCTGGCGATGAATAGCGGGTGTTGTATGTATGTAGGTATAAAAAAGCGTGTAATTTGGGCTGTATCAATATTCAGTGGTGGTGTGATTGTGCCAAAAATCAATTTTTTTGCACGCACTTTTATATTGTATGCTCCCGATTAACGGCGCCATGCAAAACAATACCGCCCGATACTACCTATAACTAGGTGTAATGTGGGCAGCGAGTCAACTTGCGCTGCTATTGCGATAATTCAGTCCACTGAGTGCCTCAACAATATCTCATTTTCTAGCAGAAACTATATACATATATACATACATAGATTAAAATTTCAAACGTAAAAATTAGTATAATAAATTGCATACATGTAACATCATCACCCAAAAAAATTATGAAAACTCAGTGGTTTTTTCGGCTACTTCACACTTGCACTTAAATATACTAAAATTGAATGCGATATAAAACTGCATACCAGAATTATGTCTATAAATTCACATTAAAAAATTTGCATCTAAGATAAAACTTCATCGAATTTTTCTTCTTTTTACATGAACCTTGAAATTTGGATCTACATATGCACATATGTACAGTGTCCGACAAAACCAAAGCACGAAACTCTCCAAACTATCGAAATGATATTTTCAAACAATTATTAAAACCAAATTTTTCTTTATACAATAATTTAAAATAACGTACATTTGTTGTTGTGTTTAAAAAGCAAATACAATAAAACTTTATACATATTATACTGAAATATTGATTCAAATATGAAAAAAGTGTTAAATATGGTGCGGCAAAACTAAAGAATATTATATGTAATTGAGAAAAAAAATTATTACATCTAATATTTCGTTGCGTATCCATTGTTTTTCAATACACATCTTCGTGGCATAGACTCAATTAGGTTACTAAAAACGTCTGCGAAAATGCTTTCCATTCATGTTCCACTTGATTAAAAAAGGTATCCTTGTTGTTACAACTTTCGCGATGAATTTTACGATCCAAAATCTGCCGTAGATTCTCTAAGATATTGACATCGGGAGATTGTGCAGGCCACTCCCAAACGTCGATTTTGTTGGAAATAAACCACTCTTTCACACATTCACACAGTTTGAAGAATGTCTTTTTATACAAATCTTTCCTGAAGAACAACCCCAGATCATTACGCTGCCTTACCCATGTTTTACAGTGCCTTTGGAAAAGAGCGGATTTAAGCATTGCACTTTTGGTCTGCGTACTAACTTCAATCAATCAGAACCTTTGATGTTCCACTTGGATTCATCTGAGAAAAGGACGGTTCGCCACTTATTGATAGTCCAGTTGATGTGTGCTTTTGCAAACTCAAGCCGTGCTTTTCGATTCTTTTGGGTTTTTCTAATTCACGTTTGTTAAATTCATTGATAAATTTTGCACGCGATACCGTATTATATTTACATATTTCCAGCCTTTTATTTCAAGTATTTGCTCTACGACAATGTAAGAAAACGCTTTGTTTATGTGTATAAAATAAGATTTACAGTTTTAACGGTTTTGATTAATGACTCAAAACCAACTATGGAAAGAAAGAGTACGTCATTTTGATATTGGGCTTTAGTTTTGTCGCACCATATTTGAAACCACTTTCCTGTTTGAATTAATATTTCAGTTTAAAATAAAGTTTTATTGCAATTGCTTTTTTTTAACACAACAACAAATGTACGCTCTTGTAAATAATATAGAAAAATATGATTTCAATAATTGTTTGAAAATATAATTTCGGTAGGTAGTAGTTTGGAGAGTTTCGTGCTTTAGTTTTGTCTTGCACTGTATGTATATATTTAGTTTCTGTTAGAAAATGGGCAAAACTCGCACGAAATTGCCAAACTTCATAAAAACGTATTCAGAATTTTCAACTTTTTTATCTGATTTTTTATAAAATGTTATTTCTGATCCCCAAATACCCTACGCGCCTTAAAAAGTACAACGTATTAAATTTTAAAAAGACTTGGCTTCAACTTTAAAACATATACTTGTACATTAGGTGCCTCATAAAATATTGTTTCGGCTTTTATTATGTCTTAAAATTTCCACCAAATTATTAAAATTTACGTGGTTGAATCGTTTGCAAATGGCGAAATTGAAAATTCATACTATTATCACTTAACCTACTTAAGGTTAGGTTGGTGGCTCACTTAGACCAGTAATAGGAGGTCCATTGTGTTACCACAAAAAAAATTTTTACCATCCGAAGAAGAAATTACCCCTCACCAAACCATTTTGCCTAGCTGATGAACCTCAACAGGCAATTTACCTCGGTGCTTGAAACCTTACTAAGGCCATCCAGAAACGGTGATCCCAGATATCGCATTCTGCTTTTACACAGTGCAGGACACTTACACAGTAAATGCAAGATCGTTTCCTCCTCCTCGTCGTTCTTCCAGCTCCTACAGCATCTGCGGAAGGGTACTTCACTTTCGTGAGAAAGCGCCTCCTTCAACCTTATTATCGAGCGTCGAGCCATCTGTATAGATGGCAATGCTATCAGGTGGAGTATGAAACTCAAGTTTCCACTTCTCTCTGCTTGGAATTCGTGTAATAAAGTTACTTTCAGAAACCGATGTCAAAGCACACTGATCCGTGCTGCTCGGAATAGAGCAGAGCTTCTTCAAAATACAAGAGTGTCCTTGGCTTTCAGGATGCCAATGGGATGTCTCTCTTAGTCGCAAAGCAGTCGTCGCTGCCATCTGTTGTTTAACCAAATCTAAAGGAAGGAGGTCTTGATCTGAACGCTTCACTTATACAGATCATACTAGATTTTTGCACCTTGGTGAGTAGCCTGAGGCTAACCTCTTTTTCTAATGCAGGCCATCATGCGATCACCCCATATAGGTGATCTGGTCTACCGACTGCTGTAAATATCCACCAACAAATCCGGGATTAAGACCCCATTTCTTGCCTATGGCTCTCTTGCAGGTGTGTAGGGTTACGGAAGCCTTTTCATAGCGCTGAACTATATTCTCTTTCCAGTTCAGCTTTTTATCTAAAATAACGCCTAAAAATTTGGCACTTGTAGAAAGTTTTAAACGGATGCCATTCAGTTCCGGAGGAGTTGCAGAAGGCATGTTATACCGCCTCGTAAAGAGAACGAGTTCCACCTTACTTGAGCGGACCGCAGCGTGTGGACTAATTGGAAACATCTCGAAGCATTGGTTACTTCAGTGTCGACGTCATCAGCGTATGCGATATCTTTAGCTCCTCCCAAATCCGTGTCCCGCAAAAGCGTATTACTGTTAGGTTCCACAGAATTGAGGATAAAACTCCTCCTCGGGGCGTTCCTCTCGGCACGCGCCTCGGCAATTCCGTTGCTCCCAATCTTGCCTTTACCACTCTACCGCAGAGTACTTGTCCGATAAACTCCACCAGTGAGTTATCTGCACCTAGAGCTCTAACAGCTTCCTTTATAGCCTCTGCAAGTACGTTGTTAAAAGCACCCTCAATGTCGAGGAAGGCTACGAGACAGAAGTCCTTAACTCTGAGAGACTTCACAATATAGCCGACCAGACTATGGAGTGCGGTCTCAGTAGATTAGCCTTTGCGGTAGGCATGTTGGTCATTATACAGTAGTTGACTATCGATGGTATCACATAGGAAGATCCTAACAATCCTCTGGACTGTCTTAAGAACAAAGGAGGATAAGCTGATAGGCCTAAGGTCCTTTGGATTAGTAAGTGAGGCCTTCCCGGCTTTGGGAATAAATACGGTCGTGACATCTCTCCATAAGAAAGGTATATAATTCAGTTTGAAACAGGCCTCTAAACAGGCTACAGTAAAAACATTGACCATGTTCTCTAAATCATCGGTATAATTGGGTTCTATGAGGGTTACGCTATCTAACTTGTCCTCAAAAAACTTTCTGTAAGAATTCCAATTCGTGTTTTTTTAGATTTTTGCGCAGCTTCGGGCTAGTCAGAGAGAAATTTAGTACAATCTCAATTAAGCGATGGTCAGAGAAGGAGTGTTCTTCTAGAACTTGCCAACTCTCAGTCAATTCATATAAACTACTACTGCCCAGAGTTATATCTAGTACTTCCTTTCGATTCTTAGTAATGAAAGTGGTCTCCCTACGAACATATAAGTAAGGTAGTTGTTAGAAGGTAGTTGAAAAGTGACTCACCTCATTTATGTTCGTGCTCCCCCACTGAACGTGGTGAGCATTTGCGTCGCTGCCGAACAGGATGTTCCCGCTTTCACCGTCAAGTGAGAAAGGTCTTCAGCGACGCAAGGCATGTACGCTGACACCAGCACGATGGGCATGCCTCCTAATTCCGCAATAATTGACGTGACGTCGTCATCACTGTAATTAAGCAAAAGAAAGATATTTAATTCCGATTTAGCCAGAATACAGGCTCTGATTTTCCCTTACCGCGCTCCACGAAAAGCTTGAAACCAGTAGCACTCAACCCACAGACCCTTGAATAACCGTGAAGCTGCTTTGGACTTGTGGAGGTTTATTCGCAGCACTCCCAAGCGAGAAAGCCGCCCCCTCCTCTCCGGCTACGACGGTGACGTCAGCATCGCCATCCGTGTCGCTGTGAAGCAGCTCCTCCTCCTCAAACAAATTCTGCATTGTCGGTGGGAAGTCTGTCTGCAGGGAAACACTGCTCTCAGCGTAGGAGTGCTCCGATTCGGGTGCCTCAATGTCTATATCCATTGCTGCACCCGCACTGCAGACGAGCTGCGAATCCCCACGGTATACTTTAATGACGACCTCGTCGAGGCCATAAGAATCACGGCCTTGCCTCATCTCCAGGAGTTTGATGGACTCCTTGTTCAGAGACAAGACCACTTGTCTTGAAGGGCCACTCGCGTCCTCCACCCGGACAACCCTCCAATCGCTAGTCGGTAAGACTGGGTTCATCACCGGAAGCATATTCAGGATGCTCTCTGGTGGCGATGGTGTCACCGGAACCCATGCCCTTATTCGGATTTAGGATTCGTAGCCTCGCCGGCATTTGGTGGGACCCTAGAGTCTTCACCCACGGATGGATTTGCTGTTTCCAGCACATTCCCTGCAACTTTACTGGTGCTAGGCCCCACCATAACACCCATAGGCCGGGTCGACTGGGAAGACGAAACGTTGATTCTGCGTGGTCTCAGCGACGCTAACCGTGTGAAAATCGTTTGTTTTCTCATTATCCCTATCTTCAACCATACCGCTATTAAGTGTGACGTCGCCACTATGTGCTTAACAGCGTGGTCGGTATTGTTGGTTTACATATCTATAAGCTCTTTAAGTTATAGTTATAGTTTGCTTTTAGATGTGCTCGTCCTTATTGCAATGATTATTATTATTTTTGGCCATATATACTTGAAACGACTGTAATTTATTGAGCTTGATGCCAGGTTTTTATTAGGGAATAATATCAGAAAACAACGATTTTTCAAAGTGGTAGAAGTGATAGCTGCCATTTCGGAGATCACCACATCTCCTCATCAGATTTCTTTCTTTCTAGCGTTTACCAGTCTTTGAACCATACAAATCTATAAGCTTTTTATGTTCTAGTTATAGATTACTTTTAGGCGTGCTTGTCCTTATAATATGAGAAAACAACGGTCGCCCCTCGGCGGCCAATGGCAATTCTACGAGTGTATACTCGTATCTGCCATGGAATCACAAAAAAAATTCGTGTTCGGGGTCGGCGTAAAACTGTAGGTCCCTCAATTTGTGTTACAACATCAAGATACACACCACAAATTGTAGGAGAAGTTCGGTTAAAATCGCTTAAGCGGTTATAGCGCCAATTAAGTAAGTAAGTATAAGCTATATATTAACCCAGCTTATACGCTACATACATATGTATGTGGTAAATTTTATACAAATCCATAGAATATACTCGGACACAAACTTTCGCATTATTATAAATGTTTGCCAGAATTTATATTAAGAATAATTGCTTTAGTTTTGGAAACGTGACAACTTTGAACAGCTTTCAAAAGAGTTTGTGCAAATATATGTATGTATGTAAGTATGTATAATTGAAATATGCTTATTTGTATTTAATTCTCATTCAGTTCTCTAAAAGAGCATCCTTTAATGTTTTCGTTTGACACCAGTATAGTAAAATTTCCGTTACCTTACCAGTTAAATTGAATCAACGGTCTTTAAGCCGTGGCAACCCTCACCAAACATGTTGTCGTATAAACTCTTTCGTTTCGGAGTAATAATGTAATATTTCAGTAAGCCCTCAAATAGCATTAAATTCTTGATTTTAAAGAGGTGGACACATTCCTTACTCGGAGGTCGCCGTAGTCACGTATGTAGCGTGTGCGCGCTTCATTCGGTGGATTTCTGGTTCGAATTCTGGCCGGAAAAGTAACATCGAAAAAATTATGTATAAAGTTTTTCCTAATAAGTGTCGCGCCTCGGTAGGCAATGGCAAACCTCGCAATAATATTAAGATTTAGGCAAGCTGGACCGAATTTAAATTACATTTTTGGGTTTTTTTATAAGCGAAAATAAAGCATACCTGTCTTATGATAAAATTAAACTACTCCTTTTATTGTATATTATTATAAGGGCTTATGTATGCTTGATTTAATATGGCCTATAATCCTTAAAATAAAACTAACCATAACCTTATTTTATGTGGCCGATAACCCTTATAATAAGAATAGAACATTTCATATATCGACTTCTAATAGAGCCGTGAGTAAGCTAGAGTATATCTTAATTATAAGCTTTATAATAAAGTGTTTATACACCATTAATGAATTTTCATAGAAATTTATATGCATTTGTGAGTAAACATTTCTCTTAGTGACAGGATTAAGTTAGGATGACGTTGTGAATTGTCAAAATCGTCAAAATCCTTCAATATTTCTCGTCCAACTCACCTCCCCAATGGCCGTCAGGGGAAATTGTGAGAGTGGCGAGTTAACAGAGCTGAACGAAGACAAAATTTGTTTAACATCTATGATTTCTGATAAATTTTAATTGGTTTAGCTCGAGTTTTGGATTTTGAAAATATATTAACAAATTGATACAAACATCTCAATATTTAATTTGACTTGAAATTTGGCTTTTCTTAAATATGTGCATGATAAGAGTGAGCCAATTTTATTTATATGTATCTATGTACTTATGTACTTATGTCTATTATAAGCGGAACAATCGTTATCATACTAAGTGCACATACATATGTATGTACATAGATAATATGTAGTACATATGTACATATGTATGTACATATATAAATATCCAAATATACATAAATATAATTGTCCACATTTATGTCAGTGTTTACATCTTATCACAAATGTAGCACAAGTATTAGAATAATAAACTTAGGAGTCGAAAATCTATCACGTTTTAACAAATTTGTCTACAATTGTTTAATTAAACGCAAACATTGCTATAATTAATTGCACTTTGTGAGACGTTTAATTAATCATACTACTTTTTCTTCTTCCTGAACAAACAATCTAGGTCAATGGCCTATACAAAAAACTTTCTAACCAAAATTGCGAATAAACCGTACTATTTTTATACTGAGAGGGTATAAAATACCAAATTTTTAGTTGTAAATCCAATTCTGTGGAGTATAACCTAACGTCATCTTATGTATGTATCTATGTATATGTAAGTATTTTCTTTCAGATCTTCCTCTATTCGATCTAGTATAAAAATATTTTTATTATACTCCACTTTTTTCTCATACCTACCTCAAATACTAATTAGTTCAACTACACCCTGATTAATGATGGCGGCTTTGCGATGCAACTTTTTCGTGTGAATTGCGGGCAGAAGCAACTATTTTTGTGGAGTTTTGATAAAACATCTTATTTGGCTTTCGAGTTTTTATTTTCAAATCAATAAATTTCGACCTTTGACGTATTTTAATTTAATATTTAAATTAAACTTTTACCACGATAGCCTGTTGAACTATAGCTTTGTTTCACTATTCGTAGAAATATTTCATTAGAACATTTTTATTTTTGACATGGTAAAATTAAAGTCATACCTGGAGAAAAGATGTTTTGTCAAACTTTGCGCACAGACCTAGAGAGTTCGGTTGAATGTGCGCGCATGTAAACAAACATATGTACATATGTACAGACATAATTATTTCTATATGCTTGTACGCGCCCTTTTGCATGGAAGTAATTCGATTAGATATGCATTGTTACATAAATGCATGCATGTGCATACATATGATAAACAATAAATGCAATTTCTTTAGAGTTTTTGGAAGATTTTGTTGAACTACTTAAAATGTTTATTAAAAGTTATACATACTTATGTTCGTATATGGAAAATATTACTAAAATAAAATGAAAATAAAAATGAAATGAATAAAATTGTAGTTTTCGCTCAACCGACGTTAAATTTTGCCCCTTGTAGGTGAAAAATTATTGAATGGTGAGCTGGACGAGAAATAGACCTTTTCCCAAAAACGCGGAACGACAGCAGGATGCTACTTCTCTACGACTGCGTTCTCTGTGACGGCGCTCCGAGCAATCCGATAACCAATTTTATTTTGCAAGAAATATTGGAAGAAAAAAACTTTTACGATAAATATTTGCGCTAAATACTTTATATAAATTAGTTCACGAGTTCTTAAGTAAAAAGATGTGCATTATATTATAATCTTTTGATCAATTTGTTATGTTAAGTTTTCTTGCTTCCAAGAGCAACCACGTTGGGTGAGAACGGTGTATACATTTAATTTCAACCCTGAAAGGCTCAGCTCCAGGCAAGGTTTCACCTCAGGTTGTCTACTGCTTATTCTATGCGTCAGACTAGATTGAATGGTGGAGAGAACTGAGAGGAAAAAAAATAGAAATAATAGTTTGAAATACGTTGAAAATAATGCACACGTTTGCGAGTATACATACACACAGGTTTTTTCTAAACAAAATCTGTTGTTACGTAGAAATTACACATACTTACATACATAGTTATAAAATCCCTGCAGTATATACACCTGCTATGGGGTGCCAGCTTTATGTTTCTTTGGAATTTTTTTAAGGTGAAAAAAATAATAAAGAAAAAATGAAACTGCCAGAAACAGAATCATATCGATTACAAAAAGAGGTGCATATAAATGATAGTGAGGAGTTTTAAATGAGAGATTGTATCTGCTGATGTTGGCGTCCCGGAGCCACCAATTAAAAAGTCTGGTGACACAACCCCCATTCGATTCGAGGCTGCCTCGAAAAGGCGTTGAAGCCTTGTTGTTGAATGAGTAAATATATGAGTTGTGATATATATTTGTTTCCCGTTAATTGAAAAACAGTAATAATTTAAGGAAATCGAATTGATATTAAATATTTTAATGAACTATTATTATTATTACGTAACGATATGTGATCTATCGAAAAAAGTTGGAGTAAAGCAAGATAAAATAGTAAAGTAAATCAAAATTATATTATAAAATAAACAATATTACTTTTGGGCATAACTGGTAATGTAAGCAAAAAATGGATTATAAAAAGACTAATTATATAAAATATTCAGATTGAACTCAATCAGATCATCCCCGACGACTCTTTAGTTATTATCAGTTTAATTTTTATTTTTCCTACATAGCTAAGACGAAAGATGTAACGCAGATAAAATAGTAGAAGAAAAACAGCGACGATACAAAGCGATTGAATAAGCAGTTTTTCTGATCACATACAAATATATTTTTGTAAGTAGTACCTGCTTGATGGAAAACTACTTACTGGCCCGGGGATAACCTTTTCAGATCAAGGATTCCATAAACTACTAACGAGATATTTGTGTGGAAAGATTTATAAATTTTTACATACATCGAGCAAAGTCTTGCTACGATCGTTTCGATAGGGACCGCATCAGGGGGAAGATAATGAAAAACTGTCGATTTTATAACAAACGCATTGGTACGTTCGCTTTCATAGACAAAGCAAACAAATAACTTTCTTATTTAAACCGTTGTGTTTCGTAAAATAAGGAATATATTGCATTTAATTTGTTTATGTATTTGTTGAGCGTCCCCAATTCCCAATTATTGTCGCAGTCACAACTACAATTAATAATACTCAATGTCTGAAAGAGGATTGTTTTACGCATGCGTAAAAAATCTCGAAAACTAGGAAGTTAATATCCTAAATTGAAAGCTTGGCTGGGAATAAGTGCATTGACATAAAATAATATATAGATAAAATATATAGGTACCTAGTGCACATAAAGTATACATTAATACATGGGCGACCACAGGGGGGGGGGGGGGGGGGGGGGAACTAGGGTCACTACCCCCCTTTACAATTTGAGAGAAAACAATTATTTCAAATTTAAATACAAAAGTAGGTACATACATATTTTTTAATAATTTTTTGTTTAATATTATTATAATTACAATGTATACAGTGCACTACACAACACGTAAAATTACACTGGGGTGCGGCATACATTTTCTAGTTAATTTGGGGTCGCTGATTACGAATATCAACATTAAAAAGCTGTGGTTTTAACCTTAAGGGCGTGGCACGAAAAATAAAAAAACAGCCGTTCCTGTGTCCTTTTTTGGTCAATGCATCATAAAAGATATTATTTTCAAGGTTTTGGCATATATTAAGCACTCGATTCGTAGAATAGTCTCCAGCGCTTAAAACTGTATATTCAATTATAAAGTTTTTAACTAAATATTCGAGATACAGGCCACGAAAGTCGAAAGATTATCGAAAATGAGATTCGACACATTTTAACAACCAATGGGTATATAGTTCCTAGTATTTGGACTTAATCTATAGCTTAGGCTTAGATCTAAACATTTAGTAAAAAAACTCATAAACAATTAAAAAAAACTCAACTAGTTTTCGAGAAATTTCACTTTAAAATCCAAAAAATTGGGGATAATTACAGAGTAATGTGTAGGTAAAAAACAGAAGCTATGAATAAAAACGAGACGGTTGACGATCGTCGTAGCACAATAAAACAACAACAAAGTGGGCAAATATTTCTGTATTTAAGTAATATCTGCACTTGTAAACAAAAACTTTACTTCAATATTAATCATATTCATGTATGTATTGTTATAAAATTTCTAAGGCTTTATATTTTAAATGGTACCGTATGTAAGGATATTTTCCTCATTTGTATGATATTTTACTCATTTGTATGATTTTATTATAGGGAATTTAACACACATATATCATTCATGAATAAATCCTCCTGGTTCTTACTCCATTTTGCTCGCAAATGAAAATGTCAAAGAGTCTAAAATTTATGGGAATCGAATTCCTCATGAAACTATAAATATCGATACTCTTCTACTTAACGATACTAAACGATTATCGATACCTTATTGTTGCGTTTATTGTTGTCGTTACATATCGAATACGGACCTTGTCGATACTTTTCGACAAGTACCGATACTTTTCCCATCCCTAGTTTCATTCGTTGCAAACTCTGAAAGTACTTACTGTGTGGCGGAAAGAATAAAAGGTGGTTTTTAATCAATATTTAATATAATAAAGAAGTAGAATATATTTAAATTAATCAATTGGTTGAAAATGGATATAAGATCGTTTTTTGGTAAAAAATAGTTATAGCTATTATAATTTGTTGGTAATTAATGGTTTTTTATTTGTTAGAAAAAACAAAGCGCACAAGAATCAGCGAACCAGCCATTGAGAAAAATACTGTAGAAAGTGAAACTTCTGAATTAACTCATGCAACTTCCACGGTCGAAGATTATCCTACCAATGACATTGGCAATTGGGTGGGACGCGCATTTCTTCTCAATGGTGAAAATAAAAGAAATATGGTGCTTCATTGTTGGAAACCACATGAGTCATATGACTTTGGAAAAGATAGTCAAGATTCCAAGCGTAAATTTATTTATAATTGGCTTAAAATTTATGAGCCATGGCTTGCATATTCTTGTCGGCTGAAGGGAGCAGTTTGTATGTACTGTGTACTATTTCCGCCAAAAAATACACGTGGCGTTATAGGGTCGTTGACCATAAGACCATTTACGAAGTACAAAGACGCTCATGAGCATTTTAGAGCTCATGCAATATCTATTTGTCACAAAAAAGCAAGTATGGATGCTAATGGATTTTTAAACCTAGTGCCTGTTGATGTAGTGGCACAAAACGCGCATGAAAAAGTAACTAGTGACAATAAGAAAATAATCAGATTGATTATATCTGCTATTATTTATTGTGGGACGCATGATATTGCTCTTCGTGGCAAAAAAAAATGATGAAGATGAGCATTTTAGTGGAGTTAATTTTTTTTATTTAAGATAATAATTTAACTATTATGTACTACTAGGCAATTTTAGGGATTTGCTTAAATTGCAATTAAATTCAGCGGACGCAGATTCAAATCTTAATTTTTAATTTTTGAAAACGCTAAGGGCAATGCGAAGTACATTTCTGTTCGTATTCAGAACGAAATTATTAATATTTGTGGTGACTTGCTCAAAGAAACAATTTGTCTTTCCATTGATAAAGCTGAAGGGTTTAGCATTTTAGCAGATGAAAGCTGTGATATTGCTGGGAAAGAACAATTGTCTGTTGGAGTGCGATATTTCTGCAGTGAATTTTCAGAGTTACGTGAAGATTCCCTAGGCTTTGCTGAGCTAGACAATATGGACGCAAAATCAATTGCAAGTGCAATACATCATTTCATTACAAACTGTGGTTTGGATCCTAATAAATGCATCGGACAGGGTTATGATGGTTGTGCAACAATGGCTGGCAAAGATGGTGGCGTGCAAAAAATTATGAAAGATTTTTATAAAAAAGCTTTGTTTTTCCATTGTGCTTCTCATAAGCTAAATTTAGTGATCAATGATTTGAACAGCGTTGCAGAAATTCGGAACACGACAACTACTATTAAGGAGGTAATTACATTTTTTCGGGAATCGCCACTTAGGAGAAAACATGTCCCAAATTTGTCACTTTTATGTGAAACTCGTTGGACACAAAAGTATAAAAGCATAGGTGTTTTCAAAAATAACTTTGTGGCCATAACAGAAGGTTTAGAAAAACTTTCACTTGAAGGAAACCCAGCAACAAGGAAAACTGCTTTCCAGCTGATAAGTTGTGCAGCTAAAAGTACATTCGTTGTCTGTCTGTGCATCATTTCGCACTATTCAGCAATCTTGGAGCCAACAGCAAATTTGTTCCAGAGTAAGCAGTTGGATATACTTGCTATTGCTAACCATATAAAACGGATCGTGCAATTAATCAAGTCTGATAGAGAAACAGCAGACAGCACTTTTAAATCCATTTTTGACGAAGCTACAAATATTGCCCTGCAACTTGGTTTTGAAATTAGCTTGCCAAGGATTGTTGCCCGTCAAGTTTATCGTGCCAATCAACCAGCAACGGATGTAGTTGAATTTTTTAAGATTTCAATTTACATTCCGTATTTGGACTCGTTAATAATGGCTTTTGAAAATCGCTTTCCCGATCAAAATAATCCTGCTTTTGCTTTGTCATACCTTCACCCAGCTGTATTTAAAACAAAAACTAAAGCAGAGATCGACCTTCAAATATTGTCTGCAGCTTCTTTTATAACTTAAATGACTTGAAATATGAAATAGATCTATGGATTGCCTTGTGGAAAGATAAAACTGAATTTGATGACATGGCTAAGCTATTGGAGGAGTCTAAATTCTTTTATCCATGCATGTACAAAGCTTTGCAGATATTTTTAGCTCTTCCATATACAACTGCCACCATAGAAAGATCATTCAGCACTTTACGGCGAGTGAAAACATGGTTAAGGTCAACAATGGCTGAAAATCGTTTAACTGGTTTGTTCTGTATGATTATTATTTTTTTTATTTTTTAATTACTCTTTTTCTATTTGAAGGTCTTTGCATGTTGAGCATACACAGAAGAGCCGTAAATGACGACAAGCAATTTATTGATAAGGTTCTCACGAAATTCGCGGAAGAAAATAGAAGGCTTTTATTAAATTAAAAAAATAAAAATAAAGTAGATTTGCCCCCCTTTTAGTCATTTTCTGCGGACGCCCATGCATTCATATCATCATAATCAAACTTTTAAGCATGGAAAGCATTTACATGGTATTTGCAGTTATATGGGTGCTGGCGCTCTTGGAGATTTTAACATAAATTTTGTATCAGATGATTCTTTACCACCAAATTTCATTGTGAAGAATTTGGTCTACACATATTTTATTTAGTTTCCACAAGTCATTCATACTAGTAATATTATTGAAATATTAACCAATGATCTGTTTAAATTTTAATCTGTTTAATATTATAACACAATTTTTTAGGTTAGTGGATAGTTTTTTCAGACTCTCCTCTCTATGCCTCGCACACTAAAACTATCTCATTTTTAAGTTTTGAAGAAGTTGCACATCTAACATGTGTCATGTATCAGGGAAAAATCGATATTATGGCGAAAAAAATATTAAAAAATGTCAAGAAAACATTTATCACATTTAAGAGATTAAAAGTAATCAGAATCGGTATTGCTAATCACGATAAAACAAATGAAGTCCAAACAATTTCGAAAAAGTGTTATTTTGCGACTAGGTTACAAAGAAACGGGCCCATTATTGTGTTTAAATACAATCACTTCTAAAGATTTTCGCCCTGAATATTTACTTTTCATTCTACAAAGTTCAATTGAAGAAGCAGTTTCAGATGTTACATATATGGAAATACCTCGTTTATTCCTACTACGCGTTTTGGTGATATCTATTCTTAACTCGCTTAATAGAATAAAACCTGGAATTTCAAAGTGTTCAGAGTCATGTTCTTATTTCCAAGTTAATCTTACATATAAAAAGTAAGGAAGAGTCTAAGTTCGGGTGCAACCAAACTTAAAAACCCGGTGCAAGTTTTTATTTCAAATAAACCGTTGTTGGATTGGTATGCTTTTAAAGTATGTGCGATGCTACGCCTATTCCCAACATTTTTGTTTCCATATATTTCATTCTCAAACCAAATATTACATATCAAATGTGAGCAAGTTACTTTGCATAGTTACCGAAATTTGAATAAAGATGAAAACCTTTTCAATAAAATGTAGTAGGTAACCTGTAAGATTAAGATGAAACCCTCTTCAATGTAATTAACGAGGGAGTCTTGGTTTTCAATAGAATCTCCTCTTAATTTTTATATGCCGAAAATCGTATAAATTAAAAATTATTGGTACTTCAAAGTAGATTATGCAATTATAATGAGTTTAATTACTTATGAATTATTATAAAAGATTTTACACAATTGTTTATAAGATATAAGAAGAATTAAAATAAGTATTTATAATAACTAGCGTTGGCAAATTATGGGTATAAGTAGTATGGCACGGGCCACTTCTTGAACATTAATACAAGTTTAGACAGATAAAGATATTTATTATTTAAAACATTTTTTAATAAATCATATTTTATTTTAGAAATTTTTGAGACTATCTATTGAAAACTTCTGGAGCAATAAATATATATTTAAATCACAAATTTTCATTTTCAAAATACAAAAATCCAAAGAACAATATTCATAATATTAAATTAGAAACAATATAAAGTAGATTATTCAGAAAGTAAAATGGGATCTGTTAAAAATAAAAAGTTTTTTTTTAATAAATTCAATAAGATTCCAGTAACAATGAGAAGATCTCCTTGTTAATTTCCTTTACATGATTTTTAACATAAAAACGAGGAGAGTTCTTTTTACAATTGCATGTTTTTGAGCAAAGTTCCACAAAAATTAATAAACAAGAAGTTATCTCCTTATTTCCAGCCGTTTTCCTTTTCAATAAATTAGAGAAAAAATTCAAACCAAAATTAATAAGATTTTCTAGTGTACATTTGTTCGATTTTGTTCCCTCTCGCACTCCTCGGTCATAAAGTGTTTTAAGACGTCGATCTCTTTGATTATTGGTGAACTTTTTAGCTCGGTGTATAAAAAGAACTGAAAATCCCAACTAACACACCTATCACGGTGTACTGAATGCAGAAGGTGGCGCCTTGAGAGGTACCGGTACTTTGATTTTGCCGACGTTGATAATTCTCAATTCCAACTAGACAAAAGTTGTTTTCGCAAATGTGGGCAAAAAGCCACTGTTTTTTAAGATTTCGACCATCTTTCTACGATGTTGCGTCGCTTATCCGGGATCAAACCATTTCATTAGCGTAATAAACTTGGAGATTTATTTATTTCTGATTTATCTGCAAGGTTTTGCAGAAATGGTTTTCCGAGCGTGTGCATTCGTCTTGTGCTAAGTCCTGGGCAGTGGTAGATAAAGTGGTCTACTCTTTCTTCTTCTTCTTTGCATTTCCAGCTGAGACAACAGTCCGGCGCCCACTCACAATCTCAACGTTGTTTAAAAGTGTTCATTGGTATACCTACGCTGTCCTCCCCTATGAATCGTATTCTATTATGCTGGGCCGTCTCGTTCAAAGATCTGCGGCATTCAGTTATTATTGTCTTCGCATGAGTTTGGGGCTTTGAGGGCCGTTTGACTGAGTGATTTAACTTGGTATGGTGTGACCTCTCGGATAGCCAGCACCGCCGCCTGATATACAGATGTTAGGAAAAGAGGACGATGCTTCTTCTTCGTTGCAGCTCTGTGAAGAATACCATTCCATCAACCTTCCCACCGAGTTTGGAGCCATCAGTTTACAAACATGCTTTTGGCTTTGTTTGTTTAGTGAGACCTGGTTTCCAGTCCTGGCGTGCTGGTATTATAATTTTATAGTACCTAGTGATAGTATGCCATAACCTGTGTCAGCAGATATACTTCGGTAGGGGGCCACTAGATGTGCCTTGAGGCCAGGAGCCTGCCTCTCTGAGTCTAAAGCTGCAGTTACAACTATTTCTCGAGCCATTACGCCAAGGTGAGGGAGACACAGAATCGCATTCAGAGCCTCAGTAGGTGAAGAGTATACGCGTTGCCGATTTACCAAGTGTTGGTCATCAGACTAGCCCGTCGGGTTGACAACAGCCGTGTAGAACCAGTGGACTATCTTTCGCGAACAGCCTCCTGATACAACAATCGCCTTTTTGAAGAGGAATAGTGCTTCTGTGGTTTTCTTGATATGTTCTGTTGTTTCAGTCTAGAGAAGCTTACCATCTAGAAATACTCCAAGATACTTGGCATGATATTTAAACCGCAGTTTTATACCATTCAGTTTACGGGATGTAAACGCCGGTACTTTGTACCGTCTGGTAAAAAACTTATTTCAGTTTTGGTTGGGCTTATATCAAGACCTCGCTTTTTGGTCCAAGCAACTAAAGAGGTAAACATAGTTTCCATGGGTACGTGCAAAATTTGTGGATATTTTTCCCCGTACTAATTCTGAAATATCATCGGAATTTTCAACAACGTCGTATCCATCTGCATGCGTCGCAACAGTTGCTTACCGTAACTACCCATGGAGAGGACTCCTGCCAGCGGGTATACTACCTGACCGACCTGGCGCTTGTCAGTCATTTCAGATCCGAGCTGACTACCTGTTGAGAAATTGATAGCTGAGCCCTACCATAGTTCTATCCACCCGCGGATCCATCAAGGCCGATATTATGCACGTGAGACATATTGATAAGTAAACAAAAACGATAAAACAAAATAGACAACAAGGAATGAAACACCATAAAAAGTTTAAAACGAAAATTTGAGAAGAACGATGCTATTCTAACGCAGTACATAGAAAATACCAAAAAGATTAGAAAATGAGATGCAGAAGAGTAGATGAACCCTGTAGCTCCACCAATGATATTCCAGTGAGGCCCATAGTAAACTACAAATCATGTTTATAGATTATCAAAATACATAAAGACGATTATCCAAGACAATAACGAACGCGGGTTCGTAAAATTCACGAAAGACTGTAAAATGATTTCGTTTGACATAAAACATATACATATAGCCGTCTATGCCTCTGCCAAAAACATTATTGGAAAACAGAAAATAAAATTGGGGCTGAACAGACCAAAAATACACTAAAAACAAAGCTACGTCAAAAATACTTTAAGTTTAAGAGGTTTAATGTCCTGAAGATGTCAAACCTCACCCTCGACCAGCCTCACGGAGGTGTTCATGTAAAACCTAGAAGGGTAATATATTGAGGAACTAAACGACAATTTAGGTGTGACATTCTAAGCGAGATAAGTTGATGATATTATTTGCGTAGTAACTAACAACAACAATAGATAGACAAGGTCCTAGGAAAGGTCAATTATAAAATTTATAGGGATATGACCATAAACACGATAATACACAACATGTCGACCCATCCACAGCAACACAAAGGCAACTAGTAGATCGACTAGAAGGAACACCTCTAACAAAAGAAGCATGTGGATACATGGAGCACCAACAAGAAGCGAAAAATAATAATAAACGGTAAATAACTTAGGGAGGCAAATCCTACGGACTATAACAAATACATATTACACACTAAACAAGCAAGACGTATGCAATTTAACTTGCGACTTCCAAAACAGGTGCATAAAATTAATTAATTTACGTTCTTTGGTGTTATCATCTGAGTCCGCAATATTTGATAAATTTGTTGCAAACCCCACATAAGCACAAATATTTTGTCCCAAAAAGCTCTTTTATAAACATATGTATATACATATGTACATATCTATGAAATTCGGACATCTTTTAATAATGAGAGGGAACAACTGTTAAATAAGCTTTCTCCCAGTTTGAAACACCGGCTTCCTATAAAGAGGTTTCACCACTGTGCTCAGAGATTCACCAAGTTTACCAAAGTCAATAATACCAGAAATATGAGAAGCTGCAAATTGTAAGTGGAAACTATTCGGCGATGGTCGTTAACACGGCTGATACGTTTCCAAACTGGGTCGCCACCACACTGTTAAATTAGCATTTTTAAGCCACCAAAAATGTTAAATTTAATGTTAGCAGGGAAAAATTTGATGTTAACAAATATGCAAACGAATGAAGATGAGAATAAATAAAAAACTTAAGAAAGAAAGATTGTGTTGATATTCAGAGCGAAATAAAGAGTTCAATGTATTTATTATAAATTAATGTTTTAGTTATTTATATTTTATAAATGAGAGTGTGCACATATGTACATACATATGTACATATATTTACCATATTACAGGAAAAATGTTCGCCAATACATATGTAGTATGTGTGTATGTAGGTTAAGAAAATATGTATATTTATTTGGTACTTGAAACTTAAAGCGCAAGACTGATTCTGAATCAAGAATAATATTAAAAATAAAAAATGAAATTAAAAAAAACTGGCAAAAATATATCTATACTTTTGCCCAACTGTGATTTGAACCTAAAAAAAAAGGTGCGAAAGGCATGATAAGCCTTCGCCTATACCAGCAGCGCCACAGTATACACAATTTCGCCGCGTCTAAATCACTGCCTAATCATGAACTTCTTTCACTACATTATAAAGTATTTTATATTTCTAACCTTAAATGTTAAATTCAACATCCTTCAATCTGAAACGATTTTTCTATTGGTTTGGCAATAGTATTAACAAATTTTTTAAAAATTCTAAATATCAGCGATAATTTGCTAAAGGCAAGTTTTTTGTAATTGTAAAGGATTAATACATATGTACATATGTATGTATATAATATGAAAATTCCGAATAATTCAATGTTCATATTTGTTATTTCATTTATACTATTATAACTATAACTTATAAGTTTGGTTCCAATTTAATATTTGATTTATTTTCTGGGGCTGAGTTCGATGCGAAATAATATGCGATCTACATATGTACATATGTATATTACAAATTTGTTCATTTGTATCAAAAATGTGTCTTGGCAAAAAATATTCACGGGAAACTGAATCAAGTAGCGATTCTTTATGCTTTCGTTTTGCGCGAGTTCGGAACCGGGCCACGCGCTTCTAGCTTAAAATTTGGGGGTTGATTTAGATTTTTAACTTTTTGCCAATTCTTGCACTAGCATACATACATACATATGCACATATGTTGATATATACTACCACATGAATTTTGTGGAAAGTAAGGAAAAAATTTCCGAAATGAAATTTCAAAAATTTTACAACATCAGTTATAAAAAAGTAAAACGAAGCAAAATTATAATAATAACATTGGTAGGCACGCTGTTAATTGTCACATCTTTACATACTCGTAATAAATATATGTTCAGGACATTTTCTTACTGACCTCTCTGTTAGAATGTTATGTGGAAATGTTAAATAGCTGTAGGGAAACCCAGTTTGGAAACGTTTCAGACAAAATTTTTTGCATTCCACAAATTTGCAGCTTCCCATACTTCTAAGTTCTCTGATAATACTAGAGCAAAGAACGTGGATTGATCTACATTAATCTAGATTAATCTACGTTCTTGGTATTCTTTGTACTAGAGAAACTAAATATAATTACTTATAGATTACATACATACATATATGTACATATGTATATGTATATATTTATAATTGTATCTACATATGTGTGTACATACATTCGTTTTAAGCTAATAATGTACTTAGATATATTATCTTTGAACTGAAATGGCCAAATGTTATTCGCCGTGAAATCAATTTTTATTTAGAAGTAAAGACTTATCTTGAAGATTAATATATTTCTTTAAACCAATCAACAAATTTTAATATCAATAATAATAAATACAAATGAAACCTATATACAAAAAATCTAGTTTGTTGGTATATTAAAATTATTAGTACATCTTTTATAGCACAGCAAATTATATATAAATATTGTTTTGGGATTACGAGATATACGTATATGTGTACATATGTGCATACACTGATTCTTCAATGTTGCTTTTATCACACGACAATGAGAACTCTTTCTCTTACATAAGCTTTAATAATATGTAAATAAATCACCTGACTAAGCTATGTATGTACTACATACATAGCACGTATTTTCAGAATAAAAACCACAGACATAACGATTTTAAGAGAAAAGTTTAAAAGTTAATCAATAATTATTATAGTAAGATACAAATTTTTTGAGTAAAGTTTTTGTCCCAAGAAGTTCTTTTGCGCATATCATACATATCTACGAATTTCGGACAACTTTTACTAATGAGAAGGAACAACGGGTAAAGAAGTTTTCTCCGAATTTGAAAAACTTGCTTCCCATAAAAGGGTTTCACAACTGTGTTCAGAGATTTACCCAGTTAACCAATAGGTTACTAAAGGCAAGAAAACGAAATATAATAACAAAATATGTATGTACTTAATGTTGCCATAAATTCTGATATAAAGTTCACAATGCATGCAGCGAGAACAAATTCGTAGAACATAGTTCCGTTATTTTTCATTATAACACAGTGTGACACTCAAAAATACCTGGTTAGTGATGTTATTTTACTTGTAGGTCTTATCGAGTAGAACGAGAATCCAATTTTGGAATTTGTCAAACACCCCCAAAATCTCGACTTAACCTTAAAACCCGATTTTTCGTGCTTTTGCGCACTTCTTAGCCCATATCTTAGCTAATTAACAACCGATTTTCATTATAAGAACTGTTTTCGACCTTTTGAAAGATGTATAGACGTCTTAATAAAGCTGAAGAAATTTACTTGTTTTTGCACAACAAACTTAAATTTTGCTACCCTTTTTCTTCTTTTTTTGACTTTGGCGATATTTTCACACACTATTTTATAAAAACACAAAATAAGTTTTGGTTAGATTCAAAGAGTACGTTTAATACCGAGTTCAACGAATGTTTCTTTTAAAAAATCGGCCAAAAAGTGACTGAGGTATTTTACTTTTTATAAGAACGAAATTTTTGCAAAAATTTACAACGAACTTAATTTACTAATAAATATTTTTAAATGAAAATTTATAGATCAAAAGTGCTTTTTTGACCGTTTTTTCCTTTGGTCAGCATCGTCAGTTTCGCGTTGTACTGATCAGCAATATTCTGCCATCATATTTATTTGGTTTTTTTCCTTCGAAACGTTTTTCGATAGTAGCTATTTCTTGGTGGAAGTGGTCGCCTTGTTCATCACTGAACTGGCCCAGATTACGTGGGAAGAAGTCCAAGTGCGAATGCTAGAAATGAATTTTTATCGACATGTTGCAACCCATTTCACCATATGCACTTATGATGTAGTCGTCGCTTCTGTTGTTCCCAAGGAAATTATCACATAGCGCTACAAAGCTCTTCCATGCACGTTCCTCAACACAGCTTAACTTGTTCATAAAGGTAACGTCGCTCATAATTTTGCGAATTTGAGGTCCAATGAAAATACCTATATACACATATTATAAAAAAATAAAAAACAAGTAGGTATGAAAACAAATTAATAAATACCGGCTTTTATTTTAGCTCACTTAACTTTGGGAAGTCAGTTTTAAGATGAAGAAAAGCTTCGCTATTAACATCCAATTTCCTTATTGTTGCATGTATCCCAGCTTTAAGTGTAGTGGTGGTAAGTTAAAAAACTTAGGTTTTACCAATGGGAGGCTTAAAACATTCTTCCTGCCTATCTGATGCGACTCTCGAGATGACCATGCTTTGCGATCATAGCGATTGGATGCCCGACTATCCCATTCACAAAGGTAGAAAGGATATTTTGTGTAGCCTCCTTTCATGCCAAATAAAATTGTCAACACTTTTAAGTCAGCGATGACTTTCCATTTATGCGTGGCATAGTCGATCAACCGTACAATTGTTTCCATCATTTTCATACGTTTCTTTCTTGTTAACCCCACGCGATTGGAACTGATGGTAAGAGATTTTCATTGTGTAATAACACAGCTTTTAAACCTAAGGGTAACATTACAGACTTCATTAAGGGAACACGAATGTATTTTTTTTTTTTTAGGGTACATACTTTTACACGATCCATCAATGAAAACTCGCCATTAATCTGCATTATAATTATAATTTAAGCCGAAAATAATTTGGGTACATTTACACAATGTACTAGATCACAGTCATTGCAATTTCTCTAAGTATCAAAGTGCGGTCGCCTTTTCTACCCGATGTTATTTGAAAATATTTTTGCACTAAATTCCACTGCTTTAGTCGTGAACCGAAGACTTCAGATTCTCGTGTCGATAAATGCAAATCACGCACGAGATCGGCGAAATCAAAATTTGAAACCAAATGTCTTTCCGTTGATTTTGATTAACAAGGAAGGAATTCTTCCTCTACTAAATATGTGTCTCCAGCATCAATGGACTCACTTTTTGTAGGCACTTCGGCATTTAAGTATTTTGGTTTCGTAACCGTAACAACATTCGCATAGTACGTTTTTCCGCGATTTAAAATTGTGACCTGAAACGTTTGTTTTGCAAAAATAGCAATCGTCTTGTTTATGATATGCCTGATGATGCCAAGTCATAGGCACAAAAAGGGCAAAGTAATTGATTGTTGAACTTTACATTTTTTTAATGTTGTGCAGCAATATTCACAAATAAATTCTGGCTCGTACCAGCGACTCGCACTATAAAACCTTTCGAAAATCTTGTTATATATTTTTACAACACCAATATTAATTTTAAAATCACGCCGATGACTTGTATCCGTAAATAAGCCACAAATGTAGCAAAACTTATTACCCTTGTCGCACATTTTAGTTTTACTTTACCACGATTTTTATCCAATTTAACAGCAAACACAACAAAAGATAAACAACACGTGCACTTCAGTATAACGGAAATTTATAAAGACTTCAAAATTGAGTAAAAACTCAAAAATTAAGTGATAATTTCCTTGGGAACAACAGAAGTAAATTTTTGCAAAAATTTCGTTCTTATAAAAAGTAAAATAACTCAGTCACTTTTTGGCCGATTTTTTAAAAGAAACATTCGTTGAACTCGGTATTAAACTCTATGAATCTAATCAAAACTCATTTTGTGTTTTTATAAAATAGTGTGTGAAAATATCGCCAAAGTCAAAAAAAAAGAAGAAAAAGGGTAGCAAAATTTAAGTTTGTTGTGCAAAAACAAGTAAATTTCTTCAGCTTTATTATAACGACTATATATCTTTCAAAAGGTCTGAGTTTCTTCTTTTTTAAACAGTTCTTAGAATGAAAATCGGTTAGCTAAGATATGGGCTAAGAAGTGCGCAAAAGCACGAAAAATCGGTTTTTTAAGGTTAAGTCGAGATTTTGGGGGTGTTTGACAAATTCCAAAATTGGATTCTCGTTCTACTCTATAAGACCTACAAGGAAAATAACATCACTTCCCGGGTATTTCGACTTCATTCTTTTTTGTAGCACTGTGTAATTTGTGACCAGTGCCTCCGCATATATAAGAGTCAGTTCAGTGTTTGCTTTCCCTTATTAGCAATGGAGTGGGGAACTAAAGAAAATCGTATTGCGGTGGTTGCTTTACATACATATGTACATTAGACCGGACTTAATTTTTTTTTTTGCAAAAAGAGTGTACCGCCCCCCTCAAATTGTTCCTTTTTATGCCAATAACGAAATTCCAAAATCTTAGACTGATTGCCCTAGGTTAAGGCGTGGCACATGCCCACTACTAAAACCGGTTTATATGGACTTTTCAAGAGACAAGGCACGAAAATATAAGTAAAATGTTTCATATATGTCTTTACTATATTATTTTATTGAAATTAACTTACGTTTAATGATTAATATTCTTTATAAACATTTAAACTTAAGCGCAAAGGTCTGATTTATTAATGCTACCGTATTTTTTCCTATAATCAGTTACTGTTTGCAAGATATATTGTTTCTTTTCTTCGTTTTTTGTTAGAGCTGCATTATATTCTTCCATTAGTTTTACAAAACGCTCTGCGGTATCATTAACAACATGTAAGATTTTCACAATATTCATTCCTTTTTGAAATTCGGATTCATTGTGCCAATTGGAAGGATCAAGTTTTAGAAAGTTAGTTTGAATATTAAATCTTTCGAAAAATCTCAATGTTTTTTTGTTAACAAAATCTGAAATATTGTTTTGGTTTAATTCATTCATGTTTGTTACTATTCTTTTATTCTCATAATTTTGTTCTTTTTTGAGATTTTCAAGCATTTTTCTCTTTTCTCCCAGGTCTACAGCATTATCAAAAAATGAAAGACCTGCTGCTTCTGGTGTCAGGTACCACAATTGATTCGAAAACTTGAGCGTTACTTCATTGCTTATTATTTGATTCAATTCATTGAATTTAATAATATTTTTAATAAAATTTAAATCATTTAAGGGTGCTTTCGCGGCAATTGGCGCTTCAATCCACGGTCTCAAATAAATTTTCAAAATGAACACACTAATATCTTGTATAGCATTTGCCTCATCTCAAGACATTAGGAATTGGTGGCGGAAAAGAAAAATCTTTATTGTATATGTATATCGCTTTAGCCATCCATCGGGCATGATGCATCGCTCCAGGTGATTTAAACCTTACAGGCTCTGTGTTTCGACCAAGAAATATAAGGCTCAATTCCAATAACTCCTTGTAGTCTGCCCTGGGATGTTGTTTAGTGAAATACATAGTTATGAGCAAATTGAGCTAATTGGTCTTGTTCAGCTTTGTTTAGCGCAAGATTTATTTTTTTATCAACCATTCCACTTGCAAATTTTTGCTAATTGATTTTGGGCCAATTTTTTTAAAACGCTGGAAAATATCTAATGATGGACCACTTAATTTTAAATCATATTTCGCGAAAGGACTTTTCATATATGTGATGACGGCAAGGGAGATATAACAATTCTCTATTGAGGTGTTATTCTAATAAATTGCAAGTACCTTGTAATCGACCTGTATTTGTCGCTGTAGTATCAAAACATAAAGCTTTTACCTTGTTTGGAAAGAATGTTGTTAATATTTACTATTATAAGAAATTACTTTTAAATACCTTTTCTGTTAGATTCCATTCCTTTAATAGTTCGAGTATGGCGGCTGTCTGTTCTTTGCAAGTACCAGCTGACAGGGCAGGTACTCCAAGTACAAGGTGGCGCAAAAGTAACCTTCCGATGTTTTTTGGCTGTAATTTAAAAACAAAATGAAAAACTTTGATTCTTCTGGTGGTTTATTTTTATTTGGTCTTTTAATTTTTCTTACATCAAGTCGAGAATATGATGTCATGTAAATGGCCGCCGCCACAGTTGATTGTCATTTGAGCCCTTTTTACAGCATTTTCCATCACTTTGGCAAAAACTTCCGGCGATAGGTCCTCACATTCTTGACGGATATTCTCTTTAAGAGCTGCAAGAGTCTGAGGCTTGTTGACATAAACCCGCGACTTCAAAAAGCCCCACAAACAGAAGTCTGGAGCGGTCAAATCAGGCGATCTTGCTGGCCAGTGCAAATCGCCAAAACGGGAGATTAGGCGCCCGGGAAATGCATCCTTCAGCATATCGGTTGTGGCACGTGCAGTGTGTGCCGTTGCACCGTCCTGTTGGAACCACATGTTTTCCAATCCCAATTTATCAAGTTGCGGCAAAAAAAACTCGTTGCTCATTGCTCTGTAGCGCTCACCATTCACAGTAACCGTTTGGCCCGCGACGTCTTCGAAGAAAAAAGGTCCGATGACTCCTCCAGCGAAAACAGCACACCATACAGTGACTTTGAGCGGGTGTAATGGCTCTTCGTGGGTTACACGCGGATTTTCAGTGCCCCAGAAGCGTAAATTTTGCTTATTTACGTACCCGCTAAGATGGAAATGGGCCTCATCACTCATGATTATTTTTGATGAAAAATCATCTTCCTCTTGGTGGTGATTAAGGATGGCTTGAGCGCATGTTAGACGCGATTGGCGGTCAGCAGCTAACAGCTGATGCACCGTCTGGACTTTGTACGGAAACATCTTCAAATCTTGTACTAAAATTCGCTGTAAAGACCGTCGACTGATACCCATTTGCGTGGCACGTCGTCTGGTCGATGTCGACGGCGCTTCCATGACATCCTCGGCTACAGCAGCAATATTCTCTGCAGAACGGCTACTCCGGGGTCTGCCACGCCTGGCAGCATCTCGAGTTGCGACAGTCTCTTCGAGGCGAGCGGCTAAACGTCGCAGTGTTTCACCAGTAGGCGTTGGACGGCCAGGAAATCTACGACGAAATTCACGTTGTGCCAAAGTCACCGACCGATTATTGGTCAAATAAATAGTCAGCAATATTCCGCCTTCTGGAGCAGTGTAGCGTAACATTGTTTATTAACGTGTATTTCGCATGTGTTTACTACACAAATGTCAAAACAGAACTGACATTAGGGGCCAATCGCAAAATTTATAGCATTTACTGATAGGAGGATTACTTTTGCGCCACCTTGTAGATGTTCAGTGTCATCTGTTGTTATCACAACTGGTAATCTGCCCACTTTTGCGTTTCCTGTGATTGATGGTAAAATTTTTCCATCCCAATGTACCGTAATTTGATTTATATTGCTGTTTTTAACAATTTGGCTTTCGTCATATTCTAATAAATAAATTTTTTCATTAGCTCTTGTGCCCATTTTGCAAATACAATCAATATCAATTCTCTTTAAAGCAATAATGTTTCTATGATTCAAAGCTCAAAATAAATACACTTCACTTTTTACACACTTTTAATTGCCACGTGGCTCAAAACTAACGGTATTGACCAGATGTTGACTTTCCTCTGTTGTTGCCAACATTTTATTTTACGAATTAAATATATGTTTACAGAGTTGCCTTTTTGCGATTTTTTTTAAAAGCTTATGTTTAAAAACTTTTATGCAAACAGTAACTGATTATAGAAAAAAATACGGTAGCATTAATAAATCAGACCTTTGCGCTTAAGTTTAAATGTTTATAAAGAATATTAATCATTAAACGAAAGTTAATTTCAATAAAATAATATAGTAAAGACATATATGAAACATTTTACTTATATTTTCATGCCTTGTCTCTTGAAAAGTCCATATAAACCGGTTTTAGTAGTGGGCATGTGCCACGCCTTAACCTAGGGCAATCAGTCTAAGATTTTGGAATTTCGTTATTGGCATAAAAAGGAACAATTTGAGGGGGCGGTACGGTCTGTTTGCAAAAAAAAAATTCCCCATACAAAAAAAGACCAGTCTAATGTACATGCAGTGGCTCCAAGCCAAAGTCGGACACCGTAGAAAAAAATGTTCCTTCCTAAAAATATTTGAACCAAAGCAATTAAAAAAAGGTAAAATACATAAATTTTTGATGCGCTTACTATCAGGACTTTGGGGTGGCGTTTCCAGAACATAGTGGCATTTATAAAGCAATCAAGAACGCACTTTGTAGGCCTTATGCATTGGATCATTTCTTGGTAGAATTCTCTTAAAATGTTAAGATAGTAATTCTCATTCATTATTCCTTCAATAATATGCAAAGGTCCTGGTGCAGAAGCCGAAAATGAACCTCAAACCATTACCGATCCGCCACCATGTTTGACAGTTGGTCTCCGATTGCGCAATCGCAGACCCTCATTTGGTTTCCTCCAAACATATGGGCTTCCATCGGAGCCGAAAACATTAAATTTACTTTCGTCAGTAAACATAGCATTTTTCCAGAACGTAAAATCCTTATTTTCATCTTCTTTTGCAAATTTTAATCGGGTGGTCTGATTGAGTTTGCTGATCAAAGGCCTTTGTCGGGCCTTTCTACCATTTAGATTTCTGTTGGTAGATGCACTAGATGCACTAAGGAAAGGATTGTCTTTAACTTTTCGCAACAGATATCGCTTATCTGAATCGGTAAAAATCGTAAGTGAGCTGCTTTAGGCTTGTTTTTCACTTCTTTGTTGGTTTTGAAGCGCTTAATTATATCGTGAACAGTATAATGACTTCTGTCGACAATGTCAGCAATTTTACGCACTGATTTTCCATCGTTGGAAAGCTTAATAACCAACTTTCTCAATTCAGTACTTGTTTGGATCCTTTGCCTAGATATTTTTAAATCACAAACCGTAATTCCAACTATTTGTATATTAAAAAACCACCCGGCGAATTCCCGTTTGTCTGTTAACCACTATACTTGAAGTTGGTTGCAATTCTTCGACAGACTTGCATTTATTTAGAGGATAGTTGCCACTGTCCGAGTTTGGCTTGTGAATTGAATCCACTTTTATTTGATGTTATACTAGAATATTTTATAATACTGAATTAATTTATATGTTTTGTTTTTATATTTTGGAAGTGCAATAAATAAGTAATTGAAAAAATATTTTACCTTGCCTTAATTGGTCTGGTTGAAATATTTTTAGGCAGGAACATTTTTTTCTACGGTGTCCGACTTGGCTTAGATCCACTGTAAGTGTGAAAAAACGCAAATGAAATTTATGAGCTTTTCAAAAAAAATAATATTTCGAGAATGTTTGTTTACCACACTATTGATCACTTTTCCCAAAAGTCTACAGTTGATGACTGAAACAGAATCAATTCGAACCAATTCAGCCATAAATACTGTTCGCGAACGCATTCGCAGAAATCCCTTACAAAAAAGAAAATTATACCAAAGGAAATGGATATATCGATCAGATCAATGCCAAGACCTATTCGGGATGATCTCCACATGAAAACCTACCGTCAGTCAACTGGTCATCTTCTGACAACGCGCTTGAAGTTAATTAGGCTCAACAGATGCAAGCGGCTTCTTAAGTGCCACGCGATCAACGGCAATGAAAGTCTTTTTTGCAGATGAGAAGAAGTTTATAATAAGCAAAACGACAAAATCTACGCAAACACATCCAAAGACGCAAAAATGTTATTCCAAAGTTTCAACGTGATCACCATCCAGCTGCTGTAATGGTTTGATGGGAAGTCTCTTGGAAAGGCGTTACACCTTTTCACTTGTGTCAAAAATGGGTTAAAACTGGGACAAAAGTGTAGCAGCAGGACGTTTTAGAAGGTGTGGTAAAGCAATTGAGCATACTCTCTTCGAGGGAGAACATTGGATGTTCCAGCAAGATTCTGCTCTAGTACACAAGACAAAAACCACCCAGCAGTAGCTTAAAAGCAATAATATTGGTTTCATAGCTGCAGACGATTGGCCGTCTGGAAGTCCAGATTTGAATACATTGGACTACAGTTTGTGGTCAGAGTTGGAGAACATGACCTATCGAATGCTCCACAGAAATTTGGAGAGTCTCAATAAATCTTTGGTTCGAGCAGCGTCGTCAATACCAATAGAAACTGTGCGTGCTGCTATTGATCAATGACCAAATTGTTTGAGGGCTTGTGTGAAAGCAAAAGGATTTTATACATCGCTCATATAACATACATATGCATTATTAAAAAATGTATTATAGTTTCACTTTTTTTAACGGCCAGAACTTGTAACTGAACTTGTGTAAGTACTATTTATAAGTAGTAATACATTAGTTCTTTGCTAATAAGGTACTTAGACGTATTGTCTTTGAACTGATGTGGGCAAATGTTATATGCACTCGTTTTGCTGCTGGACAATTCACAAGGTATTTTATTTGTAGTATTCGTCGTGAATTCAGTATTGCCAGAAGTAAAGACTTATCTTTAGTATGAATATATGTATATGTTTTTAAGTAATCCACAAATTTTACTATGATTAATAATAAAAAAAAATTAAAACTCTATACAAAAAATCTTCATAGGGGAGATATCTGATATCACTCTTTTGTTAGATGGCAATCAAATTTTTCTTGACAAACACAGTAAGTATTCAGGGTATCTTAACGAATAAGCTCATCTATATGCAATTAAGCCAATCTCAATTGCGTTGCGGTTTGAATCAAACCCCAAAAATTTTTGAAGGAAATATCACTTTATACATATATAATCTCACATCTTTTTGCTTTTCGCAAAAAAGCAGTAAAAGTCAACAAAGATCAACTTGTATGAAAAATTGTTTTTATACATAAGTATTTCCCCATGATTTCTGTTGAAATATGAGAATGCAAACATCTTCTACTATCCTTCCATATTACTTTTTTACAACTTTGTTTTGATCAGGGACCATTTTGATCGCGTTATTGAAAACAAAAAAAAAAAATACTACTCGTATTAAATCTAAATAATCTTGGAATTTCAAATAGCATAGGACATATTTTTCGCCTTAAACTGCATACTCAAAATTCCAAATGCGGCCGCAAAATATGAAATTAGGGTTGGAGGTCTCATGGTTTTTGCCCTTAACTTTACCATTTCTGAATCGATCATCAATTTCGTGTGTTGCTGGTTTATAGACTACATATAATTTAAAGTATAATAACAAAAACTGGCGGTACTATTTCCGAAACTTAAGAGACATTTTACATTTTTACATAGATGTATAATGTCGGCCGCAGTAGCCGACTGTGTACCGTGTGCGCTTATTCGGTGGGTCCCAGGTGCAAATACTCGCCGGGGCAAATAATATCAAAAATATAAAAAAAGTTTTTTCTATTAGAGGTCGCCCCTCGGTTGGCAGGTATTGCTGCCATGAGCAAACTTCTCACAAAAATCAAATTATTATTGTTATAGATGTAATAATGAATTGCCAATATTTCGTTATCAGTGTTTAAGAGAAATGCTTTTAAATTTAAATTAATTTATTGTAAGTAGAATATTAGTGTTTAAATAAATACAAATTTTATTGCAACGAAGGCATTATATTGTTCGTTATCCCTTCTGCTTCGCTGTTTATTAAAGGATTGGTTTCTTCCTCTATAGATTCTTGTTGATGAACAGCATTCAAAATTTGTGCAAATGGGAATTATGCGATATACATATGTATGTATGTCATATGAGGAAAATTTTTCCCTTCAGGTGGCTTACATACCGCGTCTAAAACTATGCTCTTGTGAATTTCCAATTGTGACTACTTAACGAAGACAACTACAATTGGTTCTAAATCGTAATGCAAAAAAATAGTTGAGTTGAGTTGTATCATAGACAACACAACTTAGTTGAGGTGTAAGCCATAATAGGGACATTGATAAAAAATATATGCTATAATAATAGTGGTTTCTTCAGGATACGACATAAATATTGATAGGATTCAGGAGTTCGCTCGAAACATTGCTGGATTATATGTGTGGTAGGTGGTACCCAATGCCACTTACAGGACAAAAGTATTTGATTCACGGTCCGGAAATCGTAATGAACGCTTCGCTAGTAATTGGGCTTTTATTCGAAGAAGCTCAAGAAGTCCAAATATAGATTTTAGATTTTACAGAGCGCATAACTCACGGAAATGTACACGTAATAAAATTAATCAGGACGTATTTAATAAATTCCTTGTCACGTCAGATCCAATAATTTCAAGCTTGAGAAAACCACAAAAAATTTGCTCCATCTTCCTAAGTCAGCTCTTAATGTTTATGTTTGCTCACCAGTTAACGCAGGCGAATGCGAAGAAGTTAGTGATGAACAAATACATATATGATGATGACAAATATAATGGATTTTCTCATTCATACATATGTACAATCACTGTTATGATGATTTTTTGTTTAAATAAAGTTTTTCTTTATAAATAGTATATTTTTACATAAGCACTGAGAATTCAATGTTCACATTAAGTGCAAAGCCACACCTATAATGATAAGTTAAGATATTGTATTAAACAACCTATTTAATGTTTATATGATTAATAATAATATGCCATAGAAAGCGCCATATATTAGTCCTGCGTATTTTGATAAAAGCCATTTTAATTCCCAAATGATACGAAATTAAGAGTTCAAGTTCGGGCACAACCGAACTTTGAAATCCCCAACACAAATAAACATTATTTGTTGCATGCAATCAAAAAAGTTAACTTTATATTTAGAAATGATTGTGGGCCCATTATAGGCGTCCAAAGTAATCGTTTATAGGATATACATATATACATTTGGTAAAATGGAAAGGAAAATGGGAATTGGTCTTATATCCGCAAATATTCGGTGAAGATTAATCACGCATGGGTATATACGTATCTCTTATACTATATCAAACAGTGCATCATTTTGTATAAATAGGCAGTGCCACGTCCTATACAATAAAAAAGCCTACTTTCCTATAACACCGCGGCCATTTGATGCAGATGCGCAGTAGCTCCTCTCCACATTTAAGACGAAACTACTCTACCATATATTCCCAGCTATTTGACGTAGATGTACATTGTAATATAATATTTGGTATCTACATTTTTTTTGGATCAAGGTATAAATAATATTGTAAGTTCAACATCAAAATCACTGTTCGTATCTAAAAAATATGCCTTTATTGCCGCAGCAAATTAAGACGGGTATTCTAGAATAACATAGTTTTTAAAACTTAAATAAACCCAAAAAGAAATTAGTATGCTTTAGATGCACCAAATATATCAAATGTGAGTAAATTACCTTGTACATTTTTTTCCTTTGATTTTTAAGAGGACTACGTGGTTTTTGTACAACTTATATAATTTTCACAAGTTTAAAATGTAAAGCTTATACTAAACTAAGTAAAGTTTGATGAAGTGGTTGCGGAGATAGCATATTTGCTTTCAAATGGGCTATGGTCATTTTACACAATTTGGTTTTTTTAGTTACTGAAATATCGAATTTATTAATTCTTTGCTCCGATTTAAATAAATTTCGAAAATAGATTTATTAAGTCGAAATATATGTGTATATCAAACTTGGTAGAGTTTGCCTATTTTGTTTAAGGTGGGTAGTTTTGCGGCTGCCATAGCCGAGTGTGTAGCGTGTGCGTGCTTCTTTCGGTGGGCTCCGGATTCAAATCCTGCCCGGGCCAAGTAAAATCAAAAAAAAAATTATAGAAAACTTTTTCTAATAGCGGTCGCCCCTCGGCAGGCGAAGGCAAACCTCCTCCCTCAATTTGTGTTACAACATCAAGACGCGCACCACAAATTGTAGGAGAACCGGCAATGCTACCAAAAGGTATAGTTAAGCACAATAGCAATAGCGCAACGGCCCGAAAATTTTTTACCGTTACCTTTGTAAATTTTTGTTGCAAAATATCACAGCTGCATAAAAAATATCATTCGCATGTTCTTTGCTTATGAGTTCAGGCGCCAGTGGTCAGTGAATGTCAAAAGTTGGTGTGAAGATCAGCAAAAAATTATTTTAATGCAAAGCGCATTTTCAGAAATTGCAAAAAAATAGTAATTGTGCTACAATTGTTCTTAAAAAAATATCACTGTATAGATACAATATTTTGGTTTACTATTATAAAGTTTTTTGTGAAAAACATTTTACAGACAAGCTTCTAGCAAGCTAAAAGTGCACTACTCCTAAAGGCACACTTGCCGGCGCCCGCTCAAAAAAATTTATTTCGTTGTAAGTATCTAAATTCTATTCGTAATTATGTTTGCATGTTTTAAAGTAGATAATAATTTATAAAATTATTTGAATTGAATGTTTTGTAGTTGTAAGCAAAACATGTAACTATAATAACATATTTTAAACATTATAATTTTTTTTTAATAATTTATATTGTGTTTCTTAGTCGTAAGCATGTCAAATAATCGGAAGCGTTACAATTTGTCGCTTATGAGCGAAGAAGCTATCCAGCAATTAATGAATTCTGTTGTTGATGATGATGATTCAGAAGATGATAAAAGCGTGAATGAAGAAGACTTTGACAGCGATGATTGCGCTCAAGAAGTTAACATGCAATTAGCAAATGAAGATTTTGAAGAAATCGATACATTTATTGAACATCTATATAATGCAAGTGCAATAGATCTTTTGTCATCGGCAATAAATGTAAGTATAGATGAAGCCAATGAGTCTACTCCCCCTTCTTCCGAGCAACCAAGTACCTGCAGTAATGCAATGACTAAAACAACAAAAAAGCCACCACGGAGGAAAAGAGCTCGATCACCGTTACCACAAATTGAAGACGGTGAAGTTTCTATTCCATCTAACTCTGGTGGATTTTTTGGTTCTGTGAAGCATTGTACACCACAATCTTCGCAGTTCAAAAATATAGTATGGAAAAAAAAAACTTGCAGCTACATCGAAAAGAAATTGTATTCAACGGTGAACAGAAATTACCAGAAGAATTTAATGAATTGGATACTCCGTTTAAATGCTTTACATATTTTTTTACAAATAAATTGCTGGACGATATCGTCAGCCAAACAAATCTGTACGCCAAATATTGAAAGTTATTGGTCGAAACACTCACTTGAATGTGTTAGAGTTGCGATGCCATCAAAACGATTTTATGAAATAAGGAAATATCTGCACTTCAATGATAGTTCGTCTATGAAGAAAAAGGGTGAGGAAGGGTACGATCAGCTCTACAAAGCTCGTCCAGTCATAAATACATTAAATGAACGCTTTAATTCTGTACCCAAATCACCAAGGCTATGTATTGACGAGCAAATGTGTCCCACAAAGATGATAACAAACTTACGTCAATATATGCCAGATAAACCTCACAAATATGGTGTTAAGCTATTTGTGTTATGTGACTCATACGGGTTTTCGTATAATTTGGAAGTCTACAGAGGTGCTGGTGATAATGATGTTGTAGCAGATGCACCTGACTTGGGAGCAACCGGAAATGTCGTCGTTCGCTTAACACAAACCGTGCCCAACTTTAAAAATCACATCATATATTTTGATAACTTTTATACGTCCTTGGCATTACTTGTTTATTTACGAAGCGGAGGAATCTATGCACTTGGTACGGTTCGTGTCAATAGACTCCCAAATTGTAAGCTTTCAAAGGACATCGATGTAAAACATAAAGAACGGGGCTACGCCGAGGAATTTGTGGGTACTGCTTTTGGAGTTGACATAACGTCTGTACTGTGGAAAGACACAAAATGTGTACGACTTGTTTCCACGTATGCTGGCGTTAAGCCTTTCTGCACTTCCACTGATACCAGTCAACCCCTAAAAGTGGCACGCTTTGATAGAAAGAAAAAGGAGTATGTGGATATCGATTGCCCAACCATAGTCAAAGAGTACAATCGGCATATGGGTGGCGTCGATTTAATGGGTGGCCTACTAGGGCGCTATCATATCCGCCTTAAAACCAAAAAATGGACGTTACGTTTATTTTATCATATGCTTGATATGGCAGTTGTCAACGCATATATTATCTACCACCGGATTCATGATGTGGACCCTGCGCACAGGCATCATATTAAGTTGCCAGATTTTCGAGTGGAAATTGCTGATGTGTTGTGTCACCTATCAAACGAAAGATATAAAAATAAAGTGGGTAGACCATCAAGTGCAAGTCCAAAAATGAGAACTGGCTATCGACGCACCTATGCACCACCAGCTGATATTCGACATGATGGGGTTGGTCATATACCAGATCCTTTAGGGCGAGACGGTAAACATATGTGTAAGATGCCAGGCTGCAAATCTTTAACGCAAATGTATTGCACAAAATGTCAGCTGTTGTGTTTATCATCGTCAAAAAAATGTTTTCAGTTGTTTCACACAAAATCGTAAACACTTTTATATTATATATTATAACTGAACTTGAATTTTTCCTGTTATATAATATATATTTTTACTTTTTCTTTCTTTTTATTTAATATCACATATGAAACAATATAAATAAACTTGAATTTGTAACGTTTTACTTGAAATTATTAAAAGAAACATCTTTTTTTTTTAATAACTTAAAATAAATTAATCCGTATTTTTTTACATGCCAACAGGCAAGTATGCCTTAAGGCAGACCTCACGTTTTCCGACCTGGAAGGTGACCTATTGATTTTTTTTTAAATCTGACTTTGGATTCTTGTTCCTTGTATAAAAATTAGTCTATGGTAATTTTTTCAGCTCAAAAAAAAATTGGCCGGTTAGAGGGTTAAGCGGTTATAGTGCCAATTAAGTAAAGGCCCATCCCCACAACTTTTGGAGCCTACGTTTGGTGTCCTCCAATCCAAGGGCGCATGTCCAATTTTAGTAAATTAGCTTTCACTGTAACTGAAAAATCACATTTTTATGATTTGTTTTAAATTATATAAAAGGAGGGGGAAGTTATTATCCGAGTTTGCCAATTTGCAATATCAACTAGCTTGGGTCCAAGGTAATGTGTATACCAAATTTCGCTGAATGCGACATGGCTTAATCAATTACGCTATTAGTTCTAAGAATTTTGGTATATATATGTATATATCTGTGGTGGAAAACCAGGGTGATACTAACAACCAGTTCGCTTGGGTATACAAAATTGTGTTGCCTCAAATTTCAAAATAGTCAAAACTTTTTTCCAAAAATATTCAAAACTTTTATTCTTCTATAAGTGTATCAAATCTAATCGAAGGTACACATTTTTGTGAAAAGCTGTTACGAATTAATGAAACGTTTTTGTATCTCACCTCCCCTGTGTGACGGGCAGATCTCAAAGCTTCTTGATTTCGAATTTCTTATTCAACTTATAAAAATTGTTCAAAGTTTTTAACAGTCGATGGTATTGCGCATTAAATACGAGTTTTCAGACTTAGGAATCATAGTTGTGTACAGATAATAAATTAATTATCTGCAAAGTAATTTTTCAAAGTACGACGAAATTGCAAAACGAAACCAAAACTGAAATTATATCGCCACGAATCAAAAAACATGCTGGTTGGTAACCTTGCCGTGAAATGCAGTTTGTCTACTAAAAAAATTAATATTAGATCTTTTGTAGCACATTTCATAGTAGTTTTTCCCCTTAATTTGGCATATATTTTTGTTTATAATTACATCAACTCTCACGCTTAAAATACATTTAAGAATTAATTGGTAAGGTGTATTGTAACATTTGTTATATGTATTTAATAAAACAAGGAATAACCTAGATATTTATTACTCGAAATTTAAACATTATGTACTATAATGTAAAAATAATAACTTATCGCCGTTTTCACCTTGCAATTAATAACGTCTATCGGTATAAAGCTGACCCGCAGTACTGCATATTAGACACAATCGATGAAGGAGCAGCCAGATATTTTGAAGTAATTTTTTCATCACAAAATGTGGGCTTTGATATCAATAGTCAAAAATGTTAAAAATTTTTAGCAGCAGATACTTTATTTAAGTTTTGAGATTTTGTTTGTTAAAATGTATTAATTACACGCTTGATTTCAGGGGAAAGAATAAAACACAAGCGCAAGAAGATACTTCTATAAATTGTATGTCACAGCGCACTGATTTGGCTAAGAATTTTGGCATGGGCGGGTGGATCGCGGGGGAGGCTAATAGCTAAGACCCTCCGCAAAATGATGTGAATAGCTGGAAGAAGGTACATAAGTACAAATTTTGCAATATCTTGTGTACATACATGCATATATATGCATATGTGATTAGTGTTATTTTCCTTTTCAGCAGTTATGGTCGGACCAAGTACATCTGCGATTTCTGCAACACCGTGTGAACGACCGAGATAGAACGCCCGGCAAGATTACATTAAGGAGTACATAGCAAAACAAGCAAGTGCGGTTGAGGATATGCCAAGAACTTTGATACCTACTATTATTATAGATACTTTGAGGGTATTCTGTATGAACTAAGTTAAAATTTATTTGGGATTGTCTCTCATATATATATGTATACCGACATATTCAAATCTTTCCTTCCTTATGGGAAAAAACTTATTAAATAGTAGTCCAATTAGTAAATTATAATGATGCAATTTCATCAACTATCGCAAATGTCCAACATGTATTCCAGTCAAGCAGAGCTGCCTGCTTGCATATGTCATTTTGGTTCACTTGCTTAAAGTCCCTAAAACCAGCTCTTAAACAGTAAATTGTTTATCATACTTTTGGAGGAAAGTTCATTGCATAGAAGGTCCACGTTTATATCACCACATACAATATGTTCATAGGTAAAAGCGAATTCCGATAATTTTTCAAAAAAAACTGAAATATCATTTATCTTGGGTTCTAGATGCACGCAACAATACACTGAACTATTATTAAAGAACTCAATAAAAAGATATTATACTTCTTAAGAAGGCTCAGATTTGAAGATTTCCATCAATTTAATGTAGTTGTAAAGAAAAAAGCAATATCGCCTCCTCGCATCATTTACAATATCATCAATGTAATCTTAGAACCACGTTTCTGTAATACAGATTAAGCCAATATTTAAGCTATTAAAAACAAAATTCTAATATTAAATTCAGTGTTTTTTTTATTAACAGTCAGAAAAAATAGTATCCATTAGCGAGTGGCGAATCGAAGAAGCATCAGGTATAAATTACTATCAACACAGTTTTTGTTTTTGTTTCCTATGTAATGTTCGCGCAACACATACATAATTGCATGCTTGTCTGCGCATATGATCGTTGTTTATGGGCTGCTTAATACTGGTCTAATTATGCAGCATTGAATGTAACGGGTTCGACAAGTTTAATCAGAGAACTTGTAAGAAATAAGAAGGCGCAAATGTTAAAAGAGCTTTTCCATCAACAAACCTTGCGCGTGCAACCGAAAGAATTCACCTCCGAAAAATACTGAATTTAATTCTACCATACCAATAAAAACCATTTTCACCACATTTTCCTATATTTAGAGCAGAGGGGCATTGCGGAAGCGAGCGGCTGCATGTGTACAAAAAAAATAAGATTAAGTAGTAAATCAAAACAAAAACGGAAACAAAAGAAGAAAAATAAGTAAACGAAGAAAAACCCTGTTTCTGGATCGCGAGAGGCAGCTTGAGACGGAAGATGAGTGTTCATAAGAGAAGGGTAGAAAGGGAAAGGGGGAATCGTCAAAAGAATATTCTTTCGAGTTTTCGGTAATATTTGTGTCGATCTGCCAGCTGCGCATGCACATGTACGCAAATGAATTGATGCGCATATTAATTGCTTAATAAATGCATGCATATTGATGCATATTATTAATTTAGAATCACTTTATATCGGGTGTTTTTTTTACAGGTTTGTTTTTCGAATAGAGATAAAACTGGCATTTTGTGGTCAAATCTGGCAACTCTAATGTCATTTATGTTCAGTTTGGTTTGCCATTTCATCATGAACAGGTTGACAAAAGAACAACGCTTGCAAATCGTGCAAATTTATTTCGAAAATAATGGTTCAGTTCGCGAAGCTTACCGCGAGCTCCGTCAATTTTATGGTCGACATAATCGTCCATCAGAGCAATTAATTCGGTTAACCATGGATCGTTTTCGCACTACGTTCACTCTATGTGATAATACGCATCCGCAGAGACGTCGAACAGTGCGCACCGAAGAAACAATTGCCGCTGTAGAGCAAAGTGTTGAAGAGGACCCGAATGAATCGATTCGCCACCGTGCACAGCAATTGGAGCTTTGTCCATCAACTTTATGGAAGATTTTGCGCAAAGATCTTGGCTTGCGACCTTACAAGATCCAGCTTGTGCAAGAATTAAAGCCGCGAGACCATGCAATGCGTCGTGATTTTGGTGTATGGGCCGAAAATGAGATTGATCTCGATGCTGATTTTCATCGCAAAATTTTGTTCAGTGATGAGGCTCATTTTTGGTTGAATGGCTACGTCAACAAGCAAAATTGCCGCATTTGGAGTGAAGAGAATCCACATGAGACCCTTGAAACGCCATTACATCCACAAAAACTGACTGTTTGGTGTGCTCTATGGGCTGGTGGAGTCATTGGGCCATACTTCTTCCGCAATAATGCTGGAGAGGCAGTTACCGTTAATGGAGACCGGTATAGAGCCTTGATAACCGACTATTTTGTTCCCGAATTGGATGGCATGAATGTGGATGAGTTGTGGTTCCAACAAGACGGCGCTACATGCCACACAGCGCACGTCACAATCGATTTATTGAAGGAAACATTCGATGAGCGCATAATTTCGCGGAATGGACCTGTAAATTGGCCACCAAGATCGTGTGATTTGACACCATTGGATTATTTTCTTTGGGGATATGTGAAGTCGCTCGTCTACGCCAACAAACCAAAAACGTTAGGGGAATTGGAAGCCAACATTCGTGGCGTTATTGCCGACATACGGCCCCATATGCTCGAAAAAGTGGTTGAAAATTGGACCTGTAGAATTGGCTTTATTCGAGCCAGCCGCGGCGGCCACATGCCCGAAATCATACTTAAACATTAATGGCATAAAATTATCCTTCCAATAAAGCCAAATTGATGGACCTTAAAACGATTTTCTTGTGTTTTATTTCAATTCGAAGTTCTATACCCCTAAAAAAAACACCCGATATAATTAATATTCATGAATATGCGTATTTAGTATGTCTACATATTATAAATTGAATAAAAATAATAAAAAGATTAAACTAAAATGCCGCAGAGTGAAAATTGAACTCTGGCCAAAGTAAAATTTCATATTACTTGCCACAACTTAACCAGCAAAGCCACAGCAGGCGTTGCAATGTGCTCGCTGAAAGGGCTAATTATTCAAATCTCTACTCATGAGTGTTTGGACAAAAATTCTAGAATATTCTAGAAAGATGCCAGCAATTTGCCAGACTACGTTGCCAAAATACATTATTGTCTGATATTGCGATGTTGAAACTTTTGAATGACCGTCGATGGTTTGTAAAATTGAAGATTTTAGCATTTTTGTGTTCGTCGCGAAAAAGATTGTTGAGGGGAACATTTGCGTGCGCGGGGAGATGAAATGCTTGCGATTATGAATTTGTTTTCAGAAATACACGCCAGTGTTTACAAATGGATTTCTTGTTGTTGTATGTACATAGTTTCAGATATTTTAGAATTTTTGGCGCCGACGCAGGCTCAAGTGCAGCTGCGGTTGTGATTGCGCTGTGATTTGATTTAGATTTAGCGTAGGTTAAGATTGAATTTATGCACATGCACGTAAGTACATACATACATAGGTATATGTGTGCACGTATGATTGTATACTTGATAACATTTTATTTTATTTTATTTATGGCTGTACATTCAAATGTAGTTATGCATGTAGTATTCTCTGGAAGTATACATATGTATATGTACGTATGTAAGTATGCTGGTGCAAGAATTTGCCAAAAAGTAAAAATCTAAATCAACCCCTACCCAAATTTAAGCGCGAATTTCATTATGAGTCGCGGTGAACGGGTTTTTAAAAAAGGCAAAAAACTACAAGGTTTAGTTACAGCGAAGTGACGCTGAAGATGGACAAAAACAGACTCATTTATTTTATTCATTCAACTTAAAACGAAACTTATTCCAGTTACAATAATTGCTTACTCACTATCTTCGACACTTGAATTTAATGAAACTGTTTAATAATCAATTAAATGTTCAATTTAATAATTCCTGGAAATTTGCTGTCTTTTCAATCTTCAATTACTCTATTTGTGTACAATTTTACCAATGGGCCGGAAGTGGTTTTGTGTTGCTACTTTATTTATTTGCTGCAAAAATTCTTCATATTTATCAATTGCACCGTCAGGTGTTTTTGCATAATTATTTACATGCATACATATGTAACTCGCGTGGCCCGGTTCCGAACTCGCGCAAAACGAAAGCAGAAAGAATATTGCGGCGTCTCCTGAAGCAACTGCACTACAGAATACAATTGGTTTGCTTAAACTTAATCGCTACTTGATTCAGTTTCCCGTGAATAATTTTTGCCAAGGCAGATTTTTGATACAAATTAACAAGTTTGTAATATATGTAGATCGCATATTATTTCGCATCTACAGAAAAAGGAAATCAACATAGGAAACCTAATGAAATACTAAATTTGAAGCAAACTCATAGTAATATTTATTATATTATTAAAAATAATTTTAAAGAATGAAGATGCTTGGATATATAATATTTCACATTTTTTTTCATTTTTTAATAAATTCAACAAATAATTTTAGTTTAAGCCAAATTTTTTTCTGTTTGGTTTAAGAATTTCTTAAGGGTTTTCCTCTTATATTAAATTTTATATTTGTTTTCAAACAAACCATAAAACTACACAATATGCAAATTTGAAATGCCGTCGGTAAAACAGCAAATGAGCCAAGTTGTTTTGACATATAAAATTGAGTCAATCTTATCATTTACATATTTAAATAAACCAAAGTTCTCGTTGAATATGAAAATATAACTATTTCCAATTTTTCCTTATATTCATTTATATCATTGCGAAATCTAAAATTGGTACAAGAATAATAAACTTTTATAATTTATTCTTTGTTAAAAGAAATATTGTCTCTGCTCAGCTCTGTTAACTTGCCATTGGCAATTTGTGGCGTATTTCCGTGAGTGGGTCGACTTTTGACGATTCACACTGAAATTCGGTCATGAGCCTTTTCATTGAATATACGTTCTCTGCTTGTACACACAAATTTGTTCTAACGCGAACAGAGAAGTGGCAAATCGAATGCATCTAATGTGCATTAATAAATAGAAAATAATATGAGATAAATGTTGGCCGAGCAACAATGTTAATTACATAAAATAAGATAACAATTATTTACACCTATTTGTACTGCAGTATTCTCTAAACTTTTCAAGCCTGGTACTTTAACAGTATCAGTTTTTGGATGATCTCTAATATATACAGGGCCCCGTATTGAGAACGCAGATGTTAATCGTTTTTACTGACATGGAATATACAAAATATTTGTTTATTGCATAAAATTTCCTAGAAATTATGATTAAATTTTTTAAAGATAAATAAGATAAAACGAAAACAAAATTAATAAAAAAAAAACAGATATATTCGGTATTCGATTTCGCAAAGACAGGAAAGTCCAAAAATCTTTCGGAGAATCTTTTTCTCGAGGCTGACATTATTGTTGATGACCCGAGAGCGAAGACACGAATGCTCTGACTGTCTATTTAATGACAGGAGCTACTTCGTTTTGCCCTCTTTCACCTCCAGACTCATTCGCTTCGCACTTTATCCACCTTGGAAAAGACAGAACTAACGGTGCGGTCGTTGAAGTCGATGTCATTGACATACTCCAGCAGTTGCACACTCTTATCAAAAATGGTGCCTGACCGGTTTAATTCTGCAGCTCGAATTATATTTTCCAACATAATGTTCCACGATAGGTAGTAACCCTGTCTGAAAAGTCGTTTGGTATCAAACGGCTCGAAGACATCCTTCCAAATTTTGACTGAGGTGGTTGAGTTTGCAGGGGTACCAAATTCAAACATCGCGGCATATAAACAACTTCTACTGCTGTCGAAAGCAGATTTAAAGTCGACAAATAGACGGTGTGTGTCGGTTCTCTTCTCACCGGCTTTTCCCAATATTTGGGGTGTCGTGAATATCTGGTCGATGCTAGATTTACCCGGTCTGAAGCCACACAGGTAAGTCCCAATCAGATGGACTGGGCAGAGCACACTTACCAGCTCTTTGCCACCTCTTTGAACAGCTTAGATCGCACTAAATCAGCGCCTTTGTTGTTCCTTAGCCGCGTTATTGCTATCTGAACTTCGTTGAGGTCGGATCTTCATCTTCTTCGGCGACGCTTTCGCTGCTACATTTAGGAAAGAGGAGAATAATTCCTCCTTTAATTTAAGCGAGCTTTGAACATCAGTTACCTCGCCGTTCTTGTTCTGGTAGGAATTTGCCCCGGTCTTTAAACCTTCCGTAAGACGCCGCACCTATCGTGCCCTGTAGGCAGTGTCTTTCTTTTAAAAATGTGGATCTCATCCGAGACATACTAGAATTTTTCAGAGGCTATAATTTTTTAAGTGGCGGGCCCCAAGCCCAGCACACCACCAGATACTGGGGGTTTTTTTGTTTGTTTAGTTTTAAGGACACATTTATTTATAGCAAGTCGCTTGATCCAAGTCAGACGCGTAGTCGCAACCGCACCTGCTGGTAAATAGACTCTGCTGATCCTGATGGGCTCTTAAACCGAAAACGTCGGAGTGACCCCACCCGGCTTCTCACTTTAGCTTACTTTCCCCAACGGATGTTGGGAAGCTACTCAAAGGACACTTAGGCGAAGTCACCCCGAAATCGAGAGCTACTTGTACGGAAAATTAGAATAATTTTTGTATTTCAGCTCTATTATTTTCTACTTAAACACTAGATGAGAAGATGGTGTTTAAATTTGCTGGGCTGGCCTGGGCTAAATATTGAGTTTTTGTAAGAATTTTTTGTATAATAAAATATTTTTATATTATTATTTTTTAATTTTTTTTTCAACAACAGAGTTAGTGTACCATACTTTTAGTATTGTCCGGTAATTCAGATCGAAGAATAATAGAGTTATGCAGTAAACTTTACCTCGCGTTGATATGCCTGTACTAAACATTTATCCCCTTCAAACGTCCACTCGAATAGTTGGGTCGTGTATACTTCGCATTACAACAACTTTGGCGAAACAATCGCATTCGCGGTTTTCCCTGGCAATTAACATTCAGTGGGACACATATTGGATATATAAGTGGAGGAAAAATTTCCGAAACAAAATTTTCCTTAGTATCGGAATTCGATACTTGTATTTTTCCTGGATACCTACTCAATACTTGATTTAAAAATATCGATACCAATTTACGAAAAGTATCTAGTATGCACTTAAATTTACTCGTATCGTTTCATACCTGGTTGTGTGAAGAAAACATTAGTTGTGTTTTCTCATACTGCAGTAAAAAACTATCCAGTAACTTGCCATTAACGAAACTTCTGAGCGTAAGTTTATTTATTTGCTCGCTTTTTTAATGAAAATAGTTAACAGTTTTAATAATTGTTATCTATTGTACTTTTTATCAACTGAATAGCTTCAATCAGCTGTTTACCTTGCTGGTAGAAATTTATCCATTAAAAATTCAGTAAAGCTTGCAAGTTCAAGTTTCCTCTCTCGATTCGCTCTCTCAATTCTTGGTTCTTATTGGATAGTGAACACGAAAATACAAGGTGGCGCTAAAGTAATCCTCCTATCAGAAAATGCTATAAATTTTGCGATTGGCCACTAATGTCAGTTCTGTTTTGACATTTGTGTAGTAAACACATGCGAAATACACGTTAAAAAACAATGTTGCGGTACACTGCTCCAGAACGCGGAATATTGCTGACTATTTATTTGACCAATAATCGGTCGGTGACTTTGGCACAACGTGAATTTCGTCGCAGATTTCCTGGCCGTCCAACGCCTACTGGGGAAACACTGCGACGTTTAGCCGCTCGCCTCGAAGAGACTGGCACAACACGAGATGCTGCCAGGCGTGGCAGACCCCGGAGTAGCCGTTCTGTGGAGAATATTGCTGCTGTAGCCAAGGATGTCATGGAAGCGCCGTCGACATCGACCAGACGACGTGCCACGCAAATGTGTATCAGTCGACGGTCTTTACAGCGAATTTTGGTATAAGATTTGAAGATGTTTCCGTACAAAGTCCAGACGGTGCATCAGCTGTTCGGTGCTGACCGCCAATCGCGTCTAACATGCGCTCAAGCCATCTTTAATCACCACCAAGAAGAAGATGATTTTTCATCAAAAATAATCATGAGTGATGAGGCCCATTTCCATCTTAGCGGGTACGTAAATAAGCAAAATTTACGCTTCTGGGGCACTGAAAATCCGCGTGTAACCCACGAAGAGCCATTACACCCGCTCAAAGTCACTGTATGGTGTGCTGTTTTCGCTGGAGGAGTCATCGGACCTTTTTTCTTCGAAGACGTTGCGGGCCAAACGGTTACTGTGAATGGTGAGCGCTACAGAGCAATGATCAACGAGTTCTTTTTGCCGCAACTTGATGAATTGGGATTGGAAATCATGTGGTTCCAACAGGACGGTGCAACGGCACACACTGCACGTGCCACAACCGATATGCTGAAGGATGCATTTCCCGGGCGCCTAATCTCCCGTTTTTGGCGATTTGCACTGGCCAGCAAGATCGTCTGATTTGACCGCTCCAGACTTCTTTTTGTGGGGCTTTTTGAAGTCGCGGGTTTATGTCAACAAGCCTCAGACTCTTGCAGCTCTTAAAGAGAATATCCGTCAAGAATGTGAGGACCTATCGCCGGAAGTTTTTGCCAAAGTGATGGAAATGCCATTTACATGACATCATATTCTCGACTTGATGTAAAAAAAATTAAAAGACCAAATAAAAATAATCCACAAGAAGAATCAAAGTTTTTCATTTTTTTTTTAAATTACAGCCAAAAAACATCGGAAGGTTACTTTTGCGCCACCTTGTATAACGATTTTTTGAAACTACTAACATTTATTGAGCTTGAGGCCAGGTTTTATTAGGGAATAATATGAGAAAACAACGATTTTTCAAAGTGGTAGAAGTGATAGCTGCCATTTCGGAGATCACCACATCTCCTCATCAGACTTCTTTCTTTCTAGACTTTACCAGGCTTTAAGCAATGGTACACGGAGTTGCTAGGCAAGCACGCAACCACTCAGCCACGCTAACCGTGTGAAACCCGTTTGTTTTCTCATTATCCCTATCTCCAACCATACCGGTATTAACTGTAACAGCGCACAGTGAGACAGCCCAATAGTAACCGCGGCAAAAAATGGTTTTTGACGTATCGTCCAATTTGGATGAAATTTTCACAGTATATTAACAGATATATGAGTAACAATTCCCTGAAATTTCAGCCTCATAACTTCATTACTTTTTGGTCTAGAGCAAGTCAAAGTTGAGGTATGCCAACGCTCTTGAAATATGTTAGTTCAATATGTAATAATCAAAAGCTTATTAAAATAAAAATACATAATAAATGTAACTTTAAAGTATTTTTTTAATTAATTTAGTTATTGTAGAATGAGTAAATGAAAAAATAAATTTAAAAAAAAAACACAATTTTTTTTTTCTTAACAACAGAATTGTGGAGCAAAAATTGAACATTTTGCATTTTCAATGGCCTAGGAAATATAGAGCAGCCCCTCGCCCTAGGTGCAGACTTATACCAAATGAAAGTTTGAAGTCTCAGCTTTAATTTAAAGTAGAGGGCATATAGCAAAAGTTTGCAAAAGCACATTAAACATACAAAAAACTACAAAAAGTACGTAACGCGCACATTCTGTCGCTATACGTATGTTAGCATGCAATAGCATGTTTACAACTTTTTACTTTTATTTTTTTTAATTGTTTACTATTCACTTATTGTGCAAGAGAATAGTAATAAATTACATTTGTTTTTTGTTAGTTATTCAGAATTATGCTTTAAAGATCATTTATGTTTTAATAAAAATATTCTTGTTTGTTCGATGGCTGTTTGTTTCATATGTGGAGCAAAACCTACTGAAATGAATAATTTGGATGTAGGTAGTTATTTTGAGAACAAATTCAGCTGAAGCATTGAAATTTGGAATTTCGCCGCTACATGCTCGAATAAAATTCATGGAATGTATATTACATATCGGTTATAATAAAAGTTTCAAAGCGTGGAGGACAAATAAAGATACAAAAGAACAGAAAGAAGCTGTTAAAACAGAAATGAAAAAAAATTTCAAATTAGTTCTGGGCTTAAAAGTCAATGTGGTGAAACAAGGCATGGGAACAACCAATGATGGTAATGTCTCTAGAAGATTTTTTGAAGATCCAGAAATAACCGCTGACATAACTGGTGTAAATGTAGACTTAATTCACCGCTTTAAAATTATATTAAATACTATAAATAGTAGTAAAAATATAGATGTTGGTAAATTCCATACGTATTGCACGGACACTGCAAAATTATATGTAGAGCTTTATGGCTGGTACTACATGCCCATCATTGTGCATAAAGTTCTCATTCACGGCAGCAAAATGGTATCTGAGGCTATATTGCCAATAGGTTTGTTTGCAATTTTTATTTTTGAAAGTATTTTTTTAAACTTTATTTAATATTAACTTTTTTTTTTGCTACAGGAATGTTATCCGAAGAAGCGCAAGAAGCAATGAATAAGGAGTATAGAAACTGTAGGCTATTACATTCTCGTAAAAATTCACGTATTTCTACGAATGAAGATGTAATGCACTATTTGCAAATATCATCAGATCCTTATATTAATTCATTTAGAATGAGAAACAAATTGAAAAAATTAGAATACCATGATGATGTTAAAAAATTATTGATTGAATGAAAAAAAAATATTATTTTTTTTATTGCATTTCAATGGGAGGTGGGCGTATTAGTGGGCGTGTTATTGTAATTTTTGCATGAAACATTTTAAATGATATAAATTACAGTAATATCGAATTTGAAGGTTGTATTTAATATATTTTAGAAAATATGGCACTTTTTATGTTGAGGTAGTATGGGTGATGGGGTTAAAAGTGGGCCAAAGTTCAATTTTTATTTCAAATAATGTTTGTAACTATATAACATTCAAGTATACCAAAATTGAAAGTTATACCTAAAGTATTACGGACAATACGGCATTTTACAAATTTCGACTGTATGGCAGGTGGGCGTAAAAGTGGACGAATTTTCTTAATTTTTTTTTTTTAAACTGGAATTGTCTCAAAAATAACCTGTGCAAAATTTCAGAGCTCTACAATGACTCCTTGTATTTAATGCCGGCGTTGTCTCACTGTGCAGCGCCACTATGTGCTTAACAGAACTATTTTTTAGTGAGAGAAAGTTTGATTGAACAATACACATGGACGATTTCTAGGAATTAGCGGCCCAAATTAATAGCAAATAACATTACACATAGTCGGGAAATTCGGGCCTAAAATAGTTTAATTTACCAAGTTTTCTCATTTAAATGGTATTTTCCTCTAGAAAAATCTTTTTTGTTATTGCGTGTATGACTCCAAAGTCTTTTGGATAATTCTTTTATTAATATACCGGATATGTTTTGAGTCTAAGTATTTTTAAATATTACTAAATTATTATTCAAATTGGCTGATTGGTTTTCTAGATGCAGGTTTTTATTTAATCAGGAGTAGCAACTAGAACTAGAAACGGAACGATATTATGCAGGTATCGATAATTTAGATCGATACTACTTCCAAGTAAAATTATCGATACATACTCGTATCGACTGGGTTTGTTTATGAAGGTAGGTCGTATGTTTATCATTTTTTGGGAATTTTAAACAATGATGAATATAAGTTAATTGTGCAGAAACTGAAAATAAATAAAACCAATCCATAGCAAAACAAGGCTTGGGACACCACGTCATCTTTTGCACACCCTTCTATCGGTGGCCGATAGCGAACTGAGGTGTAACCGGAAGTCGAAGCCATACAAAGGCTACTTCTTTCAACTAGAACAATTTTTGTATCTACTTTTCTCTATACCGGATACGAAGTTGGCGTTTAAATTTTTTGGGGTAGTCTACGATAAATATTTTAGATTTTTCTTAGAATTTTTTTTTTTTGTAATCATCACTTTGCACCCTGCATCCTGCTCTTCTTCTTTTTAGTTTCTGTTTCTCAATAACGGAGGTAGCCTCAACTACCTTTAGTATATCCCTAATGTTTTCATCGCGAAGAATAATTGAGTTAGTTACAGATTCGGCAGAATGATCACTTTGTCGGAGAGGTAAGAAAATGACAGCTAAGTTGACTGCGTGTATTTGTATGGAGATCGGCCGATAGGCAACGCATACTCTAGCGTAGTAGAAGCCGGTAGACCAACTCTTAACCTTTGTAATACGACAAGTAAAACACAACAACATTGAATGCAATGATTCTAAATCAGCGGTTTTGTAACTAATCAAAATTTACATTGCGTTGAAAAATCTGTACTGAACATTCGTCCACCACTCACTTCCACTTGAACAGTTTGCATTATACTTAGGTATATATATACATATGTATATACTTGGGTGCCTTCTAGCGGTGTCAGTAAAGCAACCATTAATACAGGGCGATTCATATTGGGAATAACAGTACAGGAAAAAATTCCGAAGCAAAATTTTATCTAGAATCTGGTTTCGATACGAGCATTTTTCGATACCTACTGAGAACTTGGTTAAAAAATAACGACACCCAATTTACTTGGCATCGAGTATGTACGTGTATTTACTCGTATAAAACAATCTTATGAAGGTTCACGTAGATCAATGGATGTACATGCACTTTCTATGGATTTATCACATGCGTTTTTCGTATTCGGCTTAGTAGGGTACAACAGCTGTGAAGTTTCTCGTTAAAAGGATTTATGTTGAAGAGACAGTAGCAGCTTACATGCCCTCTTTGATCATCGGCTGCGTTGCGTATCTGCCTGGCAAGTATGTTGTCGGTAGTTCGAGACCGGACAGAGTCTAGAAAGAAATCCGTCCGAGAAAGCATTTATATTTTCGTATTTGACTGTTGTTGCCTTTCTCCAATACTTTCCTGATGAAAAACTCGCCTTGAGCTCAAAAATTATAGTTGATATAAATAAAATTTAGCCAACAAATTAATATGTGTAAATAGTTAATATCGTATCCTAAAAATGTTTAAATATTACATTACATTTAAAATTACCGCATGACTGGAATTTACTTTGCGATACATTGGCCAGATCACTTTCAAGTTTTGATAAATAAATAAAGTCTGAAACTTTTACTTATATAGATTATGTTACACAAACAATAGAAAAGTATTAATAATAAATTAATAAACGTAAGTGGCGAAGCTTTATTTCATGTCAATGAAATAACATTTTTAATTGAAAAAGTTTTCAATAGGAGACATTTTTCGTTTAGCCCTCTTTCATTTGACACTAAATTTGTTTAATTGTACTTTTATTTCAGACTAAAAATAAAAAATTCCCGATTTTTCAATAATTAATGCGATTTTCCCCAAAATATTGAAGAAATAGAAATAATTCTTGTCCAGGAGGAGCTGGCATCAAAGGAACAATGATAACTTTTTTCTACAATAATATTTGGCCCGGGCTTTTATTAACAAAAAAAATAACTTCGATCCCTTCTACAAGATACAATAGTTTCGTTGAATTTAAAAATTAAACGTACATGTCTCGCAGTCACAGTAAAGATGGGTTGTCTCTAAAGTTGGCAGCAATTTTTTGATAAAATTTTCAATGAAATATCTGCCGAAAATATTAACTAATATAGGAATTTCTCAAAACTAACCGTAAAATCAATAGGATTTCCACTATAATAAAACTGTGCTTTCAGCAATAAATCACGCTCTCACATTCTACGTTTGGAATTTTATCAAACTGTAAACACCAAAGACAAAATAGGGTTGCCGTCGCTTAGTTTTAATACGCACCTTACGTGAAAGGGGTGTAGTGATTAAGATTATTTCTCACCAGCTTAATAATTGGATTTTTTGGACCGTATTTACGTTCATGGCTAGCCTAGGAATAACCATTCTTCAGTGATTGGTGCACCAGCACATTGCTTACATACCAGTGAAAAAAAACATATTGTGAGAAAACAAAGCACACAGTTAGCAGAGTATAGAGCAATCAAAGTTGACCGCCATATAAATTGGCAAAAATAAATATTTTTAGATAAACTACATCAGTTTTTCACCTTGATACGGACCCCACACAAACTAAAAAAACAAGGTGATTGCTGCAAATCCACGAGATGATTTCGAATCAGTATCAGAATCAAGATATGATTCTGATATTCCTCCGAAACTAGGATAGACATGAATTGTGTCGCTTAAGCAGTGTGCAACAGATCGTTCATTCTTGGCATCGGATAAGAGTCTGTTGTGGTGATAACATTTAGGCGGCGAGAATCTACACAGAATCTTACTGTTGCACCCTTTCTCGGTATAAGCACCACTGGAGATGCCCATGGAGACTCGCTCTCTTCAATTATTCCTTCATTTAATATCTCATCGATTTCTGTTTTTAACTTATACTCATTGGCTAATATAGGTAAGCATTTTCTGCAAAGCTAGATGTTTCAGGCAATCACTGTTTGATTTTTCAAACCAGGCTAAAAAGACAAACACATAGTTTTGGGAATCGTTATGACTTTCAACGTTAGCTTCAGTGAGTGAAACGTAATTTTCTACCAGGTTCATCTTTGAAATGCCATGTTGCCTTGAGCACGTTGGAATACTCAAGAAAGTCGACAAAAAAACAGATAAAACGTATCCTTTCTAAAAGTTTTCCGATCAAAATACCGACAATAGTAAAATAAGCTATATCTTTGCGAGGTATGCCATCCGCCAACATGATTTCAGCATATACTTTTTGGAATTTTACTTCTTTTTGATTTAATTTTTCATTTAGTTGATGACTAGCGGAAGTGTCGAGGTACAATTCGCCGTTTAGACCATTCACGTTGTACATTTCTGCCAACTATAGTTGAATTAACCAAATGGAAATCTAGCTGTTTAGGGCTATTTGAGGGGTTATATTTATTGCAATTAGGTCAATTAGCGTGATAGTAGCCGGGCGTGCCACATCCGTAGCAACTGTAAGTATTTTATTTAGCTTTATTTGCGCTTTTCTTTCCTGACTATCTGTTTTAAATACGTTTCAGCGAACAGCGAACAGCGAACAATTATTTAATCAATTGTTTGACTTACTCTAAGAGCTTCATTACTTTCAACTAACAGCATTTTGACATCTCTTGCTTTGTCTAATAAAGTGTGAAATTTTTTTCCCTTAATTGAGAAAAAATTATATCGATCATTGTGGTTTCCGAAACTTTTTCAGGTAATTGGGAGTTGTCAGTTGTTTTTTTTTTCATATAATAATATCGGTTTGCTCAAACATTTTCTGCTTTTTATTATTTATTTCAGCAAATACTTTAAGACTATATTTGCAAGTAATGCACCTATTGCTCGTGGACTTCGGGAATTTAATGCGTTATCTAGTTCGAATATGCTTGATTTCGCTTTATCTGGATTAAACTTTACAAAAATTTTAAATTTAATTGCTTAATATGGATTTTATATTAATTACTATAATTTTAACAATCCAATTGGTTTTGATTATTATATTTCTTTCTAGTCTGTAAGGTACTATGTACTGTAGATTAATAAACAAATAAATAAATAAATATTTGCTAGTCTGGTTTTGGTGGCGAAAACGCGCTTCGGAGAAGATCGATAGCATCATTAAAAGATGTGTCCTAATTTTTTACTCCTTGCCACCAGGAGGAAGCTTAGCATTCTAATAATAATCGTCCGAGACATTTTCTGCTTGTTTGAATACCAAAATTGTTGCTATAAAGTCTTCCATTTAGGTAACGCTTTTACCACCATTAAAACGATTTACTAAAAGTCGATTTAACTTCTTGAGTTACGTGAAGGTCGCCGATCAACAGTTTAAACAATTTTCTGTTAAACTAACGTTAACTTGATCTAAATTACTATTACCACTAGGGTCTGTGTTTTGCTTTTGGGATTATGTGCCAACAGCTCCAGTGCTTGTATCTGGCTGTGCTACATTGACAACAGCGTTTCCAATAGTACCTTGCCTTTCGCTTTTCGTAGAAACGTTAGTACAAACAGTAGTAAAAAGGGTCACCGAAACGATTAGCCGTAAGTATCTTCAACCAGCATATATCGGCTTCAATTCGTCTGATGTTCGATGTACGATCATCATACGTTTTTATAAATTATATAAAATTACTAGCCGCTAGAGCCAAAACAGTCTACAAGCGTTTAAATAGATTTTACAAATATTTTATCGAGCTTCTAAGCTGGACAAAGCATAAGTATATAAGTAGATAAAAAGGCGATGGTTATGCTCAGTCTGCACTCCTTGAGCACTGGCTTGCGAATGAATTTTATTTTTGTTAGTCAGCTTAGCATAAGGTACAAATTTACAGTGAGTAATTGACTGTCAAACAGATCGCACATGCTTACTGTCTCTTTGGTTTTTCGATTTCGCTAGCTACATCAGTAGTGTCGTTTTGTGATATTTGTATACATTGCAGTTTTTTCTTGATAAGTGACTTCGTGAGTGCTTATTAGAGGTAACAACTTCAAAATGTCTTCCGAGCGTGGGGGTAGAGACCATAACTACTTCGCTATCCTAGGGGAAGAGCCTCCTCCCAAGCGAAGAAACCCTAACCTTAAAAACTCCCACGACTTCCCACCTCTCAAAAAATCCTGCAACTCTCCCAGCCAATACCGCTCTTACTGCCCTAAATTTCTAATTATAAAGAATAACAAAAGACAAAACACTTCTAACTTTCAGTATACTTCTTCTCCCAAAAGCCCTCGAGTCATTCACTACTGAGCAACCCCTTTCAATATCATTTACTAGAGACGGCAATATCCTTCTTCTAGCCAAGAACGGAACGCAATCAATCAAATCCCTTAAAGCTACGAATCTATGTGATATAATAGTGTCATTACATCCAATTTTGAATACAATGAAAGGAGTTATATTTTCGAGCTGCCTGACCAGCTTAAGTTAGCAAGAAATAGTGGAAGGCCTTAAACAACAAGCTGCAACAGAATGTAAAAAAAATTACTAAAATAAAAGATGGGAAAATTATAAATACACCACTTCCCATAATTTCATTTAATTCATATGAATTGCCGAAAGAGGTAAACGTGGAATGGATGAAAGTGAAGGTAGAACCCTACATTCCATCTCCCATGCAATGCAAAAATTGCTATGTTACAGGCCACACGGCTAAACACTGCACAGCCGAGACTAAATTCAATGTTGGTCCAACCGCTATCCATGACCCCTCGCCCTGCTTTAAAGTGGAATGTATAAATTGTAAACAGCGCAAGCATTAATTAATCAAATGATGTACAACTCTAACCAACCACACACTACAGATAGCGATCCCATTAGCTCTAATATTCTCACCTCTTTACCAACTCCCCACCACAGCTCTGTCTCACCTCCCGGCATGGGTACTTAAAAGCTCTTACTACTGAACACACAGGTTTTCGATAGGGGAGCTTTTAAGTGCTCTTTATTTTCCCATTAATTATGGTACTTAACATTCTACAATGGAATGTTAACCGTTACCTTACTACTTACTATAAAGAGCTCTGTATACTATTAAACGAGAAAACTTACCACATAATCGCTCTTCAAGAAACGCATCTTACAGCTGACCCACCCCTTTATAACATTAAAAAAAAAACTACTCTCTATACACTAACAATAACATACAGGAAAACTCAGTTGCAAAGAGGGGGTAGCCCTTCTAGTTCGCTACTCAATTGTTCATTCTAACATAAACACCACCACAAACATTTTTGCAATGAACCCATCTTACTTCTTGGTGATTTCAACTCTTGGATCCCACTTTGGGGCTCACCCGACTTCAACAAAAGACCAATTTTTTGCAAAATAATAACTTTATAGTCCTAAACGATGGCTCACCAACCCACACATCTACTCGCGGTATACTCACGCACATTGACTTTAGCATATGCAGCCCTCCGCTAAACATGTTAACTACTTGGAAAATAGCTGACCACCCCCACGGAAACGATCACAATCCTATCTCACTTCAACTTATTCTGAAACGCCACGTAATACAAACCATAAACTTAGATGCCAATTAGATTCAGCTGATTGGCCGGCTTATCAAAAATTGATATCAAAAAAATTTTCATAATTTAACACTGAGTGCTGATAATATCAACCACTCTGCGGCGATCCTTCTCAGAAAAATTAAGCAAAGTGCTAATTCGGCCATTCTAACATTAAAACCATTTACGCACGAACGGGTCGCCTATTGGTGATCTGAAAACTTATCATCACTCAGAAGCAATAAAGTTAACCTCTGGAAAACTGCTAAACAGAATCCATCAAAAGGGAACATTATTGCTTATAATAAAGCAAACGCCAGATTTAAAAGGGAAGTAAAACTTTCTAAAAGATCTGCCTTCTTTAACTTTTCCGGGGAAATAAATTATAAAATACACGTAATACAAACATCACATAACTCCGTTGTTTACATCTCCGCAGATATAATTAATGTGCTTGCCAAAACATGGTCAGAATACTGCAAGAACAACAATTTCTCTTCAGACTTCATAAACAAAAACCTGCATTTTCTGAACTCAATCGACATAAGCTACCAGCTAAACAAAAAAACTGAGCAACTAGAACTACCGTTTTCTTACCTTGAGCTTATCGCCAGCCTTTCAATCCACAGAGGTAAAACACCAGGTTTGAAAAATGTTATCCAACCTACCAACAATAGGAAAACATAAATTATGTGAGCTTTACAACTTAACATTTAGCACTAGCACAATACCACAATATTGGAAAACCAGCTTGGTGATACCAATTCCGAAGACAAATAAGCCCAAAGACAGCCCAGAGGGATACCGTCCTATATCACTCATTTCGTGTTGGTCCAAGGTTATGGAAAAAATGGTCGCTCGAAGATTGATCTGGTTTTTGCAAACAAACCGATTGGCCTCAAACTACCAAACCGCCTATAAGCCGAATTGTGGCACTATTGACGCCCTCCTTACACTGGGCGAACATATCGTAAACACTCTTTCCTGTAAAGGACATATTTCTCTTCTATCGTTAGATATGGAAAAGGCTTTTGACAGGGTGGGATTGCACACTACATTTGAACAGCTAATACATTGGAAAGTAGTCCTAAGATTATTAATTACATAAAAAACTACCTTACAAACAGGCAAATGCATGTAAAAGTAAATGGAGTAATATCAGGACAGTGGGCTGTCGATAATGACATTCCGCAAGGTTCACCCCTTCCGGTTGCTCTTTTTCTTATAGCATATGATCGTCTTAGCCGACCTTTGTATTTTTTCTAAAGTCGAAAATATTAACAACTATAAATATTAACTTAATGATCTATATTCTTAGTTGGTGTCAAGACAGCGGAACATAAATTTCTTTTGTTAAATCGAAACACATACATTTCTGCAACAAAATGAATTGTAGTAACCCAGAAATTTTTATAAGCAATAATATTATACCAAATGTAAATAGTTTAAAAATTCTAGGCTTAGTTTTTAACAATAAATATTCCTGGAATGATCACGTAAAATATCTATGTAAATCACTTCAAAACGGACTGAATGTTATTAAATACTTAAGCAATCATAAATTAGAAAGTAGCTCTAACACACTTATCAAAATTGTCAAAGCAACAATTTTGTCGAAGATAGACTATGGCTTAATCTCAAAAAGAAATCTAGAAAAAAAAATCTGATAGATTTACCACTCTGCCGCTCGATTATCAATCGGAGCCTTTCAAACAACACCTGTTGTGTTGAAAGTGGATTACCTCAACCAAATCAGAGGTTAAAGTATATGACCGGTTGCATGCTCCCAAAATTAGTACATTCAGACGGGTCGTCAATAAACACTCTGCTAAAAAACCGACTCAAAAGAAAACGAGCAATGAGAAAAAATCCTCTCTTCAAAATGTACTAGATTTAGCAAAAGAAATTAACTATTCTATCAACACTTTTTCAAAGTTCCGCCTACGTACAACCCCATGGGCTCTCCAAAACAGCCTACAACTAATCTGTGCAAATACAAAAAGGAAGAAACTGCACCAGCCATCTATATACACGGATGGCTCAAAATGCGGAGACATAACCGCTTTTAGTGTCGTAGACGAAAAATCGACTTATATGGCTGCCATAATTCCCTCCTATACGTCAATTTTTACTGCGGAAGCTACCGCTATACTTAAAGCTTGTCAAATAGCCGTAAAAAGCAGACATAAATATCTTATCTGCAGTAACTCTCTATCGTCGCTTTCAGCTATCTTGAATGTTAACTACCCGGACTCCACAGTTTGTCAAATAAGAGATATCCTGATTTCTAAGACTGGAAAAATTAAGCTTCTATGGGTACCTCACCATGTAGGTATACATGGCAATATGCTAGCCAGTTCTACAGCTAAACTGGCCACCAAATCTCCTGTGAAACTCATTACAGAAACAAGCAAAAAATACCTAAAATATTTTGTTTCAGAATACTGCCAAGAATCAGGAAATCAACAATGGTCGGAATGTAATCATTTTTACAAAACAATTAACCCGTCACACCAGCCAGCAATTCTTCCATCCACATTACCAAGAAAGTACTGCATAATTTACACTCGCCTCCGCCTTGGTCCCACCAGAATTACGCACAAACACTATCTCGACCAAACTCCACCACCCACATGTACACACTGTAATAGTGACTACTTTACCGTTTCCCACTTAATTGAAGGATGCCCAGCACTAGAACAAACACGTCAAGAAACCAGTCATCGTAGAATAGTCGAATCGCTGAAAAATGCAACATATTTATATATAAAAGACGTAATTACATTTGTATCGAAACTGAATACATATTTTGAAGTGTGATAGTTTTTACTCATAAGTAGATACTTACCTAGCATAAATGTATGTATAGTAAGTAATTAACTTAGTAAATTTGTTTACAGGAAGCTGATGGCATCAGTTGCTCAAGCTTAACCCATATTGTTAAGGCTTAATTGTATTATCCTTTTAACAATAAATATTATTATTATTAGGTACAAATTTAAGGGAGAATTTTCAGAAAGGCGGGAAAAGCATAACTAATTACTGTTACTTCCAAGTTTCTAAGTTTTGGTACATGAGTGGTGACGAAGGTTATTATGACATGGTGTGTTAATTATATAAAATATGAAATGAAAGGTTACTAACAATAATCAGTTCCGTTACAAACATACTTAAGTTATTTTATTAAAATTAATGTTTGCTTCTTTACAGGTTCGTTAGGGTGCCCGCCATTTACCAAGTTCTTGTTTGTTTATGATCTGAAAAATCAAATAAAACTAAAAAAAAAACCCTTAATATTATTATTCAACCTTGTTCCAAAATCTATTGCTCCAAGTTCTTATAAAGTAAATTTACAGCAATTAGATATATGTATGTATTTTAATTAAATGCCCTACAAAAATTATCTTGTATGATTTTTGAATGATATTTCCCTTTTAAGGCGAATTGTCATTATTTACTTAATTGGCGCTATAACCGCTTATACAATTTTGGCCGAACTTTCCTACAATTTGTGGTGTACGTCTTGATATTGTAACACAAATTTGGAGACCTACAGGAATACACTCGGAGGTTTGCCGTTGCTTGCCGAGAGCGACCGCTATTGGAAAATACTTGTCTATAATTTTTGATGTTACTTGCCCCGGCCAGGATTTGAACTCTAGACCTACCGAATAAAGCCCGCACATGTTACACACTCGGCTACGGTGAAATTTTTTTTTTTTTAAATACCTAATTTTGATTGTATTACAGCAAGCATTTTTGAAAAATTTCAATATCTTGAAAATAATATGGACAGCAATTATATTTTAGTACACTCAGTTTCTAAATCCATCTGTAAGTCGTACGAATTTGAAAGACTTTCGAGTTATGCAAAATTGTTTAAAGTGATGTACACAAATAAGTTAAAATATGTATCAATTTATGATAATGTTATTGATTAAAAAGTTATTTACCATCAATATTAAGTTGAAAATCCTTGAACTGATTTTGAAAAAATGGAAAGATCGTTTAAATTTCTTAATTCATAAATATATACTATATATTTTATTACAAATTATTTGATTAAATTTGGACATTTTTTCTATACATACACGTTTTCTATCCGAATACATACTGTTTTTGATCTTCATGTCCAGCGAGAATATTAATATATTTATCGATTAATTTTTTAGGTTTCCAACCATTCTCCACTTTTAAATATTTTACAATTTCTAAGCCTCCTAAATAATCTGGATTTTTTGACCATTCGAGAGGAAACACGAAGATGATAGAGGGAAACGAAGCAGGAAAACAAGGGCCACTGTTCAGTGGGTTGGAAAAGATGAGTTAGGCTCACGTTGGGTTGACAGAATGCACTTTAGCTGTATATCTACTTGCTATAATGAGGGTTTTGACAACTATTTTTTTCATTGTCATCACCAAAGCGAAAATTTTGTAGTGAAAATAGAATTTAGGGTATATTTGTTTAAATATAGAATACAATTTTTTTTTAATGTTCACTTACGTTTGGTTAGGTAAAAAGCAATAAATTAATCTGCGTATATTAAATTTTATTTATAACCTACAGCTGATGGTCAACGGCCGCAAAAATATGAGATATGTGTATTAACTTTGGTGTTGGCGTTATCGTTGATAGAAACCTTACATGATCAAATTGGTGATCAAATTACGTGTATTTGTAATTGGACGGTTTGCCCTAACACACATCAATTCAGTTTTTCGTTTTATTCAATTTTTATTAAAAATATATTTCACAAAATCCACTTGTGCACTTGTTCACTTCTATCAACAAAATGCATCGAAGTTTTGACGAAAATCAAACAACTTTGGTTAATTACAAACGTTTTTCGTGACCGAAAAATTGCCCAAGTCCTCCTTCTTCCTGCAAACCAATTGAAAATACCAAGTGACGTCAAGTCCTAATGAGCGAGCCTAGTGACTTTATACAGACGTATGTATATATTACATATGATCATAATATATATATTACGGTACCTACTCAAAATGGCTCAACCAGAATTTTCATATTGTTGAGTTTTAAAAAATTGTTTACAAACCTGTTTATTATATAATAAGCTTTCTATTATATAGTTTTGTTGGGGTATGAAGTGTATTTCTACAAAAAAAAGTTTAGAAAAATATTTAACATAAAATATATTGGAAAAATTTATTGAAAGTTAATTCAATTTGTATTTTTTAAATATATCTAACAGTTTTCTAAAAGAACAGCATACGCATTTTTACTGTTCTAATTTTTCCAAAATTGTTGCTTTATAACTCACCTAATTTATCTCCACATGTAACATCACGAATGTATTTTATGAGCAGTATTAATATGATGATAGATATCCACTTTAATCGCGTATTGAGGAAAAAAAATTGATGATGTCGCATTTTCATTTCACAATATTATTCGAACCAAGAACAATGTTGTTGAATGTATCGATTGTTTTTCTTGCAAGGATGTTTAGGTTACTTGGATGATGGTTTATTTACATAATTTAGATTTTTAGCACGAAATTTTCATTGATCGTCTATAGGTACAATAATATCTTACCGTCATTTTTGTGATATTTCAATGCACGATATAAATTCAAAATTTGTGCAGTGCAGTTTTATTGAACTTTTCGATTACTTAATATCAATTAAGTAAAAAACATTTATTCGAAAAAGCCACAACTGAGAGTAAAAAGAGTTCGTTCGATTATGGCTACTAATCGGCGAGGCTGTGGACTTCGAGTAAAGGTGATAGTGGAACACTTACACCCAAATGTTGCAAATGAAGACCTAAAACAACTCAGAAATTTGAAGCCAGAATCTGTCACCATTTTACTAACAATTCGGATCAGCTTTAATCGTTGTCATAGAACCTCCCGCGATAATATGTTATCCACTAAACAATAGTTAGCAGAAGACATGTTCCTTATTTCAACTGCAGTTTTATATTTTTCGCTCGAAATGTCACTTGCCAGCTTCCTATCTTTTACAACTTGGCTTGCTACTTTTATTTTAAATTTGGCTAATACAAGAAACTTTCTGAAAATGTTTCGCTAATTAGTGTGAGATATCAATTTGCTTCCAAACATTTTAACTATATCATCTCTTTGCTGTTTCTTCTCATTTCTTCCAAAGATATTTACCTACAATAAAAACTATTTTAAATGCCATTTTGACTACACATTTATATTTCCAGGTCGAACATAACATCTATCAGAAAATACATGGGCAATTAATTTATTATGCTCATAAAACACCATCGATGTTGACTTCGCACCCGATATATCATATCATATAATCATCAGCGAAGATGCAGTACTTAGTGGTTAAACGTGTTAGTTGCTTTGAATTGTTTTTGTTTACAAGACAGACAAAAATTGAAAAACAATTTGGTCACATACAACGTTACATATGTTCGGGCGACGATTCATTTGAAAATGTAATGATGTTACGACTTTATATGATAGGAATTGTAAAGCAAAATCTCATAACGCAACAATCAGTTGCATTGCATTGCCACTGATAAGGTATAATCTTGTCGGTTCCGAAAAATGATAAATACTTTATAAAAATTGATCTGCCTACCAAGTTTCATTCTGTTGTTTTTAAAGCCTTGGGTCTAGTTGCCGTTCAAATATACAGACGGGCATGGCTAAATCGAATCGGCTCGTGGTCCTTACAAACATCAGACCAAAGTTATAATACCATTTAATCTTCATGAAAGGTATACAAAGTTTCTTTCAATAACACCTTGTGAACTGGAAAAAGGCAATGAAAAGTTTTTAAATGCCAAACAAAGCAAATAAAGGGTGGTTAAATTTTAAGGGCCGATGTTGAATGTGAACCACACCTAAACGTCAAGTTTTTTCTGCATTTCATTTGACATTTCTCAATTTCAGACTAACTCAATTTGAACATGGAAAGATACACAATCGAGCAACGTGTTAAAGTTATTCAGGCTTATTATGAAAATGGGCGTTCAAATCAAAATGCACATTTCACCTCACAAAGGCACATTTTCACCTCAGTGGATTCGTCAATAAGCAGAATTGCCGCATTTGGGCGAATGATAATCCAAGAGTGATTGTCGAAAAACCAATGCACCCACAAAGAGTGACTGTTTGGTGCGGTTTATGGGCTGGCGGCATCATCGGGCCGTATTTTTTCCAAAATGAGGCCGGTCAGGCCATTCAGTTACTGTGAATGGTGTTCGCTATCGTGAGATGACGAACTTTTTATGGCCCGAATTGGAACATATGGATATGGACGATATGTGGTTCCAACACTTGCCACACAGCCAACGAAACAATGGCTCTTTTGCGCGAGAAATTCAATGGCCGTGTTATCTCACGTGGTGGCGATGTCAATTCGCCACCAAGATCATGTGATTTGACACCGTTGGACTACTTTCTTTGGGGTTATTTGAAAGAAAAGGTATACGTCGATAAGCCAGCTACAATTCAAGAGCTAAAGGATGAGATAATTCGCCACATTAAAGGCATAGAACCTCAATTATGCCTCAGCGTCATCGAAAATTTGGACCATCGGATGGAGGTACGCCGCCGAGGTCGCGGTAGACATTTGGCCGATATTTTATTCCGTACATAATTGAACCACACCATATTATCATAATAAAAAGAAATTGCAATAATTTCCAAAATAATTTGTGTTTTATTCAAAATCAACATCGGCCCTTAAAATTTAACCACCCTTTACAAGCATTTCAGGCTTCTGCATATTGTATACTGTATGGCGGAATTATTGTCATTCTTAACAGATGATTTGTAATCTTTTTCGGTGCGTTGTTTACATTTGTTGACAAGTTGCCAACAAATCAATTTCGTTTTGTGTGGGTTTAAAAAATTCATTAATTTCGATTTTGTTAAGCGATATTCCGGAGTGGGCACGTATAGATCCTAAACTTGTGAATAAAAAAATATGGGTAAATGCGTGTCATCTACGAAGAGGAAGAAGGTGCGCAGAAGAGGAAAAGAGGGCGTAGAAGGCCAAAACGTGTGATGTGGAGCGAAGATTGAAGGACAGAATAAGTGTTCGTATTTATATAAGCTAGAGGCAATTGATGCATAACGCTCTTCCTCACTGGCGTTGTTTTTTTTTTTTTAATTTTTTTTACTCTCGAAAATCCTTGTAATGGTTACCAACCGTTTTTCAAATCAATTATAAAAAGATTAGGCAGCAGATCGCTGTTACTTGAGCTTTGTGAGTCAAGCGCGAAAAGAGATAAGTGTATAAGCGGCTCAACATGCGACACGCCGACTATTTTCATTTGTATGGTTTTTGAAAAATATTATATAAAAAAAAAAAAAAAATTGAAATAAACTTTTACCCACCGCACACCTAATAACTAACGGTATATTTCAGCTGGAAAACCGCACTTCATTCCTACTAAATATCCAGTAGGAATGTACTTACAAAATCCGAATATTCTCATTAGTTGTTATACACATAGGTGGCGCTAAAAAGAACTATCTTAAACCATAGGAAAAAGCTGGAGAACGTGAAGCAAGCACATCTACAAAGAAAAAATTCTTAATATCAGGCAGAATTTTGATAGGAAAGACGATGTCTAGCTCAGTACAAATTTTAAACTTCCCTTTATATTTTTATTTCACAATGTAATTTACCACTTTTTATTTCATTAATGAATTATTTATCACAATTTTATCGGAGAGATTCCGTTTATTTACACTTTTTATTCTGATTAACACAGAATATCACGCAACGTCAACTTATTTCTAGAAACAACTGCACATTTCACTGCGCCTTCAGCGAAAAGTTCAATTGCCCTGAAATCTGCACTACGCATGAAGCAACAATTTCAGTAGCCCTAAAAGCTTCACTGCTGTTCGGCAAAATTTTCCGGCATTGATTGCTGAACTGAGTTTCATTACATTTTTCGAACTGAATATTGTACTGAATTTGTAGGTCCCTACCTCACATGTTAGGAAGCCCATTGGTTTTTATATGGTTTTTGTGTGCAGCATTATCTTCATTTTTGTTTTTACTTAAGTTTTTTTTAGGAAACATCTATCTCGCATAAGTCAAATATATGGAATTGAATTAACATCAAGAATTTAATTGATTGTCTTCTGGCGAGGACGACACATTTCAATGTTTATACATAATACCATTATGACTCAATAAGCGCCTAAATGTTTGGTTGTTTTACTAGTTTTTTATTGAAAGATACACGTGATTGATTATCGCACAAATGCGTGCATTCATATGTATGTATGTAATATTTTTGTTATAGAGCCTGATCAATTGAATTAAATATCATTTTGTTGCATCAAACTTAAATGCTTTTGTTATCTCTCATTATTCCTTTTAGCATAAAAGCTAATTTTTGTTTGCTGATTTATATTTGTGCATATGTGTACACATAAATACAAATGTATTTTGTCAAATAACGTTGAAAATTAAATACGTTTCAACTAGCATGAGCAAAATAATTATTAATTATTTGGTACATTATCTCATTTTTATCAAATATTATCAATTTTTCCACACTTAATTAAACATAATCCCAAACTTTTGTTTATGCTTCAGGTATCTTTTGTAATTTACAAATATTATTTTGCACATACACGTTATAAGTTATAAACATACATGCAAACGTAATTATTAAAGAGCTTCTTTATATATGCACATACATATGTATGTAAATATTTAGTCTATTTGTTAGCAAAACTGGCACGTTAGATAATATTTTAGGTGTCGAACGTTTTTACTTATACATTCATACTGCATACACAGAATGGAGTTTCACTTTGTGCGCGTTATCACCTATCTATTTAATTAAATGTACGCGCAGAGATTCAAGACACAATTTCCGAAAAAAATTTGAGCGAAATGGCCATATACAAATGCGGTGGCAACCAACTACGATTAGGGACTGAAAAGCCTAACAAACATTAAAACAAACGTAGGCAAATTGTAATGCGTTGTAGCTTTTTGACAGTAACATAACATGAAATTAAACTGGCTAAAAGCGGCGAAAAGCTCAAGAATACCAGAGAGAAAATGAAAGTCTCCAATCCTAAGGATGTAAATTGTATGTCCATATGTATGTGTTTATATACATACATACGTATATAGTTACGGGCTTCGGGTGCATACCTAGAGTTGTACTACTTTATATTTACGGTATTTTGTAGTATCCATAGGACGAATGTTTTTGAATATGTGCGAAATTTCCCACATGCGGCGAACTTAATTCGGTTGGGTATTGTGTGGGGATTCATGAATACTATACGCGGAAAATTTATTTGTATTTATGTATACGTGTTTGGTTACTGAGTCTATGAAACAAAGTGTTCTTACAAACAAGGTAGGCATAAACTAAAAATGTATTATGTCTATAAAGTTTTTTTATGGGATCATGTAATTTTATTATTCCCATTATTATGGGGAATTCAAAATTTTCATGAATGATATAAAAGAGAAATTAAATTGCTTACATCACTTCTCTACTTTTAGATGAATGCTTACATCATGATTCAATCATACAAGGTTCTGTAAATAGTGACATCTTAATTCTGATGATGCACAATCTAGAGTTGTATTTTGGGAATAGGGAATTTACAGTTGCATTTTGGAAGTCTACCTTAGTATTTTAAAATAATATGGAAAAACTACATTTTAGATTGTAATGAAAATTGTTAATTAAAAAATTTGATAGAAAGAATTAAAAAAGCGCCGTTCAGAATGATATTTTTTCCTCATATAAAATAAAATACAATAAAAGTGGTAGTTTTAAAGTAAAACCTCATATCTGAACAATCAGTGGTATGGTTGCTATATTTTGTATGTGTTTCCGTAAATATCCATTCCACTGTTTGCTCTTAATCAAAAGCTTAGCGCGTGATGTCCTGTTGTTGGCCTCTATTGGTTTTGTTTAAGGAACTTACATTTCTACTACTATTTTTACATTTTTTACTACATCCGTACAAAATAGTTGTTAGATAAAGGTGCCGATGTGCCAGGTAGGGGCGAGAAAGCTGCTTATTTACAAAACATTTTATTATTGAACCATGTGCTTACATTATCGGAAGGCGTGTGTTTGGATTTAAAATCCGACAACTTACAAAAAAATAATACATAACGTGCAAAATTTTATAAATACGTGGTTCGAGAAGAAATAACTACATAAACACGCTTATATTAAAGAAAGCAAATATTGGTCTATAACTTAATTCGTGCGGGGTTTTTCCAAAATTTGAACGTTTATTTAAGAAAAACATGTACAATAGTATTACACTGTAGAACAAATTCAGGTTAGCAAAAGTTAGGTCGATTCTGAGAGTGAGGGATGAAAACAGAGCCTAAATTAGAAGACCCGTATCGCGGCGTTTGTTTATGTTAGTTCGAATTTTTTTTAATAGACCTTCGACCCTTGCAGTCAAATGCCGATTTTCAGCATATTGCTTATATGGGTTTTGTGCTATAACTCGTCGACTAATTGATATTTTTCAATCTGTTAAAGCCAAATTATTACTAAAGACCAGTGCCACAATTACACTTTTTTGCTTTCTGTTTCATCTATAATATGCTTCTCAGTTTCTTCAATAAATTTCATTTGAAAAAAGCAATCATAATACAAAACTTGCGTTTTCCAGCTTAATATTATTTTACTTCTCATTTCATGTGTACCAATTTTTTCAGTGTTGGTTTTGAAGAAACATTGAAAAAGAAGTTATAAAAATATGTGAAAAAATATAATTTTGAAATGTTAGTCATGAAAAGTTTTAAGTAAAAAAGTTAAATAAATAAAATGAATGATTTGGCCAGTTGTCGTTTAGCAGGCGGCTGTGGATCAACATCACTGCTCTCTCTAACACCTTGGCCATCGTCATCATCATCAGAAAGGTCGATAATTTCGTCCAACAGATATTCTGAAATTTCATCTTTGCCTTCACCTTCTTCCTTTCTTTCCTCTGTACCTGAAACGAAAATAGTTTTCAATAGTTAACATGTTTAAATTGTGCACTCTGACAAAGATATTAGAAAAATCTAGGAATTCAAAATATGCACACTCTATACTTACCTTATTTCAAATGGAAGCGCAGTTTGTTGATAACGTTCGCCTTGCTCATCAGATTCAGTTGGCAACTGTTGAGCGAGTTGATCAAGATGCTGATGCAAGAGATGAATTTTGTACGACATATTAACCCCAATTTCATCGAAAGCTGCTAACATGTTTGCAACCGATTGCCTGTAGTTGTCTTTGCGTTCTTTACCCAAAAGTCTTTTAATGACAGCTTTCAATGCGAGCCATGCATTTAATTCCCGGTCTGTCAGAACTTTGTCAAAATCTTGACGACTCATTAGTTTCCGTATGTCGTGACCATTAACAACCCCTTCCTGAATTTTGGCGTTACTTAGTCTTGGGAAAATGGCTTTTAAGCGGTTGAACACTGCTGGTCTTTTGCAATACATTTCAAAAAATTTTTAGCAATGCCAAGTTTAATGTGGAGCAACGGCAACAAAATTTTCATTTCAGGAACAAAACTTTCGAGTAGCCTATTGTCTTTATGCCATTTCCGTCCAATGCGACTATTAAAGTTATGCTATTTGTACTGGTTTCTTCCTTTAATACCTTCTCCGTATCGTGAATCCCAATCGCACAAAAAACACGGATATTTTGGACGGCCAGATGCTGTTAACCCTGCAATCAATGAAACTATTTTGAGATCGCATCAAATGCTCCACTGGTACTCGTTATATTTGACTCTTAAGCTGAAAAACGCAAGTTTTGTATTATGATTGTTTTCTTTTCAAATGAAATTTATTGAAGAAACTGAGATGCATATTATAGATGAAACAGAAAACAAAAAGACTTAGTTTTATGGAAAATATGTTCAAAAAGCATGAAAAAAAGTCAAACATTTTGCTTCATAAGCACTAGAAAAATTTTCTAAATCAATTTTTTTTTGTTGCACAGGTCTCTAGCAAAAATTTGGCTTTAACAGATTGAAAAAATAGTAATTATTCGACGAGTTATAGCAAAAAAACCATATAAACAATATGCTGAAAATCGACATTTGTCTGCAAAGTTCGAAGATCGATTAAAAAAAAATTCGAACTAACATAAACAAACGCCGCGATACGGGTCTTCTAATTTAGCCTTTATTTTCACCCCTCACTATCGGAATCGACCTAACTTTTGCTAACCTGAATGTGTTCCACAGTGTTATTCAAAGTATGGCCCATCTGAAGCTTTGGCTTCTCTCATCTTTCTGGCAGTTTGTGGATCCCATCCCAAAAGAACTGCGCCGGGCTGGCAGCCAATTTTTGATATCCTGCTCTGATGTGAAGCGTATTCCAGTGAGGGCGTTCTGCATCGATCGGAACATATGGTAGTCAGAAGGGCAAGGCCTGGGCTATAAGGCGGGTGGGGTAAAACTTCCCATCCACTGTTTTCCAAATAGTTCTTAACCGGAGTAGCAACGTGGGGCCGAGCGTTATCATGGTGGAAAATTATTGCCTCGTGTCTGGTCGCATATTCCGGGCGTTTTTCGGCTACTGCTCTCTTCAAATGGATTATTTGTGTTCGGTAGCGTTCTCCATTGATAGTTTCACCCGGTTTTAGCAGCTCATAATACAGCACACTCTTCTGATCCCACCAAATACAGAGCATTACCTTCGCGCCACGGATATTCGGCTTAGCCGTTGATTTGGCTGGTTGGCTGAACTTCACATATGATTTTTTGCGCTTGGGGTTGTCGTAATGGATTCATTTTTCATCACCAGTAACAATCCGATGCAAAACTGATTTCTTTTTGAGGCGTTCCAGCAGCATTTCGGACAAGCAAAACCGCCTTTCGACATCTCTCGGTTTGAGTTCACGTGGAACCCTATTTTCTTGCATTTGAATATACCCAGCTGCTTTTAAACGTTTTGAAATGGCTGCTTGAGTAACACCCAAAGATTCTGCGAGCTCTTCCTGCGTTTGGCAACAATATTCATCGAGTTATGCTTCCAGTTCTTCATTTTCAAACTTTTTTGGCTGCCCACGACGTTCATCGTATTCCAAGCAAAAATCACCACTTTTAAATCGTGCGAACCACTCTTGGCACATTCGCTCAGCTAGAGCATAGATAGATAGATAGATATTATTGTTGAGGTTTGCACTTCGACCTTTCGATCCATTGTGCCCTCCGTTTCTTTATAGTACCTCATCTAACCCCAACGCTCTTAGGAAGTCTAAGATGATGGCTGGTGATAGCGAGCGTACAAGTTCCTGATCGGGGGTGTATGAGCCCAGATATCTCTTCCATTTTCTTGAGACGGCTTCACAGTCAAAGAGCAGGTGCATCGGAGTCTCCGGGGCCGAGTCACAGAAGCGACAAGACTCATTCGACCATATTCCGAGCCTGTGTAGATGGCTACGCAGTCTGCAGTGACCTGTAAGAAAACCTGTAAGTATCCTCAAGCCGGGTTTTGAGAGGTTAATAAACTGTTTCGATCGTTTGCTGTTAAACCCTCCCAATAGGCATTTCGCCTGGCGTAACCCTACCGTCTGGTGCCAGTGTCTTTCCTTTAAGGTATTTTCCTCTGCCCTGAGCACCTCCCGTATGGTGTGTCGACCTACCGGCAGGAAGGGCTCGGGCCCTATGGGTGTTTTTTCCGCTGCACCTCTAGCCAATCGATCGGCCTCCTCGTTTCCCTCAATGCCTTTGTGACCAGGGACCCAGAGGAGCTGGATGTGATTGTGGGTTGCTAGAGAGTTGAGTTTTTCTACACACTCAAGCACCAATGAAGATCTAATCTCATACGATGCTAGTGCCTTGAGTGCTGCTTGGCTGTCACTTGCAATGACTATCCGCTCATTACGATAGTTCCTTTTTAGGTTTACCTCTGCACACCGGAGGATGGCGTACACCTCCGCCTGGAAGATGCTTGGCATCTTACCCATTGGCACAGACAGGTGTGTTCTGGGACCGAAGACCCCGGCCCCTACACCCTCCGGAGTCTTTGATCCATCCGTATACCAGTGTTGGGTGCTTGCTTTGAGGTACCCCTCCAGCGAGGGTATACTCCATGTAGCTTTGTTTCCTAATTCAATTTTAAATCTTTTTTCAAATTTGGTTACTTTGATGATCTCATCCCTTGGAAGCTGAGCAAGAGGAAGCTGGATGCTCAGCTTCTCCATGTTTTTGGATGATATAATCTTACCTTTCCCATGACCTACCCTAGTTATGTTAAGTAGGGTTCTATTGGCCGACTGTTCTACGTTAATGTGCAGTGGTGTTAGGTCCACTATCACTTCCAGCGCCCCCGTTGGACATGACCGCATTGCTCCCGTTATGCATACACATGCCAGCCGTTGGAGCTTGGTAAGCGACTTCCTCACTGTTGTCAGTGATGCCCTTGAGACCCATGCTACTGCACCATACGTTACTATTGGCCTGACTATCATGGTGTACATCCATCTAAGTATGTTCGGGCTGCACCCCCAGGATTTGCCCGCTAGATGTCTGCACACCATTATTGCCTTAGTTGCTTTGGATGCTGTTGCATCCACATGTTCTCTCCAGAGCAGCTTAGAGTCCATTGTTAGACCCAGGTATTTCACCTTGCTTACCACAGGAACTTGAGTACCGTCCAATGAGATTGTTCTCATTGCGGGTAGCTACCTTTTCCTAGAGAAAGGTATAATGGCTGTTTTCAGTGGATTAATATTAAGCCCCTCTCCAGCGCACCATGCCTTAGTCAGGTTTAGTGCTCTTTGCACAATATCGCATAATGTGCTTTCGTATTTGCCTCTAGCTATAACGACAATGTCGTCTGCGTACCCTTGACAGCGAATTCCATTATCGGTCAGTTTTTGTAGGAGTTCATCTACTACAAGACTCCACAATAGTGGAGATAAAACTCCCCTTTGTGGGCAACCTCTACTGGTTTTCAGCTGTATTACCTTGTCTGCTACACTAGTTTCCGCCGTTTTAGTCTTAAGCAGAGCTTCTACCCATTGACAGATGGGCGCTTGTACCAGCCTTCTCTCAAACGCCTTGCATACCCCCGTATGTGAGGCATTATCGAAGGTGCCTTCTATGTCCAGAAATTAACATATTACGGTCTCTCCACGGTCAAACGCGCTCTGTATCTCCGTCGTTAGCTGGTACAGGGCAGTGTCCGTGGACCTTCCCGCTCTATACGCATGCTGACTGGAATGTAGTGGCTTCCGCCGCAGAGTGTTTGACCTGATCTCATTGTCTATGATCTTCTCCATTGTTTTCAGTACAAGGGAGGTTAGGCTAATTGGCCTGAAGGACTTCGCCAAGGAGTAGTCCCTTTTCCCAACCTTGGGTATAAATATTACCTTGGCTCTCCTCCACACAGTTGGAATGTATGACAATGCGAGGGAGTATCTTTACCAAGTGTGGGATAATCTGATCGCCGCCCTGTTGCAATAACACTGGCAAGATACCATCCACCCCTGGAGACCTAGATCGTTCAAACGAGTTCATGGCCCATCTCACTGAGTGTTGCGTAAACAAGTTTTTAGCTAGTTCCCAGTCAGATTGCGATGGTCTCATTTTTCCTATATAGGACTCAGATTCAGGCGCAGATGCATCATGGAAGTGAGTCGACAACAAAGCCCGCGCTCTTTCCTCTTCACTAGCGGTATACGTACCATTAGGTAGCTTGATAGCTAGTCTAGTTTCTACCTTGTCTTTGGCTAGTGCTCTGTGAAGCCTTGCAGCTGCAGGCGTGGAAGTGATGTCTTCACAGAAGCTCCTAAACCTTTCCCTTTTAGCTTTTCTGATTTCCATACTGTATGCTGTTAGGCTAGCTGCATACTCTCCCCAGCATCCATTGCGCTTAGCTTTGTTAAAAAGTCTTCGCACTGTTTTGCGTAAGGATGAGAGGTGCTGAGACCACCATGGAGTCTTGGATTTCTCCTTCGGTTTGGTTTCAGGACAGCTACAGTGGAAGGCATCAATGACAACGTCATTGAATCTTCGCACCCTGTTCTCTAATTCTATACAGTCTGTCCTCCTTTGAATGTGCCCTATACTAGGCAAATTTAGGCTTAATGTGTTGCTGAAATTCTCCCAGTTCGTTCGTCTGGGGTTCCCGTTTGGATTACTCTTAGTTATCATAGCGCTCAGCTTAAATTGGATGATTCTGTGATCAGATAGAGAGGGTTCTGAGGAAACCTCCCACTGTGAGATCAGATCGTCAGCCAGTTTGCTGCTGAGTGTTATGTCGAGTACTTCCTCTCTAACTCTGGTAATGAATGTTGGTAAGTGCCCAACATTATGTATACTTAGATCACTGCTTATAATATATTCTAATAAGGACTCACTGCGTCCGTTGGTATCGGTGCTGCCCCACTCCACATTGTGTGCGTTGGCATCACAACCAATAATTATCGGCAGCTTTGCCTTCTCACAATACCTTATTAAGTCCTGGACTTCTTTTGGGGGAATGGAGTTGTCCCCAGCAAAGTAAGCGGCCGCTAAAACCACGTTTATGGAGCTTTTGGCTACCTCCAGTCTTATCTGCACCGCTACCAGGTCCTGCGTTAAATATTCTGTAATGCAAAAGTATTCAATATTGTTCTTAAGCACTATACAAGCTCTAGGCCTCTCAGATGAGAGATCCCATATTACCTTATTCTTGGTTTCCTTCAGGCCCCTTACCTGGCTCTTATAGACCCACAGCTCCTGCACCAGTACTATGCCCAGATCTTCCGAGGCAAACCTCCTCGCTATAACGGCCGAAGCCGCTCTAGCGTGATGGAGGTTGACCTGGGCTACTGTCATGAGCGGGGTCATTATAATTGTGGCTCGTCTACCTCCGAGAGCCGTAAATCGCTCTCGCTCCTCCTGTCGAGCTCGAGTTTGCTCATGTCGAGCCCCTCGATCAGCTCCTGTGTGGAGGGAACCTCTGTGCTACCCTGAGCAGCGTTACTGGGAGGAGGGATGGTCGATGAAGGCGGCGCAGAGGTTAGAGGTTTTAAAGAAGAGTCCTCTTCACTCTGCACCTGCTTCGAAGCTGCTTCGGAATCTTCCGCGATCTTTGGTCGCCAGGGCCTTATGGTAACAAAGCTGAACCTATAGTTCAGCCGATAACCATCCCTCCTCATTTTACTGAAGGACTCCTCGTCTACACCAACGACTTATCGTATGCCGGTGTCCTCCACGTTGCTACTTACGATACGCCAAGCCGAGGTATGGATACCCTCATTTTGGGCGTTTAGCAGTCCGATGGCGTGCTCGATGGGCTTGTCCGCGCTCCTAGGGAGGAATACCATCATCATATGTGTAGGAGGTATCTCCTCTCCTCTCCTCGTGCACAGCTTCGTACCTTTCCAGGCTCCAAGTGTGGGCGTTACCTCCGCAAGCCATGCTGCAGCATTGTCGTCTTTACAGTCGACCAGTAGCAGCCCTGCCCGAAAGTAAACTCCACAAAAAGCAAGCGGGTGGGTCCATCCCTTGAAGACCTCGTCCATTATGGCCTCTTGCAGGTTTGTCAGGTCCTCTGAACTCAGCGCTACCGCCGGATAGTTCTCGGGCAACACCGCCAGCCGGATACCTTTGAGGGCATCCGAGTTGCTGGTGGGCTGTCCAGTCTCAGCCGCCGGCAACACCAAATCCTGAGTTCCCTCCTGGCCTGCCGAGTTCGATTGTGGATGAGGTGGGTGGGCCCGCTGCCTTTTGGGGTCGGGTGCCTGTGGTGTAATTTGCCCGCTTCTCCGCTTAGTAGCGGGTGCAGGTTGCTCATTTGTTGTTGGTGGTTTCCCGCTTCTCCGCTCTACAGCGGGCGCGGGTCTGTGTTGTACCTTTGGTTCCCCGCTTCTCCGCTTATCTGTGGGTGCGGGTTCGTTCTCGATTTGCATCCTCAGTCCAGCCATCTCGCGAGCTGTTTAAGGAGGCTTTCCCTGCTCCAGGTACCTTAGATACCACTTGACGCCCGATCCGGAAAGCCCAGATCTCCTTCGGTCATCAAGGGCTCCTGATTTCCCTGGAGAGGGCAGAGGCGGTGGTTTGCCCCTTCTGGGCCTGCGCCTTCTGACCACCCTAAAAGGCTCGCTGGGGTTGGAACTGGGGGATCGGTGCCTTTTTGATGATGATGCTGGGGATGTTGAGCGCTTACTGGAGGCAGATGCCCCGCTTGTTGGCTCGTGCCCAGCTTTTCCCGTGGTCATATCCCCACTGGGTACCTTCTCCCGGTGTCTCGCTGCATCCCTACTTGTTGAGAGCCCGTCACTATCGTCCCGAGCGTGCTCGGCGAAGAGGGCTGCCTCTGCAGGGGAAAGGTCTGAGGGGAGGGGGTTTTCCCTTCTCCCTTTTTTGTTGTTGTTGTTATTTGTGTTGGTTTTGTTGTTGTTGTTGTTGATGCTGTTTTTTTGTTGTTGGGTATTCATCTTGTTCGTACGACCGCTTTCTCACCGAGGCAATACTCACGGTCTATATTTCAAATTGGGGAACTCTATCGTCCGCCGCGCCATCGCCCCTTGTTGCGGTAAGACCACCGTTACTCCTCGATTCGGCCCTGTGTCGATGAGGCGCCGTTATACTACAGCCGGTTGTCCTCCTGGCTGCAAACCGTCCAATGGGCACGGTGTCGCTTAACACCCTGGATTAGGAGGTGGCAGTTCTTGGTCATCGTGCTCAAGCGGTATCTACCATCCAGTTGAGGCATCGCCTGTCCGACGGTGCCCCCCCTCGATGGCAGGATCCGTTTTGAGCTTCGATTAAGGTTGACGACAGAGTACACGCTATAAGCGGAGCGAAGCAGTAAAGCTATATCGTGCTATAAATAGCATCTTGTATTTTCTTATGTGTTTGCTTGATGCATGTCAGAGTGTAAGCGAAGATCAAAGTGTATTCATGCTATAAATGAAGCGTGAAGCTACAAAGTATGTTGTAAACTGCTTTATAGCATGAATTCGCTTGAATTTTTGCTATTCTTCTTGTTTTCTGTCCTTTTAACAGCTGTTACGCGCTTAAATTATTATGTGTTTATGGAAAGTGAAAAGTAGTTAACTAAATGACATTTATATTACATTAAATTGACATTTATATTAAGCAAACTAGCATACACTCTGACATGTGATAGCTTTGATTATAGCAAGAAATATTATCGCTTCAATCTTCGCTCCGCTTATAGCGTGTACTCTGTCGTCAACCTAAGCCCCTGCACCACGTCAAGGTGCCTGCCCTAGCAGAGGCAGCTAGAGCATGATCACCATAAACTTCCACCAAAATAAGATGACTTTCAGCAGCAGTTTTCTTCATATTAAAGTAATGAAGAAGAACTCCCCGCAAAAACACTTTTTCCGGCACAAAGTTCGACATATTTGAGTGAAAAAAATTATTGTTGTTTACGCTTCAAATGACTGACATATACTGAAAAGACGTACAATGACAGTAGCTTTCTAACGTACGTTCGGAATATATTGGAACGATGGAATACATACAAGTTACGCCATCTCTTAGCAAATCGCACGAATTAAGTTATAAACCCAATAGTATTTATGTCATATAAATTTTCGTGTAAATAATGTAGTATATAGCTTTAAATCTTTTATTAGATTCAACAAAACTATTTTAAGGAACATTACGTGTGAAGCAATCCTACGCGGGGATGTTTTAAGGTCGACTTTGGCTGTCATCGAAAAAATGTTCAAAGGGACAACCGGTAAGTTTGTAGCGCTGTAGTGAATTGTGGTCTGTGTTCTCGACCTGTGGTTAAGTTGAAAAAGATAAACATCACGATTTTGGAATGGCAACACATCAAATTTTACCATTTCCTCATTTTTCTCACTTTCGTCAATTGCAAGTGTCAAACAATTTATATCAATATTTTGTTGGTTATTCAGTAACGCAAGGTGCTGCAAGTAAAACAAAACACAAGTTTTTCCTGTAACTATTTCTGTGCATATTGAGTTAATTTTTAAATTTGTATTAGTTGAATTTAATTAAGATTTCGGGCATTGCAAAGAAAACTACAAAAATGTATGACGCAACAACTTATATAACTCTTAATTTATTAAAATTTAACCATTTAAAAATCTAAGAGCAGGCGCTCGTGGCTCAAAAGTGCGTATGTATATGTAATCTGGTAAAAAGTTTGTATGATAACGCCAAACCATGAGTACCGAGTTCATGTGAAATGGCGACGTGACCACATGGCGACTAACAACTTAATAAGATCCTCGCAGAAATTACGATTATCGTAAATGTGGTAGCACTGCTACATATGTGAGCAACGAGTTGAGAGTTAGCCAATCAGATGATCGCTTCTATTATAAAAAGTCGTACCTATCGGACAATGCCCGAACAGAACTCAATACTGCCCAATAGAAGTCCGTAGGCGGATAGAGGAGCCTCCAGCCCTCTCTGCTGTTTCCTGCAATGTAGCTATGCGCCGGCACCCAAATCAGTCTGATATCAAAGTAGTCAGAGGCGGCTGAGAGATAAGTCAGGTACTGCCCGACCAGTCTCGACCTGACCATTAGGGACCTTAAGGCCTTAATAGTAACCTGACTATCTGAATAGATGTTAGCCTATCTAACAGGCACTACATTGGTGAGCACCCAATCGGCTGCCTCCTTGATTGCGGCCACCCTCGTCTAAAACGCACTACTGAAGTCCGGAAGCCTAAATTTCCCGCAGAAGGAGAGCGCTTTGCAGAATACACCCCCTCCAACTTTTCTGCCCAGCTTCGACCCATCTGTGACAAAGTTCACCGGCTCCTCGTCTCGAATGCAACCTCTTCCCATTCCTACCTTAGCGGGATGTGAGCGAAGAAGGGTCCATCTGAAGCAAGAACCGGCAGACAGAAACCGGTTTCTAGAGGGACAAAATCGAACCTGCAAGAATATTAATGAGGCTTAGTGAGAGAACTGATGGGAATTTAAGGCGGATATACCAAATATTAACTGAGATTCTGGAAAGTTTCCTTGTTTCTTACACCAGTCCAAAGGGCGTTATCGGATTTCCTCGAAATGGCATACATAAGTTTATATTAAATAAGCTTGAGAAATGTTGACCTAAAATCAATGGTATCGTCATCGTTATGTCTGTGGGTATTGCCAACAAAGTTGCTGCAGCCCGTGCTGCTACCCGGCTAAAGAGCAATGGATACAGCTTCAACTTGGCCTAGTGCCATTGTGTTTTCCTGTCCGACACTTGACCCGCTTAGGCCATGAGTGCTGTTGGTAGTGAAGAGCATCATCTCTACTATCCCATAAGCAAAGGTAATAGGTATGTTTGGTCTATACGCCTTGCATTCCCATCAGGTCTCTCACAAAGCCATTAAATTCCACGGAATCCAATTCGACTCATTAAGCGCTGTTTCTCCTTTTACTATAAGTTTCTGATTGCGGCTGGATTTCCTTCAACTCTGGGGTAAAAGGCAAAGTAATATGTTCACTGTAGAGTACTGAAGTTTCCGTTGACAGCAGCTCTGAGTAATAAATCTTTGCGGTTTTTCAGCAACCTCACTTAGGGGGATTAACTACGCAAAAGTAACGGCCATTGATGCGATCAGGGGACTCCCTCTTAGTACTGCATATCCTCCAGACTTCTCACTTCTGTCAGAAATCAAATTGTTTTAAAGCGTTAAACCATACATGTGTTCGCACAATGTATTGCGTCGTCTATTGCGTTTTTATATTGCATTTATATTTTGCTCTTGCGTTGGTGATTTGCAAGTAGCATTTTGCTAGCTTATTTTCATACTCACAAAAATACAAAAATACTCATGTGCAACAATAGTATGCTGTTTGACCCCATTTTGGCAGCGTCGACTGCAAGCAAAGTTACGAATCGCAAGTCAGTCATTATTAAGTGATTAGAATACGCCAAAAAAATAGGATCAACACCACTACCTCAGTTCCGGCCTCCAGCAGCTCGCCTCCGTGGCAAATACAAAAATCGTCCTTTCTCCTTGGCCTCACAAAATACGGAAAAATCAATGCTAGCCCTACGGAATATCAACTTCGCAGAGTATGCTGCCCCCTGGTGTCCCGAATGGGAAATGTTCTTCACTGATGGCTCTAAGTCTACGGATCATACAACTTTTGCAGTCGTACATTCTGATGGAAGAACTGCTATGACAGGCCATCTACCTAACTATTGTTCTGTATGCACTGCTGAAGCAGCAGCGATATACAATTGTAGATTCTGATGGAAGAACTGTTATGGCAGGGCATTTACCTAACTATTGTTCTGTATACATTGTTGAAGCAGAAATACAACGATATACAACGCAATAGTATCGGCAGTGAAAACTAAGAAAAAAACGATAATATGTACGGATAGCAAATCTACAATATCTGGTATATTGAACGTTTCCAACAAATCTTTTCTAGTTTCCAGTATTCGCAGTTTAAGTATAGAAAATGAAAACCTGATCAAAATTATGTGGGTTCCGAGTCACACGGGTATAAAAGGTAATGAACTTGCGGACCAAAAAGCTAAAGAAGCCTGAATGGAACCGCTTTACACGTTTGACTACATGGTCAACAAGGACATTATTCGTTTGATTAACGAACACATGAGTACACAGAGAACGGCAAAATGGAATACCGTCCAGCACTATTATGTGCATATTAATACAACAGGACCAAACCGAGCTACCCACTAACATGTCGGACCAACGATATCACTGCCTTTATACGCCTTCGATTTGGTCACACCACCATAACTCACTCCTAAATTTTAAAACGGTTGTCTCCAGCTTCTTGCTCATACTGTTCTTCGGCACCATTATCAGCTAAACATCTCCTAGATGACTGCTCGCATTTTATTTCCACAAGGAAACAGCTATTCGCCAACGAAACTCCATCGGACTTATTGAGAATATCCTCTCAAGAAATGCGTAAATTAATTTAAACTTCTTATTCTGCTTATTGTATTTTTTATCTGGTTTTTCTACCCCTTTTTCTTAATGTGGTATAATTAATGTATCGGTAGTAGATAACTTTATCGAATTTTACTCGCACGTCTTTAGCAAAATAAGTATATTAAAACAACGAGCTGTAAGCCCTGGCAGCTAGTGTTCTTTTTGTTTTTACTGTAAAATAACAATTGCATTGTTATTTTTCATTTAATAATTAAATAAATATTTTCATATCATCGTAACACGCTCCAGTCGCAAGTATAAACATAAGTAAGTTAGCACGCATCTGTAGCTGCGACGCTCCTACGGTTGCCCGTTACACGTCCTGTAGGTAGGTAGGTTGGAGTGGCAGCCGCCTACAGCGGCTCACTTAGGCCAATATTAGGAGTGTCAGCACATTTCAATTTGATGACATAATGCAACGGGCGACATTTCCACATGCATTCAAGAATGCACTCGTGGGATGTCAAGGCCATGGCCGGTCTCACGCGACGGGTTGTAAAGTTATACAACCATTACCCCGCTACCGGAGAATAAAGGTGTAAAGTAAGCGACTGCCACAATGATCAATTGTGAAATAAACCTAAATGTTATAGAAACTACCTTGTGTTATTGTAAATCTATTTTTTAAGTGCCGGATCTATGATTCTTTAACGGGCGCCCGTGCATCGACCCGGAAGTGATAAAACAATAAAAAAGAAAACTTGGAAAAAACCGTAAAAATAATTTAATGAAGGAATTGTTAACTGTGAAAAGGTTTTAAAAATATAAATTACTTCAATACAATGGTAATTGGTGATACAGCACCTATTAAGGAGGAGAGTGAAGACAGACTTTTCTTTCCAATAGGGATTCAGACGGCGGCCAAACATAACAAGAAGATACACTTGCCAATTTCCGGTATCGTATTGTAAGTTAACTTACAGTTTTTTTTTGTATATTTCCCGGATGGAGAACCTTAGGGACACTGTCTCGATTCTGACTGGAGCTCTCAATGCCATCCTAGAGAAAATTAATTCTTTTGAAAGACGAGTGGCCATTTGGGCACAGTGAGCTCCAGGATTGCTGTGTCGGAGGGTAGGCTCCCCCTTGACAGAAAAGGTGGTGGGTCAAGCCCCCACAAGGGGCTGAACGACTGAATCCCACCGTTAACCAACTGATTAGATATTATCAGTGTGGGTTTAGACCTGGAAAATCTACCATTGACCAAATATTCCCGAAAGGCCAAATCTTGGAAAAGATCCGAGAAAGAAGAATAGACAATAGAGTAGAATAGAAAGCACGAGAAGAAGCTATTTGAAACTGCATATATGAATTTGGTGTTTCAACAAAACTAATACGGGTATGCAAAATGACGTTGAGCAACACCACCAGCTTCATCATGTTAAAGTTATTCAGGCTTATTATGAAAATGGGCGTTCAAATCAAAATGCATATCGTGCACTCGAAGAAAATCATATTCTGTGATGAGGCACATTTTCACCTCAGTGGATTCGTCAATAAGCAGAATTGCCGCATTTGGGCAAATGATAATCCAAGAGTGATTGTCGAAAAACCAATGCACCTACAAAGAGTGCCTGTTTGGTGCGGTTTATGGGCTGGCGGCATCATCGGGCCGTATTTTTTCCAAAATTAGGCCGGTCAGGCAGTTACTGTGAATGGTGTTCGCTATCGTGAGATGATAACGAACTTCTTATGGCCCGAATTGAAACATATGGATATGGACGATATGTGGTTCCAACAGGATGGTGCCACTTGTCACACAGCCAACGAAACAATGGCTCTTTTGCGCAACAAATTCAATGGCTGTATTATCTCACGTGGTGGCGATGTTAATGGGCCACCAAGATCATGTGATTTGACACCGTTGGACTACTTTCTTTGGGGTTATTTGAAAGAAAAGGTGTACGTTGATAAGCCAGCTACAATTCAAGAGCTAAAGGATGAGATAATTCGGCACATTAACGGCATAGAACATCAATCGAAAATTTGGACCATCGGATGGAGGTGTGCCGCCGAGGTCGCGGCGGAAATTTGGTCAATATTTTGTTCCATACATAATTGAACCACACCATTTTATCATAATAAAAAGAAATTACAATAATTTCCAAAATAATTTGTGTTTTATTCAAAATCAACATCGGCCCTTAAAATTTAACCACCCTTTACAATTATGTCAGCTTTGAAATCCGACGTAGAATCTCTCTAGACAACAAGCCCCTGCAGTATTCGCGAGAAAACAAGCAAAAACCGCTCTATAAAAAAGGAAGGTTCCACAAATCGGACATCAGAAATGTTTAAATACAGAGAAACAAAATAGGACTTAAATAGTGTCTAACGAATATAGCAAATATAAACTCATGCGTATATCCCTAAGCCCCAGCGGTCTGGGTACACATTTTTTTGCATTCGATCAGTCGTATAAGTTCAATTCCAGTTAACTCGGGGATCCGAGCGACGGCAATCAAAGTGGTTCAACTCCTCTGGGAAAATATGGCTTTAGCTAACGTGAAGTCATTCGCGCCATGAGTAGGCCATTTGCAATTATTAACGATTATGGGTAAAAGGGATCAACGCGAGCCTTCCAATGCCATCTGAGTTAACGCCTGCATACCGATTGAGGATAAACCGAAAATAAGAAGCAAACAAAATACACAGGGCTCAACATCTGCAATAAAAAAGTTGAATTGAAGAATTACACGCTTTCAAGCGATAAACCCACAAAAGGGGAAGAAAACGGTTGAAGATTCAAATTTAAAATCAATCGTTTTAGCAATCCAAAATTTTATTTTAACTTGAATATAAATTTTTTGATTTACAATTTTCAAAATAAAAAAAGACAAAAAAAGGGAAACGGTTCCGCAAAAAAAAAAAAATAAATACTTAAATCTAACAAAATTAACATACTATCAAACAATTAAAAACACTGTTAATATATACGTAGATTAGTGCAACGAAATATTTTTTGTTACACTCTAATTTGAATTTCGTTCGTCCCATAATAATAGCTTAGAATAAATACTTAACCGTCAGACCAGCTCCTCTGTAAACATCACTTCCTCACTCTCTAGCCTTAGTATTAGGAGCTAAGAAATAACTACTAAATTTTATTGCTATTTTAGTATAAGACGGCATATATACTTCAAAAAATCTAAAATATAATTATTAAAAAAAATGCTATAGTTTATTTAGTAAATACTAAACTTTGAATTATTCTTGCAGTCAAAATCTAAATAAAAAATGAGATAAAATTTGTACTACATTTTACTTCTTTGCCAATTAGAAAATAAAAGAAAAATTAATATAATAGTTTGTAATCTATGATGGGTGATGGGTACGGCTGGATAGTTAACTTACACTTCAAACTAATCCACGTGATCGACTTGACCCGCTACGAGAAAATCTTAACTCGCCTAAAAGACAAAGCCACCAGGATAAACGAGAGCAATGGTATAACGGGTATAATCGCCAACCAGCAAAAACTCACACTCAATTAGACGAACTGAAGGGCCCATAAACAAAGATCCCAAGCAGCTCAATCAATGGATTGCCGGCTCACTTGATGCTTCAGACTGGGATGAAGTCCTGCGGAGCCAGAATGCACTGGTCCCCAACAATAACCAACAGTATAAGGTAAACTCCGAAATTTTCAGGAAAACTCAGGAGTTAATGCAGGTTGTCAACGAAATCGCAATGGCTACCAACCATGTCCTGGTGCGCAACTACGTAGTGAAATTTTCACAAGAGCTTCAGCATAAAGTGATGATCCTCAACGATGATGTTAGCGAGTTGGTTCGGGCCTGCCAAATGGCCAAAGCAGGAGTAGGAAACAGCAATCTTTTGAATAAAGAGGATATAAACGAGTTCCTCTCCATGTCAAAAGTAGCACAAACAAACCTACTGGAGTATAAGAAGCTCAGGGATGCAGGTACTCCCATCCGTGTTGTCTATTATAACGAACAAAAGTCTGGCTGCAAATCTCAAGCTCGTCCACGAAATGATGTCTGGTAACGTTTGACTTTTGGGCTACCTGAAAAATAAAACTAACTGGTTGGCAACGTCCGAACTGTTAAACTTAAGAAACAATTGTGAAATAAACCTAAGTGTTATAGAAACTAACTTATGTTATTTCAAGTGCAGGATCTATGGTTTAACTTGTATGTATGTTTGTCAAATTGTAGTTCTAATCGACCATTATTCATACAAAGAACGTAGAAAACAATGAAGTTGAACTAGGCCTCGTGTCAAAGGGTATCAAAATTTCTGGAAATGGAATTTTTTGACAGGTGAATATAATTTTCCGACTATATACATACGTAGTTCTAGTGAAAAAGTTTAGAAGCGTGTGGAAAATTTTCACAACAATTATAATGAAGAATACCTAAATGGGTTTGTATTAACATACGAGAGTCAAGCTAAAGTGCTACGAGACCAATCAGCCTCCCTTTTTTTCTGATGAAAACCTTGAAGGGGCTGATTGATCTTCATGTAAGGGATGGGATTCCTCGTGTGAGATTTTCGCGTGCTCAGCATGAATACTCTACGGACAGGTCTGTGGAAACGGTTGTTGGCGTCATAGAAGAGTCTCTTGAACACAAGGACTTCGCAATAGTCAGATTCCTGGAAGAGCTTTGGGGCCGAACCGGGTCTTACAAGGCTCGTCAATCACCTGCTTTGCGACAGAACTGTCATGACAGGGTCTCCATTCAACGAAGGGGGAGTACGAGGTTTTCTCACCACTCCTTTTGGTCGTTGTTATCAACGGCGTCCTGAAGGAGCTGGAAAGGAGAGGCTATTCTGATCGCTAAAGTTGTCGTGGAGTGCCGGGCTTCTCTCTCAGCAGTCACAAAATGTCTCGACTAATTTGGATACCGGGCCATGGTACCCTGGAAATTATCACTCCATGCAGGGAGATGGTGGGGAGTTCTTTGGCTGCCTACGGACTTCTGGGAAACCACTACGACATGCAGAATTACAAAGGCCCTCTGGCCGAAGGTGGACCGTAGGCGTTCGAAGGAACTGAGGTCGCTAACAAAGCGGCAACAACTCTCGATCCTCGTTGGAGTTCTGACTGGTCATTGTCCGATGGATATTCATGCGGTTAGGCTGAACATAGTCTCCGGCTCTTTCTCCTGCAGCTCTAAGGAGGATGATGAGTTGGAATTATATTTCATTTTCTGCTCGGCTGTCTTGCCTTTGCGAGACAGAGGTTCAAGTACCTAAGCTCCTACTTCTTTAGCACTCCAGAAGAGCTCCTTTGGGTGAAAATTTGTAGTTTGCGTGACTTCATTCTGGGTATGCAACGTTTCTCCAGTTAACCTTTCTTGATTCCGATGTTCATTACCGTTCTAATAACAGATGGTATTGCAATGGGCTTCTTTACTATGTCTAAGTGAGTCCCCCCTGCGAGTACTACCACATTAACCTAACATAACTTAGCGTTCAATTGCATTACACTTCTGTAGTATTATTTCTAAGTTCAGCGCACCTATATATTTAATGCAAACGTAAACTTTGTTTTATTACCTCAAAGAGGGAATGGCAAATCAGCTATTTTGTTTATTTACTGCAAATGAATTCTTTTGTAGGTCACATTGTCGAATTGCACTAATATGACTCAATATTGTTAAAACTATAATCCGCACTCACCCAATTGTGAAGTTTATTCCTTGTCGCTCTCCGTTGATAACCAAGTTTCAAGTGTTTATGTTATTATACATAAACTTGTCCTGGTGCAACTTCCTTGACATGAACCAATAAGAATTGTTGACTGGCAAATAGCCTTTCTCTCAACCAACAAATCGCTAAACATTTTATCCTAGTGAATCACCTCGCTGATTTGAACGACACGGTTCAGGAAATTAGCTGAAAATATTGCGCACACTTTAGGTTTGACAATTGCATTCGGCATTGGGTACTTGTGTTTGATTGCGACCTTGTTCAGCTTCCTGAAATCGATCACTAATCGTCTTTTCCTATTTTTTGCTTTGGTCTGATTCCTTTATATCCATACCAACCATAAGAATATCTGGAAAGGCAAAGAAGTCAGCCATTTTTTTGTTAACGTGATCAGCTACAACACTCAGGGTATGCATATAACTTAGAATGTACCGCTATTTAATTTTTTGGTCTAATGGTCGCAATTATATTTGAATTGAAGGGCAGATACTCTTTTGTGTCTGCAAAAGCCTTATTTTTATATTTTTTTACGTGTTTGCAATCGTGGAATAAAATATTTTAGTTTCCGAAATCGTGTCATGTTACTCCACTACCCAAATCTATTAGATTTATTGATTGAGTAGTGACCACTTCGGCAATCGATTTTTGAAGGCCTGCCAGCAAAAAGTGAAGGTGGTTGGGAACATTAAGGACCATTTCCTATTTTTATCCACCATGCCTTCACATGCGACCAAGACGAACCTTTCGGGTACCCTTGTTGGATTGCACGCGCTGCCTCATCGGTTTTACGAGCAGGGAAGTAGCGAGACACCGGGAGAAGGTAACCAGTGGGCAAGTGACCACGGGCAAGGCTGGGCACGAGCCACCAAGCCAGGTATCTGTCTTCAGTAAGCGCTCCACATCCCCAGCCTTATCCAAGAGGCACCGATCTCCCAGTCCAAACCCTAGCGAGCCCAGAAGAAGCAAATCACCATCTCTGCCCTCTCCGGGGAAGCCGGCAGCCGTTGACGATCGAAGGAGATCTGGTCTTACCGGATCGGCCGTCAAGTGGTAGCTGAGATACCAGGAGCAGGGAAAGCCTCCTGAAATAGCACATGAGATGGCTGGACTGAGGATGAGGTTAGAAACCGGACCCGCATCCGCAGAAGAGCGGAGTAGCGGGAAACGTAGGGCTCTGCACATACACATGCCCGCTGTAGAGCGAAGAAGCGGGAACCCTCTAAAGACAGATGAACAACATTCACCTGCTATTAAGCGGAGAAGCTGCCGAATAACACCCCAAGCACCTAACTCTAAACGGCAACGGACCCACCCACCTCCTACACAATCGGGCTCAGCAGGTCGTGAGGGAATTCGTGATTGGTGTTGCCGGCGGATGGGACTGGGCAGCCCACCAGCTACTCGGATGCTTGAAATGCACACTATGATGGTGTTCCTGCCGAGGAGTGCGGACAAGCCCATCGAGCATGCCATCGGGCTGCTAAATGCCCAAAATGAGGGAATACATACCTCGGCCTGGCGTGTAGTGAGCAGCAACGTGGAGGACACCGGTATACGACTAGTCGTTGGTGTAGATGAGGACTCCTTCAACAGAATGCGGAGGGATGGTAATCGGCTGATCTACAGATTCAGTTCAGTTACGATACGGCCCTGGCGACCAAAGATCACGGGCGAAGCCGAGGCAATCCTCTCAATCCTCTGCACCATCCACATCAACCATCCCTCCTCCCTGAAACTTTGCTCATAATGGTACGGAAATTCCCTCCACACAAGAGCTAATCTAGGCTCACTGAGGTAGACGAGCCACAGCAACAATGCCCCCACCCATGACTGTAGCCCAGGTTCACCTCACCCCCCTAGAGTGGCTTCGGCCGTTATAGCGAGGAGGCTAGCCTCGGAACATCTGGGGCCTAAAGGAAGCCAGAAATGGGGTAATGTGGGATCTGTCATCTGAGAGGCCTAGAGCTTGTATCGGGCTTAAGAACAATATTGAATACTTTTGCATTACAAAATATCTATTGCAGGACCTTGTAGCAATGCAGACACGATTGGAGGTGGACAAAATCTCAATGAACGTAGTGTTAGCGGACGGCTAGGGACAACACCATACCAGAAACTAGGAAGGTGCTGCGAGAAAGCAAAGCTGCCAGTCAGGGGTAGTTCCGATACCAAACGACGCGGTGAGTTCTTATTAGAATAAATAATAAGCAGTGATCTAAGTATACACAATGTTGGGCACAGACCAACATTCTTTACCAAAGCCATAGAGGATGTACTTGACATAGCACTCAGCAACAAAGTGGCTGACGATTTGATGTCGCAGTGGGAAGTTTCCACGGAACCCTCTCTATTACAGAATCATCCAGTTTAAGCTGAACGCCAACCTAACCTAAGCTGAACGCTAAGACGAGGCACAGTAATCCGTATAGAAACTCCAGGAAGATGAACTGGGAGAAGAAACAACAACACATTAAGCTAAAATCTGCCTACTATACGGCACGTACAAAGGGAGACATGTATAGAATTAGAAAAACAAGTACGTAGATTGATTGACGTTGTCATTGATACCTGCAGCTGCCCTGAGAGCGCTAGCTAAGGAAAAGGTAGAGCCTAGACTAGGTATTAAGCTACCAAACGGTAGGTTTACCGCTAGTGAAGAGGAAAGAGCGCTTGCTTCCCCGATGCAGAGCGCGTTTGACTATGGGCAGATTGTAATATGTGCATTTCTGGACATAGAAGAAGTCTTTGGAGAGAAGGGAGGTACAAGCGCCTATCTGTCGATGGGTAGAAGCGCTGCTTAAGACAACAACTGCGGAAACAAATGTAGTCGACAAGGTAAAATAGTTGAAAACCTGTAAAGGTTGCCCAGAAGAGGGAGTTTTATCGCCTCTAATGTGGAGTCTTGTAGTAGATGAACTCCAACAAAAACTAGCCGATAATGGAATTCGCTCCCAAGAACATGCAGACGACATTGCCGTTATAGCTAGAGGCAAATACAAAAGCACATTATACGATATTATGCAAAGAACACTATGTCTGACAAAGGCGTAGTGCGCTGGAGTGAGGCTAATATTAATCCACAGAAAACAGCCATCATACCTTTCTCTAGAAAAAGGAAACTACCAGCAATGAGAACAATCTCATTGGCCGGTACTCAAGTGGCTGTGGTGAGTAAAGTGAAGTACTTGGGTCTAACCATGGACTCCAGGCTGCTCTGGAGAGAACATGTCGATGCAATAGCATCCAAAGGCACTATAGCAATAATGGTGTGCAGACGTCTAGCGGGAAAATCTCAAACGGCTGACATGCGTATGCGTAACGGGAGTAATGCATTCATGTGCAACGGGGCATGGGAGATGGTTGTGGACCTGGCACCACTGCACATAAATATAGAACAGTCAGCCAATAGAACCCTACTTATCATAACTAGGGAAGGTCATGGAAAAGGTAAGATTATATCGCCCAAAAACATGAAGAAGTTGAGCACCCAGCTCTCACTTGCTCAGCTTCCAAGGGATGATATCATAAAAGTACCTAAATTTGAGAAAAGATTCAAAATTGAACTAGGGAACAAAGCTTCATGGAGTACGTCCTCGCTGGAGGGATATATCCGAGCTAGCACCCTGCGCTGGTATACGGATGGATCAAAGACTCCGGAGGATATAGGGACTGGGGGCTTCGGTCCCAAAACACGCTTGTCTGTGCCATTAGGTAAGATGCCAAGCATCTTCCAATAGGAACTATCGCAATGAGCAGATAGGCCGTCTCGTCGTATAAGATCATTGGTGCTTGAGTGTGTAGAAAGACTCAACTTTCTAGCAACCCACAATCGCATCCAGCTCCTCTGGGTCCCGGGCCACAAACGCATTCAAGGTAAAGAGGAAGCCGTTCGGTTGGGTAGAGTTGCGGCGGAAAAAACACCCATAGGACCCGAGCCCTTCCTGCTGATTGGTCGACATACCATAAGGGAGGTGCTCAGGATAGAGGAAAATACTTTAAAGGAAAGACACTGGCAGCAGATGGCAGCGTTATGCCAGGCGAAATGTACATTCGGAGGGTATAACAGTAAACGATCTAAACAGTTTATTAACCTCTCAAAAAACCACTTGGAGATACTAACAGGTTTTCTTAAACGTCATTGCAGACTACGCAGACATCTAAACAGGCTCGGAATATGGCCGAATGAGTCTTGTCGCTTCTGTGACTCGGCCCCGGAGACCCCGATGCACCAGCTCTTCGAATGTGAAGCCAGCTCAAGAGGACGGCAGATGTATCTGGGCTCATATATCCCCGATCAGGAACTTGTACGCTCGCTGCCACCAACCATTATCTTAGACTTTCTAAGAGCGTTGGGGTTAGATGAGGTACTATAAAGAACGGAGGGCACAATGGATCGCAAGGTCGAAGTGCAAGCCTCAACACCAATATCTGTCTATCTCTATATCTCCGAAATCATCTTACCAAAATCTACCACATTTTGTACACACATTGCGATTTAAATCTGTACGTAAAATTTTAGAAAATTTTTGAAATCGGACAAAAACCACGCCCACTCTTCTTATATCGGTACCTTACCAAAATCTTAAAAACGCGATATTTAAGTGAGTATAAAATACAATTCTCTTAAATTTAATATGGAGGGGGTCTACTTACAAATAGAACAAATCAAAAAAATTTGGGAACAGACGTGGCACCGCCCACTTCAGAGCAAATAAGTGTATGTCCGGAACAGCAAATACATTGAATAATAAAAAATGGTAATAGGCGTGGCACTACCCACTTTTGAAGAATCAGGTATATCTCAAAGGCTGTGCCATCAAACTCCACCAAATTTGGTACACACACTGCATTTCAACTCAATAAGCAAAAATTCGAATATTGTAAAATTCACGAGCCCCGTCCGTGGGGCTCTCATATAATGGCGAAAACTCCGATATTTATTAACTATTGCTCAAATTTGACACCTGAGATTGGATTCGAAAATGAAATACGCGGAATCATAAATGTTGGGAATGGCCATGGTATTGCCCATCTTAGAACAAATTGGTGTATCTTCAAAACTTCTTGGCCTAGAAGGCTTTACATACATAGTCTTCATTAAATATATGTATATTCAAATTATTTCTTCCCTTCGTTCGTAATCTCTTTACCTATAACATATTTTTTGAAATCATCTTCATATTCAAAGTCTATAGCTAATATTTTTTTATCAAAATTTTCATTTTTGGGATTTATGCATTTGCATTCATTGCTTTTCTTTTGCCAGATAATTTTGGCATTACTTTTATTTAGAAAATTCCGACCCCATATGATAGAACAGTTCATAGATTCATTGCCCACGACCAATAATTCAATACGTACAATTTTATTTAAAACTTTTATTAAACTGAAAATTTTTGCATACAGTTTTAATTCACTTTTATTTAAACCAAAATATTTTGTACTAGCAGGCCGCCCCGCTTCGCACGGGTATTAAACAAACATATGTACTTACATACTTTCTCGTTTTTGCGTGGGGTCATTAAAAAAGAGTATAATGAAGAAAATTCAAGTATGAAATTATATTTTTTTTGTATTATTATTATTTTTTTTTGTATTTTTTTTTTGTACATATTAATAAAGGCAATTACTATATACTTTACTTTCTGTGCTCCTGAAAATCAATTTATTGAGTCAGAGCATCCCTGTAAACGATATTTTATGTAAATTTATTTTGTGGCAGCATGCCTTTGCTTTGATGATATCTGCTCGCGTACCTCTGTTAATGACAGGAAGAGTCTGTCGGAAATCTCCAGCAAATACAAAAGTAATCCCGCCCATGAGAGCAGAGGAGTTTCCAAGATCTTTTAAGGTTCTGCCCACGGCCTCTATATGTGCCCTATGGCTCATGGTACATTCATCCCACATAATCAATGAGGCGTCTTACAATAGTTTACCAAGACTATAATTTCAAAAGCATATCTTTGATCTGGGACTAATTTTGGAAGATTTTCATTGACAAAGGCGGTCAAATTATTTGTATTATAGTGATTTGTCCTTGTGATTGTAGCTCTGTTTTCTGTACGAACTGAAGAAGGTAGTCCAAAATCGCTTAGGTTTTTATCATTTAGTTGCAATAGTTTATTTTCTTTTTTGATACATTCGTTATAAATGTCCTCACTATATTAAGGTGAAATCTTTATTTTGCTGTTGGAGTCTACGTATAATATCTTGACATAAATCGTCTTTGAAATTTTCCCATAATTTAATGTTTCCGATGGCTGACAAAATAAAAGTATGATGACAAACAACTCTCTCAGTTGTACTGGACACTGCGAAATTGATGTTTCTCTCAGAGTATTTTCTCAATGATCATAGTTTTCTAATAAACTTCTGTCACGGCAAGCTGCTTGATAGGTCTCTTTGAGAACTCCGTCAACGGTTTTTAAGTAGTCGAATGAGGTTGGACCACGTACGTGATGTAGTAACATCCTCAGGTAAAAACACTCTGATTGTGAAGGATGTACACCGTAGACTCTACCTAAAGCGGCATCTTTTTTATGCCTGGATGGCCAAGTATGTCCTCACCACGCCTCCTTCTTGTAAATTTATTATTAGCCCATTTGTAGTATTGGGGGACTTCGTGGTATGGAAGTGTCTTTGCAAATTCATCTTCATTACAGAGCTCAAAGAAAGCCAGCAAAGTGGTTTTGCGTGGGTTTTGGGCAACTTGTTCAGCCGTTTCTGCGGTGAAATACACCCTTTGGCCGTTTTCTAAGTGGGCAGCTAACTGCAGGACTGTAGAATGCCACTCGTGGATCGGAAATTCCAATATTCGCCTGACAGCTTCGGATGTACTTATGTACCGGCCATTCACGTAGTTTTCCACTTCATCATTTTGGTTTCTAACGCAAAAAGTAGCCTGATCAGATCCTTTATTAATATATTTACAAATATATTTGATGGCTTGAACTGAGTGGCATTACTCCACATTTATGTGAGCGTTAAACGTCCTACACAATAGTGGAGAATAAGGAACAATCCATTTATTATCTATATTGAACCTACTCCCTCTAATATTTAGTGTAGCGATCTGGATATCCGTCCTCTCCGGTTTCGGTATCGTTGACGAAACGTCGAGGGTACTTTTTTGTACAAATACCGTTTTTCATACATGGTGCTGTTAAATTATGTTCTCCGCATGGTCCGTGCACCATATTGTTAGTTACTATATCAAACAATATCGGATCGTTTTGTTGGTTGTGCAGTTCCGCAACTATGACGCTATCAATTTCGTCTGGCTGGATTTTTCTTTCTAGCCAAAACAGCAAATGACAGTGTGGTAAACCTCGATTCTGCACCTCCACACTTGCCATACAACATTTCACTTTGCCGAATATTTCGTCTTTCGTGAATAATTTTAAGAATTTCTTCATCTCTAAATGAAATACTCTTAAAATTATGTCATGACGATTGAAAGGCCGCTGACCAGATAATAGTTCCGCTTTAATTTCAGACCACTCGGGGTTACACGTAAAAGTGACAAGTAAGTCTGGTCTCCCATAATTTCGGACATAAGTCATCGAATCTTGGGTTTTTTCACGTAGATAACGTGGAGAACCTGTGAGTGAAGATGGCAAGATTACGCGTTGACCGATATTTGATGGGTCTACATTTTCATCTTGATTTAAAGCGTCTCTCAGAAGAATGTATTGGTCAGCCCTTAGTCTTTGTTGATTACGGCATATGTAATTCAATCTTTCTGATATGATGTTTGCCATCATATCGACAATATATTGACTAAATCAATCTCTGTAATAATGTAATGGATTAAAACAATTAGCTCTAACCATCAACCTAAATGCATAAAATTGCATGCACGCCACAGTTTTGTTACGCGCTTTACCTTGCTGAGGAGTCAAATAATAACGTTTTCTCCCATTACGAACATTAAGGGATACTGTAGAGGATCGGTGTAGCTCAGAGACCCTTCTAAGATGGCCGTCTCTACCATGTAGCACTATATCTCTTGTGCCTTTTTCTTCGTCAACTAAGAGGACGGCTACCTCGTTTACAGCTTCAGCATTATATCTACTCAGGTGTGCTGTTTGTGGTGGGCGGATATAGGGACTGGGGTCTTCGGTCCCAAAACACGCTTGTCTGTGCCATTAGGTAAGATGCCAAGCATCTTCCAATAGGAACTATCGCAATGAGCAGATAGGCCGTCTCGTCGTATAAGATTATTGGTGATTGAGTGTGTAGAAAGTCTCAACTTTCTAGCAACCCACAATCGCATCCAGCTCCTCTGGGTCCCGGGCCACAAACGCATTGAAGGTAAAGAGGAAGCCGTTCGGTTGGGTAGAGGTGCGGCGGAAAAAACACCCATAGGACCCGAGCCCTTCCTGCTGATAGGTCGACATACCATAAGGGAGGTGCTCAGGATAGAGGAAAATACTTTAAAGGAAAGACACTGGCAGCAGATGGCAGCGTTATGCCAGGCGAAATGTACATTCGGAGGGTATAACAGTAAACGATCTAAACAGTTTATTAACCTCTCAAAAAACCACTTGGAGATACTTACAGGTTTTCTTAAACGTCATTGCAGACTACGCAGACATCTAAACAGGCTCGGAATATGGCCGAATGAGTCTTGTCGCTTCTGTGACTCGGCCCCGGAGACCCCGATGCACCAGCTCTTCGAATGTGAAGCCAGCTCAAGAGGACGGCAGATGTATCTGGGCTCATATATCCCCGATCAGGAACTTGTACGCTCGCTGCCACCAACCATTATCTTAGACTTTCTAAGAGCGTTGGGGTTAGATGAGGTACTATAAAGAACGGAGGGCACAATGGATCGCAAGGTCGAAGTGCAAGCCTCAACACCAATATCTGTCTATCTCTATATCTCCGAAAGCATCTTACCAAAATCTACCACATTTTGTACACACATTGCGATTTAAATCTGTACGTAAAATTTTAAAAAATTTTTGAAATCGGACAAAAACCACGCCCACTTTTCTTATATCGGTACCTTACCAAAATCTTAAAAACGCGATATTTAAGTGAGTATAAAATACAATTCTCTTAAATTTAATATGGAGGGGGTCTACTAACAAATAGAACAAATCAAAAAAATTTGGAAACAGACGTGGCACCGCCCACTTCGGAGCAAATAAGTGTATGTCCGGAACAGCAAATACATTGAATAATAAAAAATGGTAATAGGCGTGGCACTACCCACTTTTGAAGAATCAGGTATATCTCAAAGGCGATGCCATCAAACTCCACCAAATTTGGTACACACACTGCATTTCAACTCAATAAGCAAAAATTCTAATATTGTAAAATTCACGAGCCCCGTCCGTGGGGCTCTCATATAATGGCGAAAAACTCCGATATTTATTAACTATTGCTCAAATTTGACACCTGAGATTGGATTCGAAAATGAAATACGCGGAATCATAAATGTTGGGAATGGCCATGGTATTGCCCATCTTAGAACAAATTGGTGTATCTTCAAAACTTCTTGGCCTAGAAGGCTTTACATACATAGTCTTCATTAAATATATGTATATTCAAATTATTTCTTCTCTTCGTTTGTAATCTCTTTACCTATAACATATTTTTTGAAATCATCTTCATATTCAAAGTCTATAGCTAATATTTTTTTATCAAAATTTTCATTTTTGGGATTTATGCATTTGCATTTCATTTCATTTCATTTCATTTCATTTATTAAAAAAAAAAATATATTAGTACAATAAGATCAATAGAAGATCTTTTATAGTACAATAATTAAGTATGAAACAATGAAGGATCAACTTTGGCTTAAAATTAATAAATAAATTATGTCAGATATTGACGTCAATACAAAAACTTAAGGTTGCATTTTAATTAAAGAATTACAAAACATAATAAATAAAAATATTAATTATATTAAACAAAAACGTACAAGTATGTGGACTAAGTATTACTTATATACATATAAATTTAGATAGCAAATCTCAATGTTCATAATTACACATCAACGAAAATATGAATATAAAACGTTCTTAAAGTTGCTTTTGTTCATACTACTGCGAATAGAAACTGGAATGGAATTCCAAATTCGAATAGCGTTGACGAAAAATAGCCTTGCAGAGGGAAGGAAGTTATAGCTTGGAACAATCAAGTCTTTTACGCGAGCAGATTTTGGAAATATTAGTTTTTCATATAGGTAGCTAGGAACTTTATCCACGATTAAACGAAAAAGAAACATGCAATTTCTGGCCTTCATGTACTCAGAAATTTCGCAACCCAGCAGCTGCGACCTCCACCCGGAGATATGGTCATATTTGGCTAAGCCAAACACATACCGTGTAACGTGATTAAACACTACATCAATTTTATGAGCAGATTGAGAGTCCAACTTGCTATAAATTAGCTCAGGATAACAAATAATCGGTAATATAAGCTGGATGGCAAGTTTTCTTCTTATGCCGACTGGAGTGAATATAGCAGACAATCTTAAATTCCTTAAGATATATAACACCTTGCTAATAATAGAGTTGACGTGGTCAACGCATGTTAAGCCAGAATTTAAAATATAGCCAAGATTAGCCACTTTTGACACAAATTTAATGGGTTCAACCCCTATATAGAGTGGTGGAATAACTGTGAAACTTACTCGTTTTTTGCAAATAGGCAGCACATAGGATTTGTCACAGTTAAGACAAAGACCGTTCTGCGAGGCCCAGGCCTTGATGGATGACAAGTCTCTATTGAAATCAGAACACAATTCAACTGTCTTCTCTAGAGAGCCTGACATATAAATTTGGACATCGTCCGCATAAGCATGAATATTTGCATGTCTGCAAGCACTAAACACGTCGTTCACAAATAAACTAAATAACAGTGGCCCCAAAATAGAGCCTTGCGGCACACCAACGGTCAGTGGTCTTAGCTCAGATAATTCAGAACCAACTTTAACGCGCTGAGATCTGCCTGCCAGGTAGCTCTTCATTAGTCGTGCTGCAGGTTCACTAAATCCAAAAAAGGTAACCAGTTTAGAGCACAGTAGTTCATGGTTGACAGAATCAAAGGCCTTAGAAAAGTCAAGTAAACATAGCAACGTTAGATAGTTCTTGTCAAATGGTATCCGTATGTCGTCAAGTATTTTGATCATGGCCGTGGAACAACTGTGCTTAGCTCTAAACCCAGACTGGAATGGGGATAATAAGTTGAATTTATTGACATGAAAACCAATTTGCTCTGAAATCAGGGACTCAAAAACTTTAGACAGTGCTGGTAGAATGCTAATAGGACGGAAATCACAGGGACTACATGCAGTTTTAATTTTAGCTACGGGAAGCACGGTTGCAACTTTCCACACATCAGGGAAGGATGATGTTGTAAGGCTATGATTAATTATATGAGTAAAAGTTGGTAAGATAATCGGCAGGATGATTTTTATAAACTTTATTGGAATACCATCCTCACCAATTGCATTGGATCGTATCTTGTAAACACATCTAGCCACATCTAACTCTGTAACTGCACAAAACTCAAACATGCGACCAACGAAATCAACAGGACAACGAAAAGTGGGCTGAGGGGCGGACAAAAGCAAGGACGAAGCACGGCTGACAAAGACATCATTAAGTGTTTCAGGGTTTAGAGAACAGTCTAAATTGTCACTAACATGAACACGGAGGCTTTTCAGGTTGCGCCACAGAACATTATTTGGCAGTACCGGGTTTAACTTTTTTACAAAAAACTTGCGTTTTTCGCGCCTTATAGTTAAGGTAGCTTGATTTCTAGCAGCCTTAAAAATACACCAGTTTCCTTCCGTACGATTCTTTTTCCAGACAGAATATGATTTGTTTCGCTTTCTAATCACAGCCCTGACAGCGCTGTTGAACCAGGGACACGATGAGGACCTGCTTGTAATTGTGCGAAGCGGGACATAAGTCCTAAAAGCATTTAAAACAATCATATTCAGGAAATTGAGTTTTTCATTAACAGAACTGATACACCAGCAAGCTGCCCAATTGATGTGGGAGAGTTCTTCTAAGAGCCTTTCAACATTTAGCAGCCGATAGTCAAAATAATTAAAAGAACTAGTCACTATGTTACTGTGGTCAAAGTACATGTCAAAGGAACAAAAAATCAAGTCATGGTCGGATATAAACGAAATCTGGTCAAACTTTAAAACAATTTTAAGGTCAGACACAATAAAATAATCAATAAGACTAGGACAGTAGTTATTTCCATATCTCGTTGGTACACATACATTAACAAGTGATAAACCAATACTAGAAACATCATCTAATAAACGAGAAGTACATGAATTCTTATGAAGTACATTAATATTAAAGTCACCACAAACAATTAAATTGTCATAATCAACAGCAAAAGAGGACAGAACATTGAAAAAGTCACTTAAATTACAATATTTATTAGGATTATAAATACAGGACAAAAGTACTTTAGACGTAGAGTCAGACAATTCAATTAACAAGTATTCGAAGCTAGCACCAACTGATTGAGCAATCAATCTTGATTTTAAATATTTTTTACAGTATACAGCAACACCACCACCTTTCATATTAATTCTGTCAGTTCGATAAAGTTTATAGTTTGGTATGTCGAAATGTGAGTCGCTGATACCACATTTAAACCATGTCTCTGAAACACAAATTACATCCACAAAGGAAAATTCAAACGTTTTTCTAACAACATCCATTTTTTCGGTGTTTAAGCTGCGCGCATTAAAATGAACAACATTAAATCCCCTCTGACGTGTGCATAAAATATTTAATAAAGCAAGACTACAATCATCAAGGCCATTGGTTCTGTTATTAGCCGCAGTCATAACAAAATATGAAACAGGCAACTTTAAGGTAAAAATAACACTCATTCAAATAAAACATTAACAAATTGAGATTTGCATTCTTTACAATATTAACAAAACAACAAGAAGTACATAACAATAAACAATTAAATCTAATGCTAGCGAAACTGCATCAGGTCACCCTCGCACATAATTTTTACTGCAGAACTGCTTTTGTCTGTTCTTACATGAACACACCCTCTGACCGAATACACCGACAAGAGTTTACCCTCTCTTCTTAACTTTATTGCATCTTGCAATAAACGCCTATTTTCTTGGGTGAGGCTCTCATAAATTTGGAAGTTTCCCTCTATACCAATAGGGCAAAGGGAGACAGGTGACTTCACTCGCCGACGGTATTCGCCAAAAGCATGGAGAGTGCGATTGCGATCAAGTGGCGAGTGGAATTTGACCACAATAGCGCTGCTGTGGTTAGCAGATGAGCTCTTCGTTCGGAATATGTCACGAATTTGAGGAGACAGGAAATCGATAGACATGGTTAAATACACTCTTCAGATTCTCACCCTCAGAGTATGGTACGCCAAACACAACAGCATCAGCAGAAATATCTTGTGGGGCTTTCTGCTGCGCTACAGACATCAGTTGTTTCTGTAAACCAGCAATTTCATTCTCCACTTCCTCATATTCGCTTCCAGTGTAACAATGCAGGCTGACGACTCAGCAACCTTAACAGCAGACGCAGCTAATTCCTCGTCAATCCTCTTCAACAATTGATTCTCAATCTCAGTCAATCTCTGAGTGACGCTCTCCACCAGTGGCAGCAGATGGTCCGTTTGTTGCTGAATTCTCTCTTCCAGCTGTTTTAGTTTAGTAAACACCGCGGAGAGAGTAATGTCTTCATCCAGTTTAACGGACTTAGAAGAAGGAGAACCTCTGTTAAGGCGACGTTTATGTGACGAAGAAGCAGCAGAAGACATAGCGATATTTCAGCCACACAGCAATTATAATTAATATTATTGAAATAAATATTATATATTACACACAAGCGCACAGAGATGACTATGGACAGAAGCGTAGATGCTTATTGCTCAACGTACAAAGCGAAATAATAAAAATATTTAATTTGTATCAGCAAGATGAAGAATATTATAGAGCGAACTAATGCACGTCCGTTTCACACGACAGTTCTAATGATCCTTCATTGCTTTTCTTTTGCCAGATAATTTAGCCATTACTTTTATTTAGAAAATTCCGACCCCATATGATAGAACAGTTCATAGATTCATTGCCCACGACCAATAATTCAATACGTACAATTTTATTTAAAACTTTTATTAAACTGAAAATTTTTGCATACAGTTTTAATTCACTTTTATTTAAAGCAAAATATTTTGTACTAGCAGCCCGCCCCGGCTTCGCACGGGTATTACACAAACATATGTACTTACATACTTTCTCGTTTTTGCGTGGGGTCATTAAAAAAGAGTATAATGAAGAAAATTCAAGTATGAAATTATATTTTTTTGTATTATTATTTTTTTTTGTATTTTTTTTTTGTACATATTAATAAAGGCAATTACTATATACTTTACTTTCTGTGCTCCTGAAAATCAATTTATTGAGTCAGAGCATCCCTGTAAACGATATTTAATGTCAATTTATTTTGTGGCAGCATGCCTTTGCTTTGATGATATCTGCTCGCGTACCTCTGTTAATGACAGGAAGAGTCTGTCGGAAATCTCCAGCAAATACAAAAGTAGTCCCGCCCATGAGAGCAGAGGAGTTTCTAAGATCTTTTAAGGTTCTGCCCACGGCCTCTATATGTGCCCTATGGCTCATGGTACATTCATCCCACATAATCAATGAGGCGTCTTACAATAGTTTACCAAGACTATAATTTCAAAAGCATATCTTTGATCTGGGACTAATTTTGGAAGATTTTCCTTGACAAAGGCGGTCAAATTATTTGTATTATAGTGATTTGTCCTTGTGATTGTAGCTCTGTTTTCTGTACGAACTGAAGAAGGTAGTCCAAAATCGCTTAGGTTTTTATCATTTAGTTGCAATAGTTTATTTTCTTTTTTGATACATTCGTTATAAATGTCCTCACTATATTAAGGTGAAATCTTGATTTTGCTGTTGGAGTCTACGTATAATATCTTGACATAAATCGTCTTTGAAATTTTCCCATAATTTAATGTTTCCGATGGCTGACAAAATAAAAGTATGATGACAAACAACTCTCTCAGTTGTACTGGACACTGCGAAATTGATGCTTCTCTCAGAGTATTTTCTCAATGATCATAGTTTTCTAATAAACTTCTGTCACGGCAAGCTGCTTGATAGGTCTCTTTGAGAACTCCGTCAACGGTTTTTAAGTAGTCGAATGAGGTTGGACCACGTACGTGATGTAGTAACATCCTCAGGTAAAAACACTCTGATTGTGAAGGATGTACACCGTAGACTCTACCTAAAGCGGCATCTTTTTTATGCCTGGATGGCCAAGTATGTCCTCACCACGCCTCCTTCTTGTAAATTTATTATTAGCCCATTTGTAGTATTGGGGGACTTCGTGGTATGGAAGTGTCTTTGCAAATTCATCTTCATTACAGAGCTCAAAGAAAGCCAGCAAAGTTGTTTTACGTGGGTTTTGGGCAACTTGTTCAGCCGTTTCTGCGGTGAAATACACCCTTTGACCGTTTTCTAAGTGGACAGCTAACTGCAGGACTGTAGAATGCCGCTCGTGGATCGGAATTCCAATATTCGCCTGACAGCTTCGGATGTACTTATGTACCGGCCATTCACGTAGTTTTCCACTTCATCATTTTGGTTTCTAACGCAAAAAGTAGCCTGATCAGATCCTTTATTAATATATTTACAAAATATTTGATGGCTTGAACTGAGTGGCATTACTCCACATTTATGTGAGCGTTAAACGTCCTACAAAATAGTGGAGAATAAGGAACAATCCATCTATTATCTATATTGAACCTACTCCCTCTAATATTTAGTGTAGCGATCTGGATATCCGTCCTCTCCTGTTTCGGTATCGTTGCACAAAGAGGAATAGAAAAAAAAACAAACGAATGCCTGCTGCCAAATAAAAATTTGAGCGATGTTGTTATATTTCATTAAAGTGAAATACATAGATATTAGTTTGTTTCAAACTACAAACACTTAAAATTCTTTATATATGTATGTATATTGCAATGATCCATTGTAGCAGAATTCCGGACTCTTCTATGAGTGTTTTGTTAGAATAGTCATCAACTCGACTCCAAGGAATATGCGGAATAACCTGCAAATATGCCATGGTTATCGTTTTCAAACTTCGCGTTGTGCTCCAGCGTATTTAGGATTTACATACATATATTAAATTTTTTGTAATTATAATCATTTATCTATATATTAAAACTAAACTATATCTCTGTTTTTATACATGGATCCTAGTAAAAGTTTGCTTTTACCATTTGCATATTAATTGAATAGTAGATGTGGTGGTTGGTATAAGCCTCCTCATGATTCCTTGGTGGCAAAATTGATATGATGCGTGCAATCGACGGTCCCAATAGTGCCTCCCACAGAGGGAGACGACGCTGAAGTAAACATTTCGTTAGCAGCTTGGGGTTCCACTTGGGCCATAGGAAACCTCACTTTCTGGTGAAACAACGAATCATTGACTGCATCCGTTACCCGATGAATGCCGGCTTACGGAAAACTGGCTCATGGATATTCCCCATTGTTCACCTACGAGTCGTTGATAGCAACCAGTTGCGAAGAACCTTAACGCCGCTAGAACCTACCAATATAAAAGTAAAATTTAAAATTGCATACACGCTTAAAGATTACACGAGCTACCTGTTTCTCAGTTGATATTGCTGTTATTCTGGATCCTCTTATTTGGTTATCAAGCTGATAAATTAGGTATTCAGCCAAGTCTGGAGTTAACCGATACAGTTTTTGAAAGTCTGTTGCATTTAAATGAAAGGGATTGTCCACATCTCGGAGTAAACGTCGATCCACTGTTGGAGCGCTTACTTCTTCATCACCTCGTGATAAATCATATGCCAAATATTTAAACGACATTATTTAATGTTCCTTTTTTAATTACAAGAAAACAAATCACTGAATTTAAAATTTTTCTTTTATTTAAATTGAAATCACGAATTTCAATTATCTCGATTGAGTTAACAACATAAAATTTGTTGTCGTTTAGTTGTCGGTCATCGACTAGCTAACATCAACAGCTGATTCGGCGAATGCGAAAATCGTTAAAAAATGGCTACTGAATAGCAGGGTCGCTAAAATTTTGGTTAAGTTGAGTTAACCAAACGAATATCTCTAAAATAAGTTAGTGAATCGCACTACAGGTGTGCTGTTTGTGGTGGGCGGTCGGAGTGAATAATTAACTTTAAATTAGAGTTACGTTCTAAGTTTTGTTTAAAACATCTTATGTATATATTGTTGCTATTCAGTGCGGTCTGTAATTCGTTAATTAAATCAATTTTTAGCATTGAAGCTATGTTTAACCGTAACGATAGCTGATCTGCGTCTGAAATGAAATAGATTTGCAAGAATTGTGGACTTTGGCCTGATGATGGTAGAAGGCTACCTATTAGATGATGCACTTGTCCCTCTATTTTAAAAGTAGGCATAAAATTATCTTCTCTTATTTCTTTCGCGCCAAATGACGTCATTTGAAAAAGGTTATTGTACCTACGTATGTTGTTTAAAAAATGTACAGAATGTGTATGATTATTTTTAAATAGATTTTTGATTGGCTGTGGCGGCTCTTGCTTATTGGGGAGATTGACTTTTCCAGAAGCACAGCACATACCATTTGCTTCATCGGCCCATTTTTTGGCAGAACACTTAGAGCAGATCTTATTCATGGCTCCAATTTGGACGGAAGACTGTTGAGCATAATCAATCTGTGGATCGTATCTGAAAGCTGATCTGTTACTATGAGCTAAAACTTGATTACGACCTCTAGTCCTTGATGTCTGTTGTCTTTCTCTGGTCATGAAAGCGTTGGGAACGCTCAGAGCTCGGCTCCCTAGTGCGAGCTTGTATATTTCTAATATTTTGCTCTTCAAGCCGCTCCACACGCTCCGTACTCGACTCTCGAGCGCTTGGGAGGTTCTGAAATTTTGTTCAGTAAGCCACTGCGATCGTTCGATAATCGATTCTCGCGCATTTGCTTGTGAGGTTCTCAAATTTTGTTCAGCAAGCCGCTGCGATCGTTCGATACTCGACTCTCGCGCGCATACTTGAGAAGTCCTTAAATTTTGTTGAGCAAGCCTCTGCGAACGCTCGATACTCGACTCTCTGGCACGCGGTTGCGATGCGTATTCTCTTCGACTTGCAAGACAATTTTCAGCTTCTGATGAAGGTTCTCCATCACGGCGTCTTTTTGATACCCTCGCCTGGGAAATATTTCTAGAAAGATGAGATCTAGATCTTTTGGACATTCTGAAACGGAAAAAAAATCAAACTGCCTTTGTACCAACTTTGTACTAAATTATTTGCTTAATTAATAGCTATAAAAATGTAATTGAAAAGTTATAAGAACTACTCGAGTCGCTAAGCTGTTTGGATAGTTAAAAGTTAAAATATATTATTTACTGAAAAAAATGGATTTAGTTCTGAAAAGAACTGTTGTTTAGTTCTGAAAAGAACTGATGTTTAGTTCTGAAAAGAACTTTGTTTACATTCAAAAAAAATAAGTTTTATTTTGGGTTGAATTACCAGCTATACAATTGGGTTTTACTAAGAAATAAAATCGAGTGGTAAATATATATTAGAAACTTTGGGTTTCTTTAAAGAAAAAATAGGCTTCACTATTTGTTGAGTGAATTAATAATATATTGAAACGTGAAGCTAATGAAGATATTGATAAAAAAAATGGATTAGCTTGGTTGGACAAAATCCATTTCGATGTGTGCAAATGTCCAGACGCACGGTTGGATATTTGGAAATAGAAAATTAAAAGGATTTTGTGGTTTAGTTTTAAATGTAAAAGGCAGATTTATTCTATTGCATATATGTAGATATACATTAATTTGGCTTTACCTGTGGTGTGAATCCTGGGTAGCGTGTGTCGCTCTAGAAATCCTGTGAACGAGTGAGTTATGAAAAAACGTACGGTTGCCGTCAACCGCAGTTTTATTGGAAAGCAATTAATGGAAATGCTAGCAAAAGGAATTATCCGGCGGGAAATACGGAGTAATTCGCAGTTGCATGTGTATGCGTACATACACGCGTATTAGGGCGGTTAGAAAATATTTACGCTGCGGCGTAAACATGCCGGCCCCCTTGCGGTAAGCAAAAATCCTGAGCGTTGACAACAGTCTACTACCAGTTCACACCACATCACATATTTGCTTAAAAAATATTATTTTGTTTGTTTGTTTGTTGAGCCGCTTGCTTGTTGTTTCCTTGAGCCGCTCCGTGTTGTGTTGTCGCGCTAGTTGGGGTAATTATATGGGGCGTTTCGTCGTAGTGATCGGGAAGGACGTGTTCCCGAGTCAACTCGCCGCCAATTCTTTTGGATATCAGATGGTCGGGAAGAACGTGTTCCCGAGCCATCCGTTCGCTGATGCTGAGCTGGTCGGGAAGGACGAGTTCCCACGCCAGTCCTTCGTCGTTTCTTTTTGCTGGGCAGACGGTCTGAAAGGACGGGATCCAAAGCCGCGCTGCCTGGGCCGTCGGAAAGGACTGGTTTCCGAGCCGCGCCTTCGCCGTTCATGCTGCAGTGACGGTCGGAAAGTACAGGTTTCCGAGCCGCCACCCGTTGAAAGTGGTCGTAATGTTGGGTGGCAAGTGATATGGAACAAAATAACCAAAGGAGAAAAAATGATTTTATTTTTATGAAATTATAGCATGACAAAAATTGTATGCATATATATATGTGTATTTTAGTGTTAATTTTATGTATATATGTATTTATGTATTTATTTTGTATTTGGTGCATTTATGCGCCAAGTGTCCAAAAACTTTCATCACCCACTGTAAAAATGGTATTTGGGTGTGATCGCATCGGTACACTTGCGCCCCCCATCGGTACATGGTGCCTAACTCCAGTTGCTCTTGAGGGTGGTGGACTTGGCTATGTCCACAGTTGCGAACGTAATATGGCATTACGATATATTTTTCATATATCGTAAAAACACCTGATTGCATATGATGTTTTAAATATATTAAAAGAAATAAACAATTGATATGAACTACCTATTCCTGTATTTCGGTAGTCGCGGAAAGTGCCCCCCACCATGAAATGGCTCATTTTATGTACATATGCACATTAGATATTTGATTGTGGTGAGGTAGGTCAGCAATCTGGCATCCAGCAATCTGGCCTACCACCCACAAACAGTTTGTATGCCACTGTGCTTAATTTGCTGACCACAGTGGCTGTTCCAAAAAAAATTATTTGAACGTGAATTTTTGACGCGAGTGGTAGTGGCAATTATTGTTGATCAATTAAAAAGGTGTTAATATAAAAAATTAGTGAAAAAATCTTTGTCGTGTCGGGTCTTGACGTTGCTCTGCCCAAAGCAAAAAAGTTTTCGTGAAAAAAATGTATAAAGAAATACATTTTGAGTGTTAAAAAATCCATTCCAAAAGTGTTACAAGATTTTGCTAGCATTTCCATTTTGCTGGCGAATAAAATTATTAAAATGGAAATGGCAAATGGCTGGAGGCAAAAGCAGGCCAGGATTCTGGCAAAACAAAGGAGCAGGCAGCATCTCGTTCAGCACGAGCGGGGCTTCAGTTCCAGTTGTGGTGACTTTGAGGTTGGCGTACATGTCGCCATGTGCAGCTGGCCAACAGTGCCTGCCGTACATATGCGTACATCGCATTCATGGCGATGGTGGACGCATGCATGTGTACGGCGGCGATGATCAGGTAAGTGGTAATTTATATATTTATACTAATAATAATATAATAATTTTTGTACATAAATTTTTGTGTTTTTTACGTACATAAGTAGGTACATGTGCATGTATGTACATATGTATATCGATATATACATATCTACATGCACATGGTGGCGTGATGCGTTCGATTGCGAGGGCACAGTCGGAGGGAGGAGGGGTATGCCATGCGAAGATGGCGGATGATCGGAAGCAAAGAAAGGAGTTTGTAAAGTATTAATGTGGATCGAAATTTTTTTTTTTTTTTTTTGTGTTTAATCAATTTTGTACACTGAACTAATTTGTTTTATTTCCCCACAGGTGAACAATTCGAATGAGATTTTTCCGGTGAGAGGAGCGGGACACCAGTGGAGCTGTTCATAACCAACAAGTAACTGTTTTGGTTTTATACGTATATGTATATATTTATTTAAAATTTTTTATGTGTATAGGGTAAATACTAGTACTTAGATGTTTCTAAAAAAAAATTTTTTTTTTTTTCTTTTTTTTTAACGGATAAATTGGAAAGATCTAAGTACTAGCAAGAATTTGCAAGTTGGATAAAAAATTATTGGAAATTATTGAGTTGATCCAAAAAATATAAAGTTATGATAAAAGTTATTAAAATTTGAAAAAAAAAAATGATAAAATATTTAAATATACAAAATGTTTAAATACTATATCAAAATATTTAAAATATATACATAAAAAAAACTTGCAACTTCTCATTAGTTTTACGTTCTCTCCGCTTCTTGCGTCTTTACGTTTTCTCCGCTTCTTGCGTCTTTACGTTTTCCATGTTTGCGTGTTTCTTTCATTGAAAGCAAATTTTTCTTTACGCTCTGAAATTTAGTTAGTGGATAGGGTTGAACCAGGCTGATTTTTTTGACAATCGGTCATAAATTCCGGAAAATTAACTCGAGCTATTGGTTAATTGTCGGTTAATTTCGAAATAGATTCGGATATCAAAATGACCGCTTTTCAAAGTTAACTGAAACTATTGGTTAGTTTTTCGGTTAGTTTTGAAATAGTTTCGGGTATTAAGTGACCACTTTTCAAAATTAATTCAAAACTATTGTTTAGTTTGTCAGTTAATTTTGTACGGGTATCGGGTACCGAATAACCACTACTTGATGTATGTAAAAAACATGATTTCGCAGATTTATTTATTTCTGTACGCCATCGTCGTACGTAATCCATCGGAACATTTTCAAGTTAAGTACTTATGTGATTAGAAAAAATGGCAGTACAGATTTCTTTATTTTCTTGTACTTCACGTACTGTTTATGAAATTTTTTTTTTTTTTTGTACTTATCCTTGGGTAGGGGACGTCGCGGTACTTTCGATGGAGGGCAGCAACACCAATTTCGTTATTGGTCTGCTGGTTTGTCCCTTCGTAGTATAGATGTCGACGACGCGTACCCGGTTATCCGAGCCTGGGTGTAAGTTGATGACTCGTCCCATTCTCCACATCTTAGGCGGTAGATTATCCTCTTTTATAACCACAAGATCTCCTGTTTTGATGTTAGTTTGTGGATGTTTCCACTTTGTACGTTTCTGCATTTCCAGCAGATATTCAGCTTTCCATCTATTACAAAATGTTTGATGTAGGGCTTTAAGTTTCTGCCATCGGTTTACGATCGAGGCAGGGCTTTCGTTGATTTCTAGTTCAGGTGGAGCTAATAGGTGTCCACCTACTAGGAAGTGACCGGGGGTAAGAGGCTCCAAGTCGGAAGGCTCATTCGAAGAGGGGCTTAACGGACGGGAGTTAAGGCATGACTCGATTCGGCATAAAAGAGTTGTGAACTCTTCGAATGTATAACTGAAGCCGGAAGCGATCTTCTTAAAATGGGTTTTAAAACTTTTTACCCCTGCTTCCCACAATCCGCCCATATGAGGCGCTGCAGTGGGTAAGAAATGCCATGTGATTATCTGATGGCTATATTTAATCATTGTATTATTTCGCGCTTCAGTTATAAATGCTTTGAATTCTGATCGTAGAGATCGCGAAGCTCCGACAAAGTTGGTGCCATTGTCGGAGTAAACATTTTTTGGGCATCCTCTCCTGGCTATGAACCTAGCAAAAGCTGCCAAAAAAGATGCAGCGCTAAGGTCATTGGTGGCTTCCAAGTGTATAGCCTTAGTGGCGAAACACACAAACAGGCAGACGTAACCTTTTGAGATGCGATAACCTCTGCCGCGGAAGTTTTTGATATCGAAAGGTCCTGCGAAATCTACACCCGTGTTTGTAAATGCACGCGAATAGGAGGTGCGTTCCTGAGGAAGCACTCCCATAAGCTGCGTTTGGGTTTGTTTTCTGTGGATTGTGCAGACCTTACAATTATGGATGACAGCCTTTACCATATTTTTGACTCGGGGAATCCAGTATTGAGTTCGAATGAGACGCAGCATTAATTGGTTCTCGCCATGCAGGGAGATTTTATGGATAAATTGGACAACAAGACGGGCTAATCGACACTTATAAGGAAGGATTATTGGGTGACGCTCGTTGTACGCTAAATCTAGCGATGCGCCAAGACGACCTCCAGTCCTCATAATCCCATTTTGATCTAAGAAAGGGTTAAGGGGTAGCACTTCGCTTTTTCTATCGATGGGTTTCTTTGACTCTAGGTTCGAATATTCATCACGGTAGTATTGCTTCTGATAAAGGATTATTAAGCGTTGTGTCGTTGCCTTAATTTCATCGGATGAAATTAAACAAGACTCTGCTCGAAAGGAAGCTTTTTTGTTCGGATGAGTGCTTTGGTAGAATCTCATGATATATGACAAGATTCTCAAAGCTCTCGGTAAATCTGAAAACCTATCGAGAATGTCCTCAAAATTTTGTATTGTTATTGTTGCGCATAAATGCGCCCTTTTTTCTTCGATGTTGGTGTTATAGTTTGTCTCTTGTCTTGGCCAATTTTCCTTGTCTTCTTGCAACCAAGAAGGGCCATGCCACCACAGAGTGTTATCGACTAATTCGTAGGCGAGAACTCCTCTGCTTGCCATATCTGCTGGATTTGATGCCGACTCCACATGAAGCCAGTCAGTATTTCCGACTTTGTCGAGTATTTTGGTTATACGATGTGCTACGAACGTTGACCACGAACATGGAGGTTTACGCATCCATGCAAGCACAATTGTGGAATCTGTCCATAAGTGTACTTGTACCTGTCCTAGTGGTAGGTTGCCAAGTACCGACTCAATACTTTCGGCGAGCAATACCGCGCCGCAGAGTTCTAATCGGGGTAGAGAAATAGTTTTAACTGGAGCAACTTTTGTTTTTGCTACCAGCAGATTCACTAGAACTTCACTACCCTGCTTAACCCGTAAGTATACCGTAGCTGCATACGCTTTTTCTGAAGCATCGCAGAAGCCATGTACTTCGACGTCATGGGCGGGAGAAAAATAGACCCAACGCGGTATCTTAATCCTCTCTATCTCGCGGTAGTGTTTGGTGAAATTTTGCCATTTTTCCAAAGTAGTTAAAGACACAGGCTCATCCCACTCTGTGCCTTCCAGCCAAATGTTTTGCATCAATATTTTGGCTACTATTACAATGGGCGCAAGCCATCCTAGCGGATCGAACAGCTTGGCGATCGAAGACAATATAGACCTTTTTGTGATTGTGTCACTATGCTCCATTGGTCTTGTTAGGAAGTAAAAATAATCCGAATGGGCGTTCCACCTTATTCCAAGAGCCTTAACTGTGCTGGTGTCTTCGAATTCCAAAAAATCTTCGCTTAGTAGATCCTTTTTTGGAATGTCTGCAATTATATCCTCGCAGTTGGCCGTCCATTTTCGTAAGGGAAAACCTGCTGACCGCAGTACCGTAGAAATTTCGTCCCTTGCCTTGATGGTAGATTCGATGCTATGTCCTCCTGCAAGTACGTCATCTACGTACATGCATTTTCGCAGAATATTAGCTGCTATTGGATGCGAGCTTTCTACGTCATCGGCCAACTGCAACAGTGTTCTTATCGCCAGGTAAGGAGCACAGTTTATTCCAAACGTAACCGTCTTTAATTCATATAGGCTCGTTGATTCGTTCGGGTTTGCCCGAAAGACGATGCGCTGATATTTCGACTGGTTATCGTTTATCCAGATTTGTCGGTACATTTTCTCAATGTCACTGTTGAAAACATATCGGTATAATCTCCAGCGTAGAATCAGTATCGGAAGATCTGATTGCAGTACTGGACCTGATAGGAGGACGTCATTTAAGCTTTTTCCATTAGCGGTTGCACTTGAGGCATTGAAAACCACGCGAACTTTCGTTGAGGTACTCTCTGCCTTTGTAACGGCGTGATGAGGCAGGAAGTAATTTTCAAAAGAGTCCGCTGAAATGTTACTATTTATTCTCGTCATGTGTCCTAGTGTCTCATACTCTGCTAACACCCTATTATACTCTTTTTGTAGGACGGGATCCTTAGCTATCCGCGTCTCATTCCGGAAGAATTGAGAGCAGGCTTTTTTAAGAGACGGGCCTAGTTGTATGGTTACTGGAAATTCCTGTCGGAATGGTAACGAGACTATGTATTTTCCCTCATTAGTTCTGATGGTGGTCTTTTTATAAAGCTCTTCGCAATATTTATCATCTTCATTGAGGCTTTCGGTTTTGGGTAAATCTTCTAACTCCCAGAATGCCGTAAGTTGCTTATCCAGCGAAACTTCGCTGAAGCACGAAACTATATTTCTGTGGGTCTTTGTAGTATCCGTACTACCGGTTATAATCCAGCCGAATACGGTTTCTTGGGCTAGAAGTGTTTTCAAGACGTTTTTCTTTATCCCACTTAATATGATTTGTGGATAAATGTCTCCACCAAGAATAAGGTCTATTTGTTCATTTACAAAAAACCTTTTATCCGCTAATATCAGGTCCGGAAATTCTTGCCTCGTTGTCGCGCTTATATTTGTTGTAGGCAGATTTCCGGTTAGTTGTGGTAATACCAGGACAGTTGCAGTCAAGCTAAACAATGGGTCGACGGGGGACCGCAATTGTATGTTGCATGCTTCTTTCACCTGGGCATTTACCGAGTTTGTGATGCCCGAAACTTGGGCATGCATCTTTTTTGCAGATAGATTGATTCTGCGTTTGAGCCTCTCTGTTATAAAGGAACACTCAGAACCAGAATCAATCAGTGCTCGTGCAGCAAAATCTGTGCCATTGAGACGTATGTTTACGCGAGCTGTTCCTAATAGCACACCTGTACTTGAATTCGCAAAGCAGGACTTAAAATTTCTGTTTGCGTTTTCTGTTGCTTTATCGGAATCACGTTGTGCTTGCGCCTGCCTAGATGTCGACGGAGAATCATCGGCAGGCCTTGAAGACGTCCAACGCGTCATTGCCTTTGGCTGAATTGCATTTAGATGCAGGAGCGTGTGATGTCGCGAGTGACACGTATTGCAATTGTATGAACTTGTGCATCTTGACACAGTATGTTCGGAACTAAGGCAATTCAGGCAACAATTATTTTCTTTTAAAAAATTCACTCTATTTGTAGGTGTTAGCTGTAGGAATCGGGAACAGCTGCGCAATTTGTGCTCGTTTGTATGGCACATTTTACAAGTAAAATTGGTCACGCTTACTTGGAAGGTGCCAACTCTTTTTGTTGGGGTTTCGAAAGGATGACGTGTGATTTGTGGCGGCTTTGGCACTCTCACAGCTCTACCATCCTTCAACCCTGACAATGTCTCAAGAGTCTGAAAACGATTGGACAGGAACTTGTCCATATCGTCCCACTTGGGTATGTCGTTTTTATGGTCTATGGTTTGTTCCCATAGAGCCAGTGTACTGTCAGGCAGCTTCGTCGAGCAGAGATAGACGACAATTGCGTCCCAGTTCGATATGTCAATTTGATGACTCTGCAGGGCTGATAAGCAATTGTTTATCTCACGCTGCAAACTTTTTATTGAGCTACCACACTCAAATTCTATTGCCTTTAAGCTGAACAATAGTTTTAGTTGCGTGTTGACTAGGATACGCTTATTTTCGTAGCGTTCGCACAGGTTTTTCCACGCTGTAGTAAAGCCTTCATTTGTTAGGGGGCACTTTCTAACTATTTCTTTGGCCTCCCCTTGTGTCTTATGGTTGAGATGAAAAAGTTTCTCAACCGGGGTGAGGCGCTTATTGAGGATGTAGATGGCCGTGAACATATCACGGAATGTTGGCCATGAAAGATAGTCGCCCTTGAACACGTCTGTATCGCACGGTGGAAGGTGGATATTGTGTTCGCGGACGGACTGCTCCGCTACATCCTTTTGTGAGTTAGTTAATGCTTCTGCTTGTGTAGCCATAGCAGACATGCATTTCACATATGCCGAAAAACATATTTTATATTTCTTTTTTATCGCCCTAACATCTTCCTTACTTAAACCTTCTGAGCTCGTTAGCGTATCGTACGCTGCCTTCGTCTTCTCCCATAACACTTTTAATTCGTCTTTCTGGATAGCAAGACCGTGCTTATTTTGTTCGGAGGCGGGAGTGCTGTTGAAGTCAGCATCGAACTCTGCGACAGATTCTGCTAAACGGATGTATGAATCCATAGTGAAAGCTAAGAAGGATTTACTGAAGTAACCTAAATCTGATATTTTTTAAAAAGTCCCACAAAATGACAATCACCAGTAAATTTTTATTTGTCTGTATCTTTATTTAATGATTTTCTTTTAATTTCAGTCAAATTGTAAAATTTTTTTTTTTTTTTTTAATGTGTGTGCCACCCTAATGTGTGAAAATGGCACTTATGCAAAAGAAAAAAAACACTTGCCACCCAAAATGTGTCGACGTATATATATAACTGTGTTTTAACAAGTAAAGTGGGTACTTAATTATGTACCAGTGTTATTGGTGTTTACTTGTTAGTTATGTATATATACAAAATTACAACAAAGGCTCAAAAGTGATAATGTGAAAACGCAATAGTGCAATAGAAATAGTGTTGCTCGAATCAGTGAAAATAGTGACTTGCAAATAAACAATTGTGCTAAGCCAATGAACAGTATTGAACCAAGAAAATTATGCCGATTTACTTTAAAGTAAATAAAAGTGAAAAAATCCAAAATAAAACTTTAAATTAAAATTTGATGGATTGAACTGGAAAGAACTGTTGCAATACCGTACCACTGTTCACTGTTGTGCGTGTGTGTGTACGACCGTTAGTGTTTGTTGTTGTCGCTCGCGGACAAACGGAATTAGCACTGTATTAATTTTTCTTGAATTGTAACACTATTTCGTTTTCACAAAAAAAAATCACTTGCCTTGTAAGGCGTTGTTTCACCAAAAAATTGATTAACGTGTTATAAAATATTGGAAAATATAACACGTACCTTAATGTTTGTGATTTGTGGTGATGGCAATTGATTGCGTTTGCTGTTGATGTGTATGCAGCTTGTGTATATGTGCGCTTGCCTTGTGTATATTCGCTTGCCTTGTTTGGGTGGTTGATTGTGCGGCTTTGTTTAAAATTTTTGTTTTTCTCCGGGCTCTTTTGGTAATTAATTTGAGTGGACTGTATCTGTGGTGCTCGGCGCCGAAGGACCATGTGCAAATGTCCAGACGTACGGTTGGATATTTGGAAATAGAAAATTAAAAGGATTTTGTGGTTTAGTTTTAAATGTAAAAGGCAGATTTATTCTATTGCATATATGTAGATATACATTAATTTGGCTTTACCTGTGGTGTGAATCCTGGGTAGCGTGTGTCGCTCTAGAAATCCTGTGAACGAGTGAGTTATGAAAAAACGTACGGTTGCCGTCAACCGCAGTTTTATTGGAAAGCAATTAATGGAAATGCTAGCAAAAGGAATTATCCGGCGGGAAATACGGAGTAATTCGCAGTTGCATGTGTATGCGTACATACACGCGTATTAGGGCGGTTAGAAAATATTTACGCTGCGGCGTAAACACGATGTGAAATTTCCATCCTATGTCCCTATTTTTTCTTTTCTTTATCTTTGTATTGCCGTGAAATGAAATATGTATGTATATGTATGTATGTCGATTTTTACCGTGCTTAAACTTCGCTATATTCGTATGAGTTTTAAATAAGTCTTAGCATCCAACTACACACAGAGATTTTCTCACAATCTGACTTCGGCTATTAAGTTCATAAAAACAAATTTCATGTGTTTAGCATGGAAAATTCATCCTCCTTGAGTCAAACAATATAACGTTGTTATTTCAAATAATACGTGCCTGCTGAATACAATAAAACCAAAGAAAATAATAATCTTTATTTTGAAAATAGGTATGCTTTTAATGTATGTGTTTACGTACAGTTATATACTTAAGAAAGTATTGTTCTATTCGTTATATTAAAATATTATATTTAAAATATCTTTTTAATTGTATATACTTATATAATAAAGATATTAAACAATTTCCATACTATACTTGTAAAATATAAGTATTTATAATTATATTTGTATTCTAAAGTTTAAGTATATATAAAATTTATTAATACTTTTCTTAAAACTAAAATAGGAGAGTTTAGTCAAAGACAAAAATGCAAATACTAACGTGGTAACTGTGAACCGTTTCATAAGTAATTGTGTTAACCATATTGCCATCCAAATTTGAAAACGCCCAGTCAGCAAGTGTACGAGTAGTAGAACATTGTAGACCTAACAGCGATCTTAAGCTGCTTTACTTAAGAAACTTTTCTATTTTATTCTCAGTACACTTTAGGCATAAATTAAATTATGGCATTCTGACTTTTGCAAATGTCATTACTAAGAATGTTGTGATCATGACTGTTTACATTTGTACTATTTATACCTATGCGTAAATACATGTCGTTTTGTTTGCATGTTATTTTGTCTGCTACTAATCCGTTGGCTACAGATAAAGATGTTTTGATGTTTTTAGTTTTATGGAGGTGCAGATGAATGATATTTGAGTATATATGCACATACATATGTTTTATAGATCAAACGTGCGGTGCCACGCCCTCTACAATAAAAAAGGCGAATTCCTTATACTATACACAATATCTTTTCAGCTATTTGACGAAGATATTTAATATTCGATATATGTATATAAACATATTTCCTTTAGAGCAAGGTACAAAGTATATTTAAGCACAAAAGCATTGTGCACTATGTAAAAAATATATCTTAATTGGGGCATTAAAGCAAACCGGGTTTTCTAGTATAACAAAATTTTGAATTCCTAAACGACGTTTTTTGATTTAAATAAAAAAATTAAATTAGTATGAAATTAATTATTTCTCCCCGCAATTAAATTCTTTATACCAAAATTGGAAGAATTCGCGACATGATTTAGTAAAATATTGAATATCTTGATTTGTTGTAAATTACCGTTTTATGGGAGATGAGCGTGGCTTTAGTCTGATGTCTATAATTTTCGTAGGTTTTGATAAAGAAGTTTCGGAGATATACCTATTTGCTCTAAGGTGGGCGATTCCATGGCCGTTCCCAACATTTATGATTCCATGGATTTCATAATCAATATTGTCTATCAAATTTTAGCGAATAACCTTGTATAGTTAATAAATATCGGAGTTTTTTGCCGTTATATGAGAGGTGGGGTATGATTTTTGAACGATTTTTAAAATTTTTGAAGTTTTGCTTATTCAATAGATATGCAATGTGTGCACCAAATTTGGTGGAGTTTGGTGGCATCATTTTTGAGATATGTCTGGTTGTTCGAAAGTGGGTGGAGCCATGCCTACTACCATTTTTTTTATTACGTGTTTTTGCTTGTGCAGCCTCATTCTAGACATTCACTTTAGGCAAATTGTTTTTAATAGTTATTTGAATATCGCTTTTTTTTTGTGTTTAAAATTACCGTTATATGAGTGGGCGTAGTTTTGGTCCGATTTGTACAATTTTTATAATTTTGCTTCCTTACACCAAATGTAGTGTCTACCTAATTTTATAGATTTGAGTACCATGGTTTCGAAGATATACTTATTTGCTCTAAAGTGGCCAGGACCAAGCCCATTTCCATTTTTTTGGTTCAGCGTATTTGTTACTACAGCCTCGTCCTTCATATTAAACTTGAGTGAATTGCCTTTAATGCTAACTTAAATATCAAAGTAAGTAAGCGAACGTGTTACTGTGCGGACGTGTTTCTGATCGCTCGTCATTGCTATTCTAATTTGCTAATATTCCAAAAAAGAGAAAAAACATTAAGTTATTGGTGTTATTATGGTGCTTATACGCAGACAGTGGCTCCTCACTAAGTCACTTTCATATTTCAACATAAATATTCTACAAAACAATTCTACAAATATATTCCGCTAAAAACAAATATCTTTAATTTAATATGCCTTGCTTGTGCGGGCAAAAAGTTGATCGGATGCAACGTAAAGTGCAGTGTGCTAAATGCACGGAGTTTTTTCATTTAGACTGTGTTGGTGTTTTACTGGCTGATCTTGACTTTCTGCTTGAATCCGATAAGCCGTTATTCTGTAAAGTTTGCATGGCTGAGCGCCGCAAAGTTGATGTTAATTCAGCCTCCTCCGACTCTCAAAATTGCAATACATTCGACATTTCAAACGAAAATAGTGACAAACAGCAAATTACTTTGCTTATTGCTTATAGGAAATTGCCGCTCTCAGAAGTGAAAATGTGCGCGTGTTATCTTTGCTCAATGCTTTGCATGCTGATAAGAAACAACTAATGCTAAAGTTCGATGCCCTGCATGCAGAAACTCTCTCTATGCAGACTAAACTCAACAACAAAGATGCTAGCATATCGTTACTAACCTCGGAACTTAAAAATCTTCGTGATATTCTAGCTTGCTCGTCTAACGTTGGTTCATTTTCTTCATTGCCTGTTGTTAACTCACCGGGATCCGTTGCTACGAGCTCTCTTACTGTGGCTGCTAATAATACATCGCAACCTCCTGCTAAAATTAATGCAGCAAATAAGTCGACGTCGCTGTTTTCTACTACTGCTTCTCCCTCTTCGCGCAGTGCTGCTGCTGTATTGGCCAGTGCTAACACAATAACTGCGAAAACAACATCTTCTGCTAATGCTGCGCTCATGCCAGTCTCGTTGCCTATGCCGGTTGTTATCTGTAATGATGTTTCGGCGCCGGCTGCTGCTTCTAGTGCTGTTGGTGTGACGCCGAGTTCTGCTGCTGCGCTTATGCTACCTCTGCCAGCTTCGTCACTGTGTTCTCAGGCTGTTACACATGCTAGCGCTGCTCTCCCTAGTGCAGTAACTACTCAATCATTTTCTTATGCTAATGTTGCTGCGTTCATACCGCCTCCTGAGTCGTCCGCTCAAAATGCTGTAACTGTTGCTAATAATCGTATGCATAGTGTTGACAAAAGCCCCAATTGGAAAAATTCAACCAATAATAGTCGCCGTAAGTTAAAACAACCCTTAGTTATTGGCTCTAGCGTCAATAACGAATTAAGAGTCGTATCGAAAATGAAGTGGTTACATATTTCCTCCTTCTCGCCCAGTGTGACTACTGATGATATCTTGGTATATGTCTCGAAGCATGCAGCTATCGACAAAAAGTTCCTGGTTTGCTTTGCGCTTATTAAGAAAGATACCAGGGTTGACGATCTTTTAAGAGTCAACTTTAAGCTAGGCGTATCTGAATGGTGCTATGATAAGTTGTTGAATGCAGATATTTGGCCTGCGAATGTTAAAATCCGACCGTTCCAGTTTTTTCCAAGAAACGGTGCCCCTCAGCAAGAATCATAAATGCGTCCTCTCATCCTGAAATTCGTTCCAAAAATCTTAATATTTATTTTCATAACGCCTCCGGTATAAGGACAAAGTCTAAGTTGTTATATGATCTGAGTGCACAATTGGAATATGACATCTTTGTGATTATCGAGACCTGGCTAAATAGGGACTTCTGCGACAGCGAATTCTTTGACTCTAAGCTGTATAACGTGTACCGAAAATACCGCGATTCTTCTAAAACAGGGCTTCTTAGAGGCGGTGGTATTCTCATCGCTGTTCAGCGGAAATTTCGGTCATCAGTTCTGCCGCTGGAAAATCGTGACTCGCTTCTGGACCAACTCTGCGTATCTGTACATGGCACTTCTAAACTCTTTATTTGTGCGTCTTATATCCCTCCATCTAGTGTGGATACTCTTTACATAGCGCACGTCGACAATATTGTTAACTTGATATCTGAGCGGTAAAATGGTAACTTTTGTATTCTAGGCGATTTTAACTTAGGTAATATTGCCTGGACTAATTTGCATGATAGTTCTGCCTTGATTCCATCAAATATCAATTGCTGTTCTGAATCTTATTTAGTTGATAATTTTTTAAGTCTTAATCTTATGCAGATAAATAACTTTGTAAACAAACTAAGTAAAATCCTAGATCTTATTTTTATTAGCGACAATATGAACTTTTCATTGCGTGAATGCCTGGATCCTCTGTCGGACCACTGCATGCACCATGTACCACTTGTTCTGCAGTTGGAATTTTATGATTTTAACGCGATTTATCCGGATAGCGAATCCACCAATTTTTGTTTTAAAAATTGTAACTTTGGTGCCGTGAATGCTGAAATTTCCTTGATTGATTCTGATTCGATATTTTCTGGGGTCGAAGTAGCTGAATGTTTTAATGCCTTCAAAACCATAATAAAGGACATTTGCTTGAATTTTATTCCGCTAGTTAAAAGGAGTAGCTACAAAATTCCTTGGTATACCGCAGAGCTAAAAAGACTCAAGAATTTAAGAAATAAATTTTTCAAAAAATTCAAACAGACCAGTTCCGAAATTCATAGGAATGAATACCAGCGTTATTCGAGCGAGTTTAAAGTGCTCAGTAAAACTCTCCATAGAAACTTTGTTTGTAAGTTTGAATCAGACATCAAGTCCAATCCAAAGGCTTTTTGGCGCTATGTAAGTTCTATGAAACAGCTAACTCTTCTCTGGAGGCGGCTAATCTTTTCGCAGATTTCTTTAGCTCAAACTTTGAACAGGATTCGGATCAAGCTAATAACTTTATACCAGATGTCAGTACCGACTCCCGAATTAATTTTGGGGCTCTTTTCTTAACGCTCGATGACGTGATTGATGGAATTCTGCATATTAAATCCTCATCGCAAACGGATGTTGATGGGCTATCCTCCTTTCTATTAAAGAATTGTTCTGCACTTGCGTATCCAATTTTATTAATTTTCAATAAATCTCTTAATTGTGGGGTGTTCATTGATGATTGGAAAGTTTCCTCTATATCGCCAATCTTCAAGAGTGGTAACAAGAATAATGTTTCTAATTATCGACCAATCTCTAAATTGTCGACGGTTTCCAAATTGTTTGAGTTTATTGTCAAGCAGAAGTTATATTTTGTGACTAATGTGTCAATTCTGCCTTCTGCCATGGAACTAAGTTTTCACCCCTTAAAGTTATTACCGACACGAGTCGTAAGTTGCTATGTATGCATCTGCCCCTATGGGGAAATTGTGAGTGTTATAAATTTGCCTATGGTAAAAAAAAGTGTTATAAAAAGCTTTTTATAACAGTTTTAAGGCTGTTTTAATGCAATCAGCTGATCAATTGTCAATTGCGAAATGGAAGTAAACAAGTAAGTTTGCAAAATATTGATTTAATTATTTAAATAAATGTATATATTACTTAAATTAGATGTGTTTATTTGTTTGATATGTTTTTGTTTATTATTCCAGAAAATACGCACGCGCGACGCTGGCACAGCTTGAGGCCTACATCCAGTTTGTGGAGGAACATCCAGAGTTTTTAGCGGGAAAAAACTCTCCCGATGCACCACAGCGTATGCAGGAGCTGTGGGAAGAGTTAAGTGCACGGCTTAACTCACTGATGGGACCTACAAAGACCCCATCTGTGTGGAAAGAGGTTAGTTTAGAGAAATAAAAAAATAATGTAAATAGTAATGCAAATATAAAAATTTCAGAATCTGCGGAACTGGCGCAAGCAGCTGAAGTGCAAGGCGCGAAAAGTGCGGGCAGAAATTCAGCGAACGGGCGGTGGTGAAAACAGTGCCAAATGTCTGACCGCTTTCGAGGAACGGGCTCTGCAGTCATTAGGCACCGTAACTATTACGGGTCTAAATGGCGTAGACCTGGGATTCGGAGGCGAACCAGAATGTCAAGTTCCTGATGCAGGTTGTGAGTCACCGGTCGAATTTCTCGAATCGGTGACAATATTAGCTCCGATCTCGAGCACATCACCATCACCGCCACCGCTAGTTCTGCTAGAACAGCCATCTACGCCGACGCTAAATGCGCCAGCTACAACTCCGTCAGCCCCCCGAACGACAGCGACGCCTGCAAGAAAGAGGAGTCACCGCAAAACCCCCAGTGTGCTCGCAGGATATCTGGAGCAGGAGGCAATTTACAGAAGGGAAGAAATAAAGCTAAGACGGCAGGAGATGGAGATACGAAGGGAGCAGCATACACAAGTGTGCGGCGCGATAACTGGTTTAACAGCGGCCGTCACTGAGATGAATGCGCTACTGCGCTCATTTCAGGGAGAGGGGTAACTTCTATATTATTTAATTTTGTATTTCTTTAATTACAGGTTTTTTTTTACTTTTTTTGTACATATGTATATATTGTTGTTATATGAGTTTATATTTTTAAATAAGCTCGACTGAATTTTGTCTTTTTTAGTTTTTCTTTTTTTCAGAAATAAAGTGCCAGTGGGTTTTTATTTTTGTTTTCCCACTTTAAAAAAAATATTGTTTTTATTTTAAAATTAGGAATTTTATTAATCAATCAATTTTATTTCCGTAACATTTACATTGTTCGAATAATTGATTGGCGTATTCTTTCACCTTCTCTGTGTAAACTGGAGCTTGCATACTCTACTGGTCCTTCGTGATTTTCGACAACTTCTTCAACTTGTACATCACTTTCTGGAAAACGGGCCATCATAATATTGTGCAAAATCGCACATGCGTTGGCAATTGAGCCTACAGTCTCTGGGCTGTAATGCAAAGTCCTGTGTTTTGAAAGGCATCGAAAGCGAGACTTTAATACGCCAAAGCTCCTTTCGATGACATTGCGGGCCTTGCAATGCATTTTATTATATTTCAATTCCTGCTGTGTTGTAGTTGTAGATAAAGGTGTCATAAGCCATGGCTCCAACGGATAACCCTGATCACCCAAAAGTCAGCTACCTCGCTGAGACCACACAAATGACCGCACACGTGAAGTTGTCCATATACCCGAATCATGCACCGAACCTGGAAATCTTGCACAAAAAAATAAAAATTTAAGAGTATCATCGCACACAGCTTCTGTATTTAAACTATAATAACCTTTTCTATTCATGAAGAGGCTGCACGGTTTCGTCGGGTCATTGGAGGGCGGACAAATAACCGGGATATGTGTGCAGTCTATTGCACCAATGACACCTTTCAAGCCGAACTTAGAATAGAAACCTGCTTTTATTCTTAACTGCCTTTCTTGTGTTGTGGGAAACGAAATTTCCGAGCCTTTTCGCTTCACAATAAGCCAAGATATGTATCGCAATGTACGCGACACTGACGCTTGACTCATTGGGACTACATAATTGTTTCCCACACACTTTTGATAGGAGCCATTCGCGAAAAAATAGAGCGTCGTGAAAAACCGCACACCAAATGGCAGCGATGTTTGCTGCTTGTCGAATGGCTGCAATTCAGCAATCAATGTGCGGCAAATGTCTTTTGGAAGTCGAAAATCGCCTTCAAATTGGGGATCGGCTGTTTCAAAAGGATCATATGCATCCCGCAAAGTCCTTAAATATTGTCTTCTGGCGTTGCGCTGGTCATCTTCCTCCTCCTCTTGCAACAAAAGCAGGGCCAAAATATTCGGAATTTTCGCAGTTTATATAAATGTATATATATTTTTTTGTTAATTTAATTAATTTACAAAATTATTTACTATGAAATTAACCCGCGAAACACAATTTGCAAATTTGACAGAAATAGGTAAATATATTTGATCAGCTGATTAATATTTGCCATGGCGAATTTGAATTTACCCACCCCAACACGAGCGAAAATATTTACACCACTCTCAGTGATGGCAGATTGATACACAATTTTACCATGGGTAACTAATCACCCGAAGCTTTTAATTTGCCATATGGGAAATATTTTACACGGTGGCAGAATCGACACATAAGCGTTTAATTTCGACTGAACAACATGGCTTTATGTCGGGTAGGTCTACCGTAACAAACCTCTCAGTTTTCTCCGAATTTTGCCTGTCTGCTTTTAATAATCGAGTTCAAGTTGATGGAGTTTATACCGACTTTTCCAAAGCTTTCGATAAGATCAGCCATTCAATTTTAGTTTCAAAATTAGCAAGCCTTGGCTTTCACCCAATTTTTCTTTCTTGGATAAAATCATATCTCTCGTCCCGCAGATGTACCGTCGTGGTAGATAATGCGCCTTCCCGTCCATTCATTGCGTCCTCTGGTATTCCCCAGGGGAGCATTTTAGGCCCCCTTCTATTCATTATCTTTATTAATGATATATCTAGCTGTTTTAAGCATTCTCAATTTTTACTATATGCTGATGACTTGAAAATATTCAGGACTATTTCAAGTAATTCAGATTCTCTTAAGATCCAGTCGGATCTTGATAATGTTGCTTTCTGGTGTAGAAAGAACCAATTACATTTAAATATAAAAAAATGTTTTCATGTTTCATTCGCCAAATCTCGCTCCCTTATTGCTACTTCATATTACATCAGTGGCTCTCAGCTATGACAGTGGGCGAAATTTGCGATCTCGGTGTGGTCTTCGATTCTAAATTCTTATTTCATAGCCACCTAAACTCCACTATTGCCAAGTCATATTCTATGCTTGCTTTCATTCGCCGATTCAGTTCAGGTTTTAGTGATCCTTACACCTTGAAACTATTTTTTACTTCACTTGTACGCTCTAAATTAGAATACGCAGTCTTCATCTGGAAGCCATACTTTGAACGCCACATATTGAGACTCGAAAGAATTCAGAAAACGTTTATCAGGTTTGCCCTACGCTCTTTACATTTTAGTGACCCGCTTCCTTCTTATAGCGCTAGGTGTCAGCAAATTAACTTAAAATCTCTAAACTCTAGAAGGACTATACTTTCTCTCACTTTTGTCTTTGATATCATTCGAGGTGCGATTGACTGTACATTCTTACTAGAACGTGTTCACTTTAACATCCCTTCAAGGAACCTTCGTAATCATGATACTTTTTTCCTAGAACGAACAAGAATGCTATATGCAACTAATTCTCCTATTTTAAGGACTCTAAATGAATATAATAAAATCATGAATTCCACTGCACTTGATTTCTATTTACCAAAAACTAAATTTAAGCTTTTGTTAAATGAATTGGTTAAGTAATTATTAACTGTGTCTTTCTTTATCACAATAATCTGTGAGAAACTTTTATATTTTTTAAATTATATATGTATATTGAATAAATAAATAAATATCGCGTTTTTTTATTTATTGAAAATTGCCGTTATATGAGAGGTGGGCGTGGTTTTTGTCCGATTTTAACAGTTTTCGGAACGACGGACGGACGCACATACAGACATGCCTTAGTCAAATTCGCTATTAATTCTAAGAATTTTGTTATATATGTACATATATGCCTAATCTATCTCAGTTATTTTATGCTGTTAAAACAACCATTAGGTGAACAAAGTTATAATATATAGTGGACACCAGTGCTCTCGGGTATGAAAAGCTGTAAACGAGGCGACTGTCGAAGCGAAACGTTTTGTTTGCTTCAACGGCTGTCTCATGTGTATATACCATAATATACATATGTATGTATTATATTAACCAAAGGCCTACAAGTGAGTGTCAAAGTTTGACAAATATTTGTTTGTATGCGCTTAATTACATATCTTTTAATACATTTATATTTTGTTGTAGGCTTTCTCATGACCGCAGTTCGTGCTTCATCTAGACGCTCTTTGAGCACTGACTCGCGAATGCTTATTGGAATTATTGCAGATTCGGTAAAAAAACATATACATAATTTAACTTCATAAATTCTGAAATGTATAAAATATGTTTCATAGGAAACGGCCATAGGGTTTTTGCTGGCTGGTATTGGGGAAGCTTCTGGATCCCAAACATTTGATAAAAATTTCATGGTCGTCACGAAAAACACAGCTATACAAGATATAGAATATTTTTTCGCATATTTATGCAGTCGAAAAAATATAGGAGTAATTTTTTTGGCAAGTGATATGAGAAAGTTACTGACTCAGGCTATATCACGTGTGACTAAAACCATTCCTATTATTTTGGAAATTCCAACCAAACACATAATTGTTCATTCTCTTCAAATTAACCAACAGTGTTCAAATAAAAAATATATAAATACATATTAAAAAATATTCATTCATTATTTATTATGGCAAATTAGTACATTAAGATATTGAAATCTTTTATAATACAAAAAATTTCAGCGCAATAATAACAAGACATAACACATCTTAAAATAAGGTAATGGGTAGTACATACATAAATAAGCAATAATACTTATAATTTAAATGACAGGTTTGTAATAGTCCCTTTAGCAATATAGAGTTAACTATGTTATAATAAAAATTAGTTACAAAAATATGAATAAATTATGACTATAACGGAAGAGGGTGTATCTATTAAAGCTTAGTACTGAAATAATCATAGATAGATTGTTTAAAGTTCTTTTTGTTTATCTTCTTTCTAATATTGGCAGGGATAGAGTTGCAAATGCGGATAGCGTTAACGAAGAACAGCCTTGCTGACGCCAATGAGGTAAACTGAGGACTATAAGGTCCATATTGCGGAGAGATTTGGTAAAGTGATAATCTTATATAAAAATATACAATTGTTGGCCTAGTGATACTCTGAGATCTCACAGCTTAAAAGTCGGTGCTTCCATTGCGAAATATGTTCAGATCAGAATACGTTATAATTGGGATAATTAGCTGTAAAACAAGACGACGTCTTGTTTGCAAGGAGTATAGAACCCAGATTGCCGTAGATTCCTCATATATCGTGCTTACTGTTTTGTATTGTTATTTAAAATATTTATTTATTAATATTTAATTAATATAAAAATAATAATCCATTTTTTTATTTACTATATTAAAAGGGTTTATTCTAAAATTATTTTTTGAAATTTATTGCTAATTAAAAAGTTATTAATTAATTTTTAATTAATATAAAAATAATAACCCATTTTGTTTATTTAATTATAAAAATGGTTTTTTATTATAAAATTAAATATTTAAATTTTATTTTAATAATGTTAATAATTATAAAAAAAATTATTTTAGAATTTATTTATTTATACATATATGTAATTAAATAATTTTGTTAAAATTTATAAAATAAAAATTTTTGTATAGTAACAAAAGTTTAATAATATAAAACTTAGTCCTTTTTTTAAATATATTAAAATAAAAATTTGAATTATACTTGAAAATTATTTATTCAATTTAACTAAATTAAAATAATAGGGGTATTTTATTATTTAGTTTTTAATGAATAAATAAAGAATATTATATTGGTTAATAATTACTTATTTATATTAACTTATAAATAATTTTATTTAGAATTATTTATTTATTTCAGAAATTATAACATAAATCTGTTTTATTTTTAATAAATTTGTTTTATAATTATTCTATTTAAAATATTAACTTAAAAGTTAAATAATAGGGGTATTTAACTTAAATTAATAGTTATTAAATTAATTATTAATTAATATTTTTAAAATCTTCATTAGGAAAATTAAAAAAAAAATTATGAGGGGGAATTTACTTTTATAAAATTATTTTAATTATAATTATTTATTTTTTATTAATACTATAAAAATTTGATAATGTAATATATAATAAATAATTTATATTTTTAAAAAATTTTATTTCAATATAGTAAAGTTTCATTTTAGCTTAAAATTTTGTTATTGATTTATTTTATATGTAAATTTTTGTGTTGACATGATCAGTACAAGTGTTATACATTGGTAACACACAAGATTCAGCACAATTTAAATAAAGACCATTGTCACTAGCCCATCTGGAGACTGTGGATAGCGCCACATTAACATTAGCACAAAGACGGTCGCCTTGATTAACAGGTCCAGAAAAGTAAAACTGTATATCATCTGCATAAGGATGTAGATTTGCAATTCGGCAAACGTGGAAAATATCATTTAAAAATAAACTGAAAAGCAACGGTCCAAGAATAGAACCTTGGGGTACACCAGCAGTCTCCGCTTTCGAAAGGTCAACATCAATTCACACTCGTTGAAATTTTTAGATATACATATGTACATACATATAGCAGAGAATTAATATGAGACAGAAAAGGGTTCAGTTAGGATGACGGTGTGAATTGTCCATCAATATTTTTTGGCTTACTTCACCATTGCAATGGCGGCTGGGAAAATCCGAGAGTCGGAAGTTAACAGGGCTGAGCGAAGATACAATTTGTTTAACAGAATATGATTTCTGATAAAAGTGAATTGTTTTGGCTCGAATTTTTGATTTTGCTAAGATATAAATATAACTTGATGGAAACTTCTAAATAATTGATTGGACGTGCAATTTGACTTTACATAAATATGCACATGATAAGAATGAGTCAATTGTGCTTATAAGTATGTGCAGTATGCAAACATATGCCATAAATAACTTTATTCACTTGCTGTTTTGCCGTTTTCTATTTTGTATGAAAAATTGTATGAAATTTAATAAAAGGGGACGAAACTTAAGAAATGCCTCTTATTGTTAGGCATAAAATGCAGAAAATTAGACGAACCTTATCATCATATGTATTTATGTAATGGAAATGCAAACATTAATGCAACAATTCGAGGTGGGATGGTATGTGCTGATACATTTATATACATATGTACCTGTGTATGTGCATAGTAGATTTTAATATCAAAATAAATGCTTATGTGCGTAGATATGTACATACATACATACATATCATAGCTGGGTACTAATGATTAGAAGACCTAATGATTAGCTAATCGATTAGATGTTCTTATTTTGCAAACTAATCGATTAGTTATGATTAGTTGATCATTTTTAACTAATTCTAATTGATTAGAATTAGTGCTAATCAAAAATCTAATCACGATTAGTGACGATTAGCAATTCTAATCAAAACTAATCAAAACTAATCAAAAAAAAAATTGATTAGATTTCTTGATTAGTTTTGATTAGTTTTGATTAGTTTCAGTAATTTAAACAAACTTTTTCCACATTAGATAAAAATTGTCCGTGAATAAAAGCTTTGATCCAATTTGTCCAACGGCACACGTCCTCTTTGCACTCACAGCTGCTTCTTCATCCGCTTCTAGACTTCTCTTCCGACTCACCTTTGGTAAGCTGTAGTTAGGATCCGCGAACACATCATCTGATGAAAAATCTTCATCCACATAAATATCTGACATATCCATTACTAAAATGCAGCAAATATTTGTTAATATTTTTTATAATAGGTATGCGTTTATTGAAATATTTATAATGAATAATTTTTTTATATTGTATAAAAATTACAATAACAACTTTTGCCTAAAGCAAACCCAATCTCACTAATATATCACACTTTCAAAAAACATGCCGTATATCAATTTTAACACTTTCATATATTACTTACCAGTTATTTTAAACAATTTTAATATATTTTTAAACAAAAATACAAAAAAACCAAACAAATTTAACCTCCGAAACGAAACTAATAACACGTTGTACAAAATGTAAACAATATGCAAATGACAGCTGTATGTATCATTTTTGCAACAGGGTGACTCACGCATTCGCAGATTGCAATTGCCTACATTATGTAGAACTGTTGACATTACGTACAATTGCTTACACATACATATATTCAACCTGAAAATGAAATTTTTTATTAAATGCTATTAAATTACTGAAACTAATCAAAACTAATCAAAACTAATCAAGAAATCTAATCATTTTTTTTTTTGATTAGTTTTGATTAGTTTTGATTAGAATTGCTAATCGTCACTAATCGTGATTAGATTTTTGATTAGCACTAATTCTAATCAATTAGAATTAGTTAAAAATGATCAACTAATCATAACTAATCGATTAGATTGATTTTTTTTGCTAATCTAATTGATTTCTAATTCTAATCAAATTTCCCCAGCTTTGATACATATCTATGTATCTATGTGTATAGGAAATGTATGTACTTATTTTATAAGCGTTCGTTATCATACTTGAGTATATGCATACACATATAATATGCATACACATATGTATGTACAAGTTAAATAAAACAAAGAGTTTTATTTTACTGCGGGTGCTGGGGAAAGCAGCACGACCGCGTTTATTGCGAGATTCTGACAAAAAGAACTGTGGTTTACAATATTTTACAGTTTTTATACTAAATCTAAGCCTGCGCTGCAAGTGCATTTTGTCGTTGCGGCCTTATTCCATTTCCTTTGTTGTTGCCATATGCTTGCTGTGGCAGTTCTGCTTGCGCAACTTGTGTGTGGTCGCCGCATGCTATAGTGCTGCGCTGGTTTTCCTCTAGTTGCTGACCTACCCCATTGCGTTCCACTTTACGCAGACGTAAACATGTGCAGTATCGGCTTCGTTTGAGTTGACGTTTTGGTATTTAACTGTGTGTCAACTAATTTATGATTGGTAATCATATTTCGGACGATATGTGCGCTGTTGGATCTTCCGGGAATGTTTTGTTCTTAGCGACGTGTGCGATATCGGCTTTGCTTGAGTTGACTTTTTGGTATTTAAATGTGTGTCAACTAATTTATGATTGGTAATCATATTTCGGGCGATATGTGCGCTGTTGAGTCTTCCGGGATTGTTTAGTTTTTAGCGACGTGTGCGGTATCGGCTTTGCTTGAGTTGACTCTTTGATATTCGAATATGTGTCAACTCAATGCGGCTAATTTATGGTGCTTTCTTAAGTGCTTCCCTTTTGGTTTGTTGGGAATGGTCTATTTCTTGTGAATGCTTCTATTTCTGTTGACTTGGGTGGTATTGAACAAGTGGTTAATTTATTGGTGAATGGTCGGTCGTGTTACGGGCGACCTGGGAGGTGCTGCCTCGGCTTGGGTGGTATTGACTTATCCTAAGTTAAATCTTCCCCCCTTAAGTCGATTGTCCTCAATCGGTATTGTTGTAGTGTACAAAACGTTGTGGCGTAGTTTTTAGCTGCGTATTTGTTATGGCGTAGTTTTTAGTTGCAGGAATGGGCCAGTTGTTACGTTTGCAGTATTTTGAGATTGTGATTGCAGTTCAGGCGATATATAAAAATTTTTCTTATATTTATTTATACAAATAAAGATAAAAATTATTATGATGATAACCAATACGATTAATAAATCTGAGCCTAAACTAATTAAATGCACATTTTTGTTGTTTTTCAGTAATAATTATATATTCTTTTCTTGGTTTATTTGCTCTACATAAAGTTTTTCTAATTTAAGTTCTGTCACTGTAGTATTTGAATTTGATTTAATTTTTGTAATTTTATTTGGTAATATAAACGTGTCGTTCATTGTGATTTTAATGTTTTCGTATGTTTTATTTATTGATGTTATTTTACAATTTTCAAATTTGATTAAAAAGGTTCCTTTCTGTTTAACTTTTAATTTGCTACAATTATGGGATATGCTTGAATTGAAATTTTTAAATATTAGCATTCCTGGCAATATTTCTTTAATGGTCGATTCGAATAATGGTTTTAATTTACAATTGGCTTCTTCAAACTTAAGAATATTTATTATGCAATTATCTTCTAATTTTATTAAATTTTTTTCTAATTTTTCTTTAACCTTTGTGCTATAAATATCATTATTGTCATTTATTAAAAATTCATATTCGTCTAATACTATTGACATGTTTTTTGAGTCTGGAATTTGTTCAAATCTTATTTTGGAGAGAATGTTAGAGGAATATTGCGGAATTAGCAAGGTTATAATAATATTGTTATTCTGAAAAATGACTGCGACTCGTATGTTTTTGTAACTGTCGAAGTCATCGATAAGGTCAAGTTCAGTATGCGTAAGTATATCTGTTGGTATTATGCCTATTTTGCTTGAAAAAATTACTTGTCCGATGTCGTTTATATGACTCTGTAATAGCGATATGTCGTTATTTATCTGATATATGTGTTTAATAAACTCTAATTCGTCCTCTATGTTTTTGATTTTGTTCTGTATCGTCTTTTTGAATATGTATGTTTATGTAATTTTGGATAAGAGTTTGTTGTTTATTTATGTGTGTAGTAATGTTATTAATTTGGTCGGTTAAAAGTTTATTAGCGTAAATTAGCTTATTTACGTTGTCTGCCGTATCCTGGGCATTATTTTGCATTTTGTCTAATGTACTAATTATCTGTTGCTCGTCGTCACTGTCCATGCAACCTGCAATATATTTTAGTCCTTTGCCTAAAATATTTACTAAACCTCGTTTTGCTTTAGTGTGTGGGTATAGATAGCTTATTTTTGCCTTGAGTAGTATAAAATTTTTATTTACCGTGTCCAGTAACTGTCTGTCTTCAAAGTTTGTTGATGTCAGGGCTTCGATATTTTCTTCGATTAACCAGGTTGTCTCGCCGTAAGCTGTCAAGTTGATAAAATGAAGAACTTTATTGTAGTGACTTATGGTCTTCTGCTCTCCAATTTTGATGGGTATATAGCCATTGTTGTTTGCCAAATCTTGTATATCGATCTGTTGGGCGACGGCGATGAATATTGATGCCAAAATCTGGGTGACTATGTTCATCTTCATTTTGGTTATTAGAAAGGGTTTTTTCCGCAGATGATAACTACAAGGATTTAACTTTGTTTAATATTATTTTTGTGTACTATTCTTCCTGGCTGTGTTTTGACTGTGGTGTTTTAATTTTGTGCTACTATTTCTTTTTTATATCTAGATGTTAATTTATTTCCTAATCTCCACGAAAAACGAAATTTATTTCACCTTGATGATACTGTTTTAATGCTACTCTATTTTTATTATGGTAAGCGAGATCGGAGATCTGCTTTTTCCTAAGTTTACCTGTTGTTTCTAATCTATGCTTATCTAATAGAAGAGGATCGCTATTAACTCTTCTCCCAAAGAATGTTTCTATTGGTTTTTCCCCAGTTGTGGAATGTACTGAGTGATTATACTCTTTCACAGATCTTTCTAAAAGTTCGTTAAAAGATTGGTGAGTATTCTCGCACTGGAGGCATCGCATTATTTCTTGCAATGTGGAGTGGAATCGTTCCACTTGTCCGTTAGAGGAACTTGTGTTTGGCGCTGTTCGGTGTATTTCTATACCGAACTCGTTTTCCATCATAAAATTTATTGTCTCTGATTTGAATGACTTCTCATTGTCCACTGTTTCTGGTACAAGAGAGAAAAGAATGTCCCTTAAAGGTTGCTTTATATCCTCCGCTGCTTTAGACTTGATAGGTTTTACAACTGCGTATTTAGAAAATTTATCTATTGCGGTTAAAATTAGTTGTCTTCCCATGTGGAGTATGTCGATATGGACTATTTGTCCTGGGAATGCGGGGATAGGAGTGGCCTGAATTTTTGGCTTAGCCGGATGCCGGTCATATTTATTTTCTTTGCATATCGTACAGATTTTAATAATTTTCTTAATTTTGCTGGCCATCCCCGGAAAATAATATTTTCTTAAAATTTGTATTTTATTTTCCCTAGAATTTCTGTGTGCTCTGCTATGCTCCTTAATTATAATGTCTTGTTGATCCTGATTGCTTATTATGTCCTCTACCTGTACCTGAGAAAATCTAACTTTGTATTTGCCAAAATGAATCGGATACAGTTCCTGTATTATTCCCATTGTATTCTCTTCGGCTTTGATGCAATTTATTACAGATGGGTTTAGATACTTTTTTAAAATTTGAATTAAATTGTGTTGATAATAGTTTGATTCCGTTATAATGTGTCGATGATAAGTAGGGAATACTATTTTAAATTTATAATTGGGTGATATACCCTTATTGAGGAAAATTTGATTTTTAAACGCATTTATCGGAGTTTCGACACTACATATTAAATTGTGAGATGAGCTTTCATCTGAATTCGTTGCCGTTGATAGCGTGTTTACTTGGGATGTCTGTGGCGGAATTCTTGATAAAGCATCGGCTACTACATTTGCTTTGCCGGGCTTATATATTAATTCATAGTCATATTCCTCAAGAATTGACTTCCACCATTTCATCTTGCTATTATTGTTTTTGTTGCTTAGCGCATATGTTGATGGTTGATGGTCCGTTGTAATTTCAACTTTGCTGGAACCATATAGATAATTTCTGAAGGTGTTCAGTGCCCATATTATTGCCAAGAGTTATTTCTCGTTAGTGGCATAGTGCTCTTCAGTTTTGCTTAATGTTCGCGATATAAAAGCTATCGGTCTATCACTTTGTGATAATACTGCGCCTATGGCGAAGTGTGAAGCGTCCGTTGCCAATTGAAATTTTTTTTTTTAAATCTGGATTGGCAAGGATAATGTCTTCGGAAATTAATGAGTTTTTAATTTTCCTGAAGGATTCTTTCGCTTCATTGTTTAAATAAATCTTTGTATTGGCAGATTTATTTTTTGAAATTCTCCCGTCTTCCCCTCATTGGTTTAGCAATCTTTGCATAATCTTTCACAAATTTGCGGTAATAACCAGACAGTCCTAGGAAGCTGCGGAGTTCTTTTAAGCTTCGCGGCTCTGGAAAGCTTGCAATAGCTTCTACTTTTTTTGGATTGGTTCTTATGCCAATCGGAGTAATCACATACCCTAAAAATTCCGTTTCTTATTTAAAGAAATCGCATTTATCCAACTGAACTTTCATGTTGGCATTTTCTAATGTTTTGAATATTTTCTTAATATCCTCGTAATGTTCCTTTTCAGTCTTGCTGAAAATTATTATGTCGTCGATATACACGTAGCAGCGTTTGCCGATGTGTTCTCTTAGTATATCGTCCAATGCGCGTTGGAATATTGATGGCGCATTTTTTAGGTCAAAAGGTAAACGTGTAAATTCGTATTTACCATTATTAATAGAGAATGCGGTTTTTTCTATGTCGCCTTTCCTTAGTGGAATCTGATGAAAACCACTTTTCAAATCTAATACCGAGAAGTAATTACTTTCACCTAATTGTGATATTACCTCCGATATTTCAGGAATTGGATACCTGTCTGAAATTGTGACGGCGTTCAATTCCCTATAATCAATGACCATACGGTATTGCTTGTTACCTGTTGAATCCTCTTTTTTTGGGACTACCCATACAGGAGAGTTATATGGTGATCTGGATGGTCTTATTATGCCATCGTTCAGAAGCTGTTTTACCTGGCGTTCCACCTCTGATTTCAGGGTTGCCGGATAAGGGTAAAATTTTGAATATATAGGTGTATCTGTTGTTGTCCTAATTTGACCAACAACTTTGGTTGTATATGTGAGCTTTTCGTCGGGTTCAGCGAAAAGCTTTGGGTGCATTGTTGCTATTTCTTCCACGATGCTTTTCTGTTTAAATGACAGCCTATTTTCATTAATTGCATTAACGCATTGCGTGGGCAGTTGTTTAAGGTGGACTTTATGACCATTCCTTAATATCATACAATTTTCGGCTGTATGTATTACCGCTTTTAAACTTTTGAGGGTATCATTTCCTATGATGCCATCGAATACTTTTAATTCGGGCATTAGATACAATTTTATTCTGTCGCTAATATCAAAAAATTGAGCATATGTGTGCTCTTTTATTTTTATTTCTCCAGCTATCGAGTTTGCATAGAATGGAGTCTCGTTTGGTATACGCTTTTTTACCAAATCGGGCTTAACGTAATTTTTGCTAGACCCTGTGTCTATGAGAAATTTCAAAGTGTTTCCGCTCTCCACCTTAGCTTCGAAGTATGGTAGTGAAGAGCTCATTATACTAAAAAATTAAGGTAGCTTGACTCACCTAAGTGCTCTTCGTTTTGCACAACTTCTGCTGGTGATGCGTTTATGTGATACAACCTTTGATTTTTGTTTTTTTGATTATCCTCAAATTGGCCTGGTCTTTTCCCAGCTTGGGTATTTTGTTGAGGTTTGTTCATATAATTCACGCGGCGTGAATGCATGGTTTGATCTACATCCATTGGCTCTGGTCGCGGTTGAGGTTTGGGTGGCCTGGGTGGCGCGTTTACGTTAGTACTTGCGTAACGCTTGGTTTGCCAACCTTGTTGGTTTGGTTTTGGGTCGTGCGTTAACTGAGGGTAAAAGCTTTGTGGTTGTATCCGTGGAGGATATTTTTTCGAAGTGGTTTGGGGTTTTTGGTACGACTGCCTCACGTTATTGGCATAGTTCGTCCTAAAACTTTGATTGTCCAGTTTTTGGCACAAATGGAGAGCCTGCGGTAAGTCGACAGGTTCCTTCATACCTAGCAATCTTGGTAGGTCCCCGTTTAAACCTCTTATGAAAGTGTCTAACGCTTTGTTTCTATATGACTGCGTTAGCATACATAACGTTTCGTTGCTCATTCCCTCGCAACCCAATTTACTTAAAATCAACGAGAGGTGTTTATATACCTGTTGATAAAATTCAGATGTCGTCCTGTTACCTTGTACTAATGTAGTCATCTGGTATTCCAGGGTGGACAAGTCGCGTCTGTCTGCATAGTGCATGGCCAAGCATTTTGTTATTGCCGGCCAATCGAGTGGAGTATTGTAGGACTCCAGTGCTGTGTCGGCATGGCCAGTTATTTTATTTCTAACCACGCTTAGGATTCCATAGTATTTTGGAGTCCCCTTTAGTGGTTCGTACACATCAAGTATACGATCCACGCTTTTTTCCATGAGTTAAATTCTCCTGGACGGCCTGAAAATTCTTTAAGACACTTTACCACATCTGGTATTTTGTCTAATTCGCTAAGGTTCCCTCTGTGTCCTTCCTCTATCGTTTGGTCAACTGCTGTGGCCAAAATTGCCTTTGGGTTTAAGACCGTTTGAACTACTTGTGGTCCTTGTTGTCTCAGAACATTAGCTGCTATTTCAGATATGACGGCTGTCAGGTCATTCATACTCAACTGTGCATTATGTGGTGCCTGAAGCGCTGGGGTGCTCTGAGAAAGACTCGGAGGTCTGCTTAAGTTACTAGGATTTGCCATTTTTTAACCTAATTTCCTGTTTAATAAAATATCGATTTTTCCCCCTTTTTTAAGTTTGAATTTGCACCTTTATTTTATTTATTTATTTTACTTATTACTTTAAAAATTAAATTCGTTAGGGTACCTTTTCCTCGCTACCTGAAATAGACGGATAAGTTCCTCTTCTACATTGTCTCGGTTATTGAAGTCCTCTACAGTGGCTATTTTATCTTCACCTATGATTTGGTATATTTGGGTCATACATTGAATTTTTTCATCGTCAGTTGGTTCTGTGTGAATGTTTTTTATTTCCTTCCCGGAAATTTCGTCTAATTCTATCTGGGCTATTATTTTATCTAATTCGTCAAAATCTATGTTTGTCGGTAGTGCGCCCGTCATTTTTGTAAGATTACTAGACTTTATTTTAATATTTTATTATTATTATTTTTTTTCACTTTTTGATCCCTTCTAGGAAAGGAGGCTTTTATACTCTGGAGGGTCTGGAATTCAGAATCGCAGAATTAAGCTTATATTATAATCCGGAGTTACGGATTGGTCTAGTGATGTTATGGGCTGTACAAGCCGTGTTTTATGGTATTTTTCTTTTATTGTTAAATTATATGAACCTTTGCTAATTGGTCCGCTATAACAAATTTTAGCAATTTCCTAAATATTACTGTGTACAATTTGTAACTAATATAGTAAATAACTTATTTATAATGTTTCGTCTTACTCTATTGACTGCCTCTGCTGCGACCTCCAGTTGTAGTTACTGTTGTTAACGTGCCGGTGCAGCGCTCGTTGTCCTTGCTGTTTCTGTGTTGCCCGCAGCCTTGGTTATAGATGATTATTTTTTATTTTTTCTCACTTTTTAGGAGCTTTCCCTTTTTTTTTTTGAAATTGTTATTTCTTCCTTTTGTTTTTTCTTTTTTGGAAAATGTCTATTGTTTTTTCATCAGAGTTTTTCAATTATAAGTGTTTTTTTCTTAATTATTTTTTCTTATAAACATTCGGTTTTTCACTTGTAAGAGTTTTCTTTATTTTTTGTTTTTTTATAGTGAAGGCTGGTACGTGGTACCACCGGTTTGTCTTTGCGGCTACTAGGGGGCCTTTCACTATAATCGCGAGTTTAGTCTTTCACTCGCGGATCCTTTTGTAGGATATTCAATGTTCACACGAATCCTTACTTTGTACTTTCAGGATTTTTTTTTTCACATTTTTATTTATGTTGTTTTTTCACGGGTCCTTACTTTTTATTTTCAGGATTTTTTTCACTAGAGTTCGCGAGTCCTTACTTTATGTTTTCAGGGCTTTACTTTTTGCGTTCGCGAGTCCTTACTTGGCGTTTTCAGGACTTTTTACTTAGCGCGTTCGCGAGCCTTGAGACTTTTGCTCGGGCGCCAGTTAAATAAAACAAAGAGTTTTATTTTACTGCGGGTGCTGGGGAAAGCAGCACGACCGCGTTTATTGCGAGATTCTGACAAAAAGGATTGTGGTTTACAATATTTTACAGTTTTTATACTAAATCTAAGCCTGCGCTGCAACTGCATTTTGTCGTTGCGGCCTTATTCCATTTCCTTTGTTGTTGCCATATGCTTGCTGTGGCAGTTCTGCTTGCGCAACTTGTGTGTGGTCGCCGCATGCTATAGTGCTGCGCTGGTTTTCCTCTAGTTGCTGACCTACCCCATTGCGTTCCACTTTACGCAGACGTCTGACTGGACACTTGTTCAGTGCAGTTGAATTATGATGGGTCATCATATTTCGGGCGGCACATGCGCTGTCGCAATATTTTCGGCAACATGTGCAGTATCGGCTTCGTTTGAGTTGACGTTTTGGTATTTAACTGTGTGTCAACTAATTTATGATTGGTAATCATATTTCGGACGATATGTGCGCTGTTGGATCTTCCGGGAATGTTTTGTTCTTAGCGACGTGTGCGATATCGGCTTTGCTTGAGTTGACTTTTTGGTATTTAAATGTGTGTCAACTAATTTATGATTGGTAATCATATTTCGGGCGATATGTGCGCTGTTGAGTCTTCCGGGATTGTTTAGTTTTTAGCGACGTGTGCGGTATCGGCTTTGCTTGAGTTGACTCTTTGATATTCGAATATGTGTCAACTCAATGCGGCTAATTTATGGTGCTTTCTTAAGTGCTTCCCTTTTGGTTTGTTGGGAATGGTCTATTTCTTGTGAATGCTTCTATTTCTGTTGACTTGGGCGGTATTGAACAAGTGGTTAATTTATTGGTGGATGGTCGGTCGTGTTATCCTAAGTTAAATTACATACATAAATATCCACAAATATGTATGTATGTAAGTGCGTATATGTACATACATATGTGTATATATAAGTTAGCACCCAATAAGCTAGCCACTGCCAACAACAACAACTACTCCAAAGCAGAGGAATGCAGGTGAGTCGACACCTTGCTTGAAGGCCATACTGCACGCGCAAGCCAAAAGTGCTGACGACGCGTCTACGCTCCCGTGGGAAAGGAATGTCCACAGTTCCGGCGAACCACAGCGGCAGCGCAGCTTTAGAACTAAGCTTTAGACTTAGGTAAAGTAGATTAAGAAAAACAGTTGTATTTTGGATTCATTAATAAACGGAGCGCTGTCAGCTCCTCAAAATTATATTTTTTTCAACTCCGCGTAACCCGCGTACCTAATTGGCGCCCGAGCAAAATTGCTTGGCCGGTGAAGTTAAAGAAGTGCCGCTAGAATAAAAAAGCGCCACAAATAAGTTAACAATTAAAAAAAAAAAAAGTGCCGCTAGAATAAAAAAGCGCCACAAATAAATTAACAATTTTAAAAAAGTGCCGCTAGAATAAAAAAGCGCCACAAATAAACTAACAATTTTAAAAAAAGTGCCGCTAGAATATAAAAGCGCCACGAATAAATTAAAAAGTGCCGCCGAAAAAGATATAAAGCGCCACAAATAAATTGACACGAGAACAGCCGCCCCAGGATGAGGACTACCATTTTATTGTAAGTTTTAATATCGTCAAGTAAAATTATTGTTAAGTGAAAACATTGTGTTAAGAAAGAAATTTTGCAAAAATAAAATATTGTGAAAAATACATAGAATTTTTAAGAAATTGAGGAAAAGATAAAATTGTTCAAAAGAAAGAAATTGTTCAAAGGAAAATTATTGTTAAGTGAAAACATTGTGTTAAGAAAGAAGTTTTGAAAAAAAATAGATTAAATAGATTCTAAAAAATTAATAAAAGTTGAATAAAGAGATATTTTAAATTAATAAAAATTTACGAATGATATATTTCAAATTGACAAAATTCTACTATACCTTTATTAAATAAATAACCACATAAAAACCATTTTGAGGGAAAGTAAAATAAAATTTAATAAAACAAAGGCTCGTACAGCCTATAATATAAAAACATAAAAAGATCCGTGAACCACCTTCAAGTGACACTCCGGTTCTTATAATATACTAACTATCTTTGCGATTCACCACCTTCGGGGGGACCCTCCAGAGATCAGTAAAAATAAAAACTAAAATAAATCATATAATATTAATACTAATAATCTTTTTCAGTTAGTTATCCTTAAAGTTTTTAAAAAAAATCTACAAATATGGCTAATCAAAATAATTTAATTAGACCCCCTACGCTAGTAAATAATCCTACACCAAGCCCATCCGTTCCCAATCCACAAGTTTCTCCTGACCTAACTAACTTAATCAGGACTTTGGTGGCACAAGCCATACAAACGGACGGACAAAATATTATTCAAAGCATTATGAATAATAATGCAAACCCCATTTTCTCTGACCAAACTATAAAATAAGATTTACACAAACAAAAGTTAAAGATTTACGGACAGATGAAGAACAAGAAAACCAAGTTTTAATAGAGCACAAAAGAGCTCATAGAAATTCGGTAGAAAATAAAAAACAGCTTTTAGAAAAATTTTATTTTCCCAAAATGCTACAAAAAATTAGAACAATAGTTAAACAGTGCAGCATTTGTGCAGAAAATAAATACGATAGACACCCTAATAATACAAAGATTCAAGCCACCCCACTTCCAGAATACCCAGGACAAATAGTCCACATAGACATTTATATAGCAGACAAAAAGTTAATACTAACTGCAGTCGACAAATATTCCAAATACGCCCAAGCGAAAATTATAAAATCAAGAGCTGCAGAGGACATTAGAGAACCCCTCAGGCAGATAATTTTCAATTTTGGAGTACCACAAAATATTATAATAGATAACGAAAAGGCATTAAATTCTAACTCAATAATCTTTATGCTTGAAGACCAACTTAGAATAAAAATACATAGAATACCCCCACATACTTGTACAGCTAACGGCCAAGTTGAGCGATTTCATTCAACTTTGTCCGAAATTTTAAGATGCTTAAAATCTGAAAATACAGAAAGATCATTTAACGAACTACTAGACAGAGCAACATACGAATATAACTATTCAATACACTCAACTACAGGACAAAAACCGATTGAAGCATTTTTTGGACGCAGAATCTTTACCAACCCTGAACAATATGAAAAAGTACGACAAGATAACATACAGAGACTTAGGCAGAAGCAAGAGCAAGACTTAACACTTCATAATAAAAATAGAAAACCATTTAAAGACTATAACGTTGGACAGACAATTTACGTTAAAATTAATAAACGTTACGGTACCAAACTTACATCACGATACAGAAAAGAAATAGTAAAAGAAAATAATAATTCAACAGTTTTAACACAAACCGACAGAATAGTACACAAAAGTCTAATAAAAAATTAAAAACAGATAACCCTTCTCCTTTTAGATTTTTTGCTGCGGCAGCAACCGCAAACGTACAAATCCTTGACTATAGTTCATCCCAATTGATAACGATCGATTCCGGACCAGCAAAGCTACAGACGGGAACATTTAAAATCATACATATAATTGAATTAAACCATTACAATGACGCAATAACGAACATAGAGACCATAATCAACGGAAAACTAGCTACACATCCACTGTATCCCATTCTATCATCCCTATTAAATCAATCAAAAATATGTTTAGATAGAGTAAAAGTAAGTAAAAAAATTAAAAAAAGATCACTAGATTTTATAGGATCAGCGTGGAAATGGATCGCAGGAAATCCTGACCACAGTGACTATAATATATTAACGGAAAAAATGAATAATGTACTTGAAAATAATAACAGACAAGTAATTATAAATAAATTGATAAACGAAAAAATTAATGAATTAATTGATAACTCAAACAAAATAACAAAAAATATGAAAGAAAATAAGCAAGTCGAAAATGACATAGTTTTACAAATAAAATTTAAATTAGAAATTATTAAAGAGGAACTTATTAATACAGCCTATGCAATCCATTGGGCCAAAGCCAATATTGTAAATTCCTTTATTTTATCAAATAAGGAATTAGAAATAACAAAACATTTCGTTGAAAACGAAAATATTCCATTTATAAACATTGACGAAGCATTAGAATTTGCAGAAGTCAAAATAGCTGCAAATGAAGACAGCATAATTTATGTGATAAGTTTACCCACAACAGGGAAAGAGGATTGTAGGTCAATAGAAATTCGACCAATTAAGAAAAAATAATTAATAAATAAAATAGATTTTAAATTGATATTATCATGCTCAAACAAAATTTATGGTATATCTACCAATTGTAAATCATATAACATGCTATCAATTTGTCCACAAAATATAATAAAGGACATATCAAACGATACGTGCATAGCACACTTATTAGAAAGTAAGATTGAAAATTGTACAAAAATAAATAATGAACACATTAAATCAGTCGAAGAAATTTCAACCGACTTGATATTTTTAAATCAATTTGACAACAATGTAAGAATTAATAATGAAACTATAAGAGTTAATGGAACATATTTAATAAAATACCATAATACTAGTATAGAAATCGATGGAAAAATTTTTTATTCAAAAGAAATAACTGATAAAAAACCGTTGCCTGCAATATTGCAACCATTTTCAAACAATTGCATTTTAGAAGAGATTTTATCTTTAGAATCAATTAAAAAATTCCAATCTAATGAAACAAGTCACTTAAATTTATTGAAAAAACAAAACACTATATTTTTTTCAATAAATTTGACGTCATTTATTTTAATCGTAATTTTTATAAAACTAATTGTAAGAAAAATTATAAAACTAAAAATTAATAATACAACAGGAACAGGAAAATGAAATCGGGATCCATAATTTTGTAAGATTTTTTGTTAGTCCATCGAACGAGGACGTTCGAACTTAAGGGCGGAGGAGTTAGCACCCAATAAGCTAGCCACTGCCAACAACAACAACTACTCCAAAGCAGAGGAATGCAGGTGAGTCGACACCTTGCTTGAAGGCCATACTGCACGCGCAAGCCAAAAGTGCTGACGACGCGTCTACGCTCCCGTGGGAAAGGAATGTCCACAGTTCCGGCGAACCACAGCGGCAGCGCAGCCTTAGAACTAAGCTTTAGACTTAGGTAAATTAGATTAAGAAAAACAGTTGTATTTTGGATTCATTAATAAACGGAGCGCTGTCAGCTCCTCAAAATTATATTTTTTTCAACTCCGCGTAACCCGCGTACCTAATTTATACATATATATGTAAATATTTGCCAGCATTCATTTCATCCCTTTACCAGCGGGACATTCTGAAAAAAGTAGTAGTAATATACGGGTTCTACCCCATTTGGTGAAAGGAAATTTGGTGAAAGGAAAAGTATATACATACTGTCATACATACATATATGCGTGAGAATTTAGTGTGACCGCAAGTGTGTGTATGTTTCTTTTGCGGTTTTTAGGCGTGTGAATTTAATGTGACCAGGTGTCTTTTTTTTCGTTCGGTGTGTGCGTGTGTGCGTGTGTGCGTGTGTCTTTATTTTTTTTCGTGTGCGTGTGTGTGTGTGTGTGTGTGTGTGTGTGTGTGTGTGTGTGCTTGATAATTTTGTTAGTTTTGCTGTTTGTTTGTATGTTTATTTTGTGGTTTTTAGATAGAAGTCATGTGAGAATTTTATAGACAAGTACATAAATATGAATGTTGATAAATTTGTCTATATTTTTATTTAAAATATGAATGTATAAAAAGCCGTGATCCATTAAAAATATATTTCAGTATTAATTTTTAAAATGTTTGCGACAGTAGATGTTCAAGGCTTCAAAACATATAATAATACATTTATTATAAAGGAAATAGCTGTGGTCTTCAATAATGAAGAGTTTCATTGTTTTCACATCAAAGCTCCGTTTGAATTTTCAGATCTGAGTAAGGATTATCAACGACAAGCTAATTGGTTAATGTTACACCACCATAATTTATTATGGACCTATGGATGTGAAAACTTTAAAGCTGTAAGAAACTATTTGATGACGGCATTGAAAAACTTAAAAGTGTATGTAAAGGGAGAAGAAAAGCAAGTGTGGATAGCAGAGTTCCTACAAAAGCCGGTGTTTAACATTGAAGAGGAGAGTACAGAATGTGATGTATTGAATCTCTCTAGATTATATAATTTACACACAGATGCTGTGCGTTGTCAGTATCATTTTCATAGTGAGTGTAATGTAAAAATAAATAGACTACAAATTCGTTGTGCTTTAAAAACAGCATATATTTTGTTTAAGTACATACTGGATTGTAATTTAAATTATAATGAAATAAAACAGGATTAGAGATTTTAAGCTTAGTGTTTTTTTATTTTAAAGACTAAGAAGAAGAAGAAAAGTAAGTATATAAATACATATTTTTCAAATATCACCCTCATTTTAAATTGTTATAGAGAAGGGGATATGACACAATGGAATTTAAATTTTATATTTTATTATTGTCATTATTACTTGTTTTCAAAGCTGTCTACGGAGCACCATTTTGGCAAAAACTAGATAATAAAGGGTTTGCGATAAACCAAAACTCGAAAAGTATTCAATTTAATTTAACATTACCGAATAGTAATGATATTTTACAAATAAATATTTCATTATTATTACTTAAACAAAGTGAGCCTCTATTAACGAATTATAACGAAGAAATTGAAGTGTTGTCAACGACATCCTCATTGTCGTCATCGACCCCCATTGTAGAGATAATACAACGATCTCTACCCCCTACCAAAATAACTCAATCATATACAACAATCACACCATCGTCTATAGTTGACTTTACAACTGAAGGGAAACCTATGAGAATTTTTACTATAGATGAAGCTATAGAGGCATTTCGTAGAGAGATTATTGATAAGGAATCTGATATTGGAGGAATCATTGAGTCAAAACAAGCATTTTATCGACATTTCAAATTGGAATATGATAATTTTGATATACCCATTCGTTGTACTTATGATAGCAGATATATTGACAAACTGTTGAGTATCAAGTGCTTTGAATATCGTGAAATTGAAACTGAACGAATTCTAAGTAATGGTGACATTGAAAAGGTTCTAGTCCAGGATACTTCATATAAAAGACCAAATGTAGAAATAATTGATGTAAAAAACTATAGACAAACATATAATATGGTCATTGTATAACATATTGTAGACGTATATACATTACAAAAAAAGATGACATTAACTAATTTAATAAAAATTCTACTTCTACACCTGTTGTATTTAACTTATGTAACAAGCTATTATTATAATCAATTTATGAATCAAAACCAAAATATAAGCAGCTTTAGAAATTTTGAAAATAGTAAACAGGCTAGTTTTGAATACAATATTCCAAACACTTCTTTACGTTTAAAAATAAATGTGACAATTCAGTTGATAGATCAAAGTTTTCCTGAGCTGAACCCCCAATTATTAAAAACAACAACAACAACAACGCAGAGCCCTTGGGGATCTTTTAGACCAACTTACCCCGACCAAAGGACTGAGTCGCATAGTGTGAAAAGAAGTGTATACACCATACTCGAGGCTATTGACGTTTTTAAAAAAGATTTGGTTGAAAAGGAAAAAAGAATTGGAGGTATTCTTGAAAGCCCAGGGGTTTTTTATCGACATTTCAATTTAGTTTACGATAATTGTGAAATTCGAATTAAATGCTCTTATTATAGCAATTATGTGAAGCGTACTCTAAATATCTATTGTTTTGAATTTTCGGAAAACAATACGGAGGAATTACATGAACGAGAAGCATTACATGAGCGCACTTCATACGATATAAGCCCAACAATAATTCATGTTGATCGTTATTATCAAACATTACATATGAAGGTTCAGTAATCAAAGGCATGTCGTCGTCAGCTGTAGTCATATTTAATTTTCTAAAAAACTTTGAACATATTTTGCCTGAAGAGCAGAAGAAAATACTTTTGGATATTCATTCAAAAATTGAGTATAGAGATAAATTAAATAAAATAAAGAATCGTTTCGGTGAACATTATGAAGACTGCGTTTGGTCGAATTCTAATTGCACAGTTGGCCCAGACACTTGCCATTGCTCATACCTAGAGCGTCTGGATAAGGAAGCCTACAACATTTTGGACACTTATACTAAAATTTTTAATCAATTGCAATGTAAACATTGTAAAAAATAAAAAATCCCCTCTGTAAATAATTTCTTTAAATAAAAAGAATTTTTATTTTATTTTTAAATTTTTAAATAATCTTTTTAATAACATTTGTAAATGGAATATATTCATACATTTTATCGTGGATAAGTATACAATAAGCAGCGGTGTTGGCAGGGACGGACTTGTGAAATTTTAATTCAATCCGAATATCGATGGGGCCGCTTTTTATAGATTCATTTTGATGTGTTACATCTAAAACAATTATTGGAGCATTTTCAACAAATTGATCAGGTGATAAAAGTGGTTGGGGAGTGCGTCCATAGTAACTTTGTTGAAATTTTAAATACATGTCATATAATAGAGCATATCGATTTCGTTCAAATTTAATATTAAGATCATCATATGGATATGTAGCGGAGTTAAGGTGAACTTTGACATCTAATAAGTCACAATGTTTAAATTTTTTATCATTTTGAAATCCTAAAAGAATATAGCGAGGTCTTTCATTTTCACCAACCATTTTAACATTCCATAAGATATTCGTGCTTTCCTGTAGAGAGGGGTTATGGTAGACATCCCAACTTCTAAATGAAATGTTTAGCGGTTGTTTACTATTAATTATTTTCAACATAGTTAACCGATACGAGTCTGAAAGTTGAATATGTGGCACTTTCCATGTAATATTTAAAAGTTTTAATGTAAGCTTTTCTGTTTCTATAGTTGTCATCATAACAGCATCATCTTCTTTAGCTCGTATTAAGATTAATTCATGTTTACAATTAACAATAATTTTATCAAAATCTTCAGCAAACCCAAGCAGGTTTTTCAATGGTATACAAAAATTGAAATGTCCAGTTTTTAAGTTAATATTTTTAAAAGGGCACCACCCTGCATTTTTTAGATTTGTACTCTCAAATTCGTTAAGTGATACATAATTTTTCATTTCTGTTGCAATACCCAACTTTCTAGTGCGATCAATTTCTATTCCATTTATTTCATATCGTATCTCCTCGAATAAATAGGCCATACAATTATTTAGCAGCTGCACAGTTTTTGAAATTGTTGCATCACTATTTGATATGAATCCCTCAATGTATAAAATACTCTCACTTGGTAGCACATATAGGTCTTGATTTTGTATGGGGATCCGAATTTCATCATTGTTTTGAAACGATTGTAAGTATGGTATGTAGGTATGATAATCATTTTTTATGATACTATCATCAAAAATGGGCTTGTACAAAACGTTTATTATATCACTCATTTTTCAAATTAAATCCTAGGCTTATTAGAAACTCCTTATTCGATGGGGTTAAATCAATTTTATGTTGAACAGAAGAATTTACCTCTTTAGAGCGTAGATTTTTTGTTTTTGTAACCAATACTTTTGAGGATGATTGGAAACTATTCACAAAATCTGTATGTATTTGCTTTTTATTAAAAATTATCATTTTTTTTTTTTTTTTTTTTTTTTTTTTTTTTTTCCCCCTTTAGATAGGTTTTAAATGTAGTCTTATTGATATGTCTTCTCCACGAAAATTAATCAGGCTACCCGTTTGATCAACAACTTTAAGAACTAGAGTGCTTATTTGACGAGTATTAACCGGTAAATATATAACATTAACAGGTATTTCTGAGATTTTATACCCTGGACTAACTCTAAGAGAAAACTGATGTATTGTATGCGCAGATATTTCATTTATATATGATCCGTAGATGATATTACATTCAACAGATATTGTGTTTATTTTTGTTATATCCACTGGATTGTCAGAGTAATGAACAATCTTTGGCTCCAATATTCTTTTACTGAAACCTAGTAATGGACCAATTGTGTATTTTTTCTCAAAATTCACTTCTTCGTTATTACTCATAATTTCGGTTCGAAATGTATTAGGATTAGCTTTTATATCAATAAACCCTCGATTCAAAGGTTCATACATGTTGCTTATTTTCTCAACTATATCATCCAATTCATATGTTCCAACAGGTATCTCAAAAACATTCGATCCAATGTGAAACAAATTGTTTTCTTTGTCCACATTTGGAATTGTATGATACGAGTCAAAACTAATTAACCCACAAACATAGTCTTGCTTGAGTTCTATGGGAGGGAAATAATTTGCAATCAGTATAGATGAATTACCATTTATTGTTAATGTAATCGACATGTTGATAGGTTATCATTAAATACTTAACTGAAATAATTCTTAAAACACTTTTTTTATATATATATATATATATGTATATATTTATTTATTTATTTTTTTTTTTTTTTAATTTAACTCATTATCATTTACCCAGGAATTGTGTTCAGAAGAGAATCCTAACCATTTAACATAAACTCTATTGTTTCGACGTCTCAAAACTTTTTCAACTAAATATACATGAGGGAGTTTAGTTTTCATTAGTTCATATTCATAGAATCCACCCTTAATAGCATTACCTTGATAGTCTTCAAGTATATATGTTGTAGGATTTGTGTTTTTAATTGATTTTATTTTAAAAACTTCTGTTGTCCAATTTGGTGTATACCCCTTTTCAAATACATGTTTATATTTACTTATTCTAACCTCATCATTTATTTTAAATTTTGGTCTATGAAAAACTTTTAAATTGTTGTATGCAGTATTCAATAAATGTTGTTCATTCGAGGAATTTACCTCATTTGGAGTCATTCTGATGGTCCTGTGAATAGTATTATTGTAATCATTGACTAAATTCTTATAGATATCAATCCATTTATAGGTTCCCCGAAAACTAAACTCTTTCCACATCATTCCTTTTAATGTCCTATTAAATCGCTCTATTATAGATGCTTTTAATAATGAAAATGTTGAATAATGATTGATATTTTTTGTTTGTAATAATTTCTTAAAATAAGTATTATAAAATTCCTTTCCATCATCTGTTTGTAGGTTTTTCGGTATTCGGTTACTTGAGTTTAAAATCTTAGTCATTGCATTTGTTACATTTTCTTTGGTTTTATCCTTAACTGCTTCGGCCCATGCTTTTTTAGAAAATGTATCGATTACAGTTAAAAGGTATTGATAATGATTATTACTTTTGGAATACTGAGTCATTACCACCAAGTCAGCTTGCCATAAATCATCGATGCCTTTAATAATAACTCGTCTTCGTTTAAAACTTTTTCTAGCTTGTTTATGTAATTCTTCTACAATAGCTCTTTTGTTATTCATTTTGTTAATCCTTTTATAGTAGGGAACTTTATTTTTACCGCTTCAACGTCTTTTTCAGTTGGGTGTTGTTTCAACACAACGAAACGCATCAAATAATCCTCAATAGTTGATAAATAGTTTTTTATATCACCTAATTCTTCCCCACATGCATCTTTTATTCGTTGGTCTATTAGACCCTCAAGAATTGATATGTCATTTTTAATACTAGTATTCAGGATTACATTTATTTCTTTGATTTGATGTTCTAATTTGGTTTTCATCTTATTTAATGTTTCTAAAAGGAATACTTTTGAAATGGCATCATCGTCTTCTATAGGAGCAGCTAGGTTAATTATTCTTTTCTTGTTTAAATTAAGATTTTTGTTTCGGTCTAGAATTGATTTCGCTTTTGATCCATTACTATGATCAAAAGAGAAATGCCCAAATTTATTTATACTCATATTATTTAATAATATTTGCTTCCTGCAACTCTTCAATAATTGATATAATCTCGTTGTGATGGTTGTTATGGCCGGCACTTGTTGAAGATATAAGCAATCTCAATCTATCCACCAACTCATTAGGGTTATCCCAATATTGATAAATATTTTTGCGACAATCGAATGATTTCAATAAACCTCTACCACTTATGAATGAGTGTGGATTATAATTGAACAATTTCCTAATAATATGTAGATATTTAAAAGATTTTGTTCCCTTAATTTGACTATTTGGGTTATAATTACGTTTGTGAGCGCTTGTATCTAATAAGATCTGACGATAAGTTTTCAAATCACACTTTTTATAATGTTTGGGGTTTTTATGAAATATTAACTCAAACAGACCTGGTGTCATTTTCCATTTATCCTTCCCGATATGTATAATGTCTTTGGAATTAATTTTTAATGGTTTCAATCCAAATCGCAATCGGCCATTTGAATCTCTATTCAGACCATACAATGTATCAAGCATTTTAAGATCTTTAAGCAATTTTATGTTTTGTAATAGTGAATTGGGATGAGTAAGCTTAATCCGTTTAAAGTCTTCATTTAGTTGATTTTTACACTGACGTTTTACAAGTTTATGTCTTTCCCACAGATCAGGATCTTCTTCGATTCTTCTTAAAATATCATTTTCAGTTGGAGAAGTATTATTATTGTACGTTTCAGCTTGACTTTGGTTTTCTACAGCCTTTTTTTGTAATTCTTCATCATTTGCTTTACTGGGAATATATGGTTCTGGTCGTTCACAATTATTCATATAATTTATTTTTTGTCTAACGCTAACAACCTTATTTAATTTTTGGTTTTTATTAAAACATTGGTCATTAATGATATCAATAGCTTTTCGCTTTTCAGGTTTATTATCAATATTTGTTTTAGTTTTCATTACATTGCTTTGTGCAGCTCTTTTTAGTAATTCATTATCATTAGGTTTACTTGGAATATATGATGCTGGCTTTTCAGGGTCATTCATAAAATTTATTTTGCTTCTAATGCTAACAACCTTATCTAATTTTTGTTTTTTATCAAAACATTGGTCATTAATAATATTAATAGGATTTCGCTTCCTAACATTTTGTTTCTGGGAACTATCTGCAGAATTTTCTAATTCTGAGATATTCGAAAAAGTGTTTATTTTATTATTAAGATTATTAGCTTTCTCATAATTTTCAACGGTTGACAATGTATCAACGTCCATCTCTTCACTTTTTTTTACACTATCCGTCTGCCAAATTCCTTCATCATGATCGCCATTATAATTAGTAACATTATATTGATTAGAGTTTTTCAAATTATCAACTAATTCATTTAATGGTTTTGAAATGGGTTTAAATGTATCCTCCAACAAATTAATTCTATCCAATTCTCCCGATTTCATTCTTTTAATTTTTTCCTTTAATACTTTCCTGGTCTTAGCAAGATTTGCTAATACATTCATATGATTATTTAACATGTTCTTTAACGAGTGAGTGAAAAATCTGCTACCTATCAGCTGAATATCTGATAAGAATCTGGTCTGGTATATGGGTTTTATAGAGGTTTTATAATTGTATAAAATTATCAAAACCCTTTCGATATCGACCTTTGTTTATAGGATCGTCTTTACTTATAACAACAAAGTCATATTTATTTCTCCAAGACTCGGTACAAATTTTTAAAAATGTTTTATATAACATATCTCCAATAACATGATCATTATAGATATGCTTAAGATTCATTTCATCTTGCTTGAATACAATAATCATGTTTGCATTATCACGAATTAAGTGTTTAGGAATTCTTGTATAAGTTTGACATAAATAAAAAGAATCAATGTTTTTATGTCGACCCATACAAAAATAATCTCGTATTGTACTTTGTTTTCCACATATTACATCATCGAATATAAAAATTGAGTCCGGTTTGGCTTCAGTGGGCTTAATAACATCAACGTTTTCACTAAATGTATAAAGATTTATTCCTTTTATTGGGTCAATAAGTCTTTTTAGATAGATATATTTTGGCTGATATAATGATTTAGAATAAATGTATATATTTCGGAAATTAAGACCGTTTGGGCTTTCAATCAAACTAAGCATAACATTAGTTTTTCCACAATTTGATGGCCCCACAATCAGCGCTCGTATGGAATTTGGTAAAAGGGGACTATGTCTAGAAACATTTTTAACATTTATATAATTGTCGGCATTATTAACCTTAAGTTGGAGACGTTGTTTAACAACTTTCATTTTGATTACTAGATTTATAGCAATATAAACCATCGCTTTTATAATAAGGTCATCATTTAATTAAAAAAAACTCACCTAATGGGACTTATACATAAAAAGATTGGAGAGGGTTTTGTAAATAGTTTGATTAATTCTTTACCTTTTGAACTTCATTTACCCGGGTATCAATTTTGTGGCCCAGGAACAAAACTCCGACAACGGATAGAAAGAGGAGATCAGGGTATAAATCATTTAGATGCAGCTTGCAGAGAACATGATATTGCATATTCCCAAGCGAAAGATATAAATATCAGACACCAAGCTGATAAAGTTTTATCTGAGAAAGCCTGGCAGCGTGTTACATCTAAGGACAGTGATTTCAAAGAGCGAGCAAACGCTTGGTTCGTTACAAATGCAATGAAAGCAAAACTCAAATTGGGAATGGGTATTAAAAATAAAAAAAGAAATACATCTAAATGTAAAAAACGTAAAAAGATGAAAAACTGTAAGGTAACATCTAATAAATCTTTTTTGATGGCAGTTAAAAAAGGTGTCAATATGCTTAACAAAAAGAAGCCGCAGTCATTTAATGAGGCTTATAACATTTCTCAGGATGCTATAAAGTCTAGCTTAAAAAATAAGAAAATTAACATACCGAGAATAATTCCAGTTCCAAAAATTGGTGGAATTTTACCACTACTTCCTATTTTAACGGCGTTAGGTGCACTTGGTGGTATAGCATCTGGTGGATCAGCTATAGCAAAAGTTTTTAATGATATCAGAAATGGAAAGGAGCAATTGGCTGAGGCTAGCCGTCATAATAGATATATGGAATCGATCGCTATGGGGAAGGGCTTATTCCTCAAGCCATATAAAAAGGGATATGGTTTATATTTACGACCCTATCAAAAAAACTAACAAAAAAGCTACCCAAAAGACCATTGACGGATGTAGATTTAATGAAATATTGCAAACATCTTAAAGATTTCAGGGGAATTTTTATGAGAAATTCTTTACCGAATAAACCGAAATCTCAAGAATGTGGAATTCTTAATTTAGATGATGTTGATGGTCCTGGCACTCATTGGGTAGCATACTATAAAAACAAAAATTATAAAGAATATTTTGATAGTTTTGGAAATTTACAGCCACCGATAGAACTAATTAATTACCTGAAGCCACCAATACATTACAATTATGAGCAGAAACAAAAATATAACACTGTAATATGTGGTCAATTATGTTTAAAATTTTTATTCAATAAAAAATAAATAACATAAAATATAAATTGTTTTTTTTTTTTTTTTTTTTTTTTTTTTTTTTTTTTTTTTTTTTTTTATTACAACAATAAAGCACTCCTATAGTGTTTCGAAATGTCCATAAGCATAAGTATTAATATGATTTTCTCGTACAATTCGCTTATCATCTATATTAATTAGAGCTACTTTATAAATATTTTGAGTATAAACCGTATGTAATTTAGATCTAAATATATACATTGATTCATTATACAATTTATTTTCCAACAGACATTTTCTAAAATCACTTAAACTCAATGTAGAAGTTACACTATTTTTTATTCCTTTAATTTTCTTAATTTCATTTATATCGTTATCAATTCTAAATGAATACATTTTCGCTCTTAAACCAATAAATTCTTTTATTAACTTTCCATTACATTCATCCTTCATCATACCTAGAACCTTCTTATTCAACTGAGGAAAGTTAAAAATATTGTCTATTGGATATGAAGAGGTATCGAAAAACTTTGAAATGTCAACGCGAATATCATTAAAAAAGTCGTCAGTTTGAATATCATATATGAATGAATCAGTATCCATATAATTCAAATCAATATTATTTTTATATTTCTCTTTGATATAATCATAATGGAAACTATACATTTTAAATTTAGAAAGTTCTAAAACGGAAAAACCAATATATATCGGTTTATTGTATAGAATGGACACTTGTTTCATTTGAATAGCCATTAAATTATCAGAAAATTTGCTTAGACTATGGAAATTTGGTTTTGCTATTAAGGCTCTAGCACCTAATTTTTTCCTACCTCTTCCCCCAAGATTAGTATTTTCCCAATCTTGTACTAATTTAACATTTACTCTTTTATCTACATTTTCCATAGTTTTTCCATACACCGCATTATTTAATAATTTAAAGAAATTTTCTTCAAACTTATTTGCTGCTAATGTTCTATGATAATTATTTAAATCAATATATTTTTTTAACCAATCCGATTGATTAAATTGTAGAATTCTATGAATTTTCTTTAATACAAGTCCATGTTTAATACATTGTTGTAAATTTTTATAATGAATAATATATTTTATTTTGTTTCCTAAATCACCAATCAACTTTGAGATTTTCATTGAATCAACTTTTTTATTTTCAAAACAAAATGGTAAGTCATTATGAATATTGTGAGTGGTTATGGGATAATCTAAATCTACTTCTAATATGTATCCAACTAAAGAATCTTCTGGTATACTAAAAACGTTAAACTCCTCCACGTTTTCAACCCATTCAAAATTATTATGAGGAAGATATTGTGACATAGCATAACCATATAAATTATTGACATCTAAATAAATTATATAATTTGAAGGCTTAGTCGCATCGTAATCACTTAAATATTTATTGTTAGCAACTGAACGCCGTTTACAACATTGAACAATACCTCCCCTAATCCCTGACAAAATAAAATTATGCATGTTTTCATCAGTCAACAATTCTAATTCTATTCTAGTTATTTTGAGCATTGCGTCCCAAGATAATCCTGGAGATGTATAATATTGACATGGGTCTAATCTATATATTCCTTTACATAATTTTCTAAAATTTTCAAAAATGTCACTGAGGAGAAGCACATCTACTTTTAAATATAGTAATAAATAATCTAATAAATTGGAACAATTAAATGTTGCCCAAACATTTTGTGCATGCTGATAATCATCAATACTACATGATTCATTTGATAATTTATTAAAGAAATGTGAACGAGCTGGTAATTGTGTTTCATTGAGACGTTCTTCAGAATCTAGGTAGTCATATGGGAAAATACCTTTACGTTTCATCAAGATAAAGTGATAATCGTTAGGGAAAAAAGCCTTTGTTGTTTCTAAATCATTATTGTTTAAATTCTTTGCTAAACTGTCTAAACTAGAAGGCATGAATCGAAATGAATCTAAAAAACGAAGTTCAATTGTATCTTTATCATTAACATATATTCTCTTTGATATCGAAATATATAATTCTTTGTTTAAGGGAATAATATTTATATTCCCCTTAACAGATGACAACTCTTTAATGAATAGATGACAATCATATTTCGATAAATTATGAAAAAATATTGGAATAAAATTTACTATCTGATACTCTAAATTACATTTTTTATGTGCCGGACCTCTATATTCACCTGTTAAATGAGAATGGTCTGCTACCCTATCATTTAATAAAAGTTCCATTCCACAAATATGACAAACTATATCCTCTTTTTGATGACTAAGTTGGTTGGCAGTTAATGGATGCATTCTTACTGTTTTACTCAAATAACGGTGGTAAATATCTAAAACATCATCGAAAATACTTTTAAAAAAATGTTTTGGAGCATCAAAACCGCTATATATTTTAAAACGATTCAGTTGATTATTATATGAACACTTAATAAAATAACAATAGGCATAAGGAATATGTTCTTGTACACATTGAGTCTTAGTAGAAGTTTGAATATCTATTGGTTTTAGAATACATTGGAAATCTGCATATATAGTAAATGGTACATCTAATTGTTTTTTGAAATTTTTAAATTTTAATATTCTTTTTTCAGGCTCAGGCATACGTGTTACAATTTTTCTACAATGCATTTTATGAATAAATAATTTTTCTTCCTCATAAAAATGTATTAGACATGTATTACAAATATATAATCTTTTCTTAACTCTTGTAACTTGTGATCCAAGTAATCTACTTAAATATTTTATCCAAACATAATGACTTTCATTGAAATCATCACTGTATAAAGAAATAAGATTAACGTGATGCGTTTTTTCTTCTTTTGTTAAATAAAAGGGACCTATTATCAAATTGTCCTCTATACCAAACACATTTACACTAATATCTGGATTATTTGATTCAAATATTTTAATATCTTTTATTTGTAATGGGAAATTTAAATTTTCAAAATTTACTACTTTTTCATTATTTAAAGTTATAATGGAATCTTCGATATTTTTAATGTTATATGAAGAACACCTTTCTCTGTGTTTTGAGGGTTGATAAAGAGATGAAATTATGGCCCACTTAAAGCAATATATATCATTGTTAACAATATTAACACATGCTTTTTTATCTGCAATTATTTTTGGTAGTGGTATATATAACGAGCCTCTAATTGGTTGATATTTATTTATGTTTACTTCTAGATGAATAATTTCACTTAGACTCCAACCACTATCTCGCTCTTGAAATGTATTCATTTTTTCAATCAATTTACTAAACTTTTCTTTAATTATATCAACAACATTGTTGTTCTCCATAAATGCTTCAGTCATTAATGTTTGATGTGACATTATAGCAAATTCTTCAATATTTTCTTTTATTTGAATATATTTACAAAATAATTCAAAGTTAAATTTGATGTTTTCATGCTTTTCTAAAGATTTCAGTAAAAGTTCAGATAATTTATCTTCATGTTTTTCGAAAAAATTTTCAATAACTAAATCATTTGGTTGATCGTTTTCCAAAACGTATGTTTCAATACGATTATTAAACATAGCATTAATACATTTAACATTACTTTTCACACTATACATACAATTTTTTTTATGCATGTTTGTTCTCACGTGTGATGCCCATACATTTTCTTTCAATTGAATTTTACATTGCTCACAAAAAATTATTTTTTTTGAAACTTGATGTTTCATTGTAATATGCTTGTCTAAACTCCTCTTCCGAGTATATATCTTTTCACAAAAACTACACGGATACATTTTTTTTTTTTTTTTTTTTTTTTTTTTTTTTGAAAAGCATTCAAAAAAAAGTTTATGCTGTATGAAATTTAAATAACGGAGAAGTAAATTTTTCACCAGGCTTAATCAATTCAATATAAAATGAATTATTATTTATTGTTTCAATAGTTGAATCTTCTAAGGAGTTGTAGGATTTCGGAAGAAAAAGAACACTATCATCTAGTTCTATCATTACCGTCTCCCCAAACTTTGTCTTCACCCGTTTGGCTTTTAATATTCTTAATTTTTTATTAATTGAAACATCAATCGCCTTCAATATTGGTTTTTGTTCATTTTTTTTCTTCGAAACAGCTTTTAAATCCTTAAGAGCTTGCTGCATAATGTGAAAATATTATAGTTTATTTCCGTTAATTAGAAGTGTTGGTGGTTAAACAATGTTAAAAATTCTTATAAAATAATTTTATTATCCTTTGAAATATAAATGAGTTGAAACAATAGCCGCTTCAAATAATTTACTGTATGATTTCACTGAAAAGATGTCTAATTTATAGGCATTGGGACAAGTAGCCTTATCTTTCTAAATGTGCATACATATATGTATGTATATATATGTATATATAGATATATATATACATACATACATATGTACATACTTATATGTACATATATGTCTATCGGTATGTATTTTGCGGAAATTGTGGTTTCGCAAACCACCAGTTACGTACTACTAGTAGGGGTTTTATAATTTCTAATTTAGTATGAAGTAAAGAGTAGAGAGAAAAGGAAAAACAAAAAAAAAAAAAAAAAAAAAAAAAAAATGTCTTTCCCGAATTATTTAGAAAAGTTTTTAAGAAAATATACCGATTTAATTGATAACGAACATCAAATATTTTTTTATTCTATAATAAATGAATTGCGATCATGTTTATCCGATCCATTCATATATTCATCAAATGGGTTACATAAGAAAGATTGTCATTTTGCTGATAATTCATACAAGGAAATAGTAGATATATGTAATTGTATTTCGCTTTATTCACGATATAAAACAATGAAAAAAATTTATAATTTATATGCAGCCATGTTTAACGAACCTAGGTGGTTGTAATCTGTGTGATAAAGAAACCACAAATTTATGACAATGGTTAACGTATATAATATAACACAAAAAAAACAATTTCGATAAACGGTTGAAGAAGCTATAAATATAAATTTTATTGTGAAATAAACTAATTGTAATATTATATTTATGGTGGGCACATTAACGTAGAGCAATGGATTCTACAGCCTTTGACAGCGAACAACAAATGTTTAATTTTGTGTTCGATCAAGAGGAATTCGAAAAGGTGTTAAAAAGTTTTGATGAAGAAGAATTTAATAAGCAGCTTCAAAAACTAGAAGAGCCCGCCCAATCCCTACAAGATTCAACTGAAGTGAAGACATATGTAGCAAATAAGCGTAAGAGACAACGACCTGTAAAGATAAAATCAGCTGAAGGATCAACACAAAAAGCCACCCCACTAAAAGCTAACACCAAAAATGTAAATAATTGTATTGATCTTTGTGAATCAACACTAGCAACTGTTCCTATAAATGGGATTATAGACACTAAAGGGTTATTAAATGTTGGAAAAATTAATTTAAATGATAAGGCGAAAGAAGATCCCTCATTTGAAGTTAATTTTAAAAATGATAGAGATATTCAAAAATTAAAATTTTTAATACAACAGTGGTTTGATGATGAAATTATAGCGGATGATATCGATTTGGAATGCTCTCGAACTTCACCAAAAAAGCATAATATTAGCTGTGATGTTGAATGGATCTATGAAGATAAACTTCTTAATGAACTTTTAGGAATTGTATATAAATATAAAGGTATTGGTGGTTTTGCACGTATTAATCACTTGAAAAAAAGTTTATATGCATTTATTAAATTTAGTTGTAACAAATGGTTTATTTATAAATGTACAAATGTTTTAAATTTGAAATAATACAGTTTATTTGAATATAAAAGAAATAAAAATAATTAAAACAATACTGTTTCTTTTATTATTGTAAATACATCAAAATTTACTGCAACAAGAAATTGTGTGCAGTATGTAGCGCAATGTTCATCTAACTTAAAGCCAAGAACATTGACTTCAAACTCCCCATATGTTCTCTCCTTTTCATATTTTCTAGGGGTTCCATTAAGTTTAAAACGAAAATAGTATTCCCTCTGTTTGTTATATAGTTGTCGAATGAAACTTTCACAAAATGCTTGTAACTTAAACACCCAAATATTACTCCTCCAGTTTCCCCTGATGATATTCCTTCGCGCTTGTTCACTTAGTTCAAAACAAAAAGAGAAAACTCCAATTCCTTTGGTAATATCACAATCCACATCAAGTAAAATATCTTCATCATAATCGTTAAGAAAATCATATAGTAAACCAGGCATTTTAATTATACAAAAAATTAATTTCACTGATGAACTTTTGAGAATTGTGTTAGAAAAAATTAACACTGAAATATATTTTTAATGGATCATGGCTTTTTATACATTCGTATTTTAATTAAAAATATAGACAAATTTATCAACATTCATATTTCTGTGGTTTCGTAAAATTCTCACTTGTCTATAAAATTCTCACATGACTTCTATCTAAAAACCACAAAATAAACATACAGCTTTTTATACATTCATATTTTAAATAAAAATATAGACAAATTTATCAACATTCATATTTCTGTGGTTTCATAAAATTCTCACTTGTCTATAAAATTCTCACATGACTTCTATCTAAAAACCACAAAATAAACATACAGCTTTTTATACATTCATATTTTAAATAAAAATATAGACAAATTTATCAACATTCATATTTATGTACTTGTCTATAAAATTCTCACATGACTTCTATCTAAAAACCACAAAATAAACATACAAACAAACAGCAAAACTAACAAAATTATCAAGCACACACACACACACACACACACACACACACACACACACGCACACGAAAAAAAATAAAGACACACGCACACACGCACACACGCACACACCGAACGAAAAAAAAGACACCTGGTCACATTAAATTCACACGCCTAAAAACCGCAAAAGAAACATACACACACTTGCGGTCACACTAAATTCTCACGCATATATGTATGTATGACAGTATGTATATACTTTTCCTTTCACCAAATTTCCTTTCACCAAATGGGGTAGAACCCGTATATTACTACTACTGAAAAATCTTCAACTACTACATACAACAACAAAAAAATCATTCATAATCGCACGCGCATATTTCTACGAACAAATGCCGTTCATTCATAAGCGCAAGCATTTCATCTCCCCGCGCATGCAAATGCCCTCCTCAACAATATCTTTCGCGACGATCACAAAAATGCCGAAATCCTAAATTTTACAAACCATCGACGGTCATTGAAAAGTCACAACATCGTAATATCAGACAATACTGCAATGTGGTACCATAGCTCAGAAACATTTGTCGCATTTTTCGTGAAGATTTTACAATTTTTGCGCAAGTGAAAATGTACATATGTATGTATGGCACATTTATGTAAACATGTCGGGTACTTGTCAGTACGCAGCTTTTTCGTGCTGTTTTGACAAAACGTCTCATTTAGGTTAAAATATTTGTTTTAAAATCAATAAATTGCGATCTTTCGAACAAACATTTAATATTTTTATTTGTCTTTTACCAAGATAACCTGCTAAACTATAGCTTAGCTTGGCTATGAATTGGAATACTTTGTTGGAACATTGTAATTTTAGGCTTGATAGGAAAAAAGTGAGAGTACACAGTCCAACACTTTCAGATAACATTGAATTCATCAAGCTTTATTTATGAAATATCGTAGCCTAAATTGCAAAAGTGATGCTTTTCAACGATACTATTAGCAAAATTCAAAAGTGTTTCTTTACTAAATTGCTCAAAGTTTTAGCTTCTGAAAATTTTGATTGAGAAGTTAAAAAAAAATTAGAAAGTTTGACTTACATGGTGTTTGTTAAATAACCAACTATATTGCTAGTAATATTATTTTATTATTAAAATTATTGAAATTAAATAAAGAAAAACAAAGTTTTCCAAACTTGTCAATACACGTTGCTATTATTTTTATGACACATGTATGTACATATATGTACATACATATGTATGTATGTTGTGTATTTGCTCATGTTCGAAAAAAGCAAATTTCGAGTCAAATTCTGCGGCATCCCCGATATAGTCAGTAATTTTTAAATTAGTACGTATTAAGTAATATAAAAGTTGCAGTAATCCAGACGGTAAAGTAATTATTTACTCACAAATTAAAACTTTTTAATCACAATTTATTTTCGGATTTTACATTAATTGTGCAAATCATAGCAATGTGTGCGTAAAGAAGAAGAGCAATTTACGAATCCAACTAATGGTGCCCACAGTCACCGACGCAAACGTACGTTGCGTGTCAGCTGACATGATCAAACTTATGAGAACGCCATGTAAATGAAAACTCATCAACGTGTACGTGTGACGGGTACGCGCGACGTGTACGTGTGTAATCAGAGAAATTTAGATTTTTGCCGTGAAGCCGTGTCAGCTGAGTGATCTCTCACCGCACAGTGTTGCCAAGCAGAACTTTTTAAAATCATTAACAAAATAACCTTATAAAAATTTAAATTTTTATTAAATTAATTTAAAATCGATGTTTAATAATGTTAATTATAGATAAATGAACTATTTGCATTTGTTGGTTTTTGGCTTTGGTTTATTATACAATGAAAAATTGTAATTGACAACGCGGATGTGTGTAAAAGTATGTACATATGCAAACAAAGGAATGGCAACATTGTGTTGATGCAAACAAACACAGTTTTATGTACGCAAAGTTTGTTTACAAAACATACGCACGGGCACAAGTTTTGCTCGATTTTGTGTATCTCCCGACAAACAGACACGGCATACGTAAACGTCGGTGACTGTGGGCACCATAAAAATGAAACAAAGAAGAAAAAGTAGTAACCCGAGAAAAAATCTGTTTTTTGATTGTCAGCGGAGCAAGTAGAGACGGAAGAGGAGTTACGCAAACTTTGGATAAGAGAAGGGAGGAAAGGGAAAGGGAACGGCAACCAAAAGAATATTCTTTTCTGTTTTTCGGCAATTTTTGTGTCGATTCGCCAATTGCGCGTGCACGTGTACGCAAATAAATTGATGCGCATTTGGACAAAAGTTCTAGAGCATTCTAGAATATTGTAGAAAAATGCCAGCAATTTGTCAGACTACGTTACCAAAATACACTATGGTCTGTATAGCGGTGTTGAAACTTTTCAATGCCCGTCGATGGTTTGTAAAATTGAAGATTACCTATAGCATTTTTGTGTTCGTCGCGAAAAAGATTGTTGAGTGGAACATTTGCGTGCGCGGGGAATGATGTGCTCGCGCTTATGAATGAACGGCATTTGCTTTCAGGAATACGCGCCCGCGTTTATGAATGAATTTCTTGTTTTTGTACATATGTAGTTTCAGATATTTTAGAATATTTGGCGCCGACTCAGGCACAAGTGCAGCTGCGGTTTTGATTGCGCTGTGATTTGATTTTGATTTAGGGTAGGCCAAGGTTTAATTTATGCACATGCGCGTACATAAGTGCATACATATGTATGTATGTATGTATGTATGTACATGAATGCATATGAATTTATGTATTTAGATATATGTACATACATATGTGCAAATGTACATAGATATGCATACATATGGATGTGTGAAAATATGATTGTATACTTGATGACATAGTTATGCATGTAGTATTCTCTGGAAGTATGAAAAAAAAGTGAAAGTAAATCAACCCCACCCAAATTTAAGCGCCCGGTTCCGCACTCGCGCAAAACGAAAGCATAAAGAATATTGCGACGCCTCTTGAAGCAACCGCACCACCGAATACTATTGGTTTGCTTAAACTTAATCGCTACTTGATTCAGTTTGCCGTGAATAATTTTTGCCAAGACAAATTTTTGATACAAATGAACAAATTTGTAATATATGTAGATCGCATACTATTTCGCATCTACAGAAAAAGGAAATCAACATAGGAAACCAAATGAAATTCTAAATTGGAAGCAAACTCGTAGTTATATTTATTATATTATAAGAAATCATTCTTGGATATTTTAATATTTCGCATTTTCTTCATTTTTTAATAAATTCGACAAGTAATTTTACTGTAAACCAAATTTTTTTCTTTTATTTTAAGAATTTCTTGAGCTTTTTCCTGTTATATTATATTTTATATATGTTTTCAAACGAACCATAAAACTACACAGTATGCAAATTTGAAATGCCGTCGGTAAAACAGCAAATGAGCCAAGTTGTTTTGGCATATAAAATTGAGTCAATCTTATCATTTACATATTTAAATAAACCAAATTTCTCGTTGAATATGAAAATATAACTATTTCAATTCTTCCTTTAATTCATTTATATCATTGCATAATATTCATTACTAAACTACTCACAGGGTCTATCGCAAGCACATTTCTTATTGCCGAAGTTAAACTTAATGTTCCTTCTCGGATTTCAAGACACTTTAAACCTATTTAAAACAGTGTAAAACCAATTATGAATTAAATGAACCTTACCGATGTTTATGTCAAGATTTCGACTGTCTTTCTAGCACTTTTGATATTTCGGACTCACTTTTCACCATAAAAAGAGCTGTACTGTCCTTTCTCAATAAATGATTAACGGCGGTATAATATATGTATATTTGATTCAGCAGATGAAGTTTTTTTTCTGTAGCTGAGCAGTTTTGGATCTCGACGCTTAACAAACTTTTTCCTTTTAACAACTCGGCACAAAAAACATTATAAAAAAAAAAACAAAGATTCGTACGTCATGCGGACTGTGCCCCTCGTGTCGGTTGGGCGGGAAAGAGGGTAACCGTTGGGCTTATTATTAAAAACTACACATCGGAGTGAAACACGCTTCCGTCCAATTCCACCGAAATCGCTGACGATGCGTCTGGAGCTGAGCGTGCGAAAATTATTTACCTGACTAAAGAAGCCAGGCACTCCACTGCCAACGATATTGCTGACGACGCGCCTAACGAGTTGCGCGTGACAGCAACAAACACCTATCGCTACGGATTGCAGTCGGCAAGTCACACGGCAGAACATGTGTAGGGTTATTGTAAGAAGTAGCCAGGTATTTAGGCGTAGTCGCCGCTGTAATTACTTTATGAAGTTAAGTTGTATTTACTCACCCAACCATAACTGCTGCCTTGTTCCATACAAGGGAAATAAGGAATCATATTATTCAGAAACTTGTCGTTATCATTACTGGCGCCCAACGTGGGGCCACAAAAAAGTCCTTGTCAAGGATAATCGTGGCCGCGGTGCTCGAACGCACATCGAAGAACAATCTTAATAAAAACTTCGCTATCAATGAAGTGTTGTGAAAAACGCATACGTATCCGCGTAAACATTTAAAGCACATTTTAGTGCGGACAAAAATCAATAAAAAACAAAAATTTTAATAAGGCCTTGCAGGCCAAGCCGAGGTGTTGCCATCGAGGGACGATAGAAGTTCCAACAAAGTTCGCACGCCAATCGTAGGCGTAGCCACCCGGGGAGGGAGGAAATCTCGAAACACAACCATCAATGGACGAAGGCGAATAATGTACTATTTTACTATGAAAGAATCTATATAAGTTGAGTGCTCATATTTGTGATTAGGATTAATTGAATTAGAGCAACACCCTATCTGAAATAATTTTAGTAAAAATTGTGACATATTTGTGATTAAGATTAACTGAATTAAAGCGTCAGCCTATCTGAAATATTTTAAGTACAAATTGTGATTTGAATTGGAAATAAAAAATTAAAGTAAATAATTGAAGCCAAGAAATATCAGGGACCATGGACGAAAATAGTCTTCGCGCCATGCTGGGTGCCGCTATACGGACAGCATCGGAGCAGACGAGACGTGACTTCCAAACGACTATTGACGAACTTGCCACTAGGTTAACACTAAACGAAAGACCGGTTCAGGTAGAGGAATATAGGGAGATCACAATCGACCCCACTGTAAGGTGCGATGAATCGCTGGCCAGAGTCATTGCCAGAGTTTAATGGCGAACATTCACGATACGTGTCGTGGCGCCAGGCGACTCATACCGCATATCAAATTTTTGAAAGTGCGCAGGGTAGCTCGAAACACTATCAGGCAATGGCTATCATTAGAAACAAAGTCGTCGGATCAGCGGATTCGACATTGTCGTCATTCAATACAATCTTTAATTTCAAAGCGATAATAGTAAGGCTAGATTTCACCCACTCAGACAAGAAACCCGTCAACACCTTGGAGTTGGAAATGTCTACCCTCCGACAGGGAAGACTCTATTACAGCGTTTCACGATGAAGTGGGAAGGAAACTAACCGCTATTATCAACAAAAATTTAATGGCCTACGAAAACAAGAAGGATGTCCTGGAATCACTAAATACCAAATATCGTCAGGATGCATTAAGGGTATTCATATCGGGCTTCAACCACCAGTTATGCGATATCCTATTTTCGTCAAGGCCATCCGACATGGCATCGGCCTTGGCACTAGCGCAAGAACTGGAATCCAACCAGACGCGCTCGTTATTTGCCCAAAGGTTTTCAGAAAATAAATTCCCTGCTAACGGCATGCAATCACGTAACAGCCAGGTCGACAACCGCAACAGAAGTCTATTTCGAGGCCCACTCCCATGGATGTGGATCCAAGCCTCTCGAAATCCAGATATTCACAGCAGAATATAGGTTCCAATATTAAGGCTGCACCACAAGTGGTACAACCATCAACTTTTTCTCCTATTACAAGGAATTTGCCTTCAGGAAGGACAGCTTTCGGGAATCAATACCCAAGAAATACCATAACTTCCGATAATCAACAAGCACAGAAAAGGCAACGCGACAGCGACCGTGCTAATCTCAATAAAATACAACGCTTAAACCATTTAGGGCAAAGTACTGTGACGGACGATACTAATGGGGATCCCAACTGTTATTACCAACCCGAATATTTTGATGACTGTGCAGACAACGAAAACTCTTATACTGACTGTCCGTCCCAGGAAGAAACTACAGACGAGATAAATTTTTTAGGGGCAGATCCCTGCTACCATACGTCAGCAGGACATTCGGAGGAAAGCAATTAAAACTATTAATAGATACAGGTGCGTCTAAAAACTACATTAAATAATTCAACTGGAAGGGTATCAAACATGGGGCATCGCCCTTCTTTGTTACGTCAATTCATGGCAAGAACGAATTCACCAAAAAATGCACTATAAATATTTTGAATAGAAATACTTAATTTTTTATTTTACCGACTCTGCATACTTTCGACGGTGTAATTGGCTATGACTTTCTACGAGAAATAGACGCCAGACTGGACATAAAAAAGGGCATTATTAATTATAGGGGCGGTTCAGAGAAACGAATGTACTTTTATTGCAAGGATGTTAACAACATCATTGCCAATGAAGACGTCGAGCAATTGAAATTAAAACACGCTGCTGTTTTTTCCGACCCAAACGAGTCCTTGCCATACAACACAAACATCGTAGCCACCGTACGCACGGAAGATAACGAGCCAGTTTACGCCAAGTCGTACCCTTACCCAATGGCGGCTTCTGGATTCGTAAATGAAGAAGTGAGTAATCTGTTGCGCGATGGCATTATTAGACCATCACGATTGCCTTATAACAGCCCAATGTGGGTGGTGTACAAGAAAGGAACAAACGATGCAGGAGAAAGGAAGATGTGTATGGTAATAGATTTCAAAAAACTAAATGCGAAAACCATCAGCGATAGATACCCGATTCCCGACACTTCGGTCATTCTGGCCAACCTGGGAAAATCATCAATTTTCACCACAATAGATTTGAAATCCGGTTTCCACCAAATCACGCTGGCGGAAAAGGATAGGGAAAACCGCATTCTCCGTAAACAACGGAAAATAAGAGTTTTGCAGGCTACCATTTGGTCTAAAAAATGGCCCCAGCATTTTCCAGCGCGCCATCGACGACGTCCTTAGGGACGAAATCGGTAGGAACTGTCACGTCTATATAGACGACATAATTATATTCTCCAGCGACTACAAAACACACATGCAAGATGTGAGTCGGATTCTTGACAAATTGTACTCGGCCAATATCAGAGTATCCTTGGAAAAAACTCAGTTCTTTAAAACTGAGGTTGAATTTCTTGGATTTGTTGTCTCCAAAGATGGTATTCGAACATCGAAGGAGAAAGTAAAAGACATTGTGAACTACGAGGTTCCTAAAACGCTGCGCGCCTTGCGCTCCTTCCTAGGGTAGTTTGGTTACTACCGGCGCTTCATTAAAGATTACGCGCAAATTGCTAAACTCTTAACAAAGTATTTGGGGGGTGAAAATGGAACAATTGGCGCAAATGTTTCCAAAAAGATAGAAACTGTATTTGACGATGAAGCCCATAAAGCTTTCCAGAGAATTAAAAATATTTTGTCCTCAGAGGACATTCTTCTTCTCTACCCAGACTATGATAAACCCTTCGATTTAACAACAGATGCATCCTCTCTTAGGCGCCGTGCTTTCACAGGGAGGCAGGCCTATTACTATGTTATCGCGAACCCTATCTCAGACATAGGAACATTATGCAACCAACGAGCGAGAGCTCTTCGCAATTGTCTGGGCCCTTCAGAAACTTAGAAATAACCTATGTATATGGTGCAAATAACATTAACATTTATACTGACCATCAACCCCTAACCTTCTAGATATCGGATAAGAATCCGAATGCTAAGTTAAAACGATGGAGGGCTTTCGTGGAAAAATTTTCACCTAAATTCCACTATAAGCCAGGCAAGGAAAACGTTGTGGCGGACGCTTTATCGAGACAACATATAAATATCTTAGATCCTAAGGCAGATCTCCTTTCAGAGGACGAGACGCCACATAGCGAAGAATCGTCAACGGACGTTATCGCCTCGTCTCCGAACTCCATTAATTCCTTTATAAATCAGATAATCCTTGAAGAAGGGACCACAAGCTCGAGAACCAAGAAAATTTTGTTTAAGTCGCAAGTTAGGCACCATATAACCTTTCCAAGCGTAGATGCAATTTTTGAACAAATAAAGGATTGTATTAACCCCAATACTACTAACGGATAGCTATGCGAACTTTCTGTCCTGGGCAAAATCCAAAACAAAATGAAAAGTGATTATCCAGCCGTGAAGTTCGTCCACACAAAGTTTTTGGTCACAGACGTCTTTAATGAGAACGACCAAAAAGAAATTCTTCATACAGAGCACAGCAGAGCGCATCGCTCCCTTAGGGAAAACATGGTGCAAACCTTGAGAGATGACTATTTCCCGCACATGCGTAAAATGCTGAAATAATCCTAAACTGCAAAATTTGCCAGGAAGCAAAATTCCAACGTCATCCAGCAAACCCCATAATAGGACGCACACCGATTCCTAGCGAACCTGGTGAAAAAGTTCATATAGACATTTTTTTGACGGACGGCAAACATTACTTGACCTGCATAGACAAATTTTCAAAATTTGCCTTAGGCCAATCAATTGCTTTTAGATCAATAGCAGATACTATAAAAGAACCTATAATCCGTATCGTAAATTTTTTCAAAAATACCAATATTCTTGTATGCGACAATGAAAAATCCCTAAACTCAAATACTGTAAAATCCCTCCTGAGAGATAATTTCAATATTTCGATTTTTACAACACCACCTCACCATAGCACAACGAATGGACAGATAGAGCGATTTCACGGCCAGGGTTTGAACGACACGAATGACCTTTTACTGCTCGCCGCATATAAATAAAATAGAACGATTCATTCAGTGTCAAGACAACGACCCATAGACATTATTCATTCGGGCACACAGAAATTCCTAGATGATACACAGAAAAAATAGTTCAAAAAGATTTGGGAACGACCGTCCTTATCGAAGGCAAACAAATTCACAAAGGTAATCTAAGATAATCTTGTTTTATCATTAGGCTCCTGATTTTGATGGCGGCCGCGTCATCTCGGTCAGAAATTTTAAATTTTACTGATTCTGTCTACATCCCTATTTCGGACGGAGAGGTTGCAATTTACCGCCAATATAAACATATCATTCACAACCTGAATTTGAAAATTTACGGGAACATAGCCGGAGAAACGCATGACCTTCTTGAGAATTTCCCACAGTCTTACATTAGAAAAACCATCCAACTGGACGTAGACCGCATATTACGACTAATAGACTCATTAAGAATTCACCACCGACAATCCCGTAGCATAAACCTTCTCGGCACCGCTCTCAAATACGTAGCTGGAACTCCCGATTTCGATGACTTTAACCAACTTCAGACACGAACAGAATCCTTGATTGAAGCAAATGAACAACAGATTTATATTAATAGCCAGCTCCAAATTAAAATTAACCAGCTAACCGACACCGTAAACAAATTAATTAGCTCGACCAAGCAGCATGAAATTGACACTGGGCATCTTTTTGACTTGATATCAGCAAGAAACAGAGCGTTAATAGACGAAATAGAATCAGCTCTGTATTCCGTCACTTTGGGTAAGATACAATTGATTAATCCAGTATTGTTAAATAGTGATGAGGTTAAAAATTTACTAACTAACGAGCACTCTACAGGTATTACAATAATCGATCTACTAACAGTCTCAAAATTAAAAATTTTGCAAAATTATGGCAACATATGAGGCGCTCAGCGCCAAAACGGCCTAAGCCCAAAAAAATGGTTCTGAGAAAAACGAAGTTAAAAGAAAATACGTTTTTAAAATATTTTTATTTTTTTTTTATTAATCGTACATAAATATTAGATGTAATATTTGTTTTAGATTAATCATTAGGTGTTCATTGACTTACATAAAGACTGTTTTAAACAGTTAATACAAAAATTAAAGTGGCTTAGGCCATTTTGTAATCCATTTAAAACTATATTGATAGGAACTGAGGGTTAGGCCATTTTGGTTCCATTAATTAAAACATACAAAATTTCTTCAGATAAATAATAAAAATATTTTTTAGCGTTTTAAATAATACAAATTAATAATAATAATTATTCGTCTTCTTCCTGAATATCTTCGTCTTCGGCTCTCGAATTTGTTTTTAAATTATTAGAAAATGCAAACTTTATAGGTATGAAATCTATGAGTTCCTGTAAATCCTTAAACTTTGCAGCTTCAATGAATCTTCCTCCAGGATAAAGCGGTTCCAATTCCAGATCTACGAACTGGCTGGAATTCCTCTTTGAAATATCAACTTCTTGAAATAAAACATCTATGTTATTTGAATATTTGTATTGAATTATAAATTTTGGAATCGAAGCCACTGAATCTGAAGCCATTCAACTTTTGAAGTCTTGTCTGCGGAGATTTTTCTGTTTGTCACTAGTTTCCCGATTAAGGATATGCTTTTAATATCATTTGCCGTCATCTTTACCAAGTGAAATGGTTCCCTTTTTTTGGCGTGATGATTACACGATCCCAATCATCAGCGGTAAAAATGTCCTTATAATATTTTTTTTCTTTTCAATGAGACCAAAGTCTTGATCGCATGGTTGGAATGAGTGGTCAGATACTAAAAATTTGTGGTCTATCTGTTCCACTGGGAAGCTCGAATTATTGACCATGTATGTGCAAATAGTGCTCATTCTTATGTTCCGGTTTTGGCCACCACATATGTAGATCGCTATACATTATTAAGTTCTTACATTTGACATTGGCTCTCACGTAATGCATAATGCAAGACCCTATTTCCTGTGGGCCACGTGAAGCTATTCCCTCATTCCAGGTATACATGAATGACTTATTTGTGATAAGGTCATGAATGCCAAGACAATAGGTCCATAGCTGTCTTTTGTAGTAAGCTACCACTGTGGAAATGACTGGTATCGGCAGACTTTTCATAAGATCGAATGATATAACTGCATATTATTCCTTGTTAAGTTTCGAGTCCAATTGCATCCCAGTTCTAGCTGATTCAGCTTTTCGGTGATGTAAATCTCTTTCGCTCGTAATACTTTCCATTTCAGAAGGATCACCTGCAGCTTCGATTTTTACTTTAAAAGAATCACATTTTTTGCAGCTGTCGGAAATTGGAGCTCGAAAATGCAAATTAAAGATTTCTGAAAAGATTTTGGTGAAAACGAAATAGATACAACTTTGTCCATTTCTATAGTTCTACGATACAGCTCGTACATAGTCGATATGTTTAAGGTAGGTGCGAGAAATTCTCTTGGAATATTCTTATTTCTTGAATAGTGGGAGCCGGGGCCGGATTAAGAATGTGGGGGACCCGGGGCCTGGATACGTGTGGGCCCCTTCTTTTATATCTATCTATAAACAAAATCAAACACATTTCCACTGCCGACCATATAAAAGATCTCATAGTTCAATTATAAAACAGAAAACCTTTTTGTGACTAAAAATACTATTTCGAAGCAATTCACATTCAAACTGTCAACATGAATAATTATATGATAATCATAGAACCTGACTATATGGAGAATTAAAACCACAAATATAATTCTACAAATTGATATATATATTTAAAATGATTAAATCATATCATTGACACCACAAATCAATATTTTATTATAAACTATTTAAATTTAAATTCAAAATATACAAATATCTCTCTTTAAAATTAATAAATTTAAAGGAAACCACGAAAGAAATTTTTTTAATTTTATAGATTGAACAATCCTTATGTTATGCCATGACCGTGTCTGTGCGAAATGGAGGATTACGGAGTGCCTGACATCTTACTGACATTTTATATTCGATAAATGAAAATTATGGAATTTCCTTGGGCCTACCCGTGCCTAAGGCAAACTGAAAACAATGCATATATATAGTCACTGGCGCAGCTGCTTGAACACAACTAATTTTTTATTATTGAAACGCTGTGCACTTTTGATTTTTAAAGTTTGTTAATGTAAGTAAGGTTATAATAGTTATGATTCGATTATTTCTTAATGATCAAACTTGGATTTTATTTTTATGTCAAGGTTACCTCAGTTGTAATGCAGGTTTGTAGGGTTATTTTTTACGAATGGCAATCAAAAAATAAAATTAAAGCTCTTGAAAAGCTAATTTTACACGTTTGATTTTGGCAAATTAAAAATAAATAACATTTCATGAATTATGTTAGCAAAACGTGCAGATATATCTAGCGAATGCGTTATTAAATTGTGATATTGACAAATTTATCTTTCTAGCTGACGTTAATTAATCGAACAAACTCGAAGCAACCGGTTCAGAGACAATAATATCATTAATGAGATTCATTTTACAGCAATTAACACAGTAAGACAAGTGAGACAAATTTTCCTTTAAGTGTAACCCCGTTATTTCAACTGACTTTTGTTTACTCTCGATTTTCTCGATATGAATCGATAGTTCCACTGCGTTGCCCACACTGAGAGGTGGAGGGAAAATTGAACGAAATATGACCTAACCAATATGGCGTTACCTATTTGTAACACGATTTTAACCAAAAATTTCATTATATCAAGTTAAAATAAAATGATAAGATCAACTGTGTCGAGTAATATAATAAAATTTTATTCAAATCAACTGAGTAACAAAAATTAAATTAAATAAAATGGAATAAAAATGTCAAAGCAAAAAAAATCGTTTGTACTGATGAAAAAAATTATTTAGTTCTTTCATTTTGTGGGGGCCCCGGGCCGCGGCCCCGTCGGCCCTGCCCTTAATCCGGCCCTGGTGGGAGCTATACCTCGGTCTTAGTGGCGAAACACACAAACAGGCAAACGTAACTCTTTGCGATGAGACAACCTCTGCCGCGGAAGTTTTTAATATCGAAAGGTCCTGCGAAATCTACACACGTGTGTGAAAATGCACGCGAATATGAGGTGCGTTCCTGAGGGAGCACTCCCATAAGCTGCGTTTGGGTTTGTTTTCTGTGGATTGTGCAGACCTTACAATTATGGATGACGGACTTTTCCATATTTTTGACTCGCGGAATTCAGTATTGCCCTCGAATAAGACGCTGCATTAATTGATTCTCGACATGCATTGAGATTTTATGGATAAATTGAACAACAAGACGGGCCAATCGGCACTTATAAGGAATGATTGGGTGACACTCGTTGTACGCTAAATCTAGCGATGCGCCAAGACGACCTCCAGTCCTCATAATCCCATTTTTATTTAAGAAAGGGTTAAGGGGTAGCACTTCTCTTTTTCCATCGATCGGCTTCTTTGACTTTAGGTTAGAATATTCATCACTATAGTATTGCTTCTGGTAAATGGTTATTAAGCGTTGTGTCGTTGCCTTACTTTCATCGGATGACCTTTCGATATCAAAATTAAAATTTACAGATTAATTTTACTTAAATATTTTTGCATTTATGCGTATTTAATTGACGAATGACAATTTTTACTGAATTTTTTTTTTTAAACATCCTATGCAGTCAGGTGTTAGGTCACTACAATGGCCATGCTATAAACGTTCTCAACTGTGGAACATAGCCAAGTCCACCACCTTTAAGTTAGGCACCATTTACCGATGGGGGGCGCAAGTGTGCCGATACGATCACACCCAAATATCATTTTTACAGTAGGTGATAAAAGTTTATGGACACTTGGCGCATAAGTACACCAAATATATAACAAATAGATAAATAGCTACATACTCGTATATACATATATAAATACATAAATACATCCAATTTACAATAAAATACATACATATATGTATACATTTTTTGTCATGTCATAATTTCATAAAACAAAATTTGGTTTAATTTTTTTCTTTGGTTATTTTTTTACATCACTTTCCACCCAGTATTACGCCCACTTTCAGCGGGGGGTGGCTCGAAAACCAATCCTTTCCGACGGCCCAGGTAGCGCGGCTTTGGATCCCGTCCTTTCAGACCGCCTGCCCAGCAAAAAAAAACGACGTACGACTGGCGTCCGACCATCTGATAACCAAAAGAGTTAGCGGCGAGTTGACTCGGGAACACGTCCTTCCCATACGTATGTTCAGCCTTAATGTTTCTTTCTTTCACCGTCCTTCCGTATAGAGCACAGGAGACGATGACGGAGGAACACGGAGCGGCTCAAGGAAACAACAAGCGAGCAGTTCATTGGAAACAAACCGAAAAATAATTTTTAATCAAACATGAGATGTGGTGTGAACTGGTATTGGGAGGATGTTTACTCTCAGGATTTTGCTTACCGCAAGGGGGCCGGCATGTTTACGACGGCAGCGTAAATAATTTCTAACCGCCCTAATACACGTGTACATACATACGCAAACATATGCAACCGCGAATTATTCCGGTTCACCGTATTTCCCGTCGGATAATTACTTTTGTTAATTTTTCCATTTACTTTCCTTCCAATAAAATTGCGGTTGACGGCAACCTTACATTTTTTCTAAATTCACTTAGTCTCAGGATCTCTGAAGCGACACACGTCGACTACCACTTCACACCACAAGGTAAAGCCATTATTGTTATCCACATACAACGCATTATATATTTGACATATGTATATACATTTGATTAAATTCTAATTGAACTAACCGAAACAAATTTTTTCATTTTTTCACAAAATTTCCAACTGTGCGTCTGGACTGCCCCCTTGGGAGACACGACACATAATTGTACATACTTTCGTGCAAGTTTCTCTTACTGAGAGCAAGTTTTATATAAAAAAAAAACAAAAGTTAGACTCCGCAAATTAGCTGGCAAAATAAAACAACAGCAAAAATTCTTATTGTGGATTTTATTTCCAGCCTTTTAGTATGGAAGATTTTTTATGCTTTTAATTTTATTATCGATACCCAAAGCAAGTGATGCAACAAACAATTAATCTCGGTGCTCGAAACCTCACTAAGGTTATCCAGAAACGGTGATTCCAGACCACCGGCCTGCTTTTGCACAGTGCAGGCCACTTACACACAATAGATGTAAAACCGTTTCCTCTTCTTCATAGTTCTAACGCTCCTGCATCGTCTTCGGAAGGGTACGCCTAGCTTTCAGCAAGTTTTCTTATTAGACAGTACCCGGTTAGAGCTCTGACCAAGTTAGAAATATTTTCTCTTTTTAGAGAGTATACACTTCGGGACCGTTTCCAGTCACATTTAGGCTACGTCTGCCTAGAGGATCGATAAGTCGTAATACAACTTCATCTATTGTCAGCTTATTCATATATATATTCTCTAAGTAGCAGTTTGCACGTGGCAAACGGCATAGCAATGTGTTATTTATCCTCAAGAATCTGCTTGGTCGTACCTTGTCTTGCAAGTTTGTCTGCCATGCACAGCGTTTGAATTGCTGACTGAAAATTAGCAAAAGCAATATAATATGACTATTGCATTGCAGTTTCGCAGTCATTTGTTTTAGTAACGACCACGACAGTGGCTATGACTAAAAAAATTACCGCAGTCAAATGAAAGTGAACAAGCAACCAAGCTGTTTGCTCATAGTTAACTGTTAACTTGAGTTGTGGTTTTATTTTGATGCGTAGTCAATGCATTAGTAAATGAAAAATTTGCAAATTCGTCAGTTGATTTCGCATTGTTATTAGTAGTGTTCGTCATGGCTCCGCGTTTAAATAAAAAAACAATTTTTGAACATTTTATTGTAAAAGAGGAAGATGATATGGCTGTATGCAAAGTGTGCAACCATGGATTAAAAAAAAAATAGACTATTTAATTTGAAAGCTCATTTGAGTAAAGTGCATAAAATTAACATCAGTAATAGTGGCACTACAAGCATTGCTGATAGTGGAGTAATTAAGACTGAATTTCGGAAGCAATCCTTAAAAATTGAAATAAGTAAAAAACAATTATTCAGAAGCTATATTGGATTGGTCACCGAAGACAGTGTTCCATTTAATGTGCTAGATTCGGAAAACATGAAAAATATTATTGATCCAATTTGCGGTGCCTTAAGTCAAAAATATAATAAAAATTTTAGCTTGAACAGTCGAAACTGTAAAAACGTCCTGAAGTTAGTTGCAAATAATATAAAAGAAGAAATAAAAACGGGGCTGAAGCATCGTTTAGTATCACTAAAAATAGATAGTGCCACTCGCCTATCACGAAATATATTCGCTCTTAGTGCACAGTATGTTAATAACTATACAATTCAGTCAAAAATTCTCGGTATGGTGGAGCTTAAGGGAGCTGGATCAAGTTCTTCTCGAAATATTGCGACTGAAATAATTAACATTTTAAACAGATATGGTGTCAGTTTAAACCAAATAGTGTCCATTACATCGGATAATGGAAACAATATGATTAAATCTTCCAAACTACTATCACATTGTACCATATTTAAAGAAGATAACGACGATATTGAAGAATCAAATGACATATATTTACAAAATATTGAACTTTTTAATGACACAAAAAATATTCAACTGGGAGACATTGAAATCTGTCGTTGTGCAGCACATACAGCTCAACTCTGTGCATTGGATGTTTCTAAAGATTCCACCGTAAAAACTTATATTATAAACTGCCGAAATTTAACAAAATATATTAAAAAAAATTCAAATGGTTATCGCGAAATTTTTGAACTAAAAAAATTAACACTACCTCAACTGGATTGCCCAACGAGATGGGGATCAGCCTATAATATGATTAAAAATATCTATAATGCTGAAGAATTACTAGCTAACATTGAGTCAATCAAAAATAAATCGGAAGATGAAAATTTCGAATTAAATGATGATTTTTGGGCGTTCATAAAAAGTTATTATAAAATTTTTGAACCACTTCAGCAAACTATTATCAAATTTCAAGAGGAACAACTCAATTATGGGAGTTTCTATGCCCAATGGCTGAAATGCAAATTTTTGACTGAGAAAAATTTGCAAACATCAAATGATCCCTGGTCTCAGAAAATCGGGAGTAGTCTTCTACGTAGCATTGAAAGAAGAACGTCCAAGCTGCTAGCAAATGAAAGTTTTAACGCTTGCTTATTTTTGGATCCACGATTTAGTCACACACTTACAGCAAATAAAAGGTCAGATGCAATAACCTATTTAAAAAAAACTGTATGAAAAGTTAAAAGAAACAGGATCCATTAAGTGCGATAGAGTAAATTTCTTCCCTAATACTTCCACCACACTCGACGTAGAAGATTTTGATGATGGGGATCAATATGTTAATGACTACCTTAGCCAAAACTTGGAGGACACAAATAAAGATTCCATAGATGTGTACAGCAAAATTGAAAATTTGAAGTTAACTTTTCAAAAAGTCAACACAAACGTACTGGAATTCTGGAGGGAAAGGGAGTTTGCTGATCCGGAACTATATTTGCTGAGTACAATTTGCTTTGCGATACCTCCAACGCAGGTAATTACACAGTCATGATTAAAAAATTGTAAATTTCCTGATAGACATGACAACAGATTTTAAACATATATTTCCTTTAAGAATGTGATGGTAAATTGTGATTTAAATATTATCTATACTATCTGCATCTACTTTTCCCTAGGTAACGATCGAAAGAGCATTTTCGTCTCTAAAATTGATACTAGCTGATAACCGCAACCGACTGAGCCATGATACATTGGAGAACATCTTAATTGTGAAGTTAAATTCAGTAGACGAAGCAATTAATGAATTACCGCTTTTTGAAGATATGGAAAACTAAAATTACTTTATATATTCTTAAAGTCGAAGCTTTGATCTATCCAAAACTATATAAAAATTGCGATTATCACAACAACAATTTTACTCCAATTAGCTCAGCACCACAAATTTCGTCATTTAGTCAACTGACTATAATTATGTAGTTTCGTAGCTGTGATAATCGCCATTTGTATATATTTTGGACTGATCAAAGTTTCCACTTTAAGACCTAGAACATTTTTTTTGCATCACCCTAATGTACATATGTATACATATTTCCGCAAAAAAGTCAATAGTCAATTGCAGCTACTGAGTAGTCAATTCCAGTCGCTCCTGCTTGCAACAACAGTTTTCGCTATGCATTGACTACGCATCAAAATAAAACCACAACTCAAGTTAACAGTTAACTATGAGCAAACAGCTTCGGCTACCGACTTTAGCTTGCGCGCCGTTCGCAGTCGCCAGCAGAGCAGTTGTGTTCATTTCTGTTGATTGCTTGTTCTCTTTCATTTGACTGCGAACATTTTCGTAGTCACAGCTGAGCAGTTTCGAAGTCATTGAAAATAGTCAAGCAGTAACGAACACTGGCCATGCAGTTTCCCTCTATGTCCCTGCGGCCAGGGGCATAAATGAGAGAATGGCGGTAGGCCAGCGCGATGTTTGAGTTAAACGAGAAGAACTCAGAGCCTTGGTTGTAGCCTGGCTATCACTAAAAATGAAGATATCTCTTCCGGTCCCAAGCTTTTCCACCGCTTTCATAATAGCTGACACCTGAGCCTGGAAAACCCTGCAGTAGTCTGGTAACCTAAACGATATTTGCAGGGTACGATTTTTGGGGAAGACGCCTCCTCCCACCTTGCTGTCGAGTTTTGAGCCATCTGTATAGATGACGATACTATCAGGAGGAGTGTTAAACTCTTGGGTCCACTCCTGCCTACTAGGAATTCTCGTTATAAAACTACTTTCAGAAATCGATTTCGAAGCACAACGATCAGTGCTGCTCGGAATGAAGTGAAACTTATTTAATATACAAGGGATGTCTCACTTAATCGCAGAGGGGCCATCTCTGCCACCTGTTGTCCTGCCAAATTCAATGGCAAGAGATCTAAGACAGCGTTCAGAGCATCGTTTGGCGTGGTTCTGAGCGCCTCGCTTATGCAGATCATTCTAGATCTTTGCACCTTGGCGAGCAGCCTGAGGTTGGCATCTTTTGCTAATGCAGGCTACCATGTGATCACTTCGTGTAGGAGAATTGGTCTAACGACCGCTGTAAATATCCACGGACAGACCCGGGGACCAAGACCCCATTTCCTGCTTATGGCTCTCTTACAGGTATAGAAGGCCACGGAAGCCATTTTATAACGATGAATTATATTACCTTTCCAGTTCAACATTTATCTAAAAAAGAACCCTAGAAATTTGACACCTGTAGCAAGTCTTAACCGGGTGCCGTTTAGTTCCGGTGGAGTTACCGAAGGGATTTTATACCTTCTCGTGAAGAGTACGAGTTCCACCTTATTTGAACTGATCCTAAGCCCGCAGCGGGTAGGCCACTTGACAACTTTTGCGCCTCCCAAATCCGTATCTCGCAGAAGGGTCTTTAAGGTGAGGCTGCACAGGAGTTGGGACAGGACACCTCCTTGGGACTTCCCCCTCGACAAATAGCTCGCGTGGTTCGGGTATGAGCACCACCGAAACGTCGCCTTTGCTCAGGTGACCTAGAAAAGCAACTAAAGCTGCTTTAGATCTGTGGAGGTTTGTCTACAGCACTCACATATGAGAAAATCGAAAGAGGCAATTTCCTCTTCCACGGCTACGACGGTGACGTCAGCTACCTATGCATTGTTGGTGCGTAATTTGTCTGCGAATGCTTCAATGTACACGGCCGTTTCTGCACCAGCACTAGAGGCCCGCTGAGCGTGTCCGCGATACAGCTTTATCATGACCTCATCGAAGCCGTAGGAAACTTGGCCTTGTCTCTTTTCCAAGAGCCCTATGAACTCCTTATTTAGAGACAAAACCACTTGTCTAGAAGTCCTTCCGCAGAGTAGATACCCTGAAGACCAGAGGCGATTAAATGCTCTCACCAAAGAACTTAAAGAAATCTTGAACAACGAACGAAACGCTCAAACATCACGATACCTGAGCAGTATTCATGCGACTGCAGCAACTGACCTCTCTCTTTGGAAAGCTACGAGCCAGCTTAATAGGCCGACTCTATTATAATCAGCCATACAAACCGAGAACAACAAGTGGACAAAACGCGATGGCAGCAATTCTTTCCGCATAAAATAAAACCTCCACCCAGTACAACAGAAGAAGTAAAACTTACTTTTAGTTATCCCTCCCAATTGTACACACCCTTACGCAAATTCTCAAAGTCGGAGGAAGCAGGCGATTGAAAAGCTAAAATCAAAAAATGTCCCTGCCTATTACCTAATTACTAGTCAATTACTAAAACAACTACCTCAGCTGGGCATCACGTTTTTATCTGTTTAATGCAGTTTTTGTAACTAGCTTCATACCTCCCCAGTGGAAAGTTTCACAAGTAAAAATTATACTTTAACCCAGAATCGGATCTACTAGCTTACTACCCATTCTCTCAATGGACGCCCTTTTTTTAAAGATTGCTGCAAATATAGAAGACGGAAAGCTAATACCCAACCATCAATTTGGATTTAAAAACCCACAGCACAATCAAACAAGTTCACAGACTTGTAATATATTCTACATTTAAGCAAAAAAAAATACTTGGCAGCTGCCTTCCTCGACATATCGCAAGCATTTGATCGTGTTTGGCATGATTACCTACTTTATAAAATAAATACCATCCCATCGACAAACTTCCAAATATTTATCAACTCCTATCTGGATAAGCGTTTATTTTTTTCTTAAACACGGCGATGAACAGTCTTAACTCCATGAGAGCTTAGCTGGTGTCACACAAGGTATTGTCATGGTCCCCCATATTATACCTACTCTGTAAGTACATATGCAATCAACCTTAAATATATACTTGAATATTGCAACTACTACATATATAGTGAACGATTGTTCCAAACAAAGAAAATGTGACAACCTATAATACAAGGACTCACCATTGGTACTTTTGCTGATAATACTGTTGTTTTAGCAGAGAATACTTCTCCGTATTTGGCTTCACTCAAATTTCAAGCAAGTTTTAATAAGATCGTAAAACTGAATGATATTAATATACCCCAAACCAACGAGGCCCAACATCTTGGTATGCACCTCGACAGGAGACTAACTTGGAAAACTCACATATTCTGCAAGCGCTCGGTCTAAAACCCAGACAACTATATTGGGTTTTGAACCGAAACTCTCAACTATCAATTGACAATAAATTACTCCTGTACTCAACAATCATAAAACCAATCTGGGCTTACGGTATACAGTTGTGGGGCAAATTCCAATATTAAAATCCTGCAAAGATTCCAATCAAAACCCCTCATAATGATTGCAAAATAACCTTGCTAAGACTTCAAAGTCACCCCTATTCCCTCATAATAGAGATGATATCGCATCGAAACATTTGTACCCGACTCAAGAAAAAGTCAACAAAAGATCTTATTTACTTATCATGCACAAGAAATGGTTGCTTCAATGGGCGTACCCCATACATTTTTATAGATTTTAGGAATAGCAAGTTAATATAAAAAATTGCTGAATATAACATTCATATATATAAATATTGCGGGTAGCGTATGCGCGCTTCATTCGGTAAGTCCCGAGTTCAAGTCCAAGCCGGGCAAGTAACATCAAAAGTTATAGAAAAAGTTTTTTTCTAATAAAGTTCGCCCCTCGACGGGCAATGGTAATCCTCCGAGTGTATTTCTGCCATGAAAAAACTTCTCACAAAAAGAAAAACATTCGCCGTTCGGGGTTGGCGTAAAACTCTAGGTCAATTTAAGTTACAACATCAAGACGCACACCACAAATTGTAGGAGAAGTTCGACCAAAATCGCTTAAGCGGTTATAGCGCCAATTAAATATAAAAACAAATATATAAATATATAATAATAAAAAACAAGAACGAATTAAAAAAAAACAAAAAATGTCTAAAAAAATAAAAAAGTTGAATTAATTATGAAAGTCTTGTATACAAATGGCATACAATCTAACAACAAATAACTAAGTAGTATATTTAACTGATGGGTTAAGTGATAGCTTTAGTAAAAGAACGTTGTATTATTCCCACAAAGTATTATTGGAAACTTCCTAGTGGTTTGCATATTAAAGCACTAGTGTAAACCTAGCAAAAAAGATGAAACGGTTTCAGAAGGCATGTGAATAGATAATTGATATCGTCTGAGTTGATTCTGGATGGGTTGAGTCTGCAACAATATCCAAATCGTAGTTGGGCCAGAGTGACGCGGGCTCGCGAGGCAGCAGGAGCTCCTTCTCTGCTATTGGTGGTGGTACGGTCTTACGAGGAATCACTATGATAGAACCCACACTGTAGATTTAACGAATCTGAAAAACTAAAAAATTTAAACTGAACTTTTCCACTGATTTATTATTAAAACAAACTCAGAACCTTTTATTGATCTATACATATACCCATGTACATTTTACGTTTACAAGTGGTGCATATACAAAACTTTACATAAAATTCATTCATGCGTGTTCACACGTAAATATCTACATACATATATCACATTAACAAACTTAAATTTTGATAAAAATTCATAGGAATATACAAATATATATTACATTAAAAAAAACTGTAAATTTGCAATACACAGACTTTCAGTATATTAGGGGGATTCTCTAAGTCTTGCAAAACCCTTGCATGGTGCACGGATTGCACGGATTGCAAAGTTTTCCAATCCGTGCAATGGCACAAAAACAAAATATAAGCAAAAGTATTTCCTATTCGTGCAACCGTGAAACCCGTGTACATTCAAATATCACAATTCATTGCATGATAAATGCAACCTTGAGCCACCTTTTTGACATTAATTGTAATTTGATTTTGCGGCAAACGGTAAGTTTTATCAATTGAATTAATATTATTTCATAATTATAGCTATATTTATTTATTTTAGACTAAAATGAACTGCGACGGTGTTCCACCAGCAAAGAAGAAGCGGCAGCAGCCAAATAAAAAGTGGGCGGACGTGGAGGTGGAGTCAATACTTGATTTCCTCCAGCAGGAGGCTAGCTTTGAGGTTTGTTTTATTTGTTTAAATGTGTAGGTGTTCCCGTTAAATTAATTTTATTTATTTAGGCTCCAACTGCCCAATTTTTCTATAAAAAATTTATAGAAAAATATAAAGTGGATGCGACTTGGGATCTGGTGCGGTGGAAAGTGCGTCACTGAAGTCCCAGTTCGCAAAAACAAACGACTGGCTTTCTTCAACGGGTGCAGGTGTGATGGAAGCAGACGGCGGAAGTATCGATGGTAAGAGGAATTATAAACTTATATATTGATAATAATAATATAACCTAATTAAATTATTTCAGCGAAAGTACTAAAGCTCTGCCCGCATTACAGCCGGTTGCGGGAAATTTTTGGCAAACGGGCAGGTGCAACCATTGAGCCTGTGGTAATATGCACAGATTTGGTGCCGGATATTTCGCCTTGCTCTCCATCCCCTGCATCACAAGATGAAGTACTGCTGGAAATTGAAGTAAATCCCACAATTTCGGCAACGCTACCTCCCGAGGTAGCTACTTCATCAAGTACTCCAAGAGTATTCGGGTAGCACCGCAAAAGTCAGCCATCGGGCAGCTAACAATTTTGCAGCGGGAACGAATAGAGATTGAAGAAAGGAAAGTGCGGAAAGAAAATTTGAGTTCGAAATACTTAAGTATGAAAATGAGGAAAAGAGGAAAAGAGAAGAATTAGATTTAAAAAGATTAGAGTTGGAGATGAAGGAAAGAATAGCAAAGTATGAAATTGACAAAAAATATAAATAAAATAAAAATAATTAAAAATGTAAAGAAATAAATAAACATAAATAAATATAATCCTTTTTATGTAGTATGTACATATATTTAAAATATGATTTTATTATTTTATTTAGGAAAATTGTTTACATCGGTATGTATGTATATAAATGTAATGTTTTTTGTTTTTCAGCATTAGTCAAACATCAGGTCATACAATGCTAGGCGTTTTAACTCCGCCTCTCTTATTCTTTCATTATTTTCATGGTGGGTAATTTCATCTACTTCTTCTCCGTCATAAAGCAAATCGCTAACATATTCAAAATTTTCAGAGGTCGTTTGTAGTATGTTGTACATTACACAACACACAAGAAACCACTTTGAACAAAAGTTATGGCTTGCGTTATTGTAAATAGAAGTCCGTAATTCTTTAAGGCTACCAAACCGTTCCTTGAGGAAGCCAAAACAATTTTCAATCCTCACACGGAATTTACTATGCCGTAAATTAAAAGCTTTACGTTTAGCAGATGTAAGTTGTTGGGAATTTATTCTAAATGGAGTATTGAGATTAGTTAGCAATGGATATGCAGAATCTCCTGCAAGCCATTCATCTCCAGAAAAAAAAATTAGATTTTTGAGTAAATAGCGCACTGGTACGAAACATACGCGCATCATGAACGCTTCCATAGTGACCTACTACAACGTGGCGTATTCGCATTCGGTAGTCACATACGACTTGCGCCTTTACTGAATATATACGACTTTTTGAAAAAAATACTGAATGATTAAGTACAGGCGCTTCGGCTAGTTTTAATTCAGTGCCATCGATATAACCTATACAATGCGGTAGCTCGTGATATGTATTTCCAACTATCTCCTGTCTTTCAGATGAATCAGGCCACGTTATATATTTGGATTCTAGTTCCAAAAAAGAACGAAATACTCTTTTGGTGATTTTGTAAATGGTTTCTCCATCACCAACTCCAAATATTGTAGCCACTTTTCGAATTGCCGCATTTTCACCGGATGAGCCCAGACGATATAAAACTATGGCTAGCTGAAGATCTGGTATTGTCTGATGGAATGCCAATTATTAAATTCTTTACTGTCACTGATACAAGACAATAACAATCCGAACTGGTTTCGGTTCACTCGCAGCATTTGTCGAAAACGACCTTCATCGAACTCTTGAAGAACAGTCGATCTCCATTCCAAAGATTTGGGGACGTTCTGGTAACTGCCGCGATAACAGCAAAGAGTCACCAGAAGATCTTCATTTAGTTCATCCATTATGGGCCAAAAGTTTGAATAAGCTGAAAATTTAAAGTTTTTAATTGTTTGTTGTTTTCTGAATAACTATATTACCTTGAATAATGTTATCAGCAGCACTTTCGATCAAATAGTTAACAATTTTTTGATTTTCGCTAGTCCGTGGCATTTTTGCAAAATTTAATAGAATGTAAACAAATGCTTCTTCTTGCAGCTGAAAGTATTCACAATAGTCACATTTCCTTTTTGTACATTTCCTACAATTAAACAATAGGAGGCGTTCTCGTGGTATTGCATATTTGGGTATAGGAAATTTTTACTTCTTGCAATCTTGCTACCGTGCTATATATAGAGAATCCCCCTATTATATTTTAGGAAAAACATTAAGGAGGAATTCTTATTCCACTATTGGGCTTTCGTCTTTTCCCCTAGATGGGTTACTAAGCCTGTAAACTTGTCTCTTGTTCAACTATTCGGTATGCTTAAGTTTTTAAACAACGTTAACAAAATACAATACAATGATAAATGATGAGAATAAGTTAGCGGGCGGAAGTCATTAATTCATTACTTACTTACTTACTTAATCTCTATCGACGTATCTGCACCTTGGCGCGGTGATAGGGCTTGCGTACACCAGTGATGATTCTGAGCTGTATCGGCGGAGCGGACGGAGTCTGCTCTGGTAGGGTCTCCCATGCCGAGGAGGTCAAATTTGAGGTGTCAGACTAATAGTGTTTTCTTTTCTCGCAATAATGTTGCATTTATTCTGCCCTGTGCCAGGGCTGTCAAATTTTCGTGTTTTTTTCTTAGCATTTTCTCAGGGTTGTTTGTTCTTTTCTCAACATGCTGCCCTCTCGCCCGACAAAAATGCGACATTTTCTACCCGTGCCAAATCGAAAGGGCGAGCGTTGCCCAGCGAATTGTGTGTATCTCTACTCAACAACAACAGGTTTGAGCTGATCTGTGACAGAGCGGTATTTTTTTGTTCTTTTCTAATTGAGAAAATGCAACCTTTTCGCAGTGCATAGGGGAACAATTCCATCATGTTGCCATACAATCGGGCAACATTTTTTTCGAGAAAAGAAAACGCTATAAGACAGGTACAAACACTTTAAACTAAGGTGTTGAGGTACCCGTGCCGAGAGCTGTATGGCTGGTAGTGTATAAAGCACCAGTCGCGAACGGTCCCCACCGATGCCCGGGCAAGGTCGGCTGTATTAAGTGCCTTACCCCGGTACGCTGGCAATGCCGGGGTGGACAACCCCTTCCATGCTTACTCGTGGGACCAAATATGAATTTGAACATTAAAAATAAAATGAGCAAGGATGGAAAGGAGGAGAAGGAGAGCTTTCTGGGAATGCTCTCTGAGGACGAGCTTCTGGCGAGTAGTCAGGAGAGCGTCAGGGCAGCGGGTACCAGCCATAGTACCCCTGTCACCGATAAAATAACAGCCGTCAAAGGGGGCGCACCAGCCATAGTGGCCCCGAAGAGAACCAAGAAATCATCTGGCACCTTGCTGAAAGCGAGGTACCAGAGGGCCCTCTTCATTCTCGACAAGATTGCCAAGAATGAGCGGGAGGGTAAGATACACGAGCGGGACGCGGATGACAGAGTCAGGTATGAAGCGGTGGTCAAGGAGTACGAGACCGCCCTTGCCGCAAAGACCGCTTCACATTCGCAGCAACAACCAAAAATGCAGCAGTCAGCGAAGCGCAATCGGTCTCAAGAAGAGAACGAGCGCAGCGCGAAGAAGGGCAGATTCCCCAAGCAGAGCGAAGGCCCTTCAACTAGTGCTCTAGCATCGGCAAAGCACACCTACAGCGAGGTGGTCCGAGACCATCTCCAGGTTGCTCTTGTCGATGCAAAGAGCAATAATGGAAGGCAAGTTCTGGCGGTGTGGAGCTCCATTGAGGGACGGCTATCTGAGATGGTCGTAGAACACCTCATGGAGAAACAGACTCCAGTGCCAGCCTTCAACTGACGGGGTCTCAAGGGAATTCCTGGAGAAGATCGTCGCTAAGATTAGCAACGCATGGGGTGAACTTTCGCTAAAGCTCATCCCGGCTTCGGATATTCCCAGGAGACCCCGGGCGCGCATCTGGTTATCCAAAATGAAGGTGGAGAGCTCGAAGCTCATCCAGTGTCTTAAGCTGCAGAATCCAGGTGTCCCGATGGACGACTGGATGGTCCTAAAGGTTGAGGAGCAGCAGCATAACAGCCAACCAGTCCTTCTGCTCATAAATAACGAGTGTCTGCCGATACTCGAGCAGAAGGATAACAAGCTTAGATTTGGCATCAGGGAAGCGAAACTGAAGGTGTTTCCGGCTTCGGTTGCACCGGACGGCAACCTTGAGGAGATCGAGGACACGAGCAAGCTCATGGAGGAGCTTAAGCTGGCGGTGCCGGCTATGGACTGTGCCTCGTCTACAGCAGGGCAGGCTGTGAGTGCGCCACCTACCAACGCCCCAAAGGATGTTGAAGGTAGCGCAGATTAATTTGCAGCATGCCAAAATAGCCTCGGACAACCTAAAAGTGCTCCTTAGGGAGGAGGACGTCGACATCTGCCTTATTCAAGAGCCTTGGGTCTGGCGCTCAAAGATTATGGGTCTGCAAATAAGGCACTACAACCTATTCTACACTCTTGGGGAAGGTAAACCTAGGGCTTGTATCCTCGTTAGGAATACTATCAATGCTTTCTTTTTACCTAATTTCAGCTCAGATGACGTCGCGGTGATCAGGGCCGAAGGAAAAAGCGGCCGGAGCGTGGTTATCGCCTCCGTATATATGGCCCATGATCGACCCGCACCACCTGAGGAGGTGCAGGGACTGATGAGAGGACCGACAACCGGAAGAGAAGCTGTTCTGCTGGGCTGCGACGCCAATGCAAGACATGCAATGTGGGGGAGCAGCGAGACGAACGAGCGAGGTGAGTCTCTTTATGACTTTATAATAGCAAATGATTTCAACATATGCAATATAGGGAATTCTCCTACCTTTATTTTTCCGAGTTCGGAAACCTTTGGAGGGTGGGAAGAGGTCCTTGACATTACTTTGGCAACAAACTCTCCCGATCTTGTAGTAAGAAACTGGATAGTTTCGCAGAAGATCTCGTTTTCCGATCATCGCATGATCCTTTTCGAGATAGGCTGGGAGAGGGAGAGTAGACCACCATCAAGAAACCCAAAACGAACGTCTTGGAATCTATTTGATAAGGTAGTCAGCGATAGACTCTGTAGAAGCAAAACACCCATTAATTGTCCGGAAAATCTGGATGACCGAGTCAGGTCTCTGGAGAAAAGTTTTCAGGCGGCCTACGGCGTCGCTTGTCCAATCTCGAGGAGCAAGAAGACCTACCCTCCGTGGTGGGACAAGAGTCTGAGTGACCTGAGGTCAAATCTCAGAAGCATCTTCAATTTTTGTTACTCGAGGAGAGATTTTCAAGAGTATAGGTATTCCCTGAGGGAATACAAAAGAGCCATACGTAACGCAAAGCAGAAATCCTGGCGAGATCATTGTGAGTCGATTGAGTCCACGAAGGATTCGGCGCGGCTAGGCAAAATTCTTGCTAAGGAGCATTCTAATCACACATTCGTAAAGCGGACTGATGGTACATGGGCGGAATCATCAGCTGAAACTCTGAAGATTCTAATAGATACCCACTTTCCGGGCTGTCCTGTAGAGACAGTGAGCAGGAGAGAGCCGGTACAACAGGTTGTGCCGACAGGGCTGCTGGGTGAAATCATAACTGAAGAAAAGATTGCCTGGGCAATCAATAGTTTTTCACCATATAAATCCCCAGGGTTGGATGGAATCCTCCCTATTATGCTGCAGAAGACCCAAAGATCATTGATAAGTGAACTGAAGGAGATCTTTACTGCCTGCATTCTCTACAACCATATCCCAGCTACCTGGAGGAAAACAAGGGTTGTTTTCATTCCTAAATCGGGTAGAAGGGGACACGAGGTGGCCAAAGATTTTAGGCCAATAAGTCTTACATCCTTTGTTCTAAAAGTTCTTGAGAGAATTTTGGACCAGCATATAAGGAAACTACTAGACCAATATCCACTCTCTACGGCGCAACATGCGTATTCAAAGGGAAAATCTACGGAGACAGCACTACATGAAGTGGTGCGTACTGTGGAAAAATCCCTTATGCAGAAGGAATTCACTCTGGCTGCGTTTGTTGATGTCGAGGGCGCTTTCAACAACGTCAGGGCTGATGGAGTGCTCTCACCTCTTTTGTGGCTCATCACCATTAATGATATCCTAGTCGAACTTAACACAGGCGGGGTTAAGATTGTGGCGTATGCCGACGATGTGGCAATCCTGATTACGGGTCCCCTCCCTTCCGTGATGAGCGAAATTATGGAAAGAACGTTGGCAAGATTAAGTAGGTGGGCACAAGGCTGTGGCCTTAGGCTAAATCCAGATAAGACAGAGCTGTTGCTCTTCACGAGGAAGTATAAACCACCTACCTTCAGACCACCAAGCTTGAACGACCAACAACTAGGTTTATCCTCCAGTACGAAGTACTTGGGGCTGACCATCGACTGTAAGTTAAGTTGGAAAATGTGCATTGAAGAGCGAGTACGGAAGGCCTATGTTGCTTTCTATGCTTGCAAATCAATGTTTGGCAAGAAGTGGGGTCTCAAGCCGAAAATGGTGCTATGGATGTACCAAGCGGTGGTGCGACCGGTGCTGAGCTATGGCTCTGTAGTCTGGTGGGAAGCTCTCCGGAAGAGCTATAACCTCACGGGTCTGCAGAAGGTTCAACGCACTGCGTGTGTTGGTGCCACGGGAGCCTGTCGCACCTGTCCCACGGCGGCTTTGGATCCCATTTTAAACCTGCTTCCAATTGACTTATATGTAATGTGTACATCTTCTCAGACAGCACTTAGGCTCAGAGAGTCTGGGTGCTGGAAGGCTACACAGCAAGGACACAGTAGTATCCTTGATCAACTACCCTCAGACATAGTTAACACCCGGACGGACTACATCCCTCGCAAACTGGAGTTTGAGCACAGGATTAAGACTGTGTTTCCAAGCAGGAATGCGTGGAGGAGGGGTGAGGTCCTTGCCGATAGCGGCATTCAAATATTCACTGACGGTTCCAAAATGGATTCTGGCTTTTACTCCGAAACCTTGGAATTATCCACGTCTATCAAACTCCCTCCGTACTGCAGTGTTTTCCAGGCGGAAGTCTGTGCGATTTGGCAAGCCTGCAAATCGCTTGAAAACAGAAGCGCAACGGGGAAGATAAATATTTTTTCCGACAGCCAGGCGGCAATAAAGGCGCTAGCGGCACCAAATATTGGCTCAAAGGTAGTCGGTGCGTGTAAGCAACAGATTGCCTCTCTAACAAATCTAGAAATTACCGTCACCTGGGTTCCCGGGCATAAGGGAATCGAAGGGAACGAAAAGGCCGATGAGCTAGCACGGTGCGGCTCGGCAGAGGATGAGGTAACAACTAGTATCGAGATAGGTATACCCCTAGCCGTAGTGAAGGGAAATATACGAAATTTCTATCTCAACAAGGCTCAACAAAGATGGAAAGATACCCTTACATGCAGGATAGCAAGAACTACCTGGCCGGACTACAATAGGAAGAGGACCAGAGGTCTTCTTTGTAGGCCCAGGGCTGTCACCCACAAACTTATCGCAGTATACACGGGCCACTGGACTTTGGGCACGCATGCGGAAAAAATGGGCATTCCGCATAACCAATACTGCAGAAGCTGCAAAGATGGGGCTGAAAAGGGGCATCTCCTGTGCAAATGCCCGGCCCTGGCCCATTTTTTTACCTACCTACCTACCTACTTACTTAATTGGCGCTATAACCGCTTAAGCGATTTTGGCCGAACTTCTCCTACAATTTGTGGTGTGATGTTGTAACCCAAATTGAGGGGCCTACAGTTTTACGCCGAATCCGAATGGCGAATGTTTTTGTGAGAAGTTTTTTCATGGCAGAAATTCACTCGGAGGTTTGCCGCTATTAGAAAAAACTTTTTCTATAATTTTTGGATGTTACTTGCCTCCATCTGGATTCGAGCCTGGGACCCACCGAATGAAGCGCGCACACGCTACACCCTCGGCTACGGCGGCCGCTATTAATTCATTAGTTCATAATTTTTGCTGATGAACACCGATTTCTCTATGATTTTTTTCCAATGGATATGTCTTTTCGATAAAATCAAGAATATAAAACTAAGTTGAAAAGAAACCCTTTTCAATGAAATCTAGGGGATAATTTGTGAAACTGAGATAAAACCCTCTTCAATATTATTAAAAAAGGAATCCCGGTTTTCATTAGAATCTCCTCTTAATTTTAAAGAGTTTTTTATTTAATGACACAAATTTTCCTTTTTAGGTTAAGTATTTACATATATATTATTATACAAGCTTTACATATTTGCTTTTAATAATAAGAACAATTGAAATAAGTATAACAAAAGTAAAATAAGTATACATATGTTACTAAATTAGGCGTTGTATGCCACGTGCCATTTCTTCAACTTCAATACAAGTTTAGGTACTACCTTTATTTCACAACCGGCATTTTTCATATAACCATGATACAATGAAGAAGGTAATTCCATTGTCATTTTTTTAATGCCATATTAACTACCTGACAATTAAGCAGATTATGAAATTTCGTGCTACCATCATTGTTGAAAAAAAATCTTTTTCTTTTCGTTTCTTTTGCGATTAAAAACTAAAATAAATGAAAAATAATATTAGCTGCTTGCTTTATCAGTGCCTAAATACGAAGCATCTATGCAAAGGTTTTTTCAATTCCCAGTTATTTCGCGTTTTCGGGAGAAGCCGCTACTGTCATGAGGTGTTAAGGAGTGTGACTTGCCAAAAGTATGCATTTATGTATGTTCTGCTCATTTTACCCGTACGATTAAGCCGAAGTGCAGTGTCAAAATGACCATAATGTTTTTAAGAAGTAGTACATATTCTATGTCGCTAATTTACTTTCGAATGGGGAACTATATGTTTAAACCAAAGTCTGAGCTTTTAAGTTTTTTGGAACAGGTAATAAAATGGTTTGCTAAGAAGTGTTATACAAAGTTGATAACTTTCGGATCCACTCTCCATTCCACAAGTTGCAAAGATTTTCTTCTGTAACGTACCACATTAATCGTCTGTAATGTAATCTTTTCGCTTATTGGGTTTTGAGATAGGGATTACAGTAGCTACTTTCCACAATTGGGAGATAACACCAGAACTGAATATATTATTATATAGTGTGTAGTAGTGAGTGTTTGGGTTAATATCTTTTGTAAAGTTTATGATGTTTGCATATTTTGGGTTCTCTTTTGAATTAGGCGTTAGCTCGCTTGTAGTTGAGTAAATTTTCTATATAGGCGCTCTGTTTAATAATTTCCAATGTCTCTGTTTTTTTGGTCGTAGTTTACTCAGAGTGTGCTTCCACTAGTGCACTTGCTGCTCCTACACTTAAATCTTGTTTGGGGTATGCATTCATTGGCAGAGTCTAATGATTTTTTGGTCTAGAGCGGCTTTTTGGTTTGTGTTCCCAGTAATTGGCATATTTGTGAAATTGATGTCGGCAGCAGTTTGGAATGTTTGGCAGACTGCCCTCTTAGTGATATATCTTGTATGGAGAATCGGACAGATAACGAGCATGTAATGAGATGTGAAGCGTTGAAAAATGCGTCGCTAAGTTGTCATTTAAAAGGATTATATTGTTTTGGTGCTGAAATTGTTTAACTACCTCTCCTTTCTGCGATTTGGGTCCCCAAACGGGAGACCAGGCGTTACAATCACCAATAATGAGTGCTATAGTGCGATTCCCTAACTTTAAACCATCCGACAATCGCATTTTTTGACGACAATATTTGTCGTTTGCACTAACGATTGTGCGATTCACTAACTCATTCTTAACGACACTTAACAGCTGTCTCGTTGTATTTATTCAAAGTGATAAAGAGTGGCACCTCTATCAAACTAAATATCAAAATAAGCGAAAAGCACAAAGAGGAATAGAGAAAAAACAAACGAATGCCTGCTGCCAAATATAAATTTCAGAGTTTTTATTATATTTCATTAAGGTGAAATAAGATACTAGTTTATTTCAAACTACAAACGTTTATTATTCTTATTATTCTTTTTATATATTGCAATGTTCCATTGTAGCAGAATTTCGGACTCTCCTCTGAGTGATTTGGTAGAATAGTCATCAACTCGGCTCCAAGGAATATCCGGAATCACCTGCAAATATGTCATGGTTTTCGTTGTCAAAATTCGCGTTGTGCTCCAGCGTATTTATGATACATAGGATATGTATTTAAATTTTTTTAATTAGAAGCATTTATCTATATATTAAAACTAAACAATATTTCTGTTTTTGTACTTGGATCCTTGATAGAAGCTTGCTTTTACCATTTGCATATTAATTGAATGGTAGATATGGTGGTTGGCATAAACCTTCTCATGATTCTTTGGTGTGCAATCGACAGCCCTAATAGTGCATCCCACAAAGGGAGACGACGCTGAAGCAAATATTTTTTTAACAGCTTGGCGTTCCACTTGGGTCATAAGAAACCTCACTTTCTGGTGCAACAGTGAATCATTGATTGCAACCGTTACCCGATGAATGCCGGCTTACGGATAACTGGCTTATGGATATTCCCCATTGCTCACTTACGGGTCGTTGATAGCAACCGCAACGAATCTCAAAGCCGCTAGAACCTACCAATATAAAAGTATATTTTAAATTGCATACAGGCTTAAGGATTACACGAGTTAATTGTTTCTCAGTCGATTTTGCTGTTATTCTGGAGCCTCTTATTTGGTTGTCAAGCTGAGAAATTAGGTATTCAGCCAAGTCTGGAGTTAACCGATACAGCTTCTGAAATGCTATTGCATTCAAATGAAAGGGATTGTCCACATCCCGGAGTAAACGTCGATCCATGGTTGGAGCGCATACTTCTTCGTAACCTCGTAATAAATCATATGCCAAACATTCAAACGATATTATTTAGTGTTCTTTTTTTAATTACAAGAAAAAAATCACCGAATTTTAAATTTATCTTTTATTTAAGTTGAAACGTATTTTTCTTTTCTCGATTGAGTTAACAACATCAAATTTGTTGTCGTTTAGTTTTTGGTAATCAGCTAGCTAACGAAAACGGCGAATGCGAAAATCGTTAAAAAAATTAATACGGAATAGCAGCATCGTTAAAATTTTCGTTAAGTTGAGTTAACCATGCGAATATCGTTAAAATAAGTTAGTGAATCGCGCTACTGGTCTGTCAGTGTTTGAAATCGTTTTCATTAGCATTGTCCGTGGACGACAAACGTTAATAATAACGAAAGGTATTTTTGATTTTATTTCCAATCCTTAGGCTAGGATATTGGAATTTAACGGGATTAAGGTGTGCTCTATTGACTTTCCTCCTTTCGCTGGGGAGGTTTGATCAGCGTTAAAGTTGTTGTTGCTTGCAGTTGATGCATTTGACTTTTAGACACGCGCTAGTTTCATGATCAGTGGTTGAGCACTCGTTGCATTTTTTCGCATTTACAAGGTTTTTTGTGTGCCCTATTAAAAAGCAGTTTTTGCATTGCATGGGAAAGGGAATGTAAGGCTCGACTTTGTGCTTAATACAAGCAACATTAATTTCTTTCTGAATTTCATATAAATTAAAGGACAGGATATGAAGTGGAGTGTTGACGATTTTCCCTTCCTTGAGTTTTGTAATTTTTTTACAATCAACTCCGTTTCGGTAAGAGAGCTTAAATATTCAGGAAAAACTACACCTTTTGTGGTATTTAATATGGGATGCAATCTGACGTCTATGTAGCATAGATTTGATAATTTAGTTGCTTTTAAGAACTTTGTTGTTTACTTTTCATTTGATGTAAGTAATTCTCTTGTAAAATATATTGATTATGCTTTCTTGGTAGTTATATTTTCGAGATCTTTAGATGATCGAAAACTGCTATTTCCCCGCTTTGCTGAGCATTCTTTCCGATTCCGTAAATGTAGCTAGAATACAATGTAGATATTTTGACGCCAGGATTTGCAGCTGCCTCATGTTGTTCGATCTAGTCTCAATTAAAATCAAATATTTGTGATATAAGCTGTATGTTATTATCAATAGTAACCTTCCAGTATTCCAATGGTACAGCATTAAACGGTTCATTTGTGATTTCTGTGTATTCTCGCAAAGTGTTAATGGCATCGGCCCGATTAAATTTTATTTTGGATAATAGGTTTTCATTCATGAGTGATAAATCTCCAAATTTGCAGGTTTTGATGTTTTCTCATTCATTCATTTATTATTTATTAAGGCAAATTAGTACAATAAGATATTAAAATCTTTTATAGTACAACAAATTTTAAACTCACAATAACAAGACATAACAGGTCCAGATAAGTAAAACTGGATGTCATATGCATAATCATGTAGATTTGCAGTTCGGCAAACGTGGAAAACATCATTTAAAAATAAACTGAAAAGCAACGGGCCAATAATAGAACCTTGGGGAACACCAGCAGTTACCGCTTTCAGTTTTGAAACGTCAGCACCAATTCGCACTCGTTGAAATCTGCCATATATATACATAGCTTTTCATAAGACCAAGCGCACTGTGCCCAAATCCAAAGTAACATGGCAGCTTGCTACATAAAAGTGCATGACTAACAGAATCGAAGGCCTTAGAGAAATCTAGTAGACAGAGTAATGTCAAGTGGGTTTATACAAAGGGCATTCGAATCTCATCTAATATTTTTAATATGGCAGTGATGCAACTATGATTTTTCCTGAATCGTGATTGCAGAGGAGAAAGAAGATATTTATTATGGGCATGCGACAAGATCTGCTCCGCCATTAGGGCCTCGAAAACTTTGGAGAGAGCCGACAAAATATTGATGGGACGAAAATCGTTAATACAACTAGCAGAACTCTTTTTGGCAACAGGCAGTACTGTAGCAACTTTCCACATGTGCGGAAAGGAACACGTAGTTGCATCATGATTTATGATGTGGGGAAGAGTTCCAAGGATATGCGGCAACACAACCTTTATAAACTTTATTGGGAGTCCATCTTCCCCTTCAGCGTTTGAACTTATCGTAAGAATACATCTTCCCACATCACATTCTGTCACTGTGGAAAACTCAAACGGTATGCCGTTAAAACATAAATTACTACACGGAACAAAAGATGGTAACTCCGCACTTGACGTACAACTTTCAAGAAAAGCTTCATTACGAGCATTCCACGGAAAATGGTAAGTTTCGACCGCCGGACTAATTGCGTTTCCGGATCATTTTTTTAGTATCAATATATTTAAAATATATTATACTTTGATATTAACATCATTTTTTCACTGGACTTTACTTTGAAGTACTTTTTTTTGTTACCAAAAAGAAGGGATAAAGTGTTTATTTCCATTTACCGATAGTTGATTATATTCATACATCTTATTCTCATTACATACGACAAATAATGTTAAACTGGTACTTGTTGTTAAAAGTAATTATAGTAATATTTTGAAAACCGCTTTTTAAAAAAAAAACTTATATTTGAATAACGTGGAAATTTTGTTTCAAAAATGTGCATTAATTATGTCCCGTACAAACGCACTATATGGTTAATGTTGTTTTTGTGCTTGTACATGTAACTGTTTTAATATATTTGCTTTTCATTTAAAGCGAGTTATTGGTGCACTTTTTAGTTGTGAAGTAATTTTTTTAGTTAGTATTGTTAGAAGTTCAATTCGTGGTCGTTTATTTTTGTCCCGTACAAACGCGTCATACAAGTGTAAACCAAACATTCCCTTTATTAAAAAATGGACAAAATTGATAAAAATAATAGTACGTCGCGTTACAGAAAATGGAGAAACGAGAAAGAAAGAAATGATTCTGATTTCAAAAACAGAGAAAAAGCACGAGTTAAAGAGTGGAGAAAAAGAAAAGTTGAAGTGATGACACAAGAAGAAAAGGAAAAGCGGAGGAGGTATGAGAAAGAAAGAAAAAAAGTGCAAAGAGCCAAAAAATTAGTAGCAATTCATGATAGACCGGGTAATTCTACTATTATAAATAATTGCGACGAAAGTTGTGCAGAAAATTCTGAATATTTTCCGTACAATTGCAAACAAACCTATGCAAAGGCTGTCCAGAAGTGTATACGAAGTCTGCCGAATTCACCCACTAAGCAAAAAGCTGTAGTAACGGAAAATGAAATGAAGAAATCTATGAATGTGTCGATACATGATGATGAAACTGAAAAAATGGTGAAAGATTTTTACTTTCGTCCAGATATTGTGTATACATGTCCAGGTATGAACGACACAATGGTCGCTTGGATTAGTGGCAAAAAGATGACATTACAGAAGCATTACCTTACTCTTTTTTTAAAAGAAGCCTTTTATATATTTAAGGAAGAGTTTGCGAATACTAAAATAGAGTTTTCGAGATTCTGTGCACTACGACCGAAAAATGTTTTGCTATTAAAAGACACTCCATCAGAACAATGCAAATGTATAATTCACGAGAATTTCATTCTTAAATTAAAATGCCTGAAAATTAACTACGATAACTCTTACTGGAACAACATTCTCTGTGACACGGCGCTAAATTCAAACTGTTGGAGAAATAACTGCGATGCATGTAAAAATGGAAGTAAAATTAAATTAAATCTTTTTTGGTTTGTTCCGATACCAGAGAACGTATATTAGACAGAGAAGCATTAAGTTAGGATGACGGTGTGAATTGTCAAAATGCATCAATATTTCTCGTCCAGCTCACCATTCTAATGGCCGACAGGGGAAATCGTGAGAGTGGCGAGTTAACAGAGCTGAGTGAAGGCAAAATTTGTTTAACAGACTATGATTTCTGATAAATTTTATTGTTTTGGCTCGAATTTTAGATTTTGCCAATATATTAACGAATTGATATAAACATCTAAATATTTAATTTGACGTGAAATTTGGCTTTACTTAAATATGTGCATGATAAGAGTGAGCCAATTTTGGTTTTATGCATGCATTATATACATATGTATTATAAGCGTAATAATCGTTATCATACTAAGTATACATATGTAAATATGTATGTATATGGATAATATGTAGTACATACATACATATATAAATATCTAAATATACGTATGTATGTGTGTATGTATATATATTTACATGTTCATGCACATGTACATATGTACGTACATATGTACTAAATATGCATTATATCTATCATCATCATACATATGTATATTTATTTATTGTTATGTAGATATACATACATATGCAGCATTTGTTCCATCCCTCCGCCATCAACCGCAGCGCAACTGCAGTACAGCAACAAAAAATTCATTCATAAACGCAAGCGCATATTATTGAAAGCAAATTTCCGTTCATTCATAAATGCGAACATTTCATCTCCCCACAAACACATGCGCCCCTCATCCATCACACTTTTCGCGACGAAGACAAAAATCTAAAAATCATAAATTGAAGATTTTTGTAATTTTGGTCCAAATGCTCACAACTTCAAATGGGAATGTAGGTATTATTTTGGCCCGCTTGTGCCCGTAAAATATTTCATGAAGAAATTCATCTATTATTAATCTATTATGTTTGCTTAGGGGTCGTGCACATATTATGTAACGCTATAGGGGGCGGCGGGGATTTGCGATTTGTGACGAAGTGTGACGTGTGATTTCCCTTTGCCTAATATATAACATATATCAATTAACATTGTATTTTATTTTACGATTAATAAAAACAATTTTTCTGAAAGTGTGACATGGTGGGGGTCTAAAATGATCAAAAATTGCGTTACGTAATATGTGCACGACCCTTATCATTATAAACGTGTTTTGCACGAAATCCTGTTATATATGTCATTTAAAGCCCTAATTATTCCAAATCGGCGCAACCAAACACCTTACCGCTACGCCTACTTGCATACATATGTACATTACACATATGTATGTCAATATGTAGTCTAAATTTTGGTCTCATTTATGTCAGGGCTTACGTCTTATCTCAAATGTAGCACAAGTAGCAAAATAATATATTTAGGAGTCGAAAGTCTACTACCTTTTAACATATTTTTCTACAACTGTCTAATTAAACGCAAACATTGCTATAATTAATTGTATTTTGTGAAACCTTTAATTAATTATACTACTTTTGCTTCTTCCTGAACCAACAATCTGAGTCAATGACCTATACAAAAGACTTTCAACACGAAATTACAAATAAACCGTGTCATTTTTATTCTGAGAGGGTATAAAGGACCAGAATTTTAGTTGCAAATTTAATTTTGTGTCACATAGCTTAACGTCATCTTATGTATGTATCTATATGTAAGTATTTTATTTCAGATATTCCTCTATTCGATCAAGTATATCAATATTTGTATTATACTCCACTTTTTACTTGTACCTATCTCAACTACAAATTAATTCAACTAAACCCTGATTAATGATGGCGGCTTTGCGACGCAGCTTTTTCGTGTGAATTGCGGGCAGAAGCAACTATTTCTGTGGAGTTTTGACAAAAGAGCTTATTTGGCTTTTGAGTTTTTATTTTCAAATCAATAAATTTCTATCTTTGACGTACAAATTTAATATTTAAATTAATCTTTTACCACGATAGCCTGTTGAACTATTGCTTTGTTTAACTATTTGTATAAATATTTCATTAGAACATTGCTATTTTTGACATGGTAAAAATTGAAGTACAACTGGAGATAAGATATTTTGTCAAACTTTGCGCGCAGACTTTGAGTTCGGTTGAATGTGCGCGCATGTCAACAAACATATGTACATACATAATTATTTCTATTCTATTTACATATCTACACATATGCTTGTACGCGCCCTTTTGCATGGAAGTAATTCGATTAAATATGCATTGTTAAATAAATGCATGCATGTGCATACATATGATAAACAATAAATGCAATTTCTTTAGTGTTTTTGGAAGATTTTGTTTAACTACTTAAAATATTTATTGAAAGTTATATATGGGAAATATTAGTAAAATAAAATAAAACACTAAAATTGAAATTATAGAAGAATACATATTTTTAATATTTTTTTTAAATGTTGGAAATAGATCTGCGAAAATTCCTTATCAAAACAATAGGCAAATTTTCGCCAAAAAACATCTGCAACCACACAATGTAGCTGATAACAGAGAACGTATGTACATTAATTTTCTCTAAAATTGTTGTTTTCGCTCAACCGATGTTAAATTTTGCCCCTTGTAGGTGAAAAATTATTGGGTGGTGAGCTGGACGAAAAATAGACCTTTTCCCAAAAACGCGGAACGACAACAGGAATGAAGTGGGATGCTACTTCTCTGTAAATATACGTTCTCTGCCGATACAAAGCAAAAAGATAAAAACAGTATCTTCACATTCGTGACATATTTATATGATACGATTTTTGCAGCAGAAAATGGAACCCCACTTAAAGAAGTTATATGGAGTGATGGTCCGTCTTCTGAGTTCAAGAATCGTTTTATGGTCACGTTATTGATATTTCTTTCTCAAAAATATAATAAGCGATTTGAATGGAAATATCTTGCTACTTCCCACGGCAAAGGAATTGTAGGCGGAGTCGGCGGAAATGTAAAACGGCTTGTAAATCAAAAATCACGTAGTCAAGCCAGTGATACCGTTGTCCAAAATGCAAAAGATTTCGCAGCATTAGCTACCAGTCTAGTTCCTTCAACAACCATCTGTTATATTTCTGAATCCGAAATAGCTGAAAAAATTCAGAAAGTTCGTCCTTGGGAATCGACTAAGCCTGTACCCGGAATATCTAAATTTCACGTAATATCAGCAAATGGGAGTGAAGTTACATGCAAAAAACATGCATTACATAACAACAGCATCAACTTTTCTTTATAGACCACGTGCAAAACAAAGTTTAAGAACTGAATTTCGTACGAGTCCCGTACAAACACGAGTGTCCCGTACAAACAGTTTAGTTGTAAGACATAAATCTTTTGAAGTAAATATATTTCGTTTATATTGTTATTGTTTTAATAAACTTTAATATAAGTACCACCAAAGCTAGTTTTTGTTTTTTATCAAATATTATTAATTTCGCTAAAATTTCACCTAACTCGCTATAACTCAGAATCATGGTGGACTGGAGCTGTCCCGTACAAACATATACATAAGTTATTTTGGATTTTTCACACAAATACGAATATTTCAAAAGCAAGTTTCTTTTTTTTGTTTAGAGAACTACCACACAACATTAGTGCATTAAATACTTTATTTGATAAAGCTATGGTTTGTCTTTAGTTCAAGACGTAACCTGTAAAAATTCGTACGATTTGTCCCGTACCAACCATGGAATGCTCCATTAACCAAGTCCGAAGGTAAGGTACAACCCACGTCCTCCTTCCTTCGTACCTTTAGTTTATAAATATTGCGCCACAAGACTTTAACTGGAAGATTCGTCTTTAATTTTACACCGAAGTAAGCCTGTTTTTCATATCTGATAATACGTGTTGCTCTATTTCTAGCAGTTTTGAAAGCTTCCCAGTTATCCAAGGTAGGCATTTTCTTCCATCTAGGGTGGGGTCTATTCCGATCCTTAATAGCTACTTGGACCCTTCTATTGTACCACGGACAAGAAGAACATCTTTCCGGAACGACACGAACAGGCACATATTTATCAAACGCAGATTTCAAAATACCAACAAGAAAGTCAAGTTTGTCATCAATAGATTCATAGAGCCAGCAAGCACTCCAGTCAATACTGTCTAAGTCAGAGAAAAGCTCACTTGAATTAAGATATCGGTAGTCTCTGTAGGAAAGAAGCCTTGCTTCATTAGAACGGGCAATATCAATATCCAAACATCAAAAAATTAGTTCGAAGGATATTTGGTCAAACTTTAGAACACTGGTCAAGTCGGAAATGATAAAATAGTCAAGTAAACTCGGATTGCAGTTCATGGCATACCTCTCTGGAACAATAGTATTTACTAATATAAGCCCGCTGATAGCAACACAATCGAGAAAAATATCACTACAACAATCACGTAGAAGAATATTGGCATTAAAATCCCCACAAACAACAATATTACTATAATCAACAATATAATCAGAAAAGACATCAAAAAACGAGTTTAGGCATACAGATTTATGAGGATTGTACACGCAGGATACAATGGCTTTAAAATGCTTACCAGACACCTCAACTAGTATAAATTCTGTGTTAATACCACCTGATTTAGATGGGAGTCTCATATGAATATTGCACTCACTCCCACTCTTGTCGATCCCATCATTTCGCATTATATTATAGTTATATATAATAGCAAAGGTATCACTTACACTAACAGCAAACGATGTCTCAGATACACAAATAATGTCAATTAACGAACACTCAAACACATTTCTAACATAGTCGAGCCTGTCAGCATTTAAGCTACATGCATTGAAATGAACTATGTTGAGGCCTTTCTGTAGCAGCTTTAAGTTTAACAGAAATATTGAGAGGAAATAACAGAATATAACAGAACAGAACCTTTATTACATACTTAATAAGTATAATAAAAATAACGGTTGAATATAGAATAACACATACAAAGTGAGTACATAACATCAACGAAATTGCAGTAAGTCTTCCTCAGAGGAGATTTTAATAGCAGGCTTACTCTTTTCGCAACGAACTTATATAGCGCCTTTGAGCGTAAACACCGCCTCTACCTTTTCCGCACGTCTGTTCTTGATTGCCTCCTGCAACAACTTTCTGTTCTTAACAGAGAGACTTTCGAAAATGCTAAACCTGCCCTCAATTCCCAATACATTAAGAGGAAAAGCCGATTTAATTATCTTACGACATTCCGAGAATGCGCGAAGAGTACGGTTACAGTCCAAGGATTCACCGTTGACTTTTTGGTGCGGAGTATATCCTTTATCTGCGGCACCATGTAGTCAATTGAAAGACAAATTTGGTTGAAGGTGCTCTTGAGGTTTTCACCATCCATATAAGGCACACTAAATGCAATAATATCAGCTGCGTGATCAGAGGTTGCCTTCTGCGACAGCACTCTTTCGAGAGACGTCCGTAGAAATTTAATCTCACCTTCTTGGTTTACCATCTCAGCCTCCAATTTCGCAATCCGCTCCGCTGACTGATCTGCTTTTGTTATCAGTGCAGTTATTTCTCTTAGAAACTTTTAGAAAGCTTCTCTTCTATCTGCGAAATTTTGGAAGAGAGCCCTTCAAAGAAAGAGTACAACTGATCAGTTTGTTGTTTACCTTAATCTTCTAATTCTCTTACTGCAGCCAATATAGCGGGAAGAGCCACGGTGTACTGAATACTGAAGGTGACGCCTTTAGAAGTGCCGGGTTTGACAATTCTCAACTTCAACTAGACAAAGCTTTTTTCACAAATTAAGAAAAAGAGACACTTTTTTTTAGTATTTTGCGAATTTATTTATAAAATGTCTGCCTATAAATTCATATTTTACACTTTAGACCAATTAGAACACGTTTTTCAATGAAATATTGGAAGTTGTTCAATTTTCTCTCTCCCGTATTCTTGTTTACTAAAGGCGAGATCTGTCATTTCACCGCGAGAAGGCGCAATCTTGTATTCTATCATTCTTGGGAAGAGCGACATTATCGTCGAAATTTGCGATTCTCTGCTGGCACGACGTTTCAGTGAAGTTTGCGTTGCGCTTGCCATTGTAATATGTACGCAAAATGTATTTGGTAGAAAAAAAACGTTGAATCAGCGCAAAAGCAAAACAAAAATTTTCAGACTGTGTCGCTGTTGTTTAGCACAGTAGACAAAAAAGTACTTTAGCCGTTAGTAATTTGTAAAGATAATAAAACTATTAGATTAATGCGGAGCAAGTGAAATACACTTCCGAACTCAACGACAGTCAATAACTTTAAATAAATATTAAGAACATTTCTTTCCTTTCTGTTTTTTCAACTGAATTTTTAAAATGGTATTTCTAGATGGTAATTCATATCTCGGATCAAGCCTCCGTACAAATTCTCTACATCCCTTGTTTATTAAATTGTTAGACAAAATATAGTTTATTCGATAACTAAAACCATCAAAGTTTCAAACTTTGTACAGTGTTCACAGACCATTTTCAAATTAAAAAAACACGACCACCAAAATTTCAAACTTTTTATTATTGTACATATAAATATATCTTCGTCATAAAAAGTAAATGTAAAGGTCTATGGATTTTGAAATTTATAACACATATTAAATTAATTATGCGGCGAAACCAATTAACCAAGTTTTACATGTAAATTTAACCGCTTCTAAAAATAAACTATTATTATAATTCAAACAAATTTGCAAACTTACTCATTCTCGATAATTCAAGCGTTTTTCAGAAAAACTATCAATACTCATCGAAAGCGGTAAAAACTAATACTACCGATAGTGCTATTGAGAGTTTGACACATCTAACAGATAACGCAGATTACAAATAAGTTGCAGAAACTAATTGGATGTAATAAGAATCTGTTATCAATTAGCAAAATTCAAATTACTTTTGGTATGGTAAAATTGAACGAGATTTTCTGTTAGAGGAATGGTGGAAGTTATGCAACTTCTTTGTAAAATATGTTTTTTGCCTCTACTAACTAGTACTTCCTTTGTAGGGGAAAAATGAGAAAATGCAAATGCCAAAAGACTTTGAATACGAGTACATCTGTTATAGTTATGCATTTGAGATATATTTACAGCAAAATGAGCAATGGATTATTTTTGTATGATCAAATTATAAAGTTTTGAAATTACAACAAAATTTTTGTTGACTTTGGTTATAAAAAGCACAAACCAAATCCGATACCGGGCAACATTGGGAACGTTCCCCTTTTCCTCTAAACTACTACCGGGTCTGTCGCGCTCGCCGAGTAACATAGACGTATAGGAATATAAAAATTAATCCGAAAAACTCCACCTCGGAAGGAGGCATTCAATTTGAAAAAAAATGTGGACCTAACCTATCTGGTAGGTCTAGCCTAACGGCAAAAGATACGACTAGTGCAGGGCTATGGTCATGCCAGGCTCGAGCACTAGTCATTTCCACTCGGGGATTACCTACCGTCTCAGGTTCAACGCGTTGGTTTCTGACTTCCACGACAATCCAGAGAAGATTCTGAGCTAATAAAACTGGGCAACCCAGAGCTACCTACCTAAGACTGGAAGGTGGTGGATCTGGAGGAACCCATTGGTTGTATAAACAATGACTTCCTAGCCCTAGTCATACACGTTTATCGACCGGGCATTTCAAAACAATGTCCGATGGACCGCATCTCAGGAGTGGTTTAAACACACTATAAATCAAAATTTTGGCCTAAGGTAAACAAATGTAGGCGGCCGCCGTAGCTGATTTTGTAGCGTGTGCGTGCTTAATTCCGTGGGTTCCAGGTTCAAATCCTGTCCGGGTCAAGTAAAATCAAAAATTATAGAAAAGTTTTTTCTAATAGCGGTCGCCTATCGCAAAGAAACATTCACCATTCAGAGTCGCCGTAAAACTGTAGGTATTTCAATTTGTGTTACAACATCAAGCCGCACACCACAAATTGTAGGAGGAGTTGAGCACTTTCACCAAACTAGAAAGAACGTTTGGAACCCACACCACTAACCAAACTGCGTCTAATGGGAATGACATTGCAAACTCATCCACGAAGTAAAAGACGAATATAATGCTGCAACTTCGGCCTCTGCCCTGCCAGCTGCCACCAACACCTCTTCAATGCCTGCCGCCACGTCTACTTCCGAAACTCTGGCTGCCACCGAGATGCTAGATGGAAAACGAGATGCAGAAGTTAAGCTGCGACAGGAACTAGCTGAGCTGAAAGGACACATGCTGCCACCAGGCTATCAAGGTATTAACTTTTATGAACTGTGGCCAAATTCAGCAGGGATAATCATTATGACGTCGACAAGTGGTTCGCGCAATACGAAGACTACGTTGAACGAGCGGGATAAAAACCTTGCACTACTTCGTTGCCTCATGGGAACTGCGAAGAAGTGTGCGAACATTTTCGGACCGTTGAAATTCATTGGTTTAAAATCATCGTTATGTAAACTATTCCGCCGCGCAGTCACCCAGTAAGAAATATACCGCCAGCTACGGGTTCGTCAGCGAAGCCACACGAAAGTTATGTTAGCTCCGTTGTATCTCATTCACCGCATGGATGAACACCGCTACATGAAATTCGTACCGAAGCATGCCGGTGCTGTTGCCGCTAACTGTCCCAAACAAAGCACGGCTGTTGCCCTTAAAGCTCTTTCAACAACAGGTTTGTCAACTGTACGATATTTTAACTGCTCAAGATTCAAGCATTATCACAGTTCACGGTCCTGCCCAATGCGATCTCCAGGCTCCCGCTTCAACTTCCTTCCACGGAAAACTACCCACAACAACCACATATTCATGTGATAACGGCAATTGTTTTTACAAAAATAGAAAGTGGAAAAATCAACAACAGTCTACACGGCCAACTCAGTACAAATGATCAAGGAGTTTCCTAAAGGAGTTTTAGTACGAGTCTGCCGTGGAATGGCGGTAGCTACATCCCGGGAAGAAGTCTGATGAGATGATTTGGTGATCTCCGAAATAACTTCTACCATTCTGTTTTTCATAATACATACAAATAAATAGGCCGAAAAATTAATATACATATGTAATGGATGAGCAAACCAGCCATACATAATTATAAAATACAACAGGCGGTCCAAGAATATACATGCAGTGCGACAGAGCACTTCCTATTATACGTACAAAAGTAGCAGAAAAATCATGCGTCAAATATATGTATATGAGTATATAAGTAACATTAACCGCATACATATGAAGCAATCAACATACAATACAAAACATAAAATATAATAAAACTAAAACATGGAGTGTGGTGTGGTGAAATTTTGTATTTGCCTTCCATCTATTTGGCTGTGATGTCTGAGTGTCTCAATTCTACCTATTTATTCTGACATCCCATCGACTGGTGAATCTTGCGCAGATTCACGATATTTTAAAGCGTCTAGCTTGCTGACTGGACGGTAAATAATTTAACGATAATTTTATATGGCAGCCCTCAGGATTCGGCTATCTTTTTCAGGAAATACTTCCACCACCTTCCCCGTGTCAGCGGCTTCTAGCTAACGCGGGGTCACAGACTATCACAAGTTGGTTTAGCTGGAGAGGATCAGTTCATCTGTCCATTTAGGACGATGGGGAAAGTATTCCACCAGCCATCGCTTCCATATTTGATCATTGAGATGTTCAGTAGTTTTCCATTGCTTCCCTGGGCAGATGTGAAACTGATTAAGTTGGTCGAGGCGTCTATTCTTCGGTGTTGGTTGGTTCGTTTTTGATGTTGAAACTTCAGACGTAAAACATTCGAGCTGAAGATGGCGAAAATGTACCTTTCAGCATCTCTTGCTTCGGCAGTGTCAATTCTCCTAGTTGGCGACTGTGATTGCGAGCGTTATTAGTAAAGCGCAGTATCTTAGCCGTGATTTTAGTGATTTTTAAAATTACGAAAAATTTGTGAATTTAATTAAGTCACCTGTTGTGGTTAACAGCTGAATTCTATTTCTTCTAAATAACACACCTAAGGCCACATTATGGAAGTGTTGCTCAAGTTGCCTTATATGCCACTTTAGCGTATGGAGGTAACCAGCGTCAGGTATCACTGGTTGTGGTAGTCAGAATTTCGACGATTCGGTGCTTGACGCAGGGCGTTTACTTAAGCTCCCTTGAGCTGAATAGCTGAGATAGAGTATGTTTGGGTCAGATTATTGAGAATGGAAAACGTCCTGGAAGTGGATAAATGAAGTCCAAATCACACCCATTTCCGTATTCTTTTCCCTATCCCTAATTTCTTTTCATCCTTCCGAGGCATTAAACACGATGGGCAACAACGGGTGTAGATTATAGGGCCTTATAGTAAAAAAAAATGTGAGAGACAACTTCCCGCTGCCTCTCATCGAAGATTGCATTGAAGACATGGCGGTGAAAAAATGGTTTGCGTTGCTAGACTTAAAAGATGGATTCAATCAGGTGGTAATTCATTGATTTCATTCATAACTCCGCATGGACAGTTCGCATCCCTGCCTTTCGGCCTGAAGAACGTACCTGCAAACTTTCAAAGGTTCGTGTACAACATCTTTCGAGGCGAATCACTAATTTCCTTCCACAACTTTAAAACCCGTATCGAATGCTTAAAAGGGTTTTTACAAAGAGCATAGGAATTAACTTAAAATGTGTAAAAAAATTGAATTTTTCGGTACATGGTGAATTTATCAGGGAAGCAACCAAGAAAGTTACACATTCAGGCAATCTCTCGCTATCCGTTCGCTAGAAATCAAAAGGAACTTCATTTGTCCCTTGGACAACCGCCAAAGGAAGACGGGACTTCATTGCAATGCAAGTAGTCCGGGATTCGGCTCAGTCCTGATGCAAAAACAAGACAACCGTAAATTTCACCCAATAGCATACTTTTCGAAGAAAACCACATCAGCAGAACCACGGTACCACAGCTTCGAGTTAGGAATATTTTCAATTACATATGCACTTCGACGGTTCAGGGTTTTTCTAAAGGGTCTCCCATTCAAAATTCTGACTGATTCCAATTCACAATAGAATAATTGAGGGATCTAGTACCTCTGCTGTGTGTCCTAGGGGAGATAGAAGAAAAAGTTATCCGTATAATACATAAAAAATTGGTCACCCAGCAGAAGAAAAATTCCACGATCAATCCGTAAAAACTATTTGTTCGAGCACATGAAAAAAATATAAACCGATTCAAACGAAACTGTATAAAGCGCAATATATATTCAGCCCAGCCCGTTGTAATGAGCACAACTTATTCAACATTCCCAAAATGCCAATACCATTTGATATGATCTATCTTGACGACTTCGGACTAGCGCCCGCTCATAAATTGGAGCGAAAACATACTTGTCCAGTGGCGGATCTAAAGAAAAAGGCCTGGTCAGACATCTTTATGAGTGGCCCAGTTTTATGTTTCGCATAAACCTAGTATATTTTAAGGCTACGCAAGATCCATTCTCGCTTAATTCTCACCTACATTCTTCAATTAACTACCTCTTCGAGGCATACTAGCTCCACACGTCGTAAAAGTAAAAATTTCCTCAAGATTGCAGCGTTAAATAAGACAAATAGTATTTAAGTTCTGTTATAGGTTTTTCAATACAATAAGAGGCTCGGTAATGTTCTTTAACTATTTTCAAAGAGCTTATGACACGTTCAGCACTGGCTGAACCAAATGGAAGAGTCAAGAACAATCCAAATATACTGCAGCATTCGGGAAAACTGTCAACGATTTTAGTCGTAATTACAAACTCCAAATAATGTAGTGCTATGTCGTTCCAAAAATCACAATTTTCTGAAAAGTAGGTGCCAATAAAGCTCATGTTTAAAATCTCTAGTAAAGAGCATCTCGAAAGCCACCCGCACGTTTTTGCAACTCATTACTCATTTTATCTAGAACTTCGCAGTAACTTATTAGAATTCAAGATTCCATTTGCATGCAAGTCAGCCGCGCTTTCAACTAGCGGGAATCGCTTTACACCAAAGCTGTCGGTTTCGAAATATTCTGCAATCATATCATGGATAGCTTCATTTGTAACTGGCCTCGTAAACATACATATTTTCGTGTTTTCTTACTTGGCCCAAACACGGTCCAACCAAGTTTCGTATTAGCTGCTTACTGTCCGATGCAATTCATTTTCATGATCCCTGTAAGCATACCTATATGGCAGTGGTCAAGTCCTATCAGAATCTTTTAGAATGCTCCACTGTATGGCTCCAGTGGCTATTTCTGTATGTGGAATGAAGAGCATCATAGGCCTACTTCACTCACTTCACTTCGCGCTAACAAGTCCAAATTTGGCACGCTGCAAACGTTTCGAAGCTTATGCTGCTTCTTCAAGCTAGCTCCACTGACAAGCAAATCCACCGACATTATTGGCTCCTGTGTTGCTCTTCCTCCAAACCAATGTAGGTTGAGGTTACGTTTATGACCATACAACCCCAATTTTTTTGAAAGCGGTTTGTCAAATAGCGCATAAGTTTCAATGAACCTCCTTCCACCATGAAGAGTTCCCGGCAGTATACGAAACTATAACTTTCGCTCATTTGCGCTGCTGGGGCAGCTCAAAACAGGCGTCTTGCTGCGCCGGGGACATGAATCGTGATCGTATACATGAAGCATTTTATGTTGCATCATTTGGCAACCATAAATGTTGCACGGCTAACGGCGGCAGCATTCTCGAGTTGTGTGTCCTGAGCTGAGACACGAGAAACACAAGCGTCGGCGTTTAACCTCTTTCCATCTAACACCCGTTGATGTGTCAAGTGAAATTTGGCATTCTTTGGCAGTTTCTCATCAAAGCCTTCGCTCTGCTTGTCTACTGCGTACAACAATGTCCGGCGTTTTGATGTCTCGCGATTTTCATTGTCCTGCACTTAGCAAATCCAACTCGCAATTTGTGGGAACCAATCGCTAAAGTGAACTACGGTTGCATGCGATCGTACTGTTAACAAGTATCTGGCCGATTTAATCTTCATGCTTATCTTATTTGCGGGCAAGTTCTTCTATCAGTGTCGGGTTGGAAAGATGCAGGCCCCCATTGCAAGAACGCTACGAAATGTTTAACATTGGTGGCGAATGGTACTAACTTTACGATATCACTTTCAGAAATAGGCGGTATTTCCCGCAGTTGTGACAGCTGACTTCGAATTAGCTGCTCTGGACGTCCGAAGCGGAAACAGCGTTGCCCTCCCCTTAAGCATTTCTGCCACGGATGGTGATTTTTCAGGGTATAATGCTGAAATGTCATGAAAAATATTGGCCGTCCTCGGCGTGGCCACTAAATTCAGGTAAATCATGTAATTTACGGAGAACCATTACTCCGTTTGAAGGTAGACTACCATTACCAGCATGCGTTAAACCAGGCGTGTATGCACGCATTGAGCTAAACGCTTTTAAAAATGTAGATGGCATCGTTGCAAAGTGCGTTGCTTGCACTTCAGTTGTAACATTGGCAAAATAGCACTGCGGCTGTGTGACAGGTACGGTAATAGGCGCAGCAGTAATATTGCTGACGTCGACGTTATGCGCACTAGAAGTGCCAACTGCGCACGTAGCAACAGCTTTGCTGTTCTGATGCGCAGCAGCGGTAAGATTATAAAAAGGCATAAATAAGGCGGCGGGAAAACTGAAATAAGTTCCTAAGGAGGTGGGAACATAAGATGGTCCAGATATTCTGGTGGCAATAAGCTGGGTGTTTGCATGCAAACAAGAAACCGTATTGGTTGCAGCATCACTGATATCGGCAGGCGTGATGCGATTAGACGCAACGGTTGTGTGTGCCATTTTATGTGTTTATATGGGCTGACAGCAGAAAGTGCAGTACAACACATAGCGGGTATTGCATAAGTGATACTTGAACTAACATATGACGCAATGGCGGAAGCGTCAGGCACAGCTACTATATTCCCCGAATTAGAAACATGTCGAATTGCTCCCTTTAGAGTTTCATTCTGCAGTTCAATGTGATAATTTGTTGCCCTAGAGCTTTTACAATACTCTCCTCTCGTTCCGAACTGGGCAGGCACTATGTATATCCCGTGCTCTGTGCTAAATTAACGCTAGGTGCGTTATAGTTGACAGCATTGTTGCTGGTGGTAGACTTACCAGAACTCATTAGTAAACAAAGAATTTTACGAGGTGGTGTGCGCTCTATCATCATGCGAAACTAATACTAAAATGGCTGACGAAACGAAGATGGCAGCACGAACATTTATGAAATGCAAAAATAATATAGGGCGCGAAATAAAGTTATTATTTTTATTATTATTCTTTATTTAAGAAAGATAATTCAATTATACCTTAACAATCTAAAAATATGCATTGGCAACTTAGGCCATTAGCATTGTAGGCTAATTAATTGAGTTATAATCTAGAGTTATCGCACTTCAAAATATATGTTTGTTTTACATAGAAATTCAGTCAATTCTTTCCATTATTCGTTGTTCCGTTTACTAGAAGATCCATTATGTTTGGGTGGGTCAATTCTTGGCGTATGTTTTCCAGTGCTGAGCAGTCTTTTATGATGTGTTCAATGTTGAGGATGTATTTATTGCAATAAGTGCAGCATCCGGGATCGGTATTTTCGAGCAGGTATTTGTGCGTGATTCTGGTATGTCCAAGGCGGAAACGAGTGTACAGTATGTAGTGCTTTCTGGTTATTGCTATTGGTGCAGTTGGTGGAAGCCAAGCCTATTCGTTTACAAATTCCATATATTTTTTATAAGCTAATTTCCGTATGTCTATTTATATATGATATACACTAATTTTAGTGGAGATCTGGGAGCTAGCTTAACAGCCGAATCGACCATTGTGTTACTTCGTTTTCCGACATGGCCTGGTATCCACATGAGCTTAAGTTTAACAGAATTAGCGGTAAGGATGTCCCTGATCCTGCATATCGTTGGGTCTGAAAATTTTTGATAAAATGTGTTTGCTCGTGCCTTTTTCCGCGGTTTGACAAGTGTAAAGAATGGTTGTTGCTTCGGATGTGAATACTGACTCGTTTCGAGGTAGAATTGCAGACATGGTTGTCGATTTGTTGTCCACTACGCTGCATCCAGTTCCATTATCGTACTTTGACTGCTGATATTAAATGTCACAAATAGCCAATATTAACTGCCAGGCATACAAATTCGCTCAGTGAAAGACACAAGAGTGGTGTGGGTTGCTACATCAGGTGTTCTCAGTTGTGTCGAATTTTGGCGTCTATGCGCTAACATTTTTCACTTATATACATACATATATTCACAATGGTCGTGATCCTTGCGGAATGCCATTATCGATTAGCCACTGTTCAGATATTACTCCATTCACTTTTACACGTATTTTTCCATTTAGTAGTTAATGGCGTATGCAACTAATTATTTTTCGACCTAATCGCGTGTAGGTCGACTCTGTCGAAAGCTTTTCCCAGTTAAATATTAGATTATATAGTTGGCACAGCTTGAATTTACCACTATGTGGCAAGTTTTCGTGCAGGGCATAGGAAAACCGAGAACTTTTGCATTTGAGTGTTGAGAGGCCTGGGTACTCAATTTGCTTAGCTTGTTCATCTATTGTATAGTCTATGCATATGGGGTTAAAAGCGCTGGCCCTTTTGTTAATGAATTCATTGGAAAAATTACTATTGCTTGAAGCCTCATACCATGTTTTAGCTTAAAGGTTGCCGAGGTTCGAATTACTTGGATTCTGTTGGAAGAAAAGTTGCCGTGAAGAATATGAACTGGAAAAAAGTTCATATTCTCCTAGCAGGTGTTAAATAATTTATATTTCTGGTGAATAAGACAAAAGCTGTCCATTTAGAAATTTTGGGTTCACGTTTGAATTTTGCGTTAGCATTTTTGTATAAAAGTATATTATCTTTCGTAGGATCACGCTTTGCGGACTGAGGCAGGACAACTTCTGAGTCCATCAGTATGTAACACGGCTACGGACATAAGATTTGGAAACAGGGATTGACGCACTGGCACTAAGTTTGATTTTTCATAAAAATATCGCAGCTGATTGATTGCTGTTTAATTCAAGGTTGCCGAGATGAATTTCTATAAGCGATGGGTAAGACGGCCAATCCGCAGACTTTAAGACCTTAAGATAGCCCCATCCGTCGCACGAATGACACCTTACCGAAGTGGAACTCCGATGGAGCCTTTTCTGACAGACGGAGGAAAAATAGGTTTCTGGTCCAGGGTTTGGATCGAACCGAGATCTAGAGGAGAAAGACGACTTATGGGGTAGGCCGATCTAAACAGGGTTAAATCGCCGAAGCAACAGTCCTTGGCCTGGTGAAACACGGGTAATTCCGGTACGCCCAATTAAGATCTGGATATTGTAGTATACTTAACTCCTGGAAGTGGATAAATGAAGTCCAAATCACACCCATTTCCGTATTCTTTTCCCTATCCCTAATTTCTTTTCATCCTTCCGAGGCATTCAACACGATGGGCATCAACGGGTGTAGATTATAGGGCCTTATAGTAAAAAAAAATGTGAGAGACAACTTCCCGCTGCCTCTCATCGAAGATTGCATTGAAGACATGGCGGTGAAAAAATGGTTTGCGTTGCTAGACTTAAAAGATGGATTCAATCAGGTGGTAATTCATTGATTTCATTCATAACTCCGCATGGACAGTTCGCATCCCTGCCTTTCGGCCTGAAGAACGTACCTGCAAACTTTCAAAGGTTCGTGTACAACATCTTTCGAGGCGAATCACTAATTTCCTTCCACAACTTTAAAACCCGTATCGAATGTTTAAAAGGGTTTTTACAAAGAGCATAGGAATTAACTTAAAAGTGTAAAAAAATTGAATTTTTCGGTACATGGTGAATTTATCAGGGAAGCAACCAAGTAAGTTACACATTCAGGCAATCTCTCGCTATCCGTTCGCTAGAAATCAAAAGGAACTTCATTTGTCCCTTGGACAACCGCCAAAGGAAGACGGGACTTCATTGCAATGCAAGTAGTCCGGGATTCGGCTCAGTCCTGATGCAAAAACAAGACGACCGTAAATTTCACCCAATAGCATACTTTTCGAAGAAAACCACATCAGCAGAACCACGGTACCACAGCTTCGAGTTAGGAATATTTTCAATTACATATGCACTTCGACGGTTCAGGGTTTACCTAAAGGGTCTCCCATTCAAAATTGTGACTGATTCCAATTCACAATAGAATAATTGAGGGATCTAGTACCTCTGCTGTGTGTCCTAGGGGAGATAGAAGAAAAAGTTATCCGTATAATACATAAAAAATTGGTCACCCAGCGGAAGAAAAATTCCACGATCAATCCGTAAAAAGCGCAATATATATTCAGCCCAGCCCGTTGTAATGAGCACAACTTATTCAACATTCCCAAAATGCCAATACCATTTGATACGATCTATCTTGACGACTTCGGACTAGCGCCCGCTCATAAATTGGAGCGAAAACATACTTGTCCAGTGGCGGATCTAAAGAAAAAGGCCTGGTCAGGCATCTTTATGAGTGGCCCAGTTTTATGTTTCGCACAAACCTAGTATATTTTAAGGCTACGCAAGATCCATTCTCGCTTAATTCTCACCTACATTCTTCAATTAACTACCTCTTCGAGGCATACTAACTCCACACGTCGTAAAAGTAAAAATTTCCTCAATATTGCAGCGTTAAATAAGACAAATAGTATTTAAGTTCTGTTATAGGTTTTTCAATACAATAAGAGGCTCGGTAATGTTCTTTAACTATTTTCAAAGAGCTTATGACACGTTCAGCACTGGCTGAACCGAATGGAAGAGTCAAGAACAATCCAAATATACTGCAGCATTCGGGAAAACTGTCAACGATTTTAGTCGTAATTACAAACTCCAAATAATGTAGTGGTATGTCGTTCCAAAAATCACAATTTTCTGAAAAGTAGGTGCCAATAAAGCTCATGTTTAAAATCTCTAGTAAAGAGCATCTCGAAAGCCACCCGCACGTTTTTGCAATTCATTACTCATTTTATCTAGAACTTCGCAGTAACTTATTAGAATTCAAGATTCCATTTGCATGCAAGTCAGCCGCGCTTTCAACTAGCGGGAATCGCTTTACACCAAAGCTCTCGGTTTCGAAATATTCTGCAATCATATCATGGATAGCTTCATTTGTAACTGGCCTCGTAAACATACATATTTTCGTGTTTTCTTACTTGGCCCAAACACGGTCCAACCAAGTTTCGTATTAGCTGCTTACTGTCCGATGCAATTCATTTTCATGATCCCTGTAAGCATACCTATATGGCAGTGGTCAAGTCCTATCAGAATCTTTTAGAATGCTCCACTGTATGGCTCCAGTGGCTATTTCTGTATGTGGAATGAAGAGCATCGTAGGCCTACTTCACTCACTTCACTTCGCGCTAACAAGTCCAAATTTGGCACGCTGCAAACGTTTCGAAGCTTATGCTGCTTCTTCAAGCTAGCTCCACTGACAAGCAAATCCACCGACATTATTGGCTCCTGTGTTGCTCTTCCTCCAAACCAATGTAGGTTGAGGTTACGTTTATGACCATCCAACCCCAATTTTTTTGAAAGCGGTTTGTCAAATAGCGCATAAGTTTCAATGAACCTCCTTCCACCATGAAGAGTTCCCGGCAGTATACGAAACTATAACTTTCGCTCATTTGTGCTGCTGGGGCAGCTCAAAACAGGCGTCTTGCTGCGCCGGGGACATGAATCGTGATCGTATACATGAAGCATTTTATGTTGCATCATTTGGCAACCATAAATGTTGCACGGCTAACGGCGGCAGCATTCTCGAGTTGTGTGTCCTGAGCTGAGACACGAGAAACACAAGCGTCGGCGTTTAACCTCTTTCCATCTAACACCCGTTGATGTGTCAAGTGAAATTTGGCATTCTTTGGCAGTTTCTCATCAAAGCCTTCGCTCTGCTTGTCTACTGCGTACAACAATGTCCGGCGTTTTGATGTCTCGCGATTTTCATTGTCCTGCACTTAGCAAATCCAACTCGCAATTTGTGGGAACCAATCGCTAAAGTGAACTACGGTTGCATGCGATCGTACTGTTAACAAGTATCTGGCCGATTTAATCTTCATGCTTATCTTATTTGCGGGCAAGTTCTTCTATCAGTGTCGGGTTGGAAAGATGCAGGCCCCCATTGCAAGAACGCTACGAAATGTTTAACATTGGTGGCGAATGGTACTAACTTTACGATATCACTTTCAGAAATAGGCGGTATTTCCCGCAGTTGTGACAGCTGACTTCGAATTAGCTGCTCTGGACGTCCGAAGCGGAAACAGCGTTGCCCTCCCCTTAAGCATTTCTGCCACGGATGGTGATTTTTCAGGGTATAATGCTGAAATGTCATGAAAAATATTGGCCGTCCTCGGCGTGGCCACTAAATTCAGGTAAATCATGTAATTTACGGAGAACCATTACTCCGTTTGAAGGTAGACTACCATTACCAGCATGCGTTAAACCAGGCGTGTATGCACGCATTGAGCTAAACGCTTTTAAAAATGTAGATGGCATCGTTGCAAAGTGCGTTGCTTGCACTTCAGTTGTAACATTGGCAAAATAGCACTGCGGCTGTGTGACAGGTACGGTAATAGGCGCAGCAGTAATATTGCTGACGTCGACGTTATGCGCACTAGAAGTGCCAACTGCGCACGTAGCAACAGCTTTGCTGTTCTGATGCGCAGCAGCGGTAAGATTATAAAAAGGCATAAATAAGGCGGCGGGAAAACTGAAATAAGTTCCTAAGGAGGTGGGAACATAAGATGGTCCAGATATTCTGGTGGCAATAAGCTGGGTGTTTGCATGCAAACAAGAAACCGTATTGGTTGCAGCATCACTGATATCGGCAGGCGTGATGCGATTAGACGCAACGGTTGTGTGTGCCATTTTATGTGTTTATATGGGCTGACAGCAGAAAGTGCAGTACAACACATAGCGGGTATTGCATAAGTGATACTTGAACTAACATATGACGCAATGGCGGAAGCGTCAGGCACAGCTACTATATTCCCCGAATTAGAAACATGTCGAATTGCTCCCTTTAGAGTTTCATTCTGCAGTTCAATGTGATAATTTGTTGCCCTAGAGCTTTTACAATACTCTCCTCTCGTTCCGAACTGGGCAGGCACTATGTATATCCCGTGCTCTGTGCTAAATTAACGCTAGGTGCGTTATAGTTGACAGCATTGTTGCTGGTGGTAGACTTACCAGAACTCATTAGTAAACAAAGAATTTTACGAGGTGGTGTGCGCTCTATCATCATGCGAAACTAATACTAAAATGGCTGACGAAACGAAGATGGCAGCACGAACATTTATGAAATGCAAAAATAATATAGGGCGCGAAATAAAGTTATTATTTTTATTATTATTCTTTATTTAAGAAAGATAATTCAATTATACCTTAACAATCTAAAAATATGCATTGGCAACTTAGGCCATTAGCATTGTAGGCTAATTAATTGAGTTATAATCTAGAGTTATCGCACTTCAAAATATATGTTTGTTTTACATAGAAATTCAGTCAATTCTTTCCATTATTCGTTGTTCCGTTTACTAGAAGATCCATTATGTTTGGGTGGGTCAATTCTTGGCGTATGTTTTCCAGTGCTGAGCAGTCTTTTATGATGTGTTCAATGTTGAGGATGTATTTATTGCAATAAGGGCAGCATCCGGGATCGGTATTTTCGAGCAGGTATTTGTGCGTGATTCTGGTATGTCCAAGGCGGAAACGAGTGTACAGTATGTAGTGCTTTCTGGTTATTGCTATTGGTGCAGTTGGTGGAAGCCAAGCCTATTCGTTTACAAATTCCATATATTTTTTATAAGCTAATTTCCGTATGTCTATTTATATATGATATACACTAATTTTAGTGGAGATCTGGGAGCTAGCTTAACAGCCGAATCGACCATTGTGTTACTTCGTTTTCCGACATGGCCTGGTATCCACATGAGCTTAAGTTTAACAGGATTAGCGGTAAGGATGTCCCTGATCCTGCATATCGTTGGGTCTGAAAATTTTTGATAAAATGTGTTTGCTCGTGCCTTTTTCCGCGGTTTGACAAGTGTAAAGAATGGTTGTTGCTTCGGATGTGAATACTGACTCGTTTCGAGGTAGAATTGCAGACATGGTTGTCGATTTGTTGTCCACTACGCTGCATCCAGTTCCATTATCGTACTTTGACTGCTGATATTAAATGTCACAAATAGCCAATATTAACTGCCAGGCATACAAATTCGCTCAGTGAAAGACACAAGAGTGGTGTGGGTTGCTACATCAGGTGTTCTCAGTTGTGTCGAATTTTGGCGTCTATGCGCTAACATTTTTCACTTATATACATACATATATTCACAATGGTCGTGATCCTTGCGGAATGCCATTATCGATTAGCCACTGTTCAGATATTACTCCATTCACTTTTACACGTATTTTTCCATTTAGTAGTTAATGGCGTATGCAACTAATTATTTTTCGACCTAATCGCGTGTAGGTCGACTCTGTCGAAAGCTTTTCCCAGTTAAATATTAGATTATATAGTTGGCACAGCTTGAATTTACCACTATGTGGCAAGTTTTCGTGCAGGGCATAGGAAAACCGAGAACTTTTGCATTTGAGTGTTGAGAGGCCTGGGTACTCAATTTGCTTAGCTTGTTCATCTATTGTATAGTCTATGCATATGGGGTTAAAAGCGCTGGCCCTTTTGTTAATGAATTCATTGGAAAAATTACTATTGCTTGAAGCCTCATACCATGTTTTAGCTTAAAGGTTGCCGAGGTTCGAATTACTTGGATTCTGTTGGAAGAAAAGTTGCCGTGAAGAATATGAACTGGAAAAAAGTTCATATTCTCCTAGCAGGTGTTAAATAATTTATATTTCTGGTGAATAAGACAAAAGCTGTCCATTTAGAAATTTTGGGTTCACGTTTGAATTTTGCGTTAGCATTTTTGTATAAAAGTATATTATCTTTCGTAGGATCACGCTTTGCGGACTGAGGCAGGACAACTTCTGAGTCCATCAGTATGTAACACGGCTACGGACATAAGATTTGGAAACAGGGATTGACGCACTGGCACTAAGTTTGATTTTTCATAAAAATATCGCAGCTGATTGATTGCTGTTTAATTCAAGGTTGCCGAGATGAATTTCTATAAGCGATGGGTAAGACGGCCAATCCGCAGACTTTAAGACCTTAAGATAGCCCCATCCGTCGCACGAATGACACCTTACCGAAGTGGAACTCCGATGGAGCCTTTTCTGACAGACGGAGGAAAAATAGGTTTCTGGTCCAGGGTTTGGATCGAACCGAGATCTAGAGGAGAAAGACGACTTATGGGGTAGGCCGATCTAAACAGGGTTAAATCGCCGAAGCAACAGTCCTTGGCCTGGTGAAACACGGGTAATTCCGGTACGCCCAATTAAGATCTGGATATTGTAGTATACTTAACTCCTGGAAGTGGATAAATGAAGTCCAAATCACACCCATTTCCGTATTCTTTTCCCTATCCCTAATTTCTTTTCATCCTTCCGAGGCATTCAACACGATGGGCATCAACGGGTGTAGATTATAGGGCCTTATAGTAAAAAAAAATGTGAGAGACAACTTCCCGCTGCCTCTCATCGAAGATTGCATTGAAGACATGGCGGTGAAAAAATGGTTTGCGTTGCTAGACTTAAAAGATGGATTCAATCAGGTGGTAATTCATTGATTTCATTCATAACTCCGCATGGACAGTTCGCATCCCTGCCTTTCGGCCTGAAGAACGTACCTGCAAACTTTCAAAGGTTCGTGTACAACATCTTTCGAGGCGAATCACTAATTTCCTTCCACAACTTTAAAACCCGTATCGAATGTTTAAAAGGGTTTTTACAAAGAGCATAGGAATTAACTTAAAAGTGTAAAAAAATTGAATTTTTCGGTACATGGTGAATTTATCAGGGAAGCAACCAAGTAAGTTACACATTCAGGCAATCTCTCGCTATCCGTTCGCTAGAAATCAAAAGGAACTTCATTTGTCCCTTGGACAACCGCCAAAGGAAGACGGGACTTCATTGCAATGCAAGTAGTCCGGGATTCGGCTCAGTCCTGATGCAAAAACAAGACGACCGTAAATTTCACCCAATAGCATACTTTTCGAAGAAAACCACATCAGCAGAACCACGGTACCACAGCTTCGAGTTAGGAATATTTTCAATTACATATGCACTTCGACGGTTCAGGGTTTACCTAAAGGGTCTCCCATTCAAAATTGTGACTGATTCCAATTCACAATAGAATAATTGAGGGATCTAGTACCTCTGCTGTGTGTCCTAGGGGAGATAGAAGAAAAAGTTATCCGTATAATACATAAAAAATTGGTCACCCAGCGGAAGAAAAATTCCACGATCAATCCGTAAAAAGCGCAATATATATTCAGCCCAGCCCGTTGTAATGAGCACAACTTATTCAACATTCCCAAAATGCCAATACCATTTGATACGATCTATCTTGACGACTTCGGACTAGCGCCCGCTCATAAATTGGAGCGAAAACATACTTGTCCAGTGGCGGATCTAAAGAAAAAGGCCTGGTCAGGCATCTTTATGAGTGGCCCAGTTTTATGTTTCGCACAAACCTAGTATATTTTAAGGCTACGCAAGATCCATTCTCGCTTAATTCTCACCTACATTCTTCAATTAACTACCTCTTCGAGGCATACTAACTCCACACGTCGTAAAAGTAAAAATTTCCTCAAGATTGCAGCGTTAAATAAGACAAATAGTATTTAAGTTCTGTTATAGGTTTTTCAATACAATAAGAGGCTCGGTAATGTTCTTTAACTATTTTCAAAGAGCTTATGACACGTTCAGCACTGGCTGAACCGAATGGAAGAGTCAAGAACAATCCAAATATACTGCAGCATTCGGGAAAACTGTCAACGATTTTAGTCGTAATTACAAACTCCAAATAATGTAGTGGTATGTCGTTCCAAAAATCACAATTTTCTGAAAAGTAGGTGCCAATAAAGCTCATGTTTAAAATCTCTAGTAAAGAGCATCTCGAAAGCCACCCGCACGTTTTTGCAATTCATTACTCATTTTATCTAGAACTTCGCAGTAACTTATTAGAATTCAAGATTCCATTTGCATGCAAGTCAGCCGCGCTTTCAACTAGCGGGAATCGCTTTACACCAAAGCTCTCGGTTTCGAAATATTCTGCAATCATATCATGGATAGCTTCATTTGTAACTGGCCTCGTAAACATACATATTTTCGTGTTTTCTTACTTGGCCCAAACACGGTCCAACCAAGTTTCGTATTAGCTGCTTACTGTCCGATGCAATTCATTTTCATGATCCCTGTAAGCATACCTATATGGCAGTGGTCAAGTCCTATCAGAATCTTTTAGAATGCTCCACTGTATGGCTCCAGTGGCTATTTCTGTATGTGGAATGAAGAGCATCGTAGGCCTACTTCACTCACTTCACTTCGCGCTAACAAGTCCAAATTTGGCACGCTGCAAACGTTTCGAAGCTTATGCTGCTTCTTCAAGCTAGCTCCACTGACAAGCAAATCCACCGACATTATTGGCTCCTGTGTTGCTCTTCCTCCAAACCAATGTAGGTTGAGGTTACGTTTATGACCATCCAACCCCAATTTTTTTGAAAGCGGTTTGTCAAATAGCGCATAAGTTTCAATGAACCTCCTTCCACCATGAAGAGTTCCCGGCAGTATACGAAACTATAACTTTCGCTCATTTGTGCTGCTGGGGCAGCTCAAAACAGGCGTCTTGCTGCGCCGGGGACATGAATCGTGATCGTATACATGAAGCATTTTATGTTGCATCATTTGGCAACCATAAATGTTGCACGGCTAACGGCGGCAGCATTCTCGAGTTGTGTGTCCTGAGCTGAGACACGAGAAACACAAGCGTCGGCGTTTAACCTCTTTCCATCTAACACCCGTTGATGTGTCAAGTGAAATTTGGCATTCTTTGGCAGTTTCTCATCAAAGCCTTCGCTCTGCTTGTCTACTGCGTACAACAATGTCCGGCGTTTTGATGTCTCGCGATTTTCATTGTCCTGCACTTAGCAAATCCAACTCGCAATTTGTGGCAACCAATCGCTAAAGTGAACTACGGTTGCATGCGATCGTACTGTTAACAAGTATCTGGCCGATTTAATCTTCATGCTTATCTTATTTGCGGGCAAGTTCTTCTATCAGTGTCGGGTTGGAAAGATGCAGGCCCCCATTGCAAGAACGCTACGAAATGTTTAACATTGGTGGCGAATGGTACTAACTTTACGATATCACTTTCAGAAATAGGCGGTATTTCCCGCAGTTGTGACAGCTGACTTCGAATTAGCTGCTCTGGACGTCCGAAGCGGAAACAGCGTTGCCCTCCCCTTAAGCATTTCTGCCACGGATGGTGATTTTCCAGGGTATAATGCTGAAATGTCATGAAAAATATTGGCCGTCCTCGGCGTGGCCACTAAATTCAGGTAAATCATGTAATTTACGGAGAACCATTACTCCGTTTGAAGGTAGACTACCATTACCAGCATGCGTTAAACCAGGCGTGTATGCACGCATTGAGCTAAACGCTTTTAAAAATGTAGATGGCATCGTTGCAAAGAGCATTGCTTGCACTTCAGTTGTAACATTGGCAAAATAGCACTGCGGCTGTGTGACAGGTACGGTAATAGGCGCAGCAGTAATATTGCTGACGTCGACGTTATGCGCACTAGAAGTGCCAACTGCGCACGTAGCAACAGCTTTGCTGTTCTGATGCGCAGCAGCGGTAAGATTATAAAAGGCATAAATAAGGCGGCGGGAAAACTGAAATAAGTTCCTAAGGAGGTGGGAACATAAGATGGTCCAGATATTCTGGTGGCAATAAGCTGGGTGTTTACATGCAAACAAGAAACCGTATTGGTTGCAGCATCACTGATATCGGCAGGCGTGATGCGATTAGACGCAACGGTTGTGTGTGCCATTTTATGTGTTTATATGGGCTGACAGCAGAAAGTGCAGTACAACACATAGCGGGTATTGCATAAGTGATACTTGAACTAACATATGACGCAATGGCGGAAGCGTCAGGCACAGCTACTATATTCCCCGAATTAGAAACATGTCGAATTGCTCCCTTTAGAGTTTCATTCTGCAGTTCAATGTGATAATTTGTTGCCCTAGAGCTTTTACAATACTCTCCTCTCGTTCCGAACTGGACAGGCACCATGGTACTGCGGCGGTATTTACAGTGTGGGCTATAAGTGTTTTCAGAACTTGAGGTGCCTGACTGGCGTTTTGTTCTTGGTTGGTGCTATATCCCGTGCTCGGTGCTAAATTAACGCTAGGTGCGTTATAGTTGACAGCATTGTTGCTGGTGGTAGACTTACCAGAACTCATTAGTAAACAAAGAATTTTACGAGGTGGTGTGCGCTCTATCATCATGCGAAACTAATACTAAAATGGCTGACGAAACGAAGATGGCAGCACGAACATTTATGAAATGCAAATATAATATAGGGCGCGAAATAAAGTTATTATTTTTATTATTATTCTTTATTTAAGAAAGATAATGCAATTATACCTTAACAATCTAAAAATATGCATTGGCAACTTAGGCCATTAGCATTGTAGGCTAATTAATTGAGTTATAATCTAGAGTTATCGCACTTCAAAATATATGTTTGTTTTACATAGAAATTCAGTCAATTCTTTCCATTATTCGTTGTTCCGTTTACTAGAAGATCCATTATGTTTGGGTGGGTCAATTCTTGGCGTATGTTTTCCAGTGCTGAGCAGTCTTTTATGATGTGTTCAATGTTGAGGATGTATTTATTGCAATAAGGGCAGCATCCGGGATCGGTATTTTCGAGCAGGTATTTGTGCGTGATTCTGGTATGTCCAAGGCGGAAACGAGTGTACAGTATGTAGTGCTTTCTGGTTATTGCTATTGGTGCAGTTGGTGGAAGCCAAGCCTATTCGTTTACAAATTCCATATATTTTTTATAAGCTAATTTCCCTATGTCTATTTATATATGATATACACTAATTTTAGTGGAGATCTGGGAGCTAGCTTAACAGCCGAATCGACCATTGTGTTACTTCGTTTTCCGACATGGCCTGGTATCCACATGAGCTTAAGTTTAACAGGATTAGCGGTAAGGATGTCCCTGATTCTGCATATCGTTGGGTCTGAAAATTTTTGATAAAATGTGTTTGCTCGTGCCTTTTTCCGCGGTTTGACAAGTGTAAAGAATGGTTGTTGCTTCGGATGTGAATACTGACTCGTTTCGAGGTAGAATTGCAGACATGGTTGTCGATTTGTTGTCCACTACGCTGCATCCAGTTCCATTATCGTACTTTGACCCATTTGCAAAATATGTTCTCCAATTTAGGTGCGAACTGCATATGGCCCAATGAGGAACACGAGGTGGGGATGTTGAAGATGTAGTAATGTAGATGTCTTCCTCTTATAGTTTTGGTTATGCAGAAATTTTTCTTAGTCTTCTTATTCTTTTCAGGTTGTTTTTTAATAATGATTGTATTGGGAGTCCTTCCAGATCTACTAACTATGTAGCCATTCCAGCGCTTATATAAATTGTACTGTATTTTATTGTAGGAAAGCCAGCCTCTGTCAAGATGTTGAGAATAGGTGTAGTACGGAAGGCTCTTATCGCTCGTCTTGCTGCAGAGTGGTATACCGAAGCTAGTTTAGATAGATGCTTAATAAAAGTTGAGCTGAATATTGAAAGAGCGTAATCTATCTTTGATAAAATTTTACCATTAACTATTTGGACAAGAGATTTGGAGTAACTTTCTAGCTTACTATTGCACATACATTTTATATCGTCTAATCTATTTTGAAATGATTTGTACAGGAATTTTACATGATCATTCCAATTAAACTTATTATTAAAAATTAATCCTAGTATTTTAAGATTCTTTACATTTGAGATATTGTTGTTATAAATATAAATATATTTATGTTGTGATAGTTAAGTTTGTTGGAAATATGTTAGATTTTGTTGTGGTTATTTTTGTACCGCTAGAGTGACACCAGATTTAAATTTAGCTAAATAGTGAGTTAATTTCGTGACAAAACTTCTTTGTATTTCGGACTGATATAAATATCATTTGCGTACATTACGTTGTTGAAATACTTGTGTTCTTTTATAATGCAATTTAAATGGTCATAAGATACAAGAAAGAGCGCGACAAGTGAGAAGTCTTATAAATTAAATATGGTGGCGGCTGATATTAAATGTCACAAATAGCCAATATTAACTGCCAAGCATAAAAATTCGCTCAGTGAAAGACACAAGAGTGGTGTGGGTTGCTACATCAGGTGTTCTCAGTTGTGTCGAATTTTGGCGTCTATGCGCTAAAATTTTTCACTTATATACATATATTCACAATGGTCGTGATCCTTGCGGAATGCCATTATCGATTAGCCACTGTTCAGATATTACTCCATTCACTTTTACACGTATTTTTCCATTTAGTAGTTAATGGCGTATGCAACTAATTATTTTTGGACCTAATCGCGTGTAGGTCGACTCTGTCGAAAGCTTTTCCCAGTTAAATATTAGATTATATAGTTGGCACAGCTTGAATTTACCACTATGTGGCAAGTTTTCGTGCAGGGCATAGGAAAACCGAGAACTTTTGCATTTGAGTGTTGAGAGGCCTGGGTACTCAATTTGCTTAGCTTGTTCATCTATTGTATAGTCTATGCATATGGGGTTAAAAGCGCTGGTCCTTTTTTTAATGAATTCATTGGAAAAATTACTATTGCTTGAAGCCTCATACCATGTTTTAGCTTAAAGGTTGCCGAGGTTCGAATTACTTGGATTCTGTTGGAAGAAAAGTTGCCGTGAAGAATATGAACTGGAAAAAAGTTCATATTCTCCTAGCAGGTGTTAAATAATTTATATTTCTGGTGAATAAGACAAAAGCTGTCCATTTAGAAATTTTTGGTTCACGTTTGAATTTTGCGTTAGCATTTTTGTATAAAAGTATATTATCTTTAGTAGGATCACGCTTTGCGGACTGAGGCAGGGCAACTTCTGAGTCCATCAGTATGTAACACGGCTACGGACATAAGATTTGGAAACAGGGATTGACGCACTGGCACTAAGTTTGATTTTTCATAAAAATATCGCAGCTGATTGATTGCTGTTTAATTCAATGTTGCCGAGATGAATTTCTATAAGCGATGGGTAAGACGGCCAATCCGCAGACTTTAAGACCTTAAGATAGCCCCATCCGTCGCACGAATGACACCTTACCGAAGTGGAACTCCGATGGAGCCTTGTCTGACAGACGCAGGAAAAATAGGTTTCTGGTCCAGGGTTTGGATCGAACCGAGATCTAGAGGAGAAAGACGACTTATGGGGTAGGCCGATCTAAACAGGGTTAAATCGCCGAAGCAACAGTCCTTGGCCTGGTGAAACACGGGTAATTCCGGTACGCCCAATTAAGATCTGGATATTGTAGTATACTTAACTCCTACCTATCCAGAATCGACCCTGACATACCCAACACATGCCCGGCATGTGGAGATTCTTACAAAGTTGTCACATAGCAAAAATATATAATGTTTAAAATACTCACAAACAAGTGGCAGCGTTGCATTTTGGAGTCGTTCAGTTACAATCGTTACCAATTTGGAGATAAGGGCTGACTTCATAAACGCAGTTTGCAATGCAACACTGGAATGCATAGAGTTCACAAATGCCTTTGCCTTATTTTTGGCAATGCCTTTAGTTCATTATTGCATGGCAACTCTTTTCAATGCGCAACAGATGTCGAATTTGTGCATTGTTTTCGCTTGTGATGCTTATGGTTTTTTTGGCGGTTGAAATGACGGACGTATTATGGTAAGTTAAATTTTTATACAAGAAATATTTATGTAAGTTTTAATTCACATAATATTATAATGATTGTAGTTATCTGATGAAATGTATACTTATAGCGAAAAGAAGTGGAGTCACGAGAGAAAGAAGCTCCTTATAGAAGTACGTTTGCGACATGAACCAGAATTTAGTGCAAAGAAGAAAAAAAGGAATTTGGGAACAAATAATGCGGGAGATTCGGGATGTTGATAGCACATTTCCATTTTCTAAAGATGAAGCGACTAGATGTTTTATCAACATAATGGGCACATATAAAAGAATCAAGAAACGTAACAACACATCTGGTGAGAGTTCTACAAACTGGGAATTTTTCGATTTTTTTTGTGTAATAAAACGAAAACGGTGCGAAGTTCTGGATTTTTTGAACAAAGAATCTGAGGCAGATGCCAAAATTATGAAGAAACTGCTGGACATGGAGACAGAAAAAATTGCGTTGGAAAAAGAGAAAGTAGCTGAGTTAAAGGAAATTCGTACCTTATTCCAGAGAATTGTAGAAAATTCACATTAATTCTTAATTTGTTTACCCTAATAGGCTGAAGTCTTTTTAAGTTGAATTAAAACCAAATATCAATGCAATAAATTTATTGTTATGAATTGAATTCAACAAAACATGTTACAACAAAATGCTCTTAACTTATAATTTAATTGATAAAGGTACATACGTATTAGGCTGATAATAAAGTGGCCAATGCATCTCTCTTTGCTTTTGCATCTCTCGGTCCTGATAAAGTGGGTTCTTCTAGCGTTTCAAATTCGATGATGTTTGTTTCTTCTATTATTTCATCGGTATTGTTGCCTTCATTTACAATAATAATGTTATGAATTATCATACATGCCATTGTTATTAATTTTGGCATATATGGACGTTGAACTTCAATATATTTTAGTATTCTAAATTTCTTTTTTAAAACGCCAAATGCCTGTTCCACAACAACCCGAGTTGAGCTTAGAATTACATTATACTTCGTTTGCATTGGTGTTAAGAATCCGTTATCACGATAAGGTACCATAATAAACTTCTCCAACGGATAACCTCCATCGCCCAAAAAATGGTAATTGGAAAAAATATTAATTTCTTTATTAATTATGGCCTTCCTGATAGAACTCATTTGCCATATCGATGCGTCATGGCATGCACCAGGGCAACCAATAAATACATCTATGAATTTCATGCGACTGTCGACAATAGCCTGGCAAAAAAGTATTCTACTTAAAAAATTATAAGTTAGGGTAAAAAAATTCAAATATTTACTTGAGCAAGGATTGAGTATGTTCCCTTTCGGTTGCGATAACTGATTTCATCTTTGATTGGTTGTGAAATTGGAACATGTGTTCCATCGACGCACCCTAGAACAAAGGGGAATGGATTGAAGCGCAGAGTTGAAAATTCTTCACTGATTTGCTTTTGTTCAGCTGCAGTCTTTGGAAATTTTATAACATCTCCCTTTAAGCGGCAGATCATCTTTATTATTTTAACAAAAATTTTATATGCTAGGCCAATTGCTACACCAAAACGATCGCTGACGTCTCTAAAAGAGCAATTATTGCCTAGCTTCCAAATCGTTATTTGTAATGATTTTTCCAATGAAATTCCAATTCATCCTGTCGTGTGCGGAGGCCACCAAGGATTTATCATGCTTATATTTTTTATAAATAATAACATTTAGTAGTAAATACTTTAAATGTGATCTTCGTCATACGAAAGTGCGAGTAAAACACGTCGTCTTGCATAATTGCAATGGTTTTGCAAAAATTTGAGGTTTTAGGAATCCTTCTTTTTGAATCGCGATTCACTAATAATGTAATAGCCCGGCGCTTTCTTTCATTTAATATATTTTTAATTAACGTAGTGTTGCTAGTATTTTTTGTTTCCGCCAATTCTAAAGCGCTTTGCAGAACAAAAGCGCAGGATTGCTGAAGATTCATTTCACAATAATTTGATTAAACACAACAAACGATGTTCGGCGAACCAATTTTGCGTTCATAAACGTTTAAAATGTCATTGCATTATTTTACAAGACAGGGTTGCAGTGAAGTATTGCTTTGCCACGTAAACGCATCTGTTTGCAGTGTTGCATTGCAAACTGCGTTTATGAAGTCAGCCAAGGTTTAGAGGTATCAGCAAAATCGTGCTATTTCAAAAAATAAGGATTTGTTCCAATAAAATCGTCGCTGTTAAGGCGACAAACAACGGGGGTTAGCCCTTTCAACTCGTTGTCTATTTACATATATTTGATAAAGCAAATAAAGTAAACTTCTTAATTGATAGTGGGGAGGAAATTTCGGTACTTCCGGTAGCTTTAATTTTTACCGCAGCTCTGTTCAACAATTTAGAAGTATGTCAATGTAAGTAAGCGTCAATTTAAGTTTAAGACACGAATTTTCGTTTTTATTTTTGATAGCTGTTGTGCGATTCACTAACTTTAAACAGTGCGACAATCGCATTTTTTGGCGACAATATTTGGCGTTTGCAAAATATGCCAAATATAAATTTCAGCGTTTTTAATATATTTCATTAAAGTGAAATAAGATACTTGTTTGTTTCAAACTACAAACATTTAAAATTCTTTTTATATGTTGCCATGTTCCATTGTAGCAGAATTTCGGACTCTCCTCTGAGTGGTTTGGTAGATTAGTCATCAACTCAGCTCGAAGCAATATCCGGAATCACCTGCAAATATACTATGGTTTTCTTTTCGAAATTTGGTTTGTGCCCCAGCGTATTTAGGATTTAAATATATGTATATATTTAAATTTTTTAATTGGAATCATTTATCTATATATTAAAACTAAACCATATTTTTGTTTTTGTACTTGGATCCTTGATAAAAGCTTGCTTTTACCATTGCACATTAATTGAGTGGTAGATGTGGTGGTTGGCATAAGCCTCCTCATGATTCTTTGGACGCAAACAAAGGACAAACGGAGACGACGCTGAAACAAACATTTCTTTAGCAGCTTGCCGTTCCATTGATTGCAACCTTTACCCGATGAATACAGGCTTTCGGTTGAATGGCTCATGGATATTTCCCATTGCTCACTTACAAGGCTTAAAGATTCCACGAGCTACTTGTTTCTCAGTCGATTTTGCTGTTATTCTGGAGCCTCTTATTTGGTTGTCAAGCTGAGAAATTAGGTATTCAGCCAAGTCAGGAATTAACCGATACAGCTTCTGAAATGCTATTGCATTCAAATGAGGGGGATTGCCCACATCCCGGAGTAAACGTCGATCCATGGTTGGAGCGCATACTTCTTCGTCCCCTCGTAATAAATCATATGCCAAATATTCAAACGACATTATTTAATGTTCCTTTTTTAATTTCAAGAAAACTAATCAACGAATTTTAAAGTTATCTTTTATTTAAGTTGAAATCACGAATTTTTGTAGACCTTCAAATTCTTCAGTAGCCTCAACACTCCATTTGCTACCAAAGAAAGAATTAAATGATCGGTTTCTGTCTTTAAGAAATTAAGACGCCTTATTGTCTGAATTATTTTACTGGCTAATTTTTACTGGGCTTTTGTAACGGACGCTCCTATTATTTCCCAGAACTTGACAGCATTCGCTCTCGAAGAGAAAACTATCCAATAAAAGTACATGAACGCAAACCTTGTAACAACTTTCTAAAGGCACGAAGAAACAAAAAGTTGAAGTATGTTTACTTATCTTTTCCATTCCAAATAAAGTTGTGTTTTTTATTTGATTAAATTAATTCAGAAACATAATTTTCTATGTTTAATGTGTTCATAAATTTTTGGCTTCTGCTATTTTTCTTACTGGAAAGTTGTTGCAAGTAAACATTTTTCCAGCAAGAATTCGCAACTTCCCTCTAAAAGAACTGTAACAATTGTTAAAAACTATCTCCTACATGTACAAACTATATTTGATAGCGAATTGTTAACTGTTCGCTATCTTCTGAAATAACGTCTGTTTACAGTTTTTACAGGTCTTAAGCCTGTGATAATTTCTATGTTAAAAAAAACGGAACTTAGTCCGAGGCAAACTAGGCATATAGAATTCATTGCACTATACGATGTACTAAAGGAGAAGAAAACGTACTCGCCACTTGCCAGTAACTAAATTTCAGAGCGTAAGCAAAATTTGCTTTCATTGATAGAAACATGCAAGAAAATAAGAAAACGCGATACCAGTAAGAAGTTGCAAGCTTTCCCTCTTTTGTTGTACGTTTCTATAATTAATCACTTTTTCCTATTCCCGCCCCTTTTTATGGAAATAATTAACATTTTTAATAATTCTTTTATACTTGTGATCAACTGAATACTTGCTATCAGGTGTTTTTCGTATTGCCAAATTGTTACGAGTAAAAATTTATCCAGTAAAAACTTGCAACTTCCCCTCAAAACAACTGTCAATTTTGCTCTCTCAATTTCCTCAACTTTGCAAGTTTCTTGCAAGTTTTTTTGTACGAAAACGCCAAAACATGATAATTAGTAACAATTGTTACGAACTATCATAAACTAGTACGTAAAACAGCAAACTAATTATCTCGAGCTTTTAAAATTGATGAAATTAAAAACACAGACCTCAACTTTAAAATTTTTCAAACATAACAAGATTCGGAATTAATTGAATTAAAATCAGCAGATATCAAATAATGTTAAATTAATTCAAATGCCATTGCCGAATCTTAATATTTCGTGGGAGATGACAGGTAGAAATCCAATGCCGTTTGTGCGAAGCAGTTTACGCAGGGTGCTCGATTTATGTCAAAATTATTTTCAGAGTTAACAAAATTACTTGGTAGTCGTCACATTACAACTTCTACATATCATCCTCAAGGGCATGGTATGGTAAAACGATTTCAAAGGCAGTTAAAGACAGCGATGACGGCTAAAAGAGGAGCAAGCATTTGGTATGATGAGTTACCGATAATTCTTCTGGGTTTTCGATCAGTATGTAGTATATAAGGAAAGTATTTCAGCCACACCATCTGAACTGGTTTTCGGGTAAAATTTATTTATTATTCCATCTGAAGAAAGCCTTTCTCCTTCTTTCAAGAAATTTACGTGATCATTTTAAAAATGCTCATTCAAATTTAAATCGTAATCAAATCCTAATACAGGAGTTTATGTACCAAAAGATTTTGAAACTTGTAAATTTGTTTTTATGCCAGTTGTTAATATACAGCCATTGCAACAACTATACGACCAACCTTACAAAGTGGTTGAAAAAAAAACAAAAAATATTTTACACTAGAAACTGATATGAAATTAAAGCCATTCCGATAGACGGAATTAAGCCATCAATAATCGAAACAACACATATACATAACACAAATACTCAGTCAATGAATAACACGGCACCAAACAAGAAACAAGTTACTTTTAATTGATATGGCATTAGTTCTCTTGAAGGCTCCCCCAGTGGAGTTTGAATAATATACCTTTATTACTAATAAGGAATTAGACTTAAATGTGTTATGAGTTAAGATTTTATTTTCAAATTTTGGAGTTCATGTTAGAAACCTCGTATTCAGATATTTTTCTATGTCAAAAGAAGTTCTATAAAATAAATCTATTAAATTTTTAAAATTTAAATTTTTAATTTGTGTAAATAAATTTACCACAGGGATCTTTCATTTGAGAGCCCCAGAGCTTGTGTGGGGCCTAAGAACCATATTGAATACTTTTGCGTTACAGAATACACGATTGGAGGTGCACAAAGTTCCCATGAATATCGTTTTCGCAGTCACATACTTTGCTGGGGACAACACTATACTCCCAAAAAAGTTTCGTGAACTCATAAGGTACTACAAAAATGCTAAAATTTCCATTCAGACCAACCAGCTTAACCTCCTTTCTACTGGAAACAATGGAGAAGGTCATAGACAATGAGACCTGGTCAAACTCTCTACGGCGGAAACCACTACGCCCCAGTCAGCATGCGTGTAGAGCAGGAAGGTTCACAGGCACTGCCCTGTACGAGCTGATGATAGAAATACAGAGTGCGCTCGACTATAATAAATGTATGTCTTTCTGGGCATAGATGGAGCCTTCGATAACGCCTCACATAGGGGGGTTTGTCAGGCGTTAGAGCAAAGGGAAGTGTAAGCACCTACCTTTAGATAGACAAGAACTGCTGAAACAGCAAAAAGGCTGACCTAACTATCGGTAAATTAGTAGGAAAAATTAATTCACGGTTAGTTTTGTGTCGGCATTGGATATAAAATGTTCGCTATTTTCACTTATAGATATGAATCCGTTGTGTTTCACAGCTAACATTGAACAATGTGTACGTACTTGCGGAAGCATACACATAGGCAATGACTATTTCATCGTTTTCAGGAGTATGTGCATGCGAAATCGATAACTTATTTTTTATAATATGGAGGGGGCGTGTTGATGCAACAGCATCCAAAGCAATAATGGTATGCAGACGTCTAGTAGAGAAATTCTGGGGGTGCAGCCCGAATACACTTAGATGGATACACATCATTATAGTCAGACCGATAGTGACATATGGAGCGAAGGTATGGCCATTGCCATTGGTCAGTGAAAAAACCGCTCTCCAAGCTCCAACGGCTGGTATGCGCATGTAAAACATGAATAAAGCGTACGTGTCCGATGGGACCTGACACATAACCATTGAACATAACCGTCGAACCCTACTCAACATATGTAGCTACGGAAGGCCATGGAAATGGTAAGATAATATCCTCCAAAAATATGGAGAAAAATTATATTATATTTATATTTTAAGATGTGAATTTTTTTCTAACTAAAGTTTTTGATAATTTTTTATTTGTTTCTTTTTTATTTACAGTGCTTTACATGCTGTGATATCTAAATTCATTAAATGAAACAGAATTAGTATTTACTTCATTGAAATGAAATGTTTTTCAATATCACATTATCGGTCGTAGACACCTAGACAAATGAGAAAGAGCCATACGAATTATACCAAAATATTTCAGAAATTAATCCATTTCCTCAAGAAACTTCGCCATGGGTTATCAAGTCGACCGCCACTTTTGGAGATACATCACAAATAACGTTTAAATCGTCTTCGTTTGCTATGTTATGCAAAATGCAACAGGCTCTAACAAAGTGGCCATGCTTCTGAGCTTACAATAATATAATTGACGAAATCTTTGTTTCAAAATCCTTAAAGTACGAGTATGCTCTATAGCGATACGTCCAGAACTTGGTTTGATATTAAACCCCTTTTGGGCTTGCGTAAAATGTCTATTATCCCTTTAAGGTGTTACCAAATACTTGTTGCAGGGATATGCTGAATCACCCAAATATAGTCATCTGAAATACAATTGGGTGATTCACAAGGTCTCATAATGTGTCATAAATCATAAAGTCATAAAGTTTAGATTTCAAAAGTTATGTTTTTGGATTGCATTGAAACAAATAATTAAAACTAAGCAATTTTGTATTTTTTAAATTTTATGACTATGACTTATGACATATTATGACACCTTGTGAATCACCCAATTATGTTTATTTTCAAATACGCTAGTTTACCATATTCGGAATAATTTCACTTACCTCCACATTACGAAGGTAACTTTTCATACTATTGGATTTTGAAAAACCCAGCTGATATGATCAGAACCATGGAATCCCACCAAAATGTTTATGAACTTTTTCCTCTCATTGCATATGGCTTGCAGACAAATAGACATGATTTCCTTCCGATTTATGTAATTGTACTTAGACATCTTTGGGGATCTATTTGGATGTGGGTCCGTCAATGAAGCCTTCAATCATACAATAATACACGTACATATATAATATATACCAAAAGGAAATCGGGGATCCCTTGTATAGAGTTACCTATTACTTTAGAAAAGTAGTATTTCCGGTTTAAAAAAATTACATGATTCCATTTTTTGTTCTTCAGTAGGCCATTTGATAACTTCTGGATTCAATGAACTAATAAACATAGTCACTATATCAATTATTTTGCAAACTGATGACGGACACATATTACTCGTAAAGCGATCACCACAAAAAACTAGCAAATGTGTTTTTCCGATAGCCTTTTGTCAGCTCTTAGAGTAAAGGAGTATTTTCACTATTTTTAATAAATTATATTTCAAAAACTATTTAACCGATTTCAAAATTTCACCTGATGTGTATATTCGTATATATATTATATATATATATATATACATATGTATACATATATATTTCGATAAAGTCAAAAAAATGACAAAGGCATTCTTTCATAAATAATTTTTTTTTCTTTAAAATACGTAATTAATTGTATAAGTTATCACCGGTAAACGGGTATCTGACAAACATTCCATTCCCACCGAAATTGCTGACGGTGCGTCGGCAGGTGTGGGCGTGTGACAAAAACAACAAAAAGAATTCAACAACAAGCAAGTGTCGCTATAGCAGAAGCGCAGCAACAACATAACTCCAAAGCATTAGCGGAAGCGGTAAACTGACTAAATGCATTTTGATAGTCACGCGGCTTATCATGTGCAGTAACTTGTAGGGTTGTTGTTGTAGTTTAGGTATTCAGGCGTAGTCGCCGCAATAGTTGATTAGCAAAATTCAGTTGTAATAACTCGACCGATACAAACGGCTGCCCTTGCTCGCAAGGGAAATAAAATAAATTGAAAACTTTAATAACAAATATTAATAATTTATATAAAAATATATTTGTCAAATAGTGCATAAAAATACCTTTCATTTGATGTATAGCTTTATATAATTAGGTTTAAATATTATCAGATATGTTGCTTTATTTGTGTTGCTGGCGAAGGGGGAATTGGTCATGTTGAGGGTTATGATCTTGAGTTGAATTGACTAGGGTTATTTTTTTTAAGCGCTTCCGAAGGCTACCCACGCAGAAAAAATACTGTGGGCTGCGTATAAGGTATTGGATCGGCCAGGGCTACTTTTTGAATGGCGGCCAAAGGCCGTCTACGCAGAAAGGTGTTGTACAGAAAAATATTGCGGTCAGCGTAGCCAGGGTTAGCTTTGAAATCGGGGCCGAAGGCCGCCTACCCAAAAAGCTGTTGTACGCAAAACTTCTGTGGTCAGCGAACCCGGTGTTGAACCGGCCAGGACTATTTTTTTGAATCGCGTCCGAAGGCCGTCTACGCAGAAAGGTGTTACACGCAAAAATTCTATGCTCTCCCTTCGTCAGCAACACAAGAAAAGCAAAATATCTCATAATATTTAAACCTAACTACATATATAAATGAAAGATACTTTTATGCGCTATTTGACAAATTTTTATATACAGTTAATTACGTACTTTTTAAAGAAAAAAAAATTGTTTATGAAAAAAATGCCCTTTTTTAATTCTTTTTTTTTTTTGATTTTGTCGAACTATATATATATCGGGTGTTTTTTTACAGGTTTGTTTTTCGAATAGAGATAAAACTGGCATTTTGTGGTGAAATCTGGCAACTCTAATGTCATTTATGTTCAGTTTGGTTTGCCATTTCATCATGAACAGGTTGAATAAAGAACAACGCTTGCAAATCGTGCAAATTTATTTCGAAAATAATGGTTCAGTTCGCGAAGTTTACCGCGAGCTCCGTCAATTTTATGGTCGACATAATCGTCCATCAGAGCAATTAATTCGGTTAACCATGGATCGTTTTCGCACTACGTTTACTCTATGTGATAATACGCATCCGCAGAGACGTCGAACAGTGCGCACCGAAGAAACAATTGCCGCTGTAGAGCAAAGTGTTGAAGAGGACCCGAATGAATCGATTCGCCACCGTGCACAGCAATTGGAGCTTTGTCCATCAACTTTATGGAAGATTTTGCGCAAAGATCTTGGCTTGCGACCTTACAAGATCCAGCTTGTGCAAGAATTAAAGCCGCGAGACCATGCAATGCGTCGTGATTTTGGTGTATGGGCCGAAAATGAGATTGATCTCGATGCTGATTTTCATCGCAAAATTTTGTTCAGTGATGAGGCTCATTTTTGGTTGAATGGCTACGTCAACAAGCAAAATTGCCGCATTTGCAGTGAAGAGAATCCACATGAGACCCTTGAAACGCCATTACATCCACAAAAACTGACTGTTTGGTGTGCTCTATGGGCTGGTGGAGTCATTGGGCCATACTTCTTCCGCAATAATGCTGGAGAGGCAGTTACCGTTAATGGAGACCGGTATAGAGCCATGATAACCGACTATTTTGTTCCCGAATTGGATGGCATGAATGTGGATGAGTTGTGGTTCCAACAAGACGGCGCTACATGCCACACAGCGCACGTCACAATCGATTTATTGAAGGAAACATTCGATGAGCGCATAATTTCGCGGAATGGACCTGTAAATTGGCCACCAAGATCGTGTGATTTGACACCATTGGATTATTTTCTTTGGGGATATGTGAAGTCGCTCGTCTACGCCAACAAACCAGAAACGTTAGGGGAATTGGAAGCCAACATTCGTGGCGTTATTGCCGACATACGGCCCCATATGCTCGAAAAAGTGGTTGAAAATTGGACCTGTAGAATTGGCTTTATTCGAGCCAGCCGCGCCCGAAATCATATTTAAACATTAATGGCATAAAATTATCCTTCCAATAAAGCCAAATTGATGGACCTTAAAACGATTTTCTTGTGTTTTATTTCAATTCGAAGTTCTATACCCCTAAAAAAAACACCCGATATATAATATATGTATATACGAATATGCACATCAGGTGGAATATCTCTTAATTACCTATCCAACCATATGAATCGGTTTAATAGTTTTTGCAATATAAGCTATTAAAATAGTGAATATACCACCTTTACCCCTCAATAGCACCCCCCTATACACTTGCGCAAAAAAATTGTACACCATAGAATCACTAAAAAAAAAGGCGGACCACACGAATCGTGCCGCTTCTGTAGCTCGGCCTTGGAGACCCCGTTGCTCCTGCTCTTCGAATGTGAATTTATCACGGCCAGACGGCAGGGTACTCGCACATTCGATTCCACCAAAAATTATCATACACTTTCTAAGAGCGTTGGAGCTAGATGAGGTACGAGTATATATACACTACGCCTCAATCATATACCATAAAAACAGCACTGGTCAAAGAAGTATTTATTCCAAGGCGGGAAAAACTTCACATAACAATCCCGAAGAATTTAGAGAAATAAGTTTCTCCTTCTTCCTTAAAAATAGTGGGCCGGAACTCTCCCATGCATAACGTGCATAAGGGTAAGGGTGAGGAAGCTGCCCCTGGCAGGCTTATCTTTAACATTGAAAAATCTTTGCATTTCAAAGAATATTCCCTAGCGGTCTTCCTAGACAGAGTACTTAAAGCGGAGGTGGGACACTTTTCTCAAAAAAAAAATCGCGGTAAAAGGCATACCTATGTGTGTTATCATCTTAACTGTGGAATATCGCTGTCGATAGCCTGCTAAAAGAAATCTAAAGTAGCGGGGGACAGCCTACGCCGGCAGCGTACACGTCACAGAAATCCTCTGCCAAGAATAATGAAAAAATGAGGGTGATAATTTGACAATAACAAAGCAATTACAAAGAATTTGCGAACACCCACATACACACAGCTACAGCATCATCAGCGGGAAATTTGAAAAAACTGCACTTTCTATCTTTGTTTTTGCTGTTGCTTGCACAATTCAAAACGCGGCACTTCATTTTCTTTATTTTTCAGATAATTTTACACAAATACTTCAAAATTATCGTTTATCATAAACAACACGCAGCACAATCTGTATTTATCAGTCTGTATTCGTAAACAAACACTCAGAACATCTTGCTACGTCATTCTGTCAAACGAAGCAAGTACGAAGTAACAGAAGTGCTTTTGTCGTCACCTTGTTTTCGCTGCATCGTCTGTAGATACACTGACAGGCCTGGTACAAATAAGTTAAATAAGTTCATGCGCTGGTTCCGCAGTCGAAATTTGGGGGTTAACCACAGCAAAATGGAAATAGTTCTATTCACTAGAAAGCATTGCTACCCTTCAATGGAAAATTTAAATCTAAATGGAGTAACGTTGAGAAGAACGGACCAAGCCAAGTATCTGAGAGGGATCCTCTATAGGAAACTAAATTGGGGTCTCAACGCTAACGGAAGGGTTATGACGGGTGTTCCCTCATGCAGCATCTATACGGCTGTTGAGACCAATCCTCTTTTATGGTATAGTAGTCTGGTGGGATGCGCTCGCAAAACAAAAGAGCAAACATGTATGGCGAGAACGGTTTCGGCCATACAAGGCTTTCACCTCAGGTTTTTTACTTGGTATATTGTGGTGTTACGGTGGGAATAATCTCGATCACTACTCGAATCATTCCTTTAAAGGCTATTATTGATACCGATGATGCACTGCATAATTCACTGTGAACTGTATTATCAGCATAAGAATGCACCCACATAAAAAGATGCGTACAAGTACTCGCCAGTAAGAGAAATATCCAGTACTTGCCAGTAAGTAGGTAGGTAGGTTGGAGTGGCAGCCGCCTACAGCGGCTCGCTTAGGCCAATATTAGGAGGCCCATTGTGTTACCACAAGGGAAAATTTGTACCATCAAGAGGAAAATTATCCCTCACCAAACCATTTTGCCTCGCTGATGAACCTCAACAGGCAATTTACCTCGGTGCTTGAAACCTCACTAAGGTCTTCCAAAAACGGTGATCCCAGATATCGCATTCTGCTTTTACACAGTGCAGGATACTTACACAGTAAATGCAAGATCGTTCCCTCCTCCTCGTCGTTCTTCCAGCTCCTACAGCATCTTCGGAAGGGTACTTCCAACCTTTCAGCATGTTTCCCTATCAGACAGTGCCCTGTTACCGATGACGTTGGAAATTTTTTCCCTTCTAAGAGAGAGAACGCTCCGATCCCATTACGGCCACGTCTGCCTTGAGGTTTGGCAGGTCGTATTTTGCCTCCATCTGTTGTCAGCTTGTTTATATGTACAATCTCTGAGTAGCAGTTTGCAAATGGCAAACGGCATACCAATGCGTTCTTTATCTTGAAGAACCTGCTTGGTCGTACCTTGTCTTGCAAGTTCGTCTGCCATGCAGTTCCCCTCTATGTCCCGGTGACCAGGGACCCAAATGAGGTACAGTCGGTTCTGTTTGGCCATCTCCTGCAGAGATAGGCGGCAGTCCAGCGCGATGTTAGAGTTAAAAGTGAAAGAGCTCAGAGCTCTGATTGCAGCCTGGCTGTCACTAAAAATGAAGATGTCTCATCTTATAATCCCGGTCCCAATCTTCTCTACCGCCTCCATGATAGCTGAGACCTCAGCCTGGAAGACGCTGCAGTTATCTGGTAACCTAAAGGAAATTTTGCAGGAGAGGGTTTCGTGAGAAAACGCCTCCTCCTACCTTATTATCGACTTTCGAGCCATCTGTATAGATGACAATGCTATCAGGTGGAGTATGAAACTCAAGTTTCCACTCCTCCCTGCTTGGAATACGTGTAATAAAGTTACTTTCAGAAACCGATGTCAAGGCGCACCGATCCGTGCTGCTCGGAATAGAGCAGAACTTATTCAAAATACAAGAGTGCCCTTGGCTTTCAGGGTGAGACTGGGATGTCTCTCTTAGTCGTAAAGCAGTCATCGCTGCCATTTGTTGTCCAACCAAATTTAAAGGAATAAGGTCTAAAATGACGTTCAAGGCCTCATTTGGAGTGGTTCTGAGCGCCCCACTTATGCAGACCATACTAAATTTTTGCACCTTGGTGAGTAGTCTAAGGTTAACCTCTTTTTCTAATAAAGGCTACAACACGATCACCCCATATAGGAGTATTATTCTGACGACCACTGTGAAAATCCATCGACAGATCCGGGGATTAAGACCCCATTTCCTGCCCATGGCTCTCTTACATGAGTAGAGGGCTACAGAAGCCTTCTCATGACGTTGAACTAGATTCTCCTTCCAGTTCAACTTCCTATCTAAAATAACGCCTAGAAATTTGGCACTTGTCGAAAGACTTAACCGGGTACCGTTTAGTATCGGTGGAGCCACCGAAGGCACTTTATACCTTCTCGTGAAAAGTACAAGTTCCACTTTACTTGAGCTGACGCTGAGCCCGCAGTGGGTGGACCACTTGGATACCTCCCGAAGCGCTCGTTGCATCAGCTCGCATAATGTCTGCGGAAACTTTCCCCTGAGTGCACTCGCGACGTCAACAGCGTACGCGACAACTTTTGCGCCATCCCATGCCGTATCTCGCAGTAGCGTATTTACGGTGAGGTTCCATAGGAGTGGGGATAGGACGCCTCCGCCGACGCCGATAAACTCAACCAGTGAGTGTTCAACCCCTAGATCCCTAACGGCGCCAGTTATAGCTTCTGGAAATACGTTATTAAAGGCGCCTTCAATGTCCAGGAAGGCTACAAGACAGAATTCCTTGACGCTGAGAGACTTCTCAATATAGCCGACCAAGCTAAGGAGTGCAGTCTCAGTAGATTTACCTTTGCGGTAGGCATGTTGATCATTATACAGTAGTCGGCTGTCGATGGTATCGGACAGGTAGCTACTAATAATCCTTTCAAGTGCCTTAAGAGCAAAGGATGATAGACTGATAGGCCTAAGATCCTTTGGATTAGTGTGTGAGGCCTTAGGAATAAAGACAGCCGTGACATTTCTCCATGCCAACGGTATGTGATTTAGTTTGAAACAGGCCCTGAAAATAGTAGAGAGCCATTTTGCAGACAGCTCTTCCGAAACCGGTATGCTGACGGGGTTGGAAGAGATGAACGGAGGAGTTCCTTTCTCCGCAGTTGTACTACCAGGGAAATGAGTATCTAACAGCAATTCAAGGGTTTCCTTTCCCGTTGAGGTCCAGGAACCGTCTTGCTTTTGCAAGAAACCTACCGGGTTGGAGGATCCTGAGAGAATCTTCCTTAGCCTGGCTGTCTCGGAAGCACCCTCGATGCCGCCGCAGAAGCTTCTCCACGAGGATCTCTTTACCGCCCTTATGGTTTTTTTATAGGTCTGAAGAGACCTTTTGTACTCTAGCTATACCAGCTCGAGACTAAGTCTCTTGGCTTTGTTGAAGTTTTCCTACAAGATTTTCGTAGTGAGTCCAACTCACGTGACCACCAATGGGGTTTACGTTTGCAAACCCACTGTTTTGGTTTGGGGCAAGCCTGACCTAGGGCATTTGAGCAGGTCAGCGTAAAAACGTCCACCAATAAGAGGTTCGCTGTTTAGCCTATCCTCAAATAACCTTTTATAAGAGCACCAATCCGTATTTTTTTGGTTTTTACGCACCTTTGGGCTAGTAATAGAAAAGTTCAATACGATTTCAATATAACGATGATCAGGGAAGGAGTGTTCATGTAGAACCCTCCAACTCTCGATCAATTCAGATAGACTATCACTGCATAGAATTATATCTAAATCTTCTTTACGATTGCTAGTAGTGAAGGTGGGATCCCTACCTTTGTTGCATATAAGTAGGTTAGTAGTTAGAAGGTAGTTGAAGAGTAAATCACCTCGATCATTGATGTACGTGCTCCCCCAGTTGACATGGTGAACATTTGCGTCGCTGCCGACCAACATGTGTGCGCTCTCAAATTTGGACACCAAGTTCCGCACCATAGAGGGAGAGGGGCACTCGGCTTCGTACGGCATGTAAGCCGATGCCAACACTATTGGTATACCCCCTATCTCCGCGAGAATTGGCTTGACGTCGCCATCACTATAATTAGGTAAAAGAAATATATTTAAATCTGCTTTAGCCAGAATGCAGGCTCTAATTTTACCTTTACCGCGCTCCACGAAAAGCTTAAAGCCGGTGGCACTCAACCCACATACCCTTGAGTTGCAAACCCCGCGGTACACCTTAATGATGACCTCATCGAGGCCATAACAGACGCGGCCTTGCCTCTTCTCTAGGAGTCCGATGGACTCCTTTTTTATGGACAAGACCACTTGTCTCGAAGGGCCTTCCGCGTCCTCGACCCGGACGACCCTCCAATCACTTGTTGGGAGGGCCGGGTTCATCACCTGAAGCATGTTTAGGATGCTTTCCGGTGCCGATGGTGTCACCGGAACCCATGCGCTCGCCCTCTTTGTCGGTTTGACGGAGGCACCCGGTTTTCCACCGAAGCCCCAGCGACCCGGAAGTTAGGCAGCAGGGCTTTCGCCCTTTCCACTGCTTCCTTCGCGCTCTGGGTCAGCGTTTCCAACGGGACCCCGTCGTATCTTTTTAACTTTTTCGCGGCCTTACGCTAGTCAGCGAATTTGAACCGCTCCGACTCCAACATCAGAGGGGCGCGGCTCGTAGTTTCCATCGCTGCCACGCCCTCTATACTATCTTGTGCGGCTGCTTGTCGCCTTAGTCCACTCGGGCCAGGCCGTGAGACCATTGCCTTCGCGAGACAAGGCTTCGCAGCCGCGCCGGTGTTTGGCGGGCCCCTAGTACCTACCGCCACGGAGCGATCTGCCGTTTCCAGCACAATGCCCGCAGCTTTGCTGGTGCTAGGCCCCGCCATAACACCCGTAGTCACGGGCCGGCGTGCAACACTCACCCCCAGCCCGGAAGAGCTCCAATCGGAGAGAAGCGGCGCGTTAGGTGCTTGCGCCTGAGCATTCTTACTCCGAGATGGGGAAGAAGAAGTTTTCATGCTTGCGTTGCCCCGAGATGGGGAAGACAACTTTTTTGTGTTTTTTGTTGTTGTGTTTTTTGTTGTATTCATCTTGGTCGTACGACCACCTGCTCGACGAGGCAAGCGCAGCGGTCTAGAAATATAGAGGGGGAGAAATGGGTGGTACACCACGACAGCGCCCCTTGCTGCGGTAAGGCCAAACTTACTCACTGAGGTGGCCCGGTGTCAGGGAGGCGCCATTAAAATACAGCCGGAATTTAGACCCCCTGGCTGCAAACCGACCTGCTAGCGATTGACTGTAGCGTGCCTGTGGCAATGAGCTCAGTCTAGCGGTGTTGCTGCGCCGATATGGCACACGTTCTTGTATTTATTGCTACCAAAGCTACTGTAGATCTTCTTAGAGTCTGGCAGGTATTCCTCATCCTCACTGTCTTGCACATATATTTCATCACCGGAGAGTTGTTCGCCTTCCGAGCCGCTATCGGGTTCGTCGATGCAGCGCGTGTAACTTGTATTGGCGCTTGTTGTGGTCGAATAGCGGTTGAGTGTTGGAGTGAATGGTGCTTTCGGTGTCGCAGTACTGGGTGTGTATGTTTTTCTAGTTTCCGGACTGTTGGTATAGAGCGGAGAGGTGTATTGTGGGTCACGTAAAGTAGACTGCCGGCGCGGTTCAAATGGCAAGCGGGTTTCAGCGCCATGTTGAATGCCCGCAGTATAGCTCGATCGTTCGTAATTAGCGTCGCTACTGCGATCGTAGTCCCCTGCACCGTCATCAGCTGGTTCTTCACCACACTCCACTTCAAAGTGTTTCATCTCTTGTACAGGTGCGATGTCCTGATAATAAGAAGTGGTCATTATTCCAGATTTGGTAAGGGGCGGCGCCTGTCCAGAGCGAGTAGATTGTTGTGAATCCGGTGTTGAGGGAGGCGAAGAAGTGTACGTCGGTGGTGTAACTAGGTCTGTGGGTAATCGTGGATACAAGCGTTGTGCATCAGCTTGATTATAAGACGTTGAAGTAACATTTGATTTCGAAAGTGCAGTTGGACGTTGAAAGTGTGGTTATTTTGCGGTTGGTGGAGAATTGTTTAGGTTACTGGACGTGTTTGGCTGTAGTCCAAATTGGATGACGACCCTTTAAATCTGCTATCATAATTTTGGCTCTGCTGTGCATTATTATTCGAGCTTCCGCTATAGTTAAGCCCATGATTGTAATTTAAACCTTGATTTGTTTTCATATCCAATCCCGAACGGCGTACATCAATGTTATAATCATCAAAATCAATGGCATTCGACACATCCATTTCAATTGGAACAATTCGCGCACTGCTGCCAATCCCAACTCCAACATTCGCATAGGCATCAAGTGCTGGTGCGTTTTGCTGTTTTGTGGTTGTAGTGACTGCTGCGAGCGTGCGACGATTGTTATTAGTTGTTGTATCGAAAGTGACATTATGTCCTTTGGGAGATTGTGTGCGTGTCCGATTTTTTGGGGTTGATTTCTGGTGCTGCCGCTCCGCTTCTTCCTTGTCACTGGAAACGTGCACAGTTACATTCACGGTCTTACGGCGATCATTTGGTGTGATTGTTTGTTTCTTGTTGGCCTTGGGTGACGCGATCGCAACTTGTCCGGTCATTTGCTTGATTAGTTTGCGAATGATAACATCGCGAGTTGAATCGGCAACTGGTACATTCATCCCGTGTTCAACGCACTTGTGGTGCAATTCTTTTTTTGCTCATATTGAATGTTTAAATGTTTCTCGTGGCACTTTTTGCTTGTTATGGACTAGTTTTACTTATTTTCAACACGTAAAAACTTCAATACAACCACACAATGCAAAATTAAAAATCGAAATGGTGAAATGTTTTTGTTTTGTTTGCCGTTGTTGTTTTTTTTAGCATAGATATTTTGGCAGCACTGCCAGAGTGGAGACAATGCGAAATTCGTTGCAGAGTTGTATTTAATATAGCTGGGAAATTTTATTATTTAAAATATACAGCTAGATAGATACCGTCAGAATAAAAACTATTTTCAACATTCCTACATTACGAGAGGTCTTCACGTGCATGAAATTTTCGCTTAATTGAACAAGCAAACGAGAAGTCGGCGTTACCCGTAACTCGACATGCAAACGACGATCTCATACGAATCATCTCATAATCCCACGCCAGAGAACTTATATTAGACAGTAATATGAGTTCTCTGCCTACGCCTCTATTTGAGCTGTGAGCTATGAGCTGCCATTTCATGAGGTCTACCAATTTGATATCACGCGATCAGTTATCGCAGAGGATTCTTTTTATGAGCTGTCTCTTGCAACAAACAAAAATTCGAAATAGTTGGGGGATTGCTGTAGAGATACCACAACGAGCGTTGCCGTTCGGGTACAACTGTAACCAATAAACGAATAATAATTGGAAATTATAAATATTACAACCTAGTTGCAAAAGAACATTAGCTAGGATAACGAATTGCATGTAAAGCAACAACACTATTTCGGGAAAATATGCGAGTTGAGCCAACTCGGTAAAATGATATTCGACCTGAGATGTAGTGTTGGGATCTGAAAAAACTGGGCTATTGTGAATGAGCCCTAAGAAAATACATGGGAAATTTAGATTTAAAACCTAATTCGTTTTTTTTTTTTCATAGTATTTGTAAATATATAACTACATAAATCTAAAAATTCCCGGCACAACTATTTCCCGTTCCTAAATAGCATTAAACAAATCGCAACTTACATGAAAGAGGCTAACAGGATAAAAAGAAACGGACCTAATATATGGACAATTGCAACCTTACAAGGCAGTCGAACGTCAGTAATTATCCAACATTTAATAATTGAATCTTGGCTGTAACCTTATAACTTACCTCGCAGATATGTCGTGGTATACACTCTTCTCAATATCGGATTTGACCGACCTTGTCGGTTTTTATGTTCGAAATTTTTTTAACGGTTTCAGGTGTCGCTGAATCCGAGATTGCCGGCTTTGTTATCGGAAAGTTACTATACCGTTTTTTCTTATTTGTGATGTTTTATGTGATGTAACTGGTATTCTCGTAAAATGTAAAATATGCGATTCTTGTTTTAATATTAATATAATTCATTTATAGACATTGACATTTTTTTTTAAATTGCTTTATTTTTATAAAGTTTCAAGAAAGTTCGGAACTTCTACTTGCATAGTTTTTGTAAAGAAATAAACGATATATATTTTTATAACAAATATAATTTAAAGTAAGAAAGACAAAATTTGTTAACACCCTTTGCTATTAATTTTTGGACACAAGCACACACATATGTACTAAAAATAAGCATTTGCTAAGTAATTTTGGATTCTTTGGTTTTCATTCAAAAAGTCAGGAATTTCCTTTTAAACTAGAGTATATTTATCATGGCAATTGTCTTATTTTTTCTTTTATTGCTAGAAAAACTGGAAAAATCATAAGAGTTCTCAACCGTTTATAAATAAGCATAAATTTCAACACATCAATATAACAGCTGATTCAATTATCGGTTTTGCACATGTCAATTCCGATAGATATGCGCACAGAATGTAACCGATACAGGTTCCGCGACATACGCGTGTAATTTGATTGCTGGACACTCTGGATTATGGGGAGGATTAGCTAGAGAGGAAGGAGAGCTGGGAGATACTAGGAGGGATACAAGGTATGCGGAAAAGAGAGATGTTGGTACGGTAATCTCCACATAAGAAGCTGTGCACGATCGAGTCCTACACTGATTCTTATATGGAGCCTCCCTCTTAGTTCGTGGTGGCATGGAAGACCTCGAAAGGAACAACCATGCCAACACTTAAGCTTCATCCCCACGCCAAGGAACCCAACGATGATGACCAGTAACTAATTTCAGAACCTAAGCAAAATTTTGCAAGTTTTTCTGACAGCTGATTCTTGTTTGGCGCGCAATCAAACAAAACAAAGCAACTACTAAGATATTTAGTAATCGCGGGTAATAAAATAAATATTAAAATGTATAATTTAAAAAAGTGCATGAAGGTAATTTTAAAATTAAAAAAATTTTTTTTCATATGTATGTAAGTAATTGCATTAATTATTTTAACCTGCAGGTGCAGTTTATAGGCAGGAAGTTATTAGCGGAGTATCCGATATACGAAAGTATAATAATTTTCGAGGAGCCGAGCGGAAGCAGAGGAGAAGGTATTTCGGAAGAGGCTTGTCTGAAGGAAAGTGAGGAAGATTACACTCCTATTGATGAGAGGTGACACACTGGAATGCAAAAAACTTGTGTGGATGGAAGCACCTACGAAATTATTAACAAGCAGATACAAATATCTCCGACCAATAGCTGGAAAAAGTGCAACTTTAAAAAATAAAAAGCAGATGTGGTACGCCATAAGTAGTGAGCTTTGCGAGCAGGGATACTTATTATCGACGCCGCAAGTAGAGCAAAATTGTATAGTTTGTAGAGGCAGTACAAACGCGTAAAACTGCACAACTAAAGAAAAAGAAGGTCAAGACTGACCTGTGCTTTTGAGAAGTATGAAAGGAAAGACAAATTGTTACTTTGGAATATATTATATATTCCATCTTTCTATTTCAAAAGCGAGCTGGACGAAGTTTTGAGAAAAAAATCAATTTATCCTGCGCCGGTGTTGGACAATGAAATCACCAATGTCCTTGACACGTGTAGCGATCCCGATTAGCTTATGGAGGTATCACAAGCTACATTGGGTAATTACTATTTAACCTATGTATATGGACATATTTTCCATATATAAATATTTCATTGCGTTTAGTGGATGTTGGCCTATCCACATCAAGAAAGAGGAGATCGACTGAACTGTCAGCAACTACACCAGGTAACAGCTAACTTATTTAAAAATGTGTTACCATGTTTATACATAAGTACTCACTTTAATCTCAAACGTAGAAGTTCTCGACTTTGACCCATCGACTTTTAAAAAGCGTAAACCGATTTTGGAGACTTGCATCGAAGAGAACAGGAAGTCTGACAAAACGTTCTAAAAGCAGCTTGAAGACAGCCTTAGGGCCAAAGCTAAGATGGATAGGGAAAAACTTGACCTTATAATATCCATGATGGAACTCCTAAAAAAATAATTTTAATTTTTTTGCAGTAGGTATTAAAAATATGCATAGGTGATATTTTTATATTAATTAATAATTTTTCTTACCTTCAGATAAGGTAATGATATTGTAAATGAAGTTTACAAAATATTCCTATTATATTATATTATATTTTAAGATGTGAATTTATTTCTAACTAAAGTTTTTGATAATTTTTTATTTGTTTCTTTTTTATTAACAGTGCTTTACATGCTGTGATATGAAACATAATTAGTATTTACTTTATTGAAATTAAATGTTTTTCAATAGCACATTATCGATCGTAGACACGTAGACAAATGAAAAAGAGCCATACGAATTATACCAAAATATTTCAGAAATTAATCTATTTCCTCTAGAAACTTCGCCATGGGTTATCAAGTCGACCCCCACTTCTGGAGATATATCACAAATAACGTTTGAATCGTCTTCGTTTGCTATGTTATGCAAAATGCAACCGGCTCTAACAAAGTGGCCATGCTTCTGAGCTTACAATAATATAATTGACGAAATCTTTGTTTCCAGAACTTAGTTTGGTATTAAACCCCTTTTGGGCTTGCGTAAAATGTCTATTATCCCTTTAAGGTGTTACCAAATACTTGTTGCAGGGATATGCTGAATCACCCAAATATAGTCATCTGAAATACAATTGGGTGATTCACAAGGTCTCATAATGTGTCATAAATCATAAAGTCATAAAGTTTAGATTTCAAATGTTATGTTTTTGGATTGCATTGAAACAAATAATTAAAACTAAGCAATTTTGTATTTTTTAAATTTTATGACTTTATGACTTATGACATATTATGACACCTTGTGAATCACGCAATTATGTTTATTTTCAAATACGCTATTTTACCATATTCGGAATAATTTCACTTACCTCTACAATACGAAGGTAACTTTTCATACTATTGGATTTTGAAAACCCCAGCTGATATGATCAGAACCTTGGAATCCCACCAAAATGTTTATGAACTTTTTCCTCTTATTGCATATGGCTTGCAGACAAATAGACATGATTTCCTTCCGATTTATGTAATTGTACTTAGACATCTTTGGGGATCTATTTGGGTGTGGGTCCGTCAATGAAGCCTTCAATCATACAATAATACACGTACATATATAATATATACCAAAAGGAAATCGGGGATCCCTTGTATAGAGTTACCTATTACTTTAGAAAAGTAGTATTTCCGGTTTAAAAAAATTACATGATTCCATTTTTTGTTTTTCAGTAGGCCATTTGATAACTTCTGGATTCAATGAACTAATAAACATAGTCGCTCTATCAATTATTTTGCAAACTGATGACGGACACATATTACTCGTAAAGCGATCATCACAAGAAACTAGCGAATGTGCTTTTTCCGATAGCCTTTTGTCAGCTCTTAGAGTAAAGGAGTATTTTCACTATTTTTAATAAATTATATTTCAAAAACTATTTAACCGATTTCAAAATTTCACCTGATGTGTATATTCGTATATATATTATATATTATATATATATATTATATATTATATTATATACATATATTTCGATAAAGCCAAAAAATATGACAAAGGCATTTTTTCATAAATAATTTTTTTTCTTTAAAATACGTAATTAATTGTATAAGTTAACACCGGTAAACGGGTATCTGACAAACATTCCATTCCCACCGAAATTGTTGGCGGTGCGTCGGTAAGTTTGCGCGTGTAACGGGCAAGGCATCCGGCCAACAATTCGCTCCCACCGAAATTGCTGACAGTGCGTCGGCAGGTATGCGCGTGTGACAAAAACAACAAAAAGAATTCAACAACAAGCAAGTGTCGCTATAGCAGAAGCGCAGCAACAACATAACTCCAAAGCATTAGCGGAAGCGGTAAACTGACTAAATGCATTTTGATAGTCACGCGGCTTATCATGTGCAGTAACTGGTAGAGTTGTTGTTGTTGTAGTTTAGGTATTCAGGCGTAGTCGCCGTAATAGTTGATTAGCAAAATTCAGTTGTAATAACTCGACCGATACAAACGGCTGCCCTTGCTCGCAAGGGAAATAAAATAAATTGAAAACTTTAATATTAATAATTTATATAAAAATATATTTGTCAAATAGTGCATAAAAATACCTTTCATTTGATGTATAGCTTTATATAATTAGGTTTAAATATTATTAGATATGTTGCTTTATTTGTGTTGCTGGCGAAGGGGGAATTGGTCATATTGAGGGGTATGATCTTGGGTTGAATTGACTAGGGTTATTTTTTTAAGCGCTTCCGAAGGCTACCCACGCAGAAAAAATACTGTGGGCTGCGTATAAGGTATTGGATCGGCCAGGGTTATTTTTTTGCATGGCGGCCAAAGGCCGTCTACGCAGAAAGGTGTTGTACAGAAAACTATTGCGGTCAGCGTACCCGGTGTAGGACCGGCCAGGGTTAGCTTTTGAAATCGGGGCCGAAAGCCGCCTACCCAAAAAGGTGTTGTACGCAAAACTTCTGTGGTGAGCGTACCCGGTGTTGAACCGGCCGGGGCTATTTTTTTGAATCGCGTCCGAAGGCCGTCTACGCAGATATTTTTATGCACTATTTGACAAATTTTTATATACAGTTAATTACGTACTTTTTAAAGAAAAAAAGTTTTTATGAAAAATTCTTAATTCTTTTTTTTTGATTTCGTCGAACAATATATATATATAATATATATACGAATATACACATCAGTAGTGCGATTCACTAACTTATTTTAAAGGTATTCGTTTGGTTAACACAACTTAACCTAAATTTTAGCGACCCTGCTATTCAGTAGCCATTTTTAACGATTTTCGCATTCGCCAAATCAGCTGTTGATGTTAGCTAATCGATGACCGAAAATTAACGACAACAAATTTTATGTTGTTAACTCAATCGAGAAAAGTGATATTCGTGATTTCAACTTAAATAAAAGATTCATTTAAAATTCGGCGATTTGTTTTCTTGAAATTAAAAAAGGAACATTAAATAATGTCGTTTGAATATTTGGCATATGATTTATTACGAGGTGACGAAGAAGTATGCGCTCCAACCATGGATCGACGTTTACTCCGGGATGTGGACAATCCCTTTCATTTGAATGCAATAGCATTTCAGAAGCTATATCGGTTAACTCCAGACTTGGCTGAATACCTAATTTCTCAGCTTGACAACCAAATAAGAGGCTCCAGAATAACAGCAAAATCGACTGAGAAACAATTAACTCGTGTAATCCTTAAGTCTGTATGCAATTTAAAATTATACTTTTATATTGGTAGGTTCTAGCGGCTTTGAGATTCGTTGCGGTTGCTATCAACGACCCGTAAGTGAGCAATGGGGAATATCCATAAGCCAGTTATCCGTAAGCCGGCATTCATCGGGTAACGGTTGCAATCAATGATTCACTGTTGCACCAGAAAGTGAGGTTTCTTATGACCCAAGTGGAACGCCTAGCTGCTAAAGAAATATTTGCTTTAGCGTCGTCACCTTTTGTGGGAGGCACTATTGGGGCCATCGATTGCACTCATATTTCAATTTTGGGGCCAAAGAATCATGAGGAGGCTTATGTCAACCACCATTACTACCATTCAATTAAAGTGCAAATGGTCAATTCAAAGTTTTATCATTGTTTCAAATATAAAATTACTAGTATACTTTTCGTTTCATTTATACGTAGATATGTGATCCAAATTTAAAAATTTTGAATGTGAATGCCAGGTTTCCGGGGGCACGGCACGATTCCTGCATTTGGAGCTCCTCCGCCGCGCGAAGAGTTATGCAGTGAAATTTTGAAAACGGAAGTCAGAACATGTTCCTCATTGGTGAGTTTTTTTTTAAATCAATCTTACTAAATAAAAAGTATTAATTTGATATTGAAAATGTCTGTAGGTGATTCTGGATATCCATTGGAGCCGTGGCTGATGACTCCTCTAACAAACCAACCAGAAGGAAGCCCGAGATACCGCTATAACAAGGCATAGTGCAAAGCACGCAACCCAGTTGAGAGACTTTTTGGTGTTCTTAAAGGAACTTGGCAATACTTATCGAAACAAAGAACTCTTTTGTATGATCCCGGATTTACAGGAAAAGTAGTAAATGCGCTCACAGTGCTACACAACATAAGTTTAGATGAGCAAATGGAAGTGCCCAGGGAAGAGTTTTCAGAGTCCACAACGCACGCATTTTCTTAGCGCAAGATGCGCCATCCTCAATTGCGAAACGCATCCAAGAGCGACTGATTGCAAATTTTTTTACCCAAATACTTTTTTACATTCATGCTCAAGAATTCTCAATGAAAGTAAAACTATTACGTTTAATGTTTTGCAAAATATTTATGGTTTCATTTTTATTGTTATATATGTATTTGTATAAAAATTGAGATAACATTTTCTATCCAGTCTTACACACGAGTATAAAGTCTTTTAATTCAGGAGATATTAAATCCAAGTTTGGAAATTCATTTGTACATATGTATACATATTTTATCACATTTGAATCACTATATAAAATATATAAAACGTGGAACTAATTGCCACATAGAGGAACATTCAGCTATTTCGGAAAAGTTCATTAAATATAAACTAAATGAAATTGTACATTATGATCAAAAAAATTCATTTCAATTCAATTTCACTATAACAATATAAATTATCACAAAAATTAAAAAAAAGGGTTAAATTCATTGAACATTAAATTAATATTAAAAGTATTTCAAACTTATAACTAAATCTTACTTACTCTAAAAGAAAATAAAACATGAATTCAGGTACAAACAAATATTCTTCATAATACAAAAAAAAAAAATTAATTCGCGCGGTAGATGGCATTTGTTAGATCGTTGAAAGCATCTGCCGTAGCTTTCAACCCTTCCCCCAAAGTGGTTATTGCCTCCGGCATACTTTTCTCAACAGCGACACATGCTGCGCTGGATTCGGCTAAGATCTATTAAGGGAATGAAAAAAGATATAATACCCAATGTATGCGTGCTAGGCAAATATTACGAACCTTTAAAGTTTCTGCCTGTTGTTTGGCAACTTCGACACTTTGTTTGTTAGATTCAGCTAACATCTATAAGAAGAGAATCCGAAACAGAAAAGTAGAAAAAAACATTGCACTGTAACTTCGAAAGCACTTTACCTTTAAAGCATCTGCTTGGTTTTCAGCGATCTCCAAAAATTTCGTACGTGCGTCGCTGTCCTCTTCCGCACGTTTCCTCTTTAAACTCCTGCGTGGTGTTCTGGCAGGGGTGTTTAATGCCGATGACCGCAAGTCGATGCTTTCAGCGACTATAGGTGAGCTTTGCGGTATTTCGAAAATTAAACTTTCGTCTCCTTCTTGCAGACGAAGTTGAAATTCCTAAGAGTTAGAACTATTGTAACATACACTCAATAAACATCCACTTCATCTAACTCACCTCTTCCATTGGGATATTTTCGTCCACTTCATGCCACTCCGCATATACCGTCCCAATAAGTCCAAACACACGCCTATCAATCTCTGAGAGAGTCTCCTCGACTGGCCTGTTTCCAGTCAGTGCCAGCTTCCTTCGCCGGTCTCGCGCCTTGATGCTGGTTCTACTCTTGAGATCCCGCCAAACCTGTTTTGGGAAAAAAATATTTGTATAAGAATATATGAAGTAATTCAACAGTGTGTGCTTATCGTGTGCCATTGATCGACAGTCTTAACTGCTCCGCCAATACTATTCAAAATTGCCGCCAATTCCTTCCCCCTCTTGTCGCATTCAAACTTTCCGTGTAGCTTCTGGAACCTAGATCCGGCTAACCCCGGGTTTTCAAGCAAAAAATCGGTCATACAGTTAGGTTGCTCGGCTGTGGCACGGCTTCTTTTAATACTAGTTATAATTTTGCTGTATTATATTAATGATTTATTTTACTTCCGTTATTCAAATATTTTCAACTCACGCCAAAAGTTTGCTTGTTTTTTCTCTATTCTTCTTTGTGTTTTTCACTCATTTTGACATTTAGTTTGACAGAGATGCCACTCTTTATCACTTTGAATAAATACAACGAAACAGCTGTTAAGTGTCGTTAAGAATAAGTTAGTGAATCGCACAATCGTTAGTGCAAACGTCAAATATTGCCGCTAAAAATAACAATTGTCGTACCGTTTAAAGTTAGTGAATCGCACTACAGGTGAAATTTCTCTAATTACCTATCCAACCATATGAATCGGTTTAATAGTTTTTGCAATATAAGCTATTAAAATAGTGAATATACCCCCTTTACCCCTCCATAGCACCCCCCTATACACTTTCGCAAAAAAATTGTACACCATAGAATCACTAAAAAAAAGGCGGACCACACCTACTTCTTTATTTTGTTCTAGCTCAGTGGACCCTATTCTTTACTTATTCCGTCAACTCTTAATAGTTCTGCACACAATTTCGCTTATTTTTGTCATTTAAGAATAAAATGTCATCTGATCTTAATCTCTGTAAGATCAAACGTTCATCCTCATCATCGCTTTCCGAAATTGTTTCCTTGCCGTTTTCCCGCTCGCATCTACATCACCATTGTACATATAAGATATATTTATATGAGTTAAGTTACTCAAAAAAATATATTTTTGAGAGGCGGGGAATAAAGGAGATTCACTCGAGTACAAACTTAAACTAAACTTTACAATTGATTTTTCCTAACACTAAACCTATATGCCATTACTGCGACGTGATCAAAAGTGCTGAATTGCTGGTTCCCATAGGTAGCTGGCTATTGGAATGTTTGCAGTTGTTTCCCACAGGCCTGGCTGTTGGAATTTTTTGCACGCGCCGCAACGTCAGCAAAACGGCGGATAAAGTGTTAGCGTTGAATTTCCTGGCATTCTAAATGCAATATAATATTTCTCAAATTATTTAAATATGTACTTTAAATATGTACTGTGCTAACTAACCCCGCCCCCCCGGGGCTGGGCATTTTTGCACTACCACTAAATTGCACTCCCACTGTCTATTCAGTGGTAGTTAAACAGCAAAATCCATTATCACTGAAAATTTAGAGTTAGTGAAAAAAAAATTCACTATCACTAAAAGCAACTTGCACTATCACTGAGCCTTTAGTGATAGTGAAAAAAATGCGCTATCACTAAACTTTTAGTGAAACATGTGCTTTAACTAAATACATTTGAATTTATATTTTATGGCCGATATTAGGTTAGGTTAGGTTACTGTGGTAGTTCCCCAAAGGGAACTCACTTAGACATAGTAGGAGTCCGTTGTGATACCACCTAATTTATGAACGGTAACGTGAATCGGAAAGTCAGGAAAGATTAACCTGAGAAACGTTGCGTACCCCGAATTAAGTCACGCAAATTACCAATCTCCACTCCAGAAAGGTCTTCTGGAGTGCTAAAGAAGTACGAGCTTAGGTACTTGAACCTCAGTCTCGCAAATGCAGGGCAGCTGAGCAGAAAATGACAAGATGAATCCACCTCATCCTCCTCCATACAGCTCCGGCAGAAAGGGTCAGAGACCATTTTCAGCCTAACCGCGTGAATACCCAACGGGCAATGCCCAGTCAAAACACCAACCTGGGTCGAGAGTTGCCGCTTAGTAAGCGACGTCAGCTCCCTTGAGCGCCCACGATCCACTCTCGGCCAGAGGGACCTTGCAATTCTGCATGTCGTGGCAATTTCCCAGCGCTCGCTGAGACGACATAAAGCCCATCTGTCCAGGAGAAGCCCGTAGGCAGTCAAAGGAGCCCCCACCCCCTCCCTGCAAGGAGAAATGACTTCCAGAGTAGCTTGCCGAGCAAGCCCATCAGCCATGCAGCTCCCTGCAATGTCGCTATGGCCCGGTACCCAAATTAGTCTAACGTCGAGATATTCCGAGGCGGCTGCGAGGGAAGTCAGGCATTCCCTGACCAGTTTTGATCTCATCATTAGCGATCCTAAGGCCTTAATAGCGCCCTGACTATCCGAATAAATGTTGGCCCGTCTAGAGGGCATTACATTGGTAAGTAGCCAATCGGCTGCCTCCTTTATTGCGGCCACCTCTGCTTGAAATACACTGCAATAGTCCGGAAGCCTAAATTTACAGTTGAGGGAGAACTCATCGCAGAAGACCCCTCCCCCAACCATAACATCCAGATTCGAGCCATCCGTGAAAAAGTTCACCGTCCCACCGCCCCACAAGCTACGCTCCTTCCACTCCTCCCTACGAGGGATGTAAGTGGATAGGGAGCAACTCCGAGCTGGAGCCGGCAGACTAGTAATCTGTTTCCGGAGGGACAAACTCGAAACTGGCAAGAATCCTAGAATACCCAAAGGCCGAGCTGAATCTGTATCCATTGCACTCTAGCCGGGCTGCGGCATGGGCTGCTGCAACCCTGCCTGCAATGTCCACAGGTAGCACGTTAAGCATAACATTGAGTGCGAGAGTGGGTGTGGTCCTAAGCGCCCCACTGATCCCAATGAGCGCGGACTGCTGCACCCGCTCTAGCTGCTTAACTTTAGATACCCTGTCTAGTGAGTTCCACCAGACCACCACTCCATAAAACATTATAGGCCTTATTATAGTCTCATAAAGCCAATAGTTTACCTTGGGAGAGAGGCCCCATCTCTTCCCAATAGCACCCCGACAACAGTACACCGCAACCGAAGCCTTTTTCACCCTTTCCTCAATATTTGGCCCCCAGGAGAGCTTCCTATCCAGAATCAAGCCAAGATACTTGACCCGGTCAGAAAGCACCAACGGGATGCCACCTATTGAAGGAGGATGGGCGACCGGTACTTTGTACCTCCTGGTGAATAATACCAGCTCTGTCTTGCTAGGATTTATCGCGAGTCCACACCCTGCAGACCATTTCACGATCAGATTAAGGTACCCCTGCATGATATCAAAAAGGGGACTCAAAACCTTACCCCTGACAATGAGAGCAACATCGTCAGCATAGGCAATAACCGTGCAGCCTTCCCTTTCCAGCTCCTTCAGTACGCCATTGATAGCAACGACCCAAAGGAGTGGCGAGAGAACCCCTCCTGGTGGAGTGCCTCTACTCACCCTTCGCTGGATGGAGGCGCTGCCCCATTCCGCCACGACAGTTCTGTCCCGGAGAAGGTGATTGATGAGCCTTACCAGACCCTGCTCAACCCCAAATCCCGCCAAGGATCCGACTATTGCCTGTGGCTGAATGTTATTAAAGGCACCTTCTATATCCAGAAAGGCACCAACTGCAAAGTCCTTGTGTTCAAGAGACTCCTCAATGACGTTAACAACCGTATGCAGGGCCGTATCCACGGACCTTCCCTTCGAGTAGGCATGCTGAGCATGCGACAGCCGCTCCCGCGGTATTTCCTGTCTTATATGAAGATCAATCAGCCTCTCCAGGGTCTTCAAAAGAAAAGAAGAGAGGCTGATAGGCCTAAAGTCCTTTGGGGTTACATGGGAGCTCTTACCCGCCTTGGGAATAAATGTAACCCTCACATTCCTCCAAAGTCTGGGAATATAGCCCCTACTTATGCAGCTCGAGTAAATAGGCGCCAACCACCGACACGACACCCGTTCGGACATCTACAACTGGGCAGGAATGATACCATCAGGTCCCGGCAACTTGAACGCTTTGAAGGACCGTAACGCCCAGAGTAGGCGACGCTCTTCTAACATGTCGCAAGGTAGGACATAGATGGCACCTGGTTCCACGCCTGTAATCTCACATGGTTCAGGATTTCTGGGGAAGTGGGAATCGAGGAGAAGTTTGAGCGACTCCTCACTGCTCATCGCCCAGTTTCCTGAGTCGTCCCTGAGACATCCCAAGGGGACGGGAGCCCTCGCGAGCACCCGCGTAAGCCTGGAGGACTCGTGGCATCTTTCGACGTTCTCACAGAAACTTCTCCACGATTCCCGCTTAGCCAACCTTATTTCGGACTTATATATTCCCAATCCGATCTTATAGAGTTCCCAATCCGAAGGTTTTTTAAAAAGTCTTCTACTCGAAGCCCTGAGCTCCGAAATTTCCAAAGTCCACCAGTACGGCTTAGATTTGCCCGAAGGCCTCCTCAGCGGACACGAAATATTTATCGCTTTATTACAAGCTACGGTGAATTTTTCCACTAAGCTGTCGATCGAACTTTCCGACAGGAGTAAATTTCCCTGAGGTCCCTCATGAAGAAACTCCTGCAGCTTCTTACTGTAAAGATCCAAATCTGTGTTCCTCAGATTCCTAAAGGGACGATTTTTGGGACGCGGATCGCCCAAGGAGAATTGAATATACCTATGATCAGAGAAGGAGTGATCGTTAAGAACTCTCCAGCTCGAGATACGGGATAACAATTCAGACGACACCAGGGTAAGGTCCAAGATCTCCTCCCTTACCGAAGTTACAAACGTAGGGTCGCTCCCCCTTTACAAATAGACCAGTTTTCGCTAAGTATATAATCAAAGAGGGACTCACCTCTTGCGTTGATGTCCGAGCTACCCCAGCAGAAGTGCCTCAAATTGGCATCACAGCCCACCACGGCGCCAGCTTTTCTGCGCCTCGCTTCCGCCAGAGCGTTCCTCAGCAGAACTGGAGGTGGGTCCACTTCATCATCGTGAGTCTCACCGTTACTGAAATTAGACAGAAAATAAGTATTTATTTCACGCCTGACGAGCATACAAGCTCTAGGTTTACCTGCGTCACTGGACACCAGAAGCTTGTACTTCTTCGTCCCGATACCAGAAATACCGTCACTGCTCAGCCACTGTTCCTGGATCAGGACTATATCTGCCCCACCTTGCTCGAGGTGGAGCATCAAATTGGCGGACGCGGCCTTAGAGTGCTGGAGATTGATCTGCAGGATAATCATCCTCAGTAATATCCTCCAGCCCCCCCGCGGCCGCGTCCTCGATATCCGAGGCAAGAAGCCTCTCCTCCTCCACCCCATCGAACAGCCTGTTTAGGCTTAGGACGGACCCCGCTACCGAGGAGACTCCCCCGGCGCTCTCGGCGTCCGACCTGACGGAGTCAACCCCCATACTCAGGAAGGCCTTCATGACCTCCACCCCTTCCTCCGCGTCAGGTCCGCAGACCTCCGGCACCAACTCCGGTTCAACCGGAAGGATGGCGTCACTACCTCTGGCAGCGCATTGGTAGATTTTAAGGGCTACCTTCTCGAAGCCATAGGAAATGACTCCCTGCTGCTCGGCGAAAGGGCCGAGGGACTCCGCGTTAAGCAGAATCAGCGCTTGCCGAAATGGTTCCTCGGACCCCTCAAACCGAACAACCTTCCAATTGTGCGCCGGAAGGTTCGGGTTACAATAGCGGAGGATTTCCTCAATGTCTCCCGGTGCAGAGGGCTCCGCAGGGAGCCGGACCCGAGCTCTCGGACGCAAAGGCAAATCCTTCTTATCCACGGCCTCAAGTCTGGCACCCTTCCAGACCTCCCCCACCAAGCAACCCGCCGCTTTATAAAGCGTGGCCGACCGCTCGTCAGCGCACGAGATCCTCTCGTGCCAACCCGCACTCTCGCAGCGAGGAGGTGGACCAGGATTGTCCCTGATCACCTACATAAAGACGGCAGAGATCAATGCCGTCACACGCCTCCAGTCCATCTTAGAGATGGCACCGTCCTCCTTACTGCGGCCCACGACACCCAGGATAATGGAGCCCGCCTGTTTCGCGACTTCGCTGAATGTTTTTGGCGCTACCCCAGTCCTGGGCCGTTTGACTTAAGAGGTTTCCCCCTCCTGAGACCGCTGTCTCTTTGGGGCTGAGGTCTTCGAAGGCGCACTCGCGCTCTCCCCCAGCACCCCCTTGGCCCATTCGAGCGACTTAGCATGCCTCTCAGATAACCATAGCGCTCTAGATTCTTGGAGGCCATACGACGATCGGAGTGGGCCCTCCTCCCCGTGCCCAATCGCCGCTTAGATCCCTCGGCAGGCGGCATTTGGGTCTGCTTCGCCTGCACCGGTACGCTGCAGGATAAACCCTTGCTGGTACTGGCGATATCGTCCAGTCCCCCCTCTCCAGAGGCCGCGGGCGATTTCCCCTGCAACTCACCTGCGCGGCCAGCCGGAATCACGCCCCCAACTAACCTAGAGGCCGCGGAGGTCGGCTTCGACTCTCCCCCTCCAACAGCGCGAGTGGCAGTGACTGTACCCCCCGGTCTAATCACGACTTTGGATATCGGCTCCGACGATCCTTCACCACCCTTAATTTTGGCCACAGCAGCTGTCCCCCGTACAGAGCAAACGGAGGGAGGCGGTTTCGCCCTCCCCGCGTCAGTAGAAGCTGCCACTCGCAGCGATGAGCCAGTTTTGGGGATCGGCTTCGACGCCCCTCTACTGCTCGAAACTTTACTAATAGTTTTTTGGTTTTTGGAGTTCATTTTAATTTTATTTTCACTGGGTCCCAACTCAGAGCCGCTATCCAAAACTCGAAGGTGTAGTCGTCCTGAAAAGATGGTCCCATGGTTGTCTGTGCCGAAGCAGGGAGGCCATGCGAGGGTTGACGCACACCCTTATGAGGTGAACGTTCAGAGCCAGACCAGACGTAAAGACGGGAGTCCTCTCAACCGCACCTACACCACCAACCTAATGACGACGGGAATTGGAACGTACTCTGAGACTTGCCAGATTTTAACGGGACGGATTCGGCGGTGGCATTAGCCTACCAGCCATTTCTGCTGAGTTTCACCCCAGCATACTAAGGTGATAGAATACCACGACCGCCAGCCCAAAGCAAACAGAATCACAAAAGATAAATCAAAGAATAGTCCATGGACAAAATAGGGGTCGTTACCGTTCAGGTTAAGGCCGTCAAAGCCGCACGATCATTTAGCGTTACCCAGGATGCACCACGAGGAGGCGACCATGCATTACATCCCAAATGGCCGATATTAGTTATCAATTAGTTTGTTGATAAAAATGCTTCTTGGTATATAGGCGGTAGAATTAAACGATGTCATTAAGCTAGACCAACACTGGGGAGCAAAAAGGAATGCATGTTTTTTTGAGATATTAGCAATTTTTTCACGATACAATTTTTTGGATAGATTTTGATAAAAATATAGTTCATCTTTTAAAAAATGTCATAGGAATTACAGTTTTAAACTTTATACAAAATATATGACAACTTACCAAATTTTAGTCCAAATTTCAAAGATTTTAATAAGAGCGTTTATAATATTTTTGGGTATGCAGTTTTATAATCCATTTAATTCTAGTATAATAAAGAGCACATTTCAAGGCATTTCGCGTTGATTTTTAATAATTTTTTTGAAATTTTGGAGGTGATTTTTTTTCATATAACGCAAATGTTTTATGCAGTAGAAATATCACAACACCTACGACCTGTTAAATAATTACAAATCAATGAAAAATTTTCTAAAATATTTACGTTATATGAAAAAAAATCAACATCAAACTTTCAAAAAACCTATCTAAAAAATTGTATCATGAAAATCAATGCTAATATCGGAAAAAAGCAAATATGTACTCGGTTTTGCTCCTCACTGTAAGTACATTCAAGCGAAAGAGTTACAAAACAAAGTGTCAAAATTCTAATGAGCACTTATGCTAGCAAAGGTACATATGTTACATATGTGCAATATCACTAGCTTATAAGGAAAAGCTGCTAAGTCCAGTTTTCAACAAATATTTGACTTTGATTCAAAGGGAAAGGCCACGTTAAGATACGTTATTATTTTCATTTCCCCTTTAATATTTTCAAAATTGCACTAATCAGCTTTTTACGCTAAGCCGACGATACATATGTAAGAATGCATAAGTTAAGTGTTAGTTTGTATGTTTGTTTGTAAAATTGATCTTATGTTACTAAATGGGAGTTATTGAAATGCAATATTTAAGTGAGTACTCCCATTTGAGTAATTGAAATGCAATATTTAAGTGAGTACTATTTTTGGTTCAGTACCGCACGTGTTTTTTAATAAAATATTGCAGTGTTCGAAGTGCATTAATTTAGTAGTGGACAAAAATTATCTTTTATAAAATGAGTGATAATGAAATAGATTTTGGAATTGACGATTCATTGGCTGATCACACTTTCGAGCCCAAGTCTGGTTCGCTTAAACGAATTCGGGTTAATGAAACTATGGAAATTACCAGGTGTGTACGTACTATCACTGATAATGCGAGTACTGAAGAGTTTCATCATAACCAACTTTCTGGCGTGAATGAAATTCTTTTTGACGGATATATCTACATATACATTAGGGGTGTCCTTATTTTCAAACATCGGTTTTCTATATATTCCCGCCCAGAAATCGGTTCCTTTATGTATTTAGATAAAACGGTAAAAGTTTGGGGTCAATGCGATAACATTTAGTGGACCCGGAAGCCAGCTGAAAAATTCAATAGGTCAGTATGGGCAAATATCAATGTTCATACATTCGCCTTATATTAGACGCAGTTTTTATAGTATATTTAACAAAACATATATGTATACAAAAATAATTATTCCATTTTTGTATTCTTATTCGGTAATAACAATTAAAATAATTGTGATAATTTTGCGTATTTAAAAAAAAAGGCATGCAACACATGCTTGATATTTTGCAAATTTACCGAAATTTGTTTCTACATTTTGAGCGCGCTGTTTGTAGGAAAACAAATTTTCTGTGAAAAAGTGAACTGTGTGGCGACAATAAGTCGTTCAGAAAATAAAATAGTAACTGCTCATAACGGGACATTTCTGCTGTGAAATATTTCCAAAAGCATGCAAGAGGTTCTTGTGCATATTGTGATTTTAATAAGTAAATATAATTGTAAGCGTTCACAAGCAAGAAATAACAATTATTTTGAAGAATAATTATTTGGTTTAATAAATACTTTAAAATTGTTTGAATTTCGGTGGGCGGTTGTGTTTAAAGTGTAAAAAGTGAAGTATATAAAATAAACTAATATGTCTAGTTTAGCAACACGAATGTCAGTTGCCAATTTAAGAAAAGTTAGTTTGATTGGATACACAATGCATCAAATTACAGGTGCAAAACTTCCATCTAATCGGTAGGTTTTAGAAGTTTTGTTTTACAATATGAGATTTGTAGATCTTTCAGCAAAGGAAAGCGCAAAACTTGCTATCAAAGCAGCACAAATATTTTGGCAACAAGCACGAATACCGATAAGAAAAGAAGATAAATGTGTTGAGAAGTTATTGAAACTGTACGAAAGTTGGAAAAAAATCCTGAAAACAGTTCCAGAAAAGAGATCCAATTCACAGGAAGAAGTCGTTGATATGTTTGTTGGAAGTTTGGATGATTTATTTGACATGGCCACCGCTAATGCGCTTGAAAAAATGAAGTTAGTAGAAGATAAGAAATTTCTTGAAATGCAACGTCAAAAAGGACGGCCAGGTTGCATGATGGGTGTTGATAAGGTTTTGTACGATCGTGAAGTGCGTGCACAAGAAAGACAGGAGAAAGCAGCATTACGAAAAAGGCGGTATGAAGAACAAAATTCTGAATGTTCTAATATAATCGAGGAAAGCAATGAAAATGATATAGTACTTGTGGAAGCTGGAAATGAAAATGTAGTAATTCCGTTGGAAAAAAATTGTTTGCAAACTGAGTGTAAAAAGCGACGAGGCACTAAAAGTATCATAACACCACGATTGTTAGCAGCATTAGACAATGCCAAAGTGTCAGATGGTATGGCCGTACATATTTTAGTAGCCGCTGCTGAAGCATTGGGTCATTGTGCGTCAACAAAATCGGTCTGCAGAATTTAAAGATATTTCTACTGAATTTAAAGAAAAGGTGAGTTCCCTATAGTTGACAATGCACTTTTATTAATGTTAATTTATTCAAACACTTAACAAGGCCAATGCAAATGGAGCACTAGTTGTTCATTTTGATGGGAAGTTCATGACAGATATAAAAGGTCGTAGTAAAGTGGAAAGAATTGCTGTTTTAATTAGCTACGATGGAACATCGAAATTTCTTGGAGCACCAAAGATATGTACAGTCGTCGACTGGTGAAAATATTGCTGAAACTGTTTATCAGAGATTAGTCGATTGGAACATTGTTGAACTTGTTAAAGGCATATCTTATGATACAACTGCTGTCAATACTGGTGTTAAAAATGGAGCCGCAGTCCTTTTGGAAAAAAAAACTGCAACGCAATCTCATGCACCTACCATGCCGTCATCATATGTACGAAATTATTTTGCGCAACGTTTTTGAATCAAAGATGATGTCAAACTCAGCTCCAGAAATACTCTTGTTTGAACGATTTGTGAAGGCCTGGCCAAACCTTAAGAAAACCTTGTTTAAAACTAGTGTTGATGATAAATTTGTGGCATCAAAAATAAGCCAAGTGGAACGGGACGCTCTTGTAAGCTTCTTGCAGGACCAATTAAAAAAATCGCATAGCCGCGATGACTACAAAGAAATGCTACAACTTGCTTTAACTTTCCTTGGTGCAGATTGCTTTAATTTATGTGCTCCAGGTGCAACCAGCAACGCATGGTGGATGGCAAAAGCAATCTATTGTCTCAAAATATATTTATTACGTGATCAGTTTAAACTTACAACCAGGGAATTGAGTGGCATCCGCGATATTTGTATTTTCATTGTTAAAATGTACATCAAAAGTTGGTTCGGAAGTACAAATGCGAATTCAGCACCTAATCAAGATCTTTTCTTTAATAAAGACGCTCTAAATTATACAGATACAGATTCAACAATTTCAGAAGCTATTATTAAAAAAATGTCTAACCACTTATGGTACATCGCCGAAGAAACAGTAGCGTTATCATTTTTTGACTTATCAGTTACCCACGCAGAAAAACGTAAAATGATAAAACAATTAAAAAGCAAGGAACCAGTTGTTCATTTAAAAAATAGCCGAAGCCACTCAAAATTGACAGATTTTCGAACTTACGAACTTAGCGATTTTGTTCCAGAAAAGACAAATTTTTTGTTCAATAATTTTGGGGTATCTTCAGCCTTTTTGGGCGTGGATCCATCCCAATGGGAAAATAATTCAGATTTCGAAAATAATTGGACTTTATGCCGCAACTTACAAGTGGTTAATGATCCCGCTGAAAGAGGAATAAAATTTTTGCAAGACTACAACAAAATTTTAACGAATGATGAAGAGGAAAAGCTGTTGGTACTCCAAATTGTTGAATCGTATCGCAAAAAATACAAATCATACAAAAAAATTGATTTAATGTAAAATATAAATTTAAATATGTAATATGTATGAAAAAAAATAAAAATGTACAATATTTGCCCATACTGACCTATTAAATTTTTCAGGTGGCTTCCGGGCCCACTAAATGTTATCGTATTGACCCCAAATTTTAACTGTTTACTTTAAATACATAAAGGAACCAAATTCTGGCCGGGAAACTGTAATATAAACATTTTGAAATTTCCCCTTACAAATAAGGACACCCCTAATATACATACATACATATTCTTATTTTTATTCTTCAAGAAACAGTGTTATGTTACTGAAAAATGTTAATTATCACTAAAGGTTTTCACTATCACTATAGGTTCAATGATAGTGCAATTTGTTTTCACTAACACTAAATTTTCAGTGATAATGGATTTTGCTGTTTAACTACCACTGAAGAAGTAGTGCTAGTGAAACCTTATTGCACTTATTTTTTAGTGCACTATGCCCAACCCTGTTAAATATTTCGTTGAGCCCTTCGATTACCGTTACCAATAACTCGATGGGTCGATTGATGATTATTATTAGTAGGATTGTCAAACCAATATTCATTGCGTGCTTTATTTGGCTTCCTGTTACTATGACGCTTATTTCTTTTGTGTTGTTAATATTTAGTTGTTTTAACATTTCCAGTGACAGGATTTCTTCAAATTTGTTTGATATGGATGAAGGTTGAAGAAATGCGGGTAAGGGTTGCTTGTCGATTTTTCTGCGATAAAAAATTTGTTCTCATTGATCTCTATGGTTGCGTTATTTTAGTGAATTATGAAAGCACCGTTAAGGTTTGTAGGTTCATTGTTAATTAAAATCTTTCCTTTGAATGCGTTTAGAAATATGATTCCTGGCGATATTTCCTCAAGGCTTGGTATATGTTGGCTGTTGATCAACGTGCAGTTTGGTGAACGGCTGTTTAGCAAATTACCGATGCAAGGATCATTACTTAAATCTACTAAATTAGTCCTTAGGCATATTTGTAAAAATTTATAATGTTTACAGCTCTTTTTTACTCCATAGTTTACTCTTCCACAATTTAGGATTTCATTGAATTTGATTTTATTCATTACATTAATTTTCTTACTGCTCTTATTTCGATATTTTTACAAATTTCATTTTGTGTGGTTGGTAAACTTATAATATAGATTATTATCTTGCCGTTAGTTGCTATATTAATATCAGAGAATTCAAGGGCCTCATCCAAATTTATAAAAGGAATATCTTCTTTATCGAAAATTTTTTTGGCGATATCTACTTCTTCGCTTGATAGAATAAATGAATTTATTATGTTGGCTTTTGCCCAATGTATGGCGTATGCAATGTTTAATATTTCTTCCTTTATGATTTCTAGTTTGTACTTTAGTTCTAAAAATGATTATATTTCTGCGCTCCTGTCCTTTTGTATCGCATTAACGATATTATTAGTAATATTAGTAATTTCTCTAATTTTTTCTATTGTAAGTCTATTTATAAGGATTTGGTTATTATTGTTTTCTAGGACATTATTTAATTTATTGGTTATAACTTCGTGGTCTTCGTGGTCTGGGCTTCCTGCGATCCACTTCCACGCACTTCCCAAGAAGTTTAAGAATCTTTTTGATTTATTTTTTGTTTTCAAATTTTTTAGCTGTGATTTTATTTGTGATATCAAAAGGGATATAAATGGCTAGTTAGTGTTTTTATTTAGTGTGTCAATCCTTACAGACGCCTCAATACTGTCAATTATTTCTGTATATTTGTCGATGTCAATTTCGTGTATTATCCTGAATGTCCCTGTTTAAGGTCTGGCTGGTCCCTTTTCTATATTTATCAATTGGGAATTTGAGTAGTCTAATATCTGTACCTCTGCTAAGCAGAGCGGTATGAAAAACCTGAAAAGAAGGAATTTTACATGTAGTTTAATTAATTACGTATTCTGCTTTTGTGTATTATTTGCCCCTTTTCAGTAAGTACTGTGCTATTTCCATTTTCCTTAACTATTTCTTTAGTATATGGCTTACTAAATTTAGTCCCTAACTTCTTGTTTTTCTTGACGTAAATGATTTCTCTTGGTAGGTATGATTTTGTATTATGCCTATCTTTATTATGATATTCTATATCCTTGTTCTGTTTTTGGGCTAATTTTAGCAGATTATTTTGCCTACTCCTTTCAATGTCTTCTGGAGTAAACGTAACGTTTCTCCCAAAAATTAAATCTACCGGTCTCTTTTTTGTGACAGAATGGATTGTATGATTGTATTCTGACACAGCTCTTTCTGGGAGCTCATCGAAGTTTCTGTTTCCTCCATTCTCCTTGAGGCAACGCATTATTTAGATCAGAGTGGAATGAAATCTTTCTACCTGGCCGTTTACTTGGCTTTTGTAGAGTGGCGTTGTGTAGACTTCTATTCCTAATTCGTCTGTCATCATAAATTTAATTGAAAAAGAGTTCAATGAAGGTTCGTTGTCCATTACAATTAATTTTGGAACTCCAAAATAAAAAATTAAACTTCTTAAAGGGCCTCTAACGACTTCTATTGCCCTGCTTGGGAGTTTTCTTGTTAGTGCATATTTCGTGAATTTGTCTTGAGCTGTCATAATTGTTTTACCTTCTGTTCGAAGTATGTCAATGTGGACTGTGTGTCCGGGGTATGTGGGCAATGGCGTCTCGCCAATTTTGGGTTGATTAGGGTGTCGCTCGTATTTATTTTCCTTGCAAGTAATACAGTTAGTTATAACTCTTTTTATTTTACTTAGCATTCTTGGGAAATAACTTTTTTCCAGGATCTGCATCTTGTTCTCTACTGCATATTGTTCTCTACTGCATTCCTGGTCCTGTTCGCTAATGATGTCGTCAACTAGCTTTTGTGTATAGTAGTTACTAAAATGTAGAGGATAAATATTCTGAATTATTCCCATTATCCTCCCCTCTGTATTGATTCCGTTTATGACGGACGGATTAAGGTATCGTTTTAGGTGCGATATGAAAATTTGTTCCTCGTATTCTGGTTCTGTGATTATGTGACGGTGGACCGTATGGAATATTGTCTTAAAGTGGTATGAAGCTGTCTCGTCTCGTTTGAAAAATATTTGATTTTTGAAAACATTTACCGTAACCTCGGTACAGGGTATAAGGTTATGGCTTGAACTCTCGTCACTGTGGATTGTAGGGGTGAGAGAATTTATCTGGGAAGGTATTCTTGACAAGGCATCTGCGACTACATTGGAGTATCCTGGTTTATATTTTAGCTCGTAATTGTACTCTTCCAGGATGGACTTCCATCGCTTCATTTTACTGTTTGTATTCTTTGTACTTAAGGGTAGGTAAGAGGTTGGTGGTCTGTAAATATTTTTACCTTCCTTGATCCGTATAAGTAATTCCTTAGGGAATTTAAGGACCATATAATAGCTAGAATCTCATTTTCGTTCGTTGCGTAGCTTTCTTCGGTTTTATTGAGAGTCCTGGAAATGTATGTTATGGGCTTTTTATCTTGCGACAACACGGCGCCAATAGTGAAATCAGACGCGTCTGTGGTCAGTTCGAAGTCCTTTTCAAAATTAGGATGGGAAAGGACAATGTCCCGTGAAGTAAGAGTTTTTTAAATTTTGTTAAATGCATGTAGTGCTTCTTGATCTAGAGTAATGGATTGCTTTCTTGATGCGTTTTTAGAAATATTTCCGAATTTGCCGCGTAAAATGACCGTAAGTGGCTTAGCGATCATGGCAAAATCTCGAATGAATCTTCGATAATAACCTGCCATGCCGAGAAACGAACGAAGCTCCTTAAGATTTTTTGGAGGAGGCATTTTAACTATAGCTTCTACCTTATTTGGGTTAGTTTTTAGTCCCTTTGCGCCTACCACGTACCCTAGGAATTCGACTTCTTCTTTTGCGAACTCACACTTATCTAGCTGTATTTTCATATTTGCTTCTTCTAATGTCTTAAATACCATTTCTAAATTCTGCAAGTGTTCTGTCTCATTCCTTCCGAATATTTTAACGTCGTCAATGTAGACATAACACCGAATTCCAATATGTTGCCGGAGGATGTCATCTAGAGCTCTTTGAAAAGTGGAAGGGGCATTTTTCAGCCCGAAGGGTAAACGAAGAAATTCGTATTTTCCGTTATTTACGGAAAAAGCTGTTTTTTCTATATCTGCCTCACGAAGCGGTATCTGGTGAAAACCACTCTTAAGGTCAATAACTGTGAATATATTATTACTACCGAGATTTGAAAGAACTTCATTTATCTCTGGTATGGGGTACTTATCAGGGATGGTGACGGAATTGTGCTTCCGGCAATCAATAACCATACGATACTTCTTTTCACCAGAAGCATCCATTTTCTTGTTGACAATCCAGACCGGGGAGTTGTAGGGGGATTTCGATCTTCTTATGATTCCATTATCTAAGAGTTCCTCGACCTGTCGCTCTACTTCCTCTTTGAGACCCATTGGGTAAGTCTATGGTTTTGAGTACACAGGGTGTCCGTGGTGGTTTTTATCTCTCCTTTCACTAAAGTAGTGTATGTCAATTTTTCGTCCGGATCAGAAAATAAGTTTGGGCATTCGCTATAATATTATTGATTTTGAGTTGTTGTTCAGGGGAAAGATGTGGAATTCTTATTCCGACATGGTTAACCTCGTCGAATATTCTTTGCTTTAGGGGTATGATTATATTTGAGGATATTGTCATAATATTCTTATTGGTATGAATGGAAGCCTGAAGTTCTTTTAATGTATCATTCCCGATTATTCCGTGGAATGATTTAAGTGAATGTAGGATAAAGAATTTAATTTTGGTCCAAAAATATCTATGAATGTGTGGTGTGTGATTTCTATATCACCAGCTACCGACTAAACTTTAAAGGGGTTTCGTTTGGAATCGGATTCCTGATCCTGGTTGACTAAATGTAGTTTTTGTTGGACCCGGTGTCTATTAAAAATCCAACGCGTCTCCACTCCTTGCTATGAATTCATAGTATGGAAGTGAAGACGGAGTTAGTCTAAAAAATTTATGGTATCTGGCTCGCGGTATTCTTGCCCATATTTAGCCAACTCGTTGCCAGTAATTAGGTTAAGGTCACTTTTTGGGGAATGGTTCGTTTGAGTTTTAGTTTCATAATCGCTTGAAACAGGATTATCCTCGAAAATTTGGTAAGGATCTGCTTGTGCATGGTAGTATTCGTCTTGATCGTATCGGCATAAAAATTCCTCTGCATTTTATTTGGTGGATTGGGATGTTGATAAGAAAGGGGACGCTTCTGTGCGTAATTGTTCCGATTATTCTGAGGCCTGTTCTGATAGTTTACTTGTCCAGAATGTATAGAGTTGTCTACTTCCATAGGCACTGGTGGTTTTGGAGGTAAATTATTCCTGTTATTGTTTGGGTAATTTAGCTGGTTGTGGTTGTTGTATCGTATTGGGCTCGATCGGAAGCCTTGATTATATTGGGATTAATTATAATTATTAGGGCGGTTGGTGTATGCGTTGAACGAGTTATTCTGATACCTATTCGGTTGCCGATTAAACGGTTGTGACCTTAGTGCAAAATTTGGTCTTGTTGCTGGCGAATAAGTCAGTTCTGGATAAAAATGTCTATTATTATTATTATAGTTCGCAGTGTGTCGTGGAGGTCGTGGTGGTGCAATGTGCATTGATCTATGAACGGTATGCGCGTGGTTCATCCGGAAGGACATGTTATCAAGTTTCTGGCACAGATGTAGTGCCTGTGGCAAAGTGGTTGGTTCGCGAATGCTAAGGAGACGAGGAAGGTCTCCATTAAGTCCGCGAACGAACGCATCGAGGGCCTTCTCCCTGTAGGAGTTCGTCATAGCCCTGATGGATTCCTCACCTAAGTCGAGCAAGAAATTTTATCTAAAATCAACGAGAGATGTTGATAAACTTTCTGATAGAAGGTAGAGATGTCATCGTGACGTTGCGCCAATGTGGTCATTTGGTACTCTAAAGTACCAATATCCCTCTTGTCCGAGTAGTGCATCATGAGGCACTTCCTAATTTGGCTCCAGTCTAGTGGGGTGTTGCATTTTTATATAAATTTGATGGAACCCTTAAGTTCTTTGCTATACCAGTATTTACTTTTGGTTTCTCTATTTAACAATTGGGATTCACTTAAGATATATTCCTCTGTATAAATGATTTATAAAATATTTAGGAAATTTGTTAGATATCTCTTTGAACTTCAAACACTTGAGATTCTCTCAATATATAATTTTTGTGTAAGTGTAATGTATTGAAGAATTTTTTTAAATTTCTCGTAGAACTTCAAAAATTTTAAATATTGAATTTCGATTTATTATTACTTTTTTCCTTCGATAAATCTTCGTATGATTTCTATATGTTATTCGTTTTCTCTCTTCTTACAATTAATTCTTATATTTAAATTCACAGCAAATTTTCTGCCAATTTTTCGAATAGTTTGACAAAAATAGGTTCTTTTAAAATTTCACTTTTCCTTTTACATGTTTCTTTTTTTCACATTTAAAAAAATTTGTTTTTCCAATACACTTCTTAAAACTAAACTTACAATAAATTTTTCATCCTGGCGTTGTCCTTTAAGTGGTGATAGGCGGGTTTGAGTTACGCGTTTTATTATTTTAGAAGAATTTACACTCGTAGCCGTACTTTTTGATTTCCGGGCTCTTCTTTTTTTGTTTAAATTCACTCGCGTAGCCGTACTTTTCGATTTTCGGGCTTTTTACTACTTTCGCACGTCAGGTCCCTGCTCGGGCGCCAGTTATATTTATATGAGTTAAGTTACTCAAAAAAATATTTTTTTGGGAGTCGGTGCTCCTTTATTCATTCGAGTACAAACTTAAACTAAACTTTACAATTGATTTTTCTTAACACTAAACCTATATGCCGTTACTGCGACGTGATCAAAAGTGCTGAATTGCTGGTTCCCATAGGTAGCTGGCTATTGGAATGTTTGCAGTTGGTTCCCACAGGTCTGGCTGTTGGAATTTTTTGCACGCGCCGCAACGTCAGCAAAGCGGTGGATAAAGTGTTAGCGTTGAATTTCCTTGCATTCCAAATGCAATATAATATTTCTAAAATTATTTAAATATCTATGTTTAAATATGTACTGTGCTAACTTATACACGTACTCGCCAGTAAGAAAAATATCCAGTACTTGCCAGTAACTAAATTTCAGAGCGTAAGCAAAATTGAATGAATACTTGCAATCAGGTGTTTTTTCGTACTGAAAAATGTTTACGAGTAAAAATTTGTCCAGTAAAGACTTGGAACTTCCCCTCAAAACAACTGCCATTTTCGCTCTTTCAATTCCCCTTTCTTGCAAGTTTTTGCGTACGAAAACGCCAAAACATGATAATTCGTAGCCATTGTTACGAACTATCTTAAACTAGTACATAAAAAAACAGACAAAATGTTAAAATCCGCTGGAGACAATAAACATCTTTATTATAATAGGAAAGGATATTAAATTGTTATTACTCATACAGGGGTAGTAAGAATTAGATACTATATACAATTCCTTTGCTTCAGATATGTGACCATAAGCAGTGAATAATGTGCATATGTATGTACATACATACATACAATGGCTCCAAGCCAAAGTGGGACACCATAGAAAAAAATGTTACTTCCTAAAAATATTTCAACCAAAGCAATTACAAAAACAAGGTAAAATATTTTTCCAATTACTCATTTATTGCACTTCCAAAATATAAAAACAAAACATATAAATTAATTCAGTATTATAAAATATTCTAGTATAACATCAAATAAAAGTAAATTCAATTCACAAGCCAAACTCGGGCAGTGGCAACTATCCTTTAAATAAATGCAAGTCTGTCGAAGAATTGCAACCAACTTCAAGTAATGTGTTTAACTGACTAACGGGAATTTCCCGGATGGATTTTTAATATAAACATAGTTGGAATCACGGTTTGCGATTTAAAAATGTCTAGGCAAAGAGGCCAAACAATTATTGAATTGAAAAAGTTGGTTACTAAGCATTTCAACGATGGAAAATCTGCGCGTGAAATTTCTGAAATTGTCGACAGAAGTCATTCTATGTACTGTTCACGATATAATTAAGCGCCTCAAAACCAACAAAGAAGTGGAAAACAAGCCTAAAGCTTCCCACAACAAGATTTTTACCGGCTCAGATAAGCGATATCTGTTGCGAAAAGTTAAAGAAATCCTTTCCTTAGTGCACCAAAGTTAGCTGCTATAGCTGAAAATGAGTTGGGAACGAAATCTAGTGCATCTACCATCAGAAATCTACTTCATGAGGCTGATCTAAATGGTAGAAAGGCCCGACAAAAGCCGTTGATCAGCAAACACAATCACACCATCCGATTAAAATTTGCAAATGAACATGAAAATAAGGATTTTTCGTTCTGAAAAAGTGTTGTGTTTACTGACGAAAGTAAATTTAATGTTTTTGGCTCCGATGGAAAACCATATAAAATTATAATTATTTTTGGCCTTATATTTATGAATCGTCTGTATAATTTATAGAGCTTGAGGCCAGGTTTGTATTAGGGAATAATATGAGAAACAACAATCTTTCAAAGTGGTATAAGTGATAGGGGCTATTTCGGAGATCACCACATCTCCTCATCAGACTTCTTTCTTTCTAGACTTTACCTGGCTTTGAACCATGGTACACGGAGTTGCTAGACGAGCACGCAACCCGTCAGCCACGCTTACCGAGTGAAAATTGCATGTTTTCCCATTATCGCTATCTCCAACCATACCGCTATTAAGTGTGGCATCGCCACTATGAAGAATGGAAAAATCGAACATAATTCTTGCGAAAAGTTGGTTAAATCAATAATAATTATTAAAAATAAAGGTCTTCATACAAAATATTAGATTCTAAAACATATTTGATATTTTACTAGAATATTTTATAATACTGAATTAATTTATGTTTTGCTTTTATATTTTGGAAGTGCAATAAATGAGTAATTGAACAAATATTTTACCTTTTTTTTTAATTGCTTTGGTTGAAATATTTTTACGAAGGATCATTTTTTTCTACGGTGTCCGACTTTGGCTTGGAGCCACTGTATGTGTGTCGAATGTATTCGGGTGTAAGACACGATTCTTTTGTTTGTTATAAGCGTTGTATGAAAATAATACAGAATCAGAAGATTACTGGTAAAAATAAAAAGCGAACAAGAGAAAAGCATTTTAGGAAACATTTTTCGCTATGTCTATTTGGAAACCAAATATCTGAATTGCTCCCTGCCCGTTGAAAACTTTCTAAAGAGCACAAATTTTTAATAAATATAATATATCAATAAAATATTTAATAAATAGTAAATAAATGCGTTTTTCTTACATTTATGTTGTAGGGCCAGCTACACCCTGCTAGACCAGCTTACCATTATCGTTATCTTCAAACTCATCTAAAGGGAGCCCCCAAAAACTTATTGTTTCGAAAGGCTGGACCATAGTGAAAGGGGGTTAGATGACTGGGTTTGTTGGGGCATGTGAATAGGTGGTTGGTATCGTGCAAAATCCTCACATGCTGTACATTCATTTGCGATGCCGGGGTCGTGTCTGCATAAGCAGGAATTGAGCCTAATAGAATATCCAGATCTTCATTGAGCCAGAGTGAGGCAGGACTTTCGAGGCAGCTGAAGCTTTTCGTCTGCTATGAATGATGGTTTGACTCTAATGGCAGTATTCACAGGCCGATTGTGTATGAAGGTGGTAATTGACTCTCGGTGAATGCTGTTCAGAGCTTGTCTATACGCCATGTTATTGTTGTTGTTGTAACAGCGTAAAACATTCCCCATAAAATTTTGGGGAATGCTGTTGAAGTGACAGTCCTTGGCCGGATACAAGTCCGGTTCGTTCCGGTATCGTAGAACCGACTGTCGTGGGAACGCCTATACGCCATCGGATCCAGTGGTTGACTGATGAACAACTGGATCTCGTCTTAGAGTTCACGGAGATGTACCCTGGGAGGTGGCTCGCCCATTCGCAAGTTCCTGTTTGGGTGTACCGTTCCAATCAGGATCTGCTTCCTGAGCAGGATGTTATGATCCTTTACAGGTATCATACACGTCTCCTGTTGGAGGTAGGTGCGCCTCAAGCGACATCAGAAGACATCCCGTTACAGTCCGGAGCGCGGCGTTTTGACAGGTCTGAAGCTTCGTAACCAGTATCCTACTGGGCCCGGTCCAAATTAGAGCAGCATACTTTACAACCGCCCGATCAATCGCCTTGTATGTATGTATGTATGTCAACAACATTTCCTTATCTTAGCTCCAAGTGCAGCGGCGAGCAACTTGAGGACCTGTTTTTGGCTCTGCACTCTGTTGACGATTATGGTTGTGCGTGCTGAAAAAGAGAACAGCAGGCTCTCGAAAGTAACTCCCAGGATCCTCTGGTAGTTCCATCACCATTAATTTTGAGTTCCAGCCTGACCTCCTTTGTCCATGTGGTCACCGACGAGTTAGTAGGGATAAAGTCATGTTCCGTACAGGGAAGAAGTGAGCAAGGTCGGAGACTATTCACCTTTGAGCACATGACATCAATCACATTGCCGGTATTCATTTTCGAACAGTATATGAGACGATGATGACTCCCTCTATCGGTTGAGGGAGCTTAGAGATGTAGAGGTTAAACAGCACCGGGGAGAGGACGCCACCCTGTAAGACCCCCTGTTTTATAAACCTCCCCACCTTCCACAAATCAGGAATGATGAGTGAACAGATGGAGAGGTTGAAGATACTGGTGAGGTAAGCCACTCCCGTCGGGAAATTGTTCAGTATCAGCATGTTTAATCCATCAGGACCAGTGACTTTGGGGGCTTTCGCCTTCCCGATGGCCCTCTTAACCTGCCTACTGGTGAAGGTAAGACCCACGCTTATTTTTGGAGGTTGGCGCAGCCTCCTGGTCACTTTATACTTGCCCTTGTCCACGAAGGACGCAAAATGGGCTGCCGGCTTTATAACCTCGCGCATCACTCCGGATCCGATGAAGAACGGTCACCGAATGAAACTTCCACTGAGGTATGGGGCAGGCCGATCTAAACAGAGTTAGATCGCCGAAACAATAGTCCTTGGCCGACTGAAACCCTGGTGTAGTGGGAATTTCCAATCGGTCATCATGCGGTCGACAAGAGCCCACCCACTGGATCTCAGATGTTCCACCCACTTGTCCCACTTATTTTTGTTTACCAACCACGAATCTCCACGTTTAAATCGGATCGGAGTGGCGAAGGTGGTCGCGCTCGTTTGTAAGGGCTTCCGCCAGGAAGTTCCAGCGGATTTCTGGAGCTCCCATTGCAGCCGGTTCTACGTACCGAAACGACCCGGGTTTTACCCGGCCAAGGGCTGTTATTTCGGCGATCTAACCCTGTGCACCACACGTGAGTGGATAGGTGACTACCTTGCCCCATGTTGCAGAGCTCTGCAGCCGCATATGCCCCCACCGGCGCTGCCCCCAAATTCCACCAGAAAGCAGCCTGCACAGCGGCAAGCGCAACTGAGACAAGGTGGACAATCACACCTATCCCTTACACCCCACATCGCGTCGACTCATCCTGAGCAGATTAAGCTCTTACAGATAAACTGCAACGGACTCCAGAGCAAGAACGAGGAGATAACCGACTTCATGAGAAGACAGGAATATCACCCTGATGTAGGCGCGCTTCGCAGAGGTGAAATCCATTTGGTAGTAGGTGACTTTAAAGCGCACCACGATCTATGGCATTCAAGCTTGCCAGCAGATCGTAGGGGAAATGATTACCAGGATTAGGGTAGTTGCAGTAGCTCGCCTGACCTAACAATAGCTAGTGCAGGTCTGATAAATACCATAACGTGGCAACGTATACTACCGCTTCCATCAGACCATCTACCCATAATCATCACGATTGATAGACCTGTCGACCTTGTCTCCGCGGATCGAAAGACCTTTATCAACTTTAAAAAAGCTTTCGCGAAGTCCACCGAGAGTGCCTTCGGTGCCCTACCCACACCGAGATGTGGAGATATCATTCGGTGACCGCACCTCGTCGGACCCGAAAAGATGCGCGAGCTTCTTTAGCCGACAGTTTATACTGCATCCTTCGGTGGATAAAGCTCTACGGAAGGTGTCCAGAAGGCTACGCAAATTGCCAAAACCCAGCGTGCCACTTACTTTCATCTGCAGCGAGGTTGCAGAAGCTATCGGGAAGCCAAAGGCCTCCAAAGCTATTGGTTCGGATGAACTAACCATGTTGACGCTGAAAAATTTGGGTCCGACGGGAGTAGTATACCTAACGAGACTCTTCCACTTGTCTATGTCCACCCTCAGCCTTCGGGAAATCTGGAAGGCTGTGAGGGTGATACCGGTGTTGAAACCAGGGAAACCGGCCGAAATGGGTGAATCATATCGACCGATTTCCCTTCTTTCACCAGTGGTTCAGACACTTGAAGGAAGGGGCACCTTTACCGTGAGGGAGCCGTCTTAGTGGCGTGTGACTTATCAAAGGCCTTTCATATGGCCAATCACTCAACGCTACTCGAAGACGTTGAGACATCGGGTGCGTTCGAGATGGCAATCACAACTGCAGTGCAGCCAATTTGCCAAAGTATCACGTTCTATGAAAATTTCTGGCAACACTCGCAACACGCTGAGCGTTCGAGCAGCCATTTTGAACGTAAATATTGCACATAACAAAAATCAAGGAATTTAGTACTGCAAGTTGTGCGCGATGGCATCGGAAGAAGAATGGTAAGCGAAATTCTTATTTATTTAGATATTTATTATTATTTTTACCATATTATTTACAAGTAACATATTGTTTGTTTTTAATAATTTTTTCAGCGAAAAACTTCGATGTCAAAGCTAATTATACGATGCCGGCTTGACATGGAAGCAGAATTTGTGGCAGGTAGAAAAAAGAAGTCATATCTCTTGGGTAAAGTTTTGGAAGCGATGAAGACAGTCAATCCTGAAGTTCAGTTGTCGAAAGAGGTACTTCAGAGAAAATTCCTCAATATGTTGGCATCGTACAAGCGTATAAAAAAAAGGAATAGCTCAACAGGCAGAGGATCAACAAGTTGGGAGTACTTTGACGATTTTGATAACGTTTATGGCGAGCGTCATTCTATCCAACCCCCAGCTGAAAATCTAGTGTCCACCTTGACAAACTTCAGCTCAAGCCAGAGTAAAGTAATTATTGACTGCAACGACCATGAGAGTGGCACCAACACTGTGGACATTAATATAAAGAAAATAACTGCGAAAACGCGCTTTGAAGATGAAACCTTGATATTTTTGAAGGAAGAGGCGACCAGAGAACAAACGCGCCACGTTGAAGCCATCAAAGTAGAGGCAAAAATTGGAAATCGAAAGGGAAAAAATATCTGTGTTGAATGAATTACGAAAACTCCTAGAGAGAAGATCGTAGGATAGTATTATTAATGTACCAGATATTGATCTCATGAATTCACTGCTTTATTCATTTCAAGTCACTTTTTAATGCATATAAATTGTAAGTTACTTTCTAATAGTTATATACATGCATGGGCGGCGTTTACTGTGGGTATGGTGGGTAGTTGTACCCACACGGAATTTTTCGAGTGGGTAATTACCCACTCGAAAAATAACCTACGAAAAAGAAATTAAATAAACTTAACTGGAAAAAAAATATTTTTTTTGTTGAAGTTTTCAACACTTCTTCTAATTGTCAAATAGCATTCGATTAATATTGCAAATTCTCTAAAAAATCGATAGCAGTCATTGTTATATGGCTCATCCCTTAAAATATAGCAAAACAATTTGACCTAAAACCGGTTTCTAAGCGTTTTTTTATTGTATAACAATGGACAAGTTTGTCGTGAGAAAAAAAAGAATAAATACAGAGAGCGTGGATGATGCTGTAGCTGAACAACTTAGTTCTAACGCAGAAAGCGTGGATGATGCTGTTAGACAGCATATTGAAGGTGGACAATTAAATGCTAATGCAGATAGCGTGGATAAGTGTTCTGAAAATGGTAAGTAATTTTATTGTTTAATATAGGTCAAAACTGAAAGGTGAATATTTTTCTAGCGAATAGTATAAAAATTGCTTCTCAACTTTCAAATTTTGAGCGCTGGCAGCAAAAATTTCAATGGCTTCAACTCAATAATAAAAACAAAGCAATTTGTAGCATTTGCAGTGAGTCGTGCGAAAAAAAACTTACGATTAAATTTGATTCTCGTTCCAATCAATCCAAACATGCTTGGGTTGACGAAGGTTTCAACAATTGCAAGCACGCGGCTGAGAGAATAAAATCTCATTCACTAAGTGCATTACATATGGAGAGCGTTGAAAATTTAAGGAGTGTTTCAACTACAAATGTTGTACAGAAATTATCAACGGCACACCTGAAACAGATGATGGAGAATAGAACTGCGCTCCAGAAAATATTTAGTACCTTGTTAGTTCTGGCACAACAAGGTCTTCCTATAAGAGGACATAATGATGATAAAAAGTCAAATTTCTTGGCCATTCTAAATGCTCGAGCAGAAGACGTGCCAGAGCTAAAATCTTGGTTGAAAAGAGATGGCTTCAAATGGTTTCACCACGATATTTAAAACGAAATCTTAGACCTAATGGCCACTGCTACTTTGACCCCGATTATGGAAGAAATACGAAACGCAGAATTTTTCTCAATTTTATTAGATGAAACTGCAGATGTCGCAAGTGTTGAGCAAGTGTCCATTTGCCTAAAATATATGTCACTGAAGATTTGAATGCCAGTGAATATTTTGTCGGTTTTTTTTCAACACCGGACACAAAGTCCCAAACTTTATTTAACCTAGTTAATGCAGTATTGGAGCAATATAAATTACCTCTTTCCAAACTCAGAGGTCAATGCAATGATGGTGCTTCAAATGTTAGTGGTAAGATTTCTGGGCTACAGAAACGCATTCGTGAGGAAGAGCCTCGGGCTTTGTTTGTTCACTGTAACGCACACAACCTCAACCTTGTTGTTCAAGATTCGCTACAAAAAATTAATATTGCTCGAAAATTTATTGGAATAATTAAAGATCTAATAAACTTTGTACGAGATTCTCCTAAACGCTTGGACCAATTTAAACAATTTCAGAATGAAACAGACCAAAAGAAAGACATTCTTTTTCCGTCTCTTGCAGCCTATTGTCCGATTAGGTACGTAAAAATAAATTTGTGTATGATTTTATTTTAATATATTTTATTTTTACTATTTTCTTCATTACAGATGGGTGTTACGTGTAAAATCCCTGAAGGCTGTTAGAGCGAATTACGCTGTATTGCTAAAATTTTTTCTTTGTCGATCTACGGATAAAGAAATAGACAGTTCTGTGTCAGCCAAAGCGTTAGGGTTTTTTGAGTTCATGGCATCGTTCGAATGCTTTTTTATGTTAACAATGATAATCGAAATTTTTAATCGCATCGAAATATTGAACACCGAACTCCAAAAATCAAACCTTTCTGTTATTGACTCCTACAAAAAAGTGAATGCTGTACGTGCAGTTTTGGAAGCTTCTGGTGAAACCAAGTTTGAAGAAGCTTGGAAAAAGAGTACGCAAGGCGCTGTCGAACTTGAACTTGATGACCCTATGCTTCCTCGTCAACGCAAAATAAGTAAACGGCTCGAGCAAGGCACAAGCGAAGCCCATATATTTAAATCGCCTGAAGAATATTATAGGAAACAGTTCTTTGAAGTGTACGACCAGCTGATTGAGTCCCTCAGAAGTCGATTCGAAAATGATTCTGCTCAATTTTTCAAATTATTGGAACAATTTACATTGTGCGCAACAGAAAATGTGGATGAAGTCCTTAAATTTTATGAAAAAGATTTTGACAAGGAACGACTTTTAAGCGACAGAGATATGTTTTGGCAATTGGTGAAACGGCAAAAAAGAAGTGTCAAAACGTTCCAAGAAATTTTAAATTTTTGCAAGGAGTTCGAATGGTGTCAGGGGCTTATACCTGATTTTATACGCTTTGTGCGAATGTTAATAACGATTGCGGGATCATCATGTTCGAACGAAAGGAGTTTCTCAGTCCTTCGAAGATTAAAATCTTATTTACGCTCAACCATGCTCCAGGACAGGTTAAATAATGTGGCTATTTTGCACGTTTACCCAAATGAAGCATCAAAATTAGATTTAAATTTGTTAATGGATAAGTTTATAGCAAAATCGCCGAGAAGAAAAACTGTTTTTGCAATAAATACATAAATTTTTTTTTATTTATTCTACCCATCCGAAATTTACATGAACCGCCGCGCCTGTATACATGTGATATGAATTTAAAATGAATTAATATTTAACTGAATAAACCTTATGAAAGAAATAGCATTTTTAGTTAATTTCTTCTAATAACTCCTTCATTATAATCATCAATATTTTCAATAACTTCTATTTGATGATTACTTTCAGTATTAATATTTGCATCTGCACCGATATTTTTAGAAGTGTCTACCAAACTTGAACGAGCACAGTGCTTTAATATAAAATTGTGCAAGATAGTGCAGGCCAATACTACTTCCGAAGTTCTCTTTAAGCTTATAACATCGACGTGGTTTAAGATTCTACATTTTTTGTCTTAAAGTCCCAAAGGCCTGTTCTATTAGTACACGGTTAGAACTGAGAATGTAATTGAATTTTCTTTCATCGCTAGATAGATGCCCATTATCTTTAAAGGGCACTGTCATATATTTCGATAGTGGATATGCCGAATCTGCTAATATTACGGCTCCACTAGCAAGTTGAACCTCGCCAGATGTTATTCCCTTAAAAATTGGGCTGTTTCCCCATACATTCGCGTCGTGACAACTTCCAGGATAGCCGATAAATACATACATCTAAAAAGCGCAGATTGCCATCGCAAATAGCCTATGAAAGTAAAAATTTGTAACAATTAAAAAATATTGCGATATAGGCACATACATATATAAGTTAACACATAATGCCCAATTTCCAGTTGGGTACGAATGTGGTGAGGCCAATACAACATCTTGCCTCATCAGCAGATTGTGTGGGCAACGGCCGCCACTAAAGCAACGACATATCATTCGCCGTGCCAGCAGCTTACGTAAATAATAACAACCACCAAGGCGACGAGGCGGACGGACAGCAAGCCACACGCAAGCTAGCGTTCTTACAAACAGTGTCAATAGCCGATTGCGTAAACAATTGACCAGCGATCGTTACTTGCACTATCACCAATTGGATAAACAATTGTCAGAAGCAGTGTCAGCACGACGCAGACGTCAAAGCCGGCAGCGTCGACCACTGAATACGCGTTCTTAGGGCTTAATGGTTAAGTTAGGGTTTGGGCTAGGTTAGATTTAAGTTGAACATAAGCCGGAGCACATCGTGCCTGGTCAATAAAGTATATTTGTGAAATGTACAACTAGTGTTATTATTGCCGCGTCCGACGACCGGCTCATACACATCGAATAGCGATTCGCAGTGTACAATTTTAATTGGCGCCCAACGAGGGGCACGAAAAGGAAAATTAGCGATCAACAATCAACAACCCAACCACAGAGCAATGGAATTATTTATTGGAAAATCATGTAAGTGAATGGCACAGCCAATCGTCATCCTTTGTGAAATTAATAAAGCAGCATTGTATAAAAAGTGAAGGGATCTTTTTTTTATTTTTTATTTTTTTTTCATTGTTTTGGTGGCCGTTAACGATTGTGCCGCGTTTAAGTGAAAGAATATTTGTGTGTGTTAGTTTGTTCAGGGTCTAATGAGCCACCCCCCTCACGATAAAGAGCTTTACGATAACTCCATACAGATTATTGATGAAAAAATTAGTGAAGTTAGAAACGAGATGAGTGCATTGAGAGTCACGACCCCTGAAGTAGAAAGCTACCAGAAAATTGCGATAGTGCAGGGAAAATCGTGTAGTCAGACGTTAGACCTCGTCAAGTCATTGCCAGAGTTTGATGGTAAACAAGAGGAATATATTTCGTGGAGGCAGGCAGCGATGGCCGCCTACGAATTATTCGAACCTTATGAAGGCAGCGTCAGGCATTATGAGGCAGTAGGTATTATTCGGAATAAGATTAGGGGTTCCGCAAATAATATACTGGTCTCATTTAACACAGTTTTAAATTTTAAGGCCATGGTGGCACGATTAGATTTCACCTACGCTGACAAAACTCCAGTGCGATTTGAGCTTGTCACAGTACTATGATGAGATAGAAAGGAAACTGACGCTCATAACAAAGAAAACGCTTATGACATATGGCGCAGCGGCTGCAGCTGTCCTAAATGAAAAATTTAGATGTGATGCCCTAAACACGTTCGTATCGGGTTTAAAAAGACCCCTACACCAGGCTGTATCACGATAGGTACATGTTCGCGGCAACTTACGCTAAAAATGCCGAAGAGAGAGCTCACAAGTCAGGGGGTCAAAAATCCCAAACTCGGCGGCAAAATGATTATTCACAGAATAGTGGCGACGATGCCAATCACGCAAAAAATCCACATTACTTCAAGAGTCAGGGCAGAAATAATGCAGGAAAGGCTTCATCATTTAGGCAACGTCAAAATGATAGGGATGTTCATGGTAGAGGCCCCGAACCTATGGACATCGATCCTAGTTCATTTAAATTTAGGCAACCAACGGAATACCAACAGGCACAAGCTGCCGGTATTCACAATGCTCCCGTCCAGGGGAATAAGAGACAGAATAATTCAGAGCGTATGACAGATTTTAGGCGTCAAAGGATCAACAATTTGAATCATTCGGATATTGATCAGGATCCCCAAGCGTATGAGGTTGCTGCCGCAGCTGCAGTAGCAGAGGTAGACAATGAAAATGGAATGGACTACGAAAGTGACTCTATTAATTTTTTAGAGGCCACTCCCGGCTACCGTTCCTTGAGCGGACGTTGGCTGGGAAAACACTGAGGTTTTTAATTGACACGGGGGCGGCAAAAAATTATGTCAGCCCCATAAAGGAGCTTAAAGGCGTAAAACCGGTAGACTCTCCGTTTAATGTGAACTCTATCCATGGGTCTAACAAAATCAAACAGAAATGCATGATAAATATTTTCGGGGTAACATCCCCATTCTTTGTGTTGGATAGTCTAACACTGTTCGACGGAATCATAGGCCATGACCTGCTAATGCAGGTGGGCGCGACTATTGACCTAGACGGAGGCAAAATAAATTATGGTACCATGTCAGAAGATCTGCAATACCATAAGTGCAGCAACGTTAACTTTACAAATGTCAATGACATACATTTACCAAGTTCAGTAAAGGCAGAATTTAAAAAAAATGATCCTGAAAAGGATTAAGGCATTTGCGGACTCTAACGAGCTGTTGCCATTTAACACTTCGGTTGTGGCCACGATCCGAACCGAGGATAATGAGCCTATTTATTCGAAGTTGTACCCTCACCCAATGGGAGTAGCAGATTTTGTCGAAAAGGAAATAAGAGAATTGCTACGCAATAAAATCATTAGACCGTCAAGGTCCCCTTACAATAACCCAACCTGGGTCGTAGACAAAAAGGGTTACGACGAATTAGGCAACAAAAATAAACGTCTGGTTATTGATTTTAGGAAGCTCAACGAGCGCACTATTGCCGATAAGTACCCAATGCCGAATATTTCAATGATTCTGGCAAATTTAGGGAAAGCCAAGTACTTTACGACTTTAGATTTAAAGTCAGGCTACCATGAGATTGTCCTCGCCGAACAGGATCGCGAGAAAACGTCTTCTTCCGTTAACGGTGGGAAATATGAATTTTGTCGATTGTCATTCGGTTTGAAGAATGCTGGAAGCATCTTCCAAAGGGCGATCGACGACGTCTTACGCGAGCAAATTGGCAAATCATGCTATGTTTACGTCGATGAAGTCATAATTTTTTCCGAAAGTGAATCGGAGCATGTCAAACACATAAATTGGGTTTTGGAAAAACTGTGTGAAGCCAACATGAAAGTGTCACGAGAAAAAACACATTTTTTAAAACAAGTGTGGAGTATCTCGGTTTCATAGTAACAAGAGGTGGGGCAAAAACTGACCCCGCAAAGGTCAAAGCCGTTCAAGAATATCCTGAACCTAAGGATTTGTTCAGCCTTAGATCCTTTCTAGGGCTAGCAAGTTGTTACAGGCGTTTTGTAAAACATTTCGCCTCCATAGCAAGGCCTCTAACTGAGATCCTAAAATGTGAATATGGCTCAGTAAGTAACCACAGGTCCAGAAGGGTACCCATTGATTTTAGCGAAGCGCAACGCAATGCCTTCGAAAGATTAAGAAACATCCTGGCATCTGAAGATGTCATCTTAGTGTATCCAGATTTTAAAAAACCATTTGACTTAACGACAGACGCCTCCGCTCACGGCATTGTCGCAGTCCTCTCGCAGAATGGTAAACCCATTACAATGATTTCAAGAGCGCTGAAAGATAGGGAAATGCATTATGCAACAAATGAAAGAGAATTACTGGCCATAGTATGGGCTTTAGGGAAACTTCAAAATTATCTCTACGGAACTAGGGATATCAACATCTATACAGACCACCAGCCTCTAACGTTTGCGGTTTCTGACAAGAACCCGAATGCAAAGATAAAACGGTGGAAAGCATTCATAGACGAACATAACGCTAAAATTCATTATAAACTTGGTAAGGAAAACTCTGTCGCAGATGCTCTCTCCCGGCAAAACATAAATGCGTTGGAAAACGAACCCAAATCTGACGCGGCGACAGTTCACAGTGAATTATCACTGACCTACACGGTCGAAGCAACGGAAAAACCCATAAACTGCTTCAGGAATCAAATAGTTTTGGAAGAGTCGCGTTTTCCTTTGAAACGAAATTTTATACTCTTTGGCGGAAAAACCCGCCACGTTATTCACTTCATGGATAGAAACAGCCTCATTGACGAAGTAAAGGAGGTTATTAACCCCCTCGTGGTGAACGCGATTCACTGCGAGCTACCGGCACTAGCCAGCATACAACACGAATTGGTAAGGTGCTTACCATCTACCAAATTCTGGTACTGCAAAAACATGGTGTCGGATATTACGAACAAGGATGAACAAAGGGAAATAGTTACTACTGAACACAATCGTGCTCATAGAGCTGCGCAGGAAAATGTGAAACAGATCCTCTGTGACTATTATTTTCCGAAAATGTCCAAATTGGCAAACGAAATTGTCACAAACTGCAAAATATGCACGAAAGCCAAATACGATCGACACCCTAGAAGGCAGGAACTCGGCGTTACGCCGATTCCGTCATACGCAGGGGAAATGCTACACATAGATATTTTCTCCACAGACAAGAAACATTTTTTAACTTGTGTTGATAAATTCTCTAAATTTGCGGTAGTTCAACCGATACCGTCTCGGACAATAACGGATGTAAAAATACCCATCCTCCAATTGATTAATTTCTTCCCAGGAACAAAAACTGTCTATTGTGACAATGAGGCGTACTTCAACTCGGACACCATTGTGACCCTGCTGAAGAACCAATATGAGATTGATATAGTAAACGCTCCCCCTCTCCACAGTACTTCCAACGGACAGGTAGAGGAATTTCATAGTACCTTGGTAGAAATCGCTAGGTGCCTCAAGCTTGAAAGAACAATAAGCGATACAATCGACCTGATCACTCAAGCTACCATTGAATACAACCGAACAATACATTCGGTCACAAATAAAGAGCCTATTGAGGTAATATACGCCTCAACCAAAGAATTCCAAAAGGAAGTAAAAAGTAAAATTGAACAAGCGCAACAGGCGCAGCTGGCTAGAAATAACCCTTCAAGGCAGAACAGGGTCTTTGAAGTGGGGGAAAAGGTAATGGTAAAAACTAATAGAAGGTTAGGGAACAAGTTAACCCCCCTTTGTGAGGAGAAGAGAGTGGAGGCAGACTTGGGGACAACAGTCCTAATAAATGGAAGGATAGTCCATAAGGACAACCTTAGATGAAGTACTTAGCCTTAGAAATTTATATTCTGTTTAACTAGGGTTACGATACTAATCACCTTATATTGCTTCTTTAGGTTTTCAATCACATTACTTCTCACTTTCGGGGTAGCGGCAGCCAAATTAACGGATTACTTACACTCGCATTACATACCGGTAGTGGACGGCGACGCACTAGTATGGAACGAATACAATTACCTGAGGCACTCAAAGTAGTAAATCCAGTAATCATTGATGACGAGGGTTTGAAATCCATATTGGTTGGGCCAATCACAGATATAGCAATCACTGAACTAATGGAAGTGTCAACCGTTAAAGTTATTCAGCACAATGATGTAATTCATTTTATGATCAAATATCCTAGAATTGAGTTTTTGTGTAGGAAAGTTTTGATTTTTCCGGTGGTACACAACGGCGTCGTGCTGCAAATCAACGAAAACACAGTGGTCGAGTGCAAGAGCGGAATTTTTGCGGTCAACAACTGTGAAGCAACAACAACTTCAACGTTCTGCAGATTAACTACAAATACAACATGCGCACTGCAACTTCATACCGGTGGCACAGCACATTGTAACACGCAACCGAGTCACCTGAGCGCTAGCACCATAGTTGACGATGTAGTCATAATCATTAATGACAGCCCAACCAGAATTGCCATTGATGAAGCACCTGAGAGAAATGTAAGTGGCACGTATCTCGTAACTTTCGAGGATGTTGTGTTCCTGAGCGGCACTAAGTACGTTAACAGAATGAGCAGGCTGGAAAAGGCTCCAGGTATTGCTGCTTCACCCCTACTGAACATCACTGGCCATGAGACCATTTTGAGTTTGCCTTACCTTCACCGCCTCAACAATCAAAATCTACAAACCATCGACGAAATTAAAGAAGAACTAACGACCGTCACGAGCCGGACACTTGCTTTCATCCTGGGTCTGGGAGTAGCTGCGTTGATCAGTGGCCTCGCTTTCCTCTGGCAGTACAAGAAGAAAATACGAGCATTACACGAGATCAACCTGGTGGTGAAAGACATGGCAACGAACGAGGACGATCGTGTTTCGAAGGGGGAGTAGTTAACACATAATGCCCAATTTCCAGTTGGGTACGAATGTGGTGAGGCCAATACAACAAGCTAGCGTTCTTATATAAACAGTGTCAATAGCCGATTGCGTAAACAATTGACCAGCGATCGTTGCTTGCACTATCACCAATTGGATAAACAACTGTCAGAAGCAGAGTCAGCACGACGCAGACGTCAAAGCCGGCAGCGTCGACCACTGAATACGCGTTCTTAGGGCTTTATGGTTAAGTTAGGTTTTGGGCTAGGTTAGATTTAAGTTGAGCATAAGCCGGAGCACATCGTGCCTGGTCAATAAAGTATATTTGTGAAATGTACAACTAGTGTTATTATTGCCGCGTCCGACGACCGGCTCATACACATCAAATAGCGATTCGCAGTGTACAACTTTAATTTATATTTATATTTCACCATTCACCTGCATACTTACAGAATAAGTTCCCTTGCGGTCATAATAGCTTGGTCTATTTATTTTGATTGTATGCCATCAGTGCATCCAACAACGAAGGGAAAGGAATTCGTTCTTTTTGCCTGGAAACCTTCCATCACAATCCGCTGCTAAGCAATAGTTGGCCAAGAAATTTCTGCTTTAAGATGGCATATTGTCCTTACAGTTTTAAAAAAAAGTTTGTGTGCTGTTCATTTCCCCAAATTAAACCGATCAGATAGATCGCGATATGTTACTCTGCTCTTGCTTAGTTTCCACAGCGTCATATATAGCGATGCCTTTAGGGAATAGTTGGTACTATTCGGTGACCAGAAAGACTCCAGAGCATTACTCAGTTTCTAAATAAAATTCGTGCCTTGATTATTGTTTTATAACTTGATTTATTAAAAACTTTCAAAATTATTCAACTTACAACGAACGTGTCACGACTCATCCTAAAATGGGGAAAAATACATCGGACTCGTACACTTCAATTGTTTTATAAAAATTTTGCACTTTTGAGACTTCTCTTTTTACACAATTCTTGCAAACACAAATTTCTTCTTTTCGCGATAATTCTTCTTCTTTTTCGATTCGTTAGTAAAAAATTGTTACCGCGTCCATCCACTTCATCAATTATTAGTTTTAACAGCATTCCCATCTCACAGTACAAAAGTTAGAGTACATTAATCACGTTCTGTGTGCTAATAATTTGCAATGTTACAGCAGAGTATCAGTAGCAGAATTGCAAATAGGCAACAAGGCTGCAATTTTTCGGCAATTATTACGTAGCTCGAACGCACCCATCCACTCTCCCACAGGGTCTGAAGCGGTGGACTGCGAACTACCAATCCACATGTATATTTAATTGTGTCCTGACCTCTTTCGTCCAGGTGGTAAATATGGTCGCCGAGGATTTAGCAAGGGATAGAAATAAGTTCCGACCAGTGAAGAAACGAGCAAGTTCTGAGAGGTAACCATTCACTTTTGAGCACATGTCATCAATTGCATTGCCGGATGCCATGATCGTACTGTCGTCAGCATATGAGACTATTGAAACCCCTCGGGTGGCTGAGGGAGCTTTCGAGATATAGTAATTAAAGAAAACCGGAGAGAGGCCACCCTTCGGTACCCCTTGTTTAATTCTTCTCGGTTTTGACTTTGAATCTCTAAAATATACCGACGACTGTCGACCACTCGGATAGTTCGCAGTCCAACTCTTCAGACCCTGCGGGAGAGTGGGTGTTTCAATGTCTTCAAGTAGCGTTGAATGGTTGACCGTATCAAAGGCCCTTGATAGGTCCAACGCCACTAAGACAGTTCTCTCACAGGGACTTTTACGATTGAGGCCACGAATCACCTGGGTGGTTATGACGTTTAGTGCTGTTGTTGTGCTGTGCACCTTCCGGAAGCCGTGTTGATGCTTAGCCGGGCTCAGGTGGTGTGTAAAATAGGGACGCAGCATAGCCTCGAGTGTCTTAACCACTGGTGAAAGAAGGGAAATCGGTCGATAAGATCCTCCCTTTTTGGCCGGTTTCCCTGGTTTCAACAGCGTTAGTACCCTCCCAGTCTTCCAGGTCTCTGGAATGATGAGGGTAGTTATCGAAATGTTGAACAGTCTCGTAAGGTATGCTACTCCCTTGGGGCCCAAATTTTTTAGCATCAACATGCAAGAGGCACGCTAGGTTTTGGTAATTTGCCTAGCCTTCTGGACACCTTCCGTTTAGTCCTATCCACCGAAGGATGCAGCATAAACTGTCAGCTGAAGTAGCTCGCGCATCTCTTCGGCCCCGCCGAAGCGCGGTCACCTAATGAAATCTCCACTCCATCATCACGCTTCGCCGGATTGGACAAGTACCTCACGGTAGTCCAAAGCTTGCTCACACCTGCCGCTAAGTTGCAGGACTTCAGGTGCTCCTTCCACTTAAATCCCTAATGCAGAGAATTTGGGGATCGGACAGGCGAAGGTGGTCACGTTCGTTGGCAAGCGTTGCCGCTTCCGCTGGGAAATCCGGACGAATTTCCGGTATTCTTCCAGCGGGAACGAAGCGGGCCGTAGAGGTCGTGACCACCCTGCGGAACTGTCGTTCGCCAGCGCGAACATCTGTTGGTGTGGGTAGGGCACTGAAGGTACTCAGTGAATTCCACGAATCCGGACCGATCAGCTTTTTTGACTATGTTGTCTCGAAGGCGTTTTCCATGATCGAATTTATCGTCGCAATACTGAAGACTTTTCTGATCCCTTGACATTGAAAGCACTCTATGTCTCTTTAATTCGAAGCCGCCTTGATTATTGTACGTTGATATGGAAACCAGTCTATCAGTCCTATGTAAACAAGATCGAAAGAATCCAAAAAGTTTTTACTAAGTATGCATTGTATAAGATGTGCTGGCCTAATGGTCTCCCCAGTTATTTAGGTAGACGCAAATTGCTCGGTCTGCAAAGCCTAGAAGATAGACGAATCTATTTTTCAGTACTATTCGTGTATAATCTTATAAACTCAAATATAAATTGCAATGAATTATTAAAAGTAATCAACATTCATACTAATCACCCACGGTGTACTGAATACTGAAGGTGACGCCTTTAGAAGTACCGCTACTTTGGTTTTGCCGGGTTTGACAATTCTCAACTTCAACTAGACAAAGCTTTTTTCACAAATTAAGAAAAAGAGACACTTTTTTTTAGTATTTTGCGAATTTATTTATTAAATGTCTGCCTATAAATTCATATTTTACACTTTAGAACAATTAGAACACGTTTTTCAATGAAATATTGGAAGTTGTTCAATTTTCTCTCTCCCGTATTCTTGTTTACTAAAGGCGAGATCTGTCATTTCACCGCGGGAAGGCGCAATCTTGTATTCTATCATTCTTGCTAATCACCATGATTTGAGGCGGGTTCGTTTATTCGTAGATCAAGTTCATAAAACAAACTATGCCTTTAATGAACCAATGGTGAGATGCATTCGATTCTGCAACAATTATACTAACCTAGATTTTAGTCTCAATTTTTCTAATTTTAAGCAACAATTATTTGCCATGTTTATTAATTTAATTAAATAACTGATATTTCCCAATATGTTTTTTATATAGTATGTAAGAACTATCTGTAGACTGAAATAAATAAATAAATAAATAAACTTCTGGCGGCTTTCGGTATTATCAAACACGATCGATAATGCAGTGTCCGGATGAAATAAAAAAGTGGTATCACCAGAAACGCATTCGATCCCTAATTAGAACAAATTGCCCTCTTTGACATTATCAGTTCATTGTGCTCCGGTTGCTTTTAAAGACACAATGGAGGGCAATTAAAAAAATAGATAATCAGGCAGGTTCTGGAATCCGAGTGGAAGTGGAAATAAAAATGAATGCAAAAACGAGTGAATTTAGTTTTGGTGTTCTGAAATCCGAACTTTTTGTTCATTTTCGAGCTCGGTTTTGATTCACCTCGAAAATGAACTTCAGAGCTGTCAGCTGTTCAATAATAGTAAAAATGAACTTGTCAGCTGTCAAATTATTTGAAAACAAGAAAAATTTAAACGAAATAAAAATGAGCGCGTTAACAACATTTTCCACAATTATTTTAGAAAGTGAATTGCATGCAGAGGAAACCATTAGCAGGAGGATTTTACGTGACCATTCAAATCCATTAGATGTGCCTGAATTTAAGTAAGTTGTAACATTTACAAATAGTTGAAGAGTGGATGTAGAAAGTCTCTTTTGAATGTTTGTGTCAAGCTACCGGGTCAACAAAATGCCTTTGAAATGTTGGTAAACGTTGTGACTCCCCATGTCAAGGATAGTAGGATTCCGGTACGACTGCAGTTGGCGGCTACACTCAGGTTTTTAGCTGAAGGTGGATTTCAAAAATCCGTGGGAAAAGATGTGGTTATTTCAATGGGTCGCAGTACGATTGCGAAAGTCCTAAAGCGCCTGCTTAAAGTGTTAGAAAGGCACATTTGTCCACAGTGGATAAAACTAAGTATGACGGAGACCGAAATAGCTGCATCAAAGCAACATTTTTTGCAAAACTTTGGCATACCTGGCGTCGTTGGCTGTGTAGACGGCACACATATTAGAATTACAAAGCCCCATGCAGATCACCGTTGATGCTCGTCGCCCTGGTTCAAGCCACGACGCTTTAATATGGAGTGTGAGCAGGGCTCAAGATTATTTCCAACAAAAATACGAAAGCGGTGAACGTGGCAGTTGGCTTTTGGGTGATGCTGGCTACGCTTTGCAACCATTTTTGTTAACTCCGTATAGAGATCCAATTTCTGGCACATCACAGCATACTTTTAATCAAAGGCACTCTTCCGCGAGAAATATTATAGAGAGAACTATAGGAGTTTTAAAAAGCCGGTTTAGATGCCTTTCTCGTCTCCTACAGTACCAGCCTCAAAAAGTAGTGCAGATAGTAAATGTTTGTTGCGCTATGCATAATATTTGCAAATATTATAAAGTGCAAGAATTACCAGAGTTTAACTTGGTAGATGTTGCAACTGAACCCATTGTTAATGAAGGAATAACATACGAGACCATACCTAATGGAGGCTACAGTAATGCGAGATAATATAGCCGCTCAAATTCATAGAAATTCCTGAAAATATAACGAGTGTATTGAAATAATACGAATATTAATATATGAACTTCAAAATACATATATATTTCATTTCTTTTTTCAAATTCAAAAATATCACATCTTAATATAGATAAAAATATATGTTAGCACAGAATAAAAAAATAATAATTTAATTCAGTATACAAAATAAAAACATCACAGGAATTCATTTATTAAAAAAAACTTAATTTCTATTATTATTATTATTGTACTTCAGGTACATTTTCAGTTCTTGCAGCTCAAACTCTTTCATCCTCATCTCATTTCCTTCTTGCCGAATCCTTTCTAATTGTAGGTGGTGTCGTTGATTCTCTGCTGTGTTTTCCCTTAAGGCAATCGTCAACTCTTTCACAGCATTGCACACACTTTCAATACCGGCACTAACTTCTCTTGTTGCGTTGACATTTTCGGCAAGTCCATCCACAATAGTTTTCATTGCCACTGTCTGCTCATTAATATTTGCCTTAAGGCAATCGGACACCGCAGGCTCGCGTCTTCGAGATGGTGTTGAAATGGCGGCACTGCTTGTGCATGGGATCTCTTCGTCTTCATCTCCGCTGGCATTGCCGGTCATCTCTTCACTATTTTGAGGAGCACCGAAGTCAGTCGTATTTGCGATGCCTTCTACAACGGTGTATATACCACACAACTGGGCAATTCTGTCTTCTGTGGCCGTTAATATCTGTTTATTAAACGGTCCTCCTCCAGTTGCTCTAGCTTCAGAAGTATTGTGGGCAACTTTTTTTCTAATGAAGGACTTCCAATCCATCCAAACCTGATAAAATATTAGATTTAAAAATCTTCTTTAGCATAGAAAAATTTATTGGTTTTACCTTTTTCCAGCCAGAAATATCTTTTTCTGGTGGGCCATGCTCATTGAGCTCCGCTACCAAATCCTTCCAAAGCGCATCTATTTTGATTTTGTCACCCTTCACAAAGCCACGGGCGATATCTTTATGGGCTTCCATGAATTGGATAATTATTGTATACTGCTCTACGTTCTTATGTCTTCCCCTTTAAAAATAACACATTTCAATTAATAATTGGTTTTATTACAAAAATAAAGTATTTTAAATCTTTTTTTTCATAATTTAAGCATTTTATTTTACTTACATGTTTGCGTGTAACAAATTCACAAGTTTGATTTGAAGTGAATGCAAACCAAAAAATTTCTTGTGAATTCGTTTTCCAGAACCTGGAAATTCACTCGGAATTCATTTTGAAAAAAATGTGGAAATAAAATAGTGGAAGTGAAACGCGGAACACCAAAATATCGTATTCACAGTGGATTTGCTTGATATTCACTCGGAAGTGAATCCCAGAACCTGCCTGAATAAAAAATTAACTAATTTGTGATCTTTAGAGAGCATGGAGAAATTCAAATCTTTAATACCCAAATTAAAGGAGCATCCGATCCAATTCTGTCTTCATTGTCATACAACGCTTGAAATTGTATTCAAGCATCACTATTCAGGCAGGTTCTGGGATTCACTTCCGAGTGAATATCAAGCGAATCCACTGTGAATACGATATTTTGGTGTTCCGCGTTTCACTTCCACTATTTTATTTCCACATTTTTTTCAAAATGAATTCCGAGTGAATTTCCAGGTTCTGGAAAACGAATTCACAAGAAATTTTTCGGTTTGCATTCACTTCAAATCAAACTTGTGAATTTGTTACACGCAAACATGTAAGTAAAATAAAATGCTTAAATTATGAAAAAAAAAGATTTAAAATACTTTATTTTTGTAATAAAACCAATTGTTAATTGAAATGTGTTATTTTTAAAGGGGAAGACATTAGAACGTAGAGCAGGATACAATAATTATCCAATTCATGGAAGCCCATAAAGATATCGCCCGTGGCTTTGTGAAGGGTGACAAAATCAAAATAGATGCGCTTTGGAAGGATTTGGTAGCGGAGCTCAATGAGCATGGCCCACCAGAAAAAGATATTTCTGGCTGGAAAAAGGTAAAACCAATAAATTTTTCTATGCTAAAGAAGATTTTTAAATCTAGTATTTTATCAGGTTTGGATGGATTGGAAGTCCTTCATTAGAAAAAAAGTTGCCCACAATACTTCTGAAGCTAGAGCAACTGGAGGAGGACCGTTTAATAAACATATATTAACGGCCACAGAAGACAGAATTGCCCAGTTGTGTGGTATATACACCGTTGTGGAAGGCATCGCAAATACGACTGACTTCGGTGCTCCTCAAAATAGTGAAGAGATGACAGGCAATTCCAGCGGAGATGAAGACGAAGAGATGCCATTCCCACGACAGTCGGTTCTACGTACCGGAATGACCCGGGTTTTACCCGGCCAAGGACTGTTGTTTCGGCAATCTAACCCTGTTTAGATCGGCCTACCCCCACGAAGAGATGCCATGCACAAGCAGTGCCGCCATTTCAACACCATCTCGAAGACGCGAGCCTGCGGTGTCTGATTGCCTTAAGGCAAATATTAATGAGCAGACAGTGGCAATGAAAACTATTGTGGATGGACTTGCCGAAAATGTCAACGCAACAAGAGAAGTTAGTGCCGGTATTGAAAGTGTGTGCAATGCTGTGAAAGAGTTGACGATTGCCTTAAGGGAAAACACAGCAGAGAATCAACGACACCACCTACAATTAGAAAGGATTCGGCAAGAAGGAAATGAGATGAGGATGAAAGAGTTTGAGCTGCAAGAACTGAAAATGTACCTGAAGTACAATAATAATAATAATAGAAATTAAGTTTTTTTTAATAAATGAATTCCTGTGATGTTTTTATTTTGTATACTGAATTAAATTATTATTTTTTTATTCTGTGCTAACATATATTTTTATCTATATTAAGATGTGATATTTTTGAATTTGAAAAAAGAAATGAAATATATATTTTGAAGTTCATATATTAATATTCGTATTATTTCAATACACTCGTTATATTTTCAGGAATTTCTATGAATTTGAGCGGCTATATTATCTCGCATTACTGTAGCCTCTCCATTAGGTATGGTCTCGTATGTTATTCCTTCATTAACAGTGGGTTCAGTTGCAACATCTACCAAGTTAAACTCTGGTAATTCTTGCACTTTATAATATTTGCAAATATTATGCATAGCGCAACAAACATTTACTATCTGCACTACTTTTTGAGGCTGGTACTGTAGGAGACGAGAAAGGCATCTAAACCGGCTTTTTAAAACACCTATAGTTCTCTCTATAATATTTCTCGCGGAAGAGTGCCTTTGATTAAAAGTATGCTGCGATGTGCCAGAAATTGGATCTCTATACGGAGTTAACAAAAATGGTTGCAAAGCGTAGCCAGCATCACCCAAAAGCCAACTGCCACGTTCACCGCTTTCGTATTTTTGTTGGAAATAATCTTGAGCCCTGCTCACACTCCATATTAAAGCGTCGTGGCTTGAACCAGGGCGACGAGCATCAACGGTTTTTATTCTCATATTATAGTCACAAATCTAAGAGAAAAAGTTTAAAGAAAGTGGTTACTAACATCATATTTATTTGTAATTACATATATATTTGATACTTACAATCATTGCGTTGATGCTGAAATATCCTTTTCGGTTGTAAAAAAGGCTGTGATCTGCATGGGGCTTTGTAATTCTAATATGTGTGCCGTCTACACAGCCAACGACGCCAGGTATGCCAAAGTTTTGCAAAAAATGTTGCTTTGATGCAGCTATTTCGGTCTCCGTCATACTTAGTTTTATCCACTGTGGACAAATGTGCCTTTCTAACACTTTAAGCAGGCGCTTTAGGACTTTCGAAATCGTACTGCGACCCATTGAAATAACCACATCTTTTCCCACGGATTTTTGAAATCCACCTTCAGCTAAAAACCTGAGTGTAGCCGCCAACTACAGTCGTACCGGAATCCTACTATCCTTGACATGGGGAGTCACAACGTTTACCAACATTTCAAAGGCACTTTTGTTGACCCGGTAGCTTGACACAAACCTTCAAAAGAGACTTTCTACATCCACTCTTCAACTATTTGTAAATGTTACAACTTACTTAAATTCAGGCACATCTAATGGATTTGAATGGTCACGTAAAATCCTCCTGCTAATGGTTTCCTCTGCATGCAATTCACTTTCTAAAATAATTGTGGAAAATGTTGTTAACGCGCTCATTTTTATTTCGTTTAAATTTTTCTTGTTTTCAAATAATTTGACAGCTGACAAGTTCATTTTTACTATTATTGAACAGCTGACAGCTCTGAAGTTCATTTTCGAGGTGAATCAAAACCGAGCTCGAAAATGAACAAAAATTTCGGATTTCAGAACACCAAAACTAAATTCACTCGTTTTTGCATTCATTTTTATTTCCACTTCCACTCGGATTCCAGAACCTGCCTGATTGTCCAAAAAAAAAATAATCCCGGCTTGCTCCTGCATACTTAATACACATTTTTTTGTTGGTTTTTTTTTACGTACTAGTTTATGATAGTTCGTAAAAATTACAGTTGTTTTGAGGGAAGTTGCAAGTTTTTACTGGATAAATTTCAATTCGTAACAATTTGCGAGTACGAAAAACACATGATTGCAAGTATTCAGTTGATCACAAATATAAAAAAAAGGAAAAACTTGCAACTTCTTACTAGTTTTGCGTTTTCTTACTTTCTTGCAAGTTTCTTTCAGTGAGAGCAAATTATGCTTTACGTGTACGAGTACGTGTACTACCTCTTATCAAATGCCGTCAGAAGTTAGTATAACTCCATCCGCATCCATCCGCCGGCACTTTAATAGGCATGTTCATTAACACTCAGCAACGCCCTGCCCATCTACGTATGTATCTATATAAAAGAAATCCTGACAAAAAGCTTGCCTCTAACAAATGTTCACGAATGTAAGTATGTACCCATGAACCAAAATTATTAATATAGTTGGATCATTGTATGCACCTGCAAATGAACATACATATGTAAATAGATACATACATGTGTGATATACATATATTGACGATTTTCCGTTTTAGAAAACGAAGATTGACACTGAAGATGGCACAACGCCCAAACCGGGTTGTCACAAAACCAAGCTTGGCAGGGGATGACGGGGAAAACGTTCCAAAATACATCAACAATAAACATTTTTAATCAAGGCGATTTAATATAAGGTGGTGTTGAGAAACCACCTGAGTGAATTCGCTTGCTCTCCGATTCTCATTTCACAATTTGTGAGCGTACATTTAAGTTGTATGCTCAACACTTCTTGGTATGAATTCGCCTTGATTTTTAATAATATTGCGGCAGCCAACTGAGTAGTCGTAGCTATTTGCATTTTGTTGTTGTTGTAATGCTGCTGAAGTGAGAGTCCTTGGTCGGATATAAATTTGGGTCGTTCTGACCGACTGTAGTGGGAACGTTATTTGCATCATTCGTTTTGCTGTTTTATTAGCTACGCGTCAAAACAAACATACCAAGGTGGACCATAGAATATGACATATGAATTCACCACTTGTTCGTCGTTCGCAGTCGCAATTGCTGTAATTGGTTGCATCCTAAGTGGTTACTTGTTTATTTTCCTTTTTCTGCGATCATTTTAGTAGTCACAGCTAGGCAAATTCGAATTCATAGAAAATAGTCAAGCAGTTACGAAAGCTGGGTTAATGCAACCAAGGCAGCCAGTAAATTAAAATACATTTTTAAATTAAACGCTCATATTTTTAATGAAAACACCATACTGAGAAATTGTTCGTAATGTATTGTAATAACGCCATCCATGTCTGAATCATGTTGCCTGAATGCCGACGTAAGTGTCTGATAAGATACTTAATTAGTAATAATTAATTGACTAAATATGTGCATCACTCACATATAGTACTATACAACATTGTATAAAATCATCGAAAAGTATAGTCCCTCTTCCGAAACGGTCGAATTTACGTATAAGAATATCTACAAGATTGTCTGATAAACGATACCCAAACGAAGACAATGCTGTTTTTAATTCTTCCTTGTCTATATTTCCAGAGTTGTCCCGATCGAAAGAACGAAAACAGTCTTGCCAATCAGTAACGTATTTCCAAAGAGCTCCAAAATCTTGAAAGGAAACTGTCCCCTGATTTTCACGATCAAACATACCAATCATTAAACGCACTGTCTCTGGGTTAAATGGACTCCATGTACCATTCGAAAGAGCTATTTGTAGCTCGTCAGCGGAAATATGGCCACTACGATCCTTATCCACCCTAAAAACAAAATCAAATAAGCCATTTAAATATACACGTAGCTTTTTACCTCTGGAAAACATCCCACAAAAACTGTTGATTAGGCATCGAAGGTTGATAAGCCATACTCAATTCTTATACCACGTAAAACGTAGTTTGGAATTGCAGTTGTGCCTAATAGTGATAGGAAACTATTATCGATGGTTGCATTTCGCAGCAACAATCGAATATTGCTTAGACAGCGTTTAGACAGGGAAACTTTTGTCGCGGCAACTCGTTACTTGTAGGAGACAGAGTGACGGGGAAAGGGGAAGGGCGCCGAGTTGCTCGTGCTGGGCGACACGCTTTGGGTTCTTATTCGTCTCAGTCGGCAGCTAAGAAATTTTACATTCCTTTTCATTTATAAATTCTTTCAGTGGTGGCAGTTTTGTTGAGTTTTAAGTGAATACATGCGGTAAGTTGGGAAATGAAATTTTGTTCTTATTTTTTTGCGATTAAATATACACATGTGTATGCATATACTATACATATTAACGTAAATTATGTTAAAACTTCATTTTTCAATCACCTTTTACTTATAATCACAAAATTTATCAGAATGGTAAATGCCGCTTAAGCGAAGCGTACAGAAATTTGCGAAAATGATATAAAATAAAATGCCAGAAAATCGCCTGAACAGAGTTGCTCTGTGTGAACGCGACGAGCAACACCAAAAGGGAAATCGCCCATAATAAGCAACAAAAGTTTACCTGTCTGAACCCAGTCTTAGTAATACAGGGGGTCAATTCTCGTTCTGTGATACTGTGAAATGTCAGGGAACGCACATATATTAATGAGAAGACTCATGACCGACTTTCGGTGTGAATTGTCAAAAGTCGAAAAATCTTCAATATCATGGAAATACACCACATTGCGAGCGGCAAGATAACTGAACTGAGCAGAGACAATATTTTTTTTAACAGAGAATAAATTCTAATAAAAGTTGATTGTTCTTGTACCAATTTAAGATTTCGCAATGATATAAATAAATCAAAGGAAAAATTAAAATAGTTATATTTTCATATTTAACGAGAAATTTGCTTTATTAAAGTATGTAAATGATAGCATTGAGTCAATGTTGATTGAATGTAAGCACGCATATGTCAAAACAACTTGGCACATTTGCTGTTTTACCGACGGCATTTCTCATTTGCATATTGTGTAATTTTATGGTTTGTTTGAAAACATATATGTATAAAATTTAATATAAGAGGGTAAAGCTAAAGAAATTTTTAAAATAAAAGAAAAAAATTTGGGTTAAACTAAAATTATTTGTTGAATTTATAAAAAAAGGAAAAAATGTGAAATATTAAAATATCCAAGCATATTCATTCTTTAAATAATTTTTTAAAATATAATAAATATTACTATGAGTTTGCTTCCAATTTAATGTTTCATTTGGTTTCCTATGTTGATTTCCTTTTTCGGTAGATGCGAAATAATATGCGATCTACATATATTACAAATTAGTTCATTTGTATCAAAAATTTGTCTAGGCAAAAAATATTCCCGCGAAACTGAATCAAGTAGCGATTAAGTATAAGTAAACCAATTGTATTCTGTGGGGCAGTTGCTTCAAGAGGCGCCGCAAGATTCTTTATGCTTTCGTTTTGCGTTAGTTTGGAACCGGGCCACGCGCTTAAATTTAGGTGGGGGTTAATTTAGATTTTTACTTTTTTTCATACTTCCAGAGAATACTCCATGCACATAAACGCAAATGTTCCCCTAAGCAATCTTTTTCGCGACGAACACAAAAATGCTAAAATCTTCAATTTTGCCAACCATCGACGGTCATTGAAAAGATTCAACATCGTAATATCAGACAATATTGTATTTTGGCAACGTAGTCTGACAAATTGCTGGTTTTTTTCTAGAGTATTCTAGACTTTTGTCCAAATGCCGACTTTTGTCCAATTTCCGAAAAACAGAAAAGAATATTCTTTTGGTTACCGTTCCCTTTCCCTTTCCCCCTTCACTAATCCAAATTGTTGCATAACTCCTCTTCCGTCTCTACTTGCCCCGTTGACAATCAAAAAGCAGGGGTCGAATCGTGACAGTCGTGAACGAGCAACTCGTCACGTAAAATTGTGAATATCGGATTATGACAGTCGTGAACGCAGCCGTTTATCGAAAATCAGCATGATTACAAACGTCAACGAGTAAGTGAACGTACTCGTTCGTTCGAACTGTCATGCGATCACAAACCGCCAATCGTAAGCGCGCCGATTTGAAGCAAATTTTTAAACATGTAAGTATATTTAATGTATTTCTATATTTATTCAATATTTTAATTATTTTTGTTAATATAGGGCAAACTATAACAAACTGAACTCCACTCAAAAGGATGTAATGGCGCAATTTATGAGCGAGCATCCCGATTTGGCCAAAAATTTGCTACCAAACTGCGCGCAGGGGAGAATTACAGCCAACCGACTTTGGGAGGAGCTTTCTAAGCGATTAAACGCTGTAGGACCACCAATCAAAGACGCAAAATTGTGGAAAAAGGTGTGTTTATGGTGTATTTAATCGAAATTTATGTTAAAAAGTTGTTTTTTTAGGCTTATGCAGATCAAAAATACAACGCCAAAAAGAAACTTTGCTTTAATAAAGCCTCAAAGCGGCAAACAGGTGGAGGACCTTTTCAAGAAAAAACACTCACCCTCGCGGAGGAACTTTTAGTCGAGGCAGCAGGGTTGGAAGCATGCGTTGAAGGGAATAAAACGGTTCCGACATTTGGGAACGTTGCATCACCTTCGCCATCTTCAAAAGCAAGCAGTGCCGAGACAATGTCGAGCATAGACAATGTTGCGAGTACCTCTGCTTCTATTCGTACTCCAGCCCGTAGAAAAGCAAACAGTCGGACACCAAAAAGTAAACAAAAAGGTGACCCGAAAACTGTGCTACTGGAGGAGAATATTAAGATAACAGCAGATCACCAATATAGCGTGCGTGCCAAGTTAGACAAACTGCTTGATTTGAATGAAAGGCAAATAGAAATATCTCAGAGGGAGTTGGAAATTTCTGAGAGGCAGCTAGAATTAAATGAACGTGCGCTTCAACTCAAAGAGCAGAAGCATAAAATTCAGACGGCATCCAGGGAGGTTGATTACCAAATCAAATGCTTAGAGCTCGAATCTCTTAAGAAGAAAAATGCTCATTAATGGTATATAACTAAAAAGTGATACGAAAGTCACCTTAATTTTTTAACTATCAAGTGAATTATAAGTTTTTATTTTTTTATATGTATATAGTTACTAAGAAGACGATTTTGCCTTATCATATGTGCCTGAAAAATAAATGATCTCATTTAATGAATTAATAGAAAAAAACAAATATTAAAAAAAAATAGATGTTATTTCATTTTTTTCATATTATGTTTATTTAGCAAATAGCTTCTATATACTAATCGGTTTCACTAATTACATTTAATGAAAAGCCTGCTCTTAAATCCTAAAAGTGTTTGATTACTAATTTAAAAGCGAGTGTTTAATTTGGTCTCTAATGGTTTGACCGATTCTGGTGAGTTGGCCTTCTCCAACATCTATGTCAGGCTCACTTTCTGCTTCAAAATTTGTGGGATTAAAATTAACTTTGAATTTTATACATATATTATGTAATGCTGCGCATACATTACAGAATCTTGCCACTTTAATAGGATCGTATCTCCCTTTCCTGTCGTAATACAAAATTCTCCAACGACCTTTCAGACGTCAATTTGGATACTGTGCTCTGGCACATTCCAATCAAGTAATCGCTGCCAATGGTATGTTGATATCCGCCACTCGCAAGGAGCGAAAGAGTTGTAGCTAATTGTAGAACTGCAGGAACAGCTTTGGTGTCCTGACACTTGAACTTAATTTTCGTGAGGACATAATTGAACGCCTCCTTGTTCATCCGAAATCGTTTCATGAATCTGCAAAATTTGAAATGTAGACAGATGTTGATTATGTACATGCATACATGGGACTTACGCATTACTTGACCATGCCAGTGGATTACTTCTATCTCGTAATTGTTTCCGCACAATTTTCTCATCATTTTCACTATCACTTGAGCTTAAATAAAACAAAAAACTAGGATCCATAGTCGCTTTTCAATTTATTTTTATTTTTGCTATCCTTTTTTTGACATTTAAAAGTCTATTGTAACTTCCAAAAATGGAGAAGAAGAGGAGAATAATCGATAACAAAACTGACAATTACGATTCGTCAACTTTCGAATGTAACAATACGATATTGTTCATTCGATGATCGAATAACGTAATTTTTGATCGAACGATTGTCGACTCGTTTACGACTGTCACGATTCGACCCCAGATTTTTTCTCAGGTTACTACTTTTTCTTTGTTTCAGTTTTAGTTGGATTCGTAAATTGCTCATCTTCTTTACGCACACATTGCTATGCTTTGCATTATTAGCCGTTTAAGCAGGCTTCGCGAAATGTTTGCTGTGGCTTAGAGCGTTTAGTCGACGGCCACATTATCATATTGCACGTTTTAGCTTTTGTCCCATAGTTCGAATCCTAGCTTTTACTATACAAAAATATTGAAAATTTTTCATTTATTTAAATAATTTAAGATGTGCAATATAAAGAAATTTCATTAAATTATTTTATTAAACCATTATGTTTGTTATTATATAATATTAAAAAAAAAGAGTTAAAAAAATAATCTTAATTAAAATTAAATTTGAATTTTTTCACATCATCAGTTACTAGAAAAAGGAAATTTTGACATAAATTAAAAAAAAGATCCATTATATTAAATTCGTTTGTATTACATTATAAATAAAAGTGAAATTTCAAAAAAATATTTATTTATTTGCATGATTATAGACAATTTTTATATTATTAAAACCAAATTAACCACCTACAACACCACTGATAAGTTACATTGGATAAAATTTCCTTTTAGTTACTTCACAACACTGGCAATATATGTCATTAAACATATGATTTGTTTAGTGAAATTTTAAAGAAGCAAAACAAAATGAGCAATTCCGACGATTCTGTGGTAAGTTATTAAATTTATTTAAAAACATTAAATAAATACATTAAATAACATTTCGCGTTTGCAGATCTGGCAGCCGAATGGGTTAAGCCTCCGTAGATCTCGTCGATTGTATTTACCTGTTAAATACGTAGGGCTATGTTTCCGATATAATAACCAACTACGGTAAAACCAATGTAGGTTAAACTAATATAATTTTATTTGAATGGAAGTTAAATAATTTGGTTAGCACGCGCGTGTGTACCAGTTGGTTGTCAAAGACAGGAAAAAATAATTAAGCATAAAATAACAAGTCAATAGTCGTAGTTGACTAACGAAAAGTAAAGTAAAGTAAAATGAAAATAATGAAATAATGCAGGGTGCCACATAGATAATGTCTTTGTACACGGGTGAGCATTGCGAATCACGTCGCAATAGAGAGATGCAAGAAGTACTAGAAATTTTGGAAACGATATATGCCAGTTCCAGCTCTTCTGAAGACTCGGAGAGTGATAACGAGGCACATGGGAAGTGCTCCAATTTGAAGGTACGCTCGATGCAATGAGTGAGGCAGATTTCAAAATGCACATGAGGCTAAGATGCCAAACGGTGGAATATCTAACAAGTAATAAGAAAATGTGTGTAAATAAAATGCATAAACTTAGTGCTATTTTATTTTCACGGAAGTATTCGGAGTCTTAACTGCGTACCTGACACATCCGATGGTGGTAGAACGCATTTATTACCAAAAAAAAAATCTTTGCATATGTAATTTGGTATGTAAACAATACAGTGACATTTAGGCAACTAGCAAATTTGTGCGATATCAACGATGGGAGTGATGAAAATACGCTTACATTTGATGAAGGGTTTGAAGAATCAAACCTAGATGCAGCCCTTGACAGAAGGTACGACTTTTTTAACTATTTAAGACAACAAAGTATTATTTCAAAATTTCTCTGCATATATACATACATATATTTACATCTTTAAATTCACTAATAAAAATATTGACAAGAATTCATTGCATTTCATTTAACTTAAAATCTATAAAACTAAAACAAATTCGCAAGGAGTATCACATATAAAATTCAAATCAGATCATTTCTTATTCTAATTACAAGTAAAATAAAAACCAAAAGCAAATTAAAACAAAAATCCAGTTTCAGTGAAAACCGTTTAGTACATTGTTTGCAATGTTCCTGATGTAAATTCTTCGTGCTCGTTTTTATAAAACCCTTGTACACTCTACAGCAAAATGTTACCGATGCTCTGCCGCATGTACAAGGGTTTTCTAAAAACGAGCACGAAGAATTTACATCAAAAACATTGCAAAAAATTCACTAAAAGGTTTTCACTGAAACTCACTGTAACGTTTTAAAAAACTGTCGCTTGATCTCGTTCCGGCGTACTGCTGGAGCAGGAGAAGAAGCCAATGTTGATACGTGGTAACATTGACGACGATGGTGACGGTGATGACGGAATGTCTGTTACCGGCAACGTCAAAAGTCCATGTGGACGCCTTAGAAGACAGCGCATTTACCGAAACTGTTTCAGCGGTCCGTAACCCACATGAACCGTGTGGTCGTTTAAAAAAATCTCACATCTTCCAAATATTTCGTCCATTTGCTCCATTTAGGGAGCAAAGCACAGGCTGGCCCCAGTTCTGCTGTTGTTGTCCCGTGCCGCCTTATTGGTCTGGAGAAGACTGAGCATCTTCGACTCCAAACACAGCGGCGTCCTTTCATTCCTGGAAGTGGATTCATAAATATAATTTTTTCAAACATATATTTCTTGAACCTACCGAGATGCACATGGACACCATGTCTTCTAACACGTTCGCGTATGCCAACCTCTTCTCTTTGCGTGCTCGAACTCCGTTTTCCGGGCGAGGTGGCATCTCAAAAACCTAATTGTCTCCTCACGTGACCATTTCTTTCGCATTTTTTCTTGCATTCTGAAATAACAAACACGTTTTAATTCATAATTTTATGTGAAATATACGAAGCGCAAATTTTACTTACCCTTGTTCCATTTTTATTTGTTTTGTTTATGTATCCATAAAACAAACAAGATTTGACAGTTGATTGAAATTTCCCAAGTATTTTTCCAGAGCCCATTCACAATAGAGCGGTTTTTTTGCTTCACAACACTACATCTCAGGTCGGATATCATATAACCGAGTTGGCTCAACTCGCATATTTTTCCGAGTTAGTGTTGTTGTTTTACATGTTTTTTCTTATCCTACCTAGTGTTTTTTGCAACTAGGTTACAAAAAAAAACGGGCCTAATATTGAAATTTATCAAAAACATTTAGCCAATCTGGTTCACATCACCAATGTTGCCAAAGACTCAGATGAAATAGTTTTCCTTGGTGATTTCAACTTAGCCAACATATCTTGGTCATATCACGGGAAGAATTTACTACCGCGTAACTTCCGGTCTGATATTGACAATCAATTAAAGTACCTTGTTATCTCATGATTTAAATCAACATAATGCAATTTTAAATGATAATGGTAGAATACTGGATTTGGTGTTTGCTTCTAACGATTTAAACCTATCTTGTGAGGAATGCTTACACCCAATTTTGAGTAATAGCTTTCATCACAAGGCGATCTTTATTGGCATTAAATTTTACAATTTTGAAAATGTAGAATTCAATTTTTTAGCTGAGCGTGACTACTCTAAGGCGGACTACGTGGCGATAAATAACTATTTAAACTCTATTGATTGGGCGTTTTTAAGTAATTCGAATTGTCCAACTGTTTCATATGAAATTTTCCGCGATAACCTTAATTTGGCTATCTCTCATTGTGTTCCATTGAAAAGACCCATGACCCGTAATAAACCACCTTGGTTTAACTTTAAACTCAGTAATTTAAAAAACATAAAAAATAAGGCCTTAAAGAAATTTAAGAGAAGTAATTCTGTGACTGATCGTCTAAATTTCTCCCGTTTAAGAAAGGACTTCGATTGTCTCCATAGCTTTTTATTTAGACATTATATGTATAATGTCGAACTTAATCTAAAATCCAATCCATCGGGTTTCTGGCACTTTATCAACTCCAGAAGGAAAACAAATGGTTTCCCCACTAGCTTGCAGTATAACTGCGTAATCTCCGAGAATACATTGGACTCCTGTAATTTATTTGCAAACGCTTTTGAAAGCCGGACGCAACTCGACGTTATCTATACAGACTTCTCCAAAGCATTCGATAAAGTCAACCACTTTGTACTTTTGAAGAAGTTGGAGTGTCATGGCGTTGGCGGCAATCTGCTTGATTTCTTTGCAAGCTTTCTAACCAGTAGGAAACTCCTTGTCAAAATTGGATGTGCAACATCAAGTGATATTGTCGACGCAATCTCAGGTATACCGCAGGGTACTCATTGTGGGCCACTCTTGTTCTTGTTATTCATTAACGACTTGCGGGAATGCTTTAAGTTCACTAACTGTCTACTGTTCGCTGATGATGTGGAGCTTTTCTCTATTGTACGGAACTACTCAGACAGTTGCAAAATGCAAAAAGATCTCGATGCACTTGTAAAATGGTGTAAATTAAATCGGTTACATCTGAATATAAATAAGTGCTACGTTGTTACATTTTCTAGAAAGACTACGAATAACATTATATATGAATACGAGTTAAATAGCTGCAAGATATCTAGGTGTGACGAAATGAAAGATTTGGGTGTTATCTTTGACTCAAAACTTACGTTTTCGAAACACATCGACTATATCGTGTCTAAATCTTTTGCAATGTTAGGGTTTATCAGAAGGAACACTAGAGAGTTTAAAGATCCATTTACTTTGAAATCACTCTATATTTCACTAGTCAGGAGTCGCCTCGAATATTGCTCTCTGATATGGAGTCCCTATTACGACATACATTCGCAAAGAATAGAACGCGTTCAAACATTTTTACAAAGTTTGCTTTGTACAAGTTACCGTGGCATAGTTACCTTCCCTCTTATGTTGGGAGACGTAAATTACTAGGTTTGCAGTCCTTGCATGACCGAAGAACGTATTTCTCGATAACTTTATTAACTGTACGTGCCTTGCAAATTTACTCAAAATATATATTTCACCACGAAACTTAAGGAATAATCGGTTGTTTGAAACTGAACCACACTTTACTACTTACGGTGATAATGAACCAATTGCTAGGTGTGTTAGGCTTTGTAATACCTTTTCTAGAAATATTGATTTTGCTTTAGATATAAATAAGTTTAAAATGAATTTGTTTTTGCTATTCAATTAACTAGTTTAATTAGTCCTAATTAGTCTGTAAGAATTAAGTTCTGTAGACTGTATTAAATAAATAAATAAATAAATATTATCATAATAAAAAGAAATTACAATAATTTCCAAAATAATTTGTTTTTTATTTAACCACCCTTTACCAACTAAGTTAACATTACATTTAGTAATGAGATGAAATGATATTCTGTATATGAGAAATCCAAAACAAAAGAACTTGATAACAAATTAAAATCTATAACAGCTCTATAAATAGAACCATTAGCAGCATTACTCGTTTTTACCAAGTCCCATGAATAGTATCATGAGTCCTTAGAAGTTTCAGAGGAATTTTAAAAAACATTCGTTCGAGTAAGTCAGGACAATTTATTGCTCCACGTATTATGTTAAAACAAAGACCCACATTGCAGAGATTTAGAGGTCGTGCAAATTGCAAAGAACGAAGAGCAACATTTTTTCGCTAAATTCTATTAATTTGGCATGTGTGGTAAGGTCTCCAGATAATTATTGCGAATTCTACTTTAGAGCGTACAAGCACTACTCTAAGATTAGTAACTTCCGTAACAGTGTCCAATTGAGACGCCCCGATATTATAAAAGGTAGGAATAAGGGAGCGGGACTTAGAATATAATACATGGGACCCGTTTGTAACCGACTTGCAAAAGAACGCTCCAACTCAGATAAAACTTTCCTTAGTTGCAAAAGCAACCCTGTTGGAATCTTTCATGAAAGATGCGCTTGGTGTAGTGCTATTTAAGAACGGAAAATAACTGTGCAAACAAATTTAAGGTTGACGTAGTTATATCTCTAAAAATACTATGGAAATAAAAATGAATTAGGTCTTAAACCGAAATTTCTCATGTATTTGGCTCATTCACAATAGCGCAGTTTTTTCACTTCCCAATACTACATCTCAGGTCGTATATCATTTTACTAAGTTGGCCCAAATCGCATATTTTTCCGAGTTAGTGTTGTTGCTTTACATGAAAATCGTTATCTTAACTAGTGTTCTTTTGCAACAAGGTTACAAAGAAACGGGCCCATAGAAACATTTTTTTACATTTAGTTCTAATATATTTTTACGACACCAATTGGAAACATTATCTAAGTGCCTTTTGAAGGTTCAAAGAGTCTGCAGGACACGATTTCGTAGATTATATTTTAAACGAAAGTGAGCCTAATAAACTTCCCGAAAAATTTGGACACCGTCGATTTATTAGATATAGACCTGTAGTTACCAATATTGTTCTTGTTTCCACTTTTAAGATAGGTTTTATGAAAGTAACTTTCCAATCCAAAGATAGACAGTTCTTGAACAAATACGAAGATAAACCTACAACATCGGTTTCAGTAGATGATTTAATTTGCTGGATCCCATCTAGTGCATCCCCTGGCGTAACGGAAAGAAAACCAAATGGAGGGATCAGTATTCAGAGAAAAATCACCAAACAATTCAGAATCTAATTCGAAATTTGAGGTAAAATAATTCGCAAATAGATTAGCAGCATCCAAAGAAAAGTGGGCTTGTTTATCATTATAAAAAAACTTCAGAAGGTATGCTGTAGGATGATTTCTTTGACTTAACATACCGCCAGAAAGCTTTAGGATTTAGATCTGCCTCAAATTTAAGAATATAGTTACTCCTTAGGTATTTACTCAAAAATTTAAACTCCTTAGAGTATTGCAAGTATTTATTTCTATGGAGCGGGGCATTCGAAAGTTTACATTTTTTATAAAACTTGTTTCTCAAACTATTCAGATTTTTAGTCAGTATGCCACGGAACTCTATAACAACACTTTTCGATTATTGGTATGGGATTAATGAATCCCAGTCTTGAAATTTAACTGCATCTATTAAAACACCAAAATCTCAAACTCATTTCGAACTAAATCGGAACTGATTCGGAACTGTTATGGGAATAGTGCCTTCCTGAACTAGTCCTGAACGAGCAGAAACGAAGACTTGTACATACAAATTTAAGAAAGAGGTAATCAAAATTTTCTACTCTTTAATCCGGATTTTGTAGAAAAATAAAGTATGGAGATCTGTAGTTCATTCAATTTTGGTTTAATAAAGATCAAGTGACTCAAAATTCACGTTGATTTCTGATCATTTTCTTCCATATTTTAAAGCATTAGTTCAATCTGGTAACTCAAACTACAAAAGTACAATCCATTAAAAAATCCTTCATCCACCAGATCGTTATATTAATTGCTTAAACGCAGTAACGGCACTTTATCAGGCACTAGTTGAGCAGTTTCTGTTGGGGCTACGAGGCATTAAGTTGTTTGTAATCTTTAAATTAAATAAACTATTATAAAGTTTAATATCTTGTGATTTTCTTGGGCAAGTTGATTCGTAATTTCTATTTCTTTAAGTGTGGGATCATAGATCCTTTAACTGGCGCCCGAGCAGGGACCAGAAGTGAAAGTGAAAAAATAATCATAAATAAAAGAAATTAAAAGCCTGGAAAATATTGTAGCATAAATAAGTATCTTTTTTGCAGGTCCCTGCAAAGGAAAAGGCCAGGAACGAATTAAAGTAAAAAGCTTTGGAGCTTTAGTGGCGTTTGCAAAAGCAAATAAAATTTGTTCAAACAAGACAATAGATGCACCTGTGGGTTTTGTAGTGAGTATAACCTGATTATACACAAATCATATTTCCTTCTTTTAACAGAATGGAAGATTTTATGACTACTGTTACCAATTTGACTGAATCTGTCAATGCCCTATTGGAGAAGATAACCACATTAGAAAGATGTATTTCGTATTTAGATGCGGTAAGTTCAAGGTACGCCACGACTGCCACCTGAGGTTCCGATAAAGCTGAACTTGTAGAGGGGGTTGTAGACCAAGCACCTGTAAGAGAAGCAGATTTGAAACAAATAAGCCGTCTGCCCAATTGCGTAAAAGCACTCGGCGAAAATTATCCTTTCCTACTTTGCTATCGTAAGGGGTAGGCCTTTATTCCGAGCTATAATGCAACATATCCGACAGAAAATACGTGGCTCCGCAGATTCTTCTCTGGTATCATACAACCTATTCGATAACTGGTCGAAAATTAACCAGTGCCTCTCACTCTACTACGTGGATAAGAGTGATATCCGCACTCTGGAACACCAGTCGCTCCAATTACAACAGAGGGGATCCGGAATTGATTAGTTTTATGCTGTGGTGAACCATCACTTATCGAAACCGAGCAATAAATGTCTTCATCCGTGGGCTAAACGGGGAGTTGTGCAGAGAGTAGTGGCTTCCATTAATAACCTTTCACCATCAAGGCCCTCGTATGGAGGCACCCTGTCAGCGATTCCAGCAAAGCCCATATGGCTCCAGCAGGATCTCAGGCCGCAATTCGAATCTCGCGAAAAATTCTCCGGGCATATTCGTGTCCCACCTTTCTCTGCGCTACAATCGAAAACTTCAACCGTGGAGAAAATGGGCATTGCGGGTTTATGCAAACACTCGCTGTAAATTACATGAACCGTCCTAATGCAGACAATTTTCCCCGTAAACCGCAAAGACTATTCCTCTACTTCCGACACAAATCAGGTAGAAGAGAGCAATAACGGTGAGGCTTTTTTTCTGGAGGACATCTAGCATACCATACGTAAAATACGCACTTCCTTTTTGACACTAGGGCTAATAAGAGCCTTATTTGTGAGGAGGTCGCAACAGGAGGCGACCCGGTAGAGGAAGTATTTACCGTGCACTCGGTAGGAGGAATAGTGCAGATAGAGAAGTCTCTCAAGGACATGGGCCATAGCTTCAATATACTCTTATTTGTGCTCCCTTGACCAAAGTCTTTGACGGTATCATTGGAGATGGGACTCTGAGGATGCTAGAGGTCGTGGTCGACAGCCAGAACTTCCAATCAGGTAAATTACTCTGTGGGAAGGACGTATCTGCCGCAATTAAAAAACGCTTGGTTTTTTCAGCTTACTCCATTTTTAAATATGCGAATATAATATAAAGCACAGTCATCGACTGACGCTCTTCGCGTAAAGTTGCACGTACAGTGCTTTTGGTGATCTTCTTTTATTGATTTTCGTTTCCCTTGTTATTTGGCTTATACACGTTATTTGGCCCCCCCCCCCCCCCCCCCTTCCGGGGTACCCTATCTTGGAGATAACAGGTTCGCCCTATTGTCCTCAAGTCCAACATTCAAGAGAAAAACCACTCAACATATTACAACCAATTCATTCCCAACTTTACCTACCCCTCAAAAAGATAACCCAAAATATTAATCGGTAAATCTCCAGATGAAGACAAAATATCCTACCCCATCCAAAAACAACCTTCCCAACGTCCTTAAAATTCGATTAATTTGCTTGTACAATAACATATTCAATACAGGCATATACTCGCAAGAATGGAACATATCCTCTATCCTTCCTATTCCTAAGCCAAACAAACAAAGTTCCTTAATAGCCAGTTATAGGCCAATATCCCTTCTTCCGTGTATGTCTAAAACAACAGTATAATTTGAATATAAGCAATTTTTTAACAAAGCTTTAAAACCATTCGAGAGCTGGGAGATCATATTTACTGATGGATCGAAAACTGACACCAATATTACGTTTGCTGTGACAAACAAGTCTGGTGGTACCTTTTCTGTCGGCACCTTGCCCCCATACTGTTCAGCATTTTCAGCCGAAGTAGCTACTCTGCTCGAAGCGGTATTATGTGCCTGTCGCAACAAAGGAACGTACGTGATACTCGTATGCACTGATAGCAGATCAACAATTGATGGTGTATCAATTATTCATAATTGTTTCTTTTGTAAATAAATAAAAAAATAAAAAAGCAAGTTCCAGCTTACTACATTTTTAAATAAAATCAGCGATTCACCACCGCAAGGGGGATCCTCCCGATTTATACAAATAAAATAACTGCAATTCACCACCATTAAGGGCCCCACTCCTGAGAATAATGGAGAATGGTGACGCATTGAGTGTACATTTAATCACGAGGCTGATTAGAAATAGCAAAATATCGAGAAATTGAACACTTACTGTCTCCTCTACCGGAGAAGTAAGTACTCGTAGGGCCACACTACTATGTATGTCAGTGAGACAATTGATGATAATGTAATATGCCAGGACAGTCATCGACTGATACCCAACGCGTACGGTTGTGCTTAAGGTGATTTCAGTATTTCGCAGTCTTTTGAGTAATTTTCTCTCCTGTTTTGACAGCAAAGACAATAATAAATTTCCTTCCATCGGTAAGCCACGTGTGCTTCTACTGACTGTGTATATTTCATAGGCAATAATGTCCCTTGAGGGACCCCCTCTTGGGCAAAACAGGCTCGCCCTGTTATCAAGCCCAAAAGCAAAAAGAAAAAAGCCACAATCTATAACTAAAGACTTGTTTCCCGCTTTACCATTAATTAAGAAAGAAAACCCAAGATTTTTAGTGGCAAGTGCATCAAACTCAATAAAACCTTTAAACAAGTACTCTTGCTTTGCTGTGCATAAAGCTTTAAAATCTATTAGTTCAGAAATCATCAATATTTCCGAACTAAAAGACGGAAATTTATTAATTTTTGTTAAAAACGATAATATCGCAAACAAGTTTTGTAAAACAACTACTTTACATGGAATATGTAATGTAAAAATTGAGCTACATAACAGCCTGAATTACTCAAAAGGCACAATCTACGCACCATGTCTTAATGATATTTCTGAAAATGAAATTATTGAAACCCTGAAAGCCCAGGGTGTTGTGCCAGTTTTCAAATTTCCAAAATATGTTAATGGCAAGCCAGTACCTAGCGGAGTAGTTTTACTCACTTTTGATATACATATATCAATTGCCTGAGAAATTGGAAGTGTCATGGTATACTACTAAAGTACGCCCATACTACCCAAATCCCATGAGGTGTAAAAATTGCCAATTGTTCAGCCACACAGCAAAGCGATGCAATAAAAGTGCTCTCGCACTTTCTGTGCAAACTGCTCTGGCAGCCACTCCGCTTCCAGTAAAACTTGCCCAAAGTTCATTCAATTGAAACAAGTAATAAAGATCAAAACAGATAGTAAGTGCTCTATGCGCGAAGCGATCAAAATGCAAAAAATGCAAATACCACCACCTCTTAACGAGACCCCTCTTTCCTTTTCTAATGTTATCAAAAAATCAAACAATACTCGTACACAACCAAACCAAAACAATAATGAAACCCAAGCAGAACAAATACGTTCGAGCAACAACAATACCCATATTAATATTACGAATGACGAAACAATAGAAAACAACGCAAGTCAAACAAACAAATTAAATACCAGTCAAACCACTTTTCCAGTCGATGACTCAACAACAACAACAATTATCTCAAATTTTCTTACCCAACTTACCTCTCCTGATACTCCCGCATCCATTTTCCCTCCCTATCCTACCTCCCTACAGACTCCCAAAACACAAATGAAATATGATTAAAATATTACAATGGTATATAAACGGACTATTTAATAATTACCCTGATTTAATTAATGAATTTTCTCCTGAAATCGCTGCTTTACAAGAGACCCATCTCCCTGCTAATAAGATAGCGTATTCTCCTAAAAACTACACAAGTTACTTTTTTAATAGCAGTCAAAACACTTCCTGTAAGCAAGGCATTGCAATTCTCGTTAAAAACTCCATCAACCATAAGCCCATCCCGGTCACTTCTGGCATTTCCTGCTTGGCGTTGGAAATTGATATAGGCTCCAAAATCACTATTGTCAATTGCTACATCCCGCCTCATCAGAACTTTACTAATAGGGACCTTGGTAATATCATCAACACTGTTTCTGCCCCAACTGTTTTGTTAGGCGATTTTAATGCTTGGAGCCCGCTGTAGGGTTCTCCTACTAGTAATAAAAGGGGAGAAATCATTGAGAATATAATACTTTCTCACAACCTAGTCGTGCTTAACGATGGATCACCCACTCACTTCTCCACTCATAAAACGTTTACCCGTCCCGACATCACCCTTGCCTCCACACCAATTGCACCCAAACTTTCCTCTAAAACAATTGACGGCCTCCATAATAGTGACCATTTTCCGATTATCACCTCCATTTCCATCCCTAATTGGTATAAAGTAAGACCCACATCAAAGTTCTTAACAGAAAAGGCAGATTGGACAAACTTTCAGCGTCTTTCTGTTTTATTTTCGAACAACAAACCTCCGCCAAAAACATAAATGCTGAAGCTGCCGCTATAAAAAGAATCATCCGATCAGCAGCACATTGTGCGATACCCCAGTCCAGTACCAAGCATTTCAATGCTAAATTGCCATATTGGTCAAATCTCCTAACAATTTTGAGGAACAATAAAAAAACATTATGGTCCAAATACAAACAATCCAGAACTGACAATAATTTCATAAGCTATAAAAAAGCGAACGCGGTGTTTAGAAAAGAATTAAAATCTGCCAAACGAAAAGCTTTAGAAACACTCACCGCCAATATCAACCCACTTTCGAGCACACAAAAAATTTGGTCAGGTATTGAAATTCTTAAAGGCTCCTCACAACGATCCAGCATACCATTTATACATTCAGCCCAAGAACCTATTTATAATCCTCATGACATTGCTCAGAAATTTGCGGACACATGGTCAGATAATTCCAAAAGTCAAAATTTTCACAATGATTTCAACACTTTAAAAAGCCAAACAATCTCTGAAAACTACAATAACCCATTTCCCTCACCCAGAGCCGTCCAAGCTCCGTCCTACACGATCTCTTTAATGGTATACCACAGGGATCACCTCTTTCTGTTGCGTTATTTACCATTGCGTTCAATGAAATCAGTACCATAATAAGTTCTAGTGGAGATGTCGAACACTGCATCTATGCCGATGATGTTTTAATAATTTCTCAAACTCAAGATCTAAACCAAGTAAAACACATATTTTTAAATATATTGAATAAAATACGCAATTGGTCAAAAACTTCAGGCGCTAATATATCGCCTAGCAAATGTAAAACTTTTCATATATGCCGGAAACAAAAGTGCTCCTTTCCTAATATATCCTTTTCTAACGTTGATCTCCCACATACTAATAAATTAAGAATCTTAGGACTTATATTCGACAATAAATTAACTTTCAAAGAGCATTGTAAATATGTTAGAGTAAGTCTTTTTTCTAGATTGAATATAATTAAATTCTTGTCTTCTAAATACTGCTTAGTGCACACAAATACTCTTGTCAATATAACAAAAGCTTTAATATTATCTAAAATTTACTTCGGACTTTGTATTTACGGACATTGCGCTAATACAAACATTAAGCCCTTGAACGCACCCTACCACGCAGCAGCCAGAAGAAGTATTCGCGCGTTCCCAACGTCACCAATTAAGGCAATTCTATCTGAAGCTGGATTACCACATATAAACTACCGGACCATGCGTAACACCATGATGCTCTATACGAAATCTTAAGACTAGTCGTAAGCCGTCTACTATTATGCGTTGCTTAAGTCTAGTTCAACAGCTGAACATCGCAACCACACCATCACTACTTAAAATTTCAGGGTGTTCTCCAGAGCGCTTCCAAATTCATCACTCATCAACATCCTACTAAAGTACCCAAAAAATTCTACCAGCAGTAATGAGTATAAACAAATGTTTAATGAGGTGTTAGAGTCCTTAAATGATGATTGGAACTTGTATTATACGGGCGGATCCAAGTCTGATACCAGCACGACGTTTGCTGTGACAAACCAGCTAGGTGTTACTATTATGGTCGGTTCCTTGCCATCCTACTGCTCGGTATTTACTGCCGAAGCAGCCGCAATATTTGAGGCAGTACAATTTCCTTCCCGAATGGGAAATAAATGCATTATATGTACCGACAGTAGATCTTCAATTGAAGCTATATTCAATTCCAATAATACACCTTTAATATCCAATATCCAATATTCGTGGCAACGAAATTGCCGATAAAAAAGCGAAAGAAGCTTCCAAACAACCACTTCACTTCTTTGACTATTTCACCGATAAAGATATACGCAGACTTGTTGAAACATACGTAAATGAAATCCAAGCAAGAGAATGCGTATTATGCGGATCAAATGATGTCACGGTAATACACCTCCTCGATACCTGCCCGGCACTTCAACAAGTCAGAGCTAATCTTTTTTCTAACAAAAAACCTTCTTCATATCTAGAACGGACTGATGACAGTAACATAGAAATCATATCTAAATATATTTCGCTTTGCAAATTAAATATTTAGTTTAATTACACTTCCAAACATGCATCCATTTAATTTTGCTTTGAAATTTATCTTTTATATTGTATCTAATTTTACGTTTCTTAATAGCTCGATCTCAAATGTGAATATAATAGACTAAGATTTTATAACATAAGCTGAAGGTCCTGGCAGCCAGTGCTTTATATCTATAAGTGGAACGATTATTTATAATTATTTCTCTTTTAAATAAATAAATAAAAAAATAATATGCCAGGAATCCCTGGATGTAATTAAGTCTCTTGTCAGAATTTCCGGTGAAAATTAACACGTATGTTAGTTGGAAATTTGTTGATGAAAACTGGATACTGAACTCCACAAAACGCGCTTATGTTAGTTGTAAATTTGTTGACGAAAGCTGCATACTGAACTCCACAAAACACGTATGCCGCCTACATCATGCGTTATTGTTGCGATGTCTAGCTCTGCTTAATAAATTTCGGTAGGCCTGAGCACAATTGTCGGTGTCCGTTTTGAAATTGGTTCTCATGTCGTTATGTGGTGTTAATTATATGCAGCATCCCCAGAAAGTAGAAAGTAGTATATGTTCATTCCGAACAAATGCATTCCTAAATGATCCTCAAACTCTCCAAATGGCGAATGAGAGAATAATGCAAGAATGATCAACAGCGCCAGCATGTATATTTTTTTTTTAATTTTTTATAAACTACCCGCCAACGAACAGCAGCCCCTCAGGAGACAACAACAACAATCAACAACCCACACAACATTGAAAACATAAAGTTACACAGGTCAATATACAATAAAATATCCACATAAAATTGTTAATTGTTATATTCGAATTGTAAATTAAAGATAATTTTATAACGTTGAATTAAAACCCATTTATTATTTTTTTAATCGGAATCGGCCAGGAATTGTTGACATAACCCGACAGTTATGGTATGACTCATGCTGTAAAGTAGCTACGATATGCAAGTCCGGAAAATATCCAGCTTCCTTACAGTGTGATGATAACCCTGTTTTGGTAATAGCTATTGTTTCTTAACTGTAATTTTGATTTGTGTGTGAAAATCCTTGAGTTTAGTTTCGATTTTGTTGGACTCACAAAATTTCTGGCATATATCTTATTGCCTTATAAGTCTTCTAGTTTAGGTTTACTTAATAATTACGTAAGAAAGTTTTAGTTTGCCTTTTTAATTATGTCACTATTCTTTTTATCGTAAATGCAGTAACTTTCTGACAGGACCCTTCATATGAAGTTAATGGCTGTGTTCATTAAAGTCTTTCTTCCATGCTATGAATTAAAGCTTAATAATCTTCCTGATGCTGCAGGTATCTTATACCACAATAGTTAATTTCTTGTAGCGCCTTATTTTCAGGGTGTACAGTAGGGTGTCTCAAAGTTGTATGGAGGAAAATATTTAAACGAATTTCAAAACGCATACCCCCCTAAAGTTTTGTTTTGATGTGAAAAGTATCCTCCGAGAATTTCAAGCCCCTAGGACCACGCCTTCCCGTGCCGAAATTCATTTGAAGTTGCGATTTTTCCTCTCTGATCAGCGCAATCTTGTATTATATCATTCTTGGCTGCAACTCTATCTTGTACATATGTATATAAGAGCTATAAGGCTTCTCAAGTAATGGTACTTTTATTTATGAGCGCGTGCGAAAAAGAGAACAAGCAAGAGCATGAAAACATATTATTCTGAATTACTTGGTTGGATCAGTTGTCAATTAAGGATTGTTGTGCGATATTATTAAAATAGCAAGTGTGTTTCTCATCATTCACAATGTCTCGGAATTTACGGAGTTCTAATACAGAAATATATTTAATAGGAGGCCTAAAACATCAAATAACGGATTCGAAGCTTCCACCTAATGAACAAGTTCTTGCGGTTTTGTTCTATAACATACGAGTAGTTAATTTAACTATCAATGAAAGCGCAAATCTCACTTGTCGCGAGTGCAATATTTTTTGGAATAAAGCGCGTATACCTACAAAATCGTTACCGAATTCAGTAAAAAAACTTGTGAATTTACATCAAACTTGGAGGACATTACAAAAAGATGCAAGAAAAACAGAGCAAAGATATAAGCAGCGTGAGCAAGAATTCATCGCCATACTGGACAACTTATTTGATATAGCACATGTTGATGCACCTCAATTAATAAAAATAGAGGAGGACAGAATATTTCTGCAGCGTCAGAGAGAACCACATGGACCTGGACATTTTGCTGAAGTGGATAAACAACTGACTCAAAAAGAGAATAGAGCCCAACTTAGAGCTATTGAAGAAGAAAATCGTAAAATTAAAAATACTTTAGCATCAACTTCCTATGGATCATACGAACCTTTGCAAGATTGTTCTTTTTCTGATAGTTTATCAGACACTGTTGAGGAAACGCCAGTTGGCTTATGCAAAAAAATCAGGAAGTGAGATTTTATCACCCCCAAATTAGTAGCTGCATTAGACAGATGCCAGTTAAGTATGAGAGAATCTATGTTTATTCTTGAAGCTACAATTGAAGCGCTAGGCCATAATTTAGATGAATTTACTATAAGCAAATCGTCTATACAAAGAATCAGGATTGGAAAACGTAAACAGCGTGCTGAAGCCATAAAATTTAATTTCCAAAACGAAGTACCAGAAGTTGTGACTGTCCAATGGGATGGTAAGCTGCCTGCTTTGAATGCCAGAAAATCTAAAGAAGAACGCCTCCCTATTGTAATTTCGTATAGCGATAAAGACCAACTTAATGCTGTGCCCAAACTGGAGCATTCAACCGGCAAAGAACAAGCGCAAGCTGTTTGGCAAGCTATTACAGACTGGAATCTGGAAGATAAAGTGTTGTGACACTACAGCATCAAATACAGGACACATCAATGGTGCCTGTGCGCTGATTGAGCAAAAGCTTGACAGAGAATAGGTTGTTTTTGCTTGCCGTCATCATGTTCTCGAGCTTATATTAAAAAACGCATTTGCAGTGAAAATCAGCCAATTAACAACTAGCCCAGATATCCCAATGTTTAAAAAGTTCAAAAATGAGTGGAACAGCGTTGATCCTAAAAAAATACAGTGCTATAGAGAAAAGGTGGAATCATGCTTTGCAGTTTCAGAAATTAAAAGTCTCATTGAATTTTACCGCACTGAACTCACTAAAACAATAATCCGAGATAACTATCGAGAGCTGATAGAGCTGTGTATCATATTTTTAGGTGGAGATATTGGAAATGAAATCAAGATAAAACCTCCAGGTGCTTTGCACCAAGCTCGTTGGATGGCGCGAGCGATATATGCCCTGAAAATATGTTTACTTTGTTCTCAGCTGAAAATAACAGTTGAAGACAAGACAGCACTTTTAGATGTATGCTTATTTATTGCGTCGACCTATGTATGTCAATGAAGTCAATAAAGGCGTACGAAAAAATTGATGAAAGCATCTCCAAAGCAGCTTTACAGAAGCTCAGCCAGCATTTGTGGTATTTGACTGAAGAATTAGCAATATTGTCTCTATTTGACATTAATGTGAGTGAGGACGAAAGAGTGAAAATGGTGGCCAATTAACAAAGGGAAAGTTCATCGGGCCCTGGTAAGTTCCAAAGGAATTATTAACTTCTGTTTATGTTAAAAAAAAAATTAAACTTTATTTTAGAGAAAAATATTGCGGATTTTGTGTCAATCAAAAGTATGTCGTTGTTCTCCCGTTTAAAAATTAAGGACAATTTTCTACAGGAACATCCTTCTTTATGGCTAAATAATTCGTCACATCTGCAATCTCAAAGATCAGTTTTGACGCTCAAAGCTGTGAACGATACTGCAGAAAGAGCTGTAAAATTAATGCAGGACTTCCATGGTTTGTTAACGGTTGACGAGGAACAAAAGCAGTTTTTACTGCAGTGTATTCAAGAACATAGGAAAATCTACCCAGATTGTAAAAAACAAACATTAAAACAAAAATTTGAAATATGAGGGGGGTTGTTAATATCTTATCACGGCTTTGCTATATTTTATCTTGTATTTTAATGTTATCAGTATATATTTTGAAATCAAAGTTTATAGTTTGACATCGAAAGGGTAAAGTGTGGAATTTGATAGTTTTCTGCATTCAGAAAAATTCAATATTTTGCGTAAACTTTCATATAAGGTCATTAAAGATCCTTAACATAAACTTCGAACCCAATTCGGCAAGTGTTAACGTTTAGCAAAAGGGTTAATATTTTCCACAGCTCTAGTTTTGACTAATTCGCAAAAAAAGTCCATATGCATGTTTAAATGCAATATTTCGAAATTTTGGGACACCCTAGTGCACAAGAATATAGGCAAATGCATCCTGATTGTACAATAACAATTTAAAAAAGAAAATATTCTGATCAAATCAAAATGTTACTAAAATAACTTGTGATTTATCATTATATGGTACTAAAAGATCAGCATGTCGTATGAGTGATGTTAAATAAAATTTCAAATTGAATTCGGCACGGGAAGGCGTGGTCCTAGGTGCGTGGAATTTTTTGAGGTTCCTTTTCTCATCCAAAGTAAACATTTAGGGGGTTATGCGTTATTATATTTCACAATTTCTAAATTTGGGACACCCTAATGTGCAGGTATGGCAATTTTCCATTTTTTCAACTTCGATCGTGAATTTTATTGTTTTGTTAAAATTATTTCGGGCTTTAAGTACTTGGTACATATCTTCAGTTTTGAAAATTGTAAACAAATAATCGGTATACTTCGTGAGCAAACGTGGTTCAGTGGTCGATTCTTCGTCGAATTTGGTCAATAATTCTTTCATTACTATATCTGCTATGACAGGTGTTTGCGGTGACCTTATAGGCATTCCTGAGCGCTGTTCGTACACCTATCATTGTATTTCTAATATCGATTTTCCTTATCGCAAAACTTCTCCATGGTCAATAATATAGGATCAAATCCCACTTGGAAGCCAAGATATCAAAAGCAACATCCACTGAGATGCTTGGAAATAATGAGACAACATCAAACGATGCTAAACTTTCATCGTCGAGAACATACATATGTATGTGTCTTTCACATTGTATTTTCATGGTAAAAGAATACAGACGGTGGCGATGGTTATGGTACCGTTAACCCTCTCTTGAAAATTTTGACATAATTTCTACGTCACAACAGATTTTGTTTACAAAAATCGTGTATGTATCTATACTCATGTATACTGTTTAACAATTTTAGTGTGTATTCTTTCTAACATGTATACCATCGTTTTTCCTCTCACTCCACCGGTAAATCTGGTCTGGCGTCACATCCAAGTTACTCTCTGAATTCCAGATCAATCAGCGCAATCTTGTATTCTATCAATCTAGTTGTATTTTTTTCGTTAAGTTATAGAGGATTTTAACGACTTATTTACACAAATAGTAGGACGGTGATCTTTCTGACGAACATATAGGTCTAAGAGGCGCACCTTCCTTATGGATTTTAGGTAGCCCGTATATTCTTGGGGTGTTAGCAGTTCTACTAGTCAGAGCATACGAAAGAGATCACATGGTCTTTCTAAGGCTGTCAACATGGCGGACTTAGAGCGATAGGCTGTATACGTACGTCACCTTTCATAATTGCATGATGAAAGAACTTCTGCTGCCAAGAAATTATGACATTTTTATATATTATTTATTTTATATATATTTTTTAAACTTAATATGTTTTATGATCTGATATTAAATACTATTTTCATTTATAAAAGAAAATCCCAAATGGATAAATTTAAAATCGGTCCAGCTCACCTAAATCTAATATTATTGCGAAAATTTTTTGCTGTTGTCGTAAAATATAATGAATTTTATAATTCAGATGGAACAACTACACCGCATTTTTTATGGAAAGTGATTCATACTAATGTACATATTCAAATTAATGAAATAAGAATGACATTTTACTGTTTTTCGCAAATATTTCATTTAAAAAAACATAATTATTAGATTTGGTTCAGTGGTTTGGATTAAAAAAGTTATCCATATAACCATTTTTTATAATACAGATGAGAATGGGCATACATATGCATATATAATATAATAACGTGTGAATTTTTAAGAGCTACCTGAAATTTAAAAAAAATCACATGAAATTCAGAAAAATGAGTGAAACCTTTATTTGAATCGATAGTATTGTGGCCGCCGTAGCCGAGTGTTTAGCGTGTCCGCGCTTCATTCGGAGGGTCCCGGGTTCAAATCCTGGCCGAGGCAAGTAACATTAAAAATTATAGAAAACATTTTTTTATAATAGCGGTCGACCCTCGGCAGAAAATGGCAAACCTCCGAGTGCATTTCTACACGAAAAAAACATCTCTCAAAAATAATTTGCCGTTCGGAGTCGGCGTAAAACTGTAGGCTCCTCAATTTGTGTTACAACATCTAGAGGCGTTAAATCGCACGATCTAGGCGCTCAATTGGCATACCTATTGTCTTTGTGCTGTATGCCTTGTTAAAACTACAGGTCATGCAAGTCAAACTCTACCATTTTGGGAAAAAAAGTTTGTTATCATCGCTCGGTAGGGCTCACCATTCATAGTAGCGTTGCGATTCGAATCATCTTTGAAGAAATACGACCCAATGATGCCGCGAGCATATAATCCACACCAAACAGTGACCCTTGTTGGATGCATTGGTAGCCTTTGTAATGCTTCTGGCTGCTCTTTACTCCACAAACGGTAGTTTTGCTTGTTCACGTATCCATTCAACCTGAAATGAGTTTCTTTATCTTTTCAAGAGCCCATTCACCAAAACTTTCGCGTTATGGTAAGTCGTTCAGCTTCAATTATTGCACCAGCAGTATATTGAAAGACTTCACACCTAAACCCTCTGCAAAATTTTCCACGTAGGGGGTAACACAGACCCAATTGCTGCGAACGGCGCCGAATTGACATTTCACGGTCCTCACTAACGAGGTAGACGCGATATTTTCCTTAGTTCGCATGTCCAACAATGTAAATTTGGAGCGAAATTTAGTCTCAATAGCCTGAATAGCCGCCTCAGTTGATTAAGCTGCCTATCAAATGGAAGAAGCGCGCGATGAACATCCTTAACAGAGCACGCATTTTGATAATAAAGTTCAATAATTTGCAAGCATTCGTTTGTAAGACTATTCATGGTTAAATTACACTGGCCAACAACATTTTTGTACATGGGTCGTGCGTATATTTTTTTTATTGCTTTTGCACCCAGAAATAAGAATTTGGTTTTGTTCGAATCGCTATCCGTGTTCTTCTGAATAAGCTCTCATATTATCTTTGAATTTATCCAGATGTGAATGTAACATGTGCATCTTTAGCGACATTCTACATCCGATGGCGGAAAAATTCGTAATCATGCCAGTTATCAGCTCATCATAATTTGCATCCCTATGATTTCGAAGAAAGCCATGAACTACTGCCTTAAAACTGTTCCATGCTAGTTTCTCCTCATTGCTAAGTAGGTCCGGGAAAATATCGCAGTTCATAATTTTTTTTATTTGAGGGCCAACAAAGACTCCAGCTTTCATTTTCGCCTCTGACAGCTTTGGAAAAAAAGTCTGCAAATATTTGAAAGCTTTAGACTCAATATTAAGAGCCTTCACAAATTGTTTAATAAGGCCCAATTTAATATGCAATGGCGGCATCAATATGTTTTTAGGATCGACAATTGCTTCATGTTTAATATTAAATCTTCCCACTCCATACTCAGTACGTCCAGGCCAATGTTTTTGGCGATAGTGGGCGGCATAATTTCTGCTATCCCATAGGCAAAGATAACAGGAGTGTTTGGTATATCCACCTTGCATTCCAGTAAAAAAACAAACCATCTTGAAGTCTCCAATAACTTCCCACTTGTATTCCATATATTTGATTGCAGTTAATAGCATTTTAATACTGTCATAATTTTCTTGGAGATGTATGGAATGTACCAGTGGAATAGATGGAAATTTGTTCCCATTGTGTAGTAGAACTGCTTTTAGACTTTTTGTTGAGCTGTCGATAAAGAGGCGCCATTCATTTGTATTACAAGGAATACCAATTGCTTCAAATAAACCTCTCACGTCATAGCAAAAACAGAGTCCATCTTCCTTACTGTAGAAACAAGAAAATTCTTCATGACGCTTTCTTTGCCGAGATATTCGAACATCAGAAGTAAGTAAATTTCGTTGTTTAAGCCGCGATGCTAATAACTCTGCTTTGTCTTTTGATAGATTTAAGTCTCTTATTAAGTCATTGAGATCTTCAGAGTTGATGAGATGTGGTATTCCTGGTTCAATTTGAGGAACAAATTCGGAATGTACGGATGCAGATGAACTCGGTGTTTCAAACCTGCCTTGAGGGAATAGTTGCTTTTCCAACACAGGTGGATCAGGTACAGGATTTTGTTCCGAATGTGGTACTGGAGCGGATGTCGATGGTAGTTCCGGATATATTGTTTTCCTTAAACGTTTCCCTTTCAGTGGTTCCACTACACAAAAATAGCAATCAGTGTCATGATTACTCGGTTCCCTCCAAATCCTCGGCACTGCGAACTTCATGGCTCTTTTCTCACCCTGGTACCAAACTATAATAAAACGTAAAGCATTTCAAAACAATTTCAGTTATTATGCAATTATGTATAGATATATGTATATATATATGAAACAGTTAGTACAATAAAAAAGAGAAAATAAACTTACGCTCCAGAATGCTTCTGCAAGAGTTACATGAAACATGTGGAGCCCATTTTTTGTCCTGGTTTTTAACAGGTAGACCGAAGTAGGCTAGGTAGGTCTCGCAAATCCTTGTGTTTTTAGTTAAATCAAACTTTTTTTGTCTTCTTTTAATACATTCGCCACATATATAGCAAAACGAATTAGCCGCTCGTTTACAACTTCTCGAAGACATCATCCCTCTGTGATATGCAAAAACATAGTGTCGCCCACAACGAGTGACCCAAGAAACTACAGCTTCTTAAAAAAAATTTTACTTACAAAAACGCTATCAGGTAGCTGGCATGCTTTATTGCTAGGCCTGCCAATCCGTCAGTAAAAGTTTCGATGAGTTTCTTAATATGTACTTAACGAATTGCCAAATCTACCTAAAATAATGTGTATCTGGGACCTTTTATCTCCTTTTTACTGTTTCTCAGCCACATTTTTTTGTTTTTTTTTTAAGATGAGTATGTTGTGCTTTAAGTAGATCTTTTTTCGATGCATCGCTGCATCAGGTAGCTACCCGCCGCCCTCTATCGACCGAAATAGCGCGAAAGGACCTACATTAGCCTGGTGCAAAAATGCAAAATTTTCAAATCGCTATAACTTCTACAAAACCAAATATTTTTGATTCGTAATTGCATTTTTTTTATAGAATTGAACATAGAACATTTTTTTTGTTGATCTGTGTTATAGACCAAATTGAAGATGTTTGACAGTGACTCACCGGGAAAACTCACATAGAGAAACAGAGTACACATATTAAATTAAAAACCGCAAATTTACAGAATTCGAAGACCGCAGTGTAAAACCATGAAAGAAATATGCGGATCCCTGTGTGTTGTAAAAAACTCCAAAATGCACAGCGACCTTATGATTAAATTACACGGTGATGGTTGAGTAAAATTAATTTTATGTCTTTAAATGCGCTTCTCTCTCAATGTATCCCCCAATAACTTACTTATATATATGGTAATAGTCTCTTGCTAAACAGTCGCAAAAACGTATTTATTTTGCAACGTATTTTCCCTTTTTTAATTTAAACTGCTTTTTGTAGGTGCGACAACTATATCTTTGTTTTCTTTTTTTAATTCACGTTGAGTATGCTTTCCACTTATAGAATCCGAATACCCACCACTTCTATTAGTTTATGGAAAGGTATTTGCTGTGGATGAATTTTGAAATATTATATAATAAAAAACATATTTATTTGCATGTAGTAATTCCATTGGTTTTTTAATGAATTTTGAACTTGTTGCTGTTTTTAAAACTCTCATATGCATGCACTTATCTGTAGATTTTATGGTTGAAAATAGACCTCATGGGGAACTGATTATATAAAAAAGCGGCGGTATTTATTATGTATTATATCCCACCAGACACTCAAGCCAGTGGCTATTTTTTAGTTATTTTATATCACCAAGTTCTCAAGAAAATGGCTTTCCAAATTCTGGGTGCTCAAGACGGTTGCTACTTTTAATTAGAAGAGATTGCCGATTTCAGAAATCGCCGAGCTACGTGCGTTCAAATACTTCGTCGGGTTTGCTTTGCTATAGCTGTTGCCGGGTTAGCATGCCTAATTATACATAAAACCAAAGAAGAGAGAAATCACACGTTTCTAACTTTTTCAATTTTTCAATGCGTAAATAAAAATATTTTATTTGAAAATCGGGCCGATAGGTGGTCATATAACCCATATAATATTTGCCCACAAACATGTGAAACCATAAGCGCGCAGGGTCAGTTAGTATACATGTATATATTTACTTTACGATTTGTAAAAAAATAACAAACACATTTCAAAATATGTTAGCTTCAAAAGGTTAATTTAGACTTTATGGAAGCTTTAGATCTGGGCAAAGATTTACGCGATGTACTCAAAAAGATTAGAACGAAAAGTTCTGAAAAAAGCTGAATCTCTCGAAAATCCTGAGATTAAGAGTACTTTCAGTGTTCAACACGTACATCCTTGAATTTTTAGAATGCGAATCTTTAAGAAATATTCACTTATCACGAACACATAATTAATGGCCCTTTTTATGCGAATCGACTAAAATTTAAAAGTTCATTGAGGAACTCAGCACAGCCAAGTTTAATGAACTATTTCTTCCTTCTGGACCTTTTGCTATGTTCTCTCAGTTGAAAATATGGAAAATATATCTATTTACCAAAGATTGTATTAAGCCTTCAAATTCATTAAAAGCGGTGGAACTGTGCCTTTTGAAAATTTTCTGGTTTAGAAGCGATGAAGACATTTCCAAGAAAAAGGACCAAAGAGGTAAATTTAAATCGTATAAAAAATATGGCAATACGAAATATTTACGTTACTTTGGTACTTCTTTAATTGTAGGACCGTTTGATTGGCTTAGTTACTCTGGCAATACATCGTGACTTTGGAATCATAGCTGATGAAGTCATTGATGAAATATTTAAAAACAAACCATGAAATCTCAATTTTATGATTTTATTTTGTAATACCACAAATGTTAGAATACGTTTCCAAAAAAAGATCTGATTTTTGGTTACGTCCGTATTGAAGTAAAGGTAAGCCGCATTCGCTCTCAAAGAGAAAACTATTCAAACAATGCATGAACTGATTTCTTTTGTTGACCCAGAAGCTAAAAGCACGAATAAACTTAAGAAAAACATTTGTTGAAGTATGTTTACAAACCCTTTCCATTCTAAAATTGTTTTTTTTAACTTTTGTTTTATTAAAGTAGTTCATGAAAAACCCTTTTTTTGTGTCATTATGCGCACATATTTTTGGGATCAACTGTTGTTACTGGCAAGTTGTTGCAATTAAAAATTTTTCCAGCAAGATTTTGCCACTTCCCCTCCAAAACAACTATCATTTTGGTTTCTCAATTTCCCCTACTTTGCAAGTTTTTTGGTTACATGAATACCAAACATGATAGGTTGTAACAGTTGTTACATGAACAAACTAATAGTTTCGCTAATTCCCCATAGTCAATATTCATTTAAAAAAAGGAGCAGATATATTACTTTTAACAGTTGTATCAAGAAAGTACATATGTGGAGGTCTCTTTCATCCTTTCAGTTTTCGTTTCAAATTTATTTGAAATGAAAGCTATAGTTGGCGAAAACTGTGACATTGTAAGTAAATTTGTGGATATATAATATCCATATGTACATAGAAAAAATATAATCGCTTCCATATTTTTTCTTATACATAGGTTGAGCCAACCAAGTGTTCAGGTAAGACTTTCGCTAAAAAAAAAATTCATTCGTAGTTATTATTATTTTCATTCGTATTTAATAAAACTAATGTATTTTTTCTTTCAAATGCTTTCCGAAACTGTGATTTCAAGTTTTAGAGCGACCAAATATTTCCCAGCGAGTTCTAGGCGATGAAGTTAGATTAATTTATATTAGTACAATTTTTTTTTTATTATTTAATTGGCGCTATAACCACTTAAGCGATTTTGCCCGAACTTCTCCTACAATTTGTGGTGTTCGTCTTGATGTTGTAACACAAATTGAGGGACCGACTGTTTTACGCCGACTCCGAACGGCGAAATGGTTTTGTGAGAAGTTTTTTCATTGCAGAAATACACTCGGAGGTTTGCCATTGCCTACCGAGGGGCGACCGCTATTAGAAAAAACGCACACGCTACACACTCGGCTACGGCGGCCGCCAATATATATGTATATTAGTATAAATTAACTTAATATTTGTATTTTCTCAGGAAGCAGCGTTAGGAGCGACGTTTTTGAAAGCAAGTTCCAGGTAAGAATTGATCACATCAAGTCCATCTATGCTGGCAGAATTTAACCAGTGCATTTTAAATTTACTCTCACAGGTTATTAGAGCTTTGCCAGAAGCATCATTATCTCAAACGACTAGAGGTTTTTCAAGAGCGTTTCAGGTTAGAATTAAGCAATTGCTTATGCAACAAAATGGTTATTTTTTTTTGGGGTTTTGGCTTGCATAACGCTGTATTTATATGACTTTATTTATATAATATTAATTATACCGTGGCTTGCACTGCTGGCGGATTCGACCCAGCTTTTTATGCACGGATGGATGAGTTGATGGACTTCGGCTTAGCCTTAATCGCGTAATTATGTAATAATACTATAACTGGAGCTAGAATTAAGATATCTAAGTTTGCATATACATACACTGAAATCATACCTGTTAAGTCATGAGTACTACTCGTACTAAGTAGCAATTTAAGGACTTTGGCTTTCCAGAGTAGTACTCAATACTTCTCAAGTACATTACATTTGTATCAATTACTACTCGAGTACAAGTACTTGTAATTGGAAAATATTTGGAAATACCATCAAGTACTGAAAGTACTTGTACTCGAGTCCTAAATTCAATTCAGCTAGAAAACAGTTACGTATTCATTATAAGTACTTTAAAAAGTATTTGTATTGAGTACTAATTGTACTTGAAATTTAACAGGTCTGGCTGAAATATGTTATTTTTTTAAATTAAAAATATAGAAAAATTAAATGAAATCAATGTAAATTTTTCTGATAAAAGATTTGCACTCAGTAATATATTTAATTAATATGGGATTATTATATTTCATACATAATTTAGCAGAAAACACAGAACTCCTTTCTGGCTTCCATTGAGCGACATTCCTCATTGTCAATACCACTCAAAATGTCTCGTGGAAACTGATGCCTCCATCGTAACTGAGGATAACTTCAGCATAGAGAGCGATATATACCCCTTACACGAGGACGCGGTCGAGTATATCGCTGGCTATATTATCCCCAAGCTTAAGTTACCTGATGTGTAGTCCACAGATAATACGTTTACGTGGGTTGATGAATTGTCGAAAGGCGGATTAATAAAGCCTAATTGCGCTTTTGTGAAGGAGTCATTCTTCCTGGAACGAATTTTTATAAACATGAATGGAGCTAAAATTTCTCGCGGTCAAAACTATTTGCAAGAAACGGTTAATGCATTAAAGGCTTCCCTTTGCCGCAAATTGCAATACAAATTTTTTTTAATTGTAGAATACATTTCCGCATTAAATATTTGAATAAATCTTCGAAGTCAAGGAAATTCACAATGTTCAACGTATTTACGCCTATCAATTAAATTTATACAGTTAAACAGAGATATTTTTATAGGAAACTCCACCGATGGAGGAAACTTTTTATTTTTGTATATATTGGCAATAGTACCCAAAAAGTAATAAAAATACTACTCATTTTCCCCCTTTTTCTATTACTCTTAAATGTATAGCCGCTGTCGGCATGCAGAAAAAGTGAGGTCAAGTCAGTGACTTCACCTTATTTCATTACACCATGGGTTTAAGGAATTCATTTTATTGAGGGCGATTTTTCGGTTGTTATTGAATATATCTTGGCTGTTTTAAATTTTCGATTATGATTTTTCTTTGTGTTTTGGCTGTACAAGGTTCTACTTGTATATTTGCTGTTCAGCCCCATAATGAATGAACGAACAGCTTCTAGGTTCATGGCTTCACGGTTTCCCTAATGTGAGATTTCGATTTTGAAAAGTTCAATATTGGGATATTTACCTATTAATTTCGCTATGGTATTCTGTTAGATTAATCTTCTTAATTTCGTCTAATAACACGGGTAGGGGTCCGAAAACGTATAGTCCAAATGAAGTAAAAATTTAGTTTTGTCTTGGGATTATTACCCGGAGACTAATATCCATTTTTTTGTACTGATTATTACCACATCACTAGTATGTTTAGAATTACAGGGTATTCTAGTTTCTTGAAGAGGAAAAGTGTGATTTTCGTTTCATACTTCGTTGCTGTTTGAGAGATTTGCAGGATAGAATTGCCTAATTCCCTTGGGTACCTAATTTGTATTGCTTATCATTCTTCAGAATTGTGAAATTAGATGCACACAATAAATCGTCCGGAGTGTTTTACGTGGGTACCTGCCGACGACGGCCCAACTCCACGGCGCTCAAAAGCACAACGGATCAAGTTAATGCGTTGATCAGCGCCCCAAGATGCGCAAGCATTCTCGGAACCAATTGGCAGTGTGGAATGGACACACTAACCACCTTGGTAGGGTTCGAGGCCTATCTAACACCTCTGCCGTACTATGGGTCCGGCACCCGGTTGCGATGCAACTCCACATTGAACTTTGACACAAGGTCAAGCTCTACCCGCATTTGGGTATTGAACCACAGCCACCACGATACTCCCCTAGGGGCCGTACCCAACGAACAGGCCAGAGCGAACTCTGGGGGCTCCTGTTCCCCGTGGTACCAGATTTAAGTCTCCGGTCGGACTTCGTGGCCGAGGCCACTACCAGTTGAGCTTCCATACAGCTCCGGACTGGTGGCCTGGGGCTGAACCCCATACACCTCGTACCAATTCACTCAGCCTATCACCAATTTCACGACCATATTCATTCACACACACACTCATACACATACCCTTCTCCAACTACTCCAATAATCGTCTTCGCCGCTTGAATACCTCCCTCGCATATGCACCCAACATATCAGCAGTCTGACGAGTGTGCAACACACCACTAACATTCAATCTTCCGTTTGTCCGACTGATGCCCATTACCCCCAGATCCCTAATGTCTGAGTACATCGGGCAATCCGCTATGATGTGGACCCAGTCCTCACTTTGGGCCCCACATGAACATTCCTCCGACGCGGCCAGGTGCCTATCATGCAAAAATGCATTAAGAGGCCCGTGACCGGTCAGGAGAAAGCCCAGGCTGAGGGAAAATCCAAAGTCAGGATTCTGGGTCACAAACGAAACATCCCGGATGTACTCGTATGTCACCCGACCATGAGGACAATTGTCCCAACGGTCCTGCCACTTCCGCACAACACACTCGGCTAGGAGCCTACGGCTCTCTAGATACCCGCCCTGCACATCAGCGTCAGAAATCCACTCATCACGCAGCAACGGTAACCTCATCCCCCTTCTCAACCGGAAGGCAACAGCAAGCTGTATAACCACCAGATCAAGAGGGGGCACACCCATCAACACCTGCAACGCATCAGTCGAAACAGTGCGGCATACAGGCAGGCAGGCCAGCAACATGATCCGCTGACACGAGACCAGTCGTCTGCGACCTACGACCGTCGCAGCCGTCTCGTACCACACCGCGGCCCCATACGTGGCACAAGCCACGAAAAGTCCACGATAAATAGTACGAACGGCTCGACGACCAAGGCCCCATTCGTGCCGCAAAACACGCCGCAAGGTACCAACCACCGCCTGCAGCCGCTCCTTCACTCGCACCAAGTGTGGAGTGAAACACATTCTTTCACTCATGGTCAGCCCCAGATACCTGACTTCCGTCACGTACCTAATGCTGACCCCATTCATATGGACAACCGGTGGGCGCGACGATGACAGGCTGCCTTTCAGCAGCATGGTCACCGTTTTGTCCACCGATACATCCACACCTACCCTTACACCCCAAGCGTGCACAACTCCAAGGAGCTGCGCACTCACTTGTTCCAAATTCGCTCTGGACTGGCCCTCCACTAAAAGCAGAAGGTCGTCCGCATACGCACTGCATTTACACAGTGGCTCGAGCTGCCGGAGCAAAGGATCCATCATCATGTTCCTCCAAAGAGTCACCTCCGGACAGCCGAGCTCTTCCAAGCGTTGCACCGCACGATCCCAGCGCAGATAGTCAAATGCCCCCTTGAAGTCAACAAATATGCCAAGGACATATTTGGTGACATTCTCCCTAACCACATTCTGAACATACATCCACGCATCCTCCGTACTACGTCCTTTCGTAAATCCATACTGCCTATCCGACAAACTACCCCGCGTTAGCTCCCGAAGTCGTTCCACCATGACCCGCTCCAGTACTTTTCCATGGACCGGAAGCAGGCTGATGCCACGATAAGACCGAGGATCACTCCTGATCTTATCGGGCGACTTCAGGAGAGGTACGACCCTAGCCTTTTTCCACTCGAGCGGAAAATAGCCCTCCCATATGCACTTATCATAGATGGCCTCCAAGTATTCCGGAATGAACTTCCACAAGCATTTGCAAATCTCTCCGTTCAAACCGTCAAAACCTGGAGACCTTCTAGACCTCACCAGGCCAAATGCATTGTCCAGCTCTTCAATCTCTATTGGAGGAACAGGCACCGCCTGTGCATGGGGAACCTCTTCCTCCGCCCTAGGAAAGAACGCTCCTAAGAGAACATTCGCACACTCTCTCCACGACGATAACAGGGAGTCACCGACGCGAAGGGAGGTGACCACCTCACTCCGACGACCCCTGCAGATCCGGTAGACCTGACCCCAGGGGTCATTCTCATTCATCCCAACAAACCTTCTCCATTCCTCTTCTTTTACCCTGACAAGCATTTGCTTGTACTCATTCATTTCACAGCTAAGTTGACGTCTGAGCTGGGATAAGCTCTCAGAGTTGACCCGCCGGGCGCGCTGAAACAAACGTCTCAAACGCCGAACGGATCTCCTCTTCAAGCTCAACTCACGCGTCCACCATTTCACTTTCCTCGCTCTGAATTGCTCACTCTTCTTCAACATGCTATCGTTTACACCCCACACACATTCATTCAGACAAGCAATTTGCTCGTCCGCAACCAAATCACTAAACACGCCAAGCGGTGTATTACACATCGCTTCTCTAACACACTGTCCATATTGGTTCCAGTCAGTACCAGAGGTACGCCATCGCCTCAATGGACACACACTCACTGCAGGAGGAGCATGGGGAGCAACCGCAATTTGAATCAAATTGTGATCACTGATTCCCCAACCCCCCCTGACCGCCCACCTAAAACTAAACGCTCTGGTTGCTGCCTCATTCGTAAACGTCACGTCAATATCACTCACGCCATTAGGCCCGTCAAACGTGTAAAACTCACTGGGCTCTTTCATTACATAGGAGCCATTGGCTACCATCCATTCGCTCAACATCTCGCCCCGATTGTGGCTCAGGTATCCAGACGAGTGCCTGGACATTTTACTGAACCACATCGGAGACGAAGCATTCGCATCCATACCCACGATGACCGGGGAGCTACTCGCAAGTAGTAGCACCGTATCTAGGTACCCCAGATAGGGCTCTAATGGCTCGCTATACCTGCAGTACAGGCTAGCGACAAACACTCTACCGAAACCCCCCTCAACACATACACACACCCCCCGCTCAGAAGAGTCCACGACTACGCACTCGTAATCGGGCTCACATACAACAACCGCGGCATTAACTCCAAGGTCTGTAAAGACCCTGAAGCCTCCAGGGAGCCCCCTAACTACCCCACTAGTGGAGTAGGGGTCCTGAAGCAAGGCAACACCGCAGCCACCCTCCAACATGTACTCCCCCAACTCACACATCACCGCGTAAGACCCCTGGCAGTTTAGCTGGAGAATCCCTTCCATTAATGTCTAGCACGCGCCCGGGCAGCAATCGCACCATACACAGGGCATGCCTCCGACAACATATAGTGGTCGGCCGGCCTTCCCCTGAACGCACAGTTGCGGCAGCGCACCACGTTGACACACTGCCCCTCCTGATGCCCTTCCTCCCCGCAGCGCCTGCAGACATCCCGGTTCATACGGCAGTTTCGCACCATATGGTCAAAACCCATACACCTATGACAGCTGGCCACCAAGCTGTACGGCCGCACTCGGAAAGCGTACCACTTGACGTAGCAACGCTCAGCTCCCAGGAGGACGGACATTAACTTGTCCGTGCCTTCCAGGACGACGTTCGTCACCCCGTCAGCGAACACCTGCCATGGGCGACCGCACATTCTGATTTCCCTCTGACCCCCAGGGCTGATGTCCGGAAAGTTCAGTCGGAACAGTTCCTCCATGAACTCGTCTGGAGAAATCGCCCTGTCCACCCCCTGGACTACGACCCTAGGCCCCAGCTTGCTGTTCGCCACGACGTTCAGCCCCACCTCCTCGAAACGCTTGTTCCGCACAACCTTTTCCCTCTCAGCCAACGAGGGGGTACGAATGATCGCACCACCACCCTTGATTGGCTTCACGTCGTGAACCCTAACCCCCAGGGAGGGGCCCACCTCCTTCACAACCTTGGCAACTACCTCACTCGAGGTCGCCACTGCCTCCTTACTCCTAACCACGCAAGCATATGTTGCCACCGGCTTTGGAATAATCGCATCCGGGGCTACAGGAGCCGCCATCCTCGAAAATCCCGCCGGGGTCATCACAGGCAAGCGGGCAGAAGCCTCCCCCCTCATAACCCCAAGGGCCGCCACCTGGCCTCGCAGTCGGGTATTCTCGGCAATCGCCGTCATGAGGAGCTCCTCGTACTCCGAGGAAAACTCCATCAGCCTCTTCCGCTCCACCAGGTTGGCACCCTCGAGATCGAAGACAGCCCCGCTAAACCTAGCGGTGACTGCCTTCATCCCCCTTATCCAACCCCCCGCGCTCCCCTTCGGGCCACCCACACAATCCCTCCCGGACTCACCGACCGGAGGGGCGCTTACGGCCTCCTCCGTCTCCTCGACCCTCTCCACCGTTCCCGAACCCGGAGTGGGTTTCGCCGCACCCACTAACTCACCGGCCACAACCGGTGGCGACACCGTACGCGCCACTCTACGCGGAGGGAACATACCGTCGGTTCCCCACTCTCCCCGTCCGCCTCTGTGCCCGACGTCGAGCAGTCGACCGCAGTGGTCGATCCTTCAGCCCCCTCGCGGGCGAGGGGAACGACCCTCTTCCTGCGTTTTGGGGGCATCGCTGGCGAGCCCTCCACCACGGGTTACCGTATACGCTGTCAACCACAGCCCACAGGTACCTAACCCCACACCAACCGGAGGGAAGCCCCCTGGAACCCCGGAATTCGACGATTCGCACAGGGAAAGCACCAACAAACAGGATACGCCCAGGGAACAGCGACTACGTGGACGGTCAACACGGTCCAAAAACCGCTTGGTGAACACCACACCCCAGGGGGACCCCGGTAACGATCACCGGAAAAACTCGCCGGATGGAACAAAGGTTCCCCAGACGAGAACCGGTCGACCGATGCGGTAGAATCACCGACACGCTCCACGTGCCAAATGCCGGACCGTGGACGACTTACCCTGCTCGGGCACTAAACCGTGCGAACGCCGAACTCGACGCCCAGAAACGACCACCCGAAGGAAGGGGGGCGGGGCAGGCACACAGTGAGAACTGCGGCCAGCAGCACGGCGCACCGTATGAGGAGGTCCTCGCCAATAATGCCCCGAACGTGCAAAAACCCACACTATAGGGGCGCTGGGCAGACCACCGCGACGCCGCTGTATCGCGCTACCGACACGTGCCCGGTCACGCCACGCACTAGCAACAACAACCACGCCGTGTAACGCCCGTCGATCAAAAAACACGCGCTTTTAGTTCGTAAACAACGCGCACTAAGTTGGTAAACAATATCCCGCTATATCACCCGTCGATCAAAAACACGCGCTTTTAGGTCGTAAACAACTCGCACTAAGTTGGTAAACAATATCCCGCTATTACGCCCGTCAATCAAAAACACGCGCTTGTAGTTCGTAAACACGCGCACTAGTTGGTAAACAAGTTACCGCTAGGTCACCCGTCGGTCAAATAACACGCGCTATTTGTTCGTAAACAACGCGAAAACAACAATGAACACGCGCACTAGTTCGTAAACAAGTTACCGCTAGCTCACCCGACTGTTTAATAACACGCGCTATTAGTTCGTAAACAATACACCAATACTCGCGCACTCACTACGTACCGATAGAAAAATAATTTTTCCGCCGCACAAGAAACCACGACCGTACGCAACGAACGACTCGGACTGAATGGAATGAACACAATAAATTGTAGAAGTTCGGTCAAAAATCGAACTACATATATGACGTAGTGCAGTTATTCATTCACTGAACTCGGGAACCCTACAGAAGCGCGCCAAAATTAAATGACTTATTTTGAAATCAAAAGTAAATAAATAAATTACAATATGATACAATTATTAAAGGTTTGCTCTATAGTGACATTACAGTTCTGACACTCCCTTCCGAAGGTTGTATTCATGTTACGTTAGCAAAAACTCTCATGAATTTCATCCAAAATGGAATTTTAAACTTATATTTAAATAGAACATAGAAATATTTATTCTACAAATGTAGCTCTTACTCCAACAGCGCCTTGACTAGGGATCCGATTTTTGTCAAGAGTGAGCGAGAAAACTGTTTACTGAGCAAACCTTTAATAACACTGAGGAACAAATTTAGGTTAGCAAAAGTTAGGTCGATTCTGAGTGAGGGGTGAAAATAGAGGCTAAATTAGAAGACCCGTATCGCAGCGTTTGTTTATGTTTGATCGAATTTTGTTTTAATCGACCTTCGAACTTTGCAGTCAAATGCCGATTTTTAGCATATTGTTTATATGAATTTGTTCCACAGTGTAATTGAATTATGATTACAACCAAAATTATAGCTTTGTGATTATTTTTTTTTCGAAGTTTATAAATAAAAAGACGGGCTTGGGGGTTTACAAAAAAAAGCGGCTTTTAAATGCATCCTAACTGTGCTAAAATGGATGCAAGTTCCACAAGGTCATATTCCAAAACATTAGTACTCTGTTCTATGATTACTTGCATATCACTTCGTGGGCAAAGATTTTGATGTGCCGGGACCAGTTCACATTTGGTTGTGCTTTAAAAGGGATGTTAATGTCACCTCAAACACGCCTCTGCCTTCAATGGATAAATCTCGACTTCGGTGAAGATGAGAAACGGCAAGCCAAAAGAGATTCCACCTGAAATACGGGTTCCCAGACGTGATTTTTTTTGAGGACGGGACACATATTGGAATTGTGGCATGAACTAAGGATAAATTCCTTTACAATAACTGAAAAGGGTACTATAGTATTTATTCATGCTATGATCGTAAGTTTGGCGGCCAGCTGATGTTTAAATTTCTAATGTAATTATTTGCAGATTTGCTACAATAAAATGAGGATCAGTTGCGCGAATGCGCAGTATCCTGGCAGCAATCACAATTCTCACATATGGAATGTGAGCTGCGTCACATCCTTTTTTTGTAAGGAAATATGTAGATGGTGAGCGAAACACTTGGATTTTAGGTACGACCTACGCATAATTTCATGGCGTTTGTAACGAAATCTGAAGAGTTCTATTTCTTGTGCAGGAGATACTGGATAAGAGTTACAATAAAATTCACGCAACAGCCATATACATATGTATGTTGTGGAGCGTAAAATTGGTGTTCTGAAAACCCAATTTAGATTACTTTTAGGGGCTCGCGAACCCTGAAGGGTATTCCAATTTGTATTTATTTTCGCGTAGATGATGATTTAGAAAATGAGCTAGCATCATTATAAGTAAAAAAGTATGTAGCTCCCGAGGAAAAATAATAAATAAATCCTAGAGCATCAATACGATTATAAGATTTATACTTACTTACACTAAAAACCAAAAATATCTTAAATAAATTTTTATACGAAAATATTTGTGGTTGTTTCAATTGTGTTTATTAGTTTATATTTTGAATATGTTGGTAGCTTTTCTTCTCAACTTTTAGCATTTGTTTTTTATTTAATTCTTCGCTGCAATTAGATCCTCCGTAGCTTTATTGTGTTGTCGCGTTGCTTGAAGCTCTTCTTTCTTCAGGTTGGCCAAGCGTAGCATATCTGAAGAAATGTTGTAGTCTTTTCATTAAACTCCTTCTAAAGTGACAACCGTAGTGCGATCACTAACTTTAAATGGTGCGACAATCGTAATTTTTGCCGGCAATATTTGTCGTTTGCACTAACGATTGTGCGATTCACTAACTCATTCTTAACGACACTTAACAGCTGTCTCGTTGTATTTATTCAAAGTGATAAAGAGTGGCACCTCTATCAAACTAAATATCAAAATAAGCGAAAAGCACAAAGAGGAATAGAGAAAAAACAAACGAATGCCTGCTGCCAAATATAAATTTCAGAGTTTTTATTATATTTCATTTAAGTGAAATAAGATACTAGTTTATTTCAAACTACAAACGTTTATTATTCTTTTTATATATTACAATGTTCCATTGTAGCAGAATTTCGGACTCTCCTCTGAGTTATTTGGTAGAATAGTCATCAACTCGACTCCAAGGAATCACCTGCAAATATCCCGTGGTTTTCGTTTTCAAAATTCGCGTTGTGCTCCGGCGTATTTAGGATTTACATATATGTATGTATTTAAATTTTAATTAGAATCATTTATCTATATATTAATAAGCTATATTTCAGATTTTATACTAGACTCCTTGATAAAAATTTGCTTTTACCAATTGCACATTAATTGAATGGTAGATATAGTGGTTGACATAAGCCTTCTCATGATTCTTTGGTGGCAAAATTGATATATGCGTCGACGGCGCTAGTCTCACTTTCTGGTGAAACAATGAGTCATTGATTGCATCCGTTACCAGATGGATGCCGGCTTACGGATAACGGCTCATGAATATTCCCCATTGCTCACTTACAATTCGTTGATAGCAACCAGTTGCAGAGAATCTCAAAGACGCTAGAACCATACCAATATAAAAGTAAAATTTAAAATTGCATACAGGCTTAAAGATTACACGAGCTACTTGTTTCTCAGTTGTTTTTGCTGTTATTCTGGAGCCTCTAATTTGGTTTTCGAGCTGAGAAATTAGGTATTCAGCCAAGTCTGGAGTTAACTGAAACAGCTTCTGAAATGCTGTTGGATTCAAATGAAAGGGATTGTCCACATACCGGAGTAAACGTCGATCCACGGTTGGAGCGCTTAGTTCTTCGTCACCTCGTAATAAATCATCTGCCAAATGTTCAAACGACATTATGTAATGTTCCTTTTTCAATTTCAAGAAAGCAAATCACCGAATTTTAAATCTATCTTATATTTAAGTTGCAATCGCTAATTTTTCTTTTCTCGATTGAGGTAACAACATCAAATTTGTTGTCGTTTAGTTTTCGGTAATCGACTAGCTAACGACAACAGCTGATTCGGCGAATGCGAAAATCGTTAAAAAATGGCTACTGAATAGCAACATCGTTGAAGTTTTGGTTAAGATGAGTTAACCATGCGAATATCGTTAAAATAAGTTAGTGAATCGCACTACTGATATCTTAATAGCTCTGCCGCAATAGTATCATCTCGCCTATGCAGAGGAGTACGCCTCGGAGTGATGGTCTACAGCTCTCCGACTGCAACGAAATCACTGTGTTGGTGCCACTACTTGCAACGTCGACAGCATTAGGTAGTCCAACACTTCCCGTGGTGGCACCTAAATAAAGAACATTTAATTATAGATATTTAAAGAAATTGCATTAAGTTTATATTTTTATTACTAGTGAGCTTACATTGTTAAGATCATTTGATTTTTTTTTAATTTTATTTTCCAACGTTTGGTATCCGCCAACAAATTTGCTTCGTGGGAACATTTCACGTTTCGAATGGATTCAGTAAAAGTCACTCTACGAATTTCGAAAGTACTTTCGAAAGTACTGTCCAAATGTATTAACGTTTTTTCATAACTTCTACGAAAATACGGTCTACAAGGGATTCCCGTCACATATAATTTCTATTTGCGGGTTTGGTTTTCACATATATGACATACACCAGACGAAGGTTTCTATAGTATTTACGCCTAATACAAATGTTTCGCAAAAAGTAGCATTGCACAACAGTGGAAATTAAATTAGTTAGTACTGTTAAATTAGCAGCAGTGTGGCCTATTTGACAACTTGTGGCTGAAATTCCTGTGATAAATGCAAATTTTCATTTTATACAAAGCTAAAACGTAAAATTAACACACAATAATTAGAACAATTTCTAAAATAAATATCGATATTTTTGTGTTCTATTTAGAAATAGTTTTTATTATTTCTCAATGGGTAAATATTTCGAGTTTAGCAGCCTTTCATAAAAATACAATGATTTTGAAATAAATTTCACACTTATGTCCTATAATTCCGATTTACCAATGTATTTTCTTTTATCAAATTACTGCCGACGCCGTGTTGTGCGCTGTTTATCAAATCGCAGTTCCATTTCCTCTAATACTTTTGGCGTGTAACGAACAACTAGCTTCACAGATCCAACGGCTTGCTTAAGGAGTTCAACCGCTTTTTCGTGATTTTCGCCCTCCACAGACTAAAAAGTAAGAAAATTCAATTGCGTTAAGCCCTTTTATAGGTGATACATTAAAAATATGATAGAATACAGATACAATAACTCCAATTGAAATACGTCTCCTTTTGAGTGCCATTCCCATCAATATTATATCGCATCTTACATTCATCCAAAAGAAAACTTTCTGTTATAAACCACACCACTCTTCAGCCCACTTGAAAATCACCAAATATTCTGACTCAACGAAAAATTACACTGGTTTACCCGCAAAAATTACTTGATTAAATAGAGCTTTTGGACTAATTTTGGAGCCAAAGTTATTGCCAAAAAAACTCCAGAATAGCAAATAAACTGTAACTTTTATGGCCACAGTTTTAAAAGCACATTAAGCCTCTTTGCGCTGATATAACATATTGCATCACTCTTTTTGGTGGATAAACTCTGTAAAACACTTATATAATTAAAAATGTTTTGTTGAAAGAGAATTTCACTACAAAAATCTGGAGTACAAGAGCTCCTAAATAGGATAGAAATTGTAAAACTTATTACAAATTAAATAAGAGCGGGCATTTAAAGTTTTTGCTAAATTCACTATTTCAGATAGAGATACCAAAAGAAGCCAAGTCCTTCCTCATCTGGTCTTTTCAACGTAGAGGAAGCCTTATTCTTCTTCTGCTACCACCAGCTGGTACCGCGTTGAATACTTTGAAGGCTGGAACATTTTCTTTCATACGTACAACATAACCTAGGTAACGTATCCACTGAATCTTAATTCTTTAAACTATGTCTATGTCTCGGCTAAGTTCATACAGCTCATCGTTCCATCCTCTGCGGTATTCTCCATCTGCTCCAGCGGATATAATGTTCCGTATTTACATTATTGCTATTCGAACTTCATCGAAGTCGGGAGACGGGATGTTAATGCCGTCATCAGAGATGGTTCGGAATCTTCATCTTCTCCGGCGCCGCATTCCCACCTCGTGGTAAAATTTTCAGGCGCCTTTCTTGTCGGCTAGCATCTCAAGCTCTTCGCACTTACGTATTTCAGCCTCTCTCTTTTTACTGCGAACACTTCGCCTTCCTTCCTTTCTCAACGGCGCGTCATTCCTAATTGTACCAGTTATTTTTCCCGGGGTCTCTGAAAGCCAATGACTTCCTCAGCAGCGGTACGCAGTGCTCGCAATGATCGCGAATTCCGGGGTTTTGTCAAGTACTCTTTCTGAACAGGTGTGAGAGTTGAGTAGGGAAGTTAGTAGCCGTTGTTTACGATTGCAGCTTTCCGACGTCAAGCTTACCTTCTGTAGTTAGACACTTTTAGACATTTTTTGCTGCACAGAGGGTATGCGCATCTTGACTGCGACAAGATAATGATCTAGTACACTGGAAACATGTCTTCCGTCTGTCACAAATACATCGATTAGGATTCGCGTTTTGCGATCTGGATTAGTGAATCTTCTCGTGCTGAAACCTGCTGCTACAGCCTACCATGTGTCGACCGTCGCCAAATCCGATCAGTCTCAGCCCCTTAACAGGCGTTCCGTCAATTTCGTCAACACAACCAGTACCATTGTTTTCCAAAACTATTTTGTGAATCGCAATTCCAAAAACTGATCTGAGTTTAGCATAAAATTATGATAGTTTTGTCATCCAAAATGTTAACCTTCTTATAGAGTTTCTAACTGTAAGTCAGGTTTGTGCCAAAACATGGCTAAAAAATCGAAATTGCATACCTTTTCGAGCCTTTCTGAGCCAAAAAAAAAAGGAAAAACAAAATTATAGACTTTTACGTTGAAGGATCACCTGACTCCTGTTATGTACTTAAAACAATTTTTGTATGACTGTGCGGAACTAAACGGTGAACTGTACTTCAGAACGGTCTCCGACAAAAAATTTATGAGAGTAAAAAGAAATTTGTCCGGACAAGAACGTTTTGTATACATGTTTCTTCATAATTGCGCAAGCTACAATATAATAGTGTCACTTTTTTATAGGTCTTTGGGTCCAGAGGTTATAGCAAAAAATTATTCAAAAAATTATCGGATTTTTTTAGCATAAACCTGACTCTAACAGTTAGAAAATCTATGAGAATGTAAACGTTGTTGATATACAAATTTGCGTAAATGCTATGCTAAAGGCAGACCAGTTTTTAGAATTATGATTCGTAAAACGGTGTTGAAAACCATTGGGAAAAAGTCAACCAATGGTTTGACAAAGCTATAAAAAAAAGCTTCAGCATCCTGTATCTCAACGTCTAGGATCAGAATCAGCGGATCCAATTCCATATAAAATGTGAACAAAATGAACATTCCGGCTGTTGCACCGTGAGAGTTTTTGTTTAAGTGAATGTAGCAAAAATTTTAATTGGCCGATTTTACTTAATTGGTAATAAGTTTTACACTTTCTATCTGATTTAGGCGCTCGTATGCTCCACATTTTCTTTGTAGAATTATCTTTCAACAAAACATTTTTAATTATTTTTTACAAAGTTTATCCACTAAAAAGAGTGAATAAAAATGCTATATCAGCGTAAAGAGGATTTATTTAAAACTGTACCCATAAAAGATTGGGTTTATTTACAATGTAACTAAGATTGTGAAATTTAACACTTATCACTTTCACTTATCTTGTACGTTGAAAATCATCAAAATCGGTTCGTATAGTTCAGAGCTCCCACCAAACTCAAGTATACAAAGGGCAGGTTACTATAGCTTATAGCTCCCAGACGACTCAGATATGAGGTTTTTTGTGAGCTATTTACTTATCAATAACACAAAGTATACTAAGAAAATCCAATCATTTTCAGATATAAGGTTTTACTTTAAGACGAATTATTTTAATGCATTTTATTTTTCCGCAAAAAACAGCACTTTCTTTACGTGTTAATATTAGATAATAGATCTCCCTATATATGTAATAGTGAATTAGTACAAAAATTTAGAAGAACTCTTTAATAAAAAAAAATTATTGAAAAGCTGCACAAATAGTATTTGAATCTAAAATGCAATGAGGCTATTAAAGGTGATAGTGTACATTAATTTCTGTCAAGTCAGTTAGAAGCTAGAGTTATTAAGGGGTATTTACACCAGGCGCTTTACATGCTTCGCAAACGTGTTAATTGTGGCCACTGCACACGAAGATGTAGCACATCCTCGCACATACACACAGATTCTGAGCCTCTTACCAATGTATATACACAATAAATTTCCTAGAATTGTTGTACGATTATATATTTAGTCACTTTTTCCATGTTCGCCTTTTCTATGACAATATTTAACCTTTTTAATTTGATCGCTCCCACGATTACATAGCCCCTTTTCACGTTATCGTAACATTCCCAGTCGGATATCAAACTCCCTACGTGACTTTTGCGAGTTTTTGGCAGCAGCCTGCAGCTCATAAATATCAAAACACACATAGCCACAACCATCAGTGCATCAATATCAATACATACACAGCACAGCCAATAGCGCATCTATATCAACCAACCAGCCACCAGTGCTTCAATGTCAACACACACCCTCAATCACAACCAGCTGTCACTACAACCGCAAGCTATTCCAATAAAGACGAAGGATAACATATATGTATGACGTCTCGCTTTCGGAATCGATTTCAATCCCAAACATATCGGGCACATTGCAAGAATTTCGTCCCTGAAGCATCCTTCGTTTTCCACCAACTCAATCCCGATATCATTGTTGGCAATCTCGTCAAGTTAAATTGACATTATATTATACTTTCTTAATTTAGGTCTTCTTTTTCCCAACAGAGTGAAGAGTTGATGTATATTGGAGCTATTTTCTGTCATCCCTTGCCAAGTTAGGTTTGGAGAGAAACAGGTTTCGGCATTGTGCCATCTTCAGTGTTATGTTTCGTTATATTGAGTTAGCGTTTACCGTTTCGTATTTGTTGTAATAAACAGGTAGTAGAGGTTTGTGTTATAACAGCTCACATGTATGTAGGTACCTAAATATTGTACCTTTGATAGGTACTACAGAAATTTGGGTTATTTCGCGGTCGCGTCTGTGGTGTGTTTAGACAGGTAGAGACAGAAGTCAGTAATTTTGGTATTATAGGATATTTTGGGTTAGTTCAGTACGGTGATACCTGTTCTACCTAATTTCTTATTTTGTTTTTTTTTCGAAAACAAGTTTTGAGGGCTCAAATATGTATTACGTCTGTTCACTTATTATACTTCCGTCAAATGTTTTTTATTTAAATAAGTATTTCAGTATTCTCAAGTGCGTTCAGGCGACGTCCTCTCTGTTGCACATGCAGAATCTTAGCTGATTTCTTAATGTTCACTAGCATTCATTGTCTCACATATGGTTTGCAAAGTTAGACACAGGTATTGTAGTGGGTAATGCCGTTTGCCCTAAGTTATGTTCTGTTTTAAATGCTGTGTAAATGTTTTATTTTTTGAAAAAGTTTGCGAATTTGTATACCATCTTTCTTGTATAAGTTGTTACCGTCTAAGTCTTCCCGTATTTATCCTTGCCGATTCTTTTTGACGCTCCATGATCCATCTAATTTTATCCACCAGATCCCCTCTTATATGCTTCCTGCGTTAGAGGTGTTCATTCTAGTCTACCTACTAGGTGACGTAGTGCTGCCTTTTTTTATTGCTGTGGGTCGACGTTTTATGTATTAACATGTTTGTGGCCCTTGGCTTCCTATAAGTTTCATAACTAACCTTCCCTAGGATCTTGTCTGTTGTGATTGTCAAATCGAGGTACTCGTACTTCCAGATATTCTTCCTTCCGTTATTACAAATGTAGCGCCATGAAGGTGTATTTTCTTTTAATACTAAAGGTTAAATTATTTCCATTGTGAATTTATTCTAAGTGTCTTTACATTCTAATGTAAAGTCAACTATATATTTGATATTTTAAATCTAACGAAAGCGCCGAAATGCAATGCTACGAAGTGTCAAGGTTGCTAGGCCCTTGGCTTCCTATAAGTTTCATAACTAACCTTCCCTAGGATCTTGTCTGTTGTGATTGTCAAATCCAGGTACTCGTACTTCCAGATATTCTTCCTTCCGTTATTACAAATGTAGCGCCATGAAGGTGTATTTTCTTTTAATACTAAAGGTTAAACTATTTGCATTGTGAATTTATTCTAAGTGTCTTTACATTCTAATGTAAAGTCAACTATATATTTGATATTTTAAATCTAACGAAAGCGCCGAAATGCAATGCTACGAAGTGTCAAGGTTGCTAGCTCGGCCGTTCCACCGGCAGCAGAAAAAATGGCATTTAGCTGTTTACCGCTTGAGTTTTGTTGTCAGAGTATTCGTTAACCAGCCTAACATATAAAATCGAATCGAACACAAGAAAACACTTTTGCCGGACTGCTAACTAACGAAGGGGTAGAGTAACGAAAACAGTGTGATTACCCCTAATAAATAAATATGAGGTACTTGCACCAATGTAGAACTACGTAAGTTAGTTTATATTGTTTGCTAAAAAATCAATAACAACAAAAAGAAATTTTATGTTGAATTTATATCGTCTAACAACTTGTTGTGATATTTACAGCCCTCAAGGTAGACAGACCTGTGTAAGCCAATTCGTTATCACCTTATTCACTTTTTGTGCTTATACCGGGTTTAATTAGCGACAGACACGCATGCTATCAATAGCGATAAACAAAATTAACAGCATAACAAGAGACAAACACGCGAAATACACAAATAAACTAATCGAAATAATTGACCCACTTGACCGTTTTCTTAATTCTGGTTATAACAGCGTAGGGAATTTTGGTCCTTCTCCAAGTAGTCTTTCCAACGTAGAATAGGCCTTCCCCTTCCTTTGCCACCACCAGTGGGTACCATGAGCTAGCCAACGTAACCGCTGGATCTCAATTCGGTGAACTATTTCTATGTCGCTGTAAACCTCATTCAGCTCTTCTTAACATCGTCTGCGGTATTCGCCGTCGCACAAATATAGTGGTCCAAAAATCTTGCGAACACTCCAAAGACCAACTTATCTGATGTTGACAGCGTCCATGCTTCTGCGCCATACAATCGCTCGAGTGGTATTCGTTCGTCGAAAGAGGCTTTACTGCTCATTTGCCTACTCAGACCAAAATAGCACCGATTGGCAACAGAGATTCTTCGTTGGATTTCGAGGCTGAAATTATTGTCCTGAAATATTGATGGTCCCAAGGTAAACTAAGTCCACTACTTTGTCAAAATTGTAGCTTACAGCATTGACGCGGGAGCCAAGACGGGAATGCGCTAACTGTTTATTTGATGACCGGAGGTACTTAGTTTTGCCCTCGTTCACCTCCAGACCTATTCGCTTCGCTTCTTTACCCATCTTGGACAAGGCAGAACTTACGGCGTGGTTATTGAGACCAACGATGTCGATGCCTTAGGCATACGCCAGTAGTTGCACACTCTTATAAAATATGGTGTCTGAACGATTTAATTGTGCAGTTTGAATTATCTATTCCAACATAATGTTAAAGAAGTCACACGAAAGGGAGTCACCCTACCTCAAACCTCGATAGGTAGCAAACGGTTCGGAAGGGGTCCTTATCAATTTTTACTGAGCTGGTGGTGTTGCTCATGGTCATTTTATCAGCCGTATTAGTTTTACAGGGATACCAAATTCAGACATCGAGGCCTATGGGCAACGTCTTGAAAACTGATTTTAAGTCTACAAACAGATGTTATGTGGTGATCCTCTTTGCATGTGGATTTTCCAAGCTTTAGCGTATCTTGATTATTTGGTCGATGGTAGATTTACCAGATCTAAAGTCACACTGATTTGGTCCATTCAGTCCGTAGACGGTTGTCTTTAGTCTTTCAGAAAATACGCTCGATAGCACTTTGTATGAAATCTTCGGCATCTTCACCTTCTCCGGTGAGGTTTCGGCTGACAACATTTAGCAAAGTTGAGAAATGTCCACTCCACAATTTGAGTGTAACATCAGTCACCAGGTCCGTTCATCCGTTCTTACAAACATTCGTCTCAGTCTTAAAACCTTCCTTAGTCGCCGCACCTCTTGGTAAAATTTTCAGACGCATTCCTGTCGAATAGCATCTCAAGCTCTCGCATTCATGTATTTCGGCTTCTCTCTATTTTCTCTGAACACTACGTCACTCTTCCTCCCTCAACTCCCGTTAGCGTTCCCATACATAGGCTGCATCCTTACTGTCCGTACCAGCGCGGTATTCCCCATCGTACCAGTTGTGTTTTTTTTTGGTGTCCCTGAAAGCCAATCACTTCCTCAGCAACGGTACGTTCTTATAGAGAAATGTGTTCCCAATGCTCGGAAATTCCAGTTTGTTGTGAAGTGCTCGTAGTGAGCAGGTGTGAGAGTCGAGTAGCGAAGTTAGTAGCTGTCTTTTGCGATTGCAGCGTTCCGACGTCGAGCTTTCCTTGTGTATTTAGACGCACGTTTTTCGCTGCGCAGAGGCGTATGCGGATCTTGGCTGTGACAAGATAATGATCCGAGCCGATATTAGGTTCTCGGAGTGTACGTATGTCTAATACACTGGAAACATGCCTTCCGTATATCGCAATATGGTGCTATGGTGCTACAAGGTACCATGCTTCGGCCTCGGCTGAAGGGAATCAAACACAGTCCGTTGGCGGAGGTTTCGTCGAGAAGACCAGATTTTCCGACAGTGTGACCAACGATCCCTTCCTCATCCTCCCTGGCATTGAAGTCGCCGATCACGATTTTGATATCGTAGCGGGGGCAGCGCTCGTAGATGATTTCTGGGCGCACATAGAAGTGGACTTTGATCACATCGTCCCTGTCTTCGGTCGTGGAGTGGGCACAAATCAGCGAGATGTTGAAGAATCTCGCTCTGATGTGAATCGTGGCGAAACGCTTGTCCGCCGGGGTAAGCGACAGTACTTGGCGACGAAATCTCTCTCCCACCACCCAAGTTGCGCTCTTTTACATATCAGCTGTAGTAAACAAAATTTGTGACCATAACAAGAACAAATAATTTAACTTTCCATAATTTTTAAAAATCACAGCTTATGCATGTGACGGGGAAGTAGAAATTCGCAAACAAAACACGTTCGGCGCACTTCTGATAAAAACAAAAAACAAGCCACAAACAAATAAACTACAAAAACTCACATCAATGCATACATAATTGAAGTTAAAAAAAGCAAGAGAATGAACTAACAGAAACCAAGCACGACATAATCACATCCAACCAAACAAATGCAACACTTGTCTTCGATTTGGCCACATTAGCCGCAAACAGTGAAGGCCTTCCAACAACCGCCTTGCCAACACTATCCACAGCAGCTCCAGTCAGCATGAGCACACCACAAAACCCTTCAGGAACACAAGTTAAAAAATTCCCCAGAAATACGTATAGTAGATTAATATCGAAATTGACAGTAGTTAGATGCAAAATTAATAAATAAAAAATAGACAATAAACCGACTGAATCACAACTACATGGAATTGCACTCTGCGACAACGGCAGCAGCTCTGGCTTCAAGTCTTTCGGCCAGGACTTGAAATAACTTTCCGCATATTATATATGTAGGTATATTGTTTTAAATAATGAATAGTAATTTTGGCGAGTATCCGTAGATGCAAATAGCTAATTTTGGAGAAAAAACATTTGATAACGTCTAGCTGTACGTATAATGAAAGCTGCAACATATCAACGTGTGTGTTCCACTTGTATTTTTTATTGAAAATTCCTCCTAAGATACGTAGATCGTCCACTGGTGTCAGCTGGATATTGTTTGTTAGAATGCTTGATTTTTTATTTCGCCTTGTGCCAACAGTAGGTAAAAGTTATCGGTATATGCTTAGTATTGAACTTCTTTGTGAGGGGATATCAATTTGCAAAGTTTGTTATAAGCTTGACCACTTTCGTGCTATTTTGCTTTCGGTCATAAAATTATCACTTGGATGTTGGAAAGCGTAAATTGGTTTTTAGAATAATCAACAGGATATAAGAATAATCAATAGGATTTTAGAAAACTTTAATTGGGTTTTAGAATAGGTAATTGATTCCAAAAAGGGTAAATTGAATTTTAGAAATTTCTACATAAAGTTTGCAGATGCTAATTTTGGGATGTGCGGTATTCGTCCATGAAAATTTTCCAAGCGAAAGTTGTATGGTATATTAAATAATTTTATTCAATAAAAAAATGCAACCAAGTAGTTTTTTCTTAATTAAGCGTTCGTCTTATGGGCATTTGTTTCACACAATTTGTGTACAAAGAATTATCGAGGCGCAAAGGGGCACGCCCTATATAATAATAAGTTATATAGGCATGTACGTACGCGAAGAAGAGTTAGTGCAAAGAGCTCTCTGCAAGACAGAGAGAGCATTGTAAACGCTTCCAGAGGAGAGCATTGGGTGAGTTTGGCCCACCCTTTGGATGTTCGTTACAAAACAGCATGGTCATGGGTGGATTCTGATCGCAACATTCCTAAGCTCAAAGGGGTAAACAGACCGAAAATATTATGGAATAACCAAGTTATCGTTCTGCCGGATTGGATAGAAGATAACTGCAGCACAACATTAAAGAAAGCTGTCGAGTGAATTTAGAATATTTCTTTTTGATCTACCTTGAGCTTGAAACTAAAAAATCAGCAGTTTGAAGACGAGCGAAATGCAAAATGGAATTGAGCCGTCAATAAAAATAAGTAGTCAATGAACAATAACAAAAGGTCATAGCAAAAAAAGCAAAGAAAGAGGAAAGCGTTGCACCATGCACATCCACCTTATTTTGGGAATAGGGTTTAAGAATATAAATATTTAAATTGTGAAAGATAAAAAAATTCCTTTTTCGATAAATGAAATATTTAGAGAATATAGAAACATTTAGAAACAAATATAAGTAACATTAGCGCTGAAAGGCTCTTATAATAAAGTGTATAATATTGTGATAAATTTGAATATCTGGAAAAAATTTATAATTTATGGTGAATAAGTGTTTTGTGTTAAGCAAAATAAGAGTATTTTGTTTGTGATTAATTTTCATTAACGTATTTAAAAATGCCTGACGATATCATAACTTCAGTCCTCAGACCCTATTTCTTTAGACTGGCACCACGGCCAGCAACAGCAGCACCGCAATGACAGGGTTAGAGGAGACAATCCGTAGCATAGTCACAAATGTTTCTCAAAGTGAAGGTCAGACACTAATCCAGGGTGTTACGCGTCAAGGTACCCATTGGACGGTTTGCAGAAAGCGGGTTTAACAATCCAGCTATATTTTAACGGCGCCTTCCTGATACCGGGCCACCTCAGGGAGTAAGCTGGCCTTACCGCGGCAAGGGGCGCTGTCGTTACGAACCTTCTATTTTCCCCTTCTATTTTAAACCACTGCGCTCGCCTCGTCGAGAAGATGGTCGTACGACCAAGATGGGCATTAGAAACAAAATTAAAACCAAGCAAAATTTAAATTCTCCACTTTGGGGTAAAACTACGCATGCGCCTAGCAGAAACAACACCTCGTTTCCCCCAGTGCGGGGTAAGAATGCGCAGGCGCAAGCGCCTAACGCGTCGCTTTGCTCGAATAGGGGCTCTTCCGGGCTGGAAGTGGGGGCGACACGTCGGCCCGTGACTATGGGTGTTATGGTGTGGCCTAGCACGAGTAATACCAGGGGCACGCGCAACGCGCTTCCAGCAAAGGTAAAATTAGAGCCAGTATTCTGGCTAAATCGGATTTAAATGTCTTTATTTTGCCTAATTATAGTGATGGCGACGTCACGGCAATTTTTGTGCTCACCACGTGCAGTGGGGGAGCACGAACATAAATGACCGAGGTGAGTCACTTTTCAACTACCTTCGAACAACTAACCTACTTAAATGTAACAAAGGTAGGGAGCCTACTTTCATTACTAAGAATCGTAAGGAAGCATTAGATATAACTCTATGCAGTAGTAGTTTGCATGAATTGATTGAGAGTTGGTGAGTTCTACAAGAACACTGCTTCTCTGACTAGCCCGTAAGTGCGTAAAAATCAAAAAACACGAATTAGGATTCTTATAGAAGGTTTTTTGAGGACAAGTTAGGCTGCGTAACCCTCAGAGAACCCAATTGTAGTGATGATCTAGAGAACATCGCCAATGTTTTCACATTGGTCTGTACAGAGGCTCTGAGTCACTGGTGGTCGCGTGAGCTAGATTCACTGCGCTGTGAGCTGGAATGGCATAAATACAAAGAGCATCTCCGAACCTGTAAAAACGCTGTAAGGCTTCTGGAACGGGTCCTGGACTTCAGCGGAGAAGGAAACCCTTGAACTGCTAATGGACAACCACTTTCCTGGGAACACAACCGAAGGGCAAAGCCCCTCCCTTCTTATTTCTTGCAATACCGTTAACGTACCGGTTTCGGAAGGAAAGGTTAAATGGGCTATCAAAAGTTTTAAACCATATAAATCCGCAACTAATTAAGGCACTGGAGGTGTCTGCGAAATGGCTCTCAACAATTTTCAGAGCCGTATTTATTCCCAAAGCCGGGAAGGCCTCACATACTAATCGAAAGGACATTAGGCCTATCACCGTATCCTCCTTTGATCTTAAGACACTCGAGAGGATTGTTAGCATCTTCCTATTTGGTATCATCGAAAGTCGACTACTGTCTAATGACCAACATGCCCACCGCAAAGGGCAAATCTACTGAGACTCCACTCCATAGTCTGGTTGGCTATATTGAGAAGTCTCTCTGAGTTAAGGAGGGCGTGGGAAACACCAATCAGCGAAATACCTGAAGAACGTTGACAGCACATGGGCACCTTAAAGATATTTTTTGATCCGTTACAGAAGGCCAAAAACCCATATATGAACGATGGTGCTCACAAAAATAGTGGTAAAATTCAAAATGAGAATGTTTATTTATGTATTTTTTATAATTTAAATATAGTTTCAAAGTTTTACAAAAATTTAACTTCAAAATAATTTTTAACCTAATTTTAAACTTTTTGTTTAGAATTTATCAAACATTGTCGAATTTTATTAAAAAATTTATAGAATTGAGTTTTAATACCATTATTGTGAACACAAGGGCAGCTAGAATGCAAAGATTCACAAAATAATGTAAACTGAACAGAATAAAAAACGACACTGAAGATGGTACAATGTCAAAACCGGTTTGTGTAACCACGCTTTACAAGGGATGCCGGCAATATACATACATCAACTTTTCACCCTATCGGAAAAGGAGCCATTCAAGTATTACGGAAGCAGATTTATTACAATTGTTATCGGTTTCCCGCAGTCCTTTGTGGAGTGTCCAGCACAGTTATAGTTATTACAGCGCTGCATTCGTTCCTCAGCGCGGTATCATCCAGGTGGGCGTTCGGGCAGATTTATCAATCAGATAGTCAACAAACTCCTCGACGCTCAGTTCTAGATCGCTCCGCTTAGGCCTATTAAAATAGTTTCCAAAGCTTTCTTCACCAGACAACATCCGCTTTTACTTTCGTCGGCGTAACAGCGTATTTTCGCTAGCACCGAACACGGACTTCATTTCGCTGAGTAGTTCACCTACGTTTTTGGGAAGTGCTATTTTGGCGTTGTACCACGCTAGAGACGCTCCCTTTAACTTCAGATAGATAGCAACACCTACCACGGCATCGTTGTAACACACGTTAAATCCGTCGTCACCTTCGTAGACTGGGATAATATCCTGAGAGTGTCGAAGGACACATTGTCACCACCTTTGTCTGTGGCTGCCGTCGCATTGCTTTTTTCTAGTAAGGACTTCTGAAGCTTCACTTCGAGTATTTATTACTGGAATATTACCGAAACTACCGCTGCGGATGTACGCCATTCCACTTCGAACGATCACACCATCGTCGCCGTCAGTCATAACTACCCGTCTAACTGCACTTCTTCCACACCGTTGTACATCGTCGCAGCTCGAGGCTTTGCCGGTATTTGTTCTACTTCCATCGCTTCCCCCGTTGTACTTACCTTTGTCTTCGCACTGAATAACTGGCTCTTCCAGTTCCGCTCCATTGCCATCGTAGTCGATTTCACTGCACCCGCCCATTTTCGTACTCTTTTTCTGGCTTTTGTTTATAGTCTCACCTTTTCCACGCCGTTCTTGTACACTAGAGCATTTTGCGTTTTCATTATTATCTACATCGTCGTCATCAGTCTGGCTACGAACGATGACTTCGCACCGCTAGCGTTGACGCCCACAGCGGCACACCACGCTTCCAGCTGCATTAAAGAACACTTTTCTCCGTTTATACTTTCGTTATCCGCATGGGAAACCTTTCGGAACTGACGCTAACTAAGTTCGTACAAAATTTACTTTAATTTTCGTTGGGTCAAACGACCACTTCTGATGAAATGTCTCAGGAAAGTGTCATCAAATTAAGACCGGCCGCCGGCTTCGGTTGTATAAAAACGAATGACTCGCCCTTAAGTTTAAGATGGGGCTTTGCCCAACGAGTCCTGGTTTACAAACTTACAAGTAACTACAAAGTCTTAAGGGCTAGCTACATCTATTTCTTAACAATAAAATCTTAAGGTCTAGTTATAAAACTTTACCTTACCTTAAGACTATAGGTCTAGTTACTGATGTGCATGCACATACCTACCCTTCTGATATTTCTTACACTTTGAACCAGCTGTAAAATCTTTGGCCCGAAAAACTTACGATACGTTATGACTGTTTGTGACTCCCTAATATTTTTTTTTGACTTATATAAAATCAAATTTAACTAAAATACTTAATTTATTTACTTTGCAGCGAATAAACATGATCTCTTATTTATTTATATTTGTTAGAGTGTTATTAAAAAGGTACAGATACAAGTTAATGAAGTTCTTTTAGACTTCACTCAAAAATTTAAAGTTGGGGGCCAGTCAACTTGGCCCCTTTTTATACCTACGCTAATTTTCCAATGGATCCCCAAAAACTCGGTTGATTCGGTTATACTTAATTTATTGCACTGCACAGTTGCGTGTCTATCAGGAGACTCCCTGTTCTTAGACTAACCCTTCTTATACGTAAGCTAAAGCTCTGCTTAGCCTGCGCTAACTTATCGCTACCTTGCACTTGGCCGCTAGCCTTATGCAACCAGGTTCCTACGCTGCACCCGTATGCGACCGGATGCGCGTGCACTGAGCCAGACGTACAGTCAGCACTTCTGGCTGTGTTAACTTCTCTCCCTTTAAAAATCTGCGTCCCGCAGATTCAAGGGGGGAGAACGGGAGTTTGGCGAAGTTCCTTCGGCTCTTCCTTGTATTACATTGGTATTTGGGATGATGATGGTAGCAGTGATCTTCCTTCAGATTACATAACATACTGCGGCGAGAGTTATCAGCATCGTCTGTCACTGATTTATATTCTGCACGCTTAGCGCGTGAACACAATCCAGATTTAGTTTCAGCCCGTCCTCTGTTACGTTGCTTAAGTACCGAAGGAAGAACTTGGAATTTTTGTATTCCTCGACTTTCGCCAATGCGAATTGTCTCATTACTTAGCTGGATAAGAAAATAGCCTTCAAGAGTTCTCGAGCCTTTTTCACCTTGAACAGTACCATTAAAGTTTGACAAGAACAGCGTGTTACTGTTGACTAACTCCATAGTTTCATCATTGTCAGTTATAAAGCGACATTTCGTGTCACCACCTTTTAACAGAAGTGGCATGGATCGGTCTTCTTTCAGCTTTTTCAGGCAGTTTCCTTCACAGATCGTCGCATTGTCAATTTTGAGACTTTCGCCACTGAGTCCATACGTTTCTTCATCATTCGCCACTAGCTGCGGAAATTCGACATCAACCCGCTATCCTCCTAGTGAGGTACCTCTTGCTAGAATTAGCTAGTAACGAGTAGACTTCACTTTAGGGACAGAAAAAGCATAGATGAGAAGTGAACCGTTCGAGTACATGTACGAGTATGGCTTAGCACATTCCATCGCCTACAAGTAGTTTTGATATGGATTTGTGCAGCTTCAGTTTGGTCAAGATTTGTGTTGACGATTCCAGTTTTCGCCAATTGTCTTGCTCGAATAATGTCTGAAATTTGCTCCTTTAACACAAGAATCTTATTTAGAAACTGGAATCCAGGCTTTTCGTGTTGCATGTTCCTATCGACGTCGTTAGTTAAGCGTATTATGCCATTAACCCGTTTAGCAGCTTCTTAAGTGGCATTAAAAAGTTTTCTATTAATAGAGATTTGGTTATTGTTGTTGTCGACAATTTCGATTTGACTGCGGAAGACAGTATCCCAGTCGCTAGCATCAGGAGATCCTGCTACCCATTTCCAAGCTGATCCATTCCAGTTTATTGAACAAATCCTGCCTGGCTGAGGTGGAGTTCCACAATCGCTTTCATTTAAGTCATATTCCAAAGTGACCTCCAGCTCCGAGATAGTTTCGGCGAAGTAATCGAGGTCAATGATGTGCAATAGTTTAAAGTAACCGTTGACGATGAATCCGCTGCCTTGCTCTTGCGTTATTAGCGGGGTGTCATACTTAAACACGTTGAACGTGCAAGTGCAAGGGAATATTAATAATCTAATTTGCGCAGATAATTTATTTCTATTTTTCTGTATCTCTGAGTAGAGAGAGAAAAAGAATCCTTGTTAAGTGATAAAAAACAGTGATTACTTTTCAACTATGCATTATTATTTGCGTTAGGAAGACATCTTTCCCAAAGAATTTTTATAAGAGTTTAAGAATCCCAAATTCTTTATATTTCGCATTTTGCGACCGATTGTTTTTCGTTTTTGCTGTTACGCTTTAAAAAAAAATTAGAATAAGTAACAATGTCGTGGAACCACTGGATTAAAGATTTTTAACTTGAATTTTATGAATCTTTTTCCCAGGTTCCGTTCAGAGCGTGACCCTATTGTCTTTTTGTAGTTTCTCTTTTATACAGGGGCTTCTGTTTGGCCTTAATCTGTCTGTCTCTCACATAGAAGTGGAAATTCGTCAAGTGGCCACGACTGCGCGCACCCCTCGCAAGCGATGAGGTTTTTATTGCCTACCTAAAATTAAAACGTTAGAGGTGCACGGTTATAACGCACGTACAACGCGCCTGTAGCGCGACAAAATAGCGAATATCGAATATTGAGTGCGATCCCAAAGATTTTCTTCCGGAATCTATAGTCAATAAACATATATAAGAAATATAATCTATTTAAAAATATGTTTTCAATCGATTGAGAACGTCAAAAAAAATTATTTGTTTATAATACGTGTAATTAAAAAGTAGGGAAAAATTTATTGTTATTAGTGTAAATCTTTTTTCTATAAAGTTTATAGTCATTTTAACATATCTTGAAAATTTGAAATGATTCTATCAAGTAGTTTTTGCGTAATTTATGTAGAAAGAAAAATTTACCCTTTTTTGGTATCAAAAAAAATTAAAAAAAAAACACATTTTTGGAAAAACGACTCCGTAAACCCTCATGAGGATGTTTAAGACTACCCATTACAATAAATAATAATGACCATCTTGGCATTGTGAAAAATCGAGTGACCACTTGACGAATTTCCACTCATATACAACAGCGCCTCTCGCATATTCCTGCGCCTTTTTTCTGTTTTTGTTCAGTAGCAGGTTAAGCAATTCCTGGCTTTTTCCGAGCCGCTCTTTTATTTCGTTGAGCATTTTAAGACGAAAATCTATCAACTTCTGATAGTTGATCCGCTGTGTTCTATTAAAAAATATGGCACTAGGTTTTAGCTTTGTGACCGCGTGAACCGAATTGTTGTAGCGGTCTACTGCTATGTAGAGTAATTCCTCAGAGGAGACGTGGTCAATTTTTTTTCGAATGCAACGATAAATCTCTAGAATGGTGGGGTGCAATCTTTCAACCTGACCATTAACCACGCTACGCTGAATGGGTGTCTGATAAACACTTATTCCCAAACTCCTTACATAGTTACTGACCAAGGGGCTCATGAAGCCCTTCCCGTTATCAGTTAGGATCATCCTTGGAGCAGTAAAATAATGGAGCAGCTTACCGAATTTACCTCGCAGGTGAATTGCAGAATTTCGAAAATTTATAGGATAACTGAGAAATTTTTCCCCTTGAATTTCGAATATATCTATATTTAAAATTTCGTAGGGATTCTTTGGTATTGGAGTGTTTTTTGGCTCCGGCAAAAAACGATGCTGATCATATTTGCTTACGCGACAAACTTCGCAGGTCTTCGTATACAACCTTATATGGTTCGGCATTTGCGGAAAATAGAATCTTTCCAAAATCTGCATTTTATTCTCGACAGGATTTCCGTGAGCTCTTTTGTGTTCCCCCTCAATTATTGCGCAGATTCTTCCTTCATTTGCTACATTTTCTACTAGTCTCTGGGTTATTCTAATTTTGAACGTCATCCTCGTCGAAGACTTCAATGCGCATAACACTCTATGGGGTTCCAACAAAACCATCACGAGAGGTAAGATAGTAGAATCTTTAGCAACGCAATCTAACCTGGTAATACTAAACAATGGCACACCAACGCACCTTTCCACACATTACACTTTCACCCACGTGGATATATCTCTCGCTTCGGCGAGCCTCACTCCTTTTTTTAACTTGGGAAACCTTGAATAACATGCATGGTAGCGGCCACTATCCCATTATTATAAAATACGGCGATAGTGTGCAGCCAACTACAAAGAAACGCATTTCACATTGCGATATATCCAACGACGTAAACAGAGAAGCCGCCAATCTCCGAAAATACATAATAACCGCAGCAAACGAATCCATACCACACACATACGCGCACCACGCCACGAAAAATAAAGTACATTAGTGGAACGAAAATTTAACTGAGCTGCGATCAAGCAAGCAGGCACAGATTCAAAAACAACATGACAAACGAAAACAAAATGGCGTACAAAAAAGCAAACGCAATTTTCAAAAAGCATGCAAAACTTGCAAAGAGGAAGTCTTTCTTCGAATTCCCCAACACAATTAACCCAAATACCCCAATTAAAACAATTTGGCATAACGTTAGAAAACTGTATGGTAAAAGCACATCAAACAGCATTAGAGTAATATAAGATAATTCTGGCAATACCCTCACTGAACCCACAGACATAGCCAACTTATTTGCAAAACAATGGTCTGCCCACTCCAGCGATAAAAATTTCGATCGTAATTTTTTGAATTTAAAATACACATCCAACGCAATAATTAGCATTAACTTCATACCTAATAAAGACGCACAAAAAATAGAAACAGATATTAGTTTACCCGAACTCAACGACGCAATAATTAAACTAAAAAGAGATACCCAGGGTCATGACAAAATCAACTACAAAATGTTGAAAAACCTTCGATTGCTTAATATTTATAATAAAATCCTTAATACGGGTGTCATCCCGCAACAATGGAAAACAGCAACCATTGTCCCACTTCCAAAGCCGCAAAAGTCAAAAGTTTTTTTCGAGGCATATAGACCTATCTCTCTCATTCCATGCGTCGGCAAAGTAATCGAAAAAATTATTGCAAAACGACTGGTCTGGTTTATGACCAAAAACAGGTTACTATCACAAAATTAAGTTGCGTATAAAAACAACAAAAGCACATTGGATGCACTTCTTTTTATCGATCACGAAATATCAAATGGCCTATCAACACGAAACCACATCTCAGTGATTTCAATAGATTTCGAAAAAGCGTTCGACGGAGTAGGCATGCACACAATTTTAGACCAATTAGCGGAGTGGAAAGTATGCAAGAAGGTAATATCATATATAACTGCATTTCTTAAAAACAGACAGTTTCGTGTACGGCTGAACGGTTACCACTCCGAAACTTACACTCTCCAAAACGGGATACCACAGGGCTCACCGTTATCGGTCATCCTATTCCAAATTGCTTTCGAAAAACTCAACAAAATTATAATTCAACACAAAAAATTCAAACACTGCATATACGCAGATGATCTGTACATAACTGCGAAATATAAGCCAGACCAAAATCTACAAAACGACTTCAATAAATTAAGCGACGAGATCAATAAATGGTGTTCAGCAAGTGGAGGAAAAATTTTCACAACAAAATGTAAAGTATTACACATCTGCAGAAAAAAAGAATGCATACCTACCACCTTATGGCTAAACAACTCGACACTAGAGTGGGACTAACTTTCAACAAAAAATACAACTGGTTGAACCACGTAGAATACCTACAAGGTGGCGCAAAAGTAATCCTCCTATCAGAAAATGCTATAAATTTTGCGATTGGCCCCTAATGCCAGTTCTGTTTTGACATTTGTGTAGTAAACACATGCGAAGTACACGTTAATAAACAATGTTACGCTACACTGCTCCAGAACGCGGAATATTGCTGACTATTTATTTGACCAATAATCGGTCGGTGACTTTGGCACAACGTGCATTTCGTCGCAGATTTCCTGGCCGTCCAACGCCTCGAAGAGACTGGCACAACACGAGATGCTGCCAGGCGTGACAGACCCCGGAGTAGCCGTTCTGCAGAGAATATTGCTGCTGTAGCCGAGGATGTCATGGAAGCGCCGTCGACATCGACCAGACGACGTGCCACGCAAATGGGTATCAGTCGACGGTCTTTACAGCGAATTTTGGTACGAGATTTGAAGATGTTTCCGTACAAAGTCCAGACGGTGCATCAGCTGTTAGCTGCTGACCGCCAATCGCGTCTATCATACGCTCAAGCCATCCTTAATCACCACCAAGAGGAAGATGATTTTTCATCAAAAATAATCATGAGTGATGAGGCCCATTTCAATCTTAGCGGGTAACCCACGAAGAGCCATTACACCCGCTCAAAGTCACTGTATGGTGTGCTGTTTTCGCTGGAGGAGTCTTCGGACCTTTTTTCTTCGAAGACGTCGCGGGCCAAACGGTTACCGTGAATGGTGAGCGCTACAGAGCAATGATCAACGAGTTCTTTTTGCCGCAACTTGATGAATTGGGATTGGAAAACATGTGGTTCCAACAGGACGGTGCAACGGCACACACTGCACGTGCCACAACCGATATGCTGAAGGATGCATTTCCTGGGCGCCTAATCTCCCGTTTTGGCGATTTGCACTGGCCAGCTAGATCGCCTGATTTGACCGCTCCAGACTTCTTTTTGTGGGGCTTTTTGAAGTCGCGGGTTTATGTCAACAAGCCTCAGACTCTTGCAGCTCTTAAAGAGAATATCCGTCAAGAATGTGAGGACCTATCGCCGGAAGTTTTGGCCAAAGTGATGGAAAATGCTATAAAAAGGGCTCAAATGACAATCAACTGTGGCGGCGGCTATTTACATGACATCATATTCTCGACTTGATGTAAAAAAAATTAAAAGACCAAATAAAAATAATCCACAAGAAGAATCAAAGTTTTTCATTTTTTTTTTAAATTACAGCCAAAAAACATCGGAAGTTTACTTTTGCGCCACCTTGTAAAAAAGACTTAACAAACAGACTCAACCTAATCAACCACACAAACACTGTCATAAACATTTTAAAATCAATATTTTTGTCTAAACTGGATTACGGACTAGCAACATACGGACGAACATCTAAAGCTAACATGAACAAACTAAAATCAATGTACCATGCTGCTGCACGATATTGCATAGGCGCGTTCATATCTACACCAATTACAAATATACTAACAGAAGCAGGCTTACCAACCTTCGAGCACAGAATAGAAGAAGCAACCGGAAGGCTCTACTCCAAAATTATCAACGTGACAGAAAAACCTACCTTTTACAACTTCTCAAAAAAATAAAAAAGCAAACAAATAAAAAGACACCGACAACCATACACAATATAATAAATGTTGCAACGCACAAGGGAATTACGCACCAACAAAAACAGTTATACACGCCAAAAAACCCACCATGGTACTTCAAAAAGGATAGCATTATAGACAACCTAACACATAAGAAAAAAGAAACCACCAGTGCAACTGTGTATATCAAATGCTTCTGGGAAATTAGAAGTATGCACATTAACTGGAGTTTTCACTTCACTGATGGTTCAAAATCCGGCATGGGGGTCGAGTATGCTATAGTAGACAATGAACGCCATACGCTACATCTTGCACGTCTCGACGAATATTTTTACGGCAGAGTCAGAGACGATCTTAGCTGCCATACAAATTTTAAAAAGGCAAAAAAGCAAACAAACAATTTCCACCGATTCGCTAGCAGCTATTCGAGCAATAGGGAACACCTTACACCAGAATAACACAATAATCGAAATTCGAGACACGCTTATTCAATTCCCACACAAACTAAAATTTATGTGGGTTCCAAGTCATATTGGAATCGAAGGCAATGAAGTCGCAGATAAACCCGCTAAGTTCGCACTACAGGCACCAATACATAGCCGACAAACAACAGCTAAACGCGACATAAATCGCTTTTTCAAACAGTGTCTATCAAATACACGGCAAAATCAATGGCGGCACTATCAACATCACTACAAGCAATTCAACATGGACGGTAAAACAACCTCTTTTCCCAAAGACTGCAAAAGAATATATGTAAAAAATGTATCCGGTTAAGACTAGGACATACACTCCTTACACACGAAAACATAATGAAATCAACAAATGCACCAATGTGCAGGCTCTGCAACATGGAAGCAGTGTCTATATAACACATTACAGAAGATTGCCACGTCATAAGAGAAGCACAAGAACGACTAAACCTTCCCAGTCTACCTGAATTACTTAAACAAGTTTCGAATCAGAATGTATATAATGTAATGAATATCCTAAGGTTAAACAATATTTTATACAGTATTTAAAATAATTCAGAACAAGGTCGATAGCCTCTAGCTGCTAGCACCTTAGTGATAAGTTTACTTTTATAATTTATTTATTAAATAATAATCTAATTTTGAAATAAAGGAAGTTTTCCAAATGGACATTCTGGAGCAACTGCATATTTTGTTATAGTATCTTAATGCCGTTAATCACGGCCGGGTTGAGTCTCTCTTTTAATTTTTGCGCCAAAGTCTCGCGATGAATTCTTTCGATTGTTACATAATGACGGGTATATCCACGATGAGGATTTTCCATCGTAAGGAGCTCCTTCCCTTCGCCACGATTATTTGGTTCTTAAATACATTCAAAGGTTCTTCAACATGAACGATTAGATCTGAGGAGTCCTGCAAGGCACTGCGTACAGTTTGACCTTCGCTCGCCGATTCGGTATCGGATTCACGAGAGGCTGTCAATGTGCCAGAATTATCCGTAGCCCCTTCGCTCGCTGTGTCTGTGCTTGAATCGTTGCCATTACTAATTGTCATTAAATGTCCTTTGGGTTGGCACTTAATTCTTGAGAGAGCATCAGCCACAAAGTTCGATTTACCACGAATGTAAATCATCCTCAATGCGGGCTTTCCATCGTTTCAACTTGGCATTATAATTCCTATTCCCCATTGCGAACGTGGGAGGCTAGTGATCAGTGTTGATCTTTATTTTCTTCGCACCGTATACATAGGAACGCAAGTTGTCAATAGCAGACCATGACCAGGATTTTCTTCTCATTTGTGGCGTAATTTTCTTCGCCCTTATTGAGCGACCGGGAGATAAAGGAAATTGGCTTGTCCTTGCCGAATTCTCCCTGGGATAGAACATCACCGATTGCATAATCGGAGGCGTCGGTGGTTAGGTTAAACGGTTTCTCAAAATCTGGGAACACCAGTATCTCGGAGGAAATAAGGTTCATTAAATCATTAAATGCTCTGATTGCGAACTTACGAGATTGATTGGCTTTTACCTGCACATTCTCCTCCCGCGTCAGATTTGTGAGAGGTTTCGCAACTTTAGCATTGTCGCGAATAAACTTCCTATAATAAGAGGTCATTCCCAAAAAGCATTTGAGTTATTTTAACGTTACCGGTGGTTTCAGATATTTTATGGCGCACATCTTATTTAAGTCTGGCTTAATGCCATCAGGGGTAATCACGTATCCTAGGAAATCAACTACGGTTTTCATAAATTGGGTTTTCTCTAGGTTGACTTTTAGTTTCGCTTCAGATAGCATTTCCAAGACTGTCTCAACGTTTTTCAAATGCTCCAATTCATTTTTTCCAAACACCATTATGTCGTCGTAATAAACCTAGCACATTTTTCCAATGAAAACTTTTAGCACATCGTCAATCATGCACTGAAATATGGCTGGTGCGTTTTTCAGGCCAAAAGGAAGCCTCAGGAATTCGAACTTGCCGTTCATAGTCGTAAATGCCGTATCTCATGCGAACTTGATGAAAACCAGAAGTAAGACATTTTGCCTCACCTAAACAGGCCAAAGTGAAGAAATCAATAACCATCCTATATTGTTTTTCCCCAGATGATTTTGGCTTTTTTGGCACGACCCATATCAGTGAATTGTACGGACTCTTTGAAGGGCGTATAACACCTTCGCTTAGCAACTCATTGACCTGTCTATCTAATTCCTCTCTCATGCAAGCAAGATACGGGTATATCTTGGGGTAGATTGGATCCTCCGTTGTATTTCTTATTTCGGCCCTTACGTTTGTTCTGGCAATTTCTTTATTGTTTAGAGGCCCAAAAAGTGTTTTGTTGAGGCGAATAATTTCCTCTAGTTTATATTTTATGTCCTGCGGGACATTGGGGCGCGCTGATTACGAAACTAATATCTGTTTTGTCGATTTGGCTCTAGCTTTTCAGATAAAGACTTTTAAATATTTCACGAAAAAACCTAATTAAAAATACCAATATGGATTAAAATTATATTTTTATTGCGCGCCTGTATAAAAATAATACAAAAATAAAAAGATATATCCTTTTCATTAATTAAAAAAAATTACAAAAAACTCTTTCTGTAGGACCTCCTATCATGTCGTTCCAGCAGTAGTCTGCCATCATGTGGTCGTCCCATCGACCTTGGTATCTTTCTTCCATTATTTTTATGTCCTGGTGGAACCGTTCACCTTGTTCCTCACTGTAATCGCCTAGGTTGTCCGGGAATTTTTCCAAATGCCTATGTAAATAATGTAATTTAATGCTCATTTTAGCTCCTAATTTGCGAAAATTGAGAAGCATATCAGCAACTAGTTTTGTATAGTCTGGTGATTTATGATTTCCCAAACAATTTTTGACTTCATTAACAAAGCCTAGCCAGGCTTCAGATTCAATTTGTGACATATGGTTTAAGAATTCAGTCTTTTAGAAGGGTACGAATTTGAGGACCATCGAAGACTCCTGCTTTTAATTTTTCCATACTAAGGACTGGAAATTGTTTGCACACATATTCGAAACAGTCACCGGTCTTATCAAGGGCTTTGATGAACTGTTTCGTTAGCCCAAGCTTAATGTGAAGTGGTGGAAGAATGATTTTTTCGCGGCTTATCAGTTGGTCATGAACCACATTTGCTCTTCCTACCTCCATATTTTCTCTCACCGGCCAGTCCTTTCTAATCCAATGTTCATTTCTTGCACGACAGTCCCATAAACATATAAAACAGGGGTATTTAGTGTACCCACTTTGTTGGGCCATTTACAAGTTGCATTTACAAGTCCCGCGGTTGATAACGTGCAGCGGCTAGCAGGGACTGTTAGAGTTTTCATGTATTTAGGCGAAGTCGTCGAATTAATGTTTAGTTGTATTAACTCACCCGACTTAACCGGATGCCCTTGCTCTAATGCAAGGGAAATAAAATATTTAAACCAACGAAGTACTTGTTTTAATAATTTATATAACAAAACTTATTGAGGAATAATTAAATTAATACAACTGGAACTGGGTCATATAATTTTGTTTCATTAATTTCTTAAGTTTCGTTTATCTCAAGAACTAGAGCCAATAAATTTTATATAATAAAAACTATTAACAAAATAATGACCGCAGGTTTTTTTTTAATTTTTGTTCCGCAGTGTAATCGATTACCGCTTCCAATTCCTTCAGGGTATCGTCACCGATAATACCATCGAAGGATTCAAGGCCAGGAAGAACATAGAAGGTAATTATTGAATCGTTCCCAAAACGCTGGGAGAACTCGCCACTGACTTGCTCGTCAATTTCAATATTAGCACCAGCGGACTGGACAAAATAAGGTTTGTCTAGAATTTTGCTGCATTGGGACAGGATTTTGTTGGTAAAACTTTTATTAGCATCGGTATCGACTAGGAATTCGTGAATTTTGCCCTCTCTTCCAACGTATTCTATGTATGGTACGCTGGATAGACCTCCGTCATAAAATTTATTTGGTCCTCCGCGTTAGCTTCTGCCAGTGTTTCATACTCCGTCGTTGCATTGGTTTGAGGCTCGTTCACCGTTTAGATGTTAAACATTCTTTGGTGTTTCGGGCGGAAATTGTCCGAAGCGAACCTCCTTTTAGTGCCAAATCGCTGCTGCGCGTTACCAGCATATCCGCTGCGCCGATTCTGTGCAGAAGTATCTACTTCCATTTTTGTTACCGGTCGAAAAGGTTTCGGCTTTACTGCGAATTGACGATTAACAAATTTGTGGACGAGAAGGGCGATTGCCAGGATAAAAATTTCGCCTATCCTGCGAATACACTAATCCCGGACTAACCCTTCTGCTCAATTCATTCATACACTGTGTATTGGGTGGATTCTAAAATTTAAATTTTGAATGTCAAGGCAGGCACTATCGGCTTCGGGCAATGATTTCGGCCTTTGTACAATGATCATCCTGGAGAGATCACCGCTCAAGCCTCTAACGAAGACGTCAAGTGCCCTATTCCGATACGGCTCCATCAGAGCATCGACCGTCTCAGTGATGATCAAAGAGAATTGATGGTTAACTCGCGCGTAAAATTCGTCAAGTTTTGAGCTTCTTGAGTAAGTTGACCAAGTTGGTGCTTAAAGTGCGAATGTGCCTCAGGTTTTTTGCTTTTGTTTCTGTATTATCAGCATTCAGCAACATTCCAAGATGTTCAAGTTTGTTTCTGAAGTAAAGGTGATGTTAGCTCAAGTCTTTGAAAATCAACCGAGTTAGCTTTGAAAAGTAAAATTTCAATTTTTTTAAAATAAATCTTCGGTGGATTATGGCAAGGAGTCGAACCTCGATGCTAACCGGTCAAGGGGCATCCCATCAAAGTTTGCCAAAATATCCCACCGGAATTTCAAATGAAAGTACAGAAGTAGCATGGCAGCAAGTTAATGTCCCGACAGGGAGTCGAACCCCGATGCCCATGGCATCCCACCATAATTTGTCTAGCGACATATCTGTAGAAAAAAGCCTTTTCTTTTTTTCTTAAGTGAGGATAAATCATGGAAGGATTGCATGCTTCGATTTAGTCGTAAGGCAATAAGCTTGCCAGCGACCTACTAAGGTAAAAGCCTCACACTGCCCCCAGGCTCCCAGTAAGGATAACCCAAATGGAGCGACAGCTTAGCACATGGCTTTTATCTACTTTAACACTTGCACTCCCTTTTAACATTTAAACATTTTTTATTCCGGTTTTTGCTTCAACTTCGGAAATTTCCTTAAATATTTTTCATTGCTTTCTTTCCACAAGTAGTTTATATTTTCGTGCTCATTTTAATTTCTCTATAAGTGGACACTGTTATTTTACTCACAGATGCAAGAGTGTGCAGGGAAGGCTTGAATTGGTTTTCAAAATTCATTCAAAATTGGCTCAACAACTGGGCATTAGCGCCATTGGCTGACTTTCGCTTTCTTACAAATTATATCCTCTAGGGATGAATTTATTTGGCACAGATTTAATTTTTTTGTTTTTACTTTGTAAAAATTTTGTTAAATAGTCAGGAGGTGGTGAATCGCTGGACTATTTTACAATTATCATAATTACATTTTCACAATTATATTTGTTTTATTACAATTATATTTGAGATATGCTGGGCTGCCCGTAGGACCCAGAGATAAATCACTATTTTACAATTATATTTTCACAATTATTTTTTGTTACAAAGATATTTGAGATATCCTGGGCTGTCCCGTAGGACCCAGAGATATATCATTTCACAATTCTATATGGCCACTGTTTTATTTTGCACCTGGTTTGAGCACCAATTTAACTTATTGCACTTTTGCATCACTCACTGCACTAATTCTCACTTTTTATTTTTTGGAGCACTTTTCTTAATTTCATAGATTCCTTTCTTGGAATCCTTCACATTAATCCACTTCAAAAAAATTAAGAGGGTCCCTGCTCGGGGGCCAGTTAATGAAGTCCTTTTGACTTCATTCAAAAATTTAAAGTTGGGGGCCAGTCAACTTGGCCCCTTTTTATACTTTCGCCAATTTTCCAATCGATCACCAAAAACTCGGTTGATTCGGTTATACTTAATTTATTGTACTGTACAGTTGCGTCAAAGTCAGTACCTTCGGCAGGAGAGTTGGCTGCCAGCTGTGTTAACTTACATATTTAGATTTGTAAAATATTTCAAAGTATACATATTTACAACATTTCTCTTCAGTAAGGTTTGCCATTTCATCATGGAAAGATATACGATCCAACAACGAGTCGAAATTATTAAAATTTACTGCCGAAATTCGGAGTCAATGGCCTCAACTTTAAGGGCGCTACGTCCAATTTATGGTCGTCGTCATTTCTGGCTTAATGGCTTCGTCAATAAGCAAAATATGCATTATTGGTTAGGCAGCAATCCACACGTACTCCATGAGTCAACATTGCATCCCGAAAAAATTACGGTTTCGTGCGGTTTATGGGCCGGCGGCGTGATTGGGCCGTACTTCTTCCGTGATGATCAAGACCGGCACATTACTGTGAATGGGAATCGCTACCGCTCAATGATAACCGAATATTTTTGGCCCGAATTGGATATGGACTTGGACAATATGTGGTTCGAACAGGACGGCCACACAGCGAATGTCACAATCGATTTATTGAAAGCCAAGTTTGGTGAACGTGTTATCTCACGAAATGGCCCAGTCAATTGGCCGCCTCGGTCGTGCGATTTGACGCCGTTAGACTATTTCCTGTGGGGCTACGTCAAGTCTATGGTCTATGCCAACAAGCCAGCGACGATTGATGAACTTCGAACGAATATCGAACGTGAAATTGCAGCAGTATCGGCCGATATATGCTTGAAAGCCGTCGAAAATTAGGTTCAGCGTCTGGACTTCTGCAGAGTTCCATACATAATGGCATCGAATTTACTTTCACAGGATTAAAGAATTTAATTCATATCCCAAACCGTTTTTGTTTTATTTAAAAAAACTTTTGTAGCGTTCCTATTGAAAACCCCTGTATATGTTACAAGTCCATTATTATTATATTTCTATTTGCGACGCTTAGCGTATCAATAAATAGTTTGAATAAAAAAAAAAATGTTGTATGTAAATATTTATTCAAATTTCCTTCAAGGTACATCTCAAACATTTCAGATTTTTATGAAAATTTTTAAATAGATTGAAGTAATGGCACAAAAGCAGGAACGGCTAAACCCAAAACACAGCAACAAAAAAAGAAGCAAAACACTTTATTTTTTCATTCAATATAATTATTACAGGAGATAAATAAATTTTAGTCAGTAAAATGTATATATATTATGAATAACATTAGGTAAAACTGCCTTAAGATACTAGGGTTAAGCAAACGTGTCAAAAGAGTCACTTTATTTTCGCTGAGCTCAGTAAGAACGGTGCTACTTACTTTTGAAGGAAAATTTTGTTTAATTGTTCTTGCATTTTATTGAAAAATTGATACTACTACTGTAATTACTCATCAAATAGTTGCCAACAAATTACTTAAGTATAATGCATGCATACATACAAACATATGTATTAACCCAGCAAATACGATTGCCTCATAAAGGAAAGTAGAATCATATGAAAATTGTTAACCTTTAACATGCGCATCTCATAGGGGGTAATGGCTAGAAGCGACTTTTCATTTTCCACAATTGGTTAAATATCAATATTAAATGCGTTTGAATATCACAAATGTCAGATGTGAGTTAAATATACATATTTTTTATCACAAGCACACAAATGAATGTGAACAAAATAAAATATTAAAGCAATATTATTTTATCTTAAAAGGAAACGAACCAAATAGATTCACTAAAATACTGTTAGCAGTAAAAAAAGTTCCATAAGCTATTCAGGCAGGAATTATGCAATGCACCGTTCCAAAAGCTCCATTGATAGGTGATTCGCTTATTTCAAAACTAAAACTAAAATTGTTAAATTTGAAATTTAATCTTGTTCATTCAGCCGTAGTGTTTTCATTTTCATTTTATTTTATTTATTCATATCTATGGTTTTACCATACCTTACAGCAGCGTTTCTTAACCTCGGGTCGCGACCCAAATTCGGGTCGCGAGAGGTATTGGATTGGGTCGCGGAAATCTCCCAAACGACTTTAAAGAAGTGGTAAAACTTCAGGTTTTTAGTTGCGAATATTTTTATTTTGTATTGATAGCTCGATCGATGTCACTAAACTAGTATAGTCACAATTATTACTCCTCACAAAACAATGACTAAAGGCTGTGTTACTGCCATCTATTGTCTGTTCACAATAGAGCAGTGCCCAATGCCCAAAAATTGAATTTCCAAACACGCGTGGTTGACACTAAATTTGCTGCTCCAGCGCTGTCGACACACACATAAGCAGTATAAGATTTTCCGTGTCGTTTTGGTCGTAGGCGTTCGGCTCTTGCTTTGGTACATCTACTTCTATGATTATACTATGGTTGCGACATGATGTTATCCCAACTGAATTGATGTTATTGTAGCACATCCATGGGTACGGTTGCTTAAACTACAAAACCGAAAACAACAACAGCAAGACAGAAAACTAATTCAAAGAAACGCTGTACAATTTTACCACTCACATCCATACACAGAATGCTGTACAACATGTATGTTCACAATCGCGACATGTTAGTTCAGCAACCGTTTCGTTAGAAAAAACTACCTACGCTTCTTTCGAAGTAGCTTTAAAAGTAGCTCAATGTAAAAAACCCCATAGTATTGCTGAGCAGTTGATTAAACCAGCTGCAATAGCCATGGCAAGAACTGTCAATTAATAACGGATCTCAAAACAGCCATCAAATTTTCAATTCAAATCGACGAATCAGTTGATATTAAAGATTTCCCACAGCTGTTGGTGTACGTAAGATACAGAACTCCTCAAAATTTCAATGAAGAGTTCCTGTTTTGTGAAAAGCTCTCTGGAACTACTACTGGGGCTGATATATCTCTTTTAATAGACAAGTTCTTTGTGGAACACCAATTACTGTGGGACAATTGTATCGCAGTCTGTACAGATGGAGCACCGGCAATGATAGGGAGTCGCATCGGGTTTGTGCCAAAGTCAAGGAACGAAATCCAGACGTTGTTTTAATACACTGCTTTTTACATCGACAAAACTTGGCTACACGTGATATGCAGCCAGATCTACATTAGGTGTTAAAGGACGTAATACAAATTATAAATTTCATAAAGGCACGCGCTATGAACTCTCGGATATTTCGACTGATGTTCGATTCTAGCTAGAGTTCTTTCTCTTAAAACAGAAATAGAAATATTTTTGACAGATAAAAGACACGAATATGCTGATCGCTTCAGTGACAACAAATGGATGGCTAAATTGGCATGTTTAGGTGATATTTTCCACCACTTGAATCAGTTGAACACAGAAATGCAAGGTCAAAATCGTAGTAGACATTTATGAAAAAATTACTGTTTTTAAAAACAAAATAAAACTTTGGCAAAATTAAATTGCTCAATGTCAATTGGCAGCGTTTCCAACATTAAACTTGTTTTTGGAAGATCTTAATCTTAATGGCAACCGTATTTTCGTGGAGACCATGCCTATTTTTTTTAGAACATTTAACAAAACTTGAAAACGAAATGAAAAGATATATTCCACAAAACGTCCATATCGTGAAATACAGTTGGGTAAGAAATCCATTTGAAGTAGATGCAATGGGCGTTGGAAACGATTCAGCTGGATTACAAGAATTGCTCGAAATGCAAGGTGATGTAGTTTTAAAAGAGAGATTTGCCAGAACGAGTCTTACAAATTTTTGGGCACAATTATCTGGGAAGCCTGTTCTGAGCAATGAAGCTGAAAAATCCCTGCTACCTTTCTCAACTACTTATTTATGTGAAACAGGATTTTCATGCCTTGCTGTTATGAAGAATAAGTACAGGAGTAGGTTGGATCCTCAGCATGGCATGCGGTGTGCACTTTCTATAAACATAACTCCACGTCTACATGATATTTGCTCAAAAATACAATACCAGGGTAGTCACTAATTATTTTGCTGTGAATTTCGCGTACTTCAAATATATTCGTTCTTTGGGTTGCGAGCAAAACAGGTTAATGCCCCTATTACCATTTACAACTTAATTGATAGTTGAGTTGTAGTTGTCAAATTTGTATTATGGTTTACAACTCAACTCAACTTTTAATCAGCTGTTCACTTAGTAGTCTTTGTTAAGTTGTTACCCGTATTATGGTTCACAACCAAACTAAATTTAGTTGTACGAGCTGTCAAAACGCAACAACTACTTTTTGTCAGTTGTGTTTTTGCCTGCAAATGTGAAGATGGAAAAAACATTGTAAGTATTTCTAATAAACTGCATAAAAAATATGTACAATTAATGTTTACTTTGAAATATTATTTCAGAAAAATATCAAATATACAGCAAATGTACCGCCTTGTTGGATTGGTTGAGAAGCATCCAGATATTGGAACAGGCAAAGGTCAGTACGGATCAAGCCGCCATCAAATCAAAACCACTTGGGAACAATTTGCTATTGAGCTAAATAGTCTTGGGCCACCAACACGAACGGGGCAGGAATGACAAAGGGTAGGTTGTTTTTAACAAGCCGAAAAACGAAACTAATCATGACTTTTCTTTGTAGGTGTGGGTTCATTACAAGGCCAATTTAAAATGAAAGTTGGGCAAAAATAAAGAAAATTTCCTGGCGACTGGCGGTGGCCCATCCCAAGAAGTCAGTTTAATTGCAATTGAGGAAAGTTTGTATGAGGTGACTCAGGTTAATTTATCAATTAATCCTGCTGGTTGCGCGTTCGGGTTAGGTGCTGGTGATGTCACGGTAGAATATATTACATCAGCTACTGAGCCGCCAGTGGTTGAAGCTGCAACGCCCGCCCCCAAAACCAAAGATAGTAAAAGCAGGTAAAGCAAAAATGCGGTTACTCGAAGAGCAGGCAAGAACACAAGCTGCTATCCTGAATACCCTAAAAAAATGGAAGACAACCAGTACAAAATATACAAGCTGAAAAGGGATAAAATGAAAGAAAATGTTAGAGAAGCGAGAAAAGCAGGCAAGTGTTCTTAGAGAGCTAAATATAGAAATTGCCAAAGAAAAATTGAAAAGACTACAAAAATAATTATGTGAATATGTGAATATTTTCTGTGTTATAGGTTAGAAATTTTTGAATTATGTTTTTGCTTTTATTTGAATTTAATGAATGAATTTTCTTTAATTTTATTAGTTATAAGTTTTGTTCTTTAATTAAAAGAAGCTGAATTTATTTATTACATCTTAATAATGTATAGTAAAATATAACAAATATGAAATTCATTGCAATAAACGCATTATGTTGTTCCTTATTTCGTCTGCTTCCCCGTTTCTTAAAGGACTGATTTCTTCTGTTATGGATTCTTGTTGATCTATGTATATTCAAAAGATCAGAAAATGGAACCTTGAAATGCTGCGATATATTGTACAAAGCACAACACGCATTAACTATTTTCACGGCCTTTTCCGGAGCATAGGGCAAACCACGAGCAGAAAGCAAGCACCTGAACTTGCTTTTCAGCACTCCAACGGTTCTTTCAACGGAATTCATTGCTTTAGCATGAATTTTGTTATACTTCATTTGCGCTGAACCTTCAGTCGTATTACGAAAAAATTTTCGCGCTTCTACCAGCTGATTCGAACTGTCAAAAACTTATTATTTTAAGGTTGGCAATAACTTAACGAAGCCAACTAAAATTGGTTGTGAGTCATAACACAAAAAAATAGTTGAGTTGAGTTGTTACATTGACCGTAATAGGGGCCTAAGAGCCACTGCCTTACAGCCTAGTTCGTTGAATTAAGAACAGTGAGTAATGTATATTTAAATTTTACGCGGTTAACAAAAAAAATTTACAGTCTTATGATAAATTAAATCCCTTTAATAATCTTAAGATTGGCTTATTGTCAGCATAAGTCGTTTTACACATTTAGACAAACAAATAAGTGACACTAAGTTTTATGAGTAGTAATAGACAAGAATGAATACAAGTGAGAAGTCTTCTAAATTAAAGATGGCGGCGGCTGATAATAAATGTCACAAATAGCCAATATTAAATGTCAAACGTAAAAATTTGCTCAGTGAATGACACAAGAAAGCTGTGGGTTGCTGAATTTTGACGTCTATGGGCTAAGATTTTTCACTTGTATTTATTCACAATGGACAAGGGCAATCAATGACCCCACACTCAGAATATCATGTAAGAAAACGAATCCAGATATTATTTTTGAGCTATGAAGAGTAAGTCAAATAATCTGTTTGCAGCGTGAATCATGAGCTAAGCTAGAATTTTTGTTGTAATTTTATTGCGCTCGAAGCCAGTTTTTGTTAGGAAATAATATTGTTACAAAAATATTTTCTAAGAAAAAAATATGATGATTTCGAATAACCTAGAATTGGTAGATCGAATTTTATTCGACAGAAAGCTAATTTTGTAAATTTCCTTTGAACGCGTTCTAATCTATTGGAATGAACATTGTATGACGAGTTCCATTTTAAAGAGGCTTATTCCAATCTCGATCTTAAAAAAGCATTATAGAGAAGATTTGTAGTGTATGGGTCTGAAATTCAAAACAATTTGGTTTTAAGCTATTGACGATAATGCTTTGGGAATGATGTAGTTCAGGTGGCGAAAGAAGACAACAAGGTATTTTATTTTATCATAAGATCTGAGAAGAAAGTTAGAAAGAGACTAAGAGGAAAAAATGTGGTGCTCGAATTTTACTATAAGTCATAGTGAAGCATTTTCCAATGTTGACTTCTAATATATTTCGGCAACACCACTTATAGAAAACACTTAGCTCATTTTGAAGAAGGCATAAATCAGAATGATATTTTATCTTGTATCTGCAGCCATTTATGAAAATTACAACAAAAAATAATGGGCCCAAGATACTTCCGTAACGAACTCTAGAACTGGCTTTGTATGCATTCGATTTTTTAATATCAACAAGAACATAATTAACTCTATTTACTAAGTAAGATTTAACTCAAGACAAAAATGTTGAGTGAACACCGCATTTATGCAATCCATTCAGTAATAAGTTAAGGGAAATCCAACCAAAGGCTTTTGTATAGATAGTATCAACCTGACAATCATCAACAAACGATGAGATGCAATTCTCCTTATTGCGGTTGGCGTCGTCGACATCGTAGTCGATTTTAAATCGGCATCACATCGAGTGAATGTGAGGATCACATCGACGCAGAATTGCTTCTGGCTAAACTTATTGACACGGCGTCGACAATGAAACCACTGTTTCATTTTGTTTAAAATTTTTATGTAAAAGGGCTCATTCTTAGTATTCGTGTGATTATTTCAATTGAAAATTTCTCGCGTAAAACCGATCTATGTTTCACATACATCAAGTTCAACCGATGAAGGGAGCAAAAAAAAACTTGCAGTAAGAGAAAAATTATAAGGCAGAACTCTTATATATTTAGTGCCAGGCTCGAGGCCGTGGACAAGAGGGATCCGCCTTAGCGTCCACGAGCTCGTGTCTGGCTTGCTGCGGAGCCCCCGCACCAAGGGAGATCAATTGGAAGGTTGTTTGGTTAGAGGGGTCCAAGGAACCTTATCGGTAAGCGCTGATTTTGCTTAACGCAGAGTCCCTCGGCCCTCTCGCTGAGCTACACGAAGTAATATCCTATGGCTTCGGGAAGGTAGCCCTTAAGATCTATCAATCGGATGCCAGGGGCGAAGACTCCGTTCTTCCAGTTGGACCGGAGGTGGTGCCGGAGGAAGCTGAGAAATTAATTAAGGCCCCCATGAGTATACCGGTAGACTCCGTCGGGTAGGACGCTGAGAGTACTGGTGGCGTCTCCTCGATCAGGGGGTCCGTCATCAGTATTAATAGGCTGTTCGACGGGGCAGAGGAGAAGCTTTTTGCCTCGGATATTGACGACGTCGCCGCTGGTGGGCTGGAGGGGATCGTTGAGGATGATTATCCTGCAGATCAATCTCCAGCACTCTAAAGCAGCGTCCGCCAACTTACTGCTCCACCTTGAGCAAGGTGGGGCAAATGTAGTCCTGATCCAGGAACCGTGGATGAATAGTAATGCTTCTGGCATCGGGACGAAGAAGTACAAGCTGCTGTCCAGCTACGCAGGTAAACCTAGAGCTTGTATGGTCGTCAGGCGTGAATTAAATACATATATTTTGCCTAATTTCAGCAATGGAGACGTTGCATCTGTGAGCCTCGAGGGCGGTGCTGGAGAACTCTGGCTCATGTCCGCATACATGGCTCACGACGACGAGGTGGAACCACCTCCAGTGATGAGAAGGTTGGACAACAACACAAGGGGTGAGTCTCTCTTCGATTTTATTCTTAGCGAAAACTTGTCTATTTTTAATAGGGAATGCAATCCTACGTTTGTAATTTCGGTCAAGGAGGAGTTCTTGGACCTTACACTGGTTTCGTCTGAATTGATAGACCGTATCTCGAACTGGAGGGTTCTAAATGTTCACTCCTTTTCTGATCATAGGTTATTCAATTCTCCCTGGACGATACTCGTCCTCAATATTTTCCCTACAGGAATCTGAAGGACACAGATCAAGATCTATACTGTAGGTACCAAAGGAACCTAAGGGGAATCTACTCCTTTCGGAGAATTCGATCGACAGCTTTGGTGCAGAAATTCACCGTAGCCTGCAAGAAAGCGATTAAGATCTCGTGTCCACTGAGGAAAACTCCAGACAAATCGAAACCACCCTGATGGACGTTAAAAATCTCGGAGCTTAGGGTGTAGCGACATAAACAATACTTGCTTTTGTTATCATTCTGGTATTACAACTTAACATTCGAAATTGTTAGCTTATTTCCAATAAGGGCACTAACAACATTTTGAGTAATAACATTATTATGTCACTGATGTCACTTCTGCATTTTTTCTTAATAAAAGGTTAGTTGACCACATTGATACAGTAAGAAGTTTACTATAGCTTCATGATGAAACTTTGGCTTTAAAATTTACTCTGCACTGAGTAATCAAGTATTAATTTAAAACAAGTGATTTGGGAAGAGTCTATGTTAGCATGCTTTAAGATGTAATCGACAATACTCTCGTCTGTAACAGAAAGCTTGAACGAGGAAAAATGCAGCCTCGTATAACGTACACATCTAGCTCGGCATTCGAGTTGTTACCTGTTACCACTTCCAATTTTATCGTCTTTTGGTTTCAGTTGATTAGCGTTCATACTGCCCTTCTGTGAAAAGGGTAGAAGTAGTGCCAGTCAAAACTGGAGCCGTTACAGCACAAGCAGCAGCACCAGCAAATGTTGGAAAACCAGTATTTGGAGATAGAGAAGAATTTACCACACTCGCAGAAAGACTAGCATACGTTGACAATTTTTGAATATTTATCGTCTTTAAAGATTTGTTAAAAATCTAACGGACAAATATATTTTCCATTTTAGGATATTCTTTCGTAATCTAAATATAGCCCACTTTTTTCTGCTACCAAGCGATTTTTATAAAAGATTAGCCAACTTTGTATTGCAAATTTAATCGTAAAGTATTGCAATAAATAAATAAAAATAAAAAACAAAAATGTAATAAAAAGGTGTAAAATTATTCATAGATGTTACAAAATAAATAACATGTAAAAAGCTGAAGTGGAAAATGGAAAGTGGAGGGTGAAAAACGGATGTAATAGTCGTAATCAATCTTTTTTCGCAGACAACTTCTCTTTCACAAACTAATCGATTTTAAAAGGATTACAAGATTTTGTATCCAACTAGAGCAATGAATATTTAATAAACAAGTATTTTAGTGATGTGATGGAAACGATGTGATCCGAGTTAAATTTTAAACGCTCCATCGAGCAATTGCTTTAATTACAACCCTGGGATGTGATAATGCTTAGTCAGAAAAGTGAAACAAAATTAACACAAAAGTTTAAAACGGTGCCTATACTCAGAACTTTTTAAAATTATGGAATATACATACATAACATATATGTACGAAATAATATATGAAAATACCTAAACGCTCTCATTTTGCCACTTGTTATACGGGAATTAGCAAGTGACGCGATTTTACCTCATAGTAACCGCGCTCCGAGCAATCCGATAACGAATTTTATTTACTTTACTATAAATATTTGTCCTGAATACTTTATATAAATTATTCTACGAGTTCTTACGTAAAAAGATGTGCATTATATTATAGCCTTTTGAACAATTTATAATGTTTTTTTTGTTTCCAAGAGCTACCATATATGACGAAAATGGTATCATTCGATTAATTTCGCCCAATACAAGGCTTTCACCTCAGATTTTCTACTGGTTATAATATGATAGTTATTTGCTATGATCACACAGTTTTCACCATCTACGAAGAGACCTTAGGTGCTTTGATTACATTGTCAGTAACAAGATAGTAGAAGTAAAAAAAGCATATATTCAAATGCATCTGTGCGTGCTTCCGTGCAAATGTTTACTAATATAAGACTCCTTATTCTTTGAATTATTTTACTGGCTAATTTTTAGAGAGTAATCGCCTCAACAGTATCTAATTTTTGAGGCGACTGTAGGAATGTTAAGTTTGTGTTATAAACAACTGTAATTGAAAGAAAGCATTTTGTCATAGAACTGTTTAAGTGCTATTGTAAGTTTACAAAGACAGTTTGCTGATCAACGGCACGAAACTGTACTCGTAATAGTAGTATACGATGGACCACAACTCAGGTGTTCAATAAAGTATCCTTTGAGAAAACGCATAGGCATTTCAGTATTATGCATTGGTCCAATATCCACCAAGTGTTGTATTTCAGGTTCACCGCCACGCAATATCGTTTGATGGACGAATAGAGGCAATCCAACAGTCCCACTCGCTTCCAATGGAAATTCACTTACAAGCACGGCCTGTGGTTCCATATAGATCAAAGGGATGGCCGGTCCGTGTAGTATAAATAAGAAAGCGCCAGATTTATCACCGCTATATTTATAAAAACACAATTTGCTTTATTGATTTCGGTAAACAAATTCACAGATACAACGGGAAGATAGAATATTTTAATAATTTAATGTAGTAACATATTTGACAATTCACGGCTGCCAAAATAAAATGTCGTGTCTGGGAAGATTTCACTAAGTTTACAAAAGAGCAAAGCAATTGAAAGTGACAGCATTAGGGCAACATGCAGAGCAAAACGCTATAAGAAACTAATATTGAAATCAAATCAGGGGATCAGACATATGATGATCCATACGCTCAGAGGCAGGTCTTGCTTGAAGAGTCCCTCTTGGAGTGAAACTGGATTCAATGGCATATCTCTGTTGCCGTAAGCGCGTAAGACACATCCAGCCAACTCCCTATTAAATACTTTGTCTCTAAATAGAAGGCCATATGGGCCTTTGGAACCTTTAAAACTTACAAATCCCTAGTTCCCGATGGTATTTACTTGCACATATGCTAAAAGCGTTAGAGTTGACACTCAATGGTCTAGAGGGAGTCAAAAGTGTTAATTCCTAAAGCGGAAAGACTTCAGATTCATTACCCTGTCATCTTGGCTTTTGAAACTAATGGCAATAATGGTACAACTTCAGGGAATCTATCACAAGACCACTAGCAACCCCATGCACAACAAGCATGCATGAAAGGAAACCCCACAGAAACAGCGCTACACGAAATCGTATGGCTCATAGGCAAATTACTAGCTTTCATGGAATAAAAGATGCACAGTCCTACGGTTAAAAATTGAAATGTTAGCACATTCTCAAATTTTGTGAACTCAGTTTCTTATATGCATCTTAGACAAAAGAATGAACTGGAAACGAAGTACTCAGGAAAGAGGGTGAGTCGTATGGTGGCCCATCTCCCAAAGGAATTAAACCAATAAATTTCTTTAATCACCAAGAGTAAACTTTAAAAATAATCTTGTTTTGTAGTTTTGTGTCAAATGTAACAAAAAAACAAATATATGCAACGCTTTTCCGTCCTCCCTTGTCAACTTTTATTTGGGGATAAATCAACAAATTTCATAATGCAACTTTCCTAGGTTACTGCCGCTCGTATCCGCACCACATGCTGAGCTTATATAACAACAACACTTGCTTACTGTTATAACAGCTTACATAAGCATAAACGGACCCATATACGTGAATTGGACAAAATTAAATATGGCACGGATGATGTTGCCGGGCCGATAACGTTTTGTCTCCAAACCGAATTTGAAAATGGCTGATGGAAAATAGTTCCAATAAACGTCAATTTTTCGCCCTGCCAGTAAGAACCAAATAACATTTATTGTTCGTATACTTTTTAAGTTACTTTTAGTTACCGGTAACCAAAAAATCCGGCAACTTTTACATCCTTTTCGTATTATGTGTACCCCTATTACCGGTGAATTTTGTTACCATCGCATTAGCTGGCAACGATGTGGTAATACCAATACAACAGATGTTTATCCTCTTTTTAGGAACAAAGGAATTAACAACGTACGATTCAAACATACTTGATATTTGCGTTAAAGTTCTAATACAAATATCAGTATTTTATAAATTTGGTTTTACATAATTTGCAGGTAAAAGTGTCAACATTGCCTCCTCTGATATAAGCAACGATGTGCATTCGGAAAAATTACTGGTATTAAAACTGGCCGTAACATGCAAGTGGCTGAATGTTTTTTATTTATAGTATCTACAAATAGGAGTTCTAGGTATGGTCTATATCCGGGTACGCTGAACACTATACCCAATTCGACACGAAATGAAATGGACGGGGCAATGTAAAAAATACATTGAACCCTATGGCGTATATATGTAAATAAAAGCTGGCATGTAAAGGAGCGCAAGTTCAGTGTTAGATTTGTTGGAGGGAGAGAGACTTCGCCGTCAAGTACTGTCGTTTACTACGGCGGACGAGCGTCTTGCCACGATTTACATCAAAGCAATATTCTTTAACATCTCGCTGATTTGTGTTCATGCCGCGATAGACGAGAAGCACGATGTGATCAAAAATCACTTCTACAAGCGCCTAGATAGCATTTACAAGCGCTGCCGCCATCACAATGTCCAAATCGTCTTTGGCGACTTCAATGTCAGGGTGGGTAAGGAAGGGATCTTTGGTCACAATGTCGGCAAATTCAGTCTCCATTATGAAACCCTCGCTAACGGACTGAGACTGATTGACTTTGCCGGGGCTCGAAATACGATAGTCTGTAGAACCAGGTTTTAGCACTAGATGATCCACTAAGTCACGTCGTTGTCTGCAGATTGTAAAACGCGAAACCTAATCGATCTAATTGCGGTAGATGGAAGGCATATTTCCAGTGTATTAGACATACGTACACTCCGAGGACCGAATATCAACTGGATCATTATCTTGTCGCAGCCAAGAAGCGCATACTCCTCTTTGCATCAAAAAACGAGCATCTAAATGCAAAAGGGAAGCTTGACGTCGGAAAACTGCAATTGCAAACGACAGTTAATAATTTCCCTACCCGACTCTCACACCTACTCACTAAGAGTACGGCGCAACAAGCCGGAATTCGCGAGCATTGGGAGCACGTTTCTCTATAAGTACGTAACTCCGCTGAGGAAGACATTGGCTTTCAGCGACCCCGAAAGAACAACTGGTGCGATGAGGAATACCGCGACGCCATGGAAAGTAGAGATCCTGCCCACATGGTCACGCAACAATCTGGCGCAACGCGACCTGAAAGGGACGCTACCAGGAGTTGAGAAAGGAAGAGAGACGTATTGTTCCTAGAAAGAAGAGAGGCCAAAATAAGTGAGTGCGAAGGTTTTAATACCGGGACAAATTCCTTTAGGAACAAGAATGGTGACTGATGTCCAAAGGATACTCCAATTGTGGAGGGAACATTTCTCCACTTTTCTTTATTCTAAATGATGGCAACGAAAGCGTCGCCGGAGAAGATGAAGAATCAGCGCGGCAAACCGCTGATAACGGCATTAACATCTCGTCACCCGACCTCGATGAAGTTCTAATAGCAATAACGCGGCTACGAAACAACAAAACCGCTGGAGCTGATGCGTTATCAGCTGAGCTATTTAAGCATGGTGACGAAGAGCTGGTAAGGTGCACGCACCAGCTCATTTCCGATTGGAATTTAAGTGTGCTCTGCCTAATTCACAAGATGAGTAATCCTGCAATATACTTCAACTACCGCGGGATCAGCCTCTTTAACATTCCATTTGAGGTTCTTTCGATCGTATAGTGTGAAAGACTGAAGCCAACCATGAACGAATAGAAGTAGACTTGCAATGCTCGAAATATTGGAAAAGACCAAATGTTGCCGCATTGTCTGAATTTGGTATCACTGTAAAACTAATACGGCTATGCAAATTGACGTTAAGCAACTCCACATAGTCAAACCCGGTTTCAGACAGGGTAACTCCTTGTTGTGTGATTTCTTTAAAATTATGTTGGAAAAGACAATTCAAGCTGCAGAATTAAACCGGTCGGGCCCCATTTTGTAAGAGTGTGCAACTGCTGGCGTATGCCGATAATGTCGACATCATTGGCGTCAACAACTGCGTCGTTAGTTCTGCCTTCTCCATGCTGGATAAAGAAGCGAAGGGAACGGGTATGGATGAGAACGGGGCTAAAACGTAGTACATCCTGTCATCAAACAAACAGTCAGCGCATCCGCGTCTCTGTTGACAGTTGTAATTGTGGAAAAGTAGAGGACCTTGTTCTTCTTGGAACCAATATTAACATCAACAGCAAAGTCAGCCTCGAAATTTAACAAAGAAATTATATTTTCAACAAGTGCTAGCTTGGGCTGAGTAGGCATATGAGTGCTAACGCCCGCTCGCGACGAACGAAACTTACGCTCTATAAGTCCCTCATCATATTCATGCTTATACAGCTTGAGAGAGAAACCACACAGCATTTAAAACAATAATATAGCATTAAACTAGTAATACGACCCACTAAACAGGGAAAGCGTATACAAACTGGATTACGAATGCCAATACAGCTACACAGGACAGACGGGTCGTAAAATAAGAACAAGGTTTCGCGAACACATACCGGACTATAACAAAAAGATACAGAAACCCACTGCATTACCTGAGTCTCACTTTGGAAACCATATGTGCAACAACGAATGTTCACCAGCAAACATTAGGAAAGCAGCTCAAATTCTGCATGTGCAACTGAAAGGACGCCGCTTGAACGCACTTGAGAATATGGAAACATACAAACAGAAAACTATTTATGGAAGAATAATAAACAAACAAACGAACACAAACTCACGACGTCATATTTGAGCGTTAAAAACTTGTTTACAAAAAAAAAACCAAACCAGAACTTAGGTAAACAACGGTTATCCCACAAAGCCAATATTACTGATCTGCCTAAACACACCACAGACACGACCGCGATATAACAAAAATTTGTATAATACACACGTGCACATACTGTAGTTGAGGTATCTGCATGTGGAGGTACTAAGTATAATACAAACCCTTACTACCCGCTAATAACAATATCATATAAATACGAAACAGTAGACGTTTACTGAACGAAAACGACACTGATGATGGAGATAGCACAACGCCGAAACTGGCTTGTCTACAAACAAAACTTGACAAGGGCGCCAGCTGCTCGCCATGTTAAAATTGGTCAAAGCCGGTGTATATAAGAAAGTATTTCAACAAAATAGTTTTAAAAAATTTAAATAATTATTATTACATGTATATCAGTTCCAAAAATTTAAACTTGTATTATTTGCTTGAGCAATATTGTGGACGGCCTATATTTCGGTCAATAATATCTGAGAACATTTTTATATATCCACAAAATCATTCGATTCGATGATGTGCTCACCCAACGTGGCTAAAAATGATAGCGAACTTGCAACAATTAGAAACCTTCGTGAAAAGTGGTCTAAACAGATTCCCACATTCTATAATCCCAAAGATTGCGTTACTGTGAATGAACAATTATTGGGATTTCATGGTCGTTGTGAATTTCGTCAGTATATTACATCGAAGCCAGAGAGATAAAATGTGATTCACTTGTGATTCACACACGTCCTATATATGAAAATACAACCATATTTGGGAAAAGACGTAACCGGAAATCCTCAAGCAGAACGAGTCGTTCTGAATTTAGTTGATTGATTGAAAGGACATAATATCACCATGGATAACTTATTTTTTCATCTCACAGCCTTGGCCTAAAATTATTACGAAAGCAAAGCATCATTGTCGGTCTTCTTGACGTGAGGATGGGATTTAAATGGTCGTAAGAGGAGCGCAACGGCGACCGTCATGCTACCACGAAGTAAGAGGGAAGCTCAGCATGGAGACTAAAATTACACTAGTCTGGCCGTAGGGACCCTATATGATATCGACGTACTGTCATCTATGTATAGGTCCCAACTCCAGACTCCAACCTTCTCTACCCCTCCCCTCCTATCCAACTTCCCACTCCGTCTTCGCTTTCTTGACTGGGGAATCATTATGACAACCCCTCCCCCGCAGGCATACACATGATAACAGCGTACCTACCGAAGGCTGCAGGGTTGGAGACGAAGAAGCTCCTTGATTTTTTTTTACTCAACCTAAGGCCTAAACATTAACTTGTCGAAGGTCTTCAGAAGCAAGGTCGAGGAAACGGGTAAGCTTCTAACGATCGGAGTTGACAGCCGGTCACTGGATGCTTCTAAAAGAAACAACTGTATAATTAAGTATAGGGACGGCCGACGAATCAACCGCCCAAGTCTGATACTTCATCGGTTGTCGATATCATAATAAAAAAGGACGTGGTCGAATTGGTCACGAAAAAGAGAGCGAGAAGCGAAGTGGGCGAATAAATTAGTCTTCCTCCTCTTGAACATGAGGGTATGGACGATTTCGACCTCACGATGCTTAACAGCGCTACGGATGATTCAGAGAAGGCCGCCTTGTCAGACCTTGACGACGTTCTGGCAGCGGAAGATGAACGCCTGTAAGAAGGAAGTGATTAGCACTAGGATTGCCAGATTAATCTGCACCATGCGAAAGCTGCCTCAGCGGTTATCGCTAGGTCGACCCTCAGGTATAAGCTGGGACACTAGGTACGGCAATTCTACTTCCTACATTTTGATAACTAATAATTTGAAACTTAATTGTCTTTCAGACTTCTTGTCCAGAAACCTAGTAGCGGGTCAGGTCCCGATCAACATCAATGGGACCATACGGAACATCGTAGTTGCATTCAGTTGCATGCCAGGGGATGACGCTCGCGCACCGACAGAGGTGGTCTGTAAACTGGTAGAATCCGCGACAGGTAGACACTTTCCTTGATACTCGGGGGCGATGTCAACGCGCATCATGAGGCTTGGGGAAGAAGCTTCAATCAGAGAGTACCTTCTAGATTTTATTCTTATTAATAAACTAGAAATATTCAATGTGGGAAATACTCCCACATTTTTTACCCGTAATCAGAAAGACTAATGAAAGCACTAGTAAAGGATTGGTGTCGAACGAACCTTCCATGTCAGGCCATAGAATTATTAGGTTTGGCATCGAAGAGCTTCTCCTATAAGGCGGAATATAAGGAATCCCAGGAAAACAGATTAGGGAAGATTTAAAGATAACCTAAGGGTAAATGCAACCTATTCGAGGCTAGCAGGAAATATTAGGAATATAATTGAACTACAATCTATAGTAGAAGACTTTAATAGTATACTCGTTGACGCTTATGAGGATAGTTGTCCAACAAGCAAAGTAAGATCCTCCCGCGATGTATCCTGGCGGAACAAGGACCTTAGCATACGTAGAAAAACGTTCGAAGACTATGTAACCGGGCAAAAGGAACCGGGGGCTGCACAGAATATAGAAATGTATTAACCCTTTATAATAGAGAGATACGGCAGGCAAAGCGACAAAGCTTAATGGACTTCTGTGAAGTTATGGAGCAAATTACATAAGCCTCTAGACTCTATAAGGTACTATCCAAAAGCAATGGTAAATCATCTGCCAGTTTAAAAAAGGGTGACGAGAGTTATACTGGAAGTAAGGAGGAAAAGATCAATCTACTTCTACCCACAAATTTCCCAGGTTCTACCCCATTACCAGAGGCAGAACCGATCGACCAATTTTTGAAAATAAATGGAAATAGCTGGAGTGTGGCAAAAGAAATATGCTCAGAATCTAGACTGAGGTTGGCAGTGAGTACCATCAAACCACTAAAATCTCCAGGGACTGACGGCACCCTCCTAGCTATGCTACAAGAAGGTATAAACATAATCGCCACGCTGCTTCTAAATATGATTAGAAGCAGCATTGGTTTAAATACCACAGGCATACCTCGCATCATTCGTTTTGAAATCATTAGAGAAAGTTGTAGACAATTACGTAAGAACTAATATTCCAGTCACCAACCCACTACACGTATGCCAGCACACATACCGGGCAGGCCGGGCAACAGATACTGCACTCTATTAGCGGACAAATGTACTCCGGGAGTGTTGAGAAGAAGGCTATAGCTGCCTTCCTTCCTTCCAAAAACATAGAACCAACTAAGAAATGGGTAAATAATACCCTAGTGACCAGGATAAATTGTATGCTCAGTGCAAGGTTGGTAGAAATAAACGCTCTTACTGATAGCAGCGGTATTGCCAACACCACAAGAGGCTGGCCCCAAAGGGTGGATACTATTACTAATACTGTAGGACATGGTTGTGGATGAAACACTTCAGAGGCTAACAAATACTGGCCTAACCTGCCAGGGTTATGCCGATGATATCGTAGTAATATGCAGAGGAAAGTTCGTAGATGCTCTATGTGAAAGGATTCAATTATGCTTAAATATGACCAAAACATGGTATGCTAAGCTGGGACTGAATGTTAATGCATGAAAACCCACCATTGTACCGTTTTGAAGGTATTAAGCCTATTAGAATGGGTGGGACTATTGTTAGATACCAAAAAGAGATTAAATTTATAGCTCTGATATTAGACCAAAAACGACTCCGGAAATCACACTTAGAGGAAGTGGTAAAGGAAGCTGTAAGAGCATTTATGACTTGTTAATTCATGGCAGGCAAGAGCTGAGGCTGCTCCTCAAAAATCCTGAGATCGATCTAGATAGCTATCTTACGGCCAATGATCACCCCCGGGCCACCATTTGGGTGTATAGAACCACTAAACAAAGAGCCATTACAGCGCTCAGGAAGCTATGAAGCAGGGATGATTGAGAATCTTGCGAAACAATACACCGAAACTGCAATACCGAGAGATACTATGCAACCAATGTTTAGTTTCACAAAAGGATTCAAAACAGAACTCAGTAGCAAAAGGGATTGGGTAGGTATATCTGAAACATATAAAATAAAACAACGTATGATAACCTGGTACACGGATTTTCATTAACTGAAAAAGGTACCGGGGTAGGAGTATATGGTCCGGGGTTAAGATACTCGGAATCCATGGGAAAACGAATCTCTATCTTTTAGGCAGAAATATATGTATGTTGTAAAAAGATGTGCGTGCATCAATATCAACCACAACTACAGAAACCGGAATATGCCAAAATGACCGACAACCAAGCAGCTCTTAAGACCCTTGAGTCTCGCTATGTAACTTCTAAACTGTGGATGGAATGCCTTAAAAACTGAACACACTTGGTCTGACCAGTCTGTGAGGTTTCTCTGGGTTCCTGGACATACTGGTATTGAAGGTAACGAAATTGCGCACAAACTTCAACTCCCCTTATAGGCCCAGCGCCCTTCTGCGGTAAATGAAAGGGAGCAATATCCACTTTGGCCAAAGAAGAGGAAGCCCGCAGGGAACTATACTGGGGAAAATCCACCAGGTCTGGAGCACTCCAAAACGCTTTTAGATTCCTATAAGATAAAACGCTTTAGAGATGGCATGGGCTATTAAAAAATAACATAAAAATTATCACGGGAATTCTAACAGGACACTGCAAGCTGAACTATCACCTTACTAAACTAGGGATTTACTCGGATGAATGCTGTAGATTCTGCAGAGTAGAAAAGGAAACTGCAAGATACATATTGCAGCGGTCCCCCGCGCTAATGCATAAACGCAAAAGGAATCTGGTTGAATACGTAATAACAGATTTTATCAAAAAAAGTACATGTATTAAAACTTTGAAGCAATAGATAATTTTTTCCTATGAACTGTAGTATGTATCAAAATTGATTCATAGCTACAATTATGAAGTGCTTTTAACGCCCGGTCTACGGTTAAGAAGATTTACGAATAGAAGTCCCTTGCAAATTTTTTTGGGTCCTTTTATAAACACAATTCTACAAAAGTTGTGATAATATGAACTATTTACTTAGAAATTAAAAAACAAAAAGTAACCGTTATTTAAATACTGATTTTCACGGGATCGTTCTCCGGGTCCCCGGGTTGATGTTCATTTCTCCGGTTTTCATGGCCAAATAGGCTGCGAGGCCACTTCTATAACGTAAAGGCGCTTTCACTGCTAGCCTCCAGAACACGAACGTGTTTGGATGCCCGTGTTAATTTTAAAGCTGTGGCTAACACACACATGCACGGGAACGCAAGCGGGCCAACAGTGAACGTGGCTTAAATCTCCTTCATGTCACGAGCGGCACACGCGATTGACGTCCCATGCAAAAGCCCCTTAATGTTTTCAACCGTAAATATAGCGCAGTACTTTTCCAGTTGTCACTTTATTTTTAAGTAGAGTAAAAGTTGTCGCGAGAATGTCGAAATCAGTGAAAAATTAAAAAGGAGTGAACGGACAAGATCTGGAAAAATGGTGTGACTACGAAGAAAGCCCATTTCAATATTTTTCAATTATTAATTTGAAAGACAGCGCACCAAAGCTTAAACAATTATTATCAGAAGCAAAGTCTGTGACACTAAGAGTGGACGAACTTATTCTGCTCACCTGTATTTCCAAGAATTGCGAATTCAGAATAACGTCTGGATTTGAAGTGGGTCGAAATATTCCAAAGATGTGACGGATTCAAAGAACTGCTATATGAATATTCGGAACAATTTTTTGTATAACTATATCCATGTTAATGTAAAAGTGCTGTATTTAGGAGAGTAGGTAAACAATTACGCGTCAGCAACATATTGTTTACACACTAATTTATGCACTAAATGGCCGTAAATTGCAAAATTGTGTGGTTGTATAACAAGTTCAAAATTCCGCAACTCTCTAGAGTTGGAGCGTTGTTTTGCAACTCGGTTACATTAAAACGGGCCCAATATTAAAATGATATTGTTCCGATGCATATTTAATCAACAAATTACTTACAACTACATATATTTTACGATATCATTTTAAGAAAAATGGCGAGTTCTATATTTTTCAGTTAAATGTAAGAATCTATGGGTGCAAAAGTAAAAATTCTCATGCCAAACAAGTTATGTAGTCAAAATATTACATACATATATATTTTTATCAAAAGAAAAATCAGGTCGAAATAAAAAGTTTAAAAACTGAGTTGTTAGTAAATGGTAAACTTACAACGCCATTAACAGATAGAAGTTGATCCCCTCTTTTTAGTCCACCATGTCTATCAGCCACTCCACCAGGTATAATACGGGATATGTAAATAGGCGAATTCTGTTCCTTTCCTCCCATTACATTGAATCCGAGTCCTTGGAAAAGAAAAAAAAATAAAATGATCAATCTAATTTAACATTATGTAAATATGCTCTTAACACAACTCGTAAACAAACTATATAGGTATAACAAACTGCATATGTTATTCACGGATAAACCTGTAACAAAAATGTGCATGAATATGTAATTAACCGATATATGAAATGACATATTTTTGCATATTTAAGCGAACTTGCTTATTAAGGCTTATTTTAAAAAATGCACTGGTATTTATCAACAATTAATATATGTTGCATGTGTCTGCTGATATATTAACAAAATAAAAAACAATACAGATTTTGTTTAAATTGCTATTCCCTTCACACAGTATACATGTAAGGTGGCAGCATTAAGCGTCGGTCGCGCATGGCAACATAGGAGATGAAGAGTTTGAGTTCAGTTGTCGTGAAAACCAGACCTAAACACATTTTTCTACATTAATTATTCATTGTAATTTCTACATTTTAACTACTTTAAATAAATAATTTATACCATTAATTATTACATAGAGGCTTAACCTTTTAAACGTGTGCATATTGAAAGCTGAATAGAATGTTTCATTCTGTGAAAAAGGCTAAGCCGGCGCAAAAAAATAAATTTAATCTAGAAAAATCTGTGCAGAAAGGAGAAGGTAATGATAAAATGGCAGAGCAGCCGAAAAAAAAACACTTGGTAGCAGTAAACAAAGTGAAAAGAACCACCGAAAATATTGTGGAAGCGACAACAGAAAACAGCGAAAAGTTCGAAACAAGTACAGAAGTGAAGCCAGCAGAAATAATGCAGTTCAGGGAAGTCGAAGTTAGAAGCACCAGAAAATTTAAAACAGTAGAAACAAAGGTCGCAATAGTAAAAGCAACAGACATAGAAGCAGCGAACGTGGAAACAGCAGGCATATTCAACGAAGGCGAAAGAGAAATGGCACGTAAGTAGCAGCGATCATAACGAATTAATCAAAGCGTATTGATCAAAGCAACAGCAATAGCGTAACAGTCGATAATTTTGCTAAAGTAGTGCTCGAATATGACGGCGCATCAATACCCGTGCGTCAATGGCTCAATAATTTTGACGAAAATGCAGATGCTTACGGGTTAAATACAAAACAGAAATATGTGAATGCTCGAAATAAGATGAAAGGGACGGAAGCTGTTGTTGGAAACAGTGACGGTGTCAACATACGAATCACTGAGCGAAGTGCTGATAGAACAGTTTGACAAAAACCAAGGTACACAAAATGTTGCGAGAAAGAATCTGTCAACGAATTTCCACCAATATATGCTAAATATGCGCCAATGTGCACCTGATAATCGCCCACCAGCAGCTCAACACGAAGGTGGGAAAACAAAACAGATAAGACTTATAAAGTAGTTCCAATGAAACATTGGGTTAATTGTGGTTCGGCACAGCACAAGCGGGCTGATTGTAAGGATCCAACCAAATGTTTTAAACGCAATGGTACGGGGCTTATGGCGAATAGTTATTTAGAAGCTAAAAATAGCGTTAATTTTGTAAGCCAAACTCGGTCTAAAATTATTTAAATAAATAATAATAATATTTCGTGCATTGTTGATACTGGAGCCGATGTGTCATTAATACGTAAAGACAAGTATGAAGAAAACTTTGGCGAGTGCGTAATACAGAAAAGTTATGCAAATCTGTATGGTATGGGGAACGTGGCTACGTCAGTATTGGGCAAATTCGAAACGCAGATCGAAGTAGATGCCTGAAGTGTACGACACACATTTCTAGTAGTACCAGATACGGAAATGAGTGTAGGTGCGTCGGATAGTTTTAAAGTCGGATGGATATAGTTTTGTACAGCCAGTTGAGTGTACAAATACATAACTAATCCAATGCAATGTCAACAGCGCGGTTGACAGTGAGGCTGTCGTTGATGTAGAGCCGTAATACAAAGCAACAGTTACGCAGTTAATCTACGATTATAAACCCTCGAATATTAAACTGCGCTGTCCAATAAAGCTAAGTATGGTACCCAGTGGTGACAATATCTCATTTCGGGAAACCCCTATTCGGTTATGAGCATCACAGCGAGAAGTTTTGAAACATCAAGTCAACGAATGGTTGCAGGAAGGCATAGTGCGAGACTAAAGTTCAGAGATATGTAGCCAAGTAGTGTTGGCAAAAAAGAAAGCCGGTTCGTTCAGGCCGTACCAGTAATAGATGAGGCTATTGAAAAGCTGCAAGCTGCCAAATCACCATCAAGACATGAAGAATAGTGTCGTTCATGTTGATATTGAAGAGCGAAGTCGCTAGTACACAGCGTTCGCGATCAAGGAAGGGCTTTTCGAGTTCAACAAAGCTCCTTTTGGGTTTTGCAACTCCCCAGCACCTTAGTCCTTGGGTAAGAATTTTCGGTAGTCCGCTGCAAAGTGACAAGGGTGGAGCTTTCACTTCAAAACTGTTTAAAGAATTCTGCGAAACGCCCAAAATTCAGCACGTTGAAACAACAGCCGTTGTACGGAGTTAATGGTCAAATAGAAAGGGTGAACAGAGTAATTCTTTATGTTCTCTGTACTGTCTACACTAATTTTGCGCCACATTTCTTAACCCACAATACATACAGTGGGACAAGTAACCACACCAATAAATTTCTCGCGATGACCCCTTTCTCTGTGCGAGCAGGAAATGAAAGCGCTTATACATACAGTCAGTCCTGTGTTAAAAATTTAAATCATGACAAAATTATTTCAATTCACTTTAGTCGGATGTTTGATGTTCCATCTCCTAACATTTTACAAACGATTCCAATGGTGTTGAAATCTGAACTACGGCCTGCTTTACTACAGAACTTAAAATTTGTACTCAGAAAAATACTGTAATCTTTCTTTGGGGGTCTTAATATTTTACATAGAGCTGTACATATATTATTCAACCAATCAATAACGGGCGCTATAACCGCTTACGCGATTTTAGCCGGTTCTAAATAGTAAAGCACGTCGGTCGCCCCTTTGTTTTGCTAACTGGAGGCAACTGAAGGCAAGTCCTTCCCCACCTGCTCTTTCCAACGTAGAGCAGGCCTTAACTTCCTGACACCACCAACTGGTACCGCGTTTAATATTTTCAATGCTGGGCATTTTCTTTCAAAAGTACAATGTAAATGTCGTTATAAAGCTCATATAACTCATCGTTCCCACGTCTGGGGTATTCGCCGTCGCAAAGACGTAAGGGTCCAAAAATCTTTCATAGAATCTTCCTTGTGAACACTACAAGCGCAATCTTATCCATACAGTATCACGGCCACGACGAGGGGCTTGTAGAGCGTCGTTCGTCGAGAGAAAATTTTACAGAGGGATTCTTCACTGGATTTCGATACTGATATTATTGTTGGTGTTAATACTCGTTCCAAGATAAAAAAAACATCCTCAACTTTGACAAAATTGTAACTGTAAAAGTAACGCGGGAGCCGAGACGCAAATGTGCTGACTGTTTATTTGAAAACAGCAGATACTTCGTATCCTCCAAACCCATTCGCTTTACTTCTCTATCCGGCTTGGAAAGGGCAGAGCTAACGGCGCGATTGTTGTCAATTATGTTGATGTCTTGTTGCACAGCGGCTGCGTATTCTTATAAAAGATAGTACCTAACCGGTTTAGTTCTGCAGCTCGAATTATCTATTCTAGCGAGATCATTAACAATACCAAGCAGGGCGTCTTGCTCATCAGCATGTTACATAGTCGTTATAGTTTTTCAAGGATACCAAATTCAGTCATCTTGGAATATAGAGAACTTCTTCTTCCGCTGTCGATAACTGATTTAAAGTTTAAATCAGTCGATTAAAGTCGCTGACGGTTGGATTCAGTCTTACGTGCAATGCGCTCGATAAAACCTTATTCGAATTGTGAAGCAGGCTGATCCCGCGGTAGTTGGGGAATATTACAGGATCACTCTTCTTGTGAATTGTGCAGAACATACTTAAATTATAGTCCGCGGGCATGCATTCTTTCGACCATATTCTGCAAATAAGCTGGGTATGCAGCTGCGTTACCCTGCAGTCAGCGCCTTTCTTTTCTTCGGAGACGCGATATTGCTCATCGTACCAGCCGTTCTTTCGGGCTCGCTGAAAGCCAAAAACTTTCTTAGCGGCGGTACGTAAAGAACGAGAAATGTGCTCCTAATGCTCGCAAATACCGGTTTGCTGAGAAGTACTCTTAGTGAGCAGGTGTGAAAGTCGAGTGGTGATGTAAGAGCGTTGTTCTTGTTGCTGATCGATCTAATGTTCCCGCCCTGCTACAGTATTGGTTGACCCGAAGTGTACTGTTCGTCCTTAGTGTGACAAGGCGAATAGGCTACGTTTCTTACAAATTATCTCAGGTATAGGATCTTTTATAATAAATAGAAGTTGTATCTGTTTTGTAAAGCCTTAATTCTAGACATTCCTAATATTTCCATTGTTGTTACGTTAGTTATTTCCAATATTTTTTATTGAACGTGGGTATTTATCCTATATTGTTTGTTGTTAGAATCAACAAACATACTTTCTCTCATCTGTAGTCTCTGGTAGTTATCGAAGTTTGGTGTGCCGGCAATTTCGATATGCGTTATTTCGGAGGCTAGTAGTTTAATCGACTAGCGGTTATTGTTGAGTAAAATGTTAAGTTAAGATAGATAGATATATATACGGAGGATTCCTCTTCGACCTTTCCAGTGCATGGGGGTCTCTGGGGCCGAGTCGCAGAACCGACAGGACTCGTTCGACCATATTCTGAGCTTGCGCATATGGCTGCGCAGCTTGCAGTGAACTGTGAGGAAGCCTGTCAGCATCGTCAAACTGTTAAAAAAAATGTTAAGTTAGTTTTAATAAATTCCCATACTATTGCGTTTCCGTCCAAAATTGGGATATAGTTTGCATTAGTGTAGCCTGTAGCCCCTATTACGAACGTCGACTGGCAGTATATAAATGACTATTAGTTGATTATCGCTTGTCGATGATATTGTCAGTGTCGATTTCTCGTTCACTGAGCGACTGTCGATCAGTATTCAACAACTGTTTGTTGGACGCAAAATTTTATCCACAATACAAAAATATAATCGACTCAATCGACTGAGGTTATTCTACTGCCAGTCGACATGCGCATTAGGGATGTATGAGTTTTTCCGTCAAGTGATCGACAATACCAATTCTATTCCTTTTATCTGAATGAGGAATTTAATTGATTGTTTTGTCCAGGCGGCCGAAAATTTTCCTAGTGCCAAAGATCCTGTTCAATTACCTCCTATGTATATGTATAGTGTTGAGAGTTTATTACCTAACCTTCGATTAACTTTTACCAGTATCTTATCGCCAGCAGTTAATGTCCTGTCTTGGTTACAGAGTGAGTTGACCTACTATATTCAACGGTGCCAAACAGAACCAAATCAAAGATCCGCTCAGATTTCTGTCGAGTTTTAGATACCTTACTATTTCGGTCCAAGTGCTTTGGGGAATGTTTCCATTTGATGTACTGATTTTCACATTTTTTAGTCGAGCAGCATTGACTTTAAAAATATTGAATCGTTGTAAAAGTAATGGTTTTACTGCGAATTATAAAAAAATTGACTACGCATCCTGCAAACACTGTAAAAAAGTTTGGGAAGTTTTATTGCCAAATCGTTAAAAATCGTTTCAAAAACTCTGCCCAGATATAAACAGAGCTGCTGCAATTGCTTCCAATGGATATTTCGATCCGAACCGTTCAATACCGGTTAAACGGATATGTCAGCCAGGAAGCCTGCAAAAAATCCACTTTAACCGAAAAATTAAAAAAACACCGGTTCAACTGGGTCAAAATTAAAGTAAAATCGGCTGAATTTGAATGGCGGCATGCATGGCATAATCCAAATTAAACTTGATAGGCGCTGATGGTTGCCGGAAATTGCATACTTCCTACTGTAAAGCATTCTCCATAAATCATGGTATGGGGATCCATTTCAAAATACAAACCGGAGTCCCTAATTATAATAGAGGGTATTGTAAATGCCAAAAAGTAGGAATCTATTATACTAAATGGGGTTGTATTCAGCTTGGAGTCCTTAACAGAAAAGGAACCGTATCCAATTTTTTCAGGACGATTCAGCGTCATGTCATCGGGCAGAAACTGTTAGTTTAATCATGAACTTTTTACCTATTCATTCACGTATTACTATTTTTCGGTCTATTGCTTGCCGATTAGATTATAAAACTGAAGAAAGATTTGGGCATAGTGTCACTATAGCCCGGACCTCTAACCAATAGAAAACGTTTGGACTATTATGGGAGCTAAAATTCGCAAAAACAAGCCTAAATCTACGAAAACCTTCAGAAAAAGTATGGTATGAGGAAATTACGCCAATATTTAAAATATTTGTATGATTTCATGCCCAAGAAGGTGCAGACTGTAAAAGATAGGGTTGCTCAACAAAGTATTAAAAAAATAAAGAAAACAAAAATCGTTCAAAATTTAGGCACATTTTGTATAACTGAAGTCAAGGCGAATTCATACAAGGTGGTGTTATAAATACAACTACAAATTCCTACATATTTTGTTTTTGTTTCTGCGTGAGTTGTCAAAATTTAAATACATTTTGTTTTTGCTTTTACGGCTTTTGAAAGCTCATACGCAAAAGCAAAAACACAATACAAGTAGGTGAATAAAAAAAATCAAATCAGCTGCTCTTATGCCATCACCTTCTATAAATTCGCCTTGACTGAAGTATTAACAACAACCAAAAACAAATTGCTTTTCCAATTTTTCAATATATTTTTCAAGTGGTCAAAAGCTACAGAGAACAAAAAACGGATGGTGCCTTTTTCAAACTTAACAAATAAAAAATAATTACACCACACATTTCACTCAAATTTTTGTGCCCATTTATTAAAAATAAAATTAGCCAACAAATTTCCATCAATATTTTCACAAATATGCTAAGCATTTCGGAATTATAACGCTTTTGACGTTTGTGAAAAAAAATGTGAATGTGGCTTGTGCTGTATTTGGTTGCAAAAATTTCAAGAGAAATGTTCGAAAAATCGAATATAATACATAATTTTCCAGAGATTACGAAAATAAAATAAAGTTGACAAATTTTCCATATGAAGAAAAATGTGTATTTTTTCGTAATATTTTAGACAACATATACCCCGTGTACGCCGCTACGCTTTAATTTTTCGCCATTTACCAAAATCATTTTTATCCTTATCCTGTAAGCTACATAAATGCCATAAACGGATTCACGGTTCTTATCCAAATAACTGATGAATGTGATATTTATAATTTCGAGTGAAAATTATAAAAAAGAAATGAATATAAGGTCTTGGAAAAATAAAAAATTAAATTTTTAAATAAAAAAAAAATGATTCTAAACCTTTTCCATTAAAAAATGTTTTTTTTTTTGTTTCATTTAATATTTTGATAAAGTATACCATACGTTAAAGCTGTACAACTTTATTTCAGTAAAAAAATAGTTTATAAAGCTTCTTTGTTTACAACATTTGATGCATTGGGAGATTAACAAATAGGTAATCTGCTTCAGTCGCACATGGGAGGGCCAACTAACACTAAGGTCCACGCCCGCATCGTTTTTCCGGGCGCTTTATTTATGGTCATAGCATTTCGTTTAAATCGAAATGGGGATTGCTAGGTATAAGCGGTATTCGAGGTATCAAAATACGTTTAAAGAGCCGACTGGATAATTGGTAGTCATCTTTGGTACTTCTTCTCCCTCAATACGACTAAACATATATTCGAGTTATTCTATACTGCCTTTCAATTACACTGGTCTGCAACAAAATCCTGCTTCAAAAAATTTTACCATACATATGAAGATTAAAATGCTCTAAATCTATTCCCGTTTGCCGAAGTTTTTATTATGCCTTTTTCCAAAATATTTAAAATTTATGATTTTTTGTTAAACATTACACATACAAGAAAGAAGGGAGGAGCCGAGCCGTAAGTGATTTTTATGATAGTACATATGCTGTTACTCAGTTTCGTATTTAGTTCAGAACTTCTCTTTTCATTGTTTATATTCTATATCAAATATTTTGGTAAGTTTTGCACATAGTCAAAATTCTATGTATTTAAGTGAAGTACTTTATGTGTACATAATTAAGGTACTTTTCTAAGACAGACATTTTTTCTTATAGAATGCCACGAGCTAGTAAGAATTATACAGTCTGTTTTTATGGTGAATTTACGATTACATTACAGATTTTTCCTAAACACGCAACATGAGATCCCCCTATTCTAATGACGACCACGGCAAATGTTTAAAGGACTACGATTTAAGAACATACACCTGGAATGTTCGGACCCTAAATTGGGAATGTGCCCCTGCCCTTCTGGTTGATGTCCTCGTAAAGGCAAAGGCTGACATTACCCTCGTCCAAGAGATGGGATGGACGGGGCAAGGAATGAAGAGGAGCGACGTCTACTGCACCTGCGATGTAAAGGAGCGCAAATTCGGGGTCGGGTTTGTGTTGGGCGAGTGTTTCGTTGGATCAGCATATGGTGTCGACATCACCACAGTTTTGTGGAAGGACACAAGGAATGTCAAACTTTGTTCGACGTATGTGGGCATTAAGCCTTTTCGAAGAACTGATTCTCCAATTGGCCATCAGCCATCGAAAATTACAAGCTATAATAGGAAAAAAAAAGTCGTATATACGTGAGTATAACGCACATATGGGAGGTGTCGATTTAATGGACTCATATATGGGTCGCAACGGACTCCGAATCAAAACGCAAGATATGGCAAAAAGAATATTGTACCATCTTCTCGACATGGCTATAACAAATGCGTTCGTTTTGTATAGAAGACTCAACGCTGAAAAAAATGTAACCGTTGAAGACAAAATAAAAGACATGACGATATATGAATTTCGCTGCAGCATTGCCATTGTAGTTTACGCGGCATCCAAATGTACTGTGCATTCCGCGGAACAGGATAGTTCAGACCACGTACCGCACATAGAAACACCGTTAAATGTGTTTAGGAACCAAATAATTTTAGACAGAGGGCGAGTTGCGAGTGCGAGTCATAAGGGCTATAGAAGGTATTTCATTACGTTAACAATACTTAACTGTGACAGTTTGTCATTAAAATCCCTGAATGTTCAGGATATCAAAATGCTTACGTCTATAATTTTAACAAATAAAAGTCACACAACTTATGGTGGAGGATAAGAAAATTACTGACAGGATATTTAATATAATAGTGCAAGAATACAAGCGTGCTCATCAGAACCGAAAATTGGGAACAACTCCTTGAAAACTATTTTTTCCAGCCATGTCAAAAAAGATTAGAGAATACGAAATTAACAATTGCACTGCACTATTTGACCGTGTCACGGGCTGTAGTTATGGAAAATGTTCGCGGGTTCTTAACATCACGTGTTCTAAACTTTATTAGATCCTTGGGAGTAGTGTTTAGTATATCAAACACCAATGCAAAGAGACGAAGGCAAATGCCAGGTCGAGAGGCTTGTTATAAATTATCGTTGCCTTAGCGCTAAATATTCTAGACTAACACCCAAACAACGCGCTGCGGTAACTGTTGATAGATATAATAACACAATCCATTCGGTGATAAAAAGCAAGCCCGCGGGCGTGTTCTTCAACAGAACGACTAGAATAAATTATCAGGAGTAAACTAAGGACCGGTACAAAGAGTTCAGAAAATTAAAAGACGATCATTAAGTGCATACAATTGGTTTGTTTTTATACCCGAGCGTACTGGTGCCCAGGTTATTATAACTTTGTTCATCTAACAGTTGTTTGTAACAGCATGAAGCAACCGAGCCAGATATAGAAATAAATACCACAATTTTTAGAATTAATAGCTAATTTTATTAAGCTATGGCTGTCTGTCCGCCCGTCTGTCCATCAGTCGGATAACTCAAGTAAATATTGGTCTATCTTAACGAAACTTGGTATACACATTGCCCTGTTACCCCAAGGTACTTTGGTATTGGAAATGGGCAAAATCGGCCAATACCCACGCCTACATAACGGTAACTTTGTAAGAAAAACTCGTGTCTCCGAAATTACTTGACCAAACCCAACGAAATTCGGTATACATACATATTGCATTTCAAATCAGGATGCGAAAATTGTTAAAATCGCACAAAAACCTCTCACCTAAGGGTAATTTTCAAAAAGAGGAGAAAACGCGATATTTCAGTCAGCATTAAGAACAATTAGCTCAAATTTATTATGAAGGATGGGGGTTCACCAAATACCAAATAGAAAAAATTTGGAAATGGCATTGCCCACTTTAGAAGAAATAAGTATATCACTGAAACCATGGCACCAAAGTCTACGAAACTTGGTAGACACATCACATTTGATGTTAGTAACCAAAATAATAAAAAACTTGACATTTAAGTAACTACTAAAGAGAATTTGCTCAAATTTAATGTTTAAAATGTCACATAAGCAAATACAAAAACTATGCCACCAAACTCCGTACAAAAACCATACCCACCTCTTATATAACGGTAAAATACAAAACTTGAAAAATCCGATTATTATTAACTGTACAGGGTAATGTGCTCAAATTTGATAGACAAAGTTTGGCTTGAAAATCATATACATATGTTGGAAATGCCCATCAAATCTCCAACCTTAGAGCAAATAGGTATACTTGTCAAATTCTACCTCATTACGTTATCTTTCTATTTCTAGTCAGAAAGCACAATTTCGAAAAATATAGAAATCAGAATAAAGCCACGCTCACCTCTCATATAACGGTAACTTACAAAATCAAAATATATAATATTTTACTAGATCCTGTCGCGAAATCTTTCAAGTTTGGTTATATAATTTAATTAGGGAGACAAATAATTAAAAATCTAAGTTTTGAAAATGGGTGTGGTACGTTAAAGTCATACTAATTTCCTTATGTTTATATTTAAATCAATAAACTTCGTTTAAGATTACGGAATAATGTTATACAAGCGAACTAATTTATATTATACCTTGATCAAAAGAAAATATGTATGTATGTGTCGAGCATCATATGTAACTATATCTACGTCAAATAGCTGGGAAGATATGTTGGATAGTATTTTCGTCTTAAATCGGGCATAAATCCGCGCTTTTCCCCAATAAATAATATATAGCCTCATATATGGGAACTTTATATCTAATAATGTACCAGCATCTGCATCAAAAAGTTGTGGAGATATAAGGAATTAGATATTTTTATTATATAGCCCGTGACACCTCCCATTTTTGCCACAACGATACACAGATTGATCTTTAAATCATATATAAGTATATACCAAAATATGATTGAACTCCACCGAATAGTTGCGCATATAAGACGAATTAAAATTTTCTCTGCCATGGGGGCGTGAAACCGTCCACTTTTCCAAACCTATATACATGTGTATATCCTAAATTGGGTCCAGAGACCGCATGCACCTACTGTCAAAATTTCATGAGTATTGGACGCCTATAAAGGACTCACATTCATTTTCATATATAAGATTAATTTTGAAATAAAAACATGGACCGGGTATTTAAAGTTCGGTTGAATCCGAACTTAGACGCTTCCTTATTTTTATACCCGAGCGCAGTGGTGACCAAAAAAACAAAAAATCCCATATTTTAGTAACTTGCTCACATTTGATATGCAATATTTGGTTTGAAAGTGAAATATATGGAATCAAAAATTGTGGGGATAGGCGTGGCATTGCCAAGCTTAGAACAAATAGGTATTTCTCTGAAACTTCTTTGTGAAATAAAACCAAATTTCGTACGCACGTTGTATTTTTAGTAAGGAAGCACAGTTTCGAAAATTATAGAAGTCAGACGAAAACCACGCAACATCTCATATGTCATTTACAAAAAAATTTAAAAACCTTTTCTTTAAGCATATAACGTGTACGTAAACACACATAATTTATTTTAGTTTTTATTTAAATAAAAAAAGGTCATAAAGTTTTTCAATATAAAGGTTATTACATTCACTGGTTTTATTGCATACAACAAGCACGGTTTATTAGAAATAAAAAGTTGCGCCGGGTAGTTAAAGTTCTGTTACATCCGAACTAACTTGTAATTTTTGTTTTTATTAATATAAAAATTTATATTTGTAGTGACGACAGGAAACGAACGCGTTGTGTCTCATGCAAATTACGCGCAAGGGAAATGCTTTTATAGTTTGTTTTTCGTTTCATATACAAGGTTTTTTATTATAACTTTGTATAATATTTCTCTAATTCAAATGACTTGTGCGGTGTTAGATTTTTTGGCGACATCTCTTGTCAATTATTTCTATTACTTTTTTCTCCAACTGGGCGTCTGCTGATCCATTTGGGCGGCAAATATTGGAGGGCCCACCTTCCTTAATGTGCAAAACCGTCCTTCGTGCAGTGTCATAATATAATATTTAGTAATATTGGGGTTATTATTCATATTCTTTTTTTTTTTGCTGTTCATGCCTTGACTGCAAAAACTAATTAAGTTTCAAAATGTAATTAAGCACTAATTTAAAAACAATATCTTCAAAGCCTACTATGCTACTGCTAAATATTTTAGAGAGTTTAAAATTTACTCAATGTTCTGCTCCGGTCCTTAACTTTAGAGAGCGCTCTAACGAAGATACAAGGGCCCTACTGCTACATGGACAGGAAAATAGGAATGCAAGAAATAATAAAATCCGCTCCCTCCAATTTCAATAGCGCAATGAGCAATTCATCGTGAACAAACTAATTAAAAGTAAACAGAAACCGCCCTGGAAATAGATATCCGACTATTATGATACAAAGTGGGAAAAAGTTCCACAAATAGGACATCAAAAATGTATAAAAACAAAGAATAAGAAACAAAATAAGATTTAAATAATGTCTCATGAAAAATGCAAACATTGGTTACGAGAAAATCAAACTCATACGTAGATCCCTAAGCCCAAGCGATCTAGATGAAATTTTTTTGTATTCGATCAGTCGCATTGGTTCAATTCCAGTTTACCCGGTGGTCCGCGCGACGACATTCGAAGTGGTCTAACTCTTCCGGGCCTCATCATCGTTGGCCTCCTTGACGTGGGGATGAGGCTTAAGTGTTGGCATGGTTGCTCCTTTTGAGGATTTCCATGCCACCACGAACTAAGGGGAGGGTTCATATGAGAATCACTGTAGGACTCGATCTTACCCGGCGTCTTATGTGGAGATTACCGTACCAACATTTCTCCTTATCCTCCCCTAATCCAGGGTGTTACGCGTTACCGTGCCCATTGGTCGAGTTGCAGCTAGGGGGTCTAAAATCAGGCTGTATTTTAACGGCGCCTCCCTGACACCGGGCGACCTCCGGAGTAAGTTGGCCTTACCGCGGTAAAGGGCGCTGCCGTGGTGTGCCATCCACTTTCCCCTCTGATAATTTTCAGACCGGTGCGCTTGCCTCGTCAAGCAAGTGGTCGTACGACCAAGATGAATACAACTAAAAAACTATAAAACACAAAAAAATTATCTTCCCCATCTCGGGGTAAGACTATGCAGGAGCGAGCGCCACACATGAAAACTTCTTCCCCATCTCGCGGTAGTAATGCGCAGGCGTAAGCGCCTAACGCGTCGCTTCGATCCAATATGGGATCTTCCGGGCTGGAAGTGCGAGCAACACGCCGGCCCGTGATTATGGGTGTTATGATGGGGCCTAGCACCTGTAAAGCTGCGAAGATTGTCCTGGAAACGGCAGATCTTTCCGCGGCGGTATTCACTAGGGGCGCACTAAACACCGGCGCGGCTGCGAAGCCTAATCTCACAAAGGCTCACGGCCTGGCCAGAGTGGATTAAGGCGACAAGCAGCTGCAGAAAGCCGCCGTTGCAAAGGTGGGCCCTGTCTACCCTGGGGCTAAGAGGGAGGTGGTGGCCTGGAAGGGCATTACAGGCAGACCGCGGGCGAGGGCACGGCTACCGGTGATAAACCCAGCCCTCCCGGTAAGTGATTGGAGGGGCGTCCGGGTCGAGGAGACGGAAAGCCCTTCTAGACAAGTGGTATTGTCCATGAATAAGGAGTCCATCGGACTCCTAGAGAAGAGGCAAAGCAACGTTTCATATGGCCTCGATGAGGTCATTGTAAAAGTGTAGCAATGAAGGTATACAAACTAAGCACCAACAATGCATAGGATGTTTGCGGAGGAGGAACTACTTCACAGTGATGGGGAGTGCGAAGCTGACGTCACCGTCGTAGCCGAAGAGGAGGAGGCGGTTTCTCATATGAGAGTGCTGCAGATAACCGTCCACAGATCTAAGGCAGCCTCAGCTACTCTTTTAGGTCGCCTGAGTAAAGGCGACGCTACGGTGGTACTCATTCAGGAACCATGGGTGTGTAGCTCAAGGGTATGTGGGTTGAGTGCCACCGCCTTTAAACTTTTCGTGGAGGGCGATATAGGTAAAAGTAGAGCCTGTAGCCTGGCTAAAGCAGATTTAAATATCTTTCTTTTACCTAATTACAGAGATGGCGACGTCACGGCAATCCTCGTGGAGATAGGGGGCATGTCCATCATGCTGGCCTCCTCACCTTCTAACAACTAACCTACTTATATGCAACAAAGATCCCACTTTCATTACTAGCAACCGTAAAGAAGTAGTAGATACAACTCTAACTAGTGTTAGTCTATTTGGAAGTGTCTGCAAAATGGCTCTCTACTACATATTTTCAGGGCCTGTTTCAAACTGAATCATATACCGTTGGCATGGATAAATGTCATGGCCGTTCTTATGCCTAAATCCGAAAAGTCCTCACACACTAATCCAATGGATCTTAGGCCTATCAGTCTATCATCCTTTGCTCTTAAGACACTTTAAAGGATTTTTCGACTACTGTCTAATGACCAACATGTCTGCCGCAAAGGAAAATCTACTGAGACGGCACTCCGTAGCTTGGTCGGCTATATTGAGAAGTCTCTCAGCGTCAAAGATTTCTGTCTCGTAGCTTTCCTGGACATTGAAGGCGCTTTTAACAATGTCGAGTCACGTGTCGAGGGGGACGTCCCAAGGAGGTGTCCTATCCCCACTTCTGTGGAGCCTCACCGTAAATATGCTATTGCGAGATACGGATGTTGTCGCATACGCTGATGACGTCGCGATCACACTCAGGGGAAAGTTTCTGCAAACACTATGCGAGCTGAAGTAACGAACGCTTCGGGAGGTATCTAAGTGGCCCACCCGCTGCGGGCTTAGGGTCAGCTCTAATAAAGTGGAACTTGTACTCTTCACGAAAAAGTATAAAAAGCCTTCGGCAACTCCACCGGTCCTGAACGGCATCCGGTTAAGTCTTTCTACAAGTGCCAAATTTTTAGGCTTTATTTTAGATAAAAAGTTAAACTGGAAAGAGAATATAGTTCAACGTTATAAAAAGGCTTAGATAGAGTCTTAATTTGGATCTGTCGGTGGATTTTTACGGCGGTCGTCAGACCAATTCTGCTACATGGAGTGATCGTATGGTCCTGCTTTGGAAAAGGAAACTAACATAAGCCGCTCAGAGCATCGTTTAGATCTCCTGCCGCTGGATTTGACAGGAAAATAGTTGGCGCCGCTGACTACTCTGCGATTAAGGGAAACATCTCACTGGCACCCCGAAATCCAGGGTCACTCTTATATATTAAACAAGTTGCATTTCATTTCGAAATCCAGGTCTACTCCTGTTGCATTTCATTCCGAGCAACACGGCCAGTTGGGCTTCGAAATCGATTCTGAAAAGTTTTATGACGAGTATTCCTAGTAGGGAGAAGTGGAACCAAGAGTTCAACACTCCACATGATAGTATTGTCATCTATACAGATGGCTCGACTAGACAGTACGGTGGGAGGAGGCGTCTTCCCCACCCCTGCAGACTACTGCAGCGTTTTCCAGGCTGGGGTATCAGCTATTATGAAAGCGGTGGTAAACCTTGGGACCGAAATTCTAGGAAGAGTTATCTTCATCTTTAGTGATAGCCAGGCAACAATCAAGCCTCTGAGTTCCTTCACGTTTAACTCAAACATGGCGCTGGACTGCCGCCAATCTCTGCAGAACAGATTATACCTCATTTGGGTCCCTGGCCACAGGGATATAGAAACTGCATGGCATACGAACTAGCAAGACAAGGTACGGCCAAGCAAATTCTTAAGGATAAAGAACGAATTGGTATGCCTTTTGCCACTAGCAAACTGCTACTTAGAAAATATGTATATGAACAAGCTGATGATAGATGGAGTCAAACTACGGCTTGCCGTACCTCTAGGGAGACGTGGCCTAAATGGGACCGGAAACGCTCACGAAGAGTATACTCTCTAAAAAGAGAAAATATATGTAGCTTGGTGGAAGCTCTAACCGAGCACTGCCTTATAGGGAAACTTGCTGAAAAGCTAGGTGTATCTTTCCGAAGATGCTTAAGGAGCTGTAAGAACTACAAACAGGACGAAACGGTCTTACACTATTAACGTGAGCCTTCCAATGCCATCTAAGTTAACGCCTGCATTCCGATGAAAAGAAACTAAAAATAGGAATCAAACAACAAAAGCAGGGTGCAACACTTGCAATAAACACACTGAATTCGGAATTACACGCATTTAAGTGATAAACTCGCAAGATTTCACAATAACAGAAAACGCAATATATAATGGGTAAAAAAATTGCATAAAAACGCACATAAGAACAAAAAACTAAAATAAAAACGATAAGAAAAATAATAAATAAAAAAACAGGAAAATAAAACGGCAGAAGATTCAAACTCAAAATCAATAGTTTTAGTGATCCCAAATTTTATTTTACATAATTTGAAGATAATTTTTTAGCTTTAAAATTTTTAAATTTTCAAAATAAATTTAAGATAAAATTCGAACAAAATTTACTAACGAATGAATTATATATTTATATATTTAAAAAAAAGAAGAAACAATTGATCTAAATTTAAAAAAAAAGCAAACGAAAAACTTGGGAAAGCGTTCCAAACTAAAAAATAAAAATGGGAACGTGGAAAAAAGAATAAAACTAAAAAACTAACCTACTAACATACAATTAAAAACACTATTAATAAGCGAGCTACGCTCACTAGCGATAGTATTAGCAAGAAAAGTAACTACTAAATTATATTGTTACTTTAGTATAAGACGCACTTTTCTGAAATTTGCCGCATAGAGACTTCAAAAAATTTTAAATTTAATTATTCAAAAAAAAAATGCTATCTGTTATGTGATAAATACTAACCTTGAAATTAATCTTGTAGTCAAAATCTGTTTTAAAAAAAGTAAAATTTTATGAAAAATAATGTTCTTTCTTAATCAATTGGAAAATAAAAATCGAATTAATATAATAGTTTGTAATCTAATTAGCAAAAGCTCACACTCAACTTAACGAACTGCAAACTATGAAACTGAAACTATGTCCTGAGGCACAACTATGTACTGAAATTTTCCCAAGAACTTCAGCTCAAAATGGTGAACTTCAGGAATGATTTTTAGCAAATTGGTACGGGCCTACCAGTTGATAAGCGAGACAGAAGTACTGCCCTACAGCAATGGCATCAAAACCATTAAGTACAACGAACCCACAATCTACATAAATGGCACTATTTTGCTATACTCAGCACAAAGAGATAATCCTCAAGGAAGATGTTAGCGAATTGGTTCGAGGCTGATATGCCAGTTGATAAGTGAGATTGAAGTACTTCCTTACAGCAATATCATCAAAGCCATTCAGTACAGTGCACTCTTAATCTACACAAATTACACTATTTTGCTACACATGCTATTCACCCACCTAATCGCGGAAGCAATATTGAGGGATGGTTAGCGGGTGGATCTGAAGAACAAAACAATCCTGATTTATAAACAACAAACGTATGGAGTCAAGGTCTCACCACTGCCATGGTTTGTAAAAAGGAAGCGTTGGATTTACTACCTGAAGAAGGTTAATTACCACGACTGATTAAGGGTGGTCACACAAGTTGCCGCTACAGAAGCTCAGGAAGTAGCTCACCTAAAAGGTACGCCTCTCCGAATCCTGATCTGCAGAACGCAGATCTTTAGAGGGCCCGTTTCACGTGCCGCAGTGTCAGCAAGCGGGCGACATTTCTACTTGCATTCAATAATGCCCCGTGGGAAGTACGCCGCTGGCGGAAAATGTACGTTTACACCAGTAAGCGACTGCACCACAACGATCAGTAGTGCGATTCACTAACTTTAAACGATGCAACCATCGCAATTTGTGTCAACAAAATTTGTCGTTTATACTAACGAGTGTGCGATTCTCTAACTTATTCTTAACGACACTTAACTGCTGTCTCGTTGTATTTATTCAAAGTGATAAAGAGTGGCATCTCTGTCAAACTAAATGTCAAAATAAGCGAAAATCACAAATGCCAAATATAGATTTGAGCGTTTTTTTTTAATATTTAAAGTGAAATAAGATAGAGTTTATTTCAAACTACAAACGTTTATAATTCTTTTTATATATTGTAATGTTCCATTGTACCAGAATTTCGAACTCTCCTCTGAGTGATTTGGTAGAATAGTCATCTACTCGACTCCAAGGAATCACCTGCAAATATCCCGTGGTTTTCGTTTTCAAAATTCGCGTTGTGCTCCAGCGTAATTAGGATTTACATATATATATTTTTTTTAATTAGGATCATTTACCTACATATTAATAAGCTATATTTCAGATTTTATACTAGAATCCTGGATAAAAATTTGCTTTTACCAATTGCACACGAATTGAATGGTAGATATAGTGGTTGACATATGCCTCCTCATAATTCTTTGGGGGCAAAATTGATATATGCATGCAATGGACGGCCCCAATAGAATCTCAAAGCCGCTAAAACCTACCAATGTAAAAGTAAAATTTTAAATTGCATATAGGCTTAAAGATTACACGAGCTCCCTGTTTCTCATTCGATTTTTCTGTTATTCTGGAGGGATTGCCCACATCTCGGAGTAAACGTCTACCCACTGTTGGAACGCTTACTTCTTCGTCAACTCGTAATAAATCACATGTGCCAAATATTCCAACATTATTTAGTGTTCCATTTTTAATCACAAGAAAACAAATCACCGAATTTTAAATTCATCTTTTATTTAAGTTGAAATCACGAATTTCTCTTTCTCGATTGAGTTAATAACATCAAATTTGTTGGCGTTTAGTTTTCGGTAATCGACTAGCTAAGGACAACAGCTGATTCGGCGAATGCGAAAATCGTTAAAAAATGGCTGCTGAATAAAAGCATCGTTAAAGTTTTCGTTAAGATGAAATATCGTTAAAATAAGTTAGTGAATCGCACTACAGGTAGTCGAGTTCAAAACGGGCTGTAGTCTGGTGATATCACTCAATTCAATGTGTTAACCTGTAAGAGCTAATTGTGAAATAAATCTATTATTCTATATTTAAAGCATCAAATGTGGTTGTTGCTTGATACTTTTATTAAAGATGGTGTTCAGCATTTGCTTCCACACAAAAGTAAATTTTGTTCATACGTTATATGGAGGAAAATGCCCACCACCGTCAGCAATAAAAAAATAAATAATAAATAAATAAATATTTTTTACAAAGGTAATTATCCGGACAGTTGAATTCGATTTTGTATTTATCATGACACAATTTACGCTGCAAGTTACCAGAGTTATTTTAAAGCTTGTGAAATTTGTTCCGCATTTTTTTAATTTCTTTGATCTTTAATTATGCCGCGGTAGTTTATGCACGTTTTTGGGATAACGTAGAATATTTGATATTTGACAAATTATAGTTTTAAATATATCAAAACACTCAGAAAAATCTTGTCCTTGAAAACCGTTAAACAATGATTCCCACTCCTGACTTTAAATTTAAATATTTACATGCTCAAAATTGAAACGAGAGTTGTTCAAGTTCAGAGTATTATCAGGAGAAATACGTTAAAGCTCATAAAACTTAAATTCTAAGATAAGTGGTCCATGATGTTTATTAGAGAGTTATTGGACAATCACACAAATAAAGCTAAAATTTTAAATCATTAATAATAAGAAGAGTCTTATTAAGGTCATTTACGAAATGATTGATTTGAATTAATTGAACACTATAAAAGTCATCTAATAAACAAATTTCATTACAGGTGTTTGCTTTATTAGGAATAAGCATAAAATCATATACATATATGAGATGTTTGTACTTAAATTTTAATCTCCTAGTACACACAATTGAGCATGGCAATTATCATCATGACAAAAGATTCTTTTTCAGAACTATTAGTCGGAATGTAAGCTTTGCAAAAATATAACACGGCAGTAAAACCGAAATGGATACACATAATTGATTAGTGCATGAATCAGGGCTTTTTAGAGCAGTAACAACGGAATGCAACGAAAAACTCTTTACTACAAAAATGCGCATTCAGCCTTGTCTCTACTAGAACTATAACATCATAATCGCAATGAGATGTAGCAGCGTAAACAAAAAATGTTTTCCTTTGTTCTCATTCCAGATATATTCTAGTAGTATAACTTAACATTCGAAATTGTTAGCTTATTTGCAATAAGGACACCAACAACAATTTGAATAACAACGCTATCGATGTCACTGATGTCACTTCTGACATCTGAGATATATAAATGAAATTCATTCTTACATAATCAGGGAAAATAATGTTGTTGTTGTTATAACAGCATAAAACATTCCCACTAAAATTTTGGGGAATGCTGCTGAAAAGACAGTCCTTGGCCGGAAATAAATCCGGGTCGTTCCGGTATCGTAGAACCGACTGTCGTGGGAACGACTCAGGGATAATAATAGCTTTCGCTTACCACTATACAGGACAGAGGTGGAAAAATGAATATATTCTATAAGGAATTGAATTTTTCTTTTACTTGGTTTAAGCGAGCACGTGCCTTCCTGAACTACATATAGCAATAATTAACTAAAATGCCCCCCCGGGGCCTTCAATTTGGGGGGCAATAGGTTCGGTTCTCTAGCAGCCAGTCCCAAAGCTAAGAAGAAATACTCATTAAATCCAATTAATGATTTTCCCGATCTTTCAACCCCTACTACTCCCCTTCCTAACCCCAAATTTATTGTGGTCTCAGCTGCAAACGAACAAAAACCGCTGTCGCAATACTCCTGTTTTGCTGTCCACAGGTCGCTCCAAGTGACATAGAAATCAAATCGGAACTAAGAAATGGGAGCTTATTGCTCCTAGCTAAGGATAAAAAAACTGCGGAAAAACTCATAGCCTCTAAACACTTCCCAGGCATTTGTGAAATAAGATGCAAATATCACGCGAATTTAAACTCGGTCAAAGGTACCGTCTTCGCACCATATTTAAAGTTCCTTCCTGAAGAAGACATAAAAAAGGAACTAGCGTCCGAAGGCGTCATTGGCGTCTACAAGTTTACTAAAAAAAGTGGAAGATAAAACTATACCTAGTGGAGTAATTCTATTGACCTTCGACTTGTTCCGCCTACCGGAGACGATTAACATTTCATGGTATAAAGTGCATGTAAGGGAATATTTCCCAACCCCAATGCGTTGCAAAATCTGCCAGCGTTTGGGACATACATTGAAGCATTGCAAAAACGACCCCATTTGCCAGAACTGCAGTCTTCCCCTTCACCCAACTGCTGAATGCTCACGCATAAAATGCGCGAATTGCGAAGAAGAACATTCGTCGAACTACAACAAGTGCCCAAAGTTTCTCCAGCAAAAGGAGATCCTAAAAGTTAAGACCCAACGCAGATGTACCGTAAAACAAGCAAGAGAAGCCTACATTTCTCAACTCGCCAAAACGTCACTACCCTCGTCCTTTGCGGGTGTCACAACCATAGCAATATATCATTACCTGATAAAAATACAAAAAACTCAACAGTAACCTCACCACCAGAGAGCATCTCTTCTAACAGCATAGAAAAAAACATCATAACCAAAACCATTTCCTCCGTGCCTACCACCAGTAATCCTACCATAGAATCTCCAACTACATCCAAAACATTAATTTCGAATATCACATCGCCCAACCCCAACCCAACTTATAGAAACTGCTTCCTTAACATTTCCCCAATCACCCAACACACACAACAGCTCACCCAGAGCCAAAAATACTTCGAACCTCCTCCCACTACAGTCTCGGTACTCGACCTGCCGCCAACAGCAGACAATACTGCGAATATATTAGCGCCCCGAAATGACGTTTAACGTACTTCAGTGGAACATAAACGGACTAATAAACAACTTTAATGAATTACAACAATCCTAATAAAAAAATGGCATTCCACATAAACAGATAAACATTTCCACGCCAATCGCAGCATTGGTCTTAGAAGTGATGTTAGGATTCACGATTACAATCGTATGCATATACATATATACCACCACAACAGTCATTCCACGTAAACGTCCTCCATAACTTAATTGCCTGTATATCATCCGATCTGCTAATTGTAGGCGATCTGAACGCCTGGAGCCCACTCTGGGGCTCAACATCTACAAACCAGAGAGGCAGAACAGTGAAAGACTCTATTTTATCAAAGAACCTCATGGTGTTAAACGACTTGTCCACTACACACTTCTCTACTCATCACACGTTTACGCATGTAGACGTCTGCATTTGCTCCAGCGGTATAAGTCCTAAGCTCACTTGTTCAACTTTAACGCAGCTCCATGGCAGTGACCACTTCTCCTTACTTACCAAAATAGTTACAGCTCCGTCTAACCCTGGCTCTCCCAAACCAAAATTTATAATAGACAAAGCAAATTAGATTAAATTCCAACAACTAGTAAACGAGTACATATCAACAAACGCACAGTCGGGAAATATAAACTAAGAAGCAAAAAATATAAGAAAATCAATTCGAGCCGCTGCTCAAACATCAATTCCCCAAACTCATTTAAAAACATATAGAACAGTAGTCCCGTATTGGTCAGCATACCTCGCCTCACTGAGAGATGAAAAACAGCAACTATAGTATAAGTACAAGAAACATAGATCTCTTCAACCTGCTGGCCTAAAAAAGTCTAACGCCCTTTTTAAAAAGAAACTAAAGGAACAGTCTAGAGAAACTAACAGAGTCAATAACCACCGACGCCGACCCAAAGATAGTCTGGTCAAATATCAAAAGACTTACAGGGACCTACACCCCCACTTCAATTCTTTTTTTGGACTCAGCTGACGGCCCAATCTACTCCCACGAAGACATTGCAAACCATTTTGCCAAATTCTACTATTCCAAAGACACAAACTTTCACCATCTCTTCAGTGAAGAAAAAGAAGCGTGCTTTAGTAGAACATATTCACATAATTTAATTTCACAAATAGCAGAAAAAATTTAATCCGCTATTACCGCCCTCGAATTCGACATGACACTAGCAAAAATGTCAGGGAAAAATCCCGATAGAGACGGTATCTCCTAGTATATCTTTACAATAACATCCTTGTACAAGGTCAACTACCACGCGGTTGGAAAGCGTAATCGTCCTCCCAATTTCTAAGCCTAAGCAATGCGTGTCCAGTGTGCTAAGCTATAGGCCTATCTCCCTGCTTCCCATTTGAAGCAAAACGCTTGAAAAAATCATCGCCAAACGCATCGTGGTACGCTGCTTCTAACGGTCTCATAAACCCACATCAAGTAGCATTCAAAGCAGGGCAAGGTACAACGGAAGGCTACTAATTTTTGAACATTTCGCCACAACAGTACTGGCAAAAAAATCACGTAACAACACTAAACCTCGATTTCGAGAAAGCGTACGACAGGATAGGCGTGCATGTGGTGCTAAAGCAACTATCTAGATGGCAAATTGGTCCAAAAATATTCAACTTTATAAGTCATTTTTATCAAACCGCTCCTTCGCTGGGCTGTGCAAAGCGATTTGCTGCAAATACTACATAAAATAACAGAATGGTCAAAAATCTCTGGGGCCAAACTTGAATATAATAAACGTAAAACGTTTCATATTTGCAACAAGAAGCTTTGCCCACCGTTAAATCTATCCTACAATAATGTAAATATCCTTAGTTGTGACAGCTTAAAAGTCCTAGGTATTATATTTGATAGTAAGCTTAAGCTTACGTTTAAGCAACATTGTATACACCTAAGATCCAGCTTAGATTCTAGACTAAATATAATCAAATGTTTGTCATCTAAGCACTGCCTAGTTCACCCAGATACGCTGATAAATGCAACTAATGCTCTCATGCAGTCGAAAATGGACTACGGGCTGGTTATTTACGGGCACTGCGCTCGGAGCAACCTGAGTCGCATCCTACGACCATATTACGCGGCGGCCAGAAGATGCATACGCGCCCTCTCAACATCACCCACAAGGTGCATGATGGCTGAAACTGGGCTTCCGTCCTTGGAAGAAAGAACCCAACAAAATACAATCAAACTAATACCAAAACTCACCCAGACCAATATTGAGATTATGCATAAAATGATCAAAGCGACAATGAAATGGAAAAAAACGTTGAACCGACAATCAGCCATCACAAGATGCATCAAGACAGCAACAGTCAGGCTTCATCCCACTCAAACCTAACACGACTCGTCCGCCACCATGGTTTAATTTTCATCGGTTCATGATCCTCAACCTGTCGGCTCACAATAAAGGCACCACACCACCACCAACCTATAGACAAAGCTTCACCCAAATACAAACGAAGCTCAAACAAAAGGGCTGGAGCTTATTATATACCGATGGTACAAAAATGAAGGAGATCGTCGCCTTTATGGTGATGGAATCGAACGGTAACACCATCGCGGTGGGTAACCTACCTTACTTCAGTTCAGTACACATCGGGTGATGAGTGTACCGCGGGATGTGATGCCTGATCGGCAGTTCGACATGTTTCGCGAATAAGGCGCAGGTGTGTATAGATGAGGGCATTTTGGGCGTGGATACCCGTGAAGCGGCAGATTGGAAGTCATTGTGGATAAGGGGATTGGGTCTTAGAGTGAGCTTTGAGTAGAGCCTGAATATTTCGTCTTCCATGTTGTCGTGTAGAGCAGGCAGAACGGATTCGGCCAGAATATTTTTAATGGGCGAAGTTGGAAATGCGCGTATGGATCTTCGCGCTGCGGCGTGATAGGGAGCAGCGAGCATCTTTAAGTTTTCTTTGGCGTGTAATCCATAGATTTCTATACCGTAGTTGATGGTTGATAAGATGAGGGCGTTTGTCACGTTAATTAACAGAGCTGAATTAATTAGCGAGCGTTTGCTTGATAAGTACTTAATGATGTTTAACTTTACATAGAGTCTCTCCCTAACATATTTGCAGTGCTGCTTAAAGGAATATTTTGAATCGAATACAATGCCGAGAAACTTAAGATTATCTGTACATACAATATTTACACGATTGAAGGTAAGTGACGGAGAAGGGCAGGACCGTTTTTTGCATATATGAAGCATTTTCGTTTTACTGGGACAAATTGAGGGGCCTGAGGAGAGGGACCATGTGGATAAAAGGTGTAGGATTTTGGAGTAGGTTCTCATTACTTCTGTATGATCGTTGGATTTGGAAAACAACAAAACATTGTCTGCGTATATCAAGTGTTCAATGTTTGGGAACTTGTTAAAAATGTTGCTAATTTCATTGAAGGCTATAATAAGCAATATGACTGATAAGGGGGAGCCCTGCGGGGTATCATTATCGAGTGGAAAAATGGAAGAGCGGGTGTTGCAAATAAGTACACTTAATTTTCGGTTTGAGAGAAATGATTTTATAAAATTGTACATTTTGGGGCCGATTTTCCATTTGCCGAGTTGTCTTAGCACTACCGGAGTACCAATCCGATCGAATGCTTTTTGGAAGTCGAGGGAAAGGAGGGAAGCGTGGTTTTTGCTGGAAAGCACATTAGAGATAAAATGATCAAGGTGTAGTAGGGCATCTGTGGTGCCTTGTCCCTTCTTGAAGGCGACCTGGTTGTGGTGGATGAGTTGTTTTGAGTGGGCGTACCAGGTTAGTCTGGTAGCAATTATCTTCTCCATTAGCTTACCTAGGCAGGGAAGAAGGGAAATTGGTCGATAGCTGTTCACTTCGTAAGGGGATTTACCGGGTTTTAAAAGAGGAATTATTGCGCTTGTTTTCCACTCGTGTGGGTAGTGGCCTGTGCTGAGGATATTGCTGTAATGTTTAATGAGACGGTGGAGGAGTGAAATGGGGAGATGCTTAATTATGGGTTAGGATATTTTGTCGATGCCAGGTGTCTGGCCTTTTACCGCGGACAGGGCAAGTTGGAGTTCATGAAGAGATATGTCGGCTTCTAAAAGTTTGGCTGAATAAGAGAGTAGTAGTTGTGATACGATTTTGGAGGGTTTGTGAGCGTTTAGAGGCGATAAATTCGGGAGGGAAGGTTTGGTCTGAAGAGGCGTTAGAAAAGTGGCTGGCGAATTTTTGAGCTATATCCCGGGGATATAGGAGATTGCCATGAGAGGAGTTAAGGAGTTGATTTGGGAATTGGAAGGCAAACCGGTGAATGTTTTTATGTCAGCCCAGATTTTTTTAGGGTCGGATGACGCACTGATGCTGCTAGTGAATTTTTGAAAACAGTCGAGCTTAGCATCTTTGATTTTACGACGAAATTGCGCGTTCAGCTTTTTGTACTGGATGATAGTTGTGGTGGACCAGTTGCGTTTAAAACTGTGCCATGCCTGTTGTTTGGCTTGCCTCAGGGACGCAATTTCGTTGTTTCACCATAGGGGGGCTGGCTTTACTGGTTTGGTTGAGGACAGGGGGATGGAGTCGTTCGATGCACAGCGGATTGCTTTATGGATATTGGAGGTTTCTTGGTTGATGTTTGAAGATGTTGGAAAGGATTTGGAGTAGGAGTCGCATACGCTTTCGAATTTGTTCCAATCCGCTCTGTCTGTTTTAAATTTGATCTTGGGAGAGCAGGGAATGGTGGGTCGGGATGTGGAGCCGTCATTAAGTACGATGCGATTGGAGGTAAGGATGGCGTTTTCTATAGAACATCCTCTCTGATTAGAGGAGGCAGATCCCCAGAGCGGACTCCAAGCGCTGAAGTCACCTGCAAGGATGAAGGGATGGGGAGGGGTGGGAAAAAGGTTGTGGAAGTCAGTGGTTGTTATTGGTTGACCTGGCGGGGAATAAGCGCAAGTTATTGTGATTCTGTTGGACGTTTGCAGTTCTATCGATAGTGAGGATATATTGGATTGGGTGGGAACGGAGTTGTGGGGAAGGTTTCTCTTAACCAGGATGGCAATTCCTTGTTTGTTGGAGATTATGTGAGGAAGATTGTAGAAGTGCCCTACGTAAGGTTTGGCGGTGGGAGCAGGGGAGTTGTGGGCAAGGTGAGTTTCATTTAGAAGTATAATGGAGGTATTATACCTCTTTATTAGGATTTCGAGTTCAATGTAGTTATTGTGATACCCGTTTATGTTCCACTGTAGTAATGATAATGATGACATTTGTTATATAGTATATCTATGTATATAGTTAAAGGGTTAGTATAAAGATATTTATATTTATGACTTATCTAGATTATTTGTTGACTTTTGTAACGGTAATGTTTTTTTATATGTATTTGGTGTTATGAGGACGTTAAGATCGGGGAATTTTGCGTGTAATTGGCTGAAAGGTGACATCTCGGTATCGCTGATAATTGGGCTGGGGTATGTAGGCGTGTGTGGGCTGGCATATTTTTCTGCACATCTGCTTGTGGTCGCTATTGCTGGTGTGCTGAGGTTAGTTGCTGTAGTTGCTGTTTGTTGTCTTACTGGTGATGTTTTTGTGTTGTTTTTCGGCTGAGATTTGGATATGGTGGATGTTGTTTGTGTGATTGACTTGGTTTGACTTGTTTGCTTGGCTGCTCCGTTATTTGCTTGTGGTTTTTTGTTTGTAGTTTCATCATGGGGTTTGCTTGCAGGAGTTGTTTGCAAATCATGTGCTGAGCTTTCAATTGTTGGTTCGGTCACTACAGTGCCGGTGCCTTTTACAATTTGTGCAAAGGACGGTGCCATTGTATTTTTTTGAGGGGGTTGTATTTGATGTGTATTGGGGTCGCCGTTGAAAATTTTCATAGGTCGAACGTCACATTTGCAGCACCGGTAGAAATTAGTTTGTCACCGTCTTTACGCATGATTTCAGCCCCGTTCACGGTTTCGAATGATCACTACGGCACTGAGTTTTTTTTTGTTTGGTTTTTTTTTTTGTGTTTACACTAATAAACAATAACAACTGCAACTTTAAGAACTTGCGGTAACTGAGTCAGGTGAGACTATCGTAGTCGATCGCAAAGAGGAAAAGAACGCGTGAAAAACCAAAGGAAGTGTTTACGCGGCGGTTGCCCACTTTGAACTTTTCAAACTATTATTATTTATGGCATAAGTAAAGAATAGATCTCACTGAGCTAGAAAAAAATAAAAACGTAAGCATGGTCCGCCTTCTTCTACTGAGTTTTATGGTGTACCTACAACTTTTTTTGCGCAAATGAATAATCAAATCAAACAAAATCCAAAAAACTGAAACAATCCCCAGTTTTTTCATAAAAAGCATTTTCTTCTTTAAAAAATACGTAATTAACTGTATATAAAAATATACTTGCCAAATAGTGCATAATAATACCTTTCATTTGATATATAATTTTATTTAGTCGATCGTAAGGGAAACGATTTGGCACAGTAGATAGACGATTCGACATTCTGCTAGATGAACGATGATGCCCCCACCAGGAGGATGGGCAGTTGCAGCAGCTCGCCTGACCTAACAATAGCTAGCGCTATTGGTCTGATAAATAGCATAACGTTGCGACCTATGCTATCGCTTGCATCAGACCATCTACTCATAATCATCTCGATTGACAGACCTGCTGACTTTGTCTCCTCGGACCACCGGACCTATATCAACTTTAAAAAGGCTGACTGGGTCAGGTTCGCGGAGTTCACCGAAAATGCCTTCAGATCTCTTCCTTCACCCACTGACGTTCGCAAAGGCGAACAGAAGTTCCGCAAGGTGGTTGCGTCAGCTGCGGTTCGCTTCATCCCGGCAGGGAGGATCCCGAGATCCGTCCCAACTTCCCGGCCGAAGCGGCCGCTCTAGCGAACATTAAGGATTTAAATGTGGAGATTCGGAGGATGGTGGACCAAAACAAGCGGAACAAGTGGGAGGAGCATTTGAAGTCCTGTAACCTGGTCACGGGTGTTGGTAAGCTCTGGTCCACCGTGAAGTCCTTATTTATTTATTTATTTATTTATTTACTATTACGGCTTTTTAGGCCTAAAACTTACAACTATACAATAATTTACTTACTTTTTTTTCTAAATTTGTACACATTAAAAGAACTAACTGTATACAAAATTCATTAAAAGTACAATTTTAAAATATTATTTATAACGCATAAGTTATATTTGCATAAATTTTAACTGCTCATTGGGCGCCGACTTTTAGGGCCTGCTGAGACTGACGAGGTCTCAATACGGACAAAGTGGCCATCAGTACACATCGCGTTACTCTTGGATCAGCTCATTTCAGTAGACAGTGCTAGTCTCAATTTAGATAACGTGGTACTCGGCTTTGTTCATAACTGTGGACAGTGATAGTCTCACTTCAATATTTTTTTTAACGTCAAAGCGCTATGGATGCCGACTTTAAGTACTTTCAGAGACGCCCGAGGTCTTCTTGCAGTTTTAAGTGGTCATCCGTAAATAGCACTTTGATCATATTGTATGATAATATATTTCCGGACAACATAGGTGACAGCGCCAAGTCAGTCCATCTGAGTATTTATGTTATATAATTAGGAAGCTCATTGTAACTTTTTAAACCTTTATAAAATATATTTTGCTTGTCTATTTCTGTTTTAAAAAGAGGCAATCTAAAATTATTATTCTCCCTCACTCCATGGGAATGAGTTTCATTAACATAATTAAGTTTTACACTCAGGTACTCTGGTAGGTTACCATACTTAATATTAAAAATAAATTTCATACTTTGATAAAATATTTGCTGTTTAACGCTCAACCAATTAAAGGTTTCGATCATGTTTTTTATTGGGGTGTCATACCGCATGTTCAAAATAAATCTCATGGCCTTATTTTGCATAACCTGTAGCTTATCTATTTGTGCTTCATTCGCAATAAAAAATATCGTTGAACAAAACAAAAAGTGCGGCTCTATAATAGATCTATACACCATAATTTTATATTTCCTACTTATATATTTGCATGCCCTTTTCATAAATCCAATTTTCTTTGCAATTTTTCCAACAATATAATCGATGTGCTCATTGAATTTCAATTTGTTATCGATCTGAATACCTAAGTATTTAATTATGTTTAATTCCGCAATGTTTGTACCCATAATGCTCAGGTTAAATTTACGTGTTTCTTTATTCAGCGATCTTGATATGATCATAAAATTTGTTTTGCTAACATTGAGTTTTAATTTATTCTTGCAAAGCCACCTATAAAGTGAATTTAAATCCTGTTGCATTTTGTCCATAGCTGCCATTATATCCGTTTCACTTATTTCCAGTAATGCATCGTCCGCAAACAATCTTATACTGCTGTGCTTTAAAGCTGATGATATATGTATCATTAATATATATGTTGAATAGAATTGGAGCCAAAACCGATCCTTGTGGTAATCCTATTTCCACCAACGCTTCCTCTGAGGCTGCCGACTCTATTACTGTTTTTTGTTTGCGGTTAGTGAGAAAGCTCATAAACCACCGCAATTCCGTATCCCTTACACCAATATTATGTAATTTGGCTAGCATTAACTCTGTACGAAGAGGGGGGATGAGATACCCCCACGCATACGGTTATGGTGTTCCTCCCGAGGAGTGCGGATGAGTCCGTAGAACACGCCATAGGGCTGATAAGCGCGCAAAATGAGGGCATGCACACCTCAGCATGGCGCATCATCAGCAGCATCATCGTCATCGAGGACAATGGTATCAGGCTGACACTAGGTATGGATGATGGGTCGTTCAGGAGACTGAAGCGAGACAGCTTCAGGTTGAACTATAGGTTCAGCTTCGTCACCGTCAGGCCCTGGCGACCAAAGATCTCGGGCGAACCAGATGCGGCGTCGGGAAAAGTACAGGACGAAGAGGTGTCTACGGAAATGGCCCAACCATCCGAAGCACCGGCCAAGTCTCTGGCATTTCCAGCGAGTTTCCTGGAACCGGCAAGGACGGTCATCGAAGCAGCGGAAGTTCCCACGACGCAGGAACTGATTGAGGGACTCGACCTAGGTAGGCTCGAGCTAGACAGAGGCAGCGAGAGCGAATTAAGGCTCTCGGAGATCGACGAGCCACAACTATGACCCCGTCCGTGACAGTAACCCAGATCAACCTCCACCACGCGAGAGCAGCTTCGGCTGTTATAGCTAGGAGGTCCGCCTCGGAGGATCTGGGTATAATACTGGCCCAGGAGCCGTGGGTCTACAAGGGCCAAGTAAGGGGCCTCCAGGAGTCAAATAGTAAGGTAATTTGGGATCTCTCATCTGAAAGACCCAGAGCATGTGTAGTGCTTAAGAGCAATATTGATTACTTTTGCATTACAGAGCACCTAACTCGGGACTTGGTAGCAGTTCAGGCAAGACTGGAGGTGGATGGAGTATCCAAAGATATAGTACTTGCCGCTGCATATTTCCCAGGGGACACTAACACCATCCCCCCGCCCGAGGTTCAACAGCTAATAAGGTACTGTGAGGATGCAAAACTACCCCTTATCATCGGATGTGACGCGAATGCACATAGCGAAGAGTGGGGCAGCACCGACACCAATAAGAGGGGTGAGTCTTTATTAGAATATAAACTAAGTAATGATCTGGGCATATGTAACGTCTGGCATACACCGACGTTTGTCACCAGAACCAGAGAAGAGGTACTAGACATTACTCTCAGTAATAAACTGGCGGATAATCTGGTCTCGAAATGGGAGGTTTCCATGGATCCCTCTCTGTCGGATCATAGAATCATCCAGTTTAATCTGAAGGTTAAGTCAATGGCGGGCAAATCCATGAGAAATCCCAGGAGAGCAGACTGGGAGAAATATAGTAACCTAATTAGCCTAAACTTATCTAGCATAGGACACACTCGCAGGGGAACGAACTGTATGGAGTTAGAAAGCAGGGTAACAAGGCTTAATGACATAGTCACGGATGCCTTCAACTGCAGCTGCCCCGAGACAAAACCAAAGGGCAAAACAAAAACACCCTGGTGGTCTGAGTACCTCTCTTCCCTTAGGAAAACGGTGCGGAAGCTATTCAACAAAGCAAAACGCGCCGGATGCTGGGAGGAATACGCAGCAAATCTAACGAAGTACAGTAAGGAGATAAGAAAAGCAAAAAGAGACAGCTTCAGACGCTTCTGTGAGGACATTGCTTCCACTCCAGTTGCAGCAAGACTTCACAGAGCTCTAGCAAAAGAGAAAATAGAGACAAAACTAGCCATCAAACTACCGAACGGTACGTATACCGCTAGTGAAGAGGAAAGGGCGCTAGCTCTGCTGTCGACTCACTTCCCGGATGCCTCCGCAATTGACATGGAGCCTTGGTCACGGAAATCGAGACCATCACAAACTGACTGGATGATGGCTAAAAGTATATTTACCCACCATTCAGTGAGGTGGGCCATGAGTTCGTTTGAACGGTATAAGTCTCCAGGAGTTGATGGCATACTGCCAGTGATGTTACAGCAGGGCGGCGAAGGTATAAATTCGCACCTTGTGAATGTTATGAGGGATTCGTTTGCTCTTGCCTACATTCCAATGGTGTGGAGGAGAGCTAAGGTAATTTTTATACCAAAGGTAGGAAAAAGGGATTACTCACTAGCGAAGTCCTTTAGACCAATCAGTCTAACCTCCTTTGTACTCAAAACAATGGAGAAGATCATCGATAATGAGATAAGGTCAAAAACAAGAAAACCTCTTCACCCAAGTCAACATGCATACAAAGCGGGACGATCTACGGATACTGCTCTGTACCAACTGACGACGGAGATACAGAGTGATTTCGACTTCGAGGAGACCGTTATATGCGCTTTTCTGGATATAGAGGGAGCTTTCGACAACGCCACGCATACAGGGGTATGCCAAGCGCTAACGAAAAGGAACGTGCACTCATCCATATGCAATTGCATAGAGGCAATACTTAGGACCAGAACAGCAGAAACAACTGTAGCGGGCAGCGTTGTGCAGCTAAAACCCAGTAAGGGCTGCCCACAAGGGGGAGTAATCTCCCCTCTTCTGTGGAGCCGTGGATGAACTGCAACAGTTGCTAACTGACAACGGAATTCGCTGCCAGGGATACGCGGATGACATTGTCATTATAGCTAGAGGAAAATACGAGAACACATTATGCGACATCGTACAAAGAGCTCTTAATCTTACAAAGGCATGGTGCGCCGGGGTGGGGCTCAATATCAACCCACACAAGACGACCATCGTACCATTTAGCAGAAAAAGGAAACTACCAGGGATGAGAACTATCACCCTGGCAGGGATCGAAGTCAGCATGGTGAGCAAGGTGAAAAACCTAGGTCTCACAATGGACTCCAAATTCCTCTGGAGAGACCATGTCGATGTGACAATATCCAAAGCAACCAAAGCAATAATGGTGTGCAGACGTCTTGCGGGAAAGTCCTGGGGCTGCAACCCAAACATGCTTAGATGGATGTACACTATGATTGTTAGGCCGATAGTAACCTATGGGGCGGTGGCGTGGGTATCAAGAACCTCCCTTTCAACAGTGAGGAAATCACTAATAAGGCTCCAACGGCTAGCGTGTGTATGCATAACAGGAGCCATGCGCACCGGTCCCACTAAGGCACTAGAGGTGATTCTGGACCTAACGCCACTCCACATAGTTATAGAACAGACAGCGAAAAGAACCCTACTGAACATTGCTAAAGAAGGGTATGGAAAAGGGAAAGTCATATCGTCTAAGGAAATGGAGGCGCTCAGCGCACGGCTACCACTAGCCCAATTCCCCAGGGACGATATCATCAAAGTACCCAATTTTGAAAGGAATTTTAAAATTGAGTTAGGAAGCAAAGTAACATGGAGCGTATTCGCACTAGAACGACACCTCCAAGCTAGCAACCTGCACTGGTACACTGACGGTTCTAAAACACCGGAAGGCATAGGAGCTGGGGTCTTTGGCCCCAGAACACACATGTCGGTACCAATGGGAAGGACTCCAAGCATCTTCCAAGCTGAGATTTATGCCATCCTGTTATGTGCAGAGATCAACCAGAAGAGAAACTATCGCAATGAACGTATAATCATTCTGAGCGATAGCCAAGCAGCACTCAAGGCGCTAGCCTCATATGAGGTGAAATCCTCACTAGTGCTTGAATGCATAGAGAGACTCAACACACTAGCAATACAAAATCATATTCAGCTCCTTTGGATCCCTGGCCATCAAGGTATAGAAGGTAACGAGGAAGCTGATAGATTAGCAAGGGAGGCGGCTCAAAAAACGCCTATAGGACCTGAGCCTTTCCTAGCGATAGGACAACACACTATCAAGGAAGAGCTTAGGATAGAAGAAAACAACTTGAAGGAGGATCACTGGCAGTTTGAGCCGGGGTTACGTCAGGCGAAGTGTCTACTGGGAGGTTACAACCATAAACGCTTCAAGCAGTTTATGCACCTCTCGAAGAATAGTCTGAGGATGCTGACAGGCTTTCTCACAGGACACTGCAGGCTGAGAGGTCATCTGCACAGGCTCGGAATATGGTCGAACGAGTACTGTCGTTTTTGCGACTTAGCTCCGGAGACCCCGATGCACCTGTTGCTTGAGTGTGACGCCATTTCCAGAAGACGACAAAGCTACCTGGGTACACATAGCCCAGCTGAGGAGCATGTACGCTCGTTGCCACCAACTATTATATTAGACTTTATAAAGGAGTTGGGTTTAGACGAGCTACTATAAAGAGCAGATGGCACAATGGATCTTTAAGGTCGAAGTGCAATCCTCTAATATATGTATATCTATCTATCTATCTAGCATTATATTTATGTCAATTGTTTCGAACGCTCTCTTAAGATCAATGAAAACTGCAACAGTACTTTTCTTCAAATTGAGATTTTCTTTCCAGTCAGATATTACTAAATTTAAAGCGTTTCACAAGAGTGCTTTTCTCTGACTGTGCTTTCGATGTGCTCATTGAATTTCAATTTGTTATCGATCTGAATACCTAAGTATTTAATTATGTTTAATTCCGCAATGTTTGTACCCATAATGCTCAGGTTAAATTTACGTGTTTCTTTATTCAGCGATCTTGATATGATCATAAAATTTGTTTTGCTAACATTGAGTTTTAATTTATTCTTGCAAAGCCACCTATAAAGTGAATTTAAATCCTGTTGCATTTTGTCCATAGCTGCCATTATATCCGTTTCACTTATTTCCAGTAATGCATCGTCCGCAAACAATCTTATACTGCTGTGCTTTAAAGCTGATGATATATGTATCATTAATATATATGTTGAATAGAATTGGAGCCAAAACCGATCCTTGTGGTAATCCTATTTCCACCAACGCTTCCTCTGAGGCTGCCGACTCTATTACTGTTTTTTGTTTGCGGTTAGTGAGAAAGCTCATAAACCACCGCAATTCCGTATCCCTTACACCAATATTATGTAATTTGGCTAGCATTAACTCTGTACGAAGAGGGGGGATGAGATACCCCCCACGCATACGGTTATGGTGTTCCTCCCGAGGAGTGCGGATGAGTCCGTAGAACACGCCATAGGGCTGATAAGCGCGCAAAATGAGGGCATGCACACCTCAGCATGGCGCATCATCAGCAGCATCATCGTCATCGAGGACAATGGTATCAGGCTGACACTAGGTATGGATGATGGGTCGTTCAGGAGACTGAAGCGAGACAGCTTCAGGTTGAACTATAGGTTCAGCTTCGTCACCGTCAGGCCCTGGCGACCAAAGATCTCGGGCGAACCAGATGCGGCGTCGGGAAAAGTACAGGACGAAGAGGTGTCTACGGAAATGGCCCAACCATCCGAAGCACCGGCCAAGTCTCTGGCATTTCCGGCGAGTTTCCTGGAACCGGCAAGGACGGTCATCGAAGCAGCGGAAGTTCCCACGACGCAGGAACTGATTGAGGGACTCGACCTAGGTAGGCTCGAGCTAGACAGAGGCAGCGAGAGCGAATTAAGGCTCTCGGAGATCGACGAGCCACAACTATGACCCCGTCCGTGACAGTAACCCAGATCAACCTCCACCACGCGAGAGCAGCTTCGGCTGTTATAGCTAGGAGGTCCGCCTCGGAGGATCTGGGTATAATACTGGCCCAGGAGCCGTGGGTCTACAAGGGCCAAGTAAGGGGCCTCCAGGAGTCAAATAGTAAGGTAATTTGGGATCTCTCATCTGAAAGACCCAGAGCATGTGTAGTGCTTAAGAGCAATATTGATTACTTTTGCATTACAGAGCACCTAACTCGGGACTTGGTAGCAGTTCAGGCAAGACTGGAGGTGGATGGAGTATCCAAAGATATAGTACTTGCCGCTGCATATTTCCCAGGGGACACTAACACCATCCCCCCGCCCGAGGTTCAACAGCTAATAAGGTACTGTGAGGATGCAAAACTACCCCTTATCATCGGATGTGACGCGAATGCACATAGCGAAGAGTGGGGCAGCACCGACACCAATAAGAGGGGTGAGTCTTTATTAGAATATAAACTAAGTAATGATCTGGGCATATGTAACGTCTGGCATACACCGACGTTTGTCACCAGAACCAGAGAAGAGGTACTAGACATTACTCTCAGTAATAAACTGGCGGATAATCTGGTCTCGAAATGGGAGGTTTCCATGGATCCCTCTCTGTCGGATCATAGAATCATCCAGTTTAATCTGAAGGTTAAGTCAATGGCGGGCAAATCCATGAGAAATCCCAGGAGAGCAGACTGGGAGAAATATAGTAACCTAATTAGCCTAAACTTATCTAGCATAGGACACACTCGCAGGGGAACGAACTGTATGGAGTTAGAAAGCAGGGTAACAAGGCTTAATGACATAGTCACGGATGCCTTCAACTGCAGCTGCCCCGAGACAAAACCAAAGGGCAAAACAAAAACACCCTGGTGGTCTGAGTACCTCTCTTCCCTTAGGAAAACGGTGCGGAAGCTATTCAACAAAGCAAAACGCGCCGGATGCTGGGAGGAATACGCAGCAAATCTAACGAAGTACAGTAAGGAGATAAGAAAAGCAAAAAGAGACAGCTTCAGACGCTTCTGTGAGGACATTGCTTCCACTCCAGTTGCAGCAAGACTTCACAGAGCTCTAGCAAAAGAGAAAATAGAGACAAAACTAGCCATCAAACTACCGAACGGTACGTATACCGCTAGTGAAGAGGAAAGGGCGCTAGCTCTGCTGTCGACTCACTTCCCGGATGCCTCCGCAATTGACATGGAGCCTTGGTCACGGAAATCGAGACCATCACAAACTGACTGGATGATGGCTAAAAGTATATTTACCCACCATTCAGTGAGGTGGGCCATGAGTTCGTTTGAACGGTATAAGTCTCCAGGAGTTGATGGCATACTGCCAGTGATGTTACAGCAGGGCGGCGAAGGTATAAATTCGCACCTTGTGAATGTTATGAGGGATTCGTTTGCTCTTGCCTACATTCCAATGGTGTGGAGGAGAGCTAAGGTAATTTTTATACCAAAGGTAGGAAAAAGGGATTACTCACTAGCGAAGTCCTTTAGACCAATCAGTCTAACCTCCTTTGTACTCAAAACAATGGAGAAGATCATCGATAATGAGATAAGGTCAAAAACTCTGCGAAGAAAACCTCTTCACCCAAGTCAACATGCACACAAAGCGGGACGATCTACGGATACTGCTCTGTACCAACTGACGACGGAGATACAGAGTGATTTCGACTTCGAGGAGACCGTTATATGCGCTTTTCTGGATATAGAGGGAGCTTTCGACAACGTCACGCATACAGGGGTATGCCAAGCGCTAACGAAAAGGAACGTGCACTCATCCATATGCAATTGCATAGAGGCAATACTTAGGACCAGAACAGCGGAAACAACTGTAGCGGGCAGCGTTGTGCAGCTAAAACCCAGTAAGGGCTGCCCACAAGGGGGAGTAATCTCCCCTCTTCTGTGGAGCCGTGGATGAACTGCAACAGTTGCTAACTGACAACGGAATTCGCTGCCAGGGATACGCGGATGACATTGTCATTATAGCTAGAGGAAAATACGAGAACACATTATGCGACATCGTACAAAGAGCTCTTAATCTTACAAAGGCATGGTGCGCCGGGGTGGGGCTCAATATCAACCCACACAAGACGACCATCGTACCATTTAGCAGAAAAAGGAAACTACCAGGGATGAGAACTATCACCCTGGCAGGGATCGAAGTCAGCATGGTGAGCAAGGTGAAAAACCTAGGTCTCACAATGGACTCCAAATTCCTCTGGAGAGACCATGTCGATGTGACAATATCCAAAGCAACCAAAGCAATAATGGTGTGCAGACGTCTTGCGGGAAAGTCCTGGGGCTGCAACCCAAACATGCTTAGATGGATGTACACTATGATTGTTAGGCCGATAGTAACCTATGGGGCGGTGGCGTGGGTATCAAGAACCTCCCTTTCAACAGTGAGGAAATCACTAATAAGGCTCCAACGGCTAGCGTGTGTATGCATAACAGGAGCCATGCGCACCGGTCCGACTAAGGCACTAGAGGTGATTCTGGACCTAACGCCACTCCACACAGTTATAGAACAGACAGCGAAAAGAACCCTACTGAACATTGCTAAAGAAGGGTATGGAAAAGGGAAAGTCATATCGTCTAAGGAAATGGAGGCGCTCAGCGCACGGCTACCACTAGCCCAATTCCCCAGGGACGATATCATCAAAGTACCCAATTTTGAAAGGAATTTTAAAATTGAGTTAGGAAGCAAAGTAACATGGAGCGTATCCGCACTAGAACGACACCTCCAAGCTAGCAACCTGCACTGGTACACTGACGAGAACACACATGTCGGTACCAATGGGAAGGACTCCAAGCATCTTCCAAGCTGAGATTTATGCCATCCTGTTATGTGCAGAGATCAACCAGAAGAGAAACTATCGCAATGAACGTATAATCATTCTGAGCGATAGCCAAGCAGCACTCAAGGCGCTAGCCTCATATGAGGTGAAATCCTCACTAGTGCTTGAATGCATAGAGAGACTCAACACACTAGCAATACAAAATCATATTCAGCTCCTTTGGATCCCTGGCCATCAAGGTATAGAAGGTAACGAGGGAGCTGATAGATTAGCAAGGGAGGCGGCTCAAAAAACGCCTATAGGACCTGAGCCTTTCCTAGCGATAGGACAACACACTATCAAGGAAGAGCTTAGGATAGAAGAAAACAACTTGAAGGAGGATCACTGGCAGTTTGAGCCGGGGTTACGTCAGGCGAAGTGTCTACTGGGAGGTTACAACCATAAACGCTTCAAGCAGTTTATGCACCTCTCGAAGAATAGTCTGAGGATGCTGACAGGCTTTCTCACAGGACACTGCAGGCTGAGAGGTCATCTGCACAGGCTCGGAATATGGTCGAACGAGTACTGACGTTTTTGCGACTTAGCTCCGGAAACCCCGATGCACCTGTTGCTTGAGTGTGACGCCATTTCCAGAAGACGACAAAGCTACCTGGGTACACATAGCCCAGCTGAGGAGCATGTACGCTCGTTGCCACCAACTATTATATTAGACTTTATAAAGGAGTTGGGTTTAGACGAGCTACTATAAAGAGCAGATGGCACAATGGATCTTTAAGGTCGAAGTGCAATCCTCTAATATATGTATATCTATCTATCTATCTAGCATTATATTTATGTCAATTGTTTCGAACGCTCTCTTAAGATCAATGAAAACTGCAACAGTACTTTTCTTCAAATTGAGATTTTCTTTCCAGTCAGATATTACTAAATTTAAAGCGGTTTCACAAGAGTGCTTTTCTCTGACTGTGCTTTCATTAGTATTTTATTATTTTCCAGATAATTAGTAAGTTGCTTCTTTATCGATATCTCTAACAATTTCTCTATGTTTGGCAATGTGTTAATAAGTCTAAGATCTTCGGCTATTATTGACTTTTTTACTTTTTTTATGGGTATTATTGTAGATACTTTACTACTAAATTTAAAGCGGTTTCACAAGAGTGCTTTTCTCTGACTGTGCTTTCATTAGTATTTTATTATTTTCCAGATAATTAGTAAGTTGCTTCTTTATCGATATCTCTAACAATTTCTCTATGTTTGGCAATGTGTTAATAAGTCTAAGATCTTCGGCTATTATTGACTTTTTTACTTTTTTTATGGGTATTATTGTAGATACTTTACACGAGTCAGGCACTATACTAGCTTGGCATTTAAGCATTTAAAAGTTTATAAATTTAATATTTAATTGTTTTTACTCACGTTTCTTGCTATGGCGTAGATTTTTGAATTGTCAAACTGTATTTACACTCACAAAGTTTGACATTTCTGTTTAGACACTTTAGGTTTTTCAAACAAAAACAAAATACAAGCAGGGTTGAAATTTTCCTAATGCGGCTACCTGTGTTATTGTACCAAGCATGTTAGTAAACTCATACAACTGGTTAAACTGGCGTTTATATAATTTGCCATATCATCGACATTCAAGTTTTTCAATATGCTGAAGTCGCATTTTCTTAGTAAATTAATTAAATTGTCAATTGTATAATTTTGCCAGGGTATTTTCGTAATTGTTCTACGTAATGGGTACGAATTATTGACTTTTATAGTGAATGAAATAGTTTCATGATCAGAAATTTTATTCTGCTCTAGTCTCTCGCAAGATATTACGTTCGGGTTTGCATAAAGGAGATCAATTTTTGTTTGAGACATTTCTGCAATTCGAGTATTGAAATTAACCATTTGTTTCATTGAACTTCTCGCAAATATTTCATTTAGTTTATTACAACCAGAAGAATTAACATTTAGGTTTATATTGAAGTCTCCAATAATAAGGGAGTTTGTAGTTAAAAATTCACTGTCGCTAGAGCTTGGTGAGTGGTACAATACACCTATTTGCCATTTAATATCACAGTTTTTTAATTGTATTATTGCACACCAGACATTTTTGTCTATCGATCTATTGTATCTTACTTTGTACTCGATACCTTCTTTTAATAATAATAACACAACCCCTCCCGTATGTCTACTATGAGAGTCGCATCGAATAGTTGTGTAAAATGAAATTTTAATTTCACCATCACCAATATCTGAGGTAAGGCATGCTTCTGAGCATAACACTATGTCCGGGTTTACTTCTTCTATAAGCCTTTCTAGTTCTGCTTTGTTAGCTAGAAAACTGCAAATGTTTAAATAAATGCATTTGAAACTGCACCTTGTTTTCTTTACATGATAATTTGGTTGCTAATAACCAACACGCTGTTTTTCCAACTTTAACTTTCTCTGGTAAACTGGACAATCATGACTCATAATGTTGTGTTCAGTATTAAACTTTAAACCTAACTGGTTATTAGCATCTACACAATTTCCACAAACATTTATTGGCGTACTCTGGCTACAGACTTCAAATTTATGCTCCCCCATACATTTACTACATCTCAGTTTTTTGGTACAGTTATTTGCAATATGGTTAAACCCTAAGCATTTATAACATCTTCTTACCGTTTGGCCATCGTACACTGGACAGCGATCCCAACCTATATTAATTTTTCTACAATTCAGAATGTCTTCAAAGCATGAATGCTCAACCTCAATTATCGCATTAACATAGGAGGTTCTATTTTCTATCTTTGAACGTTGAATTTTTAAACATTTTAGCTTAGCATTTTTTAATATTTCGTTTTGAGCAACCATTTTCTTAACAATATCTGTTCGTTATATTCAGCACTAATATTAGCAACAACTACTTTTGCTAAATGAACTTTTGGCTCCGCAATATTATATTTTTCTTGATCTAACTTTTCTGTTAATATATTTTTTATTTTCTCTTTATCAGTGGCTGTATTAGCACTTATAATTATTGTACCATTATTTTTATTCATGCCCTACCAATGTTCATCTGTGAAGCATCTATTTTGTTTAAGTCTTTTTTTGTGTTATCTATTGTTTGTTTGTTCTTAGGCTTTATTACAATGGGCGGAATACCTTTTAATGCATTTACGTAAGAAGGACCAACATTAGCATAATCTAAATTTTTATTACTATTGGCAACCTTTTTTACCTCTTTAATTATTTCATCTTTCTGCTTTGAAAAAGTCTCATTAGACTCATTAACTTTATTTAGCTTTTCTTTATTTTCTCTGCATACGTTTTTTACTCTTTTCATTAATTCTAATTTCTCTTTATTAACTTTATTTATATTTTCCATCATTCTCTTCATCTCCCTTTCATTATTATTTAGGGCTGCGCTAATTTCTTTTTTCTGATCACTCAGTATTTTCTCTACTTCGCATTTTTGCACTATCAGATTAATTTTATTAGTTTCTGATATTGACATTATCTGCCTGAGAGCATCATCTATATTAGAAATATATGTAATGCAATCATCACACATAAATCTTAAAAAAGGGCAGCTTACTAATCCTTGCATGCAGTAGTCATTTATTGACGCACAAGCCAAATTCTTATGGTACACTTTACCGCACACATTCTCTTAAATTTCTGCTTACACAGTTACACAGAATGACAAGCAAAATATATTGTCACTCTATTATCAAATTATATTAATTTTGTTTATTTAATAACGCAAATATATTAATATTCGAAGATATAATTAACGCAAAATAAATAAGTGAACTTAATTATTCGTCACCGCGCGGCATATTTAAAATCCGTACAAACGAAATAAATACACAGCACCTGAAACACAACCAGTCCGTTCGGCGTCAAACTATATATCCAACCCGACGAAGCACGACGTCCGAGTGGAAATTTCATTCGGGGATTGTGCCTCGTCGGACCCGAAGAGATGCGCGAGCTATTTTAGCCGACAATTTATACTGCATCCTTCGGGGGATAGGGCCAAGCGGAAGCTGACCAGAAGGCTGTGCAAACTACAGAAGAACAGCGCGCCTCTTACCTTCACTTGTGGTGAGGTGAAGGAGGTCATCGGGAAGGCGAAAATCTCCAAGGCCGTTGACCCTGACGGGCTAAGCGTGTTGATGCTGAAAAATTTAGGCCCCGCGGGAGCCGAGTTCCTCACAGGGATCCTCAACTTGTCAATGGCCACCCTCCTCATTCCTGACAACTGGAAGGTTGGGAGGGTGGTCCCACTGCTGAAACCAGGGAAGCCGGACGACAAGGGTGATTCCTATCGGCCGATTTCCCTGCTTTCGCCTGTGGTAAAGACACTTGAGGCCCTACTCCTCCCGTATTATACATACCACCTTGGGTCGGCTAAGTATCAACATGGCTTCCGGAAAGTGCAGAGCACAAGAACAACACTTTATGCCATAAACACACAGGTGAACCGCGGTCTTAACCGAAACCGCCCCTGCGAGAGAACCGTCCTAGTAGCATTGGACCTGTCTAAAGCTTTTGACACAGTCAGTCACTCCACACTACACACCGGGACTGAAACGGTGGACCGTGAATTACCTGTGTGGTCGTCAATCATCGGTATGGTTTAGAGATACAACATCGAAACCAAGGAGGATTAAACAAGGGGTACCGCAGGGTGGCGTCCTGTCCCCACTCTTGTTTAATCACTATATCTCCAAGCTCCCTCAACCGCCAGAGAGTGTCACAATTGTCTCCTATGCTGATGACTGCTCGATAATGGCAACCGGCAATGTAATTGATGACCTGTGTTTGAAGGTGAACGGATATATCTACGATCTTGCCCCGATTCTTTCCTAGCAGAAACCTGGCGCTGTCGCCTGCTAAGTCCTCGGCGACCCTCTTTACCACCTGGACGAAGGAGGTCAGGCTGGATCTCAACATCCATATCGATGGCACCCCCATTCCGACGGTTAATCACCCGAAGATTTCGGAGGGTGACTTTCGACAGCCTGCTCTCCTTCTCCGCGCATACTACCGCAATCGCCAATAGAGTACAGAGCCGCAACAATGTCCTCAAGTCGCTCGCCGGCAGCTCTTGGAGCAAAGACAAAGAAACGTTGTTGGCAACATACAAGGCGATTGGCCGGCCGGTAATAAATTATGATGCGCCAGTGTGGTCGCCAGGAACCAGCAGGAGACAGTGGATGAAGCTGCAGACCTGCCAGAACGCCGACTTCCGCACGGTGACAGGATGTCTTCTGATGTCGCCTGAGGAATATCACCACCAAGAGGTCAAAGTGCTCCGCGTTAAGGAGCACAACCTCATGCTCAGCAAGCAGTTCCTTGCTGGGTGTCACCGTTTGGGGCACCGACATAGGCACCTGCTTGCAGTAGAGCTACCCCCCAGGCACATCAGAAGACATCTTTTAGAACTAAAGGACGAGATCCAGCCACTCATCACGCAACCGCTGGATCCGGAGGCGTACCGCTGGGTCCTAAGCAACATCCACAGAGAGACAGTCACTACCACCATTGACTCTCGCCAGCCAAATGCTGTTATTGGAGCCCAGCTACCACCTGCAGCAGATGAGGAGTCCCGGCTGCCCCGCGAGTCCCGCGTCACTCCGGCACAATTGCGATCTGGATACTGTAGCAGACTCAACTCCTACCTATCCAGAATCAACCCCGACATACCCAACACATGTCCGGCATGTGGAGATTCTCCGCACGACACCAATCACCTATTCACATGCCCCCTCAAACCCACTCATCTAACCCTCCTCTCCCTCTGGTCCAACCCTGTCGAATGTGCATATATTTCAGAAAAACTATTTTTTTTCTTTAAAAAATACGCAATTAACTACATGTAAAAATATATTTATGAAATAGCCCATAAAATACCTTTAAATGTATTAATGTGGTTGGGCAGGTAATTAAGAGGTCCTCACGTGATGTGTATACATATATACATATATGTATATGTATATACTTTTCAAGAAATCAAAAAAAAAAAATCCGTTTTTGTTTTAAATACGTAATTAATTACTATTAGTAAAAATATTCTCCTGGCCGGTCCAACACCGGCAGTATTTTTGCGTGCAAACCTTTCTGCGTAGGCGGCCTTCGGTCGCGCTTCAAAAAAATAACCCTGGCCGGTCTAACACCGGCTACGCTGACCATATTAATACATTTAACAAGGCAAACAGATGTTGATTCAACTCACGGATCATAACTTTCAATATGACCAATTCTCCCTCTCACAGCAACACAAATAAATCAAAACATCTTATAATATTTAAAATTAACTATGTATATTAAATTATATATTAAATGAAAGGTATTTTTATGGGCTATTTTACAATTATATTTTTACATGTAGTTAATTACGTATTTTTTAAGTAAAAAAAAAAATAGTTATCCTGAAAAAAATGGACATTATTTTTCTGTTTTTTGATTTTCTCGAAATATATATATTTATAATATATACACATTGTGTGAAAGATCTATTAATTACCTATCCAACGAAGTCAATATTTGTGAAATCGGATATATGTATATGTATTTTTTGAAATATAAGCTGTTAAAAATATTGAAAAAAATGGCTGGATACATTGACTACATGTGTGAGAAATTATTTTTAAGTTCGGGTGACGCACAACTCGAAACCTTTGTACGAATAACTAAACCATACGCATTTATTAGTATGGGAGATATTTTGAATTAAAAAAAGCTTAATTTGGCCATTTGACCTTCGATACCCATTATATCGGGAGTTACAAAAGTAAAACCCACCACTAATTTCATTATTTCGACATTTTGTTGTTTATGTACTCTACCTTCTTCGGTTTTGGGTAGTTCGACAACTCTTGGATGAGCGTGTCCTTCGCTCGCTGCAAAGGCTGCAACAGTAGCTTTTGCCGTAGCCGAAGCTCGGACATCCAATGATCCTTGAATATCTACCGTCTCATAAACATGTTCATACACTTCTTTTACTGCATTTAAGAAATCGCTCTGGAGCACTTTTTGTAAAGCTGAAAGTTTAGTTGTTGGAAAATCGCCACTTGCCTGTAACTTTTCCAGCAATTCTATTGCACGCTTTATATCTAAAACGAAATGGCTTTTTTCAGGTTTCACAAATACATATACCCAATTTACCCTTTGATAAAGTTAAAGGCTCGCAATGCTCAGACATGTTTTAATCAATAACGAGAAACATTAAGCGTTCAAAAATGTATTACAAGTAACTAAAGTTGGAAGCAATCCACCGATTTTTTTATATTTGCCATCGATGTCTCGAATCAAAAAGTACCGATGTATCGATGTTATTTAGATCGATTTACTAGATCTGTTCGATGGCTAAGGGCACATCTCCACAGGAAATAGTTGACGTCTGAAAATATATGTCAGAAAATATATTGTCAATGCAGACCGCTTATTTCTCCATTTCAGCAATATATGTCAGAGTTTATTTCCTGACATCTATTACTTGAAATAAGCTGTCATTTTGTTGCTTTGACAGCTCAATTTTCATTTGAGCGAATGTTTCGTTGTGGCAACATAAACGCAAAGGGTGCGGTATAATTATGAGTACATACATTTTTTACTCTACGCCATTTTAATTACGAGTGATACTGATAGTTCTAAAAAGGTTAGTATTTGGCAATTGTTAAATATTATTGTCCAAATCTTCGGTTTTTTTCTTTTCTGCACTTCTTCTGCAATTCTTTGTAGGTTGTGTAAATTTTTAAGCGCTTCAATGTAACGAACCTGCTTGTTTGACACCATCTTACAATTGCTTATTTCATGACATCAACTGCCCACGTATAAAAATTGGCAATATATTTCTCAAATTTTTCTGTCAAAATCACAGATGGTAGAACATCAACTATTTTCTGTGGAGATTTGGGGTAAGGTAAAAGTCCCTGCAAAATATGCATGACCATTCGAATATAAGTTGTCGATTGTAACTACATACACAAATTCCACGATGAGGAAAAGGCCATTCAGACTGTTTATGTTGCCGCATGTACGCATTCTCCATAGAAAATTTGAGTTAAATTTTAGTTTATTGACAAAGAGTGCGTGTATTACAGGAAAATAAGGAGTTCTGTGAATTCATTTCCATAAATGCAAAAAAGCGAAGGGCTCATTTGATACCCGTGGCCCATATACAACTAACCGCAGTACTGGCCGATGGTTTGATTTAGTTTTCCGGCTACCGTGGAACATATTACAGACGGGTAAAGGGGATATTTTCAACATTTTTAATTGTTTATATTTCAAAAAATATAGGTAATTAAGAGATCTTTCACCCAATATATATATATATTTGTATATATTACATATTATAATTTCGAGAAAATCAAAATACAAAAAATTATCCACATTTTTTTTAGAAAAACTATTTTTTTTTCTTTAAGAAATACGTAATTAGCTATATGTAAAAATATTTTTGTGAAATAGTCCATAAAAATACCATTCATTTGATATATATTTTAATATAGTTATGTTTAAATAATATAAGATGTTTTGATTTATTTGTGTTTCTGTGAACGGCAGAATTGGTCATATTGAAGGTTATGATCGTAAGCAACCGAAAGCTTCTTGAGTTGAATCGGCCAGGGTTATTTTTTTGAAGCGCGGCCGAAGGCCGCCTACGCAATAAAATGCTGCACGCAAAAATAGTGTAGTCAGCGAAGCCGGTGTTGGACCAGCCAGGGTTATTTTTTTAAAGCGCGGCCGAAGGCCGCCTACGCAGAAACGTGTTGCACGCAAAAATACTGCAGTCAGCGAAGCCGGTGTTGGACCGGCCAGGGTTATTTTTTTAAAGCGCGGCCGAACGCCGCCTACGCAGAAAGGTGTTGCACGCAAAAATAATGTGAACTGCGTAAAGAGGGACAATTGCAAAAAGTGACATAAAATAACTGTATTGGGCCCGTTTTAATGTAACCTAGTTGCAAGAAAACACTCCAATAACTCGGATAAAATTTCCTTTTAGTTACTTCGCAACACTGGCAAAATCTGTCATTAAACATATGATTTGTTTGGTGAAATTTTAAAGAAGCAAAACAAAATGAGCAATTCTGAGGATTCTGTGGTAAGTTATTAAATTTATTTAAAAACATTAAATAAATGCATTAAATAATCTTTTACGTTTGTAGATTATGCCTTTGTACACGGGTGAGTTTGCGAATCACGTCGTAATAGAGAGATGCAAGAAGTACTAGAAGTATTGGAAACGATATATGTATACCAGCTCCAGCTCTTCTGAAGACTCGCAGAGTGAAAACCCATGAGAAGGGCTCCAATTTTGAAAGTACCATTGTGAATATATGCAAGTGAAAAATCTTAGCCCGTAGACGTCAAAATTCGGCACAGCTGAGATCACCTGATGTAGCCATTCACAGCATTCTTGTGTCATTCCCTGAGCGAATTTCTATGTTTCACAGTTAATATCGGTTATTTGTGACATTTCATATCAGCCACCGCCATCTTGAATTTAGAAGATTTCTCACTAGTATTCATTCACAGTGGAAGGTACGCTCGATGCAATGAGTGAGGCAGATTTCAAAATGCACATGAGGCCAAGACGATAAACGGTGGAATATCTAACAAGTAATAACAAAATGTGTGTAAAGAAATGCATAAACTTAATGCTATTTTATTTTCAGTGAAGTGTCTAACTGCGTACCTGACACGTCTGGAGGTGGTATGCAAGCAATACAGTAACATTAAGGCAACTAGCAAATTTGTGCGATATCAACGAAGTGAGTGATGAAAATACGTTTGCACTTGATGAAGGTTTTGAAGAATGAAACCTAGACGCAGGCCTTGACAGAAGGCAAACCATTTTTAATTATTTAAGACAACAAAATATTATTTAAAAATTTCACTGCATATACATATATATTTATATCTTTAAATTCACTAATAAAAATATTTACAAGAATTCATTGCATTTCATTCAACTTAAAATCTATAAAACTAAAACAAATTCACAAGGAGTATCACATATGTATAAAATTCAATTCAGATCATTTCTTATTCTAATTACAAGTAAAATAAAAACCAGAAGCAAATTTAAAAAAAATCCAGTTTTAGTGAAGTTTTTGCAATGTTTTTCATGTAAATTCTTCGTGCTCTCTTTTATAAAACCCTTGTACATTGTACAGCAAAATGTTACCCTTTTTTTTTGAAAAATTGTTAAGTTGATGCTCTTCCGCATGTACACGGCTTTTATAAAAACGAGCACAAAGACTTTACATCAAAAACATTGCAAAAAATTGACTACAAGGTTTTCACTGAAACTCACTGTTACGTCGGATATCATATAACCGAGTTGGCTCAACTCGCATATTTTTCCGAGTTAGTGTTGTTGTTTTACATGCCATTTCTTATCGTACCTAGTGTTTTTTGCAACTCGGTTACATTAAAACGGGCCCATTGTTGTTATATTTTATTCGTTTATTTCTAACAAATATATTTTTACTAATAGTTAATTACGTATTTAAAATTTGATTTTCTCGAAAAGTATATATAAGATATACACAAACAACCACATCAAGTGAAAGATCTCTTAATTACCTATCCAACCATATTAATACATTTAACAAGGCAAACAGATGTTGACTCAACTCAAGGATCATAACCTTCAATATGGTTAATTACGTATTTTTTAAAGAAAAAAATAGTTTTTCTGAAAAAATTGGAACTAATTTTTTGTTTTTTGATTTTCTCGAAATATATATATATAATGAATAAAAATATGCACATTGAGTAAAAGATCTCTTAATTACCTATCCAACGATGTCAATATTTTTGATATATTTTTTTCGAAATATAAACTATTAAAAATATTGAAAATAGCCCCTTTACTTACCCCTCCATAACACCCTCCCTATTCGTTTGCGGAAAAAAAGTTGTACACCATAAGAATCAGTAGAAAAAGGCGGACCACACCCACTTTTTTATTTTTTTTCCAGCTCAGTGGACCCTATTCTTTACTTGTTCCAAAAAGATCATAAGCATCATTGATAGTTTCCCATAACTATAGAGTTTTCAGCCATGTTTGCTACAGCCAAACTCCGATTCGGTGTACGCATTCCAGTTCGGTTTGGCAACACTGTATCCGAGTTATTTCGTAGATAAATAGATACGAGACTCTTCTTCGGGAGAACGTTGTCAAAATCCACACTTTTGATCAAGAATGATAGAATACAAGATTGCGCCTTCCCGCGGTGAAATGACAGATCTCGCCTTTAGTAAACAAGAATACGGGAGAGAGAAAATTGAACAACTTCCAATATTTCATTGAAAAAAGTGTTCTAATTGTTCTAAAGTGTAAAATATGAATTTATAGGCAGACATTTAATAAATAAATTCGCAAAATACTAAAAAAAGTGTCTCTTTTTCTTAATTTGTGAAAAAAGCTTTGTCTAGTTGAAGTTGAGAATTGTCAAACCCGGCAAAACCAAAGTATCGGTACTTCTAAAGGCGTCACCTTCAGTATTCAGTACACCGTGACTTTTGATAACATTTTCCAATGGTGTCACCGTGAAAAAATAGATTTGGGAATTTTGAAAATAGATTTTGAGAGATTTTGGAGTTTCTACACCATCGTTAAGCAAATGGCGCGTTATTGAAGTTAGTTTTGGGTGCTCGGGGGAACCGAGGCCTATATCACCCATACACGTATAATTTAGAAAATCACAGACATTGTTCAACAAAATTAAAAAAAAATAAAATAAATAATTATTCAACATAAAAATTTGCACAAAAAATAAAATACTACAAATAAATTATATCAATACACTTTTTGCATGTAAAGTGAATTGCACATTTTGAAAGAAAAATTATAAGTTAAATTAAAAAGTATATTAAAAATATCATACAAACTATAAATAAGTACAAAAATTATATAAAATCAATCTAAACCCAGTTTGCAGTGAAAATTAATTAATCAGAAGCCGAACAGAATAAGTGAGCGTGAAAAGTTCTAAAAACAAAGTATGAACATATGAAAATTTCCGAAAACGAATAATATACACATATGTATATTTCCATTGAGAGCAGAGGATATTTTGCCAACCGCTTCTTAAAACCTACATATTAGAAACGCATAAGGTCCCTGTTGAAAAACTTTAATAAGAAAAAATTCTGATGCGCACAAATAAGTTTAAAAGCAAGTTACTATCGCAATTGTTAGAACATTAATATAACTGGCCTAAGCCTATTATGTATATGACTAGATGAGTTAAGGGGGTCTCCTGGTGTGATGCTAAAAAAAATGGTAATATTGCAGTATTTTTTTTTTTGAGAAGGGTATTACATAGATTATTTGTTCAAATGGTATATTTGTGACAACTTTTAAACAATATTCCCAAAAAAGAAAAGCTCGAAAAAGTTAGAAAATGGCGGAGTAATCAAATGTGCAGTGCAGCGTGTCGCTGATGAATTGGTCCCATTGTGTACACGATAGCGTTCGTAATTCTCAACTGAAACAGAAATAATTTATATGTCGTTAATTGTAATACTTTTTTACTCTATATGAACCTCAGTAAACTGGTAAACCCCGAATTTTCTCGTTTTGAATCTAAAAATTAAACTTTTACTCAAAATTTTTGAATTTTTTTTTTGTTTACATTATGAAAAATAATTAAACTTGCACGAAACTGTGGTTCATACATATAGAACAGGGCTGTAATTTTAAGGGGATGTTAAAAGATAGTTATAGAACAGATTAAGCTGAAAGAACAAAATCGATTTTTTTTTCGAGTCACACCAGGAGACCCCCTTAAACTCTTTGAGGAAAATAACTACTAACAATTTAGATAACTCTGGAATACTTAGGGCACCCTTAATCAATTAAATCTTTCATCTTGCATTTGCTGAATAAAATAAAGTTCGTTTGAAACTTCGTCATCTCCGGAATAGAGGAAGAACGGCAAAGCCATTCTGATCCGTTACACTGTATGTCTTTGAAATTTGTACAGCCTCATCCAAAAATTGGTTTTGTTCGACTGCTGCAGAAAATACTTTTTTGTTGGTAAAATAGCTTCAAAACTGTTTCTGTTAACTATTTCGAAAAGTTTATTTACGAACAAAACATATTCCGCGGTATTTATAAATCGAGGACAAGTCAACGCCCGGAGCAATACGAAGCTAGCATACCCGAAACTACGTTATAGCTCATAACCTGGGTGGCTAGCTTCACACCCATTTTCTGAAAACGGTTTGGAAACCTATGTGCGTCAGAAAGTTTAGGAGCACCACGGACGGGTTTTTGTGAATCGTTGATAAGAAATGTAAAATACCTGACTAACTAACCGCACGCGATTTAAAACTAATTTTGTTTTTAGAATTCTAAAGGCCTGTGGTTTTTAAGAATATATCTGTGCCATTGACTAGAAAATATGGACCCTTCTGAAACTCGGGGTCTCGGGGCCACTCAGAAACGAGTTCGTAAAGGGTTCTCTCTTCCGGAAATCTAAGGAGCGGCTTCAGGTGTCTATGAGCTAGAGGAGAAAGGAAGTATACATCTAAAGCCAAATTTTAAAATATTGAAGCAATATTAAAACAAAGGAAGTTAACTTTCGGGACATAGGCTTTGGCGAGTTCTAAAACGATGGATAAACGATAAACGATAAACGATACGTGTCATTGGCTGTGGTTCTCTAATAGAAACAACTATATGCCCCTTTTAACCTTCTGCTAGGACAGAGCGTGGTGCAGGGGCTTAATCGAATTACAAATCGGATCAGGAAGAGGGTGTACTGCCTAAGTGGTGCACCACCTTGATGATCGGAACTGCCTGAGAACGATGACCAAGATCTGCCTCCTCCTAATCCAGGGTGTTATGCGACACCGTGCATCATTGGACGGTTTGCAGCCAGGAGGACAACCGGCTGTATTAGTACGGCGCCTTCTTGACACCGGTCCGCATCGAGGAGTAACGGTGGCCTTACCGCGACAAGGGGCGCTAGCGCTGAGAATTTTCGAGACCCCCACTCGAATAGCTAGACCATGAATATCGTCTTGGCGAGAAAGCGGACGTATGGACCTGCATCCGCTGATAAGCGGTGACTCTGGGTTCCGAAGACTTTACCGATCTGCCAGAGGCGATCGCTTGCCTTTTGTGGTGTGTACTTTCACGGAGGCCGTACCGAGACTCGGGGCTTGGAAAGGTCTGAAGCTCTGCACGAGGAGGGGGCATGAGATCCCCCACGCATATAGTTACGGTGTTCCTCCCGGAGAGTGAGGATAAGCCCGTAGAACATGCCATAGGGCTGATAAGTGCGCAAAATGAGGGCATACACCTCTGCGTGGCGCATTATCAGCAGCAGTATAGAAGATACTTGAGGGACTCGACCTGGGTAGGCTCGAGCTCGACAGAGGCAGCGAGGGCGAACTAAGGCTCAAAGAGATGGACAACCCCGTTCGTAACAGTAACAGTAAGATCAACCCCCATCACGCGAGAGCAGTTCCGGCTTTTATAGCTAGGAGGTTCGTCTCAGAAGATCTGTGTGTAATACTGACTCAGGAGCCGAAGGTCAACAAGGGCCAGGTAAGGGGCTTACAGGAGTCAAAAAGTAAGGTAATTTGGGATCTCTCATCTGAAAGACCCATACCATGTGTAGTACTTAAGAGCAATATTGATTGCTTTTGTATTACAGAGCACCTAACTCCGGACTTGGTAGCAGTTCAGGCAAGACTGGAGGTGGACGGAGTATCCGAGGACATAGTTCTTTCCGCTGCTTATTTTCCAGGAGATATTAGCACCATCCCCTCACCCTAGGTCCAATATCTAATCAGGTATTGTGAGGATGTAAAGCTTCCCCTTATCATCGGATGCGACGCTAATGCGCATAGCGAAGAGTGGGGCAGCACTGAGACAAACAAGAGGGGTGAGTCTTTACTAGAATACATACTAAGTAATGATCTGGACATATGTATGTAGCGTCGGGCATACACCGCCGTTTGTCACCAGAACCAGAGAAGAGGTACTAGACATTACTCTTAGCAATAAACTGGCGGATAATCTATTCTCTTTTTTTATCTGTTCTCGGAATGGGAAGTTTCGACGGAACCCCCCTGTCGGATCATAGAATCATCCAGTTTAATCTGAAAGTTAAGTCAATGGCGGGCAAATCCATGAGAAATCCCAGGAGAGCAGACTGGGAGAAATATAGTAACCTAATTAGCCTAAACTTATCTAGTATAAGACACACTCGTAGGGAAACGAATTGAATGGGGTTAGAAAACCTTCAACTGCAGCTGTCCTGTAACAAAACCAAAGGGTAAAACAAAACCCCTTGGTGGTCACAGCATCTCTCCTCCCTTAGGAAACGGTGCGGAAGCTATTGAACAAAGCAAAACGCACCGGATGCTGGGAGGAATACGCAGCAAATCTAATGAAGTACAGTAAGGAGATAAGAAAAGCATAAATAGAAAGCTTTAAAGGCTTCTGCGAGGACGTTTGTCCCACTCCAGTTGCAGTAAAACTTCACAGAGCTCTAGCAAAAGGGAAAATGGGGACTAAACTACCGGACGGTACGTATACCCCTAGTGAAGAAGAAAGAGCGCTGGCTCTGCTGTCGATAACTTCTCGGATGCCTCCACAAATGAGCCATCGACACGGACATGGAGCCTTGGGCACGGGAATCGAGACCATCGCAAGCTGACTGGGTAGTGGCTAAAAGTATACTTACCCAACATTCAGTGAGGTGGGCCATGAATTCGTTTGAACGGTGTAAGTCTCCAGGAGTTGATGACATACTGCTAGTGATGTTACAGAAGGGTGGCGAAAGAATAATTTCACACCTTGTGAAGGTTATGAGGGATTCGTTGGCTCTCACTTACATTCTAATGGTGTGGAGGGGGGCAGCGAAGTCCTTTAAATCAATCAGTTTAACCTCCTTTGTACTCAAAACAATGGAGAAGATCATTGATAATGAGATTAGGTCAAAAACTCTGCGAAGGAAACCACTTCACCTCAGACAGGATGCGTAGAGGGCGGGATGATCTACGGATACCGCTCTGTCCCAACTGACGACGGGGATCTAAAGTGCTTTTGACTTCGAAGAGACCATTATATGTGCCTTCCTGGACATAGAGGGAGCCTTTGACAACACCTCTCATACAGGGGTATGTCCAGCGCTACCTAAAAAGAACGCGCAACCATCCATATACAATTAGATAAAGGCTCTACTTAAGACCAGAACAGCAGAAACAACTGTAGCAGGCAGCGTTGTGCTGCTGAAACCCAGTAAGGGATGCCACAATGAGGAGTAATCTCTCCTCTTCTGTGGAGTCTGGTAGCGGATGAATTGCTACAGTCGCTAACTGACAACGGAATTCGCTGCCAGGGATACGTGGATGGCATTGTCATTATAGCTAGAGGAAAATACGAGAGCACATTATGTGATATCATACAAAGATCGCTAAATCTTACAAAGGCATGGTGCGACGTACTATTCAACAAAAAAAGGAAACTACTAAGGATGAGAATTATCTCCCTGGCAGGGATTGTAGTCGGCATGGTGTGCAAGATGAAGTACCTCGGTCTCACCATAGACTCCAAATTACTCTGGAGGGAACATGTCGATGCGACAGCATCCAAGCCAACCAAAGCTATAATGATGTGCAGACGTCTAGTGGGAAAATCCTGGGGTTGTATCCCAAATATATTTAGGTGGATGTCCACCATGATTGTTAGACCGATAGTTACTTATAGGGCGGTGGCGTGGGTTTCAAGAACTTCCCTATCAAAGGTGAGGAAATCACTGATAAGGCTCCAACGGCTAGCGTTCGTGTGCATAACGGGAGCTATACGCACGTGTCCGACAAGAGCACCACAGGCGATCCTAGACCTAACGCCACTCCACATAGTTATAGAACAGACAGCAAAAAGAAACGTACTCAACATTGCTAAGGAAGGGTATGGGAAAGGGAAAGTCATATCGTCTAAGAAAATGGAGACGCTGAGTGCGCGGACACCTCAACTCCCCAGGGACGATATCATGAAGGTTACAAATTTTGAAAGGAGTTTTAAAATTGAATTAGGAAACAAAGCATAATAGAGCGTATCCGAATGAGAAGTACACCTCTAAGTTAGCAACCTGCACTTGTTCACTGGTGGACCTGTTGTTTGAGTGTGATGCTATCTCGAGAAGACGGCAAAGTTACCTGGGTACACATAGCCCAGCGAAAAAACATGTACGCTCGTTGCCACCAACTATAATATTAGACTTCCTAAAGGAGTTAGGAATAGACGAGGTACTCAAAAGAACAAAGGGCACAATGGATCTTTAAGATAGAAGTGCAAACCTCAAATATATATCTATCTATCTATGCCCCTATTGCGAAACACAACTCAACTGATGATTGAGTTGTAATTGCCAATTCGTAGTATGGTTTACAACTCAACTCTACGTTCATCCAGCTGTTAATGTAATTGTCTTCGTTACGTTGTTACCTTAATTATTTGAGGCTGTCAAACTAGACAACTGCTTTTGATCAGTTGTATTTCTCTTTGAGTATTTAAAATGTGTATAACCAAGTGTATAAAATGTGCAAGAACTATTTATATTGAAATTTTTTCCAGAAAAATTTACCGTTCGGTGGATTTAATGGAAAATAATCATTGAAAGATTAAAGAAAAGTTAAGAAAGCAAAAGTGTGTTTGGAGAACTGAAGTAAAGAATTGCAAAATTTCAGTGAACCGTAAGAGGGGCATAACAAATACGATCGCGGTAAGGATGGCAACACTAGAACTGACCACCCCTTTTGCTCAGAAAAAAATCGTTATTTCTTGAGTATTATTAAGTTTTATTTTCTGAGCGTTATATAAAACTCAATAACGATTTTATTAGCAATAAAATAACAATTATTTTTTGAGCTAAGAATAAAATCAACAAACGATTACTTTGCAAGCAAAACATAAAACTCAACAAATAATGACCATTTTATTAGCAATAAATAAAACTCAAGAAATAAAACCATTTTATTAGCAATAAATAAAACTCAAGATATAACAATTATTTTCTACGAAAAAAATAAAACTCAAGAAATAACGATTACCTTATGAGCAATAAATAAAACTCAAGAAATAACGATTCACTTGACTTTTTTAAATGAAACTCAAAAAATAAAAATCGATGTCGATGAGGGTGAAAGGGTGGTCAAAGGAGAATGCTGCTTTAATCCTTATACTCGTAATATTTCTCTTTACGCGCTATTTTTTCAGTTGAAATTTGTACAATAACCGTTATTTGCGGGCCTTGGGGTTAAAATCGTCTAAGTTTATTGACCACTATGCTTTATCGTAATATGTACATTCAATATTAGTTTCTTTTATTATTATTTAAAGAAGTTTAAAATTTTAGTATAACTTTTGAGCGAAGGTGTTGCATATGTTGTAATTGATATTTATATATAAGAAATGAAATTAATATCGGTTAACAAACGCTTATCACTATCATTATCACGAAAATGCCAAAACTTGATAATTCGTAACTATTGTTAACTAGCGCGTAAAAAAACAAATTATTAGCCACCTTCTGTTAACACTGCAAGCAAAACATACTAACCCAGTATAATAATCTTGTAGTGCATGCACCCTTTACCACAAAAATGAAATAATAATTCAATTGCGATTATTAAGATCAAAATAATTCTTTTTAATATAATATATTTAGGAGAAAAAATTTCAAATACTTAAAAAAGCGAGCATACTCATATACATGTGAAATGGTGGCAACACCATCAGTCGATAAGTCATTGGAAGCCGTGAGTCGTCAAGTTGGGAAGTAGTCAAGTCGTCGAAGGTCAAAGGAGTCAATTAGAAAGTTGCAGTTGAAGTCAGAGGATATACCCATCGGTCGTCAAGTCGTTACAAGTCGTTTTCAAGCAGATCTATTTTAAGTCAAGTTCGAGACAATATCTTGGAAGTTTAAATTAATATTCATTAAACATTGTTAACACTAAACTGAATTACTATTAACATAATAAACATTTACATCTAGTTAACAATAATCATTGTTACATGGGGGCTCAACCGTCGAACGCTCAGAAGAAATTATATAGAACGGAGTATTCTTAAGGAAATAATATTTAAAAGTTCTAGAATGTTCCACATCGTAATATGCTTTTAAGATCTGGAAAAGGACTGCATACCATCGAAATTGAAAAAGAAGAAACAAAAATTCAAAGCGAAGATATATCTGAAGAAAAGAGTGACATCTTTAACAACATTGAAATGGCATTAAATCAAACATTAGAAGGTGTAGAAAAGGAAAATTTAAATGTTGAACTTTTACCGCTGTTAACAGAAAAGCTGTGCAATGATCATATGTAAATGCAAGGAACAAAATGAAAGGTACAGCGAAACTGTTCCTAGAAACGGTCATCGTATCGAATTATAATAGTTTAAGCGAAGCGCTTATAGCTGAGTTTGACAAAAAGCTTAGCAGCGCTGAAGCCCACCAACAACTAAGAATTAGAAAGAAGAAAGAGTCGGAGCACATGCATGAGTACGTTTAAAATATGCGAAAATTAGCAACAATGGGTAACATAGAAGAAAGCTCAGTCATCCGATACATCGTCGAAGGGTTAAACGTGCGAAACGAATTGAAAATTCTTCTCTTAAGTGCAAAGACGTACAAAGAGTTAATGGAACAATATGAAATTACACAGATCAACAAAAAAATTCTATGTTCAATTCTATAAAAAAAAATGCAATTACGAATCAAAAATATTTGGTTTTGTAGAAGTTATAGCGATTTGAAAATTTTGCATTTTTGCACCAGGCTAATGTAGGTCCTTTCGCGCTATTTCGGTCGATAGAGGGCGGCGGGTAGCTACCTGATGCAGCGATGCATCGAAAAAAGATCTACTTAAAGCACAACATACTCACATTTAAAAAAAAACCAAAAAAATGTGGCTGAGAAACAGTAAAAAGGAGATAAAAGGTCCCAGATACACAAGATTTTAGGTAGATTTGGCAATTCGTTAAGTACTTATTAAGAAACTCATCGAAACTTTTACTGACGGATTGGCAGGCCTAGCAATAAAGCATGCCAGCTACCTGATAGCGTTTTTGTAAGTAAAATTTTTTTTAAGAAGCTGTAGTTTCTTGGGTCACTCGTTGTGGGTGACACTATGTTTTGCATATCACAGAGGAATGATGTCTTCGAGAAGTTGTAAACGAGCGGCTAATTCGTTTTGCTATATATGTGGCGAATGTATTAAAAGAAGACAAAAAAAGTTTGATTTAACTAAAAACACAAGGATTTGCGAGACCTACTTAGCCTACTTCGGTCTACCTGTTAAAAACCAGGACAAAAAATGGGCTCCACATGTTTCATGTAACTCTTGCAGAAGCATTCTGGAGCGTAAGTTTATTTTCTCTTTTTTATTGTACTAACTGTTTCATATATATATACATATATCTATATATAATTGCATAATAACTGAAATTGTTTTGAAATGCTTTGCGTTTTATTATAGTTTGGTACCAGGGTGAGAAAAGAGCCATAAAGTTCGCAGTGCCGAGGATTTGGAGGGAACCGAGTAATCATGACACTGATTGCTATTTTTGTGTAGTGAAACCACTGAAAGGGAAACGTTTAAGGAAAACAATATATCCGGAGCTACCATCGACATCCGCTCCAGTACCACATTCGGAACAAAATCCTGTACCTGATCCACCTGTGTTGGAAAAGCAACTATTCCCTCAAGGCAGGTTTGAAACACCGAGTTCATCTGCATCCGTACATTCCGAATTTGTTCCTCAAATTGAACCAGGAATACCACATCTCATCAACTCTGAAGATCTCAATGACTTAATAAGAGACTTAAATCTATCAAAAGACAAAGCAGAGTTATTAGCATCGCGGCTTAAACAACGAAATTTACTTACTTCTGATGTTCGAATATCTCGGCAAAGAAAGCGTCATGAAGAATTTTCTTGTTTCTACAGTAAGGAAGATGGACTCTGTTTTTGCTATGACGTGAAAGGTTTATTTGAAGCAATTGGTATTCCTTTTAATACAAATGAATGGCGCCTCTTTATCGACAGCTCAACAAAAAGTCTGAAAGCAGTTCTACCACACAATGGGAACAAATTTCCATCTATTCCACTGGCACATTCCATACATCTCAAAGAAAATTATAACAGTATTAAAATGCTATTAACTGCAATCAAATATACGGAATGCAAGTGGGAAGTTATTGGAGACTTCAAGATGGTTTGTTTTTTTTTACTGGAATGCAAGGTGGATATACCAAACACTCCTGTTATCTTTGCCTATGGGATAGCAGAAATGATGCACTATCCCACTATCGCCAAAAACATTGGCCTGAACGTATGGAGTATGGAGTGGGAAGATTTAATATTAAACATGAAGCAATTGTCGATCCTAAAAACATATTGATGCCGCCATTGCATATTAAATTGGGCCTTATTAAACAATTTGTGAAGGCTTTTAATATTGAGTCTAAAGCTTTCAAATATTTGCAGTCTTTTTTTCCAAAGCTGTCAGAGGCGAAAATTAAAGCTGGAGCCTTTGTTGGCCCTCAAATAAAAAAAAATATGAACTGCGATATTTTCCCGGACCTACTTAGCAATGAGGAGAAACTAGCGTGGAACAGTTTTAAGGCAGTAGTTCATGGCTTTCTTGGAAATCATAGGGATGAAAATTATGATGAGCTGATAACTGGCATGATTACGAATTTTTCCGCCATCGGATGTAGAATGTCGCTAAAGATGCACACGTTACATTCACATCTGGATAAATTCAAAGATAATATGGGAGCTTATTCAGAAGAACACGGGGAGCGATTCCATCAAGATATAATGGAGTTTGAGAAACGCTACCAAGGCCAGTATACGGAAAGCATGATGGGGGACTATATTTGTACGTTAATAAGAGAAAATGTTACCGAATATGGCAGGAAAAGCATGAAAAAGTATTTTTAATCATTTAAACTGTATTCTAAAACTTAATTTATAAAAATAAATCTTAAATTGATTTTTACTATACTAGAATAAATCAAATCTATGTCAAATTTTGATGAATTTTCATGTTTTTCGTTTTTCTCATTTTTTTCGAACAAAACCAAATCAAAAACTTTTTTATGTTCATATTCTTATTTCTGGGTGCAAAAGCAATAAAAAAAATATACGCACGACCCATGTACAAAAATGTTGTTGACCAGTGTTATTGAATCTATGAACAGCAGCAAAGAGAGCAGCGTAATCAGCGAAAAAACGTTTGGTAACAGCGCAACGGCAGCAACTGCGCGCGGGTATAACACACAATCGGGCGAAGCAAATAAAACGAATGAACGTAAGCAGCACTGCTACAACTGTGGGTCGACGAATCATGTGAGATCGGAGTGCAAAGAGGGAACAAAATGTTTCAAATCTAATGGAAGCGGCCATATTGCGAAAAATTGCACAAAGCAAAACGTCAACCTTGTCTCAAAAAGGTTAAAGCAAATGGTTATAGGTGGGAACAGTTTGCATTGTCTTGTGGATACAGGCGCAGATGTGTCGCTTATGAATTTCAGCACTTATAAAAGACTATTTCGTCAAAATTTCTTAAAATGTCGACGCGCTAATTGGATTTGACCTAATTGAAAAATTTACGTTGACTTTGAGTAAGATCTGGTACACGTTCACGGAGAAAGTGGAAGATGCAAGCGCTGCAGCAGTTTGTAATGTTCAGGGGGTGGACGAAATAGATGTACCACCTAAATACAAAAGTGTTGTAGAGGAAATGATAAAAAGTTATAATCCAAACAACGCAAAAGAAAAATGTGTAGTCGAATTAAAAATTATTCCCTGTAACGACCAAATATGTTTTAATGAAAACCCCAGTTGATTGTCGGCGATAGAAAACTCAGTGGTACAAAAGCAAGTAGATGAGTGGTTACAAGAGGGTGTAATTCGAGAATCTGCCTCCAATGTTGCAAGTAAAGTAGTACTGGCTAAGAAAAAAGATGGTACGTTTAGAATGTGCATCGTAAGTTGAATTGCCTCGTTTTAAAAGATCGTTTTCCTGTGTCTATTGTAGAAGATGTTTTGGAAAAAATTTTTCACAGTTATGGACCTCAAGAATGGCTTTTTTCATGTGCCAGTTGAGGAATATAGTAAAAAATACACCGCCTTTATAACGAAAATGGGCCTATTTGAGTTTAATAAAGCGCGTTTTGGATTTTGCAATTCACCAGCCGCTTTTGTGCGTTTTCTTAACGTAATTTTTCAAAGCTTGCGAAACAACGGTATAATCGAATTGTATGTCGATGACATAGTCGTATTTGGGCAATCTGAAAAAGCGTGCTTAACAAATGTCCAAAGAATTTTAGAGCGTGCGCAATCGTACGGGCTAGAAATAAAATGGCCGAAGCGCCAGGTTTTAAAAAGCCGCATAAATTTTCTTGGTCATACCATACAAGATGGCAAAGTCTGGCCAGGGCAAGAAAAGTTGAAGGCTGTTAAAAACTTTCCTGTGCCCAACAACATAAGAAGTGTGCAAGCTTTTCTAGGTCTGACAGGATATTTCCGAAAGTTTGTCCAAGATTATGCGTTGATAGCGAAGCCATTAACTCAGCTGCTTAAGCGAGATGCAGAGTTCAAGATTTCTCACGAACAATTGACAGCAGTAGCCAGGTTGGAGTCAGCATGGATAGAAGAGCCTGTTTAAAGATTTTTAAACTAACACTAAAATCTCAGTTCCACGTAGATGCCTCTAAGTACGGTTTCGGCGGAGTACTCGTACAGCAGCATGACGGAAAGTGGCACCCAGTGTATTACTGGAGCAGAAAGACCACGGCACACGAAGAAAAGTTACATAGCTATATTTTAGAAGTGAAAGCGGCTTACTTAGCTACAAAAAGCGGATTGCTCAGCGTTCAAGCAGACGACAACGAAAAAAGACGTTCCACGCAAAGTTGTCCAATGGCTCATGTATTTACAAGACTTCAATTTTAAAACCGAACACCGAATTGGAAGCAGGATGAAACACGTTGACTCACTGAGCCGTTATCCCGTTTTTCTTGTCACAGCTGAGATTCGTGCAAGGCTAATAAGGGCGCAAGAAAGTGATGAACATTTGGTAGCAGTCGCAGAAATTCTCAAGAGAGAAGCGTATGGAAATTTTGTTATTAAAAATGGACTGATTTACAAACAAGTAAGCGGTAATGATGTTTCAGCGGTACCCAAAATAATGGAGAGGGCAGTTGCAGAAAAAGCGCACAACGTTGGTCATACGGGTGTGCAGAAAACTATGCACGCAATTCAACAAGACTACTTCATCCCGCATTTAGAACACAAGGTCAGGCAACATATTGCGAATTGTATCGAGTGTATACTACATAATCGAAAAATGGGGAAACAAGACGATTTTCTTCATGTCATTAACAAAGGCGATGCGCCATTGTGTACTATTCACATTGACCATCTAGGCCCGTTAGACGCAACAGTAAAATGCTACAAATATATTTTGGATGTAGTAGATGGTTTTACCAAGTTCACTTGGATATTTGCTACGAAGGCAACGGATGCAGCAGATGTAGTAAAGCATTTAACATACTGGGTGAATACCTTTGGCAACCCACAAAGGATTATAAGCGACAAGGGAGCAGCACTTACTTCTAAAATTTTAAAAGAATTTTGTAGTGCACGAAAAATTGAACACATAGAGACGACCACAGGCGTTCCAAGAGGCAATGGCCAAATCGAAAGAGTGAATCGCGTTATCTTGTCTGTCTTGTCAAAGCTGTCCGCATCGGAACCAAGCAAGTGGTACAAGTTTATAGGCCAGGTGCAGGAAGCAATTAATGCACAGGTCCACTCGTCAACTAAGTTCACGCCGTTCGAAGTACTCTTTGGAGTAAAAATGCGAAATGAAACACAGCCTATCGTGGTAAGAGCTATTGAAGAAGAAATTGTTACTATATTTTCAGAAGATCGGCAAAAGATTAGAATGGAGGCGAAAGAAGCTATTCAGAAAGCACAAACAGAGTATAAGAAGAACTATGATAAAAGACGCAAGCCTCATGCCGGTTATCAAATTTTTGATTTGGTTGCGATTAAGTAGACGCAATTTGTAGCAGGAAAAAAGCTGAGCAGAAAATATATTGGTCCATATGAAATTGTAGAGGTGAAACGGAATAGCAGATATGGTGTTGAAAAGGCGGCAGAGTTTGAAGGGCCCCGACAAACATCTACAAGTGTAGACAACATAAAACCGTGGAAATATGTAGCAGAGTATGAGAGTTTATCATCTGGGTCAGATGCTGATCAGGATGACCGAGTGTAAAATTGTGGCAACACCATCAGTCGTTAAGTCATTGGAAGCCGTCCAATGAGTCGTCAAGTTGGGAAGTAGTCAAGTCGTCGAAGGTCAAAGGAGTCAATTAGAAAGTTGCAGTTGAAGTCAGAGGATATACCCATCCGTCGTCAAGTCGTTACCAGTCGTTTTCAAGCAGGTCTATTTTAAGTCAAGTTCGAGACAATATCTTGGAAGTTTAAATTAATATTCATTAAACATTGTTAACACTAAACTGAATTACTATTAACATAATAAACATTTACATCTAATTAACAATAATCATTGTATATATATATACATGGTATTGCGGTTTTACCCTCAGATAATTATATCCTCTGTATTGAGAGTTAAATTCAAACTAACAAAACTACACCAGAAATAGGTAGCGTTAAAATAACTCGACTTTTAGAAATTAAAAAATGGTTGTCGACGAGAATCCTTATGGCACACCTGCAGAAACACCCCCCAGGGTAAAAAAACAACGAAAATCAAAGACTTTTCAGCCGCAAAACTTAAGTATTTCAGACAGTGACAGCCTCATAAGATACTGCACTCGTTTTTGCTCAACCCCCATTAGAACATAATTCAGTGTTATAGTTATAGTTCTTCCGCAACTTACAAATATGCTTCCCAGCTACTAAATAAATAGCAACGATAGGCAAAAATATCCCCACCTCAAACTGGCGGATCCAAATTGCAATATCCCTGCTCAAATTGATTTACTATTAGACAGTGTACCAATACCCTAAATAATGCTAAAAGGCATTGAGAAAATATGTAAATCCATGTTAACTCAAAATACCATCTGGATGGATTGTTGAGGCTTGCACTTCGACCTTTCGATCCATTGTGCCCTCCGTTCTTTATAGTACCTCATCTAACCCCAACGCTCTTAGGAAGTCTAAGATGATGGTTGGTGATAGCGAGCGTACAAGTTCCTGATCGGGGGTATATGAGCCCAGATATCTCTCCGTTTTCTTGAAACGGCTTCACAGTCAAAGAGCAGGTGCATCGGGGTCTCCGGGGCCGAGTCACAGAAGCGACAAGACTCATTCGACCATATTCCGAGCCTGTGTAGATGGCTACGCAGTCTGTAATGACCTGTAAGAAAACCTGTAAGTATCATCAAGTGGGGTTTTGAGAGGTTAATAAACTGTTTAGATCGTTTACTGTTTTACCCTCCCAATAGACATTTCGCCTGGTGTAACCGTGCCATCTGGTGCCAGAGTCTGTCCTTTAAGGTATTTTCCTCTGCCCTGAGCACATCCCTTATGGTATGTCGACCTACCGGCAGGAAGGGCTCGGGCCCTATGGGTGTTTTTTCCATCGCACCTCTAGCCAATCGGTCGGCCTCCTCGTTTCCCTCAATGCCTGTGTGGCCAGGAACCCAGAGGAGCTGGATGTGATTGTGGGTTGCTAGAGAGTTGAGTTATTCTACACACTCAAGCACCAATGAGGATCTAATCTCATACGATGATAGTGCCTTGAGTGCTGCTTGGCTGTCACTTACAATGACTATCTGCTCATTGCGATAGTTCCTTTTTAAGTTTATCTCTGCACACAGGAGGATGGCGTACACCTCCGCCTGGAAGATGCTTGGCATCTTACCCATTGACACAGACAGGTGTGTTCTGGGACCGAAGACCCCGGCTCCTATACCCTCCGGAGTCTTTGATCAATCCGTATGTTAGTGCAGGGTGCTTGCTCGGAGGTGTCCCTCCAGCGAGGGTGGGGTGTACTCCATGAAGCTTTGTTTCCTAATTCAATTTTGAATCTTTTCTCAAATTTGGTTACTTTGATGATCTCATCCCTTGGAAGCTGAGCAAGAGGAAGCTGGATGCTCAGCTTCTCCATGTTTTTGGATGATATAATCTTACCTTTCCCATGACCTTCCCTAATTATGTTAAGTAGGGTTCTATTGGCTGACTGTTCTATGTTAATGTGCAGTGGTGTCAGGTCCACTATCACTTGCAGCGCCCCCGTTGGACATGAACGCATTGCTCCCGTTATGCATACACATGCCAGCCGTTGAAGCTTGGTAAGCGATTTCCCCACTGTTGACAGCGATGCCCTTGAGACCCATGCCACTGCACCATACGTTACTATCGGCCTGACTATCATGGTGTACATCAATCTAAGTATGTTCGAGCTGCACCCCAGGATTTACCCGCTAGACGTCTGCACACCATTATTGCCTTAGTTGATTTGGATGCTGTTGCATCCACATGTTCTCTTCAGAACAGCTTAGAGTCCATGGTTATACCCAGGTATTTCACCTTGCTTACCACAGGAACTTGACTACCGTCCAATGAGCTTGTTCTCATCGCTGGTAGCTTCCTTTTTCAGTGGATTAATATTAAGACCCACTCCAGCACACCATGCCTTTGTCAGGTTTAGTGCTCTTTGCACAATATCACATAATTAGCTTTCGTACTTGCCTCTAGCTATAACGACAATGTCGTCTGCGTATCCTTGGCAGCGAATTCCATTATCGGTTAGTTTTTGTAAGAGTTCATCTACTACAAAACTTCACAATAGAGGAGATAAAACTCCCCCTTGTGGGCAACCTCTACTGGTTTTCAGCTGTATTACCTTGTCCGCTACACTCGTTTCCGCCGTTCTAGTATTAAGCAGAGTTTCTACCCATTGACAGATGGGCGCTTGCCTTACCTGCCTTCTCTCCAACGGCTTGCATACCCCCGTATGTGAGGCGTTATCGAAGGCGCCTTCTATTCCAACAAGAGTTCCAGTCCAGTGAGGCACTTTCGTCAGATAGCGCAGATATATTTATGTTCTTGTAATTTCTAAACGTCAAGTCTGTAGTTGATTTAATTTCACAAAATTCTATATTGTAACATAAAAACATTAATTCGTGGTCAGACACTTCAGCTACGGAAAATTGGTCAATATGGATTACATTACTAATGACACTTGCGCCAAACAGATCCAACATGCTTGGCTTACTTTGGGGAGCAAAGCGCGTTGCATACTTATTAGCAATAATAATGCCACTGCCATTAAAGCTGCTCAACAAATGTTTACACCTAGCATTATTTATTAAAATATCTACATTAAAATCACCACAGGCAAGGACATGCACATAACTCTCAGACAATTCAGATAGTTTAGTGAAAAAAGACGACAAATCATTACATTTATGGGGGTTGTAGACACAAGCAACAAGAAATTTTTGAACATTATCACTAAACTCAACAAACACATTTTCAACAATGTCATTACAGAGAGATTTATGCAAAACTTTACATTTGAGTTTAGCATTAAAATAGATCGCTATGCCGCCACCTCTGTTACCAGTGGATCGATCATTTCTTACAATAGAAATATCACACAAAGCGTATGCTGAGTCTGCAATGCAAGGTTTAAACCAAGTCTGAGTTACACAAATCACATCAATTTTAAGATCACGAAAAATTTCGTTTAGATATTCTAGTTTTTCAACTGTTAAACTTCGCGCATTAAAGTGGCATATATTGAAACCTCTTTGATTCTCGAATGTTAATTTAAGAGCTGACCTTAGATTATCTTCGTTAGTGGCCATACTCATGTCCTCGCTCATGGTTTCGGTTTTCAAAAGATGCTTGTGAACGACCAGTTACAAAGAGAGAACAAATAAAATATAAGCAGAAAGATAAGGAACTAAAGCAAACATGAGATAGAAGGAGATAGATAGATTAGAACTTAAAAATAACAAAACCAAAACTCTTAACATTTCACAAATGCAGGTACTAATTATGTAGCAGCTGCAATGTGATCCACGCCTTTACAATCCAAAGCCTTCACAGCCTCACTGTCGGGATGCTTTCCTACATATATGTATGTGCCCACGAATTGAGAATGCACTCATCAATCGCTTTTACGTCTTAAGTTGAGTAGCGTATTGCGTTAGTTCACGATTTGTTTTTGTTAAGCATTCATGGACGAAAAACTTCCCAACAGCATTAACACCAATATTGCGGGTAGACTTAAAGAAGCCAGCAATCGCCTTAAATAGTAGTGAGCGGTCATATGCCGAATTTATTTTAAAAATGATTGGAAAGGGGTTGTTGTTGTTCCTATTTTCGCGCCTTCGATCAGATTAACTTTCGTACATAGCTGCGAGAACACAGAAAGTAAATTTTCATTAGCTACATGTGGTACACCTTATACAATTACATCTGTTGACACCAACGCATTTTCTAGCTCATCGACGTGTTGACATAATGTGAGAACCTTTCTGTTTTGTTCTGCACTTTCGCCCGGTAGTTTCTCTAGCGCACTCACTCTTTCATCAATACTTTTGATCGCTGACTTCAGATTGGCCAGCTCAGCCGCGACTTCACTAACTTTTTGCATTACGCGCTCTTCAAACTCGTTCAATTTTTGGACTATGCTCCCCATGGATGCTTCCAATTTCATTTCCCGCCTCTCAAACAAACTCACCGTTGTTTGTACTGGAGTTTTTTTGCGGAGAGAGAGCATTGCGAGCGTTTTTCCTTTGTGTTGACATATTTGTTCACTAAATAAACTGTTCTTCAAAATATGAAAAATGAAAACAACAATAATGTAAACAATAGTCAGCTGTTTCAGCGGGTGTTGTTACAAAAAAGTTTGCAAAGATTTATCGCTTTGAAAGCCGGTAATTACTTTTAAAAGCGTGACTTAAAGCAGCGCCACAAAAACACGTATACTCACAGCGACATATATGTCCGACTCCGATTCAATACTATATTGTGTTAAATTATGAATTTGATCCAAAATAACGTTGTATGTAATTTCTTGCAATTTTAAATTTTAAAATTATCCCTAAGATATGCCTAAGAAAAGAATGATTTCTGATATCTTTATTCCGTTCACCTAAAATTATTATATTTTCGAATTTCAATCGTTCATTACTAGAGACAAGTACTAGAGACAAGTAATGAACCATTGAAATTAGAAAATATAAATATTTTAGGTGAACGGAATAAAGATATTAAAAATCATTCATTTATATTCTAAGATTTCAAAACTGTTAACATAATTATTTTTTTTAAATAATTCCAAAATTTAGCTTCGGTATTTATATAAGTGGGGTTATTTATTACTGTTTTATTTTCAAAAATGATTAAATAAGTTCCGTCTAATGTTTTGTTTTCGACAATATTTATTACTGAAATTGATATTGCTCTTTGTATAATTACTTAAATTTTGTTGTTTCTCTCTCTTATTTTTTACATTTTCAATAACAATCTAATTCATCATTACTATTTGTATCATAACGAACTCTATTATAAACCTTGTGTTTCTTGTACTACGATATTTTCAATGTATATTAGGTTTGTGATATGAAAATTTAATACGTAATCATGTCGAGTGTAGTCAGCTGTCGTTGAGCCGATTAGGGTTACAATTATTAACAAAAAAATGTTGACGCCTACAAGTAGTTAAGATTTTATGTTATCTTTATGTGTAAGTAGATTTCTATTATTAATTATTATCTTATTCTCTATACTTTCCTCAACTTGCAGCCTTTTATATCTAGGTTTTAATTTATTTCTGTCCCTTATGATTCTTCAACATCTCATTGATTTTCGCTCACGCTCCTACAGAAGAGAAGAAGGATGTGACCAAAGATTAAATCTTTGATATAAAACTCGCGCTAGGCGATTTTAATGCCAAGGGGGCGATGGGAGGGATAATTGGGCCCGCATTCGGTAAATTCAGCCTACACGACGAAACACCCGCCAACGGACTGAAGCTGATCGACTTATGTATGTATGTAGTTCCAGGTTCAAGCATATAAAGATAGATCCATCTACATGGATATAGAAAAAGGCATGGTTCCAGTATCTTAGATGTGCGCACTATTCGGGGAGCTAACATCGACTCGGATCACCATCTTGTCAAAGCTACAATCACAACAGATAACTGACCGTTTCGCCACTCGACTTGCACTCCAGCTCTCTGAGGACAGTCTTCAACAAATAGATATCTATGAGCAATGGGACCACATTTCGCGCTCATTATGTACCGCCGCTGAAGAGGTCGTTGCTTTTCAGCGAGCCCGAAAAAACGACTGAGACGATGAGGAATCCGCGCCGCGATGGAAAATAAAGATGCTGCTTATAGGGCCACTCTGCGATCGGGTGCAACGCGAACTGAGAGGTAGAGATATCGGGAGTTGAAGAAGGATGCGAGACAGAAGATTTCAAGGCTGGGACAATTTCCTGTAAGAATGAAAATGGCGATATGATGACCAACATCCAGAGTACACTCAAACTGTGGAGAAAGCGCGGAAAAGATGATGGTCCCCATTCTCCAATGAATAAAGACGGATTAGAAATACCGTTACCCGACCTGGATGAAACTCGAACGGCAATAGCGCGGTGTACCAGTCCGAGAAAGATGAATAGACACACAACATTTTTTTGTCGACTTCAAATCCGCTTTCGATAGCACGAGAAGAAGCTGCTTATTTGCTTGAATTTGTTATCCCAATAAAACTAATCCGGCTATGACGTTGAGCAACCCACCAGGTCCGCCAAAACCGGGAATGACTTCTCCGAGCCGCTTAAAACCAACCTGTGTTAGAAAAGATAGTTTCAGCTACAGAATTGAATTGTTCAGGCATCATATTTTATAAGAGCGTGGAACTTCTGGCGTATACTGATGATATCAATGTCATCGGTCTCAACAACCGCACCGCTACTTCAGCCTTTTCCGAACTGGATAAAGAAGCGAAAAGTATGGGTCTGGAGGTGAATATGGCAAAACTTAGCACCTCCTGTGATCAAATAAACTGTTAGCTCACTTGCATCTTGGCTCAGGCGTCACTGTTGACAATTACAATTTCGAAAAAGAGGGGGACTTTGTTTATCTGAGAACGAATATTAACACCAATATTATCAGCCTGGGAATCCACCGTAGAGTCTCTCTTGCCAACAAGTGCTACTTTGGGCTGAGTAGGCAATTGCGCAGTAAAGCCCTCTCTCGACGAACCAAAACCACACTCTACAAGGCTCTCATCATGCCCGTGCTATTGTATGGCGCTGAAGCATGGGCTCAATCAGCATCGGATGAGACAGCCTTTGGAGTGCTCATGTGAAAAATTATCCGAAAGATTTATGAACCTCTGCGTCTTTTCCAGGGCGAATACCGCAGACGATGGAACGATGAGCTGTATGAGCTTTACCACGACATAGACATAATACAGCGAATTAAAATGATGATTTTGGGTCAAAACCACATTCAAATGGAGAACATTTTTCTCGGTCTGTTAATGCTTTTTTAGATAAAATAGAAGCTAAAATTATTACAATATTAGTAATAATTATTAAAACTAGTGCTATTGTTATAATTGAAAATATTATCTATACTACACTGATGCGTAGACTTTATGATTGGAAGTCAAATATACTTATATATTAGATATATAGATATTGAATTAATAAATTATCCTCCTCATCAATAGATGGAAATATATAAAAATAATCAAACAATATCAACAAAATGTCAATATCAAGCTGCTGCTTCAAATCCAAAATGGTGTGTTTTAGAAAAGTGGTTATTTAAATGGCGCATTAAACAGATTAATAAGAATGTTGTTCCAATTAGAACATGGAGGCCATGAAATCCTGTTGCTATATAAAAAGTTGACCCATAAACTGAATCAGCAATTGTAAATGGGGCTTCGATATATTCATACGCTTGTAGCATGGAAAAATAAATCCCTAAAAGAACTGTAAAAAATAAACCTTGTGTAGCTTGTGAATGATTATTTTCTATTAAACTATGATGTGCTCAAGTTACTGTTACTCCTGAGGCTAATAAAATTGCTGTATTTAAAAGTGGAATTTGGAATGGATTAAAGGGTTTAATTCCTGCTGGAGGTCATGAGGCCCCTAATTCAATAGCTGGTGATAATCTACTATGAAAGAATGCTCAAAAGAATGATACAAAAAATAAAATTTCTGATAAAATAAATAAAATTATTCCTCATCGTAATCCTAATGTTACTGGTAGTGTGTGTAATCCTTGAAATGTACCTTCTCGTGAAACATCTCGTCATCATTGATAAACTGTTAAAATAGTAATAATATTTCCTAATAAAAATAATGAAATATCATATTGATGAAATCATTTAACTAATCCTGAAACTGATGTTATTGCTCCAATAGCTCCTGTTAAAGGTCATGGGCTATAATCTACTAAATGAAATGGATGATTGGCGTGTGTTGACATTAATTTACTTCTCTAGAATAAAGAGTTCTTAAAACTGCAAATACATAAGATTGAAGTCGTACGGCTAGAGTACCTGGTCGAATTACATTTCTAATTGTTTCAATACATACTATAAAAGGCATAAGAACTGCAGGAGTACCTTGTGGCACTAAATGAGCAAATATATGTTGTGTTACAGAAATCTTTAAATAAATTTGATAAAAATGCTGCGCCTTGATCGCTTATAATCCGCTGCAGATTTCCAAATGTTGTGACCCATGTACTCAAATGCTTAACTACTTCGTATAGTTTTGCGTCTGGGCTCCGCCGCTACTACTCTGCAAGCAAATAATTTGCTGTATAATCTCGAAACGGTTTCTTAGGTCTTTAAATGTTTTGGAACTATACAACGGGTATCTGAGATCGTCACGTACCTTTAGTCCATCGACAATGTAGCGGATAACTACTTCGTCCTCCACCGGCCCTAATGCTGCCAGCTTCCTCATTTGCAGCACATATTCGTGAAAGTTTTCGTCGTTCTTCTTTCGCCTTTGCATTAGCTTCTAATGCATTGCTGAACTTCAAGTCAAACTCCTCGATTAGCGCTTCGCACAGTGATTCGCAGTTCGATACGCTTACTGTTTCTAGGAACAGTTTTGCCGTTCCCTTCTTTTTATTTCTCGCATTCACGTACTTCTGTTTTGCTATTAGTTCGTATGCGGTTGCATTGTCATTGAAGTTTTCCAACCATTTTCCAATTGGAATTGTCACTCCATCGTAGTCTGGAACAATTTTTGCAAATTGGTCGACGGATAAATTCTTAGAAGTTTCCAGTGCTTTTAGCAACTCCAGCAATTCAAATGAATTAGCAGAATTGCCGCAAGCTTTCGAAGTTGACTGCATTTTGACGTCGTCCACTATTTTTTCAACTCCTAGCAACTAAAGGCGTTTTCTTCGATTTCAACTTTTTCAGCTTCAACTTGTTCTACTTCAACTTCTTCATTCTTTCACTGAGCTCCTTTATGCGATATTCACCGTCGCGAAGACGTAAAGTTTCAAAAATCTTTCGAAGACTCTTTCTCTCGAACAATACAATAGCACGGCCATGTGGAGGGACATATATATATAGTGGTTTTCGTTCGTCGAAAGAGGACTTGATTACGCAGTTGCCTACTTAGCCCAAAATAGCACTTGTGAATCGAGGCAATGATGTCGATATCATTGACATAGTCCAGTAGTTGCACACTCTTATAAAATGTGGTGTCTGACCACTTTTCCAACATAATGTTAAAGACGACACACACACACAGGAAGCCACCCTGTCTGAAACCTCGTTGGTAGATTTACCATCCTAAAGCCACACTGATAAGGTCCAGTCAGTTCGTTGACACTTGGTTTCAGTCTGTCGCACAATACGAATACGGTCGATATAACCTTGTATGAAATCTTAAGTAGGCTGATACCGCGGTAATTGTCTCATATTGCAGTATCACCCTTCTTGTTGATTGTGTAGGGAACACTTGAACTTCAGTCGATGGGCATGCATTTATACGGTCATATACTGCAAATAAGCTGGTGCATGCACCTCACCAGTTTTTCACCACCACTCTTGAATAGCACCGCTAGTAAAACATCAGCGTCCGCAGATTTATTTCTATCCGAGCTTCGTCGTGTCGTCATCGTTTGAACAATTTCCATGATTTTCAGTTTCTCTGGCGATGCTTTCGCTGTTACCATTTAGCAATGTGAAGAAGTGTTCTCTCCACAATTCAAGTGCGCTTTAGAAATCAGTCACTAGGTCGCAAGTCCGACAAAATAATGATCCGAGCCAACGTGAAGTCCTCAGAGTATAAGTACGCTTAATATACAGGAATCATGTCTTCCGTCTATCGTAATATGATCTTTTTGGTTTCGCGAATTTGAGTCGACCACGTTGCTTAGTGGGTCTTCTTGTTTTGAAACCTGGTGCTACCAACTACCATGGATATCCTGGTGGCCTCTTAATCGAAAACGTCGGAGTGACCCCACTAGGCTCGCCTTTTCACTTTAGCCCACTCCCAAACCGATATTCGGGAGCTACGTAGAGGATACTTGGGTGAAATCACACCAAGCAAATGACAAGCAGAAACTTTCCCCACTTGCACGGACTCCTACACCATGCTCCAGCAAGTTCATGTCCTACTTAAATTAGTACTTAACGGCATAAATAGTGTTATTACTAGCGAGGTAGTACAGATAGTAGATAGATAGGAAAATTACTTACGAAGGCATGTGATTCGCCAATGAGTGGGAAAGCGTGGCATGTAGTGCGTCCCGGGAAGTAGGAGGATGGAAAGAAGAAAGGAGGATCTGAAACACTTACAATTTGTCAGTGAGGATAAAATCCACGGTTGCAAAATCTGCGAAGATATTAGAAGGTCCTTCCTCTTCAAGCCGGATGCTGGTAGCCGTGACAAATTAAAATGCAGCACAGCAAATTGCTCTCCAATGCAGTAGGCATTCAAAGCTGCATACAAATCGCCATGGGCGTATATGTGGTCTTTGAGAGATTTCTTGGCTAACGTCCTTCAATTAAGAGGGACAGAAAGACCATGGGCATGCATGGAAATCGTTGCGATAAACATCTGATATTTCGAAGTCGCGAAATATTATTAAATGACATGCAGTGATTGTAGTAGGTAAAGCTAATTAAGTCGATGGATGGGTCAAATGTAAAGACTTCTACCTAGCAATCCATAAAATTAAATTTGTTCTTATAACAAGTAGGAGGGAAAAAGATAATACTGCTTAGAATGTAGCCGGGCAAGTACTTGAAACGATTCCCGCCGCAAGGTATTAAGGTGTGATGATAGATTGCGGCCTATCATTCAATATATATGTGGCAACTTCGTTTATCCACGCAACTTCTTACCTGTGACAACTCCCGAAACTCTAGTGTCAAACACCACAGCCAACCTAACTTTTTGAAAATGTCACTTTCTTCTCAATTCAGATTTCCACGGACAGACACGTGCAGCGATACAAATTTCTTAATATCAAATTATTTTAAGTAGGATTAAGTCAATAAATAGTATTAAATCCTACAACTGGTGACCCCGACGGCTTTTTATAATGGAAAACGATGACCAAAGCAATGGTACGCCTCAGGTGCCTGACTCGCGGAACTTTCAGAGTGTGCATTCATTGTCTCTGCCGAGGTTACCTTTGCCAACGTTATCGGACGGCAACATTGAAGCCTACTTTTTTCCCCTCGAATTCTGGTTCGAAGCATCAATGGTTGTTGGAGACATGCGAAAATATAACATTGTCTTAGCGAGTATTTCTCCACACCGGTTAATGGAGTTACGAGCAGCAGTTGAAGCAGCGCCTGTAACCGGCAAGTACACATACATCAAGCAAAAGGTAATCGAGCATTTTGCCAACAGAGAGCAACGCCGCTTGCAAAGGGTGCTCTCGGAGATGCCCCTTGCGAACAGAAGGCCAAGCGAACTGTAAAATGATATGAAGCACGTCGCAGGTACATCACTGAGTGACAATGTACTACTCAACCTTTGGATCGGTCGCCTACCTCCATATGCACGTGGAGCAATTATAGCAGCAGAAGTTCAAATAGCGCAGAGACTGCGCATTACAGAGTCCATAATCAAATCATTGAGTGCGCCTACTCCTGAGCTAGCAGTAGTTTCTTCCACACCAAGTGATATGCAGCAAATGCAGAAGGAAATAGCAGCACTCTCGCGCGACGTCCGCAATTTGCTAGACAACCGCTCATCACGAACGCATCCTCGTTCGCGCTCGCACTCACGTTCCCGATCACATTCTCGCAAGCCTGTACACGAAATATGCTGGTATCACGCCACGTATAAAGAGAAGGCGCAAAAATGTAGAAAACCATGCGCTTTTGTTAAAAAGGCAAATCCCAACAATCAACTTTCTCAATAGGCCAGCTCAGCTGAATTATCGGAGTTTGGCGAACGCTCCGTAAACGAAAAAACATCGCGTCTATGCATTCTCGATTCAACTACCAAAATTAAATTTTTGATAGATACGGGCGCAGATGTATCCGTTGTTCCAAGAAGTGAACATTCAGCTCGAGCCATACCTACATCCACAAAGCTGTTCGCCGCGAATGGCACCGCCATAAACGTTTACGTTCAAGTTCTTTTAAAACTAAGTTTAGGTCCCCGACGGGAATTTATTTGGAATTTCTTAATTGCTGACGTAAGCTATGCAATTATAGGTGCTGATTTTTTAACGAACTTCAGCCTTATAGTTGATATGAACCATAAGTGCTTACGCGATGAATTGACTTCGCTTAAAACGGTTTGTGCAATGCAAAAATCGCACATCGCAGTGGTGAAAACATTTAACGATAGCACGCGATTCTCAAATATTTTGAAACAATACCACGAAATAACACGTAGTTCGAAACCTGGAACAAAAAGTAAATCAAGGGTGTTGCACTGCATTGAGACCACGGGACAGCCTGTATTTGCGAGGCCTCGTCGACTATCCCCAGAGAAGCTTCAAGCTCCTCGTGCAGAGTTTGAAACGCTGATGCAGTTAGGTATCTGACGGATCTTGGAGACCATGTGGCGACTATCGCGCGTTAAATGCTAACACGCTACCGGATCGATATGCACTCCCGTATTTGCATGATTTTTCAGCCGCACTCTCCGGTAAAACCATTTTTTCTAAAATCGACCTCCAAAAGGCATTTCACCAGGTGCCCATCCATCCAGACGACGTAGCCAAAACGGCAATAACTACGCGGTTTGGACTATATGAATTCACCCACATGTCCTTTGGCTTTCGCAACGCTGCACAAACTTTTCAAAGATTGATACACGAGGTTTTTTGAGGTCCTGATTTTATGTTTGTCTACCTGGATGACGTTTGCATCGCTTCGTCAACACCTGAAGAACACGAATCGCATTTATATATCGTTTTATGCTTCGAAAAGTGTAAACATCAGCTGGCGAATTGTGCCTTGCTGGCTCACCCATCCCATGACTCTGAGCTTTCTTTGTAGGTGGACGCCTCAAATGTTGCTGCTGGTGCCGTTCTCAACCAGATAACCAAAAATAATATTGAACCGCTGGGATTTTTCTCACGTAAATTTTCTGCGACGGAAATGCGTTACAGTACCTACGACAGGGAGCTAACCGCCATATACGCAGCGACACGCTACTTTCGCTATCTCATCGAAGGAAGATGCTGTCACATCTATACTGACCACAAGCCTTTAACTTTTGCGTTTAAGCAAAAGCTTGACAACTGGACTTTGTCGGCCAAATAACGACAGACATACGGTACGTAGAAGGCCAACACAACATCGTTGCAGACGTACTTTCACGCATACAGCAAATTAGTGCGACTCCATCGTGCTGTAAAACTAGTAACATTTCGCTAGATGAGGCTCACGTCCGTCTTATCGAAGCAACTGCAATTAATTATGGCGAGCTGGCAGAAGACCAAACCAGAGACGACAAACTTCGAACGCTCCTGGAAGAAGTTAGTAGTAGTTCATTAAATTTAAAACGTTTTGCTCTCCCTTTCAGCAATCATTTGGTTTACTGCGATGTTTCAAACGAACGCATACGACCGTTCATAACCAGAAAGTTCCGGCAGCAAATCTTACGCGCTACTCACGGGTTATCGCATCCTGGTTCAAGGGGCACCGCAAAGCTTATGTGTGATCGCTTTGTATGGCCCAGTATTCGCAAAGACTGCATCGAGTTTGCACGATCTTGTGTACACTGCCAACGTAACAAGATAAGCCGCCACGCGACAACTCCTCTTGTTAGAAGGAATCTACCTTCTCAGCGATTTGCTCATTTTAATATCGACATCGTGGGGCCGTTTCCATTAACAGACGGATGTGGATACTGTCTGACCATTATCGACCGATTCACTCGTTGGCCGGAAGCTATTCCGATCGCCGACTCAACTGCGAACACTGTGGCACGCGCTTTGATCAACGGAGTGGATTTCGAGGTTTGGTGTCCCCACTGATATTACGTCCGATTTAGAAAGACAGTTCGTTAGCTCCATATTCCAAGAACTATTAAGTGCACTTGGAGTTCACCACTTACGCACCACTCCCTATCATCCACAAGCGAAAGGAATAGTGGAGCGCTGGCATCGGACGTTGAAAACTGCTATTTTATGTCATGATACTCAAAGATGGACCACGTATTTGCCAATAATACTATTGGGTTTACGTTCCACTTTTAAAGAGGATGTGAAGTGTACAGCAGCAGAGCGCGTTTATGGCACGACACTTAGGTTACTGTCCGAATTTTTCGTAAACAACGATAAAAGAACAGAGTCTGAAATGGTAATACAACTTAGAGAAGCCATGCGTGACCTACGACCCGTAGATACCGCCTGGCACAGCAATAAAAGACCTTTCGTACATCCGTATCTGCAAATTTGTGATCGAGTTTTTCTCAGAGATTATCTAATAAGACCATCTCTTTCGCCATATTTGGGTCCACATAGGATCATAAAACGGGCGCCAAAATATTATATCTATAATGTCAAGGGCAGGGAAATGAAAGCCTCCATTGATCGATTGAAGCCAGCGTTTTTGACTTGCGATCACTAACGAGAACACTACGCACATACTACAGGGGGAGTACTGTGGCAACTTCGTTTATCCACGCAATTTCTTACCTGTGGCAACTCCCAAAACTCTAGTGTCAAACACCACAGCCAACCTAACTTTTTGAAAATGCCACTTTCTTCTCGATTCGGATTTCCACGGACAGACACGTGCAGCGATAAAAATTTCTTAATATCAAATTATTGTAAATAAGATTAAGTCAATAAATAGTATAAAATCCTACATTAATATATTTCTAAAAAAACTCTTACTGACGTTTCATATGATGACGCTTGTGTAATTGCTGGTATAACGACTGCCCATCTGCTGGTTAATAAAGTCAAGCGAACCTACTTGACGTCCCAAAACAAAGGCAGATGGGGCTCTGCCGTGGTCGACCATTTTCTTCCCTTTCCTTTATTTCCGGCCACCGAAAGGTCTCGTCTCAGTAGGTGGCCAAAGAACCAGATGATATGGATTATTAAAACCAAGCCTCGGAACCCTGCTCGGGTAGTACTGCCGTTGGCTCAGCGCCCCTGCTGCTCAAAGGCCATTTTGCCCTCTTTCAGGGCCCGGCGAGACCGAGCGTCCGCGACGCTGGGTAATATCAACGTCGGGTTGAGTTGGTTTCGTGCACCGACGAGTGCTCGATCCAGCTCTTCAAGTAGACTATCTTAGCGGCCGTTCATATGGATGAACTCCCTAATAGGCCGAGTGTCTGGGCCTGGGTCCCAGCCGAGCCTTCAGAACCAGAGGAGATTCTGGAGCTTATCCGACTTGGCAACGATGGACTACCAACCAGTGACTGGAAGATATTCCGAGCTGTCGAGACCAAGAAGAAGCAGCGTTATTTTGGCTTTATCATCAACGATGCATCCCTCCCAATTCTCGCAGATTGTGGTGGAATAAGTAGCTACGGCTTCTACTCCATCACCATTAAAATTCGCTAGAAGGCGGAGCAAGAAACGGATGGGTCGGTATCTGCGTAGGTTGGGTCAGTTAACACTTGGTGGAAAACGCTGACGGACGACCAGCTTCTAACCTCCGTACTGGTAGACGCAGGAAAATGCACCACAGTCATAACAGCCTCAGAAGGGGAAGGGCTAGAGGCAATGGGTGTAGCCCACTCTGAAGATAATGCAGATCCTACAAGTTAATCTGCAAGAAAGCTGAGGACATCTTTCTAGTCAAGGAACCTTGGGTCGTCAGAAACAAGCTTTGTGGACTGAACTCTGATGCCTATTAGGTGGTAACAGCCCCAGTAGCAGGTAGGACCAGAGCTTGCATTCTTATTAAAAACTGTTTTCTTATGTCCTACTCTCCCAATATAGCGACGAGTACATCGTGAGCATCAGCGTCTGACTAAGGGAGAGCACCATCTGGCTGACGGCAGCCTATATGGTCCACGAAAGCCAGGTTTTGCCACCAATTAGACTGCATAATGCTGTTAAGGGGGCAAACTGTAGAAGCCTCCCGGTTATAATTGGCGCCGACACTAATTCCCACCATACGGTATAGGGCACAAGTAATACCAACGCAAGAGGTGACTATTTACTTGATTTTACTTTTCTAAAGGATCTTATTATATGCAACCGCGGGAATGCTTCCGCCTTTGTGACTTCTGCCAGAAGAGAAGTGCTGGAGATCTCTCTCGTATCGAGTACTCTCCGACCAGATTACTGACTGGCAGGTATTAAAGGAACACTCGTTTTCTGATCATCTCTACATTAGCTTTAAACTCTCTCAGAATCCTACACTTCTACCAGCATACAGGAACAAGTATCGACCCGACTGGGCAAAATATAAAGTTGTTAGCTGCACTCACCGTCTAAAGCTAATGAACCAGTAAACTTTCTGACAAGTTCTTGTAACGTTGCTTTTAAGGAATCCTGCCCAAGCACCCTCCCGAAGGGGAAGAAGAAGATTCATTGGTGAAATCCGGAGATTTCAGCCCTGAGAGAAAAAATCAGGATACTCTTTAAGGAGTCGAAAAAACAGGTTTCTGGCAACCTTACAAGGATGCCCTAAAAATTTCCAAGAAGGCCATAAAGAAAGCTCAACGCGAATCTTGGCAAAACTTCTACAACAATAGTGAATAATACTATGATGCCAACAACCTGCGAAAAGTGCTTTCGAAAAGTGTCTCAAATATGAGCTCTATCCAGAAGCCTAACGGTGACTGAACATCTTCTTGTCCCGAAATGCTAGAGATAGTCATAAGCACCCATTTCCTGGGGTGCTTGGATGACGTGTCTAACACTCCAACAGACCATAAGACCTACTCTTCCCTAGGAGACTCTGTAATGGATATCGTAAGCTACTTCAGGGTGGATTGGACTATAATGTCTTTCCAACCCTATAAATCTCCGGGTCTGGACGAAATCCTTCCCGCCCAATTGCTAGCAGCTAAGAACAAGGGCAAGGGTTGCCTTCCTAACAAAGGGAGGCAAGACTGCTCATGTGAAACCGAAGTATTTTAGGCCCATAAGCCTTACTTCGTTTCTTCTTATCCCCTCTACTATGGAAGTTAACCGTTGACGCCCTGCTTTGGAACCTAAACGGCACTGGTTGCCAAATCGTGGCGTACGCCGATGCAATGGTAGCGGGTAAACATATTCAAGTTTCGAATGAGCTACTACAATATGTCCTCAGCCACATAAACATCTGGTTGAAAGAAAGCGGGCTTAGTGGTAGGCCCGCAAAGACTGAAATGGTACTCTTCACGAGGAAATATAAAATCCCTCTTTTCAAACCACCCTCATTAAACGGGGTTGAACTCACTCTCTCAACCGTGGTTAGGTACCTTGGAGTTGTTTTAGACAGGAAGCTCGAATCGAAGCGGATCATCGAAGACCGCTCCAGGAAGGCCATCCCCGCCGCTTCTATAGGAAAAAATGAGTAATAAAACCACACATAGTACGCTGGACGTACACGGCAGCGATAAGACCTATCCCTTCTACGGAGTTAGCGTCTGGTGGCCATCCCTAAGCAAAACCTTGTCAAAAGCCAAGATAGAACCACTACACCGCACGGCTTCCATGCTGGTCACGGGAGCGCTACCCTCTACGCTTACTAAATCTCTGGAAGTATCTAATTTTAAATCTTTCACCGGTGGATCTATATCATAATTTTCTGGCTGGTTGTACTGCCGCCAGGCTTAACGCGATCCAGCCGTCGAAAGAGCTAAAATACGGGCATGGAAAAGTCTTGGGAGCTCTTCCGAGTGCACTCAGGGAGATAGATTACACTATTCCTCTACTCTGTATGGACAACAAATTCTCCATAAGAATCCCAGAGAGCAATGGATGGGAAGATGGCATAGACCTAGACCCAGACCCAGGCTGTCTTTACAGATGGTTCCAAATTCAACGAAAGAGTGGGCAGCGGGATTCACTCCAATGAATTAGCGCTGGACCTCAGCTTTCGCTTACCGGACCACAGTAGCGTTTTTCAGGCACAGATCGGAAATGCCCCACTCCTCTTTCATGCATTCGTGCTTGGAAACACAGCCTTAATTCTGTGCTCAAACTCCAGTCTGCGAGGACTGAAATTCGTATTGGTGGTGAAGGTTTAAAATGGGATCCAAAGCCGCCATGTGGCAATTGCCACAGGCTCCCGTGGCACCAATACACGCAGAGCGTTGAACTTACTGTAGACTTGTGAAATTTTAGTTGTTCATCATCTTCATCTTAACACAAAAATGTCTGGGCATGTCTGGGCATGTCAGTAAATTATCGATTTGTGCTTAATTAATACATATATAATACTAGCTGACCCGGCGAACTTCGTCCCGCCCAATTTTTATTTGAAATAGTTAAAACGCTTTTTGAACTTAAATATTTTTGGCGAAGTTCGTTCTTTGTTTTGTTGTGTAGCGTGTAAACAAATAAAGAAGATGGCTCTCCAACACGCTAACATGCCACATACATACCTATGTATGTATGTACATATGAAACTGTAAAATTTTGAACTTAAACGATAAATCGGTTTGAATCATTCGAATTCTCAGAATGAACATTTCCTCACTTTTAGATTTGCTGTGTTGTAGTAAACTATTCACTACAGTGAAATTATTTTTTATGAATAAAGACGGAAACCTTATATATCTGGTATAAAAATCCACGGGATTGAGATTTGAACTTGAGGTCAAAATTTTTAAAATTATAGATGAAAATTTTCGTAGAGTTGATAATAAACACAAATTTTCATAAAATAGTTCATTTTTGATTTTATATTCAAGTTTTTAACAAATAAGTTAATTACAAAATTGTTAGTTGATAACATGTAACATTTAATTTTATAATCTTAGGATAGATAATTCTTAATTTTTAATAGTAGTATTTATTTTTTTGAATTATAAACATTTTAATTTAACTTAGCACCAATCGGTGCACAATATTTTTGGTTAACCTGTCTCGAGCTAAGACAAATAGATTTGATGGTTTTCCCATACGTGAGCATGCAACATATAATTGCCCATGGGAAAAACATGGATTATCCAAATCTAACCCACAAATGGGCATTGTTTGGCCTTGAGACTTATTTATGGACATGGCAAAGGCTAAACGAATAGGAAACTGTAGTCTTCTGAATGGTATCGTAGATTCTGACGGTATCATTGGAATACGGGGCAACAGGACCACTTCTCCTTTAAACTTTCCAGTCAAAATGGTTGCTTCAAGAATATTCCCTGTTAACTTTTTGATGACCAAACGTGTACCGTTCCATAACCGAGGTGGATTCAAATTACGCAGAAGAATAATAATTGAACCAATCTTCAACCGAAGAATATGTGGTGGCATTCCGGGTATATCTAGAGAGTTTAAAAATTCAGTTGGAAAATTTACACTTTCATTTTCATCAACAACAGTATCGATTGATTTAAAAGACATCAGATCGCCTGGCAACAACTGTTTTATCTGGAAGTTAATTTCGTCAACATCAACATTTTTGGCTGCCAAAATAGCCCGCCCACTGAGCCAGTTATTTATTTCACGGGTTGTATGTGATTTTTCCTTAAATTTGGAATATTGGAAGTCATAGACTCGTATAACTTTACCACAAGTAATATAAACTTCAAACAACGCATTTTCATTTAATGTTTTTAGCAAGTGGCAGCTTTTGTTATGACAGCCTAAATCCATGAACATTTGCTGTTGAAATTGATAAAACACCGCCAGCTGCTAGAATCATAATAAATGTAGCGCCATCTACTGTAACATACCGCACTTACTCAATACCGCCAGCTGGTGGAATCACAATAACTGTAGCACCATCTACTGTAGCGCACTTACTCATACCGCTGTTAGCGCCACCAACTGGTGGATAGCTCTTTGCTAATAATAAACAAATAATTTGCAATAAATAAATAATGCGACTATAAGGAGAGTTATAAACTATCCTATCTTTCAAGTTGGACCAAACAGCACACAGTGTTAAAAATTTCATTAAAATCGGTTCAGTAGTTTAGGAGTCCATCGAAATCAAACAACGTGACACATAACTTTTATATATTAAGATAATTAAAATTACAAAATTAATATAATTGCACTAGCTTTCATGGCTATCGGCTTAGTCAAGGGGTAAACATATTGAGTATTTATATTAGATGGAAAATGTGTAATTCTTTAAGAAAGTTTGATATTATTGAGATATTTGATTCAGATTGGTCGGAGAGGATCTTGAGAGGACGTGCGTCTTTGAATGTTCCTTGCCGCTTTGAAGACCGAAGGCCGAAGACGAAGATTCCACCCACTTTGCTTTCGAAATAACTTCTGGTATGAAGTGACGCTAGTGTTCTCTTTCCGTATCAAAGTTAGATTCTCATTGAAACTATTTTTGTTTATGGTCCATGGAGGAAATTTGGTATGATGAATTTTTATGGGGGTCATGTAGTGCTGATTTATATGAAAGTGCCCTTTTCTTTTTTTTAATAGCTGGATTTCGTGATGCAGAATGAGAGTAGAGTTGCAGAACAGCTTGTAAATTATTCGACTTCGAAGGTATTTTATCCGATCGTCCAGAGATTGGAAGCCACTTTCCGTCAGTAAATTTGTAATGGGTGTTGCCCTGACCGCCTTTAAGCTTCGCCGTATCGCTGCGTGACATGGTCATTTAATTTTTTTAACGTGGTTTTATTACATTTCCCATATATTTGCATACCATGGTCGATTTTGCTTTGTATGACTGATTTAGTTATATTTAGTAGGGTGTTAGTATGCACACAATTTTTCTTCGACGATGGGTATTTCACTATATTTAATCTGTCAGCTAGTTCGCTTCTTAGAGAGACACAATATTGCTTAAAACTATGATTTTCGTCAAAGATGACGCCAAGTATTTTCAGCGATTTTACTGTTCTGATTTTCCGATTGCAACGAGAGCACCTGAACGTTGAGATCATTTCTAAAGCTCGATTAGCTTTTTTTCTATTATTTGTTTATTTGATTAAAATTAATGAACTTAATTACTACACTAAACAATAGTGCAGCGATAATATATACGTACTGTGTCTCTAGACGAGCTCTCGAGTACTCTGCTATCAATAATCAGTAACATTTTATTGATATTGTTTATATCTTAACTTAGTAGATATATAGTATATACTTGTATGTTGTTTGCAAGAAAAAAATGGGGGAAAATAAACGATGCATAGATGATTTCATAATATAAAATGGTTAAAAGAGGAACAAGTAATCAGACCATATGTGTCATGGACTGAACTAGATTTCGTTATCCTTTATTAGCCACCAGCAATTCTTTTTGGTCAAAGTGGTTTCAGTTGTGTCTCTAAGCGAGATGTATGTGTCGAATCGTTTGTTTTCAGTAGTGAGTAATTTCGAAGTGATTACTTTATTGTTTGCTCTTCTAAATATATGATAGATTATTGGTATGTAGTCTTCATTTTGGATGAAACCATTTTTGTCCAAGTAGGGGAAGGATTCAGGTGGTGCAAATCCGTTTGCAATAGCTAATGCAAAGTAGTCATCGCTTTCGTAAAAAGGAGCTCTTATAAAAAAGGTTTATCGACACCGTATAGGTGTTTCCTAATTAGGTTTATGATGTGACAATCAATTCTGGGAGCTTTAGCGGTATCGTATAGTTTGGAGTTAGATATAAATTTAGTAATAATGAGTCTTTCCATAAATGAAGGGGAGATATTAAACCAAATTGGGCATCCATATGAAAGTATTGGTCTCACAAGCGATTGATACATGATAATTTTTAGCTTGTTATAAGAAGATTTGAAGAAAAAATCCTTTCATAAGTATAAAAAGCTCTATTTGTTTTCAAGATTTGTGGGTTGATATGATCATTAAAATACAAAAACTTATCGAGATGAATACCAAGATATTAGGCTCTCTCCTTGCGCTGGATTTGGATATTTGCTTCATTGGATTTTGTATAAAACTCCTTTTAATTTTTTTTAACGTTTGAGTTACATTTATTAACGGGCGGAAAAGGATACTTTCTCATTTGAGGTGCCAGTTTATTGTATAATCCTCAACAGTATTGTATTTGAGTTGCAGGTTCCTATTAACGCTGTCGATCGTTCTGTCGGAGTGGTAAATGACAATGTCGTCGGCGTAGGCTACAATGTTGTCCATTTTTTGTTCTAAGTCGAGGATGAAAAGATTAAAGAGAGTTGGAGCATTTACTGCCCCTAGTTGCAAGCCGTTTACTACGTGAAAATCGTGACTGCTTATTGTATTATTTATATAAACTGAGAATTTTTTGCCGGATATCATGTTATAAATTAGTATAATCAGGTGAAGAGGGAATTTATAGCCGATGAGCTTACATATTAACCCTTCGATCCATACTTGATCGAATGCTTTCTCAAGATAGAGGAAGCATGCACCTGTGACGTATTTCTTATTTCAGTTCCAGCTTATTTCGGAGACGAGAAGATTAATGGCGTGAATAGTCGAGTGCCCGTATTTGAAACCGATTTGATTAGGGCTTATTAAGTTGTTGGTTTTAGTAACCTTATATTTTTAGAATGATATTGTGTATTTGGTCCAAGCCGGATGACAGCTTACCTTTTAGTTTAGAGAATATGTCTGTAAGGTCATTGGGACGAACAAAAAAGTTATCCGTTTGGTCATCGTTTAAATTATTGGCTATTTTGTCGGTATTAAAATTTGGTTTGGTTGCTCGGGTGCTGACGAATAAAGTTTTCGTTTCCAAAAACTTTTTGAATGATATTGTGTATTTGGTCCAAGCCGGATGACAGCTTACCTTTTAGTTTAGAGAATATGTCTGTAAGGTCATTGGGACGAACAAAAAAGTTATCCGTTTGGTCATCGTTTAAATTATTGGCTATTTTGTCGGTATTAAAGTTTGGTTTGGTTGCTCGGGTGCTGACGAATAAAGTTTTCGTTTCCAAAAACTTTTTGAATTTACTCTGAAGTTGAATGTTAAGATCTTTTTAAATTTTTTCCAGTTAGTCTTTTTGTAGTCAAATGTGGTTTTGGAGGTCAGCCAATTTTTTAGGGCTCTGCCTTTAGGGTTGTTTTGTGGGTTACCCCAGCCTGTGTGTTTACTGTTGAGATCCCCAGCTAATAAGTATGTAATAATGGTTGGGGCTTTGTAGGTTTAAGGATTTCAAGATTGTGTTGAGTTCAGATTTAAATGTGTCATTATTATTTCCTGACGGGTAGTAGGCTGAAATTATATGTTATTCGGAGGCATATGTATTTTTATTACACAAGATTCTAAATAGGTTAAAGCATCGATTTGGTGGTGGAAGACTTTCGTGTATCTTATATTTTCACGAATTAGAATTGCGGTTCCTCTCCCTCTCGATCCTAACAATCAATCTTTTCTGATTAAATTGTATCCTATAAATTTTAGTTTACGTCTTGTGTCCAGTTTAGTTTCGTTCAACAGAACAATATCGGGACTATTATTTGTTAAGAATTTACTTTGCTCTATTCTCCTGCTTATATTAATAAGCGAGTTGACATTAAGGGAAATTATGTTTAACTGGGGTTGGGTAATAGTAATAGGGTGGTCTAAATTCATGATGAGTCTATTATATTGTAAATGGCATCAACTCTTGCCGTTTGTATTACCAGCTGCTTCTGCAGAACTGTTAATAGTTTGCTTAGGGATAACATTGTATTTTTTAGTTCTTCAAATAATGAATTTTGGCAATTTTGATTATTGGTGTCACCAAATACACCAGTTGATTGTTTAGTGGCATTTGCATAACTTAAATTGGAGTTAGTTAATTTTTGGCTAGTGTTTATTTTCGCAGCTATTCGATTTTTTTTCAATCTAATTTTCTGTTGAAGCCCTTTATGTCGCTCACAGCCTTTGTTGGATGCTGGGTGCCCAAATTTCTTGCATAAGACACAATACACCTTACCATTTTCGGTTGAGTTTGCGTCTAGTGAGGTACAATCTCCGCTTTTATGTGATCCGCTACATTTCACACATCTTGGTGGTAGGTTACAATTGCCCGCGTTTGAAAGAAACAGTTGCTAAATTGCGGAATCTCAGCTTTCCGTAGGGGTTCCCATTTAATGCAGTAGTATAAAACAGTTTTGATTGCTTTCAATTCATTAACGTTGCTTTCGGCACTTGTTCAAACCATGAACATAGGTAGTTTTATATTGTATTGCGTAGAGATTTTGGTGGAGAATAGGTTAACTTTAAGAATTTTTAGGTTATCGTTTTGGTAGGTACAAAGTTCATTAAAAATTTCTTCGGGTCGGTATTGCCGTTTTTAAACATTTAGGCGTATAAGAATAGAATTTTACTTTTGATTTTTCTAAGTACCTTCGGACTTTCTACAGTCTTCAATATTGGTTAGGAAAATTGCTAATTTGTTTGATTATATTCTTTGATTTTAAATTGTGTTATGATTAGGCCGTCTTTTATTAATTTAATGATTCGTTTTGATTCGATATCGAATGTGTTTATGGGAGGAATGTTTTTGCTGTTAATTTTGTGTTTGACATTTGCGTTCGATTTAACTTCACTAGTGTTGTTTTTGTGAGAGGCGACGGTTGGAGTTATTGGTGCCGCTACAATTGTTGATGGGTTAGAGTTATTTTTTGCTGTATTGCAAGTTTCATTTTGGTTATATTCGTTGCTTAGTTTATTGGAGCGAACATATTGTTCAAATTTTTCCAGAGTTTCATTGCACTATCCTACATCGTCGTCTAGTATAGCGTAACAATTGTTTTTGTTATTTTTCAACATTGTGTGTTCAAACACGTTGTCGCTTTTTTCTATTTAAGTTTATCGTGGCGACGTTTTTAACATTGTTTGTAGAATTAAGCGCATTGCGCTCACTCATTATAAAGAAGAATCACTTTACACTAATTATAAACCACGCTTGGCACCTTCGAGAAAAATTAAATGATTTTTATGATTGATACGGGGTTGTTATGGCTTTACACTCCGCGGTATGTGCTTTCCTACGGCGACCCTTTAACGACTCTCCTCGGTTAGCATTTCCAAACGATTCTGTTTGGATAATTTTGTTTATTGCTACATAAAGCTCGGTTAGCTTTTCCAAATGATTCTGTTTGGATAATTTTGTTTATTGCTGCATATTGAAAATAAGTCATCGGCATATATACAATGCTTAAAGTTTAACTCTAGACTCATGATTTTGCTAACGTCTTGAATTGCCACGGATAGTGGAGATCCTTGTGGGACTCCGTAAAAAAAGAAAATGTAGGTGAGAGGCAGCTGTTTACTTTACATCGAAATCTGAGATTGTTGAGAAATGCTTTTATGTAATTAACTATATTTTACCCCACTTTCCACTCCTGATGGTTTTTGAGAACGAAGTGGCAACCAATTTTGTCAAAAGCCTTGTCGAAGTCAATAGCAAGTATCGAAGAGTGTTTTTTTAGAGACGCTTTTAGATAATTGGTGGTCTAGAAGGAGTAAAGCATCCAGATTGCTAATGCTGGTACCGTTCTTGAATCCAACCTGAAATAATGATAACAGCTTTTTAAGAGAGCTAGAATGATAGCTTTCGACATCAGAAGGGTCTTTAGTATAGGGACAACTATCGCTGTCTTGAAACTTTGGGGTATAATGCCGGTCTTTAGAATTAAGTTGTAGAGCTGAGTGACTGGAAAATAGCGCAGCATGCTGTAATTGGTGTTCTGTCTTTAGCTGCCTTCAAAGCAAAGTCGATTTCAATAAGGCTGATTTCTTTTTCTATCTATAGAGCTAGGTTGTCCGTGACATTGGCGGAGGTCATAAAAGGAATGCTGTTGTACGACGCTATGAACTGAGGTGGAAAGTTAGAGGTGCCTGGTGATTAAAAAGTGTTCTGGGCAAATTTTAATGAAATTGAGTTGGGGTCGCTGATTATTGAATTGTTTATTCTAATAAAAGGTATATTGATTTTAGAGTGAGTGTCCGTAAGTGTTTGTACTCTCTTCTATATACTACGAGTAGAAGACCTAGGGCATAGCCTTTCGGTAAACTCTGCGAAGCTCCTGGCTTTAGCTTCATCGATTCAATTGGGAATTGCGTTTTTTATAAACTGTTAAATTATCAAGAGTGGGATACCTTTGATATTGTCTTCAGGCTGTTATTTTTTCGTATCGAAGTGTGCTTATTTCTGGCGAGGAAAACATCGAGAAATAGCTAGGTTGGCTGATCCCCGAATAACCTTTTGAATTATTGCAGCCTCTTTATTGGGGTTGCTGTCATCGGAATCGGGTAAGTGTTTGGTGTTTATTAATTTATTGATTTTTTCCCAGTTTGCTGGAAACGTTGGGGATAGAAAAAGAAAATGAAGAAATATTTGGGAAATTATTGCTATTGTACAGATCTTCCAGTGTGTACCAGGTTGATCTAGGGAGTAATTGTGATGAGCATAAAGTGAGGCCAATGTGGGTTGGTTATTTAGTAAACATAAATTCGAACTCAGAATTAAGTCTTCAATTATTGAACCTATATGATTGGTTGTTGGTGAGCCCCAGAGAGGGCATATAAATACTGGAGTATTTATGGAGGCGGTAATAAATTAGAAGGCGAGATACTTTGGTTTGGAGAGATATATGTAGACGGAAATTAGGGATAGGGTGTCTAAAATTTAATTCAACTCCAACTGCTATTAAGGGGGTATGTAAGTTAATTCGTTTATGTTGCAAATTTTTATGAAATAGTACGCCACAGCCTTGTTTAGCATATGTAATATTAGAGAAGTTGTGAAAGTGTGCTGTATATTTCTTTGGGCAATATGGTATGTAATTTGTGTTACAACATCAAGACGCACACCAAAAATTGTAGGAGAAGTTCGGCCAAAATCGCTTAAGCGGTTATAGCGCCAATTAAGTGCGTAAGTAATATGGTGTGTATTTGACACTAATGCGGATTTCTTGTACTCATATTATAATTCGCTTCCGATTTATCGAAAATAACCTATAGCTGGGGTTCTTTAAGATCACCTTGTATGTCGTCATTATGTATTGCAGAGATTGTGTTAAGAAGAGGGTGTAGAATAAAGTTAAGTTGTGTGGTGGATTCGAAGTTAAAGTTGCTGTTGGAGTTGTGGGGTATAGGTGATGGAGAGTAATCGTTATAAGTATGAGTTCCCGAACTGTTTAGTGTTAGAGATGTATTTACCTTATTGTTACTGTTTTTATTAAAGTCTAATTCGGTCTCAGGCGGTGGTTTTTGAGAATGCGTCTGAGAAATAGAGAGAGAGTTTGCGGTTGAAGTTGGAATGTTTTGGACGCTTGGGTTAATTGAGAGTGATTGTGGTGTAGATGGTGTACTCACTTCTGCCGAAACATGGTTGTGGGTGAGTGAGTTGTGTGAGTGAGAGTAGGCACTAAAGAGTGGTTTTTTCGTTGGGTATTATTAAGATTGAGTAATAGAATTGAGTGGTTGGGAGATGGCTGTTGAGTTGCCGACTGAGATCGATTTAATTTTTTTGGGAGTGTGTCAAGAAGATTTTGTTGAGTTTAGAATGGATGTATATGATTGAATTTGATTCTCATTAATAGGGTTTCGAATTTTGTAAAGTCGTCTAGCTTCAGTGTAGGTACTTTGGGCAATCTTTTGCAGAGACGGGTTGGGCCCATAGCAGTTGGCACACATTGTTTGTTGACAAGGCAAGCCGTTATGAGGGGGAAGGTTGCATGTTTCACAAGCGGTGTTGTCACGGCACCTTTATATGGTATACCCCAACAGTTGGCATGTTCGGCATCTCATAGGAGTGGGAAAATATTCTTCCACTCTCTCTAAATACCACGCTATGTTGATCCACTGAGGTACTTTGTATAAATCAAACGATAACACAATTCTGCCGGATCGAATTTTAACTTTGTTAATAGTTTTAGTAAACTTGAATATAGAAACAACGCCCTGTGGTCTCAGATTTGTATCAAAGATAGTGCCTTTGCAAGTAATAAGGGACCCGTGAAAGGACACGGAGATAAGACCCCCAAAATTTTTGCACTTAATAAACTTTTCAGCTACTTTGAGGGATTTAGTTAGGATAAGTAGGCTATCATCACGGAGTATACTCACTGACAGGTTCTCTGTGCTAACACCATGAAGTGCCTTATTTTTTGCGAAAACTCTGAATTTTGATAAAGGTTTGGACAAGTGTCGTTTGTTTTCACATATGATAGGGTTGAAAAACTGGCTTTAACTTTAACTTTTTTACATTTTGCTTTCGGAGAACTTAGCATACCTTCAGCAAGTATGCTAAAATGATTCCCCGAAATAATCGTGGACACTTTTTCCATATGCGACACTAAATGATTTGGTTAACACTTTACAGGGGGTAAATTATAGTAAATGATATTGGAATGCATAACCGATCAACACGTGTGGTATGCTCACAGAAAATACTCAACTACGGTACACCAACTAAGCACAACTCGTGGCGAGAGTCATTCGGTGACTAACCGAAGGGATAAAGGTGGGGTCAGAATTTAGCGATTCTGGTGCTGCTATCCACAGGAACTGAATTCCAGATATTAGCAACATGATGAAGTACATTGTTTATATTACCGCTGACAGGAGTAAATCCAAATATTTGTCTAAATCAATATGTTGTATCATTATTTATGTAGCATCCGTTTTTATGTTTTTGGAATAATTTTTCATTAAAATTGTGAAGAATAATAGAAGAGACAAGCGACAATTCAAAAGGTGGAAAAGGCGAGCAAATATTCCGATGCTCTCTCTGCTGTAGGTATGACTCAGACTATTTTTACCCAAATCAAATTGCAGCACAGCAAATTGCTCTCCTATGCAGTAGGCATTCAAAGCTGCATACAAATCCCCATAAGCGTATATGTGGCCTTTAAGAGATTTCTTGGGTAATATCATTCAATTAAGAGAGGTAGAAATACCATGGGCATGCATGGAAGTCGTTGCGATAAAGATCTGATATTTCGAAGTCGCGAGATATTATTAAATGGCATGCAGTGATTGTTGTAGGTAAAGACATGAAAAAAGTGTAAATAGCACCGACAGATGCTGCCAATTCAGTCGATGGATGAAGGTAAAGAGGTCTAGCTAGCAATCCATAAAACTAAATTTGTTATAACAAGTAGAGGGGGAAAAAATACTGCCTAGAATGTAGCCGTGTATATACTTGAAACTATATTATATATGCGGCACCTTTTTGTAAAAATATAAACTGTTTTTCCGGCTTAAAGGCCTACGAATAATTGGCGCCATCTGGACAGTTTCATATGATGGCGGCGCTTGTGTAATTGCTTGTATAACGGCTATCCATCTGCTGGTTAATAAAATCAAGCGACCTACCTGACGTCCCAATACCCCAATACCCGAGATTGCCAAAAAAATCTCACTTGTAAGCCGAAGTAGAGTTCCATATGACCCTACTGTTGAGTGTCCACGGCACTTACAAACAGTATCTGTGTAAGCATGGTCATGATAAACAATGGGTTGTGCTTCATGTGGGAATTTGCGGGAGTCTGCAGAACATATATTTTGTATTGGAAGGTGAAAACTGGTAGTAAACAAATAATGGCAGAGCTTGGAGTAATGCAAAAACGCCGCCACCTAGAAAGAGGTTATGGCCAATAATAATATAGGTAGGTAAAATGATGAGCCGCAGTAATTGTAGCGCACAAGTTACAAAAGTACTGCCGTTTTGATGCCGTAAACTCGACAAACCCTACTGAGTAATGGAAGGATGTGCATTTCAACTAGCCAGAGTTTTTAATGAAATCTAGATTCCTGCCTTAGATTATCCAGAAAAGGACTTCCTAAGAATGTTAGACGAATGCGTTCTACAGAAAGTGATCGGCCGTTTCCTCCGCGGCTTCATCTCTGCGGAATCACCATTCTTTCCCGCCAACTCAGATAACAGATATTTTCAGATTGGTGGTTAAAGAGGCAATCATCTGTTTAATAGCACCGACTACCTTTGAGTAAAAAATAGGTGCTTTGATGCTACCCGGCTGACGGAAAAGTGATTATCTTACCTACCGTTCCTGTCTTTAAGCGATTTACTGGCATCCAAGGTCGCGAAAAGGAATCGGAGTAGATGGCGGCTCCACCTCCAGAGTCCATCTGGGAGCTGCCGAGAAATATTTTTAAGCCGCTATCAGCGAAGACCTCACCCCTCTTTCTTACATTCGTACTTGGAAACACAGCCTTAATTCTGTGCTCAAACTCCAGTTTGCTGACCTGAAATTCGTATTGGTGTTTACTATCTATATCTGAATGTTTTTGATTAGGGATACCACTGCACCTTTTCTGCGTAGCCTCCAGCACCCACATTCGGTGAGCCTATGCGATGTCTATGAAGATCTGTATATTATATATAATTCAAATGGAAGCAGGTTTAAGCCGGGATCCAAAGCTGCCATGTGGCAGGTGCGACAGGCTCCCGTGGCACCAATACACGCAGTGCGTTGATTTTTCTGTAGACTTGTGAGGTTGTAGTTGTTCATCATCTTTATCATACCACAAAAATGTCTGGGCATGAATATCACGCTCTTGGATGTTAATGCGGTGAAAGATCTCCGCATATTGGGACTCTGCCGGCTCTCGATGTAAGTAAATTATCGATTTGTGCTTGTATGGTAAATTTTAGTATAGACTCCTTAATGAACGTTTTTTGTAAATAGTTCAGCCGTTAATTTTCCTTAAGTGTCAAAATATTAATTGTAGAGATTTTTCAAATAAATCTACGAAATACTTTTAGTTGAGAATTTTAAAATGCCCAAATCTAATATCACATTCCGTAATTTAGTTATTTTTCTGGTTTGTTACTTTTTATTTTATTCGTTATCAATTATATGATGAAAATTTTATTAATTTATTCTTCCATTAGCTTCAATTTTAATTCCTCATTTCATTTTTTGTTTGATTTGCGTGCCATATTTCGACAAATTTCCCTACTTTTATCGGAAATGGCATACCGAAGGGATAAAGGTGCGGTGTCCCAAAGAACAGAAATAGGAACAGAATTCAGTCAATTTCTTACAGCGACAGAAACGGCAACAGAATTTAGCGATGCTGCTCTCCACAGGAACTGAATTCAATATATTAGCAACATGATGAGGTGCTTTGCTTATGTTACTGGTGATAGGAGAAAATCCAAATATTCGAGTAAATCGATATCGTTTGTTGCATAATTTATACTATCCGTGTTTTTTGTTTGTTTTTGAATAAATTTCCATTAAAATTGTGAAGAATAACCCGCGAAACACACGAAAACACAGAACACGCACCCATTTGTTGTACCAATCCGAGAAACAGCAAGATAATGAGTTGCATCTGTCCCTGTTTTTGTTCGTATTCGAAACGGGGCGTTCTTTTGCTTGTCGGTTACAAAGAAACAGGCCTATTGCAACTTTATATTCGTGCATATTGATTATTAATATATGCAGCTGTTATAAGCGGAAATGGAGCAGCCGAAACCAACTTCGGAAATGGGCCATTTGCCTACCTTACTGTTTGGAAATGTTATAAGAAATGCACCTTCTAACATCATTTTCACGAAACAAGGAGCAGAGTATAACCAGTAGAACCCCTTTTTATATTTTATTGAGATAATATCTTTTTTTAAATTTATAATCGCCAAGAAAGTTTCTAGCGGCAATAAAATCAAGAAACATTTGAATGAAATTCTAGTACATTGTGAATTATTACAAATGAAAATTCTTAGCCATAGACATCAACATTAAGCCCAGCTGAGATCACCTGATTTGGAAGGACTTATTTTTTGGGCTATAGGCACCATTTTTGGATAGAGTTGTTTTCATACTGTTCAAAAAAAATGTGTGTACTTCATATGTAATTATAAATGTTAAAATTAGAGTTGATCGATGTTGCAAATTCTTGGAGGAAATATTTGTTCTTGCAACAAATTGCTAGTGAGAAATATAACTGATCCCAAAATTCGTGAACACATTAAACAGAAAATATAGTTTCTTGAACTAACTTCATAAAACAAGATACAGAAAAACGAATTTGGAAAATAAAATACCAGCAAAAATACATGAGCAAAGATTGCATATTACTTTTAATTTTGCTTTGTGCGACAATAAATGAAATCAGCTGTTCGTAAAACTAAACGTTTTGTGTCCATGTGCTCTTTTAATGTATAACCGAATTTTTACATGCAACCCCCAATTATATCCCTACTGGAACATGTCGATCATGTCACCTGCCAGCTGGCCGGTAGTGGTATTTAAAATTGTCGAGTTTCTGTTTGAGCATGAATTATAAGTCAAAGATGACTGAATTGACTGACCACTTTTGTATTTGCCCCTACAAGAACAGTGATAGTCAATTGATAGAAAATGTGATACTCAGTTGTGATGGCAGTGGCTATCAAACACACCCATCAAGTTCTTAAGAATAATATGAAAAAAATGATGGAAGCATATGTATACATATGTGACTTTGCATTTTCTTTCCACTTATTACTTTCATGGACTAATTTTAAATATAACTGAACCGCTTACTCCACCGCATCGTGGTAGTCCATGACGATGTCGATACCTATCACGGTTGATCCATTAAATTTGATGTACAGACACTGTTGATCGATCATACTTGATGTATAAACCTATCATAGCTGATAGCTCATACTTAATGTATAAACCTATAACGTACTTGATCCACGTACTCATCACAGTTAACTCGAATGTTTTTAATATTTATACACATTAATTTTCAATTGCAATTCACATTTATTACATGTTTTTATTTAATTACTATCATAAGAACAAGATAAGTAAATAATTCATTACTGAAAAGTGTGTAGTGTCGGACAGATCATATTGGATAAAATTCAATATAATAGAGGTTCAATACAGTTTCAAACTGTATTGTATAGAATTTTAAAACTTCTATATAAATTTACCTCGGAAGATTTTATTAACAAAATATAATTTCCCAAGCGCCTGCTTCTCCCATGTTCCGTCTCAGTTGTATTGGTCAAGGAGGAAATCCGTGAAAAAGTGGCTCCAAGCCAAAGTCGGACACCGTAGAAAAAAAGCTAAAATATATGTACATATATATGTACGTACATATATACATATAACGTGTATCTCCAACATGACCAGCCTTGCGTTGACCATTCAGGATCTCCGTTTTTCTTACTGTTTTGAGACGATGGCGATGACTCCGGAAAGGGACCAGTAGTGCGATTCACTAACTTTAAACGGTACGACAATTGTTATTTTTAGCGGCAATATTTGCCGTTTGCACTAACGATTGTGCGATTCACTAACTTATTCTTAACGACACTTAACAGCTGTTTCGTTGTATTTATTCAAACTGAATAAGAGTGGGATCTCTGTCAAACTAAATGTCAAAATAAGCGAAAAGCACAAAGAGGAATAGAAAAAAAACAAACGAATGCCTGCTGCCAAATATAAATTTGAACTTTTTTTATTATATTTCATTAAAGTGAAATATATATTAGTTTGTTTCAAACTACAGACACTTAAAATTCTTTATATATATTGCAATGATCCGTTGTGCTCCTGCGTATTTAGGATTCACATACATATATTTAATTTTTTTAAATTATAATCATTTATCTATATATTAAAACTAACCTATATTTCTGTTTTTATACATGGATCCTTGTAAAAGTTTGCTTTTACAATTAGCATATTAATTGAATGGTAGATGTGGTGGTTGGCATAAGCCTCCTCATGATTCCTTGGTGGCAAAATTGATATATGCGTGGAATCGACGGCTCCAATAGAGCCTCCCACAAAGGGAGACGTCGCCGAAGCAAACTTTCTGGTGAAACAACGAATCATCGATTGCATCCGTTACCCGATGAATGTCGGCTTACGGAAAACTGGCTCATGGATATTCCCCATTGTTCATCTACGGGTCGTTGATAGCAACCAGTTGCGAAGAACCTTAACGCCGCTAGAACCTACCAATATAAAAGTAAAATTTTAAATTACATACAGGCTTAAAAATTACACGAGCTACCAGTTTCTCAGTCGATTTTGCTGTTATTTTTTAGCCTCTTGTTTGGTTATCAAGCTGAGAAATTAGGTATTCATCCAAGTCTGGAGATGGAAGGGATTGCCCACATCCTGAAGTAAACGTCGATCCACTGTTGGAGCGCATACTTCTTGGTCACCACGTTATAAATCATATGCCAAATATTCAAAGGAGTGTTCCTATTTTAATTACAAGAAAGGAAATCACCGAATTTTAAATTTATCTTTTATTTAAGTTGAAATCACGAGTTTTCTTTTCTCGATTGAGTCAACAACATCAAAATTGTTGTCGTTTAGTTTTCGGTAATCGACAAACTAAAGACAACATCTGATTCGGCGAATGCGAAAATCGTTAAAAAATGGCTGCAGTGTCGTTAAGATTTTCGTTAAGATGAGTTAACCATGCGAATATCGCTAAAATAAGTTAGTGGATCGCAATACTGATCGCATTTTTAACAGCAATCCTTACTGTTGTGAGATAGGACACCTGCCACGTACGCAATGGCTGGAAAATCACACAGGAAGAGGAGAACATTGAATCGCGACATATTTTGGCTAGGACCCACTTCGATGCCCTTTTCTTTGAGCAACTTTACTTCTGCGCAAAGGTCTGCCATTAAGCTATCTATATTTTCGGGCTTATTACAACCTAAGAAAAAGACAACAGCAAAGGAACTAATCTGAGGAAAGCCTACAATTGCCTCAAAAATAGGCCACAAAACTCTGTTCGAGCTTTTGTACACTTTAAGTCCATCTACGCCGACATCGATTTTTATCTAAGAACACGAGCGCAGATGAAAGAAAGTACTTTTGTATACCTAAGTATAAAAATTCTTCACTGGGAATATTTGAAATATTAATTTTTATCTTTGGTTGTACTAACCAGAGTTTTGGCCAATAAAGGCAAATCATTTACTCCTATTTTTCGTAACGAGTGCAACAAATTCTCTAAAATATTCTGTGATTCGCTAGTCTTAACAGCCCATGATTTTATTATATCACATTTCTCATTTCTCACACTGTAAGAATCAGAACAGGAAGCTGTAGGGTCTAGCCCGGAAATGGCACTGTCAGTTTCCGAAGCATCACTAAATTCACGCTCACTGTGAAAGGAACCATTCGAAAATATGGATGGTCCTTACTCAGATAGCAAATTTTTACAGGCGCTTGGGAGAAAAAAGCAACCAACAATGAAGCTTCCGCAGATGAGGGTGGTCGTGGGACAGAAACTAAATTTAAACCATCACTTCCACTTTCAACACCATCACCATAAGTACACCGCAATTTTACTAAAGCTTTATATCTTTTAGCATTGCACTGAAATGCCTTTTTTTCTTTTGATAGGTAGTTTGGTAAGTGCCTTGTCATAATTTTTCTTATCTTAAAATTTAATTCTGCTTCTGTTTCAACGAGTACAATAAAATTTTCACAAAGACCACCCGCGAGTTTCACTTAAAGTCGCGCTGAACGGGTTAAAAAAGAAGATGTACAAAAAGAGATTCAGTTATTTTTTCATTCAATTTAAAACGAAACTTATTCTAGTTACAAAATTGCTTACTCAATACTTTCGGCACTTTAATTTAATAAAACTGTTTAATAGTCAATTTATTGTTCGATTTAATAATTCCTGGAAATTTGCTTGTTTGTATGCAATTTTACCAATGGGCCGGAAATGGTTTCATGTTGCTACTTTATTTATTTGGTTCAAAAATCCTTCGTATTTGTCAATTGCACCGTCAAGTGTTTTCGCTTAATTGTTAACATATCGATGGCTTAATATAGAAAAGGCATATCTACACTTTTCGTTACTTTTCAGGAGAAGGAAAAAACTGAATAAAACCTTAAAAACTTAAGATGCAAAAAACATTTCTATTGCAATTTTTATTCAAAACAGGTAACAAATTCAATTCTGGTATAATTTTGTTATTATTTTTAATTTCTTTGAAGTTATTTGAGATAGGGCTTTTTGTTATTATTTTTCTTGAAAATAAATTTAAGTTAGGGCTTTTTGTTGTAAGTTAAAATTAGGACAAACTAATATAATAATTCATGTTTGAAGTAAAATAAAGAAATAATGAAAACTAAAATACATATTTCAAGGCAGATGTTATTATACTGAAAACAAATTAGGTTTTATAAGGTAAATTATCATAAAAATGGTGGCAATCTGCTGGAAGAAATTTTTTTAGATCTTGCAAATGGTCCCACTTTTTTTAGATATGGCTATTTTCTCTTTATAAAGACAATCGGGGGACACATTTTCAATCGGAAACTTCGATCTCTGTGGGAGTAACTGATATTCATCCGTTACATTTGTTTTAAAATAAATTGATCCTGACGAGTCATACGCCAAGGCTCGAAGCATGCTTACTGTACGATCTCCAATGCCCCTGCCTGTAATTTAAGAAAAGCTTAATTATATACATATATCTAAAGAGTTGTTTCAGTGTACAATATTCACCCGGTCGTATTGATGTGTATATCTTTGAAATATTTTCGAAATTTAAAAAATAATCATAACGCAAATGGTGCGCTTGTAGAGGTGCTGGAACTTTTCTAGCTTCCTTAATGAGTTGAACAAATTGAGACGGCAAGTTTATTTGTTTTTTAATTGCGTTGCATCACATTCCATTTGCGTATGACCACTTATTAAAAACTTCTGTTCAATTGTTATTTCGGTTTCCTTTGAAAAATTCAACAAGGCGTTAGACAAAACAGTATTACGATTTTGGTGAAAGCAACCATCCGAGTAAATAATAATGTGATGGGTTTCAGGCGATCGAGCATGGAAATTCCTTAAGTGCTTAATAATACATGTAGCAAAAACGGAAGAGACTAAATTTCCATCTGTTTCGTCCCACACATAATTATCTGATTCATGCGTTACAATATTATAGACAGTAAAGTTATGTAGTTGAGGCACTAATTTAACTGCCTGCACATCCATACAGAATACTGCACATAGTCCGGATTCAGCATTTTTGATATCGTTTTGCATTTCTACACGCATTTTTTCGATTTCTTCTCTATGTTTTTCGTATTGCTCATCGGAAACATTATTAGCTTTATGTGATACGCATAAATTGCACTGATCTTTTCTTGGCTTAAAAATAGAATAATTTAATTCCTTTATTAATTGCGTAAATATTGGGCACGACAATTTTAGGCCTCCATTTTCTTTTTCGGATTCACACACGTTGACATAAAGCTTGTAAATCTCCTGATACGAGGAAAAATCTAATTCGAAATAAAACTTTTTGCTATCTTTTCGACAATAATGTGACTCCATTTTTGGCAACTCCTCTAGCCATCTTTTTAGAAAGTCACGTCGGTTTTTGTTGCGCTGACCTATAACTGATGATCGCTTAGCATTTTTACGCAAAATTAAAGCTTTATCGGGACTGCATTGAGTACCGTGTTTACCGCCACTGCTAATCCAATTTCGAACCATCTTTTCCTTTACTCCTAGTGTTGAATAAAACGTTTCACGGCTCACTTGTAATCGCTTGGAATTATGACTCAAGAAATATGATATGGACTGATTCCGTCTCGAATTTTCAGAGGTTTTCCTTTTTGTTTCAGAAAAGCTTGTAAGACCTGCAACATACTGCCTCTTTTGCTCCCAGGACATCTCCCAAAACAAACTAAAAATTTCTTTTCGCGTGGACTCATTAAACGTCGAACACTTTCTCAGCGCACTTTTTACACAAAATCGTGATGAACATGGCTCTCCTAATTGCCTAGAAGGTTTTTGACAAAATTCTTTTTTTGATATACCCAAATATTCCACGCTGTCGGGGACATGAGCTACAATCTAATCGATCTCGACTTGAATTAATGTAGAATGAGTTAAACTTACCTTAATACTTACCTTAATACTTACTTGTACTCACCCTGTATGGTGTACTCACCTAAGCTCCCCATTGTAAATGAGCTTATTTTCGAACATTTTATGTACCGAGCAACGTGATCCTTTGAAAATAATTTCATTCGTTGTTCGCCACTCCAGCTGCAATCTCCTACAATAAAATACGCGGAAAGCAAATTGAAAAAAAACCTTCTAAATTTTATTTTATTTTTATTTTTCTCTGCCAGTGCGCGGTAAGTTTTTTCTTCATTGTCCGCAGTAGTGCGAACATGGTGCCGAAACCCGTTTAAAAAAAAAACGAAATAACCAAATAAATGTACTAAATACATAAAATAGAAACAATTACAACACAAGAACACAGTTAAACATTAATATACATACATACAATATGTATATACAAATAGTCGCGATTTTTCACGGTGCGGTATTAATAAATCCAAATATAAGCGTGTGAAACAATACAAAAAATCAAATTAAATAAAATTACAAAAGTGCAAATACATACAAAGTTGAAACAGGTGAAAAAATAAATATACAATTTACGTGACAATTCTAACAACAAAAAAGATGTACTCATACATATGTACACTCCTGTGAAAAAAAAAAAAACAAAAAAAAAAAAACCCCTATACCACATAAATACGTGAAGAACAAAAAATTTATACACATACATAAATAAATAAATAAATTAGAAATTCAAAAAAAAGGAAGACCCATAGTGTTTAAAAAAAAAAAAAAAAATTTTAAATACAATCAATACACACGAACAAAACCACATACATAAAGTGTAAGTTAAATAAAAAGTATCAAATAATAAGTTTAAACAAACAAAACTAAACTTACAAAAGCGACATTTTAATTTACAAAAACAAATTTATACAAACGCAAGCAGACAAACACCAGCACGTAGCCGGATAGCAGCAGCCGGCAACAAGCGAAACCACAAACCCTCCAAACTCTGGCAGGCCCAAGGACTAGATCCAAGTCCCAGGTCGACGAAGAGGAATTAAGCCACATTCACAAAAAAATTCTCTTCGAAATCTCAAGAATGAACAAATATTGCGAAAAATGGTGGAGCTTAGGCGAAGCGGCCCACACCGAGGCCGGACTCAAGACGTATAGGGATCAACTCGAAAGGCATATAGCACTGGTGGACGCAGCCAACGAAGCAATGCAGATGAGTAACGAAGACGAAAAGACTCGGAAAACGTGCGACGCTGCATACGATAACGCCAGCGACAACGGATTGAACACAAGGTTGAGGATCAACGAGTTACTTAGCCAACTACAGCCAAACGCAGAACTCAGTAGATCAATACGTCTGCCATGCAAATGTCCCAAATTCAACCCGATACGCATAACTACCTCAAAGTACCTGCTTGTGACACGGAAGTCTTCCATGGCGGATATGAAGACTGGCCATCTTTCAGAGATATGTTCACAGCAGTGTACATTAATCATCCAAAATTATCTCAGGCCCAAAAGCTGTACCACTTGAGACAAAAAACTCGTGGAAAAGCAGCTCTGCTCATTAAAAATTATACTTTGAACGATCTCAATTTTCAACTCGCTTGGGATGCACTCAAATCCTGCTACGAAAACCGTAGAATTTTTGTTGACAATCAAATAAAAACTCTGTTTAACATTCAGCCCGCACACACAGAAAATGGGGAAAAACTCCAACAAATTCAAACGACAATAAATAATTGTCTAGCAACACTAAAAGCAAATGGAGTCTCTACTGAAAGTTGGGACCCAATGCTCACATATCTCTGTTCCTCAAAGCTTCCTGACGAAACACTCACGTTATGGGAGCAATCTCTTAACTCAAGAAAGGAGTTACCTCTCTGGTCTGAAATGGACCAATTTCTCACAACTCGGTATGAAGTGGTAGAACGCCTTAGTACTTACAGGCCGAATAAACCGAAACCACCTCAACCCACTTTCATTCCCCGGTCATCATTAACGACTCCACAATCGTTCAACTTCCGGAACAAAACTCAATCGTTCCACACTGAGCAAAGAAAGCCAGTCTCGTGCAAATTATGCAACTCTAATCACTCCATGATGAGTTGCGTGAAGTTCAATGAACTATCCGTTTCCGATCGGAATAAATTTGTTAAAGGCAATAATTATTGTAAAAATTGTTTAGCGTACTCTCACTTGGAAAGGGAATGCCCCAGCAATTTCACTTGCGTGTATTGCCAAAGGCGACATCATTCACTTCTCCATTTCCCAGCAAAATTCCAAGCGCCAAACAATCAAAAGCCCATAAAAAACTATGTCACATCTCAAGTGACAATCGATCAAGAAAGCCCTTGTACCTCAAAACCGGCCGCATTAGCAAACTCAGCAAATGCACCTCAAAGCAACACTGATAAGGTACTCTCACACTTCTCAAGCAGTAGAGAAAGAACCTTACTCCCTACGGCAATCATTCCCATTCTCCACAATGGAGAAACAATTAAAATTCGCGCTCTCATAGACCAAGGGTCCCAAAAAACGTTTGTAACCTCTCGCGTACAAAAGCTACTTGGTCTACCGCCAATGAAAACAAATTACGATATTATTGGAATGGGCGGACGAATAGTCCAGAACGCGAATAAAATTTGTTCAATCACAATCTGTTCTCCTGATCTCACAATAAAAATTGCAACTCACGCAATAATACTCACCCAGTTGACACAACTTTTACCAACATTCAAGGCGACAAATGTTGATCTCCAAGAATACGCTTGATTACCTCTAGCAGATCCAAACTGCTTCGCACCCGCCAGAATTGACGTGGTCATTGGTAGCGACATACTCCCGAAAATACTCGTTCCAGGTCTCAAAAGCAACGTTGGCGGAAGCTTGATAGCCCAAAACTCTATATTTGGGTGGATATTAAGTGGCCCAATATCTGAACAAGTCTCGACATTTTCCACCCAAGTGGTCGAAAGTTCAGTCGACTTCCTAGGAGATCTACTCAAAAGATTTTGGGAACAAGAAGAGGTTCCACATGCTCCTACTCACACAGACGATGATGAATTTTGCGAGGAACTATACAGAAATACTGCCTATCGGAGAGACGACGGCCGCTACGTAGTAAAACTCCCATTCAAATCAGCATTTCCCGACTCAATCGCCCTAGGCCACTCAAGACCCGCAGCTCAGCAGCAATACCTCAGCATCGAACGGAGGATTGAGAAGAAGGCGGAACTAAAAAACACATACTCGAAAGTCCTGGAAGAATGTTTAACCCTAGAGCATATGGAACCCACTAATTCCCACGAAGTAATACGCGATGGGAAGTATTTCTCTTTTTACTTGCCACATCACGCGGTGATAAAACCTGACAGTAAAACTACGAGTAGCTTTCAATGCGTCAAAACTCTCTCACTCCGGCCTCTCTCTCAATGACGTACTTCACACAGGTCCCGTTCTCCAAAACGACCTGATGTTAGTCATCCTAAAATGGCGATTATACAAATATGTTTTCAATGGCGACATTGAGAAAATGTATCGCCAGATATACGTTCATAAAGTAGATCAGGATTTCCAAAGAATCCTATTCCGCAGATCCCTCGAAAGTCCTATAGAAGGCTTTAAACTGAAAACAGTTACATTTGGCGTCAATTGCGCTCCATATTTGGCTATAAGAACACTCCACCAGTTGGCCAAAGACACTCAAGAAAAATTCCCACGAAGCTCTGAAATTTTGGTTAAAGAAACTTATGTTGACGACATTCTCTCAGGTGGACATGACCTGAACTCAGCAAGCGAATCGATATCTCAAACTATCGATGTCCTAAAATCAGCTGGATTCCCTTTGAAAAAGATCACTGCAAATCACAAATCGCTTATTAACAATATTCCCCAATCGGATCTCCTAGACTCGGAATTTCTCCAGTTCCAAGATACGAGCCCCACTAAGACCCTTGGAATAAAATGGAATGCCCTCACCGACACGTTTTTATACTCAGTAGACCCAATCTCTGACACAGCAACTGCCACAAAGCGACAGATCTTGTCATCTGTCGCGAAACTTTTTGACCCGGCAGGATGGCTATCGCCCATTATGATAACAGCGAAAACTCTCCTCCAACAGCTGTGGATGGAAGGGACAGACTGGGACGAAACTGTCAAGCCTACGTCACTTCTCAAATGGAACTCCTTCCGAAAAAATCTCTCAGCTATCAGAGAAATAGAGATACCCCGTTGGGTTCAGTTTAACCCGGATAACTCAATCCAGTTGCATGGTTTCTCCGATGCCTCTGAAAAGGCTTTCTGCGCTTGTATATATTTAAGAGTTCAACATGGCGAAACTGCAACTTCTCACCTACTCGCAGCAAAGAGTAAAGTTGCACCCCTACAAACCGTCACTCTCCCAAGGCTGGAACTCTGCGGTGCAGTCCTCCTCACAAAATTAGTGAAACAGAGCCGTTCCCAACTAGATCTACCCTCGCATGAATTATATTTGTGGACTGACTCCTCCATCGTACTAGCCTGGCTTGAAAAACCTCCCTGGATGTGGAAGACGTACGTAGCAAACAGGACATCCCAGATTCTTCAGAATGTCAAAAATGCTACCTGGCGTCATGTCTCCAGCCCAAACAACCCAGCCGATCTGGGTACACGAGGAATTATACTCCAAGAACTTGTAGACCGCTCACTTTGGTGGAAAGGCCCAGAATGGCTAACAAAACCTCCCTCTCTCTGGCCGAAATGCACACCAAACCACACATCTCCACCAGAACAAAGGCAAATCAAAGTATTTCACGCAGCTGAAAGCACCGATCTCTTAGACCACTTCTCCTCCTACTCAAGAGCTCTCAGAGTGGTAGCGTTCATGTTAAGGTTTATAACCAAGGCTAAGAAACTGCCTATCCCCCAAACAGTCACTCTAACGCATGAAGAAATAACCCAGGCGAAAGTACGTCTCATATTGAATGCTCAACACAAATATTACGGAAAAACGATGGCAGCATTAGAAGCAAAAAATCCGATAAACAAAAGAGATCCATTACTCACCTTGAACCCATTTGCAGATAAGTCAGGACTATTACGCGTCAACGGGCATCTCACTTATGCCGACCTTAGCTATAATGAGCGTCACCCAATTATAATCCCAGATAACTCAAAGCTCTGCTCTCTAATCCTAGAATTCCTCCACTCAACACTCCTCCACGCCGAAAAACAGTTGATGATCCGCATGGTCCAGCAGGAATATTATATCCCACGCCTAAAACAAAAGGTAAAATCCTGCATATTTCGGTGCAAAACGTGCACCATCTACAAGCAAAGGATTAGGTCGCAAATGATGGCCGCATTACCCCCAGAACGCTCCACTTATTCACTCCCGTTTCAAATAACAGGTGTTGATTTTGCTGGCCCATTCGTGGTGAAAACTTCTACTCTTCTATTGATATGGCGCGATCAGCAGAAGTGTCCAATCGTCAGATGGCAAATATGCAAAAAAGCGATACTGCGGTGGACTTGGTTCGTAAGCAGTCGGAAAAGAGTGAAAGTAATAATTTTAGCTATAAAATGCATAAAGGCGCACAAAAGGAAGTAATGCCGAGCAATAAAAATAGTAAGAAAGACATTCACAATTGTACATTTTGTGGTAGAACACACAGTAGGGGTAAATGTCCCGCATTTGGAAAAACTTGTAATAACTGCAAGGGCAACAACCATTTCGCAGGAGTTTGTAAAAAAAAATCGGTAGGAGAACTTAAAGTAGAAAATAATAAATTAAATGATTCGTATTGGTATTTAGATTCAATTGGAAGTTTAAATGGTTCTAAAATGTGGTATGAAACAATTAAAATACAGAAAAAATTTATCAAACTTAAATTAGATACAGGAGCCATGGTGAATATTTTGCCTTGTACGTATGTGAAAGATTTAAGAAACGTACAAATTAATAAAAGTTCAGAGAATTTAATCGCATATAATGGTACAAAAATAAAAAATTTGGGATTCGTGAACTTGAGTTGTGAATTGAAGAACAAGCGAGAAACAATAAAATTTTTTATAGTGGGTAATGAAATAAATTCAGTTCCGATTTTAGGTCTCGAAACGTGCGTTAATTTGGGTCTTATAAAAAGAGTGGATTGCGTCAATAAATTGACAAAAGAAGATATGCTAAACAAGTGGCAGCACCTTTTTGAAGGATTGGGATGCTTCAAACAAAATTTCTCAATTAAACTCAAAGAAAATGTAGTACCATGTTCGAAACCCGCCTCACGAATACCTTTAGCGCTTAGGGAGCCTTTGAAAATAGAATTATTGAATCTATGCAAAAAAGGTATAATAGAAAAGTCTGAAACGCCAAGCTCTTGGGTCTCGAATATCGTGATAGTGGAGAAGCCGAATAAAAAGATACGTATTTGTATTAATCCCAAAGAGCTAAATATGGCTATAAAGAACCACTATTATGAGATTCCAACGTTTGAGCAAATAAAAACTAATTTAATGAATAAGAAGATTTTTTCCGTTTTTGACTTAAAGGACGGATTCTGGCAGATTGCCTTAAGTGAAAAATCGAAGCAATTGTGCACTTTCAGCACGCCGTTTGGGTGTTATAGATTCAAGCGGCTACCTTTCGGTATTAAAATAGCTCCTGAAGTTTTCCAAAAACTTAATGAAGAAAATTTTGGAGATATTAAGAACGTTACGGTTTACATTGATGATATTCTGATAGCGGCGGAGACAGAACAAGAACATGATAAGGCACTAAAGTTGTTGTTGCAAAGAGCAAATGAAAAGAATATAAAATTCAATAGGGATAAGATACAATGGAAGCAGAAAGCGGTCGTATTGCTAGCGGTAGTGTTTGCGTGCCAAAAGTTCCATAACTATATTTACGGGCAGAACGTTGAAATAATAACTGATCATAAGCCACTGTTAGGGGTTATGAAAAAAGACTATAACAAAGTACCTTCGGCAAAATTGCAGCGAATGAAATTGAAGCTAGAAAAGTATAACTTAAATTTTACTTACCTACCAGGGAAATTTTTGTATTTAGCAGATTGGTTATCACGCAGCTATTCAAAAATTAATGAGAAAGGAGATGAAATTAAAGGATTGGAAGAAATGGTGCATACGATTAATGTAAGTGAAGAGAAGAAGCAGAAAATAAAAGAGGAAACAGTTAAGGATACAATTTTAAAGACTATTAGTGAATATATAAAAGATGGTTGGCCGACAGACAAAAGGAAAATAGATCAGGATGTAAGGTGTTTATGGAAACATAGAATGAATTGGTTTACCGAAGATGGTTTAGTATTCTTAGATGACAGAATCTTTATACCTAAATCCCTTCGAGAAATGGTACTGAAGCATCTCCATAAATCTCATATGGGCATAGAGAAGACCAGAAATAGAGCTAGACAGCTCGTATTTTGGCCTAACATGAATCAAGAGATAGAATCGATGATTACGAAATGCAACACTTGCCAAAAATATAGAACTGCCAATGTAAAGGAACCACTCTTGAATCATGTTATACCAGATGCTCCCTATGAAAGGCTGGCAATGGACGTTATAGAGGTCGCTCGAAAAGATTTTTTAATCATAGGTGATTATTTTTCAAAATACTTAGATATAATTCCATTAAACAAAAAAACAGCGAAAGCCATATCTGAAAAACTAGATATAGTTTTTTCAGTACATGGATACCCACTAGAAATAGTGTCGGACAATGTTCCGTTTGGGTCATATGATTTTAAGCAATGGGCAAATGCTTTAGACATTAAAATCACAACTACAAGTCCACATTATCCCAAATCAAATGGATTTGCAGAGCGAATGGTTCAAATTGCGAAAAAATTAGTATTAAAATGTAATGAAGAAAAGAGTAACTTGTGGCATGCATTATTAGAGTACAGAAATACTCCAATTAAAAACTCAGAGCTTTCACCAGCCCAGTTACTCATGGGCAGGCAAACTAGAACCTTGCTACCTGGGAAAACTAAATTTTTTAATAATGCGGAATTGAGCAAAAGAATACTACCCATTTTGAACCATAATAACGAATGTAACAAAAAATACTATGATAAAAACGCAAAAAAGATGAAAGAATTTGAAAAAGGGGGAAAGGTGTGGATGAAAGATGGAAAATATTGGGTTCCAGCTAGAATATCGGACAAAATTTAAGTCCCCGATTATATATAATAGAAAAAGATGGAAAGACTTTTCGTAGAAATTCCTATTTTTTAAGAAACCGCGAATGTTAAAATGTATACAATTTGTTAAAGAATGAATTTTTTAAATAAGTAAAAACACAGTTATACAATATCAAATTTATAGCCATGAATTTACTAAATTTGAGATGTTATACGTATATCTTTAAACATTTAAGTCCCCGATCATATATAATAGAAAAAGATGGAAAGACTTTTCGTAGAAATTCCTATTTTTTAAGAAACCGCGAATGTTAAAATGTATGCAATTTGTTAAAGAATGCATTTTTTAAATAAGTAAAAACACAGTTATACAATATCAAATTTATAGCCATGAATTTACTAAATTTGAGATGTTATACGTATATCTTTAATTGAAAAGGGGAGATGTAGGAATATAAGAATGAATATGAATTATCTATTGTAACACCCTTTATATTTTACCGGTATATCTTATGCATTGTCTACTTATATTATTCTTCGTTATAGTATGCTCTCTTCAGGAGCATACTCTCCATAATCATATCGTAACATAAGCCAATACCTTGTAATTAGAATCCAAGCAGTGAGTCAATAAATGACCACGAAGCCATCAACATCGTCTTTTAAATAATACACGGCTGATATTGCAAACAAATATGCCGTACATGGACTCTCGTGGCAATTTATTCCGCCCTACGCCCCTCACATGGGTGGACTCTGGGAAGCAGCTGTGAAAAGCTTCAAAATTCACTTCACTAAAGTTCCCGGGAGTCACAAATTTACCTATGAGGAGTTCAACACTCTCCTCATTCGTATTGAGGCGGTATTAAACTCCAGACCACTCTCTCCTATGTCTCAAGATCCAGATGACCTGCAAGCTCTTACGCCAGGCCATTTCCTACGAGGAGCCCCACTGCTCTCCATACCCGAACCGAACTCCGAGAATATCTCACTAATAAACAAATGGCAGAAATTAAGGACACTCCACCACCAATTCAGTAGACGCTGGAAAAATGAGTACCTGCAAGCGTTTCACAAACAGTACAAATGGAAAAGTCAGCAACCCGATTTAAAGGAAGGAGACCTAGTTGTCATCAAAGACGACCTCTTACCGCCCAATGAATGGCGTCTAGGTCGAATCACCACACTCCATATCGCTTCAGATAAAAATGCCCGCGTAGTAGACATCCGCACTAAAGGCGGAATAGTCACACGCAATATCACAAAATTATGCTCATTACCACCCGCATAACTCAAGTCCCACTTATCGCGTCCGTGCTATGAATATTTAAACTGCATGTCTCATTTCCTTTCATGCGTTCCCTCATGCACTAACAATGTCTTTCGAATGTAACTATATTTACAGATTCCAGGACTTCCGCAAGTGTCGGCTGTGCTGCCAAATGCACTCTCTCCGCTACTGCCACGCATTTATGGCAATGACACCGGACGAACGGTACGAGTCGGCCAAGGAGCATCGTTATTGCATTAATTGCTTGGCTACCTCCCACGTAACGGGCGCCTGTGATTCGCCGGATAGCTGTCATCGCTGTGGATTAGCACACCACACCTTGCTGCACCGATCCCCCTCCACACTGCCAGTTCAGAAGCGACAAAATCAGCACACATTTGAGCGCACTCAGCCCCTTAAGCGCAGGCAAATCACGCAGCGCCAACCACGAGTAGACCGGAATGAGTCCAAGTCGACGGGGCGAAACCAACAACGTGTAGCCAAGAGACCGTCAGAACAAAAGAGTCGTCCCACCTTCCAACGCCGCATCCATGGTCTGTTTGACCAAGCCAAACTCGCTATGGAAAAGCTTCAAGAGCTGCTGCAGTTTACCTCGCCGCAGGCCCGCCGGCATGTCGAGGACATGAGCTACAATCTAATCGATCTCGACTTGAATTAATGTAGAATGAGTTAAACTTACCTTAATACTTACTTGTACTCACCCTGTATGGTGTACTCACCAAAGCTCCCCATTGTAAATGAGCTTATTTTCGAACATTTTATGTACCGAGCAACGTGATCCTTTGAAAATAATTTCATTCGTTGTTCGCCACTCCAGCTGCAATCTCCTACAATAAAATACGCGGAAAGCAAATTGAAAAAAAAAACCTTCTAAATTTTATTTTATTTTTATTTTTCTCTGCCAGTGCGCGGTAAGTTTTTTCTTCATTGTCCGCAGTAGTGCGAACACACGCCTTCCATTCTTTTTTTTTTATTGAAAGGTCTGCCATTAAGCTATCTATATTTTCTGGCTTATTAAAACCTAAGAAAAAGACAACAGCAAAGGAACTAATCTGAGGAAAGCCTACAATTGCCTCAAAAATAGGCCACAAAACTCTGTTCGAGCTTTTGTACACTTTAAGTCCATCTACGCCGACATCGATTAACACTTCTTTTTTTTATCAAAGAACACGAGCGCAGATGAAAGAAAGTACTTTTGTATACCTAAGTATAAAAATTCTTCACTGGGAATATTTGAAATATTAATTTTTATCTTTGGTTGTACTAACCAGAGTTTTGGCCAATAAAGGCAAATCATTTACTCCTATTTTTCGTAACGAGTGCAACAAATTCTCTAAAATATTCTGTGATTCGCTAGTCTTAACAGCCCATGATTTTATTATATCACATTTCTCATTTCTCACACTGTAAGAATCAGAACAGGAAGCTGTAGGGTCTAGCCCGGAAATGGCACTGTCAGTTTCCGAAGCATCACTAAATTCACGCTCACTGTGAAAGGAACCATTCGAAAATATGGATGGTCCTTACTCAGATAGCAAATTTTTACAGGCGCTTGGGAGAAAAAAGCAACCAACAATGAAGCTTCCGCAGATGAGGGTGGTCGTGGGACAGAAACTAAATTTAAACCATCACTTCCACTTTCAACACCATCACCATAAGTACACCGCAATTTTACTAAAGCTTTATATCTTTTAGCATTGCACTGAAATGCCTTTTTTTCTTTTGATAGGTAGTTTGGTAAGTGCCTTGTCATAATTTTTCTTATCTTAAAATTTAGTTCTGCTTCTGTTTCAACGAGTACAATAAAATTTTCACAAAGACCACCCGCGAGTTTCACTTAAAGTCGCGCTGAACGGGTTAAAAAAGAAGATGTACAAAAACAGATTCATTTATTTTTTCATTCAATTTAAAACGAAACTTATTCTAGTTACAAAATTGCTAACTCAATACTTTCGGCACTTTAATTTAATAAAACTGTTTAATAGTCAATTTATTGTTCGATTTAATAATTCCTGGAAATTTGCTTGTTTGTATGCAATTTTACCAATGGGCCGGAAATGGTTTCATGTTGCTACTTTATTTATTTGGTTCAAAAATCCTTCGTATTTGTCAATTGCACCGTCAAGTGTTTTCGCTTAATTGTTAACATATCGATGGCTTAATATAGAAAAGGCGTATCTACACTTTTCGTTACTTTCCAGGAGAAGGAAAAAACTGAATAAAACCTTAAAAACTTAAGATGCAAAAAACATTTCTATTGCAATTTTTATTCAAAACAGGTAACAAATTCAATTCTGGTATAATTTTGTTATTATTTTTAATTTCTTTGAAGTTATTTGAGATAGGGCTTTTTGTTATTATTTTTCTTGAAAATAAATTTAAGTTAGGGCTTTTTGTTGTAAGTTAAAATTAGGACAAACTAATATAATAATTCATGTTTGAAGTAAAATAAAGAAATAATGAAAACTAAAATACATATTTCAAGGCAGATGTTATTATACTGAAAACAAATTAGGTTTTATAAGGTAAATTATCATAAAAATGGTGGCAATCTGCTGGAAGAAATTTTTTTAGATCTTGCAAATGGTCCCACTTTTTTTAGATATGGCTATTTTCTCTTTATAAAGACAATCGGGGGACACATTTTCAATCGGAAACTTCGATCTCTGTGGGAGTAACTGATATTCATCCGTTACATTTGTTTTAAAATAAATTGATCCTGACGAGTCATACGCCAAGGCTCGAAGCATACTTACTGTACGATCTCCAATGCCCCTGCCTGTAATTTAAGAAAAGCTTAATTATATACATATATCTAAAGAGTTGTTTCAGTGTACAATATTCACCCGGTCGTATTGATGTGTATATCTTTGAAATATTTTCGAAATTTAAAAAATAATCATAACGCAAATGGTGCGCTTGTAGAGGTGCTGGAACTTTTCTAGCTTCCTTAATGAGTTGAACAAATTGAGACGGCAAGTTTATTTGTTTTTTAATTGCGTTGCATCACATTCCATTTGCGTATGACCACTTATTAAAAACTTCTGTTCAATTGTTATTTCGGTTTCCTTTGAAAAATTCAACAAGGCGTTAGACAAAACAGTATTACGATTTTGGTGAAAGCAACCATCCGAGTAAATAATAATGTGATGGGTTTCAGGCGATCGAGCATGGAAATTCCTTAAGTGCTTAATAATACATGTAGCAAAAACGGAAGAGACTAAATTTCCATCTGTTTCGTCCCACACATAATTATCTGATTCATGCGTTACAATATTATAGACAGTAAAGTTATGTAGTTGAGGCACTAATTTAACTGCCTGCACATCCATACAGAATACTGCGCATAGTCCGGATTCAGCATTTTTGATATCGTTTTGCATTTCTACACGCATTTTTTCGATTTCTTCTCTATGTTTTTCGTATTGCTCATCGGAAACATTATTAGCTTTATGTGATACGCATAAATTGCACTGATCTTTTCTTGGCTTAAAAATAGAATAATTTAATTCCTTTATTAATTGCGTAAATATTGGGCACGACAATTTTAGGCCTCCATTTTCTTTTTCGGATTCACCCTCGTTGACATAAAGCTTGTAAATCTCCTGATATGAGGAAAAATCTGATTCGAAGTAAAACTTTTTGCTATCTTGTCGACAATAATGTGACTCCATTTTTGGCAACTCCTCTAGCCATTTTTTAGAAAGTCACGTCGGTTTTTGTTGCGCTGACCTTTATCGGGACTGCATTGAGTACCGTGTTTACCGCCACTGCTAATCCAATTTCGAACCATCTTTTCCTTTACTCCTAGTGTTGAATAAAACGTTTCACGGCTTGGAATTATGACTCAAGAAATATGATATGGACTGATTCCGTCTCGAATTTTCAGAGGTTTTCCTTTTTGTTTCAGAAAAGCTTGTAAGACCTGCAACATACTGCCTCTTTTGCTCCCAGGACATCTCCCAAAACAAACTAAAAATTTCTTTTCGCGTGGACTCATTAAACGTCGAACACTTTCTCAGCGCACTTTTTACACAAAATCGTGATGAACATGGCTCTCCTAATTGCCTAGAAGGTTTTTGACAAAATTCTTTTTTTGATATACCCAAATATTCCACGCCTTCCATTCTTTTTTTTTTATTTACATTTTGTTTCCATTCGGATTTGTTAGCAGTATTTTTCCTTTTTAGAACACCATCTGAATCAGAATTTTCTTTTGCACAATTCATGTTATTAAAATTTTCAATAAAAAAACTGTTTCCAACACAAAAACCTTAATTGAACTGACACAAAAAACAAAAACGCACCGACGAACGTAACGTAGCACAGAAAATATTCTTGTGCTAGACAAACTCGGAGAAATCCCTTTTTCTTTTAAAGTAAATACAAAAGCAAAACAATAAGAATAGACACACAATCAAGGCAACAAAAAAAGTTCGCCAAGCAAAAACCTAAATTTCGCCATATTAGAAGCAATTATATTCTGACAAAATTTTAGTGTTGGCTCGGCGAATAGCTTGGCGAATTTTGGAGTACCATACAAAATGTATGGCGATTTCTGTTGTGGCTTTGATTGTGTGTCTATTTTAAATTCAACTTTAAATGACTTAGGGCTTTTTTCTTTCAAAAAAAACTTCGAATGAGTTAGGGTTTTTTTTATATGACTATAAATCCGTTATTTGCGATCATAGCCCACTAATTTTTTAAGGGGAGGTGTACCAGAATACATTAAAAACTCGATTTCGAAAAAAATGTAGATACGCCTTTTCTATATTAAGCCAACGATATGTAACTACTCCCTACTATAACTTGATAGTTATATGTTTGTGTTTATTGATGATAACAATATCTATTATTATAATTATAATGTATTAATGTATTGCAGATATACGATATTTTACTATGAATTCTCAATTTAAAAATTGTATGTTTGATTTATGTTCCTCTATTATTTCATCAAAGGAATTTCCTTTCCTAAAATTCCGAACATTGTGGGCTCTTTGTTATTGCGTTGTAAATTTGTAAATTTATTGCCTTTTTAACAACAATCGTTTGTATATATGTTTCTAGTATTTCCAGCTCTCTATTTTTTGTGAGATGACAATTATTTCTTAAAATACAGTGGTTACTAAGTTTCATTCTTTTTAATGATTTATTCTCTTCAAGTATCAATGTTTTATTTTCATAAGTAAATATTTCTTCTATTTTTGCTTCTATTTCATCATTTTCTTTATTGGTTATTGGGATAACTGTTCTTACTTTTATACATTCTCTGTTCGGCTTGGTAAGATGAAGTTCTATATTTTCATCGCTTAGAAATTCCTTAATGCTTGTCGCATTAAATTCATTATCTGCTACCATTTTATTCGGTTTTTCCTTTTTTGGTGATGTAGTCTTCAAGTTGTTTAATGATAGTAATATGGTTTCTGTCGTTTAAAGGACATGCAACTCCATACTTAGAAAATGTATCTATCATTGTTAAAAAGTGGCACCTTTTTATAACATACATAGGTCTATATGGATGTTTTCATTATTTTTTTTTGTAGATGTTTCCGTATGAGAAAATTTTTGTTTGATTGGTCTCCTATCATATTTTACCTCCTGTCATGTTTCGCATTCTTTGATAACTATTTGTATTAGTTCTGTTAATTTCGCATAGTAAATTTTATTTATAAGTTGATTATAAGTCTCCTGTATACTAGAATGCAAACTTTCTATAATGGTATAAAGCGAAATTTGTTTAACCGCTTTACTTCAGTTTCGATATCTTGTGCTTTTGACAAATTCAAGTTGATTGTCGTTAGAAAACATTTCTATTCCTTTTTCTTGAGCTATATTATAATTTTCTCTTGTTATATATTTTTTAAATATCTCACGCATTTGATCATAATCATATTCAGCTATTTATTTATTTATTTATTTAGAAATGTTACACTAATAAATAAATTACAGCATAATATGTATTGACAGGGGCTATGGCAGCTAAGGCCTTCAGCTCGCTTGTAGTGTGGTTTTAGCCTTAGAATATACAAAGTTATTTAATATATCTTATGTGTTCATATTCAGCTATAAAAAATATTATCTTTCCATGTATCATTTTTAGCTCTTCTGCCTTATTATTTGTTAAGATAATTTGTGTTCTATATTTATCGACTATCTCTTCCTTTATATAAAAATGATCATGCAAGTTTTCTTCTGCTGCATTGACACATCATCAGCTAAAAAATCCTTGTCTGTAGCTGAATAATTACTCTCGTGATTATTCAACGTTTTTGAGGCTTAACATATTAAAGAATCTGTGGTTAATGTATGTAAATTCTTTTAAAATTTGGGTATCGTAAAATTAGATGTGAACTTATCAATTGCTTGAGTTTGTATGTATTAATTCGTACTCCTTTCTTCAGGTATTTTGTAATTGGTTGTGCTACTTTTACGTAATTTTTTTTACAAATTTTCGGTAATAACCTGTTATACCCAAAAAGCTTTTTATTTGTTTTTCTGTTCTTGCTATTTCTAACTCTTCTGTCACTTTAATTTTATCTGGATTTGGCTTCATGCCTTCTTTTATTAAAATGTGTCTTAAAAACTCAGTTTCTTTCTTTAAAAAATGCATTTGTCCATTTGTATTTTTAAATTGTTTTTCTCTAGGACTTTAAAAATATCTTTGATTGCCTTTATATGTTCTTGTAGTGTAGTGCTAAAAATAAGTATATCATCTAAATATACCACACATGTTTTATTTATAAAATCCCTTAAAACTTCATTCATAATACGTTTAAAGGTTGCCGCTGCATTTTTTAACCCAAATGGCACCCTTGTAAATTCGTATAGACCATGATGTGTTACGAACGCTGTTTTGCATCTATCTTCTTTAATTGTAATTTGATGGTATCCTTTTGCTAGATCTAGTGTCGTGAAGTATTGGACACGCCCCAATTTATCTAGTATTGATTCAATGTTAGGTAAGGGATATTTATCATCTATAGTTACCTCAATCAGTTTTCTATAATCTACTACTATCCTGTAGTTTCTTTTTCCTGGATTATCCATTTTATTTGGGATGACTATTAGGGAACTGGAGTATCTACAATTACTTGTTCTTATAATTCCTTGTTCCTCCATGTATTTAATTTGTCTACGAACTTCATCTTCATGTTGAGGTGGATATATGTATATATAATTTCGAGTTTATTTGCTCCTCAGTAGTGGTTCTTATTTCATGCTGAATTTCCATTGTACTTGTTAATTTTTTTCCTTCTTTGAATAATAGTTTTTCAAATGTTTTTAATAATTTTGTGACTTCTTTAAACTCTTCTGCATTCAAATGATATAACTGTATTTCTTTTATTTTGTCATTTGTCGCTTCTAGTGTACAAATTCCTTTGAAATTGAAAGGGTTATTTAAAAATTCATTTTCTTTTTCATTTAAAGTAATTCTTCCATCTATCAGATTTATCATGGCGTTTAAGTGATTTAATAAATTTTTGTTCTTCCTTTCAGTGGTGTTGTTCTTATGTACGAATTATCAGGTAAATTAAATTCCGTTGGTGCTCTAGTAAATACTTACTTCTTGAGTCATTTTATCCTTGCATTTTTAAGTGGTATTTTTTGAAACTCCTTCGTCTTCCTGTATCTTTTAATGCTATGTAAGCCGTCCGAGTCTTCAGCCTCTCTGTTGCATTGTCTAGGCGATTGCAAGCGATTTTGGCTGCTACTGCTGCTAGGGTGTCCTGCTTCTCGATATCTGTCTTTGTCAGTTTCTACATTGTCTACCTCCATCGGTTGTCTTTTGTGTAGCCTTAATTGTTTTTTTTTCATGCTTGACCTGAATAGTTGTCTCTATAGTCTGTATAGTTTTGGTTCCTTTGTCCATATTGGCCTGAATTATTATCTCTGTTTCCTCTATTTTGATATTAATGTCTAGATTGCCCTCAGCGCTTCCTTTATTATTGGAGTAATTGTGATTATTTAGTCTAAATTGGCCTGCCTTATAATCCTTGTTTGAAAATTTGTCAATTTGCTTGTTGTCATAATATTTATTATTACTTTCGTACTGCCCGCCTGTTCTTTTAAATCTTTTAAACTCTTATCTAATACATGTGTCTTCAAACCTTCTCCTTGTCATAATGTCTATAATATTATGAAGGTCCTATTCTTCGATGAGGTCTACATTAGGTATTTGGATCTGCTCCAGTGCCATTTTTTTTCTAATGTCGAACAATTCCTGCCTTATTGCTTTAATATTTGCTAATTTTTTTTCGTTCATTTCTGTTTAACTTATATTTTGGAGAATAAACTGCTTTTTAATTATAAAGTCGTGTTCACAGCAAAAGTTTATATTTATGTTAAGAATATCTTGGAGGGTCTAGTCAACTCTTCAGTTGGCTACTGATTCGCAAGATAATTTTGGGAATTACCATATACCACGTATGTTTTGTTATATATTACACTACTTTTATATACTTTTGAAAATATTTTACCATGTTGTACCTTTCTTTCTCTATGTTTTTAATACAAATATATGTATGCCTTCCAAAATTAAAAGCGGGACAGAAAAGTACAATATACATACATACATACAAATTGCAAAAACATTTACCATAAAAAATAATCAGAAACAATATGCAAATACAACACAGCAACCCGAATTCGGATTATTCTGCAATTTCTATGTAGGACCTTTATTATTAACCATTATGTGACGTTCAGTATTAGCTGTGACCATTCAGAATGCAGAAGACTTTTCACTTGTAGTTATTCACCACGGCTATTTAGTTGCAGAGCGCGGTCCACCGATAATAAGGTGATGTCAGTAAATTGGCCTCAATTTTTCCCAGAGTTCTATTGCGGCTATTTAAAGGTACTAAAAAGGGATATATTTATTAAACTTTTTAGGTACTAATTTTTAGTACTAGTCTAACAAGTAATGTGTATTTGAGCGAGATGGCAACACTGTGAAATAAGCATGTAGATTTAGTCCATTGTGAATAAATGCAAGTGAAAAACCTTAGCCCATTCACTGAACGAATTTCTATGTTTGACAATTAATATTGGCTATTTCTGACATTTAACATCAGCCGCCGCCATCCTTAATTTAGAAGACTTCTCACTTGTATTCATTCACAATGATTTAGTCAAAGCAAGCACGTCGCTACATCACCTTATTATTATCGCACCATTGAGCCCGATTCTTTGTAACCTAGTTGCAAAAGCAACAACACTAACTCGGAAAAATATGTGAGTTGAGCCAACTCGGTCAAATGATATCCGACCTGAGATGTAGTGTTGGGAAGTGAAAAAACCACGCTATTGTGAATTAACCCTAAGAAAATGTAGATTTAAGACCTAATTCCTTATTATTTGCATAGTACTTGTAAATATGTAACTACATAGGCCTAAAAATTGCCGGCACAACTATTTTCCGTTCCTAAATAGCACTAAACAAATCGCAACTTTCATGAAAGAGGCTAACAGGATTGCCTTTGCAAATAAAGGAAATTTTTATCCGAGCTGGTGCGTTCTTTTGCAACTCGGTTACATTCAAACGGAGCCATTGTTGCAGAGGAGAAGGACACAAATTCATAAAAGTATAAAATGTAATTTAAATTAGGAAAGGCAGAGAACTTAAACGTATAGTTTATATAAGTTAACACCAGCGACAGGTTGATACCCTCCCATAAAGTGCTGACAACCCGCTGGTCAACACGTGCATCCGCTTGCCATTTCGTCACAACAAAAGCGACAATAAGCAGTTGGCTTCTCAGAAAACTGACTTCTTAACAAATTAGCTACCGGCCAACGAAAAGCTATTTCCACTGAAAGAGTGCTGACGCTCGCCCGTCTGCACGCGCATCCGCTTTGTCAGTTCGACGCAGCACAAACAACAGCATAACGATCAACACAAACCATTTCCCACCAAAAGCGCTGACACCGCATTATGTCTTTAAAACAACAACAATCAACGTGCAACTATTAGGTAGATTTAATATTTAAATAATAAGTTCTGTTTCTGTTTTTGCACTGTGACGTGAGCACTTGTAGTTAACGGCTGCCCTACATAGTAGGGAAATAAATGTTAAAGAAAAACCAAGTGTCTCGTCTTTTACTGGCGCCCAACGTGGGGCCACGCGCAAAATATCCTCGTATAAGGATAACTATAAACCGTGGCCCTGGGTTCGGACCCACCCGTGTTTCCAATAATACATTTCCTAAATAAAAAAACCGAAAAGGAACAAAGTGGACAATTGCTAATATAAGCAAATGATAAAAAAAGTGGACAATTACTAATATAAAGCAAGTGAATAAAAAACCGAAAGGGAACAAAGTGGACAATTGCTAATATAAGCAAATAATAAAAAAGGTGGACAATTGATAATATAAAGCAAGTGAACAAAAAACCCGAAAAGGAACAAAGCGGACAATTGCTAATATTAATTTAAAAAACCCGGAAAGAATAAAGTGGTCAGTTGCTAATAAAAGCAAATAATTTAAAAAACCGGAAAGGAACAGTGGGCAATTGCTAACACAAACAAACAAATAAAACTCAAAGCAATAAAGTGGACAATTGAAAAAACGGGGGAGTCTTGTTGAGAACCCAAAATTGTAACCAAATCAAAACATTGAGAGCTATTTGCAACTCCAGGTGAAATTATCAATAAATCCCTTGGGGAATTTAAAAAGGCTCGAAAATAATAAATTTAATATTGGAATTGCACGCCAAGCCGAGGCGTCGCCAACGCGGGATCATCATCCAGCAGATCATCATCCAGTCATCCAGGACATGCTGCTATTCTGTTTGTGAGTCTAGACTAAGAAAATTTTACTTTAAAGAAAATTGTAAAAATCTAAAAAATTTCAAGAAATTATAAATTTTGTAACGCATATTGAAATAATTTCGACTTTGCAAAATGGACGCACAGACGATTCAGGCCTTATTAAACGCGGCAATCCGTGCAGCCACGGAACAGACGAAGCGAGAGTTTGAGGCCACAGTGGGAGGATTGACCCAGAGGCTTAGGGCGTTAGAACTGCCTCCTGCAGTTGTTGAATATAGGGAGATAGTGGTAGACCCAGCCGCCGCAAGGTGCGACGAAACGCTGGATGTAGTGAAATCCCTACCAGAGTTCAATGGGGACCAGGCAAGATACGTATCCTGGAGACAGGCGGCATTTGCCGCTTACAAATTGTTCGAGCCTTATGATGGTAGTTCCCGTCACTACCAGGCAGTAGCAATCATAAGGAATAGGGTCGTAGGAAGGGCTGATTTAGTTCTGTCTTCATTCAACACCGTCCTGAACTTTAAGGCCATTATAGCTAGGCTTGACTTCACCTACGCTGACAAGAGGCCGGCCCACCTCATCGAGCAAGAGATGGCAACGTTGAGGCAAGGCCGAATGACGGTCACGCAATTTTATGACGAGGTTGAGAAGAAGCTAACGCTTCTAATCAACAAGACAAACATGGTGAATGAAGGCAATACGGAGCTAATAAATTCACTTAGCCAGAAGTACAGACAAGATGCCCTTAGGACATTTATATCTGGCCTGCAGCAACCAATGTGCGACATCCTGTTCTCGTCTAATCCAAAGGATATGCCTTCAGCTTTGGCGCTGGCGTAGGAGTTACAATCCAACCACCAGCGCACGGCATTTGCGAACACCTTTGCCACCTATACGGAACGTCACAATTACTTTAATTCACCCCATTACAAACAGACCTCCCAGCAAACGCAAGGACAGAACAGACCCGTGCCCACGGAGGTTGATGCCTCAACGTCCCGGTTCGTACTTAACAAACCGAACCAACAATTCCCTACCAATAGGATGCAAGCTGCATCTTACCGACTACCAAGGACATCATACGACCCGAGGCCTTTACCGAACTATAGTAAACCTGCTAACGCACAGGGATCTTCAAGACCAGCAGGTCTTAACTTCCAAGACAAAGCTATAAAAAGACAGCTAGGTTCAGATAGGCAGCCAATAGCAAAGGTTCAGAGGATTAACAACTTAGCGGAGCAAGTCGATCCTCAAGCAAAGGACCATGATGAAGGTACCTACGATAACCACTACGATACTTACGACCAATACAACGATACAGAAACCAATTTTGGGTACGACGACGACGAACTAGGAACTACAGATGAAGTTAATTTTTTAGAGGACAATCCCTCCTCCCTTACATTTCAAGGACACTAGGAGGGGTAAAGCTTAAATTCTTGATCGATACCGGGGCGTCGAAAAATTACATTAAAAACTTAAATACTTTGAAAGGAATAAAACCCACAAAGACCCCATTTTCAGTTCAATCTATTCACGGCAAAACTAAGATCACCTCAGAATGTATGGTGAATGTCCTCGGCAGAACCATCCCTTTCTTTATATTACCTTACCTTAATAGCTTTGACGGAATAATTGGTTATGACCTCTTAATGAAAATAAATGCGACAATCGATGTAAAGAGGGGAATTTTACACTATGATGGTAAAGAGGAAAAGCTTCTCTACCTTTATTCAGGAAAACTAAATCATCTTGCGATTGACAATACAACTATTCCCCCGGAACTCAACGATAATTTCTCAGCCATGATTCAAGTTCAGTCAGGTGTGTTCGCGGACCCCGCAACACCATTGCCCTATAACACCAATGGCATTGCTACCATTAGGACTACAGATAATGAGCCCGTTTATTCAAAGGCGTATCCGTATCCGATGGCAGCAACCGAGTTTGTGAATAAGGAAATTGAGAATCTGCTTAACGATGGCATTATTCAACCTTCACGATCACCGTACAATAACCCAATATGGATAGTCGACAAGAAAGGAGTCGATGAAAACGGCGAACGTAAAATGCGTCTAGTAGTTGATTTCAGGAAATTGAATGAGAAAACTACTAGTGATAAATACCCGATTCCCGACATGTCAGTCATCTTAGCCAACCTAGGCCATTCATCCTACTTCACTACACTAGACCTAAAATCAGGATTCCACCAGATCAAATTGGCTGAACGTGATAGAGAGAAAACCGCATTTTCGGTAAATAACGGAAAATACGAGTTTTGCCGACTCCCATTCTGGCTAAAGAACGCGCCGAGTATTTTTCAAAGAGCGATCGACGATATCCTTAGGGACGAAATCGGCGGATGTTGTCACGTTTACATAGATGACGTGATTATATTTTCAAGGACAAAAGAACAACATCTCAGGGATATCGGCAGAATCCTTGCCAGACTCTACGATGCCAACATGCGTGTTTCTTTAGAAAAATCAAAGTTCTTTAAAGGCGAGGTCGAATTTTTGGGCTTCGTCGTATCAGCCAAGGGCATTAAAACCTGCCCTGACAAGGTCGACGCCATTCTGAACTATGAAATACCCAAAACCCTCCGCTCCCTAAGATCCTTTCTAGGCCTTTCTAGGCCTTTCTGGTTATTATCGGCGATTCATCAAGGATTATGCACAGATCGCCAAACCTCTTACTAAATTTTTACGTGGGGAAAACGGCACTATAGGCACAAATAAGTCAAAGAAAATTGAAATTAACTTAGATAGCGAAGCAATTACGGCTTTCGACAAAATCAAGAAAATTTTGGCTTCGGAAGAAGTCCTTCTTCTCTACCCTGACTTCGAAGCAGTAGGTGCTGTCTTGTCACAAGGCGGAAGACCCATTATGATGATTTCTCGAACATTGTCCAGCACGGAGGAGCACTATGCAACGAATGAGCGAGAACTTCTAGCTATAGTGTGGGCCCTACAAAAGCTGCGAAACTACCTTTATGGAGTCACACAACTTAATATCTTCACTGACCATCAGCCATTAATTTTTGCCATATCAGATAAGAGCTCAAACGCAAAAATGAAAAGGTGGAAGGCCTTTGTAGAGGAATTCTCCCCCCGATTTTTTTATAAACCAGGAAAGGAGAATTTCGTCGCAGATGCACTATCTAGGCAGTTTATGAACAACCTTAATGAGGACGACGCGTTGAGTTGTCTCACAAATCACAGTGAGGAATCCCTCACACGAACCATACCGACGGTGCAAAACCCTATAAACTGCTTTAGAAACCAACTGATTCTCGACTCGGGGACGACGGCAAGGAAAACTACTAAAATTTTTTTTCAAACACAAGTCCGACACGAAATTACATTTTCTTCGCAAGAAGACATATTCGACCTGCTAAAGACGGCTGTAAACCCTAATGTGATCAACGGAATATTTTGCGAACTGTCGGTATTAGGGCAGATCCAGGATAAACTAATTAAAATGTTTCCATCCGTCAAGTTCCGTCATACAATGAATAGGGTCATAGACGTCACTAACAAAAGCGACCAAGTCGAAATTCTTGCTACTCAGCACAACCGTGCTCATAGGTCAGCACGGGAAAACACCTTGCAGGTTTTGAAGAACTATTTTTTTCCAAATATCTACAAAAGCTCCAAAGAAATCGCTTCAAACTGCAAAATCTGCCTTGAAGCCAAGTATCAACGCCATCCCCCAAACCCTACAATAGGGAAAACGCCAATACCCACACAACCCGGTGAAATCCTACATTTCGATATATACTCAACAGACAGGTGCCACTTCCTATCAATAAACTAACGAGGACCATAAACCAACTATTAGCACACACTAAACAGGCAGAAATGGACACGGCCAATTTATTTAGCCTTATCAGTAGCAGAAATAGGGCCGCGATTGCCGAACTAAATAACATAGCTCTTTCCATCACGTTAGGAAAACTTAACATTATAAACCCCGTCCTGTTGGATAGTAAAGAAGTAGAGACTATTATCAAGACCGAAAAGGACTTTGCCATTAGCATTAATGATATCATTATGAATTCTAAGCTTAAGATACTGCAAGACAACGAGATTGTCGTTTTTGTAATAAAATATCCAAAAATTAACAATGTATGCAATAAAACAAGAATCTATCCAGTGGTGCACGACAATAGGATTATAATATTAGAAAGTAATGTAGTAGCAAAATGTAATAAGCATTACAAGCTAGTTGATAGATGCAAAAAAGCGGTCGCATCAACGTTCTGCGAGGAAATACAAAGCGCGACAAACTCATGTTTACAACAGCTACTAAACAACTACACAGCAACGTGTAGAACTACATCCGCCCACAACATATCGCCCATGGAAATGGTAGACGATGGTGTCGTTATAATTAACAATCGCTACGCGGAAATACAGCAAGAAGACAAATCAATGATTACTGTAAATGACACATACTTAATTACATTCAAAAGCAAGGTGACCATTAACAACACTAGTTACATCAACCACAAGAATGAGTACCAACTGACTCCGGAGACTCCCATGGCACAAGATATTAAGTTTATCGAGCACATTGCAACGCTGTCGTTACCGTATCTAGACGAAGTCAACATACGGAATTTAAGGCATATCGCAACACTAAGGTACAAACTTAATATAAATTCAATCATAATGTTTAGTTCTCTTAGTGGATTGATTATCTCGGCGGTCATAGCGCTGACTATATTTCGCTGGAGGAAGAATAGGCAGAAACGCATTGTCATAAATTTGATAGAGAATAATATTACCGAGGTTCCAGGACAGAACGATGGCGCGCCCGAGGACGGCCGGTTTTAGAAGGGGGAGAGTTAACACCGGCGACAGGTTGATACCCTCCCATAAAGTGCTGACAACCCGCTGGTCAACACGCGCATCCGCTTGCCATTTCGTCACAACAAAAGCGACAATAAGCAGTTGGCTTCTCAGAAAACTTACTTCTTAACAAATTAGCTCCCGGCCAACGAAAAGCTATTTCCACTGAAAGAGTGCTGACGCTCGCCCGTCTGCACGCGCATCCGCTTTGTCAGTTCGACGCAGCACAAACAACAGCATAACGATCAACACAAACCATTTCCCACCAAAAGCGCTGACACCGCATTATGTCTTCAAAACAACAACAATCAACGTGCAACCATTAGGTAGATTTAATATTTAAATAATAAGTTCTGTTTCTGTTTTTGCACTGTGACGTGCGCACTTGTAGTTAACGGCTGCCCTACATAGTAGGGAAATAAATGTTAAAGAAAAACCAAGTGTCTCGTCTTTTACTTATACTGGGCCCGTTTTAATGCAACCAAGTTTCAAAAAACACTCCAACTCGGGTAAAATTCCTTCTAGTTACTTCACAACACCGGCAAAATCTGTCATTAAACATATGATTTGTTGAGTGAAATTTTAAAGAAGCAAAACAAAATGAGCAATTCCGAGGATTCTGTGGTAAGTTATTAAATTTATTTAAAAACATTAAATAACATTTTGCGTTTGTAGATCTGGCAGCCGAATGGGTTAAGCCTCCGTAGATCTCGTCGATTGTATTTACCTGTTAATTACGTAGGGCTATGTTTCCGATATAATAACCAACTACGGTAAAACCAATGTAGGTTAAACTAATATAATTTTATTTGAATGGAAGTTAAATAATTTGGTTAGCACGCGCGTGTGTACCAGTTGGTTGTCAAAGACAGGAAAAAATAATTAAGTATAAAATAACTAGTCAATAGTCGTAGTTGACTAACGAAAAGTAAAGTAAAGTAAAATGAAAATAGTGGAATAATGCAGGGTGCCACATAGATTATGTCTTTGTACACGGGCGAGCATTGCGAATCACGTCGCAATAGAGAGATGCAAGAAGTACTAGAAATATTGGAAACGATATATGCCAGTTCCAGCTCTTCTGAAGACTCGGAAAGTGATAACGAGGCACATGGGAAGTGCTCCAATTTGAAGGTACGCTCGATGCAATGAGTGAGGCAGATTTCAAAATGCACATGAGGCTAAGATGCCAAACGGTGGAATATCTAACAAGTAATAACAAAATGTGTGTAAAAGAAATGCATAAACTTAGTGCTATTTTATTTTCACGGAAGTATTCGGAGTCTTAACTGCGTACCTGACACATCCGGTGGTGGTAGAACTCATTTATTACCAAAAAAAAAATCTTTGTATATGTAATTTGGTATGTAAACAATACAGTGACATTTAGGCAACTAGCAAATTTGTGCGATATCAACGATGGGAGTGATGAAAATACGCTTACATTTGATGAAGGGTTTGAAGAATCAAACCTAGATGCAGCCCTTGACAGAAGGTACGACTTTTTTTTAACTATTTAAGACAACAAAGTATTATTTAAAAATTTCTCTGCATATATATATTTACATCTTTAAATTCACTAATAAAAATATTGACAAGAATTCATTGCATTTCATTTAACTTAAAATCTGTAAAACTAAAACAAATTCGCAAGGAGTATCACATATAAAATTCAAATCAGATCATTTCTTATTCTAATTACAAGTAAAATAAAAACCAAAAGCAAATTAAAACAAAAATCCAGTTTCAACGAAAACCGTTTAGTACATTGTTTGCAATGTTTCTGATGTAAATTCTTCGTGCTCGTTTTTATAAAACCCTTGTACATTCTACACCAAAATGTTACCGATGTTTTTTGAAAAATTGTTAAGTTGGTGCTCTTCCGCATGTACAAGGGTTTTATAAAAACGAGCACGAAGAATTTACATCAAAAACATTGCAAAAAATTCACTAAAAGGTTTTCACTGAAACTCACTATAACGTTTTAAAAAGTTGTTGCTAGACAGAGTAATTTCTGTTAGCTATTTTTTCCAGACAGCACATTTACCGAAAGTGTTTCAAACGATCTGTAACCAACATCAACCGCGTGGTCGTTTAAAATATTTTAAATATTCGGTGCTGCCTTATAGGCCTGGAGAAGACTGCGCATCTTCGACTCCAAACACAGCGGCGTACTTTCTAAGTCCTGGAAGTGGACTACGTATATAAATATAATTTGTTAAAACATATATTTCTTGAACCTACCGTGATCGCCATTGACACCATGTCTTCTAACACGTTCGCGTAGGCCAACCTCTTTCTCTTTGGGTGCTCCAACTCCGCTTTCCGGGCGAGGTAGCATCTTAAAAATCCAGTTGTCTCCACACGGGACCATCTCTTTTGCCTTTTTTTTGCATTCTGAAATAACAAACATGTTTTAATTCATAATTTTATGTGAAATATACGAAAAGCAATGTTACTTACCCTTATTAAATTTTTATTTGTTTTGTTTATGTATCCTTAAAACAAACAAGATTTGACAGTTGATTGAAATTTCCCAAGTATTTTTCCAGAGCCCAATCACAATATAGCAAGTTTTTTGCTTCACAACACTACATCTCTGGTCGGATATCATTTTACCGAGTTGGCTCAACTCGCATATTTTTCAAAAGTTAGTGCTTTTGATTTACATGCTATTTCTTATCTTCCCTAGTGTTCGTTTGCAACTACGTTACAATAAAACGGGCCCACTATACCGCTTAAATGTTCTTTCAAGTTCTCCGCCTTTACTAATTTCAAGTGTTTTCAAATTAAAGACAATGCAGTTAATGCGCCTTTTAATATTAATTTTATAGCAAATACCTCGCCGAAACTGACATGATATTTGCTTGGTAAGATGTTTAAACTGTAACTAATAACTTAGTGTTGTATTTAATTTTAAATTTCTAGCTAACCATTAACAACCCTATTATTTACTTACAAAAATATAGCTTTTTCTAACATTTCGATTTTCATACGTAAATATAATACATACCAAGGCGAATTCATATAAGGTGAAGTTGATCAAGCTGCTGATTGAATTCGCTCGGTGAACGTTAAGTCAAAATGATGTTTGTTGTAAATCATTCTGTCATCGTGCGTATATTTTGTCAGTGTAAATTTTTGTTTTTGTTCTTATAACACCATCTGATATGAATTCGCCTTGATTCATACTCATTTTAGTCTTCTTGTTCATTCTCCTATTTTCTATCTGCTTGCCAAATTTTTCACCTGCTCCATTTCGAGAAACTTAGCTACTGTTTGGTACAGCGCTCGAAAACATGAGAACGTTGCGCACTTTCACGGGCTGAATGTGCTTGAAAAATAATGAAATATTTTGGAATAAGATAAATAGCTCACATAAAAACGGAATACCTACACTTATTCTTTTTTACAAGTATATGGCTACCAGGTTTTGTCATCTTTGTAGTTTAACAGCAATTTCTTATTTCGTTACATATTTCATTGTGGCTTCAACGTATAGCGGCCTCACGCACGAAATAGCGTGCAGGGATCAGACCGTAATGGTGCCCACAGTCACCGAGGCAAACGTACGTTACGTGTCAGCTGACACGATCAAACTTATGAGAGCGCCATGTAAATGAAAACTCATCAACGTGTTCGTGTGACGGGTACGCGCGACGTGTACGTGTGTAATCTGAGAAATTTAGATTTTTGCCGTGAAGCCGTGTCAGCTGAGTGCTCTCTCACCGCACAGTGTTGCCAAGCAGAACTTTTTAAAATCATTAACAAAATAACCTTATACAAATTTTAATTTTTATTAAATTAATTTAAAATCGATGTTTAATAATGTTAATTATAGATAAATGAACTATTTGCATTTGTTGGTTTTTGGCTTTGGTTTATTATACAATGAAAAATTGTTATTGACAACGCGGATGTGTGTAAAAGTATGTATGCAAACAAATGAATGGCAACATTGTGTTGATGCTAGCAAACACAGTTTTATGTTCGCAAGTTTGTTTACAAAACATACATACGGGCATAACTTTTGCTCAATTTGGTGTATCTCCCGTCAAACAGACACGGCATACGTACACGTCGGTGACTGTGGGCACCATAATCCTGACGATATGATGCAAACGAAATAGCTCCCTCTCTCTCGCTTGCGAGAACAAAAAGCGAAGAGCCAGCGCGAAACTGAAGCGTGAATAGCGCCCGTTAGATATCGACGAAGCTACACATACCTACAGAGTGGTATCGGTTCACTTTTAAATAAGAATTATTTTTTCGATTAGACTGATAGATTATTTTTGGAGTTACGGTTGATAAAGAGTTGTAAGTTTGTAATTTCTTTATCTGTTTTTACAGACATACGTATTTAAAATGGGTAGCATGGAAAGGGCTTGTATATCAGGATTTCTCTGCCGTCTGTGCTCTGAGATGCATAGAATTGTAATTCATATTTACGGAGATCAGGGTAGAAAATTGTGTTTAGTGGAGAAAATAAACGGATATCTGCCAATTACTGTACGTTCTTTGTTTTTTGATATTTGAAAAGAAACTACATATTTTTTTCAGATATCACCTACGGATCCATTGCCTAAAACTATATGTGAAACTTGTTTAAGAAGAGTGGAGCAACATTATGATTTGCTAATGCGTTTAACACGAATAAAGCAAGGCGACTTCCTTCGAATTAATCAGGTAGGTTGCGTAAAAGATGCGGTATACGAAAAAGATAGGTGACACTCAAATGAAAGGATTGGAAGGAACAAGTGTACAATGCGTTCATTCTTTTGATTAACAGTTGTATGCTTGAGGCTAGAAAATTTTCACAACTCCCCTTGTAATTTTTTCCAATGAACAAAAACTTTCTTGAAGAGTAAATGATCAATCGATCCTTTGATATGTGGTTGTTGATAGTTTAGCGTAGTTCCTTAATTGAAGTTATGAGGAGCGTTCGTTACGAAAACCTAACAAAAATTAGCCAGTAAAATAATTGAGAGAATAAGGACATTCGGATTTTGAACACGTTTTTTGTATTCAGTTTGTAAGATCCCACTTTTTTACATATTGTTCAACTAGTGAAGGCTTTTTAGTGGGCAGTGTTTTCAGTTTTCCTATAAATTTATTAAATTGAAGTAGCAGTATTTGACCGAGTTACAGGTGAGTAATCTAGGCTGTCTCTTAATTTGAGATTTCATTGCTTATTATTGCAAAATTTTCTCGAAGTGCCTGTGGAAAAAAGAAAAGTGTGCCGCCTTATAAGGCACCTGAATTAATGCGTGGCAAAATGGCGAGGCAAACTGGTCGGTCGGAGGCGTCTGAAAGTGCTTTGCTGTTGCCAGGCAAAAAAGCTGTCACGTCGAAGAAAATGTTTCTGGTGTTTATGAGCTGGGTAACGAAGGTTGTGGGAAGGAGGCAAACAAAAAATTGTGCTAAGAATGATAGTATGGAAGTAGAAGTAAGGTTAGGTGATTTTGCCGGGAGTTTTGAGACTAGCGGTAGCGTCGCGCCGTACTGCAACGGGAATAAAAAAGATGACAGACAAGCAGTTAAGCATCCGCATTAATCAAAGTTATTTTTACATTCCCAAGACAGCCAGTTCTGCGTACCGGAATGAACTGGGTTTGACCCGGCCAAGGGCTGTTGTTTCGGTGATCTAACCCTGTTTAGATCGGCGCATACCATTCGTCGTTTATCATCTCTGGAGCAATGCCTTGCAGCAGGGTTGCTCCATACTCTTCTGCTCAGGGCTGGAATTGAATCCAACCCTGGTCCAGAAACATTTTTTTGCTGCGTATGCCAGAGAAGGCTCCATCCAAACTCCACTTCGGTAAGGTGTAATTCGTGCGATGGATGGAGCCATCTTAAGGTCTGCTCAGGCCTTAAGACACACAAAGAGTGGACCACACGGTATGTGGCCCCGTGTTGCTTGCGCTCTCTAGCGCCAACAGCCTCTACGGTCCCCTTAACTGCACAAAGTGCACCGGTGCCTAGCACCGGCAGAACCTACACAGAACAACAACAACTATCTGATTTGGACTAAACCCAGTTGTCGCATTTGCTTGCGAGTTGATTTTCTATTGCAGAGTTGGTAAAGCTTCGTTTCAATCTCGGCTATTTGTTGCTGTACATTTCAATGAGGCTAACACCGTCTTATTAACACGCTCCGCCTGCCCATTTGCGCGTGGGGTTCTGACCGCTACCTCCTCATGCTGAACGCCATTCCCTGAGATAAAATGGGCGAACTCGCCTGAAGTGAACCCAGAGCCTCGATCTGTTGTTACTCTTGACTACTGGTGTCGTCTTGGTGTTACGAACAGCCTTCAGGATTCAGTATTTACTGAGTGCACACACAACCATCAGTATATGTAAATTCTCTTTTTTGCTTTTAGGGAACGGTCCTGATGGTCTAGATGCAGCGACCGCAAAGGAACTGGCTTTATCTCGTCTGACACATGGAGTTGACCCTCTGGTTTGCCCCCTTTCGCCTTATTAAGGCAACATTCTGGGCATGCTTCAATGCATGACTTTCCGTATCGCCGTAATCGGGGAAACCAAAAACGCTCTTGAAGTCATTGAAGTGTTTTTTCAAGAGCGAAGTGTTCTGCGTCATCGTGGTATGATTTTGTGATACGCCACCTTACTGCCCTTGGCACAACCAGTTGCTTACGCTTCTTTGTTCAGCTTCGCTACATTTTCTGCTGAAGTAAAATACTGGCTTGTACCACGAGCTTCGTTTTGCTACATCACTGCAGACACCCCCACAGAACTAGCGTCGGTATGGACTTCGTGATCTCGTACAGGGTCAAATAACGTTAGCACTGGCTGCGTGGATACAATATCCTTTACCGCTGGAAAGCCGTTGCTTGAGGAGATCCTCATTCGAACGTTGTTTGTTTCTTTAATAGCGCCGAAAGAGGTAGAGCCATAATGCTGTAGCTGGGCACAAACTTGCGGAAAACCCCAGTGAGGCCCAGGAACCAGGTACCGAAAATAACCGTTATTTTAATTTTGTCGAATCAAGAAATCATTAGGAAAATTTTGTTCAAAACAAAACTCAAATACACCGAAGTAATGCTTTTGGCACTTACTGTGCAAATCTGACTTTATTTTTGTTCTGAAGATTTTTTGTTTAAAATTATTGCATAGTCATTATTTTAGGATTTTTATTTTTTTGGTCATATTTGATCGATATTTTGTGATTTCTATTTTTTCGATCAAGTTTGATCGTTATTTCTACATTTTAATTTTTTCGATCAAATTTGATCGATATGTTGTGATTCTTATTTTTTCGATCAGAATAAACGCTGGATCTTGACCCAACTTACATATTTTAAGTACAAACTCGAATGATAGGTTATGCTGAAAATTTTTTATTAAGCTTCACAATGGAAATTGCTTCTAACTTTTCTTGCGATAAATTGTAACGCATGTCATTTAATATAATTTTTAAGGCGGAAAAGGCTCATTCTACGCTTACTTGGGTAGCTGGGACGGAGTGCAAAATACAAGCTAGCTTACGAAGCCATGGAAAATTGTATTTCTTACTCTCCCAATATTCCATTACGTTGGTTCCACATTAGTGCGCTTTCCGTGATAACTATTAATTTCTTCGAAGGCTTTCCGAACACTCATCTTCAAATGCTTCATCATCTGACGACGAATTGCCCATCTCCATTTCAGAAAGTCCAGCTCTTAACAGTGATGTTGCACTTTGCACAGATGTTTCATCAGTTAAAAAGGGCTCGGTATCTTCTAAAGGGGTAGGCACCTAAATTAATAGAATATCGTGTAAATTTCAATTATTACCAGGATTCATTAAAATAATACCTTTTGCATATTATGAAGTCGTAGTACTATTTGCTTTAATTGCTTTCGTGCTCTTTCGGTCTTTTCTTTTGTAAGTGTGCGCCTGAATCTAGGGTCTAGAAAAATAGCAGCCTCAAATGTCTCATTGTCTAGTAAAGATTTGTGTCTAAAATCTATGTATGCAATCAAAATTTCACTTTCACGAGTCTTGATTGCCCTTATTTCAAAACGTAGTTCCAGCCAAAACTTATAAAAATCGACGAAAAATAATTGGCTAGTCTGCAGAGTTAGCGTTAGTTTATAGCAGGGTGCCAGAACATACACAATGTTGCCAATCGTCAACCATTCACTTTCGTCCAGCTGTAACGATTGAACTGAACTCGCCATACAAAAATCCTTTAACTCCAGAAGCCTTTTTAACATTACATATGTTGAATTCCATCGAGTAGGAGTATCCAATGTAGGCTTTGACTTGTGCAATCCAGCGATTTTATATCTGAGATAAATATATGAAAATATCTGCCTTATGGTTGCTGTTGTTTCCGACAGGGTTGATGTATGGTGATGGAACGAATTTCCGTTTATCGTTAAACGACTCTGAAGATGACACAACGCACAACGCCGAAACCGGTTTGTCTTGAAACTAAACTTGACAAGGGATGACGGAAAGTCGCCGTCGTCGTCGTCGCTGTCGTTGCGCTTGCATTGTATGATTCTGTCCGCTGCTGCCTCTGTTCGTTGACGTCGTTGCTATCGCGGTGGATAGCTACCTGTTGTACGTGCAATGTCTGTTGTTACCGGTCCGCTGCCTGTTGTGAGTATGCTGAGTCAGCGGATCCCACGGCTATGGTAGTAAGTGAGCAGCGTTAATGGTTGTTTGTCGCTGCCAGTCCGTTGTCTGTTGCGAGTATGCTGGGTCAGCGGATCCCACGGCTTTGGCTGTTGGGCATGAATAGGAGTACTGATTACGTTCAGCATTGCCCTGAACAGGTGTTAGGCAGACAATGCTGACTGTGTAATTGTTGGCTAAGGTTGACGGCAGAGTACACGCTATAAGCGGAGCGAAGATTGAAGCGATAATATTTCTTGCTATAATCAAAGCTATCACATGTCAGAGTGTATGCTAGTAAAAAACAAAAAACAAGAAGAATATCAAAAATTCAAGCAAATTCATGCTATAAAGCAGTTCACAACATACTTTGTAGCTTCACGCTTCATTTATAGCATGAATACGCTTTGCTCTTCGCTTACACTCTGACATGCATCAAGCAAACACATAAGAAAATACATGATGCTATTTATAGCACGATATAGCTTTACTGCTTTGCTCCGCTTATAGCGTGTACTCTGTCGTCAACCTAACGTTTTGGGTTAACTTATATGTATTTTGTTTTCCAGTATAATCTGGACGTTCATGCCTAAAATAGCTCGATCACCGCGCGTGGCAATGTCTACTTTAAGACATATAATTCTCCTTTGAAGCTTCTCTGTTATCTCCATTTTCAGATTTTGGTATTTTTCCTCAACAAAGTTCATTACACTTTTTGAAGTTATTCTAGGCAACTTAAGCCCAACAAATATTGGATTTACTAACGTTTGAAAGGCCGTTGAGTCCAAAATCGCCAAAGGTCGTGCATCAAATGTAACAAGGTCAACACAGGCACCAATAGCATCGTTTGGGGGCATCTCTACAGTGAATTTTGTTTTTCTGTCAGCAACACTATCTACATCTACCTTCTGCTTTTTCGTATCTTCTTTATACTCTGAATGGACTCCGCTTTGTCGTCGTCAATAATCAAGTATTCGCGTATACAAGAATTTCGCTTGCGACCCATTTTTAAAATTTCAAACTCAGAACTTTTGAACACCTTTGACACGTAATTGATAACTTGCTAGGATTGTCATCGCCGAAAAGTTTTTAGCGTTTATTCTATAAATATAATATAACCTCAAATAAACTAATAAAGAATTAGATAACTTACTAATCGAATTCCCGTTAGGATGCACTTGGCAGTGAACTGTAAATATCACCTAAAGGCCCTCACTCACATTAGACTTTACCGGCCAACTATTTAGTATACAGTATGCGCACCCACCACCAACCCGACAATTTAGCTGGGCCAGAGCGTAAATAGTTGACCGACTAAAAAGGCTGCAGTGGCGGTACTCAAAACCTTATTTGTCATGCAAAGTAATAACTATGGTCGATGTGTTCATATGTGACTCATTGAACGTGGTAAAGAAAATGTTTCGTCTCACATCCATGAGTCACATATGATTCACAAAATAAAATAACGAAAATAAGGCAAATATATAAAAATAAATATACGTTGGGTATAAAAACCAAGTTCTGGCGTTTATTCTGATCGAAAAAATAAGAATCACAAAATATCGATCAAATTTGATCGGAAAAATTTCAATCCAATAATAACGATTATTTTTGATCGAAAAAATAAAAATCATAAAATATCGATCAAATTTGATCGAAAAAATTAAAATGTAAAAATAACAATCAAACTTGATCGAAAAAAAAAGAAATCACAAAATATCGATCATGACCGACAAAATAAAAAACACAAAATAACGATCAAATTTGATCTAAAAAATTTTAATTGAATCATAACGATTAAATGATGATTTTTTTTATAAAAATTATAACCGTTGTGGTCCCTGCCAGGAACTGACGAACCGTCGCATCGGTATATATATATTTACATAGTTAACGACGCGTCGTTGGTGATATTGGTGTTGGGAACTCGTTGATGCACTTCGTTTTCTCTGGTCCGGGTCGTTTGCCGTCGTTGTCGATCGTATGCCCAAGAAATTTACGGTTTGTGCCAAATATGTGCACTTTGAGGGTCGATGCGTCAAATTAGCTTGCTTCATAGCCTCCAGAAATTCACACAACACCTCACGTCCTTCTGACTTATCCTTCGTAGCGATGATCACCTCATCTACGTAATTAATAATCTTGCTCCGATTCGGGAGCCGCTTGATGATGTTGACGATCGTTTCGGGAAACACCATATGAGCATTGACCAGCCCTAATGGCATCACATTGTGCTCGTACAAACCTTCATGTGTCAAGAATGTGGTGTATGATTTCGACTTCTCCTCCAGCGGGATTTGGTAGTAGCCCGATGTCATATCTAATGTCGAAAAATTCCTACTACCAGCCAGGCGCGATAGTTGTTCCTCAAATATGGGCATTATAAAGTGTCTTCACCGTAACCTCTTTGAGTGCCCGGTAGTCGACACACGTCCGCTTTTCATCGTTTGACTTCTTAATCAATAAAATCGACGCCGCATTAGGAGAATCACTTTCTCTTATTATATCATTGTACAATAAGTTTTATAAAATTTCTGACAAAATCGGGCGTTGAGAAAATGGTACCTGGTACCGCTTACCTAGGATAGGCTTCGTGGTGGTCACTCCGATCGTCATCTCAGCGTCCTTACATTTACCAATCTGGCTGATGTCCTCTGCGAAACTTGTTCGATAGGTGTCTAGAAGATTTAGTAATTTTTCGCGTTCACCCCTCTCTAAGCTGTTGGGAATGTTGAAGTCGTCGGTGTTAACTTCATCTAATTGAAGTACGCCATCGTCAATTACCATACTATTCTGTAAAACATCACGACCCAACAATATATCGGACGGTAACATGTTGTCGTTAACAATATACAGCGTTGCGGGAAGCGGATTACCATATATAAATGCATTTACCTATACCTTGCGCGTGACCTAAACTTCTGACCCTCCGAAACCAATAAATCGTTTGTACGTCTCAAGACTCTTCGTACCTTCGGAAGCCTTTGTCCTAATTAATGAACACATGCTACCTGTATCTATAAACGCTTCGAAAGCCTTCCCATTCAACACCACCGTTTTCGTTAAAGAAGGTGATTCGACATTTGCCATTGGTGCGCTTATCTTCACCACAGTGGGTTTGTTGATACAGCTTTTTGCGTCATGCCCCACCCTTGAGTACACTATGCACTGTTGCTTGCGTTGTGGTCGCGGGCATTTCTTCGCGATGTGGCCGTACTCATTACAGTTAAAACAATTCGGCCCCGTTGACTTACCGCTGCCTTGACCTTCAGTTTTAACCTGCTGCTGATTGTGTAACGGAGCTGCCACAGTGGCCCCGTGATCGCAGTCAAATTCTTTAGTGCCCCAAGTAACTCATTGCAAGTTCATTTCCGTTTGTTGCTTTTCTCTTGTGTTTACTCGTATTTCCCCTCTTTATTCTTTGTTTCCTAATGTATGCACGTAGTGTATGCGTTTAACGTTACTACTGCTACCCTTTTTATCGCTTCTTTTGTTATTTTTCCTTGCTGTTTCTCGTTGTGTCGAATTTCTTCTTCCCAACCCGTTGTTTTTGATTCTCAAAGCGATCGTTGTGACTTTGCTTTTACTTCCAATAAAAGTTGTCTATCCGTGCCTATTCGTAGCTATTCATTGCTTTTGCTTTGAAAAAGCTCGTTGGGTCGTTGCTTTTGATGACCGTTGCTCTCTTTCCATTCACGATTTTCATTCGCCGCACTGCGCTCTGACTTTGCGCTGTCGTTTCTTTTTTTTTTTGTTGCCACGCTTTTTGTACTACTTCCCTCAAATGTTTATTATTTGTTGGTGTTTCTTCCCCAACGGCTTTTTTAAGATCAGTCCACAAGTTTTAAATAGGAATGAGGTCTGGTGATTGCGCTGTCCATTCCATAATTTCAATACCATTTTCCCGAAACCAATTCTTTGCCACTTTACTAGTGTGTTTTGGATCGTTGTCTTGTTGCATGGCCCATTTCATTGCCATTTCATCTACGGCATAAGGTAGAATGTTGGTTGGTAAAATATTCACGTACATATACTGATCCATAACCATTTCTATTAGCCGTATCGGACCAACTCCTTGATAGGAAAAGCATGCCCACACCATAATTGAGGACCCGTCATGTTTTTCTTGTATACCTTGGATCATATTCCATGTTAGGTGTAAGTCAAAGTTGCCATAAAATGCAGAAATTCACTCAATCTGCTCGCGTCTAAGCGTTCCGTGACTGTGACATGGGTCTCTGGCCACAGTGACATTCCCGCCAATTGCGCGGCAGACGAGTTGACAAGGAAAGGGACGGAATTACCTATGATAAATGTAAACAAAGTTTCAAGACAAAACTCATCGAGAAAGTGAATATAACGTGGGCCCTGGAACCCACCTGTCGGATTACCAGACAAGTTTGTCCAAAGGTTGATATAAAACGATCCAAAGCGCTGATTCGCCTGTACCGACCTCTTCTATGACTAATGGTCGGGGTAATAATCGGACACTGCCTTATGGGTACACACGGGAAGAGATTAAGATGCATAATTTACGATTTCTGCCGAAGTTGCAGGGACGAAAAGGAAGTGGAGAGGATCGCACACTATCTCTGCCACTGTTCCGCCCTGTCCAGGACTCGGAACCAATTTCTAAATGGGTATTTTCTAGACTGTTTGGCCGACCTGAACTCGACTTCTGTACTACGTAAGGCGGTATCACAATTTGATTGGTCAGCCTACCTGCGCATCCATGGACTTGCATGGTTGCAGCCGCTCTAACCTAACCTAGGTGGATGACTAACATATTCCTTTAAGTGTTGACTAACTCTGAATTGATTGAGAGTTGGCGGGTTTTAGATGAACACTCCTTCTCTGGCCATCGTTATATTGAAATTGCATTAAATTTTTCTATTACCAGCCCAAAAGTGCGTAAAAACCTAAAAAATACGGATTGGAGCTCTTATAAAAAGATATTTGAGGATAAGCTAACCATCGAACCGCTTACTACCAAATTGTATCGGGGATCTAGAGAACATGGTCAATGTCTTTACGCTGACCTGCTCAAATGCCCTAGGCCAGGCTTGCCCTGAACCTAAATAATAGGATAAATGTAAACCCCATTGGTGGTCACGTGAGTTGGAATCACTACGTAAATCTTGCGGGAAAAAATTCAACAAAGCCAAGAGACTTAGTCTCGAGCTGGTATGGCAGGAGTACCAAAAGTATCTCCAGATCTATAAAAAAAAAAGCTTAAAGGGTGTCAAAGAGATCTTCGTGGAGAAACTTCTACGGCGGCATCGGTGATGCTTCTGAGACAGCCAGGCTAAGGAAGGTTCTCACTGGATCCTCTAACCCGATAGGTTTATTACAAAAGCAGGACGGTTCCTGGACGTCAACGGGAAAGGAAACCCTTGAACTGCGATTAGATACCCACTTTCCTGGGAACACAACTGCGGAGCAAAGAATTCCTCCTTTTATTTCTTCCAACCCTGTCAACGTGCCTGTTTCGGAATAAAAGGTCAAATGGGCCATCCTAAGCTTTAAACTATACAAATCTGCAGGACCGAATGGGATAATCAGGGCTGTTCTGCAATCCGATTCCTATCGGAGTCGGAATTGAATCCGATCGTAATTGCAAAATGGTGCTCTGTAATCCTATCGAATTTGAATTATCGGATTCAATGTTCGAATCCGATTGTCGGGTGTAATTGGTGTTCCGTATTCCGATATATCGGAAATTTTCGTTTGAATTAATCCGACAAGGTTTGTGGTAACGGAATCAATACGTTTTTTCAAATTCCCGTTGTTTAAAGAGTGGAAAACTATAAAATGCAAGTATAAGCCATCGTTTTCAATTAAATAAATTGTTTAATATTAATTCATTTATTAAGGGGAAAGCAAAGGAATACTGCTCAAAGCGCAACGTTGCTTGATTTTATGGAACGCAATCCAGACATAGCCAAAGGATACACCAAGGGCGACAGGGTTGAAATTGAGCAGCAGTGGAAAGAGTTGGCTTCCCTTTTAAATAGCCAAGGCCCAAGTAAGGACGTCAACGGCTGGAAAAAGGTAAACTTTTCTACTATTTTAATAGAAGTTCTTACATGGGAATTTGAAATTGTGTATCTATAACAGACATTTACTGATTGGAAGTGCGAGGTACGGAAGAAATTGGCGCATAACCGCAGAGAATCTTCTGCAACTGGTGGCGGAGCATTCAGTAAACATGCTCTCACAGAAGCTGAGGAAACCCTTGCTCGCATAACGGGCATGTACACAGTGGTGCAGGGTATACCCGGAACAACGTCTTTCGGATTGGATGAGACGATTGCTCTCGAGGTGGAAACGCTAGATTTGACGGAAGAAGAAATGATGCCTTCAACATCAACGGGAAGAAAACGTCCACAGATAGGCACACTGATTTCGTCGACACCGAAAAGAAAAAAAGAAATGTCGTTGCAGGTAATATCTAGTTTAGATTACTCATTTATTCAGCATAATATTTTATTTCATTTGAAGGACTGCCTTAAGGAGTCACTGGACACGCAAAAAACATTTAACGCAAAAGTTGAAGAGATTCTCGAGACATTGGTGGAATCTCGGCACCAAAACACCATGGTATTGGAACGTTTCTGCAACGCTGTAGAAAAAATAAGCGAAACGTTGGATGCCATAAAAGAAGAACTGCACCAACAAAATAATATGTAAATTTAGTTTTATATATTTTAGTGTTTAAGTATGTATATTGAACTGTTTCCTTTTCTTTTAAGTTTTGTAAATATTTATTTAAAGAATGATTTATTTTTGGTTTTAGGATAAGTTGTTATGTAATAGCTAAATCAGAAATACACCATAAGTGAAAAGCGTATGTTTTCAAATATTTTTATCATTATCATTTATATATTTATCATGGTTTTTTTTTATTCAGAAAGTTTTCAAGTATGCAGTTTAGTAGCCCATTGAATTTCTGTAAAATAAAAAGTGTCTTTCAATTATATTAAAACTACCGTTGATTTTTGATAATTTTGTTTTTCGAGGTTGTTGCGCTTTCTTTCATATATCGCGTTTTATTTTTGCAAAGTTTGTTTAAACTTTTATTTACATATCATTTCTGTTACATATCGAACTATATTTGAAACGAAAATAAATAAACAAACATAAGCTCCAACTAATATCACATTGAATTTTGCACGTACTCCATGAGTGCAGTTGGGCACGTGAACATTCAAAGCAAAGTATCTGTATTCGTATGCAATAGACCTTTACAAAAATTATTATTTTACAAAAATGCTCATGTCGAACAAACTCTATGGAAGAAAATACATAAGCTCGTCAAAAAAAGCTTAAAAAAAATTAGCACGTCAAATTTAATTTTAACCTCTCAAATTGTTTGCTATTTCATTTCTAGCACGAACCCCTTCATTAATTATTGATGATGCTATTTCATCATCTACATGATTTTCGCCGCCAATATTTTCAAAATCTATATTTTCTGCAAAGTTTTCTTCATCGATGTCAATGTTGTAGAATCTGCAAATGTTGTGAAGTGCACAACAAACATTTATAATTTTAACAACTTTTTGTGAACTATAGTGCAAGCAACCAATTAAGCAACGAAATCTAGATTTTAATACACCAATTGTTCGCTCAACTAGATTACGAGCAGAAGCGTGTACCATATTAAAGTTATGCTCTGTTGAAGATGGAATTGGATTCCTAAACGGAGTTATCAAAAATGGTTCTATACCATAACCACTGTCACCTAATAAATAAAAACATCGTTCGCCACCACGATGCTTTCCCAGAAAATATTGATATGCATTGCTGAGCTTCCAGATGAAAGAATCGTGGCTTGACCCGGGGTGCGTTGCGTCAACAGCTTGAATCCTCATGTTGTGGTCACAAATCTGTAAATTATATTTTATATAAATTGCTAAACGACTTAATACAAACATACTTACAATCATAGCATTTATGCTGAAATAACCCTTCCTGTTGTAATATGAAGAAGCGTCTGTCAATGGCTTTATCATTTCGATATGGGTCCCATCAATACAACCGATTACGCCAGGAATCCCATGTTTGTTGAAAAAGTTAGCTTTGCACTGGCGCCGTTCATTTTCTTCAACATTTAGCGTGATCCACTTGGGGCACAGTTTGCATTCGAGGACGTTCAGCACACTACCAATAACTTTCGAGACAGTGCTTCGACCTAAATTTATGTTCGCATCTTTCCCTACTGATCTCTGGTAGCCACCTTCTGCTAAGAACCTCAATGTTGTAGCCAATTGAAGAAGAGGCGGAATAGAATTTTTGTGTAGGTACTGTTCCACTTCATTTAATATTCTCAAAAATGCATGTTTATTGAGTCGATATTGAGCAATAAATCTAAAATAAAGATTAAACCATGTTATAATAAACCAAAATTATGAATAGTTTATAGCTTTAATTCATTAAACTTACAATGAATCTGAGAGACTTAGTGGATTGCTGTGGTCACGTAAAATTCTCCTTTTTATTTTTTCCTCTATATTTTGTTCTCTAGTTTCAATTGCAATCGCAGCCACAAACCAGTAGGACATTTTATTGCACTTTTTATTTAATTTGGTAATAACAAGCCGTTTTATCACTCACAAACTAAAAAATCGCAATTAAATACAAATATAAACAATGGCCGCGCACAAAACAATTGAATTTTGACAGTTCGAATCGGATTTGTGCCTTGTTCGAATTTATCGATTCCGATAGGATTGTCGAACACCCTTTTGATTCCGAGTCGGAAATTCAATCCGATGCGGAATTAAATCCGATCGGATTTCAGAACAGCCCTGAATGCCTAAAGCCACTGGAAGTGTATGCAAAATGACTCTCTACTATCTTCAGGGCCTGTTTCAAACAGAATCATATACCGTTGGCATGGAGAAATGACATGGCCGTTTTTATTTCTAAAGCCGGAAAGGCCTCATTCACTAATCCAATGAATCTTAGGCCTATCAGTCTATCATCCTTTGCTCTTAAGGAACTTGAACTGTCCGATACCGTCGACAGTCGAGTACTGTCTAATGACCAACATGCCTACCGCAAAGGCAAATCTACTGAGACTGCACTCCATAGCTTGGTCGGCTATATTGAGAAGTCTCTCAGTGTCAAAGAGTTCTGTCTTGTAGCCTTCCTGGACATGGAAGGTGCCTTTAATAACGAGCTTCCAGAAGCCATAACTGGCGCCGTTAGGGATCTAGGAGCTGAATGCTCATTGGTTGAGTTTATCGGCCAGCTACTCTGTTGCAGAGTAGTAAGGGCTAAACTGGGTGCGAGCGAATTGTCGAGGTACGTATCGCGGGGGACGTCCCAAGGAGGTGTCCTATCCCCACTTCTGTGGAACCTCACCATAAATACGCTACTGCGAGTTAAGGATGTTGCCGCATACGCTGATGACGTCGCGTTCGAACTCAGGGGAAAGTTTCCGCAAACACTATGCGAGCTGAAGTAACGAACGCTTCGGGAGGTATCTAAGTGGTCCACCCGCTGCGGGCTTAGGGCCAGCTCAAATAAGGTGGAACTTGTACTCTTCACGAAAAAGTATAAAATGCCTTCGGTAACTCCACCGGTCCTAAACGACATCCGATTAAGTCTTTCTAAAAATTTCTGGGCGTTATTTTAGATAAAAAGTTGAACTGGAAAGAGAATATAGTTCAACGTTATAAAAAGGCTTGCATAGCCCTATACACCTGTAAGAGAGCCATAGGCAGGAAATGGAGTCTTAATCCCCGGATCTGTCGGTGGATTTTTACAGCGGTCGTCAGGCCAATTCTCCTATATGGAGTGATCGTAAGGTCGCCTGTTTCGGAAAAGGAAACTAACCTAAGGCTGCTCACGAAGGTACAAAGATCTAGTATGATCTGTATAAGCGGAGCGCTCAGAACCACGTCAAACGATGCTCTGAGCGTCGTCTTAGACCATCTGCCGCTGGATTTGACAGGACAACAGATGGCGGCGCTGATTGCTCTGCGATTAAGGGAAACATCTCAGTGGGACCCCGAAATACAGGGCCACGCTTGTATTTTAAACAAGTTTCATTTCATTCCGAGCAACACGGACCGCTGTGCTTCGAAATCGATTTCTGAAAACAGTTTTATGACGAGTATTCCCAGTAGGGAGGAGTGAAACCAAGAATCCAACACTCTGCCTGGTAGTATTGTCATCTATACAGATGGCTTGAAACTCGACCCTGCAAACCCTCCCCTGCAAATCTCCTTTAGGTTACCAGACCACTGTAGCGTTTTCCAGGTTGAGGTATCAGCTATTATGGAAACTGTGGTAAAGCTTGTGACCGGAATTCTAGGGAGAGTTATCTTCATTATTAGTGAGACCCAAGCCGCAATCAAGCCTCTGAGTTCCTTCACGTTTAACTCAAACATCACGCTGGACTGCCGCCAATCTCTGCAGGAGATGACCAAGCTGAACAGACTGTACCTCATTTGGGTCCCTGGCCATAGGGACATAGAGGGGAAACTGCATGGCAGACGAACTTGCAAGACAAGGTATGACCAAGCAGATTCTTCAGGATAAAGAACGCATTGGTATGCCTTTTGCCACTTGCAAACTGCTACTTAGAGAATATATATATGAACAAGATGACAATAGATGAAGTCAAACTACGACTTGCCGTACCTCTAAGAAGAAGTGGCCTAAATGGGACCGGAGACGCTCACGAAGAGTATACTCTCTAAAAAGAGAAAATATATGTAGCTTGGTGGAAGCTCTAACCGAGCACTACCTTATAGGGAAACACGCTGAAAGGCTGGGCGTACCTTTCGAAGATGCTGCAGGAGCTGTAAGAACTATGAAGAGGATGAAACGGGGTTTTATCTTCTGTGTAAGTGTCCTGCGCTGCGCAAAAGCAGGCTGCGGTATCTGGGATCACCGTTTCTGGATGACCTTAGTGAGGTTTCAAACACCGAGATTAACCGTCTGATGAAATTCATCAGCGAGGCAAATTCGATCAGCAAGGGGTAGCCATTCGGTGGATGGTGTGAATTGATTGTGGTAACATAATGCGCCATCTTTTTATGGCCTATGTGTGCTACTCCTACCTACCTACTTACCTAGAGTAGCCATAACATGTGGTCGTTTGCAAACTTGAGTCTTTTGTCAACATAATTTTTTTTTTCAAAGGGGAACTTTACGAGGACTCTGAGCAAACAATTTATTGTCTCGTAAACTTCTTCTGACTGTACATATGCACTTCACATGGCAAGCTTAACTCAACTTTAATTTGCGTAGCTGCCGCTGATGGATTTGCTCGACTAGTCCTTAATATGTGCTTCACAAGGGATGTCGATAAAAATTACACTTCTCTGTTGTGCAATGTTGTCCACGACCAACTTCAAAGAATTTAATTATGCGAGCACATGAGATAATATGTTACTATTTTTTAGATAATAATATTACTTACTTTTGAAAACCGTATTTATCAAATTTTCGAAGATGTTGTAAGAAAACTTAAACACTGCTGTTATTGTGCTCGCCTTTCAATTACGCTTCTCTGCTGTGCAAAGTTGTCTACGACCCACTTCAAAGAAATTAATTATGCGAACACATGAGATAATTTGTTACTATTACTACTAAAACTTAAACACTGCTGTTATTGTGCTCGCTCAAAATATAAAGCAAACTTAATGTTATTCGACCGTTGTAGTTTGCGAATATTACTGTTGGAAAACGCTTTGGCAAAAAGAAAAATTTTAAAAGGTTATCAATATCAAAACTGCAGTGGTAGACAGTATTTTCCACAGGTCACTGATATTATTTTGCTCGCAACTGTGTATACATTGCACACTTTGTAGAAAAAATATGAAAATTAAACAAAATTTTGTTTGCTGGGTTGGAGCTGCTGAAAAAGAGTAAAACGAAAAATTTAATTTTCTTTTTCCCTCCTACGTGTTTCAACGCATTTCGCGTCTTCCTCAGGGAGTCTGTTTTTTATTAAACAATAAACAATAAACAATAACATTAGTTTTAATTTCAATAACTAAATACATCCGGACTATTTTCTATGGACTTACAATGATTTTAATATCATCACCTCTCAACTCTTAGTTTTAATTTTGCTAACTTCTCTCTTTTTTTGCATTGTACTAATCACAACAAATTCTCTCTCATATTGTTTGTTAAACTAACGGAAATTCGTATTGAGTGCAAACCCCCACTTTTGTTGTTGTTATATTTAAATCGTTGAATTTTAAATCAAATAGCAAAAACAGGAACATATTCATTTAAACGTATCAATTTAATTTTTAATTTGGCTACATTTATTGGTCCTCCATTTTTGTTTACAACCTCAAAAATACGGTTTTGCAGCAGCGTCCGGTCCAAATCTTCCCAAGCCTCCTTAATGGCCAATATGAGCTCAAGTGTAGTATTGTAGAGGTGTCGTTGAGCTTTTTGCCCGTAGATTTTTCGCGACATGCACCCCCAAAGGTTCTCCACTGGATTCAAATCGGGACTGCATGCAGGCCATTTCATAAGAGAGATGTTGTGCTCTTCAAACCATTTCAGAGACTCTTTAGAGACGTGAATGGCAGCGTTATCTTGTTGAAAAATGCTATCTTCATCCATTTTATCTTCCAAAAATGAAATGAGAGCGTCGTCCAAAAATTCCGTGTATATTTTTGAGTTCATTTTGGGCGGCACAAAGCAAATTTTGGCTTTTCCTCTCGATGAGAAAGCAGCCCACACCATAACGCTGCCTCCACCAAAGTTTCTCTTTGACATACGGACGTCATTGCTACGCAAATCATGACAGTAACAACTGTACGATTCTGGGCCATCCAGGTTGAACTTTTTTGCATGTGCTCTTTTGCGAAGTCTAACCGAGCTTGTTTGTGGTGCGGCTTCAGTACAGGCTTGCACACCGGTTTTTTCCATTTTACGTTAGGTGACATGGGTAAAATGTGTGCAATGTGCCTTGTTGTTACCAGTAAATCGAACTTCTCCTTTATTTGAGTGGAGTTAAAAAAATGTTTTGTGGCTTCCGTTTTAATTTGGTTTATCTGATTTTTGAATTTAGATTTTTATTGCCTTTCATGGGCTTTTTTACGCCATAATTCTCACCTTTTTTTTTAAACGGAGCGCACCACTGCCTCTGATCTTCCGATTCTTCGCCTAATCTCTCGATTTGAGTAACCTCCTTTGTGGTACAGGTTGATTTGGACCTTTTCACTGTCGTTTAAGTAACTGCCTTTTGGCATTTTAATAAAACCTTAAAAAAAATAATATTATAAAAACTTATTTGCGCTTTAATAAACGAAAACTTACCAATCTTCAATTTAATTGAAAAAACTTTTTTTATTTTTAATCACTAACACGTTGTCGGCTTCTCTAATCAGATGCGTTTAAATGAATATGTGCCTGTTTTTGCTATTTGATTTAAAACGCAACGATTTAAATATAACAACAACAAAAAAAGTGGGGGTTGCACTCAATACGAATTTCCGTTAGTTTAACAAACAATATCAGAGAGAATTTGTTGTGATTAGTACAATGCAAAAAAAGAGAGAAGTTAGCAAAATTAAACCAAGAGTGCGTTTATACGTATATGTATGTGCACACTTAGCACTAGTTTTTAAATATACTTATGAAGACATATTTTTGTCATTACTCTTATTTATATTAATTCTTATCACAGCTGAGTATGAGTTATTTGTTTTGTCCACATCTTCTTAAAAATTCATCGCGTTCTCCAATTTTTGCTGTATGCGTAAGCTTTCCAACGTCATTCTCCTCCTTTCTCCTTTCTCGACGTCTAAAATCCTCGTATTCGCGAAGTCAGCTGTATGTTTATGTTTGGTCAGGTGTTGAGCCAGGGCTGTTGTCATTTTCATATTTCTTTCGTCCGCCTTATGTTCGCCAATCCTTATACCCAACGCTCTTTTTGTCGTGCCTACATAGCATTTATTACAATTTTCGTCTTCTTTTCCTTTGCATCTTATCTCGTATACCACATTGTGTTGTTGCTCTTTTTCTCTTTTGTTTTCGTGAGTATTCTTCTCAGCGTGTTATGTGGTTTGTGAGCATAAATAATATTTTAATTTTTAATAATTTTCCTAAGTGCCTTATTATTTGTTAGGCCTGGTATGTATGTAAGTCCAATATATTTTTTGTTTGTGTTTTCTATGCTTTCTTTCCTGTTGTTGCGTGGAGTGCGAATTTTGTTTGCCGTTGTCTCTATTAGTCTTTGTATTGTTGCTTTAGGGTAGCTGTTTTTCTCTAGTATGTATATTTTGTATTATCTTGTTGTTCTTTGTTATGAATTCTTCGTTACTAAGTATGTGTATTTTTCAAATCGAACTAGTAGCTGTATTAATTTTTTGCTTCCATGGATGATTGGAGTGAAAATTGGGGAGACAATTTTTATTATAGTTAAAATATGAAAATTAAACAAAATTTTATAAAACTTTTAAAACTTTTAATTATAGTTTTTATAAAAACTCGAAATACACAGTTGTATAACTCATTAAATTTTAGTATAATGAAGAGCAAATTCCTAGTACCTAAAAATTTCCGTTGATTTTTAATAATTTATGTACTGACGGTGTCACGCATTTATTTGCAAGTAAACTGTGAAACTGTATACTTAGATTTTTTTTAGAAATTATGTGGATTTATCGGTGTTTGCTATATAGTGCCCTAGGCGACATTTATAGAATAATATCAATCATAAACCAAACAAGGGAATACTAGGCAAAACTGTTTAAATGTCGTGCACCTATTATTTTTCAGGAAACTGTATATAAGCACATGTACATATGTACATATGTAAATTAACACAGAAATAATTCAATTGTTTTCCATTTTTCAATTATTATTTTTAAATTTAGATTAGTTTTTTTGATTGCTACAATTAATAAAAATATGTATATTCATAATTGTAAAGGATAAAAAGTCTTAGTGTCATGATTTTTTGTTTGCTCAACATAAATACTAAATCTTTATTTCGTTTTTTCGAACTTGAATTTTCTTCACTGTATCTAATGCCCGTCAAATTAACTTTGCCACTGTTTTGATCATTTGAATGACCCACTCTATTCAAATATTTTATTAACGAACTGAGACATCATACCACCCCGTGCGAGAACAATTCTCTACGATAGTGGGTTCTACGATAACATGCGGTTTGGCCCTATCCCCCGAAGGATGCAGAATGAATTGCCGGCAAAAATCGAGTCCGACGAGGGATGATCCCCGAATGATTTTTCCATTCGGTCCTCGCGCTTCGTCGGGATGAACAAGGACCCCACAGTGAACCAGAGCTTATCGACCCCCGTGACCAGGTTGCAGGACTTCAGGTGCTCCTCCCACTTGTTCCGCTTGTTCTGGTCCGCCAGCCTCTGCATCGTCACGTTCAAATCCCTAATATAGAGATTACGGGGATCGGAGTGGCGAAGGCGGTCACGTTCATTTTCTGCCCCATCCCCTGCCGGGAGGAAGCGAGCCGCAGCAGACGCAACCATCTTGCGGAACTTCTTTTCGCATTTGCGAACGTCGGTGGGTGTAGGAAGAGCACTGAAGGCGTTCTCACTGAACTCTGCGATCTCGACCCAATCAGCCTTTTTAAAGTTGACATAGGTTCGGTGGTCCGCGGAGACAAAATCAGACCTGCGCTAGCTATGTCGAATCGTCTATCTGCTCTGCCAAATCATTTCCCCTACGATCAGCTGGTAGGCTTGAGTGCCAGAGATCGTGGTGCGCGTTAATTTCACCTACTACCAATCGGTTTTCACCTCTGAGGAGCGCACCTATGTATGTCAGGGTGATATTCTGCCGGGAAGCAGGTGACGGAGTATATGAACGTTCTTCCGGGAGGAAACCGCCTCGTCTCCCTATTTTGCTTTTGTCATCCTTCTTTTTGGTTTTTTTGTATATTGTTTTTTTTTATTTGTATTCATCTTTTTTCGCGACCGCTTTCTCGCCGAGGCGATTCGTACGGTCTAGGCGGTTCTACATACAGGAATGACGGGTTTCATCTGGCTAAGGACTGTTGTTTCCGCGATCTAACCCTGTTTCGCAGCAGGGTTGCTCCACATCATTCTGCTCTGGACTGGCATCGAGCCAAACCCTGGACCAGAAACCTATTTTTGCTGCATCTGCCACAAAAGGCTGCATCCGAACTCAACTTCAGTAAGGTGCAATTCGTGCGACGGATGGAGCCATCTTAAGGTCTGCTGAGGCCTAAAGCCCTATAAGGAATGGTCCACAAATTATGTGACCTCATGTAGTTCGCAACCTACGGCGCCCATAGCCTCAACGGCCCCCTCAGTCGCACCTAGTGCACCGGTGCCTAGCACCGGCAGAACCTCCACGGTTCAAAGGAGCACACCCAGCTCCGCCTCTCGTGTGGGGACTTGCCGGCAGCTCCCACACGGGGATGCGGCATCAGTCAGGTGCAAGTCGTGCCAGGGCTGGTGCCACTTTCAATTTCGCGTAATAGTCTGTCTTTGACTCGATTATCCTGTATGCTGGCAACAATGCGATCTCTTATTTACCGGTCTTTTCAGTTTGGACTTAGCTTCCTATGCGTCGAATGATTCACACGTTTCTTGATTTCTCGTAAAAAACAGATTCAAACTAACGCTTTCATTTTTAATCGGTACAAAGTACGCTTCCAACCTGCTAAGTCCTTGGCTATAAACCTTCTTTCCATCGTCGGTTAATCCCAACGTGTTGTACACCTCAACGCACGCTTCACCAATGCAGTGTAACAACACTGCCACCTGTACTTCGTCAGTCATCTTGTTCGTGCCTGACGCAATTCGATATATTTCGAACAGTTGCTTCCATCTCGTCCATCCTGCTGAGCTCTACTTCGGTAATCGTTGTTGTTGTACTCGAATTTTATCTATTAGTCACCATTTATTATTATTATTATTGTTTTTTTTTATTTGGTATATTATTTTTTTCCTTCCAAAGCTGTAGCCAACTTTTACTCTGCGTATTCCGTTGCTTGCGTTAGTTTGCATCCAATGTCTTGATTTCGTAGTAAATTTTGATTGGATGAAATGGTAGAAGAAGAAGAGTGGTCAACACGCAAAAAACACGGTTTGCCAGATGGCATATTTGAGCAACTACTCGCAAATGGCCGTTTTTGATATGAAATATTGCTACAGGATGTGATAATATTAGTAATAAGCAATGCAAAATATATGTGTACTGGAATTAACTGGTGATTTTGTTCATTTTCCGTCTCTTATTTGGTTAACTATCACGAATTTCGTTATTTAATTTGTGAATGAGCCCTTCCCAATTAGTTTCCTTGGATACCGTGTTTCGGAGATTTTTAAGTCGATTTAGGGTAATTTGGGGGGCGCTGATTACGAAAATAATATCAGTTTTGTCCAATTAGCTCTAGTTTTTCAGATAAAGACTTTTAAATATTTCACGAAAAAACTAATTAAAAATACCAATATGGATTTAAATTATATTTTTATTGCGCGCCTGTATAAAAATAATACAAAAATAAAAAAAAATATATTATTTTCATTAATTAATTTTAAAAAAATTACAATTGATGTCGTTGCTCAGGACAATACCGTATTAAGTTCCAGCAGTAGTCTGCCATCATGTGGTCGTCCCATCGATCTTGGTATCTTTCTTCCATTATTTTTATGTCCTGGTGGAACCGTTCACCTTGTTCCTCACTGTAATCGCCTAGGTTGTCCGGGAATTTGTCCAAATGACAATGTAAATAATGCAATTTAATGCTCATTTTAGGTCAGTTTGCGAAAATTGAGAAGCATATCAGCAACTAGTTTTGTATAGTCTGGTGATTTATGATTTCCCAAAAAATGTTTGACTACATTAACAAAGCTTAGCCAGGCTCCAGATTCAATTTGTGACATATAGTTTAAGAATTCAGTGTCTTTTAGAAGGGTACGAATTTGAGGACCATCGAAGACTCCTGCTTTTAATTTTTCCATACTAAGGACTGGAAATTTTTTGCACACATATTCGAAACAGTCACCTGTCTTATCAAGGGCTTTGATGAACTGTTTCATTAGCCCAAGCTTGATGTGAAGTGGTGGAAGAATGATTTTTTCTCGGCTTATCAGTTGGTCATGAACCACATTTGCTGTTCCTACCTCCATATTTTCTCCCACCGGCCAGTCCTTTCTAATCCAATGTTCATTTCTTGCACGACTGTCCCATAAACATATAAAACAGGGGTATTTAGTATATCCACTTTGTTGGCCAATAAAAATTCATCATCTTCAAGTCCACGCATACTGACCACTTATGTTGTGCATACAAAATCTTTGCTAAAACAATTTTTACATTTTCGTATTCTTCTTTTAGTTTGGTACTATGACCGATTGGAACCGAAGCAAGTTTATTTCCATTGTGTAGCAACACATTGAGGAATAATTAAATAAATACAACTGGAACTGGGTCATATAATTTTTTTCCATTAATTTCTTAAGATTCGTTTATCTCAAGAACTAGAGCCAATCCAAAAAAAGTAAAAATACGGTTCGTAAGCCTGCTACTAATGTTAATAAAAACTATTAACAAAATCATGGCCGCAGGCTTTTTTTTTTAATTTTTTTTACGCAGTGTTATTAATCAAATTGGGCTCTTGATTTTTTAATCTGGCGAGGTGCTCTAAACCGTCTATCTCCAACGATTCATCCTCATCTGTTGGTGCTACTTCGTTCTCAATTGTTAACAAAGATAAATATGGAAGTGAATAATGTTAAAAGAAAAAAATTATTCCCCATACCTTTTTGAAAAGAAGGAAAGAATAATTGCCTATTGCCTATTAGTTCGTCAATTTCAATTAAAATGGACATCTGTTTTGTCAGCACCAATCCAAAACCAAAACGCCGTTCTCGGCGACCATCTTTTGGAACACGAACATTAAGCACAATTATTGGTTTGATTTGTCTAAAAATAAAAATGAAAATATTCGCTATTCGGTTAATAATTAATATGTATTTTATAACCGTCAATTTTCACTATTTGAAATAATCGAGACAATCCATTCCGATTTTCATCGTGTAAATGTTGTTGTTGTAGCGGCTAGTCGCGCCCCGTAAAGAGCGGATTCACCCATGGTCGTTGTCGTCGAACTCATCTAGGGGGAGGCCCAGGAAACGTGCAGTTTCGACAGGGTTGGACCAGAGGGAGAGCGGGGTTAGATGAGTGGGTTTGAGAGGGCATGTGAATAGGTGGTTGGTGTCGTGCGGAGAATCTCCACATGCCAGACGTGTGTTGGGTATGTCGGGGTTGATTCTGGATAAGTAGGAGTTGAGCCTGCTACAGTATCCAGATCGTAATTGTGCCAGAGTGACGCGAAACTCACGGGTCAGCAGGGACTCCTCATCTGCTACAGGTGGTCATCGTGTAAATCACCCATACTGGTTATCTATTCTCGTTGTTGCCAATGCCACTTTGTTGCAAGCGAAACGAGAAGATGATTCACCGTAACCTTGTGCGTTATATTAACATCAGTTGATGTCAGGAATACAATTTTCTCAGCAAGGTTCTAGGTAACGCCTTTACCATCTATCCAGAGGCCGTGGTCTAAAAAGTTGTTCCTTACCAATTTAATAAATTGCGGAGCATCCGCAAAAACAAACACCTTTTCAGAACAGACTTTCTTATTCATCATAATGAAGAAAAATAGATTTTAATTACCACGGCTTTTCTACAGTTACCCCAACTTCTGTAAACAATCCGCGATTCCCACCTCCCAGATCGCTTACCACTGCCACCACAGTAAAACTACACCCTCTTATTTATGCTATTATGTCGAAAAGGATTTTGTAATTTGCTGGTCCAAATCAAAATATACTGGTTGTTTCCACTTTCCCATGAGACCTAATTACATACATGTATTAAATTTTAAGTATGAACGAAATCTATAATTTCAAGACAATTATTTTGAAGGAACCTCTGAGCATCGCAGCTTGTACATAGTTGGCGGGAGCGAGAGTTGTGTCCAAAGATTTGTTGTAGCAGTGCCTTTTTTCATCTTCGTCTCATCATAGCTCAAAACACAAACGTTAGAGTATCACTGAGTTGAGTAGTAGCAACCAATAACTTCAGGACCGCAGCAATAATTCCAAGAGATATGTCCAGTTTATGTGCAAATTTCTGCAAAGTTCGTATGGATAGCAAAGAAAAACTTTTTCGACGAAGCAAATTATGGGCTCTCTCACTTGCAGAGTACAACGTAATTAACTGCGTTACATTGGTTTCGGACCACGTAAATGGGTTTTCGCCTCTTTTTATTCGGTTTATTTGCCCCGGAGGGAAGAGTGATTGGACTTTCAGTTCGATTTGTTGGTTTTCGAACGTTTTCTTCTCGAGCTTTTTCTGAAGTTCTGCAATCATTTTTCTATCAACAAACAGTTTTCCGTTTTCAATCGTGCACTATATATGTATGAAATATTGGTTCAATAATATCTTTTATTAAATTTTGCACTTAGATATTCGCTTCCAGAGATCCTTTTTAAGTTTTACTAAATTTAAGTACATTTATTAAAATAGTGTGTTTCTATTCAAAGTATAATTTAAGAATATGGTAACACCAAGAACTGTTCCATCTACGTCATTATGATGGCGAACATGAACGATGTCGTAACCTTGTTTTCTATGAACTTTGACTACTTACAACATATTCATAACAGTTTAACTCCAAAGAAATTTCGCCACCAAGTGTCTATTACTAACCACTTTTTATTTTTGTAGAACAGTGCTTTTTTATGAACCTATGTATATTTCTTTCTTTGATTATACAATAATTCTACATTTGTTTTGTCTATTTCAGACCCAAAAAGCATTGTGTAACATTGGCGAAGTTTCAAGTACAGATGTTTCTGAAGATGAAATTTGTGAAATTAATAGCCCTCAGACAGAGCCTTCCGTTTCTGACACCTTAATAATCTCTGACGCGCTGCGAATACCTTCATCCATTTCATCTCAAGTGTCATTCTCTGATGTCACGCAAGGAACGACTGAATATAATCGCTAATTTTAGAAGTAATAGAACATAGAAATGTTTATATATATATATATATGTAGGGACAAGATTGCGACATAAGTTGTTTTGTAGAGATCAATCGCAGACTGTAACATAGTGAAATGAATATCTATGAATTAACAAGATCAATGCTTACTATGTATGTACATACGAAATTAGCTGATTAAAAACAATTAAAAAGATAACTGAAATAAGTATATATTTAAATAGTTTAGTGATTCAGGCCCGAGCGCACGGGAGGTTTGGGGGTCAAATGTTGTTGGTGTTAAAAACAGTCAAACATGATGTCATGACATCGGCAATAAGCCAAACGCACTGTCTTATGCCTTCGGCGACCAGTCAATCAAAGTGCGCCCTTGCTTCGTGCGCTAACACTTGAAACGCTTCTTTGCCGAAGTCAATATGCAACAGCGAAATGAAAAAGAGCTTTGTAAAAAATCAAGTTTATATTGCGAAATAAAACAATTTTACTAATTTATTAATTTGGTACATATGTATATGCTAAATCTTGTAAAATAAAAAGAAAAACGTCGAAATTATTTTTTACAAACGTAAAGTAAAAACATGTTCGTATACCGAAATGCAAGCTCACAGCCAAAATGATGCACAGATGTTTACCGTTAGCGGCGACAGCTTGGCGTCGATTTTTGAATGTAAAGTAAATACTGTTATAAATGTGAGCAATCCTGGAATAGTATTTGATAGTTTTGACATTTTAGTATTGTCATTCAGAAAGTGTAGTTCAAAATGGGTCGCCAAACAAGCATTGAAGTGCGCGAATTAATACTAAAGCATTATAAAGACGGCAAAAGTCAACGCAAAATGCGGAAATGGTGAAACTGAGTCAAGTAACTTAACTATTCAGCATATCATTGAACGTTATGTTCGTGAAAATCGTGTCGCAAACAAAAAAAATCGGCTCATAATAAAATATTTAACGAAAGTGATTTCCGTTGGATTGTACGGAAAATACATGGTGGAGGGCATGTAATGGTGTGGGGATGCTTGTCGTCTTCTGGAGTCGGAAATTTGGAATTCATCGGTTGTACTATGGACAAGAGTGTGTATCTAGATATTTTGAAACGAAATTTGCTAAAAAGTGCCGCGAAATTAAATATTTCCGACAACTTTCGGTACTATCTATGATCCGAAACACAAGTCAGGAGTTGTGCAAAGTTGGCTTATTTGGAACTGTCCGCACATAGTACAAACACCAGCACAGTCTCCAGATTTAAATATAATCGAGCATCAGTGGTCAGTTTTGGAACGAGAGATTCGAAAATACGAGATTCGAAATAAAACCGACTTGAAAAACGCCCCTGCAACCAGTTATAGATAGTAATGGGTATCCCACAAAGTATTAATCGACCTAATATTTTAGTTGTGTCCTTAATAAAATTGCAATGAAGTTTTTTTTTGTTACTGCCTTATTTTCGCTGTGAGGTGCAATTTATTACTGAAGTTTGTTTTTGTTGTTGATTAAATAGAATAACTATACAATCTGAATTTTTAAAGCAAAAATGAAATGTGTATATCTGCCGCTGTTAAGTGGTATTTATATTTTTCGGAAGATGTATTTAGTTTTCAGGTAATACTTGTTTTACTATTTCTTATACGGTTGCATCACTTTGGCTGTGAGCCACTCAAAATTATCGCGCTGGTGTTCCATCATCAACTTCTTTTAATTTAAGTAGGCTTAAAGTCAGAAAATTGCAGCACATTCCGATCTCTGCTACGCAGTTTACTGGAAAAAGATTGCCACATGTAATCTTACATTTTTTGGAATCTTTGAGGATAGACTGCAACTACTTTATCGGCCACTGCTACGATGGTGTAAGTGCAATGAATGGAGAATTTCACGGAGCACAAGGAACAGTACCGACTGTCGTGGAAACGTTTGGCCGTCCTTGCTGCATGCAACATTGTTCCGGCCAGAAACTCTATGTACCATTCAAACTTTGTACACTTGTACAATTTCTAAAAAACGAAAACCTTTAAGATGATTCAGGGACTAAATTCAAACAATCCTGTGCCACGAGGTGGGTGGAACGTATGTACGTATCAGTTAAAATTTACCCCCACTTACAATCAGCAGTTATAAGCGCCTTGGAAAACATCTCGAATACCTGGACAGATTTAAAAACAACGAGTGCAGCGTTTCAGCTTCGAGCAGCGATTAAAATCTTAAATTTTCAATTTTCGTTGCAAGTGCTCGATTCGATTTATTCTCTAGCTTTATCATTCAGTCGAGTTCTGCAAGCTGAAAATCAAGATCAACTTAGCTAGAGTTGGTAGAAGCATCGAAAAAAATAATTGATAGCCAGAAGAGAGAATGCAGAAATATTTAATCAAGATTTTCCAAAAAGTGGGTTAGACTTGTAAATATGATATCGAAGTGAAGAAACCCAGAATAATGTCTCGCCAGACTCATCGGTGCAATGTGTTGACTAATGACATTAAAGATTATTAGCAGATTTCCACTTAAATACCATATCTGGATTTATTCGTAACTTATCGTGAAGACCGGGTTTTAAAGCACCGTAAAATACTTTCGAATTTCATATGCCTTTTTCCATAACTCCCACCTCTAGATTAAGAAGCCTGTAAGCAATTGTTTGAAAAATACTCTCCGATTTTGAATGACGGTTGTGCTGTAGTATTTGTCGATGAAGTAAAACTTTGGCGAAGACGAATTTTGGATAAAATTATTAATTATGGCGGCCGACGTAGCCGAGGTTGTAGCGTATGCGCGCTTCAGTCGGTGGGTTCCGAGTTCAAATCCTGGCCGGGGTAGATAACATCAAAGATTATAGAAATAATTTTGCCTAATAGCGGCCGCCGCTCGCCAGACAATGCCAAATCTCCGAGCTGCCATAAAAAACAATTCTCACAAAAAAACCGTTCGGAGTCGGCGTAAAACTGTAGATCCCTCAATTTGTGGTACAACATCAAGATGCACACCACAAATTGTGCGGCCTAAATCGCTTAAGTGGTTATAGCGCGAATTAAGTAATTAAGTAAGTTATCCATAATTCTATGAAAGCACTTGATGTCGGCAACGAAATGCTTTCCCTAATGTTCATCAAATCTTGCTTATAATAGCTATTCTAACAGTAACGACAGCGACGAACGAACGTATTTTTTCAATTCCGCGTCAACAGGAAAATATAACTTAACATTGAAGGAAACGTAAAAGTTGATTAAAACGCTGCGTTGGACGACTTTTTTCTCGCCCCGACGAATTTGCTAAATGAATAATTCTTTCGAAGTTTTGTAAATATAACTTATTTCTATTTATGAATAATGTAAATACATTTTTTTTCAAATCCATAAATAAATGGGTTTCATTGAGGAACTTCTTCCATTTTATAAATACCACCGATACCACTAAGAGTCTGGAAATTATATTAAGCCCCATAAGTATTCAGTAGAACGCCGGGAATGCCGGTCTAATAGCAGTAACTAGATAATTTCGGCCGAAGTCGAACCGTGCATTTTCAAGGTCTAAAATAATGAATAATTAATAAATCTTAAAAACATTAAAGCTTTTATATTACCTTTACTAAACAAGTTTTTATTAGTTTAAATCACATCCATTTGACTTCATGATATAAAAATACATATATATTTTTGAAAAAATAACAATACAAACTTGATACCTTTATATAGCAAATTCATAGCACCATGCAAGTGATGCCGTATATCGGAATAATGCTAAACTGCAACACTGAATAATTACTCACAAAATGGAGGAGAAGACACCCATTTTAAAGTAATTTTTTCACCAGAATAAAAATGTCACATTTTCTTGGCTTTGAAGAAAGTATTCAATTCGTTATGCAATGAATAATTTCTTTGGATATTATTACTGCAAATCACATTGACTTTCTTCCAACGAGAAAAATATTAAATGTTAAACTTTATACAACTTTTAAATGAATACAAATTTACAAATTTTGACCAAAGTTCGGTTTGTTTTTGGCTGAAGCCGAACTTGGCCGGGGTCGAAGTTCAGTAGTTCTGTAGATGCCAATATTCAAAAATGTTACAACTGCGCTGCAGCCGATATACATAAAAAAAGTACCCGTTTGTGAATTAATAAATAATAATAAATAAATAAATAAAAAAAAATATTGGTTAAAATTCGTTTTTTTTGGCGAAAACGAACCGAAACTGTTTATTAATCGTCACCTCATTTGCGATAGCAAATACTTCCCCTACCTCAAGAAGTCTGAAAACACCCCTGCCACAATGCTTTGCTCCATCTTGGAATCGTCAGTTTATACATATATGGTGATTCCAGGCGGACATATTGAAACCTCCATCCCATTCGGATCTCAAGAAGACTAGAACCCCAAAGGCCTATGGAAGTCTATTTCAGGCTACATATAATATGTGCCATGTCTGATCGTAGCGGGAAGGGGAGAAAACTACTATGTCCTTTCATCATTTCCTTCCACAGGCCCAGTTGTCGGAGCCTTACAGGTTATATTGATGCGGAATGCTTATATGAAGATATATAAGCAGGAGATATATTATAACATTTAGGGCATCAATGCCTCGTCATCCCAATGCACGCTCGTCTACCTTGCTTGCCTAGGTTATATTGGTTACTGTTATGTAAATCAATTATAGTTTTAAGTACATTAAAATACAACCCTGTAAATGAATATGTAACTATCAAGAAATAGAAATATACAGTCGTCAACGAGAAGTCAGACATGTAACATGGTGTCAGGTGTGACTTAAAAAAAATGGAGAAGCAAATTATCACAATGGCAGCGAATTTGCCACCATTAAACACAAAAGCCAACAACTTATCGCAGGAGTGGAAAAATTGGAGCAACCAATTCAAAGTTTTTCTCCTGGCTTCCAGTTTGGAAGAACAGTCGGATATACGCAAAGTGGCGATTTTACTGCACCACATGGGCGCAGATGCCTTCGAAATATTTAATTCTTTAAATTTGGATATAGACAGCGTAAAATATAATGACTTGTGGGAAAAGTTCAACGAGTACTTTATTCCCAAGACTAATATTGCAATGGAGCGGCACAATTTTTTTATTAGACGACAAGCGCCAGACGAAACATTAAGTCAGTATGCAACAGCTTTACAAAATTTGAGTGCGACATGTGATTTTGGTAACCTGCGGGAAGACCTCGTTAAAGACATTTTTATTTGGGGATTGTCGCCAAACTTCAAAAAGATCAAGGAGCGCCTTTTAAGCGACGGTGAAATTAAATGGCAAAAAGCATTCGAAATTGCCAGAAGCATTGAAATGGCGAGGGAGAACGCAGCAACAACAACAACAAAATCTGACGAGATGGTAGCAGCGTTAAAAAGTAGGGGCAAAGAAGATAAAAGAACAACGCAGGCGTTCCAACAGCAGAAGAAACGGACATCAAGTGAACGATGCAAAAAATGTGGTCAGATACATCGTGTTAAATGCCCGGCCGAAGGTGCTATTTGTCACATACATATGTAAAAAACCGAATCATTTTGCTAAAATGTGCTTTTCGAACAACAACAAACAGACGGAACAAAGAGGAAAGAGAAAATTCGTTGGAAATATCAACGAGGAACAGACTGGGATTGTGGAAGATGAATTCTACAACGATTTGTTCGTGGGCCAGCTTCAAAAAACACAGCCAAAAGAGAATATGAAAGAGTGGAGCATTGATGTGAACATAAATGGATGCAAAGTCAACTGTCAAATAGATACGGGCTCGCAGGCGAATCTGATGTCGGTAAAATTGTTTCAAGAATTAAATGTATATAAAATTAATAAGGTAATGAACAATATTGTAACGTTCAGTGGTGAAAAGCTTCCAGTACTAGGGTGCGTTGATTTGAAAGTGTGTTTTGATAGTGTGGCATATTTTGCGAATTTTTACATTTTAAATATGGATTGTAAAAGTGTTGTGGGTTTAGATTTGGCAGTAAAAATGAATTTAGTAAAAATAGTAAAGTCGATAAAATACGAAGATATTTTAGAAAAGTACGTTGAGGTATTCAATGGTTTAGGTCAATTGCAAAATAAATGCCATTTGCAGTTAAAAGAAAACTGCCAGCCTGTCGTTGATCCGCCGCGTCGCATACCTTTTGGTTTGTAAGAGCCCTTGAGAAAGGAACTGGATCGTATGAAAAGCTTAAACGTTATTGTTGAAGAGAGAGAACCAACAGAGTGGGTGAACTCCATAGTATTGGTCACAAAAGCCAACGGGAATCTAAGGCTTTGCTTAGATCCGCGAAATCTTAATAAATTTATAATTAGGCCTCGATTTTCATTTCCGAATTTAGATGAATGTAAATCTCAAATGAGTGGATCACAATTTTTTAGTAGCTTAGACGCGAATTCGGGATTCTGGATGATACCTTTAGATGAGGAGTCATCTAAGCTTTGTACATTCAGCACTCCTTTTGGTCGCTACAAATTTTTACGTTTGCCATTCGGAATAAACTCCGCGCCAGAAATTTTCCATGCTGAAATGATACGTCTTTTTGGTGATATAAAAGGTGTTATAATATATATGGACGATTTTCTTATTCATCCACCAAGTGAAGAACAGCATAACAAAATTCTAAACAAAGTCTTAGATAGAGCTCAAAAGGTGGGTCTTAGATTTAATAGATCTAAATCGAATTTATTTAAAACTGAAATAAAGTTTATAGGACATATTTTTGGTAAGAATGGAGTACGGCCAGATGAAAATAAAATTAAATCTGTAAGTGATATGCCAGTTCCAACAAATGTTCCAGGCCTTCAACGTTTTCTCGGGATGGTTAACTATTTAAGCCCTTTTATAGATAATTTATCTGCCAAAAACAAGCATTTAAGAGACCTGTTAAAGAAAAATACGTTGTAGCAATGGCATAAAGTACACGAAGATGAGTTCAACAATTTGTATTAACATATTATGATCTGAAAAAACAATTAATCTTGTCAGTTGATGCATCTAAATTTGCGATGGGCGCAGTCATCATGCATGATAGAAATCCAATAGCTTATGCTTCAGCCTCCTTAACGGATTGTCAGACAAATTATGCTCAAATAGAAAAAGAACTTTTCGCTATACTTTTTGGATGCACACGATTTCACCAATATGTTTACGGAAACAGTGTTATAGTCGAAACCGACCATAAACCGTTGGTGTCTCTTTTTAATAAACCATTGCACAAAATTTCGCCTCGTCTTCAAAGGTTCATGTTGAAGCTGTTGGCATATAACCTAACAGTTATTTACAAACCAGGCAAGGAGATGCACATTGCCGACGCTCTGTCAAGAGCACCTTTAAATGATAAATCTTTAGTCGACATTGGGAAAGATGCTGGCTTACATTGCCATTTTGTTATGTCTCATATTGCTCTTCCAAAAAGTGAAATCGAGGAGATTAGAGAAGAAACATTAAAGGACATTGTTTTTCAGAAAATTATAAAATTTTTAGAAATAGGATGGCCCAAAGATAAAAAGTCATGTGATCTTAGCTTCACGCCGTATTTCAGTCTAAAAACTGAGATAAATTTACGGTCTATTGCTTAAAAATAACAGAATTCTAATACCCAGGTCCTTAAGGCCTAAAATACTAAAACGTTTACATGAAGGTCACCTTGGTATTCAAAACTGTCAAAGTCTTGCCAAGGATACAGTTTTCTGGCCCAATATCAACAATGATATATATAATATCGTTTCAAATTGTGAAACCTGTATCAAGTTTAGAAATGCAAATCCAAAGGAAAATCTTAGTCATGAAGTGTTTCCAATTCCATGGTACAAAGTGGGAGTTGATTTATTTGAATTCGATAGAAAGCATTTTATTTTAGTAGTGGATTATTATTCCAAGTACATCGAAATAGAATGGCTTGGATCGGGATGTTCTAATGTGTCAGTGGTCACAAAATTGAAAAGTGTTTTTGCGAGACATGGAATTCCGACCATATTGATTTCGGTTAATGGTCCTCCATTCAGTTCCAATGATTTTGCGAAGTTTTGCGTCGACTGGGGCATTGAACATCACACGTCTAGCCCTTATTTACCTAGGTCAAATGGCCTAGCGGAAAGATCCATCCAAACTGTAAAAAACATTTTTAAGAAATGTCGGGAAACAGGTATCGATTGTTATACAGCCTTACTCCATTATCGAGCAACTCAAAAAAATAATGCTCCAAGCCCGGCCGAACTTCTCATGTCTAGAAAGTTAAGGACAAAAGTACCATCTATGTCAAAAAACTTGAAACCAAAAATATCAAGTAAGGAAAACTACAAAAAACTAACTTCAATACAAAATAAGAAATCTTCAAAAGTTTTAAATAGGAACTCAAAAAATTCTAAACCAGTTGAAGTCGGTAAAGAAATTTATTTCAAGAAAAGTCCTAATTCGGTGTGGCTTCCAGGAATAATTATAGAATCTTGCAAAGAGCCAAGATCGTATATTATAGAAGATAAGTATGGATCTACGTACAGAATAAATAGACATCATATATTAAAACCTTTCGAAGAATGTAAAAAAAAAGAACGTGAAGAAAAAGATGATTTAGATGATACAATTTTGAACTCAGAGTTACAAAGCAGTAAGAATGGTAGTGAAAAGAGCATTGAAAACGTGAACAGTAGTGAGAAACATATTGGAAGAGAATGTATAGATAACTCAGTTAGATCAAAAAGTGGTAGGAAAATAGTTCCACCTGATAGACTAGAGAGAGAACTAAAAAAAAAAAAAAAAAAAAAAGCAGTGAATGTAATGTTGATTTTGGGTTATCTTTTGTAAATTTACTTTTAAGCTTTACTGTAATAATAAGTATGTTTTTATTGGACATACTATACAAAATTATTTTCAAAATATTTTATAAACAAACGAGAAAAAGGAAGATGTTATGTAAATCAATTATAGTTTTAAGTACATTAAAATACAACCCTGTAAATGAATATGTAACTATCAAGAAATAGAAATATACAGTCGTCAACGAGAAGTCAGACATGTAACAGTTACGTTCCACCAGACCAGGAAATTATTGAATAAAATTGGACGAACTACAGCTGTGTACATCCAAATGACTATTTTCGATATTGGTTTTAATATCCCGACATATACGACTAACCACTGGATCGGACAGCATATAGACAGGCCTTAAACAGCATTCACCGCGAGACAATCACTACCTAAATCGTGTGAATACTGTCATAGGAATGCAAACACCACCCATCTTGGCGAGGAGCTCCCACCTCCCCGTGAGTCCTGCTACTGTGGCACAACTAAGTTCATTATAGACTCAACTCCTACTTATCCAGAACTAACCTCGACATACCAAACACATGACAGGCACATGATCTCTCAAACCAGCTCATCTAATACACCACTCGCTCTGGTCTGACCCTCTCGAAACAGCACGTCTCCTGGTATACCCCATACATGAGTTTGTCGACAACGACCATTGGTGAATCTGATCTCAACAGGGCGTGTCTAGTCGTTACAATAAAAAAAAACAAAGACGACGGCATATACCGTAGACGATGGAAGGATGAGCTATGTCACGACATAAGTAGGCGTAGTCCAGCGAACTAAAATTGTATGCTAGTGACTTTCGACCATATTTTCAATTTTCTAAAGTGGACATTCGGCCATATGGCATACTGGCACACAGTGACTTTCGACCATATGTTCAATTTAATATTATTTCATATTATTTCATTTCATTATGTTACTGTTGACGGCGTAGCCAGAGTTTGTCCGGCCAGGGTTATTTATTTGAAGCGCGGCCGAAGGCCGCTCACGCAGAAAGGAGTTCTGCGCGGAAATACTGTGTGCCCTGTTCTTATTGTTGAATTTTATTAAATGCATACTTAACAATTATTTTGCAACAGGGCAAACTTAAATTTAAGAAATTGTTATTTTGGTACAATACATTGCCCTTTTACAAAATGCAAAGGAGTTCTGCGCGGAAATACTGTTGATGGCGTCGCCGGAGTTTGTCCGGCCAGGGTTATTTTTTTGAAGCGCGGTCGAAGGCCGCTCACGCAGAAAGGAGTTCTGCACGGAAATACTGTTGATGGCGTAGTCGGAGTTTGTCCGGCCAGGGTTATTTTTTTGAAGCGCGGCCAAAGGCCGCTCACGCAGAAAGGAGTTCTGCGCGGAAATACTGTGTGCCCTGTTCTTATTGTTGAATTTTATTAAATGCATACTTAACAATTATTTTGTAACAGGGCAAACTTAAATTTAAGCAATTGTTATTTTGGTACAATAGTTTGCCCTTTTACAAAATACATACTTAACATATGGCCGAAAGTCCCAAAAAAGTGTATGCCAGTGACTTTCGACCACATTCTCAAATTAATAAAGTGGACATTCCACCATATGGTCGAAAGTCACTAGCATAAAATGACTTTCGACCATATGGTCCACTTTTTTGTGGACTTACGGCCATATGGTCGAAAGTCCCATGGTCGAGCGACACCCCGTCGATTATGATCGATCCCACCTTTAACTGTAAATTAAGCGCCAGAGTTCCTAGCACATCAAGCGAGTTCAAAAATTCCATCGGATAGTTTGTCGCTTTATCCTCGTCGGGCACGCTTTCAGCGAATTTGTACGAATGCGGTTCTCCAGCTATTTGACTTTGAATAATCAAATTCAAGCTATCGACGTCCTTATTCTTCGCTGCTAGTATTGCCCGTTCACTAATCCTATCGAGATTTTTATAATTTTGGGCAATGCCGGGGAGCACATTGGTGATGAGTTCCTCCTTCGACGATGTGAACTCGGAAAAATTTGCCGGGAACGATATCAATCCAGTGGAAACATCATATTTGGCCATTGCCAAGCGTCAGCAGTTGTCTCGAGAATTCAAGAGCCGATGAGTCGTTCTGCAACGCAACTCTCATGTTCGTGGTCAATTTCAACTTCTTGACATGCCGCCACAAAGACGACGATTTCAGGCATGCATTAAGTTTATCGGCAGCAGTAGATTTCGGGATGACAGGTAGCGTTTGGCGAAAATCTCCGGAGAGCAATATCATAGCCCCACCAAATTGTCGCGAATCACCTTGTAAATCCTTCATCGTTCGGTCAACTGCCTCAAAAGCTCGTTTATGCGACATCGTACATTCATCCCAAGTGATGATTTTGCATTCTCGCATCAATTTCGCTGGCCCAGAATTCTTGGTCATTGTGCACGTTGGCTTGTCCACCGTGAGTAGATTCATCGGCAACTTTAAAGCTGAATGTGCAGTTCGACCGCCTTCCAACAATGTGGCAGCAATGCCAGAGGAAGCAACAGCCAACGCAATTTGAGATATTGCCCGAATTGTAGCCAGAATCAAAGAAATGACGAATGTCTTGCCTGTCCCACCGGGAGCATCGAGAAAGTAAATGCCTTCCGTTCCATCGTCAACAACCTTCGTCAGGGAATCGTACACGTTATTCTGCTCGGCATTCAACAGCTGCACATTTGTTCGGACTCTTTCGGCCAGCTGATCTCGATCATAGTTTTGCTCCCGTTGCAGTTCCCGATTGAATGCATCGTTCATCGAATGATTTGACGCTGGCATTCCCAATGTCGACACCAGACTGCCGCACATGTCTTCGATCAGAACTAACGGCTCGTTGCGCATCTCGTCATTTATTTGAAGATCGAAATTCAAAGTTGTCATGCGAAATATGTGTAAAATGTCGTCAGCCATCTCGTCCTTATATTTGTCCCACAATGCGGTCGGGTTTGATGGATGACATGCGGCTATGATGATCGCAAACAATGTACGAGTTTGATTCGCTGGCGCAGAAACAATTGCATCGGCGAGAGTGCAGTCCCAATGTGTATCGTTTTCGAGCAAATTCAAACGTTGGCAAGCCTCGAAAAGTGGCGCATATCACACCATCCACAGTACGCAGGGAATCGAAGGATGTAGGGCCTCTGATGTTAACCAAAAGCAAGCGAAGATAGAAGCATTCGTCTTGGCGGGGATGAACTGTGTATATTCGTCCGAGAGCATCGGTGGAATAGATATCAGTAAAGCCAGCAACAACATTACCTTTTTTCCGGCGTTAAAATCTCTTTGATACAGCGTTCCATGTATAATAGCGTGGCATTTCCGAATAGAGTAAAATCCTTGCGAACGGATCGCTTTCGCATGTCGAAAAGAAATTTGTCAACGTTGTAGCTGGTGGTTGTTCTGCTCTTTGCGCTTCATTTGCGTCCGTAAATTAGACACGCTGGCCGTTCTCCAAGTGAACTGCCAAATGTACGACAATCGGGTGACGTTTATGAATCGGAAACGAAAGCAGCCGCCAAATTGCCTCGTTTAAACTGACGTAACGTCCACGTTGAAATTTCGTTATCTCGTCATTTGCATTCGGTTCAACAATGCCAAATACCGCCATGTCGCTCCCTTTTTTCACATATTTGCAAACGTATTTGATGGATTTAATGGAATTGCAGTACTCAACATTGCAGTGAGTTGAGAACGTTTTCGACAAAAGCGGACAATATGGAACGATCCAGCGGTTATCGACGACGACATTGTTTCTTTTACTTTCATCACGTTTCGGATTGCAAGTGAACGTGATGAATAAATCCGGGCGTCCGTAATTCCCCACATACTTCATCGCATCCTGAGCGTACGTAAGTAGCTGGAAGAATGGTCAAACAACCGATGTTGGTTGCGTCTCCTTCAGTAGCCATGGCATCACGCAAGTGTATGTATTCATCTGATCGTAGCTTCGACTGATTGAAACGAATGAAATTGAGGCGGTCCGTTTCGACCTTGACGTACATGTCAACGCAGTACTGTTGAAACAACCGGCGATGTCTCAACAGATGATTGTCAACATCCCGCCAAATCATCAAACGATACGCATACAAATTCATTGAGCTGACCTTATTCGTTTCTTCTCCTGAAATATGAATTCGAACTCGGTTGGAAAATAAAATAGAAGTGATGACTTGTAAACAAACCTGTCGTTAGATTAACCATCTTTATATTGAAGTGATATCCATCCTCTCCACGACAGAACATCAACGGGTATTGATGTGCATCATATGACCGATGCGTCTCGTACACGCGCTTCAATTGTCCACCATCCCGACGGTAGAGAACAATATCGCGTGATTCCTTATTCTCGCCAACAATCACCACTGCGACTTCATTGGTAGTGGGAGCATTGAATTGTCGTCCAGCGGGTCTTTTGTCTGCTCTAATAATGATTTTGTGGTCGTCTGAAGGCATTATATCCAATGCTGTTTTGAACAATCTGACCAATTCATTATGCTCATGGAGAAGATTTTGTAATTGTTCGATCATTTCACGTTTAGTCGCAGTAAAAATTGCATAACGCTGATCTAGTTCAATTGCCGAATCACCAACGAAATAGATCTGAAGGAACTTATGATCTTCGTTCGGTAGTGGTAACAAAGCGCCCGCTCGATGGTGAATTTGCCCTTGAATCTGAATGTTTGGAAGCTATTTCGAAAAAAAATAACAATAATTGTGCATTTTGATAATAATGAGACGTCATTACCTTAAAACTGAAATTGTAGCCAGGTACATCAACAACTTGGGCTCCAAATGATGTCATTTGAAAGCATCCGTTATATTTTTGTGTATTCTCTAGAAAATGTTTTGATTGGATTGTATTTCCATAAAGTAACGAATACAATGGCTCTGGCGGGTGAGTCAAAACGGGTAATTTCACTTTGGCACTAGCGCAGCATAAGCCGGGGGTTTCTGATTGAAACTTCAATGCATTGCAATGCTGGCATCCGACAGACAATGAGCCGATATCAACGCAGCGAAGATCTTTGTAGGCTATTGCGAAATCGTATTCGAAAGCAGCGCGATTCAAGCCTACATTTATGACTGGTATTCTTCTAACAACATTTTGTTTAATTTGAGGTGGTGATTGTGCAGCGCGAACTAGTGCAATATGGGCACGTCTCCATTCATTTTCTTCTGCATGTTCCTCTTGCGTTTCATTATCACGGACATTCTGACTAATTATTGCCCGACGTGCTCGTCGTCCAAGGTTTGATCGTCTAATAGGAGGAATTAGTCAAGCAAATAACTCTAGCTAAAATGCAATAAAGTCGTTTTGGACTAATCCTATTAAAAATAAAATTCTTAAAAAAAAATACTTACGGAATGAATGTACCGCAATATATGCCCGCAATTCAAGAAGATAACCTCACTTTTACACGCAAACTTATTTTCTTAAAAAATGATCGAATTGATAAATATCGCAATGGAATTTCAATTGATCGTAATGCTTGTGCCGTTTGTTGATGTGATACGCGATATATGACTATCCGAAATCAGAAAAATAAATCGATCAACACGAAAATCAGGAAAACTCGAATCAATTGCAGCAAGAAAAATAACACATTTGTTTAATAAAAATGACATTTGTTTAATAAAAAATGGCAATGAGAAAAGTGCACCTGTGAAATTGCGCTTAGTCTAAGTCTGCTACGTAGTCAGCTGTTTTCTGAATTCTTCTTCGATGGCATGCGAAAAGTGCACCTATCATATTACGCTCAACCTAAGCACTGCGCCATCTGTTATTTATCTCGTTAATTTCTCCACTCGAAATGCACGCAACACGTATTTTATCACAATGAATTTCACAATTATCCGAAATTTGCAGCTTTACATCGCATCAAATGATGCAAAAAAATGAAAAATTTCGTCGAAAATAATTAAACATTTTCACGTTTTTCCGGAATTTTCCGAGTTTTCCATTAAAAGTTTTCTATTTTTCCAATCGAAAAGTCACTCTGGGACAATTGCACACTAAATCCTATATTAATAATCAATTTTCGATTTCTCCAATTTTCCGACTTTTCCGCAGGGTTTTCCCAAAATTTTCTTTCGTAAAAACCTTCTCCTGGCAATTACGAAGAACTGAAAAAAAATTTGAGCCAAATCGGTCCAGCCGTTCTCAATTGTTAAGTTACTATACATATTTCACACCATTTTTATATATATATATATATATTGATATAGATTACGTTCGGCCCGCTGACCGGCACTTATTGTAAAAATTTCATAAATATCGGTTGAGTAATTTGAGCGCCTATAAAAGACTCACATTCATTTTTATACAAAAGCGCACTGATGCGCAGGGTGTTATAACTTTGTTCACCTAACGGTTTTTTGTAATACTCGTAGCATAAAATAGCCGAGCATATACATATATACTAAAATTCTTAGAATTAACAGCGAATTTGATTAAGCCATGTATGTCTGACAGTCCGTCCGTCAGTCGTATAACTCGAGTAAATATTGAGCTATGTGTGTAAATTTTTTTGGAAAATAGGCACGGCCCCGCCCCCTTTATATGAAAACCTTATAGAACAATACTTTCTTAAGCATATCAGTTATATACGTAAACACATATATGCATTAATATCATAAAAATTTATTTTAGTTTTGCAAAATAAAGTTTTAGTTTTAGGTTAGGTTAGGTAGGAGTGGTAGCCGCCTGCAGCGGCTCACTTAGGCCAGTATTAGGCCCATTGTGTTACCACAAAGAAAAATTTTTGTACCATCCAAGAAGAAATTACCCCTTAGTAAACCAGTTTGCCTCATTGATGAAATTCAGCAGACAATTTACAGTGCAGGACACTTACACAGTAAATGCAAGATCGTTTCCTCCTCCTCGTCATTCTTGCATCTCCTACAGCATCTTCGGAAGGGCACTCCCAACCTTTCAGCATGTATACCTATCAGACAGTGCCCTGTTAGAGCCCCGATCACGTTCGAAATGTTTTCCCTTCTTAGAGAGAGAACGCTGCGCGATCGTTTCCGATCCCATTTAGGCCACGTCTGCCTTGAGGTTCGACAGGTCGTATTTTGCCTCCATCTGTTGTCAGCTTGTTTATATGTACAATCTCTGAGTAGCAGTTTGCAAGTGGCAAAGTCGATGGTATCGGACAGGTAGCTACTAACAATCCTTTCAAGTTCCTTAAGAGCAAAGGATGATCGACTGATAGGCCTAAGACCCTTTGGAGTAGTGTGTGAGGCCTTACCAGCTTTATGAATAAAAACAGCCGTGACGTTTCTCCATGCCAACGGTATGTGATTAAATTTGAAACAGGTCCTGAAAATAGTAGAGAGCCATTTTACACCTCCAGTGTCTTAATTAGCTGAACAGGTATTATCCCATCCATTTAATCTTTTCTTCCGATACCGGTTTGTTGACGGGGTTGGAAGAAATAAACGGATGAATTCTTTCCTCCGCAGTTGTGTTCCCAGGGAAGTGGGTGTCTAGTAGCAGTTCATGGGGTTCCGTTCCCCGTTGAGGTCCAGGAACCGTCTTGCTTCTGCAAGAAACCTATCGGGTTAGAGAATCCTGAGAACCTTCCTTAGCCTGGCTGTCTCGGAAGCATCCTCGATGCCGCCGCAGAAGTTTCTCCACGAAGATCTCTTTGCCGCCCTTAAAGCTTTTTTATAGGTCTGGAGAGACTTTTTGTACTCTTGCCATACCAGTTCGAGATTAAGTCTTTTGGCTTTATTGAAATTTTTCCTAGAAGATTTACATAGTGAGTGCAACTCACGTTACCACCAATGGGGTTTACGTTTGCTCCATTGTTTAGATTCAGGGCAAGCCTGATCTAGGGCATTTGAGCAGGTCATCGTAAAAACCGTCACCATGTTCTCTAGATCCCCGATGCAATTAGGTTCAAGAAGAGGTTCGCTGGTTAGCCTATCCTCAAATGACGTTTTGTAAGAGCGCCAATCCGTGTTTTTTAGGTTTTTGCGCACTTTTGGGCTGGTAATAGAAAAGTTCAATAATTATACAAATTTACTTTTTTGTAATCAATTATACAGGCTCAGTATGAGAAATATCAAGGCTAAATTTGAATTCGACTGGTAGGTGATCTGAGCTTAGCTCATTAATAGTAATAGTTTGAGAAATAGATTCGGGAATATTTGACAAAATGAGATCAATGGTGGATGGATTACCGCAACAGCTAAGTAGGTAGGAGTTTGTGTAAGTTATCACGGGCAACGCGTTGCGTCGGCAGCGTTCTCAATAGCGGATAGCTTGAGGGTAGTATAAGTAGGGCTTATTTTGTATTTAGCTAATCAGTTACGTACAGGTACTCAAGACGACAGCCAAATGCTGTTAAAATAAATAAAAATCCTAAAACGGGGAAAAAGTCTTTTAAATGGCGCCCAACGTGGGGCTGTGTTTTTAAATAATTATTTGTCGCCCGCGTTAAAATTAAATTAGTGTATAAAATCTTAACGCAATTTCCGTTAAATGTAAAGCAAGATATTTTTGTCGTGTTTCGCTCTTCATAATCTTCATCAGGCTCGCGCATCATCATCAATCCCGTCGTCATCGCTGGAGAATCGCATCGTTGGATACCACCGTTGAAAATTTTAGCAACATGATTTAATCGCAACAAATTGCCGAAGGTCGGAAACAAGGAAAGGTCAACAGATCAAGTGCAAGTGTCGGTGCAACTATTATTAAATCTTAATTTACAACAACAGAGATAAACATACGATATGAAATTACTGTAAGTGAGCGACTCCATTTTCGGTTTTTTGAATAAAAGATATTTTCAACATTTTAAAATTTAAAATTTAAAGTTAAAATTCTATTAAATGGTTTTAAAGAAACTGAAAATATTGTAGCTACATTTCCTAATTGGTTGTCCGGTATATAAATCACACTAACGAACGCACAACAGATCTTTCTGACTTAATTTCTATTTTTGATAACATCAACCTATCAGAGCGGACAGACATGAACGAGGCATAGCTCTCACTGGTAGTAAACGCGGCCGTCTCTGCCGCTTTAGGAATGCAGAGACGGGGGTTTGAGGATAGCCTTAGGGTCATGCAGGACCAAATTGTAAATTTATCGCAAAAACCTGTAGTTGCGAAGTATGAAAGAATTAGGATTGTAACGGGCAGAACCTGTGACGAATCACTGGACGTTGTGAAGTCTTTGCCTGAATTTTCAGGACAACCTGAGTGTTATGTGTCCTGGCATGAGGCGGCACATAACGCATATGAAATTTTTAAGGACTACGGGGGTAGCTCACGGCACTATCAAGCCGTTACCATTATAAGAAATAAAATCCGTGGATCTGCCGATGCGCTTTTATCATCCTTTAGTACGGTTCTAAATTTTGAGGCTATTATAAGCCGCCTTGATTTCACATATGCCGACAAGCGGCCAACCTACTTAGTGGAGCAGGAACTTTCTACTCTTAGACAGGGCTCTTCTAGTGTACTAGAATTTTATGATGAGGTAAAGAAAAAATTATCCTTGCTCGCTAACAAAACAAAAATGTCTTACGAAACGAATATTGCAGATGCTATTAATGAAAAATATCGCGAAAATGCTCTTAGAGTGTTTATTTCTGGGCTCAGAAAACCGCTGTGTGATATCCTTTTCGCATCGAAACCCAGTGACCTGCCAACCGCGTTGGCACTAGCTCAAGAGGTCGATGCGAATCATGAGCGTTATATTTTTGCAACAAACTTCGCGAATAGATCAACCGACGTGGCAAAAAGAACTGAAATCAGCCAAAGAAGTAATCAAATCCTCATTTCATCAGGCAGTATAGAAGTGACTACCAACCTAGCAGCCAATTCCACCAACGAAACGGAAATAGAAATTATCACCAACCAAATTTTAATCAGAATCGGCAGGGCGGAAATCAGGACTCGCAACCTCGGCAAGAACCGAAGGATGTAGACCCCTCGTCATCTCGCCTACGGCAAAATGCAATTTTCACAGGAAATAGGAATGGGCAATTTCAAAAGCGCCAGGCATCCTCCAATCGGCGTACAACACCAAAATTCCAAAGAGCAAATAATTTGAACCCAAAAAATATGGCAACGAACCAAGCTCAGAACATATGAAGAATTATCGGAGCCAGTTGTTGAGGATGTGGAAGTTGAAGATGTGAATTTTTTAGAGGAAGTCTCTCCTGTTTTCGGTCTTTAAAACTCTAGGTGTGCAGGAGATAAGACTTCTTGTTGACACAGGTGCCTCAAAAAATTATATCAAGCCTCTACCGTGCCTAAAGGGGGTCAAGCCTGTTGACAAACCACTTGCAGTAAAATCTATACTCGGACGCAGTGACGTTTCTAAAAAATGTAAAGTACACTTATTTGGGGTAGTGTCAGATTTTTTTATATTATCAGACTTAGAAATGTTTGATGGAATCGTAGGCCTCGATTTAGTGAATAGGATCCATGCCAATATCAAACTAAAAAAGGTGTTATTGAGCATAAATTTGGGGAAGAAACAATAAATTTCCTCAAAAGCGAAAATGTTAGCCATCTTCAACTTCAGACCGAGTCAGTCCTGACAAGCGTTAAGGAAATATTTTTTAATATGATTAAACGCATATCTGGAGTCATTGCAGATCCGAATGAGAACATGCCCTACAATTCAAATGTAGTTGCTACTATCCGCACTAGAGATAGTGAACCAACGTATGCAAAATTCTATCCATACCCTTTAGGTGTTGCGAATTTTGTAAAATCTGAAATTACAGACTTAGTAAAAAATGATATATGTAATACGACCTTCGAGGTCGCCATACAACAACCCCATATGGGTTGTCGACAAAACGGGCTTTGACGGAAACGGAGTGAAAAAGGAAAGAATGGTAATAGATTTCAGAAAACTTAATAAAAAAAAACTATTGATGATTCATATCCTATCCCCAACGTAGGAGTTATTTTATCAAATCTTGGGAAAGCCCAGCTATCTACAACCCCGAACCTACGAATTATGAATGATCTCGAGGACACTCGACAAAAAGGAAGAGCATTTTGCCCCAAATGAGCGAGAGCTATTGGCCATTGTTTGGGCTCTTAAAAGTCTTACACATTATTTATACGGCGTTAGGGAGTTAAACATTTGCACAGATCATCAACCCCTAACCTTTGCGGTGTCCGACCGCAACCTAAACCCAAAAATAAAAATATGGAAAGCTTTTATTGAAGGATATAATGCCAAACTCCATTACAAGCCAGGGAAAGAAAATTTAGTAGCCGATGCTTTATCACGGCAATTTATAAAATCCTTACAGCCAGAAGTTGCATCAGATGCCACCAGTTTCAAAACCGGTAAATGTCTATAGAAATCAACTAATTTTAGAATCGGGCCAACACCCGTCCAAGAGAACATTTGTCATTTTTGGAAATAAATTGCGGCACCTCCTAAATTTGTTACAGATATATTCGATCCTAACGTACAAATGGAAATCATCGCACAAGAGCACAATAGAGCTCACTGTGCATCACAAGAAAATGTAAAGCAAATACTGGATGATTCTTTTTTTCCAAGAATGGAGAAAAAAGCTAGGGAGGTGGCATCAAACTGTAAAATTTGCTTAATAGCTAAGTATGTTAGGCACCCAGTAAAGCACCCGATAGGAAAAACACCCGTTCCTACCTTTCCAGGTGAGATACTTCAAGTCGACATCTATTCCACCAACGCGTCATACTTTCTTACATGCGTGGACAAGCTATCAAAATTTGCCGTAGTAAAACCCATTCCCTCGCGAACCATAATCGATGTTAAACCGCGCCTATTGCAATTGATCAACCTAGTCACATTAACCAGAGCTATATTCTGCGATAAGGAAAAATCGCTAAATTCAAATACAATAAGAGTTTGTTTCAGAGACTTTTTCAACACCGAAATCGTAAACGCCCCACCCCTGCATAGTACTTCTAATGGACAGGTGGAATATTACTTGCAACAATCGAGTATAACAAGACCATTCACTCCGTAACAGGCGAAAAACCTTTGGATATTTTTCACTCACGCGTAGGAAATATCGGAGAAACCAAAAAGAAAATTGAAAGGGCTCAGGAAGCAGCGCTAAAAATCCACAATAAAAATAGAACAGAAAGAACATTTGCGGTAGGAGAAACAGTGCAGATTAAGTCGAATAAACGTCTAGGTAATAAACTCACTCCCTTTTATGTAGAGGGCGTGGTTCAAGAAGACCTAGGCTCAACGATCAGGATAAATGACCTCTATCCTTACCCTGCTTATGGCTTCAACTCCGACAAATGGTAAAGTTTTGGATTACTCACTACAGATGGCGACGTAGTTCTATGGGACGCTTACGGCTACATCAGACATACAACTAATTTGACAGCCTATGCGGAACTAATGCGCAGCACCCGTTCCACATTAAAATTATACCCACGCAGTCACATGGCGAAGCTGATGACGGCTGACCTGGAACGAATCGATAAGCTTCTTCGAACAGTAACTGGACCAACGAGACACACGCGTAGCCTAAACATCTTGGGAACTGCTCTCAAGGTTGTAGCGGGAACGCCGGACTTCGACGACTTCCAAAGGGTTACGATGGAACTGGATAAACTTACGGACAATAAAAATCGGCAAATCACAGTAAGTTCGCAATTACAAAAACAGGTTCTCGACTTAACTGATACAGTAAATAAAATTCTAAATGTAGAGAAATTAGAACAGATAGATACCGGGCACCTTTATGAAATTCTTTTGACCAGAAATAGAGCTATTATCACTGACTTAACCGTTGTGTCGATCATAGAGCCCACGGGTACATTTGCATCTTTAATTTTGCTGTATCTTCCAAACGGTTAGTCCGATTGACCTGAAATTTCATGATATCCTCAACCATACACTTTTGCATCAGTCGATACAGCCCAAATTCAAGTTAGTGGAATGGCGTCGACAGCTGATGTACCCGGGTACTTGTATGAAAATTCATACAAATATATAGAAATAAATGGCAAAGTTCACTTTATATTGCTATATCTTCCAAGCGGCTGGTCCAATCTTGATGAAACTTCGTATCATAGCTTGGAAATATGTAATTGATATTGGTGTGAAATTTCAGGTCAATTGGACCAACCGTTTGGAAAATATAACCCAGTTACTAGAAAATGACCTAGCGTCAACAGCTGATGTACCCGGGGACTTGTATGAAAATTCATACAAATATATAGAAATAAATGGAAATATTTAGTTTATTTTATGGAAATTTGTTTATTTATTTATAGAAAATCATTATATGAAAGTAAAAAATATATTTTATGAATTTTAGCAGCATCTGAGGCATTGTGGATGATCCTTCGAGTGCTCTGCGCACACAGGCTTATTACAAATTGCACATACTTTTCTCGTTTGTCGTTTTGTAATGCAAATATAGCAGTTTCCTTTTCTTTTTATGCGGCCAGAACTGTCACGGTCCACTTCCTCTTGTGCACCAACATTCATCTTCAAGGGCATACCATATATGGCTTCCATAGCGTGTCTAGTAGAAAATATGCGCGTAATATGGCTATTGTCCGCTCTTATATCGATTTGTGGTCTGCATAACTGATCGCTGAGCTGCTGCAGAAATATCCTACGGCGGTTGGTAGATGGTTTTAGATGGGTGTTGTTTTCCATATATATAACATACGCAGCATACGCAGCTACGTCAAGCATATTATAAAAAAATGCTAAAGGCCATCTATTTGTGCGCCGTTTGGTTGAATATTCAGTCAAGCACTTATCCATATTATCCACGCCGCCTTTATGTTTGTTATAATCAAGTATGAGCAATGGTTTCCGTCTTGGACCTGCAGTTTCTGTAGTGTCGTGGCAAGTAGACAGCATCACAACAGCCTTATTTTTTTTTGGGACGTATGAGCACATCATCATGTTGTTACAGAATCCAAATAGCGTAGACTCTGCTTCACGTCCTTTAGGATTGGCAAATGATGCTGGCACGAACATACGCCTTTTGTTGCAAGTGCCCAACAAAGCCAAACTGTTGTCCCCCATCAAAGTTTTTGCTAAGTTATATGTTGTAAAGAAATTGTCGCATACCACTGTTCGCCCACTTCCACCAAAATTGTTGACAACTAAGTCCTTCACAACACGCTCACCAACGTTTCTTTCACGTTCGCCGGACGCTGCCATTCCAGTATAAATTTGACCCTGTATTGAAAAAATAAAAATTGAAAAATGAAATTTGAATTAGTCATTTAGTTTATTTGCAACAAGTTGATATAATAAAATGAATGTATGAACACTGATTTACCTGTACGGGATATGATGAAATGGCGTCGCAGACCCACCACACTTTTATTCCATATTTGGATGGTTTCGATGGAATGTACTGTGTGAAGCCAGTTCCACCACGATACGGGAATAATTGCTCATCTACGGTAACGTGTGTGCCACATATATAATACTGGCGCAGAGTGGCATTTAGCATCAGGAATACGTCTGTAATTGCAGCTGTCTTATCATATTGTTTGCGTGCATTCCGAGTGTTTCCATTATCAAAGCGTATGAAGCGGCTGATTGCCCAAAATCTGCGTAAGCTCATTGATGCGCGAAATAATGGATGCGAAGTTGTTTTCCACAGGTCAGTGGTATGAACATAACCGGAATGACATACGCCAGCCATCAAAAGCACACCCAAATATGCACGAAGTTCTACTTCAGTTATAGGCACCCATATTCGTGGTTCCGCATCTGGATGCTGCTCATTGTACACATCAAAAGTTTGCCTTGCCTTTCTATTTGATTCTCGAATAATTACATCACATATTTCATTTGACATCATAAGATTGAAGGTTTCTGCCATTGTCAAGCCTTTTGTCGATGGCACTGGTCCAGGATTGCGACTTCTTAGAATGTTGTGCGCACGTATTCGTCCAGGTATTGGTGGTATTGACGACCATACATTGCCATCTCTTGCCGTATAATAATCACCAGTTTTAAGTGGCGGTTCTTCATACTCCTCGTCTGAATCCTCCTCGTCCTCTGGGTGATACTCAGTTTCCTGGACTGGTTCAATGTCAGATGATTCACCACCAATGTCATCATTATTTCCTTCTAAGTCTTCTTGATCTACCGCTTGTTCGTGGTCACTCTGTTCGTAGTCAGAATCCTCAAGAACTCTGCGTATATAGTCACACTGCTCCTCATACGGTAGTGCATTCAATTGACGCGGAGCTAGCCACTCACCATCTGCCATTTTATTTTCACTTTTTATATATTTGCCGCACAAAATAAATTTTTAGGTCTTTACACTTCAAAAATCGCACATAAACTGACTTATGCGGGCAAGTGCTGCAAATCGTTTTCGCATGAAATTGCCAGCGAAACAATACGACACATACGTGTTTGTGTGTCACTTTCATGCGAAAACGATTTGCAGCACATGCCCGATGCATACAAAACTACTCAAAACGAAACCTGCGCAAAAAATCATGTTTCTGCCTGCAAAACTGGTTGTACAAGGGTAGGTAGGCAAGATATTCCCAAATACCATTTTGTTCCTGTTAGTAGACGTGTTTTCCTACACATTCAAAAAAAAAATGTTTACATTGAACAAATATTTTATGAGTTATAATTATTCTGCGCAGGTACTAAAAATAGCACTATGAGCAAGAGGGGTTGATTTTAAATTCAAATATAACGGAATTCTGCGAATGAAAATTCAATGTTAATTATTTTTCTTGGTAAAAAGGGATCAAATTACAAGGATTAAAAAAGAATTTGGAAATTGTTAAATTTTTATGGATTTTGGCAATTCCCATTTTTGGTAAAAATGGATTATTTAGGTACCAAAAATTTTTTTTTCCAAATTATGATAAAAGTTTTGTTAACTAGACAAAATTTCCAAGAAATTAAAAAAAAAAATAACCAGAAAATCACAAGAAACCAGGTAGTAGTTAATATTTGTATATCAAAAGCAACTATCTGCCATACAAAACGTATGAAGTACCCGGGTACATCTACTGTCGATGTGGATAAAACCCAACAGCTGTTGACACAACGGTTAAACAATATTATACTATCAATTGCCCTAGCCGCAGCTAGGTTTACTAAATCCCGTCATTTTGGATAACGTCAAAATCGATCAAATTCTGAAAAACGAGTCCCTCAGCAATCTAACTGTAACCGATTTGTTGTTAGTTTCTAAGTTCAAAGTTTTTCATGTTAGCAATCTCTTTCACTTCCTAGTTAAGTATCCTAGTCCTAAGCTTATTTGTAAAATAAAAACTGTACTACCCATAGCACACAAAAACAAAATGCTATCCCTTCGCGATAACGCTGTAGCGGTATGTGGAAACGACATCTACTCCCTAGACGGCTGCACAGGTGCAACTATGAAATTTTGCAGAAAATCAAATATCTCGACTTGCGCTCAGCAGCTGGTAGCTAGAACTACAGCGAGATGCAGAACAGCATTTGGTCAATTAGATCCAGTACAAGAAATTGATGATGGATTGGTTGTCATAAACGATCACACCGCAATTGTAACATCTGACAATGAGACTATTTCGCTGAGAAGAGGTACTTACCTGCTAACATTTTCCGGTGAGGCTAGCGTGAATGGAACGATATTCTTCAATCGAAATGCGCTCCAAATAAGAACGGCGGAAACTCCTTGGGCTACGCGAATAAACATAACTGGGCACGACGATATTATGAGCATACCTTACTTGCGACATCGTGCAATAGAAAATCGCCAGTTGATGGACCACCTAAACAACGGTTATAAGACAGGATTGACTACAACATCACTGATTCTAATAGCACTAGCCATCGTCGTCGTGTTACTGGTCTGCGTAACTTTTTTAGAAATCAGAGCAGACAGGCTGCAATAGTAAGAGTAGTCGAAAACATCGCACAAGGGCCAATAAGAAGGTCCGAGGACGTCCCTAACTTAGGAGGGGAAGAGTTATCACGAGCAACGCAGTCAGGAAATATTGCGCGTGGCCTGAGTCAGCAAGTTGGACGTAACAACTAAAGCAGACAAAGCAAAGCGAACAAACAACTCTAAAGTTACATCGAAGGGTTGCGAGTGGCCTGAGTCAGCAAGTACCTGTGTTCTCATCATCAGCTACTGCAAAGCACCGGAACTGCTAGCGCTGCGTTGGCAGCGTTCTCAACAGCGGATAGCTTGAGGGTAGAATAAGTAGGGCTTATTTTGTATTTAGCTAATCAGTTACGTACAGGTACTCAAGACGACAGCCAAATGCTGTTAAAGTACATAAATAAAAATCCTAAAACGGGGAAAAAGTCTTTTAATTTGTACAAGAGATCGAGACAGGGTGTAAAGCAGAGACCACATGTAACATATTATGCCACGTATTTCATCGTAGGTATCCCCATATCTAATGCTTGCTGTTTAAAATCGCCGCTTAATAGAAGTTTGCAATTTATACTGAACAGTTTTCTTAAGACGGGTGTTTTACGGCTGTTTTATGTTATATGTATATGTATTGCTACACCAAGGAGTGCAGTGATGCTGCGGTCTCGAGAGGATCTTTATGTAGTTGTAATAAAATGGGTTTGTTTGCACATTAATCTTGTTAGTGGACTTACGATTGCATCGCATGTTGATCGTTTCTCTTATGGGTATAAATGCTTCACGGTTATGACACCGGTTAACAGTTGACTTATGGTCGCCTTTCCAATTCGCGCAGTGTATTTTATTTGGAGACACGCAGTCAGTAGTTTTATGCTTACCAGCACGGTTAGAACAGTTCGGTCTCTCATTGCGATTTCTTTCACCGTAAATTTGGCAATTATGAAACTACACTGGCTTATTTTTGAGTTTTCTTTGATACTCCCAGCGAATGATTGTACGGAAAAGACTTCACATTTGCGCGTAAATCACGTAACTTAACACTCCCGTTTCCAAAGCCAACGATGAGAGTGTCGATGTAATTGTTGTAATTTTTTGTCACTATTTTGACTTCAATGCATTTCAGTTCGTTGGAAATAACTTAATTTTTCACTTCATCGGCAGATTTGCTTTCAAGGCCATGAAGAATGACTTTCAAAAGTCGACCGTGTTTTAAATTATGATGGAAAAATCTAATATATTATTTTTTGGCCTAATTTGTTTAAATCAACAATTAAACTGCCGCTGCCCCTGTAAATCCACTGCTGTGACGCCGCTGCCCTGCTGGCTTCGACACCGTCAACCGATATTGCTCTGCTCTCAACTTTATTGCACTACAACGATGAACTTGTGCTGAGTTGTTGTGTATTCACTTTTTTAATCGCACTTTGCAGCAACAAAGGCCATTGCAATAATAATATACATAAGAAGATCTTAATAAAGAGGTAGGCCAAAAAATTTAAAAATTACTAATATTGGTAGAAAACAGAATAATGTATTAGGAAACAGTCACTTAAAATTAATTAGACAGTACGAATTAAAAAAGGCAAACAAACATTTTTTCAATGCTGGAATCGAAACAGATCTTGAAACATTCTCAACATAGGCTGCGAAAGGTGCCGAGTTTTTGAGGGCGTACAAATCCTATGTTGCTTTAAATGCAAAGGCTTCAATCATAAAGCTTCTGATTGTAAGAATATCGAAGTATGTGGTAAATGCATAGAAAACCTTAGCGCTGGTGAATGCCAGAAAGAACCAATAGAGAGATGCATAAATTGTGTTAAAGCAAACGAAACTCGAATTGGGCCTAAACGAGAACCATTCAATATTTGACAGTACACCTTAATAAACTCGATATATAAGGAAAAAAAATGGATATTGACTATCAAATATACTAAATGGTTACACTTATATTCAATGGGTTAAAAATTGCAGTTGTATAAACTCCGTATCAAACACAAATGGTATCAGATTATACGAGGACGTCAGCTATCTCCAAGACCTTGATGGACTATGTTTCATCAAATATGCAAAGTTTTAATGTAAAAATTAACTTGAACAATAAAATATGGGATCATGAACTTATTGATGTTGAAATAAAACCCCACCATAAAACCAGGAAGGCTAAAGACCTGAAGTTGAATATTTCAAATATGAAAAGAATATTTTTGCTTTTCAACTTAGGGGCCAAATGGTACGACCGTTTGATGCAAATGAAACGCACAGATATGCAGAAGAAGTAGGAAATAGGCATATACATATGTGTAATTTCTGATAATGCAGGCAAAAAATAATACAGCAAAGCAATAATTCAAATACTTGGTTTAATAAAGAATCGTGCCGATCAGTTGTGCAAAGCTAGTGTTCCTTAGTTTGAGCGATCTCAGTGTCTTTATTTTTGAGTACACGCTTAATTTCATTTCACATTTTTTTCTAAAATATACACCGAATTGTATAATTAGTGTTTTTTTTATGGAAAAAGTGCCCACGATTCCCTCGGGGAATCGTTTTAGTATACTTTCCGAAGATATGTTAAGCTCCCCAAAAACAAAACGTAAAAAAGTGAACACAAAAACTTCTTTTCCACCTCTCACAGCGAATAACAGCAACAATATTAATGACCCGAAATACATTGTCATCGAATCATCTGAGGAGTCTAAGCCTCTGTCACAATTCAGCGTTTTTGCGAAAAAGAAAGCACTTGACAGATTACCTATCAGTAAGTATGCTACGTGATGATAGTCTACTTATTCTAACAAAATCCCTCAAAGTGGCAAACAAATTCATGCAATGCAAAAACTTCGGCGGTCTGTTCAATATGTCGGTGACTTTCCACGAGTCATTAAAAACGTGTAAAGGTACCATTTTTGACAAAAATCTAGCCTCCACAGACGAGCAAGAAATTCAAGAAGCTTTGATACCTCAAGGTGTTGTTGCTTTATATAAGTTCACCAAAACTCTCAACAACAAAAAGGTACCAACTGGCAGAATAGTACTATCATCTAATTTATATAAAGTCCCACAAACAATTGTCATTGCATGGTATTCAGTGAGAGTGGAAGAATATTTTCCTACACCAATGATATGCCGCTCTTGTCAATTATTAGGTCACACCAAAAAAAGGTGCAAAAACAACATCACTTGTGAAACATGCAATCTCCCCCCACACAACTCCTTGCCTTGTCAACGTACAATGTGTGCTAACTGCCTCGGTCCTCATCCAAATACTGTCCAAAATACTTAAAAGAAAAAGAAGTATTAAAAATAAAAACTCAAAATAAATGCAATTACCCCGAAGCTAGACGTTTATACAAAACTCTAAACCCCACTAACATTTCCCGAAAACAAACATATGCGGCTATAACAAACCCAACACAAATTTCTCAACACAGTTCCTCACATAATATTACCGATCTCCCTTCTTCAATCGGCAACCCAACAGCCGAGCCTCAGACACTCAACTCCAATAACCAAACAAAAGCTCCCACCGTAAACTACTCATTCTCTAGCGCTCACTCATTCCCACACAACTCACCCACTCATAATCACGCCACCATAGCATCCAACATTCCGCCAACAACATACTCTCTCTCAATAAACTCAATGAACCAACAAAACCTTCTCTCCACTACTAATTGCCTCTCTTTTCCTCAAGAACAACTAGAAAACCCACCTCCCGACCGCACTATGGGCATTACTGAAGATGCCAATAATACCAAAAACTCAAATACAACGTTTATCTCCGCTTCTAATCAACCATCTATTGACCACTCCCCACCACTTACGAATTTTATTTCTCACAACAACTCAAGTTCCACTATGCAACATAACAATATTCTTCAATCCATATCAAATCGACCGGTCGTGTCGGGACGTAATTTTGAATTTCAGCGAAACCTTGACATTTTGTTTACTGGTCAATTTCATGAGATACCTTTTTTTTTACCCCAGAAAAAATTTTTTATTCGAGATTTTCGTGGTTCCGTTTTTTGGTCCAAGTCGGCTTTTTCCATCAATTATACGAGACTTATATTTAAACAGGTATAACTTTAGTAAGAATACACAGATTGAGCTAATTTTTTTTCAAATGCTCGTAACAGTCGACGCTTCCATATAAGACTACGGAGAATTCTTCAAAAATTTTATTTATTTATTTATATAGCAATAAACAAAAAACTTCATTTTCGGAAAAAAGCATAAGCCTAATGAATCATATACCGGAGTAATATAAGAAGAACGTAATATTTTTATGAATTTCTGTTATTCCGAATGCCGTGAACGCTGATATGTCTTTAATATAAGTTTTTGTACCAACATGAATTTGATGTTGCGTTTTCTTAATTGCAAATTTTTGAAAATAATACAATTCTGCCTACGGGAAAATAACTATTTCACCTATGACGACACCCACTATCAACAGATACAAGGAATGCCAATGGGCAATCCACTGTCACCCACCGTAGCTGACATTGTAATAGACAAAATACTGGACGACAGCATCGCTGAACTTAAACTAAAGGACATACATATTTATCAAATACATTAACAAATATGTAGATGATATATTCACTATTGTTAAGATCAAGGACGTGGAAGACATACTCAAAACACTAAACGCGCAACATACTAAAATAAATTTCACTACGGAAACAGAACACGGGAAAAAGTTAGCCTTCCTAGACATGGAAATACACCGAATTGACAATAAAATCACAATGAACTGGTATGAAAAATCGATAGCATCGTCAAGGATGATGAATGCCCCTATTACCATTAACAACTTAATTGATAATTGAGTTGTAGTTGTCAAATTTGTATTATGGTTTACAACTCAACTCAACTTTTAATCAGCTGTTCACTTAGTTGTCTTCGTTAAGTTGTTACCCGTGTTATGGCTCACAACTAAACTAAATTTAGTTGTACGAGCTGTCAAAACGCGACAACTACTTTTTGTCAGTTGTGTTCTTGCCTGCAAACGTGAAGATGGAAAAAAGATTGTAAGTATTTCTAATAAACTACATAAAATATATGTAGGTACAATTAATGTTAACTTTGAAAAATTATTTCAGAAAAATATCAAATAAACAGCAAATTGACCGCCTTGTCGACTTGGTTGAGAAGCATCCAGATATTGGAACAGGCAAAGGTCAGTACGGATCAAGTCGCCAGCAAATCAAAAACACTTGGGAACAATTTGCTATTGAGCTAAATAGTCTTGGGCCACCAACAAGAACGGGGCAGGAATGACAAAGTGTAGGTTGTTGTTAACAAGCCGAAAAACGAAACTAATCATGATTTTTCTTTATAGGTGTGGATTCATTACAAAGCCAATTTAAAACGAAAGTTGGCCAAAAATAAAGAAAATTTCCTGGCGACTGGCGGTGGCCCATCTCAAGAAGTCAGTTTAACTGCAACTGAAAAAAGGGTGTATGAGTTGACTCAGGTTAATTTATCAATTAATCCTGCTGGTTGCGCGTTCGGGTTAGGTGCGGGTGATGCCACGGTAGAAGATACTACACCAGCTACTGAGCCGCCAGTGGTTGAAGCTGCAACGCCCGCCCCAAAACCAAAGATAGTAAAAGCAGGTAAAGCAAAAATGCAGCTACTCGAAGAGCAGGCAAGAACACAAGCTGCTATCCTGAATACCCTAAAAAATTGGAAGACAACCAGTATAAAATATACAAGCTGAAAAGGGATAAAATGAAAATGTTAGAGAAGCGAGAAAAGCAGGCAAGTGTTCTTAGAGAGCTAAATATAGAAATTGCCAAAGAAAAATTGAATATACTACAAAAATAATTATGTGAATATGTGAATATTTTCTGTGTTATAGGTTAGAAATTTTTGAATTATCTTTTTGTTTTTATTTGAATTTAATGAATGATTTTTTTTAAATTTTATTAGTTATAACTTATCGTGGAGTGGCAGCCGCCTACAGCGGCTCACTTAGGCCAATATTAGGAGGCCCATTGTGTTACCACAAGGAAAAGTTTGTACCATCCAAAGAAAAAATTACCCCTCACCAAACCATTTTGCCTCGCTGATGAACTTCAACAGACAATTTACCTCGGCGCTTGAAACCTCACTAAGGTCATCAAAAAACGGTGATCCCAGATATCGCATTCTGCTTTTACACAGTGCAGGACACTTACACAGTAAATGCAAGATCGTTTCCTCCTCCTCGTCGTTCTTGCAGCTCCTACAGCATCTTCGGAAGGGTACTCCCAACCTTTCAGCATGTTTCCCTATCAGACAGTGCCCTGTTAGAGCCCCGATGACGTTGGAAATGTTTTCCCTACTTAGAGAGAGAACGCTGCGCGACCGTTTCCGGCCCCATTTAGGCCACATCTGCCTTGAGGTTCGACAGGTCGTATTTTGCCTCCGTAAGAGTTAGCTATTTATTTTTCCTTATTTCCGTAGAAAAATTAATTGTTTTTGTTCGTTAATTAAAAGAAGCTGAATTTATTTATTACATCTTAATAATGTATAGTAAAATATAACAAATATGAAATTCATTGCAATGAACGCATTATGTTGTTCCTTATTCCGTCTGCTTCACCGTTTCTTAAAAGACTGCTTTCTTCTGTTATGGATTCTTGTTTATCTATATTCAAAAGATCAGAAAATGGAACCTTGAAATGCTGTGATATGTTGTGCAAGGCACAACACGTATTAACTATTTTCACGGTTTTATTACGGGAAAAATGGCACAAGTTCGTATTGATTGATTAACGTGGCCCTCCATCTCATTCAGCAAATATATAAACGCTTCCTTGTTTAACCTAAAATAACTAAAGAATCTGAAAAAAAGAAATATGAGGAGCTTATTTCGGTTTCTTTAATGTATTAACTTACTTGGCAGTTGGTAGTACCAATGGATTACTCTGGCTTCTAATGCTGCGTCGAATACGCGCAAGATTCAGGTTTTCTTCCTCCGAATCTTCCGAAAAATACATTTCGACGGATATGTCCATTTTTTTATAGAAAATTTATATAAAACTTCAGAAAATACTTTTAACACTTGCCTCATAAAATTTTCGCGCTTCTAACAGCTGATTCGAGCTGTCAAAAACGTATTATTTTAAGGTTGGCAATAACTTAACGAAGACAACTAAAATTGGTTGTGAATCATAATACAAAAAAGTAGTTGAGTTGAGTTGTTACATTGACAACTCAACTTAGTCTAGTCTTAGCTATCAATTTAATAAATAAAATATACGATTTAAGTGACCAAAATTTCAAAAAGGAGAACACCAAGAAAATTAAAAATATATTGTACAAAAATGGATACCTTAATGCAACAATAGAGAGTCTGTTAGCAACTGCAAACAACAAAAGGGCATTGGCGCACAAATATTGTAACCACAAACAAAAACGAAAACAAAGAATACACAGGTATCACATACATACCAGGACTAACGGACAAAAAAACAATAAGCAGAAGTATACAGACAGACAAAATATGCTTTGCACATAAAACCCATCGCATGCTAAACTCGGTGTTTACCAAAACAAAAGACAGAATCAGCAAGGAACAACACAACGTAGTATATGAAATCAAGTGCAATGGTAAATTGGGTGAAAATTGCGATAAAGAATACATAGGCACTACAAAGCGATCACTCGGAATTCAAATTAGCGAACATAAAACGGATGCGAAGAACAAAAAGACAACAGCATTGGAAAATACAAAAATATTAGACGTGGAGAAAAAAGAGAGGACAAGATTTGCATTAGAAGGGCTGAGAATACAACAACAATTACGACACACTATGAATTTTAAGGAGGACGTAGACAATATAAACTGCGCATGCAGAACAGCAATAACGAGTGGAGTTTTATTTTTGTTTTTATATTTTTGTTTGTTTTGATGTTGTTACTATTTTCAATCATTGCTGTAAGCAAAAATATTGTTATTTTGTTAACACTTGTTTTTATGTTTTATGTACAATAAAATGCAGACTCCCTGATGAAGGCTTGGAAGACGCCGAAACGCGTTGGAGAAAAAAAGAAACTTTTTGTTTGCTTTTAAGATATTACCGACCGAAAAGCTCCTAAAGCATCCCAATTGGAAATTAAACTTTGGCCCTAAGAAAAATACAGATAACTGTTTAAATTTTTAGTAAAATTTTACTGATAATGAGATTTACTTTGCATTACCAGTAGACTGTTACTGATTACTGAAAACATTTGCAGTAAAAGTACTTGTTTAGTGATTACTAAAAAAATTGCAGTAAAAATATTAGAACTACTGATAACTGAAAAAAATTGCAGTAAAAATACTGATAGTATAATTTGATTTGCATTATCAGTAAAAAATTTACTGTTTACTGAAAATAGTTACTTTTAGCTACAAATCTATACCCAACACAACTACTAGAGTCAATGAATTACAGTAGTAAAGTGTTTTTACACTAAGTTTGAGTCAGTGAACACGAAAATGAGATGCAGATATAAAAATGTGTCTAATATTATGTAAATTCAGTTTTTAGAATTGCGAATCGTAAAACAGTGCTGGAGAAAAGTTAGAAAAAGTCAACCTATGCTGAGACAAACTTATGAAAAATTACGCTGAACAACTTATAAACAACTCCTAAGAAGCTCATTTGGAAGTCGAAGCGAGCAAATTGAAGATACTTTTGTAGTAATCTGCTATCAGTCTCGGCGGGGGTTAGACTCAGCCGAATCCTCTCGGCTTTCCCTAAATGTGTAACAAATTTTACAAATAGAATGAGAGAAATAGAGAATGGATTTTCCTTACAGGAATATTATGCAGCTCGTTAAAAAATATTGGCTGACTAACAAATTCCAAAAACAAAATCCGCCCTTTCGAGAGTGATAAACCCAAGGTTATTGCACTTTAATTGATATAGAAAGTAAATGAGCAGCCCAGGGCAGACACATTTTTTAATTCAGGTAAGTGAAAACTTAACAAATAACCAACCTTAATTCCACAGAGGATATTTGTGGAATTATTTTTAATTTTTTACCAAATTTGGAGAAAAAATCGAAATATAGACTTTACGAAAAACAGGTACAACTAACAACAATGAATACAAGATTGCGCTGATTGATGTGAAATTCAGGAGAGTAACTTGTGTGTGACTTCACACCAGATTTACCGGTGGAGACAACTGAGAGGAAACACCTTGTTATAAAAACAACACACTAATATTTGTAAGTTGGAACGAATACAAGAAAGATAGAATACAAGAATTCGCTGATTGATCTGAAATTCAGAGAGTAACTAGGCTGCGACGCCACACTAGATTTACCGGTGGAGAGGACTGAGAGGAAACACTTTGGTATTTATGTTAGAAAGAATGCAAAGTTATATTGCTAAATATGTTGGAAAGAATACACACGATACATACGCATACATACATACACGGTTTTTGTAAACAAATTCTGTTGTTACGTAGAAGTTCTGTTATAATTTTTAAGAGAGGGTTAGCGGCCTTACAATCTACGCCACCTTCTGTATCCTTTTTAGCATGGAAAGAATATTTCCTGCCAGCCACGGCTATCCAATTTTCCCTGAAATTCCAATGCAATCGTGATTTTTTCTCGAAACACCAATACCAAAGCAGTTAAGTAAAATCCCAAAAAAGGTAAGAAACAAAAAGGAAATTTTTGACATTTTCTCAAATTGCAGAATTAAAAAAAAATTGCAATAAAAATGTTTATATACTATTTCTTTTGACAGAATGTGTAATTTGGAAGATACCGATAGTAGAGGTAAGAATGCTTGTTGCCGTTTATGAACATTTGTTAAACTATGCTGCATTTGGATTTGGAAGTTAACAAATGAAAAAGTGAAAGTGAAGTGTATTTTAATACTTGACTAAATGAGTTCAAGACGTGCGCCCCCTCTATAGTGAACGATTGTTCCAACTACCACCATTTCTTACATACATACATCCACACACACACACAAATTGTACAATACACGAACACATGAACATGAATCACACAGAACATTTTAAAAAAGAAAATTTTGCGAATGTCATATATATTATTATATTAAAATTAAAATCAAACTTTTAAATACCGATAATCGGAATTGTTTTATTTACTATTGTAAAAAGTGGTGAGTGCAGTGAGTCCCTAGGGCAGTGAACCCCCTGAAGCGGAACTATGGTCCTTCTGCGCTAAACAGACAAAAATAAAAAAAAAGAAGTAGAACGGTGCAAAATACAATTTTTAAAACATATAAAAACAGGCGCGGCGTGCTAATTTTACCAACAATAAACGCAACAAAATAAACAATTTCGGGTGCGAAAAAAACCAACGTATGTACATTTATATACGTCTGGGATCACAGGAAATATGTTGAACAAAGGAAGAGGACAAATTCAACGAGGGAACGGCACATAGAAAAAACAACAAAACAAGAACACTAAAGCCCTTGCATGCACCACAGTGAGTTGTATCGTTCTTTTTATTTAAACTAACCAAAAAAAGAAAAAGAATTGGTCAAATAAGCGAACTGTTCTTTTTAATAAAATTTTTCTCATAACTGTCAGCTAAGTACAGCAAAATTTAAATAATTGGATGCATATGTACATATGTATACACCCCCATTCCAATTGAATATTTTTATACAGTCCATTTCAATAACTGACACAAAAAGGGCACAAATTCATACATATGTATGTATATATTGTACATACACATAAGTAAATACATATATGTAAAATATGTAAAAAAAAAATTTCAAAATAAATACAGTTCGCTTAGGAAATTAAAATACATACAAAAAACAGTATACTAAACCTGCTCTGATTTGTTTAGGATTTTTCTCAGTGTATACTGAATAAGTAAACTTCACTTGAGTTAACTACGCGATCTTACCGTTTGATTAAATTTATTCAAACAAATTTTTTTTTTGATGATTGTAAAATTTTTTATAATTTTTTTTGTAGCTTCAGTAATTTTTTTTTATTTATATAACCGCGCTGAAACCCTGTAATTTTTAACTTAAATATTCACTAGTTGCTTTTATTTTACTCGCGACTGCAGTTTCTATTTTTGCTTGATTTAATTATTTGCCAATTAATGTTATTTTGGTTAAAATTGCACTGTTTTATTTTGGATTACTAATTTCAAGGTATATCCGTTTAGGTGGTAAAGGGTATAACTATTAAGTTTAAGCGACCGCTTTAAAAGTGCACTATCTATAAGGGCGGAGATTCAAAATTTTCACCAAGTGGATTTGAGTGTCGAAACCATACGCCGACGGCTTAGAGATGTGGGTTTATATGGAAGACGCTCTGCCCCGCCCTGAAGGCTGCACGAATTTCTTGCTTTAAAATGTACCAAAATTGGGATCAAAGTGATTGGCAACAGAACATGTGGTCTGACGAAAGCAAATTTAATTTGTTAAGCTAACAAAATTTGCTTTACGTGCGCTGTTCAGGTGGTGAGAGGTTCCATCATAATTGTGTAGTAAAGAAAGCTAAGTTTCCTCAAAGTCAAATGATTTGGTGCTCCAGATTTAAACCCTATTGAGCACTTATGGCACATAATGAAGTGTGAAGCTGCTAAACGGAAGCAAACAAATAAAAGTCAATTGATAAAGATTTTAGAACTGGTTTGGTATGGTCCCGTTATAAGGAAACCAATTGAGGTCCTAGGGAATTCCATGCCTTCAAGAATTAAGGCAGTTATTGAGGCTAAAGGAGGAACGACTCCTTATTAGGAGAGCCTATTGTGAACTCTATATTTAAGTTAACTTCACATTGTTTTCTTTTAATTAATCATGAATATCATCGAACGTACATTTTTGTTAATTTTTTTTAATTAATTGGCTATTCCTTATAAAAACCTTTTTCTAGAACAATTTTTGTGGATAACTAATTTACGCTATTTGACTAAACAAATAAAAATGGACCTAATATTCTAATTTTATAAACAAATTGCTCATGTGATCTTATTTCAATTAAATTTGGTGGTGCGTTTTTATTGACCGCAAGTGTATATGTATGTATATGTATGCACGTATGTATATCACGATTATCACGGCGTTTGCGACGCCTTTGAATAGGCATATTGTGAACTATATATTTGCGCACCCAACACGTTGGCAAAACAGCAAGCCACCTATTAGTCGCAAAAGGCACGGCTTAAACTGTGCGGTGCACTCCTACTTGCAAAATTAGCCTTAACTGTGCCAACTTACTTAAACCTGAGCAACTGCGAATTATATCTATTGTCTGATTCCGAAATCGTTCTAGCTTCCATACATGGAAGACATATGTATGTGCCAAATCAAACTGCCCAAATAATTGATTTAGTTTGGCCAGTCACATGGCATTATGTAGCCAGTGCTGATAACCCTGCTGATCTAGGCACAAGAGGATGCAAACCTCTACATCTTGCCGCCACACCACTCTGGTGGAACGGTCCCTGCTGGCTAAAGGGATCTCCACCATCTTGGCCAAAATCCTCCGCACGCAATATTATACTCCCAGAAACTCGGAACATTGAAAGTATCCAGCCGATTTTGGAAGACAATGACATCTTGGAACGATGTTCACCGTTTCCCCGAGCCCTCAGAGTAATAGCTTATATGTTCCAATTCATGAACCGCCTCTAAAACAAGATTAAAGGAATACCTAAAACCCCAAGTCATGCACTACAGCATCAACACTTACAAATGGCTAAAATATACCTGATTACTACTACTCAGACATGCTATTACGGCCACTTTTTAGATTCGAAGGGAGTGTTTCGTGCCACTGGACGTCTAGCAAACTCTAGTTTGAGCTATAACGAACGGCACCCCATTATAATACCCGAAAAATCCCCCTTTGCTACACGCTGAACTTCGGCACATGCAACAAATGATCCGACAAGAGTTCTATATCTCACGACTTAAGCCTCGGATAATGAAATGCATTTACCTGTGTAAAGTCTGCACTTTACATAAGCAGAGGATGCGCACGCAGATTATGGCAGCTCTACCACCTGAAAATTGGAATTTCACTCTGCCCTTAGCCATCACGGGTGTCGACTTTCCAGGGCCTTTCCCTCTATGTTAGGGTCCTTCACCTTCGCGAAGGATTACGTTGCCAGCCTCCAACAGCTCCGCCCCACCGGCAGCAGTCTAGACCACGCCACCGTTGCTCAACCGGATTAAGCAATGTCGTGGAGACATTGCAGCAACTCCAGCGTCTACTAGGCTGAGGACTCGAATAGGGGGACCGGGATGGCTAAATGAGTTCAAGCAGTGGACCCCCTCTATCGTGAACGATTGTTCCAACTTCCCACAATTTTGCGAGTGCCATACCGACCGGACGTATGCATCCCCGCATTTTATTATTTTTAAATTAAAATCAAACTTTTAAATACCGATAATTGGAATTGTTTTATTTACTATTGTAAAAAGTGGTGAGTACAGCGGTTTATAGAAGTGCAATGAGCGCCCTATCGCAAGGAACCTCTTCAAGCGCAACTAATACTAAAGTGTAAATAACAAAGGGGCTTCAAATCTTCAAATCTCTTATAGTGCTTGTAGTATCTGTTTGACTATTGTGCTAAAATGCAGTTGAAAAAATTATAATTAATGAACACTGTCACTAATGATTAGTGTTTCAGTGACATTCAGATGCATTGCAGTGGATCAAACCAGAAGAGAAATTCTACAAAAGTCTCCTTTGTTACTGCGCCGAGAATCTGATGACAATATATTTGCCAAATTTATGCTCGGAATGCTGTGTTTTACTATACATACATACATAATTTGGAGGTTAAAATATTGACAGCGTTAACTTGTATATTCAACATTGTAATGTGGCTATCTACTATTAATGCATCTAATTGTTTTTATTATTATTAGTATTATCATTAGTAGTTTTAATATACATTTTTATCGTTCTATTTTCAGATTGTTAATTCAATAAAAAAAATCAGTTCAAACCGCCGGCAGCTTTACAAATATCAAAATGTGATAGTGTGTGAGAAAAGTGATTTTTTGTACGCAACTTTAAAAAGTTTTTAATTTTTAGTATTATCAGACGAAACATAATTCGATTACCCTTCGTTTGATTATAAAAACGTTAAAATCGATCCACTTTTTCTTCTAAAATTTGCAAAGATAATTCGAGCTTTTCAAAAAAATGCTAAAATTTACTTTGCTTTGCAACTTCTAAAAATTTCAACATTTTGTTTTGATTGCAGATTTGTGGTGCGCCAGATATAATACATTGAAATTAAAAACATCAGTAGTTTCAGATATATACAAATATGTATATATACGCTTTTATATGCAATATAAATATTTATTAATTTTTATTTTTTATTGTAAAAAATTGTATACTATTTGTGTAATTACTTGTTTGTAATTTAAATTATAGTTAGTTTAGTTTCAAGAAAAAAGCTATCCTGCGCAGGCTGGAGAGGGAAATTAGAGGAGTTCAGCTATATGTCACATGTACAAGTGGAAAATCAGCACAGCGCCTTGACAAAATTATCCACTTTTTTGGACAGTTTTGAGGTTAAGGAATTGCACGTTTTATCCAGTTATTTAACGGCTCGTGGTTGGCAGGGTTCCCGATTGGGAGAATACATACAAACATGGTTTTTGTCAACAAAATCTGTTGTGACGTAAATGAAAAATTTTCAAGAGAGGGTTAGCGGTACCACAATCTGCGCACCTTCTGTATTCTTTCACCATGGATTACAAAGAAGTTGCATGCCGTTTCGTTTCCTGTGGCAAGAAATGTTGTCTTATTTCACCACACCAGAAACTCATTGGATCAAATCTGATTCTAATATCAATCAGCAAGAGTGAAATTAGTTTTGGTATTGTCAAATAAGATAATCCTTTCTGTTAGAGGAACGGTGGGAGTGATGCAACATTTTTACCATCTACGTTCTTTGGTCATTATTTTTTCAGCCCCAAACGGCTGGACGGAATTATACAAAATTTAGCACACATATAGATTGTATCCTACGTTATAACATAGGCTATATTTTATGGCGAGTTGTCTCCTGAAAAAAAGTTATGGTCAATTAAATACGTTAAATCACATATTACGATATAACGACTGAGTTTATCTTGATAAGATTTCGCACATATAACATAGGCTATATTTTATGGCGAGTTGTCTCCTGAAAAAAAGTTATGGTCAATTAAATACGTTAAATCACATATTACGATATAACGACTGAGTTTATCTTGATAAGATTTCGCACATATGTATGTATGTGTTTGACGTAGCAGTGCTAGTACCTTATTCCTTACCTCGGGTGGGGGGTAATAAGGATTCACAACTGCTGAAATTCCTGAAAAATTGTTTATTAAATTCTCTACCCCTTACCGCTGGTGGGGGGAAGTAGAAGAATAAAAATAACAAGAGAAAAGTATTAGCGGGTGAGATTGTATTTCAAATCTGATTTTATTTTCCAAAACTCGTCCTTTATATACAAAATCTTAAAAGTATGCTACTCCACTAATTACATATGTTTGTGTGTGTATAAATATATACAAATATTTACAATTGATAAAAGACCAACATAGTGATCTTTATTTATGTTTTCTTTATGTGCATACATGCATTGTGTGTTATTCTTAGTATGCATATGTCAATCTGATGCATATGTATGTACATATGTTCAAGTGGACAAATATTTACAATTGATAAAAGACCAACGTAATGATCTTAATTTATGTTTTGTTTATGTCAGTACATGCATTGTATGTTATTATTATCATGTGTGCATGTATTAATGTGATGCACAATGTATGTTTAAGTGTACAAAGAAAAGATAAAATTTTATGTTCCCTTTGTAACTATAAACATTACAAAATTATGTTCAAAGATATTTGAACATTCTGCCAAAGGCCAAAAATGTTATTACAATTATATTATTATTTACATTGCCTTCTTTTCAAAAAATGGACTGTATGTTATTACGAGTATTATGTTTATATCTTCGTTCGATCAGGCAGACTAATCGTAATTTTTCTTTTTGATTTGCACTTGCGGCGAATATAAAATATTAATAAAAATATAATTGTTGCAATAATTAATATAAAAGATATATGCCCGCTATGATTTCTTAGATTTAAATCACTTAATTTAAAATCATTTATATTTAATCTATTAATTTCCTCCTTTATTCTCTCCAAGTCCTTGTCGATATTGATGGTGTTAATCTGAAGTGGCGCTATTTTGTTTTCGGTAATATCCTGTATGACAGTTACGATAGGATCTTGAATTAAGCTGATTGCATTCCGCGTCTTGAAAATCTGAAGGCCTGATAATATTACGCCTTCCTATCTTCTGGTCGTCTTCTGCTGATTTTTGGATTGGTCTTTTTAGTGTGCTATTTTGAAGCTTCAACGTTGCCACTCGAAGACGACCATCATTTCCGGGATGAGTTTTAATAACTTTAGCAATAGGTCATTTGGTGGGTTGAGTATTTTCGTCTTTTACTATTACTACGTCCCCCACCTTAATATTGTCTGCCGGAGTTTTCCACTTATTTCTTTGCTGAAGTGTATGCAGATACTCATTTTTCCAACGATTCCAAAAATCTCGTTGAATTTTTTGTACTAACTTCCATTTGTTCAATGTAGAAGTGCTGACATCTGTTTCAGAAGATGGAATTGATATTAATGGTCTGCCAATTAGAAAATGACCTGGTGTTAACGCGTCTATCCCATTATCATCATTTATTGCATAAAGTGGACGTGAGTTCAAAGATGCTTCTATTTGAGCTAAAACTGTCGACATCTCTTCAAAAGTTAATTTCAAGTCTCTGAAGGCCCTTTTTAAATGGTATTTCATTCCTTTTACACCTGCTTAAAAATCTTCTTAATGCTGCTAAAAAGGCGTCTGATGATAACTCACTGACTGCCTCAAGATGAGCAGCTTTAGTTGATTGGCAAACAAAAACTGCTACATATCATTTAAAAGCCCGTTGCCCTCGTCCTTTTGAGCATTTCATTTGGAAAGGTCCAGCGTAGTCAACTCCAGCGTAAGTAAATGGACTCGATGGTGACACTCTGAACTCTGGTAGGTCTCCCATTATTTGCTTTGCACAAACCTGTTTGTATCGTAAACAATTAGAATAATTTCGTATACAGCCTTTAATTGCATTCTTCACCTAGATTATCCAGTATTGCGTCCCGAGGATTGCTTCTGTTAACCGGTTTCCACCATGTATTGTAGCATGGTGTGCATCTCTAATTATTAATGCAGTTAAAGATGATTTATGTAGAATTATTGGGTGCTTCGAACCATAAGGTATTTCCGCGTTTGTCAGCCTGCCTCCAACTCTCATAATACCATTGTTATCCAAAAATGGATTGAGACTGATAATTTTACTTGTATTGCTGAGCTGATTACCATTCAATAATTTTTTCACTTCGTCTTTAAAAAATTGTTTTTGTGTCTCTCTAATGATAGTATTTCTGGCTATTTGTAATTCTTCTGCAGACAAATTTATGGTCAGCTGAGTTTTTCTTTTCTTCCCAAAACGCAATATGTAGGCTACAACTCTTTGTAGCTTTAACCAACAGGGATATCGATTTACTAGGTTATCAATGAATTCAATTGTAGCATTTGATGTTGCAAGAACTGTTGCTGTGATGATTTCTCCAGCTGCTGGCCATTGGTTTTCCGGTAACGATAGCTATTTAGGCTCATTTCTAGTAATTTGGGAGATGATATACCTCTTGACGCCACATCTCCTGGATTATCCTTTGTATTTACGTGCCTCCAGGATGCTTGTGGTACCAGTTTTTTTATTTCTTCTACTCTATTTCTAACAGACTTATCCTTGTTTTTGGTTGTTTCAATCCAACCCAAGGTTACTATAGAATCACTCCATGCATACATTTTGTGATTTCTCGTGATAATTTTACCAATTTTATTCATTAGTTTCGCCAGCAAGTGAGCAACACAAAGTTCTAATTTGGGCAATGTTTTTCGATTTTTAAGCGGATTAACTTTTGTTTTTGCAGTTAATAGCTTTATAGAATTGCCAACTTTGATGTATATGACTGCAGCATACGCCTTTCCTGAAGCATCACCAAATCCATGAATTTAAACCTTGGATTGCAAATAAGTTTCTATCCAACGAGGGATACGTACGTTCTCTAAAACTTTCACATTTTGCAAACAAATCGCCCATTCTCGGTGTAGACCTTCAGATAACTGCTCATCCCAACCAGATTGCTGCGTCCAAAGTTTCTGAATAAATAGTTTTGCGACAATTGTTATTGGTGAGAGCCAACCCAGAGGATCAAATATTTGAGCTAGCTGAGAAAGAACACTCCTTTTCGTGACCTTTTTTGCAATTGTCAAATTAAGTTTGAATTGGAACTCGTCTTGTTTTGGATCCCAATATAGTCCAAGAGTTTTTACCGCTTGATTTTCTTTAATTTGAATTATTTCGTTGTCTTCCTTAGCTTATGTTTTGGGTTATACTACTGCAGTTTGAAAGCGATTTTCGTAGAAGAAATCCAAATGTTTGGAGATGATTACTGATGTCTTCATGAATATTTTGGCATTGGTGAACAGAATCTGCGCCCGTCATAAGATCATCCATGTAGAAGTCTTCTCTAATTATTGTTTGAAGCTGTTCATGTGGACATTTACTTGCAATTTCAAATAATGTGCGTACTGCCAAATATGGAGCTGATGCAGTACCATACGTCACTGTGGTCAACTCATATTCTTCAATTTTGCTCAAAGGATTTTCACGCCATAAAATCCTATGATATTCGCAATCTTTTTTAGCAATTTTTATTTGTCTAAATATATTTTCTACATCAGCAGTAATAGCTATTTTCCAAAGTCTACATTTGAGAAGTATATCGAATATATCTGTCTGTAATTTGGGTCCGGCAAACATGATGTCATTGAGACTTTTCCCGTTCGAAGATTTTGCAGATGCATTAAATACAACGCGCAACTTTGTTGTTAAACTGTCTTTCTTTATAACAGCATGGTGAGGCAAATAATATTTACCATTTATTCTAAAATCTGCCTTAACCATATGACCAAGTTCCTTATATTCGTTCATGAATTCATGGTAGTCATTCTTCAGTTTATCGCTCTTTTGAAATTTATTCTCCATAGAAATGAGACGCGCCACAGCCTGTTTGCGAGACCCACCCAAATCTTTATCCTCGTGGAAAGGAATTTCTACAACGAATCGCGCATCGTCATCTTGTTTTACCGTTTCCTTAAACTGCCTCAAACTTGTGTCGCCTTCGTCGGTATTGGTGTCATCAGGTATCTCCTCTAGCTCCCAAAATCGCTCTAGGTTGGTATTTGCGGATGTTATTTTTTGGAATTGTTTGTATTTAATAATTCCTGATAGAATCCAACCAAACTTTGTTGCTTGCCCAAGAACTCCATTACATTTTTTAACTCCGTTTTCAATGATTCGGCTGAATATGTCTCCACCAATAACTACATATGTCTATTCCATCTGCCTTATTAAATAATGGGTCAGCAAGTAAATGATGTTCCCATTGTTTCATATCATATTTAAATGATTGGTCTGGTTGAGCAGTGGTCAGCGATGGTAGAACTACCGCATCTACGTTTTCTACATGTTGGCTTAAGAATCATGGTTTGATTTGAACTCGAACCTTGGATTTTGATTCGCCAACCACAACACCTCCGAGCCCATGGAGTTTTGTCTGAATTCTTTTCTTTGGTACACCTAATATCTGCGTTGCTTCCTCAAATATTGATGTTATTTGGGAACCTTGGTCAATTAAAGCTCTTAGCATTATATATTCTTCATTCGCTGCTTTTGCTCTAACTTGAGCCGTGGCCAGAATAACTTTTGTCGATGCTGCTTTTGTAGACATTGATGCTTTATTATCCCCAAACTCTAAATGTAGAAGCTCGTTATGGTTTTAGCTGCAAATTTTGCACTTTATATTGCTATTGCAATTTTGACTCCAATTATGGCTGAGACATCTGTAGCAAATTTTGCTTTCTTTGGCATATTTACGTCTATCTTCTAAATACATGTTTTTGAATGCCCTGAAATTAATTATTGTGTGACCTAAAATCTTGCATCAGGTACACTGTCTACTTGGCTGTTTTGCATTGAAAGTATGGTTAGCCTTGCATACCTGCAGCTTTCGGTTTTTGTATATTTGATCTTTATCCGCTACTCCTTTTAACATTTGGAAGTGCTGATCCAGAAATCCTTGTACATCAAATAATGTTTGTACTTCCCTGGTCTTCCTTATGGTTTGCTCATATAATTTGAGCCCTTCCTTGTCTAGTTTTCGTACAATAATTCGAGCTGTAAAAGGATCAGCTTTTTCTGTTTTGATGCCTAACGACTTTATTGCGTTAAGACATTCATTGGTGATATCGAGCAACTGCCACTCTCGGCATTGTCACTATTAATTACCGGCTGATCCATTATTCTGTCCCACTGTGTCGTGAACAAAATACGCTTATTATCGTACCTTTCTTTCAAAAGACTCCACGCTGCTTTGTAATTTTCTGCTGATATCTGCAAATGTTGAATCAACCGCGCAGCTTCGCCTTTCAAGCAAAGGCGGAGACGTAGCATTTTCTCAGAGTTTGATATTTGCTCGTTGCTGTGTACCATATCTTGGAACACGCTGAAAAAATTAGCCCATTCTTTTATTTCCCCATAGAATGTTGGAATTTTTAGCTTTTCTAATTCCAAACTAGGGTGAACTGCTATTTTTGACTTTTCAACTAAGCCATTTTTTAATCGAGGAAGCTCTTTAAAATATTCTGCAACTATTTCCTCATATGCTTCCTCAATTTCATCATTGAAATACTTTAAAAGATCGCTGTTGTACGCATTTTCTATACCAAAGAACAACGTTTCCAAATATTTTATTTGCTCAGAGTTAATCACTGTCTCGAACTTGTTTTCGAAGGTTCTCAATTTTCCTCCTAAAAATATAAAATTTTTTATCTGTAGCGTTTGCAGCTGCTTTCTGATCCGCTTTTATACTACTTTGAGCTAGCGGTGTTTTTCCTGCCAGTGGAAATATGACTTCATCATTGAGAACGCGTTTAAATTGCTCCACTATTTCTTCAATCTGTCCTGATGTGTTACCATAGGAATTCGATTTGAAGCAGTCCTCTTCGCCTATGCCATCCGCCATTAATTTTTGTGATTGGCATCATATCGTTTTTGAGGTTTTATGAGAGATTTGCTCAATTCTTCTATTTTTGATTTTCTCATCGATTTGCCTGCTATATTATTATATATTTGCAGGACTTTCTCCGCTGTATCTAGTTGGTTTTCAAGTATCTTTCCCCTGTTAACTCCCATGTTGAACGTTTTTTTTTATATGAAATTGCTTTGTATTCTTCAAAAGAACCGTTGGAGGTAATTGGTTTAGTCGCCGGGTTGACCTAGCTGTGCCTCGATTCACAGCCGATGTATGTTCTTTCGAATCGCAATTACTGGATACTGCGTATAGTCTCGAGCTATTACGGCTTACGTATCTTTTTTTCTCCAAATAATTATTTAATGTCGCTTGAGCTTCAAGGCTCGTATGGACCAAAATGTTTGATGGAGCAGTGCTAGTACCTTATTCCTTACCTCGCGTGGGGGGTAATAAGGATTCACAACTGCTGAAATTCCTGAAAAATTTTTTATTAAAATTCTCTACCCCTTACCGCTGGTGGGGGGAAGTAGAAGAATAAAAATAACAAGAGAAAGGTATTAGCGGATGAGATTGTATTTCAAATCTGATTTTATTTTCCAAAACTCGTCCTTTATATACAAAATCTTAAATGTATGCTACTCCACTAATTACATATGTTTGTGTGTGTATAAATATGTACAAATATTTACAATTTATAAAAGACCAACGTAATGATCTTTATTTATGTTTTGTTTATGTCAGTACATGCATTGTATGTTATTCTTATCATATGTGCATGTATTAATCTGATGCATATGTATGTATGTTCAAGTGTACAAAGAAAAGATAAAATTTTATGTTTCCTTTGTAACTATAAACATTACAAAATTATGTTCAAAGATGTTTGAACAGTATGTATGTATAATACTATGTATATAGTCCGTTTTACAGGTAACCATAAAGTCGATTTTTTATAAAGAGTTGCCACCAGTTTAAAATACTACATTTAATTAAAACAATGAATGAAATAAAATATTGCAATAAGAGTAACAAACGAAAGAGGCGATAAATCTTTATTTCCCAAATGTTTTGAAAGGTTGCAAATTAAGTTAATTAAAAAAATAAACGTCATTTAACAATATGAGTGCCAAACTAAAAGTGTTAAGAAAACTTAACTTCAAAAGTACTTTTGGAAAGGATTGCCACCTGTTTAAAAAATTATTTGAAATTATAATAGGTTAAATCAATTTTTGAAATATGGGTCTCAAATGAAAGATTTTGAAGAAACTTTTATTTTGAGTTGACATCTGATTAAAATAGTAAATTAAATTTAATTATTAAGGTAAAGGAAGTATAACGTAGAGGGTCGCAACCTCTTTACAGAATTTTAATTCAACTAAATTCCAAAGATAAATGAAATGTTATGGTACTGTTTTGAACTAACAAAGCATAATCTCGAAAAAGTTGTGGGGGATTGCTAACTGTTTGACAATAACTTAAAAAGAAGGATATTTCGCGTAGATATAGAATTCATAATAGAGTTGCCATGTTAAGATCAATTTTACTAATATTATAAATGTGAAAGTTTATGCAGATAACTTATATTAGACAGAGAAGGCCTAAGTTAGGATGACGGTGTGAATTGTCAAAATACATCAATATTTTTCGGCTTAGTTCACCATTGCAATGGCGGCTGGGGAAATCCGAGGGTCGGAAGTTAACAGAGCTGAGCGAAGACAAAATTTGTTTAACAGTATATGATTTCTGATAAATGTTAATTGTTTTGGCTCGAATTTTAGATTTTGCTAAGATATAAATACCTACATCTTGATGAAAACTTCTAAATAATTGATTGGATGTGCAATTTGGCTTTACTTAAATATGTACATGATAAGAATGAACCAATTGTACTTATATGTATGTATGTATGTATGCAAACATATGCAATAAATAGCTTTATTCACTTGCTGTTTTGACGTTTTACATTTTGTATGAAAAACTATGTATATGAAATTTAATAAAAATCGAAAAACTTAAGAAATGCCACTTTTTGTTAGGCATAAAATGCAGAAAATTAGACGAACCTTATCATCATATGAATTTATGTAATGTAAATACAAACATTAATGCTACAATTCTAGGTGGGTTGATATGTCTTGCTACATTTTAATATCACAATAAATGTGTTCATACTTATGCACGTATGTATGTACATATCAGAGAGCTGCAACGGATACATAATTTTCGTGTATACTCGAGCATCTAACAAAATCCGTTTTGCATCAATCTCTTTAAACGAGCAGAAGTATTTTTCGTTAGCGCCTGAGCTCAAGGCGGACATGTTGGTCACAACACTCGAGTGCTTTCCATACATAGTATTTGATTGGGTTCGGGTGCTTTGCAGATCTATATAGTCGAGTGTTCGAGTTTCCACTCGAGTGTGCATATAATTTGCTTGTATGGCTTTGCGTAGTGTGATCGGCAGTGCAGTGCACATATGGTAAAAAATCCTTTCAATATTATCTATTGTTTATGTGTATACAGCACTTACAATTTGCCATTTCTTATATTATTGCTTACACAAAATGCGACATCACGACGCCTACATTCCGTCTGTTGATTTAACTCGAGCACGTTCGAGTATCCGTTTCATTAGTTGCACAAATTATGGGTTAGCTGCGGGTGTCGAGTGTCGCATTCGCTTGTGCTCGATTTTTGGCGAGGGTGATTAAACAGGCTCGAGCACACTCAAAGCAGCTCTCTGGTACATATGTATGTATGTATGTACATATGTGTATAGGAAATGTACTTATTTGATAAGCATATCAATCGTTATCATTCTCATATGTACATATATGAAGTGCATTTCTACGTGCAATCATAAATAACTAAAATGTCAACAAGTGCGCATGCATCTAAATTAATTTACGTATGTACAAGGTGGCGCAAAAGTAATCCTCCTATCAGAAAATGCTATAAATTTTGCGATTGGTCCCTAATGTCAGTTCTGTTTTGACATTTGTGTAGTAAACACATGCGAAATACACGTTAATAAACAATGTTACGCTACACTGCTCCAGAACGCGGAATATTGCTGACTATTTATTTGACCAATAATCGGTCGGTGACTTTGGCACAACGTGAATTTCGTCGCAGATTTCCTGGCCGTCCAACGCCTACTGGTGAAACACTGCGACGTTGAGCCGCTCGCCTCGAAGAGACTGGCACAACACGAGATGCTGCCAGGCGTGGCAGACCCCGGAGTAGCCGTTCTGCAGAGAATATTGCCGCTGTAGCCGAGGATGTCATGGAAGCGCCGTCGACATCGACCAGACGACGTGCCACGCAAATGGGTATCAGTCGACGGTCTTTATAGCGAATTTTGGTACAAGATTTGAAGATCTTTCCGTACAAAGTCCAGACGGTGCATCAGCTGTTAGCTGCTGACCGCCAATCGCGTCTAACACACGCTCAAGCCATCCTTAATCACCACCAAGGGGAAGATGATTTTTCATCAAAAATAATCATGAGTGATGAGGCCCATTTCCATCTTAGCGGGTACGTAAATAAGCAAAATTTACGCTTCTGTGGCACTGAAAATCCGCGTGTAACCCACGAAGAGCCATTACACCCGCTCAAAGTCACTGTATGGTGTGCTGTTTTCGCTGGAGGAGTCATCGGACCTTTTTTCTTCGAAGACGGCGCGGGCCAAACGGTTACTGTGAATGGTGAGCGCTACAGAGCAATGATCAACGAGTTCTTTTTGCCGCAACTTGATGAATTGGGATTGGAAAACATGTGGTTCTAACAGGACGGTGCAACGGCACACACTGCACGTGCCACAACCGATATTTATTTATTTATTTATTTATTTATTTAAGTCTATGAATATCGATCCTTACAGACTATGGAAAAAAGTAACTTAGTACAAGCTATTGATATACATATTACATATTTTCAATAAAGCTACAATATAGAATTTAAAAGATTCAAAAAAGCGTTCCTTGAAAGTGAAAAGTCAAGATCAGCATTACTATTAAGGGAATTCAATTCACGTAAAGAGCGAGTAATGGGGGCATTACTGGCGTACTTAGTTTTAAAGTTATCCCCATGAAAAGGGTAAAAGTTCCGAAGAGATCGCTGGGGAACATTAAATCGAATCCGTTCCAACAAGTAAGGGCAATCAATGACTCCAGTTATAATACAATGAGTAAAGGACAGACACAGTATAGACCTACGAGTTTCCAGGGACTTGAGATTTATGAGCATTAGACGAGCAGAATAGGATGGTATGAGATTTGTAAAATTCAGAGACCGAAGTGCAAACTTAAGAAAAATTTTTTGTACACGTTCTATTCTATTGATAGCTAGCTGGGTACTTGGTCTCCAAATAAAAGCAGCATATTCTAAGTGAGATCTAACAAATGATACATAGAGTAACTTGATGGTATAGGGATCAGTGAATTTAGAAGCATTCCGTCTTACGAAACCCAACATGGAGAAAGATTTGGAAGTGATATAATTTATATGGTTATTAAAAGAGAATTTGCTATCAAAAACAACGCCAAGGTCCTTAATCTCCCTAACACGCAGAAGGTCACATTTCGCTATATTGTACTTAGCAGGTATAATGTTAGAGATTTTGGAGTATGTTATTTGGAAGCACTTAGATAAGTTCAGTGAGAGACGTGATTTCTGGCACCACAAGTAAAGCCGGTCAATATCAGTTTGAAGCTTAATGGCATCATCTGGGGTCTTAATCGCTGAGAAAATCTTTAAGTCATCAGCATAAAGCAAAAATTTAGCAAATGAAAAACAACTTTTGATGTCGTTAATAAATAGTACAAATAGGAGTGGTCCCAAGATACTTCCTTGCGGGACTCCAGAAAAGGCAACAAAAGGGTTAGACGAAATACCATCAAATGTAACAATACAACGTCTATTGCACAAGTAAGAGTTTATCCATTGCAGAAAGGCAGAATGAAAGCCAAGGCAAGCTAATTTTTCAATTAGGACTTTATGTGAGACTTTATCGAAAGCTTTCGAAAAGTCAGTGTAAATACAGTCAACCTGTAAACCAGCCGAGAAAGACTCAATGCAGTATTCACTAAAAACAGCTAGATTCGATACTGTAGATTTATTGGAGACAAACCCATGCTGATTTCGGCATATTAAAGATTTAACCGCAAAACTCAACTTTGCATTGACTGCGTGTTCAAAAATTTTTGAGATAGTCGAGAGCTTTGAAATAGGCCTATAATTTCTAACGTCATTTTTATTGCCACTCTTAAAGATTGGCGTTATGGAGGTGAGCTTCCATGCGTCAATGAAACTCCCCGAGGATAAAGATTTATTGAAAATTACTTTCAGAGGATAGACCAAAGCAGGACAATTTTTTATTAAGACTGCTGAAAGTCCATCAACATCAGTTTGGGAGGAAGATTTCAATTTAAAAAAAGCTTTACTAATATCCTCAGATGAGAGGCATAGAGCACCGTAGTCCAAATAGTAGTCTAAGCTAGACGAAAAGTCACTCGGATGGTTTTGTTCTTCATTAACAAAATTTGATTTAAAAAAATCGGCAAATAAATTTGCCGCTTCACTCGAGGTTCGCGCATATTTATTATCAAAGAAGATACCAGTGGGAACACTAGCGCTTTTATGTAGTTCCAGAAGTTTTTAGGATATGATTTAATGTTCATCTCCATGTTTCCAATGTAGTTATTATAGAGAATTTTATTTAAGTAGTTGAATTCCTTTAAAGATCGCTTATATTTAACGAAGAATAAATGGTTCTTCGTAGATTTAAACTTTTCAAAATAATTGTTTTTAATGTTTTTTGGCATTTTCAAATCCTTAGAATACCAGGGTAATTTATAAGATTTTTTCTTTCTAACTGGAATATTATCCAGGCATAGTTTAGACAAAATGGATTTAAAAGTAGAGAAACTGTTAAATGTATCAAGACCTGTAAATAAATTATCCCAATTAATATCGAGTAATAATTCATTAAAGCTAACAAAATCGCATAATGCATAATTAAATGATAACCTGTCATCAGAAGTAACTGAAGCAAAACAGTACAACTCGAATTTTAAAACTAATGGTAAATGATGCTTATCCTTAGGAGTTATTGGATTCAAACATTCACTAAGTTTGTAGCTCAGGTTATCACTTACAAATATGAGATCCAAGATTCTATTCAGAGAATTCACGAAATTATTAACTTGACATAAATTAAGACTAAGAATGTTATCAATAAAATATAATTCATGATTTGCAGAAACATTAGTAGGTGTGAGGCTATAGTTAGACATACTAGCATACCAATTTATTTTGCATAAGTTGAAATCACCAAGCACGCATAAATGATCATCATTTAAGTTGTTTAAAACCAAAGATACCACGTTGTCAGCATGCGCTTTGTACAATTCGAAAGAACTTTCAGGCGGTATATATGTACGAAGCGAGTAGGTATATAGAACCTTGTGAAGAGTGGCCACTTATACAAACACAAATTTGATCCAACAGGGAGTCACCATTGTTGAGTGGAAACAGGAATGCACGGAATTGACGCTTGACAGCAATTAAAACACCACCACCACGGAAGCAACCAGTTTTTCAGCATCCCTATATTTGCGAAACACATTAAACAGCTTCGGATCGAAGAACTCACTGTCGAAGAAACTTGCATTTAGCCAGGTTTCAACAAGAACGAAGATGTCGAAATCTAGTTGCGCACTAAGGGAATGCACAAGGTCAGCCTTTGTTCGCATGCCAGATAAGTTTTGGAAATACACCTTAAGGCAGCCTGTAGGAAGACCTGAAGACTTTATTATGTCGGAGGCAGCTGTTGTGGATCCTTTTGAAAAAAACGGAAAGGCTTTACGGTTACATTTGCCATATTTCTGAACTGAGCATTTTTTTATACGAAGGCTCCGGAACTCCCAACTTAAAGTTGACTCTCTTAATGTCTTTTAATGAAACATCCTTTCTAATCAATTTAAAACAGGATAGCATAGTTTTATTTAAACCTGTTTGCTTAGAGACGTAATCTTTAATATCAACTTCAGATACGAAAGGCGAGAAAGATGCCAAATGTAGCCATTTATATTTGACCGCAACATCTAAGTCCATACAAGTATTTGTACCTACCACTCGCACTTGTTTTTTGTTCCGTTTATTAGTGACCGTGGTCCACTGTGCATTATTAACCGCAACAGATGGCGAAATAAGAGAGCGAGAGATGCTAGTAGGCGAGAGAGCAACATTAGAGACAACATCAACTGGCGCCGGTATGCATTGTGAAGACTACGAAAAGCTTGAAGCAGCACTCACATTAGGAACGGAAGCATCAGTATCAATGATAGAAACCGCAGTAGTAGTTGAGAGGGCGGCAGAGGAGATGACAGCTGTTGGCGACAGAATCTCTGCGCAAGAGAGTGTAGCAGACCAAGGCCGAGCGTTATCAGCATAGGGCATAGCATTAGTAGCGATAGTCGATGAGCGGGAAGCATGTGAGATTTGCGAAGATGGCAACAGAGGGCGATTAGAACCACTTATTTGTTTTAAGGCAGCATTCTCACTACCAAACTTCTCAATAGCAGCACCAATGTTAGACCGTAGGTTATTGACCTCAGCAGTGAGTAAGGAAATAGCGTCATCCTTTTCGAGCAGATTTCGCTGCATAGAAAGAAGATCTGAGTGCATGTTCTCCGTTTTAACCACTAATTTACTGTTGTCTTCACGTAAAGCGTTGATTAAGTTATGAACGCTGGCATTCTCAGATCGAAGGGAGACAATTAAATTGTATAAAGATCCCAAAGTAACTTGTTGTTTATTGACAGTGTCACCAGAATTATCGCACTGTTTTAGAGAGCCAACAGACTTAGAATTCACAGAGTTTAACGAGTTGGACTTTGTAACATTGGGTTTAGTACCAGTTGATATGACGTTCGCTACAGTTGGAGGAGGCGAACGAATGGAGTTGCGTCGAGCTGCGGCGCAGGCGTCACAAAAAAAACACTGGTTTGAGCTCAACAAGAATTCCAAGTCTGCTGGTTGAATACCAACACATAGTGTATGAAAAATTTCGTTGCACTTCGCGCACTGCACTTTTGGTTGGGCTCTATCAACCTTTTGGCCACACGAGCAAGGCATTATGATGCTTAGAAATATATGTAAAGATATTTTAATGAGAGTTTTAAAAGTTACGCAAGAGTCACTATCTCATTAATTTGTATTAGTTCTATATTTTTAACATTGCAGTCAAGCAAATACATAACACAGTAATATCGAAGTAGGATTTTACGATAAGAATTGACGAGCAGCGCAAAACACGTCCGTACAGCATGAACACACTATTGCATTTCTAATATACCGATATGCTGAAGGATGCATTTCCTGGGCGCCTAATCTCCCGTTTTGGCGATTTGCACTGGCCAGCTAGATCGGCTGATTTGACCGCTCCAGACTTCTTTTTGTGGGGCTTTTTGAAGTCGCGGGTTTATGTCAACAAGCCTCAGACTCTTGCAGCTCTTAAAGAGAATATCCGTCAAGAATGTGAGGACCTATCGCCGGAAGTTTTGGCCAAAGTGATGGAAAATGCTATAAAAAGGGCCCAAATGACAATCAACTGTGGCGGCGGCCATTTACATGACATCATATTCTCGAGTTGATGTAAAAAAAATTAAAAGACCAAATAAAAATAATCCACAAGAAGAATCAAAGTTTTTCATTTTTTTTTTAAATTACAGCCAAAAAACATCGGAAGGCTACTTTTGCGCCACCTTGTATATCTATTTTTGTTGATATATGTATTTGCATACATACATCTACATATGTGAATGCATTCTTACTACAAATGTATGCACATACATAAGTACATATGTAAATATTTGCCAGCATCATTTCATCCCTCCACCAGCGTGACATTCTGAATAATCTTCAACTAATACATACAACAACAAAAAATTCATTCATAACACAGTGCTACAAAAAAGAATGAAGTCGAAATACCTGGGAAGTGATGTTATTTTCCTTGTAGGTCTTATCGAGTAGAACGAGAATCCAATTTTGGAATTTGTCAAACACCCCCAAAATCTCGACTTAACCTTAAAAACCGATTTTTCGTGCTTTTGCGCACTTCTTAGCCCATATCTTAGCTAATTAACAACCGATTTTCATTCTAAGAACGGGTTAAGAAAGAAGAAACTTTTGAAAGGTGTATAGACGTCTTAATAAAGCTGAAGAAATTTACTTGTTTTTGCACAACAAACTTAAATTTTGCTACTCTTTTTCTTCTTTTTTTGACTTTGGCGATATTTTCACACACTATTTTATAAAAACACAAATGAGTTAGATTCAAAGAGTACGTTTAATATCGAGTTCAACGAATGTTTCTTTTAAAAAATTGGCCAAAAAGTGACTGAGTTATTTTACTTTTTATAAGAACGGAATTTTTGCAAAAATTTACAACGAACTTAATTTACTAATAAATATTATTAAATGAAAATATATAGATCAAAAGTGTTTTTTTGGCCGGTTTTTCCTTAGGTCAGCATCGTCAGTTTTGCGTTGTACTGACCAGCAATATTCTGCCATCATATTAATTTTGCTTTTTCCTTCCAAACGTTTTTCGATGGTGGCCATTTTTGGGTGGAAGTGTTCGCCTTGTTCATCACTGAACTGGCCCAGATTATGTGGGAAGAAGTCCAAATGCGAATGCAAGAAATGAATTTTTATCGTTTACAACCGTGATGTAGTCGTCGCTTCTGTTGTTCCCAAGGAAATTATCACATAGCGCTACAAAACTCGTCCATGCACGTTTCTCAACACAGCTTCACTTAATTTTGGGAAGACAGTTTTAAGATGAAGAAAAGCTTCGCTATTAACATCCATTTCATTACAAATTCCTTCATGTTTCCCAGCTTTGAGTGTAGTGGTGGTAAGATAACATCCTCAGATTTTACCAATGGGAGGCTTAAAACGTTTTTCCTGCCTATCTGATGTGACTCTCGAGATGGCCATGCTTTGCGATCATAGCGATTGGATGCCCGACTATCCCATTCACAAAGGTAGCAAGGATATTTTGTGTAGCCACCTTACATGCCAAATAAAATTGTCAACACTTAAGTCAGCGATGACTTTCCATTTATGCGTGGCATAGTCGATCAACCGTAAAATTTTTTCCATCATTTCATACGTTTCTTTCTTGTTAACCCCATACGCGATTGGAACTGATGGTAAGAGATTTTCATTGTGTAATAACAGCTTTTAAACCTAAGGGAACACGAATGTATTTTTTTTTTAGGGTACATACTTTTACACGATCCATCAATGAAAAGTCGCCATTCATCTGCATTATAATTATAATTTAAAGCCGAAAATAATTTGGGTACATTTACACAATGTACTAGATCACAGTCATTGCCATCAGTTTTAAAACTTTCTCTAAGTATCAAAGTGCGGTCGCTATTTCTACCCGATGTTATTTTAAAATATTTTTCCACTAAATTCCAGTGCTTTAGTTGTGAACCGAGGACTTCAGATTCTCGTTTCGATAAATACAAATCACGCACGAGGTCGGCGAAATCAGAATTTGAAACCAAATGCCTTTCTGTTGATTTTGATTTACAAGGAAGGAATTCTTCCTCTACTAAATATGTTTCACCAGCATCAATGGACTCACTTTTTGTAGGCACTTCGGCATTTAAGTATTTTGGTTTTGTAACCGTAACAACATTCGCATACTTTACGTTTTTCCGCGATTTAAAATTGTGACCTGAAACGTTTGTTCTGCAAGTCATAGGCACAGAAAAGGGCAAAGTAATTGATTGTTGAACTTTAAATTTTTTTAATGTTGTGCAGCAATATTCACAAATAAATTCTGGCTCGTACCAGCGACTCGCACTATAAAACCTTTCGAAAATGTTTTTATATATTTTTACAACACCAATATTATTTTTAAAATCACGCCGATGACTTGTATCCGTAAATAAGCCATAAATGTAGCAAAACTTATTACGCTTGTCGCACATTTTAGTTTTACTTTACCACGATTTTTATCGAATTTAACAGCAAACACAACAACAGATAAACAACACGTGCACTTCAGTATAACGGAAATTTATAAAGACTTCAAAATTGAGTAAAAACTCAAAAATTAAGTGATAATTTTCTTAGGAACATCAGAAGCAAATTTTTGCAAAAATTTCCTTCTTATAAAAAGTAAAATAACTCAGTCACTTTTTGGCCGATTTTTTAAAAGAAACATTCGTTGAACTCGATATTAAACGTACTCTTTGAATCTAATCAAAACTCATTTTGTGTTTTTATAAAATAGTGTGTGAAAATATCGCCAAAGTCAAAAAAAGAAGAAAAAGAGTAGCAAAATTTAAGTTTGTTGTGCAAAAACAAGTAAATTTCCTCAGCTTTATTAAGGCGTCTATATAGCTTTCCAAAGGTCTGAGTTTCTTCTTTCTTAAACCGTTCTTAGAATGAAAATCGGTTGTTTAGCTAAGATATGGGCTAAGAAGTGCGCAAATGCACGAAAAATCGGGTTTTTAAGGTTAAGTCGAGATTTTGGGGGTGTTTGACAAATTCCAAAATTGGATTCTCGTTCTACTCGATAAGGCCTACAAGAAAAATAACATCATTTCCCAGGTATTTTTGAGTGTCACACTGCGTTATTGTTCAAATTTTAACTAAAAAAATCATGCGGAAAAAGGAATGTTACATGTATAAGGATTAAATCAAATTACTCCTACATTACGCAATATTGATTTTTATTTTTTGAGTTTTATTTGAAAAATCTTTATTTCTTGACTTTTATTTTTTGCTTGAGAAATAACCGTTATTTCTTGAGTTTTACTTATCGCTGTTGTTTTCAAATAAATTAACTTTTATTTTCTGAGCGAAAAATAAAACTCTTATGGACCAAAAATAAAACTTTTAAAGGGATATATCAAAACATAAACCGCGCTGAAAACGCATTTTAGGATGAACGCAGCATGTCTTGGAGAATTACTGCTGTCATTGAATTGGAGGATGAAGCAACCAGATATTAACGTTTTTTACTAATCACTCGTAATAATGCCTTTTTAAGAGCTATCTGAAATTTTAAATGAAAAAACACATGAAATTTAGAAACATGTACAAAGCCTTCTTTGAATCTATAGTACGGTCGGTATAATTTAATGGTTGAATATTATTAAATTTAATGGTTGAATATTATTAAATTATTAAATCCTGACCGCAGCTGTGCCTCAAATTCTCCATCCGCTTCAATGTTGGCTTCCAGTGCATCTATCGAAGCAGGCTTGTCGCTATAGACACGAATTTTAACATAGCCCCACAAAAAATAGTATAGCAGCATTAAATCGCACGATCCAGGCGGCCAATTGACAGACCCCAAACGTAAAATAAACTGATTCGGAAGTCGCCTCTTAATAGTTCATTGTTTCGCCTGCCGTGTGGCATGTGGCATCGTCTTGTTGAAACCACATGTCATGCAAATCAAACTCTTCCATTTTGGGCAAAAAAAATTTATATGATCGCACGGTTGCACTCAACATTTACAGTAACGCTGCAATTCGCATCATCTTTGAAGAAATACGGTCCAATGATGAATGAAAATTGTAAAAATTGTACAAACCCCTTACCCGACCTCTCACATAACGCAAAAACTGCGGTATTTATTAACTATAGAAGATAATTTGTTTAAATTTAATAGACAAGATTGGTTTTGAGAATGAAATACATGGAATCATAAGTATTAGGAATGACCTTGGTATCGCCCACCTTGGAGCAAATAGGTATATCTCTGAAACTTCTTTGTCAAATTCTACACAATTTCGAAAATTATAGAAATAAAGCCAATATTCAATATTTTGCTAAATCATGTCGCGATTTCTTCCAATTTTGGTATAAAGAATTTAATTGCTAAGAGAAATAATTAAATTCATACTAATTTCCTTTTTTTATTTAAATCAATAAACGTCCTTAAAGATTTCAAAATTTTGTTATACTAGCAAACCCGGCATATTTTTTTATAAATCGAACATTGTTTTTGTGCTTAAAATATACTTTATACGTGGCTCTTAAGGAAATATGTATATATTGAATATCAAATATCTTCGTGAAATAGTTGGAAAGATATTGTGAATAGTGAAGTACCTTTATAACAAATATTGTGCATCTGCATCAAATAGTTGTGGAGTCACAAGAAATTTGGCTTTTTTATTGTATAGGGAGTGACACAGCCCATTTTTCCAAAATGATACACAGTTTGATCTATCAGACAGATGTATGTTATACCCAAATATTATTCATCTGCACCGAATAGTGCGAATTGAAATTTTCTCTTCCATGAGGGATTGGCACCGCCCACTTTTCCAAATTTATATATACCTTACGCTCGGGCCGCTGATCACATGCACCTACTGTAAAAATTTCATAAAAATCGGTTAAGTAATATGGACGCCTATAAAGAACTCACATTCATTTATATGTATGTATACTAGCTGCCAACGGTTGCGCGAGGCTTCGCCACGCGCTTTCTGTTTATATATATGTATAAGAATTTACTTACTATTAGTTACTTCGGTTCTGAAATAGTTTGATTTTGGATTTACCTTAATTCCTAAATATACAAACTCATAAAAATAACAATTTTATGTTGCATACAATTGCAATTAAAACTTTTTATTGGACAAACATCAAAAAATTTCTTTGTATACAATATTATGCGTACCTCCCTCGACAAGGACAAAACGGTTTCTTTTCGATGTAACACGTGATAGGGCCACGTACAGTTGTCCGTGTGAAAAACATGGCTTACTCAAATCCACTCCGGTTACATTAAATGTTTGCCCCTGTGCCTTGTTTATGGTCATTCCAAAACAAACCTTTACCGGAAACTGAAATGGCAAATCTGTAGATATCATCGGAATTCTAGGTATTAAAGTAGAAAACTCAATTGAGCAAACTCAATACGTATGAATAAACTCATTCAGTTTGAATATGTGCGCAGCCAGCAGCGCTGCCTCTGCACTGCTGATGTATATTCATAAACACATAAACAAAACTAATTTTTGTATGGAAGAAAATGCGCAACACCGTAAGCAAAACACTAAAAAAAACTAAAAAATTCAGCTGTAGTTTCTAGTTTCTTGTAGTATGATGACAAAGCATCTGAAAAACAAACATATCTAACAGTGTGGATCAAAGTTATCATTTCGCCTTGCATCGGTTTATCAACGAAGTCAACAGCACAGCCAGAGAACTTATATTAGACAGAGAAGTAGCATCTCGCTTCATTCCTTGTCTCGTACCGCGGATTTGAAAGAATTGTATTTTTTGGCTTATCCCCCCATCCGATATTTTTCACCACCCGTCAGCAAAAGTTAACAGCGGTTGAGCAAAAATACAATTTTAGAGAGAATGAATGTAAAGTATATATGTTATTAGGTACATAGTGGGGTTGCAGGTGTTTTATTTATGTATAAACTTTCGTTTTTGTTTTGATTGGTAATTTTACCAATTGATTTATAATTAGAATTTTAGAATAATTACGGTAAACATGAATAAGAGAAAAGAAAGAAGTCAACGGACGTTTAGCGTCGAATTTTTCCCGTGTTTTTTGAAATTTAATAAAAAAAAAGAAATTTTGATTAAAAAAAAAATGCCGAATCCGCGAAAGTGTCGTGTGCCCGGTTGTGATAGTGCAACTAGTGATAGATTTTTTTATTTTCCGAAGGATCCAGCAGCGTTGGAGAAGTGGAAGCAGAACCTAAAGATCCCGGCTCAACAGGAAATGCCATGCCGTAATGCATTTGTTTGCATTCGGCATTTTGAAGCGGATTCTGTGGGGAGCAAGTACCTCAAGAATGGTGCTATTCCCACCCTAAACTTGGGTAAGTGTTATATATTACGTATGTATGTACATATGCATGTATGTGAATATGTGTGTGCTTATGCACAAGTCGGCTTTGGTGGTAAACCCAGTACGAAAGTGTTTGTATATTACTTTGATTTTGAAGTGCGAAATAGTTTGCGTTAATTTTGAAGGAATTAATTATTAAACTTAAGCGGTTAATTATGCATAAATGTTTTACTTTGTGTTTTAAATGTAAAAACCGAAAATAAATTACGATTAAAAAGTTTAAATTTGTGAGTAAATAATTACATTACCGTCTCGATTAGTGCAACTTTTATATTACTTAGTAAGTACTATTGTAAAAATTACTCGGACAACAGCAAATACAAAACATACATAGTACATATATACGTTTTGAAAATTTTGTCTTTATTTAATTTCAATAATTTTAGTAATAATATAATATTATTAGCAATATAGTTGATTAACAAAAACCATGTAAGTCAAAGTTTCAAATTTTTCTAACTTCCCAATCAAAATATTCACAAAATATTCAGAAGCTAAAACTTTGAGTAATTTTAAAAGGAACAATTTTTGAATTTTGCTAATAGCATCGTTGAAAAGCATCGCAATCAAAAATCCAATTTTAGATGGTTTGTTAGTTACGACTTTTTGGATTTTAGGCTACGGTATTTTATATATATGTATAGCTTAATGATTTCAATGTTATTTGAAAGTTTAGGACTTTGTACGAAATAATATATTACTCAAAAAATTTTAAAAAAACTTTACATATATCAAAATTTCAAACTTTTGATCACAATTTTATAAAATTTTCTAGTATTGACTTTTTCCCAATTTCGCGCGATTTCCATTATACACATTTCTCTGGGAATTCATCAAAATAACTTCTCGAGTTATCGCTTTTTTCTGTCAAGTCGAAAATATTAATGTTAGAATTTTATTAATTAGGATATGATGAACTTCCGCAGCACGAATGGCCAGGGATCACAAAAGAGCGGAAATGCTGCGTGAAGAGCTGGGTTTCGGACGATAAACGCATTTTGTATGCATTCCCCAGAAATGAGGATGCCCGAAAGAGTTGGGCCCTCGCATGCACAGTGCAACCGCCATCAAATTCTGACAGGCTTTCTATTTACCAACGCCACTTTGATGTTCAATACATCACTAAATATAGGCTATTAGATAGGGCTTTTCCCTCTTTAAATTTAGAGTCAGTACATAGAAGTCGCTCCCCTAGTGTTGGCTCTGAATGGGTTTGCCCGCCCGTTACAAAAACTTATACAAAAGCAGTTAAAACTGAGGATGATATCACATTAGAAGAATTTGAAAAATATTCAATTTTGGATGAAAGAAGTCGCGTAAATTTTAACGAAAATTTCGAAGACTTTGAAGCCACAACCAGCCGCGAACGATTTGCTCAGGCTGCTCGGTATTATCAGAGCAACGCGATAAAATTAAAAAAAAAAATTGATGATCTCGAGGACGAAAATAAAAATTAAAAAAAAAAGGATTTTGATTTGTGTTCTCGTGCGATCATTGCAGACGAATCTGCCAGCAGAGATATTATTAATTTCGCTAAAATGATCGTTAATACTAAGCAGTATCCATATAGCATTATTAATTATGTTTCCTCAAAAGCTTATACATTTATGCGTGACGATCTCGGATTTTGCTTGCCACATAAAACTTTCCTAATGCGTTGGCGCCCTATTCGGTACGTTGTACCAGGTTTTGATGCCAATGTCATTCAAAATTTAGCCCAAATGGTGCACAAAATGTCCCCGACTGAACGTCTTTGTATATTACTATTTGACGAAATCATCGTCAAACCCGACCTAACTTATAATAAATGTCGAGATCTAGTTTATGGGTTTGAAGACCTTGGAGAGAACCAACGCGACAAAAAAATTGGAAATTAATGTTGTTTTTTCATGGCGAAAGGACTATGTTCGAAATGGAAATATGTGTTTTCGTACGATATTTCCAAAAGCGGTCTCAATATGAACACCTTATTACAGATCGTCAAAAAAAATATTACTACACTTAAGAATATCGGACTAAACGTCAAAGCCTTGACTTGTGACCAAGGACCCTCTAACCCAAGTATTTTCAGCACGCTACGAATTTCAGAGAGCACACCCTTTTTCATACACGATAACAGTAAAATATTTTGCATGTATGACTATTGCCACCTTATTAAGTCCATCCGTAATACTTTGTTAAAACACGATTTGCTGAGCCGACACAAATTTTCGTCGAAACTTTTAACGATTTATTTGATGAGTTAGATTGTAAAAATTTTAAAACAAATAACCCTCTTAGATGCCCTATAAAACGCGGAGATAACGTAAAATTTACAAGATTAAATGCCCATGTAGAGTATTTGAGAAGCCTAAAACTTCCAAATAATGCGCGTGTAAAATGTATTGAAGGCTTTTGCACTACATTTCGTTCAATTCAATTCCTTTCAGAAGATATTTTTGCCGAAAGCACTGATTTACAATTTCTTTTGCCGGGTAAACTTAATCAAGACGCGTTAGAGAATTTTTTTTTATAAAATCCGAGCCAGTCAGGGTATTAATACCCACCCCTCAGTACAAGACGTACAATATATTGTAGCGCGGTTAATTTCAATGAATATTTTACGCCAGAGATTCGAAAATAAAGGTAGTAATTGCGTAGATGATGTTGATATTAACTTAGATTGGAATTTAGCCCCCGAAGATTGTCATCTTGAGCAGGTAGTTAGCGAACCAGAAGCGGAAAGACTTGTCTTGGATGACATTGAAATACCTGAAGAAAATTTTGCCGAAGTAGTAGAAGAAAGGGCGGAGGTACATGTGCAGCGGTATTACACAGGATATGGTATTTACCAGAAAGTTCTGTGTAAACTGAAATGCGACAAATGCGCCAAGGTAATGATGAAAACTCAAGGAGACCTGAAACAACACTCCGAAGCCCTGATTAGAAAAACTTCACGGAAGACAGCGATGTAAGGCTTGTCAATCCTGAAGACAGGGTTTTCGAAGTGTGCCGTCTCCAGATGATCTGGTACCGTCATCTCTTCGAAAAATACGCGCACATAGCTGGTATAAAATGCCTAATGTTGTCCACCATAATAGAGAAAACTGAGAAAGTCTTTCCCGACTGGTTCCAAGTCTCTGGCGAGTGTAGAGAACATAGATTGAAACTTTTAGATTTTTTAATAACTGCCCTATTATTTGAAAACTCGAAGTGGTTGTTGCGCGAAGAACTAAAAGCCGTAAGAGGTCAGAAGCAAGGTAGTAAATTAAAAAAATTGTAAATTGCATGTTTGGGACCAACAAAGTGGATGCCATCGTTTCTTGAGGTTGGTAAAATTGTTGAGTCAAACTTTTTAAATACATTCACATACTTATGTACTTAATATTTACTTCAGGGGTTTGCAGCATTTCTCTTTTTATTTTTTTATTTTTCAGCTTTTCTCTTTTTTTCAGATTTTTTTCTTTTTTCAGCATTTCTTTTTGCTTAGCTTTTTTTTTTAATTTTTCTCCAAAGATACCTATGTACATATATATGCATCAGAGCCTAGCTTTTTAAAACATTTCACATAATCACGATGCATTTAGTTATGTTTCAAAAAGCAGGTAAAATAGCAGCCTAATCGATATTGCTAATTCGGCGGTTCGGTAAATCTTTATTAACACATTATCGAGCCTGGTCTGAATTCCTCTATTGATTAGGTCGTGTGAGAAAATGTTGTTATACTAATGACAGTTTCGTAACTCTGATTTAAATTATATATGTATATATTTTGTTATACCTTTGTTTATTACATATCTAATATTTTTTTTCTTTTTCCGTTTCAACCTTTTTCTTTTCGTTGCAGGAAATTTTAACTTATTCAAATCTTCAAAAATGTAAAACTAAATAAATCAAATTGAAAACAAATTAAAATAATGTTAAAAAATCCAAACCAAAAAACCATTATTTTCAATTAAAATGTTCATTTTTATTCGTAAAAATATATTGTACTTAAAAATTGAACTAAATGTTGGTAAGATATGTAAAATCGATCACTTAGGCGATTCCAAGCATCTACATACATATGTGCATATGTATGTAGATAAAAATCGTTTCTATAATCAGTGTCAGACGACATCTAAGATGAAAGCGAAATAACACTACCAAAATTAACTCAGTTATCACTTTTTCCTATCAAGCTTAAAATTACAATTTTCTAACCAAGTATTCCAATGGATATCCAAGCCAAGCTATAGTTTAGCAGGTTATCTTGGTAAAAGTCAAATAAAAATAATAAATTTTTGTACGAAAGAACGCAATTTATTGATTTTAAACAAAATATTCTATACCTAAATGAGACGTTTAGTCAAAACAGCACGAAAAATCTGCGTACCGGCATATTTACATACACACGTAAGTATATACATACATAAATGTGCCATATATATGTACATTTGCACTTGCGCAAAAATTGTAAAATCTTCACGAAAAATGCGACAAATGTTTCTGGGCCACATTGCAGTATTGTCTGATATTACGATGTTGTGTATTTTCAATGACCGTCGATGGTTTGTAAAATTTAGGATTTTAGCATTTTTGTGATCGATGCGAAAAATATTGTTGAGGAGGGCATTTGCGTGCGCGGGGAGATGAAATGCTTGCATTTATGAATGAACGGCATTTGTTCTCAGAAATATAAGCGTGCGATTATGAATGAATTTTTTGTTGTTGTATGTAGTAGTTGAAGATTTTTCAGAATGTCACGCTGGTGGAGGGATGAAATGATGCTGGCAAATATTTACATATGTACTTATGTATGTGCATACATTTGTAGTAAGAATGCATTCACATATGTAAATTTATGTATGCAAATACATATATGTATCAACAAAAATAGATATACATACATAGGTAAATTCATTTAGATTATGAATGAATTTTTTGTTGTTGTATGTAGTAGTTGAAGATTTTTCAGAATGTCACGCTGGTGGAGGGATGAAATCAGAGAACTTGTAAGAAATGAGAAGGCCCAAATGTTAAAAGAACTTTTTCATCAACAAAATTTGTAAGTGCGATGGAGAGAATTCACCTCCGAAAAGTACTGAATTTAATTCTACCATACCAATAAAAACCATTTTCACCATATTTTGCTATATTTAGAGCAGAAGGGCTGTATTGCGGAGGCGAGCGGCTGCATGTGCAAGTTAAGTTTTTATTTTATTAGTTTATTTTTTAAAAACTGGCGGACTTGCGTCCGCTGTTGTCTTTATTAATTAAGAACCAACTTAAGATTAATTACAATAATTTTTTTACTTCTATATTACACCTATTATTGACCACCAAATTGCTGACTCTTGTTGAGTCCAATTGTCGCTGATTATTGTTTGCTGGAATTGTGCCGGAAGCTTCGTCAGCAGTTAAGCTGGCGCGTGCTGTGTCGTTAACCGTAAGGGTCATTGCTCAATGCATAGCTTTTGTAATGAGCTGTGTTAACTCCTCCCCTCTTAAGTGTGATCGCCCTCGATCGTTAAAAGAAAAGTAGGTCGTTAAATTTTATGTATGTATGTCGGAATACTGTTAGATTCTTCTGACGGGGAAACTTCTTGACTCATATTAGGCCTTGTTGCTTCTTTTCCTATGTAATTGATTTTAATATGTTTTCTGCGTAACAAGGTGAAAAGTATAATAGTGATGATTAGAGCTGCCGCTGCCAGACTGCCAATAGATAATGTTGCCTTTTTGAGAAGATTTATTCGTTTGATATTGGTGAGATGTAACTCCTTTAGGGCTTCTAGTGAAAGTAATTCGATGTGTTCTTTTTCTAATGGGGTTGGTTGCGAAATTGCGGGAATAGCTTCAATTGGTTTTGCTTCGATGTTGCTAAATATTTGACTGTTGATTTTGATTGTTGTGTTGTAAAATATTACTACATGAGTGCCATTTATTTCTTGGGGTACTCCGTTGACTTCTAATTTTCCGCTGAATTGATTCAGTAAAATTATACCGGGTTTAACATATTCTAATGTAGGTATGTGGTGGCCGTTTGTTGTGAAACAGGTTGAATTTAAGCTACCCATTAACCTAGTGATACATTTATCTTCACTTATATCTACTATATTTGTTTCCTTACAAATTGCTAATTCATAAAAATTTTCACATTCATTTTTTATTCCATAATATGTATTTCTTCCTTCCAAAATTTCTTTGTAATCAGTTTTAATTGTAATATTATTTTGCCTTTTTACCGGTCTTATAATTATGCTTTTAAATGTTTCCTGTAGCGTCAATGGTATTTTTATCATGTATAAAATCTTCATATTTTTGCTTAGTACGTTTACTTTTGAAAATTCTAGCGCCTCTTCGGCATTTTTAAATGGTACTTGTTCCTTCTTAAGTTTTCTAATGGCGAGTTTGATCTCGTCACTGCTTAATATGTATTACTGAATTTATTACATTTTTCTTCGCCCATTGAATGGCGTATCTAATATTTACTAATTCCTCTTTAATCAATCGTAGTCTATTTTGCAAATTTATCATAATTTCTGTTATGGTGTATTCGTCTTTTCTTATAGTATTTAACATTTTATTTATGATATTAGTTATGTTGTTTATACGGTTTTCAAATACATTGTTTATAACTAGTTGATCGTTATTATTTTAGTTTAGGTTATTCAAGTTATTATTTATAATGTCTAGGCCGTTATGATCGGGAGATCCGGCAATATATTTCCATGCCGTTCCTGTTCAGTTTCCGATGCGATATCCTGAAGTAGAGTTTGTGTATAGCGAATTTTAACATTACTAAAGTGGAGTAGGTATAATTCCTGAATTTTACCCATTAAACTTTCTGTCGTGTATAGTCCGTTGACGAGTGCTGGGTCTAAATATCGTTTAAACGTGTCAATGATGTCCTGTGTAGAATAGTTTCGTTTTGTAATAGTTTGTCTGTGGAAACTAGGAAATGGTATCTGGAACGAGTAGCTGTTCTCGTTTCCAAACATTAAGAATAGTTGGTTCTTGAAAGAATTTATTGGAGCTTCAGTGGCAGGGATGAGAAGGTGTGAGGAGCTTTCGTTGCTATGGTCTGTGGTTGTAAGAGTGTTAAAGTCAGTCTGTGGGGGTCTGGATAGTGCGTCTGCGACGACGTTTGTTCTTCCGGGCTTATATTTCATCTCGTAGTTATATTCTTCAAGGATGCACTTCCAACTTTTCATTTTTCCATTGTGATTTTTGTTGCTTAATGCGAAGGTGAGCGGTTGGTGATCTGTGAAAATTATAACTTTGGCGGATCCATATAAGTAGTTTCTCAATGAAGTAAGGGCCCAAATTATCGCCAGCATTTCCTTCTCGTTTGCCGCGTAACTTTCCTCTGTTTGGTTTAGTGATCGGGAAATGAAGGTTATTGGCTTGCCAGATTGCTCAAGGACGGCTCCTATAGCGTAATTTGACGCGTCTGTTGTTAGGTGAAACTCTTGTTTGAAATTCGGGTAGGATAATATAACTTCTTTGGAAGTTAATGTGGCTTTTATTTTGTTGAAAGCATTTATGGCGTCATTGTCGGGCACAACTGGCTTTTTGTTTGAGGAATTTTTGGACACGCGTCCGTCTTCCCCTCTTAAAAGCGAGGTCAGAGGTTTTGCTAATTCCGCGTAACCTCTGATGAAGCGTCGGTAGTAGCCAGATAGGCCAAGGAAAGATCTTAAGTCCTTCAGAGTTTTTGGGCGAGGGAATTCCTGAATTGCTTTGACTTTCGCGGGATTTGTTTTTATTCCTGTGGGAGATATTATGAAACCTAAGAATTCGACTTCTTTCCTGAAAAACTCGCATTTGTCCAGTTGGACCTTCATGCTTGCTTTTTTGATCGTGTGGAAAATTTGTTCAACATTTTGAAGGTGGCTTTGTTCGTCTTTGCCGAAAACTATTATGTCATCTATGTAGACATAACAAATTTTCCCTATATGATCCTTCAATATGTCGTCTAATGCTCTTTGGAAGATCGCTGGTGCGTTCTTTAAACCGAAAGGAAGTCGTGTGAACTCGTATTTCCCATTATTGACCGAAAAAGCCGTCTTCTCAATGTCGGATTCCTTCAAGGGAATCTGGTGGAAGCCGCTCTTCAAGTCAAGGACGGAGAAATATTTGTTATTTCCAAGCTGCGAGATTACCTCGTTAATTTCTGGGATGGGGTATCTGTCTGCTATTGTTAACGTTTTTAATTTTCTGTAGTCAATTACGAGTCTAAACATTTTTTTTCCCTGATGCATCTACCTTTTTTGGAACAACCCACACGGGTGAGTTGTAAGGTGAACGGGATGGCCTAATGATTCCATCTTTTAGTAAGTTTTATATTTCTATTTCAACAAAGTCTCTAATTGCCAAAGGGTAGGGATAGTATTTTGTATATACTGGGGTATCCGAAGAAGTCCTAATTTCCCCTACTACGGTGGTGGTATATGTCAATTTTTCATCTGGTTCAGTAGGTAGGTAGGTAGGTTGGAGTGGCAGCCGCCTACAGCGGCTCACTTAGGCCAATATTAGGAGGCCCATTGTGTTACCACAAGGAAAAATTTGTACCATCCAAAAGGAAAAATTACCCCTCACCAAACCACTTTGCCTCGCTGATGAACTTCAACAGACAATTTACCTCGGCGCTGGAAACCTCACTAAGGTCATCAAAAAACGGTGATCCCAGATATCGCATTCTGCTTTTACACAGTGCAGGACACTTACACAGTAAATGCAAGATCGTTTCCTCCTCCTCGTCGTTCTTGCAGCTCCTACAGGATCTTCGGAAGGGTACTCCCAACCTTTCTGCATGTTTCCCTATCAGACAGTGCCCTGTTAGAGCCCCGATGACGTTGGAAATGTTTTCCCTACTTAGAGAGAGAACGCTGCGCGACCGTTTCCGGTCCCATTTAGGCCACATCTGCCTTGAGGTTCGACAGGTCGTATTTTGCCTCCATCTATTGTCAGCTTGCTTATATGTACAATCTCTGAGTAGCAGTTTGCAAGTGGCAAACGGCATACCAATGCGTTCTTTATCTTGAAGAATCTGCTTGGTCGTACCTTGTCTTGCAAGTTCGTCTGCCATGCAGTTTCCCTCTATGTCCCGGTGACCAGGGACCCAAATGAGGTACAGTCTGTTCTGCTTGGCCATCTCCTGCAGAGATAGGTGGCAGTCCAGCGCGATGTTAGAGTTAAAAGTGAAAGAGCTCAGAGCTTTGATTGCAGCCTGGCTGTCACTAAGAATGAAGATGTCTCTTCCTATACTCCCAGTCCCAATCTCCTCTACCGCCTCCCTGATAGCTGAGACCTCAGCCTGGAAGACGCTGCAGTGATCTGGTAACCTAAAGGAAATTTGCAGGAGAGGGTTTCGTGAGAAAACGCCTCCTCCTACCTTATTATCGAGTTTTGAGCCATCTGTATAGATGACAATGCTATCAGGTGGAGTATGAAACTCAAGTTTCCACTCCTCCCTGCTTGGAATACGTGTAATAAAATTACTTTCAGAAACCGATGTCAAGGCGCACCGATCCGTGCTGCTCGGAATAGAGCAGAACTTATTCAAAATACAAGTGTGCCCTTGGCTTTCAGGGTGCCACTGGGATGTCTCTCTTAGTCGCAAAGCAGTCATCGCTGCCATTTGTTGTCCAACCAAATCTAAAGGAATAAGGTCTAAAATGACGTTCAAGGCCTCATTTGGAGTAGTTCTGAGCGCCCCACTTATGCAGATCATACTAGATCTTTGCGCCTTGGTGAGTAGTCTAAGGTTACCCTCTTTTTCTAATGCAGGCCACCACACGATCACCCCATGTAGGAGTATTGGTCTGACGACCGCTGTGAAAATCCATCGACAGATCCGGGGATTTAGCCCCCATTTCTTGCCTATGGCTCTCTTACATGTGTAGAGGGCTACAGAAGTCTTCTCATGACGTTGAACTAGATTCTCCTTCCAGCTCAACTTCCTATCTAAAATAACGCCTAGAAATTTGGCACTTGTAGAAAGACTTAACCGGGTACCGTTTAGTACCGGTGGAGTCACAGAAGGCACTTTATACTTTCTCGTGAAAAGTACAAGTTCCACTTTACTTGAGCTGACCCTGAGCCCGCAATGGGTGGACCACTTGGATACCTCCCGAAGCGCTCGTTGCATCAGCTCGCATAATGTCTGCGGAAACTTTCCCCTGATTGCAATCGCGACGTCATCGGCGTACGCGACGACTTTTGCGCCACCCCATGCCGTATCTCGCAGTAGCGTATTTACGGTGAGGTTCCATAGGAGTGGGGATAGGACGCCTCCTTGTGGCGTCCCCCTCGACACGTGCCGTGACAATTCGCTCGCACCCAGCTTAGCCCTTACTACTCTGCAACAGAGTAGCTGGCCGATAAAGTCAACCAGTGAGTGTTCAACCCCTAGATCCCTAACGGCGCCAGTTATAGCTTCTGCAAATACGTTATTAAAGGCGCCTTCAATGTCCAGGAAGGCTACAAGACAGAATTCCTTAACGCTGAGAGACTTCTCAATATAGCCGACCAAGCTATGGAGTGCAGTCTCAGTAGATTTGCCTTTGCGGTAGGCATGTTGGTCATTAGACAGTAGTCGACTGTCGATGGTATCGGACAGGTAGCTACTAATAATCCTTTCAAGTGCCTTATGAGCAAAGGATGATAGACTGATAGGCCTAAGATCCTTTGGATTAGTGTGTGAGGCCTTACCGGCTTTAGGAATAAAAACAGCCGTGACATTTCTCCATGCCAACGGTATGTGATTTAGTTTGAAACAGGCCCTGAAAATAGTAGAGAGCCATTTTGCAGACAGCTCCAGTGTCTTAATTAGCTGGGCAGGTATTATCCCATCCGGCCCAGCAGATTTGTACGGTTTAAAGCTTTGGATAGCCCATTTAACCTTTTCTTCCGAAACCGATATGTTAACGGGGTTGGAGGAGATGAGCGGAGGAGTTCCTTCCTCCGCAGTTGTACTACCAGGGAAATGGGTATCGAATAACAATTCAAGGGTTTCCTTTCCCGTTGAGGTCCAGGAACCGTCTTGCTTTTGCAAGAAACCTATCGGGTTAGGGGATCCTGAGAGAATCTTCCTTAGCCTGGCTGTCTCGGAAGCACCCTCGATGCCGCCGCAGAAGTTTCTCCACGAGGATCTCTTTGCCACCCTTAAAGCTTTTTTATAGGTCTGAAGAGACTTTTTGTACTCTAGCCATACCAGCTCGAGACTAAGTCTCTTGGCTTTGTTGAAGTTTTTCCTACAAGATTTTCGTAGTGAGTCCAACTCGCGTGACCACCAATGGGGTTTACGTTTGCCCCACTGTTTTGGTTCAGGGCAAGCCTGATTTAGGGCATTTGAGCAGGTCAGCGTAAAAACGTCCACCATGTTCTCTAGATCCCCGATACAATTAGGTTCAATAAGAGGTTCGCTGTTTAGCCTATCCTCAAATAACATTTTGTAAGAGCACCAATCTGTGTTTTTTAGGTTTTTTCGCACCTTTGGGCTGGTAATAGAAAAGTTCAATACGATTTCAATATAACGATGATCAGAGAAGGAGTGTTCATCTAGAACCCTCCAACTCTCGATCAATTCAGATAGACTATCACTGCATAGAGTTATATCTAAAACTTCTTTACGATTGCTAGTAATGAAGGTGGGATCCCTACCTTTGTTGCATATAAGTAGGTTAGTAGTTAGAAGGTAGTTGAAGAGTAACTCACCTCGATCATTGATATCCGTGCCCCCCAGTTGACATGGTGAGCATTTGCGTCGCTGCCGACCAACATGTGTCCGCTCTCAAGTTTGGACACTAAGTTCCGCACCATAGAGGGAGGGGGGTACTCGGCTTCGTACGGCAGCTAAGCCGATGCCAGCACCAGTGGCATACCCCCTATCTCCGCGAGAATTGCCGTGACGTCGCCATCACTGTAATTAGTGTTAGTCTGTGTTAGTCCAGGGTTCTCCAGCAGAACGTCAAAGATGACGTTCGCCAGAGCTGCCTTCACCCACCTCCACTGGTCCTTTGGTATGGACCCGAGCTCGTTGGCTAGGTCCAGGACCCCAATAAGGATCCTGTCCTTCGCAACCTCGGCAAAGCTAGGCCTGCCCACCCACGAGTGCGGCCGGATTCTCTTAGACGCCGGAGTTTGTTCCTCCGCCGATCTTTGACGTTTTGACGGAGGCACCCGGTTTCCACCGAAGCCCCAGTGACCCGGAAGTTAGGCAGCAGGGCTTTCGCCCTTTCCACCGCTTCCTTCGCGCTCTGGGACAACGTTTCCAACGGGACCCCGTCGTATCTTTTTAACGTCTTCGCGGCCTTACGCTTGTCAGCGAATTTAAACCGCTCCGACTCCAAAATCAGAGGGGCGTGGCTCGTAGTTTCCATCGCTGCCACGCCCTCTATACTATCTTGTGCGGGCCCCTAGTGCCTAGTGCCACAGAGGGATCTGCCGTTTCCAGCACAATCCCCGCAGCTTTGCTGGTGCTAGGCCCCGCCATAACACCCGAAGTCACGGGCCGGCGTGCAACACTCACATCCAGCCCGGAAGAGCTCCTATCGGAGCGAAGCGGCGCGTTAGGCGCTTGCGCCTGCGCATTCTTACCCCGAGATGGGGAAGAAGACTTTTTCATGCTTGTCTTACCCCGAGATGGGGAAGACAATTTTTTTGTGTTTTTTGTTGTTGTTGTTGTTTTATTTTTAGTAGTATTCATCTTGGTCGTACGACCACCTGCTCGACGAGGCAAGCGTAGCGGTCTAGAAATATTAAGGGGGAAGATGGGTGGTACACCACGACAGCGCCCCTTGCCGCGGTAAGGCCAAACTTACTCCCTGAGGTGGCCCGGTGTCAGGGAGGCGCCGTTAAAATACAGCCGGAATTTAAACCCCCTGGCTGCAAACCGACCAATGGGCACGGTGACGCTTGACACCCTGGATTAGGGGGGGCGGGGGGGGGGGGTGGATTAGCTAGAGAGGAAAGAGAGCTGGGAGATACTAGGAGGGATACAAGGTATGCGGAACAGAGAGATGTTGGTACGGTAATCTCCACATAAGAATCAGTGCAAGAGCGAATCCTACACTGATTCTTATATGGAACCTCCCTCTTAGTTCGTGGTGGCATGGAAGACCTCGATCTGGTTCAGTAAAAAGGTAAGGATATTTATTCGCTAGGTGATTTATATATTGTTTTTGTGTAGTTGTCATGTGATCAGTCCTTACGTCTATTTGGTTAACTGTTGGGGAAGGTCTTTGTCTAATTTTAATTTTAATGTCATTGGCTAATGTTAGGGTATTGTCATAGGTATTTATTATGGCACGAAGCTCTTTAAGGCTATCGTTTCCAATTATCCCGTCGAAAGATTTTAGTGTAGGAAGCAGGAAGAATTTCAAGGTAGTGTCATTTTTGCCAAATAAATTGATGACTGTATGGTGAGTAATTTGTATCTGTCCCGCAATAGAAATTGCGAAAAAAGGTTCGGCATTTGGTATTAGGTTCGAGACATGACAGGGTTGTATGTAGTTTTTGCTTGAGCCTGTATCGATTAACATATTAAAAAATTTTCCGTTCTTCGTGCTGCACTCTACATAGGGCAACGAAGAACTGCTCATTCTAAAAAATGAATATCGAGATGGTCTTGAGATTCAGGTAATGGATTTTCTTCGGCATATGTCTGGGCTGATTGTCCATTCTCTTCGGTAGTCAATGCGGTTTCGTACTCTCGTGTGGTTTGAGTCCAATCATGCTGGTAGTGTTGATCCTGTTCGTACTGTCGGTGGTACTGATCCTGTTCCGTATCCTGTTGAACATCTGTCTCTATATGAAAATGTCGTTGTTGTTTTAGGGGCATTTGTTGGGAGAAATTAGATGGTCTTTTACCAGTGTTGTTTATTGGGGGTCTATTCATGTAATTGATCGCTCTTGAAGATCGGTCGACGTCCATTGGCACTGGACGTGGAAATTGAGGTCTGGTCGGAGGTTGACCTAAGGGTTTGTAATGTTGCATATTGTGGTAATTATTTAGGGGGCGTTGTTGATACGCGAAGTTTTGTGGAGGCATCTGTGGCCTTGGCATATTAACCTGGCCATGGTTACTCATCGCGTAGTGCGAACGAAAGCTTTGATTCTCCAATTTTAAGCACAAGTGGAGGGCTTGAGGGAGATCGGCTGGTTCTCTCATACCAAGAAGTCTTGGCAAATCGCCTTTTGGTCCCCGAATAAAAGTATCTAGAGCTTTGTCCCGGTAAGTGCGTGTAAGCACATGCATGGATTCTGCACCGACTTCCATGCATCCAATTTTGTTTAGAATAAGGGGCAGGTGTGAATACACGCGCTGGTAGAACTCCTGGATAGTGAGGGTGCCCTGTACCAAGGAAATCATTTGGTACTCAAGGGTACCTAGGTCTCGCTTAGCAGCGTAGTGGAGGGTAAGGCATCTTGAAATAGCCTTCCAATGGTGTGTTATAAGACTCGAGGGCTGTGTCGGCGTTCCCCACAACTTTATTTCTTATAACATTAAGGATGCCGTAGTATTTCGGTGTTCCTTTCAGTGGCTCGTAGATCTGCATAATTCGATCCACACTCTTTTTCCAAGAGTTATACTCTCCTGGATTACCAGAGAAATCGCGCAGGCATCTCACAACGTCCGGTATTTTGTCAAGTTCTGTTATATTGTTAGAAAGGTTTGCGTCAATGGTCACGTCTGTTATGTTGGAAAAGTTAGCGTTTGGGTTAAGGGCTGCTTGGACTATATTTCGTCCTTCTCGATTCAATATGTTAGTTACAACTCCAGTTGTGATTGTTGTTAACTGGTCCATATTAAAATTGTTGGAAGAGGAAGTGGATGGTTGTTGAGGAGTGGTGCTAATCACCGGAGGTCGGATAAGATTAGAGGGATTCAACATTTTACTTTAATTAAAAAAAATTATATATATATTTTTTTTTTATTTGTCCTTCTCCTCTGGAGGGTCCCTTGGGTGGTGAATCGCAGATTTAGACTATTGTTATTAAGAACCGGAGGGTCCCCCGTTAGGTGGTGAATCGCGGCTCTTTTTACTTTTATTATTTTATTGGCTGTACGAGCCTTAGTTATATTGTTTCTAATTTATAAATCTCTGAAAGGTCCCTTGGGTGGTGAATCGCAGTTTTTTTTTTATTTATTATAGGCTGGAGGGTCCCCCCGAAGGTAGTGAATCGCAGCCTTTGGGCTTAGGAAGTTATTAGCTGTACAAGCCGGTTGTTATTAAGTGTTAGTAAATATTGTATTAGTAATTAGAAATCACAAAATTCATATATATATATTATTAAATGTTCTTAAGATTCTATAATTGACGTTTCGTTTGTTATTAAATTTCCTTTTTTATTTTCTTTTTGATTAACTTTTTAGAACTATATTTCAATTGTGGACTTCCTTAATTTCACTTAGTTTTTTTTCAAAGGAACAATCCTTTTTCACGACGAACACAAAAATGCTAAAATCTTCAATTTTACAAACCATCGACGGTCATTGAAAAGATTCAGCATCGCAATATCAGACAATAATGCATTTTGGCAACGTAGTCTGACAAATTGCTGGCATTTTTCTAGAATATTCGAGAATATTCTAGAATATTCTAGACCTTTTGTCCAAATGCGCGCATCACTCATTTGCGTACATGTGCACGCGCTGATGGCGATTGACACAAAAATTGCCGAAAACTCGAAAGAATATTATTTTGACGATTCCCTACTATTTTATAGATTTCACACTCGAGCGCAGTGGTGCCCAGGGTTTTATTATGTTGTTCACTTAACGGTTTTTTGTAACAGAGTAAGCCAGATAGATATAGACAATGGCACGCTTTACATGCCAACTGAGTAAGAAACCTTTTGAAAATTATATAAGCCGCGATGTTCTTAGTAATGACATTTGTAATCAAAACGTCATAATTTTTGGGGATTTTAATCTATGCCTCAGGTCTAATGAGAATATAATATAAAAGTTTTAGACCTCTGCTAGGTCTAGAATTTTCTACTCCACCTGCAGGGACGCGAATTAACTGGTCGTTTTCAAATTTGGATGGTAATATGGTTAACGCAATTATTTAGAAACAAGTAGTTATATTAGACTGGTATAGTATGGAAGTATGTACAATTAAAATATATTTTAAAAATATTTTAAAAATAAGATTTTAATATAGCGAATAGAACAACACTTTTTTAAGTATATAACTGTACGTAAACACATACATTAAAATCACACCAATTTATTTCAACTTTTCTTCAAGTAAAAAAAGTCATTTAGTTTTTCAAAATAAAGGTTTTTAGATACACTGGACTTACTGCATACAACAAGCACTTTTTTTTTAAATAAAAATTGTGCCGGGTATTTATAGTTCGGTTGCACCCGAGCTTAGACTTGTTCGTACTTATTATTCCGTGTATTTGCTTGAGCAACCTCGTTCTACATTTTAAACTTAAGGCAATTCTCTTTAATAGTAACCTAAACATTGTGTGGACATTCTTGTCCGATTTGTACAAATCGGAAGTTTGCTTACTTACATCAAATGTAATGGGTCTACCAAATGTGGTATAGTTTTTTAGTGTGGTTTCGGAGGCATACTTAGTTGCTCGAAAGTCGGAGGTGACAATTTTTTTGATTCGGTGTATTTGTTAGTATACACCGGCCGTTTTACAAAAAAAAAAAATACACGCGTATTCCTTTCTCAAACGCAATCCTAATTTGAGCAAATAATCTGAAACAGGTCCGAAAATATCGACGCCTTTTGATTTTGACAAAACACGGTTATGTGTACAAAGTTATAATACCCAGTACAAATCCTCCAGCACATAACGATCGAAATTCAAGACTTTTGTTGTGATGTACGGACCTTTGAATCTTGGAACGAGCTTGTGGGATTCACCCGTTGAGGTGGGCACATAGTCTACGAAAACTAAATCGCCAACTTCATACGTAAGCGGTTGGCAATGCCTATCATCATACAGCTTTTTCCAACGCTTTCGCTCTTCACTTATATTAAACGCTGCTGCCTGTCTTCTCGTCTACGCTGATTTCATTTGATTCCAATTCGAATGAATTATTCGGTTCTTGGAAACATCTTGAGAGTTGTAATTAAAAATAAGCTCGTTTGGACTGACCATTGAATTGTTCGCAAGGTTAAGTCAAGTCCTTTTCAGTCTTATCGCTGCACTTCACTGCGCTAAGAATCGTCTTGCTAACTTAATGTTTCTAAATGGAATTGGCAATATCTCGATGAAATGGAACTGACCCTCAGATTTTTCGCCTTTTGCTTTATACGCCTTATTATATACCGTAACATAACTTCGAATGAAAACCAGAAATGTTTCCCGATTCAAGAGTTTCGACGATCGCCAATACCTCCAGTTTATGACTTGCATACTGACTCCTCTTGTAACAGAACTCCTGATAACCCATGGCTGCTTTCATCAGTATCCACCTCGTGGGCCCTCTCGGTGTTAAACATCAAACGTCATCTAATCGTCAAACGCCGTTTGTTGTTCTTTAGCCCATTTATTGCCCCTATCGAGCTAGATGTTCCTCTACAATCGGCATGAGAAACTGTTTCTTCACGGTGACTAAATTCAAGGCCTTGAAGCCGACTCAAATACGATCTTCACCATTCGCCTTCTTCACCAAAACCACAGGAGCTGCATGCGGGGAAGAACTCGGTTGAATGATATCATGTATAAACAGGTCATTAATTATTGTTGACGGTCTTTGATCCAATGGCCCTGATACCTTTTTTCCACAATTGGCTCTTCGGTAGTAACCCTTATATCCATTTCGGTTGTATTGCATCGCCCTAAGGTCCATATATCTTCGGAGAAACAATCGCTAAAATTGCTGCACTCCTTTGTGTTTGACGATCTGAAGCAACCTGTCGACTGATGAATCACTATTTGCCGCTCAATCTTCATTACCCCTAAATCCTCTTACATCAACAGTCTTCATAAATGGTGGGGGTATTGTTTGCGGCTCAACTAAACTTGCGACTGCATTCGCCCTTATGTTGCATGTGTTTGCCTCATGCCCCGTTTTATTACACTTACTGCATCTGGGTTTGCGTGGGGGCTGTGGACACTTCCCTGCTAATGTGTCCTACTTCGTTGCAATTGAAGCACCGTATAGGTCTGCGCGTTTGTCCGACACTTGCTTCAGGCTACATCTGTTGTTGTTGTTGTGAGTTGAACGTCGGCCTTCCCCCACCAGGCATTGCTGATAAACTATTCAAATTGATAGCTAATAACGTCCGAGAAATATTAGGGTCGTTAAGCTCGGCAATTATATACATATTGATTGATGCTTGATCCTTATTTGCTTTGCAACCAATGGTGATCATGTTGTAGAAGTAATTTTTCATAAACTCGTGCTTCCTCTTACGTCTACCCATCTTACGGTGTATCTCAGCTGCGTTGACTTCCCTCGGAAAATCGCCGTTCAACGCCTGTACCAGAAATAACCAAGATTTGAAAGGAGCTGGAAAGGAACTTAGGCAGCGTTGCGAATAAAATCTCCGCTTTAGTCTACGAGTAAACTAACCGCAATTGTTCAATTGCATCGATGAACTGCTGTGCGGTTCGACGCCCCTTTAGGGGTTCGAACTTGGGTAAAATACCTATGATTTCACTCATATGTAGTATGTTTTGTTGTAACATTTGACGAAATTACTTGTAAAGGGTCAGCTGCATCATGGACCGATCGCCCGTTTACTTGAGACAATGAGTCCCCTGTATCATCTTTCCACTCTAAATTCGACTCCTGTTGTACCGGTGTCATTATATTATTAGTTTTTGGCGATCTAATACACATAAATGTTGCTTGATTCGCAGTACATGTTGCAGGCGGTCCGCTGTATGACGTTGGCGATATGTTGCATGCTGCCCGCTACATGTTGCGCCGAATTTCGCTAGCGCTCTGCCATATGCTGGTTGGCGCGCCTTTGCCATGGGCACTGCTGCTATCTGGCTTACGGTCTGTGCCATATTAGCCACATTATCACGCAGTTGCACTGTTGAATTGTTGTTGCCAGCCTGCTCCGTAACATAAAAGTCTTCGATCCCCTCCTGGCCAACTTCGTCTGCTACATATACTTCCATCAGCCTAGCAATTTTATGCGACTTATTGCCTGATACTGGCAGCCCTTACTGTTGTAAAAGCCGGTTCAGCTGCTCTACCTTGAGCGTAGAAAATTTTACTTTTTTAGGTTCTTACGACGTCTTGTTGCTGCTCCATTGTAGTTTTTTTCCACCTTACTCTCCTCAATGAAAACTATAAACTCCCTCGACTGCTCTTGTTGCTACCAAATGACAATGCAACAACTTGGTAGTACTCACTCGCCACTCGGTTATTTTCCACTTGTTGCCTTGAAGGGGAAATTTGACTGAAAGCTCACGGTTGAGTATCAATACAAATCACAGCACAAAGCTTTAACGATTTTGATTCCCCCGCTAGATACTGAGATTGTCTCTCGCTCTTATCCTTTTCGTAAACTCATGGCTGTTTTTTGCTCCAATGACGGTGCCACAACGTCGCAGAATAGCACTACAATTTTGTTGGTGGTTTTCTTCGACGAATTCTCAGTTAACGGTCATTCGTTGAATTCTTACAAAACGATTGCTGGCGTAGCTGCGCCTTCGTTTTCTTATTAACTCGCACGCCTCTGCTTCTGTTTTTATTTTTGTTTTTCGACTGCTGACGCTTTTGCACTTTGTTGTAGCGTTCAACTACTGGCTCTTCTGCCACTGACTTGGATTTTTACAACTTGCGCGACTGAATTCTGCCACTACACGTTGTTTTTTGTAGACGCTTGTCAAAATCTCACTTCTGACTCTGTTTGGAATGAATCGATTCCAAATTCAAGTTCATGAATACACTTATTATATTTAATAAGTATGGTGGTTAACAATTAACAAAGTTTAAAAAAGTGTAAACTCAAAAGAATTCATTGCTATCGTTGTTCATGCTACCATTCAATTCTACTCCTCCACGTCCGCTCTTCACGAAAAACTCTCGCTCACTACTCATACTTGAGATTTGGGCATAAACATATCATATAAATCCGAATAGCCTTTAATGCTAACTAAAATATCGCGTTTTTTAGTTTTGAAAAGTACCGTTCCATTTTTAACGTTTTCATGTACAAAATGGTAGTGAACTTCAATATGCTTTGAATTTTTAGTAAAATTACCGTACTTTGCTATAGCTACTGCTCCTGAATTATCTTCAAACACTTTGATCGGCTTACATACTTTTGTAAATACATCGTTAGTTATGTAAAGCAAATAAATAATTTCTGTTACAGCTTCTGGCATTGCAACGTATTCAGCAAATGTAGACGATTTTGTTACGCCTTTTTTGTTTCTTAGATTTCTAGTAGATAACATTTCCAAATAATCTAATAACAACCTGAGATAGATTTCCTGTCTACAGTATCTCCTGCAAAGTCAGCGTCTACAAAACATTCCATTATATCAGCATTAATTTCACAATATTTCAATTTAAGGCTTTTTGTTAAATACAAATATTTGAGTACTCTCAAAGCATACTTGAAATGTGTTTCATTACAACAATTTTGATATCTACTTAAAAGGTTTACACTGTAGGCTATGTCTGGTCTTGTGCACCAAATATATTTCTGTGCTTAACATTTTCATTCAGTTCAGATTTATCTAATTTCAAATTTATTTCCAATATCAATTCCAATATAAGTTTTGACTTTCCCCATATCTTTCATTTTAAATTTGTTTTTTTAGTCCGTTTTTGATAGTAACTATTTCTGGTATATCATCGCAACAAATTAATAAATTATCTACAAATAATAGCAAATATGCATTGAAATTACTTCCATTTTTTATATAGAGACAATAGTCATATTTGCACCTTCGAAAGCCAATTGTAGTAACAAACTTACACATTCATACCAAGCACGAGGGCTTTCTTTTAATCCACACAAAGACTTATTTAATTTATATACCCTGCCTGAACTATCCTAAAATCCAATTGGTTGTTTTACATAAACTTCTGATAATTCCTTTACATTTAAAAAGGCTGTTTCAACATCCATTTGATGAATTTCAAGACTGTTTTGACAACAGTATGCTAATAGTAATTTTAATGATTGCATTTTAGCGACCGGCGGATAAGTATCATCTACACAATCTGTTTGTTGAAGTCCCCTAATAACTAATCGTGCTTTATACTCACGTTTGCCTTCTTTTTGTAGACCCACTTGAGATCCAAAACCTTTCTGTCACAAGGTTGGCTAACAAGATCCCACGTATTGTTTTCCACCATGCTGCTCATTTCTCTTCTCATCGCTTCTTTCCATTCTGCTACTTCGTCACTCGTTACTGCCACCTGGTAATTGATTGGAGTCGTTGCGTCGCAAAAAGTTGCCCCTATGCAATAGTACCCGAACTCATCACCGAATCTAACTGGAGCTTTTATTTGTCTTTTTGTTGTCCTTTTATCTGTGTTGTCATCATTATTTTCGTAATCGTTTATCTTCTCATTAAAACCGCCACCCATTTCGTATGTATTCGTTTCATCAGACTGTTGCGCACTATTTGAAGTTTCCTCTTCTTTCTCTTCAGGCTCATCATCAAACCCGATACAAGTAACATCTTCTTCAATAATGTCACAATGCCTTGCCACAATTACTCTAGTTCCAACCAACACTCTATAACCAACCTCTTTATATCCAAGCAAAGTTCCCAATTCAGCTTTTTAGTCCCATTTCTGGGATTCTCACATAAACTTTGCCACCGTACATTTTTAGGTATTTGATCGACGGTTTCTTTTTGAAAAATATTTAATATGGTGTCTTTCTTTCTACTGTGTTTGCCAAAATCCGGTTTTTCAAATACGCTGCAGTTTTAATTACTTCTGGCCAATATTTTCGGTCCACTTTAGCCTCTGCCAGAAGACATCTAGCTATATCCATTATTGATCAATTATACCTCTCCGCGGTTCCGTTTAGCTCGTGTACGTATGCCGGACATGCAGACAGAGTGATTATCGGTGATTTTGGAGTAGCTTAGTAAATTTGCTTTCATTTCTTTTACATAAAATACATCAATTAGTTTAACTTCGGATTTTTTATTATAAACTGGAAAGAAGGTTTTAATGTTACCGACTTTAGTAGCTTCTAAGACTCTTCCGTCTCCAACTTTAACTTTTATGGGATTCTCCAGTGTCACATATTCATCATAGAACTTATCGCTGTTAATGATGTGATCTGTACATCTACTACGAGCAACCATATTATTTCATCTATATTTGCTTTGTCATTCTCGTAACTGCTTTCAATATTATTCGCGATAGTAATGTGAAAACTGTTAGCCTGGTGTTCACTACTCGACTGGCTTTGATGACTCCTTCTTCCTCTTACAAAATTTCGTCGATTTTGTGAACAACGTTCCTGGTGTTTTAACCCGCGGCCACGCCCGCGACTTCCGACTCCGAGCCAACAATCTTTCTTTATATGTCCAGGTTTTCCACAGTTATAGCATTTTGGTTTACTAACTGAGGATAAGCGCGCATCACAGTCTGCCTTAAACACGTTCGATTAATCATTTACTACTTCTTGTGGGGTTTCTTTAATCGATTCCATGGATTTCATCTTAAGTTTGCCTTTTAGATACTCTACCGTTTGTCTCCTTCAGGTAACACGTCAATAAGGCCCCCTATATGACTGCAACTTTGTGGCACCGCTTTCAACATGTAGTTCAATTTTTCCTGCTCGCTTATGACGGCACCGGCTTGCTTTAGTTCGTTGACTAGTTTTTCGAAGTCATCAAAAAAATTATTGACGTCAGAGTAATTTTTCAATTTAACACATTCAAGGTTGTTTCTGCAAACAATTTGCAAAGCGGTAGACTTCTTAAGGTACATTTCGTCAAACTTCAACATAATCTTGTATGCGGAATCTAGTTCGCTTATATATTCTAGTTTTTTGTTTGAAATGGCGCTATAAATGTAATTCGTTGTTTGTATGTCTTTGGTTTCCCACTCCTCAACTTTGTCTGTATTCGTTTTGGCCCTCGTGGCTACCTCCCTACATTGTTTAAATTGCAAAAACTTCAAAATTCGCAACCTCCAATTCCTGTAGTCTACTCCGTCAAATATCGGTATCACGATATCGCTGTTTTTGATTTTCGCCATTTCTTTTCCTCTTGAAAATTAAATTCACTACTATATAAACTTTAGCGAGCTCCTCAACCTTGCTCTGCTACAATGTTAAGATAATCCTGTCTTTATTTATATAATAGAGTTCTTAAAAATAGGTGTGTCTTTACCAAAGGCTCGTGTACAAAAGGGACGAGAAGTTTGACAGATACTCGTAAGTTACAAATCTATTTCTTATGAACAGTGTTGCCAAATTACGAATGTAAATGTATCATATATCAACAGTACTAAATTTGGTGGAGTTTGGCCAAGTAGTTTCGGAGATATAAGTTTTTCATATAAAGTGGGAGGGGCCGTGTCTATTTAAAAAAAAAAAAGTTAAACGCGTATAGATATATAGAGGTCTTTAGATTTTCACATAACACCATTATGTGGGAGTCGTTATGGTGCGATTCCGCCCATTCGCAATTCCAGAGTACCTTGGGTCCAGGGCAACTGACGGACGGGCGGGCGGACGGACGAACAGGCATACATGGCTTAATGAAATTCGCTATTAGTTCTAAGAATTTTGGTATAGATATGTCTATACCTATCTCGGTTATTTTATGCTGTTACAAACAACCGTTAGGTTAACAAAGTTATAATACCCTGTGCACCAGTGCGCTCGGGTATAAAACTGAATGTGAGTCCTTTAGGGGTCGTGCACATATTACGTAACGCGAGTTTTTATCATTTTAGACCCCCCATGTCACAATATTTGTTATAAAGGTCCGTTATATATTATTTGTCGGGGGAGAAAGCAGACTCATGCCCCATTTAAGATGGAACTGCTATTCACAATATCTTTTCAGCTATTTGACGAAGGTATTTGATATTCGATTAGTACATATTTCCTTAAGAGCAAGGTGTAAAGTACATTTTAAGCACAAAAGCATTGTTCGATGTCTTAATTGGCGTATCAAAGCAAACCGGGTTTGCTAGTATAACAAAATTTTGAAATCTTAAACGACTTTTATTGATTTAAAGAAAAAGGGAAATTAGTATGAATGCGTCAAAATTAGATTAAAACAAATTATTCTTAATCTACCCTGGCACTACTTTACAGATCACCATTATACTGACAGCAAAATAGGCTGGGTAATTACTCAGTAAACCCCCTCATACCACTCTAATACTTAAGCTATAATAGTCGATAATAGTCGAACTACCCAAAAAAAGAATTATAAAAAAAAAGGTCCGTACGTCATGCGGACTGTGCCCCTCGTGTCGGTTGGGCGGGAAAGAGGGTAACCGTTGGGCTTATTATTATTAAAACGATGCCATATATTAGACTTACCAGATAAAGAATTCTAAAGACCATAAAACAAAAGGGTATATAATGGTTAATCTCACTGGAGGCTGTCACGTACATATGTAGGTAAAGTTTATAATAAATATTGATAACATTCACTATTGTAGTAAGGACAGATTGCAAATAAAGGTAAATGGTAATAGGATAATGATTTTATAATAATATATTTATATATTTGTATATAATATGTGTTATGAATTTGAATGAAATCGAATGAATTGTTCTAACTTTCCAGTTTATTTTATTTTATTTACGTGGCTAATATATGATCTGAATTTGAATCAAATAGGACCATAAATATGGTTTTTTATGAAATGTGTGTATATTTTGATAAAATTTGACTTTTTAAACAGATGGCACCCTCTCGAAAATACAGGTATAAGCCTTGACCTCCCCGAAACGCACCGTTTGAAACTAATATTTTAATATCTTATATATTTGTATATAGTTTAATTTAATTGGAGGTGTCCTTCTAATGCGGATAGGCTCTATGTTGCTTTGTTTTCTAATTCAATTTTAAAATTCCTTTCAAAATTTGTAACCTTTATGATATCGTCCCTGGGGAGTTCAGGTATCCGCTCACTCAGCGTCTCCATTTTCTTAGACGATATGGCTTTCCCTTTCCCATACCCTCTTTTAGCAATGTTGAGTAGGGTTCTTTTTGCTGTCTGTTCTATAACTATGTGGAGTGGCGTTAGGTCTAGGATCACCTGTAGTGCCCTTGTCAGACACGTGCGTATAGCTCCCGTTATGCACACGCACGCTAGCCGTTGGAGCCTTGTCAGTGATTTCCTCACCGTTGAAAGAGAGGTTCTAGAGACCCACGCCACCGCTCCATAGGTTACTATCGGTCTAACAATCATGATGTACATCCATCTAAGTATATTTGGGCTACAACCCCAGGATTTTCCCGCTAGACGTCTGCACACCATTATTGCTTCGATTGCCTTGGATGCTGTCGCATCGACATGTTCCCTCCAGAGTAACTTGGAGTCTATGGTGAGACCGAGGTACTTCACCTTGCTCACCATGCCGACTTTAATCCCTGTCAGGGAGATAGTTGCCATCCCTAGTAGTTTTTTTTCTGCTGAATGGAACAATGACCGTCTTGTGTGGGTTGATATTGAGCCCCACCCCGGCGCACCATGCCCCTGTAAGATTTAGCGCTCTTTGTATGGTATCACATAATGTGCTCTCGTATTTTCCTCTTGCTATAATGACAATGTCATCCACGTATCCCTGGGAGCGAATTCCGTTGTCAATTAGCAACTGTAGCAATTCATCCACTATATAACTTGTGTACAATTTTATTAAATTGGACTTATCAAACAGGTGGCAGTAGTATACAAGTTAACTATGAATCTTACTGCCGAGACGAAGCGTTTGGCACAGACATTTTAACATTTCATATAACTTGCGTCAATTTTTAATAAATTTAACTTTTAAACAAGTGTAAACCCTCCCGTAACTAAACAAAGCCATGCCTAAAACCTTCCCGGAGCAGAAACTAATAAATATGCAGAGTCTCAGTATTAAAACAGGTAGCAAATTTCATTTAACTAATTGGCTTCACTTAATTTACGTTTAAAGAGGTGGCAACCTACTTTCAAGATATTTTAATAATGAAGCTTTAGTTTGAAACCCATATTTGGTTTTAATAATTACTAAAATTAATTTAAGATTTTAAAATGGTTCCAACTCCCTTTAAAAACTGGTTAGCCACGAATGGAACAAATGTGCCAAATCTTATCCAAATCAGTCCAGTCGTCATTTAGTAATATGTGATTTTTCGCCGCGTGTAGAACTGTAATTGAATTGAACTGAAACCCGAAATCTGGGCCTAGATACTATTATTTTTCCCTAAGCCTTCGCGGAGCAATTACTAAGAAACCCCCCGAACGAAGTATACATTTTAGTTCAGTCGATTAATTTATAAATATATAAATATAATGATTTTTTGTAAACTATTTTTTTTTTAAACGTCAGTTTTTCTTCTCTCCACAATTAATTACATGAAATTAAAAGTGCAATGTTATTAGTTTTTAATATACCTTTCACTTACTAAATAAATAAATAAAAATTCACACGCACATAACCCTTTTACCGAAACACAAATACATCCTTCCTAACATGTTACATTACCATAAAGCAAACGATATAGGGTTCGAGGTTTCGATAGTCTGAGATGGAGTTTGCCCTCACTTTCAACCTTACAGGCTGTCGTTACACGCTCACAACCGCCGATGTTGCCCGAGGCAAGAGGTGTGTGCGTAAGAAAGAGTTAAAAACGCAGCATTTTCTTCCATCTCTGTGGTTGTGACTCCTAACCTTGTAACAACGTCCCCACTCCCTGACTAAAGTCCGTCAGTATACCGTCCGATTAGGTTTCAGTCAAAGCGGCATACACCCTCATCCTCTCTGTTGCACCAGTGCGACACCCACGCACTGGAAAGAATCAGCCGCACATTATGTGCTCCAAAGAAATCGTAAGAATATTTTCAATTAATTAAATATTTTTTGTAAAGCAAGGAAAACATCAATTTTTAGTCAATCTAGCCGGTCGCCGTAACCGGCGTGCTTCATCGGCGGGTCTCGGGTTCAAATCCTGGCTTGGGCAAGTAACATATAAAATTTTAGAAAGGTTTTTTCTCCTCGGCAGCCAATGGCAAACTTCCGAGTGTATTTCTGCCATGAAAAAACTTCTCACAAAACAAATTCGCCGTTTGGAGTCGGCAAAAAACTGTAGGTCCCGCAATTTGCGTTTCAACAACAAGACACACACCACAAATTGTAGGAGAAGTTCGGCAAAAATTGCTTAAGCGGTTACAGCGCCCAAACAAAGATCTAGTATGATGGGCATAAGTGGGGCGCTCAGAACCACTCCAAATGAGGCCTTGAACGCTATTTTAGACCTTATTACTTTATATTTGGTTGGACAACAGATGGCAGCGATGACTGCTTTGCGACTAAGAGAGACATCCCAGTGGCATCCTGAAAGCCAAGCGCACTCTTGTATTTTGAACAAGTCCTGCTCTATTCCGAGCAGCACGGATCGGTGTGCCTTGACATCGGTTTCTGAAAGTAACTTTATTAAACGAATTCCAAGCAGGGAAGAGTGGAAACTTGAGTTTCATACTCCATCTGATAGCATTTTCATTTATACAGAAGGCTCGAAACTTGATAACAAGGTAGGAGGATGCGTTTTCTCACGAAACCCTCTCCTGCAAATTTCCTTTAGGTTACCAGATCACTGCAGCGTCTTTCACGCTGAGGTCGCAGCTATCATGGAGGCGGTACAGAAGATTCGGACCGGGATTATAGGAAGGGACATCTTCATTTTTAGTGACAGCCAGGCTGCAATCAGAGCTCTGAGCTCTTTCACGTTTAACTCTAACATCGCGCTGGACTGCCGCCGATCTCTACAGGAGATGGTCAAGTAGAACAGACTGTAGCTCATTTGGGTCCCTGGCCGCCGGGACATAGAGGGAAACTGCATGGCAGACGAGCTTGCAAGACAAGGTACGACCAAGCAGATTCTTCAAGATAAAGAAGGCATTGCTATGCCGTTTGCCATTTGCGAACTGCTACTCAGAGATTGTACATATAAACAAGCTGACAATAGATGGAGGCAAAATACGACATGTCGAACCTCAAGGCAGACGTGGCCTAAATGGGATCGGAAACGGTCGCGCAGCGTTCTCTCTCTAAGAAGGGAAAACGTTTCCAGCGTGATCGGGGCTCTAACAGGGCACTGTCTTATAGGGAAACATGCTGAAAGGTTGGGAGTACCTTTCCGAAGAAGCTGTAGGAGCTGCAAGAATGACGAGGAGGAGGAAACGATCTTGCACCTACTGTGTAAGTGTCCTGCACTGTGTAAAAGCAGAATGCGATATCTGGGATCACCGTTTTTGGATGACCTTAGCGAGGTTTCAAGCACCGAGGTAAATTGCCTACTGAGGTTTATCAATGAGGCAAAATGGTTTGGTGAAGGGTAATTTCTGCTTCTTGGATGGTACAAACTTTTTCCTAACACAATGGGCCTCCTAATACTGGCCTAAGTGAGCCGCTGCAGGCGGCTGGCACTCCAACCTAACCTAGCCTACAGCGCCAAATAAGTAAATAAGCTTATTCTTAAGGATCCAAATCGCGCGTACTTCGTTATTAAATAAAATAAATTGTATCTGGAAGTAGCACTACAAATATCTTCAATATATACATATGTATATATATAAATGAAAAAAAAACTCTACTCTAAATATCTAGACTTGCCGCTTCAGTATGTCAGTTACCCTAAAATTTACCACTCTTGAAAAAGAAAATAAAACACTGAACAAGTATGTAAATTTTTTGTGCAATCACCGATCTCTCCCGTGATGAAGGCGCCCACATCCAGGTGCGGCCATCTCTAGGAAACAATCACCACTCATCGTATACATTGGGGCCGAATAACATACTTACGCTCTGGATACCAACACTATTAAGATTAGTTAGTACCTAAACTACCGTCGAAGGGATAAAAAAAAATCGAAAATTGATATAAAAATATAAACCGAAAAGAATTAGTTTTGGTAAGCAAAGCAAAAAAAAATATAAAAAGTGATATAGGTTCAAACGTGTCGCTTTTCAACTAACCTAACAAAATTCTTCAAGGTTACTAATTCAGCTTATAAACCACTCTAAAGAAATTAAATTATCCAAAGAAACGGATTATTAACCAAAAGAAAACTAACTAAACTAAGTTATGCGAAGAAAAGAAATAGTACTAAAACTATTGAACAAATGTAGTGCTCTGTTGCCGCCCTCGTTTAGTCTGGTGTTCTTGATATCCCAGACTGCCAATCGCTCTTTATGTTTGTGCTTAATAAATGCATATAAGCGAATACGAAAATTGGACAGTTTTTTTTAAACTCTACGATGGGCTTGGGAGACCCCCAAAGAGGGCTCCACACATTAAAATCACCTGCCCATAAAATAGGAGCAGTTATAAGTGAGTAAAGAGAGTTATCTTTATTAATCAAGAATGATAGAAAACATAATTCTGTCTTCCGCACTGAGAGCAACTGATAATGACTTAATACTAGCTGGTTAATGAGATAGCAACGGAAAAGTTCTAAAAAGTAAGAGGAAGAAGCGCAGTCGAAGCAGGCGAACGATGGAACGTTCGAAACGTTTGTTAGCATAGTTTGTTTAAAATAAAAGCAAGTTGTCAAATCGACAAGGAGAGGACTAGAGGTCCGCGGAAGACGCAATCTTGGATTCTATCATTCTTGCTTATTAATAGAAAATGATGTTAATGAGGAGTTCATTTCTGTTTCTGGTGATTGAGGAATATTGGAGTTGTTATTGAAGCTTTTTGAAATAATTTTTGGTTGAGTCAGGCCTTTGTTTGGCAGTAAATCAATGTTCAAGTTTTTTGTTGCTGTAGGTTTGTTATTGCTGATATTTGCATATTGAAGCGAATGAGGTGACGGGTAAACCTGTTGGAGTTGATTGCTGCTTGTAAATTTTAGTTGCTTCACTCGTGGAACATTTGTTAGCAGCTTTAATTCTTTTACTTGTACAAGAGGGGCATGGGGAGCTATTGTTATAGTAACTTCATTTACAATCTCCGGGTTCCTTTGTTTTTATAATTTTTTTGCAATTACATTACTTTTTAAAGCAAAAGCAAATTCCCATATTGCAGAATGTGGGAAATGGACTGTCTGCCACTCCCTATTTGCTTAATAGAGCTAAAAATGACGAAACAAAAGTAAGAGGAAAGGGGATTAGACGTATCAGTGGTTTCAGTTGCTATGAACTTTGGATCGTCAATTTTTATTTCTGGTTGTTCAGGGAAATCACTAAATGCACTTTTGCCGGTCTTACGTTTCTTTTTTTGGTGGATCGGGATAAAATAAGGCGAAGGGGTTCGCACTGATATTTGTTAGCCGCGCAGACATTTTAGTAGTAAAATATAAATATCTGCTTTTTAGCCTTTGAAAACTATATATGAGAAAAAAGGAAACAAAGTAACTCGCACGAATAGCAGCGAAACTGAGAACCCCTATGAGAAAAACGCAACAACGCTCGGAACGTGAACGAGAAACGTCTTATCGATCCAAGAGAGGTAGAGACGATGTCGGAGACTATAAACTAAACTTAAAGCTTCAGTTATACTTGCATTGCCGTACATGGGAAGAGAACTTTCACATATTATGTCCGCTAAATGGGTTTTGCGCGCAGCCATAGAGGGCACTTTGCAGTTTTAGTAAAAACGCAAAAAGTATAATATTTTACTGATTGTTAAGGACGGTATCCTAAATATTTTTCTAACCGCCCCAATATGTATGCTCATATACACTTACGCATACATATGCGACGGCGAATTATTCCGGTTCACCGTATTTGCCGCCGGATAATTATTTTCGTCAAGTTTTTCCCAGAGGAAATACGTCGACTTTCACGCACCACAAGGTAAAGGCTTTATCATTGTCATCAACTAGCAAGCATTGCTCTTTTATATATTTCATTAAGTATAACTTCCAATTAATCCAATCTTATTTCTATCTTTATTTAAAAAAACACTTGTGCGTCTGGACTGCTCCCTTAGGAGACACGGCGCCCATTTGTATAAAAATTATCGGCGTAGATGGACCAAATGTTTAGCAGTTTAGTTTGCATTACCAATAAACTTTTACTGAATACTGAAAAAAGTTGAAATATGTTTTACTGCTTACTGAAAGAAATTGCAGCAAAAATGCAAATAATATAAGTTGATTTGCATTATCAGTAAAATGTTTACTATTTACTGAAATAGTTACAGGTAGTTAAAAATCAATATCCAACCATTAGATTCAATGAATAATGAAATGCCGCATTACCATCATCAGTACCTGTAGAATTGTTGTTTTCATTCGCTGGGATTGAAATTAGAAGGCATAAACTTAGCGATGCATATTTTTAAATGCTTTTTTTAAGAAAAACTAATAGCAAATAACAAGTATAGAATACATATTTCAAAAAAAAAAAATGTTTTAATAACACGAGTTTACACACATTTCATTAATAAGCGGCCCCTCGTTAAAGAAAAGAGCTAATTTTGGGTCGGTTGACACGTAAGTGACTTTAACTTATATTTCCAAAGAAGCGTTTACGACATATAGGCAAAAAGTCTATTTACATACACATAACTTCCTTACGATGATATATTTTTGAGTAAATCGGAATAGTAGTTCGGAAATAGTAGTTTAAGTGCAAAAAATAAGTATATTTTCGAGCTCTTCGAAAATATTTAATTTTTGTTCCTTTTTAGTTGATAAACTTTGAAAAAAAATTAATAAAAATTTTTTATTACAAAACTGTGGATCGTAAGAATGCTTAAATCGAACAGCAAATGTGTAAGTTATTACAAATTTCATAAAAGCGACCTATTTATATGCTTTCTACATTCACTTTTTCAATTGCAAATCTGCTAAAAACTTGGTTTACTATTTTACGGCGCAACAGCCAGAATGTGGACTTGCTCTAATATCACGTTTTTTATAGATCCGCTGACTCTGAAAATGGCACCAACATTTTTGCATCTCATCTACATTTTGAAATACATGGTGCTGTTTTTTTTTTTATAAGTTTGAACCAACATAGTAGACTTTTTGTAAGTATTTTCCAGCACTGTTTTACGAATAGCAATTCTAAACACGGATATCAATATAACATAACTTTACGAAAATTTTGAAAACGCTTCTTTGGAAGAAGAAATGAAACTCATATTCGTGTTCAGTGACCCGAAATTATTTTATATTAATTAACACTTTAAACTGTAAACTACTGTCATTCATTGAACCTAGTAGTTGAATATTGAGTTTTAACTACGATTAACTATTTTTTCAGGAACCTTCCCGTAGCCTGAAAGTCAAAAATCTAAGTAGGCCGCTACTTTCGTTCTATGATTTCACGGATAGTTTCACAGTCAGCCTCAGCAGTCTTAAAGTCGCTCAGAAGGTCGCCCTTAAGCTCGAAATAGTAAAAGTCGGGATTATCCACTTGGTCCTCGACCACTTGCCAATACCACTCCATGGCGCCGCCGAAAACCAGACAATGAAAGTCCGTGAAAAGTTGGAAGAATTATTTGTTATTCTGCTCGCGCAATTTTTCTGCCTGGAAGATAAAACTTTCAATACTTATCCCTTTGCCAGTGCCATCGCGAAGTCTTCTTTCTTCCACCTCGGTGGCTCACGTGTCCAACTTCAGACCTTTAAACAGATCTACTATTTTCAGAATGTTTGCCAGTACAGTTCCTTCGTTCTTCCACCCGTTCTCTGTACTACGGAGGTGATGCCACGGTGGAACGATGACCAAGTGCTAGGGCGGACACTTTCATTTTGGTTACTCGGCCGCTAAAGTTCACAACGTCGCTCTCATGCATATTACTCCATTCAACACTGCTACATCATATCGTTTTCTTGCATCATCATAGCCGCCAATCAACTCAGTTGCTCAACGCTATCCTCGGCGTTGACAGGTTCATTACTCTGCAGTTTTGAGCTACCAGCTCCCGAGTCATTGGGTGGTAATTTCGTCATTGCGGGGCTTTCCGATAGATAATTCGTTCGCATTAGACACGTTGTCCGGTCGCTCAGTATCAGTTGTGCCATAAATTCTGCTGGCACACCTATTAGAATCGTTGGGTTGGAAGAAATCTACCAGATGCTCAATCCCTGAATCAATTTGGTTAAATATTGAGTTGACGACCTGTTTATCTAGGGTATGGGAAATGCTTCGAGTAACCGGCCTATTTGTGTTAAGTATCCCCAAACCACGTATTAGCTAAATACTCTTACTTGCAATCAGAAACCCGGATAAAACGCACATATCTAATACCAAAGTTCCGATTCTTGCCAGGCAAATCAAAATAAAATCTTAATAAACTCAACGTAAAAATTTAAAATTCACAATTCAAAATTTCAGAAATTCAAATACAAATATAATTCAAATTAATTATTACATGTGACTGTTGTGGCTCAAAAAATAAAAATATGTAATTATCAAGTATATGATAAAGTGTAATAATATAAAATGTACGGTTGTATATACACATGCAATAGTAAATAGATATAATAATATGAGGGATAATAGTATTATTTATTTACACGGATAACTAGGAATAGGAGTTGGCTGCATATAAGGTCTTGAAGGGTGACTATCGTACTTATTTACTTTACATGTCTCACATTGATTGATATATTCTCTAATTTGCTTAGACATTGCAGGAAAATAAAATTTCTCAAGGATCTGTTTCCTATATTCGCGATCGTTCCGATGTGCACCCTTGTGCTCTCTTTCGATTATGTTGTAAATTCCATCAGCGATCGTTACATCCTCTACCATGCGCTGCGTGATCATAATTTTATATCTATTAAAATGATTAATATAAACATTTTGCAGACTATGAAGCTCATCTTCTGGAATTTTAATGCCGTTTATGACATTTGGATTAAGATAGTTTTTAGGACAGGTAACAGAGTTTCGACTCCTAACATAGGCAATGTAATGAAGTACTTTTATATCCCCTATAGGGTAAAACCGGGATAGATGCCCCACTTTTTGGAAAACCCGCATAACTTTTAAAATATTAGTGTTTTATAAATAATTTTTTTTTGATATAGCTAGTTCAATATTTAATTTGAATAACTGAAAGTTTGGTTTACCTATGATACACAGTTTTTTCAGAAATTAGGTTTTCCTGAAACCTTCTTTTTGAGGGATAGATGCCTACCCTACGGATAGTTGCCCCACCCTGAAAATATTGAGAAGGATAGATGCCCACAGTGGAGGATAGATGCCCTCTGTAATATGTATGCGCAAAACCTACACAAAATGTAAGGTAGTTCGACTCCTACTCCTCCAGAACCATACCTAATAAAGAAAACATGGTGTGTTTTTTAAATATTTTATTTGTTATCATTAGAACATGTTTATGGCCTATAATGGGCGTTTACTTAACTAAACAATAAATCATTGAGTTTTAAAATTCATAGTTATATTTTTTTATAAAATTCAATTTTAAACGCTTTTAAAAAACAAAAATAGAAACTTGTAATAAAAATTCATTTTAAGTGTCACATTGCACGTACATTTTTATAAAAAAATAAAATAAAAATAAACAGTAAAATAAAAATAAATAAAAGTAATTCCAATTTTATTGAAGTTCAGCCTGTTTTAACTTTTCCACAACGTATGCAATAATTTTTAAAAAGTGTACAGGTTTCATGTAGCCACATATGACAGCTTACACATTGAATCCAGTCGGAATGCGACGTCGTACTTAAATAGTTTTCAAAACATTCAATGCAGTTATCAGTATTCTCTGGATTGTCTTCATCTTCGCTTTAACTGTAATTAGTTTGTTTCTTCAGTAGTGCTCGGCGTTGGTTTGCTTTCTTTTGTTTACTTTGTTTATTTTTGTTGCCTTTATTGGTAGTTCTTTCCTTTGTCTTCTTAAGTTTTTTGGTAGTTTCAGTCTTGTTTTTCTTGTCTAACCCAACTTTTATTTGCTGGTCCTTTCTTTCAGCCACATCCTTCTTGCGTTTTATATTTTCTTTTGAATTCAAAATATCTGCTGATTGTTTCGCCCTCTTAGCCATGGTCAAAGGAGTTTTGGGAATAGGTGATGCGTCCATTAGAATTTTTGATGGTGTTTCTTTTTCTTCCTCAATGTCGCTTCCTAAAATCTCTGCAATTGTAGAATCACCAATATCAACAATACTTATATCATCTAAAATATCCGAATCGAGCAATAGACTAGGAGATTCTCTGTCAATTGGATTACGTATCGGATTTGGTGGTGTCTTATCTTAATATATAAAAATCACGTGTCACGTTGTTTGATTGCGATGGACTCCTAAACTACTGAACCGATTTTAATGAAATTTTTAACACTGTGTGCAGTTTGGTCCAACTTGAAAGATAGGATAGTTTATAACTCTCCTTATAGTCGCATTATTTATTTATTGCAAATTATTTGTTTATTATTAGCAAAGAGCTATCCACCAGTTGGTGGCGCTAACAGCGGTATGAGTAAATGCGCTAAAGTAGATGGCGCTACAGTTATTGTGATTCCACCAGCTGGCGGTATTGAGTAAGTGCGGTATGTTACAGTAGATGGCGCTACATTTATTACATTAAATGAAAATGCGTTGTTTGAAGTTTATATTATTTGTGGTAAAGTTATACGAGTCTATGACTTCCAATATTCCAAATTTAAGAAAAAATCACATACAATCCGTGAAATAAATAAAGTTATGTATGTATGGTCAGACAAATAAGCAATGCTGCCACTCTTTTCCAGTAAATCTTCCTCGAATTTGGGAGATTTCAGAGGAATTTAGGAAATTGCAGAGTTGATTTCTGCATGTATTTCCTAAATTCAAAAAAAAAATTTCATTTAGTTGCATTTAGGTATAGAATTTTGTATGGCTAAATGTACATTTGGAGTTAAATTTAGAGCTATACTAGCTGACCCGGCGAACTTCGTCCCGCCCAATTTTTATTTGAAATAGTTAAAACGCTTTTTGAACTTAAATATTTTTGGCGAAGTTCGTTCTTTGTTTTGTTGTGTAGCGTGTAAACAAATAAAGAAGATGGCTCTCCAACACGCTAACATGCCACATACATACCTACATATGTATGTACATATGAAACTGTAAAATTTTGAACTTAAACGATAAATCGGTTTGAATCATTCGAATTCTCAGAATGAACATTTCCTCACTTTTAGATTTGCTGTGTTGTAGTAAACTATTCACTACAGTGAAATTATTTTTTATGAATAAAGACGGAAACCTTATATGTATATCTGGTATAAAAATCCACGGGATTGAGATTTGAACTTGAGGTCAAAATTTTTAAAATTATATGTATGTAGATGAACATTTTCGTAGAGTTGATAATAAACACAAATTTTCATAAAATAGTTCATTTTTGATTTTATATTCAAGTTTTTAACAAATAAGTTAATTACAAAATTGTTACTTGATAACATGTAACATTTAATTTTATAATCTTAGGATAGATAATTCTTAATTTTTAATAGTAGTATTTATTTTTTTGAATTATAAACATTTTAATTTAACTTAGCACTAATCGGTGCACAATATTTTTGGTTAACCTGTCTCGAGCTAAGACAAATAGATTTGATGGTTTCCCCACACGTGAGCATGCAACATATACATAATTGCCCATGGGAAAAACATGTATTATCCAAATCTAACCCACAAATGGACATTGTTTGGCCTTGAGACTTATTTATGGACATGGCAAAAGCTAAACGAATAGGAAACTGTAGTCTTCTGAATGGTATCGCAGATTCTGACGGTATCATTGGAATACGGGGCAACAGGACCACTTCTCCTTTAAACTTTCCAGTCAAAATGGTTGCTTCAAGAATATTCCCTGTTAACTTTTTGATGACCAAACGTGTACCGTTGCATAACCGAGGTGGATTCAAATTACGCAGAAGAATAATAATTGAACCAATCTTCAACCGAAGAATATGTGGTGGCATTCCGGGTATATATAGAGAGTTTAAAAATTCAGTTGGAAAATTTACACTTTCATTTTCATCAACAACAGTATCGATTGATTTAAAAGACATCAGATCGTTGGCAACAACTGTTGTATCTGGAAGTTAATTTCGTCAACATCAACATTTTTGGCTGCCAAAATAGCCCGCCCACTGAGCCAGTTATGATCTAAATAATTATTTTGTATATCCGGGAAAATACTTTCAATTAATTCAATTTTTGTGTGAACAACAGTGCAGAAATTGTCTGGCAGTTTAATGCATTGCGTGTTTGGTTGCCGTTCTATTGTACCGTTCTCAATATCTAGCAATTGTTCCTAAAATATACATATGTGCTAATGGATCATTTAGTAAATGTAAGCGCATGTTTATAGTCAATCGAAGTGTTTTTACATTTCTCCATAAAAATGATTGTTTTAAACATGCGTTAATCTCATCGGCGAAAGTAGAGCGAGGTATGACCGGCAACGTCTGTCGGAAATCACCAGATAGCAATATGACAGCACCTCCAAAAAGTTTATCATTGCCGTTCAAATCTTGCATAGTTCGGTGCAATGCCTCGAGTGAATATTTGTGAGCCATTGTGCACTCATCCCAAATAATGATTGAACTTCTTTGCAACACTGCAGCTATTGCGCTATTTTTTTTTATGTTACATATTGCGTTTGGGTTGCTATGAATTTGTAATGGCAACTTGAATGCTGAATGTGCCGTTCGCCCACCATCTAGCATAGTAGCAGTAGTATTATTCTTCTGCGTAATTTGAATCCACCTCGGTTATGCAACGGTACACGTTTGGTCATCAAAAAGTTAACAGGGAATATTCTTGAAGCAACCATTTTGACTGGAAAGTTTAAAGGAGAAGTGGTCCTGTTGCCCCGTATTCCAATGATACCGTCAGAATCTACGATACCATTCAGAAGACTACAGTTTCCTATTCGTTTAGCTTTTGCCATGTCCATAAATAAGTCTCAAGGCCAAACAATGTCCATTTGTGGGTTAGATTTGGATAATACATGTTTTTCCCATGGGCAATTATGTATATGTTGCATGCTCACGTGTGGGGAAACCATCAAATCTATTTGTCTTAGCTCGAGACAGGTTAACCAAAAATATTGTGCACCGATTAGTGCTAAGTTAAATTAAAATGTTTATAATTCAAAAAAATAAATACTACTATTAAAAATTAAGAATTATCTATCCTAAGATTATAAAATTAAATGTTACATGTTATCAAGTAACAATTTTGTAATTAACTTATTTGTTAAAAACTTGAATATAAAATCAAAAATGAACTATTTTATGAAAATTTGTGTTTATTATCAACTCTACGAAAATGTTCATCTACATACATATAATTTTAAAAATTTTGACCTCAAGTTCAAATCTCAATCCCGTGGATTTTTATACCAGATATACATATAAGGTTTCCGTCTTTATTCATAAAAAATAATTTCACTGTAGTGAATAGTTTACTACAACACAGCAAATCTAAAAGTGAGGAAATGTTCATTCTGAGAATTCGAATGATTCAAACCGATTTATCGTTTAAGTTCAAAATTTTACAGTTTCATATGTACATACATACATATGTAGGTATGTATGTATGTGGCATGTTAGCGTGTTGGAGAGCCATCTTCTTTATTTGTTTACACGCTACACAACAAAACAAAGAACGAACTTCGCCAAAAATATTTAAGTTCAAAAAGCGTTTTAACTATTTCAAATAAAAATTGGGCGGGACGAAGTTCGCCGGGTCAGCTAGTTGTGTATATGTTCGCGAATATTTTCTGTTTGATTGTTCAGCTCTAGTCCACTAATTACAGAAGCAGAAACCTGAGGTAGAGATATTTCTATTCCTTGTTCGGCCGAATGAGTTTCACGGGAAGCTTCAGGATTTTCACCATCCAGCGCAGTATCTGATATCAGAAACGTAGTATCTGGCAATGTATTTCGGTCCACTGGGTAAATTCCACTACCTCTGAAGCCCCCTAGAGCGTTTGCAGGGATAGAAGCGCGAGACCAAGCATTATGTATAAGCTTTCCAACATTGTAACGGCTGATCTTTTTATTAGGATTCAAGCGCATGAATTGATTAGTTTCATGATTGAAATACGTTTTAAGTGGCCCAAATACCGACCTGTCTAAAGGCTGTAAGGCTGAAGTTGTGTGACTTGGCAAACACAATAAAATTATATCATTATCAGAAGCAGCTTGCAGCATGTCTGGTGCAGTTGAGTGTGACGAGTGGCCGTCTAAAATCAGCAGAACCTTACCTTGGGGCTTCAAAGGTATGAAATGAGTTGTTAACCATTTATAGAAAAGCTCAGTGTTGATATAAGCTGACTTTTTGTTTATGAAGACTTTTGTTCCCAACGGAAGTCCCTCCTCAAATTCAGGTTTCTTATTCACACCTTTTATTATAACAGTTGGTGGAAGGAAACTTCCAATTGCATTGCAATATGCAACAATCGTCATGGTTTCACCTTTCTCGGCGGATGTGACGGAATTGACGACTTTTGTACCTTTTTTTGCTATGACTTTGCCGGGTTTATTATTTAATTGAATTCCAGATTCATCCATATTGAATATTTTTTCTGGTTTGTCCACCAGATCATTTTCGGTCAAAACTTTGATCAAAAGATCATAGAAGCTATTAACTTCTTCTCTATTAAGACCTTTAGCTCTAGCCACGGATAAACCCTCAGCTTGTCTGATGGACAGCTCTGAATTTCGTTCAATAAAACTTTTGCACCATGCACTTCCAGCCATTTCGGTTTCGTGGTTAAAATTGTGGTTTATCCCTAGTTTTTTAGCAAATTGATAAGCTAACATTCGTATACCTTGTCTATTAGTTTGAAATCTGTAAAAACGCAAATGTAAATACTATATAAAATATATGTATCGGACTCTAGGAATATTTCAAAATTATATAGGTACTTATCTACTAACATCACACAAGAGGAGCCCCAAACCAGAATACAGTGAATTAGCCTACACTTATTGCGCTTTAGTTTGGAACTCCTCATGTGTGATGTTGGGAGGGATACATGCCCTTAGGGGCATCTATACCTCGAAAAATCAGGGCAACTATCCTTTTTGACAGGGATAGATGCCCTCGTATTTTTTAAATAAATTATTAACAAAAATACATTTATTAATACGTAGATGCAGTCTCAATGAATCAATATATTGAGGGAAACAAAAATTTAATCGAAATAATTTCTCACTATAAAGTTATGTCACTTCAAAAATTTACCTTTAAAACTTTTACGCGTTTTTTAACTTCGCCGCGGATATAATTGTACGTATCACCGAAAGCGTCCACACTACATGAATGACCTTTGGTAAATAAATTGTGGTATGACTAAGCCTATTAATAATTAAAAAAAAAATTTGTCACGAGTTCGGGAAGTTAGGTTTTTTGAATATGGGGCATCTATCCCCCTGGGGCATCTATCTCGGCTTTACCCTAAGGCTCTTCCATACACTCGCAACTCGCCCCCCGTCTAAAGATTATTTGGTTTCTAAGCACATTTATTGGTGCCTCCACGTGTGGGATGAGGGCTGAACTATACTGTTCGGCGGAGTGCATAGTACCCTCTGACGCAGTGTCTGTTTCAGATGCCGGAATGAGGTCGGATCTATCGTGTTCGGCGGAATGCATAGTACCCTCTGATGCAGTATCTGTTACAGATGCCGCATCAGCCACGGTACCCGATGGATGAGCAATTATTGAGTCAGTGAGTGCGTTAACTTCCGTCTTAAGACGGGAGAGTGCATCAGCAACTTTATTCGTCTTACCAGGTTTATATATTAATTCAAAATTGTACTCTTCTATTCGCGCTTTCCATCGTTTGAGCTTTGCGTTGTAATTGCGATTGCTCATAGAGAATGTCAGAGGTTGGTGATCGATGTAAATTCTAATTTTCTTTGCGCCGTACAGGTAGGAGCGCAAATTGTCGAGCGCCCACTGATAGCTAGAAGTTCTTTCTTTTCTTCTCATTAGTTGCATAGTTTTCTTCCGACTTATTCAAGGAGCGCGAGATGTAAGCTATAAGTTTATCCTCGCCTAGTGTTCCCTGGGATAGTACAGCGCCGACGGCATAGTTTGATGCGTCCGTCGTTAGGTTGGAGGGTTTACTGAAATCTGGAAATGCTAGGACATCGACAGACACCAAAAATTGTTTTAACTCGCAGAAAGCCTCTAGAGCATTCTCATCAAGCTCAATCGCTACTTTTTTCGACGCGTTTGCTTTTACCTGTGCGTTTTCTCCAAGAGTGAGGTTGGTCAGGGGCTTAGCGACCTTGGCGTAGTCCTTAATGAATTTCCTTTAGTATGAAGTCATGCCAAGGAAACTCTTTAAGTCCTTTAGACTTTCTGGGGGTGAAATCATTTTTATCGCTTCCACCTTTTTTAGGTCAGCGCGTACTCCATCGGGAGTAATAACGTAGCCGAGGAATTCAACTTCCCTTTCAAAGAAGCACGTTTTTTTTACATTCACTTTCAGATTAGCTTCCCTAAGTGTTGCAAAAACCTTCTCAATGTTGTCAAGATGTTCATTTGCGTCTTTGCCAAACACTATAATGTCGTTGATATAGACGTAACAAATTTTGCCGATGAATTTTTTAAGCACATCGTCTATCATCCTTTGAAAAATTGCGGGCGCACTCTTCAAACTAAATGGCAGACGGAGAAATTCATATTTCCCGTTCATCGTAGAGAAGGCTGTTTTGGGGATGTCTGAATCCTTCATTGGTATTTGGTGGAAGCCAGAGGTTAAGTCTATTGTTGCATAATAGGTAGCTTGCCCAAGACTACATAAGGTCGCGTTTATATCGGGAATGGGGTAAGTGTCGGCGATTGCATTCAGCCTCTTATAGTCGATCACCATACGGTACTGCTTTTCCCCATTCGCTTTTGGTTTTTTAGGTACTACCCAAATTGGAGAGTTATAGGGAATCTTTGAAGACTGGATAACACCTTCGTCTAGTAATTCATTTACCTGCTTTTCAACCTCATCCCTCATGCACGCCGGGTATGGGTAACTTTTACTATATATCGGTTCAGAGGTTGATGTTTTTATTTCTGCACGAATGTTTGTGTCTACAAGCTCATAACCGTTCAGGGGTTCGAAAAGTCTCGAATATTTCTTCAATAGTGAACTAACCTTTTCCTGGACTTCGAGAGGTAAGTCCTTTCCTAGTGTAAAATTGACATCTCGAGAAGCTCGTGCCTTAAGAGGAATTTTGTAATTATCTATATTAAGGAGGTTATTTTTCCTATCTATTATGGCACCTAATTTTCTCAAGGTGTCGTCCCCAATGATTCCACAGAATGCACTAAGAGTAGGTAACACGAAAAATTCAACATCTGTGGAGTTACCCAAGCTTTCAAATAATCTTAGTTTAACTTTATCCTTTATCGGCACGCTACCTCCCACCGAGGATACATTAAATAGTTTTTTAACTGGAGTTGTTTTTTTCGCAATATCTTGTCTAATGAAGTTCTTGTTTCCACCAGTATCCACCAGGAAATCTAGCGCACTACTATCCAGCAGGGTATATTCTAGGTATGGTACGCTAGATGACCGGCAGATAGAAAATCCTCCGAGTTGTCCTCGTTTGATGAATCTTTCTCATCATTTTCCACGCTCTTTTCTTCGCTCCCCTCTGGTACCGCATGGAATAATCTCTGCTGCTTCCGGGGGAGATTTCTCGATCTCGCGCTTCGTTTGAATGGATTGAGGCGATTCATATAATTTATCCTACGCGTCTGCGCTGAAGGGTCAACCTCCATTTTCTCAACTGGTGATGGCCGCGTGAAGCTAGGATGTTCAACTCGTCCGAACGGACGATTGTTATTTACGTAATGTGGACGCTGTTCCTGGATGCGCCAAGTAGGTTTAGGAGGCACCTGAGGGGGCTTGTTCCTGTTTTGAAAGGAAGAGGTACTTGGCAAATTGTTAACCGGATTTCCAAGCTGAATATGCCTCCGGAAAGGTCCTTGGGCGCTGTATGAGGAGCATCCTGGACATTTCCCCATTAAGCCCACGTATGAATACGTCAAGGGCGCGATTTCGGTAGGTTTCTACCAGGACTTTAACTGTCTCATCCGTGTAGGATTCAGTTTTTATTTTGTTGATTATTAGGTAGAATTGATGGTTCACTTTGGCGTAAAATTCATCAATTCTCATCCCTTTTTGCTGTAGTTGGTGCAACTGATGCTCTGGCGTGCGAACATCCCTCTTATCTGGAAAGACACTCTTTAATCTTTGACCGATAGCTGTCAAATAGGTTGTATGAAATAAGTGCAGAATCCGCTGCACCCCGAACCTTCTGACTTACATGTTGGAGAATTACGCGATAGAGAGGTATCCCTTTCATGGCCTCAAAGTCTGAAAGGATCACCTCCACAGAGTGAACCCAGGAATTATACTGGACGGGATTACCGTCGAATACATGTAATTCCTGTACGCAGCCGGAGAGCCTACTGATATCCCTGATGTCTGCTTCTATTGCAGGGGCTTGGGCCACCACTTCTTCGGTAGCCTCAGCTGTTCCCCCAGCTGCGATTACGGTCATAGAGTTAGTCGCATCAATGAGCGCCACACGCCTTTCTAAAGTATTAATTTTGTTCAGAAGGGCATTAACAGCTCCAGTCAAATTTGTTACCGTAGCTCTTAGGTCCTCCATTCTGGAAATAAGTGAAAAAAAAATGTTTTACTTACAAAATCAAAATAATTGGCATCTGGTGGTATGCGTAGCTCTCTATCGTTTACTCCTTCTATTTAAAAGGTTCACTTTCGAATGCAGTTGGCACCTCGACACCTTGTTCTGTTTGCGAGGATTAAATATCTTCTAACTTTTTGTTTCACTTTAGCGGTTTGCTCCGTTTGGATGATTAAATATGTCCTTTCGATTTTACTTAAAAAGCACTCTTTTTTGGAGCACACCACGTTTTTTAATTATCTCACCCTTATGTTTCTATATCGTTAAATTTTATCTCTAATTCTTTTTCTTAGTTCTACTGTTTTTGCGTTTTTTAATAATATCACTGTTATGTTTTTATATCATTGAATTTTGATCACTAATTCTGCTTTTTAGTTCCACTGGTTTTTTCACTCCTGGTCCCTGCTCGGGCGCCAGTTAAGGACTCTTGGTCCTTGAGTTATAAAAAAATTAATCTGTGCCAGCTGCCCAGAGAATAAATACAAGAACACAATTATTTAAATTAAGAACAACTTTATTTAAAACTATTTTAATCTAACTAGATTGTTTCCCGTCCCGAACTCGACTGCCTGCTCTGCCGCAATTACTGCCTTAAATAACCAGTTCTCCAGCAGCGACGCATTTCTTGCATAACTTGTTTGCAGCCCGTTGTCTGAGAATACAGAAGCCAGTTGTTTCCCACAGGTTCCATATGCATTGCAATCATTTCACAATCGTGTGAAATAAAATTATGCTGACAATGCGTCTGGAGTATTACCGTAGCATAAGTATCCGTGTAGGTATTAGTCGCTGGTATTAGCCTCGGCCTTGACTAAGGGGTTGGGTTGCAATGTGTGAAACAAAATTGTGCTTATTGGGCACGTGTAAGCCGGCCGCGGGAGCGTCGCAGTAAGTTCGGCCGGTGTGTGTTAACTTGCATGATGATGCAACTGTAGAAGAAAACGGCAAACCAGAAATCATCAATTTGTTTAACAAACCGAAAGGTGGCGTGGATGTTATGTACCAGACGCTTCGGGAGTGTACCACACAGAGACACACAAAAAGCTGGCCTTTGTCGTTTTGTACAATATGCTCGATGTTAGTGCTTTCACGGCATACACTTTATTTTATGAGAATAACACAACTGTTCCATATCAAACAACACGGAGAAAACGCTTTTTGCGTAACCTTGCTGAAGACTTGTGTGCGCCAATAATAGACGAAAGAGTAACCAATCGCCAAGTAACGCGTCTCTATTCCACCAAAACAGCAATTGAGAGCTTTTTGGGAAGACCACTGGAGACGGTAACCTATACCGAGCAACCGTCTACTTCTACGGCCGCTTCTACTGATCGCAGGAAGTCAGTAACACAAAGCTGTTATTTGTGCGCTTCTTTGCCAGATAAAAGGAGAAAAAAGACGAGGAAATTCTGCAGCGTTTGCAAGAAACCAGTTCGCGATCAACATACTAAAACAATATCAAAATGTTTTCCATGTTTCAACAATGACTCAACATAATACATCAAATATTAGAAATAAGTTAAAATATAAATAATTCAACTAAGAAACAATTACATTTCATATTTTACACATCAATAAACATTATGAAACAAAATAAGAATGAAACAAACGTTTTTTCTTTGAAATATAAGGTAATTTGCACTATGGTACCCGGGTACCCCTGTATGCAAAAACATTAAACTCATTTTTTGGTTAATATATTTAACCAAATTTGATCAACTTTTTTCTAGTCTCTAAGTTTAGCCGAAATGTCTGATGATCCGGAGTTTCATGTTGATATCTTCAGTACTATAGGAACAGCAGCACTTTAAAGTTCAAATTGTTACCGGGTACCCGGTTATAGACCGTAGGGTTAAGCAGAAAAAAAAACTAATACAAGAGTGTTCGCTACTACGGAGCTAGTGAGAAAGAAAATTCCAAATGAAAGGCAAACAACAAAAAAGAATGGCATATCTTCAGGATTTACTTGCGCAAAAATTAAATAACATGAATTAGGTAACTTAAATTAAATAAACTAAATAATGCAGAAAAGTTACTTAAAAAAAAAATTTTAACAAAATAAAATTATTTATGGAAACTAAAAAAATAGTATACAAATTGCAATATCTCGGGAATAAACTGGATCCTAATAAATTAGTGGTCCTTAGGTATGAAAACATATGTATGTGAACCAGCTAACGTGTTTTTGATCGCTCGTATGTGCGGCGATAGTAATGTGCTTTTCTTTGCTACAATTCTTTTCGAAACGTAATTTTTGTGACTTGGTAATTTTGAGACAGTGACTCTATTTGAAATCTGGTTATAAAACTATTATACCAACAACAATTTACGTTCATAATGCCGTGTGTCTGCGGTCATAAAGTAGATCGATCGCAAACTAAAATTCAGTGCGCAAAGTGCAATGAACTTTTTCATCTTGAGTGTGTTAACATTTTGCCGAACGATGTTGAGTTCTTGCTTAGATCCGATAAGCCATATCTCTGTAAGTCGTGTGCTGCCGCTCGTCGCGGCTCTGTTCGTTCGCCTCCACTTGTTGTATTGGAGGATAGTAGGCATGATGAAACTGCTAATAACTTGCCAACTTTACGATCAGTGCTGAGTGAAATTTCTGCTCTTCGCGCCGAAAAAGCCCATCTTGTTGCTATTATTAAAGACTTACATGATGGCAAAATGCAAATGATGAAAGCAACTGAGTCACTGCAAACAGAAATGCGAGTTTTGCAGAGTAAGCTTCGTTATGACGAGTTAGCCTCTGCAATTTCTACACTTGCTGCTGAGATCAAATGTATTCGAGATTCATCGCATGCCTATTTGAGCAATAACAACGATTCATGCAAAAAATCCCAGCCTATTATAGATGACCAGCTGATGAGTGCTAATTTTTCTTCTCCTCTTCGTATTACGGAATCTGCCAAAATCTCCAACAATACTCATAAAATCTCTGCCGCTAAGCTTTCTGATAGCATCTCTTCTGCTTTGCCTACTCTTGCTGTCTCAACTCACGCGACTTTGTCTGCGACGCCCACTACTAATGCATCTCACACTTATGCTGCTGTCGCTGCTGATGCCAACAAGTCTGTATGTGTGGAAGCCGGCCGAAGCTTCACTCATTGCGCTAATGATAACTCTATCACTCGTTCTTTATTAAATGAGCCAAGTTCTGCTCAACTGCATTCCCAAGCACAGTGGTCAACTATTGCAGATGGAAGACGCAAAAAACAAAAACGATCGCAAGCAGTTGTAGTTGGCCTGAACAGTAGCACTGAACTGGAAGTAGTTGCTGCGTTCAAATGGTTACATCTTTCATCGTTTAAGCCTACAGTTACGGAAGACAATATCATATCTTATGTTGCTAAAAATTCAAAAATAGAAAAAAAGCAAATCTCATGTTACAAGCTCGTGAAGAAGGATTCTGATATCAACAGTTTAAGAAAGGTTAATTTTAAGCTTGGGGTCCCACAATCGTTATATGATCATATTTTGAATCCGTCGCTTTGACCTGCTGAGGTCAAAATTCGTTTTTTCTAAGGGAGGATCGTCCCAACAAAAAAACTTAGTGTCTCTTGGAGATTCCCTTTCATCGCGTTCCGAATTAAAGATATTTTTCCAGAATATGGGAGGCATCCGTACCAAGTCGGAGGCTATCCGCACTCGCAGCAACCATCTAGATTTTGATATAATTATTTTTTTAGAGACCTGGTTAAACGCAAATTTTTATGATGAAGAGTATTTCGATTTTAATTTATACAATGTCTTTCGGAAAGACCGTAGTGCTGAAGGAACTGGCTGCTCATTGGGTGGTGGGGTTCTTATCGCTGTTCATCGTAAACTGCAAGCTTCGCAAGTCATACTTTGCAATGATGATCCGATTCTTGATCAGCTATGTGTGTGTGTGAAAGGGTCATCTCGTTATGGCTCTTTATATCTTCTAACCTCATACATCCCGCCTAATAGTAGTTTTAATATTTATAAATCTCATACGGATAATATTGTTTCTTTTGTTCAAAATAAATTAGCTGATAACCATATTTGCGTTTTTAGAGATTTTAATCTTCCAGATGTTACTTGGTCTACTAACTTTTCAAACCTGGGTCTAATTCCAACTAATGTCACATCTTCGCTTGAATCATATGTTATTGATAATATTTTAAGCCTAGATTTAGTACAAACGAATTCTTTCACGAATAAGCTTAACAGAATTCTTGATCTCGTTTTTGTTAGTGCAAATGTCAACACTTCTATCTCAGAATGTCTTTCATCTTTCTCGCCGGCTGATAAACATCATATTTCACTGCTACTTAAAGTTGAGTTTTATGAGTTTATGACTGGTAAACTGGATGAGAAACTAGCTTTCAATTACTCCTACTGTGATTTTCCTATGCTTAATAGTATTTTACAAGACATCAACTGGGAGACTTTGTTGCACAGTCTTGACGTTGCCGAGTGCTTTTCCGCTTTTAGATCTCAAGTGCTTGAAATCTGTTTGAAGAATATCCCACAGATAAGAAGACGACCTTATAAACTTCCATGGTACACTTATGAGCTTAAAAAACTTAAAAACCAACGAAATAAGTTTCACAAAAAATTTATAAAAACGGGGAATCAAAGTTTGTTTATCAAATATAAGCAACATTTAAAAAAATTTAACTGCTTAAACAAATTTCTCTATAGAAACTACATTCTTAGGATTGAGGAGAATATTAAATCAAGCCCTAAGACCTTTTGGCACTTCATAAAATCCAGAAAGTCTAGCGCTGGAGTGCCATCGGTGGTTGGTTTAGATGGTAATCTTGCGAGTACACCTGGTGGTGTTGCCAATTTGTTTGCTGAATTCTTCAGATCGAATTTCATTCGTGATGAGGATGTCTCAGCTTCTTCATGCCAAGCTAATAAACCTACAACATTAAATTTCGGCGAGTTGAAGGTATCATCTAATGACATCAGGAAGGGTATTTTAAACCTGACTGTTTCCTCGCAGACTGATTTAGATGGACTTTCGGCGATTTTTCTCAAAAATTGTCCAGCCATTGTCACCCCTCTTAAGATAATTTTTAATAAATCTCTAACTGCTGGAGTTTTTATAGACGATTGGAAACTGGCAAATATTACCCCAGTTTATAAAAGTGGTAAAAAGAATGATGTGCGTAATTACAGGCCGATTTCGAAGCTTACGACTACATCTAAACTCTTTGAATGTATTGTCAAAGAAAAGATGTGCTTTGCTACAAAAAATTTAATTATACCTAACCAGCACGGGTTTGTTCCTGGTAGATCCACAGTATCCAACCTAGCTGTTTTTAGTGAATATTGCTGTTCAGCATTCTCAGCTGGGCTTCAAGTTGAATGTATTTATACAGATTTTTCTAAAGCGTTTGACAGAGTATCGCATAATATTTTACTAAAAAAACTTGCCTCTCTCGGTTTCCTTTCGACTTTCCTGCAATGGTTGAAGTCTTACTTAAGCAATAGAAGATGTGTAGTTTCAATTGAGGGTGAATTGTCGGAATCCTTCATTGCATTCTCAGGTGTGCCCCAAGGCAGTATTTTAGGACCTCTGCTATTTGTCTTATTTATTAATGACATTAGTAACTGTTTTTCTTTTTCTAATTACCTTTTGTATGCAGATGACCTGAAATTATTTTCTGCGATCAGAGGGTTAGAAGATATTCATAATTTGCAGTCGGATATCAATGCACTCCTTCGTTGGTGCAGTAATTCCGGTATTTCTTTAAATATCAACAAATGCTTTCAAGTCACCTATGCTAAAACTCGCAATGTTTTTCCGTCTACTTACAGTATTGAAAATAATTTACTTCAATCTGTCACAGAGATCAAAGATCTTGGTGTAATCTTTGATACGCGTTTTTCATTTATTAGCCACATTAACTTTATTATTTCTCATTCCTACTCTATGTTAGTCTTCTTGCGGCGTAATAGCTCTAATTTCTCAGACCCTTACACTCTAAAACTATTGTTCACTACTTTTGTTCGTTCCAAATTGGAATATGCTGCCTTTGTATGGAGACCATACCACCTCTTTGCAGTGGAAAGAATTGAACGTGTGCAAAAGGTGTTTCTAAAATTTGCTCTTAGATCGTTGAAATTTTCTAATCCGGTCCCTTCGTATGAGTCCCGTTTGCTTCTAATTAATTTAAAGTCTGGTACAACGCATTAATTTTCTTATCCCAGCAAGATCTCTACGTAACTTCTACCCTTTTTACCTTAATGTGTCCAATACGAATTATGCGCGAAATGCTCCTATTGATCGTTCACTTCGGGAATTAAATGAGATCTCGAGTTCTGTTTCGTTTGACTTTGCAATTTCCAAAAATGAATTTTCTGTTTTGTTAAATTCAGCTATTTAATATCATTCACTTTATATTACTTATTTAAGTTTATAATTAATCCTAAGTAGTCTGTAAGAACCACAATGTTCCTAGACAATAAGATAAATAAATAAATAAATAAATAAATAAATGTGTTTCGTATGCATGCCCATATGTAGGTGGCTAGTGCTCTGCTACTCCACTGCTGGTGGTTATCGCGTAGGGAGACAGCAACCCTCCCTCCTCCATTCATTGAGCTGTTCTTGGTTGAAAATCAGTCTCCTCAGATTTCTTTTCCTTCCCTTACTTTGTAGAGAAGAGGTCGTTGACCCAATCCAGCCTGCGTCCGCAAATTAGCTGTGTGTCTATCATCAATGTTGCGAATACCGCTGGTTGCAGCGATCTTCTCAAGATGTTACCTGCAGTGTATGTCGGTATATGTGGTGGCACGTTTTCCTTCCGGTTGAAACCTGTAGTTGGATTTGTGTTGGTGTACGTGCATATGCGTATTTTCTAGTCTATGCTGGATACCACGGACTCCTGGCGATGTTCAGGGTCGCAACCAAGGTAGCGGCATTCACGCGATGCTTCCCTCTTTCTGTCGCATTCACTCGTACATTCACACTGCTTTATCGGGGCTTATATTCCTAGCACTATATGACAATATTGCTACCACTACTGCAACATTATGACTACCGTGCATACACTCACACTTACATTTCCGCTCAAGTAAAGGCTGTCGTTACACGCTCTCTACGGATTTAACGTATAGTAGTTTCATCCTTCAATTTAATGTTTGAATACTTTAATTTGCAAACCATTTTCGAGCGACTCGTATTCTTTTTAATCAGCCGCTTAGCGCACCTCATTCAGCCTTCAGCTCTGCTAGTGTGTCCTAAACATGAGATTCTGAATCTTCCCATAGAATTCGTCGAATCCTTCCTGGGGATGTTTCCATTCTATGATTTCTCTAAAAACTTCGAAGTCGGACTCCGCGGTCTTAAAGTGTAACAGAAGCTCGTTATTCAGCTCGAAATATCCAAATATGATATATCGTACTGATTCCTCATCTAATCCATTCAAATATAAAACATTCCACATCTGCTCTTTCCTGACCCATCGAACTTAATGTGCCACTTATCGAGGTCAACTTTCTCCCATTTCGAGAACTCACTCGCTTCTCTTTCGCCTTACACTTCTTTGGGGGCACCTTCTATAGCACTTCTTTTAGTGGCTCATTAATAATGAACCCTAGCTTCAGCCACTTGGTTACTGAGACTAGATATGTCAGCTCGCATGTTGTGAAATTTTCTCATGCACTGTGACATCAAGTCGTTTGTTTGTGCTAGCTGTTCGGCATTGGTCGCCGTTAAACTTAGTGCATCAGCCGTAGCTTTCGCCCACCCAGTCTGCGCACCAACTGACGTGTTACTACCAACTGCATGCTCTGAGTCTGACATCTGACACAATCATTATTTTTTGTGGCAAAAACTGAAGCTGATACTCGACCCGTTCAAAGTTACTTCCTCACTTACTGTCTCGCTGTATGGTCTTTTCTTTTTTTAATGAGCTAAAAATAATGGCAGTGCATCTCTGGAAGTGGTCAGTAGGGACAAAATCGACTGGCCGCGGTACCCCTGTATCTATTTGGGTGAAAATTTACCCTACCATTCTGTTTTCGAACCCTAAACCCGTGTTCTTGTATTATCTAATCAGAATCCACTAGCTAGCCCCTCTTGTGTTTCTCTTTTCCATTCACTCACAAGTATTCAGAGAAAAGGCATTGAAAAGCCTATGGTTTCACAATTCTCCGAACCAATTCCTAATTAATCCTCGAAATATGTTTAACTGGCTCCTTTTGATTAAGGTGACGGATTCCTACACCCAAAATCAACGTTCATAAATAATACTTCGAACTCTATCAATATTCAACATAAACAAAATAAAACTACTTAAAATTAAAAAGAACTTAAAAAATGGGGTAAAAAAGGATGAAAAACAGGATTCAGAAATTAAATCCAACTATGGATTTACTCAAAATTCGAATTCAACAAAACAATCAATAGTTAAATAATAATGCCGATGTATAACAAAATAATATACATATACTAATATAATATAAAAGAAATATTAAAAAAAATATATAATAACAATGTGGGTGAAAAAGTAAACAAAATACTATTATTTGCCTTATATTTACCAAAAATGCGTATCAATGCAGACTCGCTTCATGGTTAAATGTTTTAAAAGTTCTATATACAAAACAAGAGAAAAAAATGATATTTTCTAATCATGGCGATTTTTTTCAATATAATCTGAATTATTTAGATATGTGTGTGGTTTTGCACATTGCCTTGATGTTTCGTCTTTAAACTGTGCATGCTGGCGCTTAGAGGAATGCCCTCTTCTAGAGCTGGATTTATCATAGGTTATTCCATCCCAACGCCACTTGACTGTCGGAGTATATTGTGACAGATCTGTCTGTAGGATCGGAAACTGTCATACAACGAACAGCCTCCATTATGACATTTATCTCTGCCTGAAAAACACTACAGTGGTCCGTTAAGCGAAAGGTGAGGTCCAGCGCTAATTCGTTGGATTGAGTCTCGCTACCCACTCTTTCGTTGAGTTTGGAACCATTTGTAAAGAAAGCCGTCGACTCTGGGTCTAGGGCTATAGCATCTTTTCATTCATTCCTCTATGGGATTGTCATGGAGAATTTATTGCCCATTGCGTAGAAAAGCAGTGTAATCTAATCCTAAGTGTATTGGGAAGAGCTTCAAGGACCTCTGCATGCCCTTATTTTAGCTTTTTTTGCACGGCTACCATATAGATCTACCGGCTGAAGATTTAACGGTGCTTCCAGATATTGAGTAGGTGTAGAGGGTAGCGGTCCCATGACCAGCATGGAATCCGTGCGCTGTACTCGCTAAACCTTTTCTTTTGACAAGGTTTTGCTGAGCGCTGGCTTATCACTGCCGTGTACGTCCAGTGTACTATGTGTGGTTTTATTCCCCTTCTTCCTATAGACGCCTTGCAAGCGTACAAAGCGGTGATGGCCTTCCTGGAGCGGTCTTCGATGCTCCGCTTCCATTCGAGCTTCCTGTCTAGAATAACTCCAAGGTACTTGACCTCAGTTGAGAGAGTGAGTTCAACCCGATTTCATGAGGGTGGTTTGAACGGAGGTATTTTATATATGTATCTTCGTGAAGAGTACCATCTCAGTGATGTTAACGCTAAGCCTACTTACTTTCGACCAGATGTTTACTTGACTGAGGGCATATTGTAGTTACTCGCTCAGAACCTGCAGATGATTACCGGTTGTTACGATTGCTATGTCCTCGGCGTATGCTATAACTTGGCACCCAGTGCTCTTTAGGTTCCAAGGCAGGGCATCAACGGTTAGATTTCATAAAAGAGGGGAGAGAACGCCTCCTTGGGGGTTGCCTCTAGTCACATGTTTAGTAATGGACTCATCACCAAGATCGGAAAGAATAGTTCTCTTTTTGAGAAGGAGCCCAACTAACTACACCACTACCTGGTGCACCCAAGGAGGGACCTGACCACCGAGTCCGAGTGAACATTGTTAAAGGCTCCCTCTATATCGAATAAAATTCCCAGCGTCTACTCCTTGAAGGCCACTAGTGGACAAGGGTTAGGGCAAGACAAACTGCAAAGATCTGTGAGAGCAGCGGACACATTAAGTCCTTAGTGGCTAGCAGTTGGGCGGTAAAAATTTCGTCCAGTCCTGGAGATATATTGAATTGGAAGGACATTATAGCCCGTTCCACTCTAGCGTAACTTACGATATCCCTTACGGAGTTTCTTAGGGAGGAGTAGGTCTTATGGTCTGTCGAATTGTTAGAGGTGTCATCTGAACAGCCCGGAAAATGGGTGCTCATAAGTATCTCCAGCATTTGGTACAAGATGTTCTCCAGTCACCGTTAGGCTTCTAGATAGAGCTCATATATGTATGAGGCATTTTCGAAAACACTTTCGCAGCCTGTTGGCATCAGAGTATTCTTCACTATTGTTGCAGAAGTTTTGCCAAAATTCCCGTTGAGCTTTCTTTATGACCTTCTTGAAAATTTTGAGTGCAACTAACAATAACGACAAGTTTCTGAATTATATGATTCTTTATTTCCCTTGTATGGAACAAGGGCAGCCGTTATCGTTGGATGAGTAAATACAACTGAACTTCATAAATTAATTACAGCGGCGACTACGCCTAAATACCTGGCTACTTCTTACAATAACCCTACACATGTTCTGCCGTGTGACTTGTCGACTGCAATCCGCAGCGATAGGTGTTTGTTGCTGTCACGCGCAACTCGTTAGGCGCGTCGTCAACAATATCGTTGGCAATGGAGTACCTGGCTTATTTAGTCAGTAAATAATTTTCGCACGCTCAGCTCCAGACGCATCGTCAGCGATTTAGGTGGAATTGGACGGAAGCGTGTTTCACTCCGATGTGTAGTTGTTCTTATTGTTGCTGGCTACTGTGGTGTGTTAACTACTCCCCCGCTAGAAGAGGGGACGTCCACGGATTCCTTAAGAACGCTGCTCAATATTGCAATATTAGCAATGCCCTTCCGTCTTTTATAGATTATGTATGTAGGCTGATATGAGAACAATAAAAAATACCATTGTTAAGATGTAGGCTATAAGCCATTGAGACGATTGTGCTTCGACAAGTCCCCTCAACGATGCAATGTGCCGCATATTTTTCTGGTTAATGTTGTGCAGGTAAGGAAGTGACAAAAGAGTGGTATGATTTATAATAATTAGCCCGTCGTCAATTTCTTCCACTGCTTCGATATGATCAGCTGTAATAGTCTGGCAGGACGATAGGCGCTGGCTTAACAAATTCAACACACAAGAGCTATTCGTATTTGACACTTGGCAAAATATAGTTGATGTGGAATTTTTACAATTCGCAAGTTGTTGATATGTATTGTTACATTTAGATACTACTCTATCATAATTAACTTAAAATTTCTTACAACTGGTTTAATTCTAATTTACTTACAATTTTTTTTTTTTTTGGGGTGGCGCAAAAGTCGTCGCGTACGCTGATGACGTCGCGATTGCACTCAGGGGAAAGTTTCCGCAGACATTATGCGAGCTGATGCAACGAACGCTTCGGGAGGTATCCAAGTGGTCCACCCACTGCGGGCTCAGGGTCAGCTCAAGTAAGGTGGAACTTGTAATTTTCACGAGAAGGTATAAAGTGCCTTCGGTGACTCCACCAGTACTAAACGGTACCCGGTTAAGTCTTTCTACAAGTGCCAAATTTCTAGGCGTTATTTTAGATAGGAAGTTAAGCTGGAAGGAGAATCTAGTTCAACGTTATGAGAAGGCTTCCGTAGCCCTCTACACATGTAAGAGAGCCATAGGCAAGAAATGGGGTCTTAATCCCCGGATCTGTCGATGGATTTTCACAGCGGTCGTCAGACCAATACTCCTATATGGGGTGATCGTGTGGTGGCCTGCATTAGAAAAAGAGGTTAACCTTAGACTACTCACCAAGGTGCAAAGATCTAGTATGATCTGCATGAGTGGGGCGCTCAGAACTACTCCAAATGAGGCCTTGAACTTCATTTTAGACCTTATTCCTTTAGATTTGGTTGGACAACAAATGGCAGCGATGACTGCTTTGCAACTAAGAGAGAGATCCCAGTGGCACCCTGAAAGCCAAGGGCACTCTTGTATTTTGAACAAGTTCTGCTATATTCCGAGCAGCACGGATCGGTGCGTCGGATTCTGAAAGTAATTTTATCACACGCATTCCAAGCAGGGAGGAGTGGAAACTTGAGTTTCATACTCCACCTGATAGCATTGTCATCTATACAGATGGCTCGAAACTCGATAATAAGGTAGGAGGAGGCGTTTTCTCACGAAACCCTCTCCTTCAAATTTCCTTTAGGTTACCAGATCACTGCAGCGTCTTCCAGGCTGAGGTCTCAGCTATCATGGAGGCGGTAGAGAAGATTGGGACCGGGATTATAGGAAGAGACATCTTCATTTTTAGTGACAGCCAGGCTGCAATCAGAGCTCTGAGCTCTTTCACTTTTAACTCTAACATCGCGCTGGACTGCCACCTATCTCTGCAGGAGATGGCCAAGCAGAACAGACTGTACCTCATTTGGGTCCCTGGTCACCGGGACATAGAGGGAAACTGCATGGCAGACGAACTTGCAAGACAAGGTGCGACCAAGCAGATTCTTCAAGATAAAGAACGCATTGGTATGCCGTTTGCCACTTGCAAACTGCTACTCAGAGATTGTACATATAAGCAAGCTGACAATAGATGGAGGCAAAATACGACCTGTCGAACCTCAAGGCAGATGTAGCCTAAATGGGACCGGAAACGGTCGCGCAGCGTTCTCTCTCTAAGTAGGGAAAACATTTCCATCGTCATCGGGGCTCTAACAGGGCACTGTCTGATAGGGAAACATGCTGAAAGGTTAGGAGTACCCTTCCGAAGATGCTGTAGGAGCTGCAAGAACAACGAGGAGGAGGAAACGATCTTGCATTTACTGTGTAAGTGTCCTGCACTGTGTAAAAGCAGAATGCGATATCTGGGATCACCGTTTTTGGATGACCTTAGTGAGGTTTCATCACTATTTAAAAATATTGGATTAATCAATTGTATCTTACCCAAAGTGACGGAATACAGAGCTGATTCTATTTCGTCTATTAACGCTCTGTTTCTTGCTGATATCAAGTCAAAAAGATGTCCAGTGTCAATTTCATGCTACTTGGTCGAGCTAATTAATTTGTTTACGGTGTCGGTTAGCTGGTTAATTTAAATTTGGAGCTGGCTATTAATATAAATCTGTTGTTTATTTGCTTCAATCAAGGATTCTGTTCGTGTCTGTAGTTGGTTAAAGTCATCGAAATCGGGAGTTCCAGCCACGTATTTGAGAGTGCCGAGGAGGTTTATGCTACGGGATTGACGGTGGTGAATTCTTAATGAGTCTATTAGTCGTAATATGCGGTCTACGTCCAATTGGATGGTTTTTCTAATGTGAGACTGTGTGAAATTCTCAAGAAGGTCATGCGTTTCTCCGGCTACGTTCCCGTAAATTTTCAAATTCAGGTTGTGAATGATATGTTTATATTGGCGGTAAATTGCAACCTCTCCGTCCGAAATAGGGATGTAGACAGAATCAGTGAAATTTAAAATTTCTGACCGAGATGACGCGGCCGCCATCAAAATCAGGAGCCTAATGATAAAACAAGATTATCTTAGATTACCTTTGTGAATTTGTTTGCCTTCGATAAGGACGGTCGTTCCCAAATCTTTTTGAACTATTTTTTCTGTGTATAATTTGCTAAGTTTATTACCAAGTCTCCTGTTGGATTTTATAAAAACCTTTTCGCCTGGCTTAAAAATTTGTGTTACTCTTTTTCGGTTGTGGTATTTAAGGTCAGAATTTCATCTAGGACTTTCTGTGTGCCAGAATGAATAATGTCTATGGGTCGTTGTCTTGTCTCTGAATGAATCGTTCTATTGTATTTATATGCAGCGAGCAGTAAAATGTCATTCGTGTCGTTTAAACCCTGGCCTAATTTAATACATCTACTAATTTCCGAAAGCGTATAGGTTCTTTTATATCTGCTATTGATCAGGTCAAGTAATGTTTGCCGTCGAAAAAATGTCTATATGAAGTATTTCACCAGGTTCGCTAGGAATCGGTGTGCGTCCTATTTCGGGGTTTGCTGGATGACGTTGGAATTTTGCTTCCTGGCAAATTTTGCAGTTTAGGATTATTTCCTTCAGCATTTTACGCATATGCGGGAAATAATAATCTCTCAAGATTTGCACCATGTTTTCCCTAAGGGAGCGATGCGCTCCGCTGTGCTCTGTATGAAGAATTTCTGTTTGGTCGTCCTCATTAAAGATGTCTGTGATCAAAAACTTTGTGTGGACGAACGTCACGGCTGGATAATCACTTTTGATTTTGTTTTGGATTTTACAGGACAGAAAGTTCGCATAGCAATCCGTTAGTAGTATTGGGGTTAATACAGTCCTTTACATGTTCAAAAATTGGTGCCTAACTTGCGACTTAAACAAGATTTTCGTGGTTCTCGAGCTTGTGGTGCCTTCTTCAGGGATTATCTGACTTCTAAAGGAATTGATGGGGTTCGGAGACGTGGCGATAACGTCCGTTGACGATTCTTCGCTATGAGCCGTCTCATCCTCTGATGGGAGATCTGCCGTAGGATCTAAGATATTTATATGTTGTCTCGATAATGCGTCCGCCACAACGTTTTATAGTGGAATTTAGATGAAAATTCTTCCACGAAAGCCCTCCATCGTTTTAACTTAGCATTCGGATTCTTATCCGATATCGAGAAGGTAAGGGGTTGATGGTCAGTATAAATGTTAATGTCATTTGCACCATATAGGTTATTTCTAAGTTTCTGAAGGGCCCAGACAATTGCGAAGAGCTCTCGCTCGTTGGTTGCATAATGTTCCTCTGTCTGAGATAGGGTTCGCGATATCATAGTAATAGGCCTGCCTCCCTGTGAAAGCACGGCGCCTAAGGCATGAGAGGACGCATCTGTTGTTAAATCGAAGGGTTTATCCTCTGAGGGCAAAATATTTTTAATTTTCTGGAACGCTTTATGGGCTTCATCGTCAAATACAATTTCTTTCTTTTTGGAAACATTTGCGCCAATTGTTCCATTTTCACCCCCCAAATACTTTGTTAAGGGTTTAGCAATTTGCGCGTAGTCTTTAATGAAGCGCCGGTAGTAACCAGACTACCCTAGGAAGGAGCGCACGGCGCGCAGCGTTTTAGGAACCTCGTAGTTCACAATATCTTTTACTTTCTCCTTCGATGTTCGAATACCATCTTTTGAGACAACAAATCCAAGAAATTCAATTTCAGTTTTAAAGAACTGAGTTTTTTCCAAGGATACTCTCATATTGGTCAAGTACAATTTGTCAAGAATCCGGCTCACATCTTGCAGGTGTGTTTTGTAGTCGCTGGAGAATATAATTATGTCGTCTATATAGACGTGACAGCTCCTACCGATTTCGCCCCTAAGGACGTCGTCGATGGCGCGCTGGAAAATGCTGGGGCCATTTTTTAGCGTGATTTGGTGGAAACCGGATTTCAAATCTATTGTGGTGAAAATTGATGATTTTCCCAGGTTGGCCAGACTGATGTTTGTGTTGTATGGCAAGGACTCGTTTGGGTCGGAAAAAACAGCAGCGTGTTTTAATTTCAATTTTGATGTTATTAACATCCTTGCAATAAAAGTACATTAGTTTCTCTGAACCGCCCCTATAATTAATAACGCCCTTTTTTATGTCCAGTCTGGCATCTATTTCTCGTAGAAGGTCATAGCCAATTACATCGTCGAAAGTATGCAGAGTCGGTAAAATAAAAAATGAAGTATTTGTATTGAAAATATTTATAGTGCATTTTTTGGTGATTTCGTTCTTGCCATGAATTGACGTAACAAAGAAAGGCGATGCCACATGTTTAATACCCTTCCAGTTGAATTCTTTAATGTAGTTTTTAGACGCACCTGTATCTATTAATAGTTTTAATTGCTTTCCTCCGAATGTCCTGCTGACGTATGGTAGCAGGGATCTGCCCCTAAAAAATTTATCTCGTCTGTAGTTTCTTCCTGGGACGGACAGTCAGTATAAGAGTTTTCGTTGTCTGCACAGTCATCAAAATATTCGGGTTGGTAATAACAGTTGGGATCCCCATTAGTATCGTCCGTCACGGTACTTTGCCCTAAATGGTTTAAGCGTTGTATTTTATTGAGATTAGCACGGTCGCTGTCGCGTTGCCTTTTCTGTGCTTGTCGATTATCGGAAGTTATGGTATTTCTTGGGTATTGATTCCCGAAAGCTGTCCTTCCTGAAGACAAATTCCTTGTAATAGGAGAAAAAGTTGATGGTTGTACCACTTGTGGTGCAGCCTTAATATTGGAACCTATATTCTGCTGTGAATATCTGAATTTCGAGAGGCATGGATCCACATCAATGGAAGTGGGCCTCGAAATAGACTTCTGTTGCGGTTGTCCACCTGGCTGTCTATAGAAATGAGGGCTTATTAACGGCATTCCGTTGAAGTTACGTGATTGCATGCCGTTTGTTGGGAATTTATTTTCTGAAAACGTCTGGCCAAATAACGAGCGCGTCAGGTTGGATTCCAGTTCTTGCGCTAGTGCCAAGGCCGATGCCATGTCGGATGGCCTTGACGAAAATATGATATCGCATAGCGGTGATTGAGGCCCGATATGAATACCCTTAGTGATTCCAGGACATCCTTCTTGTTTTCGTAGATCATTTAATTTTTGTTGATAACAGCGGTTAGTTTCCTTCCCACCTCATCGTAAAACGCTGCAATAAACAGTCTTCCCTGTCGGAGTGTAGACATTTCTTGCTCCAAGATGTTGACGGGTTTCTTGTCTGAGTAGGTGAAATCTAGCCTTGCTATTATTGCTTTAAAATTAAGGGTTGTATTGAATGACGACAATGTCGAATCCGCTGATCCGACGACTTTGTTTCTAATTATAGCCACTGCCTGATAGTGTTTCGAACTACCCTGCGCACTTTCAAAAATTTTATATGCGATATGAGCCGCCTGGCGCCACGACACGTATCGTGAATGGTCGCCATTAAGCTCTGACAATGATTTCACGACATCCAGCGATTCATCGCACCTGACAGTGGGGTCGATTGTGATCTCTCTATTTTCCTCTACCTGTACCGGTCTTTCGATCAGTGTTAACCTAGCGGTAAGTTCGTCAATAGTCGTTTGGAAGTCACGTTTCGTCTGCTCCGTTGCTGTCCGTACAGCGGCACACAGTGTTGCGAAACCGGAATTTTTTGGAAATCATATTGCCTAAACTGTAATTTTAATTGTATCGATGAGAAACTTCTACAGATTGGTCAGAATGAAATCCCAAACAGAATGAGTGAAAAAAAAATTTACACCGAAAAAAATTGTTGGGTCAAATTTTCAACAAAAGTCAAAAAAAAGAAAAAGTTCGAAAAATTTACAAAAAAAATTTATTTTAATTCTTCTTTTTAAATACCCTATGATTAGTTTTTTAACCGTTTCGGGACGAGAACTTTTTTGACAAGCAATCTTGAAAAAGAGTGTTGATTTAGTCTCTTACAGCTATTTCAAAAAAAGTAATTTCATAATTTATTTTTAGGACGTCCTGAAAAGGAGATATCGTCCTGGGACAAAAACATCCCAAACATACCTGAATAGCAAAATTGGAATAAAAATTTCAGAGTTTTTTTGAATTCATTTCACTTTATTTTTATAGTTAATTTTATACATTATAGCATTATAATAATGTTGTTTATATTTGATGGCAAGGTGTGAAACATTTTTTACAGAATGCCAAATTGCAGCTAATGCTAAGCTGATTTGTTCGACTTTCTTTGACTTTTGTGGCACAATTTACGCAGCGTTGTCGCTTGTTAGTTCTTTTTGGCAAATGATTCCCCAGATTTTGTTTGCTCTGTTTTTTCACTGCGGAGAGGGGTCCTGTTCGATCTTTGCGCCGGATTTTAGCACGCGTACTTCCTTCGTCAATGAGAGATTCGGATAGCTCCACTAAAAATCCCAAAAAAGGGTCTCTTTTTTGCCGTGGATGATTTGCTTCCGCATGGATTATCCACGCATTGACGGCGCATGTCATCATTAGCCGGAAAAAAACTTTTCGCCACCATTTAGTTGATTTTCGGTTAAGTTAATACAAGGTACCCATTTTATCTGCCAAATCTACGCTACCCATAAAGTTTCTGTAATCGGTATTTGCTCGTTTGTTTTTAGGATGGCTTCTATTGAAAATATCAATTCTTTCATTGGTACAATGTACAATGTGATGAATAAAACTTCTAGGCAAGAGCTTGAAAATACTTCCACAGGCTTCAGTCCTCGAGTTATTCCCTCATTACTAATGGTGCGATATTGGCTAATTATGAATCGTGGCTTGAATGTTGGTAGTTGGTCTGTCCTAATTATTATATCGTCTACCCAATCAGAACCATTTGCTTCTTCCAGACGTTCAATTTCGTATATTTCTTCGTCAGAGTCATCAGATTTATCATTCGCACTTTCATTAGGACCATCAATTTCCATTCCTTCATTACCACGATCCATGCCTTCTTCCTCTTCTGAACCACTACTGCTTTTCTGACTGGGACTATAAGAAGAACCACTATCAGCCAATGGGTCATCTTCATCATCGCTTGAATTATGTAAAAAATCCTCAATTTGTGAAGCTGCCAGTCTACGTTTTCTATCCATTTTTTCCAGAGACAAATAATGTAAATGAGTACGATTGGGATGATAACGCCCCACAAATAAACAGTTTTGGGATGATTTTGTACCGCGGAACTTACCTTTGCTTCAAATAAAGAAAAATTAAGTTTTTATCTGTTCTACACTGTCCTCTTTATAAGATTACTACTGTTTTCATAAAATTTCACTAAATTACACTTGTTTTCACAATTAAACCACTTGTTTCTTGAGCTTTTGTCAAATATGTGATCATCAACACAAATGCCGCGATTTGATGTTTCACTTTTGACATAAACGTGATAATTTACATTGACAGCTTAATTTTCTTTTTGTAGAGAAGAAAATCACTAATGATTTGGGACCTATTTCAACCAAATCGTGTGAGAATTTTCAAAGATACGATTTTTTGAAATTTTCTGGGATAAAAACATCCCCATCGTACCGAAACGGTTAAATAAAGTATAGGGTGGTCCGAACAAGAATTATAAACGTCAAATTTTCATGATTTTTCGATATTTGTTGAAAAACTCTGAAATTTTATATAAAACCAAAATCTATTTCATTTCTTATTTGAAAGGTGGCAATAAAAGCTTTAATTTGATACCGGTTTGAAGTCAATAGCTTCAGTTTTAAGAGAGTTATGCTCATTTTTGTGGAGTGCTAGAATAGATGTAGAATAAAAAAAAAATTTGAAGATACTATTTTATAACACAGGCATATTTTATTGCATTCTACAGAAAAATTACAAATTATCAGTCATCTTCCAATAAGTTCATTGCTTCCTCTGATAACATCAGGTGGTTCTTCTCCTTCAGTATTCTCCTACTCCATAATTCTTGACTGTCAAAATTATAATTATATATTCTGATGTAATATTCGAACCATTAAAACACTTATGTATATGAAAAACGCATCAGAAAGCAATTAAATGTAGTAAATGAAGGGAAACCAAAAAATAAAAACAATACAAATAAGCGCGCAATAACGGATTATTTCACCCACCTACCTAGACGTAAAAACAAAGGGGGAGAGAGAGAGAGCGAAAGAGAGAGAATAAAATAGTAAAACAACATAGAGAGAGAAAGGTACCACCACAAGCAAAAAGAAAACACTATATAAAGACGGACACACATGCGGACTAATTAGTGACAAAAAAGAAAAGATGGCGATTAGCCGAAACCGGTCTGAAAATAATAAAAATTTTACGTGGGATGACGGAAAGTCAGCCGAAAACCAATATGATTAAATTATTCAATAAGTGATTCCGAGAATTTCCGTTCTATTTCTATGGAATAAATACTGAGAGTGATATACTAAAATCGCTATAACTCCCAGGAGGGCAGGTATGGGCAGCTGATTTTTTCACAGTTCGTTGAAAACAAATTATGTAACATTTCTGTAGTGGTTTGGAACTGGGACTCTCTGGGACTTTTTAGATATTGCTTACCTAACCCAAATTTAAAGGAAAAATGGACCTTTAGTCGGGTTTTCGCTCTAAAAAAGATGTATATGGAAATGTCTCAAACAACATTCCTTTTTTTTACAGAAGATACTTGTCCGAAGGCAGATTTTTTTTCCGAATCAAAATATCTGTCACCAAAATCAAATGAGATCATTTTGAATACAGCCCTGAAATCCCCTCTTTTCGTGAAAATTTTGTATATTTGACTTCTAAAATCAATTAAAAATCAACGGGCCAACATAAAAATAAGCTTTATGTGTTTTTTGTTTACTTGGAATGTCTGTGACAAAATTGCATCATTAAAAACACTGAAAAAAACATTCGGAGAAAAGTTACTTTTCCACTAGCCGCAACACAGTGCGGCACCCAGAATGGCGCGAAGACTATTTTCGTCTATGGTCCTTGATATTTCTTGGCTTCAATTATTTACTTTAATTTTTTATTTCCAATTCTAATCACTATTTTTACTTAAATTATTTCAGATTTAATTCAATTAATCCTAATCACAAATATGTCACGTTTTTCACAACACTTCATTGATAGCGAACTTTTTATTAAGATTGTTTTTCGATGTGCGTTCGAGTACCGCGGCCACGATTATCCTTGATAAGGACTTTTTTGTGGCCCCACGTTGGGCGCCAGAACAAGGGCAGCCGTTATCGTTGTGTGAGTAAATACAACTGAACTTCATAAATTAATTACAGCGGCGACTACGCCTAAATACCTGGCTACTTCTTACAATAACCCTACACATGTTCTGCCGTGTGACTTGTCGGCTGCAATCCGCAACGATAGGTGTTTGTTGCTGTCACGCGCAACTCGTTAGGCGCGTCGTCAGCAATATCGTTGGCAGTGGAGTACCTGGTTTCTTTAGTCAGGTAAATAATTTTCGCACGCTCAGCTCCAGACGCATCGTCAGCGATTTTGGTGGAATTGGACGGAAGCGTGTTTCAATCCGATGTGTAGTTGTTCTTTTTGTTGCTGGCTACTCTTGCAAGGTTTAGATTCATTATTTTTCTCTCATTGCTGAAATCTCCGGAATCCAACAATGAGTCTTCTTCTTTACCTTCGGAGGGTGGGACTATTCCGGTGGTGGCATATATATATAAGATCATTTAGAAGAATAAAATCAAGTAAAGACTCACCACTTACATAGGTATCACTGCAACCCCATACTGTATGGTGGGAATTAGAGTCGGCCCTAATTATGACCGGGAGGTTTCTAGGATTTGCGCCTATAACAGCATCCTGCAGTCCGTTCAGTAAAAAAACTTTGCTGTCGTGGGCCATATATGAGTCACCATACATGCGGTCAGGGTATCCTCGTTGCTATATTGAGAGAGTAGAACATAACATAACAGTTTTTTAATAAGAATGCAAGCTCTGATCCTACCTGCTACTGGAGCTGTTACCATCTGATATACATCAGAGTTCAGCTCACAAACCTTGTTTCTGATGACCCTAAATTCTTGGACTAGAACGATGATCTCAGCTTTCTCGCTGAGGCGAAGAAGGATCTGCACCATCTTCAGAGTGAGCGACATCTATTGCCTCTAGCTGTTCCCCTTCTGAGACTGGTATGGTGTCATTTTCTGCCTCTTCCGGTTCGGAAGCTAGAGGCTGGTTTTCCAGCAGCGTTGCCCACCAAGTCTGCACCGACCCAATGTATGCACATACTGAGTCCGTGTCGCTCTTAGTATCTGTTACGGTATCAATCACACTCGTTGGGGGGTCTACAGGTCCACTCGTGGTGTGTTTTGTAGACCCGCCCCGTTTCTCGCCGTTGACGTGTCGGGGCCACCAGGTCTGATCGAGGCGTTTTCTGGTTTGTTCACCCTTTTGTCGGTAATAACTACAGGATCCGCAAGTCCGCTCGAGGCGTTATGACAACTGGAACATAAGCCAACATAACGCTGTTTCTCCTTGGTCTCGCCAACTCGGGCTATCTCCCATCGTTTCCAAGTCGGATGACCTCACGGTTGTTCTCCGATTTTCACAGCTTGGCTGGGACCCAGGCCAGGCTCTCGGCCTAGTAGGAATTTCGTCCCTATGAACGGTAGCTAGGTGTGCCCCGGGCCACAGCTGTTCTACCATAGAGATAGCCTTCTTGTAGAGCTAGATCGAGCGCTCGCCGGCGCACGATATCAGCTTGACCCGGGATATTTTTCGAGTATCCCTTTATAGACCCTGCGTAGACCCTTATGCCTCTTGGATAGACTCGAGTTTACTTCCTAAGATTTCTGTCTCTTAGAGGTCAGGCCCATCCAGGGATTGGGGTTAGCGGGTGGTTTGTCTTACCGCATGCTACCGGCGGCGAGACTCCCAGATTCAGGGGTTGCAACTAAGGTAGCAGCGTTCCCGCTATGCTATCGTCTTTTTGGTGGAGGTCCTTTCGGTCATACACTGTTGACGACCTGGAACAAATAGTTTCTCTTACCAAAATTTGTCATAAAGTGCCAAGGCTGTATATCTTCGCATATGAGTATATATGCATATCTACGCACATAGTATGTATGTATGTACTAGCCCTGGCACAGAATTTAACACAGCAAAATGTTAGCCTTTAAAATTTTCGTCGCTGGTAATTCGGTTTTTTTTTTGTTTTTGTACTTACCTCCACTTATTATCCTACTTATCACTTATTATCGGTTACTACTCCTGTCCAGTAATATTTTTCGGCCAGTCGTGCCAAGATTTTGTGGATAGCACCATGAGCACCCGAAAGTGAACCGTGTGATGATTCCACTAACCCCGGTCGCAACTGTGACGGAACCCAAGGCAGTAATGCTATAATTCTTTTGGTCTTTGTTGAGTTTGGCTGAAACATACGCGATTGGTCGCTCGTTGTTCTCATCGCCTAATTGAAAAAAAACCCCTCCCATTCCATCTGCCGATGAGTCACACTGAATGCAAAAATGTTTATTAAAGTCCGGATGTGTCAGTACGGGTGCCGAGATCAAACTTTGCTTTAGCTACTCAAAGGATAGCATGGCTTCGTCAGTCATCGTGAACTTTCCAATCGCAAAATGAATGAATTAACACTTCATCTTCATGTTTTACAATTCATTCAAAATACTTGCTTTTATCAGGGAAATTCATAAGCTTCTACTAACTGATATTTACTTAAGTTACCCTAATAACCTACTTCCCTCTCGCTAAATATGTGTTAGTAAATTTAAAGTAAGCGACAAAAAAAACAAGCTCAAAACCTGAGTATATATGTATGTAGGTCTATATATATATATATATATATATGTATACAAACGTATGTATGAGCAATATTAGTAGAAATCAAAAATCTAAAGGTTGTATAATATGTATGTGTAATTGCATATAAATATTAGTACAAAATCAAATGAACTCACTTACCTAGTCCACTCCTTCCATGATGGTACCAACCTTCTGGACTGTGGGGAGAAATTTCATTCATGCTCATACGTATGTAGTTATGTACCAACCGCGGCAATGCTATGGATATTACCAGTTGACCGATAGTTCACTCGCAATCCCCGGAATTGAGCGGGTCAGGAAAACAGTGAAAAAACGAATCGGAAGTTAAATTACTGATTCAAAAAAAAATATCAAAGTGAAAACATATTTTAAACATAAAATATAAATCTTCAAATATACATACATATATTTTTTTGGATTAATCTATTTAAATCGCCAATATTAATTTTTGAGCTCAAGGTCAGCATGAGAAAAGTATTTGGAAAAAAGACAATACCAGGAGCGGTAAAAATTATAGTTATTTCGGAGATCACCACATCGCCTCATAAGATTTCTTTCATGACTCCACCGGTATGTGAACCTACAACCTACGACTTGCTGGGCAAGTGCGTAGCCAGTGGACCTCAGTTCGGAACTGCTATTGCTTTTTACCACTTTCCTTAACTATATCCTACCAACACAATTCAATTACGACAGTCTGCCTCTTTTACAGTGAATGTGTGGTTATTGTTGTTGGTTAACACAAAATCTATTTATCAATTACACTACTCGACAAATTTTGATCAACTTTAGTCTCCAAGAATAAAATAGTCCTTTCCTAAAGTGAAATTTTCTCCTGATTCCGAATATGACTTCCATTTTCTTGTGGCAGATCTAGTTTCCGAGATATCGGCGAAAATATGAAAATTCCCATTTTTGCAGAACACTACTTCATATAGGTACGGCAAAAATTTGCATTTTTAATTTTTTCGTTTTTAACTGTTGAATTATGCATTATACTAATTCCCATAAAAATTTCTTGCCTTCTTCGCCCTCAAGTATCTTCAGTAGTTTGGCCACTATGCCAAAAAACGTTCAAAAAATGTTGAAAAAAAAACAAAATTTTTTACACAATTTCAGATTTAACCACTTTAAAATCGGAAAAATTCTATTGACGAAAAAAAGTTAGCCCTCCTATGTTGTAGGTAATTTAACTACGAAAATTTTAAGCATACCAGTACAACAATCGGACGTGCCATTGAAACTATAGCCCCGTTAACTTGCAAGCGTCTATCCTACAATTTTAGTATTACTCTGATAAAATTGGCGAGACATTTCATTTGGTCACTCTACCTTAGGGTCTAATAAATTTAAAAAGACATCAAGTATTTGATTGTCACTACTGTTTGTTGTAAATTTTGTTTTGCAAATTGTAGTGCAAATTTATACATACTATATCGGTAGATGTGTTTACGAAATGGCTTGTTGCAAAAGAGATTTTAAATGTAAAAATAATCCGGATGATTTTTGCTTTTTTTGCGGACATTATATTTTCGGAAACTCAGCTCGGAAAATAACTAATTCTGTCAGAGATGCATAATTTCATTATTTCGGTTTCCGTGTAAAAAATCTCGATAAATCTTGGGCACCTAATTTTATTTGCGCCTCCTGTAGATTAACTTTAATGAGATGGGTATCGGGTAAAGGTCATAACATGAAGTTTGGTGTTCCAATGATGTGGACTGAACCCTTTAACCACGACCAGTGCTATTTTTGCATGATAGACCTTAAAGGTAAAACGAGAAAAAAGAGGAAATTAATAAGTTATCCAAATGTGGCATCAGCTAAAAAACCAAAACTACATGACCATACCTTACCCATACCTAGACCGCCTATAAGTTTTGAAGCCTCAAGCGAAAGTGACTCCGAAGCAGATAATTCAGAAAGTGGACAAGAAGGAGAGATCCCACATCGAGTCTCACAAGCCGAACTTAATGACTTGGTCAGAGATTTGAAATTATCGAAATTTGATAGCGAAGTTCTAGGATCTCGTTTGCAGCAATGGGGCAGCCTGGGCCCTTCGACAAGTACTTCCAAATTTCGAAATAGACACAAGACTTTCTATTCTTTTTTTACTAAAAGTGAAAATATTTGCTACTGCAATGATGTTCAAGGTTTATTTGAAGCACTAAAATTAGAAAATAAAGTGGATGATTGGCGCTTGTTTATAGACAGTTCAAAGCATAGTTTAAAAGCAGCATTACTCCATAAAGGAAATTCGTTACCGTCAATACCAGTGGCACATTCTGAGAATACTAAAGAAACTTATTTAAGCATATCAAATTTACTTGAGCTCATTCAATATAAACAATTTAATTGGAAAATTTGTGCGGACTTAAAGGTAAGCAGTTTCGGTGGTACAGTTTAAAATAAATAGTATATGAAATACATCCTAGGTTGTAGCTATAGTTCTCGGACTTCAAGGAGGTTTCACTAAATATTGCTGTTTTCTCTGTCTTTGGGACAGCCGTGCTAGAGAAACCCATTATATTCAGGAAAACTGGCCACCAAGAGCTGAGTACGAACCAGGTGATTTCAATATCGCAAACCCGCCTTTAGTAAATCCCGAACGAGTTATTTTGCCAGCACTTCACATCAAATTAGGATTAATGAAAAATTTTGTAAAGGCTTTAAATAAGGACGCGCCATCCTTCCAGTACCTAACGAAATTTTTCCCTAAAATAACTCAAGCCAAATTAAAAGAAGGTATATTTGTTGGTCCGCAAATTAGAAAGTTGCTGAAAGACGAAAATTTTGCGAATCATTTATCATCAGTTGAAGCAGCGGCTTGGGACAGCTTTAAGCAAGTCGTTAGTGGGTTTCTTGGCAACAACAAAGATCCCAACTATAGAGAGATGGTCAAAGCCATGTTGAAAAACTACAGTGCTATGAAATGCAACATGCCCCTCAAAATGCATTTTTTGCATTCACATTTGGATAATTTTCCCGCAAACCTAGGTGCTGAAAGTGATGAACAGGGTGAAAGGTTTCACCAAGACCTCATGATTTTTGAAAAGCGTTACCAAGGTTTTTGGAATGAAGAAATGATGGGAGATTATTGCTGGACAATAATACGGGAGACAAACCCAGAAAATTATAAACGGGTAGTTAGAAGTACCCACGTCCCTCACTATTGACCACCACGGTAAAATCGCTCAATTTGACTTTTTTAGATGTAGATATGTATGTATTTAATGTTGTTGTCGTTGTTGTTTTTTACTGAATTGCTGATTTATACTCATATTACTCAATTGAATACAGTTTAACGTGCAAACATATGTCTATAATAAAACGTTATAAAAAAATAAAAACCTAGTTTGAATAAAAATTTTCTCTATAAAAAAATTGTAGGATAGACGCTTGCAAGTTAACGGGGCTATAGTTTCAATGGCACGTCCGATTGTTGTGCTGGTATGCTTAAAATTTTCGTAGTTAAATTACCTACAACATAGGAGGGCTAACTTTTTTTCGTCAATAGAATTTTTCCGATTTTAAAGTGGTTAAATCTGAAATTGTGTAAAAAATTTCGTTTTTTTTTCAACATTTTTTGAACGTTTTTTGGCATAGTGGCCAAACTACTGAAGATACTTGAGGGAGGTGAAGGCAAGACATTTTTATGGGAATTAGTATAATGCATAATTCAACAGTTTAAAACGAAAAAATGAAAAATACAAATTTTTGCCGTACCTATATGAAGTAGTGTTCTGCAAAAATGGGAAATTTCGATATCTCGGAAACTAGATCTGCCACAAGAAAATGGAAGTCATATTCGGAATCAGGAGAAAATTTCACTTTAGGAAAGGCCTATTTTATTCTTGGAGATTTTTTTTGTCGAGTAGTGTAATTTCTCTTTAAATATAAATGTAATGAACTTAGCACAACTTAGCTTAACGTTGCGTGGTGCAAAATTTTAGTTCGGCAATATGTGCTGCAAATCGTGCAAACTTCTTGGTCATACGCTAAATTTTGCTAAGAGATACTTTGCGTTGCAGGTTGCTAACGGTGTAAGAGCGAAACTCAAATTCAACTACAGGTTTTAACCGGAAGGAAAAGGTACCACCACATATACCGACATACACTGAAGGTATAATCTTGAGAAGATCGCTGCAACCAACATTCACAACATTGGTTATAAACAAAGAGCTAATCTGCGGACGCAGGCTGGATTGGGTCAATGTCCGCTTCTCAACAGAGAAAGGAAGAACAAGAAATCTGAGAAGACTGATCATCAACCAAATGCGGAGAAGCAAGGCAGCCATACATACAAAACACATTTATACACATACATATTTTTTATACCTAATGCCCACTAATTTAGTAGGAGCCAGTTTATTCCCGAGATATTCCGATTTTTGTATTATGTGCTTCATTTTATTTGCTGGGTTTGAGGTTTGAGCTGCTTCGGCCGTTTTAAATTAAAGCAAAAGCAATTAGTTTTTGGCTTTTCCCTCCTACGCGTTTCAAACCATTTCGCACCTTCCTTAGGGAGTCTATTTTTTATTGAAAACAATGAACATGATATGCAATCAGGGGCGGACTGGGCCATGGGCAACCGGGCAAATGCCCGGTAGGCCCCCCCTTTTTGCCAGCAAAAATTTTTCCAAATACTAGAAAAAAAATCCCTAAAGGCCCTGCAGTACTAGTTAACTATAAATATACTCTCGTGTAGTTGTTTCCAAACTTTTATATAAGGCCTCACCCTTTAACATGATAATTGAAAATAAAACTCTGACCTTATATTTTAACCCGAGAGATTCTAGATATGACTACAGGTTTGACATATACATATATTGAGTTATTGAATGGGAAGCAATTGGGGCCTAAGAATAGAGGCCCCCGAAAAACTCTGAGGTAACTCAAACTGAATATTCCGTCAAAATGTATATATTCTAGTATTTTTGAGTTTCGAACCTCTGAGGTCCTAAGATGTTTGGGGCCCTACTCTTGTGGAAACTTTTTCGAATTTTGATATGAGATTTCCGTCGTGACTGTTTCGTGGCCTTAAAGTTAAAATTATATAGAGTTTTCGAACACTGATTTGTCTAGGCTTCAAACTCTTAGGGCCCCCACAGTACTTTTAGATAATTGAAAATTTCACTCTGATGAAACTTTTAAGAATATAAATATGAGTTCCTAGTGATGACCACAGTTTTTAGGTATACACTTTCGAATATGTGAAACGAACTAACATTGTCATGCACTCAAGTCGCTTGCGAAAGATCATTTTCGAAGCTCAAATACATAAAAAATCGTTTGAGGAATACCATGACACAATACCACCTTGAAACTGCTATGCTCATGTCTGTGGAGTTCCCTGTTTTGAAAGAAATTCGTAACAACGATATAATTGATTCACTGGCAAATAAGAGTAATTTGTTGCAAAACCTTTTGCTAACTTGAGTAAGTCGAAAGTTGTTTTCAATGTACATTTAGTTAATCAGTGTCATCGTAACTAAACAAAACTTTTGTAACTATAAACTAATAAAAAATATACCCTAAAAATTATTATTCAATAAACTTCCCTAACATTTACAATTGATAAAATTTGGGGGCCCTTTTTTTCAAATGCCCGGGGGCCCTTTGACGCCCAGTCCGCCCCTGTATGCAATAAATGTTAAACATATTTATTTACATACATCGTACAATAAAGATTAACTCACAAGTATTATAAACTAATATCACATTTTAATAATTAAAAGATTTTTTTTAAACACATTGCTTTTATAATTGTCCCACTTTTGCTTTTGTTTTTTCGTGGTTTCTCTCGCTCTAAGTAAACTCATATATTTGTTCCCCTAGATGTTAATTATCTGTTACAAATACTTTTACATTTGTTACCCTCTGTTATTTCCGTTACCAGTACTCTTACATTTGTTAGCCGATCGATTACCTATTTCTCGCTGCTCGGGATGTGTTACCATTCTGTTATCCGTAACGCTTCCATTGATTACCCGTTCTATGCATTTGTTACCTTTTCCCACCAAATCCTTTGTAAATAAAAACCACCATTAAATTTTCAATATTAGCATTTTTTATAATTATTTTTATTAACCATCATTTAAAAGCATTGCATGCATAATTTGGAATATTTTCTTAAAAATAATACTTACAACTACATATGTATGTATATAAAAGTTGATGAAGTATCTTGCGCATGCATAAGGTGGTGCACAAAAAGTGAATCGTTTTACAAAAAGGTATAATTTATTGCAATAAAATTATAATCAATAGAAAGATATTTTAACTATCCTTCTTTTAAAAAGCATTTACATGCATAATTTTTAAACACTTTCTTAAAAATAAGATTTAGCTTACAACTATATAAGACTTGATACATCTTTCCTGCACATACATAAGGCGGTGCACAAAAATTTTAAATTTTTACAAAAAAAAATTACTTACCATTCTTTTGCCTTCCTAGCTTTGGTTACAGTTTCTGAAATATATAAGTAAGTAAATGTTGTTAAAATGTTTTTACGAGTTCAAAATTCAGTACCCATCTTTATATACGCTTGCAGTAAACAATATTGGGGTGGTAAAACAAAACAATTAGCATTTTAATTAATAAAATTGAAAAACAAAAGCAACTTACCTCCGCACACAAAGAATTTTCCAAATTTGCGAACAAGCCGACAGCCATCATGGATGGGAATTTTTGTTCGTCTTTTTCTAACATATCGATTCTGCAACATCGATAGGTGTAACTTCTCTAGTATTAGAAGTCGCCCTTAAACCAATTTTTGATTGTATTGGTAAACAGCGGAGATGTATGTAGATGTAGTTGTAAATCTGTTAGACAGTGTTCAAACGGGGAAACTTTTGTTGCTTATTATCGGCGATTTCCCTTTTGGTGTTGCTCGTCGCGTTCACACAGAGCAACTCTGTTCAGGCAATTTTCTGACATTTCATTTTATATCATTTTCGCAAATTTCTGTGCGCTTCGCTTAAGCGGCATTTACCATTCTGATAAATTTTGTGATTATAAGTAAAAGGTGATTGAAAAATGAAGTTTTAACATAATTTACGTTAATATGTATAGTATATGCATACACATGTGTATATTTAATCGCAAAAAAATAAGAACAAAATTTCATTTCCCAACTTACCGCATGTATTCACTTAAAACTCAACAAAACTGCAACCACTGAAAGAATCTATAAATGAAAAGGAATGTCAAATTTCTTAGCTGCCGACTGTGACGAATAAGAACACAAAGCGTGTCGCCCGAGCACGATCAACTCGGTGCCCTTCCCCTTTCCCCGTCCCTCTCTCTCATACAAGTAACGAGTTGCCGCGACAAAAGTTTCCCTGTCTGAACGAGAACTTACCGTCGTCTTGCAGGGTAGTCAAGTGTTGAGCCAGTGTTGTTGTCGTCTTTTACTCTTTTGCGTCCGTTTTGTTTTCTTGTATTCTTGTTTCCAAAGCTCTTTTTGCTGTGCCTTCGCAGCATTTATTGCAAATTTCGCTATCGTTGCCATTGCATATTATTTCATATACCACATTGCTTTGTTGCTCCTTATCAATTTTGTCTTTCGTTTTTGTGAATATTCTATTTAGTGTATTAAGTCGTTTGTGGGCATACCTTATGTTTTCAATTTTCATGAACCTTCGAAGTGTTTGCTTGTTCTTTAGTCCTGGTTTGTGATTTGTCATTATGATTCGGACGGTCGGGACTGTTCAATATTGTCTGTATTAACATTTCACTCGGTGCATGCGGATAGCTATTCTTGTGCAGAATATTACTTATTTTGTTGTTATTTTCTTTTGAAGTTTTCATAAATAATTTTCTTTTATTATAATGTTTACTTACGTAACTTTTCTGTATTATTTAGTTTATTTAATTTAAATAACCTTACTAGTATTATTTTTTGTTCATTTTTTATGTTTTTTTGCTTTTTATTTGGAAATTTCTTTCTCACTAGCGCCGAAGTAGTGAGCACTCTTATAGTTATTCAAACCTTTTTTTCTGTTTAGTTTTGAATTAAAGTTTTGAATTAATCCATTTTAATTTTTTTTTTAATTACTGGAAGATTTATATCGACAATATTAATTTTTAAATAAATTAGGGCAAAAAATAATGCATGTATGTAAATATGTAATGAATAAGCATACCAAACATAACAAATTCTAACAATAACACTACTCGACAAAAAAAATCTCCAAGAATAAAATAGGCCTTTCCTAAAGTGAAATTTTCTCCTGATTCCGAATATGACTTCCATTTTCTTGTGGCAGATCTAGTTTCCGAGATATCGAAATTTCCCATTTTTGCAGAACACTACTTCATATAGGTACGGCAAAAATTTGTATTTTTCATTTTTTCGTTTTAAACTGTTGAATTATGCATTATACTAATTCCCATAAAAATGTCTTGCCTTCACCTCCCTCAAGTATCTTCAGTAGTTTGGCCACTATGCCAAAAAACGTTCAAAAAATGTTGAAAAAAAAACGAAATTTTTTACACAATTTCAGATTTAACCACTTTAAAATCGGAAAAATTCTATTGACGAAAAAAAGTTAGCCCTCCTATGTTGTAGGTAATTTAACTACGAAAATTTTAAGCATACCAGCACAACAATCGGACGTGCCATTGAAACTATAGCCCCGTTAACTTGCAAGCGTCTATCCTACAATTTTTTTATAGAGAAAATTTTTATTCAAACTAGGTTTTTATTTTTTTATAACGTTTTATTATAGACATATGTTTGCACGTTAAACTGTATTCAATTGAGTAATATGAGTATAAATCAGCAATTCAGTAAAAAACAACAACGACAACAACATTAAATACATACATATCTACATCTAAAAAAGTCAAATTGAGCGATTTTACCGTGGTGGTCAATAGTGAGGGACGTGGGTACTTCTAACTACCCGTTTATAATTTTCTGGGTTTGTCTCCCGTATTATTGTCCAGCAATAATCTCCCATCATTTCTTCATTCCAAAAACCTTGGTAACGCTTTTCAAAAATCATGAGGTCTTGGTGAAACCTTTCACCCTGTTCATCACTTTCAGCACCTAGGTTTGCGGGAAAATTATCCAAATGTGAATGCAAAAAATGCATTTTGAGGGGCATGTTGCATTTCATAGCACTGTAGTTTTTCAACATGGCTTTGACCATCTCTCTATAGTTGGGATCTTTGTTGTTGCCAAGAAACCCACTAACGACTTGCTTAAAGCTGTCCCAAGCCGCTGCTTCAACTGATGATAAATGATTCGCAAAATTTTCGTCTTTCAGCAACTTTCTAATTTGCGGACCAACAAATATACCTTCTTTTAATTTGGCTTGAGTTATTTTAGGGAAAAATTTCGTTAGGTACTGGAAGGATGGCGCGTCCTTATTTAAAGCCTTTACAAAATTTTTCATTAATCCTAATTTGATGTGAAGTGCTGGCAAAATAACTCGTTCGGGATTTACTAAAGGCGGGTTTGCGATATTGAAATCACCTGGTTCGTACTCAGCTCTTGGTGGCCAGTTTTCCTGAATATAATGGGTTTCTCTAGCACGGCTGTCCCAAAGACAGAGAAAACAGCAATATTTAGTGAAACCTCCTTGAAGTCCGAGAACTATAGCTACAACCTAGGATGTATTTCATATACTATTTATTTTAAACTGTACCACCGAAACTGCTTACCTTTAAGTCCGCACAAATTTTCCAATTAAATTGTTTATATTGAATGAGCTCAAGTAAATTTGATATGCTTAAATAAGTTTCTTTAGTATTCTCAGAATGTGCCACTGGTATTGACGGTAACGAATTTCCTTTATGGAGTAATGCTGCTTTTAAACTATGCTTTGAACTGTCTATAAACAAGCGCCAATCATCCACTTTATTTTCTAATTTTAGTGCTTCAAATAAACCTTGAACATCATTGCAGTAGCAAATATTTTCACTTTTAGTAAAAAAAGAATAGAAAGTCTTGTGTCTATTTCGAAATTTGGAAGTACTTGTCGAAGGGCCCAGGCTGCCCCATTGCTGCAAACGAGATCCTAGAACTTCGCTATCAAATTTCGATAATTTCAAATCTCTGACCAAGTCATTAAGTTCGGCTTGTGAGACTCGATGTGGGATCTCTCCTTCTTGTCCACTTTCTGAATTATCTGCTTCGGAGTCACTTTCGCTTGAGGCTTCAAAACTTATAGGCGGTCTAGGTATGGGTAAGGTATGGTCATGTAGTTTTGGTTTTTTAGCTGATGCCACATTTGGATAACTTATTAATTTCCTCTTTTTTCTCGTTTTACCTTTAAGGTCTATCATGCAAAAATAGCACTGGTCGTGGTTAAAGGGTTCAGTCCACATCATTGGAACACCAAACTTCATGTTATGACCTTTACCCGATACCCATCTCATTAAAGTTAATCTACAGGAGGCGCAAATAAAATTAGGTGCCCAAGATTTATCGAGATTTTTTACACGGAAACCGAAATAATGAAATTATGCATCTCTGACAGAATTAGTTATTTTCCGAGCTGAGTTTCCGAAAATATAATGTCCGCAAAAAAAGCAAAAATCATCCGGATTATTTTTACATTTAAAATCTCTTTTGCAACAAGCCATTTCGTAAACACATCTACCGATATAGTATGTATAAATTTGCACTACAATTTGCAAAACAAAATTTACAACAAACAGTAGTGACAATCAAATACTTGATGTCTTTTTAAATTTATTAGACCCTAAGGTAGAGTGACCAAATGAAATGTCTCGCCAATTTTATCAGAGTAATACTAAAATTGTAGGATAGACGCTTGCAAGTTAACGGGGCTATAGTTTCAATGGCACGTCCGATTGTTGTACTGGTATGCTTAAAATTTTCGTAGTTAAATTACCTACAACATAGGAGGGCTAACTTTTTTTCGTCAATAGAATTTTTCCGATTTTAAAGTGGTTAAATCTGAAATTGTGTAAAAAATTTCGTTTTTTTTTCAACATTTTTTGAACGTTTTTTGGCATAGTGGCCAAACTACTGAAGATACTTGAGGGCGAAGAAGGCAAGAAATTTTTATGGGAATTAGTATAATGCATAATTCAACAGTTAAAAACGAAAAAATTAAAAATGCAAATTTTTGCCGTACCTATATGAAGTAGTGTTCTGCAAAAATGGGAATTATCATATTTTCGCCGATATCTCGGAAACTAGATCTGCCACAAGAAAATGGAAGTCATATTCGGAATCAGGAGAAAATTTCACTTTAGGAAAGGACTATTTTATTCTTGGAGACTAAAGTTGATCAAAATTTGTCGAGTAGTGTTATTTAACAAAAACAAATAAGAATAGATATAATTGAATACTGATATAGAGAGATATCATTAATGATATCACATTTAGTTCTAGCGTGGATTAGAAGCATATCATAAGGGAAATTTTATTTAATACCAGTATGCGTTAGAAGGGATATCTCATTTAATGCGTACAAAACAATATCAAAAGGGATATCATATTGCGTTTCAGTTCTATTACTTATAGGCATAGTTAAGCAGGGTTATAAAAGAGTGTTTTGACGAAGCAAAATCTATCTCACAAGATTTAGGGATTGTATTGAGTTGTATGAGGGCTCTGCATTTGTTGCATAAAGAGTTCTTATGAAGCCGATATAAAAAAATTGTCAGCCTAGGCGATATAAGTGAAACGTCATGGATCTCGATGGACGCTTGAAATGAAAATACTCACCCTAGCCAGCAAGTTTTATGAGATAGAAATATTTCCCCGATAACAGAAGCCACTATTCATTATTCTGGAATTTTTAAGGGTGTTAGGTTAACGAAAAAGATAGTTGATGTTTTCGCCTCTATTTATAAAAAATCTATTCATTCACTTCCATACTTTCATGTTCAAGGAAAGATACAATTGGTTTGTGGTATGAAAAATATGAAATGAAAACTCGTAATTGTAAATTATTTAATTATCTTGAGAAAATTGCATCTATTGTCGTGCCTGATCTGGTTGTTGAGTCTTTGGGATTATTATTCATTTTTAAATTAAATTTACTTTCTAAAAATTGTACAAGTGGTTGAGCTTCTTCCAAGGCAAAATTGACATTAAAATCACCGCTTAAAATCATTGGCATGGTGTGCAAATCTTCTCCTAATTATGCTGCACCAGAGGAAGTATATGGCAATAATGCTCTATGTATGAATTTTATTATATCGTTAATTCTCTGGTTCGGAGTGATGTAGAGAACAATCATTGCCACACTCTGTCTGCTTTGCTACCCCTCTCTCGTTGCTACTAGAGAAGAATAACACGCTATGGTGCGCTCCAAGCGCTGCGTCATGACGTTTAAGGCTAAATAACTTTTTTCCAGATTGCGGGCCACTTTTTTTAAACTGAATATTGTTTAGCGTGAAATGTAGTATATATGGTTTTTTTTCATGTCGAAATATGGCGCAGAAGACATGTTTTCTTCAATTTGCAATAAACAAATATATAAACAATTGACTCAGATTTAATGTTTTTATTCGGAAAAAATTACACGTAATGTAATTGTTGTTGTAACAGCATAAAACATTCCCCATAAAATTTTGGGGAATGCTTCTGAAGTTACAGTCCTTGGCCGGATATAGATCCGGGTCGTTCCCGTACATACCATAGAAACGACTGTCGTGGGAACGACACGTAATCTATATTAAATGACGCTTAAAATGGCGGTCGAATCATATAAATCGGTCTGTATAACTACAGGTTTAATACGGAATAATATAAGCAATATTGATGATAGGCAACGACCGCTTCTCTACAAAGAAAGGGAAAGAAAAAAATCTGAGGAGACTGATTACACTGCGGAACAAAATTTTGCGGTCGGAGATTTTTAAGTCGATTTAGGGTAATTTGAAGGCGCTGATTACGAAAATAATATCAGTTTTGTCGAATTGGCTCTAGTTTTTCAGATAAAGTCTTTTAAATATTTTACGAAAAAACCTAATTAAAAATACCAATATGGATTTAAATTATATTTTTGTTGCGCGCCTGTATAAAAATAATACAAAAGAAAAAAAAATATATTGTTTTCATTAATTAATTTAAAAAAAAATTACAAAAAAAATTTTCTGTAGGACCTCCTATGATGTCGTTGCTCAGGACAATCCCGTATTAAGTTCCAGCAGTAGTCTGCCATCATGTGGTCGTCCCATCGACCTTGGTATCTTTCTTCCATTATTTTTATGTCCTGGTGGAACCGTTCACCTTGTTCCTCACTGTAATCGCCTAGGTTGTCCGGGAATTTGTCCAAATGACAATGTAAATAATGCAATTTAATGCTCATTTTAGGTCAGTTTGCGAAAATTGAGAAGCATATCAGCAACTAGTTTTGTATAGTCTGGTGATTTATGATTTCCCAAAAAATGTTTGACTACATTAACAAAGCTTAGCCAGGCTCCAGATTCAATTTGTGACATATGGTTTAAGAATTCAGTGTCTTTTAGAAGGGTACGAATTTGAGGACCATCGAAGACTCCTGCTTTTAATTTTTCCATACTAAGGACTGGAAATTTTTTGCACACATATTCGAAACAGTCACCTGTCTTATCAAGGGCTTTGATGAACTGTTTCATTAGGCCAAGCTTGATGTGAAGTGGTGGAAGAATGATTTTTTCTCGGCTTATCAGTTGGTCATGAACCACATTTGCTGTTCCTACCTCCATATTTTCTCTCACCGGCCAGTCCTTTCTAATCGAATGTTCATTTCTTGCACGACTGTCCCATAAACATATAAAACAGGGGTATTTAGTATACCCACTTTGTTGGCCCAATAAAAAATTCACCATCTTCAAGTCCACGCATACTGACCACTTATGTTGTGCATACAAAATCTTTGCTAAAACAATTGTTACATTTTCGTATTTTTCTTTTAGTTTGGTACTATTACCGATTGGAACCGAAGCAAGTTTATTTCCATTGTGTAGCAACACACATTTCAGACTTCTTTTTAGCTACGTATCTATAAAAAGCCTCCAATGTTCGGGATTATATTCGGGAATGGCCATAGCACTCAAGAGTCCAGAAATATTGTTACAATATACAAGATTGTCTTCTTTGGTGAAGTAAGGCAGAAGGTATTGCTCTCTAATCCTAAAGGCTGTAATAGCAACACCAGGTTGTATACAAGATTTTTGTTTTAGCCTCGAAGCCAGAAGTTCAGACGACTTTTTTGATAAATTCAAGTCACGAACCGAGTCATTGAGCTCTTCTGTAGAAAATCCCTGTTTCGTACAACTACTTTCTTCGAATTTTCTAATGTCTCTGACATTTCAACATCATCACAGTTTGCAGCAGATGATTCTACTTGTTTTAATAATTTATATAACAAAACTTATTGAGGAATAATTAAATAAATACAACTGGAACTGGGTCATATAATTATTTTTCATTAATTTCTTAAGTTTCGTTTATCTACTAGAGCCAATCCAAAAAAAGTAAACACACAGTTCGTAAGCCTGCTACTAATGTTAATAAAAAACTATTAACAAAATCATGCCCGAAGGTTTTTTTAAATTTTTTTACGCAGTGTTATCAACGAAGAGCGGCTGAATAAGTGGAGAAGGAAGGGAGCAAGCAGAGCAGCAGCACATGCATATCGTCGGTATACAAGCAAAATTGACCAACTACAAACAATTTTATTTTGTGTTTTTGATGGTAAGTTTATTAGAATTTTTCGGTAAAAATTCTGGTAAAACTGGCTAAGTGATATTGCGCCGGGATATATGCCAACTAAAATAAACTGTGAGTTGACTATCTACTTTTAGGCGGAAAAAATTCAGGAAGAACTGATCAACTTCAGATAGTCAATTTTAACGGAATAAATTTCGAAGTTTAGCCTGTACCAAATTATGCAGGAATGAACGTGCACAAGTTTGTTTGGTAGGTTTTTGCTGCAATTCTTAACTGTTCTATTCATTTCAAGTCAGAATTTGGTTGTGGTTACATGTCGTTAATTCTTTTCAAGTGCTACAAATATCAGTTTGGTGTTTTAATTGTGTTTTAAATATTCCTTAATCTTATAATAATGTTATCGAGAGGTAAGTTACTCGTGGAATTGGCTAAAAAGGCTCAAGAATCAGCAGACAAAGGTATGTGTGATAGCTGAAAATAAAGATGACAGTTTCAAATGAACGATGATAAATTATTTAAATTTTTCCATCCCAATTAGATAAAAAGTAGTGACAAATTCATTTGTACATATGTACCTCCGCAACACAACTCTGATAGTAGCAGCTCAGGATCTAATGCGAAACAATCCGTTACTTCCGAAACAGCAAGTTTGAAGCGATGGAAAGAAAAAAGATAAGTACATGGAAACGAAATGTAAACAAAGAAAAAAGAAGCCGTGGTTTGCTTATACAACATCCGGCAGAAACAAATTGCCGAAAATTCCGAAACCATGGATTGCAGTAAATGCAAATTTAAATGCAATTTGAATTTTACCGTAGACGTGCGAAATAAAATATGCAGGGAGTATTGGAGTATGGCCTATAACCGCCAAAAAGGTTTTTTAATAAATATGGTGGTGGAAAATGCTGCCAAACGTCGAACTACTAACGCTGAAGTAAAAAAGAAGCAATTCAGCAGGACCAATTTTTTTCAATTCGTGTGAGAAATTTCAGGTGTGTAAGAACTTCTTTTTAAAAACTCTTTGCTTTAGCCATGGGCCAGTTGACTCTGCAATGTCCGGCAGAAGTGAGTTTGGGACTTTTATCAATGCTGACCATCGTGGTAGTAGAACTCCCTCAAATAAAACACCCAAGAAAGTTCTCGATGAAGTAAAAGCCCATATTGAGAGCTTTCCAGTCACTGAATCGCACTATTGTAGAAAATCTTCAAAATAAAGTATTTAGATGAGAAATTATCAATTCTAAATGCACAGCTTGTTTTTGGAAAAGGGTAAGGCGAAATCAATTACTCCTGTGTCTGAAATTTCATACTGGCGGTATTTCTGTAAAAATTACAATTTTTCGTTCTTCAAGCCGAAAAAGGACAATTGCTTAACATGCACCACCTACAAAAAAAAATAAAGAAAAGGAAGAGCTATACAAAGCACATATTGTGCGAATATATGAGGCCAACGCTGCGAAAATGGAGGACAAAATACGCGCAAACACTGATAAAGCTTTTATTTCTGCAACATTTGACCTGCAAGTGTTTTACAAATTCCATCGAGTGATGTTGCACCTACATATGTATTATAGCAGAAAGCTATGTGCGTATAATTTAACAGTTTATGAAGCCTCTTTGCCAAACAAATCCCACTGCTTTACATGGACTGAAATTAATGGACAACGTGGGAGCTCGGAAATCGGTTCTGCATTACTCAAATGGATTCAGTCAATACCAAGCACTGTTAAGGAGGTATCGCTATTTTCTGATACTTATTCTGGTCAAAACAGAAATCAATATATTGCAGCATTATTTCTATTTATTGTTGACAAAAAGCATTTAGACGCTGTGCATAGAATCTGGGCATTCACACATGGAGGTAGACTCAATGCATAGTGCAATTGATTCTGCCAAAAAATATGTTGAAGTATTTACTCTCCATGATTGGATCAACATTTTCAAAATGGCACGTTCAAAGAAGGGCAAAAAGCAAGCGTCACCTTATGAGGTAACGGAGCTCTTATACGGTGACATGAAAAATCTAAAAGATTTGGCCACAAATTTAGTTAAAAATCGCTGTGTGGATGAAAAAGGAAATAAGGTTCAGTGGTTGAAACTGAAATGCATGCGGTATGAAAAACTTCTGCCAGGTATAATAAAATATAAATACAACTATGGTGAAGAGTTTAAACCACTAAAAGTAACATGCTGCCGTCAATTAAGAGAATCCAAAATGTCAGATAATCTTGTCAATTTATACTCAAAAGAAATTCCGATTTCTGCTGCAAAGACAAAGGATTTACTAAAGCTTTGTACTACGGGAGCTATTCCAGAAATTTACCACTCTTGGTATAACGGTTCGCCATCCTGTCAAAAAAAAGATTACCACCAAGAAGCAGGGGAAAGTTCTGAAACAGAGTCCGAATTCAAAGATTAAAAATTTAATTAAATTTTCTTTCTTAAAAATATTATTTTGTTTTGTAATTAAATAAAAATAATAATTATTTCAAATTATTTCGAAGGGTTAAATTATAAATTTCGTTTGCACGATAAATTCCTATGTGTTCTGTTGGCGAAATTCATTTTCAGAAAAATTGACTATCTGGAATTTTTTCAAAAATAACGGTTTTAAATAACGTTTTTTTGCATTGCAGCTTACTTTTCCTCTTGTGCTTTATAATAAGATAACAATAGAAAAATTTCAAATGCATCACAATTAAATTCACAGACTAACAAGGATTTCAAAATAACACAAATCTTGTTTTGCACTTTCCCAAGAACTACCTTTTTGTAGATAGTCAATTTTCCTTGTATACCGACGATATGTTTTCATACCTAATGTCCACTAAGTTATTAGGAGCCAGTTTATTGCCGACATATTGCGAATTGGGTATTATGTACTCTTCTCTTTAGTTCCCACAAATAATATAATTTTTTTTGGTTATAATTTTTTTGATGGGAAATTGAGTTCCCATATTATTACAAACGAAGGCGTTCTTCATTATTTAGTATATTTAATTTAAGTAACCTAATTAATGCTATTTATTTTTGCTCATGTAAGTGCTGAAGGTTTGATATTCTTAATTTGTGTTTTTGATTTTTCTTTCTCACAAACTCCGTGGTAGAGAGCACTTTCGTATTCAATTAATTTTTTGTTTAATGTAGTTAAAGTTTTAAATTACTCAATATGTTTTTTCTTGGAATCCCTAGAAGATTTATATTTTATGGTTAAAATAATGGTTTCGTTTTTTACACTTTTCGCGATCGCGAGTGAACTATCAGTTCACTGGTAGCATAAACAGTACTGTATGCAAGAGTACATAAGTATGTGAGTCCTAATTTTTATGCAGGTACGAGTTATTAACCCGATCTCTGGCAAGACCATCGCTGTGAGTGAAAATGGAATGCACGGGTCAATCGATGAGCTAATATGAAGCTTACACAATTTTACATCCGCCACCGGAACGGCTGGAACGCGCAGTCTTGTGACCAATGACTTTACTCGCATGGGAGCAAGGGTCAAGCAAAGCCTGAGTTAGAATCTTCTGTGGTCGATATAGATATATAATGCAACCGTTGATAGCACCATCACTCGGATAAGAGTTCTATTTCGCAGATTTGTTCGTTTTTTTCTATTGGGACAGTGCTTCCGTCGATGGAGCGGGCTGTGAAACTGGTAAAGAGGCGCGGGTTTGAGAAAGCAGCGGAACCAATTCCATTTTGTCTGATTGAAAATGATAGAATATGCCAAATAATCTCGTGCCCCTCTAGTTTGGTAAAACAACTAACTTAACGATAGGACGCGTTATCATCCCTTTTCTGGTTCTTATGTCTGCTACTCGAATTCTTTTATCGCTATCATTGTACCCTGCCCAAGCACCATTCATTAGGAAGTTTCCTGGCGACCCACTATCAGGACCATCCACCGCTATATCCTTTTGAGGAAATTTCGATGCATACTTTTTAGGAAGCCCCTTTAGATATTCATCCTTCCACCGAAGAGAGTGCTGGTGATATAGAGCTGTCAACTTTTGTCAACGATTAATTAAAGAGAGTCGATATGCATCCATAGAATGTTTGGCATGAGGTAGAATAGGGCCACCTGTAAGAAAATGGCCCCGAGCAACGGCTGCGGAATCGGTAGGATCGTCTGAAAACGGCGAAATCGGTCGGCATTCAAGGCAAGCTTCGATGTCAAAGTAGGGTTTGAAACTCTTCAAATGTAAATTTATATGAACTGGGAATCCTACGGTAATGAATTTTGAAGTTTTTAACTCCAGCTTCCCACAGTCCACCCATGTGAGGGGCACCGGCAGGAATGAAGTTCCAGATTACTTCTTGATGGTAATATAGGTTGCACAGGAACACTTGCGAAGAGGTGAGGAATTTCTAAGGTCTTCCTTTAAGCTAGTTGAAGCACCCACGAAATTAGACCCATTATCAGAAACGAGGTTCGTCGAGCAATTCCTTCTCGAGACAAATTTTGTCGCTTCCAAATGAATCGCTTTCGTAGAGAAACATACGAATATGCAAACACATCCTTTTGTAACTTTACAAGCTCTGCCTGTGAAGCTTTTAGTATCGAATGGCCCAGCGAAGTCAACTGCGGTATTTTCTAATACTCTGGAAAGATCAGGTCTTTCCTCTGGAAGTGCAGATATGATTTGGGATTGTTCCCATTTTTTTGGGAATTACACAAATTTTATATTTATGAATTTATGAAGCAGCATTTAATAGATTGTTTGCCTTTAAAATCCAGTACTACTGATGAAGTAGGCGCAATACTGGTTGATTAGCTCCGTGAAGAAATATAGTATATATAAAGGAAATCAACAACTTCGAATATTCAAAATTATACAATAAAATAATAATAAGGGAATTTTACACCTGCCCATTGATTCGCAAAATACCCTTGCTATACAAAAAAGTGTTCAAAATAAGCAGTGTACTTTTCGAACTTATTGATGTCTTTGACGATAAGTTTTTCTGCTCCTCAGAAATAGCTAATGAAGAGTAAGAATATAATATGTAGGTTAGTCCTGTTAAAAAATCGGAAAATGTAAGCCAGTATCTGTAATTCACAAGGTAAACAAGAGAATCTTTCCAGGGGGTCTTTATAATTACTGATGAGAGAAGCGTACGCGTGTGCCTTCTTTGTTTCGATAATGACATCGTCGATTTCCTCATCCAACGAAGAACACTTTGCTGCACCGTCAGTTAACCATGAAGGCCCGGTGATGAACCCAGCCCTCCCGACAAGTGATTGGAGGGTCGTCCGGGTCGATGACGCGGAAGGCCCTTCTAGACAAGTGGTATTGTCCCTTAACAAGGAGTCCATTGGGCTTCTAGAGAAGAGGCAAGGCCGCGTTTCATATGGCCTCGATGAGGTCATCATCAAAGTGTACCGCGGGGACGCTCAGCGTGCCTCTGGGGCGGGTGAAGCAATGGACGTGGACATTGAGGCACCCGAACCGGAGCCGGAACCGGAACTCTCCGACGCTGAAGGCAGCGTCTCCTCCCAGACAAACCTAGCACCAACAATTCATAGGCTGTTTGCGGAGGAGGAGTTGCTTCTCAGTGACGGGGAGGGTGAAGCTGATGTCACCATCGTAGCTGGAGGGGAGGGAGCGGCTGTCTCGTATGAGGGTGCTGCAAATAAACCTCCATCGCTCTAAAGCAGCCTCAGCTGCTCTCCTTGGTCGCCTATGCAAAGGCGACGTTACGGTGGAACTCATTCAGGAACCTTGGGTTTGCAACTCAAGGGTATGCTTTTCGTGGAGCGCGGTAAAGGTTAAATTAGAGCCTGTATTCTGGCTAAAGCAGATTTAAATATCTTTCTTTTACCTAATTACAGTGATGGTGACGTCACGACAATTCTCGCGGAGATAGGGGGTATGTCAATCGTGCTGGCATCGGCTTACATGCCGTACGAAGCCGAGTACCCTCCTCCCTCTATGGTGCGGGACTCGGTGTCCAATTATGAGAGCGGACACATGTTGGTCGGCAGCGACGCAAATGCTCACCATGTCAACTGGGGGAGCACGGACATCAATGATCGAGGTGAGTTACTTTTCAACTACCTTCTAACTACTAACCTACTTATATGCAACAAAGGTAAGGATCCCACCTTCATTACTAGGAATCGTAAAGAAGTTTTAGATATAACTCTATGTAGTGTTAGTCTATCTGAACTGATCGAGAGTTGGCGGGTTCTAGATGAACACTCCTTCTCTGATCATCGTTATATTGAAATTGTATTGAACTTTTCTATTACCATCCCAAAAGTGCGCAAACCCCTAAAAAACACGGATTGGCGCTCTTATAATAGGTTATTTGAGGATAGGCTAACCAGCGAACCTCTTATTGAACCTAATTGCATCGGGGATCTAGAGAACATGGTGAACGTTTTTACGATGACCTGCTCAAGTGCCCTAGCTCAGGCTTGCCCTGAATCTAAACAATGGGGCAAACATAACCCCCATTTGTGGTCACGTGAGTTGAACTCACTACGTAAATCTTGTAGGAAAAATTTCAGCAAAGCCAAAAGACTTAATCTCGATCTGGTATGGCAAGAGTACAAAAAGTCTCTCCAGACCTATAAAACAGCTTTAAGGGCGGCAAAGAGATCTTCGTGGAGAAACTTCTGCGGCGGCATCGGAGATGCTTCTGAGAGAGCCAGGCTAAGGAAGGTTCTCACTGGATCCTCTAACCCGATAGGTTTATTACAAAAGCAGGACGGTTCCTGGACGTCAACGGGAAAGGAAACCCTTGAACTGCGATTAGATACCCACTTTCCTGGGAACACAACTGCGAAGCAAAGAATTCCTCCTTTTATTTCTTCCAACCCTGTCAACGTACCGGTTTCGGAATAAAAGGTCAAGTGGTTATCCAAAGCTTTAAGCCATACAAATCTGCAGGGCCGGATGGGATAATATCTGCTCAGCTAACTAAGGCACTGGAGGTGTATGCAAAATGGTTCTCTACTATTTTCAGGGCCTGTTTCAAACTGAATCACATACCGTTGGCATGGAGAAATGTCAAGGCTGTTTTTATTCCTAAAGCTGGTAACGCCTCACACACTAATCCAAAGGATCTTAGGCAGTGGCGGATTTACCTCCAGAAGCGCCCTGGGTAAACAAACCAAACCGCTCCTTAATATTTCTGAAAAAAACCTGACTTGCCTTCATAGGGTGACATTTTATTACTGATACATTCTACACATTTATAAAATTTGATCCGAATTTTCTGAGAAAGAATATTTATTTCATTTTTATGTATATAATCAAGTTTATGACAAAATGTTTTTGGTTTCATAAAACTTACATATTGTCAGAAAAATAAAAATACAGTATTATGAGAAAGATTATTCAAAAAACCTTGCGTCTAGCTTTTTGGGAGGCAAAATCTGTGATCATTTGTTCAAAATTCAAGGAGAGAAAATTATCAGATTCGATACAAAGCAGTGCCAAACTGTTGAGCCGATCTTCAGTCATTTTGGAACTGAGGTAATTTTTAATCCTTTTCAAACAAGAAAAAGACCTTTCGGCACTGCAATTAGTCACAGCCATGGTAGCAAAAATTCGATATGCGATGTCCACGTTCGGAAAGATTGTGTACAAATCATCTGATCGTAGAAGCTTCATAATATTCAGTGGAGACTTCATCTGAATATTATTTTCTCTACAATAAGCAAAGAAATGGACGAATTCATCGTCAGTCGTTGGTTCCAAATCAGAAGGGAACGTAGATATAAGAGACTTCGATGCCATCCTGATTTCTTGGTTAGAAAACAATTCATTCGCCTTGAGGATGATCGTGAATTTTTCGTCGATTATGTTGTATGCACTGCATCTCTCTTCTAATTGCACAGCCAAATTATCCAGAATGACATTGAAGATATTTACTCTGAATTTTTCTCTGCCAGACAGTGTCACTTCTTCACGGACCGATTCATCTGGTCTCAATTTAGGGTTTCGTTGTCGTGCCTTACTGGAATGGTACTCTTGTTCTTCTGATAACTTCAGGGCTTGTTTCTCATATTCATCAAATTCAGTACGACAGTCAGAGACGATCTTTTGCAGCCCCTTGGGCCCTTCGATAGGATCAACGACGGAGTCATTTTCTTTTCGAGGGGTTTGAAAAAAAGAATCAAGTTTAGGAATTTTCGACAATAAATATTTGTCTTTCTGCAATTTCTCGGCTGCACGTTTTTTGGTTGCTGCGCCGCTTAGCTTTCTGCCAGTTGCACTCATTCTTTAATTTTTCTTATTTGCTGGATAAAACCAAATTTAATGAAATTATAACACACAAAAACATAAATTCACTGACACTTTTCGGAGTTTTCAACTCGAAACGACTTTTGAGGTTACATAAAATCATTCCAAAACAACAACAATGCCAGATACGGCAATAAAACAGCCCAACTTCGGTCCGATATCAGTGAAGTTATTCCGAAGTCGCGCCTATATACACTATTGAATGTACAGTCTTGGACATATATGCCTGGTCTTTTTAACAATGGGTCCCCATTGTCCTCCATTGTTAAAGACCAGGCATATATATGTCCAGGACTGCACATATGCCATATGCGCAGTACATTGTATAGAGGCGCGAAAACTAAGAACCGTACTAATGTTTTTAAATTAAATGCACTTTATTTAATTCAATTTGTCTCCGTGAAAAATTTAATACTTTCTTCATTCATGTTGAAATATTCAAAATTGTTTCCGGTCTCTCAAATTTGGCGCCCCTATTAAAACGGCGCCCTGGGCAGCTGCCCATGTTGCCCCTGTGTAAATCCGCTCCTGATCTTAGGCCTATCAGTCTATCATCATTTGCTCTTAAGGCACTTGAAGGGATTGTTAGTAGCTACCTGCCCGATACCATCGACAGTCGACTACTGTCTAATAGCCCTGCCACTTAGAGTACGTTGCGTGCATTCCGACGAAACATTCGACTGACAGCTGAGTAAATTATGTGTATCTGTATGCAGATCGCCACATTCGCAACGCATGCAATACCGCAACGTACGACAGTCGCTCTACTCTCTACTTTTGGCGCATTCAAATCCGTCGCTAAAGACAGCTGATTGTTTTATTTTGTTTGTGGCAACATTGTCTTTGGTGGCGACAACGCGTCAGTGGTAAACATATTTAAAAGGAATAAACAAAATAATAAATATCAAAATTAACAAAATACGATTACTTTGTACAGAAAGAAAAATTTCCCGCCAATACAAAACAGCTGATTTGTTTGCTTGCGAAAACGTTTCATTGTGGCTTGCCTTTACGCTGCGTACGCCCTGTCAGTCGCATGCTTCGCCGGAATGCACGCAACGTACTCTAAGTGGCAGGGCTATAATGACCAGCATGCCTACCGCAAAGGCAAATCTACTGAGACTGCACTCCATAGCTTTGTCGGCTATATTGAGAAGTCTCTCAGTGTCAAGGAGTTCTGTCTTGTAGCTTTCCTGGTCTGTCTCATTCCGCGCGCGCGCTGCACGTTACTGCAGCTGAGCAAGTCGTACTTTTTTATGAACCTTACATTTGGTACTCCGTGTGTGCGTGACAGCTACGAGCTTTATTGCTGCACACTGAACCAAAAGGGTACGTAATATCAATAAAAAAGTACATTGTCACAATTAAAATTTTATTAAAAATGGGCTAATAAATTATTTAATTGTCACAATACACATCGATGATTAAATTTAATAAAACTATTTATTAAATTTATTTTTTTAACTCTATTACGTGTTTTTTGGCAGGGCGTACAATTTATTAATTTTAATAAATTAATTTATTAATTTTTCACACAGATTAAATAAAAAGTTCGCTCGAATTTAACAAATTTTTTTATTAAATTTAATAAATGTTTAATAAAAAGTTCGCTACACCTATTAATATGTTATGGAATTTAATTAATTTTTTTATTAAATTTAATAAATGTTTAATAAAAAGTTCGCTACACCTATTAATATTTTATTGAATTCAATAAATTTTTTATTAAATTGAAATTAATGGCAGCTAAATTTATATTTAATTTTTTTGTAGAATATAAATAAAAAGACTCGGTTTTTGACTATGTAATTATTTGTATTTGTATTTATTATTATTGCATTATTTGTTAATTTTAATTGCATTACATAAAATGTTTACTTTCGGAAAATTTTACTTTACAGACATTTCAAAATAACACATTTCTATGAAGGTCCAAAATGTTTCGCATGATTTTGGGTATTCCAAATTAGAAACATGAAATATTTTAAAACATATGTTACTACACTTTTAAAAGGAAATTTTATCCCGTCGAAATAGACAAATATCTCACTCACATTCTTTATATCCTTGCCGATAATGATAAGGAAGGGCTGAATAGGGGTTTTTTCTTCAGTTAAAACTCTGATGGACTCTTCAAGAGCCTCGATTGATGGACGTATCATAACAATCGCATTTTCCGAATCTTTTATGTAAATCGCGTTACTTGTTTTTTGCCGTCCACTCCTTTTCTAATAATTTTTTGCAACGGCACAAGGTAACCGTGCAGCGCCCAGAGTAGGCAGGCCTCTTGGCTAGCTGAATATAAAAGAGGAAATAAAAAAAAATTAATAAGATGCAGATTTTTTTTGTTTTTTACTTTTATTCAAGTTTTCGATGTCGCTCAACATAGCTTTGATAGTCTTGTTATTTAAATGGCCCTCTGACATAAATACGGCATACAACTTTTGTTGGTCGGTCCCAAAAGACGCTGCCGAAAAAAGGACTGTAAAGTCTATCTCAATCTATAATATAAAATCAAATAAATTATTAGAAAAATATTCATTCAATGACAAGGAAATAATATAATAAAAACACTTACCAGTCTATATCCGGATGGCAATTTGTATTCCGGCCAACTTCCAAGCACCTCCATCGTGTTGAATTGAATTGCAAAATTTGTAATTGAATTTCCTTTTTATTTTTTTTCATTTGTACTAAATGGAAAACAGGGCCCTTCTTTACTTTGATTTAAAGTTTCATTATTCATTATTGAATAATGTTTTTTTAACAGATGCCTTTTAAATGTTGACATATTATCAAAATATTGCCCGCATGATGGCTGGACACAACGAATTTCGGTAAAATGCTTTAAGTCATGAAAAGTTTCAAAATGCAAAAAATTAAGAGCACATGAACTAAATTTTTTTGCACATTTGAAACAAATCATTTCATTAACAACGTTCTAGGAAACAAATGCTTTTTTTATTATTATTAGTTTTATTTCTTATTATAATTAAAATTATGGCTTCAATTTTAATTTCACCTTAAACTTTTTAGCGTTGAATGACGCTATACGGTAGGGTTTTCAGGCAAAATTGAAACCAGAGAGAAATTTGTAAAAAAAGTGAGGGTAAAGAGATAGATGCGGGTATGCTGAAGTAAAAAAGTGAGGAACAGAAGTGTAGTGAGGTGGGGGGCATTTCTGGGGCAGCTGTTTGCTCAATGTTTGCTACTCACTTATTCTCAGCGACGACCAATATAATAGTGGTCGTGCTTGTGAGCGAACTTTTCTATTCTCTTGCTTGTAGAGAATAAAATTTGCACTAGTTGCTTTAATGCATGCATACATACTGACAGAGCGCTCAGTGACCACATTCATTAACGCCAGTGATAGCTATGTATGTATGTATCATGTCAGCTGGTTGCTCAATGTTTGCTACTCACTTATTCTCAGCGACGACCAATACAATAGTGGTCGTGCTTGTGAGCGAACTTTTTCAAATAGAACGTCATTCAACGTTCAACGTAACGATACCTCGAAATAACACGACAGCCCGTGCGTGGCCGTAGGCCTCGCACAATGCCGCACTGACTTTTTTTATTTGATTTTTCACTTTAATTTCACTTTTTCAGTGAAGTTATTCCGAAGTCGCGCCTATATACACTATTGAATGTACAGTCTTGGACATATATGCCTGGTCTTTTTAACAATGGGTCCCCATTGTCCTCCATTGTTAAAGACCAGGCATATATATGTCCAGGACTGCACATATGCCATATGCGCAGTACATTGTATAGAGGCGCGAAATCTAAGAACCGTACTAATGTTTTTAAATTAAATGCACTTTATTTAATTCAATTTGTCTCCGTGAAAAATTTAATACTTTCTTCATTCATGTTGAAATATTCAAAATTGTTTCCGGTCTCTCAAATTTGGCGCCCCTATTAAAACGGCGCCCTGGGCAGCTGCCCATGTTGCCCCTGTGTAAATCCGCTTCTGATCTTAGGCCTATCAGTCTATCATCATTTGCTCTTAAGGCACTTGAAGGGATTGTTAGTAGCTACCTGCCCGATACCATCGACAGTCGACTACTGTCTAATAGCCCTGCCACTTAGAGTACGTTGCGTGCATTCCGACGAAACATTCGACTGACAGCTGAGTAAATTATGTGTATCTGTATGCAGATCGCCACATTCGCAACGCATGCAATACCGCAACGTACGACAGTCGCTCTACTCTCTACTTTTGGCGCATTCAAATCCGTCGCTAAAGACAGCTGATTGTTTTATTTTGTTTGTGGCAACATTGTCTTTGGTGGCGACAACGCGTCAGTGGTAAACATATTTAAAAGGAATAAACAAAATAATAAATATCAAAATTAACAAAATACGATTACTTTGTACAGAAAGAAAAATTTCCCGCCAATACAAAACAGCTGATTTGTTTGCTTGCGAAAACGTTTCATTGTGGCTTGCCTTTACGCTGCGTACGCCCTGTCAGTCGCATGCTTCGCCGGAATGCACGCAACGTACTCTAAGTGGCAGGGCTATAATGACCAGCATGCCTACCGCAAAGGCAAATCTACTGAGACTGCACTCCATAGCTTTGTCGGCTATATTGAGAAGTCTCTCAGTGTCAAGGAGTTCTGTCTTGTAGCTTTCCTGGTCTGTCTCATTCCGCGCGCGCGCTGCACGTTACTGCAGCTGAGCAAGTCGTACTTTTTTATGAACCTTACATTTGGTACTCCGTGTGTGCGTGACAGCTACGAGCTTTATTGCTGCACACTGAACCAAAAGGGTACGTAATATCAATAAAAAAGTACATTGTCACAATTAAAATTTTATTAAAAATGGGCTAATAAATTATTTAATTGTCACAATACACATCGATGATTAAATTTAATAAAACTATTTATTAAATTTATTTTTTTAACTCTATTACGTGTTTATTGGCAGGGCGTACAATTTATTAATTTTAATAAATTAATTTATTAATTTTTCACACAGATTAAATAAAAAGTTCGCTCGAATTTAACAAATTTTTTTATTAAATTTAATAAATGTTTAATAAAAAATTCGCTACACCTATTAATATGTTATGGAATTTAATTAATTTTTTTATTAAATTTAATAAATGTTTAATAAAAAGTTCGCTACACCTATTAATATTTTATTGAATTCAATAAATTTTTTATTAAATTGAAATTAATGGCAGCTAAATTTATATTTAATTTTTTTGTAGAATATAAATAAAAAGACTCGGTTTTTGACTATGTAATTATTTGTATTTGTATTTATTATTATTGCATTATTTGTTAATTTTAATTGCATTACATAAAATGTTTACTTTCGGAAAATTTTACTTTACAGACATTTCAAAATAACACATTTCTATGAAGGTCCAAAATGTTTCGCATGATTTTGGGTATTCCAAATTAGAAACATGAAATATTTTAAAACATATGTTACTACACTTTTAAAAGGAAATTTTATCCCGTCGAAATAGACAAATATCTCACTCACATTCTTTATATCCTTGCCGATAATGATAAGGAAGGGCTGAATAGGGGTTTTTTCTTCAGTTAAAACTCTGATGGACTCTTCAAGAGCCTCGATTGATGGACGTATCATAACAATCGCATTTTCCGAATCTTTTATGTAAATCGCGTTACTTGTTTTTTGCCGTCCACTCCTTTTCTAATAATTTTTTGCAACGGCACAAGGTAACCGTGCAGCGCCCAGAGTAGGCAGGCCTCTTGGCTAGCTGAATATAAAAGAGGAAATAAAAAAAAATTAATAAGATGCAGATTTTTTTTGTTTTTTACTTTTATTCAAGTTTTCGATGTCGCTCAACATAGCTTTGATAGTCTTGTTATTTAAATGGCCCTCTGACATAAATACGGCATACAACTTTTGTTGGTCGGTCCCAAAAGACGCTGCCGAAAAAAGGACTGTAAAGTCTATCTCAATCTATAATATAAAATCAAATAAATTATTAGAAAAATATTCATTCAATGACAAGGAAATAATATAATAAAAACACTTACCAGTCTATATCCGGATGGCAATTTGTATTCCGGCCAACTTCCAAACACCTCCATCGTGTTGAATTGAATTGCAAAATTTGTAATTGAATTTCCTTTTTATTTTTTTTCATTTGTACTAAATGGAAAACAGGGCCCTTCTTTACTTTGATTTAAAGTTTCATTATTCATTATTGAATAATGTTTTTTTAACAGATGCCTTTTAAATGTTGACATATTATCAAAATATTGCCCGCATGATGGCTGGACACAACGAATTTCGGTAAAATGCTTTAAGTCATGAAAAGTTTCAAAATGCAAAAAATTAAGAGCACATGAACTAAATTTTTTTGCACATTTGAAACAAATCATTTCATTAACAACGTTCTAGGAAACAAATGCTTTTTTTATTATTATTAGTTTTATTTCTTATTATAATTAAAATTATGGCTTCAATTTTAATTTCACCTTAAACTTTTTAGCGTTGAATGACGCTATACGGTAGGGTTTTCAGGCAAAATTGAAACCAGAGAGAAATTTGTAAAAAAAAGTGAGGGTAAAGAGATAGATGCGGGTATGCTGAAGTAAAAAAGTGAGGAACAGAAGTGTAGTGAGGTGGGGGGCATTTCTGGGGCAGCTGTTTGCTCAATGTTTGCTACTCACTTATTCTCAGCGACGACCAATATAATAGTGGTCGTGCTTGTGAGCGAACTTTTCTATTCTCTTGCTTGTAGAGAATAAAATTTGCACTAGTTGCTTTAATGCATGCATACATACTGACAGAGCGCTCAGTGACCACATTCATTAACGCCAGTGATAGCTATGTATGTATGTATCATGTCAGCTGGTTGCTCAATGTTTGCTACTCACTTATTCTCAGCGACGACCAATACAATAGTGGTCGTGCTTGTGAGCGAACTTTTTCAAATAGAACGTCATTCAACGTTCAACGTTACGATACCTCGAAATAACACGACAGCCCGTGCGTGGCCGTAGGCCTCGCACAATGCCGCACTGACTTTTTTTATTTGATTTTTCACTTTAATTTCACTTTTTTTGATTACTGCTGCTACGTTCACTTTTCACTGAAGAATTATTCTTATTGTTTGTCATTACCGCGTGTAAATTTGATGTAATAAAGAAATTAATTACATTTAATAAACTATTTATTGTCACAATTAAACTATTTATATTCGCAATTAAAGATTTATTGGAACACTTACTTATACTTACACTATTTATGATAACAATAAATATATTAATTGTATTCAATAAATATTTAATTCTGACAATAAATAGTTTATTAAAACGTATTTCAACCGACAGACTGTTAAAGAATACGTCACAGAAATTTTTAATAAACTTTTTTAATAATCGTTTATTAAAAATAATAAATACATTTATAGACATTTAATAAATATTTAATACGGACAATAACATGTTAATTGTGACTATGTACAATCAATCAATAAATCATTTTTATTAATATAGCGTAGGATTTTTGGTTCAGTGCAGTGCGTTCTTATTATATTGTTGATAGAGCTTTTATCTCAAGTGATCACGTTGACGGTAGACCTCACGTGTGGATAATAGAAAATCAGCCGAAGTCGAATCTCAGCGAAAGCATCCAAGTGACGGATACGAGAGCAATTATTTCAAGAATGGTTTGTTTATTTTCTACTTATTTTTGAATGGCAGTTAATGGTGTATTACTAAAGTCAATTTTCCGAGAAATATATGTGACGCGCTACGAGAAAACGAACACGTTAAATGAGTCCGAGTGCAACTCGGTAACATTCGGAATCTTTCCGCGTTGATTAACACGCTTTCTTTCCGAGTTACCGAATTTTTGAGTAGTTTTATGATCGTACTCAACTCATCTTTCTAGGCTTCTTACAATACTATAATACTTATTGCCTGTTGCTTTCATCGTTACAATTATATTATTATAATACTATATATTAATACCAAATATGATTTGCTGTCATCCCGGCTGAAGTCTATTTCGTCGTAGTTCATACCTGCAAAGAAAAGAAAAGAAGATGACGTTCCAAACGATTCATGTCAAGTAGAGTCGCAAGAGGAAACCGCAAGTTTCTGTGGACAATAGCTCTGCTACCCCGAAGAAGATACAGAATGTGCGCAACAACATACCCACCACCCTTAAAACCGTATCTCATCCTGAAGATTATATATTTCCTTTCTCAAGGAGAATTGTTTCTGGAAAAGAAATAAAGAATTATGTGTCCTCTAAACACTTGAAAAGTCTTAAAGAATGGCTTGTTTTCTCCGATGTGAAAAAAGGCATCTCGTAATGAAGGAGGGTAAAGAGATAACGTTTCTGGTGTACTTGTGACTCTGCAGTTAACGAATTTCAAGAAATTAGTAGGGACAAAAGGCATTTTAGAACCACACGCCCAAACTACCTATCATAGGAATGCCGTTGCGGCAGGAAAAGATTTTTTGAGAAACTACCACGATCCTCAGAACGAATGACATCACCTCCTCGATAAAAACTATGCTTCAGAGAAACAAGAAAATAGACAAAGATTAGTCCCTATCGTAAAGACAATTATTTTCGGAGGCAGACAAAATATTCCATTCCGTGGACACAGAGCCGATGGACCAATACTGTCAAACACAACTCCTGTTAATAATGAAGGAAATTTCAGAGCCTTGCTTCGATTCAGAATTGATTCGGGTGATCACGTCCTAGAGTCTCATCTTGAGGCGGCGTCTTCAAGAGCAACGTACATAAGTAAAAAAACACAAAACAAACTCATTGAATGCTGCAAGGCTGAGATACAGTACAAAATTTTGCAAAAAGTTGCCCAAGCTGAGTTCTATGCACTAGTTTTCGATGAATCCCCAGATTTGTCAGGGAAAGCTCAGGTAGTATATACATTTAACGTGTTTCTGTTTGAATGCTCATCATTATGTTAGGGTTATAAGATGTAATTTAATTAAATTAATTTTTGCAACGTCAATGAAGTAAAATGTGTGTTTGGATTGTTGCAGGTTAGTCTCATACTTCGCTATATCTATTCTACTTCAGCTGGGCCTTGTATAAGAGAAGATTTTATAGTGTGTTTGGTGAACTTTCAAAGAATCGTGCTGTAAATGGGGTTGACTCTGACGGCTCTGAAGTCGAAGACGAAACCTCGTCATCTAGTATTGTTCACGAAGATAGCCAAACTGATATGGAATTATCTCTCACAGGAGTTGCCTCGGACAAATCGTTCTAGGTGAAATGAAAAGAATTAATCTGAACTTGACATTGTGTACATCTATGTGGGATCGGACGTACGGACAACTCGTAGCGGACAAACGTACAGACTTACATAGCCACCTTATACACGCGTAATAGAAACCCTGTCTAACTGCAGGAAATCGAGAGAGACAGCGACAAGCGAATAAAAGTAGGGCAGGACAATGACTACCAAACAGCGAACCGGGAGTCACCAAACTACCACCAACCGATACGGACATAAATTAGTTAGCTCTTGATATAAGCTAAAATATCTATAAACTTGTACTTAAAATATTAATAAACTGTTTTAAAATTGAACCGTGCGTGTGTTTATTTTGCGTTGAGGACGAGCCATCCTACATCAATAGGGGCGGATGGATGTGACGTCATGCTGTCAGATCGTGGAGCGGTCAATGAGATCCGGAAAGAAGCGAAAAATGCTGCGGAGAGAAAAAGCGAATGCAAATTTTCGACAGATTTATTCAAATTCAATGAAACTAGCCTTAGAACTTGATGTCAGGGAAGAAAAACCAAGAACATGTGGCCGGCAAACAAAACGCGAAAATTACAACGTGAAAACTTGCGAAGAATACTATAGAGTATCTGTGTACATTCCCCTGTAGGACACTGTCAGTAAAGATTTGAAGTCCCGTTTTTCGCTGTTTTGATTAGTTAACAATTTAATTTGCTGCTTCCGCAGAAAGTGTGTAGTCTTAATTTAGATGAAATCGAAAATCTCATCGATTGCTTGATGAAAAGATTCACGGGCCTTCTCAACAATGATAGCTTCGTACAACGTTTAAAGCTCAAAGGGGAATTTAATCACTGGCAATGCCACTGGGAGCAGAAGCAAAAGTCGAAAATCAATAAAATACCAACCACTGCATTGGAAGCTTTGAAACATTATGATGTTGATATTTATCCAATAATTCATAATTACCTTCGAATATTTATTTATTTATTTATATTTATAAGTCTATGAACAAAATATTCTTACAGACTATTTACAGTATGATTTAGTTAACAACTAAGACCTTAAAACACTAGAATAAAGAATTAAGAATACTTCAAAATACACTTTTCGAAGAAGAGAAATCAAGATGGTTGGAATTCGAGATTACATTAAATTCACATAAGGCACGAACAAGAGGTGCATTTCGCGAATATTCAGTTCTACTATTAAGCTCATAGAACGGTAACGTGCGACGAAGATTACGTTGTGGAATGTTAAAATTAATTCTTTCTAAAAGAAAAGAGCAGTCAATACCACTCGAGATTATACTATGAGCAAAGGAAAGCGAGAGAACTGATCTTCGTGCCTCCAGAGACTTTAGGTTGATTAAAAGCAAACGCGATTCAAACGACGGAATTTGATCATTGAATCTCAATGACCGCAAAGCATATTTAAGGAAGACTTTTTGGACTCGTTCAATCCTGATTATATGATTTTTGGGACTTGGCCTCCAAATGAACACAGCGTATTCCAGATTGGAACGAACGAAAACCGTGTACAAAAGCTTGAGAGTATATGGGTCCGAAAATGTATAGCTATTTTACCTCACAAGCCCTAAGACCGAGTAAGCTTTCGAAATAATATGGCTAATATACATATTAAAAGAAAAATTACTCGAAAAAATTGCGCCAAGATATTTAATCTCGTCCAGACTTTGCAACAAAGAATGCGAAATATTGTAAGGTGTCGGCGCGATGTTATGAGTTTTTGAATACGTAACTTTAACGCACTTTTTGATGTTTAAACCAAGTTGCGAATTAACGCACCATAGATGTACACTATCGATATCGCTTTGAAGCTTAATCGCATCATCTGGGTTCTTTATTTTCGAAAAAACCTTTAAGTCGTCGGCATGGATCAAAAAGTTTGCGAACCTAAAGCAGTTACTTATATCATTTATGAATAAAACAAACCAAAGTGGGCCTACTATACTTCCTTGGGGAACCCCAGAGGTTGCACAGAAAGGTTCAGAGGAAATGCCGTCAATCGTTACAACACAATTTCTATTACATAGAGAAGAAATTATCCATTTTAAAAAAACTGAATGGAAGCCAATGTTAGCCAACTTGTGTATTAGCAAAATATGAGATACTTTATCAAACGCTTTGGAAAAATCGGTGTAGACGCAGTCAACCTGAAGCTCAGTAGAAAAAGTGTCAGTGCAATATTCACTGAATACTGCAAGATTCGAAACTGTGGATCGCTTAGAAACAAAGCCATGCTGGTTTGGCGAAATAAGACATTTAGACGCAAAATACATTTTATCTTTAACGATGCTTTCAAAAAGTTTCGACACTGTTAATAACTTTGAAATGGGCCTATAATTACACACATCATTCTTGCTACCACCTTTGTGGATAGGGGTAATTGAGGTAATTTTCCAATCGTCTATGAAAATTCTGCACACTTCCGGTGACAAACGCAAGCTCTGAACGCTCTTTCTCCACTCTTCGCCGCATGAAAACATGGCTCAGGACCACTATGCTACAGGAAAGATTGAGCGGTTTCGCATTGTTGCACACGCATTATGACATTGAAGTCACTGCTGAAGAAATTATCGAAAGATTTTCAAAGCTTGGCACGCATCGTTTTGCCCTATAAAATATTTTCTTTATAACGTGTATTGACTTAAGTATAATTTGATGCAATAAAAATTATGAATTTTTTCTTTTAGATCAACATTTTTTTATTTTTCTGACTATCATTCCGAATAACACTTACTCCAGATTTGAGGTATAAAATTATGCCCCCCCCCCCCCCCCCCCCCCCCCCTAAGAATCGTTTCCGGATTCGCCCCTGCTGAAATTGTTCGTCGTTGCCTAAAATCGAATGGTATGCTTTGCAGAGTGGCAAGGAAGAAGCCATTCTTAACTACAATAAAATTGGCATTTTTAATGCCAAATAGGTTATCTGCTGTAATTCAGGCCAAAGGAGGCCATACTTCTTATTAAAACTCCTCCTTTTGGCTTTGTTTTAAAAGCGCTAAGTGTAAATTTAAAAACAAACTCCTTTTTGTATTCTATCGACTGAAATATGAGTTTTCCTTAATTTTATGTTATTTATTTATTAAAATAAATTGTTTTGAGAAAAGAATCCTAGCTTGAAGTTTATCTAATGAGAGAAAAACGGAATTCCAGCGGCGTATGTATACTTTTGTGAGCCTGTGTATATACTCGTACATAGCCCAACATACCAAAACGCTTTGGAAATAACTTGTAACAAGCTTGCTGCCCTAAGCCATATGCTTAGGAAACTGTAGTGACTACTGTTGTGAAAAGCTTTTTAATAATTATAGAATAAAGAAAAACGATCCCTCGCTATAAGCTTAGTAGTCGAAGTATACAACAAGCTTAGAATTCTAATTATAGAACAAGCTTACTGAAAGAATAGTTTTCTAAACATGCTTACAATAAGCTTAGTTTAGCAACATTTTTATAAGCTTGTGAAAAATTTAAAATAGTAAGCGTTTTTAAATTGTTGTATTGTTATTTCTCATTTATTTCATTTCATTTGAGATTACAGTTGAGCTGATTTTTTTTGATTTATATTTTTCTTTGCTTTCTTGGCGGTTTTTGGCAAATTGGAAGAAAGACTTTGTGTTCCGGATGAATTCATCCTCTCCGATTCCAATAGAAATTGCAGCATCTGAAAAAATTGTGAAAAATAAATTAATATATACATTTCAAAAAAACATTTAAGTATTTACTTCTAATTGATTTCGATGTACTTAGGCTGCGTTCACTTTTTTTTTGCTCCGTCCCTTTCCAGCACAGTTTTTCCGCCAGTTCATCGACCAATAATTTTCTCCAACAATTTTTGGTAAAGTTGGGCTTTTTTCCAACAGTTTTGAGTTCCATTTCCTTTGATTAAAAATAAGAAAAAACAAATGATTGATTATCGAACAAATTAATTTAGTATTTTAGTAAACTTACGAATGAAGCAAACAAATTTGGATCTTCCTGTAGCTGTTTTTCAAAATTTAAAAAATTCTCCATTGTTTGAAATGGCTGTTGTGGGATGACCAATTCTATGTTATATCTGTCCTGTTTTAACTCACTGACTTCCTTACGCAGAGATTTGACCTCCTGTCGCAATAAAGTTATCTCGTTCGTCAATCTGATGAACATGGGTTCGAGAGTCGCAGCAAATTTTCGAGATATTTCTAAAAATTAATGAAAAAAAGTTAGAAAGTGCATACAAATTTATTATAAACAAATATTTTTACCATCAAATGACACAGCTTCAACTTGTAAAGTGTTTTGATTTCCATTAATCGAATCGTTATATACTGTTTGGAGTGTAGATAAATTTTGTGTCTGTTGAAAGATGTTGTTGAAATTATTATTCTGTTTGTCCGCCATCATGAATGACTGGAAAAAACCCGAACTCAATATTTTTATTGGAAAGAGCACAGATTTTATTTATATTTTTAGAAAGATGTTCGTAAGTGTCTTGCGAAAGTGTTAAATTTGATGTTTCCCATATGTTGAGAAGAGATGATTCTAGCGGATTTTGAAACATAGATCTCAAATTCAAAACTTGATGACCAATAACTTTGCTATTTATTATTGATGAGACTTTATAAATATTATTTCCAACGCTGTGTTTTTCGTAAGATAATCAGTAACTCATTGATTGCACTATTTGATATAGTATGCTTAACTGACCAAATAGCAAGATCTCTTTTTATATCCGCGTTATTAATTAAGAGCTCAGCATTATCATTTTCCTCAGAACTGTAAATTTCATTTTCTGTTTCATTGATTTCATCACAAATAATATTTGCTTCACTAAAATCATTTTGACTGGAGCTGGTTGCAATATCCTCATCTTCATTATTTTTTTTTTCTTTTTTGCACTTAATAACAAACTAACAACTTCACTAGACTCATTACGAACACACTGTTTTATTTTATATGGCATTTTAAATTATTTTAAGATACTATGTTCACTCTCACCTTATTCACTTCGTATAAAATTTTACAATGACAATGAAAAACAACGGCGCGACAGAATAACGGTAAACGAAACAGTAAGCTTTGGAAACTGTATTGAGCCTAAGTCTGTTGCAAGTGTTGTTGCAAAACTGTAGCGAGCGTAAGTTTTTTGTAAGTTTCATGTACACAACAGAGCTATAAAACTATAGCGAGGCCTAAGTCAATTACAATCATATTTGTTATGTTGTTACTATGTGAATAATTTTTCAAGCACGTTTATAAAAGTAGTATTATTTTATAATTAAATAAACCTTTCATAAATATGCTTATTAAATGTTTTCGAAAAATCATTACAATAAGCTTATTCTATAACTCTATTGCCGTTCGCTTATGGAAAGGTTTATTGGGCTGTATTTCGAATTGTTTACATTTTCATGTCTATGTTCGTCTACAAACTTTGTTCTGCTAAACATTCTTTTTGTTAATTTCTGTAGTCGACAAGGAATACTCCATAGTTTAAGTTATGTTTGTTATAATTATAACAAATGTCGACATACGTATTTAATAATACACACGATGAAATGAAATTGCTTAAGGCAGTGAGAAGTCTAAGTTTTTTGAAAATTTTCAAAAATATAGAATTAGTTTAGCTCATAGTCAAGTTGATTTGGACAAAGATGTAAAAGTTTGAGGAAAATCAAGATGGTGGTGCTGTTGATATTCTTGATCCTAATATTTTTGAAAATATTTATACCAAGTAGTGCAAGTGGCGGATTTAAAGAAAAAGGCCCAGTCAGCAATTCTTAATAGGTCTTTATTCAATACAGAAAGATTGCATTAAGTAAAGTTGCATCCTCGTCTCGCCTTTTGTTCGGTAAATATTTCCATAGCAAAAGCTAAATTCAGTGATCTCGCTACTGTACTTTCAATGTAAAGGATACAAAAATTATTTTGAATATTCTTAGATAAAAAGGCTCGGCGATATTCGTTAACTATTTTCAAAAATCCCGATGCACTACGAACCGATGTGCAGAGTCAAGAACAATCTGAATACACTGCAGCTTTCGGGAAAATTTACCATAATTTTGTTCGTCATACAAATGCGCCATTATCAAATCCAGTTATTATTTTTTTTGTAATTAAACTCAGGCTTGAGACCTTTAATGTACGGTATTCTTTCTCCTGTTCTGGAATTTCGTCGTTTTCAATTCTAACGTTTGATCTACATATGTACATACATATTTATTGTCTCAATTCTTGGTGAAGTTGGGCCCCACCGTCGATGTGATTGCGAGAAATATTTGTATATACTCTCAATGGATCCGTAAAATTAATGGATAAACTCGCATTATTCTCCGCTGCATGGATTAAAACTAAATTCATCTGATGACCCAGGCAGTGGATGTGCGGAACAAATTATTGGATGCCGACGAATTCTCTCAATTTAGCTGGTACTCCTCCGCTCGCTCCATACATGGCATATGCGCGGTTTGCATAACGTTTTCCACAACACTATCTTTAATATGCTAAGAGAGTGTGGGACTTAGCAGCAAGCAAACGGTTTATTTTGCCGACATGCGCTATCATGCCCCAGAATACAATAACTGATGTACTAAAAGCGTTAAAAAGGGTAGGTGCACACGGTTTGCCTCTTTCCGCTAAAAAATATTTTTGGAACTCATAAGGAAAAGGCGACCGCCCTATTCGAGTGTGTAGCGTGTGCGCGCTTCATTCGGTGGGTCCCAGGTTTAAACAAGTAACATCAAAAATTATAGAAAAGTTTTTTCCAATAGCGGCCGCCCATCGGCAGGCAATGGTAAACCTCCAAGTGAATTTCTGCCATGAAGAAAAAACTTCTCACAAAAAAAAAAAAATCGCCGTTCGGAGTCGGCGTAAAACTGTAGGTCCCTCAATTTGTGTTACAACATCAAGACGAACACCGCAAATTGTAGGAGAAGTTCGGCCAAAATCGCTTAAGCGTCAATTATGTACGTAAGTATAAGTTGAGGTGCAGTCTTTTCCACTTCTTATTTTAGAATTAAGGGGCATTTTTTAACGAAACTATATTTATTTCCTGAAAACACTACTGTAGTCAATATCGATGTAGGAATTGTTGGGTTTATGTTATTTAAAAGTTCTAATAAAGGCTAGCTTCGAAAACGTGCATCTGGAACTTATTTTTATTATGCATACCGTAACAGAGGCATTGAAACCAGGTTGTTTAAACATTGTTATAGATATTCATTTAAATAAGCAAACAGTTAAATTGGATAGTCAATATATAAGACTTAAGTACTTTTGCATTCCTGATAAAGATAAGTTGATTTTAACTCCACTGCTTCAAACATTTTTCATGACTTTCCCCAGTGAAGCGTTTCCTTAAATAAAAATATTGTATATTTATATTCTGAAAACACATTAATTTAAAAGTATTCTTTTATCGAGGCCTTTGGAGGATATATTTTTCAATAGTACCGTTCTGATGGAATATCTGCGGAAGCGCAAAAAATACGCACTCTACCACAGGCGAAATACGTTAAAAATTAGTGTCGTTGTCCAAGGTATTACACTTTCTTCCCCTAGCGGCTGTTTTTAATAGCATAAAGCAACTAATATGTTATAGAAATGTTTGTATCAAAACTTTCAGAATGAAAAGCGAAATCGATTAAGCCATGTCTGTTTGTGCGTCCGTCTGTGGACTGGAGAACTCGAGTAAATATCGTGATATCTCTACGAAACTAGGTACACATATTGCCCTCAATTCGAGGTAGGTTCGTATTAAAAATATAAGTTGGATAATAACAACGCCCACATATAGGTAATTTGTAAAAATCAAGAATGGGATATTTTAGTAACTTTATAGCTATTCCTCAAGTTTAATATACAAGATTGGCATAGATGAAGAAATATGTACGTGCGTATTTTTTTTTGTGATAATGGGCATGGTGCTGCCCACTTTAGAAGAAACAGCTATATCTCCGAAACTGTCTTGCCAAACCAGTGTACCAACGATTGCATTTTACGTTAATAAGCAAAATTTTGAAAAGTTCAAAAATCTGCCAAAATCATAATGTACCAAATACCAAATGCTTTTAAGTCAACAAACAAAGTTTCGAAAATTGTATTGTAAAAATCGGACAAGAGTCACGCCCTTCTCATATAACAGTAATTTTATAGCAGATAGGTATATCTCAGAAACTATGATGCCAAACTCTACCAAATTTGGTACACACATTGCGTTTCCAGCCAATGTGCTAATTTTCGAAAATTGTAAAAATCTGTCAAAAAATAAGCCCTCCTCTGGTATGACCGTAAATTACAAAAATCAAAAAATGTCATATTTTAGAAACTAATATAGATAGTTTGCTTAAATTTGATACGCACGAATGGGCTTGAGGGCGAAATATATGAATATTCGTTATCAAACTTTTCAAATTATAGTGCACGCTTTCCATTTGAAGGCAAAACAATCTAATGTTTATAGACTATACAGGTTAGTTTGCCGAAATTTGATAGACAATATTGGATTTGATAATGAACATTCAACCAAAAATGTAGCGAATGGGTGAGACACTGCCCACCTTAGAGCAAATATGTATATCTCCGAAATCATACTGATTTCTTTTCTTTTCTTACGCCACACCATTCAAAGTTTTATTCCGCCATAATCAATCGGTTCCACATACAAGCCGTTAAAGATTTGCCAGCAATGGTTCACTTTGTTTGATTTCACGTAGTCTAAGTCAACCGTGGCTATCTTACCAGTAGGTTCCACAATCTGCACACATAACTTTTGCCATTTTTACGCGATCAACTTAGTCGTTGCAAATGTGGCAAACACGATAGTTCTGTTTTCGTATTCACTATCCAGTAAAAACCAGCAAGAACCAGTAATAATTTTACTGGATAGCGTTTTCGTGCGCCAAAGCTAGCAAGAAACTAGCAAAGTAGGGGAAATTGAGAGAGCAGAAATGACAGCTGATCTTGCAAGTTTTACTGGATTTTTACTAGGTCAATTTCTACTAGCAAGAACTTGCCAGTAAGATAAACAGCTGATTGAAAGTATTCAGTTGATTACAAGTAAAAAACAATTATTAAAATTGTTTACTATTTCCATAAAAAAAGGCGAAAATCGGAAAAAGTGATTAAATATTTAAATACATAACAAAAAAGGAAAAACTTGCAGCTTCTAACTGGTTTTGCGTTTTTTTACTTTCCTGCAAGTTTCTTTCATTGAGAGCAAATTTTGCTTACGCTCTGAAATTTAGTTACTACTCGTAGCAAGTTACTGGATAGTTTTTTAACAAGAGAATACGAAAACATAACTGATGATAGCGTTGAAAGACGTCCCTGCCGGTCACGATCCATCAAAAACTGGATAAAATGTGGGTTTCATTATCTTGCAGATTTTATCCACTTTCTGCTTGTACGTGTGATTCAAGCATCACTGTCGCACGCATAAGGAAACATGATAGCTGATCTCCTCTAACTTCCCTAGCCAGCCTGCGCTGGGTTCCTTTTTAATTCAAAAGAGTTTTAAAATATTTTTGTTTTAAATTCTTTATTTTTCAATAATTTAAATATTACAAACATCTGTACTAAAACTTACTATAATTTAAATTCGAAAAAGTATTTATGCAAATAGTAAATAAATGTTTACATAAAAGATTATTATTAATAAAAATGTATATTACGTATATAAAAAAATTATAAATATTTATATAAGTTAAATTATTTAGTGTTTGAAATTAATAAAATAATATTTTTTATTTTTTATGGTGCACTAGGCACGTCTTTATTTATTCAACTGCAACTTAGAACTCCCTTAAAAGCTAACATAAAGTTTTACATCTACCTATCACTGCACTGCCAAGACACGCTGTTGCCGCATGATCGCTGCCGCTCCAGACATAGCGTCAGCGTATCTCATGCTCAGGTGGGAACGTAGCTGCTGGTGCAATATGAATTCCGCGGTAGCGCTGTTGCGCGTGCAATATTTTCGATGTCAGCGTTTTTGCCGTTAACTTCAGCGGATGTGGCGTTAACTCTCTGCCTTTAAGTTCAGCAACGTCCTCGTTGTTGTGATCCTTTGCGATATCCTTTGTTGTAACGGTCACTTCGTATTTCCTCTTACGAGTACAAACGTAAGCTCTGTAGGAGATGAGGCTAACGACTGCGATGAAAATTATGAAGTTGGCTATAAGGCCAGCACCATATTTGTGTTTGAATGCTTCAATTTCTTGAGTGTTGGTAAAGTGCAGTTCCTTGAGCATCTGTAATGATAAGGACTCTTCGAAGGTAGTTGTGACATTTGTAGATTGAGCTATGGCTGGTAATGGTTTTGCTGCTGCGATTCCTCTATTCGAGTATATCTGATTTTGTACGGTAAGTGTAGAGTTCTCGTGTATCACAAATGCCGTGGCATGCTTTGATTATCAATTTGGATGCCTCCGTTGAAGTTGTTGAGAAGCAATCTATTCGGTGTTAGTTCTTGTTAGCTCTTCGGTAAGAGGCATATGTTTATTGTTTGTGGTGGTGCATTTCGATGGCGTGCTCCGGGGTAGATTTGGGATGCAATGGGAGGCAGTGATATTTACAATGTTCATACGTTTACGAAGTGCTATGTTGTTTAGAGATTTACAATTATTCCTTATTCCTAATATTTGATCTTTACATAAAATAACATTCTCATAATCAAGTTTTATACTAACATTTCCTGTTTTACAGATTTGATCAAAATTTTTTGGCAATTTTCTTTACTTGTTTTTGGCAACGTTACGATATATAGCAATGTTGTTTCATTAGATGCAATTTTGACTTTGCTAAATTCTAAAGCTTCAATTATGTTAACAAATGGCATATCCTGGTCATCGAAAAATATTTTTGTTACATTTATTTCAAAGTTCGATAGAATAAAGGAATTTATAATTTATAATGTTTGCTTTTGCCCACTGTGTCGAATAATCTTTTTGGGTTACCTCGTTTTTTATTACTTTCAACCTACGCTCTATGTTACTTTATATTTCCCTTTTAGCAATTGATACTTGATTGAACTGTATTTAGTAGGGTGTTGGTTAATTTTGAAATTTAGTCTAGTCGCTGAGTAGTCAATTTATTAATCACTACCTGTTTTTGATTGTTGGTCAGTAAATTATTGGTCTTGTCAACTATTAACTGAAAATCGTCATGGTCGGGTGAACCTGCTAACCACTTCCAAGCAGTTCCCAGGATGTTCAAGGACTGTTTTTTCCGTCTAGGTTTCAGTCTAAAAATACCGTTGATTTCTTCAATGCCATGTTTAAAAAATAAATAGCTGCAGTCTCTCGGGGTCATGTATTTCTGTACCGTAACTTCTATGTCCTGTATTGCGTCGTTATATTGATTTAGGTCAATTACATGCATCAATTTAAAGGTTCCAATTTGTGGTCGTGCGATTGCAGTATCGATTGCGATGATTTGAGAATTACTGTAGTCCAGAAAGACTGTTCCTCCAATGAGTCAATATTACGATAAAAAATGCGAACTGTTGTATGTCCATTTTGTACCTGTAAATGAAATTTTTACTTCTTATTTTATAATTTCTTATTAATCCTTTATGGACTATCCTGCCGCAGGTTGTAACAACTATGCTATTCTAATTTGCTGCTATTTCGTCTTCCTAATAACGACAAGTAAGCTTATTCCCTCTCTTATTTGTTTTGACGAAAATGTTGTCACCTATATTGTAATTTTTGTATGGTTTCCTCTTTTGTTATGGTAATTAAGGTCAGCTTCTTGTTTGTTTTCAAGCCTTTGCTTATTGTTTTGCTTTTCATTTTTAATTAGCTGAGGGTCTGAGTTTACAATTCGCCCAAAAAATACTTCGACTGACTTCTGTTTAGTAGTGGAGTGGGTTGAATAGTTATAGGTGCAAATTGATTTATCTAATAAATCTGATTTATCTAATTTTCTGCTTTTAGGCATCGCCTAATTGATGTTCCAAAAAGTGTATTATCGGTGCTGCTCCTAAAGACTTTTCGTTGTTAATGACAATTTTTCTGGAATTCCGAAAAACATCAAGAGTCTTCTAAGTGGTTATTTTATATGTTGCGTCTCTGCTCTTGACCTCACTAGTTTGGCTTGTGCGTATTTTGAAAACTTATCTATGGCTGTAAGGATTATTAATCCATTCGTGTAATAGACATCGAGTTGTACAATTTGGCGTTGTACAATTTGGCGTGCGCAATATGTGTTGGTTGTAAAATAGGCTTTGGAGGGTGGTTGTTCATATTTTTCTGTTCGAGCTGTACCCCGACATAGACATAATTTAGCTAATTAAGATTCAGCGCCTACGTTGGCTAAGTCATGTTGAACGTATAGAAAAAAATTTACCCGCTGGTGGTGAAAGAGGAAGATGAAGGCCTCCTCTATGTTAGAAAGACCATGGGAAGAAGGGCAGTCTATAGCTGGTGCCAGTTAGTTAATTCATTAATATATACTTTTTTAGCGAGATCATCCACCAAACAAGGATTGGTCTCACAACCGCCGAGTAGATCCATGCAACAATCTTGGGTTTAAGTCCCAGTTCTTGCCTTTTGCACTGCTGTCATGGTTTTTCGGACCCCTTCGTAAGTTTTGGCCCCCAATTCAGTTTCCTATCTAGGATCAGGCCCAGATAGTTGGCTTGTTCCGTTCTCCTCATCGGTACTCCATTTAGAGTTAAATTTTCCATTTGAGGGCAACGGTGCTTTCTTGTGAATAGAAAAATATCAGTTTTGCTGTGGTTAACCCCAGTGGCACCAGCTCGTGAACTTGTTGAGTAGCCCAATAAACCAAAAAGTGCGTATTTTCAAGTTAAAGGTGAAACGAAAAAAGAAAAATACAAATACGGTTTATAAATAGGTTTGGGAAAATCTCGGCACAAAAAGAGTGCACAATAAATACAAGAGCTTACAATGCGCGCCGTCTAACAACAAACCAAACAAACTAATTTTACAGAACGAAAAAATCATCAAAACTAAAGTAGAAATAGAGAGAGAAACTAAGGATACGTAAAAAGTGAGTGCATTTGTAAAAAAAAAAACTAATACAGTTTTAAGCAAATGAACGGTTAAATTAAAGAAGTGGTGGGCATGCACATACAAGCGTTGCAAAAAAAATAAAATACCAGTAAATTCCAAAAAACAAAACAAGAAACCAAAAATTTGTGAGGTGCACGTGAACAAATAAGCGTTAAAACCAAAAAACACCCAATATCCGTAAATCCAAAAAAAACGAGAAACCGTTTAAGCACACAAGCGATTAAATTACAAACAAGAAACCAATAAAATGTCCATTACGCGTTCAACCAAAAAACCCACCACCTGCAACAACAACAACATCGAGTGCAGTTTATGGCTACGAAGACTGGCTGGATTCCGAGATATGTTCACGGCAGTATATATAAATCACCCCGAATTAACACCCGGACAGAAAATATACCATTTACGACTTAAAACGAAAGGGCAAGCAGGGATCATTGTAAAACAATACTCTTTAAGCAAAGAGAATTTCGATCTCGGTTGGGAAGCGCTCAAGTCTCGGCATAAACCGTATAATGAAATAGAAAATATACACGGAAAATGCGGAGCAAATACAGGAACTAGAAATCACAATCAATAACTATCTATCCACGCTCGCTGCACATGCAGTCACAACTGGAGCCGATTTCTAGAGAGTTTGGGCAGAAATGAACACATTCCTCTTGAGTCGATATGAAGTCTTAGAAGGAATGAAAGCTCTCCAACTTCACTCCACAAACATAAACCGCACAATTTCCAAACAGAGTTTGCAAAACCCATATCCAGCTAACTTTACAACTCGAACTACTCAATGAAGTTAAGCGTAAAATTCAATAGCCTATCAGTGCCAGAGCTATTCAAGTTTGTAAAAAAAATAGAAGAGAATGCTAGAGCAAATTTGCATGCGTATATTGCCAAAAACGACATCACAAACTTTTGCACTTCCAACCCAAAATTCAGCAGAACATCTCACACTCACCCCAACTGTTCAACAAATAACGATTACAACAATATAGACAATGGATTGCAGCCATCGACCCCTAAAGACATTACGCATGACCAATCAACGCAAAGTTCTACCGCAAAGAACACAAAAAAGGGTTCAACTCATTTCTCGAGCAGTAATGGAACCATTCTACTCCCCCAGTAATAATCCCATTATACGTTGATGGCGAATTCCACGAAATTGGCGCTCTGATATACGAAGGATCGAAAATTTTTATAGCATCCTGGGTACAAAAGGTCCTTAATTTACCTACCAGAGAATCTCACTACGAAATCTCTGGCATGGATAAAAACACAAGCAATAATTCTCGCCCATCTCACCCACTTTTTTCCCACCTTTAAGGTGTCAAACATGAACTGATTTTTTCCGATTATTCATCTCACACTAGCCAATCCCAATTATTTCACTCAGTCAAAAGTCGATATGGTGATTGGCAGCGACCTAACGCAAGGGTTACAAACCAATATTAACGGTAGTCTACTGGCGCAGAATAATATATTTGGGTGGATACTCAGTGACCCTATAGCTGAGAGAACCTCCACACGCACCACCCAGGTCACGGAATCCTCCAATGATTCTCTCAACACTCTGTTGGAGAAATGTTGTGAGCAGGAAGAAGTTGCTGTATCACACAGCGCACAGAAGAAGACGAATTCTGCGAGAATTTCTACCAGCAAACAAAAACTTGAAAAGAGGATGAAAGATACGTGGTTAAACTCCCGTTCAAAACCTATTTTCCAGAAGCGATTGCCTTAAGTCATTCCAGACCATCAGCGGAACTAATCAGCATTGAACGAACACTCAAAGAAGACCAGGACTTCCAATGAATCCTCTTTCACCCCATACTTGGCAAGCCGAACACTAGGTCAGCCCCCAATTCCGAGCTGCTAAATGCGGATTTCCTAAAGTCTTATGATACAAGTTCAACAAAAAAACTAGGAATACGGTCGAATGCACAACATGTTCTCTTATACGTGACAAAGTCATCAAGGAGATATGCTCCCAGCTCACTTTTCCCCATTACGATGTATTTTTATGGGCAGACTCCTCCTCGCATGGCCAGAAAAACCATCACACATTCTAGATCCTAAAAAACAAAGCAACGTGGCGGTATGTACCCAGCGGCGACATTCCAGCAGACCTAGGTGCTCGCGGCTGAAAGCCACAGGAGATATCCGAATATTCCCTATGGTGTAAAGTACCTGAATGGTAACCCAAGCACAAAATTCCTGCAACATTTACCCTAGCGCAGGAAGAGGTCAATCACACAAAGTTGCTACTCATCATCCAAAGGCAGCAGAAATACTATGGAGAAGCAGTCGCGTGGCTAACAGCTTCGCTCCCAGTGAGTAAAAGGAGCCCTTTTCGGACCTTAAACCCAATTCTAGACGGCGCCGGCGTAATCCGTGAGGATAGGAGACTCCCGTATCCAGCGCTCAGCTTCGGTGAACTTCATTTATAATAATCCCAGAAAACTCTAAATGACGTGCTCTATTTCTAGATTTCCTACACTACACTCTAATGCTTGCAGGAAACCAGTTCATGATCCGGATGGTCAGGCAAGAATACTACATCCCACGACTTAAAGGGAAGGTGAAAAAGTGCATATTCCACTGCAATGCATACACGTTATACAAGCACCAAGCAACACACCAGATAATGGCGGTCCTCCCCCCAGAGAGGACAACATATAACCTACCCTAACATACCACAGGGGTTGACTTTGCTTGCCCCTCCTAGTGAAAACTACCTCTCTGGTATGCTTCTTACTCCAAAGCATACGTATGCGTGTTCGCAAGCCTCTCAACAAAACCCACCTACATATCTTGAAGTATGTTCAAGTTTAAGGACGGAGGCGTTTCGCGCAGCACTCGCGAGATTTGTGGGACGGCGTGGACTCCCAAGCAAGATAATGTTCAACAACGGAAAAAATTTCGTTGGCGTAGAGCGCATACTCCAACGATAGTTCTGGATCTTCCTCAAAGAAGCAGCGGCCGACGTTCCCACCACGTATGCCACTCACAGGTTTTCCTGGCAATTCATACCTTTATATTCCATTCATAAGGAAGGACTTTGGGAAGCAGCGCTGAAGAGCTTTAAAACCCACTCCACCAAGGTTGCTTGCAATCAAAAATACGCATTGGAGGAATTCACAAAACTTCTGACTCAAATTGAAGCAGTACTAAACTCCCGACCTCTCCCTCCGATGCCAATAGACCCGAATGACTTACAGGATTTAATTTCGGGATACTTTCTGCGTGGGGCACCGCTTGTATCCGAATCCGAGTGTATTTCTGCCATGAAAAAACTTCTCACAAAAAACATTCGCCCTTCGGAGTCGGCGTAAGCCTGTAGGTCCCTCAATTTGTATTACAACATCAAGACGCACACCACACCGCTTAAGCGGTTAAACCGCCAATTAATTAAGTCAGTAAGTACCCAGAGGAGCGGTATGAGTGCGATCGAATGTACAAATACTGTATCAACTGCGCTGTGGTCAGGCGAGCCGTTAAATCAGTGAGGCCAATTCAGAGCCGTTCAGCGCAGCAGCCGTGACGTAAGCTGCAGTATCTGGTGGACGAAACACGGAAAGCTGTAAATAAGTTGGAGAAGGCGATACAGCTGGCACTGGAGCTGAAGGGGGCCATGTTAAAGACATGATCCTATTTTCGTACTAAGCTCATATTAAGCTCGTAATGTTCGAATTAACCCTCTCAACCGCCTACCGAGCCACATAATTTTTGTACACTATCCAGAGCGCCCCTCTGGCAAAATTACCTATGCACATTGCCTTTAACAAGCAAACTTGAATATTTACATACAATTTGTATAACTTTCTAAACGAAAGAAAATCATATATTTTTATTTGAATAAGTGCAACCTATAGTTTTCGAAATTATACTTACAAAGATGAAATGCAAAATGTGTACGCTGTAGTTTATAAACTTCCTTCTATGTAAAAATAATTTTTCTCAATTGCCAAAAATCAACGGGTATTTTCAGCCACTTAAAACTTTCCCTTTATGGTACTAAAATTTATAAGTCTTCAAACCTGCATACCCTAAAAGTTTTAAAATAATTTGAAATTTTGATTAACCAAAATTATAATTGTATTAATTAGGATATGACGAAGCTCCGCAGCACGATTAGTTAGGCATCACCACAGAGCGAGGATTTTGTATCATTTAACTTTAGGAGAGTTTGAAAAATATTAAATTTTTGGGAAAAGAAGTCACGTAATATTTGACTAAAATTTGGCGAACTCTGAAGCCACAACCAGCCGCAAATGATTTGCTCAGGCTGCTCGACATTATCAGAGCAACGCGCTTAAATTAAATAAAAAATTGAAAATCTCGAGGGAGAAAACGAAAATGTAAAACAAAAAATATTGGGATTTCTGTTCTCGTGCGATAATTGCGGATGAATCTTCCAGCAGAGATGTAAAATGACCAAACAGTATTCATATAGATAAAAAGAGCAGACATTGGCGCAAAACATAAATTATATTTTTACAAAAGCTTCTACATTTATGTGTGACGATCTCGGTTTTGGTTTACCACGTAAAATTTCTCTATTGCGTTGGCGCCCCATTCGGTATGTTGTGCCCGGGCTTGTCGCTAACTTCATTCAACTTATATAAAGCTCGAGATATAGTTGATAGTTTTGAAGACCTTGGAGAAGACCAACACGAAAAAATGTTACGTTTTTATGGTGAGAGGTCTATGATCGAAATGAGAATATGTGTTTTCGTACTATATTACCATAAGCGGTCTCGATGCGACGACCTTACTACCAATCGTCAAAAAAAAAAACATTACAACTCTTAAAAATATCGGACTTATCGCCAAAGCCTTAGTTTGCGACCAAATACCCTCCAACACAAGTATTTCTTCTAATTTACAAATTTCAGAAAGCACACTCTCTTTTCTATACGATAACTCTAAAATATGTTGCATCCAACGCTTTGCGTTACTAGAAACTGGATTCAAGTGCACTCCAAACTGATTTTCCTCGCTAGCTGAAATTAAAGTAGATGATCCAAAGTTCAGATGATCCAAAGTCAAAGCCCATCTCCTCTTTTTCTTGTTTTGTTATATATTGTAATTTGTTGTTGTTGTTGTAACAGCATAAAACATTCCCCATAAAATTAATGCTGCTGAGGTGACAGTCCTTGGCGGGATATAAATCCGGGTCGTTCCGGTATCGTAGAACCGACTGTCGTGGGAACGTATCGTAATTAGTAATGAAGTGAACTGCTTTTCTACCCTTCGTGATGGAAAACTGCTTCTCCTTCCAAAAAAAAAATAATAAAATCGTTGACATGTTCTTGAAAGTGACAACTAGAGAATGTGTATTCCATCTCAGCCAAGCTACACGAAACTTTCAACCTGGTGAAAGTCACGGTGTTTGCTCCTTACATTAACAATGTAACTGATGAAGAAATTGTTACTGAATTAAGCTTCCAGTGAGTTGTACTTACTTACTTAATTAGCGCTATAACCGCTTAAGCGATTTTGGCCGAACTTCTCCTACAATTTTTGGTGTGCGTCTTGATGTTGTAACACAAATTGAGAGATCTACAGTTTTACGCCGACTCCGAAAGGCGAATGTTTTTTTGTCAGAAGCTTTTTTTTGAGTTGTAGCGGCATACAAATTTAAGAAGATGATAGATGGTAAACCCCATCATTCTGGAGTTGTGTTGATAACTTTTAATATTTACCAGCTGCCAAGTAAGATTAGCATTGCACGGTGTAAAGTATTGGTTCGCCAATATACATATACCTCTTCCCATGCGATGCAAATCTTGCCAACTTCTTGGACATACAAAAAGCAATTGTAAACGCACTTATCAAAGAGAAAAATCCAGATCTAATATGTATTCAAGAGACACACATACCATTAATTAAAATTAAACAACAATATATTTTATCCCAAACAGTATATAGGTTACCTTTGAAACCTACATAACATGCAAACAAAGTGTTAGTATTATAATGAAAAGATCTAAGATAGCACTGAAATTAAAACTAAATTTACCATTTTGTACAGCAAACAAATATATTCTTCGCTTTTGACGAAACCGACATGAGAAGCTTATTTCACCAATTCTCTACACCCATTTTATGGACAGGAGATTTCATACTCCCATAAATCTAACCTCTTCCAACAATCGAAAATTTCATAATAAATCTCCACCTGATACTACTAAATAACGTTTTTAATGTGTTGTTAAGGCTGCCAAAAAGAAAAGTTTTGAAGTGTTCACCGAAAGAAAACACTGAATTGGTTCGTAACAAAAAGTACTATGGACTCACTCAACTACAGCACCATGTTTCTGACACTTACTTACTTAATTGGCGATAAAACCGCTTAAGAGATTTTTTCCAAGTTCAACAAATTGCGCCAGTCACTCTTTCTTCCTGCTTACTTTTCCACATGGTACTTCCAATGCAGAGGAGGCCGTTCTCTTCCTTTACCACTACCAGCTGGTACCCCGTTGAATACTTTCAGGGCAGAAGCATTTTCGTCCATTCGCACGACATGTCCCAGCCAACTTAGCCGCTGTATTTTAATTCGCTGGACTATGTCTATGTCGCGGTTAAGCTCAAACAGCTGATAGTTCCATCGTCTGCGGTATTCGCCTTCGCAAAGACGTAGGGTCCATAAATCTTTCAGAGAATCTTTCTCTCGAACACTAAAAGAGCAATCTTATCTGATGCTGACAGCTCGCATGCTTCAACGCCATACAATAACACGGGCATAATTAGAGACTTAAAGAGTGTGGTTTTAGTTCATCGAGGGAGGGCTTTACTGCGCAATTGCACGCTCAGCCCAAATTATGTCGGCAAGAGAGATTCTACGTTGGATTTCCAGGCTGACATTGTTGTAGGTGTTAATGCTGGTTCCCAGATAGACAAAGTCCTCCACTTTTTCGAAATTGTAATTGTCAACAGTGATGCGGGAGCCAAGACGCGAGTGTGCTGACTGTTTATTTGATGACGAGAGGTACTTAGTTTTGATCTCGTTAACCTCCAGACCCATACGTTTCGCTTCTTTATCCATTGGGGAAAAGGCAGAAGTAACGGCGCGGTTGCTGAGGCCGATAATATCGATATAATAATATGGTGCCTGAAGGGTTCAACTCTCTACCTCGAGTTATCTTTCCTAACATAAGGTTAAAGGAATCGCACGAATGAGATTCACCCTGTCTGAAACTTCTTTTGGTTTCAAATGGCTCGGAGAGCTGGTGGTGTTGGTCAGCGTTATTTTACATAGCCGTTGTTGCCGTCGAGGCGACTTTAATAGAAAAAACACAACTTTTTTAGCGAACTTTAGAACTTTATTAAATATACGTTTCTTCGCGTTACGCTTTAAAAAATATTTGTGAGCTTGTCGCCTCTTTAACTGTTCATATGCAAAAAAAGACCATACCGTTCAAATTCACTGCGATATATATAGCATATCAGTACAATAGAGCAGATGTACATAAGCTCGTACCTAACGGTGACCATTTATACATATATATACAAGCGAATAAAATAACTCAATTGTGAAGTCTATGCTTAAGATAATTTACAGTGTTGTAATATTAAGTATTAATTTGGAAATATGCTTATATTTAGCGGCAACATTCCCCCCCCGAGCAAGCGAATTAAGAGCGATGAGACTTGCTTAAGTGGCGCCGCTGACGTCTAAGACTGCCACCTTCATTGCGGGTCGCTGCAGTATGTTCTTTTGAGTTTTAATTGTCACTCGCCGCACTTGATCGTCCTTAGCTTTTACTACTTCAGTAATAATGCCTTTTGACCAAGAGTTGCGTGGCAGAGTTTCATCTACGATGGCCACGACGTCTCCAACTGCGACTGGTGCCCGCTTGTTGAACCATTTTACTCTTCGCTGCAAAATCGGCACATACATATTCCCTTAGCCAACGCTGCCAGAACTTATTAGCGAATTCTTGCGTTTTATGCCATTGCTGTCGTAAATCGTGTTTATCATCAAAAACCGCTTTGTGGCCGTATGTTGATCCCAAGAGCAAATGGTTTGGAGTAAGCGCGTCGTCATCCGCGCTATCAAGTGACACAAACGTAAGCGGTCGAGAATTTATTATGAGCTCAACTTCACACAAGGCGTTCCTTAGCGTTTCGTCGGTAAATTTAAATGAAGGGCAGATGGCATTAAGCACGGTTTTGACCAAACGGACCAATCGCTCCCAAGCACCACCCATGTGTGGAGCTGCGCCATTTCAATAATTCCGGAGTTTACACGCAGAGACTTTTCCGCTGCCTTAAAATTAGTGCCGTTGTCCGTGTAAATTTCGCGCGGCTTTCCGCGCCTTGAAATAAAATTTTGAATGCACATAATACATGAGGACACGTCTAGGCTGTGTGCGATTTCCAAGTGGACTGCACGAACAGTCAGGCAAGTAAAGATTACGCCCCACCTTTTTTCTCGACGTCTTCCCACTGATACGTGTATAGGCCCAAATAAATCTATACCGACATAGGTAAAAGGGCGTTCGAAGCTGGCCAATCGTGCAGCCGGTAGCGGTGCCATTTGCTGAACGTTTGGTTTAGCGGCGTCGTTCTTGCAGCGTTGGCACAATCGCCTTACCTTTCGATAAAGCACCCTTAGGCGAGGAATGTAGTATTTTTCACGAATTGTGTTTACAGTAGCTTCGTGAAACTGATGATGGTTTTGATGGTGATAATGGCGAACTATTAAAAACGTGGTGTAATGGTTACTCGGTAGAATGATGGCATCGCCAGACCGCAAGTTTTCTGCTCTTCCTCGTGCTCTGAGTAAGCCGTCATCGTCTAAATAAACATTTAAGGATATTAGTTTACTATCTCTTTCAATATTCTTACCAGACGTTAGGGTTAGCATTTCTTGAAGGTATTCACTCATCTGCGCTTCTTTTATGAGCATTTTTTTAGCCTTTTGCATGGTTTCGCAGAGGGTTTCGAGGGGTGTCTTTACTTTCGTGATTACGGCTTTCAGCTTCGTTGCAAATATGATTACCGTCGCCACCACGCGATATAAGCGTCGCCATGTCGAAAAATCCTCTACATTGAGGAGAGGTTGTTTAGGAGTACTTTTAGTCATATGCAGAATGCAGTGTCGCAACTCAGTGTGCTCCACCGTACCAAAGTCCTCGCACGTTGGCCACTCCGCCTGCTCGAACGATAAAAACTTTGGTCCATATATCCAAAACTCGGAGTTGGGCTGTATGTTGAATTTTGTTGCCAGATCGGCTGGATTTAATTTCGAAGGAACCCAGCGCCAATCAGTGGCGCTTGTCGTCTCAGGCACTTCGCCTATGCGATGCATTACGTATGGCTTAAAGTTTTTGGGGTCCATGCGCAGCCACTTTAGGACCGTTTTTGAGTCAGACCACCAAAATCGAGCATGTATCGGCACACGCAGCGCTGTTGTGACGGTGGTTGCCAACCTCACGCCAATTACTGCGGCTTGCAATTCGAGCCTCGGTATAGATAATGGCTTCAATGGGGCAACCTTTGATTTAGCAGCAACTATGATGGTGTCAACTTTGTTACCGAGCTGAGTTCGTATATAGCAAATGGCGGCATATGCATACTCGCCGGCATCCACAAACGTGTGGAGTTGGTTATACTCAGAGTTTGTCATGAGGGGCGAGTAGCAACGCGGAATTGTTGTGACCGATATTGCTGGCAATAGCGTCTTCCAAAGACACCATTGGTTGTAGAGCTGTTCTGGCAGCGGATTGTCCCAGCCGATGCAAGATCGCCATACTTCCTGCAACAGTATTTTCAACCCGATGGTGTAATGTGCCAAGAATCCAAGAGGATCGAAAATCGACATCAAAATCTGTAGGACCTCTCTTTTCGTCGGTACCACGTTGCTTTGCAAGATATCTCGTCGCATTTTAGAGAATCTGCAAATAAACTTAAAAACATCATTATCTGGATCCCAATACAAACCTCGTATTTTTTCCGTATGACCCATTCCCTTAGGTGTTTGAGTGGCAGCGATATCGTCACTGAGTTGTTTGAGTACTACGGGTGCGTTCGACGCCCAATTCCGGATGCGAAATCCTGCTCCAGCGTGAATTCTTCTAACCTGCATCGCTAGTTGCACTGCTTCGTCTTCGCTATCAACGCTATCAATAAAGTCGTCGACGTAGTGGTACTTTTGTATGGCTTCGACGGCTCGAGGAAATATTTGCTCGTATTTTTTAGCGTTTTTGTCACGGACGAAGTGCGCGATGCATGGAGCGCAGCTAATACCGAAGGTGAGCGCCTGCATGACGTAGATGTTCGGATTTTGCAACTCCTCGTGATTGTCGCTCCACAGAAAACGTTGGGCATGCATGTCAGCGTCCCTAACGTTTATCTGGTGGAACATTTCAGCGATGTCTCCACAAATAGCCACTCGACCGATCCTGAATGCCATTAATACATCAGTAAGCGAATTAAGAAGATCCGGACCGCTAACGAGAAAATCGTTGAGGGCAACACCGTTAGACTTGGCAGCCGCGTCCCACACAAGCCGCACCTTTCCGGGCTTATTAGGATTGAGCCCGATAAAAATCGGTAGATACCACATACGATCCACTGAGATATTTATTTCGTCTATTGAGAGCTTTCTTGCATAGCCCTTAACTAATAAGTTGTTAATTTGTTCTTGCATGTTGCGTCGCAGATTCGTATCTTTGGCAAACTTCCTTTGCATACAAATAAAGCGTTTAAATGCGTTGTCATAACTGGTAGGCAGCTTTTGCTCATCTTGCTTCCACAATAAGCCAACTTCGTACCGCGCATTGTGTTGACGACACGTAGAATTTAATATCTGCAGCGCTCTTTGGTCATCGGGAGACATTAGCTTTTTGGGTTGTGAAATTTCGAGATTGAAATACTGCTTCACTTCTTCATGAAGACTTTCATACTTTTTCTCACAGTCGCATAAATGAATATTCAATTTCTGTGGGCCAGAGCGATTAGCACTACTCCCTTGCAATGTCCATCCTAGGCGACACTTAGTAGCAATAGGCTCGAACCAGTCTCCTTCACGAGTTTTTATCGGTACGGCCAGCTTCCAGCAGTTGGCTCCTATTAGGATGGTTGGCTTAGCGTTTTCGTACGATTTTATAGGGGGCCGCGCAGATATGAATACCTCTCCGCAATTTTCTCCATATTTAGCGACTGGCTAGGTAGACCAAGTTGCTGGACCGTGTGTACTTCGTTTATATTGTATTTCGTGCCGTGATCTACATTAGAGATTTCTATCGATGTTCTAAATGAGCCATTTTCGATTCGCGAGTTTTCGCCAGTCCAACGAAGGAACAACGTTTCTCGTACTCCACAAAGACCCAACGAATCGTAGATTTGCTGTTCCATCAAGGTGACGGAAGATCCTTCATCTAAAAAGGCGAAGGTATCTACTGATTTACAATTAGAATAAATGCGTACAGGTATAATGCGGAAACAAGGTGAAGTCTCTTCATCGACATCAGTATGAGTATTCCCCAGCTGCTTGTTAACTGTTAGAGACGGAGTATTTCGTTCTGACTGAACTGCCGGTGCATTACTTAGTTGCGGTGTGCTCCTGTGTAGAAGCGCATGATGTTTTGACTTACAGCCATCGATACCGCATTCTTTATTCAAGAAGCATTTGCGACGGTGAGCGTTAAGGCATTGACGACATAATTTGATTTCCTTTACTACATTCCATTTACGTTCTATGCTGAATTTTTTAAATTCGTCGCAATTCTGGATTTTGTGGTCATCACATTTACATCCAAAACATGATGCCTTACTATAATTGACCGTCCGTAACGATTGCGTATGCATGTTAATAGAAGCGCTTTTTTTGGAAACACATGGCGGGACCACTTTACTTGCAGCTTCAGCGATTAGAAAAATCCAATCACTAAACGCCTTCATGATAGGCACTCGTTCGTCGCGTAGCTGCATAGCCCAATTCAATTTGTGTTGATTAGGCAGCTTATCAACAAATTCTCTTACCAACATCGGATTATTTAAGTGTGCTTTCATATGACAAGCCTCCATGGTAGAGCAGATGTTGCGCACACCTAAGGCGAATTCAATAAAACAATCGAGCTTTTCTTTTGGCGGTGGAATACGCCGGGCTCTCTCGATGAGCGATTCAAGTATATGCTCCGGTCGTCCGAAGCACATTTTGAGCGTTTGAATTATTTCGGGAACCATTGATGGTAAGAGAAGTTTACAACGTACCATCTCTAGCGCTTGCGTTTGAATTATTTCGGGAACCATTGATGGTAAGAGAAGTTTACAACGTACCATCTCTAGCGCTTTGCCCTTGAGACTCTTTTGCAAGCGCATGAGATTCTCCACGTTCGTATATCCCGCAACTTCTGTCCTGTTCCCATAATTACTTATGAACAGCGGCCATTCGTCGGGATTTCCATTAAAAAACGGTAAATCTCTCGGAATCACCTGTCTAGCTGCAAGCTGTGAAGAAGTCGGAGTGGCTGTGAGATGATTTCCAATGAGCGAACCACCAGTTTGACTCAATATTTCATATTTCCTGTGCAAATATTTCTGCTCAATTTTCTGCTCCTCTTCTAAAAGCTCTAATTCGAGCATATGTTGATGAGTGTAATTTTCGCTGCTTATTGGAACGGCATTGTTACTTGTTGATGACATGCAATGTTGCCCAACATGTTGCCGGCAGCCCGTAAACATTGTCGCTGGCCCAATCTCGTTTTGACGTGCGGCGACCTGCTCAACGGATGCAAACGTTTTCGCTGGATGTAATATTGCAGGGATTGCATGATGCGCCGTAGAGGTGACGATATTTGACACTGACTTCGGTGCCATTGGAATTATATTCTTATTTACCAACGATGAACTTGGCCAATCTGTTGGTTGTTGAATATCCATATTTATTGCGGCCGAAGAAGTGTAACCAGGTGGTTCAATACTGGGTGAGGATGACGCTCGTGGTAGTGCTGACATCGCTGTGGACGTCTCGGTACATGCTGCTGGAGGAGCAGAGGTGCTCGTCGCAGTAGAAACTGGTTGAGGGGTCTCGCAAATATTGCAACTCCAGCTCACATCCGCTATTACACTCGTTACCCCGACACAACCGTAATGGTACCACCGGTCACACGAATCGCACTGTACCATTTTGTCATTGTCTTCCCGAATGCAATTTTGGCAGCTATAATCTTTTGGCATTTTAACTTCACTTCGCGGGTTTCTCGCGATTGAAAATATTTTTTAAAGATTTGTTGCCGTCGAGACGACTTTAATAGAAAAAACACAACTTTTTTAGCGAACTTTAGAACTTTATTAAATATACGTTTCTTCGCGTTACGCTTTAAAAAATATTTGTGAGCTTGTCGCCTCTTTAACTGTTCATATGCAAAAAAGACCATACCGTTCAAATTCACTGCGATATATATAGCATATCAGTACAATAGAGCAGATGTACATAAGCTCGTACCTAACGGTGACCATTTATACATATATATACAAGCGAATAAAATAACTCAATTGTGAAGTCTATGCTTAAGATAATTTACAGTGTTGTAATATTAAGTATTAATTTGGAAATATGCTTATATTTAGCGGCAACAGCCGTATTAATTTTGTTGGGATGCCCATTTCAGACATTGCAGCAAATAGACAGTTTCTTCTCGTGCTATCGAAAGTGGATTTGAAGACTTTAAAAAGACAGTGTGAGTATTTTCTTATCTCTCGGGTCTTTTCCAAGATCTGGCGTATCGTGAATATTTGGTCAATGACAGATTTGGCATGTTTAAAGCCAATCAAGTTTAAGGTTCAATCAGTTCGTTCACGGTGTGCTTCAGTCGTTCACACAATATGCTCAAGACAACCTTGAATGCTATGCTAAGGAGACTGATCCCGCGGTTGTTGGCGCGTATTGCAGGGTCGTCCTTTTTGTGGATTGGGCAGAATACACTTAAAATCCAATCAGCTGGCATGCGTTCATTTTCTAAATGAATAGCTCTGCTCTATTGCCGTTCGAGTTTCGTCCATGTCGGGTAACGGTACTTCGACTCCATCTTCATTGATTGGAGGTTCGTGTTCATCATCTTCGATGTTTTCCGCGCAACTGTCATTAAGCAGCATGAAGAAGTGGTCCCTCCACAGTTTGAGTGTTCCCTGGATGCCAGTCATCAGGTCGCCGTTTTAATTCCTACAGGAAATTGACCCAGTCTTGAAACCTTCTGTAAGCCGCCGTACATCCTACAATATTGTCTACCGATTTCGAAAAGGCCTTTGATCGCAGTGCTGAGCCAACTCGCAGTTTGGAAGGTTGGTCTATAGGTTTTTATTATAGTAAAAGTATTCTGAAACATCGTCAGCTTCGGGTTCGCGTTAATAACATTTTTTTCCGGGTCAAATTCCCTAAAAAATGGCATCCCAAGGCTCCACGCTATCAAGAGTTGTATTTATTATTGTTTTCCATAAACTTGCTGTTACTTGACTAAATACTAAGAACATTAAACTAACTATGTGCGCTGACAACGCGATAATCTACACTAATTTAAAAAGAAGTTTATCAAAAAGTACTCACAGTGTTCAAAAAATGGGGTTTGCACTCGGAAGCATCTATGTCCATTTTTTAAAGAGGTTAGCTGTAAATATCCGCAACTAATTTCGACGATACTGTAATACAATCAGTCAATAACTTAAAAATTATAGAAATATACATATACATATTGCGATAATAAATTCAGTTTTAAATATCAATGTGTTGGTATCAAAAAAACCTTTACCAATGGCTGTACATAAAATATATATGTGTATATAATATTCTTAATAATATTATAAGAGCTATAATACTCTCAAAAATCGTCTACGGCCTGCCGATCTACGGATGGTGTGCGAACACAAATATAAAGCAATTGGAATCCCCATCACCAATACAATACATATTGGGCGAAAGCGGTTTACTATCATTAAAAGAAAGAATTTACGAATCTACAATCCGACTTCTTCCGATACTGCAGAACTCTCCGAACGCTGAACTTCATAGAACATCAGTTATGACGGCAAAACCCAAAAGAAATTTCCGACTCAAGTCTACGCTTCGTCGCTGCATTTGTTCTGGTAAAACTTTGAATATACATTTTCAACTAAACGACCAAAGTGATAGCAAAAAAATTTTACATCGGCACATGCATGTGAAAAGATGCACATTTTGGAGAAACTTCGAGCACCGATACGCTAACTTTAATCCTTACTTACTTACTTAATTAGCGCTATAACCGCTTAAGCGATTTAGGCCGAACTTTTCCTACAATTTGTGGTGTACGTCTTGATGTTGTAACACAAATTGAGGGAGCTACAGTTTTACGCCCACTCCGAACGGCGAATGATTTTTGTGAAAAGTTTTTTCATGGCAGAAATACATACGAAGGTTTGCCATTGCCTGCTGAGCGGCGACCGTTATTAGAAAAAACTTTTCTATAATTTTAGATTGTACTTGTACCGCCCAGGATTTGAACCCGGGACCCGAGATGAAGCGCACACACGCTACTCACTCGGCTGCTGCGTCCCCCAACTTTAATCCACTTCGAAATAAAATATCTACCCCAGCCATACCCCACGGCCTCAAGCAACTATCTTTACACGTTTGAGAATCGGTCAAACGCAAATAACACATCAACACCTCCTCACCGGAAACTCTAAACCGACGTGCCTTTTCTGGCCCAACAGGCTACCGTATCACATCTTTCGCACCTAGCTTTAGAGAGTATAAGGCAAAAACAATTGATTCCTACTCAATACTAAAAATTATTAAAAACACTATCTTATGAAAATATTATATGTATCTATAGTTTTCTGGTACTATGTAATTTGCATAATAACATAAAAACTTATTCCCCTTATTACCTTGGAGTCGATGGCCAATTTACCAGAGAACATCAAACAATGAGAAGGTGCAAACGACTCAGGTCGAACATTTTTATTTATTTTCTTACAGAGCTGAAAGGTTTTGGCAGAGGAACGCTAACTAACATCTTCTGGCAATGTTAAAATGCTGCCAAATGTTAAAATGCATGTTGCAAAAGCGGAAAAATACACAAATTCAATGTTGCGGAAACATTATCTTGTTGATAGGTATTTTCCGAATTAAATACATTTTAAAAAGTAAAGAATTTATTGAAAATTTACAAATTTATAATGTAATATAAACGAATTTAATATAATGGATCCTTTTATTAAAATTTAATTTTATATTTTTTTCCTAGAAACTGATGAAGTGAAATAATTCAAATTTAATTTTATTTTTATTTAATATATTTTTTTAAAATCTTTTTTTTTTAATATTAAATAATAACAAACATAATAGTTTAATAAAATAATTTAATACAATTTCTTTATATTACACACCTTAAATTATTTAAAAAAATGGAAACATTTCAATAATTTTGTATATTCATTCGTAACGAAATGAAATCAGAACAGGAATGTGAATGAAAAAAGATTTCCAAAAATTTATGAAAGTTAATAAATATATTGTATTGAACTAAAAAAAAAAATCCATAAAAATTAGACATGGCACGAGAAAAAAGTTAGGTTTCGAACTATGGGGCTAAAATTCAAACGTGCAATATGATAATGCAGCCGGCGACTAAACGCACTAAGCCACAGCAGACACTTCATGAAGTTTGCTTATACGGCTATTTATGCAAACCATAGCAATGTGTGCGCAAAAAAGAAGAACAATTTACGAATCCAACTAAAAATGAAACAAAGAAGAAAAAGTAGTAACCCGAGAAAAAAACTGTTCTTTGCTTGCCAGCGGGGCAAGTAGAGACGGAAGAGGAGTTATGCAACCATTGTGGATAAGAGAAGGGTTGAAAGGGAAAGGGAACGGTAAGCAAAAGAATATTCTTTTCTGTTTTTCGGCAATTTTTGTGTCGATTCGCCAATTGCGCGTGCACGTGTACGCAAATGAATTGATGCGCATTTGGTCAGAAGTTCTAGAATGTTCTAGAATGTTCTAGAACATTCTAGAATGCCAGCAATTTATCAGACTACGTTGGCAAATTGCATTATTGTCTGATATTGCGGTATTGAAATTTTCAGTGACCGTCGATGGTTTGTAAAATTGAAGATTTTAGCATTTTTGTGTTCGTCGAGAAAAAGATCGTTGAGGGGAACATTTGCGTGCGCGGGGAGATGAAATGCTTGCGTTTATGAATGAACGGCATTTGTGTTTAGGAATACGCGCACGCGTTTATGAATGAATTTTTTGTTGTTGTATGTAGTTTCAGAAATTTTAGAATATTTGGCGCCGGAGCAGGCACAAATGCAGCTGCGGTTGTGATTGCGTTGTGATTTGATTTTCATCTAGCGTAGGTCAAGGTTGAATTTATGCACATGCACGTAAGTACATACATAGTATGTGAGTATGTACATATGTACATGGATGCATATGAATTTATGTACATAGATAGATATGTACATAGATATGAATACATATGGATGTGTGCATATATGATTGTATACTTGATGATATATTAGTTATTTATGAAAAATGTAGTATTTTCTGGAAGTATACACATTTATATCAATATACATATGTACATACATACGTATGTATGTACGCTAGGGCAAGAATTTGCAAAAAAGTAAAAATCTAAATAAATTTTAAGCCAAAAGCGCGTGACCAGGTTTCGATCTCGCGCAAAACGAAAGCATAAAGAATATTGCGATGCCTCTTAAAGCAACTGCACCACAGAACACAATTAAATTTATTGATCTGAATCGCTACTTGATTCAGTTTCCCGTGAATATTTTTTGCCAAGTCAAATTTTTGATACAAATGAACAAATTTATAATATATGTAGATCGCATATTATTTCGCATCTACAGAAAAAGGAAATCAACATAGGAAACCAAACCAAATATTAAATTGGAAGCAAACTCATAGTAATATTTATTATATGTATTATAAAAAATCATTTTAAACAATTTTTTTAATTAAACGAACATAAAAATTTAATAATCCATGTTTGTAAGTTAAAATATAAATATGCTTGGATATGTTATATTTCAATTTTTTTTTATTTTTTAAAATATTCATGATGCCATGATAAAAATACCATTTTATGATTTTTTTCGTAAAAATTCAACAAATAATTTCTTTTTTCAACAAATTTGTTCTTTTATTTTAAGTAATTTCTCCTGAAAATTTTTGAAAAATTTAAACAAGGGTTAACGATTTATTAATTTCATAGGTTGTAAAAAAAAATTCCATGTACACTTGCTTTTTTTTAATTTTGAAAAATATTCATAATGACTTGCAAGTAAAAATACTGCATAATGTGCTTTTTTTTAAATTTGTAATTTTAATGAAGTTAACGGAAAGTTTTAAAAATAACTATTTTTTTTAATAATTTTTCCTGTCAATTATTTTTGAAAACAAGATTTCAAATGTACGTACACATTTGTAACAATATTCCCATAAACATCTGCCACTTATCAACATTTCAGCAACAATTCAAACAGAGGAAAATGTTAATTCACATTTTTCATGCCTGTTAAGTCCTAAATTTAACATGTCGATTCCTTACCCGAAACCGTTCAGAATTCTTTTGGATCGAACCAAATTTTGCACCTTCTCATTGTTTGATGTTCTCTGGTTTATGTGTGTTGATTGTGTTGGTGCGCTATAGTTGAATCGAAAAGTGTGCCTGCGCGTGTGGTACACTGGATATGGTATTTACCCAAGAATGATATATTAATTCTTGGTATTTACCAGAAAGTTCTGTGTAAACCGAAGTACGAAAAATGGGATATGATCATGACGAAAATGCAAGAAGATCTGAAACAACACTTCGCAGCTCTGATTAGAGCGAAGACAGCGATTTAAAGTTTTCAATCCTGAAGTCGAAGTGTGCCGTCTCTAGATGATCTAGCACGGGCACCTCTTCGAAAAGTACACGCACATAATTGGTATCTAATACCGCATTTACACGACAAGCGAATCAAGTGTTTCGCTCTTTCAATTACGAACCGCGAATCACCCCGTTTACACGACACATTCGTGATTCATTTGGCATCTCTGTTTCTTGTTCTTGTTCTTTGCTTTTGTTTATTGTTTTCTGCTGCGCAATTTAACGATGGAGAAAAAATGTAAGTTAAATTCCTAAATTTTACATTATATACTTGAAAATTGTGTTGATTTATTCATTTAATCTTCCAGTAAAAAGAAAAAGTGCCAGCAATTGGGAAGAAATTAGCGAAAGGGCGCTAAGAGAGGTATGGAGGGAAAACATATCAGGATTGCGCGGTTGTCGGAAGAACAGCCACATAGTCTTGGAAATGGCGCAGGACTTGGAAAAGCAGGGATATGTGTACTCTGTGCTGGAGATAAAAAACAAGATGCATAACTTGACGTCACGATACCGGTAAACATTTATGATTTGTGCTTTTAAGAATATTTGGAACTACAAATGTCCCGAACCTCTGAGAGATTCTTAAACAACCTTAAACATTAAGTTCTTCCATTTTAACCTTGTAAATATCCCTCTTAGCATCCTTTACTTCATTCTCATTTTCTATCTTTCCACAGAAAGGAGAAACAAAAGATTGGGCCAACAGGCGGTTCACCATCAAATTGGAATCTTTTTGAGGAAATGCAAAACTTATTGGCTCCATATAAAAGTTACAATACAGAAGGGCTATTGGTCGACAGCATAAATAGTATGTACTTACATCAGTTATTCAATTACAAGGATAACATTTCAAATGATTTATTTTTCAAGACATAAACTCCCAGTCATTGTGCTCTATCTCGAGTTCACCATTGTCGTCACCGCCAGCATTTGTAGCTTCACCGCTGCCATCAATATCCATTCCCGCCACTTCGCCGCTGCCATCACCACCCATTCCCGCTTCTTCGCCGATGCCATCACCACCCGTTCTTATAACCTCACCGCTGTCATCACCATCCATTCCCGCTTCTTCGCCGATGTCATCACCACCCGTTCTTATAACCTCGCCGCTGTCATCTTCAAATACGTCGGATTCATCGGCACCATCGACTTCCGCTAAAGCAAAAAAAAGAGGAATTAGCTAATTTACAGAAAAGGGTGGAGAGAAATATAGAAGCCATTCAAAAGGACATTAAATGTACTTCCGAAAAGTTTATTTCCATTGAGGAGGAGAAAAAAGACATTTTAAAATCCTATGTGGAGAAAGAAGCTGAGGTGCAAAACGCACTAATAGAGTTTCTTAAAAGGCCATAAGTTTTTAAAACAGAAGGGATTCGGAACAGTATATCACACATATATTTTTAAAGATATAACATGAAAAACCTTTTAAATATTGTTGAAAAATCAACGTTTGTACACTTTAGTCCATGACTGTAGTTTGAGCGCTGTTTTATGCACATGTGCTGTGTGGTTTCGATAAGTATTGTTTGATCTCAGTGGATTAATTTTTAAGTTTGTTTTTGTACGCTTCCTTGAAGGAACTCTTATTTTTTAACTTACACTATGTGTAATAAATGAAATGAAAATTAAAAAAAATAGGTAGAAATTGCGTTTCTTATTCCTTCCGGATTGTTTCTTTGTTCCGCTAGTACCACTATATTTTCAGGATACGCTCGATGTGATTCCACAACTTGTAAAGCTTGAACCCACTTTTCATTTATTTTGTCATTGTGTTCGTTTAAAAAATTGTGGAGCACGCAGCACGCTAATATTATGGCGTTTGCTTTTTTTATAGAGTTATCTAGACCTTTGCCAATGCGCCTGAAACGAGCTTTTAGATGTCCAAATGCATTTTCCACTACTCTGCGAGATTTAGATAATCTAGATAATCTGTAGTTAAAGAGCTTTTGTTGGCGGCTTTGCGAAATATGAAAGGGATGCGGCTTCATTAAATTGTCACTTAACCGAAATGCTGAGTCCCCAATTATGAATACCGGAACATCCACACCCGAAATCGTTTTCTTCAAATCGCTCAAAAGAACATATTCATCTAATCGTTGTTTAAGTGAAGATGTTTGAAAAATTTGAGAATCATTGCAGCGTCCAGGGCTGCCTGAGCTGACGTATATAAAACGGCACCTGGAAGTAACCATACATTTCATAAAGGAACTATTGAAAACTCCGAGTGCTTCTACCTTGCGTCCACTAACGCTAGCAATACGATTGAATACCATCCCTTATAGTTAAAGTAGTCTGTTGCGTCTTCTTTGGGTGGGTGAATTTCAATATGACAGCCATCTATGAACAATTTAATTTAGTAAAAATAAAACAATATTTACTGTATTAAAATATGTTTACCAAGGGCTCCCATGCATTGGGGAAATCCGAGTGCTTCAAACTCTTGCACCAAGCTTCCAATTTTGTCTTTGTCAACGGGAAGTTTTTTAAATATATTGGAGCCAAAACTCTCCAGACCTCATTGCAAAAACTCATGCCAAACATATTTGCGATTGTGCGATACTCGGCAGATGATCCTAGAGCATATAGAGCTATAGCAACTCGTTTTTCCAATGGTATCGCTTCACGCATATTTGTGTCACTTTTTCTAAAATCTGGCAGTAGTTCATTTAGTTTATAAAAAAGTTGACGGCTCATTCTGAAATTGTTTTTAAAAAAAACTTCATCAACTTCATGGCAATCTTTTTCAAAAAAGGATTGAGTTCGTTTCTACAAAAATATAAACACTTTCCTTTAAAATTTGTTCAAGTACATCCAATTCTCCCAAATACTTACCTGTTTCCAAATTAATCTTCTTTCGGATGCAAGTGATCCGTTCAGAGTATACAAAAGATGCAATTGCTCCAAAAGCAGCAACTGCTTTTGCTGGAGATGATGTAATACAGCAGAACATAATTTTGCCTCTTCAATCACTCTATTTGTAGCCAACAACCTCCTCGACATAATTATTTTCTTCACAATCTCAATTTTTGAACCCATTTTAGTATTTAATTGTTTCATTGTTTGCCAAATTTTTTGTTTTGTTTTGATAGCTGTCTATGTGTTTTGACAGCTATTTTCGATACATCTTCGATTAAAAATAGAGACAACAACGATTTTTTCTTGATCCGCAAAGTGATTCAGATTGAATCAACCACAAATGAGGTGATTCGCTCACAAAATTTTGTATGGCGAATCATGTTGATTCGGTTCGTAATTGGGGCGCCAATCACGAATGAGAGAGCCAATCACGAATGGGAGAGCGAATCACGTGTCGTGTAAACATCGTATAATGCCTAATGTTGTTCACTATCGGAGAAAAAACAGAGCAAGTCTTTCCAGACTGGTTCCAAGTCTCTGGCGTGTGTAGAGAATGAGATTTAAACTTTAAGATGTTTTAATAATCGTCTTTTTATTTAAATACTCAAAGTAGTTGTCGCTCGATGAATTAAAAGCCATAAGAAGTCAGAAGTCAGGATATTAAAATTAAAAAATTGTAAATTGTATGTTTGGAACCAACAACGTCAGATGAATCGTTTCTTGAGGTTAGTAAAACTTTTGAGTAAGATTTTCGATATCGTTAATTCGGCGGTATAATATGTCTTGAGTCATACATTACCGGGGCTGGTCTGACCTCCCCAATTGATTAGGTCGTGTGAGAAAATGTTGTTACACGTATGACAGTTTCAAAATTCTGATTTAAATTATACTAATTTTTATTATTATAAGAACAATAATGAGCCCAACGGTTACCCTCTTTCTCTCTAAATCGGCAGGAGGGGGGTAGTCCGCAAGACGCACGGATCTTTTTTTATTTAATTTATTTTTTATGCCGAGTCGTCAATCATTTATAGTTGAAAACTTGCCACAAACATCGGAAAGGTTCACTTAATTCCTCATGGTATTACACTGTTTTAAATAAAGAGGTTAAAAGTGTCTTGAAACCCGAGAAGGAACATTAAATCTAATTTAATAGATCCTCTGAGTAGTTAAGCCATAAATATAATGCCTTGCATTTCTCTACGGCTGGAAAGGGTAGGAAGATTTTTGTTTTTGATTAGTGTAATGGGGGAAGATTAAACCGAGAATCCCATGGAAAATCTCTTAGGACAAAAATAAGAATTGTTTTTAAGTTGATTCCAGCTGACTATGTGATCTTGATAATGCGGGTTCCAAACTATCGAACCGTATTTTAGTGTCGGTCTTGCTAATGTTGTAAACAGAGTTTGAGTTACATATGGGTCCTTGAATTCTTTAGGTCATCGCTTTATAAAGCAAATACACCTCTAACCTTGTTGGCTATAGCAATAATATGATTATTAAAATTAAGTTTTGAGTCCATTGTAACACCCAATCCACAAAATCATATACTTGATCCATAATGTAGTTGTTTATTGTGTAAGTAGCAGGCTGAATAGTTCTTCGTGAGAAGCTCATATATTTACATTTTTTAGGCTTGAGTACCATATAATTAACATTGCACCAACTAACCAAGCTGTTTATATCTGCCTGTAATAAAGATATTTCTTCAAGCAAAGCGTATGATTTAAAAAGTTTTACGCCATTGGCATACATTAATATATTTGAATTTTTAGTTTTTGTAAATAATAAGAACATAATCGGGTCTAGGTGGCTGCCTTGAGGAACTCCTGAAGACACATCAATAACATTGGAGGACTATTTGAGTTCTATCTAGTAGGTAGGAAGAAAGGCTGATATAAGTAATCAGCAAATTTTTAAAATAGCTTGATGGGATTAAATCAGGTTCATATCTAAACAATTCTTTTAAAGCTTTTAGGTAACATAACACATCAGCATAAATTACTGGAATATGAACTGAAATATTGTTAAAGTTTATATGGATGTTTGCAAAATGGTACATTGACTTTAGTGGAGTGATTGGACTTAAAAAAATGAGCAAATAGATTCGCAATATCTTCGTTGTCACTCGATACAATACTCTGATATTTCATACTTACCCTAGGCTTCGTTTTTACGAAATCATAAAATAAGTTGGGGTTAGCACTAACTTGCGATTGTGAGACTGCGAATTTTTGGAAGATACAACGTTCCCATCATTTAACGTAGCTGGTATCTTTTTGAAAGGGTCACAGTATAGGAAAGTAATTGTCAGAACTTTAAACTCGTGTGAAATATCTTTCATTTTTGCAAGGTAAATAAGCGCTAGCTGCTAATAAATTTAAATTTAAATAATTTAAGAGTTTTAAAAGCGAATACAACGCTAAAAAATCGGATCGTGCGCATGCTTGCGATTTCGAAGTTAAATCGCAGCCTTGACGCTGCACATCGTCTTCATATAATTTTTTATTTTTACCCCGCTGTTACATGATCAAATTTTCATTCAAGTTGCCTATCAATTTACCGATTCACTCTCACTTTTCGAACTTGATAGTCAAGTCGATCAGCTGATCACATAGGGTTTGTAAATAAATTTTGTTTAATATAGTAAAGTGTTGCTATTTATGGAATTATACAAAAAGCATGAAAATGGTACCGTATCGAAGGAATGATATCAAAGTAGAAGCTTATGAATAAATTTCTGCTTAACTGAAAATGTCGGTAAAAGATGCGTATTTTCTTTATTTCTTGCAAATCTTTCAAATAAGCGGAAATGATAAAAGTGCTTATTTGGCCTCCAGATGGATACTACGAGAAAATTAAGTTGTTTCCTTGATGACGGCATCTTGAGAGTAAAACTTACTATCAAATTGCTTGCAGCCTACGTCATAGCATCATACGTCACTGCGTTCAAGTCAACCAGCTGCGCACGTAGTTTAAGCAAATAAATTTTCGTGTTTACTTGTACAAAGAATCTTCCGCAATAAACGTTTTATCCTTTTAAATACAAATTTTGATGCAGTTTCAAAAAAAAAATAATTGTAAGGAGTATGTACGAAACTTGTTACTAATAATGCTTTTATACAATACTTTCTTACAACTTTTCGTTTTTCCTCCTTTTGTATTGAGTAGTTTATTTCCTGCGAGAATTTTTGGCTTCTTCTTTGATTACGGAATCTTGAAACTAAAATTGACGTGCAGCCTACGTCGCAGCTGCTAATCCAAATGAATTTTGACAAGGAGTATGTGTGATCAACTTGAGAACCATTTCTTGATCATGTAATTTACAGTATTCGTTCACAGGGGTTTGTTCACTTACGCGCAAATTTGCATTTTTACCTGATATAGTTCGTAAAACGCGGGAACAAACCATGCTACATACACGCTATTTGCATTCGACTACAATCGCCTCGTTTAAGCAGGCCCGGCAACTTTTTGGCGTTCAACGTCCCATTCAATTTTTCAGTCGATTAATCGCCGGAAAAATGGCCGCTAAAACGTACTATTAAAACTTCTTTTTACGTTTGCGTTCTCACTTTTCAGGTCTGCCGGCAATTTGATTGCCGAGTGAAACAGATGATCACATAGTTCTTGCAAGTGCATATTCGTGTTTCCGTGTGCAAAGAATCTTCCGCAAATGGGCAATGACTAAACTTGATAAAAATTACGTTTCATGCTTTTGCATTTATAAACGTTTTTCCAGAAAAAAACTAATCGCAGTGGGCATTTACTTTACCTTGTTACTAATAAAGGTTTCTTCCAATATTTTCTTGCAACTTTCCGTTCAACCTCACATCGCATGGCGCAACTACTAACGAGTATCGATACACTGAGCGACAAAACATGATGAGGTTACAAAAGGCCCTGAATGGTAAGGCAAGGTAGAGTTGCCTGTTTTCTTATTCGCAGCGGTAATGTTAGTCGAGATTTGGAATTTAAAAAAAGTGTTGTAGGTCGGATCTCCTCGTCAAGAACAAAATCTCTCGCCTATGCAACGGGTGAAATTGGGCATGGGCGCGGCATTCTTGGGCATACATCCGCGACCAACTGTTCAGCATCCTAGTGAGGGTTGCAAGATAAAGCACGCGTTGCTAGTACTATTTATATCAACGTGGTCGATCAAGATCAGAAAAGCGTTAGATATTTTTCACTGCAGCTGAAGCGCAGGAGTTGCATGGTAACGCGTGCAATATGTGTTCCGATAATTACGAACTAGAACGTTGTTGTCAGCTTTTAGATCTTCCTCACAAGCAAAAATGGTATTTTGATCGAGAAACACGTCTGTGTTTCAATTGTCTGAAATCTGGCCATTGAGGTGGTCCATGTCGTCGCAAACACGAGGGTGTCAACGCAATGTGCGATAAGAAATGGCACGCGATTCTGCACGACATTCGATCTCCGCTAGAAGAGCGCGACCTGCAACTACCGTAAATACTATCAAATGTCGAAGCATCTCCCTATAGCCAACAGTTGTTATTCAAAATGCTACTAGGTAGACTGTTTGCGAACGAGACGTGAGTCAATTGATATGCACTCCTTGAAGAAGAGTCGTCCCTGAGAATTAACCTTCCAGTGGATCGGCAATAATAAGGTAACAGAGTCTTTCGGCAAACATATTGAACCTCAGGAAGATTTAAGATCACGCGCCATACTAGAAAAGGCTACAGTTCGTATCTGCGTTAACTACGAAACGAGGCTGCTCTGGAGAGCCGATGGAGATATAACGAAATACGCACAAGGGATGGGGGATGGGAGATTACTAGCACTCTAGAGTCAATTTAAGAGTGACCCAGAGTTTGAGCGCGAGCACATCGAAATGATGAGGCGCTATCTAGCGAAGGGATATGCCATGAAACCCACAAAAGTACAGACGTTGCGAAAGCACCTACGGATAATATATTAATATTAATATAATAGGATATCTTAGTACAGCACACTGCGAAAAATAAGAATGATAGTGAGTTTTCCGATATATTTCCCAACACCTTGAAATAAAGATTATGTATATGATTTTGTCCACTAATTTGCAGACGAGGAGGAAGCGGTGGGAATAGCAAACTAAGTGAGATGTGAGGGCGAATTTAACTTGAAAATGTTTATATCAAATTAGAGAGTGGTCCTCCTTTTTCGATCCTTTTGATCTTACAGCGTATTACGTGGTCAAGTCGCATTTGCTATTGCAAATGGTTTGACGAGTGAGAACTGGGATGATGAAGCCCCAGTGAAGGTGGACAATTTTTGGAAGGAATGGCTAAATATGCTGCATCAAGGGGCGGACAATAAGACTTCACGCTGGTACCGTATTCTTTTCACAACGGGTGTTGGATAGAGAAAAGGAAGAGGGCTTTTTTGTTGATATCTCCTTTATCTTGCAGCGCGATTTTTTCACTCGAAAAGTGGTGTGTCTGATTGAAGTCGTCATGTGTCAGATGTCGACTGGAGATGGTTGCTATCTTCTTGCAGGCATTGTTCACAAAGCGGAACATGTACGCAGTCACGCCGATGGCTTGAGAGAACGAAGAGAAGTGGTGGTAGAGTGGTAGGCCTCCCCCTAGTGCTTTTTTGGAAGAGATGCGCTACACCCCCTTGACTTCGGCCGTGCATCCATGTAGCACGAAAGCTATTCCGGCCAATACCACCAGCGCGAGGAAGCATGATGGCGTCTCAAGCTAGGACCAACTGCGGGCCAAAGCTCTAGACGTGGCAAGTTCATGGTTTTGAACGGAGCGACCGCTGGGTAATTTGCTTTTTCCAAGACATCAAAAATCCCATGGAGCAAAGTTAACCCATCGACGAATTTCAATGCCACAGAGGGCTGGCAGATTTTCTGCGAATTGTTGTCACTTTAATAAAGCTATGGGCTTAGCCCATTCAACTTAATCAATGCCCTCAAGCCAAAGTTTTTGAAGTAGAACCTTCGCTTGAATAATTACTGGCGAGAGCCATCCTACTGGATTAAAAACTCGTGCACCAGAAGACAAAATTTTTCGTTTTGTGACGGAATTTGTTGTCGACGCTGGCTGAATGGTGTACGAAAATTTGTCATTTAGTGCGTTCCATCGGATTCCAAGAATTTTGGTTGTGGAAGCACTTTCAAATTTTCAAAAGTTGAAGTCAAGAAAATCCTTGTTTGGAAATTTTGGTTATATGGAAGTTTGATTGCACGTTAGCTTTTTTAAAATGAATACAACTGATTTTTGTGCTTTGATCACTTATACAAATGATTCAGTGGCATTGCCGATTTCATGACTTCCCGAGGGGATGTCGCCCGATACTTTTCAGTTTTAAGTATTGGGGAGTCAATGGGAATGTCGCTGTCGTGTCCTCTGCTAATTGATGTAGAGTACGGATAGCGAGATATAGTGTACAATTAACAACGAATGTGACAGTTTTAAGGTTATAATCGGTACTATGGCTTCGTGGATGCGTGGCTTCCATATGACCAGATCGAGATATTCTTGCAACACATTGTATTTAACTATACTTTTTTCTGAAGCGATCGGTTTGAGCTGGTATTTGGCAACTTGGCTCAGTAAGGATTTTGAATCGCTGCCACTTTTCACGGCTGATGGGAACACAATAGCCTTTATGCTTTGCATGGTTTTGGAAGCAGCCAGGACAATGTTTGGAAGAGTTTTAGACTACGTGCCCACTTCTGTCAGAGATTTCGAAGCTGGACTTTTCGAATGGAAATTTCAATCGTTGTGGAACTTTCGAAAATATGAAAGTCTTTGGTGAGCCTGGTCAATTAAGGCTCTGAGTTGAAACAATTCCCTTCATGTTCCAATGCGACCATGGCAGTTGAAAGAGGATTTTGCTATGATTGTCTGTGTGTGCCTGTTTGGAGCTGCACGGTGGAGTTGGAGCTTGATTGCACTTGTCCAGCGGAAGTTGTTGAGCTGCCAGTAGTGTGTTGCACGGAGGCTTCATGTATTGTCGAACTTGGGCGGCGAACTTGTGGCTTTGGGTTGATGTAAAGCAATGAGTTGTGTTGACACTGCGCACATGACCACTTGTTTGGACATTCATTCGTGCTTTGAGAATTATCAAGGCAGTTTTTGCACAGCTTTTCGTGTAGAGAGGGATTGTTCCCAAAGTCATAGTTTGGTTTCGGGCAATTTCGATGAGCATATATACACTAGAATGGGATCCCAACTGTCTGTACGAACGTCTTAAGAATGGAGCATTGACAGACAGTTGTTTATTGCGGTTTGGAGCCTTTAAAGTTGCTCACTAGCTTCTGATTGAACAGTAGGCAATTTCATTTCAACCAAGATACATTTGTTTTCGTATCGTGACCGTATAGCTTCTCAAGCCAGGTCGAAGTTGTCATCGCTGAGCGGAATACGCCCGCTGTGGATATGCCCTCAAACGCATGCCATTCTTCATAACCTCCATAAAACGTCTCCTTGCCGCACTGGGACTTGAAGACATACGCTTACCTCTGCCGAGGTGTATTCCACGCGGGATGATTAGAGATATCTCAACGACACCACATCACCTTTTTGTGGGCACGAACCATCGCATATATAAGCACTTGAATGAAACCTCTATCATAACCGACTTGCGCCAGAAGTACTGGAATCATCGCATTCGTCAATTAGTGCAGAAGGCAAGTAAAAGATGTCTGAAATGTCAGATTAAGTAGGTAAGTCCCGAAATACCACACATGGAGCAACTATGGGATTATGACAGATAGACAAACAGAGAAGCGTTGGTTATTAACATTTCAGACAACGCGCGTTATCGGTTTTGAAAACATAGCTGGGGGAATACTTTTCAGATCTGTGTCGCAGGACTAAATGATGGAGAACGGGGAAGCTGCTAACCGCTGAGGGAAAAAAATTTGGTGCTGGTCTATGACGCTCGCTTGCATCCTTACAAGTAGTCGCTGGGATGAGTAATTAGCTTGCATCTTGGCAAAGATGGAGATTTGTGAATCAAACTTCGGATAGATTCACGGATCCGGGATATAAAGAAAGATAAACGCCAATTTCTTCTTATTTTTCCAGAGGAAAATCAATTCGCATTCCACCTCGGTATGGCGTCATTTGTGCAACGGATGGAACACCGACGCGCTCCCCAGGCGCAACAGAGTCTCGACAGACAAAGTAATTTTTAACAAATCCCAAGCGTCGGAAAAGTTTATAGATGGGTAAAAAATACCCTCTATCACCCCATTTTCAAATATGGTAAAAAAAAACGTCGTACGCAATTATTTGCCCATCTCTGGACATTCGACTATTTCCAAAATGTTCATAATACAGTAGTATACGTCATTGCGAATTCAAAACGAATTGGCTGAACAGCTAGACAATTCAACAGTATGCACAATGAATGACAACGCTCCCACCATTACTATGTACAATGCAGAGAAAAAAAGGTGAAGACAAAAGCACTTCCGTTACTTCGTACTTGCCTCGTTTGCCGAGCTTTGTGCTGTAGCTGTTGCAGCGAAAATAAAACGCCCAAGTGCAGTTATCACCTTCCTTTTCTTCTAGCTGTTACTGTGCCAGGGACCGCAATCAATCATTTTTTAACGATTTTCGCATCAGGAATCAGCTGTTGTTGTTAGCTAGTCGATTACCGGAAACTAAAAGAAAAAAAATTTTATGTTGTTAACTCAATCGAGAAAAGATTAACTCGTGATTTCAACTTAAATAAAAGAAAAAATTTAAACATGAGGAGTCTATGCCAACCACCATATCTAACATTCAATTAATGTGCAAATGATAAAAGCAAACTTTTATCAAGGATACAAGCATAAAAACAGAAGTATAGTTTAGTTTTCATAATGAGGAGGCATGGTGAAACAATGAATCATATATTGAATCCGTTACCCGATGAATGCCGGCTTACGGATAACTGACTGGCTCATGGATATTCCCCACTGGTCACTTACTGGTCGTTGATAGGAACCAGTTACGAAGAATCTTAAAATCGCTAGTATCTATCAATATAAAAGATAAATGATTCTAATTAAAAAAGTGTAAATAAGCAATCTAAATCCTAAATACGCTGGAGCACAACGCGAATTTTGAAAACGAAAACCATGGCATATTTGCAGGTGATTCCGAATATTCCTTGGAGTAGAGTTCATGACTATTCTACCAAATCACTTAGAAGAGCGTCCGAAATTCTGCTACAATAGAATATTGCAATATATAAAGAGAATTATATACGTTTGTAGTTTGAAATAAACTAGTGTCTTATTACACTTTAATGAAATATAATAAAAACGCTGAAATTTATATTTGGCATACGTTTGTTTTTTCTCTATTCCTATTTGTGCTTTTCGCTTATTTGACATTTATTTTGACAGAGGTGTCACTCTTTATCACTTTGAATAAATACAACGAGACAGCTGTTAAGTGTTGCGATGGGAAATATCCGTGATTTAAAGTTAGTGCATCACACTACAGTAGTGCGATTCACTAACTTATTTTAAAGATATTCGATTGGTTAACTCAACTTATCCAAAATTTTAAAGACCCTGCTATTCAGCAACCATTTTTTAACGATTTTCGCATTCGCCGGATCAGCTGCTGATGTTAGCTAGTCGACGACCGAAAACTAAACGACAACAAATTTGACGTTGTTAACTCAATCGAGAAAAGTTAAATTAGTGATTTCAACTTAAATAAAAGACAAATTTAAAATTTGGTAATTTGTTTTCTTGTAATTAAAAAAAGGACATTAAATAATGTCGTTTGAATATTCGGCATATGATTTATCACGAGGTGACGAAGGATCGACGTTTACTCCGGGATGTGGATAATCCCTTTCAACAGCATTTCAGAAGCTGTATCGGTTAACTCCAAACTTGCCTGAATACCACGGTGTACTGAATACTGAAGGTGACGCCTTTAGAAGTACCGCTACTTTGGTTTTGCCGGGTTTGACAATTCTCAACTTCAACTAGACAAAGCTTTTTTCACAAATTAAGAAAAAGATACACTTTTTTTAGTATTTTGCGAATTTATTTATTAAATGTCTGCCTATAAATTCATACTTTTACACTTTAGAACAATTAGAACACGTTTTTCAATGAAATATTGGAAGTTGTTCAATTTTCTCTCTCCCGTATTCTTGTTTACTAAAGGCGAGATCTGTCATTTCACCGCGGGAAGGCGCAATATTGTATTCTATCATTCTTGGCTGAATACCCAATTTCTCAGCTTAACAACCAAACAAGAGGATCCAGAATAACAGAAAAATCGACTGAGAAACAGATAGCTTGTGTAATCTTTAACCCTGTAGGCAATTTTAAAGTTTACTTTTATATTGGTAGGTTCTAGCTGCTTCGCAACTGGTATTAATCCTATCAATGACCCGTAGGCGAGCAAAAGGGAATGTCCATGAGCTAGTTATCCGAAAGCCGGCATTCATCGGGTAACGGATGCAATCAATGATTCGTTGTTTCACCAGAAAGTGAGGTTTCCTATGACCCAAGTGAAACGCCAATCTGCCAAAGAAATGTTTGCTTCGGCGTCGTCTCCCTTCGTGGGATTCCACGCATATATCAATTTTACCACCAAGCAATCATGAGGAGGCTTATACCAACCACCACATCTACCATTCAATTAATATGCTAATGGTAAAGGCAAACTTTTACAAGGATCCATGTATAAAAACAGAAATATAGTTTAGTTTTAATATATAGATAAATTATTAAAATTAAAAAAATTAAATATATGTATGTAAATTCTAAATACGCTGCAGCACAACGCGAAGTCTGAAAACGAGAACCACGGCATATTTGCGGGTGATTCCGCATATTCCTTGGAGTCGAGTTGATTACTATTTTAACAAACCACTCAGAGGAGAGTCCGGAATTTTGCTACAATGGAACATTGCAATATATATAAAGAATTTTAAGTGTTTGTAGTTTGAAACAAAGTAATATCTATTTCACTTTAATGAAATATAATAAAAACGTTCAAATTTATATTTGACAGCAGGCATTCATTTGTTTTTTCTCTATTCCTCTATTATGTTATATGAGTCCTGCTAAATACAAGGCGATAAAAGTAGAGCAAAGCAAAGCGAAGCAAAATCATGCGCAACTCTAAACTTTTGTACGCTTTGGCAATCAGCTGTTATCATTCCAAATAGCAAATCGAACACATCTTTGTTCACCCTGACGTTTTCTTAAATGTCTCTGGATCGTTTGCATACATTTCGTCGAAAGATGCTGCAAAAAGACCTTTTTCATCGCGGTTTTGATAAAGTTTCCTAACTCATATACGACGCTTAGATTTCATTTGTCTCCGACTCTCGCGAATTTCAAACATTAGTAGCATAACTACTACTACTTCCATCATATCAGTAAAATACATTTTTTTATTCTATCTTTAAACAAAACACTCTGAACAAACACAAATCGCATCTCATAACAAACTACTAACGCAGAAACTGTCAAAGCGTTCTATGTAGCTGACCTTCTACGCCTCACGCTTTGTTGTTAAAGTTCGAACTGTCAAGCAAAGCGAGGAAAGTTCTATGTAAACGGCCCTTAAGCGTTGGCTTCGCTGAACACGCGTTAGACTGGGTTCAGACGGGGAAACTTTTGTTGCTTATTATCGGCGATTTCCCTTTTGGTGTTGCTCGTCGCGTTCACACAGAGTAACTCTGTTCAGGCAATTTTCTGGTATTTCATTTTATATCAGTTTCGCAAATTTCTGTACACTTCGCTTTAGCGGCATTTACCATTCTGATACATTTTGTGATTATAAGTAAAAGGTGAGTTGAAAAATGAAGTTTTAACATAATTTACGTTAGTATGTATAGTATATGCATACGCATGTGTATATTTAATCACAAAAAAATACGAACAAAATTTCATTTCCCAACTTACCGTATGTAATCAGTTAAAACTCAACAAAACTGCAACCACTGACAGAATTTATAAATGAAAAGGAATGTCAAATTTCTTAGCTGCCGACTGAGACGAATAAGGACACAAAGCGTGTTGCCCGAGCACGAGCAACTTGGTGGCCTTCCCCTTTCCCCGTCCCTCTCTCTCCTACAAGTAACGAGTAGCCGCGACAAAAGTTTCCCTGTCTGAACGTTGTCTTAGAAGTGTGCTTGTTACAATTGACAACTATTTTTTTATTGTCATCACCAAAGCGGAAATTTTGTAGTACAATTTGGATTTAAATTGTGCGTGTTTGAAAGAGTAATAAAGAAGTTTTTACATGTTTACTTGCGTCCGTTAGTGAAAATGTAATAAACTAATATCGATTCATATTAAATTTCATTTATAACCATCAGGTGATAGTCAACGCACGCATGGTCATTTTTAATGGTTGCTTTAGGAAAAATTAAGTATAAATAAATATATACGAAACTATTTTCTCCTTGAGAGCGCTCTCAAAATCCGCATTTTTTATAACATTTTCCAATGGTACCACCTCGGAAGAAATTAATATTGAGCTCTTCCAGATGACTTTGAGATTTTGCATTTTGAGCACTATCATTGAAATTGAAGGAATATAAATGCAATAAAAAGTTAAACCTAGTAAAAGGAAAGACAGGGTTTTTGAAACTAACAAAAAATAAGATAGCAACATAGCAAAGTTATTATCAAAGAAATTTATCTTTATTAATAATTAATACTGCCAATATAATTAATGGTCTGACATAATTTTATTTGGTGGACTAACTTTTCGCTTGTTAGCCCATGATTCGGTTTTGCTGCCAAGCCACAATCACACGATCCATTGGGAATAAATACATGTGAAAAATCTTAGCCCATAGACGTCAAAATTCGGCACAGCTGATATCGCCTGATGTAGCCATTCACAGCACTCTTGTGTCATTCTCTGAGGGAATTACTATGTTTGACAGTTAATATCGGCTATTTGTGACATTTAATACCAGCCGCCGCCATCGTGAAATTAGAAGACTTTTCACTTGTATTCATTCGCAATGACACGATCGTACGACGCACTTTTTGGTCAACCGACAGATCTCGAATTTCCTATGGTAATATTTTTGAAATGAAGTTTGTATATGTACATGTGTGAACAGAATTAGTTTTGTATGCATCATGCAAAGTTATCATACAAGATTTATTATGTAGTATCCTATTGTTGAAAATCGATATGTATTTCGTGGTAGTCGACTCTTATTCGAATAAAATCCCGCCATCTATTGTAAGGTTTTCGTTCCGTAGTAGTAACTGGGTACTGCTTTTACATTTGCTGTGCGCAAACAGGCTTGAATTTGCGATGGATGTTGAATTGCCTTTTAAAACCGAATACGCTAAAAGCGGCAGAGCATCTTGTAAATTGTGTAAGAATTGTATTCCTCAGGGTTCGCTTCGCATAGCGGCTTTGGTCCAGGTTCGTGGAAACTAAATATGTTAAGGTAAAAATTATTTACGTTCTTATTTTGTAGTCGGCGTTTCATGACGGTAGACAACTAATGTGGTTTCATGAAGACTGTTTTTTCAAAAAACAGCGGCCAAAGTCTGTGGGCGACATAGATAATTTTGAAAATATGCGTTTTGACGACCAGGAAAGAATCAGGTTGAAAGTTGGTAAGCAATCTAATTTAATTACGTATTTCTTTCGTATGGTTATGGTCTTTGAGCATACAATTTTTCTTTCATAGAAACCAGATTTAGTGTTGTCATTAATTAGCTTTACTACTACCCCGACTCGTTAGTACTCCAATATTGTAAAGTGTCAAATTCCAATAAGGAAATGTCGCAGGTTTTCAAAAGTTAAACGTTTTAGCGTTTTAGAAAATTTACGTTGGATGTATGCGACAATCGGGCGTTACGAATATATTTGCTTAATATTTCTTTGTTATGATGGGCGAAAAGTTGACTGAAGGTGGCACTGTAGAAACATTCCTCTTTGCTTTTGTAAACAAAGCAGAAGTTTTGAAGGGATGTTTTTACCTTTTCGCTTTTTATGGAAACAATGACCAAACCTGTGTAGATAGGTAGCAGTAAGTTATTTTGTACGGGGTACCACATAAGCTGCTATGGAGGGTAAAGGAAGAATCAAGGAGAATTCATATAAGGTGGTGTTATACGTACGAAAACAAAAATGTAAACTAACAAATTATACGCACAGTGACGGTATGATTTACAACAAAAACGTAATTTTGACGTAACATTCACCAAGCGAATTCAATCAGCTGCTTGATCAACTTCACCTTAAGTTGCCTTGGGGAGAATTTTCAATATTTTTACAGGCTTATAAAGGGGTTTTCAATAGGAACGCTACAAAAGTAGACCGATAGTGACAGCAAACGACGCCACATTTTTTCCCGCTCTTTTGACATTTCTCTTCAGTAAGGTTTGCCATTTCATCATGGAAAGATATACGATCCAACAACGAGTCGAAATTATTAAAATCTACTTCCGAAATTCGGAGTCAATAGCCTCAACTATAAGAGCGCTACGTCCAATTTATGGTCGTTGTTGTTGTTGTTGTAGCGGCTAGTCGCGCCCCGTAAAGAGCGGATTCACCCATGGTCGTTGTCGTCAAACTCATCTAGGGGGAGGCCCAGGAAACGTGCAGTTTCGCCAGGGTTGGACCAGAGGGAGAGGGGGGTTAGATGAGTGGGTTTGAGAGGGCATGTGAATAGGTGGTTGGTGTCGTGCGGAGAATCTCCACATGCCGGACATGTGTTGGGTATGTCGGGGTTGATTCTGGATAAGTAGGAGTTGAGCCTGCTACAGTATCCAGATCGTAGTTGTGCCAGAGTGACGCGGGACTCGCGGGGCAGCAGGGACTCCTCATCTGCTACAGGTGGTGGTTGGGCTCCGATGACTGCATTTGCCTGGCGGGAGTCAATGATGTTCGTGACTGTGTCTCTGTGGATGTTGCTTAGGACCCGCCGGTACGCCTCCGGATCCAGCGGTTGTGTGATGAGTGGCTGGATCTCGTCCTTTAGTTCTAGTAGATGTCTTCTAATGTGCCTGGGGGGCAGTTCCACGGCAAGCAGGTGCCCGTTTGGATGCCCCGAGCGGTGACATCCAGCAAGGAACTGCTTGCTGAGCATGAGGTTGTGCTCCTTAACTCGGAGCACATTGACCTCTTGGTGGAGATGCTCCTCAGGCGACATCAGAAGACATCCCGTCACCGTGCGGAGTGCGGCGTTCTGGCAGGTCTGCAGCTTCGTCCATTGTGTCCTGCTGGTTCCCGGCGACCAAACTGGCGCAGCATAGTTTATTACCGGCCGGCCAATCGCCTTGTATGTTGCCAACAACGTTTCTTTGTCTTTGCCCCAAGAGCTGCCGGCGAGCGACTTGAGGACATTGTTGCGGCTCTGTACTCTATTGGCGGTTGCGGTAGTGTGCGCGGAGAAGGAGAGCAGGCTGTCGAAAGTCACCCCCAGAATCTTCGGGTGGTTAACCGTCGGAATGGGGGTGCCATCGGTGTGGATGTTAAGATCCAGCCTGACCTCCTTCGTCCAGGTGGTAAAAAGGGTCGCCGAGGACTTGGCAGGGGACAGCGCCAGGTTTCTGCTAGTGAAAAATTGGGCAAGATCCGAGAGATATCCGTTCACTTTCAAACACAGATCATCAATTGCATTGCCGGTTGCCATTATCGAGCAATCATCAGCATAGGAGACAATCGTGACTCCCTCTGGCGGTTGAGGGAGCTTGGAGATGTAGTGATTAAACAGTAATGGGGACAGGACGCCACCCTGCGGTACCCCTAGTTTAATCCTCCTTGGTTTCGATGTTGTATCTCTAAACCATACCGATGATTGACGACCACACAGGTAATTCGCGGTCCACCGTTTCAGTCCCTGCGGGAGAGTTGATGATTCCACGTCAGCTAGTAGCGTGAAGTGGCTAACTGTGTCGAAAGCTTTCGACAGATCCAACGCTACTAGGACGGTTCTCTCGCAGGGGCGGTTTTGGTTAAGACCACGGTTCACCTGTGTGTTTATGGCATTAAGTGCTGTTGTTGTGCTGTGCACTTTCCGGAAGCCATGTTGATGCTTAGCTGACCCAAGGTGGTATGTATAGTACGGGAGGAGTAGGGCCTCAAGTGTCTTTACCACAGGTGAAAGCAGGGAAATCGGCCGATAGGAATCACCCTTGTCGGCCGGTTTCCCTGGTTTCAGTAGTGGGACCACCTTCCCAACCTTCCAGATGTCTGGAATGATGAGGGTGGCCATAGACAAATTGAGGATCCCGGTGAGGAACTCAACTCCCGCGGGGCCTAAATTCTTCAGCATCAACACGCTTAGCCCGTCAGGGCCAATGGCATTGGAGGCTTTCGCCCTCTCGATGACCTCCTTTACCTCGCCACAAGTGAAGGTAAGAGGCGCGCTGTTGTTCGGTAATTTGCGCAGCCTCCTGGTCACCTTCCGCTTGGTCCTATCCCCCGAAGGATGCAGTATAAACTGTCGGGTAAAATAGCTCGCGCATCTCTTCGGGTCCGACGAGGCACGATCCCCGAATGAAATTTCCACTCGGTCGTCGTGCTTCGTCGGGTTGGATAAGGACTTCACGGTAGACCAAAGCTTACCAACACCCGTGACCAGATTACAGGACTTCAGATGCTCCTCCCACTTGTTCCGCTTGTGTTGGTCAACCAGCCTCCGAATCGCCACGTTTAAATCCTGAATGTTAGGATTACGGGGATCGGAGCGGCGAAGGTGGTCGCGTTCGTTCGCTAGAGCGGCCGCTTCAGCCGGGAAGTTGGGACGGATCTCAGGGATCCTCCCTGCCGGAATGAAGCGGGCCGCAGCTGACGCAACCACCTTGCGGAACTTATGTTCGCCTTTTCGAACGTCGGTGGGAGCGGGAAGAGACCTGAAGGCATTTTCGGTGAACTCCGCGAACCTGACCCAGTCAGCCTTTTTAAAGTTGATATAGGTCCGATGGTCCGCGGAGACAAAGTCAGCAGGTCTGTCAATCGAGATGATTATAGGTAGGTGGTCTGATGCAAGCGATAGCATAGGTCGCCACGTTATGCTATTTATCAGACCTGCGCTAGCTATCGTTAGGTCAGGCGAGCTGCTGCAACTACCCATAATCCTGGTGGGGGCATCATCATTCATCGTGCAGAATGTCGAATCGTCTATCTGCTCTGCCAAATCGTTTCCCCTCCGATCAGCTGGTAGGCTTGAATGCCAGAGATCGTGGTGCGCATTAAAGTCACCTACTACCAATCGGTTTTCACCTCTGAGGAGCGCACCTATGTCAGGGTGATATCCTGCCGGGCAGCAGGTGACAGGGGGTATATAAATATTAAATATTTCGAGCTCGACATCGCCTGACCGGACAGCTATTCCTTGACATTCTAAGGTAGTGTCCCTGCGGTCGATGTCTTCTTCAATAAGACGATACTGCACTGTGTGATGGGTGATGAATGCTAAGCCACCACCATTACCTCGCTCGCGATCCTTACGATGCACATTGTAGCCGTTGCAACTCAACAGAGTTGAGTTGCTGTGCAGTTTCGTTTCTTGGATCGCAGCTATTGACAGATTATGCCGACTCATAAAGTCGGTTATCTCCTCAATCTTGCCCTGCAGCCCATTGCAGTTCAGCTGAAGGAGTCTCGTTTGCCTCGGTAGAGTCGTCGCGGAGAGGGGTGTGAGGGAAGGGTGATGTTGCCCACCTGGACCCTGCTGCACATGCAATGGCACGTTGGGCTGCCTTATGGTGTTGTTTGGCAGCGCCGCCACTGGCGCGTGCGGTTGCGAGGCTCTACAACAGGGAGCCAGGTAGTCACCCGACCATTCACGTGTGGTGCGCAGGCCAGAACACACTCGAAAGTGACACCAGCCTTGGCACGAATTGCACCTGACTGATGCCGCATTCCGGTATATCCTGGCCTGACACACGGAACAGACTGTGTGGGGCACCAGGAGCTGCTGGCTACTCCCCACACGAGGGGCGGAGCTGGGTGGGGGTGGGGGAGGGGAGCGACCATGTTGTTGTGTGCTCCTGCGAACCGTAGAGGTTCTGCCGGTGCTAGGCACCGGTGCACTAGGTGCAACTAGGGGAGCTGTAGAGGCTATGGGCGCCATAGGGCGCGAACAACATGGGGCCACATAGTTTGTGGACCACTCCTTGTGGGTCTTAAGGCCTGAGCAGACCTTAAGATGGCTCCATCCGTCGCACGAATTACACCTTACCGAAGTGGAGTTCGGATGGAGCTTTTTCTGGCAAACGCAGCAAAAATAGGTTTCTGGACCAGGGTTTGACTCGATGCCAGCCCTGACCAGAAGGAGGTGAAGCAACCCTGCTGCAAGGAGTTGCTCCAGGAGAGACAGACAACTTATGGGGTAGGCCGATCTAAACACGTACTCCATGAGTCAACATTGCATCCTGAAAAAATTACGGTTTGCCGCGGTTTATGGGCCGGAGGGGTCATTGAACACGAACGGCACGTGAGGAATTCGAACGACTTTAGACTTGACTTAGTTTATATATGTATAATGAAATTTAAAAAAAATATACATATACCGTAGGCCTAAGTATCTGGTGTGCTCCTTTAATTAGTGTTATATTTTCTATAGCTCTAATAAATAATAATAATAATAATAATAAAATATACATATGTACATACATAGATTTTTTGTGATACACTAGAATTCTATACTAATATATATTTTGTATTTTTATGTCTTATAGCTATTAATTTAAATTTTTTGAATTGTGAAGTATGTAAACATATTAATTAAATTCAAATTAGTGCATTTATAGTGCCCAATCATGAAAATCGTATGTTAACAGATTACAATTTATATGAAAATATACTAGCTGACCACGCAGGCGTTGTTTTGAAAAGAAAAGACAATTTAATTTATATTGTGTTGAAAATCATTTATTTGCGATTTTTCTACATTTTTTTCAATGTAACGCAGCTTGATAAACAACATTTTTTGTTTTGCTGTTCCGGTGCGTAAATGTACAGAGAAGATGGTTTTCCAACTCATGAACACGCCACGTATAGCTGGCCTTGTGAAAAACATGGCATTTCCAGATGTGTGCCACACACTTCCAGCGACTGTCCTTGTGACCTGTTGATTGTCATCACAAATGCAAGATTCACTGGAAACTGAATACGTTTGAACTGAAAGGGCAAATTGTTGGAACTCAAAGAAATTCGTGGAATCATACATTCTGCCCCTTGTAAAATTCTTTCAAAATTCTTGCAACTATCACATTAATCGATAGCTGCGTCACAATCAGTCGGGTTCCATTACACAGTTTAGGCGCATGAAGATTGCGAAGAATTTAGAAATTCCACTGGATAATTAAAATCGGTATCTTTGTTACCATATTTTTGGCATATTACATTCCCACGACAGTCGGTTCCACGTACCGGAATGATCCGGGTTTTACCCACCTAAGGACTGTTGTTTCGGCGATCTAACGCTGTTTAGATCGGTCTACCCCATAAGTTGTCTGTCTCCCCTGTAGCAACTCCTTGCAGCAGGGTTGCTTCATCTCCTTTTGCTCAGGGCTGGCATCGAGCCAAACCCTGGACCAGAAACCTATTTTTGCTGCGTTTGCCAGAAAAAGCTCCATCCGAACTCCACTTCGGTAAGGTGTAATTCGTGCGACGGATGGAGCCATCTTAAGGTCTGCTCAGGACTTAAGACCCATAAGGAGTGTTCCACAAATTATGTGGTCCCATGCTGTTCGCGCCCTACGGCGCCCATAGCCTCTACGGCCCCCTTAGCCCCTTAGCTGCACCAAGTGCACCAGTGCCTAGCACCGGCAGTACCTCTACGGTCCACAGGAGCATACAACAACATGGACGCTCCCCTCCCCCACCCCCACCCAGCTCCGCCCCTCGTGTGGGGAGTAGCCAGCAGCTCCTGGTGCCCCACACAGTCTGTTCCGTGTGTCAGGCCAGGATATACCGGAATGCGACATCAGTCAGATGCAATTCGTGCCAAGGCTGGTGTCACTTCCGTGTATGTTCTGGCCTGCGCACCACACGTGAATGGTCAGGTGACTACCTGGCTCCCTGCTGTAGAGCCTTGCAACCGCACACGCCCGTGGCGGCGCTGCCGAAGAACATCTCAAGGCAGCCCAATGTGCCAGTGCATGTGCAGCAGGTGCCAGGTGGGCAACATCACCCTTCCCTCACACCTCTCTCCGCGACGACTATCCCGAGGCAAACGAGACTCCTTCAGCTGAACTGCAATGCGCTGCAGGGCAAGATTGAGGAGATAACCGACTTTATGAGTCGGGATAATCTGTCAATAGCTGCGATCCAGGAAACCTTGTTGAGTTGCAACGGCTACAATGTGCATCGTAAGGATCGGGACGAGGTAATGGTGGTGACTTAGCATTCATCACCCATCACACTGTGCAGTATCGTCTTATTGAAGAAGACATCGACCGCAGGGACACTACCTTAGAATGTCAAGAAATAGCTGTCCGGTCAGGCGATGTCGAGCTCGAAATATTTAATATTTATATACCCCCTGTCAATTGCTGCCCGGCAGGACATCACCCTGACATAGGTGCGCTCCTCAGAGGATCACTTAAAAAGGCTGTGGTTAAAAAAGTAGTTGATATTTGTTTAAAATACTAGCGCACGAGGTTTGTACCAGAAAACGCCAACAAACAATAGCAAACGTTTATAAATCGGTTAGTAACTGTTAGAAAAGATACGGCATCACCGTAGCTGGTAGAGAAAATAGTATTTTCTGGGGACGTTTCCTGTTTTTTGACTTTTGCCATTCTCCTATTCTGAAGTGAGGAATTAAGACGTGTAAGACCTAAACTATTAATCAATTTAAGCGAGATAAATCCCTTTGGGTACTAAAGTAAGTTGCTTGAAAAATGTATATATTTGCCTGTTTATTATATAAATAAATATATCTGATAATATTTCAAAGGTCCTACTAAAATAAATGCGTTTTGAGACTTTGGGCGTGGGATTCATCGCTGTCTTCGTAACAAACTTTGAAATATTTTAAGGTTACTCCTACAATTTAGTAAAATGCCACAAATACAGTTGCGTGAAGGCTATAGCTGCAAAATGTGCGGCCAGGCGGATGATTCGCAAATGGTCTGCTGTGACGAGTGTGATTTATGGTATCATTTTCGTTGCGTTGGTGTTGCGGCTTCAATCGAAAACGTGGACTGGAGATGTGCAGATTGCTCTACTACCTTGGGCGGTACCATGGTAGGAACGGAGAAGGGCCAAGCAGGCTTATGCAATGCTCCTAAAAGGGCAGATGTACAAGCCGGTGTAGGCACAACTCAAGTGTGCGCCAACACACCACCAGCTCCACAACGAACCGGTATTGCACACAGTATTGACAGCGCTAAATCAGCAAGATTGCGACGACAGCCGAGGCCTCACTTATTGAGGAAGAATTAAAAATTCTACAAAAAAGGGAAACGTTAATTGAGAGGCGCAGAAAACTTTTAAAAAACCTCGAAGCTGAGGAAGAGTGTTCCGAGCTAGAAGAAGGGTTGGACTCAACTGCAGTACAAACGTGGATTGATGCTACTGGGCCTACCTTGCCCAATTCAGTACCACCGAAAGCCTCGACAAAGGAGCACAAAGCTACAACCGTGCTGCCAACAGGCTCCTCTGCTATACCTCCTCAGCCAAAGGAAGTACCCGACGACAGTAGCATTCAGCGTCAGATCAGGACACTGCAGGAAAAAATCTCATTACTCGAACGAAGCGACAACGCTAAAGCACACAATGCCAGTGGTACAACTTGGTTGCCAAAATTGGTACCCGAGTGTTCATCGACTCAAATAGTTCTTCAAGCGACAGTCGAAAGCACTCCAAATTTAACCAAAAACCAGATTGCGGCGCGTAGTAGTGTTTGCAAAGATTTACCAAAGTTCAGAGGCAAGCCTGAAGAATGGCCCTTGTTCTTGGCCTCCTATCAACAAACTACCGAGCTTTGCCGATTTTCTGACGGTGAAACCCTACTACGCTTACGTCACGCTCTTGAGGCAGCTGCTCGAGTCTCGGTAAGGAATCTGTTTCTGAACACTTCATGCGTGCCACAAATACTTAATACGTTAAAAATGAAGTTTGGACGTCCCGAACTCATTATCTCTGTGCTCTTGACACGGATTCGGGAAATACCACCCGTGAAAGAAAACCGTCTTGAAGCGTTAGTTTACTTGGCTTTGGAGGTGCAAAACGTTTGTGCGACATGAAGGCCTCAAATATGCTGGGCCATCTTAATAATCCGGAACTAGGACAAGAACTGGTCAACAAATTTCCTGGACTGCTTGCCGCATTTTGGGGCATGCACAAACTGCAGTTAACTTCCTGTAATCTCGAAAGTTTCGCGGATTGGTTACTTCAGCTAGCTCAGGGGGCGAACAATGAACTCGTACCATTCTCAACATCGAGGGGGCCCACAAAACGAGGGCATCTAAACGCTCACGTTGGCGAGATCAGGACTGGGGAACAGAGATCATGCGTAATTTGTCGTGAGGTGTGTAGCATGGCCGAAAATTGCAACAAGTTCAGGGCCGCTGACAGATCTGAGCGGTGGAACTTAGTACGTAAACACAATTTATGTCGTTTTTGCCTGAAAGTACACCCCCGGCTTCAGTGCTTTTCTGGTGTTGTGTGTGGAACAGATGGGTGCACTTCGATTCACCCTCTGCTTCACAAACATATCAATTCAGCCAATTCGCCACGGATTAACTCCGTGCTCAACACACATAGCTGCAATAAGGAGTCCATACTATTTAAGGTGCTGCCAGTAACTCTACATAGCAATAACATCAAGATCAGAGCTTATGCCTTTTTTGACGATGGTTCTTCACTTACATTAATGGATGCCGACTTACTAAAGAGACTGAGGCTTACGGGCACTGCACAACCCCTGTGTCTGAAATGGGCAGCGAATACCCACCGATATGAAGACGACTCGCAGGTACTCGACCTAAATATTTCTGGTCTCACCACAAAACGGGGATTTATCTTGAAGGACGTGCATACGGTGTACGAGCTCGAGCTGCCAATGCAGACCATCAACGCTGAGAATTTACGAATCAAATACGCTCACTTACGAGGCTTGCCGTTGTCATCCTACGTCGACGCTATCCCGCAGCTTTTAATAGGACTGTTGGGTCTCCTATTGGTAACCCCTGTATTCTTGAACATATGTTGTATGTCCCATTTACTAATCATATACTTAAAATATTCATGGTCAAGTATCTGAAGTCATTCACCCCAAATCCGTTAACATTTGTTTGCTTGCACTTGCCTTCGTACGTATGTATGTACATACTCCCGCTATTAATTGTTGTCTCAAACTCGCTCGCTACGCTCCGTATCATCTCACCCGCTGCTGCTACCTCGTCGCTTTGTTTCGTCATTGCCCTAGCTTATTGCCATCGTTTCCTGCAGTCGCTCCAGCTAAGTAAACGCATCGCTTTCAGACATTGCTGCCTACAGTCATCGTATCCTTCGCTCTCATCGTCATCTTCGCCTTCGTCGTTTCCGCTGTCGCATTAGAAAGGACAGAGATCGCCACACACGTATGTATGTATGCACATTCCCTCTGACCACTCCTATACTAGCTAGCCATCATCGTTTACACGTAAGTAATACCTACCAACCTCCACAATTTGCCTTTTGCGTTTGCTGTGTTAATTGCTTAACTATAAAGTTGAATCTAAACTACCGTGGAAATGTCATTAGCTGAATTAAAACAACAACGCGCAAGCACGAAAAAGAACATCACGCGCATCAAAAACATCGTGGAGGCCAGTTTGCGGCCAGAAGGAGAACCCCTCTCATCTGCGGAGTACAAGTGTCGTTTGGGAATTCTTGAATCCTACTTCAAGCAAATACTGTCTATACAAACGGACATTGAAAAACTGGATACCGATGATGGAACACGCGCGGATCTTGAAGACCTGTACATCACAACAAAAATATCGATACAAACTCAATTAGTAGAGGAACATAATGTTTCGCTTTCGGAAACAAACTGCATTGTGCAGCACAGCAACAAGTTGCCACACCTTAAACTCCCAATGTTTAGCGGCAAGTATTCTGAATACCAAAATTTTATAATATCGTTTAAACAGATGGTTGATAAAGAATTCAGCCTTTCCAACATTGAAAAGTTGAATCATTTGCGGAATTCACTTCAAGGTCAGGCTTTAGAAACAGTAGATGCATTCCAGGTAACCAACGAAAATTACCCTAAAGCATTGGAACGGCTTAAGGCAAGGTATGACAACAAAACGTTAATTTTCTTGGAAAATATTTCGTCACTATTTGAATTATCAACTGTTTCCAAACCAAATTCGTTGCAATTGCGAAGTCTCGTCGACAAGGCTTCGGCCATTTACGGGTCACTTCTGTCATTGGGCTCTGATAAGCAAATTTCACAAACCATGTTAATATATTTAGTGTTGCAGAAAGCTGACGAGGAAACAAACAAGAAGTGGAAAGAAACATTGGACTTCATGGTGTTGCCGACGTGGGACGACTGTGCCAAGGTATTGGATAGACATTGCCAATATTTGGAATCCATGGACAATACACACGCTGTTCAAGGTAATAGTAAAGCTATCACAAGCAAGACGAAAATTCAGCCCAAAGGATATACATTTACTTGCGCTAACACGCCGTGCTCTGTTTGTTCAAACACAAGTCATAAAATTTCTGGTTGCGATCGTTTTAAATCATTTAATATCCAACAGCGCTTTGAACATGTAAAGAAAATTGGTCTTTGCATCAACTGCCTTTCAAAGGGGCATCAAATGGCTGTATGTCTTCACACAGGTGCAAGGTTTGTACAAAACAGCACCATAGTTTGCTTCACCGCGGACCTACTCCAAACCCACCTATCACAAATTCAGCATCCTCAATACGCGAAGCCGCAGTGCATACACACATGCACAACTCGTTATCAGACAACATAATCCTAGCAACAGCAAAGGTTTTAGTTCGTGATTCGCTGGGTGGGTACAAACTAGGCAAGGCCCTGCTGGACTCCTGTTCTCAGGTAAACTTCATTACTGAAGATTTTTCGCAAAAACTCTCACTCCCTAAAATCAAAGAAAATATCGCAATCCAAGGCATTGGTAAGTCGTTAACGAATATAAAATACAAAACCTCCACTAACATCAAATCGCAAATGAATGAATTTGAACTTCCGCTAACACTTTGCATCACTCCTCACATTGCCTATCAAACAGTTCCAGAAATTGATGTGTCTTCCTGGAATATTCCAACTAACATTGCACTTGCCGACGACGAATTTAATTTATCAAAAAAAATCGATTTATTGTTGGGCACGGAAACTTTCTTCAGCCTTCTACCAGTCGGTCAAATCAAACTTGGAAAAAACCTACCAATTTTGCAAAAAACATTGTTAGGATGGATTGTATCGGGACGTTACCAATCAACCATCAAATTTTCCCAATGCTTGTCTTTATTTACAGCCAATAAATCACTTGATGCCAAACTGGAGAAGTTGTGGAAACTGGAGGAAGTTGCGGTCAATGCGGAGCCTTGGACTCGTGAACAAAACACCTGTGAACAATTGTACAAGGACACAGTTTTAAGGAATTCAGCTGGCAGAATAGTTGTGAAGCTTCCCTTCAAGGATGATCCCTCGTGCTTAGGTGACTCGTATACCACAGCACTGAGAAGGCTTAACTCAGTAGAAAGTCGTTTGGGAAAGTCACCACACGTGCGGGAACAGTACGTCATCTTCATGAATGAATATGAGCGTCTGGGACACATGAGCGTCGTGCTGAATCCAAACTTGAGTGAACCGCACTACTATATTCCCCACCACTGTGTGTTGAAACCTTCAAGTACAACAACAAAACTTCGTGTCGTCTTTGATGCTTCTTGTCGAACCACAACACAAAAATCTTTAAATGATATTCAGATGGTTGGTCCCACAATCCAAAGTGAACTAATTGTTTTACTTCTTCGTTTCCGCCTATACAGATTTGCGCTGACAGCCGATATAGTCAAAATGTATACATTTTGTGGAGAAGCTCTCCAACTGAGGAAATTCGCACGTATCCACTCAATACGGTAACCTACGGAATGGCTTCTGCACCATACTTGGCTATTCAAAGTCTATTTTACTTGGCTGATCATCATCATGACCAATTTAAGGTCGGATCGAGTATCGTTAAATCATCATTTTACGTCGACGACTTGTTATGCGGAGCAGACACTTTAACAGAGCTTCAACATATTAAACAAGAGGTAACCGAATTGTTAGCTTTAGGTGGGTTTGAGCTTTCAAAATGGCATTCTAATCACCATCGACTGAGGGAAGATAGTTCTGCGAAAAGTCTCAATTTAGACGAATCCATTACAAGTGCACTGGGAATGCGATGGGACCAAACACACGACAATCTATTGTTTTCTTTCTAACCAAATAAAGGATCCGCAAGCCGTATAACAAAGCGCACCATCCTGTCAATAGCATCATCCTTGTTTGATCCTCTTGGTTTGTTGGCTCCCGTTATTATAACATCTAAAATTTTGTTGCAGGAATTATGGCTTCTTAAATTGGATTGGGACGAATCCGTACCTCAGAATATTAATTCCGCTTGGACAAGTTTTCTCAACAACGTATCAGATCTCTCATCACTCAAGGTGCAAAGATACTGCCTTTCAACAGACATCCAGTCGTTTCAACTACATGGTTTCTGCGATGCTTCTATCCGAGCATACGGATGTGTAATATACACGCATATAGTTACAAAATCTGGCAGCACAATCGTTCGCATACTCACGGCAAAGTCCAGAGTAGCACCCATTAAAAAACAGTCGTTGCCAAAGCTGGAACTTTGTGGAGCCCTTCTCTTAGCACGTCTTTATGCAAAAATTAAGTCAATTTTTTCTAATAAACCTTTAAACGTCTTTCTCTGGACAGATTCCCAAGTGGTTTTGCACTGGCTGAAGATGCACTCAATAACTCTGTCAACGTTCGTGGGAAATCGGGTTTCGGAAATTCAAGACCTAACTGCAGAGGCCCATTGAAGGCACGTGCCCACACACAGCAATCCTGCAGACATAGTTTCCAGAGGATGTACAGTGGAAGAGCTCCGCAAATCAATTTGGTACACTGGACCTTCATTTTTATACAAAAATATGGACAGTTGGCCTAAGAACGAAAACAATAACGTTGATATGGAAGTTATAGAAATCGAAAAACGGAAGTCGGCCTTCGCAGCAATTGTAAGTAGCACCCACATTCTAGAAGTCGTGAACCAGCGGAGTTCGTACATTGACTCTCTTCGATTAATCGCCTGGATGTTTCGATTTGTCAAAAAACTGCGACATGATAAATCCTTCGAATCAGGACCACTTTCGGCACAAGAGCTGCATCGCGCTCTCCTTTGCATAATTTGGAATATCCAACATAATTATTTCGCTAATGATATTCAGTTTTTACAGAAGAATTTAACTATAAATGGACAATTGCGTTTTTTGAACCCATTTCTTGAATCGGTCGAAGGATTTCAGTTACTGAAGGTTGGTGGACGATTGAATCTGGCGGACATCCCTGAAGAGAGGAAACACCCATTACTACTGCCAAGCAAGTGCGAATTCGTCATGAACTACGTGCGACATCTTCATCGAAAGCATTACCATGCAGGGCCTAAGGCGCTAGTGTCATTTATAAGACTAAAATTTTGGATCGTAAACGCACGTGACGTAGCAAGACGAGTGGTCAGATCATGCATACATTGTGTACGCTACAAACCCAAACTGATGCAGCAAGTCATGGGGCATTTGCCAGTTGAACGACTAACTCCATCACGTCCCTTCGCCCGCTGCGGCGTTGATTTTTGCGGACCAGTCGATGTGTATCTAAGGATCAGAGGCAAGACACCCTACAAGGCGTACATCGCAATATTCGTTTGTTTAGCCACAAAGGCAGTACACATTGAAATCGTTTCCAATCTGTCTACAGACGCGTTTTTAGCAGCATTGAAACGAATGATTGGAAGGAGAGGCCTACCCTCAGACATATTCTGCGACAATGCGACGAATTTCGTTGGCGCTTGCAATAAAATGGCAGAACTAAAATCATTTTTTTTTCAACAAAGAATCCCAAGACACCATAATAACGTACTGTACTAACGAATTCGTAAATTTCAATTTTATTCCCCCCAGATCACCTCATTTCGGCGGTATTTGGGAAGCGGCCGTGAAATCAGCAAAGGGTCATCTAAACCGCAGTATTGCAAACTCACGGCTCACCTATGAAGAACTATCAACAGCCTTGATAGAAATCGAAGCGGTGATGAACTCTCGGCCAATATCACCATTATCATCCGATCCGAATGACTACGAAGCATTAACTCCAAGCCATTTTATCATTGGCGGCGCCTTACAAGCACTTTCGGAGCGAAACATTTCAACCAACCTAAGCAATTTACATAAATGGGAACAAATCACAGGTATCAAGCAAGCATTTTGGAAACAATGGTCACATGACTATATAAACGAGTTACAAGTACGTTCCAAATGGTTCGCAGACCAGCCAAACATCGACAACAACACATTGGTTATTATCCATGAAGACAACTTGCCTCCTCAGAAATGGCCAATGGGAAGAATCGTCAATTGTATACCAGGGAAGGATTCCAAAATTCGTGTGGTTGACATTCGGACAGCAAAGGGAATCATTCGGCGTCCAATTCACAAGCTAGCACCTCTACCGGTTTGAAATGTCTTTCAACGGGGCCGGGATGTTGGGTCTCCTATTGGTAACCCCTGTATTCTTGAACATATGTTGTATGTCCCATTTACTAATCATATACTTAAAATATTCATGGTCAAGTATCTGAAGTCATTCACCCCAAATCCGTTAACATTTGTTTGCTTGCACTTGCCTTCGTACGTATGTATGTACATACTCCCGCTATTAATTGTTGTCTCGATCATACATATGGACATGCGTACGTTTGTTTGTGCATTAGCTAGTCCCATTTAGCAGTGCATTAGGCCTAGCATGTAAGCACGCCTACTGCAATGCTGCAATCCCATTTTTTGGTATTCCTTTTATTGCTAGCATGTATGTATGTATGTACATACATATGTATACTAAGTAAATAGCTTTAAGTAGGTATGCACCTTTTGAATTGTTAAAGGTACATATTAAGACAATAAGAACTTATGTATATGAAGTATGTTAACGGAATAGTTATTTAACATGAAATTGTATTTAAGGAAGAGAATTGTAGAAAATAAAGTCTGTCTACTAGCTGATCTCCAAGGCGTTATAATCTGCCCACATATTCGCTTCGTTCTTTGATATTTTCGCTTTTTGACCATTTGCGCGGTTACAAAAAAAGCTTTGTAATCCTACAAGGACTAAACAATAGCCGCCTGGGTTTAACACTTCGATCACGTGAGGGTTCCGATAATGAACCGGTGGCGGAGAAGACACGACTGGGATGGACCCTGTGCTATCATCTCAACGCCCTCACTCCGGATATCATGCATTCCATGTTTGTGATTGTGACGCTGCTGTAAACGCCGAGTTGATACAAACCGTTAATGACTACGTCTGTCTTGACAATATTGATGTCGCCGGAAAGTCTGCTGATCTGCTATCCAAGGAGGACCGACAAGCTATGGAGCAGCTGAAGACAACTACTAAACGCATAGACGGCCGATTTGAAACTGGGTTAATCTGGAAATGCGCCAACCACGCACTCCCCCATAGCTTACCACTTTCCTTAAAGAGAGCCAAATGCCTACAGGCGAAACTTACTCGCGATCAGGAACTTGCCGACATCCTATCATCCAAGATCGCCGACTATGTCTCCAAAGGATACGCTACTCCACTATCTGATGACTCACTGCTAGACAGGATGTGCTGGTACTTGCCGGTGTTTCCCGTACGCAATCCTAACAAACCGAACAAGGTTTGAATCGTCTGGGATGCCGCCGCTAAAACTATGGGTGTATCACTTAACACGGTGCTCCTGAAAGGGCCGGACCAACTTACCTACCTGCTATCAATTCTGAGAAGGTTCCGACAGCGAGCAGTAGCATTAACGGGCGATATAGAAGAGATGTTCCATCAAATCCGCATCAGGCGGGACGACCAAGACTATCAACGTTTCCTGTGGTTGGCACCAGGAGCCGCCAAACCTTCCGTCTTCAAAATGAACGTGATGACAGTCGGGGCCACTTGCTCCCCTAGTAGTGCCCAATACGTGAAGGACCTGAATGCAGAACAGTTCCGGAACCGAGATCCGAGGGCCGCTGAATGTATTGTCGAAAATCATTATGTCGATGACATGCTGGATAGCGTTGACACAATAGATGAAGCCATCACGCTTGCTAACAACGTAAAATACATTCATGGAAAAGGTGGGTTCCATATCAGAAATTGGCGGTCAAACTCCGAGACGGTATTACATGCGCTTGGGTCTAATACCACCAACTCCGACATGAGCTTGAATCCTGATCAAGAACTACAAGCCGAAAAGGTCTTGGGACTTTGGTGGCTTACCAGAGAAGACTGCTTTACGTTTCGCGTGTCCTAGCACCACAAGAATGGTGACTTACTACGCAGTAGCCGTTGCCCAACCAAAAGAGAAGTATTGAGTTGAGTGTTATCATGAGTATATTTGACCCTTTGGGACTACTTAATTTCTACGTTGTATACGCAAAGATACTATTCCACAAGATTTGGTGATCTGGATGTGGCTGGGATGACGACATAATCGACGAACATTGCTTTGACTGGAGGAAATGGATTGGTCTCCTCCCTGAAGTGAAAGACTTAAAAATACCACGATGCTATTTTTATAATCTGGGCCCTGACTCCAAGTTGGAAATGCACGTTTTCGTTGACGCCAGCGAAAACGCGAACGCTGCCACATGCTAACTACGTCATACCATTGGGACTGAAATCGATTGTAAGCTGGTGGGCAGTGAAGGTAGCTCCATTAAAGTTGCTTTCGATTCCGCGCCTCGAGCTACAGGCAGCCGTCTTAGGAGCTAGAATGGCTGCAGCCGCACTCACCTTGCATACACTGCAAATTCGGAGTCAAACGTTTTGGACCGACTCCCGTACTGTATTGGCATGGATTCGTTCTGACCACTGGCGCTACTCACCGTTCGTCGCGTTTAGGATCGGAGAAATTTTAGAGGTGACGGAAATAGGAGACTGGAGATAGGTTCCATCGACGGAAAATGTCGCCGATGACGCTACAAAATGGTCCGCAACACCTCATGTGTCGGGGCAAAGCCGCTGGTTTAATGGCCCACCTTTCCTAAAGTCCAACCGTATCTCCTGGCCTATCGATACGAAAGATCCTAAAACCAACTAGTGAGGAGCTAAGAGCGAAGTTTGTGGGCCACAGTGCACAATCACCCTTGTCTATACATGAGCGTTACTCCCGATGGAATCGCCTTCTGAAAATCACTGCGACCGTCGTATTAGCTATTCGAAGGTCAGAGACTGTTGTGAACGAGATACGCCAGAAATTCTGGATTCCCCGCCTGCGTACAGTTGTCAACAAGGTGCGTCACGAATGTCAGATTTGTCGACTCCGTGATGCTGCTCCGCGGCCACCGAAGATGGAAAAATTACCAAGCCCGAGTCACTTCTTTCGTGCGGGCATTCTCATACGTGGGCGTCGACTACTTCGGACCCTTGTTGGTATCCGTTCGTAGAACAACTGAGAAGAGATACGGCGTACTTTTTACCTGCCTAACAACCAGAGCGATTCATTTGGAAATCGCATACTCATTATCTGCCGACTCTTGTATTATAGCGGTTCGGAGCTTCATGGCTAGACGTGGGGTTCCGCACGAGTTCTGGAGTGACAACGCCACTAATTTTAAAGCTACACAGCGAGAGCTTATTGCGGCCTTCAATCTAATGAACAAGGACAAACTGGTACGTACTTTCACGAGCTCTTCGACGAAATGGATGTTTATACCCCCAGCATCGCCGCACATGGGTGGCGCTTAGGAGCGGCTGGTCCGATCTGTAAAGGATATTCTGTCAAGGGTAATGAATTATTGCGCGGCGCTTTAATGGAAGTAGAATACGTAGTCAACTCCCGACCGCTCACCTATATACCGCTGGACCATTATGAGGGCGAAGCTCTTACGCCAAATCACTTCTTAGTGGGCAGCTCCAATGGAATGAAACCCTTGCATGAATACGCTGGTGAACCCCTTGAGCTGCGGAGAGGTTGGAGATGTGCGCAACAGCTGGAAACCGCATTGCATTTTGGAAACGCTGGGTGCGTGAGTATTTACCCGTTATAACACGACGCACCAAGTGGTTTGAGAACGTAAAGCCGATTGAAGAAGGAGACATCGTTTACATAGTGGACCCGAATGACCCCAGAAGCTGTTGGTCAAAAGGGAGAGTGTTCTCAGTCAGAGTAGGTTCTGACCAACAGGTGAGAAGTGCCTTGGTGAAGACGAGTGCTGGTATTTATGAGCGACCAGCCACGAGGCTAGCCGTACTTTCGGTAAGCTCATCGCAAGACAAGGTAAATCTGGAGGATATACCGGGGGGCGTGTTAGAAAAGATACGGCATCACCGTAGCTGGTAGAGAAAATAGTATTTTCTGGGGACGTTTCCTGTTTTTTGACTTTTGCCATTCTCCTATTCTGAAGTGAGGAATTAAAACGTGTAAGCGAGATAAATCCCTTTGGGTACTAAAGTAAGTTGCTTGAAAAATGTATATATTTGCCTGTTTATTATATAAATAAATATATCTGCAAATATTTCAATTCAATCAGGAACATTTTGTAAGCAGTAACTTTACTCTGATTTTGCTCGTGATAGCTAACGCAAATAAAAGTATTGAATACAGAGCAATAGGCAAACAAACGAAACACTAAATTAGTACCTACTCATTAAAATAAATCTTTAGTTTAGTAATCAAAATATAAACCAGTTTTGAAATTTTTGACAGAAAACTGCCGGTGTGTGTGAAATTACCGATGAAAAAATGATTGAGGAATGATTCGTTGTTTTGTTTCGATATTGCTCGTGATGAATATTTTTGCAATAAGTGAAATTACGCAAGTATACAAGAGAATAAAGCAGGGACCCAAAATAACAGTTATTACACTTTTCTAAAATAAAAAAGGCAAGGACTAAATATTGTCGTAGATTAGATTTTTCAATGTTCTTGAGGTCCTCAGGGCCTTCTTTGTAAGATTCATCCATGCCTTTTATTTTTCTAACTTTTTGAAAAAAAGTCCAATATAAACGGTTAAAATTTGACTTTTATTTTTTCGGTCAAATAATAACGGTTAAAATGTGACTTTTATTTTTTCCGGCAAAAATAAAAGGCTTAGCCAAATAACAAAAAAGCCTTAAGTCCAATTAAAATAAATTTGGTACTAATCGATTCGTCTTGACTTCTAGATTTCAAAAATATATAATTTGTTAGTATTCGGCCTTTACGATTCAACATGCGACACAAAAACTAGCTGAAGCCCGATTCACTTATATACTGGTGGAAAATATAATAGCAACGCGGCATTTGTTAAGTTTTTTCTGCCTATTTTTTTTAATCTAATTTATAATATGTATTTTCCAATTAAAATACAGTTCGTCCTCTTACAAAAACCGCATAAACCAAAGTTTCAAACTTCATAAGAAATTTATTATAATGCAACAAAAATTCATCTAAATTTCGAACTTTCTTCTCAGAGCTTATATATTTTTTTTGAGTATGATAAATAAGTAAAAAAAAACTTAACAAAATGCAGCGTCGCTATTATATTTTCCACCACTGAATGTGCACAGGTTAAGCCTACTCTTACAAATTTTTCGTATAGCAAAAAACATTACTTGGGTATACAATTACCATACGAATAACTGTATACTAATTCAATCAATGTTGTTGTTACACTCGCACTGTTTCTGAGGTACTATTTTCGTGACAAGTCTTTCAGGTACGATAGTAATATAGTTGTTGCGTTGCTGGCCCGAATAATTCGTCAGCAAAAAAGTACTTAAGTATTGAAAAAAACTATCAAAATAAAAAAGTGTACATTTCAATGTTAAAAGAAGTGGTGTTTACTTACATACATACATATAAAGGTGACCAAAAGAAAAAAGAAAAGTAATAAGTGCTAAGGTAAGTTGTGCTTATTATTATTATAGTGTTGTTAATTTATAAATGTAAAAATTGTACCAAATAGATCAAAAATTAGACTTAAATGACCAAGAAGATGAGATGAGTCGATATAGCCCGGTCGATTATCTCTTTCTCGACAAATCCTTTTGTATTAGTGAAATTATAGTATGCTGCCTGTAAAATATTATTCCTTTATTTTTATTTATGGGGTCTTTCACACAATTGTTTATATTTATTATGTCAATTTTGATCTGTGCAAACAGTTGGTTATTCTTTAATTATAATTCAAGAAATGGGACGAAAGCGCAATATTTACATACGTGAACATTTTGAGAGTGAAGGTCGATTTGGAAAATGCAAAGCATGTGGGGATATGATCCAGTTAGAGCATATAACTAATTTAAAAAGACATTTGCGAACTAAGCATGCTGAGATATTTCACGAATCCAATAAACGCGCCCGTCTCGAAAACGAACCTAACGATGTGAATGATAAAAAAATTAAGTTTTCATCTGAAATGTCTCCAAATGAGGTCGTGAATGCATGCATTAACTTCATCGCCAAAGAATCGTTGCCATTATCATTTTTCGATTCCGAATCCTTTAAGACACTTACAAGTCAAATATTCGAGGGACTAAATATACCAAGAATAACATCGGCCAACATTATGCAATTCGCAAATGAAAAGTGCATCAAATTGAAATGCTTAATTAAAGATATACTTAATGGTAAACTTATTTGCCTTAAGATTGATACCGCCACCCGTAGTGATCGTGCTGTTCTTTGCGTAAATGCCCAAATTTTTTTACGGGATAAAATTGAAATTATTACCCTAGCAATGGAAGAAATACAGGGCAGGCATACAGCAGACAATATAAAATTAATCATGGAAAATGTTATACGATCCTATGATATTAAGAAAGATCAACTTTATACGATTACCACTGATAACGGCCGGAATTTGACCAAAGCTGTTGAACTTTTGACAGATACAGTCAGCCACGACCACAACGATGATGATGATGATGAAGATGATGATGATGATGATGAAGATGATGATGATGATGATGAAGATGATGATGATGATGATGACGATGATGATGTATTTTCCGGGAATGTTTTAAATCCTATTGTAGGAGATAACATAATTTCTGTTAAATGTGCGGCTCACACGCTTCAACTCGCTGTGAAAGACTTTTTGAAAGAGTATAACCCGGGAATAGTAAGCAGTACCCGCCGAGTTGTAAAGATGTTAAGAACGCCACTATTGCGGTGGGTGGTTTAATAAACTTTCTCACTTTTATAGCTTTTTGAGATGATTTCATTTGCAATTTTCAGGTCACAGATAAGAGACCAAAATCTTGTGAAGCCTCAACTAGATGTTCTAACTCGTTGGAGTTCTACATATAATATGATGAATAGGCTCTGTCAGCTGAAAGATTTTTGTGCAATGCATCTAAGATCAACCGAAAATTTGAGCACTGACGAGTGGAAATTAGTAGAGAGCACTGTGGCAGTGTTAGCATTACCTCACTCGTTAACTTTAACGCTTCAAGAGGGTCAATTGCTATTAGGAGATTTCTACAAATATTGGCTGCAGATGACACTTCAGATCAAAAACAATGATAGCGTTATCAGTAAACAATTTTTGAGTTGTGTTGAAAACAGGCAACGATCGCTGCTGGAAAATGACATTATAAATTCGGCGTTATTTTTGGACCCCAGATTAAGACGAGTTCTTTCCAAAGAAAAGATGGAATCCGCCAAAGGTCATCTAAAAGGACTCGTTCGTCGCTTGGAGAATTTGAAAGAGGTTGGTTTTTTAAGGATTTTTAAAACATCTGATGTTAATTTAAATTCTCTTTGTAATATTTTTTTCCATTTAGAATCACGATTCATTTTCTCAAATCAACCAAGGCAGTGAAGACTTGTCATTTTTGGTTGACGAATCATCAATGCAAAGCTCATCTTCCCTTTTAAGAAGCGGCATTCTCGAACTTGAGTTGGCAAATTCGTCATCGGATGACGACTCTCTTCCGGTTAAGGATGAAATCCGTAAAGCTTTTTACGAGATTGATTGCTATAAGGAGAAGCGAATCGATATTGACGTGGACTTAATTGAGTATTGGAACAGCAAGAAATACTCTTTTCCATGGCTCCGAAAACTTGCTTTTGTTGTCCATTCCGTACCTGCAACGCAAGTTAGTGTTGAACGAGCTTTTTCTGCATTGAAACTTGTTTTAACAGACTAACGTTATAATTTGTCCGACCAAAATGTGGAAACAATTTGCCTTTTAAAGCTTAATAAAAATATTTTATAAAAGAAATAACCATTGGTTCTTTATGTTTTTTCGCATTTTCTAAAATTACCGTTGTATGGAAGAAAGGTGTAGTTTTTGTCCGATTTCAAAACTTTTCATGGTGTAGCTTTATAAGGCTAAGTGCATTATGCGTAATAAATTTGGTGCGAATCGTTGTAATGGTTTTTGAGATATGTATGTGTGATATCGGTAGGCGGTGCCAAGCCTATTAGCCAAAAACTTTATAAAAATACAAATTTTTGCAAAACCAGCACTTGAAACATCATTTCTGAGTAAATAATAAAATATCCATTAAGCCCATTGCGCAAAAACAAGAAAATCCAATACATACATACATAAAAGTCAGTATAATACAAGGACGTATTACTTCATATTTTGGACAATGGTCCGATGACATTATGAGAGGTACCGACTTATTCTTTATAAAATTTACTTTTATATTGTTATCATAACTTTTACAAGTTTCATAGAAATTTTTGCAATAAGCGATGGTCAAAACTGAAGAATTGCGAAAAAGTAGTGTTTTTTCAAGGCTTGACCCGTGATAACTCCAAACGGGATTATCTTTGTAATAGACATATGTACATTATTTTAAAGCATTAAATATCTTCTTTTCAAAACATTTTGAGTTTTTAAAATCGGTCGGGAAATAATCGACTTTTCAATAGTTAAGTGAACCAATTACGAAAATAACGGGGTTTTCAAATAAAAAAAAATTGGAGGGTTCAGGGAGTATAAGAGCCCTTTTCTGATGTTGCACTCGACCATATCTAAAACCTCTACTAACTTTTTTCCCGGGTGTACTTCAAACATTTTTTTTTGTCGCAGTGTTGAATCGCCATTTAATTTGTTGCCATCCCGGGAATCAAACGGCAGCTAGTTTTGCCTTATTTGCCGAGTCAGAATCCCAATACCAATATATTTTTGAAATCTAGAAGTCAAGACAAATCGATTGGTACCAAATTTATTTTAATTGGACTTAAGGCTTTTTTGTTATTTAGCTAAGCCTTTTATTTTTGCCGGAAAAAATAAAAGTCACATTTTAACCGTTATTATTTGACCGAAAAAATAAAAGTCAAATTTTAACCGATATTTTTTTTCTAATATAATAAAAGTCATAAAATAACTTTTTTCTCGAAACTTTTATTAAATAAGTCATAACCGGTTGGGTCCCTGGAATAAAGAATTTAGTTTGTTTCGTTTCACCTACTATACGATACGTTCACGTTCTCTGGTTAATTCAAAAAAAAGGTAATAGAATATTTATTTATTTCCATACAAAGTTCGTTCAAAAATCAGCGGAAATTATTAGCAACTTGGAACTATACTAAAATTTTATGGACTATATATAATATTCTTATTTTTTCTAAAAAAAAGCTTCAAATAACGATTTATACGGTATTTCTGATATGAAATAGACTTTTATAAAAAAATTACAAACGAAAAGTTTGTTAGAATTGAATATACATATGTGGGCCACAAAATTCGAAAAGTCGTTAGATTGTAACACACCTCATATATCGATTTTAATAAGTTTGTTATTTTATGGAAATTAATACAAAAACTCAACTTAAAATTACAGAAAACACATCGAATGAATCATTTGTGGTCACTACAAAGAATGAAAAAAAACGGTCATCTAAAGAAAATTATGCACTAAAAGACTTTGGTATTGAGTATGCTAAGTCTGGAAGAGCAACATGTCGTGGTTGCGAACAGAAAATTTTAAAGAATCAAGTTCGCGTTAAAAAAACTGTTTATGACACAGAAGTTGGAATGAAGTACGGAGGTCAAGCATTGTGGCATCACTTAGAGTGTTTTGCCCAGTTACGTAGCGAGCTGGGCTGGTTTGAAAAAGGCGATACTCTCCCGGGATTCCAAAGCATAAGCAAGGAGGATCAATCTAATATATTGGAATTATTACCGTAAGCAACTTTTCACAGTCAATAAATGAAAAGTTATAATATCTTTTGTATTCAAAATAGGGCTATTAAAATCGAAAGCGGCAGCGTATCTAAAAAGGCTAAAATAGACCAAAATTCGAAAGAAGAAGAAGAACTCTATAGCCAAATAGAAAAACAATCAAAGCTTTTATTCAAATTTCGTGATCTTGTTGCAGATCAGATGCATAAAAAAGACATAACATATTTGTTAGAACACAATAATCAAGAACCAGTGGCCGGAGATTCTGAGAGACTTTTAAATCAACTAGCAGATATGTTGGCTTTCGGAGCTTTGTTGCCTTGCACTCAATGTAAAGGACGTCAAATATTGTTTCACAAGTCAGGCTATTTGTGCAATGGCCAATTAACAGAATGGACAAAATGCTCAAACCTTTTAAAAGAGCCAGAACGTGGTCCTTGTAAAATACCAAACAGCTTTAAACAAAAATTTAGCTTTTTATTGGACGTTAAAAACAAATCGGAGCATAGGATTGTTAAATATAACCCGCCTAGTGTCGAAATTAGTTCCAAAAGTGTACAAACGAAAACAGAAGATGTATCAGCTGAGTAAGTAGTTTTTTAAATTGTAATTTCTGAACATATCACCGTTTTGTATTTTTTTCCTCATTTTAAAGGACAAAATATAAAAAAAAAAAAAAAATACCTCTGTTCTTTTGGAACTCAGCTATTCATTGAAATGAGGATTCAGATAAAACCTTAGTATTAGTATGGGTAAAAATTTTATATTACCTATATTCGTATGCATTATGGTATGTTTAAAACCTAAATCTTTGCTAATAATGGAAAACTCCTAAAAATAAAAATTTCAGGTCAATATCTTAAGATCGGCCAAGTTCACTAAATTTCAAAGTTCTTAGCTTACTTCCATTGCAAATTTAGTTCCTCACAGGTACAAATTCGTAGGACTAATAGTTTCGGGTATAATTATAACTAAGTGACATTATGCCTCTCGTATTTCTAAATAGAAAACATGTTGGGCGAATGTATGTGCATAAACATTGTAGCTAAACACGTACGCATTCGATCAAACGGTTACGAACCGAGTCTCTTTCTCAAATCTAGTCACTATTAGTTTTGACGCTTAGCAATAAGGTTGTAATATTTACTTCGACAATAAATATCGAGTTCTATTTAAACAAAACATCTACTGTGTAATGTTACTTTTTCGACAATAAATATCGAGTTCTATTTAGACAAAACATCTACCGTGTAATGTTACTGGCGCAGTCGGTAGGATCAGCGAAAATGATCCTATAAACGAACTTACGAAAATCGGTGTAAATCGGTTACGAACTTTTGCTACTATACGATAAAGTAAAAAGACTAAATAAGTGAAATAAGGTCAAATGAAAGTGAAGTCGCAACATAACGTCAAATGGAAGTTAAGCCACAACTGTAAAAAGTTAAAAAAAAAAAAAAAACTGCAACAAACTTACCTCATATGATAGAGGAAGAACTAAATGAAATTTGTTCACAAATTGAATTGCTGAATATTAGTACAACTACAACTATGGAAGGAGATAAGGAGAAAAGAGACCGCGTTGTTCGGAGTGTAAAGCTTATCTCCCCTTTCGATGGAGACACAAAATATCTCTCGCTATACATTGGAAGCATTGATAGCATTATCCCATTATTCACTGCTCTTACGCCTGAGGAGCAACCGTTTTACTTCCAATGCATAATAAGCACACTCCGCGGAGCAGCTTTGGATGTAATTAGAAGAGAACAACCACCTGATTGGCGTACTTTGCGTGAGCTGTTAATTGCTGAATTTACCGAGCATACACCTATTACTACTTTAATACTATCAATAAATAACATTAAGTTGAATACTAGTGTAAAACAATTATGTGAAGACATTAACCAAGAAATTTGTAAAATTAGAGATCGCTTTAAACTAAGTAGTTTAGGTATTCCTACTGAAAACTTTTTAAATACAGAACTACAACAAATAAGCCTAAAAACACTAAAACGAGAACTTCCAAATCACCTTACTGCTTTGATTAATGTTAACTTGGCAAACGATTTGAAATCAGCAATACGAATTCTGAAAGAGAATGACGAATATAATGAAGAGATGGTCGAATGCAAACATAGTTTAAGAAAACAACCCAATACGCAAAGCAAACCACATTTTTCCAATAAACCGCATAACACGCGCTAATATAATAATTTTCAGAGCAATACAGAGAATACTTTTAATTCATATTTACCACCACAACCACTAGTAAATAGCTTCAATTGTTCACACCAACAACTCTATTCGAATAGTAAAGTGCAAACAATGCCGAACTTTAATCAGCAAAATCCTCCACAGAGAGCTCCTTATAGTACGCAGCGAACTAATTCCAATCAGTCTCGCATTAGAAGATTCGGTGCACCTGCACCCATGGATCAAGATGAACAAAATTTTCGTTTAGAGGCCTCGGAAAATTGCCAAGAATTCAACTAGGAATTCAAAACCAATTATATGATCGACACTGGCTCATCTGTGAACCTAATTAAACCAAAAATTTTAAATAGCAAAGTGTTTTCTTCCGATCCAATAACCTTAAAAACAGTCACAGGGTTTATTGAATTAAATTACACACAGGAAATGGTTGACAACAAACAAAACAAAATACAATTCTATGTTTACGACTTTTCGAACAATTATGATGGAATATTGGGATGGAATGCGCTTAAACGATTGCACGCAAATATAGATATTCCAAAAAGAGTTATAACATTAAATGGGTTAAAATATCAGTTCGTCGTCGAAGTCTTTTGTTATGACGACATTAATATTCTGGATGATTTAAGCGTAAAGCAAGATTCGAAAGGAAACAAGTTTAGACTCGATCATCTGAATAATGAGGAAAGGGAAAATTTACAAACGCTTTTAGATAAATACAATAAATTGTTCTATAAAGAAGGTGAAAAATTCACATTTTCGAGTTCAATTAAACATCAAATAAAAACAGTTCATAATAACCCGATTTATACAAAAGCTTATAGATACCCAGAAGTTCACAAAGTGGAGGTAAATAAGCAAATTAAGGACATGTTAGAGCAGGGAATTATTTGCCACAGTAGTTCACCATATTCTGCACCTATTTGGGTAGTGCCGAAAAAAGCTGACGCATCAGGCATTCAAAATTGGCGTATCGTTGTTGATTATCGTAAATTAAACGATATTACAATCAGCGATAAGTATCCTATCCCAAATATGGACGAAATACTTGACAAGTTAGGCAGGTGTATGTATTTTACTACGCTAGACCTAACAAAAGGGTTCCACCAAATCGAAATGGACTCGAAAGATCGCAGAAAAACTGCATTTTCAACACAAAATGGGCATTATGAATTTCTCAGAATGCCCTTTGGATTGAAAAATGCACCCGCTACGTTCCAGAGGCTGATGAATACGGTGCTGGACGGTTTAATCGACATCAATTGCAGGGTTTACTTAGACGACATAATCGTTTTCAGTACATCGTTACAAGAGCATATTGATACGCTTAGTAAAGTTTTCGACAGATTAAGTAAAGCTAATTTAAAAATCCAATTAAATAAATGCGAATTCCTAAAGCAAGAGACAGAATTTCTCGGTCACATCATAACACGTGATGGCATAAAGCCGAATCCTAATAAAGTTGCAGCAATTATTAAATACCCTGTACCTAAAACCGAAAAACAGATAAAACAATTTCTTGGCTTAGCAGGTTTTTACCGTAAATTTATAAAAGGTTTTTCGAAAATAACTAAACCACTAACTCATTGCTTAAAAAAAGGAAACAAAATCGATTTAAGTAACGAAGAGTATTTGAAAGCAATAGATACCATTAAATTATTGATCACGAAGGATCCAATACTAGCGTACCCTGATTATAGAAACAATTTTACTCTCACAACTGATGCTTCGAATATTGCTCTTGGCGCTGTGCTAAGCCAGCAGGGACGTCCGGTGTGCTATGCTAGTCGTACGTTGAACGAACACGAACTAGTTTACTCAGCGACTGAAAAGGAACTGCTTGCGTTAGTGTGGGCAACAAAATATTTCAGACCATACTTATACGGCAGGAAGTTCCTCATTCACACTGACCATCGTCCTTTGCAATGGCTTCATAATTTAAAAGAGCCAAATTCAAAATTGCAGAGATGGAAAATAAAATTGAACGAGTTCGATTTCGAAATAAAATATATAGCCGGCAAGGAAAACTTCGTGGCGGATGCGTTATCAAGAATCGTAATTCAATAGTGTAATTTTGGCGAAGATTCTTCGCATGCAACAATAGTTCACTCGGCTGAAGAAGATGCGGAAAACTTTATTAGAATTACAGAAAGACCTTTAAATGTATTCAAACGGCAATTAAAAGTAATTAGAGGTACCGAAATTTCTTTTAACACTAAATACATATTTAATAATACTCTTAATATTATAACTTACACCGAACTGACTATAGAGTTAGTGAAAGAAATAATTTCGAAGTATTTACTAAATTATACAATTGCTATTTATATGCCTAATGATAGTGACTTTAAACACTTCCAAAACATCTACAGTTCGCTTATTCAAAATAAACCGAATCTAGTAGTTCGAGCAACCAAGTTGCTGGAAAATATTCTCGAATATGCTGAGTTTAAAACAAAGATTCTAGAAATACATCTCGAAGGGCTACATCAAGGTATCGAAAAGGTAGCTAAAGTCTTTAAAACAAAATATTATTTCCTAAACTATCTAAAAGAAATCACAAAAGTTATCAACGAATGTGAATTATGTAATCACTGTAAAAATGAGCACATAATGTGTAAAATCCCTCTCAAAGTCACACCTCCTGTCTACGAGACAAGAGAAAAGTTTGTGGTCGACATCTGGGAATGGGATAAGCATCATTATTTAACATGTATAGAAATTTATTCTAAGAAATAAATATGTTAAATTGGTTGGAAATAAAAAAGATCTTATTGAAAGTATTCAACGTAATGGGCCCACCGAAAAAATTAAAAATAGACCAAGACCAAGGCATAAACAATATCAATATAAAACAATGGTGTGAACAATTGAATATACAATTGGAAGTAACTACCGGTAAAACGCGAATTGGTGATATCGAGCGCCTCCATAAAACTTTAAATGAAAAATTACGAATCATAAATACTTCAGATAACAATGAGTTAAAATATTATAAAATCGAACAAACAGTGTTTACATACAATCACAATATTGTCCATTCTACTACTGGCGAAACCCCCTACAATATATTTTTTAATAAACTTCCCCCAAAAATAGATCCGCAATCGGTAAAAGAAAAAAGAATTCAGAATGTTAACAGGAACCGCAAAGAAGTCCCTATTAACACAAATTTCGTTAGCGCAGAGAATTCTAGGAAACGCTTGGATAAAACCAAAAATCCATTTAGACAAGTAAAATTAGTCAAAGCAGAGGACGATAACGAACATTATGTCGTAAGATTTAAAAAGAGAAATGTGAGAAAATATAAAGCCCAGTTTAAAAGAAAGATAAAACAAAACTCCTAGGCATATCTATCACCTATGCGCTTAACAAAAATGTACTTATTAAGTAGATTAAAACCATAATTGAATTCAATAATTTTTATACCCGTATATATTAGGCTTGCATCAAAGTTATTGTTGCAGGTTCTTAGGGAGTGACGAGTGACATTATGCCTCTCGTATTTCTAAATAGAAAACATGTTGGGCGAATGTATGTGCATAAACATTGTAGCTAAACACGTACGCATTCGATCAAACGGTTACGAACCGAGTCTCTTTCTCAAAACTAGTCACTATTAGTTTTGACGCTTAGCAATAAGGTTGTAATATTTACTTCGACAATAAATATCGAGTTCTGTTTAAACAAAACATCTACTGTGTAATGTTACTTTTTCGACAATAAATATCGAGTTCTATTTAAACAAAACATCTACCGTGTAATGTTACTACTATATTAAAATAAATCAAATTTTGGAAAGTAATTCATTATTTAAGGATTCAAATCTCGAAAAGGTGCTCATTTTACAAGAAATTTAATTTCCTACAAAAAGGCTCAAATCCCCCAAACAGCCAATTTATTCATAGATTTATTTATCAGGACCGGCATAATAGTTTGATTATAATTAGGGAGCAGATAACTTAAAGTAACGAATAGGATGTTTTTTTGTTGTTGTAACAGCATGAAACATTCCCCATAAAATTTTTGGAAATGCTGCTGAAATGAGAGTCCTTGGCCGGATATAAATCCGGGTCGTTCCGGTATCGTAGAACCGACTGTCGTGGAAACGGTTGTTGATGTTTTTTCGCAGATTCTGCAATTAATCGTGCTTTAGTTATTTTTCCTAAAGCAGCTTGACGTATATTTGATATATCATTAACTGATATCAAAAGAATCACGTATTCGTGAAAAGCAAAGAGGCAATCAATACAAATAAATGTATTGCATCTTACCCTCACACCTGCTTACTAAGAGCAGTTCCCAGCAAACCGGAATTCACGATTATTGGAGGCACATTTCTCTCTTTGCCGAAGAACTCACTGTATATGAGCGACCTGGAGAAAACGACGTTTGTTTGATGCCGACGTTGATTTGATGTAGTTCCAGTTTTATTTTACTTTTGCCATTTAGGAGTTCGTGGTTTTGCTTATAATGGCCTCGAGCACAAAAATTAATATTTGCTGATTTAATAAATTAGGTCTAAATATAATATATGTATGTATACTTGTAAGGGATGAGGACGGGTTGGGTACAATATGATTTTGGTTCAAAATTCTGTATTTAAAATTCTGTATTCAATATTCTGTATTCAAAAATCTGTAATTCAAAATTCTGTACTGTTAAAATTCTGTATTGCGGAACACTGTAATTTTAAATTCTGTAAATCAAAATTATGTATTGGCAGTATTTTGTTTTGCAAAACTCTGTATTGAAAAACCGGAAGAGCATGTGGATAAATAAAAAAGTGCGCACTTTTTTTATTTATCCATATGCTCTTCCAGTGCGCACTTTTTTTATTTATCCATATGCTCTTCCGGTTTTTCAATACAGAGTTTTGCAAAACAAAATACTGCCAATACATGACTTGTCTTGACCCATATGGTTTCCTATATTATCAAAACAGATTTACATAAAGCAAATGTACATATGTTTGTATGTATTTATAGCTTCAGAAATTTCAAAATGGTCACAAAATTAGTCAAACGAAGAAGGCTGTAAAAGCAAACAACAGAATTAAAAGAATAACAAAAAAAAAGGCTTATATTAAGGCATGTTTCTTTTCTAAAGCGAATTGCTAAAAATTTAATAATATAATAATTGTTTCGCCATTATAATGTAATAACTTTTGTTTTGAATGAATTTTTGAATTTTTCTTTAATTGACGTATGTATATATACCATTGATTCTATAAAATCGGAATTCCATTATTCATAAAATAAATGTGCTATTCAGGTAAGCGTGCTTATCAGGTTATCTGCTTATTTGGTTATATTTTTACAGCATTTTGATCGAAAATAATTTTGATTCCAGAATTTTAATATACAGAATTTCAGTTCTCCATCATTTTGATCATACAGAATTTTAAATACAGAATTTTGAACCAAAAGAATTTAGGCTGGACAGAATTTTTTTTTTGATTTTTACAGAATTTTCATCCAAAAGAATTTTGAAAAGCAGAATTTAGTACCTCTCCCGATGAGGACACCAAACATAACAAAATTCTAACAATAATTAATAAACTAGACGATGTGGGAGCCAAGAAGCGAATGCGCTGACTGTTTGATGACAGGAGGTACTTAGTTTTGTTTACGTACACTTCCAGAAAAGGCAGAAATATTGGTGCCAGATTAGTTTTTCAGGGATATCAATTTCAGACATCGCTCGTGCTGTCGAGAGCTGATTTAAAGTCAACGTAGAGATGGTGTGTGTCGCTCCTCTTCTCACTGGTATTTTCAGGGGTAACGCCTTGCTGATAAGGTCCAATCAGTTCAGTGAGTAAGAGTCGAGTGATGAAGTTTATGTCTGTCTGTTACGATTGCAGCTTTCCGACGTAGAGATTTCTGTGAGTATTTAAACGCACGATCGTCGTGGAGACTGAGTTTTCCGGCAGCGTGACCAAAGATCCTTTCTTACTCACCCTGGCATTGAAGTGACCAATTGATATCGTGACGGGGGACAGCGTTTGCAGGTGCGATCTAGGAACTCGTTGAAATGATTTTTGATCTCATCGTCCTTTCCTTCCGTGGGGGCGTGGGCACAAATCAGCGTGAGGTGAAAGAATCTCGCGTTGATGCGAATCGGTGCGAAAGACTTGTTCGCCGTAGTAAACGACAGAGCTCTTTCAATGCACCATATTTTAGCTATTAGGAATAAAAATGATAAAAAGAAACGGATTTTCCCCCACCCTAATATGCATGACAGACAAAATAGTTTCTTAAATTTGATTTGCAGTAGAAGCGACTTTACAACTGAAGCTGTTGGGCCAAACAAACATAAAATACAAGCTTTTTATTAAACTGACTCAGCTTATTTATCTGAATTTATATACAGCTTTTCCATATTAAGTATAACAAAAGCTGGCGATTTCCTGTAATAGGTCTGCAGTTTCGCTCAAATTTTACACATGCGCTAAATCCAATAATAAATAAAATTGTATAATTTTAAAAATTCTAATCCGATTTTCTTAATGGGGTATCATAGGAAAGGCTGCCAGTTGACAGTATTTCTGATCAGCTTAATAATTTTTACACAATTTTTTTTAGAGCTTCTAGTTTTTAATTTGTATGAATCTCTTTTATATTCCCAATTAAATTTCGACTAGATCTAAATCACTAAAAATATAGAAAGATTACCTTTTGAATAATATATTTTCCAAGATATACTACCAACCCAAAACAATATATATCCAATTTTAAGGAAATAATTGTCCAAGAAAATTAACCATCAAATTTGATGAGAGGGTGGTTTGGAAAACTTGTAACAAGGCCACACCTGGGATTGGCCGAACAATTTTTTTTTCGAAATTGGCGAGTGTTGTTTTCTGGTACAGCCTAATGCATATTTATGAATGTAAATATTTTACTCGTTTCGTGAGTAAAAAGCCATCTACCAATTTAGCCAAGGAGCAAAACCGCAATCGTGTCGCTTGCACTTTTTTGCTATGTAAAGATAGTGGGGATATTCCCGACCCGTTTCATGAGCATAAATAGCATATTTGCAATACCAAGGTACGCACCAAATCAATAATTCATTTTGTTCGTTCATTTTTGCTTGGTTACAAATGAAATTACAGCTGACAAAAGGTTGCAAAAACATCAGCATGAAAAGATTGCATAATATTTCTATACATGAAACAACAACAACGTTATCCAATCACCCTACGGATCGAGAATATCCCTAGTAGCTTTTCGTTCAATTGTGTTTCAAGGTAAAATGCGGGTTTACGTACTACGTACGATCATGCTAATTTTCAGCAACTCATTTTAAATTTAGTCACAGTTTTCGTATTTTTATCTTTTCAGACCTAAAGTTAAGAGGGAACGACCACCTCTTTACAATGTCAAGTTTGCTTATATTGGTCCGAAGAATGGTGAAAAAGATATAAAACTGCGTTTAAATAAACTTGGGAGTGATATTACATCAAAAATAACTGAATATACTGCTGCAGTCTTTTCAGCAAGTGATGAAGTGAAGCGTATGGGAGCCCGAATGAAAAAAGCAAAGGAACTTGGCATTCATGTGATCCCAATCTATTACTTAGATTTGATTGAAACTAATCCTTCGAACGCAGTTAATTATATCAACAGTACTACGCTTTGCGATTGGGGCACCGATCCCAGTTCACGTGTTTTACCAGAAGACCTAACAACGAAGAAATCGAAAAGTATTTACACCAAATCTGTTGCAAAGTCAATGACTTTAAAAATAAAAGACGGTTTAGCTGTTGATCCAGAAAGTGGCCTGCAAGAAATATCTCACGTTTATTTGGATAAAAAGGACAAATATAGTATTGTTCTTGGGTTAACAGATCTTCAACGTAATAAGAATTCTTTCTACAAATTACAACTTTTGGAAAGCGACACCAAAAACAAGTAAGTCACAAAAAGATTTTAGGAGTAGATAGACTATCGAATATCAATAAGTTTAAGAACAAAGTTTTTTTTAGACAGTGGTACACTTCATTGTACTAAAGTTTAATTGGGTAAAATGGTAATATTTTCTAAAAATTACTTGTAGAAAGTTTGAGACTTCGATTTAGATGGATATTCTTAAAGCGTTAACTAAAAAAATACTACAGAAATGAAAGAAAATATTTTATATGAAACATATTATATGCTAGCAAATGCCAGGTGTGCTTTGTTACACCCCAAACAGTACAACGAGTTAAATGTTATGTATTTGTACATATACTGAATCAATTTATTAAAAACAAACACGCATGCACCTACATATGTAAGTGCGCAAGCCAGAAGCAAAACTTTTTTGTGGTAGTAGAAATTAATAAAAGTAGTCGTAGTATTAGTAAAATAATGGTCGAAATTATTAGTACAATAAGTAAAAATAGTGGTAGTAATTTTTGTAGCATTAGTGAAAATAGTGGTAGAAATTAGTAAAAGTGGTGGTAGAAAGTCGTGAAAATAGTGGTATTAGTAGTGATAGAAATTAGTAATTGCATTAATAAAAATAGTGGTAGAAATTAGTAGCACCATTACAAAAAATAGTGGTAGAAATTAGTAAAATAGTGGAATAAATATGTAAAAATAGTGGTAGAAACCAGGAGAAATAGTGGTAGTCATTAGTAGTAGCATAGTGGTAGAAATTAGTAAAATTAGTGATAGTAATTAGTAGTAGCATTAGTAATAATAGTGATATAAATTATTAGTACCATTAGTAAAAATAGTGGAAGAAATAAGTAAAAATAGTAGCAGCAGTAAAAATAGTTGTAAAAATTAGTAAAAATGGTGGTAGAAAGTAGTGCAAATAGTGGTACAAATTAGTAAAAGTAGTGGTAGAAACTAGTAAAAGAAGTGGAAGAAATTACTAAAAATAGTGGTAGAAATTAGAAGTAGCAGTAGTAAAAATAGTGGTAGAATTTTGTAAAAATAGTAGTAGTAATTAGTAGTGGCATTAGTAAAAATGGTGGTACAAATTAGTAAGAATAGTGGTTGAAATTAGCAAAGTAATTAGCGGTAGTAATTAGTAGTAGCATTAGTTAAAATAGTGGTAGAAATTAGTGCCGCGACTTTCGTTAGGCGATGTAAAAAATCACTGCTGCTAAAGAAGTTTTGCTTCAAAAACTAGGGTTAATATTTGAAGAAAGTATTAGGATATCCGTGAACTGGGTGGATTTGAAAATACCTCCAAAATGGAGTTTTTTTTTATAAACAAAAAAAGTTTTTAAAAATATATTTTTAAAACAAATTTTTTAAGCTTAAAACAATGCTTTTTTTCGAAATTGGTGAGTGTTGTAGGAAAGGATGGATTATAGAAATTACCGAATAAATTGGAGGAGTTTATTTGCAACAAAATAACAATAATATAATATATATTATAAGTCTATATCGGTCAAGTTTGGCGGGGTTGTTCAGCTTTTTATGCACACTTTTTAGTTCAAAATCTTTTATGATCTAAGGTGATAGTTTTGCAAGAATATTTAAAAAAACGAAGCGCAAATACTCTAATTCTTGGTTATCAATGTTTTAACATATATTTACTATATGGGCGGTCAAACTCCAAGTAGCAGTAGTAACATTCGATATTTTATTTCTCCTTTAGTTTTTGGGTATAATTAAATGTTAACAATTGAAATCGCTTTACTTCTACTTTGATCGCCTTTTTATTTTATATACATATTTTGTTCACTTTATAGAATTAAGAAACATTGGTGACCCCGACGTGATCGAGAAGTATTATAATATATCACTCCATTACCACGTTAAGATCGCAAAAGTTTTTCGTATTTCTATGCCAAGTAGAAGTAATTTCGGTACGCATATTTGTAATATACATTTTCGTGGCGGTCGCGTGTACATAGGTCCACCAACTCAGCTATCGTTCCGTGAACTTATTTTATTTTAATAAACACGCAAAATAAATATATACATACTAGAATGCCAAAAGAGTAAAAGTCGTCTGCTGAAAGCGCTAGCATCGCAGGATACATCTCAGTTTACAAAAATGCCGGTAATTCATTCCTACGGCAATTGGATATGCTCAATAATTTTCTTACAATTGACTAGCTTAAGATATTACATATAGCTGAACTTTCTGCACGGCTTAAATAAGCCGAGCACATACAGAAAAAATTTCGAGAATTTTCTTTCAAACCTTAAACGATTGAAAAAATAAAAATTTGAGTCTGACGCTCCCTATAATTTTTATAAACTGAAGATTCCAGTGTTTAGCGGTTTATGTCTCGACTGGCCATCGTTGTTTAGTACGTTCACCTCAACAATAGATAAAGATGTGGGGATATCTAAATGCAGCCTCTAGTTACAGTGAGTAGTGGCAAATCGATATCACTTTGTCTTTTTTGTGAAATTACTGATTGCACTCGATTCTTGAATCTATCTGCAAAATTGCGATATAAAAAAGCAAAAACAAATCTTATTTATGCTTGAATTGTCTTCGCAAGAGGCACATCGTCAGACAATGCCAAGAAAAACATAGCACACGAGAAAGCAGACCAGTACTGATTCTGCCGCAATTATTTCAAACAGCCAAATATCACCCCCACAATATACTAGCAACGTCAGTCAATTCACCTGCCTTAAATAATCCGTCTAATAATTGTATGCTGTTAGCGACGGCCGTCATTTAGGTAAATCAGGTAAAACAGAAGTTACCTGCCGAGCAATTATAGACGCTGCATCAGCTAAATGTTATTACAGCTAGATTAGCCAATCAGCTTCAACTTCGTTCTCTCCACTCACCAGTTTCAAGATAGTTCGAGTAATGACACTCGCCAGTATTCTCAAACGCTTTTGGGAGGTCGAAAATGGTTTCGATTAACCTCCAACGTCAGCAGACGAGGACGCTTTTTGTGAGCAACACTTCGTACAACATTTCGTTCGTTTGCCATCAACTTTTTAGCACAATACTTCGTTTCCGATTGCTTAAAGTAGCGCTTTATGGCGATGTATGCAAAATATATATATTCAAAAAGTGCCGCTATGTTAAAATAGCTATCCCTAATGACCAGTTAGAGTGCATACTTTGGCGTGTCGATCAATTGGACGGACGATATGAAAATCTAATCAAAACTGGCTGCGTTTCTAGCAATACGAGTCATTCAATCAATCTCAACCAAAGCGCGATTCTATGACCCCTTTCGATTGACTTCACCAGTCACCACAAAGCTAATTATCTTTACGCAAGCATTGTGGAAGGAAAAGTTCGGGACGAAAGCCTGCTATTCCCACGACAGTCGGTTCTACGTACCGGAATGACCCGGGTTTCACCCAGCCAAGGACTGTTGTTTCGGCGATCTAACCCTGTTTAGATCGGCCTACCCCATAAGTTGTCTGTCTCCCCTGGAGCAACTCCTTGCAGCAGGGTTGCTTCACCTCCTTCTGCTCAGGGCTGGCATCGAGCCAAACCCTCGTCCAGAATCCTATTTTTGCTGCGTTTGCCAGAAAAAGCTCCATCCGAACTCCACTTCGGTAAGGTGTAATTCGTGCGACGGAGCCATCTTAAGGTCTGCTCAGGCCTTAAGACCCATAAGGAGTGGTCCACAAATTATGTGGCCCCATGTTGTTCGCGGCCTACGGCGCCCATAGCCTCTACGGCTCCCCTAGTTGCACCAATTGCACCGGTGCCTAGCACCGGCAGAACCTCTACGGTTCGCAGGAGCACACAACAACATGGACGACAACGATCATGGGTGAATCCGCTCTTTACGGGGCGCGACTAGCCGCTACAACAACAACAACGAAAGCCTGCGGCAATCGTTGCACTTCAAGTGGTTGGAGCTGTGCAGTAAGCTTTTCATACTAGTCTGCTATCGCTTAACCCATTTATAAACTATTACAGTTCATTACGCGTTGGAGGACGACGTCACAAACGCGCTCATTGAATTCATCGTCATCACAGTCTGCTGCATGCAGAAATGCAAAGGAACTCTCGTCTATTCGTCAGCAGTATTGGCCCATTCGGAGGTGTAAAACCGTCTCCAAACCTTTAATAAATGTATAAGGTGCTACCGTCTTACACCCAGAGTACTGCAGCAAGTTATAGGTTACCTCCCAGGTGATCGTATGCTACCATCGAGAACATTTCATACAACCGGTGTAGTCTATTGTGAACCATTCCTGTACAAGAATTATGTACACAAACCGCCTGTCATTCAAGTCTTACGTATGCATTTTCGCCTGTTTTTCGACCAAGGTTACCTATCTTGAGCTTGTTCAGGATTTATGGACTTCATCGTTCATCTCTGCACTTAAGCGTTTCTTCAAATTTAGAGGGAAGACGAACTTAACGCTACGAATTTTGTTGGAGAAGATAATGGGCTAAACGAACTGCGCAGATAATTCATGGATCAGAATCACAATTAGACAGTAGCTAAAGCTTGGATTGAAAATCACATAGATTGGAAATTCATTCCACCCGGCTCGCCACACTTCGGTGGCTTATGGGAAGCTGCAGTCAAATCCGCAAAATTTCATTTACATCGCACCGTTTTACCTTTTGATGATCGCACTTCAGCCTGCAAAATTTCTGCCATTTTAAGTTGACAGAAAATCCTGATGATCTTGATGTGCTTACGCCAGTGCATAGCCATACGAAGTGCAAATATCCGTACTTTTGCACATCCATGTTCTAAAATATATTTATGTGGAGGTCAAACTCCAAGTAGCATTTCGATATTCTACATACATAAGTATAGTATAGACTTGTATTTTTCTTTATCTTCCTTTAATTGCCTTCTGCACACTTCTGCATATTTATTGTTGTTAAAATTATCGAAGTTAACTGCGTCTACTTACCTAAGAACGAGCGCTTTGGGTATAGTTAAATGTTAACAATTGAAATCGCCCCACTTCGACTTTTGGCAACATAAATAAAGCAATATAAAGTGTAAATTTGCTCGCATCGGCTTTTTATTAATAGACATTTTATTTTATTTTTGAAGCAAATATTTTGGCACAAGTTTGTTGTTGTTGTTGTAGCGGCTAGTCACGTCCCGTAAAGAGCGGATTCACCCATGGTCGTTGTCGTCAAACTCATCTAGGGGGAGGGCCAGGAAACGTGCAGTTTCGACAGGGTTGGACTAGAGGGAGAGGGGGGTTAGATGAGTGGGTTTGAGGGGCATGTGAATAGGTGATTGGTGTCGTGCGGAGAATCTCCACATGCCGGACATGTGTTGGGTATGTCGGGGTTGATTCTGGATAGGTAGGAGTTGAGCCTGCTACAGTATCCAGATCGTAATTGTGCCAGAGTGACGCGGGACTCACGGGGCAGCAGGGACTCCTCATCTGCTACAGGTGGTGGTTGGGCTCCGATAACTGCATTTGCCTGGCGAGAGTCAATGGTGGTAGTGACTGTGTCTCTGTGGATGTTGCTTAGGACCCGCCGGTACGCCTCCGGATCCAGCGGTTGCGTGATGAGTTCCTGGATCTCGTCCTTTAGTTCTAAGAGATGCCTTCTGATGTGCCTGGGGAGTTCTGGCAGGTCTGCAGCTTCATCCACTGTGCCCTGCTGGTTCCCGGCGACCACACTGGCGCAGCATAATTTATTACCGGCCGGCCAATCGCCTTGTATGTTGCCAACAACGTTTCTTTGTCTTTGCCCCAAGAGCTGCCGGCGAGCGACTTGAGGACATTGTTGGGGCTCTGTACTCTATTGGCGATTGCGGTAGTGTGCGCGGAGAAGGAGTGCAGGCTGTCGAAAGTCACCCCCAGAATCTTCGGGTGATTAACCGTCGGAATGGGGGTGCCACCAATATGGATGTTAAGATCCAGCCGGCCCTCCTTCGTCCAGGAGGTAAAGAGGGTCGCCGAGGACTTAGCAGGGGGCAGCGCGTTGATGTTGGGGTTTGACTGTTTGCGCATCCTTCTGGCCACCTTCCGCCTAGCCCTATCCCCCGAAGGATGCAAAATGAAATGCCGGCTAAAGTAGCTCGCACATCTCTTCAGGTCCGTGGAATCACGATCCCCGAATGAAATTTCCATTCGGTCGTCGCGCTTCGTCGGGTTAGATAAGGACTTCACGTGGACCAGAGCTTACCAACACCCGAGACTAGGTTGCAGGACTTCAGATGCGCCTCCCACTTGTTCCGCTTATTTTGATCAACCAGTCTCCGAATCGCCACGTTCAAACCCCTTATGTTGGGATTGTGGGGATCGGAGTGGCAAAGGCGGTCGCGCTCATTCGCTAGAGCAACGCTTCAGCCGGGAAATTGGGACGGATCTCAGGGATCCTCCCTGCCGGGATGAAGCGGGCCGCAGCTGACGCAACCGCCTTGCGGAACTTCTGTTCGCCTTTGCGAACGTCAGTGGGTGTGGGAAGACATCTGAAGGCATTTTCGGTGAACTCCGCGAACCTGACCCAGTCAGCCTTTTTAAAGTTGATATAGGTCCGGTGGTCCGTGGAGACAAAGTCAGCAGGTCTGTCAATCGAGATGATTATGGGTAGGTGGTCTGATGCAAGCGATAGCATAGGTCGCCACGTTATGCTATTTATCAGACCTGCGCTAGCTATTGTTAAGTCAGGCGAGCTGCTGCAACTACCCATAATCCTGGTGGGGCATCGCCGTTCATCGAGCAGAATGTCGAATCGTCTATCTGCTCTGCCAAATCAGGCCTTGAGTGCCAGAAATCGTGGTGCGCGTTAAAGTCACCAACTACCAGTCGGTTTTCACCTCTGAGGAGCGCACCTATGTCAGGATATCCTGCCGGGCAGCAGATAACAGGGGATATATAAACATTGAATATTTCGAGCTCGACATCGCCTGACCGAACAGCTATTCCTTGACATTCTAAGGTAGTGTCCCTGCGGTCGATGTCTTCTTCAATGAGACGATACTGCACAGTGTGATGGGTGATGAATGCTAAGCCACCACCATTACCTCGCTCGTGATCCTTACGATGCACATTATAGCCGTTGCAACTCAACAAGGTTGAGAACACACACGGAAGTGACACCAGCCCTGGATCGAGTTGCACCTCACTGATGTCGCATTCCGGTATATCTTGGCCTGACACACGGAACAGACTGTGTGGGGCACCAGGAGCTGCTGGCTACTCCCCACACGAGGGGCGAAGCTGGGTGGGGGAGAGGAGCATTCATGTTGTTGTTGTGTGCTCCTTTGAACCGGTGCACTTAGTGCAGCTAAGGGGCCGTAGAGGCTATGGGCGCCGTAGGCCGTAAGGCCTGAGCAGACCTTAAGATGGCTCCATCTGTCACACGAATTACACCTTACCGAAGTGGAGTTCGGGTGGAGCCTTTTCTGGCAGACGCAGCAAAAATAGGTTTCTGGTCCAGGGTTTGGCTCGATGCCAGCCCTGAGCAGAAGGAGGTGGAACAACCCTGCTGCTAGAAGTTGTTCCAGAGGAGACAGACGACTAAACAGGGTTAGATCGCCGAAACAACAGTCCTTGGCCGGATAAAACCCGGGTCATTCCGGTACGTAGAACCGACTGTAATGGGAATGTGGAGTACGTGGCGAACATCTACGGAAAGATAATATAATAGTGATTCAAAAGGAGGATAACCTATTTCCCGTAAAATGGAGTTTGGGGCGAATCGAGCGCACATTCGGACTGAAAGTGAACCTGTAAAAAGGGCCATATCTAAGATTGATGTGCTGTGCTTCTGGTAGCAAATACCCTAATTCTTTCACATCGATCTTTCAAAAGATATTTTAAACTCCAGGTAGCAATAGTAACATTCGATATTTTACAAACATAAACATACTTAATTTTTGTATTAGACTTGTTTTTTGCTTCATCTTCCTTTAATTTTGCCTTCTGCGCCCTTCTGCTTTATTGTTGTTGAAATTATCTAAGTTAACTGAACATGCTTATCTAAATACGACCACTTTAGGCATAATTAAATGTTAACAATTAAAATCGCTTCATATCTATTTTGACAATTGAGATAAAGCAACATAAAGTGTAAATTTTCACTCATGGGTGGTCCAGGTCCTAAATTTCAATATTACTGCAAAATATTTTGGTTGATGTCTTAAAACGTTATGAATTTCACAATTCCCATGGAAAAACAGTACCACATATCTTTTCATGGGGAGTGATAATGTACACATTCTACACAGAGCTAAAAGGTTCACCTATAATTCAAGAGATCGTAGTTTAAAAAAGCTTGATGGCCAAGTGAGTGTGAGAGGGGACAAAATCGAAGAAATTTTCGCTAAAAAATCTTCATAATATTGGTTTGCATTGCTTCTTAAATTTATTAAAAAGGAAAACGGATGGAAATAAGAAGACAACTTCTTGTTTATTAATTTTTATGGAATTTTGTTAAAAAATATGGTTTATGTTAAAAATTATATAAAAGAAATCGAAGAGAGTATTGCATTACTGTTTTACCACGCCTTCTAAAACATATTGCTGGTACACTTTTGCTTTAAGTTGAACCCTTTTTACACAGATATGAAGAGATGTAAGTACAAAATGATTCCGTCATTGATCAATAGTAGCACGCGCAGTTTCTATTGGTGTTGGCGACCCTGTTCGAACTAAAGATTTTTAGAGACTCTCCAAAAGGGTAATTCGACCGGCAATGTTCTACAACTCTGACCACAAACTGTAGTACAATGTATTCAAATCTGGACTTCCACGGAAACCTGGACTTCCACGGAAACCTGGAATATTGCTTTTAAACCACTGATGGGTGGGGTTTGCCTTGTGTGCTGGAGCAAAATCTCACTTGAAGATACAATGGTCTTCATCGAAGAGAGTATTGCTTTACTGTTTACCATGCATTCTAAAACATATTGCTGGTACACTTTTGCCTTAATTTGAACCCTTTTTACACAGAAATGAAGAGGTGTAACTCTCCACTGGACGTTGAACCTTGGAATAATTTTTTTTTGCGTCTTTGGAAGTTTTTGCGAAGATGTGTCGTTGTTTATTAAAAACTTCTTCAACAGTGAAAATTTTCTCATCCGTAAAAAGTCTTCTTGAACCATGAACCGTTGACCGCGTGCCACTGAAGAAGTCGCTTGCATGTGTTGAACCTAATTTGCTTCAAGCGCGTCAGAAGATGACCAGTTGACCGACGGTAGGGTTTCATGTGGAGATCATCGAATAAGTCTTGAAATTGATTTGTTTACGCACAAACGTCTGCAGTTGATGACAGAAAGAGAAGTTGACATAATTTTTTTCGGAGGACTGCGAGGACGACCACTTCTCTTTCTGTCATCAACTGCAGACGTTTATGCGTAAACAAACATTCTCGCAATATTAAGTTTTTTGAGAAGCAATACGATTTTCTTTAGCTCTCACTCCATTGTTAATAAGTGAAAGTAAACACTGAATTTATTATTATACAGATATAAGTAGACGCATACAAATTATAATAAAAAATAACGGAACTTTTTTCTGGGAATTGCCCGTGCTGTATGCATTGCAAACTTTGTAACAGATTTTATGGCACGTCCAAGTACATTGCTCTGTACTCAGGGTAGGTTGGAAATGCAAATGGGCGAAATCGAATAATAGTCACGACCACATAGCGCCGTTTGGGGAAATGAAAAAAGCCCGTCCATATGAGAACAAATAAGTATGTATACCTCCGAAACTATGTTACCAAACTACAAAATATAGTATACGTCTTGCATTTCTAGTCAATACTATCAATTTTGAAATAATTAATAAAAATTAAATAAACAAAAAAATAGTCACAACTTGTCAAAATGTCCCCACCCAATTAATTTGCCCAACACTGAAATTCGTAGAAAACCCACATTCATTTATTAACTATGCATTTCGAAAATTAAAAAAAAAATCGGCCGAAAACCACGCTTTACCTCTAATATAACGTTAGTTTATAAAATTAAAAAAAAAAAACGATATTTAAACAACTATTAAAGAGAATTTGGTTAAATTTAATGTGCAGAATAAAGTTGCATAAGCAAATAAACGGAATGAAAAAAATTTGGAAATAGGCGTGGCACCGCCCACTTTTTTAGCAAAGAGGTATATCTGGGAAATTATGCCACGAAATGTAGTACAAAAAACATGTCGGACGTACTTTGAATGGAAGAAAATGCGTGACACCGACAGCAAACAAAAAAATTAAAACTGTGCACTCTATTACTTTATTATAAGAGAATTCAGTGGACAATAAAACTGCCAAAAGTTTGATCAAATTTTGCTGAATTTTCCGATTTTTTTTTACAAAGTTTAAAATGTAGATTTGTGCGGTGCTATATAATGAGCTACAGTTTTATAAACAACGAATAAACGTTAAACAAAGAAACTAAAATTTGTCAAAACTTATAAATGTTGTGCCCCGATTTTATTGTCGCGCACTGTTTATCCTATGTTGGGGCCGGAGAGCACATACACTTGCGGTCAATAAAAACGCACCACCACTTTGGTAGACTATCTTCAGCTATATAACTGTAAATTAAAAAAAAATTCTACTAGATCTTGTAAGCACTGAGAAATAAATTATATTTTATGAATTTGGGTTGCACACTGTTCAGTTATAGCGTGTTTTGGTTGTGTATTTGAAAAGTTGTGCAAAATGCCAAATAATCGGAAGAAATTAACATTAGCATTTGATGAAGAAAAGTTATCTTCTCGGCAAATAGCAGCTAGAATTGGTTGTAGCCATTCAACTATGTTCGTCTTTTACAAAAAAAAAAGAGAATAGTTATGTGTTGGAACGTAAAAAGGGATCAGGTCGTCCTCGAAAGTCAACTTAAAAGTGCACTTTCTATGAGGGCGGAGATGCAAAAGTTTCACCAAGTGGATTTAAGTGTCGAAATCATTATATGGAAGACGCCCTGCCAAAAAGCCACTATTAACACAAAAAATAAAGGCTGCACGGATTTCTTGGGCCCAAAATTTGGATCAAAATGATTGGCAACATATTATGTGGTCTGACGAAAGGAAATTTAATTTGGTAAGCTCACAAAATTTGCTTTACGTGCGCCATTCAGGTGGTGAGAGGTTCCAGGATAATTGCGTAGTAAGGAAAGTTAAGTTTCATCAAAGTCAAATGATTTGGGGCTAGTTTTCATACCATGTTTTGGGGCCTCTACACCTTGTTGATGGAATAATGAATGCACAAAAATATGGTGGTTAACAATTTTTTAGTACCCGCAATTGAAGAGCATTATTCTTATACGGATCGGCTAATCTTCCAGGATGACTCAGCGTCATGCCATCGTGCAAAATGGGTAAGTATTAATTGGAAACAAATCTATAAAACTTCTATACAATATTGGTGTATATGATCCTATTCAGCCCGAATTTTTATTTTGAGTTGGCCAATATATTTAATGATCTAGGGATTCAACGCTTGTATTGGCCTGGAAACTCACCAGATTTAAACCCTATTGAGCACTTATGGCACATAATGAAGTGTGAAGTTGCTAAACAGAAGCCAACAAATAAAAGTAAATTGGTTTGGCATGGTCCCGTTATAAGGAAATCAATTAAGGTCATAGTTCAAGAATTGAGGCAGTTATTGAGGCTAAAGGAGGAACGACTCTTTATTAGGAAAGCCTTTTGTGAAGTCTATATTTCTACCGTTAGTGGTGAAAATGATTTAGTCGCTTTAAGTTAAATTCACATTGTTTTCTTTCAATTAATCATAAATATCATTGAATGTACATTTTTGTTAATTTTTTTCAAATTAATTGGCTCATGTGATCTTATTTCAATTATATTTGGTGTGCGTTTTTATTGACCGTGTATATGCATCTACTTTAAAATTTCGATTGAGTACTTTGGAGGCCTGTAAAAAAACGCTCACGTTGCACCCGCCCTTAGACTCTTCCTTCCCCACGATTCCCAGGAGATATCACCCAAGTGTTCTCTGGCTAGCTCCCGAACTTCCGTTAGGGAGTGAGCTAAAGTGAGAAGGAGAACCTGGTGGGGTCACTCCCACGCTTTCATTGAAGAGCCCACCAGGGTCTCCAGCGTCTGTTCACTAGTAGGTGGGGCTGCGAGCGCGCGTCTGAGTTCACCCTGAGTTCATTAAATCAAAACAAACACCTCAGTATCTGCTTTGCCTTGAGCTTGTGACCCGCCTCGTAAAAAATGATACACGTTAAAAAATTCTAGTATGCCTCCGGAACGACCCGGATTTATTTCCGGCCAAGGACTGTCACTTCAGCACCATTTCCCAAAATTTTATGGGGAATGTTTTATGCTGTTACAGCAACAACAACAACTAAGATTTGGGGGCATGCACTTGGAATGTCCGAAACCTTATTGGGGAAGGTTCCGCTCCCCGGCTGGTTGATGTAATCGCGAAAGTACGGGCAGACATCATGGCCATCCAGAAAATGAAATGGACGGGGCAAGGTAAACCAGCCATGAACCTTGTGCCGTCTACCATGCCATGTAAAGCAGCGTTAGTTCGATTCACATCAGAGCGAGATTCTTCAACATCTCGCCGTTGTGCAGGAAAGAACTCAAGTCAAATGCGCACTGGAAACTCCTGCTCACTAAGAGCACATTATCTACATTTCAATTTTGTTTTATTTTAGTGGGGTGCCTAATACCTTTGAAGAAGACAGCGTAATTTCTGGAAATGCATAATTTCTTCTATTTGTTTAGTGATTATTATTTTTTTTTTATAAAAGTATGGCTAATTTCCTAATAGTAATTATACTTATATAGATCCAATTTTCAAACTGTGTCCAAAAATTTGGGAAATTCTGCAAAATTTTGTCTAAATCTCAAACTTTTTAATCAGAATTTGTAGAAACAATTCTGGTGTACAGTTTTATAACCCATTAAATTTAAGTATAATAAAGTGCAACTTTCAATTAGCTGAAAATTGTGCGACACTATGTGCATACATATATCAAGATGGACTGCAGGCATGCAATGGTAAATTATTTTATTAATTGATCTGTACTGAACACCAGTTCATAAAATTTTCGCAATGAGCCAAACTCTAATTGAGTTTCAAGGAACGCGATGTGAAAAAAATGGAACAGTTATCCCCTATAAATAGCATTTTCATTCGAGGTCATTCCCTTTCAATGTTTTTGACTCAAGATTATCATGCAATGTGTGCGAGAGTAATTAATATCTAAACATGCCTCGATTTTACGGCACGCCACAATCGTGCCATATCAGCTCACGCACAGCGTCGATCGGCCAAAACAGCCGTTTCTGAAGCGAAGTACAACTATATGACAACAAAGCAGGAACGATTCTGAATAATTTTTTGTGTTCTGTTTTTTTACAATAAAATAAATGGTGTTTAATCTACATATCTTATAAGTGTGATAATTGTCAATATGTATTTTTTTCCTTTTCTTTTGCCACAGATACTGGATTTTTCGATCTTGGGGTAGAATTGGTACTACTATTGGAGACCACAAATTAGAAAGCTTCACTAACATAATCGAAGCGAAAAAATCGTTTTTTCATATTTACTACGACAAAACTGGAAATGATTTTAATAATCGCCATAATTTTGTTAAGGTAAGTAATGTCTTTTACTATTCCATTTTTTTATCCAGTTTTTTACCCTATTTTTACAAAGAGCGAACTGGTTGGACAATTCGTCCGACCCGCAGATTTGACGGTTATGTAATTTAAAATAACGTTCAAGAAGAAAATCCTTAAACTAGTTTGTGTCGCTACTTTTACAACTTTTTATTTTCCATTTTCTGTAAATTACTGTGTAAAAACTAACTTTAAACAGGTATCTAGTTCCTCCTGAGTAAAGCCACGTCAAGTGCTCCCCGAAAATTCCAGTAAATTTTGGATTCCAGAAACAATTATTTTATTATGAAGTGAATGTTATGCTTACATCGTCCCATTAATATTTTGCAAAAATTCGAATTATTGTTAAAGTTATTAACAATCAAAGTTTTGTGCACGATCAAATAAAAAAATTAATATCTCATAAACTAAAATAGATAATGAGATGAAACTTTCAGAGCCTATTGAAAAGACATTGCACTATTTTTCTCATTGAAAACAAACATTAAATTGTTATAAATAACTGATTTTGCAATAATTTATTTTAAACAATTGCAAATTTTAATGCTTTCTTCACGCTGTAAAAAAATGAATCTTGTGCGGAATTGTGAGAAAAACGTTCACCTTTAATAATCTGCAAAAAAAAATTTTGTACTTTTTCTTCATTCCGGAGATATTCAATTTTTGTCACTCAATGCACTCTCCGGTCGCTCCGGCGAACTCCGCCTAGTTACACATGTCTTACTTCTGACGTAGTGTGTCACGCGCTTAGTATAACCATGGGTGAATCCGCTCTTTTCATGGCGTGATAACCGCTACAACAACAACAACAATCCGCAGTGGCAGACCGCAAAACTTGGCGGCTTTCACGGTATATCACGCGCTCGAAGAAGAGTTCGATTTTCTTAATAACATCTTTTCGTTCTCTCGAGCGTACATATCCCGCTTCGTGAGAAATGTCCGCAAGAAGACCATCGGAGCGCGGAAGAATAGCAACCATATCAAATCGACATCTGACACCTGACGAATCCCATCAGGCAAAAAGCGCGTCTTCTGGATGCCTCGCCGATACGCCGTGTTTCAAGCGAAAAGTACGTTTTTTAAGTTTAAGGGATTATCAACTAAAAAAAATATTTTTCCGTTCACGCGTCCGTTCCGTTCATGGAAAAAGCAGGACTTTTACGAGTTAATGGCCGATTGGCACGTTGAGGTACAACGAAATACACCCGATTATACTTTCCACAAATTCGAAGTTCTGCCAGCAGTATTTGGAGTTTTTACACACGCTGCTCCTTCTGTAGAAACGTGGCTAATGCTCCAAAACCTCTGATTGAGAAATGTAGATACCAATACAAAGTGTGCACGCTTTAGAACAACCTCTTAAACGATGCAGTTTCTCACTCCTTTTTTTCACCACCGGAGTAGATTTTGCATACCAAATTAAGGGACCTAAATCTCTTAATCGTAGTTGAAATATATAGGTTGAACATCGGCAATCATTCCTCGTGAACGGTTGTTAAAGCTCCTCGGTTGATAGATAGTGTTTCTCGAGCCATAAACGTAGTGCCTACATGTTACTTTTGGGCTTTTTCTTCAGCTCTCATCGCACGTATGTACATACCATCTTAACCGTTGTGAATTAATAACAAAATATAGCGTAAAAAGGCCCTTGGAGCCACAGACCTTGCGGATAATAGGTTTGCCCCAAGCTGTGAAGCTTAATTGAACAGTTCCCAGAACTTCCAGTGATCAAACAAGACGATCTCTCGTCCTATTCAATATTCCCCGTTCACAAAGCATTACTAGTTATATGTAAGGAAATTAATAACCTCTTTCAGCATTCAGACTGAAGCTTTTGGTACTGCTACTCAAAAATCAAACATGCGCATGCAGGTTTGTGAAGGCAAATACTCTTTCTGGCATATGTGAAATGACCGCTAGATATCACGAAAACCTCAACAGCGTCAGGGGTAAAGTGCACATTTCTTAAATAACGCACTATCGATGGAGTCTCAAAACCAACTGGTGTGCTTATTACATTTGATAGCTAAAACCTACCCGATAAAAAATATCACATGGAACAACACAACTGTCCGCCCCTATTACCCCAACCCAATGCGCTTCCAGATTAGCCAAAAACTGAGGCACACCCAAAAGCATTGCAAAAATCTTCTCGCTTGCTTCGCGTGTAACCTTCCCTCACATGTTTAGTACCATGTATAAGAACATAATGTGCGAACTGCGCAAGTGAACACCCAGCATCATACAACAATTGTCCAAAATTCCAACATGCAAAAGAAGCGTTAAAAATAAAAACCCAAGAAAAGAGCTCTATGCGTAAAGCCAACAAAATCTACAAATCCCGTAACCAAATTCAGCCTCTCTTTCATACCCCAGCGCGCTTGCAAAAAACAACATATCTGAAGAAAAAAACGTGAAATAAAATGCCAAAAGCTTTTCAACAACAACCAAAAACCACTCAATCAATAATAACATAATAAGCCAACAATCTACAAAAGAAACCGAAAGGAACACTAACCAAAGGAAAAGCAACACAACAATAAACACAGCGAGCAATATTCAAAACGCGCCTATATTAGAAGCTGATACATACAGTACCTTGAGTATAAACCATTACGAATATTTGTCTCCTACTCTCTCAGTAAACCACACTATATATTCCCTCTGTTGTCGCACACCCACAATTCCACCCTACTTTTAGCATACTACAATGCTTGGAGCCGAATGTGGGGCTCACCAAAACCTAGCGCCCACGGTACAACGATGGAAAATATTATTTTCACAAAAAATTTCGCAATCTTAAATGATGGGTCTCCTGCACACTTCACTACGCATAACACAGTGCTACAAAAAAGAATGAAGTCGAAATACCTGGGAAGTGATGCTATTTTCCTAGTAGGTCTTATCGAGTAGAACGAGAATCCAATTTTGGAATTTGTCAAACACCCCCAAAATCTCGACTTAACCTTAAAAAACCGATTTTTCAACACAGCTTAACTTGTTCATAAAGGTAACGTCGCTCATAATTTTGCGAATTTGAGGTCCAATGGAAATACCTATATACACATATTATAAAAAAAATAAAAAACAAGTAGGTATGAAAACAAATTAATAAATACCGGCTTTTATTTTAGCTTCACTTAATTTTGGGAAGACAGTTTTAAGATGAAGAAAAGCTTCGCTATTAACATCCAATTTCTTTACAAATTCCTTCATGTATCCCAGCTTTGAGTGTAGTGGTGGTAAGATAACATCCTCAGATTTTACCAATGGGAGGCTTAAAACGTTTTTCCTGCCTATCTGATGTGACTCTCGAGATGGCCATGCTTTGCGATCATAGCGATTGGATGCCCGACTATCCCATTCACAAAGGTAGCAAGGATATTTTGTGTAGCCACCTTGCATGCCAAATAAAATTGTCAACACATAAGTCACCGATGACTTTCCATTTATGCGTGGCATGGTCGATCAACCGTAAAATTTTTTCCATCATTTCATACGTTTCTTTCTTGTTAACCCCATACGCGATTGGAACTGATGGTAAGAGATTTTCATTGTGTAATAACAGCTTTTCAACCTAAGGGAACACGAATTTATTTTTTTTTTTAGGGTACATACTTTTACACGATCCATCAATGAAAAGTCGCCATTCATCTGCATTATAATTATAATTTAAAGCCGAAAATAATTTGGGTACATTTACACAATGTACTAGATCACAGTCATTGCCATCAGTTTTAAAACTTTCTCTAAGTATCAAAGTGCGGTCGCTATTTCTACCCGATGTTATTTGAAAATATTTTTCCACTAAATTCCAGTGCTTTAGTTGTGAACCGAGGACTTCTGTTGATTTTGATTTACAAGGAAGGAATTCTTCCTCTACTAAATATGTTTCACCAGCATCAATGGACTCACTTTTTGTAGGCACTTCGGCATTTAAGTATTTTGGTTTTGTAACCGTAACAACATTCGCATACTTTACGTTTTTCCGCGATTTAAAATTGTGACCTGAAACGTTTGTTCTGCAAGTCATAGGCACAGAAAAGGGCAAAGTAATTGATTGTTGAACTTTAAATTTTTTTAATGTTGTGCAGCAATATTCACAAATAAATTCTGCCTCGTACCAGCGACTCGCACTATAAAACCTTTCGAAAATGTTGTTATATATTTTTACAACACCAATATTATTTTTAAAATCACGCCGATGACTTGTATCCGTAAATAAGCCATAAATGTAGCAAAACTTATTACGCTTGTCGCACATTTTAGTTTTATTTTACCACGATTTTTATCGAATTTAACAGCAAATACAACAACAGATAAACAACACGTGCACTTCAGTATAACGGAAATTTATAAAGACTTCAAAATTGAGTAAAAACTCAAAAATTAAGTGATAATTTCCTTGGGGACAACAGAAGCAAATTTTTGCAAAAATTTCGTTCTTATAAAAAGTAAAATAACTCAGTCACGTTTTGGCCGATTTTTTAAAAGAAACATTCGTTGAACTCGATATTAAACGTACTCTTTGAATCTAATCAAAACTCATTTTGTGTTTTTATAAAATAGTGTGTGAAAATATCGCCAAAGTCAAAAAAAGAAGAAAAAGGGTAGCAAAATTTAAGTTTGTTATGCAAAAACAAGTAAATTTCTTCAGCTTTATTAAGACGTCTATATACATACCTTTCAAAAGTTTCTTCTTTCTTAACCCGTTCTTAGAATGAAAATCGGTTGTTGATTAGCTAAGATATGGGCTAAGAAGTGCGCAAAAGCACGAAAAATCGGTTTTTTAAGGTTAAGTCGAGATTTTGGGGGTGTTTGACAAATTCCAAAATTGGATTCTTGTTCTACTCGATAAGACCTACAAGAAAAATAACATCACTTCCCAGGTATTTTTGAGTGTCAGTGCCTGAGCAGACCTTAAGATGGCTCCATCCATCGCACGAATTACATCTTACCGAAGTGGAGTTCGGATGGAGCTTTTTCGGCCAAACGCAGCAAAAATAGGTTTCTGGTCCAGGGTTTGGCTCGATGCCAGCCCTCAGCAGAAGGAGGTGAAGCAACCCTGCTGCAAGGAGTTGTTCCAGGGGAGACAGACGACTAACAGGGTTAGATCGCCGAAACAACAGTCCTTGGTACGTAGAACCGACTGTCGTAGGAATGAGACACCGTTACTGCTCAGCCACGGTTCGTGGATCAGGACTGCATCTGCCCCACCTTGTTCTGCCTTAGAGTGCTGGATAATGATCTGCAGGATAGTCATCCTCTCCCGCCGCCTCAACGAGGGCGTCACCGCCCCTAGCATGCGATTGGTAGACCCTAAGTGCCGAGAGGGCCGAAGGACTCTGCGTTAAGCAAAGTCAGAGTTTGCCGATAAGGTTCCCCGGACCCCTCAAACCGAACGACCTTCCAGTTGTGCGTGGGAAGTTTTGGGTTACAGTAGCGGAGGATTTCCTCGATTTCCCCCGGTGTGGAGGGATCCGCAGGGAGCCAGAAGCGAACCCGCGGACGCAAAGGCAGATCCTTCTTATCCACGGCCTGGCACCGTTCCAGACCCCCCCACCAAGGCAACCGCCGACCGCTCGTCGGCGCAGGATATCCTCTTAAAAAGACCAGTAGTGCGATTTACTAACTTATTTTAAAGATATTCGATTGGTTAACTCAACTTAACCAAAATTTTAACGACCCTGCTATTCAGCAACCACTTTTAAACGATTTTCTCATTCGCCGAATCAGCTGTTGATGTTAGCTAGTCGATGACCGAAAACTAAACGACAACAAATTTAATGTTGTTAATTCATCGAGAAAAGAAAAATTCGCGATTTCAACTTAAATAAAAAAAAATTAAAATTCGGTAAATTGTTTTCTTGTATTTTAAAAATTAACACTAAATAATGTCGTTTGAATATTCGGCTTATGATTTATCCCGAGGTGACGAAGGGTCGACGTTTACTCTGGGATGTGGATAATCCCTTTCAACAGAATTTCAGAAGCTGTATCGGTTAACTCCAAACTTGGCTGAATACCTCATTTCTCAGCTTAACAACCAAACAAGAGGCTCCAGAATAACAGAAAAATCGATCTGTAGGCAATTTTAAAGTTTACTTTGATATTGGTAGGTTCTAGTGGCTTTGAGATTCTTCGCATCTGGATCAATGCTATCAATGGCCCATAGGCGAGCAAAGGGGAATGTCCATGAGCTAGTTATCCGTAAGCCGGCATTCATCGGTTAACGGATGCAATCAATTATTCATTGTTTCACCAGAAAGTGAGGTTTCCTATGACCCAAGTGGAACGCCAATCTGCTAAAGAATTGTTTGCTTCGGCGTCGTAGCCCGTCGTGGGAGGCTCTATTGGAGCCGTCGATTCTACGCATATATCAATGGTACCACCAAGCAATCATGAGGAGGCTTATGCCAACCACCACATCTACCATTCAATTAATATGCTAATGGTAAAAGCCAACTTTTACTAGGATCCATGTATAAAAACAGAAATATAGTTTGGTTTTAATATATAGATAAATGATTATAATTAAAAAAAAATTAAATATATGTACGAAAATCCTAAATACGCTGGAGCACAACGCGAAGTTTGAAAAGGATAACCATGGCATATTTGTAGGTGATTCCGCATATTCCTTGGAGTCGAGTTGATTACTATTCTAACAAAACACTCAGAGAAGTGTTCGGAATTCTGCTACAATGGAACATTGCAATATATATAACGAATTTTAAGTGTTTGAATTTTGAAACAAACTAATATCTATTTCACTTTAATGAAATATAATAAAAACGTTCAAATGTATATTTGGCAGCAGTCATTCGTTTGTTTTTTCTCTATTCCTCTTTGTGCTTTTCGCTTATTTTGTCATTTAGTTTGACAAAGGTGCCACTCTTTATTACTTTGAATAAATACAAAGAATAAGCTGTTAAGTGTCGTTAAGAATAAGTTAGTGAATCGCACAATCGTTAGTGCAAACGGCAAAAATGCCGTCAAAAATAACAATTGTCGCACCGTTTAAAGTTAGTGAATCGCACTACAGAGTGCCAGCCCGCACTCTCGCAACGAGGAGGTGGACCAGGATTATCCCGGATCACCTTCATGAAGACGGCCGAGATCGCTGACGACACCCGCTTCCAATCCATCCTAGAGATGGCACCGTCTTCCTTGCTATGGCCCACTACACCCAAGATAATGGAGCCCGCCTGCTTAGCGACTTCTCTAAACGATTTGGGCGCGACCCTAGTCTTGAGCCGTTTGACGGAAGAGGTCTCTCCTTCCTGAGACCGCTGCCTCTTTGAAGCTGAGCTTTTCGGAGGCGCACTCGCGCTCTCGCTCAGCACCACCCTGGCCTACTCAAGCGACCTAGCGTGGTTCTCAGAGATCTGAGACACCGCCTGGCCGCCATAGCGCTCCAAGATCTTGGAGGCCATTTGACGATCAGAGTGGGCCCTCCGACCAGTGCCCACCCGCCGTTTAGGTCTGTCGGAGAGCGAATTTTGGATGGCCCCGACTCTCCTGGTACGCTACGGGATAGCTCCTTACTGGTACTGGCGATCGCATCCAGTCACATGAAGATGCTATGAATCTGGATATGCCAAACCTGCCGCATATCATAGCGAAACTTGTACCTTTGGAGTGGTTTCAATGAAGTTATTTAGCTCAGATGGTGGTATTCACTGACTTGGTCCATACATATGTAGAATAATGTGTGCCATTTTTGCACAATTTCTACCTGAATTGAAGCTTCGAACAAGGTCAAACAAGGTCAGTTTTTAACAGATATTATTATTATTTGTTAGAAAAATATAGAATATTAACCTAACGTTCTAGCGCCGCTAGCTACTAGCTACTACTAACTATCTCTTTTACAATACAGTGGCTCACATAAGTATTTTGCATATGAAGAAAATAAACCAAACGATAATATTTTTGCATTTGTTCCTGTTTTATTTATTACTTATGTATTCAAATCAATAACATATCTACTCTTTACTACGCTGAGACTTCATTAACACATAAACAATCATTGTACATAGGAACAAGCTGTAAACAATTCAGAATTCGTAACTCGCAAAAGTATTTTGCATCATTAGGGAACTCACAAAAATATTTTGCATATTTTTAAAATCCGTTATTTGGTGGAGATTTGTTTACTTGTGCAAATTTCAGTTGAATTTCTGGTTACTGATACGTATTTCTATTGAAATTGACATAATGTCAATCATTTGGTTTAAGATTGTGATAGTGGGGGGGGGGGGTTAAAAAAGCCAAAATGTAAAGAAATGACAATATCGGAAAAAATAATAAATTTGTATCTTCACAATGAAGGAAAATCTACAAAATACATTTACGATATGTTTAGCCGATGTCGTTAAACGATAGAAAATGTGGTAAAACAGTGTTAGGTGCGCTGCGGTATAGAAAGTTTAACCCTTGTGGGACCAAAGATGCTAACTATGAGAGCGGAACGCAAAATACTTAAATTCAACCGCGAAAATCCACATTTATTCGCACCAAAGCTTATCGACAAGCTTAAATCAGATCTACACACCGAAATTTTTGATGAGACAGTGCACAGAGTGCTCAGGACGAATAATATTCATGGTCGCGTGGCTCGAATAAAACCACTTATTTCAAATATTTATAAAAAAGCCGCTTTTATTCGCCAACACCTACAAAAGTAAAACTTTCGAATTTTGGAAAACTAATATTTAGCGACGAAAGCAAATATAATATTTTTAGGCTCCGATGACCGTTGTTGTTGTTGTTGTTGTAATAGCATAAAACCTTCCCCATAAAATTTTGGGGAATGCTGCTGAAGTGACAGTCCTTGGCCGGATATAGATCCGGGTCGTTTTTAAACGGAATATTGTTTAGCGTGAAATGTAGTATATATGGTTTTTTTCATGTCGAAATATGGCGCAGAAGACATGTTTTCTTCAATTTGCAATAAACAAATATATAAACAATTGACTCAGATTTAATGTTTTTATTCGGAAAAAAATACACGTAATGTAATTGTTGTTGTAACAGCATAAAACATTCCCCATAAAATTTTGGGGAATGCTGCTGAAGTGACAGTCCTTGGCCGGATATAGATCTGGGTCGTTCCGGTACCGTAGAACCGACTGTCGTGGGAACGTCTCCGATGACCGTCGTATGGTTTGGCGGAAACCAAATGAAGAGCTGCATATAAAAATCCTCAAAGCAACTGTTAAACAACAGCGGAAGTTCTGTGATAGTGTGGGGGTGTATGTCGGCTCAGAGAGTTGGAACTCTTGTATATTATATATTTGTATATTTGTCCATCCTTAAAGATAATTTACACTCCAGTGCAGAAAAAATTAGTTTGGTAAGAAACGGGGTTTTGTTTCAGCATGACAACGACCCGAAACATACAGCTCACGACGATAAAATGTGATTACTTTACCTGAATTTTGTCCATTTTGTGCTTCTGTGAGTTACCCAACGATGCAAAATACTTTTGCGAGTTGCAAATTCTGAATTATCTTCGTTATTGTCCTGTGTACCTTTATTTTTTTGTTTTAATGAAGTCCCAGCAAAGTTATGAGTTGATATGTTATTGAATGTAATATATAATTTATCAATTAACCTGAAAAAAGCAAAAATAAATTCGTTGGTTTTATTTTCTTCATATTCAAAATACTTCTGTGATCCACTGTATATAGATACCTTAACACTGTATTTGCGCGTATATATTATAAAAATTTTGGGTTATTTCGCGGTCGTGTCTGTAGTGTGTTTAGAAGTCTTTAATTTTTCACTTGTGGAATATTTTGTGTTTATTCTGTATGTCGGTAACCGTAGATCTACCTAAGTTCTTACGAGTATTTTGTTTTTTGTAAACCAGTTTCAAGGGTTCAAATATGACGTCTGAGCTTGGGTTTTATTTGTTCGTTTATTATTCTTCCGTCAAATGTTTTCTGTTTGTATATTTCCATATTATCGAGTGCGTTCAAGCGGCGTCCTTTCTGTTGCGCATGCAAAATTTTAGCTGTTTCATTAAGGTTTGCTGGTGAACATTTATTGTTGCACATATGGCTCGCAAAGTTAGACTCAGGTCTTGCCGTGGGTTTCTGTATCTTGTTATAGTCCCGTAGGTGTTCGCGAACCTTGTTTTTATTTTACGTCCTGCCTGTTCTATGTAGCTGTATTGGCATTCGCAAGTCAGTTTGTATACTCTGTATTTGTCCCGGTTCGAATAATTTGCCTTAAGTTATTTACTGTTTTAAATGTTTGCAGAATATCGTTTTTTTAAGTTTGCTTACTTGTATGTCTCTTTTCCTGTATATGTAATTAACATCCAAGTCTTCCCGTTGTTGATGATGTTGAAACAGCATAAAACATTCCCTTACAATTTTGGGAATGCTGCTGAAGGAGCAGTCCTTGGCCGGATATAAATCAGGGTCGTTCCGGTATCATAGAACCGACGGTCGTTGTTCTGGATGTCTTTCTCTTTGGAGCTTCTTTTTAGCGCTCCATGATCCCTTCTAATTTTATCTACCAGATATTTTTTATATCCATTGTTTTCAGCTATATTTATTTATTTATTTATTTATTTATTTATTTATTCAATAATAATCTAGAAAATGTACATTTTCTTACAGACTATACAGAGACAAATTCAACATATAATTATTTAACAATTTCATTTAAAAGGGATTTAAATCTCGGTTTTGACATAGAGAAATCAATATCAGACGAGTATGACAGAAAATTAAATTGCTTTAATGCTCTAAATATAGGTGAGTTAGAAGCATATACTGTTCTAACGCGATTTAGAAAAAAAATTTCATGATTGCGCAGGTCTCTTGTGGGGATATTGAAGTAGATGCATTCAAGCAGAAATGGAGAATCGATCGCCCCTTGTAAAATATCATATACAAAAGTAAGCGAAAGAATAGTCCTTCGGCTATTTAGAGATTTAAAATCAATTAATTGACATCTGGCAGTATACGAAGGAATCGGATCAACAAACTGAATTGAGCGGAGGGCAAAACGTATAAAGGTTTTTTGTATACGCTCAATCCTTTTGATATGGGAATTGTGGTATGGTCTCCAAATAAAGACAGCAAATTCTAGTTTAGAGCGGACGAGAGATGTAAATAGTAGTTTCAGAGTGTACGGATCAGTAAATTCGGAGCTGAAACGACGTAAAAAAGCTAGTAAAGAATAGGACTTTGCTATAGTATAGTTTATATGGCTATTAAAAAGAAATTCGGAGTCGAAAACCACTCCAAGATCGGAAATTTCACTTCGGGTGCTTAGGCATGAGCCAGAAATATGGTAAGAAGTGACTATCGGGGAACGAGATTTGGAAAATGTGATATGGAAGCACTTTTTTAAGGTTAGCTGTAGATGATTATTGTGACACCAAACAGCAACATTATTTAGATCTGATTATAAACTGTATAATTCTTTCTTATATGCATCTTGTGTTATACGTGTTCGTTTTACTCTATCTACTAGTTGGCTTAGTGCCGCTTTTTTGTATTGCTGTGGATGGATCGTGTCTGTGTCCGTTGGTTTTCTACAAATTTCATAATTAACCTTTCCTAGGCTCTTGTGTATCTGGATTGTCAGATCCAGATAGTTTATACTGCCCTCGTCTTCTCTTTCCATCGTAAATTGTATGCTTTTATGTTGTTTGTTGAGGTAATCTATGATTTTTTTCACGACTTTTTGTTTTGCTATGTTAAACATAAGCTGTCCCTGTCTGCACTTCTCGCAGAATAAATGCTGACGATAGGGGAAAAAAGAATACATGAGCTCTTTTAAAGCAGATCCATCTACAGTTGGAGTTTTCAAACAGAACGGAGCATAAAATGAAAGAAATCGCTACAAGCCTTGACGTGTTAAGCAAATCAAGTGAAATATCTTCTAGAGCTATGGTACAAATGTTAGAAGAAATGTTCAGGCATAACAGTGCTATGTAATATTTGAAGGAGATTGCCAGAATACATATTTATGTTTGAGCGCCCTAATAAATTAATCACTTAAATACTGTGATATTAATGCGCCTTTATGTATATTTTAAAAATGTGAATGACAAGATTTAGGTTTAGGTTGTTATATTTTTATTTACTAATGTACCTTAATATGAAAAAAATAAATCAAAATGAATTATCTACAAAGCTCTAAGAATACTTTGTCTTATTTGTATTGCTTCACTTGAATAATTTACAGAATCAATTTGCTCAGTAGAATCTAACACGGTAACTTCATCTGTTTGGCTTTCAGAATAAGGGTTTTCTACTCGTTAATATATGCAGATGTTATGCATATATGCAGCATAGATTGATGATCTGTGCAGCTTTCTGTAGAGAATAGTGCAATTGTCATGCACCAAGTATACAACGAAACCGATTCTTTAATAACCCGATTGTTCTTTTAACGATATTTCGGGCTTTTGTATGCACTTTATTGAAACCGCTTTCGGGACTACCTTCCTCCAGGGAACGAAATGGTGCATGAGCCATGGTTGAAGTGGGTAACCTGCATCACCTATTTTATATGAAGTATCAGTTGTTGTGCCTTTTTTTACATTTATTGTAATTACCTAGAATCGAGGTACATATTTCGTTCTCCTTCCCTGTAGTTTCTTTCAAAGTCTCAATCGCATCGCCCATATTCCATACATGATGAAATCATAAAAAAAAATAAAATGATTAATTTGTATTTTAAAGTTTAATTTACAAGCATTGCGTTGATGGTGTAGTAGCCTTTATTGTTATAAAAAAGTTCTTGTTCAGCGGGTGGAATTATTTTAAAATGTGTGCCATCGATGCACAGTAACGCCAGGAAATAGCGTTCTTGAAGAAATCCATTTTAGCTTCTCTGTTTTCATCGTTACTCATTTCCAATTTAATCAACTTCGAGCACAACTTCTCCTCCATTACACCGTAGACACTGTTGATTGTGTCATTCCTATATTTTGGTCCTTTCCGACACCATGCTGGTATCCACCCTCTGCCTGTCCAAACTGAAAGGATTGCAAACATCTCGTAAATTTGTACGCTCAATTTTTAACCATCTTTGCTCCTCCTCTACTAATAAAGCTGCTACCGCAATGGAATCCATTTCACTTTGTATTAATAATTACTTGTAAAATTTGCGTGTGAAAAATATGATTTTTCTTTCGATTGCTGCCAACAAAGTAATCAAAAAACAGCTGAATTTCGTGTACAGATTTGGTAGCATTTATTCGAACTTAGAATAACAGTTGGCAGCACTAACTACGAAAACGTCGAAATTGCTCATAGCATTTTTCCCGAATTCGTGACGGGAGATTTCTTCACGACGAGAATTCGTTTCTGTGATAGGCCTGTAAATTTAGCGTCGTATTGCCGTAGCGTTGTTTTTACTATATTTGTGGTCTGTACGGACTTTATTTATTTTTTTGTGTTTTCCAGTAGTGTTTTATACCCTATGTCTACCGGTAGAATTTTACGGACACGGTTTCCCATTCTCCATGGGCACAATTTATGTATCCGTCCTCAAAACCAAAAAAAAAAAAAAATTATTAGCGCGATAAGTGGGCCGTATTTTCTTGAATAAAAAATTGTGCAACAGCAGCATGCGATCAGGGTTGACTACAATACTATGATGTTAATTCCTAAAATTTTACACTGCAGAAATGAGATTCTATACTCTAGCGTGGAATGCTGCCAACAAGCAAAAACCCAGATGAATAAACCATCAGCAATCTCCCGCGTTTTACGCTTCATTAAAGAATTAAATATCATACCCACGCCGACGTTTAGAAAAGTCAAAACGCTGTTTCACTGATGTTTGCCTAGTTCCATACTTATAAGCGATTTACTTGAGCATCCTAAACTTTCTACTGGCGTCTGCGAATACAGACAACTTTATTACAAAGCCATTGAGCCTTTAAGGACGGATTTGGAATTTATATTTACAGACCGTTCCACCATGTACTGCTCGGTATTCGCAGCTAAATCAGCTGCATTGCTAGAAGCCGTACGAGTATACTTTGCCTCAAAAAACGGACGGAATTCAGTCATATGTACTGACAGTAAACCAAAGTTCCAATGATTCGCATATAATTTCCAGTATCCGCAAAGTACTCTACCAACACAAAAAATCTATTAAAATCATTTGGGTACCTGGGCACGTCGGTATAGAAGGCAGTGAGTATGCAGATCAAAGAGCTAAGGCAGGTGGTAATGCACCATTAAAGATTTTTAATTATTTCTACCCCAAGGACATCAAAAGCTTGTAAACGATTTTACGACCTCAAATTTATCTTCAGCATGGCTCAGCTATCAACACCAGTACAGGAACTATAACCCTTATGGAAGTAAAACCCTTTATTCGCCACACATACCGTGCCACAAAATTATAACTTGTTCGCCTGAGAATTGGTCATACGTTATCCACTCATTCTCATGTACTTAATTTTACTGATAAACCAACATGCCCATTTTGTAATTCAGTAGTGCTAACAGTCTCATATTTTGGATGCCTGCTTGTAACTAGGGATGTGAAAATTACCTTTGGTATCGATACTTTTACTTGGAAGTATTTTTCGGAAAAGGCATCGATACCAAGCCGATACCAACCAAAAAGTATCGAGTATGTACTTTTATTTCCTCATTTTCCGCCATCTAGCTTTCTACTTTTACTTAAAAATTTTATGTTGTGCGTGAAGATCCAATTAAAACATATCTAAAATGATGTCTCTCTATCCAAATGATTTCATAATCGGCAAGCAAATATATAATAAAAAGATAAATATGTACATTTGTATTAAAGATTTGTTTATTAAGGCTTCTTTGCACTTTTAATGTAACAAGAGTCCCTAGATGGTTTTAACAATACAATTATTTGCTTGATGATCTCAATTTCAGAGGAATTAACCATTTCTGGGCAGTCACCAGTCTCTTGAAAAATAATTTCCGAGCTTAGTGAAAGCATTTCCAAAAATCGCTCAAGCATATAGTATACAGAATTCCATCGAGTGCTAACGTGTAATATCAATTTTTTAACTGAACCCTCAGGTACTCCATTACGCTTTTGCAAATTTCTTAAGATATCCGACCTTTTTACGCTATTTTTTATAAATTTTACAATTCCTCTAACCTTTGCTATCAAACTCTTCACGGTTTCTTGTTTGAGACCACTTTCTACAACTAAATTAATTGTATGTGGAAAGCAAGGTAACCAACTTTTTTCTTGAACTATCTCCTTAACAGCCGCTGTCATATTAGCACCGTTATCCGTTACGATGCATCGGATTTTTTCTGGCAATATGTGCCATTCTTCAAAAATATCAGACATTGTCTTTGCTATATATATAGCCGTATGCTTTTGATTCAACTCACGTGTGGCCATTACAATGTCAATTCGATTAATACCTTCTAAAAAATGGGCCGTAACGCCTAAGTATGCTTTTTCTGCCATGGTTTCCGACCATACATCAGCAGTGATGCAAAATTCACTAACACTTTCCAGACGCTTTTTGTATACTAATGAAACAGCATTGAACTTTTCCACGATTTGCGCAGTAATAGTTGCTCGGCATGGTACCTTGTATAACGGAGCAGCCACCCGCATTAACTTTAAAAAGCCACTTCCTTCAACGACTCGTATTGGCCGCATATCTTTGCAAATAAAGTAGATTAATGCCATGGTTACTTTTTCGTGTTTGAAGTTACCTTCTGTAAAATTAATCTAAAATTAGTATTTTGCCACAAAAAATCACACAAAATGTACGGAGCGGCTATTGGCGTATTCCTCGTGCGGAGTCTCAAATATGGGGTAAAAACTTCAAACTTTGCGTTCACTAATCGCTTTCAATGAAGTTGGTCAGTAGCTAACTTGCGTTCAACTTTTGATTAAACTAATCGCCTTGGAGGCTCAACAATGTAAACGCCTTTTAATTATAACCGCATATATATGAACATATGTATATATGTACATATGTATATCATGATCCCACCTACATACATACACTAAATAAAACACTGTTTTTCACTAATTGTTTCATGTATGTACATATATGAGTTTATAATCCAATTGGACCAAACGCCTTGCCCATATTGTGTGGTAAATGTCACTCCGTTTTGCATTTACCTTTGTAAGAATTTATATTTTCAAACATTTGTTTAATTTCGCTGCATTGTGGTTTTGGATCTCCATTATCTTCCTCAACGCTAAAATGTGTACATCAAGACAACTCAGTGAGGAACATTACATGGGGTAAAATGCATTTAACTACTTACTTATTCTTGGATGTATTTATATTATGTACTTTCATGTGCTTGTGTAGGTTAGATGTATTTCCACAAAATCTGACCTTCTTTAGGCACATTTTACAAGAAGCTTCTGAGGAATTACTTTTTGTAAAATACCTCCACACTTCAGAGGACGGTGCCATTTCTCAAATATGATACGAAACTTTCAGTTGCAGCAACACCACCAAGAAAATGAAATTCAAATGAAATGAGGTATAGCAAACCACAATAGCAACGGTACATTTTCCTTGCTCTATTTTATCTTTTGACATTCGTACTTTTGCTTTACAAGTGATGGTATTTTTATGTGAGTAACTTTTTGCCGATACCAAGTACTTTTAACCGATACCTACTCATTGTATTTGGTGAAAATATCGATGCCAAAAGTACTTGGTTTCAAGATGAAGGTATCGAGTACCTACTTGTATTTACTTGTATCGCAACATCCCTACTTGTAACTAAATTTCATCAGGATATCCATATTCAACAACAATAAACCATCGGAATACCTTCGAAAGATAGATGACAGTAATATAGATTTAATGTGGAAGTTTATTTCAACATGCAAGTTTATAATATAGTCCAGTATATTTTATGTTCTCTTTGACAGTATATTACAATATTTTGGATATCAAACAGTTAAAAATGTTAATATTCCAAAACGAATAGTGAACTTAAACTAAAATCTAAGAAATTATTTAGTATAAGATAAGCTGAAAGCCATTGTAGCTAGTGCTTTATTCTATAAGTAGAATAGTTATTTATAATTATTTTTCTTCTAAATAAATAAATAAATATATGGCCCTTCTAGGGTTTGCATGAACACTTCCATGAGGATGGTCGAGGTTGAGTTTCCCATCCCCTGTCCGTTCGATTCCCTGTATATCTTATAAAATTTAAATTTGTTTTGGTGCAGCGTTGCATTTAGAATATTTGTGATCTATGCAGCCTTAACTTTATTTTTTGTATTTTCCAGTAGTGTTTCGTGCACTATGCCCACTGTCTCTGGCAGAGGTATGGACGGATATAAGTCCTTTATGTCAAAAGGTACCATTTTGCTGTCTTTCGTGAATTTTACGTACCTCAGTTTGTCAGTCAGTTCCGTTATGTTTGTTATTGTATGGTCGTTGTGCAGCCATAGATTTTCTTGAAGAATCGTCTTTATATATTTTGATTATCTACAAGCAGGTGCTCATAGTAGTGCTGATAGGTGCGTAGTTTGATATGGAATGAGGCGCATCTGGCATGTGTATCTTTGGTAGCGGCAGAGCTGCTGGGTTCATCTGAATTAACGTGTGTTCAGCATTCGAGTTTATTGCGGCGATTGCATCTTTAATGGCTTTTTTGACATGTGTTTAGTATTCGTCGGTTGGGTCCCCACCTATTCTTCTGCCTTTAATTTCCTTGATAATTTTTTCGGCATTTTCTTTGTACTCTCTTTTTTCAATGAGTACTGTTGTATTGCCTTTGTCCATTGTTTTGTCACAATTACATTACTGTTCTTAAGTTTTGCTTTACATTTTTTATGGTGTTTCTTTCTTGAATATATGTCTCACATGCTCTTGATTCTCGTTTGGTATAGCGATATTGTAACCTTCGGGTCTATGATGGCCTTTTCCGTTCTTTTTAGTATATTGTTGCCATCCCTAATGTTGTATTTGAGCTCATTCTCTAATAATTCCTTTCCTTTTTTGTCTAAGAATTCTTTTTCAGGTGGTATGTTATTTAAACCGCATTGGTCTATTAGCTTTTCCAGCATCCTGTGCAGTGTTTCGTTTTTAAGTTTCATGACGCTTTTAATGTCTTCACTAGAAACCCTACTAAAGCTTCTGGCTGTAGATCTATATGGAAAACTAATGGAGTGACACAAGATGTCGTCTCTCAAAATTTCAACACGGATGCACTGTAAACTTTATGCGAATTGATTACGTCACTCCGTTTCACCATTCGAATTCATCCGAGGACTGACTGGGTGGGTGACATAGTTATCGGATGGTGCAACATCGCCACAGTACTTTACACTGACGGCTCTAAATTACACGGTAGAGTTGGAAGTAGGATTTATTCTAAGGACCTCTCGCTCAAACTCAGCTTTCGACTGTCAGATCAGTGCAGGCTGAGCTTACAGCAATAGGAGAGGCTGCACATTGGCTGATAAATTCGACACTTAACTCACAAGCAATTAATATCTTCTCCAATAGTCCAACTGCTATTAAATCGTCAAGGTCGGTATTTGAGTGTAAGAAAATTCGCTATGAGCTGGCGGCTAAATACAACACGTGCGCAGCATGGGTTCCTGGCCACAGCGATATACCAAGTAACTGCATAGCTGATGAACTGACAAGACCAGGTAAATGCTTGACGAACATAAATACCTCTAACGACGCGGGTATACCGCTGTCTTCTTGTAGAGTCTGGTTGAAGGCCACCACCTTTGAGCTGGCAAAAAAAGATGGGCCAAAGAACCAACTTGTGGGATACTCCGTCAGCTCTAGCCTAGAGTAGACACGGATAGATCTGTTAGCCTAATCAAAATGGAAAGACGCCTCCTGCGCCTATTGACATGTAATATAACTGGTCATTCCTTTGTGGGAGCGCACGCCAGTAGTATGGGCTTTCCCCACAATGACTATTGCCGCAGCTGTCGTGAGGAGGAGGAGGTGGACAGCATTGAACACTACCTCTGCCATTGACCTGCTTTAGCAAGTGTTAGAAGGGGATGCCTACATCCATCAGAGCTTCTTCGACTGCCTGAACATAACCGATCCCTAGAGAAGTGGTTGCTTTGTCCTTGCCATTTTTATTTTCATAATATTTTACTTTTCACAACTTGTAAGCAAACAAATGTCTTCGAAAATGGGATTGTATAAAAGGAAAATGTATAAACGGCTTCAATTTCAAATTAAAGTTGGGTACGAAAATTTCGCGATTCGGGCCTCATGGAAATTTCTTATTAAGTTGAAATATATTTGTTGATATATATAAAAGCAGGCTAGAAGGTAAAATATATATACATATGTATTTATGAAAAAAGATAAAGTAATCCGTACACTGTACATAGTGTTTTCTTCCCTACGAATAAAAGTTGTGGGCATGCGCTATTCAGAAGAAAATTGTAAATGTTGTAAACTGTATGTACACTTTTTAATCCAATAAGTCAAATTTTGTGAACTTACTGTTTCCGAAGTATTTATTTATTATTTATGTTTATTTATTTAATACATTACAAAAATTTAATATAATATAACATTTTATTTTCTAGGTGCCGGGTCGAATGTTTCCAATTGAAATCGATTACGAGGATGAGAAAAAAATCCATAACCCAGAACATTTCAAAATTAAGTCAAAGCTAGAACCATCCGTTCAGAATTTAATGAAACTTATATTTGACATTGACACTATGAAAAAAACTATGATGTTATTTGACCTAGATATGGAAAAAATGCCATTAGGCAAACTAAGTCAGAGGCAAATTCAATCAGCTTATAAAGTGCTCACCGAAGTGTCTGAACTTATACAACAAAAGGCGAGTAATGCCAAGTTTATTGACGCTACTAATCGATTTTACACATTAATCCCGCATAATTTTGGTATTCAAAGTCCCCCAATTTTGGATACCATTGACAAGGTTGAGAAATACCGACAAGTTCTCGATTCGCTTCTAGAAATTGAATGTGCATATAGCATGTTACAGGCGGAAAATCAAGATGATAGCGTAAATCCTCTGGATAAACATTATGAACAACTTAAAGCAAAGCTTGAACCTGTAGATAAAAATACTGAAGAATATGTTATATTAGAAAAGTATGTGCGAAACACGCACGGCGAAACCCATAAAATGTATGCGTTAGAAATCGTTGACATATTTAAAGTGGCCCGTCAAGGTGAATCACGACGCTATAAACCATTTAAGAAACTTGACAACCGAAAACTACTGTGGCACGGTTCTCGGCTTACAAACTTTGCCGGCATTTTGTCCCACGGATTGAAAATTGCGCCACCTGAGGCTCCCGCTACTGGGTACATGTTTGGAAAAGGAATATACTTTGCAGATATGGTCTCGAAATCTGCAAATTACTGCTGCACTAATTCTCAAGATACCACAGGTTTAATGCTTTTATCAGAGGTAGCACTTGGCGAAATGGTGGAATGCACCACTGCAAAATACATTACTAAATTACCGTCAAATAAGTTCAGTGTTTTAGGACGTGGGCGCACCATGCCTAATCCGGAAGAGTCGTTTAAGCGTGAGGATGGTGTAGAGATCCCACTCGGTAAACCTTTTACAGATACCCAACTAAAGACTTCTCTTCTTTACAATGAATATATTGTCTATGATGTGGCTCAGGTGAACATCCAGTATATTTTCCGTATGAACTTTAAATATAACTTCTGAAGAGAGAATGTGAGATTTAATTTTTTTATTATAACCTCTGGAAATATATTTGATGACTTCAAAATATGGGAATTGAACAGTAGTTTTCATACATTTGTGGTATCAGGTACACAAATGATTACACCAGTCTTGATGCAGTTGAAGTTTGCTCACTTATTTAATTTTTATTTATTTATTTATTGAATTCAGTCTACAGTACAAAGTACTTTACAGACTAGCAGTATAAATATGCTTATGTACATATGTACATATATACAATGAAAAACTAATAAAGTAATTTAGTATAAAGTATTTATAAAACTACATCTAGATAAAGAGAAATCAAGCAAATGTGGTTTAGAAAAATATTTGTTCAGTTCTCGAAGAGCACGAGCAATAGGTGCATTACTTGCATATTTAGGTTTATGATTTTCCCCGTAAAAAGGGTAGAGATTTCGAAGACTTTGCGGAACATTTAAACCTATCCGCTCAAGTAAAATTGGACAGTCAGCGATGCCATTAATTATGTTGTAGATAAATGACAAAGAAAGGACAGTTCTCTTTTCCAAAGATCTCGAACTAATTAACAAAAGAATCGTAAGATGGAATAGGAGTCTCGAATATTAGCGAACGCAATGCATATTTCAGAAAAACTTTTTGAACTCGTTCAAGCCTATTAACTGAAAATTGGTCATATGGTCTCCAAATTATGACAGCGTATTCCAAATGCGAACGCACGAGTGCTGAGTATAGGAGCTTAAATGTATACGGATCAGAGAATTCGGAGGTATTACGACGGATAAAGCCTAGAACTGAGTATGATTTGGACAGAATGAAATTGATATGGCCATTGAAAGAAAACTTGGAATCAAAAATCACTCCAAGATCTTTAGTTTCAAAAACATTATTATGATTGTCGAGAGAGTACATCATATTCACAAGATTCTGACGCCTCGAAAATGTAATATGAAAGCATTTAAGTTCAGGTAAAGCCGAGACTTCGAACACCATAAATGGAGATTATTTGGGGCACACTGAAGTTTAGCCGCGTCATCTGCGTCCTTAACGGTAGAAAAAGCTTTCAAATCATTGGCATAAAGCAAATAATTCGAAAAAGAAAAGCAGTTGCTAAAGTCGTTTATAAAAAGAATAAATAAAAGTGGCCCTAAAACGCTACCTTGGGGAACACCTGATGTAGCAACAATATGGTTTGACAATGCACCATCAATTGTAACCACGCAGCGCCTATCTGACAAATAAGACTCAACCCATTTCAGGAGTGAAGAATGAAATCCTAAGCAGGCTAATTTGTTTAGAAGGATCTCGTGAGATACCCTGTCAAAAGCCTTAGAGAAGTCGGTATAAATGCAATCCACTTGGAGTCCTGCCGAAAACGCTGAAAGACAAAATTCACTAAAAACTAGTAAATTAGACGCAGTCGAACGTCCAGAGACAAAGCCATACTGATTTGGGCAAACTAAAGATTTGACCGCAAAATAAATTTTGTCCTTAACAACTATTTCAAAAAGTTTAGAGATGGTCGAAAGTTTCGAAATCGGTCTATAGTTCCGAACATCATTCTTTTTTCCACTTTTAAAGGTTGGTGTGATTGTGGTTAACTTCCAGTCATTGAGAAACATACGTGACGAAATTGATTTATTAAAAATTATCGCTAGGGGAACTGCCAACGCTGGACAACCTTTAATTAAAATTGCAGACAGTCCGTCTACATCAGTCTGCAAAGAAGGTTTAAGAGAAAAAACGCTCTTCACAATGTCTTCCGATGAGATTTGTAGGCTACCTAGATTGGGAACAGATGATATTTCTGAAGAAAAATCAGGAGAACGCATACCACCGCTAACGTAATTCGACTTAAACAATTCAACAAACAAATTAGCTGTCTCCACAAGGGTAGTAGCAATTTTGTCCTCTAGGATTACGGAGGAAGGTATATTTGAGCACAACTTTTTAGATTTAACAAAATTCCAAAATGATTTTGGATTAGCCTTAATGTCTTACTCAGTTCTTCGAATATATTTTTTATAAAGCAGACAGTTTAAAGATTTAAATTCCTTAAGATAATGCTGGTATTTTTATATTCTTTAAGTACTTATTTTTGAGATTTTTTAGTTTGGCGATTTGTATGGTCGCGCCTTCTTTAACGGTATAAGTCCAAGAGAGTGTTATTTAAACTTGGATATTCACATGATATATAATTAAAAACATTTCTATCAATAGGTGATATGGTTGAGAACTCATAAAACTTTAGCTTAATATCTAAAGGAATATGATGTATACCTACATCAGAAATCGGTGAAATGCATTTCGATAAACTAATGCTTATATTATCGCTTACAAATATAAGATCTAATAATCTATTTAATTCATTGAGTACAACGTTTGAGTAAGATTAATGCTTAAAAAGTTGTCTACAAAGTACGATTCATGATTAGTGACAATATTATTGGGGATAAGGCCAGAATTCCTCGAATTACCACACCATCTAACATTGCACAAGTCTCCAAGTACACAAAGGTTGTTAACATTTAAATTATCTAGAGCTAGTGCAACTACATTATCAACATGTGCCTTGTATAAGTCAAAGTTGCTATTAGGCGGAATATACGAAGCAATTATATATAAAGATCCATAATAATCACAGCTCTTGATGCATACACACAATTGATCAAGCAACTGAATCGCGATCTTTGCGGAAAACATGGTACAAGTTTGGGTCAAAGAATTCACTATCGTAGAAGTCGGGACTCAACCAGGTCTCTACAATGACGAGAACATCATAAGTCTCCTGAGCACTATATTGAAGAATCGTATTTTATTTGGTTCTTAAGCCCGAAATGTTTTGATAGTATATTTGCAACTCCGTCTTAGAATCAACAGTTCGATCACAACAATTACCTATTACACTGGTTGAGTTTGAGCTGCCTGTTTTTGAAAAAGAAAAAAAAAACGAAATGGTCTGACTCTTACATTCGCAGGCCAAAGCGATGCATCCAATATTTATTGGTAATTTACTGATGGAACACCACCCAGTTTGAAATTAATACGTTTGTGTTTGCTTACTTCGTCATCCTTCTTAATCAACATGTAGCAGGAGATATAATCTATAGCAACACCCACATGTTTAGCTACATATTTTTTTATGTCGTCAACAGTAACTTTAGGCTCAAACGAAGCTAAATGTACCCATTTATTACGAACAGCTACAGAAAGCTCAGTGCTATCATTCGAGCCAACAACAACCATTGATTTCTTACGTTTTTTGCTATTAACTTTAATCCATGCAGTATAGTTGCTAGAATTTTTGATTTCATTTACCGAAGATGATTGAGATGCTGAAGCAAAAGTATCAACAGCAATGATCTCAGAGTCAACTGTTACGGCACCATTGTTGTTTGTCAGTAGGTAAATCCACAGGAGAGTTATCATCTACGGGAGAGAGAGGGCGACGAGTATGCGAATCAGTTTTATTTACATTATCTGCATGCACAGCAAGAGAACCATCAATATTTGGATTAGCGGCGGCAACAACACCAATCTTATCTGGGAGAGAATTGACATTAAGAATACATGCAGAAGCAGTAGCAACAGTAACGGAGGTGGAAGAATTCACGTTCATAGGCAATTTACTAAGGTCAGCGACCCTAGATTTCGAGCGCGTAGTTATAAAGTTCTCTGCCTCGCTATTATTCGCGTTGGCACTAGTAACTTTGTTGTTAGTTTGTTTAGATGATACAACATTTCCCAGCTTTTCAGTATTATAGACAAATTTGCCACCACTAAAAGCAGCTCCAATTTCCTTTATGGAACACAGGGCAGGAATCACATTTAAACATAAGGTTTTTTTTTAGATTTATCAGAAGTATATTTTGCTACGGCCGAAGCATCTCTCAATAATCCATATCCCATTTCCAACAGAACCAAGACTTAATTTTCCATGATTTTAAAAACATTCTTTTGTCTAAATGACATTTTTTCGCGAAGCAAATATGAGTTATCTACATACAGTGGCTCCAAGCCAAAGTCGGACACCGTAGAAAAAGTGTTCTTTCCTAAAAACATTTTAACCAAAGCAATTAAAAATAAAAGGTAAAATATTTTTTCCATTACTCATTTATTCCTTCCAAAATATAAAAACAAAACATAAAAATATAAAAACAAAACATAAAAATTAATTCAGTATAATAAAATATTCTAGTAAAGCATCAAATAAGGGTAAATTCAATGCACAAGCCAAACTCGGACAGTGGCAACTATCCTCTAAATAAATGCAAGTCTGTCGAAGAATTGCAACCAACTTCAAGTATAGTGTTTAACAGACTAACGGGAATTCCTGCTTTATTTTAATATATACATAGTTGGAAATACGGTTTGTGATTTAAAAATGTCTAGGCAAAGAGGCCAAACAAGTATTGAATTGAGAAAGTTGGTTATTAAGTATTCCAACGATGGAAAATCTGTGCGTGAAATTGCTGAAATTGTCGACAGAAGTCATTCTACTGTTCACGATGTAATTAAGCGCTTCAAAACCAACAACCAAGTGGAAAAGAAGCCTAAAGCTGCCCACAACAAGGTTTTTACCGACTCAGATAAGCGATATCTGTTGCGAAAAGTTAAAGATAATCCTTTCCTTAGTGCACCAAAGTTAGCTGTTATAGCTGAAAATGAGTTGGGAAAGAAATCTAGTGCATCTACCACCAGAAATCTTCTTCATGCGAGGCTGATCAAATTATTATTTTTCATTTAATTCGTTTGAGTTAATTTCTTTTCAGTTTGTGTTGTATGTGCGTTTGTCATTTTAACTGTTAATACTGACTGTCCCACAGTGTGTGGCACTGAAACATAATAATATTGCGCAGATTTTAGTGAAAATTGGTATCTTGGTGAATATGAAAACGTTTAATGATGGCCCCAGTCGGTAACTTTGAGACAATGCCGAAAGTTTAATCTTTATATTTTCCATGTTTGATATTTTTCATTCAAGATTTTAAACGTATTCGTTAGCTTAATAATTATGTTCATTTATACATATATGTATGTATGTATGTCGTTCGTAGTTAGAAGTTGCTATATGCATCTCTCAGTTCTTATTTCTGTTTAACTAAATAAAATAGTAATATGATTGATAACCAAAAAACAGCAACAGCAGAAAAATGTTAATATCGGCTTGTCATACTTGCTTTGTGTTTAGAATTAGGGAAAGTGCGATGCAGCAATTCACTCGATAACGAGGCACATCGGTTGCGTGCTTGCTTTGCAGGCGGAATACGGGATATCGATACTTTAGAATAAGTAGGATGAGAAGATGTGATCGATCTCACAAACATCAGATATAACTTCCATCTCTATGACTGTTTTTTTTAATTCTCCAATACTGGTGTCAAACGAAAAAGTTTAGATTTGTTTGAGAAATATTGTTCGAGAGGGATGCCACATGTTTTATTTGTGACCCACAAAGGGCTTAGGTAGGATTATCCTCGAAAAAATATTGAGAGGTTGCCAACTCTGCAAAATTACATACATATTAATTAATAATGTAATCAGTTTATTAAGGAGCTGCTAAAATAAAGAAAATTTGTCGGTTTAAGTTAAAAAAGTAAAACTAATTAGTGGTGAAACAAGTTTTGGACTAAGCTTTCGTAAACACACATTTTTGATGAAAAATGTTTAACAATCTTTATATGGGTGCGTTCGAGATGGCAATCACAACTGCAGTGCAGCCAATTTGCCAAAGTATCACGTTCTGTGAAAATTTCTGGCAACACTCGCAACACGCTGAGCTTCGAGCAGACATTTTGAACGTAAATATTGCACATAATAAAAATCAAGGAATTTAGTACTGCAAGTTGTGCGCGATGGCATCGGAAGAAGAAAGGTAAGCGAAATTCTTATTTATTTAGATATTTATTATTATTTTTACCATATTATTTACAAGTAACATATTGTATGTTTGTTTTTAATAATTTTTTCAGCGTGAAATCGCTCGACTTTGGTTTTAAATCCGTCCACACACACTTGATGCTGTTTTTCGAATGAATCTTTATTTTTCTTTTACAAAATGGTGTTCTTTTCCCTTTCGGGTTCTTTCCATATTATTTCCACTTAAGGTCAAAACACATACATAACTTAAAAACTAGTTGTATTACTTAAGTGCTAGACACATTACTTAGAGCTATTACAATATTGCTTAAGGCTTTTTACACACAGCTACTCTTGCAACCCTAAGTGCCTTACAACTCGGCCTTCCTGACTTTTAGAATCTCCTGATTCTACGCCGGTTTTACATTGAAACCAGGGCTTTAGGTTCGTAACCGACCAAGTTCCCTTGTAAGGAATTTGGGTCTGTTGGAATCCCTCTACATCCTGTACTATGTAGCGATCATTTTCTAAAATTTTGACTACCTCGTAAGGTCCTTTAAATTTTGGTATAAGTTTACTTGAAAGCCCTGCTTGAGAACTAGAATTCGACAAAGCAACATAATCTCCTATTTTAAATTTACGAGGTTGTAGTCGTTTTGTATCTGCGTACTTCTTATTATATTCCTGTGCCTTTTGTTGTACTAATTCAGCTTGGTGTCTAACATCCTCTACTGACCTAACATCGGGTGCCTGTACTGACTCTATAACGTTTTCTTTGAGTGTATCTAAGACCTTTCCTTTTTGTCTAACCCCGAACAGCATTATGCTGGGATGTTCGCCAGTTGCTTTATGTAATGTATTGTTCATTGCGTATTCTACCGATTCTAACACTTTTTGCCAGCTAACTCCCTTTTCTGCATCGACCAACTTCGCTATCATCGGACCTAGGCTCTTGTTGACAATTTCAACTTGTCCGTTCGCTTGGGGGGAGTTAGTCGCGCTTTTAATATGTTGAACATTACTTATTTGCAAAAATTCTTCAAACTCGTTGGACGTGAAGCAGGTTCCTCTATCTGATACTAAACACTTGGGTCTGCTGTACGCTCGAAAGTAATCTTCTAGCGACGCTATCGCTTCTTTTGACGCTGTTGTTCTTGCTGGATATAGCCGAACAAACTTTGTGCACGCGTCTATTGTTACCAATACATGTTTATATTTTGTACTACTAGTGTGGATCGGCCCAAAGTGATCAATATGCATCATTTCGAATGGTTTATTTCCTTTAGGGATCATATTAAGAAGTCCCTCTTTCCTGCCGTGTTTCGTGGAAAACGCTATGCATTTTAAACAATTTTCTACATGTGAAATTGCCTTCTTCCTAATGTTTGGGAACCAGTAACTTTTACTGACGATTTCCACAACTTTTTCTACACCTATATGCCCTAACTCATCGTGGTACTTGTATAGGACATGCGCTTCCATTGCTTCTGGTACGTAAAAATATAAGCTACCATCCTTTTTTTTTATAGACCACCCCATTTCTCATTTCGTAGTAGCTACTCTCTGCGGATTCTAACTGTTTTTAACGTTCTTAATTTTTTCGTCTTTACTTTGGCAGATAATTAGGTTTTCTTCGAGCGTATTGGTATGTATTGTTAACACGTTATTTATTCTACTTAACGCGTCCACGTGCTGAATTCTTTTACCAGACCTATGTTCTAGCTCGTAGTCATAATTCTGTAGTTCAAGTGCCCACCTAGCAATTCGGGGATTGATGTCTTTTTTGTTAAGTGTCAGTGTCAACGTGTTACAATCTGTTACAATTTTAAAGTTGATGCCTTGCAAGTACACTCTGAACCTTTTTAGCGCGTAGATTATCGCTAGCGTTTCTATCTCAAAACTGTGATAACGAGACTCGACATCAGTTGTACGTTTTGAGAAATAAAAAATTGGATGTAGCTTGTTATCTTTCTTTTTTTGGAACAATATTGCCCCGAACCCCAAGGCGCTAGCATCGCAGTGCAGCTCTGTAGCATCACTGGGGTCATAAATTGCTAACACTGGAGAGTTTACTAGCTTTTGCTTAAGTGTGTCGAATACTTCTAATTCTTTCTGTCCAAACTGAAACTTTTCTCCTTTCCTTAACAGATCATAAAGCGGTTTCGCTATTATAGAAAAATCTCTTATGAACCTGCGGAAATATGAACAAAGTCCTAAGAAACTTTGTACTTCTTGTACTTTGGTCGGTGTTGCAAAATCTTCTACCGCCTTCAATCCTTTTTTGTCTGCTCTAATACCGTCACCTGTGATCAAATATCCTAAATAAGAAATTTCTGATTGAAGAAACTCGCACTTATCCAGCCTCAGCTCTAGCCTATTATGCACTAAACATTGGAAAACTTTACGTAATATATCTATGTGTTCGCCTAAATTATCTGTTGCAATCATAATATCGTCGAGGTATATGATGACTTCGCCGCTACGTATCATTTCCGAAAAAACTTTGTTAACGAATTTTTGAAAAGTAGCTGGCGCATTTCTGAGTCCAAACGGCATTCGAAGGAACTCAAATTGTCCTAAAGGTGTTGTAAAAGCGGTATATTTTATCGATTCCTCCTCAACAAAAACATGGAAAAAGCCATTTTTGAGATCTAGTTTCGTAAACCACTTCTTGTTTACCAATCTATCTAATAAGTCGTCTATCAGTGGTATAGGGTAGCAGTCCTTCGCTGTTACTTTGTTAAGCTTCCTATAATCGACGCACATCCGTAACTCACCTGTCTTTTTTTTTACTAACACTATTGGTGAAACAAATTCTGAGCTACTAGGACGTATGTACCCTTTCCCTAAGTACTCATCTAAAATTTTTTGTAATTCTGCTTTTTCGTTATACGACAACCTTCTAGGTGCGCAACTGAAAGGCTTTTTATTATCTAGCACTAGCTGCATTTCCTTCTTCACTTTAGGTTGGCCTGGCTTATTTGCATGTATATATTCTTTGTACAATATCTCTTGAAGGCGTTTTTTGCACTGAAAATTAACTTTATCTCCAATCTTATAATCGATTTCATTTACACCGTGTATTCCTATTGCTAGGATCTCGTCTATGGCTTCAACTAACTCCTTGTATTCGAGCTTATTATTATTTTCCTCGTTATTTCCCCGAACATCTGATATAATATCTTTTGAACTCGTATCTAAGATTTCGCCGACAAGTTCTACGTCATCGATTTTAAGTTTAGCATTGCTTGCCGCTATAAAATTTCTACCAAGTAAAACTGAATACCCAACCGACTCATTAGGCACCACCATAACTTCAACTAATATATCTTTATTCAGTACTTTAACGCAACATTTCAATTTTCCAAAAATTTTTAATTCTGACTTGTTTAATCCAAAGTAAGTATTTTCAACTTTTTCTAACCGTACTCTCCCGGGTATAAGGGCTTCTCTAACTAGGCTTATAGGGCTGCCAGAGTCAATCAAACATTCTACAATCATACTAACATTAGGTTCAGCTATAACATTAATTTCAAAATAACTTACAAAATTATTGCTGCTTGTTTTCCTCTTGTACTTTAGGCAATCAGTCGCGTAGTGGCCATGCTCACCGCAAGCGAAGCAGGATCCGGACTCGCGCTTAGGCTTCTTGCAGTCTTTGGAGATGTGTCCGGAACTGTTACAATTGTAGCACCTGAGTCTGTTTTCACCCGCTTGTATGCCTGTCTTTGAAACTGATGACGGCAACTCGATCGTTCGGAATGCTCTCGCGAGATCGCTGACTGAACAAAAATTTTGGAGTTTTGCTTGAATTTGTAGCTGCTTGTTTTGTATTCCATCGATGACGTACTCGATGAGCTCTGCATCACCCAGGTTCAAGCTACTGCTCAACAAGCACTTCTCGTGATAGTATTTGGGGAAGGACTCCCCAGTTTGCCAGACTCGACTCTCGAAACGTCGTCGCACCACCAGTAAATTGTCGTTATGTGCGAACGCGGTTGTCATCTCTCTGAGTACTTCATCGAGGCTCTTAAGGTACATTTTGTTTGAGTTATACCAGGTGAGGGCAACACCTTTCAATTTCAATTGCACCACTAGGCTTAACGTTTCATTATCGGCTCTCAGTACCTGTTGTAACCGCAGCAATTGGGACCGCCATGGTTCAAATCCTTCGCCACCGTCGAATTCTGTCAGCAATTGTTTGACAGTTTCGAGTGATACCACGGGCTTGACTGTTGCATCCGTCTTGTTTTCTTTTTCCAAGGATAGCTTCAACTTTAGAAGTTCAACTTCTTTTTCTAATAGCTTCATTTTCAGCTTGTCAGTCTCGCTATATGTTAACGGGTCATCATCGCACGTCGGCGCTCAACTGCGCGGCTACCACAAGGATGCCCACCAAACTGTCCATTTTCTACCAGCAGTACGTTTTCTGTTCGACGCATATCGTGTTGCAAGCTTACTATGTTGCCAACCCCGACATCGACATTCGCACCATTGCTCGCGCCTTCGTGTCGATCGTTGTCCGCACCATTGTTATCCGCAACATTGTCGTCCGCAAAATTTTTCTCCGCAACATTGTTGTCCGCATCATCGCCGTTCGCGCCATTGTTCTGACCGTTATTGTCCACACCGTTATTTGAACTGCTTTCCGCCCCGTTATTTGCGGTACTATTCGGATCACCATTTCCATCTTTATGCGCTCCGACGTCTCCTGGGCACAATCCGCGTGCCTCCGCCGACAGCTCGCTCAATCTTGCGGCAAGCGATGCCTTAGCGCCGCTCGCATTAAGCCCCACGGCAGTGCACCAGGCTTTCAATTGCAATAGAGTGTACTTCTCCGTATTAATTGTACGTTGATCCATTTTAGTTGTTTAGGAGTGACTTCAGGACCACTTCTGATGAAAACGCTCGACTTTGGTTTTAAATCCGTCCACACACACTTGATGCTGTTTTTCGAATGAATCTTTATTTTTCTTTTACAAAATGGTGTTCTTTTCCCTTTCGGGTTCTTTCCATATTATTTCCACTTAAGGTCAAAACACATACATAACTTAAAAACTAGTTGTATTACTTAAGTGCTAGACACATTACTTAGAGCTATTACAATATTGCTTAAGGCTATTTACACACAGCTACTCTTGCAACCCTAAGTGCCTTACAAGCGAAAAACTGGGTACTTCGATGTCCACCTTGACAAACTACAGCTCAAGCCAGAGTGAAGTAATTACTGACTGCATCAACCATGAGAATGACACCAACACTGTGGGCATTAATAGAAAGAAAATAACACCGAAAAAGCGCTTTAAAGATGAAACCTTGATATTGTTGGAGGAAGAGGCGACCAGAGAACAAACGCGCCACGTTGAAGCCATCAAAGTAGAGAGAGAAAAATTGGAAATCGAAAGGGAAAAAATATCTGTGTTTAATGAATTACGAAAACTCCTAGAGAGAAGATCGTAGGATAGTATTATTAATGTACCAGATATTGATCTCACAAATTCACTGCTTTATTCATTTCAAGTCACTTTTTAATGCATATAAATTGTAAGTTACTTTCTAGTACTTATATACATGTGATATGAATTTAAAATGAATTAATATTTAACTGAATAAACCTTATGAAAGAAATAGCATTTTTAGTTCATTTCTTCTAATAACTCATTCATTATAATCATGAATAATTTCCATAAACTTCTATTTGATGAATACTTTCAGTATTAATATTTGAATCTACGCCGATATTTTCAGAAGTGTCTACCTAACTTGAACGATCACAGTGCTTTAATATAAAATTAGTAAAAAGTTGTTACCACGTCCATCCACTTCATCAATTATTAAATTTAATAGCATTTCCATCTCACAGTATAAAAGTTAGAGTACATTAATCACGTTCTGTGTGCTAATAATTTGCAATGTTACAGCAGAGTATCAGTAGCAGAGTTGCAAATAGACAACAAGGCTGCAATTTTGCGGCAATTATTACGTAGCTCGATCGCACCCTATATACATATAGTACATACTATGTACATATGAATAAAAGGTAACAGCTACGAAAGACAAGTTGTGTTTCATACTGTCACAACCATTGTCCATGCCTTGAAATATAATTTTGGAGATTTCCTCATCACTGAAATATTATCTTGATTTATATAAGCACCTGAATAAGTGCATAAGGATGCAAATACCTGTAGCATTCTGTATATCAGATTAAGGTACCGTTTTTCAGCACTAGATGGTGATAATGAGACTTCGAAATGACGCTATCGTTTGATTACGTTGTGCATTGCCAATGACAAAAAAGTTTCAGCACCCATAACAAAGGAGTCGATTTTTTTTTTATAGAATATACAAAATTTAAGTGATATACAAGTTGTTACATTTGATCAAATTATTTATTTCCTTTTCTGTTACATTCGAATTCACCGCTTAGCCAAGCGTAAAAGCTATCATACTATATATTTGTAGATGAATTATAGAAAAAGATGGAATGTGATCCAATTCAAGTTTTCTGAGCATTTTTAATATCTGTCGGCCGTGAACGTCTAGTTACAGATATTTCTTCTGAGTTCTGTCTCTATCGGTATTTGCTTTGTGCTATAAATTTACCAACCAAAAATGGTATTTTTCTTTTCTATTGCTTTGTCCCCTAATCACGCAGTGATAAATAACATATGAACAAATAAGGAAGAGTCGTAAGTTCATGGTATGCGCCGATCTAAACAGGGTTAGATCGCGTGGCGTTCTCTACCCGGTTCTGTTTAATCATTATATCTCGATGCTTCCTCAGCCACCCGAGGGGGTTTCAATAGTCTCATATGCTGACGACTGTACGATTATGGCATCCAGCAATGCAATTGATGACATGTGCTCAAAAGTGAATGGTTACCTCTCAGAGCTTGCTCGTTTCTTCTTCTGTTCGGAACTTGTTTCTATCCCCTGCTAAATCCTCGGGCGACCTTATTTACCACCTGGACGAAGGAGGTCAGGACAAAATTAACTATACATGTGGACGGTACACCTGTACCGACAGTAAACCACCCAAAAATTTTGGGTGTTAAATTTGACAGCCTGGCCTCTTTCTCTGCGCACACAACTGCAGTCGTCAATAAAGTACAAAGTCCTCAATCCGCTAGCCGGCACCACTTGAGGCAAAGACAAAGAAACGTTGTTGGCAACATACAAGGCGATTGGCCGTTCGGTTTTAAACTACGTCGCTCCAATTTGGTAGCCCGGGACAAGCAGGACCCTGTGGATGAGACTACAGACTACCCAGAACGCAGCACGCCATCGCCATCGTAGTGGCCACCCTAACGAGTACCTATCCAGAATTAACCCAGACATACTCAAGGTGTGTCCAGCATGTGATAACTCCCCGCACGATACCGCTCACCTTTTCACATGCCCCTTAAAACCGACACATCTAACCCCCTTTCCCTTTGGTCCGACCCTGTCGAAACTGCGCGTTTCTTGGGCCTCCCCCTAGATGAGTTTGATGATAACGACCATGGTTGAACTGATCTTGCAGGGTCTGAGTAACCGCTACAACATCAACAACAACAACAGTCGTAAGTTCAGGCGCAACCGACCTTTAACTACCCGACGCAAGTTGCCATAAACCCGTGAATGTAATAATGTTTATTTTGAAAAACTAAACGACAGTTTTTTTATTAATAAAAACTAAAATAAATTGGTATGCTTTTAATGTATTGTTCTATTCGCTAATTTTAAATTATTTATTATTATTTATTATTTTTAAATTAAAATAGTATATTTAAAATATTTTCTTAATTGTACATATTTATTCTTAATTATATTAAACAATTTCCATCCTATACTTATAAAATGTGAGTACTTATAATTATATTTGCTTTCTAAATTATCGGTTAGGTTAGGTTGGAGTGGCAGCCGCCTGCAGCGGCTCACTTAGGCCAGTATTATGAGGCCCATTGTGTTACCGCAAAGAAAAATTTTGTACTATCCAAGAAGAAGAACTTACCCCTTACCAAACCAGTTTGCCTCATTGATGAACCTCAACAGACAATTTACCTCGGTGCTTGAAACCTTACTAAGGTCATCCAGAAACGGTGCTCCCAGATATCGCATTCTGCTTTTACACAGTGCAGGACACTTACGCAGTAAATGCAAGATCGTTGCCTCCTCCTCGTCATTCTTGCAGCTCCTACAGCACCTTCGGAAGGGCACCCCTAACCTTTCAGCATGTTTCCCTATCAGACAGTGCCGTGTTAGAGCCCCGATCACGTTCGAAATGTTTTCCCTTCTTAGAGAGAGAACGATGCGCGATCGTTTCCGATGCCATTTAGGCCACGTCTGCCTTGAGGTTCGGCATGTCGTATTTTGCCTCCATCTGTTGTCAGCTCGTTTATATGTACAATCTCCGAGTAGCAGTTCGCAAATGGCAAACGGCATAGCAATGCCTTCTTTATCCTGAAGAATCTGCTAGGTGGTACCTTGTTTTGCAAGTTCGTTTGCCATGCGCTTTCCCCTCTTATGTCCCTATGGTCAGGAACCCAAATGAGGTACAGTCTGTTCTGCTTGGTCATCTCCTGCAGAGATTGGCGGCAGTCCAGAGCGATGTTTGAGTTAAACGTGATGGAACTCAGAGGCTTGATTGCGGCTTGGCTATCACTAATAATGAAGATAACTCTCCCTAGAATTGCGGTCACAAGCTTTACCACAGCTTCCATAATAGCTGATACCTCAACCTGGAAAACGCTACAGTGGTCTGGTAACCTAAAGGAGATTTGCAGGGGAGGGTTTTGCGAGAAGACTCCTTCTCCCACCTTACTGTCGAGTTTCAAGCCATCTGTATAGATGACAGTACTACCAGGTGGAGTGTTGAATTCTTGGTTCCGCTCCTCCCTACTGGGAATACTCCTCATAAAACTGTTTTCAGAAATCGATTTCGAAGCACACCGGTCCGTGTTGCTCGGAATGAAATGAAACTTGTTTAAAATACAATAGTGCCCTGGATTTCGGGGTTCCACTGAAATGTCTCCCTTAATGGCAGAGCAGTCAGCCATCTGTTGTCCTGCCAAATCCAGCGGCAGGTGATCTAAGATGGCGCCCAGAGCATCGTTTGGCGTGGTTCTGAGCGCTCCGCTTATACAGATCATACTAGATCTTTGTACCTTCGTGAGCAGCCTTAGGTTAGTTTCCTTTTCCAAAACAGGCGACCGTACGATCACTGCATATAGGAAAATTGGTCTGACGACCGCTGTAAAAATCCACTGACAGATCCGAGGATTAAGACTCCATTTCCTGCCTATGGCTTGAACTATATTCTCTTTCCTGTTCAACTTCTTATCTAAAATAACGCCTAGAAATTTTTAGAAAGACTTAACCGGATGCCGTTTAGGACCGGGGGAGGTGCCGAAGGCATTTTATACTTTCTCGTGAAGAGTACGAGTTCCACTTTATTTGAGCTGACCGTAAGCCCGCAGCGGGTGGACCATGGTATCTACGAAGCGTTCGTTACTTCAGCTCGTATAGTGTTTGCGGAAAGTTTCCCCTGAGTGCGATCGCGACGACATCACCGTATGCGACAACATCCGTATCTCGCAGCAGCGTATTTATGGTGAGGTTCCACAGAAGTGGGGATAGGACACCTCGTTGGGACGCCCCCCTCGATACGTGCCTCGAAAGTTCGCTCGCACCCAGTTTAGACCTTACTACTCTGCAACAGAGTAGCTGGCCGATAAACTCAACCAGTGAGTTTTCCATCCCTAGATCCCGAACCGCGCCAGTTATAGCCACTGGAAGCACGTTGTTAAAAGCGCCTTCAATGTCCAGGAAGGCTATGAGACAGAAATCTTTGACACCGTCTCAGTAGATTTGCCTTTGCGGCAGGCATGTTGGTCATTAGACAGTAGTCGACTGTCTATGGTATCGCACAGGTAGCTACTAACAATCCTTTCAAGTGTCTTAAGAGCAAAGGATGATAGACTGATAGGCCTTAGATCCATTGGATTAGTGTGTGAGGCCTTTACGGCTTTAAAAATAAAAACGGCCATGACATAGTAGAGAGTCATTTTGCAGGCACTTGCAGTGTCTTAATTAGCTTTCGGCATTATCCCATGCGGTCCTGCAGATTTGTATGGTTTAAAGCTTTGGATACCCCATTTAACTATTTCTTCCGAAACTGGTACGTTGACAGGGTTGGAAGAAATAAAAGGAGGAATTCTTTGCTCCGCAGTTGTGTTTCTAGGAAAGTGGGTATCTAATAGCAGTGCAAGGGTTTCCTTTCCCGTTGAGGTCCAGGAATCGTCCTGCTTTTGTAAGAAACCTATCCGGTTAAAGGATCCAGAGAGAACCTTCCTTAGCCTGGCTGTCTCAGCCGCATCCTCGATGCCGCCGCAGAAGTTTCTCCATGAAGATCTCTTTGCCGACCTTAAAGCTTTTCTATAGATCTGGAGAGACTTTTTGTATTTTTACCATACCAGCTCGAGCTGAGGGTGCCTTAGATCGATGAAGGTTTATCTGCAGTACCCTCATACGAGAAAGCCGCTTCCTCATCTCCAGCTACGACGGTGACGTCAGCCTCGCACTCTCCGTCACTGAGCAGCTGCTGCTCCGCAAACATCCTATGCATTGTTGGTGCAAAGTTTGTGTGTGAGGAGACGCTGCCTTCGTCGGAGAGTTCCGGCTCGCATGCCTCAATGTCCACGTCCTTTGCTGCACCTGCACCAGAGGCACGCTGAGCGTCCTCGCGGTACACCTTGATGATGACCTCATCGAGACCATATGAGACACGGCCTTGCCTCTTCTCTAGAAGTCCGATGGACTTCTTATTTAGGGACAAGACCACCTGTCTAGAAGGGCCTTCCGCGTCCTCGACCCGGACGACCCTCCAATCACTTGTCGGGAGGGGTGGGTTCATTACCTGAAACATTTTTAAGATGCTTTCCGGTGCCGATGGAGTCATCGGTACCTATGCCCTCGCCCGGGGTCTGTCTGGAATATCCTTCCAGTCCACCACCTCCACCTTAGCCCCTGGGTAGACAGGGCCCACCTTTGCAACGGCGGCCTTGTATAGCGCCACCGATCTCAGGTCCTCACAGGCGACCACCTTAATGTGGCCCTGGTACCAACCAGCGTCCTTACAGGCCGGGGGTTTTAGGATTTTCCAGCAGAACGTCAAAAATGACGTTCGCCAGAGCTACCTACCTTCTCCCACCTCCACTGGTCCTTTGGTATGGAGCCGAGCTCGTTGCCTCGGTCCAGGACCCTAATAAGGATCCTGTCCTTCGCAACCGCGGAAAAGCTAGGCCTGCCCATCCAGGAGTGGGGCCGGATTCTTACCGAGGCCTGCCTTTGTTCCTCCGCCGATCTCTGTCGTTTATACGGAGGTTTTCGACTGAAGCACCAGTGACGCAGAAGTTAGGCAGTAAGTATTTCGCCCTTTCCACCGCTTCCTTCGCGCTCTGGGGCAGCGTTTGAGCCGCTCCGACTCCAACTTCTGAGAGGCGTGGCTCGTAGTTTCCATCGCTGCCACGCCCTCCATATTATCGTGTGCAGCTGCTTGTCGCCTTAATCCACTCGGGCCAGGCCGTGAGACCCCTGCCGTTGCGAGATTAGGCTTCGCATCCGCGCCGGTGTTTGGCAGGCCCCTAGTGCATACCGTCACGGAACGATCTGCCGTTTCCAACACAATCCCCGCAGCTTTGCTGGTGCCAGGCCCCGCCATAACACCCATAGTCAAGAAGAGCCACTATCGGAGTGAAGCGGCGCATTAGGCGCTTGCGCCTGCGCATTCTCGCCTCGAGATGGGGAAGAAGAACTTTTTGTTTTAGGCGCTCGCGCCTGCAAAGTCTTACCCCGAGATGGGGAAGATTGTGTTCTATGTGTTTCTTTTATTAAATTTTTGTTCATCTTGGTCGTACGATCACCTGCTCGACGAGGCAAGCGCTGCGGTCTGAAAAAGTAGAAGGGGAAAATGGATGGTACACCACGTTCTAAATTATAAGTATATATAAAATTTACTAATACGGCAGAAATGCAAATACACCCAGGTCTCTTTTTATGCGGATTTTTTTAATGCGGATTTGAATTTATGCGGTTTTGAATTTCTCGATTTTTTGCAATTGTGTTAAAGTTTTCCGTTGAAAATGTTGTCATCACTGGTAGTGTGTCTCAGTTTTGGTTCAAGAGAGAGGGAGCAAAAGAAATGAGAACACACTGTTTCTGTTATAAGCATTTTCTATTTGGTGATTCCCTGCGTTAGCATTGTATGTATGTACTATTTGCAATTTACATAAACAAAGCGTTAGGTTTTCTAATTTCATTAAAACGACTGTTGGAGTTATGAGTGAGTCACGAATTTGCGACTAGTAAATGAATTAGTATTGTTCGTTTAAGTGACATTAACAAGTGCTTGTAAAACAGGCACTAACATATAGATCTTACATTGTGAGTGTTCTAATACCACTGCTAAAAGTAAGCATTAAAAGGTAATTTTTAAAGTATTTTCCTCATAATCATAATTAATTATTTAATCATCTAAAGGTTTTAATTAACACAATGAACCCAAATAAGAAGATGAGACAAACCATTTCTCTTGAAACAAAAGTGGAAATTTTAAGCCGAATTGAAAAACGGCATAGATACGTAGACATGGGAAAAGACTTCAAACTTGGCGAGTCCTCAATTAGAGGAATAAAGAAAAATGAGGAGCAAATCGTCACCTAAAATGCAAAAAGCCGTAACTAACAAAAAATTCAAAATTGACTTTTTGATTGATTATGAAGTACTTAACCGAAACACATGTACACAGGAAATTTTACATGCATACGTCCAAAAATAACGACTTTATAGGCGAGAATCAAAAGGCCGTAACTACAACTTCAACAATTTCATAAACCAAAAAGCCGTAACTACCCTTTTTTTCATTCTCTTTGATTCAATTTCAATGTGACACATTGTGTTATCCGTAATTACAGTTGTTTTCATTATCTTTCATTCGTTATCAAATTGTGTTATTGTGTTACTGCCTTTATTCCCGGAATAAAACAAATGGGGTGTGATTCGACCCACTCCCTCATTCAAAGAAAAATCAACAAGAGACAAATAAATTTACCATCTGAGCTGTCTGGCTTGATTAGAGAGTCTCGAAAGAACCCATTTCCTCTAAAAGTGCATCATGTTGATTAAAAGTATTTCCTTGACTACGAAAGTATTCCTAAGCGCTACGTATCTAATCGACCAGGTAAAATTTAACACACATGTATAAATTATGTATAAAAAACTCAGTATCTTCATTACAGACAAAAAATCCGGAGAGCCAACTGATCCGTGCCTTGGCATATGATCCATCTGGAATAATTTATTATAAAACAAATATCAACGACGATTATAACGTTTTGCCACAACGTACACAACAAAAATTTAGGGACATCGAACCTTCACAGTTACATACCGAAAGAATACCAATATCCAAAAAGAAATGGGAACACCTGCAGGAACTTAAATTTTTACTTCCGGCTGACGGCCACAGCTTTTATGATAATATACCCTTTACATCTTAAACCTATTCTAATTTGCTATTTGTAATGCAGGTTTTGTTGTTTCCAAATGAATTATTTTGTTTTTCTTAACCAGTTTAATTTAATTTTATTTTCTCGAATTAAATGTATTAATTAAATAATTTCCTTTTTGTTAAAATACTTACAATAAATAGATACAAAAAGACATAACTTGTTAAAAACTTTTTTAGTTACAGCCTAAAAGCACATTTTCTTATTTTAGCCATTGGTTTTATTTTATCCACAATTTTTTTCAAGTAGTTACGGCTTTTTGGTTTCAGAAAAATAGAGTGCAAAAGGCCGTAACTAACATTTCTTAAAAACTGCTTTTTCCCCATTAATTTGGTTTTCAGAAACAAATCCGTCTTTGTTTTCTAAGCTTAAATCTACAATTTGGATATTTAGCTTTAAGTAGTCTTTAATTTATAACGTTTTTTGCTTCTCCTGTCAAATACTAAAAATGTTAGTTACGGCCTTTTGCATTTTAGGTGACGAAATAAGAAAATCTGTCATTTCTGGCACAAACGTTACTTCAAAATATTCGTCTTATTCGCGTGATCCAGTCCTAGAAAAAGTGGAAAAAGCTCTAATGATTTGGATTGAGGATCTAACAACAAAAAGTATTCCTGTTAGCAGTTATCTTATTGTCGAAAAAGCTCTTAAGTTTTATTAAAATTTAAAACAGTTGGGACCATCGTCTTCTACATCAGACATCAGCTCAGCAAAACATTTTCGGCTAGCAAAGGACGGCTAACTGGATTTTTGAAAAGAAACGAACTTCATAACCTTCAAATTAAAGGTGAAACAGCATCAGCCGATGGGAAGGCAGCTAAAGAATATCCTGAAAAGCTGAAGAAGATTAAAGAGGATGGAGGGTATTCCGCAAACCAAGTATTTAATGCGAGACTGGGTTATTCTGGAAAAAAATGCCCACTCGCACTTACACAGCAAAATCGCAAAAAAGAGCTCGTGGATTTAAAGCCAGCCAGGATAGAGTCACTTTTCTGCTTTGTAGCAATGCATCAGGAGATAAAATGTTAAAGCCTCTTTTAGTAAATAAATACTTAAAACCACGAGCTCTAAAATGTAAGGATCTTCAATGTCTACCGGTAAATTGGATGGCAAACAAAAAGGCGTGGGTAACAACGGCAATATTTACCGAATGGTTTAACAAATGCTTTGTACCTGAGGTAAAAGCCTATATGAAGGAAAAATCTCTCGAATTTAAAGTTTTATTAGTTATTGATAATGCTCCTGGTCATCCACATTTAGACCATCCAAACATTAAAGTTGTTTTTTTCCCGCCCAATACAACTAGCCTTCTTCAACCTCTGGACCAAGGAATAATTTCAACATTTAAAAAATATTATATCAAACGTACCTACCAATTTATTTTAAACAAATTAGAAAACGAAGAGTCAACATTGACAGAACTATGGAAAAAATTTACCATTTTTGACTGCATAGTTCATGCAGCATCTGCTATTGGTGAATTAAGACAACCCACTTTAAACGCATGCTGGAAAAGAGCTTGGCCAGAATGTGTTGAAAATAATGCAGATAATGAAGAATTGGCTTTATCGGATGAAATAATATCTACATATAGCACATCAGATAGGAGGTGAGGGTTTCGACACTTTTAGCCATGATGACATCAATGAGCTACTTGCGGATGTTGCTTTAACTGACGAAGAAGTTATCAATATAGCTTCAGAAAACACAGAAAGGCCAGAAAGTGACAATGAGGGTGAAATTCCAACTGCTCTTACATCAAAATCGGTCGCAAAAACACTTCAGACGTGCAATACATTGCAAGAACAAATTCTTCTATACGAACTCAACACAGAAAGGGCATTACAAATCAACCAAGAGCTAAATCGTATTATGTCTGGATATCGGGAAGAACACAAACAACTAAAAAATGCTGCAACTCAAAGATGCCCCATTATTTTCCCAGAATAGACCAACCTACAGACAGGAACCTTGAAAAATGGGGAAGAACAAGTCTAAGTAGTGATTTCGATAATATTTAATATGTTTAAAACAATTTAAAGCTCATGAATATAATTTATTAGCTACTAAAATGCATCTTTATTATATATTCTACATACATATTTTTAAATTATTTATGTTTAAATTGAAATTGAAAAAACTATGCAAATAAACATATTATATGTTCACATGGAAAATAATAACTTACGTATATTTCATCTTTAATATGTAATCAAAAAATAAATACTTTTTTTATGAAATTATTAGATTTCTTGGATTTTTTTATGCGATTTCTGCTTTTTTTTCAAGGGAGTTTTAAATTTGCGCGGTTTGGATATTTTGGAACGTATCCCTTGTTTTTGTATGAAATAAGAACCTTTTTTTATGCGGATTTCTTTTATGCGGATTTCTCAGGAACTCATCTACCGCATAAAAAGAGACCTGGGTGTACTATCTTGGTAACTGTGAACCGTTTCATAAGTAATTGCGTTAAGCATATTACCATCAAAATTTGAAAACGCCCAGTCAGTTTGCATCCCTGCAAGTGTAGCAGAACATTATAAAATTAACAGCGATCTAAACTGCTTCCCTTAAGAAAGTTTTATATTCTATTCTCAGTAGACTTTAGGCATAGATTAAAATCCCCAAAAATTATGACTTTCTTATTACAAATGCCATCACTAAGAATATCGCTGGGCTCTGCTTCCAGATCTCCGATAAAGCAAGCTGAATTCCTCTAAAGCACTAGCACATAAATAGTATTAGGTTTAAATAGAATAGCTTCTAAAAATTTGCGCCCAGAATACATATTTTTTCATTCTACAAAGTTCAATTGAAGAAGCAATTTCAGGCTTTGCTTATATCTTCTCTACCTCTTTTATTCCTATCCCGCGTTTCGGTGATATCTATTCTTTACTCCCTTAATAGAATAAAACTTGGAAATTCAAATTGTTCATGGCATGTTTTTATTTTAAAGTTAATCTTATGAACGTGAGTCCTTTATAGGCGTCCAACTTACTCAACCGATATTTATGCAATTTGCACAGTAGGTTCAAGTGATCCGCGTGCCGAACGTATGGTAACTCCACAATTATTTGATGCAGATGTACAATATTTGGTATATAGCTCCTGTATATCAGGCTATATAATATTTGTTGGGAAAACAGGCGGATTCACGCTCCAATTTAAGACGAAAATTCTATTCACCATTTGTTCCCAGCTATTTGACGTAGGTATCTGATATTCGATACATATGTACATATTTTCTTTAGATCAAGGTATAATATATAATCCCAAAAGCACTGTTCAATATCTAACAAAAATATGTCTTAATTGGTGCAGCAAAACAAGCCAGGTATGCTGGTACTCGTATTACATCATTTTGAAACCTTAAACGATGGTCATAACGTACCACACTCTCCCCAATTAAATTCTTTATACCAAATTTGAGAGATTTCTCGACATGATTTAGTGAAATATTTTAATTTGCTGTAAATTACCGTTATATGATAGATGAGTGTGGATTTGGTCTGTTATCTATAATTGTGGTTTCTGACTAAAAATGCGAAGTGTACGGTGTCACGGTGTACGTGGTAGAATTTGACAAAGGAAGTTTCGGAGATATACATACCTACAGTGGAGAGCAAAACCGTAAACGTGTTTACTGAATGCGATTAAATGTCCTTATAACTTTTTTTCTACTAGCAGTGCAACCATATACCAAAATAAATATAATAATTAAATTATTAAAAAGAAAAAACAGAAAAGCTTTATTTTATTAGTGAACGAAAATATACGATAAATTCCAAGTTTGCTTTACCTAGCCACGCTGAAGCTTTTCTAGCGGACAATGCCAAAAATATGCCTTGCCGTCTGATTGGTATCTGTTAATTTTCGTCTCATCTGACCATATAACCCTTTCCTAGTCCAATCTTTCCGTTATCGGCAAAATTTAAGCATAGCTTTAACATTTCTGTCAAATACGGCGGTGGCAGAGTGATGATTTGGGGTTGGTTCCCGTAGTATTGGTCCTTTGTTAAGAATAAGTGCAACAATGAATAAGGAGATATTGCTGCATATTCAGTTGCCTGACTTCGTAGACGAATGCACCTATCCAGCGTAGGAAATAATTTTCCAACAAGACGGAGACCCGAAACATACTGCAAAAATTGTTCAAGAATGGCTCCAAAATCAAAGATTTAAAACTCAAATGCACAGCACAAAGTTCCGACCTTAACCCGATAGAAAATTTGTGGGCATACATTAAGCAGCAGCTGGATATGCATCGAAATCCACCTTCCAACATGGACGAACTGTGGAGTGGGGTATAGACAGAATGGAAAAATACACCCCACTCAACTATTGAAAGCTTGGTTGAAAATATGCCCAGACGTATGAAAAGCGTAATAAAAAATAAAGTTCTATGGACAAAGTACTAAGTCCAGTGTCCTGTAAAGAATTTGTAAGAATAAGTGCAAAACTGTCAAAATGACTTGTAATTGGAATTTATCGTATATTTTCATTCAGGCACATAATAAAGCTGTCTTGTTTTCTATTTTTAATAAACTGAAGTTTAATCTTTATTTTTTGCCGATACTGCTAGTAAAAAAATTTAGAGGGGCATTTACTCGCATTTAGAAAACATGTTGACCGTTTTGTTCCCCACTGTATTTGCTCGAGGGTAGGCAGTACCATGGCCATTCCCAACATTTATTATTCCGTGTATTCCATTCTAAAATCCCAATCTTGTCTATTAAATTTGAGAAAATACTTTGTCTAGTTAATAAATTTCGAGTTTTCTTGACAACAGCGTACACAGCTTACTTGGTACAAGTGGTTAAGGCGTTGCCTTAAGGAGTACTGGTAAGAGTTGCCTGTGTGGACCATTATGATGGCGTAGGAAGGGCAGAAGTCGTTTTTGAAGATATTCCTTCTCGTAAATTTCAGTGTTGATGGCGTGGATTTATGTCCACATTCACAAATGGCTTGCCAAATTAGAACTTTTCTGCCAAACTTCTATCTGGACGGGGTTTTTCCGATTTAGAAATGCCTTCTTTAGACTGCAAGCAGTAAAATTAGTTACCCAGCAAATTCCAAAGTCCATTCTCAAATAAGTTTCGTCGTCTATAACCACACAAAAATTTGTATTTGCCAGTTGTGCCTCATACAACTTATGTGCAAGGGAAATGCTTTTTCAGCTTGTTTTTCGCTACGTTTTGGAACTTTTTTCTTTTTATAAGTTTTCGTACCATTTCTCTTCTTAATTCGAGTGGCTTGCACATGTGTGGTTTTAGCCGTTTTGGTGATATCTCTTGTCGACATGGAGCGGTGTAAGCTAATTATGGCTATTACATTCTTTTCCAAGTTGAAGTCTGCTGGTCCATTTGGGCGGCCACTTTTTGGCTTAAACTTTTCTGACTTAAGGCACAAAATCGTCTTTCGTGCAGTGATATAAGATGAAATGCACAAAATTTGTTTGCGGATCTTTTTGTTAATATCTCTTTTTTTGTTGTTGATGTCTTGACGACAGAAACTAATTTAGTTTAAAAAATGTACCTAAACACCAAGAATGATAGAATACAGTATTCAGTACACCGTGCCTAAACACCAATTTAAAAACAATCTTTTCAAAGGCTACTATGTTGTTGGTAAAAATTTTGCACCGAGTTTAAAATTGGAGAACTTTCTGATAAAACGGTACATTCCGCTTACAATCATCCATTTAAAATAATAAATTCTATTTAAAATAATAAGTAAGTTTAAAATAGTAAGTAATATCGGTAATCGACTAATATCCGTTTATTGGCTGTCAGTCAACATCCGCAATAGAAGCTTTATTTTCGTAATTTTTCAAGCTCAACCAAACAAGGCATTGCCATTCTGATAAAACGGCACATTCCGCTCACAATCACACAAACAGTCTCTAGCACTTTATCATTGGTAATACAAGTGAAACTACATACGATTATATGTTGTCGAGCGTCAAGGTTTGGCGTGTTAACTCTTCCCCTCTTAAATTCGATGACGTCCTCGGTGTTGTTGTCCTGGGCATCGGAAGTGTTGACCTCTACTCTATTCCTGACGGTCACTTCGTACTTTTTCCTTGCAATGAAAATTTTGTAGGTTAATAGGCCAAAGATAGCGATAAAAATTATGAGATTAGTAACTAATTAGGCCTGCTCCAAATTTATGTTTGAATGCGGCTATTTCCTTCGTGTTTGAAATGTGTAATTCTTTGAGCATCAGCAGAGATAAAAATTCTTCAAATTTGGTGGTGGCGTTGGGAGATTGAGCTATTGCTGGTAATGGTTTTGCTGCTGTAAGATCTTTACTCCAATATGTCTGATTTTGTACGATAATGGTCGAAATCTCATGATGAATTAGAAATGTTCCGTTTAATGGTATGGTTTGATTATCGATTATCACGTTGTTGCCGTAATTATTTAGAAGTAATATGCTGGGTGTAATTTCTTCTTAAAGAGTTTAAAATGTTTGATTTTGCCCATTGTATTGAATATCTGAATTATTATTCATTATTTTGAACTTTCTTTTAATATTTTTCAAAATTTCATTTTTCGTTATTTCATTTGATTGAACTGTATTTAAAATAGTATCTGTAATTTTTGATATTTCATTTAATCTTTGTTCGGTCAATCTGTTAATAACTACCTGTTTGTCATTATTAGTCAGTAAGTTATTGGTTTGGTCAGTAATGAATTGAAAATCGTCGCGGTCTGACGTACTTGATAGCCACTTCCAAGGGGTTCTTAAAATATTTAAGGATCGTGTTTGTCGTATAGGCTTCAGTCCATTAAGAATGTTTTTTATTTCTTCAATGTCATGTCTAAAAAATTGAAAATTGCTGTCTTTCGAATTAACATATTTTTGTACGAGAATTTCTACGTCCTTTACTGCGTCATAATATTGATTAAGTTCAATTTTGTGAATCAATTTAAAAATTCCAATTTGTAGTTGTGCTATTCCCATTTCATTTGCTATAATTTGAGAATTGATGTAGTCCAAAATTTGAGTTTCGGGTGCAACTGTTGTCCAGTAAGTCATTATTGTCAACGTAAGGATTAACTTTGGTGGATTAATTTTTTGTTCTTAAATCAAACAAAAAATTTGTATTTCTTATTTTCTAATTTCTTATTGGTCCTTTGTGAACTATTCTACGAGAAGTTGTAACCACTATGCTATTTTTATTGTCTGCTACTTCTTCCTTATATCGGCAACTAAGCTTATTTCCTATTCTCCTACATTGTAATTTTTATAAAGTTTCCTTTTCTTATTATGAAAATTGAGGTCAGCTTCCTGTTTCCTTCTAGCCTTAGCCCTTAGTTTATTTTTTCCCCTTTTTTCCTTATATTTCTTGTGGGCTTGAGTTTACTATTCGAAAAATACTTCAACTGGCCTTTGCTTGATTGTAGAAAGAATTGAATTATACCTACAAATTTATTTATCTAGTAAATCTGCAAAAGATGTATGAACTTTCTCTGCTCTCAGACATCGCATAATTTCTGATAGGGTACTGTGAAAGCGTTCAACTTCACCGTTCACAGTACTAGTGTAAGGAGAAGCTTTGAAAATTTGAATTCCTAACTGATCTTGTAAAAGGTGTATTATCGGTGGTGCTCCTAGCGCCTTTTCGTTGTCGACTACAATTTTTTCCGGTATTCCAAAAAACATGAGGACTCTTCTAAGAGGCTCTTTTAAATGCTGAGTTGCCCTTGATCGCGCTAGTTTGGCTTGCGCATATTTAGAAAATTGATATATGGCAGTGAGAATAATTCTGTCATTCGTATAGTAGATATCAAGATGCACAATTTGTCCAGGATATTGTGGAATAGGTGTTGGAGGGTGACGTTCATATTTTTCAGTTTTGCAAATTTTGCATTGCTTTACTATTCCTATTTTTGCTTGCATTTTCGGGAAGTAAAATGTTCGCAAAAGCTGTAATTTATTTTCACGTATGTTGCGATGAAGTCAGTTAACATTTTACTTGTAAATCTTATTTTGTAGTTGCTAAAGTGAATAGGATAAATTTCCTGGATTTTTCCAAGTATGCGTTCTTCAGTATTCAGGCCGCGTACAACGAATGGATTAAGACATATTTTCAAAATTTCAATTAACTTATCTGTAGAATAATTTGGTTCCTTGATCGTATGCCTGTGATAGGTACCGAAAATTATATCAAATTTATAAGACGAATTTTCTTCGATTTTTAAAAATATTTGATTTTTAAATGCATTAGTTGGAGCTTCTGTTATAGGTATTAAGTTATGCGCTGAACTTTCGTCACTATGTGCAGTTGTTGACATTGTGCTAATATGAAATGCTTGTGGTGGTCTTGAAATTGAATCCGCTACTATGTTTGTTTTTCCTGGTTTATAGATTAATTCGTAATTATATTCCTCCAAAATCGCGTTCCACCTTTTCATTTTGCTGTTATGATTTTTATTGCTTAGAGCAAAGGTTGGCGGTTGATGGCCCGTAAAAAATTTTATTTTAGCTGAACCATAAAGCTAATTTTTTTTTTATATTTTTACTTTGCTTGAAATATTTCTGGACACGCTTCATCCTTCCCCTCTTAAAAGGGATGGCAGGGGTTTTGCAAGCTTAGTATAGTATTTTATGAAGCGGCGATAATACCCTGACATACCTAAAATTGATCTAAGGTCCTTTAAAGTTTTTGGTTGTGAAAAATTAACAATAACTTTTTCGAGATTAGTTTTTATCCCATTTTCTGATATAATAACACCAAAAAATTCCACTTCTTCTTGTCCGAATTTTTCCTTTTACGGTTGTTGTATAAGTGAGTTTTTCATCTGGCTCACTAAATAATTTTGGAAAATTTACGTTACATTTTTTGTATCGTTTTTTTGCTCTTCGGTCATGTGACCTGCCAGTATATCAATGCAATTGACTGATTGTGTAATTTGTTGCTTTATTTTTCTTTTTATATTATTTTTTATGATCATATAGTATCATATATCTTTAGCGTAAATAACTGCAGATAGTTCTTTTAAACTATCATTTCCTAATATTCCGTCAAAGGATTTTAAATTAGGCAAAATAAAAAATGGTATGATAAATGAGCTTAACTTAAAAAGATTTAATAACGTATTGTGAGCAATTTTTACTGTACTTCCTATTGAATATACGCTGAAATTATTTTCATTTATTTTTGGATTTTTGACCAAATTTTCCTTAATATAATTTTTATTTGAACCTGTGTCAATCAGGAATTTAAAAATCTTGCCACTCTAAGTTCTGCATTCAAAATACGGTAACGAAGAGTCGCTTATTCTAAAAAATGAATATCGTTAAAATCTGTTTGCGAATCATTGCTTGTATCTTCAGGATAGACAGATTCAACATTACATTATATTATTTCAATGTTTGGTCGGTTTCGTGCCCAGCTTCGGTGTCAATATAACATTTTTTGCATTTTATTAGGTGGTTTAAATTGATTAGACTGTGGAGGAGGCCTTTTCCGTAAAACTTATCATTATTAAAAGGTATATTAATATAATTTGCTGCCTTTGTTTGCACGCTTTCATCAACTTCCATAGGAGTTGGTTTCGGTAAGGGCTTTGGCCCAAAAAGTCGAGGTGGTTTAAACCTATTTCCTTGATTTCCTTGATAGTTATTATTTGGCTATTGATTTTGTGCAAAATTATAAAATGTTTGGAGTCATTTCGCTTTGCTACACATATGTCAACTCTGGGTAAAAACTGGATTTTCCCGTTGTTATTAAAAATTTTCTTTTGCGGCGGAATAGACGGGGAATATTAGTTTGATATTTCCTTTGATTATACGAACTTAGAACGTAGTTCATTTTGTAGGCCATGTTGTTCAATCTTCCACACATCTGCAAGGCCTGTGGCAACGAGCTAGGCTCACGAATGCTAAGAAATCTTTGTAGATCACCGTTCAATCCGCGTATGATTGATAAGAGTTTGTCATTGCCTGCATTACATCATCACTCAATTCAAGGCAAGAAATTTTGTCTAATAAAAGAACCAAATGCTGATAGACTTTTTGATAAAAATCTGAAATTGATAGATTTCTTTGTGCCAAAGTTGTTAATTGATACTCAAGGGTTCCTTTATCTCTTTTATCGGAGTAGTACATCGTTAGGCACTTTTTCATCTTTCCCCACTCAAGAGGTGTTCTGTACGATTCGAGTGCGATGTCTGCATCGCCAACTATTTTGTGTCGTACAGTGTGCAAAATTGCGAAGTATTTGGGTGAACCTCGTATGCTTTCATACATTGAGAGAATTCTGTCAACCGATTTCCTCCAAGAATTGAATTCTCCAGGTTTTCCTGAAAATTCCCTAAGTCCCTTGACCAAATCTGGTATACAACCAAGTTTAATCGGATTAAAATTTGAAGGGTCAAATGTTTCGTCACTATCCTCGTTCGGTTGTATAAACGGGTTGCGTAAATTGCTTACAGCTTCCCTAACTACTCGTACGAGTATTCGTGTAATTTCGCTTGCTAAATGTGGGTATATTGTTTGGCTTGGTGTAGCAGCTGCTGGCCGACTGCTACTTGCAAAAATAAAAAATAAAAATTTAATTTTTGATTTCAAGAAAATTTTTAGTTTTTATAACTTTAAATATGTCTAGGCACGAATTTTATTCAATTAGACTTTAGCTTGAATTTGTTTCCTAAAGAAACTCTAAATATCCTTTTATTGTTAAAATCTCGTTTCTTTTTGACACACAAAATAAAATTTATGCTATTTGGAATTTCAATTTAAATTTTCAATTAAATTTTTACATTTCCACGGAACTTTTCTCTGATTTATTCTTTTAAATTTATCCTTTTTGGATTTTAACTTTTTTTTTGATTACAATTTTGCAGAGTTTTTCATCAAGATTTAAATTTTACAATTTCAAAAATTCTTGATATTTTCCTTTTTAAGTTATTCCTTTTAGATTTTCTTTCTCAACAATTTACACTTATAAAATGTTATTAATGTTAACCGCTGATCTTCGCCAAAACCTTACGGTTGGTGCTGTTTCCCTCGGGTACTGGAGGTCCGGTCCGGTTCATCCTTGCGATGAATCTTGGTGGGTTGATTGTTGGTTTTTAGTTGTCGGGCTGCAGGCTGTTTTTAGAATTTTTTTCTGAAGCGCACTTCTTAAAGTCGTCTTACTCATTTAATCCTTTCGAAACGCGCGGAAAGTTTTTATTCTTATATTATATTCCACACGAAATGTTTATTTTTAGATAATAGAGGCGCGCTATTTTAGGGCGTCTTACACGTTTTTGATCCTTTATACTTCACGAACAGTTTATGTTTCTAAACGTTAGTGGCGCACTATTTTAGGGCGACTTACACTTTAAAGAAAAACTTCAGTTAAACTACATACGATTTTAGTTTTTTTTTTTTTTCAAATATATTTTTTCGGTGCTCTGCACCTCCTTTTTACTTGAACCTTTAGCAACACCAATTGTTATACTTATTTTAATTGTTCTTATATTATAAACAAATATTTAAAATCTGTATAATCTATACATATTATAAAACAAAGTCTAAAATTTTGGAAAGAGCTAATCTCGGGCACTACTGAACGGATTGGGATGCAACTTTTTTTAAATTAATGCTTGCAATTAGCACTACAATGATAGCTACTTAAATGAAAAATAGCCTATTCATTTCTGAAATATTTAAGTGTAAGTAGTAAATCAACTGCTCTTCGTTGCTACTTCGTTCGGCTATGCGCAGAGAGCTGTGCTGTTGACTTCGTTGATAAACCGATGCAAGGCGAAATGATAACTTTGATCCACACTGTTAGATATTTTCGTTTTTCAGATGCTTTGTCATAATACAAGAAACTAGACACTAAAGCTGAATTTTTAAAAGTTTTTTAGTGTTTTGCTTACGGTGTTGCGCATTTTTTTCCATACAAAAATTAGTTTTGTTTATGTGTTTACGAGCTGGCAACGGTTGCGCGAGGCTTCGCCACGCGCTTTCTGTTTATGTATATGTATAAGAAATTACTTACTATTAGTTACTTTAGTTCTGAAATAGTTTGATTTTGCATTTACCTTAATTCCTAAATATATAAACTCATAAAAATAACAATTTTATGTTGCATACAATTGTAATTAAAACTTTTTATTGGACAAACATCAAAAAATTTCATTGTATGCAATACAAGGACGGAAAGATATTTTTCCTTGATGCTCCTGACGGCACGGGAAAAACATTTTTAATAAATTTACTTCTCACTAAAGTAAGATCTGGCGGTAACGTTGCCCTTGCGGTAGCGTCTTCTGGGATCGCAGCTACCCTTTTAGAAGGTGGAAGAACGGCGCATACTACATTTAAACTTCCTCTAAATATTTCTGACGATTGTGCCAGCGTATGCAACATTTCTAAGCAAAGTAATACTTCTAAGCTTATCCAGATGTGCTCACTGATAGTTTGGGATGAAGGCACAATGTCACATAAAGCGTCAGTTGAAACCCTAGATAGGACCATGCGCGATTTAAGAAGTACGAACACACCTATGGGTGGTTGTACGGTATTATTTTCAGGAGATTTCCGTCAAATATTGCCAGTTATATCTAGAGGAACCAGGGCTGATGATGTGAATGCGTCATTAAAACGATCATACCTTTGGTGCCATGTAATAAAATTAGCACTCAAGATTAACATGAGAGTGCTTAAAGCCTCAGAAGAGCTTCCAACAGTTTGTGGGAAAATCTCCTTCAATAATGATATATGCGTTTCAGTCACCGACCATCAACAACTGATTGACAAAATATATTCCACAATAGACCAACTTGCTTATAAACCTGTATCCTGGTTAAAGGAACGAGCAATATTAACACCTACTAATGAAAAGTCGAAAAAATTAACGAATTGGTATTGGTAAAATTCCACGCACAAACGAGAGAATATTGCTCGGTGGATACAGTAGTCGACGGTGAAGAAGCTGTGCACTACCCAACGGAGTTTCTAAATTCTATGAACCCTTCAGGTATGCCTCCCCACAAACTTACTTTAAAAGTTGGAGCTCCAATAATTTTATTGCGAAATTTAAGTCCCCACTGTTATGCAATGGAACTCGCCTGCAGGTAAAAAGGTTACATTTTTATCTGGTTGAATGCACTATTTTAACTGGTTGTGGTACTGGGAAATCTACTTTAATACCTAGAATTCCGATGGTACCTACAGATTTGCCATTTAGATTTAAAAGACTTCAGTTTCCGGTAAAGGTTTGTTTTGGAATGACCATAAACAAGGCACAGGGGCAAACATTTAACGTAACCGGAGTGGATTTGAGTAAGCCATGTTTTTCACACGGACAACTGTATGTAGCCCTATCACGTGTTACATCGAAAAGAAACCGTTTTGTCCTTGCAGAGGGAGGTACGCATAATATTGTATACAAAGTAATTTTTTGATGTTTGTCCAATAAAAAGTTTTAATTGCAATTGTATGCAACATGAAATTGTTATTTTTATGAGTTTATATATTTAAGAATTAAGGTAAATGCAAAATCAAACTATTTCAGAACCAAAGTAACTAATAGTAAGTAATTTCTTATACATATACATACATAAACAGAAAGGGCGTGGCGAAGCCTCGCGCAACCGTTGCCAGCTAGTAGTATATAAATACTTAAACTTATCAGGTAAACATGTATGATCAAATAAAAAAACTTTTTAAATAACAGTGTGATGTTTATTTTCCGAAAAAAATGTGCTTAAAAACAACCAAGATTCTCTTCTTAATTATATTAAAGATGTTTTCATCTTATAATCATAGAGAGTTCCGCTAAATTTTGTTCTGATTTATAGAGCATTTTAGGTGGTATTTTTGCTCTGTGAACAAATTAATTAAAAATTCCATTTACAATAATAAATTGTTACATCCCAGACAACATCATTTCTCTTCCTAAGACTTTATTTCGGTAATTTATATTGTACCAACCTTTTCTACTAGTGGGAGATTTCAAAGCGTGGCTCTTCCTTCGGGGTTCAAAAACACCAAACACCAAAGGCAAAGTAATCGAAGATGTTCTCGTTGACAAAAAATCCCTCACACGTGTTGACCTTTCACTATGCTCTACTGCTTTATCTACACGCTGCAACTGGGAAGTGCAAAAACTTCGATAAATGGAGTTTCAAAAATATTCACCAGCAAGTCTCGAAAATAACTAAATTCATGTTGTTTGTGTTGTAGCGGTCTGACCACAGAGAAAGAGGTGTTAGATGAGTTGTGCGTAGAATTTTCACGTATGTAAGTACGTCTGGGGTGATATTAGATAGGCAGGATTAAACCTACTACAATAACCAGATCGTAGTTGAGACAGAGTGACGCGGGACTCACGAGGTGGTGGTTTGAGTCTAATGACGGCATTGACGGAGGTGGTGATTGTCGCTCAGTGGATGTAATTTAAGACCAGTCTGTATGCAGTGTGTATGCTCGGATCTCATCCGTCAGTTCGAGAAGATGCCGTTTGACATACCTAGGAGGCGTGTCTTGAACAAACAGGTATCCGTTTGGCGGCATCCTACGAGGAGCTATTTTCAGAGTATAATGTTGAATCCTCGTAGTGTTGATGGTCGATAAGCGACATCAGCAGGCATCATAATTTGAGACCCTCCCGCCAATCGGCTTGTTTGTTTCCAACAAGGTTTCTTTATCTTTGACCAAGTGCTGCTGGTTACGGATTTAAGGACTTAGTTGCCGTTTGCGGTTGCGTGCGCAGAACGTAGGTTAGGTTAGGTTAGGTTAATGTGGTAGTTTCCGCAGTAGGAACTCACTTAGACATAGTAGAGGAGCCCATTGTGATACCACTTGTTATATGAAGGGTAACGTAAATCGGAAAACCAAGAAAGATTAACCTGAGAAACGTTGCGTACCCCGAATAAAGTCACGCAAATTACCAATCTCCAACCCAGAAAGCTCCTCCGGAGCGCTAAAGAAATATGAGCCTAGGTATTTGAACCTCAGTCTCGAAAAGGCATGGCAGGTGAGCAGAAAATGAAAAGATGAATCCACCTCATCATCCTCCATACAGATGCGGCAGAAACGGTCAGAGCTATATTCAGCCTAACCGCATGGATACGAGAGTTGCCGCTTAGTAAGCGGCCTCAGTTCTTTTGAACGCCCACGATCCACCCTCGGATAGAGGGTACTTGCAATTCTGCATGTCGTGGCAGTTTCCCAGCGCTCGCTGAGACGACAGAGAGCCCATCTGTCCAGGAGAAGTCCGTAGACAGCCAAAGGAGCCTTAGCCCTCTTCCTGCATGGACAAATAACTTCCAGGGTACCCCGCCGAGCGAGCTCATCAGCCATGCAGTTCCCTGCAATGCCGCTATGGCACGGTACCGAAATTAGTCTAATGTCGAGATACTCCGAGGCGGCTGCGAGAGAAATCAGGCACGCCCCGATAAGTTTTGATCTCACCATTAGCGATCCTAAGGCCTTTATAGCGGCCTGACTATCCGAATCAATGTTAGCCCGTCTAGCGGGCATTACATTGATGAGTAGCCAATCGGCTGCCCCCTTGATTGCGGCCACCTCTGTCTGAAACACACTACAATAGTCCGGAAGCCTTAATTTTCGGCTGAGGGAGAGCTCCTCGCAGAAGACACCCCAATTCGTCCCTGAGACATCCCAAGGGCACGGGAGCCTTCGCAAGTACCCGCCTAAGCCTAGAGAACTCGTGGCAATCTTCAACGTTCTCGCAGAAGCTCTCCACGAGTCTCGCTTATTTCGGATTTATATGTTCCCAACCCGATCCTATAAAGTTCCCAATTCGAGGGTTTTTACTCTTCCTCGCCTGGTTAAAAAGTCGTCTACTCGAAGCCCTAAGCTCCGAAATACCTAACGTCCACCAGTGTGGCTTAGATTTGCCTGAAAGCCTCCTCAGTGGACACGAGATCTCGATCGCTTTATTACAGGCTACGGTAAATTTCTCTCTCTTTTTCTAAATTCCCCTGAGGTTCCTCCCGAAGAAACTCCTGCAGCTTCCTACTGTATAGATCCCAATCTGTGTTCCTCAGATTCCTATAGGGAAGATTATGAGGGCGAGCATCGTCCAGGGAGAATTGAATATACCTATGATCAGAGAAGGAGTGATCATTAAGAACCCTCCAGTTCGAGACACGGGATAACAATTCAGACAAAACCAGGGTAAGGTACAAGAGCTTCTCCTTGACCAAAGTTACAAACGTAGGGTCGCTCCCCCTATTACAAATAGACAAGTTTTCGCTAAGAATAAACTCAAAGAGAGACTCACCTCTTGCGTTAATATCCGGGCTTCCCCAGCAGGAGTGCCTCGAATTGGCATCACAACCTACAACGACGCCGGCCTTCCTACGCCTCGCTTCCGCCACAGCATTCCTCAGCAGCATCGTCGTGAGCCATATACGCAGACGTAAGTTCTTCGGCCCCGCCCCGAGGCTCACCGTTACAGCGTCTCCATTGCTAAAATTAGACAGAAAATATGTATTCATTTCACGCCTGCCGAGTATACAAGCTCTAGGTTTACCTGCGTTGCTGGACACCAGAAACTTGTACTTCATCGTACCGATGCCAGAAACACCGTTACTGCTCAGCCACGGTTCCTGGATCAGGACTACATCTACGCCACCTTGCTTAAGGTGGAGCATTATATTGGCGTAGAGTGCTGGAGATTAATCTGCAGGATAATCATCCTCAGTGATCCCCTCCAGCCCACCTGCGGCAGCGTCCTCGATATCCATGCTCATGGAGGCCTCAATGAATTCCACCGCATCAGCTCTGCAGACCTCCGGCACCACCTCCGATCCAACCGGAAGGAGGGCGTCCCCACCTCTGGCATCCGATTGGTAGACCTTAAGGGCTGCCATCTCGAAGCCATAGGATATGACCCCCTGCTACTCAGTGAGAGGGCCGAGGGACTCTGCGTTAAGCAAAATCGGTAGCGATGTCACACTCAATACACCACTTTGAAAAATTGTTGTTTCTCATATTATTCCCTAATACACACCTGGCCTCAAGCTCTATAAATTATACAGACGATTCATAAATATAAGGCCAAAAATAATAATAATTACAATAAGGATGGGCAAGCCTAAAAGCAAACTATAAGTAGAACAACAAGTTTATAGATTTGCACACGCTGTTAAGCACATAGTGGCGATGTCACACTTAATAGCGGTATGGTTGGAGATAGGGATAATGAAAAAAACAAACAATTTTCACACGGTTAGCGTGGCTGAGTGGTTGCGCGCTCGCCTAGCAACTCCGTGTACCATGGTTCGAAGCCAGGTAAAGTCTAGAAAGAAAGAAGTCTGATGAGGAGATGTGGTGATCTTCGAAATAGCTGCTATCACTTCTACCACTTTGAAAAATTGTTATTTCTCATATTATTCCCTAATACAAACCTGGCCTCAAGCTCTATAAATTATACAGACGATTCATAAATATAAGGCCAAAATAATAATAAAATCAGCGCTTGCCGATATGGTTCCTCGGGCCCCTCGAATCGAACGACCTTCCGATTGTGCGTAGGAAGGTTTGGATTACAATAGCGGAGGATTTCCTCGATTTCTCCTGGTGTGGAGGGCTCCGCAGGGAGCCAGACACGAGCTCGCTGACCCAAAGGCAGATCCTTCTTACCCACGGCTTCAAGCCTGGCATCCTTCCAGACCTCCGCAACAAGGCAACTCCCGCTTTATAGAGCGTGGCCGACCGCTCGTCGGCGCAGGATGTCCTCTTAAAAAGACCAGAGTGCCAGCCCGCACTCTTGCAGCGAGGATTGGACCAGGATTATCTCTGATGACCTGCATGAAGACGGCCGAGATCGCTGCCGCCACACGCTTCCAATCCATCCTAGAGATGGCACCGTCTTCCATACTGTGGTCCACGACACCTAAGATAATAAAGCTCGCCTGCTTAGCGACTTTGCTAAACGTTTTGCGCGACCCCAGTCCTGGGCTATTTGACTGAAGAGGTCTCTCCCTCCTGAGACCGCTGCCTCTTTGAGGCTGAGCTTTTCGGAAGCGCACTCGCGCTCTCCCTCAGCACCCCCTTTTTCAGAGATCTGAGACACCGCACGTTGTGCACTTATTATTGTTAGGTCAGGCGAGCTACTGAAACTAGCCATAATCCTGGTGCGAGCGTCTTCGTTCATTGTGCAGAATGTCAAATCATCTACAAATCTACTCAGCCAAGCTGAATTGCCGTGCAATTCGTGACTTGAATCGCAGCTATCAACAAGTCGTCTACTCATGTCTGAATCTTGCTCTGCGGTCCGTTCAGTTTCATTTATTTTCATTTTCATTTATTCGAATACACACAAATAAGACCTGGTCTTTTACAGTGCAAATGTATATTAAAACTTAAAAGTAGAAAGACCTATAGGCGCGGATAAGTATATTTGTGCGTCATCTGCATATAGATGTATATTAACATTTTTACAACATTTTACTATATCATTAATATACAAACAAAATAAAATTGGCCCAAGGATAGAACCCTGTGGAACACCAGATGTTATTGTCGATAGGTCAGAGCAGGATCCTTTGGACATTACTCTCTGCCTTCTATTTGTTAGGTAACATTTCATTAATTTTTGTGCATGGCTGCTGAAACCGAAATATTTTTCGAGCTTGGCTAGTAAAATATTGTGACACACAGTATCGAACGCTTTCGAAAAATCCAATAAAGTAAGGATTGTGAGATGCCCTTTATCAAAGTTTGGTCTTATATCCTCAAGAACTTTTAACATGGCAGTAGCGCAGCTATGCCCCTGCCGAAACCCTGATTGGTATTCAGAAATTAAGCACTTTTCAGTCATATAACTCATTATCTGGTTTAAAAGTAGTTTTTCAAAGACTTTCGACAATGACGACAGAATGCTTATAGGACGATAGTCTGAAGGTAACATTGCATTGCATTTTTTTGCAACAGGTATTATATTGGCTATTTTCCAACTATTAGGAAACGTTAGCGATGTTATTGAGAAATTGATAATATGAGTCAAAGGTGCAATAATATATGGCAAAAGTATTTTAATAAATTTTAAGCTGATTTTATCATCACCTATTGCATTAGATTTAATAGATAAAATACATGGTATCACGTCCGACTCCGTCACATGACAAAAATCAAATTTACTGCCCTTATCACACAAAGAACTACTGTTAGGCTCAAAAGCTTCATTTTCGGGAGTTGTTCGAGTATAAAAAAACTCATTCATGTCATCTACGTCAAATTTGCATTCAGCTGTTGAGCTAGATTTCACCCCAAGGTATTTTAAATTGCTCCATAACACCTTAGGAGGAAGACCGCAATCGAGTTTGCTCTGGAAGTAGTTTCTCTTGGCCTGTCGCAATATAAAAGTGGCTCTATTACGCGACACTTTGAAAGCCATCCAATTTTCATTGCATATATTATTTTTCCAGAACAAATAACTTTTATTGCGATCCCTTATTGCTTTAAGCACCTCCCTAGTGAACCACGGTTGCTTATTTTTGTTAACCTTACGTTTTCGTAAAGGTACATATTTTTCAAATAAATAATTAACAAGATTGGTAAAATGTTGCACCTTTTTATTAACATCACCCAAATACCAGCCACCATTCCATGGAAGAGCCGAAGCTTCAGCTGCTAAATCTTTTATGTTTATGCTATTAAAGTCTCTAAAAAACAACAGATCAGGTGACGTACTAAGGGGAACATTTAGATTTAAATTATAACTCAGAAAAAGTAATTCGTGATCGCTTATACCACTCAGCGAAAGCTGATCCAAGTGCAGCACACTGTAAGTATTGGAGACACAAAACAAATCAAGTAAACTAGGTTTACTATGAGGACCAAAACGAGTAGGAAATTTATTTTTTACCTTTAGCCCGACACCTGACATATCATCTAATAAATTACTGGCACGTTCATTTTTCACTAGCATGTCAACATTAAAGTCACCGCACAAAAAAATGTGTTCATAAATTGCACTATATTTGGTTATAATTGAAAATAACTTGCCTAAATCAAAATATTTGCAAGGGTTATATACACAAATCACAAGGCAGCGCTGCAATTTATAAGCAAACTCAACCATTAGGAATTCGACTTTATCCAGATGATCAGACTTATGCACAATTTTAGACTGCATTGCACTTTTATAATACATCGCAATACCACCTCCTCGCTTGTCGATACATCTATCATTCCTCACCACGGAAAAGTTGCATAAATTAACAAGGCAATCGTCATAGTCATTCCTAAACCAGGTCTCTGTCACACAAACAACATCAATATTAGTAGTTTCAAAAACATAATTCAGGTACTCAAGTTTGGTTTTATTTAAACTTCTGGCATTTAAGTGGCATAGCTGAAATCCAGGATGGAAACCACTTATTAATCTCAAAGTCGTTTTTATATTTGATTCGTTAGAGCCAAAATCTGAATCATGGCCAGTCATGGTAAATAAGTATAGAGATTTGCACCTCAAATTTGCAGTAAGCACGTATATAAAAGCTAAAAGAGATACATTTAGATGAAAAAAAGATAGAGCAGATTAGATGGCACAGGAAGATGATAAAGAGCAGATAAGAGAACGGACAGTTTGAGCCTAACTTACAATCAAATCTTAGCATTATAAGAACGAAAGAGAAGAGAAAAAAAGAAAACATATGTTTCACAATGATTTTTAAGATCAACAATTTATAGCTTAGTATAACTAATAACAGCATTTAGGTCGGCTCTCGTTTTCATCATTTTGGGCTCTTCTTCCGGCTTTAACCGCACAAAAACATTGCCGCGTATGGAGAAAGCTGATGCCAGTAACTTCTTTCTCTTTAGTTCAGAAGCATACGACATTACTTCTCGCAATGCAGTAGGCAGGCTCTCATTTACATTAATCATTCCATACCCAGGCTGATCAATATCGGCAAGTGAAAGCAGCCTCTTTTTGGATTTGCAGAAGGCAGCAATTGATTTGAAGAGTTGACTTCGATCGTGTGCAGAGGATAGCTTAACAATTATGGGCGCATGATTGTTGGTTCTCTGCGCAGTGTTTTTTACATTACGCAGCCGAAAAACTTCACGCAGCGGCGGTGGTTTGTGCGAAACAGCCTCGCAAACTTTAGAGAACAGACCAGAGAGGTTCTCACCAACTGCTTGGGGGATACCGTTGATAATTATATCAGAGGCGACAGCGCTGCTTTCAAGTTTGCTGAGTTGTACCCGAGCAGCAGCAAGCTCAGTGCGCAGAGATAGAACGTCAGCACACGAAGTCTCAACTTTTGTCACTCTCTTCTCAATTTCGGCTATGCACATTTTTAAGTTTGCCGTCTCTGCAGTTAACTCACCAATTTTCTGCATTACCCTTCATCAATCTTGCGCTCAACTTTATCAACCAAAGTGGATGAAGGCGTAAGCGGAGTTTTCGGGGAGGGCGCCAGTTTGCGTGAACTCTTGCGCATAGTTTGCATGTTCAGGTGTAAAAATCAACTAGTATCAGTTAAAAAGATGGTCAGAAACAACTTGTATCGCATGCGCACGCAGTTTAACACCAAATAATTGGAAAATATCAATATAATACCCGCAAAAAACTTGAAAACTGAAGAGCGTCGCACAAACACGTCTTACTCACTTGACATTGTTTTGTTCACTGAGTGATGAGTGTTGCCTGTCTTGTACATGTCACCTGTTTAGGCTGCAGAGCTCTGCAACATGAGGAGGTGCGCAGACCAAGCCCCAAAAGTGACACCACCCTTGGCATGGAATACACCTGATTGATATCACGTTATGGAGTATCCTGGCCTGACACAAGGAGCAGATGGTGTGGGGCACCAAAAGCTGCAACCTAGCCCTTACTCGTGGGTTGGAGCCAGATGACGTTGTTTGATGGGTTGGGAGAGAGGGGTAGTGTAAGTGTTGTTTCTCTTGCAAATACAGCAAAAATTGGTTTCTGGGCCAGAATTGGATTCCATTCGACTTATGGTGCTGACCATCTAAACAAACTTGGCGGATTATGATAAGTCTGTGAGTGAGTGAGTGATAAAAACATTTCTAGAAATTCTTAACAATATCTGGGCTAGCATTTCTGAACATTATCGTTCAGTAAACGGAAAACACTTAATATGGCTAAAATAGATTTCTGCACTAATATTAATTTAACCATTTATAACATTCCAATAGGATCAACCAATAACTTAAAAATGGTTTGGTTTAAAACTCATTATGTTTTTTTTATAAAAATTTGTTTAATTTTATTGAAATCGAGGCCAGTTTTTATTAGGAAATATTATTAAAAGGCAATCATTTTTCATGTTACCCAAGCCTATCGTGAATAAAGTAGGGGTTACCAATTTGTGGATGGTGTGTAAAAAATAACATTCAAAAGATCCATTATTAGTACCAGGCACCGGTTCTACGTAGCCTGGGGGCATTTCCAACATCAACTGAAACTATACCAGCTGAAGCTGGCCTGCATTTGATTGAGCAAAGAGTAGTTGATGGGTCATCCATTATAGTTCCGCTAATGACAATCCCAAAAAATCCGGAACTTTTTAATTGCTTCAAAAGGGCCTTTGTCCTCAAACGGCGATACAATCAAATGTCCACAATACGGCATTGGGTATTTATTTGCAAAAAACTGCATATTACGCCTCAAAACATGGTGAAACTTCAATAAATCATCGGTATAGAATGTCTTTAACAAATCCTAAGGTTTACATCGAACGTAAATCAAATATTCTCTATACTGACGATTCAAAAACCAATAACCGACGGTTGGCTTCTGGCTGGAACTTCAGTGCTTACAGCCGAGACACTTGCCGTTAAAACAGAAATCGATTTTGCGATCAATGGATAATTCACTGCTGTAACAGTCAATTTTACAAGCAATTCTAAAAGGCACAACTTCCAGAACTTTGATCCAAAACTTCAAAAGTGCACTACACTAACAAAACTTTAACTTGGGTTCCTGGCCACTTAAGATCAAAAGGCAATGAAGCAGTAGATACACCAGCTAAGCAAATGAACAGTAATCCTTGCCTTACTTTTAGAAACATCACAGAATACAATCTAATTCTAATCCAGGTACACCCAATATAACATCTTTGTGCAAATTTGCATTTCACGAATAGCGCCAACCGTCACCAAATCTCAACATTCTTACGCTTCGAATTGGGCACCACACACACACGAACTCATCCTCACAGGAAAAAAATTCATATCCGTTATGGTGCTATAACCACAGTTGACCACTCGCGAGACGAATGCACTTTTTTCAAAGTCCCCAGGCACCAAGATTTCAAGCATATAAAACCTTCCCCCTAATTGAATGATGACTATATTAATAATTTTCTTAAAAACTCTAATTTATTAAAACTCCTCTGATATATCCAGCTTACTTATTTACATCAACACACATATTTATATCATCAACTTGTTTATAATTTGTTTACTTAAGTAGCTTATAATTAATTAACCGAAAACGTCTTAAAATACTTGTAAAATACTTATGATGGTTCTGCTGCCTTATGCTCTTCTTTTTTCGGTCTCACGGCTCTTTCTTACATATGCTTTTTCTGAAAGTGTTTATAAGACAGCATATTTGCCGAGAACATCACAGTGATTACCATACTTAAGCTGGCAACATTGCATACTTGCATTTATCAACTAAACGAAAGATTTGTCGACAGGGATAGAGACGGTTACAACGACAAGAAACGGGGGACAGACATAGGTGTTTTGAAACCGGCGCGCGACCTACATACATACGTACTTTTTAACTAGTAAGCTTAAATCTAATTTATTCAAATAAATTATAACATAATAAAACTAAACTAGATGCCCTTTTTATTACTACATGTATGTATGTTCATACATATGTAAGGGCGGACTTAACCGAAGTAGCTCATGGGTGAATCATGCATGCATTTTGCATATGTATATTTGATAATAAAAATTGATTTATTTTGAATTCAGTGCCATATTTTTATTGAAACAATCCAAATATGTGTCTACAGTTATTAATTAGGATGCATATCTACAAGATAAAACTGATAACCAAATTTGCATTGTTTTGTTGTTAGGATAATAATAAGGTTAGCAAAATCCAGATTTTCTGCAATTTGTTTTTCGATGGATGGCGAGGCTAAACTAATTAACTTTGATTGAGACATTGTAGGCCGGAAGTGCGTTATTATCAGTAATCCGAACGGCGAAATGTTTTTTTGTGAGAAGTTTTTTCATGGCAGAAATACAATCGAAGATGTGCCATTGCCTGTCGAGGGGCGACTGCTATTAGAAAAAACGTTTTCTATAATTTTTGATTTTACTTGCCACGGCAAGAATTTGAACCCGGGACCCACCAAATGAAGCGCGCACACGCTACACACACGGCTACGGCGGCCAGTCACTGGTGTAATTATTAGAATACGGACTGATAACCAAGTGTTGGGATATAAGTCTTGAAGCTTGTAATTTTTGATTAAGCTTAATACTCATACGTAGGTGTTGCCTGATTAACTTCGAAGTAGTGTTGTTGCAGATTTAAAGTGGACTATTAACCAATTTGCACTGCAGAACAATTTCGCAATTGTTATTCTTTAATTTGATTTCGGTCTATGTTAGACAAGAAATTCCATGAGGCAGACAAATTTTGTATCTGCGACATCTTTTCGTTATAGATACAAGCATGGAGCCCAAAAGAGCATTACAAGCCCCTACTTCAACTTTTTCCATCTTCACCCGGCATACAGTTAAGGCGTCTTATAGCATCTTCTTTTAACGACAGAAATTCACCTCATCCATGGCTATATTACGGCAATTATAAAGAAACTGTATAGTCTATTTCTTTTATCGCCATGGTAATCGCGTCTCGGCATCACTTTTTTTGGTGGCATCGGCCAAGGAAATGAAAACATCCCTTAAATTTTTTAGCGTGTATATTTTGGTCAAAATTGTTCACCTAATTTCAGAAAATATATTAAACTGTATAATGTAACTTAATACCAAATTATAACTATGATATCCACATTAGACCGGGTCGGCCCGCCATACGAAGGAAACATGTTTGCAATTCTTATTTACATATCATATGCATTTTAATTTAATTTACCCACACAAAAATGTAGTTCAATAACTAACACAAATCAAATGCTACAGCGGTAGTTAGTTAAAGAAGCAACAAAAAATTCATACCAGCGCTGCATTATAGGTAATGGGGTGCAAGTAGAGAGCACAAAGAAAGCTCGCTCTTTTACTTTGCAGTCACCGACATGGTGGAGTTTATACCAAATTCAAGGTTAGAGATGAAATCGCTTGATCTTCAATCTATTACGCCAACGTATTATCCAGTACACGCTTCTGAATATGCTACATGTGCTGATTTGTACGTACATCTAAGAGCATGCATGAGTTATCATGTTGACGGTCCGGCTTATTAAGGCGGTAATCTCATGTTATTTGAAACCTTCCGAAGATGGGTACGAACTGAGAGTATAAAATTATCAGCATATCGCAACTGCGATGTGGGCAGGTCATCCCTTTAACACGAACTGCATTGCTGCGAAAATGCATGCGCCGTTTTACCCTCCTGTACCAGTACTTCTGAAATGCGTGTTTTACGTCAGGGCATACTACTTCGATAGGCCCCTACTACTTCGATAGGTAAAAGCAAATTAGTCTCCCCGACCGCAGCAGGTGCAGCAATCTTCGTCCTCTCATGTAAATACGCGTACAATTTGCGGTGATAATGTTCGGGGTTAACTAGCGGTTTAGAAACGCCAACCAGCCGAAATCAATGTGGATTAGCTAACATCTACGACGTTTATCGACGTAGGCCGCCGTTATCCGAAATGAGATTATCATCTGCACAAATAGCATCACGACAGGTAAGCAACAAAGATCTTCCAAAATTCTCCGACAAGCCAGAGGAGCAGCTCCTTTTTATCGCTATCTTCGAGCAGTCAATTATATTACAGCGCTGGTTTAAAGGTGTAGCGCTAGAAGCCGTGGGGGACAAATAAATGGCGCCTGCAACCTTATGACAGGAAATTGAAACTTTAAAAATGCTGTATGCACGCCAGACATCATATCGTCCCATTTCTACGTTAACCGCGTAAACGTTTTTTTTTAGAAAATTGGTTTTTCTTGAAAACCTATCACCGAAAGTAAAGTGACAATACGAATGTAAAATTCAAAATTATTCATTCATTTTCATCGTATCTACATTCATATGGTAGAGTTAAAGAAAATAAACCTCTCGTTTTTATTTCTGAAAAACTACTCTTTTGTAGATATGAGGTTAACGGAGAAACTGTGCGATATGTTATTATTTGTATACTCTACTTCTGTTCAACGAAGAAAGCCATTGGTGTCTCCGCGTACTTAAATTACCCGATATTACTTTCAGAACTCCTGAGCAAACTGCCAAGCGAAGTTTGAATGGGGTCGCTATAGGTTTTCACTGCTTCATGTCAACATCGGTGAATTTGACTAATGGCTTTCAAAATTGGCGACGTGTGCTAGTCAAGCCATCTCCGTAAGTATTCCTGACTTTAACAGCAACAATTAGCTCAAGTAAAGAGTGCTAGTACACGACGTATGTATATAATTCGCAGTGACACTGTCACTAATTCAAAACTATATTATGTTAAGTGCAACTTTATTGAGAAGTGCCAAGAGTTTTGCGCTTTGTCATCCAAGGAGCGGTTATGTTAAATAAGAAGATATACTTAACGAAGACTTTGTTGCGTTACGTATCTCTGGTAATCTAGGAGGATGAGCTTCGTTTGGATGGTCCGTTAGATGAGCTGTGCCTAAGATGGGCACTGGGGAAAACTTATAACTTACCCAGAAAATTAAATATTTTGAAATTTAAATACTATGAGTAGACCATGATCTTAGTTTCACGTTTAAGAAAATTTATTCAGATTTGTAGTTTAATTAAAAATTATAACCGAATTAGCAGCAATGAAAATTATTTTGCAAAAAATCGGGCTTTAAATGGGCATAAAATTGCTAAAAATGTTGAATAGCACCACTCGACAGTTTTCAGAGTTTTAAATCGATACAAAGAAGGACTGGCAGTTACTACAAAGCCTGGCAGTGATGACTGGTTGCCGAGCGTAGACACGGAGCAAGAAACGATTGATTTGGCGTTGCGAGCCAAACACATACACGATGAAGGTGGCTTTATGATGCGCAACTGGGTTTCAGTTTCCGGAACTTTTAGCTGGGTGATGCAAGTGGATTGCGAGAACGTTGCATCGAAGCCAACAGTGGTGCCGCATTTCGTAAAAATTGTATAGTCCGGTCCTAGCTGCGACCAGTTGTGGAGACGGCTTCTAACCTAACCAGGCGCGCAAAGTGGTATCAACCTCGAACAGCTCCTGTCGACACTGGCGACATCGTCGATGAAACTAGCAAACACAACGCCTGAACCAAGGGAACCGTGATTAATGTTTTGTTAGGAAAGGACGGCGAAGCCTATAGGGCTGCCGTGTTGGGCAAAAAATTCATACGTGCGCTACATTTAAGGTGATAAGGTAGAAGTAGAGATCATAAAGAAAACTCGCACTTTTACTTTGCAGTCATCGCCGCGAGCAGATCATCGGGTGCGGTAAAGCACAAATGTAAGTAGAAATCATGATAGGTAAATAAGTAGGTATATGAAATTTGTAAACCAAATTGCTATTTGAAATGCAAATGAAGTAATAAATAAAATACTTTACAGGTTTTCGCACCCTACAGCGCAAGGTATTGCCCTTTATTTAACTTCGATTGTGAAGGCTGGGCTGAATGGGCAGAGGTGATGGCATAGCTGGGTACTAATGATTAGAAATCCTAATGATTAGCAATCGGATTAGATGTCTTTTTTTGGCCGAACAATTGATTGATTTTGATTAGTTGGCCATTTTAGACGATTACTAATTGATTTGATTAGAAGTAATCGAAAATCTAATCGCGATTAGTGACGATTAGCATTTCTAATCAAAACTAATCAAATCTAATCAAAAAATCTAATCGATTAGATATCTTGATTAGTTTTGATTAGATGGACATTTTGAACTAGTTTTGTGACCAAAATTTGTATTTATCATATTTATTTTATATATTTACATAATATAACAGTTTTTAATATTGCATCAATTATGGAGAAAGTGCAAATGGCCAAAATCATCCGAAATCATCCAGAGCATTCTAGGTTCAGCTCTTGTTGTACCAGTACAAGGAGAAGTTGAGTGAGCTTTTCGATGAACTGACTCTGTCTCCTTTTTCATCAAGTGATTTTCAATATATGGAGTCGTACAAGCTGCTAATGGAGCCTATTTCCCAAACTTTGGACTTTCTCCAAGGTGAAACCAATGTGAAATATGGTTGTATTATTCCTGCGTTACTTTCTTTGAGTAATAAACTGCTAAAATTATCCAGAAAACCCGAACTTTTGAGCAAAATTAGATCAACAGCAGTGCAGTTAGAACATCAATTGAGAGAAAGGTTTAAATTGTATTTCACATTGGCTCCCGAGGTAAACATGGCAATAGCGGCAGCTGTATTGACTCCAAATGTGAAAATGAAATGGTTGCGGGTTGTCCAAAAAACATCGCCTGACTGTACTGAGGAGCAGATCCGCAAAAGGGTGATTGAAGTCATATGCACTTTGTTCAAAAATGATCCGCCATATATTGCAACGGACGTGCCGAATTTGAGCAATGAAAATTCTTTTTATGATTTTGATGATGACGGTAACTTTATTACTATTTCATGATTTTTCAAAGCTAAAATTATTTTGGTTACAGAAGATGACGTAGAAAAATGTATTCCCAAAACTCAAGTTACACCTACCGCGTCCAACGGGTTAAAAAGCGCCATACGCAATCAGCTTTGCGGTTATTTGTGTGACCCGGATCCCGGCCCTGAAATTTGGACGAAATATTGTGTGTTAAAAGAAGCATGCATAGCGTTTAACACTCCACTGGCATCTTCAGCGCCCGTCGAACGCCTCTTTTCATTTGCAGGCATAATCAACACTCCAAGACGAAATTCATTGTCAGACTTTTCTTTTGAAAAGTTGGTATTAATGAAGTCTAATGTAAATTTTTTGTAAACTATATGTAACGAAAATCAGCATTCATTTAAAGAGACGTAATTTTAATATCGAAATGTATTTTTTTTTTCAGAACTGACGAAATATGAATTTGGTTTTTTTTGTTGACTTCTTGTGAGCTATAATGTTTGAATTTGTCGTACATATGTTTTAATATCATTGAAATTTTTCATTGGGTATAGTTTTTTACGTGGCGGGTCCCAAGCCCAGCGCACAACCAAATACTGGAGGGTTTTTTGTTTTTGAAGACACATTTATATAGCGAGCCGCTTGCTCCAAGTCAGACGCCCGCTTGCAGCCGCACCTCCTGGTGAACAGACGCTGCTGACTTCAGTGAGCCCTTAAACCGAATATGTCGGAGTGGCCCCACTGAAGCTCCCTCTCTTTCTGCCGTGACCCAAGGCTCCACACGGGTTGGTTACCATATCTCACACAAGGGTTGCTCACGTTGCCCAGAGTGCGCGACGAGGACGCAAGAGTAGGGATTGAGTGTAGCCACTCATCTGTAACTGCAGGCCCAGAAGAGTTACCACACCCCATTGCACTCCCTCGTATGCCGATGACATCGATATCATTGGCCTCAACAACCGCGCCGTTAGTTCTGCCTTTTCAAAGCTGGACAAGGAAGCGAAGCGAATGGGTCTGGAGGTGAACGAGGACAAAACGAAGTACCTCCTGTCATCAAATAAACAGTCAGCGCATTCGCGCCTTGGCTCCCGCATCACTGTTGACAGTTACAATTTTGACAAAGTAGAGGACTTTGTTTATCTTGGAACCAGCATCAACACCAACAATAATGTCAGCCTTGAAATCCAACGAAGAATCTCTCTTGCCAACAAGTGCTACTTTGGGCTGAGTAGGCAAATGAACAGTAAAGCCCTCTCTCGACGAACGAAAACCACGCTCTATAAGTCCCTCATCATGCCCGTGCTAATGTACGGCGCAGAAGCATGGACCCTATCAACATCGGATGAGATGGCGCTTGGAGTGTTCGAGAGAAAGATTCTCCGAAAGATGTTTGGTCCTTTACGTCTTTGCGATGGCGAATACCGCAGACGATGGAACGATGAGTTGTATGAGCTGTACCGCGACATAGACATAGTTCAGCGAATTAAGATTCAGCGGCTACGCTGGCTAGGTCATGTGGTACGTATGGAAGAAAATGCTCCAGCCCTGAAAGTATTCGACGCGGTACCCGCTGGTGGTAGCAGAGGAAGAGGAAGGCCTCCTCTACGTTGGAAAGACCAGGTGGAGAAGGACTTGACTGCACTTGGGATATCTAACTGGCGCCAGGCAGCAAAGCAGAGGAGCGGCTGGCGTGCAATATTGAAATCGGCCAAAATCGCCTAGGCGGTTATAGCGCCAATTAAGAAGAAGAAGAAGATGTTTTAATATCAATACTTGCTTTCTAGTATTTGAAATCCTACATAGATTTATAAAATAAGTATATGTGTATGTTATATTTTGTAAACATATAAAATAAATATGATAAATACAAATTTTGGTCACAAAACTAGTTCAAAATGTCCATCTAATCAAAACTAATCAAGATTTGATTAGTTTTGATTAGAAATGCTAATCGTCACTAATCGCGATTAGATTTTCGATTACTTCTAATCTAATCAATTAGTAATCTGAAACTTTCATAAAAAAAAATTTCTAATGATTAGACTACATTTTTTTTCTAATCCTAATGATTTCTAATTCTAATCGAAAGTCCCCAGTTATGGGTGATGGTTGTTGGACGCATCCGTATATATAAATATCCCATCCCCTACTTGTCATACTAGTATCCGATTTTCCATCTGGCAAATTTTAAGGCGATATGGATATCTGATTAATGTTATCTAATGTTTTTTCGTTGCTAAAGCATTGTACCAATAAAAGCTAAAAGGGCGTAAAGGACAAAGGGCAACCTAGACCCTTGACTCTCTTCAAATTCACATTGGTTTAAGGTGATTCACTTAATTGTTAGTACGAACCACATTATCCATTTTGCACCGATTCTGTCTAATACTTTGATGAAGAAATGTAGAAGGGAACATCCATTTACTTTAAGGATCGGAATTACTATGGCCTGTTTCCGCATTTGTGGGAGTACTGCCCATAATGATGAGTAATTATGATTTTTCGTACACGAAATCTAAGGTTATCTTTTAAATAATAAAAGCATGCATGTATGTTAACATATTTTAATTTTTAATAATTCAATTATATTATATCATATTATAACATAAGAGCATATATTTTTGCTTCTAAACTGAAAATTACATATCTTTCCACCTAACGTTTATATTGAAATAGGATGCCAGTGGAGCGCCAATAAATATTCACCACTCGTGGAATTGTATTAGAAATGGAGTAAAAAAGAGTTATCCATTTTTCCCATATTAATAATCGTTTAATGTTAGTGAATCGCACTACTGGAGTACTTTACCGTGGGAATAATATTTCAACAATGCCAAGATCTTGTTCCTGAAAGTTATTCATAGTGAATATATTCTCATTTTGGTGAAGGTAAGTTGTAGTGCACATACATATGTATGTATAAACATGCAAACATATGTATAAGCATTTTTACCCAGGCAGCCAAATTCCTAACTTTTCGTATACAAATTTGTTTTCGTTTTCGCTTGATTTATAAGTTCAAATAAACGTGTTCTTAAAAGCGGTTGTGTTCGGTAATTATTAATTAGTAATTTTTTGTCACATGTGAAGACTCGAATTTTGTAAACCCGATCCGGTGGGTAATTACCCTTGTGCTTTATTAATAGATTTTGCAAAGGCTAGAAACTATATTCATCAGCTTAATGGAGCGGTTTCAGCATAATTTTTGAACCATTTTTTTGTCAAAATTATATGCCTTCACATTAAATTTGATCTTTCTCTGGAATAAATCAATCGTGATCGATTATTAAAGCTGGTCGATGTGTTGTTGATTTTCAGCGCCTCTGGATTTTGTTTTTGATATTGCGACTTGAACTGCCAAATTATTTTAAAAAGTTATATTTGGTCCAATGACAACAATCAGAATGTAAATAAAAACCTAAATTTTACACATTAAGCCGCACGATGGAAAAACAATCAAGTCAGCTGTTGTAGTAACACCACCTTATAAGTATGAATACGCCTTGGTCTTGAGCATGAAGCTTTGTTTCAGCTTTGTTCAAATCGGTCGTTTCGTTCTTTTTCGGGGAGCTTCATTTACTTGATGCATTCTTTAGTGGAATTATTTTACTATTTTGTCAAGTGAATGTAAATATTAGTACTAAGGATCAGAGCTGTTAAATAAATGGTTATTTATTGTAATGATTACCGATTAAATTACTGTTTTTAAGAATCCATTTAATGATAATTTACCATTATTTCTACTTTTCCATAATCAATAAAAATAATAAGATTTTCAACCATTGGAAGAAAAAAAACAGCAATAATCAAATATAATTAACAAAAGCTAATGCGTTTACTTTTCCAATTAATCAAATATGTTTGGATTATTTTTGTTTATGTTTAGTTGTTTTTCATTTCGAACAAAAACAAAATTAAAATGCCTTAAAAGTTAGCATTCGCTTTAAGGAATAGAAAAAAGAAGTAAGTCTTCCGATAGGTCCTGACGATGTTAACTAAGTTTTCAATAAAATGATACAATCACTAGTTCGTGGTTCTTCCAAATTTATATACCCGTCATTGAATCACTTAAATGATTGTACAGTTGACTTGGAATCAGATTATGCAAACCATCTTTGTTTGTTTGTTTGGAGAAAGAAAGTGTTCTCCATCAATTTGTGGTGTGCGTGAGAAAGATGCAGTTTTACAATTTACTTTAGGAGTTAGATGTTGGTTTTCTGCAGAACCTTGACCCAATTCAACATATGTAGCTGTGGGAGCTTAGCCAAAATATGTACTGAACCCTAAGAGGAACTACCAAATGGAGAGTGTAGTTATTTCAAGGGATAAACAATCAGCACTCATTTGTGTTTAATTAATCATATATAGCTCCGATGGATTTGAGGCCATAACGTCATCGAGGTCAATGAGGGAGCTGAGGTAGTATACCTAGAGACTCGGCTTCAAAAACACCTATAGGATGCGAGCACTTCATGGCGATAGGCCAATACTCTGTAAAGGAGGAGCGTAGGAAAGAAGAAAACACCATTTGGTTTAGAGAAAATAATTTAATTACATCAAAATAGTCAAGAAAATCAAAAGTAATCAAAGAATAGCTAGATTATTTATTTGATTTTTTAATTATTGTTGTTATGTAACTGCAAATAATCATGATTTTGATTACTTCCTATTATAATTAATTGAAACAGTTTGAATATATGGAAACCATGTCCAATCACCCTGAAATTTGGCATGTTTTTTTCTATTTTCAACGTTGGTAGCTTTCATAAAATTTTATAAGGAAACATTTAAGTCTAAGACATATTCTATCAAGAAGATTTTATTATGACAAAAACGAGGTATAATGGATCAGAATTAACAAAAGGATTATGAAATGGCGTTTAATACAAAGAGGGAGAATAAAACAATCTTAATTGCAATCCTAGGTTCTATTGAAACCTTTAAAACAAAAAATGAAGGATAGACTTAATTAGAAAACTTAAATATATTGTTAGGCGTTTCACGCATAATCGGCCAGCAACAATTTGATAGCATTTTAATCTGATTTCTTCCTTGAAAGCAACTTTCCATTGCCATAATATTTTGGTGAAAGCATTCATCTTGGCCATCACTAAACTTACGAAGAGTGAGTATGCAAGACGAGTTTTAATTGGCATTTGAACTGATGGATATTGATTCCCGTTTGCAATAATACTACCTTGAGACCCAATACGTACATCGGTAACTTGAGGACTAATTTATTAACTTATATTACAAAAACTTCCATTTGCATGAATCATATTTGCACAAGATTCCATTTCTTTAAATGGGATCCCAAAGTTTCCGTTTACCTTTTAGATACGCCCATATTATGGTAATCCTTGTTTGAAACTAAATGTCCTACTGGTGAAAGAAAATGTTCATTATTTTCATCGTCAAAGCTTTCATCACATTCATTCTGAAATATTTTCTATTTTATTCAAGTACTGGTTTTGATACTGTAGAAACATCGAAATATTTCATACGATCTCGGGATTTTTAATGATAGTCAACAGCTACCAAAAAAAAGGTTTTCGGGTTCATACCAAGCATGGCGTTTTAATTTAAAACGATGGCAAAACACACTGTCTACAACGAAAACTCGGTGTAAATTTAAATTAGGTTCGACTTCACACAATAATTTAACTCAAAATAATTGAATTTTAAGAATCATAATATTTTCTATTTGGAATAAAACGTCATTGGCAGAAAACGTCTTAAATTATCAATACTTTCTTGTAAAATTTTAGAAAAAAATGGTTTAAATGTTTAAAATACAAAAACAATTGTTTAAATATTAGGTCACATGAAAATTTCATTTTCACTGCAGCACAGTGTTATTTTTACAATAATTACCGCTATCAAGTGTGATGTGCTACTATGTGCGTGGTACTAAAGAGTGGTTGATAATATATGTAGTTAGCAAATCGATAAATACATTTTGTGTTCTAGGTATAGTGTGCCTTTAAGCGGGCTCGTTCTTTTTGCAATTATTATAGTATTTTTTGGCTTTATACTTTAGAAACTATTCATGTCAATCCTTGAGCCGCCGCCTATTTGGAGTGACCATCAAGAAAACGCAAGCGTTGAAAGCGTTACCAACGCTGATCTCGAAAATCCTAATATAGTTGCTGCTCATGAACTGAAGATGCCATATCCAGATGATTTAGACACTCTTCACGTTTGTCGTCTCGTCACATTTAATTTTTTGGTGAGTTTTCACACAAAATAAATACAATTTTCAATTGCGATGTGGTACTAGCCCTTTATGAGCGACGCCGAAAAATGAAAAGACTCAGGAAATACTGTGAGTACGATTTTCTTCCTCGGATCAATTGTGTGTCCAAATGTGTGTGTCATCTTTAAATTATTAAAATATGCGCAATGCAATTCAATTTGTCAACATACAAATTCAAAGTAATGACGAGGTGACAACAAGACTGCTTAACGAGCGAATGAAGGGACGAAAACGAGATAGCGCATAACAGGTGCTCGTCGCAAGGTCTTCAATTTTTCAATTTTATGTGACGAGGGCGAGGCGACAAATATGCAGAACGCCTTGGTCGATAGTGATCTACCTGACGAAAGGGGTATATTGTAGCAAATAAGGCATGCCATGAAGTGGAAATGTCACTCTGGCTTGGGAAAAGAGCTGTGGCCCTTATAAAGAAAAGATTGCGATCAATAATGCCTGAGGACAGGTTGAATAATTTGCATAGAACATGGAAAAGATAATTCTATTAGTTACGAAATAATCATAAAAGAAATTAGTACTTTAAACGCGAAAAGAATCAATCCTCGCCAGTATACACAGTATTATGCTTAATGTGATATTTGGTATACTCGTAATGTGCATAAATGTAGAAGTATCAAATCAAAAGGCTTCAATATTTTAGTCCCCACTCCCCGTGTATGCGATAAGAAATGAGACCCTCAGAAAATCGATGCATAATTTATGTAACTTCATTTTTAAACAAAATTCCTTAGCAGCTAAGCACAACGTTTCGTCTCTTATATTTGTCGAAGCAGTTTTAAAATGGCGGATTTTCAGAGAATTGTTCCGTGACATAATTTAAATTCAGAAATCTGTGGTGTGTATTTAAAATAGTGTGTAAACATTTGAAGCACTGTTAAGTCCTCCAATCACCCCTTCAACAGTGTTCCGTGCTTTTGCTTTGTTTTGCGTCTGGTACAGACTTGTACAAGCTATTTGCCAAACGAACACTCTTTTTATATATTTATTTTTTTATTAGCCAATAAATACAAATATTCTTACTAAATAGAAAAATGAAACTATATTTTCTTAAAATTATCGCTTAAACATAATGTTACAAACCTTTTTTGAGCGAGATATCCAGACCATTGCAAAGATAAGTTCTGTCAATTTTCTAACCAAAGGAGCATTAAGAGCATAGTTGGATTTAGCATTTGGTACACTGAAGATATCCACACGTCTAAGACTACGACAAGATACATTAATGTTTATTCTGCCCAGAAGTTCAGGGCAGTCAATATATGTACCCTCATATGACATTAGCCACAAAACAACTAAAATGCCCGTCTGCTAACCAAGGATGTCAAGTCTATAAACATACACCGTAAACTATAGCATGGAATTGGTTCCGTGAATTTTAAAGAAAAAAAAACGGATAAACGTTTTCGAAATACGTTCTATACGATTAATATATTTAGTATAGTACGGTTTCCAAATAAAAGTGACATAATCTAGCCGTGATCGAACGAAAGCAGTGTAGAGGGTTTCAAAAGTACTATATGGGTTAAACGACGAATTACGACGACGTGTGATTTCGGAATCACGTAGTTAATATACAGTGGCTCCAAACCAAAGTCGGACATCGTAGAAAACAATGTTCCTTTCTAAAAATATTTGAACCTAAGCAATTAAAAAAAAGGTAAAATATTTTTTCAATTACTCATTTATTGCACTTCCAATATAAAAACAAAACATATAAATTGATTCGGTATTATAAAATATTCTAGTAAAATATCAAATAAGAGTAAATTCAATGCGCAAGCCAAACTCGGACAATCAACAAGTTTTTTGAAATATCGAAATATATTTTAAAATCTAATATTTCGTATGAAGACCTTTATTTTTAATAATTATTTTGAGTCGGTTAAGCATTGATTTAACCAACTTTTCGCAAAAACTAGATTCGATTTTTTGCCATTCTTGTAATAAGATAGATTTCAAGCCATTTTTGCTTGAAACGGAATGTTGTCGAATTTTTGTGTTAAGATAGTCCCATAAATTTTCGATGGGATTAATATCAGGACTTTGGAGTGGCGTTACCAGAACATGGTGGCAATTATAAAGCAACCAAGAACTCATTTTGTAGGCCTTATGCTTTGGATCATTGTATTGGTAGAAATACCAATCATCACCGAGATCCAATTTTTCAAGACTTTTTTTCTTTTGAAATGTTAAGATAGTCAGTCTGGTTCATTATTCCTTCAATAAAATGCAAAGATCCTGGTCCAGGAGCCGAAAATGAATCTTATACCATTGCCGATCAGCCAGCATGTTTGACAGTTGGTCTCAGATTGGGCAGTTGAAGCTCATCATTTGATTTCCTCCAAATATATGGTTTTCCATCGGAGCCAAAAACCTTAAATTTACTTTCGTCAGTAAACATAACATTTTTCCAGAAAGAAAAATCCTTATTTTCATGTTCTTTTCCAACCTTTAATCGGATGGTCTGATTGCGTTTGCTGATCAACGGCTTTAGTCGGGCCTTTCTACCATTTAGATCAGCCTCGCATGAAGAAGATTTCTGGTGGTAGATGCACTAGATTTCTTTCCCAACTCATTTTCAGCTATAACAGCTAACTTTGGTGCACTAAGGAAAGGATTATCTTAAACTTTTCGCAACAGATATCGCTTATCTGAGTCGGTAAAAATCTTGTTGTGGGCAGCTTTAGGCTTGTTTTCCACTTGTTTGTTGGTTTTGAAGCGCTTAATTATATCGTGAACAGTAGAATGACTTCTGTCGACAATATCAGCAATTTCACGCACAAATTTTCCTTTGTTGGAATGCTTAATAACCAACTTTCTCAATTCAATACTTGTTTGGCCTCTTTACCTCTTTGACAGTCTTGCTTTTATTTAGAGGATAGTTGCCATTGTCCGAGTTTGGCATGCGCATTGAATTTACTTTTGTTTGATGTGTTACTAGAATATTTTATAATACTGAATCAATTTATATGCTTTGTTTTTATATTTTGGAAGTGCAATAAATGAGTAATTGAAAAATATTTTGCCTTTGTTTTAATTGCTTTGGTTGTAATATTTTTTGGAAGGAACATCTTTTTCTACGATGTCCGACTTTGGCTTGGAGCCATTGTAAGTGCAAAATGTAAGTTTGACATCGGAATAAATCCCCTAGTCTTTAATTTCGTTCACTGTTTTTAATTCAAAGCCTGCGTTTCGCGAAATTGCCAACTTTTTAGAAAAAAGTTATATGAAAGCATTTGTTAACATTCAAGTTTACACAGTTCCGCTCATAACAATGGTTAAGATTATCTAAATCAGTATTATCAGTCAATATTTTTACTACCCTGTGGTACACCATAGTTCGCAGTGAATGATCGAGAGACTGTTTTGGCAGGGATAACAGTTCAGGCACTTTTAGAGAAATAAGACTTTGCCCAAGATAATAAAGTAGAGGAAACCCCATATTAGCCAACTTAGAAATCAAAATTTTGTGGTGCACCCTATCAATAGCTTTAGCGAAGTCTGTGTATGTAGTCGACTAGATGACCCGCTTTAAACGCTGCATGTCAGTGGTCAACAAACAATGATAAGTTGGTGACGGTGGATCTTCTTTCAACGAAGTCGTGCAGGCTCGAAGAGGTAATACTAAGTAACAAAGTCAAAAAGATTTGCAATGGAGTTGACGTAAACCTGACTCGAGGTGTCTCTCCCTTAAATTATTTTTTTCATTCCTAAGCTCTTCCTTGATACTGTGGTGTCCTATTGCCAGGAAAGCCTCGGGTCCATTGGAGTTCTTGACGCCGCATCTCTAGCTAATCTATCAGGTTACTCATTGTCCTCTATGCCATAGTGACCTGGAATCCAGAGGGGCTCAATATGGTTTCGTGTTGCCAGATAGTTGAGTCTCTCTATGAACTCAAGCACTGATGACGATTTTACCTCATACGAGGCAAAGGCCTTGAGTGCTGCTTGGCTTCCGCTTAAAATTGCTACGCTTCATTGTGGTAGTTCCTCATTAGGTTGACCTCTGCACACATAAGGATGGCGTATACCTCCGCTTGGAAGATGCTTGGATCCTTCCCATTGGTATTGACTAGTGTGTTCTGGGTCCAAGGACTCTGGCCCCTATGCCTTCCGGAGTTTTAGAGCCGTCAGTGTATCTGTGCAGTTTGCTAGCCTGGAGATGTCCTATTGTGGGCATGCTCCATGTAGTTTTGTTTCCTAGTTCAATATCAAATTTTCTCTCGAAATTTGTCACATTGATGTCATCTCTGGGGGTTGAGCTAGTGGGAGCCGCTTGCTCAGCGTCTCCATATTTTTGGGCGATATGGCCTTCCCCTTCCCATAACCTGCCTTAGCTATGTTAAGTAGGGCTCGTTTTGCTCTCTGTTCTATAACTATGTGAAGCGGCGTTATGTCTTGAATCGCCTCCAGTGCGCTTCCTGGGGCACGTACGCAAAGCTCCCATAATGCACACGCATGCCTTCCGCTGGGGCCAGATTAGTGATTTCCTCACCGTTGAGAGGGTAGTCTATGAAAGCCACGCCACCACCCAATAGGTTACTATCGGAATCGCTACCATGGTGTACATCCATATGAGTATGCCCGGGATACATCCCCAGGATTTTCCCGCTAGACGTCCGCACACCATTATTGCATTTTTGTTTTGGAAGCTGTTGCATCAACATGCTCGCTCCAGAGAAGCCTGAAGTCCATGGTTAGACCTTCGCCTTGCTTACTACACCCACTTTCATTCCAGCCAATGTGATTGCTCTCAATCCTAGTAGTTTCCTCTTTCCTGAGAATGGTATGAGGGCTGTTTTCTGTGGATTAATATTTAGTCTACTCCAGCGCTCCTCACTTTCGTCAGATTTAATGCTCTATGCACAATATCGCATAATGTGATCTCGTATTTACCTCTAGCTATAACGACCATGTCGTATGCATAACTTTGGGAGCGAATTCCATTATCAGTTCGTTTTTGTAGGAGTTCATCTACTACTAGGCTCCACAATAGAAGTGATAGAACTTCCCCTTGTGGACAAGCTTTACTGGTTTTCAGCATGATCCAGCTCGTCTGCTACAGTTGTTTCTACAGTTCTTGTCTTCTATCAATCTACATATAGGAGCTTACACTTCCCTTTTTTCCTACGCTTATCCCCATATGCGAGGCGTTGTCGAAGGCTTCTTCTATATCCAGAAAAGCACTTACTAAGGCTATACGTGATAGGAAGCTTGTTTCGCTTTACGGGACTGTTTCGCTTTGACAACTAAGATGGGTACATACAATTATACGAACTTTCCCATACAACTGATTTTCATATTTCTTTTATTACTCATATTCAATTAGAAACAGACGTTTAAATTTTATGCATCCCTTTTGCGTTTTTCCCTTTTCGGACAAAGTTACAAATGGCACGCGAAGCCAAAGCTTTGTATGTGACATTGCTTCAATAGTTTCTCTTCAGTCATACGCTCTCTGTATTTCCGAAGCCAGCTGGTATAGGACAGTGCCAGTGGACCTCCTTGCTCTGTACGCATGCTGCCTGGAGTGTAACAGATTCCGCCGCAGAGTGTTTGTCCTCACCTCATTGTCTATGATCTTCTCCATTGTTTTGAGTACGAAGGAGGGTAGGCTTATTAGTCTGAAGGACTTAGCTTTAGCCCTTTTTCTTATTTTAGGTATAAATTAAACCCTGGCCCACCTCCACACTGTTGGAATGTAGGACAGTACCACGGAGTCCCTCATTATCCTCGCACGGTGTGGATTGATCAGTTTGGTACTCTGCTGTTAAAGCATAGGCCCATTACCAGCAACCCGCAGAAACCCATATCCCAAAGCCCACCTCACTGTGAAGCCTTACCAACACCGCATATTCCCAATATTAATTGCGTTTAGCTCTGCTAAAAATCCTCCGCCCCGTCTTACGTAGGGATGAGAGATGGTGATACAGGGAGTTTTGGATTTCCCCTTCGGTTTGGTTTCACGGCAGCTACAATTGAAAGCATCAATGACAATGTCTTTGAATCTTCGTACTCCGTTTTCTAATTCTATAATATGTTTTCCTTTGCATGTGCCCTATAATAGGCAGATTTAAATTCAGTATTTTGATATACTTCTCCCAGTAAGTTTTCCTGGGGTTTCTATTTTGTTTACTGATTCTTGTCTTAGCCCTCAACTCAACTGGATGATTCTGTCAGCCGACAGTTTGTTGCTGAGGTTGACCGTCATGGGTGGGGTCATTGATGTTGTGGTTCATCTACCTCTGAGAGCCGTATGTCACTCCTACTGCCGATCTTGAGTTTGGTCAAGTCGGGATCCTCAATCAACTCCTGTGTGGAGGATACCTCCGCACCTTCAGGGGCACAATACCTGGGAGGATGCCGGTGTCGTCTATACTACTACTGACGTTTTGGGCATTTAACGGCCCAGTGGCGTGCCTGAAGGGCTTCCCCGCACTTCTTGAGAGGAACACCATAATCGCATGCGTTAGAGGTATGTTGTCTCCCCTTCTTGTGCATAGCTTCGGGCCCTTACAGGTCTCGCGCTTAGGCGTTATCTCCGCAGCATCGCCAGCATCTGATTAGTTAATGAGCTGCCGTGCCCCATCCTCTGGCAACACCGGATCACGAATTCTTTGTCGAGCTCGACTGTGGTGCCGGTGCAGGTCCTTCTAATCTTCGGTAACCTTGATTTTACCCGCTGTTTAGCTCTACAGTGGACGCGGGGTTGTGTGGTGACCATCTCTTCCCGCTACTCCGCTCTACTGTCTTGTCTGATCCTCGGTCCACTTGACGGCCGACCCGGTAGGCCTGACTTTCCGTTGGTCAGCAAGGGCACTTGGCTTCCCTGGAGGGAGCAGAGGTGGAGCTTTGCCAATACCGTGCCTGCGCCTCCTGACTATCCTGAAAGGGACTGGGTGCTCGGTGCTGGGGATGTGGAGCTCATACTGAAGCTGTGTTTTTCCTATTGTATCATACCCAGCTTTGCCAGTGGTCAAATGATCACTGGGTGACTTCTCGCTCTCTCGCTGCTTCCCTTGTTGAGGGCATGTCGCTATCGTTCCGAGTTTACTCGGCGAAGAGAGTTAAAGAACTTAGCGAACAAGGTGTCGTAGACATATGCAAGTTCACAAGAACATCAGATGGAAAAGCGAACACAGTGGAGTAGTTTTACTTTCATTTGACCTCTACCACCTACCTGAATCCATCAATATCTCTTGGCACTCCGTTCATGTAAGAGATTACATTCCGAATCCCATGCGTTGTAAGAGCTGTCAGCTTATTGGCCACACAGCCAAGCGCGGCAAAAATAGTTCAGCCTGTGTCATATGCAACATACTCCCACACTCCACACTCATCTTCTTCCAGAGACTGTCCTAATTTTAAACAACAAAGAGACATTCTGAAAATAAAAGTAACAAACAAATGCACTATGCGAAAAGCTAAAGAGATTCACCGAGCGCTCCCCAGCACAAACAATATAAATATTTCAAGCAAAAGCTACGCAACAATTACCTCTCAAAACAAAAAAACTGACAAAAAAGAAGCTGATAACTCTTTCACCGCAACCTCTTCTGTGAACAACTTCGCTAATACATCAATTAACTCTAGCTCTTCGGAGTACTCCCAAGCAACTAAACAAACACCAGTAACTCCAACAAAAAGCAAAACTAGCACCTACTATACCAAACCGACAACTACAAGCACCATACTATCAAATCCACTCACCTCTGTACAAGATTACTTTTATACCAAACAATTCTCTCAAGTTCATACCGCCAGTCTTGATGCAAAAAAAAACGCAAGTACACTCTAAACACATGGAAGTCGCACCGCTAAGCCACTCAGCTTCTCCAAATGACGATGACTCAATGCTAGATACCCAACTCACAATCACCACCCACAATCCAATCAGAAACGAAAAACTCTAATTTTAATTAATAAAGAACCGATTGTAAAAAATTAAAACTCCCTTATTTCTTTTCCAATATGACGTTAAAAATTATTCAATGGAACATAAAAGGCTACACAAATAACTATCAAGAACTTCAACCCTTAATTAACGAAGTTTCCCCGGACATCATTTGTCTACAAGAAACCCACATTTCCGTTAATGACAAAAATGTGTTTGTTAATAAGCAATACACTGGATATTTATATAACTTACCATATAATACAACTTCTAAGCAAGGCATAGGAGTTTTAATTAAAAAACACTTGCCACACAAATCAATCTGTTTACATTCCACTATTTCTACACTTGCAACTGAACTCAGTACAGGTTTCTCATTCACTATCATTAACACATACATTCCACCTCAACAGGATTTTACGACACACGACATCTTCGCCATATTCCGTCAAATAAATGGTCCTTATATTTATGTAGGAGATTTTAATGCCTGGAACCCTCTGTTGGTCCCCAGAATGCAACAGTAGAGGAGCCATAATCGAGAATATAATTTTTGCTGAAAACTTAATTGTTTTAAATGACGGTTCCCCCACCCACTTCTCCACACACAATTCCTTTACCCACGTTGATATCTCTTTATGCTCTTCACATCTCGCTCCAAAATGTTCCTGGAAAGCCCTTCCAAATTTACATGGTAGTGATCACTTTCCGGTCGGGATTGATATAGCAGGAAGTCTAAGATTCGAAACTGTAAGACCTAAACAAAAATTTAAAACCGATATGGCTGATTCGAGCGTTTATCAAAACACCTGCACCGAAAAAACCGGCTCCTTTCAAGATTCCCCCAATATTAATCGAGAGGCTGCAAATCTCTCCAAAATTATTCGATCAGCAGCCCTTATTCCAAAAGTAAACTCAGAAAACAAAAACAACTAGATTGGCATAATTACAAACGGTGCAGATCAATCTCTCTTTTAATTTCGTACAAAAAAACTAACGCATTATTTAGGAAAGCAGTAAAGACGGCAAAAGCATTAAGCCTGGAAAGGCTAACATCATAAATCAACCCGAATTCCAGTACAAAAAAAGTCTGGGCAGACATTAACCGGTTAAGTGGCAGGAGACTTAATATCCCAATTAAGTTCATACATTCGGAGGGGAACATTATAACATCATTTTCCGAAATTGCAAATACATTCGCTTCGACCTGGTCAGATCATTCAAACGACAATAACTTTCAAAGAGACTTTGTAGCCATGAAATACAATACCATATCGAGTACCTACCTGCCTCTCTTTCCACAACAGCCAAAAAACTAGATAGGGAAATTACAATGATAGAATTTGAAAATACCTTACATAAAGTAAAAGGCAAAACTCCTGGCGACGACCGGATATGCTATCCCATGCTAGCGAATCTACCTTTTTCTGTGAAAATGAGGGTACTAATATTATATACATAATAAAATTTTTCAAAGCGGTATCTATCCACCATACTGGCGCACCGCTGAAGTTGTTCCAATACCGAAGCCGAAAAAACCCATCTCTGAAACCACTGGTTATCGCCCAATATCTCTTTTACCATGTATGGGTAAAATTTTGGAAAAGTTTATTGCCAAACGTTTACTTTGGTACGTTTCATCAAATAAATTAATTACGTCTAACCAAGTGGCTTTTCGGAGCAAGCAAAGTACAATTGATGTGCTACTCCTACTCCAGCACCATGCGTCTTCCGAGCTTTCTTCCAAAAATCATGTAAACGTTTTGTCAGCCGATTTTGAAAGAGCTTTTGATCGCATAGGAATACACGTAGTACTCGAACAGCTCGCAATTTGGAAAGTTGGTAAAAATATATTTAGTTTTGTTAAAGCCTTTTTGGCCAGCAGACAATTTCGAGTGCGGATTAATTGTAAATACTCTAACACATTTAAGCTGGAAAACGGAATCCCACAAGGATCACCGCTCTCAGTGATTCTTTTCATAACTGCGTTTGATCAAATAAGCAAAACTTTATGTAAATATAAACAAACTGATCATGCCATGTACGCTGATTATGTTATAATATTCACCAAGTTAGTTGAGCGATACCAATAAACCTAAAGAGATTCTTTTATCCGTCCTAAATAATATAAAAGAATGGAGTACACTATCTGGCGCGGCTCTTTCAATTACAAAATGTAAGATTTACGGTCTGCCAATTTACGGATGGTGTGCAAAACTATACTATAGCAAAGTCCTATTCTTTACTAGCTTTTTTACGTCGTTTCAGCTCCGAATTTACTGATCCGTACACTCTGAAACTATTATTTACATCTCTCGTCCGCTCTAAACTAGAATTTGCGGTCTTTATTTGGAGACCATACCACAATTCCCATATCAAAAGGATTGAGCGTATACAAAAAACCTTTATACGTTTTGCCCTCCGCTCAATTCAGTTTGTTGATCCGATTCCTTCGTATACTGCCAGATGTCAATTAATTGATCTTAAATCTCAAAATAGCCGAAGGACTATTCTTTCGCTTACTTTTGTACATGATATTTTACAAGGGGCGATCGATTCTCCATTTCTGCTTGAATGCATCTGCTTCAATATCCCCACAAGAGACCTGCGCAATCATGAAATTTTTTTTCCAAATCGCGTTAGGACAGTATATGCTTCTAACTCACCTATATTTAGAGCATTAAAGCAATTTAATTTTCTGTCATACTCGTCTGATATTGATTTCTCTATGTCAAAACCGAGATTTAAATCCCTTTTAAATGAAATTGTTAAATAATTATATGTTGAACTTGTCTCTGTATAGTCTGTAAGAAAATGTACATTTTCTAGATTATTATTGAGTAAATAAATAAATAAATAAATAAATAAATAAAAAGCCACATCAAACAACTTGACGCCCCATACCATGGCGCGGTGAGAAGAAGTGTTGGAGCGTTTCCCACCTCACCAATTAAAAACGTACTAATCGAAGCCGGTCTCCCTACAATAGTCCAACAAACTAAAACAACAACATATTACCTCATATCAAAATTATATACCAGCAACAACACCTTGCTTCACACAATGACAACGAACACTATGAAACGAAAACGTGCATTCAAGATAAAATTCACTATTCAGCGCTGCATTGATTTCGCGACACAAATATACCTAGATATCAAAATACAACGGTTGAAAACTAAGGTTCAACCGCCTTGGCTTCTCAGAGAAACATCGTTTATCACTGACTTACAGAACCTCCCAAAACAGTCAACAAACAGCACGGCCTACAAACAACTCTTTTCTGAAATATCTAAACCCTTCGTAGATGCAAATTGGACACCCCTGTATACAGATGGCTCCAAAAGCCGAGAACACCACCTTCGCCATAGCGCAACAAGATGGCTTCCCATTAACCGCTGGGCATGCCTACCCATACTGTTCTATGTTTACAGCTGAAGCACTAGCCGTTAAACTTGCAACTGACTTCGCTAAGATCAACAGAGGGAACTATCTCATATGCACCGACAGCAAACCAACTATAGAAGCAGTAAAAAACATTAATAACGATAGCGAGCTAGTACGTGCAATAAGAAACAACTGTATCCAAAACCCAAACAAAATTAAACTAATGTCGGTACCAGGTCACGCGGGAATAAAGGGAAACGAGCTAGTGGGCACGGCCGCCTGTACTGCAATAAATCAACCCCTTTTTATCTTTCCAACCGCTGAAAAATCAGATATCTACATACATATATCTATCTATACATATTATAAAACAAAGTCTAAAATTTTGGAAAGAGCTAATCTCGGGCACTACTGAACGGATTGGGATGCAACTTTTTTTAAATTAATGCTTGCAATTAGCACTACAATGATAGCTACTTAAATTAAAAATTAGCCTATTCATTTCTGAAATATTTAAGTGTAAAGTTTTAAAAAATTTACACTAAGTACAGCATTGCTACAACCGAATGTAAAATCAGTGTCGTAGCGGGAAGATGTGTAGTTGTGTGAGTAGTAAATCAACTGCTCTTCGTTGCTACTTCGTTCGGCTATGCGCAGAGAGCTGTGCTGTTGACTTCGTTGATAAACCGATGCAAGGCGAAATGATAACTTTGATCCACACTGTTAGATATGTTCGTTTTTCAGATGCTTTGTCATCATACAAGAAACTAGAAACTACAGCTGAATTTTTAAAAGTTTTTTAGTGTTTTGCTTACGGTGTTGCGCATTTTCTTCCATACAAAAATTAGTTTTGTTTATGTGTTTACGAGCTAGCTGTATGTACATATATGTATAAGAAATTACTTACTATTAGTTACTTTGGTTCTGAAATAGTTTGATTTTGCATTTACCTTAATTCCTAAATATATAAACTCATAAAAATAACAATTTTATGTTGCATACAATTGTAATTAAAACTTTTTTAGTTATTAGATATATTAACCACCATTTACTCATGTCAAGAACTATCGAGTGGGAATCCTACAATCATCGTTACAAAAATTATAATCCAAACGCTCTTAAACCTATGTATCCATCTACATGCACTCGACAGAGTTATTACATGTATTACTCTTGACTAAAGTCAAACTCCTTTATTTCATATATTTTGGTCCTATATATGTACATACATATACTACATATTATTTCTTAACCTAATAATGAGTCTTACAGATAAAGATTGTTTGTTTAGGAAAACAATATGTTTACTTGTCGGTAAACATGTTTTCGTTAGTTACAATTGATAAAATGTTTTGTTTAGGTAAACATGTTTTCGTTAGTTACAATGTTTGCTTAGGAAAACAATATGTTTATTTAGAAAGATGGTATTTGTGTTGGGTGATAAGGAACGTGTTCCTTAACTACAGCAAAGCAATTACTTCGTGCGATTGAGAATGGGGCACACTAAAGGAACACACGAACATCTTCTATCTGGAAAACCACCACCCGCCTGCATGCTTTGCAGCTTACCAACATCCGTAGACCATACACTAAACGACTTCCAGAATCTAAGTAGTTTCCGTACAACCATCTTTGGCAACACAACTCCAACTAACCTACAACAGAAAACGTAGTCACAATAAAGAAATTCATTGATACATGTAATTTAAACAAGTACTTTTAAGTTATGCTTTTATTGAACGATAGAGCCGAAAGCCCTGGTAGCTAGCGCTCCTCAGTTAAGTTATAAGATTTTAATTTTGTAACTAATTATAATAAATAAATAAATAAAATTGTTTGATATTCGGATCGTGATTCATTTTGGTGGATTTTAAAATAGTGATAAATCGCGCGTGGATGCTAAACGTAGAATACTTATCGCGTAAATATCTACATAGTTTTTGCGATGTGATGTTCGACGTTCAATAGATGTAGCGAGACAATTTAATGTTATTTTTTTTTTAATTTCACAAATTATCTATAATTTGTATTATATTTATTAGTGCCACATCTAATTTGTTCAAAATGTAACCCAAAAAGAAATATTCGAGAAATAATAACCACACAATTGCGCTGACACAGTGTTAACAATTCACGATGTGCGTATGCTATTCTGTCAACACACAGCAAATCGTTGCATAATCCACCTCTAGCTTGATGTTGATGAACTCCATGTATTTTGTTTTGGTCTTTAAGCGTAGTACATATATGACAGACAATCAAAAACGGACGGGTTAAATGAAAGAAAAAATAGAAAGTGGAAGTGTAGATAAAACAAACGCTGTTGAAATCACCTTGCGGTGAGGAGATTTCCAAGTCAAAATTTTGTAAGGCGAAATCTTGCCAAACCACACGGTTTGGCGATAAAATTACGATAATTATAAGACTAAGTTTTGGTCTGGGGATGATATAAAAATCTGATGCTACACATAATAAAACAAGACGTCTTCATGGTACTACTATACTTAATTGTGTACAATTCTTAGCAGAATAAATAATTTTATAAGACTAAAAACACGTTTTAGTAGGAGATAGAACTAAAAAGTATAAAATGAATAAAGGTTTAAAAAATTAAAACATAACAGTTTTAATGGAAGATAATTCTAAAAAGTAGAAAATAATATTTAATATAAGTGTAAAATAGTTAACAGCAAAACTCAATATAACATTCAATGCTCGTGGGGTACTCGAAATTAATTAATAATTTGTATTATATTTATTAGTGCCACATCTAATTTGTTCAAAATGTAACCCAAAAAGAAATATTCGAGAAATAACAACCACACAATTGCGCTGACACAGTGTTAACAATTCACGATGTGCGTATGCTATTCTGTCAACACACAGCAAATCGTTGCATAATCCACCTCTAGCTTGATGTTGATGAACTCCATGTATTTTGTTTTGGTCTTTAAGCGTAGTACATATATGACAGACAATCAAAAACGGACGGGTTAAATGAAAGAAAAAATAGAAAGTGGAAGTGTAGATAAAACAAACGCTGTTGAAATCACCTTGCGGTGAGGAGATTTCCAAGTCAAAATTTTGTAAGGCGAAATCTTGCCAAACCACACGGTTTGGCGATAAAATTACGATAATTATAAGACTAAGTTTTGGTCTGGGGATGATATAAAAATCTGATGCTACACATAATAAAACAAGACGTCTTCATGGTACTACTATACTTAATTGTGTACAATTCTTAGCAGAATAAATAATTTTATAAGACTAAAAACACGTTTTAGTAGGAGATAGAACTAAAAAGTATAAAATGAATAAAGGTTTAAAAAATTAAAACATAACAGTTTTAATGGAAGATAATTCTAAAAAGTAGAAAATAATATTTAATATAAGTGTAAAATAGTTAACAGCAAAACTCAATATAACATTCAATGCTCGTGGGGTACTCGAAATTAATTAATAATAAATAATATTTAAAAACTAATAGATAATAGTTGAAATAAATGTAAAGTTATGAACACTAAAATTTATATCATTTAAAAGAGGCGAAGGGTGATCGGGGCTAATTATTGAAAACCCTTTAACTGCTTTCTTTAAAAGTAGATCTAGTATAAAAATATAGTAAAAATCACTTCACACCTTTTAAAAGTAAACCGATTTTTTCTTCTTATTGTTTTACACTTATATTAAATATTATTTTCTACTTTTTTGATTTATCTGCCATTAAACTTTTTTTAGGTGTTCAAACTAGTATTTAGTAAAACAGAAAAATCAGAATTTCTTTTCCACCTCTGTTCAAATATCTGTTCAAATATCTTTAAAAATAATTTGTAAATAGTTACAAAGGAAATATACAATTTTATACACAGAGGAAATATACAATTTTATATTTTCTTTGTACACTTGAACACACATATCCATCAGATTAATCCATGCATACATGATAAGAATAACATACAATGCATGTACTCACATAAACAAAACATAAATAAAGATCACCACGTCGGTATTTTATCAATTGTAAATATTTACATACATATACACTTGAACATACATATGCATCAGATTGACACATACATACATGATAAGAATAAGACACAATGCATGTACGCACATAAACAAAACATAAAATAAGATCATTACGTTGGTATTTTATCATCTGTAAATATTTGTACATATCTATACACACACAAACATATGTAATTAGTGGAGTAGCATACTTCTAAGATTTTGTTTATAAAGGACGAGTTTAGGAAAATAAAATCAGATTTAAAATATAATCTCATCCGCTAATACCTTTCTCTTGCTATTTTATTGATTCGAAAGAACATACAGTGTCGGACAAAACATATTGGACTAGTGTCTATTGTTGACACTATCATGTCTTGCACTCGCAATTACTATTCTGAATACAATATCACTACGTAAAAGTAAAGAATGATTAGTTGTTTGGAGAAAGCATAAACAATTTTATAATTTATTTCACTTCATATAATTTTATACGAAAAAAATTAAACATATTCAATATTTAGCGCGACAAAACATATTGGACTTCGTATTATTATTTAATATTTTATAGCATAACCATTATTTTTAATGACATCACTGCATCTCTTTGGCATAGAAGAAATAAGATTGTTAATAATTTCTGTAGGAATGCTTAACCAGGCTTGTTTTGCAGTTTCAAATAATTTATTTTTGTCCATATTGACGCCCTCTCTATCAATCCTTCGGTTCACTATTTCCCAGAGGTTTTCTATAGGATTAAGGTCGGGTGACTGAGCCGGCCATTTGAGGACATTGATTTTTTCAGCCACGATCCAATTTGCTACAAGTTTCGAGGTGTGCTTCGGGTCGTTATCATGTTGAAACGACCATGAAAGCGGCATATTCCACTCGGCATAGGGAAGCATTACGCTTTCAAGGATTTCTTTATACACAAATCGATCCATTATGCCATTTATTCGGTGCAGGGGTCCAATCCCAAATCCAGAAAAACATCCCCACACCATTATACTCCCTCCGCCATGCTTAACAGTGCCTTTGCAATATCGAGGATCTAATCGCTTATTCCGTGGTCGGCGAACTCTTCTGATTCCGTCCGAATATTTTAAATTGAATTTCGATTCATCCGAAAAAAGTACAGTTTTCCAACGCTTTACTGACCAGTTGACGTGCTCTCGAGCAAATTGGAGTCGTTTAAGTCTATTTTTCCGCGAAATAAATGGCTTCTTAGCTGCCCTATAACTTCTTAGACCACTTGCACATGCTCTTCTTTGGACAGTTCTGCCGCTTACTTTTAAGTTTAGAGCTTTAACTACGCTTGCTGCCGATTTGTCTGGATACTTCTTCAGTTCTATGAGTATCCGTGAGTCTTCTTGTCGGGTTGTAGCTTTAGGGCGCCCTCCTCGATGTTTAGTTTCCACGGTTCCAGCAACTTTGAACTTGTTTATTATGAAGCTTACTGTTGATTTATTAATTGAAAATTTTTTGCAAATATCTTTTTGAGATAAGCCTTTCTTGTAGTCATTTATAATTAATTTTTTCAATTGATTTGAATGTTTGTTTCCAGCCATAACCACTTTTTATTCGAATTTTATAAAAATTAGAAATGCGTCACAACTTCTGCACTGAAATGAGTTTCACTAAATAAAATCGATCTTGATTCTATTGAACTGTTACAAGTAATGCTTAAACTACGCATTATATGCAAATTCATCAACAAATAACGGTATTTTCGTCGCTTGCTTTGTTAAATTGCAAAGCGTCCAATGTGTTTTGTCGCGCAATTCTTTGAATTGGTCTGTTCAATTGCTTCAAATTTGTAAAAAAATTTGTATAATAATTCAATTCGTATTTGATTATAAGAAATAATTATTAAACATTGTTTTAAGGGCCTACGCTTAATTGTATTTAGATTTTTTTTAATGTTATATGGTATTAGGCTTATATTAATATCTAGTCCAATATGTTTTGTCCGACACTGTATGTACATCGGCTGTGAATCGAGGCACAGCTAGGACAACCCGGCGACCAAACCAATTACCTCCAACGGTTCTTTTGAAGAATACAAAGCAATTCCATATAAAAAAGCGTTCAACATGGGAATTAACAGGGGAAAGATACTTGAAAACCAACTTAATATAGCGGAGAAAGTCCTGCAAATATATAATAATATAGCAAGCAAATCGATGAGAAAATCAAAAATAGAAGAATTGAGCAAATCTCTCATAAAACTTCAAAAAGAAATGATGCCAATCACGAAAAATTAATGGCGGATCGCATAGGCAAAGAGGACTACTTCAACTCGAATTCCTTTGGTAACACATCAGGACAGATTGAAGAAATAGTTGAGCAATTTAAACTCGCTCTCAATGACGAAGTCATATTTCCACCGGTAGAAAAAACACCGCTAGCTCAAAGTAGTGTAAAGGCGGATCAGCAAACAACAGCAAACCCAAAACAGAAGAAGCTGATCCTTTTATAACTCGAATCATTGTAGGGCTCAAATTATATGAGCAAACCATAAGGAAGACCAGGGAAGTATAAACATTATCTGATGTACAAGGATTTCTGGATCAGCACTCCCAAATGTTAGAAGCAGTAGCGGATAAAGAACAAATATACAAAAACCGAAAGCTACAGGTATACAAGGCTAACCATACTGCAAAACAGCCAAGTAGACAGTGTACTATTGCAAGATGTTAGGTCACACAATAATTAATTGCAGGGCATTCAAGAACATGTCTTTAGAAGATAGACGTAATTATACCAAAGAAAGCAAAATTTGCTACAGATGTCTCAGCCATAATTGGAGTCAAAATTGCAATAGCAATATAAAGTGCAAAATTTGCAGCAAAAACCATAACGAGCTTCTGCATTTAGAGTTTGAGGAAGCAACGCAGATATTAGGTGTATCAAAGAAAAGAATTCAGACAAAACTCCATGGGCTAGGAGGTGTTGTGGTTGCAAGTTCAAATCAAACCAAGATAGAAAACGTAGATGCGGTAGTTCTACCATCGCTGACGACTGCTCAAACAGACCAATCATTTAAATATGATATGAAACAGTGGGAAAATCATATACTTGCTGACCCATTATTTAATAAGGCAGATGGAATAGACATCGTTATTGATGGAGACATAGCCGAATCATTGAAAACGGAATTAAAAAATGTAATAGAGTTCTTGGGCAAGCAACAAAGTTTGGTTGGATTCTATCAGGAATTATTAAACACAAGAAATTCCAAAAAATAACATCCGCAATTACCAACCTAGAGTGATTTTGGGAGCTAGAGGAGATACCTGATGACACCAATACCGACGAAGGCGACATAAGGCAGTTTAAGGAATCGGTGAAAAAAGATAACGATGGGCGATTCGTTGTAGAATTCCCTTCCCACGAGGATAAAGATTTGGGTGAGTCTCGCAAACAGGCTGTGGCGCGTCTCATTTCTATGCAGAATAAATTTCAAAAGAGCGATAAACTGAAGAACGACTACCATGAATTCATGAACGAATAAGGCAGATTTTAAAATAAATGGTAAATATTATTTGCCTCACCAGGAAGACAATTTAACAACAAAGTTGCGCGTTGGATTTGATGCATCTGCAAAATCTTCGAACGGGAAAAGTCTCAATGACATCATGTTTGCCGAACCGAAATTACAGAAAGATATATTCGATATTCTTCTCAAATGGAGACTTTGGAAAATAGTTATTACTGATGATGCAGAAAAAATGTTTAGACAAATAAAAATTGCTAAAGAACAAAATTGAAGAATATGAGTTGACCACAGTAACGTATGGTATTGCATCAGCTCCATATTTGGCAGTACGCACATTATTTGAAATTGCAAGTAAATGTCCAAATGAACAGCTTCAAACAATAATTAGAGAAGACTTCTAAATGGATGGCGTTAAGTGCTGATGTGTACTTTCCGGTAATCATGCTGATGCTTCAAGGAAGATGAGTAAAGAGATGAGGAGAGGTAAGCCACTACCGTCGAGCCCAAATTTTTCGGCATTAGCATATTTAATCCATCACGGCCAACGGCATTGGAGGCTTTCGCTTTCCTGATGGCCTCCTTCCTCCTACCTTCCAAGTGCTGCAGTCGGCATGCAGAAAAGTGAGGTTATGTACATAAGTGACTTCTCGTTATTTCATTACACCATGAACAGAAACAAAACAAATTCTCAGCCACCTGAAACTTGAACTGTATTATACTGAAATAAATGACGAGTTTTTGAACATTCTCAAGACAGCCGGTTCTACGTATCGGAATGACCCGGGTTTCACCCGGCCAAAGGCTGTTTTTTCGGCGATCTAACCCTGTTTTGATCGGCGCATACCATTTGTCGTTGATCATCTCTGGAGCAATGCCTTGCAGCAGGGTTACTGCACACACATCTGCGCAGGGATGGTGTTGAATCCAACACCAAGACAAGGTGGACAACCGCACCTGTCCCTTACACCCCACATCGCGTCGGCAGATTAAGCTCCTGCAGATAAACTGCAACGGACTCCAGAGAAAGATCGAGGAGATAACTGACTTATGAGAAGACACGGTCTGCTGATAGCTGCGATCCAAAACACAAAACTGCACAATGTGCATCGTAAGGATCGCGAGCGTGATAATGGTGGTGGCTTAACATTCATCACACACCATACAGTGCAATATCGCCTTATCCAAGAAGACATTGGCCGTATGGATACTACTCTTGAATGTCAGGGCATAGCTATCTGGTCAGGCAATGTCGAGCTCGAAATATTCAATATATATATACCCCCTGTTACCCGCTGTCCGGCTGGATATCACCCTGACATATGTAAGTGTGCTCCTTCTGCACGATGAACAATGATGCCCCCACCAGGATTATGGGTAGTTGCAGCAGCTCGCCTGACCTAACAATAGCTAGCGCAGGTGTGATAAATAGCATGACTTGGCGACCTATGCTATCGCTGGCATCAGACCACCTACCCATAATCATCTCGATTGATATTGTATCCGCGGTCCATCGGACCTACATCAACTTTAAAAAGGCTGACTGGGTGGGGTTCGCGGAGTTCACTGAGAATGCCTTCAGAGCTTTTCCTAAACCCACCGACGTTCGCAAAGGTGAACAGAAATTCCGCAAGATGGTTGCGTCTGCTGCGGCTCGCTTTATCCCGGCAGGGGGGATCCCCGAGATCCGTCCCAATTTCCTGCCGGAAGCGGCTGCTCTAGCAAATGAGCGTGACTGCCTTCGCCACTCCGATCCCCGTAATCCCAATATTAGGAATTTGAACGTGGCGAAGTCCTGCAACCTAGTCACGGGTGTCGGTAAGCTCTTGTCCACTGTGAGGTCCTTGTCCAACCCCACAAAGCGCGACGGCCGGCCAACGGAAGGTGATGAGAAGGCTGCGTAAACAGTCAAACACCAGCGCCCGTACATTCGCCTGTGGCGAGGTGAAGGAGGCCATCCTCCAAGGCCATTGGCCTGACGGGCTAAGCGTGTTGATGGTGAAAAATTTAGGCCCCGCGGGAGTTGAGTTTCTTACAGGGATCCTCAATCTGTCCATGCCACCCTCATCATTCCTGACATTTGGAAGGTTGGGAGGATGGTCTCACTGCTGAAATCAGGGAAACCGGACGAAAAGGGTGACTCCTATCGGCCGATTTCCCTGTTTGGATAAAAATGGTATTATGAGGCAGGCTGACAAATGCGGAAATACCTTGTGGTTCGAAGCACCCAATAATTCTACATAAATTATCTTTAACCGCATTAATAATTGGTTAACAGAAGCAATCATCAGGAGGCAATACTCGATAATCGGGGTGAAGAATGCAATTAAAGGTTGTATACGAAATTTTTTTAAATGTTTACGATACAAACAGGTCTGTGCAAAGCAAATAATGGGAGATCTACCAGTGTTCAGGGTGTCACCGTCGAGTCCATTTGCTTACACTGGAGTTGACTACGCTGGACCTTTCCAAATGAAATGCTCAAAAGGACGAGGGCAACGGTATGTAGCAGTTTTTGTTTGCCTCTCAACTAAAACTGTTCATTTTGAGGCAGTCAGTGAGTTATCATCAGACTTCTTTTTAGCAGCACTAAGAAGATTTTTTGGAAGAAAAGGAAAGTGTCTTCATATCTACTCGGATAATGGAACTAATTTTGTGGGAGCGAATAAGTGGCTTGATAAAGAATTTAAAGCAGCAATAAAGCAAAATTCAGAGGTAGCGCCAATTTTGGCCAACGAGCAAATAATTTGGCATTTTATTTCTCCGGCAGGCCCACATTTTGGAGGAACGTGGGAAGCAGGTGTAAAAGGAATGAAATACCATATAAAAAGGACCATCGGAGACGTGAAATTAATTTTTGAAGAGATGTCGACAGTTTTAGCTCAAATAGAAGCATCTTTGAACTCACGTCCACTTTATGCAATAAATGATGATAATGGGATAGACGCGTTAACACCAGGTCATTTTCTAATTGTAACACCATTAATATCAATACCATCTTCCGAAACAGATGTCAGCACTTCTACATTGAACAAAATGAAGTTAGTACAAAAAACTCAACGAGATTTTTAGAATCGTTGGGAAAATGAGCTTTTACATACACTTCAGCAAAGAAATAAGTGGAAAACTCCGGCAGACAACATTAAGGTGGGAGATGTAACTAGTAATAGTAAAAGACGAAAATACTCAACCCACCAAATGGCCTATTGCTAAAGTTATTAAAACTCATCCAGGAAATGATGGTCGTGTTCTAGTGGCAACGTTGAAACTTGAAAATAACACACTAAAAAGACCAATTCAAAAATTATGTCCTTTGGTAACCACAGCAGAAGACGACCAGAAGATATGAAGGCGTTATATTATCAGCCCTTCAGATTTTGAAGACGCAGAATGCAATCAGCTTAATTCAATGTAAATCAAAATATAATTGTAATAATATTTTGGCCTTTAGCAGAATGTTCAAATATCTTTGAACATAATTTTGTAATGTTTATAGTTACAAAGGAAATATAAAATTGAACATGCATACTCCCATAAACAAAACATAAATAAAGATCACTACGCTGGTCTTTTATCAATTGTAAATTTTATACACTTGAACATACATATGCATCAGATTGATACATACATACATGATAAAAATAACACACAATGCATGCACGCACATAAACAAAAATTAAATAAGATCACTACGTTGGTATTTTATCAACTGTAAATATTTGTACATATCTATGCACACACAAACATATGTAATTAGTGGAGTAGCATAATTTTTAGATTTTGTATATAAAGGACGAGTTTAGGAAAATAAAATCAGATTTAAAATATAATCTCATCCGCTAATACCTTTCTCTTGTTATTTTTATTGTTCTACTTCCCCCCCACGAGCGTTAAGGGGTAAAGAATTTTAGTAAACAATTTTTCAGGAAATTCAGCAGTTGTGAATCCTTATTACCCCCCACCCGAAGTAAGGAATAAGGTACTAGCACTGCTACATTAAACAACCTCTAAGTAGGGATGCAAACACCATAAAATACCATCGATGGTAAAAACATCGATGTACCGAAAATTGATGTTTTTCTTTTAATTTCTCAAAGACAGCTCATAGTGTGAGAAAATAAAGCTAGTTTCGGGCACATACTGCTTTTGAGAAAAGTCGTTCACTCGGAACTAAGATGCCTTGCCGTGCAGCCCAGCAAACATATTTTTCATACCATCCCAAATTTCTATTGGATTTTGATTAATCGGAGCAACGGGTGATCCAAGATACATTTGTACTTCAGCCTCCATTGCTATGAGGGTCGGGGAAGGTAACTGTTTAGATTTTATATTCTGATGAGGTAAAATTCGTTTATGTGTCCAAATATCAAAAGACCTTATAAAACCATTTGAATTTATAATTGTTTTACTTTTAGCCCAAGCATCTGTAAAATGTAGTAATTTTAATATTGGGTCGAATGTAATTGCTATCGCCAGCATATAATTAAAAGAGGATTAAACTTTGAGGAAAATCGACATAACCAAAGAAAGAAAAATACGTATATATTATTTTAAAGTAATTTGAAATTCCTGTGAGTTTTATTTAGTTATAGATATCGGGACCAAGGGACATATTTCAAAAACTTCGTGTTAGGCTAGTTTGCTTACTTACTTAATTGGCACTATAACCTCTTAAGCGATTTTGGCTGAACTTCTCCTATAACTTGTGGAGTCTTGTTGTTGCAATCTTAATTCGCTGAACTATAGCTATATCGCAAAAAATTCTTCGGAGAATCTTTCTCTCGAAGTCTCCACGCGCTATCTCATCTGATATTTAGTAAGGTCCATACTTCAGCGCCACACAATAGCACGGGCATATGAGGGGCCTAAACAGCGTGGTTTGCGTTTGTCAGCACAGCTTTACTGCTCACTTGCCTACGCAGCCTATGGTAGCACTTGTTGGCAAGAGAGATTCTTCGGTGGATTTCGAGGCAGACGCGAATGCGCTGACTATTTATTTGATGCCCTCGTTCACCTCCAGACCCATTCGTTTCTTTATCCAGCTTGCAAAAGTCAGAACTAAATGCGCGGTTGTTGAGGCCCATGACAACGATGTCATCGGCATATGCCAGTAGTTGCATACTCTTATAAAAGATGGTACCAGGCCCGTTTAACTCTGCAATTTGAATTATCTTTTCCAACATAATGTTAAAGAAGTCATACGATAAGGAGTTACCCTATCTGAAACCTTATTACGCATCAAACAGCTCGGAGAGGTTTTCCCAATTCTAACTAATCTTATGGGGTGGCTCAACGCCATTTTACATAGCCATATAAGTTTTGCAGGGGTACTAAAGTAAGACAACACAAGATATATACAACTTCTCGTGCCGAAAGCTGATTTAACGTCGACAAATAAATTGTGCGTGTCGATCCTCTTCTCTCGGGTCTTTTCCTATACTTGACGTATTGTGAATATCAGGTCGATAGTAGATATAACAGGTTTAAAGCCACAATGATAATGTCCAATCACTTCGTTGGTGGTTGGCATCAGTCTTTCATACAACACGCTCCATAGAATCTTATATGAAATGATAAGCACGCTCATCCCGCGGTAGTTGATGCATATTGCCGTATCTCCTTCTTGTGGATTAGACAGTGCACTCTTAAATTCCAATCGGCTGACATACATTCGGCCAACCATATTCTGCTAATAAGCAGGTAACAACTTTTACATGGGTGTGTAATTAGTGGCATATGCCGACGCCATCAACGGCCTGGAGGTGAACACGGGCAAAACGAAATACCGCCAGTCATCAAATATGTAAACAGTTAGCGCATTCGCGTCTTGGTCCCCGCTCTACTGTTGACCGTTAGAATTGTGGCAGTTTTGTATGGAGCGATAGGAAAAACTCTCGGAAATTTAATCAGAAGGTACGGAGCTTACAGGAGGTTTCAAGCCCGTGGAAATTTCCTGTAAGAATGAAAACTGCGACCTGATGACCGATATCCAGAGTACACTGAAACTCTGAAGGGAGCGCTTCTTCACGCTGCTTAATGGTAGTTGCACGGAAAACATTGAAAATGATGATGAAGATGAAGACGGAGTTGAAGTACCGTTACCCGACCTGCACGAAACTCGAACGGCAATTGCGCTTCTAAAAAACAATAAGGCCGGAGTGCCAGTAGAGCTATTCACGTGCGGCGGCGAGGGGCTGGTAAAGTGCATGCACCAGCTCATTTGCAAAATATGGTCGAACGAACGCATATCTGCCGATTGGAATTTAAGTGAACTCTGCCCAATCCACAAAAAGGGCGATCCTGCAATATGCGCCAATTACCGCGGGGGCAGTCTTCTTAGCATTGGTTATAAGGTTCTGTCGAGCGTATTGTGTGAACGACTGAAGCCCACCGTGAACGAACTGATTGGGCCTTATCAGTGTGGCTTTAGACCTGGCAAATCTACCATCGACCAAATATTCACGATATGCCACATTTTGGAAAATACCGGAGAAAGAAGAATAGACACACACAATCTTTTTGTCGACTTCAAATCCACTTTCGATAGCACAAGAAGAAGCTACTTATTTGCCGTAATGCCTGAATTTGGTATCACAACAAAGCTAATACGGCTATGTAAAATGATGTTGAGCAACGCCGCCAGCTCCGTCAGAATCGGGAAGGACCTCTCCGTGCCGTTTGAAACCAAACGACGTTTCAGACAAGGTGACTCTCCTTTGGGCAACTTCTTTAAACTTATTCTAGAACAAATAATTTGAGCTATAGAGTCGAACCGCTCAGGCATTATATTTTAAAAGAGCGCGCAACTTCTGGGGTATGCTGATGATATTGACCTCCTGTCATCAAATAAGTCAACCGTCAGCGCACTCGCGTCTCGGCTCCCGCATCGCTGTTGACAATTACAATTTCGACAAAGTGGATGGCTTTGTTTATCTGGGAACCAGCATTAATACCTACAATAAAGTCAGCATGGAAATCCAACGTAGAATCTCTCTTGCCAACAACTGCTACTTTGTGCTGAGTAGGCAATTGCGCAGTAAAGACCTCTCTCGACGAACCAAAACCATTCTCTATAAGACTCTCATCATGCCCGTGTTATTGTATGGCGCTTAAGCATGGCCACTGCCATCGTCGGAAAAGACGGCCCTTGGAGTGTTCGGGAGAAAGATTCTACGAAAGATTTATGGACCTCTACATCTTTGCGACGGCGAATACCGCAGACGATGGAAAGATGAGCTGTTTGAGTTTTACCGCGACATAGACATAGTCCTGCGAGTTAAAATACAGCGGCCACGTTCGCTGGAACATGTGCGAATGGGCGAAAATTCTCCAGCCCTGAAAGTATTCAACGCGATATCAAATGGTGGTGGTAGAGGAAGAAGACGGCCTTCTCTGCGTTGGAAAGACCAAGTGGAAGAGGACTTGACGTCACTTGGTATTTCCACTGGCCCCAGTTAGCAGGAAGAAGGAGTGACTGGCGCAATTTGTTAAACTCGGCCAAAATCACTTAAGAGGTTATAGCGCCAATTAAGTATGAAAATATGTAAGTTATGACCACTTAAACGATTTTGGCCGAACTTCTCCTAAATTTGTGGTGTGCGTTTTGTTGTTGTAACATAAATTGTGAGACCTACAGTTTTACGCCCACTCCGAACGGCGAATGTTTTTTTGTGGAAAGTGTTTTTTCATGGCAGAAATACACTCGGAGGTTAGCCATTGCCTGCCGCTACTAGAACAGACTTTTGCCATAATTTTTGATGTTACTTTCCCCGGGAAGGATTCGACCCCGGAAACCACCGATTGAAGCGCACTTACGCTTCACACTTAGCTACGGCGGCCGCATCGGTCGTATCGTTTGCTTCTATCATATTCTAGTATGGGGGTGTTTCTATTTCCGTCAGGATAACAATTCCGCACTTTCCCAGTCGGCATACCCGGACTAAGTATTTCGTTTACCTCTTCGCGAAGAAGGACGATGTTGTGAAGTGTGTTTTTTTCAAATATTTCTCATAGGAGCTTGTCATTAGACTGTTTGCGTATTTTTGAAGGTTGATGGCGTGCATTAGTTTAAATAACCCTCTGATCCGCCTCCACTTTGGATCGTACTATTGCAGTCGTGTAGTGTTAGATGTGAAGACTGCTGATGGCTGACGCCAGTAGTGGAAGTCTGCAATGCAAAATGTTATCTCGAAATCTAATGTTGTTAGTATGTTGGTATAATTGAATTTGGTATACATTTTTCATGAAAGTAAACCCAAAAAACCAAAATGTCTATTTTTACAATGAAACTTTCATAGTTAAATTTATGTACTTTCTTCTGACGGTTAGTGGGTTAGGAATCCTTAACAATTATTCTCTACTAATTCTATTGGTTATAACTAAATTAGTGATAGGATTTTTGATTTGAACTTGTTTTATAAATTCGTTTTCTATTATTTTGCGGATAACGCGCAAACAACTTTTATATTTATTGTTTTTGCGGATTAGACGTAATAAATCTTTAAATGTATTTGTTTTGTGGATTAAGCGCGGAAGTCTTATTATCTTTTTTCTATTTGACCAGAGATGCGAACATTTCTCGAACCGGCTATCGTGAGGGAGTAACGTAGAAAACCAAATGTTCTTTGTTTTATTTTTATGTGGTAGTGCCATTTCTTTTACGTTTTACATTTTTTATGTGTAATTTGTGAATCTTTTTATTATATTGATCTACTGCAATATTAACGAGATCCTTGGTCCTGAAGTCGGGCTTTTCTGCCTTTAGCCATCTAAATATTTCAATTAAAGTACATAGAATGAAATCTCTCCACTTGGCCGTTCACTTCGCTTCTCTGCGATGGTGTGCGGTAAAGTCGAGTTCCTAGTGGTTCGAGCAGATTTTAGATTAGTGGGATAATCAACCTGCGTTCATTCTAAGTGCAATAAATTGATAGAATTGTATTTAAGGTGAAAATTTGATTTGTTTCTTATGTGAAAAAGTTGTGAAAATTTTACAAATTTATCTATGCAACTTAAAAATTTTTGTCCTTGAATTTCGAAAATACCTACATGAGTTATGTCACATGGTGGTTAAACATTTGACTGGGAGGTGCTTACCATTTTTGCAACTGAAATATAAATTAGTTTGAAATTAATAATTTTTATTATAGAAAAACTAGAACGAGGGTATGTCCGGATCTGCTCACAAACGAAAATATTGTGTTTTTTATGTACATACATATATGTACGCTCAGTGCGTGGCACCGACGACATAAGCCACATCTATTCAATGCCTGATCAGGCATACCTGGTTCCAACGCTGAAGAATCTAGCTGTCCTCTCGAAGTCTGCAATATGGGTTGTTCTGCTCTACGTAGGTTAGGCCGTGGCGTAATTGAGGGAGCAACAGCTAGTGGAGTTGCGGCTTGTGGTACAAATCGGACCAAAACTATGCCACCTGTTTTATAACGGTAATTTTTAAAGATAAAAGGACGCGATATTTTAATCAGCATTAAAGAGAATCCGCTCAAATTTAATATAAATTAAAAAAAAATTGGAAATGGGCGTGGTACCACTTTAGAGCAAACAAGTATATCTCCGAAACCATGTTATCAACCTCTGCCAAATTTGGTAGCCACATCACATTTGATATAAGAAAGAACAATTCCCAAAAATTGTATAAATCAGACTGAAAGTACACTCATTTCTTATATAACGGTAATATTCAAAAATAAAAAAACGCCATATTTAAGTAACTATTACAGAGAATTTGCTTAAATTGAATACGTTGAATAAAGTTGCACAAGCAAATACACGGAATAAAAAAACTGGTAATAGGCACCTCCCACTTTCGAACAACCAGGTGTATCTCAAAAACTATGCCATCAAACTCCACCAAATTTCGTGCCCACATTGCATATCAAGTGAATTAGGAATTTTGAAAATTGTAAAAATCGTACGAAAACCATGCCAAGCCATGCGGCAAAAACTCCGATATTTGTTAACTATAAAAGGTAATTTGCTTAAATTTGATAGACAGACTGATTATGAAATACATGGAATCATAAGTTTTGGCAATGGACGCGGTATCGCCCACCATAGAGCAAATTGGTATAACTTCGAATTTTTTTTTGTCAAATTCTACCACATTACGTACATCCTGTGTTTATAGTCAGAAATCACAATATCGAAAGTTATAGAAATGAAACTAAAACCACACTCACCTTTCATATAACGGTAATTTACAACAAATCAAAACATTGCTTTTCTGCTTAACATATACTTTATACCTTGATCTTAAGAAAATATGTTGTATATATCGAATATCAAATATCTTCGTCAAATAGCTAGAAAGATATTGTGAATGGTAGATTCGTCTTAAATGGGGCATGAGACCGCCCACCTTTACAAATTTATATATGCCTTACGTTCTCCCCGCAAATCTCATGCACCTACTGTAAAAATTCCATAGAGATCGGTCGAATAAGTTTGAAATAAAAACATGCACTGGCTATTTAAAGTTCAGTTGTATTCGAACTTAGCCTCTTCCTCACTTTTTATACCCGAGCGCAGTGGAGCCCAGGGTGCTATAACTTCATTCATTTAACGGGTTTTTGTAACAGCATAGAACAACCCAGATAGATATAGACAGAGGCACGCTTTTCTTTTCAACTCAGTAAAAAACCTTTTGAAAATTATATAAGTCGGACAAGAACTTTGAGAAATACAATATTTAGGCATATAACTGTATGTAAACACATATGTATATACATAAATCGTTGTCCTGTTGAAAGATCCATGTAACGGGCATGCTTTAACCTCGAAAAAGAAATATTGCATCATTCAATATTGAAATATATTGATGCTGATCCATACGGTCCTCAATTTTTGTAATAAGCCCAACTCCTCGCCATGGCATAGCATCACAGACCATAGTGATACCGCCTCCATGCTTATTTTAATTGGTAATTGTTGCGCGCTCGGTTTATATTATTAAATGTTGTTTTTGTGTTTATTTTATTAGTTAGCTTATTGAACTTCGCGCCCGAATAAGCACTTTGTCTGCTTTGTTTTATAGTTTTTGTGTACGGCACTTTATATACATATATGTACATATGTATGTGCGATTATTTTTTCTTTTTTTGTTTATTATTCAAAATAGGTTGTTTTAGTGGACTGTAGTCTCTTTTGTTTAGTTTTTTTTTCTTTCCAAGGTGCCTTTCCGTGAGGCGAAGTAGAACCATAAACAATTAGCTAAGTGGGCGCTTACCAATTTTTCACTTATTTCAAATAAATTTAGAACACGAGTAAAATTAAATATTACTATTTAAAGTTTTATTAATAAACACAAGGAAGCTAGGTTATAAGGATGCGTCCGATTTGGCTCACAAACGAAATATATACATATGTGTGTAGAAGAGTCAGATGTGTAATGGGAGTGGTGTAATGTGTGTAGTGTAAAGTGTGTAGTAAAAAGGGTGGTGTGTACTGCCGAGCGGATCCGGGGTCCATCACACCGGAAAATTTTAACAGTCGTGAAGGGATTGGTGTAATTTGGAGTTCTGGCCAGCTTGGGTGTCTATCATATTTATTAAATTTACATATTTCACATGCCAGTACGTATTTTCTAATCTGGCTGCTCATTTTTGCCTATTCTCATTTGCGTTGCGGTGTGCCCTCTTATTTGCTTTCATTCCTACCCCACACGCCATGTCGGGATTTTGCAACTCTTCCACTAAATTTACCTTCTGAAGTAATCGCAAATGACTTTGTGGCATTTGAATACCGTTAATAAAGTTTGGCCTTGATTCTCCTGAAGCTGACATGGTTGACGCTGTTAGTTGATTTTCCCTGAGTTTTTATTAGAGAGAGGGCAGCATCCACGACGTTACACTTTCTTAGTTTATATATAAGTTCGCAGTTCTGTTCTATCTTAGATTTTGAACTAAGCGAAAAAGTTAGTGGCTGGTGATCCGTGAGTAAACATATTTTCCACGCCGGTACAGATAATTGCGGAAATTGTCTTTTCGTTTGTCGCATACCCTTCTTCCATGGATGTGAAACTTCTTGAAATAAACGCCTTTGTCTCTACCGTCGTAGCCCTGAAACAATACAGAGCCAATGGCGAAGTCCGAGGCGTCCGTCGTTGGGTTGAAAGTTTTTTGAACCTGGGTAAGATTAGGACTTCCGATGTTGTCAACACTTCTTTAAGGTCTTCAAATGCCTTCATGGCTTTTTGGGTTAATGTAATTGCCCACTTCTTAGATTGAGTTGCCTTTACTTGTGCATGCTCCCCTCTTGTAAGATTGGTAGGTGGCTTGGCGGTTTTTGCATAATTGCTAATGAGCTTCCTGTAATAGGATCTTTGTTCCAAGAAGTTTTTGACCATTTTAAAATTTGACGGTGGTAGCATATTTTTTCTTTACTTTTTGTGGGCAGAATTCCCTCGGAAGTCACCACATAGCCAAAGAATTCAACACTGCGTTTTTTTGTAGATGGGCTTGTCTTGACTAAAAATAATTACATATGTCGTCAACATAGACGAAACGTATACGCCCTATGAATTCCTTGGGGCATCGTCTATCATGGGCTGAAAGATATAGGCCGCATTTTTAAAGCCCGAAAGGAAGCCGATGGAATTCATATTCGCTATTCTCGCTGGAAAAGGCTGTTTTTGTAATATCACACTCTTTCATAGGGATTTGGTGGAGTCCCGAAGCTACGTCAGGCGTGGAAAAATATTTTGTGTTTCCGAGGCTAGCAATAGTGTCATAGTATATTAGGAATGAAATATGTATCTAGGAACATTACGGCGTCAATAACCTTCGATACTTTTTCCCACCGTCCGGCTGGGATTTTTTGGTCCAATCCAAATGGGAGAATTGCATATATTTTTTGAAGTACGAATAATGCCTTCTGAAAGGACTTCTTGAATCTGCCTATCAATTTTCTCCACCCAAGCTAACAGAATAAGTGTACCTTTTTGTATAAATCGGTTGTTGTCTTAATTCCGCCTGAACGTTGGTCTCAATTTTTGTACTACGGTCGACTGGGCCAAAGAGCTGTTCGTATCTCCTTTTATCCAGGGAAAGGCATGGATCAAGCTGAAGATATAAAGACTTGTTGTGCTGGATGGTATCAAGACGTCGAAGATTGAGAGTTGTTATTGAGAATCTCGGCATACGGGTTTGCTGCGTGGGGCGGACGATGTATGGGATTCCTGCGGTCGACGTTCATAAACGTCAAAGACAATAATTTGGGGTTTTGAACCAAATATTGTGCGACACTAACGCGGCATCTGCTACCACCCGTATCTTATATCTTATGTATATGGCGTAAAATGGACCTATATAATGGTTTATGCGGTACTATTTTATAGTCATGAATTATTTGTTCTGCACTATAAATTTCGATCGATGAACGTCATCCACCTTTTGGGAATTGGTGCCTGTGGATTGTCCTCATCTACACGATTCTCAAAACCTTTCCAAATTTGTAGCAGGACTTTGCAATGACTATGAGCTGTATCTAGCCTCTACGGATTGTAGACGCGCTTCGACAACTATCAGTTCGATAACGGTATCTACTGCATCGTGCATCTCTGTTAGAAACCTTCTCGTCTGGTCTGGGTTCAAACACAGCTAATCACTTTCTGCACTCTCTCTTTGTTAATATTTAACAGGTCACTGCTATGGTAATCTGTTCATTCGTTATCTTTGTTGTTTTTCTGTTTGTCTTTTTTATTAATTCAAGAATATACAGTTGCTTAATTTTGCTTTTCAATTTTTAATTTTTAATGCTTCTAATTCAAACCTATCTTTCGTTCACTGAAATTTATCAATTTGCAACCCGATCAGACGCTAGTTAACTCTCGTGGTTCATTCGTCGACTTCAAAACTAACCTGAAAAGAACTAACTCTACAATTCCATTCTGCTTACAGCCTAACTTCTTAGCCTTGCTTCCACAATTCCAACTCATGTTGGTTTAGCGGTTCTCACAGGGCCGTGAGAACGCAACTTGCGTAACAGAATGACAGTCACCTGCCTGGCAACGTGTTCAAGTGTACGAACCGTGGGATAGCTTATATATGTTATATGTTATGTTATATATGTCTCTCATCATGTGCGTGCTATTAAACGGCGCAGAACCATGGACGCTGTCAACTTCAGATGAGATAGCCCTTGAATTGTTCGAGAGAAAGATTCTCTGAAATATTTGTGTACCCTTACCTCTTCGCGACGGCGAATACCACAGACGAAGGAAGGATGAGCTGTATGAGCTTGACCGCAACATAGCCATAGTTCAGCAAATTAAGATTCAGCGGCTTCGTTGGCTAGGTCATGTTGTGCGTATGGAAGAAAATGCTCCAGCCCTGAAAGTATTCAACGCGGAACCCGCTGGTGGTGGCAGAGGAATACCCGCTCTACGATGGAAAGAACAAGTGGAGGATGAAGTGGCTACACTTGAGATTTGTAGCTGAGACCAGTTAGCAAAGCAGAGAAGTGACTGGCGCGCTATTTTGAAATCGGCTAGGCGGTTATAGCGCCAACTAAGAAGAGATATTATGGAGTTATAATTTTTGGTCACCGTCGATGCGACTCCACAAGCTATTACATATGATAAGCTCTAATAAGTTACTAATACTATCAATCATGCCAAGGGCCTATAACAACTTGGCTCCCCTTGTGGTTTGTTACGCTTTGGGATTAGACACAGTCTTTGCCTGTTCCATCTCCTCGGGAAAACACCGTCTCGCAAACCCGCGAATCACATTTTCGATGTCTGATTTGGGCTGCATAGCTCATAATCTGGCGATTCACTCGTGACAGGCATACATGCCTGTGAATGCTGGCTGTACCTTCAACAGCAATGTCATTAAGGCCAAGAGCTCTTTTTTGTTTTGGAATAACAACCTGCTTGTAGGACGCGACGGCCCGTGGAGTGAACGATTCTCCGAAAGATTTATGGATCTCTACGTCTTTGCGACTCGAATACCGAGTAATGAGCTTTATCGCGACAAAGACATAGTCCAACGAATTAAAATACAGCTGCTACGTTGGCTGTGACATGTCGTGCGAATGGAAGAAAATGCGCTGACCTGAATGCATTCAACGCGGTACTAGCTAGTGGTGGTAGAGAAAGAGCGGTTCAAGCGGTTATAGCGTCAATTAAGTAAATAAGTAAGTACTAAAAAGCTGTCCGCTTCGCGCATAGAAGGAGTGAAGTTCGACAACAATAGGTGGAAGTGTATTGCCGTAGTTGTGTTTTTTATGAAGCTCTCAACAAATTTCTCTTACGGCTGCCATCTCATGTTGTAGTCCTTGACAGATGCTAGAAAAAATCTCCACCCCACTCTTATTAACAGCACTAAGTATGCCGTTGATATCACGTCAGTAGCGACTGTTTCATTATCATACCGAGCTAACTCTGTTTTCAACGCAAACACCTCAACTTTAAGGTTATCAATCTTCTGATACGACGATTCAACATCAGTCAACCTCACATCCAAAACTGTTGACTTAAAGTCCAATGAAACTAAATCCATCCTGGTAACCTCAAACGAGGCACCTGACCACCCGTAAAATTGAATGATAGAAATATTCTCCAAGACAACGAGGCCAAATATATCGGTATGCATCTTAACAGGAGATTAACCTGGAGAACTCACATATTCACAAGAACTCACATATCGCAAGAATCTCGGTTTATAAGGCAAAACTCCCAACTATCAGGTGACAATAAATTACTCCTGTCCCCAACTGCTATAAAAACAATCTGGACTTACGGTATACAGTTGTGGTGCACTGCCGCAGATTCTAATAATGAAATCTTGCAAGATTCTAATCAAACCCCCTGTGAATAATTGTAAAATCTCCTCTACCAAGTAACAAATAATCAATTACAACCTTGAAGATTATACTGTCCGCGAAGAAATCAGAAAACATGCTGCTTTACATAATTTAAGACTACAGAGTCACCCCATTTCATTTATAGCAGAGATGATATCGCTTCTTTTTTCCCGACTCAAGAGAAAGTCAACAAAAGATCTTCTTTGCTGACTATGTAAGCTGATCATGCAAGGGCGTACTCCATACAGGTCTATAGATTTTAAGAATAGCACGTTAAGGCAAAAAATTGCAGAATGTAACATTCATATGTACATATGTATACAGATTGCAATAAAAATGGCTTTTAAAAAAAACAACACAAACGTGCACAGACACGCTTAGAAAAAGTCAACAACGAGTTGCTTAAGTAACATCTGATCTTTGTTTTGTGAATATAATAAAATAAGAAATTTTTTGCTGAAAAAGCAAATACAAATATTAATTTTTCGGCGTATTTATCAACAACAATTTTTATGAACTCAAGGACATTTAATGTTATTATTGTTCAAAAACAAAATATACAATTAGATTGAAATTGCGATTTTAGTTGTAAATGCAATGAACTGTGGAATGTTGTTATATTGCGACGAACAAAAGAAATCAGATACCGGCCGGAGTTTTTCTTTTCATTTCTGCTATTTAAAAAAAAAAAGAATGGAAAAATGGTTCAAATACAGTTATTCGAAATAAAACCAGTTGTGGTTATTGTTTGTCATGGAATCCGATCTTCGCGGTATCGGATTTCAATACGTCAACTTTTCTCGTTAGATATCTCCCAATTCTACCTTATCGTGTTTTGTTCGAAGTTTTTTTTTATCGGATTTAAGCCTCAGAGGTCGAGTTTGTCGGCTTTGTTATCGGAAGTAAGATGAGCATGTGCTGTAGCTGGTATTTTGCATAAAATGTATGTATATTTTGTACGTAATGCGATTCTTGTTTCAATAGTACAATAACAAAAATCATTTACTTATGGAAAGCATGAAAATATCAGCAAGAATTGTTTGCAACTTGAAATTTTCCCTTTATTTCAGTTAAATTGAATGAGCTACTAAACTTCTTTACCGAAAATTTTTTACAAATTTTGTTTGAAAAGCTGGAAATTTCGATGCATTTTTATAAATTTTCTAGAATGTTTGAAAATTAGACTTACGTGCATACATTGCTTTTGTTAAAGAACAAATAATTCAAATTAAGTAAAGAAGACAAAATCGTCCAAACTTCGCAATACATTTTGCTATTATTTTCATAGGCACAGTAGCCCAGTACATACATATATGTATATATTGTGTGCCTGAAATTACCATTTTTAAGGTAATTTTGCAATCATTCTCAGTGTTTTTGATTAAAATCTTTCCAAGATTCCATTATTAGAATACGCTGGAGTGCTACACAACTACATATATACCGTAAGTACAGATTATTTTTATGACAGTTGAGTACAGCAGTAATTTATTGTCAACTGATAGTTGGAAGTTTCGCTTCATAAGCCAATATATGTTTCTGAAGTTTGGACCGAGAGTCTTACGCTTGGTGAATATGTGAGTTCTCCAAGTCAGCCTCCTATCAAGATATTAATATTATTCAAATTTACGGGTAGTCCAGTGTCTCGATTGAGGTTTATTGGACTTTAAGTCAACAGCTAAATTTTTGGATGTGAGGCTAATTACTGTAGAATCGTCGTATGAGGAGATTGCTTATCTTAAAGTTAATGTGCTTGCGTTGTCAACATAGTTAGCTCGGTATCAAAATGAAACAGTTGCTACTGACATGAGCATCAACGGCATAGCTAATGCTATTAATAAGAAAGTGGAAATTTTTGCTAACGTCTGTAAAGCAGTAAAACGTGAGATGCTTGCCGTAACAGCAACACACCTCTACCTATTGTTGTCGAACTTCACTCCTCCTATGCGCGCCGCGAGCTCTTCAAGTCAGCAGTTTGTTACTGCAAAACAACGAAAGAGCTCTTGGACTTAATGAAATTGTTTTTGAAGGTACTGCCAGCATCCACACATACATAAATGCCTTTCACCAGTGAATCGTCAGATTATGAACTATGCAGCCGAATTCAGACGTCAAAAACATCTCTCAGCTGGTTTTTCAACACGGGGTCAAGGTATTAGTGAAATTGTCCCCGTAGCTTAAAGAATTTAACTTAATGTGTTTATCAAGCCAATTGTGCGCTCCTACAAGTGGTTTATATGTAATGTTAAATATATGTTTATGTAAGCATCTCTTTGTTCACTCTGTTTGATTTGTTTTGCCTTGATGAGTTGTGGTTACGTACATATTGGTTTGTTTTTTGACGGACACATAAAGTTGTTTCTTATTCAGTTTACCACAAAGAGATTAATTTAAAATTACTGCTAAACAAGTATCCGGCACTGACGATAATCACAAGCTGTTACCGACAAGAATATAATTACAATTGGATCACCCTATATGAGTCAGCAGTGAAGACCAGCAATACTCAATGCACATGTACATACATATCTGATATGTTATTTTATCATAGTTATCATTATTGCTCATTTTCATGCCTTAACGTTAAAGATTTACCTAATGCCTGTTGTTAAATATAAGACGAGCTAACTGTTAAGTCAGGCCAGATTTCTTAGTTATTCTCACTATAAATATAGGTCGAAAGAATTTTATGACACAGTTGTAAAAGTGAAAGGAAAATACAATTGATTTTTAAGCATCGTCTAACGTGCTCTAAAAAACTTGTTTCATTTCCAAACCGACATCAACTGCAGCGCGAAATAATAATCGCAACATTCTTAAAAATCAATTGTTTATCTAAACCGAAATTCGATCGATATATTCGCAAAAATGTTTGGTTCGAGCAGTAAAAATTCGAATCATAGTTGCCTTAGAGGTGACGGAGTAGACAACGATGAAATGGTCCAGTGTGACACCTACGACGCCTGGTATCACTTCATGTGCGTTGGAGTCGACAGCAATGTAGCTGACATAAGCTGGTGTTGTGATCTTTGTAAGCACGGCGGGTCAAATGCGAACGCGCAACCGACAGCATCATCATCGCCAACTACCAATCAGGGCAACCAGCAAGTGCACTTTCCTACGTCCGCACCAGCCCCCATGGCTGCGTCTATAGCAACCACCAATAACATGCCGACACCAATTACGTTTCCGACTCTGCAATCTGCCACCGCCGCTAACTCATCGCAGCCAAAGTTGACATCTGCTTGCTGGGATTTCGAACCCACTGCAACGTTTGCCTCATTACGAGGCCGCCAACTGCCCACGATGACAACAGGGTGTTATTCAGCGCTTCCGGCAACGGCATCGCTAAAGCAAGTCGTACCTGATAACATAACATCTTCCTCAGCAGGTATCATGTTTCGCGAGCCGAAAGTTGTGGAAGGGCAAGATGCAACAAATGTCAATTTGGCACGGATGCCGCGCAATCAGGAAGTATACCGAAAGCTTCAGCTAGAACGATTGGAGGAAGAGATGCGGATTCAGAAACAATACTTAGAAAGCAAGTACAAAATCCTCTCTCAGTATGAAGAGTTGCTTCCAAACAACAATTAATTTTTTACGGTGACCAACAGTCCTTCACCGGCTCAATTGGCTGCGAGACAAGGTATACCCAAGCAGCTCCCGGCTTTTAATGGAGATCCGGACGAATGGCCCCTTTTCATTAGCAGCTTTGAGAACAGCACCACTGTCGGCGGGTACACCGAAGCTGAGAATTTGATACGACTACAAGCGAGTCTCAAAGGAAAAGCGCGTGAGATGGTCAAAAGTAAACTCTTTATGCCATCCATGGTACCTGAAATTATCAAAACCCTTAAGATGTGTTTCGGTCGACCGGAATATATTCTCGAGCGCGCAGTGAATCGAGCTCGTGCTCTTCCGCCAGTGAAAGACAAATTGGAAGCGCTTATTGACTTTGCGCTTTGTGTGCGAAATATTTGCACCACCATGGAAGGATGCCAAATGAATATGCATTTACATAATCCATTGTTGGGTAAGGAGCTGGTAGATAAGCTCCCAAATAATCAAAAGTTAAGCTGGGCAGTTCACCCAAAAGACGATAAAATACCTGTGGTCAAGCAGTTTAGTGAGTGGTTATACAGCCTAGCTGAAGCCGCAAGTACCGTAGTCAGCTTAGCACCAACTAATACTCGCATGGTTAATACTCATACCGTTGACACGGCCCGATAATGTACGCAAATAGAACAGAACGCAGGGCAAAGCAGGCAGTGTAAAGTTTGCAAGGGCTACGATCACAAAGTAGCTCAATGCAAAGTCTTTGAAAACCTCCCACTATAACGCAAATAGGATGTGGTGAAAGCTCACAACCTCTGTCGCCAATGCCTCAACCCACACAGGCGCAAATGTTTTTTAAATAGGATCTACGGTAAAGATGGATGCACAATTAAACATCATCTTTTGCTCCATAAATCGGTAACAAACCAAATTGGACCAGTAAGTAGTGCAACTGATTTCCCAGATGCACAGGTAAACACCCACAGCAACGAAAGAAGCCAACCTCTTTTCAGAATCGTGCCAATTTACATTCATTCCAAAAATAAAACACTAAGAATATTTGCATTTTTAGACGAGGGCTCCTCCGTCACGTTAATGGAGAGAAAGATATTTGACGAACTCGGTTTGGATGGTGAACAAGACCCATTGTGTCTGCGATGGACAGGAAACACTACGCGCGTTGAGAAAATTTCTGTACGGGCTGCTATTGAAATTTCAAGTATGGCAAATAGTCGAAAGTATACTTTGAAGAAAATTCACACCGTCGACGAACTCGATCTACCACAATCAATCGCGACTGAATTGCAGAAAATGTATCCACATCTAGCAGGTTTACCGATCGCGTCATATGAGAACGTTAAACCATCGATGTTAATTGGCGTTGATAACTGGGAGCTCGCGGTTCCTCTTAAAATAAGAGAAGGAACCTGGTCACAACCGATAGCTTCGAAAACTCGCTTGGGGTGGACTCTGCAGGGATGCGACGTTGGATGCACTGAAGAATGTCAACTGAATATCCACACCTGTGACTGCCGAAAGGGCTATGCTGAACTGCATGAATTAGTAAAAGATTTCTTTAAAATAGAATCTCCTAAGCCAACGCAAGTAATGTCGAAAGATGACGCCAACGCCGCAAGTATTATGAATAACACGTGCCAAAAAATTGGCAATCGCTTTGAAATTGGGCTAATGTGGCGCGATCGTAATGTTTCGCTACCAGACAGCTCATCAACGACTGAAGTGTTTGCGAAAAAAGTTCATCAAGGAGCCTAAACTAAAATCTACCATTACTTGAAAAAGGATACGCCGAGAAACTCACTGAAGAGGAAGCTGCGGTACCTGGTGGAAAAATATGGTATTTACTAATTTTTTTTAGTAAACAACCCAAACAAGCCTGGTAAAGTTCGCACGGTGTGGGACGCAGCTGCGAAGGTGAATGGAGTTTCGCTTAACGATTTTCTGCTAAGCGGTCCAGACTTACTCAATTCACTCGTTGAAATTTTGCTAGCATTTAGAGTCGGCAGAGTCGCGATATGCGGCGATATTGCCAAGATGTTTCACCGTATTAACGTCCCAGAAAGTGACAGATATGTTCAGAGATTCTTGTGGTATGAAGAAGGTGATGAGCAACCAAGTATTTATGTTATGAGAGCATTGACATTTGGACTTAATTGCGCCCCATGCATTGCACATTTTGTCCGTGATAAGAACGCGGATAGTTTTAATGATGAATTTCCTCGTGCCGTGGAAGCAGTTAAGAAAAACCACTACGTGGATGACTACATCGACAGCGAAGACAATGCAGAGTCCGCTTTGACTCTGGCTCGACAAGTGCAGAAAATTCACAACAACGCTGGGTTCAACATTCGCGGTTGGTCATCAAATTCACTAGCCGTTGTAGAGCAACTCGAAGAAAATAGTCCAATGGTTCAAGCTGGAAAAGAATTGGGCTCTACGACGAAGGTGCTTGGAATATTTTGGGATCCCACAAGTGACGGTTTTAAATATATTTGCAGATTTGCAAGACTTCGTCGTGACGTGATTACTCAGCCGTTAATCCCTACAAAGAGGGAGGTTCTCCAAGTACTGATGTCCATCTTCGATCCATTGGGATTCGTAAGTTGTTATACCATAGGCTTAAAGATTATGTTGCAGGATGTATGGCGCTCGGGTATCGGTTGTGACGAGCCGCTGACTGATAACCTCTATGACAAATGGTGCCAATGAAAAGAAGTTATACCACTGATAGCAGCAGTTGAAATACCCCGATGCTATTCCTTGCTGCTGAAAGATGCTGATGAAGTCCAACTCCACACCTTCGTAGATGCTGGAGCGAGTGCCTATGCAGCCGTTTGCTGCTTACGGGTCAAAGGAGATAACGACGTTACACTGACTCTAGTGGCCGCGAAATCAAAAGTTGCGCCACTGAAACCGCTATCGATCGCCAGGTTAGAGTTGCAGGCTGCAGTGATTGGGGTCCGATTGGCTAACATGGCGAGTAACGTGTATCCCATTGGTATAACATCTAGAGTGGCAACACTACCCGCCGCAAGGCTCGCAGCTTTCGAAAGGCTTTTCACATATGTCGGCGTCGACTATTTTGGTCTAATACTCGTTACCGTTGGGAGAAGACGCGAGAAAAGATGGGGCGTGTTGTTTACATGCCTAACTCTTCGGGCAGTACACATCGAAATTGCGCATTGCAATAACAAACTTCGTTTCACGCCGCGGATATCCGAGAGAAATTTTCTCTGACAACGGGACTAACTTTAAAGCATCTGAAAAAATAATTTCTTTAAAGTACATACATATTCCCGACATAATTTCTTCGTTCGATCAAATAAAATGGAGATTCAACCCGCCAAGTGCTCCACATATGGGAGGAATATGGGAGCGGTTAGTAAGGTCGGTAAAAAATGTACTTTTCACAATACTTCCATCTACAACTTTTAGCGATGAGAGTATGCGAAGCGCTTTACATCAAGTGGAATTTATTATAAACGCGCAACCACTTACGTTCGTGTCCTTGGGCAGGTGTGACGATGAAGCGCTCACTTCCGAATCTTCTACTTGGGTCATCCGATGGATACAAGCCTATTTCTACCGATACCTGTAGCTTAAGACAGCGTTGGTGTCTGACCCAAGAATTCGCCGACCGATTTTGGAATCGATGCTCCGATTATCTCACGACGTAGTAAGTGGTTCAACAAAATACCCCCTGTGCGTATTGCCGATGTCGTAGTGATAGTCGATCACGATTTGCCGCGAAATTGCTGGCCCAAAGGCAAAATTGTAGACGCCATCAAAGCCAAAGATGGACAAATACGAAGCGTAATGGTTCAAACAAAATCCTCAATACTTCATCGACCTGTTGTAAAGATTGCTGTATTAAACGTCGGTGCTGAAGACAAAGTAAACGCGTAATACATAACTTGTTTACGGGTGAGGGAGTGTTACCGACAAGAATATAATTACAATTGGATCACCCTATATGAGTCAGCAGTGAAGACCAGCAATACTCAATGCACATGTACATACATATCTGATATGTATGCATGTACATACAAACATACGACATATATACACATAGTTATCATTATTGCTCATGTTGTTCTTCGTCGCATAGCATATTACTTACTACATACTTATATTTTTATGTACATTTTCATGCCTTAACGTTAAACATTTACCTAATGCCTGTTGTTAAATATAAGACGAGCTAACTGTTAAGTCAGGCCAGATTTCTCAGTTATTCTCACTATAAATATAGGTCGAAAGAATTTTATGACACAGTTGTAAAAGTGAAAGGAAAATACAATTGATTTTTAAGCATCGTCTTACGTGCTCTAAAAACCTTGTTTCATTTCCAAACCGGCATCAACTGCAGCGTGAAATAATAATCGCAACACAAAAATTTTCATTTTAATTCCCGAAGCCTGGCCTCTGATAAAACTTACTATGGATATATTTTTGAGCAATTTTTAAAAGACATTATTTGTGTTTCTGAGACATGGTTTAGGATACATGTTTCTGATATTCAATGTTGCATCAACAACTATAATGTAATTCGGAAGTATAAAAAAGGGGGCGGTGTTGCCTGGTATGTAGATTCTGAGTCAGAATTTATTATTTCGGAGGTATCTGACGGTATAACGAAAGTAAGTTCCGGTTTGTAAATTGCGTGAACAAATGGCAGCAGCTGAACTAGCCGTGTAATGAATTTGTGCCTACTAGATATGCTAACAACTCTAGACCTAGCCTTTTAGATTACTTCGGTACCTCTAACCTGCCTTATATTATTTGACCAAATATTTTTCTTATCGGACCATGACTCAGTTGTGTATTGCAGATACAGTATTTGAGAGTCCTGCGGTTGGTGTTGCTTTCATGCATCGTGACTTCCTTTTAAGACACTAGTGCTTTTTTCTGTGATTGCTTTTCCATTTGTTGGAAAAAATTTTGGTGGTATGAGATGGCTGATAAGAAGCTCGGATTCCTTAATAAAAATTTAATTAATTCCTTGGGTCTGCGTGACCCTTTCCAAAATGACAATATTTACTAACTTAACCTCTTAAGAGATTTTGACCGAGTTCAACAAATTGCGCCAGTCACTCCTTCTTCCTGCTAACTGGGGCCAATTGTATATACTAAGTGGCGTCAAGTCCTTTTCCACTTGGTCCTTTCGACGCAGAGGAAGTCGTCCTCTTCCTCTACTACCACCGACTAGTACCGCGTTGAACACTTTCAGGGCTGAAACATTTTCGTCCATTTGCACAACATGTCCCAGCCAACGTAGCCGCTGTTTTTTTTTTCCTGGACTATGTCTATGTCACGCTGAAGCTCATTAAGCTCATCGTTCCATCGTCTGTATTCGCCTTCGCAAACAGAGCGCTCATGCTTCAGCGCCATACAACGCGGTATCAGCTGGTGGTGGTAGAGGAAGGGGACGGTCTCCTATGCGTTGGAAAGACCAAGTAAAAAAGAACTTGACTAGTGCAGGACCACTAACAAGGATGTAACTGGATAGAGAAAAGTACAACATTTAAATAGAAGAATTCAAAGAAATTCTGTGTAAATTGCATGCTTTCATTATTGTAGTTATGGGCAGAATGGAAGAGTGAAGCAAAAAAGCTCAAATCCAATTGGAGGAACGAGCAACTGGCGGTGGGCGTTTACAAAACATGTACTCACATTGCAGGAATAGGTTGTGGGGAATATTTTGGTACAAAAACCGTACAGTGATTGTTTGTAAAAAAATGTTTCTCAGGGAGCCGGCTCCTAAAGAAAAAAATATATATATAAGGAAAAAATATATATACATATACACACGTATCCATATTGAAAATTGACAAAAGCGCACATACAAAAATTATATACATACATACATACATATGTATATATATAAACATATAAACATTCAAATAATAACTAGAAATAAGTTCGAAAAAAAAAACAAAAACTAATCAAATACTGATAAAAATGGTGGCAATTAAAAAAGGTTGCAAAAACCACTATTTATAAAAGTGAAAAACAAAATCGAAATAAAAAACTCTTATCGAAAACAGAAATTTGGAAATAAAAAAACAAAAGCAAACAAAAAAATAAGGTTCAAAAGTTGCAAAAACAAAATTTTGGCAAAAACAAAAAATCAACACCAGCAGCACCAACAGCACAGCGGCACAGCGGCAACATCAACAGCTTCAGCTGCACCGGCACCATCATCAACGACACCAGCAGCGCTAACAACAAGAGCAGCTACTCACGCTTAAAACAGGAAAACTGTGAGTAGGCAAATTTTTAATTTCCTTAAAAATTAAAAAATTTAATTTTATATTCTTAAAAGTTATATGATATCGAATAAACTGCCAACGGGCATATGCGCACACGTATATACATATCCATATACATACATATAAATTTGGTACAAAATTCCTCTTTTGCCGGAAAGCGGTAACAATCAATTTCTGACTGTCGTTCTGTTTAGCTGAGTATCGTTTCATCGTCGAAAGTGCATGCCGGCATATTTCATTGTAAGAAATTCTCCTCTCGCTCAAACTCAGCAGCACTCATGACTACGTGTATTCTCTCACTCTCATAAAAGCGGCATTACAATATAATTTGAAAGTAATGAAATGCAAATTAGCGAACACACTACAAAACTAAAAGAGTGGAAGAATACTTCAACTATGAATAATTCATACAGGCATGCGCGTTCGTCAAAGATAATACACTGAAAATAATTTCATGCTACGACACGGCCATCCTGACGTTTACACGACCTCGTGTAGTACTTCAAGTTCACAACAAATAGCTTTCAACGTATTAAGCGGTTATTTCATTTTTATTCATTTACTCTTTTTTTCTTTGTTTTCAATACCTTACACATGTTTCCTGTACATTCATTACATCTTCTCTACTATTAAAATGTTCTATCCACAAACAACATTTTATTTTCTTATGTCATTTCACTCATTTCTAATTCATTTAAATATGGTTTTTTTTAAATTTAATATATTATTGTTCATGATGAAAATAACTCACACTCAGTCCCTCTCAAACACCAGTCTTCTCCAGCATACTCAAATCGCCACTCTTTCGAATCGTTACAACCGAACTCACCGCCAGATCTGGCGGATAACTCATCATCCCACCTGGACGGCTAACAAATTGTCTCACTTGTACAGATAACTCATTGTCTCTCCTGGACAGATAACTCATCGTCTCTTCTGGACGGATCACTATTAGTCTCTCTTGAACCCTTAGGTTGAACCCACCTTCATTTTCAATTTCTACTTCACTCGAAATGTGACTTTATGTTAACTTTTCAATATCATCATCAATTTTTCTGATATCATCATGACAATACTTGTACATTTTATTTTGCAATGCGTTTAACATGTAGCGGTCTCCATATAGAGCCTCAACCACTAAAAGCGGTCCTCTGAATTTCGCACGACTAACTGTACAGTTTAAGGCGAGTTGTATCTCACCAAGAGTGTCTTGCCGAGATTGGTGGCTTGATTCAACTGCAGTCAATAAACTTTTTGTGCTCATCACACGCTCAACTTGGCCGTTCCCTTGACTCGCACCGGCAGCAATTATATGAAGCTTTATTTTTTGTGAAGAACAGAATTGGGAAAATCTAGAGCTAGTGCAACATCTACCCTGGTCAGCTATGATACGAGTGGGTACCCCAAACAAGGAAATAGGTGACTTTAAAGCTTTCACACAACTTTCAGCATTTAATTTCAAAGTATGGGACAAATAGAGAAATTTCGTAGAAACGTCAACTTGAACAATCACATATTCTTTGAGATACTTTTACCACTCAATTTCCCAGCAATGTCCACATCTACTGCATGCCAAGGTACATTTACTTTAGGGATTGGATGGAACTCTGCCTGGACTTTCCCGAATAACCTTTGACAGTTTTGTATGTTATACAATTGTCAACAAATTTTCGAACATACGTATTCATTTTATCAAACCAACCAATAATACTGATAGACTTTATCAAGCGTTTTTTCCACCCTAAATGCATAATTGATTCATGCACTTGGTTTATCACCGACCATTGAATGCACGTGGCAGGACAGGCAAACAACGGGTTCTATTATTTATTTGAACTTTAATATGCCCTTTCTCAATTCATATGTTCTTGCCGAATCGTCCGCAAGTTCATTACAATTAAATTTGTCAACCATATCTGAATCTTATCGCTGCTCAGTGAGAAGTCAATCGCATGAGATTTCCGCTGGATTTACCCGTTTTTCAGGAACTCTGCATATCATCGTATCAGAGTTTTCTTGGATGAGATTTCTCGCCAAAAAGTCAACTTGAGCCCTGCATTTTCCTTCTCGGTATTGAATATCAAAATTAAATGGTTTCAAATACTCCCACCAGCGGTGTACTCTAGGGGTCAGATGGAATTTGGTACACGAGGCATTCAGAGAATTGCAATCAGTATACACAACAAACTTACGACCAAGCAGATAATGGCGAAAATGCCTAAAAGACTCGACAACCGCTAACGTTTCCAATTCATAAGAATGGTACCTAGACTCAGCAGAGGAAGTTGTTTTGCTAAAATATTCAACTACGTGAGGGTTATTGTCCATCCTATGCATGAGCATAGGGCCATAACTGCAGGAACTCACATCTGTATGTAATTCTATCGGTTATTGGGTATCAAAAATTACAAGAACTGGCTCGTTTGTGAGGATGGAAGTAATTTTCTTTCGAACAATTTCCAGCTCGGCATTTCACGTTAAATTGCTCTTCTGTTAAGTAAGAGAATATAAGGGTTTCATTATCTGAGAAAACACAGGTACAAACCGATGAATTGTCTAACGCCAATAATGGATTGTGGTGGAGGCAAAGAGCTTAAGGGAAGTATTTTACCTGGATTTGGTCTTAGTTCACCTGCTCGTATCTCATATCCCAAATACTGAACAATAGTTTTCAGAAAACTGCATTTGGCAAAATTGAAATAGAATCCTGCCTTATTTAGAACGTCAAAAACAATATTTAACCTTTCAAAACTCAACTCTTTAGTCGGCGACACCACCATAATGTCATCCATATAAACGATTACATATGGGTGAGCGAGATGTCCCAGTGCATTAATAACCGCACGCTGAAGAACAGACGGCTCATTTTTTAGGAAAAAAGTCATTGTCGGAAATTCATATTCCCCTTCAGGTGTTACAAACGTAGTATATTCAGTAGAGCCTGGATGGATTGGAATCTGATGGAAATAATTTGCCCCATAAAGTCTGGCAATTTGATCACTGATAACAGGCAACGGGTACTTGTCAGAAACCGTGTTTGAGTTAAGTTCCCTATAATCGACACAGAGTCGATCTGAACCACTTTTCTTTTTCACAAGTAATATAGGGCTAGGGTAGGGAGATGAACTCGGTCGAATAATATTACGTTTCATTAATTCGTTTGACTTAGCTCGAACTATTTCTCATCAGGACAGGATATGGTCGTCGTTGTACCGTTTTGCTATCATCAATTAACCGAATTTTCATCTCATCCGTACTAACTCTTGTACTAGGGTCCCATTAAGAAATGCCGTAGCGTATTGTTCAATTAATTTAATTAACTTGTCTTTATCATTCCCAATAAATTCAGGATCAATAACCTCTAAGCTGCTTGGTGACTCTGGCATTGTACAAATATTTACACATTTTGATTTTATGATTTCAAATTTATCGAATGACAATATAACATTAAAACCTTGATAGAGAATTTCACGTCCAATTACAATATCATTTTTCAAATGCTTATCCTGTACTACATGGAATAATATTTCCAATAACATTTTCATTATTGGCAACACTTCCTAAAATTTGGAATGTACTGTATATTCCCGCATCACCTATACCCCTTAATATTACAATATTATTTATGTGCTTGCCAACCAGCTTATGGCCAATACTCTCCCTGATTAATGAGCACTCCGCTCCAGAATGAAAGCAAAATGGATAAATCTCACCTCGTTGCATCATACTCCCTTTTTTATGTCCCGGCTTTTTGCAAAAATGGCACACCATTGTAATTGATTGTAAGGCCCGCCATACAGCACTGCGTTTTTTATCGAATGTAAACGCATTTAACTTCAACAGCAGCTTGCTTCTAGTTTTCACATTTGAAGTAAAAATAATTCGTTGCAAGCGACTGTGCGATCACCTCAATGATCATATTACACTTCGTTGTTAATGATGTCACTAAACGACTCGCATACACTGCATGGCATTCGCCGACAGACGTTCGGCTGTTCAGCAAATTTAAAATCATCTCTTCACGTTCGTATCGTTGCATGAACAATTCTTTAAACTGCTCCCATTTAATGCCAGGATCTGTGTTAGCCACTGCGAAGCGACAGCAAATTAACGAACATACGGTAAAAACGAAAAGACTGAAATAATACTTCAACCAAGACGAATTGTCAAAGATAATACGCTGAAAATAATTTCATGCTACGACATATGTATATATATATACATAAGTATAGGTCCTTGAACTTGGTTTAACAAATTGCCAAATAAGAAGAGTGCATTCTCTGCATAGATAACATATGTATGTAATTTAAGAATTTTTGCCGTTTACATTTTCTGCAACTGTTCTCATATTAGCTAAGCTGCAGTTCTTTATAGAGCAATACAGGCCCCGCGCAGAAGCCCTCTCTAGATGATCTTAATTTCAGTCCACTACGCTTCTCTCTACCGCACTCACCAGCTAAGAGAACAAATAAATACCTTCGGTATTCAGAACTCAACCCAACCGTGAGCAGCTCTCTACAAATTATCCAATTGTGCATTCTCGCACACACACATATGCACAAATGTATGCATATACTCACTATGGAAAAAACCTCTCTGTTTTTCATAAATCCCACCACTGCTGTGACAAATCACAGATTAGTCATATCTCCGGTTTTTTAGACTGATAGAACTTTCGATAGGGATAGCTGTCACTTGACAGCGGTAAATGACATTTCGTTTTGACATTTCTGTTCAGTAAGCACTGACAAATCATCAAGGAAACAATGACGCCGCAACAACGTTTACAAATTGTGGACATTTACTTTAAAAATCAGTGTTCTGTTTACCAAACTAGTTGCGGCGTCATTATTTCCTTGATGATTTGTCAATGCGCACTGAACAGAAATGTCAAAACGAAATGCCATTTAGCAGCTGTCAAGCGACAGCTACCCCTATCAAAAGTTCTATCAGTCTGAAGAAAACACCCGTTATTCATACCATTCCAGCTCACAGCTAAGTCTCTTGGTCTTATTGAGTCTAGCTCACGCGATAACCTGTGGCGGTTGTGCTTACCCCATATTTGAGATTCAGGGCAGGCCTGACTTAGGGCCTCTGAACAGGCAACGGTGAAAACATTGACCATGTTCTCTAGATTATCGGTCAATTGGGTTCTATGAGGGTTACGCTACCTAACTTGTCCTCAAACAACTTTTTTTGAGAATTCCAATTCGTGTTTTTTAGATTCTTACGCACTTTCGGGATAGTCAGAGACAATCTCAATATAGCGATGGTCAGAGAAAGAGTGTTCTTCTAGAACTAACCAACTCTCAATCAATTCATATAAACTACTACTGCACAAAGTTATATTTATTTATTTATTTATTAATCAACAACAAACCAAGTGCTTAATGACTATGTGATATGAATATGGATATAAATTTTATATTATAATAAAGTCAAAATAATAATTGATAATTGATAAGAGAGACTCTAAGACAAGAGTTTTAAGAGCACACTTTTAAAAGTAAATTTTGAAAAAGAAAAATCAACGTCTAAGACAGAAGAATAAGCATTGAATTGAGAAAGTGCCCTCCGTAAACGGGCATTCATCCCATAGAGAGTTTTAGCAACACCCACAAAAAACAATTCATTGCAGCGCAGAATACGTGCCGGAACATTGAAACAAATTTTCATTAGAAGGTACGGGCAATCGATGCCACCTGCAATGATATCAAAAACAAAGCACAGCGATAAAAGAGTATGCCTGGACTCCAACGACATTAAATTAATCAATAAACAGCGAGAACGATAAGATGGGATAGGATCCTCAAATCTCAACGAACGCAGAGCAATGCGTAAAAAAGACTTTTGAACAGACTCTATTCTATTAACATAGATAGCATGAAAGGGGCGCCAGATAAATGCTGCATAATCCAATCTCGACCGCACCAGAGTTGAGTACAACAGTTTGAGTGTGTACGGATCTGAAAAAGAAGAGCAATTACGACGAATAAAGGCCAACATAGCAAATGATTTAGGAACAATGAAATTTATGTGAGCCGTAAAATTGAGCTTGGAATCAAAATATACTCCCAAGTCTTTAAATTCACTGATTGAGTTAAGCGGAACATTTAAGATGGAATAGGAAGTAGGAATATTGTTTACTAGTTTTGAATAGGTGGTGTAGTGACATTTACTAGCATTTAGTGACAAATTATTTCGCACACACCAGCGATATAAATTTTCAAGCTCAGACTGGAGAATTAACGAATCTTCCAGACACTTAATTTCATGATAAATTTTCAGATCATCTGCATAAATGAGGAAATTACAATTATTAAAACAGGTGGAGACATCATTTATGAAAAGGACAAACAATAACGGTCCTAAGATACTACCTTGAGGAACACCAGAAGAAGCAACAAAAAAATAAGACGAGACATTATCAACTCGAACAGCACAACGTCTATTATTCAAATAAGAAGTAATCCACTTCAAAAGCTCAGAATGAAAACCAAAACCTGCAAGTTTAGTTATCAGTATGCGATGAGATACTCTATCAAAAGCCTTGGAGAAATCTGTATAAATTGCATCGACTTGGAATCCCTTTTGAAAGGTTTCGAAACAATCCTCCGTAAAAGTTGCTAAATTTGTTAACGTAGATCTACCCGGAATGAAACCATGCTGATTAGCGCATAACAAATGTTTAACAGCATAGTATATTTTATCCTTAACTATGCACTCAAACAGTTTAGAGACAGAAGTAAGTTTGGAGATAGGTCTATAATTTTTAATATCGTTTTTGCTTCCACATTTAAGGATAGGAGTGATAAACGTAAGTTTCCAGTCATCTAGAAAAATACCAGCAGATAGCGAGCTGTTAAAGATATATCTCAAAGGCGTAATCAGTGCGGGACAACATTTAAATAAAATAACCGAAATGCCATCCACATCAGTGTTTGACGAAGACTTAAGCTGATTAATACCGTTGGCAACATCCTCATCTGTTAAGCTTAATTTTCCTAAATTGTTAGGATTATCCAGATTAGAAAAACTATCTTCCAGAACAAAATCAGTATCTAAGTTACCAGAGCAAAAATTAGAAGAAAAGTAATCAGCGAAGAGATTAACAGCTTCAGAGAAGGAGTTCGCTGATACTCCGTTGAGCTGTACCGATGCCGGAATGCTTGAGCAGTTTCTTTTTGATTTTACGTAACTCCAGAAGAACTTTGGGTTACATTTGATATTACTTTCTACTTTGGAAATATAATTACGATACAGAGATTTGTTGAGTCTGTTAAATTCAGCTCTATAAAACACGTAACGCTCACGCAACTGTACATCACTAGAATGTTTTTGCTTTTTGTATAACTTATTCCTCAAATTTCTTAGACGTTTTAGTTCTTTCGTAATCCACGGACGCTTACCGGGTTTAGAGCTAAGGATTGGGATATGACTCATGCATATATCCTTTAATGTAGTCTTAAAAATATCATAACATGCTGTTACATCACCGTTCCCAAAGAGCAGAGGCCAATCTAAATCAAACAAATTATTTAATTCAACAAAATTACAATGCGAAAAATTAAAAGCAACTGAATGGCTAAGAGATGGTAGTTCAAAAAATTCATAAAATTCAATCTCTAACAACAATGGACTGTGATGCATATTAGGAGACGAGATGTAACTAGCTGTATGCGAGACTTTAAAGTTTATATTAAAACTAACAAAAACTAGATCTAAAATTCGATTTAAATCATTATGAAATCCATTAATCTGGAACAACTCAATACCTAGCAGGTTATCAATCAAGTACGACTCTGAAATACTATTAACATTGGAAGGCGTTAAGAAATTATTATTATTCATTAAGCTCCAAGAAATATTGGACATATTAAAATCGCCTAACACACAAAGTTGGCTGTCACCAATACTTTCATGTAGTGCTAGTATGTTGTCAACATGCGCTCTATACACGACTTCTGAAATGCCTGGTGGAATATAGGAGACACAAATGTAGAGCAAGCCGCAAGCACCATACAATTTTACACAGAGCTGATCCAAAACGGAGTTGACATCTTGAAACGGACAAAATGAAGCTCTAAGTTGTTTCCGTGCAGCTATTAAAACGCCACCTCCTCTACTAACTCCAGTTTTAGCAAAATCTCTGTCCTTGCGAAAAACATCAAATAGGACTGGATCAAAATACTCTTCATCGAAGAAGCTATCGTTCAACCAAGTTTCAGTTAGAACAAAGCAGTCAAATTCCAATTGCGAGCTGAACAAAAAAACGGTTTCACCTTTCGTTCTGAGTCCCGAAGAATTTTCATAATAAATTCTTATTTTACGTTCACTATTGTTTACTTTTTGGGCTGAGGCTGGAGCACTTTTTGAAAAAAATCAAAAGGTCTGATGGTAACGTTGGTTGGCCAAATATCCGAGGACATCAAATTTTCAAAAAAAGGTTCTGGAACTCCAAGTTTGAAATTAACACGCTTAATCGCGTTCAAATCAGCGTCCTTCTTAACAAGGGTGTAACATAAAATCGTCTTTTTGTCAATAGCAGCATGCTTGGCAACATAGTCAATGATGTTAGCGGGTGTTACAGAGGGCAAAAATGATGAGACATGCAGCCATTTGTGGCGTATCGCAACTCCAAGATCTGAATTATCATTAGAGCCAACAACGGAAAAGCGAGGTTTTTTTTGTTTACGCTTTTTATCCACAACAGACCACTGTGCAATATTAGCATTTGCATTATTATCTATTGCTCCACTACACATAGAAACCGCAGCAGCGGCAGCAGCTGATGGAGAGCATAGAGAAGTACCAGAAGGCAGCGTAGGTAAAGTGCTAGAAAAAGCGTTGGCAGCAGACGACGATTCGGCACCAGAATTAAGCACATTCGTATCAGCAGCAGATAACCCAGTATTATCATCAGCCGTAGTAGGCGGACAAGCAGACGCAGCAACAGCAGAAAAAGCGTAGGCATTACGTGGAGAAGTTGAAAAACCGGTATTACTACCAGGCGTACCAGAAGCAATGGTATTAGCAGCGTCAGCAGAAACATTTGATGGCATCGAGCAGGCGGGCAACTGAGAGTTTGCATGCATTTTTATTGGCTGAGCAACAACACTATCACTAGCTTTAGCTTTTGAGCGCGTTATGCGCTTATTTACACTTGCAGTCGGTGCAGGCAAAGTAGAGTTAATATTTATTGCGGGATAAATTAAAGAATTAAAAACACTTTTAATTTTATCCATGTCCGAGATCAAATTTAAGATTAAATCTTTGAGCTCACCGTGGCTCACACAATTAGCGCATAAAGACATTATTGCAAAATAAAAATACTTAACGGCAGAGCGAAATGAAAAACACGACCGCACTGCAAGACGTTTCCGCAATTTTTAGTACTTCCTTACGATTCTTAGTAATGAAAGTGGACTCCCTTCCTTTGTTAAATATAAGTAAGTTAGTTGTTAGAAAGTAGTTGAAAAGGGACTAACTCCGGTCATTTATGTTCGTGCCCCCACTGAACGTGGAGAACATTTGCGTCGCTGCCGAACATGACGGTCATGCTTTCCTACTCGGCCACTAGGCTTCTCACCGTCAAGTTAGGAAGGTCTTCAGCGTCGTAAGTCAGATATTTAAATCTGATTTAGCCAGAATACAGGCTCTGACATTACCTTTACCGCGCTCCACGAAAAACTTGAAACACAGACCCTTGAGTTACAAACCCATGGTTCCTGTATGAGTATCACCGTTACGTCGCCTTAGCTCAGGCGACCTAGAAGAGCAGCTGAGGTTGCTTTAGACTTGTGGATGTTTATCTGCAGCGCTCTCATACGAGAAAGCCGCCTCCACCTCTCCGGCTACGACGCGAACGTCAGCATCGAACGTCCCGTCGCTGTGAAGCAGCTCCTCCTCCGCAAACAAACTCTGCATTGTCGGTACGAAGTCTGCCTGGGAGGAGGCACTGCTCTCAGCATCGGAGAGCTCCGGCCTCGGCTCGGGTGCCTCAATGTCTATATCCATTGACCACTTGTCTTGAAGGCGTCGTGTCCTCCACCCGGACGACCCGCCAATCGCTAGTCGGTAGGGCCGGACCACCTGAAGCATTTTCAAGATGCTCTCCGCAGCCTATTACAGTGACACCGATCTCGGAGCCTCACAGGCGACCATTTTTATGTGGCCCTGGTACCAACCAGCGTCCTTGCATGCCGGAAGGATTTTCCAGCAGAACGTCAAAGATGACGTTCGCCAGAGCTGGCTTCACCCATCTCCACTGTTCCTTTGGTATGGATCCGAGCTCGTTGCCTCGGTCCAGAACAACAATAAGGATCCTGTCCTTCGCAACCTCGGCAAAACTAGGCCTACCCACCCAGTAGTGCGGCTGGATTCTCTTCGGTGTAAGATTCTGCTCCTCCACCAAGCTTTGGCGTGTAGACGAAAGCCCATAGAAGCCCCACTGACCCGAAAACTTGGTAGCAGGGCTTTCGCCCTTTCCACCGCTTCCTTCGCGCTCCAGGGCAGCGTATCCAATAGGCAGCCCTGCGCCTTTCAGCGGATTTAAACCGCTCCAACTCGATTTTCTGAGAGACGTGGCTCGTAGTTTCCATCGCTGCCTCGCCCTCGGTATTTTCATTTGCGGCTGCTTGTCGCCTTAATCTAGTCTGGCCAGGCCGTGAAGCCTCTGCTTTTTGGATTGGTAGGAAAGGTTGCAATGGAGGTAGGAGTGTGGAATCGTTGGTAGGGTAATCTCCGAAAAATATGTCCAATATACGAAAATGTCGTATGCGTGGGTCAAAAGCATTTGCAGTGATCGTTTTTTCTATTTCCACAGGATACTTCATGGCAGCAAAAGTGGAGCGATACCCTGGGCTAACATAGCATATATGTATATAATTTTGGAAAAGTGGACGGTACCACGTCTCCATAGAAGTGAAAATTTGAATTCGTCTTATACCCGCAAGTATTCGGTGAAGATGAGTGATATGTGGGTGTGTACGCCTATAGATCAAACTGTTTTTCATTTTGTAAACACAGAAGTATAGAAGATAAACCTATTTGCAAATTATGAGCTTATATAGTTACCGAAATAGCAAATTTTATATTAACTTATATAGTTGGCGAAATAGCGAAATTTATAATACTTTAATTTTCTATTTTATTAATTTAGATATGATGGATCCGAAGCTTGATTGGTTGGGCATCACCATAGAGCAGAGATGCTGCATTTCTGAAATGCATTTTATAAGCATTCCCTCGGAACGAGGATGCCTGAAAGAATTGGGTCCTGGCATGCAAATTGCACCTAAAAATGATGATGATTTAACTCTAGAAGTGTTTGAAAAATTTTTAATTTTAGCCACAACCAGCCGTGAACGATTTCAGACTGCTCGATATTACCAGACCAACGCGCTTAAATTATGTTAATTTAAAAAAATTGAAAATCTCGAGTAAGAAAGCAAAAATTAAAAAAAAAATATTGGAATTTGTGTTCTCGTGCGATGTGGATAAAACTTCTAGCAGAGAATCTGTTAATTTTGTAAAAATGATCGTTAAAACCAAACAGTATCCATATAACGAAGAAGAGAAGACATTGGCGCAAAACATAAATTATATTTCCTCAAAAGCTCATACTCGTATATTTATGCGTGAAGATCTCGGTTTTTGCATACCACATAAAACTTCTCTATTGCGTTGGCGCCCCATTCGGTATGTTGTACCCGGTCATACCAATGTCATACAAAATTTAGCCCAAAATGTTTACTCTTATTTAACGAAATAATAGTAAAACCTGATTTAATTTTCTATAAAGCTCGAGATATAGTTAATGGTTTTGAAGACCAACGCGAAAAAATTTTTACACAAAGCTGTTTTTTCATGGCGAAAGGCCTATGTTCGAAATGGAAATATGTGTTTTTGTACTATATTACCAAAAGCGGTCTCAACGCAAACACCTTACTGAAGAATATCGGACTTAACGTGAAAGCCTTAGTTTGCGACCAAGGACCCTCTAACACAAGTACTATTTTCAACCGCTATAAATTTCAGAGAGCACACTTTTATTCACGATTACACAAAAATATCCTGCATGTATGACTATTATCATCTTATCAATCCATACTTTGCTAAAATACAATATTTTTACACCTAATCGCATAGCTCATTTTAAAGTTATAAAATAATTATTTGATATAGATCAGTTGAATCAAAATTTTAAAATCTGCAATAAATTAACTGATGTCCATATTCGACCAGAAAGTTCTGTGTAAACTGAAGTGCGAAAAATGTGTCAAGATCATGATGAAGACACAAGCCCTCCGAAGCCCTGATTAGAGTGAAAATCTTCACGGGAGACATTGATTTAAGGCTTGTCAATCCCGAAGACAGGGTTTTCGAAGTGTGTCGTTTCCAGATGATCTGCTACCGTCATCTGTTCGAAAAATAGGCGCACATAACTGATATAAAATGCCTAATGTTGTCCACCATCAGAGAGACAACAGAGAAATTCTTTCCCGAATTGTTCCAATTCTCTGGTGAGTGTAGAGAACATATATTTAAACTTTTAGATTTCTTAATAACTCTCCTTTTATTTTAAAACTTAAAATTGATGTTGCGCGAAGAATTGAGTACCGTAATAAGTCAAAAGCGGGATGATAATTGCAAATTGTATGTTTAGGACCAACGACGTAAGGGGTATCGTTTCTTGAGTAAAACTTTATGCATACATTCACTTAATTAATATTTACTCCAGGGACTTGCAGCATTTCTCTTTCTAATTTTCAATTAATCAGTTTTTCTCTTTCAGTTTTTTCTTATTTTTTAATATTTCTCCACAGATACCTACGAACCAAACCCTAGCTTTTTGAAGCATTCAACTTTATCACGATGAAATTAGTTATGTTTTAAAAAGCAGGTAAAATAACAGCCTAATCTAAAAAAAAAACAAAAAAAAACATTATATTCAATTAAAATGTTGATTTTTATTCATAAAGATGTATTGGACAAACACACTTAAGAATTGAATTAAATGTTAGTAAGATATGCAAAATCACACTACCACAGTTAACTCAGTTATCACTTTTTTCCTATCAAGGTAAAAAATTACAACGTTCAAACCAAGTATTTTAATGAAACGTTAAGCAAAGCTATAATTTCGCAGGCTATCTTGGTAAAACTTCGAAAAAAACAATAAATTTTTGTGTGAGAGATCGCAATTTATTGATTTCAAGACAAATATTCTGCACCCAAATGAGTTGCTTTGTCAAACCTCCACAGTAGTTGCTCCTGCGCGCAATTCACACGAACATTTGCTCTTACGCAAAAATTGTTAAGTCTTCACGAAAAATGCGATAAATTTTTTTGGGCTATGGTGCCATATAGCAGTATTCTCTGATAATACGATGTTGTGACTTTTCAGTGACTGTCGACGGTTTGTAAAATTGAGGAGGTGAGTTGCGTGCGAAGGGAGATGAAATGCTCGGATTTATGATTGAACCGCTTTTTGCACAGAAATGTGCGCATGTATTTATAAATGAATTTTTTGTTGTTGTATGTAGTAGCTAAAAATATTTCAGAATTATTATTATTATTTTTGACCTTATATGATGAAACGACTGTAATTTATTGAGCTTGAGGCCAGGTTTTTATTAGGGAATAATATGAGAAAACAAAGATTTTTCAAAGTGGTAGAAGTGATAGCTGCTAGGAGAGCACGCACCCACTTAGAACCGCTAACTGTGTGAAAATTGTTTGTTTTCTCTGTGGCAACTTTCGCTAATTAAAGCAATCGCCGAACCGAGTTCACAACCCCGTGTAGAGCACACCTCAGCAGAGGCAAGCGTGTGACCTCAAGTCCCAGCTTCCGGCACGGAGACATTTTATGGTGGTTATGAAGAATGGGCCGCTTGTCGAGACATGATTATGGCAGTGTACATTAACCACCCAAAGCTCTCCCGTGCTCAAAACTTGTACCACTTCCGATACAAAACGCAGGAAAAAGCCAGCCGGTTCTATTGTCAAGTAGTACCCGCTCAGCGATGACAATTTCGACCAGACTTTGGAATCTTTACAGTCAGTATACAAAAACAAACGTATCCTGGTTAACAACCAGATAAAAACTCGAACAAAATTGTCCACTATTCAATCCGAAAATAGTGGGATCCCATTCTAGTGTAGATATGCTCTTCGAAATTGCCCGAAACCACACTGAGACTTTGGGAACAATCCCTCTCTCTTTACGAAGAACTATACCCTCGTGAGTAGAAATGGATGATTTTCTTACGTCCAGATATGAAGAAGTCGAAAGTCTGAACAGGTTTCATCCAAGCCAAAATAAACCAAAACCGGTCGCTCGCCCTTTGTAGCAGAATCTAAGAGAGAAGTATCCTGGTATTACTGCAACTCTCTACAACTCATTAGAGTCTGCCCACAATTCAAACGAATTTCTGTACCGAATCGCATACGGTTCGTTCACCAAGCAAAGCTGTGCAAAAACTGCCTTGGTAATTCTCACAGCGCGAATGTATACCCGAGTCAAGCTCCAACTCCAGCGAGCAATCTGCGATTCCAAACAGGCACACACCCAAGCATTGCAGACAGACATTGACAGCAAAATCCTCCTTCCAACTGTCATGGTCGCATTGGAGCATGAGGAGATTGTTTCAACTCAGAGTTTTAATTGACCAGAGCTCACAAAAGCCTTTAAAATCCTCGAAAGTTCATAACCGGTTGCAACTTCCATTCGAACATTGGAGCTTCGAAATCTCTGGCATGGGTGAACACGTCGTAAAAAACTCATCCAAACTTTAACACTGGTTGTATCCAAAACCATGCAAAGGTTAAATCCCAGGCTATTGTGTTGCCTTCTAAAACTCACTATCAGCCGTGAAAACTGACAGCGATTAAAAATCCTTGAACTCGCTGACCGAAGTTGCCACATACCAGCTCAAACTGATATAGTTATACACAGCGATATACTTCCCCAAATACGGCTGGAAGGTACACAAAAGGTTTGCGACACAATATTTTCGCGAAAAACTATATTTGGCTGGATACTTAGTGGTCCAATAACCGAAAATGTGGTGTCATAATAAAAACCAAGTTTTATTGAAATCGGTTAACGAAAAGTCGGCGCGGAAACGTTTTGAAAATAATAAATCGCTTTCCAATAGAAAAAAATCAAGTTTCATGTATTCAAAGGCAATGCTTCCTTCAACCTACAATATTACTCTATAACATAAACCTGCTTCTTAATACGCTTTATACATTTAGGAACATTTGATTTAAATTAATTCAGAATTTTTGTAGGATGTATAATTTTTTCTTGTATTCTTCAACAACTTGAAGCAGAAACTATTTCTCTTCTTCTTTATTTGTAAGAATAGAGTTGAAATCTTTTATGAACTTTACACCCCTTTCTGCTGTATCACTAGTTACTAGTAATTTCCGTAATGTTGTACGACCATTTTGAAATTGCTCGTTTGTTTCCCAATATTCAGGATCCAACTTCAAAAACTCGATTGACAACTTATGCTTATTAAATACTGCAAATTAGTTTTTAGAAACAAATTCGCTTAATTCAGAATTTAACAACGCACTTAAAACTTTTATTATGCGATTATCTTGTAAGTTAACATTTGGCTCTTCGGATTTTAAATTTTTTACCATTTTTTTCTTTATCTCTACAGACACATTGAAATCAAAAAAAGCCATTGCGACATTTTCCTCTGACAAATACCACATGTGTTGTTGCATTTTTCTGATTAACTCAGAAGAAATATTCCCATTGACTCAGATTTGCTCAAGTGAAATTGTTCACGAAATACAAATATTTTTAAGGAATATATTCCCTTTGACATCCAGCGTGCATGACTTGTAACGCCAGGTGTTTTAAATTGACCACCATTGTCACCAAGGAATGTAAGCACTAGTCGCACAAATTCTTCGTAGTCCGCACGAATAAAAGTTTTTTGTAATTGCGAGCGAAAAAATAGTTTGATGTCATTGCAGATATCGTCGCTTATGTGGGATTTTATACCCTCATCGTCGAGCCCACTTTTAAATGACGAAGTGTCAATATTTGTACAGCCCTTGGCAAATCTTTCAAAAATTGAGACTTCTGGTGCCTGCGTCACTTTGAAATGTAAATCAAATACACTACGCAAGTATATTTCAAGAATGTGGTGACGGCATGGTAATACTAACAAATTTCTTCCTAGCATGCGTTGTAAGTGTGTGCATGCTCCATTCATTGGCCCAGTATTAGTGGGCGCAGTGTCAAAAGACATTCCTTCTACTCGGTCTAAAATATTCCATTTGCTCAGTGTGTCAAATACTGCTGTGGCTATATTTTCTCCAGTAGCACATAAAAGTTTAGGAGCGCCAAGAAATTTTGAGTCGCCATTGTAGCTAACAAGCACTGCCATTTGCTCAGTGTGTCAAATACTGCTGTGGCTATATTTTCTCCAGTGGCACATAAAAGTTTAGGAGCGCCAAGAAATTTTGAGTCGCCATTGTAGCTAACAAGCACTGCAATTCTCTCAACATTTATTTTTCCAATAAGATCTGGCAATACTTTCCCATCCCAGAATAAAATATAATAAATAGTTATATATAATATAGTATGTATATTTTTCGTGATTTTTTATTAAAATATACTTTGTTTCGCTTCGTCGATGCTCTACTCGCAGCCGATGGAGAGTAGAACGATTGATTACCAATTCGCTGGTGCAATGGCCTAATGCTTCTGCAGTCTCCATGATAATGTGCATCGCCTTTCCATCGGTTACTTTGGTGCTGAAAGCAATCGCGGTGTTACAAAATGTTTTGTTCCTCTTTTAGCACAAGTTGAAGGACTTTTCATTCCATTATAATTTATATAGGTTTCTTCTTCTTTTGATCCCCTGTCACCAATCTCCACTTCATTTTCCATTCCAAAATTTTCTATGAATTCGGCTGCACAATAACATTTTAAGTTTCACATAACAACAATAATTAAAATTGATTTGGTATTGATATACTTACGATTCACGTCTGACACTTGATCATGTTTTCTTTTCCGTGATAGCTCTTTTTCAATTCGGTGAACTGCTCTGCTTTGTCGTTGATATAAAACCATGTCAACACCGGCCATACAACCAGGGCGCCCTTTTTGCATTTGTAGAATCAGAAATTCCTTATCTTCGCTTATTCGAATGGTTTGTAAGGCATTTCTATGAGCAATGCCAAACAAATTGTCCAACTCTTCAGAAAAGTCTTCTATATCTTTTTTCTGAGAATCAGACCTCTTACTGGGTACCGTTTATTGAATTTTCTGCCTTTTACTACTTGTTTAATAAAAGAATTCGAAATGTATAATTAGAATACATAAAAACTGGTATTTTACCATACAAAATACATGCGAAATTTTCAAGTCGTTTCCGCGCCGACTTTTCGTTAACCGATTTCAATAAAACTTGGTTTTTATTTATTTTTGAGAGGAAAGGAAAAAAATAAGCCCATTCTGTAAACTTAGAACACTATTTCAAAAATCTCCATACAACGAAGAACACCTCTAGTGAGCGCCAAAGATCGCGTGGTATTCAACAGTATTAAAAATATATCGTCAAATACTCATCCACGAGGACGATCAAGATTTTTCGCGAATCCTATTTCGCAAATCGGCTGACTCTTCTGTCACCGATTATAACCTTAACACCGTCACACTCGGTGTTAATTGTGCACCATATCTCGCTATACGTATCCTACATCAATTAGCAGATGACACGATAGCGCCATTACCATTGGCTGCCACAATACTTAAAACCGAAAAGCATGTGGACGACATCCTCTCAGGAAGTTATGACATTGACAATGCCAAGTGATGGTCAAATCACTAAAATCAGCTGGATTAATTTTAATAAGCCTAACGGCCAATCACCCTTCCATATTAGACTATTCTCGATACCAACTTATTGAAATTTGAAAGTGCTGCCACAACCAAACTCCTTGGCATCCGATGATACGAACTAAATGACAAATTTTTGTACAGAATTTAACCAGCGTCGACAACAAATGCCGTCACTAAATGACAAATTTTGTCTTCTGTTGCACGACTTTTTGACCCAGTAGGATGGCTCTCACCAGAGTTGATTTAAGCGAAGATTCTACTTCAAAAACTGGCATTGATTGGGATGAATGCGCCAACCCCATAGCTTTATTAAAGTGGCAACAATTCGCAGAAAATCTGCCAACTCTCTGCGACATTGAAATTCCTCGATGGGTTAGCTTTGCACCGGGGTAAGATATTAAAATCAACGGGTTTTGTGATGCCTCGGAAAAACTAGATTTCGCCGCGATCTATATTCCCGCACAGGCGCACGACCAAATAAAATCCTCTCTTTTAGTTGAGAAAGGGAAAGTCTCTACACTCAAAATGGTGAGCTTGCCACGCCTAGAACTTTGTGGCGCCGTACTACTGGTAAGATTGATCATCACTGCTCGAAAGCAGCTCCACTTAGAGTGCAGTACATTCTTATGGTCAGATTCGGAGATTTTGTTAGCTTGGGTGAAGTAGCCACGATGCTGTTTCAAACTATACATACCAAATCCTGGAGCATCTTCCAAACAGTACATGCCGCCATGTTGTTAGTGTTGACAATCCAGGGGCCTCGGCGGTTGCAATCCCAAAGACTTAGCTTAGACTTAGTCGACATCGAACCCTTGACTAATTCCATCAGGCGAAAACGCATCTTAACGATGGGTCGTGAATACACCATTTCCGGAGCGAAAAGAGTGCTCGGCAAGATAAAATGCTCATCAACAAAAATGTCCTCTTCTTGCTCTCAATCAGTTCATGGATAAAGCCGGATGTTTACGATTACATGCCAGGTAGGTACGTTCCACGTTGAGATACAACGAAATACACCCAATTATTCTTCCCACAAAATCGACGTTCTGCCAGTTATATTTGGAGCTCTTACCCACGCTGCATGAATGACATGCAGAAACGCGGCTAATGCTCCACATGGTAAGACAAGTGTACTACGTACCGAAACTAAAACCTCCGATTAAAAATGCATTTTCCGATATAAAGTGTACACGCCTTACAAGCAACAAACGGGGATCCAAATAATGGCCGCTCTACACCCTGACCGCTACAGTTCCTCATCCCCCAACGGAGCAGATTTTGCAGGGCCGTTCCAGGTTAAAGCATTGGTGCTAAGATCTACCACCCTCCTCAAGTGATACGTCGCAGTGTTTGTCTGTTTTTCCACAAAAGCAGTGCATCTCGAGCACCGAGGCTTTTCAAGCAGCATTTTCCCGCTTCGTTGGCAGAAGAGTGTTCCCCTTAAAAATTATGGGCGTCAATGGGAAAACGCCCATGGGCGCTCTGCGCGCAACAGAACGCGACTTCGTTAAATACCTTAACGAATGCGCCGCAAGCGCCAAGGCATTAATTGGCAGTATATACCACCCACCGCCCGGTGGCAGTGAAAAGTTTTAAGATTCATCTAAAGAAAACTGTAAGGTAGTACTCAACTCGAGACCTCTGACCGCACTATCCCAAGACCCAACGGGGCAGTCTTAGCTCAAAGCACAGTACAAAATTATATATTGTATACGAAGAGTTAAACCTCTCGTTTTAAATGATATACCCGCATACTTCTCATTTCTCTGTTCGTTCTTTTCCTTTCAGATTGACACGTACCATGACAGTGCGGAGAGCATGCCCATTCGCCTCAACGGCGGAGACCGATGATTGCCTCCTGTGTCTGCTCTGCCACAAATACCACGCCATCAGGATATGCCCGACCTTCAAGGCGATGAAGCCGCCGCAGAGACTAGCTGAGGCCCGAGCGCAGCGGAACTGCGTAAACTGCCTTGCCCTCGCCCATACCACCAGTGAGTGCGACTCCACAGACAGTTGCAAGATGTATGGGTTGGCGCACCATACGTTGTTGCAAAAGGCCGCGAACACACCAGTAAGCATGGGATCGAAGAACCGGCTGCCCACGACGGAACGCGCATCTGCCCAACGTGCAGTAGAAAACGTGATGCGCTGAATAAATTATAAAAAAACACAAATACAAACCATATAACATTTAAAACATACCTAAGGAATATGTTACTTGCGTGTAATATTAATATAGAATTTCGTTTACCTTTCATCTTCCGATGCCATTGCGCATAACTTGCAGTGCTAAACTTTTGGATTCTTATAATGCGTGTTGCCAGAAATTCGCATCGACGCTGTAGTTGTGATTGACATATCGATTGCAGCCAGAATATTATATTATATTATTTTGATGATATTAAATCTCATAAATAACCCGGTTTTCCGTACAAATGTTTTATATGTTTATAAGTTTATACGATTATAAGGGTTCCACTAATATAAAAACAACGATTGCATATAGTTTGGTCGACAGCTACCTTGAGCGTGAAATAGTTGTGAAGGAGTTATTCTGACATGGTGAACAGTAGATAATAGAAGAATAAGAGAAGGAAAAATATAACTAAAATAGAAAATTCATTTACAATAATAATCTGAAGAATAATCTAGAAGGGAACGGCGAAAGAAAAGAAGTTATTGGGTGAGTTCGTACTTATTGCAAAGGAGGGGTAAAGGCCGGTTCATGACGGCTTTCGAAAACTTGAGAAGTTGCCCAAAACGTTTCTTGGAAAACTTTCGAATGTCGGTCGAAGTATTTGATGAACTCGCAGCTTTGTTGAAACCTCAAGTTATTCCAAAGCGAAATTCACACGTCTCCATATTCCCAGAAAAGTAATTGGCTGTCATTTTAGAGTAAGCTTCATCTAAATACCAAGCAATACAGAAACTTTTCAATATAATTAATATAATATAATATTATTGCTTTGTAGATACTTGGCTTCGGGTGACTTGCAGCGCCATATCTCATCTTGCTACAGAATCAGCAAGTAACATTTCAGAAACGTTTTGGGTGATGCACTGCAAATTGCAAAAAGTAGAAATTCCAGAAAGGACAAATGCAATTGACGGTAGCATGTAGCGATAATGACACCCCCATATAGTGAGAATATTTTCTATAACTGCAAAATAAGTAACATGGCAATATGGAACATTTCGTTAAATAATAATAAATAATTACAAGCTTTCAGGGATTCCAATAGTTTTGTTTCTATAAGTTTATATGCTTGGATGTGGGCGCCTAAGGTAGTGCAGGTGACTCCAATATAATGAAAAACTCCAAGTTCGGTATTCCTATTGTCAATCATGTCTGCTCATTTGCTCCAGATACCAGCAACAGAGGTAAAAGAGTACATTAATTCATGGATTTCCGTTATTCGAACGCATAATAAAACCGCATAAAACGAAACCATTATGTGAGGTTTGCGCAAGGTATTGTTTTGCAGTTCTGACCCTGCTCAGTATACAGTGATCGCATGCTGCTGTTGCACAATTTTTTATTCAAGAAAATACGGCCCAATTACCGCGCTAATAGTTTTTTTTTTGGGTTTGAGGACGGATACATAAATTGTACCCATGGAGAATGGGAAACAGTGTCCGTAAAGTTCTACCAGTAGACATAGTGTACAAAACACTACTGGAAAACACAAAAAATTAAATAAAGTCTGCACAGACCACAAATATAGTAAAAACAACGCTACGGCAAAACTACCCTAAATTTTACAGGCCTATCACAGAAACGAATTCCCGTCACGAATTCGGGAAAAGTGCTATCACCAATTCCGACGTTTTCGTAGTTAGTGCTGCCAACTGTTATTCTAAGTACGAATAAGTGTTACCAAACCGTACACAAAATTCAGCTGTTTTTTGATTACTTTGTTGGCAGCAATCGAAACAAAAATCATATTTTTCATACGCAAATTTTACAAGTAATTACACTGTCCGACAAAAAAAAAGTGAATATACTTTTGAAGCGACCTAGTACAGATTATTCATCTGATCGAATAGTACACGAAACCACGTTCAAATTATTTCTAACACCCCAAAATCTTTTTTTAAAGTCAAAAAATCGTTTTTTTTTTAGTTTTTTCGTCTTGTAAAATTCATTAAAAAAAAAGTTTTCAATCGAATTAAAAATACTCAACGCTTTTGGATAGGTGAATGTTTACACTTTCGAAATAGATATAGTGTTTTGTTAATTTGAAAAGAGTATGACGTGTTTTTACGCTAGAAGTTGAATTTTCCGCCCAATTTGCCTGTTTTTCGATTTTAACGTCATTTTTTCGGCACTAATTGGAAATGAATGATCATTTTTGGCTATATATCATCGACAGGCTATCACTACTTAAAGATACCAATTGATTTCTTTCAAAAAGGACTTCAAGTTTTCAAGTTATGCAGCATAATCCAAAATCTAATATTTTGGTCTCAAGCGCCTTCCAGGGGAACCGGGTGTAAATGAAGAAATAGGCTGATTGTAAGGACTTTATTTGATTTTCTAATAACAAATAGTCGTTTCTGTCGGTGGTTTTCAAGACGAAAAAACTAAAAAAAAACTGTTTTTAGACTTTAAAAAAAGATTTTGGGGGTGTTAGAAATATTTTGAACGTGGTTTCGTGTACTATTCGACCAGATAAACAATTCGCTTCAAAAGTATAAAATCACTGTCGGACAGAGTTATTAATACAAAGTGAAATGGATTCCATTGCGGTAGCAGCTTTATCAGTAGAGGAGGAGCAAAGATGGTTAAAAATTGAGCGTACAAATTTACGAGATGCTTGCAATCCTTTCAGTTTGGACGATAAAGCGTGAGTTGTAAATAAATAAATTTCCGTCTAAATAATGATGCATTCAAATACGTGCTGAATGTGGTGCAAAATGTCTTAGGGCCAAGCCGTAAAACAAGCGTACAGTAGGGACTCCGCGATTTCTGGCAGAGGCTGGATACCAGCATGGTGTCGGAAAGGACCAAACTATAAGAATGGCACAATCAAGAGTGTCTACGGTGTAATGGAGGAGAAGTTGTGCTCGAAGTTGATTAAATTGGAAATGAGTAACGATGAAAAAAGAGAAGCTAAAATGGATTTTTTTTCAAGAACGCTATTTCCTAGCGTTACTAAGTGCATCGATAGCACACATTTTAAAATGATTCCACCAGTTGAACAAACGCACCATCAACGCAATGCTGGTAAATTAAACTTTAAAATACAAATTAATCATTTCATTTTTTTTATGATTTCATCAATTATTAATATTTCGAGATATGTGATCATAACAGCGTATCAGATGTGCTGATGAGCGATATCCTGGTTGTAACCAGAATTCTCATGTATGGAATATGAGTGATGCGATGGAGTACTTTGAAAGAAACTATAGGGAAATATGTACCTCGATTCTAGGTATTTACAAAAAATATAAAAAAAGGCAAAACAACTGATACTTCATATAAAATAGGTTATGCAGGTTACCCACTTCAACCATGGCTGATTACACCATTTCGTTCCCCGGAGGAAGGTAGTCCCGAAAGCGGTTTCAATAAAGTGCATGCAAAAGCCCGAAATGTCGTTAAAAGAACAATCGGGTTATTAAAGAATCGGTTTCGTTGTATACTTGGTGCACGACAAGAAGATATTTCGCTTGATTTGCTTAACACGTCAAGGCTTGTGGCGATTTCTTCCATTTTATGCTCCATTCTGTTTGAAAACTCCTACTGTAGATGGATCTGCTTTAGAAGAGCTCATGTATTCTTTTCTTGCCTATCGTCAGCATTTATTCTCCGGGAAGTGCAGACAGGGACAGCTTACGTTTAACATAGCTTTTATAATCCTGTAAATAAATATAATTACAAAACAAAAAGTCGTGTTATTTTTTACAATAACTTATTTAGAAAAAAGGTTTTCCTGCTATTTTTTTCCCAGGTGATAGTATCCTTGCCTAGAGCCCAAGGCTGTTCAGTTGCACGGCAACTTCCTCCCAAAAGCTGTTCACAATTTCTTTAGAGATTTTTGGAAAACCTTGTGCAATGTCTGCCCGCTCAGCCACCTGACCTGATTGAAAAACATATGTATTTAAATTTGTGCACTACAGCCATTAATAAACACTTCTTATATTTTTATTCACTTCAGTATAAGACATCAACTTAGTTTATTGGTCATGGGATGTTTTATTTTATTTTAGTTATTCTATCACTTCTTCCGATAAACAATAGCGTTCATATAAAATTTTACAAAAAACTGCCAAAATAGCCGTTCACTCCGAATTAATGACACCAATCTCGCGAATTTTGAAATTTCGTGATCACGTCGAAATTCGTAAAAGCTTTTTCCAACGGAATCAATGATGGGCTTTTTAATAATAAGATAAACTGGCAAGCGAACGGGATTGAAAACCCAGTTTCTTGCAAGCCCTTGAAGAGGTGTTCATGCCAGCCCTCGATGATCAATATATTGAGGAACTAAACTCAAAATTAGGTGTGACATTCTACGCGAGATGGGTTGATGCCTTTGTCTGCATAGTAGCCAACAACAACGAAGAAGAAATCTTAGATTGCCTCAACAAACAACATAAAAGTATAAAACTTCCGATGGAACCAGAAAACGAAGAAAGAGTAAACTATCTAGCTTTAACAATCACGATAGGCAAGATCCCAGGAAAGTTAATTATGAAATTTTTAGGAAATCAACGGTCACAAACACGATAATACACAATACAACGACCCATCTACAGCAACACAAAAAAGTAGCACTAAGTGAACTAGTTGATAGACTAGAAATACTACAGAGGAACCACTTTGTCTAACAGCATTGTACACTATGTATTTATAATATAGCTGAAAATAATGGATACAAAAAGGATCTGGTGGATAAAATTAGACAGAATCATGGAGCTCCAAAAAAGGGTGGTAAAGAGAAAAATGGGAAGACATAGACGGTAATAACTTTTAAGGGAACGGAAACATACAAATATGCAAACATTTTCAAGAAATAATTTTGGGCAAATCCTACTGACTAGCACGAATACAGAGCCCATTAAACAGTCAAGACGTATACAAACTGACTTGCGAATGCCATTACAGATACACAGGACACGAACGCAATAAACCAAAAGATTCAGAAAGCCACTTAAATACCTGAGTCTAGCTTTGCAAACCATATGTACAACAATAAATGTTCACCATCAAACATTAAGCAAACATGTAAAATTCTAAATGTGTAACAGATAGGACGCCGCTTGAATGCACTTGAGAATAAGGAAGTATACAAACAGAAAACATTTGACGGAAGAATAATAACGAACAGACAAGCGCAAACTCAGACGTATGTAATATTTGAACTCTTGTTTAGGAAAAACAAACCAATCACAAGACCAAAATATCCACGGTACAAAGTGCTAGCTACGGAAAATATGTACAAAATGTCCTTAAAGATTATATTAATACACAATATGGTTCTGTTTCTTGGCAAGACAGCGCCACAGTCCTATAAAATGTACTTACAAGTTTTTTCATTTGTATTCTTTCGAAATAACTCATAACTTTTTAGTATCATGTAGTGTCGGACATATATGGAGCAAAATTCAACACAAAACACAGTTTGCCACTTAAGCCTATTAATATTTTCCATAATTTTTTATAAAAATATATCTCATTCTCAGTTATTATTTTTTTGGTTTCTGTTATAGAATGAGGTATATTTTTATAAACAATAATGAAGAAAAAATAATAATAAACATAACTGGCAAACCGACAATGTATTGTGCGAGATGTGGTAACCAACCGAAGTGTGGCCTTGGGTCACGGCAGAAAGAGATTTAGTGGGGCCACTCCGACATACTCCGTTTAAGAGCCCACTAAAGTCAGCCACTAAAGCCAATGCCCATTTCAACAAACCTCGGAAGAGATCTGTCATTTTCGAAGACGACCACACGCAATGTATTAAGCATTATGAGTTGAACCCTAAATGGGGAAGTTGCCTCTGCCCGGCTGTTTGATGTCCTTCTAAGTGCAAGGGCTGGCATAAGATAATAAAACCATTAGACCTTGCGACGTCTACTACAGCTGACATGTAAAGGAGCGTAAGTTCGGTGTTGAATTTGTGGTGTGAGAAAGATCTTGTCGCCAAATACTGTCGGTCACTCCGGTGGACGAGCGTCTCTCCCCTTAGAGTTGGCAAACCATCGATGGCACTATCGATAGTATCGATGGTTAACAGTTTTTTCTGACCATCGATGGTTGCAATTCCCCATCGATGGTGAAAACCCATTCGACTTATCGATAATGCCATCGATGGTTTGCCAACCCTAACTTGTCTCAATAGTTTTAAAATTTTCAACTGTCATTTGAAGTGCACGTTTGTACATTTGCGGAGTTTTCCCTTTCGTATTTCCCAGTTTTTTACATTCAATATGGATAAATTTTTAAGAATTAATGAAAAAGGTGAGTTTATAGCTTATATTATTTATTATTCATACTTATTATTTAAAATAAATCCCAAATGTCATTGTTCAACAGATGGCAGCACAGTAGTTAATTCCATTGATAGCGATTCAGGATCAGAAGTCACATTTAAAACAAATGAAAAAGAAAAAGGCGTTAAGAGAAGCAAAACCATTTCTGCGGTACAAATAATTGTTTTTATTGTTGACAAACAAATATCATACATTTTATTCTTAGGTTTGGCAGTATTTAAAGAAGTCTAGCGACAGAAAAGTTGAGAAGTGCTTGCAGTGTGGCAACGAATATAAAACGTCGGGAAATACGTCCAACTTGCGGGAACATATGCATAGGATGCATCCTCAATTAGATGACAAATCAGAGTGTTCCAATAGCAGCACTACAAGCAGCTCACAAGTGAGCTTAACATCGTTTTTACGACGACTCCTCGCAGAGAAAAAAAAATATTAATACTGCACTGAGTGAATTTGTAGCGGAGTACTATCAACCATTTAATATTGTTAACAACGATTTTTTCAAAAATTTATTAGCGCTATTGGATCCACCGTACAAACTGCCTTCTAAAAATACACCCAAAAACGTGCTCATTAAGGAGAGGTAGAATATTATTTTTCTATTTTTCTTTCATTTGCATTATATTAAATTAACAAATTTACTTGCATAGATACAACACAATGACAAGTTCCTTATTCAACATACTTAAAAATATAGACCATATTGCAGTTACAAGTGACGGGTGGACTTCCGCTGCAAATGAATTTTATTTAGCTATAACTGCTCATTTCATCGACTTGAATTTTATACCTCGTACTGCTGTGTTGAGCACAAAAAAAATGATCGAGTCCACCAATCATGGTGCCGGCAATATTGCTAATTCCATAAGGGAAGTGTTGACAGAATGGAAAATTTTTGATGAAATATCATGCATTGTAACGGATAATGCAAGCAATATGAAATTGGCGTGCGAAATATTGAGAAAAAAGCACCTGCCCTGTTTTGCGCACACATTAAATTTGCTCGTACAAAATGCCCTGGCGGCAAAAAGAGAAAAACAATTTGAATGATAAAATGAGCGAAATTATTAATAAATGTAAAAAAATCGTCAATTTTTTTAAAAGTAGCACAATTGCCACGGAAAAATTAAAGGAGGCGCAAAAATCAGAAAGTCTTCTTAAAGTGATCCAAGAAGTTGCCACTAGGTGGAATAGTTCATTTTTGATGATAGATCGCATTTTAAAGCTAAAAAACGAAATATCGTCCGTAATGTTGTTGACCAGTACAGCACCAGCTGTATTAACAGCAGATGAAATCGAAATTTTAACTGAAGTACAGCAAATATTAAAGCGATTTTTGTCGGCTACAGAACAACTTAGTGGAAATGGTGTAACGTGTTCATTGCCAATTCCAATAACGCATGGGCTTCATAATAGGTTAGTGGAATTAAATGAACAGCTGGTGACTGATGTTGGTAGAAACTTATGCAAAAATCTGTTAAATGGAATTTTACATCATTTATTTTTTTATCAGACACGAACGCCCACGCGCATAGCAACGCTCTTGGATCCAAGATTCAAGAAGGAGGCGTTTAAATCACCAGAAAATGCAGCGCAGGCATCACTGTGTCTCGAAAATGAGATAACTAATTTAAACCAAAATAGCGAAGAAATCTCGGTCCAAACTGAAACATCTATACAAGATGACGACAGCCTTTTCTCATTCATGGATAAAACAATTGCAGAGAAAGGATGCACTCGCAAAGTGGATGTGATCCTTATAAAAAGACAATATTTTGAGCGAGAAATAGCCGTAAGGAGACAGATCCGCTAGAATTTTGGAAGGTATAAGTCATGTTTTAGAATACCTATACTCAATTAATTGTTAACCCTTCTAGGTCATGGAAAGCGATTTTACACCACTTAGAAAGTGTGCTATTAAATATATGTGTGTGCCAGCGACTTCATGTGAATCGGAGCGAACATTTAGTACTGCTGGGCAAATTGTTTCGAAAAAAAGGTCTTTACTGAAAGACAAAAATGTAAATATGTTGGTATTTTTAGGCAAAAATAAGTGGGCTAAATAATTTAAATTTATTTTTCGATGGTTTGCCACCGTTCTCTCCACGATACGGACCAAAGCGAGATCCTTCAACCTCTCTCGTTGATTTGTGCCCATGCCCCGACAGAAAAGAAGGAGGATGGAATCAAGGATCACTTCTATGAGCGACTAGAAAGCGCAGCCTCCGTCACGATATCAATATCGTGCTTGACGACTTCATAGCCAGGGTGGGTGAGGATGGGATCTTTGCTCACACTGTCGTAAAATTCAGTCTCGATGACGCTCCTCCGCTAACGGACTGAGACTGATCGACTTTGCTCGGGCTCGAAACATGACAGTATGTAGCACCAGGTTACAACACAAGAAAATACACCAAACCACGTGCCTGTCTTCAGATCGAAAGACGCGAAACCAAATTGATCATATTGCGAAAGAAGGAAGGCAAGTTTCCAGTGTATTAGACATAGGTAGACTCCGAGGACCGAATATCGACTCGAATCATTATCTGAGCAGCAAAAAACGTGCGTCTAAATACACAAGGAAAGCTCGAAGTCGGAAAGCTGCAATCGCTCACCTGCATATTAAGAGCTCTTCGTAACAATCCGGAATTCGCGAGCATTGGGATCACATTTCTCTACCACTACGTACCGCCGCTGAGGAAGTCACTGGTGCGATGAGGAATCCCGTGCCGCTACGGAAAGTAAAGGTGTTGTCTACAGGCCCAATCTGCAATCGGCCGCAACGCGTGCTGTGTGGGAACGTTACCGGAAGTTTAGAAAGGAAGAGAAACGTGTTGTTCGCAGAGAGAGGCTGAAATGCCAGATTGCGAAGAGCGTGAGACGCTCGCCGACAGGAAAAGCGCCCGAAAATTTTACCAAATGGTGCGTCGACTTACAGAAGGTTTTAAGACCGGGAAAATTCTTGTAAGAACAAAAATGGCGACCTGGTGGCTGATGTCAAAAGCTTACTCAAATTGCGGAGGGAATATTTCTCCACTTTGCTAAATGTGACAGCGAAAGCGTCGCTGGAGAGAATGAAGATCCCGAACCCCACATCCCTGATGACGTTATTAACATCCCGTCGCTCGACCTCAATGAAGGTCGAAAAGCAATAACGCGGCTACGGAACAACAAAGCCTCTGAAGCTGACAGGTTACAAGCTGAGCTGTTTTAGCATTGCGAATAAGAGCTGGTAAGGTGAATACACTAGCTCATTTCCGGAATACGAGGGGACGAATGCATATCCGCCAATTGGAATTTAAGCGTGATCTGGACAGTTCACAAGAAGGATGATCTTGCAATATACGCCAGCATCTCTTCGTCGAATTTAAATCAGGTTTCCAAAGCACGAGAACAAGTTGCCGATGTCTGATTACTCCTTTGGGCTGGGTAACACCTTGTTGTTTGACTTCTTGAACATTATGTTGGAAAAGATAACTCAAGCTGCAAAATTAAACCGGTCGGGCTCTTTCTTTTATAAGAGTGTGCAACTACTGGCGTTTGCCGATGTCATCGAAATCATTGGTCCTGTCATCAAATAAACAGTCAGTGCAGTTGCGTTTTGGCACCCGTATCAGTATGGGCAATTACAATTTCGAAAAAGGGGGGCCTTGTTTATCTGGGAACTAGTATTAACCCCAACAACAATATCAGCCGCGAAATCCAACGAAGAATATGTCTTGCCACCAAGTGCTACTGTGGGCAGACTAGGCCAATGAGTAGTAAACCTTTGCCTCGCCGAACGAAAACCACGCTATAGGGCCGCCATCATGCCCGTGCTATTGTATGGCGCAGAAGCGTGGACGATGTCACCATCAGCTGAGAGACCCTTACAGTTTTCGAGAGAAAGATTCTCCGAAAGATTTTTATGAGCTTAATGGCGACAACGATATAGTACAGCAAAGTAAGATTCCGCGGCTAGGTTGTATTGTATGTATGGCAGAAAATACTCCCAGCCCTGAAAGTATATTACGCGGTACCCGCTTTTTGTGGCAGAGGAAGAGAACGGCCTCTTCTTTTTTCTTTTCTTCAACTGTGGAACTACTTACCTTGAGCTGTAACTGTTTTTTACTGTTAAAATTGCGGTGTTCTGATGGCATGTGTTAAGAATTAGTTACAAATAAACAAGTCACTGTAAACAGATTTCCGAAACCTTTTTTTCGATTACGCAGTTTTTTAGAAAAGGATAAATCAACAGAAGCTCATAGGGATAGGGTTGTGCTGTTTTTTTGTTTCTTTATGTTTGCTTCATGTTCGGCCATGCGAATACTTAGGGTCCGTTTTGTCGTCCCAATATACACTTTGTCAGAGCTTTCGTTCTCTTTACCCTTACACTTTATTTCGTAAACATCGTTTTTATTGTGTATATCTAGTCGGAATTTTGTTTCTGTACAGATACTGGTTAGCGTGTGATTTGATTTGTTGCATACATGTTATATTTAGTTCTTTTAATATGTTATGATACCAAATTTCGGTTGACTTAGGGATGTAAGTGACGCTGCAGTACCTGTTAGTTGTATTAGTTGTTGTTGTGGCTGGTGTATTGTTTGGGTGACTGCACTTTTTCTTGGTTTCTAGCCTGATTAATGATAAAAAAACTTATGAAGCGTGTCCAGTGACCTCCAATGCGAAACGGAATACTGTGGAAATCGAAGCTGGAGATTCGTAACAATTACTGTTGCAGCTGCCTGAACTACATATGTACATATAACACTGGTTGAACTGTAGCGCTGGCGGAACTGGGAAAACCGAAGCTGTGATAATGGCGATACGGGCACACTAGTGATACTGGTAATGTGCAAAAGGGCGGTATCTTACAATGCTTACCTTCGATTTTCTGAAACATCTGGAAGGATGCTCTCTGCAAATTCCCAGTAGATTTCGACACTGAAAGATGGTTCGCTTCGGAGTTCCCCGACTGCGCGGCCCCATCTTGCCTTTTCGGCCGTTTTTGCTAAGGCAAGCTTTCACGTAAACTTATTCATACTGCCGTGCATTCACCTACTGCAAAAATAAGCCTTAAACATATGTAAATAATTGAATGGTGTTTTACGCGAATCACTGATGTTTGCCCAGGCTTGGTCAATAGCATATTTATTGCTATGGTAATTAAGTCAGTCAGGAGCGCTTGCTTCTGTTCTGTAGAGAAATTGCCAAGATGCAAAGAAAAGGTGACGACAACAGCACTTCCGTTTCTTCGAACGGTTAAGTATGGTATAATAGAAAACAATTCTTAGTAGCTCCGCAACATAAAGGGTCATATTTACGGCGAACGGATTGGTTTTGTGATGTCTTACAGTCATTTACCATCTCTTTTGGTTGCTGCCCAACAGACCTAATCCGTCATAACGCACCTCTGCTACTGAATGTTGTGCTCGCTGACCGGATGTACTTAGTTGGTCTATCTCGTGTGGTGCAGTAGACGATCTACCAACAGTTCGTTTTTTCGTATATGCACAAAGAGTAGCAGCCAAATCCAAACGAAATACGGGAAATGATAGGTGTTTCTTCTTTCTTCGATTTCAGGTAACGGAGAACGTGACCTTTTTCTATGAATTGTTACTGCTTCAGATGCTGTTTTCGTTTTATTGTCATATTGTTCTTTAATATGTTATGATAAAAAAATTCGCTTGATTTAGGGATGTAAGTGACGCTGCAGTACCTGTTGGTTGTATTAGTTGTTGTTGTGGTTGGTGTATTGTTTGGGTGATTGCATTTTTTGTTGGTCTCACTCACGTAGGCCACTCAGGCCAGAACATACCCAAAAGTGGGACCAGCCTCGGCATGGATTCGACCTAACTGATGTAGCATTCCGGTATATTTTGACTGCTGAGTAGTCCTCATTCGGGAGGAGGAACTGGATGTGGATGTTGCAGAGATTGGGGAAGTGGGGAAGTGTCCTTGTTATGGGTGCGCTCCTAAGAGCCATAGAGGTTCGTTGGGTGCTAGTAGGCACCGGTGCATTCTTTGAGTTAGTTGCAACAGAATGACTCGTGATCAAGGGAGTTTGTTTCGGCGATCTATTCCATGATTCCAGGGTCGCCTTTTGTCATTGGCCAGCATATACTAACATCCATCAAAAATATTGGAATCCATGTTGGTAATTCCTTGGTCACATTGGCACAATCAAGTGTGGGTGGTGTTTAGGCCAGTGTCCTAAATTATGTTCTACTGGACAGTATTCACACAAACATGCATGCCAGTACATAACTGCGGTTATCCATTTGTCTACCGAACCAACTCTTTTGTTTCGTTTAAAAGCGAGGAGAGTCTACTAGCTCTTCAGACAGGACATCATCACCAGCCTAAGCAAACGTATAACGGAATAAAACGTAAGTTATTTATTTTTGAATTGTAAATCCAAAGAAACAATTTGATAAACTTAATAAATTGGTTTATTAAACACTACAAAAATAAAATACTAGTTCTTTCATTTTCTTTGATTGACTGACTCCGAGACCATCGCCATCTGCCTGAGGCGTGAACATGGTCCTCCGAGCCGTTGGAGTACATAACACCCGCAAGAAATAAAAGAGGTCATCAAGCAATTTTATATGCCGCAGATTAATCGCTACCACCTAGGATCACAGCATTATCTTGGGCACAGCATAAATTTGAGAAGCCCACACACCGACGGGCATAAATTAATATATCAGCTTTCCGGCACCACGCTTATATATGTAAGAACATACATAAAACAACGTAAAAGGTACGTGTTTGATTTTGGCATATAAACGTATAAATTGATACGACAAAACTCATAAAGTGTCTGGCGCGGTTATTAAAAAATTGTATATGTCGAATAAAGTGCGCGAGTGATTTTGAGAGACATACATAAAATTAATAATTTTTCAATTATTCTCGGCTTAGGCCGTTTCTTATGCATGTTCGTCCGAAAGAACACCACAAAGTGCTACAGGAACAAAGTAAGATCGACTATAATCGTGTGCAGTGTATTGTTAGTGCAATTTTCGTAGTTAACCATATTTTTCATTTGCGGCATTGCCCAAATTACATTTTCGCAAATTACTAAATAAATTCCAACAACAAACAATGCACTCGGCGATTATAAATACACACTATGGATATGGCAACTTTTCACCAATTAGCGGATGCTCTAATTGAGCTCAAAAATGATTTTAGAGATTTTGCATTATCACAGCAAAATTATACAGTCCTAGACATCCAAAAGGACGAAGTCAAGCTTCGGGCCTGGATCACAACACTCGGCTTCTGCCTTGTGATATCGAGATTTTTAAAAGGGACTACTTGTCATGGCCAACATTTCGTGACATTTTCATGGCCATTTACATTCTAAATAAGCGTCTTTCTCCTGTGAAAAGACTTCTCCACTTAACTCAAAAAACCCAGGGCGAAGCAAAGGAAATCGTTCGCAAGTGTCCACTTACGAATGAAGGGTTTTCTATAGCATGGAAAAATTTAACAGATCGCTATGAGAATTCTCGTAAATAGTCAATAGAAGTCAACCTATCCCCGGTAGGTTCTGAATCTGGAAGTGCAATTAAAAATGTTCATCGCGAAATTAATAATTGTATATCCGCACTCCAGATTCATAAAATTTACATTACGAATTGGGACGCGATCATTACATACCTTTGCTCGACCAAATTGCCTGAGGCCACTCCTTCAATAAGTGAACAAACGGTTCAAGATAAGATGGAAATACCAATGTGGGAGGATATGGATAGATTTCTGACAAGTCGGTTTCAGACTTTGGAAGCTGTATCTGTTACACTGGTCGACGGCCAAAATTTACCAGAGACGCGGTTATGAAAGTCGTATGTAAAATCACCCCCTGATTTCGAAAATTGAGTTCATTTTCGATTCTATGGTACCGTTTTTGAGATATTTGCAATTTACCGTTATTCGAAAAAACCAAAAAGATGGCTCCCTTTAATTACGTATATCTCACGAACGGCTATTGCATTGTTTTTTGCTCAACCAGATAGTTTTCGAGATATTAGCTTATCATTTTTGATTTTTGTTTTTTTTTTATGAAAAAATATGAAAAAAATTACTCTTTGCGAGGGCAGCATTCCAAAACCACAACTTTTTCCCCAGATATTTTTTCTTTACGTAAAGCTCTGTTTAATAAGAAAAAAGATAAGCTATCATCGAAGAAAATCGATGCAAAACTACGTAAGTTATAAACGATCAAATAAAAATACCCAGGTTGCGCAACTTCAATGTATGTGTACATACATATATTAAAGGTATAAAGTGCAAATGGGATATTATCCGGATAAACGAATAACACCATAACAATGATAATACTTTTTCTTTAAATAAATCAAACAGTACTTTTAATACTCGAATTGTTTTATATTACGTAGAGTGGTTGCATCGAAAGGAAGAGTGGTTGGGTTCGAAACCTGCTGTAGGCATGTAGTTATAAACATGTATTTCCGTCACTTATGGGTAAGTATGCAGGTAGATTTTCAAAATTATAAGACACAGAAAATTTTTAAAGGCTACATCTAAAGCAGGTAGTATTTTCTTTTTCCGGCTTCGTATAAAAAGGAACTTTTCTGTCTAGGTAAGACTTGATTTTTTTCAATTTTATTCTTGTTCCGAGTAGTTCAGTTCATAAGTCAAATTTCAAAACCGTGATTTATTAAAAAAAAAAAAAATGAGTAAAAGGGCGCGAGAATGTGAGTGTAATAACGATCCAGATATGTTCTGTTTCATGTGTGGCCAATATACTATCATAAGGCGACAACGAGTGTTCTCAGATCATATCAAAACTTTATACTCCAAGTATTTTGGCATTGAGCCCAAAAATGCTGAAAACCCATGGACACCGAACACTTTGTGTACATCGTGTCGAGTAGAATTGATTCAGTCGGAATCAGGACAACAAATAAAATTTGAGACACCAATGATCTGGAGAGAACCTACTTGCCATTCAATAGAGTGTTATATTTGTCAAACAAAAGTACTTGGCGTTGGAAGATCAAGAAGAAGATCAAGTGATGCAAAAGAGTGGCGATTGTTCATAGACAGCAATAAACTGAGTTTGAAGGCTGTATTATTGGATATTGGTAACAAAAAGCCTTCTATCCCGATCGCACATGCAGTAAATACAAAGGAAACCTACGAGGAAATGCAAAAAATACTCAAATTTATCAAATATGAAGAGCATGATTGGAAAATATGTTCTGATCTCAAAGTCGTTGCAATGCTATGCGGTCTACAAAGTGGCTACACCAATCACTGCTGCTTCCTGTGCAAGTGGGATAGCCGCGCTCGTAAGGACCACTACGTCAGAAAGGATTGGCCGGAAAGAGTCGAGTTTACCGTTGGTGTGTATAACAACAAATACACCCCTCTTGTCAAGAAAGAGAAAATCGTACTTCCACCCTTACACATCAAGCTCGGTCTCATTAAAAACTTTGTTAAGGCTTTGGACAAAGAAGGCGAAGCATTCGACTATTTGAAAACAATTTTTCCAGATATTTCTCAAGCCAAGATAAAAGAAGCAATTTTTGTTGGACCAAAAATAAAAAAGTTGATCAACAATAATCAATTCAAAGGACTACTCTCATCAGTTGAGGCAGCAGCGTGGGAATCCTTTAAAAAGGTCGTTGCTTCTTTTCTCGGTAGACACAAAAGCCCTAACTACGAGCAGATAGTGAACGACTTAATCAATAATTATGCGAAAATGGGTAAATATTAAAGGCTTCTTAAAATTAATTTCCCAAAATGTTATAACTTGTTCCCTAATGAGCGCAACGGTCGTGTTTTCTTTTGCTCTGCTTTTAGTTACATATATCTTTTGCAATAATGTCTCTATGCGCTAATTGTGTGTGCCATTGTGAGCTCAAAGATAAGATCTTGAATGCGATCTCGGACTTGAACAAAATCAAAAGTGTTTTAATTTCATTTATTGATCCTGCAATAAACATTAACTCTGTTTTGCCGGCACCGGCCCTAAGTGATAGCATTCGCATGACGCGCTCAAAGGCTAAAGTTATTGATAGTGTTGTTGCTCATCCAACAAAAGTGCATAAAAACAATCAAGTGCCCGCTTTGTTGATGCCGTCTAATGACGCTTGCATTGCTGCAATCCCCACTGCGGGAAAAGCTACGAACTGTAATTATGCCTCTGCTGCGCCTGATAGTAATACCGGTTTTGCTACTTCAGGCAATTCGAACGCTTTTGCTGCTGTTGCTTCCCCCGCTGTTTCGCCAACTATGCCTGCTGTTACGGCTGCTATTAATACTGGTTTGTCTGCTGTTGATGTGAATGTGTTAAATTCTGCTGTAAACACTGAGAATGCATGCTCACCATCAGCTGGTGCTGCTACCGCTGCTTCTACGTATGCTGGTGCGGTTGGCGATAACGATAATGCACATGCAAGTACTTCACAGTGGTCTACTGTGGCTAAAAAACGTACACATAAAAAACATCGATTTTCTGTGGTTGGTTCAAATGAGAATTCGGATCTCGGAGTTGTGGTACATTGCAAATGGTTGCATATCTCATCGTTTTTGCCATCTGTAACGTCTGATAACATCTGCGATTATGTTGCTCAACATGCTACTATTGATAAGAAGGTGATTTTATGCTATAAACTGGTTAAGAAAGATGCGGATTTGAAAGCTATCAAGCGCATAAGTTTCAAACTAGGAGTTCCAGATTGTCACTTCGATAAACTTATGTCTTCGGATATTTGGCCCTCAAACGTTATTGTCCGGCCTTTTGATTTTTTTCGAAAAGAGGCTCAGCCTCAGGTCAAAAAGTAAGTCGTGCTACTCCAGGTGGCCGAACTGTGAGTATATATTACGAAAACTCCTCTGGACTCCGAACCAAGGCTGAAGCTGTTTTTTTATTAAGCTCACAAATGGAGTTTGATTGTTTTGTTCTAACGGAAACTTGGCTGAATGCTAACTTTTTTGATGCTGAGTTTTTCGAGCCAGGTCTTTTTGATGTTTTTCGCAAAGACAGAGATTCCATTAAAACAGGTGTTACTAGGGGTGGTGGTGTGCTCATTGCTGCACGAAAATCCCTCAGAGCTTCTTTTTGTCCGCTTCAAGATGTCAACTCATTGTTGGATCAGCTCTGCGTAAAATTAAATGGCGGATGCGGCTTGCTGTATATTTGCGTGTCCTACATTCCGCCTGGTACTTCTGATGTCATCTATAAAGCACATGTTGATAACATACTGGCACTGCATGAGAGAATTGGTGACAGCCAGTTGTGTGTTTTAGGCGATTTTAATTTGGGTAATGTTTCTTGGAGCTTAATGGATAGTAACAATTTCCTCACGCCATCCAATGTTAATAGTGAATCAGAATCATACTTAATTGATAACTTGCTCTGTATAGAATTATTGCAGATTAACGGCATTGTTAATGGTCTAAATAGAATTCTGGACCTAGTTTTCGTTAGTTATAATATAAACTTTAAGCTGTTTCATGCAACCAGTTACATCTCGTCTCCTAATCTGCACCATAGTCCGTTGTTGTTGGAGATTGAATTTTTTCAATATTTTGAAATACCATCTGTTAGTTTGTCGGTTGCTTTCAATTACTTTCTTTGTAATTTTGCGGAACTAAATAATCACTTTGATTTTGATTGGCTTCAGCACTTTGGAAATGTAGATGTAACTGATTGTTACGATATTTTTAAGTGTACTATAAGAGATATATGCATGAGTCACATCCCACTCCTTAGCTATAAAACCGTTAAGCGTCCGTGGTTCACTAAAGAACTCAAACGACTAAGAAATTTGAAGAATAAGTTCTACAAAAAGCAAAAGCATTCAAATGATATGAATTTACGTGAGCGTTACGTCTTTTATAGAGTTCGATTTAACAGGCTCAATAAATCGTTGTATCGTAATTATATTTTTAAGGTCGAAAGCAATATTAAACGCAATCCTAAGTTCTTCTGGAGCTATATAAAATCAAAGAAGAACTGCTCAAATGTTCCTGCTTCGGTACAGCTTAATGGAGTTTCAGCCAACTCCATTTCCGAAGCTGTTAATCTTTTTGCTGACTTTTTTGCTTCTAATTTTATTTCCGGTAATTCTGATAATGGGTTTGTTATGGATGATCGCTACTCAAATTTAGATGTTCCAATAAACTTTGGGAAATTAAGTCTGACCGACGATGATGTAATAAATGGTATCAATCAACTTAAGCCCTCTACTAGCACTGATGTGGATGGACTCTCTGTGATCTTATTCAAATGTTGTCCCGCACTGGTTCCTCCTTTGAGGCATATTTTTAATAGCTCACTAACTGCGGGAGTCTTTCTAGATGATTGGAAACACACTTTTATCACCCCTATCCTTAAATGCGGAAACAAAAATGATATTAAAAATTATAGGCCGATTTCCAAGCTAACAACTGTTTCGAAATTGTTTGAATGCATAATTAAGGACAAAATATACTATGCTGTAAAGCATTTGTTATGTCCTAATCAGCATGGTTTCGTTCCAGGCAGGTCTACGTTAACCAACTTAGCAGTTTTTACGGAGGATTGTCTGGAAACCTTTCAAAGGGCATTCCAAATCGATGCAATTTACACCGATTTTTCAAAAGCCTTTGACAGGGTCTCGCACCGCATATTGATAGCTAAACTTGCTGGTTTAGGCTTTCATTCTGAACTATTGAAATGGATTACATCCTATTTGGAAAATAGGCGCTGTGTTGTTCGAGTTGATAATGTATCGTCTTATTCTTTTGTCGCATCGTCAGGTGTTCCTCAGGGTAGTGTCCTAGGTCCGTTATTATTTGTGCTTTTCATAAATGACATATCTTCCTGTTTTACGAAATGTAATTTCCTGCTATATGCAGACGATTTGAAGATTTACTATGAAGTTAGATGTCTGGAAGATTCACTCATCCTCCAGGGTGAGCTCGAAAACTTATATCGTTGGTGTTTGCGTAATAGTTTGTTTCTCAACACTAGTAAATGCCATTTTACCTCTTACTCAAAACTGGTAAGTATTGTTCCTACAACTTACTGCATTTCAAATGTTCCGCTTAAATCAATTTGTGAGCTTAAAGATTTGGGGGTTTATTTTGATTCCAAGCTAAATTTCAAAACTCACATAAATTTTATTGTTTCTAAATCATTCGCGATGTTGGCTTTTATTCGTCGTAATTGTTCTTCTTTCTCCGATCCCTACACACTCAAATTGTTGTACTCGTCCTTGGTACGCTCTAGGCTGGAATATGCGGTATTTATCTGGCGCCCTTACCATGCAGTTTATGTTAAAAGGCTTGAGTCTGTCCAAAGGGCTTTTACGCGTTTTGCTCTACGATCGTTGAGATTTGAGGATCCTATCCCGTGTTACCGTTCGCGCTGTTTATTAATTAATCTAATGTCATTAGAGTCCAGACACACTCTGTTATCGATGTGCTTCGTTTTTGATATCATTGTAGGCGGTATTGATTGCCCACATCTTCTAATGAAAATTCCGTTCAATGTCCCGTCCCGTATTCTTCGCTGTAATGATTTGTTTTTTGTAGGTATTGCTAAAACTGTTTATGGGATGAATGCTCCCATACGGAGGACTCTTTCTCAGTTTAATGCTTATTCTTCTGCCTTAGACATTGAGTTTGCATTTTCTAAATTAGCTTTTAAGAATCAACTCAGAAGTTACTTGCCTTAGCGGGTCCTCTTATCATTATTACTACTATTTTTATTATATTAATGTATATTCATACTTAGATCACATAGTCTATAAGCAAATTCTTTGTTGTTGATTAATAAATAAATAAATAAATACAAGATTGCGCCTTCCCGCGGTGAAATGACAGATCTCGCCTTTAGTAAACAAGAATACGGGAGAGAGAAAATGGAACAACTTCCAATATTTCATTGAAAAACGTGTTCTAATTGTTCTAAAGTGTAAAAGTATGAATTTATAGGCAGACATTTAATAAATAAATTCGCAAAATACTAAAAAAAAGTGTCTCTTTTTCTTAATTTGTGAAAAAAGCTTTGTCTAGTTGAAGTTGAGAATTGTCAAACCCGGCAAAACCAAAGTAGCGGTACTTCTAAAGGCGTCACCTTCAGTATTCAGTACACCGTGTTGTTTACCTAACTAAAATTTTCTTTCCAGGCGTAAATATGTCTTTAAAAACTCACTTTCTCCACTCACATTTGAGCTTTCTTCCGGCAAATCTTGGCGACGAAAGTGACGAACATGGCGAAAGGGTTCATCAGCAAATGAAATTAATTGAGAATCGATATCAAGGATTCTGGGGCGTCGCAATGATGGGTGATTACTGCTGGTTTCTCATAATAGAAACCGATCCTAAACTGAATAAGTGTCAAAGTAGAACACATAATTATTTCGACTACATAGTAAAATCAAATTAAGATAAAGATTGTTGGAATATAGTATAAACATAAATAAATTTAAAAAAAAGTTAAAAATATGGGTAATTTCATGCATAAGTTGAACTTTTAACTCAATAGAAACAGAGCATAGCTAGCTATTTCACTCTTCTTTATACCATACATACGTTTTGAGGTATACGTTGAAATTGCGCAACCTGGGTATTTTTATTTGATCGTTTATAACTTACGTAGTTTTGCATCGATTTTCTTCGATGATAGCTTATCTTTTTTCTAATTAAACAGAGCTTTACGTAAAGAAAAAATATCTGGAAAAAAGGTTGTGGTTTTGGAATGCTGCCCTCGCAAAGAGTAATTTTTTTCATATTTTTTCATAAAAAAAAAAACAAAAATCAAAAATGATAAGCTAATATCTCGAAAATTATCTGGTTGAGCAAAGAACAATGTATCATGCAGTTATAGTAAATTTTATTGTCTTTCCGATTCTGTAAACTTTTTTGCAATTGCTAACCCGTGAGATATACGTAATTAAAGGGAGCCATCTTTTTGGTTTTTTCGAATAACGGTAAATTGCAAATATCTCAAAAACGGTACCATAGAATCAAAAATGAACTCAATTTTCGAAATCAGGGGGTGATTGTACATACGAATTTCATAACGGCGTTTCTGGTAAAGAGAAAAAGTTGAAATTCGTGGTCCAGTGTTATTAGAGCGTCTAGCATTTAACGGCCACAAAAGCCTCAATCCTCTAAATCGAGTTTTGATAATTCGCATCGAAAATTAAATAGTTTTCAGGTGTGTGGCAAGAAATAAATTTAAACTGTGCAGTTGCGATGAAATTTCGATGTCTTCTTCCGAAAGAAACAAAAATTCACAGACGGATCAACTTTGTTTGAACTGTTTGTCTTCCGGACATGGTGTAGCAAAATGCACCAGTGCGTTCAATTACTCAGCATGCCATTCTAGGCATCATTCACTGCTGCTTTTGAGTTCAGCAAAGTAATCCAAGAAAAGGTGGTTCCTCAAACACATCCTCAAGTAGTCCGGGAACTACTTCTAAGCGGCTTAGTTCTAGTACTAGCTGCGCTAATATTCGTAATGAGGGTCCAACCCATGTGTTGTAGTGTTTTACGAACACGAACGGTGGGTTTCTACAGGGAACAGCTCAGGTCGATCTAAGCTATCGCGGTTCCACATATTCGGCCCGAGCCCTCATATATTCCGGATCTGAATGCCCGTTTATTACGGAGCGACTTCAGCGTCGCATCAAACTACCAACCAAGATGGTAAATGCACGGGTATCCGGAATCAACAACACGGTTTCGACGCAAGAAAGCCGTCTTCAATAACTTTATGATCACCGATCGATCCTACGGTTACAATTTCTACGGTGGCAACGGTGATACCCCAACTGATCAAGGTCACGATCAAATCGATCAACACAATTGCTTTGTACAATTAGGTTTGTACAATCTACAAGAGAAATGCCCAAAGTCAACTTACGGCAGCACTTCCAGCAGAACGTACTACCTTTTCCAGAGCATTTACCAATACGAGCGGGGATTTCGCAGGTCCCTTCGAAATAAAGAACTATAGGGGTCGAACCTGCGTCATCACTAAGTGTTACGTCTGTATTTTCGTCTGCTTCGCAATGAAAACAATTCATTTGGAATCTGCAAACGACATGAGCGCCCCCACTTTTCTAGCAGCCTTTTCAAGGTTTGTTTCACGCAGATGGTGCCCGAAAAACATATACTCCGGGAATCCACATTATTTTAATTTTTACCTTTTCCCAACTAACTTGACACGGCTTGGTATCCGTGCAAATAACGTACTTGCCTTTAGATGCGGCTGTATATTCTGTGGCGAGGCTTATAGCTAGAACCTCGGCAATGAAAATAGAACAGTGTGGGAAGAGCAATCCTCTCTTTATTGTATTTCCACCTTCAGATACTGCAGCGAATGAAATAGTGTCTTAGCATTGGATAGCCCATAATCGATAACAGATAGAATTAGAGATTTAGTTAGGTTAATTAGAGTAGTTTGGTTACAATTACTATGTTCAATCTTTTGTGGAGTTTTTTCTTTAAATAATAACAATGTTCCTTTAAACTAAGAGTTTTATCAAATATTATACCTAGAATTTTCAATTTAGAAACATTTTCGATATTTATATTACAATAGGGTAACTTAAAATTTGGACAGTTTATTTGTTTGCACTTGTGTAACGTTTTAGATGGGATGTAATGCATCATCGCCTCCTCGTGGTGCATCCTGGGTAACGCTAAATGATTGTGCGGCCTTGACGGCCTTAACCTGAACGGTAACAACCCCTGCTTTGTTCATGGAGTTTTTTCTTTAAATAATAACAATGTTCCTTTAAACTAAGAGTTTTATCAAATATTATACCTAGAATTTTCAATTTAGAAACATTTTCGATATTTATATTACAATAGGGTAACTTAAAATTTGGACAGTTTATTTGTTTGCACTTGTGTAACGTTTTAGATGGGATGTAATGCATCATCGCCTCCTCGTGGTGCATCCTGGGTAACGCTAAATGATCGTGCGGCCTTGACGGCCTTAACCTGAACGGTAACAACCCCTGCTTTGTTCATGGACTTATCTTTTGTTTACATTTTCTTGATTCTGTTTGCTTTGGGCTGGCGGCTGTGGTATTCTATCACCTCTGTATGTTGGGGTGAAACTCAGCAGAAATGGCTGGTAGGGTATTGTCACCGCCGTCTCCGTCCCGTTAAAATCTGGCAAGTCTCAGAGTACGTTCCAATTCCCGTGCAGTTGAGAGGACTCCCGTCTTTACGTCTGGTCTGGCTCTGAACGTTCACCTTATAAGGGAGTGCGTCAACCCCCGCATGACCTCCCTGCTTCGGCATAGACAACCATGGGACCAGTTCTTTAGGATGACTACACTTTCGGGTTTGGATAGCGGCTCTGAGTTGGCACCCAGTGAAAATAATGAACTCTAAAAATACTAAAAATTCGAGTAAAGTTTCGAGCGGTAGAGGGCGTCGAAGCCGATCCCTAAAACCGGCTCATCCTGCAGTGTACCGGTACAGTCGAAGGAGGCCCAAAACCCGCCCGCCGATGGACCTAAGCGACGGATGGGTACGGGAAGGAGGGCCCATTCCGATCGTCGAATGGTCTCCAAGATTCTGGAGCGCTATGGCGGCCAGGCGGGGTCTCAGATATCTGAGAAGCATGCTAGGTCGCTTGGATGGGCAGGGGGTTGCTGAGGGAGAGTGCGAGTGCGCCTCCGAAGAGCTCAGCCTCAAAGAGACAGCGGTCTCAGGAGTGGGAGACCTCTTCAGTCAAATGGCCTTGGACTGGGGTCGCACCCAAAACGTTTAAAGAAGTCGCTAACCAGGCGGGCTCCATTATCCTGGGTGTCGTGGACCGCAGTAAGGAAGACGGTATGGCACCAAGGATGGATTGGAGCGTGTGGCGGCGGCAATCTATGCCGTCTTCATGAAGGTGATCAGGGATAATCCTGGTCCACCTCCTCGTTGCGAGAGTGCGGGCTGGCACTCTGGCCTCTTTCAGAGGATTTCATGCGCTAACGAGCGGTCGGACACGCTCTATAAAGCGGAGGTTTCCTTGGTGGGCGAGGTCTGGAAGGGTGCCAGGCTCGAGGCCGTGGATAAGAAGGATTTGCCTTTGCGTCCGCGGGCTCGTGTCTGATTCCCTGCGGAGCCCTCCGCCTCCGGATAGATCGAGGCGATCCTCCATTATTGTAATCCGAACCTTCCTACGCACAATCGGAAGGTCGTTCGGTTTGAGCGGTCCGAGGAACCATATCGGCAAGCCCTGATTCTGCTTAACGCGGAGTCCCTCGGCCCTCTCGCTGAGCAATACCAATCGGATGTCAGAGGCAGTGACGCCCTCCTTCCGGTTCGGCCGGAGATGGTGCCAGAAACCTGCGGACCTGACGCCGAGGAAGCGGTGGATGTTATGGAGGCCTTCATGAGCAAGGAGGTAGACTCCGTCAGGTCGGACCCCGACAGCGCTGGGGGAGTCTGGAAGAGATTACTGAGGATGATTATCCTGCAGATCAATCTCCAGCACTCTAAGGCCGCGCCCGCCAACCTGATGCTCCACCTGTGCAAACAGCCCTACATACGGTTGTTAACGTCATTAAATAGTCTCTTGAACACAAAGACTTTGCAGTCGGTGCCTTTCTGGATATAGAAGGTGCCTATAATAACATTCAGCCACAGGCAATAGTCGGATCTCTGGCGGAGCTTGGGGTTGAACCGGGTCTTGTAAGGCTCGTCAACCACTTTCTCTGGGACAGAACTGTCGTGGCGGAGTGGGGCAGCGCCTCCATTCAACGAAGGGTGAGTAGAGGCACTCCGCAAGGAGGGGTTCTCTCCCCACTCCTTTGGGTCGTTATTATCAATGGCCTTCTGAAAGAGCTGGAAAGGGAAGGCTGCACGGTTATTGCTGAGGTTGATGATGTTGATCTCATTGTCTGGGGTAAGTCTTTACGCACCCATTTTGATATCAGGCAGGGTTACCTTAACTTGATCGTCAAATGGTCTACAGGTTGTGGGCTCGCGATCAATCCTAGCAAAATGGAGCTCGTCTTATTTACCAGAAGGTATAAAGTACCGGATGCCCATCCCCCTTCAATAGGTGTGTCCCGCTGGTGCTTTCTGAACGGGTCAAGTATCTAGGTCCGATTCTGGACAGGAAGCTCTCCTGGGCCAAATATTGAAGAAAGGGTGAAAAGGGCTTCGGCTGCGGCGCACTGTTGCCGGAGTGATATTGGCAAGAGATGGGGCCTCTCTCCCAAGGTAAACTACTGGTTTTATGAGACTTTAATTAGGCCTATAATGTTTTATCGAGAGGTCGTCTGGTGGAACTCGCTAGATAGAGTATCGAAGGTTAAGCAGCTAGAGCGGGTGCAGCGGTCCACGCTCATTGGGATCAGTGGGGCGCTTAGAACCACACCCACTCTCGTGCTCAATGTTATGCTTAATGTGTTACCTGTGGACATTGCAGGCAAGGTTGCAGCAGCCCGGATGCAATGGATACAGATTCAGCTCGACTTTTGGGCATACTAGGATTCTTGCCACAATCAACATTAACCCTCCGGAAACAGATTGCTGTCTGCCTGCTCCAGCTCGTGATTGCTCCTTCTCCACTCACATCCCGCGTAGGGATTGGAAGGAGGGTAGCTTGTGGGGCGGTAGGACGGTGAATTTTTTCACGGATAGCTCGAAGCTGGACGGTAAGGTTGGGGGGGGGGGGGGGGGGGGGTCTTCTGCGAGGAACTCTCCCTCAGCCGCAAGTTTACGCTTCCGGACTATTGTGGTGGGTTTCAGGCAGAGGTGGCCGCAATTAAGGAGGCAGGCGATTGGCTACTAACCAATGTAATACCCTCTAGACGGGCTAACATTTATTCGTATAGTTAGACCGCTATTAAGGCCTTAGGATCGCTAATGGTGAGATCAAAACTTGTCAGGGAGTGCCTGATTTCTCTCGCAGCCGCCTCAGAGTATCTCGACGTTAGACTAATTTGGGTACCGGGCCATAGTGACATTGCAGGGAACTGCATGGCTGATGAGCTCGCTCGGCAGGGTACCCTGGAAGTCATTTCTCCATGCAGGGAGAGGGTGGAGTTGCTCCTTTGGTTGCCTACGGACTTCTCCTGGACAGAAGGGCTCTCGGTCGTCTCAGCGAGGGCTGGAAAATTGCCACGACATGCAGAATTGTAAGGGACCTTTTGGCCGAGGGTTGATCGTGGGCGCTCAAAGGAGCTGAGGTCGCTTACTAAGCGGCAACTCTCGACCCTCGTAGGTGTTTTGACTGGGCATTGTCCGTTGGGTATTCATGCGGTTAGGCTGAAGTAGTCTCTGACCCTTTGTGCCGCAGCTGTATGGAGGAGGATTAGGTGGATTTTCTGCTTAGCTGCCCTGCCTTTGCGAGACTGAGGTTCAAGTACCTAGGCTCGTACTTCTTTAGGACTCCAGAAGAGCTTTCTGGGGTGGAGATTAGTAGTTTGCGTGACTTCATTCGGGGCACGCAACGTTTCTCAGGTTAATCGTTCCTGACTTTCCGATTCACGTTACCGTTCATAAATTAGGTGGTATCACAACGGACTCCTACTATGTCTAAGTGAGTTCCCTTTGGGGAACTACCACAGTAACCTAACCTAACCTAACCATTAGCGCAATATCTTACGATTGTATCTTGATTCTTGGTTTTAAATAAGAACGACTTTAGTTCAGCTAGTTTGCTGCAAGCACCAACGAAATTAGTAGCGTTATCGCAAAAGATATCAGAGGGTAGCTCTCTTCTTCCGATCATACATTTCAGTGACGCCAAGAATGCGTCGGTGGATAGGTCCGATACAAGTTCTATGTGGACCGCCTTTGTCGCTAGGCAAACGAAGATCGCAATGTACGCCTTATCGGGTGTTTTGCCTCGAATGCGCAAATATACGTTGACTGGTCCACAAAAATCGATACCGCAGCGAGCAAAAGGGCGAGATGGAGTCAACTGCTCGACTGGCAACTGGCCCATTACTTGGTTCATTAACTTTGGCTTGTAACGTATATCCAAAATTGAAGCCTTGTTAGTGCTACGAGTGCCTTGGGTTCTGAGTGATAGTGTTTCAAGTGCAGATGGCGCACGAAGTGCATGACAAACTCGCATTTGTTTGGCAACAACATCGGGTGTTTCCTTTCGTTTGGGATGTCTGCTAATTCTAATCGACCTCCAACCTTAAGTATTTGGAATCCTTCGGTATACTCAATAAAAGGGTTAAGGTAACGCAGCGGACCATTTACCGTGAGCTCTCTTTGTTAAAGATGAATGTCATTAGCAAAATGTATTTGTTGTATGTTCCAAGTTATGCACAGTAAGGCATGATGCAACTGTTGCGGTGAATGTGTTGATGAGTCATTCGATTTGGCTTTATGTCGTAATTTATTGACGAAGCGAAACATCCAAGCTATTAATCGAATGCTGGTAGTGTAGTTACTCGGCTGGTTTATGATTTCCAAAATATAATTGGTACTAACAATTGAATTGAACGCTGACTTTCGTTTCTCGCTTTCGAAAACTTTCATGTCTTTGTTTTGTTTGAAATGAAAAAATAAAACAATCAAGATTTTAATTCCACTGTGGTCCAAGTGTATTTGTAATTGAAGAGTCTGCGTTTAGCTCATTTGCGGAATCGTTCCCTAATTCTAACTGTTCTGTTACCTCTTGCTTTATCCGTGAAAGTTCGGCTAGAGAATTAGCGTCATACAGTAGGTCGGCTACGTAAAATGATGTCCTCACAATTTTTGATCCAATTGTAAATTGATCGGAATGCTGTTCAGCTAGGCACAATAGACTCCGTATAGCCAGATATGGAGCAGAAGCCATTCCATACGTTACTGTATTTAACTGGATGTTACTTATGTACTGGAACTTTCGATCGTCTTCGTGCAAATCTAAAGAGTCGGAAACGAAGAAGAAGAAGAAAAAGTTCGGATTGAATTGTAGGACCAACCATTTGAACATCGTTTAATGATTTTTGAGATGTGGTTCGACAAGACGCGTCAAATACGACTCGAAGCTTTGTTGTTGTACTTGTTGGCTTTAGCACGCAATGATGTGGAATATAATAGTGTGGTTCGCTGATGTTTGGATCTTTTACAACGCTCATATGCCCCAAACTCTCGTATTCCTTCATAAAGTCTACGTATTGCGCCTTCAATTGTGGCGATTTTGCTAATCGATGTTCCTGTGCATTGAATCGTCTTAATGCCGTAGTGTACGAATTGCCAAAGCACGTCGGATTATCTTTGAAAGGTAATTTGACGACTATTCCGCCACAGGGTTTTCTTCACACTGTTTTATTGTATATCTGATCGCAACTCTGTTGTTCACGAGTACAAACCTCTGGGGGCGTGAACACTTCCTCCAACTTCCACAACGTTTCCGCTGAAAATAAACAAGATGGTTTAGATTTGTTTATACTGCCCGCTCGGTAACGTCCAGAAACAACCCATCCCAAAAGGGGTTTTTGCAAAATGGGCAAGTGAGACCCGAGTTGGATTTGGCCGAGAGAAAGCAGACTGAAGAATGTTTCTGTACCCAGCAACATGTCGATTTTTTTGGGGACATAAAACTCATCATCAGCTAGTATATTCCATGTTGAAATTTCGATTTCAGGATCTGGTTGATAGACAATGTGTGATGTAATGCAGAACGTTAATGGAAGTTCGAACCCGGTAATTTGCGACTTGATCTTAGTTGAGGTTTTGAATTTAATGTTCGTTGACGACGAACCGATGTTATGGATTTCTATGGTTTGCTTATTTCGTGGCAACAACCTTTTTGAAAGATCCTCTGTGATAAAATTAACTTGCGAACAGGAATCCAGCAGTGCTGTACCCAATCTGTAACTACCCGTTGCGTCACGAACGAAGATCTGTGCTGTTGCAAGAATTACGTTATCCAACGACGAACTATTCATGTGTGTATGCACGGCTGCCTCTTGCGAAGTGGATGGCTGAGTTGCAGCGTGCAAACCTGGCGTAGAACTGCGATGGAATAAACTGTGGTGTTGTCTTGCACAAACCTTGCACCTGAGTAATGATGGACAATGAGCTACTTGGTGTCATTTCGATAAGCAATTGATGCAAAACCCCATTTTCTTTGCATGGTCGAAGCGTTGAGTGATGTTTAGCGACTTGAAGCGTTCACAAGGCGAAACCTTATGGTTGTTGCCGGTGCAGAATTGGCACGATATGGTAGAGCAGGGAAATATACTGCCTCTTTGGTGACTCCTTGATTTCGAAGTTGTATGTTTGCTGGCGCCTTGAGAGGATGAAGTACTGGTGTGCGTGCTGTCGAGAGATTCTAAGTATTGACAGTGTCTTTCCAAAACTGCTACACAACCCTCCATGACGGCAACGTTTTGAAGTCTAGCGATTCCTTCCACTTTTTGTTGTTTGTTCATCAGACTTCTGCAAAACTAAATGAATTATCATGGCTTGAGCTTTTTGCCTGTCACTCCCTAATGACGTCAAAGACCCATAAATAGCTGAAGCCTTATCTATAAGACTTCTCAGCTGAATGTCATTTGGTTTCGTAATCGCTGGCAAATCCAATAATGATGAGATGCTTTCCAAAAATATCTGCGTTTTGTTATCATACCGAACCTTCGACCGCTCTAAAGCCTTTGGATAATTTTCATTTGTCACCTGAAGCGCATCTACAGTTTCTAAGGCTTGACCTTGGAGACAATTTCGCAAATGGTTAAATTTTTCAATATTTGTTACATTTAACTCGCGATCTATTATTTGCTTGAAAGAGATAATAAAGTTTTGATAATTCGAATACTTGCCATCAAAGGTAGGAAGCTTGAGCCGTGGAAGCTTTGAACTCGATTGTATCACGCAAGTTGTATGCGAAAGCGAAACATTGTTATCTTCTACCAGCTGCGATTGTATAACCAATTTAGTTGTGATGTAAAGCTCTTCCAGGTCAGCGCGTCCCCCATCCTCAGCATCTAATCTTTCGATTTCAGTTTGAATTGAAAGAATCTGTTTAAAATATGATTCAAGGATACCCAAGCGGCATTTGTATTCGGCAACTGAAAGAATCTTTCCACCTGATCGCAGGCTAGCTTCGATGACATTCTTAATGCGCGTAATATTTTTCTTTGTACTGGCGCGTTGTTGTTTCAACTCGTGCAAAGACATTGTGGATTTAACTTACGCGAATTAAAGCTTCAAGTATACAGTTAGGTAACAAATAGTTAAAAAAAAAAAAAAACTATATCTCAAGAGTCGTATCAAATCAGGTGCATATGAACATGCAAATAATTGTTCATATGTACATACGTAAACGGCGAATATGTGCTGCAACCAGTGGCGGCGACGACGACGAAGCTGCAACAAGCAGGCGTGTTGTAATGTGTGCGAGCGACAAATCGATGATGTCCAACGATGGTGGTATCCAGTGAGGCAGTCCAAAGCTGGCCACCAAATTCCAAACGATGATGTGTGAAATCAAAACTAAACAACTTACTCGTGTCCCACGTTGGACGCCAAAAAATGTAGGGACACAAAGCGTTTTTTGTATCCGCGTAAATTTCCAAAAAGCAAAACTGCTAGCAAGTAGCAACAACGATGAAAGGTTATAAGGACCAAGTAATGATTCGATGAGGTGGTCAACTTTAAGACTAATTTTATTTTCAAACATTTCCTCCTTAAATACTATTTTGATCTATAAATTAATTCCGCTAATCTCATAATACATTCCTAAATTCTTATTGTATTAATATATACATATGTAAGTTATGTGCCAATAACAATTCAAAGGTGGATAATCCGAATACATACTAAACGCTAATTCTGCTTATTTTAAGTGCTAGTAGTTCAAAAAGGAATACCAAAAAAATGGGACTGCAACAATGCTGATATGCTAAGCTAAGTACAATGCGTACAAACAAAGATACATATATTCGTATAATTGCGTGAGCAAAGCATAGCGGGAGCTTATACATATGTACATTGCAAATGCAGGCAAACAAATATGTATGTATAAATGCAAGTACAAATATCCACTGCTTATTTTAGGCATATAATTAGTAACTAAGTCACGTATGTAAAATAACATATGATCGTAGAATGCACCGGTTGGCAATCGGTGACCCAACACCACATATGGGCGGTCTGTGGGAGGCTGGAGTAAAGAGATTTAAATCACACTTCCGTAAAAATCGCTTCGGGTTTCAAATACACATTTGAGGAATTTACATTACTTTGCACAATAGAAGCATAATGCAAGCGTGCCTCACCTCAATTCTAGACTTGCGGCGATCGCGAAAATTGAGTCCGATGGTCGGCTTCACCTGGTCCGCGCGCTAATCGACCAATGCTCTATCAACACCATCATCCACACCGTCAAGGAGCAGACGAGCGCAGTTCCCACGACAGTCGGTTCTACGATACCGGAACGACCCGGATCTATATCCGGCCAAGGACTGTCACTTCAGAGCATTCCCCAAAATTTGATGGGGAATGTAGAATCATGCGGCTGGTAGACCCGCCTAATGGTAAGTGGGAAGCCTCCATTAGCCATTGGAGAACTACTGGTGAAGGCGACCATATTTGGGTTGGTAGTCTCGGGGGCCCACCAGAAGTAAAGCTGTTTCCAAAAATATAAAATATAATTGATATAATCGTGAAGAGAAAAAATGTAACCTTAAATTAAGGAACTGGAATAAACGTATAAATTACATTAAACGGCCATTCCTTTCATCCAGGGTTCTCACAAACCTTTTGTGACTTTCCTTCAATAACTAAATGCGAAATGATATCGCGATGAGCGATCTGCGCTTCCTGAGACCGATGGATGTTTTTTGTAAATTTTCTTCGTAATTTAAGTACTTATTTAAAATGCTTTAAAACCAAAAATTGTGCTACTAACATTAATTGCAATGTATTTTCATTCAGGCTAACGTTGTGTCGGCTGGTGCGCTCCACTTCAAATACTGGCCGGTATGTTTAAGCCCGTGTCCTATATTAATGTTCTACTGGGTAGTGTTCACCTATTTGCGAACACAAAGCAGTGGGTTCGGTGACGACCAGGAGATTTTCCCTACGCCATTCCATTTTCCGCGGCCGAGAAGAGTCTACCAACCCTTTTGCCGATCACCCCCTTTGCCTGCCAGGGCATCATCACCAGCCTTCGCAAACGTATACCGAAATAAAACGTAAGTTATTTATTTTTGAATTGTAAATCAAAAGAAACAATTTTATATATTTAATAAATTGATTTATTAAACATCGACAACTGTGTCAGACGTACACAGGTGGCAATCTATCACTGCCTCCTTTAGACACTATGTACTGTCCATTAAATGGGCAAGAGATGTATGTATGTTGGCATGGCCATCAAAATTAAAAACACCCTTTCAGTTGATATAAATTTATTTTTAAATGCTGAAAAATTTTACTTACGGTACTGTATTGTTTTTAAAGTTTTAGCACCTAACGTTCGAATGCCAAATATATAAATTCTGACAATGTTAAGCCGTATATTGAATGGAGCAGATTACAAGTGTCGATAGCTTTAAAATTTTGCAAACTGTGTCACAGTATCGACAATATATAAGTGACAAAAATTAAATAATTGATTTTAATGTACCAAAGTGTTTATAAATATACAAAAAATTATAATCCTATGAACATTCTTCTTGACTCTTTCGGACGCATCGTGCAACTTTTCTTTTAAATTCTGGATACAACTCTCTCCACTCCTTAGCAGCATCAACATTTGCTGGTGACTCATCATTGGGATCAGCCAGCATTGATATCACAGATATCAAAATAGTTTCAACGGTGTGTACTGGCAACCAACGTTCAGATGCTTTCTCGTAACCCCATTTATCATCACCTGGTTCATGCAAAATGGAAATACAAACATCACCATTCTTTTCAATATTGGGATGCCAAATTTCCGTAACAAACTTCATTCGTGGAGGACGTAGAGGGTATTCTTTCGGAAAATACAAATGTGCTTTGAAAAAGCCGCCTTCGCTGTAAATATAAAATAAAGATACGATTAAGATTAAATGCGTGTATTAAAATATATTTTATTTATTCTAGTAGGGTAGCTTTACTAAAAATTAAAGCGATTTCCAAAACCAAAAACCAGAAAACAACAATCGCGCTGTAAAAATTAAAATATTAGGTCAGAGTACAAAGAATGTACTCGATTAGCAAAATAACGCATCAATTTCCTTTAGATGCAAAAGCAGTCCTGTTAGGATCTTTCATGAAACAAGCGATTTGTTTAGTGCTATTTAAGAACGGAAAATGGTTGCGCTGGCAAATTTTAGGTTGATAATTTAGATACTAAACTAAAATTTCCCATGCATTTTCTTATGGTTCATCCACAATAGTGCAGTTTTTCCCAGGGACGGTAACGGCTATAATATTTTGCAATTTTTAATTCTTCTATCATATTTGCTCGCTATTTTTAAACTTTTATTATTCATATTTTAATTTTTCCTTTTATTTTTTAGGAAGTTATTGAAAAAACAACAATGCTAGTAATTGTAGCTATTTTAAAGAGCACCACATCTTCTCATCAGACTTCTTCCGTGGAGATCGAACCCCCATCCTCCACGGTAAACTCGCAGTCCCACTCCTTAAGACAATCGCTTTAACCGCTTGTACTAAATAAGCCGTGTGTACTATCATCTTCCTATTAGTAGACAAATAGACAAGGGGAATTCATACAAGGTGGAAACATAATACACTCAATTTAAGAGACTCATGGTAAAGGAGAATATAGACATGGAAGCTATTAGATTTCGAGAACAGATGTTTTAATAACACCTTGTTTGAATTACCTGACATACTGATTTTTACCTCTTGTACTATTTTTCCATTCCGTGAATCAGAACGCTAATGCCGCAAATTTGCATACTGACTTCTAACGAAACAATCTTTAATAGATTTCTCAGCGACAAAAAGAAAATAGTATTTTGTACAGGGCTATTAGGTGTCGCAACCAGATATGGTAATATAGGTTTTTATTAAAAAAATAAATAAATATCAAACTTAAAAGTGTTCAAAGGTCCCACACTTTTTTCAATTTTCCATCTTTTACCGGACATCTAAGAGCAACAGTTAATAACTTTGAAGCTTCAAATGAAAAATAAAATGGAATGACAAAGCTCGCCGTTATGACAGATGTTATGATAATGACAACTGTTATATTTGACACAGCACAATCCGAAAGATCCAAATGCCATTGTTAGCTTTTGACTTTCCGAACCTAGGACGTCTAGTGGAGGTCACTTCAATATAATATCAATATTATGCTCTACCCTCGGACTGGGACCTGTATGAAGTAGGTCTTAGAATCTATAGAACTGAGGTTAGGAACTCATGAAGGAACTTCTGCGAAAGCGGCGAATTCTTTCGAAATCCCTCAGTGTACCTGAGGGATGGGGCAGGGAATTGGAGTATCAGCTGGAGGAGCGTCGCCTGTTGTGGGTGATCAATTCTTCACAGCTCTTCTGGTCGTCGGGACCCGAAGGTGTAATAACGTCGCAGCTTCAAAAGGCAATTAAGATTGCAGGTCGCTGGCTTGGCCGGATTTATATGGGCTGTTTACGAATGGGATACATTGTTGTTGTATAGTATGAACGCCACTTGTTGATTAGTGTACGAATGAAATCTACACTCGGTCATCGCGCTTCACCGGGTTAGACAAGCACCTTACGGTCGACCAGAGCTTGCCCACAGCCATAGTCAGGTTACTGAACCTAAGATGCTCCTCCCACTTGTCCCGCTTATTCTTGTTCAAGAGCAGCCGCTTCGGTCGGGAAGTTCGGACGGATTTCCGAAATACTACCGGTCTGGATGCAGCAAGCAGCTGCTGTCGCGACCACCGTGCGGAACTTAGATTTTCCCGTGCGAATATCAACTGGAGTGGAAAGAGCACTGAAGGCGTCCTCAGTTAACTCTGCGAAACTAATTGAATCAGACTTTTCGAAGTTGACAAAGGTTCGACGGCTCGCAGAGACAAAGTCGGTAGGTCTAACAATCAAGCAGGTGACAGGGGGTATATAAACATTAAATATTTCGAGCTCGACAAGGTTAGTATCCCTGCGGTCGATGTCGTTTTCGATAAGACGATTCTGCTATTTTGGGATGTTGGGATCAATGACCTACTGTTGCGACTAGAGCGGGAAGACTGCCAAGTTATTGCATACGCTGATGACTTGACGCTCAAAATCAGAAGAAAGTTTTTCGGTACCTTGTGTGGGCTTAGGCATAGATATATAAGTGTGGTTAGCAGCTAATCTCGTAGCTGTGGGCTAACTGTTAACCCTGGAAAAGACGAACTCGTTCTATTTACCAGGAAGTACAAGTTTCATAGCTTTCATCTGCCTTCGCTGGGTGGCGTTCAGCTCGTACTTTCGGATATCGTTAAGTATCTGGGTTTAATTCTGGATAGGAAAAACAAATGCATAATAGTTATTTTCATTGCTGGCATAAACAAAGGTGGTGTGAAACCGCAAAAACTATTATGCACATTGAAATGAATTAGCTCAAGTAACTCAGGGCAATTAATATAGCTATGAATAAGGTCATAAACAAACATCAACGACTAGACAGTTCTCCTAGTTTCGAGCAAGAGTAAGTTAATGAGTTTACATCGGGCAGTATAAGGGAGAGGCAGGGAATAATTTAGAAGAAATGTCGCAAAACGCATAATCTTTTTTGAACTTGTTTGATCCTACTATCATAAAACTGGGCCTGGACTGAATGCCTGGACTGAATTCCTGGACCTCAACTGGAAAAGAAACGCTTGAGATGTTAACCTCAGGCTAATCACCAAGGTGCAAAGATCTAGTATGATCTGCATAAGCGAATCAGTAGGAATAACAGACAGAAATTTGTCAGTCACAGTAGATCATAGGGTAAGTGTTCTGCAACATTCCCACCCCCGTGAATCACTTCGATTCACTAACATCGAGATCCAGAACGGACAGCTTGGACACCGCACGGCGCTTAACTCCAGACGTTGTTCGCACATCGACTTGTCGAATCTTACCGTCTCGACCAGGGTACAACTCGATTATTTCCCCGCGACACCATTCTCTTCGTAACATGTTAGGATCGCAGACGAATACCAAATCGCCTTTCCTCAACGGTTTCGTTCTGTGGCACCATTTTACGCGGCGTGTTAATGTTGGCAAGTACTCAGATATCCAACGTTTCCAGAAATGGTCCCTGAGGTGGCGAGCAAAGTGTCACTGTTGGCGTATGACACATGCGTTGGCTACGTCTTCGTTCATACCGGGCGTATTCGCCGTATTGGCTGATCCCAACAAGAAATCGTTTGGCGTCAACGGTTGTTGGCATACGGTGATCGGCAGGCGATTAAGCGGGCGGGAGTTTACCACGTTCTTTGCCTCGATTAAGAAACAGTTTAGTGTATGCTCCTTTGGAGAAACCTCTTTGAGCGTCTGGCGCAGGACTCTCTTAACGCACTGGACCATACCCTCCCATGCTCCTCCTTCGGCTGGGTTATACGGTGACTTGAAGACCCAGTCAACACCTCTTTTCGACAATTCGCCTTGGATTCGCACACAATCGAAAACTTCGTCGAACCGCTTTGCTTCGTTGTTTACTCCTATGAAGTTTTTCCCGTTATCAGATCGCAGTAGCGTAGGTATACCGCGACGATTTACGAAATTACGAATAGCAATTATACAGGAATCGGTGCTGAGGTCATGCGCTATCTCTAGGTGAACCGCTCGTATGGTGAGGCACGCACCTTTTCTCCGTGCTTCTTCGCACGGTGACGTTCAATGGGCCGAAGTAGTCCAGGCCAGTATAGGTAAATGGCCTTACGTACGGAGTGACTCTGTCTGCTGGAAGAGGTCCCATCAGTGGCGGTATTGGGACGGTCTTGCGTAAGCGACACACTTGACAGTTGGAGATAACACTACGTAGAATCCCTCTCAAGCGCGGCATCCAGTTGATCTGTCGAATAGCACAAATCGTTGCTTCTGTGTTCTGGTGGGCCATAAGAACGTGATGGTGCGCAGTCACTAGTTTTGAGAAGATGTGGGTTGATGGCAGTATTATTGGGTGTCGTACGTCCACAGGGAGGAGGCTTCCAGCATCGATGCGTCCACGTACGCGTAAAACACCTTCGTCATCGAGGTACGGCGAGAGTTGCAGCAATGGACTTTGGCGGGACAATTCGTGCCCGTTGCGGATTTGCTGGATTTCTATTTCGAACGATACACCTTGCACGATTCGGCAGAGAAGATTATTTGCAGCTTTGATATCACTGGCGGTCAGTCCGTATGGCTTTAGCATCTCATTTCGGCAGCATAGATAAGTAAATATCATAACCCAGGCTATGGTTCTTACCAACCTGTTGAACGAAGAGAAACGATTAAATTGGATGAAATCATTACTTACGATGTTCAATGCGTATTTTTGCCTAAGCTCAACATCAACATCTTCGTCTAAAATGTCAATGCCATCTTCACAGGGCCAGGCAGCTTCATTCTCACGTAGAAATTGTGGGCTAAGTGTCCACCGGGCAGTTGGACCAAACTGGATTTTGTTGTTGAAGCGTGTAGCCTCGTCAGCGACATTTTCCGTTGTGGGTATCCATCTCCATTTGGAGACACTCGTTGTGGCTAAGATTTATGCAACCCTGTGCTGGACAAAGGGGTTGTGTCGGCGATGTTTGCTTCGGAGCCACTTAATGACTGTCTTCGAGTTGCTCCACAGGAAACACTTGTCAATATTGACAGCATGCTTCTCACGTATAGTCTGCATTAAGCGTGACCCTAATACGGCTGCTTGTAACTCAAGCCTTGGCACGGTAAATGGCTTCAATGGCGCGCACTTAGATTTCGCGCAGATCAGTGTAACCTCTAATTCTCTGCGGTCGTTTTGAGCTCGTAAATACGCAACGGCAGCAAACGCGTTCTCGCTGGCATCCGCGAAAATATGGAGCTGCAAATTTTTTGGTATGCCATTGCGGAAATAATATCTCGGTACGGCAAAGTCGGGCAGGTTCGGTAACTGCTTCCGCCACTTCTCCCACATTTCTGCGATGTCTGCACATAATGGTTCGTCCCAACTAGCCTCATGCCGCCACACCTCCCTCATCACGAGCTTAGCACCTATTACGAAATGGGCCAGTAATCCTAGTGGGTCGAATACCGACATGACTACACTGAGCAACTCTCTCTTTGTGGGACGCCTGGTGCCTCTCAACACAGCTTCGCTAACGTTGTTGAATTTCAGATTAAAGTTGAATAAATCTGTTGAAGATTGCCAAAATAGACCACGAACTCTTTCAGCAGACACACCTTCCTTCTTATTAAGAACCTTGGTGGCATCGATGCCATCCAAGGCTACAACCACTTCTGCACAATTTGACGTAAAGTTGCGGATCTCGAATCCAGCTTTTGGCTGTATGGCCTTTACCCTGGTAGCTATGTCGATAGCTTCCTTCGGCGTGTCGAAACTATCTACAAAATCGTCGACGTAATGGTAGTCCACAATAGCTTTGATGGCACGGGCAGTGGTGCGATTATTGGTACTGCGTTCCAAGGCATTTTGTGTTTTGACGTAATGCGCGTCGCAGGGCGAACAAGCAGCACCAAACGTCATAACACACTTATCGTAAATGTTAGGCTGTTTTTCGCCGTCTTCATCTCGCCACAGAAAACGCTGGGCACACCTGTCATCTGGGCGAATGAGTACTTGGTGAAACATCTCCTTGATGTGACCACATACCCCTATGGCTCCTTGACGAAAGTGGAGAAGGATTGACGGCAACGATCTATATTCTTGCGGACCTTTGAGCAGATAACGGCGCAATTTCGCTGGTTTGTTCGCATTGACCACGGCAAAGTGTGGCAGATACCAAGAACGTGGCGTTGTTAAAACGGTTTCAGACGGTGCAAGTTTACAAGCGTAACCCTTCTCAACATAGGATTGTATCATCTGCTTGTAGCTGGAGGCGAAATTTGCGTCGCGGCTCATGTGCCTTTCAACACTCACCAGTCTCTTGAACGCCACAGGGTAGCTGTCGGGTAGCTTGATGTCATCTTGTTTCCATAAGAGAACGTGGAGAAGGATTGACGGCAACGATCTATATTCTTGCGGACCTTTGAGCAGATAACGGCGCAATTTCGCTGGTGTGTTCGCATTGACCACGGCAAAGTGTGGCAGATACCAAGAACGTGGCGTTGTTAAAACGGTTTCAGACGGTGCAAGTTTACAAGCGTAACCCTTCTCAACATAGGATTGTATCATCTGCTTGTAGCTGGAGGCGAAATTTGCGTCGCGGCTCATGTGCCTTTCAACACTCACCAGTCTCTTGAACGCCACAGGGTAGCTGTCGGGTAGCTTGATGTCATCTTGTTTCCATAAGAGAACGGTTTGGAATCTCATACCCACACGACGGGTAGTTGATTTCAGGATGGCTCTTGCTCGAGCGTCATCATCGCTCTCGATTGCCGGTGCGGCCCTAGCCCCAAAACTTTCAAGCTCGTAAAAGTTGGCGACTATGCTATGTAATGTCTGGTCCGGATTGGCGTTGACGAAAAGGTATGTAGATGGTTTAGGCAGATCGTAGCTGGTTGGACCGAACACCACCCAACCTAGTTCAGCGTTAGCAGCGAATGGTCCATTCTTCCGCATTGCGATGGTTGTGGATGCTAAACCCAAATGGCAGTTGTCTACACCGATGAGCAGTCTCGGTACCACCCCAGTATGCGGCTGCAATGGTAACTGGCGTACACGTTTGTCATCACACAGCAAGTCAGATGTGCTTAAGCTTTGCGATGGCAGTTGTAGATTCTTCACGGCGTATACATTTTGGAGCTTATGACGTTTCTCCATTCCAGCACCACTAATGAACAGGTCTACCATTATTGCTTGTTCTTGGACAGCATGCCCACCGAACCACTGGACGTTCAGACGGTTAGGTCGTCCGCGCAGATCTAACTCCTTGGCGAGAGTATCATCAAGTGTCTAGGCGGCGTTGTCTTCCATACAAAGTAACTGGAAGTATGCGGAATAAGAGCTTACTTTGCGCGATGTTGGTAGCGCAGCTTAAAACTGCAGCTCCTGAATCACTTGGCGACTGATGCGGCGCTGGCTGTGGTAAGGAGCACGAACTGTAGTTTTAATGGATGGCGATTGTTGCATGCGATCCCGTTGATCTTCATGCAGCAGATGATGGTGAACTCTTTTGCACCCGTCGATGCCGCATTCTTTCTTCTGCCTGCAGTTGCGTGTGATGTGACCGACGTTCAGGCAACCAAAACACAGGCGGTGTCTTTACTTCCGACCATCTTTTGGACACTGGCTCATTCGCAAACCTTTTGCAGGCTGGTACTCTGTGCTGCCCCTGGCAAATTGGGCACTTCTGCGTCGAGTGTGTTTCTTCAACGTGCAGAAGTATTCGGCGTTTTGGTTCACGTGCAGGAACCTGACTCTCGTCGTGAATGGTACAGATAATGTTGGCTAGTAAGGTAAGCCACTAACTAAAGTGAGTTGCTGTAGCACGCGGTTGTACAGTGGCGGCATATCTACCCCACTCGATGCGCTTACTCATGGCAGCTTTGATATAAGCACATCGAGTAGCATTGGGTTTGATAAATGATGTTCTGTATTGGCTGTTTGCAGAAATGCACAAATATTCTTTACCTTAATCGCAAAAGGTACTAGCTTACTTAAGGAACTCTCAGAAATCGGCCCAATCTCTTTAACTTGTAGCAGCTGGCTACGAATGAGCTGTTCCGGACGACCATATCTGAACTTAAGCTGTTCTATATTGCAAACCACATTGTTGGGGTGGATCAACAATGACTTCACTGTTTCGCGAGCATCACCCTTTAAACATTTTTGCAGCCGCTGGTTATTGTCAAAATTACTATAACCATAAGCTGCCGTGGACTCGTTGAAAGCTGTGTAGAATACGGGCCAGTCGTCGGGCCGACCACCAAACTCTGGCAGGTCTAACAGCTTTCGTGGCATGAACGTATTATGTGGCGAATAAGTCATACTGTAGCTATTACCGGCACTGGCACTACTAGGTGGTACTGAAAAATTTGGCGAATGTGAAACGAACGATGACAACGCGTCATTTGTATATGGCGCACTGTACAAATTGTTTACCGCTGGCTGTGTACTGCAACTTACTGGATGTGTTGCCGAACTGTAACGGACTTCGGTAAATAGCAAGCTCGTGCTTGAATATACGCTACTTTGTTCTGTTACTAACGGTGGCGCAAGCGTCGACTGCGGCGGTGCTAACTGCGGCTGCGAAACTACTCTGCTGGCGTATGTTACGGCTGAATTGTTTCTGTACAGCGCTGCTCTGAGGACGTCGTTTTGTTGGTCACGATCCCGTAACTGTACCTGCGTAGCTTGCAAGTGGGCTTCCAACAATGTTAAACGTTGTTCCATGGCCTGGAGATCTGTAGCTTGATTGGATGACATACTCGTTATGATGTTAGCGGGAGCTCCAATGGCACTGGCATTCCTGGCGGGCTCGGCAATAGATGTATGGGCTGTTCGGCGGCTGTTGTGTCCATGGCTGGGACAGTGATTATAGTCGCACCTACTGGCTCTTCGGCGATTGACGTTTAGGCAACTGAGTTTGCGTTCATCCTCCTATGGCTGGTGACCGCTGGCAATTCCCTTTGTGAATTCAGGCGCGGACTCCTTCGGGGTGGAGTACGGTACATAAATGTTCAAACTGGGCGGCAATAAATCCAAGGAACAGCAAAGTAAAGATGTTCTCGATGACCGAAACAAGCAAATTTAACGCATAGTTATTATGCACAATGAAAATGAAAATCTCTATAATTTTACTTGAAATTATCAAACGTATGGTTTATTTTGCTATGTTCTCGCTCCGGTTGCTGGCCAACGAATAAAATCGGGTTAGCGAAGAGCGAAGAACCAGCGTAATAACTGTGAATTCAAATATAAACTTAAAACTGTAAATTTGTATGTATGTATGTATATAACTTCAATTTATACATAAACGAATAAGCAAACAAAGCAAATAGAATCAGTAGGAATAACAGACAGAAATTTGTCAGTCACAGTAGATCATAGGGTAAGTGGCCGTTCCGCAACATCCGACCAAGGACTGTCACTTCAGCAGCGTTGCCCAAAATTTTATGGGAAGGTTTTATGCTGTTACAAAACCAACAACAAATCCTTGAACGCTATTCTTGATATTTTTCCTTTAGGTTTGGCAGGACAACAGGTGGCAGCGATGACCGTAGCTCGCTGACCTAACAATAGCTAGTGCAGGTCTGATAAATAGCATAACGTGGCGACCTATGCTATCGCTTGCATCAGACCACCTACCCATAGTCATCACGATTGACAGACCTGTAGTGCGATTCACTAACTTTAAACGGTACTACAATTGTTATTTTTAGCGGCAATATTTGCCGTTTGCACTAACGATTGTTCGATTCACTAACTTATTCTTAACGACACTTAACAGCTGTTTCGTTGTATTTATTCAAAGTGATAAAGAGTGGCATTTCTGTCAAACTAAATGTCAAAATGAGTCAAAAGCACAAAGAGGACTAGAGAAAAAACAAACGAATACATGCTAGCACAGTGAACGGAGCAAATTTTTGGCGTGAGTTGAAAATATTTGAATAACGTAAGTAAAATAAATCATTAATATAATATAATTTATAATTTTGTATATATTGTTTTACATAGAATGACGACAACTAGTGTTAAAGGCCGTGCAACTTAACTGTATGACGGATTTTTTGCTTGAAAACCCGGGGTTAGCCGGATCTAGGTTCCAGAAGCTACACGGAAAGTTTGAATGCGACAAGAGGTGGAAGGAATTGCCGATAATTTTGAATAGTCTTGGCGGAGCAGTTAAGACTGTCGATCAATGGCACACGGTAAGCAAACATTGTTGAATTACTTCATATATTCTAATACAAACACTTTTTCCCCAAAACAGGTTTGGCGGGTTCTCAAGAGTAGAACCAGCATCAAGGCGCCAGACCGCCGAAGTAAGCTGGCACCACCTCGACTTGCGGTCATCGGCATTAAACACCCCTGCCAGAACACCACGCAGGAGTTTAAAGAGGAAACGTGCGAAAGAGGACCGCGACGCACGTACAAAATTTTCGGAGATCGCTGAAAAACAAGCAGATGCTTTAAAGGCAAATTGCTTTCGAAGTTACAGTGTAATGTTTTTTCTACCTTTCTGTTTAGAATTCTCTTCTTATAGATGTTAGCTGAATCTAACAAACAAAGTGTCGAAGTTGCCAAACAACAGGCATAAACTTTAAAGGTTTGTAATATTTGCCTAGCACGCATACATTGGGTATTATATCTTTTTTCATTCCCTTAATAGATCTTAGCCGAATCCAGCACAGCGCGTGTCGCTGTTGAGAAAAATATGGTGGAGGCAATAACCACTTTGGGGGAAGGGTTAAAAGCAACGGCAGATGCTTCCAACAATCTAACAAATGCCATCTACCGCGCGAATTAATTTTAATTTTTTTATATTATGAATAATATTTGTTTGTACCTGAATTCATGTTTTATCTTCTTTAATAATAAGTAAGCTTAAGTTATAAGTTCGAAGTGCTTTTAATATTAATTTAGTATACAATGAATTTAATCCTGTTTTTTTTTTAATTTTTGTGATAATTTATATTGTTATAGTGAAATTGAATTGAAGTGAATTTTTTTGATCATAATGTACAATTTCATTCAGTTTTAATTTAATGAACTTTTTTGAAGTGGCGATTAGTTCCATGTTTTATATATTTTATATAGTGATTCAAATGTGATAAAATATGTATACATATGTACAAATGAATTTCCAAACTTGGATTTAATATCTCCTGAATTAAAGTACTTTATACTCGTATGTAAGACTGGATAGAAAATGCTATCTCAATTTTTATACAAATATATAAAAATAAAAATGAAACCATAAATATTTTGCAAAACATTAAACGTAATAATTTTACTTTTATTGAGAATTATTGAGCATGAATGTAAAAAAGTATTTAGGTAAAAAAATTTGCAATTAGTCGCTCTTGGATGCGTTTTGCAATTAAGGATGGCGCATCTTGCGCTAAGAAAATGCTGAGCGACTCTTCCCCGGGCACTTCTATTTGCTCATCTAAACTAATGTTGTGCAGCACTGTGCACGCATTTACTACTTTTCCTGTAAATCCGGGATCATACAAAAGAGTTCTTTGTTTCGATAAGCATCGCCAAGTTCCTTTAAGAACACCAAAAAGTCTCTCAACTGGGTTGCGTGCTTTGCACAATGCCACGTTATAGCGGTATCTCGGGCTTCATTCTGGTTGGTTTGTTAGAGGAGTCATCAGCCACGGTTCCAATGGATACCCAGAATCACCTACAGACATTTTCAATTTCAAATTAATACTTTTTATTTAGTAGGATTGATTTAAAAAAAACTCACCAATGAGAAACATGTTCTGACTTCCGTTTTCAAAATACCGCTGCATAACTCTTCGCGCGGCGGACGAGCTCCAAATGTAGGAATCGTGCCGTGCCCTCGGAAACCTGGCTTTCACATTCAAAAATTTTAAATTTGGATCACATATCTACATATAAATAAAAAGAAAATTATACTAGTAATTTTGTATTTGAAACATTGGTAAAACTTTGAATTTACCATTTGCACATTAATTGAATGGTAGCTATGGCGGTTGGCATAAGCCTCCTCATGATTCTTTGGCGCCAAAATTGAAATATGAGTGCAATCGATGGCCCCAATAGTGCCTCCCACAAGGGGAGACGACGCTGAAGCAAAGATTTCTTTAGCTACTTGGCGCTCAACTTGGGTCATAGGAAACCTCACTTTCTGGTGAAACAATGAATCATTGATAGCATCCGTTACCCGATGAATGCTACGGCTTACGGATGACTGGCTCATGGATATTCCCCATTGTTCACCTACGGGTCGTTGATAGCAAACAGTTGCGAAGAACCTTAACGCCGCTAGAACCTACCAATATAAAAGTAAAATTTAAAATTGCATACAGGCTTAAAGATTGCACGAGCTACCTGTTTCTCAGTTGATATTGCTGTTTTTCTGGATCCTCTTATTTGGTTGTCAAGCTGATAAATTAGGTATTCAGCCAAGTTGGAGTTAACCGATATAGTTTTTGAAATTCTGCTGCATTCAGATGAAAGGAATGGTCCACATCTCGGAGTAAACGCCGATCCACTGTTGGAGCGCTTACTTCTTCGTCACCTCGTGATAAATCATATGCCAAATATTCAAACGACATTATTTAACGTTCCTTTTTTAATTAAAAGAAAACAAATCACCGAATTTTAAATGCATCTTTTATTTAAGTTGAAATCACGAATTTCACTTTTCTCGATTGAGTTAACAACGTAAAATTTGTTGTCGTTTAGTTTTCGGTCATCGACTAGCTAACATCAACAGCTGATTCGGCGAATGCGAAAATCGTTAGAAAATGGTTGCTGAACAGCAGGGTCGTTAAAAGTTTGGGTAAGTTGAGTTAACCAATCGAATATCTTTAAACTAAGTTAGTGAATCGCACTACTGCCACCTTTGTCTCCGCGGATCGAAAGACTTTTATCAACTTTAAAAAAGCTGATTGGTCTGGATTCGCGGAATTCACTGAGAGTACCTTCGGTGCCCTACCCACACAAACAGATGTTCGCGCTGGCGAACGACAGTTCCGCAGGGTTGTCACGACCGCTACGGCCGCTTCGTTCCCGCTGGACGAATACCGGAAATTCGTCCGAATTTCCCAGCGGAAGCGACAACACTAGCCAACGAATGTGACCACCTTCGCCAGTCCGATTCCCAAAATCCCTGCATCAGAGATTTAAACGCAGAGATTCGGACTCTGGTAGACAAACATAGGCGGAACAGTCGCACACCACCAACAGACTGGACCCTGCTGCCTACCGGGTAGTCCTGAACGACATATGTACACCGAAAGACAATCACCACCTTCATCAACTCTCGCACCGTGAATGCCGCCCTCGGGGTCAAACCACCACCCATAGCAGAGGAGGAGATCCAGCTGCCTCGTGAATCCCGCGTCACTGACCCAACTACGTTCCGGATATTGTAGCAGGTTAAACTCCTACCTATCCAGAAATAACCCAGACATACTCAATGTGTGTCCGGCATGTGATAACTCCCCGCACGATACCGCTCACCTTTTCACATGCTCTGTAAAACCGACTCATCTAACCCTCTTTCCCTTTGGTCCGACCCTGTCGAAACCACGCGTTTCTTGGGCCTCCCCCTAGATGAGTTTGATGATAACGACCATGGTTGAACCGATCTTACAGGGTCTGAGTAACCATTATAACAACAACAATGACGTCCGGACCTCTGCGTTAAATTCCCTAATGCTGTAGGTTCTGCACCAAGAGGGCAGATAATGCAGATCCAGCAAGTTCGAAAATGACTCCAGCCCTGACTTATGGTGTGCCGAAACACAAACTATTGGCAGGGCCATTCCGGTACGTAGAACCTGCTTTCGTGGTTACCGGTTTCAGACGTATCGAAATATTTGGATATTTATATATAACTTACAAGAGTCGAAAATATATAATAAATGTACAAGGATGTACAAGGATGCTGGTTGGTACCATAAAAGTGGTCGCCTGTGCGGATCCGAGATCGATGACGCGGTACAAGGCAGCCGTTGCAATGGTAGGCTCTGTTTACGCTAAGGTGGAGTGGAGGTATATTCCAGTCAGCATAGACCTCCAGAATCTTCAAGATGCTTCAGGTGATGAACCCGGCCCTTCCTACGAACGACTGGAGGGTTATACGGGTCGAAGGCAAGTGGGCTTGTCTCTAAACAAGGAGTCTATCGAACTCCTGGAGAGGAGGCAAGGCCGAGTTTGTTACGGCATCGACGAGGTCGTAATAAAGGTGTACCGCGGAGATGCTCAGCGAGCCTCTAGTGTTGGTATAGCTATGGACGTGGACATTGAAGCAGCCGAACCTGAGCTGTAGCCGGAGCTCTGCTCTCAAACAAACTAAGCACCAACAATGCACAAGATGTTTGCGGAGAAGAACTGCTTTACAGCGCGACATTGAGTCGAAAATGAAGTCGCCATCGTGGCTGTGGAGGAGGAGGCGATTTTATCACACGAGTACTGCAGATCGACTTCCACAAATCTAAAGCATCCCCGACCGCTCTTCTAGATGGACTGACCAAAAGCGTCGTTGCTGTGGCACTCATAGCCAGGAACCATAGGTTTGCAGCTTAAGGGTCTGTGAGGCGACGGCCATGGGTTTTAAGCTTTTTGTCGAGCGCGTTAAAGATAAAATTAGAGACTGCATTCTGCCTAAAGCAGATTTATATACCTTTCTCTTACCTAATTACAGTGATGGCTACATCACGGAAATCCTTGTGGAGCTAGAAGGAATGCCCATCGTACTGGTATCAGCTCCTCACTAAACGATGCTGAACTTCGTGACTAAGTATGAGGTGGAAAATATTTTGTTCGGTAGCGATGCGAATGCTCACCACGTTCAGTGGGATACCACAGATATAAATGATCGTGGTAGTTACTTTGCAACTACCATGTAGCAACTAACCTACTATATGCAATAAAGAGAGCCCACCTTCCTTACAAAACCTGTAAGTATTAGACATAACTTTATGGAGTGTAAACTTATAGGAGTTGATTGAGAATTGGCGAGTTCAAGGCGATCATTCCTTCTCTGGCCATCGTTACATTGAGATTGTACTAAATTTTTCTCCGACTAGCCCAATATTGTATAAAAACTTCAAAACCACGGATTGGAGCGCCCATTAAAAGTTGTTTGAGGATAAGTTCTTCATCAGCCTAGCCCTCAAAGCAGCGGGGATCTAGAGAACATGGTTTACAGTGACCTGCTCAACCCATTAGTGGTTGCGTCAGCTAGACTCTCTTCGCAAATCTTGTATGAAGCAATTTAAAAAAGCCAAGAGGCTTAGTTGAGAGCTTAAATGGCAGGAGTTATCTACCTCTAGTTTTAACGGCGCCAAATATGGCCTCTAGAAGCACGTTGTTAAAATCGCCTTCAATGTAAATGAAGGCTACGAGTCAGAAATCCTTAACGCTGATGTGGGGAAACATACTTTACGTCTATCGCAGTATGATCGATTTGGTTCCGCGTTGGTCGATCTGGAGCCTGGTGAATTTGTCTATACTGGTGCTAGATACTACATTTTTTTGACTCACGGTAAAGCCGACCCTGCCAATGGTTTTTGTTTCGGCACACCATAAGTCAGGGCTGGAGTGACTTTCGGGCTTGCTAGATCTGCACGCGAGTGGATGGATTACCTAGCCTCTTGGTGCAGAACGGGGCTACCCCCTGTCCCCTATCCCTACCGAACAAGGCAATAGTGGTATGGTGGTGACTTAGCGTTCAGTACTATCGTCTTGAGGAAGAAGACATCGACAGTGATGCTACCTTTGAATGCCAGGATATAGGTAGCTGTTCAGGCTATAACAAGCTTAAAATTGTTTACGTATGTAAATGCCTTCCGTAACTGCACCCGAACTGAACGCTGTCCGGTTAAGTCTTGTTACAAATGCAAAATTTTTAGGCCTTATATCAGAAATGAAGTTGAATTGTGTTTATACCCTCAACCAAATGCAACGGTCGTGGGCGCGAAGTGGAGCCTACTCCGAACAACAATCTATAGACGTTTGAAGATAGGAAAGAATTACGGTTGTAATATACATTTCAACAGAAAGGAAAAGGGTCAAGTTTTTGTTTTCCAAAAAGATACGAGAGTGAAGGTGAGTTGCGAAGACGAGACCAGTAGTGCGATTCACTAACTTATTTTAACGATATTCGTATGGGTAACTTATCTTAACGAAAATTTTAACAAGACTGCTATTCAGAAACCATTTTTTAATGATTTTCGGATCAGGAATCAGCTGTTGTTGTTAGCTAGTCGATTACTGGAAACTAAACGACAACAAATTTGATGTTGTTAACTCAATCGAGAAAAGAAAAATTCGTGATTTCAAACTTAAATAAAAGCAAAATTTTAAATTTGGTGATTTGTTTTCTTGAAATTAAAATAGGAACATTAAATAATGTCCTTTGAATATTTGGCTATAATTTATCACGGGGTGATGAAGAAGTAAGCGCTCCAACAATGGATCGAAGTTTGCTTCGGGATGTGGTTTTCTATGACCCAAGCTCCTAAAGAAATGCCTGCTTCAGCGTCGTCGCCCTTTGTGGGATGCACTATTGGGGCCTTCGATTGTACTCATATGTATATCAATTTTGCCACCAAGGGATCATGAGGAGGCTATGCCAACCACCATATCTACCATTCAATTTATGTGCAAATGGTAAAAGCAAACTTTTATCAAGGACACAAGTATAAAAACAGAAGTATAGCTTAGTTTTAATAATGAGAAGGCATGGTGAAACAATGAATCATAGACTGCATCCGTTACTCGATGAATGCCGGCTTATGGATGAAACAAACTAGTATCTTATTTCACTTTTATGAAATATAATAAAAACGCCCAAATTTATATTTGGAAGCACGCATACGTTTGTTTTTTCTCTATTCCTCTTTGTGCTTATTTTGACATTTAGTTTGACCGAGGCGCCACTCTTTATCACTTTGAATAAATAAGTGTCGTTAAGAATCAGTTACTGAATCGCACAATCATTAGTGCAAACGACAAATATTGTCGTCAAAAATCGCACTGCAGGTGGAAAATATTCATGGACCTTCGAGCTGGATCTGAACTATCGACCTATACACACAAGGAGAACGGTGAGTAGGCAAATTTTTAATTCCCTTACAAATTTAAAAAATATAACTTTTATATTCTTAAAAGTTATATTATTTCAAAGAAACTGCCAACAGACACATACATTCATATACATACATATATATTTTAAGGCGAATGTTTTCTCGCCAAACCCGTTTTTCTTACCGCACCCAATTTCTTACGACCACTTGCCGCTATCAAATTAGGTAAAAAATTCCGTTTTCCCGGAAAGCGGTATATTCCCACATACCGGAAAATTTATATACATACATACATGTATGTAAGAAGGAGACGATTGCAGTCAGCGATTCAGCATAGGGAACCGTTCGGTGGCAACAGCCGATGCTCAGCATATTTCAGTTAGTCGCTAGAGTTGTTCAGTTGTGCTCGTCGTCAAAGCGTGTTCGTGCTTTCTAATTAACTTCCTAATTAATTTTTAAACTTTAACTTTTAACTTTGAACTCTTAACTTTAATAAACGTTATATGTAATTCTATATTTGGGGGCTCAACCTGTTGCACCTGTTGGGACTGAGAAGTGAAAAGTTCTAGAACATCACAGGTGGCGTGTTTCGAAATAAAGAGCAGTTGTTCGCGCGCAGTCGCGGTGTGTTAAAAAGAAGTAATCAGCAGTGCAGTCGGCGTTGAAATCGGCTGTTCATCGTTGCGGTTGTCGTCAGTAGCGCAGTATTTATTTTGGAAAAAGTAGTAATCAGCAGTGCAGTCTGCGTCGAAAGTAGCCGTTCGTCGTTGCGTTTTCGTCAGTAGCTCAGTATTTATTTTATTGTTCGCGCGCAGTCGCGATTTGGTAAAAAGCAGTAATCAGCAGTGCAGTCGGCGTTGAAAGTAGCCGTTCATCGTTGTGGTTGTCGACAGCAGCGCAGTATTTAAGTGCTCAGAAAATCAATGTTAACACGTGGAGAAGCTGTAATGGGTAAAACCAAACGTACGCCAGCTAAAAAAGAAACTCTAGAGCGAGAACAGGAACAAGCGGGAAGTGAAATCGTAGTAGCAGCAATGTCATCGGAAGGAGAGTTGCCAAATTGTGCAAGCAACACCAGTGGTGGTGATATGGAAGGGAGAATTCAGCAATTGCCACAATTGCTCACGCTGAAGATACAAGTTGACGAAGAGAAAGAGAATAAAGTAAAGATTTCAGCGGACAATTTTGAAAAGGTAATCGGCGAGTGTGATGGACGTTCCATTCCTTTCGCTAAATGGTCCTAAATATTCGAGGCGAATGCGGACGCATACGGTTTAAATGAGAAGCAAAGGTATGTGCAAGCGGGAGGGAAAATGACCGGTGCCGCGAAGTTGTTTTTAGAAGCGGAGAATGCTGGTGATTACGTTGGGTTGAAGCATGCTCTTATTGAAGAATTTAGCTACAGCTGGAATAGTGCGGAGATTCATCAGCAGTTACGCGAGCGCAGAAAAAAGCTTAACGAGACTTACCATGCTGGCATGCTGGCGATGAGGAGACTGGCAAGCATTGGCAGTGTAGAAGAAACAGCAGTATTACGTTATATAGTGGACGGACTCAGCATAAAGAGTGAATACAAATATGCTATGTACCGCAGTAAATCTTATGCAGAGCTAAAAGAAGAGTTGCATGCTTATGAGCGGTTCGATAATAACGAAAAGAAAGATAGTGGGTTACAAAAGCGAAATCAATTTAATAAAGAGCAAGTTGGTCAAAATAAGAGGAAGGAGCATTGTTTTAATTGTAGCTCAGCAGAGCATAAGCGTAAAGACTGTAAAGATGATACGAAATGCTTTAAATGCAACGAGAAACGCCACATTTCACGAGATTGCAAAAATAAAATAGAAAAGGTGAGGCAGGTGATTGATCGCTGCCGTACTAAAGAAATTTCTATAAATGCGGTGGTTTCTAATGGCTTAGTTGATACAGGGTCAGACGTCACTATTATTAAAGAAAATGTTGCAAGAAAGCTTAATAATATTGCCATGAGTCCAAGTAAGTCCGTATTGCGCGGTTTAGGTAATGTAACAACAAGGCCAGTTGGTGTTTTTTCTGCTCGGGTGGTGGTCGATACTCTGCATACCGATCAGGAGTTTATAGTCGTACCAGATGGTAAAATGGAATGCGATGTTCTCCTCGGGCATGATTTTGTCAGAAAGTTTCGCTTAGTTGCAGACTCCGATGGGTACAATTTGAAAGTTTAGAGGCACAACCGGCTATTGTTGGTGATTTTCCCGTAGATGTTTTGAATGTGTTTGAAAGTCCATCGGTAACAGTTCTGCCACAATTTCGTAAAAGAGTTGAAAACATTATTCAAGCAAGTTATCAGTCAGAAGAAGTTGCAAAAGAGCAGTGCCCTGTAACGTTGAAGATTGTTCCGGATGGGGCAATAAAACCTTTTCGACAGTCGCCAAGTCGGCTTTCAGCAGACGAAGCCTTGGCTGTCAAGAAACAAGTAGACGAGTGGATCAGCCAAGGTGTTGTGAGCAAATCCGTTTCAAACGTATCAAGTCGAGTGGTTGTAGTTTGTAAAAAAGATGACACTTTAAGAGTTTGCATCGGCTACAGAAAGCTGAATAGTATGGTGTTAGATGATTGTTTTCCGGTGCCTCTAATAGAAGAAGTTTTGGAGAAGCCGCAGGGCGTAGAGCGTATACAGCTTTCGCCACCAGAGAAGGATTATTCGAGTTTAATAAGGCGCCATTCGGTTTCAAAAACTCTCCAGCTGCTTTTATCAGATTTGTCAACCACATTTATCAAGAATTTATCAACGAGAATATAATGCAGCAGTACATGGATGATATCGTCGTTTTAGGTTCTACGTCCGAGGAATGCATGCAGAAAACGGAGAAAGTAATCAAAAAAGCTGCACTGTACGGTCTCAAAATTAAATGGAAAAAGTGTAGTTTCCTTCAGTCGCGAATACAGTTCCTGGGACACGTAATCGAAGACAACAAAGTCTGGCCGGGCAAAGAGAAGACAACAGTTGTTAGTCGCTTTCCGATTCCGTCGAATATTAAGGCAGTGCAAGCGTTCATTCCAAAGTAAGCAGAAATGGCGCGTCCGTTGACAAATCTATTGAAGAAAGACGTTGCTTTCAATATGGGGCCAGCAGAAGTAGAAGCGATTAAAAAACTAAAAGAACATTTAACAAGTGAACCTGTGTTGCGAATATACGAGAGAGGGGCGAGGACCCAGCTCCATACTGATGCGTCGAAGGAGGGATTTGGTGCGGTTTTGCTTCAGGAGGTTGACGGCAGGCTGCATCCCGTTTATTTTTGGAGCAAAAAGGCATCAGATGGAAAATCTAAGAAGCACAGCTACGTGCTAGAGGTAAAAGCAGCGTATTTGGCTCTTAAAAAATTTCGCCATTACCTGTTGGGTATCCGGTTTAAGTCGGTTACGGACTGTATAGCGTTCAAACAAACTACTACGAAGCAGATTGTTCCACGATAAGTTGCACAGTGGGTATTGTATCTGCAAGATTTTTCTTTTGACATAGAAAATCGAGCAGGCAACAAAATGAAGCCCGTCGACTATCTTAGTTATCCGCAGGCTGTTTCCGTGATTAAAACAGAAGTGTCAGCGCGAATTAAAAAAGCACAGCAAAATGATGAGCATGTGAAAGCAATCATTGAAATACTTAAAGAGCGACCGTATGAAAATTACATTTTGAAAGGAGGTATGCTGTTGACATCTGTCAAGGGTAATGATTTGCTGGTGGTGCCAAAGCTGATGGAACGAGAAGCTATACAAGAAGCACACGATGTAGGGCATTTCTCAGCTGTCAAAACTATGCATTCTGTTCAGCAGCAATACTGGGTTCAACATTTGGAAAGTAAAGTAAGTAAATTCATCGCGAATTGTATCAAATGTATTGTCCATTGCAAGAAGTATGGCAAACAAGAGGGCTGCTTGAACTGCATCGACAAGGGTGACACGCCGCTACAGACGCTGCATATCGACCACTTGCGGCAGATGGATGCAAAAACTAAGCGCTACAAGTACATATTGGCGGTAGTCGACGGATTTTCAAAGTTCGTATGGTTGTTTCAAACCAAGTCGACTGGGCATGAGGAGGTAGTACAAAAACTGAACGAGTGGTCTAATGTGTTTGGGTTTCCAAGGCGAATTGTAAGCGACCGAGGTACAGCGTTTACGGCAAAAGGGCTGGTAGATTTGCTTAACGAGCACAAAGTCGAGCAGGGTTTGTCAACAACAGGTGTGGCTAGAGGCAATGGCCAAATTGAGCGCGTCAATCGCTCGATTTTAGCAGTAATCGCAAAGCTGTCAGCAGGAGAGCCGATGTCGTGGTACAAGTTTGTGCCTCAAGTCCAGAAGGCTATTAATGCGCACGTACAAAATTCTCACCCTTTGAAGTTTTATTTGGCACGAAGATGTTTAGTCAAGCAGAAGGTCGTTTGCTGGAGTTAATAGAAGGTGAAATTGTAACAAGATACAACGAAGATCGTCAGATGTTGCGCGAAGAAGCAAGACGAAACAGATTGCAAGCGCAGCAGATCTACAAGAGAAACTATGATAAAAAACGCCGAGGAGAACACAGCTACAGTATCGGTGACCTGGTAGCCATAAAGAGAACGCAGTTTGTCTCAGGTAATAAGCTGGCAGGCAAATTTCTGGGCCCATACGAAATCACGAAGGTTAAGGCAAGGGTCGCTATGAAGTTAAGAAAGCAGCACACACCGAGGGTCCAAAAGAGACCTTGACTAGTTGTGATAACATGAAGTTGTGGCGATTCATCGAAGAAAATGAAGAACTCTTGTCATCTGAGACAGATGACGAAAATCAGGAAAGCCGAATGTAAGAAGGAGACGATTGCAGTCAGCGATTCAGCATAGGGAACCGTTCGGTGGCAACAGCCGATGCTCAGCATATTTCAGTTAGTCGCTAGAGTTGTTCCAGGGGATTCAGAATATCAGCAGAGTGAAATTCTATTTCTGCTGACCACCTATTTTTGCCGTGGTCGCACAGGCCATGAAACTTGTCTTCACAGATTGCCAAATAATATAAGAGCATTATCTGCATATATAAGATATGTACACACATTTCCACATATAAGAATTTTTACCAGTTGCAGTTTCTGCAACCTTTCGCTGTTATTTACTTAACAAGTCCCCGCACATAAGACGCTCTCTAGCTGATCTATACTTCAGTCCGCTACGCGTCTCTCTACCGGACTCTCCAGATAAGAGAACCCACTCTAACACTTAAATAGCTTCGGTATTCAGTGCTCACCTCAGCAGTGAGCGGCTCTTGACACATTGTATTGCATTGTGCATTCTCGTACACATGTCCACACGCACTTTAGTAAAACAAACTCTCTGTTGTTTGTTTTTTATAACTCATAAATCACCACTGCTGTGACAAACCTTAGCTTAGCCATATCTCCGGTTAGATACGCAAATATATGTACATGCATACTTACATACATATATATATATAATTACTTGTTTTGTGGACATCCATATATAACTATAATTTGCAGACACATCATAACAGCGAATACTGGCGACAAGTGTAAATAAAGAAATTAAGATATTTAGATAGATACAACCCATTAGGGAAATTTTCCTGAGTGCATCTATCTAAATTACAGTCTGTCTAGTAGAAGCGTGATCGGCAAAATTTGCACATAGAGTGCCGTTGAATGCACCTTGATAGCGACATCATGTTTGTAGTACGCATTGCAAAAACTGTCAGTTTCGTGAAACTATTACAAAGTGCACGTTGTTTTAAAAAATGAGTTCCGCGTACGGGAAGCGATTTGAAGCTGTATTTCTTTGTCTACACCCTAGAGGGCCGAAAATGTCACGTTTAGCTGCAGCAAAATATATGAAGAAGTCGAAGTCATTCGTAACGAAGTGGACGAATCGGTATTTAGAAGTAAAAAATGTCGACGATTTGCCTGGGCGGGGCCCTGAAAAAAAAAACCTCACCACAGCAGGACAAGAAGATCCTTGATTTGTTTGCGACGAAGCCGGGCTTATCGTTGCGTAAAGCTAAAGAAGTTGTAGAGAAAAGTGTTGTTCAAATATCGGTAGAGACGATTCGAAAACGTTTAGGCGCTAACGACGTCAAATACCGCAGCTCTCTTAAAAAACCGTTGCTCTCATCATCACACGTTGAAAAAAGACTCGCCTGGGCCTGCGCCAATTCAGAACGGAATTGGAATAATGTAATATTCACGGATGAATCTTCATTTTGGGCAAATAGTAACATAAATCGATCTTGGTGTACCGCTAACAATCGATTGCTCCAACGAACTGTTAAACACCCAGTGAAGGTCCATGTTTGGGGATGTTTCTCAGAAAAAGGATTTGGACGCCTTTTCGTGTTTACCAGCAACTTGAATGCGGTTTTGATGAACAAAATTTATCAAACAGCTTTATTACCATCAGCTGCGAAGATGTTCGGGAGAAGAGGACACTCTTGGATTTTGCAAGAAGACAATGACCCCAAACATCGCAGTCGAATGTGTGCAGAGTGGAAACAGCAAAATGGTGTTGAGGTGTTAGATTGGCCTTCACAGTCGCCTGATGCCAATCCGATAGAAAATGTGTGGGCAATACTAAAGCAGAAACTCAGAGGAAAAACGATATGGACAGCAAAACAGTTGTAAAGACAAATTCGGCTGATTTGGAAACGATTGCCTCGGCAACTTGCTCAGAACTTAGTGCAAAGTATGAGTCGGAGGTGTGAGGCCATAATAGCGAATGGCGGTGACTATACATGTTATTAAAAGTATTGCGTACAATAAATATTATAAACGTGTAAAATGTTGTTTATTTGAAACGAATCGGACAAATAGTTTCCAAGTTATGGCGATCACGCTTCTACTAGACAGACTGTAAAAGAAAGATACAAAACTTTCCCAGTGTTGCTTACAATTTGCATTTATCCCGTTAAATATCTATACGTATGTATGTATATGTCCACCACGCATACTCCAGTGAAGTGTTTGTGATTTTTTGTTGTCTTACTATAATTCGTTTCCACGTTCCTTGTTGTTAATTGAAGTTAAACCAAATTAACGCAAATATACATTCCACGTAATTTACAAGAAAAAGAATCACAAACACCGCTACAAAATCTTATCAAATTTCTTCACATTTTCTGTGGCACAATACTCTCTGTTCACACTTTTTTCCTCCATTTTTTTAAAATACTCTTCGGGTATTTACTCCGAATGCCACTTGGGCACAGTCCACCAAAAATGTCGGACATAAAGAGCCGATCGAAAAGTGCTTCAGTCGAAGCCACAAGCTCAAAGGGGGAATCCTCCAAAACGCGCTATAAATCCAAAAGCTTTGACCCATCCGCGCAAAAGTTTTTAGCGGAAAGTGACAGTCTCATAAGATATTGAGCAAAATTCGTCGATTCACTAATTCAAGATCACACAGAATCGTATCTCATGATAAAATACAAAACACTAGACGGGTACGAATGCAATCGGTCTATGATCTGTTTTTTTCACAGTTAGACGGCAGCCTACCCGAAAACTTTAGGAATTCGTGTGAAGGCAAATATTTCACTTGCCTAGACGTTTTTGAAGTAACCAAAGCAAGAAAGGGGATCAGCTTTCGCTAATTAAAGCAAGGCGAGCTGAGTCACCACCCCGTGTGGAACACACCTCGGCAGAGGCAACGTATGTTCAAGTCCCAGCTTGCAACAGGGAAACAATTGATGGTGGGTATAAAGAATGGACCGCGTTTCGCGACATGTTTACAGCGGCGTACATTAACCACCCAAAGCTCTCCGGTATAAAACGCAAGGAAAAGGCTCACAAAGCACTTTCATATTGTTAAAGGTTCAAAAATGGTTGAAACTTCCATTCGAACACTCCAGCTTCCAAATCTCCGACATGGGTGGGCAAGTCGTCTAAAACTCATCTAAAATTTGTCCTTTAACAATGGTTGCATCCAAAACCATGCAAAGGATACAGTCCCATGTTATTGTGTTACCTCAACTAACGAGATACATGCCAACACTCGCCATTGGCCATGAAAACTGGCACCGATTCAAAATCAGCTCAAACTGATATATACATATATATACATACATATATTTGATTGGGTTCTCAGTGGCACGTATGCAACCTCAAACGGTCGATACAATGTACGGCATCCATTCAAGGAAGAACTTCCAAATAAACTCTCTCTCGACCACCCCCGATACACTGCTCTCCAGCAATTTTTTATTATGGAGCGATCGCTTCATAAAAAGGGCAACAAATGCCGTCACAAAACACAAATTTTGTCTTCTGTTGCACGACTTTTTGACCCGGCAGGATGGCTCTCGCCAGTAATGATTCTACTTCAAGAACTTTGGCTCGATGGCATTTATTGGGATGAATGCGCCAAGCCCATGGCTTTATTAAAGTAGCAACAACTCGCAAAAAGTTTGCAGCAAAAAGTTAAACAGCATGCGGGACCCTCCTCTATTTTACTATTTTCAGTTTAAAGTTAGCCGCACACCACTTTCCAAGGGAAAAAGCGCTCTGCAGGATAAAAGTGTCATCACCAAAAAAGGCCTCTTCTTGTTCTGAATCCGTTCGTGGATAAAGCCGGGCTTTTACGATTCCATGCCAAGTTGGCACATTCCACGTTGACATACAACGAAGGACTCCCAACTATTTTTTCCCACAAAAACGAGGTTATCCCAGCTATATTTGGAGTTGTTACACACGTTGCTTATTCATGCAGAAACGCGGCTATTGCTCCACATGGTAAGGAAAGAGTACTACGTACCGAAGATTTACAAACAACAAACGCACAACCAAATAATGGCCGCTGCAGTTTCTCACTCCCCGTTTTCACCACCGGAGGAGATTTTGCACGGCCATTCTAAATTAAGGTATCGGTGCTAAGATCTACCACCCTCCTCAAGGGATAAGTTGCAGGGTTTGTCTGGTATTCCACAAAAGCAGTGCATCTTAAGCTATGCGCCGACCTTACCACCGCCTCGAGCAGCATTTGCATTTGGCCGCTTCGTAGGCAGACGAGGGTTCTCTTCAAAAATGATGTGCGACAATGGGGAAAAGTTCATTGGTGCTAAGCGCGCAACAGAACGCGACTTTGTTAAATTCTTTAACGAATGCGCCACAGACATTGTTAAAAGGTATGCTCCTGAAGGCATTAATTGGCAGTATATACCACCAACGCCCTCCACATGGACGGCTTGAGGGGATCGGCAGTGAAAAGTTTTAAGATTCATTTAAAGAAAACCGCTGCATCCCATAAGTTCACGTTTGAAGAGTTCACGACGCTTCTGGTACGGATTGAGGCAGAACTGAACTCGAGACCTCTGTCCGCACTATCCCAAAACCCACAGCGCTCACTCCGGGTCAATTTATTCGAGGTGCACCGCTACTGGTTATCCCCGAGTATAACGCGGAAGACCTCTCTTTGCAAAATCTGCTGAATTTCAAATCGCTCCACCACCAATTCAGTCGCCGCAGGAAAGAGGACTACCTCAAGGATTTCCCAAAGCGATATAAGTGGAAAGACCCACAACTTGACAACCTCGTCATCATTAAAGAAGATTCACTCCCACCCACCGAGTGGCGATTGGGGCGAATCGAGAACGTGTCTTCCGTATCGGCTCTTCCACAAATACCACATCATAAGGATATCCGGCCTTCAGGGCGATGAAGCCGCAGAAAAGACTAGCTGTGGCCCGAGCGAAGGGGTACTGCGCAACCTCCCTAGCACTCACCCACACCACCGGTGAGGCGACTCCACAGGCAGTTGCAATACGTTGTTACGCAGGGCAGCGCATGCTCCCGCAGAAGCGGCAGCGCAAGGGCGTGCACAACCAATGTGCAGCAGGAGTGAACCAGTCACGTCCTTGGTAACACCATCCGTGCCCTGCAATAGGATGTGCTAAAAGCCACATCTATGCAGAGCGGGGAGGATGTTTAAGTCGGCGCCGCTTAACAAAATGCTACGGTCGTGTGCGCAGAGTAGAATCTAATCTGAACTACAATACCGAGCACGCACGCCAGAGGAGAAGTCGCAGACTAGTTCAATACTAAAGTCGGAAACCATGCACGCGTCCAAGCCGTAAATTTGCGAAATATTAATTGAAGATTGTGCATTATATAAATGTGTTAAGATCGCAAAGAATTATGGTTGTAATATATATTTGAAACAAAAAAGGAAAAGGATGAAGTTTTTTTTCCCTTAAAGATAAGAGAGTGAAGGTGAGTTGCGAAGACGAGACCAGGTGGAAAATATTCAATCTGGAAAGAGAATATAGTTCAACGTTATGAAAAGGCTAGTGTGCCTCTCTATACTGTAAGATTGTTATCTTACAGATTGCTCGAAACGTGAGGGTAAGAAGGAAGAAGGCGTTTTTCTCACAAAGCCCTCCTCTGCGTTACCGGACCTCTGCAGCGTATTCCAGACAGGTGTTTCAGCTATTATAAAGCTGTAGAGAAGCTTGGAACCGGAATTCTAGGAAGAGACATCTTCATTTTTAGTGATAGCCAGGCTGCAATCACAGTTCTGAGTTCTTTCACGTTTCAAGATCCGAGTCAAAACACGACTTGTCGAACCTCTGGGCAAACGTGGCCTAAAGGAGGTCGGAAACGGTAACGAAGCGTACACTATCTGAAAGAGTATGTTTTTAACGTTGTTGGGGCTCTATCCTGGCACTGTCTAACAAGGAAACGTGATTAAAAGCTGAACATACCTTTCTGAAGATGCTGTTGAAGCTGTGAGAAATACGAGGGGGAAGAAAGGGTCTTAGATCTATTGGATTAGTAACCTACAATGGGGTCAATGTTTGTGGTGACACAATGGGCCTTCTATCAATGCTATATCAACGGAAAAGTTATCTAAAGAATCGGTATTAATACCGAAAAAGTATTGAACCCGGAAATTCTGTTATATGCCAAATCGTAAAATTTCAGTAATCATTTCGCTTTATATATATATATTAAAAAAAATGAGGTATTACAAAATTATTATTATTTTAAAATTTATGTAATAAATAATATTATTAATTACTTTAAATTTTTGTAAAATATCAACTAGTCGCTCACGACTACTTAGAAGTAAGCAAAATAAAACTGCATATCAACTTACTACAGTGTATCCGGAGGTCCTATTATGAGAACTTCCCAACGAAATATGTCGTTCTCATCAATCAATCCTGCCGAAAATCCTTCAACGGGATTCTTGTTCAACTCTAAAACGAAAGAAATATACACAACAGCTTTAATAAATACTTATATCTTGAAAATGCATTTAGAAAAAAAACGCGAAATTTTTTGTACGTACATACGAGGGATGCCTTTTATATTTTGCGCCTTCGCAACACTACATGTGATTAGCTGTAATTAGATATTTTTATCGTAATGTTTGGTATTTTTTGGCATAAACTTGCATATAACGTTTTCACTTACGAGTTTCATTTGTGTTTATTTATAGTGAGTTTAAAAATTAATATTGCCTAAAAACGGAATTAACCCGTGAACATTTTCGTGCAATGATTTACTACGATTTTCGACGTGGATTATCGAGACAGGAGTGCATCAATCAACTTACTTCTACTTTTGGTGTTGAATCACCACACTTAGCCACTGTGAAACGATGGTACAACGAGTTCCTACGTGGCCGCCAATCTTTGCAGGACGAATTTCGTGAAGGTCGTCCAAAAACGGTGGTTGTGCCAGAAACAGTCGATGCTGTGCGTCAAATGATAATACAAGAACGTCATATGACATATCGCGAGATAGAGGCATCCTTGGCCATTAGTGGGACCAGCATACAATCAATATTGCATGAACATTTGGTCGTAAAGAAGATTTGTTCTCGTTGGATACCGCATAATTTGACAATTGCTCAAAAAAGGGCTCCAGTCGATTGGTGTAAAGAAATGTTGAAGAAATGTAGCCGCGGTAGATCAAAGCACGTCTATGGCATCGTAACAGGTGACGAGTCTTGGATCTATGCATATGAGCCGGAAACAAAGCAAGACGACCCTAATCCAACAAAAGTTGTTCGCGCAAGAAGCACCTCAAAGCAAATGGTCGCCTGTTTTTTCGGAAAATCTGGTCATGTCGCAACTGTTCCACTATATAAACTTAAAACGGTCAATTCTGAGTGGTATACAACCATTTGTTTGCCAAAAGTTTTTGGAGAATTAAGGAAAACCAACCGCCGAAGACAAATCTTTCTTCACCAAGACAATGCGACCTCTCACGTATCGATTCACACAAGAGAGTTTTTGAGGACTTAAAAGATCGAATTGATGGGTCATCCGCCTTACAGCCCTGATTTGGCACCTAATGATTTCTTTTTATTCCCGAACATCAAAAAAAATATGCGAGGTCAACGTTTTTCAACGCCTGAAGGAGCTGTAGAAGCCTTCAAACAGCTCGTTTTAGAGGTATCCTCTTCTGAGTGGCAAAAGTGCTTTGAAAATTGGTTCAAGCGAAAGCAGAAGTGTATTGACTTGGATGGAGAATATTCTGAAAAACAGTAAAACTATTTTCCTTAATATTTGACTGTGTTTTCATTATTATGCACAAAATATTAAAGGCAACCCTCGTATGTATGCTTATATATTCATGCAAGATAACCGGAGCAGCCTGCACACTTCTAACAGCCACCTGCATCCCGTTTATTAGATACTGATTTTATATAACACACATGTGTGGCACAGAAGGAACCCGCCATAAACTCTGTGAACCTAACCCAGTAAGCCTTTTTGAAGTTGATGAAGGTTCGGTACTCCGCAGAGTTAAAGTAATTATGCTATTATCAGACCTGCCCTGATATTATTGTGTAGAATGCCAGAATGATGCGCGTTGGAGTCATCTACTGCCAATCGGTTTTAACCTCTGAGGAGCGCACCTACATATGTCAGGGTGATATCCTGCCGGGTAGCAGGTAAAAGGTGGTATATAAACGTTAAATATTTAGAGCTCGACATCGCCTGACCGGACTGCTATTTTTTTACATTCTAAAGTAGTGTCTCTGCGGTCGATGTCTTCTTTGATGAGACGATACTGTAGTGTGAGATGGGTGAAGAACGCTAAGCCACCATTACCTCTTTCGCGATCCTTACGATGGACACCCTTGTTGAGTTGCTGTGCAATTTTACTTCCTGGATAGCAGCTATTGACAGGTTATACCGACCCATGAAGTCGGTTATCTCCTCAATCCTGCCCTGCAGCCGTTGATGTCCCGCTGAAGAAGTCTCGATTGCCTCGGGAGAGTCGTCGCGGAGAGAGGTGGGAGGGAAAGGTGATGTTGTCCACCTGGCCTGTGCGGCACATGCAGTAACACATTAGGGTGCCTTAAGATGTTGTTTGGCGCCACATTGGGCGTGTGCGGTTGCGGGGCTCTACTGCAGGGAGCCAGGCAGTCACCCGACCAGTCTCGAGTGGTGCGTAGACCAGAAAATAAAGGAAAGTGGCACCAGCCTTGGCACGAGTAGCATTTGGCTGATACCACATTCCGGTATATCCTGGTCTGGCACACGGAACAGACTGTGTAGGGTACCAGGAGCTGCTGGCTAGTCCTCACACGATGGGCGGGGCTGGGTGGTGTAGGAGCGACCATTCTGTTGTGTGCTCCTTTGAACCGTGGAGGTTCTGCCGGTGCTAGGCACCGGTGCACTAGGTGCGGCTAAGGGGCCCGTGAAGTCTATGGGCGACCCACTCCTTGTGGGTCTTCTATATTGCCACTATAGTCGGTTCTACGTACCGGAATTACCCAAGTTTCACCCGGCCAAGGACTGTTGTTTGGGCGATCTAACGCTGTTCCGATCGGCCTATCCTATAAGTCGTCTGCGGCCCGCTTCGTTCCCGCTGGACGAATACCGGAAATTCGTGCGAATCCCCAAAATTCCCGCATCAGGAATTTAAACTCAGAGAGAGGAGATAACCGACTCTGGTAGGCGAACACAAGCGGAACAAGTGGAAGGAGCACCTGAAGTCCTGCAACTTCGAGGCGGGTGTGATTAAACTTTGGACCACCGTGAGGTCCTTGTTCAACCCGGCGAAGCGTGATGATCGAGTGAACATATCATTCGGTGGCCGCGCCTCGTCGGACCCGAAGAGACGCGCGAGCTACTTTAGTCGACATTCCATTGGTCCTCATTCAGTCCGAGTCGTTCGTTGCGTACGGTCGTGTTTTCTTGTGCGGCGGAAAAATTATTTTTCTATCGGTACGTAGTGAGTGCGCGAGTATTAGTGTATTGTTTACGAACTAATAGCGCGTGTTATTAAACAGACGGGTGAGCTAGCGGTAACTTGTTTACCAACTAGTGCGAGTGTTATTGGTGCGTTCGCGTTGTTTACGAACAAATAGCGCGTGTTGTTTGACCGTTGAGTGACCTAGCGGTAACTTGTTTACCAACTAGTGCGAGTTGTTTACGAACTAAAAGCGCGTGTTTTTGATCGACGGGTGATATAGCGGGATATTGTTTACTAACTTAGTGCGAGTTGTTTACGAACTAAAAGCGCGTGTTTTTGATCGACGGGTGATATAAGGCGTGGTTGTTGTTGCTAGTGCGTGGCGTGACCGGGCACGTGTCGGTAGCGCGATACAGCGGCGTCGCGGTGGTCTGCCCAGCGCCCCTATAGTGTGGGTTTTTGCACGTTCGAGGCATTATTGGCGAGGACTTCCTCATACGGTGCGCCGTGCTGCTGGCCGCAGTTCTCACTGTGTGCCTGCCCCCCCCCCCCCCCCCCCCTTCCTTCGGGTAGTCGTTTCTGGGCGTCGGGTTCGGCGTTCGCACGGGTTAGTGCCCGAGCAGGGTAAGTCGCCCACGGTCCGGCATTTGGCACGTGGAGCGTGTCGGTGATTCTACCGCATCGGTCGACCGGTTCTCGTCTGGGGAACCTTTGTTCCATCCGGCGAGTTTTTCCGGTGATCGCTACCGGGGTCCCCCTGGGGTGTGGTGTTCACCAAGCGGTTTTTGGACCGTGTTGACCGTCCACGTAGTCGCTGTTCCCTGGGCGTCTCCTGTTTGTTGGTGCTTTCCCTGTGCGAATCGTCGGATTCCGGAGTTCCAGGGGGCTTCCCTCCGGTTGGTGTGGGGTTAGGTACCTGTGGGCTGTGGTTGACAGCGTATACGGTAACCCGTGGTGGAGGGCTCGCCAGCGATGCCCCCAACACGCAGGAAGAGGGTCGTTCCCCTCGCCCGCAAGGGGGCTGAAGGATCGACCACTGCGGTCGACTGCTCGACGTCGGGCACAGAGGCGGACGGGGAGAGTGGGGAACCGGCGGTATGTTCCCCCCCGCGTAGAGTAGCGCGTACGGTGTCGCCACCGGTTGTGCCCGGTGAGCTAGTGGGTGCGGCGAAACCCACTCCGGGTTCGGGAACGGTGGAGAGGGCTGAGGAGACGGAGGAGGCCGTAAGCGCCCCTCCGGTCGGTGAGTCCGGGAGGGATTGTGTGGGTGGCCCTAAGGGGAGCGCGGGTTGGATAAGGGGGATGAAGGCAGTCACCGCTAGGTTTAGCGGGGCTGTCTTCGATCTCGAGGGTGCCAGCCTGGTGGAGCGGAAGAGGCTGATGGAGTTTTCCTCGGAGTACGAGGAGCTCCTCATGACGGCGATTGCCGAGAATGCCCGTCTGCGAGGCCAAGTGGCGGCCCTTGGGGTTATGAGGGGGGAGGCTTCTGCCCGCTTGCCTGTGGTGACCCCGGCGGGATTTTCGAGGATGGCGGCTCCTGTAGCCCCGGATGCAATTCCTAAGCCGGTGGCAACATATGCTTGCGTGGTTAGGAGTAAGGAGGCAGTGGCGACCTCGAGTGAGGTAGTTGCCAAGGTGGTGGGCCCCTCCCTGGGGGTTAGGGTTCACGACGTAAAGCCAATCAAGGGTGGTGGTGCGATCATTCGTACCCCCTCGTTGGCTGAGAGGGAAAAGGTTGTGCGGAACAAGCGTTTCGAGGAGGTGGGGCTGAACGTCGTGGCGAACAGCAAGCTGGGGCCTAGGGTCGTAGTCCAGGGGGTGCACAGGGCGATTTCTCCTGACGAGTTCATGGAGGAACTGTTCCGACTGAACTTTCCGGACATCAGCCCTGGGGGTCAGAGGGACATCAGAATGTGCGGTCGCCCATGGCAGGTGTCCGCTGACGGGGTGACGAACGTCGTCCTGGAAGGCACGGACAAGTTAATGTCCGTCCTCCTGGGAGCTGAGCGTTGAATCAGTGATCACAATTTGATTCAAATTGCGGTTGCTCCCCATGCTCCTCCTGCAGTGAGTGTGTGTCCATTGAGGCGATGGCGTACCTCTGGTACTGACTGGAACCAATATGGACAGTGTGTTAGAGAAGCGATGTGTAATACACCGCTTGGCGTGTTTAGTGATTTGGTTGCGGACGAGCAAATTGCTTGTCTGAATGAATGTGTGTGGGGTGTAAACGATAGCATGTTGAAGAAGAGTGAGCAATTCAGAGCGAGGAAAGTGAAATGGTGGACGCGTGAGTTGAGCTTGAAGAGGAGATCCGTTCGGCGGTTGAGACGTTTGTTTCAGCGCGCCCGGCGGGTCAACTCTGAGAGCTTATCCCAGCTCAGACGTCAACTTAGCTGTGAAATGAATGAGTACAAGCAAATGCTTGTCAGGGTAAAAGAAGAGGAATGGAGAAGGTTTGTTGGGATGAGTGAGAATGACCCCTGGGGTCAGGTCTACCGGATCTGCAGGGGTCGTCGGAGTGAGGTGGTCACCTCCCTTCGCGTCGGTGACTCCCTGTTATCGTCGTGGAGAGAGTGTGCGAATGTTCTCTTAGGAGCGTTCTTTCCTAGGGCGGAGGAGGAGGTTCCCCATGCACAGGCGGTGCCTGTTCCTCCAATAGAGATTGAAGAGCTGGACAATGCATTTGGCCTGGTGAGGTCTAGAAGGTCTCCAGGTTTTGACGGTTTGAACGGAGAGATTTGCAAATGCTTGTGGAAGTTCATTCCGGAATACTTGGAGGCCATCTATGATAAGTGCATATGGGAGGGTTACTTTCCACTCGAGTGGAAAAAGGCTAGAGTCGTACCTCTCCTGAAGTCGCCCGATAAGATCAGGAGTGATCCTCGGTCTTATCGTGGCATCAGCCTGCTTCCGGTCCTTGGAAAAGTACTGGAGCGGGTCATGGTGGAACGACTTCAGGAGCTAACGCGGGGTAGTTTATCGGATAGGCAATATGGATTTACGAAAGGGCGTAGTACGGAGGATGCGTGGATGTATGTTCAGAATGTAGTTAGGGAGAATGTCACCAAATATGTCCTTGGCATATTTGTTGACTTCAAGGGGGCATTTGATTATCTTAAGGGTAGGTGTGGATGTATCGGTGGACAAAACGGTGACCATGCTGCTGGAAGGCAGCCTGTCATCGTCGCGCCCACCGGTTGTCCATATGAATGGGGTCAGCATTAGGTACGTGACGGAAGTCAGGTATCTGGGGCTGACCATGAGTGAAAGAATGTGTTTCACTCCACACTTGGTGCGAGTGAAGGAGCGGCTGCAGGCGGTGGTTGGTACCTTGCGGCGTGTTTTGCGGCACGAATGGGGCCTTGGTCGGCGAGCCGTTCGTACTATTTATCGTGGACTTTTCGTGGCTTGTGCCACGTATGGGGCCGCGGTGTGGTACGAGACGGCTGCGACGGTCGTAGGTCGCAGACGACTGGTCTCGTGTCAGCGGATCATGTTGCTGGCCTGCCTGCCTGTATGCCGCACTGTTTCGACTGATGCGTTGCAGGTGTTGATGGGTGTGCCCCCTCTTGATCTGGTGGTTATACAGCTTGCTGTTGCCTTCCGGTTGAGAAGGGGGATGAGGTTACCGTTGCTGCGTGATGAGTGGATTTCTGACGCTGATGTGCAGGGCGGGTATCTAGAGAGCCGTAGGCTCCTAGCCGAGTGTGTTGTGCGGAAGTGGCAGGACCGTTGGGACAATTGTCCTCATGGTCGGGAGACATACGAGTACATCCGGGATGTTTCGTTTGTGACCCAGAATCCTGACTTTGGATTTTCCCTCAGCCTGGGCTTTCTCCTGACCGGTCACGGGCCTCTTAATGCATTTTTGCATGATAGGCACCTGGCCGCGTCGGAGGAATGTTCATGTGGGGCCCAAAGTGAGGACTGGGTCCACATCATAGCGGATTGCCCGATGTACTCAGACATTAGGGATCTGGGGGTAATGGGCATCAGTCGGACAAACGGAAGATTGAATGTTAGTGGTGTGTTGCACACTCGTCAGACTGCTGATATGTTGGGTGCATATGCGAGGGAGGTATTCAAGCGGCGAAGACGATTATTGGAGTAGTTGGAGAAGGGTATGTGTATGAGTGTGTGTGTGAATGAATATGGTCGTGAAATTGGTGATAGGCTGAGTGAATTGGTACGAGGTGTATGGGGTTCAGCCCCAGGCCACCAGTCCGGAGCTGTATGGAAGCTCAACTGGTAGTGGCCTCGGCCACGAAGTCCGACCGGAGACTTAAATCTGGTACCACGGGGAACAGGAGCCCCCAGAGTTCGCTCTGGCCTGTTCGTTGGGTACGGCCCCTAGGGGAGTATCGTGGTGGCTGTGGTTCAATACCCAAATGCGGGTAGAGCTTGACCTTGTGTCAAAGTTCAATGTGGAGTTGCATCGCAACCGGGTGCCGGACCCATAGTACGGCAGAGGTGTTAGATAGGCCTCGAACCCTACCAAGGTGGTTAGTGTGTCCATTCCACACTGCCAATTGGTTCCGAGAATGCTTGCGCATCTTGGGGCGCTGATCAACGCATTAACTTGATCCGTTGTGCTTTTGAGCGCCGTGGAGTTGGGCCGTCGTCGGCAGGTACCCACGTAAAACACTCCGGACGATTCCATTGGTCCTGATGAACTAGCATGTTGATGCTGAAAAATACCTGGCGAGAATTTTCAACATGGCTATGTCCACCCTAATCATTCCAGAGATCTGGAAAGCTGAAAGGATTAATCCTATCGACCGATTTCCCTTCTTTCATCAGTGGTGAACTCGAAGCTATGCTGCTCTTCTACTTTACACAACATCTGGGCCCGGCTTGCAGCACTAAACGTCGTAAACCCCTAGGTGATTCGTGGCTTTAACCGTAACCTCCCCTGTGATTGAACCGTCTTAGTGCTGTTAGACTTATCAACCAACGCTACGAACTACCTGAGTGGTTGACAGTCGTCGGCATATTTAAGTGATTCAACGTCAAAGCCGAGAACGATTAAACAAGGGGTATTACAGGGTGGCGTCCTCTCCCCGGTTTTGTTTAATCACCATATCTCGAAACCACCTTATCCACCCGAGGGAGTCTGATATGCTGACGACTGTTAGATTATGGCATCCGGCAATGCCAGATTCGACCCTGCTGCCTACCGTGTAGTCTTAAACGACATTCACCTAGAGACAATTATCACCTTCGTCAACTCTCGCCCTGTGAATGCCGTCTTCGGGGTCAAACCTCACCCATAGCAGAGGAGGAGCTCCGGCTGCCTACGATCTGGACACTGTAGCAGGTTAAACTCTTACATATCCAGAATTAAGCCAGACGTACTTAGTGCATGTCCGGCATGTGATAACTGCCCGCACGATACCACTCACCTTTTCACTTGCCGTTTAAAACCGACTCATCTAAAACCCCTTGATGAGTATGATGATAACGACCATGGTTGAACTGGTCTTGCAGAGTCTGAATAATCGTTACAACAACAACAGCAACAACAGCAACAACAATAACAACGGCACCAGCAGCAACAACTACGCCGGCGTTAATACTTTCAGGGCTGGACGATTTTCTTTCATACGTACAACTTGATCTCTCGTTCGTCGAGATAGGGCTTTACTGCTCTTTTCCCTACTCAGCCCAAAGTAGTACTTGATGACAAGTGAGATTCTTCGTTGGATTTTGAAGCTGACATTGTTATTGGTGTTAATACTGGTTCCAAGATAAACAAAGTCCTCTACTTTGTCAAAACCGTAACTCTCAACAGTGACGCGGGAGCCAAGACGCTAATGCGCTGACTGTTTGTTTGACGGCAGGAGGTACGTCACTTTACCCTCTTTTACCTCCAGTCCTATTCGCTTCGCTTCTTTATCCGGCTTGCGAAAAGCAAACCCAAGTCTGGTATCAACCGTCTTGGACAGGTTGTTGTTGTTGTAACAGCATAAAACATCCCTCATAAAATTTTGGGGAATGCTGTTGAAGTGACAGTCCTTGGCCGGATATAGATCCGGACTGATCTGGTCGATGGTAGATTTACCTGGTCTAAAGCCACACTGATAAGGTCCAATCAATTAGTTGATGATTGGCTTCAGTCTTTCACTCAATACGCTCGATACAACCTTGTATGAAATTTACAGGAGGCTAATACCACGGTAGTTGGCGCATATTGCACGATCATCCTCTTATGTAATCGGCCGAGAAAATTTAAATTTCAACCGGCGAGCATGCATTCGTCCCACCATATTCTTGATATGAGCTCACCAGCTCTTTGCCACCATGCTTGAAAAGCTTATTTCTAGTGCGATTCACTAACTTATTTTAACGATATTCGTATGGTTAATTCATCTTAACGAAAATTTTAACTATGCTGCCATTCAGTATTAATTTTTTAACGACTTTCGCATTCGTCGAATCAGTTCTTGTCGTTAGCTAGTCGAAGGAGAAAATAAAAATTCGTGATTTGAACTTAAATAAAAGACATATTTAAAATTCGGTAATTTAATTTCTTGAAATTAAAAAAGGAACATTAAATAATTTCGTTTGAATATTAAGCATGATTTATTACGAGGTGACGAAGAAGCATGCGCTCCAACAGTGGGTCGGCGTTTACTCCGGGATGTGGACAATCCCTTTCATTTAAATGAAACAACATTTCAGAAGCTGTATCGGTTAACTCCAGACTTGGCTGGATACCGAATTCCTCAGCTTGACAAATAGGAAGCTCAAGAATAACATCAAACTCGACGGAGAAACAAGTAGCTCGTGTAATCTTTAAGCCTGTATGCAATTTTAAATTTTACTTTTAAATGGTAGGTTATAGCGGCTTTGAGATTCTTCGCGATTGCTATCAACGACCCGTAGGTGAGCAATGGGGAATATCTATGAGCCAGTCATCCGTAAGCCGGCATTCATCGGGTAACGGATGCAATCAATCATTCATTGTTTCACCAGTAAGTTAGTTTTCCTATGACCAAAGTGGAACTGCAAGCTGCTAAAGAAATGCTTACTTCAGCGTCGTCTCCCTCTGTGGGAGGTTCTATTGGAGCTGTCGATTGCACGTATATGTACATATATCAATTTTGCCACCAAAGATTCATGAGGAGGCTTATGCCAACCACCATATCTATTAATTCATTCAATTAATGAGCAAATGTTAAAAAAAAAACTTTTATCAAGGATTCAAATATAAAAACAGAAATATAGTTTAGTTTTATTATAGATGATTCTAATTTAAAAAAAATTAAATATAAATAAATCCTCGCTAGTGCAAATGAAAAATATTGTCGTCGAAAATTGCGATTGTCGCACCGTTTAAAGTTAGTGAATCGCACTACTGGTAACCCATTAGCTTCAGCGGCTTTGTTGTTTCGTAGCCATTGCCATTGGAACGTCGTCGAGGTCGGGTGGCGGGACGTTAATGTCAACAGCGATTTGGTTTGGTTCGGAATCTTTATCTTCCCCATTTAGTAAAGTGGAGAAATGTAATCCATTTCACATTAATCACCAGGTCGCCATTCTTAATGGAATTTGCACGTCTTAAAATCTTTCTGCGAATAATACATCTCTTCCTTTCTCAACTCTCGGTAGCGTTGCCATATAGCTCGCATTGCACCCGATCGCAACGTGGCCCTTTGGCAGCATATTTAAATTTCGCAGCGTCGCAGCATTCCTCATCGCACCAGTTGTTTTTTCGAGGTCGTTGAAAACCAATATCTTCCTCAGCGGTGGTACGTAGTGATAGGAAAAAGGGGTCCCAATGCTTGCATATTCGTTATTGACTATTTACCTATTTTATTAGTGACAAAAATCATAATGAATAAATGGGACGAATTACAAAGCGTGACAAATATTCCCAAACACAACTTTCTAAAAATTCTTAATTTTTCTGTTGAGCAATTAGCACAATTATTTTACTTACAATGGAAAAGTCTACACGCCAACATTCGGAATGACAGAAGGAAGCCTTCTCTCCCCAGCAATAATGACCGACATATTGTCAATATAATATTGGAGCTAAAAACCCTATTTGGTATCTAAATAAAATTTAAAAAAATTTTAACATTCGTAGACAATATTTTTGCGATATTAATACGAATATATGGTGACATCATATTAGACAAGCTAAACAAGTATCGCAATAAATTACAATTCACCATGGAAATGGAAGCAAATCGCAAAATACTCCATAAAACAAAACTGAACGAATCCTTAATTTCTCATCCTCACAACCCTTAAATTATAAATTAAATACTTAAATAAATTAAAATTTCATATTCAAAATTTGAACAATAAGCCACCAAAAATCTAGGGACGCAAACATAAGAAACATAAACCAAATTCTGATAAACAACAAAGATACCCATAGAGCATTCCCACGACAGTCGGTTCTACGTACCGGAATGACCCAGGTTTTACCCGGCCAAGGACTGTTGTTTCGGCGATCTAACCCTGTCTAGATCGGCCTACCCCATAAGTCGTCTGTCTCCCTTGTAGCAACTCCTTGCAGCAGGGTTGCTTCACCTCCTTCTGCTCAGGGCTGGCATCGAGCCAAACCCTGGACCAGAAACCTATTTTTGCTGCGTTTGCCAGAAAAAGCTCCATCCGAACTCCACTTCGGTAAGGTGTAATTCGTGCGACGGATGGAGCCATCTTAAGGTCTGCTCAGGCCTTAAGACCCATAAGGAGTGGTCCTATGCTGTTCGCGCCCATAGCCTCTACGGCCCCTTAGCTGCACCAAGTGCACCGGTGTCTAGCACCGGCAGTACCTCTACGGTCCACAGGAGCATACAACAACATGGACGCTCCCCTCCCCCACCCCCACCCAGCTCCGCCCCTCGTGTGGGGAGTAGCCAGCAGCTCCTGGTGCCCCACACAGTCTGTTCCGTGTGTCAGGCCAGGATATACCGGAATGCGACATCAGTCAGATGCAATTCGTGCCAAGGCTGGTGTCACTTCCGTGTATGTTCTGGCCTGCGCACCACACGTGAATGGTTGGGTGACTACCTGGCTCCCTGCTGTAGAGCCTTGCAACCGGACACGCCAGTGGCGGCGATGCCGAACAACATCTCAAGGCAGCCCAATGTGCCAGCGCATGTGCAGCAGGGGCCGGGTGGGCAACATCACCCTTCCCTCACACCTCTCTCCGCGACGACTCACCCGAGGCAAACGAGACTCCTTCAGCTGAACTGCAATGCGCTGCAGGGCAAGATTGACGAGAGATAACCGACTTTATGAGTCGGCACTCAAGCCTACCAGCTGATCATAGGGGAAACGATTTGGCAGAGCAGATAGACGATTCGACATTCTGCACGATGAATGATGATGCCCCACCAGGATTATTGGTAGTTGCAGCAGCTCGCCTGACTTAACAATAGCTAGCGCAGGTCTGATAAATAGCATAACGTGGCGACCTATGCTATCGCTTGCATCAGACCACCTACCCATAATCATCTCGATTGACAGACCTGCTGACTTTGTCTCCACGGACCACCGGACCTATATCAACTTTAAAAAGGCTTTAAACGTAAAAAGGATTTAAACGTAGAGATTCGGAGGCTGGTTTACCAAAATAAGCGGAACAAATGTTAGGAGCATTTGAAGTCCTGTAACCTAATCACGGGTGTTGGTAAGCTCTGGTCCACCGTGAAGTCCTTATTCAACCCGACGAAGCGCGACGACCGAGTGGAATTTCATTCGGGGATCGTGCCTCGTCGGACCCGAAGAGATGCGCGAGCTATTTTAGCCGACAATTCATTCTGCATCCTTCGGGGGATAGGGCCAAGCGGGAGGTGGCCAGAAGGCTGCGCAAACTACCGAACAACACCGCGCCTCTTATCTTCACATGTGGCGAGGTGAAGGATGTCAGCGGGAAGGCGAAAGCCTCCAAGGCCATTGGCCTTGACGGGATAAGCGTGTTGATGCTGAAAAATTTAGGCCCCGCGGGAGTTGAGTTCGTCACAGGGATCCTCAACTTCTCAATGGCAACCCTCATCATTCCTGACATCTTTTTGTTTTTTTTTGTTTTTTTATTACGGTCTTTCAGACCTAATTCAAGTAAATTAAATGTTACATAAATATTTCATCTTTAACGTTTTACAGAATGAAAATAATTTTCCTTTAAACTTAACAATGTTTTCACAGTCTTTTATCTCAGTAGGTAATTCATTATACATTTTATAACCTACGTATTCTAGAGTTTTCTTTGCGAATTCCGTTCTTACTTTAGGCAGTCTTATGTTTTTACTACTTCTAGTTCCATAATTATGAATCTCATAATTATAATGTATTCTATCACTTAAGTAATTTGGCAACATTCCTAATTTAATATTATGTATAAATGTCAGTGTATAATAGCTAATTGATTGTTTTATACTAATCCAATTTAGCATATTTAACATGGTACTCTTTGATGTTCGTGAAGGGCATTTTAAAATTAATCGCATTGCTTTGTTTTGTTGTATTTGTAGTCGCTTAATTTGTGAATCATTTGTTAGCAATATTATTGTTGGGCAGTACATAAAGTGAGGCTCTATAATTGAACGATATACTAATATTTTAAGATGTTTATTAATATGTTTACATGTTCTATACATAAAACCTATTTTCTTTGCAATTTTGGTTTCTAAATAACATATATGTTCTCCAAAATTCAGTCTTTCATCTATTATAACTCCTACTTCATTTTATCCACTCTTGGAATTTCATTGTTTTTTATCTTCAGAATTATATTGCTTAAGTCATTATTATCAATAATGTTGTGGTTCTTGTAGAATATCATATATCTAGTTTTATCTACATTTAGTTTCAGCTTTCTACGACATAGCCATTTATATAAAGAATTTAAGTCCTTTTGAATTTTAGAAATGGCACTATTTATAGTGTTTCCACTAATGGTTACCAATGCGTCATCCGCAAACAGACGTATTTCACAATTTTTTAGGCAGGTTTTAATATCATTAATATAAATTATGAATAATATCGGAGCCAATACTGAGAATTGCGGTAGGCCAATATTTACATCAGCAACCTATGATACTGCATCTCCAATTACCGTTCTCTGCTTTCTGTTACTCAAATAACTTTGGAACCACACAGTTGATTAATAGAAGTCATAGTGAACGGTAGTGCGCGCATTCAGTATATTTTTACATTTTCCTTTTGTGCGATATCCGTACATATGTACATAAAAATACAAAGCACGTGTTATATTTTTATCGTTTTAATTTTTTGCAAACGAATTAATTTACATTATTTACTAAAATAAAAAGTTAATATCTTGACCCCAAAGATGGGTCAACCACCTGACAGAGACAAAATAAACGCCAACATACCCAAATTGAAATGGGACACTAGCAAGACATCAAATTTTACCAACAATGGGCCTATATACCTTATTATGACTAGAATTAACAGCAATGAAACTCTAGCAAACACCTCTCCTTTTCTAATCAAAAGAGCGATCGACGCCACATGCGGCAGTGAAATCGAAGAATGCAAAAAAACCAGAAATGGACAGATCCTGATCAAAACAAAAAATAATTTGCAGGCAAATAGGCTTACAACTCTAGTGGAACTAGACAACAAAACAAATATAGAAATCACCCAACACCGAACACTCAACCAGTCTAAAGGTGTTATTTACTGCAACGATCTTAGAGGCTTACCAGAGGAACTCATTCTTTCTGAGCTAAGCTCCCAAAATGTTACAGAAGTCAAAAAAATCCTTAAAAAAGCCAACACTGATCTCTTCGAGACAGGTCTAGTTATAATAACATTCGAAACTACAACTTTACCAACAACACTAAGAATCGGCTACGAAAAAGTTAATGTCCGCCCATACATACCTCTACCATTGAAATGCAAAAATTGCCTTAGGTATGGCCATACCGCAACAATATGCAAAAACGAAAGAACTTGCCAGAAATGCGCTAAACTCTATCACCTCAACGACGATGAGGCAGACGAATGTACAAATAACAACGCCTGCATTAACTGCATCACACAACACATAGAACCCAATAACCATCCTGCTAACGACAAAATGTGCCCAATATTTTTACAGCAAAAAGAGATCCAAGCAATAAAAACCATCCAAAAAGTCGATCACAAAACAGCTGTGTCCATCTACAAAGAAAAACACCAACACAAACAGCATCAATATTCAACAATTGCGAACAACTATCAAAGTATTCAGTCAACACCTACACAGAATGAAAAACACACACCCACCAAGGCAAATGCAAACAGCACTCAAACATCAACATCCCAACCACCAAAACGCATCACAGAAAGACGTCAACCAGTATCCTACTCCGACATACCCAGCGAATCTGACTTTGAAACAGATCCGGAATCTAACCAAACTACATCGACAAAAGCTTCAGCTAAAATTAAAATCCTCCCGTCGAAAACGTCGAAACGACTGCGAGCTCAGCTGAAAAGAATAAATAACTCTAAAAACAACAATCAACCAAAGCGAGCCAACAGCAACAGTCAATCCCTCAAACACTAAAACCACACTAAATTTATCTTATTTTATATTAAATTAACATTTAAATTATCGTATAAAATGCCCCTTAAAGTAATACAGTGGAACATAAATGGTTATATTAACCATTACAATGAACTGATAATCCTAATTAAAAAACACAATCCACACATTATATCCCTTCAAGAAACCCACAATCACAATACAAAAAATATCCCAATCCCTATAAATTTTTCCTTCTTACAAAAAAATCAGTCTTCAACTACGTACGGAGGAGTTGCTCTTCTTATTCATAATAAAATCCAATACGAAGAAATGATAATAAACACGCGCTTCGAATCAATATCGGCGATAATCCATTCTAAAATTAAATTCTCTATATTTTCAGTATATATCCCTCACAACATGAAACTTGTCCTATCGGACTTAACAGATGCCTTCAGCCCTAGTCAAGCTTCTACCTTAATCACCGGAGACTTCAACAGCTGGCACCAAAAATGGGGCTCTCCATGCAACAATCCCAGGGGGAGGATAGTTGCGAATTTTTTAGATAGCTCTCAGTATACAATCCTAAACGACGGCTCCGCCACCCACTTTAATACCCACAATACTTTCTCACACTTAGATCTCACTTTCTGTTCGCCCCAATTAGCTATTGATGTAACATGGAAATCTGAAACCCAGTTACTACCCCATCATAACAACACTATTTCACTCTTCTTACCACTCTTACAACAACACTAAACCCAAATTTCTTACACCTTATGCCGACTGGGATAAGTACTGCTATCTTTCTGGAAAACTAGCTGAAGAAATACCAACATGCGAAAATATTAACAAAGAAGCTGCAAATATGCAAAAAATCGTTATAAGAAGCGCCCACTATGCTATACCTCAGGCATCCAGCTAATCCAAACAAAAATCCGTACCATGGTGGAACAATAAGCTTGAAGACCTCAAACAACATAAAAACTATCTATGTATGCCGAATACTAAAACGCTCTATCACAAACGAAAACATATTAAACTACAATAAAATTGCTTCCAAACTAAAAAGAGAAATTAAAATTGCTAAAAAAGATTCTATAATCGCATTCACCTCTGACATTAAACCCACTACTCCCCCGGGAAAAGTGTGGTCGAACATTAGACGGTTCTGTGGTCTCAAACCTCGAACAGGAATACACTGCTTAACTGATAACAATTCAACCGAACTGGACAGCTTTGAAATAGCCAATAACTTCTGTACACATTGGTCAGAGCAATCACAAGACAACAACTTTCTGGATACGTTTAGATCCAAAAAGGAAACTTTCCACACAATCCTACCAAACAACACTACTGACGAAAAAGCAATAGAAATCGAAAAACCCATTACCTACCTAGAATTATGCATGGCTTTAAACAAACTGAAGGGACTTACTCCAAGCTTTGACAGAATCACATACGAGATGGTAAAGCAGCTATCACACTCAGCAAAAACACGCCTAACCTCACTATACAACAAAATTCTAGATAATTACATATCACAGCTATATAAAACAAGCACAATAGTCCCGATTTTGAAACCACATTATAACAAAACCTCTGTTAACTCATATCGGCCAATATCGTTAAACCCAGTACTTGCCAAAACCTTAGACAAAATTATAGCAAATAGGTTATGGTGGTTTATTACAAATAATAAGCTACTCAATAACCACCAAATGGGTTTCAGAAGAGGGAGATCAATTATTGATAGTCTAATATATTTAGACTACAAGATAACTAACTCCCTTTCAGCCAAAGAACATATTTCAATAATATCGTTAGATTTCTCTAAAGCATTTGACAGAGTGGGTTCCCACTCCGTCATAGAGCAGCTCCAATCGTGGAAGGTTGGCAACAAAATAATAAACTACGTAGCAAACTTTATGAAAAACAGAAAAATCAAAGTCAGAGTAGGCAACAGATATTCGAATACAAGAAACCTTCACAACGGCATCCCTCAGGGATCCCCTCTTTCAGTTATACTATTCTTGATTGCATATAATAAACTTGCTAATATTATACTATCCCACAGGGAACTGACTTTTTGCGCATATGCTGACGACTTTCATATCATAGCCCAACTCGACTGAACAAAAAATCAAATTATCAATATAAACTCTAAATAAATGAAATTTCACAGTGGTGCGACTACTCGGGCGCCAAATTATGTATGTAATGCCAACATCTACATATCTGTAGAAAACGAAATTGTAAATGTACTATACAAACAAGCAACATATGTCTCATTGAAGTAAATAAACTCAAAATTCTAGGAATCACTTTCAACTCCAAATACAGATGGGATACTCACATAGAGCTTTTAACACTTTCACTAGAAAAGAGACTAAAGATTATAAAATGCTTATCAAGCTGCAATATCAGCTCTCTTATTTCTGTAATTAAGGCACTCATTGTTTCTAAATTAAACTACGGTATATTCCTTTACGGATACACATCTGAAACAAATATCAACAAAATACAATCAATCCTTAACTCCGCAACCCGCCTAGCTCTGGGAGCCTTCCGAACCACCCGAATCAGTAATATTTTATTTGAAGCCAACTTACATACAATAAAAAACAATAGAAACTACAATACAACAACCCTCTTTAAAAACCTCATTACTAGCTACGACACGCCTATCTACAATATAATCAAAAACTTTTTTGAACGTCCACAAACCCAAAACTTAGAATCAGTTATCTCCAAAATAATAAAACAATGCTCCCTTCTCCACATTCCATACACTTTGGGTCCTACTCCCACCGAATACCTCCCTCCTTGGGAGTTTCCTATGTCTACAATAAACACATCAATGCGATCACACAATAAAGCATCCACTCCAACGTCTGAAATAACAAATAAATACCAAGACTACAAGTTTATCTTTACAGACGGATCTAAAGCTAGCCACTCCACCACATATAGGATTACAACAAAATCTGAAATTATCGGCATTTCACTTCTACCAGAATACTCCTCTGCCTTCACTGCTGAGATAATAGCTATTTTTAACAGTCTACAATATTACAAAGACATAGAAGGAAAATACGCTATATGCTCTGATTCACTCTCTTCTTTAGACTCCGTAACTAATCTACAAAACAATGAGTAATATGCAAACAATATAAGACGACTATTGATAGAATACTACCCCAAATTCATTTTGGGCTGGATCCCCGGCCACGCTAACATTCAGGGCAACGAACTAGCCGACCAAACAGCCAAGTCTGGTCATCTAGCTCCACTGACCCTTAGTCAAAACTATAATCTGAAGGACATAAAGAGACATATCTCAGCATTACACAGACAATCCCACAAAAACTCCTTCCCTCAAACATCAACATGGTACCAATACATAAACAGTTACGAAACCAACGCCAACACATTCCTTCGAAAAATAGACAAAATACCCCGGCTAGACTTAATCAAATTTGAGCGTCTACGCCTATGCTACACATATATTACACATAGCTACCACTTAGAAAACCAACCACCAAAAGACTGTCACTTTTGCAACACTAGAGTTCCTATAACTACATCCCACCTCCTAAGCGACTGCCCATCTTTCCAAACACAACGTACCGGAGCCTTTCCCAATATCAATCCCTTAACTATGTTATCAACCCCAAACGCAGAAAATATTTCGAGAATTGTATCTTTCTTTCTTTCGGCTTTATTACGATATTTAAATGATAATTTAATAATTTAAGTATGATTTTGCTTAAACACACGATCTCAAACAATTCATTCATAAATAATTTGTAATGAACTTAGAATTAAGTCTATATAAATGTAGTTATCTTTCACACTTCTGAAGCTATAATTTCGGCGAGCTGAAGGCCTTAGTAGCCATTGCTCCTTAATACTGCTAGCTTTTAATTTTAATTGGAAGCTATCAATCAATAATAATAATAATAATAATAACTTCGGAACCATTCCAACGCTTTACCTCTGATACCAATCTTATACATGACGTCCAATAATACAACTCTGTCAACTGTTTCAAAATCCCGCTTTAGGTCTAAAAAGCCAGATACCACCACCTTTTTGTCGGCTACATCTTCTTTCCATTCCGCGATTACCATGTTCAGTGCTGTTTCACATGAATGGCTCCTTCTGAACCCTGATTGTTCTGGTATTATTATATTCTGTTTTTCTAAGTATGTTAATAGTTGTTTTTTTACCACTGTTTCCGCCGTAATTTTTTCATCTGCAGGTACCGTATTAATTGGGCGCAGTTCTTCAGGCTTCATTGTACTTTTAACCTTTTCCACCGGTAATATTGTTGATATCTTCCAGCAATTAGGAACAATGTCACCATTAAGAGATTCGTTTATAATGTCTTTATATAAGTGAGCAATATACATACGTCATCGAGTCTTTGAAAACACCCTCGGACAGACGCTTTTTACCACCATATTTGTTTTTAAATGCTTTAGTGATATTCATTATATCTTCTAATTCGACAACGGCGAATTCAAATGTTGCTAGCGGTCTATTTAGGGTTATTTCATCTTTCTTCAATACTATCATTAATTTGAACTATGCTCTGCACAAAAAAGACGTTTAATACATTAGCTATATCGTTGTGATTCTCAAAGCATTCACCATTAAATACTATTTTCGTAATACAATCCCTGTTGTCTGTCAGTTCCGCAGCATCTTTCAAACATTTCCACATCAATTTCATTTTTCCCTCATTTTTCAGTACTTGACTTTCCATATGTTTCTTCTTTTTAAATATTATAGTTTTTTTATATATTTTTTTAATGGCAATATAATCACTCCATATGCCTATGTTTATCGCATCATTGTAGAATTCAAATTTTATCTTATTAAGTACTGTCAGCTTACGGTCATACCACTTATTTCTCAATTGTTTATGGATTCTCTTCTCGTATGTTAACGTTTGCATGGCTTGATTCAGTGTGTCATTCAGACTCTGGACTCTATTTTCTATTCCATTATTAGACATAGGGCTAAAATCGTACGTTCGCAACAGGTTTATAAGATTCTCAGCGCTATAGTTCTCCCAACAGACTACAGATATATATGTTCTCATTTTATAATATTTTGTAGTTGGCACTTTAAAATGATTTGTCCCATGGTCGTAAATTCTATATTCACCTGCACATTCTGTTTTGATTTGATCATTATTACTGAATAACAAGCCAATTTTTGTAGCGGAATGCTCTGTTATTCTCGTATTAAAATTAATTATTTGTATCATAGCCATTTGCGCAAATAAGTTTGTTAGCTGGTTTGAGTATGTTGACGATATATTCATATTTATGTTAAAGTCTCCAATTATTAGATTATTATCTGATTCTTTGAGTTATTCATTAATGAGTTAATTTAAATGTATGATAAAGTCAGCATCACTGCTACTTGGTGAATGATACAGCACTCAAATTCGCCATTTCTGCGCACATTTTTTAATTTTTATAATGATACACCAAATATTCGTATTGATAGATTTATTGCAAACTATGTTAAATTCTACATTATCGTGTATATACATTAGTACTCCACCCGTGTGTCTACTGTGAGAGTCGCAACGGATTAGTTTGTATGTAGAAATGTTTAATTCAGTATCCGAAATTTGATCTGCAATACAATGCGAGGTATTTTTACTTCAACGAGACGTTCTAGTTCCTCTTTATTTGCTGTTATACTATTGATATTAAGATATATACACTCCAAGTTGCATCCCTTGTCTTTTCGTTTTATATATGTGCTAGATTTTTTGGTTGCTAGTAACCTATTTTCCTTTTTCTTGCATTTAGCTTCTGCTGATATACAGAGCAAATTCTATCCATGGAATCATGATTAATATCTAGTCCCAAATTTAGCTCTTTATTTGCCCTAATACAGTTAATGCATTTATTTATTGCTACCTTATTGCATTCTATAGATTTATGCTCACCATGACATTTTGTGCATACTTCCTTTCCCTTACAGTCAATCGCTTTATGACTGAAGCCTTTGCATTTAAAACAGCACAATACCTGCACTGCGTCATACACTTTACAACGTTCCCCATCCTACATTGAGTCTTTCTTCAGCTAGTATGTTCGCAAACCTCTCTATATTCACTTCCAGTACTGCATTGTAATAATTTTTTCCATTTTTCTTGACATCGTATTGTTTTACAATTTTTGCATCTATTTCGCTTAGACAATTATTTTGTCTTTTAATTCTCTGAGCGAGCTCATCATTTTCATATTTGTAATTTATACCAGTTACAAGGACCGTTGGATTCACTTTTATAGGAATCTTCACTTCATAATTATTTCCAAGGTTATTTTCGATTGCATTTTTGATTTTATCACGTTCTTGTGCATTAGCACTTTCAACAATTACTACTCCGCTTTGCCTGGCTACAATATTCATGATTTGTAACTCCTTAGGATCAACTTTTGAATTTAAATCATTTTTAGTTCTTTCTATATCTTGCTTACTATTCGGCTTTACTATTATAGGAAGTACTTTTCTTAACTCTGGCAACGCTCCTCTTTTGGTTTTGCTACTTTTTGTTACATTTGCGTATGATACTTTGGCATCACTGTTTACATTTTTCTTCATTTCAGCACACATTTTTTCATTCTGCTTACTAATTGTTTCAATCATTTTCTTATTATCTTCTTTGTTGCTCTTTACTGCTCGCTACTTTGTTTAAAACACTCAGCAATTTCACGAATCTTGTTTACTTCTTTCACACTTTTTTCACATGTCTCCTGAGCTTTCTGCATTGCTTTAATTATTTCACCAAATGCTACTTCTACAGCTTGCAATAATTGTCTCATTTCCATCTCATTTTTCTTTAGTGCGTTATCAAATTAGCTTCTATAATCAACTAACCATTGACCGTTTTGTTTTAACACTACTTGCATGTCTTTAAGAATGTCATCTACATGATGTATATATAGCACACAATCAGCACACATAAATCTCAGCATTTCCAATTCCTGTAATTTATCCACGCTATACCGGTCCAAGCCACAGCATTTTGTTGTTAAATGGTAATATTTTCCACATACCCCTTCACAACGAATTGTCGCCACTTCTCCTCGTATCGCACTTTTGCATTTGTCGCACCTTTTGTCCATTGTACGACAAGTTCAACCACACATCTGCTCCGTTGAATAATAATAAATTTTTTTTGTTTTCGCTTTGATTTACACTAATTTCCGAATTTTCGACCGCACTTAGTGTAATAATTTTATTTATTTTGGCTGTTAAATATACAATCGTAGATTTTTCCACCCACTTGCTTTCAGTGTTGCCACGTTTTTCTGGAAGGTTGGGAGGGTGGTCCCACTGCTGAAACCAGGGAAACCGGCCGACAAAGGTGATTCCTATCGGCCAATTTCCCTGCGTGGTAAAGACACTTGAGGCCCTACTCCTCCAATATTACACATACCACCTTGGGTCGGCTAAGCATCAACATGGCTTCCGGAAAGTGCACCGCATAACAACAGCACTTAATGCCATAAACAAATAGGTGAGCCGCGGTCTTAATCAAAGCCGCCGCTGCGAGAGAACCGTGCTAGTAGCGTTGGACCTGTCTAAAGCTTTTGGCACAGTCAGCCACTCCACGCTACTAGCTGACGTGGAAGCATCGACTCTCCCGCAGGGACTGAAACGGTGGACCGCGAATTACCTGTATGGTTTAGAGACAAAGCTCCTAAAGTAAGGAGGATTAAACAAGGGGTACCGCAGGGTGGCGTCCTGTCCCCACTCTTGTTTAATCATTATATCTCCAAGCTCCCTCAACCGCCAGAGGGAGTCACAATTGTCTCCTATGCCGATGAGTGCTCGATAATGGCAACCGGCAATGTAATTGACGACCTGTGTTCGAAGGTGAACGGATATCTCTCCGACCTTGCCCATTTCTTTACTAGCAGAAACCTGGCGCTGTCCCCTGCTAAGTCCTCGGCGACCCTCTTTACCACCTGGACGAAGGAGGTCAGGCTGCATCTCAACATCAATATTGATGTAACCCCACTTCGACGGTTAATCACCCGAAGATTCTCGCCGGTAGCTCTTAGGGCAAAGACAAAGAAACGTTGTGGGCAACATACAAGGCGATTGACCGGCCGGTAATAAATTATGCTGCGCCAGTTAGGTCGCCGGGAACCAGCAGGACACAGTGCATGAAGCTGCAGACCTGCCAGAACGCAGCACTCTGCACGGTGACAGGATGTCTTCTGATGTCGCCTGAGGAACATCTCCACCAAGAGGTCAATGTGCTCCGCGTTATGGAGTACAACCTCATGCTGAGCAAGCAGTTCCTTGCTTTGTGTCACCGTTTGGGGCACCGAAATAGGCATCTGCTTGCAGTGGAGCTACCCCCCAGGCACATCAGAAGGCATCTCTTAGCACTAAAGGACGAGATCCAGCCACTCATCACGCCACCGCTGGATCGGGAGGCGTACCGGCGGGTCCTAAGCAACATCCACAGAGACACAGTCACTACTCTCGCCAGGCAAATGCAGTTATCGGAGCCCACCCACCACCTGTAGCAGATGAGGAGTCCCTGCTGCCCCGCGAGTCCCGCGTCACTCTGGCACAATTACGATCTGGATACTGTAGCAGGCTCAACTCCTACCTATCCAGAATCAACCCCGACATACCTAATACATGTCCGGCATGTGGAGATTCTCCGCACGACACCAATCACCTATTCACATGCCCCCTCAAACCCACTTATCTAACCCCCCTCTCCCTCTGGTACCAGCCTGTCGAAACTGCACGTTTCCTGGGCCTCCCCCTAGATGAGTTCGACAACGACCATGGGTGAATCCGCTCTTTACGGGGCGTGATAACCGCTGCAACAACAACAACAACATGCCCATAGTGCAACAAGGAAGACGAATAATGAGACAGTGTAACTTGTGTTCCGAAATTGACCCAAAACTTTGACCATGATATGGACTCCAATAAAAAAAATATGACCCGGGCGTATAAATCAAACAACACACACTACACGTATTTACCAAAAGGGAAATATAGCCTCACCTACAAAATAAGGGAATGTACGAATTTACATGCAAAGGACGAGAAAACGAAGAAAGTAACAAAGTATAAGTTAAGGTACGTTTCCGTTCCCATAATAAATGCCAAGCTGGCAGCTAACTTTTGGCGCATAACAACAACAGCAATAACAACAGTAGCTCGTAGCCAAACGGACATCTGCTTATCCATTTCACCTGTAGTGCATCGAAGTGCTTACGATGCATGACAACAACAACAACAGTATGCGAAATCAGCGACAATAACACCAGCAGCAACACTATCCGAACGGACGACGGTTCTGCATTCCCACGGTACGGAAAGTGCTGATGATATGTCTACAGAGTAGCGTGTGACAACAATAACGACAACAACGGTGAACCGCAACGGCAGCGGCAGCGACGCTTAGGGTAGCGTTAAGTTAGGAGCTAGCTTTTGTGCAGGGATATAGTTAGTCTAAGACCGGCTCTGTAATCGACAAGAATTGGCTGCTCCTGCATAGCAGGAGAAATAAATATTTAAATGTAATCGACAAGAATTGGCTGCTCCTGCATAGCAGAAGAAATAAATATTAAAAATTGTAACCAAGTGTTTCCTTTGTATAACAGCTCCTGTATAGCAGGAGGAACCGTAAGGAAAGAATCCTTTTACTGGCGCCCAACGTGGGATGTAAGGACAATCGGAGTGGCCGTGGTGATCGAACACACCCTTAGTGAAAATTAAGAGTTTACATGAACAATTAAAATATAAACAAGTGTAATTAATAAAGAGTGAGTGTAAGGCACACCGTACTTTATAAAAGACAATAAAAGAATCAACGTGAACAATCTAAATAGAAACAAGTCTAATTGAAGACGAATTATAGGACTTTAATTGCGAAATAGAAGAATCGCGCCGAGTCGTCGCCATCGTGGTATTTAACCCAGAAACCTTCGTGGGATTAACGCATCATCAATATGCTATTCACGGAAGCAATCCTTTTGTAAGATTATCCAAAATTAATTTTATAATTATTTAATTAAACTAAACTAGAATACTAAATTTAATTAGAATAATAAATAATAAGAAATACGTCTTGTAAGGCAATTGTTTTGATTACGTTACTTGAGCATTAATAATGGACGTACATACAGTACATAATTTGTTGAATGCAGCTATTAGAGCTGCGACTGACCAAGCCCGTAGGGACTCCCAACAGCCAATTGAAGGACTGACGACTCGTCTCGCTTCAATAGAGAGTCCTACTAGGGTTTGAACAATTCCAGCCGGTTGAAATTGGTGGTGATGTCAGATACGAGAAATCACGTCAAATTGCAAGATTTATCTCGAAGCCAAGTACCAGCTTCACCCTGTTAAAGCAGAAATAAGACAAACCCGAGCCCGTGCCTTCCTACCCAGGTGAAATTCTACATGTGGATATTTACTCCACAGATAATACACACTTCCTCACTTGCCTGGACAAATTTTCAAAGTTTGCAATCATTTTCCCGATTAAGTCAAGAGCTATAGTTGACATCAAAGAACCGCTATACAACACTATGAACTTTTATAGTAATACTAAACAGTTAGTCTGCGATAATGAGAGATCACTCAACTCAAGTACCATAAAATTCATGCTAGAGAACCATTTCGGAACCCAAATATATACCACACCACCATTTTATAGCACAACGAATGGCCTGGTGGAAAGGCACACAGCACACTTACCAAAATAGCACGGTGCATAAAAATGGAGTTAGGTATTTTAGACACCGCTGAACTACTACTTCTCACGACCTGTAAGTTTAATAGAACCATTCACTCCGTAACCAATTATAGGTACATAGAGTAATTCATTCGACAACTGAAGAGTTCAGGAAAAAATTAAAAATAAGCTTTTGGAAGCTCAGCAATCGGAGCTACAGCACCACAACTCAAATAGAAGCATACAAACATATAAACCAGGAGATAGGGTATTCGTTAAAACAAACAAGCGTATTGGCAATAAGTTTATTTATTTATTTCCGGGTTTCCGATCTATGCTCATAGCGGTCCCCGTGTTTCACTCTATTTTATTTTATTTATGTATTTGTTTAATTTAATATTATTATTATTTTTTTTATTTTTTTTTTTATTAGAACGGATGGAAAGGCCTAGTTTCCATTCCGTACGTATTTATGGAATATGCAATGATTTACAGTGATCAAATAGCAGTCTCTTGAACATGACAATGTTATCACAGTTTTTTATTTGTGATGGTAACTCATTGAAGCATTTTAGACCTTTATAGAATATATTTTTCTTATCTACTTCTGTTCTATAGAACGGGAGTCTAAACCTATTGTTTTCTCGAAGTATGTATGTATGAGTCTCTTTAATATATCGGAGATTATCACTCAGATATTCAGGGAGTCTACCCTTTTTAATGTTAAACACGAATTTCATAGCATGATAAAACACTTGCTGTTTTATACTCAGCCAATTCATATCCGCGATCATAGCCCGCGTGGGTGTATCGTAACGCTTGTTTAAGATAAAACGCATAGCTCTGTTTTGAATTTTTTGCAATTTATCAATATGTGTGACGCTCGCTACGAATAAGATCGTAGGACAATATATAAAATGTGGTTCCACAATTGATCTATAGACTAAGGTTTTATATCTCCTTCCCAGAAATTTACATGACCTTTTCATGAAACCAATCTTTTTTGCAATTTTTTTGACTGTATATTCGACATGCTCATCAAACTTTAGTTTATTATCAATGTATATACCTAAGTATTTAATGAGTTTGACTTCCTCAATTATTTCATTTTTGATTTTTAAGAGAAGCATGTGGATCTAAGATCAATTGCCCTAGTTAAGACCATAACCTATGTTTTTTTGACATTTACTTTGAGTTTATTTAAACACAGCCATTTATATAAAACATGCAGGTCCTCTTGCATCTTAGCTATCGCATTCGGTAAGTTTCTATCGCTGATCGTTAACAGTGTATCATCCGCAAACAGTTTTATTTTACAGTATTTCAGTACTGTATTTATATCATTCATATGTATATATCAGACATTGGCAATGAGTAGCGCAACATCGGTTATTTTCGGCTCACTACGCATAACATGCTGTACTTATATCCACACAGAGTTACTACAACGCTGTCGGGCTTTGTATCCGAAAAAAGCTTGCGAGTATTTTTCATACTCATACGCATCAGCTTCGAACACGTATGATAACACGACCAACGATGCTAATACCCGAAGCTACACACAGCAGTTGCATCGGAGTTTTACTCAACATGTTGCGTCGTACTCGAAAATAGCAATTACATTGTGGTTTTTACCCAGCAAATGTGCGCTCATATGTACATATATATGTAAATATGTACTTCTTTTGCTTTGTCACATATTACATACATACTTTCTTTATTTTGATTTAAAAGCCCGGTCAAAATAGACATAAAATAGTGGTTAAACAACAATTCCCACAGAGCCAAATTTTCGAAGGAAGCTTAGGTTCGCCGTCAGAAAGAAAACTTCAAAAATCCTCATCGATCCCATGTGTGCAATTTCTTATTAAGTATTTCTTTCTTTTATAACATGAAAAAAAAATACTTATATCTTCCATTCCTGAAATTGTAGAGAAAAACCAAGATTGATAATTTCATGTTTATTTTAATTAAATTTCATTTGTTAAATACATAAATAAAAATTATTAAATTGTATTCAAATTGACATTTCATTTTTACACAACAAAGAAAATAAAGCCATACATTTTAAATTTGGTTATTTTTTAGTTAATAGCTGCAATATTTTTGTAGTACGAATTTAAAAATAAAATACTGTCGACTGTATTCGGGGTCAATCTAGTTCTTTTTTCGGTGACAATATTACCTGCCATAGAAAACACCCTCTCTGATGCAGCACTACTTCCTGGAATCGATAGAATGCGCAATGCTAATTTCGACAGTCTTGGATATTTTGCAGAGTTTACTTCTCACCAATGCATCACGTCAAAGGATTCGCTTATCATTACGGTTTCCATACTATACCGTACCACTTCTTGCCTTGAATTTTCCGAAGGTAATACCATAGAGCGCCTAAGTAAGTTTGGGAAAAAGAAGCTCACATCCTTGCTTACAGGAGGTATTGGGCTATTACTATTGGAAACTTGCTGAGCCACCGATGGTAATATTGGTGAAGCTGAAATCTCCAGGGGTATATTTGGTGACGAGAAAGAGATGTAGGTGTTAATGGGCTTGGTAAATCTGACGATACTGTTGACAACGGTGGAGACTCGATTTGTTCCATTTCTTTAATACAGAACTCTTGTATTTCCCCCAAATCAGTTACTTGCTCACAATTAGCAGGTGGATACAAAAAAAATGCAGCTTTATGCCACATACTTAAATTTGCAACCCATACATCTTCTACCTTTCTCAAAATGTTTGCTTTTAGTACAGAAATCGCTTGAACATCATTATCCTGAGCTGCACATATTTCCTTCAGGCGATTGATCGAGGGAATAATAAAGCACATAGTCGGAGAGCCACACCCTTGCAGTTTTTTGAAGATGACCTCCAAAATTAGAGCAGAGCTCGACCAAGCATTGCAAAATTAAAATATTTATACTTGATAATCTCTCCGTTTCAGCACTTGTGGTGAGAATTTCATTTATATTTATCCAGTTATCATAAATTGATTTGAACTTTCTGTAGTGTGAATTCCAGCGAGTAGGACAATGGGTTTTCAATGAAGTTTGTAGCATATGCTGAAGATTCGCCTTTTTAAAATATTTGACAACTTTTTTACACGAGGTAATAACTTCTCTTAGCTCTTCCGTGCAGTCAATGGCGGAGTCCAGAACATTTGAAAATAAATGACTTGCACAATTAAGCCTTGTATAGTTTTCCAGAGCTTTTTTTACATTGCTTCCTCTGTCTGTCACAAATACGGCTTTTTTCAAATCATCGACACCAAATTCACTAAGTAAACCCTGCAATTTGCGTAAAATATTTTGACCACTCGAACGCATAAAATCCATAGATTTCATTCCCAGTACAATATCAATCATTTTGAACTTCATTTGAAAATGCAAAGTTGCACACAAAAAATTTCGCTTCACATAGTTATCTTGCCAAAGATCAATGGTAACAGAAATTTCACCATTGCTTACAATTTTAGTAATTTTTGATTTCACTTCGTTTTTCTTTTCTTGTGCCGTTTTTGCTAATCGACGAGAAAGTGTCGATGGGTCAGGAAGTAAAGTATCAATGTCTATTTTTTCACCATAGCGTGCCCCAATTTTAATAAAAAAATTTACCATTTTTCGGAATCCCGAACCACTAATTGCACTAAAAGGACGACAGTCCTCTACTACCCATGTTGTACACGAATTAATAGCTTCTTCTTTATCCTCCTCGCTCACCGTTTTTAAAGATGCACCTTGCGTATATTTGTAGCACTTATGGCGATTGAGATTAGATGAAGACCGCCCATTGTATTTACATACTTTTTTGCAGTTGCGGTAGCATACATAGCCATCCAAAATTGTGTCTTCGTTCGTGGAAATTCGTGCGAAAAGAGACCATACTTCACTTTCACCTTTTCTTTTTGGCACTAGTTGGAAAATTCCATTTTGTACTTTCTGCTCGATCTCTGTTTTGTCGTCCATTGCCTCAAGTTTAGGGAAGAACTGATAAAAGAGAATATCTTTGTTTATTTAAATAGAGACTTACAATTAATACAGCTTTTCGTCACAAATAATCACCTTTCGCTGCAAAATTATAATTCTCACTAAAACACAGTCAAACGTAACACATACATACGTACATAGAAGTATGAGTTGAATCAAGCGATTAACGCAAGCCTTTTTCGGGTATATCAAATCAAATGTTGTTGCAAAGCAAATCAAACTTTAGAGCGCTGTGTATGAGTTCAATGGCACGTTCGATCCATACGCATGGCAATTTTTACTACCACATCAATCTTGGCATGAGTATGAATAGAGCAGACTAGTTGTGTTTGACTAATTTATACGCACGCATACTCAAAATGCTGCGGATATATTCGAGTCACGAAAAAGCTACCCGATGCTGATGTCTGGTATATATATTGAAAAGTATTGGTGCTAACACCGATCCCTGAGGTAACCCAATACTGACTGCCACTTTTTTAGAAATAGTTGACTCGATCAAAGTTTGTTGCATCCGGTTTGTAAGAAAGCTTCTAAACCACTCAAGCTCATTATTTTTACACCAGTTTTTTCAACATGATATCCCTATCAATAGTCTCGAAGGCTCTTTTAAGATCGATAAACACGGCCACGACATTCATCTTTGAGCTAAGATCTTCCTTCCATTGGGATAGTACTAAGTTTACTGCAGTCTCGCATGAATGCTTAGCTCCGAAGTCTGATTGCTCTCTTATAAAAATTTTATTGCACAGTTTCCAAGATTTTTTCCATGCAAGGCAGTGTATTTATTGGTCTTAGCTCCTCTGCCTTTATAGTGTTTTTTACTTTTTTTATCGGGACTATAGTAGAGGTTTTCCACTCTATCGGAACTGTTCCGAACTCAAGACTCTTATTGATTAGGGACGCATAAAAATATCCCATGTATTCTACTGAATCCTTTATAACACCCTCTGATAGTAATTTTTTCCCACCAATTTTTGTCTTAAATTTCCTAACAATTTGTGTAATATCTTCAGTATCGACCAACTCAAATTTAAATGGAGATAATGGGTGCGCCTGCTGGTTAAAGTCAAATACGATGTTGTCTATGTTTCTATTTATTTCTACAATGCTGTCCACAAAGAAATCGTTAAGATTCTCGGCAATTTCCTCGCTGTGTGTGATAATTTTGCCGTTAATTAGAACTTCTGTAACTTCTTCTTTGCTATTTGTATTGTTGACAACTTTTTTCAAATATTTCCACATTAATCGACTATCTCTTCTATTTAGTTCAACTTTATTTCTAGATATTGTATTTTTTTAATTTTTAATAATTTTTTTGTACTCCTTTTTTAACAAGTTGTATTCTGCCCATTCTCCTGTAAGGATGGCCTTTCTATATAACCTAAATTTCTCCTTGTTTGTTTCCACTAATTGCCGATCATACCATTTATTTCTAATCCTAATTTGGGTTTGTTTCTTGAAAGTTAATTGATTCATAACTAACAATAAGCATTGGTTAATATGATTCAATAACTCATCCATATCAAAGCTATCCAAATTCACGAAGTTACATTGTCTCAGTAGCATTAGCAAATTATCAGGGCCAGTTTTTTTAATGGAGGCAGATTATTTATATTAACTCGGAACATTATATATAGATATTCTCAGATCCTCCCTTTTTTCACACACAACTTCCTTGCTATTAGAGTACAATAAGTCAATTAGGGTCTTAGAATATTCCGTAACCCACGTATCAAAGTCAACCAGTTGTTTCATCGCCTGGTGTGCGAAAATCTCATTGAGTTTCTTCCTATATGTTGATACTATTTTTAAGTTAATATTAAAATCCCCAATTACAATAGTATTAACCAGATTATTGCATATTTCAGATAGAATGGTATCCATATAGTTCAGAAACTCTGCGTCACTAGTGCTTGGTGAGTCGTAAACCACACAGAATTGCCACTTAGTTTCGCAATTCTTCAGCTGTATGACTATACACCACATATTTTTGTTATTTAATTTATTTAATTCGATTTTAAACTCGATTGTGTCTCGTACTATTATGATCACACCGCCTGTATGTCTGCTGTATGTCCTAACTAACCGATAAGCTGGAAAGTTAATTTCTGAGTCATTTCTTTCATCTGTTATACATGTTTCAGAGCACAGAACTATATCTGGATTAACAGTCTCAACAAGTCTTTCGAGTTCAGCTTTGTTCGCTAATAAACTCCTTCCTACGAGGCCAGATGTGAACTCATCAACCTTCAAACTCTGGAATGCAGAAGAACGTTACTGTCAATGTCTTTTGTCTTCGACATTATTAGCGGTTCAATCGATGCACCAGCTCTCCTCGAGAGTATTCCGTTCCATGTTCCAAGCAGGCCGCTTAGAAATAGTGACACGTTTTATACGGGATTTTCTCGGACCCTGTATGCTTCTAACGCTCCCATCTTTCGAACATTAACGGAATTTAATCTACACTCAAATTCTTTAGAAATCGACTTTTCAGTTTCTAAGCATATTTTTAAATCTTTAATTGCTCATGCTTAATTATAATAAATCAATTTGTATATTGTTATCTCTACGTAGTCTGTAAGTATTTTTAGCACTAGACTACTTTTGTAATTTGTAACTGATCAAATTACTAATAAATAAATAAATAAATAAATATTGAGATATACACATTCTAACGAGTTGTGATGCTTTTTATTCGAATTTGATTGCTAACATCCTACTCTTTGTTTCACTAATTTTAATTATCTAATATAAACGTGACAATCACGGCTAAAAATGATATATATTTATTTATTTATTTAAATCTATATTTCATAAATTAATTTATAAAATATATTTTGGGGCTGGGTTCCTAGACCATATAGCCCCACGGGGGTTGTAGTTTATACTTCATGAAGTAGATTGTGTTTATTTAACGCATCTGCTAATAAAAAAAATAATCTGTTCCACATTTAAGTTTAACCCTAATTCTCTATTGGCATCGCAACAGTTCCCGCATACTAGCTTTGGATTACTCTCGGTGCATTCATAAGATTTGTGTTCACCCATACATTTACTACACCTTAATATTTTATTGCATTGGTTAGCATTATGGTTGAAACCTAACACTTATAGCACCTTTTCACTGACTGTCCATCATAAACTGGACAGCGATCCCATCCAATATTTATTCTTTTTGCGTCTAATATCTGCAAAAAAAAACATATACTCAACTTCTATTAAAGCATTAAATGATGCGGATTCACCCTTGCCTCTTTTCGAGTTATATATTTTGGATTATTCACTTTTGGCTCAGTGAAAACATATAACTCTTTATTCAGATTATTAGTTAAGGCCTCTTTTATTTTGTTTTTATCTGTTACACTATTGGCGCTAATTAAGTACTACAGCTCCATTCTGCTTATTGGACAATTTTCATACCTTATGCATCCACTTTGTTTAGGTCCACCCTAGTTTTCTCAACTGCTTGTTTGCTTTTTGGTTTAACAATGAGAGGAGGAACACCCTTCAATGCGCTAGCGTACGATACACCGCTTTGTATTTTCTCCTTTGTTTGTACGGCTACTTTTTTAACTTCACTAATTATTTCATTTTTTTTGCTTGCAAAGCTCGCTAGTAGAGGTGTCGACTCTTGCCAATTGCTCTATGTTGGTTTTGCATAAACCCTCTACTCTCTTTATCAATTCTAACTTTTCATGGTTTGTTTTTTTAATGTTATACATTAACATTCTAATCTCCCTATTATGTTCATGTAACATCTTCTCTATATCACTTTTTTGCTATTTTATATTTATTTTGTTGGATTCAACAATACTCATCATTTGTTTGAGCGCATCATCAACATTAGAAATATATGTCATGCAGTCATCGCACATGAACCGCAAAAACCGACAGGTAGCCAAACCTTCCAGACAGTAGTCGTCTATGCCTGCGCATGCAATATTTTTGTGGTACATTCTCCCACACACACCCTCACATCGCACACCCGGCTCTTCTCTGATGCCTTTTCGGCATCTCCCGCATTCCGACATTCTCTCACTTGCCGATCAACCGCTACGTTTGATTTAGCCAAAGAGCAATCAGTTAATTTGAAGAATTATATTGTTTATGTTGTTTTTTTTTCTTTTTAATTTCAGCTTCGCACCAGTTAAAATGTTTGCATACAAATTCAGTTCACTCTTCTAGATATTTTCCAAATGTGAATAAATATACTTTTGCACGATAATATGTTATTATGAATACTTTACGCTGAGCGATTTAAAACACGTCCATCTGCTATGAGCCAATCGGTTTAATCGTTTAGTTTAAGAAGCTATATACTGAACAAACTGTGACAAAGGACTTAGGGACTACTGTGTTAATCGGAGACAGACGTGTGAACCTCCGCTGAAACTTTTATTACAGAACATGGCTGCTAACCAAGGCCCATGGGGAATTGTTGGACTACTCACAATCTCATTATATACCAATAACTGACGGCCTAGTTGCTATTGACTCCGACTACAACTACCTAACTCATATTGCGAACCTGACAGACTTCGAACTAGTTATAGAAGAGACGAAAAATTTCGTGGAATTACTACAAATGTCCCATATGAGGAAACTAATACAGCTTGACGTGGAACACATTGCACAACTGCTGAGAACACTAAGGATTCACCATCGTCATTCTCGCAGCCTCAATTTTATTGGTACCACCCTGAAATACATAGCGGGTACCCCCGACTTCGATGACCTACTAACCCTGAATAGGACAAATACAAATAAATACAGAAAAGTCTACACAGGACATCTGTTCGAACTAATAAATAGCAGAAAAAGAGCGGTAATCACCAATCTAGATAACATTGGCCTCTCAATAACACTTGGTAAAATCAATGTAATAAATCCCGTGTTGTTGTTGTTGTAGCGGCTAGTCGCGCCCCGTAAAGAGCGGATTCACCCATGGTCGTTGTCGTCAAACTCATCTAGGGGGAGGCCCAGGAAACGTGCAGTTTCGACAGGGTTGGACCAGAGGGAGAGGGGGGTTAGATGAGTGGGTTTGAGAGGGCATGTGAATAGGTGGTTGGTGTCGTGCGTCTCCACATGCCGGACATGTGTTGGGTATGTCGGGGTTGATTCTGGATAAGTAGGAGTTGAGCCTGCTACAGTATCCAGATCGTAGTTGTGCCAGAGTGACGCGGGACTCGCGGGGCAGCAGGGACTCCTCATCAGCTACAGGCGGTGGTTGGGCTCCGATGACTGCATTTGCCTGGCGGGAGTCAATGATGTTCGTGACTGTGTCTCTGTGGATGTTGCTTAGGACCCGCCGGTACGCCTCCGGATCCAGCGATTGTGTGATGAGTGGCTGGATCTCGTCCTTTAGTTCTAGTAGATGTCTTCTAATGTGCCTGGGGGGCAGTTCCACGGCAAGCAGGTGCCCGTTTGGATGCCTCGAGCGGTGACATCCAGCAAGGAACTGCTTGCTGAGCATGAGGTTGTGCTCCTTAACTCGGAGCACATTGACCTCTTGGTGGAGATGCTCCTCAGGCGACATCAGAAGACATCCCGTCACCGTGCGGAGTGCGGCGTTCTGGCAGGTCTGCAGCTTCGTCCATTGTGTCCTGCTGGTGCCCGGCGACCAAACTGGCGCAGCATAGTTTATTACCGGCCGGCCAATCGCCTTGTATGTTGCCAACAACGTTTCTTTGTCTTTGCCCCAAGAGCTGCCGGCGAGCGACTTGAGGACATTGTTGCGGCTCTGTACTCTATTGGCGATTGCGGTAGTGTGCGCGGAGAAGGAGAGCAGGCTGTCGAAAGTCACCCCCAGAATCTTCGGGTGGTTAACCGTCGGAATGGGGGTGCCATCGATGTGGATGTTAAGATCCAGCCTGACCTCCTTCGTCCAGGTGGTAAAAAGGGTCGCCGAGGACTTGGCAGGGGACAGCGCCAGGTTTCTGCTAGTGAAAAATTGGGCAAGATCCGAGAGATATCCGTTCACTTTCAAACACAGATCATCAATTGCATTGCCGGTTGCCATTATCGAGCAATCATCAGCATAGGAGACAATCGTGACTCCCTCTGGCGGTTGAGGGAGCTTGGAGATGTAGTGATTAAACAGTAATGGGGACAGGACGCCACCCTGCGGTACACCTTGTTTAATCCTCCTTGGTTTCGATGTTGTATCTCTAAACCATACCGATGATTGACGACCACACAGGTAATTCGCGGTCCACCGTTTCAGTCCCTGCGGGAGAGTTGATGATTCCACGTCAGCTAGTAGCGTGGAGTGGCTAACTGTGTCGAAAGCTTTCGACAGATCCAACGCTACTAGGACGGTTCTCTCGCAGGGGCGGTTTTGGTTAAGACCACGGTTCACCTGTGTGTTTATGGCATTAAGTGCTGTTGTTGTGCTGTGCACTTTCCGGAAGCCATGTTGATGCTTAGTTGACCCAAGGTGGTATGTATAGTACGGGAGGAGTAGGGCCTCAAGTGTCTTTACCACAGGTGAAAGCAGGGAAATCGGCCGATAGGAATCACCCTTGTCGGCCGGTTTCCCTGGTTTCAGTAGTGGGACCACCTTCCCAACCTTCCAGATGTCTGGAATGATGAGGGTGGTCATAGACAAATTGAGGATCCCGGTGAGGAACTCAACTCCCGCGGGGCCTAAATTCTTCAGCATCAACACGCTTAGCCCGTCAGGGCCAATGGCCTTGGAGGCTTTCGCCTTCCCGATGACCTCCTTTACCTCGCCGCAAGTGAAGGTAAGAGGCGCGCTGTTGTTCGGTAATTTGCGCAGCCTCCTGGTCACCTTCCGCTTGGTCCTATCCCCCGAAGGATGCAGTATAAACTGTCGGCTAAAATAGCTCGCGCATCTCTTCGGGTCCGACGAGGCACGATCCCCGAATGAAATTTCCACTCGGTCGTCGTGCTTCGTCGGGTTGGATAAGGACTTCACGGTAGACCAAAGCTTACCAACACCCGTGACCAGATTACAGGACTTCAGATGCTCCTCCCACTTGTTCCGCTTGTGTTGGTCAACCAGCCTCCGAATCGCCACGTTTAAATCCTGAATGTTAGGATTACGGGGATCGGAGCGGCGAAGGTGGTCGCGTTCGTTCGCTAGAGCGGCCGCTTCAGCCGGGAAGTTGGGACGGATCTCAGGGATCCTCCCTGCCGGAATGAAGCGGGCCGCAGCTGACGCAACCACCTTGCGGAACTTATGTTCGCCTTTTCGAACGTCGGTGGGAGCGGGAAGAGACCTGAAGGCATTTTCGGTGAACTCCGCGAACCTGACCCAGTCAGCCTTTTTAAAGTTGATATAGGTCCGATGGTCCGCGGAGACAAAGTCAGCAGGTCTGTCAATCGAGATGATTATAGGTAGGTGGTCTGATGCAAGCGATAGCATAGGTCGCCACGTTATGCTATTTATCAGACCTGCGCTAGCTATCGTTAGGTCAGGCGAGCTGCTGCAACTACCCATAATCCTGGTGGGGGCATCATCATTCATCGTGCAGAATGTCGAATCGTCTATCTGCTCTGCCAAATCGTTTCCCCTCCGATCAGCTGGTAGGCTTGAATGCCAGAGATCGTGGTGCGCATTAAAGTCACCTACTACCAATCGGTTTTCACCTCTGAGGAGCGCACCTATGTCAGGGTGATATCCTGCCGGGCAGCAGGTGACAGGGGGTATATAAATATTAAATATTTCGAGCTCGACATCGCCTGACCGGACAGCTATTCCTTGACATTCTAAGGTAGTGTCCCTGCGGTCGATGTCTTCTTCAATAAGACGATACTGCACTGTGTGATGGGTGATGAATGCTAAGCCACCACCATTACCTCGCTCGCGATCCTTACGATGCACATTGTAGCCGTTGCAACTCAACAGAGTTGAGTTGCTGTGCAGTTTCGTTTCTTGGATCGCAGCTATTGACAGATTATGTCGACTCATAAAGTCGGTTATCCCCTCAATCTTGCCCTGCAGCCCATTGCAGTTCAGCTGAAGGAGTCTCGTTTGCCTCGGTAGAGTCGTCGCGGAGAGGGGTGTGAGGGAAGGGTGATGTTGGGTGAGGGGAGCGACCATGTTGTTGTGTGCTCCTGCGAACCGTAGAGGTTCTGCCGGTGCAAGGCACCGGTGCACTAGGTGCAACTAGGGGAGCCGTAGAGGCTATGGGCGCCATAGGGCGCGAACAACATGGGGCCACATAGTTTGTGGACCACTCCTTGTGGGTCTTAAGGCCTGAGCAGACCTTAAGATGGCTCCATCCGTCGCACGAATTACACCTTACCGAAGTGGAGTTCGGATGGAGCTTTTTCTGGCAAACGCAGCAAAAATAGGTTTCTGGACCAGGGTTTGACTCGATGCCAGCCCTGACCAGAAGGAGGTGAAGCAACCCTGCTGCAAGGAGTTGCTCCAGGAGAGACAGACAACTTATGGGGTAGGCCGATCTAAACACGGTTAGATCGCCGAAACAACAGTCCTTGGCCGGGTGAAACCCGGGTCATTCCGGTACGTAGAACCGACTGTCGTGGGAATGTAATAAATCCCGTTTTACTCGACAGTGACCAAACCGAAACAATTATCAAATCCGAAATTTCATTCGAAATTAGTGTAAGTAATATTGTAATGAACTCGAATCTAAAAATTTTGAAAAATCAAGATGTTGAATATTTTATAAATAAATATCCAAAAATTCAGTCAGTCTGTAACAAAACTATTATATATCCAGTAATGCATAATAAAAGAATAATAGTACTAGAAACAGGAATAGTACCAGAATGAAATAAACAGTATGAACTAGTAGAAAATTGCAAAAAGGCAAAATCTTCAACGTTTTGCGAAAGGTTCAGGAACTCCGTCGGCTCGTGCTTACATCAGTTACTAAACAATTACACCGCCCACGACAGTCGGTTCTACGTACCGGAATGACCCGGGTTTCACCCGGCCAAGGACTGTTGTTTCGGCGATCTAACCCTGTTTAGATCGGCCTACCCCATAAGTTGTCTGTCTCTCCTGGAGCAACTCCTTGCAGCAGGGTTGCTTCACCTCCTTCTGGTCAGGGCTGGCATCGAGTCAAACCCTGGTCCAGAAACCTATTTTTGCTGCGTTTGCCAGAAAAAGCTCCATCCGAACTTCACTTCGGTAAGGTGTAATTCGTGCGACGGATGGAGCCATCTTAAGGTCTGCTCAGGCCTTAAGACCCACAAGGAGTGGTCCACAAACTATGTGGCCCCATGTTGTTCGCGCCCTATGGCGCCCATAGCCTCTACAGCTCCCCTAGTTGCACCTAGTGCACCGGTGCCTAGCACCGGCAGAACCTCTACGGTTCGCAGGAGCACACAACAACATGGTCGCTCCCCTCCCCCACCCCCACCCAGCTCCGCCCCTCGTGTGGGGAGTAGCCAGCAGCTCCTGGTGCCCCACACAGTCTGTTCCGTGTGTCAGGCCAGGATATACCGGAATGCGGCATCAGTCAGGTGCAATTCGTGCCAAGGCTGGTGTCACTTTCGAGTATGTTCTGGCCTGCGCACCACACGTGAATGGTCGGGTGACTACCTGGCTCCCTGTTGTAGAGCCTCGCAACCGCACGCGCCAGTGGCGGCGCTACCAAACAACACCATAAGGCAGCCCAACGTGCCATTGCATGTGCAGCAGGGTCCAGGTGGGCAACATCACCCTTCCCTCACACCCCTCTCCGCGACGACTCTACCGAGGCAAACGAGACTCCTTCAGCTGAACTGCAATGGGCTGCAGGGCAAGATTGAGGAGATAACGGACTTTATGAGTCGGCATAATCTGTCAATAGCTGCGATCCAAGAAACGAAACTGCACAGCAACTCAACTCTGTTGAGTTGCAACGGCTACAATGTGCATCGTAAGGATCGCGAGCGAGGTAATGGTGGTGGCTTAGCATTCATCACCCATCACACAGTGCAGTATCGTCTTATTGAAGAAGACATCGACCGCAGGGACACTACCTTAGAATGTCAAGGAATAGCTGTCCGGTCAGGCGATGTCGAGCTCGAAATATTTAATATTTATATACCCCCTGTCACCTGCTGCCCGGCAGGATATCACCCTGACATAGGTGCGCTCCTCAGAGGTGAAAACCGATTGGTAGTAGGTGACTTTAATGCGCACCACGATCTCTGGCATTCAAGCCTACCAGCTGATCGGAGGGGAAACGATTTGGCAGAGCAGATAGACGATTCGACATTCTGCACCATGAATGATGATGCCCCCACCAGGATTATGGGTAGTTGCAGCAGCTCGCCTGACCTAACGATAGCTAGCGCAGGTCTGATAAATAGCATAACGTGGCGACCTATGCTATCGCTTGCATCAGACCACCTACCTATAATCATCTCGATTGACAGACCTGCTGACTTTGTCTCCGCGGACCATCGGACCTATATCAACTTTAAAAAGGCTGACTGGGTCAGGTTCGCGGAGTTCACCGAAAATGCCTTCAGGTCTCTTCCCGCTCCCACCGACGTTCGAAAAGGCGAACATAAGTTCCGCAAGGTGGTTGCGTCAGCTGCGGCCCGCTTCATTCCGGCAGGGAGGATCCCTGAGATCCGTCCCAACTTCCCGGCTGAAGCGGCCGCTCTAGCGAACGAACGCGACCACCTTCGCCGCTCCGATCCCCGTAATCCTAACATTCAGGATTTAAACGTGGCTATTCGGAGGCTGGTTGACCAACACAAGCGGAACAAGTGGGAGGAGCATCTGAAGTCCTGTAATCTGGTCACGGGTGTTGGTAAGCTTTGGTCTACCGTGAAGTCCTTATCCAACCCGACGAAGCACGACGACCGAGTGGAAATTTCATTCGGGGATCGAGCCTCGTCGGACCCGAAGAGATGCGCGAGCTATTTTAGCCGACAGTTTATACTGCATCCTTCGGGGGATAGGACCAAGCGGAAGGTGACCAGGAGGCTGCGCAAAATACCGAACAACAGCGCGCCTCTTACCTTCACTTGTGGCGAGGTAAAGGAGGTCATCGGGAAGGCGAAAGCCTCCAAGGCCATTGGCCCTGATGGGCTAAGCGTGTTGATGCTGAAGAATTTAGGCCCCGCGGGAGTTGAGTTCCTCACCGGGATCCTCAATTTGTCTATGGCAACCTTATTATTCCAGACATCTGGAAGGTTGGGAAGGTGGTCCCACTACTGAAACCAGGGAAACCGGCCGACAAGGGTGATTCCTATCGGCCGATTTCCCTGCTTTCACCTGTGGTAAAGACACTTGAGGCCCTACTCCTCCCGTACTATACATACCACCTTGGGTCAGCTAAGCATCAACATGGCTTTCGGAAAGTGCACAGCACAACAACAGCACTTAATGCCATAACCACACAGGTGAACCGTGGTCTTAACCAAAACCGCCCCTGCGAGAGAACCGTCCTAGTAGCGTTGGATCTGTCGAAAGCTTTCGACACAGTTAGCCACTCCACGCTACTAGCTGACGTGGAATCATCAACTCTCCCGCAGGGACTGAAACGGTGGACCGCGAATTACCTGGGGTACCGCAGGGTGGCGTCCTGTCCCCATTACTGTTTAATCACTACATCTCCAAGCTCCCTCAACCGCCAGAGGGAGTCACGATTGTCTCCTATGCTGATGATTGCTCGATAATGGCAACCGGCAATGCAATTGATGATCTGTGTTTGAAAGTGAACGGATATCTCTCAGATCTTGCCCAATTTTTCACTAGCAGAAACCTGGCGCTGTCCCCTGCCAAGTCCTCGGCGACCCTTTTTACCACCTGGACGAAGGAGGTCAGGCTGGATCTTAACATCCACATCGATGGCACCCCCATTCCGACGGTTAACCACCCGAAGATTCTGGGGGTGACTTTCGACAGCCTGCTCTCCTTCTCCGCGCACACTACCGCAATCGCCAATAGAGTACAGAGCCGCAACAATGTCCTCAAGTCGCTCGCCGGCAGCTCTTGGGGCAAAGACAAAGAAACGTTGTTGGCAACATACAAGGCGATTGGCCGGCCGGTAATAAACTATGCTGCGCCAGTTTGGTCGCCGGGAACCAGCAGGACACAATGGACGAAGCTGCAGACCTGCCAGAACGCCGCACTCCGCACGGTGACGGGATGTCTTCTGATGTCGCCTGAGGAGCATCTCCACCAAGAGGTCAATGTGCTCCGAGTTAAGGAGCACAACCTCATGCTCAGCAAGCAGTTCCTTGCTGGATGTCACCGCTCGGGGCATCCAAACGGGCACCTGCTTGCCGTGGAACTGCCCCCAGGCACATTAGAAGACATCTACTAGAACTAAAGGACGAGATCCAGCCACTCATCACACAACCGCTGGATCCGGAGGCGTACCGGCGGGTCCTAAGCAAGATCCACAGAGACACAGTCACGAACATCATTGACTCCCGCCAGACGAATGCAGTCATCGGAGCCCAACCACCACCTGTAGCAGATGAGGAGTCCCTGCTGCCCCGCGAGTCCCGCGTCACTCTGGCACAACTACGATCTGGATACTGTAGCAGGCTCAACTCCTACTTATCCAGAATCAACCCCGACATACCCAACACATGTCCGGCATGTGGAGATTCTCCGCACGACACCAACCACCTATTCACATGCCCTCTCAAACCCACTCATCTAACCCCCCTCTCCCTCTGGTCCAACCCTGTCGAAACTGCACGTTTCCTGGGCCTCCCCCTAGATGAGTTTGACGACAACGACCATGGGTGAATCCGCTCTTTACGGGGCGCGACTAGCCGCTACAACAACAACAACCGCCAATTGTCAAACTATGTCAGCGCACGACAGAGGCAAAATAGAATCTATAGATGAAGGCATGATTGTTGTCAATGATATCCCTGCGGAAGTTCAACAGGACAACAAGCTAACGTTGAGGGACGAAATCGTGATAAACGGAACGCGATACGCTAAACGAAGAAAGAAGAGTCACCAAACCCCAGTGATACCCCTCGCGCAGGTCTTAAACTTCACAGGACACATAGCAGTTTTATCCTTACCGTACCTAAACGAGGTCAATATAGACAACCTTAGACACATTGCATCTATCCGTCAAGGCATTAACCTGAAATTAGTTGTAATAATCAGCATGCTTTGTGCGGTGATCATGGTTGCTATCACCATCATACTGTTTACCAGATGCAAAAGGAAGCAAAAGAGTCGGGTCATCACTAGCATCATCAGAAATACGGGCATTGAGCCTACAATTCATATCTTAATGGGAGGAGAAGTTAAAGTACGTTTCCGTTCCCATAATAAATGTCAAGCTGGAAACTATCTTTTGGCGCATGACAACAACAGCAATAACAAAATGCGAAATCAGCGACAATAACACCAGCAGCAACACTATCCGAAAGTGCTGATGATATGTCTACAGAGTAGCGTGTGACAACAATAACTACAACAACGGTGAACCGCAACGGCAGCGGCAGCAACGCTTAGGGTAGCGTTAAATTAGGAGTTAGCTTTTGTGCAGGGAAATAGTTAGTCAAAGACCGGCTCTGTAATCGACAAGAATTGGCTGCTACTGCATATCAGGAGAAATAAATATTTAAATGTAATCGACAAGAATTGGGTGCTCCTGCATAGCAGGAGAAATAAATATTTAAAACTGTAACCAAGTGTTTCCTTTGTTTAACAGCTCCTGTATAGCAGGAGGAACCGTAAGGAAAGAATCCTTTGAAAGAATCAACCCCGACATACCCAACACATGTCCGGCATGTGGAGATTCTCCGCACGACACCAATCACCTATTCACATGCACCCTCAATACCACTCATCTAACCCCCCTCTCCCTCTGGTCCAAACCTGTCGAAACTGCACGTTTCCTGGGCCTCCCCCTAGATGAGTTCGACGACAACTACCATGGGTGAATCCATCCGTGATATACATCGGTACAACGAAGCGAGCTTTAGGACTTTAACTTGCAGAGCACAAAACGGACATAAGAAAACACAAAAAAAAAATACAGTAACAATAGCGCAGGTCGGGCCGATAATCATATTAATTGAACGACACGCGTTTATATTCGGCCAAGGTTGTTGTTGTTGTAACAGCATAAAACATTCGCCATAAAATTTTGGCAAGTTTTCCAAAAGTTTATGAGGATCGTTTTATGCTGTTACAGCAACAACAAAAATAGGCCTTAAGCATTCACATAGAGCCAATCACCACCTCCACCCCTCTAGTCCGGTGAATGCCGTTATTGGAGTCCCTCACCTCTTACAGATGAGGAGCGACAGCTGCCTCGCGCGCCTGCTCTACTCTGGCTCAATTACGATGTGGATACTGACTGCATACGTACTATAGGCTTACGCCGGGTGCTTTCGCTCCGGCGGCGGCGTAAAGCACTAATAGAACCGGCGGCGGCGGCGAGCCGGCTTTCTTTAGGCTTTATTTTACTACAACCGAATGATCGACAGAAAATATGAAAAAATACATGTGCACCAAAACCAAGATCAGCTGACAAATCTGTAGATGGGACAGTGGTAATTTTTAATCGATTATTTAGCGATTTCATTTCAAACGATATTCATAATTTGCTTTTTATCATGGAAATAATTTTAGGTTGTACCAAACGTTATGGTACGCCGAACCACGCCGCCGCCGTCGCCGCGCCATTTTCTTGTTAACTCGGCGGTGGCGCGTTTGAACTGGTAAAAATCGGTGTCGGCGGCGGCGCAGCTCGTCAGCGTAAATGTCTAATACGTACTTATCCAGAATCAACCCAAACATCACCAACACACGTTCGGAATATGGTGTCTCACGATACCAATGATTTATTCAAATCCTATCTTAAACAAACTCATCTAACACCTTTAACCGCTACAGCAACATACATTTGATTAACAAAAAAATTCAAATTTCCAAATGTGGTGGTTGTGGTTGTAGCGGTCAGCCAGACACTGCTAGAAACTAGCAGAAACCTGGCGCTGTCCCCTGCTAAGTCCTCGGCAACCCTCTTTACCACCTGGACGAAGGAGGTCAGGCTGGATCTTAACATCCATATCGATGGCACCCCCATTCCGACGGTTAACCACCCGAAGATTTTGGGGGTGACTATCGACAGCTTGCTCGTCTTCTCCGCGCACACTACCGAAATCGCCAATAGCGTACAGAGCCGCAACAATGTCCTCAAGTCGCTCGCCGGCAGCTCTTGGGGCAAACCCAAAGAAAAGTGGTTGGCAACATACAAGGCGATTGACCGGCCGGTTTGCCGCTACAACAACAACCGGCCGGTAATAAATTATGCTGCCCCAGTTTGGTCGCCGTGAACCAGCAGGACACAGTGGATGAAGCTGCAGACCTGCCAGAACGCCACACTACGCACGGTGAAAGGATATCTTCTGATGTCGCCTGAGGAGCATCTCGCGTTAAGGAGCACAACCTCATGCTCAGTAAGCAGTTCCTTGGTGGGTGTCACCGTTCGGGGCATCCAAATGGGCACCAGCTTGCAGTGGAGCCGCCCCCCAGGCAGATTAGAAGATATCTTCTAGAACTAAAGGACGAGATCCAGCCACTCATCACGCAACCGCTGGATCCAGAGGCGTACCGGCGGGTCCTAAGCAGCATCCATAGAGACGCAGTCACGCATGTGGAGATTCTCCGCACGACACCAACCACCTATTCACATGCCCTCTCAAACCCACTCATCTAACCCCCCTCTCCCTCTGGTCCAACCCTGTCGAAACTGCACGTTTCCTGGGCCTCCCCCTAGATGAGTTTGACGACAACGACCATGGGTGAATCCGCTCTTTACGGGGCGCGACTAGCCGCTACAACAACAACAACAACGCAGTCACTACCATCATTGACTCCCGCGAGGCAAATGCAGTCATCGGAGCCCAACCAACACCTGTAGCAGATGAGGAGTCCCTGCTGCCCCGTGAGTCCCGCGTCACTCTGGCACAATTACGATCTGGATACTGTAGCAGGCTCCACTCCTACCTATCCAGAATCAACCCCGACATACCCAACACATGTCCGGCATGTGGATATTCTCCGCATGACACCAACCACCTTTTCACATGCCCACTCAAACACACTCATCTAACCCCCCTCTCCTTCTGGTCCAACCCTGTCGAAACTGCACGTTTCCTGGGCCTCCCCCTAGATGAGTTCGACGACAACGACCATGGTGAATCCGCTCTTTACGGGGCGCGACTAGCCGCTACAACAACAACCCTGCTAGATCAACATATCCATGGATGTTATTTTCGCACTTATTTAAGGGGAGGCTCGGACACGAACAGTTTCGACAATATTGAAAGGGGCGTTAGATAAGTAGGTTTGCAATGGCATGTGAAAATTTAATTGGCATTCGGAGGAGGTGGTGTAGTCAATTAATAAATGCTACACATTTTTGTTGCGTTTTTCAATTTTTACTCAAAAGTAATTGTATATTATCTAAACAAATACACAAATCAGATGAACGATCTTTTAATTACCACCTTTTAATTGCACCTGTACCTTTATTTTGCAATATAAGGTTTTTAAAATATTGAAATTTAGTGAAAAATTCATATCCCTAATAATCTTTTACAAAAAATATCTTTCCTTTAGACATACTTATGTATGTATGTATGTACATATGTATGTAATCATGTCCAATTTGTATCTGCAAAATTCAATCTTTTTATGTGAAAACAGTTATACAGCATGATTTCACCCAAAAGTTGAAAAGAATATCTATAAATCCAAGCAAACTAATTAACTCACCTGCTAATTGTTTTTTTAAGAGTAAAGACGACTGCAACTCAGACATTCTATTGACCAAATTCTTGTAGTACTTATTAAGGAATACACTACGCGCAATAAAACTGTCTTAATTATTTATGCTGTTATTAGGGCCCAAACAACGTTTAATATTACCACCTGTATACTTTTTCCAAAGCACAGCTTGTCAGCAGTAAAAATTTAACATCTGAACAACGTAGTTATGTACAAAATCGACTTTATCGATTAAAAGGAAGCATTTCATAACATCACTGCTGACACACACATGTTCAGACTAAAGCCTTAGTTATTTATACTTGAAGGAACTGGACATAAATATTCATTTCGGGGCGATTCTCCTAAAACATTTGCGTTGACGTTGATTAAAAATGAGCGTAAGACGTAGAGCACATCATGTTAATGTTTTCTTTAGACATTGTTCAGACAGGGAAACTTTTGTTGCTTATTATCGGCAATTTCCCTTTTGGTGTTGCTCGTCGCGTTCACACAGAGCAACTCTGTACAGGCGATTTTCTGGCATTTCATTTTATATCATTTTCTCAAATTTCTGTACGCTTTGCTTAAGCGGCATTTACACATTCTATTAAATTTTGTGATTATAAGTATAAGGTGTTGAAAAATGAAGTTCTAACATAATTTACGTTAATATGTATAGTATATGCATACACATGTGTATATTTAATCGCAAAAAAATAAGAACAAAACTTCATTTCCCAACTTACCGTATGTATTCACTTAAAACTCAGCAAAACTGCAACCACTGAAAGAATTTGTAAATGAAGAGGAATGTCAAATTTCTTAGCTGCCGACTGAGACGAATAAGAACACAAAGCGTGTCGCCCGAGCACGATCAACTCGGTGCCCTTCCCCTTTCTCCGTCCCTCTCTCACCCACAAGTAACGAGTTGCCGCGACAAAAGTTTCCCCGTCTGAACAATGTCTTAATGCCGGCGTTGTGTAACCAGTCTTCGTTTCATTGGTGAGATTGTTTTGGAGAGTATTCGGTATTCAGTACGCAGTCTCAAGCCTCTAGACTCAAACTAAAATAATTGATATATTGGGCCCGTTTTAAAGTGCTATTTAAGAACGGAAACTTGATGGACTGGCAAGTTTTTGTTGATCTGATTATAGTTGGCTCAACTCGCATATTTTTCCGAGTTAGTGTTGTCGCAAAATGCATGTAATTTTGTTGTTCTACCTAGTGTTCCTTTAAAACTAGGTTACAAAGAAACGGGCCTATTAATACAATATTTAACCAAGAATGATAGAATACAAGATTGCACCTTCCCGCGGTGAAATGACAGATCTCGCCTTTAGTAAACAAGAATACGGGAGAGAGAAAATTGAACAACTTCCAATATTTCATTAAAAACGTGTTCTAATTGTTCTAAAGTGTAAAAGTATGAATTTATAGGCAGACATTTAATAAATAAATTCGCAAAATACTAAAAAAAGTGTCTCTTTTTCTTAATTTGTGAAAAAAGCTTTGTCTAGTTGAAGTTGAGAATTGTCAAACCCGGCAAAACCAAAGTAGCGGTACTTCTAAAGGCGTCACCTTCAGTATTCAGTACACCGTGATATTTAACTAAGGTATTGAATAAACACGAAAATGAAGTAGCACTCGATCAGTTCGCTATATTTTGCTTATATCTGTCCAAAAAAAACAAACTTTTTAAAACGCATAATCAAAAATTATTTGTTTACATTTACAAATGGGCCCGTTTAATTACGCCCGACTTGCAAAAGAACGCTCCAACTCCTATTAAATTTCCTTTAGTTTCAGAAGCAACCCTGTTCCTGTTCTTGCATGAAGGAAGCGATTTGTTTAGTAATATTTAGGAACGGGAAAAGTTGCGCTAACAAATTTTAAATTGATGTATAGATATTTTTAAAAATACTATGCAAATAAACACGGATTAAGGGTTTAAATGAAATTTCTCACGCATTTTTTAAGGCTCAATCACAATAGCATAAGTTTTTCAGTGTTATCTCATGTCGGATATCATTTAACAGAGTTGGCTCAACTCACGTATTTTGCCGAGCTAATGTTGCTGCTTTACATACATGCAAGTTGTTATCAAACCCAGCGTTCTTTTAAAACTAGGTTACAAAGAAACGTTCCTAATGTATCTTTTTCTGTCATTTCGATCGAATGTGCGTATGGATGAGTAAAATGAGAAAATGAAGGAATGGGAACTTTTAACAGTAAATTTCAATGGACCCGATTTATTGTACCCAACTTGCAACAGAACGCTCCAACTCTGATAAAACTTCCTTTAGTTGCAAAAGCAACACTGTTGGGATCTTTCATGAAAGATGCGCTTGCTATTTAAGAAGGGGAAATAGCTGTGCAAACAAAATTTAGTTTGCTATAGTTATATATTTAAAAATTTTCTGATGGCTAATTCACAATAGCGCAGTTGTTTTCCGTCCCACCGCCACATTTATCATTATTTTACTGAGTTGGCTCAATTTGCATATTTTTCCGAGTTAGTGTTGTTGCTTTACATGCAGTTTTTTATCCTACCTAGTGTACTTTTGCAACTAGGTTACAAAGAAACGGGGCCAATGTTAGTTTGCCGACAACCAGCAGCCGGATTCCAACTATCTCTATCGCTAAAACTCCGTCGCCAAAAATTGCCAAATGAATTTTAGCAATTTTTAGCGATTTTCCCGATTCTATCATAAAAAAGCATCTCTAAAAATCTCCAAAAATCTCCATTTTCGGTTCATTTTTTTGGCAGATTTTAGCGATGAACAAAATGAACCCGGATAAATTGAGTTAACTGTTTTTGACAGCTCGCGTAGCTTAAATAGCGATTCCAACATATTTTGCATAGCTAAAAATCTCTATTGCACGCTAAAAAATATGGAAATTTAGCGACTTAAAAAATTTGGTGCTAAAAAGGAAATCAACAAAAATAGGTAATATTTATATTGTTGTTAGTTTACATTTACATTTTTACATTTAAATTACAATTAACAATTTTTTAAAAGTGTAAATGTTATGCTGAAAAAATGAAATATAAATTATGATACTTCAACAAATGAATAAGCTAAATTAAATGCTATAAATAGTTGGATGAAATATTGGTTCTATTATTGTGACCACTGCGGTACATTTTTTGTGCTGTTACATATAAGACAACATTTTTGTATTGCAATAAATTGATATAAAAACAATATTTTACGTTTAACGATTAAAACTATTTATTTATGACATTATCGGAATTATTAAATTTAAAAAAATTATTTACTACATGTTGTCTCGCAGCTATGCCTTGAGGAGAGATTCCTATCCCACTGTCTTCATAAAGTATTTCAGTTTCAGTTTCAATATTTTCAAAATCGGCATCGACATTATTTATAATCATAATGTTATGCAAAATTATGCATGAGTTAATTATTTTCCCTGCTACGATGGGGTCATACATTAATACCCTTTCTCTTAGGAGGCACCGAAATCTCGATTTTAGCACACCAAAGCAGCGTTCGACGCAGTTTCTTGCTTTTCGGTGTCGTCTGTTGTAGTTTTCCTCCGATTGGGATAAATTGTTGCCACCAATTGGAGTCATTAAAAAAGGAACCTGGGGGTAACCACTGTCACCTACATATAAAACAAATGGAAATTTAATACAACCAAAAAAAAGCAAATATGTAGTAAAAAAATTCACCTAGCAACCAAAAATTTCGTTCACCATTTGAATATTTATTATCAAGCAGAACCTTAAGTGCGCTCGCTCTCCATATTGAAGCATCGTGAGCAGTTCCACCAAACCTCGCATTGCAATCCAATATTTTTAAATTGAAATCGCAAACCTTGAAAAAATTTCTGCATTAAGATCATTTCAAATAAATATTAATTTGTTCATACAACTTGCACGTTTATTGAGTGACCTCCTTTCCTACACACATATATGTGCTCAATGTCCTTGCCTGGATTCTTTATTCTAATGTGGGAACCGTCAATTGCACCTATCACTCCTGGGAAATGGAATTCCCGATAAAATCTAAGGAAGTCAATAAATGTTATAGAAATGCCACTTTCCATGCTATAAAATTCTTACTTCTCCTTCACTGGTTGCATGTCTTCGAGGGTGGTTGGAAATTTCACATACTTGACCAACAAATGTTTGTCCATTATCCTCCATTTGTCCTCCCTTACGCATCTGCTAATGCTACTCTGCGACAAATTTAGCAAAAAGTCTTGCCCATCTGACCGCTGGTAACTTCCTGAAAGGGACACTTATTTTAATTAAACTTGTTTGTTGAAAAATGTACAAAACTGCATATATTCACCTTGTGCAAAAAATTTCAAAGTTGCAAGAAATCGCAACATTTTAGGAAGTCCTTTTGTTGCCCTTTCATTCATATGAGGACGGATCTCCTCAAAGATATTTATACACACTTCTTTTGTTAGCCTAAACAACTCCATAAACCTCTCTTCCGCAATGCTGAAGGGATCTGTAGACTCCCTCAAAGATTTGCGCCTTTTGCGAAGACTGTTCCTCAATGTTCTTTGCGAATCAGCTGCAACACGATATGAAAACCTTTGCAAAGCACTCATGGTTAGTCTGGAGGATATAAAATATAATTGTAATGGAGGTTTCGTTATTTATCGCAATTAAATTGAAAACAAAATTTGACAGCTGCCCTTGTTGCACAGCGCCTCTAGCGGCCGGATAAAAAAACTAAAATTTAAGCTAAGCAATTTTTAGCGACAGGGTGTCAGAATCGCAATTTTTGGAGATCGCCAAAAATTCGGATAAAATTTTAGCTTTAGCATTTTAGCAAATTTTAGCGTTTAAGCGATAGCGAATGTTGGAATCCGGCTGCAGATTGGTTTAATTTTTAAAGAGCAATAATATTTATAAAGAAGTGGAAAAGTATATGATGTGCTATAGACGAACACATTTTCATTGAGTTTGATTGTGCATCTCTATCTGAGCATACCATCACCTGAGTGCTTCTATTGTTTTTCGCCAGTGTTTGGGGGCATTTATAGAGGCTGTTGCTTACTAACGGTCTGTGCTATTTGATATAAAAGTTTTATGATGGGATATCATTCTGCTATAGAAGAACGTTATGTCAAAATGACGTCTTTGTTGTAAATCATATTATCGCTGTGTGTAGAACAGTAGTGCAATTCACTAACTTATTTTAAAGACATTCGATGGATTAACTCAACTTAACCAAAATTTTAACGACCCTGCTGTTCAGCAGCCATTTTTTAAACGATTTTTGCATTCGCTGAATCAGCTGTTGATGTTAGCTAGTCGATGACCGAAAACTAAACGACAACAAATTTGATGTTGTTAACTCAATCGAAAAAAGTGTAATTCGTGATTTCAGCTTAAATAAAAGATAAATTTAAAATTCAGTGATTTGTTTTCTTGTAATTAAAAAAGGAACATTAAATAATGTCGTTGCCGAGATGTGGACAATATCTTTCATTTGAATGCATCAGAGTTTCAGAAGCTGTATCGGTTAACTCCAGACTTGGATGAATACCTAATTTATCAGCTTGATAATCAAATAAGAGGCTCCAGAATAACAGCAATAGGCCCGTTCTTTTGTAACCTAGTTGCAAAAAAACACTAGGTTGGATAAAAAATAGCATGTAAAACAACAACACTAACTCGGAAAAATATGCGAGCTGAGCCAACTCGGTTATATGATATCCGACCTGAGATGTAGTGTTGTGAAGCAAAAAACCCGCTCTATTGTGAATGGGCTCTGGAAAAATACTTGGGAAATTTCAATCAACTGTCAAATCTTGTTTGTTTTATGGATACATAAACAAAACAAATAAAAATGGAACAAGGGTAAGTAAAATTTGCGCCTCGTATATTTCACATAAAATTATGAATTAAAACATGTTTGTTATTTCAGAATGCAAGAAAAAAGCCGCAAGAGATGGTCATGTGAGAAGACAATTGAGTATTCGAGATGCTACCTTGTCCGGAAAGCGGAGTTGGAGCACCCAAAAAGAAAGATGTTGGCCTACGCGAACGTGTTGGAAGATATGGTTTCAATGGCGATCACGGTAGGTTCAAGAAATAAGTATATGTTTGAACAAATTATATTTATTAATCCACTTCCAGGACTTTGAAAGAATGCCGCTGTGCTTGGACAACAACAGCAGAACTGACGCCAGCCCGTGCTTTGCCCCCTATATGGAGGGGTTCATGTGGGTTACAGACCGTTTGAAACACTTTCGGCAAATGTGCTGTCTGGAAAAAATAGCTAACAGAAATTACTCTGTCTAGCAACAGCTTTTTAAAACGTAACAGTGAGTTTCAGTGAAAACCTTGTAGTGAATTGTTGTGCTCGTTTTTATAAAACCCGTGTACATTCGGAACAGCATCAACTTAACAATTTTTCAAGAAACATCGGTAACGTTTTGCTGTACAATGTACAAGAGTTTTATAAAAGCGAGCGCGTAGAATTTACATCAAAAACATTGCAAAAAATTCACTAAAATGTTTTCACAGAAAAATGGATTTTCTTAATTTGCTTTTGGTTTGTTATTTTATTTGTAATTAGAATAAGAAGTGATCTGAATTGAATTTTATATGTGATACTCCTTGTGAATTTGTTTTAGTTATATAGATTTTAAGTTGAATGAAATGCATTGAATTCTTGTAAATATTTTTATTAGTGAATTTGAAGATATAAATATATATGTATATGCATTGAAATTTTTAAATAATATTTTTTTGTCTTAAATAATTAAAAAGGGTTTGCCTTCTGTCAAGGGCTGCGTCTTGGTTTCATTCTTCAAAACCTTCATCAAGTGCAAACGTATTTTCATCACTCACATCGTTGATATCTCACAAATTTACTAGTTGCCTAAATGCCACTGTATCACTTACATACCAAATGTACATATACACGGATTTTTTGTGGTAATATACGCGATCTACCACCACCAGCTGTGGCAGGTACATACGCAGTTAAGACTCTGAATACTTCACTGAAAATAAAATAGCATTAAGTTTATGCATTTCTTTTGCACACATTTTGTTATTACTTGTTAGATATTCCACCGTTTGGCGTCTTAGCCTCATGTGCATTTTGAAATCTGCCTCACTAATTGCATCGAGTGTACCTTCAAAATTGGAGCACTTCTCATGTGCCTTGTTTTTCACTCTACGGGTCTTTAGACGAGTTGGAGCTTGCATACATCGTTTCCAATACTTCTAGTACTTCTTGCATCTCTCTATTGCGGCGTGATTCGCAATGCTCACCCGTGTACAAAGACACCATCTACAAAAGTAAAAGGTTATTTAATTGCTGTTGTGTGCATGCTGTACGGACGTGTTTTGCGCTGCTCGTCAATTCTTATCGTAAAATCCTACTTCGATATTACTGTGTTATGTATTTGCTTGACTGCAATGTTAAAAATATAGAACTAATACAAATTAATGAGATAGTGACTCTTGCGTAACCTTTAAAACTCTCATTAAAATATCTTTACATATATTTCTAATCATCATAATGCCTTGCTCGTGTGGCCAAAAGGTTGATAGAGCCCAACCAAAAGTGCAGTGCGCGAAGTGCAACGAAATTTTTCATACACTATGTGTTGGTATTCAACCAGCAGACTTGGAATTCTTGTTGAGCTCAAACCAGTGTTTTTTTTGTGACGCCTGCGCCGCAGCTCGACGCAACTCCATTCGTTCGCCTCCTCCAACTGTAGCGAACGTCATAGCAACTGGTACTAAACCCAATGTTACAAAGTCCAACTCTTTAAACTCTGTGAATTCTAAGTCTGTTGGCTCTCTAAAACAGTGCGATAATTCTGGTGACACTGTCAATAAACAACAAGTTACTTTGGGATCTTTATACAATTTAACTGTCTCCCTTCGATCTGAGAATGCCAGCGTTCATAACTTAATCAACGCTTTACGTGAAGACAACAGTAAATTAGTGGTTAAAACTGAGAACATGCACTCAGATCTTCTTTCTATGCAGCGAAATCTGCTCGAAAAGGATGACGCTATTTCCTTACTCACTGCTGAGGTCATTAACCTACGGTCTAACATTTGTACTGCTATTGAGAAGTTTGGTAGTGAGAATGCTGCCTTAAAACAAATAAGTGGTGCTAATCGCCCTCTGTTGCCATCTTCGCAAATCTCACATGCTTCCCGCTCATCGATTATCGCTACTAATGCTATGCCTTCTGCTGCTAACGCTCGGCCTTGGTCTGCTACACTCTCGTGCGCAGAGATTCTGTCGCCAACAGCTGTCATCTCCTCTGCCGCCCTCTCAACTACTACTGCGGTTTCTATCATTGATACTGATGCTTCCGTTCCTAATGTGAGTGCTGCTTCAAGCTTTTCGCAGTCTTCACAACGCATACCGGCGCCAGTTGATGTTGTCTCTAATGTTGCTCTCTCGCCTACTAGCATCTCTCGCTCTCTTATTTCGCCATCTGTTGCGGTTAATAATGCACAGTGGACCACGGTCACTAATAAACGGAACAAAAAACAAGTGCGAGTGGTAGGTACAAATACTTGTTTGGACTTAGATGTTGCGGTCAAATATAAATGGCTACATTTGGCAAATTTCTCGCCTTCCGTATCTGAAGTTGATATCAAAGATTACGTCTCTAAGCAAACAGGTTTAAATAAAACTATGCTATCCTGTTTTAAATTGATTAGAAAGGATGTTTCATTAAAAGACATTAAGAGAGTCAACTTTAAGTTGGGAGTTCCGGAGCCTTCGTATAAAAAAATGCTCAGTTCAGAAATATGGCCGACAAATGTAACCGTAAAGCCTTTCCGTTTTTTTCAAAAGGATCCACAACAGCTGCCTCCGACATAATAAAGTCTTCAGGTCTTCCTACAGGCTGCCTTAAGGTGTATTTCCAAAACTTATCTGGCATGCGAACAAAGGCTGACCTTGTGCATTCCCTTAGTGCGCAACTAGATTTCGACATCTTCGTTCTTGTTGAAACCTGGCTAAATGCAAGTTTCTTCGACAGTGAGTTCTTCGATCCGAAGCTGTTTAATGTGTTTCGCAAAGATAGGGATGCTGAAAAACTGGTTGCTTCCGTGGTGGTGGTGTTTTAATTACTGTCAAGCGTCAATTCCGTGCATTCCTGTTTCCACTCAACAATGGTGACTCCCTGTTGGATCAAATTTGTGTTTGTATAAGTGGCCACTCTTCACAAGGTTCTATATACCTACTCGCTTCGTACATATATACCGCCTGAAAGTTCTTTCGAATTGTACAAAGTGCATGCTGACAACGTGGTATCTTTGGTTTTAAACAACTTAAATGATGATCATTTATGCGTGCTTGGTGATTTCAACTTATGCAAAATAAATTGGTATGCTAGTATGTCTAACTATAGCCTCACACCTACTAATGTTTCTGCAAATCATGAATTATATTTTATTGATAACATTCTTAGTCTTAATTTATGTCAAGTTAATAATTTCGTGAATTCTCTGAATAGAATCTTGGATCTCATATTTGTAAGTGATAACCTGAGCTACAAAGTTAGTGAATGTTTGAATCCAATAACTCCTAAGGATAAGCATCATTTACCATTAGTTGTAAAATTCGAGTTGTACTTTTTTGCTTCAGTTACTTCTGATGACAGGTTATCATTTAATTATGCATTATGCGATTTTGTTAGCTTTAATGAATTATTACTCGATATTAATTGGGATAATTTATTTACAGGTCTTGATACATTTAACAGTTTCTCTACTTTTAAATCCATTTTGTCTAAACTATGCCTGGATAATATTCCAGTTAGAAAGAAAAAATCTTATAAATTACCCTGGTATTCTAAGGATTTGAAAATGCTAAAAAACATTAAAAACAATTATTTTGAAAAGTTTAAATCTACGAAGAACCATTTATTCTTCGTTAAATACAAGCGATCTTTAAAGGAATTCAACTACTTAAATAAAATTCTCTATAATAACTACATTGGAAACATGGAGATGAACATTAAATCATATCCTAAAAACTTCTGGAACTATATAAAATCCAAAAGGAGCTGCGCTATTGTTCCCACTGGTATCTTCTTTGATAATAAATATGCGCGAACCTCGAGTGAAGCGGCAAATTTATTTGCCGATTTTTTTAAATCAAATTTTGTTAATGAAGAACAAAACCATCCGAGTGACTTTTCGTCTAGCTTAGACTACTATTTGGACTACGGTGCTCTATGCCTCTCATCTGAGGATATTAGTAAAGCTTTTTTTAAATTGAAATCTTCCTCCCAAACTGATGTTGATGGACTTTCAGCAGTCTTAATAAAAAATTGTCCTGCTTTGGTCTATCCTCTGAAAGTAATTTTCAATAAATCTTTATCCTCGGGGAGTTTCATTGACGCATGGAAGCTCACCTCCATAACGCCAATCTTTAAGAGTGGCAATAAAAATGACGTTAGAAATTATAGGCCTATTTCAAAGCTCTCGACTATCTCAAAAATTTTTGAACACGCAGTCAATGCAAAGTTGAGTTTTGCGGTTAAATCTTTAATATGCCGAAATCAGCATGGGTTTGTCTCCAATAAATCTACAGTATCGAATCTAGCTGTTTTTAGTGAATACTGCATTGAGTCTTTCTCGGCTGGTTTACAGGTTGACTGTATTTACACTGACTTTTCGAAAGCTTTCGATAAAGTCTCACATAAAGTCCTAATTGAAAAATTAGCTTGCCTTGGCTTTCATTCTGCCTTTCTGCAATGGATAAACTCTTACTTGTGCAATAGACGTTGTATTGTTACATTTGATGGTATTTCGTCTAACCCTTTTGTTGCCTTTTCTGGAGTCCCGCAAGGAAGTATCTTGGGACCACTCCTATTTGTACTATTTATTAACGACATCAAAAGTTGTTTTTCATTTGCTAAATTTTTGCTTTATGCTGATGACTTAAAGATTTTCTCAGCGATTAAGACCCCAGATGATGCCATTAAGCTTCAAACTGATATTGACCGGCTTTACTTGTGGTGCCAGAAATCACGTCTCTCACTGAACTTATCTAAGTGCTTCCAAATAACATACTCCAAAATCTCTAACATTATACCTGCTAAGTACAATATAGCGAAATGTGACCTTCTGCGTGTTAGGGAGATTAAGGACCTTGGCGTTGTTTTTGATAGCAAATTCTCTTTTAATAACCATATAAATTATATCACTTCCAAATCTTTCTCCATGTTGGGTTTCGTAAGACGGAATGCTTCTAAATTCACTGATCCCTATACCATCAAGTTACTCTATGTATCATTTGTTAGATCTCACTTAGAATATGCTGCTTTTATTTGGAGACCAAGTACCCAGCTAGCTATCAATAGAATAGAACGTGTACAAAAAATTTTTCTTAAGTTTGCACTTCGGTCTCTGAATTTTACAAATCTCATACCATCCTATTCTGCTCGTCTAATGCTCATAAATCTCAAGTCCCTGGAAACTCGTAGGTCTATACTGTGTCTGTCCTTTACTCATTGTATTATAACTGGAGTCATTGATTGCCCTTACTTGTTGGAACGGATTCGATTTAATGTTCCCCAGCGATCTCTTCGGAACTTTTACCCTTTTCATGGGGATAACTTTAAAACTAAGTACGCCAGTAATGCCCCCATTACTCGCTCTTTACGTGAATTGAATTCCCTTAATAGTAATGCTGATCTTGACTTTTCACTTTCAAGGAACGCTTTTTTGAATCTTTTAAATTCTATATTGTAGCTTTATTGAAAATATGTAATATGTATACCAATAGCTTGTACTAAGTTACTTTGTTTCATAGTCTGTAAGGATCGATATTCATAGACTTAAATAAATAAATAAATAATGCATTTATTTAAAGTTTTTAAATAAATTTAATAACTTACCACAGAATCCTCAGAATTGCTCATTTTGTTTTGCTTCTTTAAAATTTCACTAAACAAATCATATCTTTAATGACAGATATTGCCAGTGTTGTGAAGTAACTAAAAGGAAATTTTATCCGAGTTGGAGTGTTTTTTTGCAACTAGGTTACAAAAGAACGGGCCTAATATCAACTGAGAAACAGGTATCTCGTGTATTCTTTAAGCCTGTATGCAATTTTAAATTTTACTTTTATATTGGTAGGTTGTAGCGGCTTTAAGGTTCTTCGCAACTGGTTGCTATCAACGACCCGTAGGTGAACAATGGGGAATATCCATGAGCCAGTCATCCGTAAGTCGGCGTTCATCGGGTAACGGATGCTATCAATGATTCATTGTTTCACCAGAAAGTTTCCTATGAATCAAGCTGCTAAAGACATGCTCGCTTCAGCGTCGTGACCCTTTGTGTGAGGCACTATTGGGACCGTCGATTGCATACCAAAGAATCATGATAAGGCTTATGCCAACCACCATACATATCTACCATTCAATTAAAGTGCAAATGGTAAAATCAAGCTTTTATCAAGGATCAAGTACAAAAACAGAAGTATAGTTTAGTTTTAATACATAGATAAATGATTCTAATTAAAAAATTTAAATACATACATACATATATGTAAATCCTGAATACGCTGGAGCAAAACGCGAATTTTAAAAACGAAAACCATGGCATATTTGCAGGTGATTCCGGATATTCCTTGGAGTCGAGTTGATGACTATTCTATCAAATCACTCAGAGCAGAGTTCGAAATTCTGCTACAATGGAACATTGTTATATATAAGACGAATTATAAACGTTTGTAGTTTGAAATAAACTAGTATATTATTTCACTTTAATAAAATGTTATAAAAACGCTCAAATTTATATTTGGCAGCAGGCATTCGTTTGTTTTTTTTCTATTCCTCTTTGTGCTTTTCGCTTATTTTGACATTTAGTTTGACAGAGGTTGAATAAATACAACGAAACAGCTGTTAAGTGTCGTTAAGAATAAGTTAGTGAATCGCACAATCGTTAGTGCAAACGGCAAATATTGCCGTCAAAAATAACAATTGTCCCACCGTTTAAAGTTAGGGAATCGTAGGTTAGTGTAAAAATTTGTTTTTGTAAGTGTAACATAACTTGATATGAATTCGCCTTGAGATTAATATATGTACCTTGTTCTGCAATTTTGCTCGAATGCACATCCGGGCAAGAAGTCTGGCCTATAACTAGCGGTTTTTATTAGCCGGAAAATTAACTCAAGATGTTAGCCAGGTTGACGGTTAGTGTTGTATGGACATCGGGTATCAAATGCCCACTTCTCCTCTTTGCTTTTATGCATTTATGGAAATCAATTTTCAGAACTCTTTATTTTTCTGTTATACACACACTCTTTGTCCGTTGTGCTTCATAGCTAACAACTCAAATTTACTTTGATGAATAAGTACGTGCGGAAGCATAAAGGTAAGAATTGGCTTTTTCTCATCTTGTTGGAAAGTGTGAATGTACAATTGATAACTTCTGCTCGATATTCTTGGAAGAAGTCTAACCTCTACCTAGCGGTTATATTAGGGGATAAATTAATACATACAAATGGTGATACTTTCGATTAGTTTCATAAGGGCGCCGGGTACCAAATGACACATTTATACTATGCATCTCTTTCTTGCACACACGTTTGCTCGACTGGCGTGCAGTAAGCTCTCTCGCTCATACATGTCATTTAGTTGGGGATGTGGAGTGAATTTAGTGGTCAATCTAATGGGAAAATATCTGGTTAACTAGTGGGTTTTCTGACGGCTAATCTAACTTCGGGATAATCGATAAGCTAACGAGTAGAATTACCAGTAAAATACCCAAGTAAACATGAAAACAAATAAAAATATACATTTTAAAACTTTATTATTATTTTTGTTTAAAAAAACAACTATATTTTCAGTATACATAAAACGTATGATATCATAAAAAACAAATGTAAATATAACAATAAAATCACATTTTAATAAGGTATGGAAAAATGTAAGTTGTAAAATTTTTTCCATTGTCGAATATTAATAACCTTAAAGAACACTAGGTTTATAATATATTTAAAGTTCTGATTTCGCCACTTAACGCTAAAATATCACATTTAGTAAAACATTTAAAAGTTTCAGTTGTACAACATCTTAGATTTCTTCATTGACATGAATTATAGTGCGCACAGTCACCGACGTGTACTTTTGCCGTGTCTGTTTGTCGGGAGATACACAAAATTGAGCAAAACTTGTGCCCGCGCGTATGTTTTGTAAACAAACTTTGCGTACATAAAACTGTGTTTGTATGCATCAACACAATGTTGCCATTCCTTTGTTTGCATACATACTTTTACACACATCCGCATTGTCAATTACAATTTTTCATTGTATAATAAACCAAAGCCAAACACCAACAAATGCAAATAGTTCATTTATCTATAATTAACATTATTAAACATCGATTTTAAATTAATTTAATAAAAATTTAAATTTTTATAAGGTTATTTTGTTAATGATTTTAAAAAATTCTGCTTGGCAACACTGTGCTGTGAGAGAGCACTCAGCTGACACGGCTTCACGGCAAAAATCTAAATTTCTCAGATTACACACGTACACGTCGCGCGTACCCGTCACACGAACACGTTGATGAGTTTTCATTTACATGGTGCTCTAATAAGTTTGATCGTGTCAGCTGACACGCAACGTACGTTTGCGTCGGTGACTGTGGGCACCATTACTATAATGCACAATAATAACCTAACATCTTTGACTTAAGGAAATATTTGTACTTTTTCAATGCACTTCAATAGCAAATATTTTAAATATTAAAATTAATTATATACATTTGCATTTAAAAACTAAAAACTAGGGACTTATTCATTGCCAAAAATTAATTAAAAAAGTAACAATAAGTGTTAAAAATGAAACTAAAAATAAACATTAAAAATGCACTAGTAAAATTAATACTAATAAAAAGAAAAAGGAACTATTCTAGTGCTGGTGAGAGCGGTTTGCTCTAACTGCAGCCGCAAGTTGTCGGTAGCTGCTACACTGACACTATCCCTACGACGCTAGGAAGATCGGTGCTCTTCAGAGCGGTATGCTTCACGCTGTTAGGTGCTGCTCATCTGATGCAGTTGGAAGAAGAGAACGGGGGAACTTAATCCATGCGTTTGGTTTGTTTTAATCAAAATCTTTGGGAGCGCTGATGAGGTGCCAGATCTGCAAAAGATACTGGGTAAAAGAAACTTACGCCTTTGGAAATGATGTCAAATCGGGCGCAAGAAGTGTGCGGAACTAATGTGAATATTTCTTAATTTTCTCGTGGATAGGCAAGTCCAAAGGCATTTTCTTGTAGATGGTGGCTACTTATGCCTGCTGCAAGCTTTTCTCGCTCTTTATGCTGAAATTTGTGGATAAATGAAAATTTGTTTCATTAAAGAACATAAGGCTTTGTTTAAAACAAAAACTTTGTTAAAAAAGGCCACAGCGATAAATACGCGCACTACTGTTCTGTTCGAGATTCACGATGACTGAATTTAATCTCGGAGTTAAAAAGGAAAGCTCGTGTGGCGGACTCTCTCACTTCCAAATAAATGGCGGTACCAACTTCCCTCCAAAAGAAATGTCAAAATGGCGCTCTCTCCTTGCAAGTTTTGTAAGTTTTTTTTTTGCCGAAACGAACGCGATTTGGTACAAGATTGTACAAGTTATCTGTCAAACCAACAGTATGTATGCTGTCGCAAGTACGTATACATCAAGGAAAATTTGAGTTCAATGTTACACAATGGATGTGATGGGCAATGGACAACAAGAATTCTAGAATACAAGATTCCGTGTTCCGCGGCCCGCTAGGTCTCTCTTTGTCGATTTGTTACCCATTCACTGATGAATTAAATGCAATTTTCTTTCGTGCTACACAAACAATGCTAATAAAACTTTCAATCATTCTGTCGCTTGGCCGCTTCTTCCTTTCCTTCCTTTTTGTACATTTTTTGCTCCTCTGACAACAAATGGCCATTATTAATTGTTAGACATAGAAATTCGCCCAGTAAATGACAAAAGAATGGTGAGGATTGCTACATCAGATAATCTCAGTTGTGCCGAATTGGGACATCTATGGGCTAAGATTTTTCACTTGTTTGAAGGAGATTTTCGGTATCGGATTTGAATCCAACCGCATTTTTTGTCGGTTTAGGTATCACCAAATAATGTACTTATAGATACAAAGAAATCGTATCACTACTACCATTCCTCTAACATAAGGTACTGTTCGATTTCATCATACCAGGGGGTCAATTTTCGTTCTGTGAAACTGTGAACTGCAAACTTTTTTATCGTTTTCACAACCGTTCCAATTCTCGTTCGATGAAAAAATGAAAAGTTATGGTGACATGTGAAAAAACGGAATATAGTTTTCACAATACTGATTCTCGTTCAGTGTAATAGTGTAAACAACTGTCAAAATGTTTTCATATGAAAATTTCGTTTTCACTTACTATTTACCGCCGCAAACCCCTCAATCTTGTATTAGTTACCAAATGGTACCCGTATTTGTAATATAGTGGCATAGCAACATCACAGCCACCATGTGTGATCACCATGCATGCTATTAATTGTAACACTTTGCGCATGGCAGCATGGGCCCAGCAACGGCTGCCTAAGGTCACCCCCATCCCCAGCAAGAGAAATAGCCTGCACATGTGTTTCGCAGCCAGGCTAGCAACAGATTAGCATAGCGCATAAGATCACTACGCAGCCTGTTTTCCAGGCAAGAACGCTCGTCCGATTTCACCACACCAGAAACTAATAAGATCTAATCAGATTCTAATATCAATCAGCAGAAGGCAAATTAGATCTGGGGGTCAATTCTCGATCTGTGAAACTGTGAAATGTAAACCAAGTTTTCGTTTTCATTTTCGCACCTACTTTTCACTTTATCATATTTTGCTATTCTTATATGTTTCGTGATAATTACTTTTCACTATGAAAGGTTGTTCCATTTGCATTTGTACCAAGCAAATTTATCAACTTTGGTGTTTTGAAATATTTGTGGAAAAGCTGAATGCACGCAAAACAACAATCATGTCAATTTATATTTTTGCAATTTTGTCAGCACAAGATGACGAAGAAATAAAAGTTCGATTTAGTTTTAAAAACTTTTTGATGTTATTTGTTTGTATTTTGTCTTGGAAATAATTTAAGATGTCTAAGGCGCACATTGCGCGAAACTCAAAATCCTTTCGATGTGACAACCGAAAGCCATTTCATTGATTTATACAGATTTCCAAAATCTTTATGCATAGAATTAATAAATAAGTTGCTGCCTAAAATGGGAACCACTATAAGAGGACATGCTATTCCTAAATTTATTGTGATTTTGAGTTCTCTACGTTTTTTGCTACTGACAGCTTTCAGCGGTGAGTTGGACAAGACAATTTGGCTTCACTATCCCAAACATCCGTCAGCCGAAGTCTGAATAAAGTAGTAAAAGCCTTAAATAAAATTGCTCATAAATATATTGATTTCCTTCAAAAGAAGAGTTTCCTGAACTAAATACTAAATTTATGCAAAAGCATCAATTTCCTGGCTTAATTGGATTAATAGATGAAACACATATAAAGATTAGTGCACCAAAAAAGGAGACAGATCATCAGATTTCTTTCATGACTCCACTGGCACTCGAACCAACAACCTACGACTTGTGTTGGTACGGCATAAGGAAAAGTGGTAAAAAGCAACAGCAGCTTACATGCCGGCTGTGGTCCATTGGCTACGCACTTGCCCAGCAAGTCGTAGGTTGTTGGTTCGAGTGCCAGTGGAGTCATGAAAGAAATCTGATGAGGAGATGTGGTGATCTCCGAAATAGCTATAATTTCTACCACTCCTGACTGTTGTTGTCTTTTTTCCAATATACTTTTCCTTATACACTGGCCTTGAGCTCACAAATTAATATTATCGTTTAATAAAAACAGGCCGAAAAATCATAGACATATGAATATTTGAAACGGACGAGCACGCCCAAAACGTAACAACAATTCTAACACTATTCTAAAAATAGAATTTGTGTTACACAACAAAAATTAAAAACCACACATTCACTTAATAGCGACAGACTATCGTACTTGAATTGTGTTGGTAGGACATAAGGAAAAGTGGTAAAAAGCAACAGCAGCTTGCATGCCGGCTGTGGTCGATTGGCTACGCACTTGCCCAGCAAGTCGTAGGTTGTTGGTTCGAGTGCCAGTGGAGTCATGAAAGAAATCTGATGAGGAGATTTGGTGATCTCCGAAATAGCTATAATTTCTACCACTCCTGACTGTTGTTGTCTTTTTTCCAATATACTTTTCCTTATACACTGGCCTTGAGCTCACAAATTAATATTATCGTTTAATAAAAACAGGCCGAAAAATCATAGACATATGAATATTTGAAACGGACGCACACGCCCAAAACGTAACAACAATTCTAACAATATTCTAAAAATAGAATTTGTGTTACACAACAAAAATTAAAAACCACACATTCACTTAATAGCGACAGACTGTCGTACTTGCCCAGCAAGTCGTAGGTTGTTGGTTCGAGTGCCAGTGGAGTCATGAAAGAAATCTGATGAGGAGATGTGGTGATCTCCGAAATAGCTATAATTTCTACCACTCCTGACTGTTGTTGTCTTTTTTCCAATATACTTTTCCTTATACACTGGCCTTGAGCTCACAAATTAATATTATCGTTTAATAAAAACAGGCCGAAAAATCATAGACATATGAATATTTGAAACGGACGAGCACGCCCAAAACGTAACAACAATTCTAACACTATTCTAAAAATAGAATTTGTGTTACACAACAAAAATTAAAAACCACACATTCACTTAATAGCGACAGACTATCGTACTTGAATTGTGTTGGTAGGACATAAGGAAAAGTGGTAAAAAGCAACAGCAGCTTGCATGCCGGCTGTGGTCGATTGGCTACGCACTTGCCCAGCAAGTCGTAGGTTGTTGGTTCGAGTGCCAGTGGAGTCATGAAAGAAATCTGATGAGGAGATTTGGTGATCTCCGAAATAGCTATAATTTCTACCACTCCTGACTGTTGTTGTCTTTTTTCCAATATACTTTTCCTTATACACTGGCCTTGAGCTCACAAATTAATATTATCGTTTAATAAAAACAGGCCGAAAAATCATAGACATATGAATATTTGAAACGGACGCACACGCCCAAAACGTAACAACAATTCTAACAATATTCTAAAAATAGAATTTGTGTTACACAACAAAAATTAAAAACCACACATTCACTTAATAGCGACAGACTGTCGTACTTGCCCAGCAAGTCGTAGGTTGTTGGTTCGAGTGCCAGTGGAGTCATGAAAGAAATCTGATGAGGAGATGTGGTGATCTCCGAAATAGCTATAATTTCTACCACTCCTGACTGTTGTTGTCTTTTTCCAATATACTTTTCCTTATACACTGGCCTTGAGCTCACAAATTAATATTATCGTTTAATAAAAACAGGCCGAAAAATCATAGACATATGAATATTTGAAACGGACGAGCACGCCCAAAACGTAACAACAATTCTAACAATATTCTAAAAATAGAATTTGTGTTACACAACAAAAATTAAAAACCACACATTCACTTAATAGCGACAGACTGTCGTACTTGAATTGTGTTGGTAGGACATAAGGAAAAGTGGTAAAAAGCAACAGCAGCTTACATGCCGACTGTGGTCCATTGGCTACGCACTTGCCTGGCAAGTCGTAGGTTGTTGGTTCGAGTGCCAGTGGAGTCATGAAAGAAATCTGATGAGGAGATTTGGTGATCTCCGAAATAGCTATAATTTCTACCACTCCTGACTGTTGTTGCCTTTTTTCCAATATACTTTTCCTTATACACTGGCCTTGAGCTCACAAATTAATATTATCGTTTAATAAAAACAGGCCGAAAAATCATAGACATATGAATATTTGAAACGGACGCACACGCCCAAAACGTAACAACAATTCTAACAATATTCTAAAAATAGAATTTGTGTTATACAACAAAAATTAAAAACCACACATTCATTTCATAGCGACAGACTGTCGTACTTGAATTGTGTTGATAGGACATAAGGAAAAGTGGTAAAAAGCAACAGCAGCTTACATGCCGGCTGTGGTCCATTGGCTACGCACTTGCCCAGCAAGTCGTAGGTTGTTGGTTCGAGTGCCAGTGGAGTCATGAAAGAAATCTGATGAGGAGATGCATTGATCTCCGAAATAGCTATAATTTCTACCACTCCTGACTGTTGTTGTCTTTTTTCCAATATACTTTTCCTTATACACTGGCCTTGAGCTCACAAATTAATATTATCGTTTAATAAAAACAGGCCGAAAAATCATAGACATATGAATATTTGAAACGGACGCACACGCCCAAAACGTAACAACAATTCTAACAATATTCTAAAAATAGAATTTGTGTTACACAACAAAAATTAAAAACCACACATTCACTTAATAGCGACAGACTGTCGTACTTGCCCAGCAAGTCGTAGGTTGTTGGTTCGAGTGCCAGTGGAGTCATGAAAGAAATCTGATGAGGAGATGTGGTGATCTCCGAAATAGCTATAATTTCTACCACTCCTGACTGTTGTTGTCTTTTTCCAATATACTTTTCCTTATACACTGGCCTTGAGCTCACAAATTAATAGTATCGTTTAATAAAAACAGGCCGAAAAATCATAGACATATGAATATTTGAAACGGACGAGCACGCCCAAAACGTAACAACAATTCTAACAATATTCTAAAAATAGAATTTGTGTTACACAACAAAAATTAAAAACCACACATTCACTTAATAGCGACAGACTGTCGTACTTGAATTGTGTTGGTAGGACATAAGGAAAAGTGGTAAAAAGCAACAGCAGCTTACATGCCGGCTGTGGTCCATTGGCTACGCACTTGTTCAGCAAGTCGTAGGTTGTTGGTTCGAGTGCCAGTGGAGTCATGAAAGAAATCTGATGAGGAGATTTGGTGATCTCCGAAATAGCTATAATTTCTACCACTCCTGACTGTTGTTGTCTCTTTTCCAATATACTTTTCCTTATACACTGGCCTTGAGCTCACAAATTAATAGTATCGTTTAATAAAAACAGGCCGAAAAATCATAGACATATGAATATTTGAAACGGACGAGCACGCCCAAAACGTAACAACAATTCTAACAATATTCTAAAAATAGAATTTGTGTTACACAACAAAAAATAAAAACCACACATTCACTTAATAGCGACAGACTGTCGTACTTGAATTGTGTTGGTAAGACATAAGGAAAAGTGGTAAAAAGCAACAGCGGCTTACATGCCGGCTGTGGTCCGTTGGCTACGCACTCGCCCAGCAAGTCGTAGGTTGTTGGTTCGAGTGCCAGCGGAGTCATGAAAGAAATCTGATGAGGAGATGTGGTGATCTCCGAAATAGCTATAATTTCTACCACTCCTGACTGTTGTTGTCTTTTTCCAATATACTTTTCCTTATACACTGGCCTTGAGCTCACAAATTAATATTATCTTTTAATAAAAACAGGCCGAAAAATCATAGACATATGAATATTTGAAATGGACGAGCACGCCCAAAACGTAACAACAATTCTAACAATATTCTAAAAATAGAATTTGTGTTACACAACAAAAATTAAAAACCACACATTCACTTAATAGCGACAGACTGTCGTACTTGAATTGTGTTGGTAGAACATAAGGAAAAGTGGTAAAAAGCAACAGCAGCTTACATGCCGGCTGTGGTCCATTGGCTACGCACTTGCCCAGCAAGTCGTAGGTTGTTGGTTCGAGTGCCAGTGGAGTCATGAAAGAAATCTGATGAGGAGATTTGGTGATCTCCGAAATAGCTATAATTTCTACCACTCCTGACTGTTGTTGTCTTTTTTCCAATATACTTTTCCTTATACACTGGCCCTGAGCTCACAAATTAATATTATCGTTTAATAAAAACAGGCCGAAAAATCATAGACATATGAATATTTGAATCGGACGCACACGGCCAAAACGTAACAACAATTCTAACAATATTCTAAAAATAGAGTTTGTGTTACACAACAAAAATTAAAAACCACACATTCATTTCATAGCGACAGACTGTCGTACTTGAATTGTGTTGATAGGACATAAGGAAAAGTGGTAAAAAGCAACAGCAGCTTACATGCCGGCTGTGGTCCATTGGCTACGCACTTGCCCAGCAAGTCGTAGGTTGTTGGTTCGAGTGCCAGTGGAGTCATGAAAGAAATCTGATGAGGAGATTTGGTGATCTCCGAAATAGCTATAATTTCTACCACTCCTGACTGTTGTTGTCTTTTTTCCAATATACTTTTCCTTATACACTGGCCTTGAGCTCACAAATTAATATTATCGTTTAATAAAAACAGGCCGAAAAATCATAGACATATGAATATTTGAAACGGACGCGCACGCCCAAAACGTAACAACAATTCTAACAATATTCTAAAAATAGAATTTGTGTTATACAACAAAAATTAAAAACCACACATTCATTTCATAGCGACAGACTGTCGTACTTGAATTGTGTTGATAGGACATAAGGAAAAGTGGTAAAAAGCAACAGCAGCTTACATGCCGGCTGTGGTCCATTGGCTACGCACTTGCCCAGCAAGTCGTAGGTTGTTGGTTCGAGTGCCAGTGGAGTCATGAAAGAAATCTGATGAGGAGATGCGGTGATCTCCGAAATAGCTATAATTTCTACCACTCCTGACTGTTGTTGTCTTTTTTCCAATATACTTTTCCTTATACACTGGCCTTGAGCTCACAAATTAATATTATCGTTTAATAAAAACAGGCCGAAAAATCATAGACATATGAATATTTGAAACGGACGCACACGCCCAAAACGTAACAACAATTCTAACAATATTCTAAAAATAGAATTTGTGTTACACAACAAAAATTAAAAACCACACATTCATTTCATAGCGACAGACTGTCGTACTTGAATTGTGTTGATAGGACATAAGGAAAAGTGGTAAAAAGCAACAGCAGCTTACATGCCGGCTGTGGTCCATTGGCTACGCACTTGCCCAGCAAGTCGTAGGTTGTTGGTTCGAGTGCCAGTGGAGTCATGGAAGAAATCTGATGAGGAGATGTGGTGATCTCCGAAATAGCTATAATTTCTACCACTCCTGACTGTTGTTGTCTTTTTTCCAATATACTTTTCCTTATACACTGGCCTTGAGCTCACAAATTAATATTATCGTTTAATAAAAACAGGCCGAAAAATCATAGACATATGAATATTTGAAACGAACGAGCACGCCCAAAACGTAACATCAATTCTAACAATATTCTAAAAATAGAATTTGTGTTACACAACAAAAATTAAAAACCACACATTCACTTAATAGCGACAGACTGTCGTACTTGCCCAGCAAGTCGTAGGTTGTTGGTTCGAGTGCCAGTGGAGTCATGAAAGAAATCTGATGAGGAGATGTGGTGATCTCCGAAATAGCTATAATTTCTACCACTCCTGACTGTTGTTGTCTTTTTCCAATATACTTTTCCTTATACACTGGCCTTGAGCTCACAAATTAATATTATCGTTTAATAAAAACAGGCCGAAAAATCATAGACATATGAATATTTGAAACGGACGCACACGCCCAAAACGTAACAACAATTTAATTATTTATTTATTTATTTATTTATTTATTCAATAATAATCTAGAAAATGTACATTTTCTTACAGACTATACAGAGACAAATTATGAATTCTAACAATATTCTAAAAATAGAATTTGTGTTACACAACAAAAATTAAAAACCACACATTCACTTAATAGCGACAGACTGTCGTACTTGCCCAGCAAGTCGTAGGTTGTTGGTTCGAGTGCCAGTGGAGTCATGAAAGAAATCTGATGAGGAGATGTGGTGATCTCCGAAATAGCTATAATTTCTACCACTCCTGACTGTTGTTGTCTTTTTCCAATATACTTTTCCTTATACACTGGCCTTGAGCTCACAAATTAATAGTATCGTTTAATAAAAACAGGCCGAAAAATCATAGACATATGAATATTTGAAACGGACGAGCACGCCCAAAACGTAACAACAATTCTAACAATATTCTAAAAATAGAATTTGTGTTACACAACAAAAATTAAAAACCACACATTCACTTAATAGCGACAGACTGTCGTACTTGAATTGTGTTGGTAGGACATAAGGAAAAGTGGTAAAAAGCAACAGCAGCTTACATGCCGACTGTGGTCCATTGGCTACGCACTTGCCTGGCAAGTCGTAGGTTGTTGGTTCGAGTGCCAGTGGAGTCATGAAAGAAATCTGATGAGGAGATTTGGTGATCTCCGAAATAGCTATAATTTCTACCACTCCTGACTGTTGTTGTCTTTTTTCCAATATACTTTTCCTTATACACTGGCCTTGAGCTCACAAATTAATATTATCGTTTAATAAAAACAGGCCGAAAAATCATAGACATATGAATATTTGAAACGGACGCACACGCCCAAAACGTAACAACAATTCTAACAATATTCTAAAAATAGAATTTGTGTTATACAACAAAAATTAAAAACCACACATTCATTTCATAGCGACAGACTGTCGTACTTGAATTGTGTTGATAGGACATAAGGAAAAGTGGTAAAAAGCAACAGCAGCTTACATGCCGGCTGTGGTCCATTGGCTACGCACTTGCCCAGCAAGTCGTAGGTTGTTGGTTCGAGTGCCAGTGGAGTCATGAAAGAAATCTGATGAGGAGATGCATTGATCTCCGAAATAGCTATAATTTCTACCACTCCTGACTGTTGTTGTCTTTTTCCAATATACTTTTCCTTATACACTGGCCTTGAGCTCACAAATTAATATTATCGTTTAATAAAAACAGGCCGAAAAATCATAGACATATGAATATTTGAAACGGACGCACACGCCCAAAACGTAACAACAATTCTAACAATATTCTAAAAATAGAATTTGTGTTACACAACAAAAATTAAAAACCACACATTCACTTAATAGCGACAGACTGTCGTACTTGCCCAGCAAGTCGTAGGTTGTTGGTTCGAGTGCCAGTGGAGTCATGAAAGAAATCTGATGAGGAGATGTGGTGATCTCCGAAATAGCTATAATTTCTACCACTCCTGACTGTTGTTGTCTTTTTCCAATATACTTTTCCTTATACACTGGCCTTGAGCTCACAAATTAATAGTATCGTTTAATAAAAACAGGCCGAAAAATCATAGACATATGAATATTTGAAACGGACGAGCACGCCCAAAACGTAACAACAATTCTAACAATATTCTAAAAATAGAATTTGTGTTACACAACAAAAATTAAAAACCACACATTCACTTAATAGCGACAGACTGTCGTACTTGAATTGTGTTGGTAGGACATAAGGAAAAGTGGTAAAAAGCAACAGCAGCTTACATGCCGGCTGTGGTCCATTGGCTACGCACTTGTTCAGCAAGTCGTAGGTTGTTGGTTCGAGTGCCAGTGGAGTCATGAAAGAAATCTGATGAGGAGATTTGGTGATCTCCGAAATAGCTATAATTTCTACCACTCCTGACTGTTGTTGTCTTTTTTCCAATATACTTTTCCTTATACACTGGCCTTGAGCTCACAAATTTATATTATCGTTTAATAAAAACAGGCCGAAAAATCATAGACATATGAATATTTGAAACGGACGAGCACGCCCAAAACGTAACAACAATTCTAACAATATTCTAAAAATAGAATTTGTGTTACACAACAAAAAATAAAAACCACACATTCACTTAATAGCGACAGACTGTCGTACTTGAATTGTGTTGGTAAGACATAAGGAAAAGTGGTAAAAAGCAACAGCGGCTTACATGCCGGCTGTGGTCCGTTGGCTACGCACTCGCCCAGCAAGTCGTAGGTTGTTGGTTCGAGTGCCAGCGGAGTCATGAAAGAAATCTGATGAGGAGATGTGGTGATCTCCGAAATAGCTATAATTTCTACCACTCCTGACTGTTGTTGTCTTTTTCCAATATACTTTTCCTTATACACTGGCCTTGAGCTCACAAATTAATATTATCTTTTAATAAAAACAGGCCGAAAAATCATAGACATATGAATATTTGAAATGGACGAGCACGCCCAAAACGTAACAACAATTCTAACAATATTCTAAAAATAGAATTTGTGTTACACAACAAAAATTAAAAACCACACATTCACTTAATAGCGACAGACTGTCGTACTTGAATTGTGTTGGTAGAACATAAGGAAAAGTGGTAAAAAGCAACAGCAGCTTACATGCCGGCTGTGGTCCATTGGCTACGCACTTGCCCAGCAAGTCGTAGGTTGTTGGTTCGAGTGCCAGTGGAGTCATGAAAGAAATCTGATGAGGAGATTTGGTGATCTCCGAAATAGCTATAATTTCTACCACTCCTGACTGTTGTTGTCTTTTTTCCAATATACTTTTCCTTATACACTGGCCCTGAGCTCACAAATTAATATTATCGTTTAATAAAAACAGGCCGAAAAATCATAGACATATGAATATTTGAAACGGACGCACACGGCCAAAACGTAACAACAATTCTAACAATATTCTAAAAATAGAGTTTGTGTTACACAACAAAAATTAAAAACCACACATTCATTTCATAGCGACAGACTGTCGTACTTGAATTGTGTTGATAGGACATAAGGAAAAGTGGTAAAAAGCAACAGCAGCTTACATGCCGGCTGTGGTCCATTGGCTACGCACTTGCCCAGCAAGTCGTAGGTTGTTGGTTCGAGTGCCAGTGGAGTCATGAAAGAAATCTGATGAGGAGATTTGGTGATCTCCGAAATAGCTATAATTTCTACCACTCCTGACTGTTGTTGTCTTTTTTCCAATATACTTTTCCTTATACACTGGCCTTGAGCTCACAAATTAATATTATCGTTTAATAAAAACAGGCCGAAAAATCATAGACATATGAATATTTGAAACGGACGCACACGCCCAAAACGTAACAACAATTCTAACAATATTCTAAAAATAGAATTTGTGTTACACAACAAAAATTAAAAACCACACATTCATTTCATAGCGACAGACTGTCGTACTTGAATTGTGTTGATAGGACATAAGGAAAAGTGGTAAAAAGCAACAGCAGCTTACATGCCGGCTGTGGTCCATTGGCTACGCACTTGCCCAGCAAGTCGTAGGTTGTTGGTTCGAGTGCCAGTGGAGTCATGAAAGAAATCTGATGAGGAGATGTGGTGATCTCCGAAATAGCTATAATTTCTACCACTCCTGACTGTTGTTGTCTTTTTTCCAATATACTTTTCCTTATACACTGGCCTTGAGCTCACAAATTAATATTATCGTTTAATAAAAACAGGCCGAAAAATCATAGACATATGAATATTTGAAACGGACGAGCACGCCCAAAACGTAACATCAATTCTAACAATATTCTAAAAATTAAAAACCACACATTCACTTAATAGCGACAGACTGTCGTACTTGCCCAGCAAGTCGTAGGTTGTTGGTTCGAGTGCCAGTGGAGTCATGAAAGAAATCTGATGAGGAGATGTGGTGATCTCCGAAATAGCTATAATTTCTACCACTCCTGACTGTTGTTGTCTTTTTCCAATATACTTTTCCTTATACACTGGCCTTGAGCTCACAAATTAATATTATCGTTTAATAAAAACAGGCCGAAAAATCATAGACATATGTATGAATATTTGAAACGGACGCACACGCCCAAAACGTAACAACAATTTAATTATTTATTTATTTATTTATTTATTTATTCAATAATAATCTAGAAAATGTACATTTTCTTACAGACTATACAGAGAGAAATTATGAATTCTAACAATATTCTAAAAATAGAATTTGTGTTACACAACAAAAATTAAAAACCACACATTCACTTAATAGCGACAGACTGTCGTACTTGCCCAGCAAGTCGTAGGTTGTTGGTTCGAGTGCCAGTGGAGTCATGAAAGAAATCTGATGAGGAGATGTGGTGATCTCCGAAATAGCTATAATTTCTACCACTCCTGACTGTTGTTGTCTTTTTCCAATATACTTTTCCTTATACACTGGCCTTGAGCTCACAAATTAATAGTATCGTTTAATAAAAACAGGCCGAAAAATCATAGACATATGAATATTTGCAACGGACGAGCACGCCCAAAACGTAACAACAATTCTAACAATATTCTAAAAATAGAATTTGTGTTACACAACAAAAATTAAAAACCACACATTCACTTAATAGCGACAGACTGTCGTACTTGAATTGTGTTGGTAGGACATAAGGAAAAGTGGTAAAAAGCAACAGCAGCTTACATGCCGGCTGTGGTCCATTGGCTACGCACTTGCCCAGCAAGTCGTAGGTTGTTGGTTCGAGTGCCAGTGGAGTCATGAAAGAAATCTGATGAGAAGATGTGGTGATCTCCGAAATAGCTATAATTTATACCACTCCTGACTGTTGTTGTCTTTTTCCAATATACTTTTCCTTATACACTGGCCTTGAGCTCACAAATTAATATTATCGTTTAATAAAAACAGGCCGAAAAATCATAGACATATGAATATTTGAAACGGACGAGCACGCCCAAAACGTAACAACAGTTCTAACAATATTCTAAAAATAGAATTTGTGTTACACAACAAAAATTAAAAACCACACATTCATTTCATAGCGACAGACTGTCGTACTTGAATTGTGTTGATAGGACATAAGGAAAAGTGGTAAAAAGCAACAGCAGCTTACATGCCGGCTGTGGTCCATTGGCTACGCACTTGCCCAGCAAGTCGTAGGTTGTTGGTTCGAGTGCCAGTGGAGTCATGCAAGAAATCTGATGAGAAGATGTGGTGATCTCCGAAATAGCTATAATTTCTACCACTCCTGACTGTTGTTGTCTTTTTCCAATATACTTTTCCTTATACACTGGCCTTGAGCTCACAAATTAATATTATCGTTTAATAAAAACAGGCCGAAAAATCATAGACATATGAATATTTGAAACGGACGCACACGCCCGAAACGTAACAACAATTCTAACAATATTCTAAAAATAGAATTTGTGTTACACAACAAAAATTAAAACCCACACATTCACTTAATAGCGACAGACTGTCGTACTTGCCCAGCAAGTCGTAGGTTGTTGGTTCGAGTGCCAGTGGAGTCATGAAAGAAATCTGATGAGGAGATGTGGTGATCTCCGAAATAGCTATAATTTCTACCACTCCTGACTGTTGTTGTCTTTTTCCAATATACTTTTCCTTATACACTGGCCTTGAGCTCACAAATTAATATTATCGTTTAATAAAAACAGGCCGAAAAATCATAGACATATGAATATTTGAAACGGACGAGCACGCCCAAAACGTAACAACAATTCTAACAATATTCTAAAAATAGAATTTGTGTTACACAACAAAAATTAAAAACCACACATTCACTTAATAGCGACAGACTGTCGTACTTGAATTGTGTTGGTAGGACATAAGGAAAAGTGGTAAAAAGCAACAGCAGCTTACATGCCGGCTGTGGTCCATTGGCTACGCACTTGCCCAGCAAGTCGTAGGTTGTTGGTTCGAGTGCCAGTGGAGTCATGAAAGAAATCTGATGAGGAGATGTGGTGATCTCCGAAATAGCTATAATTTCTACCACTCCTGACTGTTGTTGTCTTTTTTCGAATATACTTTTCCTTATACACTGGCCTTGAGCTCACAAATTAATATTATCGTTTAATAAAAACAGGGCGAAAAATCATAGACATATGAATATTTGAAACGGATGAGCACGCCCAAAACGTAACAACAATTCTAACAATATTCTAAAAATAGAATTTGTGTTACACAACAAAAATTAAAAACCACACATTCACTTAATAGCGACAGACTGTCGTACTTGAATTGTGTTGGTAGGACATAAGGAAAAGTGGTAAAAAGCAACAGCAGCTTACATGCCGGCTGTGGTCCATTGGCTACGCACTTGCCCAGCAAGTCGTAGGTTGTTGGTTCGAGTGCCAGTGGAGTCATGAAAGAAATCTGATGAGAAGATGTGGTGATCTCCGAAATAGCTATAATTTCTACCACTCCTGACTGTTGTTGTCTTTTTCCAATATACTTTTCCTTATACACTGGCCTTGAGCTCACAAATTAATATTATCGTTTAATAAAAACAGGCCGAAAAATCATAGACATATGAATATTTGAAACGGACGAGCACGCCCAAAACGTAACAACAATTCTAACAATATTCCAAAAATAGAGTTTGTGTTACACAACAAAAATTAAAAACCACACATTTATTTCATAGCGACAGACTGTCGTACTTGAATTGTGTTGATAGGACATAAGGAAAAGTGGTAAAAAGCAACAGCGGCTTACATGCCGGCTGTGGTCCATTGGCTACGCACTTGTCCAGCAAGTCGTAGGTTGTTGGTTCGAGTGCCAGTGGAGTCATGAAAGAAATCTGATGAGGTCTGACTGTTGTTGTCTTTTTTCCAATATACTTTTCCTTATACACTGGCCTTGAGCTCACAAATTAATATTATCGTTTAATAAAAACAGGCCGAAAAATCATAGACATATGAATATTTGAAACGGACGAGTACGCCCAAAACGTAACATCAATTCTAACAATATTCTAAAAATAGAATTTGTGTTACACAACAAAAAATAAAAGCCACACATTCACTTAATAGCGACAGACTGTCGTACTTGAATTGTGTTGGTAGGACATAAGGAAAAGTGGTAAAAAGCAACAGCAGCCAGAGAACTTAGAAGTATGAGGGCTGATACGTTTCCAAACTGGGTCTGCACCACACTGTTAAATTAGCATTTTTAAGCCACCAAAAATGTTAAATTTAATGTTAGCAGGGAAAAATATAAATTTTGATGTTAACAAATGTGCAAACGAATGAAGATGAGAATAAATAGAAAAACTTATGTACATATGAAAGTAAGATTGTGCTGATATTCAGAACGAAATAAAGAGTTTAATGTATTTATCAAATAAATGTTTTTAGTTATTTAATTTGTGTAAATGAGAGTGTGCACATACATATGTACATACATATACAGGAAAAATGTTCGTCAATACATATGTAGTATGAATGTATGCAGGTTAAGAAAATAAATATTTTGTACTTAAAACTTAAAGCAAAAGACTGATTCTGAATCAAGAGTAATATTAAAAATAAAAAATGGAATTAAAAAAATCTGGCAAAAATATATCTATACTTTTGCACAACTGTGATTTGAACCTAGAAAAAAGTTGTGAAATGAATGATAAAGCCGCGCCTATACCAGCAGCGCCACAGCACACACTATTTTGGCGCGTCTAAATCACTACTTAATCGTAAAATTCTTACACTACATTATAAAGTATTTTATATTTCTAACATTGAATGTTAAATTCAACATCCTTCAATCTGAAACAATTCTTCTATTGGTTTGCCAATAATATTAACAAATTTTTAGAAAATTCTAAATATCAGCAATAATTTTTAAGCTCAAGACAAGTTTTTTATAATTGTAAAGGATTAATACATGTATGTACATACGTATGTATATAATATGAAAATTCCATACGATTCAATGTAAATATTTATAATATTTTTTGTACTATTATAACTATAACTTATAAGTTTGGTTCCAATTTAATACATATTTGATTTATTTTCTGGGGTTAATTTCGTTTTTCTGTAGATGCGAAATAATATGCGATCTTTATACATATGTACATATTTACAAATTTGTTCGTTTGTATCAAAAATTTGTCTTGGCAAAAAATATTAACGGGAAACTGAATCAAGTAGCGATTAAGTTTATGCAAATCAATTGTATTCTGTGGTGCAGTTGCTCCAGGATGCGCGGCAGTATTCTTCATACTTTCGTTTTGCGCGAGTTCTGAACCAGGCCACGCGCTTTTGACTTAAAATTTATTTAAATTTTTACTTTTTTGCAAATTCTTGCACTAGCATATGTATGCATACTTCCAGAGAATACTACATGCATAACTACTACATTTGAATGTAAAGTAAAAAAATAAAATAAAAAAAAAATAAAAAATATATACATATCTACATATGTATGTATGTATGTATATGCACACATCCATCTGTATTCATATCTCTATGTACATATGTACATATGTATGTACTTACGTGCATGTGCATAAATCCAACCTTGACCTACGCTAAATCAAAATCAAATCACAGCGCTATCACAACCGCAGCTGCACTTGTGCCTGCGCCAGCGCCAAATATTCTAAAATATCTGAAGCTACATACAACAAGAAAAAATTCATTCATAAACGCGTGCGCGTATTCCTAAAAACAAATGCCGTTCATTCATAAGCGCAAGCATTTCATCTCCCCGCGCACGCAAATGTTCCCCTCAACAATCTTTTTCGCGACGAACACAAAAATGCTAAAATCTTCAATTTTACAAACCATCGACGGTCATTGAAAATTTCAACACCGTAATATCAGACAATAATGTAATTTGCCAACGTAGTCTGACAAATTGCTGCCATTCTAGAATGTTCTAGAACATTCATGCCCAAATGCGCATCAATTCATTTGCGTACACGTGCACGCGCAATTGGCGAATCGACACAAAAATTGCCGAAAAACAGAAAAGAATATTCTTTTGCTTACCGTTCCCTTTCCCTTTCAACCCTTCTCTTATCCACAATTGTTGCATAACTCCTCTTCCGTCTCTACTTGCCCCGCTGGCAAGCAAGAAACAGTTTTTTTCTCGGGTTACTACTTTTTCTTCTTTGTTTCATTTTTAGTTGGATTCGTAAATTTTTTCTTTTTCTTTGCGTACACATTGCTATGATTTGCATAAATAGCCGTATAAGCGAACTCCATAAAATGTCTGCTGTGGCTTAGCGCGTATAGTCGCCTGCCACATTATCATATTGCACGTTTGAATTGTTGTTGTAGTTCGAATCCTACCTTTTTTTTGTGCCATGTCTAATTTTTATATTTTTTTTAATTCAATAGAAAATAAAATATCATACAACTTATCCTTCATTTTATGGAAATCTTTTTTCATTTAAATTTCTGCTCTGATTTTATTTCATTACAAATGAATATACAAAATCGTGAAAGAGTTTTCACGTGTCGAATTTTTTGGAATAGTTTGAAAAGCGAAATGCAAACATATTACATATTTTATTTATTCAATAGGATATAAAATAAAATATTAACTATCCGTGCATTTTTTGCACTTACTCCGATCCCTGAAAACAGTTGCATCACTTCACAAAAGTTCTGATCTGTTTCTATTTAGGTTCAAGTGAATATGATACTATAAAAACTCTAAAACTAAGTAAGGAAAAAATTTCCGAAATGAAATTTCAAAATTTTTACAACATCAGTTAAAAAAAGCAAAATTATAATAATAATATTGGTAGGCACGCTGTTAATTGCCACATCTTAACATAATAAATATATGTTTTCGACATTTTCTTACTGACCTCTCTGTTAGAATGTTATGTGGAAATGTTAAATAGCTGTGGGGAAACCCAGTTTGGAAACGTTTCAGACAACATTTTTTACAGTCCACAAATTTGCAGCTTCTCATACTTGTAAGTTCTCTGCAGCAGCTTACATGCCGGCTGTGGTCCATTGGCTACGCACTCGCCCAGCAAGTCGTAGGTTGTTGGTTCGAGTGCCAGTGGAGTCATGAAAGAAATCTGATGAGGAGATGTGGTGATCTCCGAAATAGCTATAATTTCTACCACTCCTGACTGTTGTTGTCTTTTTTCCAATATACTTTTCCTTATACACTGGCCTTGAGCTCACAAATTAATATTATCGTTTAATAAAAACAGGCCGAAAAATCATAGACATATGAATATTTGAAACGGACGCACACGCCCAAAACGTAACAACAATTCTAACAATATTCTAAAAATAGAATTTGTGTTACACAACAAAAATTAAAAACCACACATTCACTTAATAGCGACAGACTGTCGTACTTGCCCAGCAAGTCGTAGGTTGTTGGTTCGAGTGCCAGTGGAGTCATGAAAGAAATCTGATGAGGAGATGTGGTGATCTCCGAAATAGCTATAATTTCTACCACTCCTGACTGTTGTTGCCTTTTTCCAATATACTTTTCCTTATACACTGGCCTTGAGCTCACAAATTAATATTATCGTTTAATAAAAACAGGCCGAAAAATCATAGACATATGAATATTTGAAACGGACGAGCACGCCCAAAACGTAACAACAATTCTAACAATATTCTAAAAATAGAATTTGTGTTACACAACAAAAATTAAAAACCACACATTCACTTAATAGCGACAGACTGTCGTACTTGAATTGTGTTAGTAGGACATAAGGAAAAGTGGTAAAAAGCAACAGCAGCTTACATGCCGGCTGTGGTCCATTGGCTACGCACTTGCCCAGCAAGTCGTAGGTTGTTGGTTCGAGTGCCAGTGGAGTCATGAAAGAAATCTGATGAGGAGATTTGGTGATCTCCGAAATAGCTATAATTTCTACCACTCCTGACTGTTGTTGTCTTTTTTCCAATATGCTTTTCCTTATACACTGGCCTTGAGCTCACAAATTAATATTATCGTTTAATAAAAACAGGCCGAAAAATCATAGACATATGAATATTTGAAACGGACGCACACGCCCAAAACGTAACAACAATTCTAACAATATTCTAAAATAGAATTTGTGTTACACAACAAAAATTAAAAACCACACATTCACTTAATAGCGACAGACTGTCGTACTTGCCCAGCAAGTCGTAGGTTGTTGGTTCGAGTGCCAGTGGAGTCATGAAAGAAATCTGATGAGGAGATGTGGTGATCTCCGAAATAGCTATAATTTCTACCACTCCTGACTGTTGTTGTCTTTTTCCAATATACTTTTCCTTATACACTGGCCTTGAGCTCACAAATTAATATTATCGTTTAATAAAAACAGGCCGAAAAATCATAGACATATGAATATTTGAAACGGACGAGCACGCCCAAAACGTAACAACAATTCTAACAATATTCTAAAAATAGAATTTGTGTTACACAACAAAAATTAAAAACCACACATTCACTTAATAGCGACAGACTGTCGTACTTCAATTGTGTTGGTAGGACATAAGGAAAAGTGGTAAAAAGCAACAGCAGCTTACATGCCGGCTGTGGTCCATTGGCTACGCACTTGCCCAGCAAGTCGTAGGTTGTTGGTTCGAGTGCCAGTGGAGTCATGAAAGAAATCTGATGAGGAGATGTGGTGATCTCCGAAATAGCTATAATTTCTACCACTCCTGACTGTTGTTGTCTTTTTTCCAATATACTTTTCCTTATACACTGGCCTTGAGCTCACAAATTAATATTTTCTTTTAATAAAAACAGGCCGAAAAATCATAGACATATGAATATTTGAAACGGACGAGCACGCCCAAAACGTAACAACAATTCTAACAATATTCTAAAAATAGAATTTGTGTTACACAACAAAAATTAAAAACCACACATTCACTTAATAGCGACAGACTGTCGTAATTGAATTGTGTTGGTAGGACATAAGGAAAAGTGGTAAAAAGCAACAGCAGCTTACATGCCGGCTGTGGTCCATTGGCTACGCACTTGCCCAGCAAGTCGTAGGTTGTTGGTTCGAGTGCCAGTGGAGTCATGAAAGAAATCTGATGAGAAGATGTGGTGATCTCCGAAATAGCTATAATTTCGACCACTCCTGACTGTTGTTGTCTTTTTCCAATATACTTTTCCTTATACACTGGCCTTGAGCTCACAAATTAATATTATCGTTTAATAAAAACAGGCCGAAAAATCATAGACATATGAATATTTGAAACGGACGAGCACGCCCAAAACGTAACAACAGTTCTAACAATATTCTAAAAATAGAATTTGTGTTACACAACAAAAATTAAAAACCACACATTCATTTCATAGCGACAGACTGTCGTACTTGAATTGTGTTGATAGGACATAAGGAAAAGTGGTAAAAAGCAACAGCAGCTTACATGCCGGCTGTGGTCCATTGGCTACGCACTTGCCCAGCAAGTCGTAGGTTGTTGGTTCGAGTGCCAGTGGAGTCATGAAAGAAATCTGATGAGGAGATTTGGTGATCTCCGAAATAGCTATAATTTCTACCACTCCTGACTGTTTTGTCTTTTTTCCAATATACTTTTCCTTATACACTGGCCTTGAGCTCACAAATTAATATTATCGTTTAATAAAAACAGGCCGAAAAATCATAGACATATGAATATTTGAAACGGACGCACACGCCCAAAACGTAACAACAATTCTAACAATATTCTAAAAATAGAATTTGTGTTACACAACAAAAATTAAAAACCACACATTCATTTCATAGCGACAGACTGTCGTACTTGAATTGTGTTGATAGGACATAAGGAAAAGTGGTAAAAAGCAACAGCAGCTTACATGCCGGCTGTGGTCCATTGGCTACGCACTTGCCCAGCAAGTCGTAGGTTGTTGGTTCGAGTGCCAGTGGAGTCATGAAAGAAATCTGATGAGGAGATGTGGTGATCTCCGAAATAGCTATAATTTCTACCACTCCTGACTGTTGTTGTCTTTTTTCCAATATACTTTTCCTTATACACTGGCCTTGAGCTCACAAATTAATATTATCGTTTAATAAAAACAGGCCGAAAAATCATAGACATATGAATATTTGAAACGGACGAGCACGCCCAAAACGTAACATCAATTCTAACAATATTCTAAAAATAGAATTTGTGTTACACAACAAAAAATAAAGCCACACATTCACTTAATAGCGACAGACTGTCGTACTTGAATTGTGTTGGTAGGACATAAGGAAAAGTGGTAAAAAGCAGCAGCAGCTGACATGCCGGCTGTGGTCCATTGGCTACGCACTTGCCCAGCAAGTCGTAGGTTGTTGGTTCGAGTGCCAGTGGAGTCATGAAAGAAATCTGATGAGGAGATGTGGTGATCTCCGAAATAGCTATAATTTCTACCACTCCTGACTGTTGTTGTCTTTTTTCCAATATACTTTTCCTTATACACTGGCCTTGAGCTCACAAATTAATATTATCGTTTAATAAAAACAGGCCGAAAAATCATAGACATATGAATATTTGAAACGGACGCACACGCCCAAAACGTAACAACAATTCTAACAATATTCTAAAAATAGAATTTGTGTTACACAACAAAAATTAAAAACCACACATTCACTTAATAGCGACAGACTGTCGTACTTGCCCAGCAAGTCGTAGGTTGTTGGTTCGAGTGCCAGTGGAGTCATGAAAGAAATCTGATGAGAAGATGTGGTGATCTCCGAAATAGCTATAATTTCGACCACTCCTGACTGTTGTTGTCTTTTTCCAATATACTTTTCCTTATACACTGGCCTTGAGCTCACAAATTAATATTATCGTTTAATAAAAACAGGCCGAAAAATCATAGACATATGAATATTTGAAACGGACGAGCACGCCCAAAACGTAACAACAGTTCTAACAATATTCTAAAAATAGAATTTGTGTTACACAACAAAAATTAAAAACCACACATTCATTTCATAGCGACAGGCTGTCGTACTTGAATTGTGTTGATAGGACATAAGGAAAAGTGGTAAAAAGCAACAGCAGCTTACATGCCGGCTGTGGTCCATTGGCTACGCACTTGCCCAGCAAGTCGTAGGTTGTTGGTTCGAGTGCCAGTGGAGTCATGAAAGAAATCTGATGAGGAGATTTGGTGATCTCCGAAATAGCTATAATTTCTACCACTCCTGACTGTTGTTGTCTTTTTTCCAATATACTTTTCCTTATACACTGGCCTTGAGCTCACAAATTAATATTATCGTTTAATAAAAACAGGCCGAAAAATCATAGACATATGAATATTTGAAACGGACGCACACGCCCAAAACGTAACAACAATTCTAACAATATTCTAAAAATAGAATTTGTGTTACACAACAAAAATTAAAAACCACACATTCATTTCATAGCGACAGACTGTCGTACTTGAATTGTGTTGATAGGACATAAGGAAAAGTGGTAAAAAGCAACAGCAGCTTACATGCCGGCTGTGGTCCATTGGCTACGCACTTGCCCAGCAAGTCGTAGGTTGTTGGTTCGAGTGCCAGTGGAGTCATGAAAGAAATCTGATGAGGAGATGTGGTGATCTCCGAAATAGCTATAATTTCTACCACTCCTGACTGTTGTTGTCTTTTTTCCAATATACTTTTCCTTATACACTGGCCTTGAGCTCACAAATTAATATTATCGTTTAATAAAAACAGGCCGAAAAATCATAGACATATGAATATTTGAAACGGACGAGCACGCCCAAAACGTAACATCAATTCTAACAATATTCTAAAAATAGAATTTGTGTTACACAACAAAAAATAAAGCCACACATTCACTTAATAGCGACAGACTGTCGTACTTGAATTGTGTTGGTAGGACATAAGGAAAAGTGGTAAAAAGCAGCAGCAGCTGACATGCCGGCTGTGGTCCATTGGCTACGCACTTGCCCAGCAAGTCGTAGGTTGTTGGTTCGAGTGCCAGTGGAGTCATGAAAGAAATCTGATGAGGAGATGTGGTGATCTCCGAAATAGCTATAATTTCTACCACTCCTGACTGTTGTTGTCTTTTTTCCAATATACTTTTCCTTATACACTGGCCTTGAGCTCACAAATTAATATTATCGTTTAATAAAAACAGGCCGAAAAATCATAGACATATGAATATTTGAAACGGACGCACACGCCCAAAACGTAACAACAATTCTAACAATATTCTAAAAATAGAATTTGTGTTACACAACAAAAATTAAAAACCACACATTCACTTAATAGCGACAGACTGTCGTACTTGCCCAGCAAGTCGTAGGTTGTTGGTTCGAGTGCCAGTGGAGTCATGAAAGAAATCTAATGAGGAGATGTGGTGATCTCCGAAATAGCTATAATTTCTACCACTCCTGACTGTTGTTGTCTTTTTCCAATATACTTTTCCTTATACACTGGCCTTGAGCTCACAAATTAATATTATCGTTTAATAAAAACAGGCCGAAAAATCATAGACATATGAATATTTGAAACGGACGAGCACGCCCAAAACGTAACAACAATTCTAACAATATTCTAAAAATAGAATTTGTGTTACACAACAAAAATTAAAAACCACACATTCATTTCATAGCGACAGACTGTCGTACTTGAATTGTGTTGATAGGACATAAGGAAAAGTGGTAAAAAGCAACAGCAGCTTACATGCCGGCTGTGGTCCATTGGCTACGCACTTGCCCAGCAAGTCGTAGGTTGTTGGTTCGAGTGCCAGTGGAGTCATGAAAGAAATCTGATGAGGAGATTTGGTGATCTCCGAAATAGCTATAATTTCTACCACTCCTGACTGTTGTTGTCTCTTTTCCAATATACTTTTCCTTATACACTGGCCTTTAGCTCACAAATTAATATTATCGTTTAATGAAAACAGGCCGAAAAATCATAGACATATGAATATTTGAAACGGACGAGCAAGCCCAAAACGTAACAATAATTCCAACAATATTCTACAAATAGAATTTGTGTTACACAACAAAAATTAAAAACCACACATTCACTTAATAGCGACAGACTGTCGTACTTGAATTGTGTTGGTAGGACATAAGGAAAAGTGGTAAAAAGCAACAGCAGCTTACATGCCGGCTGTGGTCCATTGGCTACGCACTTGCCCAGCAAGTCGTAGGTTGTTGGTTCGAGTGCCAGTGGAGTCATGAAAGAAATCTGATGAGGAGATGTGGTGATCTCCGAAATAGCTACAATTTCTACCACTCCTGACTGTTGTTGTCTTTTTTCTAATATACTTTTCCTTATGCACTGGCCTTGAGCTCACAATTTAATATTATCGTTTAATAAAAACAGGCCGAAAAATCATAGACATATGAATATTTGAAACGGACGAGCACGCCCAAAACGTAACAACAATTCTAACAATATTCTAAAAATAGAATTTGTGTTACACAACAAAAATTAAAAGCCACACATTCACTTAATAGCGACAGACTGTCGTACTTGAATTGTGTTGGTAGGGCATAAGGAAAAGTGGTAAAAAGCAACAGCAGCTTACATGCCATGCCGGCTGTGGTCCATTGGCTACGCACTTGCCCAGCAAGTCGTAGGTTGTTGGTTCGAGTGCCAGTGGAGTCATGAAAGAAATCTGATGAGGAGATGTGGTGATCTCCGAAATAGCTATAATTTCTACCACTCCTGACTGTTGTTGTCTTTTTTCCAATATACTTTTCCTTATACACTGGCCTTTAGCTCACAAATTAATATTATCGTTTAATGAAAACAGGCCGAAAAATCATAGACATATGAATATTTGAAACGGACGAGCACGCCCAAAACGTAACAACAATTCTAACAATATTCTAAAAATAGAATTTGTGTTACACAACAAAAATTAAAAACCACACATTTACTTAATAGCGACAGACTGTCGTACTTGCCCAGCAAGTCGTAGGTTGTTGGTTCGAGTGCCAGTGGAGTCATGAAAGAAATCTGATGAGGAGATGTGGTGATCTCCGAAATAGCTATAATTTCTACCACTCCTGACTGTTGTTGTCTTTTTTCAATATACTTTTCCTTATACACTGGCCTTGAGCTCACAAATTAATATTAGCGTTTAATAAAAACAGGCCGAAAAATCATAGACATATGAATATTTGAAACGGATGAGCACGCCCAAAACGTAACGACAATTCTAACAATATTCTAAAAATAGAATTTGTGTTACACAACAAAAATTAAAAACCACACATTCACTTAATAGCGACAGACTGTCGTACTTGAATTATGTTGGTAGGACATAAGGAAAAGTGGTAAAAAGCAACAGCAGCTTACATGCCGGCTGTGGTCCACTGGCTACGCACTTGCCCATCAAGTCGTAGGTTGTTGGTTCAAGTGCCAGTGGAGTCATGAAAGAAATCTGATGAGGAGACGTGGTGATCTCCGAAATAGCTATAATTTCTACCACTCCTGACTGTTGTTGTCTTTTTTCCAATATACTTTTCCTTATACACTGTCCTTGAGCTCACAAATTAATATTAATTGTATAATTATTTATTTAACATCATGTTGACGCATTGCGTGCTGTCATATACTCCCACTAATTGCTATTCTTCCCGCTTAAATAAGGGGTACTAGGGTATATACGGCCACGCGCAAACATTGTAAAAGTCCTTGAGAAGCCTTTGCGCAAGGTGTTGTTGTTCTAAGGCTGCGTGGTTAATTGCTCAGCAGCGCCGTTATTACGCTGCCTGGAAAACACAACAGCAAGATGTTGCTGTTACTAGGTTGCGTAGTGATCCTACGCACTAGGCTAACCTGTAGCTAGCCTGGCTCCGAAACATATGTGCTGGCTATTACTGTTGCTGGTCCGCATGGGGATGACCTTTTGCGTTAGGCAGCCGTTGCTGGGCTGTTTGGATCCCATGCGCGGGTTATGCTGTTGCTAAGCTGCCATGCGCAAAGTGTTGCAATTAATAGCATGCAAGTTATCCACTTCGACCGCGAGGTTACTAAAAAAACACAATCTGTTTGCTTGGTCTAAACTGAACTAGCTCATTTTATTAAAATTTCTCCTTATATAGTTAAATTTTTGCTTACTTGCTAGTTTGTATATTATTGGCTTACGATAAATTACATTTTTGCTTACTTGCTAGTTTGTATATTATTGGCTTACGATAAATTACATTTTTGCTTACTTGCTAGTTTGTATTTATTGACATACAATAAATACAATATTATCCCTAGAATTATGTCTGGAAGTGCATTGTGCTTATTAATGCAAAATAGGGTTTAGCAACTCTTTCGGCGCGTGCAATATTGTTTCCGCATGTTTTTATTCTTGTTATGTTATTGTTAGTGTAATTTTTGGACAAGTGCGCTTTGTTCTACTTTTTATTGTTTTATTGCTGTTGTGCAGTTTTGGTGTTATTGGTATATTGTTGTTAGTGTAGAATTATTGCAAAGGGTGGCAAATCAAGTGGTGGAATGTGAAAGGAATTTTTTTGTACCGCTTTTTTGTACGTTAAAAGTAACGCTAGTCCGAGAAGAATTGCTATGAAACTGCTACTGACAGATAGTACGTTTCTAAATGAGATGTGTACCAGTTCTTTTAAGTTTGTTATATGGAGTTGGTGGAGATATTGAAGATCTAGTCTAATTTGTTTTTCTGTTAGGTTACCCTGTAATATAGGAGGTAAAATTTGATAGGACGTAGATTGCCAATTTGTATAGCTAGCATTGCCTAGAGTGATAGTCTCGTTAACAAAATTAATTATATAAGAGCCATTGAGGTTTTGTGAAGCATTCCCGTAGGTTAATTTATCATTAAAATTGGAAAGAAAAATTGTTCCGTCTGTGATTAGTTCAACTATTGGTTGGCTTTGAAATTGGTAATCGCATAGAGCTTCACCTCCAGTAAGGAGCTGTGTTATGCAACGACCTTGTTCTAGTTTTTGCATTTGATTCCTTTTACAAATTGTTACGTCATCTATGACTATGCAATTCCCTAAGATGCCATATTTTTTAAATTGCGATAAGAATAGGTTGTTGAAGCCGAGAGAGATTTTTTTATTATTTTTTACAGTTGATCGGATAAGAATATTGTTGAAGACAATATCATCTGTTTGAGGCAGTGAAATTACGTATAAAAGGAGTGAATCTTTAACTATCATTGAGGGTTCCGCGTACTTAAGCGCTTGTAGTTCGTTGCTGAACGGAAGTGTTTTTGTTCGTGACAAAATGCTAGCAATATCTGCTTTATTTAATAATTGTGAATGGACGATTCCTGTTTTTGCAAGTTGGGTTGCCATAACTATCTGGGTGATTTCGTCTTTTATTAAACCTAGCTTGTTGAATAGGGTCTGTTCGTATGCGTCAGTATCGTTTGTGTTAATTCTGTTGATGATTCTATTGTACCCGTCCAGTATTTCGGTCGTTGGTTTTAGCTAAGATCTCATCCCAGTCAGTCGCGTCAGGATTCCCCGCCAGCCATTTTCAGGCTGATCCAATCCAGTTTATTGATCTCTTGCTTTTGGTGAACTTTGCCCGTAATTGGTCCAGCAAATTGTCTATTTTTGAGAGTTGATGCTCTAGTTGTGGCACTAAAGTACCTGTTTTGCTAATTTCATAGCGAATAATTGGTCTGATACTGTTCACGGTTCGTTCGTAGTCGTCCAAGTTTATAGTGTGTATGATTTTGTAGTTCCCGTTGGCTATTTTTCCAAGTCCGTATTTAACTGTTACTACAGGGCTGTTGCATTCGTAAGTATTTACTATGGCGTCTGTTAGGTGCAATGTAAGTCTAAAAAAGGATAAAGGTTGTTAGTTTTTTAAGTGGGATTTGTGTATCTTCCTATTATTAGTCGTGGTTATTGTGACGTAATTATTCTTAGCTATAGTTTCCTTCTTAAAAATGGGTTTATTTTTGCTCTTAATTTGTTTGTCTTTTTTAAAGACGGTTTCTCCAGGTTCATAATTTTTTGGTTTAGATCTTTTCTTATTGTGGTAATTCAACATCTTATTCTGGTTTCTATTTATTTCATTTCGCAAGTCGATATTAACTATTTCTTTAAAGTCCCTTAGGTTTTGGTAGTTAATTCTTTGTGTCCTTCCGAAAAAAATGTCAGCAGGCTTCCTTTTGATAACGGAGTGAATTGTGTTGTTATACCTGTCGACAGCTATGTTAACAATTTCCTTAAGAGAGTAATTGGGATATTCAGTGCGGAGACATCTTACCATTTCAATTATGGTAGAATGAACACGCTCTATTGCCCCGTTAACCTCGCTTTTTTGCGGTGGTGCTAGATAGATTTCAATTCCCAAGCCTTCCAAATAATTTAGTGTTATTGGGCTTATGAAACTACCTTCGTTATCCATAACCAGTAATCTCGGAGCAGAAAAAAAGTGTATGAGCTTTATCATTTTATCCCGGATATGCAGAACTGATTTGTTCTTTATACGGAAAAATTTAAAAAATTTGGAAAATTTGCCGATGCACGTTATATATTTTTCGCCTGAAATTTCGATGATGTCAATATGTAAAATTTTTGTGGGATATTGAGGGATAGGGGTTGCTTGGATCTCTGGTTTTGGAGGATGCCGATCGTATTTGTTGGACTTGCAGACTTCACATGTTTTAGTGTAGTCTTTTATTAGTCTAGTCATTCGAGGAAAATAATACTTTTCCAGGACTTGCTCTCTGTTCTCTAAGCTGTTTCTATGAGCCCTTTTATGTTCTTCTAATATTATTTTGAATTTGTTTTCATCATTTGCAATATCGGTAACAATTCTTTGCGTAATTTTAATTTTAAATTTGGAAAAACATTCTTTATAAGTTTCTTGTAGAAGCGCAATATATTTTTCAGGGATTTTGATTCCATTTATAATATTTGGATTAAGTGCTTTTTTTAATATGTCAATTAAATTTTCTCTATTATAACTTTCGCGTCTAACATAATGTCTATGGTACCTCGGATGAGGTTCCTCAAACCCGTTTAATTCTGGTCCTTCAGAAAATATGATTTGGTTTTGAAATACATTCAAAGGTACCTCGCAATGAGGTATGAGGTCAGTACTGTCCTCTTCAGCGCTGTGCTGTGAGTTGTCGTCAGAAGATGTTAGCGTGTTTATTTCTAAAGGCAGTCGCGATAACGCGTCGGCCACTATATTCGTTTTCCCTGGCTTGTATATGAGTTGATAGTTAAATTCTTCTATCCGGGCCTTCCACCTTTTGAGCTTAGCATTATTATTCTTGTTACTAAGTGCGAAAGTTAGGGGTTGGTGGTCGGTTAATATTTTGATTTCTTTGGCTCCATACAAGTAAGTCCTAAGCTTATCGAGTGACCATATGATTGCGAGCATTTCCTTCTCAATTGTGCAATAATTCTCCTCTGTTTTACTAAGCGATCTGGAAATATAGGTTATAGGTCTATCTTTACCGATTTCTCCTTGCGACAGAACTGCACCAATTGCTGTGTTGGAAGCGTCTGTCGTTAATATGAATGGCTTAGTAAAATCCGGGAATATTAAAATTTCAGAAGACATTAATAATTCCTTTAAGTCGTTGAAGGACTTTAAACTTTCCTTGCCAAGAGAAATGTTTACCTTTTGTGATTGGTTAGCTTTAATTTGAGCATTCTTACCACGTGTAAGATTTGTGAGGGGCTTTGCCACCTTCGCGAAATCTCTAATGAATCTTCTATAGTAAGATGCTAAGCCTAGGAAGCTTTTTAGTTCCTTTAAATTCTTTGGTGGAGGAACTCTTTGTATTGCTGATATTTTTTCGGGGTCAGGCAAAATTCCATTTTGAAACTCAAATTTACCATTTGCTGTTGAAAAAGCTGTTTTTTTAATATCTTTTTCTTTCATCCTGATTTGATGAAACCCAGATGTTAAATCGAGCGTTGTAAAGTACTTACATTTCCCTAAACTGGCTAAGGTATTGTTTATATCCAGGATTGGATATGCGTCGGATACCGTTATGGAGTTTAGTCTTTTAAAATCAATGACTACTCTGTATCTTTTTTCCCCAGAAGGACTTGCTTTTTTTGAGACTATCCACAATGGTGAATTGTAAGGACTCTTGGAGGGCCTGATTATACCATTTTTTAGGAGATCTGCGATTTGATTATCTACCTCAGTTCGGAGATTTGTTGGGTAGGGATATGATTTGGTATAAACTGGCTCTTCCGTTGTAGTTTTAATCTCCGCACGGACACTTGTGTCAACTGTGCCACTATCTGCAACTGGACCAAAAAGTTCAGAGTATTTGTTTATAATGTTTTGAATATCGTTACTCCTTTTTGAAATTACATCGACATGATTTACTTGTATCGATCTTTGTGATTTTAATTTAATTTCGACCTTTCCTAATAGATGTAGTAAATCGTTTTTCCTATCGATTATTGCTTCTAGCTCTCTAAGTGTATCATCACCAATGATACCATCGAATGACTTTAATTTAGGAAGGATATAAAAATCTAGGTTATTGTTGATTCCTACACTTTTGAAAAATGGACCTCTGACCTTGCGATCAATTTGTAATTGTCCTGCAGCGGACTGAACTATGAATGGATTATTTAGGCTTTTGGAGTTTTCAGATAATTGCTCGGATATGAAGTTTTTGTTGGCACCGGTGTCCACCAAAAACTTTAGAATTTTTCCGTTTTTATCACGGAGCTCTAAAAATTTATATCCTGATATTCCTCCGACCATTCGTTACCCTGGAACTGTTCATTTTCTTGTGTTTCCTCATATTCTTGTGGTTTTTCCTCTGTTCTTATATTGAACAATCTCTGCTGTTTTTTGGGTATATTCGAGGAGTAATTGGGCTGTCTAACTATTGGTTATATAATTGACTCGATGAGAGCGCAAAGATGGATCAACGTCCATAGGCACTGGTGGTTTTTGAGATGGCCTTGGGGGAGGAGCCGGTTGAGCAACCTGCTTGTATTCAATTTTATTCATAGCGTTATAGATTTGGTTTTTATCGTATGAGGTTAACTGTTTTGGTGGTGGTTTTGTTTCAAGTTGGTTTCTTTTCCTGTACATTTGGTTAATAGGAGATGTGACTGAGTTATTTGAAACTCTGGGGTGATTTGAAAAGTTCCTGAAATTGAGGTTTTGGATTTCCAAACAGGAAGCATAGGCGTCCGGTAAGGTTTGCGGTTTATGGATTACCAGCATCCTTGACAGATCACCGTTTATGCCTCGAATGAAAACGTCGAGAGCCCTGTTACGGTAACTCTCTACCAAGGCGTTCACTGTTTCCTGTGAGTGATCTTGTGCCTTAATTTTGTTAATAATTAAAGATAATTGGTGGTTTATTCTGGCGTAGAATTGATCTATACTATAATTCCTTTGAACTAGACTACTCAACTCATGTTCTAATGTTCTTAGGTCACGCTTGTCAGCATAATGGAGAGAAAGGCATGTTTTGATTTTTGACCAATCTTCATCGAAGATGTTGTAAGAAATTAGGGCAGTATCTGCCGGGCCTCTTATTTTTTGTCGAATGTGCTGTATTATGGCACGGTAAATTGGTTTGTTCCTAACCACTTGATAGTCCCTAAGAATGGATTCTACACTGTGAATCCATGAAATATATTGGACGGGATTTCCGTCAAAGACCTGTAAGTCCCTGACGCAGTCCGGCAATTTCCTGATTTCATTTAGTTCTGTTTCATTTGTAGGAGCAGGAGGAGCTTGATTTCGATTTTCTGGGGGCGCTATCCTCGTTTCCAAACTTGTAATTCTATTGTTAAGGACGTTTACTTGTTCGATTAGTTGTGAAATTGCGGATTGTATTTGCTCCATTTTGAAATAGTTGCTTTACACGAATATATGAATTTGATATTAATAGATAAGCTTACACTTAAATTTTATTGTTTTAAAATCAATATTTTATATCTGTTCTAAGATTTTAGTAGTAAAGAAAAATTTGTAACGACTTCCTGACGGGTTAAATTTCGTTTTTTTTGTATTTGCGTATATTAACAGTAATTGGTTTACTTTTACTTGTGTTGTGAACAAAAAAAAATTTTTTATTGGAATCAATGAAATTTTACATATATTGTGCGTTTTTTGTTTTTCCTCATTTTTTTCTTGAAGAAGGAATATTAATTGACTTACAAAACACTATAAAGGTGGGTGAAGAACAGCTTCAGCATTTTTCCGGACGGCCGTTGAATCCTCTTTGGTGGTTTTGCGCACCTACTACTGGTACGGTTGACGTCACTGGTTTCCTCTGGTCTGGCAGATAGATGTGCTCTTTAATGCTTTTGTATTTTTGAGCTTTAAATTTCCACTTGCTTATTTAGGCTTTTAGTGGTGCACTGTGGAGTCTTTGTCTATGTTTGTATTCACAATATTTTATTTTTGCTTTAGTTTTTTTTTTGATATATTTTTTCACTAGTTTGAATCACAAGCTATTAGAGTCCTGTAGTTTCTTCTATGGTTTAAGGATACGTTGGGCGCCAGTTATCCACTTCGGCCGCGAGGTTGCTAAAAAAAACACAATCTGTTTGCTTGGTCTAAACTGAATTTGCTCATTTTATTAAAATTTCTCCTTATATAGTTAAATTTTTGCTTACTTGCTAGTTTGTATATTATTGGCTTACGATAAATTACATTTTTGCTTACTTGCTAGTTTGTATTTATTGACTTACAATAAATACAATATTATTCCTAGAATTATGTCTGGAAGTGCATTGTGCTTATTAATGCAAAATAGGGTTTAGCAACTCTTTCGGCGCGTGCAATATTGTTTCCGCATGTTTTCATTCTTGTTATGTTATTGTTAGTGTAATTTTTGGACAAGTGCGCTTTGTTCTACTTTTTATTGTTTTATTGCTGTTGTGCAGTTTTGGTGTTATTGGTATATTGTTGTTAGTGTAATGTGGAATGAGGTGTGCTAACTTGCATAGTGATCACACACGGTGGCTGTGATGTTGCTATGCCACTATATTACAAATACGGGTACCATTTGGTAACTTACATTTCTTTTAAAATTTTGTAAAGAAAAAAAATATTGAATATAAAAAAAATTCATTAATTACAAATAAAATTGAAATATAACATAAAATTTAGAAAACATAACTAAAATTTTTTTATATTTTTTCTCCTGCATTAGATGTAAAATATTTTGCAGCACCTGCAGGATGCCTTCGTTCACCTCAGCACTTTTTCTTATGGCTGCGGTCTGCCGATTTATGGCTGTTATTTCTTCCTTTTCCAGATTGTTCGCCAATTTTTGCTCCTTTAATTTCTTTTCTTCGATTTGGAGAAAGTCATCGGGTTGGGAGCGCGCCTTTCGTTTCTTCGCCCTGAAGATTCTGCTAGTAGTTATTCATACATATACATATACATACATATGAATTCACATATATTCATACAGTAAAAATATTTACTTTCCGTTAGCTATGTCCAAGTTCTCTTCAAGCCAATTTATCAGATACTCCTCTTGGTTTTCGCTAGCGCGCTTTCCTCGGATCTCCTTCTCCAAGAATGATAGAATACAAGATTGCGTGGTTTGCGGCGGTAAATAGTAAAAAAATGTTCATATGGGAACATTTTGACAGTTGTTTACACTATTGCACTGAACGAGAATCAGTGTTGTGAAAACTATATTCCGTTTCGTTCCGCTTTTTCACATGTCACCATAACTTTTCATTTTTTCATCGAACGAGAATCGGAATGGTTGTGGAAACGATAAAGAAGTTTACATTTCACAGTTTCACATAACGAGAATTGACCCCCAGCATTGATCATGTAATTTGTTTGTGTAAACAAAACCACTCAGCGAATTTCGAAAGAAGAACAAGCATTCAGCTCATGGAATGCTATCACTTTGTATAAACTCGTCTTGATTATGTTTTAATTTTAATTAGTATAATTAAATGTAGCGTATGCTTCTTTCGAAAGAAAGTTGAGAAAAAGTAATCTACATTTGGCGTAAAATTAGTTTGAAAAAGTATAAGTAACTTTTTTATTAAAACAATTAAGTCGAAACGTAGTCCTTTATATATACATATGTCCTAGAATTCATGAAATGGCACAGAAAATAATTGTCGACTTATTTAGCATTATCGGATCGTCTTCCTCCGATGTCAAGGACACTTCTGTCAGTGATTTCGAATGTTATATTTATTTATTTATTTATTTAATTGAAATATAATTATAAATAACTATATTACAGTATAAGGAGCTAGCAACAAAGGCTATCGTCCTGACGATATTAAATTTTTATATGCTCGTAACTTACAAATAAAATATTTTTTTTTTTAATTGACTACCTACATACATACATACATAAATGACCAATTTGGTATATATTTATACATATCTCTAATGTTATCTAAAGAAAATTCTATTAGTAAATCTGAGGGATTTTTGTTGTGAAAAATTTTGTTTCTTGCGTTTGAGTAATTCCTGCATTCATTGAGGATGTGGGTTACTGTCAGGTGGCAGTTGCCAGCTTGGCAAAATGAACGAGCAGAGCTACTGAGCATATTGATTGCCGTGTGTGAACATCGTGAAAACTTTTATTTGTTCCGTATAGGTTCCCACTAGAAAAGGACGCGATATCGTTCTTGTTAATATATGCATAATGATGCTGATATGTTGGCCAGGTTTGCACCGACATTCTTTTTATGTATTGTTCCGCAGCTTTTTGAATGTCTGATATGACATAGGTAATAAAACTTTCGCTCGGTGAATTGCAAGTTTGTTTAGCTGCTGCGTCAGCATATTTGTTGCCGGAAATTCCGCAGTGGCCGGGAATCCACATTATTTTAATTTTTACCTTTTCCCAACTAACTTGACACGGCTTGGTATCCGTGCAAATAACGTACTTGCCTTTAGATGCGGCTGTATATTCTGTGGCGAGGCTTATAGCTAGAACCTCGGCAATGAAAATAGAACAGTGTGGGAAGAGCAAACCTCTCTTTATTGTATTTCCACCTTCAGATACTGCAGCGAATGAAATAGTGTCTTAGCATTGGATAGCCCATAATCGATAACAGATAGAATTAGAGATTTAGTTAGGTTAATTAGAGTAGTTTGGTTACAATTACTATGTTCAATCTTTTGTGGAGTTTTTTCTTTAAATAATAACAATGTTCCTTTAAACTAAGAGTTTTATCAAATATTATACCTAGAATTTTCAATTTAGAAACATTTTCGATATTTATATTACAATAGGGTAACTTAAAATTTGGACAGTTTATTTGTTTGCACTTGTGTAACGTTTTAGATGGGATGTAATGCATCATCGCCTCCTCGTGGTGCATCCTGGGTAACGCTAAATGATTGTGCGGCCTTGACGGCCTTAACCTGAACGGTAACAACCCCTGCTTTGTTCATGGACTTATCTTTTGTTTACATTTTCTTGATTCTGTTTGCTTTGGGCTGGCGGCTGTGGTATTCTATCACCTCTGTATGTTGGGGTGAAACTCAGAAGAAATGGCTGGTAGGGTATTGTCACCGCCGTCTCCGTCCCGTTAAAATCTGGCAAGTCTCAGAGTACGTTCCAATTCCCGTGCAGTTGAGAGGACTCCCGTCTTTACGTCTGGTCTGGCTCTGAACGTTCACCTTATAAGGGAGTGCGTCAACCCCCGCATGACCTCCCTGCTTCGGCATAGACAACCATGGGACCAGTTCTTTAGGATGACTACACTTTCGGGTTTGGATAGCGGCTCTGAGTTGGCACCCAGTGAAAATAATGAACTCTAAAAATACTAAAAATTCGAGTAAAGTTTCGAGCGGTAGAGGGCGTCGAAGCCGATCCCTAAAACCGGCTCATCCTGCAGTGTACCGGTACAGTCGAAGGAGGCCCAAAACCCGCCCGCCGATGGACCTAAGCGGCGGATGGGTACGGGAAGGAGGGCCAATTCCGATCGTCGAATGGTCTCCAAGATTCTGGAGCGCTATGGCGGCCAGGCGGGGTCTCAGATATCTGAGAAGCATGCTAGGCCGCTTGGATGGGCAGGGGGTTGCTGAGGGAGAGTGCGAGTGCGCCTCCGAAGAGCTCAGCCTCAAAGAGACAGCGGTCTCAGGAGTGGGAGACCTCTTCAGTCAAATGGCCTTGGACTGGGGTCGCACCCAAAATGTTTAAAGAAGTCGCTAACCAGGCGGGCTCCATTATCCTGGGTGTCGTGGACCGCAGTAAGGAAGACGGTATGGCACCAAGGATGGATTGGAGCGTGTGGCGGCGGCAATCTATGCCGTCTTCATGAAGGTGATCAGGGATAATCCTGGTCCACCTCCTCGTTGCGAGAGTGCGGGCTGGCACTCTGGCCTCTTTAAGAGGATTTCGTGCGCTAACGAGCGGTCGGCCACGCTCTATAAAGCGGAGGTTTCCTTGGTGGGCGAGGTCTGGAAGGGTGCCAGGCTCGAGGCCGTGGATAAGAAGGATTTGCCTTTGCGTCCGCGGGCTCGTGTCTGATTCCCTGCGGAGCCCTCCGCCTCCGGATAGATCGAGGCGATCCTCCATTATTGTAATCCGAACCTTCCTACGCACAATTGGAAGGTCGTTCGGTGTGAGCGGTCCGAGGAACCATATCGGCAAGCCCTGATTCTGCTTAACGCGGAGTCCCTCGGCCCTCTCGCTGAGCAATACCAATCGGATGTCAGAGGCAGTGACGCCCTCCTTCCGGTTCGGCCGGAGATGGTGCCGGAAACCTGCGGACCTGACGCCGAGGAAGCGGTGGATGTTATGGAGGCCTTCATGAGCAAGGAGGTAGACTCCGTCAGGTCGGACCCCGACAGCGCTGGGGGAGTCTGGAAGAGATTACTGAGGATGATTATCCTGCAGATCAATCTCCAGCACTCTAAGGCCGCGCCCGCCAACCTGATGCTCCACCTTGAGCAAGGTGGGGCAGATGTAGTCCTGATCCAGGAACCGTGGCTGAGCAGTAGCGATGTTTCTGGCATCGGGACGAAGAAGTACAAGCTTCTGATGTCCAGTAACGCAGGTAAACATAGAGCTTGTATGCTCCTCAGGCGTGAAATAAATACATATTTTCTGTATTATTTCAGCAATGGAGACGTAGTAACAGTGATACTCGAGGGCGGGGCCGGAGAACTTTGGCTCATGCCCCCGTATATGGCTCACGATGATGAGGTTGAACCACCTCCAGTGCCGCTGAGGAATGCTTTGGCAGAAGCGAGGCGTAGGAAAGCCGGCGTCGTTGTGGGTTGTGATGCCAATTCGAGACACTCCTGCTGGGTAAGCTCGGATATACTTGTAATAGGGGGAGCGACCCCACGTTTGTAGCTTCGGTGAGGGAGGAGGTCTTGGACCTTACCCTGGTGTCGTCTGAATTGTTATCCTGTATCTCGAGCTGGAGAGTTCTTAATGATCACTCCTTCTCTGATCATAGGTATATTCAATTCTCCCTGGGCGATGGTCGTCTCCAAAATCGTTCCTATAGGAATCTGAGATCGGGATCTATACTGTAAGAAGCTGCAGGAGTTTCTTTCTGAGGAACCTCAGGGGAATTTACTCCTTTCGGAAAGTTCGATCGACAGATTAGTGGAGAAGCTCACCGTAGCTTGCAAGAAAGCGATAGAGATTTCGTGTCCGCTGAGGAGGCCTTCGGGCAAATCTTAGCCGTACTGGTGAACTTTGGAGATTTCGGAGCTTAGGGCTTCGAGTTGATGACTTTTTAACCAGGCGAGGAAGAGTAAAGAACCCTCGAATTGGGAACTTTATGGGATCGGATTGGGAATATATAAATCCGAAATAAGGAAAGCTAAGCGAGACTCGTGGAGAAGCTTCTGCGAAAACGTTGAAGGCTGCCACGAGTCCTCTAGGTGAGGTTACAGGCGTGGAACCAAGTGCCATCTATGTCCCACCTTGCGACCTGTTGGAAGAGCGTCGCCTGCTCTGGGCGATACGCTCCTTCAAAGCGTTCAAGCCGCTGGGACTTGATGGTATCTTTCCCGCCCAGTCGCAGAAGTCCGAACGAATGTCGTGTCGGTGGTTGGAGCCTATTTACGCAAGCTGCATAAGTAAGGGCTATATTCCCAGACTTTGGAGGAATGTGAGGGTTACGTTTATTCCCAAGGCGGGCAAGAGCTCTCATGTAGCCCAAAGGACTTTAGGCCTATCAGCCTCTCTTCTTTTCTTTTGAAGACCCTGGAGAGGCTAATTGATCTTCATATAAGGGAGGAGATACAGCGGGAGCGATTGTCGCGAGTTCAGCATGCTTACTCGAAGGGCAGGTCTGTGCAAACAGCCCTACATACGGTTGTTAACGTCATTAAATAGTCTCTTGAACACAAAGACTTTGCAGTCGGTGCCTTTCTGGATATAGAAGGTGCCTATAATAACATTCAGCCACAGGCAATAGTCGGATCTCTGGCGGAGCTTGGGGTTGAACCGGGTCTTGTAAGGCTCGTCAACCACCTTCTCTGGGACAGAACTGTCGTGGCGGAGTGGGGCAGCGCCTCCATTCAACGAAGGGTTAGTAGAGGCACTCCGCAAGGAGGGGTTCTCTCCCCACTCCTTTGGGTCGTTATTATCAATGGCCTTCTGAAGGAGCTGGAAAGGGAAGGCTGCACGTTTATTGCTGAGGTTGATGATGCTGATCTCATTGTCTGGGGTAAGTCTTTACGCACCCATTTTGATATCAGGCAGGGTTACCTTAACTTGATCGTAAAATGGTCTACAGGTTGTGGGCTCGCGATCAATCCTAGCAAAATGGAGCTCGTCTTATTTACCAGAAGGTATAAAGTACCGGATGCCCATCCCCCTTCAATAGGTGGTGTCCCGCTGGTGCTTTCTGACCGGGTCAAGTATCTAGGTCCGATTCTGGACAGGAAGCTCTCCTGGGCCAAATATTGAAGAAAGGGTGAAAAGGGCTTCGGCTGCGGCGCACTGTTGCCGGAGTGATATTGGCAAGAGATGGGGCCTCTCTCCCAAGGTAAACTTCTGGTTTTATGAGACTTTAATTAGGCCTATAATGTTTTATCGAGAGGTCGTCTGGTGGAACTCCCTAGATAGAGTATCGAAGGTTAAGCAGCTAGAGCGGGTGCAGCGGTCCACGCTCATTGGGATCAGTGGGGCGCTTAGAACCACACCCACTCTCGTGCTCAATGTTATGCTTAATGTGTTACCTGTGGACATTGCAGGCAAGGTTGCAGCAGCCCGGATGCAATGGATACAGATTCAGCTCGACTTTTGGGCATACTAGAATTCTTGCCACAATCAACATTAACCCCCCGGAAACAGATTGCTGTCTGCCTGCTCCAGCTCGTGATTGCTCCTTCTCCACTCACATCCCGCGTAGGGAGGAGTGGAAGGAGGGTAGCTTGTGGGGCGGTAGGACGGTGAATTTTTTCACGGATAGCTCGAAGCTGGACGGTAAGGTTGGGGGGGGGGGTCTTCTGCGAGGAACTCTCTCTCAGCCGCAAGTTTACGCTTCCGGACTATTGTGGTGGGTTTCAGGCAGAGGTGGCCGCAATTAAGGAGGCAGGCGATTGGCTACTAACCAATGTAATACCCTCTAGACGGGCTAACATTTATTCGGATAGTTAGACCGCTATTAAGGCCTTAGGATCGCTAATGGTGAGATCAAAACTTGTCAGGGAGTGCCTGATTTCTCTCGCAGCCGCCTCAGAGTATCTCGACGTTAGACTAATTTGGGTACCGGGCCATAGTGACATTGCAGGGAACTGCATGGCTGATGAGCTGGCTCGGCAGGGTACCCTGGAAGTCATTTCTCCATGCAGGGAGAGGGTGGAGTTGCTCCTTTGGTTGCCTACGGACTTCTCCTGGACAGATGGGCTCTCGGTCGTCTCAGCGAGGGCTGGAAAATTGCCACGACATGCAGAATTGTAAGGAACCTTTTGGCCGAGGGTTGATCGTGGGCGCTCAAAGGAGCTGAGGTCGCTTACTAAGCGGCAACTCTCGACCCTCGTAGGTGTTTTGACTGGGCATTGTCCGTTGGGTATTCATGCGGTTAGGCTGAAGTAGTCTCTGACCCTTTGTGCCGCAGCTGTATGGAGGAGGATTAGGTGGATTTTCTGCTTAGCTGCCCTGCCTTTGCGAGACTGAGGTTCAAGTACCTAGGCTCGTACTTCTTTAGGACTCCAGAAGAGCTTTCTGGGGTGGAGATTAGTAATTTGCGTGACTTTATTCGGGGTACGCAACGTTTCTCAGGTTAATCTTTCCTGATTTTTCGATTCACGTTACCGTTCATAAAACAAGTGGTATCACAATGGACTCCTACTATATCTAAGTGAGTTCCCATTGCGGGAGCTACCACCGTAACCTAACCTAACCTAACCTAACGTTTTAGATTTCTCAGAGATATCATTAAGGATGTAAGTGATTAAAGTGTCTTTAACTTGGTCTAAAATATTATTTTTGGAAAAAATTAAAACATCATCAGCATACAATGCATGTTCTACTTTGTACTTGGCTATAATTTTACTAACTTTATCAAAAGCTATACTGAAAAATATTACCGATAATGGAGACCCTTGTGCAATTCCATTTGATAGAGGAACTCTGTGGGAATATCTGTTATTAATTTCGACTATAAATGTGCGATTAATAAGAAAGCTTTTTACAAAACCAGAGATTTTTTCCCAGCCTTTCATTTTATAAGCTGGTGCAGAACAACATGAATAACTATTATATCAAATGCCCTTTCAAGTGTAGTAACATGGTTTCGGCTTGAAACAGCAGTAGAAAGAAAGTATTCAAAATGCAAGAGTACATTCGAAGTATTGTACCCGGGTTTAAAAGCCACTTGATTAGGGCTGATTAGATTTTCTCTTAGCCCAAACCACATAAGTCGCTTTGCGATTATCTTTTCTAATACTTTACTCAAACATGAAAGTAAGGAGATTGGGCGGTAGCTTTGGCGAGAGATTTCCCGGGCTTTAAAATTGGGACTACGTCAGCGTTTTTCCAGGATTGAGGAAATTTACCTTGGTCAAAAATTGAATTATACATTTTTAGTAGCCTATTGGATGTGCTAAATTAACTATTATTTATTATTTGGTATGAAATTCTGTCGAATCCGAGTGTTTTTCCTTTGGAACTGTGTAACGCCTCATTAAGTTGTACAAGTGTAAAAGGGTTTTCTATTTCCCTATTTAATATTAAATACTTTTGGGTAATAAATGCTTGGTCGAAATTAAATCCATTTGAATATTCTGACCAAGTAGAAAAAAATACCTGGCTATATCATCAGTACTAAGTATGGTACCTCTGTCAGTGTTCATTGCTAAAATGAGATTTTCTTTTGTTGTACCTGTTAGTAACCTTATATTCTGCCAAATTTGCCTCGGTGATGAGGAAGGACTAATGGAGTCCTTCTTAGGCTGTTTAGAATGATACCTAAATGTAGCATTTGCTCTTTTGTAGGTGATTAAGTTGTTTTCAGTACGGGTTTTTTTTCCACCCACGCCTGTCGTTTCCTCCTAAGCAGTGCAATGTTGGTATTCCAGTTTATATCACCGAGTAATATGATTGGTGTGGAAGTATTTCTTAATGTTGTAAGGATATCGTTAACGTTAAAGTTTTGATTGGGAAGGATGCACATGGATATCAAAGTAATTGTGAAACCTATATTTAATTATATTGCAATCGTTGGGATAGGAGATATTATATTCAGTTTGGTGGGAGGAATTCCCTTTTTTTCGAGAACACATATGTCTTGCTTATTTGACGAATTTTGGGCTAGATTGTGGTAGTATGCTAGGTAGGAGTGGGAGCGCTGTTAAAAGACTGGTGAGGCTGGGCTTATAATCTTTTAAGAGCAGTTGCAACTCATGGAAATTATTCCAATATCTGTTAAGATTCCATTGCAATATGGTGGTCATTTAAACTTATATGAAGATTGAAAAAAGGAAAAATAGAAATAGCAAGGAGTGCAAGATTATAATAATCTTTTTTATACGTATATGAAAAGTGGTTTTATTTGATCTTTACGATATAAATATTTACATATTTTAAAGATTTTCATCTACATTGGTAGTAAATTCATCCGAAATTTCTTCATCTATCGTAGTAGTGTCACTTGTGTGATAGTTTTATATGATACGGTTTATGTGGTTGGCGTTGTAATTTTGGAGAACAAGAGAGTAATCAGTAGTTGAGTTGAGATCTTGTGTAGTTAAATTGTGGAGAAAAGTCTTAATAATGGAATCGTGATTGTTGGGGACGTTTATTGTTTGAGTGGGTAGTGGTGATATCCGCTCAGGCATTGACTGCGAATCGAGTTTTTGAGAGTATATTTGAGTGGGTAATATTGATAATGAGTGAGAAATGAGTTTTTGAGAGTATGTTTAGAATTTTTCTGGAATGGGTGTAATATTGTGAGATTGTTGAGTGCTATTTTTGTTTTCGGAAGATGCTAATTGAATTGTATTGTTAATTTATTTTATTTGTTGAGTGCAATCAGGTTTTTGATAGAAGATGCTTTTAGTAATTTTGGAGACAGTCGATTTTCTGGATTCGGAGCGTATTTCGTTTTCATTAGAATTAGAAACAACAGAAGAGAATGATTGAGAATTTTCGCAAATAAAAGAAGCTGTATTTTTTTGAATCTTAATCGCTTCTCGCATTGTACACTTCCTTGTATCCTTAATTTTGAGTATTTCTTTTGACTGAAGAAACTTTGGGCACTTATTAGATGAAGAGTGGTGCTCGGAAGACCAATTATCGCAGAAGGAGCGTGTGCATTTCATTGGGGAGTGAGGTAGTAAACAACAGTTTTCACATACTGGCGAACGTTGACAGAATTTCAATGTATGACCTAGCAACGACAGTTTTTGCACCGCATGGGACTTGGTACACACTGTCTCACTTTTACATTACGCCAAGCGATGTAAATTTTTTTCGTTGTTTGATTTTCTTTGAAATTTGTCGGCGTTAACTACTCCTTGGGAACTCAATTCGCTAATGATTTCTTCAACCGAGACACCATTGAGAAATGAGGCGTATATAGAGCCTTTGATATTTGACTTCGACGGGACAAATACCTGGAAGGTTTTTAAGTGCTAAGAATCTTTCAGCAATGATTTTGTTTTTAGCAAGTAAGAGAATGTTTCCAAAGCGCAGTTCCGAAACACTTTCAACTTCTTTGCTTACTGCACAAATTCAATTGTATACTGCAAAGCATGAGTATTCAGACAATGGTTTGTTTTTATCAGTGGACTCCACAATGACGAACTTAGGATCGTTTTTTTACAGTAGGGAGTTCGGGAATAATAAGATCAGTGTTAAAAAGTGTTTGATTTTTCTTGTCTTTACCTTTCTTTTTTTATTTCAGCACTATAGGCTAGCAAAGCAAACCGATTTGTGCCCACAAGGGAAGGCCCTGGGGTAATTTTGGCTGAGCACTTCACAAATACGTTCTTATCTAAGGTTTGCTTCATTGTGAATGAATACAAGTGAGAAGTCTTCTAAATTAAAGATGGCGGCGGCTGATATTAAATGTCAAAAATGGCCATTATTGACTATCAGACACAGAAATTCGCTCATTAAATCACACAAAAATGGCGACGGCTGCTACATCAGGTGATCTCAGATGTGCCGAATTTTGACCTCTATGGGCTAAGATTTTCACTTGCATTTATTCACACTGGTTTGCTTGTTAATATGAAAAGAGAATTATTGAAAACAAAGGTAATCCCAATGAGTTTTTAACTCGAAACTTAAAATTAGCACGAAATGCACACGATAGAGAAATAGAACCGCTCACAATGAGTGACAGTCAGAGACTGCGCATGTAATATATTCTCACCTCTATTATCGCACTCCTCAAAGTTTCTTCTTTTAGAACTCCTTCTGGAATAATTTCCTGCGGAAAATTCTTCACGACACAGATTAGTCTCTCCCAGCAACTTCATTGCCAATCCGTTGAAAACCTAAAATTCGCTCTGACACTTTCAATTCTCTTTGGACGCTACGAAGTTTCTCCCGTTGCCACTACTTATCCTCCCTGGCATTCCTCGGCCGTGGATTAAGTTACATAAACATAAGAGAAATACGTCAGTTGACAAATCGTGTGCAAGCTCTAAATGAGCGGCTCTAATGGTAAGGCATGTGAATATGACTGCCTACCTTTTCACTCTGCGACGACCTGCCGGTATATGAAATTGACCAAACAAACGACTTTATTCATGATGAAGGCAGATTTCTGATGGTGCATTTGACGGCATCAAAATCTGCCACCTGGATTCTATTGGCAAAACTTTGACTGCATCGATAGGACCTTTTATCCTCATGATGCCTTCGTTGTCAGGAGACGGAGGTTTTGCGGCAGCATTTGGTGGTCTTAATCGATGCAACTTTCTCGGCGTAAGCCTTGTTGATTATATACTGTTCGGCTTTGTTGAGTTTGCTGGTGGTTAATGCTCCGCCCAATTGAGCTCTGTCGTTACTGTCGTGTCCGCGAAAACAACTCATGAACTTATAGAGGACTCGATAAACCGGCTGGACTTGTTCCTGATCTAGCAAATGCCTATTGGTTGTGGCACTCCATAGGATGCTGCAGGATCTCTGGACTTCGTTAGACTTGGATGACGGTAATGTTTCAGCGATGCGATGGTTGATGCATGGCCTAAATTTATTGAATCATGGCGTGGCTGCAGACCTCGACTTATACGAAGTTTTCGAAGAATTGGAGGATTCCGAAGATACCGTACAAGCTGAAGGAAATTCCAATTCAAGAGACGGCGTAAGGGTTAGATGACGTTATATAATGCCTCTATGAGTTATACACAGTGTCGGACAATTTAATAGTTTCGGGTATTTTTGGCTAGTTTTGACTAGTTAAATTTTAGTATAATAAAGTGCAAGTTTCAATTATTCATTTATTTGGCAATATTTACAAAGACTTAGGCTAATATACAATAGCTGGAAGTTCAGTACTAAGACAATACAACTCTAAAAACTAGCACAGTGTAACAAACAATGTAACAAAATTATTTTAACTTTAGTTTAGTGGTGGAAAAAATATGCAAAACCACACTAAAGATTTTATATAAAACTTAAATACTAGTTACAAAAAGAATACCTAACTAAAGATTTAATCAGATGATTATCTGAAAATTTACAATTTTGGTAGAACTTCGCATTTAAATATCAATTCATCCAAAAGCGCAATATCGGCTTTTTCATGAACAGAAATGGTATTATGATGAAAAGGCAAATTGAGGATCTTCTTCAAAATATTATTTTGAGTAATTTGTAATCTCTTGAGGTGACACTTGGCGAAACCCGCTCAGACAGGACATGCATACAGCAGGGTAGGCAAGAAAATCATTTTGTAGATGAGCAGCTTATTTTCAACATTAAGCGACGATTTCCTGCAGATCATAGGGTATAGACATTTAATTAAGTTATTTGCTTTCGAAATTCGTTCAGTAGCGTTAGGTTTAAATGTTAGGCCCATGTTCTAAGTCAATCCAAGATACTTTAAGGCGGATGGCCAGACTATAGGTGTGTCGCCACAATCTATATAATTAGTTGGAAAGCTTTGGCTAGGTCTTCTACGGGTGAAAATCATGGCTTGAGTTTTAGCTGAGTTAACTTTAATTTCCCATCTATGAAAAAATCGTTAAGTTCAGCAAGATGTAAATTGATGTTTGTGACTAGTAAAGACATTTCGTGGCCACTGCTGTACAAACAGGTGTCATCCGCAAAGAGAGCAAGTTTTGCTAGCGGATTTTTCGACAAATCGGAAATGTAGAAGCTGTACAGAATAGGGCCTAGAACCGATCATTGAGGAACGCCAGCTGGAATACTAAAACTTTGTGACAACACGTTAGAAACAAATACATAATATTTTCGGCCACTTATAAACGACTTAATGATTTTACAAATATGAAGAGGAATTTTCAATGTCTAACTCCACAACGCAGAGTTGATGCGTAGTTGAGTGACCAGAACGGAATCCGAACTGCTCAGCAGGAGTAAGATTAAGATCTTCAATTACGGAGCCCAATTGGATTTTAATTATTTTTGCAAAAATTTTACTCAGACTACTGAGAAGACTGATAGGTCGGACTGATTAATTACAGCTGACTCAAAGGTATGCAAGGAAGACATTACTGCAGCTTCATTTCTTTCTCCCGAAATGAGCGCAGTAGATTCATGATACTTCCTTTGTTTAATAAGCGTTATCAGTTCAGAAAACAAAATATTTTTCATATCAAATTGCGGTTTCTTTGGAGTGGATGACTGGAACGCTGAAAGAAGGTCTTGGCAAAACCTTGGAATACCTTCCTCAATATCATCAACAGTGGTGATCTGGGGATAAGAATTAACTGCACGTTTTATGATCTGCTGATAGGAATGCCATATGACTGGATTGGTAAAAGTAGCTGATGCAGATTAGGTAAAATGAACAGGAAGGAGGTCTGAAGAAAGTATATTAGAAGTGACCAAAGGAGAACAAAAAGAAGGAGCATTAGTGATGGCCATGTCTAAAACAGAAGGAAAACCTCTGGAGTGGGCACAGTTCATGTGCAATATTCATTTTGATGATTATTGCAACACCTCCACCAACAGTTTCATGCCTATCAAGTCTGTAGCAACAATAATTTATAAGACCAAATCTGACATTAGGCTTCAACCAAGTTTCTCTTAATAAAGCTAGATCAATATCGTCAGTTACAATATAATTGAAAAAATCCAGTTTCTTATTGCAGACACTGGGAGCATTCAACAACATAATTTTCAATTTATGCATTATACACATATTTATATACAATGGAAGTAATGGCTATAATTTGTTCTTCTTTGCTGCGTGCAGTACGCAAACTACGAAATGATTCTTTAGTAACTTGCATCAACTCGTCAGGAGTGAAAAGATCACAATTATTGTTATTAGTGATATCTTGGGGCGCAACAGCTGAATAACTTAGTCTACCAGTACTGGATTAGGTTGAGCAGCAAGATGACGTGATGAAGAAATGCGAACAGGGCGGGATCGTGTTTTCATATGATTCATAATATTAATGTATTCCACACGCTTTGGACATACGGGATCTGACGATTTATGTGATTGTGCACAGTTTGTACATTTATGCGATTCGGCAGAACATTCAACTGCAGAGTGAGCACCGCCACAATTAACGCACTTGGGAGCCAAATGACAATAGGATTCGCCATGCCTGAGCATTTGACCACGATACGATCGTATTGAAAAGAGCTTTGCATTTCTTCAATTCAGCAGAAGTAACAGTTCCTTCAGCAAAAAAACTAAATAACTGGTTTGATTGTCGGAGCGCTTGTACTTAATATTGATCCTTTTAACAGCTGTACAAGACAAGTTGCTGTCGCGAATTTCTTTCTATCTTCATTGTTGTAAAGGTTAAGACCACTTAAAATGTATTTCAATGGACGCTTATCTCTTTCAGCATAAGAGAAGAATTCAATATTTTTGACTTTTAAATAATTAAGAAACACATGCTGATCAACAGCAGAATCGATACACACTTTTATACCAATAGACATTAGTTTAATGTTATAACCGGTGATCTTGTGCAATGTCATAATACTTGTTATTCTCTCATGAGTAATGTTTTTAACAACCACAGGTGGTACACGCGGCGTTTTCTTCTCAATGTCACCTTGAGAGATTAACTGTTCCTCATTATCATCATCAATTTCCAAAGGAGAAAAATGATTAGAAAAGGACATCATGGCAATTTTCGCAGCTTTATAAGTTTCGGATGCATTAATATCATCTCTGACATCAATAGCATTACACCTTTTAATTTTGCACGGATAACTTCACTGATACAAAAATTGAAATTGTTATTGTTGAGTTTTAGTTTGTACAGTTTTGTCACACAAGAGAAAGAAAGTAACACGCTCACGCAAACTGATGTGGATTTCTGATATAAAATATTGTTACAGAGTATAATATCAAATTAATAGTATTAGTTAATAGTATTAGTATAGTTGCGAAAAAGTAATGCAAAACATATGTATGTGTACTGAAATTAACTGGTTGTTTTATTAATTTTTCGAAAAAACTGCTTTTTTATATTTTCACTCCAACTCACACGGCTTCACTTCTTCTGAAGTTATGCAATAGTAGTTCGTAACACTGTTAGACAGCTTTTGGAGGGTGAAAATATGTACTTTCAACTTGTTTTCACATAATATCACGAATGAGTCATAAACAATTGAATTTCGTTGTCGTGTGGACTTAGTATTATAGTTGTTTTTGAATCGTTTTCATTTTAAGTCGATAACCATTTAGAACAGCTGTTGTAAATTATTTATGTTTTTTGAGAAATTGAATAAAGCCAGCACTAATGCTTTTTGGCTGTGCAGAGGTAAGAGGGCGTGTTATTGTGCTTCCAAACCAAAAATCCTAAGCTGATACTACGTGTGGGCAAAATACAATAGCAAAACTCAAAGCAAGGTTGCCCTTGAAACAAATTTGCTGTTAACACCTTTCAAATTAATTGATGAAGTTTGTTTACAAATAGAACCATCTGGTCTCATTGACACTATCGTAGGGTTGTCACCAGTCGCAGATTCCATCAAAAACTCCAATTTAAATAAAATATTCCCCAAGAGGCATTAATTCAACAGCACTGATCGAATTAAAATTTTGGATTAAGTGAATAAATCCTAGGATTAATTCTCAAAATGTATTAATCCTAAATAATCCTCATTAATCCTGACAAAAATTTAGTCCTAATGGATTATTAATTCCAAATTTTGGGAATTAATTTTAATTAATCAATTAAAAGGGCATCAACAATATTTTAATTCGATTATTAATTATTAAGATTATTAATCATTAGTTAACAGCTCTGCTTTGGACACATAATATTCAAAAGTCAATGAAAATAATTGCAAAATGTATTGACAAGTTTTGACAATTTTTTCTTTTTTTATTTAGTTTGACTTATTTAGTATAAAAAATAGTATATCGGTTATCGTTTTGCCAATTCACTAACATTCAAGTTTCGGTTTGGATAATGTATGATTTTTTAGGTATCATCATTAAATATTTTTAAAAAGACTTATACATCAATAAGTAACTAATTCAAAAATGTCATAAATATCACCTAAGCATTTAAAAAATATTCCAATCGAAAATAATAAATAACTAATTCAAAATTTAAAAAATTTTATAAGTAGCACCTAAGCAAAAAGAAATATTCCAATCGAAAGTAATTACACCTTTAAACGCCTTTTGCCATCTTTTTTTTATTTTCTTGCCAATAATGGCACAGATTAAAAACTGATACATATATGTGATATCAAGCCGAATTCACAGAGAAATTACTAAAACTGAAATTAAAGGCCCGGCTGCTAGATAAACATTTGCCACAATATCGATCAAAAAATGGCTGCTGGATGAAAAAATCGTTAAAAATAACCGTTAAGATGAGTTAACGATGCGAATATCGTTAAAACAGATTAGTAAATCGCCCTGCAGGCGATCATTTTCGCTATAATTATATAAGTACTTTTTAAACCGCAACTTGAGAGTGCGTTTACAACGTTTATGACTTAACGTTTGTGCATTCGCAATGAATTCGTGTGTAACAGCCGATTTGTAATGCTCGTATTTTTCGTTTCTTATTTTGGGTTAGTGTTTCTAGGCAAAGCTCTCAAAAAAATTTATAATTTCTCTACGCAAAAACCTGAATTAAAGATTACAGCATTGAACAAATTTAATTTTCACTAAGGTTCATTACAAAAAAGCTATTGCGATAAAAATATTGAAGACTTTAAGAATTTAGAATAATATATCTGCAATTTCTACAGAAGTCTCTAGGTAAGTATATTGGATCTCTAACAAACCCTTATTATAATACAAAATTTCATTTAATTACAATGATAAATGTTGTCGGAATTCACGAAAAAGAAAGTTTAAAAGGACTCAATAAACTTTATAATTTTCTAATAAGCTTAAAGCTTATTCGAGTGTATTTTTCATCACCCATCATTTACTACTTCCACTAATATTACTATTACTAGTACTAGTACTGCAACTACCGCTACTACTAAATACCACTAACTGCTACTACTGTAGAATAAATATAAGGAAATAATGTAATGTAAGACAATGTGCAAATAAATACCACCACCAATTTTACGATAAAACTGCAGCAATTTCTAGAATGAATCAAAAAATTATGTCTTATAAAACGCTCCCCCATATTTAGCTTTATGAAATCGGCAGAAGAAGTTTTGCACCTGACTCGGGCACTAAGTGCACACATTTTTTTTGTTTTATTTTATCTGCTTGATATTGATAATTTTCCGTTTTATTATTTTTCAATATACATTACACATATGTATGTAATAATAAATTCGGAAAAATATTGACAAAGAGATTGTAATTTTATTTTAAGTTATTAAATTAATATCGGATTTAGTTTTAATTATAATCAAATTATTTATTATTAGCTAAAATTTGTCCCTCGTTAACCGAACCGAATTTCCAATTGTATGCTCTTGCCTATCTCTGGACCTCAGGTATTAAGCGGATATTTGAAGCTGTAAGGTGATGCCTTTTGATCTCAACCAATAAACACCCATCTACTGTTTTCGAACTTACCCTGAGATTAGCGATATTGATGAAGCTGTTGGCGAGTAGTTGAAATTTTAGATTTCTCCTTCATCTAAATTACAATTTACAATAATTTTGTATTTCTTTTAATATTTTCACAAAAGAATTGCTTTTTCTTAATCCGCTTTTCAGTTTTACCTATGTGTTTTAAGGACGCACTTCTACTATTTAACTTTTAGTATGCTGTTTTAAGAATTGTAGATCTGTCAATTGGTCTTTTTTTCTACAAAAAATTGTCGAGCATTTGTAAACACGTCCCTTCACTTTCACTGGTAGTAGTAGGTAGGTACGTAGGTAGGTTGGAGTGGCTGCCGAAGGCCACAGATAAGAGGCCCATTGTGTTAGAGCCAGAACAGAAAATATAGAAACATAATAAAACTATCCCTTTGTAGTGAATATACACTTCGGGACCGTTTCCGGTCCCATTTATAACACATATGTCTTATATATATATTCTCATTCAGCAGTTTGCAAGTGGCATATATCATACCAATGCGTTCTTTATCCTGAAGAATCTGCTTGGGCGCGCATTGCCTTGCAACTTTATCTGCAATGCAGATCTCCTCTATGTTCCTGTGGCCAGTGACTCAATTTTGGTAGGTACAATCTGTTCTGCTTGGCAATCTTCTGTAGAGATAGACGACAGTCTAGAGCGATGTTTGAGTTAAACGTGAAAGAAGTTGATACTTGGAATCCAGCCTGGCTATAACTAAAAATAAAGAGGTCTCTTCCGGTTCCAAGCTTCTCTTCGACTTCCATAATAGCGGAGAACTCAGTGGGGAATACGCAGCAGTAATCTGAGAAAACGCCTCCCCCACCTCACCGTTGAGTTTCGAGCCATCTGTATAGATATCAATACTGTCAGGTGGAGTGTTAAAGTCTAGTTTCTACTCCTTCCTGCATAGAGTTCTTATAACAAAATTGCTTTCAGAAACCAATGCCGAATCACATCGATCCGCACCATTGGGAATAAAGAAACACTTTTTTTAAATAAGAGTAAGGGGTTTCAGAATGCCACAGGCATGTCGCCCTTAATCGCAGAGCTGTCATTGTTCACATCCGTTGTCCTGCCAAATTCAACGGCAAGAGATATAAAATAGCGTTCAAAGCATTATTTGGCGTGTTCTGAGCACCCCGCTAATGCAGATTGTCTAGATCTTTGCACATTGAGTTACATACATACGTATGTTATTATAATCGCCCGTTTAAGGGTTATGCAAAGCTTCGCGCGAGAGCATACTCTTGCTCAAACAAATGGAGAAAAAAAGATAACATAAGCAACAAGTACGTTTTAAGATTTGACTATGAACTAAAAGCCATGATGGGATTAGTTTGAGTTTTTGCTGGTTTGACGTTGATTTGAAATGCAAAATCACTTAATATTTTTGGCAAATAAAAATGTTTTGAAGAAATAAATTAAGTTTCATGAAAAGTTATTTTCTTAGTAATTCAGAAATAAAAATTATCTAAATAAAGTTTAGTTAAAGAATAAATATAATGAATGGTTTTAATTGTTTAACTCTTGGTGATTTGTTGTCCCGCCAAATCCAACGGCAAGAGATATAAAATAGCGTTCCATGCAGCATTTGGCGGGTTCTGAGCGCCCCGCTTGTGCAGATTATCTAGATCTTTGCACCTTGGTGAGTACCCTGAGGTATTTTTCTAATGCAGACGATCACTCCATACAGAGAAACGACTGCTGTACATATCCACCGACTGATTCAAGCCACATTTTTGCCTACGGCTCTTTTGCAGGCAACAGAAGCCTTTTCATAACGTTGATAGATAGATAGATATATAATAGAGGATTGCACTTCCAAGATCCATTGTGCCCTCTGCTCTTTATAGTACCTCGTCTAAACCCAACTCCTTTATAAAGTCTAATATAATAGTTGGTGGCAACGAGCGTACATGCTCCTCAGCTGGGCTATATGTACCCAGGTAGCTTTGTCGTCTTCTCGAGATGGCGTCACACTCAAGCAACAGGTGCATCGGGGTCTCCGGAGCTAAGTCGCAAAAACGACAGTACTCGTTCGACCATATTCCGAGCCTGTGCAGATGACCTCTCAGCCTGCAGTGTCCTGTGAGAAAGCCTGTCAACATCCTCATACTATTCTTCGAGAGGTGCATAAACTGCTTGAAGCGTTTATGGTTGTAACCTCCCAGTAGACACTTCGCCTGACGTAACCCCGGCTCAAACTGCCAGTGATCCTCCTTCAAGTTGTTTTCTCCTATCCTAAGCTCTTCCTTGATAGTGTGTTGTCCTATCGCTAGGAAAGGCTCAGGTCCTATAGGCGTTTTTTGAGCCGCCTCCCTTGCTAATCTACCAGCTTCCTCGTTACCTTCTATATCTTGATGTCCAGGGATCCAGAGGAGCTGAATATGATTTTGTATTGCTAGTGTGTTGAGTCTCTCTATGCATTCAAGCACTAGTGAGGATTTCACCTCATATGAGGCTAGCGCCTTGAGTGCTGCTTGGCTTTCGCTCAGAATGATTATACGTTCATTGCGATAGTTTCTTTTCTAGTTGATCTCTGCACATAACAGGATGGCATACACCTCCGCTTGGAAGATGCTTGGAGTCCTTCCCATTGGTACCGACATGTGTGTTCTGGGGCCAAAGACCCCTGCTCCTATGCCTTCCGGTGTTTTAGAACCGTCAGTGTACCAGTGCAGGTTGCAAGCTTGGAGGTGTCGTTCTAGTGCGGATACGCTCCATGTTACTTTGCTTCCTAACCCAATTTTAAAATTCCTTTCAAAATTGGTTACTTTGATGATATCGTCCCTGGGGAATTGGGCTAGTGGTAGCCGTGCGCTGAGCGCCTCCATTTCCTTAGACGATATGACTTTCCCTTTTCCATACCCTTCTTTAGCAATGTTCAGTAGGGTTCTTTTCGCTGTCTCTTCTATAACTATGTGGAGTGGCGTTAGGTCCAGAATCACCTCCAGTGCCTTAGTCGGGCACGTGCGCATGGCTCCTGTAATGCACACACACGCTAGCCGTTGGAGCCTTATTAGTGATTTCCTCACTGTTGTAAGGGAGGTTCTTGATACCCACGCCACCGCCCCATAGGTTACTATCGGCCTAACAATCATAGTGTACATCCATCTAAGCATGTTTGTGTTGCAGCCCCAGGACTTTCCCGCTAGAGGTCTGCACACCATTATTGCTTTGGTTGCTTTGGATACTGTCACATCGACATGTTCTCTCCAGAGTAATTTGGAGTCTATTGTGAGACCTAGGTATTTCACCTTGCTCACCATGCTGACTTCGATCCCTGTCAGGGAGATAGTTCTCATCCCTGGTAGTTTCCTTTTTCTGCTAAATGGTACGATGGCCGTCTTGTGTGGGTTGATATTGAGCCCCACCCCGGCGCACCATGCCTTTGTAAGATTAAGAGCTCTTTGTACGATGTCACATAATGTGTTCTCGTATTTTCCTCTAGCTATAATGGCAATGTCATCCGCGTATCCCTGGCAGCGAATTCCGTTGTCAGTTAGCAACTGTAGCAGTTCATCCACTACCAGACTCCACAGAAGAGGGGAGATTACTCCCCCTTGTGGGCAGCCCTTACTGGGTTTAAGCTGCACAACGCTACCCGCTACAGTTGTTTCCGCTGTTCTGGTCCTAAGTAGTGCCTCTATCCAATTGCATATGGATGAGTGCACGTTCCTTTTCGTTAGCGCTTGGCATACCCCTGTATGCGTGGCGTTGTCGAAAGCTCCCTCTATATCCAGAAAAGCGCATATAACGGTCTCCTCGAAGTCGAAATCACTCTGTATCTCCGTCGTCAGTTGGTACAGAGCAGTATCCGTAGATCGTCCCGCTTTGTATGCATGTTGACTTGGGTGAAGAGGTTTTCTTCGCAGAGTTTTTGACCTTATCTCATTATCGATGATCTTCTCCATTGTTTTGAGTACAAAGGAGGTTAGACTGATTGGTCTAAAGGACTTCGCTAGTGAGTAATCCCTTTTTCCTACCTTTGGTATATAAATTACCTTAGCTCTCCTCCACACCATTGGAATGTGGGCAAGAGCAAACGAATCCCTCATAACAGTCACAAGGTGCGAATTTATACCTTCGTCGCCCTGCTGTAACATCACTGGCAGTATGCCATCAACTCCCGGAGACTTATACCGTTCAAACGAACTCATGGCCCACCTCACTGAATGGTGGGTAAATATACTTTTAGCCGTCATCCAGTCAGTTTGTGATGGTCTCGATTTCCGTGACCAAGGCTCCATGTCAATTACGGAGGCATCCGGGAAGTGAGTCGACAGCAGAGCTAGCGCCCTTTCCTCTTCACTAGCGGTATACGTACCGTTCGGTAGTTTAATGGCTAGTTTTGTCTCTATTTTCTCTTTTGCTAGAGCTCTGTGAAGTCTTGCTGCAACTGGAGTGGAAGCAATATCCTCACAGAAGCGTCTGAAGCTGTCTCTTTTTGCTTTTCTTATCTCCTTACTGTACTTCGTTAGATTTGCTGCGTATTCTTCCCAGCATCCGGTGCGTTTTGCTTTGTTGAATAGCTTCCGCACCGTTTTCCTAAGGGAAGAGAGGTACTCAGACCACCAGGGTGTTTTTGTTTTGCCCTTTGGTTTTGTCTCGGGGCAGCTGCAGTTGAAGGCATCCGTGACTATGTCATTAAGCCTTGTTACCCTGCTTTCTAACTCCATACAGTTCGTTCCCCTGCGAGTGTGTCCTATGCTAGATAAGTTTAGGCTAATTAGGTTACTATATTTCTCCCAGTCAGCCCTCCTGGGATTTCTCATGGATTTGCCCGCCATAGACTTAACCTTCAGATCAAACTGGATGATTCTATGATCCGACAGAGAAGGTTCCGTGGAAATCTCCCATTTCGAGACCAGATTATCCGCCAGTTTATTACTGAGAGAAATGTCTAGTACCTCTTCTCTGGTTCTGGTGACAAACGTCGGTGTATGCCCGACGTTACATATGTCCAGATCATTACTTAGTATATATTCTAATAAAGACTCACCCCTCTTATTGGTGTCGTGTCGGTGCTGCCCCACTCTTCGCTATGTGCATTCGCGTCACATCCGATGATAAGGGGTAGTTTTGCATCCTCACAGTACCTTATTAGCTGTTGAACCTCGGGCGGGGGGATGGTGTTAGTGTCCACTGGAAAATATGCAGCGGCAAAGTACTATATCTTTGGATACTCCATCCACCTCCAGTCTTGCCTGAACTGCTACCAAGTCCCGAGTTAGGTGCTCTGTAATGCAAAAGTAATCAATATTGCTCTTAAGCACTACACATGCTCTGGGTCTTTCAGATGAGAGATCCCAAATTACCTTACTATTTGACTCCTGCAGGCCCCTTACTTGGCCCTTGTAGACCCACGGCTCCTGGGCCAGTATTATACCCAGATCCTCCGAGGCGGACCTCCTAGCTATAACAGCCGAAGCTGCTCTCGCGTGGTGGAGGTTGATCTGGGTTACTGTCACGGACGGGGTCATAGTTGTGGCTCGTCAATCTCCGAGAGCCTTAATTCGCTCTCGCTGCCTCTGTCTAGCTCGAGCCTACCTAGGTCGAGTCCCTCAATCAGTTCCTGCGTCGTGGGAACTTCGGCTGCTTCGATGACCGTCCTTGCCGGTTCCAGGAAACTCGCCGGGAATGCCAGAGACTTGGCCGGTGCTTCGGATGGTTGGGCCATTTCCGTAGACACCTCTTCGTCCTGTACTTTTCCCGACGCCGCATCTGGTTCGCCCGCGATCTTTGGTCGCCAGGGCCTGACGGTGACGAAGCTGAACCTATAATTCAACCTGAAGCTGTCTCGCTTCACTCTGCTGAACGACCCTTCATCCATCCCTAGTGTCAGCCTGATACCATTGTCCTCGATACTGCTGCTGATGATGCGCCATGCTGAGGTGTGCATGCCCTCATTTTGCGTGCTTATCAGCCCTATGGCATGTTCTACGGATTTATCCGCACTCCTCGGGAGGAACACCATAACCGTATGCGTTGGGGGTATCTCATCCCCCCTCTCGTACAGAGTTTCGGTCCTTTCCAAGCCCCGAGTCGCGGTGCCGCCTCCACAAGCCATGTCGCAGTTTTTTCGTCCTTGCAGTCTACAAGGAGTAGTCCCGGACGAAAGTACACGCCACAAAAGGCGAGCGGGTAGGTCCACCCTTTAAAAACCTCATCCATAATCGCCTCTTGCAGATCAGTAAGGTCTTCGGAGCTCAGCGTTACCGCCGGGTAGCCTTCGGGCAGTACTGCCAGCCGGATGCCTTTGAGAGGGTTCGAGTAGCTAATAGGCTGCCCTGTTCCACCCGCCGGTTCCACCGGGTCCTTCCCTACCTTTGTTTCTGCTGAGCCCGACGATGGGGGAGGTGGGTGTGCCCGCTGCCGTTTTGAGCTCGGTGCCTGTGGGGTGATCTGCGCGCTACTCCGCTTATCAGCGGGTGCAGGTATGTCTTGGATGGTGGTATGCCCGCTTCTCCGCTTTACAGCGGGCGCGGGCCTGTCTGCTACTCCTTTCCCGCTCGACCGCTCTAGTGCGGGTGCGGGTACAATTGTATTTCGCCTGTATTGGGCACTAGGCCCCCCGCCCTTCCGTTCTTTGACGGGTGCGGGTGTTTGGTCTATTCGCGCTCTCAGTACCGCCATCTCTCTGGCGGTCTCCGGAGATTTGCCCTGTTCCAGGTAGCGTAGGTACCACTTTACACCTGAGCCAGACAGCCCTACTCTTCTGCGGTCATCTAGGGCTCCTGGTCTTCCTCGGGTAGATAGAAGTGGAGGTTTGCCCCTCCTTCGCTTGCGCTTACCTTTGGAGCTTTGCACTCTGCCTGGCCCTAATTCCGGTGAATGGTGACTGGTGTGTGCCGATCTACCTGGATGCCCGGAGACCGATCCCGTCACTATCTTCCCGAGCGTGCTCGGCAAAGAGGGCTGCCTCTGCGGGGGAAAGGTCAACTGGGAGGGCAGTGCCTCGTCTCCCTGTTCTCCCCTGGTCTTCCTTCTTCTCTTCCTCATTTTTGTTTTTGTTGTTGTTTTTGTTGTTGGTAGTTGTCTTCATCTTTTTCGTACGACCGCTTTCTCGCCAAGGCGATACTCACGGTCTATCTATTTGAGTGGGGGTCTCAAAAAAAAATTCGCCGCGCCAGCGCCCCTTGTCGCGGTGAGGCCACGTTACTCCTCGAGGCGGCCCGGTGTCGAGAAGGCGCCGTACTACTACAGCCGATTGTCCTCCTGGCTGCAAATCGTCCAATGGGCACGGTGTCGCATAACACCCTGGATTAGGAGGTGGCAGTTCTTGGTCATCGTTCTCAAGCGGTTCCGATCATCAAGGTGGTGCACTATTTGGGTAGTGCACCCTCTTCCTGATGAGATCTGATTTGGGATTCGATTAAGCCCCTGCACCACGTCAAGGTGCCTGCCCTAGCAGAGGTTCATAACGTTGAACTATATTCTCTTTCCAGTTGAACTTCTTAAATAAAATAACGCCTAGAAGTTATGCCCTCGATATAGCCGACTAAGCTATGGGGCGCGGTCTCCATAGATTTGACTTTTCGGTAGGCACGCTGGTCATTAGATAGTAGTCGACTGTCGATAGTATCAATAATCCTTTCAAATGTCTTAAGAGCAAAAAAGGATAGACTGATGGGCCTAATACCTTTTGGATTAATATGTTAGGTCTTTCTGGATTTGGGAGTAAAAACGGCCGTGAAGTTTCTCCATACCAGCGTTAAATGATTCAATTTCAAACAGGCCCTGAAAATAATTGATACACTTTATTGTCTTAACTACTTGTGCAGGTATTATCCCGACCAGTCCTGCAGATTGATATGGTTTAATTCTTGGGTATCCCATTTAACCCTTTTTTCCGAAACAAGTACTTACGCGGTATTGGAAGTAATAAAAAAAGGGGTAAAAGCTCCGCAGTTGTGTTCCAAGGAAAAACATTCTCGATGCCTCACTACTGAACCTTCTCCACGAAGATCTTATGTTTTTATTTATTTATTGAAAATAATAATAATTATAAATAATTAAACCACTTAAAAGAAACAAAGTAACAAGCACTGGCTGTTAAGGCCTTCGGTTAATGGTTAAATTAGGAACATAAAGAATATTATACTTAGTTTCTACTATGTAACATAATGAAATTAATACTAATGTAGGTTCATAAGGTTTACTAGGGATTGGTTTTATATTACCATAGAGTATACAAATATTGAAAGGATACATATAGTACAATGGAAGATGTTTTTGTGGATATGGTGTAGAGGACAACTCCAATATTTAAATATTAAACCGAAGAAAGAAAAGCAATGGAATTCCTAATATGATGCATCATTTCGGAGAAACATCATCGGATATACAGAAAATTAGTAACATGTTTGCAGAGTTTTTTCGTTCTGTTTATTTTTCACAATCTTTAACCGGAGTAGAAAATACTACTTTTAACACCTCCCCGACATTTAAGGTTTTTCAGCGTTCATTTAAAGAAGTATTAGGTGGCCTCTCGGCCTTCTCAAATGACCCAACTCCTGGGGAAGATGGCTTCCGTTCTATTTTATTAAATAGCTGTGCTACATCGTTAGCCCAACCGTTAACACTAATCTTTAATAAATCGCAGGCTTCTGCTGAATTTTTACATAATTGAAAAAAGTCTTTTGTCATACCGAGACATAAGCCTGGAAGAAAGTTGGATGCCCAAAATTATCATCCGATCTGCAATATCTCCTCTATGCCTAAACTTTTTGAAAAACTGGTTTATTATTTGATTCTCTTCCAAATTTCAGATCTCATTTCGCTGTATCAGCACGGCTTTGTAAAGCGTAAATCTACTGCTACGAACTTAGTTTTATTCTCAAATTTTGGTTTAGCTTTGAAGCTGCTAAACAGTGTGATATCATATTCATTGACTTTTCAAAAGCCATAGAATCCTACTTAAAAAGTTGAACTCAATTGGACTTCATCCAAGCTTACTTAAGTGGTTTTAATCTTATCTGACTGATAGGCCTCAATTTGTTCGTATTAACAATATAAAATCTGATGTCATTAAAGTTACCTCATGTGTACCTCCAGGCAGCCATCTTGGGCCATTATTTTTCTTAATCTTTAATGATATTCCAGATGTTTTCTTCACATCGCGTTGTCTGTTGTATGCAGATGACTTGAAAATATACAGTCGTATAGAAAACGTAACTGACTGAATCAGAGCATAAAGCAGTCTAATCAAGTTTGTAAAAATTTGGACATACTCTCTAGCTCACGAAAGACTCAAGTCAAAGCTGAATATGGTGATACGCTTTTTGAATTGTGAGTAACGCATCTAATCGTATGTATACCAAATATTAAATGTAAGCCTTAGTCTTTAGTAATCTCTTTGAGTTGTACTTTAATTGGTGAATAAATAAATACTGCGGCAGAAAACCCGTGAGTTCAAATCTTTAATTTACAATGTGGTTTTGTTGTTAAACTGTGAACTCATTGAAGCCACAAAATGGGCACGGCGGTTTCGGCAAACCGCTGGGTAAATGTGAGTAGGTCGAAACTGTATGGCCAATTCTCAGACGAACGACGCATTATGAAGTTGTCGGGTGGTGGTGCTTAAGCCTGGAAAGATTGACGACTTTGCAGCGGTGTTGGTACTGATTCCCTTTGGGCAAGGAAACTTCATAATTAGAGGGCTTAGCATCAGTTGTTTAATATCTTCAGGAAGAGCTCTAGTATCCCCCTGTTAATTGCTTTTGATACCACTGTTACCCGGAACCCACACAAATTTCACTTGCGGATTTTTGTGATTACTAGGGAGTTATAGCCTGGATTCAGAATAGCCTCGATTGATGATTTGCTGTTACTGCAGATTACATATTTTCGGTTCTTTTGGGAAGCAAAGTGTACAGCTTTAAGTAACGTATCAGCTTCGCTATGGTGATATTTAATTCGTTTGTTACCACAAACGATGTACTCATATCGGTTTTTGAACCTTTAGTAAATATTATTTCCCAATCTAGTTTTAAAGCCGTTAGAGTTTCCAAATATATTTGATTGTATTCATTAGGGATAGTGGCTGTTTTTGGACGGTGTTGTATATTATTGATGGCTAAATATGTTGGTATGACCCATTCTGGATGAGTTGAGTTTTCTACGTGAACAGGTGGCATGAGTATATGCAATTCTTTGGCTTGATTTAAAACGCGCGAATTTGCCTTTTTACTTTTGTTGTGGTGACATGAAGAAACGTATTTAAATAAAAAATTGTTTCTGCAGTATAAAAGCCTCGGGATACACATCAACGTTTTATCTGATACCCATTTCAGAAGGCTAGGTAAACCTACTTCCGCTAAGACAGCCTTTATATGAGAAGTTGGAAAGGCCTTAATGTTCCTGCTGTGTGATAAGGTACTTCCAGTTTCGTCAAAGCCCTGTCAATATCTCTGTTCTGTTCTTCCGCTGCCCCAGAGAATGTAATATACTAACATCGTTGATATAAACATGGCAAGCCTTCCCGATTTCCTCTCTCAAATTGTCACCAATAGCCTATTGGAAAATGCTTGGTGCACATTTTAAACCAGAAGGAAGGAAATTCGTACTTCCCATTGTTAACTAAAAATGCTGTTTTTTATGGTTTTTTTCAGCTAACTCGACTTGATGGAACCCTGATTTCAAGTCAATTGTTGAGAAAAAGGTAGAGCTCCCCATATTTGACAGGATTACAGAAGTATCATGGAATGGATACTTATCGCTGATGGTTTTGCTATTGAGCTTCCTAAAATCTGTTACAAGGAGTGACTTTTTTACCGTCGTTATCATATTCTTTCTGATCTCCCACCAAAATAGGATTCTTGGTGAATGGGAAGGTCGTACAATTCCGTCACATAGTAAGTTTGAAATTTCTCTTTTGACGAATTCTGTCACCGCCATGGGGAACCGGAAGGTCGTCCGTATTTCTGATCGTTTCAATGATATTCACGGTACATGACAGAGCTTCGTCTAGATCGGCAAACACTCTAGAATATCGTTTTGAGATTGATGCAGTGTGTTCTTTTCTACTGGACTCCCGTCCGTTTTGATTGATTTGTAAATGTGTGGACTGCGGTGATACAAAAGTACTTTTTGGCCCCCATCGTATCTCAGAATTCCCGCTTTTATGCCAATCTTACCGGTTTATTTTACAGTGTTGCCGATTTTTTCATGAATTGTCCTCAAAGGTGGTTTTAGATGTTTTATTCCCTTAAGTACACTGAAACTCTCGATATAACTTTTGATTACGCCTGTATCAATGACAATCACTTAATTCGGCCAATAGATCCTCGTTGCTCTCCCACTGTTCATCGTAATTGTAACTGTCGTATTCGTCGTAATTGGTATCCATATAGCGGCCACTATCTTGACCTTCGTTCTCATTTGCCAAGTGGTTCACCTGCTGTATTTTTAGAGCTGGGTGTCGATCACTTGTGTGTTGTCGTGTTTGGGCACCTTCCCTATCATCCGAGATGGAATTCGGTTGCATCTAAGCTTGCGTAGGTGAGCGTCTGAAGACATTATCAGAGCTCCTAGTATTTGCTAGATCATTCCGGCTCAGATTAAACCACGGTGGTTCGGGTCTGGTTTTCTAAAACGTAAAATCCCGCTTTCGTGACCCGATGAACTTCATTATGGTCATCTTTGTCATCCTCCCCTGATTGACTTCTAACTCCTTTGCTAAGGGTAGTGCAGAGGACAGATTCGCAGAACGGGATAAGAAAAGAATATCACAAAAAGGGCGATTGGGACCATAAATGAAAACACGAAGAGCATCTTCGCGATATTTCGTACTGACTGACACTATAAGTGTCCTATTTTCGCCATTAGTCATTGTGGTTTTATTTACTTTAAGCGGGAGTTTCCGCTCGAACTTAGAAACCAATAAACCCACGTGACTTAGGATTGCGTAGATATCCTAGAAATTACGGCAAGCAAATTCAAAACCGTGATGAAGGACGACAATACCATATACGCAGGCCCAACTATTTTATTGCGGATTATGCCCACTGCTTGATGGTGTTTTGAGTTTCCCGCATAGCCCTTAAATACCTTAAATGCCATGTGCGCTGCCTATCTCCAGGATACAGCTGGAGCCCCGTTATGCTCAGGCACAGTTTTCTCTAGGTCTAACGACTCGTCACAAGTAATGCTAGGTTGTATCGTGACAGCCTGAAACTCCTCCACATGAGCGTTTATTTCTACTTGTTGTAGTAGTGCCTGCCTGTTTCCAACTCTTCTTGAATTTTTACTTTATAATGTCAATAATTTCATTACGCTTTATTCGCTAACATAATTATTTCCTTTTAAAATCAAAGCAGCAAAATCAGCAGCAGTGAAACTTCCTTTGGTGTTGCAGAAACCTTTTTGATCAAGTAAGGTTTTATTTTGTCGCCTTTGATTTCAATTTCACTAAATATTTTTATATTGTAGAACACATGTTTTTTTTTTTGAGAATTTTGCGTAGTCCTATTTAATCACGATATTGTCAATTTATTTTCAATAAATTTTTCTCCTTTTTACTATTAGCCTCTAGTTTGTTGCTTTTATTAATTGCGCTTCACGCAGATCCTTTTTAAGGAATTAATTATTGTCACGCTCCACGTAGGGTGCCAATTAATTTACTTGGTTGGTTTTTATACCCGAACGCACTGGTGCACAATAACTTTGTTCACCTAACGGTTGTTTGTAACAGCATAAAACCGAGATAGATATATACATATACATATATACCAAAATTCTTTGAATTAATAGTGAATTTGATTAAGCCTGTCTGTCCGTCCGTCAGTCGGATAACTCGAGTAAATATTGAGCTATCTTAACGCAATTTGGTATATACATTGCCCTGGATCTAAGGTACTCTGATATTGCAAATGGGCGAAATCTGACAATAACCACACCCGCATATATTAATTAATTTTTTAATAAAATTGGTAACGTTCTGGATCTTATTTTTGTTAATGAGGACTTAATTTTTCATATTTTATCTTTTTCGTTAGAGTTTTTTGATTTAATTTCGGTTGATAATAATAATGTTAAGTCTTTTGATTTTCGTAATGCAAATCTCGATACCTTAAACGCTGAAATCCTGAAAATAGATTGGAGTTTAATCTTTCGTGATAAAAGTGTTTCTGAGTGTTTCGAAGATTTTCTTTTCCACTTGTCCGTAATTTTTCGTAATAATCTTTCTTTTCTTCCTGATCGGATGCATAAGCTCCCTTGGTATACGAAAAATCTTAAAAAGTTGAAGAACCTAAGAAGCAAGTTTTACAATCTATTTAAATCCACAAATAATGAATGCTTTAAAGAAAATTATTTAGATTACATGACCCGATTCAACGTTCTTGACAAATTTTTATATAATCGATATATATTGCGTTTTGAGGAAGAACTAAAATCGAATCCCAAAGCTTTTTGGAAATATATTCGATCTAAAAAAGGCTGCTCAAACAATCCTACTTGTATGATTTACAATGAGAAACGCTCAGAGAGCTTAAGTGATTCCGTGACTCTGTTTGCAGATTTTTTCAAGTCCAATTTTGTCTCGGATGCTGAGGTATCTGATACGCCTTCTCATATTGACTCCCGGGTTGTTGATTTTGGATCATTGATGGTAACTGAGTTAGATATTACTAATGCCATCTCGTCTCTGCAATCGTCATTAAAAAATGACTTAACATTTACTTTCTTAAAAAATGTAGCTCCTCTGTTTGTGTGCCATTACATCATATTTTCAATCTCTCACTCTCTACAGGTGAGTTTATTGGCCGTTGGAAACTTACTTCCATCACACCAATCTTTAAGTCAGGCAATAAAAATGATGTAAGAAATTACAGGCCAATATCTAAACTAACTACTTGCTCTAAACTAGTAAATAATAAATTACTTTTTTCTATTAATAATATAATAGACTCTCATCAACATGATTTTATTAGCGGGCGATCCACAGTTACGAACCTAGCAGTCTTTTGCCAGTATTGTATCTCGGCGTTTAAGTGTGGTTGGCAAGTCGATACGATTTACACGGATTTTTCAAAGGCCTTTGATACAGTTTCGCACAATGTCTGCTGTAGGAAACTTGAATGCTTGGGCTTCCATTCAATTTTTCTTTCCTGGTTGAGATCCTATCTCTCCAACAGAAAATCGTTTGTAGAAATTGAAAACACCAAGTCCTACACTTTTGTAGCCTATTCAGGTGTTCCACAGGGCAGTATTCTCGGTCCTATCTTATTTACTCTTTTTATTAACGACATTGGAGCCTGTTTATTATATGCAGATGACTTAAAGCTATTTAGTAAATTAACTTCTACATCGGATATAGAGATGGTACAACAAGACTTAAACAACTTATCGGCTTGGTGCATCAGAAATAAATTATCACTTAATATAAATAAATGCTTCCATGTCACTTATTCAAAGTCCCTGAATCATATTCCATCTTCATACACTCTATCGAATACTATTATTTCCAATGTTAGAGAGTTTTCCGACCTCGGGGTGGTATTTGACACTGGGTTTACCTTTGTCAATCATGTTAGCCATATTATTCCAAAGGCTTATGCTAATTTAGCCTTTCTGCGACGTCATGCGAGGGATTTTAAAGACCCTATACTAGAAAAATGTTGTATAACTCCCTAGTTCGTTCCAAGCTGGAATATGCCTCTCTGATTTGGAACCCAATTTATACCTCTCATTCTAATAGAATTGAAAGAGTGCAACGAAATTTTATTCGTTTTGCCTTGCAACCGCTTCACTTTGCTTGTCCATTACCATCCTATAGCGCGCGTTGCATGCTTATAAGTTTGAAGTCTCTTGCAAATAGGCGCACCGTTCAGTCTTTGATGTTTGTTTATGATGTTGTTTGTGGTTCTATTGACTGCCCGGATATTCTTGAACAGATAGCTTCAATGTCCCCAACCCTACGCTTTAATTATCCATTTAATATTAAAACGGAAAAATATAATTACCTTAATTTTGCTCCTATTAAGAGAGAACTTGATCTGGATTTTGCCATGCCTAGATGCATTTTCCGTTCTAGAATTAAGTCTCATTACCAGGGATAGGATTTATAGGCGCTAAAACCTGAGAAATAGGCAAATTTAGTTTTTAAAAAAGGCAAAAAAAAGGCATTTATTTTTTAGTCTTGTTTGGTACATATTTAAGTATGGGTGTACAATCCGACAATACTCGATATGTACAATGTACATTGTAAATACATGGATGCATATGTATACATATATTCAAAAATATTTACATATTTAAATTGGTTGAATGCTTTAACCGCTGGTGCTTTCATAGTAGCACAATGCTACTAAGTGCATTTTGAAATTTTCGGGCAGTAATCTCATGCGATTATCCCGAAGCATAGCTTTGATGGAACTAAATGTCCTCTCAACATCTACAGATACCAATGGTGCCCAATTCAAAAACTCAACTTCATTTATAGCTACATATATTTTCTGGTAATTCCACAAACTTTTCACCATTCACAATTGCGGCAACTTTTTTCATAACTTGCAGGCCTTGATTCGATTGGAATACTTTATAAAATTTGTCCAATATAATTTTAGCTACTGGTCCCTTGGCCTGTTTTAAATTGTTTTCTATGTTGTTGAGAATTGCCAATGGATTGCTAATAGGTTCACCTTTATATGTAAATACAAACCAATAAATTAGAAACTTTATATATACGAGTAAACACAGGTATAAGAATAATACATTACCTCTTTTCTGAAGCATTTTGAAAGCATTTCCCTCGCTTAATAGGAAACCAAAATTTGCCTGGATATAAGCCAACTCCTCTCGGATGCCCTTATTTGCAAACAATTTTTTCGCAAAAATAACGCAGGCCGCATCGTCATCAAGACCTTCAACTATTTCTTTGATCTCGTTGAAGTTTTTTGCAAAATAAGATGCTGCCTCAAGCCAAGTTCCCCAGCGCGTTAAAACCTTTGAAAGCAAAATTTTTTTAATCACACTATATGCATATATAGTTTAAATATTTGCAACTTACAGGTTGAGGAGGTAGAGGGAGATCCGGTTGCTTTTCTTTAAAAAAACGAATTCTTGAGGGGCTTTTTGAAAATGCTTTTTTTATATTAGCGATTAAGGAGTCAACGTTTGCGTATTGGCTTCGAAGTTTTTCGCATATCCTGTGAACTCCGTGAGCAATACATGTAATATGGATTATAACTGAATCCCTACTACGCTTTTTTTCATATACGGTGCGGCATCTGTTACAAATATCAGTACTTTGTCTCGTTGAACTTCTTCTGTCCATAGAAGCTTCAAGGAATTATCAAAAAGCTTAGCAATTTCTGACGCATTTACTTTTGGAATTACTTCGGAGGTTAGGAGATACCCTCTACCACCTTGACGCAAAGGACCAACAACAACATTGCAGACATATCTGCCGGCTTTGTCAGTAGACTCATCTATTGATACAAAAATACTGCTATCTCCAATATTCGACCGAATTTCTTCCAAAACATTTTCGTAAACTTCCTTTAAATAATGTTTTCGCATAGTTGATTGATCAGGAACCTTCTTCTGTGCATATTTTGCCATAAACGATTTGAATTCCGTATGGTTAGCTTTGAATAATGGTATATCGCAGGCTACCATCATTTTGGTGATATCTCGGAAAAATTCGTTTGAATTCGGTGTATTTAAAAATGAGGTAACAGGTTGCACCTTCGTAGAAAGTTTCAGGGATACAGATGTTTTGTGCTTTTCCGTTTGTAGGTGTTGTTTAATGTGGTGTTTCTTGTCGTGATTTACTTTAATTCCACAGTAAACACAAATTAATATTTTTCCATCAGTCGTAAATATATTTGACCCGAATTCCTTTATATAACCGTTGATTTTTACGGAATTATAACAAATTGCTTTAGGCATTTTAAATGTTCGTAAAATACACACTCGACTTTGATATACACACACAAATTTCAAATTGCAAACAACAACCGATTTTTCATGTCGGTGTTCACTGCGACAAGGAATTCACAATCAGCTGATAAGATGAATTACAGTGTTGTACAACATAAACTCGTGGTAATTAATAGATAGTGTCGTTTACACGTAGCAGACTTACCTTCAATACTTAAATAATGTAAAACTTCACATAGATATAAATAGGCAAAAAAAGGCAAAATATTACAAAAAGGCAGAAAAAGGCAATATAGTCAAAAAAGGCACAAAAAAGGCAATTTAAAAATCATAGCATTAGTGTAGAAAGACATAAAACGCATGATTCTTTAATTTATTTATACATACGACGAAGCAGACAAAATAGGCAAATGCCTTAAAATCCTATCCCTGCTCATTACACATAATATATGTTTCTTTCTAGTATGTAAGAATTAGTTATAAGTCCTTTTTGTATCTAGTCTGTAAGGTTATTGTAACTATTGACTTAAATAAATGAAATGAAATGAAAATATCAGTGTTTTGTGAAAATCAATAGACCCCGATATTTCAGTAACTGTTGCAGATAATTTGAACAAATTTGATACATAGAATTGGGTTTGGGAAAGGAATACGTATGCAATTTTTTTTTGGAAAATCGCCGTCACCTCACCTACTTTATAAGAAAAATTTATATCTTCGAAACTACTTGGGCAAACTCTACCAAATTTGGATCACATATTGCATTTCAAGTCAACAAAAAGAATTTCATAAATTAATAAAATCGGGCCAAAACCACGCCAACCTCTCATATACCGGTAATTTTCAAAAACTAAAAAAAGTGCGATATTTAAATCAGTATTAAGGGCAATTCGCTCAAATTAAATATGAGGGATGGGGATATACTAAGAAATACACCAAATCAAAAAAAATTGGGAATGGACGTGGTGCATCGGACACTTTAGACCAAATAAATATATCTCCGAAACCATGCCACCAAATTTGGTACACATTTGTATTTCAAGTAAATAAGCGAAATTCCGAAAATTGTACTAATCGGACTAAAACGACAGTCATAAACCTACGGAATAAAAAAATGGTAAGTATGTATATCTCAAAAACTATGCGACCAAACCCCACCAAATTTGGTGCACACATTGCATTTCAAGTCAATAAGCAAAATTTCGAAAATTGTAGAAATCGTAAAAAACATGCCTACCTTGCACGCTGAAAAACCAAAGTAAATCTGATATTTATTAACTATGCAAGGTAAGTTGCTCAAATTTAATAGACAAGATTAGGTTTGAGAATTAAATTAATGTTGGGAACGGCCTTAGAGCAAATGGGTATATCTCCGAAACTCCTTTGCCAAATTGTACCAACGTACATACACACTTTACATTTTTAGTCAGAAAGCACAATTTCGAAAATTATTGAAAGCAGGCTAAAGACAAGCTCATCTCTCATAAAACGGTAATTTACAACAAATCAAATTATTCAATATTTTGCTTAATCATGCCGCGAATTCCTTCAAATTCGGCATACAGAATTTAATTGGGAAAATGTTAGAAAATGAGTGTGGTACTTAAAAATCGTAATAACTTTCCTTTGTTTTTAATTTAAATCAAACGTCTTTTAAGGTCTAAAATGATGTAATACTAGCACACACGGCTTGCGTTGATGCGCCAACAAAGGGGTATATTTTTTAGGCATTGAAAATTGCTTTTGCGCTTAAAATATACTTTATACCTTACTCTAAAGGAAATATGTATTTACCGAATATCAAATATCTTCGGCAAATAGCTGAAAAGATATTGTGAATAATAATTTCGTCTTAAATGGGCCCATGAGTCCGCCATTTCTCCCAACAAATAATATATAGCCTCTCATATATTTAAATTTGTATACCAAATATTGTACATCTGCATCAAATAGTTGTGGAGTTTCAGGGAATTTGGCTTTTTTATTGTAAAGGGCGTGGCACCACCCACTTTTCCAAACTGATACACAGTTTGATCTATAAGAAATATGTATGTATTTACATATACATATATAACCACATATTATTCATCTGTACTGAATAATTACGAATATACGACGAATTTATCTTCCATGGGGTCGTGGTACCACCCACTTTTCCATTTTTATATATAACTTACGTTTGGCCCGGGCATCACACGAACCTACTGTGCGGAATACATCGGTTGAGTAATTTGGACTCTTATAAAGGTGTCAGATTCATTTTTATAGACTAAATTAACTCTGAAATAAAAACATGCACCGGGTATTTAAAGTTCAGTTGAATCCGAACTTAAACTCTTCCTTACTTTTTATACCTGAGCGCAGTGGTGCCCAGGGGTTTAAACCTTTATTCACTTAACGGTTTTTTGTAACAACATAAAGCAATTCAGATAGATATAAACATAGGCATGCTTAGCATTTCAACTGAGTAAGAAGACTTTTGAAAATTATATCAGTCGGAAAAAACTACTCCCACCTCTCATATAACGGAAAATTACAAAAATCACAAAAATCCCATATTTCAGTAACTATATAAAGTAACTTGTTCACATTTGATATGCAATATTTGGTTTGAGAATGAAATATATGGGTCGAAAATTTTGCCAATAGGCGAGGCATTACCCAGCTTAGAGCAAATAGGTAAATATATCTCTGAAACTTCTTTGCCAGACGAAAACTACGCAAACTCTTATATAACAGTCATTTAAAAAATTGAAAAACATGAGGCATAAGTAAGGAATAGGGTCCACTGAGCTAGAAAAAAATTTAAATTTGGCGTGGTCCTCCTTCTTCTACTGATTCTTATGGTGTATAACTTTTTTTGCGCAAACGAATAGGGGGTGTTATGGAGGGGTAAAGAATTATTTTCAATATTTTTAATAGCTTATATTTCAAAATCTATTACACCGATTTCAAAAACATTGATATCGTCGGATAGGTAATTAAGAGATCTTTCATCATATGTGTATATTTGTATACATTTTATATATATATTTTGAGAAAATCAAAAAACAAAAAATAATGACAATTTTTTCAGAAAAACTATTTTTTTCTTTAAAAAATACGTAATTAACTATGTATATGTCAAAATATATTTGTGAAATATTCCATAAAATTGCCTTTCATTTGATATATAATTTTATATAGTTATGTTTAAATATTATAAGATGTTTTGTTTTATTTGTATTGCTGTTGAAGGGAGAATTGGTCATATTGAGGGTTATGATCCAGGGCGGCCGAAAGCCGCCTACGCAGAAAGGTGTTCCACGCAAAAATACTGTGGCCAGCGTAGCCTATTGCGCCGGCCAGGGTTATTTTATGAAGCGCGGCCGTAGGCCGCCTACTCACAAATATACAATATTTATTATGAAAAAAGAGCGTTATTTAAATTTTTTTGATTTTGTCGAAATATGTTTATAATATTTATACGAATATACATATCAGGTGAAATATCTCTTAGTTACCTCAATTTGCGCAAAAAAAGTTGTACACCATAAGAATCAGTAAAAGAAGGCGGACCGCGCCCACTTTTTATTTTTTTCTAGCTCAGTGGAAAATATTCTTTACTTGTTCCAAACATAATATTTAATCATATAACTGTGCTTAAGCACATGCATTAAAATCATATAAATTTATATTAGTTTTTGTTTAAATAGAAAGAAGTTATTTAGTTTTCCAAAATACAGAACATTATATTCACTGGTTTTATCGCATACAACGAGCACGGTTTATTTTAAATGAAAACTTGCGTCCAGTATTTCGAGTGCAACTGAACTTAGACTCTTCCTTGTTTATTTAATCTCTACTTCCTTTGCCGAATCAGAGGCAACTATATTTGACAAGTGAGTTTTTACAATGTAGCGATGAAAACACGTGTAGTGCGGTTCATTAATTGGTTTTAATCTTAACAAATATTTTAACGATTAGGTTATTCCTAAATTTACAATTCGGTGATTTGTTTTCTTGAAATTATAAAAGGAACATTAAATAATGTCGTTTGAATATTTGATATATAATTTAACACGAGGTGATGAAGAAGTAGGCGCTCCAACAGTGGATCGACGTTTACTCCGGGATGAGGACAATCCCTCTCATTTGAATGCAACAGAATTTCAGAAGTCGTGTCGGTTAACTTCTGACTTGGCTGAAGACCTAATTTCTCAGCTTGACGACGAAATAAGAGGCTCCAGAATAAAAGCAATATCGACTAAGAAACGGTAGCTCGTGTAACGACCCCTAGGTGAGCAATGGGGAATATCCATGTGCCAGTCAGTCATCCGTAAGCCCTAGCATACATCGGGTAACCGATGCAATCAATGATTCCTTGTATCACCTAAAAGTGACGTTTCCTATGACCCAAGTGGGGCGTCAAGCTGCTAAAAGCGTCGTCACCTTTTGTGGGAGGTAGTATTGGGGTCGTTGATTGCACCCATTTATCAATTTTGGCGCCAAAGAATCATGAGGAGGCCTATGTCAACCACCTACCATTCAATTAATATGCAAATGTTAAAAGAAAACTTTTATCTAGGATTCAAGTACAAAGATCGAAATATAATTTATTTTTAATATATAGATAAATAATCCTAATGTAAAAAACTTTAAATATAAAAGCTTAATACCCTGGAGCACAACAAAAACGAAAGGAAAACCATGCCATATTTTTGATTGGTAAGTTTCATTAATTCATTGTGACCTACTAAATAAAAATAATTTAATTTAAAACTATGTCAAAAGCTATTTGCAGGTGATTCCGGATATTCCTTGGCGTCGAATTGATGACTGTTCTACCAGGCCACCCAGATGAGAGTCCGAAGTTCTTCTAAAATGGAACATTGCAATATATAAAAACAATTATAAATTTGTAGTTTGAAATAAACTAGTATCTTCATTTTAATTAAATATACTCAAACGCTTTCAAATTTATATTCGGCAGCTCGCATTCATTTGTGTTTTTTCCGATGGTGTGTGTCTTGATGTGGTAACTCTCTAACGACTCCGAGGGGCGAATGTGTTTTTGTGAAAAGTTTTTTTTCATGGCAAAAATACACTCGGAGGTTTGACATTGCCTGCCGAAGGACCGCTTTAGACAAAACTTTTCTATAATTTTCGATTGTACTTGCCCTGGCCAGGATTTATATTAAAACCTAAAAATAAAAAAAAAAACTTTTAAAGATATAGAGACGAATATACAAATATGGGTTTCATCATTTAAAATTTAATACTTTTACATGCAATTCAACGAATTTGCCAGGATTGTCTTTATTATGCGTTCCCCAAATCATTTTTTGAGATGTGCACAAAATTGCATTAATTGTACACTCTTAAATATACATAGTACATACTTCGCCATCAGCAATATTTATAAAGGTTAGATATGCGTATAAACATAAATTGATAGGAAAATTTATAAAAACCAAGTTCTTTTCTTGTTTAATGTTTGCAGTTACAGGCTGTGAATTACCAAGAAATGTGAATTCACCTCTACAAACTTTGACAACGAAGGCTAATAGAGCTGCATTTGATTTGAGCAATCCGATAACCAATTTTATTTTGCAAGAAATACGGGAAGGAACGAACTGTTACGATAAATATTTGTGATGAATACCTTATATCTTATTCTACGAGTTATTACGTGAAAAGATGTACATTATATTATAATTTTTTGATCAATTTATTATACGTTTAATTTTACTCCTGAAAGGCTCAACCCCAGGCAAGGTTTCACCTCAGGTTGCCTACTGGTTGTACTGTGTGGACAGCTGACATACGAAAGGGCGGGCTACCAGAGTCAAACTCGCGAAAATAACTGGCACAACTAGTGGAACTTCCTATTGAATGGAAAAAGAGAGTTAATGTTTTTTTGCTAAAAATTGAGGATTTTGCACTTAATTTCCCTTATTGAAAAATTCCATTAACAATGCTGATAAAAAGTCCTTTTTTGAGAGAACTGGATATATGTAGATTGATATTTAAACGCTTCTAAATTTATATATTTGCACATACATATATTAAAAAACTGTTATATATATGAACATATATACATGCATCAAACTAATATACTGCCGTTATTAGTTACTGAAAACATACATTTCTTTGACATTTTAATGTTGTCATGTTAAATTCATATTTGATAACTTTGTTTTAAACAAATATTTATTCCTCTTCCTCGGTATAATTAGTTAGTAGTAGCGTTAGTAGTAGTATAAGTAGTAATAATGAGTAAGAGTTGTGGTAGTGGCAGTAGCAATAGTAATAGCAGCAGTAGTAGTTAGTAGGAACACTAACAGCCGTAGATAAAGTAGTAGTAATAATAGTAGCAACAATAGTTGTTGGCAGAAGCAGTAATAGTCGTAGGTGTAGTAGTAGCACTACTGGTAGTACTTATAATAGTTAGTATTACTACATTCCAGATTCCTGATTTTTTGCTCGGTAGTAATAGTGGTAATAGCAGTATTAGAATAAGTAGTAGTTGTAGTAATAGGAGTTGCAGTAATAGTCGCAGTACTATTAGTAGTAGCTGTAGTGGTAGTAGCTAGTAGTACTTAGCAGTAGTAGTAACAGTTTTAATTAGTAGTAGTAGAACTTGACGTTACTAGAATTTAGTACTATTATTATTATTAGTTATTTATTTAAGTCAAACGGTTAGCAATTAACAAGCAACGTAACTTTGTCACCCGCGAAGCGGATGTACTTGTCTGCGACTAGATCATTCGATAAAAAAACATTTTGTTTACAGCTTAATACAGTATCTGCATACATCTCCTAACAAATTTATTGATATTTCATATTTAAATTTGGAATATTAATGCAAATCTTAAAGTTTAATTTTTGATAATTTCCACAATATGTTTTCCTCCATTTTATGATCAATCAATCAATAACTGGCGCTATAACCGCCTAGGCGATTTTGGCCGATTCTAGTAAAGTAAGGCAACGTAGAGGAGACCTTCCTCTTCCACTACCAGCAGATACCGCGTTAAATACATTCAGGGCTGGAGCGTTTGCTTTCATACGTACAACATGACCTAGCCAACGTAGACGCTGAATCTTAATTCGCTGGACTATGTCACTGTCGTTATAAGGCTCATATAACTCGTCACAAAGACGTAAAGGTCCAACAATTTTTCGGAGAATCTTTCTCTCGAACACTCCAAAGAGCGTTTCATCCGATAAGGATAGAGTCTGCGCTGTGCAGTAGCACGGGCATGATGAGGGCTAATAAAGCGTGGTTTTCGTTCGTCAAGAGAGGGCTTTATTGTTGGTGTTAATGTTGGTTCCAAGTCCTCTACTTTGTTAAAATTGTAACTGTCAACCGTGACGCGAGAGCCAAGACGCGAAGGCGCTGAATGTTTATTTGATGACTGGAAGTATGCCGTTTTGATCCAGACCCATTCGGTTTGCTTCCTTATCCGGCTTTTCCAAGCAGATCTATTGGAGCGGTTGTGGAGGCCAATGATGTCGACGTTATCGTCATACACCAGCAGTGGCACACTCTTATAAAAAATGGTGCCTGCCGGTTCAATTCTGCACCTCGAATCATCTTTTCCAACTTGATCTTAAAAAAGTTGCACGATAGGGAGTCACCCTGTCTGAAACCTCGTTTGGTATCAAACGGCTCGGAGAGGTCCTTCCAATTCTGACTGAGCTGGTGGTGTAGCTCAGCGTCGTTTTATTTAGCCGTATTAGTTTTGCATGGATACCAAATTCAGATCTCGCGGCATATAGGCAACTAAAGTCGACAATTAGATGGCCTGTATCGGTCCTCCTCTCACGGATCTTTTCCAATATTTGGCGTATCGTGAATATCTTGTCAATAGTGGAATAACCAGGTCTAAAACCACCATGATAACGTCCAATCAGTTCGCTGACGGTTGCCTTCAATCTTTCGCACAATATGCTCGATAGAACCTTATACGAATTGTTAAGGAGGCTGAATCCGCAGTAATTGACGCGTACTACGAATCACCCGTCTTGTAGATTTTTCAGAGCATACTTAAGTTCCAATCGGAGAGCATGCATTCGTTCGACTATATTCTGGAAACGAGCTGGAAATAGCTCAGCTGGTAATCCATCACCGCCGGCAGCTTTGGTGTTCCTTAGGTGCGTTATTACTATCCGAACTTCATTGGGGCGGGTGACGGGATGTTAATCCTGTCGTCAGGGATTAGCATCTCAGCATCTTCGTACTTCCATTTCGCCCTCTCTTTCTTTATCAGCTCCCGGTAGCACTCTCAAACAGCTCGCGTTGCCTCCGATCGCAGTGTGGGCCTGTGGGCAGCGTGCTCCCAGTGCTCGCGAGCAGATGTGAAAGTCAAGTGAGGAAGTTTCCGACGTCGAATTTTATGTGTATAGTTAGTTCAACGCACGTTCTTTGCTGTACGATAACGTATGCGCATCTTGACTGCGACAAGATAATGATCCAAGTCGATCGTAGTGTACATACGTCTAATATACTGGAAGCATGTACTCTGTCTAGCCCGATGTGATCGATTTAGTTTAGTAGTGGTAACTGGATTTTCCGATATTGTGACCAATCTCCTTTCCTTACCCACCCTGACATTGAAGTCGCCAATTATTTTGATATCATTCTACGCGCTCGCAGAAGTGATCTTTGATCACATCGTCTTTCTCTTCTGTTGGGCCGTGGGCACAAATCAACGAGATATTAAAAAATCTCGCTTTGAAGCGAATCACGGCAAGACGCGCGTCCACTGGAGTGAATGACAGGACTTGAAGACGCAGCATCTCTCCCACCATAAATACAACACCCAACCGAGAGGTAGCAAGGTCCAATGATTTTCTTACCTTGCCCCGTCGATTTCATTTCCTGGATGGCGGTGATGTCAGCCTGTACTTACTGCGAGGGCATAAACAAGCTGGGCAGCGTCATCTTTCTATGAAAGGTTCGGACATTACAGGTGCATGCCCTCAAATCATAGTCTGCAACGATACCATGTCTAATATATGACTCTGTTAAACCCATACAGACGTATCGAAGGACCTTGCAGTTGCTGCAATAACTTAGATGTTTAAGAAAGTAAGAAATAGGAGATATGTATGATGATTCCATTTAAAATTCTCATCAAGGTTTATTTCTAGGTATTTGTATGTTTCAACAGGTTATATTTTTGTAACACATTAGCAATGTGTTATGTTTTTATGTAGGCAATCATAGTAATGAAATGTGTAATCAACTGGTGGCAAAGTAATACAACTATGACTCTGTGGTAAATGTCGCCAACGGAGAGTAAAGCAGAGAACTTATATTAGACAGAGAAGGCCTAAATTAGGATGACGGTGTGAACTGTTAAAATCCATCAATTTTTTTGACCACTGCAATGGCGGCTGGGGAAATACGAGAGTCGGAAGTTAACAGAGCTGAGCGAAGACAAAATTTGTTTAACAGAATATGATTTCTAATAAATGTTAATTGTTTGGCTCGAATTTTAGATTTTGCTAAGATATAAATATAGCTTGTTGGAAACTTCTAAATAATTGATTGGATATGCAATTTGACTTTACTTACGCACATGATAGGAATGAGTCAATTGCGCTTAGATGTATGTATGCAAACATGTGCCATAAATAACTTTATTCACTTTCTGTTTTGCCGTTTTACATGATAAACTATATGAAATCTGATAAAAGACGAAAAAACTTAAGAAATGCCACTAATTGCTAGGCATAAAATGTGTATTTATCTAATGGAAATACAAACATTAATGCTACAACTCTAGGTGGGTTGATATGTCTTGCTACATTTTAATATCAAAATAAATGTGTTCATACTTATGCACGTATGTATGTACATATATATGTATGTATGTACATATGTGTATAGGAAATGTACTTATTTGATAAGCATATCAATCGTTATCATTCTTGAGTATAAACATACATACATATTTATATAAATATCCACAAATATGTACATACATACATACTCACAGATGCACATATGAACATATACTGCATTTGTACGTGCAATCATAAGTAACTAAAATGCCAACAAGTGCACATGTATCTAAATGAATTTACATAGCTATATCTATTTTTGTTGATATATGTGCATATATAATATTTGCCAGCATCATTTCATCCCTCCCCCAGCGTGACATTCTGAAAAATCTTCAACTACTACATACAACAACAAAAAATTCATTCATAATCGCACGAGTTACGTCCCCACCTACATAAGTGACGTCACACACGCTACCACCACCGCGTAGCGCAGCTCCACTAAAGTCAACAGCCAACCGGCCGGTACATTTTTTTTATTTATTTATTTATTTATTTTTATTTTTACCAATGAACGACGACAACGACAAGTGCAATGAGGCAACAACAACGACATTACCTAAAGAGGACAGCAGACGCAGCAGAAACAGCTGGTATAATAAGCTAGTTTAAGTATTTTTGTCAATGCAACTCTTTTTAGCAATTAGGCCAATATATTTCACAATCATATTAGTCAGCACATTTATTAAATTTAAGTATTTTGATTTTGATGATTTGCAGTACAGTTACCCAAACTCAGTATTGTAACGAGCAATTTTGTGGCGAAGACAAAGAAAATTGGCATTTTCTACAAAAGACCGTATATATGTATATATGTATGGCACATTTATTTATATACATTAGGGTGGTTCAAGATCGTATGGTAAAAACTCAAGTTTAATGTTAAAGCCAAGGGACCTCCCAATTCTTTTACATTTGATAAAGGAAGCGAGGAGCCAAAATTTCAAGGTCATAAGTCATTTGCAAGGCAGTGCTCAATGCTGTTGAAAAAAATGAAAATGGGAATTTTTCTACAATTTCTGAAAAAATGGCTAGACAAGTTAGGATACAAAAACCATTATTTATTTGGATATTTAAATGAGGTACCATTTGAAAAATTAGTACATTTTATAGTGAATATAAATAGTCAAAACTAAGTCTTTATATTTTGCCTTTGGAAGTGGACGGTTTCTGTACGCTTTCTAAAACGGTCTTCTTTGTTGGTTCAGTCGGAACTTGTTTTCGATTAGCCTCTACAATCTGCAGTAACAGCTGTTTTTCCTCCTCATCATTTGTTATGAGTTTGTTAAAATCTTGAAATAGTTTAACACCTCTTTCGGCGATGTCATTAACCACTTTGATTTTATTAACTGTATTTCTTGCCTCTTTAAACTCTGGCTTCTGTTATCATTCACCTGGGTGTTCGTTTAAAAAGCTTTGCTTAATGTTTAGCTTAGTAAACAACAACATTGTTCTACTATTAGCAAAATCTGCCAATTCACATTCATCAGTTAGTAAATCGGCATTTCCTCTAATCATCCTTACCGGTGCAGGAACAGACATCTTATTCACAATGCTCACTTTGTTTTCATGGCTCACTTTCTTGGAAAAAGGGATAATCCAACCAGTTTATCAGATAGATACCACAAATGTGACTGCAAGGTTTTTTTGATTTTTTTAGCTATCTCCTTATCAATTGCGCTGTATTTGCCAGCCTCTTTCCAAAACATTAGGTCATTGAAAGCTGCATTGGTGCTGATTGGAGCCTCTACCCAGTTTTTCACGTACAAAAGTGCTCCAAAACGGATAAGTCTGTCCAAATTTTCTTTCTCCTTGTTTGTGAGATGGTAAACTCCTTGACTTTGGAAAAGGTACAATTTATATGCATAAATAAGCTTAGCCATCCATCGAGCGTGATGTATAGCCCCAGGTACTCTCTAGTGCATTTTTTCAATTGGTTGCCCCAACACCAACACCGTCAGTTCAATAAGTTCGAGGTAGTCATCTCGTGGCTGGTCTTTCTTTCTAAGATGATGTAGCAAGGACTCGATAGCACTATTTTTTAACTCAGCTTCTCCCGCAGAAAAAATTAACGGTGTATGGTCTGATCGAACAACTTCATTCCATGATTCTTTCAACCTTTTAAATATGGAAATCACAGGAGAGCTTGAAGGTCCCAAACATAATGTAAACACCTTGCTCAAAATTATTTCCATTATGTGATGGCGACACGGCAACCATAGAAGTTCTTTGTTCAGCTGTTTTTCAATGAAAGTGCATACACCATTCTTGATACCAGTGTTGACGGCTGTTGTGTCAAAGCCCATTCCAATGACTTTATCATCGAGATCCCATTTCTTAAGAGTTTTAAGTACTGCACCTCCAGTTTTCGTACCTGTTGCACTAGCCAATTTTGACACCCCCAGCAGTTTCTCATTTCCATCAGCATAGGAAACTAGAACTGGTAGTCTATCCACTTTTTGTGAACCTAAAATGTCAGGCAAGATTTTGCTGTCCCAATGAACAACAATTGGTTCTTTTATGTCTTCTAAGTTGGACATCATCTCTGCAGAAAAATGTTGCCTTGCTGCTTCCCGTTTCCTTTTGACCGAACTTCTTGAAAGTGGCAATGCCGCCGGATCAGTGCCAAGTGCGGCGACAATAGGAATGATAAGCCTTACAGCCTCACGATTGGAAACTTTATTCCTGTCTAACGCTCCTGCCACATTCATATCAAAAAGGCACTTCTTAGCCTTTGGTGCAGAATCATCTTCGCCTTGCCACCTAAAACTTTTTCAAAATTTTTTTTGTACCATTTTCAGAACTGCTTTTGGCATTTGAACTATCACTTAAGTCAGCATCGGGTGGATTAATAGAAGAAGACGTAGATTTTGCAGCAGAAACCGACTTTTCTCTTCTCTTCTCTTCTTTTTCATATCTTTCTAGTGCTCTTTCTTGCTTTTTAATATATGTAGTCTTTGTCTTGAGATGAAATGATCATTTTTCTGTCAGTTCTTTGGTCAATTAAAAAATGTTTATCTTGCTGTATTTTCATTAGATTTAAAGCATCTGAATGGGCAATGTCAAAAAGCTTTTTGAGTTTGTCTACAAATGATTGCACGTTTGTTCTTTGTTTTTCTGTTTTTCTGCCTTTATTTTTCTTTAAAAGTAGCCACTGTGAATGCACACTTTCAAGTTTTTCAATCGAATCCTTGGCATGTTTGGTCGGGATTAGGGCTTTGCTACAAACTTCATTCAATTCTTCAACTGTGATATGACTGGCGTTCCTGACCGATTTTATTCCACTTAAGAAAAAATTAAATCTTAGCAAAACTTCTTTTGTTGTAGGAAGTTGGTTCTTCTTTGTTATAGGTTCTAAGTCCTTAACACCGATTAAGTAAACACTGTCTGCCTGACGCGTCTTGAGCGCACTCATTTTGATTGGAAACCTGAAATAAAAAAGGCATTAAATACCCGAAAGTAACAAATTTTTGAGGTTTTATAACTATTTTATGCTGAAAATGCTTAACATGTCTAATATCAAATGTATTGACGACAACACTTTTCTTAACTTCTGAATCCTTAAATTTATGAAAACTAAACCTTATTTAGCACTGCCTTCCATATGTTCAACAATGCTAAGATTTTGTATAGATTATTCTTTTGTTAGATGTAACGAAATTGAAGGGTCCCTAGGTCTCTAAACAAAACTTTAGTTTTTTTTGGACCACCCTAATATACATATGTATGTAAATATGTTGGTATGCAGCTTGTTTTAAAATCAATAAATCGCGATCTTTCGCACAAAAATTTAATATTTTTATTTGACTTTTACCAAGATAACCTGCTAAACTATAGCTTAGCTTGGCTATCCATTGGAATACTTGGTTAGAATATTGTAATTTTAAGCTTGATAGGAAAAAAGTGATAACTGAGTTAATTTTGGTAGTCTTATTTCGCTTTCATCTTAGATGTTGTCTGCCAAGGGAACGGGGAGCCTTGCTACATATGTACGTTTCTATTTATTTATGTAAGCATGTGTTTATTTGCATGATTATATAAATCATTTTTATCTACATACATACATATGTACATGCTTGGAATCGCCTAAGTGATCGACGATTTTACATATCTTTCCAACATTTATTTCAATTCTCAAGTATGCACAATATATCTGTGTGAATAAAAATGAACATTTTAGTTGAAAATAATGGTTATTTTTAAATTTTTTAGCTTTATTTTAATTTGTTTTCACTTTGCATTATTTAGTTTTACAGCTTTGAAAATTTCCTGCAACGAAAAGTAAAAAGGTTGAAACGGAAAAGGAAAAAAATATTAAATATCAGATATGTAGTAAAAAAAGGTATAACAAAATATATATAATTTAAATCAGAGTTACGAAACTGTCATAGTATAACAACATTTTCTCACACGACCTTATCAGTAGGGGAATTCAGGCGAGACACGATAATGTTTTAATCATGACTTACCGAACCGCCGAATTAGCAATATCGATTAGGCTGCTATTTTACCTGCTTTTTGAAACATAGCTAAATCCATCGTGATTATGTTAAATGTTTTAAAAAGCTAGACTGTGATGCATATCTGGTATCTGTGGAGAAACATTTAAAAAAAGGTAACGAAAGAGAAAGGCTGAAAAAAGAGAAAATCTGAAAAAAAGAGAAAAGCTGAAAAAGAAAAATAAAACGAGAAGAACATTGTTGGTCCCAAACATGCAATTTACATTTTTTTAAATTTACTATTCCGTTTCTGACTTCTTACGGCTATTAGTACTTCGCGCATCAACCACTTTGAGTTTTTAAATAAAAGGACGGTCATTATAAAATCTAAAAGTTTAAATTTGTGTTCTCCACATTCGCCAGAGGCTTGGAACCGGGAAAGACTTTCTCTGTTTTCTCTCTGAGGTGGACAACATTAGGCATTTTATACCAGTTATGTGCGCGTATTTTCGAAGAGATTACGGTACGAGACCCTCTGGAGAAGGCACAGTTAGAAAACTCTGTCTTCAGGATTTACAAGCCTCAAATCGCTGTCTTCCGTGAAGCTTTTCGCTCTAATCAGGGCTTCGGAGTGTTGTTTCAGATCTCCTTGAGTTTTCATCATGACCTTGGCGCATTCTTCGCATTTCAGTTTACACAGAACTTTCTGGTAAATACCATATCCTGTACCGCTTTACCCGTACCTCCGTCCTTTCTTTTACTACTTCGGCAAAATTTTCTTCAGGTATTTCAATGCCATCCAAGACAAGTCTTTCCGCTTCTGGTTCGCTAACTACCTGCTCAAGATGACAATCTTCGGGGGCTTAATTCAAATCTAAGTTAATATCATCATCATCTTCGCGTAAAATATTCATTGAAATTAACCGCGCTACAATATATTGTATGTCATGTACTGAGGGGTGGGTATTAATACCCTGACTCGCTCGGATTTTATAAAAAAAAATCCTCTAACGCGTCTTGATTAAGTTTACCCGACAAAATAAATTGTTAATCAGTGTTTTCGGCAAAAAGATCTTCTGAAAGGAATTGAATTGAATGAATTGTAACGCAAAAGCCTTCAATACATCTTACACGCGCACTATTTGGAAGTTTTAATCTTGCAGATTTCGCGTTATCTCCGCGTTTTATAGGGCATCTAAGAGGGTTATTTGTTTTTAATTTGTACAGTCTAACTCATCAAATAAATCGTTAAAAATTTTGACGAAAATTTGTGTCGGCTCAGCACACTTTACCACGTATTCAGAGTTGGCAAATAAATTTTGTCTTGATGCCATTTCGATACCAGCAGCTACCGAATTGCTCAGTACTTGTGTTGCGCGTGAAACGCTCATTTTCTCGAACGAATGTGGTCGAACATAGGCCTCACTCAATTTAGGACAGATTTTAAAATTAGGACTCAACTGATCTATATCAAACAATTTTTCGATAACTTTAAAACTAGCTATGCCATTAGCTGTAAGAATATCGTGTTTTAACAAAGTATTACGAATGGACTTAATAAGGTGTCAATAGTAATACTTGTAAAATATTTTACTGTTATCGTGTATGAAAAAGGGTGTGCCCTCTGAAATTTGTAGCGTGTTGGAAATATCTGTGTTACAGGGTCCTTGGTCACAAGTCAAGGCTTTGACGTTAAGTCCGATATTCTTAAGTGTAGTAATATTTTTTTTTGACGATCGGTAATAAGGTGTTCGCATGGAGACCGCTTTTGGAAATATAATACGAAAACAAACATTTCCATTTCGAACATAGGACTTTCGCCATGAAAAAACAACATTTATTTCCAATTTTTTTTTTCGCGTTAGTCTTCTCCAAGGTCTTCAAACCCATCAACTAGATCTCGACATTTATTGTAGGTTCAAATAATTATTTTGTGCACTATTTGGGCTAAGTTTTGAATGACATTGGCGTCGAAACCTGGTACAACGTACCGAATGGGGCGCCAACGCAATAGGGAAGTTTTATGCGGTAAGCAAAAACCGAGATCGTCACGCATAAACGTATAAACTTTTGAGGAAACATAATTAATGTTTTGCGCCAATGTCTTCTCTTCTTCGCTATATGGATACTGCTTAGTATTAACGATCATTTTAGCGAAATTAATAATATCTCTGCTGGCAGATTCATCTGCAATGATCACACGAGAATACAAATCAAAATACTTTTTTTCAAATTTTTATTTTCGTCCTCGAGATCATCAATTTTTTTGTTTAATTTTATCGCGTTACTCTGATAATAGCGAGCAGCCTGAGCAAATCGTTCGCGGCTGGTTGTGGCTTCAGAGTCTTCGAGATTTTCGTCAAAATTTACGCGACTTCTTTCATCCAAAATTCAATATTTTTCAAATTCTTTGAAGGTCATCCTCAGTTTTAAGAGCTTTTGCATATGTTTTTGTTACTGGCGGATAAACCCATTCAGAGCCAACACTAGGGGAGCGACTTCTATGCACTGACTCTAATTTTAAAGAGGGAAAAGCTCTATCTAGAAGCCTATATTTAGTGATTTATTGAACATCAAAGTGGCGTTGGCAAATAAAAAGGCTGTCAGAATTTGACGGCCCTCTGCATGCTATGGCCCAACTCTTTCGGGCATCATCATTTCTGGGGAATGCATACAAAATGCGTTTATCGTCCGAAACGCAGCTTTTCACGCAGCATTTCCGCTCTTTTGTTATGCCTGACCATTCGTGCTGCGGAAGTTCATCCTATCCCAATTAATAAAATTCTAACATTAATACTTTGGACTTGACAGAAAAAAGCGATAGCTCGAGAAATTATTTAGATGAATTCCCAGAGAAATGTGTATAATAGAAATTGCGAGAAATTGGAAAAAGTCCGTACTAGAATAGTTTATAAAATTGTGATCAAAAGTTTGAAATTTTTATGTAAATTATTTTTTAAATTTTTTGAGTTTCATATTATTTTGTACAAAGTCCTTAATTTTCAAATAACACTGAAATCAATAAGCTATATTTATGAAATACCGTAGCCTAAAATGCAAAAAGTCGTAACTAACAAATAACGATACTATTAGCAAAATTCAAAAGTTTTTCATTTCTAAATTACTCAAAGTTTTAGCTTCTGAAAATCTTGATTGATAAGTTAAAAAAAATTGAAACTTTGACTTACATCGATTTTGTTAAATAACCAACTATATTGCTAATAATACTATTTTATCATTAAAATTAAATAAAGAAAGGCAAAATTTTCAAAATGTTGCTATTATTTTTATGGACACAGTATGTATGTATGTACATATATATGTACTATGTACTATGTTGTGAATTTGCTCATCTTCGAAAAAAGCAAATTCCGAGTCGAATTCTGGGACATGCCCGATATATTCAGTGATTTTTACATTAGTACGTATTAAGTAATATAAAAGTTGCACTAATCAAGACGGTAATGTAATTATTTACTCACAAACTAAAACTTTGTGATCATAATTTATTTTCGGTTTTTACTTTTAAAACACAAAGGAAAACATTTATACATAATTAATCGCTTACGTTTAATAATTAATTGCTTCAAAATTAACGCAAACTATTTCGGACTTCAAAATCAGAGTAATACGAGTATTCAAACACTTCCTTACTGGGTTTACAACCAAAGCAGACTTGTGCATAATCACATGCATATTCACATACATGCATAAGTACATACATGCATACATAACACTTACCCAAGTTTAGGGGTGGAAGTAGTACCACTCTTGAGGTACTTGCACCCCACAGAATCCGCCTCAAAATGCCGAATGCAAACAAATGTGTCATGTTTACCGTAATTATTTAAAAATTCTAATTAGAAATCAATTGGTAAAATGATCAATCAAAACAAAAACGAAAGTTTATACATAAAACACCTGCAACCCCACAATGTACCTAATAACATAAATACTTTACATTCATTCTCTCTAAAATTGTATTTTTGCTCAACCGCTGTTAACTTTTGGTGACGGGTGGTTAAAATTACCGGATGGTAGGATAAAAAATACAGTTCCCCTCAAATTCACGGCACGAGATAAGGAATGAAGCGAGATGCTACTTCTCTGTCTATTATAAGTTCTCTGGTTTTAGGACAATTGAAAGAAGAGAAAACAAAATAAATAAAAAAGAAGACACTGCCAACATTGCAGCCGCTTATATTTCATGTTTATGATAATAAATTAAATTTTCAATATTGTCAAAATTACCAATAAGGATGGCATTGAAATCTATTTTATGTTTTTAACAATTATAGTCAATTATAATGTCTTAATGTGAAAATAATGTATGTAAGTCGATTTGTTTCCAATTCAATATTTTCTTTTGGTCTTTTTTAATTCACATATTTATATACGGTTTACAACTCAGCTAAGTTGTCAACTCAACGATTTTTTTGTATTACTGAAATGGAAACCATCATAAACAGGCGAGGACGAGAAGCGGATTTAATAAATACTCAGAATACGGAGAGCTTTTCATATAAGCATTGAGGGAAATGAATTAGATTATAAATAAAACATATATATTTCCCCGTTTAACTATTAAAAGTCATCCCACTAAACAAACATAAACACTTTATAATCTAATGGGAATTCAATGGCGCTTAATCATAGTAAAAAAAAAGAATGGCTGTACAGTTAATTACAGCTTTACTTTATGTAGCTCATTATGGGGCGTATTCATAAGCAAAATTAATTTGGTACTTACAGTTAGTGGAAGCGTTTTATACAGATAACCTTTTGATAATTATATCACAAGCTATAACTAACTTTAAGTATCAACTTAATTTTGAGCCAGAGTTTAAGCTCAGTTAAAACTGTTATATTCAATGACATTGCCAGTGATTTAAGTTACCTATATATATATACATATACAATAAAAAAAGTTTGTTTTATGGGGACAGGGAGCTTTTTAAAGTTCTAGCCATCCTGAGATTGCTCGATTTTCACGCACACTGCCACCATTTTGCTGTGGCCTGTATGACGCTGTTAATCTCTGCACGAACCCCTTCTCTGTCAGAACGCATTTAATTTCTCCGCAATAAAACTCTCCGCCGTTGTCACTATGTATAAAATAATTTGCTATGCTATAAAACAATTTGCACATCTATTTTTTTGTTTTCTTGCTAAATGATTCGCAAAATCGGCCTACAACATCAGTGGAGAAAAGATCTCCTGCTGTCGTAGCCTGTACTCTAGTGTCAAAAGGTAGACGATGCGCTTTGCGGAAAATATATGTTTCGCATATTTCTGGTTCCAGCTTAACTGTGATGTCCAGCTCCCTCCTGAGCATACCTCTTACGTGTCGCTTGTGATGGTTTAATAGCTGCATTGTACAGAGTTCCGCCTTTCTCGCGATTTCCGCACAGCACCGTTTTGCTATTTACCTTCAGCCCGCACTTGGTAGAAGCCAGTGGAAACTGTTGTTTCCATTTCTGTCTTGGGCTACTGTAAAGAGGTTCTTGATAATTTTTGGAACAGCATGAAATAGTTCCTTTCCCAATAGCTTTAAGAGCTTCTTTCCCAGCAGCTGTGATGATACGGAGACTTCGAAACTTTTGGAAGCTCGCAAACTGATTAGGACAATTCGTTACATGCTTTGTGCCTCCATTGTTTGGCTACATTGGTAACTAGGGCGTTGCTCTGAGGGGAGCTCTTTGACGGTCCTCTTTCAGTGATGAGCAGAGAATAAAATACTTTCGCGTAGTATGAAGATAGGATAGCAACTGAGTTACTTTATTCAGAGTATGGATAACAAGAGAATACAAAAGTAAAAAGAACGAAAATAATGTTGCCAGATTGATATTATTATCAATAATTTCCTTTAATAGCATATCTGACAGCATTCAGATACAAAAATACTAATTTAAATTATTTAATTAACTTAAGCCCCAGCTTCTCATTTAAAAATTTATTTTTGACAGCTGGAACGCCTTTACTAAGAGCATTAGCTAACATATCTACGGTATATATATTCCAGTTGGATTGAACCATCCTCTAGCTTTTCACGCGTGAAATTTATTTTAATGTCCACATGCTTTGTGTGTGGCGAAAAATTATTATTTCGAACAATGTGAATGTCGCCTTTGTTATCACAATGCAATGTTGTGGCTTCACTATAGCCAGGAATGAGTACCGCTCTTAACCGCCTTAACCACATCATCCAAGATTAACCAAAACTGCGTTAAGTTGCTCGTTCCAAATACAACTTGCCTATTTTAGGTCATAGAGCGACTTGACCAGACGACACACCCTACCAGTGCCATCATCGAAACCCTCAGGCTTCATGTCCACCTCCACGTGTAACTCACCATTAAGGAAAGCAGTCACAGCGGATGAACGGACAGATCGTATTTTGCCGCCATAGCAAACCAAAACCGTATGGAGTTATGCCTTACAACGGGAGCAAATGCCTCGGTGTAATTTATCCCCTCCCTCTGTGAACAGCCCTTGATTACAAGTCTCGCCTTGTATCGTACACCCACTTCGAAGCAATAACCTTTTTATTCACAGGTAGATTCGTGAGAAACCAAGTTTTATTCGATCTAAGCGAATCCATCTCTTCGTTCATAGCGTCTACCAAGCATCAGCCTCAGTGCTCTTAACCGCTTCATCGTAGCTAACAGGATCATCAACTTCAGAGATAGCACAGAACACTAGTTCCTTGTTTGTTTTTTCAGCAATGCGTTTAGAGCGACGAACACCAGCCTTTATCGCCGCAGACTCCATTTGATCATCTGAAGAATCATTACAAGGTGTGTCGTACTCACTTTCATAACCGCTCCCAAGTTCACTGAAATGTGATAATTCGAGCTCAACATCCTCCGCTGAATTGTTACTGCCACTGAGTAAATTATCGCTTTCAATGTCAATAACTAATTGACGGTAGTTAAAATCTGTAACATTGCTCGAAGATTCAAAAAAACAAACATCACAACTGGTCATAAATTTGCGATTCGACTTTCTATACAAACAGTATGCCTTTGCTTCATCACTGTATCCCACGAAAATACATTCATTCGACTTGGCATTGAACTTTGTTCTCTTCTGCTTTGGGGCATGCACCATGGCAGTATATTCAAAAATGCGCAAGTTCTTCAAATTCGGCTTTACACCTGATCACAGTTCCTCAGGACTTTTTCTGTTTTCACGACATGGAACACGATTAATCAACTACGCGGCTGTGTTTGCTGCTTCCGCCCAAAAAATGTTGTCGAGATCAGAATCAAACAACATACACCACACTCTCTCTATCAGTGTCCTATTCATGCGTTCAGCAACGCCGTTTTGCTCAGGAGTATAAGGATCCGTCTTTTGATGTATAAAATTGAAAACGGTTCATTACAGTATTCGGTACCATTGTCGGTTCTAAGAATTTCAATTTTGCGGCCACACTGATTTTACACCCTTTTAAACCCAGAATGTAGAAAATCCATATTCCCAACTTCCCTTTCCAAACACCATATCACAACTTTTATACGACTTAGGCTTGGACACACCAAACTAACACCCGAACATCTTCTCCTCGGCTCCCCTCCTCCGGTTTGCCAGTTTTGTGGAAGGCATCTCACAATCCCACACATCCTAGACCTTTGTCCAACACTAACCACCAAACGGAGTACCGCATTTGGAACTACGGTACCATCCACACTATTAAGTAATGTTACCAACGCCATTGTGATTAGCGTATACAATTATATGAAATATATTAATATATTAGAAAATATTTAAAAAAAAACATACATTTAGAATTAAGTCATTTTGTATTCAAAGCAATAAGCACCGAAGGCCCTAGCAGCTAGTGTAATAATAATAATAATAAATTTCTCGATCAAGTCAGGATTTCTCCAAATAGGTTTTGAAAATACTTTCCTGGAATAGTCGTCAATAAAAACCAGCAAATTCCTCACACCACTGAACGAACTTCTACTGATCGGACCCAAAACGCCGGAATGTACCAAGTCTATTAAGTTTTTGCACGCCCTTCATTTATCTTACTGACAGTAAATTTTCGCAGAGATTTGGCACGTATTCTACGTTCTCTACATTTGTGCTTTGTTTGTTTTTATTTGTATTCAATACTACTTAGTTAGTTTGACGTTTTCTATGCTTTCTATTTTAATCTTGTCTTTATTCGCCAAAATTACTTATTTATGTTGTGATTGCTTTTCTTCCACAAACAAGTGCCTATTATTTGTCATATGTGAAGTGGCACCCGAATCTATGTACCACACATTCTCATTGTTCTGCGAATACATACACATACTTGCCAGCAGCGAATTTGACTAAGTCGACGTTTTCGTTTGTTCAAATTTTCTGCTTTCTTGGCCCTCTCTTTTCCCATGTGCCCTTCCTGACCACTGCCGTACAACGAAATCGTTTCTTATTGGAATGCTTTGCATTTGGTTTTGTCTTTGATTTCTTTGTGTACAAGGCATTGCCGACGGACTCGTTATTATTGTCGAATTTCGTGTCTTTCAAAAGCAAACTCTTCACAGCATCGACCGTTAATTTAGCTTTGGAATTTTCCACGGCTATTACGAGTGCCTGGTAATCGTTCGGCAGTCCCGCAAGCATTAAAGATGCAACGACCTCCTCATCAATGCTCAAAGTAGAATTACGCACTTTAATAGATGTCATCACCATTTCATATGGTAGTCTGGCATAGAAGAAAAGTATTACAGTTTTATCTGCACTAGTCTTCTAAGCAGCTCAACTTTACGTGTAAGGCCGCTGTCCTCATACTGCGCCGTAGCTTCCGTCTCCTTCCAACAATTTTTTAGGACAAGGTACGAAACCGCGTTCCGCTTCCACACGTCAAAATTTTCTCGGCCACGTAGTCGCTCAATTGGAAAGTTTAATACACCGGTTGCCATTTTAAAAATTAATGCAAAGAGCCCTGTTTAGCAGAGAATAGAATACTTTCTCGTAGTATAGAGATAGAATAGCAACTGAGTTACTTTATTCAGAGTATGCATATCAAGAGAATACAAAAGTAAAAAGAACGAAAATAATGTTGCCAGATTGATATATTATCAATAATCAGCAATCCACTTTCTTTTTCAGGGTGGCCAATCTGCTTCGACAGTCAGAGGTTTGATGTGCTTCGCCAGTTCCATATTTTCGAAGAAAAAAATACTGTGAAACTATTAACTTTTTGGCTTTTGCAACTCGCATGAGCTGGGCCCCTTAACATGTTGGATGATTTACTCCGTTCAAAGAAGTTGTGTATTCTTTACTTAATTGATCTAACGTTTCTAGAAATGGATTAATAGCTAAGTGACTCAGAAGAGTTATAAGAAAAAAAAAGTAAGATTTATTATGGCGCGCAGCTTAATTGGCTGTCAAAAGGAGCAAAAAATAAACAAAGGGTGATATACAAACTTAAGAAGTGTTCGTTACGTTAAATTAGCCGGTAAAATAATTCAGAGAATAAGACGTCTTACTCTCTCAATGACAAAAGCATACTGCAGTTTTCGCAAACAGGAATTAATAAACATTTGCAAAGAAGCCCGCTTTTCAATCATTTTACTTATACAGTTGTTTTTTTTTTTGTTTTTTTGTTTTCCGTTTGTTCATTATTAAAGCGCTTCCTCATTCGTTAATAAATCACTCATATTTGTGATTTTGCAAACTTATAATATGTAATATCGAATTTGAATTAGCAACTTCCCTCCGAATGACAAGTTGGTACCAGAAATGAAAACGGAAATTTATCTTAAGTTTAACATTTTTGCTTCAACAAATAATGGTTTCTATCAAAATGGGCGCAACAACTCGATGCGATAAAACTAAAACTGGTTACGAATTTAAAGACTGAACTTCAGAATTTTTTTTCACAATTTGAAATAAGGGAAATCGAGTATATTCAGTCACCACGGATAATGGTAGGAATATGCTTAAAGCAGTAACCTTGCTAAACGATGCAATGGATATTGAAGACTATTCAAATGTATGTACTAGCGAGGAGGAAGAAGAAAATGGGGAAGGTGAAAACTAGGTTTAGGTTATACACCATTTATGTATGAATTGCTAGCTCTAAAGTTTAATTAAAATAATTTTTTTCATAACTGCAGAACATAACGTTGGGCCAAGGGACGCACTTTGTACAGTCAGTAAAGCGCACACTATCCAGATCGCTGTGAAAGATTTTATTAACACCGAAAACAAAATAATTAACCGGTTACATGGAGTTGTGTAGGGTCTGAGTTTAATATTTGTATTTTATTTTTATCTCCAGAAACGGTAGGATTAGCGAAACGTCGTTGGATGTTCCAACTAGGTGTAAGTCCACCTACGCAATGCTGAAACGAGTTTGTAAGTACAAAGCAGTAGACGATTTCAAAAATCAACTACTTGAAACCCATATTTGAGCTCACTCTTCAGCTGCAGAAAATGCAGCTATTACAGAGGGCTTCTATAAGGAGAGCTTAACACTGAAAGTAATTTTGAAGAACAAAAAGCGCTATATAATATCATAGATGGAAGAGGGTCAATTTTTTTTTTTTGATAATGATGTGCTACTTTCGGCACGCTTTAATTTTTTACCTGCAAAGTAACCCGATTAGTACCATTACATTTTCGTCAACAATTGTTGTCTTCCGATTCATTATTTCAAGACTTAAAACATATTTTTTTTATCATAATTGTTATGCAAAGGCTTATAAAATATAAGTCTCAAAATAATAGTTATCGATAACTTAAAAACAGTGTCTCACTCATAATTATTAACAAAAGACTTATATAACTCTTATCAAAATTAGGATGACTTTTTTAAAACTCAACGGTCAAACAATTAGTATACATGTACCTCACAAATACAAACAAAAGACTTTGTTAGATGTAACAAAAGTTGTTGCTTTAATTTAAAAAATGATAACTTGACTAAGTTAATATAAAGTGCATGGGGTAAATTAATGTAACAGGCTAGTCTGATCCAAATGGTTTGTGCGAATAAAACTAAAGTAATCCACTTTCTGAAATAAATTGGTGCTAGATGCATGTACCTCATAAATACAAACTAAGGACTGAATTAGATGTAACAAAAGTTTATGCTTTAGTTTAAAAATTGATAACTATATACTTAGTATATAAAATGCATAGCTTAAATTAATGTGTATAATAATAAAACTAAATTATTCCACTTTTTAACCCAACGTATCGCTAAACAAGTTTAGCATCTTCAGGGGCAATGTTTTCTTTTTCTGTCACAAACCATGAAAAACGAAAATCACAATATACATAAATAAAAATACTAATTCCAACACGTAAACATACATAAATATGTGGATTAAAAAGGGAAAAACTACAGATTGAATTAAGAAGAAATAATTTACATTATTTTGTCATTAAGAGACTAAAATTGTTAAAACCTTAAAATATGTACATCTCAATACCATCCTTATTGGTAATTTATTGTCATAAACATGAAAGGCCGCATTGTTGTCTGTCTCTTCTCCTTTGTTTATTGTTATTTCTGTTCTGTTTTGTGAAGTAATAATGTATGTCCGTTTGTTGTGATATGTTGTGATAAAAGCGATAAAGCCAATAAGAAGTCTTAGGACAATTGAAAGCAGAGAAAACAAAATAAATAAAAAAGAAGACACAGACAACATTGCAGCCGCCTATATATCATGTTTATGATAATAAATTACATTTTCAATATTTTCAAAATTACCAATATATGTTTGACTTACGCCCTTATAACGGTTTACAACTCAACTAAGTTGTCTATGATACAACTCAATCCAAACAATTTTTTTGTATTACTGAAATGTAAACCTTCATAAACAGGCGAGGACGAAAAGCGGATTTAATAAATACTCAGAATACGGAGAGCTTTTATGAGTTGGATTATAAATAAAACATAAATATCTCCCCGTTTAACTATTAAAAGTCATCCCACTTTACAAACATAAACACTTTATAATCTAATGGGAATCCAATGGCGCTTAACCATAGTTAAAAAAATGAGCTGTACAGTTAATTACTGCTTTACTGTATATAGCCCATTATGGGGTGTATTCATAAGCAAACTTAATTTGCTACTTAAAGTTAGTTGAAGCGTTTTAGACACTTAGCTTATTGAAAATTATAGCACAAGCTAAAACTAACTTTAAGTATCAACTTAATTTTGACTATGAATAAATTGATACAAATTTCAACGTAAACCGGTGAGCGTAACCTCACATCTTGTCTCAAGCAATCATCGCTGCCGCACTCTGAATGCCAAGGGCACTCTAGTATATTGAACAAGTTCTGCTCTATTCCGAGCAGCACGGACCGGTGTGCTTGGACATCGGTAAATGAAAGTAAGTTTATTACAAGAATTCCAAGCAGGGAGGAGTGGAAACCTGAGTTTCATACTCCACCTGATAGCATTGTCATCTATACAGAAGGCTCGAAACTCGATAATCTTGTAGGAGGGGGCGTTTTCTCACGAAACCCTCTCCTGCAAATTTCCTTTAGGTTACCAGATCACTGCAGCGTCTTCCAGGCTGAGGTCTCAGCTATCATGGAAGCGGTGAAGAAGATAGGGACCGGGATTGTAGGAAGAGACATCTTCATTTTTAGTGACAGCCAGACTGCAATCAGAGCTCTGAGCTCTTTCACGTTTAACTCGAATATCGCGCTGGACTGCCGCCGATCTCTACAGGAGATGGCTATGCCGAACAGACTGCACCTCATTTGGGTCCCTTGTCACCGGGACATAGAGGAAAACTGCATGGCAGATGAACTTGCAAGACAAGGTACGACCAAGCAGATTCTTCAGGATAATGAACCCATTGGTATGCCGTTTGCCACTTGCAAACTGCTACTCAGAGATTGTACATATGTATAAACAAGCTGACAATAGATGGAGGCAAAATACGACCTGTCGAACCTCAAGGCAGACGTGGCCTAAATGGGTTCGGAAACGGTCGCGCAGCGTTCCCTCTCTAAGAAGGGAAAACATTTCGAATGTGATCGGGGCTCTAACAGGGCACTGCCTGATAGGTATACATGCTGAAAGGTTGGGAGTGCCCTTGCGAAGATGCTGTAGGAGCTGCAAGAATGACGAGGAGGAAGAAACGATCTTGCATTTACTTTGTAAGTGTCCTGCACTGTGTAAAAGCAGAATGCGATATCTGGGATCACCGTTTCTGGATGACCTTAGTAAGGTTTCAAGCACCGAGGTAAATTGTCTGTTGAAGTTCATCGATGAGGCAAACTGGTTTGATAAGGGGTAATTTCTTTTTGCAAACGTGATCATTGATAATACAACAAATTCAATGGGAAACCATTCAAAACTTCGGTGGAAAAACGGATCATCAGACTTTCACTGATATAATAGAGGAATGTAAAACGATAAATTATTGGGCTATAATTTTCCGAAATCTATTTTTTCTACTACGATTTCAGGTTATTGCGGAAAAATTAATGCACATATCACAAGTTGAATGAGCTTTTTCTGAAAGCTGGTATCGTATTGAAAACTTTCAAGGCTGGAACATTTTCTTTCATATTTACAACGACACCTAGCCAACTTTTTCGCTCGATTTTGATATGCTGGACTATGCCTAGGTCGTCATATAACTCATCGTCTGACATACTTGCCGTCACAGGTATAAAGCCACACTCAGTTGTTTACACAATACCCTCGACAGAACCTTATATGCTATGCTGAGAAGACTGATTCCGCTGCAGTTGACTCATATTGCAGGTTCGCCCTCTTTGTGGATTAGGCAGAGTACTCTTAAATTCCAATTTGGCATACGTTCGTCCGACCATATTTTGCAAATGAGCTGGTGCATGCACTTGTGTCCCCAGACACCACACTTGAATAGCTCTGCTGCCAGCGGTCATGTTGTTTTTTAGCCGCGCTGAAATGGTATTTAAGTTTGAATTGCTTCTCCCCTCAAATTGGGCCACAGATAAAACATGTATAGAGTTTGGCGTATTTAAAATATATTAGCGAATTGCATTTTGACATCGCTATCACCATCCAATTTCATTAACCAAACCGACTGATATATCATACGATTCTCTATTAAATGAAGTTTGCTTGGTTGCGTGAGAATTTTTGTTGCCACTTCAGTGTCTTAACACTGCAACAAAATACATGATATTTTGTTATTAGCTCTATAGTTACGCCTTGTTCAATGTGCCTTGCACATGATTTAAAAAAAAATTATACTCAACAATCGTGGGAGTACTATCTACTTCCGGGATTAGAAAACCGAGATTATGGAATCTCTGGATTGTCATCCCTAGTATGTTTATTAACATACCGACTCCATTTCCCAATCGTAGTAACATCTGACGTTTGCGTGTCTGAACTTTGTTTTGACTTTTTTTATATGAACACTTGCTGTCTAAGGGCGAGCTTGCAATGCATTTTTAAGTTGAAATCTGAGCTAAACTTAAACCCAACTTATGTCGCGAAGATTAGTGACCGACTGCATCGAAAATCAATGTTTGTGAAAGTCAAGGTAATTTAAACTGTAAGAAAAATAAATTCGTACATTCATGTGCAATGTCTTTTAAGTAGACCCTTTGATTTCTCGATAAGCCATTTCTCGCAAGGGCCGCTTTTTCACGAACTAAGCCAACTAAAATTGGTTGTAGAGCACTAGCACATAAATATTTGGTTTTTTTCTGTGTAACCGCGTTGCAAAAGAACACTAGGTAGGATAGCAAAATGCATGTAAAGCAACTACACAACTCGGTAAAACGATATCCGACCTGAGATGTGAAGTGAAAAACTGCGTTATAGTGAATGAGCGCTAAGAAAATATATGGGAAATTTCAGTTTAACACCTAATTCCTTTTTATTGGCATAGTATGTTTAAATATGACAACCTAAAATTTTCTTAAATAGCACTAAAAAAATCTCATGTTTCATCAAAGATGCTAAAAGGATTGTTTGTGCAACTAAAGGAAATTTTACTCGTTACAACAAAACTGGAATTTCTCGTACAATTTGTGGTGTAGGGTAAATTAATTTTGAGAGAAGTTTGTCCATGGGAAAAATACCTGCCTGTCGAGGGACGACCGCTAATAGAAAAAACTTTTTCTATAACTATTGATGTTATTTGCCCCAGCGACGATTTGAACCCGAGACCCAATAATCTTAAAAAACGTAAGTGAACAGTAAAAACTTGTTTATTACACATTTCAACAAGCGCAGTTTGAATTCTATTGAATTTGAGAGAGTTGTCAAGATGGCATAATCTGGCAACCAGCACGGCCAGCACGCGGTAAATCTACTTTTTTGTTTTCTATTGACCTGCGACCGCTGCCGTGAACGTATCGCCCACTTTCGCCTCCCTTCGAAATATAACCCTTCCTTGCGTAAATATTTAATGCTGTTCCCAAAAGTAGTTACATGGTCCTTCGGCGTTAAACGGCAATTCCCGCCAAACGCTGTGTAAAGCAGATTTACTCCCTTAGCAACAGTAGGTTTGTTTACTATTTGTTTTTGTAAGTTATTGGCCTTCTCGCCTTTTAGGGGGTTGTGCTACCAGAGAACAATCAATAAATTTTGAAATTTGTTGTCGAACAACTAGCTTAAAATAAAGCGATTTAACTTTAAAACATTTTATTATGAAATATCCATACATATATACATATACATACATAATTTCTGGAAATACAGAAATAAATGTGTACATACATATGTATATTAAAATGCCCTTCGACTAGGCAATGCTTTATTAATTCATCAGTACTGAACATCAATTCATCACAATTTTGGAAAGAGCAACCTTCTGTTTTACTCATTATTTTCAAGGAACGTTCTGCGAAAATATAACGTTTATAAAAATAATCAAGTGATCCTAATTCACCTCTATATATCGGGTGTTTTTTTTAGGGGTATAGAACTTCGAATTGAAATAAAACACAAGAAAATCGTTTTAAGGTCCATCAATTTGGCTTTATTGGAAGGATAATTTTATGCCATTAATGTTTAAATATGATTTCGGGCATGTGGCCGCCGCGGCTGGCTCGAATAAAGCCAATTCTACAGGTCCAATTTTCAACCACTTTTTCGAGCATATGGGGCCGTATGTCGGCAATAACGCCACGAATGTTGGCTTCCAATTCCCCTTACGTTTCTGGTTTGTTGGCGTAGACGAGCGACTTCACATATCCCCAAAGAAAATAATCCAATGGTGTCAAATCACACGATCTTGGTGGCCAATTTACAGGTCCATTCCGCGAAACTATGCGCTCATCGAATGTTTCCTTCAATAAATCGATTGTGACGTGCGCTGTGTGGCATGTAGCGCCGTCTTGTTGGAACCACAACTCATCCACATTCATGCCATCCAATTCGGGAACAAAATAGTCGGTTATCATGGCTCTATACCGGTCTCCATTAACGGTAACTGACTCTCCAGCATTATTGCGGAAGAAGTATGGCCCAATGACTCCACCAGCCCATAGAGCACACCAAACAGTCAGTTTTTGTGGATGTAATGGCGTTTCAAGGGTCTCATGTGGATTCTCTTCACTCCAAATGCGGCAATTTTGCTTGTTGACGTAGCCATTCAACCAAAAATGAGCCTCATTACTGAACAAAATTTTGCGATGAAAATCAGCATCGAGATCAATCTCATTTTCGGCCCATACACCAAAATCACGACGCATTGCATGGTCTCGCGGCTTTAATTCTTGCACAAGCTGGATCTTGTAAGGTCGCAAGCCAAGATCTTTGCGCAAAATCTTCCATAAAGTTGATGGACAAAGCTCCAATTGCTGTGAACGGTGGCGAATCGATTCATTCGGGTCCTCTTCAACACTTTGCTCTACAGCGGCAATTGTTTCTTCGGTGCGCACTGTTCGACGTCTCTGCGGATGCGTATTATCACATAGAGTAAACGTAGTGCGAAAACGATCCATGGTTAACCGAATTAATTGCTCTGATGGACGATTATGTCGACCATAAAATTGACGGAGCTCGCGGTAAACTTCGCGAACTGAACCATTATTTTCGAAATAAATTTGCACGATTTGCAAGCGTTGTTCTTTTGTCAACCTGTTCATGATGAAATGGCAAACCAAACTGAACATAAATGACATTAGAGTTGCCAGATTTGACCACAAAATGCCAGTTTTATCTCTATTCGAAAAACAAACCTGTAAAAAAACACCCGATACTTTAGCAACGAAAACTAACTGTGCTGCATTTGCATGTAAACAATTTTCTTAGTGGCGTCGCTTCGAGCAAACCGATAACTAATTTTATTTTGCAAGAAATACCGGTAGAGGCGAACTTTTACGATAAGTATTTATACTGAATAGTTTATATAAATTAGTCAGCGAATTCTTACGTAAATAGATGTGCATTATATTATAACTTGTTGATAAATTTTTGAGGTTAATTTTTCTTTTTTCCAAGAGCACCCATGAGTGAGAACGGTGTATACGTTTAATTTCAACCCTGAAAGGCTCAACCGCAGGCAAAGCTTCACCTTAGATTGTCTACTGGTTATAACTTTTTACCTCGATTTATCCGAGCTAATAAAATAAAATCGACTATCCGTTTTTGATGTGAGTTTAATACTGACTTTATTCAATTACTTTTCTCGTTTTATTACTTGTCATTCTTTACAATATTCTTAGTTATATTTTTCATTATTTTGCGTTGCTTGCATATTCAGCTTAAGAAATACTTTGTGTTTAATTATCAGTGCAAGTGTGTAAGTGTGTTTCATTACCGGTAACATATTATGTTGGGAACGAAGCAGACTTAGTAAAATGCATATCAAAATTATTAGGAAAATTTAGTGTTGCGCATGTAAGCATTAAAATTATTTGTAAATTTAAAGGTGCGCTGGCAAAAGTTAAAATTATTTGGAAATTTAATGGTGCCCGAGTTACATATAAACACCTTCTCTTTAACACTTCTTACTCCAACTTTCCCCATTCTATTTCTATTTAATCACTCTCCGACTCTCCCACTTTCCAATACTTCCAATCTTCTCAATTATTTCCACTTGCTATTTTTTTTGTCTAACCTTTAATTATCATTGAAATTTTGGCAACCAAACATACTGGACGTATTCCTTAAGAGCCAAATAAATTTTTTGTAACAACAACAAATAACATCTTGTGCTTTAATAACATTTTAGAACTCGCGTGTAAAAGTTAAAATTATTTGGAATTTTAGTGTTGCGCGTGTAAGCATTAAAATTGTTTGTAAATTTAAAGGTGCGCTTGCAAAAGTTAAAATTATTTGGAAGTTTAATGGTGCGCGTGTAAGCACTAAAATTATTTGAAAATTGAATGGTGCCCGTGTAAAAGTTAAAATTATTTGGAGGAACGAATGTGACCCCAATAATTTTTAATCATTAATTTTCTTATATCTTTTATTTTCAGATAACTTCAATTTTTGATGCTATGATACCCCCACCGTTAGAATGAGGCTCCGACGAGATTACAATTTTCTACCTGTTTTTAATATGAATATTATGCACACTATTATAATACATATAGTAATAAATACATCGATACTAAAACTTATTGCTGTGTTTTTATTGTTGTGGTAAATAATTTGGTTTAAGTTTTCATTGTATTCTAATTGTTTCATAAAGATAGATTCCAGTTACATATATATTATTTAGTGAAAAGTTTACATTTTCTTGACTTTGGTTACAATATTCGGTAATATGATTTTATCGTATACTTTAATATTTAAATTTGTAAAGATTTTATTTAGAGTTTCTATTTTACAATTTTTAAATTTTATGACAAAATTTCCGCTTTATTACAATTGTGCGTAATGTTGAAATGAAAATTTTTAAATACTAGCACGCCTGGAAGTATCTCTATTACTTCTGTTTCTGTTAATGTGTTCATGGTGCATTTTGCCTTTTCATATTGTAAAATATTTCTTAAACAATCGTTATTTATTCTTATCATATTTTTTATTAGATTATTTTTTACATTTGTTTCAAACATGTTATTTTCTTTGTCAACTAATACTTCATTTATTTCTAGTGTAATAAATTAATTAAATAGATTTGGCATTGGTTCAAATTTTATCTTTGAATATTGATGTTCAGAATATTTAAGTATTTGAAGGATAATTATTAGGCTCTCATTGTGAAATGCGACAGATATCTTTATGTTCCTATAACTTTCGAAATCTGCTATGAGGTCTAGTTCCGTTTTGGTTAGAATATCTGAAGGAATAATTCCTAATTTACTGGAGAATATGATTTGTGAAATGTCGGTTATATGGTCTTTGAATATTGAAATATCGTTATTGAGTTGATAAATTTGGGTCATAAATGTCATTTTGCCTTCTAGGGTGTTAATTCTGTTTTGAAGTATTCTCTTGAAATCGTCTAAGTATTTTCCTATTTTATATTGTTGAACGTTTATGTGTCTGGTAATGTTTTGTATCTCCGATGAAATGAAGTTATTAATGTGTGTTAATTTGTTCGCGTTTTCCGTTAGGTTGACTTGATTGACCTGAAGTGACTTTAATCTATCTTCTATTTGTTTTTCGTCATCGCTGTCCATTGTACCTGCTATTAGTTTTAGTCTTTTTCCAATATGTAGGATTTTGTCGTAGTGCTTGATGGGTTTAAATTCGTCCAATTTTGTCGGCACATATCCACTATTGTTTGTCAGGTCTTGAACGTCCATTGTATTGGCAGTTACAGTTGTAAGAAATATTAACATTAATACATGGCCCATTACCTGAAAGAAAGGTGAGCATTTTTTATTAGATTTAATAGTCGGATTATCTCGATCTTCGCATTTTTTCTTTGGCTTAACGTGGGTTTTGTAATATATATGTTTTGTTCCAATACTTTTTATATGGTAATCATCAATCTTTTTAGCATCAACTTTGCGATATTTTCTGTGGTTTTTTCCACCTATTATTTCTTTAATAAAATTTGTTCCATCCTCTAGTTCAATATCTTCTCTTCCTTTATTTATCTATTTTATGTATTTTTTCTTTTTTTAACTACATCAAATCATGTATATGTTTATATTTATCTTGGTGTATTCTCCCATTAACAAAATCTATGGGGTTTTCTCCAGTTGTGCTATGGATCGTATTGTTGTAGAATCCTATGATTCTATTAATTTTTTCCTCGATATTTTCAGTTCTGGCTTTGTCGTCGTGTCTCAATAACCGCAAGTGTTCATTTATGGTGCTGTGTAATCTTTCTACATCTGCGTTGGATGTGTGATTACTATTTGAAGTATAATGAATATCTATGTTTTCGTCTGATAAAAACTGTTGCATAGGTATAGCCTTAAATCCGAGTTCATTTTCAACCATTATTTCCATAGGTGCCGATTATTTGTATTAATTTTGCTTTGAATTCCGTCCAAGATCAACCTTTTATCATAAATTCCATGGCAAATTTGGAGAATTTATGGATCATTGTCATAAATAGGGTTTTATTTAACGAGTAAAATACGTCTATATGTATGATCTCTCTGGGTTCTTTTGGCGTTTCAGTTATTTGCAAAGGTATCTTAAGCGGATTTCTAGCGTATTTTTCTAGATTACATATTTCAGTTGTTTATAAATCTTGCATCTTATGACTCTGAAGTTTTCGTTGTCTCCAAAGAGTTCATAGAAAGTATTTTCAAATACTTCATAAAAACTGTCATCAATTATGAACGCGTTTAACCTATTTTGGTCGAAATTATTTTTGAATAGGGTTACCGCGATTGCACGGTCCATTTCCTTAAACTCCAATTTTTTTCTTGTGTTTCTAAATACTTTCCTTGTTCTAATTCTTGTAGACCCATAAAAAATTTTCTTAATTATAATTTGGTGTCTGTAGAATAGAAGGCGAATTACTCTCAGCAATCTCCATTGTTCTTTCGTTTGTTTTTATTTCTGCAGTGTTGGCTTAAATTCTTGATAACGCATCTGCGTTTCCGTTTTTAGCTCCTTTTTTATATTTTATTTCGTAGTCAAATTCGGATAATTTAGTCTCCAATGAACCAATTTTGAATTGGGTTCTTTAAAAGAGAAGAGCCAAGTAAGTGTTTTACGATCTGTTTCTATTATGAATTTTCTATCAAAAAGATATGGCATAAAATATTTGGTAGCTCACACTATCGCGAGTAATTCTTTCTCGATGGTGCTATAATTGACTTCGTGCTCGTTTAGAGTTCAACTCGCGTAACATACTGGTCTATTGTTCTGACAAAGAACGGCGCCAAGAGCATAGTTGCTGGCGTCTGTATTTAGAGTAAATATTGTAGTGAAATCAGGATATACCAGTATAGGATCATTTGTGAGAATTCTCTTTAGATTTTCAAAACTTTGTTTGTACGAAAGATCATCGATGCTCATTTTTGCATATTTTTCAAATATCTTGTCATGGGTTTTGCCAAATGGGAATAATCCTTAACAAATTGCCTATAGTAACCTGTTAGCCCAAGAAATTGTTTTATTTGTTTCTGAGTTTTAGGAATTGAAAGTTAGCGACACAATCGACCTTTTAAGGGTTGTCCAGTTGGACTTTTAAATTCGCTTCTTCTAAGCACTGAAAAATCAATTTAAGCGATTGGACATGCTCATGGGGAAACGTCGAAAATATAATTATGTCATCTAGATAAACTAGGCAAATTTTACCTATATGATCTTTCAACACGTTGTTTATAAGCGTTGGAAGGTCCTTAAAAACTCGTAATGATCCCCTTCGACCGAAAAAGCAGTTTTGTGCATATCTTCTTCATCGACTTCGATTCGGTAGAATCCTTTCGCCAGGTCCAGTGTTGTGAAATACAAACTCTTTCCCAATTTGTCCATGTTCGGTATCCAATATCTATCGTCAACTGTCGCTTCGTTGTTTTCGATAGTCCACAACCAATCTCAATTTTTTCTTTCCGCTAGCATCTTCCTTTTTTGGGACGATCCATATTGGTGCGGAATATGGCAAATTGCTAGGGCGGTTTATTCCACTTACGAGCATTTCTTGAATCTGCTTTCGTACTTCCTCTTTGTGTATATATGGATACCGGTATGATTTTGCATAAATGGGGATATTGTTGTGTGCATTTATCTTATGTTTTATCGCGTTAGTAAATGTTAAATTCGAGTCTGGGTGGTAGAACGTATTTTTTTGCTTTTTAATTAGTTTTAATATCTCATACTCCTCTTCTGAATTCATATGAGAAGTTCGAATTTATTGAAGAATAGGTTCTGTTTGTTGGTATTCTTCGTTAAAAATCCAAAAGTTTTTGGCATTCTCCAAAGTTGTGTCGGATGCATTAAGATGTATTAGCTGGTGATTATTTGAAGTTCTTTGACAATGTTGCTGATCATTTTTTTATGTCTGATGATCTTCATATTCATATCGTGCTTGAATTTTCTGTCGTCATGATTGAGTAAATAAGTAAAGAGGAAGGAAACCAAAAACAAAAAAAAAGTGTTTTCAAATAATTTTATGTTATTCTACTGTATTTTCTTTTTCTTTCTTTTTTTCTCTGATTAAGATTTTTAATCTAATATACGGGCACATGGAAGTTTATACATATAAAACAAAACAAAAAAATACGTATATATATCTAAATATTAGCTATCTTTAACTTCTCCGAATAGTCTCTTTGTTGTCATCTAGGTTATTACTCTTGACTTTTTTTTGTTGTTATTGTAGAGGTTGTTGTTGATCCTTGTTATACATAGCTGTAGTTGTTGGTTACTGTTGGTCTTTGTTATAGTTGTAGTTGTTGATTATAGTTGTTATCGTTGGCCCTTGTTATAGCTGGGTATTTTTTCTTGTTTTAGGAGTGTTCCCTCAGTTTATATTTATATTTTTTTTAACTTTAAAGGATTTGTGATCCTCTTTTTTGGTGGTTAAAATTTTGCTTGATTTCCAAAAAGATTTTGTACTTTCTTTATGTTGTTTTCAGTTTTTAGTTTTTTCCTTTCTTTTATTTTTTATTTTTTAAATAAAAATGCTATTTTTTTTCTAATTAAAAAAAAATGGCTTAGGGTTCGCTTTTGAAAATGTTTCTTAAAACGTTTGTTTCTTTAATTTGCACTAGTCGCAATTCAAAACATTTTTTTCCAGAAGAAAGTTCACTTTATAATTTCTTTAAAATCTTTATTTTAGAGTTAAAATTTTCTTTAAAGTGTTTTCCTTGTTATTATTTTTATTTTTGGCCTTATATTTATGAATCGTCTGTATAATTTATAGAGCTTGAGTCCAGGTTTGTATTTAGGGAATAATATGAGAAAACAACAATTTTCAAAGTGGTAGAAGTGATAGCTGCTATTTCGGAGATCACCACATCTCCTCATCAGACTTATTTCTTTCTAGACTTTACTTGGCTTTGAACCATGGTACACGGAGTTGCTAGGCGAGCACGCAACCACTCAGCCACGCTAACCGTGTGAAAATTGCTTGTTTTCCTTTTTATTTTTATATAAATTCTTTTATTTAAAGAATTTTCTCTTAGGGTTCACTTTTAATATGTTCTTAAAATGTTTTTTCTTTTAATTTGCACTAGTCACAATTCAAAACATTTGTTTCCCCAGAAGTAAGTTCACTTTATGATTCCTTTTAAATCTTTATTTATGAGTTAAAATTTTCTTTAAAGTGTTTTCCTTTTTATTTTTATATAAATTCTTTTATTTAAAGAATTTTCCCTTAGGGTTCACTTTTAATATGTTTCTTAAACGTTTGCAAAATTACTTCACTATTTTAATTAATCATTTCCCAAAGAAAAGGTTAGGATTCGTTCCGCGTTAACTGTTAAAACGAATAAAAGATACTGAATTGGTCCTTTCCGCGGATTCTACCGACTGCGCCACTTTTTACATCGGTTTATCCGAGCTAATAAAATAAAAACGACCATCCGTTTTTGATGTGAGTTTAATACTGACTTTATTCAATTTCTTTTCTAGTTTTATTACATACTTGTCGTTCTTTACAATATTCTTAGTTGTGTTTTTCATTATTTTGCGTTGCTTGCATATGCTTAATTATTAGTGTAGGTTGAAATTATTTCAGAAATTTAGTGTTGCAAACCATTTTGCCTCGCTGATGAACTTCAACAGACAATTTACCTCGGTGCTTGAAACCTCACTAAGGTCATCCAAAAACGGTGATCCCAGATATCGCATTCTGCTTTTACACAGTGCGGGACACTTACACAGTAAATGCAAGATCGTTTCCTCCTCCTCGTCGTTCTTGCAGCTCCTACAGCATCTTCGGAAGGGTACTCCCAACCTTTCAGCATGTTTCCCTATCAGACAGTGCCCTGTTAGAGCCCCGATGACGTTGGAAATGTTTTCCCTACTTAAAGAGAGAACGCTGCGCGACCGTTTCCGGTCCCATTTAGGCCACATCTGCCTTGAGGTTCGACAGGTCGTATTTTGCCTCCATCTATTGTCAGCTTGCTTATATGTACAATCTCTGAGTAGCAGTTTGCAAGTGGCAAACGGCATACCAATGCGTTCTTTATCTTGAAGAATCTGCTTGGTCGTACCTTGTCTTGCAAGTTCGTCTGCCATGCAGTTTCCCTCTATGTCCCGGTGACCAGGGATCCAAATGAGGTACAGTCTGTTCTGCTTGGCCATCTCCTGCAGAGATAGTCGGCAGTCCAGCGCGATGTTAGAGTTAAAAGTGAAAGAGCTCAGAGCTCTGATTGCAGCCTGGCTGTCACTAAGAATGAAGATGTCTCTTCCTATAATCCCGGTCCCAATCTTCTCTACCGCCTCCCTGATAGCTGAGACCTCAGCCTGGAAGACGCTGCAGTGATCTGGTAACCTAAAGGAAATTTGCAGGAGAGGGTTTCGTGAGAAAACGCCTCCTTCTACCTTATTATCGAGTTTCGAGCCATCTGTATAGATGACAATGCTATCAGGTGGAGTATGAAACTCAAGTTTCCACTCCTCCCTGCTTGGAATACGTGTAATAAAATTACTTTCAGAAACCGATGTCAAGGCGCACCGATCCGTGCTGCTCGGAATAGAGCAGAACTTATTCAAAATACAAGTGTGCCCTTGGCTTTCAGGGTGCCACTGGGATGTCTCTCTTAGTCGCAAAGCAGTCATCGCTGCCATTTGTTGTCCAACCAAATCTAAAGGAATAAGGTCTAAAATGACGTTCAAGGCCTCATTTGGAGTAGTTCTGAGCGCCGCACTTATGCAGATCATACTAGATCTTTGCACCTTGGTGAGTAGTCTAAGGTTACCCTCTTTTTCTAATGCAGGCCACCACACGATCACCCCATATAGGAGTATTGGTCTGACGACCGCTGTGAAAATCCATCGACAGATCCGGGGATTTAGCCCCCATTTCTTGCCTATGGCTCTCTTACATGTGTAGAGGGCTACAGAAGCCTTCTCATGACGTTGAACTAGATTCTCCTTCCAGCTCAACTTCCTATCTAAAATAACGCCTAGAAATTTGGCACTTGTAGAAAGACTTAACCGGGTACCGTTTAGTACCGGTGGAGTCACAGAAGGCACTTTATACTTTCTCGTGAAAAGTACAAGTTCCACTTTACTTGAGCTGACCCTGAGCCCGCAATGGGTGGACCACTTGGATACCTCCCGAAGCGCTCGTTGCATCAGCTCGCATAATGTCTGCGGAAACTTTCCCCTGATTGCAATCGCGACGTCATCGGCTTACGCGACGACTTTTGCGCCACCCCATGCCGTATCTCGCAGTAGCGTATTTACGGTGAGGTTCCATAGGAGTGGGGATAGGACGCCTCCTTGTGGCGTCCCCCTCGACACGTGCCGTGACAATTCGCTCGCACCCAGCTTAGCCCTTACTACTCTGCAACAGAGTAGCTGGCCGATAAAGTCAACCAGTGAGTGTTCAACCCCTAGATCCCTAACGGCGCCAGTTATAGCTTCTGCAAATACGTTATTAAAGGCGCCTTCAATGTCCAGGAAGGCTACAAGACAGAATTCCTTAACGCTGAGAGACTTCTCAATATAGCCGACCAAGCTATGGAGTGCAGTCTCAGTAGATTTGCCTTTGCGGTAGGCATGTTGGTCATTGGACAGTAGTCTACTGTCGATGGTATCGGACAGGTAGCTACTAATAATCCTTTCAAGTGCCTTAAGAGCAAAGGATGATAGACTGATAGGCCTAAGATCCTTTGGATTAGTGTGTGAGGCCTTACCGGCTTTAGGAGTAAAGACAGCCGTGACACTTCTCCATGTCAACGGTATGTGATTTAGTTTGAAACAGGCCCTGAAAATCGTAGAGCCATTTTGCAGACAGCTCCAGTGTCTTAATTAGCTGGGCAGGTATTATCCCATCCGGCCCAGCAGATTTGTATGGATTAAAGCTTTGGATAGCCCATTTAACCTTTTCTTCCGAACCCGGTATGTTAACGGGGTTTGAGGAGATGAGCGGAGGTGTTCCTTCCTCCGCAATTGTACTACCAGGGAAATGGGTATCTAATAACAATTCAAGGGTTTCCTTTCCCGTTGAGGTCCAGGAACCGTCTTGCTTTTGCAAGAAACCTATCGGGTTAGGGGAGCCTGAGAGAATCTTCCTTAGCCTGGCTGTCTCGGAAGCACCCTCGATACCGCCGCAGAAGTTTCTCCACGAGGATCTCTTTGCCTCCCTTAAAGCTTTTTTATAGGTCTGAAGAGACTTTTTGTACTCTAGCCATACCAGCTCGAGACTAAGTCTCTTGGCTTTGTTGAAGTTTTTCCTACAAGATTTTCGTAGTGAGTCCAACTCGCGTGACCACCAATGGGGTTTACATTTGCACCACTGTTTTGGTTCAGGGCAAGCCTGATTTAGGGCATTTGAGCAGGTCAGCGTAAAAACGTCCACCATGTTCTCTAGATCCCCGATACAATTAGGTTCAATAAGAGGTTCGCTGTTTAGCCTATCCTGAAATAACATTTTGTAAGAGCACCAATCTGTGTTTTTTAGGTTTTTTCGCACCTTTGGCCTGGTAATAGAAAAGTTCAATACGATTTCAATATAACGATGATCAGAGAAGGAGTGTTCATCTAGAACCCTCCAACTCTCGATCAATTCAGATAGACTATCACTGCATAGAGTTATATATAAAACTTCTTTACGATTGCTAGTAATGAAGGTGGGATCCCTACCTTTGTTGCATATAAGTAGGTTAGTAGTTAGAAGGTAGTTGAAGAGTAACTCACCTCGATCATTGATGTCCGTGCCCCCCCAGTTGACATGGTGAGCATTTGCGTCGCTGCCGACCAACATGTGTCCGCTCTCAAATTTGGACACTAAGTTCCGCACCATAGAGGGAGGGGGGTACTCGGCTTCGTACGGCATGTAAGCCGATGCCAGCACCAGTGACATTCCCCCTATCTCCGCAAGAATTGCCGTGACGTCACCATCACTGTAATTAGGTAAAAGAAAGATATTTAAATCTGCTTTAGCCAGAATGCAGGCTTTAGATCGATGGAGGTTTATCTGCAGAATTCTCATGCGAGAAAACCGCTGCCTCCCCTCCAGCCACGACGGTGACATCAGCCTCGCTCTCTCCGTCGCTGAGCAGCAGCTCCTCCTCCGCAAACATCCTGTGCATTGTTGGTGCAAAGTTTGTCTGAGAGGAGACGCTGCCTTCAGCGTCGGAGAGTTCCGGTTCCGGCTCCGGTTCGGGTGCCTCAATGTCCACGTCCATTGCTGTCCATTGGTACACCTTAATGATGACCTCATCGAGGCCATAGCAGACGCGGCCTTGCCTCTTCTCAAGGAGTCCGCGACCCGGACGACCCTCCAATCACTTGTTGGGAGGGCCGGGTTCATCACCTGAAGCATCTTTAGGATGCTTTCCGGTGCCGATGGTGTCACCGGAACCCATGCCCTCGCCCGGGGTCTGACTGGAATGTCCTTCCAGTCTACCACCTCCAACTTAGCCCCTGGGTAGACAGGGCCCACCTTTGCAACGGCGGCCTTATACAGCGCCACCGATCTCAGGTCCTCACAGGCGACCACCTTGATGTGGCCCTGGTACCAACCAGCGTCCGTACAGGCAGGGGGGGTTCCAGGGTTCTCCAGCAGAACGTCAAAGATGACGTTCGCCAGAGCTGCCTTCACCCACCCCACCTCCACTGGTCCTTTGGTATGGACCCGAGCTCGTTGCCTCGGTCCAGGACCCCAATAAGGATCCTGTCCTTCGCAACCTCGGCAAAGCTAGGCCTGCCCACCCACGAGTGCGGCCGGATTCTTTTAGAGGCCGGAGTTTGTTCCTCCGCTGATTTTTGTCGCTTTGACGGAGGCACCCGGTTTTCCACCGAAGCCCCAGTGACCCGGAAGTTAGGCAGCAGGGCTTTTGCCCTTTCCACCGCTTCCTTCGCGCTCTGGGACAACGTTTCCAACGGGACCCCGTCATATCTTTTTAACGTCTTCGCGGCCTTACGCTTGTCAGCGAATTTGAACCGCTCCGACTCCAACATCAGAGGGGCGTGGCTCGTAGTTTCCATCGCTGCCACGCCCTCTATACTATCTTGTGCGGCTACTTGTCGCCTTAGTCCACTCGGGCCAGGCCGTGAGACCGTTGCCTTCGCGAGACTAGGCTTCGCAGCCGCGCCGGTGTTTGACGGGCCCCTAGTGCCTAGTGCCACGGAGGGATCTGCCGTTTCCAGCACAATCCCCGCAGCTTTGCTGGTGCTAGGCCCCGCCATAACACCCGAAGTCACGGGCCGGCGTGCAACACTCACATCCAGCCCGGAAGAGCTCCTATCGGAGCGAAGCGGCGCGTTAGGCGCTTGCGCCTGCTCATTCCTACCCCGAGATGGGGAAGAAGAATTTTTCATGGTTGCCTTACCCCGAGATAGGGAAGACAATTTTTTTGTGTTTTTTGTTGTTGTTGTTGCTTTGTTTTTATTTGTATTCATCTTGGTCGTACGACCACCTGCTCGACGAGGCAAGCGCAGCGGTCTAGAAATATTGAGGGGGAAAATGGGTGGTACACCACGACAGCGCCCCTTGCCGCGGTAAGGCCAAACTTACTCCCTGAGGTGGCCCGGTGTCAGGGAGGCGCCGTTAAAATACAGCCGGAATTTAAACCCCCTGGCTGCAAACCGACCAATGGGCACGGTGACGCTTGACACCCTGGATTAGGGGGGGGGGGGGGGGGGTTAGCTAGAGAGGAAGGAGAGCTGGGAGATACTAGGAGGGATACAAGGTATGCGGACCAGAGAGATGTTGGTACGGTAATCTCCACATAAGAATCCGTGCAAGAACGAATCCTACACTGATTCTTATATGGAGCCTCCCTCTTAGTTCGTGGTGGCATGGAAAACCTCGAAAGGAACAGCCATGCCAACACTTAAGCCTCATCCCCACGCCAAGGAGACCAACGATGATGAGGAAAGGTGTGATTGCAAAAGTTAAAATTATTTGGAAATTTAATGGTGCGTGTGTAAAAGTTAAAATTATTTGGAAGTTTAATGGTGCGCGTGTAAGCACTAAATTTTTTTGGAAATTCAATGGTGCGCTTGCAAAAGTTAAAATTATTTGGAAGTTTAATGGTGCGCGTGTAAGCACTAAAATTATTTGAAAATTTAATAGTGCGCGTGTAAAAGTTAAAATTATTTGGAGGAACGGATGTGACCCAAATAATTTTTAATCATTAATTTGCTTATTTCTTTTATTTTCAGATAACTTCAATTGTTGATGCTATAATAGTTACACTCAAGAATGATAGAAAACCAGATTACGACAACGCAGCGTACACGTCACAGCGGTTGCTGCCACAGGAATAGCGAGAAGAAAAGGAAGGTGATAACTGCACTTGGGCGTTTTATTTTCGCTGCAACTGCTACAATACAAAGCTCGGCACTTCATATTTATTATTCTGTGTTTAACATTTTATAAAAATCTCTCAAAACTCAGAAAAATCAACTTTTTAAGAGCAAGTCGTGACGTCAATCCTTCAAACGAGGCAATCTCTGCATCGTGGGTTATATTGTGGTTTCAATATTTCACTGCGCATATACATAAGTATATTGATCACACACACATTATACATACATACATATATACAACCCATCTATTGCATGTACATACATACATATGTACATATGTACACAATACCCTCTTCCCTAAACCCAAATACTATACTTATGTAAATACTTAGCATATGTACTATAGCCAGTTAGGCGACATTGCGCAGCCAAAAACACGCGCATGCCAGTAGCGATCGAACGCAATCTGCGCAATCAAACTAAGCAGCAGAACAGCGAAGAGAAACAGCAAGTCGCCAAGTTGACGGGGGCGAGGGAGATCAGCGAATACACCAAAAGAGTAGCAACAACAACAACATGGCCCAGCAGCCAGCAGCAAGGGAAGTCGAAGATGTAGGCGATTTTGTTAGCCGACGGTGTGTACCTGGGGTGGTGGTAGAGCGTTCGGTGACATAGAGGATGATATACTTTCCGGCGGACACAATATACAGTCCACTATAAACTCAATGGCTCAAGTAGAATCTGCCCTAGAATGCGCAGCAATTCTAAAATCAGTACAAAATTCAGAAGATTCGAATATCATATATCAAAATGCAATTCGGCGAGACCTCCTTCTGTCACATTTACTCGTAGCCAAAAGTAAGTTGGCCGCCCTACAAACAGGCTGCCTCTCTAGATTAGAGCTCTGCGGAGCCGTTTTACTCTCAAAACTGGTTAATCCAATTCGCTCCCAACGAAACTGACAATCTGGTCCGACTCCTCAATTGTTTTGGTATGGTTACGAAAAACACCACACACTTGGAAAACGTATTTCGTCAAAATAATCACGCTTATTCTCCAAAATGTTAGCAACGTCAAATGGCGGCACATGCCCATTGCAGATACCACATCTGATCTAAGTGTCTGTCAGCATCTGTCGCCTCCAGAGCAATGACGCGTGGAATCCCTCCATATGTAATTGCCAGGTATTTGCGTTTATGTATTGACTACTAGAAAAATCTCGGAAACGTCCATTCCCATCCTCACTTACCCTAACCCACGAGGAGATAAACCAGCCAAAATTGCTTGTCATTATCCACACTCAACGAAAATATAATTTACTTAGCGCATCTTGACACTGACACTGACCCCAATGCTGAATAAATCCGAAATTCTTAGTGTGAATGGCCGCTTAATATATGCCGCGTTTAGCTACAATGAGCGCCACCATATTATTATTCCCGAAAACTCGAAGTTTTGTTTTCCTTTACTACACTACCTTCCACGACGACAAAAGTTTGATGGTTCGGATGGTACAGCAAGAGCTCTACACCCTCTAAAAACAGCTAAAGGTTATACATCACTTATTCAGTATTCATTGGAACAACGAATATTTAAAGGAACCACAAGGAGGGAGATCCATTGATCATTAAGGATGATATTCTGCCTCCAAATGAGTGGAGACTCAGCCGCGTTACAACTCTTCCCCCGGGCTCGGATAATAATGTCCGCGGGGCGACATCTGCATCTATCCTATCCATGGCTCTAATTAAGTCTTCGATCTTTTCTTATTCTCTCTCCACAGGTGGTCAAGGATCCAGATGGACTTCAATAAATGGCGTCAATGCTGCCGGTTCCAGTCATTGCGTTTTTGTAACGCGTTCAAGGCGATGACGTCCGACGGGCGGTATGAGTCAGTGCGGATCCATCGTTATTGCGTCAACTGTCTGGCAACGTAGCACTCTACCGGCACATGTGACTAAACGGGCAGCTGCCACAAGTGTGAAGAGACCCACCATACCATGTTGCACGCCTCCACCGGAGCGCTATCGCCATACTGAACCGCAGTCCACGACCCGTCGTACCAAAGCGATGGTTACCAGCCATCTAGGCGCCACCCGACAGACACTCGGTAGCTGTTTCAGCCAAGACCCAGCAAACCAAGCCTCTGGCCGTAATGCCGTGCAACGCCGCTTTCGGCGGCTCTTCACTAAGTCGATACGAACACTAGAGCAATTGCGAGAGCTACTTCAGCTAGGGCCGGTGCATGTTGAGGACACGATGAATTTGAAAGACTTGTAAGATGGCGCTATCTGGCAACCGCGTTAAAATTGTGGCTGTATTAGCCTCAAACAGCCAGCACGGGGTGACCTGCAACAGCCGCCGTGAACGCATCACCCGCGTTTGCCTCCCTTCGTATTCTAGCCCATCCGGCTCCATTACTGCGCAACTTCTCTGCGCTTTTAGAAACTCGATGTTTGGCATATTTAAATACTTAAACTATATCAGAAATTTCATGATAAATTAATCTTGTTATATTGAATATTAAACTAAACCCCTTCTACTCGACGCACCTTGCGTATGTATTTATCGCTACCCCCAAAAGTAGCAATGCAATAGTTGATAAAGCGATAGCAAGCAAACTTCTAACGCGCGGTCGGTCAAGCCAACGCTAACGAGAACGTTGTGCGTAGGTCCCCCTCAAAGCCCAATATCACCAACTTAAAGGGAGTTTACAGGCAGCTTTTAGTTGAATGCAACAATCAGCTAGTGTAAGCGGACTTTCAACTAATCGCTTTGAGCAAAGTTGGTTGCTAGCCCACTGGGAGCCCGTTCCACGTTTATTTCGTGAAACCCTGAGTTTGTGTACATTCTGCACACATACTAAAATTAAATTGATTGAAATACTAATTAAATTGATTGAAATACTAAAAATGAATAAAAATAGAGTGCAAAGTTTTTTGGAGTACTACGAGCAACACCCGTGTTTATGGAATCCTTGCCACAAGTTGTACAGAAACCATTCATTTCAAACAACGGCCTTAAATTCAATGATCGAGGAGTTGCAGCTCAATTTTTTGATTGACGAAGTAAAAACTAAAAAGAAAAGCTAAGCCCGCCTCATGTAAACCCCTTTATCTTAAACTAAACTTAGCAAGCAAGCGAGATGTGGCACGTGAAGACCGCTAAAATCCGGTTCACATAAGACGTCGGCGTTGGCTTCGACAAAGACTGTTCTCATTATCATCACCAAAGCGGAAAAATTTTAGCGAATATATAACTTAGGATATGGGTTGAGCGAATTCAGGTTGTGGATGAACACAGGGGACCGTGTGTGCCTAGCCACTCCCACATTAAGACCATAGTGCGCGATGATGAATCTGAACCTTCAAGAGGTGGCCCTGTTTTCACACTATGGATCTAGACAAGGAGGGTGTCGAGCCTACCCTCTCCCCATAATCCAGGATTTTATGCGTCACCGTCCCCACTGTATGGTTTGTTGTCAGGGGGCCTTTCCGCATGATCAACTGACGGAGGAACAAAAAGCCTCCCTAAGGTGGGATATGGAAGTCTTCGCCACGAGCAGCAAGTGTGTAGACAAACCACCCGCCAACCCCAATCCCCGGAAGGACCGCGTCTCCAAGAGACAGAGATCTCAAAAAGACACCTCGAGTCTACCCAAGAGGAATAAGGCTGTCGCTCGCTCCCTCTAGCCGTCAGTTGAGGCTTGTCTCTTCCGCCAGGCCGTTTAGTGAAGTTGGCAAAGTGCATCTAACGCTGGCTGTTTTGGATAAAGAACATCCAGACGGTCACATACGGGCGGACTTCCAGTTGTCCGTGCTTATGGGTCTATTCAGGGTCAGGACGAGTGCGCAATTCAGCTCTGCAAGGAGGCTGTCTCCATGATACACGGGACAGCTGTAGCCCGTGGCAGACTGGGCGGCGGTACATAGGGAAAAAATACCTAATTGCCTGAGCGCCTGGGCCTGGGTCCCAGCCTAGCCGTCAAAACCGGAGGAGATCCTGGAGCGCATCTGACTTGGCAACGATGAGCTACCAACCAGTGACTTTAAGATAGTCCGAGTTGGCGAGTCCAAGGATAAGCAGCGTTGTCTTGGCTTTGTCATCAACGATGCATCTCTCCCAGTTCTCGCGGGTTTAATGGTGATGGGTTAAAAGCCGTAGCTAATTACTCCACCACCATTAAATCCACAAGAAGGAGGGAAGGCTTCCTACCGACGAAGGGGGGGCAAAAACACCACGAGTGGACTTGTAGACCTCTCAATGAGTGCAACTGATACCGCGACAGATATTGAGAGCGACACGGACTCAGATCAGCGTAAGTTGGGTCGGTTCGCTCTTGGTGGTAAACGCTGCCGGAAGACCAGCTTCTAGCTTCCGAACCGGAAGAGGCAGGTAATAACATCACAGTCATAGCCGCCTCAGAAGGGCAAGAGCCAGAGGCAATGGGTGAGGCCCTTTCTGAAGATGGTGCAGACCCTACAAATTAATCGGCACAACAGGTAGCCTCGGCTGCCCTCCTTCTTTGCCTCAGCGAGAAAGCTGAGCGCACCCTTTTAGTCCACAAACCTTGGGTCGTTGGTCGCTTTCTTATGTTCTACTCTCTCAATATAGCGACGAGGACATCGTGAGCATCAGCAGCAGCCTAAGTGAAAGCACCATCTGGCTGACGGAAGCACATATGGCCACGACAGCCAACTTAGCTGATTAGACAGCAGGATGCTGTTAAGGAGGCAAACTGTAGAAGCCTCCCGGTCATAATTGGGACCGACTCTAATTCCCACCATACGGTATGGGGCTCAAAGGATACCAACGTTAGAGGTGAGGGTTTACTTGATCCCACCTTTGTGACTTCTGGCAGAAGAGAAGTGCTGGACTTCTCCATCGTATCCAGCAGTCTCTCCGACCAGATTACAGACCGGCAGGCATTAAAAAACCACTCCTTTTCTTATGATCTCTACATAAGCTTTAAATTTTCTCTGAATACTGCTCCTCTATCAGCATACAGGAACAAGAAAAGAACCGACTGGGCAAAATATAAAGATGTACTGTCGGCCTATATAAATAGGAGCGCTTCTCACGATAAGTCATGCTTATCGCTAAGACCTGATGAAGCGACTTTTCCGGACACAAAGGTTGTTGATGAATTGATGAACTTTCTGACAAGTTCTTGTAACGCTGCTTTTAAGGCAACCTGCCCAAGCACCCTCCAGAAGTGGAAGAAGAAGCCTCATTGGTGGAATCCGGAGGTTTAGCCCTGGGAAAAATAGCAGGATACTCTTCAACGAATTTAAAAGAACAGTTTTCTGGAAACCTTACAAGGATGCACTCAAAATTTTCAGGAAGACCATAAAGAAGGCTCAGCGCGAATCTTGGAAAAACTTGTGCAACAGTATTGAGAAATACTCTGAGGCTAACAAAAGTGCTTTCGAAAAATCGTAAGCCACGCCAGAGTGGAATGGGCTATAATGTCTTTCCATCCCGATAAATCTCCGGGATTGAACGAAATCTTTCCCGTCCAATTGCAGGCATCTAAGGAAATAAAGTGCCCGCTGCTCTCTCAAATATTTACAGCTTGTCTTACCCTAACTCATGCCCGACACGAGTGAACAAGGACGAGGGTGGCCTTCCTACCAAAAGGAGGCAAGACTGCTCATGTTAAACTGAAGGATTTTAGGCCCATAAGCCTTACTTCATTTCTTCTTAAAACTCTAGAGACGCTCTTGGATGAATACATACGGCGGAATATAAAACAAGGTAACCTCTCATCCAACCAGCATACATATCTTAAAGGCAAATCAGCTTAGACTGCGCTTCGTGATGTTTCAATGATTGAAAACGGATTGGCCTTCAAGGAATAGACAGAGAGTAATGAATGGGAAGATGCCATAGATTTTAACCCAGAGTCGACGGTGTATTTACAGATGGTTCCAAACTCAACGAAAGAGTGGGCAGCGGGATTCACTTCAACGAATTAGCGCTAAACCTCAGCTTTCGCTTACCGGACCACTGTAGCGTTTTTCAGGCAGAGATAAATGCCATAATGGAGGCTGCTCGGTATCTGGCAGTGTCCGCTCCTACAGACAGACCTAACACTATATACTCAGACACTTAAACGGCTATTAAATCTCTTAATTCTCACAACACAATGTCCAAAGTTGCCATAAAATGCAGAAATCCCCCCAACCTGCTCACGTCCATGACTGTGACATGGGTCTCTGGGCACAGTGACATTCCTGGAAATTGCGGGCAGACGAGTTGGCAAGGAAGGGGACGGAATTACCGATAATAAATGCTGCTCTAAAAGCGGACATGCCTCTAACCTCCTGAAAACATAGTTTAAAAACAAAACTCATCGAGGAAGTGAATATCAGGTGGATCATGGAACTCACCTGTAGGACTACCAGACAAGTTTGGCGAAAGGTTGACGTAAAGCGATCCAAAGCGCTGATGCGCCTGGACCGACCACCTCTCAGACTAATGGTTGGGATAATAATAATCGAACACCGCCTTAAGGGTACACACGGGAAGAGATTGGGATGCAAAAGGAAATGGAGAGTATCGGACACTATCTCTACTACTGTCCCGACCTGTTCAAGACTCGAAACCAATCCATGGTTGCAGCTACTCTAACCTAACCTAACCTAACCTTACTTAAACTGAGCTGGTTTAAATATGTAATAAACAAGTTTGTACATGCTTGCTCACGTCTAGGCAAAAATACAATATATTGATATTCGTTCATATTAAATTTCATTTATAACCATCACTTGATAGTCAACGCACGCAATGGCCCATCTTTTCGCAGGCGTCGTCGTTGATATGTGGGCATGTCCAATATAACAGTGTGTTAATAGTCAGCTGTTAATCAACACCAGCGCCAACATCAATGCAAAAGTCCTATGTGGAAAGCTCTAAAAAGTAGGAAGTATGTCTTTTCTCGCATCTTAATTGGTAAGCGAGCTATTACTTGCTTTCAACTGTCATCATTGTGGCGGAATCGAATTGCAATGCTCGCCAAATAAATTTGCTTACTTTAACACAATTGAAGCAGCAGTGAACGAAATACCCAAGCAAACAGCTGGTTATGCCGCTTCTATTCGCAGCGACAGCTAGAGTGATCGTATGTTAAAAAGCAATAAGAAAATACAACAGCATTGAAATTGTTTCTTTTTGAACTTCTGTTTTCTCGACAGTGAAAATATGATGTATGTATATTGGAACGATTTTCCACCATCCCTTGGCAAGTTTGGTTTGGAGACAACCCAGTTTCGACGTTGTGTCATTAAGGGTATTCGTTTAAACGTATAATGTTACCCATCGCATAAATTTATGCAAATATGCAGTGTGTTACATGAAAGCACTTCAAATTTCTTGTGTAAATGCCTCTTATTAAACAGCTGTTTGGGTGTCAAAATATTAAAATGCTGAAAGTTAGCGAAAAAGCAAAATTTATTCAACTTTGGGAAAAAGCACTAGTAATTGATTTGTTAATGTTGGAGCATGACGTTAACTGTTTTGCGTCAATGCTAAATTTTTTAAAGGCACATATATGTATACATAAATATGTAAATGATTTCAGAAATCCAACGAAAAAAGTAAGATGAAATTATGGAAGACTTTAGCTTTGCATTGGCAGCTGCTGCATATTTTAGATATGGATCTACATTTGTTCATCATTCTGTCCCAAAATCACCCAACTTTTTAATAGATGTATTACCGCATTTGGATGAAAACAGGTTTCGAGAAATTGTGCGAGTCAGCAAAACCACATTTGATCTGATAAAATATGACGAAGTATTCAATGGTCCACGTTCATGTAAACAGTTCCCTATCCAAATTCAATTGGCTGTAGTAATGTACCGACTGGGTTCATGTGGAGAATGAGCAACGATTACTAAAATTGCTAGTTTGTTTGGTATTAGCGATGGTGGAGTAATACAGGTGAGCTATTTCTGTACCGGTTAAACTTTGTGTTTCAGCTGTATTTTAAATTTCTCAAGAGGCCATGACCAACAGAGTGTTTGATGCAATTGTTAAAAGGAAAACTCAGTTTCTGTTTTGGCCGGACCCTGTAGAGCGTAGAGCTTTAGTTGTTCAAAATTGGTGGAAAACCCACTGAAGATTGTGAAGCATATTTTTCTCGCAAGCATATACATACATATATTCACTTAAGGCTCAATGTGTGTGTGACCACAAACTAGTAATTCGTCATATTGTATTTGGGTATCCCGGTAGTGTTCACGACGCAAGAAAATACAACAATTGCGAGCTGTCCACAAACGCCAATAAAATGCTAACAGGATCAGAGGGTTACCTGCAGAGAGTGCATATAAATTAACTTCGAGCCTTATTACTCCTTTTAGAATAAACGCAACGGAAGGCACCTTGAATCAACGAATTCTGTTCAACAGAACTTTCAGCCAGTACCGATAAGAATTGAGCATTGCTTTGGTTTATTGAAAGAACGTTTTAATAGCTTAAAAGAACTCAAAATTCAAATAGAGTGACAATTCGGTAAAGTTTGCATGCCGGTAGATATTAGTTTGTGCGATATTGCACAATATTATATTAAAAGAAAACGACGGTAATTTTGATGTTGACGAAGAAAGCATTAGTGAAAACAGTGAAACCGACGAACCTGGGGATCAAAACTTACCAACAGTTGAAGGTGCATCTAAGCCCCTATCATTGTTATCACTAATGGAAACTTAAAAATAAAGTATTGAAACTCATGTATACTACATATCTTTAAAATCCATTAATATATGGTTTTATTTACACAAAAAATAAAAAGTGATTCTGTGCCTATTAACATTTAGTTACATTCAAATGTATTTTGCTATGAGATCTTTTAAATTCACGAAAAAACAGTACCATGTGAAATCTCTTAAAGTTTCACAATTATTTTGATTTGAGTTTTAACTCTATTTCAAACATTTTATTGCGTTCTTCACTGGCAAGTTTCAGTTTCTTAATTTCCAGTTTGGTTTCCTTTTCTGATTCAGTTTCAATTCTTTTCATTTCGAATTGATTATTCAGTTTAATTCTTTTCAACTCGACCTCATTCTTTTCTTTTCCTTTTTCTAATTTTATTTTCGTAACTTCTAATTTCAACCTTTTCTCCTGAATAAAAATCAATTTATTGAACGGGGCTTCACCCTTTATTTTTGGCTGTTTTTTTGTTGAACTTCTAAAGTCAAACGGGCAAGATTACGATTCCTGGGGCGCCGCGTTTTGACGACTATTTCTTGTAGAACTCGACAAAATAAACACTATTTCACAAGTAAAAAAAATTGATATCTCGCTTGGTTTTCGAGATACAGCGAGTTGAAATTTGTCGATTTTGGTATACATGGTGCATAATATACGTCGCGTGTAATGCACTTTACGCATGAAATTCTTTGAATTCGTTATTTGTTTTATTTCACTTTTTCCAATTGCCCCTCTACGCGGTTCCCATTATTTTTGCGTGCAATACCTTTCTGCGTAGGCGGCCTTCGGCCGCGCTTTAAAAAAATAACCCTGGCCGGTCCATAACCGGCTACGCTGACCACAGTATTTTTGCGTGCAACACCTTTCTGCGTAGGCGGCCTTCGGCCGCGCTTTAAAAAAATAACCCTGGCCGGTCCAACACCGGCTACGCTGACCACAGTATTTTTGCGTGCAACACCTTTCACATACAGTTTGTGTCATTAATGCCTTAACAATCGAATATTGAAATCTAGTGAGCACGAGCGCATTGCCGAGATGAAAATACAAGTTTAAAAAAGTCAGAAAGCGTGTTTCGGGTTTCATTGATTTATAAAAATAGTTGTAATTTTGAGAAAAGTGAATAGTTAGTACAAACAAATAACGAATCAAAGAATTTCATGCGTGAAGTGCATTACACGCGACGTATATTATGCACCATGTATACCAAAATCGACAAATTTCAACTCGCTGTGTCTCGAAAATTAAGCGAGATATCAATTTTTTTTACTCGTGAAAAAGTGTTTATTTTGTCGAGTTCTACAAGAAATATTCGTCAAAACGCGGCGCCCCAGGAATCGTAATCTCCCCGTCAAACGAACTCTGTGGTGTAGAAGTCACCGCGGCGGCGGCACTGCAATCGCTACTCATAGGCAATATTGGGTCAACTAAATCCTCACACTCGAGGGCACACAAGTCGTAGGAATCGATGGTATCGTTTAACGAACTATCAGCACAAGGGGAATCAGTCAGTATTTCAATGTTGTGAGTGCTTTCAAAAATTACTCCGGGATTTACATTTTTGCGTTGCCCGAAGATAACTTCCAGTCAGTCAAAGTTGGGACAAGTTTTGTTGACATGCGCTGATACGCTTGACTCGTCACCATTATCGAGTAGTCCATACCCAGTTTTGTTTTTCCAGGCTGCCGCGGTAACGCACGACGCTTTGAGATACCTCATTTTGCTTTTCATAGCTACGCAAAGGACAGATTGAAGTGCCGGTGTATTTTGCTGCAATTTCTCATAAAACCTTTGGGAGGTCGGTTTCTGGAAGATATACATAAATTCATGTTAAAACAAACATATGTACCTAAACATTTTCCATTTTCTAATACCCTTACCTCAAAAGATTCTGGATTTTCTTTAACTGCGTCGGATACTGCTTGCAACAGCTGCAGGGCCTGCGACTCTGTCCAGCGATGGGACGGTTTCAGCCGTACGCGCTTTTGCTTTAACTTTTTATCCAGAAATATAAAACAATTGCAGCAATTAAATCAAATTTATGTTCCGAGTTTCATTCTTACCTTTTCCATTTTAATTTTCACAATAATATTCATCAGTTGCAAGAATGATAGAATACAAGATTGCGCCTTCCCGCGGTGAAATGACAGATCTAGCCTTTAGTAAACAAGAATACGGGAGAGAGAAAATTGAACAACTTCCAATATTTCATTGAAAAACGTGTTCTAATTGTTCTAAAGTGTAAAATATGAATTTATAGGCAGACATTTAATAAATAAATTCGCAAAATACTAAAAAAAGTGTCTCTTTTTCTTAATTTGTGAAAAAAGCTTTGTCTAGTTGAAGTTGAGAATTGTCAAACCCGGCAAAACCAAAGTAGCGGTACTTCTAAAGGCGTCACCTTCAGTATTCAGTACACCGTGCATCAGTTGGTCGTTTGGAAGGGTTGCTTTTGCAATATGGTAAATTTACAAGCGTTCTTTTCACACTGACATAGGTGCGTAATGTGTTTAAATGAATTTCCATATGCATAAGTTGCTGCCAGATTTTTACGCGTCCGTAAATGTACCCGGTTTAAGAGGTTTACGGGGCTTTTACACGTTTAAACGAATACCCTTATTGTTATTTTTGACACGGTAAAATTAAAGACCATCTGGATATAAGATATTCAGTTAGACTTTGAGTTCGGTTGAATGTGCGCGCATGTGAACAAACATATGTACGTATATACATATGTACATAATTATTCATATTTTATTTGCATATCTACACATATGCTTGTAAGCGCCCTTTTTCATGGAAGCAATTCGATTAAATATGCATTGTTAAATAAATGCATGCATGTGCATACATATGATTAAAAAAAAATAAAATAATAAGCCCAGCGGTTACCCTCTTTCCCGCCCAACCGACACGAGGGGCACAGTCCGCATGACGTACGGATCTTTTTTTTTTTTTTGTTTTTTTTTATAATTAATTTTTTTTTTGTGCCGAGTTGTTAAAAGGAAAAAGTTTGTTAAGCGTCGAGATCCAAAACTGCTCAGCTACAGAAAAAAACTTCATCAGCTGAATCAAATATATATAATACCTCCGTTAATCATTTATTGAGAAAGGACAGTACAGCTCTTTTTATGGTGAAAAGTGAGTCCGAAATATCAAAAGTGCTGGAAAGGCAGTTGAAATCTTGACATAAACATCGGAAAGGTTCATTTAATTCATAATTGGTTTTACACTGTTTTAAATAAAGAGGTTTAAAGTGTCTTGAAATCCGAGAAGGAACATTAAGTTTAACTTCGGTAATAAGAAATGTGCTTGCGATAGACCCTGTGAGTAGTTTAGTAATGAATATTATGCCTAGCATTTCTCTACGGCTGGGAAGAGTAGGAAGATTTATTAGCTTGAAACGATCAGTATAATGAGGAAGATTAAGCCGAGAATCCCATCTAAAGTCTCTTAGGGCAAAAAGTAAGAACTGTTTTTGAATTGATTCCAGCCGATCAATGTGAACTTGATAACGTGGGTTCCAAACTATCGAACCGTATTCTAGCATAGGTCTTACTAAAGTTGTAAAAAGAGCCTTTGTTACATATGGGTCCTTGAATTCTTTTGACCATCGTTTTATAAAGGCAAACATCCCTCTAGCCTTATTAGCTATAGCATTAACATGACTATTGAAATTAAGTTTGGAATCCATTGTAACTCCCAAGTCAACAAAGTCAAACACTTGATCCAGAGTATAGTTATTTATTATGTAAGAAGCTGGCTGAATAACACATAAATTTACATTTTTTAAGGTTAAGTGGCATATTATTTATGTTGCACCAATCAACTAAGCTGTTAATATCTATTTGTAATAAATTTCTTTGTTCAATCGAAGCGTATGATTTAAAAAGTTTTACATCATCGGCATACATTAGTATATTCGAATATCTTATTGCAGTAGTAATATCATTTATGAATAACAAAAACAGAATCGGGCCTAGATGGCTGCCTTGGGGAACTCCCGAAGTAACATTAATGACATTGGAAAAAGCATTTTTGAATATAACGATTTGAGATCTATCATGTAGATAAGAAGAAATCCAGCGGAGGAGAGAGGGTGGAAAGCCCAGCAGATCAAGTTTGTGGATGAGTAAGGGGTGACAAACTTTGTCAAAAGCTTTACTGAAGTCGGTGTATACAACATCTGTTGGAATATTTTCTCTAAAACCATTTGAAACATGAGTTGTGAATTCCAGTAAATTGGTAATAGTTGATTTGGCCTTACAAAATCCGTGTTGAGAGTTTGCGATTGATGAAGAGATCGTATATTTTAACTGATTAGTAATAATTGCTTCAAATAGTTTTGGAATTGCCGATAGCTTTGCTATTCCACGGTAATTTTCAATCGAAGACCTATTGCCGCTTTTATGAAGAGGGATTATAAAAGACTTTTTCCAAACAGACGGGAAATTACCTTGTTTTAGCGACAAGTTAAACAAGTTTGATAAAGGCAGATATAGATAATCAGCAAATTGTTTAAGAATACATGTAGGAATCATATCAGGACCGTACTTGAATGATTCTTTTAAAGATTTCAGATAAAATAATACATCTTCAGAAGATATTACTGGAACATTAATCGAATTATTAGTATATAGATAATATGGATATTTATAAGGGGGAAGATTGACTTTAGTGGAATAGTTAGACTCAAAGAATTGTGCAAATAGGTTAGCAATGTCTTCATTGTCGCTGGACACAGTGTTCTGATACCTCATATTTGAAGGAAACCCATTTACCTTACGCTTTGAGTTTACGAAACCATAAAATGATTTAGGGTTACAAATAATATTCTTTTTCATTTTATTTAGATATTCTTGGTAAGATTTCTTATTTAATTTGAAATATTTATGTCGCAGGACTGAGTACTTTAAGTAATCTGTAAGTAAACCTGTTTTTTTATATTGTTTGAAGATACGCGATTTTTTATTTTTCAACATTCTCAGTTCCTTATTAAACCATAACTGTATTGGTTCGTCTTGAACGCATACACGTTTAGGTACGTATTTTAGAAATAAACTATACAAAGTGGTATTAAAATGCATTACGTTTTCTTCAACATCACCACTATAATTGGGCCATGTTAAATTGGAAAGTTCATTTCTAATTTTTTTTAATTCGGCCTTAGCAAAATCAAAGCGAGTACTAGAACCGACTGCTGTCGTATCATACCCCCGAGCAACACCCATGATTTCGAAAGTTATCTCAATTGCAGGATGGTAAACGTCTTCTGGCAAAACTAGAGGATCACATCGATTTAGAGAAGATCTGGGAATATCATCAACGAAAACCAAATCCAAAGCCTTCCCAAACTTATTTGGAAGAACATTAATCTGACTTAGGCACAGTTCAGCCATCTCATCCAAAAAGTCGCAGCTACCCAATCGCGTAGAAAGTGGTACAATGTTATAGTCAATCATCTTCCAGGATATGTGCGGGAGGTTAAAGTCACCCAGGACAATCATAGAGTCAGAAGATTCAGTCATTGAACTAAGGATTTTAAGAAGAGAAATATGTTGGGTATATACAGACAAATCAGACTGAGGAGGTATATAACAGAGAGCTAAGTAGATATAACCTGTGCCAAGCTGCACTCGGAGGCACATAAATTCAATGGATTCCATAGCACGGACACAGATTTCTTCTGAAGGAATAGAAGAATGAACAGCGAGTAGAACACCACCCCCAACTCTGCACAGGCGATCATTTCTGTAAACCTGTAAAAACGTGAGGCTTAAGCCATGTTTCGGTAAATGAAATAATATTATAATTGCACTGAAGGCTTGTCAAATACAAGTCAGTTAATTTAGTGTTCAAACCTCTTACATTTTGATAATAAATACTCAAATCAGACTTAACAATCAGTTTTTTGGCTCAGTGTTTTGACGAGAAATCTTTACAACATTTTGGTCATTTATATTAGGTTTGTACTCGAATTCGCGGACTAACGCCCCGATCGGCCAGAATGAATTGTTTAGAAGAGCATCGAACTTTTCTAAAGCAACATCAATTTTAAAAGAGGAAATACTCCTTTCATATTTGAAATTAAACTTCCTGATTGTTAAGTTGTCAATTTTAATTTTTGATGCGATGTAAAACTCAATGTCCTCGACAGTAGTGTCTTTGGCGAATCTTGACACAAAAATTGATTTTCTTTGCGGAACCACAACCAGCTTCTTGGTAGTTGTTTCCACAACTTTAGGCGGTATAGAAAGTTCGCGGTTTTTACTGGCAATTGACCTTGCTGAAGAGGATTTGGATGTGGAAGGCTCCACTATCTGCGGAATTGGTGAAGCTAAATTAATTAGTTGTAATGAGGGAGTTGGAATAACGACCGTAGTTGGATTTAAAATCACTGAATCAGACGGACTCTCAGACGGACTCTCAACTCGCTTACGTTTATTCTCACGATTAGAGTTACTGACAGGAGGTGAATCATTTAAGCATTTAAACGACTTAAACAAATTCTCATAAAAAGTAAATTTTTCGGTAAGTACCGAAAGCTCCTTACCAATTTCAGAAAACCCGTTCCTAGTATGTTTAAAGCATTTAAAAAGATCAACTTCGGTCGATCTACAATTTAAGCATGACCAGCGTAAGCCTTTGCCATCATTAATTGAGTCTAAAACTCTACCTGTCAATCCAGCACACTTCATATGGGCCAACCCATCACACAGCCAGCACGACACATAGCGTTCGGACTCACTTTTAATTTGACAATTTGCAAATATGCAAGCCATATTAGATCAAAGAAAAGTGTAAGTAAAAATAAAACAAAATATTGATGAAAGTTTTGAAGCTATAAAACGAACAGTTTTGGATACACTGTATTGTGACACTTAATAAACACGCAAACAGCTGTGACAAAAAAGAGAAAGCAAGAGATGAGTAAAGTACAAAGCAAAACAAATATGCACGCACAGAAACAACTGCAAGAACAAACAAAGCCAATTAACAACAAAATACAATTGCAAAATATGACTCGGCAATTAAATGAGTTATTAAATTAAATTGATTCAAAACAATAGCAGTTTGATTGAACTTATCTTAGTCGATCAACAAAGTGTTGGCACTGAATTCACACACAAAATATTTAAATATAAGTAATTAAAATTAAACTTATTTATTTAAATAGTACGGAACAGCAAAATTGACAACTACACAGCTTGACGTTTGCGATATGTGAAATGAAATTTCTGTAGTGTTTTTGGAAGATTTTGTTTAACTACTTAAAATATTTATTGAAAGTTATATATGGAAAATATTAGTAAAATAAAATAAAACCATACAGTATAGAAGAATAAATATTTTTGTTATGTTTTTAAATGTTGGAAATACAGCAGGAATGGGGCGGGATGCTACTTCTCTGTTAATATACGTTCTCTGTCTTTAGTCAACAAGGGATAGTTCAAAGTATAAGTTATATTTGTTATAATTGTAACTATTTAAATATTAAATAAATTATGTGTTTTTCAGTCCCTAAGATGACTTCAGGTTGAAGTCGAAATATCTGCATATTTTATAGCACACAGGATAAAATAAAATTGTGTTTTATTTAAATCTGGCCTTGAGCTCAATAAATTAATATATTATTAAGTAATTGGTGTTTATTCGTTTACTACATGTATATAAAAGACAGTTTTTAGTAATAGTTTACATTTTAAACTAAACTCACTTATATTAGCAGTGTAAAATATATTCGTTTTTACTAGTGAAAATGATCGAATTATAGAAAAGTGTGTACTAAATAAAAAATCAACGCAAATTTTTAGCCACTTAAAACTTGCACTTTATTATGACAATTCTTTTTTGCGGCACGTAGAATATTAATAACAACAATAATTTTGTAATATTCCAATTATAAGAATGCGGTAATAATTACAAAAGCATTAGTATAAAAATATAATAAAACCGAGAGGCTAAAAGCAAAAAAATGCTAACAAACTTTGGTAAATAAGAAATTGGATTTCAATATAAAAGAACCATTGAAACAAAAATTTGCTTTTTACTATGTGCGTTTGCTATTATTAATTAGAATGCTAATTACATACATACACTTATTTTTATTTGTCACTACAACGGCTTGTCGGCCTGGGCCAAAATCAAAAACGTTGAAGTTTTACGCGTTTGATTATGTCCATGTCATTATAGAGCTCGCACAGTTCATCACTCCGTCTTCTTCGGTACTCGTCGCCCAGGCGAACAGGAACACATATCCTGCGTAGAATAGTTCTCTAAAAAAACTGCCAAAACTTCCTCATCTTTGTTCAACATCGTCCACGTTTCTGAGCCATATAAAAACGTGGGCATGATGAGGGATTTGAGAGAGAGCTCTGCTTTCCAATTGCCTACCCAGCCCACGGTAGCACCCGTTGGCAAGAGTTATTCTTCACTTGATCTCAAAGATGACATTGTTGGTGGAGTTTATGCTGAATCCTAACAATCCAAAGCCCTCCACTACTTAAAAATTATAAATGCCAACAGTGACTTGTGCCCCACTACGCGAAGACTCTTTGTTTGTTGTCAAGAGGTACTTTGGTTTGCTGTAATTCACCGCTAACCCGAACTATTATGCTCCCTTTTCTAAACTGGTAAACGCTACGCTAACGGCCCTGCTGTTAAGGCCGGCGATATCAATTTCATCTGTATACGCCATTAGCATCGTATATAAGTCATATATGGTAGCTTTGCGATTCAGATTCTAAGCACGTATTACGCTTTCCAGCATCATATTAAAGAAATCACACGAAAAAGAGTCTCCTTTTCTAAAACCTCGAACGACTCGGAGTTGTCATTCCCAATCTGGACGGAGCTAAAGGTTATGCTCAACATCGCTCCACATTGCTGTAGCAGTTTCGCGGGGATACCAAAGCGCGTCGTAAAGACAGGTTCTCGTCGAGCTATAAAAAGCGATTGTCTATCAAGGGTTTGTGAAAATCAGGTCAGTGGTGAACTTGCCAGGTCTGAAGTCACACTGGTAAGGTCCAATCAGTTGGCTTATGGAGGGCTTCAATCTTTCGCACAACATCGATCAACTTCTTTCCGTTATCGGAGATATTGTCGTGAAGGCTGAATTTTCCGACCAAATTTTGACATCGTGGAGGGGGCAGCGCACATACGGTCGAACGAATTTGGTACGACCAATTAGCATGCTAAATTTTGATGAGGGGCTTACTGTACCTGAGACGAAATTAGATTGGATATTGTTTGGTTTCAACGCGCACAATTCTAATGAAGCTAAAGTGGCGCATGTTACCACAGAAGAAGAAATTTTGGATGATCTTCAAAAACAAATGTCCGATTATTTTGGGTTAGATAACTTTAAAGCAGGGTCTCTGCCCCGCGTAAAATCTGCAGCTGATGTTAGAGTCGAGAATATTTTACGAGAAACCACCAGGCTTGTGGACGGTAAATACGAAACTGGGCTCCTATGAAAGAACGATGAATTTCTTCTCACTGAAAGTTACAGCATGGCACTAAAGCGGCTCGAAGTAATGGAAAGAAAAATGGTGAATGATACTGGGCTTTCAGAATAGTACAAATGCAATAATAGTAAATGCACGCACGTGCATTTGCCTTACTCGGCGTGGCATTATTTTTTAATTTGTAAAACTGCTTGTAATAATTTACATTTTTTTCACGGATTTGCTCTCCCAAATACTGGCCTTAGCAAATATGAACAATCGCCATATCTTTTAAGCTGCTTTATATAAGTATATTCAACTCATATTTTATTCGAAATAACAAATTTCTGCGTCCCAAATACAACGTTACAAGGCAGTCGAAAACAGCAAACGTCTATAATTATCCAGCATTTTATTATTCAATCATGTATAGTTCTTCAACTCTAACAAATACAAACACAATACATGTGAAAACTTTCGCGTTATAATTCTGAAAGCAGAAAATACAATGCACTTATATTGAGATGTCGGAATGGATAATTTTGAGAAGAAGAGGAATACTACAAAATAAACGAAGTCAGCGCCGTAATAAATTATGTATGGAAATTCCTCGTCCTCCTTATTTTGTTACACCCTTACTTAAAAATCATTGAGAAAATGGTATCCAGAGATATGCATATTTACACTTTGAATTGTTTTGAAATATATAAGTAATTTAACGTAATTATCTTAAAATTTTTATATTTGCATACCGTATTTTACTTGTTAACATATTTACGTGGACACCATAATTTTTCTGAAATTTATTTTGTGACTTGGTGGAAATATACGCTTCTAAATAAAACCGCTTAAAGTTTTAGTTTTATAAACATAATTTTAAACGAATTATATTCAAAAATATGATCGCATAAGTGAATTACAAAGACTTGCTAGTAAAAGCGGAAGTGAAAATGACCATTTCAAATATTGCGTGCAGCAGTGGAAAAAAAGTTTGTGTGACAAAGTTATTTATAAATTTACCTGGCATGGCATATGTGGGGAAAAGCCCTAAAAAGAAAAAGACTTGTCAATATGTTTTATTTAGTAAGCCCCCATTAAGTTTTTTCTTGGAAATGTTTAAAAGAAATCCAATTCCTAGTGTAATCAGGAAAATCGACGGAAACCAATCTAGCGATAATCATCTAAAGAATAAATTCGACAATGAAGCGGCAAGCTCAGGTTGATGTCATATAAGTAAATAAAACAAGACTAATTTATTATAATAATCTTTTATTACCCTTGCTATGCAAGGGCAGCCGTTAATGCCGAGCGAGCTACTATGACTAAATATTGCGGTGACTGCACCTGAATGCCTAACTTCCTAACTGCCAACACCTCACGTGGACTGCCGTGTGACTCTTAATAGCTATCCTGGCGATTCCCACGATTTTGGGATGCTACTATTGTTTGTTCAAGCGCTTCCGTTGTTATGTCTGCGTTAAATATAATATTTCGATTCTGTCGCTGCGCTAAATATTCTACCGTTATTGTACGCCGCGATTGCAAAATTTTGTTTTTCTACTGTTGTATGTTAGCTTATATGTACATATACCGATTGTTCGAAGGCCTTTGATCATATTTTTATTGAAACTTAAAACATTCGGCACAAAATATTAAATAAGATTCCTCGGCCCCTAATAAATTTCAACAGGGCTTAGACACTTGAAGAAATTGGTGTAGTATAAATAGCCTAAGCCTTAATATTGAAAAATGTTGCGATGTGTCTTACACTCGAAGTCCCGACGCTAAACTATTAAATTATCCTTTGGGCAGTGTTGCCTTGGCGGGAAAATGTATTCAAAGACTTGGGTATAATCTTCGCAAATTAACATTCTTCTTACATATGCATTATGTAGTAAGGAAAGCATATTCTATGTTTGGATTCATTAAAAGAAACTTAAAAGATTTCAAAAATCCTCTCGTTCAGAAATCTCTTCATCTTGCTTTGGTTAGGAGCAATCTTGAACATCTGGTATCCTATTATATGTCTCACTCGCGACGGATAGATATGACACAAAGACAATTTACGCGATTTGCGCTTAATCGAATTTCTAGGGTTGTTGTCGCAACTGGCGTCCTTACTGGCGCCACCAGTGGTATCCCTACTGGTTAGTCAAATGGCGTCCCTACCGCCCCCTAAAACGGCTTCATTACAGATGCTTTTAATGGAGTCCCTACTAGTGTCTCTATGATACCCGTATTAGTATTCCATCCTACGAATCAAGGTGGAAATTACTTGGTTTGCAAGCGCAGGTATATTTATCCATCATGTTTGATTATAACACTTGCGAACATTCACAGGTGTTCGGAGTATAAGCCTCCACCAACCCTATCCTCGAGCTTGGAGCTCTCTGGGAAAACATGGATGCACTTGTCCTTTTCTACAGCATACTGTTTCCACTATTTCCTGGAGAATAGGAGGGCCGCGAACGCTGTAGTAGGGGTTGGCAGTGTATAGCCCACTGCACTGGGAAGCTCCGAAAACCTTGTAGGTATCATACTATGACCTTACTTATTGTTTGGCCAGTTTTTTAGAATGCTCAGTCGAATCGCCCTACCACTTGCGATCTGTATTGCATGTAGGCCTACCGGATTCAGTAGGGCGTACAGTGTCTTGGACGCAGTTGTTCCAATGGCACAGGTTATGAATATGGGCGCTGGTCTATTGTTGCCATACTGTAGGTACTACAATTATGCCCTTATGTAATGCAGAAGCGTACCAACTCCGATTCGTATTTTTATCACCAATTTGAACATGTAACGTTGCTATTAGGTGACTAACAAGATGACTGACGAAACAAACTCAGGTGAATATACATATTAGCCAAGAATGATAGAATACAAGATTGCGCCTTCCCGCGGTGAAATGACAGATCTCGCCTTTAGTAAACAAGAATACGGGAGAGAGAAAATTGAACAACTTCCAATATTTCATTGAAAACGTGTTCTAATTGTTCTAAAGTGTAAAAGTATGAATTTTTAGGCAGACATTTAATAAATAAATTCGCAAAATACTAAAAAAAGTGTCTCTTTTTCTTAATTTGTGAAAAAAGCTTTGTCTAGTTGAAGTTGAGAATTGTCAAACCCGGCAAAACCAAAGTAGCGGTACTTCTAAAGGCGTCACCTTCAGTATTCAGTACACCGTGCATATTAGCAAAGAACATAAAACTATAAGAACATACAACACGTTACTTTTACTTTACTCGTTGATCAACAGGGTAGCCCCTTCTCTTCTCATTCAATCATGTATGACGTATGCCAACTTTATACATAGTCAAGTCGGAAGCTGATTTCATTGTGTTTGCAAAATTTTCGTGTTTCGTTGTATAAAAAATAATTTTGATAAAAATATAGAACTATTGCGATTTATAGAACTATACAAAAGACATAAAATTCTATGGAACATGAATCGACTGAATAATATCAAAGTTAAAGCTTTTGATTCAATTGCGGCTGAAATGAAAATGTATGTGGAAGGTGTGTGTTATTTATTCAAAGAAGCGAGAATTTTAAGTTGCACGACAAAAGATATACGAATAATAATAAGGAAGGAAAACCTGGGTGGCGAATACTGATTTTGATCAGGGTTGCTGTGTTATATTTGCATATTATTTCGAATACAAAATGCGAAAATAAAAATTTAATAAATTTTATGATAAATGTTTCTGCAAGTTGTATGTACATATATTGTACTTTTCTGGTCCGCTTTTAATTTTAATTTGGAAGTTGTTCAATTTTGCCTCCCCCGTGCTCTTGTTTACTAAAGGCAAAAGCAATCTTGTATCCTATCATTCTTGATCTATATAGGGCAGCTGACAGCTGATATGACCGACAGTGTTTCAGTAGGGTTATAATTGGGGTGTGTAAGTAAAACTTCGGTAAAAGTTATACCTACAGTAAAAAAGCAGATATTTATAAAGACATATATTTTTTCTACATATACATATTTATATTAATACGGCCATGGAGCAGACAATCTGCTGCCCACCGTCACTAGCACCGGCGGCGATCCACCCAACACCCAGAAATCATTCCATTCCAATCGCCTAGGTTGAGTAGCTTTATTGGAAGGAAAATATGCTAATTTAGGATTTAAATTTAAGCAAAATTAAAATTTGTTTACCTTATGTTACTGAACAGCATAATTATTTCCATGAAAGAAGTAGTGAAAGAGAAATATGAAAAAAACATCAATTACACTAAACACAATCTTGTATGGTGTGAGAGCTCGGAAAAGATTTGTAAAATCAATGAAAAATGTCATTCAACTATAATTTTAACAACATTTGTAATGTACACATGAAGCAAGGATCAATGACATGCCCTTTTATATTGAGCGCGTTTCTTTGCAACCTAGTTGCAAAAGAACATTGGATAGGATAACAAAATGCATGTAAAGCAACAACACTAACTCGGAAAAATAGCTGAGTTGATTCAACTCGGTAAAACGATATCCGACCAGAGATGTATTGTTAGGAAGTGAAAAAGCTGTGCCATTGTGAATTAGCTCTATGAAAATATATGGGAAATTTAAATTTAAGACCTAATTCGTTTTTACTTGCATAGTATTTGTAAATATATAACTACATAAACCTAAAAATTGCCGGCACTTTTTTGTGTTGCTGTGGATGGGTCGATGTGTTGCGTATTATCGTGTTTGTGGCCGTTGTTTTTCTAGACACATAAAATAAGGAGAAGGGTTCGCGAACACATACGGGATTACACAAAAAATATACTCAAACCCACTGCAATACGAGTCTAACTTTGCAAACCATATGTGCAACAATAAATGTTCACCAGCAAATATTAAGAAAACAGCTAAAATCTGCATTTGCAACAGAAAGGACGCCGCTTCAACTCACTAGAGAATATGGAAATATACAACCAGAAATAATTTGACGGATAAACGAACAAAAGAACACAAGTTAAGACGTCATATTTGAACCTTTGAGGGCCGTTTTCTCGACTGGCTGTTAATGGGAAAATCATGAAACTGGAAGGTAAATTTGTCGACATGATAAATTCGATTTAATTTTCTCAACGACTGGTTAAATATTTATTTAACGGTAGAGAATACTTAGCAGCACCAGAGAAGAAGACAAATGAAAAAGCCAAAATCAGCTGTTTAAAAAAATAAAAACGCGTGTAAAGGGAGATAAATTTTACCACTCAGTCGAGAAAACGGTACTTACTTAACTTAACAAAATATCCAATAAGCCCAAAATTACTGACTTCTACCTGCCTAAAGACACCTCAGACACGGCCACTAAATAATCCAAAATTTCCATAAAGCACACGCGCCCACAGTAGTTTAGGTATCTACTACATTTGGAGCTCCTAAGTATAACGCAACCCCTTACCACCTGCTAATAACATCATATAGTAAATACGAAACAGTAGACGTTAACCAAATTACAATAAGGTATTCGTTTAAACGTGTAAAAGCCGCGTAAACCTCTTAAACCGTGTACATTTACGAACGCGTAAAAATCTGGCAGCAACTTATATGGAAATTCATTTAAACACATTATACAGTGTTTAAACGGGGAAACTTTTGTTGCTTATTATCGGCGATTTCCCTTTTGGTGTTGCTCGGCGCATTCACACAGAGCAACTCTGTTCAGGCAATTTTCTGACATTTCATTTTATATCATTTTCGCAAATTTCTGGACGCTTCGCTTAAGCGGCACTTACCATTCTGATAAATTTTGTGATTATAAGTAAAAGGTGATTGAAAAATGAAGTTTTAACATAATTTACGTTAATATGTATAGTATATGCATACACATGTGTATATTTAATCGCAAAAAATAAGAACACAATTTCATTTCCCAACTTACCGCATGTATTCACTTAAAACTCAACAAAACTGCAACCACTGAAAGAAATTATAAATGAAAAGGAATGTCAAATTTCTTAGCTGCCGACTGAGACGAATATGAACACAAAGCGTGTCGCCCGAGCACGATCAACTCGGTGCCCTTCCCCTTCCCCGTCCCTCTCTCACCCACAAGTAACGAGTTGCCGCGACAAAAGTTTCCCTGTCTGAACGAGAACTTACGCACCAATATCAGTGTGTAAAGAACGCTTGTAAATGTACGATATTGCAAAAGCAACCCTTCCAAACGACCAGCTCATGAATATTATTGTGAAAATTAAAATGGAAAAGGTAAGAATTAAACTCGGAACATAAATTTGATTTAATTGCTGCAATTGTTTTATATTTCAGGATAAAAAGTTAAAGCAAAAGCGCCTACGGCTGAAACCGTCCCAACGCTGGACAGAGTCGCAGGCCCTGCAGCTGTTGCAAGCAGTATCCGACGCAGTTAAAGAAAATCCAGAATCTTTTGAGGTAAGGGTATTAGAAAATGGAAAATGTTTAGGTACATATGTTTGTTTTAACATGAATTTATGCATATCTTCTAGAAACCGACCTCCCAAAGGTATTAAGAGAAATTGCAGCAAAATACACCGGCACTTCAATCTGTTCTTTGCGTAGCTCTGAAAAGCAAAATGAGGTATCTCAAAGCATCGTACGTTACCGCGGCAGCCTGGAAAAACAAAACGGGCTATGGACTACTCGCTAATGGTGACGAGTCAAGCGTATCAGCGCATGTCAGCAAAACTTGTCCCAACTTTGACTTACTGGAAGTTATCTTCGGGCAACGCAAAAATGTAAATCCCGGAGTAATTTTTGAAAGCACTCACAACATTGAAATACTGACTGATTCCCCTTGTGCTGATAGTTCGTTAAACGATACCATCGATTCCTACGACTTGTGTGCCCTCGAGTGTAAGGATTTAGTTGACCCAATATTGCCTATGAGTAGCGATTGCAGTGCCGCCTCCGCGGTGACTTCTACACCACAGAGTTCGTTTGACTTTAGAAGTTCAACAAAAAAACAGCCAAAAAGAAAGGGTGAAGCCCCGTTCAATAAATTTATTCAGGAGAAAAGGTTGGAATTAGAAGTTACGAAAATAAAATTAGAAAAAGAAAAAGAAAAGAATGAGGTCGAGTTGAAAAGAATTGAACTGAATAGGCACAGAAGCACTTTTTATTTTTTGTGTAAATAAAACCATATATTAATGGATTTTAAAGATATGTATACATGAGTTTCAATACTTTATTTTTAAGTTTCCATTAGTGATAACAATGATAGGCGCTTAGATGCACCTTCAACTGTTGGTAAGTTTTGATGCCCAGGTTCGTCGGCTTCACTGTTTTCACTAATGCTTTCTTCGTCAACATCGAAATTTCCGTCGTTTTCTTTTAATATAATATTGTGCAATATGGCACAAACTAATATCTACCGGCATGCAAACTTTACCGAATTGTCACTCTTTATTTGAATTTTGAGTTCTTTCAAGCTATTAAAACGTTCTTTCAATAAACCAAAGCAATACTCAATTCTTATTCGGTACTGGCTGAAAGTTCTGTTGAACAGAATTCGTTGATTCAAGGTGCCTTCCGTTGCGTTTATTCTAAAAGGAGTAATAAGGCTCGAAGTTAATTTATATGCACTCTCTGCAGCTAACCACTCTGATCCTGTTAGCATTTTATTGGCGCTTGTGGACAGCTCGCAATTGTTGTATATTCTTGCGTCGTGAACACTACCGGGATACCCAAATACAATATGACGAATTACTAGTTTGTGGTCACACACACATTGAGCCTTAAGTGGATATATGTATATGCTTGCGAGAAAAATATGCTTCACAATCTTCAGTGGGTTTTTCCACCAATTTTGAACAACTAAAGCTCTACGCTCTACAGGGTCCGGCCAAAACAGAAACTGAGTTTTCCTTTTAACAATTGCATCCAACACTCTGTTGGTCATGGCCTATTGAGAAATTTAAAATACAGCTGAAACACAAATTTTAACCGGTACAGAAATAGCTCACCTGTATTACTCCACCATCGCTAATACCAAACAAACTAGCAATTTTAGTAATCGTTGCTCCTTCTCCACATGAACCCAGTCGGTACATTACTACAGCCAATTGAATTTGGATAGGGAACTGTTTACATGAACGTGGACCATTGAATACTTCGTCATATTTTATCAGATCAATGATAAAATCAAATGTGGTTTTGCTGACTCGCACAATTTCTCGAAACCTGTTTTCATCCAAATGCGGTAATACATCTATTAAAACGTTGGCAATGCAAAGCTAAAGTCTTCCATAATTTCATCTTCCTTTTTTCGTTGGATTTCTGAAATCATTTACATATTTATGTATATAGTACGTATTTCATTTTTTTATATTTTATTTTATCAAGGCTTATATAATAGAAACTATCACATAAACTTACAAAAAGCAGCGCTAGCAACAGAGGCTTTCGGCTGACCGGTGAGGACTTGCTGATTAGATGCGACGGAGGATATCTGAATCCTTTAGAAACTTATAGATCTTGAAGATGTTGTCGTGCGATGGGTTATTAAGAAGATGTAGGGGGTCAGTTGATTCAAAATTGCGTAGTCTATGTACCTCCAATTCCGGACAGAAAACTAGTAAATGAAGTATATTGACTAGCGCTCCGCAGAATGGACAGGGGCTTGGCTGACTTCCTTGTAATAGATGAGCGTTCGTGATAACGCTGTGTCCAATACGGAGCCTTATATAAGGCGTAATGTAATTAGTTGGAGTAGATGACAGGTAGGATGGCTTGGTGCGGTTGTAATTGATTCTTGCGTAATGATGGTTGTAGTTCACCCAATCTGAAATCAATTTTGTTTGTCGCTGCTGAAAAATTAGTCGGTTAGCATCATTTTTGCACAGGAAGCTTGTTGTGATTATCGGGGTGATACTCATTTCCTTAGCCGTTGCATCAGCTGCTGAGTTGTCATTGATTCCAGCGTGCCCTGGAACCCACATAAGTCTTAGCTTGTGAGGGTAAGAGATCATGATATTTCTTATACATTCAATGATGTTACTGTTATTCAGATTTTTGATGGCTTCGAAGCAGGAACGGCTATCCGAGCATATGATGAACCTTCCGTTGTGTTTTGTAGCGTGGAGTATCGCAACAGCTTCAGCAATAAAAATCGAACAGAAAGGGAGAAGTATTCCATATGATAGATTTTCACCATTTTCTTTAACTACAGCAAAAGAAGTGTGATCTCCCTTGGAGCCGTCAGTAAATAACAGTTGCCAACCGTTTGCTTTGGATCGAGCAGTTATATCCAAGAAACGGGCACAGTATTCTGCAGACGTAGTGCTCGATTTTCTTAACTGAGTTAAGTCGCTGAGGAAAGACGATTTATTTAACAACCAAGGCATAGCGTATCTTGGTAGGAACAATTTGGTAGGCAATCCAGTATCTTTTGTGTAATCTGAGCACATATAGATCGCTGATTGTATTTTAGGTCGTCTTGTAGCGTAGCGTATCTTGGTAGGAACAATTTGGTAGGCAATCCAGTATCTTTTGTGTAATCTGAGCACATATAGATCGCTGATTGTATTTTAGGTCGTCTTGTACGCGCGATTGCTAATTGAAAGTCTTTACGCAGGAAAATATTGGAGGAGAGTAATAACTTAGGATAGAGTTTTTTTATACTGTCCTCCTTGCTGTCGACGAGGTAAGGTAGTCCTGATTCGGCCAGAATGTTTTTGATGGGGGATGTAGGGAATGCGCGTAAAGACTGGCGAACTGCAGTGTGATATGGGGTATTCAACATCTTAAGGTTATTCTTCGCATGTATACCATATATTTCTAACCCATAGTTGATAACTGATGCAATGAGGGCTCTCGTTACATTAATCAGCAAGTCATATTCTGTCTCTAACGTATTTACAATGTTCTTTGAAAGAATAAGCGCCTGAAGAAAGGGAGGAAGTGAAAAGGTCGTCATTACTGTACGCAGGTCGGATGTTTTAGAAAATAGTAAAACATCGTCTGCATATATTTGATGACTGACATTTGGAAAATCCGAAAGGATTGTACTAAGCTCATCAAAAGCTATGTTGAATAGGATGACTGACAGGGGCGACCCTTGCGGGGTACCGTTTTCAAGGGATAGGATAGGAGAGCGGACACTGGAGATAAGAACACTAACCTTACGGTTGGACAAGAAGGATTTTACAAAGTTGTAGATTCTTGGGCCAACATTCCATTTGTCCAGTTGTCTTAGTACCACATGGATTCCTATGCGGTCAAACGCTTTTAAGAAGTCCAGGGATAGCAAAGAAATATGGTTCTTGCAAGACAATGCATCCGAAATTGAATGGTCAAGGTGTAATAGAGCGTCGAGGGTGCCTTGACCCTTCTTGAATGCAACCTGGTTATGGTGAATGAATTGGTTTGAATGTATAAACCAGTATAGTCTTGTAGCGATCATTTTTTCAAGCAATTTACCGAGGCAAGGAAGTAAGGATATGAGGCGATAACTATGAATAAGAAAGGAGGTAAGGATGGGAAAGTGATCGCATCGTAGGTCATCCATGACGCGCCATGATAGTTTAGGAGAGAGGGATGCAGTGGAGAGGGTAAGATCAATGTGAGTAAAGGTACTATGGGTGGAGAAGTGGGTGGGAGATCCGTCATTCTGAATGACGCAGTTGGAGGCTAGAATAGCTTCTTCAATGGCACGTCCTCTGGCGTTTGCAGAAGCCGAGCCCCAAAGTGGGATCCAAGCGTTGAAGTCGCCAGCCAATATGAAGGGATTAGGGCTAGGAGAGAAAATATTATAAAAGTCTGTTGTTGTGAAACTTTGGCTAGGAGGGGAATACGCGCAGATTATAGATACTTTATAAGGAATTAATTAAGGAAATAATGGAATGTGGAAGGGAAGGCAAACTGTGTGGTAGGTTTCTCTTTACAAGGATGGCAATACCTTGTTTGGTAGTCGTATTGTGGGGCAGACTGTGGAAATATCCTACATAGGGCTTGGGGGTACGGGCTGAAACACCGTGGGCTAAGTGTGTTTCATATAGCAAAACAACAGATGGGTTATGGGTTTTTATTAACAACTCGAGGTTAACATAATTATTGAAATAACCATTAATATTCCACTGAAGTAAAGAGATCATACTAACGATAAATAAAAAATAAATAAAAAATTACAAATAGAAAATTGAAAGAGTGCATATGTAAAGAACAATGTAGTTTAGTAATGTTATTGATTAATTGATAAGGTTGTAGGAAGATTATCTTCATCAGATAGAAGCGATTCGTGTGAATGGGAGGGAAGAGAATGATGGATATTTGTGGGGGATGCATTGCGGGGTAGGGAGTAAACGGAAAGAGGGGAAAATGGCGGAGAGGGTGAGGATAGAGAGGGGGTAGAAGGAGAAAAAGTAGATGATTTTTTCGTAGTCTCAGTGTTGTTATTTGGTGATAGTAATTCGATATTTGATGATAAATTTGTTTGAGCATTGGAAGTTGTAGCATTTATATTGGCATTGGCATTTTTAGCTGTACTGGCATAAGAAATAGGGTTGGGAGTTGTGGGGAGCTGGTTTTTATATTTTATGATGGCGTCGCGCATACTGCATTTATATATTGTTTTGATTTTTAGGATCTCTTTGGATTGTTGGAATTTGAGACAGTTGTTGGAGGAGGAGGGGTGATTATCAGAACAGTTGGCACACATAACTCTAGTGCATTCTGTTGGCGAGACGTGGTTAGGTGAGAGGTTGCACGTAGCACAGGCTGGAGAGTTACGGCAGTGTTTCGAGGTGTGACCAAGGGTTTGGCATTGCTTGCAACGCATAGGAGTAGGGTAATAGGGACGTACATCAAGTGTTCTCCAGGCGGCTTCGATTCTTTCCGGTAAATAATATTTATCAAAAGTTAGTAATATCGCGACCGAGGTTTGCCGCAGCCGTCGACTAATCTAGTAAACTTAAATACAGAAGATACACCTTGGTCCTTAAGGCCTTCCACAATTTCTTCGTCAGCGAGGTGGCAGAGAAAAGGAGCATAAATGGTTCCTTTCACCGAATTAAGGCTGTTGTGAAGCTTTACTATTATCGGCACCGATCCAGATAGTAGTTTAGTTGGCAAAAATTTTTCTGCAGTTTTTGGGTTGTTCACCAGTAAGAGGAGACTGCCATCACGGAGCTCCGAAATGTTGTTCACATTTTTACTTATTGCTTGAATTCCTTTATATACAGCGAAGCAAGATATTGAGGTAAGCGGCTTTTTCTCATCCAGCGATGTCATAACCAAATATTTAGGGTCATCCTTTTTAGTAATGGGTAAATCGGGAAATTCATTCAGCAGTATAGCGTTAGGTTTTTTGCGCTTCCGTTTCAGATCTGGAGATAATAGGGCGAACCTATTATCCCCGAATTTGGTGGCCCCGGGGGGCATAGCCAGAGCACGTGCTTACGAACGCCGATATAAATGCGGTTGTTTGTAAGAAAATCAACAAAAATAACTCGCGCAAATATGATCGTAATAAGCTACAATAACTCTAACCCGAGTAGTTGCTAAGCACAATAAGCACAGCGGATTGAATAGCGACCGTTCACTCTGAGAGTTCGTCGGTGACTGTAATTTATAATAACACTGTGTAACACTGAAAATGAACTTTGAAAGAGACCTAGCCTAGGCGTTAGGCCTTATAAAACTAAGAAAAACTGTATACTTGAAATTTGCGAAACACCCCCAAAATCTCATTTTAGGGCCAAAAAACTGTTTTTGAGGTCATTCGCTAGTCAATCATCAATATCTTTGCGAATTTCCATCCGATTCAAAAGTTGTTTATATATTTTGAAAGGTGACAAATCACTATTTTTAATGGCGTATAACTCATCAAAATCAAACGAGAACTGACGAAGCTACAGAGAAAAAAAATCGTAACTTAATAAAAAAAAATTTATTTTGAAACTTTGACTACGATTTTACGATAGTCTTAATTCAGAAAGGTACCTATCAAAGACAATATTATTAAAGTGAATTTAGTACTGCGTCGATTAAGCTATTTCAATCGAAAATCGGTTGGAAATTGACAGAGTTATTACTATTTAAATTATTTTAGATGATGACCATATTTAAAAATTCATACATTTTGATTATCTTTCAACTTCAAATTTTTATTGTGACTGAAAATAAAAAAAAAATTAATCATTAAAATGCTAAATAACTTTATAGCTAAAAATGTTTGCTTGATCTTCTGCGTTTATAAGACGAGTCATCTGTTTCACGTTTGAGTGACCAGCAGTAATTAGCTATCATCCTAACTTGGTTCTTTCCTGTAAACCGTTTTTCAATGTTGGAGATTTCTTGGTGAAATCTTTCACCTTGTTCGTCGCTGAATTGACCAAGACTATCCGGGAAAAATTCCAAATGAGAATGCAAAAAGTGAATTTTTATAGACATGTTGCATCCCATTTCTCCATAAGCTTCCAAAAATTCATGGACCACCTCAACGTAATTTGAACTTCTCGAGTTTCCAAGAAAGTTTCGGCACAAAGAAATGGAACTCAGCCATGCTCTTTTTTTTCTACTGGGTTCAATTTTTTTATGAAGTCATCATCAGTCATAATCTTACGAATCTGCGGTCCAACGAAAACGCCTGATCAAAATGTAAAAATAAATTAGGATGAATTCTTTTTGAAGAATTCTTGTTGGGAAATTTTTATAAGTACCTTCTTTAATCTTGGCGTCACTCAACTTGGGGAATACAGGTTTCAGGTGTAGAAAAGCCTCGCTGTTTTTTTCGAGTCGTTTAACAAACTGTTTCATGTACCCCAATTTTAAATGCAATGGCGGCAAAATTATATCATCAGGCTTAACTAATGCAATAATGAGAACATTATTTTTGCCACTTTGAAACTTTCTCGGTGGCCATATGTTACACTTGTAATGATTTTTGGCACGACTGTCCCATTCACAAAAGTAACAAGGATATTTAGTGTAGCCACCTTGCATTCCAAGTAGAATTGTCAGGACTTTAAGGTCCGAGACAATCTGCCAGCGAAATTTATTGTACTTAATCAATTGTAGAATTTTTTCCATCGTTTGATAAGTCTCTTTCATATCAGTAGCGTATGCCACTGGAACTGATGGCAATTCATTTCTGTTGTGCAGCAATACTGCTTTCAGACCTACGATGTTAGTCAATTGAAAATTAATTGATAAATTGTATTCAAATTTAGTTCTCTCACACTCATAACACATTAAATACTTACTTTTGCAAGAACCGTCTAGAAATAATCGCCAATCTTGTGGACAGTGCACGTGATCGAGTGCAGCAAACAATTCATCCATATCAACGCAATAAACTAGTTTGTTATTGGTGTCATCAGCTTTGAAAATGTGTTCGAACGAAGATAGGTCTCTGTCTCGTGCAGACGTTACTTTAAAGTTACTGTCTACTATATTCGACTGCTTTAATCTGGAGGCCAGAATCTCTGTCTGTCTTATAGACAGATCCATATCCCACACAAGATCACAATAATCGTGATTTGACACGAAATGACGTTCCGTTTCTATTGCTTTGGTTGGAAGGTACGGTTCGTCATTTACCTCATTAGAAGATTTGTGGCTTGAATCAGGAAATGTAGCTGGATTTTTGTCTTCAGTTCGCTGATCTTGTTTTCCTCTTGGAATCGGTTTCGATACAGTCAACACATTGGCATATTCTATGAGGTGGCGAGTTTTATAGTGGTGACCAGTGATTTTTGTTTGGCAAAAGTAGCAATCCTCCGGCTTGTGATATATTTGATAATGCCAAGCCATAGGAGTCACAAACGGCAGACGCTGGTCATCACATTTACCGGTTTTCCATTTTTTTAATGTTGTACAGCACATCGAACAAATATATTCGGGTTCATACCAAGCACTTTCCACGTATGAGCAACTGAAAAAGAGGTTGAACGCTTCAACCACAGCTTTATTTGTTCTTAAATCGAACCGATATTTCTTATCAACAAATAGACCGCAGGCGTAACAAAATTTGTTGCGCCTATCACACATTTTACCACACTTATCACACAATATAATTGCGAAGCGGTCGCAGGGTTGAATTGACGGCGTAAATTTATTAGATGAGCACTCAAAATTTTTGGAAATGAATGTGTTTAAAATAATTCCTCATACTTGCTATGTTTCTGGTAAAATAACGCAATGAAATGCGGTCAAAGAAGAAAAATTAAAAAAAAAAACTTTTCGCAAGGTAAATTTATTTAATAGCAGGAAAACTTTAATAGCTTCGTCAATTTTTGTCCGATTTCATTGCATCAGCACTCAAAATTTTTGGACATGAATGTACTTTCAAAATAATTCCTCATACTTGATATGTTTTTAGTAAAATACTACAATAAAATGCGGTCAAAGTAGAAAAATTTGAAGAAAAAACAAATTTTCCAAGTTTACCCGATGAAAACTTACAACACGCTAGCTCAATTTAAAGGTATAATCCTTACCTTTCCAAAACATATTTCATATTGAAAATCGGTAAAGAAATGGCCAAGTAATGAAAAGATTAGCGCGTACACTTCCGAAGAACGGGGTTTTAACGGTAAAGCAAGATTTTGAGGGTGTTACAAATTTTTCAAAAACCGTTTTGAGTTATATTCGACCAGGTGAACAATTTCCACTATGTCACTTTAAAAGTTCATTCAATTTTTTCCATTTTGTAACACTGTGTAATCTTTACGTGACTCAGGTACGTATTTATATATAAACAAAGCTATAGTTCAACAGGCTATCGTGGAAAAAGTTTAATTTAAATATTAAATTTGTACATATGTCAAAGATCGAAATTTATTGATTTGAAAATAAAAACTATTTTGTCAAAACTCCACAGAAATAATTGCTTCTGCCCGCAATTCGCACGAAAAAGCTGCGTCGCAAAGCCGCCATCATTAATCAGCGTTTAGTTGAACTAATTTGTATTTGAGGTAGGTAGGAGAGAAAAGTGGAGTGTAATACAAATATTGATATACTAGATCGAATAGAGGAAGATCTGAAAGAAAATACTTACATATAGATACATACATAAGATGACGTTAAGTTACACGCCACAGAATTAAGTTTAAGTTTACACAGAATTAAGTTTACAACTAAAATGCAGGTACTTTATACCCTCTCACAATAAAAGTGATACGGTTTATTCGCAATTTCGGGTAGAGTCTTTTATATAGGTCATTGAACCAGATTGTTGGTTCAGGAAGAAGGAAAAGTAGTATGATTAATTATTCGTCTCACAAAATACAATTAATTATAGCAATGTTTGCGTTTAATTAGACAATTGTAGAAAAATTTGTTAAAAGGTAGTAGATTTTCGACTCCTAAATATATTATTCTGGTACTTGTGCTACATTTGTGATAAGACGTAATCACTGACATAAATGCGACCAAAATTTAGACTACATATTGACGTATTGTACATAAATTTAATGTGCATATGTTTGCAAGTAGACGTAGCGGTAAGGCCGGACTATGCGTTTGGTTGCGCCGATTGGAATAATTAGGGCATTAAATGACATGTATAGCAGGATTTCGTGCAAAACACGTTTCTAATGATAAGCAAACATAATAGATTAATAATAGATGAATTTCTTCATGAAATATTTACGGGCACAAGTGGGCCAAAATAATACCTACATTCCCATCTGTAATTGTGAGCATTTGGACCAAAATTACAAACATCTTCAATTTATAATTTTTAGATTTTTGTCTTCGTCGCGAAAAATGTGATGGATGAGAGCGCATGTGTTTGTGGGGAGATGAAATGTTCGCGCTTATGAATGAACGAAAATTTGCTTGCGTTTATGAATGAATTTTTTGTTGCTGTACTGCAGTTGCGCTGCGTTTGAAAACAGACACGCTGGCGGAGGGATGAAATAAATGCTGTATATATGTATCTACATAACAACAAATACATATTAGATGATGATAGATATAATGCATATGAATGCCCTTGTTGACATTTTTCAGTGCATATGTACATACTTATACATGTGTTCGTATGTATGTATGTACATACATGTGCATGAACATGTAAATATATATACATACATAGATACATACATATGTATATTTGGATATTTATATAAGTATCTACTACATCTTATTTATATACATATTTACATATGTATACTTAGAATGATAACGATTGTTACGCTTATAATGTAAGTACATAGATATATTATATTGACATATGTTTGTATGTTTGAATGCATATAAGCAAAGTTGGCACACTCTTATCATGCACCCATTTAAGTAAAACTTAATTTCACGTCAAATGAAATATTTAGATGTTTGTATCAATTTGTTAATATATTTGCAAAATCTAAAATTCGAACCAAAACAATTAAAATTTATCAGATCATAGTCTGTTAAACAAATTTTGTATTCGCTCAGCTATGTTAACTCGGCACTCTCACAATTTCCCCTGTCGATCATTGGAATGGTGAGTTGGACTAGAAATATCTATGCATTTTGACAATTCACACCGTCGTCCTAGCTTTTCGAAATCAATTCGCCTTTTGATTATACAAGTAATTGGAGATAAAAATTGTGTTTCTTATAAACATTTTAAAGAAAAATCTTAATAAAGGCATACCGAATAAACCATTATGGGCAAGTTTTGTTTTTTTATTTATAAACAACTTTGTCGCAAATACCTTAGCGAAGTCTCCTAGTTACACAACAAAGAGGCAGCGGGAATCAGATAAGCAGTCACCCGTAAAGGTACAACGCATAAATGTTGTGCAGCAACAACAACAAAATCCATCTAGCAATACTGAATATGCTGATGAGATAAATTTTTTAGGGTAAATTCGGCATTGCCATATGTCAGGAAGCAGCTTTATAACGGTAAAACGTTAAATATACTTCTTGATACTGGCACTGCCAAAAATTACATTAAAAAACAGTCCGACTTAAAACACATCAAAAAAACAAAAAAGCCATTCTTAGGTAAAACTGTAAATGGGTTTAACAAAATCACAGAAAAATGTAAAATACAATTATTTGGTAACATTCCTGATTTTTTCATACAAGACAGTCTCTTCTGATATTTAAAGAAGGTACGGAACCTATAGAACTTTATGAATGTGAACAGGTGAATAATATCGATATAAATCTAGAATGCGTCCCTACAAGCATCAAGAGTAAGTTTCAGGATATGATTAATGGAGTAAATTATTGAGAGACGGTATAATTCAGCCGTCACGATCTCCATATAATGCTCCAGTATTGGTTGTTTCAAAAAAGAGTGAAACGGAAGATGAGGCTCTGAAATACAGGTTGGTTTTTGATTATCGAAAGTTGAATGAAAAAACGGTGGCTGATCGTTACCCAATACCCGACATTTCGGTGATCTTATCTAACTTGGGGCAAGCCAAATATTATACTACAGTTGACTTGAAAGCAGGATTTCATCAAATATTGTTAGAAGAAACTGACAGGGAAAAGACTGCATTTTCCGTCAATAACGGCAAATATGAGTTTCGAAGATTGCCATTTGGCCTGAAAAATGGCCCAAGTATAATTCAAAGAGCGATAGATGACGTGCTGCTAGAGGAAATAGGAAGGTGTTGTCATGTATACATAGATGACGTAACAATCTTTTCCAAATCAGCAGAAGAGCATACAACAGATGTAAGGAGAATATTGACAAAACTCTTGAAAGCGAATATGTGAGTAGCACCAGAAAAGTCGAAATTCACACGGAAGTAGAATTTTTAGGCTTCAGGGTATCTTGTGACTGAATTAAGACATGTCCTAACAAAATTAAAGATATAATTAATTATGAAATACCAAAATCTCTTCGTAGCCTGAGATCATTTCTAGGACTTGTGGGGTATTAGAGGAGATTTGTAAAAGGCTATGCGGCAATTGCAAAACCCCTGACAAAATACCTTAGTGGCGAAAACGGGCACGTATCAGCCCGAAAGTCTAATTATATAAAACTCCAGCTAAGCGCTGAAGCGATAGGCGCAATTAATAGAATTAAATCTATGTTAGCATCAGAAGACGTGTTGCTTTTATATCCCGATTTTAGGAAACCTTTTGAGTTAACAACGGATGCATCTGCTGATGCAATTGGTGCCGTTTTATCACAAAATGGAAGGCCAATAACGATGGTTTCACGAACTTTAAGCAAAACCGAAAAAAAACTATGCAACAAATGAACGAGAAATGTTAGCAATTGTTTAGGCTTTGCGAAGCCTAAGAAATTATTTATATGGGGCTCCGAATATTCATATTTATACGGACCACCAGTCGTTAATTTTTGCGATGTCCGAAAAAAACCCAAATACAAAACGTAAAAGATGGAGGAGTTTTATTGAAGAATATTCTCCGAAATTCTATTACAAGCCAGGTTTAGAAAACAAAGTTGCTGACGCCCTATCACGTCAACATATACACGCAACTACTGTGCATAGCGAACAGTCGTCCACAAATATTATTCCCGCTGTACCAAATCCTATAAACTGCTTTAAGAACCAAATCTTCATTCAACATTCACTTAACACGGATCGTAAACAAATGAAAGCATTATTTCAAAAGCAAATCAGACACATGGTGCAATTTTCATCCATCCCATTAAACGCGACAATTGTTAATGGTATTCATTGTAGTTTAGAAACTTTAGGAATGATTCAAAACGATCTGGTTAACGCATTTCCAGGAGTAAAAATGAGGTACAATAAAAATGACCAGTTAGAAATTATTGCCAACGAGCATAATAGAGCACATAAGGAAAGCAATGAAAATTGTAAACAAATATTGGCCGAATATTATTTCCCAAACAAGAAAAAAATGGTTAAAACATATGTCTAAAATTGCAGAATTTGCAGGGAAAATAAATATAAACGCAGACCGATACTGCATCCTATAGGAGAAACGCCTATCCCTAAAGCTCCAGGGGAGATTCTTCATATAGATATGCATCAGACAGGGGGGAAATATTTTATTACATGCATAGATAAATTTTCAAAATTACAATACAATGTACGTAAAAAATCCTTTTGTTGAAATTATATCGCAATTTTATGGCACATCACTGATAATGAAGGAGCTATCACATCAAATACTATCCAGAGTCTTTTACAAAACGAATTCAATATTTCTATGTTTACTGTTCCAGCACTTCATAGTCGAAGTAATGGCCAAGTGGAACGGTTCCATTCCACTCTTGCCGAAATTGCAAGATGCATAAAGGGAGATTTTACTGACGTAGTGGAATTAATTTTGTTAGCAACTCACAAATACAATAACTCATTTCATTCAGTTACCAAATATAAACCAAAGGAACTATTATACAATTCAACAGAAGAAGTTAAAAAAGAAATTGAGAATCGTTTAAAAATGAAACAGGAAAAGGACTTAAGTTACCATAATAAAGAAGCAAGTCCAAGAGAATTTAAACCACGTGAAATAGTCTATGTAAAAAATAATAGGAGAATAGGAAATAAATTTTCAAAACTTTATAATGAAAAGGCTATTCAGGCGGATCTAGGGACTGCAGTAGTAATAGATGGAAGGCAAGTCCACAAAAATGAACATTTACTTGCAGGATTGTCTTTGTGCCGTTAGTGGCAGCAAGAATCGTGGACTATTCAACAGCCCTATTTATTCCGATACCATCAAGCGAAACCGCAATTCTCTAGAATTTCATTTATTTGAAACACACCATAAACTTTACAGTCATAGAAGAAGGGTTTGTGGACAACATAAATATAATAGCAGCTCTTAAAAATGAAAAAGAAAAAGAAATCCTACAACAGGACCTGGACGAGATGGATGACTTAGTGCGCATGCTCAGGATACCCGGTAGAACGCGCCGTGCCATCGATTTCCTGGGGTCTACTCTTAAATTTGTGGCGGGAGTCCCTGACCATCAAGACTTTGAAATTTTGACAGCTACCGAAAATGAAATTATAAGGGCTGGAAATAGACAAATAGAAATAAACAAAGAAATTCAGGGAAAAATTGATGAAATAACAGACAGAATTAATAATATCAACGCTAGAAATAACCATAATGCAATTGATTATGAAGTGGTCATTCTACTTATGACACGGAGAAATAGAATAGTTATGAATAATTTAAAAAACGTTTTATGCGGTATAGCTTTAGCAAAATATAATATCGTAAACCCACTAATTTTAAATACAGAAGAAATCAGTTTGATAGAATTTAAGGAAAATACACTTGTTCCCATGTCCGATGTTATTACAATTGCAGATGTAAAAATTTATTATCAAAAGGATGCACTGATTTATCTTGTAAAAATTCCCCAAATAACAAAAATTTGTAAATTATATCAAATAAGTCCTGTGGCTCAAAATAACAAAATATTATATTTAAAGAATAATTTAACAGCTAATTGTAAGGGAAGCCAATATCCATTGGAAAATTGCAGAAAATCTGTAGGATATAATTATTGTAGTATTAACATGCAAGATGTATGCCTTTTACAACTGCTGAATAACCATACAGCAAATTGCCCCACTACCGCGGCAGACCACTTAGAAGGGATTGAAGTGATTAGAGACGGATTAATCATCGCACGCAGAAGTGAGCTAGACATCGAAGAAAATGGAGAAATAATTAGGGCTAATGGAACCCTATTAATTACATTTGAAAAATCTCTTACGATAAATGGGAAGAATTCAAAGCAAACCATCAGATCGATATTATTGAGCTTCTGGCTCCTAAGAAAACTATTTTAAATGAGACAAGTCAACAAAAACACCTATCATTGCCATTCCTACATAAACTGCATATTCGAAATAACGAGCGAATGGAAGAGATAAAAGTCGTTCTTGAAAACAGTAAATTGATGTGGTATGGCGTAATCGCACTACTCATAGCAATCATAGTAGTAATATTGTATATGAAGTTAAAGCCCAAAGTTATTAAAATAAAAACTGATACTGACCAGCCTCAACATAACTTGTCAACGATGAACACTGGCAAAAGCAGAGAAGATATTAGAGCCCGCTTGGAAGCAATTGTGTCTGAGGGCAACCACATTTGAAGGGGAGGGTAGTTAACATACATATGTTGTGGAATTTGGTTCCACACACTTGACATCAGCAACAATAGCAGCAGCAGCAAATGTACAAACGTGGGAACGAAGTCATGTACGTGACTAAATTCGAATAACTACAAATGCAGCGTCAACAATTTAGCTTTAAGAAACTAGAAAATAAGAAATAGAATTAAGAAATAGCATAAGTACATTAGAATATGAAATTTTGAATAAAGCCAGTCTGGATTTGACCACCAAACTAAACTTATACGTATTTAAAAGCGTCTATTTCCACCAAGTCTCAAAATGAATTTGGGAAAAATTATGGTGCCCACGTAAATAAGTTAACGATGTCACCTAAACAAAAACGGTATGCAAATATAAAAAGTTTTAAGAAAATTGTGTTATATCTGGATACCATTGTCTATTATTGGAAAATTTGTTCTATCTGATTTTTGAGCTTAAAAGCAATTGCGATTGTTCATATTTACTAAGGCCTCCATTTGTGAGAGCAAATCCGTGACAAAAGGTGTATCATAAGTTCTACAAATTAAAAAATAATGCCACATAGGGTAAGGCAATGAGAGGAGGCAAACCTTCTATTTTTGAATCATGACAACTATGCATATGTGTTAGATATTGGGTTACCGAATTTTTGCAGGGATAACTCCAGGTAAAATGATTTGTAATACTCCGTTACAACGGACCCGAATTTGCGCAATTTCAAAACTCTCTCATCTGAAACTGCGAATGAAGCACAATTTCAGCCAAAGTGATGCATATTTCACTCAATTTCACCTGTAAAGTGACTGTTAGATAAGAAAGAAGCAGAGAAAATAAAACATAAACATCACACAAATTTTAATTACCAAAAATAGTATTTCTGAGATGAAATTGTATTATATTAAATACAACTATATAAAGCGAAGCTATAAGTGCCAGCGTGACCATTGGGCAGAACTTAAGGAGTAAGTTCTAATCGCATGGAAACCACCATTAGAATAGGGATGGGGGTGTCAAAAGTCACAATTTCAAATTGAAATTAAGTACCAAATTTATTAGTTTTATTTTATTTATTAATTTATTTATTTACGCCCTTTTAGGATCTATAAGGCAACCACAATATTGCTTATATTGTAAGTCGTAAGAGAGTAATACAAATACATACATATACGTGTATGTACTTATACATGCATAAGTAGCATATTGCTATATATTTCAAAATGTACACTCATTTATTACATTGTGTTTTTTGGGGGGTTTCTTAGATAATACTGATGAAAAAGTAATCGGTTCAAATTTACAACACGAATAGATCGTACACTCTAATGCAGCTCTGCAGCAAAGTTTCTCTACTTGAATTCCACTTTTTGTAATATATATTTTCAGTCTTTGAATAAACGCCTTTATATCAAAACGTATTTTTTCTAACTACGATTCTCGGCTCTGTCCCACCAATATAGGTTATGGGCCCAGAGCACGGTTCGGGCGAAAGTAGCTAAAAGTTTAATGTTCAAAGGCTCCGTGAAAGCGTGTTTCGAAATTTATACATAAGTAATTTGGGAACGTGTGTGTTGCGTTGAAAGACAGATAACAATATGAATTCGCTATATCAAATTGACAAACTTGATGAAAAAAACTTTGATTCGTGGCGGGTGCAAATGAAAAGTGTTCTCATACATGCTGGACTATGGCATATAGTGAGTGAGAAATGTCTAAAGATTGAGGAAAATGCGAGCGAGTGGGAAGCGCTTGATGAAAAAGCCTTGGCCACAATTACACTAAGTGTAAAAGCGTCGCAGCTCAGCCACATAAAGCAATGCAAAACGTCCACAGAAGCCTGGAAGGCACTAGAGACTTTGCATCAGCCAAGTGGGCCTATGCACAAAGTGTCGTTGTATAAGAAGCTATTAAATATGAACCTGAGTGACAGTGAAAGCATGTCAAAATATTTGAGTGATTTTACATCCATTGTCGAAAAGTTAACCGAAGTCGGCATTGAAATTAAAGATGAATTAGCGACAATTATTTTACTTTCAAGTCTACCAAAGCAGTACGGGCACTTTGTTGTTGCCATGGCGACTAGAGACACGCTGCCGACATTGGCTAATTTGAAGGTTAAACTTTTAGAAGAGTCCGAAAGAAAGAAACAGACAAAACGCGGTTCTGCTGAATCTGAAGGCGAATCGCAGGCTTTTGCTGTGTGGTCAAAGAATGCAGAAAAAGGTGAAAATTCAACGAACAGGAGTAAAAATATGCAAAATTTCAAATGCTTTAAGTGCGGGCAGCGCGGCCATTACGCTGCTAACTGCAACGTGAAGTCCAATAAGAACGATCAAAAGGCAGCGAAACGAAATGAGCATTCGTTTACTATGTTAGCAGCAGCGGACGCTGAGGTGTTCGACGACTCGACCTGGCTTCTTGACAGCGGAGCGACAGCGCATATGTGCAGTAATCGAAATATGTTTATTTCATTTAACCAGCATAAAGAGAAAACTTGTTTAGCTGGAAGCAATTTTAATTTCGCGGAAGGTGTGGGAGAAGTGCGTGTGAAATCTAAAAAGAGTGACATTATTCTCCACAATGTTCTGTTTGTGCCAAATATGTGTAGCAATTTTATATCCGTCGCTAGAGCTGTAGAAAATGGACTTCAAGTAACGTGCGCTAAAATAATGAAATAGTTTTACAAGCCATGAAGGTAAACAAACTTTTTGTGTTCCGATGCGATAGCAACAAGTGTTTTTATTCTTCGAATGAAAAGGCAGTATCATGGCATGAGCGATATGGACACTTAAATTACGGTAGCCTGCAAGAATTAGTGAATAAAGACATGGTTCACGGAATGGACAAAGTGAGGTTTGCTAAAGACATTGCTTGCGAGGTGTGTGCAAGGTGCAAAATAAGTGTAAAGCCTTTTCCGAAGAGCACGGAAAATCGTGCAAAAAGCGTTTTAGAGTTAGTGCACACAGATGTGTGTGGACCATTTCGTACAAAGTCCCTGGGTGGCGCGTGTTATTTCTTATATTTCATAGACGATAAATCGAGGCGAATGCTTGTGTACTTCCTTAAATCTAAAGAAGAAGTTTTGGAAAAATTAAAAATATTTAAAAATTTAGTAGAGCGACAAACTGAAAAAAGAATTAAAACAATTCGAAGTGACAACGGGCGTGAATTCGTCAACAAACAGTTCGATAATTTATTGAGTGAGTGTGGCATAAAGAGGCAGTTGACGGTGCCGTACACGCCGCAGCAAAGCGGGATTGCCGAGAGGGCAAACCGTACAATAGTTGAAATGGCACGTAGCATGTTGCTTCAGAGTGGACTTGGCGAATTTTTGTGGGCAGAGTCAGTTGCTACTGCGGTGTTTTTGCGAAACAGATCGCCTACAAAAGCATTGATCAAGATTACACCTTACGAAGCTTGGTCTGGACGAAAACCAGTTGGCTCGGCTCAGAAGCTATCGCTTTAAATAAAATGAACACCAGTAAATTCAAGCCAAAAGGTAAAAAGTATGTTATGGTAGGTTATTCACTAAGATCGAAAGCGTACCGCCTATACGATCCTGAGCAGCGCATAATAGTGGAGAAACGTGATGTTACGTTTTTGTCGTTCAAGAGGAGTGAAAAAGTAGATTTTTCCGACCTGCTCTCTACTGAAAATATTGAAGATACCACCAAAGGGAAACCTGCCGAAGTATTGAGTGAAAATGAAGCAGACCGAAGTTTGTACGTAGTGGAAAACCAGGGCGTCCACGCAAAATGTACAATACTGTGAATTTGATGCAAAATGTTTGTGAAATTGAGATCCCTCAAACTGTTGCCGAGGCTGAAAGCAGCAAATATTCGAGTGAGTGGGCGAAGGCGATGAACGTTGAATACGACGCTCTTGTACGAAACAAAACGTGGCAGTTAGTCGACTTACCAACTAACGAGAAGGCAATCGGGTCAAAATGGGTGTTTACGGTAAAGCATGACAAGAATGGCGACGTGGAGCGTTTTAAGGCTCGTTTAGTCGCAAAGGGCTGCTGCCAGAAGTTTGGTGTAAATTACACTGAAGCATTTTCGCCAGTGGTGCGTTATGCATCAATTCGTATGGTGTTGGCTCTAGCGGCAGAGCTCAAAATGTACGCTCATCAAATGGATGTTTGTAGCGCGTACCTCAACCTGAAAAGTTTATCGACAAGCGATTTCCTGAGCGAGTGTTGAAACTCAATAAGGCGATATATGGGCTAAAACAATCCGGAAGAGAGTGGAACCATAAGTTGGACTCAGTGCTGAAGAAGATTGGTTTCGAGGCGTGCAGTAATGAGCGATGTCTGTACAGAATGAGTCACCAAGGTAATTTATGTCTCATTGCTGTATATGTAGACGACTTGATCGTTAGTTGCCAAAACACAAATTTCAAGCAGTTTCGAGTGTGTCGACAGAGGTCCCATTTCGTATTTTTTGGGGATGGAGATCATCAGAGACGGCGAGACAGTAAGCATATCAGTCGGTCAAGCGTTGTATATAAGAGAGATGTTAGAAAAATATAATATGACCAGCTGTCGAGCAGCGAGAACACCGTTAGACGTGGGGTTTCAAATTGGGTCCACTAGCGAGTCGTGTATTAAAGCCGATGTTACAAAGTACCAATCAGCAGTCGGTGCATTAATGTATCTCGCTATTTGCACAAGGCCAGATATATTGCACTCAATCTCGAAACTGGCACAGCGAAATCAAAATCCACACAAAGAGCACGAATCGGGTATCAAGCATATTTTGAGATACCTGGCAATGACTGAAGACTACAAGTTGGTATACCGTCGTACTGGCAAGCCTATAGAGGGGTTTGTGGATGCCGATTGGGGCAGTAATAGTTTCGACCGAAAATCATACACAGGGTACGTATTGTTCTTGGGCGGTAGTGCGATCTCATGGGAGAGTAGGCGTCAGAGCAGCGTAGCCCTCAGCAGCACAGAGGCAGAATACATCGCGTTAGCATCAGCTGCGAAAGAAGCGTATATCTGCGACGTTTAATGGCAGATATAGACGTTAGTGGCTCCAGTGAGCCAATTACAGTTTACGGCCACACTTTAAGCGCGCAGCAGTTAGCAAAGAACCCGGTTTACCACTCACGAAGCAAGCATATATGTAGATATTAAGTACCATTTTGTAAGAGAAGCACTGAATAATGATGAAATTGCAATTAAATATATTTGTACAAATGATATAATTGCCGATGTACTTACAAAGAATTTAAACAAAATCAAACATGAAAAATTTGTAAAGCTTTTAGGTTTTAATGCAAATACTATGTAAACGTCCTACTCGTGTTGAGGAAGAGTGATGAAAAAGTAATCGGTTCAAAGTTACAACACGAATAGATCGTACACTCTAATGCAGCTTTGCAGCAAAGTTTCTCTTCTTGAATTCCACTTTTTGTAATATATATTTTCAGTCTTTGAATAAACGCCTTTATATCAAAACGTATTTTTTCTAACTACGATTCCCGGCTCTGTCCCACCAATAAATACCAATGTTGTTTTAAAAATTATCACTTAATTTATGTACATATGTATATGTATGCACATATATGTATTTACGAGTAAATGAACGGCATATTAATTACTAGAACAATATATTAATTAATTACAAGTGTTGCTGGCGGTCGAAATGGACGAAATTCCGAGCAGCCCATCGCTGGTTAACTTGCAGGGCAGGCGATCTGAAAGGACAAGTCCCAAACCTCACTGCCTGGGCGATTGGATAGGACAAAATACCAAGCCGCGCCTTCACTTTTCATTAATGAATAAATACCATCTAGTAGTCTATGTTCGGTGGGAAGGGACTAGTTCTCAGGCGCCTATTCTCTGGGTGTTACTTGATCGGATGAAAAGAAGTAGACCACATGCTGAAAATTTTCATCCAATATACAGTGCTTAGTGGTCAACTAACAGTTTCTCGGAAACCAATAACGCTGATGCAATCAGGATTTAAATTTATCATCCGTGCTCCCATTTTGACATTCACAAATTTCCTTGCAAGTAAATTGCAAAAGGCGTTTGAATGTATAATTATTTTCGTCTGGGATATTTTTAAGAATAGCCATTGATATGTTTACGTACCATTCATGTAATTTTTAAATAAGTACTTTATTACAATATAAGTATTTTTCCACTATTTGCTGATGACTCCTCCCAAAAAGAAACATATGTACATTACAACAGATGTTAGTAAATTGCCAAAACTATAACCAATATGGAAAATTTCGAGCACACTTATTCACTTCCACACGAAATTTTTAAAATCATATAGTAGAATTAAAATGTGGAAATGGGAGCACGGCTGTATATGTATATCAATTTCAGAGTGGTGATACAAACCAAAGATAATAAGAATGTTTGTTTGGCAGAAAATTTGTACAAGCTTGTACCAACTTGTACAAAAGCGCGTTCGCTTAGCCAAAAAACTTCAAAGGAAAGAGCGCAGTTTTGGCATTTCATTTGGAGGTGAAGTTGCTAATTCATGCTGGGAACATAGCCTTTGCAAAAACTGGCAGGCAAGAAAAACTGTTGATTGTGGCTTATGATTGGATTTCTGCCAGCAAAACAATTCGACATCTCAAATTATAAATTTTCAAAAGCACAAATAGGAGCGATTTATTAAAGAAATAAGAAGCGATTTATTAAAGAACAAGCTGAAAACGAAAAACCAACAAAAAAATCAACAATCAGAATAAAGAAGAATACCGAAATTAATATGTATTATAAATTATACAGCTATAGGCTTGCTTCTTTGAACGCGACAAGAACGCTCCAACTCGGATAAAATTTCCCTTAGTTGCAAAACCAGCCCTGACAGCATTGTTCATGAAACAGCCGGTTTGATTAGAGCTATTTAAGAAAGGAAAATAGTTGCAATTAAAATATTTTATTGATGGAGTTATATATTTAAAAATACTATTCAAACAAAAACAGATTTGGTGTTAAATTGAAATTCCCCATGTATTTTCTTCACGCTGATTCACAATAGCGTAGTTTTTTCACTCCACAGCAAAACATTTCAGATCGGATATCATTTTACTGAGTTGGCACAACACGCTTATTATGCTCATGACACGGCTCTTATATTACTTGCAATTATATTATCATTTTGTTAATAATTAGTTAGAAATTAAAATAAATTAAACATCGTACCAATCAACTTATCTGGAAGTTTTGGCGAGCTGTTTGTTGCAAAATAAAAGTTTAAAATACTATTGCCTTTAATGCTACAAAATTTAAATTGTATGAACTTTGTTTTTCTTTGCTCTTGAACTACATGGCTGCCAATATTTTCCTGCAGTAAAAAGCTAACTATTGACACAACAAAAACAGAATATTTCACTATAGTAAAATATGCATGTCATTATAGAACTTTGCTACTCTTTGTTACAGGCCATTAGAATTATAATTTTTATACCGTTTCTTAATAGTAAGGCTTCTTTAAAAGCTTTGTGAAAATACGTAGCTGTTAAATACGTAGCAAATAAGAAATGTCTCCAAAAAATGTTATTTTATGTAAAAGAAAAAAATAAATATAGAAAGATATAGAAATATTTATTAAAAATTTGTTTTAAATGCAGAATTGTAGCTGTCACCTGTCCAAAGGTTTGCAAATTTAATGTCTCCACTTTCCATGGCGAAAACACAAATTACATTACAAACAGTAGCGGAAACAGTTATTTCTACAAAAAACGTCAATAAGTAACTATAGTTTACAAAACATATTAAAAATAAAGATTTGTTTACTCACCGCAGTGTTTCGCCCTCTTAGGTTAGGTCATAGCAGTTCCCCTCGTACCATTGCTTAGGCTGAGGGCACACTTGGGGCTGCAATCAATGCTTGACTATCGGGGAAGATGTTTATTGCTTGCGGGTAATTGCCTATTGCGGTAAGCTCAGCCTGAAAGACGCTGCAGTGATCAGGCAGTCGAAAGCTGAGTTTGAGCGGTCCTGAGAGTAAATCCCACTTCCAACACTACCGTCCAATTTAGAGCCATCAGTGTAAAGCACTGTGGTATTGGTATAACACCCGATAACTATGTCATCCACCCAGTCACTCCTCGGGTGAATTCGCGATAACTGGAGTGATGTAATCAGTTCGTATAAAGTTTGCAGGGCATCCGTTCGGAATTTTTTAGTGACCACATCTTGTGTCAATCTATTTTGACAATGCGTTCAAACGAATAGCATTACAGTTTACCTCTAGTTTTCCGTATAGATCTACCGGCAGAAGATTTAGTAGGGCTCTAGTGGGCGCTGAGGGTAATGCTCCTGTAACTAGCACACATCTGTCCTTAATTATAGATTTTTCTGACTTCTACCATACTGTGACGCCGTAGAACAGAATAGGGCGTACTATTGCTGAGTATACCCAAAACATAAAGTGGGGGTTGGATACCCTTCTTTTTACTTATAGCAACTTTGCAGGGGACAAGACAGTCATGGCCTTTCTGGATCTTTCTTCCGCATTGCGTTTCCAGGTTAGCTTCCTGCGCAGAATAATGCCCAGGTATTTAACCTCGTCTGACAGTATTAGAGGCACACCGTTCAACGACGGAACATGGAACTCGGGCGGCTTATTATTGTTTGCGAAGAGAATCGTCATAGTTTTTGGTGGGTTGGCATTTAGCCCGCATACTTTCGATCAGGTTCCCACAACACCCAGAGCATTGTGAAGTAATGCACTTAACACCTGGAGGTGCTTTCCCACTGCCAATAGGGCGAGGTCGTCCGCGTAAGCTACGAGTTGACAGATTGTGTCCTGCAGGCGTAGAAGTAGATTTTTCATTGAGAGATTACAGGTAGCCGGAAGAGGACCCCGCCTTGAAGGGTACCTCGAGTTGCGTATCTCGTGATAGATACTCCGCCAGTCTCCGAATAAATCGTTTTCGTGCCGGGAAGGAGATTAATAAATTCCACTAATTGTCGTTCGATTCCAACCTATAATACAAAATTTTCAATCGACGCCGGTAAGGCCTTTTGATGTCAAGGAAACTTCTTAAGACGAACTCCTTGAAGGCTAAGGCTTTTTTAATATTAGAGACTAATTGATGGAGTGCTGTGTCCACAGATCTGCTTTTGGTATAGGCGTGTTGGCAATTTGATATTTTACTTGCATTTAAAGACTGTCGAATATCTCTATCCAGCAGTCTCTCCAAGAATTTGAGAAAGAAAGACGTGAGACTTATTGGTCTAAAGTCGCTAGGTTTGACGTGTGATGGTCTACCCCCTTTAGGTATGAAGATGACTTTCGCTACAGTCCAGGACTTAGGAATACAAGCCATATTGAGACAAGCTTTGTAGATAGCAGTCAACATAGGACTTAGGATGTCCGTTGGCGCTTGCAGTTCAGCGAAATACCGAATGTCCTATTTTACCTTCTTTAGGTCGACGATACCTTCAGAGGTATACGAGGGGCTACCTAACCCCGGAAACTGGGCCGGAACTACTATGCTTGGGGGAGGCTCCAACCGGGGGAAAAGTATAGTGCATTTAACATCAGGAGAATTAAGATTGAAATTTATGTTTAACGATCGAGCGGCTTATAATCACGTAAATACGCTAAGTCGAACACGTAATTTTTCAAAAACCTAATATTACATTTGGTAGAGCTATATAAAAAAATTTCGATTTTGTTAACCAAGAAACCCCGTTCAGACAGATATATACACTACATTACTATCAATTTGTTGATATAATTAGAAATCTCAAGATGAAACATGCTTAAAATAGTAGAAACCGAGGAATCAGCCAAAAACAACCAAAGAATTACTTCGTGGTTATCAAAAGCGGAACAAAGTAGCATAGAAAATCAAGGTTTGTATCACGAACTCGCATTTTGGTATCAAAAGAAATGTTAAACATTGTTCTTGATACGAAATTTGAATCATTACTATTCAGTCGTGTTTTTGACCAGAATTAGCATATTTTCTTAATAGAAATTAATCTGTGCTTCTCTTCAGAAATACTAGAAGATAAGGAAAATTCTGATCTTGATCGAGAGGATGATGCACTTCAAGGTATAATACCTACCCAGGAAGAAAATTTCATCGCGGACTTGGAACCATGTAAAACTCCTAACAATGTTGATTACTCAGATTCTAATCAAATTATCCGGTTAAAAAAAAAAGGAATTTCCCGATTCAGTTACTGGTTCATCAGTAAAGTTGAATTTGATTGCTTCCGGACCTCTTCAGCCACGAGGACCTTTTCCAAAAGATCTTCAGCAGAATAATCGCAGTTTCTCAGAAAAGTATTAAATCCGGTCGAGGAATCCGAAGGAACTGGCTTTCATATTCTGGCAAGAAAGATGTTGTATATTTTCTGCCTTGTTGGCTATTTCCTCAAAGGGGATTATCTAAAAATCCGTGGAGCACCACCAGTGTCAGAGATGTCCCACTCATCAGAGAGGAACATAATTTTTGGCCCAAAGTTATGGAACGGATCCTAGATTTGACAATGATGCTGGCAACATGTAATCTCGCTTTTCGCGGTTCGAAAAAACTATCGAGGATTCAAATAAGGGCAATTTTCTTTCAGTCATCGCTCTGTTGGCCAAATATGACCCGGTTTTAAGTGGATTGTTAGCAAAACCTATATATTCTGTTAAATATTTAAGTTCTCAAATACAGAACGAATTCATTTATCTCTTAGGGGAAGAAGTTCATGAAAATATTGTTCGCAACTTGAAAGAGGCTCCATTTTTTTAAATTTATTTTGAATACAACTCATGACGTCAGCAAAATTGATCAATTGAGTCAGGTTTTCCGTTACGTGAGTATCATTAATAATAATAAAGGGGAGCCAGTCGATATTCAAATCAACGAGTTATTTACTTTTTTTCTGCTATAAAAGATCAATCTGCTTTAGGCCTCAAAAAACTTGTAATCGATTATATACAGAAGAAGGGTAATGATCTTCAAAAATGTCGAAGTCAAGCATACGGCGGTGCAGCAGTCATGAGAGGCGCTTATACAGGTTCACAGCAGAGAATCAAAGATTACGTTCCTCATGCACATTTTGTTCGTTGCGCTAGACATAACTTGAACCTTGTTTTAAAAGACGCAGTACGTGCAATAGAGAAATTGAAAAATTCTTCAGAACTGTTCAATTTGTGTACGATTTTTTCGATCACAGTATAAGTCGTTGAGATAAACTACAAACCCTTTACGAGAAGGGCGTACAAACTCTCAAAACCTTGAATCCAACTCATGCTTTCAAACAAAGGTTTTGCAATGCTCTCAAATCTTTAAGCCAGATAATATTAAAAACCAAAAAATCTGCTAAGAGATACGCCGCGTTGGGGATTCAGGAACAAATCGAGAATTTTGACTTTGTGTTTCTTCTTGTTCGTCAAGAAAAAATTTTGCGAACAATTAATTTACCTTCAAAGCATTTGCAGTCGAAAAATGTGGTCTTCTGTTCGCACATGATCAATTGCAAAATGCCTTGCTAGGTATAAAGAAGCTGAGGGACGAGTTTGATTCATCATTTCGAGATGTTTCAACAATATGCGATGTCTGGAAAAAACATAAAAAGTTTGTGAGCAAATATCACGTAGAGTCAAGAATCATTTCGATGAACTGTCCCTAGAGAAAGATTTAATGATCCTGAACACCGCTTCCGAGCTACAATTTTCTATCCGATGATTGATACCATATTTTCGCAACTTGAAAATAGATTTACTGGGATGAAAGATGTTTTGGATGACTTTCGAGTTCCTAACACATGGTTCGATTAAAGATTTAGAGGAAAAATATAATGAGTTCTCAAAATAATTTTGGAAGACGTATCGTCTTCCTTTTCTTCTGGATTGCTTTCTGTTAGGTCTGCGTTTCCGAAAGAAATTAAAATGTCGAAAAGTACGCTCAGTTCTTAATGATTCAGAATGCCTCATTGTCTTCGAGTTATGAAGATGTTTCCACGGCTCTTCTTTTCTCTTTTCATGTTTCCCACAATTCCCGTCACCATAGTAAAAGCCCAGCGAACTTTCCCAAAATTAAAATTGATCAAAAATTACTTGCGAAGCACGATTGCACAAGAAAGGCTGAGCAACTTGTCACTATTATTCATTGAGAATCAGAGAGCTGATTTTAATAAAGTTATCGACAAATTTAACCACGTGAAATTAAGAAAAAAAATTGGAGCGCTAGTTATAGGCACTCATTCTTATAGGTGTATATAAAATAGTGTAGTAATTGTATTCCATAAATTGTATATCGTAAATAAATATGAGTAATCGCTTGTTAAAAAATATTTTTCATGATTTTTAATCTTTGAAAAAATTGTCGGCAAAGGGCCCCCATATTTTGTTCTGCCCCGAGGCCACTTCAGCGCAAGTTGCGGCCCTGCCCAGAAAGTGTCTATGCCTTATTATGTTCTCGAGTGCTCTACTATATTACTGCTAAAAAATTTTCACGAATTGTTCTGAGCCTTCTTTGCGGATTTTTTGAAGGTTTTACCTTATAGGCGTCCCAAGAACCATTTCGACTTGCTTGGTTAAGAAGCCTACTTGATCTCTTTCCTTAGGGAAGATATATGGCCGGGCAGGAAAGGGGAATGCCACGTTGCATGCTTTTATAATGTCGAAGAGTCCAGCCCATCAGGTCTCGACAATAAGTTGGTACGTCTGCTGTTCCTGTAAAACTAATTACAGTCGTAGGTAGAAAAGTAAGCGTTATATACAATACCTCTTTTCTATTTACCATGTCGAAAGTGGGTACATTACCAATATTACATTTTGCTACGTTATGGGTTAGAATAAAAACAGATAGGGATTCATCTCTCGAATTGATGTCCGTAGATCCCCACAGCGAATGGAGCGCACTTGCATCGGAGCAAATGATGATTGGAAACTTCCTGTTGTTGGCCTCTTTCACTGGGTCTTGTAGCCGACTTGGAGGACAAATTTTGTGGTCATGTACCATGTAAGTGGATACCACCCAAAGTGATTTGAACCACCACAAGCTTTGAGCTTTGCAACCCAAGGTTGATGGACAAATATGAGCTCATCCCTTTCTCCCTGCGGTGCAGGGGCAAAGCTGTTGACGCAGCCTTAGAAAAATGAAGGTTACCGACCGCTGCAGTTGCAATCGCATAACAGTTTTATTGTCGAAATAATGGGGCGGAATGTGGCATTGTGTCACGTTGGGAATTTGTTTTCGGAACCTCTCCCATGCTGAGTTAACTTCAACCAGAATGTCCTCATCCCATCTGACCCGATGACTCCAAACTTCTCTTAATATCATCTTCGCAACGATCGTGGAGTGGCACAATATCCCTATAGAATGCGTTAAGGGCCGGGTGATTTAGAGTCCAGAATTCCTCATGAATTCTGGAAACGGAGATCTGAGAACGGGATAATAACCTGTACACACTGATAAATTTAAAAAACCATTGTTTGTATGTAAGTTACCATTTATTGCTGTAAAAAAAAGTCTAGAACGATGTAGCCACAAGTAGGTTGGTACTCACTTGAGACGTTGCTGTAAGAAAAGTCCTGTCAGCGATTAGCTTACAGCAACATCTCGTTGTGACAATCTTCTTTAACGCCTAATTGCAGACCTTAACATGTCGCCCGCCTTGCAGTATCACTGCAATATATCATACTTCATTTTATAATTCGTTCAGATTATTATTATAACAAATTTCAGCACTTCTCCCCATTTCGTGGTACAGCATGTAGTCGCCGAGTAAGGGCTCTCGACATGGTCGTTGTGCTCTGCCCAGGATCGAGTATAGCTCGTATTGTTTGCGTTCTCCCGCCTTTACTAATATCGTCGGCGTAAGGACAGATTTCCCCAGATCTTTTCGACCAGCTCTCGGACGTCTCTTACACGTCTGCGGTGGTTACGGACATCGGATTGGCGGGAGTCCGATCGTCTGATCTCTGAGCGTGTTAGGGGGCGCTGGATTGCCGATCGGATACCCGACAGATGAGGTCTGAATACCGGTGGCTCAGTTGATGCATGCGCATTTTCAACCACCTGCTGGATATCCTCGTCGCTCGCATCGATTTCCAGCAGTTCTTCACTAGACACTGTCAGGGTATCTGTTGGTGCTTCCGCCGGTTGTTCGTGACAACCATCTACCGAATTGTGTCCTTCCAACACGTCTTCCCCGCTTCTGAGAGTTTCCTACAGGTGGAGGATACTGTGATGTCGTCAATGACAACGCTCGCAGCTCCGCGGTGACATGCAGTTTGAGCAGTGGCCGTGCAGGAGGAGAGAACGCAGTCTCTCCTCTGGCTCCATGCGGCCATCTGACGGCAGGACAACAGATTGTTACTGTGCTTGCAAACTGGGCATCGGTTTTGTTCTACTGCTACTCGGATCATCGTAGGTATTTTCTGAAAATAGAGAAATCCTTAAGTTGGTTTGACTAGAGGTAATAGTACTAGTTTCAATAGTACTAGTTTCAAGATTCAGTCGACAGTCATAGTCGACCGCTTTCATATCAGTAGATCTACTGCTATTTCTCTTCCTCTGCGCTTCTAAACTTTACATTTTCACGTGTTTGCATTTCACTTGTTCGTGTGTTAACTAATTTAGTGGATAGATTTCTTTTGGGAGCGATGGCGTCCTTCTCTGGAGGGAACTATTACGCATTGTTAGATCCAGGTGGCACACCTCACAAGTCTCTTCTACAAAAGCGTAAGAAAAATGCAGTGAATTTTTATAACTCATACGACTTTCCAGTTCTTGGTCACAAATTGCAGTGTCCCAAATACGTAATCATAAAGAGCGTAGTGCCTGAAAAATCAATCACCAGTTACAATATTTTTCTTGTGTCGAAAGCTCTAGAAAATATTTGCTCAGAACCTCCGCAACAAATCTCCTTCACCCGCGACGGCAATTTGTTGGTATTGACTAAAAATGTGATACAAACAAATTTCTTAAAGCAAAGAGACAAAGTGAATGTCTGTCCGATAACAAACGAATTGCATCCTACATTAAATACCATAAAAGGCGTAATATTTCCTCCTTCTTTACGACATCTATCTGAATCTGAAATCATTGACGTCCTTAGTGATCAAGATGTAACTGGGTGTCAAAAAATTAAAAAATTCCTAAATGGCGAACTTGTGAACACATCTCTCCACATAATTTCTTTCAACAAATATGAACTCCCAAAAGAATTAAAAGTAGGTTTTCTTGTCTGTAAAGTCGAGCCATATATACAAGCTCCATTACAATGCAAAAATTGTTTCAAACTAGGGCATACCAAGAAATACTGCAAAAGCGAGGAAAAGTGTGAAGTATGTGCTTCTTCTTTTCACGACCCTATCACGTGCAAAGAGGTGAAATGCATCAATTGCAATCATGCTCACAGAGCTAACAACAAAAATTGTCCGGCCATACAGCAAAGAACAGAAACTATTAAACTAAAAACTATTACAAAATGTGACTACAAAACAGCAATAGAAAAAGTAAAATCCCAACAAAAAAATTACGACATCCCGATTGAAGCTCTCGACAAAGCCATTGAACAAAGACAAAAACGTACATCTTCTCGCAGACAAATCACTAATAACGTTACTGCAGCAGATATAACATATACGAAATCCAACAACAATTCCTCTTCCTTTACCCATCCTCACATAATACACACAATGTCAAATTCTGAAACAAGCAACTCTACCTCCATTTCAAACCCAGAAAAAGTCCACATAAATAATTCTACTGAAAATATAAGCACTTTTTTGAACCACATAGACCCCACATCGCCATACCTTAACTGTACCGTACTGAAAATTCTCCAGTGGAATTTGAATGTCTACCATTATAACTTACATGAGCTCCAACTAATAATCAAGAAATACTCACCTAACATAATTCCTCACAAAGAAACTCACCACAGCACACACTCTATTAACTTAAAAAATTTATTTATTTATTTATTTATTTAAAAAAATTTGCTTAAAGAGTAAATCTTACAAGCTAATTGTGGAATAAAGCAATAGCATCGAGGCCTTACGCTTACCATCTATGTACGGATATAATATAATTATAATTATGTTCTTCGTAATACACCTACGCAAGTAAATGCAAAAGGTGGATCCGCTCTATTTATTAAGAAATCTATCGAACACTCCATTCTGTCGCTCAATCCAAACATATGCGGTGTCTCTGCTATGATCAAAACTGAAGTTGATTTAGTGATCTGCTCTATTTACATACACCCAAGTGACAACATTCCTATCAGTGAATTACAAGCTCTTTGCAACAATAATCAATACTCTTTTCTAATCTTGGGGAACTTTAACGCTCACAGCACTATTTGGGGATCTCCACACACAGATAGGCGCGGAGCTGCTATTGAAAATCTACTGTTAAACTCCAATTTGACCATTTTAAATAATGGTTTTCCACCCACTTTTCTAGTAGAGCAACCTTCACTCATATTGATCTCTCATTAGTATCTTCACAACTTCACCCTTTCACTTTCCCATTTATATTAAATTTTCCAAACCAATGGATGCAAGTTTCCCAGATGAAACCCTTAGCAAACCCACAATTTTTAATACCTACCAGGCAGACTGGCACAAATTCCAAATCAGTATCATTAACACTTCTGATAAATTGGTTATATCTTCAAACATAAACAAAACAGCAGCTGTATTCCACAGAAAAATTGTTCAAGCAGCTAATGAATCCATGCCACATAAGGCAAAACTTGGTAAGGGTAAATTTGTATATTGGTGGAATCAAGATTAGATACAGTAGCGAATAGGACATTTTATAAAAAAGCAAACCCAGTCTTTAAGCGCGAGTGTAAAGCAGCAAAAAGAAATTCCTTTTCTAAATTCACGTAATCAATAAATCCCAACACATCAACTAGAGAGCTATGAGGAAAAGTAAATAAACTTTACGGTAATTCACAACATACGCTTACTAAAAAACAATGACGGGGGAATAGTGTCGACTCCATATAATATAGCCAACTGCTTTGCTTCTGAGTGGTCTTCACAAGCTAATAACTCAAACTTTTCCAATTCATTCATTAGTCACAAGTCTAGCATTAATATTTCATCAAACTTCACAGCCGAACCTACGGCTATGTTATTGGAGGCACCAATTACGTTACCCATGCTTAAACATCTGCCTTCTTACGTAAAGTGTCGCTACGTTGATCTCTTTAACGTAATATTCCAGTCAGCAATCATTCCACAGGAATGGAAAACCGCCAGAGTTATACCTTTATAAAAATCTAATAAATCCAAAACTGAGATAAATGGCTACCGACCTATATCCCGCCTATCTTCCCCAGCAAAAATCCTCGAAAAAATCATAGCTAAACGTCTGAGCTGGCTTCTAACAAAACGTAAGCTAATTAGTTCCCATCAGTTAGCATATAAGTCCCAAAAAAGCACTCTAGACGCACATTTGTTTATTGATGACCAAATAGCTTCAACGCTATCTAAAAGGTGTCACATTTCCATAATATCTGTTGACTTTGAAAAAGCGTGGGGCCGTATTGGGAAACATGCGATTTTAGAGCAACTGATGGAGTGGCTAATTGGTCCGAATATTCTACGCTACATTGATTCCTTTCTATCAAATCGGAAATTCCACGTTAAAATTAATGGAGTTCATTCCCAGACTTACCCATTTGACAACGGTATACCGCAAGGGTCACCTTTCTCGGTTGTATTGTTTCACATTGCGACGGAACACCTCAACAGTATTATAACGAGTAACAGTTACTTCAACCACTGCATTTACGCAGATGATTTGTATCTACTAGGAAAGATTAAGAGGGATATAGAATTTAAGAACCAAATTAATATGCTATTTCAAAAAATCCTGGAGTGGTGTGACTACTCCGGATTAAAAATTTCTTTTTCCAAAACAAAAACTTTACATGTCTACAAAAAACACTGTAACTTAAGTAATGTTGTTATAGCTGACCAAAATATATTAGGTTTGACTTTCAATAATAAGTATAACTGGTCTTTACATATAGATAGTATTAAGAAATCACTATTCAACCGATTAAATCTAATTAAATGTTTAGCATCATATCATAGCTACGCTCATCCCAATATTATTATAAATGTTATTAAGGCTATAATACTCTCAAACATTGATTATGGCATAGCAATTTATGGTAATACCTCGAAAGCACAACTCAACAAAATTAAAACCATTTACAACGCATCGGCAAGATATAGCACCGGAGCGTTCCGTACCACACCTGTAACAAATATTTTAACGGAAATCGGACTGCCTGGTATTGATCTGATTCACCTACCAAAATAATCAACCAATAACCAATCATTTTACGATACGGTAGACGAATTCAAAAAACGCAACTGGAATTTAGTTTATATAGATGGTTCAAAATCTATTCATGCCACAGCCTACGCAATCATTAGCACAGACCTGCAACTGACAAAGCTAGCACGATTCACCACAGACAGCTCTGTTTTTACAGCAGACACGGAAGCATTACTGAAAGCTATTAACATCTGCAAAAGTACAACTGGCAAACACCTCATATGCTCGGACTCTCTCTCGGTAGTAAAAGCTATACCCAGTGTTGCCAGGTCTCATACTTTTTCATTAGATCTACTAACTTTAACCTTCATCTCATACTCTCATGACTTTGGCAAAAAATCTACTAACTTTTATGCATTTTAATTTTTTTTATATAAATTTTAGCAAAAATTACTTAATACAATGTCCACACGGACGACTTTTCAACGAATTTTCAGCATTATCACATTTTCAGCGAAAACTCGTTGAAAACAAGCTCGTCTGGACATAACATAAGATTGCTTCGGTATCATTTTTCTTTTCCATTATTAAAAAAGCCACTTGCCTTTTATGTGTTATCGATAAACATATGTGCATCTCTATAATGTGTAGTATTTCTGCTAACATTGTTTGTCCACGCGTAAAAAAATGTCGTCTGAAGATTGCAGCGAAAATGAGAAAACACCTCCAAAGATGAAAGGAAAACGGCATTACGACCAGAAATATAATCCCAAGTGGGAAAAGGAGGATGCATTTTCTAATTGGTTGAAACGGAGCAAAAAGGGTGATCTTTATTTTTTCTGTAATGCTTGTAATTGCGATCTGAAATGTGTGGCTGGTAGAGCTATGTTAGATAAGCATAGAAATAGCAATAAGCACTTAGAAAAAGTAAAAGGTATTTTAAAACTAACAATAAAATGTATCTTACTTATATTAATTTTAAGTTCGCTTTGCAATAATCTATAAATATATATGTATACCTATATATTGTAAGATCTTTTTATAAATTTTTGCAATTTTTAGCTGTGAATCTGCAACCTTCAGTGCAGTTAATATTTCCCCAGTCAACGCACAAGAAAACCGAGCTGCTAATAAAATCAGGAGAAATAAAAATGGCCTGCTTCTTAACAAAAAACAATCTTGCCTTCAACATAGCAAGTACGTTTTTCTTAATAAGTACTACTTTCCCATAAGCCTTTCACTAACAAACATATGTTCTTTCTATAGACGATTTAAAAGCTGTTGTACAGGCTGCATGTCCTGATTCGGAAATCGCCAAGCAGTTTACGTTTGGGAGAACAAAAGCCCAGGCGATAGTAACAAAAGTTACCGGAGAAGTAGCAAAAAGTGAATTAATTTCTATTTTACAAAAAGAAAAATTTTCGTTAATAGTGGATGAGAGCACGGATTGCTCTTCCACAAAGCATTTGGCTGTAATTGCTAGAACTGGTGTTAATTTCAACATTGAAGACAACTTTTTATGTTTAATACCCATAATTGATGGCTCAGCAAATACTTTGCATCGTGCATGTGTGGATTTTTTCGAGAAAAACGACATTCCATATCAAAAGAATATGATTGGATTCGCAGCTGATGGTGCTAATACAATGTTTGGACAAAACCACTCCGTAGCAACGCTTTTTGTAAACGACATTCCGCATTTGTTCTTGATGAAATGCGTTTGCCATTCCTTCCATCTCTGTGCATCGTATGCATGTAAAAAAATTCCAAGGTCTATTGAAGATTTCGCTCGAGAAGTATACAGGTATATACAAAATAGCCCCAAGCGCTTGGGAGATTACAAGGTATTTCAAGAGTATCTTGATATAAAACCGCACAATTTACTGCAACCAGCACAAACGAGATGGTTGTCGTTGTTGCCTGTCGTGAAAAGATTATTGGAACAGCTTCCTACTTTGAAATTGTTTTTTCAATGTGCAGTCCTAGTTGACAAAATAAATGCAGCAGAACCAATATTAGACAAGTGCTTAAATCCTGCAACAGAGTTGTATTTGGAATTTTTATCTTTTGTTCTGCCATTTTTTCACGAATTAAATAAACAGCTGCAGTCGTCTAAACCTAAATTATACATATTATACGATCAAGTTCTTGCAACATATAAAAGCATATTGGAATGCTTTATAAAAAATGAACTGTTGGAATTATCCGCGGAAGAAGAAAGAAATGAAACGGATCGGCTTGAATGTTTAGAGCAAAATATAATTAATCTGGACTATAAAGATCCAAGTTTATTTGTATCGATGGAAAAGCTGTATCTAGGTGGAAATATTATAGCTATGTTACAGCGTGAAGATTTCTTGAAAAAAATAACAAAAGACGAAATTGAAGCATTTAAGAACAACTGCTTATGTTTTTACATTGAAAGCCTCGATCAAATAAAACTTCGTTTTCCATTTAAGAGCATTTGGGTTAGAAACTTAAAAACCATAAAATTTCTTAATCCGGCAATGGTGTTAGGTCAAAGACAAACAATAAAAGCAATATCTTCCGCAGGCATTGCATTTCCAGGTACTTTATAAAAATGTAGTTATTCCATGAGTTTAAACTAAGAGTATATCTTTTTTAAGGTATTTGCACCAATAACTTGACCGAACTGGATAGGGAATGGCTGTTCTTGCGGAATTCAACTTTTTCATTTTGCCCAGATGAAGATGTAGAAGTTTTCTGGCGCCACATATCAAACATAAAAAACGGTGATGAAATGAAATCTTTCCCGTTAATAAGCGATTTCGTACGAAAGCTTCTTATTTTACCGCACAGCAGGGCAAATGTCGAAAGGCTTTTTTCTACAGTAAAATTAGTAAAAACTACACATAGAAATCGTCTATGCACAGAAACTTTAGAAGCAGTTTTGCATACGAAGCGATTTATTTCTAACACCACAGGCGAACCCACTGAGAACCATTTCAAAAAGTTTAACAATCAAATGTACAACAAATAATTATTTTTTTATTAAGCAACTTATATTGACAATAAAAGTAAATAAAAAAGGATAGCTCATGACTAGTTAGTAGTATAAAAAAAAGAAATAACAATAAAAAATCATTTTCAAGTTATTGTTTAACTTTTATACCCAAAATGACAAATCGAAATGTATGAAAATAAATAATTAAAATTTAAAAACTAAAGAAATAAATAGTTTTTTAAATTAATTTAAAAGCGTTAGAAAGAAGTAGTAGATCTACAACTTTTCGATAAAAACAAAGTAGGAGATCTACTAACTTTCTGCATCTGTTCTCATGACGCTTCAAATTTGGACCTGGCAACACTGGCTATACCCAGCATTCATCATAAAAACGAATCAATTCAGAAAATAAGAAACGCACTAATACACAATATCCCTGTAAGCTAAAAATAATGTAGATCCCAAGCCATGTTGGAATTCCGCGCAATGAGTTAGCTGATGTCGCCGCCAAATTTGCAACCACTGCACCGATTATTTCTAAGCACGTAACAAACAAATCTAAGATTTTAAAATTAGTAAATTAACACTATAATCTCATAGCAAATGAATTACAAAAGAATCAACCAAGATGGTGTAGCCGCAAAATATCCAACTGATATCTCAAGAATTGACCTTAATAAAATTTACGCCGGAGGTTGGGAAACACCCGCCTAACACATAGCCACCTTATGAAAAGCAGGCCACCTCCAATATGTCACCTATGCTTAGCTGATACACTTACATGTAACCACTTAACTTATGACTGTACTTTTGTTAAGAATGTGTAATTAACCTTATTTAATAAAATCTGTCTGCCTGAGCTATTAAAGAATATTACTTCAAATAATATCAAATACACTATATCGCTCTTAAAGAAATGTAACATTTACTACTCTATTTAATAGCCTTAATATTCATATATTCATTTTATTACAATTAGACCGAAGACCATAGCTGTTAGTTGCCTAGATTTAAGGTTTATTTATGTAATTCAATTATATAAATACATATTTTTATAAATAAATAAATAAAATAGTTTCACAATTGGGCATGTAATTACGCCTCTTGTCGTACGTATGTCTACGACCCGTACGCGACTATCTTTTCCTGAAAAAACCTTAACAACTCTGCAGTTATAGGGTTTCACTCAACTTTTCTGAATTGGGTAAAAGCATATCTTGCAATTTGTCATCGTATCCCTTTATTGCTTCTTCTGGGGTACTCCAAGGTAGTTTATTAGGTCTTTTATATTTCATTTTATTCATTAATGATATAAGTAATTAACTGATATTAACCGCATTGAGAAATGTAGAGATTTTTATTTTTCAGGACGTAGAAATGATTTTTTGTATTTGCAATGCTTTGTTTCGTATAGACTTCGTAAACTTTTTGGTAAGTCTGTAGGAATAATTGTGTATTCACTGACTATAACACTCAAATAAATAAATAGATAAAATGCATACAATATATACATACATACATATGCACATACATGCTCACCCAACAACAACAACAACAAAATAAAAAATTTAAGTTAATGAAGTCCTTCTGACTTCATTTAAAAATTTAAAGTTGAGGGTCAGTCAACTTGGCCCCTTTTTATAATTACGTTGATTTTCCAATTGATTCTCAAAAACTCGGTTAATTTAGTTGTACTTAATTTATTCTAAGTACTGGACAATAGCGTGTCCACCAGAAGACTGATTTGTTCTAAGCCTAACCCTTCTTATATGTAAGCTAAAGCTATGCTTAACCTGCGCTAACTAACCTTGCACTTGGGCGCTAGACTTATGCAGCCAGGTTCCCACGCTGCGCCTGAATGCGACCGGATGCGCGTGCAGTAAGCCAGACGCAAAGTTAGCACTTTCGGCTGGTGGGTTGGCTGCCGGCTGCGTAGACGCAAAGTCAGCACTTTCGGCAGGTGAGTTGGCTGCCCGCTGTGTTAACTCCTCCTCCTTTAAAAATCTGCGTCCTGCAGATCCACCTGGGTAGAACGGGGGGTTAGCGAAGTTCCTTCGGCTCTTCCTTGTATTGGCTTAGTATTTGGGATGATGATGGTTGCAGTGATCTTCCTCCAGATTACGTAACATACTACGGCGAGAGTTATCAGCATCGTGACTTCGAACGAGGCATGCATTGGTCTTCTTCCAGCTTTTTCAGGCAGTTTCCTTCACAGATCGTCGCAATGTTAATTGTTAGACATTTGCCAATGAGCCCATACGTTTCTTCATCATTCACCAGCAGCTGCGGAAATTCGACATCGGCATCCTCCTAGTGAGGTGCCTCTTGCTAGAATTAGCTGGTAACGACTTTAATTTAGGGACAGAAAGAGCATAGATGAGAAGTGAACCGTTCGAGAACATGCATGGCTTAGCATATTCCATCGCCTCCACGTAGTTTTGATATGGAAGCGCTTCCTCTTCAGATATAATTTGTGCGGCTTCAGTTTGGTCAAGAAGATTTTTGTTGACGATTCCAGTTTTCGCCAATTGGCTTGCTCCAATAATTTCTGGAATTTCTTCCTTTAACACAATAACCTTATTGAGAACCTGGAATCCATGCTTACGTGTTGTATGTCCCTATCGACGTCGTTAGTTAGGCGTATTATGCCATTAACCCGTTTAACAGCTTCTTGAGTGGCATTAAAAAGCCTTCTTCTAGTAAAGATTGTTGTCGACAATTTCGTTTTGGCTGCGGAACGAACCCTCCTAGATTTATCGCCCTGCAATTCTCTAAGGCGCAACTTTGCCTGGCTGACGTGGAGTTCAACAATCGCTGTTGCTGTTTAAGCCTTTAGAATAAGTGTTTGCTCTACTACAATTATCTTTTTAAGAATTTCTGAAATAAAAAAACAAATTCGTACTTTAAAATGCAACCGTGACCAGAACATGTACACGTCGTTGATTTGGCCGAACTGATTTGAATATAGCCGTTCGCCATTTCAGAGACGTACGAGGACACGGATAAGTAAGACATAATAATTTGCTCTTGAATATTACCATAATTTATTTAATTTGCAGATATTAAAACCTCTCCCTACATCTCATCTGTATAAAATCATTTGAAAATATACATTGGTATTAAAGTGCGTTATTAATATATCCGTGTTTCATTTTGAATCACATCGTTAGCCGCCACCTCGTGCGAAACTCTAAAGTTGCTACTGTGCCAGCAACATTCTTTTAATATTTATCCTGATTTCTTTAACGGTTCGCACAGCGATAATCTATGAAATCATTGGACTTGCAACGCCGCAACCAAGAAACTTCCGAAGAAGAACAACGCTACCACTTGCGAAATAGAATTGTCACATCGAACATTCGCGAAGTCAATATGGCCGACAACAACAGCGAAAATAGTTCGAACAGCGGTGACGAAGTTGATTGCACAATTGTGCAACAAGATAGCACAATGGACGATCTGCGTGAACAAATTAAATTACTGCAGAAATCGCTTGCTGCATCAGAGCAAGAGAAGCTCCACTTAAAAGAAAAAATGAATCGTCAATCTGCCGACGTTAATGCCACCGAGGCCACTTCCGCCAGCTTCAAAAATGTCGAAGCTCCCACTCTCAGCCCTATTCTTGCTAACTACTCAACAGCCTTGCCTTCAAATTGCTTCGAGGCCAATCTAGGTACAGTCGGTCACTCAACTAACGCTACCCCTGTCAGCGAAAATGCCATCGTAACCTTTGCCGGCGTAAACTATGCCAACGCCACTTCTGTCAACGCCAACGGTTCGTATCCAGTTTATGATAATTTTGCTACAAATTACTCTCAAATGCAGTCTAGCCAAAACTTCGCAGCTACTCGTCACATAACAAATTATTCGTCAATCAACCGAAGCGCCACAACTTCAACAGTTAGGCCATCTAATATGCCACACATTTATACGCCAAACACATCAACAGTTCCTGCCGCCCAACCTAGTTTGAACACGGGATGCTATTCACAAATACAAACAAGAAAAATATTGGATTTGCCTGACTTCCACGGTTCGCCCGAGGAATGGCCTATGTTTTATGTTGCCTTTACGGAAACTACTAACATGTATTCTTACACAAATTTAGAAAACCTATTACGCTTGCAAAAAGCGTTAAAAGGTAAAGCCCGACAGCAGGTGGAATCGTTGCTAATCCACCCCAATAGCGTGGATGCTGCGATGAAAACTCTCGAATTTCATTACGGCCGACCTGAATTGCTAATCCGTAGTCAAATCGCAAAGGCCCGCTCGTTTCCTGCTGTAACCGGAGGAAGAATAACTGAAATCCTCAACCTCAGTGCAATGGTTTCTAATTTAACAGCCTTCTTAGAAAATTCCGGAGCTATACCGCATCTCAATAATCCGACTCTGCTTGAGGAACTTGTTTGCAAGCTGCCAGTGAACAAAAGAGAAGAATGGTTTCGACATATCTTTAATTTACAAATGCCTTATCCCACTGTGCGTGATTTCTGCAATTGGCTGCAGCAAATTGCTACTTACGTGTCTATGTTCACCGATGCCATGCTACCAAAGAATCCAGGAAATGAACAGGTTAGTAATAAAGTTAAAACTTCATCAAAACCAGTTATGACTGCCATCAATATTGAGAAAATGTGTTCAATGTGCAAACAAAACCATCAGCTGTATCAGTGTCAAAAGTTTAAAGATATCGATTATCATAATCGTTGGAATTTCGTCAAAACAAATCGATTATGCTTTTGCTGTTTGGAACCTGGACATAATATGCAAAAATGTTATAAACGCCCGCCTTGTAATATTTTGTCATGCAACAAGTTCCACAACCGATTACTTCATAAGGGAAAAGAAGATACTAAAGACAGCACCGATATCGAGAGCACAGCTGTTGCCACAGTCAGTGGATATCAAACTATGCAACAACAGTCTGTTAAGCAATATGAACAGTGCAACCAGACACTGTTAAAGTATTTGCCAGTCAAACTGAAAGGTCCGAAAGGGGAGATAAGTGTCATCGCCTTCATCGACGAAGGAGCGAAGATATCACTGCTAGAGGAGAAAGTAGCAAACGCAATCGGGTTGAAAGGCAAAACCGACATGCTTCGTCTGAAATGGATCGGCAACCATACAACGAGCGAACAGTCGCGGCAAGTGTCACTTGAAATTGCAGGCGACTTTGAAGCAGCAGAATTTTACCACATGAGAGGAGTGCGCACTACGAAGCAGCTATATCTGCCGCAGCAAACGTTAAAGCTGCGCGAGTTCACTCAACATCATACAGAACTGAACCAAATTTGCGTTAGTGATTACAACAACGCCGTACCGCAAATTCTTATTGGATTGCCACATTCGAGCTTAACAAGAACAATTAAAGCAATGAATTTTGACGACGGTTTTGCCGTCCACAAAACAAACTTGGGTTGGACAGTGTTTGGTTCGAACGAAGAATGTAATAGTGATGACACTATTTGTCATGTAGATATATGTAGGTATTTGCAAGGCGTTCGAAGACAACAAACAAATAGCAGAATACTTTGCTGCTGAGAACTTTGAAATAAAGCAATTGCCAATAACAAAATGAAACACGGATATATTAATAACGCACTTTAATACCAATGTATATTTTCAAATGATTTTATACAGATGAGATGTAGGGAGAGGTTTTAATATCTGTAAATTAAATAAATTATGGTAATATTCAAGAGCAAATTATTATGTCTTACTTATCCGTGTCCTCGTACGTCTCTGAAATGGCGAACGGCTATATTCAAATCAGTTCGGCCAAATCAACGACGTGTACATGTTCGGGTCACGGTTGCATTTTAAAGTACGAATTTGTTTTTTTATTTCAGAAATTCTTAAAAAGATAATTATAGTAGAGCAAACACTTATTCTAAAGGCTTAAACAGCAACAATCGCTTTCATGTAACTTTCATTTAAGTCATATTCCAAAGTGGCCTCCAGCTCGGAGATAGTTTCGGCGAAGTAATCGAGGAATCCGCTGCCTTGTTCTAGCAATATTAACGGGTGTCATACTTAAACACGTTGAACGCGCAAGTGCAAGGGAATATTAATAATCTAATTTCTAAAACAATTTATAAATCATTAGAACGGGATTCCGAGTTCCTCTGGGAAAGTTCCATGCCTGTGGACTCAACAAAAATGCGTTTAAATTCGTAATGGATCTTTCTCCGCCAATTTCGCTTTAAATTCAAGGCAGGAATCTTTCCTAAAGAAAATCGTTACAAATATTCAATTTTGTCTTTTTTCTCTCTACGCTCTTATTTGATTACGGGGATGCTAGCACTTTCTAGAATTCTGAAATAATTTGCTATTTGAATAAAGGGTATACATAATTACAAAATTATTTTACCTTCAAGCAAAACTAATAAATACACAATTATTTACATTTTAAGTTTAAAATTTACATTTTGAGTTTACAAGTTGCGTTTCGAGTTTAAAAATTGCATTTTGAGTTTAAAGTTTGTGCAAATAATTTATTTCTCTATTTCTGTATCTCTGCGCAGAGAGAGAGAAAAAACCAAAAAATCTTTGTTAAGTGATAAAAACAGTGATTACTTTTCAACTCTGCATTATTATCTGCGTTAGGGAGACACCTTTTCCCAAGAATTTTAATGATGGTTTAAGAATCCCAAAAAAAATTGGTTGACTTTTTACCTTAGATTTCGCATTCTGCGACTGATTGTTTTTTTTTTTTGGTGTTGCGCCCATAATGAGCTTTATATAAAAACAAATTTAGAATAAGTAACAAAGTCGTGGAACCACTGGATTAAAGATATTTAACTTGAATTTTATGAATCTTTTTCCCATGTTCCGTTCTGAGCGTAACCCTATTGTCTTTTTGTACAGTTTCTCTTTTATACAGGGGCTTCTGTTTCGCCTTAATCTGTCTGTCTTTCAAATATGCAACATCGCCCTTCGCATATTCCTGCGGCTTTTGTCTGCTCTTTTTCAGTCGCAGGTTACGCGATTCCTGGCTTTTTTCGAGCCGCTCTTTTATTTCCCTGAGCATTTTGGGACGGAAATCTGTCAACTCCTGATAGTTGATCCGCTGCGTTCTATTAAAAAATATGTCACTAGGTTTTAGCTTTGTGACCGAGTGAACCGAATTGTTGTAGCGGTCTACCGCTATGTAAAGTAATTCCTTAGGAGAGACGTGAACGAATGCACCGATAAATCTCTAGAATGGTGGTTTCGACCTGACCATTAAACTCGCTACGCTGAATAGGTGTCTGATAAACGCTTATTCCCAAACTCCTTACATAGTTACTGACCAATGGGCTCACGAAGCCCTTCTCGTTATCCGTTACGATCATCCTTGGAGCAGTAAAATAATGGAGTGGCTTAGCGAATTTGCCTCGCAGGTGAATTGCAGATTGGTTTTTTTTATGGACAAATTTTGAGAATTTCGAAAATTTATCTAGACAACTGAGAAATGTTTCCCCTTGAATTTCGAATATATCTATATGTAAAATTTCGCAGGCATTCTTTGGTATTGGAGTATTTTTTAGCTACGGTACAAAAGGATGCCGATCCTATTTGCTTACGCGCAAACTTCGCAGGCCCACGTATACAATCTTATACGGTTCGCCATTTGTGGAAAATAGAGTATTTCCAAAATCTGCATTTTATTCTCGACAGGATTTCTGCGAGCTCTTTTGTGTTCTCCGTCAATTATTGCTCAGATTCTTTCTTCATTGGCCACATCTTCTACTAGTCTCTGGGTTTTTCTGATTTTGAAACAACGGAAGTTTTCCAGAAAGACATTCTGGAGCAACTGCATATTTTGCTCTGGTATCTTAATGCCGTTAGTCACGGCCGGGTTGAGCCTATCTTTTAATTTTTGCGTCAAGGTCTCGCGATCAATTCTTTCGATTGTTACATAATGACGGGTATATCCACGATGAAGATTTTCCAACGTAAGGAGCTCCTTCCCTTCGAGCACAATTATTTGGCTCTTAAATACATTCAAAGGTGCTTCAACATGAACGATTAGATCTGAGGAGCCCACCAAGGCACTATTCACAGTTTGACCTTCGCCTGCCGATTCGGTATCGGATTCACGAGGAGCTGTCAATGTTCCAGAGTTATCGGTACCCCTTCGCTCGCTGTGTCTGTTATTGAATCATTGCCATTACTAATTGCCATTAAATGCCCTTCGGGTTGGCACTTCATTCTTGAGAGAGCATCAGCCATAAAGTTCGATTTACTAGGAGTGTAAATCAGCTCGTAGTTGTACTCCTCAATGCGGGCTTTCCATCGTTTCAACTTGGCATTAAAATTCCTATTCCCTATTGCGACCGTGAGAGGCTGGTGATCAGTGTAGATCTTTATTTTCTTCACGCCTTCTCATTTGTGGCGTAATTTTCTTCGCACTTATTGAGCGACCGGGAGATAAAGGAGATTCTATCTCCCTGGGATAGAACAGCGCCGATAGCATAATCGGAGGCGTCGGTGGTTAGGTTAAACGGTTTCTCAAAATCTGGGAACACCAGTATTTCTGAGGAAACAAGAAGGTCCTTTAAACCAATAAATGCCTTCATCGAGTGTGATTGTGGCCTTTACCTTCGCATTCTCCCCCCACGTTAGATTTGTGTGAGGTTTCGCTACTTTAGCATAGTCGCGAATAAACTTCCTATAATAAGAGGTCATTCCCAAAAAGCTTTTGAGCTCTTTTAACGTTGCCGGTAGTTTCAAATTTTTCATGGCTTAATGCCGTATCATAGGAAATCAACAATGGTTTTCATAAATTGGGTTTTCTCTAGGTTGACTTTTAGTTTCGCTTCAGATAGCCTTTCAAAGATTGTCTCAATGTTTTTGAAATGCTCTGATTCATTTTCCCCAAACACGATTATGTTGTCGATATAAACAAAGCACATTTTCCCCTATGAAATCTTTCCGCACATCGTCAATCATGCGTTGAAATATGGCTGAGGCATTTTTCAGGCCAAAAGGAAGCCTCAGGGATTCGAACTTGCCGTTCATAGTCGGAAATGCCGTCTTTGGGATATCATTTTCTCTCATGCGAACTTGATGAAAACCAGAAGTAAGGTCAATGGTGGTGAAATAGTTTGCTTCACCTAAACTGGCCAAAGTGAAATTGATATCCGGGATGGGATACGCGTCGGGAATGGTCACGGCATTCAGCCGCTTGAAATCAACAACCATCCTATATTATTTTTCCCCAGATGGTTTTGGCTTTTTTGGCACGACCCAGATTAGTGAATTGTACGGACTCTTTGAAGGACGTATAACACCCTCACTTAGCAGCTCATAAACCTGTCTATCTGTAATGCAAGCAGGATACGGATATATCTTGGTGTGGATTGGATCCTCCATTGTAGTTCTTATTTCGGCCCTTACTTTTGTTCTGGCAATTTCCTTATTGTTTAGAGGCCCAAAAAGTGTCTTGTGGCAGCGAAGGATTTCCTCTAATAATGAGAGATTACTGCACAGAAGCGGATAGACCTGCTTTCAAATTTTTTCCAGGAGCGGAATTTCCGAATTCGAGTTAATAGTGAGAGTATTTCGCTTCCTATCTGTTTAATCTTTAAGTCACAAGCTATGCGTTTGAGTGTAGATGAAAGACTGACTTTATTTCATTTTTTGAACTAGATATACAGTTGTAAGTATAAGAGTAAATGTGTGGTGGATATGAACATGAATGTGAATGTACGTGTTTGAGTGAAGTAAGATTTTACATTTCTAGGATTTAAGTGTTTGATTGGAGTGGAGCTTTACATATATAACACATCTCCACCCTTAATTTGACTCAAAAGTGTCCGTACTGGGCGGCCATGGAGTAGCTCAGCTGGAGTTTTACCTTGTAGGTTAGGTGTAAACCGATACGAAGCGAGACATTTTACTACTGCAGTTTTGATTGGCAACCCGTCTTGAATATTTTTGTTGACTGATGTCTTAAATGATTGGACGAAACGCTCGGCTAATCCATTTGACGCTGGATGAAATGGTGCTGTTGTTATATGGGCTATACCATGTAATTTACAAAATTGCTGGAAAGCATCTGAAGTCAGCTGAGGCCCATTATCGCTAACTAAGGTTTTTGGGTATCCCTCAATCGCGAAAATTGCCGATAAGGCTGTGATAGTATTTTCGGTTGTGGTCGATGACATTTGTGTAACGAATGGAAACTGTGAATACGCATCTACGCAAATTAGCCACATTGAATCGAAAATTGGACCGGCAAAATCGATGTGTATTCTTTCCCATGCAGTTGTAGCTTTTGGCCAGCTTTGGTATTCTCTGGCTGGAGCAGGATTATTGCGTTTGCAAGGATCGCATCTGGCTGTATGTTGTGTTATGTCCATGTCTATGCCTGGCCACCACACATATTGTCGTGCTAATTGCTTCATTCTGACTATTCCCCAATGTCCTTCGTGTAGAAGTTGGAGAATATTTTGCTGCAAGGAGCGAGGAATGACAATACGATTGACATCTGTGTGTAAGCACAACATATTTTCGATTATGGTTAAAGCAAATCTTCGATTAAAAAACGGCAAAATATCTTGATCACATTGCGGTAATTTTTCTGGCCAACCATTGGATACGTAGTATAGTACCTTCTTAAGTAAGACGTCTTTTTCGGTGCTTTCCTGGATGACTTCTGCGTTGATTGGTGGTGATAGACTGGTGAGATTGTAGCAAGCCTCATGCTTGTCAAACTTTTCGTCTGTGCTCAATGGAAGTCGCGAAAGTGCGTCTGCGTTTCCATGAGCTGTTGTCGTGCGGTACTTTATATCAAAAGTGTAAGCCATTAACATGACGTCCCAACGTTGTAACCTATTTGTTGTCATCAAAGGCAGATGTTTGCTCGGATTGAAAATAGTTACCAACGGCTTATGGTCTGTGACGAGAGTAAATTTTCTTCCATAGAGATACTGATTAAATCGCTTTACTCCGAAGACAATTGCTAATCCTTCTTTTTCAATTTGACTGTACTTGACTTGGTGCTTATCCAGTGTTTTGGATGCAAAAGCGATCGGCCGCTCACTGCCATCATGCTGGACGTGCGATAGTACTACACCAATACCAAAGGAAGATGCATCGGTGGCGAGGACTAAGGGTAGATTTTCATTAAAATGAGCTAGTTGCGTAGCATTTAAAATGTGATTTTTTAAAACTGTAAAAGCTTTCTGCTGTTGTGGGCCCCATTTAAATGGAACACCTTTTTTTCGAAGTTGGTTTAGTGGTGCAGCTAATTGTGAGTAGTTGGGAATGAAGTTGTGATAATAATTCACTTTGCCCAAAAACGCCTCAAGTTCTCGCAGATGAGCAGAAGGCTTGAGATCTTTGACTGCTTGGAGTCCTGACTGGTCAGGAAGAACCCCATTAGCGCTTATGCGACGGCCTAAGTACTGTATTTCACTTTGAAGGAAGGAACACTTCTCTTTTTTACATCTAATTCCATTTTCTTGTAGTATTTTTAGGATTTGTTCGACTCGTTCTAAATGTTGCTCTATTGTTGGCGCTGTGATAATTATATCATCTAAATAGTTGCCGTAGCCTTCTATACCATTTAGAAGTTGTTCTAAATAACGTTGGAATGTAGCTGGAGCGCTTGCTATACCGTATGGTAACCGTTGGTACTGAAATAGACCAAGGGGCGTGTTTACAACCAATACTTTTTTAGAATGCTCGTCCAACAACATTTGTAAATATGCGTCCTTTAAATCAATTTTTGTAAAATGCTTACCGTGGCGTATTGTATGTAAAAGTGAGTCGCGTGTTGGTAGTGGATACTGCTCAATGTCGATTTGAGCGTTTACTGCTTGCTTAAAATCGCCACAAATACGTATTGCACCATCTGGTTTGGGCGCAAGTACAATGGGAGATGCCCAGTTACTAAATTTGATGGGTTTCCAAATACCTGCTTCTGTGAGTCTATCCGCTTCAGCTTTGAATTTAGCTATTTGCGCAAAAGGTATTTGCCTAGATTTAAAGAACTTTGGTGTGGAGTTGGGTTTTAAAACAACACTGGCTTTAAAGTCTTTTATCGCACCGAGAGCTGGTTCAAATACCTCGTTGTATTTTTCACACAATTCTGTTATTTGAGGCGCTGCTTCCTCAACTACGTTCGAAACTTGATGAATTTCAAACCCGAATACATGAAATAAGTCTAACCCGAACAAATTATTACAGTTATCGATGGTTGTCACAATTAATGTCACTTGTTTGGTTTTATTTCCACATTTTGCGACCGTGTGCAACTCGCCCAAAATTGGAATTGGTTGCTGACCGAATGCGTGTAGTATGCGATCACACTTACTAATTTTTGGACGGTTCAACTGCTTATAAGTTTTGTAATTAATTACAGAAACTGTCGCGCCAGAGTCCATTTGAAACGAAATTATTTGGTTTAGCAGCTCGACATCAATAATGTTTTTATTCGATTCAAATTTTACAATGCCTGTCAAACTATGCACTGCCTCGATTGAGTCTACTGTATTTGCGCTTTTCATTTTGTTTCTCTGTGTTTGCATACTCGCTGCTTTGTTTTTGTTTTGAACGCCTTTCACATCGTCGTTAGTTTTGTTACTTTTATTTTGCATACAAACGACAGCAATGTGTCCTTTTTTGCCACAGTTGTGACATATGGCATTGCGAAACTTGCACTTGTCTCGCGAATGAGAGTGTCCGCAACCCGAACAAGATTTGAGAGTATATTTGCTTGATTTTTCCTCACTATTCTTTTGTTTGTTTTGATATTTGCGTGTCTGCACAAAATTCACCACTTTTCCGCTATTATCTTTTATTGTCGCGACCGTCTTCGTTGTTGTTTCATACGTCTCGGCAATAACGAGTACATCTTCAAGGGTTGGTTGCACTTTTTGTAGAGCCGCGACACGAACTGAATCATAAGGCGTATGCACCATTATTTGATCGCGGATCATATCGTCGACAAAATTTGACGTACAGTCGGCAGCAGAACAAACGAACTGGCACTCGCACGCGATTCCCCGTAGGTGAGCTACCCACTCTCTATGTGTTTGTGAGTCTTTCATCGTTCTTTTGAAAAAATCATAACGTGCGGCTACAATGTGTCTTTTCGTTTGGAAATGTTTGATTGGAGTGGAGCTTTACATATATAACACTATCCATTACCGCTTCCAATTCCTTCAGGAGGCTCGTTCACCGTTTGGATGTTAAACATTCTTTGGTGTTTCGGGTGGAAATTGTCTGAAGCGAACCTCCTCTTAGAGCGAAATCGTTGCTGCGCATTACCAGCATATCCGCTACGCCGAGTCTGTGTAGAAGGATCTACTTCCATTTTTGTTACCGGCTGAAAAGGTTCCGGCTTTACTGTGAATTGACGATTACCAAATGACCCTCTTTTGGGACGAGGAGGGCAATTGCCAGGATAAAAATTTCGCCTATATTGTGAATACACTATCCCTTCTGCTCAATTCAATCATAGGGACCGTAACCGTATTTCCCAAGCCGACACTGTGTATTGGGTGGCTTCTAAAATTTGAGTTCTGAATGTCAAGGCAGGAGTATAGGCTTCGGGCAATGATTTCAGCTTTTGTACAATGATCATCCTGGAGAGATCACCGCTCAAGCCTCAAACGAAAACGTCAAGTGCCCTAATCCGATACGTCTCCATCAGAGCGTCGACCGTCGCAGTGGAGTAATTTTCTGTTTTTAGTTTATTGATGATCAAAGAGAATTGATGATCCCCTTCAAATAATCGTAGGTCTCTCACTGCATCAGACAGCCTGCCTATTTTCGGTAACACCTGTTCAGTGGATGGATCTCTCAACGGGAGTTCACCCACAGCTCCTGAGGCGGTTGGTTCGCTCTTGGAGTTGGCGAATGCGGCTTTCCGCCTTCCACAACTCGGCTACTAAAGCCCCTACCGACTCTGTCATCTCCGTCACGGTTTGGGCCAAAGAATCCATATTTTCCCCCTCTTTGTCCTTTACTTTAATAAAATAACACCAGTGGCACTCACTTGCCACTTATTCCAGCCTTAGGCTTTTTGCTTTTGTTTTTGTGTTGTTATTTTGCTTTGGTCCTTGGCGACTTACAGTGTTCTCAACATTCCCAGATGTTCAAATTTGTTTCTGAAATAAAGGTGGCGTTAGCTTAAGTCTTTGATAATCAATTGAATAAGTAAAATGTCAAAATTTTTTTTTCATAAATCTTCGGTGAATTATGGCAAGAAGTCGAACCTCGATGCTAACCAGTCAAGGGGCATTTCACCAAAGTTTGTCAAAAAATCACACCGGAATTTTAAATGAAAGTACAGAAGTAGCGTGACAGCAAGTTAATGACCCGACAGGGAGTCGAACCCCGATGCCCATGGCAACCTTTTCTTTTTTTCTTTAGTGAGGCTAAATCATGGAAGGATTGCATGCTCTATTTTAGTCGTAAGGCAATAAGCTTTCCAGCGACCTACTAAAGTGCATGCTTCACACTGCACACTGATTCTAATTAGCACTTTCACTTTTCCGGCCGTTGGTGGTGGCCGTGCAGCAAGGCGCACATCTGACTGTATTACACCTTGCGCCTCGTCAGGTGGCACTACAGCGCTATCACAAAACCTTATTGCACTTCCTATTGTCACTTAAAGCGTCTTGCCTCGTGGCACTTGGGGCCTCGCCATTCAGGGACGTTCACTGACACTGCACTGCTCTGCTTATGCAGGGGCTTCTTTCTGCACTTTAAATAAATTTTAACGCCGTAACTATGGGTGTTGTGGTGGGGCCTAGCACCAGTAAAACTGCAGGGATTTTGCTGGAAACAGCAGATCTTTCCGGGGCGGTAGGCACTAGGGGCCCACCAAACTCTGGCGCGGCTGCGAAGCCTAATCTCGCTAAGGCAGAGGCCTCATGGCCTGGCCATAATAAATTAAGGCGACGAGCAACTCCACACGAAAATATGGAGGACGTCGCAGCCATGGAAACTACGAGCTACGTCTTTGAGAAGATGGAGTCGGAGCGGTTCAAATTCGCTAATAAGCGCAAGGCTAAGACGCTGAAAAGATATGACGAGGTCCCGATGAAAACGCTGCCCCAGAGCGCGAAAGAAGCGGTGGATAGGGCGAAGGCCCTGCTGCCGAACTTCCGGGCCACCAGGGCTTTAAAAGAATCCGATCGCACTCCACGGTGGGCAGGCCTACCTTTGCCGAGGTTGTGAAGGACAGGATCCATATTGGGATTCTGGGTCGAGGCAATGAGCTCGGGAGAGTCCTGGAACTCCCCCGGCATATAAGGACTATGGTTAGTACCAGGGTCACATTAAGTTGGTCGCCTGTGACAGCCTGATTTCGGTGGTGCTGTACAAGGCCGCCGTTGCAAAGGTGGGCCCTGTCTACCCTGGGGCTAAGCTGGAGGTGGTGAACTGGAAGGACATTCCAGTCAGACCCCGGACTTCTAGAGAAGAGGCAAGGCCGCGTTTCATATGGCCTACATGAGGTCATTGTTAAAGTGTATCCCGGGGACACTCAGCGTGCCTCTGGAGCCGGAATTCTCCGACGCTGAGGGCAACGTCTCCTCCCTGACAAACTATGCACCAACAATGCATATGATCTTTGCGGAGGAGGAACTGCTTCTCAGTGACATGGAGTGCGAAGCTGACGTCACCGTCGTAGCCGAAGAGGAGGAAGCGGTTCGTTCATATGAGAGTGCTGCAGATAAATTTTCACAGATCTAAAGTAGCCTCAGCTGTTCTCATAGGTCGCCTGAGCAAAGGCTATATCAAGGGTATGTGGGGTGACTGCCACCGGTTTTAAGCTTTTCGTGGAGCGGGGTAAAGGTAAAATTAGAGCCTGTATTCTGGCTAAAGCAGGTTTAAATATGTTTCTTTTACCTAATTATAGTGATGGCGACGTCACGTCAATTCTCGTGGAGATATGCCCCCTATCTCGTCCATCGTGCTGGCATCGGTATACATGCCGTGTGAAACCGGACACACGTGTGAGAGCGGACACATTTTGTTCGGCAGCGATGCGAATGCTCACCACGTTCGGTGGGGAAGCATGGACATAAGTGATCGAGGTGAGTTACTTTTCAAGTACTTCTAACAACTAACTTACTTATATGCAACAAAGATAAGGATCCCTCATTCATTACTAGCAACCGTAAGGAAGTATTAGATTTAACTCTATTGATTGAAAGTTGGCGGGTTCTACATGAACACTCCTTCTCTGACCATCGTTATATTGAAACTGCATTAAACTTTTCTATTACCAGCCCAAAAGTGCGTAAAAACCTACAAAACACGGATTGGAGCTCTTAAATAGATAGATATTGGTGTTGAGGTTTGTACTTCGACCTTCCGATCCATTGTGCCCTCAGTTCTTTATAGTACCTCATCCTCGGGCCGAACGGCCGAAGCCGCTCTAGCGTGGTGGAGGTTAACCTGGGCTATTGTAATGGGCGAGGTAATTATAGCCCGTTTACCTCCGAGAGCCGTAACTCGCTCTCGCTCCTCCTATCGAGCTCAAGTTTGCTCAAGTCGAGACCCTCGATTAGCTCTTGTGTGGAGGGAACCTCCGACCTGTCATGAGCAACGTTTCTGGGAGGAGGAATGGTCGATGTGGATGGTGGTTTGAAGATTTGATGTGGAGTCCTTCTCACCCTGCAGCTGCTTCGACATTGTCTCGGATTCGCCTGCGATCTTTGGTCGCCAGGGCCTTATCGTAACAAAGCTGAACCTGTAGTTCAGCCGATAACCATCCCTCCTAATTCTGTTGAAGAACTCTTCATCTACGCCAACGACTAGTCGTATACCGGGCTAATCCACGTTGCTGCTCAATACACGCCAGGCCGAGTTATGTATTCCCTCATTTTGGGCATTCAACAGGCCGATGGCATACTCGATGGGCTTGTCCGTACTCCTCAAGAGGAACACCATCATAGTGTGCATTGCAGGTACCTCTTATCCCCTCCTAGTGCACAGTTTCGTGCCTTTCCAGGCTCCGAGTGCGGGCGTTACTTCCGCAAGCCATGTTGTGGTGCTCTCATCTTTACAATCGACCAAGAGCACCCCTATACGAAAGTAAACTCCACAAAACGCTAGCGGGTGGGTCCATCCCTTGAAGACCCCGTCAATTATCGCCTCCTTCAAATTTAGTAGGTCCTCTGAACTCAGCGCTACCGCCGGATAGTTCTCGGGCAGCACCGCTAGCCGGATACCTTTGAGGGCGTCCGAGTAGCTGGTAGGATGTCCAGTCTCATCCGATGGCAACACCGAATCCCGAATTCCCTCACGACCTGCCGAGCTCGATTGTGGAGGAGGTGGGTGGTCCCGCTGCATTTTGGAGTTAAGTGCCTGGGGTGTTATTTGCCGGCTTATCCGCTTAATAGCGGGTGCAGGTTGTTCATCTGTGACTGGGTTTTCCCCGCTTCTCCGCTCTATAGCAGACGCAAGTCTGTGCTGAGCCCTACGTTTCCCGCTACTCCGCTCTTCTGCGGGTGCGGGTTCGTTTTCCAGCCTCATCCTCAGTCCAGTCCTCTCGCGTACTATTTCAGGAAGCTTTCCCTGCTCCAGATATCTTAGAAACCATTTGACGGCCGACCCGGTAAGCCCAGATCTCCTTCAATCGTCAAAGGCTCCTGGCTTCCCCGAAATGGGCAGAGGTGGTGGTTTGCCCCATTCTGGGCCTGCGCCTCCTAACCACCCTGAAAGACTTGTTAGGGTTTGGACTGGGGGATCGGTGCCTCTTGGATGATGTTGGGGATGTGGAGCGCTTACTGGAGGTAGATGTCTCGATTGTTGGCTCGTGCCCAGTTTTGCCCGTGGTCACAGGCCCACTGGGTACCTTCCCCCGGTGTCTGCCTACTTGCCTACTAGTTGAGGGCCTGTCGCTATCGTTCCGAGCGTGCTCGGCGAAAAGGGCTGCCTCTGCAGGGGAAAGGTTTGCGGGGAGGGATTTTCCCGTCTTTTCTTTTTGTTGTTGCTCATGTTTACGTTGTTGTTGTTTTTTGTTGTTTTGTGTTCCATCTTGTTCGTACTACCGCTTTCTCGCCGAGGCAATACTGACTGTCTAATCTTAAAAGTGGGGATCTCTGAGCACGGTGTCGTTTAACACCCTGGATTGGGAGGTGGCAGTTCTTGGTCTTCGTACTCAAGCGGTATCTACCATCCAGTGTAGGCATCACCTATCCCGCGGTGCCCCATCTCGATGGTAGGATCCGATTTGAGTTTCGATTAAGCCCTTGCTCCACGTCAAGGTGCCTGCCCTAGCAAGAGTCAGCAAGGAGCTCTTATAAAAGGTAATTTGAGGATAAGCTAACCAGCGAACCTCTTAATAAACTCAATTATATCGGGGATCTAGAGATCATGGCCGACGTTTTTACGCTGCTCTGCTCAAATGGCCTTGGTCAGGCTTCCCCTGAACCTAAACAATGGGGCAAACGTAAACCCCATTGGTGGCCAGGTGAGTTGGACTCACTACGTAAATTTTGCTGCAAAAAATACAACAAAGCCAAGAGACTCAGTCTCGAGCTGGTATGACAACGTACCGGTTTCTGAAGAAACGGTTAAATGGGCTATCCAAAGCTTTAAACCATACAAATCTTCACGGCTTGCGCAGTTAATTAAGGCACTGGAAGGGTACGAGAAATGGCACTCTACTATTTTCAGGGCCTGTTTCAAACTGAATCATATACCGTCGGCATGGAGAAATGTCACGGCCGTTTTTATTTCTAAAAATATGTAGATAACAGGCAGCCGCCGTAGTCGAGTGTGTAGCGTGTGCGCGCTTCATTCGGTGGGTCCCAGGTTTGAATCCAGCTCGGGGCAAGTAACATCCACAAATTATAGAAAAAGTTTTTTCTAATGGCGGTCGCTCTTCGGGAGGCAACGGCAAACCTCCGAGTGAAATTCTGCCATGAAAAAACTTCTCACAAAAACATTCGCCGTTCGGATTCGGCGTAAAACGTAGGTCCCTCAATTCGTGTTACAACATCAAGACGTACACCACAAATTGTAGGAGAAGTTCGGCCAAAATCGCTTAAGCGGCTATAGCGCCACTTAAGTAAGTAAGTAAGTACATGTAGATAACAAGTAAATAATTTTATTTTTTTATAGAATATTTCAAATATTTTTACAACAATTAGCTTATTTTCATCGTATCCATATTTCCGATATAAATACAACATACGTGTAGTACAAGAAAATAAAGAATTCTATGAATTCAGTTTCATAAATGCAAACAAGCGAGGACGAGAAGTGGTCATGTGATACTCTAAGCCTATGCAAAAGTAAAGTATCTAGTCAAAAGTTTGAGTTACTTTTCGGTTTATATAACCGATAGTTATAGGGTAGGCTCTTCCAGGTGTTTGTATGTGCTATCGATAAATTCGAAATGGTCACACTGTTATCAGGGTCGTAACACAAAAAATTCGTTGTCGATATATCGTATGAATATTTAGTAATCAATTGTATTCGCGCATCAAGGAGATGGGCCGCCGGAAATCAAAAAGAAAACCGCCCCCAAAAAAGAAAAACATTGAGCCCTTGGATCAGCAGTTTAATTGTCCATTCTGCAACCATGAAAAGTCGTGCGAAGTGAAAATGTAAGTTCAAAATGAAGGTTATTAAGGGCAAAATCTATACCTTCCCGAAATCACCTTAGCTCATTTTTTAGGCATAGTTGCAGAATACGTACAGTGGCCCACATAAGTATTTTGCATGTGAAGAAAATAAACCAAACGATAATATGTTTGCATTTGTTACTGTTTTATTTATAAATGATATGTTAAGTTCAATCTTCGCTGAAACTACATTAACACATAAACAATCATTGTACATACATAAGTATATAGAAACAAACTATAAACAATTCCGAATTTGTAACTCGCAAAAGTATTTTCCATCATTAGTTCTGTTTTCGTATTCACTATCCGATAAAAACCAGCAATAACGTTTTCGTACGCCAAAACTAGCATAGCGAAATTGAGGGAGCGATTATGGCATCTGAACTTGCAAGTTTTACTGGATAAATTTCTACAAGTAAGAATTTGGCAGTAAGATAAACAGCTGATTGAAATTATTCAGTTGATTACAAGTAGAAAACTATTAAAATTGTTAACTCTTTTCATTAAAAAGTTTAAAAATAGAAAAAGCGTGAAAATAAATACACTTAGTGCACGTTTATGAAGTTACTGGAGATTTTTTTTTTACTGGAGAATACGAAAACACAAAATTTGTTGCTTATTTTTATTTATTTATTTATTTTTTTTTTTTTTATTTTTTTTTTTTTTTTTTTTTTATTTTTATAAGCTTATACAAGGTTAACAACAATTGTACAAACTAAATTGTCATGCAGCGCTAGCTTCAGAGGCTATCGGCTGTCCGGCAAGTAATATAGCGTTTTAAATCCTTCTGAGAAGGTCAGCATTTTTTAGGAATCCATATATTTTCCTTACGCTATCTTCAGATGGTTCCATAAGAAGAGGTATAGGGTCTGTGTCATGGAAGTTCCTTCGCCTTATGGTATCGAGATAAGGGCAAAATGAAATGATATGTAGAACGTTTGATGGAGAGTCGCAGAAAGGGCATATGTTACTTTGGCTCCTATCGAGAAGGTGAGCATGTGTTGCTATGGTGTGCCCAATTCGAAGACGTGCATTGCTTATTTTTAAAATCCGTTATTTAGTGCAGATTTGTTTACTTGTTGCAAATTTCAGTTGAATTTATGGATACTGGTGCGTAGTTCTATTGAAATGATCATAATTTGAATAACTTCGTTTATAATTGTGATAGTGCTCGCACCATAAATGGCATTTTGCATCGTCGTAATGAAGGAAAATCTACAAAATACATTCGCGATATGTTTAGCCGATGTTGTCAAATGATAGAAAATGTAGTAAAACGGTGTAATTTGCGGGGCGGTATAGAGACAATAATTGTACCAGGTATTGAAGGTCAAATTAAGTATTTTTTAAATCCGAATATTTCACATACTATTAAATGAATTTAAAATTTTTTTACGCGCGTAAAAATACTGCGGATAGTGTAGTTTTTGCTGGATTGCCCAGGATTATTTCTTCGAAATACTTTGTATCGTGAGGATTGTTGATAACATAATATATCAAACGAAAGCTTGATTAATTTACTATTTAAGTAATGAGTTTTTTAATATACTTCATTAAGTGATTTAAAAAATGAGGGTTATATGAACTTTTTTTAAATTTATTTTACATAAATTCGGTTTTAGCAAAAACTTTACAAGTTACATATAAGTTGTTACACTGAATTAAAAGGCATGCAATTTTCTATCTACTAACATCAATATTCTAAAACTATATATGGGTTTAAGAGAAATTTTGATTTTTTAAATTAATTTATTTTAACTTTGACCTTTGATAACTATTGTAGTTGTTGTTTCCCCCAAAAAAAGGATACCGTTATGCACACCTCATTAATCTCTATCGATGTACATATGTATATACATTTTCTGTTTAATGATTTTCCTTGCACAGTTGATTTTCCTACTGTTTTACTACAGTATGTACATGTAAATATGTAGATTAGTGGCAGGAGTAACACTGCACTGCCTGGCGCAATTGCGGTATCGGCTTTCGAATAAGGAATCATTGCCAAAGAGGTTAGAATTTTTTAATAAAATTTGCAGGGGGTGTTTGGGAGGCGCATAAGGCATCGAACCTTGAATTACCGGCGTGGCAGCCACGAGCAAGCCAACACGGCTGAAATGAACTGCTGCTCATTTGCTTATTGTATATCATCAGTAGGACTGCGGCTGTTTATGCATTTTTAAATTAAAAAGTCAGCCTTAAAATATGCACCATAATAACTATAAACAAAAATGCCCTTTCACCATTACTGTTCAAAGAAGATTTTTGGACCAGATTGCGTCGATCTACATTCTTTGAGCAAGTCTCTCAAACTGTCTTTACAATTGCCTTTCGAAATACCGTAAATTATCTTTAAACTACTTGTGCCCGAATAGGCCTGTAAGTTTAACTTCGGGAATAAGAAATTTACTTGCAGGTACGTCAGGTAGTTGAATAAAATAAATCCATAATTTGATTTTACTTGTCAAAGACATTGAAACTTGGATTATTGGATTGGCAGTCACGGGCAAACTAACTCGGCTGGCATAGTGGACAGAACTTGTCATTTGCTTATTGTTTATCGTCAGTAGGCCAATTAAAAATATTAAAAAATTAAAAACAAAACTACGAAGGGTAACAAATAAAATTTAATTTAACTTCTCCGGCTAAAATGAAATAAAAAAGCTAGATATAGCCGGAGAAGGCTAAATAGATAACACTGATGATCATTAAAATTAAGTTTCGAATCCATTTGTGTAGCAGTTTTGTCAAAGGCTGAGGTAACACTCAGTCTAGCCAAGGTCGAGTGAAGGTCCCACTACTTCAATACAAACGCTATACATCGATGTATTAAAGACAAACACACACACACGGCTTTGTGTCCTCGAAGAAGAAGATCTTCTAGGTAGAGAGAGAGAGAATCGGAGCTGGAGATATCGTTGATATTAGCGGCAACGATCGTTTGAACAGGATGAATTAGTGGGGAGCTGATGGAGTCAGCGGCTCTTGACAGCGGTGAGCGATCAGCAGGGTCGAAGGAACTGTTAGGTATGTATGTGCATAAGCAGTACGGCAGGTGGCACTTATAAGCAGCTATAGATAACTAGATACGAAACTCTGCTTTTTGTAGGCAGGGCCAAGCTATAGATAATTAGATATGAAACTCTCAATTGCTCACAAAATAGGGGAACTGAACTAGTGTTTGATGATGGCTACATTGCCTATTATCAGCTGACAGGCAAAATTACGGGTTGCTAGAGGCAAATACGCGAAATAATTGACAAAAGCAGTGCGTTTTCTAGTTGGATAGAGAAAGGGAGTGAATGCTGTTTTGCTAAAAAATATATATATTTGTATTGATATGAATATTAAAAAGGACGTGTATTTGAAGGATAGTGGAGAATATAGTGCTTAATTTGGCATACAATTATTGTTTGTAATAAGGAAAATTTCATTAAAAATGCCGATCAAAATTTTGTTTTTTTGAAAGAACTGGGCATATAAATACGTATGTATTTATTTTTAAATGTTTTTAAATGTATATATACATGTGTACAGCTGTTGGCATCTAATGAGAAACGATACTTAATTTGAAGAACATGCTCTTTTTCAGTTAAAACACCTATATGCACAATTTTGTAGCTCATTTTATTTAAACATATGATAAACTTAGAAACCAATAGAAAACAATTTATTCTAAATTCTTTTGTTTTAATATTATTTCTTTACATACAAGTATGAATTCCACGATTTGGGTGCGGTAACTTATTAAAAACGAAAATATATTAGATATTCATATTTATATTATTTTTGGGCCTGATTTTTTGTAACACAAAATCTAGTTTAATTTATTATTGTTAGAATTTTGTTACGTTTGACGTGTTCATCCATTTCAAATATTCATGCATATGTATATTATTTTTCGGCCTGATTTTTTAAACGATAATAATTTTTTGAGCTCAAAGCCAGTATAAGGAAAAGTATATGTATTGGAAAAAAGACAACAACAGCCAGGAGTGGTAGAAATTATAGCTATTTCGGAGATCACCACATCTCATCAGATTTCTTTCATGACTCCCCCGGCACTCGAACCCACAACCTACGACTTGCTGGGCAAGTGCGTAGCCAATGGACCACAGTCGGCATGTAAGCTGCTGTTGCTTTTTACCACTTTTCCTAATTAATATTGCCATTGTAAGGTCTTGAAAACTGATACATTTCTTTTATTTTTTCATATGTGTAATGACAGATATTGCCAGTGTTGTGAAGTAACTAAAAGGAAATTTTATCCGAGTTGGAGTGTTTTTTTGCAACTAGGTTACATGAAAACGGACCCCTCTTCTGATTGCTCGGAGAGTGAAAACGAGGCACATGAGTAGTGCTCCAATTTTGAAAGTACGCTCGATGCAATGAGTGAGGCAGATTTCAAAACGCACACGGGGCTAAGACGCCATACATATATGTGGGAAAATGAGAGACGGCAACCCGGGCTGTAGACAAACAATATGACTCTGACTGACTGGAACGTATAAGAACGGAACGAACGACTACGATTGTGACCCAAAAGACATTCGCTGACAAACCACCAACCTGACAAGTAAAAAAAAAAACTCGCGTTAACGAAATAAGTACTGAATAAATAAAGTGTAATAAATATTTGAAAAAAAGCGGTTGATTTCATTTTTACAAATCGGTCATCCTACAAATTGGTGTCAGCGTTGGGATTCAAGCCCACATGTGAGTGTGCAAAGTAATTTTGCGAAATTGCGCACAAGTTAAGCAGCGAAAATAGCGGAGCAGTACAGCGGCTGCGTGCAGGAAAGCAGCGCAGTGGACAGAGCGTTGCAGTACGAAGGCAGAGCGGCGAAGAGGTATAGTGGCAGTGCGAAAACATTTTTTTTTTAATTTGGGCTGCAGCAAGATTGCGTGCAAGGCAACCAACGGAGCAGTGGTACGGTGAAAGTAAGTTTCCGGAACTCCTGCGTGAAATTGTGCCGGTACAATAGCTGCGCAGAATTTATGCAAACTACGTCGACAGCGCTAGAGCAGCAGCGCAACTACAGCAGAATAGCGGATAGCGGCATTGAAAGGCAGAACACGCCATTTCAAATACCGTACAGCGTACAGCACAGTTATTGAAGTTGGGAAAAGCCAAGAAGACTGCGGCGTGGGAAAGAACAGTACACTCCGGATATAGGCGCTTAAAATCCTAAGTATCAATGAAATTTAAATAACATATGTAAATTGGTCTAAATTGTTTTAGTGTCATTTTGCATATTATATTAATTCGTTTTAACCTGCAATTATTTCATATTAATTTCAACGGTATTTAAGTACATTTAGTTAGTACTTGCAAGCGTGAACATTTTGTACCTAGTTTTAAGAATTAATTTTGTAATCGGACAATGGACAGATCACAGATACTTTCTCTGACGGTAGCGGAACTTAAAGAAAAACTCCTGGAGCTAAATTTGTCGACAGTAGGGCGAAAGGTGACTCTGCAAGATAGACTCATTGAACACTTCGGCCTGATTGCAAGCGAAGATGAGTCTGATTACGAAGAGGTAGCAAGCGGGCATAGCGTGGTTGCGAATCCAGTAGTAGAAAGGTCGGTATTTACACTCCAGACATCGAGGATTCGATGACGCAGTTCTCTGGTTCAGGTCAGCCCGGTTTAGAAACATGGCTAGAAGATTTCGAGCAGAATGCTGCTGCTGTGGGTTGGAACAATTTACAAAAATTTATTTATTCGAAGCAATTATTGAAGGGCTCCGCAAAAATGTTTCTACGTAGCCAGAATGGAGTAAGCAGTTGGGATGCCGTTAAGCAAGCACTGCGTAGGGAATTTGGAACTCTTCCGTCATCGAATGAGGTACACCGGTTGCTGAAGAATCGTGTCAAGCGTCACAACGAGGGCTTCTTGGAGTACTTATACGGCTTGATGGAGATCGGAAAGTCAATAAACCTTGATTCCAGTCTAATTGAGTACTTTATTGAAGGCATCCCAGATTCGAGGGCGAATAAAGCAAACCTGTATTAGGCAAAATCGTTGGGCGACCTAAAAGAACAATTGAAGATATACGAGAAGATTCGAAATAGTAAGCCGCAACTCCAGAATGCGATTCAGTTTAGACCACCAAGTCAAAATCCATTCAAGCAGCAAAGCAGTGCAAACAAATGTTTTTCATGTGGCAACTCGTACCATTTCGCCAGGAATTGTCCACGTCGACTGAAATGCTTCAGCTGCGGCCAGTCTGGTCATCGCGCCGCGGAATGTAAGAACGGTTCCAAGGTTTTTAAGAATGAAGGAAGAAATGTAAATGCAATACGAAATGAGCGCGCTGTAGCAAAGAAAAGCGGGTTAATTTTTAAAGATTTTTTGATGAACGGTAGAAAGGTTTCAGCACTGGTAGATACGGGCTCCGACCTTAGCCTGATGCGGTACGATACCCTGCTAATGCTTCAGTTAAATGTCAATCTAAGCGGAGAAAGGAGCAGATTGCTCGGGATAGGTGATAGTCAACTAACCACCATGGGTAGCTTAACCTCGGAAGTTACGACCGATGAGTCGACATTTGCGCTAACATTTCATGTCGTCAGGGAACGCGATTTACAGTATGCAGTGGTATTAGGAAATGACATTTTGCAGCACATACGACTTAGTGGTGACGGAGGACGATGCACTATTTAAGAGTAAGACTGAGCGGATGATGGGTCGGTTCGGGATAAGCACGACGAAGTTTAAGCGCACAATGATGCGCGATGAAGCTAAGGCATCCAGAGGCAACGGCAGTAAGGGTAATCAGCAGGAATGTGTGAAGGGACGTAATGTCAAGGGTCATGTGATGGCAAAGCATACGTCGAGTGATAGCGTTGGATGGCATGAGACGGAGGAAACTAAGGCCCGAAATCCGCCGACAGTTGCACATAGACGCGTGCAGAAGGGCCCGAGCGAACGTGAAGTGGAGGTTATTAAGACCCGAAATCCACTAAAAGTCGTCAAGGGGCTAGCAAGTGCTGCATTCACCGAAGCAAGTGCTGCATTCACCGAACCAAATGCCAACAAAATGGAAGATGAGTTCAAGAAACTGTGCCTTATTGCGAACGAGAGGGAGTGCGAGTGGGATTTGCCCCATCTGAAGCCGGTCGAGGCCGAGAAGGTACGGAAATTGATTTCTGCTTACAAACCTAAGAGGAATACTGAGTCACCTATTGAGATGAAAATCTTACTTCCTGATGATGCTCCAGTGTTTCAACCGCCCCGGAGGATGTCATTCACCGACAAGTCTGTTGTCGACCAACAAATCGCCCAATGGCTGGAAGATGGGATCATCCAGCCCAGTTGTTCTGAATATGCGTCACCGATTGTCCTGGTGGCAAAGAAAGATGGTGGGAAAAGATTATGCTGTGATTACCGACGTCTGAATGAGAAGATCGTCAGAGACCACTTTCCGATGCCACTAATAGATGATGTCATCGAGCACTTGCAGGCAGCGAAAGTATTCACTATGTTGGACTTGACAAATGGGTTCTTCCACGTTCCCGTCGGAGCTGGCTCGCGGAAGTACACTTCGTTTGTGACACCTAACGGCCAGTACGAGTTTCTATACGTGCCTTTTGGTATTTCCAACTCTCCCGCCGTGTTCCCACGATACATTTCAGCTGTTTTAAGAGAATTGATACGGGATGGAACTGTGGTGGTTTATATGGATGACCTTATCATTCCCGCTAAGGATGAAGAGGAGGGCATCCGAAAGCTAGAGCGTGTCCTGATGGTAGCGTCGGTAAACGGCCTGCAAATCAAATGGAATAAGTGCCAGTTCCTTACGAAGAAAGTTGAGTTCCTGGGGTATCAGATCGAGAATGGGTCAATAAAACCATCTGAGTGCAAAACGAATGCCATAAAGAATTTCCCACTTCCCCGCGATCGAAAAGCCATCCAACGATTTCTGGGGCTGACCTCATATTTTCGTGAATTTGTCGATGGGTATGCTGTAATGGCGAAGCCACTTTCGGATTTGCTCAGAAAGGAGACGAAGTTCGAACTACGGGACGAGCAGTTATTATCATTTCAGCAGCTAAAGTTTGCGTTAACGAACTCACCAGTTTTGAAATTATACAATCCCAAAGCTATAACGGAAGTCCACACGGACGCTTGTATGTTTAGTTATGGAGCAGTGCTTCTTCAGAAAGATTTCGACTATCAACAACTTCACCCTATCCAGTATATGAGCCGAAAGACGAAGCCCGTTGAAGAGAAGTATCATTCGTATGAGCAGGAAGTTTTAGCGATTGTGGAAGCGTTGAAAAAGTGGAGGGTGTATCTCCTGGGCATTAGCTTCAAGATTGTGACGGATTGCAATGCCTTCACGATGACGATGAAGAAGAAGGATGTGCCACTTCGTGTTTCTCGTTGGGCCATGTTCCTGCAGGACTTCGACTATAAGATAGAGCATCGGAGCGGTAGCAAGATGAAGCATGTCGACGCGTTAAGCAGAGTCTCGTGTTTAATGCTGGAAGACAGTCTGGTACATAGGCTACGGCAGGCGCAACAAAGCGATGACTGGGTGAAGGCGATTTGCAAAGTTTTGGAGAAAGATGACTACGACGATTTTTACATGAAGCATGGCATTCTTCATAAGGATCCCGCTAAGGAGCTTATTGTTGTCCCATCGCTAATGGAAGGTGAAATCATCAAGATTGCACATAATCAGGGTCACTTTTCCACAAAGAAAACTCAGGATGCAGTAGAGAAAAGTTTTTTTATACCTCGGTTGAATGCAAAAGTAGCGCAGATAGTCCGAAGTTGTGTCAGTTGCATCGCAAATGAAAACAAGCACGGTAAAAGGGAAGGCTTCCTCAACCCTATAAATAAAGAAGACCGGCCACTTGGAACTTACCACATTGACCATGTAGGTCCTATGGAGGTAACCAAAAAAGCCTACAATTACATACTGGTCATAGTGGACGCATTCTCGAAGTTTGTGTGGTTGCACCCAACCAAGAGCACGGGAACAGAAGAAGTTTTGGATCGGTTGCGAAAGCACGCAGCGATATTTGGTAATCCCGGCAGAATCATCACTGATAGAGGGTCAGCCTTCACCTCGCACCTGTTCAAAGAATATTGCGAAAGTGAAAACATCCAACACCTACTGATAGCGACAGGAGTGCCACGTGGGAATGAGCAAGTAGAGAGAATACATAAAATCGTGGTACCTATGATATCGAAGCTTTGCCAGGAACATCCAACTCAATGGTATCGACATGTAGAGCGGGTGCAACAATTTATCAATAGTACTTCGCCACGTAGCACGAAGTTCAGCCCATTCCGAATACTGACTGGAGTAGAAATGCGAACGCCCAATATACCAGACCTACAACAACTCTTAGCAAGTGCGGCTATCGAAGAGCTGGACGAAGATCGCGAGGCTGTTCGGAAAGAAGCTCAGGCGAACATCGCTTCCATCCAAAAGGAAAATCGCAAAACGTTCAATAGCGGACGCAAGGATGAAGATCTTTATGAAGTTGACGATCTCGTCGCCATCAAGCGCACGCAATTCGGTTCTGGATTGAGACTACGGCCAAAGTTCTTAGGCCCATACAAGATAGTCAGCAAGTTCAGTCACAGCAGATACGAGGTGGAAAAGTTGGAGATCACGAAGGACCATCACGCACCACTACAGTTGCAGAGTTTCTCAAGAAATGGGACCCCTCATTCGGGGCGAATGAGAACGCAGGATGGCCGAATGTGGGAAAATGAGAGACGGCAACCCGGGCTGTAGACAAACAATATGACTCTGACTGACTGGAACGTATAAGAACGGAACGAACACGAACAGGACGAACGACTACGATTGTGACCCAAAAGACATTCGCTGACAAACCACCAACCTGACAAGTAAAAAAAAAACTCGCGTTAACGAGATAAGTACTGAATAAATAAAGTGTAATAAATATTTGAAAAAAGCGGTTGATTTCATTTTTACAAATCGGTCATCCTACATATATAACAAGTAATAACAAAATGTGTGTAAAAGAAATGCATAAACTTAATGCTATTTTATTTTCAGTGAAGTATTCGGAGTCTAAAGGCCCGTTCACATAGGACTTTTGCTTTGCTTTGCTTCAGAGTTTACATGATGTTATATGAGTCCTGCTAAATACAAGCGAGAAAAGTAGAGCAAAGCAAAGCGAAGCAAAATTATGGGCAACTCTCAACTTTTGTACGCTTTGGCAATCAGCTGTTATCATTTCCATTTTATTTTTATTTTGGCGTGCGTATGCACACTACAGACACTCGCGAATTTCAAACAATAGTAGCATAACTACTACTACTTCCATCATATCAGTAAAATTCATTTTTTATTCAAAATCGCAACTCATAACAAACTACTAACGCAGAAACTGTCAAAGCGTTCTATGTAGCAGACATTCTACGCCTCACGCTTTGTTGTTAAAGTTCGAACTGCCAAGCAAAGCGAGGAAAGTTCTATGTAAACGGCGTACTTGACACATCTTTTTAATTATTTAAGACAACAAAATACTATTTAAAAATTTCACTGCATATACATACATATATATTTATATCTTTAAAACTTAAACAAATTCACAAGGAGTATCACATATAAAATTCATAAAACCTTATAAAACCCTTGTACGTTCATATATACAGCAAAACGTTACCGATGTTTCTTGAAAAATTGTTAAGTTGATGCTCTTCCACATGTATACGATTTTTTAAAAGCGAGTACGAAGAATTTACATCAAAAACATTGCAAAAAATTCACTAAATGGTTTTTACTGAAACTCACTGTAACGTTTTAAAAAGCTGTTGCTAGACAGAGTAATTTCTGTTAGCTATTTATTCCAGACAGCACATTTACCGAAAGTGTTTCTAACGGTCTGTACCCCACATGAACCGTGTGGTCGTTTAAAATAATCGGACTTATTTGCGGGTTTTTGCGGTTCCATTGGATTCTATATCGGACAGACTAGCCAAGAAATGCAATTTTGCCACGACAAACTTATCAGATAAAATTTTATCATTTAATGCGGTCATCAATTTATCTATAACTGGAAGAAAATTCCTCAAGCTGAATATTGTACTGAGCAGACCTGAGATTCCTGAGAGTTAAGGTACTCCAACCGTACATTACTTGATCTGACCCGACCATATTCAATGACACAAGTCCTTGAAAAAGTTTTTGCTGCTTCCTCGTAATGTTCGAAAGCATCTCTTTTCGATTCCACAAAAGATTTTAAAGATTCGACAGGCCCATTGTAGAACTTGTAAAAAATTTGCTACCAGAATCGAATCTTTTGAGAATCTCATTCCAAATCGAAAGGCGACTTATTTTTTTTACAAGATTTCGAGCTTGATTTTTTACGATATGTTTCTGTTCAACGTCATCTTGTATTGAAATTAATGCTTCTGGGAACAAGCGCGAATAAGAAGCTGATGCTATTCTTCTGCGTTTAACAGCCGTGGACACAAGTTATTCGAAGTTGATGCATACAAGGAACCCATTTCAATATTCCATATTCAACGTCATCTTGTATTGAAATTAATGCTTCTGAGAACAAGCGCGAATAAGAAGCTGATGCTATTCTTCTGCGTTTAACAGCCATGGACACAAGTTAATCGAAGATGATGCATACAAGGAACCCATTTCAATATTTCATATTCAACGTCATCTTGTATTGAAATGAATGCTTCTGAGAACAAGCGCGAATAAGAAGCTGATGCTATTCTTCCGTCTTTAAAAGCCGTGGACACAAGTTATTCGAAGTTGATGCATACAAGGAATCCATTTCAATATTCCATATTCAACGTCATCTTGTATTGAAATTAATGCTTCTGAGAACAAGCGCGAATAAGAAGCTGATGCTATTCTTCTGCGTTTAACAGCCGTGGACACAAGTTAATCGAAGTTGATGCATACAATGAATCCATTTCAATATTCCGCACTCTGCGAGATAGAAGAAAAAACAAAATATCTGAGTTATAATATAAAAATATAAAAACAAATACATGAAATTAGTAACCTAAAAATACATGTTATATGGCAGTTTCATTAAACAAATCTGACCGCAAACCTAATTTTAAGTAATTTTTGTGGGGGACCCGGGCCCCTACCTCGTCGGGCCTGCCCTTAATCTGGCCCTGTGTGTATGGCAGCCCATTACCATCTCTTTAACACTCGATCATATTTCGAATCAGTGAAATCAACTGAACGCTCACGACGTAGCGGCGTCAAACAGCAAAATTACTCTCTGGAGTATGAGTAAGGCTCCTATTATGATTCACAACTTTGAAGATAGTTGAGTTGTAAGTTGTTAATTTGGTATAACACCACCTAACTCAACTCTGCAGAATATTTATTTAATAATGTCAAATTTCAGGTTTGGATTCACTTCAAAGCCAATCTAAAAAGAAAGATGTCTAACAACAAAAAAAACTTTTCTGCGACTGGCGGAGGCCCTCCAACGGAAAATAGTTTGAGCCCATTGGAAGAGATTTTAGCCAGTATTGCACTGTTGCAAGAATCCGTCAATCCTCCCGGCATATGCATTGGCGTCACCCTCGAAACAAGTCTCGACAACTCGTCTGTTAAAAATGTGGAAAATTTCGATGCCAGTTTCAGCGAAGTACATCGTGATTTGGCCGAAGCTCCATCGTGTTCAAGAACAATCCGACAAAATAACAAAAAAAAAGTCTACTGAAGATTTAAAACTAGAAGTTCTGAGTGAATAAACAAAAAATCAGACTGAGATTTTAAAAGTTTTAAAAAACATTGAAAAAAATTCGTCTAAAAGTTATGAAATAAGTAAGAAAATTTTAAGAGTTAAAAAAGAAGAAAATGGCAATGTTAGTAAAACGACGTGCCGGAGAAACAGAGCTGCATATCATACAAATGGAGCTAAAGAAACAAAAGCTTGAAAGATATCAGAAAAAGTGAAAAGTCTGCATTCTTTCCATTTTTATTTTTCTTATTACATGAATTTCCTTTTTGTTATTATTTGCAACTAAATATGTATATCTGAAATAAAACTTTCCATTATTTATGAAGAAGGCATTATATTATTTCTTATAACTTGGGCAACATCTAAGGAATTTGATTCACCGACCCCAATAACTTACTATTCGTTCGGTAGTTCTAATGGGTTGGAATGATCCCGAATATTTCTTCTCATCGGTAAAAAATAATTCGTAACTGATTTCCATTTTTTGCTTTGAATTATTTAAATGCAATAACGATTTTTTTTACTATACCTCAGAGCTGTCAAAATTTTTCTCCAATTGCCAACTTTTTTCAAATAACCTAATTGGCTACACTCTACTGAAAACAGTTGTGAACGGCAATACCAATAAATAGTTGAGTTGTCTACAAGTTTTCTCAGACACAACTCAACTGAGGTGAGTTGTGAATCATAACAGGGGCCTAAAAAGAGAGTAACAACCAAAAGGAATGAGAACACAAAAAACTAAAAACGTCAAACAGATTTCTTTCAAATTAAAAATAAAAATCGAAAAAATGGAAGAAAATAAATTAAAGGTTGATTTTCAAAAATTATTAATTTTCCTGCAACTTCATGAAGTATAGGAATAGAACTATCATGAGAATTTAGTAGTCGTATTTAGGAACCAAAATTTTCAAATAAGTTGACCGAACCTAATTTCAGTTGGTGTGTTAAAATTTAAGGTAAATATATGCATATACTAAAGTATATTTTTTATTTCAGGGACAAAAGTCGTAATACCGCTAAGGTTAGTTGCAGAGTTTGTCTTGAAGATTTTCAAACGAGTATCAACTTCTTATCTGAGCCCATTGATGTTTACAATGATTGGGTGGACGCTTGTGAAACTGCTAATTAATTTTTTGAAATTATATGATTTGTATTAATGATTAAAATTTAAAACCTTTCACAAATAATAATCCTCTTTATAATGTTGTCGTGTTTCTTCTGTAATAGCTAGGCGAGTGTTTTGTGATAATTGTGATCTCGAGATTTATACATACTACGTATAAGTCGATTTGATTCAAAATGCCATGACTCAAAACATTTGTGTATATGTCTGTCTAACTGGAGTTTAAATTCACTTTGCAGGTAAGCAGTAGAAAGCGAAGTCATATTTTTAAAGTGGAGTTACTGGAACATTTTATTCAACTCTTTTATTCGTCAGTTAAGAAATACCAAATTAAAATATGGAAGGTTTGGGATGATTGCTAACTTCTTCTCGCGACCCCATCTAATGAACACTTCAGTTTCTTAAAGGCTATTCCAGAGTCTCATTGACAGCTAAGTTGGATACAAGGCAAATTCATATAAAGTGATAGCATCTCATCGATACATAAATACATATGTCTTTAAAACAAAACAAACGGCCCAGTATTTGGTTGTGCACTGTGCTTGGGACCGACACGTAAAATATAACCAATGAAAAATTCGAATATGCCACGGCTGAGACCTCCTATTTTGATGATGACCACAGGCAACGTATTAAGGACTATGATATGAGGGCATGCACCTGGAATGTCCGAACCCTTAATAAGGAAGGTGCCGCTGCCTGGCTGGATGAAGTCCTCGCGAGAGAGAGTAAAGGCTAACATCCACACCATCATGAAACGGGTAAAGCTAAGAAAGCCATTGACCCTTGCGACGTCTACTACGGCTGCCATGTAAATGAGCGCAAGCTCGGTGTTGGATTTGTGGTGGGTGAGAGACTTCGTCGCCAAATTCTTTCGCTCACTCTCGCCACGATACGCATAAAAGCGAGATTCTATAACATCTCGCTGATTTGTGCCCACGCCCCGACGGAGGAGAAGGATCAGAGCACTTCTACGAGCGACTAGAACGCACTTACGAGCGTTGCCCCCGCTACGATATAAAAATTCGTGCTTGGCGACTTCAATGCCAGGGTGGGTAAGGAAGGATCTTTGGTCGCACAGTCGGGAAATTCGGTATCCACGACGAAGCCTCCACCAACGGACTGATACTAATCGCCTTTGCCGGGGCTTGAAACATGGTAGTCTGTAGCACCAGGTTTGATCACAAGATGATACACCCACCCACATTCCGACTACAGTCAGTTCTACGTACCGGAATGACCCGGGTTTTACCCGGCCAAGGACTGTTGTTTCGGCGATATAACCCTGTTTTAGATCGGCCTACTCCATAAGGTGTCTGTCTCCTGCACAAATTATGTGGCCCCATGTTGTTCGCACCCTACGTCGCCCATAGCCTCTACGGCCCCCCTAGCTGCACCAAGTGCACCAGCACCGGCAGAACCTCTACGGTTCATAGGAGCACACACCTACAGCATGGACGCTCCTCTCCCCTACCCAGCTCCGCCCCTCTAGTGAGGAGTAGCCAGCAGCTCCTGATGCCCCACACAGTCTGTTCCGTGTGTCAGGGCAAGATATACCGGAATGCGACATCAGTCATGTGCAACTCGTGCCAAGGCTGGTGTCACCTCCGTGTGTGTTCTGGTCTGCGCACCACCTGTGAATGGTCGGGTGACTACCTGGCTCCCTGCTGTAGAGCCTCGCAACCCCACACGCCCGTGGTGGGGCTGCCAAATAACACCTTAAGGCAGCCTAATGTGCCACTGCAAGTGCAGCAGGGTCCAGGTGGGCAACATCACCCTTCCGTCACACCTCCGTGACGACTCTCCCGAGGCAAACGAGACTCCTTCAACTGAACTGAAACGGGCTGCAGGGCAAGATTGAGGAGATAACCGACTTTATGAGTCGCACAACCTGTCAATAGCTGCGACCCAGGAAACGAAATTGCAAAGCAACTCAACCTTGTTGGGTTGCAACGGCTACAATATGCATCGTAAGAATCGCGAGCGAGGTAATGGTGGCTTAGCGTTCATCACCCATCACACAGTGCAGTATCGTCTTATCGAAGAATACATCGACCGCAGGGACACTGCCTTAGAATGTCTAGGAATAGAAGTCCGGTCAGGCGATATCGAGTTCGAAATATTTAATGTTTATATACCCCCTGGCACTCAAGACCTGATTTGGCAGAACAGATAGATGATTCGACATTCTGCTCGCTGAACGGCGATGCTCCACCAGGATTATGGGTAGTTGCAGCAGCTCGCCTGACCTAACAATAGCTAGCACAGGTCTGATAAATAGCATAACGTGGCGACCTATGCTATCGCTTGCATCAGGCCACCTACCCATTATCATCTCGATTGACCGACCTGCTGACTTTGTCTCTGCGGACCACTGGGCCAACATCAATTTTAAAAATACTGACTGGGTCGGGTTCGCGGAGTTCACTGAAAATGCTTTCAGATATCTTCCCATATCCACTGACGTTCGCAAAGGCGAACAGAAGTTCCGCAAGGTGGTTGCGTCTGCTGCGGTACGCTTCATCCCGGCAGGTAGGATTCCCGAGATCCATCCCAATTTCTCCGCTGAGGCGGCTACTCTAGCGAATGAGCGTGACCGCCTTCGCCACTCCAATCCCCGCAACCCCAATCAAAGGGATTTGAACGTGGGGATTCGGAGATTGGTTGATCAGAATAAGCGGAACAAGTGGGAGGAGCATCTGAAGTCCTGCAACCTAGTCACAGGTGTTGGTAAGCTTTGGTCCACCGTGAAGTCTTTATCCAACCCGACGAAGCGCGACGACCGAGTGGAAATCTCATTCGTGCCTCGTCGGCCCCGAAGAGATGTGCGAGCTACTTTAGCCGGCAATTCATTTTGCAACCTTCGGGGAATAGGGCTAAGCGGAAGGTGACCAGAAGTCTGCACAAACTACCACACAACAGCGCGCCTCTTGCTTTCACTTGTGGCGAGATGAAGGAAGCCATCGGGAAGGCGAAAGCCTCCAAGACTATTGGCCCTAACGGGCTAAGTGTATTGATGCTAAGAATTTAGGCCCCGCGAATGTTGAGTTTTTTACAGGGATTCTGGGTGAGTGGTCCCACTGTTGAAACCAGGGAAACCTTCAGACAAGGGAGACTCCTATTGGCCGATCTCCCTGCTTTCGCCAGTGGTACAGGCACTTGAGGCCCTACTCCCGTACTCCACTTACCACCTGGGCTCGGCTAAGCATCAACACGGCTTCCGGAAAGTGAACAGCACAACAACAGCAGTCAATGCCATAAACACACAGGTGAATCGCGATCTTAACCAGAACCCCTGCGTTCGATGGCACCCCCCATTCCGACAGTTAACCACCCGAAGATTCTAGGGTTGACATTTGACAGCCTGTTCTCCTTCTCCGCGCACACTACCGCAATCACCAATAGAGTACAGAGCCGCACCAATGTCCAAGTTGCTCGCGGACAGATCTTAGGGCAAAGACAAAGAAAGGTTGGCAACATACAAGGCGATTGGCCGGCCGGTAATAAATTATGATACGCTAGTGTGGTCGCCGGGTGGCTGGGTGTCACCGCTTGGGGCACCCAAATAGGCATCTGCTTGCAGTGGAGCTACCCCCCAGACACATCAGAAGGCATCATAGAACTGAAGGACGAGAACCAGCCATATATAACGCAACTGATGGGTCTGGAGCCATACCGGCGGGTCCTAAGCAACATCCACAGAGAGACAGTCACCAGGCAAATGCCGTGATAGGAGCCCAAGCACCACCAATAGCAGATAAGGAGTCCCTCCTGCTGCCTCGCGAGTCCCGCGTCACCCTGGCACAATTGCGATCTGGATATTGTAATATGCTCAACTCTATCCAGAATCAACCCTGACACACCCAACACATGTCCGGCATGTGGAGATTCTCCCACGATACCAATTACCTATTCACATGCCCTCTCAAACCAGCTCATCTAACTGCCCTCTCCCTCTGGCCCAACCTTGTCGAAACAGCACGTTTTCTGGGCCTCCCCCTAGATGAGTTTGACGACAACGACCGTGGGTGAATCCGCTCTTTACAGGGCGTGCCTAGCCGCTACCACAACAACAACAACACCACCAAGCCACGTGGCTGCCTCCAGATTGAAAAACGTGAATCCAAATCCATCATATTTCGATAGACATGCTTCCAGTATATTAGACATGCGCACACTCCGAGAACCGAACATCGACTCGCATTATTATCTTGCAGCAAAGAACTTCACAGAGTGCCTTTAGACCTGGTAAATCTACCATCGACCAGATATTGACAATACGTCAAATATTGGAACAGACCCGTGTGAAGAGCATCGACACACACCATATATTTTCGACAGCACAAGAAGAAGTTGCCGATATGCCGTGATGTCTGAATTTAGTATCCCTGCAAAACTAATACGGCCCTGTAAAATGGCGTTAGGCGACACCACCAGCTCAGTCAGAACCGATCAGGCATCACCTCTCATAAGAGTGTGCAACTGCTGGCGTATGCTGCTGGCATCGTCAACATTGGCCTCAACAGCTGCGCCGTTAGCTCTGCCTTTTCCAAGCTGGATAAAATGGGCGAGGGCAAAACGAATAAACAGTCAGTGCATTCGCGTCTTGGCTCCCGCGTCACTGTTGACAGTACAATGTTGACAAAGTAGAGAACTTTGTTTATCTTGAAACCACAATTAACATCAGCAATAATGACAGTCTCGAAATTAAGCGTAGAACTACTTGCCTACAAGTGCTTCTTTGGGCTAAGTATGCAAATGAGCAGTAAATCCCTCGATGAACGAAAACCACGGATCCCTCATCACGCACATTGTATGGAAGGCTACTTTCGTAAACGCAACATGCAAAGCATTTTTAAAACAGATGCCCATGCCTTGCCATGCATTTATGCATTACAACCCTGCTTTGACAAAATATGCAATGTATTTATGTATATGACGTTTATGAATTCCCTTGTGCATTGTCTACAGCTGTTAAAGAGTTAAAGTTTGTTGTGTTAATAAATAAATTTATTGTGCTTACAAAAATGGATGATTTATTATTGAGCACATTAGAAAATGCTATTACTTTGGCAGAAACTACAAGTAGTAGTAATAGCTTAACAATTGCTACAAATTTTATAAAAAACCAACTTAGCTTACCGATATGAAAATAAAAGACGAATTTTAAAAATTAAAAACTTTTCAAAGAGCATTGCGGGTATGCAGAATGATGTTTTCCATTCAGATTTTCGAATGGAAAAATCAACATTTAAGGTGACTTTCAACTAAATAATTAGTCGCACACAAATATGTATATTAAAACTGTAATATTTAGATTCTTTTGAATATGTTGAAACCATACTGGGTGCCAAAGTGCACTGGTCGTAATGGAGTTTCGTTGAAAAAAGTGCTGTACGCAACTATATGGAAACTTAGCAACAACACATCATTTAGAGATGTCAGCAACAGATTCGATATGGTAATGCGAACCAGCTATAAACTATTTATTAGAACCCTAAAAACAATTTGTTGCTTAAAAAAAGATGTCATAAAATTCCCAAAAACTGTTGCAGAACAAAAACAAAAATGTGACGAATTTTCAGCTAAACGCAGCCACCCATTCCCATATGTCATAGGTTGTATGGACGGTACGCACATTTCCATTTCACAACCAGTTAAGGACAGTATTAGTTTTTGTAATAGGAAGGAGAAGTTTTCAATTGTTGTCCAAGTAAGAATGTTAAGCTTGATTAAAAATTGTTTATTTATAATTAATTAAACTTGTTTAGGCAATTGTGGATAGTCATCTTAAGTCCATAGATGTATTTATTGGCCGCTCCGGACGATGCCCGATGCTTCTATATGGGAAATGAGTCCTATTAAAAAGTCAATAGTCAAGGGAGAATTAAAAATTTGTTCCGGTTACCATTTATTAGGCGATTCCGCATATCAGCTGGAAACCTTCCTAATGGTTCCTTATAGAGACAATGGTTTTTTAACACCTAAAGAAATTCAATATAACAAAATTTTATGCTCAACAAGGGTTCATATAGAACAGACATTTGGAATCTTAAAAAAAATTCCGTATTTTGAAATATATTGATGTGCTACATGCACATTTACCAAAAATTATCACGATGGCGTGTATAATTCTTCATAATATTATTATCGAAAATGAGACTGACGAACCCTGCGTCATAAGTGAAGAAGAACGAATTGAATCATTTAATATCGAAAACAGCTCATTTAATATCGAAAACAGATTACGTTCTAATATTTTCTCATATAAATTTCGTATGGATCTTAACCTTTTCCTTTTCAATCAGCCCTATCATAGAATCCATCGTAGAAAAGTTACGAATCCGAATGTCCGCTACGAATACGAAAAAATTGCTATCATAGAATCCATGTGAACTCTAAAAAAAATGCTGCCAAACTCAAATGCTTTATTTTGTAGTTTCGATATCAGCTGGCACAAAAGTAAATAAATAAATTGCAATACTAATTTAAACGTTTTCATAATTATACGTTCTTCATAAACAAAAAATGGACTCGCTGGCGTGTGGAATTGTGGTAATGGAGGAGGAAAATGCTGGAACCCGACGGACATTCAAAATTCAGAGAAAAATATTGAGGGATGCAAGCAATCCACTCGATATGGATGAAATAATGTAAATATAAGAATCTACAGCACTATTACATTTTATAGTAGGACATTTCTTTTTAAGGTTTATAAAAAACTATCGTCTGAATAAAGCGGCTTTTAATTACGTGCTAAGTGTGCTAGAAGGGAGTGCAAGTTCGGCAAGGTCGTCATCGATAACTTTAGTACACCGCCTGTCGTCTTTTTTACGATTTCTTGCGGAGGGAAGCTATCAGCACCGAGTGGGCAAGGATTTTGACGTACCGATGGTACAGTCTACATTTTGTTGTATTTTAAAAGAAGTGTTAATGTCACTTCAAACACGACTTTGCCCTCATTGGATAAATCTCGACTTGGGTGAAGAGGAAAAACGGCAAGCCAAAAGAGATTTCTACGGTAAATACGGGTTCCCAGGCGCGATTTTGTGTGTAAACGGGACCCATATTCGTATTGTTTCACCCACTAAGGACAAATTCCTTTACTATAACCGAAACGTTTACTACAGTATTAATGCTATGATCGTAAGTTTGATGAAGTAAGATGATGCTCAAAACTTTTAGTTCAATTACTTGCAGATTTGTGACAATAAAATGAGGATCTACTTTGTGAATGCGCAATATCCTGGCAGCAATCACGATTCTCATATACGGAATGTAAGCAGTGCCAGATCCTTTTTTGAAAGGAAATACCTAGATGGTGATTAAGTGATAGAATACATTATAATTATGAGATTCATAATTATGGAACTAGAAGTAGTAAAAATATAAGACTGCCTAAAGTAAGAACGGAATTAAGTTTAAAGGAAAATTATTTTCATACTGTAAAACGTTAAAGATGTAATATTTATGTAACATTTAATTTACTTGAATTAGGTCTGAAAGACCGTAATAATAATAAAAAAAAACACTTGGAATTTAGGTATGTACATAATTTCATGGCGTTGGTAACAAAATCTGAAGAGTTATATTTCTTTTACAGGAGATGCTGGATACGCCCTAGAACCATGGCCAATGACACCTTTTCGTCTACCTTCGGTCGGAAATCCCGAAAGCAATTATAACAAAATTCAACCCAGAAATGTTGTGGAGCGTACAATAGGTGCTCTAAAGAACCGCTTTAGATACCTTCTAGGGGCTCGCGAACTTCATTACGAACCCAGGAAAGTATGCCAAATCATCAATGTTGCGGCAGCTTTGCACAACGTTTGTATTTATTTTCGCGTAGTTGATGCTTTACAATATGCGGATCCATACTCTGCCATCGAAAATAATGAGCTGCCATCATCATCTTATAATGACGTAGCTTCCGAGATTAGGCAATCAATATCTAGATCATTAGTAAGAGTAAATAATTTATATATATACCTACACTAAAAACCAAAAGCTAAATAAAATTGTATACGTAAATATTTGTGTTTATTTAACCCTTTACGGCGCCGTGATCCAAATCTGCAACATACGCAATATTCTCCTGCTAAAATATTTCCAAATTAAATATTGACGCATAGCGCCTTGTTGCACATTAGCAACAAACATAAATTTTTGTTTTTTAATAGTTCAAAAAGTGGACAATATTGAGCATAAGTAACAAGAACTTTAGAAAGGTAAGACATTTGTTGAACATAGAATGAACCTTTATTTGCGTAGTTTGTTTTGGAAAATGTGTAGTAGTGAATTTCATTTTGTTGTAGAGTTGCAACATCGAAATAGGACGAATTTTAGAAGATTTAAGTTGCGAAAGTGAGGATGGAATGGATTTTTCAGATGAGGAAGATGCACTTCCTCTACAAATAAGTGATGTTCAATTGGCAATTGAAGAAGAACAAAAGTTACTTGACTGTGACGATGAAGAAACCTTTGATATAGCGTACCCTAGGTGAACAACAGAGGGTGCTACCAAGAGGCCTAAACCCGAGAAACTAAATAGTAGCCACAGAAATTAGTACTATGTTTCTTACAAATTTTCATTCTATTTCTTGTAGTTGAATGTGTAATGGAAGACAAAAGCACTTAATTTAGACGTCAAACAAATTGCATTCCATGGCTCTACAGACTTACCCGATGAAATATTACAACTGGATACACTCTTTCAAGTGTTCCAATATCTCTTTCCTGGTGAAATAATAGACTACATTCGAGATCAGTCTAATTTATATAGCATAGAAAAAATTTAAGTAAGTTCATCGTAGAAATGCAGAACGCTCGTATGTATTGGTCAGAGAAGATCGGTTTCTCTCCTATAAAAGATACAATGTCTCAGAAAAGGTTTGAACAAATACGCCAGTTGTTGCATCTCAACGAGAACAGAAAAAGGCCACTGCTAGACATGCTGAATTCAAATTTTGGAAAAGTTCCATTAGAGGCACAATTATCAATTGATGAGCAAGTACGCTCTACAAAGGCACGTCACCACCTAAAACAGTAACTCCCTGATAAACCGCATAAATGGGGCTATAAATTGTTCGTTATGTCGGATGTATGTGTCTTTGCTCATAAATTTGAAGTATACAGCGGTCAAGAAAATGTTGTTGCCAATGATGAACCCGACTTGGGTGCTTCTGCTAATGTGGTTGTTCGACTTGCCTTCCAATGCAAACTATCGCATTTTCTTTGATAATTATTACACGTCTTTGCCATTGATTGAATACTTGGCAAAACGGGGAATATTGAGATTGGGAACAATAAGAAGAAATCGCATTTTCAATTGCAAGTTACCAGATGAAAAGATGTTTAAAAAGGAGTCGCGCAGTACCTCCATCGAGCAGGTTGGTGACGTCAATGGAATAGATATCTCCGTCGTTTCCTGGAGGGACAACAAAGTAGTCACATTAGCATCTAATTTTGCGGGAAAAGCTCCAATATCTTCAGTGCGCCGATACGATAAATCGAAGAAAACTTTTGTAGTGATTGAACGACCATTCGTCATTGAAGAATATAATCGACATATGGAAGGCGTCGATTTATTGGACAGTATATTGGGCCAAAACAAAATAAAATTACGATCCAAGAGGTGGTACATTCGGATATTTTATCATTTGCTGGATTTAGTAATGTGGAACTCTTGGCTGTTGCATCGTCGAATAAAAAAATTTTATGGAGAAGAAGGAATGGTACAAACATCGCCCACTTTCAGAATTGAGGTTGCTGAAACTTTATGTAAGTTCGGGACCAAACAGGGAGTACAAAAAAGGAAAAGCGCTCTACAAAGCCAAATAGAGGAAAAGAAGAAGAAAGGTCCTTGTCAGCACATTCCTCCCAAAGATGTTCGGCAAGAGCAGCTAGGTCATTGGCCTGAATGGGCAGAAGAAAGAATAAGATGCAAGCTACCAAATTGCAAAGATACACACAAACAATTTGTGAAAAATGTGGGGTGGGCTTATGTTATAACAAAAATAACAATTGCTTCAAACAATTTCACACTCAATGAATTTCCTGTTTTAAAGCGCAATGTTTCATATCTGCAACATATTTGGTTTGTTTAATAACAAATAAAAAAATTAAAATTTTCGTATTATTTCTTCTCATTTTAAATCATTTAATGTCGTTTGAAAAAGGGTAAAAAAAAAACTTTCGCGGTAAAGGGTTAATTATGTTTATTTTCTTTTATTTTTTGCATGTGCTTGTAGCTTTTTTCTTCAATTTTCAATTAGATCCTCCATAGCTTTGTTATGCTGTCGCGTTTCTGCAAGTTCTTCTTCATTCAGGTTGGTCAAGCGTAGCATACCTGAAGGAAGCTCATCCAACTTCTGATCTTGCCGTGCAAAATGTTGGAGAGTTTTTTCATTAAACTCCCTCTGGAGTGACAGCTGCTCTCTCAATAGGTCCGCCGCACTAGTATCACCTCGCCTATGCACAGGAGTACGTCTCGGAAGTGATGGACTACAAGTCTCTGACTGCATCGAAACATCTGCGTTGGCGCCACTATTTGCATTGTCGATTGCATCAGGTAGTCCAAAACTTACCGTGCCTTTCACACCATGCGTGCTGGTCTCTAAGGCAGTCAGTCGAATAACCTCTTCCTCCATTTCATTAAAATTCTGCTGTCGATTTCGGCCGCCACCAGTCGCGTTCTGTTCCTTTTTATTTTCCGCTAATTTCCTTTTTACGTAGGCCTTCCAGTATAACCATACCTGAAATAAGATTAAGTTATACAAACAAACAATTTACAATGTATTCAACTATCTCTTACTGTTTTCCAGCTGGATATGTCTTTGGTAGGCGGACCAAGACTGTTTAAATCCTTCGATACATTTTCCCAAAATTCCATCAATGCCTCCTTCGGGCACTTTGAGAAGCCTTGTGCTATTTCAGGCTTCTGCTGCGTGAGTTCCAACAAAGCTGCGTACTGTTGTTGCGTTGTTACTACTTTGCACCTAAATAAACCGCATTAAATTAAAGATATTTTAAGAAATTTTATTTAATTTTTATTTTTATTACTAGTGGGCTTACACTTTTTAGATTTTTCGCTTTTTTCTTCTTAAATTTGAATTTTAAACGTTTTTTCGTGGTCTCCGACAAATTTCCTTCATAGAAAAATTAAAAAAAAATCATACATTTGACGTCCCGAATGGATTCAGTGAATGCCACTCTACGAATTTCGAAAGCACTTTCGGAGCGATTCGAAATGTATAAACGTTTTTTCGTAACTTCTACGAAAATACAGTCTACGATGGATTCTATGATAGGGCTGAATGTTTACTTTTTCCTTCTCACTCTCCACCAGTGCCTCCAACAATTTCGCTTGTTTTTCCGATTCGGAGGCCAAGAACTCAATAACTTCATTTCTCTTCCGTTTTTGGGCAGTTCCAACTACTTGGGTGACCTATGATGATAGTGCAGAAGGCGAAGGCGATGAAGTATCATTTGATGATAAATCATAAGTTAGTTGTTCCAAAGAATAATCGAGCATGTTCTCAGGTACAGATATACTGCTACGTGTACCATAAACTTCATCCATCTCATCAAAAAAGTCCCAATTCGTGGCAGACTCACCGGACGTTGCATTCCTTCTTTTTATTTTTTTATACGTCACCAACATATTGGTGAAGCAGCGCGTTATCTCATCCACTGAAGGGGAAAACGTATTGTCCATTTCTTGAATTTCCCGTCGAATTGTTTGCCAAATTGTGCTGCGTTTTTTTATTTTGGCGGTGAAGTCACTTTCATGGCGAAGTCTTATTGACATGAGCAATTTTTTGCACTCATGTGCCCACTTTTTTTCACTACAGAGAAAAATTACGTGAAATAACAATTAAATTCTAATGAAAATATATATTTTAATAAAAATTACTTACTTCATTGGCGAACCATTCATTTCAACTCTTGTCGTTTCTTTTGACTGCAATGAATGTAAAACAAAAGTCATGCACATTTTGACAACTCATGCGCATGAAATAGGGGGTTCATTCATTTATGAATTCAATACTTTGTCTAAATTATTGCAGTGGCGTTGAAGAATAGTATGCAATGCATGTAAGCTTTGCATATTGCGTTTACGAAAGCAGCCAAACAGAAGCATGAACGTGGTACCCTCGGGTGGTGGCAGAGGAAGAGGAAAGTCTGCTCTACATTGGAAAGACCAGGTGGGGAAGGGCTTAGCTTCACTTGGTATTTTGGTATCTTCAGCTGTCGTGTTTTATTAGGATCGACCATAATCGCGTAGGTGATATAGCGCCAATTATTGTTTGGTTGATTGATTGATAGAATCGCATTAGCTGTATGCTTGTTATTCTTTCCCAATTTCCTTGGGTGGTTTATTTACACAAACAAAATATATGAGCAACACTGGGGGATATTGTGAAATTTTAGACAGTAAAATTAAAAACAAAATCAAGTTAAATGTAAAATTTAACCAAAATAAATTATAAGTTTTTTAACCTTTCAAAATAAACACATTAGTGTTGTCAAAGCGTTTATTGTGGCATCCCTTTTGCATTTCTGAGTTTTCTGGCAAAGTTACAATTTTTACGCATAGCAAAAAGGTTTTAACTGGCATCCACTAAAGATAGCTGGCTAGGTATACCGTCGAGTCGTGTTAAACACTCGAAAGGTAGAAATAGTAGATTGTGAACACTTCCACTATTTTCTATGAGTAGCCTAACTGCATAAAAGCGAAATAAAAGAAAGTATTTTTAAATCGAACAAACTGTTCTAATTTTTAAGGAATCATGTCGCCGAGTTATATCTTAATTATAAACCTGATAACGGGGTTCCTTACAAATGCCATGCAAAAAAGCATGATGAAAATGAGCTGAATCTAGTAGCTCTTCAAAGAAGATCTATTGGCATACGCAGTGGGGTTCGGCCCGAACCGTTCGGGTTCAATACCTCAGGAACGGCCGACGAACTAAGAAAGGTGTTCGCCACATTTTTGAGCCAAACCCCAAGGTTTGAAAGTCTCTTCCCAGAGTTAGAAACGAAACCCTAAACCGTATATAGTAATAGATCAGCCAAATATAAGTGGCAGCAGCAGGATCAGCCAGGGCGGGGAATCGAATACAACAGTGGAAATAATCAAAAACGGATCCCTAGATATGGTTGCGAATAATCGTCATTCGCAGCAATGTAGTCTATTGAAACAAGAATTCTTTTTGAGTGCACGATACTTAGAAAGATTATATGACAGCATACTGACGAACACATAAAAAGAGATATCCACTTGCAGCAAATACAACAAAAGCAGGGCGAGATTAGAGAAGTTATATTATGGTTAACCATTGTCTGACCCATATACTTTTAAATTTTCATCTAGAGGCAAGGCCATCGAAATTATATAGGTAAGTAAGATTGAACGTGTCCAAAAAGCTTTTTTTTAAATATGCTTTACGTGCACTGAGGTTTGCTATATATACCAGTCCTCTCGCTTTCTTTTGTTTTAATATCATCTGTGGTGACATCTACTGCCCCCTTGTTTTGGAAATAATTAATTTCAACATATCACAGCGTAATACTCGGAGTTATTTACCTTCTAATTTAATCTTGCATTTTGCATACGAATGCATACGAATGCAGCAATGACCGACGTGAATCCTGTTGGGAGTGTGGGCGACGCAAAATACGTACGAAAGATTGTTGTCGTGTAACTCCGGGAAACAGTCGCAGGACCCCTCAGAACCGAGAGGTGGGGTCTTAAGTAGTGTAACCTCAGTAAATTCAATGATTTTGAAGCAGATGAAAGGGCGAATTTGAAGCAGGTGCAAATCTAAGAACCTCGAGAAATATTAATAATGTAAAATCCATGGGTAAGCTACTCACGTCGGTTGACGATGCCAAAATAATAAACGCTTTCCTCAAAATAATAATGCGAGTTGATCGCCTTATTAAACAAGATACTCCCCACGTCAAATGAACTTATACCCCATGCCAGTTTTCATGGTTCTTTACACTTGATAGTTCAATGATTGGCTTCCTTTTTTTGTGCTTTGATCCAAATTAAATTAATTTTTTCCTCCAGAAATCTTTTATGTTGTGTACTTTACTATATAATTCTTTGGTAATATCTGCAACGAAGTCCGCGTTTAGTCTATGAATCTTTAGTTTGGTGGTTTGTAGAGACAATGAGCATGTTTTTTGTAACCGACTGACAAAACGGTAAATTGCAAATATCTCAAAAACGGTACAATAGAATCAAAAATGAACTCGATTTTCGAAATCAGGGGGTGGTTTTACATACGAATTTCATAACGGCGTCTCTGGTAAATTTTGGCCGTCGACCAGTGTATTTTATTGAAATTTCATTTTTATTTATAATGGAATATAAACGAATTTGATCCTGTTATTAAAATTTATGTCATAATTTTCGTTTTCTGGTAACTGATGAAGTGAAAAAATTCAAATTTAATTTTAATTAAGATAATTTTTTAATTACTTTTTTTTAATATTAAATAATAACAAACATAAAAGTTTAATAAAATAATTTAATGCAATTTCTTTATATTGCACATCTTAAATTATTTAAATAAATGAAAACTTTTCAATAATCTTGTATATTTATTCGTAACGAAATGAAATCAGAGTAGGAATGTGAATGAAAAAAGATTTCCAAAAATAAATAAATATATCCTATTGAATTAAAAAAATGCATGAAAATGAGACATGGCACAAAACAAAGCTAGGATTCGAACTATGGGGCAAAAGCTAAAACGTGCAATATGATAATGTGGCCGGCGCCTAAACGCGCTAAGTAACAGCAGACGTTCTGCTTAGCTTTCTTAAACGGCTAATTATGCCAATCATAGCAATTTGTGCGCAAGGAAAACAAAAAATTTACGAATCCAACTAAAAATGAAACAAAGAAGAAAGTAACCCAAGAAAAAATCTGTTTTTTGATTGTCAGCGTGTCAGGTAGAGACGGAAGAGGAGTTATGCAACAATTTGGATAAGAGAAGGGAGGAAAGGGAACGGTAACCAAAGGAATATTCTTTCCTGTTTTTCGACAATTTTTGTGTCGATTCGCCAATTGCCCGTGCAAATGAATTGATGTGCATTTGGACAAAAGTTGAAACTTTTCAATGACCGTCGATGGTTTGCAAAATTGAAGATTTTAGCATTTTTGTGTTCGTCGTGAAAAAGATTGTTGCGGGGAATATTTGCGTCGCGGGGAGATGAAATGCTCACGCTTATGAATGAACGGCATTAGTTTTCAGGAATACGCGCACGCGCTTATGAATGAATTTCTTGCTGTTGTATGTAGTTTCAGATATTTTAGAATATTTGGCGCCGACGCAGGCACAAGTGCAGCTGCGGTTTTGATGCGCTGTGATTTGATTTTGATTTAGCGTAGGTCAAGGTTGAATTTTGGCACATAAGTGTATGTATGTACATGGATGCATATGAATTTATGTATTTAGATATATCTATGTACATACATATGTACATAGATATGCATACATATGGATGTGTGCACATGTGCATTGTATGCTTGACGACATAGTTATGCATGTAGTATTCTCTGGAAGTATGAAAATAAGTAAAAGCAAATCAACCCCCACCCAAATTTAAGCGCATGGCCCCGGTTCCGAACTCGCGCAAATATTGCGGCGCCTCCCGAAGCAACTGTACCACAGAAAACAATTGGTTTGCTTAAACTTAATCGCTACTTGATTCAGTTTCCCGTGAATAACTTTTCCCAAGACAATTTTTTTATACAAATGAACAAATTTGTAATATATGTAGATCGCATATTATTTCGCATCTACAGAAAAAGGAAATCAACATAGGAAACCAAAAGAAATACTAAAACTTTTTTTGGCGAGGAAGAGGAATGCGCTAACACGGGATCAATTAGGCGGCAGTTGAGGGACAACTCCAATCCTTGTATCGTTGTCATAACGACAATCTTTTACACATGTGTGCTATTGTCAAATGCGAATAAGGTTCGTCGACGCCAGGCATCCTGGCTCTACTCATGATGCTTTCATCTGGAACAACAGCACATTGAAGCAATTGGTTACCGAAGATTTCAGCCAAAATACGTGGCTTTTGGGTGATTCTGGGTTTCCTTTCGAACCACAACTTTTAACTCCTTATCGATCTGCAGAGCCTTAATCGCCAGAAGGGAAATATAACATAATACATGCCAAAGCCCGGAATATGATTGAGCGAACGAACGGTGTTCTGAAGTCAGTATTTAGATGCCTTTCTGCAGAACGGACCTTGCACTATAAACCCGAGCTGTGTCTATCATAAATGCATGTTGCGCATTATACAATATTGGTATACACTACAAAGCCGATTTCGAAGAAGACGCGACAGTAACCTTGGGAGAAGCAGCAGTTTTAAATTTAAATGAAGATGTTGACAATAATTTGGCTTCAGATATAAGACATAGAATAATGGAGTGTTTGAACGAATGAAATAATATATATTCTTTTTTATTTTATTAAATTCCTCACATATTTCGGTTTATCTTAAAATCTACAAAAATAATAATCAAACTCTATCAATATTCAGTTACACATGAAAACTGGAAAACTAATAATAAAATTCGGTTATCTTAAAAACTAGCAAAGCTTAATATCTAACTATATAGGTACATATTCAGGTCCCTTATTAAATACTTGGTTCAGTTTACTTATTTATACTTTGTACATGATATAATTTCAGATCCCTCTTGATTCAAATTGCCATTTTTCAGAATTTCGAGTTTTAATTCATCAATTTATTTTTTGATCTTTTTTCCATCCAAAAAGCTTTGAAACTTTTTTTTTAATTTCAAGCATCTCTTTCGCAACTTGTAGCTTTTTTTATATCTTTCATATCCCTCAGAATTTTGTTCTTTTTTTAATGTGCTTATCAATGCTTGGAAATTTCGTTAAAAGTTCCGCTTGTGTCGCAGTCTGTTTTTGTAGCAGATCTATCTTCCTGCCTTCCGCTCTAAGTCTTTTTTTGGTTGCTGTTCTGCTCTATTTTGCTGCGAATTTTCCTCTTGTTGGAGTTGCTCATCCTGATTTTGCAGATCCTGTGATTGCTGTGTATGCGTTTGCTCAGGTTGTGCAGAATCTTGTGGCTCCTGTAAAATTTCGGCCAAGTCAGCACCAAATGTTAAGCCCTGTGGACTCACCGCCAGTCCCATTTGCAACAAATCTGCCGCAGCCTGCTCCAATGAGGACAAACTCACGTTTTGGGAGGGTCTGCCGCCAGTGATTTGCATATTTCTTTTATTCTGGGTCATTTTCTTCTTCAATTTTGCCTTAAAATTAATCCACACCCTCTGCCATTCATCTGTTCCACGCATTGGTGGGCCAAGGCTGTTTAGCTTTCCTGCTATGTCCTTCCACTGACCTTCAGTGTTTGCTTTTGTTTCATCAAAATCACGCATCCCACGGGCTAGTGACGGATTTAGCTCCAGTTGTTGGACTAACACCAGAAAATTGCTGCCTCGTTGTTATTTTGACCATTTTCGCTCTTGCAAACATAAGAAAACATTATAAAAGTTTAAAAATATCAAAATTACAAACGATTTAATAATAAATTCTGCTCACTTTGAATTTTCCCTTTATATTTGGTTTAATCACATACACAGCAACCACAAGAATGCAGTTGCCTGCATTAACACAAACTAACAACTTCAGTTGGCAGCTGTCAGTTGACAGTCGCCATCTGTTATTTCATTTGGACAACTGGCAACGTAACTGAAGTATGGTTGCTATCGATAACACTGCGCAACAAAAATTAGAAAAAAACCTGCGGTCATGATTTTGTTAATAGTTTTTATTAACATTAGTAGCAGGCTTACGAACTGTGTTTTTACTTTTTTTGGATTGGCTCTAGTTCTTGAGATAAACGAAACTTAAGAAATTAATGAAAAAAAGTCATATGACCCACTTCTAGTTGAATTAATTTAATTATTCCTCAATAAGTTTTGTTATATAAATTATTAAAACAAGTAGTACGTTAGTTTAAATATTTTATTTCCCTTGCAAGAGAGCAAGGGCAGCCGGTTAAGTCGGGAGAGTTAATACAACTAAACATTAATTCGACTACTTCGCCTAAATACCTGAAAACTCTAACAGTCCCTGCCAGCCGCTGCACGTTATCGGCCGCGTGACTTGTAAATGCAATTCGACAATTTACCGCTTGTACAAGTGCAATGCTTTCACTGCTGCCGCGGCGATCATTTGTTAGTGTTAACTGTTGTTGTCATACGCAAACCTGTAGACGCGCTGTCAGCAATATCGGTGGGAACAGAGTTTTGGCCGGATGCGAGTTTGGTGGTGTTAACTTATGTATATTCACGTGTTTAGTTATTTCTTTTTCATTTATCTGCTTTTTGACCCTGACGTTATCAGTTTGTGTCTTATTTCGAGTATTATAGCTCGTTTTTTCTTGAAAAATATGAGTTCGAAACGTAAACCTTGTGTTAACGACTCCAACAATTTTTACTATATATGTGGGAAATTTTGCCTTAAAACGCAAAAAACCAATCACAGAGTTTGTGAAAAATACCTACGAAGCATATTTTGGGAGCAACCTTGCACAAAAGAATAAATATTGGATGCCCAGTATCGTCTGTAAATCTTGTGTAGAATCCTTGCGATACTGGAGCCAAGGAGGACGTAAAGGTCTTCATTTTGGAGTTCCGATGATATGGACTGAGCCAACTAATCATTTAAATGATTGCTACTTTTGTGCAGTTAATGTGAAAGGTTTCAACAAGCATAAAAAACGTACTTGGGTTTATTCTCATGTAAACTCGGCTAAACCCCCCGTGTTGCACAGTCATGATTTGCCAATCCCAGTACTTTAAGAATCATCTGCTGCAAACTGTGATGATGTTGAAATGTCAGAGGCATCAGAAAATCCGACAAATAGCAGTGAAAGTGAGTTTGAAGAAAGTAGTTGTACGAAACGGGGGGTTTCTACAGAAGAGCTCAATGACTTGGTTCGTGACTTGAATTTATCAAAAAAGTCGTCTGAACTTCTGGCTTCGAGGCTAAAACAAAAATCTTGTATACAACCTGGTGTTGCTATTACAGCCTTTGGGAACAGAGAGCAACACCTTCTGCCTTACTTCACCTAACACCAAAGAAGACAATCTTGTATATTGTAACAATATTTCTGGACTCTTGAGTGCTATGGCCATTCCCGAATATAATCCCGAACATTGGAGGCTTTTTATAGATAGCTCAAAAAGAAGTCTGAAATGTGTGTTGCTACACAATGGAAATAAACTTGCTTCGGTTCCAATCGGTCATAGTACCAAGCTAAAAGATGAATACGAAAGTGTAAAAATTGTTTTAGCAAAGATTTTGTATGCACAACATAAGTGGTTAGTGTGCGTGGTCTTGAAGATGGTGAATTTTTTATTGGGCCAACAAAGTGGGTATACTAAATACCCCTGTTTTATATGTTTATGGGACAGTCGTGCAAGAAATGAACATTGGATTAGAAAGAACTGGCCAGCGAAAGAAAATATGAAGGTAGGAACAGCTAATGTTGTTCATGACCAACTGATAAGCCGAGAAACAATCATTCTTCCATCACTTCACATCAAGCTTGGGCTAATGAAACAGTTCATTAAAGCCCTTGATAAGACAGGTGACTGTTTCGAATATGTGTGCAAAAAATTTCCAGTCCTTAGTATGGAAAAATTAAAAGCAGGAGTCTTCGATGGTCCTCAAATTCGTACCCTTCTAAAAGACACTGAATTCTTAAACCATACTTATGTCACAAATTGAATCTGAAGCCTGGCTAAGCTTTGTTTATGTAGTCAAAAATTTTTTGGGAAATCATGAATCACCAGCCTATACAAAACTAGTTGCTGATATGCTTCTCAATTTTCGCAAACTAGGAGCTAATTAAATTACATTATTTACATAGTCATTTGGAAAAATTCCCGGACAACCTAGGCGATTACAGTGTGGAACTAGGTGAACGGTTCCACCAGGACATAAAAATAATGGAAGAAAGATACCAAGGTCGATGGGATGACCACATGATGGCAGACTACTACTGGAACTCAATACGGGCAACTTAATCCTGAGCAAGAAACATTTTTTTGGAATTTTTTTTAAATTAATTAATGAAAAGAATACATTTTTTTTTTATTTTTTTATTATTTTTATACAGGCGCGCAATAAAAATATAATTTAAATTCATATTGGTATTTTTAATTAGGTTTTTCGTGAAATATTTAAAGTCTTTATGTGAAAAACTTGGGCCAATTCGACAAAACTGATATTATTTTTGTAATCAGCGCCCCCAAATTACCCTAAATCGACTTAAACCGCAAAATTTTGTTCCGCAGTGTAATCGACCCATAAATTGGAAGCAAACGCATAGTAATATTTATTATAGTATAAAAAATCATTTTAAAGGATGAATATGCTTGGATATTTTAATATTTCAAATTTTTTTCATTGTTTAATAAATTCGACAAATAATTTTAGTTTAAGCCAAATTTTTTTCTTTTATTTTAAGAATTTCTTAAGCTTTTTCCTCTTATATTAAATTTTTTATATGTTTTCAAACATATAATTTTAGTTTAAGCCAAATTTTTTCTTTTATTTTAAGAATTTCTTAAGCTTTTTTCTCTTATGTTAAATTTTATATATGTTTTCAAACAAACCATAAATTTACACAATGTACAAATTTGAAATGCCTTCGGTAAAACAGCAAATGAGCCAAGTTGTTTTGGCATATAAAATTTACTCAATCTTATCATTTACATATTTAAATAAACCAAATTTACATATTTAAATAAACCAAATATGAATATATAACTATTTAAATTTTTCCTTTAATTCATTTATATCATTGCGAAATCTAAAATTGGTACAAGCACAATCAACTTTTATTAGAATTTTTTCTCTGTTAAAAGAAATATTGTCTTTGCTCAGCACTGTTAACTTGCCGCGCGCAATGTGGTGTATTTCCATGAGTGGGTCTATTGAAGATTTTTCGACTTTTGACAATTCACGCTGAAATTCGGTCATGAGCCTTCTCATTTAATATACATATGTACGTTCTCTGAAACAAATAGAAGCAGAATAGGAACCTTTTATCTCATAAATATATAAATAAAATCACATTTTAATAAGATATATTATGGATATAATATTAATATTAATAAACTTAATAACTTATCTTATGTTTGAAGTTCTAAGTATAACTTCTGAGTTCCAAAAATTCTTCTAATATTTCATCGGAACGGCAGGTTGTTCTGCTTCCATGCGTCGGTTTCGCTGGAATTCCATGTAATCTACTCCAGCACTACGCAATCGGGCTTCGCAAATTGTGAGAATTTTTTATTTTTTGCCGCACTGACTTCAAAGTTTTTCTTCTCCAACCACAACGAGTTAAAAAAAGTTGTTTATTCATTTTCTTATATTAGAATAAGAAAGTCACTTATTTAAGTAAACTAATACACCTTTTGAATATTTTCAACCACTACTAAAATTTTCTTTGATGTATACGCACGCGCAGAAGAATATGTACATATATAAGTCTTTCAATGCCTTTTCTCTTACTCTCATCGTTTGCAAGAGGGTGTGTGTATACAATCGATAACCTATTTTCGATAAGGTCAGCCATTTTTTGTAGGGATATTGTGTGCTATCGATGACCACATTTTCATTGAGATTGATTGCACATCTAGCTGAACTTACCATCAGCTTATTGTTTCTACTACCATAGCCTTTGGTGATTTTTTTTAGACTGTTGCTTACTGAATACCACCAGTGCATACAAGACATTGCACATTCATAAAATCACCCAGTGCCAGTATGACTTTCAGGATTTGTACCACCAATTCACGAGTTTGCAGAATCGAGAGAGAAAAAGTTGTTGTTTTTCGTGTGCCGGACTGTGCCTGTGCGGTAACATCCCGAATGGGTTTAATCCTACGCTGCTAAATGGCTGAAGGTTTTAGAGAGGCGCTCGGAAACATGAGAACGGTGCGCGCTTTCACGCTCCGCATATACTAGAAAAATAATGAAAACCCCCGTTGCGGTTTCTTGGGATGTGAAAGTTCTGCTGGTAGTGCTAGATATTACTGGTACCGCTACTTTGTTTAAGAAATCTCGTATCTTATTTACGTTTCCAATACCTAGAAAACAGAGGCTACTCTGCAATGCGATACGCGAAGCAATGCGATTTGAAAATCAAATGCGATGCGAAATACATTTGGTACTCTGTAGTACTTTCGCATCCCCTTCAATCTTGCTTACCTTGTTTTTTAATTTTTTTGGTATTGCTGATATAAATGTCGAAAGAAAGAACAAAATAACCCAAATTATAACATTTGAATGTGCAAAAGATTTGATTTATATTAAAATATGAAGTCAATGAGTACAACCGAATGACCCTTAGCAATAAAAGGTGAGTTGAAATGTTAGTGTTGATAAATTTCTCCTCGTCTATAGTTTAACCAGCTCGGCTAACAAATGTAAGAGTACTGGCAACAAGGAAATAACAACAGGGTAACAAATGTAAATGTCTTGTTAATAGATAAATAACATCTCGGGTAACCTTCCCACGACAGTCGGTTATACGTACCGGAATGACTCAGGTCTTACCCGGCCAAGGACTGTTGTTTCGGCGATCTAACCCCATAAGTCGATGTCTCCCCCGGAGCAACTCTTAGCAGCAGGGTTGCTTCACCTCCTTCTGCTCAGGGCTGGCGTTGCTGCGTTTGCCAGGAAAGGCTCCATCCGAAATCCACTTCGGTCCACTACGGCCCCCTTAGCTGTACTAAGTGCACCAGTGACTAGCAATGGCAGAACCTTTACGGTTCATAGGAGCACACAATAACATGGACGCTCCTCTCCCCACCCCCACCCAGCTCTGCTCCTCGTGTGTGGAGTAGCCAGCAGCTCCTGGTGCCACACACAGTCTGTTCCGTGTGTCAGGCCAGGATATACCGGAATGCGACATCTGTCAGGTACAACTCGTGCCAAGGCTGGTATCACTTCCGTGTATGCGAACCAGTGAATGAAGCTGCGGACCTGCCAGAACGCCGCACTCCGCACGGTGACGGGATGCCTGCTGATGTCGCCTGAGGAACATCTCCAACAAGAGGTCAATGTGCTTCTCGTTAAGGAGCACAACCTCATGCTCAGCAAGCAGTTCCTTGGTTTGTGTCACCGCTCGGGGTACCCAAACAGGCATCTGCTTGCAGTGGAGCTACCCCCAGGCACATCGGAGGCGTACCGGCGGGTCCTAAGCAACATCCACAGAGAGACAGTCACTACCACCATTGACTCGCCAGGCAAATGCTGTTATTGTAGCCCAACCACCACCTATAGCAGATTAGGAGGCCCTGCTGCCCCGCAAGCCCCGCGTCACTCTGGCACAATTGCGACCTGGATACTGAGTATGCTTAACTCCTACCTATCCAGAATCAACCCTGACATACCCAACAATTGTCCGGCATGTGGAGATTCTCCGCACGATACCAATCACCTATTCACATGGCCATGTCGAAACTGCACGTTTCCTGGGCCTCCCCCATGAACGAAATAGAACAGATCTGGCATTCAGCGGCGCGAGAAAAAAGTATTTTTTGTGTGACACGTCATCGGTCACAGAAAAATTATTCAAGTGTCAAATCGCATGCTTATTGCATCGAAGAATGTAAATAATGTGATAAAATATTTAAAATTGATTAAATTAAACGATAAATTCGTGAAAAAAAACTCACAAGTCCTTTTTTAGTGATATCTTCCCATAATATTTATATGTAAAGTGATGCTGTAAACGTTAAAATAAAGAATAAAGGAAATGCAAATTTTAGTTTTTTCAAGTTGTGGTTTTCTTTAATTTTCTCTTTTTTTGAGCTATATTATTGGCAATTTCTTTGTTCAGTGCTCTTATTTTCAGAAACATTCGTGTGCGAAAGAATAGTTTCTTAATTTTATCGTCACACGCAACATGTGCAGCCTTGGCAATATGTGATTGTAAATAGTTGCCTGTGATTAGCAGACCATCCCCATTCACTTCGTTGAACACTTGCTGCAACGCCGTGATGTGTTGCATGAGTTCTTCTGTTGGCTTCGACAAGCCGCCTTCGTTCAGGTGGTTTACCCAAGTGTCAGAAGTTGACGCCCTTTCCTTCAAACTTATGTGTGGCATGACTGTTTTGAGTTGGTGGCATATGTACCCCTCCAGGTTTTCTAACCCGTCATACTCCAATCCTTCAAGTTCCAACTCCTCGTTCCATTCGCCCCATTCCATGTCCTCAACAGCTTCGGGAAACCCCTTCAAGACACAGCCTGTTTAAAATAGTTTTTTCATTAGAACGTGATCATTTAGTAACGAATTATTATGCCACCTGTAAGTGTGTGTGGAATTGATTCTAAATCGGGCGTATCATCAACAGACACATTTGCACTATCGGAAAGTACGCCTTCGTTGTGTCCAAGAATGTGTGAACGCAGACGGTATTTAAATTGGAGCCTATCAGGGTGGTCGTTTATACCACCTTTGTCGCGAATGACACCAAAAAAATTTTCAAGTACATCTTGATTGAGTCTGTACGTGAGTAAGTACTCAATACCGAATTTTGCTTTTAAGTCGTTATATAAAAGCTTTAGCGACTTATTCGATTGAATAATTCCTGCAAAAGTTTAATGTTATTTATATTTATATTTAAAGGCTTTTATTATGTGTAATAATCACCTTTTTGAAATGGCAACAAACTTGACCTCCCTATTACTCGCATACCTTCTACCATTTCTGACATCTGGTTGATGATACGGTCTTGATGTTCGAGTGCCAAGCCGTAAGCATGCGTCCGTTGCCTGCTGTCTGGGTACGAGACTCTTACATTCATAACATCGAACCAGTCATTAGTCTAGGATTGAAATACAGAATTTTATAACATTTTACATTATTTTATATACACAGAGTAAGTGACATGCTATCAAACTCATAGGCATTTTGTTTTACCGTTTTGAACAATGCGTGACACTCTTGCCAGTTGTGCCCATTTAGGTGTCCCAAACTAGCCGCTCGGGTGATTGCTTGCGCTACGGTGTGAGAAAACAGTTTGGAAGCTGTTTTCACTTTCTGCCTTTGTGAGCCGAAAACAGTAAGATGGCTACTGTTGATTTTGTGCGTAATCGACAAATCGGCAGACGTGCAGGAAAGTAGTTCGATTATCACTTCCTTTCTCACGGGTTTGTCTTGAAAAATAAAACCCTGGTCAATAAAATGATTCCGAAGCAGTTTTATTAAATGCGGTACATCCGCGAAAACATATATTTTTCGGCTATCGTAATCGAACCTAGAAAAAAAAATGAACTGATAGCACCATTTAAAAAATAAATTGACTGCTACTTACCAGGGTTGGTTGAAGCTAACTCCTAATTGGTTAAACAGAGCTCTGTTGGTCCCTCCCATATCACTGACGATAGCTGCAACATAAAACCCACAAACACTCACGGCTTCGAGAATGTCTTCCAAAATTTTAGGCGTCATACGACAGTCAAAGTCGTAGAATATGGGTTGCTTCCATTTTGCTACCAACCCTGTACAAATAAAGCATACAAAAAATCAGTAAATAATAATGTATTTTTATATAAATACGAGTATATATATTTATGTACGTTTAAATAAAATAAATTAATACCTCGTAGCATGGCGACCTGAACATAATCAACTGGAGCGAACGTAGTGTCTGATGGCTTGTCGTAACAATAAGCTCTTCGCACCTTCATTTCGTCGAAGCTTAGGACAGTTATCTTTTGATTTTCGTCGAGCAAGGTCGTGGCAGACAAAATTTTTCTTACCGGTTGTATTATTCCGGTATCAATATTTATTTTCTGCGCCTAATGCTGAAGTGTACGTACAGCAGGTAGTGGAAAATTTCTTTTTCTTAAAAGCTTATACACTTTAGCGCTCGTTGAGTAAAGGGTAATTGAGTGGGAAATGTCTTCTTCACACCATTTACGCCTTTTCTGACCACCTTTCAATTTTTTTATCTGACCCGCAGTAAATATATTGAGTAGTTTTTCCTCCACAAGTTTCAACTCGAACTCTGCTTTTTCAGCACGTTGCTGCAGGATACGCATTTCCTTTTCCTGTTTGCTAGCAACTTTGCGGATAGAAGCGTTTTCGGTTTTCAGTTCTTCACTTAAAAAAAAAAAAACAATATCATTATAGTTTAATATTATAGAGCTTACAAGTTTTACTTACATGTGCGACTTAAGTACGTTAATTTCCTCTTGCAATACATTTCCTGAAGAGGAACTGTAAATATGAGCGTTATGATTTGGTGCATTGTCTTCCTGTAAAGGGAAACGTTCTTTTTCAGGCTGACGCACTTCTTCTTTGCCCATCGACTTGTTAAGCAAATCGCTAACCATTTTTTTGTTGTCGCGTTTCAAAATTCGTTCACTTCGTGCTGCATTTTCGGTAAAAACCTCTTTGCTTAGCACGGTTGGAACAGCGCCTGGCTTTAAGCGCATGGCTTTTCCAAATCCTTTAATAATATTTTTTAATAGGGATTTAAATAGAAAAGTGCTGGGAAATACTTACCCATTTGAACTTGAAGTCTTCTTTCAAAGTCTTCCGGCAAAAAATGTTCGCCACAGATTCTTGCCGTTGCGGTGTCAACATTTTGCCGGCAAAAAATCACCCACGTATTGCTTATGTTTTCATCCTTCGGAAACCGATAGAAACCAACGTACTGGTTTTTTTTGCTATTGCAATTTGTGCAAAACACTACAGCGCACTTCATTTTTAGTGGCAATTTACAATATTTAAGTAAATCGCAAAATTATTACACAATCTACGACGAAATATATTCGCAAATTGTAAACAAAAAGTTTTGTGACCGATGACGTAGAAGCCAGTCAGCTGTTTTTTGTTTACAAAATTGTTTGCGTGATCTCTTTTTCTTGGTTCATGGGCCTCCCCCTAGATGAGTTCGACGAATACGACCATGGGCGAATCCGCTCTTTACGGGCGTGATAATCGCTACAACAACAACAACAACAACATCTCTGGTAACCAATAGATGAGTTTACTTAGAGCGAGAGGAGCCACGAGAACGTAAAAACGTAAACCCAAAAGCACGGTGGCGACAAAGCCACTTCCGTCATTTCGTACTTGCCTCGTTTGAAGGACTGACGTCACAACTAGCTCCTAAAAAGTTGATTTTTCAGAGCTTTGAGCAATTTTTACAAAAAGTTAAACATAGAATAATAAATGTGAAGTGCCGAGCTTTGTATTGTAGCAATTGCAGTGCAAATAAAACGCCCAAGTGCAGTTATCACCTTCCTTTTCGTCTTGCTATTCCAGTAGCAGCAATCGCTGTGACATACGCTGACGGCGTTTTCGTAAGCTGGTTTTCTATCATTCTGCGGTCGCAGGATTGGTAGCAAATACCCGTCTTGCAGGGTTGACTTTTGCTGATTGGTATTAGAGTCTGTTTAGATTCAATGGGGTTCTCTGTTTAACCACAGAGGGACGAAAAATTAGTGTCTAATTCAATATAGGAGAAAACAAGAACCTTTTTGTTTGCTTTTAATATTTCACCGTTCGAAAAGCCCCTAAAGCATCCCAATTGGAAATTAAACTTTGTTCCTAAGAAAAATGCGTTGATTTTAAGTATTTACACTTGAGCATCAGAGTTCGCAGAGTTTGCAAAACTCTTATGAATTTCTTGGTCATTTTTTCTTCCATATGATGAATTGGTTCTTTTGTGCAACTATAACTGACAAGCATTTTATCGTTCATATTACGGTCAGTAATACTAAATATGAGTAACTCGGTTGTTTTATGCTGCCTATGTTCAACCCTAGCCTACATAGCGAGTCTTTTTTTACGTTCCCACGACAGTCGGTTCTACGGTACCGGAACAACTGGATCCATTTCCGGCCAAGGACTGTCACTTCAGCAGCATTCCCCAAAATTTTATGGGGAATGTTTTATGCTGTTACAACAACAACAACAACAGTCGGTATTGTATCTTTTTAGCAAGCACCTTGACAGTCAAGGCAAATTAATATATAAAGTTGATAGCCGTAGTCAGCTGCGTTGTTCTTTTTTGTTTCGCTGTGCTGTCAAAGCCGTAATAGCAAAAACGTTATATAGGCAACTTTGACAATTATCCAACAAAAATGCAAAAGCACAATACTTGGGTTTCGTTATGCCGTCACCTTGTATGAATTCGCCTTGATGACAGTCGTTTGAACGGTAATTTGTTGATATTATGAATTAGAGTGTGTTGGTAACTCGTTCAGCATGTTTTTGCGGGATGGTTCATGTGACTTTTGTAATACTACCTTTCCTACCTTATATGAATTCGCCTTCAGTAAACATATCGGAACGAAAAACCCGGTCGTGAAAGCCCACCTCTAGAATCTAATGTGTGGAATCGAAACATATATTTGAGTATATGCACCGAATCGTATATTCATTGATGTGTGTGTGGGTTTTGTTCGCTCGTCAGGTCTATAAGTGACGAATTAAAAATTTTAATATTGAAATTGTAAAGATTTTAATTCCAAACCTCACTCAAACATTGTTGCTACTTTAATAGACGTGTTTTCCTAGTTATATTTTTAATATTTTAAGAGGTACACATAATTCCTTAACGAAGTACGATCGATAATTATTTTTTTCTTGCAGAAAAGTTGAATTTACGGCAAATGTCATCGAACGTATCGGATCAGGTATAATTTGTGTTAATTGGTATAAGTTTTAATATTACAGTGCCTCGAACTTGTTTTATTCAACGGTTAGTTACATTTTACATATTTTTGCAGATGAAAGTGCCCGGGAACCCAGGTAATAGTCATACATGTACGTAAATTTTAAAAAGTATTGTTTTGACTCCAAACAGTGTAGTAATGGTTTAAGTATTAGCTGTCAATTTACAATTATTTAATTTTTGCTAACATATTTTTTACTTACTTTCTGTGAAAAGTGAAAGCTGCAGAAGAGCGGAATATTCCATGGAGTCAGCAAGTTGATGAAGCTTCATATGAAAATTTGTCGTCCCCAGCAACCGATGAAAATACATGTAAGTTCCTATTAAATAACTAGTTACTGCCATAATTTATTTTTGGAATTAAAGGTTTCCACCAGAGTGCAATGCAGTTTCAGTTTCCGCCATTCAATGTAAAAGAGAGCCAAAATGTTTCCTGGAACTACCAAAAATCAAGAAAAACCGGCAATAATGGTGAGTTTGATATCTACTTTTATAAATTATCTTTGATCATCTGTAACGACAAATTAATGCCTAATACGCATACAAAAAACGTTAAATTTTGTAAAGGTTACCCTTTTAGGATTAATAGTCATATGAGGCAACGTGTCCCTACTAAACTGTATATACCCAACAGATGGGCGACATCGGAATTTTTAAGTAAAACTTATAACAGCCATAAGAGGGCTCCTCGAAAGGAAAGTTTTTGGATGACAGAATCTAATATGGTGATGACTATCAATTCACCAAATAGTAAACAATAATTTTGGAATGCAATATTAAATATTACAGTGTGCATTTCTTGACAACGTTCTGCGCTCTCTTCCCGTAATTTACTCAAAATTCAGAGCAATAGGAATAAAAGTACATACCAGCTTTGTTTCTGAAATTTTAATTTTCAATAATTATGAATAAAGCTGGAACTCCACCGCATGCGTATTCGTGCGCTTCGATTGCCATTTTACGCAAGAAGGTAAAATTGCGAGAAACTTTAATTTTTCGTATGTTGATGTGTAAGAGTCTGCATGAAATATTGTGTATTCAACTTTGCAAAGGTATAAGGGTGTTATCGAGTTCTAGATTCCCAAAAAATTTAAGAAAAGATTTCCTGTGAAAACTAGTGATAACTAAGCGCTAGGAAATAAAGCTACTATAAAAATTAGATCAATAATGATATAGAGATTAGACACTCTTACACAGGCATGAATTTAAGAACGGATGAGTTTTTACGAAAATTAAATTATAAAATATTGGTATATCTGTTATATAGTTTGTTGTTTACGTACTAGTTTATTGGTAACAAAACTGCCGGTGGCATCCAGAATATATGTAGGTCCATACACGTACTCGCCAGTAAAAAAAATACAATACTTGCCAGTAACTGAATTTCAGAGCGTAATTAAAATTTGTTCTCACTGAAAGAAAGCTGCAAGAAAGTAAGAAAACGCAAAACCAGTAAGAAGTTGCAAGTTTTTTTTTTATTTGTCGTATATTTTTATATTCAATCACTTTTCCCAGTTTTTTCTCTTCTTAATGGAAATAATTAACATTTTGGATAATTTTGTTTATACTTGTGATCAACTGAATACTTGCAATCAGGTGTTTTTCGTACTGGCAAATTGTTACGAGAAAAATTTGTTCACTGCCATTTTCGTTCTCGCCGAAAACGCCGAAGCATTGGTTATATTTTCGTATTGTCCAGTAAAAACCTATCTAGTAACTTGAAAGTAACGAAATTTCTGAGCGTAAGCAAAATTTGCTCTCAATGAGAGAAACATGCTAGAAAGTACGAAAACGCAAAACCAGCAAGAAGTTGCAAGCTTTTGTTACAGCTGATTTTTTTTTTTTGGCGCGAAATTTAAAAAATACATACTTTAAATAAAGAAATAGCTCCACAATTCAAAATTTACGCTTCACATTTGCATATTGCAGTCACTGCAGCTAAAGATTCAACACCATCCTTGCAAATACACAGATTCTGGGCGTCTTACTTTTATTTTTCACCATTTTTAATGAAAATAGCTTGGAATTTTAATGATGGCGAATTCTTGCTAGTAGAATTTTATCCAGTAAAAATCTAGTAAAACTTGCAAGTTCAGATGTTATTTTCGCTCTCTCAATTTCCCCTACTTTGCTGGTTTCTTGCTGGTTTTGGCGTACGAAAAGCTGTCCAGTAAAATTAGTACTGGTTCTTGCTGGTTTTTACTGAATAGTGAATACGAAAACAGAACTATTATAAGGCTAAAATTCTTTTTATATATTTCTGGGTGTTCGAAAAATAAGTTATGGGCTGAACGATAATCAGGATAATCTGTATAAAATTTAGAAATATATCGTATGTAGGAATTACGTGTAGTTACAGAGAGCCTTAGCTATAGATATTCGAGTGTATTGAATTCCAATTTTCCTTAAAAAGCGAATTTATAACGGGCCATGGACTCAGTTTAGCCACATTCCCTATAAGTTTTTGCAGTTTTCTACCCGCCAATAGATATGTACATATGTTGCTACCTGGGGTAAACGCGTTGTCCCAAAGGCTTTCTAGTTATTTAATTTTAAGGTATTCACGACAGTTCTCGAGCCACTGCCTATATTCAGTCACAAAAAAACGCAACGAGGGTGAACCACCGAGTGCGCCTTACGAGCTCAGGTCGGCAAACAGTTTAGAAAATACCCATTTAGGAATTGGTTTCGAGTCAGTATCAGAGATAGTGTTCGATGCTCTCCACTTCCTCTTCTTTCCAGCAGCTTCGGCACAAGTCGTTAGTTATGTACCCCAATATCTTCCCGTGTGTGCTCATAAGGCATTGTCCGGGTTTTCCCCAACCATTAGTCTGAAAGAAGATTGTGAGAATTAAGAGATTTAATAGCCTCTTGACTCTTTCGTTGGGTTTGGAACCATCTGTAAAGACAACCGTCGACTCTGGGTCTGGGTCTCTGGCATCTTCCCATTAACTCCTTTCTGGAACTCCTATGGAGAATTAATTTCTATTTTCCTGAGTGGATTCGGAAGAGCTTCCAGGACCTTTGTATGCCCGTACTTTAGCTATTTCCACGGCTGGATCACGTTAAGCCTGGCGGCACTACAACCAGCCAGACATTTACCATATAGATCCACCGGTCGAAGATTTAGAATTACTTCCAAAGATTTAGTGTGTGTAGAGGGTAGCGTTCATGTGATCAGCATGGAAGCCGTGCGCTATACTCGCTCCATCTTGGCTTTTGACAAGGTTTTGCTTACCGCTGGCCACTAGACGCTAACCCCGTAGAAGAGAATAAGTCTAATCACTGCCGTGCACATCCATTCCCTATAGATACCTTGCAAGCGAACAAGGCGGTGATGGCCTTCCTGGAGCGGTCTTCGATGTTCCGCTTCCATTCGAGCTCTGTCTCTTCTCTGTCTAGAATAACTCCAAGGTACTTCACTTCGGTTGAGCGAGTGAGGTCAAGCTCGTTTAATGAGGGTGGTTTGAAAAAAGGAATTTTATACTTACTCTTGAAAAGTACCAGCTCAGTCTTCGCGTGGTTAACGCTAAGATCGTATTCTTTCGACCAGAGGCTTACTTGACTGAGGGCATACTATAGTAGTTCACTCAGAACCTGCAGATGTTTACCAGTTGTTGTTGTTGTAACAGCATAGAACATTCACCATCAAATTTTGGGGAATGCTGCTGAAGTGACAGTCCTTGGCCGGAAATAAATCCGGGTCGTTCCGGTATCGTAGAACCGACTGTCATGGGAACATTAGTGGTTTAGTTTTACCGACTGTCATGTTTACCAGTTCTTACGATTGCTACGTCATCAGCGTACGCTACGACATTCCGCACGATGAACGATGATGCCCCCTCCAGGATTATGGGTAGTTGAAGTAGCTCGCCTGACCTAACAATAGCTAGCGCAGGTCTGATAAATAGCATAACGTGGCGACCTTTGCTATCGCTTGCATCAGATCATCTACCCATAATCATCTCGGGGCACCCAAATAGGCATCTGCTTGCAGTGTAGCTACCCCCAGGCACATCAGAAAGCATCTCTTAGATCTGAAGGACGAGATCCAGCCATATATCATTTCAATTTATTCAGTCAATGGTTACAAAACCTTACAGACTACAAATACAAATTTTCTTAAATATAAAACATTAATAACACTTAAAAATAAGTTGATTGCAATTTAGCCAAAAATATGGATCTGGACTGAGCAAAATCTAGATCGAGAGTTGTGAAAATTCGATTGAATTCTATAAGCGACCTTGTAATGGGTGCATACAATAAATAGTTAGATCTAAGCATTTTAACATGAAACGGCAGTTGAATACGTAGGACCCTTTGGGGTACATTAAAACCAATTTGCTCGAAAAAGTTAGGACAATTTATCATGCCAGAAATTATATCATAAACAAACATGAGAGAATGCATTATGCGTCTTGACTTAAGCGATTTAAGGTTAATTAATAGGCAACGGGTCTCATACGATGGGAATGGCTCATCAAAATGAAGAGGTTGCAGAGAAAACCGGGTAAATCGGCGTTGAATTCTATCGATCCTGTCGGAGTGTAAAGAGTAAATAGGGTTCCAGATTACTGAGGCATACTCTAACTTTGATCTAACTAGGCAATTATAGAGTGATTTTCTAGTGTATGGGTCTTTAAAATCACGCGCATAACGGCGCAAGAAGCCCAAGTTAGAGTTTGCCTTAGGTATAATATGACTGATGTGATTGACAAAGGTGAAGCCTGAGTCAAAAACCACACCTAAATTCAGATGTTCATGTACATTAGATAGGCAGGTATTAGAAATAACGCAACCGTTGGATCCGGAGGCGTACCGGCGGGCCCTAAGCAACATCCACAGAGAGACAGTCACTACTACCATTGATTCGCCAGGCAAAAGCTTCGGCACAAGTCGTTAGTTATGTACCCCAATATCTTCCCGTGTGTGCTCATAAGGCATTGTCCGGGTTTTCCCCAACCATTAGTCTGAAAGAAGATTGTGAGAATTAAGAGATTTAATAGCCTCTTGACTCTTTCGTTGGGTTTGGAACCATCTGTAAAGACAACCGTCGACTCTGGGTCTGGGTCTCTGGCATCTTCCCATTAACTCCTTTCTGGAACTCCTATGGAGAATTAATTTCTATTTTCCTGAGTGGATTCGGAAGAGCTTCCAGGACCTTTGTATGCCCGTACTTTAGCTATTTCCACGGCTGGATCACGTTAAGCCTGGCGGCACTACAACCAGCCAGACATTTACCATATAGATCCACCGGTCGAAGATTTAGAATTACTTCCAAAGATTTAGTGTGTGTAGAGGGTAGCGTTCATGTGATCAGCATGGAAGCCGTGCGCTATACTCGCTCCATCTTGGCTTTTGACAAGGTTTTGCTTACCGCTGGCCACTAGACGCTAACCCCGTAGAAGAGAATAAGTCTAATCACTGCCGTGCACATCCATTCCCTATAGATACCTTGCAAGCGAACAAGGCGGTGATGGCCTTCCTGGAGCGGTCTTCGATGTTCCGCTTCCATTCGAGCTCTGTCTCTTCTCTGTCTAGAATAACTCCAAGGTACTTCACTTCGGTTGAGCGAGTGAGGTCAAGCTCGTTTAATGAGGGTGGTTTGAAAAAAGGAATTTTATACTTACTCTTGAAAAGTACCAGCTCAGTCTTCGCGTGGTTAACGCTAAGATCGTATTCTTTCGACCAGAGGCTTACTTGACTGAGGGCATACTATAGTAGTTCACTCAGAACCTGCAGATGTTTACCAGTTGTTGTTGTTGTAACAGCATAGAACATTCACCATCAAATTTTGGGGAATGCTGCTGAAGTGACAGTCCTTGGCCGGAAATAAATCCGGGTCGTTCCGGTATCGTAGAACCGACTGTCATGGGAACATTAGTGGTTTAGTTTTACCGACTGTCATGTTTACCAGTTCTTACGATTGCTACGTCATCAGCGTACGCTACGACATTCCGCACGATGAACGATGATGCCCCCTCCAGGATTATGGGTAGTTGAAGTAGCTCGCCTGACCTAACAATAGCTAGCGCAGGTCTGATAAATAGCATAACGTGGCGACCTTTGCTATCGCTTGCATCAGATCATCTACCCATAATCATCTCGGGGCACCCAAATAGGCATCTGCTTGCAGTGTAGCTACCCCCAGGCACATCAGAAAGCATCTCTTAGATCTGAAGGACGAGATCCAGCCATATATCATTTCAATTTATTCAGTCAATGGTTACAAAACCTTACAGACTACAAATACAAATTTTCTTAAATATAAAACATTAATAACACTTAAAAATAAGTTGATTGCAATTTAGCCAAAAATATGGATCTGGACTGAGCAAAATCTAGATCGAGAGTTGTGAAAATTCGATTGAATTCTATAAGCGACCTTGTAATGGGTGCATACAATAAATAGTTAGATCTAAGCATTTTAACATGAAACGGCAGTTGAATACGTAGGACCCTTTGGGGTACATTAAAACCAATTTGCTCGAAAAAGTTAGGACAATTTATCATGCCAGAAATTATATCATAAACAAACATGAGAGAATGCATTATGCGTCTTGACTTAAGCGATTTAAGGTTAATTAATAGGCAACGGGTCTCATACGATGGGAATGGCTCATCAAAATGAAGAGGTTGCAGAGAAAACCGGGTAAATCGGCGTTGAATTCTATCGATCCTGTCGGAGTGTAAAGAGTAAATAGGGTTCCAGATTACTGAGGCATACTCTAACTTTGATCTAACTAGGCAATTATAGAGTGATTTTCTAGTGTATGGGTCTTTAAAATCACGCGCATAACGGCGCAAGAAGCCCAAGTTAGAGTTTGCCTTAGGTATAATATGACTGATGTGATTGACAAAGGTGAAGCCTGAGTCAAAAACCACACCTAAATTCAGATGTTCATGTACATTAGATAGGCAGGTATTAGAAATAACGCAACCGTTGGATCCGGAGGCGTACCGGCGGGCCCTAAGCAACATCCACAGAGAGACAGTCACTACTACCATTGATTCGCCAGGCAAATGCTGTTATTGTAGCCCAACCACCACCTGTAGCAGATGAGGAGTCCCTGCTGCCTCGCAAGTCCCGCATCACTCTGGCATAATTGCGACCTGGATACTGTAGTAGGCTCAACTCCTACCTATCCAGAATCAACCCTGACATACCCAACACATGTCCGGCATGTGGAGATTCTCCGCACGATACCAATCCCCTATTCACATGCCCTCCCAAACCCACTCACCTAACCCCCCTCCCCCTCTGGCCCAACCCTGTCGAAACTGCACATTTCCTGGGCCTATATGAGTTTGACGACAACGACCATGGTAATCCGCTCTTTACGGGGCGTGATAACCGCTACAACAACAACAACAGGGGTTAGATAAGTGGGTCGGGGCATGTGAATAGGTGGTTGGTATCGTTCGGGGATTCTCTACATGCCGGACATTCATTTGATGTCGGGGTCGAGTCTGGACAAATAGGAGTTCAGCCTACTACAATATCCAGATCATAGTTGGGCCAGAGTGATGCGGAATTCTCGAGACAGCTGAAGCTTTTTGTCTGCTGTGGATGGTGGTTGACTCCAATGATACCATTCATTCCGCTCATTGCGATAGTTCCTATTTAGGTTAACCTGTGCACACTGGAGGATGGCGTATACCTCCGCTTGGATGATGCTCGGCATCTTACCCATTGGCACAAACAAGCGTGTTCTGGGACCAAAGACCCCGGCCCCTATACCCTCCGGAGCCTTTGGTCTATCCGTATACCAGCTCTAGCAGCGAGGACGTACTCCATGAAGTTTTCTTCCCTAATTTAATTTTGAATCTTCTCGAATTTACTTACTTAATGCTCTCATCTCTGGGGAGCTGAGCAAGTGGGAGTTGGGTGCTCAGCTTCTCCATGTTTTTGGACGATATGATATTTCCTTTTTTATGACCTTCCCTAGTTATGTTAAGTAGTAGAGTTCTATTGGCTGACTATTCTATAGTTATGTGTAGTGGTGTCAGGTCCACAATCACCTCTTATGCATACGCATGCCAGCCGTTGCAGCGATTTTCTCGCTGTTGACAGACATGTCCTTGAGACCCATGCCACTGTACCATATGTTACTATCGGTCTGACTATCATGGTGTACATCCATTTAAGTATGCCAGGCACCCCCAGGATTTTTCCGCTAGAAACCATTATTGCTTTAGTTGGTTTAGATGCTGTTGCATCAACATGTTCTCTCCAGAGCAGCCTGGAGTCCATGGTTATACCCAGGTATTTCACTTTGCTCATGTTCTCGATGACCGAAACCAGCAAATTTAACGCATACTTATTACGCACAATGAAATGAAAAACGCTATAATTTTACTTGAAATTATCAAATGTATGGTTTATTTTGCTATGTTCTCGCTCCAGTTGCTGGCCAACGAATCAATTTGGGTTAGCGAAGAGCAAAGAACAAGCGTCATAAATGTGAATTCAAATATAAACTTAAAACTGTAAATGTGTATGTATGTATGTATATAACTTCAATTTATACATAAGCGAATAAGCGAACAAAGCAATTAGAATTAGTAGGAATAACAGACAGAAATTTGTCAGTCACCGTAGATCATAGGGTAAGTGGGCGTTCTGCAACAGCTCACCACTCCCCCTTTAGTACCGGCCGATGAGGTTGTTCTCATTGCTATTAGTTTCCTTTTTCGAGAGAAAGGCTGTTTTCAGTGGATTAATATTAAGGCCCACTCCAGCGCACAACGCCTTTGTCAGATCTAGTTCTCAATATTGTATAATGTGCTTTCGTATTTGCCTAGCTATAACGACAATCTCGTTAGCATAACCTTGACAGCTAATTCCATTTTCGGTTGGGCTTTGTAGGAGTTTATCTACTACAAGACTCAACAATAGAGGCGATAAATCTCCCCCTTGCGGGCAACCTTTAATGGTTTTCAGCTGTATTACCTTGTCCGTTACATTTGTTTCCGCAGTTCTTGTCTTGAGCAGCGCTTCTACCCATCGACATATAGGCGCTTGTACTTCCCTTTTCTCCAACGTATGGCATAACCCGTATGTGAAGCGTTATCGAACGCTCCTTCTATGTCTAGAAATACACATATTACGGTCTCCCCACTGTCAAAAACGCTCTGTATTTCCGTCGTTAGCGGGTAGAGGGTAGTGTCAGTGGATCTTCCCGCTCTATATGCATGCTGACTGGAATGTAGTGGCGTCCGTGTTTGACCTGATCTCATTGTATGATCTCCGCTGTTTTCAGTACAAATAAGGTTAACTTATGGGTCTGAAGGACTTGGTCAAGGAGCACACCCTTTTTCCAACTTTTGGTTAAATATTACCTTGGCTCTCCTCCACACAGTTAGAATGTAGGACAATGCAAGGGAGCCCCTCAGTATCTTCACCAAGTTTGGAATAATCTGTTCGCCACCCTGTTGCAACAACACAGGCCTGATACCATCCATCATCGGAGACCTATATCGTTCGAACGAGTTCATGACCCATCTCACTGAGTGCTGCGTAAATAAGTTATTAGCTAGTTCCCAGTCAGATTGTGATGGTCTCCTTCTCCCTATACAGTACTCTGTTTCAGGTGCAGATGTAGCGCTCTTTCCTCTTTACTAGCGGTATAAGTACCGTTTGGTAGCTTAATAGCTAGAGTAGTCTCTACTTTTTCTTTAGCTACGACGTTGGAAGGCATCCCGTTGCCGTCCGGAGTGCTGCGTTCTGGGTAGCCTGTAATTTCATCAACTGAGTCCTGCTTGTCCCAGGCGATCAAATTGGAGCTGCGTAGTTTAAAACTGACCGGCCAATCAGCTTCTATGTTGCCAACAACGTTTCTTTGTCTTTGGCCCAAGAGTTGCCGGCTTGCGACGTGAGGACTTTGTTACTGCTCTCTCTCACAGGAACGTCCCGGTAAGCCCAGATGTTTAGATCGGCGCATACCATTTTACCAACCAACGACAAGAGGCACATGGAGGTTTGTTAAAGCCCTTAAGGCGATTTTCAAAACAACAACTAGTCACAATGGAAAGCTGCAGAAAACAAATTTGTTAGCGATTCTAAAGCAACAAGTGGCTCAGAATGAAGAAGTAGTAGAAGTCAACAGGAAAGTATCATGCGAGGAATTGACTGATATACTCAGAAAAAATATCAAAAGTTCAGCGGGAGATCACGATATAGAAACACCTACAAAATGATAAAAACTCTCAACAACGCACGCAGAGCCTTGAATGATGTTTTCCTTACAACCAAATCCAAAAGTGACAAAGACTTCTATATTACGACATCAGAGCACTACAACCATGTTATTTATGAGTCGGCGAATAACTCCAAACTTTTCAAACTAATTGCAACTGTAAGAGCAGGGCTCAGGCCAAGAGAAGCTTAGCTCACTGCCAATAATTAAACAAGATCTTTAGCTCTAAAGATTTCTTTAAGTCTCATATCACGGAATATCTCAACATTAATTCAGGTTATAACAAAATATACAGTAAATTCAAAAGTCTTTATGGCAGACTTGGTGCGACTGATCCTGAGCTCTCAGATGCTAATGTGCAAGATAAATGCACAGCATGTTGAATATATGATGACTCAGGAAAAAACAGTACGCTTACAAAATAGAGCTCAAAACGACCTCAAGCTTTGGATAAATGCAGGCCATAAAAAGAACCAATGAAAATTCCTTAGATTTAAAGTATGAAAAAGTTCTGATATTTACAGACACCCTAGTAGCCTGTCAACTACTGACAAAAAGCAGACGAAAGAACGTAACTTAGGATAAATACAGAAATTAATTAAAACAAACGATATTATAGCACATATAATATGAACGCCAGTTCGTATTGGGGACGCAAGGAATGAAAGAGGAGACCAGATAGCTAAATCAGCTACAAAACTGTCGCAGACAGCATTAAAGAAAGCTGGTACAACCAGTTCTTAGATTTTTCGACAGAGAGACGAAATTCACTTGCACAAATGTTCCCAAGTCAACCTAAAAAGGCTTGATACGATAAAATCACTCTCCCTCAAACAAACTAAAACCATTAATAGAATCCTAACAGGGTACACATGTGATCAAGCACATCTTCATAGGATGGGGATCATTCGTTCAGATAAATGCAGTTGTGGTCAAATTAGCCACTACAGGGTTTTTCAATAGGAACGCTGCAAAAGTTTTTTTTAAATATAATAAAAACGGTTTGGGATATAAATTAAATACTTTATTAATGTGAAAGTACATTCGATGCCATTATGTATGGAACTCGATTTCTTTTGCACCACGGGCACGCTTGCAGAAGTGCAGACGCTGAACCCAATTTTCGACGGTTTTCAATCATAAATTCATAAATCGGCCGATACTGCTGTAATTCCACGTTTGATATTCGTACGAAGTTCACCAATCGTCGCTGGCTTCTTGGCATAGACCATAGACTTGACGTAGCCCCACAGGAAACAGTCTAACGGCGTCAAATCGCACGACTGAGGCGGCCAATTGACTGGGCCATTTCGTGAGATAACACGTTCAACAAACTTGTTTTCAATAAATCGATTGTGACATTCGCTGTGTGGCTTGTGGCGCCGTATTGTTGGAACCACATATTGTCCAAGTCCATATCATCCAATTCGGGCCAAAAATATTCGGTTATCATTGAGCGGTAGCGATTTCCATTCACAGTAACGTGCCTGTCTTGATCATCACGGAAGAAGTAAATCGCAATTTTTGTCGAGAATATTTATTGTTGACAGGAAATAGTCTAACGGCGTCAAATCGCACGTCCGAAGCAAGGTTTTCAATAAATTGATTGCGGCATTCGCTGTGTGGCTTGTGGCGCCGTCCTGTTAGAACCACATATTGTCCAAGTCCATATCATCCAATTCGGGCCAAAAATATTCGGTTATTATTGAGCGGTAGCGATTCCCATTCACAGTAACGTGCCTGTCTTGATCATCACGGAAGAAGTACGGCCCAATGACGCCGCCGGCCCATAAACCGCACCACACCGTAATTTTTTCGGGATGCGATGTTGACTCATGGGGTACGTGTGGATTGCTGCCTGGCCAATAACGCATATTTTGCTTATTGACAAAGCCATTCAGCCAGAAATGATGACGACCATAAATTGGACGTAGCGCTCTTAAAGTTGAGGCCATTGACTCCGAATTTCGGTAGTAAATTTTAATAATTTCGACTCGTAGTTGGATCGTATATCTTTCCATGATGAAATGGCAAACCTTACTGAAGAGAAATGTCAAATGGACGGGAAAAAATATGGCGTCGTTTGCTGTCACTATCGGTCTACTTTTGTAGCGTCCCTATTGAAAAACCCGTTACAAACACTTATCGTTTCACTGTGAAAATCACAATACTATTAGAAATAAACATCGAGTCATTAAAAATGCAATGCATGATAGATGTCACAACTTGTCGATTTTATTGAAGAAGCACAATTAAATTTTTAAAATTACATGTACATACATATTACACTGTGGAACTGCGGCGTTTGTTTATGCGAGTTCGAATTTTTTTTTAATCGACCTTCGAACTTTGCAGTCAAATGCCGATTTTCAGCATATTGTTTATATGGTTTTTTTGCTATAACTCGTCGAATAACATAAACTAACGCTGCGATACGGGTCTTCTAATTTAACCTCTATTTTCACCCCTCACTCTCAGAATCGACCTAACTTTTGCTAACCTGAATTTGTTCCACAGTTAATTGTAAATAAAACATTTTACTATTTCGCCTTCACTGACATCTTATCGTATAAATGCAGAAAAAATCAGGTATTCTACTATTAGCACTTAAAGAACCTCACCACAGCAACTTGAACACTCGCCACCTTCCCAACCCCTCCAAAAACTCCCATCCTGCTCCTATTCTCGTGTGAAGGGAAATCAGCAGCTCTTGGTTCCCCACAGAGTCTGTTCCGTGCGCCAGTACAGAAACCGCCGGATTGTGGCATCAGTCAGGTGCAGCTCGTGTCAGGGCTGGTGTAATTTTCGGGCGTGGTCTGGTCTGCGCACCATAAATGAGTGGACGGGTGATTACCGTGCCTTATGTTACAGAGCTCTGCGACCGCATACGCCATCAGGCAGCAACCAATACGGCGCCAAGCGCAGCTGAGACACGGTGGACAACCTCACACTTTCCTCATACCCTCCCCCGCAACGACCCCAAATTAAGATCGCAGAGATATCGTACTTCATGAGCCGGCACGGTCTATTAATAGCTACGATCCAAGAAACTGCATACCAACTCAAATTTGCTGAGTTGAAAAGGATACAATCGTAAGGATCGCAAGCGAGGTAATGGCGGAGGTCCAGTGCAATAACGTATTATCGAAGAGGACATCGACCGCAGGAATACTACCATTGAATGTATGGGCATAGCTATCCGATGAGACGATTTTGAGCTCGAAATATTTAATGTTTATATACCCCCTGTCACCCGCTGCCCTGCAGGATATCAATCTACCGTAGGTGCGCTTCTCAGTGGTGAAAACCGTATCATTCCTGATGTGTAGAAGATGGGAAGGTTTATACCACTGCTGAAACCAGGGAAGCCGGCGAACAAGGGTGATTGCCTGTTTGGGTGCCCCGAGCGGTGACACCCAGCAAGGAACTGCTTGCTGACCATGAGGTTGTGCTCCTTAACGCGGAACACATTGACCTATGTCCCTGTGGCCTTAGTCGCAAAGCAATCATCGCTGCCATCTCCTGTCCTGGCAAATCTAAAGGAAGGTCTCATTTGGCGTTGTTCTGAGCGACCCGCTTTCGCAGGTCCTACTAGATCTTCGCTCCTTGGTGAGAGTATAGAGGGCTACGGAAGCCTTTTCATAACGTTGCCCTGTATTCTCTTTACAAATTTGACTTCACCGGACGCCGTTTAGTTCTGTGGAGTTACCGAAGACATTCTATATCGCCTTATTAAAAGGACGATTTCAACCTTACTTGAGCCCGCAGCGGGTGGACCACTTGCATACATCCCGAAGCGTTTGTTGCATCACTTCGCAAAGTGTTTGCGGAAAATTCCAACTTAGCGCGATTGTACCATCATCAGCGTATGCGACAACTTTAGCTCCTCCCCAATCCGTGTTCCGCAGAAGCGTATTTACTGTTAGGTTCCACAGAAGTTGGGATAGAACTGCTCCTAGGGGCGTCCTCCTCGACAAATCGCTCGCTCCCAAACTCGCCATTACTACTATACAGCAGAGTAATTGATCGATAAATTGATCATTCCCACGACAGTCGGTTCTACGTACCGGAATGACCCGGGTTTCACCCGGCCAAGGACTGTTGTTTCGGCGATCTAACCCTGTTTAGATCGGCCTACCCCATAAGTTGTCTGTCTCCCCTGGAGTAACTCCTGCTCAGGGCTGGCATCGAGCCAAACCCTGGTCCAGAAACCTTTTTTTTTGCTGCGTTAGCCAGAAAAAGCTCCATCCGAACTCCACTTCGGTAAGGTGTAATTCGTGCGACGGATGGAGCCATCTTAAGGTCTGCTCAGGCCTTAAGACCCATAAGGAGTGGTCCACAAACTATGTGGCCCCATGTTGTTCGCGCCCTAAGGCGCCCATAGACTCTACGACCCCCCTAGTGGCACCTAGTGCACCGGTGCCTAGCACCGGCAGAACCTCTACGGTTCGCAGGAGCACACAACAACATCTTGAGTTGCAACGGCTACAATGTGCATCGTAAGGATCGCGAGCGAGGTAATGGTGATGGCTTAGCATTCATCACCCATCACACTGTGCAGTATCGTCTTATTGAAGAAGACATCGACCGCAGGGACACTACCTTAGAATGTCAGGGCATAGCTGTCCGGTCAGGCGATGTCGAGCTCGAAATATTTAATATTTATATACCCCCTGTCACCTGCTGCCCGGCAGGATATCACCCTGACATAGGTGCGCTCCTCAGAGGTGAAAACCGATTAGTAGTTGGTGACTTCAACGCGCACCACGATCTCTGGCATTCAAGCCTACCAGCTGATCGTAGAAGAAATGATTTGGCTGAGCAGATAGACGATTCGCCATTCTGCACAATGAATGACGACGCCCCCACCAGGATTAGGGGTAGTTGAAGTAGCTCGTCTGACCTAACAATGGCTAGCGCAGGTCTGATAAATAGGATAACGTGGCGACCTATGCTATCGCTTGCATCAGACCACCTACTCATAATCATCTCGATTGACAGACCTGCTGACTTTGTCTCCACGGACCAACGGACCTATATCAACTTTAAAAAGGCTGACTGGGTCAGGTTCGCGGAGTTCACCGAAAATGCCTTCAGATCTCTTCCCACACCGACTGACGTTCGTAAAGAGAAGTTCCGCAAGGTGGTTGCGTCAGCTGCGGCCCGCTTCATCCCGGCAGGGAGGATCCCCGAGATCCGTCCCAACTTCCCGGCTAAAGCGGCCGCTCTAGCGAACGAACGCGACCACCTTCGCCGCTCCGATCCCCGAAATCCAAACATCAAGGAATTAAATGTAACCTGGTCACGGGTGTTGGTAAGCTCTGGTCTACCGTGAAGTCCCTATCCAACCCGACGAAGCACGACGACCGAGTGGAAATTTCATTCGGGGATCGTGCCTCGTCGGACCCGAAGAGATGCACGAGCTATTTTAGCCGACAATTTATACTGCATCCTTCGGGGGATAGGACCAAGCGGAAGGTGACCAGGAGGCTGCGCAAACTACCGAACAACAGCGCGATTCTTACCTTCACTTGTGGCGAGGTAAGGGAGGTCATAGGGAAGGAGAAAGCCTCCAAGGCCATTAGCCCTGACGGGCTAAGCGTGTTGATGCTGAATAATTTAGGCCCCGCGGGAGTTGAGTTCCTCACAGGGATCCTCAATTTGTCCATGGCCACCCTCATCATTCCAGACATCTGGAAGGTTGGGAGGGTGGTCCCACTACTGAAACCAGGGAAACCGGCCGACAAGGGTGAATCCTATCGGCCGATTTCCCTGCTTCCACCAGTGGTAAAGACACTTGAGGCCCTACTTTTCCCGCATTATACATACCACCTTGGGTCGGCTAAGCATCAACATGGCTTCCGGAAAGTGCACAGCACAACAACAGCACTTAATGCCATAAACACACAGGTGAACCGCGGTCTTAACCAAAACCGCCCCTGCGAGAGAACCGTCCTAGTAGCGTTGGACCTGTCTAAAGCTTTCGACACAGTCAGTCACTCCACGCTACTAGCTGACGTGGAAGCATCAACTCTCCCGCAGGGACTGAAACGGTGGACCGCGAATTACGTGTGTGGTCGTCAATCATCAGTATGGTTTAGAGATAAAACATCCAAACCAAGGAGGACTAAACAAGGGGTACCGCAGGGTGGCGTCCTGTCCCAATTACTGTTTAATCACTATATCTCCAAGCTCTCTCAACCGCCAGAGGGAGTCACGATTGTCTCCTATGCTGATGATTGCTCGATAATGGCAACCGGCAATGTAATTGATGATCTGTGTTTGAAGGTGAACGGGTATCTCTCCGATCTTGCCCATTTCTTCACTAGCAGAAACCTGACGCTGTCCCCTGCTAAGTCCTCGGCGACATTTTTAACACCTGGACGAAGGAGGTCAGGCTGGATCTTAACATCCATGTCGATGGCACCCCCATTCCGACGGTTAACCACCCGAAGATTCTGGGGGGGGGGACTTTCGACAGCCTGCTCTCCTTCTCCGCGCACACTACCGCAATCGCCAATAGAGTACAGAACCGCAGCAATGTCCTCAAGTCGCTCGCCGGCAGCTCTTGGGGCAAATACAAAGAAACGTTGGTGGCACATACATGGCGATTGGCCGGCCGGTAATAAATTATGCTGCGCCAGTTTGGTCGCCGGGCACCAGCAGGACACAATGGACGAAGCTGCAGACCTGCCAGAACGCCGCACTCCGCACGGTGACGGGATGTCTTCTGATGTCGCCTGAGGAGCATCTCCACCAAGAGGTCAATGTGCTCCGAGTTAAGGAGCACAACCTCATGCTCAGCAAGCAGTTCCTTGCTGGATGTCGCCGTTCGGGGCATCCAAATAGGCACCTGCTTGCAGTGGAGCTGCCCCCCAGGCACATTAGAAGACATCTTCTAGAACTAAAGGACGAGATCCAGCCACTCATCACGCAACCGCTGGATCCGGAGGCGTACCGGCGGGTCCTAAGCAACATCCATAGAGAGAGTCACTACCATCATTAACTCCCGCCAGGCAAATGCAGTCATCGGAGCCCAACCACCACCTGTAGCAGATGAGGAGTCCCTGCTGCCCCGTGGGTCCCGCGTCACTCTGGCACAATTACGATCTGGATACTGTAGCAGGCTCAACTCCTACCTATCCAGAATCAACCCCGACATACCCAACAGATGTCCGGCATGTGGAGATTCTCCGCACGACACCAACCACCTATTCACATGCCCTCTCAAACCCACTCATCTAACCCCCCTCTCCCTCTGGTCCAACCCTGTCGAAACTGCACGTTTCTTGGGCCTCCCCCTAGATGAGTTCGACGATAACGACCATGGGTGAATCCGCTCTTTACGGGGCGCGACTAGCCGCTACAACAACAACAACATCGATAAACTCCACCAGTGAGTTCTCCATACCTAGACCTCTAAGCGCGTCAGTTATAGCCTCTGGGAGCGTTAAAAGCGGATTCAATGTCCAGGAAGGCTACGAGACAGAGACTGAGAGACTTCTCAATATAGCCAATCGGGCTATGGAGCGCGGTCTCAGTAGATTTGACTTTGTGCCTTACCGGCTTGGGCTTTGGGAATAAATACGGCCGTGACATTTTTCCATTTTTTCTTATAGCGCTCGCCCCTCGGCAGGCAATGGCAAACCTCCGAGTGTATTTCTACCATGGAAAAACTGCTCACAAAATCATTTGCCGTTCGGAGTCGGCATAAAACAGTACATCCCTCAATTTGTGTTACAACATCAAGATGCATACCACAAATTGTAGAAGTTCAGCCAAAATCGCCTAAGCGGTTATACCGCCAATTAAGTAAGTAAGTAAGTACGCCATTTCTCCATATTAACGGTGTATGATTCAGAGTTTGAGGATCCCTTGAGAATCTTTCGTAGCCAGGCAGTCTCGGAAAAATCCCCGATGCTTCCACGAGAATCGGTTTGCTTCCCTTAAAGATTTTTTATATGAACGGAGCAGCCGTTTGTATTCATTCCATTCCAGCTCACAGCTAAGTCTCTTGGCCTTATTGAATTGCTTCCTGCAGGATTTGCGCAGGTTAAGTTTGCCCTATTGATTAGGATCAGGGCAAGCCTGACTTAGGGCTTCTGAGCAGGTCAATGGGCAAACGTCGGAAACTATATATAAGTACCCCAATTCGTGTTCTTAGGTTTTTACGCGCTTTTGGGCTAGTCAGAGAGTAATTGAGTACAATCTCAATATAACGAAGGTCAGAGAAGGAATTGAGTCCATTCCCTAGACAGCCGGTTCTACGTACCGAGATGACCCGGGTTTTACCCGGCCAAGGGCTGTTGTTTCGGCGATTTAACCTTGTTTAGATCGGCGCATACTATTTGTCGTTTATCATCTCTGGAGCAATGTCTTGCAGCAGGGTTGCTCCACACACTTCTGGGTAGGGCTGGTGTTGAATCCAACACCAAGGCAAGGTGGAAAACCGCACCTGTCCCTTACACCCCACATCGCGTCGACTCATCCTGGACAGATTAAGCTCCTGTAGATAAACTGCAACGGACTCCAGAGCAAGATCGGGGAGATAACTGACTTTATGAGAAGACACGGTCTGCTGATAACTGCGATCCAAGACAAAAAACTGCTCAGAAATTCAACTCTTGTTGAATTGCAACGGATATAATGTGCATCGTAAGGATCGCGAGCGTGATAATGGTGGTGGCTTGGCATTCATCAAACACAACACAATGCAATATCGTCTTATCGAAGACATTGGCCGCATGGATACTACCCTTGAATGTCAGGGCATAGCTATCCGGTCAGGCAGTGTCGAGCTCGAAATATTCAATATATATATACCCCCTGTTACCTGCTGCCCGGCTGGATATCACCCTGACATAGGTGCGCTCCTCAGAGGTGAAAATCGATTGGTAGTAGATAACTTTAATGCGCACCACGATCTATGGCATTCAAGCCTCCCAGCAGATCGTAAGGGAAATTAACTGGCTGAGCAGATAGACGATTCGCCATTCTGCACAATGAATGACGACGCCCCCACCAGGATTAGGGGTAGTTGAAGTAGCTCGTCTGACCTAACAATGGCTAGTGCAGGTCTGATAAATAGCATAACGTGGCGACCTAAGCCATCGCTTGCATCAGACCACCTACCCATAGTCATCACGATTGACAGACCTGTCGACTTTGTCTCCGCGGATCGAAAGACTTTTATCAACTTTAAAAAAGCTGATTGGTCTGGATTCGCGGAGTTCACCGAGAGTGCTTCGGCGCCCTACCCACACCAACAGATGTTCGCGTTGGCGAACGACATTTCCGCAGGGGTGTCACGGCCGCTATGGCCCGCTTCGTTCCCGCTGGACGAATACCGGAAATTTGTCCGAATTTCTCAGCGGAAGCGGCAACACTAGCCAACGAACGTGGCCATCTTCGCCAGTCTACGTCATAAACACCCAGGTGATTCGTGGCCTCAATCGTAACCGTCCCTGTGAGAGAACCGTCTTAGTGGCGTTGGACCTATCAAAGGCCTTTGATACGGTGAATCACTCAACGCTACCTGAAGACGTTGAGATATCTACTCTTCCGCAGGGTCTGAAGCGGTGGACTACGAACTACCAGAGTTTGTCGACAGGCGTCGGTGTGTTTTAGAGACTCAACATCTAAACCGAGATGGAGATAGATAGAGGCACTACTTAGGACCAGAACAGCGGAAACAACTGTAGCGGGCAGCGTTGTACAGCTAAAACCCAGTAATCTCCCCTCTTCTGTGGAGCCTGATAGTGGATGAACTGCTACAGTTGCTAACTGACAACGGAATTCGCTGCAGGGATACGCGGATGACATTGCCATTATAGCAAGAGGAAAATACGAGAACACATTATGTGACATCGTACAAAGAGCTCTTAATCTTACAAAGGCATGGTGCGCCGGGGTGGGGCTCAATATCAACCCACACAAGACGGCCATCGTACCATTTAGCAGAAAAAGGAAACTACCAGGGATGAGAACTATCTCCCTGGCAGGGATCGAAGTCAGCATGGTGAGCAAGGTGAAATACCTAGGTCTCACAATAGACTCCAAATTACTCTGGAGAGAACATGTCGATGTGACAACATCCAAAGCAACCAAAGCAATAATGGTGTGCAGACGTCTAGCGGGAAAGCCCTGGGGCTGTAACCCAAACATGCTTAGAAGGATGTACACTATGATTGTTAGGCCGATAGCAACCTATGGGGCAGTGGCGCGGGTATCAAGAACCTCCCTTTCAACAGTGAGGAAATCACTAACAAGCCTCCAACGGCTAGCGTGTGTGTGCATTACAGGAGCCATGCGCACGTGTCCGACTAAAGCACTAGAAGTGATTCTGGACCTAACGCCACTCCACATAGTTATAGAACAGACAGCAAAAAGAACCCTACTGAACATTGCTAAAGAAGGGTATGGAAAAGGGAAAGTCATATCGTCTAAGGAAATGGAGGCAGTCAGCGCACGGCTACCACTAGCTCAATTCCCCAACGACGATATCATCAAAGTAACCAATTTTGAAAGGAATTTTAAAGTAGAATTAGGAAACAAAGTAACATGGAGCGTATCCGCACTAGAACGACATCTCCAAGCTAGCAACCTGCACTGGTACACTGACGGTTCTAAAACACCGGAAGGCATAGGAGCTGGGGTCTTTGGCCCCAGAACACACATGTCTGTACCAATGGGAAGGACTCCAAGCATCTTCCAAGCGGAGGTGTATGCCATCCTGTTATATGCAGAGGTCAACCAGAAGAGAAACTATCGCAATGAACGTATAATCATTCTGAGCGATAGCCAAGCAGCACTCAAGGCGCTAGCCTCATATGAGGTGAAATCCTCACTAGTGCTTGAATGCATAGAACTCAACACACTAGCAATACTAAATCATATTCAGCTCCTCTGGATCCCTGGCCATCAAGGTATAGAAGGTAACGAGGAAGCTGGTAGATTAGCAAGGGAGGCGGCTCAAAAAACGGCTATAGGACCTGAGCCTTTCCTAGCGATAGGACAACACACTATCAAGGAAGAGCTTAGGATAGAAGAAAACAACCTGAAGGAGGATCACTGGCAGTTTGAGCCGGGGTTACGTCAGGCGAAGTGTCTACTGGGAGGTTACAACCATAAACGCTTCAAGCAGTTTATGCACCTCTCGAAGAATAGTCTGAGGATACTGACAGGCTTTCTCACAGAACACTGCAGGCTGAGAGGTCATCTGCACAGGCTCGGAATATGGTCGAACGAGTCCTGTCGCTTTTGCGACTTAGCTCCGGAGACCCTGATGCACCTGTTGCTTGAGTGTGACGCTATCTCGAGAAGACGACAAAGCTACCTGGGTACACATAGCCCAGCTGAGGAGCATGTACGCTCGTTGGCACCAACTATTATATTAGACTTTATAAAGGAGTTGGGTTTAGACGAGGTACTGTAAAGAGCAGAGGGCACAATGGATCTTTAAGGTCGAAGTGCAATCCTCTAATATATATCTATCTATCTATCTATCTAAACCGAGAAGAATTAAACAAGGGGTACCTCAGGGTGGCGGTTCTGTTTAATCATTACATCTCGAAGCTTCCTCAACCACCCAAGGGAGTTTCAATAGTCTCATATGCCGACGACTGTTCGATTATGCTCGTTTCTTCACTGGTCGGAACTTATTTCTATCCCCTGCTAAATCCTCGGCGACCTTATTTACCACCTGGACGAAGGAGGTCAGGACAGAATTAAATATAGATGTGGACGGTACATCTGTACCGACAGCAAACCACTGGCCTCTTTCTCTGCGCACACAACTGCAGTCGTCAATAAAGTACAGAGCCGCAACAAAGTCCTCAAGTCGCTAGCCGGCTGCACTTGTGACAAAGACAAAGAAACGTTGTTGGCAACATACAAGGCGATTGGCCGGTCGGTTTTAAACTACGCCGCTCCAATTTGGTCGCCCGGGACAAGCAGGACCCAGTGGACGAGACTACAGGCTACCCAGAACGCGGCACTCCGGACGGCAACGGGATGCCTTCTGATGTCTCCGGTAGAACACCTACACCATGAGGCTTCAATGCTCCCAGTTAGGGAGCATAACTTTATACAAAACAAGTTGGCTTAAAGTTGATACATATAATAGTATGATATCTGCACTCAATTGGTAAAAGTTAGAAACTTGGAAACCGGGTGACAATTTAATTGACAAGTGTAACTATCCAGTAAATTTCCATCCGGAATATGTAAATAAGTTGTGATACACTATGCCGTATATACATGTATAACAATAAGTAAATATGCAAGAATGATAGAATATTCAGTACACCGTGGTAAATATGTATATAAGAAATTTTTGAAATTTGTATTTATGTTTACTTTTTTATAAAATATGTTTGGGAAACAAAGATATTTTGGTTTGAAATAGAAAACTTTTTATTTACAATATATTACAGTTAAAACCTCCGATTAATTCTTTTAATAGTATAGAAAAGCAAAAAAGTTCAGTTACCCTTTTTATCGTCAACTATCAACGGCAACCACTGCACCCACGAGTAAAAAATAAGAGCATAACCAGCAGTGCACTCCCTGCAAGCCAACGGCCGGGTAGAAAGAGTCGACCGAAGCTTAGTAGGTATGCTGGCAAAATTAAATCACACAGTCTCGCGTGAAGATAACTAAAATAGAATTCGCATTAAATAACTCGGTGAATAGATCAATCGCAATAACACCGAGTAAAGCCTTTTTCGGTACTAACCAACGCGGCGAAATAGTAGATAAATTGACAGAATACCCATATAGTACATTTCAGGCTCGCGGGCAGATTTAAAAGCAATTCGTAAGAGTGCAGGAGACAAAATAAAAAAATCGCAAGAATCCAATTTGAGCCGAAATGAACAGAAGGGCATTACAATGAGAACGTTTGAAGAAGGCGATTTTATAGTAATGGAAAAGGTGGATGCAACGATAGGCATTGATAAAAAACTAATATCCAAATTTAAAGGTCCATACTTAATACATAAGAAACTTCCGAACGACCGGTTGTGAGAGATATAGACAATGGTCAAATCACGCAAAGTAATTCAGAGTTATTGTTTGATTTCGAAACCCAGACATTGTCTTGTATCAAATAAATCCAGTAACCCGGTCTACTTATATTTCTTTTTTGACATTTTCTTTGAATTTTATAAATTTATTGAAATTTAAAATCAGAAAAAAATTTAAGATACTCTAGTGCTACAACGAAATAGTTGGGCTGGTTGGTCTCTAATCTCGATGAAGTAATCGCTTCGCTTTGACAAAGCTGTGTTAAAGGAGTTGGAGCCAACGTATTCGATGTCAGATTGTTACGAAAAGTTCCAATGTTGACAAAAAAGACAGCGACGAAATCGACAAACGTTTGCGCGTTCCCAAGACAGTCGGTTATACGATACCGGAACGGGCCGGATTTATATCCAGTCATGGACTGTCACTTCGGCAGCATTTCCCAAAATTTTATGGGCAATGTTTCATGCTGTTGTTGTTGTAGCGGCTAGTCGCGCCCCGTAAAGAGCGGATTCACCCATGGTCGTTGTCGTCAAACTCATCTAGGGGGAGGCCCAGGAAACGTGCAGTTTCGACAGGGTTGGACCAGAGGGAGAGGGGGGTTAGATGAGTGGGTTTGAGAGGGCATGTGAATAGGTGGTTGGTGTCGTGCGGAGAATCTCCACATGCCGGACATGTGTTGGGTATGTCGGGGTTGATTCTGGATAAGTAGGAGTTGAGCCTGCTACAGTATCCAGATCGTAGTTGTGCCAGAGTGACGCGGGACTCGCGGGGCAGCAGGGACTCCTCATCTGCTACAGGTGGTGGTTGGGCTCCGATGACTGCATTCGCCCGGCGGGAGTCAATGATGTTCGTGACTGTGTCTCTGTGGATGTTGCTTAGGACCCGCCGGTACGCCTCCGGATCCAGCGGTTGTGTGATGAGTGGCTGGATCTCGTCCTTTAGTTCTAGTAGATGTCCTCTAATGTGCCTGGGGGGCAGTTCCACGGCAAGCAGGTGCCCGTTTGGATGCCCCGAGCGGTGACATCCAGCAAGGAACTGCTTGCTGAGCATGAGGTTGTGCTCCTTAACTCGGAGCACATTGACCTCTTGGTGGAGATGCTCCTCAGGCGACATCAGAAGACATCCCGTCACCGTGCGGAGTGCGGCGTTCTGGCAGGTCTGCAGCTTCGTCCATTGTGTCCTGCTGGTTCCCGGCGACCAAACTGGCGCAGCATAGTTTATTACCGGCCGGCCAATCGCCTTGTATGTTGCCAACAACGTTTCTTTGTCTTTGCCCCAAGAGCTGCCGGCGAGCGACTTGAGGACATTGTTGCGGCTCTGTACTCTATTGGCGATTGCGGTAGTGTGCGCGGAGAAGGAGAGCAGGCTGTCGAAAGTCACCCCCAGAATCTTCGGGTGGTTAACCGTCGGAATGGGGGTGCCATCGATGTGGATGTTAAGATCCAGCCTGACCTCCTTCGTCCAGGTGGTAAAAAGGGTCGCCGAGGACTTGGCAGGGGACAGCGCCAGGTTTCTGCTAGTGAAAAATTGGGCAAGATCTGAGAGATATCCGTTCACTTTCAAACACAGATCATCAATTGCATTGCCGGTTGCCATTATCGAGCAATCATCAGCATAGGAGACAATCGTGACTCCCTCTGGCGGTTGAGGGAGCTTGGAGATGTAGTGATTAAACAGTAATGGGGATAGGACGCCACCCTGCGGTACCCCTTGTTTAATCCTCCTTGGTTTCGATGTTGTATCTCTAAACCATACCGATGATTGACGACCACACAGGTAATTCGCGGTCCACCGTTTCAGTCCCTGCGGGAGAGTTGATGATTCCACGTCAGCTAGTAGCGTGGAGTGGCTAACTGTGTCGAAAGCTTTCGACAGATCCAACGCTACTAGGACGGTTCTCTCGCAGGGGCGGTTTTGGTTAAGACCACGGTTCACCTGTGTGTTTATGGCATTAAGTGCTGTTGTTGTGCTGTGCACTTTCCGGAAGCCATGTTGATGCTTAGCTGACCCAAGGTGGTATGTATAGTACGGGAGGAGTAGGGCCTCAAGTGTCTTTACCACAGGTGAAAGCAGGGAAATCGGCCGATAGGAATCACCCTTGTCGGCCGGTTTCCCTGGTTTCAGTAGTGGGACCACCTTCCCAACCTTCCAGATGTCTGGAATGATGAGGGTGGCCATAGACAAATTGAGGATCCCGGTGAGGTACTCAACTCCCGCGGGGCCTAAATTCTTCAGCATCAACACGCTTAGCCCGTCAGGGCCAATGGCCTTGGAGGCTTTCGCCTTCCCGATGACCTCCTTTACCTCGCCACAAGTGAAGGTAAGAGGCGCGCTGTTGTTCGGTATTTTGCGCAGCCTCCTGGTCACCTTCCGCTTGGTCCTATCCCCCGAAGGATGCAGTATAAACTGTCGGCTAAAATAGCTCGCGCATCTCTTCGGGTCCGACGAGGCACGATCCCCGAATGAAATTTCCACTCGGTCGTCGTGCTTCGTCGGGTTGGATAAGGACTTCACGGTAGACCAAAGCTTACCAACACCCGTGACCAGATTACAGGACTTCAGATGCTCCTCCCACTTGTTCCGCTTGTGTTGGTCAACCAGCCTCCGAATCGCCACATTTAAATCCTGAATATTAGGATTACGGGGATCGGAGCGGCGAAGGTGGTCGCGTTCGTTCGCTAGAGCGGCCGCTTCAGCCGGGAAGTTGGGACGGATCTCAGGGATCCTCCCTGCCGGAATGAAGCGGGCCGCAGCTGACGCAACCACCTTGCGGAACTTATGTTCGCCTTTTCGAACGTCGGTGGGAGCGGGAAGAGACCTGAAGGCATTTTCGGTGAACCCCGCGAACCTGACCCAGTCAGCCTTTTTAAAGTTGATATAGGTCCGATGGTCCGCGGAGACAAAGTCAGCAGGTCTGTCAATCGAGATGATTATAGGTAGGTGGTCTGATGCAAGCGATAGCATAGGTCGCCACGTTATGCTATTTATCAGACCTGCGCTAGCTATCGTTAGGTCAGGCGAGCTGCTGCAACTACCCATAATCCTGGTGGGGGCATCATCATTCATCGTGCAGAATGTCGAATCGTCTATCTGCTCTGCCAAATCGTTTCCCCTCCGATCAGCTGGTAGGCTTGAATGCCAGAGATCGTGGTGCGCATTAAAGTCACCTACTACCAATCGGTTTTCACCTCTGAGGAGCGCACCTATGTCAGGGTGATATCCTGCCGGGCAGCAGGTGACAGGGGGTATATAAATATTAAATATTTCGAGCTCGACATCGCCTGACCGGACAGCTATTCCTTGACATTCTAAGGTAGTGTCCCTGCGGTCGATGTCTTCTTCAATAAGACGATACTGCACTGTGTGATGGGTGATGAATGCTAAGCCACCACCATTACCTCGCTCGCGATCCTTACGATGCACATTGTAGCCGTTGCAACTCAACAGAGTTGAGTTGCTGTGCAGTTTCGTTTCTTGGATCGCAGCTATTGACAGATTATGCCGACTCATAAAGTCGGTTATCTCCTCAATCTTGCCCTGCAGCCCATTGCAGTTCAGCTGAAGGAGTCTCGTTTGCCTCGGTAGAGTCGTCGCGGAGAGGGGTGTGAGGGAAGGGTGATGTTGCCCACCTGGACCCTGCTGCACATGCAATGGCACGTTGGGCTGCCTTATGGTGTTGTTTGGCAGCGCCGCCACTGGCGCGTGCGGTTGCGAGGCTCTACAACAGGGAGCCAGGTAGTCACCCGACCATTCACGTGTGGTGCGCAGGCCAGAACACACTCGAAAGTGACACCAGCCTTGGCACGAATTGCACCTGACTGATGCCGCATTCCGGTATATCCTAGCCTGACACACGGAACAGACTGTGTGGGGTACCAGGAGCTGCTGGCTATTCCCCACACGGGGGGCGGAGCTAGGTTGAGGGGGGGGAGGGGAGCGACCATGTTGTTGTGTGCTCCTGCGAACCGTAGAGGTTCTGCCGGTGCTAGGCACCGGTGCACTAGGTGCAACTAGGGGAGCCGTAGAGGCTATGGGCGCCGTAGGGCGCGAACAACATGGGGCCACATAGTTTGTGGACCACTCCTTATGGGTCTTGAGGCCTGAGCAGACCTTAAGATGGCTCCATCCGTCGCACGAATTACACCTTACCGAAGTGGAGTTCGGATGGAGCTTTTTCTGGCAAACGCAGCAAAAATAGGTTTCTGGACCAGGGTTTGACTCGATGCCAGCCCTGACCAGAAGGAGGTGAAGCAACCCTGCTGCAAGGAGTTGCTCCAGGAGAGACAGACAACTTATGGGGTAGGCCGATCTAAACAGGGTTAGATTGCCGAAACAACAGTCCTTGGCCGGGTAAAACCCGGGTCATTCCGGTACGTAGAACCGACTGTCGTGGGAATGAACAACAACATGGCATTCTCATTGCTGTCGAAAAAGAGCGATCCGTGTCAAAATTTTTTTATTTTTTTATGACAGAATGTCATGTTATGTTTTTAACTCTGAGTTGATGCCTAACATTCTGCTGTGCAAGCAAATTTGTCAATTTAACCGGTAACCTCTGAGTTTAATAGATAACCTGCTTTCTCGCAAGTGAGCCTTAATATTCTACAAATCAATATCTAGCAGCACTGACAACATACATATGTATAATGAAATTTGACACAGAACTGAGAAGATAATTTAGTACTTCTAGAAAGTAGGGTTAGCGAATTAACTAAAGTATCTAAATATTATATTCACCGAAGTAAATCTGAAGAAATTATTGATCATATTAACGTTTGATATGGTGGGCTCGTTCAAAAGCGAGAGTATTCTCGTCGCGAAATTGAGAGTTATGACGAGGGAGACAGTTATAATCGGGTAAAGAATTCAATGGTGCGGAAGGGGATGTCGGCAGTGTAGTTAGGCTTAATTCTAAAGGCGTTGATTTTGGAATAGTGGTGAATATTAAGAATAAAATAATAGGAATAAATTTCAATGAGTTATCCGTGAAAGAAACTGCAACTAACATTTAAGTATGAACTTAATTTTGACCATGAATATGTGCCATAGTTTCCAGAACTAGCCTGATACTTGCAGGTGTTCATGGGGCTTTTTTTTTTATCAAAAAACACTAGTTATTAGCGTCTAGAAATTCATGTTGTATACAGGCACGTGCGTAATAAGACTGTCCTTCAATAAAAGATTTATAAATTTTTTTTTACGATGTCAACAAAGGGCTAGTTATATTTGGTATTATAGTGGTTTTTGGCAATAGGTTAGGTTAGGTTAATGTGGTAGTCTCCGCAGAGGGAACGCACTGCGACATAGTAAAAGAAGTCCATTGTGTTACCATCTGTTATTAGAACGGCAATGTATAGCGCAACCAAGAATGGTTAACTGGTGAAACGCTGCGTACCCAGAATGAAGTCACGCATATTACCAATTTCCACCCCAGAGAGCTCTTCTGGGGTGTTAATGAAGAAAAAGCCTAGGTACCGAACCTCAGTCTCGCTTAGCAGAAATTGAAAAGATGATTCCACCTCATCATCCTCCATACAGCTGCGGCAAAAAGGGTCAGCGACTATATTCAGCCCAACCGCATGAAATCCATCGGACAATGTCAAGTCAGAACTACAGCGAGGTTCAAGAGTTTCCGCTTTGTTAGCGACCTCCTTGCAATTCTGCATGCCGTAGTAGTTGCCCAGCACTCGCTGAGTCGACAGAGAGCCCATCTATCCAACAGAAGTCCTTAGGCAGCAAAAGGAGCCTCACCCTCTCCCTGCATGGAATGATGACTTCCAGGCTACCCCGCCGAGTGAGCTCATCAGCCATGCAGTTTCCTGCAATGCCGCTATAACGGGCACCCAAATTTGGCCAATGTCAAGGTATTCACTCCACGACAAGTTTTGGCCTCACCATTCATAATCCTAAGTCCTTAATAACGGCCTGACTATCAGAATTAATGTTTGCACATCTAGAGTGCATTACATTGGTGAGTAACCAATCGGCTGGCTCCTTGATTGCGGCCACCTCCGTCTGAAACACACTGGGATTTTTGACTAGGGAGGTCTGGGCATTTTGAGATCGCTGTCTCTTAGTGAGTTAGCCTTTCGGAAGCGCACTTGCACTCTCACTCAGCACCCACTTGGGCCACTCAAGCGACCTCAGGGATCTGAGAAGCAACTGACTGCCATAGCGTTCCAAAATCTTGGAGGCCATGCGACGGTCAGAGTGGGCTCTCCGCCCAGTACCTGCCGTTTAGGCCTACCAGAGGCCTAATTATGGGTCGTCTTCGGAGGCCCCGGTACACTATGGGATGAGCCCTTGCTGATACTGGCCGTCTGGTCCAGTACTTTCTTCGCTTCTTTGGAAATGTTACTCATTTTCGTATTCAGCGACTAAAAATTAGTCTAAAAAACACTTTTTAGTGTAGTTCTTTTTTTATGTGATCTAGTGTAATACATCGAAGTTCATAAGGATTCACCATAATTTACATGAATTCGAAGTTATGGGCAAACGCATATCCTAGGTATTATTTTTGCAGAAGGACTTTTTCGGTTAATTGAGATAGATATACATATATAGATTTTTTTCCGTTGATATGATTAATTAAAAATAAAGTTTAAACGTTACAGCTGACCACAAATAGTTACGGTCTCGGTTCTAGAATGAAATATATTTTTATAAAATACTAGAAAATACCCGGTGCAATTTATTACGCCTCAAAAAGAAGATATTACAGTTTGTGAACTGAAATAATTTATTTATAAAAAACATGGGTTAAACTTACAAAATATATGCATGCAAATATTTTAAATCGGGAATATATTGTTTTTCACAACTGTTTCATTAAAATAAATAGTTATTAAAAGCGGTTCAGTACTTTGAGATCCAAGTCATTATAAACATTTTCTATATAATTAATTATGTATTATCGGTCAGATTGATTAAAATTAAATAAAGTAAAACTAACTTCCAAGACTTGCCGATACGTTGCAAAGTAGTGTTTTAGTGGCAAATATCTTTTTTAAGTCAACCGAATTTGCAGTTTTAAAGAGAAACGTCTGACTAAGCAAAGATCACAATTCTCCCGACTAAAAGTAATATGTAGTTAAATTAATTTGAGCAATGTTACTAATGATGAAATTTTTAATGCATTTATGCAAGGTATTTTTTACTATAATTTTTTTTCGAATACAGCCTTATCTTAATAATTTGAAGAAAAACATTTTATGTGTACGGAATTAGTTAAAAAAATATGCGCGAATCAAATAAATGAAAGGGGAGAGTATCTACCTGGGATTTACGTGAAAAAATTAACCGTCCATCACCGATGAAACAAACATAAACTTTTTCACGTAATCCGATTGGCCCTTATTTATATGCATTGTTATTAGCAGCTAGTAAAAGTTCACGTTATAGAGGCTCTATATGAAGGTACCTGATAAAGGTGGCAAATATTTGCGTATCTGTTGGACTTTGTCACTTCTCCTCAAAATTCAATGGTCACAGCCGTTACAGCTTTCAAAAAGGGGCTTGGGGCTTGTTTCACCAGTTCATGACTTGATGCCGATTTCATGGTAAAATTTAGAGTAGAATTTAATTCAAATTTGACGAAGGAGGACGGAAAATCGTTCCCAAATACATCATGAATTCAGTATTTAATTCATACGTTCCATGAAATAATATATGTATTTATGCGTAAGCGTAAACATAGCTATGAAACAGACGGCTATTACACCTGCATTCATTGTGAATCTGAGTGATCGAATATTTGATTTTTTGAATTAATCTGCTTTTTATTTGTCTTTCTATTATCACCTCGAAATCTTTTCAATTTTAATAAATTGTAGGCCACATAATATGCCTTATTAAAGATTAAAATAAACAATTTTGATAAAATGAAGCCATTTTCATTCTTATAAATTTGTATCTCACAACCCCCCGATCATTGCGAAAATTCATAAAAAAACACTTTTGAGCAGGCAGGCAAAACTTGAAGGTCGTACTAAAATTTCAACAAAGGAAACTCTTGTCTGAGTCAAGTTACACTGAGTCATGATTTAAAAATTTATACGGGCAGAAAAATGGCTTTTCTATTATATTTTTTCTCAAAAAACAAAACCCGTCTCACAACCCCCTACATATACATATGTTACATGGTTACAATTTTCAATGTGTCAAATAATTAACTGAGTGGCATGGAATCGATAGGTTCTTTCTTAATAGATCTTATTGGGTAAATTTATTTTGTTGGTACCCGTTTTGCCACTTTTCTTTTCAAGCATTCCCACAAATTTTCTAATGGGTTAATGTCTGAGCTATGCTCAGGTGCGTCAATAACTTTGGCGCGGCTATAAAGCAGCCCGGTTGTACATAGCAGCGACTTATGTTGATATAGTTTGTATTTTATTTTTTGAGGATTTGGATGGGAGTGCACAGCCAAATTTTTTAATTAGCTTCACAAACTATCAAAATAAAACCCTTCTGTAATTATATTTGCAAAATTCTGAACTCTCCAACGCCTTCGCTTGAAATTCATCTCTATAACATGAAGGACAATTTACCAAATTTCACCGTAGGTATTATATGTATTAAGGTGGTCGCCGCAGCCGAGGGTGTCTCGGATTCGAATCCCGGCTGGGGCAAGTAACATTAAAATTATAGAAAAGATTGTTTTTTAATAGCGGTCGCCCCTCGGCAGGCATTTCTGCTGGTGCAAAACTGAAGGTGGCATAACTATCAAGACGCGCACACCACAAATTGCATGAGAAGTTCGGCCAAACGTCGAGCTATATGATGTAAGAGGCAGGTTTTTTTAAACCTGTTTTTTTGGTTGGGGAATAGAAAACTACATCTGCCGCGGAATTCTAGACGTATATATGTGCCTTTTGAGTACTAGTTAAATTGCTATACATTTGCTCTGCTGTAATTTCTGATGTCTACGACTACCTTTATGTTGCTAATTTAGGGATTAATGACAATTTAATTTATAATCATACCCCATATCTTGTTAACTTCTTTCTTCTTTATGTAGGACGGTGAAAAAGCACTATAAGCTGACGGGCGATTACAATCCTGCTTGAAGTAGAAAGAGATCGGACTGACAAGAGGATAAGACAAAAGACTTAACAAGGACGAACATAAATTAGAACAGATAATATGTTGCGCGACGATAAAAGAATACGGACGTATAGAGTGATAGGCTAATTAGTTTTAATATTCGCACATAAGTTAAATATGAATTGTTCAATAAATTAATTAAAGCAAAACAAGTGTTTGAGTGGTATCTGCAATCCCACAATTATGAGCCTGTTTAGTCCATTTTTCATATTATTTTAATATAAAGGTTTAAATATATGTAATTTTAAGTTTAGAAACACAAATACATATATGTTCTTTGGTTATAATCAGAGATCGAAAATAACCCTTTCAACATATTTTCATTGTGTTTCCCAATGACACAAATACAAAATTCTCCAGGAAAACCCGGTTTCTAACAGTGACAAATGTCTCTACACGATTGTGTTGTCTGTTGTGAGTTATTTATTAGCAGGAAACAAATTCTGTCGTTAGGAATTTCTTTACTCGGCATATGTATATGTCTTAATAATGGACTGGAACATTTGTGATACACAGAAGAAAGAGTGGGCATTTAGAATATGAAACGCTGACAATAAGCTGCTTACGTATACATTAATATAAACAATTTTAAATATTGATAGGTTTTATTTTATTTTAAAGATCGATAGCGCATTATAAATTGGTTCAACAATTTCTCGAAATCCTCCACTATTAAAATGAACAAATGGTCTGCCATCTTTTGTGACTATTTGTAAAATCGAGGAAATAAAGTCTCTTTGTTCACTTCGTAAGAAATGTTTATTTTTTGGCACTTCTCAGTGTTCTTAGCTATCTTGTTCCGCATTCTTAAAACTTTCATAGTGTTTTGGTTGCACGCGAAGTCTTAAGTGTGTTATATGATTATCTGATAAATGGATATCGCACACATTGCATATATACTCATTTTTGTTCTGCCAGCGATAAGTGTCAGTGCCCAACAGTAATCAAAGTTATATGAAAACAACCGTTTCCCACGGAACTAGAACACACATCTACAAAAAATAAACTACCTCTTCTATTCGCTGCGTTATATTTTCTTTTCAATAATAACAGTTTTTTTCGGATATTTTAAAAGTGGAGAGGGCTATTTTCGATCTCTGGTTATAATATAATATAATATATTTGAACTGTATTAAAAAGATAGGAAAATATGAAAACTGTACATTTCGAATTCGAATAATCACAATTACTCTTCACATACTCATGAACCAATTAACCAAGATCACGCATTTAAGCGAGAAAGAAAAAAATCGCCTCGCCCCGCTTTTGACACCATGTTTGTAAGAAAATTTATCGAATACATTTTCAAAAAAAGAAAAATATTAAGTAATTACGTTACTGTTTTTTCTATTTTTGCGTTTTCGTATTAAATCATTTTTCATTATATCTCTATTGGGTCAGAATTCGTGAAAACGCATAGAAAACAAAGCTGTTGCCCGCGGTTTTAAGGAGTCCATTATAAGCCATATGATGTCAACAATTTTTCCTATGCTTATTTGTTTTTAAACTTTTAACACATTTTTTTTTAAGTAAAGTTTCGTCTATCATTTAATTCAAATTAAAAAATTACGGTAACCACTAGTCTTATTTACGTGATTTAAAAAGCTTTACGACATATTACTCACAAGCTATTATAATTTCTTATAATATTGAGTACGACTCTTGATATTTTACATAATAAAAAAGGAGTCTGATGAGGAGATGTGATGATCTCTAAAATTGCAATTATCACTTCTACCACTTTGAAAAATCGTTGTTTTCTCAATTATTCCCCAAAATTAAAATGTGTCCTCGTGCTTAATTAATTAGACTGGTTTCCAAACATATAAGGACCAAACAATATAATAATTGATAAAAAAAATTCTTCTCCGTCTCAGAAAAAAAATTAAAAATCTCATCTAAAGATCTGATTATGGCGTTTTCAAATTTTTGGGATCATCACTGTCAAACATGCTACAGCGAAAATAGTGAGCCTACTCGGTGTCAGCATTATATGTACATATATATGAATGTAAATAGTACCGTTATGAGCATAAGGTTACCCCTATACGTCGAGCTATGCCTATACTTTACTTTTTAGTAGATTTAAAATCGTTATCCATATTAATTGCCAACTTACAAGTAAGTATTTGGTTTTCGAGTTCATTATCGAGATATTTAAATTTCAACACTTCATTTTTGGACAATATCTCTACCGAAAAAAATAATGTTCAAATTCCGAAAACGTTGCTATATGTAAAAACATAATTTCTGGCTTTTACCGATTCATAAAATATTTTTTTTTTGGAGATTGCGAAGTCTTAAAAAAACTATATCTTTTCGGGCTTTCGAAAAATTTATCAATCAATCAATTTTATCTCCTTTTTTTGCGTAATAACGCGGCATGGTGGCTACAAAATGGAAAGAAATCAGAACACCAAACGAAATACAATTTAACGTATCGCTAAACACTGATATCAAGTGTCTCACAATTCCCCACTAAAAGTGTCGCATGATTCCCCACGAGCTATGTTGTGCAATATAGAGGTGTGTAACCGACTGAAAAACTTTTCATCTAAAATGAATTGTGCTTGTAAAAGGGCTAAAGCTCAACGATTAAGAATATCATATTTACCTGAGTGGTTTTGAATCAGCACTTTCAAAACATGGTCAAACACAGGAGCGCGAGAAAACTTGAGAAAATTCGATTTTCGAGTCACGGCCACAGGAACGGGTACACTGAATGATTGCTTCTAGAAATATGAGCTGTGACCGAGATGCCACAATATGAACTGTTTCTATCTGTCACCTTTGACCCATGCGCAAATCACAGCGCTGTCTCACGATTCCCCACGTCTCACAATTCCCCACGTCTCACAATTCCCCACTTTCCCCTATAGGAAAAAAAACGCGGCCACCGGTTTTTTTTCGATGCGACTTCATTAATTCGGGCCCTATTAAGAGATCTAACATGCAAAACCATCCCTAGTTTCTAAAAAATGGTTTGAATATTCGTAGTATTTTTTAAGTATTTTTCGTTTTGTTCACTTGATTCTTTCTTTGACTTGAAAGTTGAGCTGCTCAAACTCAGTGGCGATTTTTTTTCTTGATTGTAAAATATATTGCAGAATATTCATTTGATTCTAACAATGGTCTGGGTATTTTACGAAAACATTAAATAATATTCAACTCACATTTTAGCATGCATGCGTACAATAAACTTGATCATTTCACAACCAATTAGTTTTTTTGTTTTAAATAGTTTTAAGGTTCATAGCATATCTAACTTTCGACTTTATCTGTCTAACGCTGTCCTTGGGTCGCACCTCCTATACCTCTATATCAGCTCTTTATATATAAACGGATATATATTTCTGTTCGCGAAAATAACAGAATGTGTTGACAATATTGGTTTTCCTTATTTAATTTTAATTATTTTTTATACCAATGTATATATATACAAATATATATATAAACCATGTGTAAGTCAAAGTTCCAAACTTTCTAGAAAATGTATATTAACCCTATTTGATTTTTGAGAATTTTGTTTTGCTGATGGTGTCGTCTCTTTTCTTCCATATAACGCATGAAAAAAATTAAATCTTGCTAGAAAAAATGCGTCCCATTTTTTAATATGTCGAATGTTTATACATTTTCTACATATTTTTAAACTTCGCCTTTCATGGCTTTGTTATAGAATTAACTATATTTTTATTTAAAAAAAACTAATTTTAAGACAAAATTCTCAAAACTTGTCAATACATTTTGTTACTGTTTTCGTGATCACAGGTTTATGTCCAAAGTCCGAGAAGGAGAAGCAGGTGATATCGTCGATATCCTATTAAGCCGTCCCGATATTAGTTGTGCGGTAAGTTGACTCAACGATTCAATACAAGCTACGGTAAGGCCCACCGGGTTGCGAATGCTTCGTTACTTAAAGATAACAATTGACATTAAGATGACCTACCACAAAGCCAGCGCTGGTCAATTAATAGGTTATGTGAAGAATTATTTCATACGCAAAAATTATATTATCTCAGTTCGAGCGAAAATATCGCTAACATCATGACTAAACCTGTAAATAGTTCAAAATTGTCTCAATTTATTGTCGAATATGATACATCGTATGAAAAATAAATGTTATTTTTCTTCCTTGTTATTTAAATAATTGTTTAAGTAACTTTAGTAAGATTTAGTAACGGTTTCTGAATAGCTAATTTTTCTTTTTTTCTCAATCAATCAGAAGTTAACACCTATCTATTTTTGTGAACTGACCAATAGTGGTATTTATCATTTTATCATTTATAGATACATCCTCTAACTTTATAGAAAATTTGATGTTACATTCGAATTTTAACGTAGTTCTCTAAGACTTCTGGAATCTATAAAAAATGCTGTTAAATCATTGAAGATATGCAAGGATTTCCTCCAAAGATAGTGTTCTGCCTGACGAAAATTGTGGATGGAGTTCTAGAAATTAGGAAAGTCACAATCTGTTTACAATAGCGATGATCGACATACAGCCAGGCTAATACCGGTCGTGGATCTGACCACTATACAGAGCTATCCAGGCGGATTGAGTGTGGCTCGATTAAATGCTTGGTAATGCCAGCTCTTGAAAGTGAAGGATTCAATTTCAAGTGAGGTATGGACATAATTTTGAGAGGAGCCTCTCGTTTTGCCGGCTATCAGCACATATCCAATTGTGTTACTTTGTGAATATAGTAGGTTGTGGTTGGTGCTGTTGTTTTAACAGCATAACGCATTCCCCATGAACTGTTGCGGAATGTTGCTGAAGATTCAGTCCTTGGCCGGATATATGTAAATCAAGGTCGTTCCGGTGCGAAGACCCGACTGTCATTGGAACATAAGTAGCATTGACTTGCGTCAACAAAAGTGTGTTCAATACCAGCAAATAAAAGCTTCTTTAACAATTCATAGAATCTAATAGTTGGGTATTGCTTTTTAACTACCTGTATATGTTTTCAGTAAACAGTAAACATTTTATTGGTAATGCAAATCAAATTCTATTATCAGTATTTTTCCTGGAATTTCTTTCAGTAGTCAGTAAGAAATCTTTTTACTGCAACTTTTTCAGTAATCAGTAAAAAAAATTATTTCTACTGCATTTCTTTCAGTAATCAGAAGAAAAATATTTTTACTGCCATGTAATCCGGAGCATGCCCATATATGTATGCCGATCACCCCAATTGATCGTAAGGGGTGTTTTTTTAGACTGATAGATCTACGGGCGACCGCCGTAGCCGAGTGTGTAGCATGTGCGCGCTTCATTCGGTGGGTCTCAGGTTCGAATTCAACTCGGGGCAAGTAACATCCAAAAATTATAGAAAAAGTTTTTTCTAATAGCGGTCACCCCTGGGTAGGCAATGGCAAACCTCCGAGTGTATTTCTGCATGAAAAATCTTCTCACAAAAAACATTCGCCGTTCGGAGTCGGCGTAAAACTGTAGGTCCCTCAATTTGTGTTACAACATCAATACGCACACATAAATTGTAGGCGAAGTTCGGCCAAAATCGCCTAAGCAGTTATAGCGCCAATTAAGTAAGTAAGAACTTTAAATTGAAATAAAACACGTAAGAAATGAAGTATGATGCCAATTTTTTTTTTATTTGAAAGATATTTTCATATTTTCTAAAGATTTTGCGCTTGGTCGGTCGCTGATAGAGGATGATATCAAAACCCCTATGCTTGGCAGATCCACGAAAGGTGAAATTGTCACTTGTGGTAAGCCTCTACATGGCTAGTAGCTTCTCAGTTGGCTATTAGAGATCAAGCCATAGTGCACTAGTTGCCCTCATTTAGTGCTCCTAGTACGCGGGATGAATTTTTACAAAAATTTTCGCCATAGCATGAACATGACGATGACGCACATCTCGCGAACGAAAAATTATGCCTTCACCAGTATGTATACAGTTCCGCTCACATACTCAAGCCATTTAAAATTTTGTTTTACCATACACACGGTTTTCATATAAAATTCTTTCATACGTTTTTTATAAAAATATAGTTTATTCTATAACATAAACCATATACATACATATGTAGTTCCTCTGACATACTTGAGTCATTTACAGATTTTTACAATATACGGAGGGGTTTTTCATACATTAAAAAAAATACAAGTTCATTCCAAGGCGAATTTATATAAGCTGATGGCATATCTACAAATACAAAATTTACACGTATTTTGTTTTTGCTTTTAGCGTAGCGATTGTCAAAATCAAGTGACTGTTTCTAAAGAGAATTTGGAGAACAGAGAAAGGAAACATAAAATTGATTTGATTAGAGTTTCAAAAAATTAAGTAAATTAGGAATTCGAAAGAAACCACCGTTGAAAAATTTGTTTCCCTGGTGTGTTAAAATATTCTGGTAGGATACATATTTATTTTCCTCATTGACAACGTGCCATATAAAAGTTCCTGCTTTGGAAAGAAATTCAGTGAACGATGGTTTTTGGGCACGCGCACATTGTGTAACTCAGGATGACAGTGCCTTGAGGATTGGTGATATGAATTTAAATAGTTCGTCAAAAAGGACCTGAGTGAAGCCTCAAAAGGACGAAAATGTAAAATGACTTCAAAAGTGTTATAATTCTTGCGAGTACTGTGTGCACACTTGAACTTTTGTCGAAGGATTTACTAAAAGCAGTAGAGATATTGGCTTATATCATTGAAAATTCAAAGTTGGGCAAAACGGAAATCAAACGCGAACGGTCTATAATTTTGTGAGAAATTCAAGAAGTCGAAAGCAATTTTCAAGAAGTAGGTCTCGCTAAATTTCACACTACAGCGAACCAAGGCATCCACCAAGAATACACTTTTTAAATAATAAATATATGTCCTCTTTTGTTAAGATGAATTGGCGAAGAAAATGTCTGCGATTATAACTAATTCAACTCATAGAAAGAAAATTAAATTAAATGAATGATACCCAAACCTGAAAGTGTTTGTATTTGGCTTGATGTCGAATTATACATAAATATTCGTTATAGCAGGTATTCCAATTATAAATATTTTCATAAATGTTAACGTATTTCTAGATTAAAATATAATCATATGTGTGCGCAATAGTGGTTGTCGTTGTAACGCTACGTAAACCACAAAAACTGTCTATTAGTCATCTTCTCCATCCAATTCTTCTTTCTGTAGTCTCATAAAACGCGCTGCGCACCGTCTCCAGTGTCAGATTTGTACGGTTGGAAAAAAGGTGGTTGGTAGTGTGTTGGCCATTGCGCATGAAGGGTAGATATCTTCGATATTGCGAATCCGCTTAGCTCTAGGTCAGTTCTAAATTTTTGTAAAAGCGCTGAGATTTGCGTTTATTCGCGTGCAAAACAGATCGATATCTATGGTGGTGCAGGTGTACAGCTGTACATATATTAGAATATGTACGATTATCAATGTAATGTAATAATTTTTAAGCGCGTATTTCAGTTACGTACTCGGAAGTGAATTCTACACTTGTTAAAAAACATTTGACATCCTCGGGGAGATCAACTTGCACGCTTCTAGCAACCAACTGCTGTTCCAGATTTCTGCAATGTGCTACACATTTGCGTTGTAAAAATGTTCTCTAAACATTTAATACTATTCAAAAATTGTGACGACGGTTTATGCAAAAAGCCCTTAGATTCTTGATCGTCCCAGGGAAACGAACTTTCTGTGCTTTTATGCTCCTCCAAGTATAGTTTTTTTTATAATATAACCGGAAATATATTCCAAAGTATTCTCCTGAAGTATAGTACATGTTTCTGGGGTGTCTGACTGTGGTATGATAAAAGCTTCGAGAACTTCGGCTCCGTTTATACCTCACAAAATTTTTCTGTAACAAGCTCGTCGTGGATACTTGAACAAACAACGCTGCTTGAGTAAAAATGTCTAGGCATGGGTTTCGTCAGACTATCTGTATGATTTGGCCGTTCGGTCGAATTTTTTTTCACATTGCCTCTTCCTTGCTCGGTGCTCCGTGCTAAAAATTAAGATATTTACCTCATTATAATATAACACTGGTTTACAAATCCGATCACTGAAACCGAAAATTTGCATAAGTTTTTTCTGTGATGTATTTTTCGATATATGTATTGCCAAATGACGGGTTTTGATTAAACACAAAAGGGTCGACCAAAAAACTTTTTATAAATCATTTTAAATATCGTAAAATGAAGCATAAAATATGGCAAATATAATTACCTTTAATTTGATCGGTTCATGGAGTCCCCATACTTTTGGACTCTGCGACCGTTTTTACATGACAATTGGATTGTTTCATTTTTATGTTTTTTGTGTAAGCTATACTTATTGAATCGCATTAAGTGGTATTAGTTATTATACCTAAGATGTTCTTTCGTAGCCTGTATTCGAAGTCCTTTGGAGTTGGATGGTCATTGGTCCCACCTTTGCTCCGGAGGGCTCCAAAAAGTGATCGAGAAGAGCTCGAGTACATCTTGATTTAGCCGGTGTGTGAGGATATATTCCACTTTCGACTTAGTTTTTGAATAATTAAATAGTATGATCAAAGCTCAGTTGGTCATGAAAACACCTTTTTGAAACAGTTCTAGGGTATCCTTATTTGGAATAATAGACTGAGTGAATTATTTCATCATTTCCAACACATTTAGTTGATTTATCAGTGGTGTTCCAAATGGCTCCTTTGGGTATGCAATTATCTTTAAAATAATAATTTAAAAATCTATAGCTGACACCTTTCCGGGGTAACCAAAAGTTTATATAGTGGAGTTTAGAACATGAAACCAATCGTTTACAAGCTGAACGGAGTCTGCCGTCTCCGGTGGCTTATAAAGGTCAAAACCTAGCGAGTAGCATCGTCTTATTGAGTTGGCAGTTGTGCCGGAAAACAACTGAGCTGCTAGCTTTACTTTTTGTCTTCCTGGAAATTCGTTCATCCACATATACATACCTGTTCCTATGACTGCTCTTATGATATGATCATCAATCACCTTAAACACGATAGATGCATCCGGCTTGGTTCTGTATTTTAAAAGGTCTCAAATTGTTTTTGTAGTAAAGGTTTCACCTTGCCATATCACACCTGAGTCCAAGAACTCATTTCGAATTAGTGTCAGGAGATGTGGAACCCGAAAATTGTTCCATCTTCTTCGGAAGGGTTGGAAAACCAGGGGTTATCTAAACGCAATATATATACTTTCCTTAATATGTGTTTTATCATTATTTGTGTAAGTTTTATGTACATATATATATATATGTTTAGACAAACATATGTGTTCATACAAGTTAATGTAAATAATATGGGTAATACCAGCTGTCACGTTCAAAACCTTCGAAAGTTTGTGGTTTGCAACCACAGGGAACTCGATACCTTGCAAATCCAAAATTATGGGCTCTAAAGTTTGTTTGATCATTTTGCAGTCGAAGTCAAAGAAGACCGGCTGCTTTCAAGACTTGAGCAGGCCACGATTTGAACGTAGTTCACTGACTTTCTCACTGAAAATGAGAAAATCCAATTCCACTTTACGATTCGACCTGTAATCAATTTGGATTACATCCACTTCTTAAATTAAAATAAAAACAATATAACATACTAGGGACAATCATTTTTCTAATTTAACTCTTAGTAAATATGCCTTTTGCAGAGTTCACAATAACATTTGCTTCATCGAGAGTTTTACCAGGCTTTTATTCGCTGCCTTAAGCCTCTTTATCTCCTTGTTTAGGTCACAGATTTCTGCACACGTATTTGCTTATGTTTATATAGCGTCATTCAAATATTCAGCAGAAAGTTATATATTTCTACACTCACTCAGTCTATAGTTGGCAGTCTTTAGTAACCAAATTCCACTTCTGAGCATTATATTATATAGTTGCGGTAAATCATTCAATGATGTGTAACCAGAACTATAAGTACAATTAGCAAATTGAAAACAAAATATATGCGATCCTACGCAGACCATTTACTAATACGAATTGAACCACTTAAATATTTTTATACAAATTACCCCTGCTGTTCATATTGCAGGAGGAATACAAACTGAGCTAGGCGGAAGTGGGATTGGCACTGCTTGGGTAATATGATCTGCGCATACCACATCCCTTTCCTTAAAACCCTTTGGCAAAGACGGTTCCAGAGGGCAGATCGTCCCACGTCTTTAAGTGCTTGGGAAAATGCTCCATTTCCCCGTTACAAATACTCACATACTTATAAATCACAATAAACGCAAATATTCTCTTGAAGTACTTTTTAATTCAGAAACTCTGATAAAAAGTAGACAAACAAAAAAAAAATTGTGTTGACAATTGCTACGCTAAGGCTATGAAAAAAATTTAATTCGCTTCCGTCCTACCACTACCTTATACGAATTCGCCTTAGTTTATTCTATAACAAACCATACAAAACAAAGTTTCTAACTTTATACAAAATTCAACAAATTTAAAAAACTTCTTGTTGTAGCCGTTACTCAGACCCTGCAATATCGGTACAACCATGGTCGTTATCAAACTCATCTAGGGGGAGGCCAAAGTAACGCGCGGTTTCGACAGGGTCGGACCAAAGGAAAAAGGGGGTTAGATGAGCCGGTTTTACAGGGCATGTGAAAAGGTGAGCGGTATCGTGCGGGGAGTTAGCACATGCCGGACACACATTGAGTATGTCTGGGATAATTCTGAAGGAGTTTAACCTGCTACAATATCCGGAACGTAGTTGGGTTAAAGTGACGCGGGAATCACGAGGCTGCAGGGTCCAGTCTGTTGGTGGTGTGCGACTGGATCTCAACGGACATATCAAGGAGATGCCCCCTGACGTGTCTCGGAGGCGGATCCTCAACAACCAGGTACACGAGGAACTGCCTGGTGAGCATAAAGTTGTGCTCCCTAACTGGGAGCATTGAAGCCTCATGGTGTAAGTGTTCGACGGGAGACATCAGAAAGCATCTCGTTGCCGTCCGGAGTGCTGCGTTCTGGGTACCCAGTAATTTTATCCACTGGGTCCTGCATATCCCAGGCGAACAAATTAGGGCGGCGTAATTTAAAACCGACCGGCCAATCGCCTTTTATGTTGCCAACAATGTTTCTTTGTCTTTGCTCCAAGTGCTGCCGGCTAGCGACTTGAGGACTTTGTTGCGGCTCTGTACTTTATTGACGACGGCAGTTGTGTGCGCAGAGAAAAAGGCCAGGCTATCAAATGCAATACCCAAGATTTTTGGGTGGTTTATTGTCGGTACAGGTGTACCGTCCACATGTATATTTAGTGGCATCCTGACCTCTTTCGTCCAGGTGGTAAATAAGGTCGCCGAGGACTTAGCAGGGGATAGGAATAAGTTCCGACCAGCGAAGAAACGAGCAAGGTCTGAGAGGTAACCATTCACTTTTGAGCACATTTCATCAATTGCATTGCCGGATGCCTTAATCGAACAGTCGTCGGCATATGAGACTATTGAAACTCCCTTGGGTGGTTGAGGAAGCTTCGAGATGCAATGATTAAACAGAACCGCCACCCTGAGGTAGCCCTTGTTTAATTCTGCTTGGTTTAGATGTTGAGTCTCTAAAACACACCGACGCCTGTCGACAAACTCTGGTAGTTCGCAGTCCACCGCTTCAGACCCTGCGGGAGAGTAGATATCTCAACGTCTTCAGGTAGCGTTGAGTGATTCACCGTATCACAGGCCTTTGATAGGTCCAATGCCACTAAGACGGTTCTCTCACAGGGACGGTTACGATTGAGGCCACGAATCACCTGGGTGTTTATGACGTTTAGTGCTGTTGTTGCGCTGTGCACCTTCCGGAAGCCCTGGTGGTGTGTGAAATGGGAAAGCAGCATAGCCTCGAGTGTCTTTGCCACTGGTGAAAGAAGGGAAATCGGTCGATAAGATTCATCCTTTTCGACCGGTTTCGCTGGTTTCAACGGTGGTATCAGCCTCCCAGTCTCTCAGATCTCCGGAATGATGAGGGTGGTCATCGACAGATTGAAAAGTCTCGTAAGGTATGCTACTCCCTTGGGGCCCAAATTGTTCAGCATGACCATGCTTATTCCATCAGGACCAATGGCCTTGGAGGCTTTCGCCTTCCCGATGGTTTCCACAACCTCGCCACAGGTGAAGGTAAGTGGCACGCTAGGTTTTGACTGCCGTTTAGTCATATCCCCCGAAGGATGGAGTATAAACTGTCGGCTAACGTAGCTCGCGCATCTCTTCGGGTCCGACGAGGCGCGGTCACCGAATGAAATCTCCACTCGATCATCAAGCTTCGCCGGGTTGGACAGGGACCTCACGGTGGTCCAAAGCTTGCCCACACCTGCCGCGAAGTTGCAAGACTTCAGGTGCTCCTTCCACTTGTTCCGCTTATGTTCGTCTACCAGACTCCGAATCGTTCAAATTCCTGATGCGGGATTTTAGGATCGGACTGGCGAAGATGGCCACGTTCGTTGGCTAGTGTTGCCGCTTCCGCTGAGAAATTCGGACAAATTTCCGGTATTCGTCCAGCGGGAACGAAGCGGGCCATAGCGGCCGTGACAACCCTGCGGAAATATCGTTCGCCAACGCGAACATCTGTTGGTGTGGGTAGGTCGCCGAAGCACTCTCGGTGAACTCCGCGAATCCAGACCAATCAGCTTTTTTAAAGTTGATAAAAGTCTTTCGATCCGCGGAGACAAAATCGACAGGTCTGTCAATCGTGATGACTATGGATAGGTGGCCTGATGCAAGCGATAGCTTAGGTCGCCACGTTTTGCTATTTATCAGACCTGCACTAGCCATTGTTAGGTCAGACGAGCTACTTCAACTACCCCTAATCCTGGTGGGGGCGTCGTCATTCATTGTGCAGAATGGCGAATCGTCTATCTGCTCAGCCAGTTAATTTCCCTTACGATCTGCTGGGAGGCTTGAATGCCGTAGATCGTGGAGCGCATTAAAGTTATCTACTACCAATCGATTTTCACCTCTGAGGAGCGCACCTATGTCAGGGTGATATCCAGCCGGGCAGCAGGTAACAGGGGGTATATATATATTGAATATTTCGAGCTCGACATTGCCTGACCGGATAGCTATTCCCTGACATTCAAGGGTAGTATCCATGCGGCCAATGTCTTCTTCGATAAGACGATACTGCATTGTGTTGTGTGTGATGAATGCTAAGCCACCACCATTATCACGCTCGCGATCCTTACGATGCACATTATATCCGTTGCAATTCAACAAGAGTTGAATTGCTGTGCAGTTTTTTGTCTTGGATCGCTGCTATCAGCAGACCGTGTCTTCTCATGAAGTCTGTTATATCCTCGATCTTGCTCTGGAGTCCGTTGCAGTTTATCTGCAGGAGCTTAATCTGCCCATGATCAGTCGACGCGATGTGGGGTGTAAGGGACAGGTGCGGTTGTCCACCTTGCCTTGGTGTTGGATTCAACACCAGCCCTGCCCAGAAGTGTGTGGAGCAACCCTGCTACAAGACATTGCTCCAGAGATGATAAACGACAAATGGTATGCGCCGATCTAAACAGGGTTAAATCGCCGAAACAACAGCCCTTGGTCGGGTAAAACACGGGTCATCCCGGGTCTTGGGAATGTTCAAAAACTCGTCATTTATTTCAGTATAATAAAGTTCAAGTTTCAGGTGGCTGAGAATTTGTTTTGTTTCTGTTCATGGTGTAATGAAATAAGGTGAAGTCACTTTTGTACATAACCTCACTTTTCTGCATGCCGACTGCGGCACTTGAAAATAGTAGAAGAAGGGGGAACAATTAGTACTATTTTTATAACCTTTTGGGTACTGTTTCCAGTTTTTTGAAGATTTATGCTACATTCCCACTGCACTGAAAACAGATTTCGACCTCGAAATCATGAAAATTTTAAAGTGTTTCCATTGCACTTTCTATAGATTTTGACATTTTAAATGAAGCGTTGCATATTTTATTATCGAAAGGTTTGTTCGTTGAAACTTGATTGAAATCCAACTAAAAGAAGTCATGAAAATATATCGAAATATATATCTAAATGGATTTCGAACGTTTTCACGGAATCTCAGATTTCAGTTCAGTGGAAATGGGGCGTTATTCGAATATTTAATACCGAAATGCATTCTACATTTAAAAAAGACGTTCTTATTGTTGTGGAACCCCCGGGCATTTCCTAGTTGTCGATGCTAATGGGGCAGGTTATTCCCTCGCCTACTTATCACCCTCTTCACCGCTGAAAGTGTGTGATTTAACCGAGGCGTATTCGATTTTGGACTCCCTTAACAAAAGCGCTCACGCTTTTTTGGTGGTGATAGGCATTGTTAGCGTCACCATCATGTTCATTGACTGGTCCTAGTACGATTTATACGTATTTCCAACACGTCTTCGTCATAGTCTTGTCCCCCTACGGCCGGGGATGTTGAAATCTATGCCGGAGTCATCGCTGGATATTCTTGTAACAAAATTATTCGCTAGACTTTGCCGGAAATTTTCCCATTTGTGGATAAATTTTGTGAACGAAAAGTCGCAGTAAAATATAAAACTATCAGAACTATGATCGAAACACATACTTTCTTGACAAAACCAATATGTTTGCTCTATTTTTGTTTTTAGTTTGGCAATAAATAAATAGAATCGGCATCATTTTACGGCTGGCATGCGGAATTTTCGAAACCACAACAACCATGCCTTCACTTTATTTCATTACACCATGGTTTTTGTTTTTTTTTTTTCATGGGTATTGTTCGTTTTTTTCCAAATTGAACCAAATTTATTTTTGTGTTGAAGGAAATGTATTTATTATACTGTTATTATACTGAAATTGCATGGGCTACAACTGCATACCAGAAAAGTTTAAATTGTGATTAAAAAACTTTAAAATTTGATGAGAAGTTTTTGAAATTTGTTGAATTCTTGTGAATTTTGTAAAATTAGGGTATCTCTTTGGAAAACCGAATTTAATTACATTATATACAAGTTATATGAAATATTATAAAAGTGGAAGTTAACACCGGAGCCAAAGCTCATACCATATTGATTCTCAGTTCCTCCAATGCTTTGCTAAAATAAGAGAGGTTAATAACATGGACTAAGCTGATGATCCAGCCATGCCCATGAAGGATTGTCACCAAGGGGTAGTCATAACTATAAATGTTGAGGCTGCAAACGCCAGATAAGAAGAGCAAACGGCTCACAAAAACATTTAATTCTTATATTTGCCTATCTTTACAATTTCATTATTTAGATTTATTTACTTTTAGAGATGGATACAATCAAAGCGTGCAATGAATGAGTACAACAAATTTTTGCGTAATTATCTTCATTATCTGCCGTCCTTGTTTTTTTTGTTCATGTGGAACCTACATGAATAGCAATTTTATTTTTATATTGCTAAAAATATAAAACGACAAGTTACGAATAGTTCCTGTTCTTCAAAATATACAGTTCAATCTAGATTTACCAATATTCTGTTAGTTCCTTCGATGATTGCTTCTGAGAGTTTTTAACAAAAAAAGAATTCTTTGTTTTTTAAATATATTTTGAAGAATCTTGTTTTAGTTTACTTATTTTTTTTTATTAAAATTATATTTAAAGCTTAGGCAGGCGTATATGCCTTTTTTCTTTGCCTTATACCCCTGCTGGTATACGAGTGTTCAATGTTTTTTGGGCCACTTCGCCGCTTTTGTGGCTTATAAACATTTTGTGTCCTATATTTTTTTTAATATTATTATATATATATATATATTTTTTTTTTTGATTTTTACTGATGGATTTTTCCACCAGTGTCCGTCTCTAAAGTTACTCGGATGTCCTTGCGACCTTTACCTTTTTATAAATTGGTTTTTGTTTATCCCACATGGCATAGTCTGAGACATCGGTTGTCAGATTGAAGGCCTTGCTGAAATCGGGAAAAGCAAGGATGTGTGAGCAGACAAGTAACTTTTTTAAATCCTCAAATACAAAGTGCGTTCACGTCCAGATTAATTCGAATGTTTCTGGGCGGACTAGCTTTAATTTGGACATTTTCTCTTCGAGTGAGGTTGGTAAATGGTTTTGCTACTCTGCATAATCTATGATGAATTTTCGGTAATATAATGTCATTTCAAGAAAACTTTAACTCTTTTAGGCCTCTATAGCCTGGACTTTTGAAGGGTTTGCTTTTATACCGTCAGATACCATTATATAGCCCAAGAATTCTACCCCCGTTCTCATGAATTTGTTTTTTCTAAACTTACTCTAATGTTAGCGTCTGCTAGTCTTTGAATTTAATATCTGCATTCCTCAGATTCTCGTCTATATCTTTACCATATACTATTATGTCATCGATGTAGATGTAGCATATTTTCCCAATATACTTTTTCAGGACGTCGTCTATCATTCGTTGAAATATGGCCGGCGCATTCCTCAACCCAAATGTCAGTGTTAAAAATTCCTACTTCCCAAGTAAATGAAAATTTGTTTTCGGTTTGGCCTATGGCCTCTTTCATCGTTACCAGGCGAAATCCGGACTTGAGATCAATGGTCGCGAAGTAGGATACCAGGCCCGGTATGGCATAAAATGTTACTTCAGTATAATTGCCTATGTTGTAAAAAAAAAATTCCACTAATTTTAAAACAGGGCCTGCAATAGTTTGTATAGAAAAAGGGGTTAGGGGTTTACAAAATTTTTGTTCGCACCTGTGTTGACAAGGTATTTATTTCTCAAGGCCAGATTTTGCGTGTCCAGACAAGTTGAATACGCTTCTGGAAGTGTTTTCGATTTTTGGACTATCAGCGTGCGTGATAATTCTGGAGCCAGTCCCCCAAGGGACCTATTCCTCCGAGACGTTTCGATGAGGACGGGAACCGTCTCCTGCTTGTAATCGTCACATTTTATTTTGTTGACAATCAACGACATGTGGTGGTTAACTGTCGCATAGAATTCGTCTAGCTTGGAACCCCTTTGGGCGGGCTGATTCAGTTGGTGTTTAGCGTCCGTATGACCCTCTTGTCCGCGTAATGCAGTGAAAGGACTTTCTTTACTTCAGCCCACACGCTTCCGAACACATTATATGCAACTAACGCTACATCAGCCCCCCTCGAATCTTGTGTCTAATATGTTGAAGGATCGCTGTATAGAAAGGTTTTTCTTTAAACACGCTGTAGTCAGAAAGGATGACTTCGATATTATGTATATATGAAGTATATGGGTTGGCTCGAAAATTTGCAGCTCCTTGATACAATCAGGAAGCCTGCCGATAACTTTAAGATCTTGTTTAGACATTATAGAATAATAATAGAACGTTGTTCCCTTCCTCTACACTACTTAGCCTTCCGTCTATTCTGGCGAGATTTTGATCTAGGATTGCGTTGCCAGACTATTCTTGCTAACCGAAATTCTTATCCTAACCGATTATTTGCGATCTCCGTTAGACGCCACTCTAATCTTCAAATTTTCTCGAGGACAGCATTAACTTCCACATTTAGTTTGTTCTTTTTTGTTGGGAGTGCGTCCATTTTTGTTCCAAATTACCTTTTAAATATTATATGAAATTTTTTTGATCAGATCACAGGATAAAGACAGTTCACGCTGTATTTTTTGTTTTGCAAGATTAATAATTTTTTGGTGTTTATTGTGAATCTTTGTCCAAATGCTGACTGTTTTTATACAGTACTGATTGTAAATGTAAAAAATTAATTTTTATTTTTCTTTTTGATCTTTGTCCAAGTACTGATTTATTTTTTGTATAGTGTATTTTTTCTTTTGGATCTGGGTTTTTTTCTTACGATTTCAGAGAAAAGAGCCATGATTAGATTAGTGAAACTTTTACCGTGTTCTTATGTGTACGGCGACATGTACCCGGTTGATGTTTAACGGTATATTAGTCTTTAAATAAAGGTTTTGGTCAGGAAGGCTGTGCTATCCGTTTTAATCGCTAACAACTAGATTGAAGGCAACCTACTAAGGCACAACTCACTTCACAAAGTGATTTTGAACCAGTTGCAAACACTCGTTTTGAGCGTACTAGGCGGCTTTTGTATGGTCTCAAAATATATTAGCCACTTGGCTGTTTTTGGGGAATGAATTCCGACCTAGGAGTTTAGGGACACGGATTCATCCAGCCAATGTGATTGTCTAAGGGCGTCCAGTCGAGAGCAGAAGGTTTTTGACTTTAACTTCTTTTTATTCGTGTTGTTTCTAATAGTGTACCTGAGGTTCTATGGGATCACAGGACAACTTTTAATTTGGTTATACCCTTCAGAATCATTAAGTACTCAGAGGGTACTGACGTAGTAATTTATAGCGTAAGCCAGAGGGTCTTCGGAGTAACAGGCATTAGCAGAATTAGATATGTAAGTTCAACATTAGGCACCACCGCCTCAAGATTTTGGTTCACTTGTTTTAATTTAATTTTACCTCTGCTGGGAAAAGGAGCTTTTACGAACGTGAGCTCGAAAAAATTAACGTTGGACTAATCGGCTTTATTAGTTGCTGGCGCTGCGCTTCAGTTTTGAATACGATTGCGTTTATTGATTTTGCGTATGGGTTCATTACTACTTAGCTATGCGGGTGTTTGGGGGCAGTGGGGCTTCGGCACATTTGCGCTTTGTGTTAACTTGGATGCCAAACAATTCATCTCGGCAAGAAGGTTCATAGCTAAGTTTATAAGCTTTGTCCCCTGTTTGAAGAGTCGAATTTAAGTAAATTATACACAAGTTATATAAAATATAAAAATCCGTATTCATGGTCCGATATTGATGGTATTAAGAAAGTATGGCGCTGTGGCAATAAAAATTACTTTTATGAAAATGCTTACAGAAAAATTAAATTGATATACATATGTATGTAATGGATAAGCACTCCAACTTTAACAGCTTTTCTTACTTGGCTCATCTCGTTCAGGCTTTGTCTTAATGAGTATAAGCTAGAGGACGTGAGTTCGATCCTTGCAAGAAATCTGATGAGGAGATGTGGGGATCTCCGAAATTATTATAACTTCTGTCATTGTTGTTTTTTCTATATTTTTCCCTATGAAAAATGGCCTTGAGCTCATAAAAATTGTTGTTGATACAAATAAATAGACCGAAAAATTAAATTAATATAAATGAGTCCTGTAAAAATTTAATATGAAAAACCTTGTGTATATTATAAAAAAATTTAAATGGCTTAAGTAAGTGCACTCCTGCATTTCTCTGTCCCAAATATGATCTGGATATTGTAGTAGATTTAACCCCTATTTATATATCTAGAATCAAACCCGACATCGAAACATATGCCCGGCATGTGAAGATCCCCCTGACGATACGAGTCACCTATTCACATGCCCCCTTAAACCTACCTCATTTCGAAGCAGCTCGTTTCCTGGGCCTCGCCGTAAATGAGTTTGACGATAACGGCCGCGGGGAAACTGATCTATATAGGGCGCAGATAACCGCTACAATAAAAATATGTGTTTCATTTGTCGAGAGTATTTCGTCACTTTATTTTGCGGAAACTTGGTTGGATGAAACTACTTGGGCTGCGGGTATCAAGTTTTTTTAAAGAGCGATATGCTCTGCGTGAGTAACAGTATAATCGCTGATTTTGATATATACATGAAAATGGTACAGACGCATAAATATTTAAAGCAAAATAATTCAATATCGTTATTCACAATTGACTTGCAAGTCCATCTACTGATGAAAGTATACGAAACTACAATACATTAAGAAAATATGTTGTTCATCTAATATATGTTCCCTTGCAAGTAGAGTAGATATATCAGAATAGTACCTAATCCTTATGATATCCTATCCATGGATATCTTACAAAATAATTGTGCATTCATCCTAAGACAGGGTTTTTACCCAACCGCCGGACTGCAAATATAATTATGTATACTTATGTCTGAGTAGGTAGGTACTTAGTTATTTGAAGAATAATAAGGACAGAACATTATGACAAGTTTTGGCTTTTCTTATGTGTGTTATTTTTTTTTATAAAAGTCTAGCTTAATATATAAGAAACACCGTATGAATAAAATTGCATACTTAAAATTTTTATACAAATTCTAATTAAAAAAAAAAAAAAAATTGATGACATTTTATTGAATTTTCCTATTTTTTCTACAAAGTTTGATATGTGGATTTATACGGTGTTTGTTTGTTAGACTTTTATAAAAAAATAACAAACACAAGAACAATAAACGAAACTGGTGAAAATGTCGTGTGCCTATTATTTTTATTATAACGTACATATGTAGGTTTTAAAATTGATTTTCTTTATACTTCAATTGCGTGTTATTTTTTAAGTCGTTTATTTTCTTGCTAAATAATTGTTTATTAGCTGGTCGGGTTCTTGTGTGGTAATTCTGTCATCGTTATCTCGTTGTTGATTTGTAATGCCGCGATTTACTAGGCCAACACTGTTAATACATACTAATTATATAAATATACCCTGTTCTCTATTCTTCTAACTTCTTTTATACGATATTTTTTTGTTTCTTCTGTGGGTTATTTTTCAACCTCTAAAAAAAATTAAAACACTTTGGAAATTACATATTCTTAAGAAAAGCGACATGTAGTATGCCTGAATTAACAGAAAATACATAGATACTTTTCTCTTTCTGCAATTAGAGTGAATTCGCGTTTTATGCCTATCGAAAACCGCCGTGTGAAATGAAAATTTCCGATTGAAAGTGGATTGCAGAACATGCCCGACTACATGGGTTCCATTATCCGTTGATGCGCGATTGACTGGTATAAGTGTTAATGTATTTTGAATCAACAAATTAAATTTTACTTTCACTACATGAAAAATTTGCGGATATCGATCGCCAAATATTGCGTTGCAATCATTGAACTCGTATCGACAATAAATTTCTCGTTGATGTTGAACTCACTTGCTCGATAAAATACTTTCCGTATTCCATAGATGGCGTTGATTGCAGAATCATTGAGACCGTCAAATCGAGAATATTTGTCGATATCTACCCGTTGGTTAGTTCGTTCTAGAAAATTTAAGTAATGGAACTTTTGTAAGTATTTATGTAAACAATTGACGAGAAAAAAATGAACTATGTCTATGTCGCGGTAAAGCTCATACACCTCACCGTTCCATTGTCTGCGATACTCGCCGTCGCAAAGACGTAGAGATCCATAGATCTTTCGGAGAATCTTTCTCTCGAACACTCAAGGGCCGTCTCATCCGATGGGTGACAATGTCCATGCTTCAGCGCCACACAATACCACGGACTTATAGAGTATGGTCACCCCAAAGTAGCACTTGTTGGCAAGAGAGATTCTACGTTGGATTTCCAGGCTGGCATTATTGTAGGTGTTAATGCTGGTTCCCAGCTAAACAAAAGTCCTCCACATTTTCGAAATTGTAGTTGTCAAGGGTGAGGCGGCAGCAAAGGCGAGAGTGTGCTGACTGTTTATTTGATGACAGAAGGTATTTAATTTTGCCTTCCTCCGCCTCCAGGGGGGCTACTTTGCAATGCGACGCGAAAGAAAAATTGTTCGCATTCGCAAAAAGGGTACCCTGTAATGCGGCATACATATACACATTTTTTGATTTGTGCATTTCATTTTACCCTTTCGAATATTTCTGTTATTAAAAAATAGCTGTCAAACAGCTGCGACAGTCGCATATTTCTTGCTACACTTCGCTGGCACACGTAACAAGTAAAACTGCTATTTTAATACGGAAAATACGAATTTTTATTCCATCAAAGATATTTATTTTATAATAATTACAGGGAGAATAAACCGGTTAAGCAAACCAACCAAAAAGTCGTGTTTAAAAAAAAACACGTTTTATTTTATTTACTCTTGCTGTTGCTAATGGTTCCGAAAAACGGCAGTTTGACGCGTAACACTTTCTACAGACGTCGCTTAGCAAATTTCTTTTTTATTTTGGTTTTGTTTTTGTTCAGTTGTAGAATCCAAAGCAAACGCAATGGCCTTAGAATTGAGCTGCATTCGATCTTCGTAGGTTATCGAACGTCGAAAATCGAATTTCAAATTCATATTATGAACTGTGTAACCCTGTCGAAATTTTCGTTGGGCATCGAATTTTCTATCAAACAGAACTTTGCTTACGACGCTGGATCGTAGTGTGGGAAAATTGCAGAAAATTTAAATATTTTGCAGTTGTGTTTTGCTTTTTGGCGACCAAACCCTATTATTAAACCATTTTTGTTAGTTTTATGCAGGTCTAAAGCCGTAAAAGTACGAAACAACAACTGGAAAGGCTGGTTTTATTCCTAGAAGAATATCCTCAATTTGCAAATGGGATTTGCAAAATTGTTAAAGCTACAAAAAAATTGGAATACTTCTCCTTGGAGCTAAGTTGTTCGTAACCACCTTTTAGAACGACAGCAAAGTGGACTAATTTTAACTAAATTAGTATATTATTCCTTAAGAAATATATTTAAGCTTTGGTATTTGCATCCCTTAGCACAAGTGATATCACTGATGATAATTTTAAAATGGTTGAAATTGATTTGGCTCGTGTGCATTTCTGCAGCGACTCTTCTATAGTGGGCAGCAAATCCACAAACGCCTCCTTAAATAGTCGAAAGTTTTTTATATTTAAAATTGTAAACAATATTCATAAATGTTATTAATACATATAAAACCCTCTTTAAAATTTTACACTTACGCTGTGAAATTCATTTCTAAAGGGTTTGTATTCTCCTTGCCAATTCCAGTAAACTCTCATATTCCTTTTCTAAAGAATCGTCGAACCATAACTCCGTCTTAGTTATATAACGCTATTCTTCATCGAATTTGTGTCATACTGCCAAATGCAAATTTGTTCGATCAGCATTTTCGACCAATTGGAGATCGAAAAAATCGAAATCCATTGGCTATCGCTCAAAGACTCCGAAGCACTTCTCGGCAGTCGTCAGCTGCGACAGTTCTTAGTTTGACTGACTGAAACTTTAAGCGAATTGTACAGTTGAAGCAGCGACATCATTTCCGTTTCGGCAAATATTGTAGCAGTCTCTGTCGACTGTTAACTATTTATTTTGTCTTCGAATCTACTAGATCGCTGGCTATTGTTGTCTGGTATAATTTTTTCTTGCTGGTAGAAAAGAAAAATTACAATATTTTGTTTTATATGTTTTGTATTACAACGCAATGTATTTACACAAGTCGAAAAAATTATATAGGCAGGCTCGTATTCACAAGTTTGGACGAATTATTTTGTTTTTATTTAATTTTTAGAAAAAGATAGTTCGTTCTCTAGCAAAATCATATAAATTACAGCTCAGAAGTGTTCATAAGAGTTTTAAAGTTCCTAATAAGAATTTTCAGAAATTTTTTAAGTATACAGTTTCTAGTATAACAGCGTGCAAGTTTCAAGTCACTCAAAATTTTACAATATAATTTTTTTTTTGCTAATGTTTCAATTTCTGTTGTTAACACGCTTAGATTAGTTGTTAACAAGCTTATATTAGTTTCACGTGAATGTAGATTTCAGCTTTTCTAAACTACAATAGCAGCTGAGTTGAAATATATTTAAATTAAAAAGGGTGATGAATACAATCTTGCAAAAATATCAAATTACAAATTAGTATGTTCGTTCCCGAAATAGTTGGGTGTAAACTTACAAAAAAACGCATACTCGCCAGCATTGGGCTACTTGGTCGCCAATTACAGCGCATAGTGAAGCGAACATTCTATATATCAGTCTCGATCAAACATGAACTCCAAACGCGAACGATATGTGTGAACGACGTGACTGCGCAATATTGCATGCATGCATACATACAGTAGCGAACAAAATAAATTAAAGAAACAATACAGTTAATATAATCAAATTAAGTGATAGTATTTATTTAGTCAAATATTATATAAAAAAGAATAATATAACACTTGGATTCCATGTGTTTGTGTGTGTTTTTTTAAATGTAGGTAACTGAGTAGTGTACTAAAACTTAGTTTACATTCCATAATGGGATTTAATTTAACAACGTAGTTTAATCACATTTTGTTCAATTAAGAAAAAAGTATTTTATATAATATCCAGTATTTTATTATAAACTATATTGCAAATTATAGAAGCACCACATATTGCAAATTTCTCCAAATTTATTTTTCTTGTATTTAATTTTCGCTACTTTTCAATTAAAATACAATTTTTTCTCTAACAAAAACTATATGACCCAAATTTTAAACTTTGTACAAAATTAAAACATTTTTTAAGTTTTCATAAAAATTTCAAACTTGCAGAAAATTTTCGAGTATGCAGTTTTGTAGCCCATTAAATTTTAGTATTTGCTACTGTAAACTATTTCATTGGAAATAAAAAAAAGAACGATAATACTACTGTGGTCTGTGGTGGTTTTGTTTTAGCTGCAGCTTTATGGATTAAAATTTTGTGGAAATATCGTTTTTTTTTTATTACGGATAATGCTGTTCGAAGAACCTGCATAGGGTCGGTGGCAATCGCAGCTGAATGTAAAAAATAAGAAATAAAAAAATTATAGACAATTTTAACGACTAGATTTATCCATATATACATACCTAACAAAACTTCAATAAATGTTCTATATTCTTTCAAACTCTGTTTTCCGTGTATCCGATCTATATTAATCGATATTATTATTTTTTTTTGCCAACTTTCCTTTCAAAAGTGACCATTGCTTTCACCTGTTGAATGTATTAAAGATTATGAAATATGGAATAAGTAATAAATTTAATTTGTCTTACATATATAGGTCCAGATAACTCTGTGTTATTTTTATTTATGCCCTCCACAGATTTCAAAGGGAAAGTTTTAAATCAGGTCGTCTGTCATGACCTCTTGATGCCAAAGTTGTGAGTTGCTAACGCTTCCATAATCGTCTTGTTTTGGGTTTCAACAATGCCTTAATAATAAAATTACAAAGTTACCATATAGTGCCACACAAATCTGCTGACACAGTTATTTTTTTTTACAATATTCACAATGTTTTTCACGATTAATCTTTTTCGGAAATTTTTTATTAGGACTAATGTAATTCATTATATAACGTAATCCATATAAAAAACTTCACAAAAAAGCAACAAGTTTCAAAAAAATGCATACGATTTTCAAACTATTATATAAGACATTCAAATTTCATATCATATCAAATTTCATAAGATATTCAATATGGTGTTTTTTACATGATGAAAATTGAGGTTCCGAGAGTCAATTAAAACATGATGTGTATTGTTCAACGTTTAATATTGGAGTAAAAACAAAGCTAACAGACAATGGAGATGAGAGTATAAACAGTCGCATTGTTACATAAGCAGGATTGCATCTAAAAGTATTACATTTCAACTCTAACACTAACCTTTACAAAATTACTATGCTTATTTTACAAAATATCTTTGCCAACATGTCTGCTATCATGTTGTCTGACGAAACATATACTTTATATCACCTCTCTCTACAATCTCTCTGACAAAATGATATCTTATATCTATGTGTTTTGTTCTAGCATGATTTACAGGATTTTTCGCTTAATGCTGTGCACTGGGGTTATCTCCGTATAATACTGTTGAAGTTTAGTTTCAGTATCACCACATCCGATCTCAATAACACTGTACCACGAATTTCAACTTTTTCTCTTTACCAGAAACGCCGTTATGAAATTCGTATGTAAAATCACCCCCTGATTTCAAAAATTGAGTTCATTTTTGATTCTATGGTACCGTTTTTGAGATATTTGCAATTTACCGTTATTCGAAAAAACCAAAAAGATGGCTCCCTTTAATTACGTATATCTCATGAACGGGTCAAGCAATTTCATTTTAGATTTTTGTTTTTTTTATGAAAAAGTATGAAAAAAATTACTCTTTGCGAGGGCAGCATTCCAAAACCACAACCTTTTTTCCAGATAGTTTTTCTTTACGTAAAGCTCTGTTTAATTAGAAAAAAGATAGGCTATCATCGAAGAAAATCGATGCAAAACTACGTAAGTTATAAACGATCAAATAAAAATACCCCGGTTGCGCAATTTCAACGTATACCTCAAAACGTATGTATGGTATAAAGAAGAGTGAAATATCTAGCTATGCTCTGTTTCTATTGAGTTAAAAGTTCAATTTATGAATGAAATTACCCATATTTTTAACTTTTTTTTTAAATTTATTTATGTTTATACTATATTCTAACAATCTATATCTTAATTTGATTTTACTGTGTAGTCGAAATAATTATGTGTTCTACTTTGACGCTTATTCAGTTTAGGATCGGTTTCTCTTATGAGAAACCAGCAGTAATCACCCATCATTGCGACGTCCCAGAATCTTTGATATCGATTCTCAATTAATTTCCTTTGCTGATGAAACCTTTCGCCATGTTCGTCACTTTCGTCGCCAAGATTTGCCGGAAAAAAGCTGAAATGTGAGTGGAGAAAGTGAATTTTTAAAGACATATTTACGCCTGGAAAGAAAATATTAGTTAGGTAAACAAGTTATAAAATTTTGGGAAATTAATTTTAAGAAGCCTTTAATATTTACCCATTTTCGCATAATTATTGATTAAGTCGTTCACTATCTGCTCGTAGTTAGGGCTTTTGTGTCTACCGAGAAAAGAAGCAACGACCTTTTCAAAGGATTCCCACGCTGCTGCCTCAACTGATGAGAGTAGTCCTTTGAATTGATTATTGTTGATCAACTTTTTTATTTGTGGTCCAACAAAAATACCTTCCTTTATCTTGGCTTGAGAAATATCTGGAAAAATTGTTTTCAAATAGTCGAATGCTTCGCCTTCTTTGTCCAAAGCCTTAACAAAGTTTTTAATGAGACCGAGCTTGATGTGTAAGGGTAGAAGTATGATTTTCTCTTTCTTGACAAGAGGGGTGTATTTGATGTTATCCACACCAACGGTAAACTCGACTCTTTCCGGCCAATCCTTTCTGACGTAGTGGTCCTTACGAGCTCGACTATCCCACTTGCACAGGAAGCAGCAGTGCGTGGTGTAGCCACTTTGTAGACCGCATAGCATTGCAACGACTTTGAGATCAGAACATATTTTCCAATCATGCTCTTCATATTTGATAAACTTGAGTATTTTTTGCATTTCCTCGTAGGTTTCCTTTGTATTTACTGCATGTGCGATCGGGATAGAAGGCTTTTTGTTACCAATATGCAATAATACAGCCTTCAAACTCAGTTTATTGCTGTCTATGAACAATCGTCACTCTTTTGATTCATATGTTTGACCAAACTCTTTGAATAAACCAGGAATGTCATTGCAGTAGCATATACTGTCGTTCTTGGTATAGTGTTTGGAAAATGATTCGTGACGAGTTCTACAATATATCACCTTTACATCGGATGACACAAATTTAAATTGTTGCATACGAGAAGTGTGGATCTCGGCCTTTTCCTTGGATAGTTCCAAATCTCTTATCCAATCATTAAGTTGTGCTTGTGACAGAACGTTTCTCTCGTTTCCCATGCGAAATTCAGTACAACTTGATTCCCCGCACTCAGATATTACTGTTGACAATGGAACTCGATCCGCAACTGCCGTTGAATGTAGTACTGGTAATGTCACTGTAGGTACGCTAGCATAGGTTACTCTTCTTGATCTTCCAACGCCAAGTACTTTTGTTTGACAAATATAACACTCTATTGAATGGCAAATAGGTTCTCTCCATATCATTGGTGTCTCAAATTTTATTTGTTGTCCTGATTCCGACTGAATCAATTCTACTCGACACGATGTACACAAAGTGTTCGGTGTCCATGGTTTTTCAGCATTTTTGGGCTCAATGCCAAAATACTTGGAGTATAAAGTTTTGATATGATCTGAGAACACTCGTCGTCGCCTTATGATAGTATGTTGGCCACACTTGAAACAGAACATATCTGGATCGTTATTACACTCACATTCTCGCGTCCTTTTACTCATTTTTTTTGTTTAATAAATCACGGTTTTGGAATTTGACTTATGAACTGAACTATCTCCGGCGAGCCTTGCAGATGTTATGAAGTTTCAAGGCGCATTAGCTCATATTTATACTCGGAACAAGAATAAAATTGAAAAAATCAAGTCTTACCTAGACAGAAAAGTTCCTTGTTATACGAAGCCGGGAAAAGAAAATACTACCTGCTTTAGATGTAGGCTTTAAAAATTTTCTGTGTCTTAAAATTTTGAAAATTTACCTGCATACTTACCCATAAGTGACGGAAATACATAATTATAACTACATGCCTACAGCAGGTTTCGAACCCAACCACTCTTCCCTTCGATGCAACCACTCTACCTACTATAAAACAATTCGAGTATTAAAAGTACTATTTGATTTATTTAAAGAAAAAGTATTATCATTGTTATGGTGTTATTCGATTATCCGGATAATATCCCATTTGCACTTTATACCTTTAATACATATATGTATGTATGTATACATACATTGAAGTTGCGCAACCTGGGTATTTTTATTTGATCGTTTATAACTTACGTAGTTTTGCATCGATTTTCTTCGATGATGGCTTATCTTTTTTCTAATTAAACAGAGCTTTACGTAAAGAAAAAATATCTGGAAAAAAGTTGTGGATTTGGAATGCTGCTCTCGCAAAGAGTAATTTTTTTCATATTTTTTCATAAAAAAAAACAAAAATTTAAAATGATAAGCTAATATCTCGAAAACTATCTGGTTGAGCAAAAAACAATGTATCATGTATTTATAGCAAATTTTATCGTCTTTCTGAAATTGCTTGACCCGTTCGTGAGATATACGTAATTAAAGGGAGCCATCTTTTTGGTTTTTTCGAATAACGGTTAATTGCAAATATCTCAAAAACGGTACCATAGATTCAAAAATAAACTCGATTTTCGAAATCAGGGGGTGGTTTTACATACGAATTTCATAACGGCGTCTCGGGTAAATTTTGGCCGTCGACCAGTGTAATTATTCGCTTCAGATGTACTGCGTCTTTCGCTGCTGATGCCATTGCCATGTATTCGGCGTCTGTGCTACTTAAAGCCACACAATGTTGTTTGTCTGACTTCCAAGAAATAGCACCTCCAGCCCGAAAGAAAACATACCATGTGTAGGTCCTACAGTCAATCCTGTTGCCACCCCAGTCTGCATCTGCGTAACCTTTTAAGTGCCTGGCCACATGCACTATACTGTAATCTTTTGTTGATACCACGTGTCTCATAAACCCGCTTTATACCCGCCAGGTGCTCACCAGAACGTTAACAGTAGATCATCAATCTAAACAAGAATGAGACATAGATTACCTGCTATTTCTCGTTTATACAACAACGATTCGCTCTCGCATTGAACGAAATCTAAATCTCGTAGCGTTGTATCTAGCTTTGAATTCCATTCCCTTGCAGACTGATTTGGCCCGCAAATTGCTTTATTAAGCTTCAATACTGTTGCAGGAAAATGCTTGTCTACATAACCATATGATAACATCTTTAAATTCGCTGTTCAAGTATGCTGTGCATACATCCATCTGGTGAAGATGCAACTTTAACGCCGCCGCCAATGCCAGCACCAAGCGTATGGTTTCAAACCGACACTGGAGAAAAGGTATATTCGTAGCTCACGCCATATTTTTGCGAATAACCTTTTTCCACGCGCTTTATACCGCTCAATATCCCCATTCCTATCTTTCTTGAGATAGAGGGTATATGTACACCCACTTACATCCGACTACTACTTGCCCCTTTGGCAAATCTTCCGACAACCATGTATTATTTGCGGCCACAATGCTGACTTGATTCTCACTTGATTCTGCCTCCTCAAATGTCTGAGGAAATTGCACCTCTGTGGTGCTCAACACATTGAATGCTTTCCTAGGTCGGCCTGGTTTGCCCGTACGAATCAGTTTCGGTCTACTTCTGCCAATATTCTCAGCTTGTTCTTCCGCTCTTGCATTTTCATCGCTGCTAGTCTGCAGCTCCACTTGCTGTGCATCAACGCAGTACAGCCTATATGCCTTGGACACCATAGAATAACGAACTATTCGATATCGTTTTCCGTTTGCTCTAAACTTTTTATGCTGCGTTTTTTCTTATGCTATCGCTAATGAACCGAACACCCTCAAATACTTCACCGAAGGTTTTTTTCCAAACCGCACTTCATACAGCGTTTTATAATCCAACGTCCTTGTTGAACGATTCAGCAAATAATCAGCTGTCGCGACTACTTTCGATCTGAGGAATTAAACAAAACTTCGCACTGACATGTCGTCAATGAAAGCCAAAAAATATGTTGATCCACCAAGTGAGGTTTTCTCGAAAGGGCCGTCTGTATGTATCAGTTCCAATAGATTTTTCGACGTGTTTTCTGTTGTATATTTGTTAAACGTTTGCCATTGATTTGTTTGGTATCTCAGCTAGACTGGTAATAATTTACGTGACCATATCTGTTATGCCAAATTACTGCACCTCTCTGTATTGCACCGAAACAACTACTGATTTCGCTGCCGGGTACAATTTGTTGCTTTTTCTCACTCGCAGAATTTCATCGCCTTGTTATTGATTGTTATTGCATACTCGCTGTGCAGCTTATCTCGACCAGAGAACTTCAAACAATGAGAAGGTGCAACGACGTAGGTCGACAATTTTTATTTATTTCTTAACAGAGTTCAAAGGTTTTTGCAGAGGAACGTTAATTAACATTTTCTGGCAATGTTAAAATGCTGCCAAATGTTAAAATACATGTTAGAAAAGCGGAAAAATACACAAACTCAATGTTGCGGAAACATTCCCTTGTTGATAGGTATTTGTTGCAAATGGCATCAAGAAAACTTGAATATTTTTATTTTAATTTGTAAAAGTTCTGTAAATCGGATAAAGTATTCCCCTGAATAAATCTTTATTTCGATTATTATACCAATATCTATATATAAAAATCTATATCTAATATCTAATATCTTATGTTAAAGTATTTCGATAAGCAGCGGAGTTTTTAATTCAAGAACGTCTTTATTCAGAGATGTATTACAAGAGTGAGAAAAAAGACTTACTTAAGTACAATTTATAGCTGTGTATACGTTTGGTTGCCGACTGTGTTACGAATAAAGTACATAGATAGTATAAGAGTTTATAAAACATGTTTGAGTTGCCAGGCTAACATACATATATTCTAACACTCCTTCTCAACGAAAACATACTAAAATAGAATATTACTCTTTCTTTTCTAGTTAGATAATTAACAGTTCCGTTAGTATAGCCCCATTTCTCTAGTAAATTTATAATGCTTTACTTTCGGCAAAATTTTGGTTAAAATATCAGAAAACATTTCATTTGTACAAACGTATTTCAATTTGATTTCATTAGTTTTAAGTAAATTCCGAACAAAATGGTACTTAATGTCTATGTGTTTGCTCCTAGCGTGATATGTAGGGTTCTTTGCCAGTTGCTGTGCACCCTGGTTATCGTTATTCACAATCATTGGGCTAGAATTACCAAAACCCATTTCAATTAACAACTTTCTAATATAAACGGCTTCTTTTGCTGCTGTCGAAAGTGCAACATATTCTGCCTCTGTGCTGCTCAGCACCACGGTGGCCTGTTTCTTCGACTCCCACGAAAAAACGGCTCCAGCACATGTAAACGCGTTTCCAGTGTATGATTTTCGGTCGCTCGCATCTCCGCCCCAATCAGCATCAACGAAACATTCAATTGGCTGACCTGTCTTGTTGTAATGCAGTTTGAACTCGGCTGTTCCTTTCAAATAACGCAAGATATGCTTGACCGCAGTTTTATGTTCTATATGTGGGTCAGTGTTGCGTTGCGCTAGTTTACATACTGAATGTAAAATATCCGGACGGGTAGATATTGCAAGGTACATGAGTGCACCGATCACCGATTGATATTCTGTTTTGTTCACCTCAACGCACTCGCCTCTGTCGCAGTTTGTTTGAAATTCAACTTCTAGTGGTGTTGATGCCGCTTTGCACTCATCCATACCGTTTTCCTTTAATAAATCGTAGATATATTGTCGCTGACAAATAGAAATATTACCCTTGTCGCCGTCGCGCTCTATTTCCATCCCCAGAAAGTATTTCGCTGGCCCACCATCTACAATTTCGAACTCCTTCGAAATTTTAGTTTTTATAGCATTCAAATCGCTCAAATTAGATGAGGCTAGGAGCAGATCGTCAACGTAAACTGCTATAATGTTATATTGGCCTTTTTCGTTTTTTGTATAAACGCACGGCTCACTAGCACACGGTGTAAACCCCATATTCATTAAGACTAAATTGAGCTTATCATTCCACTCACGCCCGCTTTGCTTCAAGCCGTACAGTGCCTTATTTAATTTCAAAACACGATTTGGGTACTGTTCATTAATAAATTTTTCTGGCTGCTTCATATAAATGATATCGTGAAGTTCGCTATTCAGGTACGCCGACGAAACATCCATCTGATGCAAGTGCAAATTGTGCTCGCAGGCTAGAGCAATCACCATACGAATTGTGGCGTACCTAACCACAGGTGAAAAGGTTTCATTAAAATTAATACCAAATTTTTGACTGCACCCTTTCGCGACCAAACGCGATTTGAATCGTTGCACACTGCCGTCTGCATTTTGCTTGATAGAATAAACCCATTTGCAACCAATGGCCTTTTCTCCAGCAGGCAAATCAACTAATGACCACGTTTTATTTTTCACCAAGGCGTTGAATTCCTCCTGCATTGCATTTGTCCATTGCTCTGCGTATTTACTATTTATAGCTTCAACTACGGTTCTTGGGATTTCAATATCAACTGCTTCCATTGTATTAAGCAATTGACGTCTTTTACGAGGACGCCCACGCTTACCTGTGCGAACAAATGCTGGTCTGCCGCGACTAACGCGTATGGGTTCCAAATTACTGCTAACTTCATGAGGGTTTGTGGCTTCAGCCACAGAAGCTTCAGTTTCAGTTTCAGCTAACATATCCCCAGCATCAAAATTAACAATATCCCCAGTATCCGCTTCTTGAGGAACATATGTACCGTCAATAAAAACGACATCTCGACAAACGATAACTTTTCTGGATGCAGGGTCATATAGCCGATAAGCTTTTGAAATACATGAGTAGCCTACCATAACCATCTTCCTACCCTTTGGCTGGAATTTTCTTTTCGCTGTTTTGTTCATCGCGACCGCTAGTGAACCAAATACCTTCAAATGTGAGACGCTCGGTTTTTTACCTGTCCATGCTTCATATGGAGTACAGTTCGTGAGTGATTTTGTCGCAGCTCTGTTTCGCAAGTAAGCTGCAGTTGCTACTGCCTCCGCCCAAAAGCACTCACCTAACCCACTATGCACAATCATGCTTCTCGCCATTTCAACAAGTGTCCTATTGGCACGTTCGGCAACACCGTTTTGTTGGGGAGTGTGCGGCACGGTTAATTGACGAACAATTCCGTTTTCGCTTAAATATTTTTCGAAATTTTGGCTTAAATATTCCCGACCATTATCACTTCGCAATATTTTTATATTGCTATTCGTTTGCTTTTCTGCCATTGCCTTAAATGACTTAAATGCAGAAAAAACTTCGTCTCTACTTTTTAAAAAATAAACAAATATATACCGAGACTTATCGTCTATGAAAGTCACAAAGTACCGAGAGCCTCCAATGGACTTTTTATTTATAGGGCCACAAATATCCGTATGTATAATACCACATAACTGGCTCGCGCGATTTTGAGCCTCTTTTGGAAATTTATTAACGCAAATTTTGCTTTCAGCACATGATATACACTGTATTTTGGTTGGAATGTTTTTCAATGTCAGTCCGTGTACTAGCTTTTTGTTACACATTTCTTTTAAACTGTGAAGGTTTAAATGGCCGAATTTATTGTGCCAGTCTAAAACATTAGTGTTCGCATTCGTTAAATTAAAACACATATTAAATTTATTTTCAAACACGAATAGTCCACAGCATTCTTTTGCTCTCATAACGATAGTACCACGTTCATTTTTCATTATTAACTCCCTATGAGCAACATTAATAGTCAAACCATTACGAACTGCTTTGCTCACCGACACGAAGTTACTTTTTAGTGCTGGTACATATAAAACTTCTTTTAGTGTGATTCTGTAGCTTTCGTTTCCTATGTCAACTTCACCTACTCCGTTTGCTTCCAAGTAATTGTCGCCCGCTAACAAAATTCTCTCCTTATTCTCTTTGTAATTTTTCATTAATTTTCGGTCACAGCATAAATGACTCGTGGCTCCGCTGTCTATAATCCAATTATGTTTATTTAAAACATGCGAAGAAGTGGATGCCAAAATAGCGAACGAAGTTTTTTCGTTTCCGAATTGCGCTTTTTTCGCTTCTCTGCACTTAGCTGCAATGTGTCCACGTCGCCCACAATTGTAGCACTTGACGTCATACCTGTTGTTGTTTCCGCTGTTGTTATTACCTTTGCTTACATTAGTTCGAGGGACAAACGCTTGCTCAAATGCATTACTTTCTACGCCTTCGCTACATTCCAGCCTTCTCGCTCCCTCCTCCAGTAGTTTGATTTTTAATATTTCGAGTGTTGGTAAAGAGTCGCGAGCTTCTATAGCCACAACAAAATTGTCGTATGATTTTGGTAAGCTGGAAAGCAGAATTATGGATAACAGATCTTCTGGTACAGTCACTTCAATTTCTTTTAGCTGCTCCCAAACTGCATAGAATTCATTTATATGCTCTTTGATATGTAGACCTTCCGACATACGTAGGTACAGCATCTTTCTAAATAATGTTATTTTGCGAGCTGGTCCGCGCGGTTGATAAATCTCGTTGAGCTTATTCCAAGCTTTTAGTGATGTGTCGCAGTGTTTTACATGATTAAGTTGAGAAGGCTTAATACTCAACATAATACATGCAAGCGCTTTTTCGTCTTTTGAGTCGAATGCCGCTGATTCCGTCGCTGTAGCATTTTCAGCCTTCACCAGCCTGCCGCACACAATTGGCCACATTTCCGAGTGCACCAGAACGCTTTTCATTTGGATAGCCCAAGAAGAATAGTTGGAATCGTCCAACTTCTCAATCGCGTACAAGCCACCAGCGCTCATTTTCAAAAGTCTTAAACACAATACATAAATTTTACTTTGTTTTTATGTAGTGCAGGCCCATAACCTGTTAAAGTATTTCGATAAACAGCGGAGTTTTTAATTCAAGAACGTCTTTATTCAGAGATGTATTACAAGAGTGAGAAAAAAAGACTTACTTAAGTACAATTTATAGCTGTGTATACGTTTGGTTGCCGACTGTGTTACGAATAAAGTACATAGATAGTATAAGAGTTTATAAAACATGTTTGAGTTGCCAGGCTAACATACATATATTCTAACATCTTAATTATATGTATCTTAAATATATATTTTGATAATTTCGTAAATTTATTTGAAGAGCAATAAAATCAGAAGAGAAATTCAATTGAAACAAGATTTCTCAAAATTGTATGAAAGTTAATATAATACTCGTATATCCTATTGAATTAAAAACAACGTACTGCGCTCTTTGCTTAAACGGCTAGTTATGCAAATTATATCAACGTGTGCAAAAATAAGAATAGCAACGATGAATCAAACTAAAAATGAAAGAAAGAAGAAAAAGGACTAAACTGCGAAAAAACCTGTTTTTTTATTGCTAGCGGGGCAAGTTGAGACGGAAGAGGAGTTATGCAACAATTGTGGATAAGAGAACAGTTGAAAGGGAAAGGAGGCGGTAAGCAAAGAAATATTCTTTTGTTTTTCGGCAATTTTTGTGTCGGTTCCCCAATTCCGTGTGCACGTGTACGCAAATGAATTGACGCCCACATAATTTTTTTAATAAATGCATACATATATGTGGGTTTTTATTGAACAGTCGAACAATTTTAGTTTAATTATAAAAATACTTTATTATAGAGTAACTTCAATTACATATGTAAGTGTATACGGGTTTTTACACTAAACTTATTAATTTAAGTAATTTAGCGGTCTGTCGTTGTCCGTGGTTGCGCGTTAACTGCCCCGTTCGTCTATTTGTACTTCGTTTCGTTCTCTCCCTTTACCAGTTGTTCAGGGTTGTATTTGATCGTATAAGTTATGTCTTATGTATAGTGGTACGCTTCGGGCCTTCACCTTCACCTACTTTCTCTACTTCATATCGGTCATGTGTCATAATTTTAATTATCTTGTAAGGGCCGAAAAATTTGGGTCGAAGTCTTAACGAACTCCCGAATTGGGGTCGCTTAATGGCGACTAACTCGTTTAATTCGTACTTTGTCACTTCCTTTCGTTTCGAGTTAAAATTTTTGCGATTTTCTTGCTGAATTTTTGCTATGTTTTCGCAAGCTTCTTTGCGGACATTTTCCCTATCTGCATCGACCTGGAGAATATATTCTGTGTCGAGGAACTCTCGCACCTCTAGTATGACATTTGTCCGCATTTCTACTCCTGTCAGCAGCCTAAATGGCGATATTTTCATGCTTCTAGGCGGCGTATTGTTCAATGTTTGTTGAACTATTTCGATATGTTTGTACCAGCTCTTTGGACTATCGAAGCATAATTTCGCTAACATTGGCATTATAATTCGGTGAATTCTCTCCACCTGCCCATTTCCTCTTGGAATGCCTGTTGATATTAACAAGTGTTGGATGCCTTCAGTTTCGCAATAATTTTTAAATGCAAGGGACGTAAAAGCGGTTCCTCTATCGGATACTATGCGTCTAGGATTACCAATGAGTGAAGATTGCCTTTTTAACTTATCAATAACCTCATCTGAACCTGTACTACGAGTCGGATGCAGCCACACAAATTTCGAGAAAGCATCGACAACTACAAATATGTACAATTTGCGCCTGTTGCCTGGTGAAGAGAATCTTCTAATAACAAACAAGAGACTCTGCTCAGCGCGTCAACGTGCTTCATTCTACTTCCTGATCGATGCTCAATCGTGTATGAAAAATCTTGTAGAAAAAGGGCCCAGCGAGATATTCTTAGCGGAACATCTGTTTTCCGTATGGTCATTGTGAAGGCATTGCAGTCTGTCACAATCTTGAATTGGATCCCTAGCAAATACACTCGCCACTTCTTCAGCGCAGATATTATCTATGGCCAGGACCTCAAGTTCGTACGAATGGTATCTTTCTTCAACTTTCGTAGTTTTGCGGCTCATGTACTGTACGGGGTGGTAAAGCTGGTCTTCACTATCCTTTTGCAAAAGAACTGCACCGTAGCCGTGCATCGACGCGTCCGTGTGGACTTCTGTAGTAGCTTTCGGATTGTAGAGTCTTAGCACTGGCGCATTTGATAATGCAATTTTCAGCTGTTGAAATGCTGCTATCGGGCTGTCTCCAAAACTAAAAGGTATACCCTGCCGCAACAAGTCAGAAAGAGGTTTAGCCACCTCCGCATAACCTTGTATAAAGCGCCGAAAATAAGAAGTCAAACCTAAGAATCGTTGCACACTTTTTTTATCGCTCGGTACTGGAAAGTTTTCTACTGCAAGAGTTTTTGCTGATGATGGCTTTATGGTGCCTTTTTCTACAACATACCCTAGAAAGTCTACCTTTTCCTGCAAAATTTGACTCTTCTTCCATTTGATTCTTAAATTGTATTCTGCCGCTCTACCCAAAACTATCCTAAGCTTAACTATGCCCTCTTTTTTTATCTACCGATGGAATAATAAGGTCATCCATATACGCGACCACAGTACCATTCTCAACCAAATCTCTAAATATTACGAAAATAAACCGCGAAAAAACAGCGGGAGAGTTACATATGCCGAAAGGAACGAAAAGAAATTCGTACTGGCCTTGATGGGTCACGAACGAAGTATATGTATTTTATTGAACTACTTTCGATCGGCACATGAAAAAAACCGTTTCTTAAGTCTAGCGTGGTGAATACGCGCGCATTCTGCAATTTCTCAACAAAGTCGTCCATCAATGGCATCGGGAAATTATCCTTTATGATTTTTTCGTTCAGACGACGGTAGTCACAACAAAGCCTTTTACTACCGTCCTTTTTGCTTACTAAAACGATAGGAGAAGCATATTCCGAAAAACTTGGTCGTATAATTCCGTCTTTAAGCCATTCTGATACCTGCCATCAATGGCATCGGGAAATTATCCTTTATGATTTTTTCGTTCAGACGACGGTAGTCACAACAAAGCCTTTTACTACCGTCCTTTTTGCTTACTAAAACGATAGGAGAAGCATATTCCGAAAAACTTGGTCGTATAATTCCGTCTTTAAGCCATTCTGATACCTGCTTGTTAACAAAGTGCCTATTAGAGTAGGACATTCGCCTAGGACCTTGGTAAACGGGATTGTCATCAAGCAATCAGATTTTCATCTTGATTGGAGATTCGCGTTGCTTAATAGGATTGTAACTTCCTATCAATGTACGTACTTCGTCGGCGTGTTCTTTGTTAAGATACGATAACGCCAGTTCGGATTCAACATCCACAACCGAATCCGCAGCTAAACACAAGTCTTTAAATTCGCGCATCAACTCAAGCTCATCATCTTCTTTTTCAGTGTCAACCTGTGAATTGCCTTTATGCTTTTCTTTGAAACTTACCGTGTCCTCGGATATCACCAAGTCCACCTGCCTTAAGACATCGTTACCGATGATAGCTTGATAAATTATGTCGCTTTCGCGAACTGCGTGAAAAGTTATGTCAAGTTCGATGTTATCTACTAAAAATTTCAAAGTGCAACTGCCCATAGTATATATAACACTATCACCTATTCCCTCCAACCGATGCTTTTTGCCGGTCAACTCGACTTCGCCCATCATCATCAAAACGTCATACCGCATCAAACACAAGTCACACCCCGTATCTAACAACGCCGAAAATGTGAAATAATTGTACTGTAAATCTTTAAAAACTACGCATCCCATTGACCTGACTCGCTCTGTAATGCCTAACGTATTTATTTTAGGTTTTTCCTCCTTAACCTGAGCCTTATTTTTCGGGCACTTTGCGGCTTGATGGCCTGGCCTACCACATCCGTAGCAAACGGACTCTTTATGCGGACAATTTGAGATTGGATGCCCTATCGACCCGCATCGATAACATCGTCTTGAACTGTTACTAAATGAACTTTGTGAAACCTTGTACCTACTTTGATCGAATTGCTGCCAGGTTGACGCCCGGATCTCACCTTCTCGTAGATGACGATTTGATCTTTTAATTCTTGAATTGTCTTGGCTTGGTATAAATTGCTTTTGTTAGACCTAGTGCCTGGAATCCCTTCGACAAAATATTCCACTAAACTTTTGTCATCCAAATCTATAGCCTAACCAATCTCCATTAAGGAGTACAGATATTCGCGATAATCTTCATTATGGCGCTTACGACGAGACTTGAGTAGACGGTGTACATCAACAGAGGCAACCGATGTGCCAAATTCAATTTTAAGTGAACGCTTTAGTGAGCTATAATCTGTCACACCGCGTTGGCTTCGCACCTTCAAAAGTTGTTTGCTATAAATGTACTTCTGTAGCTCGTCCCACTGTACTGCGACTGCCTTTTCCTCGAAAACCTGTAGCCATTCCTCGACAGTAGTGTAACCTGAACCACTAAAATTTAGCATTGAGTTTTCAATGTCACGCAAGGTGAAAGCCGGCCGCCCACCACTACCTGCTACCTGTGTAACACAACTTTGCACTGACGCACTTTCAATATCTCAACCGTCATCTTCACTTACGGTCAGGCCAAAATGTTCGCATAGTCTGTCCCGGAGAGTAGCTTTACGTCCCACTGTAGAAAGATTTAAACCCACTAATTTTTCTTTGAGTTCGGTAACAGTCATTGAAAAAATCTGTTGTCGGCCCATTTTATGATAATATACAAAGTTCTTAAAATAAGTAGATATAATTCAAAATTTTATACACTAATATTATTACAAAGTGTAAATTTTCAATTTCAATTTCAACTGCTTCACAAAGTTGGGTTTAAACTTAAATTAAATTACCAAACATTCTACAAGCTTAATTTAAAAGTTTGATTGCAGTTAACAAATTTTTCAATTTTTGCTTTGAACTTAGTTAGTTTCTTACTTTTCTGAAAATTTCTCTTAAATTTTAATTTTAATTTCCATCACAAAATTTTATGCATATCTTGCTTTAAATTACTTATTAAATTACAGTTTTCCTGTATATTTATCTTTAAATTTAGTTCCAATTTCAAACATATGCGAATTCAATTAATTACTATTTAATTTTTTCAGTTCTACAATTTTCTACAGGATTTAGTAGTCACTGCCACCTGTTCCTGCTGTTGTCTTACTGTACAGCTTTCTGCTATTACTTTCCGCTCAGCTGCTGTTATGATGTTGTCACTCTGCTATTCAACCCACACGGCTGTTCTCTGCTGATATGTCAAATGCCGAAAATTTTCACTTGCAGCGATATACTGCCCAACGATATCACACTGCAAACGCTTTTGGTTAGATGACTGTGTTGCTTTGTCAGAAAATGCTGCCACTGCACACCCAAAACTCTGTTGCTTATTTTAAGTTCTGTTGTTTCCTGCTCTACTCACACTATTTCTTCAACGTCGGATGCTGCCGCGCTGTTACTTCACCAACGACCGTGAAGTTCCTGCGCCCTCCGCTACTCCTTCACCAAGAAGCTTTCGTACACTCTTACAGCTCTAGCGCTATCTGTTATAGTTGCTGCATTCAGTCACTTTACCAAAGCCTGTAAAGTGCTATCACCTTCTACTACTGTTTCACCAATCAACACTTCTGCTGCTTACTCTACTGTTCGGCAACAGAAAGCTTGGTTTTCTCACACTCACTCTTTGCTGTATTTTGCACTGCATATGCTGCTGCTGTGTACTTTGCTCCTCGCTTTTAAGTAACAGCTCTCACACGATTGCTCCTAGTTGATGTTAATATTCGTCGATTAACAGAATCCTCTATTAACTAAACTTCGACAGTTGTGCTGTTCGCTGCTTCAACCACGATGTCTGCTCTATTTGCTGCCTTACTCAGCATGACTGCGCTTTTCGCTGCGTCAACCACGACTGCGCTGTTTTGTGGCGTCACCGGTGTTTAACGAACTTAACGGTTTCCTCGATGGCGTGATACAGCTTGGTGGCTGTACACGGAGCCAAATGAAACGTTTGCTCGAAACACAACGCTCGGCAATTTTAAAGATGCAAAATTATGCTGCTTTTCTGCGCCTCGGCTTGTCGCTTCACAAAGAAGCTGTACACTTATACACTGATGCGCTCGCAACTTAGCGTCACACATAGGCTGTACGGCACTTTTGCACTAGCTGCTCGGGCGACGCTGCGCTGCTATGTACATCAAAACGCCAACTGTTGATTCTGCGCGTTTTTACGGTCGCACACTATCGACTGTAGCTGTTCTGCTGCGCACAGGCTTAAATTTAACGGCTTCGATTAACGTCGCCTGATACACATTTACCGGGGCTAACGGTTTCCCAAGTAACGCCGTTGGTATGGACTGTACGCGAAGAACTAACGCACGGACAGACAGACAGATATCTGCACATACGAGCGAATATTTGCTATCAGTTATAACGTATACGTTTTCGGTTTATTTTACTTTACGAAATGTTAACAGGAGACTTACAACTGAAATCGTCCCGCTGGCACACACAACCGAATTTTTTTTTGACATTACGTTTACCACTTAAAGTTTTGTTCAATACGCGTAGCCGTAGGGATGTTAATTTACCGCATCCCACTTCACTGACACCATTTGTGGGTTTTTATTGAACAGTCGAACAATTTTAGTTTAATTATAAAAATACTTTATTATAGAGTAACTTCAATTACATATGTAAGTGTATACGGGTTTTTACACTAAACTTATTAATTTAAGTAATTTAGCGGTCTGTCGTTGTCCGTGGTTGCGCGTTAATGGGCCGTTTACATAGAACTTTCCTCGCTTTGCTTGACAGTTCGAAATTGAAAAACAAAGCGTGAGGCGTAGAAGGTCAGCTACATAGAACGCTTTGACAGTTTCTGCGTTAGTAGTTTGTTATGAGTTGCGATTTGTGTTTGTTCAGAGTGTTTTGTTTAAAGATAGAATAAAAAAATGTATTTTACTGATATGATGGAAGTAGTAGTAGTTATGCTACTAATGTTTGAAATTCGCAAGTGTCTGTAGTTTGTATACGCACGCCAAAATAAAAATGAAATGGAAATGATAACAGCTGATTGCCAAAGCGTACAAAAGTTGAGAGTTGCCCATAATTTTGCTTCGCTTTGCTTTGCTCTACTTTTCTCGCCTTGTATATAGCAGGACTCATATAACATCAAGTATTGAACTTATCTGTCAAAGCGAAACTCTGAAGCAAAGCAAAGCAAAAGTCCTATGTGAACGGCCCTTAACTGCCCTGTTCGTCTATTTGTACTTCGTTTCGTTCTCTCCCTTTACCAGTTGTTCAGGGTTGTATTTGATCGTATAAGTTATGTCTTAGATTCTGTTCACACTTTCCCACATATATGTAGATGCATATTATTTATTTAGAATACTTACATATATATAATTTATATGCATGATTAAGCGTATTTAGTATGCCTACAAATAATAAATTGAAAAATAAAAATAATAAATAAAAAATGCCTCAGAGTGGAAATTGAGCTCCGGCCAAAGTTAGATTTCAAGTTACATGCTAAAACTGAACCAGCAAAGCCACAGCAAGCGTTGCAATGTGCTCGCTTAAAGGGCTAATTATTCAAATCTCTACTCGTAAGCATTTGGACAAAAAACTCGAAAATCTTATAGAAAAATGCCAGCAATTTGTTAAACTACGTTGCCAAAATGCAATATTGTCTGATATTGCGATGTTGAGACTTTTCAATGACCGTCGATGGTTTGTAAAATTGAAGATTTTAGCATTTTTGTGTTCGTCGCGAAAAGATTGTTGAGGGGAAATTTGCGTGCGCGGGGAGATGAAATGCTCCCGTTTATAAATGAACGGCATTTGTTTTTAAGAATACGCGCGTGCGTTTATGAATGCATTTGTTGTTGTGGTATGTAGTATCAGATTTTTAGATTATTGGCGCCACAGCTGCAGCTGCGGTTCTGATTGCGCTGGGATTTGATTTAGTCAAGGCTGAATTTATGCACATGCACCTTATGTGCATATGTACATGTGCAGTATGTATGTATGTATGTGTATGTACTTATGTAGTATGTGTGCATGTATATGTATGCATATGAATTTACGTATTTAAATGCATATAGATGTTTGCATATATACACACTTGATGACATTTTAGTTACATGTTCATTCAAATGTAGTTATATATGTACATATGTACGTATGGATGTAGTATTCTCTAGTATCAAGTATACATACATATGTATGTACTATGTATACTAGTGTAAGAATTGCAAAAAAAAGTAAAAAAAACGCGTGGCCAGGTTTCGAATTCGCGCAAAACGAAAGCATAAATAATATTGTGGTTTTTCCAAGACAAATTTTTGATACAAATGAACAAATTTGTAATATACTGTGTACATATCTATATATGTATGTATATGTATGCAGATCGCATAATTTTCACATCTACAGAAAAACGAAATAAACACACGAAACCAAATAAAATATCAAATAGGAAGCAAACTCATAGTAATATTGTTTACTATATAAACACACATAAACATTTTATTAATGCATGTTTGTAAGTAATAAAATTCATATGCTTGGATATTTTAATATTTCACCTTTTTCATTTTTAAAAATATTCGTGATGTCATGATAAAAATACCATATTATGCTTATATTTCTCCTGAAAAATTTTAAAAAATTAATTATTATTAATTTCATGTTTTGTAAAAACAATGCCCATATACACTTGTAATATTGTTAAAATTTGTAACATATTACATTTCGTCATCTCTTAATTTTTAATAATATTTTTGATGTTGCATGCAAGTAAAAATACATACTACATTATGCTTAAATTAAATGATTTAAAGCTAATAAATAATATTGATTTACGCCACATTTATGTCTTTAAAGAAATTTTTGCTGAAAATTTTATGAAAAATTATGAAAAATGTATACACTTACAACATTATTAATACTTTTTAATTTTGCGCACACATTCATTTGCAATTTAATTTTAATTATATTTAAAATATTTTTTCTTATTTTAATAACTTTTCCAATTTTTTTTTTAAATTTGAAAATATGATTTTCATTGTTTATTAATCCACATTTTGTAAGAACATTTCCATAAACATCTGCAACTTATCAACATTTCAGCAACAATTTGCATAGAAAAAAATGTTAATTCACATTTTTCATCCCTGTTAACTCGCTGGCGAATCTTAAATTTAGCAGCTCTGGATTTCTTACCCGAAACTGTTCAGATTTCATTTTGCTTCGAACCAAAATTTGCACCTCTTTATTGTTTGATTGCCAAAACTTTTCAACTCTGTTAAGAAGTAACAAAATGTTCTACCTAAGTCGTTTGCACCTTCTCATTGTTTGAAGTTCTCTGAATACACTTCCTACTGCTTTTTAATCAATCTGCTTCTTTTCCTGTCACTTCCACCTTTTTTTACATTATAGTTTTTTAAATCTCTACAAAATAGTAAGAAGTCATCGAGTTTTAGCAATTGATAATTTTTTACTGCAGGGAAGGAAAGACAAACCATCCCTTTACGCTCAGATACGTTGACACAACAAATTAAGCACATGTGCATACCCACATACATATGTAAACGTGTATGCGTATATACTTATGTAAATCTGCTTTATGCTACTGGCTCCGGCAGCAAATAACGTAGATTACAAAGAAGTTGCATACCATTTGACTTTTGCTGATTGATATTAGAGTCTATTTAGACCCAATTGGGTTCTATATGTGGTAAATTGGACGAAACGCCATGAAACTTCTTTGCATGAAGAGGGAAAGATCAATAAATACGAAAATTGCAATACACGTTTAATAGTAGATATAACTAAAAAGTACGAAATAAATAATAGTTTAAAAAACTTAAAAACACGCTTTATTGGTAGATAGAACTAAGAAGCAGAAAATGATGTTTAAAATGTTTAAATTGATCGAAGGACTTCAGGATCATATCTTAATTAGTGGATTGTTCGAATATTTAATAATTTTTTGTGTCCATATTTTGCTTTTGAGGCGTTACTTAGTGAAATTGCCCTTCTTGAATTATTTGTATGGGTTTTTTTGCAATGTGTTAAATACAAGGCAATAGCTGTCGATTAATTCCCAACACGTGGCATGAATCTCGAAATTTCCGCCTTGGCTCTTATTATTAAGTGATGCGATATTGGTTAGAACGTCTTTTGCCGCTTTACAATTTTCTACCATTGTGAAGGGCGATCACCATCTTATTGGCCAGTCTAAAAGAGACATCTTCAATTGCTTTAATTAAAAAATAGCTCGATATCCATTTGTTGGGCTTCTTATATGTATGTTTTTTCAAGTTACGGCATGTTAATAAATACTTTTGTCATAGCTGAGGATTTTACAACACCGAGGTCTTAAAGTTCGATTTTTTTGATAGATTAATAATTTGCGTAATCTGCTTCATTTCCCTCCAATTCTCAAAATACAGTATTTTATTTGCTTTGAGCTTATTTGGGCCATTACCGAACGTAACTGACACTAGCTGTTAAAATAGTAAAGTATGTAAATGGGCCGAATTTAATTAAATAAGATGAATATAATTTTCAGTGACAAGACCAATATATGATCTCAGTAGTTGCTTCTTGTTAATCTTTCTTCTCTTTTTTCTTCTTTCTCTTCTTTTATTTTCTTTTTGCGTGTAACTTTCGATAAAAAACTATGTAAAGAAGTTTTGTCACTATTTGCGAACCCCTTTGCTTATTTGCCGCTAGCCCGAATGTAAAATTCAGTAGTGTCGTGATCGTTCAAGAAAAGGGGTGCAAACTGCGGTTAGTATTTTTGTAGTGTTTGCAATCCCATGTAATTTTATTTACCACATTTTTAATTTCGTAAATTTTATTCCTTAAAAATTTTGGCGCCAGGATATCCGGCGCTATCATATTTAACCAGCATTGATTTCATGGTCCGTTCGCAGAGAAAAGGTTTAAATTGAAGTTTACTTTGCACCTGAAGTATAGTCTGTTAAAAAACATGAATAAAGTTCTCGATTTCACTTTTAAAAAATCGTATAGACTGCAAGAACTGAACTTTATTCATTTGAAAAAAATAAATAAATAAATAAAATAAAAATAACGAGTGTGTTGTGTTATAAGTGGCCGTTAGGTGGCATTGTTCGTTAGGCGAATTGTATTCCACTGTTGAGTTTTGAGAAATCTTTCTGCTTTTCGTTTATCTACATTAACAAAAATTGTTGGTGGGCATATGAGTTTAATTTTAAGTGTTTTTGTGTCATTCAAAATGGGTCATTCGTAAATTGTTTAGTAAAATACCTCGTCTAGATCTCGATCACGTAGTAAGTATATACAACCTTATGATTATAACCTTGTAGGTTAACCTATTAACCATTTATAAATATTAAACATTCTAAAGTTTCCATTATTGAATTTTTCTATGGGGTTTATTGTTTCAATTTATTTCTTTTCCATCTTCACTCCTATACTATTTATTTGGTTATTGTCTATTAATCAACAGTTGAACGCTGAAGTTTCGACAGTTTTGCAGTCAGAAATTCGCTCGTCTTCACATCCACTTACACTGCTAACGGCTTCGCATTCAGAAACTCGTATTCTACATCCGTCTAAATCAGCGGCATTTTCATAAATAGAAATTTCTTCGCCTTTTCAGCCATCTACGACTGAAAAACTCAATGAACCCGTAAGATCTAGGACTATTCAGTAACTTAACCTCACTTTTTCGGGTTCTCTATCACATAGTTGCCTTTAAAAGTAGTTGAAAATGGGGGGGATTTATGGCCCTTCCTTACTTGATCTTTAATACCGTTTCATAAATGGGAAATATTAATGGAACTTTTGACCCCATTTTTGATATATTTTCAATATGAAGGTGGGAAGATATGTATGTAACTTTTGCGTTTAAAAACACAAATATATTAAGATGTATGTACATACTACGTACATATGTATGCTCTGTATGCATGTTATAATACCAGCAATATTAATAATACTTCTCTGCAATTTGTGGTGTACGTCTTGATGTTGAGTGATCTTGCGCCGATTCCGAACGGCTGATGTATTTTGAGAGAATTTTTTCATGGTAGAAATACAATCGGAGGTTTTCCATTGCCTGCCGAGAGGCGATCACTATTAGAAAAATCTTTTCTATAATTTTTGATGTCACTTGTCTCTTCCAGGATTGAAACCGGGGACCCACCGAATGAAGCATACACACGCCACACACTCGGCTTCGGCTGATATAATATATTTGAACTATTAGTATAACATATAAAAAACGTTCTCCGTTTTTTCATCTGGATCATAAATGAACATAGAACTTGGAATGACAACTCTTGAACAGGCCACGTACATATACCTGTCCATGCGAAAAACACGGCTCCGCCAAATGTAATCCGCAAACTTGAGGTGTTTGTCCTTGCGCTTTATTGATAAACATGGCAAAGGATAAACGCCCTGCAAATTGCAAACGCTTGAATTCAATAACTTGGAATACGCGGAATGTGTGCAATTTAATTTTTTGCTTTGCCAGTCATAAATGTGGTTTCAATTAAATTTGCCCTCAATGATTTTACTGCCAATCTTGTGCCAATTAAATTTCCCAGTAATATAATTGATGAGTCGAAGAATGCGGTGGCATCCAGGCAGTTCCAATGAATTTAAAAATTTAATTAGATTATTCACTGCGTCATCTTTAATCATTGCGCAATCAACATTTTTGTAGGACGTAACTGCACCTGGTAATTTTCCTTGAATTTATGGCAATACCGTTTTTCGGTGCCAGTATTGTGCGTTTTCTCAACCAATCGTGATTCCTGATATTTTGAACAATACCTACGTAGCCAATAAATACAAGTTTTTTAAATAGATCGGTCCCTGGTCCGCTTCCCGAACAAAAGTACTCCGCATGTTAATCTAAAGCAAAAGCTACCCACGTACCAAATTTCATCCAAAAGGAACTATTGAAAAAGTACTATATGTGCCACTTCCCGGAGAAAAAGTATTTTGTATGTTAACCTAGGCGAAAAGCTGCGTACCAAATTTCAAGCAAATCGAATCATAAATAAGATTAATTCGAACGAGGTCATTTATAGATCTTCAAAATGCCACTCGTCCAATTTCGTGCAAACTTCACTAAAACCATCTATGTACATATATGCCGTAATATACTGTAAAATTGTTATCGAAATAGGTTCGGTGGTTCGTGAATTTAAAGTGATAATCAAAATATAACTTATTTTAATATATAATATGCATGCCTTTATTATTTGAACGTTTACACTATGCCGATCACTTCTGCATGTTCAGCTGAAGGAATATTCCAAGCAGTCCAATTTACATTCAATTCCATCTGATCTGTACTGACAGCCTATCCACAAATAATTTGCTGGTTAACGTTTAATGTTAACAGAACAAAGGCGAATGATTAAAATTATGTGGATCGCCGGCCACGTTGGCATCGTGATAAATGAGACTGCCAATGGCAGAGCAACTGTTACCTATTTTTCAGTCTGGATCAAATGCTGACATGCCTCTTCCGTTACCAACATAAATAGCCAACACACAGATGCAGGAATAGCGAAATTGTCATCATCATCACGCTAACTGCAAACCAGAAGGAAAAACCTATATGTATTAAAATTATGTGGATCGCCGGCGACGTTGGCATCGTGATAAATGAGGCTGCCAATGGCAGAACAACTGTTACATATTTTTCAGTCTGGATCAAATGCTGACATGCCTCTTCCGTTACCAACATAAATAGCCAACACACAGATGCAGGAATAGCGAAATTGTTATCATCACCACGCTAACTGCAAATCAGAAGGAAAACCCCCCAGTTTCTCCTACAACGTCTCCCGTAACGACATGAAACCCTTTACACGTCTCCGGATTGGACACACAGTAATCATATTTAGCCATTTTCTTAAGGGATATAATCAGCCACAGTGTCTATACTGTACTTTAAACACGCTTTCTATAGTACATGTTTTTAAGGAATGTCCACACCTGAACTAAATTAGAAAATAAGTTGAGTTTTGTAATATATGTAACTAAACAGATAAAAATTAATGGAGCTAAAGGTGGCCCGTAAACAAGTCGTACTTCTTAGACACTTAGAAATCCTGCAGTATAATTGTTAGTGTTGAAATTTGAAAAATAACCATTATTTGTAGTCTGTAAAAAATATGTATTTCAATTTATATATAAAATATTCTTATATGTATTTATGTAATATATGAAGATAGCTCGATATTTCAAATCTCAGTTGAAGCTTTTCTACATTTCAACAACGATTATATGTATGTGTTTTAATACTGGATATTTTGTCAAAGTACTCCCATGTGAAGTAAAATGTGAAAGGTATCTTAATATAAAAAATGATTAATTTGTTAAAAGTATTTATTAGTTTATGTAACGCTTATTGCTTGCAGCTTACAGGTGCATAAACTTACGGTTCTTTACTGCGATGAAAACGCTGGGGTCAATGCGGTCAAACTTTGGCTCAAAGTTCGACTATCCGTGAGACAATATCCTTTTTTATGCCTCACAATGCTGACAAATAACAAAAATACTCAAAATACGTTTGTTTCGTGAGCGAAAATACGGCATTCAAAACGACTTAGCACAGCCAAACAACGGTGTTAAATGCAGCAAAATCACTGGAATATGTTAGATAAAGGTTCAATACTGGGTGGTTATACCTTAGAACAACGCACAGGATTCGATGACCACTGGACTCAAAAGAGCACCGTTACTCGGTGGATTCAATGTGTCTCAAACCTACCGTTGCAGCCGCGAGTATCAAAACTATAAAAATAAACACTTAGCATTTGCAAACTCGCATCAACCTTCTTAAAATCTCTACTACTTAATTATAAAATGAAGACATTTTTTTGATAAATATAAGATAATATTGTAAATTATAGAACAATTTTCAAATTTACAAATTAAAGTCTCCACGAGAAAGTAAACAATTAAAAATAAATGTCAAAAACAAGGATGCTTGCTCGTACTTTTACGACGATGTACTGAAATGGAGTACTTTTAGTACCAATTTCTTTATATTTTGTGTTGGAAAAATAGCTTTCGTCAAAATTGCAATAAACACGTCGCTACTGACTATGTCACGCTATGACCTTGTCATAATTCCACGATGGTCTTGCATCAAATAAATCCAGTAACCCAGGCTATGTGCATTTCTGTTTTGCCATTTTCTTTTAATTTTATGAATTATTTAAAATGAAAACATCTTTTGCAGGTTCTTGCACAACAACGAAATGTTTGGTACAGTTAGTGGGGTAGGCCGATCTAAACAGGGTTAGATCGCCTTGGCCGGGTAAAACCCGGGCCGTTCCGGTACGTAGAACCGACTGTAATGGGAATGGTTAGTTAGTTAGTTGTTGTTGTTGTTGTTGTTGTTGTTGTTGTTGTTGTTGTTGTTGTAACATCACAAAATATTCCCCATAAAATTTAGGGGAATGTTGCTGAAGTGAGAGTCCTTGGCCGGATATATGCAAATCCGGTCGTTCCGGTATCGTAGAACCGACTGTCGTGGGAACGATGGTTAGTTAGTCTCTAGCTTCGCTTTGCCAAAGCTCTGTTAATGGAATTAGAGCCAACGTATTCGATGGCTTCCACATTATTGTCGAAAAAAGCGATTCGCTTAAAATTCTTTTGTTAATTAAAAAAATGCGTTTGACAAATTATTATTTTTTCTATTTATGGCGGAATGTCATAAACTTAACAATTCAACCGTCAATAATTGCTACGTTTATTTGCGTTTTCAACTCTGAGTGATGCCTAACCTTGCTGAACAATCAAATTCATCCAACTCTGAGCTAAATAGATAACCTGCTTTCTCGCAAGTGGACATTAGAGAAATCCCCAAAAAGCGATTTACACCTGAAATAGTGTTCGTAATGAACTTACAGTCATTTTCTATGACTTGATATTAAAACGGACGATCGATAGGATCAACAATTCCACAGTTTCCACGATGAGTTGGGAAACATTACAGAGTCACACAAGCGTTTATTAAGATTTTTTGAGTTTTACTGGAAAAAGATTGCCAGATCCCATCCTACCTGTTTTGGAAGCTTCGGGGATAGGCTGTAAGTACTTTATCGGTCAATGCCACGACGGTGCAAGTGCAATGAATTGAGAATTTTTCTATAGTACACCTTACATTCCGAAATACAAACTGTTTTCGCATTGTGCGGCTCATAGTTTCAACTTGGTCGTTAGAGCTATATGCTGAATTGTTCTGGTCAGAAATTCTCTAAGCCCAATCCAAAGTGTGTGTACACTTTTTTTAATTATGCTTAATTCGGGGGATCCCGGATTCAAATCCTAGCTCGGGCAAGTGACATCAAAAATTATAGAAAAGTTTTTTTTCTAATAGCGGTCGCCTCTCGCTAGGCAATGTCAAACCTGCAGACCTCGTAGTGTATTTCTGGCATGAAAAAAGCTTTTAGAGAAATCGTTTGCCGTTCGGAGTCGTAGTAAAACTGTTAGCCCCTCAATTTGGGCTACAAGATCAAGACACACACCACAAATTGTAGAAGTCAGGCTATGGGGCTAGTGCCAAATTATTGTTATTATTATTATTAACCGTTTTGTCGCACTGCAAGATGCTTTCTTTTAGAACGTCACGAATCAGTCAAAATTTGTCTCCCCTTATACAACCAGCAGTTATAGGCGCCATGGAAAACATCTCGAATACGTGATAGATTTAAAAACAACTGCCTTCGCTTTTCAGGTTTCGTTACAAGTGCTCGCTTCGATTAATTATATTATGAAAGCTGGCAGATGCAGCAAAGAATTAATTAATAGTCAGGAGAGAGGTGCAGAAAAATGTTTTAGCATGATCTTCCAAAAACTCTGCCAGTTGGAACCCAGACTCATCGGTGAATGTAGAGGCTAACGACATTGAAGATTACTATTTCGAATTTCATTTATGTATTTTTCCATCGAAAACTCCAACTCTAGATGTGGAAGTCTGCAAGTAATTATTTTAAAAATACTTTCCGATTTTGCATGTCGATTGCGCTGAAGTATTTTTCGAGGAAATAAAACTTTGCCGAAGACGGATTTTGGATAAAAATATCCACAATCATATTGATGTCTGCAAGGCAAATGCTTTCCATAATGTTCTTCAAATATTGTTTATAATGGCTGCTCTACCAGTAACGACTTCGACGATTGAACGCTTTGCGGTATACCATGAGTGAAAATCGACTAAACGCGGTGTCGCAAATTACAGAAACAGAAACAGGAATAGAATTCAGTATATTTTTGACATCAGCAGAAACAGCAACATAATTCAGAACATCAGCAACAGAAACAGAAAAAATTACTTTGGACTTATTTCTGTTGTTGGTGGCAGGAGCAATGCAAATACCAATATTTTACGGAATTGTACCCTGCTATTCGTGTTGTTAATATTATAAAGAATAACATACCTGTGCATCGAACGAAACACAAAAGACTGAATACCACTTCGATTTCTGTTTCTGTTCATTGTAGCTCCAACCCGAAAAGCAGCAACAGTCATATTCTGTTCCTGTTCATTTATTGCTTTCTTGAAATTTCAGTTCAAGGTCCCTTGGTCGTATATGAAAAAGGTCCACAGGGACCTTCTCACTCATCGAAGGGTTAAGAAAGACATAGCTACTGTGATTCACACTCACAAACGAAAAGAATTAAAAAATATTCACAACTTAAGTACACTTGCGGTCAATAAAAACGCTCCACCACTTTGGTAGACTATCTTCAGCTATATAACTGCAAATTTAAAAAAAAAACTTCTACTAGATTTAGTAAGCACAGAAAAATAAAATATTTTTTATGAAATTGGGTTGCACACTGTTCAGTTATAGTCATGTTTTGGTTGTGTATTTGGAAAGTTGTGCAAAATACCAAATAATCGGAAGAAAAAAACACGTGATCAAAAAATTCGCATATTGGCATTAGATGAAGAAAAGTTATCTTCTCGGCAAATAGCAGCTAGAATTAGTTGTAGCTATTCAACTCTTGTTCGCAGTCGCAGTTTATCAGTGAATACGATCGGTCGCTCTCTGACTTCTGTTACCAGTGTATTGTAATATTTATTTGCGCGTTCGCACATAGCCGACTTGCTACATTGTTGGTGCCTTTTTTCATTTCTTCTCTATACGTTATTAAATTTACACGCGGGATAAAAAACACTAACTACTTTTGAATTGGCCCATGAGGCCTTTAATTTCGGCGACAATGGGTTTGCCCTATTGTCTCCGACCCCTGGAGCAAAAAAAATGTCATCAGCGAAGACTTCCCAGAATTACCAGTGACAAAAAAAGACAACCCTAAATTTTTAATAATAAAATCTGCTGAAGAAAACAAACCACTTAACACTTCCTCGATTTTTGCTGTGCACAAAGCTCTACTTGCAATAAACAGTGAAATAAATTCCATTTCTCCTTTACGCGATGGCAGTCTCCTGATTCTCGTCAAAAATAAGGAAGTGGCAAACAAATTTCTAGCAGCAAAAACACTACCGGGCATGTGCCGCATCTCAAGTAAACTGCACGAAAATCTAAATTACGTGAAAGGCACAATTTATGCCCCATACCTCAATCAAGTGCCTGAAAATGAAATAATAGAAGGTTTAAAAGAGTACAACGTTGACAATGTTCATAAATTCACGCGCATGATTGAAGGAACTGTCAAACCGTCTGGAGTTCACCTTCTGTCATTTGACAGCTATTTCTTGCCGGAAAAAATGAAAATAGCATGGGAAATAACTACTGTACGACCATACTTTCCAAACCCGATGCACTGTAAAATATGTCAGAAATTCGGGCATACAAAGAATTTTTGCAAAAACCCTCCTTCCTGCGACACATGCAATCTACCACCGCATCTACCTGAAACCTCTTGTACCCGACTGTCATGCGCGAACTGCTCCGGGCAACATGCAGCCTCGTCCAACACCTGTCATCAAGCAAAAGCCGTCCTAAAAATTAAAACAGAAAAAAAATGTACAATGCGCGACGCCCACAAAATTTACACAAATCTGAACCAGTCTAATACATTAAATCCATTATCATTCGCCAACAAAGTCAAAGAAAATTAAAATAAAACAACATCTGAAAAAACAATCATCACAAACCCCGTTTTACCCAACAATAACGCCATATCAAAAACTTCTGAAAAAAATAAAAGCACATTTACCGACATAGCAATAAAACCTACTAATTTCGAGAGCAAAACTCAACCACTAGAAAATAAAAACCTACAAATAAAAAAACCTGTTTTGGATGCAACAACACTGGACAATCTCCTAACGTCCCTTGAGCAAAAAGTGAAAAATGAAACAAATGCACAAGCTGCAAACCTTCCAATGGACATAGACACGACTATCGCTACAGCAAATGGAACAAAGAAAACTGAAGAAAAACATTATAGAAGTTCACTTAGTTGACAATACACCATAATTATTGCTACATAGTATATTTATTAATATTTACGCTCAATAATGCCTTTAAGAATAATACAATGGAATCTAAGAGGTTATCTTAATAATTTTAATGAGCTAGAAGAGATAATTAAACATTTTCAGCCCCATATAATAGCTCTTCAAGAGACACATTTCCCTTTTGCTACAAATAATATAGTAATTCCCAAAACATATACTGGTTATTTTCATAACAACAACAATAATAGCTATGCAAAACAAGGAGTTGCAGTCTTAATTAAGACCAACATTCCACATGTACATGCAACATATTCTAATTATTATCCAAGCTATCTTAGTTGATTTAAATTCTCCTTTTACAATAATTAATTCGTATATCCCACCAAAACAAAATTTTTGCGCTAAAGATTTGAGCGAGGGGTTATAACTGAAGATGTAATTTTGTCGAAAAACCTGTTTGTGCTCAACAACGGCTCGCCAACACATCTGTCCACCCATAACACATTTACACACGTTGACATAACAATGTTTGCATCGTTGTTAAGTCCAAAATTTTCGTGGAAAGTTTTAAGTGATTTGTACGGTAGCGATAATTTTCCTATAATAATTGAATTTCACAACGATTTTCGTTCGTCATATATCAAGAAAACACCGAAATTTCTAACAGACCTAGCAGACTGGCCGCTCTTTCAGCCTCATTACTCTAACCAATTCCGTTGTTGGTATTCCACAAACGTTCACCAAATTGCTGCCAATATAACAAAGGCTATACGATTCGAAGCAATAAATCGATACCTCAGAGCAACCCGAACGCGTTAAAAGCACGCACTCCGTGGTGGAACAAAGAACTTAGTATACTGCAAACAAATAAACAAACTCGTTGGCTAACATTCAAACGTTCGTGCTCTATGATGAATTTAATTAAGTACAAAAAAGCAAACGCGATATTCAAACGAGCAGTCAAAGATGCAAAACGTAAATCTATTGGTGAGTTCACTTCAAACATTGGGCCAGCTTCCTCACCAAAGAAGATATGGGCTGACATAAAAGCCCTCACTGGCACGCCACCTACTCCGATTGTAGCCTTACGGAAAAACAGCTCCCTGTTGACCTCAGCCTATGAAATAGCCGATACCTTTGCCCTAGCATGGTCGAATTATACCGAAGACTAACTTTTCTACCGATTATATAACCAAAAGCTATTCTCCGTCGGAAGTTTATTCCCCGCAAAAGTCTCACCTGACGCAAGTAAACTAGAGGTAAATTTATCATTTTTAAAGTTTGACCTCGCAATTCAGCATTCGAAAGGCAAGACCCCAGGTATTGATAGAATTTCATATCCAATGATTCGGAATCTTCCGGTTATGACGAAACAAACCCTGTTATCTTTATACAATTTAATATTAATAAAGGGTCAATTTCCCCACACTTGGCTATCTGCATTTATCATTCCTATCCCTAAACCGGGCAAACCCCAGGACCAAATCTAAGGCTACCGTCCAATCTCTCTCCTATCCTGCTTGAGTAAGATTTTCGAGAAGATGCTTGCAAAAAGGTTTCTTTGGTTTCTATTAAAAAATAAACTAATAAGTCATAACCAAACGGCTTTTAAAAAGAATCATGGAACGATCGATGCGCTGCTTAGAATACAGCATTTCATTGCTGATACGCTTGTAACAAAAAATCACGTAACAGTGCTAGCCACAGACTTTGAAAAGGCATTCGACCGCATTGGCGTTCGCATCGTTTTAGAACAGCTAAAACTCTGGAAGGTTGGTAAGACAATATTCCAGATAGTAAAATCTTTCATGGTCGGGAGGAACTTTAAAGTGAAGGTGAACGGTGTACTCTCCAAATCCTACCAGCAGAATAATGGCGTTCCACAAAGATCACCTTTATCTGTTGCATTTGAGCAAATAAATCAGTTTATCATGTCTAGTGTTAGACATAAAAATGTATAACTGAGCGTATACGCAGATGATGCAATATTTTACACCAAGAACAAATACATAGTTAGAACTCAAGACACCATTTCAAAACTGTTAACGAACATAAAAAAATGGAGTTCAAAATCCGGAGCCAATTTGGCATACGAAAAGTGTAAAATATTGCACATCTGCCGCAAACATAATTGTAAACCGATTAACGTAAATGTAGAAAATACTGATATTGGAAAAGTAAATAGCCTTAAGATCTTAGGTTTAACTTTTGACTTCAAATATTCTTTTAAAGAGCATTGTGTACAATTAAGAAAAAGTCTATCTACTAGGCTTAATATAGTGAAATATTTATCTTCGGAATATCTCTGTATTCATAATAACACATTAGTAGACATTACACGACCACTTATCCTTGCAAAGATAGACTACGGACTCACAGTTTATGGATGGTGTGCCATCTCACATCTACGGCTTCTTCATGCACCTTACCACACAGCTATCCGCCGCAGCTTAAATGCTTTTCCTACGACTCCCGTGAAGTGCATTCTGGCAGAAGCTGCGCTGCCAACAATTATTGAGAGACGTAACTTAAATTTGCATAGACTAGTTCCACAACTGTTTAACACTAAAAACAAGATTTTGTTTAACGCCTTCAAGTTAGCTGCCAGTCACAGTCGCCACTTTTCAATAAAATCCACAATTAGATTCTGTCTGGCTTTATGTAAAGAATTAGATCTAAAAATACCTTTGTCTTGTAACAAAACTAGCTGTCAGGCTCAATGGCTTCTGCAGTCCCGGTCTCTAAACAGTCAATTTTGCGAGTATCAAAGAACGATTACTAGTAACGATATATTTAAACAACTATTTGTGGAACAGTTAAATCAAAAAGAGCTAGTTAATTGGATTCCAATATTTACGGACGGTTCAAAAACCATGCACAGTGCATCTTTTGCTGTTGTTCATCAGGACGGAACACAAATTACGGTCGGATGTGTACCTTTGCACTATTCAATATTCACTATAGAAGCGATGGCAATAAAAAAAGCAACTGAATTCTGTATCGGTAATAACGGAAAATATGTCATATGCACAGATAGTATGTCAGTCTTAGCAGCGATTTCCAATATCTACAACGACATCTCGATTATCCAGCAAATAAGAGACTTGATCATAAAATATCAGAATAAGCTCAAAATTATTTGGGTGCCTGGTCACAAGGGCATTCCTGGAAATGAGTTTGCCGATAAAGCTGTTAAGGATGCCAACTTATCACCGGTGTTAACATTTACCACATCGTCCACTACAGACTTGAACAACTACATACATATATAAGCACTGGCATAATTCAAAAATCTTGGATTGGTCACAGTATCAACATAATTACACCACAATCAACCCAAATTGCAAAAAAACCATCTATCATTCTAGCCTCTCCAGGCGGGAAATTAGCGCATTCGTTCGCCTTCGGCTTGGGCACACGAAAATTTCTCATGCACATATTCTTCGTGGGGCAAGTGCAGACACCTGTCCATTTTGCCAAGCGTACCCATCTGTGAAACACATCCTCGATCAATGCCCAGCCTTAGCCACAACACGAACACTAACTTTCGATTCCTCACTTCCTTCTACACTACTAAAGGAGACTAACACCGCGAATGTAAAAACCATATACAAATACATAAAAGACACTAACTTAAGTATTAATATATGATTAAAACATTCAAACAGTCAATTAAGATTATTTGTATCATAGATATAAATAAATTAATCAAAGCACCTAAGGCCTGAGTAGCTAGCGTGCTTGTTATGGTAGCTTTTAATATTTTATATTATTCTATCAATAAATAATAATAATAATAACTCTTGTTCGTCTTTTACAAACAAAAAAGAGAATAGTGATGTGTTGGAGAGTAAAAAGGGATCATGTCGTTCTCGAAAGTCACCTGAGAGAACAGACAGCATACTGCGGCGGATAAGTTTAAGCGACCGCTTTAAAAGTGCCCTTTCTATGAGGGCGGAGATGCAAAATTTTCACCAAGTGGATTTAAGTTTATATGGAAAACGCACTGCTAAAAACCACTATTAACACAAAAAATGAATGTTGCACGAATTTCTTGGGCTTTAGTACCAAAATTGGGATCAAAATGATTGGCAGCAGATTATGTGGTCTGACGAAAGGAAATTTAATTTGGTAAGCTCACAAAATTTGCTTTACTTGCGCCATTCAGGTGACGAGAGGGTCCAGGATAATTGTGTAGTAAAGAAAGTTAAGTTTCATCAAAGTCAAATGATTTGGGGCTAGTTTTCATACCATGTTTTGGAGGCCCCAAATGTTGATGGAATAATGAATGCACAAAACTATGCGACGGTGGTTAACAATTTTTTAGTACCCGCAATTTATTCTTCTACGGATCGGCTAATCTTCCAGGATGACTAAGCGTCATGCCATCGTGCAAAATGGGTAAGTATTGATTGGAAACAAATCTTGTATAAAACATCTATACAATATTGGTGTATATGATCCTATTCAGCCCGAATTTTTATTTTGAGTTGGCCAATACATTTAATGATCTAGGGATTCAACGCTTGGATTGGCCTGGAAACTCACCAGATTTAAACCCTATTAAGCACTTATGGCACATAATGAAGTGTGAAGTTGCTAGACAGAAGCCAACAAATAAAAGTCAATTGGTTTGGTATGGTCCCGTTATAAGGAAATCAATTAAGGTCATAGTTCAAGAATTAAGGCAGTTATTGAGGCTAAAGCAGGAACGACTTTATTAGGAAAGCCTTTTGTGAAGTCTATATTTCTACCGTTAGTGGTGAAAATGATTTAGTCGCTTTAAGTTAACTTCACATTGTTTTCTTTTAATTAATCATGAATATCATCGGATGTGCATTTTTGTTAATTTTTTTTAAATTAATTGGCTATTCCTTATAAGAACCATTTTCGAGAAACATTTTTGCGGATAACTAATTTACACTAATATTCTAACTTTATAAACAAATTTCTCATGTGATCTTATTTCAATTATATTTGGTGGTGCGTTTTTATTGACCGCAAGTGTATGTGTACTTGGATTTGTCTTTCATTACTGACTCCGAATTCATAGTAACTGTTCGTATGAGAGACGGATACATAATATATAAGTAATATATAATATGTATTGATCATATCGTAAACGTTCCATTTGGGTCAAAATTCTATGCAGAAATTATAAACCAGCGAAATAACCTTTACGAATTTTATATGATTACCTTAAAAAAGAACATTATACATTTCAATTAGCGCATATTAGTGTTATATTTGCAGACATGTTCATTATTTATTTAAAAATATTAATTACTTTTTTTAGACTCGAATAAAAAACATGGGAAACCAGGGACATTTAGCAATACAAAGAGAGATGACATTCAATCCAATGCATGGGGAAACCAAAAAAAAGGGAAGCATATGTCGGACAGTTATTCGAATATTAATAAAGTAAGTTAAATTTATTTATACAAGAAATGCTTCATTCTTATATAATCCCCATTATTAGTCCATTAGAACGGAAAATATGTACGCATCGGCTAAATTTGATAGCACTGCAATTATAAATGTTCCAGTCGAAGAAAAGAAAACAATTGGGCCATCTCCAACTTCTGCACCTAAAAAGACGACTTGGGCTTCAATAGCTTCACAACCAGCAAAGTTGACTTCAAGGGTAGTGAACAGTTTTAAAATTTCGTAACTTTATATTGATTATCAACGATAATATGATTTTAGACTAATCTTTCAACATTAAGTAATAAAAAAAAAGGTCCTGGTATGCCTCCACCACCAATGGTACCAGGAAGGCATAACCTGGACGTAAATACATGGGAGTTGCCAAATAACAATCCTCCGCCAGTACCGTCACCTACTCCATTGACTGATAAATCATTTGCAGAAGTTAATCCTAATTATACATCTGGAATCGGATGTGATTATGAAATAGAGGTGCACACAGATAGAAGTCACAAAGGCACTCAGTCTAGTAGCGAAGAAAATAAAGCGAACTACAATAAAAGTAATTATGGACGTACGCGAACTTCGCCTATCGGAAATTCACGCAAAAACTGGTCTACCCAACATTTTGAACACAACAACAGGGGGCATGGGGACGCAAATGTAGCTCATAGACGTTCCGATGACAATATTGCAAACTGTGGTCATCAAACTCGATTCACTGATCGCAGGAACAACTATACTCATCTGGAAACCGAAACTCTAGGCCATGATAGCGGGGAACAGGTACTGAATCAAACTTTAAATGTTGAGCAGCTAATCCCGGCATCTTCAAACGCTGTGCTGGAAAAATTGCATGACAAAAACAACTACAATCCCTTAGAAATTGACTTGGATATTGCAGCTTCAGCAAGGTATGCCAAATTTTCCTTATTATTAATAGAAATGAATTGTGTAAAGCTCTTCTCCAGGTTTTTTGTTATTAAATCGTATTCAGAAGATGATATTCATCGGAGCATAAAATATGAAATCTGGTGTTCTACTGATCATGGCAACAAGCGTTTAGACGATGCGTTTAAAGAACGTAAAAAGGAGGGTGGGCGAATACTTCTCTTCTTCTCTGTAAATGGTTCCGCCCATTTTTGTGGAATGGCTCAAATGATAACAGCTGTCGATTACAATTCCACATCCAGCGTTTGGTCCCAAGATAAGTGGAAGGGTAAATTTAAAGTGAAATGGATTTATGTTAAAGATGTTCCCAACACCAAACTAAGACATATTCGTCTAGAGAACAACGGCAATAAATCTGTTACTAATTCACGCGATACTCAAGAGGTGCCGAATGCCAAAGGTATCGAAGTTCTTCAGATATTCCACCGCTATAAACATTCTACGTCCATTTTCGATGATTTTTATCATTACGAAAAAAAACAGGAAGAGGAAGTTTCAAAAAAGTATGATAATTTATCAATGACATCACCCATAACTAGGCATCACAGTCGCCAAAGTGACGACCGAGATAGAGAAAGAGATAGTCGCGGAATAGGCGGGTCTCAAAAATATTTCATTGGTAGTAATACTAGCTTTCGTGATCGTAATAATTCATATCGTGGAAATTTTCATAATAGCTTCAACGAACAACGTCGAAATGAAAGTCATAGAATGGGCTTAGCTCCAGATTCGCAACTAAAGGAAAGAGATGATAGAACTGATACTAACATAGATAGAGATAATGAGTGTGGAAGTAGACATGGACATCAATTTGATTATACTCACCGTCCGAAACACCTTAGGGAACGTGAGTTTAGTGAAAAAGAAACAAAATTCAGGACATCATTCAAAGAGATGTTTAAAGTAAGATAATATAACAGTAAATATGTATTAATAACAAAGATTTTATTTTCAGCAGGACAACGAATATGAGTACTAATATAGGATGTTCAAAAAGCTGACTATAAAACATATTAAATATGCAGTTATTTTTCGGAGATAAACAGTAGTGAGATGGTGAAAATAATCTAAACAATATATTACAAAGAGTTCATTTATGTTGTTATCTTTATGTTGATTTCCGCTGAAAAGCAAGCCTTGTAAATATTTTGTCAACCATTTTGCCGGTTAAGTATCAGTCCATTGTTTACATACATAGATCCAAGGCTTGTACACACGTCATTCCATAGAGTTACACGGTAATTAATAGAAAACTTAATAATATGACGTACATTCACATATTCATGTATATAAATTATTTTGAAGTAAACATTATTTTTACGCATCCGTTATTTGCGAATATTGCAACATAAAAAATAAAATCCTGCGCCGTCAAATTTCAAGACTAATCTTCAATAAAGAACTTAAAGAATTTGTCACATATTTAATTAGGGACAATGGATCAATGATACTTAAAGCTAATTAATACGTTATTTACAATAGCACGAGGAATCGCAGTCATGACAGATGCTTATTTTTTTATTTGTTTTTTTATAAATAACACTACGTAACAAAATTAAAAAGTCGCGTAATATGGATTGTAGCGAATATTGTGGGCCTAGTTGAGTGATAAAATCGCGCGTGTTCTGCATTTTACTTCCGAGCAAAATCACGAATGAACATGACTGTATTTTAAAAAATTAAGAATTATTAAGAAATTATTAGCATAGTTTAATTTTCAAAGGAACTTTCTGTCGTACAGTTGTCACATTATAAATAAAGGGGTATGAAATTTTAGAATATTGTATTATAAAAAGAACCTTAAAATGTAGTCAAAATAAAAACAATCAATTAAACCTCAAAATTTATTAAGTTTGCGGTAATAGTTCAGTGTTTTTAATACGCCGCGGTAAATTATATGTATATCGTTATAAGCGTTCTCTTTGTGGCAACATATAAAACTTAAAGATCGATTCAGAAATTTTAAAGTTATGGGCAAAAATTCTTTAAGGCGGCCGAAAAACGGGTTTGGCCCTCAATCCCGATTTCAGGGTGTATTTGGGATTATGAGTACACAGTTATTCATTACTCAACTAGGCCCATAATATGTGATATGCGGCATACCTAGTTAATTTTCCCTGTTAAGCAGTGTAATTGTTGTTTTTGTAACAACATAAAACATTCCCCATAAAATTTTGGAGAATGCAGCTGAAGTGACAGTACATGACCGGATATAAATCCGGGTCGCTCCGGTATCGTAGGACCGACTATCGTGCGAACGAACAGTAATTAACCACTGCTGCCTCATAGATCATGGGATTTAATTTTTTTGCGTGCGAAGGTATATCTGAAATATCAGGTAATAGTATAACATTATTTTTGATATTTTCGTGTTTTGTTCATAAATTTGTTAAATAAAAAATATATTTTGATTTGGTTTTAGGCAACTACCCCCGATTTTTTGGAATTGGTTTACTAGTTTTGTCGGGCCTTTTATTTGGGGCTTTTGACAATATTTTTGAACAGTGAAATGGTGTTATCATATTTACATCTATTAAATATACATACCCCAATAACATGATGCCCCCAATACCATTAAAACCTACAGAAAATACTCAAACAACTGCGTTCCTATAACTACAGGGGGTTTCAATAGGGACGCTAAAAAAGTAGACCGATAGTGACAGCAAACGACGCCATATTTTTTCCCGCTCTTTTGACATTTCTCTTCAGTAAGGTTTGCCATTTCATCATGGAAAGATATACGATCCAACAACGAGTCGAAATTATTAAAATTTACTACCGAAATTCGGAGTCAATGGCCTCAACTTTAAGAGCGCTACGCCCAATTTATGGTCGTTGTTGTTGTTGTTGTTGTAGCGGCTAGTCGCGCCCCGTAAAGAGCGGATTCACCCATGGTCGTTGTCGTCAAACTCATCTAGGGGGAGGCCCAGGAAACGTGCAGTTTCGACAGGGTTGGACCAGAGGGAGAGGGGGGTTAGATGAGTGGGTTTGAGAGGGCATGTGAATAGGTGGTTGGTGTCGTGCGGAGAATCTCCACATGCCGGACATGTGTTGGGTATGTCGGGGTTGATTCTGGATAAGTAGGAGTTGAGCCTGCTACAGTATCCAGATCGTAGTTGTGCCAGAGTGACGCGCGACTCGCGGGGCAGCAGGGACTCCTCATCTGCTACAGGTGGTGGTTGGGCTCCGATGACTGCATTTGCCTGGCGGGAGTCAATGATGTTCGTGACTGTGTCTCTGTGGATGTTGCTTAGGACCCGCCGGTACGCCTCCGGATCCAGCGGTTGTGTGATGAGTGGCTGGATCTCGTCCTTTAGTTCTAGTAGATGTCTTCTAATGTGCCTGGGGGGCAGTTCCACGGCAAGCAGGTGACCGTTTGGATGCCCCGAGCGGTGACATCCAGCAAGGAACTGCTTGCTGAGCATGAGGTTGTGCTCCTTAACTCGGAGCACATTGACCTCTTGGTGGAGATGCTCCTCAGGCGACATCAGAAGACATCCCGTCACCGTGCGGAGTGCGGCGTTCTGGCAGGTCTGCAGCTTCGTCCATTGTGTCCTGCTGGTTCCCGGCGACCAAACTGGCGCAGCGTAGTTTATTACCGGCCGGCCAATCGCCTTGTATGTTGCCAACAACGTTTCTTTGTCTTTGCCCCAAGAGCTGCCGGCGAGCGACTTGAGGACATTGTTGCGGCTCTGTACTCTATTGGCGATTGCGGTAGTGTGCGCGGAGAAGGAGAGCAGGCTGTCGAAAGTCACCCCCAGAATCTTCGGGTGGTTAACCGTCGGAATGGGGGTGCCATCGATGTGGATGTTAAGATCCAGCCTGACCTCCTTCGTCCAGGTGGTAAAAAGGGTCGCCGAGGACTAGGCAGGGGACAGCGCCAGGTTTCTGCTAGTGAAAAATTGGGCAAGATCCGAGAGATATCCGTTCACTTTCAAACACAGATCATCAATTGCATTGCCGGTTGCCATTATCGAGCAATCATCAGCATAGGAGACAATCGTGACTCCCTCTGGCGGTTGAGGGAGCTTGGAGATGTAGTGATTAAACAGTAATGGGGACAGGACGCCACCCTGCGGTACCCCTTGTTTAATCCTCCTTGGTTTCGATGTTGTGTCTCTAAACCATACCGATGATTGACGACCACACAGGTAATTCGCGGTCCACCGTTTCAGTCCCTGCGGGAGAGTTGATGATTCCACGTCAGCTAGTAGCGTGGAGTGGCTAACTGTGTCGAAAGCTTTCGACAGATCCAACGCTACTAGGACGGTTCTCTCGCAGGGGCGGTTTTGGTTAAGACCACGGTTCACCTATGTGTTTATGGCATTAAGTGCTGTTGTTGTGCTGTGCACTTTCCGGAAGCCATGTTGATGCTTAGCTGACCCAAGGTGGTATGTATAGTACGGGAGGAGTAGGGCCTCAAGTGTCTTTACCACAGGTGAAAGCAGGGAAATCGGCCGATAGGAATCACCCTTGTCGGCCGGTTTCCCTGGTTTCAGTAGTGGGACCACCTTCCCAACCTTCCAGATGTCTGGAATGATGAGGGTGGCCATAGACAAATTGAGGATCCCGGTGAGGAACTCAACTCCCGCGGGGCCTAAATTCTTCAGCATCAACACGCTTAGCCCGTCAGGGCCAATGGCCTTGGAGGCTTTCGCCTTCCCGATGACCTCCTTTACCTCGCCACAAGTGAAGGTAAGAGGCGCGCTGTTGTTCGGTAATTTGCGTAGCCTCCTGGTCACCTTCCGCTTGGTCCTATCCCCCGAAGGATGCAGTATAAACTGTCGGCTAAAATAGCTCGCGCATCTCTTCGGGTCCGACGAGGCACGATCCCCGAATGAAATTTCCACTCGGTCGTCGTGCTTCGTCGGGTTGGATAAGGACTTCACGGTAGACCAAAGCTTACCAACACCCGTGACCAGATTACAGGACTTCAGATGCTCCTCCCACTTGTTCCGCTTGTGTTGGTCAACCAGCCTCCGAATCGCCACGTTTAAATCCTGAATGTTAGGATTACGGGGATCGGAGCGGCGAAGGTGGTCGCGTTCGTTCGCTAGAGCGGCCGCTTCAGCCGGGAAGTTGGGACGGATCTCAGGGATCCTCCCTGCCGGAATGAAGCGGGCCGCAGCTGACGCAACCACCTTGCGGAACTTATGTTCGCCTTTTCGAACGTCGGTGGGAGCGGGAAGAGACCTGAAGGCATTTTCGGTGAACTCCGCGAACCTGACCCAGTCAGCCTTTTTAAAGTTGATATAGGTCCGATGGTCCGCGGAGACAAAGTCAGCAGGTCTGTCAATCGAGATGATTATAGGTAGGTGGTCTGATGCAAGCGATAGCATAGGTCGCCACGTTATGCTATTTATCAGACCTGCGCTAGCTATCGTTAGGTCAGGCGAGCTGCTGCAACTACCCATAATCCTGGTGGGGGCATCATCATTCATCGTGCAGAATGTCGAATCGTCTATCTGCTCTGCCAAATCGTTTCCCCTACGATCAGCTGGTAGGCTTGAATGCCAGAGATCGTGGTGCGCATTAAAGTCACCTACTACCAATCGGTTTTCACCTCTGAGGAGCGCACCTATGTCAGGGTGATATCCTGCCGGGCAGCAGGTGACAGGGGGTATATAAATATTAAATATTTCGAGCTCGACATCGCCTGACCGGACAGCTATTCCTTGACATTCTAAGGTAGTGTCCCTGCGGTCGATGTCTTCTTCAATAAGACGATACTGCACTGTGTGATGGGTGATGAATGCTAAGCCACCACCATTACCTCGCTCGCGATCCTTACGATGCACATTGTAGCCGTTGCAACTCAACAGAGTTGAGTTGCTGTGCAGTTTCGTTTCTTGGATCGCAGCTATTGACAGATTATGCCGACTCATAAAGTCGGTTATCTCCTCAATCTTGCCCTGCAGCCCATTGTAGTTCAGCTGAAGGAGTCTCGTTTGCCTCGGTAGAGTCGTCGCGGAGAGGGGTGTGAGGGAAGGGTGATGTTGCCCACCTGGACCCTGCTGCACATGCAATGGCACGTTGGGCTGCCTTATGGTGTTGTTTGGCAGCGCCGCCACTGGCGCGTGCGGTTGCGAGGCTCTACAACAGGGAGCCAGGTAGTCACCCGACCATTCACGTGTGGTGCGCAGGCCAGAACACACTCGAAAGTGACACCAGCCTTGGCACGAATTGCACCTGACTGATGCCGCATTCCGGTATATCCTAGCCTGACACACGGAACAGACTGTGTGGGGTACCAGGAGCTGCTGGTTATTCCCCACACGGGGGGCGGAGCTAGGTTGGGGGGGGGGGGGGAGCGACCATGTTGTTGTGTGCTCCTGCGAACCGTAGAGGTTCTGCCGGTGCTAGGCACCGGTGCACTAGGTGCAACTAGGGGAGCCGTAGAGGCTATGGGCGCCATAGGGCGCGAACAACATGGGGCCACATAGTTTGTGGACCACTCCTTGTGGGTCTTAAGGCCTGAGCAGACCTTAAGATGGCTCCATCCGTCGCACGAATTACACCTTACCGAAGTGGAGTTCGGATGGAGCTTTTTCTGGCAAACGCAGCAAAAATAGGTTTCTGGACCAGGGTTTGACTCGATGCCAGCCCTGACCAGAAGGAGGTGAAGCCACCCTGCTGCAAGGAGTTGCTCCAGGAGAGACAGCCAACTTATGGGGTAGGCCGATCTAAACAGGGTTAGATCGCCGAAACAACAGTCCTTGGCCGGGTGAAACCCGGGTCATTCCGGTACGTAGAACCGACTGTCGTGGGAATGGACGTCGTCATTTCTGGCTGAATGGCTTTGTCAATAAGCAAAATATGCGTTATTGGACAGGCCACAACCCACACGTACTCCATGAGTCAACATTGCATCCCGAAAAAATTACGGTTTGATGAACTTCGTAAGAATATCGAACGTGAAATTACAGCAGTATCGGCCGATTTATGAATGTATGATTCAAAACCGTCGAAAATTGGGCTTAGCGTCTGGACTTCTGCAAGCGTGCCCGTGGTGCCCATCCAAAAGAAATTGAGTTCCATACATAATGGCATCGAATATACTTTCACAGGAATAAAGAATTTAATTCAAATCCCAACCCGTTTTTGTTTTATATAAAAAAACTTTTCTGCGTTCCTATTGCATGACCCGATAGATACATCATGAATATTACACAAAAACATTTTTGGAGCACAAGAGCAAAATTCTAGCTGATATCACTTCTTTTACGGATGGTTCCGGCATCGGCTTACACGGTAATAGAACAACAATCCAATTCATCCTCATACAGCAAAATAAGGTAATCGCTTCTACCAACACTTGCTGGGATATTCAAATGCAGAACTCGTAGCAATCAAATTCGTGGTTGAGCATGTAGCAATGTATGACAAGACATGCACTTATATGCTCGGAAGGCCTTAGTATGGTCAAATCACTCTACCAAAACACTGAATCGCAGATGTTCCTTCTAGATAGAGTCTTATACTTCATACACATATGTACATATAGCTAAGGAAGCTATCCAAATGGCCTTTATAATGGAGGTACCGTTTTTAAGTGCCATAATCAATAATTTTATCAAAACAGAAACTAATAACACAAAGAGCATACTATGGTCGTCTTCAACCTTTTTTTGTTTTTGTTTTTAAGAACACACACCAAGGAACTAAAGATACCACACACGACAGTGGGTGCTACCGGTATCGTAGCGCGCCCGATTTATATCCGGCCAAGGACTGTCACTTCAGCAACATTTCCCATAAGTTTATGAGAAGACTGTATAATTTCAGGAAGTCGTCACACAAGCCTTCAATTAACACTCTACTGCAGTAGCGATAACTGTACTAAAATCATCAACAAAGCCCTAAAAACACAACTTATTACACCAAGTATACATAATTTTAATTTAAATAGCCATCTCGGGAGCATTGTGGCCTCAGAGTCCGGTCCCCGTATGTAAAATAAATAAAAAAGTATTTAAAAACAGCTAAAATCGAATTTTTTTTCATAACTTTTTGTTTATTACTCGATTCAAAAGTGTGATATCAAGGGAAATTCATATAAGGTGGTGTTATAAATACAACTACAAATTTCCTATCTGTTTTGTTATTGCTTCTGCGTAAGAGTTGTCAAAATTTAAATACATTTTGTTTGTGATTTTACGGCTTTTGAAAGCTCATACGCAAAATCAAAAACAAAATACATGTAGGTGAATAAAAAAAAATCTAAAATCATTGCCTCCGGAGGCTTATAGTTTTTACAAAATTTCTATTTATTTTATTATTGTTTCTGGGTAAGAGTTGTCAAAATTTACATACATTTTGTTTTTGATTTTACGGCTTTTGAAAGCTCATACGCAAAAGCAAAAACAAAATACATGTAGGTGAATAAAAAAAAATCTAAAATCATTGCCTCCGGAGGCTTATAGTTTTTACAAAATTTCTATTTATTTTATTATTGTTTCTGGGTAAGAGTTGTCAAAATTTACATACATTTTGTTTTTGATTTTACGGCTTTTGAAAGCTCATACGCAAAAGCAAAAACAAAATACATGTAGGTGAATAAAAAAAAAATCTAAAATCATTGCCTCCGGAGGCTTATAGTTTTTAAGCTGTTCGTTGTTAAAGTTGCAAAAATTGTCGAAGTTAACCTCATTTTTTTCCTTTGTTGTTGAATTGAAATGAAATTCAGTGGTGCCCCACGTTACGAAAAAAAGTCGAAAACAAATTTATAAAAGCAAGAACAAATAAGCCCTTTTGCATTGCCAGTTGTTGTTGTTGTTGTAACAGCATAAAACATTCCCCATAAAATTTTGGGGAATGCTGCTGAAGTGACAGTCCTTGGCCGGATATACTTAGATTCGGGTCGTTCCGGTGCCGTAGAACCGACTGTCGTGGGAACGTGCATTGCAAGTCTTCGGCCGCGCTTAAAAAAACATAACTCTGTTCAGTCCAACTGCGGTTACGCTATCCACAGTATTTTTGTGCAGAACACCTTTTTGCGTTGGAGGCCTTCGGCCGGGCTTTAAAAAAATAACCATAGGCGGTCCAACTCAGGCTACGCCATCCACAGTATTTTTACAAAAAAGTGCATATTCCAATCGTAATTTCTGTTAAACGAATGTTCGGAAATTACAGTGGGTCCCGTTGATTGTGGAACTGAATGTCCTTGCCTTCGGAAGCCTATAGTTTTTAAGGTATTCGTTGTTAAAGTTGCGAAAATTGTAAAATTTAACCTCACTTTTTCCTTGGTGTTGAATTGAACTGAAATTCAGTGCTGCTACTCAGTACGAAAAAAAGTCGAAAACAAATTCATGAAAACAAGAATTTGAATTTTGAAGGATCTGGCATCACCAGTATCGCGACCATTTTTCAGCAATTGTGTGCTTACGATTATTGGAGAATAACAATAGGTTTGGAAAATAATGTTGAAAGGATGAATTCTTACACATTTTGTAAGAAAATAAGTGCGAATAAAGTTATATACGCATGAAAGGTCATGTACAAGTAAAATTAATTGATGTTTAATGCAGTGTTTATATTAAAATTTTGTAAAATAAATTTAGAAATTTCAACAACAAATAACTTTCAAACTATTACTATTTTTGCCCAAAATGTTATAAATATCGGCCAGTGAGCACCTACCCAACAGCCAATGCTTCCTTATTGGAAAGCCGACCATATATTTTTATCAGCTGTCATAATTACGTACAAGTTGCAAGCAAATTGAGTAAATAAAAGTTAAATACAAATATGACTACGACGGAGTTATGGACCGTTTACATAGAACTTTCCTCGCTTTGCTCGGCAGTTCGAACTTTAACAACAAAGCGTGAGGCGGAGAAGGTCAGCTACATAGAACGCTTTGACAGTTTCTGCGTTAGTAGTTTGTTATGAGTTGCGATTTGTGTTTGTTGAGAGTGTTTTGTTTAAAGATAGAATAAAAAAATGAATTTTACTGATATGATGGAAGTAGTAGTAGTTATGCTACTATTGTTTGAAATTCGCGAGTGTCTAAAGTGTGTATACACACGCCAAAATAAAAATAAAATGGAAATGATAACAGCTGATTGCCAAAGCGTACAAAAGTTGAGAGTTGCCCATAATTTTGCTTCGCTTTGCTTTGTTCTACTTTTCTTGCCTTGTATTTAGCAGGACTCATATAACATCATGTATTGAACTTATCTGTCCAAGCGAAACTCTGAAGCAAAGCAAAGGAAAAGTCCTATGTGAACGGGCTTTTATGGTTCGGCGATAGTTCAGAGGAGGAGGATGAAAGTTTACTGGAATTGGCAAGAATTAGTAAACCCTTTAGAAATTAATTTCACGGCGTAAGGGTACTATTTCAAAGAGGGCTTTATATGTATTGATCACATTTATGAATATTGCTTACATATTTAAATAAAAGAAACTTTCGACTATTTAAGGAGGCGTCTGTGGATTTGCTGTCCACTATATATGTAAGTAGAAGAGTCGCTGCAGCAATGTACACGAGACAAATCAATACCAAAAATCTTGAAATTGGCATCAGTGCTACGACTTTGGGCTTAGGGATGCAGATACCAAAACTTCAATATATTTCTTAAGGAATAATATGCTAATTTAATTAACCATAATCCACTTTGCTGTCGTTCTAACATGTGGTTCCAAACAATTTAGCTCCAACGAGAAGTATTCAAATTTTTTTGCAGCTTTAACCTTTCTGCAAACACCTTCTGCGAATTCAAGATATTATTTTATCAATTAAACCAGCCTTTCCGGTTTTTGTTTCGTATTTACGGCTTTAGGCCTGCATAAAAGCAAAATTCTGTTCGATTGAAAATTCGATGCGCAACGAAAATTTCGGCAGGGTTACACAGTTCATAATATGAATTTGAAATTCGACGTTCGATAACCAACGAAGATCGAAGATCGAATGCAGTTCATAATTAGGGTCTTTATTTTTAATAACTTTGTATAAAACCACGGCTTCTATTCAAACATCATCAGATTGCAGCGCTCAGCTTACCTATGAAGTCAACACCCACAATTACTCCGCTTCAACGGTTCATAAGTGGAATTTTGTTAATAAAAAGGTAAATACGTTGCGATTTTCTGAAATTGGTTGGACAGAGTTACACAAATTTGTAACAGCCCTGAGCGAAAACTGGGTGCACCTTTTTCATTAAAAGCGAATGTTAAACTAGAACTCCTCACCAGTATTTTCAAGCCTTGTGGTTTAAGAAATTATTCAGGTTTTAGAATTTGGCAACCATAAACGATAATTTCGAGGCTATTTATTCGTAAAACTGAACAAACGGAAATAAATTTAAAAAATGTGGAATTTTCTTCACCGAATGAAAGATTTTCATCAGTTTGCCGTTTTTCGTTCGTAGGGCTCTTGTACTAAACTGCAAAGCATAGAACATAGAACCTGTCGGCTAATGGGCAGATAAACAGCTGACAAGGGAAAAGGCGGCCTACCAGACTCAAATACCGAAATAACCACTAGAATGAGTGGGGGCACCACTTGGATTGAAAAAGAGAGCGAATGTTTATTTGCTAAGACACCCTAAGATTCGTATTAAAATATTTAAAAAAAAAACAGGTGTATTGTTTTGAACGATAATGGGACCGGTTCTTTGTAACCTAGTCGCAATAGAACTCTAGGTAGGATAACGAATTGCATACAAAGCAACAACACTAACTCGGAAAAATATGCGAGTTGAGCCAACTCGGTAAAATGATATCCGACCTGAGATGTAGCGTTGGGAAGTGAAAAAACTTCGCTATTGTGAATGAGCCGGAAGAAAATACAGGGGAAATTTCAGTTTAAGACCTTATTGGTTTTTATTTGCATAATATTTTAAATATACAACTAAATCAACAAGAAATTTGGCATCACAGCTAATTTCCGTTCTTAAATAACACTAAACCAAGCGTATTTTCATGAAAGATCCTAACAGGGTTGCTTTTGTAATTAAAGGAAGTTTTATCCGATTTTGAACGTTCTTTTGCAAGTCGGGTGCAATAAAACGGGGCCAATAAAGAAAGAATGCAATTATTGCGTTTATTTAAAAAAATGCCATTAACAATATCGTTTAAAAGTTCCTTTTTGACACAACTGGATACACATAGCTTTACTTTTAAATGTTTCTTAAATGCATACATATGTATGTATACGTAATATATAAATATATGTTGCTATATATATGTATATGTAAAACTATTATATCGGCATTATTAGGTGAGGAAAGCGGATACATTTCTTTGAACCCATATTTTTTTGATATTTGTACGAAACCCTATATAATCTTCTCGGTTTTATATTTTATTACATTTACGTTCCTTCAATTTCAACGGAAGTACGAAAACTGTAAAATCCCCTGAAAATTATTTGGAAATTGCCCTTATTCATTGGAAAAAGTTATAAAAAATGTGGATTTCGACGGCGCTTTCACGAAGAAAGGAGTTTCGTATCTATTTATCTTTGCTAAACTGTTTAGAGCTCTGTCGATTTTCTTCTGCTTTGCTCTACACTTTCAGTGCGTTCATTGAACAGAACTGAAAGTGCACACAAAAGTGTAGATAATTTTCAGTAATTTATCGATTAAAAAATGTGAATCCGGTGAGAACAAATCCTATTTCAAAAATTTTTAATTAGTTTATTGTATTGTACTACTACTTAAAGAATACATCCACATATCAAAAGCTCTGTTAGTTTTGTTGTCAAGTTCGAAACAGTTGTTTGTCACTAGAGTCTGGAACGCCTGGGAAAAGTTAAACATTTTGTCTGGTCGGGTTGGTTGTACGATAATGCACCACTTGCCTTAATATGCAAACCAATGGGAATTTTCCAATGAAACTATGTAGGAATGCTCTATTAATGTTCCTTTCACTAAAATTATCATTTAACAACATCAGAGCAATACATAACTTAAGTTAGCTGCTGGTAATTTGTATGCGTTTGATTTTTTTTCATAAATTTTCATATATGAAAGATTTGTGATACATTCTCATTAATTTGTCTTTATTTTTACTTGATTAATTTTATTGCTTAACGATAAAAATCGCGTTTACAAATTTTTTCGCATTTCATTTTCAAGCATTGTGAATGAATACAAGTGAAATCTTCTAAACTAAAGATGGCGACGGCTGATATTAAATGTCACAAATGGCCTTGATCAATTGTCACAGAATTTCGCTCAGTGAATGACACAAGAATGGTGAAGGTTGCTACATCAGCTGTGCCGAATGTTTACGTCTATGGGCTAGGATTTTTGCGCGCTTCATTCGGTAGGCCCCTGGTTCAAATCCAGGACAAGTAACATCAAAAAATTATAGAAAAGTTTTTTCCACTAGTGTTCGCCCCTCGGCCGGCAATGGCAATCCTTTGAGTGTGTTTCTGCCATGAAACTTCTCACAAAAAAAAAATTCCCCATTCAGAATCGGCGTAAAACTGTAGGCAATGGCAATCCTCTGAGTGTGTTTCTGCCATGAAACTTCTCACAAAAAAAAAATTTCCCATTCAGAATCGGCGTAAAACTGTAGGTCCCTCAATTTGTGTTACAGCATCAAGACGCACACCTAAAGTTGTAGGAGAAGTTCGGCCAAAATCGCTAAGCGGTTATAGCGCCAATTAAGTAAGTAAGTATCTCAAAACCTCATTATTTCGGGGCTGGTTCATCACTACACCTACTACCACCACTACTTCTACTACTACTACTAGGTTAGGTTAGGTTACTGTGGTAGCTCTCGAAGTGGGAACTCACTTAGACATAGTAGGAGTCCATTGTGATGCCACTTGTTTTACGAACGGTAACGTGAATCGGAAAAATCAGGAAAAATTAACCTGAGAAACGTTGCGTACCCCGAATGAAGTCCCGCAAATTACCAATCTCCACCCCAGAAAGCTCTTCTGGAGTCCTAAAGAAGTACGAGCCTAGGTACTTGAATCTCAGTCTCGCAAAGGCAGGGCATCTCAGCAGAAAATGAAAAGATGAATCCACCTTATCCTCCTTCATACAGCTGCGGCAGAAAGCGTCAGAGACTATCTTCAGCCTAACCGCATGAATACCCAACGGACAATGCCCAGTCAAAACACCTACGAGGGTCGAGAGTTGCCGCTTAGTAAGCGACCTCAGCTCCTTTGAGCGCCCACGATCCACCCTCGGTTAGAGGGTACTTGCAATTCTGCATGTCGTGGCAGTTTCCCAGCGCTCGCTGAGACGACATAGAGCCCATCTGTCCAGGAGAAGTCCGTAGGCAGCCAAAAGAGCCCCCACCCTCTCCCTGCATGGAGAAATGAATTCCAGGGTACCCTGCCGAGCGACCTCATCAGCCATGCAGTTCCCTGCAATGTCACTATGGCCCGGAACCAAAAATAGTCTAACGTCGAGATACTCTGAGGTGGCTGCGAGAGAAGTCAGGCACTCCCTGACAAGTTTTGATCTCACCATTAGCGATCCTAAGGCCTTAATAGCGGCCTGACAATCCGAATTAATGTTAGCCCGTCTAGAAGGTATTACACTGGTTAGTAGCCAATCGGCTGCCTCATTGATTGTGGCCACCTCTGCCTGAAACACACTACAATAGTCCGGAAGCCTAAATTTGCGGCTGGGGTAGAGCTCCTTGCGGAAGATCCGCCCACTAGAATGCCCAAAGGCCGAGCTGAATCTGTATCCATTGCAACCTAGCCGGGCTGCGGCACGGGCTGCTGCAACCTTGCCTGCAATGTCTACAGGTAACACATTAAGCATAACATTGAGCACGAGAGTGGGTGTGGTTCTAAGCGTTCCACTGATCCCAATGAGCGCGGACCGCTGCACCCGCTCTAGCTGCTTAACCTTCGATACTCTACATAGCGAGTTCCACCAGACCACCACTTCATAAAACATTATAGGCCTAATTATAGACTCATAAAGCCAGTAGTTTACCTTGAGAGAGAGGCGTCATCTCTTACCCATAGAACCCCGGCAAGAGTACGCCGCAGCCGAAGCCCTTTTCACCCTTTCTTCAATATTTGGCCCCCAGGAGAGCTTCCTGTCCAGAATCAGACCTAGATACTTCACCTGGTCAGAAATCACCAGCGGGACGCCACCTATTGAAGGGGGATGGGAATCCGGTGCATTGTACCTCCTGGTAAATAAAAGAAGCTCTGTCTTGCTAGGATTGATCGCGAGCCCACACCCAGCAGACCATTTTAAAATCAAGTTAAGGTGACCCTGCATGATATCAAAAAGGGTGCTCAAAAACTTACGCCTGACAATGAGAGCAACCTCGTCGGCATAGGCAATAACCGTGCAGCCTTCCCTTTCCAGCTCCTTTAGGACGCCATTGATAACAACTACCCAAAGGAGTCGGGAGAGAACCCCTCCTTGCGGAGTGCCTCTACTCACCCTTCGTTGAATGGAGGCGCTGCCCTACTCCGCCACGACAGTGCTGTCCCAGAGAAGGTGGTTGACGAGCCTTACAAAACCCGGTTCAACCCCAAGCTCCGCCAGGGATCCGAATATTGCCTGTGGCTGAATGTTATTGAAGGCACTTTCTATATCCAGAAAGGCACCGACTGCAAAGTCTTTGTGTTCAAGAGACTCTTCAATAACATTAACAACCGTATGCAGGGCTGTTTCCACAGACCTGCCCTTCGAGTAAGCATGCTGAACTCGCGACAATCGCTCCCGCTGTATCTCCTCCCTTATATGAAGATCAATCAGTCTCTCCAGGGTCTTCAAAAGAAAAGAAGAGAGTCTGATAGGTCTAAAGTCCTTTGGAGATACATGAGAGCTCTTGCCAGCCTTGGGAATAAACGTAACCCTCACATTCCTCCCAAGTCTGGGATTGTAGCGCCTTCTTATGCAGCTTGCGTAAATAGGCGCCACATGGCCCAGGATTACTGGGGAAATGGAAATCGAATAATAGTTTGAGCGAGTCGTCCTCGCTGCTCATCGCCCAATTTTCCAAGTCGTCCCTGAGACTTCCTAAGGGGACGGGAGCCTTCGCGGGCACCTAACCTAGAGGACTCGTGGCAGCCTTCAACGTTTTCGCAGAAGCTTGGGGGACGAGCATCGCCCAGGGAGAATTGAATATACCTATGATCAGAGAAGGAGTGATCATTGAGAACTCTTCAGTTCGAGATACGGGATAACAATTCAGACGAAACCAGGGCAAGGTCCAAGACCTCCTCCCTCACCGAAGTTACAAACATAGGGTCGCTCCCCCTATTACAAATAGACAAATTTTCGCTAAGAATAAAATCAAAGAGAGATTCATTCAGTGATTCAGAGTATTCCTCAGCAGCACTGGAGGTAGTTCCATCTCAATTACCAGCCGTTTTTTCCTATTACCCGACTCATCTAGCCCCTTTTTGTCGACAACCCAAGTGGGATTATTATACGGGGACCTTGATGGGCGGATTATGCCATTTTTCAACAATTCTTTTACCTCGTTGTTCACGAAGTCAGACACACCCATTGGATGTGGGTAAAGTTTTGAATAAATTGGATTATTGTCTTCAGTGCGTATTGTTGCTACGACTGAAGTGTTAAACGGTAGTATTTCACCGGCGTCGGTGAATGCTTTCATTCTTTTCTTTATCATATTTACGAACTGGTGTTTAATTGAACTTGGTACTGCAATGTCTTCAGCCTTAGTGAAATTGACATCATCACACCTATAGTACTGGATGCTCTCAGACATGGAGCTATACATTATTTTATTCGCCTTTAAGTCCAGGGACGCGCCTACCTCTGTTAAGAGATCAAAGCCTATAATCCCGTCGCACAATGACAAGGTTTCTAATAGGAAGAACGGTGACGTTTTTCCGAATATATTTATAAAACACTTTTCGTTTATTTTGTTGGAGCCGTGGATGGAGCTCACAGTAAAAGGGGTTCCGACCGGAGTCACACCTTTAAGCTCCTTTACGGGTTTAATGTAATTCTTGGCCGCCCCAGTGTCGATTAAAAATTTTAGATTTTTCCCTAACAATGTCCGCTCGACAAACGGTAACCGGGACCGTTGCCTAAAAAATTCACACAGTCACTTTCGTACCCAGGTTCATTTTCATCATCTACTTCTGCTACGGCTTCGGCCGCCGCTTTATGGTAGTCCGGTTTAGTTGGTTCACTACCCTGCTGGGTTATATTGTTCACCCTTTGGCGTTGCCGACCTGATACTCGTTCTGAAAAGTTCGGTCCTTTGTTTCCGCGGTTATTTAGATTTGGAGTTCTTTGTGACTCCCTTGACTGTCTAAACTTTGATGAGGAAGGATCTACCTCCATTGGTTCGACCCTATCTTGGCCCCCCGTCTCTTTTGGTTTCCCTTGCCCTCGGGTAAAATATGGATTTTTGTTCACTACTCCAGTCTGCACTATCTTTTGTTCACTTGTCCTATTCTGATGCCGGTTTAGCGACCATTGCGGATCGGGCCTGTAAACTTTTTCTTCCACAGATCTGGCGTAGTTCGCTGCGAACGTATAACGTTCGTGATTGGCCTCGACGTCCTGAGCTAACGCTAAGGCTGACGGTAAGTCTTGCGGTTTAGCCGCGAACAACACATCTGTTAAATTCCTCCTCAGGCCGGAAATGAACACACGTAGTGCGTCGTTCCGGTACTTGGTGTTCATGCAAGCTGCCATGTGTCTGTCGTACGTCATTATCGATTTGTTTGTTAACAATGTAAATTTTTTCTCTACCTCGTCGTAGTATTGAAGTATAGTCAAGTTCCCTTGCCTGAGGCAGCCTAATTCTTGTTCGATAAGATGGATTGGCCTCTTATCTGCATACGTGAAGTCTAGTCTACTTATTATCGCCCGAAAGTTTAACACGGTGTTGAACGAAGATAAAACCGCGTCGGCCGACCCTCGAACTTTATTCCTTATGATCGATACGGCCTGGTGGTGTCGCGAACTACCATCGAAAGCTTCAAAAATTTTGTAAGCAGCGTGTGCTGCCTGCCGCCATGACACATAGTTCTCCTGGGCACCACTGAATTCTGGTAACGATTTTACCGCATCTAAAGATTCACTGCATACTGTGCCGTTAAGGCCTATTTCTTGGAAGACCTCTACTTCAGGGATGGAAATGTTAGTCTTCTTTAGCTGCCTAGTCATTTCCTCTAACTTCTTGTCCATCTCCTGCTTATGGCTAGCGAGCATGCTGTTCCATGCTGCTTCTCTGCCAACTATCTGGGTTTCCCTTTGCGCCAGTGCATTGCTCACTGCTGCGCTTACTATCTCCTGAATTTCTGCAACCTGCATGTTTGCTTCTACGTTTGGTTCGTCGTTAACTTTTAGCTTTTCAAAAGCTTTCAACAAGTCGTCGTCTATTTCTGACATCAACGTCCTGCCCTGTTGTGGGAGTCTTTATTTCTACTTACAATTTCAAATTGGCAAGGATCAGAACTATTAGGAGCACTGTTGAACGCGATTTATTGCCACTGCCAGCTTTCGGCGTATATGAATTTACCCAGCTGCAGCGCAGCAGTAACAAGAAAAGAAAATACCAATTTACTTCACAAACTGAAATTAAGCCGCTGTCAATTATTTTGTGGTATTGTTGAGGCTAAAGCTGGTGCTGATGCCGCTGATCTGCTTGTAAGCCCCTTGTTGGGCGCCAGTTATGAGTTCACTCCTAGTGGTCAATAATAACACCGATGGGTTACTGCTAATTGAACTTTTATTAAACACAAGAGTGACTGGACCTTTCCTTGAGTAACGTCTAGGGCGAACTGAACTAACCAAAACATTCTTTACTTAACTCTACCCTAACCAAAAGTCAGCTCGCTGTCGCTGCAACCTTGGCCTTGAGTAGGAACCTCATATTCCACAACGGTCACTCGTCGCTAGCTACATGTTGGTTGGTATACACCGATACACGCACACAAGTAGTACTCATAGGTTGATGTGCACCGACACACGCACGCACATAACTTACGTGTGAGATATAGTTGTTGATGTGCAGTGAATTCCACACATAAGTGTCGGATGTCTTACTTGTTGACAAAGTCAGTGGACGTGGGTAGCTCAGTGCGAATTCCAAAGCAGGTCTCAAGTCACGTTATGCTAGGTCAGCAGACGTCCGTGTCCAACCCAGTTGTTGGTGGCAGTTGGACACAGTTACCTAGCTAGGTCAGCAGATGTCCGTGTCCAACCCAGTGGTTGGTGGCAGTTGGACATGATTAACTTATACATTTAAAAAAAAAATCATAGAAATCGGTTGAATAAGCATTAAAAAAACCGCAAAATAAGGTCCCGGGTACAAACGTATCCTGGGTGTGTGTTTACGTGGTATTTTCTGGGTGTGTGTTCTAGGGTTAATTAAATTATACACAAGTTATATGTGAGAGAATCTGAAATGCATTTTCCGGTTAGGTAGAACGACGTCTGAAGGGTATCAATAGATAGTATTAATATTTTTTTATATTTATTTATTTTTTATATACTGTTGTTGTTGTAATTATTTCATAAAATCATAGCCAAATTGAGTTGACCAACAGATGAGACACGATTCCCTAGTTCTGGTGGTAGACGGTCCCCTCGGTTATACTCGGTGTTTCAACAGTGTCTCCAAACAACAGCTAGTGATGTACGGAAGCAATTCCCAAAGGATGGTAAATGGTGGTGTATTCCAAACAGTGCTGCGTTTTGCCATTAGCTGGATTTTCCACGAAGTCCTTAGCGCTGATACGTAGTGGATAATAAGTAGTTGACTCCAATTTCTTCAACCCTTATGAAATCTTTCTCCCATAATTTAGGCGATTTGTATCTAATCTTTTCGATCCACCGATCGACCGTCTTGATGCCGCTTCAAACGCAACTTTTCGATGGTTTATTATATTTTATTTATAGCTCAGCTTAACCCTAATTCTGTATTCAAAAATCGTAACGCATATGGCGTTGATGGCTAAATTTTGCCCAATATATGAAGGAATACACCTTTTGAATATAATTGGAGCCGTTTATGTCCAGCACATTGTAAATTACATCTTGTGGCCACCGATTTTTTTACTTGATCAAGAGTATCAACACTTGATTTGGTCTTGTTGTAAAAGTCAATGATTTTAGGTTTTTTTTTGTTGGGACTCCACAGGCACTCAAACTCACAACCTAAGTCTTGCTGGGTAAGTGCGTAGCCCATGGACCACAGTCGGCATGTAAGCTGCTACCACTCCTGACTGTTGTTGTTGTTTTTTTTTCATTATACTTTTCCTTATACTGGCCTTGAGCTCTAAAATTAATATTATAGTTTAATCAAAGAGAAAACATTTAAGTAAAAAGCAAAAAACCATTATAGGCATTTTCATGAAGGAGCATTCTTATTTAGCAGAATATATGTTGTCAAATTTTGCGCACGGCTTTAAGACTTTCTAAACAAAATAATACCACGGCATCCATGTTTCTTAAAATGTTTTTCAATTTTTTGTGTACAAACATTGAAATTTACTTGTCAGAGTTTCCAATTACTGTAGAATCGAGTGTACCCTGTTATAAAATACGATATGGCAGTAACCGTATGTCATAATTCCAATACTATCGTACATACATATGTACGATAATTTACGTAAATTATTGTTATCCGATTGCCGGCGTAATTCGACTTCAGCATCCTATATTCATAGTGAGAGGTTAACCAAAACTAAAAGTAAGGCATCACTAACACATGTTCCATCGTAATGTTGGTAGCATTGCTAAACCAAATGTTTTTGCTTAAAAGGATTTTAAGTCTCATTTCAACAAAATGGAAATAGTATGTGTGCGTGCAAAAAACTTCTCAAAGCTGAACATAATTTTTCTAATAAAACTTGTAGAAGAACAAAAAGGGGTAATTAAAAATATGAAATTTCTCAATATGATCAAACTTTTCTTTTATCTGAAAAGAAATGTGGATTTTATTTTCACAGTATCAGATGTTATGTGACTAATAGTTAACCAAAGAAGCTTGGGGGTTTAACTAATAGCACTGTGAATAAAAATTCATGGGTTTCACCATTGTCAAGGGTTAACTACCAATAAACAATAAACAATGCCATCATAGAGACACCCAAAAAACAGCTTTCATTGCATACTGTACAACAATAGCACAACCGCTTTACCTTAAAAATGTTACACATAATAAACACACCGACGAACATGAGACTGAATTGTAAAACGGACACTGACGACTCACTTGTATAGACACACTTTGTTGAATTGTAACGGATACAATGTGCATCGTAAGGATGACAAGCGTGATAATATTTAACATACATACATATATTGTATATATACCCCCTATTACCTGCTGCCCGGCAGGATATCGCCCTGACATAAATAAATAAATAAATAAAAAAAATAAATAGGTGCATTCAGAGGTGAAACCCGTTTAGTAGTGGGCAAGAGATATAATAGAAAGAGTAGTTGGAGTTTTAAAAATAGGTTCAGATATTTGTTGCAGGCGAGGGTTCTGCATTATGCTCCAAAAAAGCAACACAAATTATAAATGTGTGCGCAGCATTGCACAACATGTTTTATAAAATACAAATTTCCGTAGAACAGTTTTCTAATTAGTCGCACGACGATGTTGTCGGAATCAGAAGAAATTAGAAACCAAATATTAAGAGGCTTTTAGAGAACAGTATTTAAAAATAGTTCAAGAAACACTTACTTCAGAGTTCATTTTATTTTATTTGTATGCATCACATTCAAAAAAAATATCACAATTAATTTATTCATTTTTAATATAATAGTTGAAAAAGAACAGTAATTCATGTACATATGTAAGTACATATATCTTTTTTGTACTTAAGTTTAACAGCCTATTTAAATTTATTAAGTATTTTATTAAATTCATAGTGTTAAATGCTAATTAAAATAAAAAAATATCACTTGAATTCCTATTGAAGCATTTGTTTCTTAATCTCCAAAAGCTCAACCTTTAGTTGCAGTTTGCTCTTCGATTTAGCTGGCTTTGAAGGATTTCGTCCTTATATATATTTAATTTTTCTCTTTTCAGTCGGTCTGTTGCGTCTTTTTTTAAGAAACACATTTTTCTGGTGTAGATCTCGGTTTCTACAGCCCTTTTCCCATTACCTTCAGGGTCGAAATCATCTGTTCATAGAACGTCGCCTCTACCGAAATTAGCTGCTGGCCAGTTGTATCCAGACTGAATTCTGCTCCCGGAGGATTAACACAGGCTTCAAGATCGAGTAACCCAATTATGGCCTCGTCAGTATTGGTGTATAATTGCAGTCTGTTCCGTTCTCCACTTGTTGCTCGGTATTCCGCCTTATTATTGACATTTTCTTTTTTGTTTTTGATGCCATGTCAGTTCACACCTGCAAACGCGATGCTTAAATATTTTTCTTAAGGAATAATATACTAATTTAGTTGGCCTTAATTCACTTTGGTGTCGATCTAAAAGGTGGTACAAAACAATTCAGCTCCAACGACAATTTTTCCCAATTTCTTGTGGCTTGAGCCTTTGTGCAAGTTCCTTTTGCAATTTGTGGATATTCTTCCAACAATGAAACCAGCATTTAAAGTAGTTGTTTTGTACTTACGACCTTTGCCCCGCATAAAATTAGAAAAACTAGTATAAAAATAGTATTTGATCTCCGAAAAACAATAAACAATCACAAATTTTTTATATTTTCTGCAATTTCCCAACCCTAGGATTCAGTGTCGTAATCAAAATGGTATTCGACAGAAAATTCTATGCGCAACGAAAATTTCGACAGGGATGCACAGCTGATAATATGAATTTGACATTCGATTTTCGATGCTCGAGATCAGGGAAGATCGAATGCAGCTGATAGTTAGGGCCAATATTATATAAAAAATACAATAATAAGCTATATGTATGATTTCTTATTTATAGTCTTTTGGTGTCCAAACATATCCCCTGTATTCGGCATAATCCATTTACTCTCATTATATTATTTATATAATCAACTCAAGCTTATTTCTTAACTTAGGTTTAATTAAATTAGTTCAAACAAGTAGGCAAGAGTCTAAGTTCAGGTGAAACGGAACTTTAAATACCCAGCGCTAAGTTTTATTTCAAATAAAAAGTTCTTGTTGAATGGAATCATTAAATGAATGGGATTCATTTATAGCCGTCCAAACTACTCAACCGATCTTTATGAAATGACGATTTATAGTAGGTGCACGTGATATCTGGGCCCAACATAGGATATATGTATATAAATTTGAAAAAGTGAGCGGTATCCTAATCCACCGAAGAGAAAATTTTAATTCGCTACAGATTAATCATATTTGGGTATGTACATGCCTTTTAAGTAAACCAAAAGGTGTATCATTTTGGAAAAATAAATGTTTGCGGTGTATACAATAAATAAGCCAAATTCCTTATAACTCCGCAACTATTTGATCAAGATGCATAATAGTTGATATATAGATCCTACATATCTTCCCAGCTTATTTGACGTAGATATATGATATTCGATAAATACATATTTCCTTTAGAAAAAAAAATATCAAGAATAGTGCAAGCCCACAAGCACCGTTCAATATCTAAACAAAATATTTATGTCTTTAGTGGCGCAGCAAAAAAACCGGGTATGCTAGTATAACATCATTTTGAAACCGTGAACGACGCGTCGCGACGTTTATTGATTTACGAGTACCACAAATTAGTATGATTTTAAGGTACCACACCCATTTTCCAAAATATTGCATTTTTAATTAATCTCTCCCTAATTAAATGATGTATACCAAATTTAAATATTCGAATGAAAAGAGGACACACTCCATCTAATTGTCGGCATTAAATCACTCTTCGACAGTACGAGAAGAATTTCCTTATTTGTTACCCAGCCAAAAGTAATACGGCTATGTAAAATGATGCTGAGCAACACCACCAGTTGCATCTTCGAGCCGTTTGATACCAAACGAGTTTTCAAACATGGTAACTCCCAATCGTGGGACTTATTTAACATTATGCTAGCAAAGATAATTTGCGCTGCGATTAATCAGATATTTAATAAGGTATGCAACTACTACAGTGCCTCTCGCTAAGTTATGGTTGCCAGATAATCGTAATTTTATTGGAATTTATTTAAAAGTTAGTTAGGTAGTTTGAAAATATTTGTAACTTTTTTAAACATGATGATGATTTCTTTCTCAAATTTCCTTTGGTAGGCAAATTAATGTACCTTTATTGGCATTGCAACCCACAACGACGCCGGCTTTCCTACGCCTGGCTTCCGCCAGAGTATTCCTTAGCAGCACTGGAGGTGGTTCCACCTCATCATCGTGAGCCATATACGTGGACATGAGTCAAAGTTCTCCGGCCCCGCCCTCGAGTCTCACTGTTACTACGTCTCCATTGCTGAAAATAGACAGAAAATATGTATTTATTTCACGCCTGACGAGCATACAAGCTCTAGGTTTACCTGCGTTACTGGACACCAGAAGCTTGTACTTCTTCGTCCCGATGCCAGAAACAACGTTACTGCTCAGCCACGGTTCCTGGATCAGGACTACATCTGCCCCATCTTGCTCAAGGTGGAGCATCAGATTGGCGGACGCGCCCTTAGATTGCTGGAGATTGATCTGCAGGATAATCATCTTCATTAATCTCCCCCAGCCTACCCGCGGCAGCGTCCTCGCTATCCGAGGCAAGTAGCCTCTCCTCCTCCGCCCTATCGAACGGCCTGTTTAGACTGAGGACGGACCCCGCGACCGAGGAGACTCCCCCAGCGCTCTCGGCGTCCGATTGATGGAGTCTACTTCCATCCTCATGAAGGCCTCCATAACTTCCACCACTTCCTCCGCGTCAGGTCCGCAGATCCCTGGCACCATCTCCGGTCAAACCGGAAGGACGGCGTCACTACCTCTGGCATCCGATTGGTAGACCTTAAGGGCTGCCTTCTCGAAGCCATAGGATATGACCCCCGGTTGCTCAGCGAGAGGGCCGAGGGACTCTGCGTTAAGCCGAATCAGCGCTTGCCGATATGGTTCCTCGGACCCCTCAAACCGAACGACCTTCCAATTGTACGCCGGAAGGTTCGGATTACAATAACGGAGGATTTCCTCGATCTCCCGGTGCGGAGGAGCCAGACACGAGCCGGGACGCAAAGGCAAATCCTTCTTATCCACGGCCTCGAGCCTGGTACCCTTCCAGACCTCCCTCCCGCACCAAGGAAACCGCGGCTTTATAGAGCGTGACCGACCCCTCGTCAGTGCATGAAGTCCTCTTAAAGAGGCCAGAGTGCCAGCCCGCACTCTCGCAACGAGGAGGTGGACCAGGATTATCCCTGATCACCTTCATGAAGACGGCAGAGGTTGCTGCCGCCGCACGCTTCCAATCCATTGTTGAGATGGCACCATCTTCCTTACTGCGGTTCACAACATCTAAAATAATGGAGCCTGCCTGCTTAGCGACTTCGCTAAACGTTTTGGGCGCGACCCAGCCCTGGGCCGTTTGACTGAAGAGGTCTCCCCCTTCTGAGACCGCTGTCTCTTTAAGGCTGAGCTCTTCGGAGGCGCACTTGCGCTCTCCGTCAGCACCCCCTTGGCCCACTCAAGCGACATGGCATTCTTCTCAGATATCTGAGACCCCGCCTGGCCGCCATAGCGCTCCAGTATTTTGGAGGCCATTCGACGATCGGAATGTGCCCTCCTTCCCGTACCCAACCGCCGCTTAGGTCCCTCGGCGGGCAGATTTTGGGTCTCCCTCGACTGTACCGGTACAGTGCAGGATATACCCTTGATGGTACTAGCAATTTCGACCAGTTCCCCCCTCTAGAGGCCGCGGGCGATTTCCTCTGCGACCCACCCGCGTCCAGCCGGAATTTCATCCCCATCTAACCTAGAGGCTACGGAGGTCGGCTTCGACTCCTCCCCAACGCCGCGGGTGGCAGTGACTGTACCCCCCGGCTTAACCACGACCTTGGACGTCGGCTCCGACACTCCTTCACCTTGCTTTGGCCACAGCGGTTTCACCCTCCCTTCGTTAGTAGAAGCTGCTACCCGCAGCGGCTTCGACGCCCCACTACCGCTCGAAACTTTACTCGTATTTTTAGAGTTCATTATTTTCACTGGGTTCCAACTTAGAGCCGCTATCCAGAGCTCGAAAGTGTAGTCGTCTTGAAGAACTGGTCCCATGGTTGTCTATACCGAAGCAGGGAGGCCTGCGAGGGTTGACGCACACCCTTATGAGGTGAACTTTCAGAGCCAACCCAGACGTATAGACGGGAGTCCTCCCAACCGCACGGAAATTGGAACGTACTCTGAGACTTGCCATATTTTAACGGGACGGAGACGGCGGTGGCATTAGCCTACAAGCCATTTCTGCTGAGTTTCCACCCAACATACTGAGGTGATAGAATACCACAGCCACCAGCCCAAAGCAAACAGAATCAAGAAAATGTAAACAAAAGAGTGGTCCATCGACAAAGCAGGGGTTGTTACCGCCCAGATTAAGGCCGTCAAGGCCGCACGATCATTTATCGTTACCCAGAATGCACCACAAGGATGCGACCATGAATTACATTCCTACTACAACTACTACTACTACTACTAATTACTACTACTACCACTAATTACTACTGCGGCTACAAGTTACTACCACTATAACTACAATCTACGACTTCTACGACTACTGCTAACTGCCACTACTCATAAATTCTACTACACTACTTACCAAAGGGTGTTGTTTTCAGACGCGTAGTCTTCAATAAGGCAATACTTTTTTCGGAAGTGGTCTTTTCGACAGCTGTTACTTAATTTATAGTCAGTTTGGTTTGCCACTTCATAATAAACAGACTTACTCCTGAACAACGTTTGCAAATCGTGAACATTTATTACCAAAATAATGTTTAGCGATGAAGCTCACTTTTGGTTGAATGGGTACGTTAGTAAACAAAATTGTCACATTTGGAATGTTGATAATTCACAAGCCATTGTTGAGACGTCCTTACATCCTCAAAAAGTCACGGTTTGGTGTACTCTATAGGCAGAGGGAATCATTGGTCTAATGTTGTCGCCAATAGGGAACGCTATAGAAGATGTTGATGTGGACGACCTTTGGTTCCAACAAGACGGCGCTACGTGCCATACAGCTACCGAAACAATAAATTTGTTGAAGGAAACTTTTGGTGAGCGCATTATCTCGCGTCTTGGGCCTGTGGCGTAGCCTCCAATTTAACACCCCAGGACAATTTTTTGTGAGGTTAAGTGAAGTCGCTTGTCTACGCAGATAAGCCCGAGACGATTAATTTTTGGAAGGGAATATTCGACGCGTTATTGTAGATATACGGCCTCTCAGCTGGAATTTATTCGAGCTAGCCGCGACGGTCACTTGCCCGAAATCATTTTTAGCACAGAATAGCAAACTCTTATCTTTATAATAAAGCTAAATTTTTGGCCATAACATTAAATTATATGCGTTTATATCTTTTATTACCATTTTTACTAATTTGTTCTACCATATTTACTAATTTCTACTATTATTTTTACTAATTTCTGCTACTACTTTTACTAATTACTACTATTTTTACTAATATTAATTAATATTATTTTTTACAAATTTTTGTTTTTACTAATTTCAACTTCTAGTTTTACTCATTTCTAGTATATTTTGTTACTTGACGTAATGACGTTCGAAGAATGCGACGTTGTGGCACAAGGGGGGGGGGGTCAATTTTGACAAAATTTAGTGCCACGTATTTTATGGTTGGCCCCAATGTCGGCAGTAAGAAAGCGAAAATGTGCGTCAATTATCCGGTGTTTATATTTTGCTTCCAATCAATTTTCTCTTAACTCATCGACAGGGGTGCTTCGAAAGGTATCTTTTGAACTAAAATTTCTAGTAAATCTTGAGATTATTTAATTTGTTATATTAACCACTATTTTTACGTATGCAATCAACTTTTTTTTAAAGAATTTAAACGATTTTAATGCATGTCAGCTAACATTAAGGGCCAGTTTTTCAGTGCGAGGTTAACTCTGTTTGCTGTTTAAACTAAGTTTGAATTTATACTGTTCTCGAATTGACGCTTTAAACCAGTTAAATGGCAGTTTACTGGTTAAATAGCTTCGTAAACAATCACATTCAAATTGTTGTTGGAAATTTAACCAGTTCGGCATATCACTGTATGCATTCCGCAGCATACTTTTTAGCGCTCCGTGCCAAAGTATGTAAATAAAAACGTGCTAGAATAGGGCGAACTTATTAAAATACTTATATTTCCTCCTGGTGCTGATTTAATTTATTCATGTCATAAGGATCACTGGTACTAACATTTTCAGTTCATATGGACAAAGAACGTAGAGTAATCTTCGTTCTTTGATATGGAGCACTCGTTAACTGTTATTTGAACGGTCTCAACCAGTTCTCCAGTTTAAATTAAATGGTGACAATTTGAACGATTATTAGTCAATTTGGCGGGGCTGAACTGAGTTTAACAAATTAAGAATTAAACTATATCTTTAGGGTTTTCGTTTGAGTTTATTCGATCTGTTCCTTTTTTAGCTATTTCTACAGTTTCTAGTAAAAACTTTACTTATTTCATTTGTAGAAAAATTATTACTTTCCACGTACATTTTTTAAATTTTTTGGCCTTAAACTGTCTGTAGCTTAAACTAAGTTTAAATTTAAACCGAGTTTAAGTAATCTGAGCTTAACCTAGCACTGAAAAACTTTTTAAAAATTTTAACTACACGCCATTCGAATATTAGTAGGTTTGCAAAACCAACAATAGCAATTTTTTATGAATATTTTTAAAAAAGTTCACGCAGAGAAAGAATATATGAGAAACTTACTTTAAATGTATGGATGGTTAGATGTCAACAGAATATTGAACACGATAAAAAAGCATGTGGCAATTATGAAGAGCAGAGAATTTTTTAAATTTGAGTAAAATTGCTTTAAAGTACATTCTAATTCAATGATGCTATATTTTTTCAGAAAAGACTTAACCGTATGTATGACTTCATAATTTTTGTTTTTAAGAATATCATGATAGAATTTTTTGTAAAACATACATAAGAATTAAAAATTATATAATTATTTATAACTAAATCTATATGTTTTAATATATAGTTTAATGCCTGGTAAAATAACTTTGCCAAATAATGATCAAAGTATATAGTACTACATTTAAGACCTAAAAAAGCTATTGAGTATTGCGCAACTCAACAACACTTGCCTGTTTACGAAACCCTTAAATATGACACTGTCTGCAAGAGAAATTACTATCAATCACTACCTGTTGCCTACAGTAGTTATGCATTGAATTCCCTTCTGTAGTATACACATAAAATCGTACGTTGTCTTTAGCTAATCACTAAGCGAATTTTTACAAACTAACGGTACAAGTTATTTTGTTTTGCCCTTTATTACGATGTACTTATGAGTTCTGAGCTTAGGTTTTTCAGTATATGTTTAGCATTGCTAGGGAGACAATTGCAGCAAACGGTATGGAGGGACTAATGGCATTTTCCAATGTCCAAGGCAGTCACACAAGCGAAGGGCTGATTTAATTGAAAAAGCGACGAACAAATTCACAAACAACGAATTAACACTGGATGATTTTTTAAACCAAATGAGTAATTGGAGAAATAAAATGATTGACCTCGATGATGTAAATGCATCCCAAATAGAAGAATCTTCAGACGATGATTCAAACAACAATTTTTCAGAATCCCAAAACCAACTCTTTTGTGTTATTTGTTTTAGTAAGCCAAGAGATGTTCTTTTAACGCCTTGCAATCATTTTAAACTTTGCACAGACTGCTTTGCAGAGCACAGTAGGCGTACCATTCTCAATGGTAATACAGACATTTTGTGTCCAATTTGCCGACAAATTGTTAGGCAATCGACGAAAGTATTTGTGTAACTTTTTGCTTTTCATGTAAGGTTTTTTTTTTGAAACCTTGAGTTGTTTAATTTTCTTTCATACCTATTTATGTACTGAATATATGCATTGCAATTTATTTATTTTGATTTTTTTTTTTTTAATAAAGGAAAATAAAAATTGCATTTAATACAATCATCAAATTGGTTATGATTTAGTATTTGGTTAGGACAGAGGAACTTTGGATGTGTTCTAAAATCAAGACAAGAGCCGCAATACAGATGAAATAATGCTCTCTTATTTAGGAAATAAAGCCTGTGGGCGTGATGGCTTTTCCGAAAGGGAAATAACCCCCATAGAAAAAAGGTAATATAGCCCGCGGGTGTTATTTCTATTGCGGAAAGGAAATAACGGGCGCTATTTCCGCGGGCGTGAAGAACGGGGAAGAAGTTCAAAATGGAGTTTGGTTTCCGGCGAAACACAAAGTCGAAGTACTTCTCTTCTAGAAGCCGTCAAAAAATAAACGAATTAAATTTGAAATTCGACGAATAGCGTAACGGTCAGTTCATTATCTACATGGACAAAGTTGCAACGAGTAACAAATCAATTAATATTATTCATTTAACGAAATCCATATTCGAACTACAATAAAAATGGAAGACGTGAATGCAGTTATTAAAACAGGGTATGAAAGTTGTAAAGTTTATTTAAAAAATGCTGATGTAGCCAACAATTTATTATTAAATACATTCATTGTTGAAAAAGGCTACCAGCGAAAACTATTCGAACACAAAATAGACATGGGCAGAGAACTTATATTAGACAGATAAGTAGCATCTCGCTTCATTCCTTGGATTTGAGGGGAACTGTATTTTTTGGCTTATCCCACCCGTCAGCAGAAGTTAACAGCGGTTGAGCGGAAATACAGTTTTAGAGAGAATGAATGTAAAGTATGTTTGTTATTAGATACATTGTAGGGTTGCAGGTGTTACATACAACATACATACATATGTACATCTCTCCATAAAAATTATAGCAACGTGTATTGACAAGTTTTGAAAATTTTGTCTTTATTTAATTTCACTAATTTTAATAATAAAAATAAATAAATAAAATAATTTTGGTTATTTAACAAAAACCATGCAAGTCGAACTTTAAAATTTTTCTAACTTCTCGATCAAAAATTTCAGAAGCTAAAACTTTGAGCAATTTAGAAAGCAAGCACTTTTGAATTTTGCTAATAGTGTCGTTGAAAAGCATCCCAAGCCATCAAAAAGCCAATTTTGGATTGTTTGTTAGATACGACCTTTTGCATTTTTTGCTACGATATTATATAAATATAGCTGTCATTTGAAAGTCGTGGGCTTTGTACGAAATAAAAAAAATAATTAAAAAAAATTTACATCAAATATTAAGATTTTTGTTCACAATTTTATAAACTTTTCTAGTATGGACTTTTTTTCAACTCCGCGCAATTTCTATTATACACATTTCTTTGGGAATTCATCAAGATAATTTAATTTAATATTAATGTTAGAATTTTATTAATTAGGATATGATGAACTTAACGGTTCTTAACTCTGATTTAAATTATATATATTTTGTTATACCTTTTTTCACTACATACATATTTAATATTTTTTCCTGTTTTCGTTAAACTAAAGTTAAAAAATTAAAAAATAGCCATTATTTTTATTCATAAAGATATATTGTACTTGAGAATTGAAATAAATGTTGGTAAGATACATATGTAAAATCGTCGATCACTTAGGCGATTCCAAGCGTGTATCAAGATAAAAGACATTTCTATAATCATACAAATAAACACATGCTTACATAAATAAATATAAACGTACATATCTATTTATGTAGCAAGCTCCCACGTCCCCTTGGCAGACAACATCTAAGATGAAAGCGAAATAACACTACCAAAATTAACTCCTGATGCTTTCCATTTCCAGACAACCGGTCACGTACGAGCATGATTTTTAATTTCGACCAAACTCAAATACATTGTTTGTTGGTCCAAATAATGAGACACGTATTTTTTCTTTTGGCTCGGAAAAATTTTTCGCCCGAATTAAACGCAATTTTGTTTTTCATACAAAAATCGATTATTCAAGTTGACAGTGAGAATTTTTTTTTTAAATGCCCATAACTTTGTCAAAATTCAATGGATTCTAGCAATGTTTTACTAAAATGTCAGTTATTCTTGGTACTTTAATGTTAAAATGTAATCAGTAATTTTCACTTAAAAAATTGAAATGATGAATAATAATCAAAGTGCTGAATAATTGCAAGCTTCCTAAAATAAAATTTTATGTGTAGATGTGTGTAGATCCCTGATAGAAGTAAAATGCAGGGACGGAAAATAATCATTATTTTTCAAATTTTAAACAAAAAAATCAACATGTTGTAAATGCCGTACAGGAGTTTTAAATACACTCACATATTTGTTATTGCATGTCCTACAGTAATATGGAGTGATTTTTATTTTTCGAGGTTAATCAATAAAAATTATAAATAATAAATAAGATTTGATTTTTATTTTATTGCTCAAAAGTAATTGTTATTATTTGATTTATATCTTTTCGATCAAAAATAATTCTTACTTTTTAATTTCAATATTTTTGATTGAGAGTAATGATTATGTTTCAATATATATTTTTTCACTCAGGAATAATGATTATTTTTTTATTTTTATTTTTTCACTCAAAAATAATACTCTGCTTTTGATTTTTATTTTGTCAATCAAACACAATGATTACTTTTGATTTTTATTTTTTCGCTCAGGAATAATGATTATTTTGTGATTTTTATTTTTTTCGCTTAATATTAATGATTATCTTATGATTTTTACTTCCCAGCCCCAATATAACACTCAAAACTATATACAACCCATAAAATACGACCTATTGAGTTGAAATTTCAGAGAAACATACCTTTTATCAAGATTTACCTCAATATGATAACTAAATGCTTTCTACTCTACTTTCAAGACTGGAAAATCCGCATAGAAATAAAGGAAAATAGCTTTCACGCCTTATGCTTATGCACATATCGTTAGCTAATATTTATGAGCAAAATCTTGTGCAGCGAATTATTTGTTAAAGAAAAAATCAAATACACGCGATACAAAAGAAAGCAGAGGAAATCAGCCATTCACTTAATGTAAAAATAAATAAATAAAATTGTTGATTTCATTCATATATATAATATATAATATTTTTGTTTAGAGTTTTTTATTTAATTTGTATTTAAAAACATTATCTTTTCCAAATTTCGGCTGGCAGATTGCAATGAAGGTCACTTAAGACAAGTTTTAGAGCAGAAAACGAACGCTCCACACTCACTTGTGTGGCTGGAATGCTATGAACTACTTGCGCCAGAGACCAGAGATATGGGTAAACATATTTTTTTTCGTTCCAGTAGTCCATCAATTTAATATTTAAATCAACTGGTTTAGGTGCATAGCTGTCTATTTCGTTAGTTGGGCATCTTCCTCTTCATCTCCTGATTCCTCATCTGCAGGTGAAACATTAATTGAATTCAAAAACGATCCAAGCAATGAAGTTGAACTTTGCGAATATGATTCCTGCACTTCACGATTCGAATCTTCATTTGGCACTGACAATGGGAACTCCTGACTGTCACCTGAGCCGTTTTCATTTTCAAAAGATATATTATTCTTAAAAAAAGAAAAAAATAGGCAGTTGTATAAGGGAATAAAAATCATTAACATTACTTTCAAATAGATCATCTGACGAACTAATTGCTTTAAATGGATCTTGGCATACATCATTTTTATGTGGTTAGTTATTATGAGGCGTCGTATTCGAGGGTCCAAATACAAACAAGACAGCACCGATGGATTATCGAATATTTGTAGCTCGCGTTTTTCGAAGCACTTAAATAGCAGTTGGCTACTTAAGCTGTTGTTGGTTTGCAATTGTAATTTTAGCTGCATCCACAAAATGCAAAAGTCTCCTAAAAAGAGTTGAATGGACTGCAGTTTTAAAGTTGCAACACTTACTGGCTCCAATATTTCGATAAGCTCGCTTATTTCATTCCATTCTGTCAGAGAAAGCTGCAGTTTTTCGTCGATATTATTAGAACAAAATTCCCTGTAATCTAACAGGCTTTTCAGCATATCAAATGTCGAATTCCACCTCGGGACAATATCAATAACTGGACGACGAAGTCCCTGGGCTGACATTGTGTACCTTAAAAGCATTAATAAATATCATTATATGTATGTATGAAAGTAATACTATGTATGTATATGTATGTATGTATATATTTATGTTTATACATACAACCATTAAGGGGATCAAAAGTTGTAGGAATGTAGATATTTTCGGGCATAAAATCTGTTTACATCATTAAGAATGACCTTTATACACGCACCTGAAACAATACTGTTACTGTTGCTTATTCTTATGCTTTTTGCTGGAGGAATGATTTTTTTCTATATTCATTTCTACTCAGTTCAAATACCGCTTTTCCTATTGAAATGCGATTGTGGTGCAATCAATTTTCACTATGCCAAAGCAAAATTCAAATATCTTTTGTTGTAAAATTGCACAGAGTGAAAAAAAAATGTATTCTTAGAAAGCATTACAGACAGATATATTTTGGTAACAAATTGTTAGAAACCTCTGCCGAAAATTTGGAATTGATATAAAATCTTATTTGGGTTAGTGGAGCGGTCAAGAAGTTGGACATTAAAATACGTTTTCCTCTCTCTTTTTCTCAATTTTAATTTCTTATTTTATATTTTATTAACATTGTTTTATATAAATAGAAATCATCATTTTAAATATAAGCCCCTATACTACAACATGATACACTACCCTTAACAAAAGAATTCGAATATATCAACGCTATATCCACATGTTTACATTTGAGAAACTATCAGTAATCTGCTTTTTAATGAAAGCAAATTGAAATGCGGTTTACTCGTTAGTTTTAGATAAAGGCATTCTAAGTCAAATCGAATGATTTACTGAGCAAGTTTTTACTTACCTATAATAAGCTTTCTGCTACGTTGTACAGTTGCATCGCAATTGGCATCTGACAAGAAGTCTTTTACGCATAGTTGAAGGCTATGAGCTGCACATCTTACAGAAGTTACTGACAAAATATCAATACTTCTAGTTAAAACTTCTTCATCAAATACATCTTCGGTAACTTCAATTTCCTCACTATCAGACTTTAAGAGCTCTACAGCTTTCACCATATTTCGACCATTATCTGTCGTCACTGAGTAAATTTGCCTCTTTTCGATTAGAAATTTTCTTAAAAAATCTTCAATCTCGGTTTTTAAGTTGATAGCGGTGTGCTTTTTGTTCAATTCTATCATGCCTAATGTGTGTACGCAAACCATAGAATTAACACACGTCTGAACGTTAACTCCCAGTATACCCCGATTATGACGCGTTGCAGTATCTATTTTTAAAGAAAGAATTTTTTCTTTAAACTTAGCTGTCATCTGCTCTAACACTACGCCATATTTTTCGTTTAGGAGCTCATGGATGTTTTTTGGAGTTACGGCTGGAATACCTAGCCCAGCAAATATTTGTTCGGTTAAAACTTTAAATGGTTTAGAATTAAAAAATGAAAAAGGTAGCTTCTCATGAGTAACCATGTCTATGCAAGCGTCTTTCACTTCTCTTACACTTATATTCACACTAAATTTTAGCTTTTTTGGCACAGTAACTTGATTTCCACTTGATTTTATTTCATCAATTATCTGATTATGTTCTTCCTTATGAGATATTTGGAAGTGCCTTTTCAAATTACATAGGTAATTTCCTAAAAACGTTTTTTTGCATATCAAACACGTGGATTCATTTTTCTCGGAATCATACGCAAACTTTTCACGATACACTAATTCTCGTTTTCGGCCCATTTTGCACTACCTGTTAAGCAGCAGTTCTTGATAAAACTAAACTTTGTATTAGAAATGGAATAAAATATATTTCAAGCCATGGTAACCTCATTTAAAAGTAAATGGTGTCTAAGTAGATCCAAGAAAATGCATGATATAAACGACAAAGTGCAAAAATTTGTTCAATTACAATGATGTTATGCTTAGTTTCTTCTTGTAACGATTTGTTTCTTAATAAACACGAACTATATGGAAGCAAAGATTTTATCATAACTGACATTAATAAATAAATATGCCTTCAATTTTAAGAGTACTTTTTTCCAATACCACAAAATCCGACTTAAGCACTTTTTCCTTTCAGCACAGATATGTGTGCGGCTAACAGTAAAACTTTCACTACAAAAAGCCTTTGAGAGCTCAGAGATTAGAACATTGTTGCTTCATGCTAGCGGTAGGCTAATCAGAATTAGTAGTAATATTATTATCCCAATAAGCATTTTTGTAACATTCCAATTTGAGTTGCGTTTCGAAGTCAATTGTTTTCTCAAATCTCGAACATTAGCCCTGAAATGCGTCTGAAATAACTGTTCTCAAACTAAAAGATTAACGTGAATATTTTACTCTTAATATTTTACTCTTATTGGAATATTTAAGTATATAGTGTTGCCGACGAAATGCTAAACAAAATATTCTCTAGTGTTTTTCAAACCGCTCGCCAGTTGAAAACAATGCTGGGGAAAATTCCAGAAATTTCACCGTTTGAAATATAAACAATGCAGAAAATTTTGTTGAAAAATAACTTATGCTCAAGCCTTCAAGATGTTTTTTCAATGTTTGCTGGGTATATGACTACGACAATGTGTAGATATGTATGTAAGTAACAATAAAGATTTTTTCAATCAAAATACATTGATGTTGTCTGAAATAGACGCCAGGTATCCACTTATGTCAAAGAACTCACGCCAGCATTGCTAAGACACTCAAATTAAGATATTGAAAATATTCGTTTAAGAGTCACATGAAAACACCTCTGATATTAATTTACATATAATAAAATTACTATTCATGATAAAATGATGTAAGTTTAATTAATATTGAAAAGAAGGTATTACAAGAATAAACACTAAAATTTTGTGCATAGAGTTCTCTTTTAGGAGATTCAATATGATTCGGATGTTTTCCTCTAATCTGGTAGAAAAAATTTATAAAAGCAGTTGTTTAAACGCTAAATATCACATTCATGAAGGTAATTAAAAGAAAACATTATTTTTAATCCAGTTTCTCCAACGTGCAGACATATATACATACATATATGTAAATGTACACAAGCAAAAGGCGTGAAAGCTATTTTGTTTTATTTCTATGCGGATTTTCCAGTCTTGAAAGTAGAGTAGAAAGCATTTAGTTATCATACTCAAAAAATTTTCACTTTTTGTTTATTGTTAAATAACAAAATCGCGTTTAATTCGGGCGAAAAATTTTTCCGAGCCAAAAGAAAAAATACGTTTCTCATTATTTGGACCAACAAACAATGTATTTGAGTTTGGTCGAAATTAAAAATCATGCTTGTACCTGACCGGTTGTCTGCAAATGGAAAGCATCTCCTATCAAGCTTAAAATTACAATGTCCCAACCAAGTATTCCAATAGATAGCCAAGCTAAGCTATAGTTTAGCGGTTATCTTGGTAAAAGTCAAATAAAAATATTAGAGAAAGATCGCAATTTATTACTTTTAAAACAAGTAGTGGCTTCTGCGCGCGGAAAAAAGCTGCGTACCGACATGCTCCCGACATATTTACATGCATACATATATATGTATGTACATAATTGTAAAATCTTCACGAAAAATGCGACAAATGTTTCTCGGCTATGGTGCTACATTGCAGTATTATCTGATATTAAGATGTTGTGGATTTTCAATGACCGTTGATGGTTTGTAAAATTTAGGATTTTAGCATTTTTGTGATCGTCGCGAAAAATATGGTTGAAGATGGCATTTGCGTGCGCGGGCAGATGAAATGGTCGCATTTTTGAATGAACGGCATTTGTTCGCAGAAATATGCGCGTGCGATTATGAATGAACTTTTTGTTGTTGTATGTAGTAGTCGAAGATTTTTGGAAATGTCACACACAGAGTGCTCGTCGCCTATTCTTGGGGAGATAAGCCACGGATTACCAAAATCTGCCGGGTTATCGCTTGAATCCACATGATTCCATCCTTTCACTCCGACGAGCTCCTCTATTTTGGCAGTAACAGGGGGTTTCCTTAGCCAAGAGAGCACAATGGTGGAGTCAGTCCATTTGTAGATCACTGGCTGGCCAACATCGAACTGCGGAAGTAAAGAATTAAAATTCTGCTTCAGAGCAGCTGCATATGCCTCCTCGGAGGCATCACAAAATACATGAAATTCAATTTCATTCCAAGGGGTGAAGTGGATCCACCGTGGGATTTTGATGGTCGAAATATACGTATTTTTTTCAGAAAATTTTCCCATCGTAAATACAAACCTCGAGGAAGAGTGTCATCCCAATCTATCTTGGCTAACCAGATGTTCTGCATTAGAATTTTTGCCTCCACTTCTTGGACGCTAAAATGGAATATATCGTGCGCGGTATTCCACCGAATGCCCCACATTCTATTTTCGCTCAAATCATCTATCTCCAAAAAATCTTCGTGTAGCAAATGAGCTTTTGGCAAGGCTGCCAGGATGTCCTTGCAGTTCGACGGAGGGGGACCCCGCTTCCTTTAGTACTTCGATGAGTTCGTCGCGGGTGCAACAGGCGGTCTAGCAATCATGAGCTCCTGCCAGTACATCGTCAACGTACATATGTGAGATTAAGACCCTAGAAGCTAACGGAAATTTCAGGCGAACGTCTTCCACCAATTGCAGAAGAGTTCTTATTGCGAAATAAGGGGCGCAGTTTACCCCAAACGTCACAGTTTGGAGTTCGTAGTCCACTAGCTATTCTGCTTGTGATTCTCGAAAGAGAATTCTATGGTACGGGGAATCATCGGGTTGCAGAAGGATCTGCCTATACATTTTCTCAATGTCTGCATTGAAAACGTATTTGAAAAACCGCTATTTTAATAGTAGAGCGATAAGGTCAGCTTGAAGGACCGGTCCAGGGTAGAGTACATCATTCAAACTAATTCCATTCGAAGTTGGACTTGATGCGTTAAATGCGATGGTTCGTAAATCCCCAAGACTTATGTGTTCGGGAAATTCGTGCCGAAATGGTAATGCCACCACATACTGCCCTTGGTCATTCCTCGTAGTTGTCTTCCTATAATGTTGCTCCCAAAACACATCCTCCGGACTGAGCTGCTTCATATTCGGGACTTGCTCAAGCTCCCAAAACCGAGTTAGCTGAAAACTTGAAATTTCCGCAAGTAGAGAAACACATGAGTCCGGACTCTTTGCCGCAGACTGCGGAGCTGGGCCTATCAAGATCCAGCCAAATACTGTCTCCTGTGCCAGGAGAGAGCCCAAAATATTTCTTTTTATGTTTCCCTTCATTATGTCTGGGTACAAGTCCGCACCAATAATAACATCGACCTGCTGGCTTCTGTGGAAATTAACGTCGGCTAATTTGATTGGCGGCAGTAAGTCAAGATGTGCTTGATCTAACGAAAACTGGAGTAGGTTTCCTGTCAGTTGAGGGGTGAGGCATTCGAGCCTCTTCGTCTTTTGTAGACGGACGTTGATTGCCACTCGGAGAACAAAGAATGGTGCCTTTACAACTTTTCGCTAGATGGGAATGCGCTAGACAGTTCATACATGAATTATATTTCTTAACTACCTTAAACCGATCATCTGCCTTCATCCCTTAAAACTTTGGATGAATGCGAATGTTCTGGGAACAACTTGCAAGCTGATTGCGTCATTTGACTGTGATGATCCGATATTTTCCTTTCGTGTATCCCGACTGATGCACGACTTGGTGATGCCCAGCTACTCGTGAACCTTGGATATCAGATACCGTTTCGAAAGTCTGGAATCTGCTCGGGAGGTAGTTGTGAAATCTTCCCACTTCGGAATCTCATCCTTGTGAACGATTCCTTGTTCTCACAAAGCTAGGGTAGTGTCCGGCAATTTGCTCGAGACCAAAAAGACAAAAATTGCATCCCAGTTTTCAATTTCAATGCCATGCATTTGCAGAACTGAGATGCAATTATTTACTGAACGCTGAAGATTTTTTATCACGGTGCCGCGGACGACTGTCACCGTAGGCAAGTTGAACAAGATCTTCAACTGACTATTCACCATGACTCGTTTGTTTTCATATCTATCAGAAAGATTTTGCCACCCAGTAGCAAAACCGTCATTGGCATTTCTTTACGATCTCCCTGGCTTCCCCACGAGTCTTTTGATTGAGGTGGTATAATTTTTCCACCGGACTTAGACGCTAATTATTTACGTAGATGGCTGTAAATAAATCCCGCAAAGAGGGCCATGCCATATAATCCCCATAAAAAATTTCCGTATCGCACGGAGGAAAATTAACGTTTGAGCGCAGAGGTGGTTCAGTATCGTTTGAGGGAATTACAGTTGAAGAGCTTTGCTGAACAAAGGTCAGATTATGGATGGTTTCACCCATCAACGCAGCGCACGTCAGGTATTCTGTATAGCAATCCTGATACCTACACTTTGCTAAACTCATGGCCGCGTTATTTGACTCGTCTTCAGACAATTCCTGAGAGTGGCTGTTAAAAGATTCTTTTACTTTTGTCCATAAAGCTTTGAGTTCCTCTTATTGAATTTCAAGAGAAAATATGGAATGGCTTGCCCCTGGAGTTGTGTAATACCTCTCCTCAAACTCACGGGCACTACAGGCGCGTGAAAAATCGTTTGCGTGAGCCATTGTTAACAAACTTTCTTTTATTTTATTAAAAATTTAGGTACAAAATAAACAATTTTAAAAATTTACAAGAAATAAAATTAAAAAAATGTCTCCTCTGATTGGGGTAAAGCTACGTCTTACTGGGGGTCCCGGAGAGTGTAGCGATGGTAAACTCCTTCAAACTTTTGCCTTGCTTTGCACCTGGTGTATTCTACCTATTTTTCTGGTGATCCCGGTTTCTCGTTTGTTTTTCTTTTCTTTTTGTTTTGTTTTACCACTTAGATGTGAGACTGGTATTTTCGTCGTTCAACCAGTCCCACGAAATGTTTTGCTTCGCGCCCGAATACGCGAATATACGTGGTGAATTTCAATGGCTTTGGTAAGGCCCTTGCAACACTTCACGTTGACGATGACCTAGGCAATACACTTTAATTGCCTTTATTTGATTTTTTTTTATTTATTATTTTTAATAGCGCATTTTATGTGTTGGCCCTCGTGGCCTGCGCTCACTGTCTTACCTTTAGGCACTTTCACCCAAATTAATTTGTTGCCCTGCTATGCAGGGACTTTCACTGCCTGTTGGTTTTTTTATAAATATTTTTATAAATTTTAGCGCGTCTTATTTTTTGGCCCTCGTGGCCTGCGCTCACTGCCCTACCTTTTGGGAGTTTCACACAAATTAATTTGTTGCTCTGCTATTCAGGGACTTTCACTCCCTTATGGCTTTTTTATAAATTTTTATAACTTTTAGCGCGATTTATTTTCCTGGCACTTTTCCCTACTTGTAGGGATTTTCACTTTTTTCTTTTCGGTTTTACGTTAGCACAGTGCCTTGTAATTCGAGGCACGTTGTGCCGGCGCGCACTATCCTAGTTGTAGGGTTTTTCTTTTTTTTTGTGTTTTTGCGTTAACAAAGCGCCTTGTATTTCGTGGCACGTTGTGCCGGCGCTCACTACCCTAGTTTTAGGGGTTTTAATTTTTCTGCATCTTTTTTTCACTTTTCACACACTGGGACTTACACTACCTCCTGGTGTCCACCGGAGTGCTTGCTCCTATAGCGGTTTATCACCGCTAGCTAGCGGTCTGCTAGGTCTTCCCGTTGTGCTACTGAAAAAAATGCTGTGCGCCTGCTCTGAAACAGATTTAGGGGTTATCAATAATGATACTCACCAGGTTTTCGTTTTTTGCTCCTTCTGCTGCTGCTGCTGCTGGGAGGGCGCCTTCCTTTTGTGTGTTCCTGCTAGCCTTGGGTGCTTCGCCAGCCTCGGGGATTGGCGTATTTGCTTTTTGGTGAGATCGCTCACCACCGCTGTTATCTTGCAGCCAAATTATTGTAAACAAAACAGAATGTGCAAAAGCACGTAGAAAAACGTAAAAAGCGCTACTTCTCGTGCTCGTTCACAATAAGCTTTTGCTTTTAAATCTTGCAAGTGGGACTTGGCAAGAGTTGATAGAATTATAAAAAATTTAAAAAGAATAATTATTGTCTTAAAGATCCGGCTCGAAGGACCATGTTAAGGGCGTGGTTGAATAAGGTCCAGAATTCCTCTTGAATTCTGGAAACGGGGATCTTAAAATGGAGGCCAATCCTTTAAGACAGATAATTGCCTGATCTTTTTCACATTCACTGTGTGCACACACACAGATAAAAAAAACAGACATTTTGTTTAGAATTTAAAAGCGTCGTCTATTTTCCGGAAAAAAACCTGGAAATGTGCATACGCAAGAGAAAAGTGTCACTCACCTGAGTTGTCGCTGTTATGAAATTAAGAAGGTTTTGCTGGTTTCCGGTCGCTTTTATAGCACCACTATCTGGCAAACCAAGTAAAGAGTCCTGTCAGCGAGTAGCTTACCGCGCCATCTCATTGTGACAGTTTTCTATTGTGAATGATTGCAGACCTTAACACTGGTAAAATTGCTGCTACTTCGGTTGGTGTGCATATACGTGACTATCTTGCTCTTGCAGCGTTCGTAGTTTCTCCTGCTCTCATACTCGTTGGAACAAAAGTTGTCGTTGGTTTACATATATACGTTGTCGGCATCGAAATGTTTGTTGTTCCTAGGTTTCCAATTGGAAAATTCCTAGCGTTTTGCATTTCAAACGGCTTACTTTGAAATTCGGCGGTTGTTGTTGTTGCGCTGATTTGAGGCAAGTACTGCTGTGTGGCAAACGATGTGTTCTGCTGTGCTACCGAATCAGCGGCTGCAGATAGCGGCACTTGCGCCGTCGGCCGGTAGCGATGAATGTGCGATTGAAGTATGCGATGGTGAATTCGGCGCACACAGCGCATTGCCTCAATGTTAATACACGTCTGAATCGCGAACATTCGGTACCGCTGGACAAAGAGTCTGCAGTTGAGCAGTCAACAATTCCACTGCGTTACACAATTTGTTGACCTGTAGCTCCAACTGCACGCTGACTCCAACGTTGCCCGTCGATGGCTCCCAATCCCCAGCACTTTTCTCGCTTACCTCGCGACATCATCGCCTAAATAATTGGTCTTGCTGTTGCCTCCTCCAACTCTTGGAGTCTTGCGACGAGCTCCACTTTGCTGCATTTGTTGAAGCGCGTCTTTCAATTGCGCGACAGTCAAACAGTTTAAATCCATATTTCTTTTTCGTTGCAATCCACTTCTGACAACTGTCAGACCGACAGTATCAGGTTGACCGCTTTATTTGGATGTTACTTCAAAACTGACTTAAAATTACAAAAATAAATCTGACACAAGTACAATGCGGAACGTGTGGAATATAAACTTAAAGTGATGCCAATATTTGTGAATTCAATATAAAAGTATAGATACAGAAATTAATGTAATGATAATTAGTACAATAAGATTTAAGATGATCTTTTATAGTACAACAGTTTCAAAGTAAAAGCAAAGTAACAAAAGATATTAAAACTAAGTTTGACATATAAAACAATCAGTATTCATACATATGTATATGACTAGATTACATGTACATACATGTGTGCTTAGGTAGCGAAACTCATCATTATGCTATAGATAATTATATTAAATTTATAGATAGATTAACGAAAATTCTCATAATTCCCTTGACAAAGTATAGCCTTGCAGAAGTTAGTATACCATACATCGTAAAAATAAAAGTTAAGTATGCAGTTTTGTAGCCCATTCAACTATAATAATATGCAAGTTTCACGAAGCTGGCGGTGTCGGGCACCTGCTTCCATATAACGCATACAAAAAATTGCTTTTTGTATGGAAAAAAATGTTATGGAATCAGCTATACTTTTATAAAAAATTAAATACTGCAAATTAATAAACATAACTGGCCAACTGCGTTATTAATTAATAACATAAGCGATATAAATAACGTTTTAAAAAAAAATTTAACATTTTGTCAAATTATTTGGATTTATTTAATTTTTACTAAATTTTTTAGCTCATACTCCAACAAATTAAGTAAAATGAATAAAATTCCGCGAATTTCAAACGTCCGCATTAAATGAGAACTATAAAGAGGAGCTAATAGAGATAGAACGAAAGAAAGTAGAAATTCAAGCATGAGCTGCAAAAGACAACGAAGAAATAAAAAAAATCCCTAATATCGTTTTTAAACAAAAATTACTTTACAATAAGGACCTAAAAAATAACACTAGTTTACAATAATTTCGACCTTAAACAAAACAAATCACACAATGTCCTTTGCGTTGCATTTTCTCCTTAATCTTTGTAGAACTAGCAAGTTATCCTTCTTTCTATACAAAGTTAGGCTGCAAACAAAACGGGGTTGTATTTGATATCTATTATGAACTAAAACAAAAACCGTTTTAAAGTTAATTTTTTCTCCATTTTTTTACCGAATTTTTCACAAGCACAATCCAAGGCGAATTCATATAAGGTGTAGTTACTATTACCAGCAGATTTTTTTTATTCACCTACATACATACATGTATTTGGTTTTTGCTTGTGCGTATAAGCTTTCAAAAGCCGTAAAAGCAAAAACAAAATGTATTTAAATTTTGACAACACTTACGCAAAACCAAAAACAAAATATATAGGAATTTTTAGTTGTACTTATAGCAACACCTTATATGAATTCGCTTTGGCACAATCAAAACACTCAGCTGTTAAATGCTTATTTTGTAATCTAAATTATATGTGTGGGAACTCCCAAGTCTATGAAACTATTTAAAGCTTAATTGCCCCGCTAATTGATATGCTTGAATTATTATTAGATAATTATGAAGCTGATTTCCCTCCTCTGAAAATGAACTTTAACATCAAATGACTTTGACATTAAAGGCAACGTATTCAAAAGTTGTAAAAATTAATAAAAGTTCTAACCCAATAAATTCACATAGAACGATGGAAGAATACACAAAAAGATGTGGACATAATAAAAAATTCTTGTGAATATGTTACAATACAATATACAAAGTTTGAAAAGACAAGGAAATACTGGATATATTTTAAATAACCAAAAATTTATATTGCTATACTGAATGAGAGTTGGATTAGAATTAATAATCAGTCAAGTTTAGAAAATTATAATTTCATACCCAGACAAGATGGATTCGAAGGAGTTGGAATCGATCTTGAAAAGTGTATTAAATTTAATATTATTCATTTAAACACCAAAACGGAAGCCATTGTAGTAAAATCCTTAAATTTAAAGAACAAACATTACTATAATAAGCATATATGTACATATAGTGCACCAAATACCCCGTTCCATATATTTAAATTGGAAATAGAGAAAAATTTTCAACAAATGAGGGACATTTCAACAACAATACTCATTGATGGAGACAATAATGGAAAATCGCATATCTGGGGTAATAATATCAGTAACAATAAAGGTAGACTCATTTATAATTTTCTGGCGGATTATCATTTTAACTGCATGACTCACGTACATTCCTATTTATCAACCATGAATTCAGCGAAAGGTTCAGATGGTACTGCTTATAAAATGTTTAAAAGTTTAAAAATTAATGACCAATCCAAAATATTTAATTGCAAAAATAGTTCCGATACCCAAAAATAATTAGGACATTTCAATAATATATAAATTTCAGATCAATAAGCTTATTGTCAGTTTATTTAAAAATAATTGAAGGTCTTATCAAGATATAAATAGAAAATACAATAGCGCTGAATAAGACACGGACAAAAACCATATCCACCCCTTAAAAAACGGTAATTTATAGAAATCAAAAGACTATATTTAGTAAGCAATTGAAGAGAATTTGCTCAAATTTAATCTGCAGAACAAAGTCAAATAAATTTTAGGAAAATGGGTGTAGTATGTACGTAAAAGTCATACTAATATCTTTGTTATATTTAAATCAATAGAAGTCCTTTAATTTTTCTAAATGGTACACATACCTTCCTAAGTAAACATTCTACAGCTTCGAGTATTAACGATCTAAGAAATTCCATTTACACTCACAAACCACATGGATATCATATAATTGCAGCTTGCATTGATGTGGAAAAGGTATTTGATTGGGTGAACATGCAACTTCTGCACGGCATATTATTCAAAATAAGCCCACATATAATTAATTGGATATAAAAATTACTGAAAAACAAAACACAAATTTTAAATGATCAAAACAAATGTGTGAAGCAGGTCTGATACAAGGAAGTAGTCAGAGTCCGGTTAATTTATACACAACTAATCTACATTTAATTAATAACAATAATACCCATCAATATCAATTTGCGGTTGATTTTTTTTAAGATCCATTAATAAAAATAATGTTTGTTTCACTGTAACTAAAATTAGATGAATTTAATAGCAAGTGTAAAATACTAAATTTCAATACGAACTTATATAAAACTAAAAACATTCATATGTCTATTATTTTTCGGCCTGTTTTTATTAAACGATAATATTAATTTGTGAGCTCAAGGCCAGTGTATAAGGAAAAGTATATTGGAAAAAAGACAACAACAGTCAGGAGTGATAGAAATTATAGCTATTTCGGAGATCACCACATCTCCTCATCAGATTTCTTTCATGACTCCACCGGCATTCGAACCAACAACCTACGACTTGCTGGGCAAGTGCGTAGCCAATGGGCCAAAGCCGGCATGTAAGCTGCTGTTGCTTTTTACCACTTTTCCTTATGTCCTACCAACACAATTCAAGTACGTCAGTCTGTCGCTATTAAGTGAATGTGTGGTTTTTAATTTTTGTTGTGTAACACAAATTCTATTTTTAGAATATTGTTAGAATTGTTGTTACGTTTTGGGCGTGCTCGTCCGTTTCAAATATTCATATGTCTATGATTTTTCGGCCTGTTTTTATTAAACGATAATATTAATTTGTGAGCTCAAGGCCAGTGTATAAGGAAAAGTATATTGGAAAAAGACAACAACAGTCAGGAGTGGTAGAAATTATAGCTATTTCGGAGATCACCACATCTCCTCATCAGATTTCTTTCATGACTCCACCGGCATTCGAACCAACAACCTACGACTTGCTGGGCAAGTGCGTAGCCAATGGACCAAATTGGACAATGGACAATTCTAACAATATTCTAAAAATAGAATTTGTGTTACACAACAAAAATTAAAAACCACACATTCACTTAATAGCGACAGACTGTCGTACTTGAATTGAGTTGATAGGACATAAGGAAAAGTGGTAAAAAGCAACAGCAGCTTACATGCCATTGGCTACGCACTTGCCCAGCAAGTCGTAGGTTGTTGGTTCGAGTGCCAGTGGAGTCATGAAAGAAATCTGATGAGGAGATTTGGTGATCTCCGAAATAGCTATAATTTCTACCACTCCTCACTGTTGTTGTCTTTTTTCCAATATACTTTTCCTTATACACTGGCCTTGAGCTCACAAATTAATATTATCGTTTAAGCCTAAAAACATTTATTTTAACAATAATCAAGACATTATCCATACATATAACTTTAAATAATACACAAATACAACAAGTTGAATCAATCAAATACCTCGGAAGAATAATAACAGTAAACAATTCAAGTGCAACTCATATGAAAGATATAATTCAAAAAGTTAATGATACATACAGTTTTGTGTAAATATTCAGTGGTTGCACATTTGGGTTAAGCCCTATTAAAAGCCTTTTAATTTACAAGAATTTTGTGACCTTTGCAAATATTACTGCAGCTGCAATGTCAAAATTGCATGAAAACAAATTTAAGAAGAATTTTAGGTCTGATAAGGTCAACACCTATGACAATAATATATCATTTATCTGCAGAACTAGTACCTCCAAAATATTTTGCAAACCAATAAAATATGCAATAGATTAACAACGTTGTTGAAGGTTATACTGACAGACAGTTGTAGTGGAATAGATGCAATCGAAAATAAATACAGCGGCAATTATATAATTCACAAAATCCATAATATGATGAAGCAAAGCAATATCAGCAAAATTTAAATACATTATATATCAGGACATTGTATAATCCATCAAAATGAAAAAGCGGAAATGGACAATTGTCTACAATGAGATAAAATCTATTTCAATAAAAGAATGGGAGGAATACAAATTTTTGACCTAAACCAAGAGAGAAGATTATGGTGGATTATTTCCGAACACTACAGCCAAAACGTGGTTTAAAAATTCAAATTTAAATGTAATTGAAATAAAATAAATGAACAGAATGCTATCGAATCACACCTTCTGCCAAGAGACATTAGCTAAAATGAAAGTTTATCCAAATAATATATGTGAAATGTGTCAGAAATATAATATAACAAGAAGCGAATTTCAAATATTAATATAATATAGTTAAGTTAATGAAATGCTCAAACAAGAACCAAGACGAATTCATATTAGGTGGCGTTATAAATTCAACTACAAAATTCCTATGTATTTTGTTATTGCTTCTGCGTAAGAGTTGTCAAAATTTACATACATTTTGTTTTTACGGCTTTTGAAATCTCATACGCAAAAGCAAAAACAAAATACATGTAGGTGAATAAAAAAAATCAAATCGACTGCTATAGTAACTACACCTTATGTGAATTAGCCTTGAACAAAAACCTAAAACTATCCAGCAATAATCGACTTTCCAAAATAACCCAAAATCAATTTATAAACAGCCCTGCAAACAATGACTGAGCATATCGAAAATAAGTTATCGATTGTACATACACACATTCCTGCAAACGATGAGAAAATGCCAATTCACACTGCTTATGCTTCCGCAAAATTTGAACTTAATATTAGCTAAGAAGCATAACGGACAACGTATTATAGGAATTCATTTTCATAAATGCAAAAAAAGCGAGGAAGTGAAGTGGTCACTTGATACCCGATGCGTATACAAAACTAACCGGAAATCGCCAATAGTTTGAATTAAATTCCGCCTAATATAACCGTTAGTTATAGGTCAGTCTTCTTGCAGGGAGCCTGTAACATTTATCAATAACCATAAAAGTCATCGGAATAAGAAGACAAAGTACAGACGTAAGAAACTCGCATAATTAGTTATTAAAGAAAATAAAGTGTAAATAAATTCTGTGTCATCCCTTATTTTATAAAATAACAACATATATTTTGGTTAAAATAACTGCTAGTTGGTTTTTAAACCGTTGTTTGTTTGTGATGTTAATGTGTTCTGCGTACTTTTTGTTGATTAGATCGGGTTAATAGGAAAATTTGTAAGCGGCCAATTTTGCAACTTTAACAACAAATTACTCAAAAACTGTGAGTCTTCTAGTCGTACGGGTTTCATCGTAAAATTTTCCAATAAGAAACCAAGCTTCGAAAAAAGGACTTATTAGAAAGGATAGAGTGGGGCCTTCTGATTATAGAACTGAAAATTGTTATAACAAACTTGTATGGGCGTTTTCGCACAATTTGTAATACATCTTGCACTAAATTTACATTCAATATGTGTCTAATTACATGGTGCACAATAAAATGCCCACACATTTTTATCTTGTTATATTTCTTCTTAATAAATCACTCGAAATGCACACTTTCCCATGGAGAACGGTATTTGCAAACATCTGAAGAGTGCTGCCTTATCAATCAAAGTAACAAAAAGCTGCTTAAAAAATAGCCCTGGCCAGTCGAGCTCCGGCTACGTCATCCACAGTATTTTTGCGAAGAACACCTTTTTGTGTTTTTACAAAAGAGTACATATTACATTCTTAATTTCTAATAAATGAATGTTCTGAAACTGCAGAGTTCGATTTCCGTACGCCTACCAACTTCTTTAAGAGTAAACATACGCAAAAAAAGTCATGTAATAGTAAAAATAAAGGTCAATAGTGCAGTGTTTACAAATAACTTTGAAACTAATAGCACCTGCCCAATACCCCCAATACCGCCACCTAGTTTGGCTAAAACATGGGATGCTTCATTTTTGGAAGCGTACCTGTTTTCAGTTTTGTGATGTGTACGACCCCCTCAACCCCCTCAAAAAGTAATTTTCCAAAAGCCTAGTGCACTATTGTAAAGTTTTCCCGGCTGGGCTTTTTGGACTTTAGTTATGGGAGTGTTTTCATACAATTGCCCTTAATTTAACTTTTTAGGAATAAGCGACATAAGCCACAATGCTTGAAAATACTTTTGTAGAATTTTAGCTTGAAATCTGATTACATAACTTCTTATTGCCATAGATATATTATTTCCTCTTTTAAAATGCGTGTATCTCAATATAAATATGTAGTTTATTTGCTAATAAAGCCAAGCTCGAAACCTTGAAAATACTTTTGTAGAATTCTAGCTTGAAATCTGATTACATAACTTCTTATTGACATAGAAATATTTTTTCCTCTTTTAAAATGCGAAACCTTTATATAGTTAACCCTGATATAGTCCTGTGCTCAGAAACACGCACAACAGCAAACATACAGGAGGTGTGATCATAATATTACGAGACGCTCAAGCTTAGAATTAATTAAACAAGGCTATAAGTAAAAAAGTCGGCCGGTAGCTTGTACTTCGCCCTTACAGATCCATTGCCCCTTCTGCTGTTTACAGTACACCGTCTAGCCCTAACTCCCTCAGGGTGTCCACGATGGTTGGTGACAGCGAGCGTACAAGTTTCATGGTGCTAGAGAGTTAAGTCTCTCTATGTACTCAATCACTAATGAGGACTTTTTATTAGTACAAACATGTGTGTTCTGGGGCCACAGACACCAGCCCCTATGCCTTCCGGGGTTTTAGAGCCGTCAGTGTATCAGTGCAATTTGCTTGCCTGGAAGTGTCCTGGTACTGGCACGGTATGTCAAATTTGTCCATACCGACAGGCTAGATGCCCATTTGCTAGGGGTAGTGAATGTAAGGGTGGAGTTCTACCGGCCATTAGATATGTATGTATATGTATGTAGTATTCAAAACAAAACTTAAAACATAGCAAAACGGGGTTCATGTTTTTACTATTTTCCAACTTCGAATATGTAAGTTACGAACGACATATGTATGTATAGTTGGATTGCTCGTGATGAAAAGTAAGGGAAGTGAAAAACAGAAACACTGAGTTTTGCGCGAACAGAATTAGTAAACATGTGCAAGCAAGCCCGCACAGTTGCATTTGAATTTATGCTTATAAATATTTTAACTTATACTGTTAGTTTGTTTGTTCTCCGCTTACTAATTTATAAATATGTAGCTTCTTCTTTCGTTAATAAATCGCTTATATTTGTGCTTTTTTCGAATTTATAATTTTAAACATCCGTTTATTTTGTTAGCTGAAATGTATTCTTATCGTCTGGTCCAATATAGACCACTAACTGACCCCATTTGATATACATAAGTTCCGAGAATAACTTTCAAAGCCGTTATTGGATCTGAAATTTGCTACTAGTGATGTTGATCTAGCCGTGAATTGAATACACTAACCATAAAATTTGATTGCTACAATTTTGAACGCTTGAACAATTGATACTCGCCCTCTCTGCGATAAACAGAGGACTTGATGGGAATTGTTTCAAATCGACAAAAGTTCGAAATTCTATCTAGGATATATAATATTTTTCATGAGAGTTTTACCTCCATTATTTCCTGTTGTTATTTAATATACCGAAAGCCTCAAAATTTGCGTTTTATAAAATAATTTTACCAGAACAAGCTTCTCCAAAAAAAAAAAATTAACTCAATTGGACGAAAGATTGTAAAAATGCTTACGATACGATAAAGCAAGAAATTTCCTCTGATCAGGTCATAACTCACTTAATTCAGTATTTAGTTGAAAATTTCTTCAGCGTTGGCCACTTATTTTGAGTGGATTTAACTACAAAGTTGGATTTGTCAGAGGTATCAACAATGATGCTGATAGTTTATCACGAATACCCCAAATTATTCTCTGGAACCATACGCAGGAAGAAAAATATGTTAGTTTGATTCAAAGAGATAATGCTTTGTGGATTAATTCCAAAGATATTTCCATTGAATCTCGCGGAGACCCGATTTTAAGCAAACTTTGCGTATCTATTAAAAATAAATCTTTAGGGAATCTAGATTCTAGCTTTGATACATTCGAGCAGAAAGCTTATGAACTAACAGTTCCATATTTGTGCATAATGTAGAGCTATAGAACAATTATTACTTTGAAATTTCGTAAATCGTGTTAATGGAATTACACGCATCACAACAAAGGCAGTTGAAAATTTAATAAATAAATGTTTTTCTCGTCAACAATTACAATCTGGTCCACCAAAAGCAGAACTGTTTTGTGGAAACCAACTGAGGCGATTTGGAACCGTATACACATTGATTTTGCAGATCCAAAATTTAAGTTTTATTATACATATAATTGCTATTGATTCACACTCCAAGTGGGTTGAAGTTTTCAAAGCGAACATTTGCCATAAGCAAACCACGTGAACTGTTTAATCGTTATGGTATTGTTGAAACTATAGTGACCGACAATGGCGCACAATTCACATAGGTTAGTTTCAGGGAATTCATCAAGAAAAATAACATGAACATGAAATTAAAAGCTGTAGGTCATCCTTCGACCAAACACCAAGTTGAGCATTTCATAAAATCATTTAAAAAGTCACTTCATGCCAGTTTAAATAGTTTAAAACAATTTGATATTGTCACCGTAAAAACCAGAATTCTATTTGATTATCACAATACAGCTCATAGTACCACAGGTGAAACATCATCAAAATTATTTTTTGGCCATTCATTGCGAATTCGCTCATTGTTGAAAACAAAAACAACAACAACAGCATTACACAGAAAATCGTCATGTAAATTTTCAAACACGACAAAAAACAATGATCAGAAAGTATAAAACCCTAATAACCCTTCAAGAAATTAAACGTCACATTGACCAGATTCGTGATCAATCAATTAAGTCAGATGAGTCTTTCTGTGATGAAGAGAATCTGAAAGAGCAAGATTATGTAATGGAAGGAAAGATGAAGATGCGCTCTCATAAAGATGGTAAAGCAATCAAACTATCTACTTAATACATCTCTTTATCTTCATAGTAGTTGAATATTGGAATAATTTTAGTTAAGACATTTCAGCTTCAGGAAGAGCGTGTAGGTTATTCTATATTATAGCGTGTCGTACAGCCCTTATTGTAAATATTCTATACTCTTACCTGTTATACCATCATGGGTTATACAACCTTAATAATCGATTATCATTTTGCTATTTCGGTTTCTACTCTTTATAAAATGTTTATATGTATATCAAATATGTACATATATGTACATTCATCATTCTTTGTGGTACCTTTGGATTACACCCATCGCCTTTTATTTCCTTAATCGATACCTACTTTACAGAAACAATACCTATTTTGGAAATAGGCATATAGTTCGAAACATCATTACTTATTTTACTTACATACATATATACCCAGCAAGAAGCCTGACCTATAACTAATGGTTATATTAGCCGTTAAATTAACTTAAACTAGTTTAGCGGTTAGTTTTGTATGCGCATAGGGTATCAAATGACCACTCCCTTCTGCGCTTTTCTGCATTTATGAAAATGAGTTCACAGAATTCTTTATTTTCATGTAATGCACACACTCTTTGTCCGTTGTGCTTCTCAGCTAACATTAAGTTCAAATTTTCTTTGATGTATACGTACGTCCGGAAGCATAAGCAGTGTGAATTGTGTTTTCCTCAACGCTTGCAGGAATGTGTGTATGTGCAATCGATAATTTATTTTCGATATGGTCAGCAACTTTTTGTAGAGTATTGGCGTGATCACAGCATCTTTCCAGTCGCTAATAAAATATCCGGCCGTAATACACGCACTCTTTATCCGTTGTACTTCACTGCTAAATATTAGACTCAAAATTTCTTTGATGCATCCGTTCGTGCGGAAGCATAAACAGTAGGAATTGTTGTTTTCTCATCGTTTCCAGGAATGTGTGGATGAACAATCCATAACTTAATTTCGATATGGTCAGTCATTTTTTGCAAGGTTGTTCTTGCTCGGTCAGACGAAAAAGTAGAAGGGAAACTGTTAGTCATTTATATGAAGTCGACTATTGTTTTAAAGACTTTTGCTAAGCGATTAACCGGCTAGTCGATTTGTCGATTAATATGAGCAGTAGTAATTACGTATCACTGAAGAGTAAAATGTTCCTCACTCGCATCAAGAAAACTCAACTCAATATTTGTCTTTGCTTTTTCCATTCCCGCTGAAAAACAAACGAGCGTACATTTGTTTTTACGGCTTTTGAAATCTCATACGCAAAAGCAAAAACAAAATACATGTAGGTGAATAAAAAAAATCAAATCGACTGCTATAGTAACTACACCTTATGTGAATTAGCCTTGAACAAAAACCTAAAACTATCCAGCAATAATCGACTTTCCAAAATAACCCAAAATCAATTTATAAACAGCCCTGCAAACAATGACTGAGCATATCGAAAATAAGTTATCGATTGTACATACACACATTCCTGCAAACGACGAGAAAATGCCAATTCACACTGCTTATGCTTCCGCAAAATTTGAACTTAATATTAGCTAAGAAGCATAACGGACAACGTATTATAGGAATTCATTTTCATAAATGCAAAAAAAGCGAGGAAGTGAAGTGGTCACTTGATACCCGATGCGTATACAAAACTAACCGGAAACCGCCAATAGTTTGAATTAAATTCCGCCTAATATAACCGTTAGTTATAGGTCAGTCTTCTTGCAGGGAGCCTGTAAAATTTATCAATAACCATAAAAGTCATCGGAATAAGAAGACAAAGTACAGACGTAAGAAACTCGCATAATTAGTTATTAAAGAAAATAAAGTGTAAATAAATTCTGTGTCATCCCTTATTTTATAAAATAACAACATATATTTTGGTTAAAATAACTACTAGTTGGTTTTTAAACCGTTGTTTGTTTGTGATGTTAATGTGTTCTGCGTACTTTTTGTTGATTAGATCGGGTTAATAGGAAAATTTGTAAGCGGCCAATTTTGCAACTTTAACAACAAATTACTCAAAAACTGTGAGTCTTCTAGTCGTACGGGTTTCATCGTAAAATTTTCCAATAAGAAACCAAGCTTCGAAAAAAGGACTTATTAGAAAGGATAGAGTGGGGCCTTCTGATTATAGAACTGAAAATTGTTATAACAAACTTGTATGGGCGTTTTCGCACAATTTGTAATACATCTTGCACTAAATTTACATTCAATATGTGTCTAATTACATGGTGCACAATAAAATGCCCACACATTTTTATCTTGTTATATTTCTTCTTAATAAATCACTCGAAATGCACACTTTCCCATGGAGAACGGTATTTGCAAACATCTGAAGAGTGCTGCCTTATCAATCAAAGTAACAAAAAGCTGCTTAAAAAATAGCCCTGGCCAGTCGAGCTCCGGCTACGTCATCCACAGTATTTTTGCGAAGAACACCTTTTTGTGTTTTTACAAAAGAGTACATATTACATTCTTAATTTCTAATAAATGAATGTTCTGAAACTGCAGAGTTCGATTTCCGTACGCCTACCAACTTCTTTAAGAGTAAACATACGCAAAAAAAGTCATGTAATAGTAAAAATAAAGGTCAATAGTGCAGTGTTTACAAATAACTTTGAAACTAATAGCACCTGCCCAATACCCCCAATACCGCCACCTAGTTTGGCTAAAACATGGGATGCTTCATTTTTGGAAGCGTACCTGTTTTCAGTTTTGTGATGTGTACGACCCCCTCAACCCCCTCAAAAAGTAATTTTCCAAAAGCCTAGTGCACTATTGTAAAGTTTTCCCGGCTGGGCTTTTTGGACTTTAGTTATGGGAGTGTTTTCATACAATTGCCCTTAATTTAACTTTTTAGGAATAAGCGACATAAGCCACAATGCTTGAAAATACTTTTGTAGAATTTTAGCTTGAAATTTGATTACATAACTTCTTATTGCCATAGATATATTATTTCCTCTTTTAAAATGCGTGTATCTCAATATAAATATGTAGTTTATTTGCTAATAAAGCCAAGCTCGAAACCTTGAAAATACTTTTGTAGAATTCTAGCTTGAAATCTGATTACATAACTTCTTATTGACATAGAAATATTTTTTCCTCTTTTAAAATGCGAAACCTTTATATAGTTAACCCTGATATAGTCCTGTGCTCAGAAACACGCACAACAGCAAACATACAGGAGGTGTGATCATAATATTACGAGACGCTCAAGCTTAGAATTAATTAAACAAGGCTATAAGTAAAAAAGTCGGCCGGTAGCTTGTACTTCGCCCTTACAGATCCATTGCCCCCTCTGCTGTTTACAGTACACCGTCTAGCCCTAACTCCCTCAGGGTGTCCACGATGGTTGGTGACAGCGAGCGTACAAGTTTCATGGTGCTAGAGAGTTAAGTCTCTCTATGTACTCAATCACTAATGAGGACTTTTTATTAGTACAAACATGTGTGTTCTGGGGCCACAGACACCAGCCCCTATGCCTTCCGGGGTTTTAGAGCCGTCAGTGTATCAGTGCAATTTGCTTGCCTGGAAGTGTCCTGGTACTGGCACGGTATGTCAAATTTGTCCATACCGACAGGCTAGATGCCCATTTGCTAGGGGTAGTGAATGTAAGGGTGGAGTTCTACCGGCCATTAGATATGTATGTATATGTATGTAGTATTCAAAACAAAACTTAAAACATAGCAAAACGGGGTTCATGTTTTTACTATTTTCCAACTTCGAATATGTAAGTTACGAACGACATATGTATGTATAGTTGGATTGCTCGTGATGAAAAGTAAGGGAAGTGAAAAACAGAAACACTGAGTTTTGCGCGAACAGAATTAGTAAACATGTGCAAGCAAGCCCGCACAGTTGCATTTGAATTTATGCTTATAAATATTTTAACTTATACTGTTAGTTTGTTTGTTCTCCGCTTACTCATTTATAAATATGTAGCTTCTTCTTTCGTTAATAAATCGCTTATATTTGTGCTTTTTTCGAATTTATAATTTTAAACATCCGTTTATTTTGTTAGCTGAAATGTATTCTTATCGTCTGGTCCAATATAGACCACTAACTGACCCCATTTGATATACATAAGTTCCGAGAATAACTTTCAAAGCCGTTATTGGATCTGAAATTTGCTACTAGTGATGTTGATCTAGCCGTGAATTGAATACACTAACCATAAAATTTGATTGCTACAATTTTGAACGCTTGAACAATTGATACTCGCCCTCTCTACGATAAACAGAGGACTTGATGGGAATTGTTTCAAATCGACAAAAGTTCGAAATTCTATCTAGGATATATAATATTTTTCATGAGAGTTTTACCTCCATTATTTCCTGTTGTTATTTAATATACCGAAAGCCTCAAAATTTTGCGTTTTATAAAATAATTTTACCAGAACAAGCTTCTCCAAAAAAAAAAAATTAACTCAATTGGACGAAAGATTGTAAAAATGCTTACGATACGATAAAGCAAGAAATTTCCTCTGATAAGGTCATAACTCACTTAATTCAGTATTTAGTTGAAAATTTCTTCAGCGTTGGCCACTTATTTTGAGTGGATTTAACTACAAAGTTGGATTTGTCAGAGGTATCAACAATGATGCTGATAGTTTATCACGAATACCCCAAATTATTCTCTGGAACGATACGCAGGAAGAAAAATATGTTAGTTTGATTCAAAGAGATAATGCTTTGTGGATTAATTCCAAAGATATTTCCATTGAATCTCGCGGAGACCCGATTTTAAGCAAACTTTGCGTATCTATTAAAAATAAATCTTTAGGGAATCTAGATTCTAGCTTTGATACATTCGAGCAGAAAGCTTATGAACTAACAGTTCCATATTTGTGCATAATGTAGAGCTATAGAACAATTATTACTTTGAAATTTCGTAAATCGTGTTAATGGAATTACACGCATCACAACAAAGGCAGTTGAAAATTTAATAAATAAATGTTTTTCTCGTCAACAATTACAATCTGGTCCACCAAAAGCAGAACTGTTTTGTGGAAACCAACTGAGGCGATTTGGAACCGTATACACATTGATTTTGCAGATCCAAAATTTAAGTTTTATTATACATATAATTGCTATTGATTCACACTCCAAGTGGGTTGAAGTTTTCAAAGCGAACTTTTGCCATAAGCAAACCACGTGAACTGTTTAATCGTTATGGTATTGTTGAAACTATAGTGACCGACAATGGCGCACAATTCACATAGGTTAGTTTCAGGGAATTCATCAAGAAAAATAACATGAACATGAAATTAAAAGCTGTAGGTCATCCTTCGACCAAAGACCAAGTTGAGCATTTCATAAAATCATTTAAAAAGTCACTTCATGCCAGTTTAAATAGTTTAAAACAATTTGATATTGTCACCGTAAAAACCAGAATTCTATTTGATTATCACAATACAGCTCATAGTACCACAGGTGAAACATCATCAAAATTATTTTTTGGCCATTCATTGCGAATTCGCTCATTGTTGAAAACAAAAACAACAACAACAGCATTACACAGAAAATCGTCATGTAAATTTTCAAACACGACAAAAAACAATGATCAGAAAGTATAAAACCCTAATAACCCTTCAAGAAATTAAACGTCACATTGACCAGATTCGTGATCAATCAATTAAGTCAGATGAGTCTGTGATGAAGTGAATCTGAAAGAGCAAGATTATGTAATGGAAGGAAAGATGAAGATGCGCTCTCATAAAGATGGTAAAGCAATCAAACTATCTACTTAATACATCTCTTTATCTTCATAGTAGTTGAATAATGGAATAATTTTAGTTAAGACATTTCAGCTTCAGGAAGAGCGTGTAGGTTATTCTATATTATAGCGTGTCGTACAGCCCTTATTGTAAATATTCTATACTCTTACCTGTTATACCATCATGTGTTATACAACCTTAATAATCGATTATCATTTTGCTATTTCGGTTTCTACTCTTTATAAAATGTTTATATGTATATCAAATATGTACATATATGTACATTCATCATTCTTTGTGGTACCTTTGGATTACACCCATCGCCTTTTATTTCCTTAATCGATACCTACTTTACAGAAACAATACCTATTTTGGAAATAGGCATATAGTTCGAAACATCATTACTTATTTTACTTACATACATATATACCCAGCAAGAAGCCTGACCTATAACTAATGGTTATATTAGCCGTTAAATTAACTTAAACTAGTTTATCGGTTAGTTTTGTATGCGCATAGGGTATCAAATGACCACTCCCTTCTGCGCTTTTCTGCATTTATGAAAATGAGTTCACAGAATTCTTTATTTTCATGTAATGCACACACTCTTTGTCCGTTGTGCTTCTCAGCTAACATTAAGTTCAAATTTTCTTTGATGTATACGTACGTCCGGAAGCATAAGCAGTGTGAATTGTGTTTTCCTCAACGCTTGCAGGAATGTGTGTATGTGCAATCGATAATTTATTTTCGATATGGTCAGCAACTTTTTGTAGAGTATTGGCGTGATCACAGCATCTTTCCAGTCGCTAATAAAATATCCGGCCGTAATACACGCACTCTTTATCCGTTGTACTTCACTGCTAAATATTAGACTCAAAATTTCTTTGATGCATCCGTACGTGCGGAAGCATAAACAGTAGGAATTGTTGTTTTCTCATCGTTTCCAGGAATGTGTGGATGAACAATCCATAACTTAATTTCGATATGGTCAGTCATTTTTTGCAAGGTTGTTCTTGCTCGGTCAGACGAAAAAGTAGAAGGGAAACTGTTAGTCATTTATATGAAGTCGACTATTGTTTTAAAGACTTTTGCTAAGCGATTAACCGGCTAGTCGATTTGTCGATTAATATGAGCAGTAGTAATTACGTATCACTGAAGAGTAAAATGTTCCTCACTCGCATCAAGAAAACTCAACTCAATATTTGTCTTTGCTTTTTCCATTCCCGCTGAAAAACAAACGAGCGAATATTCTCCGAATACGCGAACGAATAGTTTAGTTGTACATCTCTTTCGGTACTTCTCAAAGCATTTGCCCCTCAAAAGCGTCAGCGTCATGTGTTTATGCTAACCTATGTATTTAGACTCCGAAATTTTTTGAATGATAATTATAGGTGTCATTGTGAATAAATACATGTGAAAACCTTTAGCCCACAGACGTCAAAATTCGGCACAACCTGATGCAGCAACCTTCACCAATCTGGAGACATTCACTGAATGAATTTCTATGTCTGACAATTAATAATGCCCATTTGTGGCATTTAATATAAGCCTCCACCATCTGCAGCTTGGAAGACTTCTCTATTGTTTCACTCACAATGATAGGTACATATATATACATATATATATATATTGAGTGAGTTTTAATTTAATAGAATCATTGCATTTATCACTCATTTTCAGAGTTTTGCATTTTTTTTCTGATTAACGTTTGCTTTTATTAAAGCAGTTAGTTTGTGACTCACATATTTGAAACAGTTTCGCATTTTTTTTTTTAATAAAATGTTTAAAAATGGGAACTTTTTAAAAATTTTATAAGGGGGGGGGGGGGGGGGCGGGGTAATAATTAGATTGCATGGGTGACTGAGACGTATCATTTAAAAATGCTAGCAATGAAATAATATTATATTAGAATATTGCTCATTGATAAATTTAAATAGTTTTCAGCTCAAATAAACGGCGCTCCATTTGCACAACTCGGGGGATAAAAACAGTACTGATGTCCTAACAATGATAATCACTCTTTTAACGTAAACGAACAAGTATTATAAAGTTTACTCATGGCTTCTGCTTTTTATGAAAGAAGTTATTCTTTATAGTTTGCGGTTTAATTGCGCGGTGAATAGTTTGTCGCATTCTCTTAATCATTTGCGGTCACTAAGAGCCAGAGTATTACAGGCGGCCGAGTTGTGTGCATAAATCTAGTTGATGTGTCTCGTATGCGACTTCAAAGCCACGTCGTAGTTTTTCGATTCTTTCGAGATGTCATTCAGTGAGGAAGGCTCTGATGATGAGAACACATTCTCCGATTTTTGGCTCCTTTTTGAGTGTTTTTCCGTCTATATCTTTTATTTAGGTCTTTAGGATAATCTCCTTCTATCTGAATACATGATGAACAACCTTTATTCGATTCCATCGATTTTGAATCTGGGTGGCGGATCACCTCTCGGAAAATCCCCAAGAGTGAAGGCAGTAAAATGGAAGGGATTTGCCAGAGTGTAGAGAGGAGCCTTGAGTTAATTACGGCTTATATTCGGGCTAGAAGCGTACGAAAAACTCATTGTTTTGAGATATGCCACTTTGATCTTTGCTACTAGTAAACGGTTTAGATTGTTTTATTGCATTTGGTGCGCACATGTACGGTTGCGCAAAATACTTTTTCAGTGACGTGGAAGTAGCGTTGGTGTTTGGGAGAGTAACTTAGACATCGGGGAATTCCCATCTCCAAAATAGAGTGAAAATCGGAACTATTTTACTAACCGAAATGGTTTGACATGCTCGTGCCGGTATGTTTAGCCATAATTCATGAAGTATTATTTTCGATTGATTCATTATTGCAAAGACGGCACAATTTGTACTTTTTTCTGGGTTTACTTAACTGCATATGATGTAGATGGAGGTGTTCTTACAGGAGACCACCGTAGCATGTTTTGAGCTCGCCTTTAGTAATTATTGATTTGCAATCACCAATGAACTTACTCGGAAACAGCAGGAAAGGCTGTTTCACTTGAATTATACTTTCAATCGCGGCATCTTCAGTATATCGGTCCCTGTATTCAGGGAAACACAATTCCACGTACTTTCCCTTGCTTCAACTTCTTCCAACACCATCTCCGATCGCTCAGTTGTCCACTTTTCCTTCAGTTTTCGCACCGCCTCTTCATTCCGCTGGTACTACCACTTGGGCATACGAAAACTGAAGAGTCCATTACGTCCTCCATATTTTGAAACTGTAAAGTACTATGGAACAAATTAATAAATAAGAATCATTTGTACTAGAAACCTGACTTTTACTACTCGTAAATATAGATGAATGAAATAAAACAAATCATTACAGAAATGTGCTCGTCGACATACTAGTTTATGGAAAATAAAGAATTATCGAGATTTTATCTATATTTCTCGTAAAAATCACATAGTCGTTGCAAATGGACCAGAAACGTTTCCTTATTATGAATATGCTCAAACACTTTTGTATGCTTTTTATTTAATTATTGATTTTAATTACTTAATTTTTACGAAACTGCATATTCGGGCATCCGTAATTAAGTATATAATATGATATCATATTGCTACTTAGAGGGAAAGTCTGGCCAGTGGTTTACATGGTATTTGTGTGTAGAACCTTCAAGTAATCGGTTCAACCAATTACTTAATCCATCCAAAAGATTTTCTTCTAAAAGAATTTTTGGTTCAGATTCTGAATCGTCTAACTTAATTTCAACGATGCACCAATTTCTGGATCAGGATTTTTCATCAAAAGATGTTTCGTCATTTTCACCAAACTCTGTAAAAAAACTACGAATTTCATTATAGATCATGTAAATATAAATAAAAATAACAAACTTAAATCGCATACCTTAAATAAGTACTTAACCTATACTAACTCTCGCTTTTTCTTGAGTGAATACTTAATCAAAATAGGGAGAAAGCAAAACACAACAAACATTGCAAATTACGTCACAATGTTTCATCCTTTGTTTCATTTGTTTGGCATTCTATCAATTCGTTTATGGTATTTTTTAGTTTCTGTGGCATTCATTTCATCCGAAAGCTAAAAACCAATACATGGATTTCTTGAACTTTTAATTACCCTTAACCTTTAACGCTTAAAAATATATTTTTGCGTTCCCTATAAAATGTTATACATATTGTACATTATTCTGTTGCATCTTACGTAAAAATAACGATATTTAATATACAAAAGTGAAAGAATAAAAATAAACAGTAGTAATTTATATTTTAAAATTTGTTGTTTAAAGTGGTTTAAAAACTTAAGGGCTCTACAAGGAAAATAAAGGAAACAACCAGCTAGCTAATCTGCCCATTTCTTACAATTGATAATCAAATGCTTTCTGATAATAATGAACCTATTAATCGGGGCTTAAAAATCGGATCAAACTTCACACCAATTACAGGTGTTTCGAAGGCTTTATCAGCTGTGTAGATGCTGCAAGATACATTATTCGAGTTTTTAGTAATTATACCTTTCATGAAGATGAAATTGTATTATAATTTTTCGATGTTTGTAAGTAGAAGAAGTAGAAGAAGAAGAAGAATCCAAGTCTGCCCGTTCGTCAGTTTAAATGCAAACTTATCGCTCAGTTTTAAAGATATCAAAATGAAACTTGGTAGGCAGATTTATTTCAATAATATATTATTCATTTGTTGGAACCGCCTATACAACTGATTTTGTATATATGAGGTTCGGCGTTATAACTCCTGAATTAAAGTAAATGACAACTGGAAATTCGGCACTCCTCTCACTTATAATTAATTGAAAGTGCACAACGAAAATCATCAAGATCGGACCACTAAAAATTATAGCTCCCATACAACTGATTATTCAGATATGGGGTTTTGCGTTATAATTCCTACACTAAAGCAGCTACAGACATGCAATTTCGCACTCGTTTCACTTATAGTGAATAAAGTATACAATGAAAATCATCAGGATCGGGTGTCTATAACTTATGGCTCCCATACAATTGATTGTTCAGATATGACATACGTTATGGCGTTATAACTCCTGAATTAAAGTAGACAATAATTTGAAATTAGGCACTTTTCTCACTTATGATTAATTAAAAGTCCACAACAAAAGTCATGAAGATCGGACCACTGTAACTTATACCTCCCATACAACTAATTATTCATATATGAAGTTTTGCGTAATAGCTCCTACACTAAAACAGCTTACTTACTTACTTAATTGGCGCTATAACCGCTTATGCGATTTTGGCCGAACTTCTCCTACAATTTGTGGTGTGCGTCTTAATATTGTTACACAAATTGAGGGACTGTCCGTCTTACGCTGACTCCGAACGGCGAATGTTGTTTTGTGAGAAGTTTTTTTTTCATGTCAGAAATACACTCGGAGGTTTGCCATTGCCTGCCGGGACCTACCGAATGAAGCGCGCACACGCTACACACAGTTTAAAAAATTCCATTAAATATCGCCAGGTAACCGAAAAAGTTTATCAGTTTTTGGCGATATCAAAAACAATCTTACCAATTGCAGTAGCATACCAAAATGCGTCGTTTTCATTACCAGTATTTAGAAGAATTTTAGAAAAAGATTTAAATAAGCTGTCGGATCTATTTGATGGTTGGAGATTTTAACAAATGTCGCATTACATCAAATAATTTCTTTAGAACATGATTAAGCCAACTTGGACTGCATTCAATGCTAGACTATATCCCTACTACAAAACATTTAACTGCGATTGATTGGATATTGACGAGTTTTCCTGCATACAGTACAAGGGCGATTCCATATGAAACCTAGTAAGCTTAATATCATTAAGTTTCCATATGTATCCTTACCTTTAAATTTTTCTACTTTTTTATTGTATTTCATTATGTATGAGAAAAATAAATAGTGTTTTAAAATGTAATATTTGTTTGTGCTAACAATGCAGTAGTTTAAATAAAATTTTTATTTATTCAGGAAAAGTATGAAGGCTCGCTTGTTTTCCTGATACACTCCAGCCAAATATAGTGATTTGTAGAATTGGGAGATGTGTCGACAATTTGATTTGTCCAATTGCCAGTAACTGATGATAACATTTTTCTCCCAATAATATGTCTTATTTGCCTGAGCGGTTGAAATGTGAACCCACTAGCTCTATGTTTTTGGGTAGCGACCATTTATTTGTGTTAATGAAATGATATGGTTGTGGTAAGGTAATACGATATAGGACGAGTGCTTCAAGGCGCGTTGCGAAGCCGTTGATGCGAGAATGTAATACCGCGTTAACTCGATGCTGTATTCAAGTGTTCGTTGCTCCGATAACATTGATATTCACACGTGATGTTTGTATTGAAATACCAAGCCGCTTCACCAGACGTTCAGTGACAAAATTGACTTGAGATCCTGAATTAGGCAGGGTCCGACATTCCCTTTCAATTTTAATTCTTACCACCGCTGTACTAAATAAAACGTATGACTTAGATTGCTGCTTGCTACCGGAAGCGAGTGTCGCAGCTTCTGGTTTATCTTTTGCAGGAAACTAAGTTGCAATTGAGGACATTGCCTTGCTTGTGGAGACATTTACATCACTTAAGATTCTGTTTGTAGCGTTTTCAAGATAAAGCAGTGAATTGTGTTTTTTGTTACATGACCTTGACGTGCAGAATTTGCTCGAGTGGCTCGCCTTTTAAAAGTTAACTTATAATTTTTAGTTTAGGGCGTGATTCAGGCTCTCGTTGAATAGGATTTGTTTGGCCAACCATTGCTTTCATTAGTTGAAAGTGGGTTTCGAGAAAGGTTGAAAAGTGCTTGACCTGCTAAAGTTCCTTCGGATTCGTGAACGAACGCTCATAAATATTATGGGTGTCATAATCTAGTTTTTTAACTAGCAGGTGTAGCAAAATTGGGTCCCATGCGGTAGTGTTTCCCCAATATTCTGTAATGCATGTAAGCATTCTTGTGTTCCGTCATGCAGCTACTTGCTGAGGAGGCACCGGTTGTTCCAGTAATTGGTTTATTAGTGACGTCACACTACTTTTTTATTGTATCGTTCTTGTAACAACTTCCAAGCAGTTCTCCTACGACATTGACCTTATGGTACCACATTTTTTGTACCGTTGGGATTTGCTGTGTGCCCACCACTTGAGTTGAGAAAACAGATCATAAAACGACGTAAACCTTAGATAGTCTCCATTGAACCTCGGGATTTTTGTTTTTGGTAATGAGAGTACTTTGCTTTCACGGACGCGACATCCTTGTCTGATACATCTGAAGACAGCTTAAACTTGTCAATAACTAGTATATCGAGGATTGTATAGAGGTTCAGATCGTATCATTCGCTTATCGGATCCTTAGTGAATACCGAAATTAAAAAACTGTTATTCCTTGGTCTGCTTCCCTAAGTTCTTCTTGAGCTTCATGTTTCTTACGGTTTGGCCGTTGCAAGTTAGATTCTCCCCTGGAACATGTCGATTCGGATGCTCTGCTGGCATTTTCAAGTATCTGTTATGGCTGACTCAAATATCTCCTTGTACTTAAGGCCAGTTCAGTTGGTATAGTAGTCTTCGGTAAAATACTAGTGATCAAGTTGAAAGAACATCGTATTTTGTTGTCAGTGGCATCGATCCTGCCACTGAAAGGCTATTTGCCAGTTAACAACTATTATCGGGAGTTTTAAGATAGTTGCAGCGGACAAATTTATGAATAATAACTTAAGCACTTGGAACTTAGTTATCAACGGAGAGCGATAAGGAATAAATGGCACGCATGGGTTAGTTTAAGAATTCATCACAATTTTATTCAAAATTCATTGGCTTAAATACAAAATAAGTGCTGAATATTGAGTAATATTAATGCAGTTGGACAGTAGGACATTCTAAAATAATTCATTTGCTTAAAACAAAGCAAAAGGTCAGATTTGCATTTTACGATTTGAGATATCATCACAATTTTTGCTGGCGTCTTTTTCGATGCTATTGACGTAGGTGATTAAATAATTAACCCTTTCGATAGCCTCATTCGTAGAATTTAAAAGACTGCGGTTGATAACGTATTGTTGATTGCTGTTAGCTATCACCTCGTGAACGGTATCCCAATCGGTAGCATAAGGTGAGCCCGCGTGCAACTTCCATGCCGATCACAGCCAGTTTATGGAACGAGCGTTCCTCGTATTTTGTTCATTTCATTGGTTTTTGCTCCAGGTCCTGATCCACTGCGTCCGCTATTTTTGACAGACTTTGGCTAAGGTAGTCCAGATCGATCGCGTGTCACCAGTGCGGAGTAATAGTTGAATATGCTGAATCTAGATGCTTCGGGAGTGGCTAATAGCCTATCTTAGTAAAAGTGTATACAAATATGTTAGAAATCAAAGATTCTTATCGCATATTCAAGATCCTTATATTAGAAGGTCTCGCATCGTGACGTAGAAAGGCCGTGCTTCTTGAGATTTTTTAAAAATATTTTTTCAAAAAAAAAGGCATCAATTAACTTTCAACTTCAGAAGGAAATGTCAAAGAAAAACAACTTTTCTATTGACATATTTCTCTTTAAATTATTCTCATTTGCGCATTTTTAAGCCTGTCTTTTACAAAGATGTGAGAGAGAGAAAAAAAATTCTTCATGTTTCTTGTGTGCCCTTCGGTGCCTAAATTGATCACAAAAATGCTTTTAAAGTAACAATTGCATTTTTGGAAAAGGATTTTTCCTTTTGTGTTATTAGCTGTGATTTTGTAAAAAAATTTTTTTTGGGGAAAAAAATTCGTATTTTAAAATATAATAGTAATGTATATTTTTTTTTTTACAATTATCTGGGTTAGCTATTGCTGCTTCAGATTTCATAAACATTCTTATATAATTTTTATTTACCTTGACCTTTTGCTTTTTTCTTTTGTCCTCTCCATCAGCCAAATCCGCCTTTGTTTTTTCATTTGAAAAAATTAAATTTTATTTCCCAGTGCTCTTTATATGTGTTTTATGGACCCTTTTGCCCTCGGTTGTTGAAATTGTAACTCTATTGTTTCTCCCTACGATTTCTTTTTTGTAAAGCGGTTTCTGCTTTCCTTTTATTTGCTTATTTTTTACGTATATTACATCTCCTCGCTCATACATTTTACCCCTACTCCTTTTTCTATTCACGCGCAGTTTGCGCAACTCTTGATTCCTTCTAATCTGCTGTCTTACCTCAGAGAAAATTTTGGCCCAGAAGTTCTCAAATTTTGATAATTTATGCGTTGAGCCCTGATAAAAAATAAGTCACTTGGCTTCTGCTTGGTTATTGAGCTAGCTGAATTATTGTAGCGATCGACCACTATGTAAAGCAATTCTTTTGGATTCCTAGTTCTCAACACCTTTTGCAAGCAGCGGTACACGTCTATGACGGTGGAATGAAGTCTTTCCACTTGTCCGTTCACCTCACTCCTCTGAATCGGAGGCGCTGTAGTGGATTACTTTCGCGAACTTGCTGCGCAGATGCACTGCGGACCTATCTTTTATGGAAAAATTTTGCAAATTTAGAAAACTCATCTAAACAACTCAGAAATTTCTCGCCTTGAATTTCTAAAATATCAATATGTAGGATATCGCAGGGGTTTTCCGGAATGGGCGTGTCTTTCAGCTCCGGAGCATAGGGATGTCTGTCATATTTGTTTTCCCGACAAATTTCACATGCTTTTGTGTAGAGTCGGCTTGCCATTTTGGGGAAATAGCATCGTTCTAGTATTTGCGTCCTGTTTTCCACCGGGTTCCTATGTGCTCTTCTTCGATAATTCTGCACATACTTTCCTCGCTTCTAATGTCCTGAACCATCCTTTGCGTTATTCTGATTTTGTAATAGCGGAAATAATGAAGGTATATTTCTTGAAGCAGTTGAATACTATTTTCGGGGTTATATTGATACCATTTATCCCTGCCGGGTTCAAGCGCTCTTTTAGGATTTCTGTAAGGGTATTGCGGTCAATTCTGTCCAACGTAATATAGTGACGTGTGCAGCCGTTGTGTAGATTTTCCATGGAAAAGAGTGCTCTGCCTTCCCTAATTACTAGATGGTTTCTAAAGACATTTATTGGTGCTTCCACATGGATTATTAAGTCAGAAGCATCCTGTGCGGCACTGTGAACGTTTTCTCCCTCGCTCGCTGATTCGGTCGTGGAATCTCTGCCGGCTGTTAGTGTCCCTGAATGATCGCTTGCCCCTTCGTCAGTGGTTTCGGTGAAGTCTCCATCGCTCGCAGGGAGTGCCACCAAATGATTGGCTTGGCATGGAAACCTTGATAGAGCATCTGCCACGAAATTTGATTTACCAGGAGTGTAAATCAACTCGTGGTTGTACTCTCCTATTCTCGCTTTCCATCTTTTCATTGCGAATGTAAGAGGCTGGTGGTCTGTAAGGATTCAGATTTTTTTAGCCCCATAAAGATAAAATCTTAAATTATTAGGTCCCATACTAACGCCAGTTGTGCTTAATGAGCGTGATATAAATGCAATGGGTCGCTCTTTCCCCAGTTCCCCTTGGGAGAGTACTGCTCCAATTGCGTAATTCGACGCATCCGTCGTAAGAGTGAAAGGTTTCTCGAAGTCAGGGAAAGCAAGGATGTCAGACGAGGTAAGTAGTGTTTTCAGAATATCGAATGCTTGCAGGGCAGAAAATCTAGTTTGATGCGTACATTTTTGGACTGATTTGCCTTTACTTGGGCATTTTCCCCCCTAGTCAGATTCGTCAACGGTTTTGCAACTTTGGCGTAGTCGCGGATGAATTTCCTGTAATAGAATGTCATTCTTAAGAAACTTTTTAAGTTTTTCAATGTTTCTGGGGGTGGAAGAGATTCGATTGCCTTACCTTTTGATGAGTCGGGCTTAATTCCCTCAGACGCGTTTATATATCCAAGAAACTCTATCTCTGGTCTCATGAATTTCGTTTTCTCTAAATTAACCCTCAAATTTGATTTCATCATCCTTTTAAACACAGTGTCAACATTCCTCAGATGTTCGTCTACATTTCTACCAAAGACGATAATGTCGTCTATATACACATATCAAATTTTGCCAATGAATTCTTTTAAAACGTCATAAATCATCTGCTGAAAGATAGCGGGTGCGTTTTTCAGTCCGAATGGAAGTCTCAAAAATTCATATTTTCCATTCATAGTAGAAAAAGCGGTTTTCCGGACATCCGTCTCTTTCATCGGGATTTGATGAAAGCCAGATATAAGATCGATGGTTGTGAAGTATTTTGAGTAACGCAGACGGGGCAGAGTCGCGTTAATGTCGGGAATTGGGTAAGCATCCGACACCGTGACTGTATTCAACCGCTTAAAGTCTATCACCATCCGGTACTGTTTTTCACCGGAGGGTTTCGGTTTCTTTGGCACTATCCATATAGGTGAGTTATAGGGACTTTTGGACGGTCGGATGATGCCCTCGTCTAGCAGCTCCGCTACCTGTCTCTCTACTTCTTCTCTCATAAAGGCTGGATATGGGTAACTCTTGGTGTATATAGGCTCATTAGTTATCGTAGTGATTTCGGATTTGACTAATGTCCTTATCTTAGTACTACCACTCAGCGGTTCGAATTAGTCGGAATATTTAGTCTATCTAAGTGGTTTCCCATTGCCCGAAGCGCAAGTAAAGTAAGGAATACTAGAAATGCTAGGTGTAGATTTGATGAAATGAAAAATGCTGGAGGGCCATCCTGCATAAAATTTGTCTGCTCTTCGCTGATTGGAATGCCCTCCTGAGTCTCTTGCTCTTGTGGACTTTCTTCGACGCCCGCCGTCGTGTAGTACAATCTGTGGTGTTTCGGAGAGGTCCCACTTAGCGATGGGGGTCCTATCTTGAACGGATTGTTTCTCCTTGATTGGTTGCTATAGTTCGTTTGCCAAGTTTGGCCAGAGCCGTCGACTTCCATCTTTACAACGGGGCTCGGAACATATTACCCATTCGAGGGTCCATTTTGGATTGCTCTATAATTTCCCGAATATGCGGGACGATTCCCCCAACCCTGGTGATTATGTTACGGCCATTTGCGGTATGAATCGGATAGGTTCTAAAATTTAAGTTTTGTATATCAAGGCAAGCAGTATACGCATCCGGTAAGGTCCTTCGCTTTTGGACTATGATCATTCTTGATAAGTCCCCGCTTAAACCTCTAACAAAACCTCTCAATTAGTGCGTCTACCACCTCGGCAGAGTGGTCTGCCGACTTTAACTTATTGATAATGAGAGGGAATTGATGGTCCACTTTAGCGTAAAATTCATCGAGTTTTGAATTTCCTGGGTTATTTGTCCCAACTGATGTTCAAGGGTCCGAATATTCCCTTTATCCGCGTAATGTAGTGACAGACATGCCTTCAGTGCAGGCCAGTCACCGTCGAAAATGTTATGTGAAATAAGGGCAGCATTGCCCTTGCCTCTAAACTTGCCCCTTATAGTTTCAAGGATTGTTTTGTAGATTGGCTTTGTTCTAACTATTTTGTAGTCATCTAATATTCCTTCAACAGAGTGGACCTAATAAACATACCGCACTGGATCCCCTTCAAGCACTTCTTAATCCCTTACGGAATCAGGGAGTCGACCTACTTCCCTCAATTCCTCTTCTGTAGAGGGTCACCGCAACGGCACCGGGGTCGGGATCGCGGCTGGCTCAGTTCTCTGTTCCAACTGACGGATGCGAGCTTCCACTTTGCGGAGCTCGGCTATGAGCGCACCCACCGATCCATTCAACTCGGTTACCGTTTGGGCAAAGGAATCCATTAAAATATTTGAACAAGGATAAAAAAAGAAAATTTTAACTCACCGATTTGGCTGTTGGGGTGAAGATTTTACAATTTGCTTGCAGGTCGTCTTTACTTTGAAGACACAGTTCGATTTTATTCGATTTTTGGTATTTCCTTTAGACCAAGCTCAAACCTAAAGGAAACTCAAAGTTTAAGTTAATACAAACTTTATTACTTTTCTGCTTCAAACACACGCGCAAACGAACGGTAATGCAAAACGATCGAATTCAATAAATGCGTGAGAATTGCAATGTAGGCAATATTGGCCTACACACGCAACCCATGGATTGTGAAATGCCGGTTGGTGGTGGGAACTGCAACGTTAGCATAAGTATGATAGGTTAAGAAGTTATAATTATTTTAGTTAGTTGGAATTAGCAGTGCGAGTAGAGCACAATAAAACCTGTGAAACTTATCTAAATCCTGTGTTTTAATTAGTAAACGGTGAACAGTTGATTCCCCGCAACTTAAATTTTTTCAAGTTCTCGTCCCGAGAACTGTAAGTGGCGCCCGAGCAAGTGGTGCGAAGTGGACAAAAAACAAAGAACAACTTCAAATACAGGAAAAAGGAGGGTCAAATAAAAACAGTGTTTCGTTTTTTTTAATCTCTTGAAAAAGTTCCAATGAAATTTTCGTCTTTGTGAGTACCCTCTAATCATTGTGTTTTACCTTTTTTTCTATCTTATTTACTAGTGCAAGTCATGGACTCAGAAGAAATTAAGAAATCACTGATAGAGACGAATGGCGCGATTAATGCCATACTCTCCCAACTTAAGAAGATGGACCAACGGCTTAAAAGCGTAGAATCGAAGAGAAACGACGAGTCCTTGTCTGGATTAAGCGACAACCTGGAAAGGCTAGGGGCCGAGGTGCGGGAGGTGCGAAGACAGTTCTCGGATTCCAAGCCGGAACCAGTTATAGAGCCACTAGTGAGTCCTCGGATGGAGGGCGAGCTAGCGGAGGTTGGGAAAATACCAGACTGCGTTAAAGAGTTACAGGTATTCGATGGATCACGGGAGCACTATTGCTCCTGGGTCCGTAGCGTCGAGCAAATTGTAGGAGACTACGAGATAGTGCGGCGCTTGCCAATTTATGCAGCCATCTTAAAGCACATTAAGGGGAAAATTAGAGGCGCGGCAGATTCTGCTTTACTTGCGCATAATATATTACATTCCGACTGGGGCAGGATAAAGGAAATCCTCTCCCTGCATTATGCAGATATAAGAGATATCGAAACCCCAGAACAACAATTGAAGCTAATGTCACAAGGACGTCAGAAGATGTCCGATTTTTATGCACAGGTACAGAAACAACTTTCATTAATGATAAATACAATAAAGGCCGAAAAATACGCACACGGGGAAACTGTAGAAGCACTGGCAGAAGCACATCGTCGAAGAGCGTTAGATGTATTCATGAGGGGCCTAAACGGAGATCTGCCTGCCCTGCTTCTAGTCCAAAACCTGAAAACCCTACCGGAGGCATATTCGGCATGCCTCAAGATTTTGAATGTAGATCGCAGAAATGCTATCTACCGCCCACCCTTCCACGGGGATAATAGAAATTTTAATGACAATTACCAAACTTCGGCCCCTAAATTTTTTTCCCGCGACAAAAGAAACTATTCTAACCTAGACCAGGGCTATTCTGCTCAAAGAAATTCAGGCCAATCGAATAGCAACCGTACGTGTCAGGATAGCAACCAGCCAAGACAAAGATCTTTCTACTAAGGATCAGGACAAACAAGGATAACCAATCAGCCGACCCAAAATTGGAGAAACAACAACACTCCCTTGGCAATTGTAAGAGTAGACGCAGAACCATCTTCCCAGACCCGACAGACAGGTGACACTAGATACGACAACACGAAAAGGGGTACAAATTTCACGGGATTTGGGGTTCTCCCCAAGTATACAACAGAAACTCTTCCATTTAGTTTCGGTTGATGTAGACGAAGGCCAGAGGATATCGGGTGAAACTAATAAGGGACAAACCACGGGAGATCAGGTAAATTTTACCATAGGAGTCTCGCGTCCGTCGTACCGTATCTAGAATACACTACGCAGGATTTGGGTATTTTAGAGTTTCTGGTGGATATGGGGGCAAACAAAAATTATATAAGTAGCTCAAAATACTACACCAGTGGATAAGGCGTTTCAGGTAATTTCCGCAGGGGGAACTATAAAAGTAGACAAAAAATATGCGGACATTTTTTTAAATTCGTAGGCAATGACCTTCCTACCACATTTTTTGTTCTCCCAGGGCTCAAATCATTCGACGGGATAATAGGTGATGATACGCTGTCAGAAATAAAAGCAGTTTTGGATAGAGAACTCAACATTCTCATTCTAAAACCAGACATCCTTCTGCCCCTTAAGCGGAAAAAAGCGCAGCAGGTTAACAACGTCAATATAAACATCCCTCTTGATAGTAATATCATCGACATTACAAAAGAGGAACTCTACCAGATACTAGAGAAATATGAAATGGTGTTCGGCCCAGTCGACCGAGGCGTGGAAATCCAAACCAATGTTCAGGCGGAAATTAAAACCGAAACCGAAAATCTCATTTATACGAAAAGCTGCCCCTACCCCGTTAATATGCGCGAGGAGGTGGAGAAACAAATCCGGGACTTACTATCAGAAGGCATAATTCGTCCTTCCAAAAGTCCCTACAACTCACATATATGGATTGTTCCAAAAATATCTCAGCCAGATGGGGGAAAAAGTACCTAATGGTTAAAGACTTCAAGAGGCTGAATGCCGTAACCATCCCTTACACATATCCCATACCTGATATCAATGGCACCATTGCGAGTCTCGGTAGTGCAAAGTATCTAACGACACTTGACCTAACTTCGGGATTTCATCAATGAAAGCAAATTAGATCCCAAAAACGGCATTTTCTGCCATGAATGGAAAATATGCCTTTCGGTCTCAAAAACGCATACTCCATCTTCCAGCGAATGATAGACGACGTGCTAAAAGAATTTATAGGTCGTATTTGCATTGTGTACATCGACGATATCATAATCTTTAGTAAGGACGAAACCACTCAATATGTAGGATATCGCAGGGGTTTTCCGGAATGGGCGTGTCTTTTAGCTCCGGAGCATAGGGATGTCTGTCATATTTGTTTTCCCGACAAATTTCACATGCTTTTGTGTAGAGTCGGCTTGCCATTTTGGGGAAATAGCATCGTTCTAGTATTTGCGTCCTGTTTTCCACCGGGTTCCTATGTGCTCTTCTTCGATAATTCTGCACATACTTTCCTCGCTTCTAATGTCCTGAACCATCCTTTGCGTTATTCTGATTTTGTAATAGCGGAAATAATGAAGGTATATTTCTTGAAGCAGTTGAATACTATTTTCGGGGGTATATTGATACCATTTATCCCTGCCGGGTTCAAGCGCTCTTTTAGGATTTCTGTAAGGGTATTGCGGTCAATTCTGTCCAACGTAATATAGTGACGTGTGCAGCCGTTGTGTAGATTTTCCATGGAAAAGAGTGCTCTGCCTTCCCTAATTACTAGATGGTTTCTAAAGACATTTATTGGTGCTTCCACATGGATTATTAAGGCAGAAGCATCCTGTGCGGCACTGTGAACGTTTTCTCCCTCGCTCGCTGATTCGGTCGTGGAATCTCTGCCGGCTGTTAGTGTCCCTGAATGATCGCTTGCCCCTTCGTCAGCGGCTTCGGTGAAGTCTCCATCGCATCCGTCGTAAGAGTGAAAGGTTTCTCGAAGTCAGGGAAAGCAAGGATGTCAGACGAGGTAAGTAGTGTTTTCAGAATATCGAATGCTTGCAGGGCAGAAAATCTAGTTTGATGCGTACATTTTTGGACTGATTTGCCTTTACTTGGGCATTTTCCCCCCTAGTCAGATTCGTCAACGGTTTTGCAACTTTGGCGTAGTCGCGGATGAATTTCCTGTAATAGAATGTCATTCTTAAGAAACTTTTTAAGTTTTTCAATGTTTCTGGGGGTGGAAGAGATTCGATTGTCTTACCTTTTGATAAGTCGGGCTTAATTCCCTCAGACGTGTTTATATATCCAAGAAACTCTATCTCTGGCCTCATGAATTTCGTTTTCTCTAAATTACCCCTCAAATTTGATTCCATCATCCTTTTAAACACAGTGTCAACATTCCAGATGTTCGTCTACATTTCTACCAAAGACGATAATGTCGTCTATATACACATATCAAATTTTGCCAATGAATTCTTTTAAAACGTCATAAATCATCCGCTGAAAGATAGCGGGTGCGTTTTTCAGTCCGAATGGAAGTCTCAAAAATTCATATTTTCCATTCATAGTAGAAAAAGCGGTTTTCCGGACATCCGGTTTCTTTGGCACTATCCATATAGGTGAGTTATAGGGACTTTTGGAAGGTCGGATGATGCCCTCGTCTAGCAGCTCCGCTACCTGTCTCTCTACTTCTTCTCTCATAAAGGCTGGATATGGGTAACTCTTGGTGTATATAGGCTCATTAGTTATCGTAGTGATTTCGGATTTGACTAATGTCCTTATCTTAGTACTAGCACTCAGCGGTTCGAATTAGTCGGAATATTTAGTAAACAGGGATTCAATAGCTAGGCGTACGTTTTCCGGAATATCGGGTACCTCGGTTATGTGAATACTGTCCATGCTTCTATTTTTCAAAGAGATGCTGATACCTGGTTGTATCGCAAGGGTGTGATTCCTACGGTTTATGACCGCGCCAAGCTGTTTCAAGGTATCATCCCCTATAAAACCATCAAAGGATTCGAATCCGAAAAGTACATAGAAGGTCACTACTGTGTCATTGCCCAGTTTTTCAAAGAATTTTCCTTTGATTTGTATATTGATTTGTATTCATCCTGCTTCTGTTTGAACAAAGAAGGGTGGGCTTACTGGAATGGAGCCAGCAGCGGGACCTGTTTTAATGAAATTTTTATTGACACCGGTGTCGATTAGAAAATCTAGTGGTTTCCCATTGCCCGAAGCGCAAGTAAAGTAAGGAATACTAGAAATGCTAGGTGTATATTTGATGAAATGAAAAATGCTGGAGGGCCATCCTGCATAAAATTTGCCTGCTCTTCGCTGATTGGAATGTCCTCCTGAGTCTCTTGCTCTTGTGGACTTTCTTCGACGCCCGCCGTCGTGTAGTACAATCTGTGGTGTTTCGGAGAGGTCCCAATTAGCGATGGGGGTCCTATCTTGAATGGATTGTTTCTCCTTGATTGGTTGCTATAGTTCGTTTGCCAAGTTTGGCCAGAGCCGTCGACTTCCATCTTTACAACGGGGCTCGGAACATATTACCCATTCGAGGGTCCATTTTGGATTGCTCTATAATTTCCCGAATATGCGGGACGATTCCCTCAACCCTGGTGGAATCTTCCACCCGGTGTGTAGTTGCGTGTGTTCCTCGGGAACACCGGGGAAGGGTTGCCCCCTCCATTCATCTCCTTCATTGGTGATTATGTTACGGGCATTTGCGGTATGAATCGGATAGGTTCTAAAATTTAAGTTTTGTATATCAAGGCAAGCAGTATACGCATCCGGTAAGGTCCTTCGCTTTTGGACTATGATCATTCTTGATAAGTCCCCGCTTAAACCTCTAACTCCTATATGTCTCAATTAGTGCGTCTACCACCTCGGCAGAGTGGTCTCCCGACTTTAACTTATTGATAATGAGAGGGAATTGATGGTCCACTTTAGCGTAAAATTCATCGAGTTTTGAATTTCCTGGGTTATTTGTCCCAACTGATGTTCAAGGGTCCGAATATCCCCTTTATCCGCGTAATGTAGTGACAGACATGCCTTCAGTGCAGGCCAGTCACCGTCGAAAATGTTATGTGAAATAAGGGCAGCATTGCCCTTGCCTCTAAACTTGCCCCTTATAGTTTCAAGGATTGTTTTGTAGATTGGCTTTGTTCTAACTATTTTGTAGTCATCTAATATTCCTTCAACAGAGTGGACCTAATAAACATACCGCACTGGATCCCCTTCAAGCACTTCTTAATCCCTTACGGAATCAGGGAGTCGACCTACTTCCCTCAATTCCTCTTCTGTAGAGGGCCACCGCAACGGCACCAGGGTCGGGATCGCGGCTGGCTCAGTTCTCTGTTCCAACTGACGGATGCGAGCTTCCACTTTGCGGAGCTCGGCTATGAGCGCACCCACCGATCCATTCAACTCGGTTACCGTTTGGGCAAAGGAATCCATTAAAATATTTGAACAAGGATAAAAAAAGAAAATTTTAACTCACCGATTTGGCTGTTGGGGTGAAGATTTTACAATTTGCTTGCAGGTCGTCTTTACTTTGAAGACACAGTTCGATTTTATTCGATTTTTGGTATTTCCTTTAGACCAAGCTCAAACCTAAAGGAAACTCAAAGTTTAAGTTAATACAAACTTTATTACTTTTCTGCTTCAACGCCCAAATAGAAGTGAAGTCACAAAATATTCTTAGCTTATACCTTAGCTTACTTGCTACCCTAAAGCTGCTGACGCTGTGATCCCCACGATGCAGTAATGCACCGTTCCAGCGTTGCACTATTGAGCCGGATGCGCGTGCAAGGTGCTAGACGCAGTGTCAGCATATTTTCCCCTAAGCTTACTTGCTGCCCTAAAGCCGCTGACGCTGCGATTCCCACGATGCAGTAGTTGCGCCAGATGCGCATGCAAGGTGCTAGACGCAGTGTCAGCATATTTGCTCAGGTGAGTGAGCCCGACAGCATGTTAACTTGCATGAATGCGAATATTTCTAGCTAAACAAACGGTTATGTATACGAAGGGTGCTTTTGTTTTAGACATGTCGTTTTTAAGAAGAAATAAAACGCATATAATTTACTGTTATGGCCAAGAATGTAGCTTTATTGTACAGATAAGGGTTTGCCATTGTGTTTGTTAGAGAGTTTATCTTTTCGGGCTTATCTGCGTAGCCAAGCAACTTCACATAACTCTACAAAAAATAGTCCAGCGGTGTTAAATCGCACAATCTTGGACGCCCCGCCACAGGCATACGACGCGAGATAATGCGTACACCAAAAGTTTCCTTCAAAAAACTTATTGTTTCATTGGCTGTATGGCACATAGCGCTGTCTTGTTGGAATCAAAGGTCGTCGACATCAACATCCTCCAAATCAGGTACGAAAAAGGGATTAATCATGGCTCCATAGCGTTCCCCACTGACTGTAACATTATGGCCAGCTCGATTTTTGAAGAAATATGAACCAATGATTCCGGCAGAGCACATGGATTATCAAAACTCCAAATGCGACAATTTTGTTTATTAACGTACCCATTTATCCAAAAGTGAGCTTCATCGCTGAACAAAAATGTTGACCGAATATTGGACGGAAAAACAAAATATAAAAATTTAACGAAATTTCATAAAGATTTGAAAAATTTTAATTGCAACTTATATAACAACTCTAAACACACAGTGTTATAGCCCATTTTAGTATAATGAAGTGAAAGTTCCTAGTAGTTCGAAAATTTCGTTGATTTTTGATAATTTGTTTACAGACGGTGTCGCGCATTTTCATCCATACCAAGTTTCGACAATTTTATTTGTAAGGGAAAAGTTAAAAACTGTATACTTAGATTGTTTATAGAAATTATAATAAAAAAGTGTCAAAATTTGTTGAGGTGCGAAGACAGTTCTCGGATTCCAGGCCGGAACCAGTTATAGAGCCACTAGTGAGTCCTCGGACGGAGGGCGAGCTAGCGGAGGTTGGGAAAATACCAGACTGCGTTAAAGAGTTACAGGTATTCGATGGATCACGGGAGCACTATTGCTCCTGGGCCCGTAGCGTCGAGCAAATTGTAGGAGACTACGAGATAGTGCGGCGCAAGCCAATTTATACAGCCATCTTAAAGCACATTAAGGGGAAAATTAGAGGCGCGGCAGATTCTGCTTTACTTGCGCATAATATATTACATTCTGACTGGGGCAGGATAAAGGAAATCCTCTCCCTGCATTATGCAGATATAAGAGATATCGAAACCCCAGAACAACAATTGAAGCTAATGTCACAAGGACGTCAGAAGATGTCCGATTTTTATGCACAGGTACAGAAACAACTTTCATTAATGATAAATACAATAAAGGCCGAAAAATACGCACACGGGGAAACTGTAGAAGCACTGGCAGAAGCACATCGTCGAAGAGCGTTAGATGTATTCATAAGGGGCCTAAACGGAGATCTGCCTGCCCTGCTTCTAGTCCAAAACCTGAAAACCCTACCGGAGGCATATTCGGCATGCCTCAAGATTTTGAATGTAGATCGCAGAAATGCTATCTACCGCCCACCCTTCCACGGGGATAATAGAAATTTTAATGACAATTACCAAACTTCGGCCCCTAAACTTTTTTCCCGCGACAAAAGAAACTATTCTAACCTAGACCAGGGCTATTCTGCTCAAAGAAATTCAGGCCAATCGAATAGCAACCGTACGTGTCAGGATAGCAACCAGCCAAGACAAAGATCTTTCTACTAAGGATCAGGACAAACAAGGATAAGCAATCAGCCGACCCAAAATTGGAGAAACAACAACACTCCCTTGGCAATTGTAAGAGTAGACGCAGAACCATCTTCCCAGACCCGACAGACAGGTGACACTAGATACAACAACACGAAAAGGGGTACAAATTTCACGGGATTTGGGGTTCTCCCCAAGTATACAACAGAAACTCTTCCATTTAGTTTCGGTTGATGTAGACGAAGGCCAGAGGATATCAGGTGGAACTAATAAGGGACAAACCACGGGAGATCAGGTAAATTTTAGCATAGGAGTCTCGCGTCCGCCGTACCGTATCTAGAATACACTACGCAGGATTTGGGTATTTTAGAGTTTCTGGTGGATATGGGGGCAAACAAAAATTATATAAGTAGCTCAAAATACTACACCAGTGGATAAGGCGTTTCAGGTAATTTCCGCAGGGGGAACTATAAAAGTAGACAAAAAATATGCGGACATTTTTTTAAATTCGTAGGCAATGACCTTCCCACCACATTTTTTGTTCTCCCAGGGTTCAAATCATTCGACGGGATAATAGGTGATGATACGCTGTCAGAAATAAAAGCAGTTTTGGATAGAGAACTCAACATTCTCATTCTAAAACCAGACATCCTTCTGCCCCTTAAGCGGAAAAAAGCGCAGCAGGTTAACAACGTCAATATAAACATCCCTCTTGATAATAATATCATCGACATTACAAAAGAGGAACTCTACCAGATACTAGAGAAATATGAAATGGTGTTCGGCCCAGTCGACTGAGGCGTGGCACATATATGGATTGTCCCAAAAATATCTCAGCCAGATGGGGGAAAAAGTACCTAATGGTTAAAGACTTCAAGAGGCTGAATGCCGTAACCATCCCTTACACATATCCCATACCTGATATCAATGGCACCATTGCGAGTCTCGGTAGTGCAAAGTATCTAACGACACTTGACCTAGCTTCGGGATTTCATCAAATCCCAATGAAAGCAAATTAGATCCCAAAAACGGCATTTTCTGCCATGAATGGAAAATACGAATTTTTGCGGCTGCCTTTCGGTCTCAAAAACGCATACTCCATCTTCCAGCAAATGATAGACGACGTGCTAAAAGAATTTATAGGTCGTATTTGCATTGTGTACATCGACGATATCATAATCTTTAGTAAGGACGAAACCACTCACCTTAAGGACAAAATAGTGAAACTCTTACACTATTTTACGACCTCAAATATCCTTGTGACCGACAATGAACGTGGTTTAGTTAGCCCAATAATACAAAATCTGTTAGAGTCATTGGGAGTTAGGCTATATCGCACACCATCTCATAGAAGCGAGGTGAACGGCCAAGTGGAAAGGATCCATTCCACCTTAATTGAGATTACTAGATGTCTGAAGATAGATAGCCCGAGCTTAAGAACGAAAGAGCTAGTAAATATAGCAGTAGATCGCTATAATAACTCCATTCACTCCACTATAAACCGAAAACCCAGTGAGGTATTCTTTAACCGTGCAAGAGCAGCTCCTAGAAAAAAGCAAAAAAACCAATGAATACTTAAAATCCTTACTGACTCAAAAACAACTAGCCCAGATCGAATGCCACAATAGAAGAAGATCTCTACCGGAGCGTTATGACGAAAACGATGTCATATACGTGAAGGACAAACAGATCAAGGGAAAGCAAAAACCCCTCTACAAAAAAGAAATTGTCGCAAAGGACTACAGGGTGTCCGCAACCACAGTTACTCCTAAAACGGATTCCACGATCCCCTATAGCTGGTTCTAGAACAATATGGACCTCTATCCCACAAAAGAATTGATACTTAACCCTTGCGCCTAATCCGCAGAAAGAAAAGAGAGAAAGATAAAACAAAGAATATCAAATTCTAATATACTTGCGCCTAATCCGCAAGAAAACAAAAATTAATAGTTTTGCGCCTAATCCGCAAAACGTGCATTGATACTTAATCCTTGCGCCTAACCCGCAGGAAGAAAAAAGAGAAAAATAAAACAAACAAAAAAATATCGAATTTTAATATACTTGCGCCTAATTCGCAAGAAAACAAAAAATAAATAGTTCTGCGCCTAATCCGCAAAACATATATTAACATTTAATCCTTGCACCTAATCCGCAGGAAAGAAAAAAAAAGCAAACAAAAAATATGAATCATGACATACTTGCGCCTAAGCCGCAAGAAATTACAAAAAATAAAAGGGGAAAACATTTTTTTTTTTTAGGAAAAAAAATTAATAATCAAACACTAACTGAAACAAGAGCAATCAGCAGGTGTAAATTGTAAAGTAAAATCAACCATACAGTTTTTCCTCTCTTCTCTTACACTGTCATAATACTAGGAGTAATAATACTAACAAAAATATTCCTTTAACCATCCAGGTTCTTTTTACAGACGTAATGGAAAATAGTGTCATTGAATTTGGCAATCTTAAAGCAAAACTACAAACGCTCTTGTAAAACAAAAATATTTAGTTAGTCTAACAATTACTAACACATTAACAACATTAACGCCGTTGCAGATTCCCACTGTTGGCATCAGCCATCAGCGCCCTCCATATATTTCATTATGAGGCCCCAATCGTAACTATCCAAAATGAAAACGGGTGGATCATTGGCGGATCATTCAAGCTAGTTCACGTCATCTATCTCCAGCAATACGTTACAACTATGATACAGATGAAAAATTTGACAAACCGTTTAATGAAGCGAGCCGACGACCATATTTTAGAGCAACTCTATATTAACCAAACATTAGAGCGACTTTAAGAACTAACAGGAAGCGCAGGCAAAGCGAGGATCACCCGCTCTATCGACTGGATAGGCTCAGCATGGAAATGGCTAGCAGGGTTACCCGATGCAACCGATTGGAACAATATTCTCCACAGCCAAAATGAAATTATTGAGAACAACAACCACCAATATAAAGTCAATGAAAAACTCTTTACCGCCACCCAGGATGTTTTAAGGAAAATCGACGAGGTGGTAGATCGCACAAACCACATAACGAAGGAAAATGAGGCAACGGAATTCGACCAAAATGCACTGCACAACATCCTGCTCGATTGTGCAGAAGTTAACGAAATCGTGCGGGCATGCCAGCTGGCGAAAAGCGGAATTGTGAACACCAACTTGCTTGACACAGACGAGGTCAACCATGTCCTTTCGGAAATGGAGACTCTTCCATACCAGAATGTAATTGAGGCTATTGAGTATGGGCAACCATCAGTATAAACAAATGGAACACTACTTCTCTGCGTACTCTCAATGCCGAAAGTGACAGCTAAAAAATATAATCTGCTGATCACCTGCGCAGGCATCTACGAACATAAACAACTAGGCCTACCGTTTGACAGGATGCTCGTAAACCAAGAAGAAACTTACGGTATGACGGGTAATTGTATAGTAATCAGTTTATCTGCAGTATGTAGGTCAGAATCCTTGTCAAAATTGGAAGAATACAGCTGCATACCACGACTACTAAAAGGGGGAGACGCTAGTTGCCAGTTCACCAGGCGAAACGGATCGATTATTGAATTGGTAAACGACAATACGATATTCCTCTCAAATTACCAAGGCGTGATCAGGGGCAGCAATGCCTCAAGCACTATTAATGACACCTACGTCATCCAACTGAATAACGAAACAGTCAAGATCGATGACCAAGTGTTTTCCAGCAACGAGGCCATAACAGCGCAGGCTCTGTCAGCCGTCCTATCGAATGTTAGGAATCACACAATGAAGATCAACCAGGAATATGTTCACGACATCACAATGGGAAACATTAAGTATCTAGGGTACGTTTATGAAAAAATCAATATTTCTATCATGAAAGAAGCCCTAGCAATATGCGCAATAATCATGGTCGCTGCTATCCTGTGGAGATGGTACACCAGAAAGCAAGACTTTCCAGAAATTTCCGAACATTGGAGTAGTGGCATCAACACCAGTAAGATCACGAAAGGCACATCTACATTTGAACTTGATTACCCAGAAACTAGCCTACGAACAGGAAGCCATAACCACTCCGTACACACCATAACCCCCTCAGGTTTTTCATTTGATCTGCGAGACGCAGATCTTTAAAGGGGGAGGAGTTATCATAACCCTACGCTACGCCACACCCGGTACTCACGAAATCAATAAATGCGTGAGAATTGCAATGTAGGCAATATTGGCCTACACGCGCAACCCATGTATTGTGAAATGCCGGTTGGTGGTGGGAACTGCAACGTTAGCATAAGTATGATAGGCTAAGAAGTTACTTTGTAAGAAGTTATAATTGTTTTAGTTAGTTGGAATTAGCGGTGCGAGTAGTGCACAATAAAACCTGTGAAACTTATCTAATACCTGTGTTTTAATTAGTAAACGGTGAACAGTTGGTTCACCGCAACTTAAATTTTTTCAAGTTCTCGTCCCGAGTAGTGTAAGTTGTATGTAAAGTAATATGATTTTTTTTTTAAATATTTCAATTATTTTCCATTTTTCTATTTTTTTAAATTAAGTCTGTTATTTTTGCTACAGTTAATAAAAACGTATAAACAGATTCATACCTGTGAAGGATAAAAAACCTTAATGTCATCATGTTTTTCGTTTTATTTCGTTTTTGCGAACTTCAATTTTCTTCAGTGCATCTAATCCACGCATAACTGACTGTGCCACTATTTCGGTCATTTGAATGGCCCACTGCATTCAAATATTTTATGAACGAACTGAGACATATTGCCACTCCATGTTAGCACAAGTCTCATTCATATGAAAGACAGTACAATGTTGACTCAAACCAAAGATGATAGATACCATTCATACCATCCTGTAATGGCATTGATGCTGGTTTTGATTTTTATTAAGCAATTCATTCATCTTCCCATTCATGCAAACCCCTAGTACAATCAAACCGTTGATTTCATATAGAGCATTTAAATCATATTAGTACACAAACAAATAATCTACCTGCAAGGGAGAGGGCTCCCGGGTGCGAGTGCGGCGTGGTACCGCATGACGTGATGCGGAATTGCGTGCCAACGTGCGCTGCCATGGTAATATGTATGTATGTAAAAAATCATGTAAAGCCTTTGTAACAGTCTAAGTCGTCGAAATTTCACAAAAATGTAATAAAAGTAATAATTTTAAACAGAAATCAAAAAAAAAATAATTGAAGTGCTAACCGGATATACAATAACATATTCATGTAGTATTTTTTAACACAACTTTATTATTTGAATTTTTTAATTTGCTGGCTTGGTGGAGTGAAAATCTTTCTAAGTTAAAGAGCGAAAAAATGAAATTTGGCAACACTTTTATAAATACGTCCGATAACCGTAAACATAATAAATTGTCAGAAAGCTAATTTTGTTTTCCGGGTTTGAAGACTTTATTTATTTATTTCTTGAAGCATTGTACTTACCGCGCCAGTGGAGCGTTTTTCGCATAATTAGTCCTAATCGTTTGCAGGTAGAAGGGATAAAATGAACGTAATGCCCTCAAAAGGACAAGAAAATGAATTATTTCTAGCAAAGACGGACAATCAATTGTGCCCTTAAAGATGTCAAAAACGAAAGAAAGCTAGAGACTCGATCTTCTTGATTCAAGTGAATAAAGGTTGATTAAGAGGATGCGTGAATGGTAAAAAAGGATATGATCCGAAAAGTTTAATGATCGCAGGGCACACTCTACGAACGCTCTTTGAACATTTTCAATCCTTTTGATAAAAGTTGGAAATAAGGCCTCCAAATAAAAACGGCATATTCCAACCTAGAACGGACAAAAGTTGTAAAAAACAATTTAACGGTGTAGGGATCCGAAATTTGTGAGCTGTTTCTTCGCACGAAAACTAGAATTGAATATCACTTGGTTAAAATAAAATCTATATGACTATTAAATAAAAAAAATGACTCCCAGCTCTTTAATTTCGTCAGCAGATAGAAAAGTTACTTGAAATCATTTTTTACGTTTAATGAAAGACGAGACCAAAGGAACAATTTATCCAATTCCGCTTGAAAACATACCACATCGGTCAAGTCATTTATAACGGATAATATTTTTAAATCGTAGGCGAACAATAAAAAGTTGGCGAAAGAAAATCAACTAGTAATATCATTAATGAACAAATCCAGCAGTAGCGGGCCCCAAATCCGTCTTTGGGGAACTCCCGAAGAGCCGATGAAAGTATCAGAAGAAACGCCATCTACTGTCACCACACATCGCTTATACATATGCAAGTTCTAAGAAACATCACAATCAATACCAGCTCTTTAATTTCGTCAGCAGATAGAAAAGTTACTTGAAATCATTTTTTACGTTTAATGAAAGACGAGACTTCTGGCACCAAAGGAACAATTTATCCAATTCCGCTTGAAAACATACCACATCGGTCAAGTCATTTATAACGGATAATATTTTTAAATCGTCGGCGAACAATAAAAAGTTGGCGAAAGAAAAACAACTAGTAATATCATTAATGAACAAATCCAGCAGTAGCGGACCCAAAATCCTTCTTTGGGGAACTCCCGAAGAGGCGATGAAAGTATCAGAAGAAACGTCATCTACTGTCACCACACATCGCTTATACATATGCAAGCTCTAAGAAACATCACAATCAATATCATCTTGTACAAAATTTGTTTCGAAATATTCTGCAATTCTAAAATATACCACCGTTGCGTATGCGCTCGCACTCGCATCTACGAAAACATGTAATTGCACAGTGTGTCTTTCGCTATTTGTCCGTGAAAAGTAACATCTTGGTATGCGAACTCGTTCGACCTTTTTTAATTCTGCTAATCATCTTCACCATTCATCGGCGAGCTCCTCTGGCATTATATCGTCCCAATGAGTTCGATTACGCCAAACATTTTGGACAAAGATTTTCATGTGGATGGTGAAATACGAGAGCAAGCCTAGTGGATCGAAAAAGGACATCAATAGCCTCAACAGCTCTCGCTTGGTAGGTAACCTTTCGCCATGTAATATTTCAGAACTGGCTTTCGTAAACTTCAGGTTGAATGTGAAGCAGTCTTCCTACGTTAGCCACCACATACCAAGTACTTTATCTGCCACAGTAATTGTGTCGATTGTGCGGCCTGCTTTACAAAAGCTATCATCAGTGCTACCCTCACCCAGTGCCTGCAATACATCTCTCGAGTTACTCAGCCAGTTTCTGATTTTGAAACCTCCTCGTGCATGTATTTTGCGTACATCCTTAGCAAGTTTAATCGCATCTTCGATGGTATTTGTACTATCGAGCATATCGTCGACGTAATGTCTCTCTATTGTACATCGCGCTGCATCTGGAAACATGTTTTCAAACTCTTTAGCATTTCTATTTTTAGCATACAACGCCAGGGCAGGTGAGCAGCTGGCTCCAAAGCTTAAAACTTGCAATACATACTCGTCCGGCCGTTGTGTTGGGTCACAATCTCTCCATAGGAAACGTTGCGCATCTTGGTCCATTTTAGTCACACCCACTTGGTGGAACATTTCGCTTATATCGCCGCATACGCCTATTTTCCCTATGCGAAAGTTGTATAACACCCCTGGTAAGGAAACTATAAGATCAGGGCCTTTGTCGAGCTGGTCGTTAAGTGAAACGCCTTTATATCTCGCTGCTGCATCCCAAACAATTCTTATTTTTTCAGGTTTGTTCGGGTGTCTTACGGTGAACATCTGTAGGTACCATGTGCGCGATCCAACGTTGGTAGCCTCTTCTATGGATAGCTTACGAATGTAGCCTTTGCTCTCCATTTGTTTTATATGGTTGGTAACATGATACTTCAATTCCTCATTCGTAAGGAGTTTTCCTTCAAAGCATATTAGCCTTCGCAGCGCCATGTCATAGTTACGTGGCATAACAACATTGTCGCTCTTCCACAGTAGGCTCGCTGCGAACCGATCGCCATCACGCATCACTTTCGATGCTAATTCAACTGGCATCAGATCTTTCCTTTCAGTATGATCTTGATCCAATCTTATGGCATCAAGCATCAACCCTTCTAGGCTTACGTCGTTACTGCACTCGCAAATACGCAACTGATGATGCAATGGAAGTCGGCTGTTGTCGAGGGTACCATAAATAGCCCAGCCAAGCCTTGTTTTTGTTGCTGCCGGCTCGTTAGCTTTGCCTTCCTTGTATTTCAATGGCATGGACTAGTTTCTGCTATTGACTCCTATTATTATTTTTGGAACAACGTCGTAATAAGATTCTAGAGGGACTTCTCTTATATGCCTGTACTTTTCAGACAACTCTTCAAGGTGCAAAGTTTGACTTGGCAAGTCCAGCGTTTTGACCGAGCGTACATCGGCAAGAGTATATTTACAGTTGGTCTTACCTTTAGGTGACACATTTAAATTAACGCTTTGTGAAGCCACTTCTTTTCGTGTTGTTCCATCTGCCCAACTAAGGCACAATTCGCTCTTACGACCCTCGATACCAAGGTCATTCAGAATACTTTCCTCTATTAATATCGGACCAGAACCATCGTCTAAAAACGCGAAAATATTTATACTTTTATTGTTCCCATAAATTGTTATGGGTACAATTCTAAACAATACATTTGAAGTACGCATGTGGTGCACCGCTACAAACGCTTTGTTAATTTCAGCACCCGTTTTTTATCGTTGTGTAAAAGTGGGTGATGCATGAACGTACATCCATTTTCACCACACAGCTTTCGATTTCGACATGTTCTGAAATCATGTTTTACTAAACACCGACGACATAACTTTCTCTTCCTAACTTCTTCCCACTTCTCGCTGGCATCCTCACCACAGGAATAACATCCTTCGCTATGTTTATGCGTTGTTACTTCGTTATGTACACTAACGCGTTGTGTTTTCCGTCGCTCCAAGTCAGAACTTGCCGGGCCACCAGTTGGTAACGAAGTAACATTGCTGGCTGCTTCGGCCATGTCAAATAACCAGTCACTTAATTGTTTCAGTGTACAGAGAGGTTCATTTCGTGCAAACATGGCCCACTGCAGCCGAATTTGTGCCGGCAGTTTCTCTATTAACTCCTGAATCAACAAAGGATTATTTAAATGTACTGTCAAACCTGATGCTTCAATGGTCGCTACCAAATTTTTTACTTCCAAAGCTAAATTTATTAAAGAGTCAAGCTTATTTACATTCACTGTCGGTGATGCGCGTATCTTTGCCATGAGGTTATTAAAAATAAGTTCGGGCCTACCAAAAACCATCTTGAGCGTTGAAACTATTTCAGGGACAAGACTGGGGATCATTAATTTGCTACTTACGTACTCATAAGCTTTACCTTTTAAATCACGCTGAAAACGTAGTAAATTTTCATTGTTACTAAATTTGCATATACGTGTGGAATTTTCAAAACTGCTAACAAATAATGGCCATTCATCTGGCTTGCCACTAAATATTGGAAGATCACGCCCAACAACCTGTCGTGAACTTATTTGTAAAGCTGTTAATGTATGCCCCACAGATTCAGTTGGTTGCGACACGAAAGTCTCACGATCGCCGCGCGTATCATTCTGTTTGTTAGTATTAACCTTTGCCAAGTCAGTTCCCTTAAGTTCTTGACTATATCCCCATTGAATAGTCCGGTTCTGCTGTACTGAACGAAAGTCGTCTTGCTCAGAATCGCTCTGATATTCTTTCATTATTGCGTATTTTTGTTCTACATATGCCATTTCTGCCCTTTTCTTTTCTTCTAAACGCATCAACTCGAGTCGTAAATTGCGTTTCGATTTTGTTGGCCCGCATTTACTTTGTGTTTCTTCACACATGTTTAAATTCTGCCCATTATCGCCAATTACCGTTTCTACCTTTTTCACTCGCCAGAAATTTTCCCGCCATAAGTTGATCGTCTGAAGATCTTTGCTCTGCTGCCGATAAAAACGCTTGCTGCGCAGCTGCCGTTGCTGTCGACGTCGGTTGAGTCATTGCTTTTGGCACCACTGCCGCTGTTGATTGGAGCTTGCTTGCACACCCTTCGCAACTCCATGCATGGTTCACCACTTCATCGGTCACGCCAGCACAATCGTAATGTGTCCACTTGTCACACTCATCGCATTGTACCATTTGGTTAGTTTCTGGGCCCCCGCATCAGGCACATTTCTCCAGTTCTCCACTTCGGTTCTGCTGTTGCCTTCGACCTTTAGTTGACATTACAACACACTCACCCGCAAGTACAAACTCGTGATCAAGCCGGTATGTATGTAGCAATAAAGCGCCTCGATGTTTTAAAATAAATGTAATGTTGGTTCTTGGTTCGGAGAATTCCGCTTTTATAGCGTGTTAAATAAAACACACAAGTATTTCGGTGAAACTCGCTTTTAAACTTTATTTCAGTACATGAAAGATAATAAATTCAGGTTAATAAAAATGAAGTGATTAAATTAATAACTATCTTCTTTTTTTTTTTTACTTACACATCGGTTTTCTCCTCCTAACCAAATTACGAATTGATCCGATTTCTATTCAATAGCAAATTAATTAGAGAAGACAAAAAAAACTATTATCGATAAGCGATACGTCTCATGGTTGGTGGCAGGGTTGTCAACACTTGATTATTATTATTATTATTATTATTTATTAAGTAGTAAAACGTTATAATATTAAATATGTATCACTCAACTTACAGAATATGGCTTATGCTACCTTAATTCTTAAATGTATTTTAACGTAAGAGTTGTACATATGATTAGGAACATTGTATATAAAGTAAGGGGGAAAAACTACTATAAAAACCCTTATGAGACGACAAAAAAAGAAAAAAAAGCTAAGTGCCAACGCGCGACCGCCACCAAAGAGACAAAATTTACTTTTTGTGTTGAAAAAAGATTGTATGCCTTATTTCTCATATGCACAATTTTCGCTTATGGCTTTATTTCACTCTTCCAATGGAAATAAAGCCATATGGCCTTATTTCTCGATGTGATGCGAAATAAAGCCATATGGCGTTATTGCCGATGGCCTTATAACACTGTGCCGTTTTACAATTCGTGACGCTATCATTTCTACATCGTTTTCGACGTGTAACCGCCTTGTGTAATAGTCCCAAGGTAAATTAAGCATCATTCTAAGGAGTTTATTTTAATAGTTTACAAATAACAAGTTTGTTTTCAGTGCTGAGTTCTGATTTCCTGTTGATTAAAGAATATAACATTCTAATGGCGGTATTATATTTATTGTTTATATCTTGAATGTGGTCGCGAAAGATTAACCTTTTGTCGAGTACTACGCCTAAGTATTTAACGGTATTTGACCAATTTATATCATGCCTATTGATAGTGAGGTTTGTACTAGGCAAGTTGTATGAACTTCGTTTTTTAGTAAAAAAGATAGCTTGCGTTTTACCAGCATTAAGTTTTATTTTCCATTTATGACAATAACTAGCGACATGATCCAGTGCATTTTGCATTTTGCTAACTATATATATAAAAAATACCAATATCGTCAGCTTACATGACGTAGTGACAGTTGTCGAACTTTGGGACGTCAGACACGTATATATTGAACAAAATAGGTCCTATAACTGACCCTTGTGGAACCCCAGCTGAAACTACGGTTAGGTCTGAAAACTCGTTATTTATACAGACACAATAATATCTATTATTAAGGAAACTTTGAACAATCTTTATGAGATGGGTAGGAAATTTTAAATCTACGAGCTTATATATTAGCCCGTTATGCCAAACGGAGTCAAAAGCCTTTTCAACATCAACTTTTTGTAATTAAAACTTGATTTAACGTGATTGCATATTTTCTTGATTTGGTGGGTGGTTCCGTGAAATTTCCTAAAGCCAAACTGTTCATCAGGCAGCACATAATTTTCACTAATAAAATTAGTTAACTTATTTTTTAGTACTTGCTCAAATATTTTTCCGAGACTACTCAAGAGACTTATTGGTCGATAGCTTCCAATTTCGCTTGGGGGTTTTCCAGGCTTTAGTATTGGAATTACTTTTGCCGTTTTCCATGTTTTCGGGAAGTATTGGAGTTTGAGGCATGAATTAATGATAAATGTAGAAAAATTTTTGCTATTTTGGGCAATTTTTTAAGCATTACATTCTTTATATCGTCTAAACCTGAGGATTTTCGTAAAGGAGCTTGTTGAATTAATAATTCAACGTACTCACATTTAACATACTCGGTTGGTGGGGTACTAGCAGATAGGGAATTTAGCTCAGTATTATTTCTATTTACCATATCTTCATGCAAATGGTAGCTAAGGTGCTGCGAAACTTTGTGATTTTTTTGGAAAGTTTCAGCAAATGTCTTTGCTTTCTCGTAGTTTAGGACTATAGTTTTGTTTTGACTAAGTAGAGGCGGGTATTGTACATGCTTCTTTTTTAAGACTTTGCATATATTCCAGAATGGCTTACTTCTTTTATCCAGTTCTTCTAATTTCCTATTCCATTCTTTATTTCTATGTTGAAGAATTTCTTTACGTATAAGTCCAGAAAATTTAGATACCTCTAAATGATCTTCCTGCTGCCGATAGTGGCTCCACTGTCTTTGAAAGTAATTTCGAGTTTTAATTAAATTTAAGATATGCTGTGGAAGTTTAAGAAAATTAATTTTTGGTGCTTTCTTAGGGACTGATATTCTGACTGCATTCATTATTTCTGTACTAAAAAATTGTATATTTTGATCAACATTTTCTATGGAAGTAATCTCCTCTAAATTTGAAGATGAGTTTTGAAGGACGTTTTTTAAATAATTTTTATATACGCTCCAGTTAGTGTTTGAAAAATCCCAGTTTAGATTAGAAACGTATGGCTCATCTATGGTAAGAATAAATTTGACGGGCAAGTGATCAGAATTTAACTCAATAATTGCTATGGGCTGAGAGATATAAGTTGGAATGTTAGACAGCATGATATCAATATTTGACGGTGCAGATTTTGCCGCAGATGGAATGTAGGTATGGTTAGCTGACTTGATGGTTGGGCGACTATTCAAGAAGAGCTGTATTCAATGCTTCTTCGTTTTTGGCAGAACAACAGCTAGCAGCGCTGAATGCTCTGCTATTAAGGGAAACATCTTAGTGGCTCCCCGAAATCCAGGGTCACTCTTGTATACTAAATAAGCTTCCCTCCATTCCAAGCAACACGAACCGTTGTTCGACAAAATCGATTTTTGAAAGTAGTTTTATAACGAGTATTCTTAGTAGCGAGGAGTGGAACCAAGAGTTCAGCACTCCACCTGATAGTATTGCCATCTATACAGATGGCTTGGCAGTAAGGTGGGGGGAGGCGTCTTCTCGCTAAACCCTCCCCTGCAATCCTCCTATATGTTATCAGACCACTGCAGCGTTTTCCAGGCTGAGGTGCCAGCTATATGGAAGCGGTGGTGAAGATTGGGACCGGAATTCTAGGAAGAGATATCTTCATACATATTTAGTGATAGCCAGACTGCAATAAAGGCTCTGAGTTTCTTCACGTTTAACTCAAATATCGCGCTGGACTTCCGTCAATCTCTGCAGGAGATGCCCAAGCAGATCAGACTGTACCTCATTTGGGTTCCTGGCCACAGGGGCATAGAGGGAAACTGCATGGTAGATGAACTTGCAAGACAAGGTGCGACCAAACAGATTCTTCTGCCGTTCGCCACTTGCAAACTGCTACTTAGAGAATATACATACATACATAAGTATATAGATATGAACAAACTTATGATAGATGGCGCCAAGCTACTACGACTTGTCGAACCTATACATACATATATCCACATACTCTATACTTACCATACTTTATTCTTACCATCTTTTTGCATCTATACTTACAGTTTTATACATATACTTACATATATAGATCTTATCCTCCCTTTGTTCATAAACCACAGTTAGTCCTTAGCAGTTAGCTTAAGTCTTAGGCTAAGTAAATTGAAATGATAGAAATAAAAATAACTTGTAAAATATACGTGAAAATGCGCGCATCATTATTTCAAATCCTACAGGCCTTGTTGTTGCTTTTACACTCCAAAAAAGTTGTTCTTGAAAACTATTGAGAATTTTCAATAACTTAAGCTTATATAATTAAATAATAAACAGTTTATAAAAACAGTGTGGTATTTGTTTTCTGAAAATAATCTACGTAAAAAAATTTAGTTGCCAATAATTTTTAAATTATAAGATCCTCAGCTTATTCAAATTAAGATGAAATTCTAATGAAAACCCAGACTCCCTTCTTAATTAAATTAAAGAAGTTTTCATCTTAATTTTACCGGTTATCTGCTAGATTTTATTGAAAAGGTTTTCATCTTAATTCTACAGGCCTTCTTCTTAATAACATTGAAAAGTTTTAATCTTTGGTTAACTGGTTATCTTCTTGATTTTATTGAAAAGATATACCCAGTCGTAATACCAAAGGTCATTTATTGGAAAAAAATCATATAGAAATTTTGTTCTGATTTATAGGCTGTACATTTCACAACCAAAATAGAGTCCGTTCCCGGACAATTTGTTTACGAAGAAATCTTAGGGGAGAGGAATAAGTTAAAACCTAGATATAAAAGGCAGCAAGTTAAGGAAATTTCAAGGAATAAGATAATTATTAACAATAGAGATCGAATTATACCTAAAGATAACATAAAATCTTAACTACATATAGATTTTCAACACTCGTATTAATTGAAAACAGAGATGTTTCTATGTATAAGAACTATGTATAAGGCAATTTTTCATAAGAGGAAAAGCGACATAGAAGTTAGCAAACTTTTTCAAAAAATGCAACATTCACAGAACATTTAAAACAGTAAATAAGTTAGGACGAATCCTACGGACCAGCACGTATTCAAACTGACTTGCGAATGCCAATGCTGCTACATAGGACAGACGGGACGTAAAATAAGAACAAGGCTTCGTGAGCACTTACGGGACTATAACAAAAAGATACAGAAACGCACTGCAATACCTGAGTATAACTTTGCAAACCACACAAAAAAAAAATAGCACGCTTTGTATTGCTGGTCCGGCATATATTAATTCATTCAGGGAATGTCCAGTTGATCTTTTCGTCAACGCCAAAAATACAGCGCGAAGCTTGGTGGTTGAACTCTTCGACCTTACTACGCAATGATTTGGCGCCAGAATTGACTGTGCTGAAATTTTCATCATATGCCCAGTTGTCTTGTACTCCCCTAATAATTTGATGTATTCAGTTCTTTTAGGAATTTTCTGCAATCGACGTTAAAGCAAAAGTAATCTATTAAGTTAATGTATTTGGGAAAGATTTTCCGTCATCCCTTGGCAAGTTTGGTTTGGAGACAAACCGGTTTCGACGTTGTGCCATCCTTTAGTGGCACTTTTCGTTCAAGAGGAACTCCATGGAAGTCCGCTAGGGCGTCAGGACATTGGTGAAATGGTATTTTCACTATAAAACAATTTTCGTGATTTTCTGAGGTATAGTAACTCGTTGTTGTCTTTGACCTCTGCTAATAACCGTAATCACGTTACGGATGTTTCGAGGGATTCATCAGCTGTGCAGACGCTGTAAGATACATTATTCGAGTTTTCCTCGTGTAATTTTTCTGATACACTCCATCCAAATACAGTGTTTTGTAGAATTTGGAGATGTGTACACAATTTCTTTTCCAATTACCAGTACCTGATGGTAATATTAATAGTTTATTTGGTGCACATTTTTATTGAATTTTACAATAGGTTTTTTTTTGTGTGGATAAATTACCTTAGACAAGCGGCCGGTGGTCCTGGTGTTCTAAACTGAAGTGGAAGTGTGCTATAAACTTAAATTTCTTTGGACCGCCGAGCATGCTTCTGTTTCATCCACCTGTTGTGCCAACGACTTAATTTGGCCGGTCAGATTGATGGAAAGAACTTCGGATCCATCATCGTCATCATCGGCAGGTGTGGTGGTTGGGTGCCTACGGTCACCCTCGTACCTTAAATGCAGAGTGGTATGATGCTTCTCATTGCATCGATGACAACACCCGACACTGATCCAGATTTCCCGTTTGTGGAATGAGGACAAACAGTTTGCACAGTAGTGCCGGATCAGTACCACCCACAGCCTCTCTTCCACAGACTTGGCTCGGTAGTGCGGGCCGAATCTTATGCCGAGATAACATTTGGCACAATTTTTCCGAATTCTAAAAGCATTTATATTCTTCTTTTTCATATATATAAATACACTCCATACCGTGAGGTGCGCCTCTGTGTGTTAATTGGTCCTTCTCAACCGAGAAACTTACCCAACTCTCAATTGAATACAGTCCACTAATACATCTAAGATAGAAATTTACCACACCATCTGCAGCACACTACCGAAACACACTTGCATGTGCTAGCACATACATATGAATGTATGTATGTACATATGTACATTAGGGGTGTCCTTATTTGTAAGGGGAAATTTCAAAATGTTTATATTACAGTTTCCCGGCCAGAATTTGGTTCCTTTATGTATTTAAAGTAAACAGTTAAAATTTGGGGTCAATACGATAACATTTAGTGGGCCCGGAAGCCACCTGAAAAATTTAATAGGTCCGTATGGGCAAATATTGTACATTTTTATTTTTTTTCATACATATTACATATTTAAATTTATATTTTACATTAAATCAATTTTTTTGTATGATTTGTATTTTTTGCGATACGATTCAACAATTTGGAGTACCAACTGCTTTTCCTCTTCATCATTCGTTAAAATTTTGTTGTAGTCTTGCAAAAATTTTGTTCCTCTTTCAGCGGGATCATTAACAACTTGTAAGTTGCGGCAAAAAGTCCAATTATTTTCGAAATCTGAATTATTTTCCCATTGGGATGGATCCACGCCCAAAAAGGCTGAAGATAACCCAAAATTATTGAAAAAAAAATTTGTCTTTTCTGAAACGAAATCGCTAAGTTCGTAAGTTCGAAAATCTGTCAATTTTGCGTGGCTTCGGCAATTTTTTAAATGAACAACTGGTTCCTTGCTTTTTAATTGTTTTATCATTTTACGTTTTTCTGCGTGGGTAACTGATAAGTCAAAAAATGATAACGCTACTGTTTCTTCGGCGATGTACCATAAGTGGTTAGACATTTTTTTAATAATAGCTTCTGAAATTGTTGAATCTGTATCTGTATAATTTAGAGCGTCTTTAATAAAGAAAAGATCTTGATTAGGTGCTGAATTCGCATTTGTACTTCCGAACCAACTTTTGATGTACATTTTAACAATGAAAATACAAATATCGCGGATTCAACTCCCTGGTTGTAAGTTTAAACTGATCACGTAATAAATATATTTTGAGACAATAGATTGCTTTTGCCATCCACCGTGCGTTGCTGGTTGCACCAGGAGCACATAAATTAAAGCAATCTGCACCAAGGAAAGTTAAAGCAAGTTGTAGCATTTCTTTGTAGTCATCGCGGCTATGCGATTTTTTTAATTGGTCCTGCAAGAAGCTTACAAGAGCGTTCCGTTCCACTTGGTTTATTTTTGATGCCACAAATTTATCATCAACACTAGTTTTAAACAAGGTTTTCTTAAGGTTTGGCCAGTCCTTCACAAATCGTTCAAACAAGAGTATTTCAGGAGCTGACTTTGACATCATCTTTGATTCAAAAACGTTGCGCAAAATGATTTCGTACATATGATGACGGCATGGTAGGTGCATGAGATTGCGTTGCAGTTTTTTTTTCCAAAAGGACTGCGGCTCCATTTTTAACACCAGTATTGACAGCAGTTGTATCATAAGATATGCCTTTAACAAGTTCAACAATGTTCCAATCGACTAATCTCTGATAAACAGTTTCAGCAATATTTGCACCAGTCGACGACTGTATCTTTGGTGCTCCAAGAAATTTCGATGTTCCATCGTAGCTAATTAAACAGCAATTCTTTCCACTTTACTACGACCTTTTATATCTGTCATGAACTTCCCATCAAAATGAACAACTAGTGCTCCATTTGCATTGGCCTTGTTAAGTGTTTGAATAAATTAACATTAATAAAAGTGCATTGTCAACTATAGGGAACTCACCTTTTCTTTAAATTCAGTAGAAATATCTTTGAATTCTGCAGACCGATTTTGTTGACGCATACGATGAATTGTTGATCGATTAATAACAAGTTCTTCCACACAATGACCCAATGCTTCAGCAGCGGCTACTAAAATATGTACGGCCATACCATCTAACACTTTGGCATTGTCTAATGCTGCTAACAATCGTGGTGTTATGATACTTTTAGTGCCTCGTCGCTTTTTACACTCAGTTTGCAAACAATTTTTTTCCAACGGAATTACTACATTTTCATTTCCAGCTTCCACAAGTACTTTATCATTTTCATTGCTTTCCTCGATTATATTAGAACATTCAGAATTTTTTTCTTCATACCGCCTTTTTCGTAATGCTGCTTTCTCCTGTCCTTCTTGTGCACGCACTTCACGATCGTACAAAACCTTATCAACACCCATCATGCAACCTGGCCGTCCTTTTTGACGTTGCGTTTCAAGAAATTTCTTATATTCTACTAATTTCATTTTTTCAAGCACATTAGCGGTGGCCATGTCAAATAAATCATCCAAACTTCCAACAAACATATCAACGACTTCTTCCTGTGAATTGGAACTCTTTTCTGGAACTGTTTTCAGGATTTTTTTCCAACTTTCGTACAGTTTCAATAACTTCTCAACACATTTATCTTCTTTTCTTATCGGTATTCGTGTTTGTTGCCAAAATATTTGTGCTGCTTTGATAGCAAGTTTTGCGCTTTCCTTTGCTGAAAGATCTACAAATCTCATATTGTAAAACAAAACTTCTAAAACCTGCCGATTAGATGGAAGTTTTGCACCTGTAATTTGATGCATTGTGTATCCAATCAAACTAACTTTTCTTAAATTGTGTTGCTAAACTAGACATATTAGTTTATTTTATATACTTCACTTTTTACACTTTAAACACAACCGCCCACCGAAATTCAAACAATTTTAAAGTATTTATTAAACCAAATAATTATTCTTCAAAATAATTGTTATTTCTTGCTTGTGAACGCTTACAATTATATTTACTTATTAAAATCACAATATGCACAAGAACCTCTTGCATGCTTTTGGAAATATTTCACAGCAGAAATGTCCCGTTATGAGCAGTTACTATTTTATTTTCTGAACGACTTATTGTCACCACACAGTTCACTTTTTCTCAGGAAATTTGTTTGCCTACAAAAAGCGCGCTCAAAATGTAGAAACAAATTTCGGTAAATTTGCAAAATATCAAGCTTGTGTTGCATGCCTTTTTTTTTAAATACGCAAAATTATCACAATTATTTTAAATGTTATTACCGAATAAGAATACAAAAATGGAATAATTATTTTTGTATACATATATGTTTTGTTAAATATACTATAAAAACTGCGTCTAATATAAGGCGAATGTATGAACATTGATATTTGCCCATACTGGCCTATTGAATTTTTCAGCTGGCTTCCGGGTCCACTAAATGTTATCGCATTGACCCCAAACTTTTACCGTTTTATCTAAATACATAAAGGAACCGATTTCTGGCCGGGAATATATAGAAAACCGATGTTTGAAAATAAGGACACCCCTAATGTACATACAACCAGCACACAACTCTAACACCTACAACATACAGCAACATTAACACTGCCCACACTGCAACCCAGCACATATCACACATGTTTACATCTACCACACATCACACATTTTTTAAAAGGTAAGTGGGGTTTTTTGGGAAATCTTGCGTTTATTTAAATTATCGAATGAAAGTGCGGAGAACAAAGTGATTCAGTGCACCATTCTTTTTATTGACTACGACAATAAAAGTACACACGGCTAGGCATATTTGGTATATTTCGTTTGCAAAGCACTTAAATTTTTCTTTTTCATTAGACTGGTCGAATTTAATTTTTTAGTCATGCTTTTTCGTGTCGCAGTCTGCTAAATATTCATGTTAAAGAAATTTTTGTACACATATGTATGTAAATACATTTTCCCCGAATTTTTAATATTTATACTACGTTTTTTTGGTGGCGAGCATTTGTAGAGTTGTTAATATTTTTAACACCAGTACGTTATATTGCATAATCTACATATTAGTGGATGGAAATTTTAAAATAAAAATAATTAATTTATATACATACTTATATACAAACACAGCATTTTGTTTTCCCATATTTGGAGTTTGGGATTAGATCTGGGGGCTACTCTGCCATGCGATACGCGAAGCAATGCGATTCGAAAATGAAATGCGATGCGAACCCTTTTTGGCACTCTGTTACGTTCGCATCCCCATCAATGTAGCCTACTTTGCTTTTTAATTTTTTTCTTTCTTAAGTTAGTATTACTCTCATAAACGTCAATGAAAGGAAGAACAAAACAAACCAAATTATAACATTTGAACTTTCAAAAGATTTTATTTGTATTAAAATATGGATTCTGTGGCTTTTGGAATTCCGGGTCCATTTAATGAGGTGTATGGTATACACATCCAAATGATTATACCGGCAAGAGATGAACATTTGTTTTATAATAGGAAATTAAAGCACAGAATAAACGCATTAGTGGTCCAGCTGGATTTGGTTCGCATGCGAATTTTTCCCACAGGTTTGTGGAAGTTTGAGAAGTCCCTTTGTTAAGTCCGGGTGGCTTGCCATAAAATCTACCAAAATTTCATATTATTTTTGGTCACTTTCCTTAACCTGTTTATTCCCCCTGTAATTTTTATAAAATAAATATCTATGATGGAATTAAAATTCGTATTTTTCGTATTAAACTTAAATTTTTACTTGTTACGTGTGCCAGCGAGCAAGAAATATGCGACTGTCGCAGCTGTTTGACAGCTATTTTTTAATAACAGAAATATGCGAAAGGGTCAAATGAAATGCGCAAATCAAAAATGCAGTATTTGTAAACTGGGCCACCATACGTTGGTCCATCGTCCAACCACCGACCTGACATCGAAGCACGTCGCAAGAGCTGCCACAAACAAAAACGTAAAAGGTCTTGGCTACCCAACCTCGTAGAAGCGTACAATCGCGTCTGTGCGAATGGTTCCACCAAAGGCCCAGAAATGAGGTGAACCCCACTAAACCACAGCAAACAAGCCATCAAAGGAAAGAGACTCGTCAGCCTGTAACGTAGCATTTTGTTATGATACAAAGTTCGTGGCATTTTTTGCGATACAATATTCCCTAACACTAAACAATACCCCGTACCGACATACTGCAGCGTATATACACATTTCGCTCCAGTCCATATAAATATTTCGCTCGCTTACAAGGCTCGCTTCAAGGAGTTCAGTCTGCTGAGGTAAGTCGAAGGATGCCGATGCCTTTTAGGCATATTCGAGCTCTTCGATTGGCCAGGTGAGGAGAGCCGATGTCTTTAGGGATATTCGATCCCTTTGCTTGACCCTGCCTACAAGACCATCGTTCCAGCCACTACAAAGTAGTGTGTGACTACAGGAACGGTGGTATCCAGTAGTGTTTCTAACCAGCCTGCTAAGTATCCGCAGGTTTCCGCTTACCGACGCTGCTGATGAGAGCCACCCCCCGTGCTGCTAGTACACATATTCATAGATAACTAAATACGAAGCTCTTTGCTTCGTGGGAGCGCTGTCAATATTCGCATTTTTTAAAACATTTTCCAATGATGCCCCTATGGCAAAAATCAAATTTGGGAATTTTAAAAGCATTTGTAGGAGATTTGCAGCTTGCACACTACCTTTGTAATTTAGTAAAGAAAAATGAAGTAAAAAATAAAACTGAGTATTAGGAATAAAAAGGTTTTTGTCTTTAAATTCGGAAACTATGAAATGAACATTATAACATAAAAATATGAAAGAAATTGCTCAGTTTTTAAGAACTTATAATGCCAATATAAAAGTTTATGTATTTATATATATAATATAGCGTATATGAATATTAAATATAAATTTAGAAGCATTTGAAAATCAATATTTACCAAATTCTTTGAAAAAAATTTCATCGGCATTGTTAATGGATTTGTTTTTAATATAAACATTATTTGTTCGTTCAAAAATTATATGCATGTCCTTTTTAATATTTCAATATTCAAATCTCACGATTTTTTAGCGAAACAACATTCACTCCCTTTTTCTAGCCAAATAGAAAACGCACTGCTTTTGCCAATTATTCCGTGTATTTGCCTCTGGCAGCCCGTCTTTTTGCCTATCAACGGATAATAGGGAGACTGAAGTGGCAATATTGCCATCATCACACACGAGTTCAGTCCCCCTTTTTGGTGAGCGATTGAGAGTTTCGTATCTAGTTATCTATGACATATCGTGTGACGCCACTCACCGTTGCCAAGAGCCGCTGACTTATCCTCTCTAAACAAAACATATTCTCCTTCGGCACGTAAAGTTGTTGTTGCGAGTACACCAAGCCGTTTGTGAGTGTGTGTATGTTCGCCTTGAACACCAGCTCCTTCCCACCTTTCCAGAGGTAGTATGCGGTCAAGTACTCCAATGGGCCCGCATCCGCAGATAACACACACATTTGTAAGTTTCTACGCTGAATCATAACGCTTTTTCTTACCTTGGCGGCATTTAAGCCAATGGGAAGACTCTATTCGCCAGCGGAGCAGTTCAAAAGGAAAGAGTCCAAAGACTATATCCTTTCCCTTCATACACTGATCCGTCAACACCCAACAATGTGCAAGGAATACTACATGGAGCATATCTACGATGGCTTGCGCGTAGAATACCGGCTTTTTGTAAAGCGAACCGAATTCCAGTCCATCGAAGCACTGATGGAATTCACCGACGAGTACGAGTTACTCAAAAGCGAGGAAGCCAAGCAGAGCGGACTGCAGCACACACTTTGTCTACCATGAACGAAAACTACGATGAGAGAAACACGTGCCACTGCAATTCTAAAACCGTTCCAAACACAACGACGCCAGCCGCTTCTCAAGTTACCCCATTCCAACAGGGCAGAAGGAACGTCGATGGACGCTTTTACGTCAAAGTCACGATTGAGGGCATAAGCGTACGGGCGCTAGTTAACACTGGAGACACATTGACTTATGTCGACCTATGCATAAGCAAATATTTGAAGCAACATTCGGCCGCGGATAGCAATATGTTGCCAAGACGTGCAACTCGCCGAGCAGATGAATGAAATATTGCCATCTGTGATAATATTAAATCCTTCAGCCAGTCTGTACAATCTGATGGAAAGAAAACAGGAGGAAGGCAGCAAAGAGGGTTTGAAGCAGCACCAAACATCCTCACCAGACCCAGTACCACCCCCGAACACATGATCACGCATAAACATGTCCGACCAACGCAAATTGCACATCCAAAAGTTGCGGAACTATGCCAGGAGGCTGCCAAACAACAAAAAAAAAAAGAAAACACAGTACTACCTACGAAGACGACCGTGGAAATCGAGAATACGGGACAAGGTGATAAAAAAATTCCACCACCTTCCTCCGCCGCCGGACACTCTGCAAAAACAATTGCGAGGAAAACACCCTACACCACCTGCCACACAGAATCCGGCTGTGGCGGGCGCCGGCTGAATCAGTGCTGTGGTCACCGAATAAACCGCGAATCCAACGGATACAGATATTCCACGGGTCACTACTAATGCCATCAGCTGCAAGCCCCTGCGAACCACTTAGCTGCTTAGCCGACAACTCCGACCACAATTTAAACAAGGAGTTCGAGATACACCAACGGCGACCGACCGTAAAGCGGTCATAATATTAGTCACAAAAACTTTTTTATATATACTATATATGTATATGTAGTTATAATTAACATAAGTAATTTTCGCAAAAAAGAAAAAAAAAAAAATTCTGTGTTAACCTTCCGAAATACACAGAAATGCTATCCTAACGAAGACTGATCGGAAAAACAAGAAGAAAGAAAGAGAACATTGCAGCTGGTGGGATTACTTGGCGTTAAGAGAAACTTTCATATTCCTTTAATTTATTTTTTTATATTTTTGTTTTGTTACTATTACATAAGTAACAATAAACACTAAAAGAATATTGCCATTGACGGTTGCAATTGAATTGCGTGTTTTAGTGCGTGTACGAATCGTCGAATATTCAAGAATAGCGAGAGGGGAATCGTAAGTGAAAGAAGTATAAGTGAGCGAAATATAGTGACAGTTGCAATTGAATTGTAAGTTGTAAACGCGAGAAATCGGACGCACGAATGGACGATTGATTAAGAAAAACGAAGAGTAAAAAGAATATTACGAATTGACGAATGCAGGTCAGTTGTCAGAAATCAACGAAAAGTAAAGAAAATATTCATATCAACCATAGTATAACCAGTAGACAACCTTTTCGGTTTGTTTACATTTTGTTTTTGTAACTTTGGCGAAATTCATCCCTAGGCAAAGCTTATAGGGTTGCAGCTGCGTGTTTTTGACCCTCTCTCCTGTTAGGGTTTTGTGCTACATGAATAATAAATCTTCGCACCTTCTATAAAGCATTTTATTATGAAATACAGAAGTATCGGGTGTTTTTTTTAGGGGTATAGAACTTCGAATTGAAATAAAACACAAGAAAATCGTTTTAAGGTCCATCAATTTCGCTTTATTGGAAGGATAATTTTATGCCATTAATGTTTAAATATGATTTCGGGCATGTGGCCGCCGCGGCTGGCTCGAATAAAGCCAATTCTACAGGTCCAATTTTCAACCACTTTTTCGAGCATATGGGGCCGTATGTCGGCAATAACGCCACGAATGTTGGCTTCCAATTCCCCTAACGTTTCTGGTTTGTTGGCGTAGACGAGCGACTTCACATATCCCCAAAGAAAATAATCCAATGGTGTCAAATCACACGATCTTGGTGGCCAATTTACAGGTCCATTCCGCGAAATTATGCGCTCATCGAATGTTTCCTTCAATAAATCGATTGTGACGTGCGCTGTGTGGCATGTAGCGCCGTCTTGTTGGAACCACAACTCATCCACATTCATGCCATCCAATTCGGGAACAAAATAGTCGGTTATCATGGCTCTATACCGGTCTCCATTAACGGTAACTGCCTCTCCAGCATTATTGCGGAAGAAGTATGGCCCAATGACTCCACCAGCCCATAGAGCACACCAAACAGTCAGTTTTTGTGGATGTAATGGCGTTTCAAGGGTCTCATGTGGATTCTCTTCACTCCAAATGCGGCAATTTTGCTTGTTGACGTAGCCATTCAACCAAAAATGAGCCTCATCACTGAACAAAATTTTGCGATGAAAATCAGCATCGAGATCAATCTCATTTTCGGCCCATACACCAAAATCACGACGCATTGCATGATCTCGCGGCTTTAATTCTTGCACAAGCTGGATCTTGTAAGGTCGCAAGCCAAGATCTTTGCGCAAAATCTTCCATAAAGTTGATGGACAAAGCTCCAATTGCTGTGCACGGTGGCGAATCGATTCATTCGGGTCCTCTTCAACACTTTGCTCTACAGCGGCAATTGTTTCTTCGGTGCGCACTGTTCGACGTCTCTGCGGATGCGTATTATCACATAGAGTAAACGTAGTGCGAAAACGATCCATGGTTAACCGAATTAATTGCTCTGATGGACGATTATGTCGACCATAAAATTGACGGAGCTCGCGGTAAACTTCGCGAACTGAACCATTATTTTCGAAATAAATTTGCACGATTTGCAAGCGTTGTTCTTTTGTCAACCTGTTCATGATGAAATGGCAAACCAAACTGAACATAAATGACATTAGAGTTGCCAGATTTGACCACAAAATGCCAGTTTTATCTCTATTCGAAAAACAAACCTGTAAAAAAAACACCCGATACATACATATGTACATATACATATCAAAATGCACGTCGACTAGGAAATGATAAAATGTTTTATTAATTCATCAGTACTGAACATCAATTCATCACAATTCCGGAAAGAGCGAAGTTCTGCCTTTAAAGATTTGTTAAGAATATAACGGACAAATATATGTAATATGTAAATAGCTTATAAATCAAGTTATAATTATATTGTATATTTTATATTATATATTTTACTTAAAGTTAGTTGAAGCGTTTTCGTCAGATAACCCATTGAAAATTAGATCAAAAAGCAACAACTTACTTTAAGTACCAACTAAATGTTTACTATGAATACGCCTCTATGAGATAAAACTTCTATCGGGTATAAAGCTGACTATAATTACGCGCCAATAAGTTTTTGTAGGTAATTTCACTTTCTCCAAATAATCCATTTTGAAAGGATTACGATTTTTTATATTCAACTATTGCAATAAATATTTATTTGTTTTATTTGTTGGGTCCAAAAGAATATTTTTGTACACAAATCATGATATTCTGATATTTATTCTGTTCTAAAAACACCAATATTTACATAACAAGTAGGATTATGAGATGTAATAGAAGAAATATTAAGTATATATGTTTAAAAGCAATGACAATCGAATATGTAGTATACATATAGTATTCAACAAATCAATGCTGTCACAGATTGATGCCCATTCGTCTTTCTTGTTTAGCCATAACATCAAGTATTTGATTCTATATCTCTGTGGATGTTGAGAAGCGCCATGCCGTTCAATCGGGTTTCTCCCGTCTTGTTTCGCAAATAGGTCTTTAATCGTTGCAGAGTTGAAAATGACCGTTCGCACGAAGCTACTGTTACTGGAAGTGTTGCGCCGATCTGGAGAAATCGGAAAACCATCTTATAGTATGATTTATCGCAAACGTCGAGAGCTTCAATGAACGTTCTCGGCCGCTTCATTTCAGGCATTCTAGTACAGGCCCTGAAATGAGATGAAATTTTAATATTCATATACCTATACTTGAATCAATAATAAAAGAAAATCCTCTGATAGTAAGGTTGCTTTTTAGAAAAAAAGATAAGTACATAAATCTGTCATGTATAACACATTAACAATTCCAAATAAATTAGAACGTCACATAGTAAATTAGTCGAGTTTTGAATTTACGGAATATTTACCTAGAATTTTTGACGCTTCGAATTAAATTGTATGCAAAAAAAGCTAATCGCGAAGAGATTTGATCTCACATCTTTCTAAGGATGGTAAGATATTCTCCACCGCAAGCTATGTGGGTAACTTGCATAAGATTAGCAATTATAAGACATTAGTTACGATTCTACTGTAGAGGCTATTTTTCGATGAAATTTAATAGTTGATTTCGAATTCTTCGAAAGTTCTGACAATTCATTTATGTGCAATAAATGCACAAGTGTTCGCCGTAACTCCCTTCGCTCTCCGCCTACTTCTACAATCGCTATCAAACGTGTTGGTGACATTCTCAACCCTGTAATGCACAAACAACACACTAAAATGGATTTGATGCAGCAGAAAATCTCTGACTGTGTTACTGATGAAGTTAATCTGCAAGCTGTATACAAAGAGATAGTCGAGTTAAGATCTGAAAATGCTACTCTCCCAGATACGTTCACTGCCGTCTCTGCTGTTGATGCTGTTACTCCCGCTCCTGCTATGTCTCGCGATGCTGACTTAATTAATATGAACGCTAAAAAGAACAATAAGAAGAACAACAATAAAAGGCATATTCTTGTTGTTGGGGCGGATGCTGATTCTGGTTTGAAAGTTGCAGTTCGTATGAAATGGTTACATTTGTCATCGTTTTCGCCATCGGTTACTCCGGAAAATATTATAGAATATGTATATAAACAAACAGGAATAGAAAAATGTTTCCTTGCTTGCTTTAGACTAGTTAAGAAAGACGTTAATGTTGACTCTCTTAAGAGAATTAATTTCAAATTCGGAGTCTCTGACTGTTTATATGAAAGGCTTCTGACTCCTAATGTCTGGCCAGTCAATGTCAGGGTTCGGCCGTTCAGTTTTTTTCAAAAATCAGGAGAAACACAGTCGGCCACGTAATTAGTTGTGCACCTAGCTTATCTAGCTCGCCTCATCAACTTAAAATTTTCTATCATAACTTTTCGGGCATCAGATCTAAAACTAAATTACTTCGCACGATGAGTGCGCAACAAGAATACGACATTTTTGTTATCGTGGAGACTTGGCTAAATGCTGATTTTTACGATCAAGAATACTTTGATCCTAAGTTATATGATGTTTTTCGTAAAGACAGGGGCACTATTAAAACAGGATGTGCTAGAGGTGGAGGTGTCCTCATTGCTGTCGTCTGCAAATATCGTGCTACACCTTTAATATTGGAAAATCATGACTCTCTTCTTGACCAATTATGTATTAGTATTCCCGGTTCCTTTGGTCACCTGTTTGTATGCGTTTCATATATCCCGCCAAGTAGCTCTGAAAGTCTCTATAAGGCTCACGTAGATAACGTTGCATCCTTAGTCTCTAAGTCGAATAGCGATAGCAAATTTATTGTCCTGGGTGACTTTAATTTAGGTAATATTATATGGTCTCAAGCCTATGATGATACTGCCCTTATTCCTTATAATGTAAATAATTGCAATGAATCATATCTTGTCGACAGTTTTTTTAGCTTTAGTTTTAAACAAATTAATAGTGTGGTAAATAAACTTAATAGAATATTGGATCTTATATTTATAAGTAATAATATGAACTTCTCCCTTAATGAATGCTTCTATACTTCTTCGATCTCAAGTTTCCACCATGTTCCTATTTTTCTTAATATTGAACCATTGAAAACCATAGCATTTCTTTTAATTTTAATTTATGCAAGTTTGATTATATTAACGAGTTATTTTTCAATATTGATTGGGATTCGTTGTTTTCTGGCCTTGATGTCTCAAGCTGCTTCAATATTTTCAAATCAAAAATTGTAGATATTGCTCTTGCTAATATTCCATTGAACAAAAAAAGACAATACAAAATTCCATGGCATACAGAGAGGCTAAAGAAATTAAAGAACTTAAGAAACAGATTTTTTGGTAAATTTAAAAAGACCAATGATGCTGTCTATCTTTCAAAATTTAAAGAATTTTCGAAAAAATTTAATTGTTTAGATAAGTTCTTATATAATAACTATATTCAGAATTATGAAGCCAATATAAAATCAAACCCAAAAGCTTTCTGGAGTTTCATAAAATCTAGGAAATCGAGGTCTGGTATCCCCTCTGGGCTATTTTTCAAAGATAAAACTGCAAATTCTGCTACCGAGGCCTCTAATTTATTTGCCGATTTTTTTAAATCCAATTTTATTGATCCAGCGAATAGTGACGTTAATTTTGAGTGCAATCTAGAATCTGCTATTGATTTTGGTTCTATTATCTTATCGTCAGATGATATAGTCAATGGTATTGCCAAACTTAAGAGCTCTTCGCAGACTGATATTGATGGTCTTTCTGCGGCTTTATTCAAAAATTGCAACTCGCTTTACTATCCTCTGAAGTTAATTTTTAATAGATCTCTTTCCTTTGGAGATTTCATTGATGACTGGAAAGTTTCTTTTATCACACCCATCTTTAAAAGTGGTAACAGAAGTGATGTGAGTAACTACAGACCGATATCTAAGCTTTCGACAACGGCAAAACTATTTGAAGGCATTGTAAAAGATAAGGTTTATTTTGCTGTTAAGAGTTTGATTTGCCCAAACCAGCATGGTTTCATCCCGGGCAGATCTACAGTTTCAAATCTGGCTATTTTCTCTGAAGACTGTATTTCAGCCTTTTATAAGGGCTTCCAAATTGATGCGTTATATACAGATTTCTCTAAAGCATTCGATAGAGTCTCGCATGAAATACTAACTAAAAAATTAGAGTGCATTGGCTTCCACTCCGTATTTCTCTCTTGATTAAAGTCATATCTTGCGAATAGACGATGCACGGTTGTCGTTGACAACTCACAGTCTTATTCCTTCATCGCATCGTCGGGGGTTCCCCAAGGAAGTATTTTGGGTCCTTTGTTATTTGTACTATTTATTAACGACATACAAAGCTGTTTTTCGCACGCTAATTTTCTACTTTATGCGGATGACCTTAAAATCTACTCTACTATTAAAAATGCTTCCGATTCCCTAGAGCTTCAAGCTGATCTAAATAGAGTTCTCTTGTGGTGTAATAATAATCGCTTGTCTTTGAATATAGGGAAATGCTTTCATATCACTTTCGCCAAGTGTTTTTCACCATTACGAACATCTTATCTTATCTCTAATTGTCTTTTGGAATCCGTCAATGAAGCTATGGACTTAGGCGTTATTTTCGATGCAAAGTTTAGTTTTACTAAGCATATTAATCATATAATTTCTAAATCCTATGCTATGTTAGCATTTGTAAGGCGCAATAGTACAGAGTTTTCAAGTCCCTACACTCGTAAGTTACTCTATATGTCATTTGTCCGTTCTAAACTAGAATACGCATCTTTCATTTGGAGACCTTATCACGCCTGTCATATTGATAGAATTGAACGCATCCAGAAAGTTTTCATGCGCTATGCTCTAAGTTCCCTTCGTTTTTATGATCCCGTACCATCATACTACTCAAGATGCCTTCTTATTAACTTAAAATCCCTGCAGTCTAGAAGGTCTATTTTGGCGCTATCATTCGTATTCGATATTATTCGTGGTGTTGTTGATTGTCCTAATCTTCTTAACAGAATTTCTTTTAACACCCCGATTAGAACGCTACGAAATTTTGATTTTTTTAGTATTGGCTTCATAAGAACTCTATTTGCAACAAATGCGCCTATCACTAGAGCTCTCATAGAATTCAATACAATCTACAAGTCTTACGGGATAGATTTTGCATCCCCAAAACAGTCTTTCATTATAAATTTTAACTTAGCCTTTAAGTAATTATGTTTATAAACTTAAATTTTCTGTAGTTAGTAACACAATGTTTGTGAAATATCTGCATTAGTCTGTAAGACACTTTGTTTTTGTTGACTAATTTTTGGACTAAATAAATAAATAAACTAAGGGAAATAGTAGGACTCGATAGTACGCGAATTGGATTTTAACACTTCAATTACCTTTGCCACAACTTCTTTTCAGTTTCAAACTCTGCAGTGCACAGTGGTTCCGCTTGTATAGAGGCGCGGCCATAAATACTTTTAGTGGTCGTAGAGTGCTGAAAATTTTCTACAAGGCTCTTAAAATGTATTTTAAAAACATGGTTATAAAATCAAAATTAAAAAACAAATTGAAAAAAGTAAAGCAAACGAGAAAACAACAATTTAATATATTGAAATTTAAACAGCCATTATTTATAAAACAAAATATTATAATGTCTCCTCTAGTAAGCCATATACAGAATCAAGTAATGTTGACTTATCCTTTCTTCCAAGCTTTCTGTGTCCAGTTATAAATTGGTCCAACCGCAAAAGAAGTAAATTTAATACATCAGTATTTGTTGCAATACGTGAAGTTTTTCGGCTAAGATGAAGTCTACATTTTTTTAATTCTTTATTTTTCGACTCTGCAGCTTCCGCCGACAGCTCTCCGATTGATACAAGAGCATGCTCTATCACAGCAGATCCATGGATTAGCACCTTATATACTGTAGCCGGCAGATAGTACCATGGATACTCTTTGATTAGCTCCCTGGCAGTATCGAGGGCATATTCATTAAATTTAAGTACATTTATTTTGTACCCTGATGCGATAGTTTGAAGTAAAGTGGCACAGCGATGGATTAAGTTTTCATTTATTCCTGTAATTTCTGAAACCAATTTTGGATTTGAAAAAAATTTTCTGGCTACATTTCCGTTGTTGGACGATCCTCTGCCTCCATCTCTGGGCTTGTCTACTATTATATCCATTTTTTCCGAAATGCTGCTTGAATTTCCTTTTTTCTTTCCGAAACGTGTAATTTTTGCTCAGGAGCCTGCCACATTTGGATAACCGACTTGTACGACAAATGTAAAAAGTATTCGAAGAACCGTATTTCAGCATGAAGTGGGGATAAACCAAATTCGAAATATTGCCCCTGCACATCTTTGCTTAAACATTTGGCCAAGTCATTCATTTCAGTCGGTTTTGCTCCACATAAGTAACATTTAACAGAGGATGACTCACTTAGAGCATTGCATACTTTGCCATCCACCATAGTCAGTTGAAGGCTGTGCTCGACCAATATCCTTCTATTACACATACGCACTTCTGACTCCTTAAGAACTTTAATTTTCTCCCTATAATATTTTTCTTCGTCTATTGATAGTTTGGTTGTCTCTTTTTTGAACTGAAAATGAACTGGCCTGCAGTAACGTGTTGACGAAGGCCGGGGGTTTTTCCAAATTAATTTATGGTTAGTTTTTGAAATTAGTTGGAGGGGTACGTATGATGTAACAAATAAGCTCTTGTTTTGCAAATCATTATTGGAAAAGCTTTGGTTGTACTCGCTGTGACCTGTACTTCCATCAAATCCCCACTTTCCAATAAGTATTAAATTTTCAATGGAATCATCCGTGATTCTTTCGACGACTTTTGTTTGAAGCTCCAATATGCTAGATGCTGTCTTATTCAATAAACTTTGCAATTCCACTTCTGCGTAAGTTTCATCTACTGAAATATTGTCAGGGTATATATCCTTTTTGGCAGCTAGAATACCTTTATAGCTTGGAAATAAATCATAGGAGAGTTTGCTATTCGCAAAGCTTCTTATTAGCATATATTGATTTTTCGACATGGAGGCATTCATTATGAGAGAAATTACCTCAAGAGGATCTGCTTCCAAACATTTTTGCCCTTGATGTTCACGAGCTGAGCTATACGCCGTCGCTTTGTTCTCGCTGAAGACTCCTCAAAATCAAGCTTTGGACGTCCGCGATGAGCACTTTCCGCCGTCCGTCTTTTGGGATACCCTATCTCTACATTTCAATATAAATGATTCCTCGACGTTGAGCCAGTCATATTGGTATTGAAGTACTGCACACTTTTTGCGATTGTAACGAAGCCAAAAATCTGCCAATCTTCTACATATGTAGCGAATCGATTTCAAAAGTTCGGTCAATTCAGATATGAAGCCGTTATTCTCAATATCATTTTGTACAGCATCGATCACTAGTTGCAGTTTATTTGCAATGCTACCTTGTTTTGCGCACCATAAATCAAAAATATGTAGGCGTGAAAATACACAATGATACGTTTCACCTTCAAAAGTAAAATTAAAATTAAAAGAAAAAAAACCAAAAATAATTAGACTAATATAATATAAGATTAATTTAATGTTAATTGAAAACTGTACACAAACTCGAAAGACGTAAACAAAGACACAGCACAATCAGCAGGCGACACAGAGGCTTCGCAGGGCAAATCTGCCCTTGAAAAACTTAAGACGGCGTTAGTAAATTAACGATTACAAGTACATCCGCAAATTTCCGCAGCTAATCTTCGCGGACTTATTAACTTAAAAGTCATGCAAGTGCAATGGAAAAGAATCCAATTGTGGAATTTGTTGGAAACACAACTATAATTTAGGGTAAACAAATTAAAAACGAACAAAAACGGTACAAACAAGAAGGTTAGACAAAATATTAATTGCAAAAAAACTACAAAGCAATTATTTGTTATTTATTTAAGAATATATAATAAATACCTTGAACTTCAAAATCCATTTCAAATAAATATAATATGTCACCTTATACCATTGCCAGATCACTTTGAAGTGCGCTTTTGCTCTGCAATATTTGATTAGTGCCCAGCTGCGCTTTGCAAGTGAACACGTCTTCATGCTTTTAGGTCTATTTTTAGAAAGTCCCGTTAGATTTTTCGTCTTCTGCTCGTCGAATTCTTCTAACGTTGAACAAATGAACTCCAGAGATTAAAAAAAATAATTTGAGAGATGCCTGATGTTCGACCCAACGAGTTTCACAGAATTTCATAAAAAAAGAAGTCCAGGCTCTATCTGAGTTGTGAATTTACCTTACCCTCTCATAAACTCAATGTCAACACCAAGTCCCTTCAATGTTTTTAAAAGCGTAGTTGCAAGGCCTGCTCCAGTGACGTCTGTTACAGGGACGAAACACAGAAAATTTTCTCGAACTTTGTGTTCATTTCCAACTACTTGAACGTACTGAACACCAATCGTGAATTGTTCGACTCCACTAATATCTGTGCTTTCATCAGCAGTGACCGTGAAACATCCTACCTCGTTAACGCGTTTCACAATTTTTTCAGTGACAATTTTCCCTGCAGCTTCAATAATTTCATTTTGTATGGGGTGACTCAGATATGTTATATCAACAATTAACGAGTGCAGTTTAGTTGCTGCGAAAAATTGGAGAGAACAGTGATTTTTCTGTTGTCAAAACAAAATACGGAAATAAAAACAAAACAAAGTAAAGTACAAAATGAAAATTGCTAATTTGAAAGTTGACGAGCTGTAAGAGCATCTACGTACATAGGTATGACTTGTCAACCACAGGAACAAAAGCAGAACTTATAATACGTTTGAGTGAGGTTAGCTGACCAAACGCAGCTGAATGAGAACACTGAAATAGATGATCGTGTAGTTATTTCGACACAGAATACAGTGGGACATAATGCAAGTGTGAAAATAATTGCGGGAACTATTCTCGAATTTAATCCGACAGATGAAAATTCATTGCCAGTAGATCAATGTATAGATCGTGTAAACAGTGCTATAAACGCATATGAATGGGACGAAAAATTTTTGCTTTTAGCTGTTTAGAGCCATTTAAAAGGTGAAGCGCGAATGTGGTTGGATGCAGCTCCCATTTTTTATTTTAATTAGAGTGCATTGGCATATTATTTACAAAGCGAATTTGGCTTTGAGTTAAATGAAGCTCAAGAGCACCATTAAAGATTTTAGATTACTGTTTTCGTATGAGTGGACTAGGTCGACGGTATAAGCTTAGTGAAAAGGCAACAATAAAGTATATTCGTGACTGACTAAAACACTGGAAGTTGCAAACTGCAATCGCGGTTATTCGGTTTATTACAATAAAAGAAATGCGTGAAACGTTCGAAAATTATCTGAAAAATGTATCAACGCTTGTAATTATATATAATTATTATATATATAATTATAATTGTAACGAGAATCAACATATCGCGCGAAATTGTTCGAAACCGAAATGGCAACGATGGTGTAAAGACTGCAACAAATTCCATGGTAATGGTGAGCTTGAGAACTGTGGACAAAAATCAAACATTAAGCGCGCACATTGTAAGCAATTAAAGAACTTTCGCGACAAAATATTTATTCTTAATGGTAAGTCTGCTACCAATGACCAATCCGTAGATACTGGTAGCGAGTGTAGACTTATAAGACGTTCAATAGTATACAATATGAAGACTAGAAGGCATCAGTGCTCAATGAAAATTAAAGGTAAATGCATGCTAACAGTTAAGATAGAAACCGATATAGTAATTGACGACATTGCTATTAATGTAAACGTATTAATTGTTGACGACAATATGCTGACGATGGATGTTATCGAAAATCGAATTGACAACTAAAGTACCAAAGCACAAATACCATACCGGAACCAAAAATCAATATAGTGGAAGACATGATTGACGAACTCTTAGCATGTGACATAATTAAGAAATCAGAATCAGAATACGCAAGTTCAATTATACTGGGCAAAAAGAAAAAAATGTGGTGAATGTCTTTGCGTTGATTATCGACGATTAAACCAGTACACGGAGAAACAAATTTACCCCACTCCGAATATTGAAGAAAGGTTGAGCGAAGCCATGAAATTTAAATATTTTTCGGTTTTAGACATGAACAGGGTGTCGTAAATATACCGCTTTTATAACAACCGATGGCTAATTCCAATTTAAGAGGATACCGTTGGGGTTGCGGAATGCGCCAGCTTAATGCAGAATATCAAAGAACTAACTCAACCGGGAGATATGATCCACTATATGGGTGACATATTGGTGGGAAGTACTGACTTATGTAATATCCAAAGTATCAGAAATAAATTAAACAATCTGGACATACTTATTAAAGCATATGGTGAAAACAAAATAATTCATCTGTTAACTCCAAATATGGATATACGAGAATAAAAATCCCTGTTTTAATTCAGAATATTACCATTCTTATTTTTATAATTGCAGTATAAATAGAGAAGGTAGATGCTTAATTTACGCCCATAATAGATATAGAATTAATTAAAGTAAGAAATTATTTGTTTATTTTACGTAATAAATACAATGGCGAGAAGATAGAAAATAATATTGATTCGAGTAAAAAAATGTGGCAAATTTTAAAAAAAATTATGTATGGATAGCCCCAAAAATTCAAGACTGAAATAGTACAAATAAAATATAAGGAAAATACTGTAACTCTTTCAATGACTATTTTACTACCATAGTAGAAATACCTAAGAATATTAATGACATCGACGAACCAAATATAGAAATACACAGTCCATTTAGTATGAGTTATTGCGATCCCTTGGAAATTATAAATGCTATACTAAGTTTAAAACCGAAATCAACGAATGGTCTAGATGGAATATCTGCCCGCTTCGTCAGAAAATACAAAAAAAAAAACTATATGCTCCATTAGATAATTTCATTAATGATTGTTTCCGTTTTGGGAAGTATCATGAAGAACTCAAAATTGGTTTAGTGCTTCCTATACACAAAACTAGAAGCAAGGAACTTTGCTCAAATTATCGGCCAATAACGAGACTTAGCACCATTGATAAAAAGTATTGTTCTAGCATGTTTAAAAGTTTTCCTTAGAGATAACTGCGTGATTGATAAAAATCAGTTTGGGTTTACGGAAAAATCAAATACTCCGTTAGCATGTATTAACTGCACAGAATTCATATACGAAAATTTGGATAACAAAATACGTTGCCATGTTAGCAATTGACCTGAGTAAAGCATTTGATTCTATAAATTAGGACATAATTGCGAAAGCAGATCCCTGATAGAAATGAGCTTCCCGGAATGATATTCAATGGCAGTTACAAAGGTTCCAGAACAAGGTAATAAAAATTATCCTTTCCCTAGTACAAATACATTTAGTCTATATATAAATAGGCTCGATATAGGAAACACCGTAATTCTCCAAACTCTTATAGCCACTTACAAGTTAAAAAACAATTTAATAAAACACAATTTAAATTTAAATTTCGCTGAAACTGAAAACATTGAATATAATCTAATAAGTTCCTAAAGCATCAGAAGTCACGTTTTCCGTACGAAAGGATGCACTATATCTATTAGAAGCTACAGAATAAGATTATTCAATAAATTTCCTGTAGAAACAAGAAGTAAAAGTAATATCCTAATATTTAAAAAAAAGGCATAAGCATACTGTGAGCAAATTTTGAATTAAGATTGTAAGTCAACAAAAATGTGAACATCACCATAATTTATAATTATTAACTATTTTATAAGTATTCAATCACACATTTAAATTTAGTAAGCCAATTTCTTTATTAATCGTTAGTTAGTAATAATTCCCCCTATCACCACTGATTGTAAATCTAAAAAAATAAAAAAAGATAAGTTATCTTCTTCCACAAAATTTCATATTTTTTTAGAAAATTGCTGAATATATGGTTTATATAATCTAGTTGTTAATGAAGGAATAAAAATGAGACGAATGAAAAGTTATTGCGCGTTTTCAAGGCTTTACGCAAAATGAATCTAACGCTAAATTTAAATAAATGCGAGCATATTCGACCTCTTCGACTGGTCAGGTGAGGGGAGCCGATGCCTTTAGTCATATTCCATCCCTTTGCTTGACCCTGCCTACAAGACTATCACTCGCTCCTCGTTCCATCTCCTACTAATGTAGTGTGCGACTAGGGGAGTGGTGGCTTCCAGTGATTATTTTACTCAGTCGCTTTGGCTATGTCGAAGGGGAGCGGCATCGATGTCCTTCAGGCATATTCGATCCCCTTCTCGGATATACACACACGACCGCCACCGCTCCTCGTCCCAGCCACTACTAAGGTAGTGTGTGACTACAGGAACGGTGGTATCCAGTAGTGTTTCTAACCAACCTGCTTAGTCTCCGCAGATTTTGGATGACCGCCTGTTATTCTCCTGTGCTGATGAGAGTCATCTGCCATGATGGCGAGTGCACATACCGTTGCCTGGTATTCTCCTAAGCTGCTGATGACAGTTACCCGCCGTGCTGCTAGCGCATATACCATTTGACGCCACTCACCGTTGTCAAGAGCCGCTGACCCATCGTGTAGATACGATCGCTGCCGTTAATATCGACGATAGCTCCTGGTTCTCTGCTCTTTTTCGCTCTCTCCTTCGGTACAAAAAGCTGCTGGCCTGCGAGTACACCAAGCCGTATGTGTGCGTGTGTTTGCTTTAAATGCATCTAATTAGTGCGTTTGTATTTAGTGGAGGAAGTGAGATCTTCACTCGACATTGGCTAGACTGAGTGTTGCCTTAGCCTTTGACAAAATCCACGAATTGACAAACTTTACATCGCCTGGTGAAAACAGCTGCTTCATCTCTGCAGGATCTACAGCAACATCTGCACCAAATTGCATCGGTGCAAGGAGATGATGGCAATTTTATAGGGCTCTGAAATACCTCAACGTTGCCACCAACAAATTTCTCTTTTTTGATGTATATCTTTTTGAATGGCGAACCCACACATCATCTGCGACCGCCGACCCGCGAACATCCTACGCATGTAAACAAAAATATACTTATTGAATTAAAAAACTCCAAAAGTGAATGAAGCGAACTTGAACTACTAATTTTCACGTTCGCCTTTATTTGTTCAAACCCAATACGAAACTCCTCCACGGCTACCAACATTGTTTAAAAGCTACAAAAATTGTCAAGAGTCTAAGAGTAGTTAATGATACAGGAGTAAAGAGAGATAAGTAAAATTAATCCAGAACTTAAATTCTTGCTTGATAAAAGACAAAAAACAACGAAAGTTTCCAGACTGTTTATATCAAAACCTTAACCACATTAATTTGAATGTGATTTTAGCCACTATGACCACCACCGATTGCTCAGTTGTCCACTTTTTCTTCAGTTTACGCACCGCCTCTTCATTCCACTGGTGCTACCACTTGGGCATACGAAAACTGAAGAGTCCATTACGTCCTCCATATTTTGAAACTGTAAAGTACTATGGAATAAATTAATAAATAAGAATCATTTGTACTAGAAACATGACTTTTACTACTCGTAAATATAGATGAATGAAATAAAACAAATCATTACAGAAATGTGCTCGTCGACATACTTAGTTTATGGAAAATAAAAAATTATCGAGATTTTATTTATGTTTCTCGTAGAAATGCTTTTTTATTTAATTATTGATTTTAATTACTTAATTTTTACGAAACTGTATATTTGGGCATACGTAATTATGTAAGTATGATATTATATTGCTACTTAGAGGGAAAGTCAGGCCAGTAGTTTACATGGTATTTGTGTGTAGAACCTTCAAATAATCGGTCCAACCAATTACTTAATCCATCCAAAAGAGTTTCTTCTAAAAGAATTTTTGGTTCAGATTCTGAATCGTCTAACTTAATTTCGACGAAAGCACCAATTTCTGGATCAGGATTTTTCATCAAAAGATGTTTCGTCATTTTCACCAAACTCTGTAAAAAAAAAATACGTATTTCATTACAGATCATGTAAATATAAATAAAAATAACAAACTTAAATCGCATATCTTAAATAAGTACTTAACCTGTACTAACTCTCGCTTTTTGAGTGAATACTTAATTAAAATAGGGAGGAAGCAAAACACAACAAACGGCAGCAGGGTTGCTTTTATTTCCTTTCGAAGGGGTCCTTGATCTATCAAACGTAGAGGCATATAAAATAATTTTCCTTTCTGTTCACTTTTAACAATGCGTTGTTTACGTTTGATGGACCACGAACAACAACAAAGTACACACCAGAGTTTGTTGTTAGCTTTGTCTACATTTTCATTTAATTTCGAATTTAAAACTTAATGACATTGCAAATTACGTCCCAATGTTTCATCCTTTGTTTCATTTGTTTGGCATTCTATCAATTCGTTTATGGTATTTTTTAGTTTCTGTGGCATTCATTTCATCCGAAAGCAAAAAACCAATACATGGATTTCTTGAACTTTTAATTACCCTTAACCTTTAACGCTTAAAAATATATTTTTGCGTTCCCTATAAATTGTTATACATATTGTATATTATTGGGTTGTATTTTACGTAAAAATAACGATATTTAATATACAAAAGTGAAATAATAAAAATAAACAGTAGTAATTTATAGTTAAAAAATTTTTGTTTAAAGTGCTTCTGTGTGTTATCTGTTCATTTCTTACAATTAATAATCGAATGCTTTCTGATAATCAAGAACCTATTAATCGGGGCTTAAAATCGGATCAAACTTTACACCAATTACAGGTGTTTCGAAGGGTTTATCAGCTGTGTAGATGCTGCAAGATACATTATTCGAGTTTTTGGTAATTATACCTTTCATGAAGATGAAATTGTATTATAATTTTTCGATGTTTGTAAGTAGAAGAAGAAGAATGCAAACTTATCGCTCAGTTTTAGAGATATCTAAATGAAACTTGGTAGGCAGAATTATTTCTAAAATATATTATTCATTTGTCGGAACCGCCTATACAACTGATTTTGTATATATGAGGTTCGGCGTGTTTTGTGAGAAGTTTCTTTTTTCATGTCAGAAATACACTCGTAGGTTTGCCATTGCCTGCCGGGACCTACCGTATGAAGCGCGCACACGCTACACACAGTTTAAAAAATTCCATTAAATATCGCCAGGCAACCATTCACTTGTGTTAGTTAATTGATATGGTTGTGATGAGATACTACGATATAGGACGAGTGCTTCAAGGCGCGTTGAGAAGCTGTTGATGCGAGAATGTAATGCCGCGTTAACTCGATGCTGTTCTGCAAGTGTTCGTTGCTCCGATAACATTGATATTCACACGTGATGTTTGTATTGAAATACCAAGCCGCTTCACCAGACGTTCAGTGACAAAATTGACTTGAGATCCTGAATTAGGCAGGGTCCGACATCCCCTTTCAATTTTAATTCTTACCACCGCTGTACTAAATAAAACGTATGACTTAGATTGCTGCTTGCTACCGGAAGCGAGTGTCGCAGCTTCTGGTTTATCTTTTGCAGGAAACTAAGTTGCAATTGAGGACTTTGCCTTGCTTGTGGAGACATTTACATCACTTAAGATTCTGTTTGTAGCGTTTTCAAGATAAAGCAGTGAATTGTGTTTTTTGTTACATGACCTTGACGTGCAGAATTTGCTTGAGTGGCTCGCCTTTTAAAAGTTAACTTATAATTTTTAGTTTAGGGCGTGATTCAGGCTCTCGTTGAATAGGATTTGTTTGGCCAACCATTGCTTTCATTAGTTGAAAGTGGGTTTCGAGAAAGGTTGAAAAGTGCTTGACCTGCTAAAGTTCCTTCGGATTCGTGAACGAACGCTCATAAATATTATGGGTGTCATAATCTAGTTTTTTAACTAGCAGGTGTAGCAAAATTGGGTCCCATGCGGTAGTGTTTCCCCAATATTCTGTAATGCATGTAAGCATTCTTGTGTTCCGTCATGCAGCTACTTGCTGAGGAGGCACCGGTTGTTCCAGTAATTGGTTTATTAGTGACGTCACACTACTTTTTATTGTATCGTTCTTGTAACAACTTCCAAGCAGTTCTCCTACGACAATGACCTTATGGTACCACATTTTTTGTACCGTTGGGATTTGCTGTGTGCCCACCACTTGAGTTGAGAAAACAGATCATAAAACGACGTAAACCTTAGATAGTCTCCATTGAACCTCGGGATTTTTGTTTTTGGTAATGAGAGTACTTTGCTTTCACGGACGCGACATCCTTGTCTGATACATCTGAAGACAGCTTAAACTTGTCAATAACTAGTATATCGAGGATTGTATAGAGGTTCAGATCGTATCATTCGCTTATCGGATCCTTAGTGAATACCGAAATTAAAAAACTGTTATTCCTTGGTCTGCTTCCCTAAGTTCTTCTTGAGCTTCATGTTTGTTACGGTTTGGCCGTTACAAGTTAGATTCTCCACTGGAACATGTCGATTCGGATGCTCTGCTGGCATTTTCAAGTATCTGTTATGGCTGACTCAAATATCTCCTTGTACTTAAGGCCAGTTCAGTTGGTATAGTAGTCTTCGGTAAAATACTAGTGATCAAGTTGAAAGAACATCGTATTTTGTTGTCAGTGGCATCGATCCTGCCACTGAAAGGCTATTTGCCAGTTAACAACTATTATCGGGAGTTTTAAGATAGTTGCAGCGGACAAATTTATGAATAATAACTTAAGCACTTGGAACTTAGTTATCAACGGAGAGCGATAAGGAATAAATGGCACGCATGGGTGAGTTTAAGAATTCATCACAATTTTATTCAAAATTCATTGGCTTAAATACAAAATAAGTGCTGAATATTGAGTAATATTAATGCAGTTGGACAGTAGGACATTCAAAATAATTCATTTGCTTAAAACAAAGCAAACGGTCAGATTTGCATTTTACGATTTATTTGATTAAATAATTAACCCTTTCGATAGCCTCATTCGTAGAATTTAAAAGACTGCGGTTGATAACGTATTGTTGATTGCTGTTAGCTATCACCTCGTGAACGGTATCCCAATCGGTAGCATAAGGTGAGCCCGCGTGCAACTTCCATGCCGATCACAGCCAGTTTATGGAACGAGCGTTCCTCGTATTTTGTTCATTTCATTGGTTTTTGCTCCAGGTCCTGATCCACTGCGTCCGCTATTTTTGACAGACTTTGGCTAAGGTAGTCCAGATCGATCGCGTGTATCAGCATAAAGTTTCCATTGACGATCCATCCACTTCCGGATTCAATCGTCACCAGTGCGGAGTAATAGTTGAATATGCTGAATCTAGATGCTTCGGGAGTGGCTAATAGCCTATCTTAGTAAAAGTGTATACAAATATGTTAGAAATCAAAGATTCTTATCGCATATTCATATCCTTATATTAGAAGGTCTCGCATCGTGACGTAGAAAGGCCGTGCTTCTTGAGATTTTTGTAAAATATTTTTTCAAAAAAAAAGGCATCAATTAACTTTCAACTTCAGAAGGAAATGTCAAAGAAAAACCACTTTTCTATTGACATATTTCTCTTTAAATTATTCTCATTTGCGCATTTTTAAGCCTGTCTTTTACAAAGATGTGAGAGAGAGAAAAAAAATTCTTCATGTTTCTTGTGTGCCCTTCGGTGCCTAAATTGATCACAAAAATGCTTTTAAAGTAACAATTGCATTTTTGGAAAAGGATTTTTCCTTTTGTGTTATTAGCTGTGATTTTGTAAAAAAATTTTTTTTGGGGGAAAAAATTCGTATTTTAAAATATAATAGTAATTTATATTTTTTTTTACAATTATCTGGGTTAGCTATTGCTGCTTCAGATTTCATAAACATTCTTATATAATTTTTATTTACCTTGACCTTTTGCTTTTTTCTTTTGTCCTCTCCATCAGCCAAATCCGCCTTTGTTTTTTCATTTGAAAAAATTAAATTTTATTTCCCAGTGCTCTTTATATGTGTTTTATGGACCCTTTTGCCCTCGGTTGTTGAAATTGTAACTCTATTGTTTCTCCCTACGATTTCTTTTTTGTAAAGCGGTTTCTGCTTTCCTTTTATTTGCTTATTTTTTACGTATATTACATCTCCTCGCTCATACATTTTACCCCCACTCCTTTTTCTATTCACGCGCAGTTTGCGCAACTCTTGATTCCTTCTAATCTGCTGTCTTACCTCAGAGAAAACTTTGGCCCAGAAGTTCTCAAATTTTGATAATTTATGCGTTGAGTCCTGATAAAAAATAAGTCACTTGGCTTCTGCTTGGTTATTGAGCTAGCTGAATTATTGTAGCGATCGACCACTATGTAAAGCAATTCTTTTGGATTCCTAGTTCTCAACTCCTTTTGCAAGCAGCGGTACACGTCTATGACGGTGGAATGAAGTCTTTCCACTTGTCCGTTCACCTCACTCCTCTGAATCGGAGTTTGGTAAAGCCTTATACCGAGACCCCTTATGTAATTAGCGACCAAAGGGCTAGCAAAGCCTCGCTCGTTGTCGGTAACTATCATTCGAGGCGCTGTAGTGGATTACTTCCGCGAACTTGCTGCGCAGATGCACTGCGGACCTATCTTTTATGGAAAAATTTTGCAAATTTAGAAAACTGATCTAAACAACTCAGAAATTTCTCGCCTTGAATTTCGAAAGTATCAATATGTAGGATATCGCAGGGGTTTTCCGGAATGGGCGTGTCTTTTAGCTCCGGAGCATAGGGATGTCTGTCATATTTGTTTTCCCGACAAATTTCACATGCTTTTGTGTAGAGTCGGCTTGCCATTTTGGGGAAATAGCATCGTTCTAGTATTTGCGTCCTGTTTTCCACCGGGTTCCTATGTGCTCTTCTTCGATAATTCTGCACATACTTTCCTCGCTTCTAATGTCCTGAACCATCCTTTGCGTTCAAGCGCTCTTTTAGGATTTCTGTAAGGGTATTGCGGTCAATTCTGTCCAACGTAATATAGTGACGTGTGCAGCCGTTGTGTAGATTTTCCATGGAAAAGAGTTCTCTGCCTTCCCTAATTACAAGGTGGTTTCTAAAGACATTTATTGGTGCTTCCACATGGATTATTAAGTCAGAAGCATCCTGTGCGGCACTGTGAACGTTTTCTCCCTCGCTCGCTGATTCGGTCGTGGAATCTCTGCCGGCTGTTAGTATCCCTGAATGATCGCTTGCCCCTTCGTCAGCGGTTTCGGTGAAGTCTCCATCGCTCGCTGGGGGTGCCACCAAATGATTGGCTTGGCATGGAAACCTTGATAGAGCATCTGCCACGAAATTTGATTTACCAGCAGTGTAAATCAACTCGTGGTTGTACTCTCCTATTCTCGCTTTCCATCTTTTCATTGCGAATGTAAGAGGCTGGTGGTCTGTAAGGATTCAGATTTTTTTAGCCCCATAAAGATAAAATCTTAAATTATTAGGTCCCATACTAACGCCAGTTGTGCTTAATGAGCGTGATATAAATGCAATGGGTCGCTCTTTCCCCAGTTCCCCTTGGGACAGTACTGCTTCAATTGCGTAATTCGACGCATCCGTCGTAAGAGTGAAAGGTTTCTCGAAGTCAGGGAAAGCAAGGATGTCAGACGAGGTAAGTAGTGTTTTCAGAATATCGAATGCTTGCAGGGCAGAAAATCTAGTTTGATGCGTACATTTTTGGACTGATTTGCCGTTACTTGGGCATTTTCCCCCCTAGTCAGATTCGTCAACGGTTTTGCAACTTTGGCGTAGTCGCGGATGAATTTCCTGTAATAGAATGTCATTCTTAAGAAACTTTTTGAGTTTTTCAATGTTTCTGGGGGTGGAAGAGATTCGATTGCCTTACCTTTTGATGAGTCGGGCTTAATTCCCTCAGACGTGTTTATATATCCAAGAAACTCTATCTCTGGTCTCATGAATTTCGTTTTCTCTAAATAGTTATCGTAGTGATTTCGGATTTGACTAATGTCCTTATCTTAGTACTAGCACTCAGCGGTTCGAATTAGTCGGAATATTTAGTAAACAGGGATTCAATAGCTAGGCGTACGTTTTCCGGAATATCGGGTACCTCGGTTATGTGAATACTGTCCATGCTTCTATTTTTCAAAGAGATGCTGATACCTGGTTGTATCGCAAGGGTGTGATTCCTACGGTTATGACCGCGCCAAGCTGTTTCAAGGTATCATCCCCTATAATACCATCAAAGGATTCGAATCCGAAAAGTACATAGAAGGTCACTACTGTGTCATTGCCCAGTTTTTCAAAGAATTTTCCTTTGATTTGTATATTGATTTGTATTGATCCTGCTTCTGTTTGAACAAAGAAGGGTGGGCTTACTGGGATGGAGCCAGCAGCGGGACCTGTTTTAATGAAATTTTTATTGGCACCGGTGTCGATTAGAAAATCTAGTGGTTTCCCATTGCCCGAAGCGCAGGTAAAGTAAGGAATACTAGAAATGCTAGGTGTAGATTTGATGAAATGAAAAATGCTGGAGGGCCATCCTGCATAAAATTTGCCTGCTCTTCGCTGATTGGAATGTCCTCCTGAGTCTCTTGCTCTTGTGGACTTTCTTCGACGCCCGCCGTCGTGTAGTACAATCTGTGGTGTTTCGGAGAGGTCCCACTTAGCGATGGGGGTCCTATCTTGAACGGATTGTTTCTCCTTGATTGGTTGCTATAGTTCGTTTGCCAAGTTTGGCCAGAGCCGTCGACTTCCATCTTTACAACGGGGCTCGGAACATATTACCCATTCGAGGGTCCATTTTGGATTGCTCTATAATTTCCCGAATATGCGGGACGATTCCCCCAACCCTGGTGGAATCTTCCACCCGGTGTGTAGTTGCGTGTGTTCCTCGGGAACACCGGGGGAGGGTTGCCCCCTCCATTCATCTCCTTCATTGGTGATTATGTTACGGGCATTTGCGGTATGAATCGGATAGGTTCTAAAATTTAAGTTTTGTATATCAAGGCAAGCAGTATACACCTCCGGTAAGGTCCTTCGCTTTTGGACTATGATCATTCTTGATAAGTCCCCGCTTAAACCTCTAACTCCTATATGTCTTAATTAGTGCGTCTACCACCTCGGCAGAGTGGTCTCCCGACTTTAACTTATTGATAATGAGAGGGAATTGATGGTCCACTTTAGCGTAAAATTCATCGAGTTTTGAATTTCCTGGGTTATTTGTCCCAACTGATGTTCAAGGGTCCGAATATCCCCTTTATCCGCGTAATGTAGTGACAGACATGCCTTCATTGCAGGCCAGTCACCGTCGAAAATGTTATGTGAAATAAGGGCAGTATTGGCCTTGCCTCTAAACTTGCCCCTTATAGTTTCAAGGATTGTTTTGTAGATTGGCTTTGTTCTAACTATTTTGTAGTCATCTAATATTCCTTCAACAGAGTGGACCTAATAAACATACCGCACTGGATCCCCTTCAAGCACTTCTTAATCCCTTACGGAATCAGGGAGTCGACCTACTTCCCTCAATTCCTCTTCTGTAGAGGGTCACCGCAACGGCACCAGGGCCGGGATCGCGGCTGGCTCAGTTCTCTGTTCCAACTGACGGATGCGAGCTTCCGCTTTGCGGATACTTTGAACAAGGATAAAAAAAGAAAATTTTAACTCACCGATTTGGCTGTTAGGGTGAAGATTTTACAATTTGCTTGCGGGTCGTCTTTACTTTGAAGACACAGTTCGATTTTATTCGATTTTTGGTATTTCCTTTAGTCCAAGCTCAAACCGAAAGGAAACTCAAAGTTTAAGTTAATACAAACTTTATTACTTTTCTGCTTCAACGCCCAAATAGAAGTGAAGTCACAAAATATTCTTAGCTTAAACCTAAGCTTACTTGCTACCCTAAAGCTGCTGACGCTGTGATCCCCACGATGCAGTAATGCACCGTTCCAGCGTTGCACTATTGAGCCGGATGCGCGTGCAAGGTGCTAGACGCAGTGTCAGCATATTTTCCCCTAAGCTTACTTGCTGCCCTAAAGCTGCTGACGCTGCGATTCCCACGATGCAGTAGTTGCGCCAGATGCGCATGCAAGGTGCTAGACGCAGTGTCAGCATATTTGCTCAGGTGAGTGAGCCCGACAGCATGTTAACTTGCATGAATGCGAATATTTCTAGCTAAACAAACGGTTATGTATACAAAGGGGTTTTTGTTTTAGACATGTCGTTTTTAAGAAGAAATAAAACGCATATAATTTACTGTTATGGCCAAGAATGTAGCTTTATTGTACAGATAAGGGTTTGCCATTGTGTTTGTTAGAGAGTTTATCTTTTCGGGCTTATCTGCGTAGCCAAGCAACTTCACATAACTCTACAAAAAATAGTCCAGCGGTGTTAAATCGCACAATCTTGGACGCCCCGCCACAGGCATACGACGCGAGATAATGCGTACACCAAAAGTTTCCTTCAATAAATTTATTGTTTCGTTGGCTGTATGGCACATAGCGCTGTCTTGTTAGAATCAAAGGTCGTCGACATCAACATCCTCCAAATCAGGTACGAAAAAGGGATTAATCATGGCTCCATAGCGTTCCCCACTGACTGTAACATTATGGCCAGCTCGATTTTTGAAGAAATATGAACCAATGATTCCGGCAGAGCACATGGATTATCAAAACTCCAAATGCGACAATTTTGTTTATTAACGTACCCATTTAAGCAAAAGTGAGCTTCATCGCTGAACAAAAATGTTGACCGAATATTGGACGGAAAAACAAAATATAAAAATTTAACGAAATTTCATAAAGTTTTGAAAAATTTTAATTGCAACTTATATGACAACTCTAAACACACAGTGTTATAGCCCATTTTAGTATAATGAAGTGAAAGTTCCTAGTAGTTCGAAAATTTCGTTGATTTTTGATAATTTGTTTACAGACGGTGTCGCGCATTTTCATCCATACCAAGTTTCGACAATTTTATTTGTAAGGGAAAAGTTAAAAACTGTATACTTAGATTGTTTATAGGAATTATAATAAAAAAGTGTCAAAATTTGTTGAATTTTGATATTTTTCTACATCTTAGTTTGAAATATAGGTTTATCGGTGTGTGCCTTATAATGAGCTAGACGGCTTTTATAAGAAAATATCAAACATAAAACAAATATGTAAGTTATCCTAATACTACGCTACGCCACACCTGGTACTCATGTTGCTGTACATGTGACTTCATTGCTCTACATAAAGTTCACCAGAGAACTTTCGCTGACTCGGCACACGCGCAAACGAACGGTAATGCAAAACGATCGAATTCAATTAATGCGTGAGAATTGCAATGTAGGCAATATTGGCCTACACACGCAACCCATGGATTGTGAAATGCCGGTTGGTGGTGGGAACTGTAACGTTAGCATAAGTATGATAGGCTAAGAAGTTACTTTGTAAGAAGTTATAAATATTTTAGTTAGTTGGAATTAGCAGTGCGAGTAGAGCACAATAAAACCTGTGAAACTTATCTAAATCCTGTGTTTTAATTAGTAAACGGTGAACAGTTGATTCCCCGCAACTTAAATTTTTTCAAGTTCTCGTCCCGAGAACTGTAAGTGGCGCCCGAGCAAGTGGTGCGAAGTGGACAAAAAAAAAACAAAGAACAACTTCAAATACAGGAAAAAGGAGGGACAAATAAAAACAGTGTTTCGTTTTTTTTAATCTCTTGAAAAAGTTCCAATGAAATATTCGTCTTGGTGAGTACCCTCTAATCATTGTGTTTTACCTTTTTTTCTATCTTATTTACTAGTGCAAGTCATGGACTCAGAAGAAATTAAGAAATCACTGATAGAGACGAATGGCGCGATTAATGCCATACTCTCCCAACTTAAGAAGATGGACCAACGGCTTAAAAGCGTAGAATCGAAGAGAAACGACGAGTCCTTGTCTGGATTAAGCGACAACCTGGAAAGGCTAGAGGCCGAGGTGCGGGAGGTGCGAAGACAGTTCTCGGATTCCAGGCCGGAACCAGTTATAGAGCCACTAGTGAGTCCTCGGACGGAGGGCGAACTAGCGGAGGTTGGGAAAATACCAGACTGCGTTAAAGAGTTACAGGTATTCGATGGATCACGGGAGCACTATTGCTCCTGGGTCCGTAGCGTCGAGCAAATTGTAGGAGACTACGACATAGTGCGGCGCAAGCCAATTTATACAGCCATCTTAAGGCACATTAAGGGGAAAATTAGAGGCGCGGCAGATTCTGCTTTACTTGCGCATAATATATTACATTCTGACTGGGGCAGGATAAAGGAAATCCTCTACCTGCATTACGCAGATATAAGAGATATCGAAACCCCAGAACAACAATTGAAGCTAATGTCACAAGGACGTCAGAAGATGTCCGATTTTTATGCACAGGTACAGAAACAACTTTCATTAATGATAAATACAATAAAGGCCGAAAAATACGCACACGGGGAAACTGTAGAAGCACTGGCAGAAGCACATCGTCGAAGAGCGTTAGATGTATTCATAAGGGGCCTAAACGGAGATCTGCCTGCCCTGCTTCTAGTCTAAAACCTGAAAACCCTACCAGAGGCATATTCGGCATGCCTCAAGATTTTGAATGTAGATCGCAGAAATGCTATCTACCGCCCACCCTTCCACGGGGATAATAGAAATTTTAATGACAATTACCAAACTTCGGCCCCTAAATTTTTTCCCCGCGACAAAAGAAACTATTCTAACCTAGACCAGGGCTATTCTGCTCAAAGAAATTCAGGCCAATCGAATAGCAACCGTACGTGTCAGGATAGCAACCAGCCAAGACAAAGATCTTTCTACTCAGGATCAGGACAAACAAGGATAAGCAATCAGCCGACCCAAAATTGGAGAAACAACAACACTCCCTTGGCAATTGTAAGAGTAGACGCAGAACCATCTTCCCAGACCCGACAGACAGGTGACACTAGATACGACAACACGAAAAGGGGTACAAATTTCACGGGATTTGGGGTTCTCCCCAAGTATACAACAGAAACTCTTCCATTTAGTTTCGGTTGATGTAGACGAAGGCCAGAGGATATCAGGAATAAGGGGCAAACCATGGGAGATCAGGTAAATTTTACCATAGGAGTCTCGCGTCCGTCGTACCGTTTCTAGAATACACTATGCAGGATTTGGGTATTTTAGAGTTTCTGGTGGATATGGGGGCAAACAAAAATTATATAAGTGAGCGCGTAGCTCAAAATACTACACCAGTGGATAAGGCGCCTATACAACTGATTTTGTATATATGAGGTTCGGCGTTATAACTCCTGAATTAAAGTAAATGACAACTAAAAATTCGGCACTCCTCTCACTTATAATTAATTGAAAGTGCACAACGAAAATCATCAAGATTATATAACTATATTATATAACTCCTGAATTAAGGTAGACAATAATTTGAAATTTGACATTTTTCTCACTTATGATTAATTAAAAGTGCACAACAAAAGTCATCAAGATCGGACCACTGTAACTTATACCTCCCATACAACTAATTATTCATATGCGAAGTTTTGCGTAATAACTCCTACAGTAAAACAGCTTACTTGCTTACTTACTTATTTAATTGGCGCTATAGCCGCTTATGCGATTTTGGCCGAACTTCTCCTACAATTTGTGGTGTGCGTCTTAATGTTGTAACACAAATTGAGGGAGTTTCCGTTTTACGCCGACTCCGAACGGCGAATGCTGTTTTGTGAGAAGTTTCTTTTTTCATGTCAGAAATACACTCGTAGGTTTGCCATTTCCTGCCGGGACCTACCGAATGAAGCGCGCACACGCTACACACAGTTTAAAAAATTCCATTAAATATCGCCAGGCAACCATTCACTTGTGTTAGTTAATTGATATGGTAGTGATGAGATACTACGATATAGGACGAGTGCTTCAAGGCGCGTTGAGAAGCTGTTGATGCGAGAATGTAATGCCGCGTTAACTCGATGCTGTTCTGCAAGTGTTCGTTGCTCCGATAACATTGATATTCACACGTGATGTTTGTATTGAAATACCAAGCCGCTTCACCAGACGTTCAGTGACAAAATTGACTTGAGATCCTGAATTAGGCAGGGTCCGACATCCCCTTTCAATTTTAATTCTTACCACCGCTGTACTAAATAAAACGTATGACTTAGATTGCTGCTTGCTACCGGAAGCGAGTGTCGCAGCTTCTGGTTTATCTTTTGCAGGAAACTAAGTTGCAATTGAGGACTTTGCCTTGCTTGTGGAGACATTTACATCACTTAAGATTCTGTTTGTAGCGTTTTCAAGATAAAGCAGTGAATTGTGTTTTTTGTTACATGACCTTGACGTGCAGAATTTGCTTGAGTGGCTCGCCTTTTAAAAGTTAACTTATAATTTTTAGTTTAGGGCGTGATTCAGGCTCTCGTTGAATAGGATTTGTTTGGCCAACCATTGCTTTCATTAATTGAAAGTGGGTTTCGAGAAAGGTTGAAAAGTGCTTGACCTGCTAAAGTTCCTTCGGATTCGTGAACGAACGCTCATAAATATTATGGGTGTCATAATCTAGTTTTTTAACTAGCAGGTGTAGCAAAATTGGGTCCCATGCGGTAGTGTTTCCCCAATATTCTGTAATGCATGTAAGCATTCTTGTGTTCCGTCATGCAGCTACTTGCTGAGGAGGCACCGGTTGTTCCAGTAATTGGTTTATTAGTGACGTCACACTACTTTTTTATTGTATCGTTCTTGTAACAACTTCCAAGCAGTTCTCCTACGACATTGACCTTATGGTACCACATTTTTTGTACCGTTGGGATTTTCTGTGAGCCCACCACTTGAGTTGAGAAAACAGATCATAAAACGACGTAAACCTTAGATAGTCTCCATTGAACCTCGGGATTTTTGTTTTTGGTAATGAGAGTACTTTGCTTTCACGGACGCGACATCCTTGTCTGATACATCTGAAGACAGCTTAAACTTGTCAATAACTAGCATATCGAGGATTGTATAGAGGTTCAGATCGTATCATTCGCTTATCGGATCCTTAGTGAATACCGAAGTTAAAAAACTGTTATTCCTTGGTCTGCTTCCCTAAGTTCTTCTTGAGCTTCATGTTTGTTACGGTTTGGCCGTTACAAGTTAGATTCTCCACTGGAACATGTCGATTCGGATGCTCTGCTGGCATTTTCAAGTATCTGTTATGGCTGACTCAAATATCTCCTTGTACTTAAGGCCAGTTCAGTTGGTATAGTAGTCTTCGGTAAAATACTAGTGATCAAGTTGAAAGAACATCGTATTTTGTTGTCAGTGGCATCGATCCTGCCACTGAAAGGCTATTTGCCAGTTAACAACTATTATCGGGAGTTTTAAGATAGTTGCAGCGGACAAATTTATGAATAATAACTTAAGCACTTGGAACTTAGTTATCAACGGAGAGCGATAAGGAATAAATGGCACGCATGGGTTAGTTTAAGAATTCATCACAATTTTATTCAAAATTCATTGGCTTAAATACAAAATAAGTGCTGAATATTGAGTAATATTAATGCAGTTGGACAGTAGGACATTCTAAAATAATTCATTTGCTTAAAACAAAGCAAAAGGTCAGATTTGCATTTTACGATTTGAGATATCATCACAATTTTTGCTGGCGTCTTTTTCGATGCTATTGACGTAGGTGATTAAATAATTAACCCTTTCGATAGCCTCATTCGTAGAATTTAAAAGACTGCGGTTGATAACGTATTGTTGATTGCTGTTAGCTATCACCTCGTGAACGGTATCCCAATCGGTAGCATAAGGTGAGCCCGCGTGCAACTTCCATGCCGATCACAGCCAGTTTATGGAACGAGCGTTCCTCGTATTTTGTTCATTTCATTGGTTTTTGCTCCAGGTCCTGATCCACTGCGTCCGCTATTTTTGACAGACTTTGGCTAAGGTAGTCCAGATCGATCGCGTGTATCAGCATAAAGTTTCCATTGACGATCCATCCACTTCCGGATTCAATCGTCACCAGTGCGGAGTAATAGTTGAATATGCTGAATCTAGATGCTTCGGGAGTGGCTAATAGCCTATCTTAGTAAAAGTGTATACAAATATGTTAGAAATCAAAGATACTTATCGCATATTCAAGATCCTTATATTAGAAGGTCTCGCATCGTGACGTAGAAAGGCCGTGCTTCTTGAGGTTTTTTTAAAATATTTTTTCAAAAAAAAGGCATCAATTAACTTTCAACTTCAGAAGGAAATGTCAAAGAAAAACAACTTTTCTATTGACATATTTCTCTTTAAATTATTCTCATTTGCGCATTTTTAAGCCTGTCTTTTACAAAGATGTGAGAGAGAGAAAAAAAATTCTTCATGTTTCTTGTGTGCCCTTCGGTGCCTAAATTGATCACAAAAATGCTTTTAAAGTAACAATTGCATTTTTGGAAAAGGATTTTTCCTTTTGTGTTATTAGCTGTGATTTTGTAAAAAAATTTTTTTTGGGGAAAAAACTTCGTATTTTAAAATATAATAGTAATTTATATTTTTTTTTTACAATTATCTGGGTTAGCTATTTCTGCTTCAGATTTCATAAACATTCTTATATAATTTTTATTTACCTTGACCTTTTGCTTTTTTCTTTTGTCCTCTCCATCAGCCAAATCCGCCTTTGTTTTTTCATTTGAAATTAAATTTTATTTCCCAGTGCTCTTTATATGTGTTTTATGGACCCTTTTGCCCTCGGTTGTTGAAATTGTAACTCTATTGTTTCTCCCTACGATTTCTTTTTTGTAAAGCGGTTTCTGCTTTCCTTTTATTTGCTTATTTTTTACGTATATTACATCTCCTCGCTCATACATTTTACCCCTACTCCTTTTTCTATTCACGCGCAGTTTGCGCAACTCTTGATTCCTTCTAATCTGCTGTCTTACCTCAGAGAAAATTTTGGCCCAGAAGTTCTCAAATTTTGATAATTTATGCGTTGAGTCCTGATAAAAAATAAGTCACTTGGCTTCTGCTTGGTTATTGAGCTAGCTGAATTATTGTAGCGATCGACCACTATGTAAAGCAATTCTTTTGGATTCCTAGTTCTCAACTCCTTTTGCAAGCAGCGGTACACGTCTATGACGGTGGAATGAAGTCTTTCCACTTGTCCGTTCACCTCACTCCTCTGAATCGGAGTTTGGTAAAGCCTTATACCGAGACCCCTTATGTAATTAGCGACCAAAGGGCTAGCAAAGCCTCACTCGTTGTCGGTAACTATCATTCGAGGCGCTGTAGTGGATTACTTTCGCGAACTTGCTGCGCAGATGCACTGCGGACCTATCTTTTATGGAAAAATTTTGCAAATTTAGAAAACTCATCTAAACAACTCAGAAATTTCTCGCCTTGAATTTCTAAAATATCAATATGTAGGATATCGCAGGGGTTTTCCGGAATGGGCGTGTCTTTTAGCTCCGGAGCATAGGGATGTCTGTCATATTTGTTTTCCCGACAAATTTCACATGCTTTTGTGTAGAGTCGGCTTGCCATTTTGGGGAAATAGCATCGTTCTAGTATTTGCGTCCTGTTTTCCACCGGGTTCCTATGTGCTCTTCTTCGATAATTCTGCGCATACTTTCCTCGCTTCTAATGTCCTGAACCATCCTTTGCGTTATTCTGATTTTGTAATAGCGGAAATAATGAAGGTATATTTCTTAAAGCAGTTGAATACTATTTTCGGGGTTATATTGATACCATTTATCCCTGCCGGGTTCAAGCGCTCTTTTAGGATTTCTGTAAGGGTATTGCGGTCAATTCTGTCCAACGTAATATAGTGACGTGTGCAGCCGTTGTGTAGATTTTCCATGGAAAAGAGTTCTCTGCCTTCCCTAATTACAAGGTGGTTTCTAAAGACATTTATTGGTGCTTCCACATGGATTATTAAGTCAGAAGCATCCTGTGCGGCACTGTGAACGTTTTCTCCCTCGCTCGCTGATTCGGTCGTGGAATCTCTGCCGGCTGTTAGTGTCCCTGAATGATCGCTTGCCCCTTCGTCAGTGGTTTCGGTGAAGTCTCCATCGCTCGCAGGGAGTGCCACCAAATGATTGGCTTGGCATGGAAACCTTGATAGAGCATCTGCCACGAAATTTGATTTACCAGGAGTGTAAATCAACTCGTGGTTGTACTCTCCTATTCTCGCTTTCCATCTTTTCATTGCGAATGTAAGAGGCTGGTGGTCTGTAAGGATTCAGATTTTTTTAGCCCCATAAAGATAAAATCTTAAATTATTAGGTCCCATACTAACGCCAGTTGTGCTTAATGAGCGTGATATAAATGCAATGGGTCGCTCTTTCTCCAGTTCCCCTTGGGACAGTACTGCTTCAATTGCGTAATTCGACACATCCGTCGTAAGAGTGAAAGGTTTCTCGAAGTCAGGGAAAGCAAGGATGTCAGACGAGGTAAGTAGTGTTTTCAGAATATCGAATGCTTGCAGGGCAGAAAATTTAGTTTGATGCGTACATTTTTGGACTGATTTGCCGTTACTTGGGCATTTTCCCCCCTAGTCAGATTCGTCAACGGTTTTGCAACTTTGGCGTAGTCGCGGATGAATTTCCTGTAATAGAATGTCATTCTTAAGAAACTTTTTGAGTTTTTCAATGTTTCTGGGGGTGGAAGAGATTCGATTGCCTTACCTTTTGATGAGTCGGGCTTAATTCCCTCAGACGTGTTTATATATCCAAGAAACTCTATCTCTGGCCTCATGAATTTCGGTTTCTCTCAATTAACCCTCAAATTTGATTTCATCATCCTTTTAAACACAGTGTCAACATTCCTCAGATGTTCGTCTACATTTCTACCAAAGACGATAATGTCGTCTATATACACATATCAAATTTTGCTAATGAATTCTTTTAAAACGTCATAAATCATCCGCTGAAAGATAGCGGGTGCGTTTTTCAGTCCGAATGGAAGTCTCAAAAATTCATATTTTCCATTCATAGTAGAAAAAGCGGTTTTCCGGACATCCGTCTCTTTCATCGGGATTTGATGAAAGCCAGATGTAAGATCGATGGTTGTGAAGTATTTTGAGTAACGCAGACTGGGCAGAGTCGCGTTAATGTCGGGAATTGGGTAAGCATCCGACACCGTGACTGTATTCAACCGCTTAAAGTCTATCACCATCCGGTACTGATTTTCACCGGAGGGTTTCGGTTTCTTTGGCACTATCCATATAGGTGAGTTATAGGGACTTTTGGACGGTCGGATGATGCCCTCGTCTAGCAGCTCCGCTACCTGTCTCTCTACTTCTTCTCTCATAAAGGCTGGATATGGGTAACTCTTGGTGTATAAAGGCTCATTAGTTATCGTAGTGATTTCGGATTTGACTAATGTCCTTATCTTAGTACTACCACTCAGCGGTTCGAATTAGTCGGAATATTTAGTAAACAGGGATTCAATAGCTAGGCGTACGTTTTCCGGAATATCGGGTACCTCGGTTATGTGAATACTGTCTATGCTTCTACTTTTCAAAGAGATGCTGATACCTGGTTGTATCGCAAGGGTGTGATTCCTACGGTTTATGACCGCGCCAAGCTGTTTCAAGGTATCATCCCCTATAATACCATCAAAGGATTCGAATCCGAAAAGTACATAGAAGGTCACTACTGTGTCATTGTCCAGTTTTTCAAAGAATTTTCCTTTGATTTGTATATTGATTTGTATTGATCCTGCTTCTGTTTGAACAAAGAAGGGTGGGCTTACTGGGATGGAGCCAGCAGCGGGACCTGTTTTAATGAAATTTTTATTGGCACCGGTGTCGATTAGAAAATCTAGTGGTTTCCCATTGCCCGAAGCGCAGGTAAAGTAAGGAATACTAGAAATGCTAGGTGTAGATTTGATGAAATGAAAAATGCTGGAGGGCCATCCTGCATAAAATTTGCCTGCTCTTCGCTGATTGGAATGTCCTCCTGAGTCTCTTGCTCTTGTGGACTTTCTTCGACGCCCGCCGTCGTGTAGTACAATCTGTGGTGTTTCGGAGAGGTCCCACTTAGCGATGGGGGTCCTATCTTGAACGGATTGTTTCTCCTTGATTGGTTGCTATAGTTCGTTTGCCAAGTTTGGCCAGAGCCGTCGACTTCCATCTTTACAACGGGGCTCGGAACATATTACCCATTCGAGGGTCCATTTTGGATTGCTCTATAATTTCCCGAATATGCGGGACGATTCCCCCAACCCTGGTGGAATCTTCCACCCGGTGTGTAGTTGCGTGTGTTCCTCGGGAACACCGGGGGAGGGTTGCCCCCTCCATTCATCTCCTTCATTGGTGATTATGTTACGGGCATTTGCGGTATGAATCGGATAGGTTCTAAAATTTAAGTTTTGTATATCAAGGCAAGCAGTATACACCTCCGGTAAGGTCCTTCGCTTTTGGACTATGATCATTCTTGATAAGTCCCCGCTTAAACCTCTAACAAAAACATCCAAGGCCCTGTTCCTATATGTCTCAATTAGTGCGTCTACCACCTCGCCAGAGTGGTCTCCCGACTTTAACTTATTGATAATGAGAGGGAATTGATGGTCCACTTTAGCGTAAAATTCATCGAGTTTTGAATTTCCTGGGTTATTTGTCCCAACTGATGTTCAAGGGTCCGAATATCCCCTTTATCCGCGTAATGTAGTGACAGACATGCCTTCATTGCAGGCCAGTCACCGTCGAAAATGTTATGTGAAATAAGGGCAGCATTGGCCTTGCCTCTAAACTTGCCCCTTATAGTTTCAAGGATTGTTTTGTAGATTGGCTTTGTTCTAACTATTTTGTAGTCATCTAATATTCCTTCAACAGAGTGGACCTAATAAACATACCGCACTGGATCCCCTTCAAGCACTTCTTAATCCCTTACGGAATCAGGGAGTCGACCTACTTCCCTCAATTCCTCTTCTGTAGAGGGTCACCGCAACGGCACCAGGGCCGGGATCGCGGCTGGCTCAGTTCTCTGTTCCAACTGACGGATGCGAGCTTCCGCTTTGCGGAGCTCGGCTATGAGCGCACCCACCGATCCATTCAACTCGGTTACCGTTTGGGCAAAGGAATCCATTAAAATATTTGAACAAGGATAAAAAAAGAAAATTTTAACTCACCGATTTGGCTGTTGGGGTGAAGATTTTACAATTTGCTTGCGGGTCGTCTTTACTTTGAAGACACAGTTCGATTTTATTCGATTTTTGGTATTTCCTTTAGTCCAAGCTCAAACCGAAAGGAAACTCAAAGTTTAAGTTAATACAAACTTTATTACTTTTCTGATTCAACGCCCAAATAGAAGTGATATCGAAGAGATAACGAAACCCCAGAACAACAATTGAAGCTAATGTCACAAGGACGTCAGAAGATGTCCGATTTTTATGCACAGGTACAGAAACAACTTTCATTAATGATAAATACAATAAAGGCCTAAAAATACGCACACGGGGAAACTGTAGAAGCACTGGCAGAAGCACATCGTCGAAGAGCGTTAGATGTATTCATAAGGGGCCTAAACGGAGATCTGCCTGCCCTGCTTCTAGTCCAAAACCTGAAAACCCTACCAGAGGCATATTCGGCATGCCTCAAGATTTTGAATGTAGATCGCAGAAATGCTATCTACCGCCCACCCTTCCACGGGGATAATAGAAATTTTAATGACAATTACCAAACTTCGGCCCCTAAATTTTTTCCCCGCGACAAAAGAAACTATTCTAACCTAGACCAGGGCTATTCTGCTCAAAGAAATTCAGGCCAATCGAATAGCAACCGTACGTGTCAGGATAGCAACCAGCCAAGACAAAGATCTTTCTACTCAGGATCAGGACAAACAAGGATAAGTAATCAGCCGACCCAAAATTGGAGAAACAACAACACTCCCTTGGCAATTGTAAGAGTAGACGCAGAACCATCTTCCCAGACCCGACAGACAGGTGACACTAGATACGACACACGAAAAGGGGTACAAATTTCACGGGATTTGGGGTTCTCCCCAAGTATACAACAGAAACTCTTCCATTTAGTTTCGGTTGATGTAGACGAAGGCCAGAGGATATCAGGAATAAGGGACAAACCACGGGAGATCAGGTAAATTTTACCATAGGAGTCTCGCGTCCGTCGTACCGTTTCTAGAATACACTACGCAGGATTTGGGTATTTTAGAGTTTCTGGTGGATATGGGGGCAAACAAAAATTATATAAGTGAGCGCGTAGCTCAAAATACTACACCAGTGGATAAGGCGCCTATACAACTGATTTTGTATATATGAGGTTCGGCGTTATAACTCCTGAATTAAAGTAAATGACAACTAAAAATTCGGCACTCCTCTCACTTATAATTAATTGAAAGTGCACAACGAAAATCATCAAGATTATATAACTATATTATATAACTCCTGAATTAAGGTAGACAATAATTTGAAATTTGACATTTTTCTCACTTATGATTAATTAAAAGTGCACAACAAAAGTCATCAAGATCGGACCACTGTAACTTATACCTCCCATACAACTAATTATTCATATGCGAAGTTTTGCGTAATAACTCCTACAGTAAAACAGCTTACTTGCTTACTTACTTACTTAATTGGCGCTATAGCCGCTTATGCGATTTTGGCCGAACTTCTCCTACAATTTGTGGTGTGCGTCTTAATGTTGTAACACAAATTGAGGGAGTTTCCGTTTTACGCCGACTCCGAACGGCGAATGTTGTTTTGTGAGAAGTTTCTGTTTTCATGTCAGAAATACACTCGTAGGTTTGCCATTGCCTGCCGGGACCTACCGAATGAAGCGCGCACACACTACACACAGTTTAAAAAATTCCATTAAATATCGCCAGGCAACCATTCACTTGTGTTAGTTAATTGATATGGTTGTGATGGGATACTACGAAATAGGACGAGTGCTTCAAGGCGCGTTGAGAAGCTGTTGATGCGAGAATGTAATGCCGCGTTAACTCGATGCTGTTCTGCAAGTGTTCGTTGCTCCGATAACATTGATATTCACACGTGATGTTTGTATTGAAATACCAAGCCGCTTCACCAGACGTTCAGTGACAAAATTGACTTGAGATCCTGAATTAGGCAGGGTCCGACATCCCCTTTCAATTTTAATTCTTACCACCGCTGTACTAAATAAAACGTATGACTTAGATTGCTGCTTGCTACCGGAAGCGAGTGTCGCAGCTTCTGGTTTATCTTTTGCAGGAAACTAAGTTGCAATTGAGGACATTGCCTTGCTTGTGGAGACATTTACATCACTTAAGATTCTGTTTGTAGCGTTTTCAAGATAAAGCAGTGAATTGTGTTTTTTGTTACATGACCTTGACGTGCAGAATTTGCTTGAGTGGCTCGCCTTTTAAAAGTTAACTTATAATTTTTAGTTTAGGGCGTGATTCAGGCTCTCGTTGAATAGGATTTGTTTGGCCAACCATTGCTTTCATTAGTTGAAAGTGGGTTTCGAGAAAGGTTGAAAAGTGCTTGACCTGCTAAAGTTCCTTCGGATTCGTGAACGAACGCTCATAAATATTATGGGTGTCATAATCTAGTTTTTTAACTAGCAGGTGTAGCAAAATTGGGTCCCATGCGGTAGTGTTTCCCCAATATTCTGTAATGCATGTAAGCATTCTTGTATTCCGTCATGCAGCTACTTGCTGAGGAGGCACCGGTTGTTCCAGTAATTGGTTTATTAGTGACGTCATACTACTTTTTTATTGTATCGTTCTTGTAACAACTTCCAAGCAGTTCTCCTACGACATTGACCTTATGGTACCACATTTTTTGTACCGTTGGGATTTTCTGTGAGCCCACCACTTGAGTTGAGAAAACAGATCATAAAACGACGTAAACCTTAGATAGTCTCCATTGAACCTCGGGATTTTTGTTTTTGGTAATGAGAGTACTTTGCTTTCACGGACGCGACATCCTTGTCTGATACATCTGAAGACAGCTTAAACTTGTCAATAACTAGCATATCGAGGATTGTATAGAGGTTCAGATCGTATCATTCGCTTATCGGATCCTTAGTGAATACCGAAGTTAAAAAACTGTTATTCCTTGGTCTGCTTCCCTAAGTTCTTCTTGAGCTTCATGTTTGTTACGGTTTGGCCGTTACAAGTTAGATTCTCCACTGGAACATGTCGATTCGGATGCTCTGCTGGCATTTTCAAGTATCTGTTATGGCTGACTCAAATATCTCCTTGTACTTAAGGCCAGTTCAGTTGGTATAGTAGTCTTCGGTAAAATACTAGTGATCAAGTTGAAAGAACATCGTATTTTGTTGTCAGTGGCATCGATCCTGCCACTGAAAGGCTATTTGCCAGTTAACAACTATTATCGGGAGTTTTAAGATAGTTGCAGCGGACAAATTTATGAATAATAACTTAAGCACTTGGAACTTAGTTATCAACGGAGAGCGATAAGGAATAAATGGCACGCATGGGTTAGTTTAAGAATTCATCACAATTTTATTCAAAATTCATTGGCTTAAATACAAAATAAGTGCTGAATATTGAGTAATATTAATGCAGTTGGACAGTAGGACATTCAAAATAATTCATTTGCTTAAAACAAAGCAAAAGGTCAGATTTGCATTTTACGATTTGAGATATCATCACAATTTTTGCTGGCGTCTTTTTCGATGCTATTGACGTAGGTGATTAAATAATTAACCCTTTCGATAGCCTCATTCGTAGAATTTAAAAGACTGCGGTTGATAACGTATTGTTGATTGCTGTTAGCTATCACCTCGTGAACGGTATCCCAATCGGTAGCATAAGGCGTGCAACTTCCATGCCGATCACAGCCAGTTTATGGAACGAGCGTTCCTCGTATTTTGTTCATTTCATTGGTTTTTGCTCCAGGTCCTGATCCACTGCGCCCGCTATTTTTGACAGACTTTGGCTAAGGTAGTCCAGATCGATCGCGTGTCACCAGTGCGGAGTAATAGTTGAATATGCTGAATCTAGATGCTTCGGGAGTGGCTAATAGCCTATCTTAGTAAAAGTGTATACAAATATGTTAGAAATCAAAGATTCTTATCGCATATTCAAGATCCTTATATTAGAAGGTCTCGCATCGTGACGTAGAAAGGCCGTGCTTCTTGAGATTTTTTAAAAATATTTTTTCAAAAAAAAAGGCATCAATTAACTTTCAACTTCAGAAGGAAATGTCAAAGAAAAACAACTTTTCTATTGACATATTTCTCTTTAAATTATTCTCATTTGCGCATTTTTAAGCCTGTCTTTTACAAAGATGTGAGAGAGAGAAAAAAAATTCTTCATGTTTCTTGTGTGCCCTTCGGTGCCTAAATTGATCACAAAAATGCTTTTAAAGTAACAATTGCATTTTTGGAAAAGGATTTTTCCTTTTGTGTTATTAGCTGTGATTTTGTAAACAAATTTTTTTTGGGAAAAAAAATTCTTTTTTTAAAATATAATAGTAATTTATATTTTTTTTTTACAATTATCTGGGTTAGCTATTGCTGCTTCAGATTTCATAAACATTCTTATATAATTTTTATTTACCTTGACCTTTTGCTTTTTTCTTTTGTCCTCTCCATCAGCCAAATCCGCCTTTGTTTTTTCATTTGAAAAAATTAAATTTTATTTCCCAGTGCTCTTTATATGTGTTTTATGGACCCTTTTGCCCTCGGTTGTTGAAATTGTAACTCTATTGTTTCTCCCTACGATTTCTTTTTTGTAAAGCGGTTTCTGCTTTCCTTTTATTTGCTTATTTTTTACGTATATTACATCTCCTCGCTCATACATTTTACCCCTACTCCTTTTTCTATTCACGCGCAGTTTGCGCAACTCTTGATTCCTTCTAATCTGCTGTCTTACCTGAGAGAAAATTTTGGCCCAGAAGTTCTCAAATTTTGATCATTTATGCGTTGAGCCCTGATAAAAAATAAGTCACTTGGCTTCTGCTTGGTTATTGAGCTAGCTGAATTATTGTAGCGATCGACCACTATGTAAAGCAATTCTTTTGGATTCCTAGTTCTCAACACCTTTTGCAAGCAGCGGTACACGTCTATGACGGTGGAATGAAGTCTTTCCACTTGTCCGTTCACCTCACTCCTCTGAATCGGAGGCGCTGTAGTGGATTACTTTCGCGAACTTGCTGCGCAGATGCACTGCGGACCTATCTTTTATGGAAAAATTTTGCAAATTTAGAAAACTCATCTAAACAACTCAGAAATTTCTCGCCTTGAATTTCTAAAATATCAATATGTAGGATATCGCAGGGGTTTTCCGGAATGGGCGTGTTTTTTAGCTCCGGAGCATAGGGATGTCTGTCATATTTGTTTTCCCGACAAATTTCACATGCTTTTTTGTAGAGTCGGCTTGCCATTTTGGGGAAATAGCATCGTTCTAGTATTTGCGTCCTGTTTTCCACCGGGTTCCTATGTGCTCTTCTTCGATAATTCTGCACATACTTTCCTCGCTTCTAATGTCCTGAACCATCCTTTGCGTTATTCTGATTTTGTAATAGCGGAAATAATGAAGGTATATTTCTTGAAGCAGTTGAATACTATTTTCGGGGGTATATTGATACCATTTATCCCTGCCGGGTTCAAGCGCTCTTTTAGGATTTCTGTAAGGGTATTGCGGTCAATTCTGTCCAACGTAATATAGTGACGTGTGCAGCCGTTGTGTAGATTTTCCATGGAAAAGAGTTCTCTGCCTTCCCTAATTACAAGGTGGTTTCTAAAGACATTTATTGGTGCTTCCACATGGATTATTAAGTCAGAAGCAACCTGTGCGGCACTGTGAACGTTTTCTCCCTCGCTCGCTGATTCGGTCGTGGAATCTCTGCCGGCTGTTAGTGTCCCTGAATGATCGCTTGCCCCTTCGTCAGCGGTTTCGGTGAAGTCTCCATCGCTCGCAGGGAGTGCCACCAAATGATTGGCTTGGCATGGAAACCTTGATAGAGCATCTGCCACGAAATTTGATTTACCAGGAGTGTAAATCAACTCGTGGTTGTACTCTCCTATTCTCGCTTTCCATCTTTTCAACTTTGCATTGTAATTTCTATTTCCCATTGCGAATGTAAGAGGCTGGTGGTCTGTAAGGATTCAGATTTTTTTAGCCCCATAAAGATAAAATCTTAAATTATTAGGTCCCATACTAACGCCAGTTGTGCTTAATGAGCGTGATATAAATGCAATGGGTCGCTCTTTCCCCAGTTCCCCTTGGGACAGTACTGCTTCAATTGCGTAATTCGACGCATCCGTCGTAAGAGTGAAAGGTTTCTCGAAGTCAGGGAAAGCAAGGATGTCAGACGAGGTAAGTAGTGTTTTCAGAATATCGAATGCTTGCAGGGCAGAAAATCTAGTTTGATGCGTACATTTTTGGACTGATTTGCCTTTACTTGGGCATTTTCCCCCCTAGTCAGATTCGTCAACGGTTTTGGAACTTTGGCGTAGTCGCGGATGAATTTCCTGTAATAGAATGTCATTCTTAAGAAACTTTTTGAGTTTTTCAATGTTTCTGGGGGTGGAAGAGATTCGATTGCCTTACCTTTTGATGAGTCGGGCTTAATTCCCTCAGACGTGTTTATATATCCAAGAAACTCTATCTCTGGCCTCATGAATTTCGTTTTCTCTCAATTAACCCTCAAATTTGATTTCATCATCCTTTTAAACACAGTGTCAACATTCCTCAGATGTTCGTCTGCATTTCTACCAAAGACGATAATGTCGTCTATATACACATATCAAATTTTGCCAATGAATTCTTTTAAAACGTCATAAATCATCCGCTGAAAGATAGCGGGTGCGTTTTTCAGTCCGAATGGAAGTCTCAAAAATTCATATTTTCCATTCATAGTAGAAAAAGCGGTTTTCCGGACATCCGTCTCTTTCTTCGGGATTTGATGAAAGCCAGATGTAAGATCGATGGTTGTGAAGTATTTTGAGTAACGCAGACTGGGCAGAGTCGCGTTAATGTCGGGAATTGGGTAAGCATCCGACACCGTGACTGTATTCAACCGCTTAAAGTCTATCACCATCCGGTACTGATTTTCACCGGAGGGTTTCGGTTTCTTTGGCACTATCCATATAGGTGAGTTATAGGGACTTTTGGACGGTCGGATGATGCCCTCGTCTAGCAGCTCCGCTACCTGTCTCTCTACTTCTTCTCTCATAAAGGCTGGATATGGGTAACTCTTGGTGTATATAGGCTCATTAGTTATCGTAGTGATTTCGGATTTGACTAATGTCCTTATCTTAGTACTACTTAGTACTTAGCGGTTCGAATTAGTCGGAATATTTAGTAAACAGGGATTCAATAGCTAGGCGTACGTTTTCCGGAATATCGGGTACCTCGGTTATGTGAATACTGTCCATGCTTCTATTTTTCAAAGAGATGCTGATACCTGGTTGTATCGCAAGGGTGTGATTCCTACGGTTTATGACCGCGCCAAGCTGTTTCAAGGTATCATCCCCTATAATACCATCAAAGGATTCGAATCCGAAAAGTACATAGAAGGTCACTACTGTGTCATTGCCCAGTTTTTCAAAGAATTTTCCTTTGATTTGTATATTGATTTGTATTGATCCTGCTTCTGTTTGAACAAAGAAGGGTGGGCTTACTGGGATGGAGCCAGTAGCGGGACCTGTTTTAATGAAATTTTTATTGGCACCGGTGTCGATTAGAAAATCTAGTGGTTTCCCATTGCCCGAAGCGCAAGTAAAGTAAGGAATACTAGAAATGCTAGGTGTAGATTTGATGAAATGAAAAATGCTGGAGGGCCATCCTGCATAAAATTTGCCTGCTCTTCGCTGATTGGAATGTCCTCCTGAGTCTCTTGCTCTTGTGGACTTTCTTCGACGCCCGCCGTCGTGTAGTACAATCTGTGGTGTTTCGGAGAGGTCCCACTTAGCGATGGGGGTCCTATCTTGAACGGATTGTTTCTCCTTGATTGGTTGCTATAGTTCGTTTGCCAAGTTTGGCCAGAGCCGTCGACTTCCATCTTTACAACGGGGCTCGGAACATATTACCCATTCGAGGGTCCATTTTGGATTGCTCTATAATTTCCCGAATATGCGGGACGATTCCCCCAACCCTGGTGGAATCTTCCACCCGGTGTGTAGTTGCGTGTGTTCCTCTGGAACACCGGGGGAGGGTTGCCCCCTCCATTCATCTCCTTCATTGGTGATTATGTTACGGGCATTTGCGATATGAATCGGATAGGTTCTAAAATTTAAGTTTTGGATATCAAGGCAAGCAGTATACACCTCCGGTAAGGTCCTTCGCTTTTGGGCTATGATCATTCTTGATAAGTCCCCGCTTAAACCTCTAACAAAAACATCCAAGGCCCTGTTCCTATATGTCTCAATTAGTGCGTCTACCACCTCGGCAGAGTGGTCTCCCGACTTTAACTTATTGATAAGGAGAGGGAATTGATGGTCCACTTTAGCGTAAAATTCATCGAGTTTTGAATTTCCTGGGTTATTTGTCCCAACTGATGTTCAAGGGTCCGAATATCCCCTTTATCCGCGTAATGTAGTGACAGACATGCCTTCATTGCAGGCCAGTCACCGTCGAAAATGTTATGTGAAATAAGGGCAGCATTGGCCTTGCATCTAAACTTGCCCCTTATAGTTTCAAGGATTGTTTTGTAGATTGGCTTTGTTCTAACTATTTTGTAGTCATCTAATATTCCTTCAACAGAGTGGACCTAATAAACATACCGCACTGCATCCCCTTCAAGCACTTCTTAATCCCTTACGGAATCAGGGAGTCGACCTACTTCCCTCAATTCCTCTTCTGTAGAGGGTCACCGCAACGGCACCAGGGCCGGGATCGCGGCTGGCTCAGTTCTCTGTTCCAACTGACGGATGCGAGCTTCCGCTTTGCGGAGCTCGGCTATGAGCGCACCCACCGATCCATTCAACTCGGTTACCGTTTGGGCAAAGAAATCCATTAAAATATTTGAACAAGGATAAAAAAAGAAAATTTTAGCTCACCGATTTGGCTGTTGGGGTGAAGATTTTACAATTTGCTTGCGGGTCGTCTTTACTTTGAAGACACAGTTCGATTTTATTCGATTTTTGGTATTTTCTTTAGTCCAAGCTCAAACCGAAAGGAAACTCAAAGTTTAAGTTAATACAAACTTTATTACTTTTCTGCTGCAACGCCCAAATAGAAGTGAAGTCACAAAATATTCTTAGCTTAAACCTAAGCTTACTTGCTACCCTAAAGCTGCTGACGCTGTGATCCCCACGATGCAGTAATGCACCGTTCCAGCGTTGCACTATTGAGCCGGATGCGCGTGCAAGGTGCTAGACGCAGTGTCAGCATATTTTCCCCTAAGCTTACTTGCTGCCCTAAAGCTGCTGACGCTGCGATTCCCACGATGCAGTAGTTGCGCCAGATGCGCATGCAAGGTGCTAGACGCAGTGTCAGCATATTTGCTCAGGTGAGTGAGCCCGACAGCATGTTAACTTGCATGAATGCGAATATTTCTAGCTAAACAAACGGTTATGTATACAAAGGGTGTTTTTGTTTTAGACATGTCGTTTTTAAGAAGAAATAAAACGCATATAATTTACTGTTATGGCCAAGAATGTAGCTTTATTGTACAGATAAGGGTTTGCCATTGTGTTTGTTAGAGAGTTTATCTTTTCGGGCTTATCTGCGTAGGCAAGCAACTTCACATAACTCTACAAAAAATAGTCCAGCGGTGTTAAATCGCACAATCTACACGTACACCAAAAGATTCCTTCAATAAATTAATTGTTTCGTTGGCTGTATGGCACATAGCGCTGTCTTGTTGGAATCAAAGGTCGTCGACATCAACATCCTCCAAATCAGGTACGAAAAAGGGATTAATCATGGCTCCATAGCGTTCCCCACTGACTGTAACATTATGGCCAGCTCGATTTTTGAAGAAATATGAACCAATGATTCCGGCAGAGCACATGGATTATCAAAACTCCAAATGCGACAATTTTGTTTATTAACGTACCCATTTAACCAAAAGTGAGCTTCATCGCTGAACAAAAATGTTGACCGAATATTGGACGGAAAAACAAAATATAAAAATTTAACGAAATTTCATAAAGTTTTGAAAAATTTTAATTGCAACTTATATGACAACTCTAAACACACAGTGTTATAGCCCATTTTAGTATAATGAAGTGAAAGTTCCTAGTAGTTCGAAAATTTCGTTGATTTTTGATAATTTGTTTACAGACGGTGTCGCGCATTTTCATCCATACCAAGTTTCGACAATTTTATTTGTAAGGGAAAAGTTAAAAACTGTATACTTAGATTGTTTATAGAAATTAAGTATAATAAAAAAGTGTCAAAATTTGTTGAATTTTGATATTTTTCTACATAGTTTGAAATATAGGTTTATCGGTGTGTGCTTTATAATGAGCTAGACGGCTTTTATAAAAAAATATCAAACATAAAACAAATATGTAAGTTATCCTAATACTACGCTACGCCACACCCGGTACTCATGTTGCTGTACATGTGACTTCATTGCTCTACATAAAGTTCACCAGAGAACTTTCGCTGACTCGGCACACGCGCAAACGAACGGTAATGCAAAACGATCGAATTCAATAAATGCGTGAGAATTGCAATGTAGGCAATATTGGCCTACACACGCAACCCATGGATTGTGAAATGCCGGTTGGTGGTGGGAACTGCAACGTTAGCATAAGTGTGATAGGCTAAGAAGTTACTTTGTAAGAAGTTATAATTATTTTAGTTAGTTGGAATTAGCAGTGCGAGTAGAGCACAATAAAACCTGTGAAACTTATCTAAATCCTGTGTTTTAATTAGTAAACGGTGAACAGTTGATTCCCCGCAACTTAAATTTTTTCAAGTTCTCGTCCCGAGAACTGTAAGTGGCGCCCGAGCAAGTGGTGCGAAGTGGACAAAAAAAAAAAAACAAAGAACAACTTCAAATACAGGAAAAAGGAGGGACAAATAAAAACAGTGTTTCGTTTTTTTTAATCTCTTGAAAAAGTTCCAATGAAATATTCGTCTTGGTGAGTACCCTCTAGTCATTGTGTTTTACCTTTTTTTCTATCTTATTTACTAGTGCAAGTCATGGACTCAGAAGAAATTAAGAAATCACTGATAGAGACGAATGGCGCGATTAATGCCATACTCTCCCAACTTAAGAAGATGGACCAACGGCTTAAAGGCGTAGAATCGAAGAGAAACGACGAGTCCTTGTCTGGATTAAGCGACAACCTGGAAAGGCTAGAGGCCGAGGTGCGGGAGGTGCGAAGACAGTTCTCGGATTCCAGGCCGGAACCAGTTATAGAGCCACTAGTGAGTCCTCGGACGGAGGGCGAGCTAGCGGAGGTTGGGAAAATACCAGACTGCGTTAAAGAGTTACAGGTATTCGATGGATCACGGGAGCACTATTGCTCCTGGGTCCGTAGCGTCGAGCAAATTGTAGGAGACTACGAGATAGTGCGGCGCAAGCCAATTTATACAGCCATCTTAAGGCACATTAAGGGGAAAATTAGAGGCGCGGCAGATTCTGCTTTACTTGCGCATAATATATAATATAAAGGAAATCCTCTACCTGCATTATGCAGATATAAGAGATATCGAAACCCCAGAACAACAATTGAAGCTAATGTCACAAGGACGTCAGAAGATGTCCGATTTTTATGCACAGGTACAGAAACAACTTTCATTAATGATAAATACAATAAAGGCCGAAAAATACGCACACGGGGAAACTGTAGAAGCACTGGCAGAAGCACATCGTCGAAGAGCGTTAGATGTATTCATAAGGGGCCTAAACGGAGATCTGCCTGCCCTGCTTCTAGTCCAAAACCTGAAAACCCTACCGGAGGCATATTCGGCATGCCTCAAGATTTTGAATGTAGATCGCAGAAATGCTATCTACCGCCCACTCTTCCACGGGGATAATAGAAATTTTAATGACAATTACCAAACTTCGGCCCCTAAATTTTTTTCCCGCGAACAAAGAAACTATTCTAACCTAGACCAGGGCTATTCTGCTCAAAGAAATTCAGGCCAATCGAATAGCAACCGTACGTGTCAGGATAGCAACCAGCCAAGACAAAGATCTTTCTACTCAGGATCAGGACAAACAAGGATAAGCAATCAGCCGACCCAAAATTGGAGAAACAACAACACTCCCTTGGCAATTGTAAGAGTAGACGCAGAACCATCTTCCCAGACCCGACAGACAGGTGACACTAGATACGACAACACGAAAAGGGGTACAAATTTCACGGGATTTGGGGTTCTCCCCAAGTATACAACAGAAACTCTTCCATTTAGTTTCGGTTGATGTAGACGAAGGCCAGAGGATATCAGGAATAAGGGGCAAACCACGGGAGATCAGGTAAATTTTACCATAGGAGTCTCGCGTCCGTCGTACCGTTTCTAGAATACACTACGCAGGATTTGGGTATTTTAGAGTTTCTGGTGGATATGGGGGCAAACAAAAATTATATAAGTGAGCGCGTAGCTCAAAATACTACACCAGTGGATAAGGCGCCTATACAACTGATTTTGTATATATGAGGTTCGGCGTTATAACTCCTGAATTAAAGTAAATGACAACTAAAAATTCGGCACTCCTCTCACTTATAATTAATTGAAAGTGCACAACGAAAATCATCAAGATTATATAACTATATTATATAACTCCTGAATTAAGGTAGACAATAATTTGAAATTTGACATTTTTCTCACTTATGATTAATTAAAAGTGCACAACAAAAGTCATCAAGATCGGACCACTGTAACTTATACCTCCCATACAACTAATTATTCATATGCGAAGTTTTGCGTAATAACTCCTACAGTAAAACAGCTTACTTGCTTACTTACTTATTTAATTGGCGCTATAGCCGCTTATGCGATTTTGGCCGAACTTCTCCTACAATTTGTGGTGTGCGTCTTAATGTTGTAACACAAATTGAGGGAGTTTCCGTTTTACGCCGACTCCGAACGGCGAATGCTGTTTTGTGAGAAGTTTCTTTTTTCATGTCAGAAATACACTCGTAGGTTTGCCATTGCCTGCCGGGACCTACCGAATGAAGCGCGCACACGCTACACACAGTTTAAAAAATTCCATTAAATATCGCCAGGCAACCATTCACTTGTGTTAGTTAATTGATATGGTAGTGATGAGATACTACGATATAGGACGAGTGCTTCAAGGCGCGTTGAGAAGCTGTTGATGCGAGAATGTAATGCCGCGTTAACTCGATGCTGTTCTGCAAGTGTTCGTTGCACCGATAACATTGATATTCACACGTGATGTTTGTATTGAAATACCAAGCCGCCTCACCAGACGTTCAGTGACAAAATTGACTTGAGATCCTGAATTAGGCAGGGTCCGACTTCCCCTTTCAATTTTAATTCTTACCACCGCTGTACTAAATAAAACGTATGACTTAGATTGCTGCTTGCTACCGGAAGCGAGTGTCGCAGCTTCTGGTTTATCTTTTGCAGGAAACTAAGTTGCAATTGAGGACATTGCCTTGCTTGTGGAGACATTTACATCACTTAAGATTCTGTTTGTAGCGTTTTCAAGATAAAGCAGTGAATTGTGTTTTTTGTTACATGACCTTGACGTGCAGAATTTGCTTGAGTGGCTCGCCTTTTAAAAGTTAACTTATAATTTTTAGTTTAGGGCGTGATTCAGGCTCTCGTTGAATAGGATTTGTTTGGCCAACCATTGCTTTCATTAGTTGAAAGTGGGTTTCGAGAAAGGTTGAAAAGTGCTTGACCTGCTAAAGTTCCTTCGGATTCGTGAACGAACGCTCATAAATATTATGGGTGTCATAATCTAGTTTTTTAACTAGCAGGTGTAGCAAAATTGGGTCCCATGCGGTAGTGTTTCCCCAATATTCTGTAATGCATGTAAGCATTCTTGTGTTCCGTCATGCAGCTACTTGCTGAGGAGGCACCGGTTGTTCCAGTAATTGGTTTATTAGTGACATCACACTACTTTTTTATTGTATCGTTCTTGTAACAACTTCCAAGCAGTTCTCCTACGACATTGACCACATTTTTTGTACCGTTGGGATTTGCTGTGTGCCCACCACTTGAGTTGAGAAAACAGATCATAAAACGACGTAAACCTTAGATAGTCTCCATTGAACCTCGGGATTTTTGTTTTTGGTAATGAGAGTACTTTGCTTTCACGGACGCGACATCCTTGTCTGATACATCTGAAGACAGCTTAAACTTGTCAATAACTAGTATATCGAGGATTGTATAGAGGTTCAGATCGTATCATTCGCTTATCGGATCCTTAGTGAATACCGAAATTAAAAAACTGTTATTCCTTGGTCTGCTTCCCTAAGTTCTTCTTGAGATTCATGTTTGTTACGGTTTGGCCGTTACAAGTTAGATTCTCCACTGGAACATGTCGATTCGGATGCTCTGCTGGCATTTTCAAGTATCTGTTATGACTGACTCAAATATCTCCTTGTACTTAAGGCCAGTTCAGTTGGTATAGTAGTCTTCGGTAAAATACTAGTGATCAAGTTGAAAGAACATCGTATTTTGTTGTCAGTGGCATCGATCCTGCCACTGAAAGGCTATTTGCCAGTTAACAACTATTATCGGGAGTTTTAAGATAGTTGCAGCGGACAAATTTATGAATAATAACTTAAGCACTTGGAACTTAGTTATCAACGGAGAGCGATAAGGAATAAATGGCACGCATGGGTTAGTTTAAGAATTCATCACAATTTTATTCAAAATTCATTGGCTTAAATACAAAATAAGTGCTGAATATTGAGTAATATTAATGCAGTTGGACAGTAGGACATTCAAAATAATTCATTTGCTTAAAACAAAGCAAAAGGTCAGATTTGCATTTTACGATTTGAGATATCATCACAATTTTTGCTGGCGTCTTTTTCGATGCTATTGACGTAGGTGATTAAATAATTAACCCTTTCGATAGCCTCATTCGTAGAATTTAAAAGACTGCGGTTGATAACGTATTGTTGATTGCTGTTAGCTATCACCTCGTGAACGGTATCCCAATCGGTAGCATAAGGTGAGCCCGCGTGCAACTTCCATGCCGATCACAGCCAGTTTATGGAACGAGCGTTCCTCGTATTTTGTTCATTTCATTGGTTTTTGCTCCAGGTCCTGATCCACTGCGTCCGCTATTTTTGACAGACTTTGGCTAAGGTAGTCCAGATCGATCGCGTGTATCAGCATAAAGTTTCCATTGACGATCCATCCACTTCCGGATTCAATCGTCACCAGTGCGGAGTAATAGTTGAATATGCTGAATCTAGATGCTTCGGGAGTGGCTAATAGCCAATCTTAGTAAAAGTGTATACAAATATGTTAGAAATCAAAGATTCTTATCGCATATTCAAGATCCTTATATTAGAAGGTCTCGCATCGTGACGTAGAAAGGCCGTGCTTCTTGAGATTTTTTAAAAATATTTTTTCAAAAAAAAAGGCATCAATTAACTTTCAACTTCAGAAGGAAATGTCAAAGAAAAACAACTTTTCTATTGACATATTTCTCTTTAAATTATTCTCATTTGCGCATTTTTAAGCCTGTCTTTTACAAAGATGTGAGAGAGAGAAAAAAAATTCTTCATGTTTCTTGTGTGCCCTTCGGTGCCTAAATTGATCACAAAAATGCTTTTAAAGTAACAATTGCATTTTTGGAAAAGGATTTTTCCTTTTGTGTTATTAGCTGTGATTTTGTAAAAAAATTTTTTTTGGGGAAAAAAATTCGTATTTTAAAATATAATAGTAATTTATATTTTTTTTTTACAATTATCTGGGTTAGCTATTGCTGCTTCAGATTTCATAAACATTCTTATATAATTTTTATTTACCTTGACCTTTTGCTTTTTTCTTTTGTCCTCTCCATCAGCCAAATCCGCTTTTGTTTTTTCATTTGAAAAAATTAAATTTTATTTCCCAGTGCTCTTTATATGTGTTTTATGGACCCTTTTGCCCTCGGTTTTTGAAATTGTAACTCTATTGTTTCTCCCTACGATTTCTTTTTTGTAAAGCGGTTTCTGCTTTCCTTTTATTTGCTTATTTTTTACGTATATTACATCTCCTCGCTCATACATTTTACCCCTACTCCTTTTTCTATTCACGCGCAGTTTGCGCAACTCTTGATTCCTTCTAATCTGCTGTCTTACCTCAGAGAAAACTTTGGTCCAGAAGTTCTCAAATTTTGATAATTTATGCGTTGAGTCCTGATAAAAAATAAGTCACTTGGCTTCTGCTAGCTGAATTATTGTAGCGATCGACCACTATGTAAAGCAATTCTTTTGGATTCCTAGTTCTCAACTCCTTTTGCAAGCAGCGGTACACGTCTATGACGGTGGAATGAAGTCTTTCCACTTGTCCGTTCACCTCACTCCTCTGAATCGGAGTTTGGTAAAGCCTTATACCGAGACCCCTTATGTAATTAGCGACCAAAGGGCTAGCAAAGCCTCACTCGTTGTCGGTAACTATCATTCGAGGCGCTGTAGTGGATTACTTTCGCGAACTTGCTGCGCAGATGCACTGCGGACCTATCTTTTATGGAAAAATTTTGCAAATTTAGAAAACTCATCTAAACAACTCAGAAATTTCTCGCCTTGAATTTCTTAAATATCAATATGTAGGATATAGCAGGGGTTTTCCGGAATGGGCGTGTCTTGTCATATTTGTTTTCCCGACAAATTTCACATGCTTTTGTGTAGAGTCGGCTTGCCATTTTGGGGAAATAGCATCGTTCTAGTATTTGCGTCCTGTTTTCCACCGGGTTCCTATGTGCTCTTCTTCGATAATTCTGCACATACTTTCCTCGCTTCTAATGTCCTGAACCATCCTTTGCGTTATTCTGATTTTGTAATAGCGGAAATAATGAAGGTATATTTCTTGAAGCAGTTGAATACTATTTTCGGGGGTATATTGATACCATTTATCCCTGCCGGGTTCAAGCGCTCTTTTAGGATTTCTGTAAGGGTATTGCGGTCAATTCTGTTCAACGTAATATAGTGACGTGTGCAGCCGTTGTGTAGATTTTCCATGGAAAAGAGTTCTCTGCCTTCCCTAATTACAAGGTGGTTTCTAAAGACATTTATTGGTGCTTCCACATGGATTATTAAGTCAGAAGCATCCTGTGCGGCACTGTGAACGTTTTGTCCCTCGCTCGCTGATTCGGTCGTGGAATCTCTGCCGGCTGTTAGTGTCCCTGAATGATCGCTTACCCTTTCGTCAGCGGTTTCGGTGAAGTCTCCATCGCTCGCTGGGGGTGCCATCAAATGATTGGCTTGGCATGGAAACCTTGATAGAGCATCTGCCACGAAATTTGATTTACCAGGAGTGTAAATCAACTCCTGGTTGTACTCTCCTATTCTCGCTTTCCATCTTTTCAACTTTGCATTGTAATTTCTATTTCCCATTGCGAATGTAAGAGGCTGGTGGTCTGTAAGGATTCAGATTTTGTTAGCCCCATAAAGATAAAATCTTAAATTATTAGGTCCCATACTAACGCCAGTTGTGCTTAATGAGCGTGATATAAATGCAATGGGTCGCTCTTTCCCAGTTCCCCTTGGGACAGTACTGCTCCAATTGCGTAATTCGACGCATCCGTCGTAAGAGTGAAAGGTTTCTCGAAGTCAGGGAAAGCAAGGATGTCAGACGAGGTGAGTAGTGTTTTCAGAATATCGAATGCTTGCAGGGCAGAAAATCTGGTTTGATGCGTACATTTTTGGACTGATTTGCCTTTACTTGGGCATTTTCCCCCTAGTCAGATTCGTCAACGGTTTTGCAACTTTGGCGTAGTCGCGGATGAATTTCCTGTAATAGAATGTCATTCTTAAGAAACTTTTTAAGTTTTTCAATGTTTCTGGGGGTGGAAGAGATTCGATTGCCTTACCTTTTGATGAGTCGGGCTTAATTCCCTCAGACGTGTTTATATATCCAAGAAACTCTATCTCTGAATTTCGTTTTCTCTAAATTAACCCTCAAATTTGATTTCATCATCCTTTTAAACACAGTGTCAACATTCCTCAGATGTTCGTCTACATTTCTACCAAAGATGATAATGTCGTCTATATACACATATCAAATTTTGCCAATGAATTCTTTTAAAACGTCATAAATCATCCGCTGAAAGATAGCGGGTGCGTTTTTCAGTCCGAATGGAAGTCTCAAAAATTCATATTTTCCATTCATAGTAGAAAAAGCGGTTTTCCGGACATCCGTCTCTTTCATCGGGATTTGATGAAAGCCAGATGTAAGATCGATGGTTGTGAAGTATTTTGAGTTTCAGCTGTTTCAAGGTATCATCCCCTATAATACCATCAAAGGATTCGAATGCGAAAAGTACATAGAAGGTCACTACTGTGTCATTGCCCAGTTTTTCAAAGAATTTTCCTTTGATTTGTATTGATCCTGCTTCTGTTTGAACAAAGAAGGGTGGGCTTACTGGGATGGAGCCAGCAGCGGGACCTGTTTTAATGAAATTTTTATTGGCACCGGTGTCGATTAGAAAATCTAGTGGTTTCCCATTGCCCGAAGCGCAGGTAAAGTAAGGAATACTAGAAATGCTAGGTGTAGATTTGATGAAATGAAAAATGCTGGAGGGCCATCCTGCATAAAATTTGCCTGCTCTTCGCTGATTGGAATGTCCTCCTGAGTCTCTTGCTCTTGTGGACTTTCTTCGACGCCCGCCGTCGTGTAGTACAATCTGTGGTGTTTCGGAGAGGTCCCACTTAGCGATGGGGGTCCTATCTTGAACGGATTGTTTCTCCTTGATTGGTTGCTATAGTTCGTTTGCCAAGTTTGGCCAGAGCCGTCGACTTCCATCTTTACAACGGGGCTCGGAACATATTACCCATTCGAGGGTCCATTTTGGATTGCTCTATAATTTCCCGAATATGCGGGACGATTCCCCCAACCCTGGTGGAATCTTCCACCCGGTGTGTAGTTGCGTGTGTTCCTCGGGAACACCGGGGGAGGGTTGCCCCCTCCATTCATCTCCTTCATTGATGATTATGTTACGGGCATTTGCGGTATGAATCGGATAGGTTCTAAAATTTAAGTTTTGTATATCAAGGCAAGCAGTATACACCTCCGGTAAGGTCCTTCGCTTTTGGACTATGATCATTCTTGATAAGTCCCCGCTTAAACCTCGAACTCCTATATGTCTCAATTAGTGCGTCTACCACCTCGGCAGAGAGGTCTCCCGACTTTAACTTATTGATAATGAGAGGGAATTGATGGTCCACTTTAGCGTAAAATTCATCGAGTTTTGAATTTCACATTGCAGGCCAGTCACCGTCGAAAATGTTATGTGAAATAAGGGCAGCATTGGCCTTGCCTCTAAACTTGCCCCTTATAGTTTCAAGGATTGTTTTGTAGATTGGCTTTGTTCTAACTATTTTGTAGTCATCTAATATTCCTTCAACAGAGTGGACCTAATAAACATACCGCACTGGATCCCCTTCAAGCACTTCTTAATCCCTTACGGAATCAGGGAGTCGACCTACTTCCCTCAATTCCTCTTCTGTAGAGGGTCACCGCAACGGCACCAGGGCCGGGATCGCGGCTGGCTCAGTTCTCTGTTCCAACTGACGGATGCGAGCTTCCGCTTTGCGGAGCTCGGCTATGAGCGCACCCACCGATCCATTCAACTCGGTTACCGTTTGGGCAAAGGAATCCATTAAAATATTTGAACAAGGATAAAAAAAGAAAATTTTAACTCACCGATTTGGCTGTTAGGGTGAAGATTTTACAATTTGCTTGCGGGTCGTCTTTACTTTGAAGACACAGTTCGATTTTATTCGATTTTTGGTATTTCCTTTAGTCCAAGCTCAAACCGAAAGGAAACTCAAAGTTTAAGTTAATACAAACTTTATTACTTTTCTGCTTCAACGCCCAAATAGAAGTGAAGTCACAAAATATTCTTAGCTTAAACCTAAGCTTACTTGCTACCCTAAAGCTGCTGACGCTGTGATCCCCACGATGCAGTAATGCACCGTTCCAGCGTTGCACTATTGAGCCGGATGCGCGTGCAAGGTGCTAGACGCAGTGTCAGCATATTTTCCCCTAAGCTTACTTGCTGCCCTAAAGCTGCTGACGCTGCGATTCCCACGATGCAGTAGTTGCGCCAGATGCACATGCAAGGTGCTAGACGCAGTGTCAGCATATTTGCTCAGGTGAGTGAGCCCGACAGCATGTTAACTTGCATGAATGCGAATATTTCTAGCTAAACAAACGGTTATGTATACAAAGGGTGTTTTTGTTTTAGACATGTCGTTTTTAAGAAGAAATAAAACGCATATAATTTACTGTTATGGCCAAGAATGTGTTTGTTAGAGAGTTTATCTTTTCGGGCTTATCTTCGTTGCCAAGCAACTTCACATAACTCTACAAAAAATAGTCCAGCGGTGTTAAATCGCACAATCTTGGACGCCCCGCCACAGGCATACGACGCGAGATAATGCGTACACCAAAAGTTTCCTTCAATAAATTTATTGTTTCGTTGGCTGTATGGCACATAGCGCTGTCTTGTTAGAATCAAAGGTCGTCGACATCAACATCCTCCAAATCAGGTACGAAAAAGGGATTAATCATGGCTCCATAGCGTTCCCCACTGACTGTCACATTATGGCCACCTCGATTTTTGAAGAAATATGAACCAATGATTCCGGCAGAGCACATGGATTATCAAAACTCCAAATGCGACAATTTTGTTTATTAACGTACCCATTTAACCAAAAGCGAGCTTCATCGCTGAACAAAAATGTTGACCGAATATTGGACGGAAAAACAAAATATAAAAATTTAACGAAATTTCATAAAGTTTTGAAAAATTTTAATTGCAACTTATATGACAACTCTAAACACACAGCGTTATAGCCCATTTTAGTATAATGAAGTGAAAGTTCCTAGTAGTTCGAAAATTTCGTTGATTTTTGATAATTTGTTTACAGATGGTGTCGCGCATTTTCATCCATACCAAGTTTCGACAATTTTATTTGTAAGGGAAAAGTTAAAAACTGTATACTTAGATTGTTTATAGAAATTAAGTATAATAAAAAAGTGTCAAAATTTGTTGAATTTTGATATTTTTCTACATATTTTGAAATATAGGTTTATCGGTGTGTGCTTTATAATGAGCTAGACGGCTTTTATAAAAAAATATCAAACATAAAACAAATATGTAAGTTATCCTAATACTACGCTACGCCACACCCGGTACTCATGTTGCTGTACATGTGACTTCATTGCTCTACATAAAGTTCACCAGAGAACTTTCGCTGACTCGGCACACGCGCAAACGAACGGTAATGCAAAACGATCGAATTCAATAAATGCGTGAGAATTGCAATGTAGGCAATATTGGCCTACACACGCAACCCATGGATTGTGAAATGCCGGTTGGTGGTGGGAACTGCAACGTTAGCATAAGTATGATAGGCTAAGAAGTTACTTTGTAAGAAGTTATAATTATTTTAGTTAGTTGGAATTAGCAGTGCGAGTAGAGCACAATAAAACCTGTGAAACTTATCTAAATCCTGTGTTTTAATTAGTAAACGGTGAACAGTTGATTCCCCGCAACTTAAATTTTTTCAAGTTCTCGTCCCGAGAACTGTAAGTGGCGCCCGAGCAAGTGGTGCGAAGTGGACAAAAAAAAAAAAACAAAGAACAACTTCAAATACAGGAAAAAGGAGGGACAAATAAAAACAGTGTTTCGTTTTTTTTAATCTCTTGAAAAAGTTCCAATGAAATATTCGTCTTGGTGAGTACCCTCTAATCATTGTGTTTTACCTTTTTTTTCTATCTTATTTACTAGTGCAAGTCATGGACTCAGAAGAAATTAAGAAATCACTGATAGAGACGAATGGCGCGATTAATGCCATACTCTCCCAACTTAAGAAGATGGACCAACGGCTTAAAAGCGTAGAATCGAAGGGAAACGACGAGTCCTTGTCTGGATTAAGCGACAACCTGGAAAGGCTAGAGGCCGAGGTGCGGGAGGTGCGAAGACAGTTCTCGGATTCCAGGCCGGAACCAGTTATAGAGCCACTAGTGAGTCCTCGGACGGAGGGCGAGCTAGCGGAGGTTGGGAAAATACCAGACTGCGTTAAAGAGTTACAGGTATTCGATGGATCACGGGAGCACTATTGCTCCTGGGTCCGTAGCGTCGAGCAAATTGTAGGAGACTACGACATAGTGCGGCGCAAGCCAATTTATACAGCCATCTTAAGGCACATTAAGGGGAAAATTAGAGGCGCGGCAGATTCTGCTTTACTTGCGCATAATATATTACATTCTGACTGGGGCAGGATAAAGGAAATCCTCTACCTGCATTATGCAGATATAAGAGATATCGAAACCCCTGAACAACAATTGAAGCTAATGTCACAAGGACGTCAGAAGATGTCCGATTTTTATGCACAGGTACAGAAACAACTTTCATTAATGATAAATAAAATAAAGGCCTAAAAATACGCACACGGGGAAACTGTAGAAGCACTGGCAGAAGCACATCGTCGAAGAGCGTTAGATGTATTCATAAGGGGCCTAAACGGAGATCTGCCTGCCCTGCTTCTAGTCCAAAACCTGAAAACCCTACCGGAGGCATATTCGGCATGCCTCAAGATTTTGAATGTAGATCGCAGAAATGCTATCTACCGCCCACCCTTCCACGGGGATAATAGAAATTTTAATGACAATTACCAAACTTCGGCCCCTAAATTTGTTTCCCGCGACAAAAGAAACTATTCTAACCTAGACCAGGGCTATTCTGCTCAAAGAAATTCAGGCCAATCGAATAGCAACCGTACGTGTCAGGATAGCAACCAGCCAAGACAAAGATCTTTCTACTAAGGATCAGGACAAACAAGGATAAGCAATCAGCCGACCCAAAATTGGAGAAACAACAACACTCCCTTGGCAATTGTAAGAGTAGACGCAGAACCATCTTCCCAGACCCGACAGACAGGTGACACTAGATACGACAACACGAAAAGGGGTACAAATTTCACGGGATTTGGGGTTCTCCCCAAGTATACAACAGAAACTCTTCCATTTAGTTTCGGTTGATGTAGACGAAGGCCAGAGGATATCAGGAATAAGGGACAAACCACGGGAGATCAGGTAAATTTTACCATAGGAGTCCCGCGTCCGTCGTACCGTATCTAGAATACACTGCGCAGGATTTGGGTATTTTAGAGTTTCTGGTGGATATGGGGACAAACAAAAATTATATAAGTGAGCGCGTAGCTCAAAATACTACACCAGTGGATAAGGCGTTTCAGGTAATTTCCGCAGGGGGAACTATAAAAGTAGACAAAAAATATGCGGACATTTTTTTAAATTCGTGGGCAATAACCTTCCTACCACATTTTTTGTTCTCCCAGGGCTCAAATCATTCGACGGGATAATAGGTGATGATACGCTGTCAGAAATAAAAGCAGTTTTGGATAGAGAACTCAACATTCTCATTCTAAAACCAGACATCCTTCTGCCCCTTAAGCGGAAAAAAGCGCAGCAGGTTAGCAACGTCAACCGAGGCGTGGAAATCCAAACCAATGTTCAGGTGGAAATTAAAACCGGAAATTAAAACCGAAAATCTCATTTATACGAAAAGCTGCCCCTACCCCGTTAATATGCGCGAGGAGGTGGAGAAACAAATCCGGGACTTACTATCAGAAGGCATAATTCGTCCTTCCAAAAGTCCCTACAACTCACATATATGGATTGTCCCAAAAATATCTCAGCCAGATGGGGGAAAAAGTACCGAATGGTTAAAGACTTCAAGCGGCTGAATGCCATAACCATCCCTGACACATATCCCATACCTGATATCAATGGCACCATTGCGAGTCTCGGTAGTGCAAAGTATCTAACGACACTTGACCTAACTTCGGGATTTCATCAAATCCCAATGAAAGCAAATTAGATCCCAAAAAACGGCATTTTCTGCCATGAATGGAAAATACGAATTTTTCCGGCTGCCTTTCGGTCTCAAAAACGCATACTCCATCTTCCAGCGAATGAGAGACGACGTGCTAAAAGAATTTATAGGTCGTATTTGCATTGTGTACATCGACGATATCATAATCTTTAGTAAGGACGAAACCACTCACCTTAAGGACAAAATAGTGAAACTCTTACACTATTTTACGACCTCAAATATCCTTGTGACCGACAATGAACGTGGTTTAGTTAGCCCAATAATACAAAATCTGTTAGAGTCATTGGGAGTTAGGCTATATCGCACACCATCTCATAGAAGCGAGGTGAACGGCCAAGTGGAAAGGATCCATTCCACCTTAATTGAGATTACTAGATGTCTGAAGATAGATAGCCCGAGCTTAAGAACGAAAGAGCTAGTAAATATAGCAGTAGATCGCTATAATAACTCCATTCACTCCACTATAAACCGAAAACCCAGTGAGGTATTCTTTAACCGTGCAAAAGCAGCTCCTAGAAAAAAGCAAAAAAACCAATGAATACTTAAAATCCTTACTGACTCAAAAACAACTAGCCCAGATCGAATGCCACAATAGAAGAAGATCTCTACCGGAGCGTTATGACGAAAACGATGTCATATACGTGAAGGACAAACAGATCAAGGGAAAGCAAAAACCCCTCTACAAAAAAGAAATTGTCGCAAAGGACTACAGGGTGTCCGCAACCACAGTTACTCCTAAAACGGATTCCACGATCCCCTATAGCTGGTTCTAGAACAATATGGACCTCTATCCCACAAAAGAATTGATACTTAACCCTTGCGCCTAATCCGCAGAAAGAAAAGAGAGAAAGATAAAACAAAGAATATCAAATTCTAATATACTTGCGCCTAATCCACAAGAAAACAAAAATAAATAGTTTTGCGAATCCGCAAAACGTGCATTGATACTTAATCCTTGCGCCTAATCCGCAGGAAGAAAAAAGAGAAAAATAAAACAAACAAAAAAAATATCGAATTTTAATATACTTGCGCCTAATTCGCAAGAAAACAAAAAATAAATAGTTCTGCGCCTAATCCGCAAAACATATATTAACATTTAATCCTTGCACCTAATCCGCAGGAAAGAAAAAAAAAAAGCAAACAAAAAATATGAATCATGACATACTTGCGCCTAAGCCGCAAGAAATTACAAAAAAATAAAAGACGAAAACATTTTTTTTTTAGGGAAAAAATTAATAATCAAACACTAACTGAAACAAGAGCAATCAGCAGTTGTAAATTGTGCAGTAAAATCAACCATACAGTTTTTCCTCTCTTCTCTTACACTGTCATAATACTAGGAGTAATAATACTAACAAAAATATTCCCTTAACCATCCAGGTTCTTTTTACAGACGTAATGGAAAGTAGTGTCATTGAATTTGGCAATCTTAAAGCAAAACTACAAACGCTCTTGTAAAACAAAAATATTTAGTTAGTCTAACAATTACTAACACATTAACAACATTAACGCCCTTGCAGATTCCCACTGTTGGCATCAGCCATCAGCGCTCTCCATATATTTCACTATAAGGCCCCAATCGTAACTATCCAAAATGAAAACGGGTGGATCATTGGCGGATCATTCAAGCTAGTTCACGTCATCTATCTCCAGCAATACGTTACAACTATGATACAGATGAAAAATTTGGCAAACCGTTTAATGAAGCGAGCCGACGACCAGATTTTAGCGCAACTCTATATTAACCAAACATTAGAGCGACTTTAAGAACTAACAGGAAGCGCAGGCAAAGCGAGGATCACCCGCTCTATCGACTGGATAGGCTCAGCATGGAAATGGCTAGCAGGGTTACCCGATGCAACCGATTGGAACAATATTCTCCACAGCCAAAATGAAGTTATTGAGAACAACAACCACCAATATAAAGTCAATGAAAAACTCTTTACCGCCACCCAGGATGTCTTAAGGAAAATCGACGAGGTGGTAGATCGCACAAACCACATAACGAAGGAAAATGAGGCAACGGAATTCGACCAAAATGCACTGCACAACATCCTGCTCGATTGTGAAGAAGTTAACGAAATCGTGCGGGCATGCCAGCTGGCGAAAAGCGGAATTGTGAACACCAACTTGCTTGACACAGACGAGGTCAACCATGTCCTTTCGGAAATGGAGACTCTTCCATACCAGAATGTAATTGAGGCTATTGAGTATGGGCAACCATGAGTATAAACAAATGGAACACTACTTCTCTGCGTACTCTCAATGCCGAAAGTGACAGCTAAAAAATATAATCTGCTGATCACCTGCGCAGGCATCTACGAACATAAACAACTAGGCCTACCGTTTGACAGGATGCTCGTAAAATTGGAAGAATACAGCTGCATACCACGACTACTAAAAGGGGGAGACGCTAGTTGCCAGTTCACCAGGCGAAACGGATCGATTATTGAATTGGTAAACGACATTACGATATTCCTCTCAAATTACCAAGGCGTGATCAGGGGCAGCAATGCCTCAAGCACTATTAATGACACCTACGTCATCCAACTGAATAACGAAACAGTCAAGATCGATGACCAAGTGTTTTCCAGCAACGAGGCCATAACAGCGCAGGCTCTGTCAGCCGTCCTATCGAATGTTAGGAATCACACAATGAAGATCAACCAGGAATATGTTCACGACATCACAATGGGAAACATTAAGTACCTAGGGAACGTTTATGAAAAAATCAATATTTCTATCATGAAAGAAGCCCTAGCAATATGCGCAATAATCATGGTCGCTGCTATCCTATGGAGATGGTACACCAGAAAGCAAGACTTTCCAGAAATTTCCGAACATTGGAGCAGTGGCATCAACACCAGTAAGATCACGAAAGGCACATCTACATTTGAACTTGATTACCCAGAAACTAGCCTACGAACAGGAAGCCATAACCACTCCGTACACACCATAACCCCCTCAGGTTTTTCATTTGATCTGCGAGACGCAGATCTTTAAAGGGGGAGGAGTTATCATAACCCTACGCTACGCCACACCCGGTACTCACGAAATCAATAAATGCGTGAGAATTGCAATGTAGGCAATATTGGCCTACACGCGCAACCCATGTATTGTGAAATGCCGGTTGGTGGTGGGAACTGCAACGTTAGCATAAGTATGATAGGCTAAGAAGTTACTTTGTAAGAAGTTATAATTGTTTTAGTTAGTTGGAATTAGCGGTGCGAGTAGTGCACAATAAAACCTGTGAAACTTATCTAATACCTGTGTTTTAATTAGTAAACGGTGAACAGTTGGTTCACCGCAACTTAAATTTTTTCAAGTTCACGTCCCGAGTAGTGTAAGTTGTATGTAAAGTAATATGATTTTTTTTTTTTAAATATTTCAATTATTTTCCATTTTTTTATTTTTTTTAAATTAAGTCTGTTATTTTTGCTACAGTTAATAAAAACGTATAAACAGATTCATACCTGTGAAGGATAAAAAACCTTAATGTCATCATGTTTTTCGTTTTATTTCGTTTTTGCGAACTTCAATTTTCATCAGTGCATCTAATCCACGCATAACTGACTGTGCCACTATTTCGGTCATTTGAATGGCCCACTGCATTCAAATATTTTATGAACGAACTGAGACATATTGCCACTCCATGTTAGCACAAGTCTCATTCATATGAAAGACAGTACAATGTTGACTCAAACCAAAGATGATAGATACCATTCATACCATCCTGTAATGGCATTGATGCTGGTTTTGATTTTTATTAAGCAATTCATTCATCTTCGCATTCATGCAAACCCCTAGTACAATCAAACCGTTGATTTCATATAGAGCATTTAAATCATATTAGTACACAAAAAAATAATCTACCTGCAAGGGAGAGGGCTCCCGGGTGCGAGTGCGGCGTGGTACAGCATGACGTGATGCGGAATTGCGTGCCAACGTGCGCTGCCATGGTAATATGTACGTATATATATATGTAAATGTATGTATATATATGTATATGTATATGTATATATGTATATGTATGTATGTAAAAAATCATGTAAAGCCTTTGTAACAGTCTAAGTCGTCGAAATTTCACAAAAATGTAATAAAAGTAATAATTTTAAACAGAAATCAAAAAAAAAATAATTGAAGTGCTAACCGGATATACAATAACATATTCATGTAGTATTTTTTAACACAACTTTATTATTTGAATTTTTTAATTTGCTGGCTTGGTGGAGTGAAAATCTTTCTAAGTTAAAAAGCGAAAAAATGAAATTTGGCAACACTTTTATAAATACGTCCGATAACCGTAAACATAATAAATTGTCAGAAAGCTAATTTTGTCTTCCGGGTTTGAAGACTTTATTTATTTATTTCTTGAAGCATTATACTTACAGCGAATTATTTTGAGCTAGATGTTTTTACTATTAATAAATAATACGTATACTAAATCAATACTTATAAACCTAATATAACAGAGAATGAAATGCATCTTTAGACAAAGAGAAATCTAATCCACACAGAGCGCGCGCCAGTGGAGCGTTTTTCGCATAATTAGTCCCAATCGTTTGCAGGTAGAAGGGATAAAATGAACGTAATGCCCTCAAAAGGACAAGAAAATGAATTATTTCTAGCAAAGACGGACAATCAATTGTGCCCTTAAAGATGTCAAAAACGAAAGAAAGCTAGAGACTCGATCTTCTTGATTCAAGTGAATAAAGGTTGATTAAGAGGATGCGTGAATGGTAAAAAAGGATAGGATCCGAAAAGTTTAATGATCGCAGGGCAAACTCTACGAACGCTCTTTGAACATTTTCAATCCTTTTGATAAAAGTTAGAAATAAGGCCTCCAAATAAAACGGCATATTCCAACCTAGAACGGACAAAAGTTGTAAAAAACAATTTAACGGTGTAGGGATCCGAAATTTGTGAGCTGTTTCTTCGCACGAAAACTAGAATTGAATATCACTTGGTTAAAATAAATCTATATGACTATTAAATAAAAAAAATGACTCCCAGCTCTTTAATTTCGTCAGCAGATAGAAAAGTTACTTGAAATCATTTTTTACGTTTAATGAAAGACGAGACTTCTGGCACCAAAGTAACAATTTATCCAATTCCGCTTGAAAACATACCACATCGGTCAAGTCATTTATAACGGATAATATTTTTAAATCGTCGGCGAACAATAAAAAGTTGGCGAAAGAAAAACAACTAGCAATATCATTAATGAACAAATCCAGCAGTAGCGGACCCAAAATCCTTCTTTGGGGAACTCCCGAAGAGGCGATGAAAGTATCAGAAGAAACGCCATCTACTGTCACCACACATCGCTTATACATATGCAAGTTCTAAGAAACATCGAAATCAATATCATCTTGTACAAAAGAGGCGATGAAAGTATCAGAAGAAACGCCATCTACTGTCACCACACATCGCTTATACATATGCAAGTTCTAAGAAACATCGCAATCAATATCATCTTGTACAAAATTTGTTTCGAAATATTCTGCAAACAAGATAGCAACATCGGTTGGTAAACTCACAAATTTTTCACCAAAATTTACTGCCGATGGAACCGAAGAGGATGACTTTTTTTGATTTGGCATAATGCCAAAAGGTCTTAGGCTTAGACTTTATATTCAATTCGATGTTAAGTATATAGTTATTGTAAAGAAACTTATTTAAACAACTGAAACGCTTTTGGCACTGCTGAAAAATAGAAAAGAAGATGTGATTATTGGGTTTGTAATTTTTTTTGTAAAACTTATAGCGCCGACTCTTAAGCGATTTAAGTTAACGAGAGTACCATGAAAGCTTGTAGGATCTCTTTTTAATTAAAGGAATATTTTTAGGAAACAGCTTCATCAGTTCAAATTTCAACACAAGGAGACATCAACATTTAATAGCAATCTCTCTCAGTCAATATCATCAAGAAGGGCATTCAGCTTTGAAAAGTCGCAGGAAGATAAATTGAATGCAATTATTTCTTCAGGCTTATGGGTAACAAAAACGTAGAATTCAACTTTAATACACGTGGTGTTTGTTAGTTGGCAAGAGCGGAGGAAAGCATTGAAACCCAGCAATATTGATGATATCACTAACAAAAAAAGGTCAAGAATTTTGCCAAAACTGTTTACAAAGTTGTTAGTTTGAACTAACCCACTACTTAAGATATTATCAATAACATACGATTCAAGCGAGGTAGTTATATTAGTTGCAATAAGACCAAACTTTGAAAAATTTGTAGACCAAATAACAGCTGGAAGATTAAAATCACCAAAAATGCAAATTTAGTTATCAGCGAGCTTGTTTTGAACTAACGATGTAATATTGTCTGTATGCGCTTTATAGAGATCGAAATTACTACTTGGCGGGATGTACACATCTAACAAGTACAAGTGATCACATCCAGGTGAACTAAAAGCACAATTGATCTAGAATTGGATCTTTATTTTTTAGCGTAAATAGACGCACTCGCAGATTACGATGAACTGCAATCGAAATACCTCCACCAAGTGAACAGCCCGTTCTCTCAATGCCAATCTTTACGAAAGAAGTCATATAGCTTGTGGTCGAAGTATGCATCATTAGGTTTCAGCCAAGTCTCAACTAAGATAAAGATATCATAATCTATATGAGAGGTAGTAGTACGTGTGACAATCGATTTGGTACGAATGCCACCCAAGTTTCGGAAATAAATCTTCAATCCGTTAAAAAGTGGCTTGATTTTATTAGTGGCTATAACTGTTTGTTCACTTGACCTTCTACGCCAAAAAAATTTAAGGGGCAAACCTTAACATCTGCAGGTCAAAGCACTGGATTCAGAATCTGGTCAAAAAGGGTCACAGTAACACCTAGTTTAAAATTAATCTTTTATCATGATTTAATATACACATCTTTTATCACAAGTTTAAAACAATCCAAGTTAATGCGATCAATATTTGTGTTTTTCGAAACATAATTAACGATATTTCCTCAGTAACTGCATTTTTAAAAGGCCCAATATGAAGTAATTTTTTAGAAGCGACAGCAAGTTTGGTATTTTTACTTAGGCCAATCATAACATCTTGTGCCACTTTTAGCTTTCTGGGCCGCAGATTGTTGACAATAGACCACTGTGCATCCGGGACTATAAGAGGAGCACTACAAGGTGAAGGAGCAGTACTCTTTATTGACGGAGAATTGTTAACGTCAGCAGCAGCAGCACAAGAGATTGGACGAGTATCAGAACTAGAGCATGAAGCGAAGCAACATAGGAGAGTGAGTGAGTATCAGCAATGCTGTAGGTTCGGGAGAAGCATGAGTGAGTGCAGGAATCGCAGCAGAAGCAGAATTTATTACAATGTTAGTGTGGGTAATGCTTATGTTTTGACGAAGGGTTTTAACTTCTGATGTTAGCGTAGAAACTGCTGTTATCAACCCATCATAGCGAATTTTGGCTTGTATTGAGTGAAGCTCAGCTTGGAGATGTTGCTTATTTTTGTGAAGTACGCTGACCACAAAGCTAATACGAACGTTATCCTCTCTAAGAGGAGCAATCTCTTTTAGGATAGTTTGCATGTTCATTTGTTGCTTTGTAGCACAATTCCATATTTCTGCTATCTTTTTCGGATTGAAGCGAAGAAATTGATTTTGGCATTTTTTGCTGTAGTGAGTTGCCGTTAATGCTTCGTTGAACGCCAGTTTTCTTAGGTACAGAAGTCGAAATATTTCAGCAAAGCGATACCATACCCTCTTCCCGGATAACAGGCGGCGGAGGAGAATGAAAACAGTTACGCCGAGCAGCAGCGCACACTTTACAAAAGAATGGTATATCAGAGCCATTCCGCATCAGCATCAGCCGGCAACCAGTTAACACATTCCAAATGATAAAAATGACCGCATTTCGCGCACTGCACTTTAGGTTGTGTGCGTTCCATTTTTTGGCCACAAACACACGGCATGTTTTTACACGTTATCCAAATAAGAGTCACTGGTTGTTCATCATTTATTGGACCATGAAAGATGAAAGTAGTACCAAAAAAATAAGTAAGGAGCTAGTAAAAAACACGTCCGCACAGTACGACAGTCGAAGTAATTTTTTACTTTACCAAAGCCATAAACAGACATTCATCGATTTCTTTTATTTGGCGAAAAGTAAATAGTATTTCCGGCATAAATACAAAGAGGAAAATTTCATTTATAAAAGCGGATAATACACTCTCTGAGCATAAAAAAATAGCAGATCATTTTGAAAGAATCCAGGCTAGTTACTCGTCAGATTCCAAGTTCTCACGTCATTTTACAAATCACAAATATAATGCCCAATCTTTACTCGTCACAGAAGCCTCTAATAGTCAGGCGAAACTTATAGATGAAAAAGTAACAATGCCAGAACTGAACGCTAGCCTGAACAAAGTGAAAGGAAAAACACCAGGCGCAGAACGAATATCGTATCAAATGCTAAAGTTCTTAACCTAACAAGGTAAAAAAAATCTTCTTCACGATATATAGTAGAGTATTTTATACAGGAATCATTCCTTAGGCATGGAAAATAGCAACCGTAATACCTATACCCAAAACCAACTCCAATATAGGCGAAGTTAGGTCGTATCGTCAAATTTCTTTTATTTCTCGTCTTTCAAAGCTTGTTGAAAAAATAATATTGCAGTGAATCAAGTTAGCTCCAAGCAAGGCTGCGCTGATGCGTTGCTTTATATTGACTTTCTCTCCATCAAAACCCTCGCAACCACTTAACAATCCTGTCAAAGAAATGGGGAATCGTACCAAAATTTGTTAAATTTGTAAAGGCTTTTTTATCAAGTCGGAAGTTTGATCAGTTTCAGTCATATCTATTTCAAAAAAGCCATATTCACGTTAATACTCTCTTGTATCTAACAAAGCCTTAAGATCGACTCTGTCTTTGCTTGTTCGGGCGCAGTCCCAAATCAATTTTGAACATTTTTAAACCTCAATATCACGCCGTGGCACTAGCCAGCTGCAAAGCAGGATTTCGAACGAACAACTCCAATCAATACCATCCAGGCAGATTGTGGTCTTCCTCATATCGAAAAAAGGGTAACTTAAGCAGAGACGAAACTTCTTATAAAACTAAGTTTAAAAAATAATAATAATAATAGTAGTACTTTTGGCTTAACTTGCTGGTATTTGTCTGCATCAAAATAACTATTCAAAAGTCATAAGGAGGAGGAGGGCCTTGGCCTGTGCTACCTAGTTATATATCTGTATATATATATATACATATATTAGGGTGGCCCTTAGCTATATGAAACTTTTTTAATTTCCAAAATAGTTGGCTCCCATGAGCTAATTTTATTTCTATCAACATAAAAATATGCTGAAAATTTCATATCAATCGGATCATTCTAAGATGACCCCCAACGACTTGGAAGTTTGAAGTTTATGTATACGTGACATCTAAATACTTATAATTTATACTAATGAGAAATTACAAATTAGATTATTCTAAAAATAAATGTGAGAATTTTTATCTATGGAAATAAGTATTTAAAGCTTTAATTGTTCAACGAAGTCCATTTTCGACTTTTTAATATTGATATCGCTCATTTGCGGCAAGAGAACGATGCCGAGAAAATTGCATTTACAGTTTTCGATTTGTCTTCGCTTGTACAAAAAATAACGGCATATTCTGTTTTGCTACAGCTGAAACTGGTGTTGCTCTGGTTGCTTGCATGTCTTTTGTTTTCGCATTGAGATTGTGTCCATTATTTTACAGTTATTTTTTTGTTTGTTTTGTTTTGTTTCACAGTTCGTACCTCAGTCCATTGGTATACTCTAATATAGACAGTCAAGTGAATTTTAGTGAGAACAAATTATTTGAATTTTATTATTGTTTCAATATAATGTCGATGCTTAGAAAAAATTGTTCAATTTCTTTTGTTGGTTCGCTAACTAACCAAATTGTTGGTGCTAAATTACCGTCATATCGGCAAGTTCTACGTGTTTTTTTTATAATATTAGAATTGTAAAGCTGATGACTAAAGAAAGTGTCGATTTGACAATACAAGAATAAACAGTTTTTTGGGAAAAAGCACGCATACCAACCAGAAGAAGAGACCACTGCATTGAAAAACTGTTGAAGGTATACGACCAATGGAAGGGACTGCAAAAACATTTAAACAGAACTGTAGTGCGTTTCGGTAACCCATTTCGATCGATGTTCTCGACTCAAATTCTCGATTTGACGTCACTCTCACTCAATGTGTTTCTGTAAAATAATTACTCGATTCAATCGATAGTCAGCTGATATGTTCCATTCCATTTCAGTAGGAATGCTCGATTGAATGTGTTTCTGTAACCAAATTGAATGAAATACTGTCGATTGGTTTTCTCACTTCCATTTGAGGTGATGACAAAAAAATTTTTCGTTAAATTCAAAATGGAATTAGTTCAATTTAAAGCAAATGTAAGTATATTTTTGTTAATATATTATATATGAATAGTTAAAAAAGATTTGATGCATTTTCTTTACAGAGAAGTACGTCGGGGCGTGTTACGAATGGCCAAAAGAGGCGGTTACTGCACTTAATGCAGCTGCCGTTGCTGCTGAATTAAATGCATTGGGAGGGTCCCACAAGTCCCCTAATCAGTGGAAAAAGGTAAAACTAAAATATTCTTGTGTATAGCATTACAATTTACATATGTGTGTTGGTTTTATTTAGTGTTGGATAGACTGGAAATCAGCAGTCAAGAAGCTGCACAATGCCCACAGAGCGTTCGCCAGACGTACTGGAAACCTGCCGTTGCCGTCCAAAACCGTTGGATGCCATGGACCGGGAAATTCTGGAGTTTTTTTCCAGCGACATGGTGGACGGTGATGGGCTCACTCCCGAAATTGGTTTGTCGGTGAGTAACGTCTGTCAAAATTTAAAGTTGTGATTAGAAATGTGATAATAAAATTGGTGTATATTGCAGACAACTGCTGAAATGGTCGATGTCACCATTGAGGATGAGGGTGATGCTACTGCCAACATTGGGTTGAACGTAAGTAACATATTACAAAACTAAAAACTAAGCTATTTCGTGATCCGTTCGGAATTCTAGGCAAACGCGGACAGTTTGGACATCTTCGAAGTGGAGGCACTTGAAGAGGTTGCAATGGGGCAGGTGCTTGAGGTTGTGCCAAACAAACAGCAACCCAAACAGCGCACAAACCAAAGCTGTGTGGAAGAGGCGAGCAGTCTCATTGAAAATCACCATGCGCAGCTGAAAGAGATTTTGGAGAGACAACACAAGGAGCACATGGGTGTTTTAAATGGAATTCACGATACACTGAGAGCTCTGCTGGAAACCATGACGGGAGGTAACAATTTGCGATAAAATTTGTACGTTCTTTAAATCTCATAAATATTCCTTTTCTTCTAGCGACTGTTGCATAAGGAGTAGGCACAGCAAAATATTCATATTTTCTAAATATTATATTCTTCTCTGAATATAATCGTTATTTTTTAGTTTTATAACTTAATTTTTAATTTAAAATGATATTGACATTACTTTTATATTAATGGGCATTTTGTTATTATTTTTTAAAACATCTACAGCCGTAGTCACATAAATTGCACACTTTTTTACATTATTTACACTTTTTAAATCTTTCCATTCGTTGTTTTCCAAAATATTGTAATTTCTCTATATTGTTCACACTATTTTCCTTTCATTAATTTATTCAAAAACAATTGTCTATTTTTTCACACTATTTTGTTGTTAGGAAAAGGATTTCTTTTTTTTTTTAAATAGTTGTTATTTCTATTATATATTCATAATATTAAAAAATAGTAACAAAATGCCCATTAATACAAAATTAATGTCAATATCATTTTTAATAATGCAGTGTATATATAGTCATAATAAAAAAATAGATATAAGCATTTTTTTAAGGCTTTGAAGTAAAGCTTCTTTATTTATAGAATAAATGAATTAAGAATGGTTTTAAAAAACTTTCATTAGTATTATTAACGCCTATATTTTCTACTTTGTAGAACATAGACCATTGGATATAAAATTATGTATGCAAAAGTGATTTACATAATATTAGATTGGCATGTATAATATGTAGGTACATAACTTGAGCAGTAAATATGTATATACATATATCGGGTTGGGGCCAAAGCTTTGCGTATGTACACCAATAGCAGTAGCTGCTTCAAACGGGGTTACATAGTCGCGCTCCAATTGTTGTTGCATTGAAATCTATTCCCGGAAGGACAGTAATGTTCACTACAATCGACTGTGGAAGCATTTGTATGCATCAATTACGAGTGTTGGAAATAAATGTTCCACTTTTTACCGATGCACCTGAAGATTCAGTTAAATTATAACAAAATGATTGAATATTAAAAAGAATATAAAACAAAAATATTATAAAAAATAAAGAGTTAAACATAATTTGCAAACAGTATCATTTGGAGTGTTCCTCATATTTTTCTGAACACCACTGTATGTGAATTAACTACAAAAGTGGTTTCTTAAAATAGTATTTCGTATAGCTCTCCTTCATTTAAAATGTTAAGTAATGAACCATTGTCTCCATGCGGAGAATTTTCAAGTGGATCAACTTCAGGAAGTGGAAAATTATATCTCTTTCGAATATTATGTAGCGTACAGCATGCATTAATTATTGATCGAATGAGGGGTTCACCATTAGGCCACGGTCTTGGGAAAGGCACCCAAATAATTTTTTTAGAACTCCATTAAGGCGTTCCACACAATTTCGAGCTCGTGCGTGAGAATCGTTGAAGCTTTGCTGACTAATACTCTCTACATTTCTGAATGGAGTCATTAGCCACGGCTGCAACGGATATCCAGAGTCTCCAAGCAACCATCCTGTGGCCCCATTGGCAGTGTACTCATTCAGCATATGGGACTTTAGTGTACTGCTTTCCCATATGTAGGCGTCGTGCGTACTTTCCCCATATCTTGCAAAGCACGCCAGGATATTTAAATCAAAGTCGTACACTAATTGCACATTTTTGGAAAAGTATCCTTTTCGATTAATGTAGCAGTGTTCTACTGCAAGTGGTGGTTTCTTAATTTTGACGTGAGTGCAGTCAATCGCTCCTAAGATGCCAGGAAATCCAGTAGCAGTGAAGAACCTGGAAGTGAACATAAACATAAGCCAGCTATAAATAACCATTAATCTTCAAGATTATAACACTTCACTTGCCGTTGCTTCACAATATTCTGCTGCTCTAAGGTAGTTGGAAAAATGATGTAACGTTGCGCCATATGATTTTGCAAAATCTCTGTAATTTGATGCACTATGCGGCTTACCATGGTCTTACTTATAGGGCAAACAAAATCCTGACCTACGTCCCTAAGAAATGACCTGTAGCATAGTAATGCAGCGCTACACACAACCAAGTGGAGTTTGGAATAAATGTACTTCTTACTGCTGTGTCCATAAAAGGCTCGATTTCCACAAGGAGTGCCCGTACTGCAGTTCTGCTGAAGCGGAATAACTCAAGAAAACGCGGCTCGGGAATGCTGAATGGATCTGTCGAGTCCCTTAAAGTGCGCCTTTGTATTGGCAACATATTCCTTCTGTCATACCGTATGGCGAGCGTTATTACCAATAAACTCATAGCTGAAACACAATCAATTTTTATTTATTAATAAGAATTAAATATTTGTGCACACATTTCTATAATGCTTACTTTTCTCAATAATAGTTTCTCAAACATGAAGTTGTCAGTTCGATTCGATAGATTTCTTGTCGATTGGCGTTCCATTTTTCTCACTGTTTCATATTTTGTCGACTTATGCTTACAGAAACACTCGTTCTCGATCAATCGACTAATTTGGATCGAATCGAAATGACGTCACTATAATCGAGTATATTGTCGATTCCTTACAGAAACGCACTACTGGAGGCAAAAATATACAAAAAAAGATGCTTTTGAGGGAATGATGGATGATCTTTTTGATATAGGTCATTCAGAAGTCCTAGAAAAAATTAAAAATTAGTAAGATAAAAAGTTTTTGTTGCTTCAGCGCCAAAAAGGAAGACCGGGTGACATGTTAGGTGTTGATAAAAACCAAAGTCTAAAAGAACACAGAGCACTTAAGCGCGCTTCAATGGAAGCAATGAGAAAAAAGATTGATGATGAAAAGCAACAAGAAATTTCGAAGACCTGTTCATTTCTAAGTAATGATTCTACCAGTAGTATCCAAAACCGTGATGAAATTGAAGATTTGGGAATATCCCAGATTACCTTATAACTGGATCAGGCGAAAAAGAAACAGAACCATCCACATCAAAAGTTGCAGCAACTCGCGGTTTCTTGAATTTTTTTTACTCCCAAGCTCTCGGAAATGTTCGATAGATGCAAAATCACGGACAGAAATGCGGTATATATATTAATTGCTGCTGCAGAAGCGTTCGAGCGTGATACGAAAAATCTTATAATAAACCGCACTTCCTTTCAACACATGAGGAAGAAATTTAGCGAAGAGAGACATGCAGAAATCAAACAGCAATTCATACAAAACAACTGCCAAGAATTTGTGTTCTACTGGGATGGAAAGCTGCTTCCAGCATTCACAGGTATAGAAAAGGTTGATAGACTGGCATTTCTAGTAACTTTTGAAGGCAAAGAGCAATTATTGGGAGTTCCTGAGACAGCTTCATCTTCTGGAGAGGAGCAAGCTCTGGCTGTTTTCGAAGCAATAGAAAAATGGGGTATCACCGACAAATTTCAAGCTCTTTGCTGTGATACGACTGCAAGCAACCAGAATAAATGGTGCATGTATTAATCTGGAAAAACTTTTCAATCGTGATCTCGTGTACTTTCCTTCCCGTCATCATATGCTCGAACTAGTTTTGAGAAGCTGTTTTGATTTAATGACGGGTGCAAAATCTGGCCCAGACGTGACACTGTTCAAAAGGTTCCGAGAAGCCTGGGCAAATTTTGACAAAAATGATTATATTACTGGAAGCAATGAAATTACTGAAGATATCCGCTCTACAACTGTTGCTTTCATTGGAAATCAGCTAAATACAGAGAAACAACAGAGGGATGATTACCGGGAACTACTGGAATTAGCCATGATTTTTCTTGGTGGAAAACCGAAAAATGGTATATTTTTTCGAATTCCAGGAGGCCGTAAGTCATGCTCGGTGGATGGCAAATGCAATTTATGCATTTAAAATGTACATGTATCAAAATCAATTTAATTTGTCTGAAAGGGAGAAGAATTTTCTGAAAAGAATATGTATTTTTCAGACCTGTTAAATTTCAAGTACAATTAGTACTCAATACAAATACTTTTTAAAGTACTTATAATGAATACGTAATTGGTTTCTAGCTGAATTGAAATTAGGACTCGGGTACAAGAACTTGTAATTGGAAAATATTTGGAAATACCATCAAGTACTGAAAGTACTCGAAAATACTCGCTAAAAGAATTGCAATCCTTTTCCAAGTACTTCTAAGTAATTGAAAGTAATTGAAAGTACTCGGAAAAGGATTGCAATTCTTTTAGCGAGTATTTTTGAGTACTTTCAGTACTTGATGGTATTTCCAAATATTTTCCAATTACAAGTACTTGTACTCGAGTAGTAAGTGATACAAATGTAATGTACTTGATGTACTACAAACGACACAGGTGACGAACAGCAAGACAACAAGGACCATTTAAAGAAATACATACTAACCGTAGATAATTTTTCTACTTTTGCCAACATGGAATTTGCATCTTTTGCAACACCTGCTACAAGAGGTTTTTTAAAAAGATTTGGAAACAGTCCTGATTTCCCCGAAAAGGACCCTTCAACATGGAGCGTTGATCCTGATTTTAATAGTGGTGAAAGCAAATTCAGGAAGATAGTTGTTGTGAATGATGTTGCAGAAAGAGGAGTGAAACTAATTCAAGATTATAATCAAATCCTCACAAAGAATGAAGAAGAAAAACAATTTTTGTTAAATCTTGTTGCTCAAAATCGAAAATTATATCCAACCGCAACAAAATCTTCCCTGATTGCTAATAAAATATAAATAAATAATGAAAAAAAGTTTTTAAATTTATTTTTAGAATAATCTAATTTATAATTTCGCATTAGTATAATTTTTAAGTAATTACATGTTACGTATACGTAAACTTCAAACTTCAAAGTCGTCGATTGATATGAAATTTTCAGCATATCATTTTTATGTTGATAGAAAAAAAATTAGCTAGTGGGAGCACCACAATTCACACTTTGAAATATAAGGGCCACTCTACTATATATATATTTTGGTTTAAAAATCATGTAAAAAGGACTTAAAACCAATATACGGCTCAGGGGAAAGATACGATATACGACATGAGGTGAGTTTTAATCGGCCTGTGTAGTTTCGGAATAGCCACTAAAGAAGAACTAAAGGGTGGTTAAATTTTAAGGGCCGAGGTTGAATGAGAACCACACCTAAACGTCAAGTTTTTTTCTGCATTTCATTTGACATTTCTCAATTTCAGACTAACTCAATTTGAACATGGAAAGAAACAAAATCGAGCAACGTGTTAAAGTTATTCAGGCTTATATGAAAATGGGCCTTCAAATCAAAATGCATATCGTGAACTTCGTGATTCTTTCGGTCAATTTAATCGTCCAAATGTGCGTACAATCGCGAAAATCGTGCATAAATTTGAGCAAGCCGGGTATGTAGGAGATGTGAAAACACCAGAGCATGCTCGCACTGCTCGTACAGCAGAAAATAACTTCCTCTTCTGTCAGTTAAAAGTAAATTAATCTGATGTTATCGGAAACTACAAAATAACATGTAAGCTCATTACTTACAAACAAAAAATAATTAAATTTAATTAATTAACTAAATGATAAATCTGCACGACATCTGACGTTAACCTCTATGTGTATGCGGATATTTTTTAACATAAAAGTCTGATTCCATATATTGCGAACAATGATTTTCATGATTTTGTTAATAGTTTTTATTAATATTAGTAGCAGGCTTACGAACTGTGTTTTTACTTTTTTGGATTCGCTCTAGTTCTTGAGATAAACGAAACTTAAGAAATTAATGAAAAAAATTATATGACCCAGTTCCAGTTGTATTAATTTAATTATTCCTCAATAAGTTTTGTTATATAAATTATTAAAACAAGTAGTTCGTTGGTTTAAATATTTGATTTCCCTTGCAAGAGAGCAAGGGCAGCCGGTTAAGTCGGGTGAGTTAATACAACTAAACATTAATTCGACGACTTCGCCTAAATACCTGAAAACTCTAACAGTCCCTGCCAGCCGCTGCACGTTATCGACCGCGTGACTTGTAAATGCAACTTGTAAATGGGCCAACAAAGTGGGTATACTAAATACCCCTGTTTTATATGCTTATGGGACAGTCGTGCAAGAAATGAACATTGGATTAGAAAGGACTGGCCGGTGAGTGAAAATATGGAGGTAGGAACAGGAGGTAGGAGCAAATGTGGTTCATGACCAACTGATAACCCGAGAAAAAATCATTCTTCCACCACTTCACATCAAGCTTGGGCTAATGAAACAGTTCATCAAAGCGCTTGATACGACAGGTGACTGTTTCGAATATGTGTGCAAAAAATTTCCAGTCCGTAGTATGGAAAAATTAAAAGCAGGAGTCTTCGATGGTCCTCAAATTCGTACCCTTCTAAAAGACACTGAATTCTTAAACCATATGTCACAAATTGAATCTGAAGCCTGGCTAAGCTTTGTTAATGTAGTAAATAATTTTTTGGGAAATCATAAATCACAAGACTATACAAAACTAGTTGCTGATATGCTTCTCAATTTTCGCAAACTAGGAGCTAAAATGAGCATTAAATTACATTATTTACATAGTCATTTGGACAAATTCCCGGACAATCCAGGCGATTACAGTGAGGAACAAGGTGAACGGTTCCACCAGGACATAAAAATAATGGAAGGAAGATACCAAGGTCGATGGGACGACCACATGATGGCATACTACTGCTGGAACTTAATACGGGATTATCACTTTTATGTTTGATTTATTTACTAATAAAAAAAAACAAAGTTTCTCTTTTTAAGAAGCGAAAGCTTCTTACTTTATTTGTTTGAATCTATCTTAAGACTGACTTAATTACTAAAAACAGTGGTACTTATAATTGATTAAATGTCTACCTTGCATATTCTGTCAGTTAAAGTTGGTAAACAATTCTTTGGAATTGTTTACTTCGATTTGCACCTACCGGAAATACAAATCAGCATTAATAAATTTAATTTAGGAAAAAGGTTCATTGTACTAAGAAGAATGCAAGTTGGCAGAAAGTGCAAGTTGCATATAAGTGCATCGCACTAAAAGTTGGCATGTGCCGGAAATGCTAATTCAGTAATTTTATATTATATTTAAGTTCATATTATATTGAGGGGTTTTGCTATAACACCCCCACCGTTAGATTGAGGCTCCGACGAAATATGCAAGATGGACAGTTTTTTATTTGTTTTATACATAGTAAATATTGTTAACATTATGATGGTAATGACAATTGTTATGTTTGTGCTTACGTTGATAAAATTAGATTTTTTTGTTTGGTATTGTATTTGTTGAATATATTTTGTATGTTCTATTTGTTCTAAGTATAATGATTCTAACTTTAAATTAGGAAAATTATTAGATTTTTCTTTAATTTTTGTTATAATATTAGGTAGAATAAATTGATCGTAAAATTTTAGTTTAACATTACTAAAAGTTTTGTTGATTGCGTTAATTTCACAGTTTTCAAATTTTATTAAAAAATTTCCGCTTATTTTGATATCAATTTTGTTACAATTATGCTCGACTTTGGAATAGAAGTTTTTAAATATTAATATACCAGGAATAATTTCGATTACGACTGATTCGTGTAGAATTTGCATATCGCAGTATGCTTCTTCATAGTTTAATATGCTTGAAATACATTTATCAGATTTTTTAATTAAATTTTTCTTAAGACTATCTTTAACGTCCACATCAAAAATGTTATTTTTCGAATCTAATAACATTTCATAGGCATTCAATATAATTGATTTGTTGTTTAAATTGGGAATTGGCTCAAATATAATTTTCGATAGAATTTCTTTTGAATATTGTGGAATCCGAAGGAATATAACGATATTCTCCTCATGTAAGGCGACGGCTATTTTAATATTTGTGTAACTGTCAAGATCATTTATCAAGTCAAGCTCTGTGTTTGTTAAAATATCCGTGGGAATTATTCCCAATTTGCTAGAGAATATTATCTGTCCAATATCGTCGACATGGTCCCGTAAGAGTGAAATGTCATTGTTTACTTGGTAAATGTGTTCCATGAACGTTATTTCGTCTTCTATTGTCGCTATTTTATTTTGCATAAAATTCTTAAATTTGTTTAAATAACTTCCTATTAGAATTTGTTTTTGGTTTATGTGTTCGGTAATGTTTTGTATCTGCGAAGATATGAAACGGTTGACGAAGGTGAGATTATTAATTTTGTTTGTTAAGGACTCTTCGTTTTTATATAGTGACTTCAGTGAGTTGCTTAGTTCGAGTTCGTCGTCATTGTCCATAGTACCTGCAATAAGCTTTAATCCTTTTCCCAATACGTTTATCAGTCCTCTTTTTTGTTTAAAGTGTGGATTTAAGCTATTTATTTTTCCATTTAACAGTGCAAAATTTTTACCTATGGTGTCTAATAATGTCTTAGTTTCGACCGTGCTCGCGTTAAGTGTTTGTATATTTTCAGAGATTAAATTTAATGTGTCCGTTTAAGTAGTTATATTGACAATGTGAAGGATTTTGTTATATCGATCAATTACTTTTTGTTCTCCTGTTTTGATCGGTATATATCCGTTATTGTTGGTTAAGTCCTGAATGTCGATAGATTGTGCATAGATGGTCGTTAAAAATGCAATCGTCAGAATCCAAAGTGTCATCTAAAATAGTGTATATAATAGTATATGGGTTTTCAATGTTTAGCCTGTATTTTAGGGTTATTTTTGATTTGATATTTTTTATTTTGTTTCACATGTGTTTTATAATATTTTAAACCGTTCTTAGTGTCCTGTATATGTTCGTCATCAATTATACTAGCATCTATTTTCCTATATTTTCTATGGTTCTTACCACCTCTAATTTCTTTTATGAAGTTGGTACCTCCTTGAATATCAACGTCCTTTCTATCCTTATTTAATTTGTTTATGTAATTTTCCTTTTTTTTTAACATTACATCATGGATTTCTTCATATTTGTCTTCGTGGATTTTCCCATTTATAAAGTCGATTGGTTTAGTTTTTGTAGTACTGTGTATAGTGTTATTATAAAAACCTATTATCCTAAAAATTTTTTCTTCTACTGTCTCATGGCGGCTCCTTTCGTTGTGTCTTAAAAGTCGAATGTGTTCATTAATTGTATTGTGTAACCTTTCAATATCTGCATTTGAGGTGTGGTTACTGTTAGATGTGTAATGGATTATAATATTTTCGTCCTTTAGAAATTGTTGCATTGGTATGGCTTTGAAGCCGAGTTCATTGTCAACAATAATTTTTTCGATTTTACCGTAAGTGTTGAGATAAAGTAATAGTTTGGTTTTGAATCCTATAAAATTCCTTCCATTAATTCTATAGGCTACAGCAAATTTTGTAAATTTATCGATTATCGTCATAAAAATTTGTTTTCCTAATGTGTAGAAAACATCAATGTGAACAATTTCGCGGGGTTTAGAGGGCGTTTCGGTAATTTTATAGGGTATTTTAGGAAGTCTTCTATCATATTTCTCTAAATTACAAATTTCGCAGTTATTTATTAATTGTGTTATTCTTAGTTTTAGTTTAGGGTTGTAGATTTGTGTCTTTAGTTCTTCGAAAACGGCCTGTATACCTCTATGGTTTTTATCTAAGTGCTCCTTTTCAATGACTTCAGTTAACTTATCTTCATCTTCTATATCCTCTAATAAGGTAGAACATCTTGTAATTTTGAAATCTCTGCTATTAGAAAATAGTTCCTCGTAAGTGGTCTTAAAAAAGTCGAAAAATGCGTCATCTATGAAAATTGCTTTTAGTTGTGTAGGATTAAAATGGTTTTTAAGTAGGATAATGGTAGTATCTCTATCTAGCTGCTTGATTTGGATGATTTTCCTTGTATTTTTAAAAATGACCTTCTTTTGTGTTCTCATGGATCCTGATGTAATTTTTTTGATAACTATTTGATTCTTGAATAGATTTAGCGGAGCCAAAGTGTCTTTAATTGTCGAAGTGTCGGATTCTAATGTATTTATGTTCATAGGTCCATGCTCAATACGGGATAACGCGTCTGCGTTGCTATTTTTCGTTCCTTTTTTGTATTTTATTTCGTAGTCGAATTCAGATAATTTTAATCGCCATCTGACGAGTTTTGAATTTGGTTCCTTAATGGAAAAAAGCCATGTCAAAGGTTTGTGATCGGTTTCGATTAGAAATTTGCGTCCGAAGAGATATGGTCTGAAATATTTGGTTGCTCAAATAATCGCCAGGAGTTCTTTTTCGATAGTACTGTAATTAATTTCGTGCTCGTTAAGGGTACGACTTGCGTAACAAATGGGATGGTTGTCCTGCGAAAGTACTGCACCTAAAGCGTAGTTACTAGCGTCTGTTGTGAGAGTGAATTTCTTTGTAAAGTCGGGATATGCTAGAATTGGATCGTGAGTTAATAATGTTTTAAGTGTATTAAAGCTTTCTTGATATTGTGGGTCGGAGGTGTTTATTTTTGCATCCTTTTTCAAATACTTAGTCATGGGTTTAGCGATCAAAGAATAGTCCTTTATGAATTTTCTATAATATCCGGTTAAGCCAAGGAATTGCTTTATTTGTTTAGGGGTCTTAGGGATTGGAAAGTTTTTGACATACTCTATTTTTTGCGGGTTCGCCTTTATACCACTGGGTGTCACTATGTGACCAAGGAATTCAGTTTCTCTTTTTAAAAATTCTGATTTATCTAATTGTACCTTAAGATTGGCTTCTTTTAAACGATTAAAAATTTGTTTTATGGAATCGAGGTGTTCCTGTAGAGAGGTAGAAAAAATAATAATATCATCCAAGTAAGTTTATATTATTTTGTTTTAATAACATTAAAATTCTGACTTAGAAGTTAAGTCTATACAGATTTTATGTTGCAAGGTGTTTATGTAAGTGGGGTTAATTTTCTGAATCCACTTGGGATGACAAATACCAGGATTTAAAATTGAATTAGTTGCACCTGTATCTACTATCAATTTTATATGTCCTAGTTTTGTCTTCACCTTTATATATGGAAGTTCTCCGAGGCAATATAACGAAAATTCTCGTTTTCGGCTATTTCGTGTCTGTTTATGTCCGAGGATTTAGATAGTGGAAAGGTCTTGTTTTGTTGAAAGGACTCTCTTTGCATTGGGTTAAATTGTTGCGGAGGATTAGTGGTATAGAGTAAGTTTTCAGTTCCATCTATTTCGTATTTGTTTATATCCATGGGTTCAGGTAATGGAAAGCGATTGTTTTGTTGAAAGGACTCTCTTTGCAAGGGGTTAAATTGTCGTGAGGGATTGTATCGATTTTGATAATTAGGGGTTTGTTGGTTAGAATTAAGATGGTTTTGGGAGTTGTTATTTTACGATAATTTTGTCGATTAAGATTTTCAGGATTGTGTTGATTGAAATTTTGCCTATGGCGTTGGTTATGGTTAAATGGCCTATTTTGTGAATTAGGGTTTTGTGAGTTTTGTTTATTTTGGTAATTAGATTTTGAATGCCTCTGCTCAGATCTAATTTGGGGGAAAAATTGCTGATTATCTACCTTAAGGTGAGCATATCCTGCTTCAAACAGGATATTCATAGCTCCCTCTAAAGTTTCTGGATTTCTACAGGCCAGGATTGTCTTCATTGGCTCTGGAATTTTGGATTTGAAAACTTTAAGGGCTGTACGGCAATTATTTTGAGCTACGGCGTTCGCTGCTTCTTGACCTTGTCCGATGACGAATAGTGTTAAGACGTCGGAGTTTGTTTTTGATTTCGTCGTAGAAGTCTAGGCTAGTAGTCTTGAAAGTAGTTGCTCTGAGTAGGTCAAACAGGTCATCACAGCTTAGTCTGTCGCCGAAATTGTTTTGAAGTACCGTCCTTATGCTATGCCATGAAACTGCTTGGCAATTGATTTCTATTATTTCTCTAGCCTTTCCTTTCAGTTTACTTTTAATTATATCAGAAAAGATTGCTTGAGATAGCTCGTCGTACGTTTGTAATATTGGGTGGACTCTGTCAATTAAATTAATAAAAGTCCGTAGGTCGCTAGGGTCGCCATTATATTCGGGTAGGCTTGATAAATATTTAAGAGGATCAAAATTTATCTGAGCCATTTTTATGTCTTAATTTGTCTACGTTTAAATAGTTATACAAATAAAGCTATTTTACTACTACCTTAGTGTTGTTGAAGGCTGCAATTCGGGTACGCTGTCCTCTGCTTGCGGGGTTGTTGTTAAAAAGGTGGTGGTTCCTTTCTCCACTTAATGCTGCTGAACACTGCTGTATGGGTATGCTGTATCGTAGGTTGTTATGTTATCGTTGTTGAAAATGTGACGGTTCCTTCGTCCACTAAGCTTTTTGTTTTAATTTGTGACAAAGTCTTCCTTTTTTTTCTTTCACCGAAAGGTCTTTATTAGAACTAGGACTATCTTTCGTCCATTCAGGTTTTTACACTAAAATTTTGATCTTAGGACAATCTTTTTGACCTTCTCTCCGCGTTTTTTTTTTTCTTGAGTCCACAAAATTTTAGCTATGGTTGTGATATTCACAATATTTCGCGCGAGCAATATAACTGTTAAGAGTTCTTCCTTTTTTTAAATTGTGGCAATCTTTTGCTCACAAGAGTTATTTAAAATCTTTTTTTTTCACGATTGAGGGCAATCTTTTGCCAGTCACAGTTGTTAAAGTTTTTTTCTATTTTGGTAATCTTTTTTCGCGATTTTATGGAAAAAGTGGTACTGTGTGCAGCAATCTTTCACTGACTCACTTCTACTTCACTTTTTTCTTTATGTCCACTTCGCGAAAGTTCGTTCTTAATACCGCACTAAGAATTAAAATTCACTTATCTTTTCTTTCTTTATGTTGGATAGGATAATTGCGGTATCCTACCGACTGCGCCACTTTTATGTTTGATTTATTTACTAATAAAAAAAAACAAAGTTTCTCTTTTTAAGAAGAGAAAGCTTCTTACTTTATTTGTTTGAATCTATCTTAAAACTGACTTAATTACTAAAAACAGTGGTACTTATAATTGATTAAATGTCTACCTTGCATATTCTGTCAGTTAAAGTTGGTAAACAATTCTTTGGAATTGTTTACTTCGATTTGCACCTACCGGAAATGCAAATCAGCATTAATAAATTTAATTTAGGAAAAAGGTTCATTGTACTAAGAAGAATGCAAGTTGGCAGAAAGTGCAAGTTGCATATAAGTGCATCGCACTAAAAGTTGGCATGTGCCGGAAATGCTAATTCAGTAATTTTATATTATATTTAAGTTCATATTATATTGAGGGGTTTTGCTATAACAATTATCCTGAGCAACGACATCATAGGAGGTCCTACAGAAAAAGTGGTTTGTAATTTTTTTTTAAACTAATTAATGAAAAGAATATATTTTTTTATTTTTGTATTATTTTTATACAGGCGCGCAATAAAAATATAATTTAAATCCATATTGGTATTTTTAATTAGGTTTTTTTCGTGAAATATTTAAAAGTCTTTATCTGAAAAACTAGAGCCAATTCGACAAAACTGATATTATTTTCGTAATCAGCGCCCCCAAATTGCCCTAAATCGACTTAAAAATCTCCGACCGCAAAATTTTGTTTCGCAGTGTTATCAATAATAATTTCAAAAGTAACTCCAACAGGCGAGAGGTAATAATCATTTCTCCAATTTCTGAGACAAGCCTCTTGGAGTGTATTTTGAATACACAAGTTTGGATGATAATTTAATCTTTTAACAAAATTTGACATGCATTTAATAATATATTTGGTAAAAGGTAAAACATTTGCAGCCTTATATATAACGTTATTAAAATATCTTCTGTTACGTTGTCTACAGTTCTTTCTTACGCAATAACGAAAAATTTTTCTTTCAAGAATTTCAATTTTTTTTGCCAGTGAAGGTGAAAACGTGAACCATATGGGAATAGCATAACACAAAATAGGTCTAAGAGAAACCTTATATATAAGAATTTTAGTTTTTTTGCTTAAATGAGAATTCTTCAGAATGTTAGCCAAATAACCAAATCTACCAAAAGTTTTGGTAATCATTAATTTCGCATGATCGTTAAATTTATGCAAATTATTGAAATTAACTCCTAAATATTTCATTTTTTTTTTAAATTAGGTTTTTGCTTATTTGTGAAACATTCCTTGGACCTTTTCCAGCAGGATTTCGGATGCAGATGGCTACAATTTTCGCAGTATTAATGCTTATACCCCATTGGGAGTAAAAATGTACAATCTTTTCCAAATGAGCCTCCACTACAGATAATGCCAACAATGGCGATTTATCATAAGCATATACTAATGCATCTTTAGCGTAGAGAATACTTATAGAATTATTAAATGTATGTGGGAAATCATGTAAAAACAAGTTAAGGAGAAAAGGAGCCAAAATAGACCCTTGAGGAACTCCACTAAAAATATTTCCTGGATTAGATAAGTCCTTATTTATAAGGACGCAAAGTTTTCTGTCTTCCAAAAAACTAGAAATAATTTGTATTAAAAAAGGCATAAAACCTAAATTTTTTAACTTATAAACAATTCCTTTGTGAGAAACTCTATCAAAGGCCTTTTCTACATCTAAGGAAACCGCTATAGTGCAGATTTTTTTTCTAAATTTACAATAATGTCACTAGAGAACTTAAATAGTGCATCAAGCGTAGAATGTTCCTTCACGAAACCAAATTGAAAATCTGAAAGAAATTTACAATCATGAAAGCAATCAATCTTTATCATAAATATTTTTTCTAACAATTTGCCTAAATTGGACAAAAGTGATATTGGTCTGAAATGTTTTGGATCCAATGCTGCTGTGGATTTCTTAATAGGTACAATTTTTGCAATCTTCCAGCTAGTCGGAAAGTAGCCATTATTTAAGCAGTTATTAAACAAAATTGTTAATAATTCCAAACATGAAGATGGTAACCTTTTAATCAGTGAATTCGAAATAAAGTCTGGACCCACAGAATTTTTTGAGTTCAAATTTTTTATAACTCCCAATAATGGATCGGGGCAGATGAGCATATCAGAACCAGAAGAATTTAGAGCATCTGAACAATCATTGAATGCGATAGTAAAATGTTCATCAGTAGTATGCCTTTGTGAATCTACCGATTGCATTGCAGGAGGAATATTTTCTAAGAAAATACCTTCGTAAAAATTTTTAAACCCTTCAGCTATATCCTTAGTATCAGTTAATAGCACACCATTAATAGCAATTTTTTCGCAAAAGGCATTCGATTTTATTTTAGAAAGCTTGTATATCCTACGAAACGCATTTGGACCAGTATTTATGTTCTCCAACAATTTACCAAACTGTTCCGCACGAGCCTTAAGGATATTTTCTTTTATAAGATCTTTAATAAGGGAGATCTGAGTTGACAAAAGCCTATATGCTGGGGATGACCTATCATAACTAGATAAAAATAATCTTCTCAAATAATTCTGCCATAGATGTTTAATTCTTACAAGTTTTTCGATTAGATAATCGAAATAAGGAGAATATATTCTTTTCTTGGAAATAATAGAATTTTTGTCTTTTGCGTATAAAATAGCCTCTGAGACTATATTTATATTATGATTTATTTCAAAATTAGATAAATTCCTATTTGAAGGGGGCATAATATTTGACACAATATCCCTCAAATCCTTCGTGAAGTTTTTCCAATTAGTAATGAGAAATGAATTGCCGGTACTTAATGACTTAACCAGAAAATTTATTTGAGAAAGTTGTAGATCAAGAATAAGCGGGAAATGATGGGAAAAGGTTGGACCCAATGAAATTTTGAAGTTGCCATTGATTAGGTCAATAATATGAGACGAAACTAAGAAGTGATCCAGATGAGACGCACCATTTAAGAATGTGGGATCTCTATCACATAATCTAGTAAAACTGAATGTCGTGTTTTGCATCCAATTGAGTAGACTTTTACCATTCAAGTTATCACTAATATCACCCCAAGTAACATTCTTGGCATTCAGATCACCACCCAATATGGAGCCAAAGTAGCGAGATGAAAACTATGCAATAATCTCTAATTACGAGAAAAAACATTAACATCATAATTTGACGGGAAATAAACGCTACAGATTAAAAACTCTTCAATGACAAAATCATGTAATATTTTAACTTTAACTGAAATGTTGGGAATTGATAAATTTGATTTAATGTTTCTTTAATTACAATCGCGACACCTTGTTCCCCATCATATTTGTGCAAAACATAATATCTTAAATAAATAGAATTTTAAGAACTAAGATGAGTTTCTTGTAAAAGGCCAATATCTACGTTATATCTATCAAGAAAATACTGAAGTTCTAATACGCTACCCCGATCAATCAGGGAGCCAACGTTAAAAGATATAATTTTAAAATTTTTAATAACCATATTGTTTCTGCACCTGTTCCAACAAACTTGTACATTGTTTCATAGCTTCCGCTTTGGGCAGTGATTTGAAATTCTGCAAAAAAACCAGCAATTTTTTCCTCAAGAGAAACCTCTTTTTCCAAAAGTTTCTTTGCAACTAACAGAATCTGCTCAATAAGGTTTGACTTTCGACCATCGCTGCCAAAAGTATTACGAGCTTCGCTCGCATTAAATTACTTGCAAATATTTTACTTTTTACATAATTAGAGCTGTTGATTACAGCGTGGTTAATGAATTTGATCGCATTTGACGCATCGGTATTGTCAGTTACAATTGGAAGCCATATGCCCCCAATGCTGGCAATTTCTGCATTGCACTTCTTTTTTGGTGTTTTTAGGGTTTTCCCAGGTGACTGTCTGGTAATTTAAAATTTAAAACTCTTATCTTTGTTATTTGTACTGGCGAAACTCCTTGACGTTAAGCTCACTTTTAATATCATCCAAAACTACACGTGAAAGTAGGCTTCTTAAAACTAAATTTATCCGTATATTCTCTTTTGGTGTAAACGAATAAAAGTCAATTTTTCTGCAACTGCATAAATTCGGTGTGGAGTGCAATCTCTTTAAACAATAACACTGCGTAACAAAAATTAAAAAAAACCTGCGGTCATGATTTTGTTAATAGTTTTTATTAACATTAGTAGCAGGCTTACGAACTGTGTTTTTACTTTTTTTGGATTGGCTCTAGTTCTTGAGATAAACGAAACTTAAGAAATTAATGAAAAAAAATTATATGACCCAGTTCCAGTTGTATTAATTTAATTATCCCTCAAAAAGTTTTGTTTTTTTAAATTATTAAAACAAGTAGTTCGTTGGTTTAAATATTTTATTTCCCTTGCAAGAGAACAAGGGCAGCCGGTTAAGTCGGGTGAGTTAATACTACCTCCTTCTCTACAACCTGGTGTTGCTATTACAGCCTTTAGGAACAGAGAGCAACACCTTCTGCGTTACTTGACCAAAGAAGACAATCTTGTATATTGTAACAATATTTCTGGACTCTTGAGTGCTATGACCATTCCCGAATATAATCCCGAACATTGGAGGCTTTTTATAGATAGCTCAAAAAGAAGTCTGAAATGTGTGTTGCTACACAATGAGAATAAACTTGCTTCGGTTCCAATCGGTCATAGAACCAAACTAAAAGAAGAATACGAAACGGTAAAAATTGTTTTAGCAAAGATTTTGTATGCACAACATAAGTGGTCAGTATGCGTAGACTTGAAGATGGTGAATTTTTTATTGGGCCAACAAAGTGGGTATACTAAATACCCCTGTTTTATATGTTTATGGGACAGTCGTGCAAGAAATGAACATTGGATTAGAAAGGACTGGCCGGTGAGAGAAAATATGGAGGTAGGAACAGCAAATTTTTGGGAAATCATATATCACCAGACTATACAAAACTAGTTGCTGATATGTTTCTCAATTTTCGCAACCTAGGAGCTAAAATGAGCACTAAATTACATTATTTACATAGTCATTTGGACAAATTCCCGGACAGGCGATTACAGTGAGGAACAAGATGAACGGTTCCATCAGGACATAAAAATAATGGAAGAAAGATACCAAGGTCGATGGGACGACCACATGATGGCATACTACTGCTGGAACTTAATACGGGATTATCCTGAGCAACGACATCATAGGAGGTCCTACAGAAAAAGTGTTTTGTAATTTTTTTTAAAACTAATTAATGAAAATAATATATTTTTTTTATTTTTGTATTATTTTTATACAGGCGCGCAATAAAAATATAATTTAAATCCATATTGGTATTTTTAATTAGGATTTTTCGTGAAATATTTAAAAGTCTTTATCTGAAAAACTAGAGCCAATTCGACAAAACTGATATTATTTTCGTAATCAGCGCCCCCAAATTACCCTAAATCGACTTAAAAATCTCCGACCGCAAGATTTTGTTCCGCAGTGTAATTTAAACTTATTTTTATTCAGATTCAGCAGTTTAAAGTCTACAGAGACTTTGCTCTCAGCTGACTAATTAAATGACCATTTACATTCACAGACTTTTGAAGTGTATTGGAATTGCTTTCAGAATGGTTAGTTTCAATTTCATTGGTATTCTCTATTTCGGAAACAATATCAAGATCAGCCAGTAATGCAAATTTATTCCCACGCAGAAGATTGCGATGCTCGCTCCCATTTGTTGTATTCACTGGATCTCCCATTGTGAGCTTTTATTTTTTATTGCTGCTAGAGTGATTCTCATTTATTGGAAGAGAGCTCGAATTTTTTTTTTTGGCAGTACCTCACTGTACCGCTGATAACATTGAAGGTCTTAGCACCAGCAATTTTTGTAAACGTTCACTTTGTTGTTGTTGCTTATTATTAAGTTCCTCAACGTCATTGTCATTTTCCATTATTCAAGATTTCCAAGGCTCAGCCTTTCCAGAGGAAAAAGCTGACCCCACACACAAAAAAAAATAAACAACTTTTAGTTTCGCAGTTATTAGAGCAAAACTATGAAAAATAAATCACTTCAAATCAGCGACTGAATTAAAGCAAATGCGAAGCACAGTCAGAACCAATACACCCGCTCAGAACAGAAAACACGTGTGTACTTATAGGCGGTCGCAATCAGACTCCTCGAGTTGTTGATGTATTGTTGAACTTTTGCAATGTATTTGTACCAATGCTCGGGGTGATCCTGCGACAGCTTTGCCAGCATAGGTATGATGATTCTATGTATTCGCTCCACCTCATCATTTCCTCTTGGCACTTCAGTCGCAATGAGCAAATTTTGGATTTGATTTTTCTTACAATAATCCTCAACGACGTGCGATGAAAAGACAGAACATCTATCCGAAATAGTTCTTTTTGGATTTCCAAACATAGCTTTCTGTTTCATCAATCGATCTATCACCGCCGCAGCACACGTATCTTTCGTTGGGTAGAGCCACACAAACCTTGAAAACCCATCTAAAACTACCAGGATGTAATTGTACTGTTTCCGCGTCATGGTAAGTGGGCCAGCATGATCTACATGAAGTGTCGAAAGACGCTTATTCTCTTTATGTTGACTACAACACTTTTGATAATTTCAGCCACTTTGGTTTCCAGTCGAGGTATGTAAAAATCCTTCTCAATACAATCCTTAATTTTTTTCACCGAAAAATATCCCTGACTATATGCAATCTCAATTACCTCTTTCTGCAACTGTCGAGCTGGGTTTTTGTAGAGAATACCATTATGCATGTAAAAATCTACGCCTTCGTCCACATATCTTTAATCTGTGCTTCTTTAAGTCGGTGTCTTAATGAGTCTTCCATCATCATATACGAAATTATGCTAAGAGCGTCCACATGCCTCATCTGCGTTCCTCGTCGGTTATATAGTCATAGTCCTGGAGATACATCTTGCAACGCGTAGAGGTGCATCCTTCTTCTGTAACGTCATTGTGAAAGCGTTGCAGTCTTTATACCCAACACATACATACGCCAATTTTTTAACGCTTCGCCTGTGGCTAGTACCTCCAGCTCATAACAGTGGTACTTCTGTTCAGCAGGCTTTGTTTTGCGAGTCATAAATTGAACCGGGTGAAATTGTTGATCTTCGGTGTTCTTTTGGAGCTCCGTAACCATACATAGAGGTATCTGTATAAATCTTTGTCATTGATTTGGGATTAAACATTGCTAAAACTGATGCTTGAATAAGATCTGTCTTCAGTTGCTGGAACGCAATTAAATGTTCATCGCATTACAAACTCCGCGTCTTTGTTTAACATGGGGTTTCGATATTAAGGCGCAATTTTTAATAAAGCGGCGCAAATAAAACATTAAGCCTAAAAATCTTTGCAATGCCTTCTCAGTCTGCGGTAATGGAAAATTTTCCACAGCTTTCGTTTTATCTTCACTCGGTCTAATAGTCGCATTCTCTACCGTATACCTTAAAAACTGTATCGTCTTCTTAAGAAATTGGCATTTTCAGTCCCTTATCAGATGCTAACTTCAATATATTTCCCAACTTCTCCAGAGCTTATTATTCAGTTATCGCTGGGATTTTTAAATCATCCATATACACAATTACAGCGGGGAATTGCATAGACCAAACGGCACGTACTGAAATTCGTATTGACCGCATGAGTGGCAAACGCTGTGTATTTTCAAGAACTCTCATCTACATGAATATGCTCGCTTCTCTAAGCCTTTCAAGCGCGTCGTCAGTTAAAGTCATAGGGAAGTTTTCCCATATAATTTTCAAGTCAAGTTAGTGCAAATAACAGCAAAGCCGCTTTGTGCCATTTTTCTTTGATACGAGTACGACAGCCGAAGCATAATTCGAGCAACTAGGACGTATTATACCTTCTTCTAACCACTGGGGGGCTTGTTTATCTTTGATTTGTTGCTCCAAATAGGACACTCTACGAGATGGTTGGTAAACCGGAACTTCGCCAATAAGAATTATTTTCATGTTCACTGGTGGGCTATCATCTTTTTTGGTTTTTATTGTTCAATCATCCGTTTCACCGCACTTGCCGATTTGGGTTAAATCATAATCTCACTCTTCATAGTCAATATTAAAACATGAATTTGAAAGAATATTTGTCATCAAATCATCACTAGCCGTAACTTGTACGATATCCTTCGGTAGCATTTCTTCTGCTGTCACATCATCATTAACCAGCTTAGCCACTCTTTCTCGGATTTCAACGCCATTGTTACGCACTACCATATCAAAATGTTTGAATATGGAATTACCAAGGATCACCTCGAAGCTGATATCATCTGTCTCTACTACATGGAACGTCAGGCTAACAACACTCTTGTCAATTAGTACCTCTGCCTCAAAACTTCCCATCGTTGATATTTTGGCTGCCTCGATACCAAGAGGTGTCGTTGTTCCGGGGTCAACTTTATAGATTTGGCCAACCTATTATAAGTGTCACACCTCATTTGACACAAATTAGAACTTGTATCGATTAACGCAGATACTTTGACGCTACCGATTGTTAACTTTTTAAGTTTTAAATGTGGGGTTGAAAATTCACCAATGGAATTTACGTGACCCTGGTCCTTCTTACTTTACACCCAAAAGATCTACTCTCCATCAGTAAACACTTAAAACATTTGAATTGATTTTTCGGGCAAACTCTTGCTATGTGCGACAAGTCACCACATTTATAGCATCCCCTTTCGGTTCTTGACGGCGCCGAGGAATTGGAATTTGCTGGTTTGAATTTATTGTATGCTTCTGTCATCTTACCCGTCTTCTCCCTGTGAAGAACGGATTCACCCAATGTCGTTGTCGTCAAACTCATCTAGGGGTAGGCCCAGGAAACGTGCTGTTTCGACAATGTTGGACCAGAGGGAGAGGGGGGTTAGATGAGTGGGTTTGAGAGGGCATGTGAATAGGTGATTGGAATCGTGCAGAAAATCTTCATATGCCGTACATGTGTTGGTATGTCAGTGTTGATTCTGCATAGGTATGAGTTGAGCCTACTACAATATCCAGACCTTAACTGGACCAGAGTGACCCGGGACTCGCGAGGCAGCAGGTACTTCTCATCTGCAATGGCTGGTGGTTGGGCTCCTATTACTGCATTTGCCTGGCGAGAGTAGATGGCGGTGGTGACTGCCTATCTGTGGATATTGCTTTGGACCCACCACGAGCGGTGACACCCAGCAAGGAACTTCTTACTGAGCATGAGCGGAGCACATTGACATTTTGATGGAGATGTTCCTCAGGCGACATCAGCATGCATTCCGCCACCGATCGGAGTGCGGCGTTCTGGTAGGTCTGCAGCTTCATCCACTCCTTCGTCCAGGTGGTAAAGAGGGTCGCCGAGGACTAAGTAGGGGACAACGCCACGTTTCTGCCTGTGAAGAATCGGACAAGGTCGGAGAGATCTCCGCTCACTTTAAAACACAGCCTCTAAATAGTACCGATGATTAACAACCACACAGGTAATTCGCGGTCCACCGTTTCAGGAGAGTTGATGCACTCCACGGAATGACTTACTGTGTAAAACGCCTTTGACAGGTCCAACGCTACCAGGACGGTTCTCTCGCAGGGTGCTGTTGTTGTACTATGCACTTTCCGAAGCCATGTTGATGCTTAGCCGAGCCCAGGTGGTAAGTGTAGTACGAGAGGAGTAGGGCCTCAAGTGTCTGTATCACTGGCGAAAGCAGGGAAATCGGCCGATAGGAGTAACCCTTGTCGGCCGGTTCCCCTGGTTTCAGCAGATTCAGCAGTGAGACCACACTCCAACTTTCTAAATGTCAGGAATGATGAGGGTGGCCATAGACAGATTGTGGATCCTGTAGTGCGATTCACTAACTTTAAACGGTACGAAAATTGTTATTTTTAGCGGCAATATTTGCCGTTTGCACTAACTATTGTGCGATTCACTAACTTATTCTTAACGACACTTAACAGCTGTTTCGTTGTATTTATTCAAAGTAATAAAGAGTGGCATCTCAGTCAAACTAAATGCCAAAATAAGCGAAAAGCACAAAGAGGAATAGAAAAAAAATAAACGAATATAAATTTGAGCGATTTTGTTATATTTCATTAAAGTGAAATAGATATTAGTTTGTTTCAAACTACAAACACTTAAAATTCTTTATATATGTATATTGCAATGATCCATTGTAGCAGAATTCCGGACTCTTCTATGGGTGTTTTGTTAGAATAGTCATCAACTCGACTCCAAGGAATATGCGGAATAACCTGCAAATATGCCATGGTTATCGTTTTCAAACTTCGCGTTGTGCTCCAGCGTATTTAGGATTTACATACATATATTTAATTTTTTTTAATTATAATCATTTATCTATGTACATATATATTAAAACTAAACTATATTTCTGTTTTTATACATGGATCCTTGTAAAAGTTTGCTTTTACCATTTGCATATTAATTGAATAGTAGATGTGGTGGTTGGCATAAGCCTCCTCATGATTCCTTGGTGGCAAAATTGATATGTGCGTGCAATCGACGGCTCCAATACAGCCTCCTACAAAGGGAGACGACGCCGAAGCAAACATTTCTTTAGCAGAATGGCGTTCCACTTGGGTCATAGGAAACCTCACTTTCTGGTGAAACAACGAATCATTGAGTGCATCCGTTACCCGATGAATGCCGGCTTACGGAAAACTGGCTCATGGATATTCTCCATTGTTCACCTACGAGTCGTTGATAGCAACCAGTTGCGAAGAGCCTTAACGCCGCTAGAACCTACCCATATAAAAGTAAAATTTAAAATTGCATACAGGCTTAAAGATTACACGAGCTACCTGTTTCTCAGTTGATATTGCTGTTATTCTGGATCCTCTTATTTGGTTATCAAGCTGATAAATTAGGTATTCAGCCAAGTCTGGAGTTAACCGATACAGTTTTTGAAAGTCTGTTGCATTTAAATGAAAGGGATTGTCCACATCTCGGAGTAAACGTCGATCCACTGTTGGAGCGCTTACTTCTTCATCACCTCGTGATAAATCATATGCCAAATATTTAAACGACATTATTTAATGTTCCTTTTTTAATTACAAGAAAACAAATCACTGAATTTAAAATTTTTCTTTTATTTCAATTGAAATCACGAATTTCACTTTTCTCGATTGAGTTAACAACATAAAATTTGTTGTCGTTTAGTTTTCGGTCATCGACTAGCTAACATCAACAGCTGATTCGGCGAATGCGAAAATCGTTAAAAAATGGCTACTGAATAGCAGGGTCGCTAAAATTTTGGTTAAGTTGAGTTAACCAAACGAATATCTTTAAAATAAGTTAGTGAATCGCACTACTGGTAAGAAACTCAACTCCAAATTTTGTATTATCAACACGCTTAACCTGTCAGGGCCAATGGCCTTGGAGGATTTCGCCTTCCCGATGCCTTCCTTCACCTCGCAATACTGAAAACAAGGAGCGCAACCTTCTGGTCACCTTCCCTCTTCGCATCTCTTCGGCTCTGACGAGGCATGATCCGGGAATGAAATTTCCACTCGGTCGTCGCGCTTCGTCGGGTTAGATAAAGAACTCACGGTGGACCAGAGCTTACCGACATCCATGACTAAGTTGCAGGACTTCAGGTGCTCCTCCCACTTGCTCCGCTTGCTTTGATCTACCAACCTCTGAATCGCCACTTTCAAATCCCTTATATCGGGCGTCGGAGGAGCGAAGGCGGTCACGCTCATTTATTAGAGCAGCCGCTTCTGTCGGGAAATTGGAACGGATCTCGGGGATCCCCCCTGGCGGGATGAAGCGAGCCGCAGTAGAAGCAGCCACCTTGCTGAAGTTTTTTTCGCCTTTGCGAACGTCGGTGGGTGTAGGAAGAGATCTAAATGCATTCTCAGTGAACTCTGCGAACCCGACCCAGTCAGCCTTTTTAAAGTTGATGTAGGTACGGCGGCCCGCAGAGACAAAGTCAGCAGGTCTGTCAATAGAGATGATTATGGGTCTGATGCAAGAGATAACATAGGTCGCCATGTTATGCTATTTATCAGAGCTCCTGCAACTACCCATAATCCTAGTGGAAGCATCATCGTTCATCGTGCAGAATATCGAATCGCCTTTCTGTTCTGCCAAATCATTTCCCCTACGATCAGCTGGTAGGCTTGAGTGCCAGAGATCGTGGTGCGCGATACTAACAATCGGTTTTAACCCCTGAGGAGCGCACTTATGTCAGGGTGATATCCTGCCGGGCAGTAGGTGACAAGGGGTATATAAACGTTAAATATTTCGAGCTCGACATCGCCTGACCGGACAGCTATTCCTTGACATTCTAAGGTAGTGTCTCTGCGGTCGATGTCTTCTTCGATGAGACGATACTGCACAGTGCGATGGGTGATGAACGCTAAGCCGCCACCATTACCTCGCTCGCGATCCTTACGATGCACATTGTAGCCATTGCAACTCAACAAGGCTGAGTTGCTGTGCAATTTCGTTTCTTGAATCGCAGCTACTGACAGGTTATGCCGACTCACGAAGTCGGGTATCTCTTCAATCTTGTCCTGCAGCCCGTTGCAGTTCAGCTGAAGGAGTCTCGCCTGCTTCGGGAGAGTCGCCGCAGAGAGAGGTGGGAGGGTAGGGTGATGTTGTCCACCTGGTCCCTGCTGCACATGCGGTAACACATTAGGCTACCTTAAGATGTTGTTTGGCAACGCTAGTCACCCGACCAGTCGTGAGTGGTGCATAGGGTAGAACACACACGAAAGTGACACCAGCCCTGGCACGAGTTGCTTCTGACTGATGCCGCATTCCAGTATAATCTGGTCTGACACACGGAGCAGACTGTGTGGGGTACCAGGAGCTGCTCGCTAGTCCCCACACGAGGGGCGGAGCTGGGTGGGAGAGGAGGGACCATGTTGTTGTTGTGTGCTGCTTTGAACCGTGGAGGTTCTGCCAGTGCTAGACAACGGTGCATTAGATGTGGCTAAGGGGGTCGTAGAGGCTACATAAATTATGGACCATTCCTTATGGGTCTTTAGGCCTGAGCAGACCTTAAGATGGCTCCATCAGTCACATGAATTACATCTTACCGAAGTGAAGTTCGAATGGCAGATGCAGCAAAAATAGGTTCCTGGTCAAGGGTTTGGCTCGATGCCAGCCCTGAGCAGAAGGATATAAAGCAATCCTGCTGCTAAAAGTTGCTCCAGAGGAGACAGATGACTTATTGCGTAGGCCGATCTAAACAGGGTTAAATCGCCGAAACAACAGTCCTTGGCCAAAACCCGGGTCATTCCGGCACGTAGAACCGATTGTAGTGGGAATGATTACTAACTGCTCTTTCAGCTCCCTTACGGGTTTGGTTGGTAGAGCACAGCCTTGCTAAATTTAGAACCCGGAATACCGTCCATAAAATATTCCAACAAACTTTCTTTATCCAAACGAATTGACTTGCTTATCTCCATCAATGCATTATAGATTCACGGTACGATTCACTCTGCGTCTTATGTCTTTTACCCAATATTTTATGCATGTTCGCTGGCGATAACTTGTTACCGAATTCTTGAGTTAGTGCTAATTTTAAAGAATTCCAATCGCGCAACCAGTTTTGAATTCCCACAAAAATTTTTGACGCACCCCCAAACAACTGTTTGGCGTAAATTAATTTATGTACCTCATTCCAATTTACTATTTCGGCATTATCTTCTATCTGGTCTATCCACATCTATATATCAAACGTACCCGTTCCGTCGAAAGTTAAAAGGCTTTCCTCGATATCTTGAGATGTAAAATGCGCACCGCTTACTGGCGCAATTGGCTCAGGCAGCTTATATACGAGTTCGTATTCATACTGATTTGACTGAAAGTCACCATCTTCATCATCGTCGTCGTCGCCGTCGGCAATCAGGCCTAAATATTTGAGGAGTCTTCCCTGAGTTTCTGTTTACGTCCATTTACCTCTAGTCCCATCTCCCTTAACTTATCTTTTAAAGTCACCACTGGCATTTTTAAAATAGCGTCCGCATAAATTTCATTGGCTCTATTCATTTCTACAAAGTTCTTACGTAGTAGATATATTAAATATGAATAAAATAGTTAAAAATTATATCTTGTTAAATGTATAAACTTAAACACCTTATTAGATTACCTTAGATTACCTTTACCTTGTTTATCTCCTCCTTCATCCTTTTGAAATTTATATATTGGCTTAGTTAAATTTCTTTACTTTAACCTTCATCTGCTTCTCCTGGCTTGTATCTTCTTTCGGCTTCTTGCAATTTAGCTTTTAGTTTAGATCAGTTTCTTTATGTTGTTTGCCCTTCTTTCCGCTTCTTGCAACTGCGCTTATGGTTTATCTTGTTTATCTCCTTTTTATCTGCTTGCAATCTGCTTATGGTTCATCTCAACTTACGAAGTAACGGAAGTGCTTTTGTCGTCACCTTCATTTCTCTGCATCATGCTTTCAACTTAGCTACCGCTGCTACGATGGTATACATACATATACTGCTAGTTTATAATTGCAGCTCAATTTCTCCGGGTCGCTCAAATTTAATCCCGGTTGAGACCCCAATTTGTAGAATTCATACTTTATTGAATAATAGTTACGAGATGAGCTTATAATTAAAATCACTTATATATAGTTAAGTTATATTTTATGATTAATATTAATTCTTCAAACGTTTAATGGTGTACGGTCAGCAGACGATCTACTCTGGTTGGTGCCAAGAAATTAATTCTCCGTCTCAACTCGTTCGTTCTTCGCTTACGTCCCCTTCTTGTTATCTTACGTCCGTCTGTCGATCCCACATATATCCTTAAGCTATAATAGATGTAAGCAACAAACCGTAGATTCTATTGTTATTATTATTAAACTTAAAAACACCAGTTACACCAATATTAGTATTAATTATTGTCAAGTCGATAGCTGAAGTATTAAATTCATCAAATATCACAATAAATTTGAGAGGCTCTAAGTATTATTATGAATATCTGGTTATTTTCTTCGGATATATTCTATCATAGTTCTGTTTTTATTGTTACAGATATACGTAATTCTGTTACAGTCGAATCTGAGGTGCTGTACACAAAGATTGACTTGACCACAACCGTTGCAAGACGGTGGAGAGGATCGGGTGAATATGTGAGTATGTGTAAGACGCGTATGCCCCACACTGCGCGAGTGTATTTGTGTAATATGCCGGACAGACTACAACGTAAGTCATCTATTTTCGTTAAAATTACTTCGCATAAACCAAATACGGCCACACTTGTTATTCCTAATTTATCCTGACAGCTCTACAGCCGTAGGGTTGCTTAGTTTTTTGATTATGTACATTTTTTATATATTTAAATTTTATTGTGATAGTATCTTTTTTAAGTTTAGAGACAGCAGAAATCCAGAAACAGTTTAGTGAAATGCTAGTATATTAAAATGCACCACACTGGAGGTTGTGGGAGAACACATTTTTCGATTATTATAGATCAAATTTAGAGAAGACATTATTTGTTCGTAATTTCGTTCTTGATTCATGATAAAGTACCTCTTTCATATTAGTTTATTAGCAGACTTTACAAGGCCAAATTACTTACTTTCATTGCAACTTGCTCATAAATTAAAAGTTTGGTCTTCAAGTCTTTTTTTGGGAATATTGGTGGATAAATGGCTTTTTTCCGGAGGGGTTTATGTATAGTAGTGATGACGGTAATTATTCCAAACTTTTCGCTTGCTTGTTGACTGTAAGGCGTTTAATAATAATATCCGGTTTATATTTGATTGGAGGTGCTGTGGTATTAATCTTAGTGATCTTAATTTCACGGGGATATCGAAGGAGAATGTTTCTTAGTTCTCATATAGAGTAATTTCGATGTGTCGCAGCAAATAACATGCTTGGCTTTTTGGTTTTTAAACCATTCCACTGCGTCGAGTAGGGCCTCCGTTGTCGCACTAAAAACGGAACACTCTTAGCTGGCATGCATTAGTTTGATGGTGTCGTACTTTTGTATTATCGCCGTCGTTGCTGTTACAGACCCATCTGTATAGTGGAAGAGCCAGCCGGCTGCCTTTTACTCTTCAGTTGTGTTATGCAAAATAGTGGCGTAGGCATTGTTGCGTGTAGATTGCTTTGAAAGGTACATGAGAGTTGTGATGACGCTAGTTTTTCGAAAAAGACATGGTTTTTGTAGTCAGTTGGATTCCTTGAAAGCGGCCACACTTAGCTGTCTTTACTCGTATCATTCGCTATTCTTACTCGTGTCTTGAGTGTTTAATAGCTGAATTTTTCTTTTGATTGTTTCCAAAACCTTTACTAACCATAACCTCCAACTCGGGGGAATTATTTCGCATCGCTTGATCCGGATCTCTATCGGGGCGCAGCAAAAAGAAAGGAAAACTCGAACTACGACCTATGCAAAAAAATGACTTTCCAAATATCGGTTACATAAATCAAAATAATAAAAATCAATGTCCAAACTATTTACTCATGAAAACCAAAATTGAAAATGAAAGTTTTAATATTATAATATTTCAAAAGCAATCTAAAATATAAGCAGCGAAAAAACCTAATAGAATTTCACCCAAAAGAGTCACTGGACTAACTAATCCTCGCAAAAAACTCTGCCCAAACAACTATTCCTAAGAGCCACAATTCTTACCGATCACAACTATATTTTATCCTACTTTGAACTTGGTAAAAGTCTAATTTTTGCACTTAAAAAATATTTGGAAGGTGCATTAACCATTATGTCGCTTCATACGATCAATACTTACGATCTTCCAGAAGAAATAAAAAACTGGATTACTCAACTCCAAGGATGATCAATATATACTGTCCCCAACGGAATACAAAAATTGGCTCGGCCATACGCAAAAATGTTTTAAAAATGAAGAAAAGTGGAAAGTATACGACCCGATTCTATGCGAAAAAGTACAATTTGCGAATTGCAGCAATCATTATAAATGACTGCCGGAGTATAAAAATGAGCGAAATCTTACAGACAAATATTCTAAATAAATATACGTTTAACAAAGCATCCAAAATCATTGATAATTCAACAGCACCCACCGAAAATATTCCCAAAGAAGCTCTTCAACAAGCAATCGAAAAGCATAGAAAAAGAATTGACCAACATCAGACGAACATAATAACTAAATCTTTAGAAAATTTTAAATACAAAAAATACGCTTCATCATACGATCGACTTCCCAACAGTTAATACTCAAAGCACAACTTATCTCCGGAACATAAACAACTTCATAAACTCAACTTTTTCACAAAAGGAAAACCTTTCTGACTTTCATGAAAACCCTTAAAGCTATTCTATCTCATACATATTTATTCGGTTTATATGGCCCTCAATATTCTCCAGTTGAATATTGACGGCTTCCACTACAATCTACATGAACTCCAACAACCAGTCCATCAATTATATTATTATAGCTTTATAGGGAACGCACTTAAAATTGTATCCTAAACGTCTGAGAAACTACGTGGAATAGTGGAATGCAATATTGAAAAATCTAGCCTTGCAAATAATGTTAATAAAGACGCCGAGCTACTAAAAACAATGAGTGTATGAAAAAATCATCTCGTTGTCTCCCTAAAAATAAAATCTGAACGAGCTAAGATATCAAAAACAAATCTCTGGTATATATTCGAAAACAATATTAAATCAGAAAACCGCCTAGGTGAATGTGGCAAAATTTACGTTAGTCAGTTTTATTGAATTTGCAATAACTTTTACATTTTCTGTCCACTTTAAGCGCTTTTGTGCTTCATGTTTTCGTAATGAGATTTCTCTTCAACAATAGACATATGTATTTTTAATTATTATTACAAAGTTTATTCACTAAAAAAATTGAATAAAAGTTAACAACTTTCGAAAAGAGATTTACAGGTATATTCTGCATCGGTAACAAACCTGTAGTTACTGGTAACAAAAGGCTCAATTTTTACGCCCTTTTTGTATTCTGTGCACGCTTATTACCAGTGAATTTTTTCCCCATATTGTTTGGTGGTAACAGCGTAGCGACACATTATATTTTTTTTTACTAAATGAAAAATAACAATGCAATTATTATTTTACAGTAAAAACAAAAGGAGTACTAGCTGCCAGGGCTTACGGCTCGTTGTTTTAATAGACTTATTTTGCTAAAGACGGTCTAGTGAAATTCGATAAAGTTAGCTACTACTGATATACTAATTAATACTGCATTAAGAAATAGGAGTAGGAAAACAAGATAAAAAATAAAATAAGCAGAATGAGAAGTTTAAATTAGGAAATCTATAATTTTTCTGATGTTTTTTGAGAGGATATTCTCAATAAGTCCGACGGAGTTTCGTTGTTTCCTGGTGGAAGTAAAATGCGCGCAGTCATCTAGGAGATGTTTAGCTGATAATGATGCCGAAGAACAGTATGAGCAAGAAGCTGGAGACAACCCTTTTAAAATGTAGGAGTGAGGTATGGTGGTGTGACCAATTCGAAGGCGTATAAAGGCAGTGATATCGTTGGTCCGACATGTAACTGGGTAGCTCGGTTTGGTACCTGTTGTATTAATATGCACATAATAGTGCTGGACGGTATTCCATTTTGCCGTTCCCTGTGTACTCATGTGTTCATTAATCAAACGAATAATGTCCTTGTTGACCATGTAGTCAAACGTGTAAAGTGGTTCCATTGAGGCTTCTTTAGCTTTTTGGTCCGCAAGTTCATTACCTTTTATACCTGTGTTACTCGGAACCCACATAATTTTGATCAGGTTTTTATTTTCTATAATTAAGCGGCGAATACAGGAAACTAGAAAAGATTTGTTGGAAACGTTCAATATACCAGATCTTGTAGATTTGCTATCCGTACATATTATCGTTTTTTTCTTAGTTTTCAATGCCGATACTATTGCGTTGTATATCGCTGCTGCTTCAGCAGTGTATACAGAACAATAGTTAGGCAGATGACCTGCGATAATAGTTCTTTCATCAGAATGTACGACTGCAAAAGTTGTATGATCCGTAGACTTAGAGCCATCAGTGAAAAACATTTCCCATCCGTAATGCTAGTGTTCATTTTTCCGTATTCTGTGAGGCCAAGGAGAAACGACGATCTTTGTATTTGCCATGGAAGCGAGCTGCTGGGAGGCCGGAATTGAGGAAGTGGTGTTAATCCTATTTTTTCGGCGTATTCTAAGCACCTAATAATAACTGACTTGCGATTCGTAACTTTGCTTACATTCGACGCTGTTAAGATGGGGTCAAGCAGCATACTATTGTTGCACATGAGTATTTTTGGAATAAGCCGCATGGTTTTATATTCTACTCTTTCCGGAATACTAGGGAGCCCAGCTTCTGTTAAGATGCAATATGTAGGGGATGTTGGAAAGGCTCGATAGGGGGGAGATACCAATTTTATGTTGCTCCTTGCGCAATGACCATATATAGGTAAACCGTAGTCGATTTTAGAAAGAATCAGAGCTCTTGTAATGTTTAATAAGATGGATGGATCAATAAGACTATGTTTAGAAGATAGATATTTAACAATTTTTAGTCTGGCAGCTATGCTTTTTCTTATGAATAGATCTAGATCTTTAAAAGTAAGACGCTTATCAAAAATAATTCCCAGGAATCGAAGAGTATAAACATTTACAATATTGGTATTTCTAAAGACAATATTTAAGCTATTACATTTTAATTTTCTACAAATATGAAATGATTTGCATTTGCTGAGTGATAGGTTTGCACCCGAACAGTTAGACCACTCGACGATATCGTTCAGAATGTCTACGAATTTCTTCTGTACTACATTCAAATTGGTTAATTTTGAAAATAACAACACATCATCTGCGTACATAATGTGATAGATGTTTTTGTATTTAGATGCTAAGTGGCTAATTTCGTCGAAAGCAATCGTAAATAGGGTCACTGAAAGTGGAGACCCTTGTCGTATACCGTTCTCTAGGTTGAGAAGGCTCGTTATTTACTTTGACTTTGAATTTACGGTTTGTGAGAAACGATTTAATAAAGTTATAGAGTTTATTCCCAAATCTCCATTTCTCTAATTGCCGTAAAACAACATGGATACCGATGCGGTCGAACGCTTTTTCAAAATCCAGGCTTAAAGTGGAGATATGACACCGATTGGATAAGCCACCAAAAGCGAAATTTTCAAAGTAAAAAAGGGCGTCATCAGTTTAATGGTCATGTTTGAAGGCAACCTGATGCGAGCTAATAAGGCGGTTTTTGGAGATATGCCACATTATTCGCCTTGAGATAATTTTTCTAAAACTTTGCTCATGCAACAAATTAGGGATATAGGTCTATATCCAAGTACATCTGTTGAAGAGGTGCTTGTTTTCGGAATAGGCACAATTACAGCGTTCTTCCAGCTTTGTGGGTAAACGGACGTAAGTAGTATCTTATTAAACGGAATAATCAATCTTTGTTTCACGATAAACGGTAGGTGTTTAAGTATTGCATAGGAGATTCTGTCTGGCCCTGGCGTTTACCGGATATTTGAGAGATCGTAGATTCGTGATTCGTATTCTAGGGCAGTTATATCTTCTTCAATTATGATCGTCGACGAGTTTTGCTGATTTTAAATTCTATTGAGAGCTAAATATTTTTCTCTGTTGAATGCATTATTAAAATTGGAGTTATGAGAATAGTTTGCCCACGTCAACGCAAAATGTTCGCCTATTTGTTTCGACTCGAATATTGGACCGTCCCGACCATTATCAAAGTTAATGGAATTTAGGTTGCAGTAGCCAGAAAGCATTTTTATGTCGGACCACACCTTTTTGGGGGTCGGTGTTAGGGGTTATCGCTTCCGTCAACGCTTCAAAACAAGCGCAAGGAAGCTAGCATTTTTTGCGAAAAATTGCATTCGATTTTTTGCATGAAATCGAATTAGCCTCTGTTACCGTCTTTTTATATTCTCTCATTTTTGTTGCTTAGTATTTCTTAGATTTGACAATTCGTTTGACCAGTACGGTACCACTTTTTTGCGTGGTCTATTAGCGGACTGCGGTATAGACAAATGGGCGGCATCTCGTATTATTGTGGTAATATTAGCAGCTTCTTTGTTAATATTACTTGAGGTTGGGAATTTGGCAGCTAACAGAGTTGAAACTTCAAGAAATTTGGACCACGCGGCTTTATCTGTTAAAAATTTTGACTTATAAAAACCTTTATTCGATGTGGGTTTAGCTACTTCTGTAACAACTGGAAAATGGTCACTGCCAGATACACAATGTAGGGTGTTGCTATTTACTTTAGGAGCAATGCTTGAGGAACAAATGGCTAGGTCGACATGAATGAACGTATTATGCGTAGAAAAATTTAAAACAGTTAGATTCTCCGTGAGGATGAAGTCCTCCAGAATCCTTCCTCTTTGATTAGAATCTGGGGAACCCCAGAAAGGAGACCAAGAGTTACAGTCGCCCACTAAAATTACGGGAGTGGAAACAGAATTCAAAATATGTATAAGTTCTCCTAGAGAAAAATTCTGCTGTGGTGGAATGTAAATGCAAATGATAGTTACTTTAAAGCCAATGAAAAGTTCTATTGCTAATGCTGCAATATTTGACTGAATCTGTAACACATTATGTTTAACGTCTTTTCTAATTAAGCAAGCCTTGTTTGTTTGTAGTATGCTGTGGTAGGTTTAGGAAATTGCCCTCGAATTGTTTGAGAACGAATGCATTTTTATTTGCAGCGAGGTGAGTTTCCTGAAGTGCTATGAAATTAGGTGTGAGTTCTCTGATGAGAATTTCTAAGGTTGACGGCAGAGTACACGCTATAAGCGGAGCGAAGATTGAAGCGATAATATTTCTTGCTATAATCAAAGCTATCACATGTCAGAGTGTATGCTAGTAAAAAACAAAAAACAAGAAGAATATCAAAAATTCAAGCAAATTCATGCTATAAAGCAGTTCACAACATACTTTGTAGCTTCACGCTTCATTTATAGCATGAATACGCTTTGCTCTTCGCTTACACTCTGACATGCATCAAGCAAACACATAAGAAAATACATGATGCTATTTATAGCACGATATAGCTTTACTGCTTTGCTCCGCTTATAGCGTGTACTCTGTCGTCAACCTAATTCGGTGTAGTTGTTGTGGAATCCTTTTATATTCCACTGTAAAATTTTGAACATAATATTACAAATAAAGCAAAGACGTAAGTTGGATGAGATAATTATACTTCGTCATCAGAGACTGTCAAAGTATGTTCTCTTTGGGGTGGCGAGTGTTGTTGTTTGAGTGTTGAGTGATTTTGCAAAGAGTTTGGTGGTGAGTTAAGAGTGGAAAGGGGTTGAGATTGGAGTGTACTGAGTGGGTTACTGTCGGTTAATTGAAAGTTAGAGTTTTATATGAAACTCTTAAGAACGTTTCTGAAAGTTGAGTCGAGCGAGGAAAGACTCAAAGATTGAAAAGCGGGATTTGATGGACTGTTGTTGTTTGGAATATTGAATGAATTGGAATCAGAAGAAGTTGGAATGTGTAAAAGTGAATTGCCATTATGTTGTTGAGTAGGATTGGAAGAGCAAATGTTGGAGTTAATGGCAGTGTTGAATTGAGATGCCTGTTGACAGGTGGGTTCGGAGTTTGCGGCTTGAATTGGGTGGATGTTTGTGTTAGAGTTTTACATGTAACACAAGCAGCTTTATTGTTGCACCTTTTGATGGTGTGACCCAACAACTGGCATGATTTACACCTCATGGGGTTAGGAAAATAGGGTCTTACCTCAACCTTTTCGGGAAGTTTGTACAAATCAAATGTTAATAGCACTACGCCAGTAGGTACAAGTGCGCTATTAATATTCTTCTTAAATTTATACACAGCTACCACTCCCTGCTTTTTCATGTTTTCCACTATTTCTGCGTCCGCTACGTCATTAAGGCATGGAGAAAATATTGTGCCTTTCGAACAATTAAGATTTTCATGCAGACTCACCTTAACGTCACATATTCTATTCAATTTCTTAGTAGCTAAGAATTTTTGTGCAATAGATGGAGATTTTACTAGCAAAAGCAAATTACCGTCGCGTAACTCCGAAATAGAAGTTATTTCCTTACTTATTGCTTCTAATGATTTATGCACCGCAAAGCAGGAATATTTAGAAAGAGGGTTTGAAGGGCTTGCTGAAGATATGGTCAAAAATTTGGGATTTTGTTGGTTAAGTATTCAAAATTATGTTTATGTTTACAAGTGCAAAATGTAATTTGCGAACTCTGAGTAAGCGCTTGAAGTGAAGCAAGTTACTTGCTAAGCAACCAACGGAGAGAGAAAAACACAGAATAAAGAATAAATATTTATTCCCTTTATGGAGTTATAAACGCATGTTTCACACATATTTAGCGTCAGCGTCAAACAATGTCAAAAAATGCAATGTCAAAACCGAGAAGAATTAAACAAAGGTCACCACAAGGTGGCGTTTTCTACCCGGTTTTGTTTAATCCCTATATCTCGAAGGGCCCTCAGCCACCCGAGGGAGCTTCAATAGTCTCATATGCTGATTATGGCATCCGGCAATGAAACTTATGACATGTGATCGAAAGTAAACGGCTATCTCTCAGACCGTGCTCGTTTTTTCACTGGTCGGTTTCCTTCCCCTGCTAAGTCCACTGATGTCACCGGTTGAACACTTACACAACAGAAGGCATTTTCTCAAAATGCCTGACGAGATTCAGTCATTCACCACCAATAGATTGTACTCTGCTGCCTACCGAGTGGTCTTAAATGACATTCACCGAGAGACAATTTTCACATTCGTCAACTCTCGCCCTGTGGATGGCGTCCTTGGGGTCAAACCACCACGAATAGCAGAGGAGTAGCTTATTTCCTTACTTATTGCTTCTAATGATTTATGCACCGCAAAGCAGGAATATTTAGAAAGAGGGGTTGAAGGGCTTGCTGAAGATATGGTCAAAAATTTGGGATTTTGTTGTTTAAGTATTCAAAATTATGTTTATGTTTACAAGTGCAAAATGTAATTTGCGAACTCTGAGTAAGCGCTTGAAGTGAAGCAAGTTACTTGCTAAGCAACCAACGGAGAGAGAAAAACACAGAATAAAGAATAAATATTTATTCCCTTTATGGAGTTAGAAACGCATGTTTCACACATATTTAGCGTCAGCGTCAAACAATGTCAAAAAATTCAATGTCAAAACCGAGAAGAATTAAACAAAGGTCACCACAAGGTGGCATTTTCTACCCGGTTTTGTTTAATCCCTATATCTCGAAGGGCCCGCAGCCACCCGAGGGAGCTTCAATAGTCTCATATGCTGATTATGGCATCCGGCAATGAAACTTATGACATGTGATCGAAAGTAAACGTCTATCTCTCAGACCGTGCTCGTTTTTTCACTGGTCGGTTTCCTTCCCCTGCTAAGTCCCCTGATGTCACCGGTTGAACACTTACACAACAGAAGGCATTTTCTCGAAATGCCTGACGAGATTCAGTCATTCACCACCAATAGATTGTACTCTGCTGCCTACCGAGTGGTCTTAAATGACATTCACCGAGAGACAATTTTCACATTCGTCAACTCTCGCCCTGTGGATGGCGTCCTTGGGGTCAAACCACCACGAATAGCAGAGGAGTAGCTTCAGATGCCTCGTGAACACTGCGTCACTCTGGCTCAATTGCGATTTGGATATTATAGCAGATTAAAGCCTTATCTTTCCAGAATCAACCTAGACGTAATTAATGTATGTCCGGAATGTGATAACTCCCCGCATGATACCACCCACCTTTTCACTTGCCCTTTTAAATCGACTCATCTAACGCCCCTTTCCCTTTGCTCCGACGCTGTGGAAACTGTGCGTTTCTTGGGCTTCCCCCTAGATGAGTTCGATGATAACGACCACGGTTGAACCGATCGTGCAGGGTCTGAGTAACCGTTACAACAGCAACAACAACAACAATAGATCCCCGTATCACATTAACAACCTTTGCAGCAGACACTGCGGTTTTTACCATATCTCGGTGCCCTAACAATACAAAGAGAGTTCTAGCTCAGTATTTACTGAGTATGGAGGAGTGGTTGGCTGATATTGCATGGAAACATGGCACACGGAGCTGCTTTCCCATAATTCTTATCTCCAACCACCATACCGTGCCCAATATAATTACAAAAACATTCTCTAAGAATATAAGGCCGAATATAATATAATAATTGCAATTTTTATATATTTAACTCCTAATCTATGAATATAGTATATATATGTATATGCCTACATAATTTTATACAACCACAAGTGTATCCCATTTTATGTTTAGCGTTCACTGTTTTATTATGGATCAGTTATTTTTAAATTTAATTTTATGAAATAAACGTAGACGTGATTATTTTAGCTCCTGGTGTTTTTCATTTGTTTTCTATAATGGACGGTTTTTGTGGCAAATGTAATTTGCTATTTGCGAGAAAGGTCAAAGATAGTGATATAGTGCCCTGGAGGATTTTGCAGAAAAAAATTCCATCGCGCTGTTTACTCCCACCGCCATTTTTGCTATTTGAGCTTCGTGTGGGTAAGCACTCAAGAAAAGATTTTTAGTGGGTTCGATTCAATGATGGCCATGCAACAGTAAGGGTTTGAATGGTAGTTGTATGTGCTTGATGTAAAATATAAGGATGTTTCGTGCAAATTAACCTTTTAAAAATCAGTTGAATGCAACAAACGACAACAGCAATGCTGCGAGCAGGACAATTTGTCTGCTAAAGTAAGTGCCCTCAAAAGTGCGAGCTCTCGCAATGCTGCTAGTGCTTGTCTAGTAATACAAATAACATGGGTAATTGCCGTTCGTCTGCTGATGCTAGTTTTAACTATTCTGCTGTAGTGAACAGCAATGCTTTATCTTCATCTACTTATAAGCAAGTGCCGATTTATAACTACATTGGAACATCAAGCTTGTATATCTTTGGTGGCCTATAAGTGTGGGAGCTGCCAGGTTCATCTGACTAACAGGTATATTATGCACCGGCAACAAAATCGTTGCCACCGGTAACAAAAAGCTCTGGCAACTTGTACACCCTTTTTGTTTTCTGTGCACACTTATTACTTATTTTGTTACCATCGTTTTTGGAGTTAGAAAAGTTTTAATAATTCAACTCGAATCTTATTCACGTTTTATTTTATATGAATTGTGCGGAAAAGTGGCAACAGCGCCCGTGAAGTAGGCAATATTTGGCATTTTTATATGACCAACTGACAGCGTTACCAATTGCCTTAGAATTGCGGTTACCAGAAGTTAACCCTTTTGGTAATAAAATTTACCAGTAACGACATAATTTTTTCGGTTTTTCTGTGTACTATCCTTTTTTAATAAGTACTGTAGTATTGCCTTTCGTTAGAATTACATTTTTGTTCTTAAATTTTTGTTTTAAATTTTTATACTGTTTCCATCCTGTTCTTCCATTTTGTTTTAATCGTTAATTAATAATTTCTCTGCACATATGTTTCACGTGCTCTTGATTCCCGCATCTATGATGTCCCATATATTTTGTTGACATCCTTAATGCTGTACTGGATCAGCTTCTCTAATATTCTTCTATCTTCTTTATTTAATGTTATGGATGTTAATTTCACGAGTCTTGTGTGGAATTCTTGCTTATACGTTCTGTTCGTTAAACCTCATTGCCCTATTAATTACTCCAGCTTCCAGTGCAATGTTCCGTATTTAATTTTAGTGAGGCTTCTGATATCGGTACTTATACGATCGAAGATGTCCATTAGTGTGCTGGTTGGGATATCTTCGGCTAGTCTCAGGTGAATGGAGAGTATTTCCCCGCATGACCTTTCTTTTTTTTGGAATCATGGAGCGTCAGAAAGAAGAATTCGAGAAGACGAGGACGATAATAACTTATACATTAAAAGCGACATACAAATTAGCAAAAACAAAATACGACATTCACATAGCTTTAAAATAGTAAATAATTTAGGGTAAATCCTACGGACCAGCACATATACGGAGGACACTAAGCAGACAAGGCGTATATAAACAGACTTGCGAGTCCACATACTGCTACATAGGACAGACAGGACGTAAAATAAGGTTTCGCATATGATCAATTGATCTTTAAGTCAATACATAAGTTCTTACCAACGCCTGGACAAAACTCGACATTTTTCGAGAAGTCGCCTTTTGACAGCGTAAGCGATTAGAAATGTTAAAATCTGTGCCTGTGCTAAAAATAGAAATAACAACACTGTTTACAAATTACACGTTTGCATTCGTTGTTTGTTTGCGTACATACATTTGACTGCAATAAAAGCACCGTTAGTGCTAAAACAAAGCAACATGCCTAACGAATGCAATGGCTACCCCGGCAAAGTGTGCCATAGCAAAAAAGCGTACGCATAGATCCTCACCAACAGTATTTTGAAAAAGACCAGCATTGGCCGATTCACCTGGATCATCCCACAGTGCCAATCGTTTTGATGTGCTAAGCGGTAACGACAACGATGGCAATGGAAACCACCCAACTACAGTTGATGTCAACAACAGCATTGATTGCGAAAGCTCTGTAAAGCCACCGCCAAGTTTTCTTTCTGATTTTAGTGAGATTAATGTAAGTTAATACAGAAAGAAAACTTTTGCTATAAATCTCAGAGAGATGACCTCTTTGGAGTTACCGGCTTAACCGGTAAAAATCTATAGAAATTTAGTTGATAGCCTAAAAAAAGACAAAATTTAATTTCATACTTACGAGCTAAAGCAAGATAGGGCATTTACATACAGCACGCCAACACAAATGTTTTTCAACCAATTAGAGCTGATGCAAGCATATCTAACATAAGAAATTAATATGAACACCAGCCAACATATGCTCAAATGCTTCAAGGTAACCCAGGACCAAAAGAAGTAAGTCCATTAGATAGAATACAGGCTCTGCTTGCCAAGCAGTTCAAGCTACCCAACAATCTTTTACCTATGATAACCACATTAATAAGCAAGCTATGCAAATAAATTTACGTATCAAAATATGGAATAAAGTCAAATAGTATTGATATTATACTGATATCTGAAACGCATTTTACCAGCAAATCATTTTTTAAAATAAACGGTTATGACCTTATTAGTGTCCATATAACAAACCCCTTGGTGGACCATCAATGTTAATCAAAAGCCACTTGAGGTATAAAGTTATGGATAGCGTCTGCCAGACCGCAAAACAGGCTCCCTGTATAAAGGTGCATTGCTTACACTTTGATTTGAGCTTATCAGCTGTATACTTTCCACCCAGATTTGCGTTAAAATACAACGAATATTGGGATTTTTTCCAAAAGCTTGGATCAAGATTTATTGCTGGTGGGGATTGCAATGCCAAACATCCCTGGTGGGGATCCAGGTTAATTAATCCAAAAGGTAGACAGCTCTACAAATGTATTACTGATAATATGCTATCCACGCTGTCTACCGGCAAGCCTAATTACTGGCCTTCTGATCCAAGGAAAATTCCGGATCTGTTAGATTTGATTGTTTACCCGGATCACTCACCACTCATTGTAATGTACAACACCGTAACAAGCGAACTTTTCGAGCAAGGTCTTCACGCAAAAGACAGACGTTACTGCGTTCAGAAACTGGCTTGAGAATAGAATTATTAGATTTGTGTGTTGAAACATTGACTAATAGAATACAGGAAGCTGAATTTTTCTTTGCATTCGATAGAGTCTAGCCACAGGGAATATTATACAAAATTTAAAAAAAATCCTTCCAGCTCCTTACTTCTTATTACTAAGATCATATCTAAGTAACCGAAAGTTTTATGTTACACATCATGATGTTACATCGAACATATACTCCGTAAACGGCGTACCGCAAGGCAGTGCTCTGGGTCAGGTCCTGTGCACAATATTCACTGCTGATTTACCTGTTTTGGCTGATGTAAGCATTGCCACACATGCTGACGAAACGGTCATAATTGCAACATGTGATACACCAGAAGACGCCTCCCACAAGGAGCTCTGGGAAATAGGGAAATGGTTAAACAAATGGAAATTTAGAGTTAACACTCAAAAATCCACTCACGTAACTTTCAGTCTTAGAAGAGGAGAGTGCTCTCAAGTTAATCTAAGTGGCACTCAAATTTCCAAAACTACGACAGTCAAGTATTTTGGTTTACATCTTGATAGAAGGCTGACATGGAAAGCACATTTAAAAGCTAAAGTAAAGTAATTAAACCAAAAACAAAAATAAAGTAGTTGTATTGGATTTTTAGAAAATACTCGCAACTGAGCTTGAAAAATAAAGTGGCTATATACAAATCAGTTCTTAAACCGATTTGGACTTATGCTATACAACTATGGGGAAAGGCTAGTCACTCAAATGTTGTAATACTCCAGCGCTATCAATCTAAAACTCAAAGGCTCTTAGCAGTTACCTCTTGGTATGTGAGAAATGATGAACTTCACAAAGATCTAAATATTCCATATATTAAAGAAGAGATATTCAAAACAAGTAAAAAATATGTAAATAGGCTTAACAGCCACTCTAATACTTTAGCTATAAATCTCTAGTCAAACTACCCGAAGATTAAAACGATGCCACATATTTGACTTACCAGATAAAGAATTTTAAAAACCCCAAAACCAAATGGTATATAATGGTTAATCTCACTGGAGGCTAACCATTCCTGTTACGTACAGTCTATAATAAATACTGATAACATTCGCTTATTGTCGTAAAGATAGATTGCAAAAATAAAAACAAACAAAAATTCAAGAGAAAGATGAGATCCGAGGTGATATCGAGAACTTTAGAATGTGCAAGCAGAAATCGAGAGCCATACTTTCCATCGATTAGCTTGACTTTTACTCATACATCAAATATAGCACATATGAAAAATTCGAGTACGCATCTGTTAGTATTTAAAAAAAAAAACGATAATATTAATTTGTGAGCTCAAGGCCAGTGTATAAGAAAAAGTATATTGGAAAAAAGACAACAACAGTCAGGAGTGGTAGAAATTATAGCTATTTCGGAGATCACCACATCTCCTCATCAGATTTCTTTCATGACTCCACCGGGATTCGAACCAACAACCTACGACTTGCTGGGCAAGTGCGTAGCCAATGGACCAAAGCCGGCATGTAAGCTACTGCTGCTTTTTACCACTTTTCCTTATGTCCTACAAACACAATTCAAGTACGACAGTCTGTCGCTATTAAATTGTAGTTGTGCTTAATATGCGGTAACGCAGGTTTTGCTGGAATGTATATAAGGTTCAAACACAGCACAAAATGTTTTTATATTAAAAATAAATGAAGCAAGGCACAATTCCGAGGGAAGCAGTTTTACATTTTTCATTTCCTGACACAGTTACTTTGTACTAAAATTAGATTGTATGTACTTGCTTAAAAAATAAACTGGTATTTACTTTCCTGTTAGTACGCTGGTTTTTCTTAACAAAGTAATCAGGTTTTGGAGGTCAACATCAGATGAAACATCGGTAATTTGCGATCAAGGCACTGCTTCCTTCTTGGCTTGAGTAATTTGTTGATTAAAGTAAGAACATTGGCATTATGTTGTAATAATGACTCACGCATATATAATGATATATTTTGCATTAGATAAACCAGGATTTATTAACAGCGCTAAACACTTCAAAAGTGTATTCCCTAGGAAATCCATTTAGTGGCGTGGGAATGCTATTTTTAAGTTGAGCTGCACTGGACTTGCCAATGCAACTGCTTATGTTATACGAGACTTAATATTTTCTTCGGCTTAAAAGATGACCAGCGGCGATACCTTTTGCTTGTGAAAGTCGAGCAATCGTCGATGGGTTGACTACTAGGCATTTCTTTATCAGTTTTGTTGCATTGTCGCATTTGGAGTGATGATAATCCGCAAACTATTGTTGAAACGCTGTTAGATCCTGAAAAGGTTATTGCTTGGTGTGCTTTATGGGCAGCGGGAATCATTGGCCCATATTTCTTCAAAAATTAAGCCGGACATAATGTTACAGTCAATAGGCAACGCTTTAGAGCCTCGATTCACTTGTTCGTGCCTGATTTGGAGGATTTTGATGTTTGGTTCCAATAAGACAGCGCTACATGCCATACAGCCAACGAAACAATAAATTTATTCATGGCATTTCAAATTTTCTATTAATTTAGTAGTTGTACAATCAAATTAAAATTATTGCAACATATTGATTCGGCATTACTTTTTGGTGCTCCGTTTGCAAATATGTAAATAAAAATAAGATGGTACAGGGCGAACTTATTAAAATACTTCTACTTTCTCCTGGTGCTAACTTAATTTATTTATTTGGTGGCAATTTGGACGTAGTATTAAGCTTCTTTTTTACTTACATTGCATTGCATTGCATTTATAAAAATGGCATATGAAACGTAAGATGGACATATTTGACATAGCGTATAGAGCCTCTCAGTAGCTGTTTACCGAGAAATCGCTTGTATGCAAAACTCATTAAACCGACTTGATATGAGAGAGTTCTCATGTTATGTACAGCAGTAAAATGTAAATATAACTAGCGCTTTATCCTGTTAATTTAAACAGCTCAAATGAGGTGTTACGATATGTTTTATGCATATATGTATATACATATGTAGTTTACTGCATGCTGAAATATCTTGTGATAATACAAATACTTACCCTCCCATCGAGGAATGATTCTGGATGCTTAGCGTGATACATGCAAAAGTATTTCCGGTGTCCATTCAGAGCAATTACAGTGCCAACACAATTTCGGGGATTTATATTTAGAGTTTTGGACTCGCATAAGGATAATCTCAGTAATTCAGAGTACCATGGCAATCCTTTTTCTATTAGCATATGACCAAATAATAAAGTTTTAGATCTACGGTACGGCCATACAGCTTTATGAAATGAAGGAATTAGCTTTGGACGCGTTTTTATATCGGTAACTAAAATTATAGTCCTGCACCCTGGCTTCAACAGGCGAACCATTCCATTGTATTTTTCTGCTCTGAGTTCATGCAATTTAAGCTCTGGAGTATTGCGACTCTGTTTGCATACTAAAATAAAAAAAGGAATTGATATACTGAGTAAAAATATTACTTTTATTAATTCATTTGAGCCATGTTAAATAAATAAGAGTTAAAAAGTAAGAAGAACTGACTTTCAGTGATGTGCCGCGTAGACTTCTTGGTGTTGACTACTCGTAATCAATTTAATATCATTAATTCAAAATTGTCAACGCTTTATTGACGATGCATATACAATTTAATGCCTATGAGATTATTTTGAACAACGAATTTCAGATAGTCTTATTCTTTACACTTTTATTTAATTTTTTTCTACAGATATTTACATAAATTAATTTATATATATGTATGTATCCAGCATATCAAATACTTATACATACATGAAAGTCTTCGTCTTTATGTATGAAAATCTTCATTTTTGATTAATTCTGAAAGTGTAATAGACAAACACAAGTTTTTTTTGCCTTTGAAACGTCAACTGATTTCATAAAGGAGTATGAACATGAGTGCAGCTGGAAAAAAAATGTCTCAATCTGGGCGGAGGGGGCCTTTTCTAGTGTTGGATATTTCATTTGTGCCATATTCAAACGATATGGTGTTTAATATTATTTTTTGCACAGTGTTTTTAAGAAGCCGGTTTTGTGTCGAAAGTTATCCCACTCTTTAATGTCAGTTTCATCTTAACTTTGAATTATCTAAGTAAAGATGCAAATAAAACGATGTTAAGGGGTATTTATTCCAAGCGACCTCTTGAATCAATTGTACAGAAATGCCACACGATTTGACGATTGAATCAGTAGCAACGATTTTCATATATTTAACACTATTTAACAAGCAGTTATACCCATCGCGATGTGAACACAATCCTTTTTGCTGAAATCAAATGTTGAAGACATTGGCGACTCATAAACCACATTGACAACGTTGTCGAGACAATTATCGGCATTGACGACGCCATTGCGTCGATAATTAAAAACGACGCGTAGTGGAACAATACTGCTGACAATTAGGACGCCAAAACCCCAAAAAGGCAAATTAACATCTAATCTTGTACAAAAAAAATAAAAGATTGCTAACTTATGTATAAGCCGCTAAAGATAATGACGTAGTTGTTGTACTCATGAATTAAGCCTTGTAATCAACACAACCAGGGTTCGTGAATCCTTCTTTCTCTGTCTAAGAAGAAATTTCATTATTATTATGTCCTGTAATCAACACAACACGGGTTCGTAAATCCTTCTTTCTCTGGTTAAGAAGGAATTTCAAAAAATTAATTTTTAATAATAATTTTAATAATTTATAGCGCTGAACATTTTGAGGTATTTTGAATTATGAGAAGGCTAAAGATTTGTCGATTTGTTGTACTCATGAATTAAGCCTTGTAATCAACACAACCAGGGTTCGTGAATCCTTCTTTCTCTGTCTAAGAAGAAATTTCATTATTATTATGTCCTGTAATCAACACAACACGGGTTCGTAAATCCTTCTTTCTCTGGTTAAGAAGGAATTTCAAAAAATTAATTTTTAATAATAATTTTAATAATTTATAGCGCTGAACATTTTGAGGTATTTTGAATTATGAGAAGGCTAAAGATTTGTCGATTTGTGCACTAACATCTTCAATTTCCCGCAAAAAAGTACAAAAGCGACCCCTGCTAGCAGTCAAAACTAAAAATTAATGTGAAAAATAGATTCCCCGACCCAAAAAAATCCCGTCTACATATTTTCTAAAATTTGTTTTTGCATTTGAAATGCACTAAATAGATCGACTTTCTAGTATTTTTTAAAATAACTGCCAAAAAAATTAGAAACTACTGTTGCGAGTAAAATAAAAACAACTACTGGTAACTATTTAAAATAGGCTTCCAGCGGGACTATACAGATCGGAAACAAGTACTATTACGCATACATTTAAGTATAACCTAAAAATTATATTGCGTTTCATACAATAGAAAAATTTACTGAAGCTACAAAAAACAATTTCATAACACTGCGTAACAAAAATTAAAAAAAAACCTGCGGGCATGCTTTTGGTAATAGTTTTTATTAACATTAGTAGCAGGCTTACGAACTGTGTATTTACTTTTTTTGGATTGGCTCTAGTTCTTGAGATAAATGAAACTTAAGAAATTAATGAAAAAAATACTATGACCCAGTTCCAGTTGTATTAATTTAATTATTCCTCAATAAGTTTTGTTATATGAATTATTAAAACAAGTAGTTCGTTGGTTTAAAAATTTTATTTCCCTTGCAAGAGAGCAAGGGCAGCCGGTTAAGTCGGGTGAGTTAATACAACTAAACATTAATTCGACAACTTCGCCTAAATACCTGAAAACTCTAACAGTCCCTGCCAGCCGATGCACGTTATCGACCGCGTGACTTGTAAATGCAATTCGACAATTTACCGCTTGTACAAGTGCAATGCTTTCGCTGCTGCCGCGGCGATCACTTGTTAGTGTTAACTGTTGTTGTCATACGCAAACCTGTAGACGCGCCGTCAGCAATATCAGTAAGCGTGGGAAAAAATCATTCCTCCACCACTTCACATCAAGCTTGGGCTAATGAAACAGTTCATCAAAGCCCTTGATAAGACAGGTGACTGTTTCGAATATGTGTGCAAAAAATTTCCAGTCCTTAGTATGGAAAAATTAAAAGCAGGAGTCTTCGATGGTCCTCAAATTCGTACCCTTCTAAAAGACACTGAATTCTTAAACCAAATGTCACAAATTGAATCTGAAGCCTGGCTAAGCTTTGTTAATGTAGTCAAACATTTTTTGGGAAATCATAAATCACCAGACTATACAAAACTAGTTGCTGATATGCTTCTCAATTTTCGCAAACTAGAAGCTAAAATGAGCATTAAAATACATTATTTACATACATAGTCATTTGGACAAATTCCCGGACAACCTAGGCGATTACAGTGAGGAACAAGGTGAACGACCACATGATGGCAGACTACTGCTGGAACTTAATACGGGATTGTCCTGAGAAACGACATCATAGGAGGTCCTACAGAAAAAGTTTTTTTTATTTTTTTTAAATTAATTCATGAAAAGTATTTTTTTTTTATTTTTGTATTATTTTTATGCAGGCGCGCAATAAAAATATAATTTAAATCCATATTGGTATTTTTAGTCTCCAAATTTCCAAATTTCGCAAAACCGGGCAAAAATTAAGCCAACCTCTAATATAATGGTCATTTAGAAAGATTTGAAAAAAGCGATATCTTAGTATTAAAGATAATTTCCTCAAATCTCATGTATGGAATGGGGATGGAGAGTGAAATAGTCGGCATTAAAAAATGATGTTTCCGGAAGTAGGTAATAACAAATATATGTATGTATGTACATACATAAATAAATCATTCACTACAAGTCCACTGTTACATGGTATTTATTTTTTAAATACGGAGTGATTGTATCCAAGCGCAATCGTACTTTGAAATTAACTATGGCCTGAAAATTTGAGACTGTAATCAAATAAACAGGCATATATAAGAATTTCAATGACATGCATATGTGTATACTGCAGTCATTTAAAAAAACATCCCTGTATACATATATATAATATTCTACCTGTTACGGTTACACGGTAAACCCAAAGTAGTAATTCTATGGGTATACTCGCGCTGGAACCCTAATAAATATTTAGTGCTGAGTTTTAGATATAACATTATGCTGTCTTAAAAAAATATCAGGTTCAGGTTCGGATTATGTTTTTTATGCCCACTAACACATGCAATCTTCATATCCGATCCTAAGATGACGATTTTTCGAAATGCTGGAGCGCTCACATTTCAGTCATAGTTTGAGAGTGAGGTGTACAAGTAGCAAAACAATATAATGAATCAAAATCTTACATTTTTTAAAACGGTGGTAGTTTTCCCCCAAGAAAGTGAGTTTATTTCAAAAAATATTTTATTAAAATAACAGCCAACCAGCAAATATAATGTGCTAAAAACACCAATTACGAAGAAGGATTATACAGCAAGCGATCGTGATAAATAAACGAAATAGACTATTCAGAAGCAGCCAAGGAAACACCAAAGCCATTTGGAAACTACCAAGGTAACGTCAGGACTATTTGGAAGAAGCCACAAAGAAATATTCTATAACATATTATAAGTCTACATATGTATATTGATCTTAGTGTTCTTTTATTATCATGCCTAGATTAAACATAAATTCGCTTTCTGAGCAAAGTTTTAACACTATTCAATATAGAGCTCGCGCAAAAACTCCGAGCTTTGCTCTACTGAGCAAAACAGGAATACCATAGAACGGAGATACCGTTGTGAAAACGCTGAAGTTCGCTCTGCTGAGCAAACTACGTGTGCTCGCCAACGTAGATTGCGCCACGAAAATTCAGAAATTCATCTCTTGAGCAAAGTAAAAATAGTCTTCACCATAGAGCCAGCCGTGAAAATGACTTAGTTTGCGCTTCTGAGCAAAATAACAATACTCACCGCGAAATTTTACAAGTTCGCACTACTGAGCAAAATATCAACACTTGCCTTGTAAAAATTACTTAATTGAACTCCTTAGCAACGCCAAACTCGCGAAATTTCACAAGTTCATACTGCTGAGCAAAATATAAATACTCGTGAGCAGAGAATTCGTCGTAGTAGGAATAGTTACAGAAAATTAGAGCGGTTACGTGATTGTTCACAAAAACAAAATGATAGAGAAGATGTTGTACGAAGATGGAATGAACGTGTTAGAGAAGCAGAAAGGCGCCAGATTATTAGAAGAGAAACTTGGGCCGAAACCTTAGTTTTGAGATGTCAAAGTCAATGTCGCGTAAGTCTTCATAGAGTCAGTTTGACGAAGAGGCAAATTGAAAATGAGTGGCAGGCTGAACGAATTCGATCAACTCGAGAAAATTATGGGGATTCAGAAACTTTAAGAAATCATGTTGGCCTTCAGGCTTTATAGGCACTTACCTTCAAAATATTAATAAAATACCAACAATAGTTTACATATGCTGTGGTGGTATATGGTTTTCGAACCAAGTAATAACGCTAAATTTTAACGAGATAAGTCTATTTATCAAGCAAAGTTCCTTCTGAAAATGGGAATTTTAGTTGTGCGGCTTGCAAAAGTGTAATTTTGTGTAACAAACTTCCAAAACTATGTTTAGCAAATGGTTACACCAATAGAAGAACGTCTAATCACGCCCAGATTACCATTCATGACGATTCGCCCATTGGGCACCAGGGTCAGAGTTCACTAAAAGGTGCAGTTATCGACATCCCTATTATATTTATACATTGTAACGTCCTTTCCTCGATCGTTTGATCAAACACATGCCATTCAAATTCACCTAAGAACATGTGTCGAAAATAATCATGAGTATATGACTGATACAAAGATTATGGATCCTGAGCATAATATTCATGTGAATGAAAATTGGATTGAAAGTTTTAACAATCAAGTAGAAGTTTCTATTATTGCGTCAGTTGAAGATACACCGCTAGTTGCAAATATATATGAAGAACAAGTTATTTCTCATAATATCTCTTCAACTACTCATTCACCTTTCGAACAAGATGTTGATGATATAAATGATGGTGGTCAAGAAACTCTTCCAGATAACATTTCTCTAGAAAACATGGCCATTAATCGTGTAGGTATTGTTCCGGGCGAAGGTCAAATGCCGCTTGATAAGCATGGAAATGCATAAAGAAAATCATTCCAAAATTCGAATTTGACATCTTCCGAAGTTTCTTATTTGAATGATTGTGAAAGATTAATTGCAGACTCTAGAATAAATATACCATTCGATGATTATTTGCTTGCGTTAAGATCGAGTTCAGTTAAGCCGAAAGTTTTTCTGAAGAGATAATTTGAAGATCGACTAATAAACGCATATAACCCAATAGTCTTAGAACGCCAGAAAGCCTATATGGATATTCAATTTATGTTGCTTGCTTGCTGCTCCTATATAATTAATTATATACATAAATCAAGCAGAGGAATTTCTAGGCTACTAAATTAAGCCATATCAGAAGTCAATGCCTAGAATTATACTGCTAACCAAAAACTCTAGCATAGAGGCCATAAATTTACTTTTGGAACCGAAATATCTGTCCAAGAAGCACGTTATTGCAGTATTTGTCTTCTTCTCTCGAAAGCAACCAATGCACAAATGTTTGTAAATACATCTCGTTTTGGGAAGAGAGTTCGAATGGTCAAACCCAAAGCGGCATTTCAAAATCTTCCTTCAGATTCTACTGAAATATTTATATCTGAGCGTGATGTTTAGAGATCTATAGAATTAGAAACTGTTTATTTAGCTGATTTTGGTTCACTATATATCTATGTTAAATCATTTCGAAGACCAAAAAATAATGATCATAACGAAGAAGAAAGAGATGGTGATCCTGTATTTAGACACGGAAATGCCGTTCCACTGAGGGATGGTGGTGGTTTCGTTATGAAACGTACCAAACCATGTTATATCAAATCTAGAAAATTTAGCCCAGATACTCCCAGAAGCAATTACTTCTGGGAAATGGTAATGCTTTACCATCCATGGCGAGGTGAAACTAGTGATATCATTGAAAGTGATAAGGAACAAGGCGATGATGTCGACCTTGAGGCAAATGAGCAAAATGTTCTGCATATTCTAGACAATGAATTTAGGGGTTTAGCGCTTCTCGAATTCGATCAGGACAGGTGGATCTTTTCTCCCGATCCCAGCAATGCTAATAGTACTTTAGGTGGTTCTCTTTTGTGGGATTTATTGAAATATTTTGAGTTAACTGAAGTAATGAGGCAACGGAGCGGTCAGCCTTTTGCTATCTCTTTAACTAATATGGCATCCGGCACTATGACGAGTGAGGACATATCTTTAATCGAAAGCCGAATAGTTAGTTCAAATCCAGTACCCGAAGAAGTAATTCATTCATTCTGGCCCAACGAAGAGTCTATTAATTTGAATGTCCTAAAACTTATTTCAACTCCAACCGTTATGTCAACCGCCAAAGATAGAGTGAAGGGAATAGGTGTAGGTGCGCAAAGTTCAAATATTTTGGAGAGAGTCAGACTCTTTAAAAATTCTGAGACACGGGGTTTGCTATTAAGCTTAACTTTAAAAACCACAGCTAAATATATGATCACAGTTAATTTAAACACAGGTAATAGCTTAGTAAATGGTGCAACTTGTCTACTTATGCACATTGATTTCCAATCTTCTATGCCAGCAACCCTTTGCCTAAAGTTTTTGGAACCATCTGTTGGTTTAATGGCTAGATTGAGAAAATATCGTCCCAGTGATGGTTCTTGGACACGAATTGAAAGACAGTGAAAGCTTTTCAATATGAAAAGAATGAGCAAATAACAGTTGAAAGAAACAAATTTCCGGTTGTTCCCGCAGAGGGAATAACAATCCATAAAGGCCAGGGTGCTACGTACAACAAAATCAGCTTTATATGCTCCTCGCAGTCGAGCAACCAGTGCTGATGGTTTATTTATATTAGGCACTTTTGTTCCACCTAACCCATTTACAGAATCAGACATAGTGTTTAAAGAACTGATTGATTTAAATACATCTAAAGACCTAACAACAACGTTTAGCTTCATGCTTTTTCGAATATCAGAACTTCAAATTTCATTTTATAATGCCTATAGCCTTCACACTCATATTAAAGGCGATAGAAACGATTATCTGATGCTTTCTTCATATACTTTATGTTTGGTGGAGTTTTCCCTCTGAAAACTTTGAAGTTCCAGGTTTTATTCTAGTAACCGAGTTAAGAATAGATAGCACCAAAACTCGAATTAGGAATAAACGAAGGATTTCTATATATGCAAAGCCTGAAATTGCTTCTTTGATTGAACTTTGTAGAATGAAAGAAATATATTCAGGGCGAAAATCTTTAGAAACTATTATATTTAAACATAATGATATTTGTGTGTTGCTGCTCTACAGGAATTCAGTTTTCTCTATCGGAGACCTGGAAGTAGAGCTCCGCGATATTCTTAGTAATGTCAGTTGTAATCAGAAAGCCATTATTTTTGGCTCTATGCATAAAGACTACAGAGAATAGAATAGAAAATTTCCTTAAGGAAAGCAGTTTTAGATCGTTGTTTGGTTCTCCAGATCTGCAGGAACACAAATTGGCTGTGCGTTTTCATATTTGGATGGTAACATGGTTAACGCAATCACGTATGAAGCGGTCCACAGTCACCATTTTGCATACCTGCATTGGTAAACTTATATATTATAAATATTTTTTACACGTAGTTTAGAAGAAAAATATTATTATAAGTACTTATAACGTACAAACTATTTCATATAATAAAGAATAAATGTGTCCAAAATGTAAACCAATATTTTAAACATTATATTTGATTATAGCGAATGTAACAGAACTTTCTTAAGCATATAACTGTACGCAAACACATAAGTTGAAAGAACACCAAATTCTTTTTGTTTTTTTTTAAATAAATAAAAGACGTTAAAGTTTTCAAAAGGAAGATTATTTATTTGAAATAAAGACTTGCGCTTGGTATTTCAAGTTCGGTTGCACCCGAACTTAGACTCTACATTTACTTGTTTTAAATTTGATTCAATTGTATGGCCAAAATGTTCATTCAGTTTTAAATGATTTATTATTAAGAAAAACCGAACCAATAAGGAAAAAACTAAACGGAAATAATCTCAATATATAAATTTCTAAATAAAAATATTTTGCAAAGAAATGTCTGCCTGTGAGTATACTAGAAAAGTGCTGCAATTAAGTTCAATAAAATCGGAATAGTTAAGGTTTATGCAGTGAATTGATTTTCTAAGTTCGGTTAATTACTTAGCCCGTGCTCCCCCATAGTTCGTTCCTGAAGGGCTTTCACGTTTGATGCACTGGCATTCGCATTCCTACTCCAATTGTTTGTTCTTATAAAAATTTCTAAAATTTGATCGAAAATTGGTAATCTTAAGGGTCGTGACCGAAACGCTAACATTTGCGTCATACCCATAATAACCAACGAAATGCAAATTCTAAGTAAGTATTGTTGCTATGCGAACTTCGAATTTGCCGGTCGAACGTGAGTCTGTAAATTCCTCGTTGGAATCTGCATCCGAGCAAAAAATGTTGTCTTTAACTAACTCAGAAAAATCTTGTGGTACTGCTATTTCGCATCCAATTACACAAAAAACTAAGAAGCTGGCTTAACGTTTTGTTCAATATGCGAATTTACGTGTAATAAAATATTGTTATAAGCCGCAATTAAAGACTCCTTGGTGTCTTTTAGCTTTCCCTGTTTCTTCTGTGATAAAACGACTATGTAAAACACCTCTGGTGAATTTGGCAAGATTAGATCCCAAATCGTTGAACAAGCAGATGATAATTATGAATGAAAATGTAATCTCAGATAATATGTTAATACGGCTAAACACAAAGGTTAAATTTAGAAGAAGGTAAGGTGTTACATATGCCATGCAAAAGGAATTGTGGTTTAACTTTATATTTATTAAACGGTAATGAGAAAATGAATGTATTTTTGTATTACAAATTGGAGTCGCCGAAGTCAGGACCCAAAACCATATGTTGTTGTATAATATCATATTAAAAAAAATTGGATTTTGAAACAGTTTTAATTAACTGGAATTTTGATTACTGTTACCTAAAACTAAGTTATATCACTCACGTCACTTAAACTTAGGTTGGGTCATCCACATCACTTAAGATTAGTTAATGGATTATTCCGAAAAAAATTTCAAATGGTTTTTTTTTTGTTTAATGTAAATAATAAACGATTGAAGCGTGCATTTTTGTGGCGTTCCTATTTAATAATGAGGTATTTTTATAAACTAATTGTTACAAATTCTTTTTCTTTTTGTTTGTAAATTTTACTTAATGCTCGCGCTATGTGAACATTGCGGGTTGCTACTTTTGTTTTAAGCTAAAAATATATTTTCATCACTTTATTTTTTTTCTTCAATTTTACGAATCTAATATAATTTTCTAGCGTCTATGCTCTAACTTGCAAGGTTGTGATTTCTGTAATTTAAAAAAAAAATGAAAAACTTTGATTCTTCTTGTGGATTATTTTTATTTGGGCTTTTAATTTTTTTACATCAAGTCGAGAATATGATGTCATTTAAATGGCCGCCGCCACAGTTGATTGTCATTTGAGCCCTTTTTATGGCATTTTCCATCACTTTGGCCAAAACTTCCGGCGATAGGTCCTCACATTCTTGACGGATATTCTCTTTAAGAGCTGCAAGAGTCTGGGGCTTGTTGACATGCAAAAGAAATTGTGGTTTAACTTTATATTTATTAAACGGTATTGAGAAAATGAATGTATTTTTGTATTACAAATTGGAGTCGCCGAAGTCAGGGCCCAAAACCATATGTTGTTGTATAATATCATATTAAAAAAAATTGGATTTTGAAACAGTTTTAATTAATTGGAATTTTGATTACTGTTACCTAAAACTAAGTTATATCACTCACGTCACTTAAACTTAGGTTGGGTCATCCACATCACTTAAGATTAGTTAATGGATTATTCCGAAAAAAAATTTCAAATGGTTTTTTTTTTGTTTAATGTAAATAATAAACGATTGAAGCGTGCATTTTTGTGGCGTTCCTATTTAATAATGTGGTATTTTTATAAACTAATTGTTACAAATTCTTTTTCTTTTTGTTTGTAAATTTTACTTAATGCTCGCGCTATGTGAACATTGCGGGTTGCTACTTTTGTTTTAAGCTAAAAATATATTTTCATCATTTTATTTTTTTCTTCAATTTTACGAATCTAATATAATTTTCTAGCGTCTATGCTCTAACTTGCAAGGTTGTGATTTCTCATTGTAATTTATACAAGGTGGCGCTAAAGTAACCTTCCGATGTTTTTTGGCTGTAATTAAAAAAAAAATGAAAAACTTTGATTCTTCTTGTGGATTATTTTTATTTGGGCTTTTAATTTTTTTACATCAAGTCGAGAATATGATGTCATTTAAATGGCCGCCGCCACAGTTGATTGTCATTTGAGCCCTTTTTATGGCATTTTCCATCACTTTGGCCAAAACTTCCGGCGATAGGTCCTCACATTCTTGACGGATATTCTCTTTAAGAGCTGCAAGAGTCTGAGGCTTGTTGACATAAACCCGCGACTTCAAAAAGCCCCACAAAAAGAAGTCTGGAGCGGTCAAATCAGGCGATCTTGCTGGCCAGTGCAAATCGCCAAAACGGGAGATTAGGCGCCCGGGAAATGCATCCTTCAGCATATCGGTTGTGGCACGTGCAGTGTGTGCCGTTGCACCGTCCTGTTGGAACCACATGTTTTCCAATCCCAATTCCTCAAGTTGCGGCAAAAAGAACTCGTTGATCATTGCTCTGTAGCGCTCACCATTCACAGTAACCGTTTGGCCCACGACGTCTTCGAAGAAAAAAGGTCCGATGAGCGGGTGTAATGGCTCTTCGTGGGTTACACGCGGATTTTCAGTGCCCCAGAAGCGTAAATTTTGCTTATTTACGTACCCGCTAAGATGGAAATGGGCCTCATCACTCATGATTATTTTTGATGAAAAATCATCTTCCTCTTGGCGGTGATTAAGGATGGCTTGAGCGTATGTCAGAGGCGATTGGCGGTCTGCAGCTAACAGCTGATGCACCGTCTGGACTTTGTACGGAAACATCTTCAAATCTTGTACCAAAATTCGCTGTAAAGACCGTCGACTGATACCCATTTGCGTGGCACGTCGTCTGGTCGATGTCGACGGCGCTTCCATGAAATCCTCGGCTACAGCAGCAATATTCTCTGCAGAACGGCTACTCCAGGGTCTGCCACGCCTGGCAGCATCTCGTGTTGTGCCAGTCTCTTCGAGGCGAGCAGCTAAACGTCGCAGTGTTTCACCAGTAGGTGTGGCCAGGAAATCTGCGACGAAATTCACGTTGTGCCAAAGGCATCGATTATTGGTCAAATAAATAGTCAGCAATATTCCGCGTTCTGGAGCAGTGTAGCGTAACATTGTTTATTAACTTGTATTTCGCATGTGTTTACTACACAAATGCCAAAACAGAACTGACATTCTCTTTACATCCCGCCTCTCCAGAAATTTTCCGTTCTCGATCTGTCACAAATTACCTCGAATTTAAATACCCAAATTATTCTCTCTGGAGACTTCAATAGCTGGAGCCCTCTATGGGGGTCACCAAACACCAATCAAAGAGGAACAGTACTGGAGGACTTCATTCTCAACTCAAACCTATGTGTTTTAAACAACAACAGTCCGACACACTTCTCCACACACAACACATTCACACACATAGACGTAACCATTTGTACACCCCAATTACTCCCACTTGCTTCTTGGTACACATTAGATGATTTACACAATAGCGATCACTTTCCAATAATATGCTCGATCACACTTTCACCCATGAACAATCACCCAAAAACCAAACCCATAAAATTTAACACTAAGAAAGCTAATTGGGATAAGTATCAAGACATTCTAACCCGTAAACACTTACCCGACTTCAACCATGTGAATACAAACAAAGAAGCAGCCATACTTCAAAAAGCCATAAGAGAAGCTGCAAACCAATCAATTCCAATAATCTCCCATAACAAATTCTCAAGGAAAGTTTGTTGGTGGACGCCTGAGATAAACGTCCTTCGTAACGAAAAAGTCCTAGCCTGGAGGGAATACCAAAAATCACGTAGTCTAAGCTCCCTAATTAGATTCAAAATAAAAAATTCACGGTTTAATAAAGAAAAGAAAATAGCGAAGCGAGTAAGTCTAGAAGAATTTACAAAGAAACTCAACCCGAGTTTATCAACTGGTGAAATTTGGAGAGGGATCAAAACTCTCACAGGAAACTATAAACCAACGAAGATAACATCCCTAATTACAAATAATTCAACCATTACAAACCCATTTGATATCGCATTTGAATTTTCGCATCATTTTTCCGAATCCTCCAAAACATCCAATTTCCCAATTACATTTATAGCACTATCCAACAACCTAAAAGATATGCTCCCTAACTGCAATATAGACAAGTTAGCAATTCATCTTGAGGAAGCCATTAACCATATGGAGTTGTATTCCGCATTAAAAACTGTTAAAGGTACTACCCCAGGCTTTGACAAAATCAATTATCAAATGTTGCGTAACACCCCACCAGTTATTAAAACCAGATTACTCAATCTTTATAACTCAATCCTCAACACTGGTGTAATACCTCAAACTTTTAAGACCGCTACTATAGTTCCAATAGTTAAGCCTCAAAAGGATCCAAATGTTATAGATAACTACCGACCAATTTCGCTTATAACGTGTTTAAGTAAAACCATGGAGAAAATAATCTCAACACGGTTGATGTGGTTGCTACAAAGAAAAAAGCTTCTCTCCCCATTTCAGGTAGGGTTCAAATCTGGGACGAGCACATTAGACGCCCTCTTATTTCTAGACCATCAAATATGCAAAAGCTTCTCGACCAAAAACCATATATCAATACTCTCTATAGATTTCGAAAAAGCGTTTGATAAGATCGGCGGTCATGTGGTTTTGAGAAAACTACAAGAATGGCGAATCGGGCCAAAGATATTCAATTACGTTAAATCCTTTCTAAGCAATAGAAAATTCCGCTGTAAAATAAATTACACCTTTTCTACTACATTTCCTCTCCACAACGGAATCCCTCAGGGCTCTCCACTTTCCGTGACACTTTTTTTAATAGCATTCGATGATATAAGCAGACTTTTGACAAAGCAAAGCCATATAAAACACTGTCTCTACGCAGACGACCTCTATCTTATTTGCAACAAAAAAAAAAGAATCGGACGTAGAGGAGTCCTTCGCGAATGCTCTTAATATCATTAATAACTGGTCACAGGATTCAGGTGCTCTAATCTCACTAAACAAATGCAAGCATTTGCATGTCTGCAGGAAACATAATTGCAAAGAGATTTTCGTTAAATATAACAACCATACAATCCCTAATGTAAATAATATGAAAATTTTAGGGTTAATATTTGATGATAAGCATAGCTTTAAGTACCATTGTAATAAGCTAAGAAGTGAACTAGCTACCAGGCTAAACATTGTCAAATACTTGGCTTCAAAAAAAAGTTTTGTACACACTAACACTTTATTAAGTCTAACTAAACTAACAATACAAAGTAAGATCGATTACGGACTACAAATATATGGCAAATGCGCGAAAACTACACTCAATAAAATCAAAACACTCTATCACGCCGCTATAAGAAGGAGCTTAAGAGCTTTCAGGACAACTCCAGTAAAAAACCTACTAACCGAAGGAGGATTTCAACCAATCGAATTCCGCATAAAATACCTCAGAGGCCGTATAATTTATAAACTGTTTTGTAGTTCAGCAAACATCCTACACCAAGAAATTCAACTTCTAAAGAAACGGAAGACCAAATTATCAAACAAATCAGCGCTTTGCGAAATCAAAGAATTAGTAGAATTTTTAAATATGGACATATCCCCTGCTAACTTTCCGCAAACTAACTTTCCTCCTTGGGAGTTAAACGCCAACATCTTCATTAACGAGTTGTCCCTTCTACGCAAACAAAACACAAGTAACTCAACTTACCAACAAATATTTACGAGCATAGCAACACCACTAAAACTTGCTGGATGGAACTTTCTTTTCACAGACGGATCCAAGCAAAAAGAAGGCGTTTCATTTGCAGTGACAGATAACAAGGGCACAACACATCAGCACGGGTTATTACCAGAATATGCGAATATATTTGATGCCGAATTACAAGGTGTACTTTCAGCTCTAACATTAGCAAAAGAGTCTAAAGAAAAACACGTTATATGCACTGACAGTCAATCAGTTTTCAATGCTGTACAAAAGCTCCACCTTACGGAAGATACCAGATATTACATTCAACAGACTCTCATAAGTATGTCATCAAAAATAAAACTGATGTGGACTCCAGCGCATACGGGCATTTTAGGCAATGAACTAGCCGACCAAGCCGCGAAATCCGCCCTAAAATCTTGCCTACACCTTCATATGCCATTTGATATCAAATCATTAAAACACATATTTTCAAACAAGCTAAAATTGCACCTTGCTGACGAATGGTCAACATACCAACATCAGTACAAAGACGTGAACCCTTATGGGGTTTGCATCAGACTCCCAACCAGCACGTCGACATGGGCAAATAGATGATTCACACGCCTCAGATTAGGCCACACACTCTTAACACATGAATACATCCTGCAACGCGCTTCTCAACCTATTTGCCATTTCTGCAACAACTCCAACCTCACTGTTCATCACATATTAATCGATTGTCCAGCTCTCCAAAATATCCGAGATCAAATCTTTGATGATCACAACCCTTTATACTCTATCTTACCAAATACTTCCGAAGCCAACATAAAACTAATGAAAACATTTTTAAAACATGTTAACATTTACCATTTAATTTAAACATTTAATACAATGACTAAGCCGATAGCCCTGGTAGCTTGTGCTCAAATATTGTTTTATAATTTTAATTATATATAATAATAAATAATAATAATAATAATACATTATTCACATAGTCATTTGGACAAATTCCCGGACAACCTAGGCGATTACAGTGAGGAACAAGGTAAACGGTTCCACCAGGATATAAAAATAATGGAAGGAAGATACCAAGGTCGATGGGACGACCACATGATGGCAGACTACTGCTGGAACTTAATACGGGATTGTCCTGAGCAACGACATCATAGGAGGTCCTACAGAAAAAAATTTTTGTAATTTTTTTAAAATTAATTAATGAATAGAATATATTTTTTTTATTTTTGTATTATTTTTATACAGGCGCGCAATAAAAATATAATTTAAATCCATATTGGTATTTTTAATTAGGTTTTTTCGTGAAATATTTAAAAGTCTTTATCTGAAAAACCCTAAATCGACTTAAAAATCTCCGACCGCAAAATTTTGTTCCGCAGTGTAATTATCGAAAAAAAAAATTTAATAAACTTAATCAAGAGGGTACATAAAACAGAAAACGTGCATCTCACAGCTAACTCAAGCGGAGTTTACTTATTTACTATACGCTGAGAAAAATTCAAAATCATCTTAAATGCATGTAGATAAGTGCCCCGTAAAAGAACCAAAAACACCTCAGTTTTTACAAATTCCTAAAATGGTTGATGAAGATAAGCATCAAAGCGCACCTGCAGAAGCTACACGCTCACGTCTCCAAGCGGCATATGACGTAAGCATTGAAAGTGATGATTTAAGTTTGTCAGACAATTTTTAATCCTCGGCTTACGCCAGATATGAAAATTGCTTAGGCCAATACGAAGAAACAAAGCCATAGTTCATTTCGCCCTTAATGATGACTATTAAGCACTAAAATCCAGATACGAAAATGAAAGGGTATTTGTAGATAATCAAGTAACGATTTTAATGAACTTGTCAAAAATACAAAGAGAAATAAGAGAGGAATTTCTTAAATTCCAACCCACTGTTACAAATTGTCTGTCGGTTTAAGGGACACAAAATATTCCAACCGATAGCTGGGACCTTATTCTGTTAACAACAGCAACCTTATTCTGGTAAATATATGCAGAGCCACATCGGCAGAAAAATCATTACTTTTATGGGTGGAGTCGCTCTCATCCCGAAAAAGATGCTCAACGTGGCAACAAATGAAGGACTTCCTCATTACACAATTCGAAATCTCAGAAAGGGTAGATAAAACAGTACCAAAGAAAAAAAATGTACAAAAGACCTCAATAGAAACTTCATTAAGTAGCAATCCGGTAAAAGTAATTTACAAAATTCTAGTTTTAACCAAACTCCATAGTTCATTTCAGAAAAAAACAACAAATACTTGTAGTGTAAACTATGTAATGGTGGCACAAATCTTGCGAAAACTTAAAAAAAGTTACAATAAACGAAAGAAACAATTTCGTCAGAACCAAAAAACTTTGTACGAATTGTTTGTCACACTCTCACATGTTTAAGGATCGTGAGAGCAAATTCAATTACGTTTACTGTCATAAAAGACATCATTTGATGGTTCATTTTATAAATTTTTAAAACTAATTCCAAAGTAACGCAAAGACAAAAAGAGTTACGGACCTAATTGCATTAGCAAGACTCGACAATCCCGAAACTGAAAATCCCGAAAATATACAGAAAGAATCATACAAACGCTTCATTCAGAAACTGAAAGAAAAATATTGCTGTAAACTTAGTGCCTTAATAGAACACAGATTGCAAGGACCGTTTATATCAGCCAAGACCCTAAAAAGATTAAAACTGCTAATCCAAAATTCTAATCTTGAAATTTCGGGAATGGGTGGAATTGTAGTTCAAAACTTAAATAAAATCTGCTCACTTACCCTAATTTCCCCTGAAGGGGATACAATTATTAGAGCTCGAGCTATAGTTCTGCCGTAATTTACAAATACGCTTCCAAGCTATCATATAAATATTAAGCATTGAACTGGAACTAGCTGACCCCAACTCCAACACCCCTGCTCAAATCGGTCGCGATCTCATACCCCCAAATAATGCTTGAAGGTGTTGAGAAAATTACAAAAACAGACAAAATTTCCACATTCACAGCACAAGTGGAAGAAATATCGAATGAATACATGAATTCACAGTTTGCTAAAATTTTAGGAGTTAGAAGTAATCCCCCCAAACCAATTACTAACCAGTCGATAAGTATTATGAAGACTATTACAAAGCCAGAACTACGGGATCGGGTAATGGTCGGTACATCGTTTGACCACCATTCACTTCAGCAATTTTTAAGTTTGGAAAGAATCCTACTTAAAAAAGGTGGGCTTAAAATCTCGTATGACAATGTTCTCGAGGAATACCTCCAATAGACCATATGGAAGAAATCAATTCGTAGGAAAAAATAAATATATACATCATTCAACCTCCCCACCACGCAATCTTAAAACCCGAAAAACTTACTACAAAAGTAAGGGTGGAATTCAATGTATCGAAATGCACAAGCTTAGGTAATTGACTAAATGACGTATTATATATCTGCAATTTCCGCAAAGACAAACAAATTTTGTCTTCTGTGGCAAAACCATTCGACCCCGCAGGATTGCTTTCGCCAATTATGATACCAAGATGGGACAGATTGGGTAGAATAAGTTAAACCAATCCGCTTGTTAAAATTACCCCAATTGGGGGAAAACTTACTAACGATTTCTGAAATTATCAAGTCGAATTGCACGGCTTTTAAGAAGCCTCTGAAAAGGCATATTGTGCAGCTACAGTGGCTCCAAGTCAAAGTCGGGCACCGTAGAAAAAAATGGTCCTTCGTAAAAATATTTGAACCAAAGCAATTAAAAAAAGGTAAAATATTTTGCCAACTACTCATTTATTGCATTTCCAAAATATAAAAACAAAACATATAAATTAATTCAGTATTATAAAATATTCTAGTAAAACATCAAACAAGAGTAAATTCCATGCCCACCCCAAACTCGGACAATCAACAAGTTTTTTGAAATATCGAAATATATTTTCTAATATTTTGTATGAAGACCTTTATTTTTGTAGGCCGTATGCTTTGGATCATTGCATTGGTAAAAATACCAATCATCACCGAGATCCAATTTTTCAAGACTTTTTGGTAAGTTTTCTCTAAAAATGTTAAGAAAGTCATACTGATTCATTATTCCTTCAATAAAATGCAAAGATCCTGGTCCATAATCCGAAAATGAACTCCTAATTATTGCCGATCTGCCAACATTTTTGACAGTTGGTCCCAGATTGCGCAGTTGCAACTCCTCATTTGGTTTCCCCCAAACATATGGTTTTCCATCGGAGCCAAAAACATTAAATTTACTTTCAGTAAATGTCAGTAAACATAACATTTTTCCAGAATGAAAAATCTTTATTTTCATGTTCTTTTACAAATTTTAATTGGATGGTCTGATTGCGTTTGCTGACCAACGGCTTTTGTCGGGCCTTTCTACCATTCAGATCAGCCTCATGAAGTAGATTTTAGGTGGTAGATGCACTAGATTTTTTTCCCAACTCATTTTCAGCTATAACAGCTAACTTTGGTGCACTAAGGAAAGGATTATCTTTAACTTTCCGCAACAGATATCGCTTATCTGAGTCGGTAAAAAACTTGTTGTGGGCAGCTTTAGGCTTTTTTTACTTGTTTGTTGGTTTTGAAGCGTTTAATTATATCGTGATTAGTAGAATGACTTCTGTCGACAATATCAGCAGTTTCTCGCACAGATTTTCCATCGTTGGAATGCTTAATAATCAACTTTCCCAATTCAATACTTGTTTGCCCCCTTTGCCGAGACATTTTTAAATCACAAACCGTAATTCCAACTATGTATGTATCAAAAAACCACCCGGGGGATTCCTCTTAGTCTGTTCAACACTATACTTGAAATTGGTTGCAATTCTTCGACAGACTGGCATTTATTTAGAGGATAGTTGCCACTGTCCGAGTTTGGTTTGTGCATTGAATTTACCTTTATTTGATGTTTTACTAGAATATTTTGTAATACTGAATTAATTTATATGTTTTGTTTTTATATTTTGGAAGTGCAATAAATGAGCAATTGAAAAAATATTGTACCTTTTTCTTAATTGCTTTGGTTCAAATATTTTTAGGAAGGACCATTTTTTTCTACGGTGTCCGACTTTGGCTTGAAGCCACTGTATATACATATGTGCGCACCCAACAAGATGGCAAAACAGGAAGACATATGTTTCAAACCGCACAGCTCAAACAATTGATTTAGTTGGGATAGTCACATGGCTACATGTAGCCAGGGGTCATCTTGCCGCCACACGACTTTGGTGGAACAAGCACAGCTGGCTACAAGAATCTACAGAATCTTGACAAAAGTCCCCCTCACGTATACACCCCTCAACTCGAAACAATGAAAGTCTCCACACGATTTTGGAAGACAATGACATCCTGGAACGATTTTTTTCTTTCCCCGACCCCTCAGAATAATAGCTTATATGTTCCAATTTATAAATTGGCTTAAGCACATGATAAAAGGAACACCTAACATCCTGAGTCATACACTACTGCATCAAAACATACAAATGGCTAAAATATACCTGATTACTGCTGCTCAGACACGCTACTACGACCGTACAAAAAAATATTTAATGGAATCAAAGGCAATACATATCGGACGGTACCCGTAATCCCTCTTTGCCGAATTATATCTTAAATTCTTGCATTTATTAATGCTATACGCCGAACATCGGCTCATGCAACAAATGATCCGACAAGAGCTCTACATACATATATCCCACGACTTAAGCCTCTGATAAAGAAATGCATTTACTTGTGTAAAGTCTGCGTACACCTGAAGCCCTACCATCTGAACTCTGCAATTTCACCTTCACTATCACGGGTGTCGATTGTACGGGGCCTTTCCAGATAAAGGCCTCTATGTTAAGGTCCTCCACCTTCACGAAGGGCTAAGTGGCCGTGTTTGTATGTTTTACGACAAAAGCGTTGCAGCTTGAGTTACTCAGACAGCCCAGGCGCCCTACATATATAGCGAACAGTGGGAACTAGCAGTGAAGAGCCTTAAATCACATTTCAAAAAAACAAGGAATTCACTTATGAAGAATTTACTATATTATTATCTCGAATTGAAGCCGTTCTTAACTCACGGCCTCTCTCTACACTTTCGGAAAGTTCCGCATTTTTAAGTTCGTATGTGTAATCTTTTTGTCTATATGGGTTTTCCATGTGAGTCTTCTATCCAAAGTTACGCCCAGGTAAGTAACGAAATCTTTCTGCGGAATAATTCTGTCGTTGATTGATACCGAAAGACAAGTGTCTTTTTTAGTGTAAATTTTACCTGTATACTCTTAGGCTCATTGTATTCAATTCTCGAAATGTTTAGACATTCTTCTACTACGTTTAAATGTTGTGTTAATCTATTAGCGGCTATGACTGGGTTCGAGTGCACACTAAGTGGAGCTGTATAATCCGCAAAAAATGATGTGGCTAGATTTAAGCTTGAGGGCAGATCATTTGTATAAATTAAATGTAATAACGGGTCTAAAACGCTACCTTGAAGAACACCAGCAGCAATGGCCTAACTTTCAGCTATATAACTGTTTTGTCTAACACGAAATTTTCTGCCAACAAGAAAGCTTTTCAATACGACACAAATGTTAACGGGAAGTGAACGTCTTAACTTAAACAATAGTCCTTCTAGCAAGACCTTACTGAATGCTTGCGCAACATCTAAAAATACTACAGCGCAATATTGTTGGTTTTCAAAAGTCGACATTTTATGTGAAACTATTTTCTGTACTTGCTCAATTGCACTGTGATTTTCCCTAAAACAGATTTGGTGGTGTGGTATAATTTGGCTCAACGCAACGTGTTAACGCCATATCACCAACAGTTCCAGCCACCGGCACCACCAGCATATTGCCGCACTTCACGCCGACGCTACCGCCATCAGCCCCTTCCGCTTCAACGCAACCAGCCCCGTCGCCACAAGCAGACGACAACGCCTGTTCTGCCGCCCTCGACAACAAGAAGGCAGCGATACGCCCGTCCAGTTTGATCCTTCGTCGCCTCGGAAGTCAGTGCCAGCACAGCTCAAAAAAGAATAAGTACCCAAAAAGCCGTAAGTCAATCATTACATACTTAAACGGACATAACCATATACATACGTACATATATGTACATACGCATAAATATGGGAAGAGTCAAGTACATAACCGTCCATATATGTACATATATACATACATACATGTGTATGTGCTTTCCCCCTGTTGGCTATTGTGCACACATTCGCGCAAAGTTCCAAACTAAGATTGAGATAGTGTATATAATTGTACACAGAAAATTTACTTCTCCTCCTCATATACATATGTATGTATATCCACATTGGTTATGCCAAAAATAGAATACGCAGTGCGGTACAGTGGTTAATATAAAAATAAAATATATACATATATACTTCATATATACATAAATTCAATTGGTGCTACAAATGAATAAAAAGGCGGGTACAATGGTGTGAAATAAAGCACAATAAAACAAATTTAATTTTTTCTCGATTTTCCTAATTCGCAAAACGCTTTGGTACAGTGAATATACTTACAAAAAAAAAAATTATTCTTATTTTTATTTTTTTCTATTGTCAAAATAGAAGTAGAACTGTTTTCTCAAATTCTCGTTATCAAGAAAAAATATTATTTTTTGTCTTCAAATAAAAATCACCATAATATTTTAAATTACTTCGCACACAAATATCAAAATGTTGACACCAATACAAACTGACGATAAGTCAAAAAGTCCAGTCTCAGAATTGAGAGACGAAGAAAGAATGCAGGGTACATCTTCCGAATCGCAACGCACAAATTAACTTGTGTCTCCTCTAAAGCGGCTAAGAAACCAAAAAGTGCATTCGCAGTAAATAAATTTACCTCAGAAACTGACAACTTCATTGATTACATTGTGTTACAGTGATTCTGAACCTTTGAAGTGACACAGTGGAGATTGTTGGTCTTGTTGAGTACAACACAAAAATTTTTTAACACCCTCCAATTTTGGATTTATGGCCCAAAAACGATTTTTGTTGATTTTCGTCTTTCAAAAATTTCTAACTTCGTTTTAGATTTTCAAACGGATTTTAAAAGCGAAATGTCAGTGGTCTCCGAATATATACTTTATTTAGTACATTCAACACAAGTAAAATTAGATTTTTTTGCCTGAATCTGAAAATGTTTCCATTTGTATGCAAATTTTGCAATTTTAATGCAATTTTGAATTTTATTACATTACCTTTAAAATGAGCTATCAATCATCAAAACCCAACATAAATTATAGAAATTACGGGTTTTTTTCCAAAAACAAAATTTTCGTTCTTTTTGTCCATTTTAACTATTACATCATAAATTAGTGTAGCAACCATTTTCTTTGATTACATGTATGCCATATATATGTAGTTAGAATAAATTATTATTGTATTATTGTCATTAAAAATGTCTGCCTGGATCAAAATGTAAATATAAAGTTGCCAACAAAGTAAACAAGTTCACAGGTAAACGTGTATTGACATACTAATCCACTTACTTGGTTGGAGACCATCTGAAATTTATCCATACGTAAGAAAAATGCAAAGATGCAAATTTATGAGTCAGTTATATGGAAAAAAGCGAAGACCTTACTAAAATCTTTTCGTTTTCCGAAAAATGATGTATTAGAAAAACTTTATATTTAGAGAAATGTGACACAACCATATGGTTATGATTTTTAATATTGACTTCATTTTCCAGCAATATTTTTGCTGTAATCAGCGAAAGATAAACATAGACTGATGAAAATATCCTTGAAGTACTATCGATATTGTATTGAAGTGAGAAGTGTGATAACACTGCGCAACAGCCATTTTGGTGCCGGAGATTTATCAGCTGATTTAAGGTAAACTTGGTGCGCTGATTTCAAATCTGCATTAAGTTTTTCTCTAGCAGCTCTAGTTTTTAAGATACACCAATCGATGGTCTTCGCCCTTAACTGAAATTTCAAAATTGCAAACAAATTTATAATTTTTTTTTCGAAATTCAATATTTATTTTTAATTTAATGTAAAATGATTAAAATATGTTTTACAATTTTAATTTACATTTAGAAAATTTCTTTTTCGTGACATTCTAGAATGAGTACCTGGAGCACAGTCTCTTATTAAGCTCCAACAATAGTCTGCCATCATATGACTATCCCATCTTCCTTGGTAACGAGATTCCATTATTTTCATGTCCTGATGGAAACGCTCACCTTGCTCTTCACTTGTGTTTCCTAAATTCTCTGGAAAGTGGGCTAAATGACTGTGCAGGTAGTGAACTTTGATGCTCATGTTACATCCAATATTTCGGAAATTTTCTAGCATGTTGTTCACTAATTCCTCATAATGAGTGGCTTGTAGTTGCCCAAAAAGTTCTTAACAACTGCTTCAAATGATATCCATACACTCCGTTCATGGTTAGTCATCGAATTTTTAAAATGAGGATCTTTTATTAATTGTCTTATTTGTGGACCATCCAGAATACCAGCTTTGAGCTTTTCGGGAGTTATTCCTGGCATTTTTCGGCCTATGTACGCAAAACATTCTCCATCTTTATTAAGTGCCTTCACAAATTGTTTCATCAATCCCAGTTTTATATGCAATGGGGGAAGTATAATTTTATCTCTGGTAACTAAGGGCTCACGTATTACATTTTTAACACCAACAACCATTGCATCTCTTACAGGCCAATCTTTTTTCTGCCAGTGATCTGTTTTGGCTCTGCTGTCCCAAAGGCATAAGAAGCAAGGAAATTTTGTGTAGCCACTTTGTTGGCCAAGGAGAAAATTAACCATTTTTAAGTCCACACAAATTACCCATTGATGTTCATGGTACTTAATCGCATTCATCACCAAAGCAATAGTATCATATTCTTCTTTTAGTTTTGTTGAATGGGCAATTGGTATTGCCCCATATTTGTTGCCATTGTGCAAAATAACACATTTCAAACTCCTCTTACAGCTGTCTATAAATAACCGCCAATCGCTTGATTGATATCTATGTATGCCCATTTCTTTCAAAAGTCCAGTAATGTCATTACAAAATACAACACTTTCTTCTTGAGAGAAAAAACGAAGTAAATTTTTCTCTCTTGTTCGGTAGAAAGTTATTTTTGTTCCGGGATTCAGGCTGTTTTTGTCTTTCAATCTCGATGCAAGCACCTCACTACCTTCCTTTGATAGACCAAGGTCTCGAATCAAGTCTGATAACTCTTCCTGACTGAAGCTTTGCGAAGTTGATTGTGTTTCTGTAAAGTCACTGTCTGAATCGCGACTGCTGTTTAAAGCATCACCTGCAGGGATTGATTCATCTGCCGACAGCTCAAGAAACTCATGAAATGTTGGAATTGGAATTTCATTTGAATGAGGGATAGGACGTCTTGCTGAGGGCATATCAGGATACTTCCACTTGCCACGGTTATTTCTATTTATGCCAGTGATGTTGACCTTGCAAAAGTAGCAATCATAACTGTGATTTGTAGGTTCTCGCCAAATCATTGGAATTCCGAATTTCAGACATTTACGTTTACCATTGGTCCACTGACGTAAGTGTTCAATGCAAGTCTTGCAGACAATATGCGGAGCCCAGTTTTTATCCTGGTCACCAAGTCTAACGCCAAAGTACGCCAAATAGGATTTTTTAATAAATGCAGAAATTGACTTTCTGTTTGGTTTTAATGTAAATTCTCCACAAATGTAACAGAACACATCAGCTTTATTCACACATCTTCTTCGATCCATACTCAATATTTTACAATATCAACAATATTACACAGTACAATATAATCAAATATACACAAGAGATCAAATAACGCACGGCTTATCAACACAACTTTGCTTAATGAAACTGCAAATTTATTTGTGATATTTATACGCCCAAGGAAAATATGCGCTGCGCCGACAATATTGATAACGGTAAATTGAACACATTGACATAGCGGGACTTTTTGCTGCCAATCAGCGTTGCCAAAGTGAGGGGAATTCCCCAATATGCAAAATTTGGAAGTAACATTTGTGCTACTTATATGACCATTGCTGTGAGCGTGTTTAGGTTAGTGGGGATATGCATATGCACATAAATGTGTGTGCATATCTATAAAACTAGAGCTGCTAGGGAAGAATGGTTTACAGTTTTGAAACCAGCGCACAAAATGAATATAAGAACAGTTCAAAAACCGCAGGCACCAAAAAAAAAATATTTTTTTGTTGCGCAGTGTAATCAATAACAATTTTTCATTTTCACGCCATGTTTCGAAGTGAGAAATATTTTGTCTGTATAATTTATAGAGCTTGTGGCCAGGTCTGTATTAGGAATAATATGAGAAAACAACAATTTTTCAAAGTGGTAGAAGTGATAGCTGCTATTTCGGAGATCACCACATCTCCTCATCAGGCTTCTTTCTTTCGCAAACCGTGTGAATACAGACCTGGCCACAAGCTCTATAAATTATACAGACGATTCATAAAAAATAAGGCCAAAAATAAAAATAATTATAATAGAGAAATATTTTGATTTCACCATTACTTTCTGAAAAATCGAGCATTGTCTGAATATATTACTTTTAATTTTTCGCTTTCACTTGAAATGTTAAATGAAGTCACACATGTTTACATGTAAACATTGATAACTTTATGTAAACATTTTCATGTAGACACCTTGAATGAGACTAGTACAATAATGATACATTATAACTGTAAACGCAATGCATATGAACAAAGAATGCTTGCTATACGTAATGTGATGTAATATACATAGTTAAAATGGACAAAAAGAACGAAAAATGTGTTTTTGGGAAAAATCATATCTTCCCTAATTTTTGGTCGATTTTAGTAAATGAACGCTTGTTTTGATTATAATCAAATGTACTTTAAAACTATATTAACGAAAATATTTTATGTTTTCAAATTGTTGATGCAAAATTGCGTTGAATGTGCAAAAAAGCAGAAAAAATTTAAAAGTTTCAGATTCAGGCGAAAAAATTAAACTTTTCTCTTGTAAAATCATGTACATGTTCGAAAAGCACTAACATTTGACTTCCAAAATCCGTTTGAAAATCTGAAATCGGTTAAGAAATGACCAAGTTAGAAAATTTCAAATGACCTAAAACACGAAAAAAAAGGTTTTTGGGACATAAATCAAAAATTTAAGGGTGTTAAAAATTCTTGAATTTATGGACAGCAATATTGATAATTTCTGAAACATAGTTCAGTCCTCACACGATTCGGTACACGAAACTGAGGATCAGGACCTGCCAGACGATTTCAGACCGGCAGCCTTCTGCAAATATAGGTCATGTCTCATAACACAGTGCTACAAAAAAGAATGAAGTCGAAATACCTGGGAAGTGATGTTATTTTCCTTGCAGGTCTTATCGAGTAGAACGAGAATCTAATTTTGGAATTTGTCAAGCACCCCTAAAATCTCGACTTAACCTTAAAAAACCGATTTTTCGTGCTTTTGCGCACTTCTTAGCCCATATCTTAGCTAATTAACAACCGATTTTCATTCTAAGAACGGTTTAAGAAAGAAGAAACTCAGACCTTTTTTATATAGATATATAGACGTCTTAATAAAGCGGAAGAAATTTACTTGTTTTTGCACAACAAACTTAAATTTTGCTACCCTTTTTCTTCTTTTTTTGACTTTGGCGATATTTTCACACACTATTTTATAAAAACACAAATTAATTTTGATTAGATTCAAAGAGTACGTTTAATACCAAAATTGGATTCTCGTTCTACTCGATAAGGCCTACAAGAAAAATAACATCACTTCCCAGGTATTTTTGAGTGTCACACTGTGTAATCTATGAAGACACGAAAGCTCACATCGATTCCGGCTTGCGTGGGAAGCCCTGAGGTCCCGATATGACAATAAAAGGGTGTTGGTAGACAACCAAATAGGAACTTGATGAGCCTTAAGGCAATTGCAATAGAAAACGGTGAAGAGATTTAGATACGGCTATCTGCAATCAAAGCCTAGTAACCCAACAAATTTCAACCGAAAGCTTGGATCCCATACTAATTTAATTGGTTACATCCAAATTCCCAGAAAATTCGGTAACATTATGGGAATAATACCTGAATTCCAGGAAAAACTATCCGGACTGGTCACAAATTAACCAGTTTCTAACTACTAGATATGAGGTGGTAGAAAGCGTGGATCAATGGCGACCAGCCAAACCCCGAACGAATCCAACAAATGATAATATCTACAAACCACCTAATTCACATAATAAGCCGTTCTTCAAACCCATGCCAACACAAAATGCTTAAACTACCTACTGAAATAAATTATCATATGCCTGTACAAGGAAAAATTTAGAGTTGTAACTTTTGTAATTACTCTTCCCACAAACTTAGGAACTGTATCTGATTCAAACGGCTGTTAGTTTGTCAAGGACAACAATATATGCGAAAACTGCCTCGCTCAAACACACTTAATAAAACTATGTCCAAGCATTCTAATGTGCCTTCACTGTAAACAACGGCAACACACAATGCCTCAATACAGCAAAACACCCACGCCGAACACACAAAATCCACGACCACTATGGGCATCTTCACAGTTTGCAGCGATCACAAACACTAGCCCCAGTATACCATCCCCTAGCCAGTTTGAAATCCTGAACGAACAACACTCAACTTCAGACACCACACGAGTACAGGGTTTCTACACAGATCATCAAAGCAAAGTGCAACCACCCACTGCCATGGTGTCCGTAGAACACAGAGGGAACTCTTTAAGTTAAGATCCCTAAATGATCAGGTATCCGAAAGGAGCTTCATCTCCTCGAAAGCTCTGGCGAAACTAAGACTCCATGCCAGCATTCAAATTTCGAAATCTCAGGTATGGGGGACAGAATAAGTCAAATAGACTCTTCTCCCTAACCATAGTATCCACTGATAAAGCAACAAAAACCGAAGCATAAGCTGTCGCAGCTGACCAGAATGTTAAATCTTAATCACATGGAAGAAACAAGTTGCAGTGAAGCAGTCTCTGACAGAAAATACACGTCCTTCTACCTCCCGCGTTTATAAAACTAGAGAAAAGAACGACAAAAGTACGCGCCGTCTTCAACGCATCAAAGAATTCAGGTTCCGGTAACTCTCTGAATGATATATTACATACCGCACCAACTCTACAGTCCGATCTGATGTTATTGGTACTCAAATGGCGAACGTATAAATTTGTCTTTAATGTCGCCAGAAACTCCTCCATCCTGACGACCAAGACTACCAAATAATCATCTTCAGCTCTTCCGAAAACAGCCTTATAAAGAACTATTAATTGAGAACTGGCATATTTGTTGTCAATTGTGCTCCATTTCTTGCCATACGCACTCTTCAAGAGGTCGCAAAGGATGTGAAGGACACATTCCCGATGGCAGCACTAATTTTAAAGACCACATATGTTGGTGATATATTGTTGGGTAGTAATGATCTCTCACTAGCCTCAAACCCCCTATCACAAATCATCCATGCGCTCAGCGCTGCGGACTTCTCGCTTAAAAAGATTACTGCCAACCATCCTGACATTCTAAGAGATATAAGAGAGGAAGACTTGCTTAACCTCTCGGGATCAAATGGAATGCTTTATCAGACTCTTTCTTACACCATTGAAACAATCTCTGCCACGCTGGCAACCACTAAATGACGATCCTCTCCTCCATTGCGAAACTTTTTGATCCCGCAGGATGGCTGTCGCCTATAATGATCCAGGCAAAGGTGCTGACGCAAGAGCTATGGCTTGACGGAACTGATTGGATGCGCAAGTCAAACCCATTCGCCTCTTAAAATGGATGCAATTTGCGAACAATCTGCAAACAATCCCTAACATCCAAATACGCCGATGGGTGAATTACATCCGAAACCAAACAATTGAACTACACACCTTTTGTGATGCCACCGAGAAGGCATACTGCGCAACTTTGTATGTCTCATCGAGGAAGTGAATATCAAGTGGGCCATGCAACCCACCTGTCGGATTGCCAAAAGTTGACGTAAATCGTAAATGGCTGGGGAAATAACGATTCCCATAACCCGAGACATCACCCCGCCAGAGATCCGGCGAGTGGAATCTCTTCATGCAACTGAAGAAGATCCCGGGATCTTGGATCGGTTCTCTTCTTTCTCACGCGCCAAGAGAGTGATGGCATACAGATTTAGGTTTATAAGCAGCTAAAGAATAAATCCAACGAATTCCTCGCGCCCTCAACTGACTCTTTATCTCATGCCGAATTCCGTACTACCAAACAGCGTCTTATCGCCCTAAATCAATATCGGCACCCCATAGGAACAGGCGTGCTTAAACGAGCTCGTTGTTAGTGCCCAACCCGTTCCTAGATAATGACGGTCTCCTCCACGTCAATGGTCGCTTAGCACACTCAACGTTTGGCTGTAATGAGCGACATACTACCATCATCCCCGAGAAAAGCCGGCTTGCTCTCCTGTACACGTTTTCTTCATAATTTAATCCTACATACAGAGGTCTGACTCATACAGCAAATAATAATGCTGGAGATTTATATTCCCTTTCTCAAGTTTCTAATCAAAAATAGCATCCTCTAGTTTAAACCATGCGCCGTTCACAAACATAAAGTGCATTTGCAATTCATGGCTGTCATGCCCCCTGAGCGTAGCACATACGCCCCGACTTTCACGACTACCGGTATAGATTTTTACGGACCTTTTCAGATTAAAGCCATCCATCCTTGTGAAAGGCTAGATATCGACCTGTGTGTGTTTTACCACAAAGGCAATCCACCTCGAGCTGTACTCCTCTCTAACTAGTGTGGCGTTTCTAGCGGCCTTTGCCCGCTTCATCGGATGCCGTAGCTATCCCAAGATAATGATGAGTGACAATGGGAGAATCGTCGTAGGAATCAAAAGAGCTACCGAACAAGAGTTCTCCACCTTCCTCCAGGAAGTCTCGCATGATGTCACGCAAAAGTATGCCGTTCAAGGGACTAACCGAAAATTTATTCCATCTGGCGCACCACATATGGTTTATGGGAATCCGCAGTCAAGAGCTTCAAAGACCCATCTCAAAAAAACAGCTGGGCTGCACAAATTCCCGTTCGAAGAGTTTACTACTTTCCTAATCTGATGTATCCAGCTGGCTTGCTGACACACATACACATATGTACATATATAGATTGACATATGTAGATACCGGATTTTTACTTCTTTTTATGCTTCTCGATTTCGCCCCACACGCTTTTTCAACCCTTTTTATCATAAATTTAATTTAACTAAAAGTGAAATTAACGTAATAAACTTAAAATTGTTCACAAAGAAAGAATAATACACGCGAGTTACCGAAAAAAGGTCCACGATTTTTTTTAGTGCTACCTTGCGCGTAGCAGCATTCCGATTCTTCTCCAGTGCAGCATAACGTGGTCTCGTTTACGAAACTTCGAAAACAAGCTTTTTACTGGTAGCTAAGCTCTGGCTCAACAAACCATGCGTCGTTCACAACCATAAAGTGCATTCGCAATTCATGGCTGTCATGCCCCCTGCGCGTAGCACATACGCCCCGCCTTTCACGACAACCGGTGTATATTTTTTCGAGCCTTTTCAGATTAGGGCCTCGATGCTAAGATCGTCCATCCTTGTGAAAGGCAAGGTCCCGCTTAATCGGAGGCCGTGGCTATCCCAAAATGATGATGAGCAACAATGGGAAACCCTTCGTAGGAGCCATAAGAGCTACATAAGAGCTAGAGAGATGCCGAGTGTGCAGTTCAAAGCCCCACACCTTGCTTCACCGGGATAGGCAGCCCCTCCAACTCCCGCTTCGACGACAACAGCGGCTCCGCCCCCTCTGGCGCTTAAAGAAGCACCCCAAGACATTATCGCGCAAGCAGCCTGCTCAGCCACGTAGTCAAACGAGCAAGAGATATGTAGCGGTGCATGACAGATGTGTCCAGCTGGCTGGCTAACACACATACACATAAGTACATATATAGATTGATATATGTAGATACCGGATTTTTGCTTCTTTTTATACTTCTCGATTTTGCCCCACACGCTTTTTTCAACCCTTTTTATCATCAATTTAATTTAACTTAAAGCGGAATTAACGTAATAAACTTAGAATTGTAAACAAAGAAATAATAATACAAGTGAGTTACCGAAAAAAGGTCCACGATTTTTTTAGTGCTACCTTGCGCGTTCCGATTCTTCTCCAGTGCAGCTGAACGCGCTCTCGTTTACGCAACTTCGAAAAATTGTATTAATTATTCTGGCAAACCGATTCCAGCCATCGTCACCAACATCATAAGCGGCCTACATATCTCAGCAACCAAAACCGGCGCAACCACCATCCGCATCGTCCGTTCCACTGAAACCAGCTCCGTCGCCACCAGTAGTTATCACCGCCTGTACCGATGCGCTCCACAACAAGAAGATAGCGATACGCCTGTACACTCCGGTTGAATCCTTCACGAGAGTGCCGACTAGAAATGCTCACTAAAGGAGATTCTGTGCGATGTCAGAATGATAACCAGCTAAGATCAGGTATAAGTTCTGTATGCTCAAGATCTTCAATAGCTTAGCCATATGGAAATGTTGTCTGACTGTGGTTCTGGGAGCTAAGTCTGGGACTACATCCAGATGTCAGGCGAGACACACCGTGTCGAGGATCGGCTAGGCTCGCTGGATTGCGGCCGCATCCAGTATGTAACTAAGGCCCCTATCTCCGCTACTCGTGGGAACAATAAGATGAACAACAACAACACACAAAAAAAGAAAACATCAAGATGTCGACTCTTTAAAAGTGTCGAAAGGGCGTTTGCCCAAAAAGAAAAGCACTCATGCGCTGCAAGGTGCCTCTACCAGCCACAGCGAGGTAAACAAGAGTGGGAAACCAGAGCAAATGGTGAAACCGGGCCTGGGATCTCACTCAAAGCAATGGCGGTGAGATGATGCCTAGGAGATCAGATTGCAGGCAAGGGGAAGGTTATTGAGCATGGTTTACACTGGAAGATGTTTTTTTTTTATTAGAGGCTTGAGACAGGGAATATAAATCTCCAGCCTTATTATTTGCTGTATGAGTCTGACGTCTGTATGTATGTAGGAGTAAATCATTCGGCATTTCTCGGGGAAGATAGTGGGATGTCGCTTATTACAGCCAAACGTTGAGTGTGCTAAGCGACCATTGACGCGGAGGAGACCGTCTTTATCTAGGAACGGGTTGAGCACTAACATCGAGCTCTTTTACGCACTCCTTTTTGGAGACATAGGTTTTCCAGCAGTGAGGCGGTTTTTCTAGCCAAGCTAGACCAATTTCCGAGTCGGACCACATGGTTAATTCAAACAGCTTACCAACAGAGGATAACTTGGAAATTAGCCTGTAATTCTATATATTAATTGTGTTGCCACTTTTGAGTATTGGGGTGATTAATGTACGTTTTCACTCATCAATGAAAACTCCAGTATTTAATGACAAATTAAAAATTATTATCAAAGGGTTCGCCAGCACAATAATTCTTTAATAGGTTCATGGACAGACCATTTACGTCGTTCTGCGTGGAGTTTTCTTAACCCATCGATTACGTCAAATTCCGTTAACACCAAAAAGCCAAAGACAGTGAATGAGGATGTTGTATCTGCAAAATTAAGATGAATACCAGCAAATTCGTTAGCAGACAGATTATCATCAGATACAAAATTTGATGAGAAAAAGTCTGAAAACAAATTAACTGCCTCTTTAATATTTGAACCAAAAACGTCGTTATAAAAACAGTTTTAGGAGTACTCGATACATTTTTCTTTGACTTTATGTATGCTCAGAAATTCCTTGGATTACGTTTTAAATTGACCTCAAAGTTATTAATGTAGGTATCATACAATAACTTATTTAAATCATTAAGCTTTTTTCTATACAAAACATAAGCTTATACAAATTTGCTCTTTATGTTGATTTGTACTTTTTAAAGAATTTATTTCTCAAATTTTTTGGATGTTTAAACTTCACTGGATATCAGGGAAGCTTACCAGCTTTACCCTTAAAGGTTGCAACACATTTACTACATAACTCGAACAGTGGACTTTTAAACAAATTAATGCAAGTTACAACTTCTTTATTTCTGAAGGAAAAATCCCAGTTAATGTCACTTAATACCTTTTCAAGCTCATTAAAATTACAGCAATTAAAATTAAATGAAGGCTTACTAATCGAGGGAAGAAGAAGTATTAAGAAATTCTAAAAGTTCAACCTCCAACAATGTCGGAATGCAAATTATAAGCTAAACCATTGATTTGGGTTAAGCTCACACTCAATAAATTACCAATAATGTATAGGAGTCAAAAATCATTTTTATTTAGATAATTCCAATTTGCATTGCTCAAATTAAAATCACCGAGAATACATAATTGGATTTCAGAAGATTTCATAATCCGTCTCATGAACACCCAGTTTAAAATTTACATATTTAAGAGAATCTGCTTTCTCTTTTTTATCAATTTGTGACAGCATAATCGACAATGTTCTCTGGCAGTTCCGAAGGTTTAAAAGAAGCTGAATGCAGCCATTTAAAGCGGGTAGCTTTCATTGTTATTGCTGGATCTCACCATACATTTTTGTTGTTTCTACCTCCTAGTTTTCACTTCAACCTACGCAGAGTCCATTAGTGCCGACGAATGTGCTGCGGAGCTGAGAGTTCACTTGTCCCGAATTAGCAACCGGAGTTCTAGGCACACTGTTGTTGGTAAGCGACTCAGCACTTTTGATGATATCAACAGTGACTGCAATAACAGATAACTCAGCAGAGAGCCCCATGAATTAGCAGCAGGTACAATATTCGCTGAAAAGTCAGCAGATGCATTGGTAGGTTGTGTTAGCACAACTACCAGCTGGAGCAGAGCTGACGGCAGAGAGTAAGCAGCTAGAGTTTAGAAGTTTTTTGAGGTCTTTGACCTCTACCACAAGATCAGCAACAAGAGAATGCAAATTAGTGTTTTAACAATCATCACGGTTGAACACTAAATAGCATTACTTTTAACGAAATTAGCAATGTTTTCTTCTATGCCATTGCATGAGTGCTGGAATCCGGCCTGGCAAAGTGCACAGCAGAGTGCATTATCTTAAGCATTAGATTTAGCGAACACACCATAACGCGCACGTAATAGTGATCTAATTATAATTCTTATTATATTATAAATACAAAAAAGAAATTCAATACAATTCAATACATGGCTCCGAAAATAGGTCTACACAGTTCAGATTATGTCAAAGTTCTTTGTTCGTGTGAATTTCTCAGCGACTTTTTCAGAGTTCGCAAGAACCAACAAACTGCCGTCGCGCAGTTGCGTACCTTCTCACAATCTGGCTGAAGGTGTCTAGAGCCTTTTTTTATAGCAAATACACTAAAAGCAGTTAATAGTGTCAGTGTGAATCGTCAGTTGAATTTATTAGTACGAATTTTGGATTTTTTTGTGTTGCAGTTGGCCTGGGGTAAGAGGAGAAAGATTTCAATGGTAATGTTGACCGATTTCCTCTTTGACCTGGGAACGGAGTATGTGCTATCATCAAACACACTAAACCGGTTTCGTACGGGAGTGGCAGAGTGAGGGGACATTTCTACTTACTCTGTATATAAACCCACACGAAAAGAAATAATACGAGTTTGAAAAAGAATCGCAAATAGTCACATTCGCACGGCATGTCCTAGCCAACCTAGTCGCTGTATTTTACCTTACCGATTCTGACGTAACTGATGGTGGTGCTCAACATCATTTTACATAGCCGTATTAGTTAGTATTAGGCACCTTCTTCTTGTGCTATTGAAAGCGGATTTGAAGTCGACAAAAAGATGGCGTGTGTCTATTCTTCATTCTCGGGTCTTATTTGGTCGATGGTAGATTTGTTAGATCTAAAGCCACACTGATAAAGTTCAATCAGTTCGTTCACGGTGGGCTTCAGTTCACACAATACGCTCGACAGAACCTTAAAAGCTATGCTAAGAAGACTGACCCCGAGGTAGTTGGCGTATATTGCAGGATCGCCCTTTATGTGGATTGGGCAGAGTACACTTAAATTCCAATCAGCAGGCATGCGTTCGTCCGACCATATTCTGCAAAGGAACTGGTGCATGCACTTTACCAGCCCCTCGACCATGCACTTTAATAACTCTGCTGACAGTCCGTCAGCACCAGCGGCCTTATGGTTGGGTCTGCTAATGGGCGACCTTGCAGATGTCCTTAGCAATATCCATAAGAGTAGCATTGAATTCGCGATTCAGCTCTTCGATTCGTTTCAGGCGCTGTTGAAAGTAGTCGAGTAACGGTACTTCGGCTCTGTCTTGATTGATTGGAAGTTCGGGCTCATCATCTTCGATGTTCGCCGCACTACTACTATTAAGCAGCGTGAAGAAGTGCACCCTCCACTGTTTCAGTGTACTCTGGATATCGGACATCAGGTCGCCATTTTCATTCTTATAGGAAATTGCCCCAGGCCTGAAACCATCTGTAAGCCGCCGTACCTTCCCATAAAATTTCTGGGATTTTCTCCTATCGGCTAGCATCTCAAGCTCCTTGCACTCGCGCATCTCGGCCTCTCTCTTCTTTTTTCGGAAAATGCGCCATGCTTCCTTCTTCAACTCACGATACCTCTGCCGCACAGTTCGTGTTGCGCCCGATAGCAGCGTGGCCCTATAGGCGGCATCTTTTTTTCCATGGCGGCGCGGCGTTCCTCATTGTACCAGTCGTTTTTTCGGGCTCGCTGAAAACCAATGACCTCTTCAGCGGCGGTACGTAATCAGCGGGAAATGTGGTCCCATTACGCGAAGATATCCGCTTGGTGAACATTGCTCTCAAAGAGCTGCCATGTTTCGGTCCCCAGCGAAGTCGATCAGCTTCAGTCCGTTAGCGGATGTTTCGTCGTATAGGCTGCATTTATCGACTGTGGGACCAAAGGTCCCTTTCCTTCACACCTTGGCATTAAAATCGCCTATCACGGGATTTATATCATGACGGGGGCAGCGTTCGTATGCGCGCTCAAGGCGCTCATAGAAGTCATATTTGGTCACATCGTCCTTCTCTTCCGTAAGGGCGTGGGCGCAAATCAGCGAGATCTTGAAGAACCTCGCTTGGATGCGGATCGTGGCGAGACGTTCGTCCACCGGAGTGAATGACAGTACTTTGCGACGAAGTCTCTCTCCCACCACAAATCCAACACCGAACTTGCGCTCCTTTACATGACAGCTCTAGTAGACGTCGCAAGGTCCGATTCTCTTCATTCCTTGGTCCGTTAATCGCATCTCTTGGATGGCAGTGATGTTAGCCGTTGGCTTTACGAGGACATCAACCAGCCGGGCAGGGTCGCCTTCCCAATTAAGGGTTCGGACATTCCAGGTGCATGTCCTTAAATCAAAGTCCTTTAAACGTTTGCCGTGGTCGTCATCAGAATAGGGGGGTCTCATCCTAGGCTTTTTGTTAAAATTTTTCATTGGAAGGTGTTTTTACATGGGTGGTACCAAGCCCAGCGCACAACTAGGTTTTGGTTGCATACAAAAAGCACGATTTATCTGAAACAAAAACTTACCCCGGGTATTTAAAGTTCGATTGCAACCGAACTTAGACTCTTCCTTACTTGTTTATACTTACATGTGTACATATATGGAAATGTGTATAGAGGTCTTGTAGTTTTTGAGTGCATACATTGATGACGACATAGCAAACAAATATATATTAGAAAAGCGGTGGGCCGTTTAGAATTTTTCGTTCTTCACAAAAACATACAAACTCAAAAGTTAATTTATATTTCTGAGAGGTAAAATAACGCTCAAGAAATGAGTTATATTTTTCACAAAAAAAAATAAATAAATAACGTATTGATTGCTTTTGATAAAAATATAAAGCAATTATTATTATTTTTTGAGACTAACAAAATACCGAGTTTTTGCTCAAAAAATACCAATATAAAAAATAATTACTACTTCTTGTTATGTAATTATTTTTCTGCGTAATTAATTAACACCTTGGAGTAATTATTTATTATAATTTTTAGAGATGAGTGGAAATTTGGGCACTCGATTTTTCACAATGCCAAGATGGTCATTATTATTTATTGTAATGGGTAGTCTTAAACATCGCCCCAAAGGTTTACGGAGTCGTTTTTCCAAAAACTTCTTCTTTTTTTTTGATACCAAATAAAACGGTCAATTTTTCTTTCTACATTAATTAAGCAAAAACTTCTTAATCGAATCATTTCAAATTTGTAGAACATGTTAAAACGACTATAAACTTTATAGAAAAAAAATTTACCTAAGAACAATAAATTGTTTCCTACTAACCCCTCTCATTGCTTGCGAGGGGTGGGCGCTGTCGCTAACGTGCACGGTTATAATGTGTATGTCGCGCGAGTTATTACATGTCTTACTCTTGACTAAAATCAGACTGCCTTATTTCATATATTTTGGTCCTATATATGTATACTACATATTATTTCTTAACCTTGTGGCAACCGTAAAGTTGCGCTAAAATTATATATGATACGGCAGCTGCGTTTTTATCATAATTCTTTGCATTGATATTCTTTTGTCCCGCTATCTGCTGCGAATATTCTAGAAACTGATCGATGCACAAAAAACGGTATAAAAACTTGAATTATGCACACAGCGGCGTTACACCGCCAAAACCAGTGCAGCAAATTGTTAGTCCAGGCGAAGCAGTTGACAGCCTCGCCATGAGGGTGCCTGTTCCAACATTACACGGGCACTCCATCAACAATATTGAGTCTTGGTTCACGCGTCTAGAGGCGTACTTTTCAATCATTGGCTTTGGAAAAATGAATGCCGAACAACGCGACCTAGCAAAATTCAACATTGCGGTAATGCACATGGATGAAAGGCTCCATGAACAGACTTTCGAAATCATCCGCAATCCACCAGAGAAAGGCAAGTACGACGCTCTGAGACAAGCAATTTTGGCCAGATTCTCTTCATCGCCAATGGCAAGACTGGAACAGCTGACATCAGGAATTCAACTTGGCGACAACAAACCAAGCTTCCTATTAACGCAACTGCAGCGAACCGACGTCACACGAGACCAGCAGCTTATAAAGGACTTCTGGATAAAACGACTACCTGTTTCAGCACGTGCAGTTATCGCCGGAGTTACAAAAGCAAATCCAGAAATAACGGTCGAACAGCTAGCATCAATCGCAGATGAAATTGCGGATGCCGTACGAGTTACAAGCATCGACGCAGTGTCAACTTACGATCCACAACATTTTATCGACAAAAAACAAAAAGTAGTGAGCTCAATGGAGGGTAGTGCTACTAGCTTGGATGACCGCGTCGGTCAGATAGAGCGAGCTTTGGCTCGCATAGAGAGTAAACTTTCAACAACGAGCCAAAATCGCAGCCGGTCGGTTACGCGACGTCAAGAACACAGCTCTTCAAGTCACAATAGCGCATTTCAACAACGCAACGAAAAGGAAAAACAAATTTGCTGGTACCACAAGAAATTCAACGTCCAAGCCAAGAAATGTAACAGCCCATGCAGTTTTTCTCAGCAATACGCAAAAAACTAAGCACTTCGGTGACAACGCCATCTAATGTCACCGAAACATCTAGCACGAGTTCAAGTATACTATTAAACCCAGCAAGTTCTGATATCAAATCAACCAATTTCTTTCCCACTAATCGCCTTTTTATTCTTGATAATCTATCAAAAAATAAGTTTTTAATAGATACTGGAGCCGACGTGTCTTTACTTAAAGCTACACCACGAAACCGACTTCAAAAATCCAATTCAACGCCAAAACTATACGCTGCAAATCAGTCAACCATCGACACCTTCGGTCAAGTGAGGGTCAAGCTTGACCTAGGTCTTCGACGCTGCTTTGACTGGATTTTCCTGGTAGCCGATACGCCTTATAGCATCATTGGTGCGGATTTTTTACGTCATTTTAATATTTTGATCGACATCAAAAATGCTATGATCATTGATAAAGAAACTAAATTGAAAAGTTTCGCAATCGCAACGGTCGACGCATCTACACCAACTCCAAAACTTGTCGACATCAATCACAAATACGCTCATATTTTACGCGACTTTCATGACGTCACTAACCTCTCCGCAACTACCAATCTACAGGCGGTAGCTACAAATGTGAGGCATTGTATTGAAACCAACGGCCACCCAGTTTTTGCTAAACCTCATCGTCTTCCACCAGAAAAATTTCGTGCGGTCAAAGACGAGTTTGAATATTTGCTAAAAATTGGTGTCATTCGACCATCAAAAAGTGCATACGCATCACCTATACACGTTGTCCGTAAAGCCAACAACTCGTGGCGACCATGCGGCGACTACCGCGCACTGAATGCGCAAACGACGCCGGACAGATACCCCCTGCCTCTCATGCAAGACTTAACTTTAAGTCTCCACGAAAAGAAAATTTTTTCAAAAATTGACTTAACTCGGGGTTATCACCAAATACCTATGGAAGAGAAGGATATCTAAAAAACAGCCGTGACTACACCTTTCGGCTTATTTGAGTACTTGCGCATGCCTTTTGGCTTAAGAAACGCTGCACAAACGTTCCAAAGACATATGAACGAAGTTCTTAGTGGTCTCGACTACGCCTTCTGCTACTTAGATGATATTTGCATTTCATCAAAAACACCTCAGCAACACGAACAGCACCTTCGTAGTGTCCTGGAACGCTTGCGGGAACATAACTTGAGCATCAACATCTCGAAATGTGCCTTTGGTGAGTCAGAAATTGAATTCTTGGGTCATTTGGTAACTGCGGATGGCATTAAACCATTAACGCATAAAATTGATATCATCAAAAATTATCCCTTACCTAAGACAGCTGCCGAATTAAAGAGATTCTTGGCAATGATAAACTTCTATCGTCGTTTTCTACATCATGCGTCGGCGAACCAGCAACCTCTTTTATCTTTAATAAAAGGCAACAAGAGAAACGACCAGACACCAATCCTCGGGAACAACAAAACACTTGAACATTTTCAAGGGTGCAAACGCGATCTCATAAACGCAACATCACTGGCACACCCCGCTCCCGACGCGGATATTGTATTATGTGCAGACGCAAGCGACAGTGCAATCGGTGCAGTAGTACAGCAAGTGGTGGCTAACGAACTACAGCCACTCGCCTTTTTTTCAAAAAAAATTAGCAGCGCACAAAGTAAATACTGTACATATGACCGAGAACTGTTAGCTGTTTACGAGGCAGTGAAGCATTTTCGATACCTGCTCGGGGCACAAACCTCTCACCTACGCTTTTTCACAGAAAAACGAAAGCGCTTCTCCTCGACGATTGAGGTATTTGGATTTAATTAGCCAGTTTTCTACACACATAATACACCTGCCAGGCGCGTACAACACACCAGCAGATGCTTTATCGCGCATCAACGCTCTACATGCGCACTCCAATGAAACAATCAATTATGAGGAAATGGCCAGAGAACAACAGGCTTGTGAGGAGCTTCAGAAAATCCTTGATTCAGACAAATCTTCGTTGCAACTGAAATCCGTGCAGCTACCAAAGTCAGAGGCCACCATTATTTGCGATTTTTCCGGTTCAGCAGCTCGCCCTTATGTACCACCAACTTGTCGGAAAGCCATCCTGCAGAAGTACCATAATATCACCCATGCGGGTAGAAAGGCCACTACACGGCTAATCAAACAACGCTTCGTTTGGAAAAACATGGAACCAGAGATTGCCAAATTCGTTAAACAGTGTTTGCAATGTCAACGTACCAAAGTAAGTAGACATATATCCTCCCCACTAATGAAGTATGCTCTACCATCACAAAGGTTCGAACATTTAAATATTGACCTTATCGGCCCGTTACCTCCATCGAACAACTTTAAATACTGCGTCACAATAATAGACCGGTTTACAGGATGGCCAGAAGCGATACCAATTAGTGACATCAATGCAGACACGGTTGCGGCCGCTTTAATAAACGGATGGATTAAGCAATTTGGCGTACCTCTACGAATAACCACGGACCAGGGCAGGCAGTTTGAATCTCAATTATTTAACGAGCTGTCGCGTGTTCTAGGGATATCACATCTACGTACAACGGCATACCACCCACAAGCTAATGGTATTATCGAGAGATTTCATCGCACTCTTAAAACTGCAATAACGTGTATAGACTCAAACAACTGGTCCCAAAAGCTTCCAATAATTCTACTGGGCCTTCGTTCGACACATAAACCGGATATCAACTCCACTCCCGCAGAGTTGGTATACGGAACAACGCTAAAGTTACCCGGCGACTTCTTCGAGCAGACGCAAAATAGGCCGCAGTCAGAATTCGTCCAACAACTAGTTGAAAACATGCACAAAATTCAACCAACTGATACAGCACATCACAATAAGCAAACACCATTTATATATCCAGCTCTGGAAAAAGCAACACACGTTTTTGTTCGCAACGACGCAGTGAGACGACCATTAACGCCCACGTACGATGGCCCATGCAAAGTAGAACAACGTTACGCGAAAATGTATAAGGTTTGGCTACGAAACAAGCTGGTTAACGTTTCGATAGACCGATTAAAACCAGCGTACATTCTCAACGAGGAGGACCCAACAACAAAATACGTAAAATGCCAAGACAACACGATAAAAGAAACCCGCAGTGGTCGTAACCGTAAAGTTGCGCTAAAATTATATATGATACGGCAACTGCGTTTTTATCATAATTCTTTGCATTGATATTCTTTTGTCCCGCTATCTGCTGCGAATATTCTAGAAACTGATCGATGCACAAAAAACGGTATAAAAACTCGAGGTTCAACATTTCATTCCTTTTTTTACCGGTTCCAATCTTGTCACGTCAATATCACACAACATTGATACTCCTATTATATTGTAATTAGATAATTAAGCCTTTAAATAAATAACATTGAAAACCAAAGGACTAAAACCTAATAATGAGTCTTACAGATAAAGATTGTTTGTTTAGGAAAACAATATGTTTACTTGTCGGTAAACATGTTTTCGTTAGTTACAATTGATAAAATGTTTTGTTTAGGAAACAATATGTTTATTTAGAAAGATGGTATTTGTGTTGGGTGATAAGGAACGTGTTCCTTAACTCTCCCTTGTGTTAAAATGAAATGTCCTCATTTCAAAGCGTCTATGATTGGAGTCGGTGCAGTTCGGTTTCATATATATCTTCGAAATTTGTACTTGTCGATATATATATATTTTTACGCAGGAATATATAATTACAGCTAACATTATACTAACTAAGATAAGATATAAAATAAATGCAATGGGATGTTCTTCTATAGGTATTAAGAACTTATACATCCTTTGTATATTACTAAATTTATAATTACCTTCAGAAGATGATATATTTAGTATTTCTACTTTTTCGTTTTCATGAGCATTTATTATGTTTTTTATTTCTTGCTCAAGGTTCATATATTTCTTATCATCAATGGTGGTGCTATAGTCATATTGAATTAAATGTGATCAAATGATAGATTTGTGAAATTATTATTGCATTTGGCAATTTTCTTTTTCAGCTCATATTTACCATGTTTAAATGCTAATGGAATTAAATTATATATTTTACATTTATTGGTTATAATTGGATATTTATAAATTGTTACAATGGCACTGTTAATCATACGCACATGGATATCAGAGTATTCTAAAATATTTATTATTGGAATATCGTATGTTTCTTTTTTAATAACTTCTTTAATATCTTTCAGATTAAGAGTTCCTGAATAAAAATTACCTGTTTTTGCAAAGTTAATTTTATTTGTTATTGTTTCTAATTCTTTGTATACTTCGCTAATGATTAAAGCTTCTGTTATGGATTTTGGATCTAGTGTTTCTAAGATTTCCTCAAACTGTGAATTAATTTTCCTTTGTAAATTATTATTTTCTATTAATTGATTAAGACCTGTTTTAATTTCTATTAGGTCATTGTGATCTGGTGTACCTGTTATAAATTTTAAAATTGAGCCTAGCAAATAAATTGCTCTTTTGCTGCGATGGTATCAATTGTGATTTTAATATTTCTATTCTATTAATGAGAATGTTTTCTTCTTGAGATTGTATGCTACTGTATCTCATTATATTTTCATAATGTGCTAATATTGTTGAGAGGTTTGCTACATGATACAGGTAGGTTGAACTATTATACATATGTGTAAACGTTTTCTGTTTCAGTTAGAACATATTTCCTACCTGATAAATCTGTTATTTTATCATCAAACGTGATTGAAAAAATAAAATAAATAAAAGAAAGTTTATTACCCCTGCTCCTTGCATTGTGTGCTTTGTTTCCTTATGCTGTCTTTATGTATGACCTTCCCTCTCACTGTTAAAATCGTGTCCCCGCGATCTTCCTTCACCTTGTGTTTGTTATATTTTGTTGCGAGTTTATTACGTCGGTCTGTCTTGCTGTATATAATATCACCTGTTTTATATGTTATAAATTGTCTGCTTTTATTATGATATTCTAGAAGTTTATCCTGTTTTTGTTCTAAAATATCCTTGATATCAGTATATTTTTCCCTATTGAAAAATACGTCTTCGGATTTGTGTCCTGTGGATGAGTGAATGGTCCTGTTATATACCGCGAACTGCGTTGAAAATTTCTTCTCCAGGTGCGGTTTTATTTTCAGCTGCTAAACTCTGGCAAAGTTCTATGATTGTACTGTGTAACCGTTCCACTTGAGCGTTGGATGTTGAATGGTGTACCGGAGTAACTGAATGTATTATTTGTAGTCGATTGTATACTGATTTAACCATGTTTCCATTGAATACACTTTCATTATTAGTCATAAGATACTTAGCATTTGGGTAAACTTGTGTGAGTTTTTCTTCTATTGATTCATGACAATCTATCTTTGTATTTAGCTTTCGTAAATAACAATATTTGGAGTACCTATATATTGAACTAAGATACTGCATGTTATTTATATGGAATACGTCCATTTGTATATATTCTCTTGTTCGGTTTGGTATTGGAGTTTTTCCTATATGTTGTTTGTTTGGTTTTCGTTCGTATTTTATAGTGCGCACAGTCACCGACGCAAACGTACGTTACGTGTCAGCTGACACGATCAAACTTATGAGAGCGCCATGTAAATGCAAACTCATCAACGTGTATGTGTGACGGTTACGCGCGACGTGTACGTGTGTAATCTGAGAAATTTAGATTTTTGCCGTGAAGCCGTGTCAGCTGAGTGCTCTCTCACCGCACAGCGTTGCCAAGCAGAACTTTTTAAAATCATTAACGTAATAACCTTATAAAAATTTAAATTTTTATTAAATTAATTTAAAATCGATGTTTAATAATGTTAATTATAGATAAATGAACTATTTGCATTTGTTGGTTTTTGGCTTTGGTTTATTATACAATGAAAAATTGTAATTGACAACGCGGATGTGTGTAAAAGTATGTATGCAAACAAAGGAATGGCAACATTGTGTTGATGCATACAAACACAGTTTTATGTACGCAAAGTTTGTTTACAAAACATACGCGTGGGCACAAGTTTTGCTCAATTTTGTGTATCTCCCGACAAACAGACACGGCAAACGTACACGTCGGTGACTGTGCGCACTATTTGTGTTGTAAATATATTTCACAACATATTCAGCCGTGCTCCCAGTTTCACATTTCAATTTCACAGTGTGATTTTAAAAATTTCCTGTGAAAGTGAATTCGTGTGCTCCCAATTTCACAAATTTTGTTATCGATATTTTCCCATTGTTTCCTCATTCTAAACAGCTGACAAGCATCTGAGAGGATTTTATTGAAAATTTATAAATATTGTAAAATGCCATTTATTTTTTCAATTGCTTGTTTTGAAGCCAAAAGAAGGCGTAAAATTATGGAAATTAGGCGTAACAGACATCTGAGGAATGCCTCTAGCATTCTTAAAATTTCTGAAAAACAGTAAGTTAAATTCAACAACGTATTTGTGCCCATAATAATAGGGGCGAGATTTACAGGTTTATTCAGTCGTTCCGTCTAAGTAAGGAATTATTTTTATTTGTTTTAAATAAACTAAGTCCCCATTTAAAGCCATCGAGGCTGTCCCACTCAATCCAATTGGCTGCTGTCCTTCGCTATCTGGCCATTGGTTCCTACCAATTGGCAATAGCAAAGGACCACCATATCAACATTGGCAGGAGTACATTTGGCAAAATACTGCACAAAATTATTCGAAAATTGGAGATTTTAATATGCAACGATACCATCACATTGAAAATGACACCGCAGGATATGGAAAAGTCAAAGGAATATTTTAACAACAAGTTCCAGCTTCCTAATATTATCGCATGCGTACATGGCACACATATCCGCATAAAGAAGCCCGTAAATAATGAATCTGTATATTTCAATAGAAAGGGATACTTTAGCCTTAATGTCATGGTGGTATGTTCTAAAATCAATATATTTGATTAAACAATTTACTATGTATTGTGGTCCCAAGGTCTGTAATTACAACATGGAGATAATTTCTATTGATTGTACACATCCTGGGTCCTGTCATGACTCTTTTATTTGGAATAACAGTCAGGCTCGGTTATATTTCTCCAGGGCGCTAAATGGACACTTTGTTTTGGCGGACTCGGGATATGCTTTAGAAAATTTCGTTTTGACTCCATTTAGGAGCGCTGAAAATGGATATCTGCAACATATTTTTAACAAAAAACATGCCGCTGCTAGAAATATTGTAGAGCGCACTATTGGCCTACTTAAAAGCAGATTTAGATGCATGCAACGGTCTTTAAATTATGAGCCCGGATTTGCATGTAGTATTATAAACGTATGTTGTGCTTTGCACAACATTTGCCGCAAGAATACTGGACCATTACAAGATGATTACTGTAGCTACGACGAAAACTTTGACTATTGAGACCCAGCAACTGAGTTCGAAGATCAACAAGATGGCACTTCAATAAGAAATGAAATAGCGCAATACTTGTCACAGTAACTGGCCAAATTCACTACTTTTTAATCAAGTCTTTTCTCTTTACCAATTAACTTTAAATTATACCAAAGGATACTCAAGATTTAAACAATTTTGTTTTCTATGTATTTATTTGGAGTTTTCAGTTTTATTAATTATTATTAATGATTTATTGCAATATTGATTTGTATACTACAGCGAGATGCAAAAATAAATATACAATGTTCACATCGTTGTTTGTGCCACATTTTTTACAATAGATATGGTTATATTTATATATGACATAAACCATGTTAAGTTAAAGTTTAAAACCTCAAACGTTATTATTTATCAGCCTTTTTAGAACTTCTAACTTTTCTGCTTCAATTTTTTGAATTATGCGGTGGTGCTCAAGCTGTTGGCGGTTATGTTCCTCTTGATGTGTTATAAGTTTCTGTAGACTGCTTGCAATGGTTTTCATGGTGTCCAGTTGCGCAGCACACACTTCGTCCAAAGACTGCACATTTGATGTGTGGGGCCCTAACTTTCGACGTTTTGGGGTAGGCTCAGCTACCTCCTCAACAATTGGTGTTTCGGTTTGTATTGGCTCTTCAGTTCGTTGTGATACATTTTCTGCTTCTGTGTGCTCTTCCGGTACTCCAAAAGTAAGGGCACCTTCCAACCCATTCACCATTTCGAACAGACCACATATTTTTGCAACTTCCTCCTCAATTGGTAAAATAACGGTCCGATCATATGGACCTCCCCCGGTGGCTTTGCCTTCCTTCTTATTGTGCGCCAGTTTTTTTGCGAATATGCATTTTCCAATCGAGCCATACCTTTTAAGAAAACCCGAACTTACTTTTGTTTAACATTTATATTTGCTGTTAACCTGAAATGCCTTACTTTTTTCCAACCGGCAATGTCCTTGATAGGTGGGCCAGCAGCATTTAGTTTGCAGACTAATGCATGCCATTTGTCAGCAGCTATTGTCTGGTCACCTTTAATGAAGCCTCTGGCTAAATCCGGGTTCAATTTCATGAATTCCACGAAAACGTTATCTTGCATTTGAGTTTTATGTTTGCCCCTGCAATGAAGATTATTTAATACTCATAAAATATGACATCAATTAACAAATTTAATAATTACTTACATGTTGCTGGTTTCGTTTTCCCCAAATAATTCCGATGACATGAAACAGCTGACGAGCTTAAGCATTGTTGCCACAGCTGTGATTTTAAAATCGCGTTGTTTTTATTTAAGAATGCTTTGATATTGTATGAAAACTATTCATTGTTCTTTAAATAAATTAACTCAATAATTTTTATTTTGGATATAATATGTTGGGCATGCCAAGGATTGCAGAAGTCAAATCGTATGGTTTTTTTTCATATTAATATCAAAGCAAAGAGGTTATCCTCAAAGCAAATATCATAAAGCAAACAATATTCAGTGTATAAAATACTACAGAAAATCCATTTTACTCTTGCAAAATGCTCCCACATTTGTTACAAATACGATGAAAAATATTCCGGTTTGTAAGAAACATCGACGGACTAACAAGGTTATTAACTAATGTTAATTATTTAAAATTTCAAAGAAACCGGCAGTACTAATAAAAGAAATAACATTAGTATTACTTAAATAAATTAAAGAATACACCTTTACATAAAGTTTTATATAATTTATATCGAACACGAAATGAATCGTTGGGAATTTGTTCCGCAAAGCAAGTCAACCCTGCCTCACAATCGGTTATCGTTGTAGCAATTCACTAAAAGCTGTTGTTGAATATTTCCTTTCGGATTGAGCGATGCATGATTTTTTTGAGTATATCAGCGAATAATGTAAAAAATTCGTATATACCAATAAATAAGTAATTTAAAAAGGTCATGAGTAGCACCTACAAATATCAAAGGATATATAAAAAAATTTTCTTATAGAAAATAATTTCTCATTTTAACACATTTTGCCATTTACTTTTCATTTCACTGCCAACAAAGAACTCGGATTCGATTCACAAAAAATAATGTGAATGTGAAAGTGGGAGCATCAAATATGTGATTTCAAACCGAATTCACAAGGAAATTTGGGAATGTGAAATTGGGAGCACGGCTGATGGCTTCTTTTTTACACATTTCTCTAATGTTAGGCCAAAAATGGGTGGATAAAATTTCCTGTGTGTTATTCTTGTAATTTCTGTGTGCACGATTATGAACTTGTGTGACAATTTCTTTTTGTTCGTTTATAGAGATAACGTCTATCAGTTGGTTTTGAGCTAACACGATCTTAGAGTTTGGGAACGTAGTGATAATTTCATCTTTTAAATGGAATAATATTTCTTCATCTATTTTTAACGCATTGGTGATGTTTGGTTTAATTATATCTTTTAATTTGCTGAATAAGTCGACTGTATCTTTATAAAATATTGTGTGCCTAAATCTATTAGGAAATATTGTTTGGGTAATTGTTTCACTCTTTTCATTATCTTGAATTAAGATTATTTGATTTTTGAATGAATTGAGTGGTTGTTTAACTTTTTTCGTAATTTCATTTGGTGAACTATGCTGTGAATGATCTGAACAATTTGTTGTATTATTTATTTGTTGACGCGAAAGTGCATCTGCTACAACATTCTGATGTCCAGGTTTATAAACTAATTTCGCACCATATTCTTCAATTAAGTGTTTCCACCTTTTCAATTTTGTATTGGGATTTTTCTCAGAAATCGAAAATATTAAGGATTGATGATCAGTGTAGATTGTTAAATCTGCAACACCATATAAATAATTCCTAAGTTTTTGCAAAGACCATACTATTGCTAATAGTTCTTTCTCATTGGAACTATAGTTTTGTTCTGTTTTATTTAGTGTACGTGATATAAATGCAATTGGTTGACGATTTTGTGCTAAAACTGCACCAATGGCAACATTGCTTGCATCCGTTGTTAGACTAAAGGTTTTGAAAAATCTGGTTGCAAAAGTTCAACCTGTTCTTGCAACATATTTTTCTAAAGCTTCTACAGCTGCTTCATCTACTTAAGTTCACAGGTATCTTGTTACTGAGATTCTTTTTCACCATACCTAATTCTACTCTCAAATGAATGGTTAAGGGTTTAGTTATTTTAGCAAAATCTTTAATAAATTTTCTATAATAGCTAGCAAGCCCTAAAACTGACCTTAACTCTTTTAAGTTTTTTGGTTGTGGGTAATTTTTTATTGTTTCTATTTTTTTGGGATCAACTGTTATCCTATTATATTTTATAATATGTATGTCCAAAGTATTCAACTGAATTTTGGAAGAAATATGACATTTCGTCAGAAATTTTCATGTTTGCATTATGTAAGGCGTTAATTATAATCCGAAGGTGTTCCATATGTTCCTCTGGTGTGGAAGAATATATTAACACGTCGTTTATATAAATGTAGGCGAATTTACCTATATAGTCTCTAAGGATGTCGTCGACGCATCGTTGAAAAATGGATGGAGCATTCTTTAACCCGAATGGCATCCTAACAAATTCATACTTCGCACCGTTGACAGAGAATGCTGTTTTTTCTCGATCAGATTCTTTGATTAATATCTGGTGAAAACTCGATTCTAAATCTATTGTAGAAAAAACTGTTGCTTTTCCTAAATTTTGAATTGTCATATTTACATCTGGGATAGGATACCTGTCAGTGATTGTATTGGCATTTATTTTTTGGAAGTCAACAACCATCCGCCTTTTAGGTCTACCTTGGTCATCAGTGCCTTTTTTTGCGACAGTCCACAGAGGTGAGTTAAATAGACTCTTACTTGGTTGTATTATACCATCATTTAATAGTTTCTCAATTTCTTTCCTGACAAAGTCGTGATCAGACATTGGATATGGATATTGTTTTGTCCATATTGGATCTTCCGATACTGTCCTAATTGATGCTTGTATTCTTGTAGTGAAAGGTAATGTTTCCCTAGTATCACTATTTCTTTTCATTAATTCATAAATTTCGTCTTTGTATTCTTCATTATTTATACTGTAATTAATTTTTTGTTCTACTTTAGAAGATATTATCTTTTTATACTTTAAACTATAATCAACTAAATTTATTTCTGCCTTCACTTGTCGTAATCCTTGTTCCCCTAGAATCATATCAAATTCGTTAAGTTCTTGAATTTCGAAAAAGGTTAAATGATGTCCATACATGGTAATAATTTTTTTTGAATCTATGATTGAGTATCCATGTAATGTTTTAGTCTTAAAAGCTTTTATTTTTACTGATTTCCCTATGCTACATTTAATGTTTATATAATTATTAGTCGAACCACTAAAAATGTTACGGGCGTACCTTTAAGGCCGCATTTGGTTTGAATGCAGGGCAGCCCGTTCACTCACCTTAAAAAAGTACTGCCTGATTCAAATTGTTCCTCATAATTCGAAAAATCTACAGACTCTAAATCTTCTTGGTTTGTTTGATTAATTCTCTGTATTCTATTTGGAGGTGCAACATTTTGGTTACTATCTACCCTATTTCTCTTGTTCGTATTACTATTGTTATTGTTATTATTATTATATTTAGCACTTACAGCATTACTATTCCTTGTTGTCTGCATGTATATAGAGTTGTCGTTGTCCATGGGTATTGGTGCAGGTTCAAAGCAAATATTGGTACAATTAATTGTGGTTTGTGAAACATTTAATTAATAATACTACTTCTATTTACAAAAAGGATTTTACCAGAAAAGTCCAAATAAAACGTATTATTTTTACACTGAACCTGTATAAGACTTCAGAATTTCAGTTACAGATTTAATTATGTGGAGTAAAACTTAATATCATCATATATATTTATGTTTTTGTAAATAGTTTCTTTCAGACCTCAAATAAAAATTAGTCCAATTCATCCTTAAGTAATGATGGAGACTTTGCGGCGTATCTTTTTCGTGTGAATTGCGGGCAGCAGCAACTGTTTCTGTGCAGTTTTGACAAAACAGCTTATTTGGGTTCGACATTTTTGTATTTAGACCATTAATTCCGGTTCTTTACACACAAATTTAATAGTTGAACACCACTTTTACAAAGATGGCGTACTAAACTAAAGCCTTGTTCAAATATTCCTTAAAATATTTCATCAGAACATTGTATATTGATGGTTTAAAGAAAAAAGTGATTACTGGAGATGCGATGTTTTGTCAAATTTTGCACATTTTTAGAGTTCGGTTGAATGTGTGCGCATCAGAGATCGGCATGCGCTGCTGTTTCTCTGACTTTAAGCCTACTTACATTAAAAGAAGTGGATGACTGAACGCCAGCGCAAAGCATGCAGTGCAAGCGCACACCACCACCGCATGTGACGATCAATTTAAGCCTGCATATACATATTGACTTCGGCAAAGAAGTGTTTCAAGTGTTACGCACGAGACAAGCAGACACTTTGTTTGACTTGTTGCCGAAGGCATAAGACACTGCGTTTAGCTTATTGCCGAAGGCATGACACTTTATTTGACTACCAACAACATGCTTTTGGCGCTAACAGAGGAACGCAATTGAACGATGGTTGCATATGCTACATAATTACATATTTACCTATTAACTAGAAAAAAATACAATTTGCAGTCTTTTTAACTTTAGAACTTTGGCTCATATGGGTTTGGTTAAAGAATAAAGTCTATTCAAATTGAAAATTACGCAGAAATTAAATTAAATAAAAGTAAATTAGAGAATATTTATCAAAATGTGGTGCGTTTATAATTTGCTAAGGAGTATATTATAAATAAAAGGCAAAAGTACAAGACTGCAAATTGTATTTTTTTCTAGTTAATAGGTAAATATGTATGTAATTATGTAGCATATGCAACCATCGTTCAATTGCGTTCCTCTGTTAGTGTCTTATGCCTTCGGCAACAAGTCAAACAAAGTGTCTGCTTGTTTCGCGCGTAACACTTGAAACACTTCTTTGCCGAAGTCAATATGTTATGCGCACTCCTCGCTTTGCGCTGGTGTTCTTTCATCCACTTCTTTCTCTTTAGCATCACACTTATCAGTCAATGCAGTGTTCAGTCGCAGAAGCAAGAAGTATTGACTAAGTGTACAATAATTGCGGCCACCGCATGCAGATCTCTGGTGCGCATGTAAACAAGCATACATATAAATTATATGTAAATGTAGGTATTTATGCATAAATGCATGCATGTACAAATGATAACAAATATCCAATGTGTTGCTTATCAACGAAAATTTTAATAAACGATAGAAATTCCACTAATGCACATATAAATTACATTTGCAAATTTAAATCAGTGAACATGCATGCACATGTCTCAAGAACGATTGAGTAAATTTTTGCAATCGTACTTACATAATTGCATTATTATTTTTATAAAATGCTTACATATCAAACTGGTAAGAAAATTAAATAAAATCTACAAAATCAGAGTGTGGTATGTTGGAGCAGACCCCCGACAGCGGAACGAAGCGCGGAATGGATTGGGATGAGGCTTCTCTATAATTTACATTTTCTGCTTCAGACGATGTTTTATACAGATTGCAGTCTTGACATGACACGGAATGACTTATTTTTGTTTCAGAATGGCAAGAATAAATCGTACTGAGAGAAATATTAGGGTTTGCTTAGCTTACTTACAAAACATATTATTAGACGCCCAATAGGGTAATTCACGATTTGTTGCATTCTGAGTAAAAAACAAATATGTATCATGCCTGTTTGCCGTAGCCAAGTTTGTGGTGTGTGCCAGAGTGCCCCGGGATCAGGAAAATTATTAATTTTTATCTTTCGTCATAGGTATGCGCACTTTTCTATGTCTGTTGAAGAAAAAATTTCCTTAGGACTACCTTCTTGATGTGGATTTCGGCTATATCCTGCATTGTATGCCTGATGATTGTTGTTCGATCTTGATGAAGTGGGGTCCATGTCAAATTGGTAATTCTGGTTGTCGTGATGAATTGTTGATGCTATCGCATATGCGGCTTCTAAGTTGATTGGATTGTGGCTGTATAAAGTTCCGCTTGTATATTTTGAATTCAACCCAAGGATGAATGTTCTAACAGCTTCTTGGTTAGCATAATCCTTCATTGCTGGATTGTCTTGGTCTCTGGACATCTCGATTTTGGACAACGTCAAACTTAGTGCTTTCGATGCTTCGCTATGAAATTCTGCCAGCGTCTTCCTGCCTTGCACTATTTTCTTCATCTCGTCCAGCAAAACGTAAAGCGGACGTTGGTCAGCGTACGTATAATCTAATCGGTTAATTATCGAATAGAAGTTAATTTTCGTGTTATGGTTTGTAAGAACGTCAGCGGCTGGTCCTGTGATTTTTGTTCTGACAATTCCCAATGCGCTGTAATATTTGGGATGTTGGTAGAAATTTTTTTATCGCCTCCATGAATGTCCACACTTGTGACCTCCACGATCTATGTTGCGACTTATCGCCTTCAAATTTTAGTAATGATTTGAATAGTTCCAGATCGATGTATTTTGCGTCATTGATATTCAATCGGATGTCTTCATGTTGTACAGTTGTGAACTTCTTTGTTCTATGGATGTCAGTCTTTGAGTGAATTGTTCCTGTTGTTCCAATGTGGCCATCTGTGCATGAAGTTCGGCCATCCGTTGTTCCATTTCAATTGGTTGGTTTCTATTATTGTCGAAAGTTATCTGTTTTTTACAAGAACGTAGGCTTCTTAGTTTATCCAGCTTTCTTTTTTGGTTTTTTTTTTGCTTCAAAAGTATTATCCACTATTTCAGGACCTATACTTTGCAATTAGTTGTTGGTGGAAGTCTTACTTCCTGTGGAATTTTTGAAAAATTTTATCTAATCTTTTTTTCGTCACCTCAAGATTAAAATGGCTTCTTCAACCGGCTTGAGCCCCCAGTTATTACATGTCTTACTCTTGACTAAAATCAGACTGCCTTATTTCATATATTTTGGTCCTATATATACTACATATTATTTCTTAACCTAATAATGAGTCTTACAGATAAAGATTGTTTGTTTAGGAAAACAATATGTTTACTTGTCGGTAAACATGTTTTCGTTAGTTACAATTGATAAAATGTTTTGTTTAGGAAACAATGTTTATTTAGAAAGATGGTATTTGTGTTGGGTGATAAGGAACGTGTTCCTTAACTCGCGACAAAATATCGAATATTTACGAACTTGAGTGCGATCCCAAAGATTTTCTTCCAGAATCTAAAGTCAATATATATTTAGGGGGTTTGGGTTGCAGGATGCGACGACCAATAAAAACCGGATTGTGATGGAAAATATTAAACTTAATTTCGATGGTGAAATAACGCAGGGATTGCAATACGAAGTAACGAAAGAATTGTAAACACGTGTGTATCAACTCACTAGCGAAAAGTTATCTTCAATTATTATTTTGTGCAATACAATAGCGAGTGAGAAATACAATCGAAAATCGATAGTGATCGATTCGGCAAAAAGCAATTATATGGTGTTCACAGTGGCGAACGCCACAGTACTCCCTTTGGTTTTTTTTTGGATTATTTACAAAGATATTAAATATGAGAGAATCTTACTCATTAAAAATATGATGCGTAATGATTTTTAAACTTGTAAATTTAAATTTTATATATTAAATGCGACTCTGCGTGTTTGATTCACGACTGTTGTGTTGCTGGATGTAGATGAATCTATATTATCGACAGCGTTGGCCTCGTAGACAGGTTTTATTCTATCCACCGAAATCGCAGTAGGCTTACGTCGAAAGTCTATGACAAAGTATTTATCGTGTCGACTTATTACGCGAAATGAACCTTCGTATGGTGACGAGAAGGATGGACGGATCTGGTCGTTGCGCACTAGTACGTGGGAGCAAGTATTGAGGTTACTGAAAAGGAAAACAGGAGGCTTGCCGTGACGTGCCATTTCGCCAGGTGCTAATGAATTAAAATGGAGTTTTAAAGTATTTACTATCGTATGTGCGGAGGTTTTGTTTGTAGGAGTAAGCAGCTCACCAGGCAATCGAATTGGCTCACCATATACTAATTCAGGCGGTGTTGTCTCGATGTCGTCTTTCCAAGCTGCGCGTAAACCAAGTAGGACCGCTGGTAATGCATCGTACCATGATTCGTCGTGACACAGAAGGGCCGATTTCAGCTGGCGATGTAATCGTTCGACAAGTCTGTTGGCTTGTGGGTGGTATGGGGTTGTATGCAAGTGTTTAATACCGTAAAACTTCAATAGCGACTGAAACAGGTCCGATTCGAACTGCGGCCCCTGATCTGAGGTTAGACGTTTAGGTATTCCATGGCGCGAAATCCAATGTAGCGATAATGCGTGTGCTACCGTTTCTGCAGTACCATCGGATAATGGAACAACTTCAGGATATCTAGTGAACCGGTCTATGATGGTAAGTCATTGATTGAAGCCTTTAGACCTTTTAAGAGACACCAGGTCAATGTGAATATGCTCGAATCGTTCCGTTGGTGGTTCAAAACTAGCGATCGGCGATGACGCATGTCGATGAATTTTGTTTTTCTGGCATTCCATGCACGATTTTGCCCATATGCGACAATCTCTGTTTACAGAGGGCCATACATATCGTGGCGTGACCAGTTTTTGCGACCCTTTGACTCCGGGATGAGCAAGCGAGTGAAATGAGTCAAACACTTTTTTTCTCAAGGGCTCAGGAACGTAAGGACGTACTTTACCGGATGCAGTATCGCAATAGAGTACTGGTCCGTTTTCCAGTTGAATCGTTTTGAGGTTTAATGCAGTTGTTTGGCATAGTAACTTCTGAAGTTCTGCATCTTTTTTTTGTGCGTTGGCAAGTTCTTGCGAGGTAATAGCTACGGAGACGGCTTCAACGCGGGACAATGTGTCGGCGACGATGTTGTCAGAGCCTGACACATGTCGAATGTCGGTAGTAAACTGGCCGATAAAGTCGAGACGGCGAAACTGCCAAGGCGATGCTCTTTCGGTGCGCTGTTTATATGCATGCAGAAGGGGTTTGTGGTCGGTATAGATCGTTACATGCCGGCCTTCAAAAATGTGCCGAAAATGCTTTATTGCCTCATAGACGGCGTGTAACTCGCGATCATACGTCGAAAGTTTCTGAATCGTGGGAGGAATCTTTCGGCTAAAAAATGCTAGTGGTTGCCATTCGTTGTGTACATGTTGCTGCAAGACGGCTCCAATTCCGATTTCGGATGCATCGGTGAATATTGCCCAGTCAGCGTCGATTTTGGGATGCACCAATAACGCAGCGTTGGACAGAGCACGTTTAGCTGTGTTGAAAGCATCTTGCAATACATCTGTCCAGGTGACAGGGTGACAGCCTTTCACTTTTGGCCCCTCCAAAACTTTGTTTAACGGCAACAAAATTTCCGCAGCGTTTTTTATGAATTTTCTGTAGAAATTCACGGTGCCCAGGAATCTTCGTAGTGCTTTGACCGTCGTTGGAGGATTAAAATTAGTAATAGCCTCGACCTTTTCAGGCAGTGGCTTAATCCCGTTCTTCGTAATAAGGTGCCCGAGGAATTGCACTTCTGGTCGTCCGAACTGGCATTTTTGCACATTTATGACGAGACCATATTCGCGTAGGCGCTCAAATAGAGTTCGAAGATGTTTCAAATGTTCTTCTTCGTCCTTTGATGCGATTAGAATATCGTCAACGTATGGAAAAACGAAATCGAAGTCACGAGTTACCTCATCGATGAACCGCTGGAACGTTTGAGCAGCGTTTTTGAGTCCAAACGTCATGTAGAGGAACTCGAACAGTCCAAAAGGCGTTGCGATTGCCGTTTTTGGCACGTCCTCTGGGGCAACAGGTAGTTGCAGAAAGGCCTTTTCGAAATCAATGACCGAAAAAAAATTTTTTTCATACAGAAATGCGCCGAAGTCGTCAATATATCTCAAAGAGTATTTGTCTATCAGCGTACGCTCGTTAAGTGGTCGGTAATCGCCACACGGCCTCCATTCGCCGAATTTCTTCCGGACTAGATGGAGTGGTGAAGACCAAGCGCTGTTTGAAGGTCTGCAAATACCTTGAGTGATCATTTTGTTAAATTCTGCTTGTGCTATTTTCAGCTTATCGGGAGCCAGGCGTCTAGCTTTGCATGACACTGGTGGTCCCGGGGACGTCCGAATGTGATGGACGGTCGAATGCTTCCTCTTACTGGATTTTAGGTTTACAGGCCGTGTAATATCGCCGAACTCTCTCAGTAACGCCAAGTATGCTGTTTTGCTATCTAATGCTTTAATGTTTGTTTCTGCCGATGTCGTAAGAGTAATTCCGTTTGAAGTTACTCCCGTGAGTCCATCGCGAAGGCGTTTGCGTTTTAGGTCGACTAATAAGTCGTAATGGCTTAGAAAGTCAGCACCTATTATTGGCTTAGTGACATCTGCAATTATAAAATTCCAGCTAAAATTACGGCGAAATTACGGTTAAGGGTTGTTTCTGCTAAGCCATAGGTTTGCATTATTGAGCCATTCGCCGCGTACAGTTGATAACCTAGTGGTATAGATGTTGATGTAAGCCGCCCGCGTGGGTCGTTCGGACAAATCGGACCCGGAATCTATGAGATATTCCGTACCCGAGGTTCTGTCTTTGACAAAGAGGCGGCGAGATATTGGCTGAGAATCGGAGGCCGCTTCTACTGATTCTCGCTGGCGTTTCCCTGCCACTTGCATCCCGGTGCGCAAGTGCGAGCGTTGTTTCCATGTTTCCAATGATACCAGCAAAGATCATGTTTCTTCGGTGCTCGTGAGCGTGAGCGACTTCGAGACCATGGTCGGAAGCGATTGGTCGACATATTCTTTATTTGTTTCGTAAGCTGCGCGACTTCTCGCCGCAGCGAGGCGACTTCGCTGCTTTCCGAAGTAGGTGATACTGCCGTAGCTGCGACTTGGGGCTTGAGCGACAGACGTTCGACCATCCTGTCGGCGGACTCGGCAAGTTTTTCGAGTGTTGCGTCGCCGAAAGCTTCAAGGCACACCTGGATTTCGTTTGGCATATGTGATAGCCAACGCGCTTTGATTATGACGTCGTCTATACCTGGGACCAGAGCTCGTAAATGACACAGATGCTGCGACGGTGTGCGATCACCAAGGCGTTCTTGGTCAAGGAGTTGTGAAATTCTTGCCTCTTCGGATTTTGAGAAACATTTAATTAATGCTGCCTTGAGGTCGGAGTAGGGCGAAACTGCTGGAGGTTCAAGAATAAGTCGCTCAACTTCAGATGCGACGCGAGTATCGAGCAACGGAACTACGTGGTGCGCTCCGTAATTACTTGGTTTGTCGAAAATTGGGCTTCGACTTGTGCGAACCAGAGCTTTGGATTTTGAGTACTGAATTGTGGTGCCTTGATTTTAGCAGCCATACTGAACTGCTGCTTTGTAAACGAATATCTCGATAATTCTTCTTTTATTGCTTGATGTCCAAATTCCTCAACATTGGTATCGTCGTCTGACATAACCTAATAGTCACTTCTCCATAGTGATGTTCCACGTGGGATCACGTCGGGGTCACCAATTTACGGTTTTTGGGTTGCAGGATGCGACGACCAATAAAAACCAGATTGTGATGGAAAATGTTAAACTTTATTTCGATGGTGAAATAACGCAGGGATTGCAATACGAAGTAACAAAAGAATTGTAAACACGTGTGTATCAACTCACTAGCGAAAAGTTATCTTCAATTATTATTTTGTGCAATACAATAGCGAGTGAGAAATACAATCGAAAAACGATAGTGATCGATTCGGCAAAAAGCAATTATATGGTGTTCACAGTGGCGAACGCCACATATATATAAGAAATATAATCTATTGAAAATTATGTTTTGAAATGATTGAGAACCTTAAAAAATGATTTGTTTATAATAAATGTTATTAAAAAGTAGGAAACAATTTATTGTTATTAGTGCAAATTTTTGTCCTATAAAGTTTATAGTCATTTTAACATATCCTGAAAATTTGAAATAATTCGATCAAGTATTTTTTTGCGTAATTTATGTAGAAAGAAAAATTTACCTTTTTTTTGGAATCAAAATAAAAAATAAAAAAAACAAATTTTTGGAAAAAGGACTCCGTAAACCCTTATGAAGATGTTTAAGACTACCCATTACAATAAAAAATAATGGCCATCTTAGCATTGTGAAAAATCAAGTGACCACTTGACGAATTTCCTCTCAGATATCACTCAAAAATATTTACACTTTAACAGTTTCATACAGGACATAAACTTGTATTGACTTATTTATCATTTTCAATAAAATAATAAAAATAATTAGTGCATATTTTTTTGAGCTGTTGGAGTTAGTTTTTCTTAACATAGTAATCTACACTCGTCCATGAGTACTGTTGGCCTCCGTCTAGTTCGATGGGTTGACAAACTAGACTTATGCCGGCTGCCAGTTTTCATGCTTCTTTATAAACTTAATAGAACGACGGTTGGCGGCTTGACAGAGCTATTCAAGCATGGTGGCAAGGGGCTGGTAAAGTGCATGCACCAGCTCATTTGCAATACCTATATGGTCGGACGAACGCAAGCCAGCTCATTGGAATTTAATTGTGCTCTGCCCCATCCACAAAAAGAGCAGTGGTGCAATATATGCCAACTACCGTGGAATCAGTCTTCTTAGCACATAATCTTCTATTGAGCATATTTCGGGAACGACGGAAACCCTCCGTGAACGAACTGATTGGACCTTATCAGTGTGGCTTTAGATTTAACAAATCTACCATCAACCAAATATTTACGATACGCCAAATCTTGGAAAATACGCGATAAAGAAAAATAGACGCACACCATTTATTTGTCGACTTTAAATCCGCTTCAGATATCACGAGAATCTGCCTATTCGCTGCAATGTCTGAATTTGGGGTCCCAACAAAACTAATACGGCTATGTAAAATGACGTTGAACAACACCATCAGCTCCGTCAGAATCCTCACCGTCAGACCTCTCTGAGCAGTTTGAAATCAACCGCGGTATACAGGGTGACTCTCTGTCGTGCAACTTTTAACCTTATATTAGGAAAGATAATTCGAGCTTCAGAATTGAACCGTCGATATTTTATAAGAGTGTGCAAGTGCTGGCGTATGCTGATGATATCGATATCATCGGCCTCAACAACCGCGCCGCAGGGTTTACATGATAGGGATGTGATTTGCAGTAATAATACTGAAAGAAATCATTCATTACATAACAAATTGGACTATTTTCTCAATGAACTCTGCTCCATTAAAGGGCACGATGTTTGCAACGAAAATGCTTTCCCTAAGGTTCATCAAATCTTGCTTATAATGATTATTCTACCAGTAACGACGTGGACGAACGAACGCTTTTTTCAACATTGCGTCAACTGAAAAATTATTTCCGGTCTACCATGATACATGGACAAGCTGTACTTAACAGACGTAAAAGTTGATGAAAGCACAGCACTGGACGGCTTTCTTAACTTTAACATATTCGTATTTATGAACTGTGTACATATATTTTTATTCACATCTATAGAATGATGGTTTTTTATGAAGAACTTCTTCCATTTTAAAAAATAAAATGAAAAACCCTCCAGGAATAAATCCTGCGCAAGGTCTCGAAAGACACCGCATACAAATTAAAGAGCTGCATGCACACATGCATTACTTCCACTTACGCGACTAGTTCTACCGTGAATGTGCTGCCCATTCGATTTATACAGGCAAATGTACACAGCGGTGAGTATTCACAGCGCAATTACAAAGTAACATGAATGCTCTTTTGCCGCTCTCTAAAATAAATATACAAGTTATTGTGAATGAATACAAATGAGAACTATTCTATACAAGTTGAAGTATTCTTAATTAAATGTCACAAATAGCCAATATTAATTGTCAAACATAGAGATTCGATCATTGAATGACACAGGAATGCTGTGGAATGCTACATCAAGTGATCTCAGCTTTGCCAAATTTTGACGTCTATGGGCTAAGATTTTTCACTTGTATTTATTCACAATGATACAAGTGTTATCTCCGCGACGCTCACTTATACTCATCAATCTATTAGGTAGATTCATGAATGAGTGCGTACTCTAAAAATGTTACAAATTCCTCGAATGACTCGCATCTATTACAGGCGAACGACCAGCAATGCCTGATAATGTAGGTAACACCTCTTAGAAATAATTTGTGTTATTTTCGCTGATGCTTAATGTTTTATTCAGAATAGTCAAATTAGATATGCACCTAATGATCAGTAAGCTTTAATTTGGCATAGGCGAAGAATTACGAATTATCCAAACGTAAATATGTTTTAGTATATTAGTTAAGGCACATGTCATTAACCTTCTTAAACATAACTCCGACGACGCATTTGTCGTCGCTATCCATTTGCATTCATATGCACTTTTACTTTTCATCCATGCACTTCTGTTTTTTGTTTTTTTGCATGCACCTCACTGCATTGCATTCTCACGGTGAAATCGCTGACGCTGTGGATCCCACCGTCGCGGCAGCTCCAATTTCGGCATACCGCTCTGCTTAGTTTTTGGGTTCCCACCTTTTCCCGTGTTTCGCAATCGAGTCGGATTGCAACTCCAAAATTCTTTCGTGTCGATTTGAACAGTCACGTTATAAAGCAACGTGACTGACGCGCTGCTGAAGCTCTCTTGTTAAGTGACAAGTAGATTTGAATTTAGTCTTAAACTCACCTTACTCTGCGCTACGTGAAATCAATAAAAAGATTCAAAAATTCCTCCTTGTGAGGAAAGAAAAATACTGTTGTTTTAATTCCGCGAAGCCGGGTCAGTAAGTGGCGCCCAACGTAGTAGAAAAAAATTCCTCATGTGAATATCCTTGCTGGGATAAAAAGAGGAAAAATTAAATAGTGAACTACCCTGAATAAATTCAAACTAAGTGTTAAAACAAAACACAAAACGAAAATTCCTCATGTGAATATCCTTTTACTAGGACAAAGAGGAAAAATCAAGTGAACAATAAAATAAAACTTAAACAGAACACAAAAAATAAATTCCTCGTGCGAATATCCTTTTACTAGGACAAAGAGGAAAAATCAAGTGAACAATAAATAAAACTTATACAAAACACAAAAAATAAATTCCTCGTGCGAACATCCTTTTACTAGGACAAAGAGGAAAAATCAAGTGAACAATAAATAAAACTTATACAAAACACAAAAAATAAATTCCTCGTGCGAACATCCTTTTATTAGGACAAAGAGGAAACATTTAAGTGAACAGTTAAGAAAGCTTTAAACTTACGAAACGAAAACTTAAAAACTACACATTATCAACAAAAACAACTACGAAACGAATCATCTCTAAATTACGAACAACATTGTGAGGAAAACCGCAACCAACACTAAAAGGATTAATTTCATCATTCAAGGACAACGAAGCAGACCATCTCTAAAAATCAAAATTATCACCACGAGATGTTCTTCTTCATATTTTTGTAAGTTAATCTAAGTGATTAGAGCAATAGTTAAAAAGGAAATCCTTTAAGAAAAAAATATCAAGCTAAAATTTTTTCCCTGTTTTTTTATTTTTAATTGAAATTCAAATTAAAATTTAAACTAAGAAAAAGCGAGAAAACTATCTAAATTTAAAAGTGAAATAAATTAAAATTTTTTTCTTTTGTCTAGGCTTTTTTAGTTTTAATTCTTTAAACTGAAATTCAAACTAAAATTTAAAGTAAGAAAAAGCGAGCAAACTATATAAATTTTAAGTGAAAGTGCATACGGGTATTTATAAAAAAAAAAAAAAAAAAAAAAAAATATATAATAAAAATAAAACTATTTTTCCTTAAGAAAGAAAACTATTCAAATTTAAATACAAGAGTGCATTATTCGTCCAATTAAACCAGGGCCAGTAGTGCTTTAAAAATTCATGAGCTTAGATAATCTAATTGACGAACTAAATAGATTGACAGTTAGACCATTACACAACCCGACAATAATGGACGCAAATCAGTTACAAGCATTATTAAATACTGCTATCACTCGAGCGACTGAAGAGGCTAGACGGACATTTCAGATACAAATAGATGGCTTGACAAACAGACTAGCAAGCCTGGAAATTCCATCAAGAGTTGCAGAGTACAAACCCATAGAAATTCGTAACGACATTGTTTGTAATGAATCCTTGGAGATTGTTAAGTCCATTCCGGAATTTAATGGGGACGCTACTAGGTATGTCTCATGGCGGCAGGCAGCAGTAACTGCTCATAAGCTGTTCGAACACTTTGAGGGTAGCTCCAGATACTACCAAACGGTAGCCATTATAAGGAATAAGATCGTAGGCACTGCCGACTCTGTGCTTAGTTCATATAACACCGTACTAAACTTCCAAGCTATTATTGCCCGACTCGACTTCTCCTATGGGGATAAGAGGTCATTATTTACTCTAGAACAGGAAATGTCCACCTTGAAACAGAGCCGAATGTCCATCATCGACTTCTACGATGAGGTCGAGAAGAAACTCAATCTCATCGTAAACAAAGTTATAATGACAAACGACGGAAACGCAGCATTAATCAAATCATTAAACGAAAAGTACAGGCAGGACGCGCTGAGAGTCTTCATTTCCGGACTAAGGCGTCCTATGTGTGATATACTATTTTCATGCAAACCGCAGGACATGCCATCGGCTCTAGCTCTTGCCCAGGAGCTAGAGACTAACCACATCAGGTACAATTTCGCAACAACTTACTGGAATAATACCCAGAGCATGTTGCAACAATCCCAACAGCCGCGGACACGCGCTCCCCAATTTTCTGTACAAGATGCGTTGCAACAACCTCAACAATCGCAGGCACGCGCTCCCCAACCTTCTCCCCAGAAATTGTTGCCACAACATCAGCAGCCACAGGCACGTTTTCCACAATTTCAAGCTAGGAATTTTAACTACAATCGACAAAGCAATAGAATACAAAGGCCAGAGCCTATGGAAGTAGATAGAAGCATGCGTAGTATCCAAAGGGAATTAAATAAAACGATCCAGCAAGAACCTATTAAAAGACCCATAGAATCTTCACGGCAGAATATTCCGCCAGCAAAGGCACAGAGAATTAATCAACTAAATAGTGAAAACAAGGTCGAGGAGTTAGATGAGAACGATTCAGTGATTGAGGACGAAGAATTTGATGATACTTCCGAGTACTATGGTGTAGAGGAGCTTAATTTTTTAGAGGAAGATCCCTCCTCCCGTATATAGAGCGAAGGTTAGGAGGGAGGACAGTTAAACTTCTCCTTGACACAGGGACATCAAAAAATTACGTAAAATGTAAGGACAATTTTAAAGGATTTAGAAATATAAATACACCGTTTTTAGTTAAATCAGTGCATGGCAAATCGCAGGTAACGTCAAAGTGTCCAGTTAATCTGTTTGGAAAGAATACGTGGTTTTTCTATCTAAAAGAACTTAAGAGTTTTGATGCAATTATTGGCTCTGATTTTCTTAAAGATATTAACGCTAAAATAGATTTTAAAAAAGGACTCCTTAGTTACGAAGGGGGAGAAATTAAACTTCTGTATCTTTACTGTAAAGATGTAAACAAATTAATTCAGTCCATAGATGACCCACCCAAATCCCAAGAAGTGGCAAACCTAGAGATACTTTTAGAAAAAAATAGTAAAGTCTTTGCTGATCCCGTGGAAGCCCTTCCTTTTAATACATCAATAACCGCAACTATTAATACGAAAGACGATCAGCCAGTTTACTCCAAACCCTACCCGTACCCAATAGCGCTAACCGAATTCGTGGAAAAAGAAATTAATGAGTTACTACGAAACGGAATCATTCAACCTTCACGCTCGCCCTACAATAATCCGATATGGATCGTTAGTAAAAAAGGTCTAGACGAGAATGGGAAAAACAAACATCGCATGGTTATTGATTTTCGGAAACTGAACGAACGGACGACAACAGAAAGATACCCTATTCCCGATATTTCTGTAATATTGGCCAATCTAGGGAAATCATGCATATTTTCTACGATAGATCTAAAGTCAGGATTCCACCAAGTTAAGCTTGCAGAAAAAGACCAATTAAAAACCGCGTTTTCTGTTAACAACGGGAAATTCGAGTTCTGCAGGTTACCCTTTGGGCTCAAAAATGCCCCAAGCATCTTCCAGAAAGCTATCGATGACGTACTTCGAGACGAAATCGGGCGCTTCTGCTATGTTTACATCGATGATGTTATAATTTTTTCGAGTTCCTTGCAGCAACACTTAGAAGATGTAGAACGCGTGTTGGAAAAGCTATTTAACGCAAACATGAGAGTCTCAAGAGAAAAGTCGAAGTTTCTATTAGAAGAGGTAGAATACTTAGGATTTTTAATTTCAGGAAAAGGAATAAAAACCTGTCCGGACAAGGTAAAAGATATAGTAGGCTACGAAGTTCCCAAAACCTTACGAAGTTTACGGTCATTTTTAGGACTAGCAGGGTACTATCGAAGATTTGTCAGAGATTATTCAGCAATAGTAAAACCACTTACAAAATATCTGAGGGGAGAAAATGGATCCATAACTGCAAACAAGTCAAAGGGTGTGAAAATTTATCTCGATAACGATGCCTTGGAGGCATTTGAACAAGTCAAGAAAATACTTGCCTCAGAAGATGTGCTTCTACTTCACCCGGACTACCAACAACCCTTCGACCTTACCACCGATGCGTCGTCACATGCCATAGGGGCAGTACTGTCGCAAAGAGGAAGACCAATAACGATGATTTCACGCACTCTCACACGAGCAGAAGAGAACTACGCAACTAATGAAAGAGAGTTGCTAGCCATCGTGTGGGCCTTGCAGAAATTGAGAAATTATCTGTATGGAGTGAATCAACTGAACATCTTCACGGACCACCAACCCCTGACATTCGCAATATCAGAGAAAAATCCGAATCCTAAAATAAGACGCTGGATGGCATTTATCGAACAATTCTCACCAAAATTTCTATACAAGCCAGGCAAGGAAAACCTTGTAGCAGACGCACTGTCGCGGCAATACATTAATGCCATGGAGGACTCAGCATCATCCATCGAAACTATACATAGTGAAGAGTCCCTGAGTAAAATAATCCGAACAGTAGCAAGCCCTGTGAATTGTTTTAAGAATCAGATAATACTAGAGGAAGGTGTACCATCAAAAGTACCAAAGAAAATTCTTTTCCAGTCCCGTATAAGACACACAATTATTTTTGACTCCATAGATATTCTTTTAACAGACATCCAGCTCTGCGTAAATCCAAATATAACAAACGCCCTTCTTTGCGAACTTCCCATACTCGGCAAGATACAACATAAATTACAAGAAATTTTTCCCGGAACGAAATTCGTGCATACCACAAAGCAGGTTATCGATGTAGTAAACGAGGATGACCAGATCGAAATAATTAATAAAGAACACAATAGGGCACATAGATCAGCTCGCGAGAACGAAAAGCACATACTGACCGATTATTTCTTTCCGAAAATGAGAAAAAAACTCACAGAAATTGTGACGAACTGTAAAATATGTAGGGAGTCCAAGTACAATCGCCACCCAAAGAAACAGGAAACACTTGCAACACCCATTCCAAGCTACCTCGGGGAGATTTTACATTTAGATATATTCATGACAGATAAAAAACTTTTTTTAACATGTATAGACAAATTTTCGAAGTTCGCTATAACCATACCCATAACATCTAGAGCTATAGTCCACATTAAAGAACCGCTCCTGCAAATCCTTAATGTATTTACCAAGGCAAAAACTATAGTTTGTGACAATGAGAAGTCTCTAAACTCACAAACTATTAAAAACTTACTGAGAGACCGGTTTCAAGCGGAAGTCTACACATGCCCACCTATGCACAGCACCTCAAACGGACAGGTGGAACGCTTCCACAGTACCTTAGGTGAAATAGCGAAATGTTTAAAAGCGGAAACAAAAATAGATGACACTGTCGAGCTGGTGCTTCTGGCCACCATAGAGTATAATAAGTCGGTCCACTCGGTTATAAATCGTCCACCCGCCGAACTAGTTCGCACCATACCTTCAGAACTAGGAGAAGAAATAATAAAAAAAATAAAATCAACGCAGACAATTTCTCTAAATAGATTAAACAAAAATTCAAACAATAGAACATTCAGTAAAGGACAAAAAGTGTTTGTTAAAACTAACAAAAGGCTTGGTAACAAATTTTCAAAATTGTATGTAGAAAGGGAGATTCAAGAAGATTTAGGTACAGCCGTTTTAATTGGAGGGAAAAAAGTCCATAAAGATAATATAAAATAAAATGCTTCTTTACAGACTTGCGATACAGACAATCAGATGTGACGTGCAGATATTGGACTATTCAAACTCGGAAATTGTAACATTTGAGGTGGGACAATCCATGATACAGAACGGGGACTACAAGCTGATACACGTAATGGACATCGACCTGTACGAAAGGGAACAGAAATTAGTAAAAGACCACATCAACTTTAAACTGAACCCGTACAACTCACTCTTACCGTTTTTGAAACACGAACTTACTGAAATTGAACATATTTTAGAACGAATAAGACCTTTCCCACGGACAAAAAGATCAATAGACGCATTAGGAACAGCCTGGAAATGGCTTGCAGGTACCCCGGACGCGGACGATTTAAAATTAATCAACGACAAAATAGAAGGAAATTTAAGACAAACAGAGAACCAAATTGTTATTAACCGACTCATTGAAGATAAATTAAACGAAATCGCGAATAGAACGAACGCTATAATAAAAGATTTGCAAGACGACGAAGACGTACAAAGGACAACGGCAGTTAGATTCAAGTTCGAGTTAGAAGTTTTAAAAGAAGAGGTAACAAATGTAGAGAGAGCCCTGCTATGGTCTAAAGCCGATATTACTAACACGGCGCTTTTCTCCGAGAAAGAAATAGATGCACTCAAAGATCTTTTACGCCAAGAAAAAATCCCGTATGCCAATCTAGATCAAAGTTTAAAATTTTCTAACCTTAAAATAGCTACAAATAATTCTATAATTTTATATATTGTAAGCTTACCAACTGTAAATAGTAATAGTTGTCAAGAAATCCTAGTTAAACCCGTAAAGAAAGAACATGAAGTAATTAAACTAACAAACTCAAATATAATTGTATGTGAAATGAAAATATATGAAATTACAAAACCATGTAAGTCACATGACAAGATGAGCATTTGCAGGTTTGATAATATCAAAGAAATAACGGATACTCGATGTATTCCCAACATACTAAAAAGTAAACCGGCAGTTTGCACGAAAACAAGTAATTTTCATATTCCGTCTTTCGAAATTATTCAACCGGGAGTATTTTTATTTAACGCCTTTAATGGAACGGTACTAATTCATGAGAATCCAATTAGACTAAACGGAACTTGTGTTGTGCAGTATCAAAATACCTCCGTGACCGTCAACACAGTCACCTACTCCTATTATGAGAAGTCCGACTATAAGCCACTGCCAGCCATTCTGGCATCTATAAATTCTACTCATGTGTTCGAAGAAACGCTATCACTACAATTGATTAAAAAACTTCACCTCGATAATAGTAGGACCATTCAAGCTATGTCAAAAAAAAGCAGGATGAACACCCTACAAAACATAGGCACCCTTATCCTCGTATTAACAATAATTATTGGTATGGTCGTGAAACAATACACTAAAAAGAGGAAATCTCGCGATATATTGAAGTGGCTACAAATGGAGTTGAAGAAAAATCTAAAACAAAATGACGCAACTGCGGACAGCTGCGCTTAAAGGGAGGAAGAGTTAAGGCACATGTCATTAACCTTCTTAAACATAACTCCGACGACGCATTTGTCGTCGCTATCCATTTGCATTCATATGCACTGTTTTTTGTTTTTTTGCATGCACCTCACTGCATTGCATTCTCACGGTGAAATCGCTGACGCTGTGGATCCCACCGTCGCGGCAGCTCCAATTTCGGCATACCGCTCTGTTTAGTTTTTGGGTTCCCACCTTTTCCCGTGTTTCGCAATCGAGTCGGATTGCAACTCCAAAATTCTTTCGTGTCGATTTGAACAGTCACGTTATAAAGCAACGTGACTGACGCGCTGCTGAAGCTCTCTTGTTAAGTGACAAGTAGATTTGAATTTAGTCTTAAACTCACCTTACTCTGCGCTACGTGAAATCAATAAAAAGATTCAAAAATTCCTCCTTGTGAGGAAAGAAAAATACTGTTGTTTTAATTCCGCGAAGCCGGGTCAGTAAGTTATTCAATATCAGGATATTAAAAGTTTTCAGCATTTGGTTAAATGAGCTCGCCCTCCCCGCTGTATCGTGAACGATCGCTCCAACACAACACACACATGAATTTACCACACACATACACATATTCTAATTGTCTACCACTGCCGAAAGCTTAGTATAGAAATTAAAGTTAAATTTATTTTCTGGTTCGTGCAGTGCAGTGAGTCCCCCAGGACAGCTAGCATTATTTTCAAAAATCTTTGTAGATGTATGCTGCTGCACTAATCCACTAATAATTTGGAAAACAGTTTGTTTCGGGTTCATTAACTTGACGATTTCTACAAAAACCTTTTTCAATATTCCACCTTGCATGCCAAATAAAATTGTCAACACTTTTAAGTCAGCGATGACTTTCCATTTATGCGTGGCATAGTCGATCAACCGTAAAATTCTTTCCATCATTTCAAACGTTTCTTTCTTGTTAACCCCATACACGATTGGAACTGATGGTAAGAGATTTTCATTGTGTAATAACACAGCTTTTAAACCTAAGGGTGACATTACAGACTTCATTAAGGGAACACGAATGTATTTTTTTTAGGGTACATACTTTTACACGATCCATCAATGAAAAGTCGCCATTCATCTGCATTATAATTATAATTTAAAGCCGAAAATAATTTGGGTACATTTACACAATGTACTAGATCACAGTCATTGCCATCAGTTTTTAAACTTTCTCTAAGTATCAAAGTGCGGTCGCTTTTTCTACCCGATGTTATTTGAAAATATCTTTCCACTAAATTCCACTGCTTTAGTCGTGAACCGAGGACTTCAGATTCTCGTTTCGATAAATGCAAATCACGCACGAGATCGGCGAAATCAGAATTTGAAACCAAATGCCTTTCCGTTGATTTTGATTTACAACGAAGGAATTCTTCCTCTACTAAATAAGGTTCACCAGCATCAATGGACTCACTTTTTGTAGGCACTTTCGGCATTTAATCATTTTGGTTTTGTAACCATAACAACATTCGCATACTTTACGTTTTTCCGCGAATTAAAATTGTGACCTGAAACGTTTGTTTTGCAAAAATAGCAATCGTCTTGTTTATGATATGCCTGATGATGCCAAGTCATAGGCCAAGTGATGCCAAGGAAAAGGGCAAAGTAATTGATTGTTGAACTTTAAATTTTTTTTAATGTTGTGCAACAATATTCACAAATAAATTCTGGCTCGTACCAGCGACTCGCACTATAAAACCTTTCGAAAATCTTGTTATATATTTTTACAACACCAATATTATTTTTAAAATCACGCCGATGACTTGTATCCGTAAATAAGCCACAAATGTAGCAAAACTTATTACGCTTGTCGCGCATTTTAGTTTTACTTTACCACGATTTGTGTCCAATTTAACAGCAAACACAACAAAAGATAAACAAAACGTGCACTTCAGTATAACGGAAATTTATAAAGACGTCAAAATTGAGTAAAAACTCAAAAATTAAGTGATAATTTCCTTGGGAACAACAGAAGAAAATTTTTGCAAAAATTTCGTTCTTATAAAAAGTAATATAACTCAGTCACTTTTTGGCCGACTTTAAAAACACAACATTCGTTGAACTCGGTATTAAACGTACTCTTTGAATCTAATCAAAACTCATTTAGTGTTTTTATAAAATAGTGTGTAAAAATATCGCCAAAGTCAAAAAAAGAAGAAAAAGGGTAGCAAAATTTAAGTTTGTTGTGCAAAAACAAGTAAATTTCTTCAGCTTTATTAAGACGTCTATATATATTTCAAAAGGTCTGAGTTTCTTCTTTCTTAGAATGAAAATCGGTTGTTAATTAGCTAAGATATGGGCTAAGAAGTGCGCAAAAGCACGAAAAATCGGGTTTTTAAGGTTAAGTCGAGATTTTAGGGGTGTTTGACAAATTCCTAAATTGGATTCTTGATCTACTCGATAAGACATACAAGAAAAATAACATCGCTTCCCAGGTATTTTTGAGTGTCACACTGTGTTATCGCATCACGTGAGAACGACCGAACCGATTTGGATAATATTTTGCTGTTACCGTTAGGTGCCAATATGGTCGAGATTTTTCTAAAAATCGTATTTATGGGCCGAATTAGTTCATATTCAATACGTCTGTTGGATGTGCAAAGACAAACATTTTTGAAAAGTATAATCAGTAGGCGCGACTGAAGTCGACATATTTTTAAACATAATTTTAAAAATTTCTTAAGAGATGAGATAGTTTGTATTTTTAAAATATTTAAATTGTTTAGGTTGCAGCCAATGCACTATCAGTCGTTAATAACAGTGAATTTTTAAGCACCTCGGCTGGTGCAAGCAAATAGCGATTATCACAGATTATCCTTTGATATACGAGTATAATCACTGAAAGGATATCAGTTACTGTTTATGCCTCGGCTGACGCAGGACAAGAGTATTTTTCCTTCGAAATGCTTACAGGGTATTTTAAAGTACCTCAACTGGTGCAAGGAAAGAGTGATTATCACAGTTTGTCTCTCTAGATATGGTAATTTTGAGCAATAGTTATGCTTAGATGCATTGATACATCATCACTGAAGGAATATCAGTAACTGTTATGTCTTGGCTGGCGCAAGATAAGAAGCTTTTTCCTTCGAAACCCTTACAGGGAATTTTGAAGTATCTCGGCTGGTGCCGGCAAAGAGTGATTTCCACGATTTGTTATTCGAGTATTAGACCGAACTAGGCGAGATCTATGAAAAAATCAAATCATTTTTGGTAGAGTGGTAGACATATACTTACTTTAAAACGACCAATTTGAAAAGGTATTTTCAAAGCAATTACTGGACATGGGCAACGGTAGAATCCCTATTGATACTTCAACTGAATGCATTACATTGCCCTAAGTTTTTGTCAGTACGCTGAATCAAAGACCAAACTCATACGAGTATTCCAAAACATTGCGGAAAATTACAAAAAGCATGTTTGCTTAAGCGAACATACTACATTAACTGCGAAAGACAACGATGTCAATGACATGAATTTCGAGATTCAAAACGAAATTTCTGGCGAACTAATGACTTGTAAATCGATGGATTCCGTTACTAGCCAAGATAATGTCGGGCACTATCCAACCGAGTTTTTAATCTAGCTATAATTGCCTGGACAATCGCTACATAGTCTGCAATTGAAAATCGGATCGGTAATTATAATACTGCGCAAAACTTACCACGCCTTTGAAATGGAACCCGAATGGGAGTGATGAAATTGATGGCTAACGTCATCGAATCAAAAATTATCAAAGGAAAGTATAAAGGAGAAGAAGTTTTGATATCACACAGCCCAAGGATTCGCGCCGACACACAGTGGTCTAGAGTTTCGATTTAGCGCGAAAAAAGTATTTGCATTGAAGAAAGTGATAGAAAAAAGTCAAATATATTGAATTATTATGTTAACAGAGTAATTAAAGTAATTTAGAGTTGTGAATAACTTGTTATAGTAAACACCGTAGAAGTAAATATACGTTTATTTAAGTAGAACAAAGATATCAACATGAATGAAATTCACTATTTATAAAATATGAGATACACTAGCTAAACTACGGTTATGCTACTATTTATTATGTCATTATTCACTGTCTGAACTGGAATCAGCTTTGGAACTTGCACTTGTTTTGAAAATATGTGGGCATTTTAGTAAATTTATAGCTTCAGGATCAAGTTTCAGCTTGTTTTTGTCATGCTTTTTTTTAAGAGAAATTTGAGAGATCATTGGGTCTGAAGATAGGAGAAGATAGTTCAACAAATCCTCATTGGTATGACATGCTGAATCTTTTCTAGTTCTGTGTTCTCGGACAAACTTAAAATCCTTATTTTTTGCTTCCTGAGCCTCTTCACCGAGCTGACCGATAGGCAAAATAGCATGACTGATAATATCCGCACCATGAATTAATATTTTATGTAGGCTTATCGGCATATAGTACCATGAATATAGCTCAACATATTTCTCCGCTGTTTCCATAGTGAATTTTTTGAATTTTTCGATATCTATTTCATAACCACTCGATATTGTTTGAAGAATAATATGAAATCGCTGTATAATAGTTTTGTCGACTCCGGTTATATCGGCTGCCTTATCAGCATTGCGGAAAAAAACTCTCGCAGTGTTACCTGTATTTGTTGTCCCATATCCAGGCTTAGGTAGGTCAACTAAAATACCTAGCTCTTTTCTGCAACGATCGATAATAAGTTTCTTTCTTTCTTCGATTTTACTTTTATTCTCTTTTCTTGCCTGCCAACACTTAATTTCTATTCTATAACCTATGTGAAGACAACACTCGAAGAAACGTATCCAAGAATGTAGACTAGATAACCCAAAATCGAGATTATCTATTATAGGTGTTTTCATATTCACATTTTGTAGGTTATTCATTTCTTTCGGGGTGGCCTTACATATGTAGCAGCTCATCGTTGATTTTGTTCCTGATAAGACATTACAAATTTTTCCATCCAACATACTCAAAACAAGTTTAAATGCTATACTTTTCCCATTGTATGAAAAATCATGTAAATCAATAATTTGCTGTTTTATATCATCTGTTTCGGTTAATGTTGTTTCAGGAGTTTCTTTGCAAAATTTAAATTTTATTGGCCTGCAAAACTTAGTCGATGATGGGACGGGATTTTGCCATAAAACTTTTGTTTCGTCATTCACGTCCCTTAATTGGATCGGGACAAGTGAACATATTAGTACAGATGAATCATCTATGCAATTTTTAACCAATTGCCTGTAATTACTTTGTCCGGAGCTTCCATCTATTCCCCATTTACAAAACAAAACCAGTTTGTCGCTAGAATACTGTTCAATGACTTCCGCTTGTAGTTCACAAATTCTCCTTATCGTAAGATCCAGCAGATTTTGTAATTTAATCTCGGCTGCTACTTCATTCACTTTAATAGCATTTTTATCTGGATAACAAGCCTGTTTTGCAGACAAAATTTGATTCCAAGCGGGATAAATGTCTGCTTTACATTGTTTAGCCGCTGCTCTATACGCTAAGTACGTAGATTTACTTGATTTTGTGGCGATAATCAAACTTAATGCTTCTTCAGGTGTCAATGGCAGCAGTTCTTGATCGCCAGATTGTGCTGAGCTGTAGGCACGTTTATAAGACGTAGCGCGTTTAGGAAACTTTCGTTGAGTAACATCTTTAACCACATCAGCTGCTGTTCGTTTTCCACTTTTCCTCAAACTTACTTGAGTTGCAAATGAAAGTTCTTCGGTGCTCGTTGTTGATACCAAATCCTTGACTTTCATTTGTTGGCTTCTCTTACAATATTCTTCAAACGCTTTGTGTGGTCTTCCTTGCATGGACGGTCCCGTAGAAGTAGCATTGTCTTCTCGTCGTTCTAATTTTATAGATAGCTTCAACCAATCTTCATTTTTTAACAAAAACTTGCCTCGGTCTCTGTGACAAGGTTTCCAGCGTAGTTCGAGTTTTTTAATAAATTTGTCCAAACTTGGTTTGAGAACTTGAACAGGGATTTCATATTTCTCCAATATATACGAAGTTAACTCATTGCAAGCCATCTCTCTTGCTAGATGCTTACATGAAAGCCATTTCTCGAATAACTCTAAATGAGTCAATACTGAAAAAAATTATAAATAAATAGTCGGCGCAAGTAAGGGCACTTTTTTTCTTTTCTTATATGGACATCATAAATTAAGCTACCCAATAAAGGCAATTTAAAAACCTGCAAATATCTGCACAATTTTTAAATCGTTTTATCTCGAGAAGTACTTGCAATATTTTTAATATTGCCCGTTATGATATTTTTCCACCATAATAATGCACAAACTTACCATCATTGGTATCAGACATGACAAGGATGAACTACTGAACACAATATACACAAAACACAAATTAATATTGGTGCAAACAAAAAAAAAAAAACGTGAAGGTAATGAACTATATTTTAACACAAAATATCAAGCACTTGATGTGAGTCAACTTTAACCGATTGGCGCGACTAAATAATAACATATTTGCTTACAGTTTCATACAATTTCGATGACACACGTCATAATAATCATGACATACTTTTGCATCGTTGAAAAATATCACCTTCATTTTCTTACTTTTTTCGCGCTAAATTGTGTTTCTAGACTATAGTGCGACATGCTGTTCAATTTCAAACGCTTGCTGTTTCCTGTTCGGCTTGCATTTGCGATGACTATAAACAAGTCACAAGGACAGTCATTGAGTGTTTGCGGTGTTAACCTTTAAAATCCATGTTTCTCACATGGTCAATTGTATGTCACCTGCTGCTGTGTTGGGTAACCATCAGCTTTGCATGCTTACCAGATAAAAAAAAAAACAAAAAATATTGTAAGGTGCTAAGGCATGACGGAAAATTGCTTCAATATAGCATTTGGTGTATCTCGGCCGACTGGAAGTGATTGATTTAAAAAGTGAAATTTTTGAAATTTTGGAGTTCTGGTCAATATTTTGGTGAATTATTTAATTAAAAAGTCAATGAACCTTTCAGAGAACTAGGGAATTTGCAATTGTGACAGTGGAATAGAGAATGTAGTTCGCTTTGCGGAGCATAACGGCAAGACTCCCAAACCCCGTCAGTGTGAGAATTGAACCCAAACTAAACCTCCTATCGTTAAAGTACCAACCCCCGGTACTACCGGCAAGTATTTCGTCGGGAGGTGGTTTGAGCACTAAGCTCTACGTTCGTTACACTCTTGATACAGTCCGTAGTTAGTTGCATCATCATCTGGCAACAAATTAGCCTTTTACCTCGGTCATTATACCACTTTTGCATCTCGAGCATAAACAGCCTTTCATTGATTTTAAAAGCGTTACAGCGGACGGGATCCGAGCCGTCCGCGAGCTAGATTTCGTATTGAAAACTTCTTGCCTTGTATTTAGGCAAATCTGGCAGTTTTACATCTCAAGTAAAACGTAGCCCATTATTGATTTACATACACTACTGAGGCAGTCGGAGTAGACGGGATTCCGAGCCGCCCGATCGCTATACCTCCGATTGAAAATATCTTGCTGTATACCTCGCAAGTTCTGCCACCTTGCATCGCTGTCCAAAAATAGCCCTTCGTAAATTCTAAATACTGCTCTACTAATGCAGTCGGAATGGACGGGATTCCGAGCCGCCTGATAACTAGGCTTTGATTTGGCAGCTTCTTGGCTTGATGGCAATTTTGAATCTCATGCAAAACGGAAAAATATCCCTTCGCAGGTATAAAAACACAACTGAGGTTGTCGGATAGGTCGAGATTCGGAGCCGCCCGATCGCTAAGTTTTGTGTTGGGCAGGCGGTCTGAAAGAACTGGTTTCAAAGCGAGGTGGTTGGAATGGGCTGGATTCCAAGCCGCGGAAACCTTTCAGTTTACACAGATTTCAGAATGATTGCAAAAATGTGTGTGTCATAATCCACCGTCATGCCTCACTTACATTTTTTGGTTAATCACCGCTGCATTTGAAAGATCCTCAAGCTCTTTAGAGTCGAGGCAATAACATCGCTGGTTGACGTCCAATCATCATGTAGCAAACTATCGAATTTGGTAAGACTTCTTCGGTCTACATCGCGGGCATTCGAAGAATACGTGGTATACGTCTTCCAGTACGCCATTTCCGCAATGGTCACAAAACGAAAAGCCGTCGTGTTTACATTGGAACAAGTATGTAAGCCCACCTCGTCATGCTTTCGGCTCAGTTAATTATTTAGCACTAGTGTAAGCGATGAGTTCAACGCCTTTTGTTAGAGGTCCTCATTTATTGCATCACCCTATCACACTATTTTCTTTTGCCAACTCGTAGTCTCAAACCCGTTTTAAGCGTTTGTACTACCCGACAGATGCGCTGCTTCTCTCACAAACAGTATAAGTGGTGTTATGCCGTAAATTACATAAGCTGCGTTGTCCGAAACTGTTCTAAAAGCGCTGCATACACGAAAGGCGCAGATACGTTAGGTTGAGATTACACCACGGAAGCACGATGCAAAATCACCTGCGTTTTCCCAAATTGTTGCTCCGTAGAGTACCTGGTTCTTCACTACGCTCGATGTTTCGGTCCATGCGCATTGGCCATAATAATAGATAACACTGTTAATGTTGCTGTTGCTTCAGTACATGCATACTTCAGATGGGCCTTGTCCATCCTACATAATCCACAGAATGCAATGTTCGATTGTGGAAATAATTTCGAATAGTCTACGCAAATAGTCCAATGCTAATATTTTGGCACAGCTAGCAGTGTTAAACACATTCCTTATATCCAGCGTTAAAATTAGGCGCTACTCCTTTGCTGCCACCTTTTACCGTTTATGGCTTCACGGGCCAGTTTGACCACGGTTGAAATATCCCCCACTCTCGATCCACCCTTCCTGAAACCAAATTAGGCATCTGAGATGCTGCCTTTCTCGTGTAATTCTACATCCAGAAGGTTTGCAATTATATGCTCCAGGACTTTGTCTGCTGAGTCGAGTAGTCATATTGGTCTAAAACCTGCCGGATCCACCAAAAGCCTTCCCGGTTTTAGTAGTAAGACCAATTTTCCATATATGTGAGAAGACGCCTTCTGCGAAACATGCCTTGAATAATTTTGTGAACTTAAGTGACAGGCAGTTTTAGAGCTTTATTTGGCATACCGACTAGACCCGGTGCTTTTTTCTCCTTAAGCCGTTCGGCTGCATTTACAACGCATATGCTCATCTGCTGATACTCGTTGGAATGTATGTCGCGGTTCATGTGATGTGTAGGATACCAGTAGTGCGATTCACTAACTTTAAACGGTACGACAATTGTTATTTTTAGCGGCAATATTTGCCGTTTGCACTAACGATTGTGCGATTAACTAACTTATTCTTAACGACACTTAACAGCTGTTTCGTTGTATTTATTCAAAGCGATAAAGAGTGGCATCTCTGTCAAACTAAATGCCAAAATAAGCGAAAAGCACAAAGAGGAATAGAAAAAAAACAAACGAATGCCTGCTGCCAAATATAAATTTGAACGTTTTTATTATATTTCATTAAAGTGAAATAGATATTAGTTTGTTTCAAACTACAAACACTTAAAATTCTTTATATATGTATATTGCAATGTTCCATTGTAGCAGAATTCCGGACTCTCCTCTGAGTGTTTTGTTAAAATAGTAATCAACTCGACTCCAAGGAATATGCGGAATCACCTGCAAATATGCCATGGTTATCATTTTCAAACTTCGCGTTGTGCTCCAGCGTATTTAGGATTTACATACATATATTTAATTTTTTTTAATTATAATCATTTATCTATACATATATTAAAACTAAACTATATTTCTGTTTTTATGCATGGATCCTTGTAAAAGTTTGCTTTTACCATTAGCATATTAATTGAATAGTAGATGTGGTGGTTGGCATAAGCCTCCTCATGATTCCTTGGTGGTAAAATTGATATATGCGTGGAATCCCACGAAGGGAGACGACGCCGAAGCAAACATTTCTTTAGCAGAATGGCGTTCCACTTGGGTCATAGGAAACCTCACTTTCTGGTGAAACAACGAATCATTGAGTGCATCCGTTACCCGATGAATGCCGGCTTACGGAAAACTGGCTCATGGATATTCCCCATTGTTCACCTACGGGTCGTTGATAGCAACCAGTTGCGAAGAACTTTAACGCCGCTAGAACCTACGAATATAAAAGTAAAATTTTAAATTGCATACATTCTTAAAGATTACACGAGCTACCTGTTTCTCAGTTGATATTGCTGTTATTCTGGATCCTCTTATTTGGTTGTCAAGCTGATAAATTAGGTATTCAGCCAAGTCTGGAGTTAACCGATACAGTTTTTGAAAGTCTGTTGCATTTAGATGAAAGGGATTGTCCACATCTCGGAGTAAACGTCGATCCACTGTTGGAGCCAAATATTTCAACGACATTATTTTATGTTCCTTTTTTAATTACAGGAAAACAAATCACTGAATTTTAAATTTTTCTTTTATTTAAATTGAAATCACGAATTTCACTTTTCTCGATTGAGTTAACAACATAAAATTTGTTGTCGTTTAGTTTTCGGTCATCGACTAGCTAACATCAACAGCTGATTCGGCGAATGCGAAAATCGTTAAAAAATGGCTACTGAATAGCAGGGTCGCTAAAATTTTGGTTAAGTTGAGTTAACCAAACGAATATCTTTAAAATAAGTTAGTGAATCGCACTACAGAGGTCTTGGTAGTGGACATAGAGTCTCTACTATATTTTTAAGAAGCGCTGCGTTCTTCAGCTTCATGACATTGTTTTTCTTTAGGTTCATAGTGACAATTCGATATGCAGAGCCCAAAGATTTCGATCTGCATCAACGCACAATTCGAAAAAGCATTCACGCTTGCTGCTTTTGATTGCTCGTTTTAATATGTTACGCACATTTGTGTATGGTCAACTCATTCTACGAAGTCGTCGCTGGTAGTTAAATCTTGACCTCAAGCATTGTCACCTGAGCTCCCCAATTTCGTTGGCCCACCAGTAGACTGCAACGCTTCAACAAACAGGTCCGGATCGAAATTGCTAATTTTACAGATGCGCGCTGAAATGAATCGGATTAGCTACCTGGGAAGTGTGGCATTTTCCTTGATATTGAAAATAGTAGCTGAGGGGTCGCTTTGGGTATATCATTCACTAAACTTCCAAACTGTAAGCGCATATAGCAATGCACTGACAAAAGTTAAGTCGATTATGAAGCCAAGCCCGTTACGACTAAAAGGTAGCCACATCATCACGGTAATATTCATTGTCTACGGCGATATCGAAGTAAAGAATTAATTTGTGAGTGGTACGAAACTCGCTGCGAAGGTAATCAATCCGGTTGCCGCATCATCACGGTAATATTCATTATCTACGGCGATATCGGAGCAAACAATTATTTTGTAAGTGACACGAAATTCCCTGATAAGGTAATCAATCCGCGACGACGTTGTTGAAAATATGGTTTTGTCTTCCGTGCACTGCAACCTTTCTTAAAATTTGCAAGAATTTTCTCAAGTCCTATTTGTCTATTCAGCAGTAGCTTAATTGGTGCATCGATAGACCTACTCATTTTACTTTTGAGTGCGAGATTCAGTAATGTTCGAAAACTAACACTCTAATTAAATGCAGTTGATAGCTATCTCTTCTGAACCTCGGCTGGAATGTGAAGCGGCAGTGTAAGATCGTTGAGTTGCCTTTCAAAAAAGGGTGAGCGGCAGGCAGCACAATAATGAAATTAGGGATTAGCAGAACCGCCAATTTGCACAAACTGTTGTGTGAAAGAGTGTAGACGAGGGGGCAGAATTGAACCTCGATGATATTTCGGAGTCAATTGTACCAATGCGGCTCGACTTCCCGAGAACGTCTGCGCGGGAGAATGAATGTTGACTTTTGAGCTTTACATAGTTCTTCCTCTCAGTAATAATAAATTTTGCTTTTTCGGTTTATTTAAGGGAGTACTCTCCGCAAGGCCCACCATTAAATGTATAGTTTCCACTTGAGTAATAATACTATAAGCTTAAGGCCTTGTAGCTATAGCTTAGTAATTAGCTTATAAGTCTATACACATATAAGCTAATATATGAAATAAATAAAAATAAATAAATAATACTAATTTTATTCATGCCAACGTCACCAACCTACCCTAATAATTTACACATCGACTGGTCAACATAAACGCAACCAAACCATATTTACAACATATGTCAGTCACACTTCAAATTCTTTGCAAAGTGACAAACGAATGTGTCCCAACACAACACTTAACAAATCTCACATTTCTTATAATTCTCTTTTTGCGGCACTTTCCACAACAGTGGTCATGTTACTAAAAACCAGAGCACTCGGCCAGCATTGCGGTAATTTCAAATATCATTACTACAATGCTATACACAAATATATAGCATTGGGGCAACTTCAAATATCATTGCGGCAATGCTATATATGTATAATAAATAATATTCATAAACGAATTTTGAGTACCCGGAAATAATAAATTAATATTCCGACATACACAAAATTCGTTATACCAACATATGTATGCAATAAGCGTTTAAGTAACCACAAGAGTCACAATACAAAATGTTACAAAATACCAAAAAAGAAATATGGAAGACCTAGCCTAAGAAATTTCATTTTAAATAAAAATCAGAATCAATTTATGCGCCGAAGTGATAAGTTGTGTTTTCTCCGTAAACTAAACTGAAGTTTAGTCAACATTACTGGCGCAGTCGAACGGCGAACAATTCTGAAGAATTATACAGAACCACGGTCCTTTCAAAAGAAAGCGAATAAAAATGAGTTAAAAATATTCCTAAACAATAAAACCATTGAAAACGAATTTTTTAAGCAAACTATTATTGTGCCAAAAGTGCTACACGAAAGTGCAAGTGATCGTATTCAACTATAAAAGAAAGGGTAACGAATATTTGTGCAACTCCTATTGAACTAAATTTTGAACAAGCTACAATGGCAAACCCTCAAGAACAACAACAACTACCCGCAACCGAATTAATTAAAGAAGCAGCGAGGTCCCCCCATACTCCGGCGGTGTTCACCATTCATTCATTATTTATTAGGGCAAATAAGTACAATAAGATTAAAATCTTTTATAGTACAACAAATTTCAGAGTCACAATAACAAGACATAACAGATCTTAAAGTAAGCTAATAATCAGTACATATGTATATAAATAAGCAATAAAACTTATAAATGAAATGACTGGTGTGTAATAGTCACCTATGCAATATCGAGTTAACAATGTTTTAACAAAGAAATTAGTTACAAAAATATGAATAAATTAGGACTATAATGGAAGATGGAATATCAATTAAAGGCTAAGTACTGAAGTAATTATAGATAGATTCCCTAAAAATGCTTTTGTTTATCTGTTTTCTAATATTGACAGGGATAGAGTTCCAAATGCGGATATCGTTAACGAAGAACAGCCTTGCTGATACCAATGAGGTAAACTGAGGGACTATAAGATATAATATGCGGGCAGATTTGGTAAAACACAACTTATCATAGAGATAGTTAGGAGATTTCTAAGTGATAAGCGTATTTAGGATTTACATACATATATTTATTTTTTTTTAATTATAATCATTTATCTATACATATATTAAAACTAAACTATATTTCTTTTTTTTTGGATGGATCCTTGTAAAAGTTTGCTTTTACCATTAGCATATTAATTGAATAGTAGATGTGGTGGTTGGCATAAGCCTCCTCATGATTCCTTGGTGGTAAAATTGATATATGCGTGGAATCCCACGAAGGGAGACGACGCCGAAGCAAACATTTCTTTAGCAGAATGGCGTTCCACTTGGGTCATAGGAAACCTCACTTTCTGGTGAAACAACGAATCATTGAGTGCATCCGTTACCCGATGAATGCCGGCTTACGGAAAACTGGCTCATGGATATTCCCCATTGTTCACCTACGGGTCGTTGATAGCAGCCAGTTGCGAAGAACTTTAACGCCGCTAGAACCTACGAATATAAAAGTAAAATTTTAAATTGCATACAGGCTTAAAGATTACACGAGCTACCTGTTTCTCAGTTGATATTGCTGTTATTCTGGATCCTCTTATTTGGTTGTCAAGCTGATAAATTAGGTATTCAGCCAAGTCTGGAGTTAACCGATACAGTTTTTGAAAGTCTGTTGCATTTAGATGAAAGGGATTACGACTAAAGAGGGTTACGACTAAAAGGTAGCCACATCATCACGGTAATATTCATTGTCTACGGCGATATCGAAGTAAAGAATTAATTTGTGAGTGGTACGAAACTCGCTGCGAAGGTAATCAATCCGGTTGCCGCATCATCACGGTAATATTCATTATCTACGGCGATATCGGAGCAAACAATTATTTTGTAAGTGACACGAAATTCCCTGATAAGGTAATCAATCCGCGACGACGTTGTTGAAAATATGGTTTTGTCTTCCGTGCACTGCAACCTTTCTTAAAATTTGCAAGAATTTTCTCAAGTCCTATTTGTCTATTCAGCAGTAGCTTAATTGGTGCATCGATAGACTCATTTTACTTTTGAGTGCGAGATTCAGTAATGTTCGAAAACTAACACTCTAATAAAATGCAGTTGATAGCTATCTCTTCTGAACCTCGGCTGGAATGTGAAGCGGCAGTGCAAGAACGTTGAGTTGCCTTTCAAAAAAGGGTGAGCGGCAGGCAGCACAATAATGAAATTAGGGATTAGCAGAACCGCCAATTTGCACAAACTGTTGTGTGAAAAAGTGTAGACGAGGGGGCAGAATTGAACCTCGATGATATTTCGGAGTCAATTGTACCAATGCGGCTCGACTTCCCGAGAACGTCTGCGCGGGAGAATGAATGTTGACTTTTGAGCTTTACATATGTAGTTCTTCCTCTCAGTAATAATAAATTTTGCTTTTTCGGTTTATTTAAGGGAGTACTCTCCCCAAGGCCCACCATTAAATGTATAGTTTCCACTTGAGTAATAATACTATAAGCTTAAGGCCTTGTAGCTATAGCTTAGTAATTAGCTTATAAGTCTATACACATACATATAAGCTAATATATGAAATAAATAAAAATAAATAAATAATACTAATTTTATTCATGCCAACGTCACCAACCTACCCTAATAATTTACACATCGACTGGTCAACATAAACGCAACCAAACCATATTTACAACATATGTCAGTCACACTTCAAATTCTTTGCAAAGTGACAAACGAATGTGTCCCAACACAACACTTAACAAATCTCACATTTCTTATAATTCTCTTTTTGCGGCACTTTCGACAACAGTGGTCATGTTACTAAAAACCAAAGCACTGGGCCAGCATTGCGGTAATTTCAAATATCATTACTACAATGCTATACACAAATATATAGCATTGGGGCAACTTCAAATATCATTGCGGCAATGCTATATATAATAAATAATATTCATAAACGAATTTTGAGTACCCGGAAATAATAAATTAATATTCCGACATACACAAAATTCGTTATACCAACATATGTATGCAATAAGCGTTTAAGTAACCACAAGAGTCACAATACAAAATGTTACAAAATACCAAAAAAGAAATATGGAAGACCTAGCCTAAGAAATTTCATTTTAAATAAAAATCAGAATCAATTTATGCGCCGAAGTGATAAGTTGTGTTTTCTCCGTAAACTAAACTGAAGTTTAGTCAACATTACTGGCGCAGTCGAACGGCGAACAATTCTGAAGAATTATACAGAACCACGGTCCTTTCAAAAGAAAGCGAATAAAAATGAGTTAAAAATATTCCTAAACAATAAAACCATTGAAAACGAATTTTTTAAGTAAACTATTATTGTGCCAAAAGTGCTACACGAAAGTGCAAGTGATCGTATTCAACTATAAAAGAAAGGGTAACGAATATTTGTGCAACTCCTATTGAACTAAATTTTGAACAAGCTACAATGGCAAACCCTCAAGAACAACAACAACTACCCGCAACCGAATTAATTAAAGAAGCAGCGAGGTCCCCCCATACTCCGGCGGTGTTCACCAAATATTCATTCATTCATTATTTATTAGGGCAAATAAGTACAATAAGATTAAAATCTTTTATAGTACAACAAATTTCAGAGTCACAATAACAAGACATAAGAGATCTTAAAGTAAGCTAATAATCAGTACATATGTATATAAATAAGCAATAAAACTTATAAATGAAATGACTGGTGTGTAATAGTCACCTATGCAATATCGAGTTAACAATGTTTTAACAAAGAAATTAGTTACAAAAATATGAATAAATTAGGACTATAATGGAAGATGGAATATCAATTAAAGGCTAAGCACTGAAGTAATTATAGATACTTAGATTCCCTAAAAATGCTTTTTTTAATCTATTTTCTAATATTGACAGGGATAGAGTTCCAAATGCGGATAGCGTTAACGAAGAACAGCCTTGCTGATACCAATGAGGTAAACTGAGGGACTATAAGATATAATATGCGGGCAGATTTGGTAAAACACAACTTATCATAGAGATAGTTAGGAGATTTCTAAGTGATAAGCTTATATAAAAATATACAATTGTTGGCCTTGTGATACTCCGAGATCTCACAGCCTAAAAGTCGGTGCTTCCATGGCGAAATATATTCAAACCTTGATAAGCCGTAAACATAGCGCATCACATTATTAAACAATGTCCCAATCTTACGCACAGAGCTACTATCTAGCTTACTATATATCAGATTAGAATACGTTATAATTGGGATAATTAGCTGTATAGCAAGACGACGTCTCGTCTGCAAGGGGGTATAGAATCCAGATTGCCGTAGATTCCTCAGTGTGACATATACCTTGCTTACTACTTTGTTTACATGATCAGTACAAGTGAGACTAGAGTTTATGACAAAACCTAAATTTGTTATTTTGCGAACTATCTTTATAGGCTCATTGTCAAGGAGGTAAGAAATTGAAGTCTTTAGTTTTTTTGTTATATTGTGGACACACCAGATTTAGCACAATTTAAATAAAGACCATTTTCACTCGCCCATCTGGAGATTGTGAATAGCGCCCCATTGATATTAGCACAAAGACGGTCAGCTTGACTAACAAGTCCAGATAAGTAAAACTGGATGTCATCTGCATAAGCATGTAGATTTGCAGTACGACAAACGGGGAAAACATCATTTAAAAATAAACTGAAAAGCAATGGGCCAAGAATGGAGCCTTGGGGAACACCAGCAGGCACCGCTTTCAGTTTTGAAACGTCAGCACCAATTCGCACTCGTTGAAATCTGCCTGATATATAGCTTTTCATAAGACCAAGCGCACTGTGCCCAAATCCAAAGTAAAATTGCAGCTTGCTACATAAAAGTGCATGACTAACAGAATCGAAAGCCTTAGAGAAATCTAGTAGACAGAGTAATGTCAAGTGGTTTTTATCAAAGGGCGTTCGAATGTCATCTAATATTTTTAATATGGCAGTGGTGCAACTGTGATTTTTCCTGATTCCTGATTACAGAGGGGAAAGAAGATTTTTATTATGGACATGCGACGAGATCTGCTCCACCATTAGGTCCTCGAAAACTTTGGAGAGAGCCGACAAAATACTGATGGGTCGAAAATCATTAATACAACTAGCAGAACTCTTTTTGGCAACAGGCAGAACTGTAGCAACTTTCCACATGTGCGGAAAGGAAGACGTAGTTACACCATGATTTACGATGTGGGCATGAGTTCCAAGGATATGCGGCCACGCAACCTTTATAAACTTTATTGGGAGTCCATCTTCTTCTTCAGCGTTTGAACTTATCCTAAGAACACATCTTCCCACATCATATTCTGTCACTGTGGAGAACTCAAATAGTATGCCGTTAAAACATAAATCACTACACGGAACAAAAGATGGTAACTCTGCACTTGACGTACAACTTTCAAGGAAAGCATCATTAACCAAGTCCGGAGGTAAGGTACAAAGCACGTCCGCCATCCTTCGTCTTTCTTCGTCTTTAGCTTATAAATATTGCGCCACAAGACTTTAACTGGAAGATTCGTATTTAATTTTACACCGACGAAAGCCTGTTTTTCATATCTGATAATACGTGTTGCTCTATTTCTAGCAGTCTTGAAAGCTTCCCATTATTCCAAGGTAGGCTTTTTCTTCTATCTAGAGTGGAGTCTATTCCGGTCCCTAATAGCTACTTGGACCCTTCTATTATACCACGGACAAGAATAACATATTTCCGGAACGACACGAACAGGCACATATTTGTCAAAAGCAGATTTCAAAATACCAACAAGAAAGTCAAGTTTGTCATCAATAGATTCATAGAACCAGCAAGCACTCCAGTCAATACTGCCTAAGTCAGAGAAAAGCTCACGAGAATTAAGATATCGGTAGTCTCTGCAGGAAAGAAGCCTTGCTTCATTAGAACGGTCAATATCAATATCCAAACAGCAAAAAATTAGGTCATGGTCCGATACGCAGGATATTAGGTCAAATTTTAGAACCCAGGTCAAGTCGGAAACAATAAAATAGTCAAGTAAACTAGGATTGGAGCTCATGGCATACCTTGTTGGAACAATAGTATTTACTGATGTAAGTCCGCTGCTAGCAGCACAATCGAGAAAAATATCACTACAACAATCACGTAGAAGAATATTGACATTAAAATCCCCACCAACAACAGTGTACTATAATCAAAAATATAATCAGATAAGACATCAAAAAACGAGTTTAGGCATACAGATTTATGAGGATTGTATGCGCAGGAGACAAGGGCTTTAAAATGCTTACCAGACACCTCAACTAGTAAAAATTCTGTGTTATTAACTCCTGATTTAGATAAGAGTTTCATATGAAGATTGCATCTACAATAAATGGCAACTCCACCACCTCTCTTGTAGATCCTATCATTTCGAATTATACATATTATAGTTATATATACCAGCAAAGGTATCACTTACTTTATCATCAAACCATGTCTCAGGTACACAAATAATGTCAATTAACGAACACTCAAACACATTTCTAACATAGTCGAGCCTATCAGTATTTAAGCTACGTGCATTGAAATGAACTATGTTGAGGCCTTTCTGTTGGCTACATAAAACATGAATCTTAGCAATGCTGTTATCAGTAACGCTAGAAGCCCTGCGTTGCATATTCATGTGAATAATAAACAAAATCAACTTTAAGTTTAACAGAAACATTGAGAGGAAATAACAAAATAGAACAGAACAGAACCTTAATTACATACTTAAGAGTATAATAAAAGTAACAGCTGAGAATAGAATAACACATATGTACATACATACAAAGTGAGTACATAACATTAGCGAAATCGCAGTAAGTCTTGCTCAGAGTAGATTTTAATAGCAGGCGCACTCTTTTCGGAACGAACATATACAGTGCCTTTGAGCGTAAACACCGCCTCTACCTTTTCCGCACGTCTGATGCCTCCTGCAACAACTTTCTGTTTTCAATTCCCAACGCATTAAGAGGAATAGCCGATTTAATTCTCTTACGACATTTCGAGAATGCGTGAAGAGTACGGTTACGGTCCAAGGGAGAATAGAATTTTATCACTATGGCGCTATTTGGGTGCACCTCTTTGGTGCGGAATATATCCTTTATTTGCGGCACCTTATAGTCAATAGAAAGACAAATTTGGTTAAAGGTGCTCTTGAGGTTTTCACCTTTCATATATGGCACACCATATGGCTGATTCGGCGAATGCGAAAATCGTTAAAAAATGGCTACTGAATAGCAGGGTCGCTAAAATTTTGGTTAAGTTGAGTTAACCAAACGAATATCTTTAAAATAAGTTAGTGAATCGCACTACAGAGGTCTTGGTAGTGGACATAGAGTCTCTACTATATTTTTAAGAAGCGCTGCGTTCTTCAGCTTCATGACATTGTTTTTCTTTAGGTTCATAGTGACAATTCGATATGCAGAGCCCAAAGATTTCGATCTGCATCAACGCACAATTCGAAAAAGCATTCACGCTTGCTGCTTTTGATTGCTCGTTTTAATATGTTACGCACATTTGTGTATGGTCAACTCATTCTACGAAGTCGTCGCTGGTAGTTAAATCTTGACCTCAAGCATTGTCACCTGAGCTCCCCAATTTCGTTGGCCCACCAGTAGACTGCAACGCTTCAACAAACAGGTCCGGATCGAAATTGCTAATTTTACAGATGCGCGCTGAAATGAATCGGATTAGCTACCTGGGAAGTGTGGCATTTTCCTTGATATTGAAAATAGTAGCTGAGGGGTCGCTTTGGGTATATCATTCACTAAACTTCCAAACTGTAAGCGCATATAGCAATGCACTGACAAAAGTTAAGTCGATTATGAAGCCAAGCCCGTTACGACTAAAAGGTAGCCACATCATCACGGTAATATTCATTGTCTACGGCGATATCGAAGTAAAGAATTAATTTGTGAGTGGTACGAAACTCGCTGCGAAGGTAATCAATCCGGTTGCCGCATCATCACGGTAATATTCATTATCTACGGCGATATCGGAGCAAACAATTATTTTGTAAGTGACACGAAATTCCCTGATAAGGTAATCAATCCGCGACGACGTTGTTGAAAATATGGTTTTGTCTTCCGTGCACTGCAACCTTTCTTAAAATTTGCAAGAATTTTCTCAAGTCCTATTTGTCTATTCAGCAGTAGCTTAATTGGTGCATCGATAGACTCATTTTACTTTTGAGTGCGAGATTCAGTAATGTTCGAAAACTAACACTCTAATAAAATGCAGTTGATAGCTATCTCTTCTGAACCTCGGCTGGAATGTGAAGCGGCAGTGCAAGAACGTTGAGTTGCCTTTCAAAAAAGGGTGAGCGGCAGGCAGCACAATAATGAAATTAGGGATTAGCAGAACCGCCAATTTGCACAAACTGTTGTGTGAAAAAGTGTAGACGAGGGGGCAGAATTGAACCTCGATGATATTTCGGAGTCAATTGTACCAATGCGGCTCGACTTCCCGAGAACGTCTGCGCGGGAGAATGAATGTTGACTTTTGAGCTTTACATATGTAGTTCTTCCTCTCAGTAATAATAAATTTTGCTTTTTCGGTTTATTTAAGGGAGTACTCTCCTCAAGGCCCACCATTAAATGTATAGTTTCCACTTGAGTAATAATACTATAAGCTTAAGGCCTTGTAGCTATAGCTTAGTAATTAGCTTATAAGTCTATACACATACATATAAGCTAATATATGAAATAAATAAAAATAAATAAATAATACTAATTTTATTCATGCCAACGTCACCAACCTACCCTAATAATTTACACATCGACTGGTCAACATAAACGCAACCAAACCATATTTACAACATATGTCAGTCACACTTCAAATTCTTTGCAAAGTGACAAACGAATGTGTCCCAACACAACACTTAACACATCTCACATTTCTTATAATTCTCTTTTTGCGGCACTTTCGACAACAGTGGTCATGTTACTAAAAACCAAAGCACTGGGCCAGCATTGCGGTAATTTCAAATATCATTACTACAATGCTATACACAAATATATAGCATTGGGGCAACTTCAAATATCATTGCGGCAATGCTATATATAATAAATAATATTCATAAACGAATTTTGAGTACCCGGAAATAATAAATTAATATTCCGACATACACAAAATTCGTTATACCAACATATGTATGCAATAAGCGTTTAAGTAACCACAAGAGTCACAATACAAAATGTTACAAAATACCAAAAAAGAAATATGGAAGACCTAGCCTAAGAAATTTCATTTTAAATAAAAATCAGAATCAATTTATGCGCCGAAGTGATAAGTTGTGTTTTCTCCGTAAACTAAACTGAAGTTTAGTCAACATTACTGGCGCAGTCGAACGGCGAACAATTCTGAAGAATTATACAGAACCACGGTCCTTTCAAAAGAAAGCGAATAAAAATGAGTTAAAAATATTCCTAAACAATAAAACCATTGAAAACGAATTTTTTAAGCAAACTATTATTGTGCCAAAAGTGCTACACGAAAGTGCAAGTGATCGTATTCAACTATAAAAGAAAGGGTAACGAATATTTGTGCAACTCCTATTGAACTAAATTTTGAACAAGCTACAATGGCAAACCCTCAAGAACAACAACAACTACCCGCAACCGAATTAATTAAAGAAGCAGCGAGGTCCCCCCATACTCCGGCGGTGTTCACCAAATATTCATTCATTCATTATTTATTAGGGCAAATAAGTACAATAAGATTAAAATCTTTTATAGTACAACAAATTTCAGAGTCACAATAACAAGACATAAGAGATCTTAAAGTAAGCTAATAATCAGTACATATGTATATAAATAAGCAATAAAACTTATAAATGAAATGACTGGTGTGTAATAGTCACCTATGCAATATCGAGTTAACAATGTTTTAACAAAGAAATTAGTTACAAAAATATGAATAAATTAGGACTATAATGGAAGATGGAATATCAATTAAAGGCTAAGCACTGAAGTAATTATAGATACTTAGATTCCCTAAAAATGCTTTTTTTAATCTATTTTCTAATATTGACAGGGATAGAGTTCCAAATGCGGATAGCGTTAACGAAGAACAGCCTTGCTGATACCAATGAGGTAAACTGAGGGACTATAAGATATAATATGCGGGCAGATTTGGTAAAACACAACTTATCATAGAGATAGTTAGGAGATTTCTAAGTGATAAGCTTATATAAAAATATACAATTGTTGGCCTTGTGATACTCCGAGATCTCACAGCCTAAAAGTCGGTGCTTCCATGGCGAAATATATTCAAACCTTGATAAGCCGTAAACATAGCGCATCACATTATTAAACAATGTCCCAATCTTACGCACAGAGCTACTATCTAGCTTACTATATATCAGATTAGAATACGTTATAATTGGGATAATTAGCTGTATAGCAAGACGACGTCTCGTCTGCAAGGGGGTATAGAATCCAGATTGCCGTAGATTCCTCAGTGTGACATATACCTTGCTTACTACTTTGTTTACATGATCAGTACAAGTGAGACTAGAGTTTATGACAAAACCTAAATTTGTTATTTTGCGAACTATCTTTATAGGCTCATTGTCAAGGAGGTAAGAAATTGAAGTCTTTAGTTTTTTTGTTATATTGTGGACACACCAGATTTAGCACAATTTAAATAAAGACCATTTTCACTCGCCCATCTGGAGATTGTGAATAGCGCCCCATTGATATTAGCACAAAGACGGTCAGCTTGACTAACAAGTCCAGATAAGTAAAACTGGATGTCATCTGCATAAGCATGTAGATTTGCAGTACGACAAACGGGGAAAACATCATTTAAAAATAAACTGAAAAGCAATGGGCCAAGAATGGAGCCTTGGGGAACACCAGCAGGCACCGCTTTCAGTTTTGAAACGTCAGCACCAATTCGCACTCGTTGAAATCTGCCTGATATATAGCTTTTCATAAGACCAAGCGCACTGTGCCCAAATCCAAAGTAAAATTGCAGCTTGCTACATAAAAGTGCATGACTAACAGAATCGAAAGCCTTAGAGAAATCTAGTAGACAGAGTAATGTCAAGTGGTTTTTATCAAAGGGCGTTCGAATGTCATCTAATATTTTTAATATGGCAGTGGTGCAACTGTGATTTTTCCTGATTCCTGATTACAGAGGGGAAAGAAGATTTTTATTATGGACATGCGACGAGATCTGCTCCACCATTAGGTCCTCGAAAACTTTGGAGAGAGCCGACAAAATACTGATGGGTCGAAAATCATTAATACAACTAGCAGAACTCTTTTTGGCAACAGGCAGAACTGTAGCAACTTTCCACATGTGCGGAAAGGAAGACGTAGTTACACCATGATTTACGATGTGGGCATGAGTTCCAAGGATATGCGGCCACGCAACCTTTATAAACTTTATTGGGAGTCCATCTTCTTCTTCAGCGTTTGAACTTATCCTAAGAACACATCTTCCCACATCATATTCTGTCACTGTGGAGAACTCAAATAGTATGCCGTTAAAACATAAATCACTACACGGAACAAAAGATGGTAACTCTGCACTTGACGTACAACTTTCAAGGAAAGCATCATTAACCAAGTCCGGAGGTAAGGTACAAAGCACGTCCGCCATCCTTCGTCTTTCTTCGTCTTTAGCTTATAAATATTGCGCCACAAGACTTTAACTGGAAGATTCGTATTTAATTTTACACCGACGAAAGCCTGTTTTTCATATCTGATAATACGTGTTGCTCTATTTCTAGCAGTCTTGAAAGCTTCCCATTATTCCAAGGTAGGCTTTTTCTTCTATCTAGAGTGGAGTCTATTCCGGTCCCTAATAGCTACTTGGACCCTTCTATTATACCACGGACAAGAATAACATATTTCCGGAACGACACGAACAGGCACATATTTGTCAAAAGCAGATTTCAAAATACCAACAAGAAAGTCAAGTTTGTCATCAATAGATTCATAGAACCAGCAAGCACTCCAGTCAATACTGCCTAAGTCAGAGAAAAGCTCACGAGAATTAAGATATCGGTAGTCTCTGCAGGAAAGAAGCCTTGCTTCATTAGAACGGTCAATATCAATATCCAAACAGCAAAAAATTAGGTCATGGTCCGATACGCAGGATATTAGGTCAAATTTTAGAACCCAGGTCAAGTCGGAAACAATAAAATAGTCAAGTAAACTAGGATTGGAGCTCATGGCATACCTTGTTGGAACAATAGTATTTACTGATGTAAGTCCGCTGCTAGCAGCACAATCGAGAAAAATATCACTACAACAATCACGTAGAAGAATATTGACATTAAAATCCCCACCAACAACAGTGTACTATAATCAAAAATATAATCAGATAAGACATCAAAAAACGAGTTTAGGCATACAGATTTATGAGGATTGTATGCGCAGGAGACAAGGGCTTTAAAATGCTTACCAGACACCTCAACTAGTAAAAATTCTGTGTTATTAACTCCTGATTTAGATAAGAGTTTCATATGAAGATTGCATCTACAATAAATGGCAACTCCACCACCTCTCTTGTAGATCCTATCATTTCGAATTATACATATTATAGTTATATATACCAGCAAAGGTATCACTTACTTTATCATCAAACCATGTCTCAGGTACACAAATAATGTCAATTAACGAACACTCAAACACATTTCTAACATAGTCGAGCCTATCAGTATTTAAGCTACGTGCATTGAAATGAACTATGTTGAGGCCTTTCTGTTGGCTACATAAAACATGAATCTTAGCAATGCTGTTATCAGTAACGCTAGAAGCCCTGCGTTGCATATTCATGTGAATAATAAACAAAATCAACTTTAAGTTTAACAGAAACATTGAGAGGAAATAACAAAATAGAACAGAACAGAACCTTAATTACATACTTAAGAGTATAATAAAAGTAACAGCTGAGAATAGAATAACACATACATACATACAAAGTGAGTACATAACATTAGCGAAATCGCAGTAAGTCTTGCTCAGAGTAGATTTTAATAGCAGGCGCACTCTTTTCGGAACGAACATATACAGTGCCTTTGAGCGTAAACACCGCCTCTACCTTTTCCGCACGTCTGATGCCTCCTGCAACAACTTTCTGTTTTCAATTCCCAACGCATTAAGAGGAATAGCCGATTTAATTCTCTTACGACATTTCGAGAATGCGTGAAGAGTACGGTTACGGTCCAAGGGAGAATAGAATTTTATCACTATGGCGCTATTTGGGTGCACCTCTTTGGTGCGGAATATATCCTTTATTTGCGGCACCTTATAGTCAATAGAAAGACAAATTTGGTTAAAGGTGCTCTTGAGGTTTTCACCTTTCATATATGGCACACCAAATGCAACAGCATCAGCTGCGTGATCAGAAGTTGCCTTCTGCGACAGCACACTTTCAAGAGACGTCCGTAGAAATGTAATCTCACCTTCTTGCTTTTTCATCTCAGCTTCCAATTTCGCAATCCGCTCCGCTGACTCGTCTACTTTTGTTGTCCGTGCAGTTATTTCTCTTTCTAGCTTTTTAGAAAGCTTCTCTTCTATCTGCGAAATTTTGGAAGAGAGTCCTTCAAAGAGAGAGTGCAGCTGATCCGTTTGTTGCTTAACTTTCTCTTCTAGTTCTCTTACTGCAGCCAATATAGCGGGAAGAGCGACATTATCGTCGAATTTTGCCGTTAGTAATTTATAAAGATAATAAAACTATTAGATTAATGCGGAGCAAGTGAAAAACACGCCCAAACTCAACGACAGATGATAGATATTTAAAGGGGCCCTTACAACTATACAACAAAAATTTGTTTACTATAATAATAGTGTGAATAGCAAGCCCAATAATACTAGATTCACCACTACCTCGGGAAACGGAAACTTTACCAATCGCATTGAGTCAGGTTTAACAAGACAAAACGATAGGCAATGGTTCAACTCCAACAATAGGCAAAATAGAAACTCAGAACAATACCGACAATATCAGTCGAGACGCTACAGTAACAATCGAGTACAACCCATGGAAGTTGATCATATTCAGGAATCAAATTTTCCATCGCAGGGGCACAATCAGATTTACCGATAGTCGAATTGACCATTGGTCACAACAAACTAAAATGCCTAGTAGATACCGGATCCCCCACTTCGCTGATTGACAAAAACGCTTTCTCTCATTATAAACGTAGCAAATTAAATAAACCACTTTTCTTTAATACCCTGTCCGAAAAAACCGTTATAACACACGAACTAATAACACCACTACCAAAGGAATTCAATGAAAATAGTTACATTGCTTGGAAGGTACCAAGTTTTAACTATAGGAATTTTGCCGCCATAATAGGACAACATATTCTGAAGCCGATGCAAGCAATCATTAACTTAAGTGAAAGTTTTATAGAAGTTAATAAAGTTAAAACACATTTAATAAATAAATGCCCTTTCAACTACGAGGAAACCCACAATATTGAAAGTTACTCAACGGAAGACTCTATTACGGAAATCGTAAATAAATTATGTCACGAAAATATGAATGAGGAGGAATTAAATAAATTAAAAACATTAGTGAACAAAAATAATACATTGTTTTTTACTGAAGGACAAATGCTAACACACACACACGGAATTAAACACGAAATAATTACAAAAAGGGACAGACCAGCATACGCAAAGATATATCGCTATCCCCAAATGCTCGAGAAGGAAATACAGAATCAAATTAAGGAAATGCTGGAACAGGGAATAATACAAGAAAGCAATTCAACATATAACTCACCCCTTTGGATAGTATCGAAGAAAACCGACAATTCCGGCAAAAAGAAATGGAGACTAGTCGTGGATTACAGGAGTCTTAATGACATTACTGTTAATGACAAATTTCCGATTCCGAATATTGATAGCATTTTAGAGAAACTAGGAAGAGCTCAATAATGAAAGCGATAGAAAGAAAACAGTATTTTCAACTCCTCTAGGGCACTACGAAATCATTAGAATGCCATTCGGGCTCAAAAACGTTTGAAAAAGGAGCTAAAATAAACATTCGCGACCCCCAATATACAAACTCGTTCGAGAAATCGAAAGCATTCCTGACATACCCGCCGGTACTTAAGTATGCGGATTTCAAACCAAAATTCTCCGTAACAACAGATGCAAGCGATTTTGCAATCGGAGCTGTGTTAACACAAGAAGGACACCCCATAAGCTATGCAAGCAGATCGCTAAATGACCACGAAAAAAGTACTCAACGACAGAAAAAGAGCTGCTTGCCATAGTCTGGGCGGTCAACTATTTCAGACCGTATATCTACGGGACACAATTTGACCTCATGACAGACCATCACCCGCTCAAGTGGTTACATTGCAAAAATAAAGGAAAATATATCAATCCTAGATTACAGAGGTGGCTCCTCAAAGACAACACTGCCACTGACTTTATGAGCAGAATAAATGCAGAGGCTGGCGGAATTAACATCCTCCAGGAAAACGAGAATATGAGCACCAGGGCAGCAATCCAATCTCAAGAGGAGGAATTGCACGACCATTTTGGTATCCTGGAAACTGCCGTTAATAGGTTCCCAATACAGCTGATCCTTACACATTCAAAAAATTAGGATTCGCAATTTATAAATGGAAAACATAAAATTTTTATTAGCGAGGAATATATAAATACGGATTATATGTCAGACATATTCAGGCGATTCTTAAGAAACGGCAAAGTAGGAATATATTCAGAACTACCGGACCATGAATACAATAAAGTTCAGCAAAAATTAATTGACTTGTTTAACAGAACAAAAAAATTCTATAAATGTACACCCCATGCTAAAGACATGTAGAATGAAGATGAAGCATATAGGTACATAGTGAAATATAATAAAAACGAAACTGGACATGGAGGAATTAACGGAAATTACGAAGGACTAAAGACTTTAATTTACTACAAAGACCTAAAGAAATTAATTCAAAAATATTTAAATAAGTGTGAAATATGAAATAAGGCGAAATACGACCGCAAACCTATTAAAGAAAAGTATAAGCTAACTGAAACACCGATAGACATTAATCAAATAATACATACGGATGTTTCCACCAACAAAAAGCATAGTTTTATCACTTTCATAGACAGATTTTCAAAATATGCAATAACACTAGCCTTAGAAGATAGAAACAGTCTTACAATAGTAGAAAAAATTAGATTTTATATCTCTCTCAGGGGTAAACCAACCAAAATTATAACGGACAATGAATTTTACTCAGTAAACTTAGAGGATAAGAAAAGACTTATAAATGAAAAATTAAATGAAAAGCGCGAAATTTATGAGAATACGGAACAAGAAAGATATGTGAAAAATTACAAAAAAAAATCAGGTCTTTAATAATACTACTAACACTGACAGCAACCCAACCCCATTTCAAAATTGAAAAGATCGAAACTAATGTTGGACACATGGAAGTATGGATAGAAGACGTTCATCTCGCAGAAACCTACGACACTATACTACATATAATATATATACATAGAGGAAATATTAGGTGTAATAGACACAATTCACATCAATATACAACATGCTTACCTAAAAGAAAAAACAGGAGTTTTGGAAATGCAACTTAACACTATAAAAAGTAAGGGGCATAATCATAGTCATGTAAAAGCCGGCGCTAAATAAGTTAGAGTGTGCTTCATCTAAAAGTGCACTTTATCTTAATCATAGTCGATATAGTATCGACTTTTTCACTTAAAGTCGGCGCTAAAGTTAGAGTATCCAAAAGCTGTTACTAACACCGGCCCTAAATTTGACAAACAGTATTAACGGCCAATTGTTTTCATTTCTTTGATGCGTTACTATTGTGATTTTAAGGAATAAATGTGAAAAATGTCTCTTCTTGACGAAATTGAAAGAGATTTTGAAATGTTTAATGACGATGCATTGCTCAGAATGCCAAAACGTTATAAACCACGATTTGATGCTTTTGAGTTGAGTGATGAAGAATTGTCGATATAGATTCGATAAAGCAACCGTCCAGTTTTTAATTGATATACTTGAAATTGAAGAACCAAGAACCAACAGGAGACTTCCAGTAGCAAAAAGTACACAAATTCTTTGCACCCTACGATTCCTCGGCAGAAATGTACACCAAAGCGATATCGGTAAGTTTTTTGATGAATGAAATAATTTAAGTATATAATTTAAAAAATTAAATAATTCGCAGGAGATCTTCATGGTTTATCCCAGGCTACCGTTGGAAGGATTATCAAGAACATTTGCAAAAGAATTGCCTTATTGGAGCTATCGATTGCACCCACGTGCGTATAAAATGTCCCACGAAGAGTGTAGGCCCTTCGATGACTGGACATTTTCTTAACAGGAAAGGATTTTATTCAATCAATGTTCAGGTATGTCTTAAGCTTCAACAATATTTGAATGCAGTTATATAATAAAAGATAAATAATCTGCAGTCTTTGAAATGGATTACCCTGCCCGTGGAATAGCAGCTATCTCAAATGATAGAATTATAGAGCCACATTCATCAAACTCTGGAAGAGCATACAGAGCAGCGTTTATTAACAGATACTTTTGACTGAAATATATTCCTATGTAGGTGTACATCCATTAATTTTCTGAATTTCATTCGCACTCGGACATTTGTATTTCATCAGGCAATTTTGAATAAACTGAAGGTGAAAATTCACAAAGAAGTACAATGTGAACGTAACCGATTACAAGTGAAAGTTTTTTAAACATCTAGTACCATACTACTATACAATGTACTGTATACAATTTTTTGCCCCACTCTTGCGAATTTTTTTAATAAGTTAATAAAAAGATTAAATTTTTTACGATATATGTATATAACTCAATTGGCTTTTATTTCAAAATATATTGCATCTTTCAAGGCAGTTTTTTCCATACATTGAGGTATGTTTTCTATTAGTATGGGTATCACATAAAAATTTGTTTGTTTTCTTAATTACTATTCAAAAATATTTAGTCATCTATTTCAAAATTAAAAGTTATTCTTAATGTAGGTGTTCACATAAAATAAAAAAATATCACATTTTCTTTAGTATATATGTACAAAGGAAATAAAAAAATTCATTATAAAGAAGAAAAAAAAACTTAAGCTAACATATATATATACAAGTATTTACATAATGGAATTAAACATAAAAAAATATAATTAAGTCTTTGAAAAATTCAGTCACTAAAAAAAAACTTCAGTCTTTGTAAAACAAAAAAATTTACATTTGCTTTCGTTTTTCATTTTCAATTTGGAGTAGAAGCAGCTTTACTTTTAATGAATGCAATTCCTCAGACTGCTCTTCCTCGCGCATACGTTTTCTGGACTCAACTTTCAAATTTTCCATTCTTAATAAATGTAGCTCCTCTGAATATGAGGATTGGAGATTTGATGTTGTCTCTCTCGCATAACATCAGTTATTGTGGCGGTCTTCTTCGGTAAATTCCGCAGTCGCGTTACCAAAGCTTCAGACTGGTCATGTCCGGCAGACAGAGGCAGGCAAGGCGGTGTTGGACTACCGGCTGGTGGTGGACAAGGAAAAGAAGGGCTGCACGAAGGCAATATTGTATCACTATCTATTAAAATAGTGTCCTCTTCCATTTCGGCCGATATCATGGATTGGATATGAAGATCGCCTTCGTCCAAAACTGGTATTTCTACTATATTGCCTGTAGCTGCGGTAGCTCTCCTGACGTGAGCAATGGCTTTTTTAGCACCCATTTTCATCCGAACCCATTGTTGCTTCATCCTTAACACATCTCTATCAAACCCTGCAGCCCTCATGTCCAAGCGAATAGCTTCCCACGCATCTTTTTTTCGCTTGATCATGCGCAAGTCGTTTTGCTTGTTTTCAATGGTGTGGACGTGCATGTTAATTAACTCCCGCAAGCAATCTTTTTCTCGCACACTCCAGTTTTGTTCCCGTTTCCTTTACTTTAAAATATAATATATGTACATGTTTAATTATTCTTCATATTATCAGGATTATTAAATAACTTACGTTTTCCATTCTTGCGTCCAGTTTGATTTTTTTGTTGACTGTTAAAAACTGAGTAAATACACGAAATGTCAAAATTGCAGGGTTGCTTTTTGACTGAAATCGTAATAGAATACGTAATTGTAAAAGAATTTTTTGTAAAAGCTGACTCTTTTTAGAACATGGCGCTAACTTGACTATGATACACATAAAGATAGAGTCCGCTCTAAATTTTTAGTATTACTCTAACTAAAGTCGTCGCTAACTCAGGACTATGATTATGCCCCTAAAGCTTTAACCTTAATGACACACAGACAGCGAAGAGGCCTAATGAACATTTTTGGAACAGCTCAAAAATGGTTATTCGGCACTATGGATGATAATGACAGGCAAGAAATAGAAGAACATCTGAGTTTAATAGACACAAATAACCATAACGCAATTAAAAATCTTAATAATCATTCTCTAAACTCAAATCTATCATAGAAAGCGACCGTAATTTAATAAATTCGAAATTAAATAGCATAAATAACTTTACCAACGAAATGCGCGAAGACATATTCTATACACTGACTTCACACTAAAACTAAAAATTTTACAAGATAATATCGAACACATTGAGGAAAACATAGCTGGATCGAAATTAGGAATTTTTTACGGAAACATGTTGACAAATGAAGAAATAACCAAGTTCGGAATAGATTTCAATAAACTGCAAGGCATTAAATTGGGGACTCTGGAAATATCATATTCGCAATTAAAATACCAAAAAATTCTATATCTCTTCCAAAAAATTATCTAGTACCATTTGGAAACGAAAATAACAGGGAACTCTTATTTGAACCCCAAACTACATTATACTATAATAATAACATTTATATTTACGAAAATACTGTTGAATTGAAAAAACTAAAGCCGCTAAAAAACTGCCTAATAAAGAATAATTGTATACAAATTGTTAATAAAGCATAAGAAATTATAGAGATAAAGCCAGAAATAATACTCATGAAAAATCAAGTAAAAACAAACTTTTCTAAAGATTGTAACAACATATCACAAAAATTAAATGGCAACTATTTAATAAATTTTAATAATTGCTCTATCAATATAGGCAATCACACTTTATATAATAAAGAACTTATATTCAAACAAAGTATTGTTAGCTTTAACCACATGCAAATAGCCGAAAACGAAAATGAAAAACTAATATTTGAAGACATTGTAATTAGTAACTTAAAAAATACGGCATTTATATATGAAATAAAATATGTAAGAAGAACGCATTATATTTACGGCTCTACATTAACTATAATTTTCATCGCCATTATATTAATAATTGTATTGAATAAATTAAGGAACATAAATAACTTTTTAATATGTTGTATTTGTCTCACACTATATTTTCCAGAATACTTCCGATATATTTAAGTTGTTTTCTTTTCTCGAAAAAACTATGGACTTCTTATATTATAACATGTGCATTAGGTTACCACTATTAGGCGGCCGCCCTAGCCGAGTGTGAGCGTGTGCGCGCTTCATTCGGTGTATTTCTGTTATGAAAAAACAACTTCTCACAAAACAAAACAAAACGACAGGTTCAGAAATAAACACCTAGCCTTGTGAAAGAACGAAACGGGGTTTACTTTTGGATGAAGATATTGGTCTAAGTGGTGTCTCCTGTTTGTGAATTTTAGGAATACCAAATGGCCTTGGTGCAAGCGCTCATAGCATGTTATTTGGAATCTTTGTTTATATTCGAATATTTTCTTTTCATATGAGTCGTTTATTACGATATTGTTTCGTTGTGTAGGGTCATTTTAACTTTGTCATTAAGCAATTCTATCATTTTTGCTCATAATAATTATTATAAAACGTAACAGATTGTTATCTTTGTCTGCTTGGGCTATTATTATTTGGTCATTGTGTTGGTTTACACATTAGTGAAATTAGTGATTTCCTTTAAATATGTAGTATGTACGAACACATTCATTCTGTATGCGTCAAATAAAGTGTAGTAATGTTTAATGCGCATAAAAAATTAAGTTATACACAATTTTTTGTTTGGCAAAACACAAGCTGCAGAAATGTTATTTGCACAAGAAATTATCCGGACCAACCCTGCAACCAGGGGAGAACTTATATTTCAACCCAGATATTTAGCTTTAACTCGCATTCTACAGGCGCTCTTGATGTTTTGCATACATCCCCTCTCAACACCACCCCGTTTATCACGAAACGTGGTGAACAGAGATAATAAACACAGTCCACTACAAAACTGCCGACTGTCTGACCCTCCAAACATCAAAAATAAGTTGCGCTCTACGAGTTCGGCCACAATGAATACTCCAAGCAATAAAGCGAAAACCTCAATGCTGGCCACGCAAACCGTTGTATCCTCTAATAATTCCGTAAATTTTATTTATTTATTTATTTATTCAATAATAATCTAGAAAATGTACATTTTCTTACAGACTATACAGAGACATATTCAACATATAATTATTTAACAATTTCATTTAAAAGGGATTTAAAACTCGGTTTTGACATAGAGAAATCAATATCAGACGAGTATGACAGAAAATTAAATTGCTTTAATGCTCTACATATAGGTGAGTTAGAAGCATATACTGTTCTAACGCGATTTAGAAAAAAAATTTCATGATTGCGCAGGTCTCTGTGGGGATATTGAAGTAGATGCATTCAAGCAGAAATGGAGAATCGATCGCCCCCAAAGTAAGCGAAAGAATAGTCCTTCGGCTATTTAGAGATTTAAGATCAATTAATTGACATCTGGCAGTATACGAAGGAATCGGATCAACAAACTGAATTGAGCGGAGGGCAAAACGTATAAAGGTTTTTTGTATACGCTCAATCCTTTTGATATGGGAATTGTGGTATGGTCTCCAAATAAAGACAGCAAATTCTAGTTTAGAGCGAACGAGAGATGTAAATAGTAGTTTCAGAGTGTACGGATCAGTAAATTCGGAGCTGAAACGGCGTAAAAAAGCTAGTAAAGAATAGGACTTTGCTATAGTATAGTTTATATGGCTATTAAAAAGAAATTCGGAGTCGAAAACCACTCCAAGATCGGAAATTTCACTTCCAGTGCTTAGGCGTGAGCCAGAAATATGGTAAGAAGTGGCTATCGGGGAACGAGATTTGGAAAATGTGATATGGAAACACTTTTTTAAGTTTAGCTGTAGAGACACCAAACAGCAACATTATTTAGATCTGATTGAAGCTTGGCAGAATCAAGCTGATTTGAAATAGTAGTAGTGAAAATTTTCAAATCATCGGCATATAAAAGATATCCAGAGTGTTTAAAGCAATTAGATATGTCATTAATGAATATCAGAAAGAGAAGGGGGCCTAAGACGCTACCCTGAGGAACTCCAGAGGTCGCAGTAAAAGAATGAGACGAGATATTATCCATTGCGACAACACATTTGCGTGCCGAAAGGTAAGACTTTACCCACTTCAGAAAAGTAGAGTGAAACCCTAAACTGTATAATTTTGAAATTAGAAGCGAATGACTAACTTTGTCAAAAGCTTTAGCGAAGTCCGTATAGACAGTATCCACTTGCAGACGATTATTGAAAGCGGACAGACAAAATTCAGAGAAAACAGCGAGATTTGTAACAGTTGATCGGCCAGTCATAAAGCCATGTTGGTTATCTGAGATCAGCCGCTTAGTTGCAAAGTACATCTTTTGCTTGACAATGTACTCAAATAACTTAGATACTGTAGACAACTTTGATATGGGTCTGTAGTTGGCAATATTGCTCTTATTACCACTTTTGAGTATAGGGGTTATGAAGGTAACCTTCCACGCATCAATAAATTCACCACTTTCAAGGGATTTATTGAGCATTAGTAAAAGAGGGTATGCAAAAGCGGGACAATTTTTGAAAAGATATGGGGACAAACCATCAATATCTGACTGCATTGAGGATTTTAAATTAAGAATGCCATCAATCACGTCATCGAGCGTAATGGAGAGTGATCCAAAATCTATTGGGGCATTCACAATTAGACAACTGTCGTCTATAGAATCTAATTCAGGCTCAAAGTTAGAGCTAACGAAGTCGGCAAATAGATTTACCGCCTCTACAGAGGAATTCGCATGTGCTCCATTATAAAAAACACCAGACGGAATGCTTGAGCACCCTTTTTTTGATTTAACGTACCGCCAAAAAGCCTTCGGGTTCGACTTAATTTCCTGTTCAAATTTCTGAACATAATTTCTATGAAGGATTTTACTCAAGGATTTAAACTCACTTGAATAGTTCAAATACATTTCCTTATGTGATGAAGAATTGGAGACTTTAAATTTTTTGTAGAACTTATTTCTTAAATTTTTTAGTTTCTTTAATTCCTTAGTGTACCAGGGAATTCTATAAAAACTCTTAAATTTTGGCGGAATTATTCTAGAGCAAATTTCATTTACTCTGGACTTAAAAGTATCAAAGCATAGATCTACATAGACTCCGGAAAAAATCGAGTCCCAGTTCAATAAAGAAACCTCATAATTAATGGCATTAAAATCGCAATTATTGTTAAAACAAAAACTAGTGGATTGATTATTCACCAACGTATTTTTAAATTCAGAAAAAGTATGGATGTTTATGGGATATAAAGCAGCGCAATCAGACGAATTTGCCCATTCGACATTGCTCAGATTGAAATCCCCTAGTCCATATGTGAGCTTAAGTCGAAGAGTATTTTCGATTTGGGTCTTAAACCAGATACATTCTGGAAGTAGATGCGAAGCTGTTTTGTTTGAACTTCATTTTCACAGCAGTAAAATAAATTCTGAAGTACGCCACTGTCTAAATATACATTTGACGGATCAGTTCGATCCAGTGGAGTGGTTGTCGCCAATAAAACTCCAGATAAAACGAGCAAACTGGGAGGAAAACCCAAATCCCTTTCGCCAAAATCTCTCGGCTATAAAACCCCAACTGCAGTCCTTTCATCAAAGGCTACACAAACCGGACCGGATGCTAATTAATGGCGGCCTCTATGCTGCCACCTGCAAAATTTGCCAAATGCCGCCTATTCCAAGCTGCACAGAAAGGAATACTTTCGTTCCGTCTCAATACCTGCATTGGAATAGCAATATGAAGCCACCCGATAAACCTTCAGTCCAAATGCACTTATCTCCCGCTTTACCTTACCACCGATAGGAACTAAAACTCCACTTGCAGTGCGATCTTAGGGCATTAGTGAGCAGCGACCAAAAGTCTCATAAATTATAATTGTGATGATCCGGTGTATGGCGTTATCCCAATGACGTGTAGCGTTGGATTCGATCAACCTTTGTAGCACCTAGTCTCATTCGGAATTGGCATGTTTATGCAGATTTTAACATTTGTTCGTGGACGAAATTATAACTGATGTATGTATATTGGAACGATTTTCAGTCATCCCTTGCCAAGTTTGGTTTGGATTCAAACCGGTTTCGGCATTATGCCATCCTCATTTTCCGTTCTGTTCAGTTAGCGTTATATGATTCGTATTTATATGATGTTGCTATTAGCAGGTAGCAAGATTTCGTGTTATAGCACCTCTTCAACTACTGTGTGTACGCGTATGTACCATAAATATTTGGGTTAATTCGCGTCGTTTCTGTGGTATGTTAAGGCAAGTAGATGTATGTAAATTTGGTCTCTATGTTGATAGTTGTTGTTCTACTTAAGCTCTTGGTTTGTTTTTCATAAAGGGCTCAAATATTACGTCTGAGTTTGTGTTCGTCTGTTCGTTTATTATTCTTTCATCAAATGCGCCCTTTCTATGTATTGCAAAGTTAGACTGGTACTGCAATGGGTTTCCGATCTTTTTCTTATAGTCCGTTTATATACGCCTTGCATGTTTGGTAGGTTCTCTGTATTTGTGATGGTCCGTAGGATTTGCGCTAAGTAATTTATTGTTTTAAATGCTGTATGAATGATGCATTTTATTTTGTAATTTGTATGTCGTTTTAATGTATAAGTAATTACCGTCCAAGTCTTCCCCTCTTTCTCTTTTCCGCTTCTTTTTGGCGCTCCATGATTCGGTCTGGATTTATCCATCAGATCCTTTTTATATTCATTGTTTCCATATACATTATAAATTGTGTAAAGTCCTTAAAATTAACTAAATTTTTGTGCATCGTATTATTGCGCGTTTGGAGAAAACTGGGAGCTTGAAAATTGCAAAAAAAAAAGCCGGCCGACAACCTTCAGATCCAACTCCGGTAATAGTTAGAAGGAAGCGATTAGCTACTTGGACAGCAAGTAAGCTATAAGTATTTTTTTAGAAAAGTGTTTTTATTACAGGACAGTCACAACGCGCAAAATGATCGCGTGTATGCAACAAGTATGGCTGATATTTTCATTGATAAAAAGGCAGTTGAACGGTACCAAATCGTATAATTTGTTATTGTATGGAAGCGATTTCAGGAAAAAACGGCTCCTTTTTTATTAAGAAGTGTGTCAAAATTATCGCAAATTATTACTTGGAAGAGATTTTAAAGAAGTATATGCTGTCACAGGACATGAAATTATGGGCAAAACACGATTTTGCTTTCAGCAAGATTCTGCTCCAGCTCGTAACACTAGAATTGTTCAGCAGATTCGCAATTAATGATGCATTTTCTTCTACAACAAACATTTATTCATCGCCATGTTGTATTTTATACAAGGGTAGTCGGAAGTCGTACCATAGTATCGATAGTACTATCGAATTCTAACAATAAACGTGTACAGTGCAAGTTTGAAATACTATATAAGTTAAAACATTTGTTGTTTAATGAGCTAAAAAAATATATGTTTAGGGGAGCCGTGCTCCTTTATTCACATCAAAATTCTAACTAACTATTACAAACCAAATTTCTTATAACTAAACCTACGTTTGCCTTGCTGCAGCGTGAAAGGAATTTGCTGACGCTGCGCTTCCCACAGGTGAAGTTGTTTGTTCCGTTGGTCGCTCTCACGGTTCGCTCCGCACGTGTCGCAAGCTCAGCAATTTATTGCCTGGAGTTGTGTGCATTGTTGATATTATTTTTTTATATTACACAAATATGTGTTGTGTTAAAATCCCCCCTTTCCCCCAAGGACTCAAACGTCCTCGTTTGAAGTTTTGTTGAAAATTTGGTTAAGTAATTCTATTGCATGTTCCGTTAGCTCCATGTACTGCTTTTTTTGCTTTTCTTGGATGATAAGGCTGATTTGGTTAGGAATGTAATAATGATTATCAGTATATAGATAAGGCAGATATTTTCGTAATATTTTAGTTCGTTTGCAGATTAGGTGAGTCTTATTTCCTTTGTATTATTGACATTTAATTGTTTTAGCATCTGTAGGGAAAGTGTTCCTTCGCTTCTGTTTGGTATTGAGATTGGCTGAAGTATAGCAGGTAGGGGTTTATTTTGGTTGATTTTTCTGCGTTAAAAATTGTTTCCCGTTGATCTGGATTGTAGCGTTGTTGTAGTGAATCATAAAAGTACCGTTAAGGGCTGTAAGTCCTTGATTTATTAGGATATCACCTCTAAAATCATTTAGAAATAGGATTCCAGGTGACAGTTCTTCGAAGTCTGGGATGTGCTGGCTATTAGTCACTGTGCAGTTTGGCAAACGGCTCTTAAGGAGATTATTGATACAATAGTCATTACTTAAATCTAATAAAGTATTTTTCTGTAGTGAATTATATTGTTTACAATTGGTTATTATTCCGTAAAGAGTCTTTTCACATCTAAGGATTGAGTTGAAATTTATTTTGTTGATATGGCCATTTCTTTTTACTGCTCTAATATCTATTGTTTTACAAATTTGGTTTTCTACAGTAGGCAAACTTACATGGTAAAGTATTATTTTGCCGTTGGTTGCTACTTTTATTTCTGCAAATTCGAGAGCTTCGTCCAAATTTATAAAAGGAATATTTTATATATATATATATATTTTATATTTAGCAATGTCTATTTCTTCACTTGACATAATAAATTAGTTGATAATATTGGTTTTCGCCCAATGTATTGCGCATGCGATATTTACGACTTCTTCTTTCATGACTTCTAATTTGTATTTTAGTTTCAAGAATGACTCTATTTCTTTGCTTTTATCATTTTGTAAATCTTTCATAATATGATTTGTAATGTTTGTAATTTCATTAATTTTCTCTATTGTAAGCTTGTTAATAAGGACTTGATTATTGTTATTTTCTAGAACGTTATTTAATATGTTTAATACGATTCATGATCTTCGTGGTCTGGACTTCCTGCAATCCATTTCCATGTACTGCACAAGAAATTAAGTAATCTTTTCGATTTCTTTTCGATTCTTAAATTATATATGTGAGCCTTTATTTGGGATATTAGAAGGTGTATGAAAGGATGATTCGTGTTTTTGTAGAATATTTCCGCCCTCGTCGTCATTTCGATATGGTCCAAGATTTCTGTATATTTGTCAATATCGATTTAATGTATTATTCTAAATGTTCCTGTCTGCAGTTTGGTCGTTCCTTTTTCTATAGTGACTAATTGGGAATTCGAGTAGTCTAGGATTTGTACCTCTGCGAGGCATAGTGGTAAGAGAAGCCTCAGAAAAAAAAGATAAATTTGCTATAGTTAGTTCCGTATTCTACTTTTATGTACAATTTGTCCTTTTTCGGTAACTACAGTACTATTTCTATCTCCCTTGACTATTTCTCTACTAAATAACTTACTTAGCTTAGTTCCTAATCTTCTATTTTTTCTAACATAAATAATCTGCCCTGGTAAATAGGATTAAGGCATTTTTTTTATTCCTGTTATGGTATTCGATGGTCTTTTTTTGTTTGTGCTAGCTTTTGAAAATTTTCGTGTCTAGTTTTTTCTATATCTTCAGGTGTAAATGTCACATTTCGTCCAAAAAATATGTCAACTGGTATTTTCTTTGTAACTGAGTGAATGGTATGGTTATATTCGGATACTGCTCTTTCCAACAATTCCTCAAAATTCCGATGGCTTCCATCTTCTTTTATGCAACGTGTTATTTCGCAGAGAGTGGAGTGAAATCTTTCCACTTGGCCATTGGCCTGGTTTTTATATGGAGGCGTAGTGTAAACTTCTATTCCCAATTCATCTTTCATCATAAACTTAATTGAGGCGGAATTTAGCGACGGCTCGTTATCGATTACTACCATTTTTGGAACACCGAAGAAAAATAATATGTCCCTTAAAAGTCCTCTAACATCCTCAATGGCCCTACTATTAAGCATTTTTGTTACCACATATTTTGTAAACTTATCTAGTGCCGTCAGAACTTTCTTTCCATCGGTCAGGAAGATGTCTATATGTACTGTGTGTCCTGGGAAGGTTGGTAGTGGCGTTGCTGATAATTTTAGCTGATTGGGTTGTCTCTCGTATTTGCTTACTTTACATACCGTGCAGTTTGTTATTATTCGCCTGATTCTGTTTATCATTCCAGGGAAATATTTTTTTTCAATAATTTGTGCTTTGTTTTCGATTGCGTTTCTATGTGCTCTTAAATGCTCTTTCAATATAATGTTTTCTTGCTCCTGTTCGCTAGTTATGTCCTCTACCAATTTCTGTGTATACCTGCATTTGTAATTGCTAAAATGATGCGGATAAACATTTTGAATTATACCCATGGTCCTTTCGTCGGTGTGGATTCCATTAATCACGGACGGATTTAAGTATCTTTTGAAAAACGTTATAATATTTTGCTCATCGAAAGATGGTTCGTTTATTATGTGACGGTGCATAGTTGGAAAAATTATTTTAAATTGGTAGGATGGAGTTTCGGGCTGCTCGAGAAAAATTTGATTTTTAAAAACATTAATTGGTACTTGTGCGCAGGTTATTAAATTTTGACCTGAGCTATCATCACTGTGGGTGGATGTAAGCGAGTTTATTTGAGCTGGTATTCTCGATAGGGCATCAGCCACTACATTCGATTTTCCCGGTGAATAGACGAGTACATGGTTATATTCCTCCAAGATGGCTTTCCATCTTTTCATCTTGCTGTTGGTATTTTTGTGACTCAGCGCATATGCCAAAGGTTGATGGTCAGTAACTATCATTATTTTTCTAGAATCGTAAAGGTAACTGCTTAGAGACTTGAGAGACCAGATGATAGCAAGCATCTCCTTTTCATTAGCAGCGTAGTGCTCTTCTGCTTTACACAGAGTTCTTAATATAAAGGTGATGGGCCTGCCATCTTGTGATAAGACGGCTCCGAGAGCAAAGTCGGAGGCGTCCGTGGTCAATTCGATGCCTTTTTCGAAGTTTGGATGAGAAAGGACGATGTCTTTCGATACTAATGTATTTTTAATTTTGTTAAATGCATTTAAAGCTTCTTCGTCTAATTTTATATCCACTTTCCTAGATTGATTTTTTGATACATTTCCGACTTCTCCTCGAAGGAGTGCGGTGAGAGGTTTGGCTAATTTAGAATAATCTCCAATAAAACGACGGTAATATCCTGACATACCTAAAAAGGATCTTAATTCTTTCAAATTTCTTGGCACGGGGAATTGCGCTACGGCCTCTACCTTTTTGGGATTATTTTTTATACCTTCGGGCGTAACAATGTACCCCAGGAATTCGACCTCCTGCTTTGCGAATTCACATTTGTCCAATTGTATTTTCATATCAGCGTCCTCCAGGGTTTGGAATACCAATCCAATATTTTTTAAGTGCTGCTCTTCATCCTTGCCGAATATTATTACATCGTCGATGTAAACATAGCATCTAGTTCCAATGTGTTGACGAAGGATGTCATAGAGTGCCCTTTGAAATGATGAAGGGGCATTCTTAAGCCCGAAGGGTAATCGGAGAAATTCATATTTTCCGTTGTTTTCATTGGGTATGGGTATTGTTTAGAGTAAACAGAAGTTTCGGTGACTGTCCGGATCTCACCTTTTACGAGAGTAGTATATGTGAGCTTTTCGTCGGGATCGGCGAAAAGGTTTGGGCATTTTTTAATAATATTATTTACCTTATTTTGTTGTACTAGGGAAAGGTGTGGAATATTGATTCCGATATTGTAACCTGTGATATCCTTTGCTTTAAAGGGATAGTTATGTTTTGGCAAATTGTCATTAAATTTCTATCTGTATGGATAATTGTCTGTAATTGTCTGAGAGTGTCATTACCTACTATGCCGTGGAATGCCTTTATAGTTGGTAATATGAAGAATTTTATTTTTCCGACTTCTGGTCCGAAAATATCCACAAAAGGGTGGTGCGTAATTTCGATCGTACCGGCAACTGATTTTACTGTAAAGGGTTTTTCATTTTAAATTGGGTTCCTAATCCTAGTTGACTGGATATAGTTTTTATTAGATCCAGTATCAATTAAAAAATCTATAACGTCTCCGCTTCTTGTTCGGAACTCGTAATAAGGCAGCGAAGACGGAGCTAATCTTAAAAATAGATAGTGTCTGGTTCAGTTTGTCCGTGTTCACCTTCGGGAGGTGGATCCACTGGTTTCGCTGTATAATTGTTATGGTAGGAATCATTGTCGTAGATTCCGTTGGGGTCTGGTTCTTCTTGATAATCAGTATAGTTTCCTGATCCTGCGTTTGCATAGAAATTTCGTTGCACCTTATTTGGGGGGTGCATTGGTTGAGCGGAGAGAGGACGTTTCTGTGGTTGCTTATTCTGATTAATATTACGTCTATGTTGATAACTGACCTGCCTTGAGTGAAGTAAATTGTCCACTTCTATCGGGGCTGGTAGCTTTGGGGTCAAATTTGGTTTGTTATTAAAAAGGGTGTTTACTGTATTTCTAAATCCTGGTGAATTATAGGTGTTATTTGTTTGATTGTTATATCCTGATGGGGATCCTTGAAAATTTTGTGGGTAGTTATAATTGTTGCGTGGAACAGTAGTTTGTTGAACTCTGTAGGCTGGTGGAGCATACGAGTATTGGGGGTAGCGGTTCGATTGGCGGCCAAATGTTTGTTGCCCGGGATTTTGTCTAGGTGAATAAGAATAGGTAAGCTCGGGATAAAAGGGTCTGTTATTATTAAATGTCGTATTTTGACGAACAGGTCGTGGTGGTGGTTGATTCGTTGACTTATGTACATTACGTGCATGATTCATACGGAAGGACATGTTGTCGAATTTTTGGCATAAATGCAAAGCTTGAGGCAAGGTCGTAGGTTCACGAATGCTGAGGAGGCGAGGTAGATCGCCGTTCAGTCCTCTGATAAACGTGTCGAGGGCTTTATCCCTACAGGAGTTCGTCATTGTCTTTATGGACTCGTCGCTTAGATCGAGGCACGCTATCTTATCCAAAAAGAGCGAGAGGTGTTGATAAACCTTTTGGTAAAAAATTGGGATATCGTCGTGGCGTTGAGCCAACGTAGTCATTTAGTATTCTAGGGTACCAATGTCCCTTTTGTCTGAATAATGCATCATAAGGCATTTCCTGATTTGCATCCAGTCAAGTGGAGTACTATAAGACTCCAGAGCCGTGTCGGCATCGCCGATTATTTTGTGCCTTACAGTATGCAAAATTGCGAAATATTTTGGGGTGTTCTTAAATCCTTCATATACTTTAAGAATCCTATCTACACTTTTCCTCCAGGAGTTGAATTCTCCTGGACGACCCGAGAACTCCCTAAGACATTTTACCATGTCCGGGATCCTATCTAGTTCGTTTATATTCTGTGCTTTCAGCGCCACAGCGTGGTCGGGCACTCTAGAACCGTTTAGATAAGATGCACTCATTCTTCCGAGTACTTCCCTCACTACTGTTTCTACTGATGTGGGATTTGGGATAGTAGATTAGTTGCTCAACTAATTCTTCGGCAGTGTCTGGCATTTTGCTATACAATTATATTTTTACGTATATCCTTTTGCTAAAATCTGTTTTTGAATTAGTTACTTATCGCTTGATTTTGGAATTTAAATTATATTAATTTGACGCAGCTCCGTAATTTAATAACAATTTCTTTATCCTGTAATATTCGTTTGACACAACTTAATTTTAACAAGTTCTGTAATATTAAGTGTAAAAATTCAAGTAGTATTGCGTTGACGCAGCTTTTTAGATAATTTAATAACAATTTGTTTGTCTTTTAATATTAATTTGACACAATTTAATTTGAATTAGTTATTTATCATTCAATTTAAAAATTTAGGTAGCCTTACTTTTGCACAATTTTTTCGTAAACTACGGGAATTTTATGGGCGCTCTGGAATGGTCCTTTTCCTTCAGTACTGGAGGCCCCCGGCGTCACGTGTTTTCCTCCTGTCCTGCTAAAGTAGCCGCTTCTTGATGCGTTTTTATTTTTCACATTCACCAATCGCGTAGCCGTACTTTTTGTTGTTCAGGCTTTCACTACTTTCGCGGGCTGGTCCCTGCTCGGGCGCCAGTTAAAACATTTGTTGTTTAATGAGCTAAAAAAATATATGTTTAGGGGAGCCGTGCTAATTTATTCACATCAAAATTCTAACTAACTATTACAAACCAAATTTCTTATAACTAAACCTACGTTTGCCTTGCTGCAGCGTGAAAGGAATTTGCTGACGCTGCGCTTCCCACAGGTGAAGTTGTTTGTTCCGTTGTTCGTTCTCACGGTTCGCTCCACACGTGTCGCAAGCTCAGCAATTTATTGCCTGGAGTTGTGTACATTGTTGATATTATTTTATTATATTACACAAATATGAGTTGTGCTAACATATATAACATACTATTAATTTTTGGTATTTTTTCTTTTTGATTGTGCTGACCATCGCAAAACAAAATGTTCAAACTTATACTAACAGGTATATTCTGCATGTTACCGAACATCTTATTATAGGTAAATTTTATTACCGAAAGTTGTAACCATTTCTAGTAACCGCAATTCCGCCGCAAATGGTAATGCTGCCAAAAGTTGGTCGCATAAAAATGCCAAATATTGCCTACTTCACGGTGAACTTTTGCACTCCTCCGAACAACTTGCATAGAATCAACTGAAAATAATATGGAATTTGTTTTATTCAAACTGTTTACTATTTATTTGTTCCGCGCCGATGCTAAATATGTTAAAAACATGCGTTCCTAACTCCAAAAATGAAATAAACAACTATTTCTTCACTAGTACCACGTTGTTACCACCCAATATTACGGTAACAAAATTCACTGGTAATAAGTGCGGACAGAATACAAAAAGGGTGTAAAAGTTGGCAGAGCCTTTTGTAACCGGTAACGACAGTTTTGTTACCGGTACAGAATAGACCTGTTAGTGTTACTGTAAATCATCTATGCTGGCTATGCTGTGTTGCTTTTGTATACGAACGTTGCTCGCTAGGAGGTTGTGCTAAGAGGTAAGTAATTCATTCTGAACCATGGTTGTCATACGTTTAAAAAAGATAAAACAAAGCTACCAAAAACTTTTCAACATTTTTAAAACGCTTGCTAATCATGAAAACGTATTGCTTTAATGAAAACAAAAATAACCGTACATACATATATGCATGTATATATGCTCAAGTATTTAACATATGGGTTCGGCAACATTTGAGCATTATCTAGCATTTCGTAGGACTCTCGAGCATTGTTGATGTTGAATATCCGTTAGTATTTTCAAAATATGTATGTATATTGACACCGCTTAAGGGGGTCGGGTCATTTAGAGGCTAGAAAAAAGTCACTTTTTTTAATTTTTATATTTAGAATAAAAAACCTGTAGAAATTTGTTCAAGGAGCATATTTCAGTGTATATTCGAACGTTTATTTTAATGATTAATTCACTCAAAAATGTTAAAAATGGCGGAGAACTCCATGTTTCAGTGAAATCGATTTTTAACGTGAAATTTGTGCAGTTTTTTATTTATAAAATTACAGAAATCAAAATAATTATTAATATCTTTGGTTCACATAAAACAGTTTTTTATACTTTACAAAATAAAAGTTGAATCAGATTGATAGGTGAGATAGTTTTCCCGCAATCGTGCACGCCAATTGCAAAAACATGGTTTTCAGAAAACGCGCTTCAATATATAAAAAGCGACTGACACGTGGTCGACGCACTTGTCTATTGCCTGATATATCTCTTGAACCACTTTGACGTCGTAGCTAATATTTTACACATATGTTTTCAGATATTTTTGGAAGAGATTAACAAAAAAAATCGATTTTTTTCCGATGTAAATGACCGGGCCCTTTAAAATTAAAATGAAAAATAAATTATGATAGCGTCGAATCCCACATCTCAATATAATTAAAACAAATGTACTGCATTGTGTAGTGTGAGGGATGAAGCTACAAGCAAATAAACGATACTTATAAAGGTAATGAAAGAATAATTTTTGATCGGAGCTCATTAAGTATCAGAGCCCAGTAAACTATTGATATGATGATGTGAATGCTTTAAAATAAAGGATTTTATATGTAATCAGAATTTTTGGCAATTTCCTAATTAGACGTGTTATCTGAAACTTAGCTATAACTAACGTTCTAACGCTAAAAACTTACAAGGGATGTGGAAACATAATGATGCAAAATGCTCATTAAAGAGATTTGTTATCACTGTGAAGGTCTCTCCATCATTCCTCAAATCAATTTACGCATAATTTTTCTTACTATTTCGATTTGGTAAACTATTAATAACATCCCATTCTTTCTTAGAGTTACCTTGTATAGACCTAAACTTATTCCGATAAAAATAATCACGCTGCAAATGGACTTCTTTTTTCATTTCTTACATGAATTGACATAACGACTACGAATTTGATCATTGAACGAAACTTTACTGGACTTCCTTCCAAGTTATTTTTTAATTTAATTTTACGGACAACAATTAACATTACGGATTTGGAAACATTCGTAGTGCTGAAATAACATGTACCCGGCCTTAAGGTTTCTATAATTTCATATATTTTACATTGCACTAACGAGTACAACTATGTTTTCTTTTTGGAACTAACGCACACGACGCCATATTTTTCCCCGCTCTTTTGACATTTATCTTCAGTAAGGTTAGCCATTTCATCATGGAAAGATATACGATCCAACAACGAGTCGAAATTATTAAAACTTACTACCGAAATTCGGAGTCCATGGCCTCAACTGTAAGAGCGCTACGTCCAATTTATAGTTGTCGTCATTTTAGGCTGAATGGCTTCGTCAATAAGCAAAATATGCATTATTGGGCAGCCAGCAATCCACACGTACTTAACGAGTCAACATTGCATCCCGAAAAAATTACGGTTTGGTGCGGTTTATGGGCCGGCGGCGTCATTGGGCCGTACTTCTTTCGTGATGATCAAGACCGGCACGTTACTGTGAATGGGAACCGCTACCGCTCAATGATAACCGAATATTTTTGGCCCGAATTGGATGATATGGACTTGGACAATATGTGGTTCCAACAGGACGGCGCCACAAGCCACACAGCAAATGTCACAATCGATTTATTGAAAACCAATTTTGGCGAACGTGTTATCTCATGAAATGGCCCAGTCAATTGGTCGCCTCGGTCGTGCGATTTGACGCCGTTAGACTATTTCCTGTGAGGCTAGGTCAAGTCTATGGTCTATGCCAACAAGCCAGCGACGATTGATGAACTTCGTACGAATATCGAACGTGAAATTGCAGCAGTATCGGCCGATTTATGCTTGAAAACCGTCGAAAATTGGGTTCAGCGTCTGGACTTCTGCCAGCGTGCCCGTGGTGCCCATGCAAAAGAAATCGAGTTCCATACATAATGGCATCGAATGTACTTTCACAGGAATAAAGAATTTAATTCATATCCCAAACCGTTTTTGTTTTATTTAACCCTTATATCAACAGCAGAACTTTTTTACGCACGTCAACAGCAACACACCCGGGTATGTATGTACATACGTTTTGTATGGCAAATGGCATGCCGTTATAACCCGGCAGGTACGCATTTAACTAATCGCTTGCGATTCAGATTTTTTCACTAATATACTCACACATTTAGTGTACCAACAGCTCAAATGTTTGAGTGTATTAGTGAAAAAACGTGAAACGCAAGCGATTAGTTGAATGTGTAGCCTGTGCCTGATAAAGAGACAAAAGAGATTTGCAGAAACTTCATTCTTTGTAGTTTCGTCAGCAAATTTAGTTTACATTTGTGATTCGAAGTGAAAGGACGTTTCTGTTTATTTTGTGGAAATAAAAAAATAAAATAAAAGTGAAATGGCAGATGGTGAATGGCCTACTCCACGACAACTAAGCGCACTTTCGTACGAAGAACAGCAAGCATATATTCGTCAAACGCTTGAAGAGAGCCAAGAAGAAATAAGTGACCACGATTCAATAGTTGGTGACGAGGCTTTAGGTGAATGTGTAGGTGATATTGGTGGTGATGACTCAGACTTCGAAGAGCCCACGTTACCAGAATATGACCCAGAGGATGCCAGTGATTCTGATGAAGAACTTGAAGATGCACCAATTGAAACTGGGGAATATTTTACTGCCAGAGATGGTAATGTTTGGTCTTCGATACAACCACAACCTGTAAGATTCCGTACGCACAACATTCTAAGAGGTGCACAATCTGGACCAGTACGGGCAACGCAAGGTTTGACGTTCAAATTGATAATGTCAGATGAAATATGCGACATAATTATTCGTGAATCAAATCGAAAGGCAAGGCAATTCTTTGATGATGACAATGCAAAACATCCAACAAGAGAACCGAGATCATGGACTCCCATAACAGAAAGTGAATTTGATGCATATTTGGGCGTACTTTTGCGTTACACATTCTGGTTACGTGCATACGAAAGATTTGTGAAATACTAAATCACATCCATTATATTGTGCTGCAATGAGTGTACGACGATTTTGGGAAATTAGCCGGTTCATTCGTTTTGATAATGGAAACACACGCCAGCAACGCAAACAAACTGACAAAGCAGCAGCAATATCGGACGTTTTTTTGATGCTAAACAGCTGTCTTCGTAGATATTAAGTGGCAGGAGCCAACGTCACCGTAGATGAACAATTGTATGCTTATCGTGGTGAAACTGGCTTCACGCAATACATACCATCAAAACCTGCCAAATATGGGATAAAAGTGTGGTGGGTGTGCGACTCCATTTCGTCCTATCCATTGCAGGTACTATCAATATTGTGAAAATTTTTGAAAGTATAAATAACTAAATTGAATTTAATTTTTCAATGCAGGGATAAATCTATACAGGAATGGCACCGTGAACGTGAAAGAAACGTTGGTGAAAGAATAGTCAAAGATTTATGTATCAAACTTTTTGGTGGAAGTGGAAGAAATATTGTATGTGACAACTTTTTCACTAGCTACAACTTGGCAAAATCTTTGATGATAGACAATAATTAATCTATATTGGGTACTTGCAAGAAAAGGCGTACATTCGTGCCAGCAGCATTTGCCAACCCCAAACGACGTGAGGCTGAATCGTCAATGTTTGGGTTCTATAATCACGTTACGATGTGCTCGTACGTGCCCAAGAAAAACAAGGCAGTTGTAATATTGTCCACTTCTCATTATACAACAGAAACGGCCGGTCCTAAGAAGAAGCCATTGCTTATATTGGACTACAACAAAACCAAAGGTGGAGTTGATAACATGGACATGTTCTTGTCCGAATATATGTAGTACCAAGCGGCGTACAAATAGATGGCCTTTGGCTTTCTTTTATAATATTGTGGACGTTACTGCGTTTCCTGCATACATAATATACGTTGACAACAATACTCACCTGAAGTCATATACAAGCCGCCGTAGGATGTCTCTCCATCAGCTAAGTGAGCAACTATGCAAGCCAGAAATAGAGAGAAGGGCAAATAACAGCAGAATATCCAGAGTTTTTTCAACGCGCAACGCCATCGAAGCCACGATAGGTAGGCCCATCCGAGTTGTGGATACTGGAGCATAAGAAGCGGAGGAGCGTGATAGTACGGGACGCCTAAAAGTAAAGGGGAATTGCTTCATCTGCTCTAAACGACGCCCTACTCGTAAAGCATGCACATTATGCAACAAACCAGTGTGCGCAGAGCAATGCGATAGATGTAATTGAATTTCAATAATTTAAAATTTTTTTGTAGTTTTTTAAATATTTTTTTCATAAGTATTTTATAATTTTTATACCATAAGTATTTTTTTCACTCAAAATAATCTATACTCTTCAATTATATTATCATATTTTCATGCGTTTTACTATACATATGGTATGGTATACCCAGGTATGTATGCTGTTGACGTAAGGGTGCAACTTTGTAAATGGGCTTTATCTACCAAACGGGTGATCCAATCCTAACCAAGTCGATCCGATTATCCAGTTCAGAGATACAGCGTTTTGAAAACGCAAAACATACCCAGGTATGTTGCCGTTGACATAAGGGTTAAAAAACTTTTGTGCGTTCCTATTGCAAGAACCGATACATTCATATAAGAATATCTAAGTATATATGTAGCGACACAGGTAGTCGTAAATAAAACACTTGCGTCGCTTACTAAAAAAATTATATTTTTATTAAATTACTTGAGAAACAAAACTTGAAGTTAAATGCAAACGAGCGAGCATCCGTACAGGTCGACGAGCCAAGTAGAAAGAGGCTGAGATTAACGCTCCATAGTTAGACGTACATAGGTATTTTCCAGGTACGATACTGGAATTTGACATTTTGAGCAAATCTCTCAGCTGATTCGGAGTGAGTGGCTCTCGGTGTGTGGAAGAGTTGCCACATGCCTCCCCTTGTTATTTAAATGCTTTACATTACATAAATTTAAAAAAGTACAATATATTGTAAATTATAACTAGAACTAGTTTAGACGTTATCCGCAAAATGAACATGTCTTCCAGCTTGGCTGAGTCTTGCTACTGTCGGCTGATCTTCGTCTGGTGTTGCGTCATGTAGCTCGTAGACAGGCTTAAGTCGATCAACGGAGACTGGGGTTCGCTGCCCTTGGATGTCGACATAAAAATGTTTGTCATTACGGGATATTACACGGTACGGCCCTTGATATGGTGCACTAAATGATGGCCCGATTTGTCCTTGTCGGATCAAAACATGAGTGCAGGTATCGAGTTCCCTAAATCGAAAAATCGAACGTTTTCCGTGTCGCGACATTTTGTCAGGTGCTAGCTTGTAAAAGTGATTTCTCAGGCTTTTTAATAGGCCTTGAAGAGGCTGAGTTTGATTTGCTGGGTTAATAAATTCGCCAGGAAGTCGAATAGGCTCGCCATAAACTAGCTCAGCGGGAGTTGTGGAAATATCGTTCTTCCATGAAGCGCGTAGTCCCATTAGTACGATTGGTAGGGCGTCAAACCATGTCTCATTATGGCATAGCAACGCCGACTTCAACTGCCGATGTAAGCGTTCAACGAGACCGTTGGCTTGAGGGTGGTAGGGTGTAGTCTTTAAATGATTGATTCCGAATAGTTGTGCGAGTTGACGAAATAGGGTGGATTCAAATTGACCACCGCGGTCTGAGGTTATTCTCAGAGGAACGCCATACCTTGCGATCCAATGGTAAAATATTGCTCTCGCGACTGATTCTGTATTCCCATTTTCCAGCGGGACAGCTTCAGGAAAACGCGTAAAACGATCGATTATCGTCAAACATTGACGAAACCCCTTTGACGATGGAAGTGCGACTAAGTCTATATGTATATGTTCAAATCGTTGTGTCGGCAATTGAAATTGGCCGGGAGTTGTGACGACATGACGTTGAATTTTGTTTCGCTGGCACTCAATGCACGCCCTTGCCCAAGCGCGACAGTCTCTGTTTATAGCAGGCCAAACATAACGACTTGTTATAAGTTTCTGCGAGCAACGTACTCCGGGATGAGAAAGAGAGTGCAGTGAGTCGAACACTGCTCTTCTCAGTGATGAAGAAATAAATGGACGGATTGTACCTGAAGAGATATCACAGTACAGACTGACGTTGTGCTCTGGAAATTTTAGTTTTTGTAATTGGAGCGTCGCGTTAGCGTTAGCAACGAGTTGTTGAAGCTCTGTGTCGTTTTCTTGGGCGGCGGCTATTTGTAGTGGTGAAACAGAAATCGAGACTACTTCGACACGAAACAGCGTATCTGCCACGATGTTGTCTTGTCCACTTAAATGTCTGATTTCAGTGGTGAACTGGCTAATCAGGTTTATTCGACGAAATTGCCACGGAGATGCGCGTTCTGTTTTCTGTTTAAATACATGTTGCAACGGCTTGTGATCTGTATAAATTACAATATGCCGCCCCTCAAACATGTGTCTGAAATATTTCACAGCCTCGAATATAGCATGGAGTTCCCGATCGTACGTTGACAGCTTGCGAATTGACTCTGGCAGCGTCCGACTAAAGAATGCAAGTGGTTGCCAGGCATTACTTACGCGCTGCTGTAACACAGCGCCAACTGCCGAGTTAGATGCGTCAGTGAAGACAGCCAAGTCCGCGTTCATGTTAGGGTGCGCGAGCTCAGCGCATGTGGCTAAGGCTTCCTTGGAACGTTCAAATGAGCTTTGAAGTGTTGTCGTCCATGCCACTGGGTGTGAGCCTTTGACTTTTGTACCTGTAAGAACTTCGTTTAAGGGAGCGAGTAGCTCCGCCGCGTTTTTGATAAACTTGCGGTAGAAATTTATCATGCCGATGTAGGCGCGTAGCTTCTTCACAGTCTCTGGTGGTGATAGGTTTCGAATTGCGCTGACTTTTTCTGGCAGTGGTTTGATTCCACTACTTGTGATGTGGTGGCCAAGAAATTTCGCCTCGCTTTGACCGAAACTCGATTTAGCAGCATTGATAACAAGGCCATAGTCTTGTAAGCGCTGAAAAATAATTTTAAGGTGTTCGAGGTGTTGTAGCTCGTTATCTGAGGCCACTAAAAGGTCGTCAATGTATGGAAATACGTATGGAAGATCACGCGTAACTTCGTCCATAAATCTCTGGAACGTTTGCGCAGCATTCCTGAGTCCAAACGTCATAAAAGGGAATTCAAATAACCCGAAGGGGGTGATTATCGCAGTTTTTGGGATATCGCTTTCAGCCACCGGAATTTGATTAAATGCTCTAACGAGATCTATGGTAGAGAATATAGATTTTGCATGCAGATTTGACCCAAAATCTTCCAAATAACGAACGGGATATCGGTCAGGCACTGTACGATCGTTAAGGCGCCGATAATCTCCACAGGGCCTAGTTTCACCTGACTTTTTTGACACCAAGTGTAGTGGTGACGACCACGGGCTATCTGACGGGCGAGCGATTCCCATCTTCAACATTTTTTCGAACTCACCTTTGGCGATTTTTAATTTGTGTGGTGCGAGACGCCGTGCTTTACTTGAAACTGGGGGACCTTCTTTTGTTCTAATATGATGCACCGTTGCGTGTTTTGTCTGTTTGAATGCACCGTCCGGTCGAATGATAGACGGGAATTCTTGTAGCAAAGAAATATATGGCGACTGTCCGAAAATCGATTTGATTGTTAAAATTTGGGGTGTATTACGAACGCGTCCATGCATACTTATTCCTGATTTTTCGTCACTAATGAGGCGGTGTTTAAGGTCAACTAACAAACCAAAATGACTTAAAAAATCGGCTCCAATTATCGGCTTCGTAACATCGGCTATGATGAAGCGCCATAGGAAATCACGTCTTAACCCGAAGTCAAGCGAAAGGGTCTTGTACCCATAAGTTTCAATTGGTAGATCTGTTGCGGAATACAACTGGTAACCTACTGGCGCTAGATGTGATTTAATTCTGGCACGAGGAAAGACTGATAGATCCGCACCCGTATCTACAAGGAACTGTGCCCCCGTGGTGCGATCTGATATGAATAGGCGGCGCGATGTTATTGAGGGAGAGTTTTTGACCGCCTCTACTGTCCCTCTTTCGAGTTTCCCGAGAATTTGCAACCGGGAATGCAACGTCGGGCGTCTTTTCCGAACTTTTTATGGTAGTGACAGATGCCGTCTGCTGCCATACGTGTGCGACTGTGTGAGGAGTTACGCCTATTAGAGTAGGATGTGTTTTCCCTATTACGATTTCGTCGCGTCTTTACGTTTAGAGAATCTAATCTCTTTCGGAGTACTGCTATTTCTGCGCGCAAAGACTGCTCTTCAGAAACCGTAGCTATAGAGCATGGAACGTTTGGCATAACCTCGTGTATTTTGTCTGCTAACCTGCTAAGATCTTCTAAAGGTGCGTTGGGCTGTGCTGCGAGACAGGCACGTGTTTGGGGTGGAAGTTGTGACTGCCATCTTGCTCTAATAACATTGTCTGACACGTCTGGGCATAAGCTACGTAAATGGCGAAAAAATTGTGATGGTGTACGATCACCAATTTGTTCGCCGTCTAAGAGTTGGAGCAACTTAGCGTCTTTCGACTTCGTTAGTCGTTCGATAAGGCATTGCTTTAGCGTTGTATAAGGTGTGGTTGCGGTAGGACATAAAATTATGTCTTCTACCTCCGCTGCGGACTGCGTGTCAATAAGCGAGACTGCGTGATGAAATTGGACGTGTTCGTCGGCAATGAATCGAATTCTGAACTGCGCCTCTAGTTGAGCGAACCACAACGCTGGCCTCTCTGCTGAAAAAGGAGGTGCACGTACTGATACATTCCCAGAAATGTTTGTTGGTGATGAGACCACGTTGGCTTGAGTGAGCGGTGCTATTTCATTTGCTATTTCGGTAGGGTTCATTGCGATTTGAGCTGTGTATTTTGCACGAAAAAAATTTTTTTTTTTTTTTTTTTTTTTTTGTGCGTCGAAAAAAAAAAAATAACTCAATAAAAAATCCTAGCAACAAGATATGCGCGTTGGGCAGTCCAATTCCTTTGTGGAATACTTTACCGCTGCATGAGATTGATGTAGTTCTCTTCTTGGTACGGATGCTCGCAGATAAAAAAAGTCAAAAACCGTTTTAAGAATGAACTAATCGAGCTTGCAAATATTTCGTGTTCACGATATCGGGGTCACCAATGTAGCGACACAGGTAGTCGTAAATAAAACACTTGCGTCGCTTACTAAAAAAATTATATTTTTATTAAATTACTTGAGAAACAAAACTTGAAGTTAAATGCAAACGAGCGAGCATCCGTACAGGTCGACGAGCCAAGTAGAAAGAGGCTGAGATTAACGCTCCATAGTTAGACGTACATAGGTATTTTCCAGGTACGATACTGGAATTTGACATTTTGAGCAAATCTCTCAGCTGATTCGGAGTGAGTGGCTCTCGGTGTGTGGAAGAGTTGCCACATATATACCCATACACAAATATGTATGTGGGATTGCCTGACTTCAGCTGGCAACCCTGCATACTTAGATATATACACCGACATAACGAAACTTTGACGAAAGCGAAAAAGAAACAAACAGCGGGGAAATAAACCAGGGATTCAGACGTTTTTTGAAATCTACGCGCGAGGCACGTAATATAGCTGGATAAGTAATTATAAGATTTTTAAATACCTAAATGTTAAAATTATAACCGGATAAGTCTAATATTTTTAAATAAACGTTACAATAATACAATTGAACTTTTAATTCCTACAAATGGTGTCAGCCGTGGATCGAACAATTCCATCTAAAGAAACGGTTGTTGCGTCAGTGAACTGAACCTTAAAGTTAAAGAAAAGGTTTTGGTGGAACTTGGAATATTTGTTCTAATAGTGCTCAATGTGAAGAGTAGGAAATCTGGTAGCTAGAAGTAAGAAGGGACAAAAACGTTAAATTTTGTACATACTAGCGACTGTACTAGATTGCTGGTTGAAAAGTAGGTCACGTCAGTTTGGAAGACCCGTTAGTTAAAGTTTGAAACAAACGGTAACTTCTCCCCTACGCGCAGTCGTCAAGCAGTGTTGCGCAGCAGAGAGCACAAGTGTAGCAGGGACAAAAAGAGTGAGATAAATACGTTACAATTGCTGTTGTTGCAAAGCAGAGCAAATACAATTTCGTTGAGGGCAGTGCAGAACAGATACACTTGCGGTTGACGAGGCAAGTCTGAGAGACAAGTATAATAAGATTTTATTGTGAGCAGGTAGTGGTTGGTAATAAAAAAAATCTAATCAGAAAATTGTTAAATAGGAAAAGAAAGAAATTTGAAGAAGCAGAATTTTTGTGATAGGAAATATATTAAAATAAGCTTTGACTATTTCTATAAGGACCTTTTGTATTTTAAATTACTTTGAGTTGAAAAATAATCAAGTTTTCAAGTGAATGATCTGATGTAAGGCCAAGTGCTGTATTTATTTGTTAATCATTTTGAATATTCATTTTTACTTTTAAAATTTTTAAAACACTGTATATTTATTTAAAAGAAACTGTATATTTGACATGGACAGAGCACAAATTTTTGTACCAACCGTGAATGGGTTAAAAGAAAAGCTTACGGAGTTGGGTCTGTCGACAAGCGGACGGAAAGCTACATTGCAGGGCAGATTTTGTGACCATTTCGGCCTGACTGTAGGCGAGAACAATGGTTCTGACGGTGAAAGTGATTCATTTGAAAGTAGTGTATTACCGGCGGCAGCGGTTGGGCGTCCTATTTCACTTTGCGCGATATTGAGGGTTCTCTTTCAACGTTTAACGGTACGGAACAGCCCACCGTCGAAAAGTGGCTAGAAGATTTTGAAGCCAATGCTGTTCAGTGGGGAGATATACAGAAGTTTTTTATAGTAAACAACTACTAAAGGGGGCTGAAAAACTGTTCATCCGCAGACATCGTGGTATATCCTCTTGGATTTCGCTTAAACAATGTTTAAAACAAGAATTTGGTATTGTGGCAGCATTTATTGAAGTTCATCGTGCTCTTAGAAACCGCCGAAAGCGTCCGAATAAGGATTATCGCGAGTATCTCTATAGTCTTATGAAGATCTGAAGGCCGGTAGATTTCGATGATAGAAGCCTTATCGAGTATTTTGTTGACGGAATTCAGACTCGCGATCAAACAAAGCCAATTTATACCAGGCTAATACTATACAGGAGTTGAAGGCTCAGATTCTTGTTTATGAAAAGATACGTGCAGGGCATTGACCCAATACAAGCACTTTTCAAAAGAAACGTGTAGATAAGACAGTTAACAAAGTACCGGGAACTGATACGAAACGTTGTTATAGGTGTGGTGAAGTAGGTCATTTAGCCAATAAGTGTGAACGGTCGCGACAAACCACATGCTTCGGATGTAATTAATCCGGGCATCGCGTTGCTGAGTGTCCTAAGAAGACGCAGGTAAAACACGAGAATGACAGGATTAAGACGTTAGAGGTAATGCGTGTTTTATCTGTTGGCTGCGTAATGTTCAAAGACTTGACCATTAATAATTTCACGTTTTCAGCATTAATTGATACAGGATGTGACCTATGTATCATGAGATACGACGTTTTGATGATGTTATGTGAAATCGAGCTTTCTAGCGAAGTACATCAGTTGAGGGGAATAGGATACAGTATCCTGACTACAATAGGTAGCTTTGCTGTTAGGGTTACCGTGGATGGAATTGATTTAAACATCACTTTCCATGTCGTATGATGGTTGGCAATAATCATTTAAAACAGGTAGATTTAGTCATGACAGAAGACTTGGTCGAGTTCAAAGAGAAAAACAAAGATAAACCCCTTCCGGTTTGTGTAACGCCAAAACAGGAAGAAACCGCGGATCTCGTCAAGGAATTCAGCGATTTATATATGGTCACAACATCTGAAAAAGCGGTTAGAGCAGACTTGTCACATTTAGAGACTGTTCTTCAGAGTTATTCCTCTAAAAAACTACACGACTCTCCAGTTGTCATGAAGATCTCTTTAACGGACGATACGCCAATATTTCAAGGACCAAGAGGGATGTCGTACTCAGATAAGTGCATAGTCGACAAACAAATTGCGGAATGGATGAAGGAGGGTTTTATTCAGCCCAGTTCTCCGGAATATGCATCGCCAGTTGTATTAGTTGCGAAGAAGGATGGTAGCAAAATGTTATAATGCGACTACCGTCGGCTTAACGATAACATTATGAGGGATAATTTTCCTGTGCCGCTAATGGATGACGTTATCGAAAGGTTACAGGTAGCGCGGGTATTCACAACACTGGATTTAAGGAATGGATTCTTCCGGGATTTCGAATTCTCCGGCGGTCTTTACGCGGTACATTTTCGCAGTGTTTAGGGACGACCTAATAATACCCTCTGCGAACACTGACCAAGGTATAGACAAATTGAAAGCCGTGTTAGACAGGGCCGCTTAGTATGCCAGTTTCTGAAGACTAGGGTTGATTTTATAGGTTATGTAATAGAGAACGGCACCATAAGACCGTCAGATGCAAAAACACAAGTCGTCAAGAGCTTGCTGAGACCTTCAGATAAGAAATCGGTTCAGCGATTTTGGGTCTTACTTCATATTTTCGACGACTTATTGAGGGGTACGCAGTAATCGCCAAACCACTGTCAGACTTGCTACGAAAGGATGCGACGTTTGTTTTCGGTGAAGAGCAGCAGGTAGCATTTCAACAGCAAATAGCAGCATTGATTAGCTCACCAATCCTGCGACTTTATAACCCCAAGGCGCTAACCGAGGTACATACAGATCCTTGAAAGTATGGCTGCGGTGCCGTACTCCTACATAGGGACAGTGAATACCAACATTTTCATCCAATTCAATACATGAGCCGAAAGCCAAAGCCTGCAGAAGAAAATTACCATTCGTATGAATTGGAGGTGTTGGCAATTGTTGAAGCACTGAAGAAGTGGAGAGTTTATCTTATTGGGCTGCATTTCAAGATCATTACCGAATGCAATGCGTTCGCGATGACTAGGAAGAAGAAGGATATCCCACTGGGTGATGAAGGTGCCGCATTTTGGCTACGAAATAGAGCACATGGGTAGATCAAAGATGCGTCACGTAGATGCGTTGAGCAGATTGGCTTGTCTTTTGCTGGAAGATTTCCTGATTCATAGGCTGAAGCAGGCTCAACAACAGGATGACTGGATTCGCGCGGTGTGTTAAGTATTAGAAAAGGGCGAGTATGAAGACTTCTGCCTGAAGCACGGTTTACTATACAAAGATTCGGTAAAAGAACTCATAGTGGTGCCGTCGCTTATGGAAGAGGAGATAATATGCACGGCACATAAGCAAGGACACTTATCAATAAAGAAGACCCAGGACTCCGTTGAGAAGACATTCTTCATTCCACAGTTGAGAGCTAAAGTTTTAAAGGTTGTAAAGAGTTGCGTCGAATGCATCGTCACTGATTCAAAAGCTGGAAGAAAAGAAGGATTCTTAAATCCTATAGAAAAGAAAGACAGACTGTTAAGCACTTTCCACAACGATCATGTCGGTCCTATGGAGCTGACGAAAAATGCGTACAATTAAATTCTTGTTGTGGTGGACGCTTTTTCAAAATTTGTGTGGTTGTATCCGACTAAAAATACTAGTGCGGATGCAGTCGTTGATCGGCTCTCCAAACAAGCAGATATTCGGTAATCCAAGCCATGTTATAACTGACAGAGGTGCTGCGTTCACTGGAAACCTCTTCAAAGGTTACTGTACCAAAGAGGGTATAGAGCACCTGCTAATCGCAACCGGCGTGCCGCGAGGTAACGGACAAGTCGAGCGTATGCATCAAATCGTAGTACCAATAATATCCAAGTTGTGCTCTGAAGAGCCTAGGAATTGGTATAAACATGTGGATAGGGTACAAAAGGTTACTCCAACGCGTAGTACTAAGTTATCACCTTTCAGGATTTTAACAGGATTAGAGACAAAGGTATCACGTTTGTCAGAGCTTAGTGAGTTAGTGGAAAATACGGCTGTAGCTGAGTTAGACTCAGAACGCCAAACGATCCGCCAGCAAGCAAAAGAAAATATCGCAGTTATACAGAGGGAAAATAAACGAAATTTTGACAAAGGAAGAAAGGAGTCGACGAAGTATAGACCGAATGAGTTAGTCGCCATTAAGCGTACTCAGTATGGTGGCGGGCTTAGATTAAGGCCTAAATACTTTGGTCCCTACAGAGTTGTGGGGGTGTTGGCTCACGATAGGTACGAAGTTGAAAAGGTGGGTGAATGTGAAGGACTTGGGCGCACAACCACTGTCGCCGGGTACCTAAAAAGATGGGATCCTTCGTTCGGGACGAACAGATAGTCAGGAGGGCCGAATGTGGGATTGCCTTACTTTGACGAAAGCGAAAATGAAACGAACAGCGGGGGAAAAAAACCAGGGAGACAAAAGTTTTTTGAAACCGACGCGCGACGCACGTAATATAGCTGAATAAGGAATTATAAAATTTTTAAATACCTAAAGTCTAAAGTTTTTAAATACACGTTACAATAATACAATTGAACTTTTAATTTCTACATGTATATAAATTCGTAGACATTATAATGGAATTAATAGATACAAGGTGGCGCAAAAGTAATCCTCCTATCAGAAAATGCTATAAATTTTGCGATTGGCCCCTAATGTCAGTTCTGTTTTGACATTTGTGTAGTAAACACATGCGAAATACAAGTTAATAAACAATGTTACGCTACACTGCTCCAGAACGCGGAATATTGCTGACTATTTATTTGACCAATAATCGATGCCTTTGGCACAACGTGAATTTCGTCGCAGATTTCCTGGCCACACCTACTGGTGAAACACTGCGACGTTTAGCTGCTCGCCTCGAAGAGACTGGCACAACACGAGATGCTGCCAGGCGTGGCAGACCCCGGAGTAGCCGTTCTGCAGAGAATATTGCTGCTGTAGCCGAGGATTTCATGGAAGCGCCGTCGACATCGACCAGACGACGTGCCACGCAAATGGGTATCAGTCGACGGTCTTTACAGCGAATTTTGGTACAAGATTTGAAGATGTTTCCGTACAAAGTCCAGACGGTGCATCAGCTGTTAGCTGCAGACCGCCAATCGCCTCTGACATACGCTCAAGCCATCCTTAATCACCGCCAAGAGGAAGATGATTTTTCATCAAAAATAATCATGAGTGATGAGGCCCATTTCCATCTTAGCGGGTACGTAAATAAGCAAAATTTACGCTTCTGGGGCACTGAAAATCCGCGTGTAACCCACGAAGAGCCATTACACCCGCTCATCGGACCTTTTTTCTTCGAAGACGTCGTGGGCCAAACGGTTACTGTGAATGGTGAGCGCTACAGAGCAATGATCAACGAGTTCTTTTTGCCGCAACTTGAGGAATTGGGATTGGAAAACATGTGGTTCCAACAGGACGGTGCAACGGCACACACTGCACGTGCCACAACCGATATGCTGAAGGATGCATTTCCCGGGCGCCTAATCTCCCGTTTTGGCGATTTGCACTGGCCAGCAAGATCGCCTGATTTGACCGCTCCAGACTTCTTTTTGTGGGGCTTTTTGAAGTCGCGGGCTTATGTCAACAAGCCTCAGACTCTTGCAGCTCTTAAAGAGAATATCCGTCAAGAATGTGAGGACCTATCGCCGGAAGTTTTGGCCAAAGTGATGGAAAATGCCATAAAAGGGGCTCAAATGACAATCAACTGTGGCGGCGGTCATTTAAATGACATCATATTCTCGACTTGATGTAAAAAAATTAAAAGCCCAAATAAAAATAATCCACAAGAAGAATCAAAGTTTTTCATTTTTTTTTTAATTACAGCCAAAAAACATCGGAAGGTTACTTTTGCGCCACCTTGTATAAATTACAATGAGAAATCACAACCTTGCAAGTTAGAGCATAGACGCTAGAAAATTATATTAGATTCGTAAAATTGAAGAAAAAAATAAAATGATGAAAATATATTTTTAGCTTAAAACAAAAGTAGCAACCCGCAATGTTCACATAGCGCGAGCATTAAGTAAAATTTACAAACAAAAAGAAAAAGAATTTGTAACAATTAGTTTATAAAAATACCACATTATTAAATAGGAACGCCACAAAAATGCACGCTTCAATCGTTTATTATTTACATTAAACAAAAAAAAAACCATTTGAAATTTTTTTTCGGAATAATCCATTAACTAATCTTAAGTGATGTGGATGACCCAACCTAAGTTTAAGTGACGTGAGTGATATAACTTAGTTTTAGGTAACAGTAATCAAAATTCCAATTAATTAAAACTGTTTCAAAATCCAATTTTTTTTAATATGATATTATACAACAACATATGGTTTTGGGCCCTGACTTCGGCGACTCCAATTTGTAATACAAAAATACATTCATTTTCTCAATACCGTTTAATAAATATAAAGTTAAACCACAATTTCTTTTGCATGTCAACAAGCCCCAGACTCTTGCAGCTCTTAAAGAGAATATCCGTCAAGAATGTGAGGACCTATCGCCGGAAGTTTTGGCCAAAGTGATGGAAAATGCCATAAAAAGGGCTCAAATGACAATCAACTGTGGCGGCGGCCATTTAAATGACATCATATTCTCGACTTGATGTAAAAAAATTAAAAGCCCAAATAAAAATAATCCACAAGAAGAATCAAAGTTTTTCATTTTTTTTTAAATTACAGAAATCACAACCTTGCAAGTTAGAGCATAGACGCTAGAAAATTATATTAGATTCGTAAAATTGAAGAAAAAAAATAAAGTGATGAAAATATATTTTTAGCTTAAAACAAAAGTAGCAACCCGCAATGTTCACATAGCGCGAGCATTAAGTAAAATTTACAAACAAAAAGAAAAAGAATTTGTAACAATTAGTTTATAAAAATACCACATTATTAAATAGGAACGCCACAAAAATGCACGCTTCAATCGTTTATTATTTACATTAAACAAAAAAAAAACCATTTGAAATTTTTTTCGGAATAATCCATTAACTAATCTTAAGTGATGTGGATGACCCAACCTAAGTTTAAGTGACGTGAGTGATATAACTTAGTTTTAGGTAACAGTAATCAAAATTCCAGTTAATTAAAACTGTTTCAAAATCCAATTTTTTTTAATATGATATTATACAACAACATATGGTTTTGGGTCCTGACTTCGGCGTTTCCAATTTGTAATATAAAAATACATTCATTTTCTCATTACCGTTTAATAAATATAAAGTTAAACCACAATTCCTTTTGCATGGCATATGTAACACCTTACCTTCTTCTAAATTTAACCTTTGTGTTTAGCCGTATTAACATATTATCTGAGATTACATTTTCATTCATAATTATCATCTGCTTGTTCAACGATTTGGGATCTAATCTTGCCAAATTCACCAGAGGTGTTTTACATAGTCGTTTTATCACAGAAGAAACAGGGAAAGCTAAAAGACACCAAGGAGTCTTTAATTGCGGCTTATAACAATATTTTATTACACGTAAATTCGCATATTGAACAAAAAGTTAAGCCAGCTTCTTAGTTTTTTGTGTAATTGGATGCGAAATAGCAGTACCACAAGATTTTTCTGAGTTAGTTAAAGACAACATTTTTTGCTCGGATGCAGATTCCAACGAGGAATTTACAGACTCACGTTCGACCGGCAAATTCGAAGTTCGCATAGCAACAATACTTACTTAGAATTTGCATTTCGTTGGTTATTATGGGTATGACGCAAATGTTAGCGTTTCGGTCACGACCCTTAAGATTACCAATTTTCGATCAAATTTTAGAAATTTTTATAAGAACAAACAATTGGAGTAGGAATGCGAATGCCAGTGCATCAAACGTGAAAGCCCTTCAGGAACGAACTATGGGGGAGCACGGGCTAAGTAATTAACCGAACTTAGAAAATCAATTCACTGCATAAACCTTAACTATTCCGATTTTATTGAACTTAATTGCAGCACTTTTCTAGTATACTCACAGGCAGACATTTCTTTGCAAAATATTTTTATTTAGAAATTTATATATTGAGATTATTTCCGTTTAGTTTTTTTCCTTATTGGTTCGGTTTTTCTTAATAATAAATCATTTAAAACTGAATGAACATTTTGGCCATACAATTGAATCAAATTTAAAACAAGTAAATGTAGAGTCTAAGTTCGGGTGCAACCGAACTTGAAATACCAAGCGCAAGTCTTTATTTCAAATAAATAATCTTCCTTTTGAAAACTTTAACGTCTTTTATTTATTTAAAAAAAAACAAAAAGAATTTGGTGTTCTTTCAACTTATGTGTTTGCGTACAGTTATATGCTTAAGAAAGTTCTGTTACATTCGCTATAATCAAATATAATGTTTAAAATATTGGTTTACATTTTGGACACATTTATTCTTTATTATAGTTTGTATGTTATAAGTACTTATAATAATATTTTTCTTCTAAACTACGTGTAAAAAATATTTATAATATATAAGTTTACCAATGCAGGTATGCAAAATGGTGACTGTGGACCGCTTCATACGTGATTGCGTTAACCATGTTACCATCCAAATATGAAAACGCACAGCCAATTTGTGTTCCTGCAGATCTGGAGAACCAAACAACGATCTAAAACTGCTTTCCTTAAGGAAATTTTCTATTCTATTCTCTGTAGTCTTTATGCATAGAGCCAAAAATAATGGCTTTCTGATTACAACTGACATTACTAAGAATATCGCGGAGCTCTACTTCCAGGTATCCGATAGAGAAAACTGAATTCCTGTAGAGCAGCAACACACAAATATCATTATGTTTAAATATAATAGTTTCTAAAGATTTTCGCCCAGAATATATTTCTTTCATTCTACAAAGTTCAATCAAAGAAGCAATTTCAGGCTTTGCATATATAGAAATCCTTCGTTTATTCCTATTTCGAGTTTTGGTGCTATCTATTCTTAACTCGGTTACTAGAATAAAACCTGGAACTTCAAAGTTTTCAGAGGGAAAACTCCACCAAACATAAAGTATATGAAGAAAGCATCAGATAATCGTTTCTATCGCCATTAATATGAGTGTGAAGGCTATAGGCATTATGAAATGAAATTTGAAGTTCTGATATTCGAAAAAGCATGAAGCTAAACGTTGTTGTTAGGTCTTTAGATGTATTTAAATCAATCAGTTCTTTAAACACTATGTCTGATTCTGTAAATGGGTTAGGTGGAACAAAAGTGCCTAATATAAATAAACCATCAGCACTGGTTGCTCGACTGCGAGGAGCATATAAAGCTGATTTTGTTGTACGTAGCACCCTGGCCTTTATGGATTGTTATTCCCTCTGCGGGAACAACCGGCAATTTGTTTCTTTCAACTGTTATTTGCTCATTCTTTTCATATTGAAAAGCTTTCACTGTCTTTCAATTCGTGTCCAAGAACCATCACTGGGACGATATTTTCTCAATCTAGCCATTAAACCAACAGATGGTTCCAAAAACTTTAGGCAAAGGGTTGCTGGCATAGAAGATTGGAAATCAATGTGCATAAGTAGACAAGTTGCACCATTTACTAAGCTATTACCTGTGTTTAAATTAACTGTGATCATATATTTAGCTGTGGTTTTTAAAGTTAAGCTTAATAGCAAACCCCGTGTCTCAGAATTTTTAAAGAGTCTGACTCTCTCCAAAATATTTGAACTTTGCGCACCTACACCTATTCCCTTCACTCTATCTTTGGCGGTTGACATAACGGTTGGAGTTGAAATAAGTTTTAGGACATTCAAATTAATAGACTCTTCGTTGGGCCAGAATGAATGAATTACTTCTTCGGGTACTGGATTTGAACTAACTATTCGGCTTTCGATTAAAGATATGTCCTCACTCGTCATAGTGCCGGATGCCATATTAGTTAAAGAGATAGCAAAAGGCTGACCGCTCCGTTGCCTCATTACTTCAGTTAACTCAAAATATTTCAATAAATCCCACAAAAGAGAACCACCTAAAGTACTATTAGCATTGCTGGGATCGGGAGAAAAGATCCACCTGTACTGATCGAATTCGAGAAGCGCTAAACCCCTAAATTCATTGTCTAGAATATGCAGAACATTTTGCTCATTTGCCTCAAGGTCGACATCATCGCCTTGTTCCTTATCACTTTCAATGATATCACTAGTTTCACCTCGCCATGGATGGTAAAGCATTACCATTTCCCAGAAGTAATTGCTTCTGGGAGTATCTGGGCTAAATTTTCTAGATTTGATATAACATGGTTTGGTACGTTTCATAACGAAACCACCACCATCCCTCAGTGGAACGGCATTTCCGTGTCTAAATACAGGATCACCATCTCTTTCTTCTTCGTTATGATCATTATTTTTTGGTCTTCGAAATGATTTAACATAGATATATAGTGAACCAAAATCAGCTAAATAAACAGTTTCTAATTCTATAGATCTCTAAACATCACGCTCAGATATAAATATTTCAGTAGAATCTGAAGGAAGATTTTGAAATGCCGCTTTGGGTTTGACCATTCGAACTCTCTTCCCAAAACGAGATGTATTTACAAACATTTGTGCATTGGTTGCTTTCGAGAGAAGAAGACAAATACTGCAATAACGTGCTTCTTGGACAGATATTTCGGTTCCAAAAGTAAATTTATGGCCTCTATGCTAGAGTTTTTGGTTAGCAGTATAATTCTAGGCGTTGACTTCTGATATGGCTTAATTTAGTAGCCTAGAAATTCCTCTGCTTGATTTATTTATATAATTAATTATATAGGAGCAGGAAGCAAGCAACATAAATTGAATATCCATATAGGCTTTCTGGCGTTCTAAGACTATTGGGTTATATGCGTTTATTTTCGGCTTAACTGAACTCGATCTTAACGCAAGCAAATAATCATCGAATGGTATATTTATTCTAGAGTCTGCAATTAATCTTTCACAATCATTCAAATAAGAAACTTCGGAAGATGTCAAATTCGAATTTTGGAATGATTTTCTTTATGCATTTCCATGCTTATCAAGCGGCATTTGACCTTCGCCCGGAACAATACCTACACGATTAATGGCCATGTTTTCTAGAGAAATGTTATCTGGAAGAGTTTCTTGACCACCATCATTTATATCATCAACATCTTGTTCGAAAGGTGAATGAGTAGTTGAAGAGATATTATGAGAAATAACTTGTTCTTCATATATATTTGCAACTAGCGGTGTATCTTCAACTGACGCAATAATAGAAACTTCTACTTGATTGTTAAAACTTTCAATCCAATTTTCATTCACATGAATATTATGCTCAGGATCCATAATCTTTGTATCAGTCATATACTCATGATTATTTTCGACACATGTTCTTAGGTGAATTTGAATGGCATGTGTTTGATCAAACGATCGAGGAAAGGACGTTACAATGTATAAATATAATAGGGATGTCGATAACTGCACCTTTTAGTGAACTCTGACCCTGGTGCCCAATGGGCGAATCGTCATGAATGGTAATCTGGGCGTGATTAGACGTTCTTCTATTGGTGTAACCATTTGCTAAACATAGTTTTGGAAGTTTGTTACACAAAATTACACTTTTGCAAGCCGCACAACTAAAATTCCCATTTTCAGAAGGAACTTTGCTTGATAAATAGACTTATCTCGTTAAAATTTAGCGTTATTACTTGGTTCGAAAACCATATACCACCACAGCATATGTAAACTATTGTTGGTATTTTATTAATATTTTGAAGGTAAGTGCCTATAAAGCCTGAAGGCCAACATGATTTCTTAAAGTTTCTGAATCCCCATAATTTTCTCGAGTTGATCGAATTCGTTCAGCCTGCCACTCATTTTCAATTTGCCTCTTCGTCAAACTGACTCTATGAAGACTTACGCGACATTGACTTTGACATCTCAAAACTAAGGTTTCGGCCCAAGTTTCTCTTCAAATAATCTGGCGCCTTTCTGCTTCTCTAACACGTTCATTCCATCTTCGTACAACATCTTCTCTATCATTTTGTTTTTGTGAACAATCACGTAACCGCTCTAATTTTCTGTAACTATTCCTACTACGACGAATTCTCTGCTCACGAGTATTTATATTTTGCTCAGCAGTATGAACTTGTGAAATTTCGCGAGTTTGGCGTTGCTCAGAAGTTCAATTAAGTAATTTTTACAAGGCAAGTGTTTATATTTTGCTCAGCAGTGCGAACTTGTAAAATTTCGCGGTGAGTATTGTTATTTTGCTCAGAAGCGCAAACTAAGTCATTTTCACGGCGGGCTCTATGGTGAAGACTATTTTTACTTTGCTCAAGAGATGAATTTCTGAATTTTCGTGGCGCAATCTACGTTGGCGAGCACACGTAGTTTGCTCAGCAGAGCGAACTTCAGCGTTTTCACAACGGTATCTCCGTTCTATGGTATTCCTGTTTTGCTCAGTAGAGCAAAGCTCGGAGTTTTTGCGCGAGCTCTATATTGAATAGTGTTAAAACTTTGCTCAGAAAGCGAATTTATGTTTAATCTAGGCATGATAATAAAAGAACACTAAGATCAATATACATATGTAGACTTATAATATGTTATAGAATATTTCTTTGTGGCTTCTTCCAAATAGTCCTGACGTTACCTTGGTAGTTTCCAAATGGCTTTGGTGTTTCCTTGGCTGCTTCTGAATAGTCTATTTCGTTTATTTATCACGATCGCTTGCTGTATAATCCTTCTTCGTAATTGGTGTTTTTAGCACATTATATTTGCTGGTTGGCTGTTATTTTAATAAAATATTTTTTGAAATAAACTCACTTTCTTGGGGGAAAACTACCACCGTTTTAAAAAATGTAAGATTTTGATTCATTATATTGTTTTGCTACTTGTACACCTCACTCTCAAACTATGACTGAAATGTGAGCGCTCCAGCATTTCGAAAAATCGTCATCTTAGGATCGGATATGAAGATTGCATGTGTTAGTGGGCATAAAAAACATAATCCGAACCTGAACCTGATATTTTTTTAAGACAGCATAATGTTATATCTAAAACTCAGCACTAAATATTTATTAGGGTTCCAGCGCGAGTATAGCCATAGAATTACTACTTTGGGTTTACCGTGTAACCGTAACAGGTAGAATATTATATATATGTATACAGGGATGTTTTTTTAAATGACTGCAGTATACACATATGCATGGTAGGAAGTAGGGGGTTTTTCCGTCGTTAAATGTCATTGAAACTCTTATATATGCCTGTTTATTTGATTACAGTCTCAAATTTTCAGGCCATAGTTAATTTCAAAGTACTATTGCGCTTGGATACAATCACTCCGTATTTAAAAAATAAATACCATGTAACAGTGGACTTGTAGTGAATGATTTATTTATGTATGTACATACATACATATATTTGTTATTACCTACTTCCGGAAACATCATTTTTTAATGCCGACTATTTCACTCTCCATCCCCATTCCATACATGAGATTTGAGGAAATTATCTTTAATACTAAGATATCGCTTTTTTCAAATCTTTCTAAATGACCATTATATTAGAGGTTGGCTTAATTTTTGCCCGGTTTTGCGAAATTTGGAAATTTGGAGACTAAAAATACCAATATGGATTTAAATTATATTTTTATTGCGCGCCTGCATAAAAATAATACAAAAATAAAAAAAAAATACTTTTCATGAATTAATTTTAAAAAAATAAAAAAAACTTTTTCTGTAGGACCTCCTATGATGTCGTTTCTCAGGACAATCCCGTATTAAGTTCCAGCAGTAGTCTGCCATCATGTGGTCGTTCACCTTGTTCCTCACTGTAATCGCCTAGGTTGTCCGGGAATTTGTCCAAATGACTATGTATGTAAATAATGTATTTTAATGCTCATTTTAGCTTCTAGTTTGCGAAAATTGAGAAGCATATCAGCAACTAGTTTTGTATAGTCTGGTGATTTATGATTTCCCAAAAAATGTTTGACTACATTAACAAAGCTTAGCCAGGCTTCAGATTCAATTTGTGACATATGGTTTAAGAATTCAGTGTCTTTTAGAAGGGTACGAATTTGAGGACCATCAAAGACTCCTGCTTTTAATTTTTCCATACTAAGGACTGGAAATTTTTTGCACACATATTCGAAACAGTCACCTGTCTTATCAAGGGCTTTGGTGAACTGTTTAATTAGCCCAAGCTTGATGTGAAGTGGTGGAAGAATGATTTTTTCTCGGCTTATCAGTTGGTCATGAACCAGATTTGCTGTTCCTACCCCCATATTTTCTTTCACCGGCCAGTCCTTTGCTCTCTTGCAAGGGAAATAAAATATTTAAACCAACGAACTACTTGTTTTAATAATTTATATAACAAAACTTATTGAGGAATAATTAAATTAATACAACTGGAACTGGGTCATATAATTTTTTTTCATTCATTTCATAAGCTTCGTTTATATCAAGAACTAGAGCCAATCCAAAAAAAGTAAAAACTCAGTTCGTAAGCCTGCTACTAATGTTAATAAAAACTATTAACAAAATCATGACCGCATCGGTTTATTTTGGGTGATTCCCCCGGGCCCGGAGTTCTCGAAGGGGCCCGCATTTTTCAAGAAATTGAGTGAATAATTAAATTAGAATGCTTTTGGTAGTCGATTAATTCAAACATTTATTTGAAAGTTGTGATTACCGATAAAGCGCGTTATTGCGTGACTGTAAAAAAAAACAGTTACGTATATAAGCAAAAACTGGCAAAGTAATGTAATAAGTGTCGGCGTAACAGCCCACTGCACTTTTCACTTGAACGATCGTTTAGTGCTTTATCAAGAATCAACAACTTTCATCGATCATGCTCGTCGCAGGGCAGGATTTCATGACTAGCTACACTATGCCTAGAGGCAGAATTAGCCAAGAAGTCGGATTTCCAGACTATTATCGACGCATTCGCTGCCGCCAAAGCCAAAGCTCGAAATGCTCTCTTTTAAGCTACAAATAATTGAAGATTGGGGGGTTTTAAACTGCATGTTCAAAAACTTAATCATGACCGTCAACAGACTTCGAAAGAACTGTTTTATAATTAATCAGATCGATAAATAAATGTTTGAATAAGATGTTTCTGTTTTCTTATTAACTGTCAAATCCTGCTATCCCTATATTCGTATATTCCGATATAATCCGAACAAATAGTTCTGACCAAAAGTCTATATAAGTATATGACCTGATTAATACATTCTATTGATTTTCGAACTCGTATAAAAAAAATTTGTTTCACCCAACATCAACTATAACGCAAATTCAATACAGATGTGATGACCTGATGAGAGCAAAAAACGTCGTATTTGACTTATTTTTTAAAAACATTGAAGTAGTAAGTAGAAAGATAGTTGATGAAATTGATGAAGTATTCGAAACTTTTATGTAGAAAAGGGGCCCAACCTTTTTACCCCTGGGTCCGGATTTACTCTCTATAAACACCAATAAAAAGGAAAACAAATTAAAAACCGAATTCAAAATTATGTATTAATTATAAAATAAAATCATATATAAATTGTTTCTTTTTGATATCCTGTTTTTTCAGTAGGGTGAAAAGTTGATGTCTATTGGAACGACATCCCTTGTCAAGATTAGTTTGGAGACAAACCGGTTTTTGTTCAGTTAGCATCTACTGTTGTCTTACTGCTGAGTTGTCTTGTTCTTATCTTCATGGAAGGATATTTGCAACTATTCAGCGCCTTACGAATTGCATCCAGTCTATCCATTTAAATTATCCTTTTTCCATTTGTACATCTACAGTGCAGTCATACTTTACAAATTAATAACCTAATATTAAAAAAAAAGCAAAACTAATTCTACATTTGCGTTCTCTTTTGTACTCAAAACCCCGTATGGCATTTTGTCACCTTTGGATCACTTATACCAGCGAACATTAAAAGGTGTTAACGTTCATCCAGTTTTATATTTGAAATAACCTTTACTGTGAACTTTTTTTTAAAAAACGCCTAAAATCAGCAAAACATAAATATATATATATATATACATACATTGCGAAATACAAATAAACCATTTTCAAGTGTAAAACTTAGTCGGATCAAGAAGCCGACATAAATTGTGTTTCTTTTGGTTTGCGGTAAAGCAACTATAAGATGCTACGTGTTCAGGTTGCACCGGGTTAAGTGAAAGGCATTCCTTTATATTTTCAGCGTCATCTTGCTCACTGAACAGTGAGCGGCTCGTTCGGCGATCCTCACCAACTATGTATAACGCTGCGAGTCCCTTTCCTTGGTGAGACCAAAAGACGGTCGGAGCATATACTCCCATTAAATCCGTCTATCGATTTCGAGCAGGAGGACATACCGCAATATTTACAGTATAACGAAGGTGATCTGATTATTCTTCCATACAACTATCAATATTCGCGACTGGTAACTCAGTTTATTCACGAGATCTCCTTACATGGAGAGAATCAATTATTGTTGCGGCTGATTCGTATACTGGCGGTTTATTGGAAGCTTGGGTAAAAAGTTTTACAGCTCACTTTCGGAAAGTAGCTTTGAGCCTAAAATTAATTTTCGAAGAATTCTCAACTGTCACAACATTAAGACCAGAACATTTTCTAGTTGGAACGCATCTAATGTCACCACCAGAGATTGAGGTCAACGAAAATTTAGCTTCAGAAGTCAACCGATGGCAGAAGATCAAGGCCCTACATCACTAATTCTGTCAGCGGTCGAAAGATGAATACTTGAAGGAAGTGCTAAAAAGGACCACGGGGAAGAGGCAACCACCTGTAATGAAAGCGGACTATCTGAATATCATTCGGGAGAACAACCACCACCGGTGTGGTACAGTTGCCTATTTACACTTCGGCATCGGCAATCAAGTCCGAGTTGTGGACGTCTGCACCGAAAAAAGACTAGTGAGAAGACCAATCGCAAAATTCGTTCTGCTTCCCTCCTAGAGTTGCAGAATCCGCCGTGCTCACCACCCAACCTCGTCAACACTTTGGTATGCCTCGCCCATTACAGAAGGGCGCGCTTTAACGCAGCCAGACAGAAGAGTGGGCAGCGAGCACAGGTGTTTGCCATCGAATGCAGGTTGTACGACAGATTGTGCCCGAATTATCGTACAAAGTCAGCCGAAGAGCGATGACGGATGGTATTGATCCATCGGTACTATCCAAACTGCCTGTCACCGTTACATCAAATGGAAATCTATAGTAGCATAAACCGCTGCCCCCGGTGCATGGAGTCATGGGTCTAGCAGGTCGAAGTAGAGGAATTGACTGAGAGCGAAAGCCAGCGTTAGATACACCACGCGGCCAAACAATGGGTGTCCGAACGGGTCGACTGGTGTCCCGCACATTTGCACCAATATTGCGAGTGCTTGAGAAAATTGCAGCCACGGAGATTGTAAAGATCGAAGCCGGCGCCGACAACACTTAGTGCGGGCGCTCATCGACCAGTGCGCACCCAACAGACCATCGACGCCGATCTAGCGCGGTCTGCTCAACTTGAGCGTACTGCCACCGGACCACAAAGGAGCTCTCCCTCATATTGCGGGAAAGTATGGAGTCGCGGAGTGAGTTAAGGTACAGACAATGGTAAATTGTCTTACTGCTAGGTTGCCTTGCCCTTTTCTTCCAGGAAAGACATTGGCAACTATTCAGCGCTAAACGGATTGTATCCAATTGGCCACCGAACAAACTTGTTTAAGGTTTTAGCATCAAGGACGGGTAGTTTGGTGCAAACGGTGATACACGGCAAACGCTGATACAACGTCCTACCAGGTTATATCAGTGTAAGTCAACTTCTCTTCCATTTGGGCATCTACAATTTAATCATATTTTACAAACTAATAAATAGATTTTGAAGGAACAGAAAAGCTAATCCTACATCTGCGTTATCTTTTGTGTTCTAAACCCGACTGACAACGAGACCACTACCATGTAACTAAGGCGGGCACATGGTGGATCAAATTAGAAGGAATCATAGAACACCAAAAAGAAGCGGCAAAGGGTAAGACCTGAGGACTTGGACGGTAATAACTTATACAGGAAGGGTGGCGTAAAAATTAGCAAACTTTTTAAAAAATACAACAATCACACAGCATTTAAAACAGTGAATAACTTAAGAAAAATCCCACGGACCAGCACGAATACAGAGGACCCACTAAATAGGCAAGGCATATACATACACAAAGACTTGCGAACGCCAATACAGCTACATATAACATACAGGCCGTAAAATAGAAACAAGGTTTCGCGAACACATACTGGACTATAACAAAAATACATAGAAGCCCCCGCAATACTTATGTCTAATTTTACAAATCATAAGTGCATCAATAACACAGTGCTACAAAAAACAAGGAAGTCGAAATAACTGGGAAGTGATGTTATTTTCCTTGTAGGTCTTATCGAGTAGAACGAGAATCCAATTTTGGAATTTGTTAAACACCCCCAAAATCTCGACTTAACCTTACAAACCCGATTTTTCGTGCTTTTGCGAACTTCTTAGCCCATATCTTAGCTAACTAAAAAACGATCTTTTGAGCGATATATAGACGTCTTAATAAAGCTGAAGAAATTTACTTGTTTTTGCACAACAAACTTAAATTTTGCTACCCTTTTTCTTCTTTTTTTGACTTTGGCGATATTTTCACACACTATTTTATAAAAACACAAAATGAGTTTTGACTAGATTCAAGGATTACGTTTAATACCGAGTTCAACGAATATTTCTTTTAAAAAATCGGCCAAAAAGTGACTGAGTTATTTTACTTTTTATAAGAACGAAATTTTTGCACGTGTGCAACGTGTTGTTTATCTTTTGTTGTGTTTGCTGTTAAATTGGATAAAAATCGTGGTAAAGTAAAACTAAAATGTGCGACAAGCGTAATAAGTTTTGCTACATTTGTGGGTTATTTACGGATACAAGTCATCGGCGTGATTTTAAAAATAATATTGGTGTTGTAAAAATATATAACAATATTTTCGAAAGGTTTTATAATGCGAGTCGCTGGTACGAGCCAGAAATTAAAAAAATGTAGAGTTCAACAATAAATTACTTTGCCCTTTTCTGCGCCTATGACTTGGCATCATCAGGCATATCATAAACAAGACGATTGCTATTTTTGCAAAACAAACGTTTCAGGTCACAATTTTAAATCGCGGAAAAACGTAAGGTATGCGAATGTTGTTACGGTTACAAAACCAATATACTTAAATGCCGAAGTGTCTACAAAAAGTAAGTCCATTGATGCTGGTGAAAGATATTTAGTAGAGGAAGAATTCCTTCGTTGTAAATCAAAATCAACGGAAAGGCATTTGGTTTCAAATTCTGATTTCGCCGATCTCGTGCGTGATTTGCATTTATCGAAACGAGAATCTGAAGTCCTCGGTTCATGACTAAAGCAGTGGGATTTAGTGGAAAAATATTTTCAAATAACATCGGGTAGAAAAAGCGACAACACTTTGATACTTAGAGAAAGTTTTAAAACTGATGGCAATGACTGTGATCTAGTACATTGTGTAAATGTGCCCAAATTATTTTCGGCTTTAAATTATAATTATAATGCAGATGAATGGCGACTTTTCATTGATGGATCGTGTAAAAGTATGTACCCTAAAAAAAAAAAAATACATTCGTGTTCCCTTAATGAAGTCTGTAATGTCACCCTTAGGTTTAAAAGCTGTGTTATTACACAGTGAAAATCAGTTCCAATCGCGTATGGGGTTAACAAGAAAGAAACGTACGAAATGATGGAAAAAATTTTACGGTTGATCGACTATGCCACGCATAAATGGGAAGTCATCGCTGACTTAAAAGTGTTGACAATTTTATTTGGCATGCAAGGTGGCTACACAAAATATCCTTGCTACCTTTGTAAATGGGATAGTCAGGCATCCAACCGCGCAAAGCATGGCCATCTCGAGAGTCACATCAGATAGCCAGGAAAAACGTTTTAAGCCTCCCATTGGTAGAATCTGAGGATGATATCTTACCAGCGCGAAGCTTTTCTTCATCTTAAAACTGTCTTCCCAAAATTAAGTGAAGCTAAAATAAAAGCCGGTATTTATTAATTTGTTTTCATACCTACTTGTTTTTTATTTTTTTTATAATATGTGTATATAGGTTTTTTCGTTGGACTTCAAATTCGCAAAATTATGACCGACGTTACCTTTATGAACAAGTTAAGCTGTGTTGAGAAACGTGCATGGAAGAGGTTTGTAGCGCTATGTGATAGTTTCCTTGGGAACAACAGAAGCGACGACTACATCACGGTTGTAAACGAATTTTTAAGTGCATATGGTGAAATAGGTTGCAACATGTCGATAAAAATTCATTTCTTGCATTCGCATTTGGACTTCTTCCCACATAATCTGGGCCAGTTCAGTGATGAACAAGGCGAACACTTCCACCAAGAAATGGCTACGATCGAAAGCCGTTTCGAAGGAAAAAACAAAATAAATATGATGACAGAATATTGCTGGTCAGTACAAGGCGAAACTGACGATGCTGAGCTAAGGAAAAAACGGTCAAAAAAGCACTCTTGATCTATATATTTTCATTTAATAATATTTATTAGCAAATTAAGTTCGTTGTAAATTTTTACAAAAATTTCGTTATTATAAAAAGTAAAATAACTCAGTCACTTTTTGGCCGATTTTTTAAAAGAAACATTCGTTGAACTCGGTATTAAACGTACTCTTTGAATCTAATCAAAACTTTTGTGGTTTTATAAAATAGTGTGGGAAAATATCGCCAAAGTCAAAAAAAGAAGAAAAGGGGTAGCAAAATTTAAGTTTGTTGTGCAAAAACAAGTAAATTTCTTCAGCTTTATTAAGACGTCTATATACATATCTTTCAAAAGGTCTGAGCTTCTTTTTTCTTAAACCGTTCTTAGAATGGAAATCGGATATGGGCTAAGAAGTGCGCAAAAGCTCGAAAAATCGGGTTTTTAAGGGTAAGTCGAGATTTTGGGGGTGTTTGACAAATTCCAAAATTGGATTCCCGTTCTACTCGATAAGACCTACAAGAAAACTAACATCACTTCCCAGGTATTTTTGAGTGTCACACTGTGTAATTGTTTACCAGCAAATAGTAAGAAAACAGCTTAAAAAGCGTAGCATAGTTCCAATCATGTCAGTTTTTATAAAGCAAATACTCTTGCAGAAAATGAAACAAGAAAAATAATATTCTGATTCATAGAGATTCAGCTCCTCGAACTCAACCCCCGCCGAAAGGAGCAAGAGTCTCAAGTTCAACTCCTGATACCAGCATAAGTTCCTCCCCACCCACTTAAAACACTAATATAAATCCGCAAGCCTACACTAGTACCACACAGTACACTCAAACGACAACCCAAGACCCACTCATCCCGAGTAGGAAGCAGACTTTATTAGATATGGAAATGGTTCAGGTGGGACATAATGGCCAAAGATATATGTCAAGAGCACTTTAGACTCGTAATCTGAAGCTACGTTTATCTCTGAAAAACACAGAGAAATCTAGATATACCATCCCACTCTATGCCAGTTCAAGTAACGGGATTAAACAACGTTGTTTCACCAACACCAACGAGGATGTGTGGTACCACCATCTACTCACTTTTGCACATATACTTCAGGATATCCCACGCGTTTATTCTAAGTACTCTCGCGGATAATTTACTGGTATCAACTGCTAAACAAGCACGAGATGAACTAATTTTGATTCCACAGGATCCGCCTTACAAAAATTGACCACCAGCGGCCAACAAATATTAGCAGAGATACCCCAAGAACATCCATTACATACCGATTTACTCAATTTTCCCGAATTTGACAGTACCAAACCCCAAGGTATTCGTTGGAACTGTAAGAACGATATATTTTTTCCCCTCGTCAACCCAATTGAAATGAAATCCGCTTACACAAGACGTGAGGTTTTATCAGCCATACCTAAATTGTTTGGAACCGCCGGTTGGATTATCCCAATAATAATAACGTCAAAAATCATTATGCAGCGGGTATGGCTTGAATAAACCATCTAGTTTTAAAAACGAGAGTGAGCGTGATAAAGAGTATATCATTGCCAAGATGAGCACACTACCCCAATTAAATTTAAAGGAATATGACCTATTTTTGGACGTACTAACCATAATCCTTTCATGGTTAATAAAACCACGTTTGTTTCTCATCGAATCACCACAGTTATGGAAAATATCGGAGTGGATAACTGGTGCCTTACAACACACCCCTTGAAATCAAACCAGTAAAGACTTTGGCAATAGCGACCAAAGGGGGCATCCTTGACCGATTCTTCACATTGCTCATAGCTATTCGTATAATTGCGTATTTGTTCAGGTTTTGCTCAAATGCCTCACCCAGAAGACGTGAAACGGACTTCCCATACCGAGAAATACCTTCTAACGAATTTAAAACGACGCGAATGAAGCTGATTATTCTTTCCCAACAAATTCATTTCCCGGAGGAATATGATGCTGATGCAATAACCTCATAAAATATCCTTATGGGTATCCCATTACTCACCCCTGCCGAAACGAACATGTATACGATGCAAATTTAAGCATCGCATATATATGGCACAAATTAAAAAAAATCCAACAGCGTTTCTTTAAAAGATGACAGGAAGAATACCTAAAGGACCTCCACATGCAATAAAAGTGGAAATATCCTCAACACAAGGCCGACGTTGGTGACTTAGTTGTTATTAGAAATGAGAACTTCTAATACACATCTGCGTTATTTTCCCCGAACTGATAAAAGGGAAGGAAGGATAATGCAGGAATGGAAAACCACGCCAACATAATTCCATTCAAATCAGTTGTTATAAACTACCCGCCAAATAGCACGGCACCGAATTTCAGCTCTTCAGGCGACGACAACAGCAATCAACAACCCACAAAACACGGAAAACATAAAGTTAAATATATGTATAATAAAGTCAAGCTAACCCAAATACAATAAATACCCACATAAAATACAATAAACATTATTGCACACACACACATACTTATTTTATACTCTCGACGAACTATACGCTAAAAACATTGAATGGTTAACTGTTAACTTTGAATTGCAAATTAAAAATAATTTCGTAACGTGTAACAACAAGTATCCACATTTGTGGTAGTTATTTTTTTTGCTTTCATATGAATATTAAGAAAAACTGCTCCTGTGCAATTTTGCACAGGAAAAGGTATAGAAAAAACTACAAAACTAATAAAAAAAAGTTAAAGTATAATTTAAAAAGTGTACCCTCTACATCGACCAATTTAAAAAAGGAGCAGCTGGGAGCTGAAAACAATGGTACGATATTTTTTTTTTTTGAATTAGGCATAGATATTTACAAAAAATCGGCATATGTTTGATGTCAATATCTTTGTTGCTCTATACTTGATAAAAAATAAGGACCGTTTTTGCGGTTAAAATTACGATAATTGAGAATGGAAAATTTATTTTTATTTGGTTTATAAATACTCAATGAATATTAATTTAAAATTTGTTTACTTCACCTTGAGAAAGATAAAGGTGATGTAGTCCTACTCCAAAAGCCGCGACTGTACAGTAATCGGGCATCCGGCATTGGGTCGAATAAGTACAAGCTATGGTGCAGGCGGATTCAGATAAACCGTGACCCTGAATACTCATTAAGAATGAATTGAAAGCTTTAACTTTGTCTAATTTTACCGATGAGGGCGTAGTCGTGGTGAGACTGGAGTTCGAAGCTGGAAAAATCTGGTTTATCTCTGCTTGTGTCATCCATGAGGTGGAATCATCCACACCGTTGTTGCAACAGACGGGAGCCAAGGCGAAGCGCAGGAGTCCAGTACGTATTTGCAAGAACCGATGCAAACTCTCACCATTAAGGGACCACACACCGCAACGAAAGATGTATGCAGTAGGGAAAAATAATCGTCTTTCATTAGATCCGTCAGGGAAGAGATTACGGGTTTCCCTTAACGCTGCTATCCAAAACCGAGTATAGAATGGGACCTCTATTGCTGTTGCTGTTATAGTGGGAGGCTGCAATGTGATTGCGTACGCGGATGACTTGGCGCTCATTATCAAAGGATGGTTTTTGCGTACCTTGCGTGAGCTTATACTAGGATATCTTACTGTGGTTCACAACTGGTATCAGAATTGCAAACTAACTGTAAATCCTGTAAATCGAGCCCGTTCTATTTAGCAGGAAGAATAAGATCCCTAGCTTTCACTCGTCTTGGCTCCAATCATACTCTCGATACTAGATAGAAAAATTTGCAGGAAAAATATTGAGTCACCTGAAACCGTTAAGTTCCATGGACAGGACTACAGTAGTCAGGAATTTGGCGCTTCGGACCACGCCAACACTAGTGCTGAACATTATATTGAATATAATTTCAATAGACACTGCGCAGAAACGCATGGAAGTCCAAGTCAAGGCTAAGAATATTGAATATAATTTCAACTCAGATTACTCGGATTACGAGTCATCCTACAAAGCTTCGACTAGATCCCGGCTACAACGGACCACCATGGCTCTTAAAGGATACTTTGGTACCACTATTCCCTCTAGATACGATTGGGTGTGGTACGATATATGGTCTCGAGGGCTGGTCACGGAAGGATCGATGCTTAATCGAAGGGTTGGAGGTGGAGTGTACCGTCAATATTTCTGTCGGAGACAAAAATGTAAGCTGACGGGAAGTGATATCCCAGGGACTTGCGGAGCGGGAAGGAAGCTAGACAGGGTGCACTTAAAAGGAACTCCGTAAGCAAGGATTTTCCCTGGCCACTAGCCAGCTGCTTCTGCACGAATAGGCCTGCGATCAGCCGGAGTGAGCGCTGGGCAGCTGAGTCACTCCACGCCAACTGTGACTAAGAAATTTCAGTAAATTTCTGGAATTAAATGATGAATGGTGAAATACATCAGTTACACTACTTAAAAAAAACTATTGTGCATTCACAGATTTTTGAAAAATTTGATTTCTTCTATTAATTTTTAGTGCCGTTTTTTAAAACTTAATTTTCCAAGAACCATTCGCAATAAATTTATGACTCTTTTTTTAAATTACATCTGAATGGCCATTCTTCAAAACCAATCACATTAATGAAAAATATTTTGCAAATGTCATTATTTATCTTGAAATTGTTATAAACAAAGTGAATTTTTCAAGTGTTCTCTTTGTGCAATTAAATAGGTCTTAAGTTGACGTCATTCCCTTATTTATATATTGACGTCAACAAATTTATTGTAAAGGTATCTTTTATTGTCGCGCCGTCTACCAGTCAGCGGAGCAAGGACGAGCAGATCAGCGTGAAGTCACAAGTTTTATGCACACATATACAAAACACATATAGAAATGTGTACAAAAAACTCGTGGCCGAATAAATATGGTTTCGTTTTGACTGAAATTTCTTGGTCACAGTTGACGTGGAATGACTCAGCTTTTAGAGCGTTTAGGGTCGCGAGGTCGTTTAGCCCAAAAGTAAATCGCAGGTCACGGAAGTTTTTACAATTATGCAAGGCACAGCTCTCATTTATGCGGGTGTTGGCCACTGGCCAATTGGAATGCATGGGGTGCGCCTCAATATTATCACTAACCATTTATGCGACAAATGCTTAGAGATTGAGGAGGTGGTAGGATCTCATCACTTTTGCTTAGTTGCCCTGCCTTCGCGAGGCTAAGGGTGATTTCCTTTCTACCCAAAAATGTTACCCTTCCACGATGCGAGATTTGTTCTATGTTGCACCCAACCTGTACAATGCATTCTTTTGCCTTTTTCTTGTGGCGTTGCTTCACTGCAAGCACGCAGCGCTTAGCAGATTACAACTCAGAAGTTGCCGTTTCATGTTTTGGATGTACTGTGGTATCACAATGGGTTCCTTAGGATCTATGTGAGCTCCGAGAAACAGCCACTTTTAACCTAACCTAACCCTACCCTTCAATATATTTAATTGTGTATGCAACATTGTCGGTTAAAATTTGTGTAACATAAATATTTAAAAAATTATGAGATAACTAAAAAAAATTTGGTTTAATTTTAGAACCTTCTTTTCAAAATTAAAACTACGAAAAAGCTTGGGTTAACATATGTAAATGCAAAAGTATTCAACTTACCGGAACTCAGGCGTCCTTTCAGCTGCCCCTTTTCTTTCAAGCTTTCTTCTTCGACTCGAACAAAGTAAACCATAATATATCCAATAGCAAACATAAATACGACTGTTCCAATGAGTGATAACATAGCTAATATATGTTCTTCTTCTAAATTGTCAATCAGATATTCGCTTAGATATCCCAGCTTAGCTAGCCATCTGCTGATTAAAGTTTGGGCATGTTCATCAGCAAGACTCTGGAAAAACAGTTAGATATCAATATTCAAGTTGTAATAGGTCGTTTTTATATGAACACTACTTTTGCCAGGACCCGTTCGGCACCCCACAACTGAAATTATTAATACTATTTTTATTTTTTATTGAGAAGTAAAGCAATATCGAATTGTCAAATCTTACCGACTATTCTTAAGCAATTACAAAACTCTTGGTATACTATATACAAAAACTATGTCCCAAAGACTCACTACCCGTTTACGAAATCCACAAAGGAATTTGAAAATGTCATTAATTCTTAGCTACTTATAACAAATGTTTTTAAGAAGTGAGAAAATTTGAAATTATTCAAATTTTGAAACATCGACATATTATTTTTTGTCATAGAACTAACTTTATTTTTATAGAAAATAATAAATATTAAGTAAGGAAAGTCAAAATTGTCAAAACTTCTCAAAACATTTTGCTATTATTTTTATGGACACAGGTATACTATACATTCCCTTGGATTGTTTATTTTCTATTTTCATAATAAAGTGCATGTTAGAATTTCATAGTAATCACTATCGAAACTACAAATACATAATACAAGAGAATAAAGAGCGAATCCCGATTACCCCATTGTATACAAGTTTAATTCAAATATGTGTATATTTTATTTGTTCTGCTCTGTATTTGGACTTTAGTTTTGGGGCACAAATTCTCTAATGAGCCCTTTTATTGGGAAAACTTATACTGTTAAACATTGCGTAATTAATTACTTAGAGATGTTAAACAGAAAATAATGGAATATTTTACCAGTAAAAGCACTATGAGATGATTATCAAAAAAGACTGAACAGTTTAGATAAGATTATTTCAAACACTTTTTTCACAACAGCGTAGCATTAAAGTATTATTATTTAAAAAACTGTAAAATATAAACGAGGTCAAATATTTTACTGATATTTGACGTTGAAGGGGATTTAGGAAATAAGTGGGGGAAAATATTATTAGCATGATGGTATACGAAAATATTACAGAAATCTTTATCTGCTTATTTCAGCAGTGATTGAAAAAGTCATGATCATTTGGTTATAAACTATATTTCTTACAAATACTCATGTGGAATAAAAAACTATGCGGACGTTTTTAAATAAAGAATGCAGTTAACAACTGCAATGTGGATTAGAAAATATACTATATTTATTTACCTAATAACTACCACAGCGGGTTTGGTCAAAAAAGTTTTATATGTGAATGTTTCAAGCTCAAAACAAAAAAAAATGTACAGCGTTCCGTTCCATAGGGCTAAAAATGTAATCTATATACATAAAAATATAGCCTTTTTTTGTTACAATTTGGCTCAAAAACCGATAAACGGATTTCAACCAAATTTGGAAAGTATATTCGTTACACCTGTCGCTCGGACTAGGCTAACTTTTATCCTAGGTTGCGCATGAGTCGAGATATTCAGATACTCCCCGATCTAGAGGAAAGAAGGTGACGACAAAAGCGCTTTCATTACTTCGAACTTGCCTGGTTTGCAGGTTTGATGTCATGAAGGTACATATATTAAAAAGTTTATTTCCCTATGTTTTGCGTGATTTGTACATTAAGTTAAACACAGAATAATAAATATGAAGTTCCGAGCTATTTATTGTTTCAGCTGCAGTGAAAATAAATTCCCATGTTTAGTTATTCCCTTCCTTTTCTCTTCATTATTCCTGTGGCAGAAACCTGTGACGTGCCAGTATTGTCGTAATCTGGTATTCTGTCAGATAATCAGTATTTATGATCCGATATTGATGATATTAGAGAGATATGGTGTTGGTGCAATAAAAAATAAGTGTAGGAAAAATAAATGCGCTAGGCGGCGCTAGTTATTCAGAAAATCTGTTTTAGGTCCGGGTCGATGAAATTATACAGGTATAATGTGCGTGCGACGAGAAGGACGTAAACGGAAAAGGGATCCGGTGAATGACGCCAGAATAAAAATTCCCGATATTGATAATATTAGAAAAGTATGCTGCTTTATCTTTCATTATATAAGTAATCCTGTCGGATAGCATGTATTGTCTTCAGTACTTCGCGGCGGGAGTGGGTAAGCTTAGGAAAATCCTGAGGTCCTTGTTCAACCTGGCGAAGCGAGGTGTTCGAGTGTAGATATCATTTGGTGATCGCGTCTTGGCAGACCCGAAGAGATGAGCAAGATACTTTACGCGACAGTTTATACTGCATCCTTCGGCGAGTAAAACTATACAGAAGGTGCCCAAAAGGCTGCACAAATTGCCAAAACCGCGCCACTTACCTTCACCTGTAACGGTTGTGGAAGTCATGGGGAAGGCGAAAACATCCAAGGCCATTGTTCCTGATGGACTACGCATGTTGATGCTGAAAAATTTGTGCCCCACGGGAGTAGCATACCTGACGAGATTTCTCAACATGTCAAATCGGTCAACCATTCAACGATACTCGAAGGCGTTGAGACATCCACTCTCCCACAGGGTCTGAAGCTATGGACTACGAACTACCGGAGCGGTCGACATTCGTCGGTATATTTTACAGATTCAACGTCAAACCGGGGAAGGATGAAACAAAAGGTACCACGGGTGGCTTCCCTCCCCGGTTTTGTTTAATCACTATATCTCGAAGCTCCCTCAGCCACCCCAGGGAGTTTCAGTAGTATTATATGCTACCTACTGTTCGATTATGGCATCCAGCAATGCAATTGATGGCATGGGCTCGAAAATGGCAAGTTATCTACCTTGACCCAGAACTTGTTTCTTTCCCCTGTTTTCCCAGGATGCTTTCTGTCTTCTGCCCACTACCCAAACGGGCACCTGCTCGTTGAAGATCCGCCCGCCTCCGAAACACGTCAGAAGGCATCTTCCCGAAATGTCTGACGAGATTCAGTCATTCACCACCAATAGATTGGAATCTGCTGCCTACCGAGTGCTCCTAAATGACATTCACCGAGAGACAATTACCACCTTCGTCAACTCTCGCCCTGTGAATGCCGTCCTCGGGGTCAAACCACCATCCATAGCAGAGGAGGAGCTCCAGTTGTCTCGGGAATCCCGCGCCACTCTGGGTCAATTACGAACTGGATATTGTAGCAAGTTAAACTCTTATCTTTCCAAACTCAACCCAGACCTACTTAATGTATGTCCGGGATGTGATAACTATCCGGACGATACCACCCACCTTTTCACTTGCCCTTTAAAATCGACTCATCTAACATCCCTTTCCCTGTGTCCCGACCCTATCGAAACTGCGCGTTTCTTGGGCTTCCCTCTAGAAGAGTTCGATGATAACGACAATGGCTGATCCGATCTTGCAGGATCTGAGTAACCGTCACAGCAACAACAACAACAACCGACTTAGACTATCTACATCCCTCGTCCTGTTGTTACGCGATGTTCAATATTAAATGTGAAATCTTGCAGACATACGAAACACTGTACACTGTTTATACCAACCCTATCAGCATGAGAAAAGCTTGTATCCCTCTCACTTTTATTGGCAAAGGGAAATTTTTTAACACCTTAATCTTTTCTGATACAGGGCATACAAAACCATATTCAATTAAATAACCCAAAAAAATTATCTTCTTCTTTAAAATTTACATTTTGCCCCATTTATTTACAAACCAAACTTTCCCGCTTGCACCAACACCATTCGCATGTTTTCCATTCATTGCTCCGCGAACAGCCCAAACACCACAATGCCATCGACAAATACTCCATTATACCTTCGTTTGCTAACTATCTGAAAACATAATTTATAAAACGAACGAATACCGCTGGGGAGTGGCAAACCCCAAAAGGGGATTTGTTGAACTCCAAAAGCCCTTCCCTGGTTGCGAACGCTATGCACTTGCGACTTTGTTCTTCAATTTCAACGGGAAAGAAAATATTCTTCAAGTCCATGACGGTAAATACTTCACCAACAGCTTTCAGTTTTTCAATAACCTCGTATATTAGTGCCACTGGAAATCAGTCTTTCAATACTATTCAGCTTGCGAAAATCCACGCACAGCCTGTACGAACCCTCTTTTTTTGCCAACACACCTTGGCCATCGAAACTTCTCGCTGTGGCACTGATAACTGACTAGGGCGCTCCCGAAATTAAATATTGTTACCACTGTGTACCACGATGCAGAGAATAGAAGGTGACGACAAAAGCACTTCCGTGACTTCGTATTTGCCTCGTTTGAAGGTTCACGTCACAACTTTCTCTTAAAAAGTTGATTTTTCAAAGTTTTGAATGATTTTCAAAAAAAATTGAACACATAATAATGAATGTGAAGTGCCGAGCTTTGTATTTTAGCAGTTGCAGTGAAAATAAAACGCTCAAGTGCAGTTATCACCTTACTTTTCTTCTCGCTATTCCTGTGGCAGGAACCGCTGTGACGTGTACGCTGTCGGCGTTATCGTAATCTGGTTTTCTAGCATTCTCGACTGTGTATAGTACACACTTAGCCTTACTGGACAGTACAGTTGGACATTCGAGGGTTTATAATCGTTGATTAACTGCGTAACTGCCGCTTTGTGTTGCGGCTCTACAGGAACGACAGCCTGACTGTCAACCACATTGTAGACATTCCATTGGAACGGTTCTGCATTTTCTGAATACTTGGCGTCAACGCTTTTACCAATTCGTTGAGATCGCTGCTAGTTACGGTCGTTGCCATTTCTCTTTCGCCTTCGCTGAATGTGTCTGCTGTTTCTACGTTCGCTGCATCAACGTCTGCTGCTTTTACTAACGCGACAGCTATTTCTACTGATTCAAATTTTTTTATTCTATCCAGCTTTCAACATGCACACGTTCAAAGGGTTGGCCCCCATATAGTAATTAATGGTATTAATTTTTTATTTAATGTGGTTAAAATGTAGAAATTACAATGAATATTTAAAACAGAAAAAAATGCTTCGGTCTGGTTTTCACGACTACTGAACTCTAACTCTCCATCTCCTATACTGTCATGCACAACCGACGCTTAATGCTGCCACCTTACATGTATACTGCATACATATACTATATTCGCAAAATAAAAAATATGTATAAAAATCCATTGGATGGCTCTGTAGTCGAGATTTCCAGAAACTTTAATAAGCTTTGCTATTTTGGCGGATTTCCACTAAAAATTATATAGAAAAAAACTTTTGGGTCAATTTCATCTTTACTTAAGGTGGCACGACTTTTAAATTCTTCGAAGCTGCATTTTTAGCTTTAAAAAATTTTCAATAAGCGACGCAGACGATGTTGCGGACATCAACTAGTGCAATATAATAATATTAATTTGGCGCTTACATCATATAGCTTGATGTTTGGCCAAGCTTTTCCAACAATTTGTACGTCTTGATGTAGTAACACAAATTGTGGTACCTACTCTATGTATTACGCCGACTCAGAACGGCAAAGGATTTTGGTGTGAATTTCTTGCATGACAGAAATACACACGGAGGTTTGTCATTGCCTGCCGAGGGACTACCGCTAATAGAAAATACTTTTCTATAAATATCTACATTACTTGCCCACGTTGAAATTCGTAGTGTATAAGTTGTTTCTCGAAGGAGTAACAACACAAATTTCCCATCACTACCTCAACCAAATGTCCTTGAACTCCATTTCTTACATTACTCCACATTATAAAAATATTCTCCGTAAAGGGTATTAGGAGAAAACCCCAAATGAGAATGAATAAAATGAATTTTTACATCCATATTTACGCCTGCTTTGGGAGATCGGGTTTTTTTGTGGAATAATTTTTTCCTGGTTCATAACGATACAAAAATTCAAATTCAACAATTTTTAGAAATACTAAAAATGTTTAAAGTTAGAGCTTGTTATGTAGCAGCATGTTTAAGCCAGGAAAGGCATCATGCAGTCCGCTAAGTCGTCCTCGGGGTGGGTAATTTCCGGATACAGTGCTGTAAGTTACATTAACATATCGATTTACTCATGCCTGATAACACACTTCACAAAAAAAAATGCTTCATTCTGGCAAACCATGTCTATTATATGATTTCGGGGTCGCTGAATCTAAGTCCGAGGTTAGTTTTGCGCCACCACTCCAAGTTTGGACATAACCTCAAAAACCGGCTAAAAATTAAAAAACAGGTTCGTTTTTTTTTTTAGGTTATGTCCAAACTTGACGTAATGACGCAACACTGACCTCGGATTTAGATTCAGCAACCCGACCCCGAAAACATATAATAGACACGGTCTGCTCGAATGAAGCAATTTTTTTTTTGTGGAGCTGTGTAATTTTTCAGCTTAACATTTTTGTCTTCTTTATTCTTATAACTTATAGCCCTAATTATAATATTCAACCTTAAACTATGTTCACAGAGTCACCTAATTGACAATTAGGAATACTTCGGCAATCTAAGCTTTAATTCTAACCGTATTTACCACACAAAAATTAAATTAATAGTTGCAAATTAAATTTAATTGGCAGGAATTTTGTGTCGAACCAAATGCAAAAAACGAAATCCACGATTCTAATCATACAATAGTGGCAGCTGGAATCTGATGTTCCTTAAGCTAGAGTTTCACTTTCGAATAGTATGGAAAATGTATGCAAATTTTAGAAAGATTGGCATAATATTATTAGCAAATTTGATATAAGCATGTAATGAAAGTGCTGTCTTAAGCTCTGACGAAACCACCTTAGCTTTTGATATGTTATATATTGTTGCCGTATTAAATATGATACAATACAAAAGATAAAGTAAATAATTTTTACGAGTAAACGTGAATGATTTCAATAAAAAAAATCAAGTGAATTGCGTGACCGTACGTTACTGTTATTTTTATGTGAACTTAATTTTTTGTCAATAACTAGATTTCCATTTGTATATATGAACATACTTACTTACTTACTTACTTAATTGGCGCTATAGCCGCTTAAGCGATTTTGGCTGAACTTCTCCTACAATTTGTTGTGTGCGTCTTGATGTTGTAACAAAAATTGAGGGACCTACAGTTTTACGCCGAATCCGAACGGCGAATGTTTTTGTGAGAAGTTTTTTCATGGCAGAAATTCACTCGGAGGTTTGCCGTTGCCTGCCGAGTGGCGACCGCTATTAGAAAAAACTTTTTTTCTATAATTTTTGGATGTTACTTGCCCCGAGCTGGATTCGAATCTGGGACACACCGAATGAAGCGCGCACACGCTACACACACGGCTACGGCGGCCGCCACTATATGAACATATGTACATAAAAATCTAACTGCACTCTTGAAGACATTCATTTATTAGTAATTTCCATTTTGTTTCATTATAATCGATAACAGTACTTCAAAGGATTATATCAAAAGCTCCCAGAAATAATAAGTTGTATGTGCGATTTGTATTTTGATATTTACGAAACGACTAACCTTTCTTGCCTTGCTGTCTAACATGTGTTATCAAAGGTCCGCCCTTCAAAAACCAAAACAAAACAATTAAATAATAATATTTTCGATATCGTCGGTCTCTGGTCTTTTCATAATAATTTCGAGTGAGAAATAATTTATTTAGTCTTCAAATACTTTTATTTTCAGACTTATATTATACAAGTCTTATGGGACGGGACTACTTTGGGACTAGCTTGACATCAACTAATAAATTAACAGGGCAACTCTAGCAACTGTCTTTCAATTACCCACAATCTTTCGAAAGACAAAAGTCTTTTGTAAGACAAATGTCAATTCTGACAACTATCTGTCGGTGGCGCACAGAACAGTATCCTTTCGCTCCGTTGCAGTGTTTCAAAAAATCTATAGGTTGCCAAAGAATGTATACAATGCCCTCATAGCAGAACCGTTCGATACCCAGCAATGGAATATTTTGGGAGGGAATATTTAAATTTTTTGATACCAACGCATTTGAGATGATTTCTGAATTCTGAACGCTGAATTTCACAGAACCAAATATCTCCAATGCCCTCGGACCATGGTAGTGTCCCAATAGCCTTAAAGATGAAATGTTGTAATAAGGTTTAAAAAACTAAAGCACACGCAATGGTAGGTATAACTTCAAAGTAGAAAATAATGCTTAATAAAAATATAAAATAAATGACAGAAAAAAGCTACACCATTTTCAAAAAGCTTTGTACAATATTGTTATACTAAATTAATTAAAGGTTTTTCAATATTTGTATCAATCATCCCCGCTTCGGAAAAATAAATGAAACTCATTTTGGTGTTCAGCAACCCAAAATTAGTCTAAAAATACCTTTTTAACGAGGTACCACTCATTTATCAAATATTTCCAAACTAGTGTATTGGGCGGTGCCACACCAATTTTCCAATATGGGTTTTAACCCACGCCTTCTCTCTTAAACTCAATACTATATGTATGTCAAAGTGGTTTGGCGCGTATTCCTTTCTCTTGTGCAATTCTGTATATCAGCAAATTATCTTTTATAGTTACTGGAATATAGCGTTTTGTAGGTGTGGTTACTATCATTGAAATACCTTAATATATTTTCGTGTTATCCGATGCACTGATGGAATACTTACATGCCTTAATCGATTTCGTTTTTCATACTGAACATTTTTGTATGTATCTATCTAGATTTATCTCGGTTGATATATGTTCTTATAAAAACCTTTAGGTGAACAAAGTTAAACAATTTTATAATTTGTGTCGACCATGATGCACAAAACGAATAAAAACAGAGACAAAAGGGAACAGTTTTTATTTATCTTATGTGAATCCACCGCAGTAACTCTGCCCAAAGAACGTTAATTAAAAACTTGATTGGGTCAAATTAGATTCTAATATCAATCAGAGAATGTTAAATTTGTTTTGCTATTGTAAAATAAGATAAAACGAACGCTCCAACTCGGATAAAATTTCCTTTCATTGCAAAAGCAACCCTGTTAGCCTCTTTCATGAATGTTGCGATTTGCTTAGTGCTATTTAAGAACGGAAAATAGTTGTATTGGCAATTTTTAGGCTTATGTATGTGTATGTATATAAATTTCCCATGTATTTTTCTAGGGCAAATTCACAATAGCGCAGTTTTCTCACTTCCCAACACTACATCTCAAGTCGGCTCGGTTGGCTCGACTCGCATATTTTTCCGAGATAGTGTTGTTGCTTTACATGCATTTTGAGATGATTCAAGAGGTGAGAAAGGTTGGGGATAATCCACAAATCCACATATCTTATCCGCTTCCTCTAAAAAGTGTCCACCAATTACACTGGTCGACGGCCAAAATTTACCAGAGACGCCGTTATGAAATTCGTATGTAAAACCACCCCCTGATTTCGAAAATCGAGTTCTCTTTTGATTCTATGGTACCGTTTTTGAGATATTTGCAATTCACCGTTATTCGAAAAAACCAAAAAGATGGCTCCTTTAATTACGTACTTATATCTCATGAACGGGTCAAGCAATTTCAGAAAGACGATAAAATTTGCTATAAATGCATGATACATTGTTTTTTGCTCAACCAGATAGTTTTCGAGATATTAGCTTATCATTTTAGATTTTTGTTTTTTTTTATGAAAAAATATGAAAAAAATTACTCTTTGCGAGGACAGCATTCCAAATCCACAACTTTTTTCCAGATATTTTTACGTAAAGCTCTGTTTAATTAGAAAAAAGATGGGCTATCATCGAAGAAAATCGATGCAAAACTACGTAAGTTATAAACGATCAAATAAAAATACCCAGGTTGCGCAACTTCAATGTATGAATACATACATATATTAAAGGTCTAAAGTGCAAATGGGATATTATCCGGATAAACGAATAACACCATAACAATGATAATACTTTTTCTTTAAATAAATCAAATAGTACTTTTAATACTCGAATTGTTTTATGGTAGGTAGAGTGGTTGCATCGAAGGGAAGAGTGGTTGGGTTCGAAACCTGCTGTAGGCATGTAGTTATAAGCATGTATTTCCGTCACTTATGGGTACGTATGCAGGTAGATTTTCAAAATTTTAAGACACAGAAAATTTTTAAAGCCTACATCTAAAGCAGGTAGTATTTTCTTTTCCCGGCTTCGTATAAAAAGGAACTTTTCTGTCTAGGTAAGACTTGATTTTTTCAATTTTATTCTTGCTCCGAGCATAAATATGAGTTAATGCGCCTTGAAACTTCATAACATCTGCAAGGCTCGCCGGAGATAGTTCAGTTCATAAGTAAAATTCCAAAACCGTGATTTATTAAAAAAAAAAGTGAGTAAAAGGACGCGAGAATGTGAGTGTAATAACGATCCAGATATGTTCTGTTTCATGTGTGGCCAATATACTATCTAAGGCGACGACGAGTGTTCTCAGATCATATCAAAACTTTATACTCCAAGTATTTTGGCATTAAGCCCAAAAATGCTGAAAAACCATGGACACCGAACACTTTGTGTACATCGTGTCGAGTAGAATTGATTCAGTCGGAATCAGGCCATTAAATAAAATTTGAGACACCAATGATATTTGCCATTCAACAGAGTGTTATATTTGTCAAACAAAAGTACTTGGCGTTGGAAGATCAAGAAGAGTAACCTATGCTAGCGTACCTACAGTGACATTACCAGTACTACATTCAACGGCAGTTGCGGATCGAGTTCCATTGTCAACAGTAATATCTGAGTGCGGGGAATCAAGTTGTACTGAATTTCGCATGGGAAACGAGTAAAACGTTCTGTCACAAGCACAACTTAATGATTGGATAAGAGATTTGGAGCTATCCAAGGAAAAGGCCGAGATCCACACTTCTCGTATGCAACAATTTAAATTTGTGTCATCCGATGTAAAGGTGATATATTGTAGAACTCGTCACGAACCATTTTCCAAACACTATACCAAGAACGACAGTATATGCTACTGCAACGACATTCCTGGTTTATTCAAAGAGTTTGGTCAAACATATGAATCAAAAGAGTGACGATTGTTCATAGGCAGCAATAAACTGAGTTTGAAGGCTGTATTATTGCATATTGGTAACAAAAAGCCTTCTATCCCGATCGCACATGCAGTAAATACAAAGGAAACCTACGAGGAAATGCAAAAAATAGTCAAATTTATCAAATATGAAGAGAATGATTGGAAAATATGTTCTGATCTCAAAGTCGTTGCAATGCTATGCGGTCTACAAAGTGGCTACACCACGCACTGCTGCTTCCTGTGCAAGTGGGATAGCCGAGCTCGTAAGGACCACTACGTCAGAAAGGATTGGCCGGAAAGAGTCGAGTTTACCGTTGGTGTGGATAACATCAAATACACCCCTCTTGTCAAGAAAGAGAAAATCATACTTCCACCCTTACACATCAAGCTCGGTCTCATTAAAAACTTTGTTAAGGCTTTGGACAAAGAAGGCGAAGCATTCGACTATTTGAAAACAATTTTTCCAGATATTTCTCAAGCCAAGATAAAGGAAGGTATTTTTGTTGGACCACAAATAAAAAAGTTGATCAACAATAATCAATTCAAAGGACTACTCTCATCAGTTGAGGCAGCAGCGTGGGAATCCTTTGAAAAGGTCGTTGCTTATTTTCTCGGTAGACACAAAAGCCCTAACTACGAGCAGATAGTGAACGACTTAATCAATAATTATGCGAAAATGGGCAAATATTAAAGGCTTCTTAAAATTAATTTCCCAAAATTTTATAACTTGTTTACCTAACTAATATTTTCTTTCCAGGCGTAAATATGTCTTTAAAAATTCACTTTCTCCACTCACATTTCAGCTTGTTTCCGGCAAATCTTGGCGACGAAAGTGGCGAACATGGCGAAAGGTTTCATCAGCAAATGAAATTAATTGAGAATCGATATCAAAGATTCTGGGACGTCGCAATGATGGGTGATTACTGCTGGTTTCTCATAAGAGAAACCGATCCTAAACTGAATAAGCGTCAAAGTAGAACACATAATTATTTCGACTACATAGTAAAATCAAATTAAGATAAAGACTGTTAGAATATAGTATAAACATAAATAAATTTGAAAAAAAGTTAAAAATATGGGTAATTTCATTCATAAATTGAACTTTTAACTCAATAGAAACAGAGCATAGCTAGATATTTTACTCTTCTTTATACCATACATACGTTTTGAGGTATAAGTTGAAATTGCGCAACCTGGGTATTTTTATTTGATCGTTTATAACTTACGTAGTTTTGTATCGATTTTCTTCGATGATAGCCTATCTTTTTTTTATTAAACAGAGCTTTACGTAAAGAAAAAATATCTGGAAAAAAAGTTGTGGTTTTGGAATGCTGCCCTCGCAAAGAGTAATTTTTTTTCATATTTTTTCATAAAAAAAAAACAAAAATCTAAAATGATAAGCTAATATCTCGAAAACTATCTGGTTGAGCAAAAAACAATGTATCATGCATTTATAGCAAATTTTATCGTCTTTCTGAAATTGCTTGACCCGTTCATGAGATATACGTAATTAAAGGGAGCCATCTTTTTGGTTTTTTCGAATAACGGTAAATTGCAAATATCTCAAAAACGGTACCATAGAATCAAAAATGAACTCAATTTTCGAAATCAGGGGGTGATTTTACATACGAATTTCATAACGGCGTTTCTGGTAAATAGAAAAAGTTGAAATTCGTGGTCCAGTGTTATTATAAACTTCAATAACATTGATGCTTTCTTACTTACTTAATTGGCCGCTTAAGAGATTTTGGCCGAACTTCTCCTACAATGTGTGGTGTGCATCTTGATGTTGTAACACAAATTGAGGGATGTACAGTCTTGTGCCGACTTCGAATGGCAAATTATTTTGTGAGCAGTTTTTTCATGGCAGAAATACACTCGGAGGTTTGCCGTTGCCTGCCGAGGGGCGAGCGCTATTAGAAAAAATGGAAAAATGTCACGGCCGTATCCCCAAAGCCCAAACCCCGTTACTTGGATTATTTATGAAGAGAATTCTTTGGTAAGGCCTATGAGAGGGAACTACTAAAATTTGGCGGTACATTTTCTAAATGACACTATTAAACACGTACCTATACATCCGCCGACGTATGTATAATAGCCTGTCCCTTATTTTCCAAACATATCGCATACCCTCTCCATTTATTCTAAATAGTCTCATATACTCGAATCCAAAATTTTAACCCATTCGCACCATGTTAACCCTTGCCGCTGGAGGGTCAATTATCCTTTAATAAGTTCTTCAATTCATTATAATTAAAAGATTTAGGGAAATAAAAATATAATAAAAATCTTTTATTTAAGAGGGAAATTTTCTTTTTAAAGTTTCCTTTTTGCAGTCAGGATACATTTTTCTGTGGTTCTGGACGCACCTTAGTAAAAATTGTTTTTGCTCTTCCTTGGCAGTTATAAGGCCATGAAAGTCTTGAGTGAGCTTGACAGCTCTTTCAGCCACATCATTGACCGGCTTTAGATGTGAAACAACTTTTTTTGCTTTTAAATATTCCTCGACGTCATTCCATGAAGTGGGAGGATTTTGCAAAAAATTCTGTCCGATTTTAAGCACTGTAAAGGTATCTCTACTATTTTTGGTAATGAAGTCGTGTATTCCTTTATCTGGAAAAATATGCATAATATTAAAATCAATATATTTGAAACAATGCTAATTAACACTTACCTAGACACGAATTGCTTTCTTCTTCATTTCTAATAATATATCTCTTTGTGGAACAAGGTGAATCTTCTTTTTCCAAGTTGGTTACCATCTTTATTTTTGTATCAATGTCAACTTCATCATCAAACAAGGAAAAAACGGCAATTTCTGGTGTCAAGTACCAAAGGTGTTTCTCAAACTTTTCTAAGGTCGCTTTGGCTATTGCCTTATCAATGGATTCGTACTCTTTTAAAGCCTTCATGAAGCTCAAATCCTGAAAAGGAGGCTTTATTGCAGAGCTGCATAAGATCCAAGGTTTAACATATGTTGTTGTAATGAACAAGCTTAAGCTAAACAATGCTCCTTTTTCCTTTTTTTGTTACGTCAATTTGTGATTCCAGTAAGCACATTTTTATTGAATAAATCGCTCTTGCCATCCAACGAGCTTGGTGCTAGCACCGGGCGGCTTGATTTTCAATTTGTTGTCAGTATTTCCTTCTAAAAATATTACAGCTAGTTCTATTAGTTCGCGGTAATCATTTCTTGCATGTGTTTTTTTTTCAATTGAGCGAAGTAAAAATAAAGTAGGCTATTGATTTGCGGTTGTGAGAAATGTTTTTGAATTTTGGTTTGAAAGTTTTGTATTTTAGTGGCATCAATTCGGGTCCAATTATCTTTGAATTTTTTGAAAAATGTAATGTCTGGGCTAACTGTCGGTTGATTTATTTTAATTTCAAAGGCGCTTTTTAGAACAAGCTCATAAACATGATGTCGGCAGGCGAAGAATAACAATTTTCGCTCTAATTTTTGCTCAAGGCGAACACAGGCACCTTTAATAATTCCCATATTAGATGCAGTTGTATCGCAGCAGAGAATTTGTACCTTATCTTCTAAATTCCAATCGATGATTGCAGAAAAAACGGCGTTTGCTGCCTCTTTACCTGTAGAATCTTCAAGCTTTGGTACTGCGATAAGTTGTTCGTTTTCCCCATAAGTAACAACAATAGGCAGACGCTCTTCTTTGCCGCTGCATATATTTATGGAAGGCAACAATTTTCCATCCCAGTGTACTGTAACAACTTCAGGAGCTTTATTTTGGAAATCTCTCAATATAGCTGCCGCACGTTCTTCTCTTTTCTTAGCTCTGATTCTATGGATGGTTGATTTATTTATGGGGAATTCATCGATATTGTGACCAAGTGCTTCCACTGTGGCTTGAATTATGTACACAGAATCTCGAATGCTCAATTGACACCTATTTAATGTCATCACAAGCTTTGGGGCAATGAAGTCCATCGTTCCACGTTTGATCTCATTATCAGAAGCACCTGAAACATTGAAAACATCAGGCGAAAGATTGTCATTAGAATTTTCACTTTGGCTTTCAAATGAGTCGTCGGTTGAAACGGTATTGCAATCTAAAGGACTGGACTCCAAAACTGATTTCAATCGCCTTTGCTCTTCAGCTAAAATTCTTATCCGTGTTCGTTCCTCTCTTTGAGTTAGTTTATTGTCCACACCAGCTAGATGGCCTGGACGACCATTTTCGCGCTGCCGTAACAAAAAGATCCTATCGTCTTCAATTTTAATCATTGACAGGGCGTCCGCATGCGCAACATCAAACAAATTTTCCAAATTGTTTTTGAATTTATCTTCACGTTGTTTAAACGCTTCTGTGGTCCTCTTTAAACATTTTTGGAGTTCTCTCCAAATATTATAATAATCCATCATTTTTTTAACACAATTTGTTAACGCTCTTGTTGGTATTCTTGCTTTTTCCCAATAAATCAAGCACTCGCGTATAACCAAACTTGCACTTTCAGCTACTGTTTTTTTTACCTCGCGAGTGTTGAAAAATAGTACAGCGAGCATTTGTTTGTTTGATGGTAGTTTTGTTCCCATTAATTGATGGCAAACCTTACCCACCAAGTAAATTTCCTTATCACCACTACGTCATTTTGCGGACATATTAAAAATACACGTGTATTACTTGCAAATCTTCTTACTTAAATGATATTATTCTATTCTATTCTTACAATAAATTTTTTGCGCAACTAATAAGAATAACGGCGATTTTTCACATACGTCTAGGTTTGCTGTCGAGCCGAAAGTTTTGTCTTGCAGAGTACTTTTTGTGTTGTTGTAGTTATTGCTTTTTTGTCTTTGATTGAAACGACAAATATATTACTAAGAAAATTCACATTTTGGCTTTGCATAAAATCCCGCAGTCAACATTAATGATGTTTGACATGCCTTCTGTTTGGGAACGCGATATTTGAATATTTTTTTCAATATGAATTGAAGCATTTATTAAAGGAAAATCGACCCCACATACTATTTTCGTGAAATAAATACATTTTATAAGTTTAAATAAGAAGATGCTTGATGATATTAGCTAAAATAACAAATTTTCCCATATATGACCGAAAAGGTATCTTTGACCCCCCAGCGGCAAGGGTTAACATGGTGCGAAAGGGTTAAAATTTTGGATTCGGATATGAGACTATTTAGAATAAATGTAGAGGGTATGCGTATCGGTTTTTGGAAAAAAAACACATAAGGGACAGCCTAATGTATAAGCATTAGAGTTAAGTCCGTTTGGAGAGCTTGACCTGTGTGTAAAATGTCGTTCGGACAAACTTCATTTGACGAATTACTCGAAGCATTGAAAGCTACCCTCAACTTCGTTGACGTGCTTTCAGTCTTAAAAACTGCATGATGGAGGAGGGAGAAATGACCAGGAAAATGTTTGAACTGTGGAGGTCGGACCCTTTCCATATGATCTAGTTCTAAATATTATTTAACCACTTTGTCATTGTCATTTTTCAGCATTGGATTTTTTAAAAACCTACCTTCATTTCGAATATATTGCTGTAATGCAATTGGTCGCGATGTTCCTAGCTTTAAATCCGATTAGTATAGATTTTTGAACGGTAATGACACCATGTATCTCCCCTCCGAATTACGAGTGGTGGTTTTGAGGTACAACACTTCACAAAACGAGTTCTTAGCTGGTTGAAACCTCTTTTTGGGGATTTCCTCTAACTCCCAGAACTTCAGTAATTGGGAGTCCAACTAAATTTTCTCTCCCAATGATTAGATTGAGTGTTGGAACATACTCTATATAGCAAAAAGTGATGTCTATTATTGCACGTAGTGCACGAAAACTTTTTACAATCTTTGATAGGATGACCTTTCGACAAGCAGTTCAGACAGCAGTTATGTTTTTCTAATTTGTGCGTACCTATCATTAACAGAAAGAGTCATAAACTTTTTGCATAATCGCAAGTGATGCAATATGCTTGTGCTACATTGGTTGCATGTGACAGTTTTTTCTGCCCTACTGTTTGTGTGGATGTGAGCTCATTTGTTCTTGGTAAGAAAAGGTTGGCGACGGCGACCGTTTTACATGCACTATCGATTCCAAGGTCAGTGAGGCAAACTGGTTTAGCAAGGGGTAATATTTCGTCGTATGGTGGCACTTTTGTGGTCACACAATGGACTCCTACCTACATACATACCTACCTAATAACATGAATTTTTTGTACCATTATTTCTTCCTTTTTTTGCTTGAATTATTCATTTTAAAGGCTTACACGACAACAACAGGTTTTTAATTTAATTTTTACAGTTCTTTTCGTCAGTTTAAGTCGTTTTCGTGACTAATCATTTTTGCTACGTTTTCATAAGCAACAATCAGTTGTAACCGAATAGCTATCGGTAAAGAACCAAATTCATATTAGGGAATACAAATACGCGAATAAACGACTGTTTTGACAAGATGAACGCTCGTTTCGAGGTACAGAATCTGGTTGTGCATCTGCTTTACTAAATAAATTGGACATGGATGTGTTTGAAATTAAAGAATCTGGAGCTATTAACCATAAATTAAAGTCACAAATATTAGTGAGGAATATACTGAAGCAACAGAAAAATGAAAGCCCAGGATGTACTTTTAGTGCAATTGTTCATATTGAGTATGAGAAGTAATCCGAGGTGTTAAAATATGTCAAACTAAACATTGGATGGGACCAATGTGGAATATCAATCAATCAATAACTGGCGCTATAACCGCCTAGGCGATTTTTGGCCGATTCTAGGAAAGCACGCCAGTCATCCTCTTGTTCGTTTGCTAACTGGCGCCGACTGGAGTAACAAGTCCTCCACCTGGTATTTCCAACGTAGAACAGGTCCTTCTCTTCCTCTGCTATCACCAGCCGGTGACGCGTCGAATGCATTCGGTGGTGGATCATTTTCTGTCATACGTACAACTTGACCTAGCCAACGTACCCGCTGAACCTTAATTTGTCACTGTCGTTATAAAACTCATACAACTCATCGTTCCACCGTCTGCAGTCAATGTCCAAAAACTTTCGGAGAATCTCTCGCTCGAATACTTCAAGGGCCGTCTCAACTGATGTTGGTAGCTTCTGCACGATACAATAGCACGAGCGTGACGAGAGACTTATTTAGCGTACTTTTCGTTCATCGAGAGAAGGCTTTACTTTTCATTTGGCTACTCAGGACAAACTAGCACTTATTGGCAATAAAGGTTCTTCGTTGGATTTCGAGGCTGATATTATTGGTGGTGTTAATTATAGTTCCTAGATAAACAAAGTCCTCTACTTTGTCAAAATTGTTACTGTCGACAGTGACGCTGGACCACGGAGAGGTCCTTTCCAATTCTGACTGACTGGTGGTGTTGCACCGCTTCAGTTTACATAGCCGTGTTAGATTTGCAAGGATACCGAATTCAGACATCGTGGCTGATGTAATTCAACTAGTGTGCGCCGATCCTTTCTTCACGTTGGTGATTTTTAATAGCTACTTAGGATCTTTGTACGGACAGTGCAGGGCATCTTAGTTAAATATGGTCCACTGAAGTGCCCTTCAAGGTGAAGAGGGCTACTATTTTATAATATGTAAACGAAGTTTCTAATATGGTTACAGTGATCTTTAGAAGTATGTTTTCTATCGAAAAATATGCCAAGTAATGTTAAATTATCTGCAGGGACCCTTATGAAACAAATTTGCATTTAATCATTATTTTAAGATTTTAACATTTTCGTTCAATATTAATAAAAAATTCTGAGTATTATTTGTGTGATAATTTTTACATATTTACATATTTGATAAAAAATACAAATATTTTACATTTAATTTTTTCGCTCTGAAATATGTAATGATTATTTTTTGCATTGCTATTTTTTGATAAAAGTAATCTTCATATTATCAGTCCAATTTTTTTCACATATATATATGTACATATATTATTTCATTTAAAGGCGTAAACCCAAACGAATTTAATACACACATTTCTATGTAATAAGGTGTGCACATGCGAATACTTGTATATATGTACTTGAGTACATTTGTATGAACATATGTATCTATGTATAAGTATTTACGGATTGGCACTTACTTAGACGGTAGGAGGTTTAATAAGGGTTCAAGTCACACACCGACGATTTTTGGGGGTTTCGCTTTCGATGCTTCCTCCTCGTTAAATATATATATATATATTTATACATTGGCGCACCCAAGGGGGGCCTGAGTTTTGGGGTTCAAACCCCTACCAAGTTTCGGCGTTGTGCCTGTGCATCTCCAGTGTCATTTTTCGTTCTGTTCAGTGAACGGAATTTGTTGCGCATTAATATGATGTTGTTATTAACAGGCAGGGGCGCACAGAGGCATTCCTGGACCCGGGACAAAAAAATGTGGGGCCCCCCTTGCAGGAGTTTTTTTATACCCATGTTACATTTGATAATAAGATAATATATATTTATTATAAAAATGTTTTATACAAGTCATATGATTTACATAAATTTTAATCAATGTGTTAACAATTTTCAGCCGCTTCTCTGATTATAGCATTGCTCAGTTTGACAATGAGATGTTTTTCAATATATCGCTATAACGAGTCGACTAGTCAGGCCGTCTATTTTTAATCAAAAAAAATATTTTCGTAACCGCATGTGCATTTGAGATTAAGGAGCTCCAAAGCAGAGAAAGATTCCCACTTCATGATGTTCCTCATCTTTTGTAACAGACGAATTTCTTCACGTAGCTCAGCTTCGAACAAATCATCTGGATATGCAGTTTTCAAATTACTAGCAGCGACCATAGAAGCATAGAGATCAGAGTCAGTCATACCTCTAGCGTTTTCTTGTAGCTCGCTGGAATTACACAGTGCTTCGAGAATTGGAGTGAACAGTGCCGACAATTCCGTTATTCTTGAATGCAGCGCACTAAGCTCAGTCAATAAAAGATCTATAGGTGGATAGAAAACTTGGACCTTAAATCGCTCTGCAGGGCTTTCGAACACGTACTCTGCACTCGAGGTTATTATTTTATTTATTTATTTGTTACAGTCTTGCGACTTAAAAGGTTCATCTTGTATAAATATATAAACATATGTATAATATATTATCTTACGTTATCTTACATAATATGTATTTAATTATTACAAACTCATTAAACATAGATTTATTTATTTTTATTTATTTATTTATTTTTACGGCTTTTTAGGCCTAAAACTTACAACTATACAATAATTTACTTCCTTTTTTTCTAAATTTGTACACATTAAAAGAACTAACTGTATACAAAATTCATTAAAAGTACAATTTTAAAATATTATTTATAATGCATAAGTTATATTTGCATAAATTTAAATGCTCATTTGGCGCCGACTTTTAGGGCCTGCTGAGACTGACGAGGTAGCAATACGGACAAAGTGGCCATCAGTACACATCGTGTTACTCTTGGATCAGCTCCTTTCAGTGGACAGTGCTAGTCTCAATTTAGATAACGTGGTACTCGGCTTTGTTCATAACAGTGGACAGTGATAGTCTCACTTCAATATCTTTTTTAATGTCAAAGCGCTATGGTGGACAGTGCTAGTCTCAATTTAGATAACATGGTACTCGGCTTTGTTCATAACAGTGGACAGTGATAGTCTCACTTCAATATCTTTTTTTAATGTAAGTATTTCTAAATTATATAGTTATATACTAATGTATTTATTTAATTTAATATTATTATTATTTATTTTATTTTTATTAGGACGGATGGAAAGGCCTAGTTTCCATTCCATACGTATTTTTCGAATAGGCAATGATTTACAGTGATCCAATAGCAGTCTCTTGAACATGACAATGTTATCACAGTTTTTTATTTGTGATGGTAACTCATTGAAGCATTTTAGACCTTTATAGAATATATTTTTCTTATCTACTTCTGTTCTATAGAACGGGAGTCTAAACCTATTATTCTCTCGAAGTATGTATGTATGAGTCTCGTTAATATATCGGAGATTATCACTCAGATAATCTGGGAGTCTACCCTTTTTAATGTTAAACACGAATTTCATAGCATGATAAAACACTTGCTGTTTTATACTCAGCCAACTCATATCCGCGATCATATCCCGGGTGGGTGTATCGTAACGCTTGTTTAAGATAAAACGCATAGCTCTGTTTTGCATTTTTTGCAATTTATCAATATGTGTGTCGCTCGCAACGAAGAAGATCGTAGAACAATATATAAAATGAGGTTCCACTATTGATCTATAGACTAAGCTTTTATATCTCCTTCCCAGATATTTACATGACCTTTTCATGAAACCAATCTTTTTTGCAATTTTTCCGACTATATATTCGACATGCTCATCAAACTTTAGTTTATTATCAATGTACATATATACCTAAGTATTTAATGAGTTTGACTTCCTCAATTCTTTAATTTTTGATTTTTAAATAGTAGCATGTGGATCTAAGATCAATTGCCCTAGTTAAGACCATAAACTGTGTTTTTTTCACATTTACTTTGAGTTTATTTAAACACAGCCATTTATATAAAACATCCAGGTCCTCTTGCATCTTAGCTATCGCATTCGGTAAGTTTCTATCGCTGATCGTTAACAGTGTATCATCTGCAAACAGTTTTATTTTAGAGTATTTCAGTACTGTATTTATATCATTTATATATATATTGAAAAGTATTGGTGCTAACACCGACCCCTGAGGTAACCCAATATTGACTGCCACTTTTTTAGAAATAGTTGACTCGATCAAAGGTTGTTGCATCCGGTTTGTAAGAAAGCTTCTAAACCACGCAAGCTCATTGTTTTTTATACCAATAAGCTCTACTTTTCTCAACATGATATCCCTATCAATAGTCTCGAAGGCTCTTTTAAGATCAATAAACACGGCCACCACATTCATCTTTGAGTTAAGATCTTCCTTCCACTGGGATAGTACTAAGTTTACTGCAGTCTCACATGAATGCTTAGCTCTGAAGCCTGATTGCTCGCTTATAAAAATTTTATTACTTTCAATGTGGTATAGTAACTGATTTTTGACCACAGTTTCCAAGATTTTTTCCATGCAAGGCAGTATATTTATTGGTCTTAGCTCCTCTGATTTTATAGCGTTTTTTACTTTTTTTATCGGGACTATAGTAGCGGTTTTCCACTCTATCGGAACTGTTCCTAACTCAAGACTTTTATTGATTAGGGACGCATAAAAATATCCCATGTATTCTACTGAATCCTTTATAACACCCTCTGATAGTAATTTTTTCCCACCAATTTTTGTCTTAAATTTCCTAACAATTTGTGTAATAACTTCAGTATCGACCAACTCAAATTTAAATGGAGATAATGGGTGCGCCTGCTGGTTAAAGTCAAATACGATGTTGTCTATGTTTCTATTTATTTCTACAATGCTGTCCACAAAGAAATCGTTAAGATTCTCGGCAATTTCCACGCTGTGTTTGAAAATTTTGCCGTTAATTAGAACTTCTGTAACTTCTTCTTTGTGATTTGTATTGTTGACCACACTTTTCAAATATTTCCACATTAATCGACTATCTCCTCTATTTACTTAGTTCAACTTTCTTTTCTAGATATTGTATTTTTTTAATTTTAATACTTTTTTTGTACTCCTTTTTTAATAAGTTGTATTCTGCCCATTCTCCTGTAAGGATTGCCTTTCTGTATAACCTAAATTTCTCCTTGTTTGTTTCCACTAATTGCCGATCGTACCATTTATTTCTAATCCTAATGTGGGTTTGTTTCTTGCAAGTTAATTGATTCATAACTGACAATAAGCATTGGTTAATATGATCCAATAACTCATCCATATCAAAGCTATCCAAGTTCACAAAGTTACATTGTCTCAGTAGCATTAGCAAGTTATCAGGGCAATACCTATCCCAAGATGTTACTTCCACCAGTTTTTTTAACGGAGGCAGATTATTTATATTAACTCGGAACATTATAGTTTCATGGTCTGATATTCTCAGATCCTCCCTTTTTTCACACACAACTTCCTTGCTATTAGAGTACAATAAGTCAATTAGTGTCTTAGAATATTCCGTAACCCGCGTATCAAAGTCAACCAGTTGTTTCATCGCCTGGTGTGCGAAAATCTCATTGAGTTTCTTGCTATATGTTGATACTACTTTTAAGTTTATATTAAAATCCCCAATTACAATAGTATTAACCAGATTATTGCATATTTCAGATAGAACGGTATCCATATAGTTCAGAAACTCTGCGTCACTAGTGCTTGGTGAGTGGTAAACCACACAGAATTGCCACTTAGTTTCGCAATTTCTCAGCTGTATGACTATACACCACATATTTTTGTTAACAGATTTATTTAATTCGATTTTAAACTCGATTGTGTCTCGTATTACTATGATCACACCGCCTGTATGTCTACTGTGAGAATCACTCCTAACTAACCGATAAGCTGGAAAGTTAATTTCTGAGTCATTTATTTCATCTGTTACACAAGTTTCAGAGCACAGAACTATATCTGGATTAACAGTCTCAACAAGTCTTTCGAGTTCAGCTTTGTTGGCTAATAAACTGTTAATATTGAGATATACACATTCTAACGAGTTGTGACGTTTTTTATTCGTTTTTAATTGCTAACATCCTACTCTTTGTTTCACTAATTTTAATTTTCTAATATAAACGTGACAATCACGGCTAAAAATGCTATGTTCCACATTTAAGTTTAATCCTAATTCTTTATTGGCATCGCAACAATTCCCGCATACTAGCTTTGGATTACTCTCGGTGCATTCATCCGATTTGTGTTCACCCATACATTTACTACACCTTAATTTTTTATTGCATTGGTTAGCACTTTGGTTGAAACCTAAACATTTATAGCACCTTTTCACTGACTGTCCATCATAAACTGGACAGCGATCCCATCCAATATTTATTCTCTTTGCTTCTAATATCTGCAAAAAAAATATATGCTGTACTTCTATTAAAGCATTAAAAGCATTGCCTCTTTTCGAGTTATATATTTTGATGCATTTTAGATTAGCATCGTTCAAAAAGCTATTCTGGGCTTTTATTTTATTGATTACATCTGTTTCCGTGTACTCAGCATTCATGTGTCACCAAGATTTTTGGGTTATTCACTTTTGGCTCAGTGACATTATATAATTCTTTATTCAGATTATTAGTTAAGGCCTCTTTTATTTTGTTTTTGTCTGTTACACTATTGGCGCTAATTACTACAGCTCCATTCTGCTTATTGGACACTCTATCAATTTTCATACCCGATGCATCCACTTTATTTAGGTCCACCCTAGTTTTCTCAACTGCTTGTTTGCTTTTTGGTTTAATAATGAGAGGAGGAACACCCTTCAATGCGTTAGCGTACGATACACCCACACCGCTTTGTATTTTCTCTTTGGTTTGTACGGCTACTCTTTTAACTTCACTAATTATTTCATTCTTTTGCTTGCAAAGCTCGCTAGTAGAGGTGTCGACACTTGCCATTTGCTCTTTGTTGGTTTTGCATAAACCCTCTACTCTCTTTATCAATTCTAACTTTTCAATGTTTGTTTTTTTTTAATATTATCCATTAACATTCTAATCTCCCTATTATGTTCTTGTAACATCTTCTCTATATCACTTTTTTGCTCTTTTATATTTATTTTGTTGGACTCAGCTATACTCATCATTTGTTTGAGCGCATCATCAACATTAGAAATATATGTCATGCAGTCATCACACATGAACCGCAAAAACCGACAGGTAGCCAAACCTTGCAGACAGTAGTCGTCTATGCCTGCGCATGCAATATTTTTGTGGTACATTCTCCCACACACACCCTCACATCGCACACCCGGCTCTCCTCTGATGCCTTTTCGGCATCTCCCGCACTCCGACTTTCTCTCACTTGCCGATCAACCGCTACGTTTGATTTAAACGAACAGCAATCAGTTAATTTGAAGAATTATATTGTTTATGTGGTTTTTTTTTTCCTTTTTTAATTTCAGCTTCGCGCCAGTTAAAATGTTTACATACAAATTCAGTTCACCATTCTAGACATTTTCCAAATGTGAACAAATATACCTTTGCACGATAATATATTATTATGAATACTTTACGCTGAGCGATTTAAAACACGTCCGTCTGCTATGAGATTTACTAAATATCGCTTTCTTTTTCGAATGCGAGAGTGACTTCCTTTGAACTCTGTTTCGACCTGAAGGCGTTGTTTATAGATACAAATTGAAAAAAAACAGTGCCGTTACAAAAAAGGCAGAAAAAATATTTCCTGTTTTCGCAACCATTCACAGTAACGTGCCGGTCTTGATCAGCACGGAAGAAGTACGGCCCAATGAAGCCGCCGGCCCATAAACCGCACCAAACCGTAATTTTTTCGGGATGCAATTTTGACTAATGGAGTAGGTGTGGATTGCTGCCTGTCCAATAACGAATATTTTGCTTATTGACGGAGCCATTCAGCCAGAAATGACGACTACTATAAATTGGACGTAGCGCTCTTAAAGTTGAGGCCATTGACTCCGAATTTCGGTAGTAAGTTTTAATAATTTCGACTCGTTATTGGATCATATATCTTTCCATGATGAACTGGCAAACCTTACTGAAGAGAAATATCAAAAGAGCGGGGAAAAATATGGCGTCGTTTGCTGTCACTATCGGTCTACTTTTGTAGAGTCCCTATTGAAAAACCCTTTACTAGTTGTCTTAGTGCTGCTTTTTTGTGTTGCGGTGGATGGGTCGATGTGTTATGTATTATGTTGTCTGTCTGCCACCATTCCGGTGAATAAAGACCCGTAAAGTCAATGTTCAACCAAATTTACAAGGTTTATTATTTTACTATAGTTACTTTAAATAATTGTGAGAAATATTTCGTTTACAAACAGAAGTAAGAAATTTGTATTTTTCCAAAGTTTAATTTCCAATTGGGATGCTTTAGGAGCTTTTCGGTCGGTAATATCTTAAAAGCAAACAAAAAGTTTCTTTTTTTCTCCTACGCGTTTCGGCGTCTTCCGCGCCTTCATCAGGGAGTCTGCATTTTATTGTACATAAAACATAAAAATAAGTGTTAACAAAATAACAATATTTTTGCTTACAACAATAATTGCACTTACATTTTTAATTACATTGAAAATAGTAACAACATCAAAACAAACAAAAATATAAAAACAAAAATAAAAATAAAACTCCACATATTGAATTACACACTACTTTTTTGTCTCTCTGTTTACCCATCACTCGTTATTGCTGTTCTGTATGCGCAGTTTATATTGTCTACGTCCTCCTTAAAATTCATAGTGTGTCGTATTTGTTGTTGTATTATCAGCCCTTCTAATGTTAATCTTGTCCTCTCTTTTTTCTCCACGTCTAATATTTTTGTATTTTCGAAATCGGCTGAGTGTACGCTATTCGTTAAATGTTGTGCCAATGCTGCTGTTGTCTTTTTGTTCTTCTCGTCCGTTTTATGTTCGCTAATTCGAATTCCGAGTGATCGCTTTGTAGTGCCTATGTATACTTTATCGCAATTTTCACCCAATTTACCATTGCACTTGATTTCATAAACTACGTTGTGTTGTTGTTCCTTGCTGATTCTGTCTTTAGTTTTGGTAAACACCGAGTTTAGCGTGCGATAGGTTTTATGCTCAAAGCATATTTTGTCTGTCTGTGTACTTCTGCTTATTGTTTTTTTTTGTACGTTAGTCCTGGTATGTATGCGATACCAGTGTATTTTTTGTTTTCGTTTTTGTTTGTGGTTACAATATTTGTGTGCGCCAATGCCCTTTTGTTGTTTGCAGTTGCTAACAGACTCTCTATTGTTGCATTAGGGTATCCATTTTTGTACAATATTTTTTTAATTTTCTTGGTGTTCTCCTTTTTGAATTCATGGTCACTTAAATCGTATATTTGATTTATTAAATTGATAGCTGTGCTTCTTTTTTGCATCCACGGGTGGTTTGAATGATAATTAATCATCCTTGACGATGCTATCGATTTTGCATACCAGTTCGTTGTGATTTTATTGTCAATTCGGTGTATTTCCATGTCTAGGAAGGCTAACTTTTTCCCGTGTTCTGTTTCCGTAGTGAAATTTATTTTAGTATGTTGTGCGTTTAGTGTTTTTAGTATGTCTTCCACGTTCTTGATCTTCTTCTTCTTCTTAATTGGCGCTATAACCGCCTAGGCGATTTTGGCCGATTTCAATATTGCACGCCAGCCGCTCCTCTGCTTTGCTGCCTGGCGCCAGTTAGATATCCCAAGTGTAGTCAAGTCCTTCTCCACCTGGTCTTTCCAACGTAGAGGAGGCCTTCCTCTTCCTCTGCTACCACCAGCGGGTACCGCGTCGAATACTTTCAGGGCTGGATCATTTTCTTCCATACGTACCACATGGCCTAGCCAGCGTAGCCGCTGAATCTTAATTCGCTGAACTATGTCTATGTCGCGGTACAGCTCATACAACTCATCGTTCCATCGTCTGCGGTATTCGCCATCGCAAAGACGTAAAGGACCAAAAATCTTTCGGAGAATCTTTCTCTCGAACACTCCAAGCGCCATCTCATCCGATGTTGATAGGGTCCATGCTTCTGCGCCGTACATTAGCACGGGCATGATGAGGGACTTATAGAGCGTGGTTTTCGTTCGTCGAGAGAGGGCTTTACTGTTCATTTGCCTACTCAGCCCAAAGTAGCACTTGTTGGCAAGAGAGATTCTTCGTTGGATTTCAAGGCTGACATTATTGTTGGTGTTGATGCTGGTTCCAAGATAAACAAAGTCCTCTACTTTGTCAAAATTGTAACTGTCAACAGTGATGCGGGAGCCAAGGCGCGAATGCGCTGACTGTTTATTTGATGACAGGAGGTACTTCGTTTTGTCCTCGTTCACCTCCAGACCCATTCGCTTCGCTTCCTTGTCCAGCTTTGAAAAGGCAGAACTAACGGCGCGGTTGTTGAGGCCAATGATATCGATGTCATCGGCATACGCCAGCAGTTGCACACTCTTATAAAAGATGGTACCTGACCGGTTTAATTCTGCAGCTCGAATTATCTTTTCTAGCATAATGTTAAAGAAGTCACACGATAGGGAGTCACCCTGTCTGAAACCTCGTTTGGTATCAAACGGCTCGGAGAGGTCCTTCCCAACTCTGACTGAGCTGGTGGTGTTGCTCAGTGTCATTTTACATAGCCGTATTAGTTTTGCAGGGATACCAAAGTCAGACATCGCGGCATATAGGCAACTTCTTCTCGTGCTGTCGAAAGCTGATTTAAAGTCGACAAATAGATGGTGTGTGTCGATCCTCTTCTCACGGGTCTTTTCCAATATTTGGCGTATCGTGAATATCTGGTCGATGGTAGATTTACCAGGTCTAAAGCCACACTGATAAGGTCCAATCAGTTCGTTGACGGTTGGCTTTAGTCTTTCACACAATACACTCGATAGAACCTTATACGAAATGTTAAGAAGGCTGATCCCGCGGTAGTTGGCGCATATTGCAGGATCACCCTTCTTGTGGATTGGGCAGAGTACACTTAAATTCCAATCGGCGGGCATGCATTCGTCCGACCATATTCTGCAAATAAGCTGGTGCATGCACCTTACCAGCTCCTCGCCACCATACTTGAATAGCTCAGCTGGTAATCCATCAGCTCCAGCGGCTTTGTTGTTCCGTAGCCGCATAATTGCTATTCGAACTTCATCGAGGTCGGGTGACGGGATGTTAATGCCGTCATCAGCGATTTGGGGTTCGGGATCTTCATCTTCTCCGGCGACGCTTTCGCTGTCACCATTTAGCAGAGTGGAGAAGTGTTCCCTCCACAATCTAAGTGCGCTTTGGACATCAGTCACCAGATCGCCGTTCTTGTTCTTACAGGAATTCGCCCCGGTCTTAAAACCTTCCGTAAGTCGCCGCACCTTTTGGTAAAATTTTCGGGCGCTTTTCATGTCGGCTAGCATCTCAAGCTCTTCACACTCACGTATTTCGGCCTCTCTCTTCTTTCTACGGATGATACGTCTCTCTTCCTTTCTCAACTCCCGGTAGCGTTCCCATACAGCTCGCGTTGCGCCCGATCGCAGCGTGGCCCTGTAGGCAGCATCTTTATTTTCCGAAGCGGCGCGGCATTCCTCATCATACCAGTCATTTTTTCGGGTTCGCTGAAAGCCAACGACTTCTTCAGCGGCGGTACGCAGTGATCGAGAAATGTGCTCCCAGTGCTCGCAAATTCCGGTTTCTTGAGAAGTGCTCTCAGTGAGCAGGTGTGAGAGTCGAGTGGTGAAGTTTGCAGCTGTCTGTTGCGATTGCAGCTTTCCGACGTCAAGCTTTCGCTGTGTATTTACACGCACGTTTTTTGATGCACAGAGGCGTATGCGCATCTTGGCTGCGACAAGATAATGATCCGAGTCGATGTTCGGTCCTCGGAGTGTACGTACGTCTAATATACTGGAAGCATGCCTTCCGTCTATCGCAATATGATCGATTTGGTTTCGCGTTTTTCGATCTGGAGACAGCCACGTAGCCAAGTGTATTTTTTTATGCTGAAACCTGGTGCTGCAGACCACCATGTTTCGGGCCCCGGCAAAGTCGATCAGTCTCAGTCCGTTGGCGGAGGTTTCATCGTGGAGACTGAATTTTCCGACAGTGTGACCAAAGATCCCTTCCTTTCCCACCCTGGCATTGAAGTCACCAAGCACGATTTTGATATCGTGACGGGGGCAGCGCTCGTAAGTGCGTTCTAAGCGCTCGTAGAAGTGATCCTTGATCACATCGTCCTTCTCTTCTGTCGGTGCGTGGGCACAAATCAGCGAGATGTTGAAAAATCTCGCTTTGATGCGAATCGTGGCGAGACGCTCGTCCACTGGAGTGAACGACAGTACTTGGCGACGAAGGCTCTCTCCCACCACAAATCCAACACCGAACTTGCGCTCCTTTACATGGCAGCTGTAGTAGATGTCGCAAGGCCCAACGGTTTTCTTGCCTTGCCCCGTCCATTTCATTTCTTGGATGGCGGTGATGTCAGCCCTTACTCTTACGAGGACATCAGCCAGCCGGGCAGCGGCACCTTCCCCATTAAGGGTTCGGACATTCCAGGTGCATGCCCTTAAATCGTAGTCCTTAAAACATTGCTTGTGGTCGTCATCAAAAAAGGGAGATCTCATCGGAGGCACATTGAAATTTTTCATTGGGTATAGTTTTTTACGTGGCGGGTCCCAAGCCCAGCGCACAACCAAATACTGGAGGGTTTTTTGTTTTTGAAGACACATTTATATAGCGAGCCGCTTGCTCCAAGTCAGACGCCCGCTTGCAGCCGCACCTCCTGGTGAACAGACGCTGCTGACTTCAGTGAGCCCTTAAACCGAATATGTCGGAGTGGCCCCACTGAAGCTCCCTCTCTTTCTGCCGTGACCCAAGGCTCCACACGGGTTGGTTACCATATCTCACACAAGGGTTGCTCACGTTGCCCAGAGTGCGCGACGAGGACGCAAGAGTAGGGATTGAGTGTAGCAACTCATCTGTAACTGCAGGCCCAGAAGAGTTACCACACCCCATTGCACTCCCCTTGATCTTAACAATAGCGAATATATCATCTACATATTTGTTAATGTATTTGATATATATGTCCTTTAGTTTAAGTTCAGCGATGCTGTCATCCATCATTTTGTCTAATACAAGGTCAGCTACGGTGGGTGACAGTGGGTTGCCCATTGGCATTCCTTGTATCTGTTGATAGTGGGTGTCGTCATAGGTGAAATAGTTATTTTCCCGTAGGCAGGATTGTAGTTTTGTCAAAAATTGTTTCTTAGTGAGAGTGGTATGTTCTTCGAGGATGGTCCAATGTTGCATAATCGTGTGTATTGCTAGTTGTATCGGTATATTCGTGAATAGCGACACCACGTCAAATGAAATAAGAATTTCATCCTCTTCTATCGTTATGTGTTGTAATCTTTCTTTGAGTTGGAAAGAATTGTTGATATTGTAGTCCTTCGAAATTATCTGCCTCAGTATTTTTCCAATATTTTTCGAAAGATTGTAGCACGGTACACCAATTGAAGAGCAAATTGGTCTGAGAGGGGAGTTTTCCTTGTGTATTTTCGGAAGGCCATATAGTCTTGGTGCTGTAGCTGCATTGCATGTCAAGTAGTATTTAAGTTTTGCATCAATTTTCTTTTGTTTGTAGATGTCATTAACTATGGCGTTGTTTTTTCTCTGTAGCTTTTGTGTTGGGTCAATACGGATGGTTTAATATGTAGTTTTGTCGCTTAGAAGATCCTTCATTTTTTGTCTGTATTCCACCTTGTTCATCATCGCCGTTTTGTTACCTTTATCTGCGTTCGTTATTATTATTTGGTTTTTTTGTTGTGCGATAAACTTTTTAGTGTCTTCGTAAACTCTCAATATAAATTTGTCTTTTGGGGAATTCTCAAGTTTATTTTTATAATTATTAATTTTAGTCGAAATTTTACATCTCGTAGTGTGTTTGTCTTTTTCGTCTTCCTAGACATGGAAATACACCGAATCGACAATAAAATCACTACGAACTGGTATGCAAAATCGATAGCATCGTCAAGGATGATTAATTATCATTCAAACCACCCGTGGACGCAGAAAATGAACACAGCTATCAATTTAATAAATCAAATATACGATTTAAGTGACCAAGATTTGAAAAAAGAGAACACCAAGAAAATTAAAAATATATTGTACAAAAATGGATACCCTAATGCAACAATAGAGAATCTGTTAGCAACTGCAAACAACAAAAGGGCATTGGCGCACACAAATATTGTAACCACAAATAAAAACGAAAACAAAAAATACACAGGTATCGCATACATACAATAAGCAGAAGTATACAGACAGACAAAATATGCTTTGAACATAAAACCTATCGCACGCTAAACTCGGTGTTTTCCAAAACTAAAGACAGAATCAGCAAGGAACAACAACACAACGTAGTATATGAAATCAAGTGCAATGGTAAATTGGGTGAAAATTGCGATAAAGTATACATAGGCACTACAAAGCGATCACTCGGAATTCGAATTAGCGAACATAAAACGGACGAGAAGAACAAAAAGACAACAGCAGCATTGGCACAACATTTAACGAATAGCGTACACTCAGCCGGTTTCGAAAATACAAAAATATTAAACGTGGAGAAAAAAGAGAGGACAAGATTAACATTAGAAGGGCTGATAATACAAAAACAAATACGACACACTCTGAATTTTAAGGAGGACGTAGACAATATAAACTGCGCATACATAACAGCAATAACGAGTGATGGGTAAACAGAGAGACAAAAAAGTAGTGTGTAATTCAATATGTGGAGTTTTATTTTTATTTTTGTTTTTATATTTTTGTTTGTTTTGATGTTGTTACTATTTTCAATGTAATTAAAAATGTAAGTGCAATTATTGTTGTAAGCAAAAATATTGTTATTTTGTTAACACTTGTTTTTATGTTTTATGTACAATAAAATACAGACTCCCTGATGAAGGCGCGGAAGACGCCGAAACGCGTAGGAGAAAAAAAGAAACTTTTTGTTTGCTTTTAAGATATTACCAACCGAAAAGCTCCTAAAGCATCCCAATTAGAAGTAAGAAGTGTTTAATTGATCTTTTTAAGATGGTACATTTACACAGAGGTCAGTTGTAATGATGTCAGCGACGACTTTTATGCATTTCGTGTTTTTAATCATAAAATGCTTGTTGTTGTTGTAACAGCATAAAACAATCTCCATAAAATTTTGGGGAATGCTGCTGAAGTGACAGTCCTTGGCCGGATATAGATCCGGGTCGTTCCGGTATCGTAGAACCGACTGTCGTGAGAAAAAAAAAAATAAAAATGCTTCTTCTTCTTAATTGGCGCTATAACCGCCTAGGCGATTTTGACCGATTTCAACTCAACGAGCGAGTCGCTCCTCTGCCTGACGGACGCTGAATATACCAAGTGCAGCCAAGTCCTTCTTCACCTGGTCTTTCTAACGTAGAGAAGGCCTTCCTACCGCATTGAATACTGTCAGGGCTGAAACATTTTCTTCCATACGTACAGCGTAGCCGCCGACTCTTATGTCTATGCCGCGGTAAAGCTCATACACTTCATCGTTCCATAATAGCAAACAGACAAAAGAATTGATAGCAATTTATTTGAATGTTAACAGTTTAGTACACAATAAACTTGAAATTGATAGATTAGAGGAATTGATGGGTCACACCATTTTGCTGTGTTCCGAAACAAGCTTTACAGATGAAATTGGGGATGCTGAAATAAATATAAAATCATTTAAAAAGACAAGATGCGATTCACAGAATTTATCGGTTTTAATATTCGAATAACAGAAATATCTGAGACAAAGGTTGTTTATCTATGTACATATACTCTAAAGACAAACTTATTACGTGTAAGAGGCTCGATCGGCACAAAATATCTGATCATGAAACTTTGATGTTCAGTATTAATATAAGAAACCAAGTCCCTCTCAGAATGGTGTCATAAATTTTCTGTTGGAACAATATATGTAACTGTGATAATCTTACGAATATGCTTAAAAGCAGAGTTGTAAACTATTAATTACATATGTAATTCAATACCCGTCTAGTGCAAATACTCAGTAATTAAAAAAAAAAATACAAAGTGTAATTACATTTTATTTGTAGTTGGTAATAAATACCCATTTTTTTAAATTCTTTTGCAAATACTTTCAATTGTTTTAGAAATATGGATACTAAACAGTATGTATAAAGACAAAGCACAATGCAAAATCAACTGATCGTTGTTATAAGCGGGGAATGCGGTGTAAATACAAAGTATCGAATTAATTTGAGTACACTTTGACTTAAAACCACAATTACACCAGTTCCAGTGCTGTTGAGCATATCTAACTTCACTTATAGCCAGTCTTTTTTACGTATTTGCGATCCGTTGTATGAGCACAAATAACATATTTGCAATACAAAGGTATGCACCAAATCGAGAAATCATTTTGTTCCTTCATAGGAAGCATGTGTCAAATCTCACTGGAGCTCCAACTTTTTGCTTGGTTACAAATGAAGTAACAGCTGGCACAGGGCTGCAAAAAGCTTGCTATCTTATCATGCAATCAAACACAGCGGGTTCATAATAGTATGAGCATGTAAAGATTAAATAATATTTGAATAAATGAAGCAGCAACAAATGCTATTTGTGGTATATATGTACGCAACATGCTGGACAAAATGCAACGGATCGAGAATACCCCTTATGTAAGTAAGTATATGCAAATATTGTATGTACATAAGTATATCGTGCCTGAAAACAAAAAGAGTCACAACTCAGTTATTATAATAACAGGAGAGGTCAAAAGCGAGAACTTTCAGAACCGTTTTATGGCGTACATATATACTCTCCAGCTCCAGTTTCAACAGTTGAAAGAATCGTTAAAAAATGTATTCTCAAGGGGCGAAGTTGCCTGTTATGTGTCGACCAAAACTAAAGAAGCTGCGCAGAAGTTTGATTGTACCACTGCCGACGTATGGTCAACAAAACCTCGAAGCTTTTTTGGTTAAGCCAAAATTTTGAAAGAAAAGAAATTAGCCTTGGCATGTACAGATTTTCCGAACGTCTGATTGTATTTAAGACATGCAGGTAAGTACGAATGATGCAATTTGGCATCGGTTTTGTACCCAGAGCTAAACCTGTGGTGGTTCATTAGAGGATTTAAAAAAAGTCATAAGCGAGACTATCCGCATTGCCAACAATCAAAATATTGACGTTGTTTTTCCTAGTCACGATCTCAAAAAAATCTGCGAATTGTCATAATCAACGGACGTGTTTTTGATTGCTCGTCTAAAAGTGTTGAAATACATACCTACGTATGTTTAATAATATTGTAATATTGTATAATAATATTGTAAAATCAGAAATCAGTGCAGGTGCTAATAAACAAAAACACTAATAAAACAAGTAAGATATACAAATACACTGTAGCAACGGTGAATAACAATAATTATTGCGATAAAGAAATAGAAAGTAGCGGTGAGTGAGAGAGTGTGGGAGTGCAGAAGATGCCGTAAAGCAGTGTGTTCCAAAATGCATTTTGCCTCTACCCGCTGCTCTGCAGCGACGTCAAAACACGTATACTCTTCTGCTAGCTTGAAAAAAAACGAAAGCAACACGAAACTGCTCGTATATCTAAATAAAGCTTGGCTCGGGAATAGCGTGTGGCGAAGCTAATCATTTCAGTTGCGCTTCATAGTTCTGTAAGGCAACACGTATGCGCAAGTTTAATTTTATGCACTGCCAGAAAACTCTTGTGAATCTTGTAAAAATGTTTAACATTAAATGGGAGACACACATTTTTTTGTTGAAAATATGGAGGGAGAAGCCTATTGCCTCATTTGTAATAAAATAATTATTACACGTTATTCATTATGTAGACATTATGAATCCTCCCACAATCAGTAAGATTTCATTTTAGGTACCGAACGATCAAGCCTGCTTTTACAAAAAAAAGCAGAATACTATTTAGATTATTTCGATTATATTAATAATAATAACAAAAATAACAATAATAATAAAAAACAACATGAGTGTCCTAAAGAAAAAAAGTACGCCCCAAAAAGAAAAAGCCTCATATATTGCATCGCTATCACTAGCAAAACAATGCCACCCATTTAGCGATGGGGTGTTCTTTAAAGAATTATGTCAAAATGTTTTAGAAAGCTTTGGAGAAGAAGGCAAAACATTGTGTAGAATTATTGCGACTATTCCACTTTCAAAACAAACTAGTGCCCGTAGCACTGAAGATATTAACTCTTATATTCAAAGTTGTACGCAAAAACGGTTATCTGATTGCAAATTTTTTTCTTTGTGTTTGCATGAAAGCATGGATAGTAACAATTTGTGTCAACTGGTAATGTGTGTTAGAACCATAAATGAAAATTTTGAAATTTTCGAAGAAATCGTTTCAATTTTATCATTGCACGGTAATGTCAAAGGCGAAACTTTGTAAGAAGCCGTAAATGAACATGTTTTTTCTATAATTGATAAGAATAAATTGAGTTCAATTTGTACGGATGGGGCCAAAGTCATGGATCAACATATAGCTGACCTAATTCGAATTCAGGAGTATAATTCTGAGATTAATGTGGACAAAGTAATGGAAAACTCACTGATCAACAATTGTACAAATTGCACTTAAATCATTTTCATCAATATTATGAGAAAAAAATTGCTCATTATTTATTCAGTGTACTTTTCTGCCAACACAGTTTTCAGAAACGCTTTCACACCCAAGTGAATGCTACATACTATTGCATTGGAACACACTGCCGTAAAGGCATCAGAGGAGAGTCCGGTGTACGTTGTGATGGTGTGTGTAGTAGGGTGTACCATAAGACAATTGCATGCGCACAAATAGATGATTACGGGCTACAAACACTGGCAAGTTTCTGCGCATTATGTGAGATGACTTCATGACTTAGATTTCTAATGTGGATGATGTTCCAAAGCAAATGGTAAATATAGCCGAGACAAACAAAATAAACATAAGAGAACAAAAAAATGGCATTGAAAAGATGCTAAATGAACATAACAAAGAGATAAGAGGTTTGATTGAAAATATAAAAAAAGAATCTGGAGAAGTTAGAACTAATTAAGAGAGAAGACTTATATAAAGCCAATAAAGAGCAAATTTGAAGATTAGATGCATCAACTACTGAGATACTCAAACAAAAGGATGACATATTTAAGAAAGCTGCGAGCCAAAACAAAGAGAACGAGATATATAAAAACACAGAGGGCGCAGTGTGAGTGCATCATATGCAGTAAAGGGCGTACCCCCAATGATACTGAAGCCAAATAGAAAACTAGGGCGGATCTAAACAAAGTCGATGCTACTAATATGAAAATAGACAAAGTATTCAAGAAGCAAAATGAGGCGGCAGTGATAAATGCTAATAGTTTAATTGAAAAAGAAAAAAATAAGTCTGATTTAACTAATAACCTTATTAAGGAAAAATACAAGATATCTGAACCCAAAATGAATAGACCGAAAATATTAATACCCTATCGGCTAGTTAGGTGCGATCCTCACAGTATACACCTAGATGGTGTGATTACAATAGTCCGAGACTAACTTGATTTTTAAATAAAAATAAATGGCCCGTAGTCATAGTCACATTAAAGTCGGATCTAAATACGTTAAAACATACTTTAGCTTAAAGTCTACTTTATCTTAGTCATAGTCGAGTTAAACCCGGCTTTTTCGGTTAAAGTCGAATTTAAAGTTAGAGTGCCGAAAAGCTGTTACTAAACCATTTAGTAAACCGTCAAAATAATTATAAATCTGCATCTTCGGGGCTAAAAGTTGTGTTTTTTTGGTGAAACTTAAACTAAAGGAAAAAAATGCGCCGTTTTGATAATATTGAACGGGATTTTAGCATCATTAGTGATGCTACTTTGATTAGACGTCCAAAAATGTATAAAACCAGAATCAACCCTTTCGAATTAGACGACAGTGATTTCTATTCTCGGTATCGGTTCGACAAAGCCACTACTTACACTTGCTTTGCCCTCCATCGTGTTTAATTTTTCATTTGCAAATAATAAACAAATACCAGCTGATATAGTATGCCTCTTGGAGATGGGTTTTTTTTAATCGATAAACAGTAATATCGCATAAGAAGTACAATATTCCACATAAATTCTGGCTTTTATCTTTATATAAAAGCATACAAAGTCCTTTCAAACTTATTTTAACTATTAATAGCAATAAAATCACCATTTTATTGTGAAATTATCAAGTTAAAAAAATATCCTTCGATAAAATATATCCATTAGTTCATTTTCGACATTTTTCCCTCCAAAATGTCATCTCTATGTTTGCAGCATTGCCATTTCTGCAAATTTACTGATTGACAATGTTGTTATTAGTTAGTACCATGTACTAAACTGACTATGACAAGACTAAAAATAAATTCGACTTTATCTTTTTAGTATTTTACTAACTAAAGTCGGCTTTTATGTTGGACTATGACTACGGGCCAATAAGTCTATAAATAAAATTTTACGGTGTATAGTCATCCAATTGAAAAATTGTTTAACAAGGTGGTAAATTGGCAGGGTTTCCCAGCCACCTAGTACTAGTGATGGAGACTTCTTGACCTATATATCTAGAAGCTATTCAGAGCATTCTGAAACACTTATCGACTTGTTGTTTACTAATAGCAGAGAATCCTTATGTGAGAAGTTGGAAGAACAAAGAATATCTGATCATGATATAGGAAACTAACTCCCATTAAATTGAGATATAAAGGGTCTTGCATTAGGGACGCTACAAAAGTAGACCGATAGTGACAGTAAACGACGCCATATTTTTCCCCGCTCTTTTGACATTTCTCTTCAGTAAGGTTTGCCATTTCATCATGAAAAGATATACGATCCAACAACGAGTCGAAATTAGTCAATGGCCTCAACTTTAAGAGCGCTACGTCCAATTTATAGTTGTCGTCATTTCTGGCTGAATGGCTTCGTCAATAAGCACAGCTTTATTATAAGTTACACCAACAATTAATTGTAGCATTTCTGAACTTTTAAAATTGGAAGTGCTGTGCATGTCAAGAGCAAAACGTGAATAACTTTTATCCCTTGTAAGGCGTCAATTTCGTTTTGCAAACAATTTTGAACATAATCTACCGCAATATTAGGCGAAAAACAATCTTAAAACAATTTTAAATTAAAATTACAAGAAAATATCATAATTTCCAGTGTAAAAAACATTAGCAGAATAGGTCATTAAAATAAACAAATTATAAATAATTTCGAAAAAAGCTAATAGCTATAAAGCTATTACCTGCTGATCATTGCCCATTCTGACCTAACGGAAGCAACAGTACTAGGGGCGAAGGCGCGTATTGGAAACTCGTCCTTTAAAACCGTCGTTCCATTATATCATGTCCGTTCAGACAGTCTGATGAACATCTCAAGCAAAGACCGAACTGAACCAGCAATAAAAGAAATGAAGATGCGTCTTGGAAACCAGTCCTTTCCAACTGCCCCAGCAGTGGGGACCTGGAACTCGTACTTTCAGGCTGCCTTCTCAGTATGAGAGCCAGCGTCTAGCTTGCTCGGAATTTTGTCCATTCCGACAGTGCAGCAACATTTTAATGTATACTCGTACATACATATGTAATATATATACATATAGTATTGAAATAAAACATTAAGTTTTTGTAATAAAATTTAACTGTTACAACTTATATATGTATGTATGTATGTTATAAAAAATCATATTTGTAGTTTAAGTCATAAGACTGCACCAAATACATAAATACAATAAAAAATGTGGTCGCTGAAACATTTAAAAAAAAAATATCCTTTATTGTTTGATATAACATTGCAAATGAACACACCACTCCTCATCGCTAGCTCCAATAGAGAGGAAGTTTTCTATCTAGTATCGTGAATAATCCAAAGAGACAAAGGCTCGCCGATTTTTCATTTGAAAACCTAGTTTTAATGAACGCGAACTTTTCATTTGAGTGAGATATTATTAAATTTTTTGCTGCACAAATTCAGCGCGAATTGATGAAGCAAATATAATTCAAATTGCCTACCAAGATCTGAGGCTAACTCCAAAAATCGAGATCCAGTCAGTAACTAGAGCGCGTGCCGCTGTTTATGCTTTACCGTTGCACTGAAGAGGATCGGACCTTGTGACGTGGACTACAGCTGCCATGTAAAGTAGACAAACGTCTCGCCGTAATCTGCATCCGAACGAGATTTTTCAACATTTTGATTTGATTTGAATGGTGCCCCCGTCACGATATAAAACTCGTGCTAGGCGATTTTAATACCAAGGTGGGAAGGAAGGCCCCACAGTCGGTAAATTCAGCCTACACGGCGAAACATCCGCTAACGGACTGAGGCTGATGGACATTGCACTACATCACGTGATAGTATGTAGTACCACATGGCTATCTCCTGATGGGAAAACACGAATTCAAATTGAATATGTTTTGGCAGACAGAAGGCATGCTTCCCGTGTCACGAGTGTAGTGCAGCTTCGGCAGAAATCGTTTGTTATTCATCCCAATATCTTCCCATGTATGCCCATTAGGCAGTGCCCAGTGATTACCCAAACCATTAGTGTGAGAGAAGGTCGGTCCAGGCGAATCAGCGCTTTGGATAGCTTTCCGTCAACCTTTGGCCAAACTTGTCTGGCAATCTGACAGGTGGGTTCCATTGACCACGTGATATTCACCTCCTCGATGAGTTTTGTCTTAAAACTTTGTTTGCAGGAGGTTAGAGGCATGTCCGCTTCTAGAGCAGCATTTATCATTAGTAATTCTGTCCCTTTTCTTGCCAACTCGTCTGCCGCGCAATTGCCGGGAGTGCCACTGTGCTCAGGGGCTCATGTCCAAGTCACGGAACGCTTAGACGCGAGCAGATAGAGGGAATTTCTGCATTTTATGGCAAGTTTGGACGTTGTTTTGTAGCTGCTTGACTGCCTGAGTCTATAGTGAGAGGTCTGTCTGTAGGAGCAGACATTTATCTCTACCTGAAAAATACTACAGTGGTTCGGTAAGCGAAAGCTGAGTGGTTTTATTCCCCCTTTTTGTCGTATAGATGCCTTGTAATTATACAAGGCGGTGATGGAGTTCCACCCCTTTTAATGAGGGTTTTTTAAAAGGAGGAATTTTATATTTCCTCGTGAAGAGTACCATCTTAGCCTTTATTGTAGTAGCTCACTCAGAACCTGCAGATGTTTCCAAGTTGTTACGATTGCTATGTCATCGCTAGAGGGGAGAGAACGCCACCTTGGGTGGTGCTTTTGGTCACATGCTTAATAATGGACCCATCCTCTAACTAGGAAAGAATAGTTCTCTTTTAGAGAAGGAGCCTAACAAAGTTCACCATCATTTGCTGCACCCCTACTCTAAAAAGGGGCCTGGCCACCGAGTCTGGCTGAACATGCGAGGAAAACTTCCAGCGTATACTCCGAAAGATTTATGGACATCTTCGACTTTGCGACCTTGGAAAGACCAAGTGGAAAAGGCCGCCAATTAAGAAATTAAGTCAGATAAACAGTACTCTTCAGAATGATAATGCTGAAATTGTAGAAGTCATAGCAGTCGTGAATTAATTTAACGCCCATTTCACCACATTAAGTCACAGTGGTCTTCTCTCATGTAAATGTTTATCGGCAACAATGAGTTATTCCAATAGAAGTAGCTTCCTTTTTGAGCACACATCTGGTTCTGAACTTCTAAACATAATACGTTACTGGAATTAATGTAGTAAATATATTCAAGCATGTTCTTAATGTTAGCGTTACAACAGGCGTTTTTCACGCTGAATTAAAATGTGCAGTAGTTACTCACCTCTTTAAAAAGAAATTAAAACAGATAAAAATAACCATAGACCTAGGTTGTCATCCGTCTCCAACAATTTTGGGAATGCAATGATGGTTATAATCTTGCATTATCTGGAGAAATTAATTTTCTTTAGTCCGATGCAATTCGGAGTTAAGACTGGTCTCTCAACTACGGATATTTTTGATAACCGAGCTCACTGGTGGTGCCCAGGGCATTATAACTTTTTTCACCTAGCGGTTGTTTGTAACAGCAAAAGGTAGCAGAGATATATATAGACATATATACACCAAAATTCTTAGAATTAATATCGAAATTGGTTAAGCCATGTCTATCTGTACGTCCGTTCGTCCGATAACTCGAGTAAATACTGAGATATCTTAACGAAACTTGCCACACATTGCCCTGGGCCAAAGGTACTTTGGTATTGCAAATAGTCCTAATAGGACAATAACAACGCCCACATAACTTTGTTTTGTGAAAATCAATATACCGGGATATTTCAGTAATTACTGCAGATAATTTTCTCAAATTTTACACATAGGATTGGGTTTGAGATAGGAATACGCGTCCAAACGTTTTGCGGAAAATGGGCGTGGCCCCGCCCTCTCCGAAATCTGTCAAAATCTGGCCAAACTCCACCAAATTTGGTACATCTATTGCATTTCACGTCAATAAGCAAATCGACCCAAAACTCTGCCCACCTCTCATATAACGGCAATTTTCAAAACTCAAAAAACGCGATATTGTAACTAAAGGGGTTTTCAATAGGAACGCTATAAAAGTAGACCGATAGTGACAGCAAACGACGCCACATTTTTCCCCGCTCTTTTGACATTTCTCTTCAGTAAGGTTTGCCATTTCATCAGAGAGACAACGAGTCGAAATTATTAACATTTACTACCGAAATTCGGAGTCTATGGCCTCAACTTTAAGAGCGCTACGTCCGCTTTATGGTCGTCGTCATTTTTGGCTGAATGACTTCGTCAATAAGCAAAATATGCATTATTGGACAGCCAGCAATCCACACGTACACCATGAGTCAACATTGCATCCCGAAAATATTACGGTTTGGTGGGGTTTATGGGCCGGCGGCATCATTGGGCCGTACTTCTTCCGTGATGATCAAGACCGGCACGTTACTGTGAATGGGAATCGCTACCGCTCAATGATAACCGAATATTTTTCGCCCGAGTTGGATGATATGGACTTGGACAATATGTGGTTCCAACAGGACGGCGCCATAAGCCACACAGCGAATGCCGCAATCGATTTATTGAAAACCCCGCCTCGGACGTGCGATTTGACGCCGTTAGACTACTTCCTGTGGGGCTACGTTAAGTCTATGGTATATACCAACAAGCCAGCGACGATTGATGAATTTCGTACGAATATCGAACGTGAAATTGCAGCAGTATCGGCCGATTTATGCTTGAAAACCGTCGAAAATTGGGTTTAGCGTCTGGCTTCTGCAAGTGTGCCCGTGATGCCCATGCAAAAGAAATCGAGTTCCATACATAATGGCATCGAATGTACTTTCACAGGAATAAAGAATTTAGTTCATATCCCAAACCGTTTTTGTTTTATTAAAAAAAAAACTGTTGTGCGTTCCTATTGCAAGACCCGATATTAATGAGAATTTGCTTAAATTTTATATGTAGAATGAGGTTGTACATACATGCAAACACACGGAATAAAAAATGTTGGTAATAGGCGTAGCACCGCCCACTTTCGAGCAAACTCCACCGAATTTGGTGCACAGATTGCATTTCAAGACAATCAGCAAGAATTTTGAAAATCGTACATTATATAAGAAGTGGGTATAATGGTAAAAAAAAACTAACTATACAAAAAAATTCGCTCAAATTTGATAGATAAGATTGGGTTTGAGAATGAAATACATGCAATCATAAATGTTGGGAATGGTCATGGTATCGTGGTATTCTTTGTCAAATTTTACCTCATTACGTACGCTTTGTACTTCTAGTCAAAAAGCATAATTTCGAACAATATATAAATCAGACTAAAGCCACGCTTTCATCTCAATTGGTATATATTTCAACTCCGTAGCTATTGTAGTTCAGAAAAGCTTATTTCACCAGTCAGCCACATACAGGTGAAACTATTATAAACGTGTTAAAAAGAAGTCTGATGACGAGATGTGGTGATCTCCGAAATATCATCTTCTATCGCTTCTACCACTTTGAAATATGGTTACTTTCTCATAAGAATATAACACAGAAAATAATACGATAATTGTGAATAAGGGTGAGAACGTCTAAATGCAAACTATAACTAAAAACAAAAATGTACTTATAGATTTGTTAACCAAAGTCACCAACCACACTGTTAAACACATAGTGTTAACGACACACTTAACAGCGGTATGGGTTGAGATGGGGATAATGGGAAAGCAAGCGATTTTAACACGGTTAGCCTGGCTTTGTGGTTGATTGCAGACCTAGCAATTCCGTGTCCTATGGTTCGATCCCTGGTAAAGTCTAGAAAGAAAGAATAAGTCTGACGAGGAGATGTGGTGATCTCCGGAATAGCAGTTATCACTTCTACCACTTTGAAATATCGTTATTTCTTCGTATTATTTCCTGACAAACCTGACATCGAGCACAATAAAATTACCAAAGATTAACGTTTTTTGGTAACAGCGTTGTTTTGTGAGAATTAAGAGATTTAGTAGCCGCTTGACTGTCTGAGTCTATAGTGAGAGGTCTGAGTGGTTTTATTTCCCCTTTTTCTCGTATAGATGCCTTGTAATTGTACAAGGCGGTGATGGAGTTCCACCCCGTTTAATGAATGTTGTTTGAAAGGGGGAATTTTATATTTCCTCGTGAAGAGTACCATCTCAGCCTTTACGGGATTAACGCTAAGCCCGCATTCTTCCGACCAGATGTGTACTTGGCTGATGTCATATTGTAGTAGCTCACTCAGAACCTGCGGGTGTTTCCCAGTTTTTACGATTGCTATGTCATCGCTAAAGGGGAGAGAACGCCCCCTTGGGTGGTGCTTTTGGTCACATGCTTAGTAATGGACCCATCCTCTAACTTGGAAAGAATAGTTCTCTTTTAGAGAAGGATCCCAACAAAGTTCACCGCCCCTTGCTGCACCCCTACTCTAAAAAGGGGCCTGACCACCGAGTCTGGCTGAACATTCGAAGAAAACTTCCAGCGTGTACTCTTTGAAGGCTAATCATTTTTTAACCATTGAAACGACATCATGGAGCGCTGTCTCAGCTGATTTGCCTTTGGAGTACGCATCCTGACTGGGAGAGAGGTTACCGTGTTGGTAGGACGGTCACCCCTGCCCATGCCCTTGTTGTGTAGGTCTTCTGGTCTGTCGGAATGTTAGAGACGTCATCCGAGCTCCCCGGGGAATGGATACTCATGAGTACCTCCACCATTTCGGTAAAAGATGATCTCCAGTCACCGCTAAGCTTCTGGATAGATGCCATATTTGAAGTATTTTTCGGAAGCACTTTTCCCAGCCTGTTGGTCTTCAATATTGTTGCAGAAGTTTTTCCCAGATTCGCGCTGAGCCTTCTTTACGGCCTTCTTGAAAGCTTTGAGTGCATTGTCAGGGCTGAAATCTCCCGATTCCACCAATGAGACTTCTTCTTCCCCTTCGGGAGGGTGCTTAGGCAGAATACCTTAGAAGCGGCGGGAGAGTCGCTTCATCAGGTCTTAGCGATAAACACGACTCATGCTGAGAAGCGTTCCTACTTAGATAGGTCGACAGTACATCCTTATATTTTGCCCAGTCGCATCGTTTCTTGTCCCTGTACGCTGGAGGAGGAGTCCGTGTCGCTCTCAGTATCTATCGCGGTATCAGTCACACTCGTTGGGAGGTCTACAGGTCCACTCGTCTTGTTTTTATAGATACCGCACCATGTATTGCCGATGACGACACGAGGCACCAGGTCCGCTAGAGGCGTTTATCTGCCCCTTAGTCGGTAAAAGCTACCGGGTCCGCAGGTCCGCTCAAGGCGTTGTCCGCTACACCCGTTCGTTGCTCCACCGTCTTGTGGCTTTTAATGGTAATGGAGTAGAAGTACGGCAGCCGCCGCAGCCGCGTGTGCAGCGTGTGCGCGTTTCATTCGGTGGGTCCCAGGTTCGAATCCAGCTCGGGGCAAATAACACCAAAAATTATAGAAAAAAGTTTATTCTAATAGCGGTCGCCCCTCGGCAGGCAACGGCAAACCTCTGAGTGAATTTCTGCCATGAAAAAACTTCTCACAAAAACATTCACCGTTCGGCTTCGGCGTAAAACTGTAGGTCCCGCAATTTATGTTACAACATCAAGACGCACACCACAAATTGTAATAGAAGTTCGGCCAAAATCGCTTAAGCGGTTATAGCGCCAATTAAGTAAGTAAGTAAGGAGTAGAACTCGTAGCTAATTACTCCATCACAACTCGCGAGAACTGGGACTTCCACCACAGCCAGCGTTAGATGATCTTTGGTAACTTCGCTAAACGGCTTGGCGGTAGAGACAGACCTCAACTTGCGGCCAGAGGGGGCGGAAGCCTTATGTCTCTTGGGTACACTCAGATGTCATCTTAAGATCTCTGCCTCTTGGAGGCCAGGTCCTTCCCCGGATTGGCGTCGAAGGTGCTCATAAGCTCATGCATATAACAATTGCGGAGTCCTTCTGTGATATTCTAACTTCAAACGTGAAGAAAGAAGGTATCGCGTATATCACGCAAAAAGAAAATGGGTTCATATGGTTTGGGAGTTGTTCCTCCACGTGTTTTAAAGCGAATTGGTGTAACATTGCAATTCCATCATTCGCATTATATTCAGGCATCGTACAGATTTGTCAAACAACTTTGACGCGAGTTCCGTGCTAAGGAAGATACGACATAATAGTTTAGTCACAATACCGGCGAGCGGAGAATTTCATCAAACGGGGCGATATCGTTTTCCAACATTCGCCGAATAATTTCGCTCATTTTAACACAATTGGAGGTGCTGCGAACAAGATACTAAAAAAACAGCTGTACCACAGTTACCGGAGTCAAGCAAAACTACTCTGAATATACTGCTGCGAATATAAATTAATTAGTTTATTTAACATATTTCAAATCTACAATTGAACACATATATTGTAAAATTAGAAATACTACTCGTAATGCATTCCAAAGAGGTACATATATAGACGAATACTTTTATATAGACGGAGTCTTGGGGAGTTTGTCTTCGGTAGTACCACGTACTAAATATTAAATTTTTATTTTTAATTTAATTTTCCTTAAAATACAGGAGCGGATTCAACGATTCCTTAAAACGAGTTGGGAAATCGAACAAGATTGGTATATCCACTAACTTATCTTACATGTGAAACAATCAATCGTCTTCAGTATTTTTACATTTTAACCGTTCATCATATTATAATTTGATAGTTTACATGCGGCATGGCATTTACCAAAGAACATAAAACAATAAGAATGGGCAACACGTTACTTTTGCTTCTCTCGTTGATCAACACAGGCTACTCTTTCAAGCACTCTTATTTTTAATCCAACTATGCGACTAACGCAACCACCGCTACCAGTGCTGCAACTCTGAATATTCGCTGCCTTTCGTTTACCGCGAAAATACTTTCGCCACTTTCATGCTCTTCCTCTAAAATTTTTGAATTCAGATTCTCGAAAATTAGCTCGAGCAGTTCGATATTCCATCATTTCCTGTACATGTCGTTCTCGCGGAAAGGGCCATAGATCTTACATATAATAGCTTTCTCGAAGGCTCCTGAAGCCATCATCTTTGTTCGGCATCGTCCACGCTTCTGAGCCATATAAAAAGACCTACATAGTAAGAGAACTTTGTTCGTCGGGGTAGCGCTCTGCTTTTCAATTGCGTATCGAACCCAAAGTAGCACCTGTTGGCAAGAGTTATCCTCGAATAATCTCCAACCTGATATTATTGGTGGCGTGTATGCTGGATCCTAAGTATACAAAGTATACAAAGTCACTTTCACAAGCCATTGGATCGCGGGCCTGCACCACTGCTCGTGGTATTTGCAAAGCTGTTGCTAAGAAATCATAACACATACATCGCAGTGCATAAGGTGAGCGAGATAATGGCTGGTTTTCTATGAACCTCTCAACAAACAATTTAAAAACTTCTAAAATAATGGAGTTCAACAAAATTTGATTCTTCATTTTGAAGCACACACGAATTGTGAACTTAATTTTTTTATCCGAATAAAATCGAGGCCTCAGATGTTACAAAAAACAGTTTTATTTTTTATAAATATACTAATTTACATTAAATTTAAAAACATCACAAACTTTTTAGCCATTATTTTGGTACACTGTTTTCGCGAATTAAGTTATTATTAACGCTTTCTAGCATCAGATTGAAGAAGGCACGCGAGTGAGTCGCCCTGTCTAAAACATCGTTCGGTCTCAAACACCTCGGAGACGTCCATCCTAATCTCGGCGGTGTTAAAAGTTGTGGTCAACGTCATCCTACAGAGCCGTGTTAGTTTTGCCAAGATTTCAATAGCGGTTCTAGAGTAGACTAAAAGATGATGTGTTTCGATTTGTTTATTTTGGGTATTTTCCACGACTTGGCGCACTCAGAACCTCTGGCCAATGGTGTATATTAGAGGTCTGAATCCGCACTGATCCACAGGTTCAAATAGTTGTCCAAGAAGCCAAGTTTAGGCTGCACTCTGTTGGAAAATCGAATAAGCATGAACTCAAGAAGGTGTCGCGCAATGGAAACAAAAAACGGGAAAAAGTTAGCCTTCCTAGACATGGAAATACACCGAATCGAAAATAACATTAAAACGACCTGGTATGCGAAATAGATAGCATCGTCAAGGATGATTAATTATCATTCAAGCTACCCGTGGACGCAGGTATCACATACATACCAGGACTAGCGGACAACACAACAATAAGTAGAAGTATACAAATAGACCAAATATGCTTTGTAGATAAAACACATCACACGTCACACGCTGGTATATGAAATTAAGGGCAATTGTAAATTTAGCCAAAAATTGCGACAAAATATACATAGACACTACAAAGCGATCACTCGGAATTCGAGTTACTTACTTACTTAATAGCCGCTATAACCTTTTAAGAGATTTTGCCCAAGTTTAACAAATTGCGCCAGTCACTCCTTCTTCCTGCTTACTGGCGCCAATTGGAAATACCGAGTAACGTCAAGTCCTTTTCCACTTGGTCTTTCCAACGCAGAGAAGGCCGTCTTCTACCACCACCGCGTTGAATACTTTGAATACTGGAGAATTTTCGCCCATTCGCACGGCATGCCCCAGCCAACGTAGCCGCTGTATTTTAATTCGCTGGACTATGTCTATGTCGAGGTAAGACTCATACAGCTCATGGTTCCATCGTCTGCGGTATTCGCCATCGCAAAGACGTAGAGGCCCATAAATCTTTCGGAGAATCTTTCTCTCGAACACTCCAGGGGCCGTCACATCCGATGCTCACAGTGCCCATGCTTCAGCGTCATACAATAGCACGGGCATGATGAGAGACTTATAGAGTGTGGTTTTGGTTCGTCGAGAGACGAACGTAGCGTAGCTCTATAGGCGACATCTTTCGTTTCCATGGCGGCGTGGTTTCCCCTTGTACCAGTCGTTTATTCGGGCTCGCTGAAAATCAATGGCCTCTTCAGCGGCGGTACGTAATCAGCGAGAGAAGTGGCCTTATTACGCGCAGATATCCGCTTGTTGAACAGAGCTGGAGTGCAAATCGAGTGGCGAAACTGTAGGTTATCTGGTGCGATTGCAGCCTTTGGACGTCAAGCTTTCCTCGTGTCACTGAGCGCGTGTTTTTTGCTGCACAGAGGTGCGTGCGAATTTTGGCTGCCACAAGATGATGGTCCGAGGCGATGTTAGCTCCTCGAATAGTGCGCACGCCTAAGACACTGAAAGCATGCCTACCACAACATGATCAACTTGATTTTGCGTTTTTCCATCGGAAGATAGCCATGTAGCTTGATGTATCTTTTTATGCTTGATCCTGGACTACATACTACCATGTTTCGGTCCCCAGCAAAGTCGATCAGCCTCAGTCCGTTAGCGGATGTTTCATCGTGTAGGCTGACTTTATCGACTGTGTGACCAAAAATTCCTTCTTTTCCCACCTTGGCATTAAAATCGCCTAGCACGAGTTTTATATCGTGATGTGGTCTTTGGTCGAGTTCGAATTAGCGAACATAAAACGGATGCGCAGAACAGAAAGACAACAACAGCATGGGCACAACTTTTAACGAATAGCGGACACTCAGCCGATTTCGAAAACTCAAAAATATTAGACGTGGATAAAAAAAGAGAGAGCAAGATTTACATTAGAGGGGCTGAGAATACAACAAAAAATACGGAATGCGATGAGCTTTAAGGAAAACGTAGACAATACAAACTGTGCATAAAGAACAGCAATAACGAGTGATTGTAAAACCGAGTGACAAAAAATTCGTGTGGGCAAACATAGTGTTATTTTGTTAACACTTGTTTTTATGTTTTATGTACAATAAAATGCAGACTCCCTGATGAAGGCGCGAAAGACTCCGAAACGCGTAGAAGAAAAAAAGAAAGCTTTGTTTGATTTTAAGATATCACCGACCGAAAAGCTCCTAAAGCATCGCAATTTGAAATCAAAGTTTAAACTTTTATAGTTCCAAAAAAAATTCTACACATTTAAAAAAAGAAATGTTCATCAAACTATCAACATTTTTGTACGAATGTTTAGAAACATTCCGGGTAGTAAAATGAGTTTTGTTCATGCGCTCTGTGACAGAAAATGAGCGACATCATTAGCAAAAAAAAATATCAACAACAAACGCAAGGTTTTAGCCACGCGAAACTTGTATCTTGTTATACTGGAATTGAATTGGCTGCAAATCTGTATACCCGAATTCTTCCTTCTTCTTCTTAATTGGCCCTATAATCCCCTAGGCGAGTTTGGCCGATTTCAACATAGCGCGCCAGTTGCTCCTCCAAAATTTCGTTTTAAAATCGAAACAATGATGCTATTTTTATCAATTCTTAAAGTTTTGGAAGGCATGCAAACTACTACTGCAAATTAGCTTTAACAATATTAGTTTTTGCTTAGTTTTAAATGCAAATGCAAATCATAAAAACTGTATCGAATATGTACGTAAAAAGTAATGTTAAGTTGGAAGCACGACCATTTATGGGCTCATACGCAAGGTTTGCTGAAAGCCGGCGCTCAGTTTTCGTCCCATGGCTACGGACTACGAATTATAAAAACTCCGTTCCTAACACAAAGGCTTTAGTTTAAATAGAATTCATTTAGAAAAACAGTACATATGTAAGTATATATTTACTTACTTGAACAAAAGCCTCGTATGTAAATGCCTCATTTGCTTTTAAAAGCCTTTGAATTTCTTTCTGGAGATATTGTTTGGTTACGTTTATAAGATATTCATTTGTATCAAATAGTTTTGATTCCGTGTTAAGTTGTTCTCCTTTAATCCATTCGTATTTGATATGAGTTTGACCGCATCGCCAAATAATTACAATTTTAGAGAGTTGATCATTTTCGGCGCCTTTCGAGATTGCATTAATGAAATCACTTTGTTTATCCTAAAAAGAAAACAAAAACATTTTTTTTAACTTAAACATTTAATATTTTTGCAACATATATTTTAGCTTTTTGCATCCCTGAAAGATGTATACATAACATAAGGCGGGCTTGATATATATTTTTACTTTCATTAACAACGGAAAAAAGACAATCAATTTGCCAAATTAGATTTACCTTAACCCTGAGTTTCGTACTAAATAAGATCGTATACTTTATTAACTGAAAGAAAATTTTCAGACACTTTATTCATCAATTGCAATCATCCGTTAGTAATCTTTAACAAAAACATTTATTGAGAACGAATATATCCTAAAAAAATTCTGGACATAATTCTGATGATATAGGAACGTGCGTACATATGCATGTATATCGTAACACTTTTTAATCTGCTCCTACTGCTTTTAAAGGGCCCGTTTTCATGCAGCCTTGTTGCAAAAGAACACTCCAACTCGGATAAAATTTCCTTTTTGTTACTTCACAACACTGGCAAAATCTGTCATTAAACATATGATTTGTTTAGTGAAATTTTAAAGAAGCAAAACAAAATGAGCAATTCTGACGATTCTTTGGTAAGTTATTAAATTAATTAAAAACATTAAATAAATGCATTAAATAACCTTTTACGTTTGTAGATGATGTCTTTGTACACGGGTGAGCATTGCGAATCACGTCGCAATAGAGAGATGCAAGAAGTACTAGAAGTATTGGAAACGATATATGCCAGCTCTTCTGAAGACTCGGAGAGTGAAAACGAGGCACATGAGAAGTGCTCCAATTCTACGCTCGATGCAATGAGTGAGGCAGATTTCAAAATGCACATGAGGCTAAGACGCCAACGGTGGAATTTGAACGCGTATATTATGTAAGCAATACAGTGGCATTTAGGCAACTAGCAAATTTGTGCGATATTTATTTATTTATTCGGTCTAAGAACTTAAGTTCGATACAGACTATTAAGATTGCAGACAGCTAAATACATATGTATATGCAGTAGCATTTATGCCGGGGTATTGCAAAGATGTGCCATTACCATAGTTCTTAATCTGGTCCTTGGCAAGGAAACATCTAAAGAACTTAAAATCAAGTTGAGTTCATTTAATGTTCTTTATACTGGCGCATTCAAACTATACGTAGTTTTGCTGAGGCCAACATTAAATAAGTCAAAGCTGCGCAAATTTCTAGGACGAACATTAAAATAAATTTTGCTCAAAAGGTGAGGGCAGTCTATCTTTCCAGATACGATATCGATCATGAAAGTATAAGACAAAAACGTTCTTCTGTTACTAAGCGTCATTAGGATAAACAATTCACCTATTACCAACGCTAGTACATGCGCTGTTACCGAGCCAACTACAAGTGATAGCAGCCTGGCTCTGCCTAAGGTTGTTACTACCTCTTCGACTAGTGCTCCGTTTCAATCGATTGCTGCTTCTGCTCAATCGACCGCTGCTTCTGCTCTCGCCTCTGCTGCTGGTTCGGCTGCACACGCTCATTCCTAAGTACAGTGGGCAACTATGCAAAGTAAGATTAGCAAAAAGCGAAATAAGTCGCATGAGCCAGTGATCGATGAGGATGGCCCTTTAAATTTTTTCATCAGGTCAATCCTCCCAACAATCAAACGTAGACACAGTTGACCATGGTTCATCTCACACGAACGATAAAAGTACAGTTTTCTCATTATATTACCAAAATGTGAGCGGTATGCGTACAAAATCAGTTCAATTTTATCGAGAAATATTAATGCATGAATATGATATGGTGGCAATCACAGAAACGTGGCTTAATGATAAGCATTTATCATCCGAGTTTTTTGATGACCATTACATCGTATATCGACAAGATCGCTGTGCTTCCTCCACTGGTCAAGTAAGGGGGGGTGGAGTTTTGCTTGCAGTAAGAGCTGATCTTAGCAGTTCTCTGGTTACATTAAATTCATATAATAGTTTCTTAGAACAAATATGTGTTAAAGTAAAATTTCCGAATTGTAAATCAATATTTTTCATACTGTCATATATTCCGCCAGTAACTAGTATTGAAATTTATCAAATGCACCTGAACAAGGTTATGTATGTATTGGATAATTTGAAAAACATAGACGATTAAATTGTACTTTTAGGAGATTTTAATTTATGTAACATTTCGTGGTCATAGTTTGGTAATATCTTAATCCCAACCAATGTTAAATCAGAAATAGATAATTTAGTTTGCAATTCCTTATTTTCCATTGGCCTAAGTCAATTTAATAACAATCTTAATGACAATGGTCGAACGTTAGATTTAGTTTTCGCATTTAATGAGCTTAACATATCTTGTTCTGAATGCCTATCGCCCATATCTGTCAATAGTATTCATCATAAGGCTCAAATTATAAGCTTCAAGTTCTATAACTTTGCTTCTAATAACGTGGTTCTTCATAAAGTTTATGACTATGCCAAGGCCGATATTTCCAATATTAATGAAGTTTTCAATTCGGTTGATTGGTCCATTTTGAACTCTTTCAATGACCCATGTGATTCGTATGAACTATTCCGCAATAAGGTGCGTTATTGCATTTCCAACTTTGTTCCTTTAAAAAATTCAGTTGTACGTGATAAGCCTCCATTATTCAATTCAAGACTATGCCATTTGAAAAATCTAAAGAATAAAGCACATAAAAATTTAAGAAAACCAAGTGCGTTGCGGATAACCTATGCCTAATTAAATTGAAAAAGGATTATGACTGTCTCCATAGCTTCTTATATATCCAGTACAACTCCAATGTAGAACGGGATCTCAAGAGCAATCCAAAGAGATTTTCGGCGTATATTAATAATAAACGTAAAACGAATGGTCTCCCGACTAGCCTTGAGTATGAGGGCGTGTTTTCTGAAAATTCCTTGGAAACTTGCAACCTGTTTGCAAAGTTCTTTCAGGTAGTTTATGAGGAATGTCAAGTGATATCTGATACGAGCTCTGCATTTTTTGACTCTATAGTAAATTCGGGTACAATAACCAACTTTGAAATTTTTTCCGATGACGTAGCTCTGGCAATCTCGAACCTAAAATCAAGTTCTTGTCCAGATCTGGAGGGGCTCGCCCCGGTATTCGTAAAGACCTTTTGCAATGCTATTTCTCACCCTTTGTCAATGTTGCTTAACATTTGTCTTAAACATGGAGTTTTCCTCAATTGCTGGAAACTCTGTTCAATTACGCCCATATTTAAATCAGGTGATCGTAACAAAATTACAAACTATAGGCCAATTGTAAAGCAATCTAATTTCGCTAAGTTATTCGATAATATATTAAATGTTAAACTTTTTCAGCACTCTAAAGATCACTTTAGTCGATTTCAGCATGGATTTCTTCCTGGTAGATCGTCGTGTACTAATCTCTTAATTATCAAGAATCAAATTGTTAAGGCCTTCGAACAAAAATATCAGCTTGATGTTGTATATACCGACTTCTCCAAAGCTTTTGACAAAGTCAACCATTCAGTTCTTTTACTTAAGCTTTCTTTGTATGGAATTAGGGGGACCCTATTGAAGTTTTTCGAAAGTTTTAGTTTAAATAGGCCCAACAAAATCCGACATCCTAATCAATGCATGGTCTGGAATACCACAGGGCACTCATTGTGGACCACTGCTGTTTTTATTGCTTATAAATGACTTACCCCAGCACTTTAATTTTGCTAAATGCTTAATGTTCGCTGACGATGTTACAGCCTATATGCCGGTACGTAATTTAAATGACTGCCTTAATCTACAATCGGATCTTGTGATGTTTCAGCAACAATCTGTTCCTTAACACAAACAAATGCAATGTGGTTTCATACACCAAAACTGCTAGTCTCACTATGTTTGACTATTCCATTAATAATATTATTTTAAATCGCATTGATGAAGTGAAGGATCTTGGAGTAATTTTTGACACGAAACTAACTCCAAATAAGCATATTGATTATATTTTTTCTAAAGCACTTTCTATGATGGGTTTCATTAGAAGAAACACAAGTGAATTCAAGGACTCTTTAGTTAGAAGCCACCTTGATTATTGTTGTCTTGCATGGAGTCCCTATTACTTATCTCACATTAGTAGAATTGAAAGGGTTCAAAAAACTCTTACCAGAATGGCTCTATTTAAATTAAATTGGCCTAGCGATTTGCCGTCCTATGATGGAAGGCGGAAACTTCTTGGCTTACAATCTCTAGAAGATCGGAGAACTTACTTCGCGCTAATGTTTGTTTACAACTTAATAAATAAGAGAATTAATTGTGATGAATTATATGGTTTTTTGAATTTCTATACTTCATCACATGAATTAAGGCATAATCGTTTGCTGGTTGAAACCTCTCATAGAACTAATTATGGCTATAATGAACCAATTGCCCGATGTAAGTACATATACGTCTATGAAACAATTATGTTCATCATATAGATTTTAATACCACTTTATCTAGATTTAAATTAAATTTATTTACAGTGTTAAATTAGAAATAGTCAGTAAGGTTAACCTATAGACTGAAATAAATAAATAAATAAATAAATTGACAGCGAGAAAAATATGATGGCTTCGGTTCAGAAAAACGAATATAACGGAGGGCAAACCGGATAAACACCTTTTGCACTGATTCAAGTCGATTTATATAAGTAATGATGGTATGCCTCCAAATAAAAGCGGCGTATTCCAATTTGGAACAAAAAAAAGCTGAGTAGAGTTTTAAGAGTGTAGGGGTCATAAAATTCCCGACTTATTCGACGAACGAAAGCAAGCATTGAATACGATTTGGCGACAATATAATTAACGTGCCCCTTGAATGTGAACTTTGTGTCAAAGTAAACTCCAAAGTCTTTAACCTCATCAACCGATTCTAATTTCGTGTTGCAAATATAATACGAAGTTTGTAAAGGCGTGGTCAGTTTCGCAAAAGTAACTTTGTAACATTTTTTTATGTTCAAAAATAAAAGATTTCTGGCACACCAGTAGTGCGATTCACTTACTTATTTTAAAGATATTCGTTTGGTTAACTCAACTTAACCAAAATTTTAGCGACCCTGCTATTCAGTAGCCATTTTTTAACGATTTTCGCATTCGCCGAATCAGCTGTTGATGTTAGCTAGTCGATGGCCGAAAACTAAACGACAACAAAGTTTATGTTGTTAACTCAATCGAGAAAAGTGAAATTCGTGATTTCAATTTAAATAAAAGAAAAATTTAAAATTCAGTGATTTGTTTTCCTGTAATTAAAAAGGAACATAAAATAATGTCGTTGAAATATTTGGCTCCAACAGTGGATCAACGTTTACTCCGAGATGTGGACAATCCCTTTCATCTAAATGCAACAGACTTTCAAAATAATACCTAATTTATCAGCTTGACAACCAAATAAGAGGATCCAGAATAACAGCAATATCAACTGAGAAACAGGTAGCTCGTGTAATCTTTAAGCCTGTATGCAATTTAAAATTTTACTTTTATGTATATTGGTAGGTTCTAGCGGCGTTAAGGTTCTTCGCAACTGGTTCCTATCAACGACCCGTAGGTGAACAATGGGGAATATCCATGAGCCAGTTTTCCGTAAGCCGGCATTCATCGGGTAACGGATGCACTCAATGATTCGTTGTTTCACCAGAAAGTGAGGTTTCCTATGACCCAAGTGGAACGCCATTCTGCTAAAGAAATGTTTGCTTCGGCGTCGTCTCCCTTCGTGGGATTCCACGCATATATCAATTTTGCCACCAAGGAATCATGAGGAGGCTTATGCCAACCACCTCATCTACTATTCAATTAATATGTTAATGGTAAAAGCAAACTTTTACAAGGATCCATGCATAAAAACAGAAATATAGTTTAGTTTTAATATATGTATAGATAAATGATTATAATTAAAAAAAATTAAATATATGTATGTAAATCCTAAATACGCTGGAGCACAACGCGAAATTTGAAAATGATAACCATGGCATATTTGCAGGTGATTCCGCATATTCCTTGGAGTCGAGTTGATTACTATTTTAACAAAACACTCAGAGGAGAGTCCGGAATTCTGCTACAATGGAACATTGCAATATATATAAAGAATTTTAAGTGTTTGTAGTTTGAAACAAACTAATATCTATTTCACTTTAATGAAATATAATAAAAACGTTCAAATTTATATTTGGCAGCAGGCATTCGTTTGTTTTTTTTCTATTCCTCTTTGTGCTTTTCGCTTATTTTGGCATATAGTTTGACAGAGATGCCACTCTTTATCGCTTTGAATAAATACAACGAAACAGCTGTTAAGTGTCGTTAAGAATAAGTTAGTGAATCGCACAATCGTTAGTGCAAACGGCAAATATTGCCGCTAAAAATAACTGCATATTTCATCCTTTGTGCTTATTATTTCTGCTTTGATCACAGCGGCAGATTATTTTACGAATTCAAATTTTATTGGCCTGCAAAATCTCGTTGAAGATGGCGCATTTTCCGACCAGCAAATTCTTGACCCACTGCTATATTCTGTCAGCTTTAATGGAACAAGTGAAGTCAAAAACATATTTTTGTCCGTATAACCTTCACTTGAAAGTGATTGGTTATATTCGCTGTGTCCAGAAGAACCATCACAATCCCACTTTGATATTAACGTTAGTTCATTTGGAAAATCTGTCAATTCTGTTTCCGATTTCGTCATAACAATTCTGGTCGCTGTGTGGTCCAGCAAACTTTGCAAACTGACTTTACTGAAGTTTTCGTGGATTTCTACATTCGCTGGGTAGCACTCCTTTTTGACATCCAAAACATGCTGATAAAGGGGAAAAATATCGCAATCTTCCTCCTTGCAAGAACTTCGTAGTACCTCATATTGATGCTTGGATAAGTCAGCATCTATAATGATACTCAGCGCTTTCTGTGGACTAAACATTTTAAATCTTTTTTCACTTCCATCCAATTTTTTGGCAGCTGACGTTATTAGTTCAGCCGATGTATGATCACATAGCTCCTGTACTTTGCTGCGTTTCGATATTTCCTTACTATCGTCTAATGATTTCGTTGGGCAGCCACGTTTGCCTGTGGAAGTCGAACTCTCTTCTTCGTTTTCCGTGACAGTCCCCACAGTATAAATATTTGACAGCCAATCTGCATTTTCGCTTAGAAACCTTTGCATATGACGATTTGCTTTTTTCCATTTCAATTTAAATTTCGGTAAAAGTATGTTAACCAAAATTGTTTTTAATTTTTCAATGTTTTCCGTAGATATATTAGCGTTATTTGTCGAAATAACACCAACAAGAACATCAATATCTTTCTCGCAATCAATAAACGTTTCAGAAATCTATATACATATATAAAAATAAGTTCTATTGTGTTAGTGACTGATGTTCTCTGGAATGCCTGAACCGATTTTGTTTCTAAGTTCATATGAAAGGTGACATCAATACCAAGGTTTTTATGTACATATAAACGGCCTCTGTATGTGGATTGGTTCATGAGTTATAGCCATTTTGGTGAACACTGCATTCATTTCGACTTATATGTTAACTTAACAGCTAACGACTTATATGTTAACTTAACAGCTAATATATACATGTGATGCTGTAACGGACTTTTTCTCCTTTCGACTTATATGTTAACTTAATAGCTAACGACTTGTATGTTAACTTAACAGCTAATATATACATTTGATTCTGTAACGGACTTTTTCTCTTTTCGACTTATATGTTAACTTAACAGGTAATATACATATACATGTAATGATGTAATGAACTTTCTTATATGTTAACTTAACAGCTAATATATATGTATATGTATGTAATGCTGTAACGGATTTTTCTCCAAGGTAGCTAGCTTTTGAGTGCCTGCTATGGCTGAAATTTCATGATCAGCTGATCTATTTCAATTCTTAATAATTGTTTTATTCAACTAACATATGTGCCTCAATTTTTGAATTTCGTGAGTAAATAAAATTTCAATTACTAAATATTTAATTGATGAAGCAAAAATTTTTAATACAAAATGGTACGTACGCGCAGTAATTTGGGGCGCCAATCACGTCATACTAGAAATGTTGCGGCATCTAGAGCATCTCAAAGTGACGAACAGCGTGCAAATAATACTTTGGCTGTTCGAAATGCCATGGCACGTGGTAGGACTATGCCAACTCCAACTCAACGTCCGTATGTGCGACGTACTTTGGAGCGTGCTGCATTCAATTATGATGCAAACTTTGATTATGTTCTCATGGCAAGGTTTCAATTGGACCAATGACTACTGTTTGTAGTTATTGCAAGGGATTTAAGTTTAAACATGAGATATCTGGATTGTGTTGTTCAAATGGACAAGTTAAATTACCAGAATTGAATTCACCACCGGAGCCCTTGCATAATTTGATAACTGGTGGCACACCAATTTCAAAGCATTTTCTGGAAAACATACAAGGGTATAACTCTGCATTTCAAATGACTTCATTTGGAGCGACGAATATTATTCGGGACAATTTTATGCCAACTTTCAAGGTATTTTTGTTTGTTTTGATGTTTATTTAGATGATCGCGAAACGTACTATTGTGAAAATTTCAATCTTCAATAGATTCAAGGCCAAGTTTACCATCAACTTGGTTCTTTGTTACCCTTTCCAGATCAAACCTATCAATTTTTGCAAATATACTTTGTGGGTAACTCAAATGTGGAAACCGATCGTCGTTGTGATATATCATCAAATTTGCGGAGGGATATTATCGAGCGTTTGCAGAATATGTTGCATGCTGAAAATTAATTAGTGCGACTTTTTCAAACTGCTCTCGATCAAATGCCATCAGATGAATATGAAATTGTGATTCGAGCTGACAATACGCCTCCTGGGCAGCATGTCAGACGTTTTAATGCGCCCACAATGGATAATGTCGCTATTGTAATCGTAGGCGATGAATTCAATTCCAGTGACATTGTGCTGCCCCGTAGAAATATGCGACTGCAAAGAGTATCTGAAACTCATCGCTGCTATGATGGATTACAGTACCCATTGTTGTTTTGTCGAGGAGAAGACGGTTATCATGTTAACATTAAAATGATCAACCCTTCTACCGGTTAGTTCATTTAAATTTTATTTAATTTTTATCGTTTTTCGAATAATTTTTAATTCTAGGAGAGGAATCAAATAAAAAAGTTAGCGCAATGAATTATTATTCATATCGCCTTATGGTCCGTCAAAATGATATTAATCATATTTTGCATTGTCGTAGACTTTTCCATCAATTTGTTGTTGATATGTACGCCAAAATTGAAAGTGAACGACTAAATTTCATACGATTTAATCAGAAGAAATTACGATCGGAGGAGTACGCTCATTTGCGTGATGCTATAAATAATGATGGTAATGTTAATGATCTTGGGAAAATTACCATTTTGCTGGTCAAATTCCAACCGACCGCCATGATATCACTTCCCGTGTTTTTAAGAAAAAATTGAAAGCGCTTATGCATTTTATAGTGAAATCTAAAGTGTTTGGTGAAGTCAAATGCTGGATGTACTCTGTGGAGTGGCAAAAGCGTGGTTTGCCACACGCTCACATTTTAATATGGTTGGTGAATAAAATCACACCGCATGAAGTTGACAATGTGATATGTGCTGAAATTCCTGATCAAATAAGTGATCCTGAATTATATGATGTTGTTGTGCAAAATATGATACACGGTCTATGTGGAGCATTCAACATTAACTCCCCATGTATAGTTGATGGCAAATGTAGTAATCGTTATCCAAGATCTTTGGTTTCAGATACAATCACTGGAAATGATGGTTACCCATTATATCGTCGTCGATCAACTCAAAATAATGGTAGATCAGTTACCATAAGAGTACAAAATCAGAACGTTGAAGTCGATAATCGTTGGATTGTGCCGTATTCACCTTTATTGTCGAAGGTATTCAAAGCGCATATTAATGTCGAATACCGCAATTCAGTCAAGTCCATTAAATACATTTGCAAATATGTAAATAAAGGTAGTGATATGGCCGTATATGGAGCTACTGATCCAAATAGAAACGACGAAATACATAAGTATTTGGCGTATTTTTTCATTTCAAATTTACGAAAGATATCCAGCTGTTGTTCACTTAGCTGTTCATCTTGAAAATGGCCAGCATGTGTATTTCACTACCGAAAATGCTGCACAGAGAGCTCTATCACCACCTCATACAACTCTAACTGCATTTTTTAAATTGTGTGAAGTTGATGCTTTTGCCAGAACGTTATTGTATGCAGAAGTGCCAACTTATTTTACGTGGAGTACATCAAAAAAGGAGTTCCAACGGCCCAAGCAAGGAAAACGTGTTGATGGACATCAAAATTTATATTCAAGTGATGCTTTGGGACGCATATATATACTGTTCACCCAAATAATGCTGAGTGCTTTTATTTACGTTTGCTGTTAATAAACGTTCGTGGGCCAACATCATTTCGACAGTTAAGAACAATCAATGGAGTTTTGCATACGACATATCGACAAGCGTGTCAACAGCTCAATTTGTTGGAAAATGATATTCATTGGGAACAAACACTTGCAGATGCAGCAGTTTTCGCTCATCCTTATCAAATTCGAGCATTGTTTGCAATTATTTTCGAGTGCGTCAAGAAAATCGTAATCCTGCAATGGATTTCACGCCAGAAATTTACAATGAAGCATTGATCTGTATTGAAGATTTCTGTTTGCAGATTGCTAATAAGGCATTACCACAATTGGGAATGCCATCACCTAATCGTGCAATGCATGACATTTTTGAGTTAAAACTGCAACGTGAACAACAATACGATCGCAACGAATTAAATGCTTTTGTCCACGCAAATCTTTCGACATTGAATGCGGAGCATAAAAAGGCGCACGATAATATTATGCAAGCTGTCAATAGTGAAGCCGGTGGATTTTTTTTCCTGGATACACCAGGAGGCACCGGAAAAACGTCTCTAATTTCATTGTTATTGGCAACGATACGTTCCCAGAATAAAATTGCATTGGCATTGGCGTCTTCTGGCATTGCAGCCACTTTGTTAGATGGTGGTCTGACAGCACATTCTGCTTTGAAATTGCCATTGAATTACCAAGTAAATGAAACTCCCACATGTAACGTTTCAAAAACATCTGGAACGGTAAAATTATTGAAACGTTGCGGTATCATTATTTGGGATGAATGCACTATGGCGAATAAGAAATCTGTTGAAGCTTTGGAAAGAACAATGAAAGATCTCCGAGATAATTCAGAGTTGTTTGGTGGTGCATTGATTTTATTGTCAGGCGATTTTAGGCAAACATTGCCCGTCATTCCTAGATCGACCGCGGCCTATGAAATTAACGCTTGCTTAAAGTCTCATATTTATGGAGATTTGTTAAAATATTGAAACTCACTACCAACGTTCGTGTTCAGTTGCAGAATGATCCATCTGCTGATAAGTTCTCTAAGCAATTGCTGAAAATTGGAAATAGTGCAATGCTTGTTGATGACACTGGATTAATAACATTGCCAAATGATTTTTGCCGTTTCGTACTGTCAAAAGAGGAATTGATTGAATGTGTTTTCACTAACATAGCACAACAATATACATGCCATGCATGGTTGAGTGACTGAGCAATTTTAGCGGCAAAGAACAAAGATATTACTGAATTAAACATGGCTATACAATCAAAGATTCCTGGCGAATTGGTGTCGTACAAGTCTGTGGATACTGTTACGAATGAAGAAGATGTTGTGAATTATCCAACAGAATTTTTGAATTCGTTGGACTTACCAGGATTGCCTCCGCATAATCTCCAATTGAAAGTTGGAGCCACTATTATTATGCTTCGCAATATCAATCAACCCCGTTTGTGTAATGGTACAAGACTTGCTATAAAAAGGTTGATGGCTTATGTAACTGAAGCTACTATTTTGACAGGAAAATTCAAAGGCGAAGATGTATTCATTCCACGCATTCCAATGATTCCGTCTGATATGCCATTTGAATTTAAACGACTTCAGTTTCCTGTTCGCCTTGCGTTTGCGGTTACCATTAATAAGGCGCAAGGCCAATCCTTAGGAATTTGTGGAGTGAATTTAGAGGATCCAGTTTTCTCACATGGACAGTTGTATGTAGCCTGTTCGCGCGTTGGCAAACCATCGGTTTTGTATATTTACACCGAAAATGGAAAAACAACTAATGTTGTTTACCACAGAGCATTACAATAAAAGCAATTTATCACTGATTTAAATGAATTCGAATTGATTTTTTATTTTCTTTTTTGCACTACAAAGTGTGCAGGGGGCTCGCTAGTTTCTTTATAAGATAATATTAAATAAGCCATTTTCGATAATATAACATAACTAGCGTAACCGGCTTGCGTTGCTGCTCCAATAATATTTATAAATAATATACATTACATATTGAGATTCCAGTAAATAAACCTTAACTAACATATCTACCTACATAGGAAATTTTTAAATACCTTAAATACAGTCTGTCTAGTAGAAGCGTGATCGGCAAAATTTGCACATAGAGTGCCGTTATCAAAATAATTTGAATGCACCTTGGTAGCGACATCAATTTTGTAGTAAGCATTGCAAAAACTGTCAGTTTCGTGAAACTATTACAAAGTGCACGTTGTTTTAAAAAATGAGTTCCGCGTACGAGAAGCGATTTGAAGCTGTATTTCTTGTCTACACCCTAAAGGGCCGAAAATGTCACGTTTAGCTGCAGCAAAATATATGAAGAAGTCGAAGTCATTCGTAACGAAGTGGACGAATCGGTATTTAGAAGTAAAAAATGTCGACGATTTGACTGGGCGGGGCCCTGAAAAAAAGACCTCAGCAAAGCAGGACAAGAAGATCTTTGATTTGTTTTGCCGCAGGTTAGTCTTTTTTGTGCTCCAGAGAAAATATCATTTTCAGTAGCTAAAATTTTCTTATTTTAGGTAACAGATTTGCTTTTAAAAAAGAACTTGCCAGTTAAAGCGCTCCTCCTAATCGACAATGCTCCGTCTCATCCAAGTGAAATGGAGCTTAAACCCGAAGATGGAAACATAATTGCAATGTTTTTTCCTCCAAATGTTACCCCACTTATCCAACCAATGGATCAGAACGCAATCAAAATAACGAAGCTGTACTACAGAAACAGCCTTTTAGCCATGGTAGCGGCAAAAAATGTAGGTCTAGTAGTCAATGAAAAGTGTTGCATTAAGGGATGCTGTTACAATTCTAGAATCCGCATGGAATAAAGTAAGCAAAGATACATACAATGGTAAAATGCTGGCAAAATATTTTACGTTTCACGGAAAATGAGATAGATCCGGAGGAAGATATTCCGTTAAGCATACTGAAAGAAAATATGAACTCAGACGTTCATCAACAAATGGAGCTTGCAGTTGAACTAAACCCTCAGGTTTGTCGATTTTTAAAATGAAGATATTTTGCTGGATAATGTTTCTAATTCGTGTGAAATTGAGGAGTTAGAAGTGCTCGATGATGAGGATGATTCCTTACTATCGTCAAATGATTTCGTTGGGCGGCCACGTTTGGCTGTGGAAGTCGAACTCTCTTCTTCGTTTTCCGTGACAGTGACATATCTACCTACATAGGGAACTTTTAAATACCTTAAATAACAAACATTCTTGTATATATACATACGCTCTTACGAAGTACATATTAATAATTATCTATAAAATATACATATATATTATATGTATGTATATACTTATGTATACTCATTATACCTATTGCAGAACCCTTTATTTAAAAGATCCCAAATAAAGTATATACATATAATACATATGCATGTGTTACAGCTACATATGTATGTACCTGCGTGATTAAGAAAATGCATTATACTGCAGAACCCCTTTTTCCTCATTTTTTGCGCAGTTCTGTGGAAAAGAGTGAAAAGAGCCCAAATTAAGCAATTAAGGAAAATTTCTTGCTACCTAAATATTTTTTTACATGCTAAACAACGTTTCAGGAATTATTTTTATTTTTTGGAATATAGAAGTTTCTGGCTCTCTGAGAATAACATACTTAGGTGGGTATACACTGTATACGCTATGCATAGTATACAGTATCGTAGTTCATTTATAATTTGTAATAATCACTTGATATAATAATATGTATATAGATTTATTCTTAGCAACTGTTCTCACTTCTTAATAACCGTTATAATTTTTGCACTTGACAATATAATGCCCGTAAGCGCAAAACAACAACAACGAACAAAGCGAGAGGTAATGCGTAGTTGCTTTTGTACAACAACGAACAAAGCGAGAAATACTGCGCAGTTGCTTCTGTACACCTCTCTCTACCCAATTTTGATCGGGTTATATTTATACCTTTCATGAGAATGAAATGGTATATTAAGTTTGGTCCGATGTTTGTAAGTGCCAGAAGGAGAAGAGATAGACCCATCAAAAAGTATACCTAAATGATCAGGACGATGAGCTGAGTCGATTTAGCCATGCCCGTCTGTCTGTCCGTCTGTCCGTCTGTTTGAACGCAAACTAGTCCCTCAATTTTAGAGCTATTTTGAGGAAATTTGGTGAGCAGGTGTCGTTGTACAAATGATTAAACATTTGTCGGAATCGGCCAGATCGGGTGACTATAACATATATGTAATAAAACCGATTATTCAGATATTGAATTTTGCGCCATAACTCCTCCATTTAAGCAGCTAAAGGCTTGAAATTTTGCAGAAATATCAGCCATTATTAGCTACGTATCAGTATTGAAAATCATGAAGATCGGAGAAATATAACATATAGCTCCCATACAACCGATTGTTCAGATATTGCATTTTGCACCATAACTCCTCCATTTAAACAGCTAAAGGCTTGAAATTTTGCAGAAATATCAGCCATTATCAGCTACGTATCAGTATTGAAAATCATGAAGATCGGAGAAATATAACATATAGCTCCCATACAACCGATTGTTCAGATATTGCATTTTGCACCATAACTCCTCCATTTAAACAGCTAAAGGCTTGAAATTTTGCACAAACATCAACCATTATTAGCTATATATTAGTATTCATCAAGATCGGAGTTCACAGTGTAAATCGGCAAGATAAATTCAGGACAAATATTTATTGCGAAAAGTAATAAGCTCAGCGCAATATCACATGAATCATAGCGTTAAACGTTTGGGAACTATTTACGGATCTGATAACTGTTTTCAAAGACCGACATATGTAGGTCTTACATATTAATACTTAATTATTTGTATGTTTTAAATGTTGAATATCAAGCATCGATACGATATTAAAAATATTCAAAAACCATTCCCTTCTTAAAACATAGTTCTTTTTAATTACATAAGGAAAAGCATTAAATAATTTATAACAATGCCTTTACTAGAATTATTTTTATTGATTTGAAGGAAATTTTCGCTTTTAACTATAGGTAATACGAAATTGTAATACAATAACACGTTTTTTACTATTCTTCCATTCATGAAAGGTATGAAGCCTTCGGCATAGCCGAAGACAGCGCTGTTTTTACTTGTTTTATTTGCTAATAATCAAATTGGCGCAAATTTGCGCAGCTGAGTTTTACATAACTGTTTAGCTAAGATTTCACGCTTTAAGTTGATAGATATAAGTCTCCAGCTGGAGCTCATAAGATACAGTCCATTGAAGTTGATGAATATTTATTTTTTTATAGCAAAAAGGTATTATATGACAATTTTTCGAATATATTTTTTTTCCTTCAACTTTTTGTTCACAGTTCTTATCTTTGATAACTCTTATTATTGGAAATGTAAAAAAAAGTCATATAGTTCAACTATATTTTATGTATCAAGATATTGAAAGTTAAGTCAATTTTCATGCAAGTTTTACCATCGCGAGATTTGTTGTCGTAGACCTGCCGGGTACAAAACCATCCTGACCCAAACAAACCAAATGCTTAATATTGAATGATAACTTGTTTTTAATAATGCATTCAAATAATTTCGAAACAGTGGGCAGCTTTGAGATGGGTGTGTAAATACTAACATCGCCTTTATTCCCACTTTTGAAAACTGGAGTAACTCATGTTATTTTCCAATCATCAATAAAAACACCGGACGCAAGAGACTTATTAAAAATACCGACCGAACGACCGAGAGTCCATCTATGTCTGTTTGTGTCGAACTCTTTAAACTTTTTAAGCCTTCGAAAATGTCTGGATCATAGAGAATAAGAGAGCCTAGACTAAACACGGAGCCAAAAGTACCGAGGTCTTGTTGAATTAAATCCGCATACTCAGCGTCAGGCAGATCATCCCCCACAAAAAAAATTCGAAGAAAAAAACTAGGCAAATAGCTCAGCTGCCTCCGTAATTTATTTATTTATTTATTTATTTATTTATTTATTTATTTATTTATTTATTTATTTATTTATTTATTTATTTATTTATTTATTTATTTATTTATTTATTTATTTATTTATTTATTTATTTATTTATTTATTTATTTATTTATTTATTTATTTATTTATTTATTTATTTATTTATTTATTTATTTATTTATTTATTTATTTATTTATTTATTTATATTTACAAGTCTATGAACAAAATATTCTTACAGACTATTTGCAGTATGATTTAGTTAACAACTAAGACCTTAAAACACTAGAATAAAGAATTAAGAATACTTGAAAATACACTTTTCGAAGAAGAGAAATCAAGATGGTTGGAATTCGAGATTACATTAAATTCACATAAGGCACGAACAAGAGGTGCATTTCGCGAATATTCAGTTCTACTATTAAGCTCATAGAACGGTAACGTGCGACGAAGATTACGTTGTGGAATGTTAAAATTAATTATTTCTAAAAGAAAAGAGCAGTCAATACCCCTCGAGATTATACTATGAGCAAAGGAAAGCGAGAGAACTGATATTCGTGCCTCCAGAGACTTTAGGTTGATTAAAAGCAAACGCGATTCAAACGACGGAATTGGATCATTGAATCTCAATGACCGCAAAGCATATTTAAGGCAGACTTTTTGGGCTCGTTCAATCCTGATTATATGATTTTTATGACTTGGCCTCCAAATGAACGCAGCGTATTCCAGATTATAACGAACTAAAGCCGTGTACAAAAGCTTGAGAGTATATGGATCCGAAAATTTAGAGCTATTTCGCCTCACAAACCCTAAGACCGAGTAAGCTTTCGAAATAATATGGGTAATATGCATATTAAAAGAAAAATTACTCGAATAAATTACGCCAAGATCTTTAATCTCGTCCAGACTTTGCAACAAAGAATGCGAAATATAGTAAGGTGTCGGCACGATATTATGAGTTTTTGAATACGTAACTTTAACGCACTTTTTGATGTTTAAAGCAAGCTGCGAATTAACGCACCATAGATGTACACTATCGATATCGCTTTGAAGCTTAATCGCATCATCTAGGTTCTTTATTTTCGAAAAAACCTTTAAGTCGTCGGCATAGATAAAAAAATTTGCGAACCTAAAGCAGTTACTTATATCATTTATGAATAAAACAAACAAAAGTGGGCCTAATATACTTCCTTGGGGAACCCCAGAGGTGGCACAGAAAGGTTCAGAAGAAATGCCGTCAATCCTTACAATACAATTTCTATTACCTAGATAAGACATTATCCATTTTAAAAAAACTGAATGGAAGCCAATGTTAGCCAACTTGTGTATTAGCAAAATATGAGATACTTTATCAAACGCTTTGGAAAGATCAGTGTTGATACAGTCAACATGAAGCCCAATAGATAAAGTGTCAGCACAATATTCACTGAATACTGCAAGATTTGAAACTGTGGATCGCTTAGAAACAAAGCCATGGTGGTTTAGCGAAATTAGACATTTAGACGCAAAATACATTTTATCTTTAACGATGCTTTCAAAAAGTTTCGAAATTTTTGATAACTTTGAAATGGGCCTATAATTACACACATCATTCTTGCTACCACCTTTATGGATAGGGGTAATTAAAGTCATTTTCCAATCGTCTATGAAAATTCCAGACGACAACGACATATTAAATATTATTTTTAAAGGTAGGATTAAAGCAGGACAATTTTTCAATAAAATAACTGAAAGCCCATCACTATCTGTTTTCGCAGATGGTTTAAGATCAATAATTCCGTTAATAACATCATCCGAAGTTAGACAAAGTGAGCCAAAGTTTACAGCAGAGCATAAGTTGGAGGAAGCTACGCGAAGTATCCCCATCATCCTCAACAAAATTTGCACTGAAAAACTCTGCATATACATTGGCCACGTCATTTTGCTTATTAGCAAACTTATCACCATAAAATACGGCTGAAGGTATGGCACAGTTTGACTTTTTCGATTTAATAAAACGCCAAAAAGCATTTGGCTCAGCCTTGACATTCTCCTCCATTCCTAAAATATGATTTCTGTACAGGAATCTATCTAAACAATTGAAATCTTTAGAATAGCGCTGATATTTGGCAACAAAAATTCGGTTACCAGTTGATTTAAATTTTTTAAAGAATTTATTTCTGAGATGTTTTAGCTTTTTCAAATTGATATTATACCATGGCAGTTTATAAGGCATTTTTTTTTAACCGGAATGTTATTTAGACAACAATCAAACATCAAAGTTTTAAATATTTGGAAACATTTTGAGACATCAGCGCAGGATAATAGATTATCCCAGTTATAATCCAACAGCAAATTATTAAAGTTAGCAAAATCGCAGGCAAAATAATTAAAAGACATTTTTTCATCCGGCACAGAGAAAGGAAAAACGTAAAATTTAAAATCCAAAATCAGAGGATAGGAGAAAAGCATTCAGAAATATCGCAGCCTAAATTATCGAGAATTCTTCCCAACCTATTAACAAAACTATTAACTTGAACTAAGTTTAAACTTATGATACTATCAATGAAATAAGATTCATGGGTTGCAGTAATATTCAATGGAGTTAGTCCCGATCTAGTAGAAAAACTACCGGACCAGCTTACATTATTTAGATTGAAGTCGCTAAAATGCATATTTGGTTATCACCTAACTTATTTACGGCTAAAGAGAAAACTTTGTCAGCATGCAGGGAATAAATGGAATCTCCACTATTTGGTGGAATGTAAGAGACTGAAAAAAAGTGAGCCGTACGTTGGGGTGCTGCATACACACACACACAATTGATCGATTACAGAATCATCATTTTCAAGCGGAACGAAATAGGCGTGAAATTTACGTTGCACTGCAATGAGGGCACCCCCACCTCTTGCAAAACCAGTTTTTGTCACATCTCTGTCCTTTCGGTAGACCATATATTGATTTGAGTCAAAGTATTCATCATCATAAAAATTAGAATTAAGCCAGGTCTCAACTATAATAAAAATATCATACTCAAGACGCGAGCTGACAGCGCGAACATTTTCAGATTTTGTTCGTAGCCCTGATGGATTTTGAAAGTATACCTTCAGACCATTACAATTACGCTTAGTTAAGCAAGATCTCGCAGTTTCTCTTCTTTTCGAAAAAAACGAAAGGGGCGAATGTTCACATTGGCAGGCCAAAGCTCCGCAGACAGCAAATTCTCTTAAAATGCTACAGACACGCCAAGCTTAAAATGAACTTTTTCCATACTACTAAGCTTAGTTCCTTGCTTAATATGTTTTTTGTTAATAGCTGTATGCTTACAAACGTAATCAGTAATATTGTCAGCAGAGACGGATTGCAGGAACGAAGATATATGTAACCATTTCATGCGGTCAACGACAACGACCCCCAAATCTGCATTTGAGTTTAAACCAACAATTCTCAATTGTTTCCGACGCTTATCATTCACTTTCGTCCACTCAGCGTTCACTGGCATTGTGGAGACCGACGAAATTTGATCAACAGAGCGCGAAGGTGAGAGAACGGCAGCAGTAGAAGCAGAAATAGGCGACGAACCCCCAGCACCAGCATTATCATCATTAAGAAGTATACGCGAATATGATAAAGGCGTGGGAGCGTTCGTAAAACACACATCAGCCGAAAGTGGCACTCTCATAGGATTAGCAACAATGTTGGAAGATTTGTCAACAGGTGTCGTCAAGGCATTCTCAGCTGGGACAGCAGAATACAAAGCAGTAGCAGCAGATGTCGAAGAAGTTCCAGCATTAACACCAACAACTGCACGCAAATATGATGTGGGCGTGAGAGTATTCTTTTATAAACATTCTTGGCATTCGCAATGTTTTACGATTCATAAAATGAGACAGCAACAGACATCGGCAAGTCAGTCTCAGCACTTTCAGTAGGCACGGCCGAATCAACAACAATTGGCGTTTTAGCAATAGAATTTTCACTTACTGCACTACTAATCAACTACACTTTTAGGTCAAGCAACACTTTTAGGTCATTAACCTCCTTAGTTAGACATGCAATTGAAACCACCAAGTTAGATGAGTTTTGTATGCAGTGATCGCAGTTAAAGACAATGGCGCGTAGTCATAATCAAATTAAAGTCGGATCTAAATACGTTAAAGCATACTTTAGCTTAAAGTATACTTTATCTTAGTCATAGTCGAGTTAAACCCGGCTTTTTCGGTTAAAGTCGAATTTAAAGTTAGAGTTCCGAAAAGCTGTTACTAAACCATTTAGTAAACTGTCAAAATAATTATAAATCTGCATCTTTGGGCTAAAAGTTGTGTTTTTGTGGTGAAACTTAAATTAAAGGAAAAAAATGAGCCGTTTTGATAATATTGAACGGGATTTTAGAATCATTAGTGATGCTAGGATAGGAAGAAATGTCCATCAAAGTGATGTTGGTATGTTAATAAAGTGTAATTTAATTTTCTAAATGAAATTCCATGCATATTCTTGTATTATAGCAGATCTGCACGGTTTATCCCAGAATTCTGTAGGAAGGATAGTAAAAGAAATATCCAAAAGAATTGCGATGTTACTGCCACACTTTGTGCGATTCCCAAGCAGAAATGAGCTGAACGAAGTAAAGAACAAATTTTACCGATTAGCTCGGTTTCCGACCGTGATCGGAGCAATCGACTGCACCCATGTGCGAATTAAATGTCCTTCAAAGAATGTGGGCCCAACTATTGCAGGTCACTTTCTGGGAGAGCATACAGAACTGCATTTATTAATAAATATTTCTGACTTTCGCGTTTCCTTGCCTATAGAAACCCACTTTTAATTATTCAATCGCTAATAAATATTTAAAAACTACTTACGCTTGCTTTGCCCTACATCGTGTTTAATTTTTCATTTGCAAATAATAAACAAATAGTATGACTCTTGGAGATGGGTTATTTTTTAATCGATAAACAGTAATATCGCATAAGAAGTACAATATTCCACATAAAATCTGGCTTTTATCTTTATATAAAAGCATACAAAGTCTTTTCAAACTTATTTTAACTATTAATAGCAATAAAATCACCATTTTATTGTGAAATTATCATGTTAAAAAAATATCCTTCGATAAAATATATCCATTAGTTAATTTTCGACATTTTTCCTTCCAAAATGTCATCTCTATATTTGCAGCATTGCCATTTCTGCAAATTTACTGATCGACAATGTTGTTATTAGTTAGTACCATGTACTAAACTGACTATGACAAGACTAAAAATAAATTCGACTTTATCTTTTTAGTATTTTACTAACTAAAGTCGGCTTTTATGTTGGACTATGACTACGGGCCAATGTTCTTATTATTAGCAATCAGCTCACACATTTCTTTACCATCCACCTTTGCAAAAATTTTATTAAATTTACTTTTGCAAATATGACAAGAGATTTCATAACCAACACGTAATGGTTAAAACATTTAGCGCAAGATGAATTGACCATATTAAGAGCGACCAAAAAACATGACCGTTCACTTCAACGTTTTGCACACGTTTTGAATTGAATTGGCTGGGGTATTTTTATAAGAAACACATGTAGGAATATTCGAAACCTTCTTTCTTGATTTAATGTATCTCACATTGCTTTTAAATAAGTCAAAACAAACTGCAACATCAGCCCCGCCAAAAGCATCATCCCATTTTATGTTCAAAAGCATTTGGTCAAATTTAACAAAATCACAGGAATTGTAATTAAATGCTGTTTTTTGGGTTTCTTCCGGAATCCCAAAAAAATCAAAAAACTCAACGATTAATGAAAACGGAGAATGATGTATGTTTTGCGAGGAAATTGATGAAACAGGTATGTATATATTACATTTTATATTATTGCTTACAAAGATAAGATCAAGAAGGCGATTCAAGCTGTTGTGTGTTGTGTTTGCATATGGACCCACCACTTACTGGTGGAATATATGATGCGCAAATATAAAGCATTTTCGTTGAGATATGCAGTCTTACACAAAGCTGGTCTAATACGAATCGTTATTTTGAAGATCAGCTAGTGACTGTCTAAGACTGTGGCGCGAAGCAATTAGTATTCCGCCTCCTCTAGCACATCCTGTTTTTATTGCATCTCGGTCTTTGCGAAAAACCGCGAACAGCTTAAAATCGAAAAACTCGGCATCAAAAAATGAATCATTGAGCCATGTCTCAATAATGACACTACTATTAATTAAAGAACTTAGGCAATTTTTAATTCGATCCAAATCCGCGAGTAACTCCACAAATTTAGCTTTAGCAGCGACATCATGTCCACATCAACGCCTTAGCAGACAGCGCATTTACCGAAACTGTTTCAAACGGTCCGTAACCCACATGAACCGTGTGGTCGTTTAAAATAACCACAAATCTTCCAAATATTTCGTCCATTAGCTCCATTTAGGAGGCAAGGCACGGGCTGGCCCCAGTTCTGCTGTTGTCATCCCGTGCCGCCTTATAGGTCTGGAGAAGACTGCGCATCTTCGACTCCAAACACAGCGGCGTCCTTTCAAAGTCCTGGAAGTGGATTTATAAATATAATTTGTTCAAACATATATTTCTTGAACCTACCGTGATGCCCATGGGCACCATGTCTTCTAACACGTTCGCGGAGGCCAACCTCTTTCTCTTTGGGTGCTCGAACTCCGTTTTCCGAGCGAGGCAGCATCTCAAAAACCCAATTGTCTCCTCTCGGGACCATCTCTTTCGCCTTTTTTCTTGCATTCTGAAATAACAAACATCTTTTAATACGTCATTTTATTTGAAATATACCAAAAGCAATTTCACTTACCCTTGATTCATTTTTATTTGTTTTGTTTATGTATCCATAAAATAAACAGGATTTGACAGTTGATTGAAATTTCCCAAGTATTTTTCCAGAGCCCATTCACAATAGAGCGGTTTTTTGCTTCACAACCCTACATCTCAGGTCGGATATCATATAACCGAGTTGGCTCAACTCGCATATTTTTCCGAGTTAGTGTTTTTGTGTTACATGCTATTTCTTATCCTACCTAGTGTTCTTTTGGAACTAGGTTACATTAAAACGGGCCCAATATTAGAGTATTTGTTTGCTCAAAAAAAAGTTTACAACAACAAGTTTTTTTTTTTTTAATTTTTAGAAGCGTTTCTTTCTTTTGTCTCAGCGTTGTTTACCACATCAAACGCGATATATATTGGTTTCATCAAAAAACTCAGTTAGTACTGTGGTGTTGACAAAGAGTGAGAGATTTATAACGTTGTTTAAGAAATTTCAGAATGTTTTCAGTGAAGCAGTGACTAATACAGCGGAATGTTAATCGCGCTGCGATAAGCGAGCCATTCCAGCAAATCGCCGATACTAAGTGGATTTTTCGATATCAGACAATAGTTATATATGAAAATAATAACCATACTTTAAGCTTAAAATTAAAAAGCATTAACATTAGAAATTATGAAAGAAACTAAGGAAAATAGTATGCCTTATTTTGTTGTAATTTTCTTCAAATTGGTATATTTTCTTACGATTGAGTAAAGATTTCTTCAAAATGAATAAGAGCCAGGAACGGTAATCATTATAAGTTCTTTAAAAAAAAATTGATATTTACTTATGCCCCTCTTACGGATCACAACTCAACTCATCGTTGATTTGAAATTGCCAACCATGAGTTGAGTTGTAATTGCCAAGTTCGTATTATGGTTTACAACTCAACTCAACGTTCAATCAGCTGTTTCCCTCGCTAAGTAGTTGCTATGGTTCACAACCAAACTAACCTTATGTGAGGCTGTCGAAACTAGACAACTGCCTTTGATTACTTGTAATGTGTACAAGCAAATTAATAAAATATCCAAGAACTATTTATACTAAAATGAATTTCAGAACAATTTAACGCTTGGTGGATTTAATCGAAAATAAACTTCGAAAGCATTGAAGAAAACTGCAGAAAGAAAAAGTCTGCTCGGAGAATCGAAGTAACGAGTTGCAAAATTTCAAAAAAAAAAAAAAAAAACAAAGAAGAAAAGTGAATGTAGCCATTTTTAATTTCTGTTTTGCCGGCTCGAGGTCAACGGGGTGTTTGATGTTAGTAAAAACAAATGATTCGCTTTTTTCAATATATGTATTTCGGTAACCGTCTCCAGGGCAAATGATTTAAAAGTCCGCACTGTCCGACGTGGAGCTTTAATTAAAAAACTGTTATCTTTTTTGATATTTATTTAGATTTTTTCAGTTAGTGTGAATATTTGGATTTTTCCTGTAACTATTTTTAGTGTTAAAGAGTTTTTTTTTATGTGTATAGACGTATAATGTCGGAAACCGTAGTGGAGTGTGTGCCGTGTGCTCTTTTTCGGTGGGTCCCAGGTTCATTTCTTCGCCGGGCCAAATAACATCAAATATTATAGAAAAAGTCTTTTCTATTAGCGGTCAGGGAAGACAGGTATTTCTGCCAAGAACAAACTTCTCACAAAAACTACTCCGCACACCTTAAATTGTAGGATAAGTTAGCCCAAACATCGCTATATATGGTGTAAGCGCCAAATCATTATTATTATAGATGTAATAACAAATTACCAATTTTTCGTTATCACTGTTTAAGAGAAATGATTTTAATTTTAAATTAGTTTCTTCTAAATAGAATATTATTACTTAAATAAATGCAAATTTTATTGCAACTAATGCATTATGTTGTTCGTTATCCCTTCTCTGGTTATTAAAGGAATGCCAACTTTCCCTTCAGGTAGCTTAAATAACGCGCCTTAAACTATGCTCTAATGAATTTTCAGTTGTCATTACCTAACGAAAACAACTAAAATTGGTTGTAAATCGTAATGCAAAAAAATAGTTGAGTTGAGTTGTATCATAGATAATATGGGCATTAATCAATATTTTAAGATTTTTGTGGTCCGGGATTCACCGCCGCGACAATATTTGCCCTAAAAAATTATAAATGTGCGTTAAAGGGAACTTAGTTTTGTAAAATTTAAGTTCTTTCTTTTTGTTACAGCAAAAAATGATTTAAGGTTGGTAGCAGAGAAGGAGAGCAACGAGAGATAAAGGAAAGAGTTAAATGGATAAAGCTATGTTATGGGATGAATTCTTTTGGGTTTCCCCAAACTCTCAAACTTTTAAGTAAATATTCGGGGGTTTTTAAGCTATTTAGTTTAAGAATAGGTTAGGTTGAGGTGGTTGCTGACAGTGAGCCAGCATACATAGTTGGGCCCGTTGTGATACCAATTAGATCCAAATTTTGGCCCACAAGTCCAGTCGAACCAGTTCGTTCTCTCCTATTTAGCGAAAGAAGTTCTTGGGATTTTTTATGTCCCATTAAGCCACATATTTTCAGATGTGGTTCAAGGAGAAACTCTCTAATCCTGAGCTTATAGGCAGTGAACGGCACACAGTGAGACAACGCCGGCATTAAATACAAGGAGTCATTGTAGAGCTCTGAAATTTTGCACAGGTTATTTTTGAGACAATTCCAGTTAAAAAAAAAAAAAATTAAGGAAATTCGCCCACTTTTACGCCCACCTGCCATACAGTCGAAATTTGTAAAATGCCGTATTGTCCGTAATACTTTAGGTATAACTTTCAATTTTGGTATACTTGAATGTTATATAGTTACAAACATTATTTGAAATAAAAATTGAACTTTGGCCCACTTTTAACCCCATCACCCATACTACCTCAACATAAAAAGTGCCATATTTTCTAAAATATATTAAATACAACCTTCAAATTCGATATTACTGTAATTTATATCATTTAAAATGTTTCATGCAAAAATTAGAATAACACGCCCACTAATACGCCCACCTCCCATTGAAATGCAATAAAAAAAACAATATTTTTTTTCATTCAATCAATAATTTTTTAACATCATCATGGTATTCTAATTTTTTCAATTTGTTTCTCATTCTAAATGAATTAATATAAGGATCTGATGATATTTGCAAATAGTGCATTACATCTTCATTCGTAGAAATACGTGAATTTTTACGAGAATGGAATAGCCTACAGTTTCTATACTCCTTATTCATTGCTTCTTGCGCTTCTTCGGATAACAAAAGTCTTTTTAACTTTAGAACTTTGGCTCATATGGGTTTGGTTAAAGAATAAAGTCTATTCAAATTAAAAATTACGCAGAAATTAAATTAAATAAAAGTAAATTAGAGAATATTTATCAAAATGTGGTGCGTTTATAATTTGCTAAGGAGTATATTATAAATAAAAGGCAAAAGTACAAGACTGCAAATTGTATTTTTTTCTAGTTAATAGGTAAATATGTATGTAATTATGTAGCATATGCAACCATCGTTCAATTGCGTTCCTCTGTTAGCGCCAAAAGCATGTTGTTGGTAGTCAAATAAAGTGTCATGCCTTCGGCAATAAGCTAAACGCAGTGTCTTATGCCTTCGGCAACAAGTCAAACAAAGTGTCTGCTTGTTTCGTGCGTAACACTTGAAACACTTCTTTGCCGAAGTCAATATGTTATGCGCACTCCTCGCTTTGCGCTGGTGTTCTTTCATCCACTTCTTTCTCTTTAGCATCACACGTCTCAGTCAATGCAGTGTTCAGTCGCAGAAGCAAGAAGTATTGACTAAGTGTACAATAATTGCGGCCACCGCATGCAGATCTCTGCTCTACATATAATTTTGCAGTGTCCATGCAATACGTATGGAATTTACCAACATCTATATTTTTACTACTATTTATAGTATTTAATATAATTTTAAAGCGGTGAATTAAGTCTACATTTACACCAGTTATGTCAGCGGTTATTTCTGGATCTTCAAAAAATCTTCTAGAGACATTACCATCATTGGTTGTTCCCATGCCTTGTTTCACCACATCGACTTTTAAGCCCAGAACTAATTTGAAATTTTTTTTCATTTCTGTTTTAACAGCTTCTTTCTGTTCTTTTGTATCTTTATTTGTCCTCCACGCTTTGAAACTTTTATTATAATGTAATTTATTACTATTCTCTTGCACAATAAGTGAATAGTAAACAATTTAAAAAAATAAAAGTAAAAAGTTGTAAACATGCTATTGCATGCTAACATACGTATAGCGACAGAATGTGCGCGTTACGTACTTTTTGTAGTTTTTTGTATGTTTAATGTGCTTTTGCAAACTTTTGCTATATGTCCTCTACTTTAAATTAAAGCTGAGACTTCAAACTTTCATTTGGTATAAGTCTGCACCTAGGGCGAGGGGCTGCTCTATATTTCCTAGGCCACTGAAAATGCAAAATGTTAAATTTTTGCACCACAATTCTATTGTTAAGAAAAAAAAAATTGTGTTTTTTTTTTAATTTATTTTTTCATTTACTCATTCTACAATAACTAAATTAATTAAAAAAATACTTTAAAGTTACATTTATTATGTATTTTTATTTTAATAAGCTTTTGATTATTACATATTGAACTAACATATTTCAAGCGCGTTGGCATACCTCAACTTTGATTTGCTCTAGACCAAAAAGTAATGAAGTTATGAGGCTGAAATTTCAGGGAATTGTTACTCATATATCTGTTAATATACTGTGAATTTCATCCAAATTGGACGACACGTCAAAAACAATTTTTTGCCGCGGTTACTATTGGGCTGTCTCACTGAGCGGCATTCCCATCCTCTTTCAGACCGGCGAAAGAGGTATGGCAGTATCCCTTCTAGCGTGCACTTCAGCCATCTCGTTACATGGTATGCTACAGTATCCCAGAACCCACACCAGATGAAAATCGATCTGCTCAGAGTTAAATTTATAAATAAAGAGATAAGTAACTCAGAGTTAAATTTTTAATTTTATAACCCATACATTGTCTTGCATCAAATAAGTCCAGTAGCCCGGTCTACGTACATCTATTTTTCGACATTTTTTTTGTATTCTATGAATTTACTGAAATTTAAAATCAAAATAATTCTTGGAGGTTCCAGTATAACAACGAAAAGCTTAGTATGCTTGATCTCTAATCTCATGGAAGTGATCGTTTCGCTTTGCCAAACTTTGCTAAAGGAGTTGGAGCTAGCATATCGATGGCATTCTCATTATTATATTTTTTTTTTGTTTATTTCAAAAAAAATTGTTTGACAAATTTATTTTTTCTTTATCTATGACAGAATATCAAAAACTTATAAATATAACCCTGAATAATTGCTAAGTTAAATATTTATATTTTTAACTCTGAGTTGATGCCTAACATTCTGCTGTGCAAGCAGATTCATCAATTTAGCCGGTAAACTCTGAGTTAAAGAGATAACCAATTTGTTGTGATCGAGTCAAAGGCTTTTGGGACATCTTTACTGCATGAATAAGCATAAGCTTTCTTTATCTTTGTATTGCAGCTAGTTCGGATTAAAAGACAACTGCAGAGTCCGGAACTCTGCTATCTACCTTAGATCCATCAGTTTAGAATCGTATGGAGTCGTTAGGTCCGGGAACCCCATCGTCCCATGACTCCCTGACTGGTATTCCTACGCGATATTCTCTGGCGAAAGTTATCCTTGATGATCGACAGTTTGTGGATTTTAAGAATAGTCACATCACTACGATACTACGATTTGCTTACCAGCTTTTAGGATGTTGCAGCCATGCTTTCCCATCAAGTCCATGTGTAGTATACACATTCATTGCATCAGCGAGCCTTGTCCGCAGGCTAATGGATATACGAGCCGTTCTCTGCAATTTCTGTTGTATAGGGATCGCTGATTTCTCTTCTAGGAATGGCCACTATACCACTACTCCGTATGGTAGCATAGGTCTAACCAGAACCGTTTACAGCCAGTATGTATACCAACTTAGGAGCTATGTCGCACTTTCGGCCAATCGTGTTTTCGCACTTTTTCCTGCGCATTTTGTTTCTAATTCACTCTTTTGTCTAAGATTATTCTAAGAAACTTCGCCGCTTCAGTAAGTTTGAGTATCGCATTTGCTATCTTTGGTGTTTTTTACGGTGGGATCTTGTAATCTTCTCAAGAAGATACAATATCCGATTTTGTATGGTTTACCCCGAAACCATTTTCCTTGGTTGGCACATCTCACATCCTTTTTTAATTTTTCGTGCATTATATCACATAATGTTTTGGGATATTTCCCGCTTATTACCAGTGTTGTTCAGTAGTGGGGTTAGATGGGGATAAGACACCACCAGGAGAATATCCAATTTAAATTCAGAAAATCGCAATTCAAATTCAGAAACTTACCATTCAAATTCAGAATTTCCAATTTATATTCAGACATTTTCATTTCAAATTCAGAAAGTTGCCATTCAAATTCAGAATTTTAATTTTAGGTTCAGAAATTTCAATTTCGAATTCAGAAACTTACTATTCAAATTCAGAAATTTCCAATTTAAGTTCCGAAAATTTCATCTCCTTGCAAACAACATTTGATGTAGTAGTATTAAGAACATGAACAAATAAGTTGAAATAAGTGGTATAAAAACACGCTCATTTGTACCGCCGCCTGTTAAATCTTCCGCTTCTATGGCGCTACGTTGGAGAGAAGTAACTTTAATTCACAATTTTGGTAAGATTAAATTCATAATAATTGATAGGGACATCTTGTTCCAAAACTCTATTAGTAGATACATATGTACTCAACTTCATCTCCCTCAATACGGCTAAGTATTCCCAAGTTAATTCCTCCAACTTGATCGCGCAACTTGAGGTGTTCTTTGGTTTTGCTTGCCATAAACGCAAGAAATAAGTTATCGTAATGAATGAACTGTACGATACACAATACATCATTAATATTTCCAAAATTTAACAATATATCGTATTCTGGGGTATAATCGGTAGTGTCTACCGGGAATTCCCACAAAAAAGGAAGGCGCGCCCCCATGTCCTTTCAATTATTTAGTATATCTGTTAAAGTTCTTTCAACAGCCGCTACTGCTTTTCAATAACACTGGTCTGCAAAAAAATTTTCCAAAAATTTTCCAATAAACATGATGCTCTAATTTTTTTCGCGTTGGCCGGTTCCACCATGTCTAGATTTTGTTATGAATTTTTTTCAAAATATGTGAAATTGATGATTTTTTTTAATTTGTTCTTTTGCGTTAACATTATAAATAGTGTATATAAATACATAAAGGATGTTTTTTTAGACATGTGGTTTTCAATAAGCCAATACTTTTTACAGAGTTCGTATTTTTGACAGCTGTTACTTGATTTATGCTCAGTTTGATTTGTCATTTCATAATGAACAGACTTACTCCAGAACAACGTTTGCAAATCGCGCAAATTTATTACCAAAATAATGATACGGTACGCGCGACACATCGCAAGAAAATTTTGTTCAGCGATGAAGCTCACTTTTGGTTGAATGGGTACGTTAATAAACAAAATTGTCGGATTTGGAGTGTTGATAATCCACAAGTCATTGTTGAGACGCCGTGATACCCTCAAAAAGTAATTTTTTGGTGTGCTCTATGCGTAGAGAGAATCATTGGTCGATATTTTTTCAAAACTCAAGCCGGTCATACTGTTATAGTCAATGGGGAATGCTACAGAGCCATGATTAATGACTTGTGTGTGCCTAAATTAGAGGATATTGATTCTGGCGACCTTTGGTTCCAACAAGACGACGCTACATGTCATACAACCAACGAAACAGAAACTATATTGAAGGAAACTTTTGGTGAGCCCATTATGTTAAGTCGCCTGTCCGCGCAGATAAGCTTGAGACGATCGACGCCTTGGAAGATAATATTCGGCGCGTTATTGCTGACATACGGCTCTAATTGCTGCCAAAAGGATTCGAAAATTAGGCCTCTTTGCTGGAATTTATTCGAGCCGCGGCGGTCACTTTTTCAAAATCATCCTTAAGAGATGATGGCCAATCCTTATCTTTACAATAAAGCTGAATTCTTGGCAAAAAGGATTCGAAAATTAGGCCTCTGCTGGAATTTATTCGAGCCGCGGCGGTCACTTTTGCGCACTTCTTAGCCCATATCTTAGCTAGTTAACAACCGGTTTTCATTCTAAGAACGGTTTAAGAAAGAAGAAACTCAGACCTTTTGAAAGATTTATAGAGGTCTTAAAAAAGCTGAAGAAATTTACTTGTTTTTGCACAACAAACTTAAATTTTACTACCCTTTTTCTTCTTTTTTTGACTTTGGCGATATTTTCACACACTATTTTATAAAAATACAAAATTAATTTTGATTACATTCAAAGAGTACGTTTAATACCGAGTTCAACGAATGTTTCTTTTAAAAAATCGGCCAAAAAGTGACTGAGCTATTTTACTTTTTATAAGAACGAAGTTTTTGCAAAAATTTGCTTCTGTTGTTCCCAAGGAAATTATCACTTAATTTTTGAGTTTTTACTCAATTTTGAAGTATTTATAAACTTCCGTTATACTGAAGTGCACGTGTTGTTTATCTTTTGTTGTGTTTGCTGTTAAATTGGATAAAAATCGTGGTAAAGTAAAACTAAAATGTGCGACAAGCGTAATAAGTTTTGCTATATTTGTGGCTTATTTACGGAAACAAGTCATCGGCGTGATTTTAAAAATAATATTGGTGTTGTAAAAATATTTTCGAAAGGTTTTATAGTGCGAGTCGCTGGTACGAGTCAGAATTTATTTGTGAATATTGCTGCACAACATTAAAAAAATTTAAAGTTCAACAATCAATTACTTTGCCCTTTTCTGTGCCTATGACTTGGCATCATCAGGCATATCATAAACAAGACGATTGCCTCGGTTCACGACTAAAGCAGTGGAATTTAGTGAAAAATATTTTCAAATAACATCGGGTAGAAAAAGCGACCGCACTTTGATACTTAGAGAAAGTTTTAAAACTGATGGCAATGACTGTGATCTAGTACATTGTGTAAATGTACCCAAATTATTTTCGGCTTTAAATTATAATTATAATGCAGATGAATGGCGACTTTTCATTGATGGATACCGTGTAAATTTATGTACCCTAAAACAAAAAAAAATGCATTCGTGTTCCCTTAATGAAGTTTGTAATGTCACCCTTAGGTTTAAAAGCTGTGTTATTACACAATGAAAATCTCTTACCATCAGTTCCAATCGCGTATGGGGTTAACAAGAAAGAAACGTGATGGAAAAAATTTTACGGTTGATCGACTATGCCACGCATAAATGGAAAGTCATCGCTGACTTAAAAGTGTTGACAATTTTATTTGGCATGCAAGGTGGCTACACAAAATATCCTTGCTACCTTTGTGAATGGGATAGTCGGGCATCCAATCGCTATGATCGCAAAGCATGCCCACCTCGAGAGTCACATCAGATAGGCAGGAAAAACGATTTAGGCCTCCCCTTGGTAAAATCTGAGGATGTTATCTTACCACCACTACACTTAAAGCTGGGATACATGAAACAATTTTTAAAGAAATTGGATGTTAATAGCGAAGCTTTTCTTCATCTTAAAACTGTCTTCCCAAAATTAAGTGAAGCTAAAATAAAAGCCGGTATTTATTAATTTGTTTTCATACCTACTTGTTTTTTATTTTTTGTATAATATGTGTATATAGGTATTTTCATTGGACCTCAAATTCGCAAAATTATTAGCGACGTTACCTTTATGAACAAGTTAAACTGTGTTGAAAAACGTGCATGGAAGAGTTTTGTAGCGCTATGTGATAATTTCCTTGGGAACAACAGAAGCGACGACTACATCACGGTTGTAAACGAATTTTTAAGTGCATATGGTGAAATAGGTTGCAACATGTCGATAAAAATGCATTTCTTGCATTCGCATTTGGACTTCTTCCCACATAATCTGGGCCAGTTCAGTGATGAACAAGGCAAACACTTCTACCAAGAAATGGCTACGATCGAAAAGCGTTTCGAAGGAAAAAACAAAATAAATATGATGACAGAATATTGCTGGTCAGTACAACGCGAAACTGACGATGCTGACCTAAGGAAAAAACGGTCAAAAAAGCACTCTTGATCTATATATTTTCATTTAATAATATTTATTAGCAAATTAAGTTCGTTGTAAATTTTTGCAAAAATTTCGTTCTTATAAAAAGTAAAATAACTCAGTCACTTTTTGGCCGATTAAAAGAAACATTCGTTGAACTAGGTATTAAACGTACTCTTTGAATCTAATCAAAACTCATTTTGTGGTTTTATAAAATAGTGTGTGAAAATATCGCCAAAGTCAAAAAAAGAAGAAAAAGGGTAGTAAAATTTAAGTTTGTTGTGCAAAAACAAGTAAATTTCTTCAGCTTTATTGAGTCGTCTACATATCTTTCAAAAGGTCTGAGTTTAGAATGAAAATGGGTTGTTAATTAGCTAAGATATGGGCTAAAAAGTGCGCAAAAACATGAAAAATCGGTTTTTTAAGGTTAAGTCGAGATTTTGGGGGTGTTTGACAAATTCCAAAATTGGATTCTCGTTCTACTCAATAAGACCTACAAGAAAAATAACATCACTTCCCAGGTATTTTTGAGTGTCACACTGTGTTATATGTGTTTTGCTTCTTTCTAAAAACTACAAGTCTACAAAAAACACACTTTACATACAAAATGAGTTTCAGCGATTGCATAAGCTTGCTCAGTTTCCCAGATAGTTAAGAACTTATCTTTTAATTGTTTACATTATATATCAAATACTTTACCAAGTTTTGCACATAGTTAATTGAAGCTTTCTATGTGTCGTTAAGCCATTTTTCTAAGAGCAGAAATTTTATAAATGTTATTATAGAATCCTGTTAACTTGTAAGAGTTCTGCAGTCTGTTTTTGCCACATTTGTAGTGAATTTATTCTGAAGACGCAACGAAATATTGAAGCAGAGCTTTATTTTGGATTCTCTTGAAGTTCGCAAAAACCATATCGGCCTTAATTAATACTTCTCATGTGAGCATTTTCATAATGCCAAATATCTTTTTATGTATCGAATCCCATAGTCTTACACAAAACACAAAAACAAAATTAAATATGTACATATATCAGTTTATGATTCTAAGCCATTTCTATTAATTGTTGTTTTTTGCATTTAATATTTAAATAAAATATTTCCTATAATATTTTAATACAATACGCCCTATGTTATGTTTGAAGTTACTGGCTGCACATCAGTTATAGCCTCATAAAAATCCGTTCAGTAGTTTCGGAGATTACTGCGTTCAAACATGCAAACATACAAACAGACAGACAAAAATGCTGAAAATGGTGCAGATGTATTCCATTACATTCCCTGCATCACCTTTAGTAATTTTTTAAACAAATTTTCAAAGTATTATATGTGGATAGATACAATTATTTCTATTTACATTTTTCTACCAACTCCCTTTCAATTTCCTACCGAAATTTCTCCCAGGAAAACTCGCAAAATTCTTCCGTTTTTCAACATTCAGCATGCGTTCTTTCTTTTCGCGAAACTAGTTTAGAATAGCATGCAGAGGAAGAGAACAAATTATCTTCGATTTTCTATTTAAAATAGAAGGAAAGGTGAAAAGAGAAATCCCGGGGTGAATTTCTATTCAGAATCGCATTGTGCAATGGAAATGTTTTCAGCATATTCTTTCAAAGTTACCACGTCAAAATCGGTTGAATGAGGACATTAGAAATGAATGGAGAAAAAGTTCTATACCTACAAAATAACCGATAAAGACTTATATGTATATACCAAAATTCTTAGAATTAATAGCGAAACGACTTGACCAAACTCAACCAAATTTGGTACACGTACCGTATTTGAAGTCAATAAGCAAAATTACGAAAAATGTTAAAATCGGACAAAAACCACGCCCACCTCTCATATAACGGTAATTTTCAAAAAACAAAAAAACGCGATATTTAACTCAGCGTTAAAGGCAATTCGCTCAAATTCAATATGAAGGATGGGGGTGCACTAACAAATATACTAAATGAAAAAAAAATTAAAAAACCGGCGTGGCATCGCCCACTATATAGCAAATAATCATATCTTCGAAACCATGCTACCAAAGCCTACCAAATTTAGTAGACTATCGTATTTAATATAAGTTAGCGAAATTCCAAAAATTATACAAATCCGACCAAAACACGCCCACCTTTCAAAAAAATAAATCATAAAACTGCACCGAATATTTGGGAATATAAGATGAATTTAAATTTCCCCTTCCATTGGGGCGAGCACCGTCCACTTTTCCAAATTTATATATACATACATACCTCACGTTCGGCCAGCAGACCACATGCACCTACTGTAAATATTTCATAAAGATCGGTTGAGTAATTTCGACGCCGATAAAGGATCTACTTTCAATTCTATATATAAGATTAACTTTGAAATAAAAGTTTGCACCGGGTATTTAAGGTTCGGTTCTATACTTTTCACACCCGAGCCCAGTGGTGCCCAGGGTTTTATAACTTTATTCACTTACACGTCTATTCTGCACGTTACCGGAAATTTTGTAACCGGCAAATTTTATTACCGAAAAATGTTACCACTTCTTGTAACCGGCATTCTTGCACACTGGTAACGCTGTCAACAGTGTAAAACTCACCATACGGTGTTTGCTTTGGTGTGGTGTGAATTTGAACACAAATTTTACAAGCGAATCACAATGGAGATGAATAAGTGAGTGATTTACTTAAGTAAATTTAATAAATTATTATAATATCATTAATTTTTAATTGCAGAAAATACGCAAGGACAACCCAGCAGCAATTACGCTGGTATGTAGCCTTCGTAAAGGACCGTCCGGAGCTGTTCCAAGGCAAGAACACCCCGAAGGCACCGAAATTGCATGCTTCTTTCGGCATTCGAGAATTCTGTTTAAAAATTTCGTTTGGTAAACTAAATGGATCGCTGTTGTTCCGAAGACTTTTCAGTTGCTGCCTACGTAGGGATATTTCATCATCCTCCTCATCAATCAGCAGTAACATTACCAAAGAAGTCGCCATTATGTTTTTAATATTGAAAGCTCGTATTGCAATTAGTTTAATAAAAAAATCAACGTTTAATACTTCACTACTCTTTAATTTATTACAAAAATGTAAATAAACGTCAGATGTTTTCTAGTAGTTACCACCTAGTGCGGTGGTAATAAAATTTTCCGGTAATAAGAACGTGCAGAATACCAAAAGGGTTTAAAAGTTGCCGGAGGTTTTTATTACCGGTAATAAAAATGTTGTTACAGGTGCAGAATAGACCCGTTAACGGGTTTTCGACGTGTTTAGATTCACTGGTTTTATTACATACAACTAGCACGGTTTACTTCAAATAAAACTTGCACCGGATATTTAATGTTCGGTTGCACCCGAACTTAGAATCTTCCTTACTTGTTTTTTTATTACTTTTGCCCACTATATAATATTTCTCTTTCACGCACCATATATGAAAAAAATGTTTTCTTGTTATTCATCACAAAACGTCGAAGTCACCCTGCGAGCGCTACTTAGTGAGATTGCAAAAAGTTAAATTATAAAAAAATTTGGATGCATAAGTAGAAAGTTTGAGACTTTTAACAGTTTATGTCTTAAGACATGTATCGCGCTTAGTGAAGAGTAATCACATACTTTTGTGTCATTGCAAAGTTTGATTCCATATTCACTATTAGTAAAGTCATAAAATTCCTTGCAATTCAAATTAAAATTGGTTTTAGTTGGTAGCTCACTTTCAACAATTTGAATTAAGCGTGGATATTTTTCCTTGGGCCATAAACGGACGGTGTTGAGCGAGGACGTTGCTTGTTGAGAGCGGGTGGATGGTAATTGTCGGGTTGTTGGTAATGAAGACGACTAGGTTGCTTCAATTTATCTAACTCTTTGTTGTGCTATTAATGTTTAACATATAGACGCACGAAGACAGTCTTTCTGGCAGCTATCTTGCAAGCTATTTTCTGTTTAGATGAGATTGGAAAGATATTCGGATGAGCGGGTCTTAATGTTGAAAATTTTTGCAAAAAATATTAAAACAACCGCTAAAAGAGCGAACCTAAGCTATATAAGTTGGCAACAAAATTTCAACAATGCAGATTTAAAACAAGTCGTATAAAAAACACTAGGTATTTAAAAAAAAAATAAAAAAAAGCATAATTTGATTTTGCACGCAATGCAGCTCGGCTAAAATGCATAGAGCTTTTCATTTACTTATTGTCATTCAGGAGTTTTTGGAAAGACTATTTTTGTTTTGGCAAAAAAGCTTTTCGTCATGAATGTCCAAAGGAGATTTTTTTGTGTAAGATTTTTGTTCAAGAATGCAAAACGTCTATCAGACTGCATCTACAATTGTCTTTCGAACGACTATAAACTATCTTTGCCCGAACAGGCCTGTAAATATCGTTCAGCTCCAATGCAGTGTAGAAAAAATAGAGTTACAACTCTTCGCAAATGGCGGAAATGAGCAACTGTTCAAAAATTTCATCCATTTTTCTTCAACAATAGTTGCCTTCAAGAGTAACGAAGTTTCTTGAACTACGAACTCTTAAAAGAAGAAGTTACATGTAATTCGATTTCTTATATAAAATGAATCTCATTATCATGAATTCAAAGTTTGATAAATTTTAATTTTAATTAAATGCGCTCAATTTTTCAAATTTATTATAATTTTTGGATTCAAACGAATGAATATAAGAAAGAAAACGATATAGGTTGGACAAACAGAAAAAAATATTAAATTCAAAGATTTTAAATTCAGTCCAGTTTGCAAATTCAGTAAGAACTGCACTTCTAAAATATGTATACCTGGCATCACCAACTTCACTTTACAGATAACGCGACTAATATGAGCGACTAACAGACAAATTGAGGAAGTTATAAAGCAGTACTCACTGAACAAAGTTTATAACAAGTAAAAATAATAATTATAATTTCAGATATATTTGCTTTTACGGAAAAATTGTAGCAGGTGATATAATAAAATCAAAAACTCAGTAGTAATAGTCGTACTTGTGGTACTTTCTATTTTTGCTAGTTGGTTTGTAAATGGTGTTAATTGTTCTGAGGGAAACGTTCCAAGGTGTAGCCCTATTAAGCCAAGTTGGATGTATCGATAATCCGAGTAACTTATAGATTTTGATATCGCCCTCTTCCGCAGCTTCTTACAATAAATTAACATTCAGTATTTAATTTGTTTATTTATTTTAATAAGACTAGTTTACCGCGTTTAAATATAAAATATATTTAAACTTTAGTTTTTAATGAAGATATTCCGTTTTTATGTATGGAGTAAATACCTTCGTTAAAAAGTGTGTATTATAAACAATTTGCCAGAACGCAACGAAAATAGCTACAATATTAATTGCATTATTTGACAGTTTTTCCTAAGTATTAAGTGAACTAGCTGAAAGAAGCTGGTTCCATGTGAAAAAGTCCGCGCATGTGGGGAAAGTCTCTGAAAGTAATTCACCTATGTGGGAGCGGCAGAACGATTCCACTGAATACGGTTCAAACAACTCACGACTTCCGCGTGATTTCGCCCAAATGTCTTCTGAAACCACGTTTGGAGGTGCCTGCAAATATGTATTTACCAAATTCGGCCCGGGCTCGGGGCCGTCACGTAAAAAAATCAACCAATGGACATTTGGAATGTCCGAAACCTTAATGGGGAATATGAGAGTAAAGGCGGGCATCACCACCATCCCGAAACAAAACAATAATCCACTGTATGAATGAGCCGCAACAAAAGTAGTTCGTTCACGTGGCAATTCGAAAGAAATTGCACTGCGTAATCGTAACCGTAATTTCCCACGTAATCTTAGCTTCCAACAGAGTATAGTTGTTTCTATCGTTTTTTTCGATACTTAGTACGCCGGCGCGTATTGCTTTTCATCTAACAATTAAAGTAAATCTGGTTTTGTGACAAACCCTTAAAAGAATTTATTATTTTCCTCGTGACTAAGGCCTTGGAAAGTATAACTACTGAAAAGCCAGAAAAAAATCTTTCACCAAGGATGGTAACATTCTAATTTTGACAAGAAATGAATAGCAAGCAAATCGTTTTCTAAAACCAGTCAAATTTATGCGATATACATACATATGTAATTGCCTTACTTCATCCTAGAGGCTTACGCCGAGTGCTTTCGCTCCGGCGGCGGTGAGCCGGCTTTCTTTGCAACAAATTTATGAAATTTTCCTAAATACAATAGTTAGAATTACAAACAAAATAAATACTATATGAAATTGGAGAAAATTTTTTTATTGATAAAAGATGTTTCAAACATAGTAATAAAAAAGTCGTAGTACAATTGGCGAAAATGCCTAGTAAAACAAAACAAAACTTCACAGTTCAATTCATAGTTATATATCGATGAGATCATGTTATTATAGTATTAATAGTCAAATATTCAAAAAAATTACGTTAAATCTTCATAATTTGCTTTTTATCATGGAAATAATTTTAGATTGTACCAAACGTTATGGTACGCGGAACCACGCCGCCGCCGCCGCGTCATGTTCTTGTTAACTCGGCGGCGTAGCTCGGCGGCGTAAATGTCTACTTCATCCAACGCTTAACACAATCAAAGATGTAGTGTACTCTCACACCCTCACAAACTTGAGCGAAGCAGAAATAGTATATGGTCTCAGCAATCAAAACGTGACAGAATGTAAAAAAAATTACTTAAGTAAAGGGCGGAAAAATAATACCTCTGCATATTCTTTCGATTGTCCAATACGATCTACCCAGAGAGATTAACATAGCATGGAAAAATGTAAAGTCAACCGTTACATCCCATCGCCCATGCAATGCAATAATTATGTATTACAGAATTGGACACACACAAAAGCACTGCAAATAAGTCAAAAAATGTGTAATCTGCTCTACTCTCACACATGATCCCATCCCATGTAGCAAAGTCGAATGTATTAATTGCAATCAGCAGCACCGTTCAACCATCAAAAACTGTCCTGCAGACAAAAACCGCCAAGAAATCATAAAGCATAAAGTAATTTTCAAAACCACCTTCCGCGAAGTCACTGAAGCTATAAACAAATCGAGCAACAACAATTCGATATGGAATACTCCGATTGAAACTTTGGAAGAAACGAGAATTTCAACAAATATTACACAAAATTTACAAACCACTTACATAGGAAGCCATAACTCATCTCCCACACTGAAAAATAGCACAATCCTCTTTAATCACTATCCAAATCCAGAGGAACTTCCTTCACAATCCACTTTCTCACTTAATTCTACCTATCCCCAGACATACTCACAACAAACTCCACAATTAGCACCAACTATAACACGCTCTCAGACACAAGTAAACTCAACTCCTAGGTAACCAATAAGGTTTATTTTAAGAAAAAAACAATTATTATGCTTATATCACATTTAACTTTTATGGTTCTTTAAATTCTTCGGTAGAATTTAAATGGATACCGTAACAAATTTGGCGATACATATAATTTCCTTTTATATTAAAATAAAAATTACTACAAAAATAGATAATACAATTAATAAATCTGAACTTAAACTAATTAAATGAACACTTTTATTATTTTTAAACAATAGTTCAATGTGTTCTTGTTGCCTAATTTGCTTTAAGTACAATTTTTCTAATTTTAACTCTGTTTCTGTAATATTTTTATTTTCTTTAATTTTTGTAATCTTATTTGGTAATATAAATGAATCGTACATTTTGATTTTAATATTTTCAAAAGTTTTGTTTGTAGCTATGACTTTACATTTTTCAAATTTTATTAAAAAAGTTCCTGTTTGTTTAATTTCTAATTTGTTACAATTATGAGATATATTCAGATAAAAATTTTTGAATATTAATATTCCCGGTAATACTTCTTTAATTTCTGTTTTTATTGATGGTACTAAATTACAATTTGCTTCTTTAAATTTAATGATATTTATTAAACAATTGTTATCTAATTTGATTAAATTTTTTTCTAGGTTGTCCTTAACAATTTTTTATACAAATTATTATTTTCATCCGTAAGTATGTCATATTCATCTAAAACTAATGATAAATTTTTTTGGTCGGGAATAGGTTCAAAAATAATTTTGGATAGGATATTGGAGGAATATTGGGGTATTAGTAAGGTTATAATAATGTTGTCATTATAAAAAACTACTGCTACCTGTATGTCGTTGTACATGTCAAAATCATTGATGAGGTCAAGTTCGGTCTGAGTTAGTATATTTGTTGGAATTATTCCTAATTTACTTGTCCGATATCGTTTATGTGATTTTGCAAAAGTGTTATATCATTGTTTATTTGATATATGTGTTTAAGGAATTCTAATCCGTCCTCTATAGTTTTAATTTTATTCTGGGTCGTTTTCCTAAATATATATGGATCTATGTGCAGAATAAAAACGTGTTGACTCGTTCAGGTCTGATCCAAAAAGGAACGACAGTAATTTACATTTTATTTGGCTAAGCGAAAACGAATACAAGTATAAAGCGAATAGAAAATTAGAAGCAAAGGCAAAAGCAAAACGACTGTCCACATGGTTGCATTTAGGTCGTAAAAAGTTAAGATCTTGCGGTGTTGCCACAGTACTCCCCTCCTCGAAGGCAAAAGCAAAACGACTGTCCACATGGTTGCATTTAGGTCGTAAAAAGTTAAGATCTTGCGGTGTTGCCACAGTACTCCCCTCCTAGAGAGAAGGTACTGCAATGTAGGCTGGCTTCAAGCGATCAATGGAGATATTTGCGGCTGCGTGATTAACGTCGATGACAAAATACTTTGAGTAGCGATGTAATACCTTGAATGGGCCCTTGTATGGTGGTGACAATGATGGCTTGACTGACAGATCTCGCACAAACACCTGCTCGCATTTGGTGAGGTCGGCGTGTATGAACGTCTTCTGTCTGGTATGCCAGGTAGTATCAACTGCGCGTAGGTCTCGCATGACGCGGCGTAACTGCGCTACGGTCTCTACCTCGGAAGTTGATCGGCCACTATCCACGAAAAACTCAGACGGCAAACGCAAGGTAGTCCCGTAAACTAGTTCGGCAGAACAGGCGCCTATATCGGCCTTGAAGGAACTGCGAAGCCCCAATAAGATTAATGGCAGGAACGACGTCCATTGATTCTGGTTGTGGCACAGTATTGCTGACTTGAGCGTTCGGTGCCATCGCTCAACAATGCCATTCGTCTGCGGATGATAGGCTGTTGTTCGAAGATGCCTAACACCAAGACATCGCAGGAGTTGTTGAAATAAGTTGCTTTCGAACTGTCGACCCAAGTCCGACGTTATGTCCAAGGGAACACCGAAACGCGATATCCAACCACTTATTAACGCTTTAGTTACGGCTTCTGCGGTGATATCTGGAATCGCGAAAGCATCCGGCCAGCGTGTGAAGCGATCGATGACCGTGAGACAATAACGGTTGCCGTCGGAAAGCGGGAAAGGTCCGACTATATCAATGTGCAGATGCGAAAACCGTTGGCCGGGACACGCGCGGCGTTGGAACAGTGAAGAGTTGTGCCGGGTGACTTTATTGCGTTGGCACTGGATGCATTGCTTAGCGAACTCCCGACTGTCTTTCTGTATTCCGGGCCACACAAAACGCTCCGTCATCAGCCGCGCTGTTACTCTTGTACCAGGATGAGATATGTTGTGTGTTGCATGGAGAACGGCTTGTCGGAACCGCTTTGTGACGAACGGACGGATTCGGCCAGTTGAGGTATCGCAGCAGACTCCCTTGTTACTAGAAGGCGGAAAAAAATTGGTTAATTGAAGGGAATGATTAATTTTACCTTCTAAGTAAGCCTTCAACTCATCGTTGGTTGCTTGGTCTTCAGCCAGGTCATCAAAATTTATTGGCTCTGGTGTTATAGCTTGGATTCGAGACAGCAGATCGGCTGCAACGTTTTGTTCGCCGGGTATGTGGCGGATGTCTGTCGTGATCTGTGCAACAAAATCCAATTGACGTGCTTGACGATCGGAGGCTTTTTCTAGTCGTTGCCGAAAGGCATATATGAGCGGCTTGTGGTCTGTGTACACATGGCAGTCTCTGCCCTCGAGCAAAAAACGAAAGTGGCGGATGGAGAGGAATATAGCTGTCAGTTCCCTGTCGTAGGTACTGTACCGCTGCTCCGCTTTAGTAAAAAGGCGCTGGAAAAAACCTAAAGGTTGCAGTGATCCATCAACAACCTGATGTAGAGCGGCGCCTGCTGCGTAGTCCGATGCGTCAACCCATAATGAAAGAGGGGCGTCTGGAAGAGGGTGCGCCAGGAGTGCACAGTTTGCGAGGTCTTCCTTGCATGCCTCAAAGTGCCTTATGTTCTCCCTCGTCCATATCAGCGGCGTTTTGTCGTTGCGTATATTCCCCGAACACATCTTGAAGAGTGGCGCTTGGTGTGAAAGTGGGTTTGGCAGATGCCCTCTGTAAAAGTTGATCATCGCAAGAAAACGTTTTAGGTCCTTTGCGACGGCGGGTCGTTCGAATGAGCGAATTATTTCAACGCGGCTGGGCAACGGCTTAATTCCATCTTTCGTTATGGCATGTCCCAAGAAGTGTAGCTCCGATACGCCTAGAACTGATTTGGCTACATTTATTGTTAGCTGGTGCTGGTGTAATCGTTGAAAAACTGTATGAAGATGTACGCGATGTTCCTCTGGTGAGCTTGATGCGACGCATATATCGTCCAGGTAGATAAAAACATTATCAACGCCACGAAAAACTTCATTGATGACTCTCTGGAAAGTCTGCGCCGCATTGCGCAACCCAAAAGTCATGTGTGTAAATTCGTACAACCCGAAAGGGGTTGTGATGGCCGTTTTACATATGTCTTCCGGATCGATTGGAATCTGGTGAAAAGCCCTCTGAAGATCGATTTTTGAAAATATCGATTTCCCAGCGAGGACATGGCTAAAATCATGTAGGAACGGCAGAGGGTATCTGTCGGGAACGGTAACCGCATTGAGCGCACGGTAGTCGCCACACGGCCTCCATGATCCATCGGCCTTACGCACCATATGTAACGGGCTTGCCCAATTGCTGCTGGATGGCCGACATATGCCCAGTTTCATCAGCAGCTCAAATTCAGCGCGCGCTGCTGACAACTTTTCGGGTGAAAGCCGCCTTGGTCGAGAACAAACTGGTTGACCGCTTGTGATTATTCGGTGAACCACTGTCGATTTCGTTGTAGAATCCGGAGCTGGTGGTCGCGTGATGTCACTAAACTCTCGCAGCAAATTCGAAAAATGTAAGGCGGAACTTATGGTTGAAATGCTTGGTGCATTGATCCGCGCCACTGTGCAAAATGATTTAATTGCTGTTTTGCGGTCGAGCAAGCATCTTCCATTGAGGTCAGGAAGAAGATCGTAATGTGCTAAGAAATCGGCGCCTATGATTGCCTGGGTTACGTCTGCAATTACAAAACTCCATACAAAATCTCTGCGCAAGTTGAGGTTAAGGCGAAGCATGACTTCTCCATAAACCTGGATTGGTGAACTATTAGCGGCAAACAATTGCATATCCGATGGGGTTACTCGAGCCAATTTCGAACACTTCGGAATAACCGACACATCAGCTCCGGAGTCAATAAGGAATGTTATTTTAGTTGACGTGTCGAATATACGTAGGCGGCAGTTCGAAGGCATTTCAGAGCGTTTGCCTATCTCTGAAATGCTATTGGCGGAGCACCCCTATTGCGTGCCGTTTTGCGATGGAAGTTGAGCGAATTTACAAGGTTGCCGGCACTTTTTAGCATTTGGCCCGAATTTGGTATGATACCAGCACTTCTCATCCGAATTGAGGTTATGAGAGCGCGCCGGAGTTCTAGACCTAGAACGCGCTCGTGCTTTCTCGTTGCTCATAGCTCTATCGAAACGCTGTTTGAGTTCAGCTATTTCTGCCCTCAAATCGTTATGTGTGGTATGATTTGGTGCGATAAAATTCGGTGCGGCCACCTCGTGAACACAACCTTCACGCAATTGCATTGACTCCACTATGGAATCAGCGATTTTTAATTTGTCGACTATTGGTACACTTGTTGCTATGATCGCTGCTTGGGCATATGGTGGCAAGCGGTTAACCCACAAATCATGTAAAATACTTTCACTTAAGGCGGAACCGGCAGCGCGCTTCATCTCGTTGAACAGATCGCTCGGCCGGCGGTCGCCCAATGGCATGTCACGCAATACACGTTGCAAGCGGCGTTGCTGGCTTTCGGTGAAATTTTCGGTCAATTTTGTACGAATGTATTTGTATCGCCCGGACGTGGGCGCAGCATCGATGATGGAGCGCAACTCCATTAGTTTGGCTTGCGGTATGCTGGCGGCCACAATGCTAAATTTTGCCGAGTCGGTTGTGACGCCAGAGGCTTCAAACCAGAAGTCCAGCGAATAGAAATACGCCTCGATATTTTCTTCCGACATAACTGGAAGCGGGATTCTCGGAATGCTGGCACCGGGAATCGAAGCCTCTGCATAAGCAGATCCAGGCGTTACAGCCAGGCTATCGTTGAGTGACATGTCTCACTTACCGTTCGGGGTCACCAATTATGGATCTATGTGCAGAATAAAAACGTGTTGACTCGTTCAGGTCTGATCCAAAAAGGAACGACAGTAATTTACATTTTATTTGGCTAAGCGAAAACGAATACAAGTATAAAGCGAATAGAAAATTAGAAGCAAAGGCAAAAGCAAAACGACTGTCCACATGGTTGCATTTAGGTCGTAAAAAGTTAAGATCTTGCGGTGTTGCCACAGTACTCCCCTCCTCGAAGGCAAAAGCAAAACGACTGTCCACATGGTTGCATTTAGGTCGTAAAAAGTTAAGATCTTGCGGTGTTGCCACATATATTTATGTAATTCTGAATAAGAGTCTGTTGCTTATTTATATGGTTGGTAATGTTACCAATTTGGTCAGTAAGAAACCTATTAGAATAAATTAATTTATTTACGCTATCTGTTGCATGTTGAGCATTATTTTGTATTGAGTCTAATGTACTAATTATCTGTTGTTCATCGTTACTGTCCATGGTACCTGCTATAAATTTTAATCCTTTACCTATAATATTAACTAGTCCTCGTTTTGTTTTAGTATGTGGGTATAGGTAGGTTATTTTTGCTTTAAGTAATACAAAATTTTTGTTTACCGTGTTCAGTAATTGTCTGTCTTCAATGTTTACTGCTGTCAAAGCTTTAATGTTATCTGCTATTAGCGAGATTGTTTCGTCATAACTTGTTAAGTTAATGCAATGTAGGACTTTATTGAAATTACTTATTGTCTTCTGCTCTCCAGTCTTGATAGGTATGTATCCATTATTGTTGGTTAAGTCCTGTATGTCAATTTGTTGTGCGGCAATGGTAGCAAATGCTAACAATAGCGTTTGGGTTATTAAGTTCATCTTTATTTTGGCCATTGTAAAAAAAAAAAAATATAATCAATTTTGTTTAATATTATTTTTATGAACTATTCTTCCTGACTGTGTCTTTATTGTAGTGTTGTAATTTTGTGCTACGATTTCCTTTTTATACCTAGATGTCAGTTTATTTCCTAACCTCTTATTTATTTTAACGAAAATTTCGTTTCCTGGCTCGTATTGTTTTAATGCTATTCTATTTCTGTTGTGATAAGCTAGATCAACAACTTGTTTATCCTTAATTTTTTTTGCAATTTCTAATCTATGTTTTTCTATTAATATGGGGTCGCTATTGACTCTCCTACCAAAAAATGATTCTATGGGTTTTTCCCTTGTAGTTGAATGCACGGAGTGGTTGTACTCTTTGACCGATCTTTCTAAAAGTTCTAGGAAAGATTGGTGCGTATTCTCACAACGTAGGCATCTCATTATTTCCTGCAATGTGGAGTGAAAACGTTCCACTTGCCCATTCGAACAACTTGTATATGGAGCTGTTCGGTGAATTTCTATGCCGAATTCATTTTCTATCATGAAATTTATCGTTTCGGATTTAAACGATTTTTCATTGTCCATTACTAGAGTTTCTGGTACGAGAGAGAAAAGAATGTCTCTCAACGGTTGCCTGATATCCTTGGCTGCTTTGGATTGGATAGTTCTCACAATCGCGTATTTAGAAAATTTGTCCACTGCTGTTAAAATTAACTGCTTTCCCATGTGCAGTATATCTGTCAATATGAACTATTTGACCTGGAAATGTAGGAATTGGTGTTGGCTGAATTTTCGGTTTCGCCGGATGTCGGTCATATTTATTTTCTTTGCATGTAAGGCAAATTCTAATTAGTTTCTTAATTTTGCTAGCCGTTCCTGGAAAATAATATTTTCTCAAAATTTGTAATTTATTTTCTCTACAATTTCTATGTGCTCTGTTATGTTCCCTAATTATGATTTCCTGCTGTTGTTGAATATCTATTATATCCTCTACTTGTATCTGCGAAAATCGTATTTTGTATTTACTAAAGTGTATGGGATACAATTCTTGTATTACTCCCATTATGTCTTCTTCTGCTTTGATGCAGTTTATTACCGATGGGTTTAAATATTTTTTTAAAATCTGCAGTAAAATTTCATGGGTATAACTTAATTCTGTTATAATATGTCGGTGATATGTTGGAAATATTATTTGAAATTGGTAGTTGGATATTAAGTCCTTATTTAAAAAAATTTGATTTTTAAACACGTTAATCGGCTGTTCGGCACTGTATATTAAGTTGTGTGATGAGCTTTCGTCTGAATTTGTCGCTGTAGACAGCGTATTCAACTGTGTTGTTTGTGGTGGTATTCGTGATAATGCATCGGCCACAACATTTGCTTTGCCGGGCTTATATGCTAATTCATAGTCATATTCCTCCAGAATTGACTTCCACCTTTTCATTTTACTGTTGTTATTCTTATTGCTTAAGGCATAAGTTAAAGGTTGGTGATCCGTTGTAATTTTTACTTTCCTGGAACCATATAAATAATTTCTGAAGGTATTTAATGCCCAAATTATTGCTAAGAATTCTTTTTTGTTAGCGGCATAATGTTCTTCAGCTTTGCTTAATGTCCTCGATATAAAAGCTATCGGTCTATCACTTTGTGATAATACTGCGCCTATAGCGAAGTTTGAAGCATCCGTTGCTAATTCAAATTCTTTTTTAAAATCTGGATAAGCAAGGATAATGTCTTCGGAAATTAATGAATTCTTAATTTTCCTGAAGGATTCTTTTGCTTCAGAATTTAAATCTATCCTTACTTTTGAGGATTTGTTCTTTGATATTCTACCTTCTTCCCCTCTTAAGAGTGAAGTCATCGGTTTAGCAATTTTTGCATAATCTTTAACAAATTTGCGATAATATCCTGATAGTCCTAGGAAGCTTCGGAGTTCCTTTAGGCTCTTGGGTTCTGGAAAGCTTGCAATGGCTTCCACTTTCTTTGGATTGGTTCTTATGCCAACCGGAGTAATCACAAACCCTAAAAATTCGGTTTCTGATTTAAAAAAATCGCACTTATCCAACTGAACCTTCATGTTGGCGTCTTCTAGTGTTTTAAATATTTTTTCAATATCTTTGCAATGATCCTTTTCGGTTTTGCTAAAGATAATTATATCATCGATATACACATAGCAACATTTGCCAATGTGTTCTCTTAATATATCGTCTAATGCGCGTTGAAAAATTGATGGCGCATTTTTTAGGCCAAATGGCAAACGTGTAAATTCATATTTACCGTTATTGATAGAAAATGCGGTTTTTTCTATGTCCGATTTCCTTAATGGTATCTGATGAAAACCACTTTTTAAATCCAATACTGAGAAGTAATTACTTTCACCTAATTGTGATATTACCTCAGATATATCAGGAATTGGATACCTGTCTGAAATTGTAACTGCGTTCAATTTCCTGTAATCAATAACCATACGGTATTGTTTATTTCCTGCGGAATCTGCCATCTTTGGGACAATCCATACAGGAGAATTATATGGCGATCTGGATGGTCGTATTATGCCATCGTCCAGAAGCTGTTTTACCTGTTTTTCTACCTCGGATTTTAATGCTACCGGGTAAGGGTAAAATTTCGAGTATACTGGTGTATCTGTTGTTGTCCTAATTTGACCAACAACTTTTGTTGTGTATGTGAGCTTTTCGTTAGGCTCAGAAAAAAGCTTAGGATGCTTTGTAGTTATCTCCTCCACGATGCTTTTCTGTTTATATAACAGATTGTTTTCATTAATTGCATTAACGCATTGCGTGGGGAGTTGTTTTAGGTGGACTTTACAGCCATTTCCTAATATCATACAACTTTCGGCTGTATGTATCACCGCTTTCATACTTCTAAGAGTATCATTTCCTAATATGCCATCAAACACTTTTAATGCTGGCATTAAATATAATTTTATTTTTTCTTTAATATTAAAAAATTCCGCATAAGTATGCTCACTAATTTCAATTTCTCCCGCTATTGATTTAGCGTAAAATGGAGTTTCGTTTGGTATACATTTCTTTACCAAATCGGGTTTAACGTAGTTTTTACTTGATCCTGTGTCTACAAGAAACTTTAAAGCTTGACCGCCCTCCACTTTAACTTCAAAGTATGGTAGTGAAGAGCTCAGCATACTAAAAAATTAATGTTAGCTGTGTCATCCGTATTTTCGCTTTCCTTTTGTTCCGCTATGTGGAAAGTCCTTTGTGCCTTATTATTATTGTGTTGGGGAGCCTCCAGAGGTCTTTTTCCTTGATAATAATTTTTTTGGGTAGGTTTATTCATGTAGTTTACCCTACGTGAGTGCATGGTCTGATCGACATCCATGGGCTCTGGCTTTGACTGAGGCTTCGGTGGCCTTGTTGGTGCATTGGCGTTCGCATCAAAATTATGTTGCGAGCGCCGGCTTTGCCATGCTTGTTGACTTGGTTGCGGATTATAAGCTAACTGCGGGTAGAAGTCTTGTGGTCCTGCAGTGTATTTATTGTTTTTGCCTTTATTTGGTCTTTGGTACGATTGCCCTACGTTATAGGCATGGTTCGTCCTAAAATTTTGGTTGTCCAATTTTTGGCACAGGTGAAGAGCTTGCGGTAAATCGACTGGCTCTTTCATACCCAACAGTCTCGGTAGATCTCCATTTAATCCCCTTATAAATGTGTCCAACGCTTTGCTTCTGTAAGATTGCGTTAACATGCGTAAAGTCTCATTGCTCATCTCTTCGCAACCTAATTTATTCAAGATCAACGAGAGGTGTTTATACACTTGTTGATAAAATTCATCAATTGACCTATTACCTTGTACCAATGTAGTCATTTGGTACTCTAAAGTTGATAGATCGCGTCTATCGGCGTAATGCATTGACAAGCATTTTGTTATAGCTGGCCAATCCAATGGTGTATTGTAAGATTCCAGTGCTGTATCAGCGTGGCCTGTAATTTTATTTCTAATTACACTTAAGATCCCATAATATTTAGGAGATCCTTTTAATGACTCGTATACGTTGAGTATACGGTCTACGCTTTTCTTCCAGGAGTTAAATTCTCCTGGACGACCTGAAAATTCTTTCAAGCACTTTACCACATCAGGTATTCTATCTAATTCATTCAAATTTCCCCTTTCCCGTGTTTCAATTACCTGATCAACTGCTGTGGCCAAACTAGCATTTGGATTAATTACATTTTGGACGACTAGTGGTCCTTGCTGCATTAAAACATTGGCCGCTATTTCAGATATGAGGGCCGTCAAGTCAGTCATGCTTAATTGAGTATTAGTTGATACTTGAGGAGCTAGAGGATTTTGGTTAAGTAATGCGGGCCTAATTAAATTATTAGGGTTTGCCATTTTGAAAAAATTTTAATTTTTGTTTTTGAATAAAATAACCTTTATTATTTATTACTCTTTTCCCCTTTATTTATAAATTTGAATTCTTAAAATATAGATTAAGTCGAACTGCTTCTTCTTCGGTATTATCCCTATTCTCAAAGTCAAAATAAGTAGCTACTTTATTTTCTTCTATAAAACTAAATACCAATTGCATAGCCCTAGCTTTTTCCTGATTACTAATACCTGTAATTATGAGGGGTTTATATTTTTCTACCTCAATATCTCTGTCCACCTGCTCTATAATTTTGTCTAATCCGTCGTAGTCGAAATCGACTGGTAGAGCGTCCATTTAAATTTATGGTGTTGTTAGTGGGGTATTTATAATAATATCTAATTACAATTTCTTTTTATACTTAATAAAAGTATATATGTATGTATATTCTTAGTATAAATTCTTACTCTTACGGCTACTGTTGGCTGTGATGGAGATTTGATTGTACATAGTACTGTTGTTAGATGCTCCGGTTGCTTCCAGTTGCTGTCTAAAGTTGATTATTTTAATTTTTTCTCACTTTTTCCTTTCAAGGAGTATATTTGCACTTTATTCTTCTCTGTTTTAAAAATTTTGTTTCAAAAGATTTTTGCACTTTATTATAAATGTTTATCACCTTTAGGGTATATTTTGTTTGTTTTTTTTTTCCGAAAATGCTTTTGTTTTTTCACTATCGCATCTTTTTTTTTGAAATAGTTTATCTTGTCTTTCAATGTTTTTCTTCTTTTAATAGTTTCTTATATCGTAGGCTGGTACATATATTACCACCGGCTTGCCTTAGCTACTAAGGGCCCTATCGATATAATCGTGAGGAATTTATCGCTTTTTACGTTTATCAAGCGCACAATTATATTTGATCAACTTCACCTCTTACCACTGGTGGGGGAAAGTGAAGATCACAAAAAGTGCTGCTTTTAATGTTTTATTTTTTTATTTTTTTGAGTCTATAGTGTAGGCTGGTACGTTATACCGCCGGTTTGCCTAAGCTACTGAGGGGCCTCTCACTAAATTTCACTCGCGTCGCGGAATCCTTAATTTTTTATTTTCGGGACGTATTTTTCTTTCCACGGCACTTTTAGTTCTTTTTTTTATTCTCGCGATGCCTTACTTTTTATTTTCAGGCTTTTCTTTCACGATCACTCGGGCGCGCGCGAGTCCTTACTTTTTAAATTTCAGGACCTTTTACGTTCACGTGGCTCGAGACTTTTGCTCGGGCGCCAGTTAAATAAATGTAAGTTTATTTCTTAAGCGGGCTGTATAGAAGACAGCAACTCCGCGTTAATTAAATGAAACAAATTATATTTTATTTATTGCGGGCTGTATAGAAGACAGCATAACCGCGTTTATTAATATGAGAATTGAATCTAAAGCTAAGTTACGATAATCTTAATATTTATACTTAGCTATGCCTGCGCTGCAACTGCATTTTGCTGCGTAGCGTCTGTATTCTGCTGCGTGATAAATTCATGCTGCTTCGCTGCGACTGCACGCTGACGTTGAGTTTAGCGGGCGGCTCCCATGTGTTGTTGTACTGATAATGTTTACAACATTAATTTCGGTCACAGTTATGCTGACTCCGACTGTGGCCCACATGTTTGTTTGTTGAGCGGGTCATGTTTATAATTGCACTTGGTTTTACAAGTGCAGTTCGGCTGAGTCGGTTGTTTGCTGATTTCCGTTCCACATAGCTGTGTGCCACTTAGCATTGTCGTCTTGCTATGCGTTTGTTAATACGGCCGAATTTATGATGGGTAATCATATTTCGGGCAACATGTGCAGTATTGACTTTTATTAAGTTGACCATTAAATGTTTTGATGTGGGTCAACTTAGTGTAGCCAGTTTATGATTAGTGATCAAAAAACGGAATATGAATGCGTTAGTTGATCCTCTGGAATGCGGGTCTATTGTAATTTACGACATCTTGTAGAAGTGGTTGGTTTCGAGTTTTACTTTATGTGGTCCTTGTGAGTGGTCCTAACGTGTTGGCTTGAAGTGTTTGATATATGACGGCGAGTCATATGTCAGGCAGCTTGGGTGGTATTAACTTACCCTAAGTTAACTTGCAAACTCATCAACGTGTACGTGTGATGGGTACGCGCGACGTGTACGTGTGTAATCTGAGAAATTTAGATTTTTGCCGTGAAGCCGTGTCAGCTGAGTGCTCTCTCACCGCACAGTGTTGCCAAGCAGAACTTTTTAAAATCATTAACAAAATAATCTTATTAAATTTTAAATTTTTATTAAATTAATTTAAAATCGATGTTTAATAATTTTAATTATAGATAAATGAACTATTTGCATTTGTTGGTTTTTGGCTTTGGTTTATTATACAATGAAAAATTGTAATTGACAACGCGGATGTGTGCAAAAGTATGTATGCAAACAAATGAATGGCAACATTGTGTTGATGCAAGCAAACACAGTTTTATTTATGTTCGCAAGTTTGTCCACAAAAGTTGTTTACAAAGTGAAAATTTAGATATTTAAAATGAACGACGAAGTTTTGATATATTTGGTGGAGGCAAACAAGGAGCTCTACGATAAGAGTAATCCCTACTATAAGTTCCATGGAAGGAAAAAATGTATTTGGGAGCAAATTGGCAAGGAGCTGCACACCAGTGGTGAGTTATTTTTTTGGTTTTATTTATTCGTATGTTTATTTATCAACCATAATTCTTTGAAAGGTGAGCTATGTATGCGGAGATGGATAGCTCTTCGCGACCGGTACGGCAGAGAAGTCCGGAAATCTGCAGCACCATCAGGCAGTGGAGCGGAATACTATAGGCCGTGGTATCTTCTGCAATCCATGCAGTTTTTGAAGCCCCACGTGATTCCTCGACCGTAAGTAGAAAGATAGCTGAAATATGCACATAAATTGGATAATACAAACATGTTTGCTTAACAGAATTCGCTGTTCTCAAAATGTGTGCCCGGAAGTGGTTTTGCCGCCGCCTCATGTTGGAGTTTCCGTGCCCTCACCGTCGCCGCCAATATATGTGCCTTTGCCATCACCATCACCTTCGGTGGCTATATTGCCGCACTCGCCGTCGCCACAAATATCATCTATACCATCCATATCGCCACCAGAGTGCATTAGTGTTGACTCACCTTCACCATCATCTCCACCACCTCCGTCGCCTGCTCCTTCCCAACCACAGCGATCAAGTGGAAAAAAACGCGGCAGAAGCACTGACGTTGAGAAGAGCATGTTTGAAGCAATTGAGCTCTTCAAAAAAAAGTGCGTGGAGAAGGAGAATGAATGCGGCAACCCAACAGTAAACTCATTTGGAAAAATGATTGTCGGCATGATTTCGAAAATGAGTGCAGCAAAAAAAACCAGGACCATGCAGCGAATGATGGAGGTGGTATTCGAGGCGCAGCAGGAGACAGAATGAGGACCCTTTTCTTAGTTATGTAGTATGTAGTATTTGAATTTTGTTTTTTTTTTTTAAATTTGAATTAAGTTTACTTTTGAAGTTCGTTTGAGAATGTTTTTTGAATTATGTTTATAGTGTTTCTTTGGTGATTGAATGTTTTTAATTTGATAATGTTTTTGAAGTATATACATATTTATTTGCTACACAAGTGTTGCTAGTTAGTAAGAAAATAATGAATTTTTTATATCGTGCATATGCATGCATACATATGTAACCTGACTTTTGTGATTTTTGAAATGTGAATATTTTGTACCTGAATGTTGTAATATCAAATGGACTGATAAATGAAAATATTTGCAAATATTTTGAAATACATGAATTTACTGACGAGCTTAAAATTGTTACGTTTATTGAATTATATAAATTACATATACATAAGTATATATAAGACTTCATATAAGAATTCATATGATTTTTAAATGTAGGGCCCACCAATGGAAAGATCTATGTTATCTTGGTATGGTAAAGCTCCTTCATTAATGAAATAATTAGCAAGTCTATCTCAGATATTAAATGCATTTGTGGGGGCTCTCCGAGCCGTAAACCACATACGTGGTAAAGAGTGTCCATTGTTTATTTCGCGTCGCCAATCCCCACTACGAACGATGTCACCTGCTTCTTGTCGATCAACATAATTTTCAGGGCAATACCAACGATCGTGATCGTTTAAAACTATAAAGTTGTGCAAAGCAATGCAGGCTAGCACTATTTTTTTCGCAATTTTTATTACATACATTCAATCGTGGTGCGAAGTATTCTCCATCGCGCCGCTAGTATTCCAAAACTGTTTTCTATTACCCTACGTGCTCGAGAAAGACGGTAATTAAAAATGCGCTTGGTTCTTGTTAAGTTAGAGCCGGGATATGGTCGCATCAAATTTGTTCTCAATGGGAATGCAGCATCCCCAACGAAATAATGTGGTAATGGTTCCGGTGATGCTGTAGATAACGGCGCGGGGGGCGGTAATGGCAGAGTATTTTGCATCAAGTTCTGTCCAAATGGTGAAAGTTGAAAAATTCCTGTAAAATATATGTACATATTAGGAGGAATAACTTATACTATATAGATTTTATTACCTCCGTCACTCTGACTGCCATAACTTCCGATGCTTACTGCAGTGAAGGTATATTTGGCATCGCAAACGGCCATCAGAACGATGCTAAAGAATCTTTGTAGTTGTAAAACATCGAACTTGAATTGGCGGGACACTTGATTGCAACATGTTTGCCATCGATTGCACCAACACAGTTTGGAATGTTCCATATATCTAAAAAATCGTTAGCAATATCTTTGTACTGAGATTCTGTAGGTTCGCTAACGTAGACTGGGGAAAGTAGCTGCCAGATAACTTCACAACTTTCTTGTATTATTTTGCGCACTGTCGTTTCACCTAACTTATAACTCCATGCAACGCTCTTCACAGATACACCTTGTGACAAATATCTGAACAATCAATATGAAACAAATATTATTCGACTTGAAACTTCGCTTTCTCAATATACTTACAGCAAAACCAAAGATAATCTTTCCTCAGGACCAATCCGCGGTTTTGGTTTCCTCAAGGAATTGCTCACTAATTTGAAAAGCAATTCATGCACAGGCTGTGACATCCTTGTGTGTGAAAACACTTCATCAGGCTCCAATGTTTTCATTCGGCGAAACACTTGGATTTGATAACCATTTGTGCTCCAATTTCTATTTAATGGTCGAACTTTATACCCTCTGAACTTTTTTTTGTTCTTGTATTTTTTATATAAATCATATAGTTTACATAAATTTAAAAATAAATCGCAAATTTCACTGTCTTCTTGATTCATTTTGCTACCGCTGTATTTTGTAAATATGTAAACAAACGAAATCAGCTGTTTTCTGCGTGCAGAAGTTTTGCACAATTTTGTGTATCTGCCGACAAGCAGACACGGCAAACGTACACGTCGGAGACTGTGCGCACTATAAGTATGTTTTTAGTTGCTCTTCATAGCAACAAAACCATTACATTATTAATATTATATGTATTGTAAGTATACGTACATGTATTGTGATAAATTTTTTTGGACATGTACCCTTAACGTGTTAACGAGAAAAATGTCGGAGTGTAAAAAGTGCTGAAGTACAATAAGAGGTGAAACTGGGATAAGGTGCGTGGGTGTCTGGCGAAAGACATACCATAATGCTCTGAGATGCTCTGGTATAGACCAATCATTGAGTAATGCACTCACTACAAATAGCATGATTAAGTTTATATGCGAAGAGTGCGTTATGTACATATATACATAACGTTGATATGGTATTGAAAGATATGCAGGACACCGTAAACAAAAATGGAAATTACTTAAGGGAATACAAAAAAGAGTTCGAATTGTCTATAGCTAAAAGTGAGAGTGTAATCAAGCAATTGCTTAAAACAACTGAAGAAAATTTTTTCGAAAAACTAAGAGTAATGGATCGAGCTCAGAAGGCATGCGAAATGAGTATAAATGAAATAAAAAAGCATAGTACAGTGGTTGAAAACTTTAAAGAGCAAAGTGAAAAAGTCTGTGAGATACTAGAAAATAGCAAACAAGGGAGTGAAAAAATATATGAGGGAATTAAAAAAATTTTAAACAATAAACAGATGTGTGGACAAAAATCATACGCAGAAACTTTAAAAGGCAATGCAAAATCTATTGGCGCTAATAATATACCGAAAATTAGAATGGATAAACCTTTGATAATGAAACCAAAAAAATAAACAAAAATGTGAAAAGACGGATGAAGATCTAAATAAAAAGGTAGACCCAAAAAATTTGAAAATTACAAATACTGTAAATAAACAGAATGAAAGCGAAAACACCGAAGAGAGAGAAAAAATAAAAAAAGGCAATAGAAAAAAATCTACCTGAAACGTATGAAGTGAAAGTTCCGAATGCCATAAATCCTAGATTTGTGATTTCACATATGAAATTTAAACAGGAGGACAATGAAATCATAGATAAAATAAGAAGACAGAATAATATAAGCGAAAAGAGTCACCTTAAATTGGTTAAACAGTACGAAATTAGAAAAGCAGATAAACACTTTTTCAATGCTGTTATGGAAACAGATATTGTAACATTCCCAAAAGTAATTGCTCTTGAAATATTGAATATAGGTTGGGAAAGATGTTAAGTTTTTGATGGTGTACAAATCCTATGTTGCTTTAAATGCAAAGGTTTCAATCATAAAGCCTCAGAGTGTAAGAATAATGAAGTTTGCGGTAAATGCCTTGAAAGCCATAGAACTAATGAATGCAACAAAGAACAAATAGAGAGATGCATAAATTGTGTTTGAGCAAATGAAAAATTAAAGTTGGGCCTGGATGAAAATCATCCGACACTTGATAGGCAATGTCCGGTGTATTTAAATAAACTTGATGTAAAAAGAAAGAAGATTGGATATTGGCAACCACGGCAAATAAATAAATTTTACATTAATATTCAAGACTTAATTAATAACTTTAATGAATTAAAAATTATAGCAGATGAATGCCAACCTGATTTTATGATTCTCTCGGAAACACATGTTACCGAGGAGGTTGAGGAAAATGAGTTCCAAATTAAAAATTACAGTTGTATATATTGCGTATCTAACATACTTATATAGATCTGGTGGTGTAATAATTTATACTAAAAATAACTGGAGAGTTACTAAAATAATAGAAAAATCGGTTCCTTCAAAAATGTGGATATTAGGATGTAGTAGTTGTAGATATGAAAACATGAACGTATTGCTAGTAGCAATTTACCGATCACCAAGCAGCTCTGAAAGAGAATTCTGTGAATGCTTTCAGGAAAATATTGAAATATTAATGGTAAAAGCTGGTGACATCATAGTCGCGGGTGATTTTAATGTAGATTAGAAAAAAACGGCTTCTATAAGCGGGAAATAGGAAATATAATAAATAACAATGGCCTAGACCAAATGGTATCAGAATATACACGTCACCGAACTCCAGAACCTTGATTGACTACGTAATAGCCAATATGCAAAATTTGAGTGTAATAATTAAAATGAATAATAAAATATCGGATCATGAAATTATAGATTTAGAAATTAAAATACAGCATGAAAAAAGAGGCGCATGAAAACTGAAGCTGAATATTTTAAATAAAATAAAGATTCATTTACACTTCAGCTTAGGAAAGAAATGGCACGGACCTTTTCATAAAATAAGATCAAAATATATGCAGCGGAAGTAGAAAATAGGATTAAATGTGTAATCTCTGAAAATGCACGTAAAAAACATTACAGGTAAACAATCATTCGCATAATTGGTTCAATAAAGAGTTGCATATATTAAAGATAAAAAAATGGAATCTTACCACATAGCAAAACTTATAGGAGAAAGAGAAATGTGGAACGAATACAAGAAAATAAGGAACAGGTATAAAGTAGCAATAAAACATGCAAAGGATAAGTACGTTAAAGGTAGAATTCTACAAGTAAAGAACCAAAAAGAAATGTGGGGTGAAATTAAGAAATTAGTAACGAAACAATATACAAATAAAATAGAAACGGTTATATTTGAAGAAATTGAAGACGACAATTGTAATCAAATTGCCAATAAGTTTAATGAATATTTCTTGCAAAGCGTAAAGCGCATACAAAACTCTATAGAAACTGTTCAACACGATAGCAATACAATAAATACAAGCTCAACCTTTAAATTTCGCAAAATATCCTCCAACGAATTATATTCAGTATGCAAATCATTAAAAAATAAATTTGAATGTGAAAGGATTAGCCCAAAAATATTTTAAATAATTGGGAGATGTTAAGTTCACCAATAATGAAAATCTTTAATGCATCATTATCCGAAGGTGAGTTACCCAGTACATGGAAAGAATCAATGGTATCACCTGCAGAAAAAGTTAAAAAAACGAAAAAATGTGAGGAATTCAGACCAATAAATACACTGAAAACCTTAGAAAAGTTGCTCGAAAAAGTTGTCAAGGACTAACTGGAGGAATATACGGAAAAAAACAAAATGTTTTCGAAATTACAATTGGGTTTCAGAAAGAAACACTCTTGTGAGACAGCAGTAAACTATTTAATAAATGAATGGAAAAGCGTTGGTAAGGAAACAAAAATTATGGCCCTGTTCCTTGATTTTAAAAGAGCTTTCGAGACCTTAGATAGAGCAATATTGGAAAACAAACTAAGAAAGGTATGAAGTAAACAATATTGAACTGAAGTGGTTTAATTCCTATCTTTCTGAAAGGACTCAAAGAACCAAGCTGAATGGATGCATATCAGGCTTTCACAATGTAGAGATAGCGGTACCACAAGGATCAATCCTAGGTGCTTTGCTTTTTATGATTTATATAAATGATATCGAAAGTGTATTAAAATACTGTAAGATTGTAATGTATGCTGATGATACTCTGATATATGCAGAAAGAAAAACTGAAACTGAATGTGAAAGAAAGTTAATGTATGACATTCAGCATTTAACTCTATGGCTTAAGGGTAATAAACTAAAGCTAAATGAATAGAAAACGAATATAATGGAAATAAATATGAGTAGTGAAATAAAATTAAAAATAAATAACATTGTTATTGAGAAGATGGACAAAATAAAATATTTAGGTATTATAATAGACAAAAATATGAAATTCGATGAACACATTCAATACATAAGTATGTAAAAAACTTGGAAAAAATATTGGTTTCTTCAAAAGAATTCGTAGTAAAGTCGATACAATGACTGCAATAAATATTTATAATGTAATCATAAAACCAGATTTTGAATACTGTTCCACCGTCCTATATAAGTTAACATAAGCAGCCCTTTGTCAACAATAAAGTCCGCGCGTGGCCTGAGTCAGCGAATTCACATTCTCACGCTGACAAGTGAGTCACAGCGCTAGCTAGCGTAAGACGATCCGTTCGCTATCAACAACAAACTTGCTGCTGGCCCAAGTCAGCGAATTCACATTCTCACGCTGACGGGTAAGTCACAGCGTTAGCGGTAAACTGCCAACGTAAGCGTCGGCGTCGGCATCGTATGCGCTGCAATAACTACATCTACTACTAACATCGAATTGCGGAACACAACAACTACAACAAGGTGCAGGAAACTATTTATAACATTTGCTTTAGAATGTAAGTTTCAGTTTGTAACAGAGAACTCATCAGACAGCATGATCTGATTAATAAAGAATTATACAGCGCTCTTGTTAATTGGCGCCCAACTATTCGGGAACAAAAAATTAAAGTTCGATAAAAAATAGTAAAAACTATTCGGGAACAAAAAATTAAAGTTCGATAAAAAATAGTAAAAGCTATTCGGGAATAACTGTACGGACCCATCAAGGAGGAGACGTCACAAAAAAGGAATCACGGACCAAAGGAGATCAGAAATTTCTACGAAAAATTAAACAATAGAATTAAGATTAAAAAATATGTAAGTAGAGTGCAATGTATAAAAAAATATAGTGTGTTGAATTTTTCTACTAGAGAAGAAAACTTGTGTTAAATATAATTTACGCTATTAACTGTAAATCTTTGCACGGGTTTTTGAAAATGAATATATTTTGCGCAGGCCAGCTTATTGGTATCAGTTTTGTTTCAAGCTCATGAGTGATCAGGGCCTGGACAAAATATTTGAGAGCCTTAACGGGATAGAAGTTAGTAAAAGACAGTGCAACAATAGGGATAATACAGAAAATTGGTGGACAGAATATAGAGTAACAGACAAAGGACAAGAAATGGCGCTGGAACCAGACCAATTAAGGGCATTAGTAGAAAGTGCAGTTTGTAGTGCACTTGCCATTCAAAGAGAAAGTTTCGAGCAAAAGCTTGCAAGTATTAATCAACGACTAAATGACGTAAATATCGACACACCGAACATAGAAACATATAGGGAAACAGAAATTGTACCCGGGAATAGATGTGATGAGCCACTCGATATTGTAAAATCCTTACCGGACTTCGACGGTAAGCAGGAAAATTATGTATCGTGGCGACAGGCGGCACACACCGCCTACAAAGTTTTTGAAGGCTATGAGGGTAGCAGCAAACATTATCAGGCTGTTGCCATTATTAGAAACAAAGTTAAAGGCCCGGCCGACATGGTTCTGGCCTCATTTAATACCGTTCTAAATTTCAAGGCCATAATTAGCCGCCTTGATTTTAGCTATTCCGACAACCGACCAATTTACTTGATCGAACAGGAGATGTCAACTCTCCGCCAAGGAAGTTTGTCACTACAAGTTAACCCTTTTAACTAATAAAACGATAATGACTTACGAAAACCCCATAGCTGCATCACTAAACGAAAAATACAGAATGGATGCATTACGTGTATTTATTTCGGGGACTAAGAAACCCCTTAGTGATGTGTTATTCTCAGCCCGGCCTTCGGCTCTAGCATTAGCACAAGAGGTCGAATCTAACCATGAGCGATACCAGTTCGCAAGCACCTATGCCAGGAGCTTAGAGGACAAAACCCAAAGGCTCGAAACGAAGCAACAACCTAGGGAAAAATTTACAGGTGGAAGATACCAGACGAAAGATACATATCAAGTAAAAAATCCGCATTTTAATAGGCAGCAGAGTTTTGGTATTAAACCTGCTCAAACCAGCTGAACCAATGGATGTAGATCTTTCGCAACGATATAGGCAGACTACTCAGCACCAATCCAACAGTAATTTTCCATTGCGAAGATCAGTACAACACCGTACTAATCAAGGTCAGGTATACGGGCAGACGGCAAAAAGGCCAAATAATAGCTCTGGTCGCTACACGGGACCAAAGCAACAAAGAATTAACCACCTATCTGGCGACAACTGTCATTCTAACCAAGAGAGTGACGAATATCAGGCCATAGCAAATTCAGAACTTGAGACAATGCATGACGAGTTGTCCGATTCTGATCAAATAAATTTTTTAGACAGGACTCCCTGCTACCTTTCATTGAAAGGACAATTGCAGGGAGGAAAATAAAATTACTCATCGATACAGGGGCATCAAAAAACTATATAAAGCCTCTAAAAGTGCTTAAACACATAACACCTGTCGAAAATTCTTTCTTGGTAAAATCAATCCATGGCTTTACTCACATTAAAGAAAAATGCACGGTCAACCTTTTCGACATAAACAGTAGCTTTTTTATACTCCCGTCTCTTTCAACGTTCGACGGAATAATAGGTCTGGATTTGCTAACGCAAACAGATGCAACAATAGATTTAAAATCAAAAAAAATAATGACCAATAATGGCTCAGAGGAAATAAAGTTTTTAAAGTGTGCAAATGTGAATTTCAAACGAGTAGAGGACATAGAAGTACCCAAGGTTGTAAGGAGCAAATTTCAAAAAATGGTGAAAAATTTATTACCAGTTTTTTTTAATCCTAATGAAACCCTACCATTTAACACAAATATTGTCGCCACTATTCGCACCGAAAGTGACGACCCGGTCTATTCTAAGCTATACCCTTATCCAATGGGTGTAGCGGAATTCGTGAATACTGAAATTCGCGATTTACTAAAAAGTGGTATTATCCGACCGTCTAGGTCACCATACAACAACCCAATATGGGTTGTAGACAAAAAAGGAACGGACGAACAAGGCAATGTGAAAAAACGTCTTGTAATAGACTTCAGAAAATTAAACCAAAAAACCATCGACGACAAATACCCCATCCCCAATGTAACCGTCACACTATCAAATCTAGGAAAGGCCAAGTATTTCACAACACTTGACCTGAAATCGGGCTTCCACCAAATAACTCTCGCAGAATCCGATAGGGAAAAGACCGCTTTCTCGGTAGGCAACGGGAAGTATGAGTTTTGTAGACTTCCATTTGGTCTGAAAAATGCATCCAGTATTTCTCAGAGGGTCATCGACGATGTGCTCAGGGAACAAATTGGAAAATCCTGCTACGTCTACGTCGATGATGTAATCCTCTTCTCAGAACGGAGCATATTGAATGGGTTTTGGGAAAGCTATACGAAGCCAATATGAGAATCTCACGCGCAAAATCGCACTTCTTCAAAGAAAACGTCGAATACTTAGGTTTCGTTGTAAGTAAGGATGGTATCAAAACAAGCCCTAGTAAAGTTGAAGCGATTCGTAATTACGACCAGCCCTCTACTTTGTTCAATGTCAGATCCTTTTTGGGGCTGGCAAGCTATTACAGATGTTTTATTAAAGATTTTGCATCAATCGCAAAGCCTTTAACAGATAAATTAAGGGCGAAAACGGTAAAGTTGGAGCCAACCAATCAAAGAAATTTAAAATAGTTTTTGACGAAAAACAATCAAATGCCTTTAACAAACTAAAGGAAGTCCTGGCATCAGAGGACGTTACGGTACCCTACCCGGACTTCAAGAAGCCATTCGATCTTACGACCGATGCTTCATCGTTGGGTATAGGAGCCGTATTATCTCAGGGTGGAAAACCAATCACTATGATTACTAGGATCTTGAAGGATCGCGAACAGAATTTCGCCACTAACGAACGCGAATTACTTGCAATCGTCTGGGCTCTTAAAAGCCTTAGAAATTACCTTTATGGAGTCAAAAACCTTAATATTTTCACAGACCACAGCCACTTACGTTTGCAGTTTCTGACCGAAACCCAAACGCTAAAATTAAGCGCTGGAAGGCATTTATTGATGAGCACAACGCTCAAATCTTTTATAAACCGGGTAAGGCAAATTATGTTGCTGATGCACTATCACGCCAAAACATCCATGCCCTAGAAGAGGAGGTACAATCTGATCTTGCTACAATTCATAGCGAAGTATCGCTAACATATACAATCGAAACAACTGAGAAGCCGCTCAATTGTTTCAGAAACCAAATCGTATTAGAGGAAACAACCCTCCCTCTAAAGCGAAATTTCATATATTTCGGCGAAAAAGCACGCCACATAATCGAATTCATGGATAAGAATGCACTTGTCGGTGATATTAAACAAGTTGTTAACCCGAAAGTAGTAAATGCGATATATTGTGACCTACCAATGCTTGCCAAAATTCAACATGAACTGGTCAGGTGTTTTCCGTCAACGAAGTTTTGGCATTGTAAAAATATGGTATCGGATATCACCAACAAAGAAGAACAGAGGGAGATAGTCACTACCGAGCGCAATCGTGCCCACAGAGCGGCCCAGGAAAATGTGAAGCAAATCCTCTGTGATTACTATTTTCCAAAAATGACTAAACTGGCAAACGAAGTTGTCGCAAATTGTAAAATTTGTAACAAGGGCAAATACGACATACACCCTCGTAAACAGGAACTCGGCGTGACTCCGACTCCAACCTATGCAGGAGAAATTCTGCATATTGATATTTTCTCCACCGATAAGAAATACTTCCTTACTTGTGTAGACAAATTTTCAAAGTTTGCGGTGGTCCAGCCTGTACCTTCTCGCACTATTGTCGACATAAAAGCCCCAAAAATACAATTGATGAACCTTTTTCCAAATACAAAGACAATTTATTGCGATAACGAGGCGTCTTTCAATTCTGAAACGATAACGTCATTATTAAAAAATCAATTTGGCGTAGACGTGGTAAATGCACCTCCGCTTCATAATACGTCGAATGGGCAAGTGGAGCGTCTACATAGCACGCTCCTGGAGATCGCAAGATGCCTAAAGTTAGAAGGAAAGTCGAACGAAACAACCGACCTCATATTACTGGCTACAGTCGAATACAATCGTACAATTCACTCGGTTATCAACAAGAAACCGATTGACGTAATCCATGCCACTCCATTAGAGATAAGGAATGAAATAATTACCAAAATAACGAAAGCCCAGCAAGAACAACTAGAGAGAAATAATCCGTCCAGGCGGAATAGAGTATTCGACGTGGGGGAAAGAGTATTGGTAAAGACTAACAGGCGACTCGGAAATAAATTATCCCTTTTATATGTTGAGGAGAACGTTGAGGCAGACTTAGGAACCACGGTTCTCATAAAAGGGAGGGTGATCCATAAGGACAACCTAAAGTAAGAAAAATTCTTAGCAAATCTTTAAATAGCATAAGGTAAATTAATTAAGCTTCTTTCACACTATCTTACAGGATACTGATTGCGATACTCCTTATTCAAACGACGACGGCAAAATTGACGGACTATTCGACTTCCGACTACATCCCGATTCAGGATGGTGACGCGACGGTTTGGGAGGAATTTGGCTATTTAAGGCATACAAGTAATCTTACAGTATACAGGGGAGTAGTTGAGGAAACCGAAGGCTTAACAACGCAATTCCCTCTATCCCATATGAGAATGTTACTCGACGCAGACATAGCACATATAAAGGTGCTTCTGACAACACTGGACATACATCACAGACAGGCTAGGAGCATTAACATTTTGGGTACTGCCCTAAAGGTTATCGCAGGTACGCCTGACTTTGACGACTTCGAAAACTTGAAGTTCCGACAACAGGAACTCGTAGACTCAGAACGACATCAGGTAGAAATAAACACAAGGATACAAGAACAGATAAATGAACTGACGGAAACGGTTAACCACATCATTAAAAACTCAAAAGCTGGACAGATCGGCACTGGTAACTTGTATGAAATGCTGCTTGCAAGAAATAGGATCATTATAAATGAAATTGAAACTTTAATTTCAACTACTACCCTTGCAAAGATAAGGATAATAAATCCCATGTTGCTAAACTCAATTGATATAAAAAACATTCTTGAAATGCGCTCTACAAACACAACTATCACTGATTTAATGGAAGTATCATATATTAAGGTTCTATTAGACAGTAGCTTTCTACATTTTATTATTAAATATCCTAAGCCAGTACTAGGCTGTAAGAAAATTATTATTTTTCCTGTCCAACACAACGGAACAATCCTGCACCTTGGGAATGACAACAATGTTGCCGATTGTCATAATCAAATTTTGGCGATTGGAAATTGCAGCGCAACGCTCACATCAACGTTTTGCAAAAAATTACAACATCCAACGTGCGCGCAGCAGCTTCATTCTGGTAATGTTGCCCACTGCAGCCCTAGCCACCTTGAACCAATTATGGTGGTCGATGATGGCATAATCATCATTAACGATAATACCGCTTTAGTCAAAACTACCGCAGACACCGGGAAGACCATAAAAGGAACTTATTTACTTTCCTTCGAAAATGAGATTTAAATTAATGGATCCTATTTCAAAAACCAAAACGGCATGCTAAAAAAATTACCAGGATCAGCAACGACAGCGCTCCTCAATATCACCAGTCATCGAGAGATTTTGAGTCTTCCATACCTTCACAAGATAAGTATGGAAAACCTGCGTTTTATCGGAAAAATCGAAGGGAGGACTATGATAGGACCAACGATATCAGGCCTCACTAGCATTGTCATACTAATTTCCTGTTACGGTCTAATTAAACTATACCAAGAGCGAAAAAGAAGACGCAAATCCAACGACCTTCAGAACGTCATAAACAATTTTAGGAAGCCCGTGGACGGCCTTCATTTAGAAGGGGAGGAGTTAACATAAGCAGCCCTTTGTCAACAATAAAGTCCGCGCGTGGCCTTAGTCAGCGAATTCACATTCTCAAGCTGATAAGTAAGTCACAGCGCTAGCGTAAGATGATCCGTTCGCTATCAACAACAAACTTGCTGCTGGCCCAAGTCAGCGAATTCACATTCTCACGCTGACGGGTAAGTCACAGCGTTAGCGGTAAACTGCCAACGTAAGCGTCGGCGTCGGCATCGTATGTGCTGCAATAACTACATCTACTACTAACATCGAATTGCGGAACACAACAACTACAACAAGGTGCAGGAAACTATTTATAACATTTGCTTTAGAATGTAAGTTTCAGTTTGTAACAGAGAACTCATCAGACAGCATGATCTGATTAATAAAGAATTATACAGCGCTCTTGTTAATTTATACATGTTGTAATCAAAGGCAAATGAATAGACTACAAAAAGTGCAGAATAAAGGAATGAGATGTATATTAAAATGTAGTATCTACACCCCGGTTAAAATTATGCATGAGATGTTGATGTGGCTAAATATTTCCGAAAGGCTTCAACTCAACACGTTATTGATGGTATTTAAAATCAGGAACAGTGAATCCCCGCCATATCTAACAGATAAAGTTGAATATGTAAAAGATGTTCAAAAGTATGAACTCAGAAACCTAAACGATCCTAGAATAAAATTTCAGAGTACCAGAGCAGCACAGAACTCGCTTTTCTATAAGGGATTTCAAATATTTAACGCCTTGCCAGAATGTATAAAAAATGATCACAATATAAAAAGATTTAAAATAAATTGTATGCATACATTAAAAACATCTAATGAGCCGAAACACTCTCCAAACAGTATTGTATAAAATAAGAAAATTTAATTTTTCAACTTTGTAATAGAATTAAGATTTAAATGTAATGTAAAGTATTATGAAAATACTAATAAATTTAACTTACTTACTTACTTACTTAATCTCTTACCTAAGTAAAGTCCTAGAAAAAATTATATTTTGCAGACTCTTTTGGTTTCTGAAGCAACAAAACCTCCTATCAAACTGTCAAGAGCGTTTGTGGACAAGGACCTTAGACTCCCTATTAGCTTTGGACGAGCACATATGTTCATATGTTATTGCCTCTAATCCAAGAATCAATCAAATCCTTCAACGTAGAAAAGGCCTTCGATCGTGTCGGCGTTCAATCAACCATCGACTAACTGTTAGAGTGGAAGTTGGGATGTTAGAGTGGAAGTTGGGATCCAAAATTATAAATTTCATTACAAATTTCCTAACCAAAAGAGCTTTTGAAATATGTGTAACCAACCAGATCTCAGAAATATTTTACTTGGAAAATAGCAGAGTCATTTATAATAATATAATTTACATCAACAAAAATGCTACGAACGGAGTTCTTAAATATAATAATAATAATAAGGGCAAGTACAATGATTTAGAGTTTCTCTACACTGACGGTTCCAAAAAAAAATCAATAACGGCCTTCAGCGTAGTCCATGGCAACAAAATCGTCCACACAATTGACATCCTTCCCAACTATGCCTCTGTCTTCGCGGCAGAAATGGCAGCTATAATATGCGCGTATTTGTATACACAAAATCACTAAAAGAAAACGATTATATGCTTTGATTCTCTATCGGTTATCACAGCCATCGAAAACATTAATAACACTGAACCCACCATCTGCAAAATCAGAGACATCCTTAGCAAAAAAAGACGTAGCAGATAAACTTGCTAATTGCGCTACTAAAGCTCCACTCACCACTCATCCCTTTTTACAACAAAAAATACATCAGAAAAGCTACCGACGTTATCGTAGATATCGGCTGCAAACCAAATTTGAATAATTATAACCACACATACAAACAACTTAATGGCCAATTGAGAGAGCCGATCCTTATAGGCTATTCGATCTCTTAGCTTGGCCCTGTCAGATCCAACTAATGTATCGTGCCATTATGGGAACGGTGCTGTTCTCTTAATTATTTATTTATTTCAGTCTATGAACACATGTTTCTTACAGACTACTTACAGAATAATGTATCTAACAGCTAAGATTATAAAAACTTAGAATATTGTGTTTAGAGCACTAGAAAATATACTTTTTGAAGACGAAAAATTAAGTTGGATAAAACTGGATATTAAATTAAACTCAATTAAGACCCGAGCAAGGGTGCATTACGCGAATATAATGTTTTACAATTATACCCATAGAAAGACAAGAAACCACGAAGATTACGCTGTGGTATGTTGAAATGAATTCTTTCCAAAAGAAAGGAGCAGCCAACGACCCCACAGATGATATTAAAAGCAAAAGAATGCGAGAGCACTGATATTCTTGTTTCTAAGGACTTTAGGTTTATTAAAAGCAAACGAGATTTATATGAGGGAATTGGCTCATCAAAACTCAACGACCGTAAAGCATATTTTAGAAAAAGTTTTTGAACGCTGTCAATCCTATTTATATAATTTTGATAGCTTGGCGTCTAGATAAAACAAGCGTATTCCAAAGAGGAACGAACAAATGCTGTATATAAAAACTTTAAAGGGTTGGAATATTTTGAACTATTTCGCCTCACGAACCCTAAAACAAAGTATGATTTCGAAATAATATGACTAATATGTTTACTAAAAGAAAAATGAATCGAAAAAATTACGCCAGGATCTTTAATCTCGTCCACACTGTTTAACAAGGAATGAGAAATATTATAAAATCACGCCAAGATATGAAGAGCTTTTGAATACGTGACTTTAAAGCCTTTTTTGATGTTTAAATGAAGACAAGAATTAACGCACCATATATACAAGCTGTCAATGTCATCATCAGCGTAGAACAAAAATTTAGGAAATCTAAAGCAGTTACATATATCATTTATAAACAAAGCAAATAGTAACGTGCCTAGTATACTCTCTTGAGGAACCCCAGAGGAGGCAAAGAAAGATTCCGACGAAATGCCGTCGACCGTTACCACATAATTTCTTTTAAATAAATAGAATTCAATCAATAAATCATATAAATCAACAAAGAATGTGAAACTTTATCAAAAGCTTTAGCGAAATCTGTGTAGACACAGTCAACCTGCAAACCAGCAGAGAAAGATGTAATACAATACGAGTATTCACTAAACTAGAAACTGAACATCTATTAGAAACAAAACCATGATGATTCGGTGAAATCAAACTCTTGGACGCAAATTACATTTTGTCTTTAATGATACTTTCAAACAGTTTCGAAACAGTTAATAGTTTTGAAATGGGCCTGTAATTCAAAACATCATTCTTACTACCACCTTTGTGAATAGGGGTAATAGGAGTAAATTTCCAATCATCAACGAAAATTTCTCAAAATCCATGAAAAATTAAATATTTTTTACAGGTAAAATTAAAACGGGGCATTTTTTCAATAAAAGAACTAAAAGTTCAATAATATCAATTTTCGCAGAAGGTTTAAGATTAATAATGCCAGTAAGAACGTCATCGGAAGACAGTCTAACAGAACCAAAATTTAAACTATAGTTACCGTTAGAGGTGTAGCTAGCTGAATGATTCCAACAATCAGTCTACAAAATTTGAGCTGAAAAATTCCGCAAAGAAATTGGCCACGTCATTTGGAGTACTAGCCGATTTCTCCACATAAAAACAGCTGAGGGAATAGTAGAGTTCGACTTTTTTGAGTTAATATAATGCCAAAAGACTTTTGGATTTGAATAAATATTCTCCGCCCTTCCAAAAATAAAGCTTCTGTAAAGAAATTTAGACAGTTAAATTGTTTTGAGTAGCATTGATACTTTACCAGACAAATATGGCTACCAGTTGATTTAAACTTAAAAAAAAATTATTCCTAAGGTTCTTTAACTTTTTCAAATTGAAATTATACCAAGGCAGTTTGTACGGTATTTTCTTTATCACACCGGCACGTTATTTAAAAATAACTAAAACATTAAAGTTTTAAATATATTATAGCATTTAGAAACGTCAGTGCATGACAATAGGTTATCCCAATTGTATTCCTTTAGGAGAGTATTAACTAAATCCAAATCACAGACAGGAAAGTTAAAAAATCTTCTTTTATCACATTATTTAAAAAAAAATCAAACATTAATAAACATTGAAATATTATAACATTTAGAAACGTCAGTGCAGGGCAATAGGTTGTCCCAATTGTATTTCATTAGCAGAGTATTAATTAAATCAAAACCGAGCCGAAGGTGATACCACTACTGCTCCATATGAATGTAAAGCAGTGGGTCGTCACTACTTTTCATATATATAATAATAATAATAAATCAAAACCACAGGCAGGAAGGTTAAAAGATATTCTCTCATCATGAACGAAACTCATAAAATTTAAAATTTAAGCAGAGAGGCACATGATGCTTATCACAAGGCGTTATAGGAGAAAGGTATTCAGCAATATTATAGCTCAAATTATCACTAATAAATACGACATCAAGAATTTTATCCAACTTGTTTAAGAACCCGTTAGCTTGCATTAAATTAAGGCTCAAAATACTATCAATAAAATAAAACTCATGCGTTGAGATAACATTCCAACGGAATAAGACCTGAATTTGAAAAACTACCAGACCAACTGACATTACTTAGATTAAATTCACCTAAAATGCGTATTTGGTTATCACCTAACTTATTTTAGACTAACGAAGTGATATTGTCAGCATGCAGTTGATAAATAAAGTCTCCACCATTTGGTGGAATGTATGAAATTGCAAATCGCACGGCTTTACCAACACGACCGCCATTGGCCCAACCAATGTTCATTCCATCCACTGATTTTGCTGTAATCTGTACTAAGTCTTCTGGAACGATAAAATCTACTTGTCAGAATATACAATTACCAATTATTGCTGAGTAATGGATATCACGTTGACGGACTGCGTGGAACGGATATCTAGTGTACAATTATCTACATAAACGGAAATCGTGAATCAACCTTAAGTATTAAGAATACTACCACTAATATCTCTCAGCCAAGGGCTATCATCAACTAATTCAATATCTTCACCAAGCATGAGCAATATGTTATAACGTATTAAATAAAATGTTACCCCCTTGTAAGTCAAATCTTTAAAAACGCATCTACCAAGGTCCCTGGTACTCCACATTTGAAACACTTAGGCTGCCCCTGTTTGCAATCTTTGAGAAACATTACCACACTTACATCATCGATTAACTTTATCTTTCTGTGAGTCATGTTTAAGAGTGGTTACGTCTTTGGAAATTGTTTGGTTTAAGCTTGAGCTGGACACTTGCTGGCGGCCAGATCGCGCTTTCTCATACACATGTATTTGCTCCTTTAACCCTGATATAGTTTTACCCTGAAAAAGATTGATTTTGTTTTGTCGCGAATGGGAAATACCTTCTATAAAATATTTAATTAAACTCAAATCGTCACGTTTAATTAGCTTACCCTACAGGTACTTTTGAAATCTTGATTTTGACGCTTATGCCGATTTCGTAGCAGCCGATGCACATCAACAGATGACACCGTAATACTAAACTCAGCTCTCAATGCCTTGCTAGTAATTCCTCGCTGACTTCGTATAAACAGTTTAGCTGCTCCCTTGATGGATATAAATGGATTCCAATGAACTGCCTCCGCATTTTCATGAAATTCGTCTAACCAATCATCGACCGACAAATTACCCGAATTACCCAATTTTACATTACAGTGATCCAATAAGAATTTCTCGATGTTTCGATTTCACACCTTCTGCCACAGCACAGCAATGAGTAAATTGTACAATTAAATGCAGAAGGTAACGCCTTCAGAGGTACCGCTACTTTGGTTTTGCCGAGTTTGACAATTCTCAACTTCAACTAGACAACGCTTTTTCACAAATTAGGAAGAATATCTACTTTTTTTTAGTAAATCGCAGATTTATTTATTGAATATCACATATTTTTCACTTAAATATTGGAAGTCATTAAATTTTCTTCTTTCCGTATTCTTGTTTACTGAAGGCGAGGTCTGTCACTTCGCCTCGGGAAGGCGCAATCTTGCATTCTGTCATTCTTGCCAGGGTAGATTCCGGATAGGTAAGAGTTGAGTCTACTACAATATCCAGATCTTAATTGGGCCAGCGTAACGCGGGACTCGCGAGGCAGCAGGGAATCTTTATCTGCAATTGGTGGTGGTTGGGCTCCTATTACGGTAATTGCTGAGCGGTGACACTCAGCAAGGAACTGCTTGCTGAGCATGAGGTTGTGCTCCTTAACCTGGAGCACATTGACCTTTTGATGGAGATGTTTCTCAGGCGACATCAGCAGGCATCCCATCACCGTGCGTAGTGCGGCATTCCACCAGGTCTGCAGCTTCATCCACTGTATCCTACTGGTTTCCGGCGACCACACTGGCGCAGCATAGTTTATTACCGGCCGGTATGTTGGCGACAACGTTTCTTCGTCTTTGCCCCAAGTGCTGCTGGCAAGCGACTTAAGGACATTGTTGCGACTCTGTACTTTGTTGGCGATTGCGGTAGTGTGCGCAGAGAAGGAGAGTGGGTGATTCACCGTCGGAATGGGGAGGCCATCAATATGGATATTAAGATCCACCCTAACCTCCTTCGTCCAGTTGGTAAAGAGGACTTAGTAGGGGACAGCGCCAGGTCTCTGCCTGTGAAGAAACGGGCTAGATCGGAGAGATATCCGTTCTTTTTCGAACACAGGTAACACTGCGGAACAACATTTTGCGGTCGGAGATTTTTAAGTCGCTTTAGGGTAATTTAGGGGCGCTGATTACGAAAATAATATCAGTTTTGTCGAATTCGCTCTAGTTTTTCAGATAAAGACTTTTAAATATTTCACGAAAAAACCTAATTAAAAATACCAATAGGGATTTAAATTGTATTTTTATTGCGCGCCTTTATAAAAATAATACAAAAATAAAAAAATATATACTTTTCATTAATTAATTTTAAAAAAATTACAAACAACTTTTTCTGTAGGACCTCCTATGATGTCGTTGCTCAGGACAATCCCGTTTCATTAGCCCAAGCTTGATGTGAAGGGTTGGAAGAATGATTTTTTCTCGGCTTATCAGTTGGTCATGAACCACATTTGCTGTTCCTACCTCCATATTTTCTCTCACCAGCCAGTCCTTTCCAATCCAATGTTCATTTCTTGCACGACTTTCCCCTAAACATACCAAACAGGGGTATATAGTATACCCACTTTGTTGGCCCAATAAAAAATTCACCATCTTCAAGTCCACGCATACTGACCACTGATGTTGTGCATAAAAAATCTTTGCTAAAACAATTTTTACATTTTCGTATTCTTTTAGTTTGGTACTATGACCGATTGGAACCGAAACAAGTTTATTTCCATTGTGTAGCAACACTTATTTCAGACTTCTTTTTGAGCTATCTATAAAAAGCCTCCAATGTTCGGGATTATATTCGGGAATGGCCATAGCACTCAAGAGTCCAGAAATATTGTTACAATATACAAGATTGTCTTCTTTGGTGAAGTAAGGCAGAAGGTGTTGCTCTCTGTTCCTGAAGGCTGTAATAGCAACACCAGATTGTAGCCTCGAAGCCAGAAGTTCAGACTACTTTTTTGATAAATTCAAGTCACGAACCAAGTCATTGAGCTCTTCTGTAGAAAATCCCTGTTTCGTACAACTACTTTCTTCAAACTCACTTTCACTGCTATTTGTCGGATTTTCTGATGTCTCTGACATTTCAACATCATCACAGTTTGCAGCAGATGATTCTAAAAATACTGGAATTGGCAAATCATGACTGTGCAATACGAGTTTACATTAGGATAAAGCCAAGTACGTTTTCATTAATTTCTTAAGTTTCGTTTATCTCGAGAACTGGAGCCAATCCAAAAAAAGTAAAAACACAGGTTTATTTTAAATTTTTGTTACGGAGTGTAATCAATTACATTGCCGGTTGCCATTATCGGGCAATCATCGGCACATGAGACTATTGTGACTTCCTCTGGCGGTTGAGGGAGCTTGGAGATATAGTGGAGACAGGGAGCCACCCTGCGATACCCCTTGTTTAATTCTCCTTAGTTTCGATGTTGAGCCTCTAAATAATTCCGATGACTTACGCCCACATAGGTAATTCGCCATCGTTTCGGCCCCTGCAGGAGAGTCAGCTGGCAGCGTGGAATAACTTTCTGTGTCAAAAGCCTTTGACAGGCCCAACGCTACCAGGACGGTTCTGGCCAAGACCGCGATTCACCTGCGTGTTTGTGGCGTTGAGTGCTGTTGTGGTACTATGCACTTTCCGGAAGCTATGTTGCTGCTTAGCCGAGCCCAGGTGGTAAGTGTAGTGTGGGAGGAGTAGGGCCTGAAGTGTCGTTATCGCTGGCGAAAGCATGGAAATCGGCCGAAAGGAGTCACCATAGTCGCCCAGTTTCCCTGGTTTCAGAATTGGGACCACCCTCTTAACCATCCAAATGTCAGGAATGATGAGGGTGGCCATGGACAAATTGAGGATCCCTGTAAGAAACTCATTTCCCGCTTAGCCCGTCAGGGCCAATGGCCTTGGAGGATTTCGCCTTCCCCATGGCCTCTTCGCCTCACCATAAGTGAAACCAAGGGACGCGCTGGTGTTTGACTGTTTGGACAACCTTCTGGTCACCTTCCATGTGGCCTTATCCCCCGAAAGATGCAGAATGAATTTCCGGCTAAAATAGCTAGATCATCTCTTCAAGTCCGACGGGGCATGATACCCGAATAAAATTTCCACCCGTTCGTCGCGCTTCGTCGGGTGTGACAAAGAACTCACGGTGGACCAGAGCTTACCGACACCCGTGACTAGGCTGCAGGACTTCAGGTGCTCCTCCCACTTGTTCCGCTTCTTCTGGTCTACCAATCTCCGAAACCCCACGTTCAAATCCCTTATATTGGGACTACGGGGATCGGAGTGGCGAAGGTGGTCACGGTCATTTGCTAGAGCATCCGCTTCAGCTGGAAAATTAGGACGGATCTCTGGGATACTCCGTGCCGGGAGGAAGCGTCACACATGAAAGTGCCACCAGCTCTGGCACGACTTGCACCTGACTGAAGACGCATTCCGATATATCCTGGTCTGACACACGGAGCAGACTGTGTCGATGTTGACGCAACACACTGCGTCGTGTCTATGGGGCAAACAGAAATTCTGGTCCAATGAACCACCTGGAATCATTGTTGAAATTCGGACCAGCAGTCCATTTAGTACCTTCTCGGCCACGTTTGGTAGTGATGTCACCCATCGCCATTCGTTAACTTGAGAGTCTTCCAAAATTCCTCCTATGCGTACTGCCACAAACTGCTGGAATTTTCTAGCATCTGATCTTATCCACTGACTAGAAGATTCGCCGATCGATACGCAAATACACCTGATTCATTAGAAACTTTGCCAGGCAAGGCCCCAGTATGGCTGTCATCAATTCACGCCTTAGAATTGATATTAGTTTAAGTGGAGCAAAACGAGTTTTTGACATAACTAAACTGCAAGGGACTTCGTCTTTTCGTATCACTCGCGTATACATAACTGTGGCGTAAGCATCGATGCTGGCACCTACGAACGTATGCATCTCTATTCGATGGGCGCTAATAACAAGTGGATAACAACGTGCGATGCGCACTTCTAGTATTGCGCGTAAACATCGAACCCATCGGCACCATTTCTCAAGTTCATTCGGCCGTATTGGTTCGTCCCATGAAACGCTTGACCGCCAATTCTCTCACATCAAAACTTTTGCGTAGACTATAAAAAGTCCTAAGAGTCCGAGAGAATCAAATCGCAGAAAATCCGCACCTGGAGACCACCCCGTTCCAGGAACCTTTTCGTGGCGCTGGTCCGGCTGCTCGAGGTACATATTTGTTACGTCTTCCTGGCCAGTCATAGCTACTAAAACTTTATTGGAGTTGGAAATCCAATTCCGCATTTCAAATCCACCATCAGCGCGGATGTCACGTACAATTGTTGCCAACTTAACCATATCGGCTTCCATAGGGACATATTGAAGCCAATCCGCGACAAATGTGTTGTGTAAAATCGCCTCGACTGCCGCTGGATGTTCTCGTTGGAAGCGGCGAGCATTCTCGTCCTTGATGTAGTTTGCAATGGAGGACGAGCATGTGGCACCAAACGTCATGACCTGCATCACATAAATGTGAGGGTCTTTCGATGCATCGCCATCTCGCCAAAGACATTTTTGTGCTGCTTGATCTTCCCGTATGACGCGAATTTGATGATACATTTCCCATACGTCACCACACAGTGCTGCTGGCGAATCAGCACTCCAACTAACGACTTCAACAGGTCTGGCCTTTCATGAGCATAGAATTTTAAGCGGTCTTATTTACTGCAGCTGCAGCATTCCACACCAACCTGGTTTTATTTTTGTTCACGTTTGTAACAGTAAATATTGGAATATACCAGGACTTTCCGCCAACCGATACCTCTTCTTTTGCTAGTTTCTTTATGTAACCTTCTTGCAGGTAGTCGCGGATAGCTATCACATAATCGTTAAGAAAAGGATTACGACTCATCTTTGCTTCAAGACATTATAGCCGCCGCTGCGCCATCGGAAAATAATTAAGGAGTTCTATCTGGTCATGTCTCCAAAGCAGCCCCGTCTGCCAGCGCTTCGCCGACTTATGGTACTTCGTAGTTGATGTCATTATTTGGCGGCAGGGTTCATCTTCCTTTGATGTAAGTGGGGCCATTTCACGAATTCCGATAGATTACAATGAAAAGTGTGTCTTCACAAGCTCCACGATACGGCCGTTCATTTGACACGGGAAAATCTGCATTTTTCGTTTCGGTACATATTTGTTAACATCACGAATTGCCATCTCATGTCCTTGCCTAAAGCACGAAATACGCAACATTCTGATAAACGATGACCTTCGAAATATTTGGGACAATTATGCCGTTCACCTGCGACCTGCTCCTCTTTCCACCCTGGTGTTCAGCGCAGGAAGTGGACAACTAAGTGGCGCCACTAGCGCAAGTTGCAAGGTTGAAAACCCATTCGTCGAAAGCGACCCCAATCTAATTTAAGGTCAGACGGCAATTTCAATACTAACTAACAACATAGGATCATTCAAGTAACCCCCCAAACCGATGGGCTGCATAGTCGCACGATAATTCTGGACGGCTATAGCGAAATTAATTAACGAATCTAATTTCTCCATCCTAACAGTTGGCTGAAGTCTCAATTTTCTTTGAAAAGTTTGATGAATTACATCCGGTCGTCCATACAACATACGAAGGGTCTTATCTGCAAATGACACAGTACTCGGCAGCATCAACTTTCCTCGCACTTCTGAAGACGTATCAAGTTCTCCTGTTCGGTAAATCCACACCTTTCGGTAGACTGGTCATAATTGGTGATGAAAATTTACCACTCTTCGGGATTGACCGAGAAACTGGGCAGGCCCTTACTCATAACCTGACGAGCGGCGACATGGGAAGCTGAAACAGTTATACATATATGCCCTTGAATTCTGTATAACGTTCAAAAAATTTTCATTGTAGGTAAAATTACGAGTAGAGGGGTGCGCGGCCACAGGCACCATACGGTTGAACGGATCGTGCTCCAGGTGTCGTCATACTCACAGACGGTAGTATGTTAGCATTATAACCTAACCCTATATTTGGTAAGGGCGCAAGTGCGGAAGCTGCTTCATTATAAAATGTACACATGCTTGGTGCGTACATTGCAATAGGATAGCCTTAAGCCCCTCTCCCATTGTAGGGGCCTACAGCTGGTCGCGCAAGATTTGAAAAACCTTTAGGTTGTACTAAATTTTCATTAAAATAAGCTAGGTGAGATTGGACTGAACTTCCGTTTGCGTTAATACACGTTGGCTGTGGAGCTCTCAGCGCAGGACTATCCCGCACTCCGAGACTAGCGACTTCGGTAATTAAGTCGTGCGAATTAACAGGAAGAACTTCGTTTGACTTTGGTGTGAACGTCTGTGGTGTGCCTTCACAAACATGATTACCTGAGTCACTTACGCGTGTGCGTTAAACGAGGTTTTTCGGTACGTATAACCCCTGAGCTAGTATGTGGAGGCGAAGTTTCCGCTGACAGCGTTCCTCCTTCCTTAATAGGAGATAGAGCTTCACCTACATCGCGGCGTGGTAACGATGCCGTTATACGGGGCACCTCTGCAAACTTACCTTTCACTGTCGAGAGTGAAGATATTTGCTGTGGCGCCGATCGGGGTATGTGCGCTGCTTGCTGCGTCATTGGCGGTATTTCATCGTCTCGTTAACTCATTTTCGAACCACTTGAAATGTGAGGTTATGAGGTTGCAACGTGGTGTAGCCAAAAACTATTGGATATTTTTCCCAAACAGAAGTTTCAACCGCAAAGGAGTTCTCTGGGTAAACAGTAATTTCAGCTGTTCACTTTACAGATTTGCTAAATTCTTAAATTTATTTAAATTCAGTTACATATATACATTACATTTCATTAAATTTACAATTCAACTTTTATCAAATAAAAATTGTGTTTGGCCGTACAAACACCCGTTACCATCAGCAGAATTAAATAAAAGAAAACTCCAATCACTTCTGCTCGCTCCGGTGATCCAGTAGAACGGAAAGTAAAATCCAGTTGCTGGCGGAAATATTTGCCAGCTATGCACGAAAATGGATAACGAAGAAACGGTGTGGACAGTGTTGTAATTCCATTAGTGTTTTCAGTATTGTGTATGAATCAGGTAGATAAATTAAATTACCCATTCGTCGCGGGTACATACATAACTTTTCTAGCATGATAAATATTTTGTAATATTCAATCTGGAAGCTAGTTCCTTGCTTAGGCTATTAGAGTGCTGTATACAACTAAACTTATTATCAAGAACTTTAAGATTTAAGGATTAGATGGCCTTTTCGAATGTTACCGAAATTTCGAAATTTTTTTATTTTGGCATATTAAACATAAGTCGTCTGCATTTAATATTTTTCTGCAAACTCATGATACCACTGACTTCTTCGAAAGCTATTAAAACGGCGTTGCAGAAAGATCCTTAAGGGATCCGTTGAAAATGGGAAAGATAGAGGATGAGCAACCATTTAACATCGGATTTTAAGATTGACAAGAAAGGACTTCATGTAGTTAACAAAGATTTCTCCTACTTGCCACTCAAAGAGTTTTGTAAGAACGACGTCGCAACCAGCTTTGTCAAAACTTTGACGGAATCAATAGCAAGCATTGAATTGTGTGTTTTTGCAGAGAAGCTCTTAGAGAGGTGGTGGCCTATGTAGATTAAGGAATCCAAGGTGCTGGTACCGCCCCTGAAGCCATCCTGAAGTGGGCTAAGGAGTTTTTTCGTTGTTAACAACCACATTATCCGTTTCGCTATGATATTTTCCATTCGTTTGCTGATGCAAGGTATTAACGAGATTGACCGTAAAGTTTCAACGTCTAGGAATAATGCTGTCCTTAAGGTCTTTAAGGTCCTATAAGGTTTAATAAGTCTTTATTTAAAATTAGATGGGATATTTCGAAGCATACTATAGTTGATTTGATCAAAGCCTGGTGTGTTACTTTTAGCAGTTTTTAAAGCATGGTCTAACTAAGACAGTTAATATCTTTTTCCATATGTAAAGGTAGGCAGTCAGTCAGTGTTAGCTGCTACTTGCATAGAATAAGTGTTGTTAGAGAACTATATAAACTGATTTGGAAAACTTGCAGTTTCGGAAGCTTGGAAATATATTTAGCAATGTTGTGAGTAAACTGATATTAGTAGGCGAATATGTACATGTTAAGGTTTGTATACTTTCCCAAATGCTCCATGTAAATCAGCTAGAGTTTAATTCATTTATGAGTTAATCGAAATTCTTTGTTTTGGCATGCTTCTTAGCTTTATTAAATTGGTCGTTGGATTTCACTGCGGGACAAAATTTTGCGGTCGGAGATTTTTAAGTCGATTTATGGTAATTTGGGGGCGCTAATTACGAAAATAATATCAGTTTTGTCGAATTGGCTCTAGTTTTTCAGATAAAGACTTTTAAATATTTCAAGAAAAAGCCTAATTAAAAATACCAATATGGATTTAAATTACATTTTTATTGCGCGCCTGTATAAAAATAATAAAAAATAAATAAAATATTATCTTTTCATTAATTAATTTAAAAAAAATGTAGGACCTCCTATGATGTCGGTGCTCAGGACAATCCCGTATTAAGTTCCAGCAGTAGCCTGCCATCATGTGGTCGTCCCATCGACCTTGGTATCTTTCTTCCATTAGTTTTATGTCCTGGTGGAACCGTTCACCTTGTTCCTCACTGTAATCGCCAGGTTGTCTGGGAATTTGTCCAAATGACTATGTAAATAATGTAATTTAATGCTCATTTTGGCTCCTAGTTTGCGAAAATTGAGAAGCATATCAGCAACTAGTTTTGTATAGTCTGGTGATTTATGATTTCCCAAAAAATGTTTGACTACATTAACAAAGCTTAGCCAGGCTTCAGATTCAATTTGTTACATATGGTTTAAGAATTCAATGTCTTTTAGAAGGGTACTAATTTGAGGACCATCGAAGACTCCTGCTTTTAATTTTTCCATACTATGGACTGGAAATTTTTTGCACACATATTCGAAACAGTCACCTGTCTTATCAAAGGCTTTGATGAACTGTTTCATTAGCCCAAGCTTGATGTGAAGTGGTGGAAAAATGATTTTTTTCGGCTTATCAGTTGGTCGAAGTCGTCGAATTAATATTTAGTTGTATTAACTCACCCGACTTAACCGGCTGCCCTTGCTCTCTTGCAAGGGAAATAAAATATTTAAACCAACGAACTACTTGTTTTAATAATTTATATAACAAAACTTATTGAGGAATAATAAAATTAATACAACTGGAACTGGGTCATATAATTTTTTTCCATTAATTTGTTAAGTTTCGTTTATCTCAAGAACTATGTAGATCCAATCCAAAAAACGTAAAAACACAGTTCGTAAGCCTGCTACTAATGTTAATAAAAACTATTAACAAAATCAAGACCGCAGGTTTTGTTTAAATTTTTGTTACGCAGCGTTTTTTGTAAATGAATAAATAGTTGTGATGAGCATAATGTAAGATCAACGTGTGTAAATGTCTGGTGTGTGGGGCTGCCATCGTTTAGTAAACATAAACTGAGGCTTAAGATGAAGTCTTCAATAACACTACCCCTGACATTAACTTTTGGTAAGTCCCAAAGTGTATATAGAGATTACAGGACAGAGACAGTCCAAGTTTGAACTCGTGTGACTATTTTTCGGGATTAATAGTCCAAAACATTGTTTAGCGGGTGTGGTATTCGGAAAGTTGTGGAATTATGCCGAATATTGTTTAGGACAATACGGTGTGGGGTTAGAATTAAGGTGGGTTTCTTGTATACAAATTATTTTCGGTTTGCGATCTTTTATTAGGATTTCTAGATCAAAGTCACTATTATGATATTTTCTGATATTTCATTGCAGAATATTGAGAATCATTATTATTTATTATTATTTGTATTATATAAGAACTACATGAGTTATTTGCATTTTCAGCGATGTCCATATTGTGATCGGGTGGTGGGTAGTATTCGTAGTTGAGGGAAGGGTTTATTGGTTCATTGAGTTTATTGAGAGACAATCTGATGTTGACGGCATATTTGATGTGTGGGAGTGAGTACTAGAAATTGAGTTGTTTACGGTGGGAGCTGTTGTATGGTTATTGGAGTTGAGTTTGTGAGTCCCGGCTAGTGAGTTGCCAGTTGAAGGGATGAAATCGGTTATATTGAAACTGTGTTGGGAAAATATTTTTCTTGTGCAAGACCGAAAAATGGAGAAATGTATTTGCCTATAAATTCGATGGAACCTGGAAATGATAAAGGGTCCTGAAGATATATCTTAAAACGTGCATCAAATATGTCTCCCTTTTTTATGAAAATCATAAGTATTTGTCGGTAGCCGCCACCATCCCTGGTTTCTGCAAGAAAAAACTTATCACAAAAATCATTTGCCGTTCGGAGTCGGAGTTGTGTTACAACATCAGGACGTGCACCTCAAATTGTAGGAGAAGTTCTGAAGAAAATACTTATTATTATTGATATTATTATTGTTATTATTATTATTTTATTGTTTTATTAATTAATATAATCTAAATTACAAAATAACATAATCGCACTAGCTGCCAGGGCTATCGGCTTGGTCAAGATATAATAGATAAAGGATTATGTTTAACTATATTAGATGAAAGATATTTAACGTTTTTAGAAAGTTTGCTGTTAAAGTGATGTTTGATTCCGATGGAGTGGAGAAATTATTTAGAGGGTGTGCGTTATTGAATGAATTTGTGCGTGGCTTAATCGAATAAAACACATTTTCTTCCACACTGTGGTGGTGGTTGGTAATGATATTGCAGCGCCAGAGGGGTTGACTTCTTTATATTCGTTTTGATACTCCTGCCACTTCAAAAGCAGTTGGGCTTTAAGAGATGTAGAATATACTTTTTTAATAAAGCAGGTCCAAAGGGTTGGTACGTATGAAGGCAGGAGTTTAGAGAGAATTTTGCCGCTCTGTCTGCTTGCTCATTAACTTTTGTGTTTGGTGTCGATCCGATTAATATTTGTTGAAAGTAAGATAGGGGACCCGTTTTATATTGAATGCGTTTTGCAGCGTCAAATGCCGATAGACTGTCAGTGCATATGACAGTTTTTTATTGGCGTTTTTTGCTAGAATTGAGGCAGAAATTACACCCTACAGTTCAGCGTCGAAGATATTGGAGCATTGTGGTAGAGCCCATGATAGAAATAGGTCAGCATCGTTTGTGATAGCAAATTAATCTTTGCTGTTTAGTTTTGAGCCATCAGTGAATAAAGTATTCCACCAAAGTTCCTTAAGAGGACTGACTGTTTAAAAACATCTGTTCGTATGTAGCACTATTAGTATTCTGTTTTCGAAGAAAGAAGTTAATCTCTCCACGTGACCGCTTCAACCATGGCTCGAGGCCTGCACGTCCATCGATCCTTCATGCTCGCATTTCAGTTATATATATATTTCCTTCCGCTCGAAAGCAAGATCAAATGGCATACCCCCGGGATTTACTAGAACTGTGGAGGATATGAGTAGAGCTCAGTAAGCACACACTGGAGCTTAAAATAAAGTCTTCAATAACACTTCCTCTGACATTAGCTTTTGGTGAGCCCCAGAGTGGGCTGCAGGCGTTAAAGTCTCCACATATAACTGCAGGAGGATTAATGAAAGAAATAAGTTGTAAAAAGTCAGAAGATGAGATGATTTGATTTGATCCTATGTATATAGAGATTACAGGGATGGGCTGTCTAAGTTTGAACTCGTCTGCACCTACTGATAAATTGGAAGCTAAGCTGATTAACCTATGGTGAATATTTTTGTGTATTAATTGCCCAAAACCTTGTTTAGCGTGTGATATTCAGAAAGTGTGGAAGCGTGCTGAATATTGTTTAGAGCTATACGGTGTGGGGTTAGAATTAAGGTGGGTTTCTTGTATACAAATTATATTCGGTTTGCGATCTTTTATTAGGATTTCTAGATCTAAGTAGGTATTATGTGTATTATTATTATTTATATTATATAAGAACTATATGAGTTATTTGCATGTGAAAATAAATTATAGTTCAGGTTCTTGAAGATCGGTTTGTGTATCATTTTTATGCGTAGCAAAGATTGTAATCAGTAAAGATTGAAGAATTGTGTTACGTTGCATAGTGAAACTTGACTTGTTGTAAGAATTCAAGTTCGTAAGAGCTGGAGAATGGTTGTTAGATGTATGATTAGAGGAGGCGGAGATAAATGTAGGATTTGTGTTTGTTGTTTAATTGACAGTTTCAGTAAAATCCATATTGTGATCGGGTGGTTATATTGTGGGGAAAACTATGTTGAGAAATTTGTGTTGGATTTGTTATTGATGCATATGTTTGCTATTGGGAAAAGTTAATGGGGTTTTGGTGTTTTGTATAGACGTTTAGCTTGCGGGTAATTGCATGCATTTTGACTTTTTATTTTCAATACTGATTTTTCTTGTAAGTATTTTGGTCAGTCTTAAGCAGATACGGGATGAGGACCGTGGCAGTTAGTGCATTAGGTTCGCTGACAAGGTAAGGGGTTGTGAGGGGGAAGGTTGCATGTTTCGTGATCGTGTCGTAGAGAATACCATTGTAATTACTATCGGCATTGATATAATTAGAAATCTCAAGATGAAACGTGCTTATCCAAGTGGTGCTGCGAAAAGGTGAGAAAAAAAATTAAACCGTGGAATCAGCCAAAAACAACCAACGAATTAATTTGTGGTTATAAAAAATGAAGGTTTGCATCACGAACTCACATTATCTTCAATTTCAAACACTTTTAGCAAGCCAAATATTATAATCTTTTGTTAAACATTGTTCTTGATAAGAAATTTCAATCATTACTATTCAGTCGTATTTTTGACCTAAATCAGTATAATTTCTTAATAGAACATTCCAATCTAATTTTTGACAAAACAAAATTCTCATAGGGACCATAGAAGGGACAATGATGCTGGCAACACGTAATCTCGCTTTTCGAAGTTCGAAAAAAACTATCGAGGATTCAAATAAGTGCATTTTCGTTGGCCAAATATGACCCGGTTTTAAGCGAACTGTTAGCAAAGCCTGCTCTGTTAAATATTTAAGTCCTCAAAATGTTACGGTTAGACCATATAAGTTTTTTCGGAAAGTAGGTGCTTCTCAGCAAGAGTAGTAGATAACTCAGCGAAAATTGATGCTTTGACGAAATCCATAGCTAGTAATAAATGCTTAAAAATTTACTTTCAAAATATGTCAGGCCTTCGGACTAAATGTTCGACTGTATATATGAAGAGTTCTTTCTTAGAGTTTGATATTTTTGTATTTGTCGAATCTTGGCTGAATGAAAACTTTTTCGACTGTGAAATTTTTGATCCCAATCTGTATGATGTCTTTCGTAAAGACCGTGACCATGTAAAAACTGGATGTTCCAGAGGTGGCGGTGTTCTCATTGGTGTTCGGAGAGAGTTTCGGGCGTCATTGGTGAGACTTACCAATTCTGACACTCTCATTGATCAGCTGTGCGTATGCGTTCCTGGTTCGTCTGGAATTGTTTATGTTTGCGCTTCGTATATTCCGCCGAAAAGTTCCGACTTTTTATATTCTGCACATGCTGACAACGTTGTGTCGTTAGCCTCAAACATTGCTAGTGACAGTCATCTTTGTGTGCTTGGGGATTTTAATTTATGTCATCTGAGTTGGTCTCCACTTCATAGCCTAGCTGCATTTATGGCCTCTAACGTTAATTATTCAGCCGAGATTCACGTCATTGATAGTTTTTTAAGTACTGACTTACTTCAAATTAATGGATTTCATAATAACCTTAATAGAATCTTAGATTTAGTTTTTATTTCCAATAATGTTCACTTCACATTGACGGAATGCCTTACACCAATCTCACCAACTGATAAACATCATGTTCCTCTTTCTCTCGAGTTGGAGTTTTATGAGTTTGCTGATGTGCCTGATGAGCCTAATATCAGATTCAACTACAACGCATGTGACTTCTCTACATTTAACGAAATTTTATTAAATATCGATTGGTTTGATGCCTTCCGTGATAGTGATGTTACCTCATGTTTTCATTACTTTAAAACTAAGCTTTTTGAATTGTGTTTGAAGCACGTCCCGATTTTTAAAAAGAAATTGTATAAGACACCTTGGCATACTAAACGTTTAAAGCATCTGAAGAATTTGAAGAACAAATTTTGCAAATTGTATAAAAAGACTGGTGATCCAGTGCATTATTCTAAATTTAAGTATTACTCAAAGGAATCTGACTGTTTGAATAAGTTCTTATACAGGAACTATATTCTGAATTTTGAAAACAATATCATTTCGAACTCGAAGGCCTTTTGGCAGTTCATCAAATCAAAAAAGTCCTGTTCGACAGTGCCAATTAATGTATTTTTTAATGGTAAATGTGCAAACTCTGCTATTGATTCTGCTAATTTATTTGCTGATTTTTTTTGCTCTTATTTTGAGTCCGACATTGACATGAATCCTAGTCTTCCCTCTCGGAGCAATTCTTCGATAAATTTTGGATCTTTGCGCGTATCTGTGACCGACGTCATCTATGGTATTAGTAAACTCAAGCCTACGTCTAAAACTGACTCGAGTGGCCTTTCAGCAATCTTGCTGAAAAAATGTTTGTGCCTTGCCGAACCTCTTTCAATTATTTTTAATAAATCATTAGCCTCTGGCATCTTTTTGGATGAGTGGAAGTTGACATCCGTTTCCCCTATATTTAAGTGTGGAAACAGAAACGATGTTCGCAATTATAGGCCGATTTCGAAACTCTCGTCTGTCTCAAAACTTTTTGAGATAATTGTGAATGGAAAGTTGTATTTTGCGGTCAAAAGCCTTATTTCCAATAATCAGCATGGTTTTGTTGCGAATCGCTCCACTGTCACTAATTTGTCCATTTTCAGTGAATACTGCATTTCCGCTTTCCAAAAAGTATCACAAGTTGACACAATTTACACGGATTTCTCTAAGGCGTTTGACAAAGTATCCCACCAAATACTCTTGCTGAAGCTTGCGTCAATGGGTTTTCACTCCGTGTTTTTGTCGTGGATCAAGTCATATTTGTCCAATAGACGCTGCGTCGTTGCCGTTGATAATGCCACATCCCGTCCGTTTATTGCAACCTCTGGCGTCCCGCAAGGGAGCATTCTAGGACCCCTCTTATTCAATCTATTTATTAATGATATAGGTTCATGCTTTTCGTTTGCTGAATACTTGCTGTATGCTGATGACCTTAAAATGTTTGCGATTATTAACAGCACTCAAGATTCTGAAAGGTTGCAATCCGACCTTCATAAGGTGCACAATTGGTGCTATTTAAATCGATTATCGCTAAACATAAGCAAATGTTTTCACATTACTTTTGCTAAATCGGCTACTATTTTGCACACTTCGTATAGCATTGCTGGCTCTCCTTTGGAATCCGTTGACGAAACTAAAGATTTAGGCGTTATTTTCGATTCTAAGTTAAATTTCACTAGTCACATTAACCACGTCATAGCACGGTCATACTCGATGCTAGCATTTGTACGTCGAAATTGCTCTGCATTCTCTAACCCACATACTCTCAAAACATTATATTGTGCTTTTGTCAGATCGAGGTTAGAATATGCCGCTGTTATTTGGAGGCCCTACCAAATAGGTCTCTCTAATCGGCTTGAGAGAGTTCAAAAAGCTTTTCTACGATTTGCGCTCCGATCCTTTAACTTTTCAGAACCTCTACCATCGTACCGATCTCGATGTTTGTTGATTGACTTAAAAACCCTAGAAAGCAGAAGATCCATTTTATCGTGTTCATTTCTTATTAGTATCATTACTGGGACTATTGATTGTTCTTTCCTTCTTAGTAAAATTCAGTTCAATGTTCCTTACAAGAATCTCCGACAATTCGAAACCCTAAAAATTGCTTTCTCGAAAACCAATTATGGTATGAATGCTCCTATTTATCGAGCAAGTGGTGATATAAATTTGTTCTTAAATTCTACAGGTGCTATTGTACATTAGCTTAATTTAGTCTGTAAGAATTTGTATTCAAAGACTTTTCATACAAATAAACAAATAAACAAATACAGAACGAATTCCTTTGTCTATTGGGGCAAGAAGTTCATGAAAATATTGTTCGCGACTTGAAAGATGTTCCATTTTTTCATTTATTTTGGATACAACTCAAGACGACAGCAAAATTGATCAATTGAGTCAGGTTTTTCGTTACGTGAGTATCATTTAGAATGATAAAGGGGAGCCAGTTGATATGCTATCAGCTAGGTATTTATAAAAGATCAATCTGCTTCAGGCCTTGATCTCCAAAAATGTCGATGTCAAGCATACGACGGACAAGCAATCGTGAGTAGCGCTTATACAGGTTTACAACAGAGAATCAAAGATTGCTTTCCTCATGTACATCGAGTTCATTACGCTAGTTATAATTTTAACCTTGTTTTGAAAGATGCAGTATTGTGCAATATAGAATTCTGTTAGTTTTTGTACGATTTTTTCGGTCGCAGTAAAAGTTGTTGGGGTCCACTACAAAGCGTTTACGAGCGCTCACGTTCTCAAAACCTTGAAGCAAGGTACAACGCGGTTCATGCTTTGAAAAATTGGTTTTGCGATGTTATCAAATGTTTAAGCTAGATAATATTAAAAACCAAAAAATCTGCTGAGAGAAACCCTACGTTGGGGATTCAATTGCAAAATGCCTTGCTAGGTATAAAGAAGCTGAGGGAAGGGTTCGATTCATTATTTCGAGATGTTTCAACAATATGCGATGTCTGGAAAATTCCTAAAGAGATTGTGGAAAATTTAATGATCCTGAACAGCGCCTCCACGTGACAATTTCCTATCCGATGATTGATACCATATCTTCGCAACTAGAAAATAGATTTGCTGGAATAAAAGATGTTTTGGATGACTATCGAGTGCTACAACCACAGTTCCTAGCACATGCTTCGATTAAAGTTTTTGAGAGAAAAAGCTGATGAGTTCTGAATTGCTTTCTATCAGGTCTACGTTTCAGAAAGAAATTATCCCTATGAAAGATGCCAAGAAGTTGGCTCAGTTCTTGATTATTCAGAATGCCTCATTGTCTTGCGAACTATGCAGATCGAAAAATTTGCTTTTGTGAAATCAAGAAAAAAGAATTTCCAGTAGGTACTCTAGTTATAGACACTCACCTCTATTGCATAAGCAACAATTAATGAATACTGTATTTCATGATTATATAGGTGTATATAAAATAGTGTATTAATTGTATTCTATAAATTGTACATCATAAATAAATATGAGTAATCGCTCACTAAAAATATTTTTTGTGAGTTTTAATTTAAAAAAAAAAATTACGACAAAAGGTGCCCATATTTTGTTCTGCCCGAGACTACTTCAGCGCAAGTTCCGGCCTTGCCTTATATACTTATATGAAATATAATTTGAGGCGTTCAAAGTATTTAACCGATCTTTATCAAATTTTCACGGTAGGTTTCAAGTTATACCCGGACCCAACATAGGGTATACATATAATTTCGAAAATTCGGCTGTGCTACTCCCCAACTATTAGATGCAGATCAGAGATCGGCATGCGCTGCTGTTTCTCTGACTTTAAGCCTACTTACATTAAAAGAAGTGGATGACTGAACGCCAGCGCAAAGCATGCAGTGCAAGCGCACACCACCACCGCATGTGACGATCAATTTAAGCCTGCATATACATATTGACTTCGGCAAAGAAGTGTTTCAAGTGTTACGCACGAGACAAGCAGACACTTTGTTTGACTTGTTGCCGAAGGCATAAGACACTGCGTTTAGCTTATTGCCGAAGGCATGACACTTTATTTGACTACCAACAACATGCTTTTGGCGCTAACAGAGGAACGCAATTGAACGATGGTTGCATATGCTACATAATTACATATTTACCTATTAACTAGAAAAAAATACAATTTGCAGTCTTTTTAACTTTAGAACTTTGGCTCATATGGGTTTGGTTAAAGAATAAAGTCTATTCAAATTGAAAATTACGCAGAAATTAAATTAAATAAAAGTAAATTAGAGAATATTTATCAAAATGTGGTGCGTTTATAATTTGCTAAGGAGTATATTATAAATAAAAGGCAAAAGTACAAGACTGCAAATTGTATTTTTTTCTAGTTAATAGGTAAATATGTATGTAATTATGTAGCATATGCAACCATCGTTCAATTGCGTTCCTCTGTTAGCGCCAAAAGCATGTTGTTGGTAGTCAAATAAAGTGTCATGCCTTCGGCAATAAGCTAAACGCAGTGTCTTATGCCTTCGGCAACAAGTCAAACGAAGTGTCTGCTTGTTTCGTGCGTAACACTTGAAACACTTCTTTGCCGAAGTCAATATGTTATGCGCACTCCTCGCTTTGCGCTGGTGTTCTTTCATCCACTTCCCAGTAGCAAATGGTATAGGCTTTCCAATGAAGTGGGAATTTGCAGCTCCAGTATACGAGAGCTTCCAGCACCGATGACATTTTGTACAGGGCTTGTGTTTGAAAACTCATTCATACCACTTCACTTATGTACATCTTCCAATGAAGAATTCATAAGGGCAAGTTGTCACTTCATTATCTTTTGTAAGCGAAGTGGTATTGTGTACAACTTGATGCTTCATTGAACATTGCAATCGAAATGGAAATTGGTGCAAATTACTGCTTCGTTGTACATAACAAGTGAAGTGGTAATGTGCTCAACTTGCTACTTCATTGCCATTTGCATGCGAAATAGTAAGCCAACCCGCTCCCCAAATTAAACATTGAAATTTTCAAAAATATACAGAAAAATTAAGAAATATATTTGGTTGAAAAAAACGATAAAAATTTTTTTTATAAAAACTTAAACATAATCAATTCATATTTAAAATAAAAATAAATTTCTGTGAAAATCTTGAAGTTAAATTAATAATTCTTATAAAAAAAGTTTAAAAAAATGTACATATCCTTAAAAAAAATTCTAGTTAAACTTAATATAATTAATTCTTATTAAAAAAAAACTGTACACATATGTATTTTAAAATATTGATTTTTTTTTTTTTAAATATTGTGCCTTAAAATGACGATTTTTCGCTCGTTTAAAAGCCGTCCGTAGTTCTTCTACATAAGAGGCTTTGGTATACCCGTTGTGTGATAGAGATTCTGTAAGTGAAAAATCGCAAAATTAGATAACAATAAATTTTCTTGGGTTTATTAAAAAAACCCTTACCAAACAAAACCTCGTTGAATTTTTCAAAATTTTTAAACGCCGTTTTGTTTTGCACGCCATCATAATTCATTTCCAAAATGACGCTGTCCGACAAGAGTTTTCTCAACTCTTCTTTAATCAACCGCTTTTGGTATCGATTGGAATACATTTTAATAATGCAGTTTATAAATATTATATTGAGTTATGAATATCTATTATTATTTATTTTACAATTTAGATTTTTTTTTTTTAAACACCGCCTTTGTCCTTTACGAGTCTACGTACAAAAGAAAACTAAACAAGGAAACAAATTTTCAAATGCTGGTCACACAATATGCACAAATTTGTTGAAATTAGATGTAGACATTCTGGGAAGGAATGTAAACATGCAAAAAAACCGTAATTTTACAATAACAAATCAGTAGCGCGTGCTGTCTACGATAGCCGAAAACGGTACCCGCGAGCACGAGTTTATGTTATTGCTACTACTCAACAACAATTATTGGCGCCGGTGGTTAGCGCCGCCAGTCGCTGCTGTCGCGAGCATCGGTTATGAATTCTCTGAATTACAACTTCATATTACTAAACTCACCGGTTCACAAATTTGCTACTGGGTTCTTTCTCTTTAGCATCACACGTATCAGTCAGTGCAGTGTTCAGTCGCAGAAGCAAGAAGTATTGACTAAGTTTACAATAATTGCGGCCACCGCATGCAGATCTCTGATGCAGATGCACAATTATTGGTATAAAAACATTATGAAGGAAAACGGCTGACTAACGTCCATATTTAAGACGAAAATATTATTCACCATATCCTCCCAGCTAGTTGACGGATATATACGATATTCGATGTATACTTACATAGTTTTTAAATCGAGGTATAGAGAATATTGTGAGCTCAAATGCACTGATAAATATTCAAAAAAATGTCTTTATTGGCGCAGTAAAGAAAGTCGGGTATGCTAGTATAACATTATTTGGAAGGCCTTAAATGGCATTTATTAGTTTAAATAACCACAAAAGGAATTTGGCATGTTTTAGACGTACCAAACCCATTTTAAAAAATGTGTATTTTTACGTATTTCTCACTCTATATAAATCATTCTTAACAAATGTGAACGAAAATATGTTTACTAAAATATCGAATATTTTGATTTTTTTGTAAATGAGGTCGGCGAAAATCCTCCAGCAGAACCATACACGAGGTTGCCGACTGGAATGGGCCACAACAAGAGGTTCTGTGCGATCTCAGAATGGTGACCAGCTAAGATCAGGTATCAGTATTTTATGCTCAAGCTCCTGAGGTCTTGCCTAGGGCAAGAGGTATCCATGCCTGGATGGACGAACCCCTTTTGTCAGAGAATATTATGATTTCTGATAACGAATTCTTTCGACATGGTGCATGCAAAATTGACACTAAAGATAAACATTGGTTGTATGAAGCATTCGTTATCGATAAGTCTTCTTCATGAATAGAATTTATGGTATTCGTCAATAAAAATTGAAATAGGAACGGGCAGCTGTTCAATAATAAAATACCTTTAAAGTAAAAACTTACATATTTATTCACTGTTGAGTTAAAAAAAGGAAAAAATACCATAGTAGTCAAAACTATTTGAACATCAATCTTGACATCCCGATGTATATTCAGGTAAGCTAAACCGTTTAGACAATCTTCAGTCATAGTTGATCGAAGATTCGTCTTCAGACGACATAACGTTGAGAAGGAGCGTTCATTCGTCGCCATAGTGACGGGCAAAGCTGCCCATATTTCACTAGAATTATCGTGTAGAATCGCAGAGTGTGATCTGAATAATTCAACATTCAATCATTAATTCACCTTATTTGGAAATAGGTAGGCGAATTTCGATTCAAAAATCGATCTTGTAAATGAGTGATAAAAGTATCGATATAAGGTATGTAAATGCTGATTCAATAGTAATCTTCAACTGAATCGGCTGGTGCGTTGGAGCGCTGAGTTTGTTTCGAAGCAAGTCTTGGCTTCCGCAACTCAAAGCTATGTTCTTCGCTAATTTTTTCGCACATTTTCAAAGATTTCCCTTAATCTCTCCACAGCTATTATCTTCAATTTGAGTATGGATTATTGCTATGAACGAAAGTAGTAACATTCAATTATTACAGAGAAGACCAAAGTTTAGGGAGAAAAACTTTCTTCACGAGTGAATTTGAATGATCACTTAATTATCTAAACGTCAATCGAATGATCAATAATCAGTAACATATTGAATATATGAATTCCATTTATTTATATAAATCATAATCAATTCATCTATAATTAGTTCAACATTAATCAAATAAATAATCATGCATTCGAATAAAAGTAACTTTGTAATAATAAAGTGAAATAATCTTTACTAATCGTTTATAGGTTAGGTTAGGTTGGAGTGCCAGCCGCCTGCAGCGGTTTCCGATCCCATTTAGGCCACGTCTGCCTTGAGGTTCGTTTATAATTTAAATGAAAATTTGAAGCGTTATGGAAATATAATAAGAAATATAATTAGTCTTTTTATCAACATGAAGTATTATGGTGATCGAAAATATATTTGAACCTACCTTTACAACCTATCCTACTATAAATTTAATAAATAAAGTAGGATAATCAAGTAACTACTTGCATATATAAAGCAAGCATCAGATATTTTTCCGTATCAAGTACGCTGTCGATATTTCCTCATTCATTTAGAGTTTTGAGAATTGAAGCCTAATAACTCTAATCTTGTTTTAAAAATACAAGTACACTCAGAATAAGCATCCGCTGAAATTCGGGTGGATGTGGCTGTGTTTTCTGCATTAAATGTAGCAATATAAAAAGACACGAAATAAAATTGATGAGTGAAAATGTAAACATCAAATGGTTTTGTAATCAATGTACTCTGTGCGATTCAAATACAAAATTTGTTGAAATTAAACATTTAATACAAAAATGCGATCAAAACAAGCTTGGAAAGGTGGAAGTGAGAGATATTATAAAAGAAGTTTTGTTTAATAAAATCTCACAGTTGAAAACCAGTTTAGTTACGGATTTTAATTCACTACTGCAACATAATGTTGAAATTAAGATAAGTCAAATTAGAAAAGACATACTAGCGGAATTAGCTAAAGCATTAGAAAAGAATAACGAGAAATTAAACGAAGTTTGGTCGGGTATAAACATTAACAATAACACAACTAATGTAAATAACAAAATGACATATTCTCAAGCAGCCACTCAAAGTGAAAACAGAATTGTTATTAAACCAAAAGACAAAGCGAAGAAAAACAGACAAACTAAAGAAGAGCTAAAAACAGTGATAGATCCAACCGAATGTCATGTGAGCACAGTGAGAGGTATTAACAACGGCGGGATAATAGTGCAATGCAAAAACAAGGAATCATGCGAACTGGTACAGAATAAGATAGCGGAACAAATTATAAACGACTACGAGATGGAGAAAACGAAGGATAAGAGGGAGATTAAAAAAATATTTAAAATTGTTGTCTCAGGTAGTACTTGTGAACTTTCGGAGAATAATATTCTTCTAGGCGATTTTAATATTAATTTAAATAATAAATTAACTTATAGCACCCAATTAACTGAACTGCTTAAATCACACTCGATGTATCAGAAAGTTGGTTTTGATACTCGAATATCCGATATACATATCTGCAACAAAAATTGACTTACTATTTTCCAATACTAAGGATATCCTCTGTGAAAAGTTAGAAGAATATCAAATATCCGATCATGAAACAATCCAATTTAAAATTAAGCTGAACCACAAATTCAAAATGAGAAGGTTTAGAAGAATTATTTCATGGGAGTATTATAATAATGAAGCACTTATTAATCAATTGCGACAATGCGATCTCAGCAATTTTGATGGAATTGATTTGGAGAGCAAGGTTTTGTTGATTAATAATAATGTTCTGGATGTTATGTGAAATTTGGCCTATGAAAAATCAGTTCAATTAAAAGTAATGAATAAGTGGTATGACAATGAGCTAGCCAATATGAACAAATATAAATTTGAGCTGTATAAATTAGGCCAGAATTCGGGAGAATGGGATGAATACAGAGACGTTAAAAGAAAATATAAAAAATTAGTGAAGATTAAAAAAATTAAGCCTATGGAATATAATATAAATATGAATAGACATGGTAGTAAAAGGATGTGGAGATATCTTAAACAGGCAATAAGCATGGTAAATGAAAGTTCATCAATCAAGAAGGTTGTAATGAATGGACTAATATACGAAAATGAATCGGAAATAGCGAATAAACTAAATAAATATTTTGTAGATAGTATTACAGATATTTGCAGCAATATAGAATTAGTTAGTAGAAACATGAATGCAAATAATCAGTTAAATGCTGATATTACATTTAAATTTGGCAAAGTTAAAACAGATGACATCAAACAACTTGTTAATAAGTTTAAAGCCAAAAAGGGTGGTAAACAATTATTATCGGAGAGCGTTGTAAAGGACGCGGTACCATATTTAGGTTTTTTTATGCTAAAATAATAAAAGAAAGTTTAAGTAGTGGCATAGTTCCAAGAATGTGGAAAACTTCAACTATTGTCCCAATAGAAAAAGTTAAAAATACGATAAACGCACATGAGTTTTGCCCAATTAACACATTGGCAAGTGACGAAAAATTTTTAGAAATAGTGGTAAAAAACCAATTAGTTTAATATTTAGAAAATAATAAGATACTGATTCCTCAACAATCAGGATTTAGACGAAATCACTCTTGTGAAACAGCATTGAACATGGTTATAGCTGAATGGAAAGAAGAGCTTAATGATAAGAAATCGATAATAGCAGTTTTCATCGATCTAAAAAGAGCGTTTGAAACAATAGATCAACAAATATTATTGGAAAAACTATCAGGCACTGGTATTAAAGATGTTGAATTGCATTGGTTTAGAAATTTTTTAACAAATCGGAAGCAAATAACAATAATTGGTTCGAAATTGTCAGAGGAAGTGGACGTGAAGATTGGCTTGCCCCAGGGTCTGTTCTTGCGCCAATTTTATTTAATATCTACATTAACGATATTAATTCAGTCTTGAAATTCAGTTGTCATATTGACCACACAATAAGTAAAATATGTAGCTACTAAACTATTGTTTATTAAAAGATCCTGTAAATATTTAAGTAATTATTCATATGTCTATGATTTTACGGCCTGTTTTTACTAAACGATAATATTAATTTGTGAGCTCAAGGCCAGTGTATAAGGAAAAGTATATTGGAAAAAAGACAACAACAGTCAGGAGTGGTAGAAATTATAGCTATTTCGGAGATCACCACATCTCCTCATCAGATTTCTTTCATGACTCCACCGGGATTCGAACCAACAACCTACGACTTGCTGGGCAAGTGCGTAGCCAATAGACCAAAGCCGGCATGTAAGCTGCTGTTGCTTTTTACCACTTTTCCTTATGTCCTACCAACACAAGCAACAGCAGCTTACATGCCGGCTTTGGTCCATTGGCTACGCATTTATAATTTCTACCACTCCTGACTGTTGTTGTCTTTTTTCCAATATACTTTTCCTTATACACTGGCCTTGAGCTCACAAATTAATATTATTATTTAAGTAATTATTATAAAGTAAGAGTATATAGATCAATAGTTGAGCCATACTTTGTATATTGTTCTACAATTTTCTTTATCATGAAAGATTCGCAAATTTATGAACTGCAAGAAATGCAAAACAAAGCTATGCGTTTTATATTAAACAAACCTTATGATACTCCAATAAGGAAAATGCTACTCAGTGTGAATTGGTTTAGCGTAAAACAACTAATATTTTTTTACACAATGAAATTTATATACAATATAAAGAACGGACATTTGCCCGATTATCTGAGCACAAGTATTAAATTTAACTATGAGGTTCATGACAAAAATACCAGACGGAAAAATGATTTCAAATTACCTAATTATAAAACAGAATCTGAAAAAAACAGTCTTTTTTATAAGGGCTTAAAATGCAATTAATTAATTTGTTCAAAAAAAGATTATTTGATTATACAAAATCATGCAATATAAGATAGAGTTTGTAGATTGTTTTGATTTGATATAAATAAAATTGTTGTCGGTGCCGCATTCCTTTCTTCCTTTGGGCAGGTGTTCTCTGTTTCTGCCGTCAATGCTTCTTCTTCTTCTACTTGCTGTGCCCATAAGAGTTCGACGTCTTCATCCTCTTCCTCTACATGGGAGAGTAGACCATGAAATATGTATTTTGTGTGACTTCCCGCATCGATTGCATCTAGTAACGCTGTCGCACTGCCTGAAGGCAAGGTCCACGCTGAGTTTGAACGTGGAGGGTTCGAACCTTGTCATCTGAACCAGGGTGAAGCCGTGCCATCCTACTTAATCTCCAGTCGCTGGGAGGTATCTTTTCCTCGAGAATAACTATTGGGTTATTATTGATTCCCGGTTCGGCTTTTGCCAGAAAACCATTGATATCGATTCTGGCCGATAGCGTTGAAAGTTTTTCCGATAAATCATCGCCATAAATGCCATTGTTGAAATATCGCTTGTGGCGTTATGATGTATGATCTTTGTGGGAAAGCATACAAATACACATACATATGTAACCTTTTGTAACCATACACGCTCGGCCTGCGAAGTTTTTCACTTCAAAATGGCTCGTGAAACCGAAGCCAAATGTTTCAAATGGTAGTGAGAGAATTTTATCATTATCTCGGAAAGATGACAGCTTTACGGCAATATTATTGGATGCCATTCATCGAAGCTCATTGAAGGAGCGTTATTTAATTGGCCACCGACTCTAAGTAGCCCGATATCGTCAATGAAGGGAGTCAACGATAGTATCGTATATCCTTTTCTCAAAGGGTTTTTCTTTTGTAACTCCTTATATTCCCGAGGCAAATTTGCTCTTTGGGAGATTTGAATGAGTCTTGACTGGACGATTTTGGCTTCGTCAGGAGTGATGGCTGGAGAGTTTGAGCGTTCTATTTGCGATGGATGGATACGATTAAAGAACCTAAGTACTCGAGGAATTGCACGAATAGCCCTTGGAAGACTGGAAAAGCGTTATAGACTGTATTCGAATGGAAGAACTGACGCTGTATAGACTCGAATAGTCTTTGTTTCGAGTTTGGTTTCAACGGCCATTCTCCACTGATGTAGAGATTTTGGATTCAGTTGTTCATCCCAATTTGCTGAATCCAACCATATTACCTGCATAAGAATATTTGCTACTACGATAATTGGGCTTCACCAACCTGTGTGATCACATAATTTGACAGTTGTTGACAGAATTTACCGTCAACAGAGTCCTTGTTCTCCAGTGACTTTACCAAGAACTAAAGCTGATCTGATCTTGTGTTCCATCGGATGCCTAGAGTCTTAGCTTCGCCGGAATCGGGTATTTCCAGAAAATCAGTGGCAAGCAGGTGTCTACTTTTTTGGGATGTAATGCATGATCGCCTCCTCGTGGTGCATCCTGGGTAACGCTAAATGATCGTGCGGCCTTGACGGCCTTAACCTGAACGGTAACGACCCCTGTTTTGTCCATGGACTATTCTTTGTTTTATCTTTTCGCGATTCTGTTTGCTTTGGGCAGGCGGTCGTGGTATTCTGTCACCTTAGTATGCTGGGGTGAAACTCAGCAGAAATGGCTGGTAGGCTAATGCCACCTCCGCCTCCGTCCCGTTAAAATCTGGCAGGTCTCAGAGTACGTTCCAATTCCCGTCGTCATTAGGTTGGTGGTGTAGGTGCGGTTGAGAGGACTCCCGTCTTTACGTCTGGTCTGGCTCTGAACGTTCACCTCATAAGGGTGTGCGTCAACCCCCGCATGGCCTCCCTGCTTCAGCATAGATAACCATGGGACCATTTTCTTATCAGGACGACTACACCTTCGGGTTTTGGATAGCGGCTCTGAGTTGGGACCCAGTGAAACTAAATTAAAATGAACTCAAAAAATACAAATAAAAATAATAGTAAAGTTTCGAGCGGTAGAGGGGCGTCGAAGCCGATCTCCAAAACTGGCTCATCGCTGCGGGTGGCAGCTACTACTGACGTAGGGAGGGCGAAACCGCCTCCCGCCGTTTGCTCTGTACGTGAGATGGCTGCTGTGGCCAAAACTAAGGGTGGTGAGGGATCGTTGGAGCCGACATCCAAAGTCGTGATTAGACCGGGGGGTACAGTCACTGCCACTCGCGCTGTGAGAGGGGGAGAGTCGAAGCCGACCTCCGCATCCTCTAGGTTAGTTGGGGGCGCTGTTCCGGATGGCCGCGCAAATGGGTCGCAGGGGAAATCGCCCGCGGCCTCTGGAGGTGGAGGGACTGGACGATATCGCCAGTACCAGCAAGGGTTTATCCTGCAGCGCACCGGTGCAGGCGAAGGAGACCCAAATTCAGCCCGCCGAGGGATCTAAGCGGCGTTTGGGTACGGGTAGAAGGGCCCACTCCGATCGTCGCATGGCCTCCAAGATTCTGGAGGGCTATGGCGGCCAAACGGGATCTCAGTTATCTGAGAGGCATGTTAAGTCGCTCGAGTGGGCCAAAGGGGTGCTGAGGGAGGGCGCGAATGCGCCTTCGAAGAGCTCAGCCCCTAAGAGACAGCGGTCGCAGGAGGGGGAGACCTCTTCAGTCAAACGGCCCAGGACTGGGGTAGCGCCAAAAACGTTCAGCGAAGTCGCGAAACAGGCGGGCTCCATTATCCTGGGAGTCGTGGACCGCAGCAAGGAGGACGGTGCCATCTCTAAGATTGACTGGAGGCGTATGGCGGCAGCGATCTCTGCCGTCTTTATGAAGGTGATCAGGGATAATCCTGGTCCACCTCCTCGCTGTGAGAGTGCGGGTTGGCACTCTGGCCTCTTCAGGAGGATATCGTGCGCTGACGAGCGGTCAGCCACGCTTTATAAGGCGGCGGTTTCCCTGGTGGGGGAGGTCTGGAAGGGTGCCAGACTCGAGGCCGTCGATAAGAAGGATTTGCCTTTGCGCCCGAGGGCTCGGGTCTGGCTCCCTGCTGAGCCCTCCGCACCGGGTGACATTGAGGAAATCCTCCGCTACTGTAACCCGCACCTTCCGGCGCACAAATGGAAGGTTGTTCGGTTTGAGGGGTCCGAGGAACCATATCGGCAAGCGCTGATTCTGCTCAACGCGGAGTTTCTCGGCCCTCTCGCCGAGCAGCAGGGAGTCATTTCCTATGGCTTCGAGAAGGTAGCCCTCAAAATCTACAAATCCGATGCCAGGGGTAGTGACGCTATCCTTCCGGTTGAACCAGAGCTGGTGCCGGAGGTCTGCGGATCTGACGCGGAGGAAGCGGTGGAGGTTATGGAGGCCTTCATGAGCATGGAGGTTGACTCCGTTAGGTCGGACGCCGAGAGCGCTAGGGGAGTCTCCTCGGTAGCGGGGTCCGTCCTAAGCCTAAACAGGCTGTTCGATGGGGTGAAGGAGGAGAGGCTACTTGCCTCGGATAGTGAGGACGCGGACGCCGGGGGGCTGGAGGAGATTACTGAGGATGATTATCCTGCAGATCAATCTCAGGCACTCTAAGGCCGCGTCCGCCAATTTGATGCTCCACCTTGAGCAAGGTGGGGCAGATATAGTCCTGATCCAGGAACCGTGGCTGAGCAGTAACGGTATTTCTGGTATCGGGACGAAGAAGTACAAGCTTCTGGTGTCCAGGGACGCAGGTAAACCTAGAGCTTGTATGCTCGTCAGGCGTGAAATAAATACTTATTTTCTGTCTAATTTCAGCAACGGAGACGTAGTAACGGTGAGACTCGAGGACGGGGCCGAAGAACTTTGGCTCATGTCCGCGTATATGGCTCACGAGGATGAGGTGGAACCACCAACAGTTCTGCTGAGCAACGCTCTGGCGGAAGCGAGGCGCAGGAAAGCCAGCGTCGTTGTGGGCTGTGATGCTAATTTCGAGGCACTCCTGCTGGGGTACCTCGGACATCAACGCAAGAGGTGAGTCTCTCTTTGATTTTATACTTAGCGAAAACTTGTCTATATGTAATAGGGGGAGCGACCCTACGTTTGTAACTTCGGTAAGGGAGGAGGTCCTGGACCTTACCCTGGTTTCGTCTGAATTGGTATCACGTATCTCGAATTGGAGAGTTCTTAACGATCACTCCTTCTCTGATCATAGGTATATTCAATTCTCCCTGGGCGATACGCGTCCCCAAAATCGTCCCTTTAGGAATCTGAGGAATACAGATTGGGATCTTTACTGTAAAAAGCTACAGGAGTTTTTTCCTGAGGAACCTCAGGGAAGTTCACTACTGTCGGAAAGCTCGATCGACAGCTTAGTGGAAAAATTCACCGTAGCTTGTAATGAAGCGATTAATATTTCGTGTCCGCTGAGGAGGCCTTCGGGCAAATCTAAGCCATACTGGTCGACTTTGGAAATTTCGGAGCTCAGGGCTTCGAGTAGAAGACTTTTTAACCAGGCGAAAAATAGCAAAAAACCCTCGGATTGGGAACTCTATAAGATCGGATTGGGAATATATAAGTCCGAAATAAGGAAGGCTAAGCGGGAATCGCGGAGAAGTTTCTGTGAGAACGTCGAAGGATGCCACGAGTCCTCCAGGCTTAGGCGGGTGCTCGCGAGGGCTCCCGTCCCCTTGGGATGTCTCAGGGACGACTCAGGAAATTGAGCGATGAGCAGTGGGGAGTCGCTCAAACTTCTCCTCGATTCCCACTTCCCCGGAAATCCTGAACCATGTGAGACTAAAGGCGTGGAACCAGGTGCCATCTATGTCCCTCCTTGCGACATGTTAGAATAGCGTCGCCTACTCTGGGCGTTACGCTCCTTCAAAGCGTTCAAATCGCCGGGACCTGATGGTATCATTCCTGCCCAGTTGCAGATGTCCGAACGGGTGTCGTGTCGGTGGTTGGCGCCTATTTACGCGAGCTGGATAAGTAGGGGCTATATTCCTAGACTTTGGAGGAATGTGAGGGTTACATTTATTCCCAAGGCGGGTAAGAGCTCTCATGTTACCCCAAAGGACTTTAGGCCTATCAGCCTCTCTTCTTTTTTTTTTGAAGACCCTGGAGAGGCTGATTGATCTTCATATAAGAGAGGAAATACCGCGGGAGCGGCTGTCGCATGCTCAGCATGCCTACTCGGAGGGCAGGTCCGTGGATGCAGCCCTGCATACGGTTGTTAACGTCATTGAGGAGTCTCTTGAACACAAGGACTTTGCAGTTGGTGCCTTTCTGGATATAGAAGGTGCCTTTAATAACATTCAACCACAGGCAATAGTCGGATCCCTGGCGGAACTTGGTGTTGAGCCGGGTCTGGTACGGCTCATCAATCACCTTCTCCGGGACAGAACTGTCGTGGCGGAATGGGGCAGCGCCTCCATCCAGCGAAAGGTGAGTAGAGGCACTCCACAAGGAGGGGTTCTCTCGCCACTCCTTTGGGTCGTTGCTATCAATGGCGTACTGAAGGAGCTGGAAAGGGAAGGCTGCATGGTTATTGCCTATGCTGACGATGTTGCTCTCATTGTCAGGGGTAAGTTTTTGAGCACCCTGTTTGATATGATGCAGGGGTACCTTAATCTGATCGTGAAGTGGTCTACAGGGTGTGGGCTCGCGATAAATCCTAGCAAGACAGAGCTGGTATTATTTACCAGGAGGTACAAAGTACCGGTCGCCCATCCTCCCTCAATAGGTGGCGTCCCGTTGGTGCTTTCTGACCGGGTCAAGTATCTTGGTTTGATCCTGGATAGGAAACTCTCCTGGGGGCCAAATATTGAGGAAAGGGTGAAAAAGGCTTCGTTTGCGGTGTACTGTTGTCGGGATGCAATTGGGAAGAGATGGGGCCTTTCTCCCATGGTAAACTATTGGCTTTATGAGACGATAATAAGGCCTATAATGTTTTATGGAGTGGTGGTCTGGTGGAACTCACTAGACAGGGCATCTAAGGTTAAGCAGCTACAGCGGGTGCAGCGGTCCGCGCTCATTGGGATCAGTGGTGCGCTAAGGACCACACCCACTCTCGCGCTCAATGTTATGCTTAACGTGCAACCTGTGGACATTGCACGCAGGGTTGCAGCAGCCCATGCCGCAGCCCGGCTTGAGTGCAATGGATACAGATTCAGCTCGGCCTTTGGGCATTCTAGGATTCTTGCCAGCTTCGACTTTGTCCCTCCGGAATCAGATTACTGTCTGCCGACTCCAGCTCAGTGCGGCTCCTTCTCCACTTACATCCCGCGTAGGGAGGAGTGGAAGGAGGGTGGCCTGTGGGGCGGTGGGACGGTGAACTTCTTCACGGATGGCTCGAAGCTGGATGGTAAGGTTGGGGGAGGGATATTCTGCGATGAGTTTTCCCTCAGCCGTAAATTTAGGCTTCCGGACTGTTGCAGTGTATTTCAAGCAGAGGTGGCCGCAATAAAGGAGGCAGCCGGTTGGCTACTTACCAATGTAGTGCCCTCTAGACGGGCCAACCTTTATTCGGATAATCAGGACGCTATTAAGGCCTTGGGATCGCTAAAGGTGAAATCAAAATTGGTCAGGGAATGCCTGACTTCTCTCGCAGCCGCCTCGGAATATCTCGACGTTAGACTAATTTGGGTACCGGGCCATAGCGACATGGCAGGAAACTGCATGGCTGATGAGCTTGCTCGGCAAGGTACCCTGGAAGTCATTTCTCCTTGCAGAGAGGGGGTTGGGGCCCCTTTGACTGCCTACGGGCTTCTCCTGGATAGATGGGCTTTATGTCGTCTCAGCGAGCGCGGGGAAATTGCCACGACATGCAGAATTGCAAGGTCCTTCTGGCCGAGAGTGGATCGTGGGCGCTCAAGGGAGCTGATGTCGTTTACTAAGCGGCAACTCTCGAGCCTGGTTGGTGTTTTGACTGGGCATTGTCCGTTGGGTATTCACGCGGTTAGGCTGAAAATAGTCTCAGACCCTTTCTGCTGCAGCTGTATGGAGGAGGATGTGGTGGATTCATCTTGTCCTTTTTTGCTCAGCTGCCCTGCATTTGCGAGACTGAGGTTCAAGTACCTAGGCTCGTACTTCTTTAGCTCTCCAGAAGACCTTTCTGGAGTGGAGATTGGTAGTTTGCGTGACTTCATTCGGGGCACCCAACGTTTCTCAGGTTAATCTTTCCTGGCTTCCGATTCACGTTACCGTTCATAAATTAGGTGGTATCACAACGGACTCCTACTATGTCTAAGTGAGTTCCCCTTTGGGGCACTACCACAGTAACCTAACCTAACCTAACCTGGGTGTCTACTTTGAAGACCTAACAGAATTTCCTTACTGTTTAAGGTCTACTTTCTTAGTGGAAAACCTGCCGAGTTTAAGGATTCGATAAGTAGGTCACGTGATTTAACTGCCTCGGGCATATCATGCGCACCAGCTATACATCATCCACATATGTATGTACTAAATTTAATTATTTATGATGCTAGAAGGCGGCCGCCGTAGCCGAGTGTGTAGCGTGTGCGCGCACGTAACATCAAAAACTATAGAAACAGTTTTTTCTAATAGCGGCAGGCAATGACAAACCTCCGAGTGTACCCATGGAAAAACTTCTCTTCTTAAGCGGTTATTGCGCCAATTCAGTAAGTAAGTAAGGAGATATTTTAGCTTGGAGTCCTTATCATGCTGTGGAAAGTGCGAATTGCCGAATGTTATACACAATTGAGACCGAAGGTAACTCTATGAAAGTCTCTAAAGAGGATTTTTTGGTATGAAGTAAGTAGTATTGTCAATTCGGTTCGGGGAGGTGGACCAGTGTACATAATGTCATTAAGACTGACTTCATTTGAAGTCGGAAAAGATCTGTTGAATGCCACTCTTAATATTGACGTGGTACTGTTAAGTTTATAGACAGTGTGGTGTGGAAGATAATAGCTTTCTAATGGTTTCATTTGTCATATCAAACCTCGTGCATTTGACCCAAATCCACGTATTCTTGAAGTACCTTACAATATTCCTCTTTTAGTAGGCGGTTTTTGCTCGGAGACGATTGGCTATCACTATGTGACAAGAACCGCCCATATGTGCCCTTAGAGGAGTAAGTTTGAACGTGAGCGCAACTACATACTGATCCTTGTTATTGCGGAAGATGATATCTGGTTAGAACCGCTCGCACTGTTCATCTTCGACAGTAAGAAACTTAGTCTTTGGTACTTCTTCTAACTCCCAAAAGTTTGCGATTTGTTGATCTCGTGAAACCTCACTAAAGTATGAGAGATACGTGGTTTCGGGATCCTTCCACTTGAGAGGGGTCCGGTTAGAATCCAGCCGAACACCGTGCTTTGAGCCATGAGAGCCGACTCGACTTAACCCCATTTAAAACAACACCTCTCTTAAACAAGTTGTTATCTGCCAATGGGATATCAGTATGATCTATTTTTGTGATAAATGGTCACCAGGGCAGTACCTAGAAGCATACATCGGTTATTGTCAACAGGGCAATTAGCCGCATTGGCTTTGCTGGACGCCGTATGACACTTAGTTGAAATCTGCTGTAAGTTTAACGTACGCGGTTCTTCACTTTGCTCCCTATGAAGTTTAGTATAATGTCTTTTTCTGCATTTAGCTCACGTTTGATAAGCAGTTAAGGCAGATATGGTGTTTTCTCACGGCTGAAAATTTTGCAATTGGACTCATCTCCAAAACCCTTTGACATGTTTTAGAGCATGAGTTTGCGAAGAACAAAGTTTGCATCTGACACCGTTTGTCTTTAAAAGATTTGCATTTACTTGCTTTGTTTGCAGTTGATTATAAGGTTTATTGTTAAATGCCATGATTGCTATTGGTTGGCCGTTAGAATGCCCTTGGGGACTGTACACTGTTTCAGGTGTTTGAAAACTATTAGTGAGAAATATGTCCAAGTGCACCCACTATGGAATTTCAGTTTTTTCTCCCAAAGTTTGTGTCCACGAAAATAATTACCATGAACTATTTCAGAATCACATGGAGGAGATGGATACTAGGCAATCAACCGTTCAGGCTGCATAGTGCTTGAATTCGAGTTTTGGTTAAACATTTTGAGATTGTGTACGTGCACACCCATCACAGCTCCGCAGCAAACATATGCTTGATAACTGTTAGAATATTTGAACTTGTTCCATTCTATAAAAAATAAATTGTTTATCGATACACGTTGAATTCACATTCGACAAACAATTGTTATATTCAACCTTTACTTAGAGTGAATTCCAAGAGAGAAAGTGCTCTGATTTGTGACTATAGGAGTGATACACATTTAAAGTTCCAAAAGAGCATATGCTATTTGAAAGAATTTTCCTAACGATGCCATTATATCTTCGGAAAAGCTGAGAATTTTATTTAAAGCAAAAAAATCCTTCGCACGAGCGAAACAAATTGTTTATAAAAAATTATAAAACGGAAAATTTAAAAACAATTATAAAATCATCAAAAATATTTAAATAAACAATTTTCATAATTTCGAACTGGTTGAGATCGAAAACACAATTAAAAATTAAAAGAAGAAATATATTCACCAAAAGGATACAGTCGACTTTCACTAAAATATTTTAATTATGAATATTTTACGAAATTCAAGCGCAAAAAACTTCTGGCTAAAGTTATTATCGAAATTTTGAACGAAATAATGTATACACTAGTAAACCATCGATTAACAAAAATTTTGTAAATAAATAGCTAATGAAATATTAATTCAGGAGTCTATATATAATCGAAATTCAAAAAATTGCAGTATTAGAGCTTTAAATTAAAAATAACTTCGAATTTCGTAACAAAATTGAAGCACCAGATCAGTAAAAATTATAAATATTTACTATTAAAAGCTTTAAATTATTCAATAATTAAATTTGCTTTAATTTGACCGCGCACACAAATTTGTAAAAAGTTAAACTTTGAAAACTTAAACGAACTCGACTTTATGATCAAACTAATTTATTAAATCACACAAAAAGTATACTTTAGATTTTAAACGAGCAAAAAATATTTTATGTTTGCTGTCTAATCACCTTTTGAGTTTCATATTACCGCATTAACAACATAGACATTTGCTTTTAATCAGGCAAAACTCTCAAATCATTATCATTATCATTATCTTTGTCATTATCATTATCATTACCTTTGTCATTACCTTTGTCGTTATCATTATCATTATCATTATCATTATCATTATCATTACCATTATCATTATCATTATCATTATCATTATCATTATCATTATCATTATCATTATCATTATCATTATCATTATCATTATCATTATATTATCATTATCATTATCATTATCATTATCATTATCATTATCATTATCATTATCATTATCATTATCATTATTATTATCATTATCATTATCATTATCATTATCATTATCATTATCATTATCATTATCATTATCATCATTATCATTATCATTATCATTATCATTATCATTATCATTATCATTATCATTATCATTATCATTATCATTATCATTATCATTATCATTATCATTATCATTATCATTATCATTATCATTATCATTATCATTATCATTATCATTATCATTATCATTATCATTATCATTATCATTATCATTATCATTATCATTATCATTATCATTATCATTATCATTATCATTATCATTATCATTATCATTATCATTATCATTATCATTATCATTATCATTATCATTATCATTATCATTATCATTATCATTATCATTATCATTATCATTATCATTATCATTATCATTATCATTATCATTATCATTATCATTATCATTATCATTATCATTATCATTATCATTATCATTATCATTATCATTATCATTATCATTATCATTATCATTATCATTATCATTATCATTATCATTATCATTATCATTATCATTATCATTATCATTATCATTATCATTATCATTATCATTATCATTATCATTATCATTATCATTATCATTATCATTATCATTATCATTATCATTATCATTATCATTATCATTATCATTATCATTATCATTATCATTATCATTATCATTATCATTATCATTATCATTATCATTATCATTATCATTATCATTATCATTATCATTATCATTATCATTATCATTATCATTATCATTATCATTATCATTATCATTATCATTATCATTATCATTATCATTATCATTATCATTATCATTATCATTATCATTATCATTATCATTATCATTATCATTATCATTATCATTATCATTATCATTATCATTATCATTATCATTATCATTATCATTATCATTATCATTATCATTATCATTATCATTATCATTATCATTATCATTATCATTATCATTATCATTAACATTATCGTTATCATTATTATTATCATTATCATTATCATTATCATTATCATTATCATTATCATTATGGCTGAGCTCAGGCCACCTGGGGACCATGGCTTGACGGGCTGTGGACGGCCTAATTCTTTAGGCTGGCTGCGAAAATATCTTGCTGGCGGCCCCCGACCAAGAGCGGCAACAGTGATGGCGTGGCATAAAAGGCCACAGGGGCCCGAGGATACTTATGCGTCAGGGCGAGTCGAGGCCGCCCTTTAAGTAAGCGTCCCCCACCTTAGGCCAGGTGGCATCATGGGGATTGTTGACCCAGGAGGGTCACAACAACGGAAAATTCTGCCATGCGTCTGGGCATAAACCGGGCGATGTGGAGGGCAGCGTCTGCCCACAATGTTAAGCGCGACTGAATTATTGACAAGCACCCGAGCATTCGAGCTTGGATCCGTGTGCAGCCTCTCCGACATATTCGGTATGAGGGCTCACCAACGGAAGATTCTGAATGTTCGATTGTAAGTGGGCGTCTGTCTTGGAGCAAGCGGCCCGCTTAGCAGAAAGGATGGGAGAAAAACCCAGGGCACGTCTGTGCCGGTAACCGGCGGTGCTCTGGTCAGCGTCTGTCACCATGTTAGGTGCTGCTGTGGAAAATGGTTAGACCGGTACACGTTGCAGCACATTGGGAGTGCCTTGAACTGCAATCGATTTTTTCGATTGCAAGGATGGGCTGATGTGAGCAAGCTCTGCCGAGGTGGTAGCACGGCGTGTACCAGGAACCAGTCACTTCGGGCCTTGGTCAGGAAGTGTACATTGGATGCAGAATAGTAGTCTGCATTGCTCCCGGCGAGCGCTGATCCGTCCGGCGTTCCGGGATCAGTAAAGCGTAGATTGGGCCTCTGGGAACTGAGCAGCGACTCCGAGGGTATGCCCGCGCCTAATTTTTACGGCCCGCACCCTGCACACGATGCGCTGGAAATTTTTCATATGGATACTAACGCACAAAAAGAAACAAACAAAAACAATTTAATCTCGGGGCCAGCAAAAAGTTGAATGCAATGGCAAGAGGACCCTTTCAGGAAGTCTTCAAGACTTCAAAGGTCACCTCCTCTGGCAGTGAAACTCACCCGCGGAACTGAAGGCGAGCAGCCGAGGGCTAACATCCCGAAAGACGTAATGCCAGAGCTTACCAACAACTCGGCTACAATTACGATAGTGCCGACCGAAACACCTGTAAAGAGGCAAAATATAAGCAGGGAGCTAGCGCAGAAGCCCACTATAAAGGAATCAGACTGTCTGCAACTTGAACTTATCGCCAAAAAGCGCACGGAAGAAGAGGAGGCTATAGACAAATGTCGGAAATGTCTCCAAAAAATTAAGGCAGCTCTGGTTATACAGAGAAATGTTAACATGAACATCAAAAATGGGATCTCGGAAATAGATGAACTTTTCGATATAATAACTTCGAGCCGTAGGCACTGGCCAAGAATAGAAAAGGAAACGCGCGGAACTGCAGCAACGATAATCGTGGATACTCCAGCTAGACCAGCCAACAAGAGAGCTGCTTCCAGCCCAGCTGAAGTAGAGGCATGCAAACGGGCTAAGGAAGGTGATCCAGAAAAATGGCAAATGGTCCTCAGGAAGAAGGGAGCTAAAATTAAGGAGCACCGATCGGCCGAGCAGACATCAAAAGAAGACCCTAGACCACCAAAAGTCAGCTCAGAAATGAAGAAGCAACTCAGAGTCCGACCTCCGGAGCAACACGCGATAATGATCAAACCACCTCAAGGACACAGCTATGCCGACGTGCTAAAAAATCTACGTAGTAAGATGAGCGCGAATGAAGAGGTAGGCGTACGGAAAATCCGGAAAACAAAAATGGGAGCCATTCTACTCGAGCTCGAAAGAGGTGCCAAAGTTGAAGATCGGTTTCTCCAAAACTTGAAAATTGCGGTAAGCGACTCAGCAGAGGTGGAAGGCCTTAAAGAAAAGTCAACAGACATAAAGCGTTGCTTTAGATGTTTTGGATTCGGCCACTTGTAATATAACTGCAATGGAGAAGATAGAAGAGGCAAAGGCCTATGCATTCGCTGCGGTGAAGCGAACCATACAATGAAAGAATGCCAAAACAAGCCGAGATGTTGCATTTGTATAGAGGCTGGAGAAAACACAGTGGATCACATGCCGGGTACGAACAAGTGTATGACATATAGAAAAAGTTGCGTCAAATGACACGGGCTTTGCAGGCCAACATGCACAGAAGTAAAACTGCAGATGAAATATTAAGCCAGATGGCGGTGGAAAAATGTATAGATGTAGTAATTATAAGCGAACAATATAAGCAGAGAGGCGATGGTGCATGGTTCGAGGACAGCACCCACACAGCAGCTTTGTGGCTCCCAAACACTAGCAGTCACACTGTTTCAAGAAATGGATCGGGAGAATGTTTTGTTTGGGTACAGAATAACCAATACACCCTCATGAGCTGCTATTTAACGCCAAGCGACTCGATCCAAAATTTTCAAAGAAAATTAAATGCCATTGAAGATGAAATCTTAGAGATCAATGGACCAATAATAGTTGCCGGCGACTTTAATTCGAAAGCGGTAGAATGGGGAATGACCGCTACAAATTCCAGAGGCAGACGAGTCTTAGATATGGCAGCACGGCTTGGACTGGTTGTAGCAAATAGAGGAAATACTCCTACATTTAAAAGAACTGGCTGTGAAGGGACCATCCCGGACATTACTCTGGTTTCCGAAGGATTGCTAAAGGAAGTGAGGAACTGGAATGTCCTCGAGGAGTTTACCGCCAGTGACCACCAGTACATATGTATGCTTCAGCATAGAGCAAACAAATCTACCAGGCCCCGTAGAGCAGAAAAGCACTAGGAAGTGGGTGTCTTCCAAGTTCAACTCAGGAAAATTAATCTATGAACTTGGTAAAAATAGTATACCGGAGCCAGAAGATATTGACGCGAGAACCCTAGTAGAAAAAATCATGAAAAAAATTATTAAAGCCTGCAATGCATCCATGCCAAAGGTCAAAACATATAGAAAGAAAGCGGTGTACTAGTGGACGGAGGAAATAGCACGGCCAGGAATATTGCAGAAGCACGAAGAAAGCTAAACCAAGTCATGCTGCGGACCAAAGAATGGCTAGACGAGCACGGTCTAACGCTCGCCACCGAAAAGACAGAAATACTTCTGCTAACACAAAGACACATCCCTGTTGAGATCGAAATAAGAGTATGTGATGCAGAAACTATCTCTAAGAAGCAGTGAAGTACCTGGGGCTAACATTGGACCCAAAGCTGACATACTGGGCCCAAATAAAACACGCAGCTAAGAAAGCACAACAAGCGGTCACATCGCTCAGCAGATTAATGGTAAACATTGGAGGACCAAATCAGAGCAAGAGAAAGCTTCTAATGGACACAACGACGTCTATCCTCCTCTATGGCAGTGAAATATGGGCTGATGCACTGATAGCAGAAAACAAGAGGAAGGTTCTATCAACAGTGCAGCGAACAGCGGCTCTTAGAGTGGCATCAGCGTATCGTACAGTATCTGAAGCAGCGATTCTCGTACTCAGCGGAATTCTACCCATAGATCTGGCGCCTATAAAACGTAAAATGAAGTGGGAACTCAAACAAGAAACGAACGGGCAAGCAAATTTGCATGTAATAGAGGAACACATATTGGCATTATGGCAAGAACGATGGCACGCAGAAAAAAGGGGAAGGTGGACAGCAAGACTTATACCGACAGTTCAAGAATGGGCAGACAGAAAACTTGGCGATGTAAATTACTACATCACCCAACTCCTATCAGGCCATGGATACTTCCGGAAATACCTCCATCAGATGGGCAAGACAAACGACCGGAGCTGCATATATGATTCCGAAGTAGACGATGTCGAACACACGTTCTTCAAATGTCAAAGATGGCGCAGGGAACGCGATCGACTTGAGCGTCGCGTAGGCAGAATCACTGCAGATAATTTAGTTCATAAAATGTTCAGTTGCGAGGAACTGTGGAATGATATCGCAGAATTTGCAGAAAGAATTTTAAAAGTCAAGAAAAAAGAACTAGATACATATAATGAACTACAAGTGGCGGTCCTGGGCCCAGGAGAGTAGAAGAGTCAAATACGACCTCTGGGCCTCTACCCCGAAGTAATGCGAAAGCGGTTCCAGGGTAAGGGTAGCGAAGAGCCCAGAGAGAGGGGGTTTTTTAGTGGACACACCACATACGTAACAGCGACGGCTGTTATAGATCCGAAGGGATTTTTCGCCCTCCTCTCCCGCCAAAAAAAAAATCATTATCATTATCTTTGTCATTATCATTATCATTATCATTATCATTATCTTTGTTGTTATCATTACCTTTGTCATTATCATTATCATTACCTTTGTCATTATCTTTAACATTATCATTATCATTATGATTATCCTTGTCATTATCATTATCATTATCATTATCATTATCATTATCACTATCATTATCATTATCAGTATCATTATCATTATCATTATCATTATCATTATCATTATCATTACCATTTTCATTACCATTATCATTATCATTATCATTATCATTACCTTTGTCATTATCTTTGTCATTATCATTATCATTATCATTATCATTGTCATTATCATTTTCATTGTCATTATCATTATCATTATCATTATCATTATCATTATCATTATCATCATCAATATCATTACCTTTGTCATTATCTTTGTCATTATCATTATCATTATCATTATATTATCATTATCATTATCATTATCATTATCATTATCATTATCATTATCATTATCATTATCATTATCATTATCATTATCATTATCATTATCATTAACATTATCATAATTATTATCATTATCATTATCATTATCTTTCTCATTATCATTAACATTATCGTTATCATTATCATTATCAATATCATTATCTTTATCATTATCATTATCCTTATCATTATCATTATCATTATCATTAACATTATCATTATCGTTATCATTATCATTATCATTATCATTATCATTATCATTATCATTATCATTATCTTTCTCATTATCATTTACATTATCGTTATCATTATCATTATCATTACCATTATCATTATCATTATCAGTATCATTATCGTTATCATTATCATTATCATTATCATTATCATTATCATTATCATTATCATTATCATTAGCATTCTCATTATCATTATCATTATCAATAACATTATCATTGTCATTATCATTATCATTATCTTTCTCATTATCAATAACATTATCATTATCATTATCATTATCATTATATTATCATTATCATTATCATTATCATTATCATTATCATTATCATTATCATTATCATTATCATTATCATTATCATTATCATTATCATTATCATTATCATTATCATTATCATTATCATTATCATTATCATTATCATTATCATTATCATTATCATTATCATTATCATTAACATTATCATAATTATTATCATTATCATTATCATTATCTTTCTCATTATCATTAACATTATCGTTATCATTATCATTATCATTATCATTATCATTATCATTATCCTTATCATTATCATTATCATTATCATTAACATTATCATTATCATTATCATTATCATTATCATTATCATTATCATTATCATTATCATTATCTTTCTCATTATCATTAACATTATCGTTATCATTATCATTATCATTACCATTATCATTATCATTATCAGTATCATTATCGTTATCATTATCATAATCATTATCATTATCATTATCATTATAATTATCATTATCATTATCATTATCATTATCATTATCATTATCATTATCATTATCATTATCATTATCATTATCATTATCATTAGCATTCTCATTATCATTATCATTATCATTATCAATAACATTATCATTGTCATTATCATTATCATTATCATTATCATTATCATTATCATTATCATTACCATTATCATTATCATTATCATTATCATTGTCATTATCATTATCATTATCATTATCATTATCATTATCATTATCATTATCATTATCATTATCAACTTTGCGAATCATCTGGGTTGAAACATATGAACTCCGGGCACAATTTGCTTTCCATTTCCACGAGTATCTCAGACGTCAATTTGGATACTGTGCTCTGGCACATTCCAATCAAGTAATCGCTGCCAATGGTATGTTGATATCCGCCACTCGCAAGGAGCGAAAGAGTTGTAGCTAATTGTAGAACTGCAGGAACAGCTTTGGTGTCCTGACACTTGAACTTAATTTTCGTGAGGACATAATTGAACGCCTCCTTGTTCATCCGAAATCGTTTCATGAATCTGCAAAATTTGAAATGTAGACAGATGTTGATTATGTACATGCATACATGGGACTTACGCATTACTTGACAATGCCAGTGGATTACTTCTATCTCGTAATTGTTTCCGCACAATTTTCTCATCATTTTCACTATCACTTGAGCTTAAATAAAACAAAAAACTATGGATCCTAGTCGCTTTTCAATTTATTTTTATTTTTGCTATCCTTATTTTGACATTTAAAAGTCTATTGTAACTTCCAAAAATGGAGAAGAAGGGGAGAATAATCGATAACAAAACTGACAATTACGATTCGTCAACTTTCGAATGTAGCAATACGATATTGTTCATTCGATGATCGAATAACGTAATTTTTGATCGAACGATTGTCGACTCGTTTACGACTGTCACGATTCGACCCCAGAGTAAAACTGCTTTTCACCATCAAAACAAAAATTTTTGGCTGCACAAAGGCAGTATCACTATCAGCTATCTTTAGAATAGAGACCCCAAGGAAATTTTTTTCCTTTGCCCATCCTAAGGCAATGGGAGAAGGAAACAAATTCCTTATTAAGGAGAGAGCTGTAAAAAAAATCTTAATTTCTGCTGCACGTCAGTTTTAATTTGAACATTTTATACATATGCATGTATCTGTTAACATCTAATTCGATTGTTCGCCCGTTGGCATGCTGAATTAGCATATGAACGTACATAATTATCACAGTATAACCAGTAGACAACCTTTTCGGTTTGTTAACTTTTGTCTTTGTAATTTCGGTGAATGGACAAGGCTCATAGGGTTGCAGTTGCGAGCTTTTGACATTCTCTCCTGTTAGAGCTTTGTGCTACCAGGAAACAATCATTAAACATTTTTTGTCAATCAACTACATATGTAGTTTAAAATAAAGCGATTTATTACGATGTAAAAGTGAACTTTAAAACACTTTATTATAAAATATACATACATACATATATGTATATACATAATTTCTTGAAATACAGAAGTACATACATATGCATATCAAAATGCACTTTGACCAGGCAATGATAACCTAATTTATATAAAGTATTCAGCTCAAATATTTATCATAAAAGTTCGTTTCTCCCCATATTTCTTGCAACATAAAATTGGTTATCGGATTGCTCGGAGCGCCGCCACTAAGAAAAATGTTTGCATGTAAATGCAGCACTGTAAGTTTTCGTTGCTAAAGTATATATGTAGATGTAGATTCGCATCACTTGTTAATTCCCGTTTAACATGTAGAAAAATGTGAGCGTTTATTTATTTTTATATATTATTTCACAAAACGGCAGGGCATTCGAATTCTATTCTAAAATGTTCAGATTTGAATGGGGAAATATATTTTCTTTATAATCTGAGAACTTTCCATTAGTCCCTATGTTAAAACATTTCATAGCGATGAATATTACATCCATTTTTCATCCTTCACTGTTTCCACTTCAGCTATTTATATGACTTCACAATGGGAATGAATTAATTATTTTACGATTTTCCAACTTTTTTTGTCCTTTTTTCACACGAGTAAAGTTATTATTATTAGTTATTAGATATATCAAATAGCTTAAATCTAAATATCAAAATGAGTACTTGCTGCCAGGGCTTACGACTCTATCATTAGGTGTATATTACATTATTTTTGTGTTTTGTGTAAATCTGGGTTTGAGATTAAATGTGTTTTAATGAACTGCATAGTTTCAAAAAGTTATATATTTTGTTAATATTTTCTGCCGAGGGTCTGCCAAGAAGTGCAGTCGGTTTAGAGTCCTTGAAGGTTTCGATCCTGTGGTCTTGGAGACTTAGACATTCGTCTAGGAGGTGGTCTATTGTGGAATCTGATCCGCTCCACGGACATGTGTTTTTGGGTTTCCCGGTCAGGAGGTGTTCGTTTGTCAATAGAGTGTGCCCAATGCGTAATAAAAGTAGAAGTTTGGCTTCGAGTGTTGTTGCTTGGAAAACGAGGTTTTTGTCCTGATGGGTTAAATTTGATGTATCTGGATGAGAATTGCTTCCAGGACTTCTCTTTATCCTTTCGAATATAGGCTGCAACAGTACTATTTAGGTCGTGATTTTCGGATGTGGCAAAAGTAGGGCATGATAGTTTGTACATTTGTTTTGCTGCCTCATTGCCTTCAATCCCAGTATGTCTCGGAACCCGCAACAGGTTGATTTTTTTGTTATGAGTACTGCTTTAATGCTTTGGATTATACTGCTGGGGTTGTTTACGCTTAGGATTCCTTGCAAACACGATAAACTGTCTGTGCATATAACGAATTTCCCTTTGTTTTTAATCACATGATCAATGGCTGTTTTGATTGCAAATGCTTCTGCTGTGAAGACTGAGGTTCCATCGAGAAGCCAACCACCTGATCTGAGTGAACATGAGTTGGACACTGCAGCGAATGTGGTTGTATTGTTAGATTTTGAATCATCTGTGTAAATAAGGTTCCAGTTTTCTTGAGTATACTTTGAAAAGTGTTCGCGAAATATACCTCTGTATACTTCAGGACTAGTTGTGGACTTTTTATGCTGGTGGAGGCACATGTTAATAGCTGATTTATCAAAGGTCCACCAGAGATGACGTGGTGTCTTGTTACAAGTTTTTTGCGGCTCAATGCCCAATTTTTTGCAGAATGCTACACAGCGTCGTACGGTGGAAATTTGTTGTGTTTATTAAGCGGGGCACAAATTTTAATGTGGTTGCCTTAACCCTTTCTTCCAAGGAGGGAGATCCAGCTGCGAATAGTATGGTTCTTTTTGGCGAAGTTGGGAACGCGTTAAGACTGCGACGCACCGCCGTGTGGTATGGTGAATTTAGCTTTTGGATGTTGCCTTTGGCACAACACCCGTAGATTGGCAGACCATAGTCAATTTTGGACAAAATTAGCGCTTTTGTTACATTTGTCTGGCAGCTAGTTGGTTTCTTAGATCTAAGCAATGCGATTTAAAGTTAAGCTTATTGCCAAAAATTATACCCAGAATTTTAAGACTTTGGAGTTGTTCAATATGCGTGTTTTTAAATGCTAAGTTAAGAGAAGGACAGTGATGTTTCTTGCAGATATGCAGTGTTTTGCATTTACTGATTGATAGTGATGCTCCCGAAGTGTTACCCCATCTGTCAATGTCGGTAAGAATTTTCGAAAAGACTTCTTGGACGAGTGATAAGTCGGGAACTCTCGTGAAAATAATTAGATCACCCGCGTAAATTCCGTAGTAAATTTTGTTGTATTTTTCGCATATCTTGCTTACTTGGTCAAAGGCAATGATGAATAGTACTGTGGATAGAGGTGAACCCTGCGGAATTCCATTGTATAACGGGTAATGTTGGGACAACTGGTTGAGTATTCTGACGCAAAAGTTACGTTTGGTCAAAAAGGCTTTGATTATGCCAAAGATTTTTGGACCAACATTCCATTGTTGCAATTGCTCTAGTAGCGTGTGTACTCCTACGCGATCAAACGCTTTTTCGAAGTCGGTAGCAAGGATTGTAGCATGACCTCGGGATGAAAGAGCATCGAACGCAAAGTGTTGAATTTGGAGTAGAACGTCCATAGTACTGAGACCTTTCCTGAATCCGGTTTGCTTTGGTGATAGTAAATTTTTCTGAGTTATGAACCAAGAGAGTCTGGTGGCTACGATTTTCTCAAATATTTTGGCTAAACAGGGGAGAAGGGATATTGGGCGGTAACTATTTACATTTCCAACAGGTTTATTGGTTTTGGGTATTGGTACGACGACTGCGTTGAGCCAAGTGTGGGGGTAGACGCCTTTATCAAACATTACGTTGTAGAGTTTTATTAATTTTCTTTTCCCGATTAATGGAAGGTTTTTGATCATAGGGTAGGAAATACGATCGAATCCTGGCGTTTTACCCTTAGAATGTGAGATAGCAGATTCCAGTTCGATGAAAGAAATATCTAATTCCAGGTTATTGGCGGAACCAGAGGAAGAGCTTGGGGTATAATTTAATGCTAAAATTTCAGATTTTTTTAATATATACTCATTGGAAAAGTTACAGTCTTTTGAAAAGTTAGACCATGTGTCAGAAAAAGCTGCTACAACATCAACAGGATTGGAGATGAAAGAATTATTGCACCTAATGGCTCGGATAGATGGAGGTGGAACGCCTGTCAATGACTTGATGTTGGACCATATCTTTTGGGTTGAGCAAAATGGTGTGATTTTAGAGGAAAACTCTTCAAACGATTTTTTTTTTTTTGATTCCCTTAACTGCCTTCTGAATGCAGCATTCACTTTTTTAAATTCGATGAGATTGGAAATTGTTTGGGATCATTTGAAAATTCGCCAACACTTTTGCTTTTCGTCTCGTAGTTGTTGGAGATGGCGATTCCACCAAGGCGCTTGATCCCTAATGGGGGAGGATTTAGTTTGCGGAATTGATTTGTTTGGCGGCTGATCTGAGAAATGTTATACCACTATATTTCGTTAAATTTATAATACAAATTTGGCATTTCTTTTACAAAAATCATGTGGCAGTAGCGAAAACGTGGGTTATATTCAGATTACAAAAGAATCTCCTAAAATGGAAAATATATTTGTCCGTTAGATTTTTAACAAACCTTTAAAGACGATAAACATTATATTTTCGCAGAACGCTTCTTGAAAATAAGGAGTAATGTGAAGAAAACAGAATTTCGCTCTTTCTGAAATTGTGAATAATTGATGTTCAGTACTGATGAATTAATAAAATATTTTATCATTGTCTGGTCAAAGTGCATTTTGATATACATATGTACTTCTGTATTTCAAGAAAATATGTATATACATATGTATATGTATTAGACTGGCCGTACAATTTTTTTTTTTTGGAAATTAAAATTTTTTTTTTAAATGTGTATTTTGATATAAAAACAAACTTCAGAAAATCTCAGCCAAATCCAATAATGCCTAGTGGTGCCTAGTTGACCTTGAAGTTTGGTATCAGAAAAAGTTTTTTTTTCTTAGCACAGTCAAATTTATTACATTATTATTTACAATTCACATAATCAAATCGATGTAGATTTGCTAAAATTGCTACTTGCTGCAAACGAGCAAATCTAACGGGAAATAACAGCAAGTCAAGATGATGAGAAATAAGTATTTTTGGTGGGCAAATGTGAAAGGCGCCAAATTACCGTCAATGAAGCAAGTTCTTAAATTTTTTTTTATAAAATGCGTTTGGAAAATAATTCTTTGAAAAGCAGCGCAGAATGCACGGTTTCTGTTGTTTCTGAATTTTGGAAACGAGCCAACATTCCGATAATGTCAGAACAAAACTGCACTAAAACCTTGGAGAAACTGAACGAAAAATGGAGAAATTTGCAGAAGAATGCCAAATCCAAGTATGAAAAACACCGGAAAAATGAAGAGGAATTCGTAGATCTGATTGAAAATTATATACTTGACATTGCAAGCTCAGATGCACTTGAAACAACAAAGATCCAACAGGATAGAGATTTTCTTCTACTACAAAGGCAAAGAGGTCGACCAGGAAGTATGCCTGTAGTGCGACTCAACTTAACCAAAATTTTAGCGACCCTGCTATTCAGTAGCCATTTTTTTAACGATTTTCGCATTCGTCGAATCAGCTGTTGATGTTAGCTAGTCGATAACCGACAACTAAACGACAACAAATTTTATGTTGTTAACTCAATCGAGAAAAGTGAAATTCGTGATTTCAATTTAAATAAAAGAAAAATTTTAAATTCAGTGATTTGTTTTCTTGTAATTAAAAAAGGAACATTAAATAATGTCGTTTAAATATTTGGCATATGATTTATCACGAGGTGATGAAGAAGTAAGCGCTCCAACAGTGGATCGACGTTTACTCCGAGATGTGGACAATCCCTTTAATCTAAATGCAACAGACTTTCAAAAACTGTATCGGTTAACTCCGGACTTGGCTGAATACCTAATTTATCAGCTTGATAACCAAATAAGAGGATCCAGAATAACAGCAATATCAACTGAGAAACAGGTAGCTCGTGTAATCTTTAAGCCTGTATGCAATTTTAAATTTTACTTTTATATTGGTAGGTTCTAGCGGCGTTAAGGTTCTTCGCAACTGGTTGCTATCAACGACTCGTAGGTGAACAATGGGGAATATCCATGAGCCAGTTTTCCGTAAGCCGGCATTCATCGGGTAACGGATGCAATCAATGATTCGTTGTTTTACCAGAAAGTGAGGTTTTCTATGACCCAAGTGGAACGCCATTTTGCTAAAGAAATGTTTGCTTCGGCGTCGTGTCCCTTTGTAGGAGGCTGTATTGGAGCCGTCGATTCCACGCACATATCAATTTTTTTACCAAGGAATCATGATAAGGCTTATGCCAACCACCACATCTACTATTCAATTAATATGCAAATGGTAAAAGCAAACTTTTACAAGGATCCATGTATAAAAACAGAAATATAGTTTAGTTTTAATATATAGATAAATGATTATAATTAAAAACAAATATATATATATATGTAAATCCTAAATACGCTGGAGCACAACGCGAAGTTTGAAAACGATAACCATGGCATATTTGCAGGTTATTCCGCATATTCCTTGGAGTCGAATTGATGACTATTCTAACAAAACACTCATAGAAGAGTCCGGAATTCTGCTACAATGGATCATTGCAATATACATATATAAAGAATTTTGAGTGTTTGTAGTTTGAAACAAACTAATATCTATTTCACTTCAATGAAATATAACAAAATCGCTCAAATTTATATTTTGCAGCAGGCATTCGTTTGTTTTTTTTCTATTCCTCTTTGTGCTTTTCGCTTATTTTGGCATTTAGTTTGACAGAGATGCCACTCTTTATCACTTTGAATAAATACAACGAAACAGCTGTTAAGTGTCGTTAAGAATAAGTTAGTGAATCGCACAATCGTTAGTGCAAACGGCAAATATTGCCGCTAAAAATAACAATTGTCGTACCGTTTAAAGTTAGTGAATCGCACTACTGGTGTAGATATCCAAATGGTGAGAAAACAAAAACGAAAAGAACAGCTTTCGGACATCAAAAAAAGGCGCGTTGAAACGTACTGCGAGAAAACCGTTTGTTTAAGTAATTTAAATTTTTATTTTATTATCATTGTATGAAAGTTTATTATTTTCTTGAAATATCAGAGCAATCATCTGCTATGGATATTTCGGCTAGTACGGAGAGTAGCGAAATGGAACATTCTGTGGTCGATCTAAATTTATCATATGACCAAACAGAGGATGAACTAACCGTGGGAAAACAAAGTCAACCACCTCGTGGTAATATCCAGTTTATTGGCGATAGAATGCTCGCAAGTATAGACAAGTGTAAAATTAGTACTAGAGAAGCCATGCATTTAATTAGTGCAACTGCATCTGCGTTATTGCGTAAGATTCAAGAAGCCAGTTCCAACTCCACATCAATAACATTGGATGATTTAGTGCTCAATCGAACCACTATTCAGACAATGCGGAGAGATTACCGCCGCAAGCAAGGTCAACAGATTCTGGATAGTTTCAATGTAAATACTAAAATATTAATTTTTGTGAATACTGTTGTGAAGTTGTTTGTTTTATAAAAATAATATTTGGTTTAATTTTCCCGATTTAAGACACCTGAAGTATTTGTCCTTCACTGGGATGGCAAACTACTCCCAGAAATAAAAGGCAAAGAAAAATCAGATCGACTAGCTCTGGTTGTGACCAGCGAAAATGTGGAGAAATTGCTTGGAATTCCAAAATTGCAAGACTCTTCTGGTGAAAATATAGCTGACGCAACCTATAACTTTTTGATTAAATGGAAAATGGATAATTTAGTAGAAATAATATCTTTTGATACAACATCAAGTAACACTGGAATTAATAAGGGGGCAGCATATTTATTAGAAAAAAAATTGAACAGGAACTTACTTTTTCTTCCATGTCGTCATCACATTAGTGAGTTTTTTATAAGGGCTGTCTTCGAAAGCAATTTTGGAAATACTGCTGCACCAGAAGTCCTTATTTTTAATCGCTTCTCCAAGTTTTGGCCAAATATCAACCAAATTCATTTTCAAAGTGGAATGTCGGACGAAGATGTACAAAAAGTATTCACGGTAGCCGAATTGGAATACCATAAACAATTTTGTCTTGAAGCATTGAAATCTGAATACGTTCGGGCAGATTATAAAGATGTATTGCAACTTTCATTGATTTTTATTGGGGAGGAAGTACCGAGTTTTTCGGGATTCCGTGCACCTGGTGCAACATCGCATGCTAGATTCATGTCGAAAAAAATTTACTGTTATAAAGTCTTTCTGCTTCGTGAGCAATTTAAATTTACAAGTTCGGTATTAAAAAGCTGTCGTAACATTTGTATATTTTTAACGCGCATTTACGTTCCTTATTGGTTTGGATGTGTCAAAGCTGTGAACGCTCCAAGACAAGATTTGCAACTTATAAATGATGTAATTGCATATTATGATCCAAATATTTCCAGCATTTTGTTAAATCCCTTCCCATATAAAATTAAAAATGGTTAATGCCCTTGGCAACATTTCGTTGCCCTTGGAGCGATTTCGTATCGGCAAGAACAAGACGATTTTCCACTCTATTGCAAATTGATTGGAGTTTCTTGCAGTCAGATCCGATAACATGGAAAAATAGGCAAGATTTTTGCGATGGAAAAAGGATTTGTGAAAATTTGGCCGTTGTCAACGATGCAGCCGAGAGGGCGGTTAAATTAATAACAGATTTTAATAGAGCGCTCACGTATGACGGGAGGAAAAACAATATCTGCTGCAAGTGGTGGAACATTACCGCAAAATATATCCGTCTCACACGAAAAGTTCCCTTGTAAAACAGGTATTTCAATATACATCACTCAAATAAATACATTATTCTAATATCTTCTATCTATTGTTGAAACTGTTTTTTCTCTAGAATACCCTATAATGCACCTACATATACGAAACTTCAAGGTCAACTAGGCACCACTAGGCATTATTGTATTTGGATGAAATTTTCTGAAGTTTGTTTTTATATTAAAATACACATTTAAAAAAAAAATAAAATTTAAATTTCCAAAAAAAAAGAAAAACTCATACACCGTGCGGCCAGTCTAATATGTATGCATGTATATTTTATAATAAAGTGTTTTAAAGTTCACTTTTACCTCGTAATAAATCGCTTTATTTTAAGCTACATACTCTTGCGGTCAATAAAAACGCGCCACCACTTTGGTAGACTATCTTTAGCTATATAACTTTAAATTTTGAAAAAAAAATTCTACTAGATCTAGTGAGCACTGAGAAATAAATTATTTTTTATGAAATTGGGTTACACACTGTTCAGTTATAGTCGTGTTTTGGTTGTGTATTTGAAAAGTTGTGCAAAGTGCCAAATAATCGGAAGAAATTAACGCGTGAGCAAAAAATTCGCATATTGGCATTAGATGAAGAAAAGGTCTCTTCTCGGCAAATAGCAGCTAGAATTGGTTGTAGCCAATTAACTATTGTTCGTCTTTTACAAAAACAAAAGCGAATAGTGATGTGTTGGAGCGTAAAAACGGATCAGGTCGTCCTCGAAAGTCAACTGAGAGAACAGGCAACATACTGCGGCGGATAAGTTTAAGCGACCGCTTTAAAAGTGCACTTTCTATAACGGCGGAGATGCAAAATTTTCACCAAGTGGATTTAAGTGTCGAAACTATACGCCGACGGCTTAGAGATGTGGGTTTATATGGAAGACGTCCTGCCAAAAAGCCATTACCAACACCAAAAATGAAGGCTGCACGAATTTCTTGGGCTCAAAAGCACCAAAATTGGGATCAAAATGATTGGAAACAGATTATGTGGTCAGACGAAAGCAAATTTAATTAGCTAAGCTCACAAAATTTGCTTTACGTGCGCGGTTCAGGTGGTGAGAGGGCCAGGATAATTGTGTAGTAAAGAAAGTTAAGTTTCCTCTAAGTCAAATGATTTGGGATTGCTTTTCATACCATATTTTGGGGTCTCTACACCTTGTTGGTGGAATAATGAATGCACAAAAATATGCGGCAGTGGTTAACAATTTATAGTACCCGCAATTAGAGAGCATTATTCTTATACGGATCGCCTAATCTTCCACGATGACTCAGTTAGAAACAAATCTTGTATAACACATTTATACAATATTGGTGTATAAAATCCTATTCACCTTGAAATTTTATTTTTATTTGGCCAATACATTTAACGATCTCGTGATTCAACGCTTGGATTAGCCTGGAAACTCGCCAGATTTAGACCCCATTGAGCACTTATGGCACCTAATGAAGTGTGAAGTAGCTAAACAGAAGCCAACAAATTAAAGTGAAGATTTTAGAACTGGTTGTGTATGGTCCCGTTATAAGGAAATCAATTGAGGTCCTAGTGAATTCCATGCCTTCAAGAATTAAGGCAGTTATTGAGGCTAAAGGAGGAACGACTCGTTATTAGGAAAGCCTATTGTGAAGTGTATATTTCTGCCGTTAGTGGTGAAAATGATTTAGTCGCTTTAAGTTAACTTCACATTGTTTTCTTTTAATTAATCATTAATATCATCGAATGTACATTTTTGTTAATTTTTTTTTTTAATTAATTGGACATTCCTTATAAAAACCATTTTCGAGGACAAACTTTGCGGATAACTAACTCACACTATGTTGCCAAACAAATAAAAATTACCCTAATATTGTAACTTTATAAACAAATTGTTAGAGCAGCCAAGTAGATCGACGACACATTAGTATTAATCACCCTGTATACGGCTATGTAAAGGTATTTACTTTAGTATAACTGATATATGCACATATGGTAATTGAAACATCATCATAGAAATTTAAGTACAATTAATTTCCGTAAATAAACTTGAATACAACAGTGGCGTAGCACTGGGAAAACCTCTGTTTTATTTTCTTAGACAAATTGCTCATGTGATCTTATTTCAATTATATTTGGTGATGCGTTTTTATTGACCGCAAGTGTATGTAGTTGATTGAAAACAAATGTTAAAATTTATTGATTATTTCCTGGTAGCACAAAACCCTAACAGGAGAGAATGCCAAAAACTCGCAACTGCCACCCTATGAGCCTTGCCAAGCGATGAATTTCGCCGAAATTACCAAAACAAAATGTAAACAAACCGAAAAGGTTGCTTACGGATTAAACTGTGGTTTGCTTGTGCTAGCTGAGCATAAAATGGCGAGAGAGTAGAGAACATTTTATGGTTTGTTAATTTTTTTTCAACACAAACTTGTGAAAGGTAAACGGTCTTGCAATGCATGAAATTGCTGTGATTTCATAAAAAACTTAATACTGCAATTAAACATATTTATTATAAATGTTTTTTCTTTGAGCTCAAGGCCAGTAGTTGTTAATCAACTTTTATAAATAAAAAACTACTAACCGAGAAACAACTTCAATCCTATTTATTATTGGAATTTCTTTTTTAAAAACTCCTACGTCGTATTGTGCACTTAATCCATAGAAATCGAAAAATTTGGAGTTGAATTTTATGCAATAGTTAATATAAGAGTAAAGATAACAACTTACCTTGAGCATATACGCGAATCTAACTCTTTCCACACTGTATTGTGTCTCTAGAGCAATATTTCTAAAAGCAACACTTGCGCCGTTGTAAGAGTCATAATTTTCTGTAATAAGAATAACACATAAGCGTTTACGGGGATGACTCCACTCTACTGGACATACGCCTGAAAATGTTGAAATATTTAACCGTTTAATAATCACAAAGTTTGAAAGGTATCTGGTAATGAAAAAAATGTCAACAAGGTTTACTTATTTTAAGATGTATCTATGAATGACTTTTTAAAATTAAGTTTTTATATGAGTACGATTTGAAACCCGTCTTCGGATTAATCTTAAACTTGAAGAAGTTACAGTATTATGCAACGGCAATCTAAGCTCGGAAGAATTTTTGAAAATTTTCAAAACTTAACAGTTACGTCATATAGCAAAGGGACACACTAATCGTCAGATTTCAGAAAAATCGTAATACAACATTTTCTATATCTTATATAATTATATACTTTATACATAAGTATACTGTAGTGACCCCACACACCGAATGTAGCGTACAACCGACACAAGCGACCTACATACATATGCATGCGGAACTGCAACGCCGGTTTCGACATTAGAAGTAAGTCGATATGAGGAACCAAAGCGAATTGCATTGCTAAACTGAATGTATGTCAATACGATGGTTGAGCTAGCAGAATATTTGTCAATACGCTCTGCTCAGCCAAACTCCAAAGCATTCCTATTGGCCGTTGCTACAATTCTAAGTCAAAGAAGTAAAAAGGGAGGAAAAATGGAAATCACTTTCTGTGATACAATTTTGTATAAATAGCAAGTAACACTACTGCATTTTATTTCTCAACGATCTCGGCAACCTTACGGCTGCCTATTGATAAGCAGAAGCCACTCTGCTGTAAAAAATATGAATACCAAATGAATGACAATACATTACATGGCGATCCTGCCCAAACGGACCAACATAATCTTCTAGAAACAGACAATATATAGCCTACCTAGAACAGCCATATATTCCAAGGTAATATCCCAGAAAATATTATCCCATATTTACCAACACCAAAAACAGCCGGCCCAAAAGCAATTACATTAGAGGAATACAAAAGAAGACATAAATTAACACAGACCAACCCGCAAAAGAAACAAAAATCCACAAAAAGAAAGAGGGGAGGGAAGGCATTCAACAAACGCAAAGAGAAAGCCATCCTATATAAGGAATTACACCTCACTACAACAAAGAAAAAAACAGCAAATCTCTCGCCATTAAGAACATCACAAACAAAAACTAATATAATACTAAGTTATGGGTTCACAAAACTCTAAAATTAGTGACCCAAAGGCCAATGTTATAAACGAGGTAATACTAGATAACAATTAGAAAAATTCTAGTACCCTTGTAGAAATCCTTCTCATTATTATAACTAGTATTTTAATTATAAATTGTCAATAACATAAAGCAAGACCAAATTTAACCTTACTATTCATCTACTATGGACAAAAATATTTTGTTACTAATAACAATACCAATTTTTTCTACAAAGCTTACTCTTAAAATACACTCAATGTATAGGAACAAACTAAATAAAAATGTATTTTATAATCGATAAACAAAGAAATAATGGACCAATGGGTCAAAACTAAAAAAACTAAAATTTTTAAAAGACGAATTCAATAAAGCATACAAATGTCTAAATAAAAATATAAAAATAAAAGAGGAGACAATTAAAAAACAAAACAATGTCTTATTTACGACTTTAGAAAATGTTAGAAGTACTTTAAATGTTCATTTATCAAAATTTACAAAAGAACATAGAGAACTTGGTTTAGACATATTTTGGCAACTAAGAGACAAATTGCTAAAAAATTTAACAAAATATGATTTTGACATTTTGATTCCGCATTCCATAGACAAGGAAATACAACTACCACAAGAAATTTCCAGTTACGAGTCAAGTCAAAAACTATTAACAATGTCTGATTTTAACTTATTGCTAGCCTCAAAAGCTATTCCGAGCTTTTCGGGAAATTACAAAGAAGTTGAATCCTTCCTAAAAATCACAAATATTGTATACAATGATTTAACAGAAGAAGGAAAAATTACACTTATCGACTTCTTGGTTTACAAATAGCTAAGTCAGACGGTGAAAACAAATGTGACTGCATTACAAATACCACGAACATTAGAAGACTTAAAAAATTTATTACTAAATAAATATAAAAGCACGGCAACAATCCCACACATTCAGAACCAATTAGCTAACCTTGCACAAAGAAACACAAGTGTTGCAACTTTCAAAAACGAAATCCTGGAGTTAATATCCGAATTGAACACTTCACAAATAAGACAGTTAGGCTTAGCTGCAAATTCCGATCAAAAATCTCTAATGTCAAACCTTAACGAACAATACAGCTTAACTGTCTTCAAAAATGGCATAAATGACAATTTGAAGCAAACAGTATTCGCAGCATTACCTAAGACTTTTGATAACGCTGTTGAGTTAGCACTCGAAATAGAGCAAGGAACCCAGCACAACAACAGTAGTGTTATGTTTGTAAGAAACAAGAACAATCACACCCAATACATGCAAAATAACAACAACCGCAGAAACCGCAAGAATGCAAGAAATAGTTCTAACCAGAGATGGAGTAATAACAACAACAGATACTCAAATAATACAAGACCTAATAACTATGGAAACAATCAGAGTTATAATTATAACGAACGGTATTCCAATAATGTGAATAGGAACAATCAGAACCAGAGAAATCAATACAGAACTGGTCGCCAAGTAATCGTTGTCCAACCTCAGGGAAACGTAGGCGACCCGGAGGACCAGAATGGCTTTCCTCCGGGGGACAGGGATACGTAGGACACTCAAATTCTAGACGTATTTATGTAATTACTGAGAATTTAACAAACTACATAAAAATATACAATTTAGAATTCAATAAGCCGATGACTTACCTAATACATAGATACAGGAGCAGACATTTCAATTTGCAAAAATCCATTCAGTAACGAACTTGATTTTGACAATACCGCAAAGTGAAAATTAACAGGCATAACAAAAGAAGAAATCTACTCCGTAGGCACATCAAATCTTAACTTCCTAATAGAAAAACATAGAGCAAGGATTGATTTCCAGCTAGATACTGACGATTTCCCAATGATAATGATAAATTACTTTTGTAATTTACCTTAACAATACAGTTTGAAAATAAAGCAATTACTTTACCACTCAACATAAAATTACCTACAAATACAACGATAACGATACCACCAAGAACCGAAATGATTATACCGATTAAATTAAACATAGAAGAAGACAGCATAGTTTGTAACCAAAAGATAGAAGAAGACATATTTCTGGCAAACTCTATTGCACCTGCTAAAGGAATTGCCCATGTAAGGATAATGAACATTAACAATCATCAGGTTGACGTAAAAAAATTTAAATGTATAACAGAAAAATTGACAAACTACAGCGTACTTAACACACATAATGACACAAATATTTACCATAATGAACCTTATAACAAGTTAATAGAGGAATTAAAACTAGATAATTTGGACAAGGCGACAGAAACAGAACTAAAAGAAATTTTTCTAAAGTATCAATCAATTTTTCACTTAGAGGGAGAAACAAATTCAGTAAATAATTTTTATAAACAAAAACCGAACCTAAAAGATAACTCACCAGTATACATAAAAAACTACAGGCTACCACAAACTCAACAGGAAGAAATACAAAACCAGGTACAGGGAATGATCAACAGCGATATAATTTAACCGTCGGTCAGTCCATACAACTCACCATTACTTTTAGTACCCAAGATATGTGAAAATAACAAAAAGAAATGGCGCTTAGTAGCAGACTACAGAAAACTTAATGACAAAATAGTAAACAATAAATCCCCATTAACAAGATTAGAAGACGTATTAGACGTCTTAGGCAGGGCCAAATATTTCACAACGCTTGATATGACAAGTTCCTTTCACCAAATACCATTGCAAAATGACTCAAGACCACCTACAGCATTTTCTACGCAAGACGGACACTACCAATTCAAACGTTTGCCATTCGGATTAAAGATATCATCAAACAGCTTCCGAAGAATGTTAACAATCGCACTAAGCGGATTAAAATCAGAAGCTGTCCTTTATGTGGATGATATTATTGTTTTTGGATGTTCTCTAAGGCACCACAATAGAAACCTTTTAAGAGTTTTTGAAAGATTAAAGTATTATAATCTCAAACTAAATGCAAGTAAATGTCAATTTCTGAAATCAGAAGTAATTTACTTAGGACATTTGATAACAGATAAAGGCATAAAAACCGACCCAGCTAAATGCGGAGTTGTACGAAATTATCCCAAACCAACAAACCCAGATGAGACAAGAAGGTTGATAGCATTTTGTAATTACTACAGACGTTTCATCCCAGATTTTGCAAAAATCGTTAACCCTTTCGCGCCGGAGTTTTATTTCGGTTCCCAGGATATTTTTGTGACATTTTATTTTCCAAATGTGAAAATAACGTTAAAAAACATTTTCTGCGTACTTAAAAAATTGCTATGTCCTTTCGTTACCCTGGGACATATTATACCAATAATATTTATACATATATATATATAAATATAAGTCCCTATAAGAACATCTCATGTTGTAAAACCATTAATTTTGAAATATTATATATTTATTTAGAAAATGTTGTAGCTTTTCTGCTGGGAAAACATTTATTTATGATAGGGAGTAAAGCAGTTAAAACATAGTGCATTATTACATCCGGAGCAAATGTAATTAGTTATTTTTTCCTTTTGTAACGAAGTGCACCGTACGCAACGACGTCGAGAAGGCCCTTTTATTGGTAAATGATCGCCTATATTCAATAATTCAGAGCGCGTACGTTTAGCTGGTCTTCCGCCAGTCCGACGAGTTTTTATTTTTTTGGGTTTTGTTCCTTCCGAAATCAATGACTCTGCTAACGGTACCATGAACTGTATCAACGATGTTTTTTTTGCGATTGAGGTTGTTATGAATAATCCAAGCATTTACTGTGGAAAGCATCAGAACTTTGAAAAATACTTTCTTCTACCACCTCTGAGATTTTCGATTTAGATCGTATACCGCTGATTTTTGATCGGCCAGGGCTACGCCGCCCATTATACGGTTGTAGTCCACAATAGCTAAGGGACAATCAACTTGTTTCTTTTTACCATCCTTTTGTTTTCTGTCTACGTTGGATATTATTGGTTTGTGGCAGTTAGAAACAACTAGTACTTCTTTGGAATCCGTCGAACGCGTAGCCATTATACCATTACAGCTTATTTGGAACTGACTTTGCCCACGTACTAGTCGCGACTCGAACTCTAGAGTTGCCTTTCGATTTCGCATACATATATGTTCCAATGCCTGGAAAAGGAATAGTTTTCATTAGTGAAATTGATGTGAAAAATCGGTCGCATGCAATAGCCACTTCCTTATCACGGATAGTACTAGCTAACTTTGTAACAACCCTTTCACCAAGTGTGGCAGCAAGATTTGGAGTGATATCTTTACCAGTGTATACATTCAAATCGTACGTATGTATATCCGGTCTTTGCATTGCATTGCAACCAAATTTTAACACCGCGTTTAATTGGCTTCATAGGCATGTATTGTTTTAGACTACACCGCCCTTTGAATTTTGCCATGCATTCGTCGATGGATTGAAATGGACTGTCGCTTCTCATACGCATGAAGCTGTTTTTCATGCACGCAATGACTTCAGCAATATAGTAATCTTTTGGAGCATCGTTTGGTTGGTTGCAATCATTCAAATATAACTTCGAAGAAAGTAATGTGAAGCGATCACGAGAAATACTATTTTTTATCACTTCATTTCCCATTGACGCATGTTTGCTCCAATAATCATGTAAAGCCGGCAAATGATTGTAGTGCATCACAATTATTACACCTAGAAATACCAATATTTCCTGTTCATCCGTTAGGACCCTATTAGCGTTTTTCTCTCTATTCAGTTTTCTTATTCGCTGATTTGTACACTGTGCGGTGAAAAAGCTTTCTGAATGCATTGAACTCGGTAGCTCCTCTAGGAAAAGTTACCAGAACTTGCGGATCTCTTTCCAAAGGCATTTCAAATTTGGGTTCAAAGGTTACCTCTTCCGTTAGATTAGTCCACGTAGCAACGGCAACTGGTTCACATAGTTCTTCTTCCTCTTTGGAAATTGCACCTAAGTCGTTTTCAGGCTGTTCTTCGTCGTCCGATTCAGAATAGGAATCATCACTGCCATGTTCGCCTGCTTCAGTAATATTTTCTTCGTCAGACGAAGGCATATAGCTGTTCTCAGAAGGGCTAAAATCTTCATCGTCGGAGCTTTAGCTCTATATATCTGCCAACTCTTCTGCTGTGTACTTCCCTTTTGACATCTTATACAACATGCAAAATAAATCCCATATTAAACTCATATTGGGACAATATATCCCAAGAATTGAAAATTTGTATAAAACTCACCGTTCTGAATATTTTTTAAATGTTTTAGGCAAAATTCAAGCAGGAATTGGCAAAACTATTTTGCTTTACACAACGTGGCTAACGGTAAATACGTACTTTTGACAACTTTTGTCTTGCCAGATCAGCGAAATTTCCAAGCAGCTGTGGCAGACTTGACCAGTACTGCCAAACGGCATATTTTTAATACATGTTGAGGTATTTTTATCATAAACAAAACCCAAGTCTTGTATTGGGACATTTAATATAGAAGTTTTCATTCATAAAAAAAATGATATAGCATTTCGAATGCAGGTGGGATATATTATCCCAGTAGGCGCGAAAGGGTTAAATGTCTCAACTTCTTATTAAAGAAAGGAAACCCATTTATTTGGTCTGAAGAATGCGAGAAGGCATTTAATAACCTAAAAAAAAAAATTAATCAATCCACCTATATTACAGTACCCCGACTTTGAAAAGCCATTCATACTCACAACAGATGCATCCGACTTCGCTTTAGGAGCCATTTTATCACAGGGAGAAATTGGTACCGATTTACCAATATCATACGCGAGCAAATCATTACAAAAACATGATATTAACAAACCAATTATAGAGAAAGAACTATTAGCAATACAGACCACAGACCATTCGTATCACTATTTTCACATAGAAACCCATCCTCGAAAATGACAAGGATTAGAATACCAATATCATACGTGAGCAAATCATTACAAAAACATGATATTAACAAACCAATTATAGAGAAAGAACTATTAGCAATACAGACCACAGACCATTAGTATCACTATTTTCACATAGAAACCCATCCTCGAAAATGACAAGGATTAGAATAGACTTATCGGAATACGACTTTGAAATTGTTTACAAACAAGCTAAAATAAATACCAATGCAGACGCATTATCACGCATCAAGATAGATAGTGACGTACTTAAATCAAGGATCCCTATTAGTAAAAATGAGAAAGGAGATATGAGATGTATCAATGTTGTATCAAGGAGCAAGGCCGCAAATTTTAAAGAAAATGAAGGAAAGGGAAAAGCGCAAGAACATAAGGAAACCGGTATCCGCATTAACAAAGAAAGCACATCTCCTAAGAAGTCTGATCAACTTCACATTTGGGAATGTACATCTTTTAATGACGTAAAGGAAATGAAGAAATTGAAATTTAATATTGAAAAAGAAAGTAGGCCTACTATTGAAATAATTAATAATGAAGTGCACATAACTTGTAGCGATGACCCTTTGAATCTAGATTCAATGTTGGAGAAACTACATACATAGTTCACTAAGAAATTCACATATGTATAAAGGAGTTAGCCCTTTGTGAAAAAGATTTTGTATTCAAAGAAATTAATATGAATGCATTCAAGAAGAAGTAGACTGAATTAGTAATGAATAAACGCGCGCCAATAAAGATACTAATATATTCATATAGCTCCAAGGGAAATAGATAGCATGATACTTAAATACAAACTGATAGACGAATTTCACTGCTCAAACATTGCAGGGCATTTCGGAATTAGAAAAACTATATTAAAACTCAAACAAAGATACATTTGGAAAAATATGAGACAGATAGTCAAAGAATTTGTAAGCAACTGCAGAAAATGCATACAAAACAAAATAGTAAGACATACAAAAGAACCACTTGTAACGACAGACACGCCGATTTCGACATTCGAAACCATAACAATTGACACAGTTGGCCAGCTTCGCATATCAAACGACTACAGATACATATTAACAATGCAATGTGAATTATCAAAATTTGTGATAGCACACCCCATTGAAAGCAAAGACGCAAAAACAATAGCAACCACTTTAGTTGAACAACTAATTCTCAAATACGGTTTCATAAAAACATTAAAATCGGACAGAGGGACTGAATTTGTAAATGAACTAATGACAAACGTGTGTAACCTACTTACACTAAACAAGTATTTTCCACACCATACCATCACGAAACAATAGGTGCACTTAAAAAAAACCACAGAACACTTAACGAATACCTACTTTCATTTGCTGACGATTATGAATGGGACAAATGGATCTCTTATTACACATTCGCATACAACACTACCCCACACGTAGATACATTGTACTCACCATATGAATTAGTGTTCGGTAAATTACCTACGCTGCCAAGCGATAATATAAATAAACAAACTCGAATTTATGACATTGAAAATTATGCCAATGAATTGAAACTGAGACTCCATACCTCAATAAAGAATGCGAGAAATATAATAAACATTGTAAAAAGCAAACGAAAATCAAAATATGATAATAATATAAACAAAGCCAAATTTGAAATAGGAGATTTAGTTTATGTAAGAGTAGAAAATAGAAAGAAAAGCGAAAGCCCGTATCATGGCCCATATAAAATTGTAAATAATAAAATAAAAATAATGACACTTAATGCAATAAGAAATTACCGATAAGCAAAACATAACTATATATATTCACAAGAAAAGTATTTGCATAACTCCACACAAAAATTTATTTCATTTTTTTTACTCAAACGACCTACATATGCATGCGGAACTGCAACGCCGGTTTCAACATTAGAAGTAAGTCGATATGAGGAACCAAAGCCAATTGCATTGCTAAACTGAATGTATGCCAATACGATGGCTGAGCCAGCAGAATATTTGTCAATACGCTCTGCTCAGTCAAACGCCAAAGCATTCCTATTGGCCGTTGCTACAATTCTAAGTCAAAGAAGTAAAAAGGGAGGAGTTATAAAAATCACTTTCTGTGATACAATTTTGTATAAATAGTCGTAAGTTTTCATGAATAAAATCAGAAATAATCTAGCAAGTAACACTACTGCATTTTATTTCTCAAAGATCTCGGCAACCTTACGGCTGCCTATTGATAAGCAGACGCCACTCACAATACGTACATATGTATGTACATGTAATTGGTTTCTTCTCATTTTGGTCAAATGAAAAAAATAATAAGTTTAAAATTAAGAGGCGTATGTGTTTCGACAATAAAATTTCCTAATTCTTACTTACTTTTTAAAGAAACAAAATGTAACCTTCTAATCAGTGTTGCCATTTTTATCAATATAGATAGAAGTGATACAACTTTTAATATTTATCTTGTACTACACCTGATTCCAAAATTAATAATAAGCCGTATTCAGATTACGGAACTGAAAGTGTTACACGTGTTTTATTTAAGATGCTTAATGTACAAGTGGTATCTAGAAAGCTCTTGCGAATGTGTTGTCTGTTAAGAATATTTATGGGGATATGTATGTGTGTAAGTGTGCATATGTATAAAATATGAAGTACTAACGATAGGTGTGTTCCTGCCATCCCTCCTTTTCAGTGACGCCTAGCAGGGAGTTTAATTACATATACGTCCGCTGCGAGTCTGGTTAGGTGCATTTTGCGGTGTAGCTGGTGGGAGCGGAAATCGGGACATCTCTCCCTCTAATAGGTGAAATATACATATGTATGTAAGTACATGCAGCAGAGAACATCAAACAATGAGAGGGTGCAAACGACTCAGGTCGTACATTTTTATTTATTTTTTAACAGAGTTGAAAGGTTTTGGAACGTTAAATTAACATTTTCTGGCAATGTTAAAATGTTAGAAAAGCGTAAAAAGATACAAGTTCAGTGTTGCGGAAACATTCCCTTGTCGATAGGTTTTTTCCGAATTAAATAAATTGAAAAAATTTCATTTTTATCTATATAAATATATATGAAATATAATATAAACAAATTGAATATAATGGGTCTTTTTCTTAAAATTTAGTTCAATATTTTCGTTTTCTAGTAAGTGATGAAGTAAAAACACTCAAATTTAATTTTAAGTAATAACATTTTTTAAAATCTTTTTTTAATATTTAATAATAACAAACATAATAGTTTAATAAAATAATTTAATGCAATTTCTTTGTATAGCGCATCTTAAATTTAAAAAAAAAAAATATTTCAACTATTTTGTATATTCATTCCTACCGAAATGAGTGAATGAAAAAAAATTTCCAAAAAATTAATGATTATTAGTATTTTATATCGTGTTGACATGGCACAAAAAAGCAGGGATTCGAACTGGGGCAAAAGCTAAAACGTGCAATATGATAATGTGGCCGGTAATTATAGGAGCAAAGCCGCAGCAGACGTTCGGCCGCGCTTGCTTAAACAGCTAATTATGCATAGCATATCAATGTGTGCGAAAAGAAGAGCAATTTACGAATCAAACTAAAAATTAAAGAAAAAAGAGTAAGCCGCGAAGGTCAGCGGGTAAAATTGAGACGGCAGAAGAGGTATGCAACAGTTGTTGAAAAGAGAATGTTTGAAAGGGAAAGGGGACGGTAAACAAAAGAATATTCTTTTCTGTTTTTCGGCAATTTTTGTGTCGATGCGCCAATTGCGCGCGCACGTGTACGCAAATAAATTGATGCGCACATGAATTATTTAATAATATTGATGCATATTATTAATTTAGGATACATGTATATTTTATATGAATTAATGTGTATACATAGTATGTCTACAAATAATAAATTTATTTTAAAAACAATTAACATAAAATCCCACAGTGTGAAAATTGAACTCTGGGCAAAGCAAGATTTTACACATATTATATACTACGATTTGGCCAGCCACAGCAGACGTTGCAATGTGCTCGCTTAAAGGGCCAGTCATTTGTTTTAGATTTAGCGTATGTCAAAGTTGAATTTATGCACATTCCCATTTGAACATTGACCTATCCTTCATATCCAGGGGACTAAGTAGAGCAACAAGTTGGTACATAAGTGATTGCTATACACATAGCGACCACCGAGCGATAGTAATCAGTATTGACAAAACACGAGGATGCGGCTCAAACTCTACACGACAAAATGGCTGGAATATAAAATCTTTCGACGAGAAACTCTTCGAAGTAGCCTTTGAGGGCATCGAGGTATCGCCCACGGTGGAAACTGCTGCCCCTAAGCTTATGACAGCAATAGTCAAGGCATGTGACATGGCCATGGCTCGGCAAGGAGGGCGCAAAGCCCGTAAGCCAGCGTACTGGTGGAATAGCGTGATCGCGGAGCTCCGAGTGCAATGCAATGGGGCCAGAAGACTGTACCAGCGATCACGAATTGCAGAAAATGCCACGGAGCTTAGACTATTTTGTATATTCATTCCTACCGAAATGAGTGAATGAAAAAAAATTTCCAAAAAATTAATGATTATTAGTATTTTATATCGTGTTGACATGACACAAAAAAGCAGGGATTCGAACTGGGGCAAAAGCTAAAGCGTGCAATATGATAATGTGGCCGGTAATTATAGGAGCAAAGCCGCAGCAGACGTTCGGCCGCGCTTGCTTAAACAGCTAATTATGCATAGCATATCAATGTGTGCGAAAAGAAGAGCAATTTACGAATCAAACTAAAAATTAAAGAAAAAAGAGTAAGCCGCGAAAGTCAGCGGGTAAAATTGAGACGGCAGAAGAGGTATGCAACAGTTGTTGAAAAGAGAATGTTTGAAAGGGAAAGGGGACGGTAAACAAAAGAATATTCTTTTCTGTTTTTCGGCAATTTTTGTGTCGATGCGCCAATTGCGCGCGCACGTGTACGCAAATAAATTGATGCGCACATGAATTATTTAATAATATTGATGCATATTATTAATTTAGGATACATGTATATTTTATATGAATTAATGTGTATACATAGTATGTCTACAAATAATAAATTTATTTTAAAAACAATTAACATAAAATCCCACAGTGTGAAAATTGAACTCTGGGCAAAGCAAGATTTTACACATATTATATACTACGATTTGGCCAGCCACAGCAGACGTTGCAATGTGCTCGCTTAAAGGGCCAGTCATTTGTTTTAGATTTAGCGTACATATGTCAAAGTTGAATTTATGCACATTCCCATTTGAACATTGACCTATCCTTCATATCCAGGGGACTAAGTAGAGCAACAAGTTGGTACATAAGCGATTGCTATACACATAGCGACCACCGAGCGATAGTAATCAGTATTGACAAAACACGAGGATGCGGCTCAAACTCTACACGACAAAATGGCTGGAATATAAAATCTTTCGACGAGAAACTCTTCGAAGTAGCCTTTGAGGGCATCGAGGTATCGCCCACGGTGGAAACTGCTGCCCCTAAGCTTATGACAGCAATAGTCAAGGCATGTGACATGGCCATGGCTCGGCAAGGAGGGCGCAAAGCCCGTAAGCCAGCGTACTGGTGGAATAGCGTGATCGCGGAGCTCCGAGTGCAATGCAATGGGGCCAGAAGACTGTACCAGCGATCACGAATTGCAGAAAATGCCACGGAGCTTAGACTGAGGTACAAAGAAAAGCGGAGATTATTTAAAAATGCCATTCGTGACAGTAAACGCAGCATGTTTAAGGAACTATGCGAGGATGCTAACAACAACCCTTGGGGCTCGGCCCACAGAATAGTGCGTAAAAAGCTAAAGAAAACGGTGCAGCCAACATGCCCAATTTTTTTGGCACAAATCGTAAAAGATCTTTTCCCTGCAAATCCCGACTTCGGTAGGAGCCTGCCTAATGAAAATCTTGGCAACATACCAACGGTTACAGTGGACGAAGTACTACAAGCCAGCTGTAAGCTATTGCCTCAAAAGGCTCCAGGACCAGACGGCATACCAAATATTGCGCTGAAGAAAGCGGTGTCACAAAACTCGGGTATCTTTGCAAGCGTCTTTAACGTTTACCTACAGGAGGGTGTCTTCCCAAGAAGCTGGAAGCTAAAAAGTTGGTACTCATACCAAAAAGTACAGGTGCTGGTCTTCCCACTGGATATCGACCGCTATGTATGTTGGACTCCACCGGAAAACTGTTCGAGCAAATTATCAAAAACCGGCTGGAGGCGCACGTAGATGAACTGCTGTCAGAAAATCAGTTCGGCTTCAGGAAAAAACGGTCAACCATCGATGCGCTAGAAGCCGTAAAGGAATTGGCCGAAAAGTCCATCAGTGGCAAGCGATGGCTAGCGGGCACTAAAGAATACTGCCTAATGGTCACGTTAGATGTAAAAAATGCGTTCAACAGTGCCAGCTGGAAGGAAATACTTCACGCTCTCCGCACTCTGCATGCCCCTGGATATCTACAACGCATCATTTCCAGCTATCTGTCAGATAGGGTATTGCGGTACGATAGCGACTTCGGAGCCAGCGACTATGAAGTCACAGCCGGTGTACCACAAGGATCCGTACTAGGACCACTATTGTGGAACATCATGTACGATGGCATTTTACGGCTTAAAGTACACGAGAAGGCTACCTTCATTGGCTTTGCGGACGGCGTTTCGATCGTTGCGACCTCTAAAACGCTCAAGGAATTGAGAAACATTGCGGAAAAGGCGGTAGCAGCAGCATAAGAATGGCTCAGCGCAAGAAACTTAAGCTTAGCAGCCCATTAGACGGAAGCCGTACTTATCAGCAGTCGCAAGAAAGTAGAAAAGGTGGTGCTTAAAGTTGGCGATATCGCCATAGAATCCAAACCGCATGTGAAGTACCTAGGGGTATTGGTGGATCACCGACGTAACTTCCGGGACCACTTGGAGTACGCTAGCAAAATAGATGCGATTGCAACGGTTGCCCTGTCCAGAATAATGGCAAACATCGGCGGACCAAGGTCCAGCAGATATGCGAAGCGCGAAACATTACGCGCAACCATCGTCAAAGCAATCCCAACTTACAACGAAAAACGGTTTAGCATCGCAGCATAGCCCAGTGGCAGGCACGTTAGGACACGACAACAAAAGGACGGTGGACGTACCGGCTTATTCCCAAAGTTGAAATATGGCTCCGGAGAAAGCATGGAGAAGTAGACTTCTACCTGATACAAATACTTAGTGGGCACGGTTGTTTTAAAGCTTATCTACACCGTTTTGGGCATGAGGGTTCCCCATATTGTGAGCATTGCGAACCAAAAGTAATCGAAGATGCGGAACATGTGTTCTTCGTATGCCACCGCTTCAGAAACTTAAAGAAGAGAGTGGAAGCAAGACACAGCTGTGTCATTACGCCAGAAAGCCTAGTGGCACTGATGCTGAAGAGCACCGAGGCGTGGAACGATGTGCAGCGTATGGCTGCCGAAGTGATGCAACAGCTAAGAAATAGCGAACAGGCAAGGCGCAGACTTCAGAGGCAGGCTAGACTTTAAGCATCCTGCTCGGTCAGTAATTCAGACGGTGGGCCAGAAAATACCAACAGTGGGTGGTGCCAAGCGGGTGCAGCTTTTGACGAACTGTACCAGGACAGAAACAGACGATAGAGCTTAGTGCTCAAAACCGCCTCCCGACGAAATACCTGACGGTAGTACCGGGGGGATATATATACGGTACAGGACACACAAGGAGTTTTAGTTTGGGGTAAAGTCCTACTCTACGGGGATCCGGCTTTCGATGCGTTCTCCTTGTATACAAAAAACAAAAAAAAAAAAAAAAAAAAAAAAAAAAATGTGTGTGTATGTACATACATATGTATATGCATATGAATTTATTTATTCAGATATATATGTATGCATACATATGGATGTGTGCATATATACTTGAAGTTATTTTAGTTATTTATGACTGTACATTCAAATGTAGTTATGTAGTATGTATGCATGTAGTATTCTCTTTTAGTATATATCAACATATATATGTACATATGTACGTATGTATGTAAAAATCTAAATCTTAATCGCTACCTGATTCAATTTTCCGTGAATATTTTTTGCCAAGACAAATTTTGGATACAAATAAACAAATTTGTAATGTAAGCCGAACGCATATTTTTTCACATCTACAGAAAAACGAAATCAATACAGTAAATCAAAAGAAATATTACATTGGAAACTCATAGTAATATTCATTATATTATAAAAAATCAAGTTAAAAAATTAACAAACATAAAAGTTTTAGTAATGCATTTTTGTAAGTAAAAAAAAATAATTTGCTTGGACATTTTAATATTTCACCTTTTTTTTATTTATAAATTATTTATTCTTATTTTTCGTAAAAAGTTAACAAATAATTTTAATTTAAGCCACTTTTTTCTTTTATTTTAAGTAATTTCTCCTGAAAATTGTCTGAAAAATTTAAAAACGAGTTAATTACTTAGTAATTTCATATGGCTAAACTGTTGAACATTTTGAATTTCACCTTTTTTAATATTTGATAATATTCATGACGTTGTGTGCAAGTAAAAATACATATGTACTACATTATGCTTCTTTTTTCGAGAAAGCTAACAATATCTTTCGTAAAAAGTTAACAAATAATTTAATATACCCTAAACAAACTCCAAAGGAAGACGAGTTCTTGAGATGGCTGATTAACCTTAACACAGGAACGATTTCATCTTACTGACGGCCGGGATTTGAATACTCCATATCTGATATAACCCTGGTACGGGAAAACCTTCTGCGAAAGACCGAGGTTTGCAGGGTGATGGAAGGGCTCACTTGCAGTGAACACAACTACACCTTTTTCCAACATACCGATACAATATAAGCGCAGCAGACAGTACATTGCGTAGAAAACCGGGCTGGAATCCATTAAAAGTTAATGCTCAGAAATTTGAAACAACACTTTGTAAAGATTTCCAACGATTTATTCATAACCTACCGAAAAGACTATTATTAAAACAATGCGCTGTATTCACCGCGCATGTCAAGCATTTATACCGCAAAAGCGAGGCGTATTGGGTGAATGACTGTATTTCGGAGATTCGAAGGATTTGCCATAAAATGCGACGATTATAAACTCACCTGCATGGTGGGCCTGATGCCCTTACTTTATGTGGAGATTCAAATAAGCAAAAAGAATTGGGCAGAGATTTATAGGCGTAGGGGAATAAAATTGTTATGAAAACGTTCCATACGCCAACACAGGTAATGGATGAAGATCAGATGCGGATCGTAGTTGATAGTCTATTTCCCACCCATCCACCAAGGATAGACAAACCATTCGAGGTAAGGCATGTTGAGTTCCTACTTTTTAGTCCAGATGAGCTTGGCAGCAAATTACTGTCAAAGCTTCTGTTAATATATACAACAGCTACCTTAAAGCGGGGTTATTTCCCTCTGCTGCTTATACTCAAGGACAAGGGAGGCCCCAATTGTCCCCTACCCTATCGCCGCTGTGCTTGCTTGATACTGCGAGTAAAATGATGGAGAGCATGCTTAAATCTCGTTTAGCATCGGCCATTGAAATCACCCGGGGACTTTCACCTCGGCATCATGGCTTAATAAAGGGGCACCCTACCGTCGGCGCGATAAGTAAAGTGATCGAAGCCGTACAGTATCCCAAAATCGGCTGCCACCATAGCCAGGTTAGTAGCACGGCCCATAGTCCTATTCTTAGCGGTATAAATGCCTTTAGTTCGGCGCGATGGAGCGATAAGCTCAAGTCTGTAGAACTGTTATTCAAAGTGTCGATAAACGTATAGACTAACATCTAATCTCGAGCCATGATTGAAGCGACCACATGGAGGGGTTGACTTCTACCTGACCCAATTCCTGAAATCCCACGGGTACTTTCGGGAATATCTGTACAGGATAGGTAGGGTCGACTCGCAACTATGCTCATACTGTGAAAATGTTAAAGATGATTTATATCATAATTTCGTGGGATGCGAAAATTTTTATGTCTACTGAGGGAATGTGGAAAACGTTGTAGGCACTTTGATTCCTGGCAGCATCATTGATATAATATATAGCATCGAAATATGGGAAGTTATAGGGGAATACGTAAGCAGCATACTTCGCAGCAAACGAGAAGATAGTTGTTTATTATTAATAATAATAATAATAATAATAATAATAATAATAATAATAATAATAATAATAATAATAATAATAATAATAATAGTAATAATAATAATAATAATAATAATATTAATAATAATAATAATAATAAAAATAACTATAATAATAATAGTAATAATATTATTTCTGGACTTATATTTTAGAAACAGATGCAATTTTATTGAGCCAGTTTTTATTGAGGAATAATATGAGGAAAAAATTTTTCCAAAGTGGCAGAAGTGATAGTTGCTTTTAGGGAGATCACCATATCTTCTCATCAGACTTCTTTCTTTTCAGACTTTACCAAGGATTGATACACGGTACACGAAGTTACTAGGGGAGAATTCATCCGCTCAACCATGCTAACCGTGTGAGAATCGCTTGTTTTCCCATTATCGCTAACTCCTACCATACCGCTATTAAGTGTGACGTAACCACTAGGTGCTTAACAGCGTGGCCGGTAAAGTTGTTAACACATCTATAATTTTTGTGTTCTAATAGCAGCTTTCACTTCTACCACTTTGAAAAATCGTTGTTTCCTCATATTATTCTACAATAAAAACTATCCTCGACCTTAATCAAATTACACATTTATAATAATAATAAAAATAATAATAGTAATAATAACAAAAATAATAATAATAACAATAGTTATAATAATAATAACACTGTTCTCGTATGGCAAACCCAACTTTTTTCTGGAGATTGGACAAAACCTATTTTTATCAGAGAATAAGTCATAAATACAAAAGTAATTTCTCCATTTTTCGAAGTTGGCCTCCGAATTCAAGATATGGGGCTTCGAATTCCGAAAATGGACCATTTTTTTTTAATATACATAAATAACTAATAAAGTAAAAAACATGGGTGTGGCGCGCATTTTAAAAAGAGGCAAAAAATGAAAAAGGATAAGTATAGATGGTTTAGAACTGGCATATATTCTTGCTAGTTTGTAACCTCGAAGCTTTTCCAAATATGGATCTACGGCTATCAGAAATATCAGTGCAACATTACAAACACAAATGTTTACAAACGCTGTTTTAGGAAGTTAAATGCAGTAAATGTAAAAGCTATTTTCGTGATTCGTGAACGTAGCATCCTCTTCGAGAAGATATGCTTACATTTTTATTTTTGTAAATAAACTCGCGACATCACCATCTCAAATTTATATAAAAACACTGTAGGAAAGTTTTTGTTAAGCCTAAAATAATAAATGTCAAATATTTACCAGACAAAAGAAAACAAAACAACACCCCCAAATTAAGTTTTATTTTTGATATTTAATGATCAATAAATAAAACTCAAGAAGTTCTTAAGCAATAAATAAAACTCCAAAAGGCGATTAAAAATTAATTTCTTTTTAATAAAAATTATAACAGTTAAGGTCTCTGAAAGTAACAAGTTTTAGATGTACCGCAAGTAGATAGTCAAGAGTTTCTAAAAATTGGGATCTCAGTGAATAGTTACAAATAATGAGCTGCGATACGATGGATGACATCCAATAAAGGTGACTTTAATGGAGCTTGTGTTTTTATGGGACAAAAACAAATTGGTTATGTTTTCACGTCGTCAGCACATTTACGAACTCGTTTAGAAAAACAGAGATATTTACTTTTTCACGAAATTTAGAAAACTTTGGAAAGCCTTTGCGCTGATTTCGTCAGAAAACATATATATGAATTCAAAGAAATTACTATCTTGCTGAGTTGTCTTTTATGTTTTTGAGTGAATTATGCCAAGCAAGCTGACAAGAGCTATTTATTCTTTGAAAATATGTTTAATACATTTTCACATTGAAGTTAGTACAAAATAACCTATTTTAAACCTTGGCTTGCATGTAGTTTAGAATTCAAAGCACCAGATAAAGATTTATCTTTTTTGAAACTTTTGAAAAAGTACGAAATAGTTGAAAAGTTTATTTCAAAAGCAGCTTTGAGCGAGTTCTGTCATTTCAATGAAGTGAAATTGACAATCAAGAAAGATTTCTGCAACTAGTTCGTATTTTGCATTGTCAATAATAAATATGTGAGTTGCTGCTATTTTGTTTATTGTTTACTTATGTATTTCATTAACCCTCTGAAAGCATCTACACATAATAGTAAAAGTTCTATGACCATAAAAACCTAAAATTTTGTATTTTTTAGTAATATTAGTATAAAAAGCGTACCCCGTAGCATTTTGTAGCATTTTAGATAAATACACTTTTTCCTAATATAAGAATAAAGGCAAGCTCACTTTTAACCAAACCAAATTGCACTCGTTTAAAGGAAATATTACGTTTTGAAACTTGGCTAATAAATTAAAATCTCATTTGTGTTCCAGTTTACTCATTTGTGTTCCAGCAGTTACACTGTTACTATAAGCAAACGTGATATAAATCTCAAACCTACCTTAGACTAACCGTGCTCTTGTGAAGAAAATATTCGATAAACAATAACAGTGCATTAAACATCCAAAAAATCTAAAGCTTTGTTCTCGATATGTAAAACTTTGAAATAAAAAACAAAAAAAAAGCAATTCGATTACGGCGGCATTCTCCATTTCTTGGTATGATACACACATTATCTTTTTTACAACTTTAAATCAGGTTTCGATAGCACGAGAAGAAGTTGAATATATGCTATGTAAAATGTCGTTGAGGCACACCAGCAGCTCATTCAGCATTGGGATGGACCTCTATGAGCATTTTGATACCAAACGAGGTATCAGACCGGGTGACTCCCTATCGTGCGACTTATTTAACATTATGTTAGAGAAGATAATTCGAGCTGCAGAATTAGACCGATCAGGCACCATCTTTTATAAGAATGTGCAACTGCTGGCGTTTGCCGGTGACATCGACATCATTGGCCTCAACAACCGCGCATAGCTCTGGAGCTAAACGAGAGCAAAGCGAAGTTCCTTCTGTCATCAAATAAATGCTCAGCTTACTCGCGCCTTGACTATCGCGTCGCTGTGGACGGTTACGCTTTTGATAAAGAAATGAACGTTGTTTATCTTGGAACTGGCATTAACATCAACAGTAATGTCAGCCTAGAAATCCAGCGTAGAATCTCTTTTACCAAAAAAGGTACTTTGGACTGAGTAGGTAAATAAACTATTGCGAAAGAATTTTGAACCTTTTCGTCTTTGCGACGGCGAATACCGTAGGCGATGGAGCGATGAGCTGTATGAGCACGTGGTTCGTATGCTCAGCCCTGAAAGTATTCAACACGGTACCCGCGGGTGGTAGCAGAGGAAAAGGAAGTCCTCTTTTTCGTTGAAAACAGCATGTGGAAAAGGACTTGGCTCCACTTGGTGTCTACAGTTACCGCCAGTTATCTAAACAAAGGCACAGTTGGCGCTTTATTACTATCGGCTAAAATCGCCTAGGCGTTTATAGCGCCAGTGATTGATTCACTGATTCATGCTTCACACGGCAACATCAAAAAATAATGGCAAGTGATAAACAGGAGGATGGGGCCGTGTGTAGAAGTCCACACAAGAGGGGAAAGTCTCTGATCGCCATTCACCTGGGAGCGACCAAAACGACTCTTCTGCATACGGTTCAAGCAGCTGACAACTTCCGGGTGATTTCACCCAAGTGTCCTCTGAGTAGCTCCATAACACCCGTTTGGGGGTGAGTTAAAGTGAGAAGGCGAACTTGGAGGGGCCACTCCGACGTTTTCCGTTCAAGGGCCCTCCAGGGTTTTATGCAGCGTCTGTTCATCAGTAGGTGCGGCTGCGAGCGGGCGTCTGACTTGGAGCAAGCGGATCGCTATATAAATGTGCCCTAAGTCAAAAAATCCCCAGAATCCGGTTGTGCGTTGGGCTTGGTACCCGCCACGTAAAAACACCTTCCAATGAAAAATTTGAGCAAAAAGCCTCGGATGAGACCCTCCTATACTGATGACGACCACGGCAAACGTTTAAAGGACTACGACTACTACTACTACCTGGAATGTCCGAACCCTTAATTGGGTAGGTGCCTCTGTCCGGCTGGTGCATGTCCTCGTAAAGACAAAGCCTGACATCACAGCCATCCAAGAGATGCGATGGACGGGGCAAGGAATGAAGAGAATCGGACCTTGCGACGTCTACTACAGCTGCCATGTAAAGGAGCGCAAGTTCGGTGTTGGATTTGTAGAGGGAGAGAGACTTCGTCGCCAAGTACTGTCTTTCACCCCGGTGGACGAACGTCTCGCCACGATTCGCATCAAAGCTAGATTCGTTAACATCTAGCTGATTTGCGCCCACGCCCCGGAAGAGAAGGACGATGTGACCAAAAATAACTTCTATGAGTGGCTTGAGCGCGCGTAGAAACGGTGTCCCCGCCACGATATAAAGCTCGTGCTGGGCGATTTTAATGCCACACGATGAAACATCCGCTAACGGACTGAGGCTGATCGACTTCGCCGGGGCCCGAAACATGCCAGTATGTAGCACCAGGTTCAAGCATAAAAGGATACATCAAGCTACATGGCTATCTCCTGATGGGGAAAACACGGAATCAAATTGATCATGTTGTGGTGGACGCAAGGCATGCTTTCAGCGTCTTAGAAGTGCGCACTATCCGAGGAGCTAACATCGCCTCGGATCATCATGTCGTCACTGCCAAGATTCGCACTCGCCTCTGTGCAGCAAAAAGCGCGCGAGTTATGTTGGCTCCCCACACCACCAACGACAACATTGTCGCGCTCAGTGACACGAGGAAAGCTTGACGTCCAACAGCTGCACTCACAACAGATAACCGACCGTTTCGCCACTCGACTTGCACTCCAGCTCTCTGAGAGCAATGTTCAACAAACGGATATCTGCGCGGAATGTGACCACATTTCTCGCTCATTACGTGCCGCCGCTGAAGAGGTCATAGGTTTCCAGCGAGCCCGAAAAAACCGACTGGTCAGATGAAGAATGCCGCGCCGCCATAGAAAATAAATATGTCTGAATTTGGTATCCCAACAAAACTAATACGGCTATGTGAAATGACGCTGAGCAACATAGGACCTCTCCGAGCCGTTAAAAACTAAGTGGACTAGGGCAAAACAAAGTACCTCCTGTCATTAATAAACAGTCAGCGCACGCGCGTCTCGGCTCCCGCATAACTGTTGACAATTACAATCTCGACAAAGTGGAGTACTTTGTTTATCTGGGAACCAGCATTAACACCTACAATATTGCCCGCCTGGAAATCCCACGTAGAACCTATCTTGCCAACAAGTGCTATTTTGGGCTGAGTAGGCAATTGCGCAGTTAAGCCCTCTCTCGACGAACCAAAACCACACTCTACAAGTCTCTCATCATGCCCGTGCTATAGTATTGCGCTGAAGCATGGGCACTGCCAGCATCGGATGAGACGGCCCGCGGAGTGTTCGAGAGAACGATTCTTCGAAAGATTTTTGGGCCTTTACAGCTGTGGAATATGTGGCACCCTATATCTAAAGATGTACATTTATTCACTACATACATCCATATACATACATATGTATGTACATACACTTATATTGTACACATTTATTACATTACACATCTCTATATGCGTAAGAGAAGTTCTCATATTTTTATATTACACTTATACTAGAGTTAGTCGTTCACTCAGCCTCACTTGGAGCACGTCTCCATTTTATGCATAATTATTTTACACGCAATAAATGTAACTGTTGTATAAAATAAACTACCGTTTAACTTCATTTTCAACAACGGCTTTGCGACGGCGAATACCGCAGACGATGGAACGATGAGCTGTATGAGCTTTACCGCTACATAGACACAGTCCAGCGAATTAAAATACAGCGGCTTCGTTGGCTAGAACATGTTGTGCGAATGAACGAAATTGCTCCAGCCCTGAAAGTATTTAACGCGGTACCAGCTGGTGGTAGTAGAGGAAGGGAACGGCCTCCTCTGCGTTGGAAATACCAAGTGGTAAAGGACTTGACGTCACTTGGTATTTCCAATTGGTGCCAGTTAGCAGGAAGGAGTGACTGGCGCAATTTGCTAAACTCGGCCAAAATCTCGTAAGAGGTTATAGCGCCAATTAAGTAAATAAGTAATAAGAGTAATAATGTAGCTAACTTTAACGCGCACCACGATCTGTGGCACTCACGCCTACCAGCTGATCGTAGGGGAAATGATTTGGCAGAACAGATAGACACGATTCGACATTCTGCACGATGAAAGATGGTGCCCCACCAGGATTATGGGTAGTTGCAGCAGCTCGCCAGACGTAACAATAGCTACCGCAGGTCTGATAAATAGCATAACGCGGCGGCCTATTCCATCGCTTGCTTTAGACCATCTACCTATAATCATCTCTATTGATAGACCTGCTGACTTTGTCTCCGCGGAGCACCGGACGACTTACGACTTTTTGTAAAGGCTGACTGGGTCGGGTTCGCGGAGTTCACCAAAAATGCCTTCAGATTTCTTCCCACACCCGCTCACGTTCGCAAAGGCGAAAAAAAGTTCCGCAGGGTGGTTGCGTCTGCTGCGGCTCGTTTCATCCCGGCAGGGAGGATCCCCGAGCTCTGTCCCAATTTTCCGGCTGAAGCGGCTGGTCTAGCAAATGGGAGTGACCGGCTTCGCCACTCCGATCCGAACGTGAAAGCATCAACACTCCCACAGGGACTGAAACGGTGGACCGCGAACTACCTGTGTAGTGGCCAATCATCGGTATTATTCAGAGACTCAACATCTAGATTAAGGAGTCTCCACTCTTGTTTAACCACTACATCTCCAAGCCCCCTCAACCGCCAGAGGAATTCACAATAGTCGCTTATGCCGATGATTGCTCGCTAATGGCAACCGGCAATGTAATTGATGACCTGTGTTCCAAAGTGAACGGATATCTCTCCGACCTTGCCCATTTCTTCACAGGCCGAAACCTGGCGCTGTCCTCTGCTAAGTCCTCGGCGACCCTCTTTACCACCTGGAGGAAAGGTCAGGCTGGATCTCGACATCCATATCGATGACACCCCCATTCCGACGGTTAATCACCTGAGGATTCTACATTTGACAGCCTGCTCTCCTTCCCAGCGTACACGGCCCCAATCACCAATAAAGTACCGAGCCGCAACAATGTCCTCAAGTCGCTCGCCGGCAGCTCTTGGGACAAAGACAAAGAAACGTTGTTGGCACCACACAAAGCGATTGGCCGGCCGGTAATTAACTATGCTGCGCCAGTGTGGTCGTCGGGAACCAGTAGGACACAGTGGATGAAGCTGCAGACCTGCCAGACTACCGCCATCCGTACGGTGACGGAATGCATGCTGATGTCGCCTGAGGAACATCTCCATCAAGAGGTCAATGTGCTCCGCGTTAAGGAGCACAACCTTATGCTCAGCAAGTAGTTCCTTGCTGGGTGTTACCGCTCGGGGCACCCAAACAGGCATCTGGTTGCAGTTGAGCCACCCCCCAAGCACATCAAAAGGCATCTCCTAGAGCTGAAGGACGAGATCCAACCATATATAACGGAACCTTTGGATTCGGAGGCGTACCGCCAACATCCACAGAGAAACAGTCACCACCACCATTGATTCTCGCCAGGCAAATGCCGTATTAGGAGCGCACCACAACCAATTGCAGATAAGGGGTCCCTGCTGGCTCGCGAGTCCCGCGTTACTCTGACTCAATTAAGATCTGGATATTGTAGTAGGCTCAACTCCTACTTATCCAGAATCAACCCTGACATACCCAACACATGTCTGGCATGTGGAGATACTCCGCACGATACCAATCACCTATTCACATGCCCTCTCAAACCTACTCATCTAACTCACCTCTCCCTCTGGTCCAGCCCTGTCGAAACAGCACGTTGCTTGGGCCTTCCCTTAGATGAGTTTGACGACAACGACCATGGATGAATCCGCACTTCACAGAGCGTGACTAGCCGGTACAATAACAACAACAACAACCTCGTACTTTCCGACCGAACATAAGACTATTGAATGGCGCTTATTCATATATGAAAAATTAAGCGAAGCGTCGGCTTGGAATTTTGTAATAAATAAGTGTAAATTTTGAAATATATGATATACATATATACGTGCATACGCATAAGTGCATGGTTCTATTATAAGTTCTAAACGGCCGTAAATAAATAAATAAAGAAATACATAAAACGCCCATTCACCTAACAATGGAATCAAAATTCTATTGGCCGTTTCTCTTTATACCCTAATGAGTTAAGATATATTTGTTTGTTTTTTTGTTGTTTTATCAACGAGAAAAAATATATACTGTACGTAATAATATTTGCTTCAAATTCAGCAATACAGTCAGGTTGAGATAAGTTAAGTCGAATAATATAATAACAAAATAATAATAATTTCCCGCTTCCATCACTGCTTAATGATTGACCGAACTTCTCATAAAATTTGTGGTGTACGTCTTGACGTTCTAACACAAACTGAGGGAGCCACAGTTTTACGCCGACTCCGAACGGCAAATGATTTGTGTGGAAAGTTTCTTCATGGCAGAAATATACTAGAATATTTGACATTACCTGCCAAGGGGCGATCAATATCAGAAAAATTTCTTTAATTTTTGACTTTACTTGCCCCAGCCAGGAATCGAACCCGGGACACACCGAACGTCGTTGTCTTTTTTCGCAATCCACTCTGTATTTCGCTGTATCTCACACAGGTATTCAGATAGTCAACGCAACACGACTTAAGCCCACCGTGAACGAACTGATGGGACCTTATCAGTATGGCTTTAGATCGATATCTGGGAACCAGCATTAACACCTACAATAATATCAGCCTGAAAATCCAACGCAGAATTTTTCTTGCCAACAAGTGCTACTTTGGGCTGAGTAGGCAATTGGGCAGCAAAGCCCTCTCTCGACGAACCAAAACCTTAATCTATCACTCTCATTGTGCCCGTTCTATTCTATGGCCCTGAGACATGGACACTGTCAGCATCGGATGAGATGGCCCTTGGAGTGTTCGAGAGAAAGATTCTCCGAAAGATTTATGGACCTCTACGTCTTTGCGACGGCGGATACCGCAGACGATGGAATGATGAGCTGTATGAACTTTACCTCGACATAGACATAGTCCAGCGAATTCAAATACAACGGCTACATTGGCTAGGACATGTCGTGCGAATGGACGAAAATGCTCCAGCTCTGAAAGTATTTAACCCGGTACCAGCTGGTGATAATAGAGGAAGGGAACGGCCGCTTCTGCGTTGGAAAGACCAAGTGGAAAAGGACTTGACGTCACTTGGTATTCCCAATTGGGGCCAGTTAGTACGAAGAAGGAGTGACTGGCGCAATTTATTAAACTCGGCAAGATAGTAAACAAGTAAATAACGGCGTCTCAATAATGGCTTGTGGATTATCAACACGCCAAATGCGACAATTATGTTTATTATAGTAGTCATTCAATTAAAAGTGAGCTTCATCGCTAAACAAAATTTTCTTGTGAAAATCGGAATCGGTGGCCACCTCCTTTAGGCCGTATTCACCGAACGTGCGGCGCGGTTGATGGTCATCTAATCTCCAACGCGATGGCGGTTTGCACGATTCAAAAACGTTGTTCCGGAGTAGGTCTGTTCATTATGAAAAGGGATCGCTCTTTCTTACTGATTTCTATGGCGTTCAGCATTTCTTAATTAGTTTGGTTTTTGTTTCTTATAAAGGCTTCCTTTTCGAACATCTGGCAGGGCACACTTGTGGCCATTTTCGTTTCGGTTCTTTGTTAAAAGTGAAATTCAATTAAATATATATGTAAACGCGTTGTTCACCGTTAAAAAATAAAATTAATCAAGTAAAAATAAAGAGTAATTAGTGCCAATATATCATAAATGATTCACTTAGAAAAATATAAGTTAAAAACTAGATTTATTATTGAAACTTTTGTATACATTTGGCATACAATTTAACACTCCCGTTTGGGAGTGAGCTAAAGTGAGAAGGCGAACCTGGTGGGGCCACGCCGACGTTTTCGGTTTAAGGGCTCTGACCTGAATCAAACGGCTCATTATATAAATGGGTCCAAAATTAAAAATTTTCCACTGCGTAAAAAAAGCTTCCAATGAAAAATTGCATCAAAAAGCCTCGGATGAGGCTAATCTGATGATAACCGCGGCAAACGTTTAAAGGACTATGATCTAAGGACATGCACCTGGAACGTCCGGACCCTCAATTTGGAAGATACCACTGTCCGACTGGTGGATGTCCTCGTAGAGGCAAAGGCTGACATCACCGCCATCCAAGAGATGCGATAGACGAAACAAGCAACGAAGAGGATCGGACCTTGTAAAGTCTAATACAGCTGCCATGTAAAGTAGACAAACGTCTCGCCGTAATCCGCATCCGAACGAGATTTTCCAAAATTTTGATTTGATTTGAATGGTGCCCCATCACGATATAAAACTCGTGCTAGGCGATTTTAATACCAAGGTGGGAAGGAAGGGGATCTTTGACTCCACAGTCGGTAAATTCAGCCTACACGATGAAACATCCGCTAACGGACTGAGGCTGATGGACATCGTACTACATCACGTGGTAGTATGTAGTACCAGATTCAAGCATAAAAAGATACATCAAGCTACATGGCTATCTCCTGATGGGAAAACACAAATTCAAATTGAATATGTTTTGGCAGACAGAAGGCATGCTTCCTGTGTCCCATATAAGGTTAGGTTAGAGGAGCTGCAACCATGCAAGTCCACGAATGCGCTCGTAGGCTGACAAAGCCCGTTGTGATACCGCTGACGGGGGCCATACGTTTTCTTCTTCCCTCGTTTAGAAGGTAAACCACCGTGTGCGCCATATGTAGGGCAGAAGATCAAGAATGCTAGCCGAGCTCAGGTCGGCCAAACAGTTAAGAAAATACCTATTTACGAATTGGTTTCGAGTCACGAGTGTAGTGCAGCTTCGGCAGAAATCGTTTGTTATTCATCCCAATATCTTCCCGTGTATGCCCATTAGGCAGTGCCCAGTGATTACCCAAACCATTATTGTGAGAGAAGGTCGGTCCAGGCGAATCAGCGCTTTGGATCGCTTTCCGTCAACCTTTGGCCAAACTTGTCTGGCAATCTGACAGGTGGGTTCCATTGCCCACGTGATATTCACCTCCTCGATGAGTTTTGTCTTTAAATGTTTGCAGGAGGTTAGGGCATGTCCGCTTCTAGAGCAGCATTTATCATTAGTAATTCTGTCCCTTTTCTTGCCAACTCGTCTGCCGCGCAATTGCCGGGAGTGCCACTGTGCCCAGGGGCTCATGTCCAAGTCACGGAACGCTTAGACGCCAGCAGATAGAGGAAATTTCTGCATTTTATGGCAAGTTTGGACGTTGTTTTGTAGCTGCTTGACTGCCTGAGTCTATAGTGAGAGGTCTGTCTGTAGGAGCAGACATTTATCTCTACCTGAAAAATACTACAGTGGTTCGGTAAGCGAAAGCTGAGTGGTTTTATTCCCCCTTTTTCTCGTATAGATGCCTTGTAATTATACAAGGCGGTGATGGAGTTCCACCCCTTTTAATGAGGGTTTTTTAAAAGGAGGAATTTTATATTTCCTCGTGAAGAGTACCATCTCAGCCTTTATTGTAGTAGCTCACTCAGAACCTGCAGATGTTTCCAAGTTGTTACGATTGCTATGTCATCGCTAGAGGGGAGAGAACGCCACCTTGGGTGGTGCTTTTGGTCACATGCTTAATAATGGACCCATCCTCTAACTAGGAAAGAATAGTTCTCTTTTAGAGAAGGAGCCTAACAAAGTTCACCATCATTTGCTGCACCCCTACTCTAAAAAGGGGCCTGGCCACCGAGTCTGGCTGAACATGCGAGGAAAACAATTAAGAAATTAAGTCAGATAAACAGTACTCTTCAGAATGATAATGCTGAAATTGTAGAAGTCATAGCAGTCGTGAATTAATTTAACGCCCATTTCACCACATTAAGTCACAGTGGTCTTCTCTCATGTAAATGTTTATCGGCAACAATGAGTTATTCCAATAGAAGTAGCTTCCTTTTTGAGCACACATCTGGTTCTGAACTTCTAAACATAATACGTTACTGGAATTAATGTAGTAAATATATTCAAGCATGTTCTTAATGTTAGCGTTACAACAGGCGTTTTCACGCTGAATTAAAATGTGCAGCAGTTACTCACCTCTTTAAAAAGAAATTAAAACAGATAAAAATAACCATAGACCTAGGTTGTCATCCGTCTCCAACAATTTTGGGAATGCAATGATGGTTATAATCTTGCATTATCTGGAGAAATTAATTTTCTTTAGTCCGATGCAATTCGGAGTTAAGACTGGTCTCTCAACTACGGATATTTTTGATAACCGAGATCACTGGTGGTGCCCAGGGCATTATAACTTTTTTCACCTAGCGGTTGTTTGTAACAGCAAAAGGTAGCCGAGATATATATAGACATATATACACCAAAATTCTTAGAATTAATATCGAAATTGGTTAAGCCATGTCTATCTGTACGTCCGTTCGTCCGATAACTCGAGTAAATACTGAGATATCTTAACGAAACTTGCCACACATTGCCCTGGGCCAAAGGTACTTTGGTATTGCAAATAGTCCTAATAGGACAATAACAACGCCCACATAACTTTGTTTTGTGAAAATCAATATACCGGGATATTTCAGTAATTACTGCAGATAATTTTCTCAAATTTTACACATAGGATTGGGTTTGAGATAGGAATACGCGTCCAAACGTTTTGCGGAAAATGGGCGTGGCCCCGCCCTCTCCGAAATCTGTCAAAATCTGGCCAAACTCCACCAAATTTGGTACATCTATTGCATTTCACGTCAATAAGCAAATCGACCCAAAACTCTGCCCACCTCTCATATAACGGCAATTTTCAAAACTCAAAAAACGCGATATTGTAACTAAAGGGGTTTTCACTAGGAACGCTATAAAAGTAGACCGATAGTGACAGCAAACGACGCCACATTTTTCCCCGCTCTTTTGACATTTCTCTTCAGTAAGGTTTGCCATTACATCAGAGAAACAACGAGTCGAAATTATTAACATTTACTACCGAAATTCGGAGTCTATGGCCTCAACTTTAAGAGCGCTACGTCCGCTTTATGGTCGTCGTCATTTTTGGCTGAATGACTTCGTCAATAAGCAAAATATGCATTATTGGACAGCCAGCAATCCACACGTACTCCATGAGTCAACATTGCATCCCGAAAATATTACGGTTTGGTGCGGTTTATGGGCCGGCGGCATCATTGGGCCGTACTTCTTCCGTGATGATCAAGACCGGCACGTTACTGTGAATGGGAATCGCTACCGCTCAATGATAACCGAATATTTTTCGCCCGAGTTGGATGATATGGACTTGGACAATATGTGGTTCCAACAGGACGGCGCCATAAGCCACACAGCGAATGCCGCAATCGATTTATTGAAAACCCCGCCTCGGACGTGCGATTTGACGCCGTTAGACTACTTCCTGTGGGGCTACGTTAAGTCTATGGTATATACCAACAAGCCAGCGACGATTGATGAATTTCGTACGAATATCGAACGTGAAATTGCAGCAGTATCGTCGAAAATTGGGTTTAGCGTCTGGCTTCTGCAAGTGTGCCCGTGATGCCCATGCAAAAGAAATCGAGTTCCATACATAATGGCATCGAATGTACTTTCACAGGAATAAAGAATTTAGTTCATATCCCAAACCGTTTTTGTTTTATTAAAAAAAAAACTGTTGTGCGTTCCTATTGCAAGACCCGATATTAATGAGAATTTGCTTAAATTTTATATGTAGAATGAGGTTGTACATACATGCAAACACACGGAATAAAAAATGTTGGTAATAGGCGTAGCACCGCCCACTTTCGAGCAAACTCCACCGAATTTGGTGCACAGATTGCATTTCAAGACAATCAGCAAGAATTTTGAAAATCGTACATTATATAAGAAGTGGGTATAATGGTGAAAAAAAACTAACTATACAAAAAAATTCGCTCAAATTTGATAGATAAGATTGGGTTTGAGAATGAAATACATGCAATCATAAATGTTGGGAATGGTCATGGTATCGTGGTATTCTTTGTCAAATTTTACCTCATTACGTACGCTTTGTACTTCTAGTCAAAAAGCATAATTTCGAACAATATATAAATCAGACTAAAGCCACGCTTTCATCTCATATAACGGTAATTTACAAAAAATCAGAAATGTACATATGTACATACATATGTACATATTTGTTAAGCAAGTTCAAGTTCAATCTCGGTCGCGTTTGGAGTTTGGGTTTGAGCGTCACTTATGTACTGCATTTTTGCTTCGCTATGCCAATCCTGGCGAGTCTGCGCAGTTTTTTGTAACTTTACTCCCAAAAATTTCATGAACGAATATTTGTATTGTAATGCCAGATTGTACTCATTAACCTATTTCAATTGGTATATATTTCAACTCCGTAGCTATTGTAGTTCAGAAAAGCTTATTTCACCAGTCAGCCACATACAGGTGAAACTATTATAAACGTGTTAAAAAGAAGTATGATGACGAGATGTGGTGATCTCCGAAATATCATCTTCTATCACTTCTACCACTTTGAAATATGGTTACTTTCTCATAAGAATATAACACAGAAAATAATACGATAATTGTGAATAAGGGTGAGAACGTCTAAATGCAAACTATAACTAAAAACAAAAATGTACTTATAGATTTGTTAACCAAAGTCACCAACCACACTGTTAAACACATAGTGTTAACGACACACTTAACAGCGGTATGGTTGGAGATGGGGATAATGGGAAAGCAAGCGATTTTAACACGGTTAGCCTGGCTTTGTGGTTGATTGCAGACCTAGCAATTCCGTGTCCTATGGTTCGATCCCTGGTAAAGTCTAGAAAGAAAGAATAAGTCTGACGAGGAGATGTGGTGATCTCCGAAATAGCAGCTATCACTTCTACCACTTTGAAATATCGTTATTTCTTCATATTATTTCCTAACAAACCTGACATCGAGCACAATAAAATTACCAAAGATTAACGTTTTTTGGTAACAGCATATAGTGACCTAGATAGACATAGACGTAGGCACGCACACGGCCAAAATCAACAAATTCCATATTTTAGTAACTATACAAAGTAACTTGTTCACATTTCATATGCAATATTTGGTTTGAGAATGAAATATAGGAATCAAAAATGTTGGGGATAGGCATGGCATTGCCCAGCTTAGAGCATATACAGTCGAACTCCTCTATAACGAAAACCTCTCTCTAACGAATTTTTTTTTGAAACACTACGATTTTCACAATTCATTCATATATTTAGACCTCTCTATAACGAACTTCTCTATAGCGAATTCCTCTCTGTAACGAATTATTTTGTTATACATAAATGGAATTTTCCATAGCAAATAACTCCTCTATAACGAATTTAGCGAAGAGCTAAAAAGTAGTTGTTATAATACACAAAAATATATTAGAGTTCCATCATTCTCCGAAACGCGTGCAGCATTACAAACTCTATTAACATTTGTTGAATCACGGAGCGATGTACCCGACATTATATTTAATAAAATTAATTCCTTAGAAGCATTTATTGATAAGGAAAAGGCTCAAACAGCTAAACAAACTACAGTCGACAATTTTTTCATACCTGAATAATCATTATAATCTTTTTGACTTTTTATTAAGGTTTTCTTTTTAAAATGTAAGAAATAAAAACAAATAAAAAAAAATTAAATTAATCAATGTTTCATTAAATAGGCCTTGAACATAAAGACATGAAATTTCGTATGACCTCTCTATAACGAAGCCCTCTCTATAACGAACTTTTTCACCAGTCCCGACGACTTCGTTATAGAGGAGTTCGACTGTACATATGTTTGCAATTCAAGTAAGCAGAGTTTCGAAAATTATAGAAGTCAGACGAAAACCACGCAAACTCTCATATAACACTCATTTATGATATCTTAGTAACTCCTTTAAATTAGAATTTCTGCAAGGAATTTTTCACAAGAAATAAGTTAGCATAAATTGAATAATTATGTTGTACGAAGAAAACAAAATTGTCTACGTGTACGTCGTAACTACCCTGTCGAAAAAAGGATCACTTTAAAAGCAATTTAAAAAATACTTTTTTGCTAACTACAAGCGGTTGAAATTCTTCCTCTTTTCTTGTAACGAACTAACTTCATTAACATGGCGGTGCTATAGGAGCATATCAATTATCTGCCCCTACATTTGATTTCAACTACTTTCAAATATGTTTGATAGAAAGAACATTAAAATTAGATTTTTCCCAGCTGCAATAAAATGTATTTATTTCAAACTATGTTATATTCTGTTTATTTCGAATTCAGTCTAATTACCAACTACTTTCAAATCTGTCCGTTTCCAACTATTTAAAAATCCATTTTTATTTTTTAGCTTAAACTTGTAATTAAAATATTTGCACAACTGTATCGAGTCTTAAATTTAAATTCAGTTTACTTGTAATTAAAATATATGCACCACTGTTTCGAGCACTAATTTTCGAAAGTATTGTGAGTGTCTATTTATTATTCAATTATATTGCTTTACAGGAAAAAAAATCCCAAAAAATTCAGTTATAGAGAAGGTAAATACTCTTCTGAACTCAAACACAAATTTTATAATTTTTTTATGGGTAATGTTTTGGGATAACGGTAATTTTATGTTTTTTTTTTGTATTTTGTTCGAAAGACAATCAAATTGAGCTTTTAGCTTGTAGGGATTATGTAAAAGCATGCTAAGCTATAGCTGGTCCAAATGAAAGTTTTTTAATTTTGCTAATAAAAGTATATTCTTTTTATAATTTTTGAGAATTTTTTTATTTCTTAATTCTAAGTGACAAAAAATAACTATAATAAAAACTTACAAAAAATTCTCGAAAATTCTACAACTTAGCATGTTTTTACAAATTTTTTTTGGATTTGTTTTCCTGTACAGCAATGTAAATGAACCAGAAATTGGCACACACAATTCGGTTGGTAATCGAGGCATTGGGCTTTTAAAAAAACTTAACCTAAATCCAGTTTTTTTTAATTTAAGCCAATTTTTCCCTCATGCACTCATCACAAAATCCTCCGGATCCTGATCGTCAGTACAAAAAGCATCTAAAAATGATAAAAAGAGAATTAAAAGTTGTATATTAAAGAACTCAACATCCTTTTTCTGACGGATCAACGACTTCATTAAGACCGTTTGGCTCGCTAGCACCTCCATAACGGCTTCGTTGTGCTCCATTAAAAAGGTAGACAATAAGTTGATATTATTTGATCCCTTGCTCTTTTGTTGGAACATCTTAATTCTCGTCTCTCAAAAGCGCTAAAAGTTATCTAAGCATTAGCGTGATCAATTGCTTTTTAAATACCTTTTAATTTTTGCCTGACGCTTTTAAAATTTCTTGCAGGAGCTTCTATTGCATGTGGACTAATGTCATCAGAGTTTTCGAATTCAAAAGCAATATTCATTTTCACTTTCTAACCCACTTAACTCAATAAAAACTAAATGTTTCTTCTTACTGTTTTTTATTAACCTCCTTAAGTTCCTATCACTTACTATACCACTGCTCATTTTACTTTTTCAACCTTTCACAAAAGCAGAGTTGACGCTAAGCGAAGCACGGATGCCAACTCTTTCAAAATATCTCTAAACAAAATGCTAAATTGTCGATACTAATGAGGATGATATTTCTAATTGTATATAATTTCCCAAACGTACCTTAAGTTTGTTTAAAAGTACTGCGGTTTATTCAACAAACTAACGCATTGTAGTTCAAATTACACGTTTTCAATAATATAGCAATCATATCTGTGCTTAAGTGTATTTCACATACTTGTTTGACGTCAATGGAAGCTCAGCGGCAATAAGTTATTGCTTGTGGATTTTTTATGTCGAAGCGGTAGCAATGCGAGCAACACAGACAACGAAAAACGCAACGAAAGAGAATGAAAAAAATTAAAACGAAAATGTAATAACCAGGGCTGAAGTTTGAAGTTTGTGTAAGGGCCCTATCTCACGAGCAATATTTATCGTTATATTTCTTTTAGAAAAGAATAATGCGTAACTTTCAACTAGGAACGTGTTTAAATTAAGCTCAAGTGTAAAAATATGACTTATATATGAGATAAATCTACAAAACATTAAAAAAAAGTGGATCAACCGTTCATTGCTTGTACTTGGGTCCTGTTAAAATCGGCATAACTAAAGTAGCAGTTCCCCCAAATAATTCATTAGAAATAGCAGAAGAAGAATACCACGAAAATGAGTGCAAACTCCCAAAGTAGGAATAAGCAACAAATTCACCATCGCTCTCTAATTGAGCAATTCCATTTGCGAGAGTGAGTAGACTCAGCTGAGAGTTTTTAATTTTAAGTTATTTCCAGATTTTTCTGTCAAATTTGGCTATCGTACACTAATGGCGGTGTTGAATGCGCTACTATTGTATTTTCTGCATCGTAGAGCAATATTGATCGATTGTTTGATATAGGACCCCTCTGCTAGGGCAGGCACCTTGACGTGGTGCAGGGGCTTAATCGAATTACAAATCGGATCCGATCAAGAAGAGGGTACACTGCCTAAGTGGTGCACCACCTTGATCATCGGAACCGCTTGAGAACGATGACCAAGAACTGCCACCTCCTAATCCAGGGTGTTATGCGACATTGGACGGTTTGCAGCCAGGAGAACAACCGGCTGTATTAGTACGGCGACTTCTCGATACCGGGCCGCCACGAGGAGTAACGGTGGCCTTACCGCGACAAGGGGCGCTGGCGCGGCGAATTGCCGAGACCCCCTCTTGAATAGATAGACCGTGAGTATCGTCTTGACGGGAAAGCGGTCGTACGAAAAAGATGAAGACAACTACCAAAACACAAAACAACACGAATTAAAAGAAGGAAGATCAGGGAAAACAGGGAGACGGGGTATTGCCCTACCAGAGGACCTCTCCTCCGCAAAAGCAGCCCTCTTCGCCGAGCATGCTCGGGAAGACAGTGAAGGGCCCTCTACGAGCAGAGATGCGGCATCCCGCAGAAAAATTTGCACTCAGTAGGCAACTAACCACGGGCAACGGGCGTGACAAACCTGTCGAGGCACGATCAGAGGGATCTGTCTCCAGGCATCGCTCCAGATCGCCGGCCTCTTCTACCACGACTGTCGAGACAAGATCGGATGGATCTATCTCCAGGCATTCAGATAGATCGCCGGCACTTTACAGTCACCGTTCGCCGGTATCCACTCAATGTTAAGGCAAAGCGCTACTTACCCGCACAAGCCCTCTAAGGCATCCATTTAGCAGTACTGCCTGAAGGCTACCCGGCGGTGACGCTGGGTTCCGAAGACCTTACCGATCTACAGGAGGCGATTATGGATGAGGTCTTTAATGGGTGGACCTACCCGCTTGCCTTTTGCGGAGTGGACTTTCGTCCGGGGCTACTACTTGAAATAACTCCTGCATGGCGTACGGAGGCCACACCGAAACTCGGGGCTTTGGAAGGTCCGAAGCACTGCACGAATAGGGCCCGTAGAACATGACATAGGGCTGATAAGTGCGCAAAATGAAAGCATACACACCTCAGTGTGGCGCATTATTAGCAACAGTATAGAGGATACTGGAATCAGGCTGATGCTAGGCATGAATGAAGAGTCGTTCAGCTGAATGAAGAGAGACAGCTTCATGTTGAACTACAGGTTCAGCTTCGTCACCGTCAGGCTCTGGTAACCACAGATCGCGGGCGAACCAGATACGGCGCCGGGAAAACTACATGATACAGAGGTGTCCTCACTACCCCAACTACCCAAGGCACCGTTCAAGTCTCTGGTATTCCCGACAAGTTTTCTGGAACCGGTAAGGACGGTAACTGAGGCAGCGGAGGTTCCCACATCGCAGGAACTAATCGAGGGACTCGACCTGGGTAGGCTCGAGCTCGACAGAGGCAGCGAGAGCGAACTAAGGCTCTCAGAGATTGAAGAACCACAGCTATGGTCCCGTCCGAGACAGTAACCCAGATCAACCTCCACCACGCAAGAGCAGCTTCGGCTCTTATAGCTAGGAGGTCCGCCTCAGAAGATCTGGGTATAATACCGGCTCAGAAGGAGTCAAACAGTAAGGTAATTTGGGATCTCTCATCTGAAAGACCCAGAGCATGTGTAGTGTTTAAGAGCAATATTGATTAATTTTCCATTACAGAGCACCTAACTCGGGACTTGGTAGCAGTTCGAGCAAGACTGGAGGTAGACGGAGTATTCAAGGACATAGTTCTTGCCGCTGCATATTTTCCAGGGGACATTAACACCATCCCCCCACCCGAGGTCCAACAGCTAGTCGGGTATTGTGAGGATGCACAACTTCCGCTTATCATCGGATGAGACGCTAATGCGCATAGCAAAGAGTGGGGTAGCACCGACACTAACAAGAGGGGTGAGTCTTTACTAGAATACATACTAAGTAACGATCTGGACATATGTAACGTCGGGCATACACCGACGTTTGTCACCAGAGCCAGAGAAGAGGTACTTGACATTACTCTCAGCAATAAACTGGCGGATAATCTGATCTCGGAATGGGAAGATCCATGGAATCCTCACTGTCGGATCATAGAATCATCAATTTTATCTGAAAGTTAAGTCAAGGGCGGGCAAACCCATAAGAAACCCCAGGAGAGCAGACTTGGAGAAACAGAGCAATCTAGTTAACTTAAACTTATCTAATACAGGACACACTCGTAGGGAAACGATTTGTAAGGAGCTAGAAAGCAGGGTAACACGGCTCAATGACACAGTCACGGGCGCCTTCAACTGCAGCTGTCCTGTGAACAAACCAAAGGGTAAAACAAAAACCCCCTGGTGGTCTCAGCATCTCTCTGTTCTTACGAAAACGGTGCGGAAGCTATTCAACAAAGCAAAACGCACCGGATGCTGGGAGGCAAATGCAGCAAATCTAACGAAGTACAGTAAGGAGATAAGGAAATCAAAAAGTGACGGCTTTAGAAGCTTCTGCGAGGACATTGCTTCCACTCAAGTTGCAGCAAGACTTCACAGAGCTCTAGCAAAAGGGGCAATAGGGACTAAACTAGCCATTAAACTCCCGGACGGTACTTATAGCACTAGAAGAAGAAAGGGCGCTAGCTCTGCTGTCGGCTCACTTCCCGGATGCGTCCACAACTGGCATGGACCGGACACTTGGACACAGGAATCGAGACCAGCGCAAGCTGACTGGGTGGTGGCTAAAAGTATATTTACCCAACATTCAGTGAGATAGGGCATGATTTCGTTTGCGGGCCGATCTACGGATACTGCTCTGTACCAACTGACGACTGAGATACAGAGTGCTTTTGACTTCGAAGAAACCGTTATATGTGCCTTTCTGGACATAGAGGGAGCCTTCGACAACGCCTCGCATACAGGGGTATGCCAAGTGCTAATGAAAAGCAACGCGCACTCATCCATTGGATAGAGGCACTACTTAAGACCAGGCAGCAGAAACAACTGTAGCGGGCAGCGTTGTGCAGCTGAAACCCAGTAAGCGATGCACACAAGGAGGAGTACTCTCTCCTCTTCTGTGGAGCCTGGTAGTGAATGAATTGCTACAGTTGCTAACTGACAACAGAATTCGCTGCCAGGGATACGCGGATGGTATTGTCATTTTAGCAAGAGGAAAATACGAGAGCACTTTATGTGATATCGTACAAAGAACGCTAAATCTTACAAAGGCATGGTGCGCCGGTGTGGGGCTCAATATCAACCCAAACAAGACGGCCATCGTACCATGCATCAGAAAAAGGAAACTACTAGGGATGACCACTATCTACCTCGCAGGGATTGAGGTCGGCACGGTGAGCAAGGGGAAGTACCTCGGTCTCTCAATGGACTCCAAGTTACTCTGGAGGGAACATGTCGATGCCTAGCGGGAAAATCCTCTGATTGTAGCCCAAATGTGCTTAGATGGATGTACACTATGATTGTTAGGCCGATAGTAACCTATGGGGCAGTGGCGTGGGTATCACGAACCTCCCTTCAACGGCGAGGAAATCGCTGACAAGGCTCCAACGGCTAGCGTGTGTGTGCATAACAGGAGCTATGAGCACGTGTCCGACAAGAGCACTAGAGGTGATAAGACCTAACGCCACTCCACATAGTGATAGAACAGACAGCAAAAAGAACCGTACTTAATATTGTTAAAGAAGGGTATGAGAAAGGGAAAGTCATATCGCTGGCTACCACCAGCTCAACTCCCCAGGGACGATATCATTAAAGTTACAAATTTTGAAAGGAATTTTAAAATTGAATAAGGAAACAAAGCCACATGGAGTGTTTCCGCATTAGAAGGACACCTCCAAGCTAGCAATCTGCAATCATCTTCCAAGCGGAGGTTTACGCCATCCTGTTATTGCAGAGGTCAACCAAAGGAGGAACTACCGCAATGAACGAATAGTCATTCTGTGCGACAGCCAAGCAGCCCTCAAGGCGCTAGCCTCGTATTAAGTGAAATCCTCACTAGTGTTTGAATGCATAAAGAGACTTAACACATTAGCAATACTACATCATATTCAGCTCCTCTGGATCCCAGGCCATCGAGGCATCGAAGGTAATGAGGAAGCAGATAGATTAGCAAGAGAAGCGGCTCTAAGAACGCCTGTAGGACCCGAGCATTTCCTAGCGATAGGACAGCACACTATCAAGGAAGAGCTTACGATAGAAGACAACAACTTGAGGCAAGAACACTGCCAACTTGAGCCGGGGTTACGTCAGGCGAAGTGTCTACTGGGAGGGTACAACCATAAACGCTTGAAGCAGTTTATGCACCTCTCGAAGAACAGTCCGAGGATGCTGACAGGCTTTCTCACAGGACACTGCAGGCTGCGAAGTCATCTGCGCAGGCTCGGGATAATGTCGAACGAGTCCTGTCACTTTTGCGACTCGGCTCCGGATACCCCGATGCACTTATTGTTTGAGTGTGACGCTATCTCGAGAAGACGGAAAAGTTACCTGGAAACACATAGCCCAACGAAAGAACATGTAAGCCACCGAAATATCAAGTCTGCATTGTCTGCCTAACATCCGTTCAGGGCAATACTGAACATTAACACCACTCCATTCCACAAACAATAACAAACGCTACACACAAGCTATCATAGTCGTGGGATCCGCTGACGCAGCACAAACACAGCAAGGTGCTGACCGGCAGTGACAAACAACGACTTACACTGCACACAAGTCGTCGTAGTCGTGGGATCCGCTGACACAGCACCTTGCGGACAGGTAACAACGGCAGCGGCGACCACGAACAGTGGCAGCAACGAACAAAGTCATACGCTGCGCACGCAAAGCATAGCAACGACAGCGACGACAGCAGCGGCGATGAGGACGGCTTAGGCGTGAATCAAGCACAACAGTGCATAAAAATAATTGGCGCCCAATGCGGTAAAGAAGATTCGGAGGACTCACCAGCAAGTAAAATCATCAAGCATATTTTGCGGTGGAGTGTCCCAATAACGCCTTCAAAGAACTCAAAGACTCCAAAAGGACCCGAGGACTCACCGAAAAGCAGTTGTTAATAAAAAAACATGTTGAGAGTATTGTAAGTAGAGTGCTCATCAAAATAAGAATTATTGAAATTAAGCTTTTGAAATAGACAGAAGGGAATTTATTCCAAAAATATTAAAAGTTATGAATAAAAATTTGTGAATCAAGTTTTCCGCAAGTAAAAAAAATACGGTGTAATCCTTTTCTCAGAAACATTGTGTATGAATAATTTTACAATTAGAAAAATCGTTATTAGAATTTGTGTAGAAAATTGTGAAACATTTTAATAAATAACTAAAACTATCTAGCTATATCGTTAAAAGAGTGTGATTGATTGATTCGACATTAGAAACAATTACAAATTTTTCCTTTCATAATTTCTTAATTTATGAGTGACCCAAAATTAGAAAACCGTTTAGAAGGAATTACTAAGATACAAGTGACAAATAAAATGGATTCAAATCAAGTAACCGCAGTGGATCAAGCAGCCGTCTCAAGCGCTCTTGACCAACAAAGACAGACATTTGAACTTAAGCTCCAACGATTAATGGAGCAAATGACTACATTGACCACTGGTAAAACGCGAAAAATATACCAACCGGTAAAAATACTATCCCACGTGAAGTGTGAAGAGCCGCTGGACCTGGTAAAATCGTTACCAGAATTTGACGGACAAATTAGTGCATATGTGTCCTGGCGACAGGCTGCCCATACAGCATACGAAGTGTTCAGAAGTTATCAGGGAAGCTCTAGACACTACCAAGCTGTTGGTATTAGCAATAAAATAAAGGCTTCCGCTGATGCCATTTTGGCATCGTTCGATACAGTTTTAAATTTCGACGCGATAAATGCGAGACTGAAATTTACGTACTCGGATAAACGTCCGATATATTTAATTAAACAACAACTATCCACCTTACGGCAGGGCAACCCGTCTGTGCTTCGGTATTTCGACGAGGTTGAGAAAATATTGACCCTCCTCACAAATAAACCCATAATGACTCATGAGGGTCAAGTATCAGAATCAATTTGCGAGAAATATAGAGCGGACGCTTTAAGAGTTTTTATATCAGGCCTAAAAAGACCTTTATGTGACATACTATTTGCCTCCCGCCCTAAAGACTTACCCAGCGCTCTGGCATTAGCCCTGGAGGGGGTCAAATAGGGAAAGGTACTTATTTGCTTCAAATTTCGCATCGTCTATTGAAGACCAAAATAAACTAAGAATAAACCATTATTCGGATAAAAAAATGCAACAGCATCCAAGAAATCCCCATTTCGCTAATAAACAGCACAGAACAATTGAGACTAGGAATGACAAGAAAGAGCAACCAACCCCCATGGACGTTGATCCATCGGTGTCAAGACTACCGACAAAACGTAAATTGGCGTAGGGAACCATCACAGAACCAATACCAGCAATGGTACCAAAGTAATAGTAGACAGGGTTATAGTTCAAATCAACAGCAGGGAAAACGACAGGCGGATTCCGATAGGGTCACTGGACCAAAAATGCAACGCATTAATATCTTAAATCAAGAAAATGAAAATGAGAAAACTTATAATCAGGAAGTCGAAGATGAAGCTGAAGATCTCGAGGAGGAGCAATAGAATTTTTAGGGGGAAGTCCCTAGTCCCGTGGATCGAGCGAGGAGTAGGTTATCAAGGGAAAAGGATAAAAATGTTAGTAGACACAGGAGCTTCAAAAAATTACAAAAAAAAATATTATTCCAGCGACCATTCCATTCATAGTAGTCTTTGTACGGCAATAGTCCTGTTAGACAAAAATGTAGAATTAAGATGTTTGGCGTAAATGCATATTTCTCTATACTACCAAATATAACAACATTTGACGGCATAATTGAACTCGATTTGCTCAACTCAGGCACGGGTACAATAAGGCACGATTCTGGAACCGAGAATCTTTTGTTCCATGAATGTAAAAATAAAATAAGAAGCGATGAAATTCCATCTTCCGTTCGTGAGCAATTTTGTTAAATTGTTAAAAGTAGAAATAAGGCGTTTGCTGACCCTAACAAGTCACTACCCTTTAATACTAATATAATTGGTACAATTAGAACAAAAACCGAAGAACCGGTTTACTCGAGACTTTACCCATATCCTATGGGTGTAGCCGACTTTGTAAACAAAGAAGTGGCTGAACTTCTCGTCAATGGTATTATTCGACCTTCAAGGTCACCTTGCAATTTGGGTCGTTGATAAGAAGGGAGTAGATCAGACGGGAAATAAGAAAAAACGTCTCGTGATTGATTTCAGGTCAGCCCTCAGGTGAATGAGGTCACAATTGAAGATAAATACCCTATGCCAAACGCAATGGTAATCTTGGCAAACTTAAGAGGTGCATAATATTTTACCACCCTTGAGTTAACAGAAAGATATAGGGAGAAACCCGCTTTCTCTGTTAACAACGGTAAATATGAATTCTGTCGTTTACCTTTTGGGCTAAGAAACGCCCCAAGTATCTTTCAGAGAGCAATCGACGATGTTCTCAGGGAAAAAATTGGCAAAACCAGCCACGTTTATGTTGACGACGTAATTATCAATTCAAAAACGGCAGAAGACCATTTGAAAGATATCGAATTGGTGTAACGAAGTCTCTACGAAGCAAATATGAGAGTATCCGCTTAAAAATCAAAATTTTTCAAAACCTAAGTAGAGTACATAGGATTCGTTGCCTCAAGGGGAGGTTTAAAAACAAGACTCCTTCCTTGGTTTGGCTAGCTACTATAGGTGTTTCATTAAGGATTTTGCCAGCATAGTAAAATCTCTGACCGACATTCTAAAAGGAGAAAATGGCTAAGTAAGTGCCACTCAGTCCAAAAAAATTAAAAGTCAATTAACACCAGAAGGTGTAGATGCATTTAACGAACTTAGCGAAATTCTGGCATCAGAAGATGATACATTAGCATATCCTGACTTCTCTACACCATTTGACTTAACAACAGATGCGTTAGGCAGCCCTAGGTAAGTTGAACCTAGCGAACCCAATAATATTAGATAATAGTGATATCAATAGCGTTATCAATGAGCACTCGGCTAACGTAACTATAATAGAAATAATAGGAATGTCTAGCGTTAAGACTTAACAAAATAAGAATAATTTGTACTTTGTAGTTAAGTATCCAATTCCTGAAACTGTTTGTAAGAAATATAGTTTATTCGCCGTGCCTCACGAAGGACGAGTCTTACACTTTGGGGATGCTAATATCGTTGCTGAGTGTGGAAACGAAACGTACGCCGTTAAATGCGAAAAATCAGCATTCGAGACTTTCTGCAAGAAGCAAAAAACCCCTACTTGCGGTCAGCAACTATTCACAGGTGCTGTGCCAGATTGTTCAACTACTACTAATTATGATACGGGCATCAAAGACATCGACGATGGCATTGTCATTATCAACAATGTCACAGCAAAGATAGAGGTGGAAAAAGGAAACAGTAGAGTCGTCAGCGGTACTTACCTTTTAACCTTCGACGGGTAGTAATAGTAAATGGGACTGAGTATCAGAACCGAAATCATACTCCTACTCGTACTCCCGGTACTCCAACAGCTCAAAGGGGCATTCTTTTAGGACATATAGAGACAATGAGTCTGAACTATCTTCATGAAATGAATGCGGAAAATATTAAGCATATTGGCGCCCTTCGAGGAGAGGTCAACGCAAAAACAGTGGTTTTTATGGTAGCGATAGCATCGATCGTTATCCTACTGTTCCTGCGACTTGCTCTAAGCAAATACAAAAAGCACACCGCAAAAAGGGCAATAGATGTCTTAGTAAGAGCGGTCACCGAGAGAATCGTGGACGATTCCCACTTAGGAAGGGAGGAGTTAACTCGAAACGTAAGCCACCGAAATATCAAGTCTGCATTGTCTGTCTAACATCCGTTCAGGGCAATACTGAACATTAACACCACTCCATTCCACAAACAATAACAAACGCTACACACAAGCTATCATAGTCGTGGGATCCGCTGACGCAGCACAAACACAGCAAGCTGCTGACCGGCAGTGACAAACAACGACTTACACTGCACACAAGTCGTCGTAGTCGAGGGATCCGCTGACACAGCACCTTGCGGACAGGTAACAACTGTAGCGGCGACAACGAACAGCGGCAGCAACGAGCAAATTCATAAGCTGCGCACGCTAAGCATAGCAACGACAGTGACGACAGCAGCGGCGATGAGGACGGCTTAGGCTTAGAGTTAAGAATAAGAATGTCAACACAGTTAGTTCTGATCGAGCGTGAATAAAGCACAACAGTGCATAAAAATAATTGGCGCCCAATGGGGTAAAGAAGATTCGGAGGACTCACCAGCAAGTAAAATCATCAAGCATATTTTGCGGTGGAGTGTCCCAATAACGCCTTCAAAGAACTCAAAGACTCCAAAAGGACCCGAGGACTCACCGAAAAGCAGTTGTTAATAAAAAAACATGTTGAGAGTATTGTAAGTAGAGTGCTCATCAAAATAAGAATTATTGAAATTAAGCTTTTGAAATAGACAGAAGGGAATTTATTCCAAAAATATTAAAAGTTATGAATAAAAAATTGTGAATCAAGTTTTCCGCAAGTAAAAAAAATACGGTGTAATCCTTTTCTCAGAAACATTGTGTATGAATAATTTTACAATTAGAAAAATCGTTATTAGAATTTGTGTAGAAAATTGTGAAAAATTTTAATAAATAACTAAAACTATCTAGCCATATCGTTAAAAGAGTGTGATTGATTGATTCGACATTAGAAACAATTACAAATTTTTCCTTTCATAATTTCTTAATTTATGAGTGACCCAAAATTAGAAAACCGTTTAGAAGGAATTACTAAGATACAAGTGACAAATAAAATGGATTCAAATCAAGTAACCGCAGTGGATCAAGCAGCCGTCTCAAGCGCTCTTGACCAACAAAGACAGACATTTGAACTTAAGCTCCAACGATTAATGGAGCAAATGACTACATTGACCACTGGTAAAACGCCAAAAATATACCAACCGGTAAAAATACTATCCCACGTGAAGTGTGAAGAGCCGCTGGACCTGGTAAAATCGTTACCAGAATTTGACGGACAAATTAGTGCATATGTGTCCTGGCGACAGGCTGCCCATACAGCATACGAAGTGTTCAGAAGTTATCAGGGAAGCTCTAGACACTACCAAGCTGTTGGTATTAGCAATAAAATAAAGGCTTCCGCTGATGCCATTTTGGCATCGTTTGATACAGTTTTAAATTTCGACGCGATAAATGCGAGACTGAAATTTACGTACTCGGATAAACGTCCGATATATTTAATTAAACAACAACTATCCACCTTACGGCAGGGCAACCCGTCTGTGCTTCGGTATTTCGACGAGGTTGAGAAAATATTGACCCTCCTCACAAATAAACCCATAATGACTCATGAGGGTCAAGTATCAGAATCAATTTGCGAGAAATATAGAGCGGACGCTTTAAGAGTTTTTATATCAGGCCTAAAAAGACCTTTATGTGACATACTATTTGCCTCCCGCCCTAAAGACTTACCCAGCGCTCTGGCATTAGCCCTGGAGGGGGTCAAATAGGGAAAGGTACTTATTTGCTTCAAATTTCGCATCGTCTATTGAAGACCAAAATAAACTAAGAATAAACCATTATTCGGATAAAAAAATGCAACAGCATCCAAGAAATCCCCATTTCGCTAATAAACAGCACAGAACAATTGAGACTAGGAATGACAAGAAAGAGCAACCAACCCCCATGGACGTTGATCCATCGGTGTCAAGACTACCGACAAAACGTAAATTGGCGTAGGGAACCATCACAGAACCAATACCAGCAATGGTACCAAAGTAATAGTAGACAGGGTTATAGTTCAAATCAACAGCAGGGAAAACGACAGGCGGATTCCGATAGGGTCACTGGACCAAAAATGCAACGCATTAATATCTTAAATCAAGAAAATGAAAATGAGAAAACTTATAATCAGGAAGTCGAAGATGAAGCTGAAGATCTCGAGGAGGAGCAATAGAATTTTTAGGGGGAAGTCCCTAGTCCCGTGGATCGAGCGAGGAGTAGGTTATCAAGGGAAAAGGATAAAAATGTTAGTAGACACAGGAGCTTCAAAAAATTACAAAAAAAAAAATATTATTCCAGCGACCATTCCATTCATAGTAGTCTTTGTACGGCAATAGTCCTGTTAGACAAAAATGTAGAATTAAGATGTTTGGCGTAAATGCATATTTCTCTATACTACCAAATATAACAACATTTGACGGCATAATTGAACTCGATTTGCTCAACTCAGGCACGGGTACAATAAGGCACGATTCTGGAACCGAGAATCTTTTGTTCCATGAATGTAAAAATAAAATAAGAAGCGATGAAATTCCATCTTCCGTTCGTGAGCAATTTTGTTAAATTGTTAAAAGTAGAAATAAGGCGTTTGCTGACCCTAACAAGTCACTACCCTTTAATACTAATATAATTGGTACAATTAGAACAAAAACCGAAGAACCGGTTTACTCGAGACTTTACCCATATCCTATGGGTGTAGCCGACTTTGTAAACAAAGAAGTGGCTGAACTTCTCGTCAATGGTATTATTCGACCTTCAAGGTCACCTTGCAATTTGGGTCGTTGATAAGAAGGGAGTAGATCAGACGGGAAATAAGAAAAAACGTCTCGTGATTGATTTCAGGTCAGCCCTCAGGTGAATGAGGTCACAATTGAAGATAAATACCCTATGCCAAACGCAATGGTAATCTTGGCAAACTTAAGAGGTGCATAATATTTTACCACCCTTGAGTTAACAGAAAGATATAGGGAGAAACCCGCTTTCTCTGTTAACAACGGTAAATATGAATTCTGTCGTTTACCTTTTGGGCTAAGAAACGCCCCAAGTATCTTTCAGAGAGCAATCGACGATGTTCTCAGGGAAAAAATTGGCAAAACCAGCCACGTTTATGTTGACGACGTAATTATCAATTCAAAAACGGCAGAAGACCATTTGAAAGATATCGAATTGGTGTAACGAAGTCTCTATGAAGCAAATATGAGAGTATCCGCTTAAAAATCAAAATTTTTCAAAACCTAAGTAGAGTACATAGGATTCGTTGTCTCAAGGGGAGGTTTAAAAACAAGACTCCTTCCTTGGTTTGGCTAGCTACTATAGGTGTTTCATTAAGTATTTTGCCAGCATAGTAAAATCTCTGACCGACATTCTAAAAGGAGAAAATGGCTAAGTAAGTGCCACTCAGTCCAAAAAAATTAAAAGTCAATTAACACCAGAAGGTGTAGATGCATTTAACGAACTTAGCGAAATTCTGGCATCAGAAGATGATACATTAGCATATCCTGACTTCTCTAAACCATTTGACTTAACAACAGATGCGTTAGGCAGCCCTAGGTAAGTTGAACCTAGCGAACCCAATAATATTAGATAATAGTGATATCAATAGCGTTATCAATGAGCACTCGGCTAACGTAACTATAATAGAAATAATAGGAATGTCTAGCGTTAAGACTTAACAAAATAAGAATAATTTGTACTTTGTAGTTAAGTATCCAATTCCTGAAACTGTTTGTAAGAAATATAGTTTATTCGCCGTGCCTCACGAAGGACGAGTCTTACACTTTGGGGATGCTAATACCGTTGCTGAGTGTGGAAACGAAACGTACGCCGTTAAATGCGGAAAATCAGCATTCGAGACTTTCTGCAAGAAGCAAAAAACCCCTACTTGCGGTCAGCAACTATTCACAGGTGCTGTGCCAGATTGTTGAACTACTACCAATTATGATACGGGCATCAAAGACATCGACGATGGCATTGTCATTATCAACAATGTCACAGCAAAGATAGAGGTGGAAAAAGGAAACAGTAGAGTCGTCAGCGGTACTTACCTTTTAACCTTCGACGGGTAGTAATAGTAAATGGGACTGAGTATCAGAACCGAAATCATACTCCTACTCGTAGTCCCGGTACTCCAACAGCTCAAAGGGTCAATCTTTTAGGACATATAGAGACAATGAGTCTGAACTATCTTCATGAAATGAATGCGGAAAATATTAAGCATATTGGCGCCCTTCGAGGAGATGTCAACGCAAAAACAGTGGTTTTTATGGTAGCGATAGCATCGATCTTTATCCTACTGTTCTTGCGACTTGCTCTAAGCAAATACAAAAAGCACACCGCAAAAAGGGCAATAGATGTCTTAGTAAGAGCGGTCACCGAGAGAATCGTGGACGATTCCCACTTAGGAAGGGAGGAGTTAACTCGAAACGTAAGCCACCGAAATATCAAGTCTGCATTGTCTGTCTAACATCCGTTCAGGGCAATACTGAACATTAACACCACTCCATTCCACAAACAATAACAAACGCTACACACAAGCTATCATAGTCGTGGGATCCGCTGACGCAGCACAAACACAGCAAGCTGCTGACCGGCAGTGACAAACAACGACTTACACTGCACACAAGTCGTCGTAGTCGAGGGATCCGCTGACACAGCACCTTGCGGACAGGTAACAACTGTAGCGGCGACAACGAACAGCGGCAGCAACGAGCAAATTCATAAGCTGCGCACGCTAAGCATAGCAACGACAGCGACGACAGCAGCGGCGGTGAGGACGGCTAAGGCTTAGAGTTAAGAATAAGAATGTTATAGCAGTTAGTTCTGATCGAGCCTGAATAAAAGACACAAGTGCATAAAAATAATTTGTACGCTCGTTGCCACCAACTACCATATTAGATTAGCTAAAGGAGTTGAGATTAGACGAGGTACTGTAAGGAACAGAGAGCACAATGGATTTTTAAAGTCGAAGTGCAAACCTCAAATATATATCTATCTATCTATATCCGTTGGAATAATTAGGAAGATGTAACCTCCTGCTTATTGACCAGGTCTTCGGTCTTTGGTAGAAAATGCCGGTTTTTATTGTATTCACCACAAAATTACTCGTTATATAATAAAAACAGGTCTTTCCAATTTGAACTACAATATAAAGTGATTTATTAATATTAATTAGTTTACAAAGAGACCTATGAATTTAATAAATGTGCTGACTAATATAATTGTGAATATATCGACCTAATTGCTAAAAAGAGTTACATTGACAAAAAAAATACTTAAACTAACTTATTCTACCAGCTGCTTCTGCTGTGTCTGCAGTCTGCTGTCTTCTTAAAGTAATGTTGTTGTTGTTGTCTCATTGCACTTGTCGTTGTTGTCGTTCGCTGGTGCAATGTACCGGCCGGTTGGCTATTGACTTCAGTTTAGCTGTGCCACACTGGTTGGGTCGGCATTCTGGGTGGTTTGTCAGGTGGTGGTAGCGTGTGTGACTTCACCTCTGTAGGTGGGACGTAACTACTCCCCCGTTGTGTAGAGCGAGGGCTACAATGATGTCATTGTGGTCGGAGTGATACCAAGCTGTCGGTGGTGGCTGACTTCATTGTTGATCCTCTGGATTATTTTCTTTTTTGGGAGAGCTCCTACTGCCATGATGATTATCAGTATGCCGGCTGTGGTGTAAGCTTGCGTCATTTTCGTCGCCGTCTTCTCGAATTGCATATTCTGTCGTAGCATCACATGGTCTTCGTTGAGCCTTCACAGAGTTAATTTTTTGCTTGTAGATTTGGCTTCAATTCTGACCGTTGGAAGGGGAACGGAGATCGGCTCTTCGTTGAATGCGATTGGGACATCGTAGTATGTGATATCGTTGATTTCAATTTGGCATTTGCTGTGGTAGATTACTGCTGTACCTTTAATTATGTAGGTGGTGTGGTTCTGCAACTAGACTTGATTAGTATTTGTTGTGCATTGAAAATGGCAATATAATTGTTTTCCGGTTGGAGGATTGATTCTATGTGGCCGACATCGTTGAGGTGGCATTCTGCGGGCTGATTCTGCATAAATTTGCCAATACAGGTAGAGTTCTGTGTTGCTTCTTCGTACGCTGGTTCGTTGCAGAGGAATGTCTTTTCTACTAAGGGGCATGGCTTATCGAAATATTGAATGGTACGGTCGTTATACGATATATAAGGGTTTGTTATGAATTGTTTTGTGCCGTTGATTGGAGGAGTTCTGATGTAGTAGAATGTGCAAATGTGAGAGTGTATTATAGGTATTTGAATGTTGAATATTATGTTTGTGTTGTTGTAGTATGATTGTAAGTTTAAAATTTCGTAAATATGTTTTTCAGATTGGGTTTCTATTAATTGATTTGCAAAATGTTCGCGAATTTTTCCCAATTCTTTTGGGCTCAAAATCTGTTTAGGTATTATATTTAATTTAGCTAGTATTTGTCTTCCGAAGTGTCTGTCAAGTGGGTGGTAAGAAGCTCTATGTTGTAATTAATTTGGTTGAGGTCTTGAGCTTCTATTATTAGTTCCCTATCTTCTTTGATTTGGTTTCCTGTACCTCCGAAATAGTTCAGTATTGTGTCTTGCTCCGTGTTTATGTGTGAAGTTATATTTCTAAATCTTTCTATCAATTGATGGTTCAATGTCGACTGTTTAGAGAGTGCATTTTCCACTTTTGCTTGTTTGCGCTGTAATTCATATTTCCATATATCCAGTTATAAATTTAGCTGGGTGCCAATTCCGTTGAAAAGTCCTCTTTTATGTCTTATTGTCGGTGTGAGTTTTTTGTGTTTCAACTCTTCGAGTTCTGATTGTGTGATTGCTATAATATTAGAAAGTGTTGTGTATTTAAATGTGGCATGTGTTAGTGAAATTCTTGTAATGCTTTCGTCGTAGTCCTCTAAATTTACTATGTGTATTAAGTTTTTATGTCCTAGTATTGTTTTTGTTGTGCCCAGTTTGATGGGGATACTTCCTTGTTGTTCTGTTAATTTGTGTATATCAAATATTTGGGATTTTGCCACAATTAGCCAAAGGGGAAAAACTTATGTTAATTTGCTGAAGCTAAAGGAAGTGTCTAATTCTTAATAATAATTTGATAAATTGTTTTATTATGTCAATGTCCACCTACGGATTCTTGCTTTATGACGCTTCTTATTATTTAGCGTAAGTACTGTATTTTTCCTATTCGACTTGATTTTTTGAGTAGTGAATCTAGCAGTTATCTTGTTCCTTCTGCATTCCTTCCTAAGAATTGTGGTATAAATTTTGTATTCTATAGGGGTTTCTCTGTTTTCGTTTATCTTGTCGATTCTTTTGATCATGTTTGTCGATAGCTTTTCCTGAATCAAAGGGTACAGGATTTGTTTGTACTCGTTTAGTTTCTTTAGATATTCATGTTCATTGTTAAATTGGATGTTGTTATTAAATTTGGGTGTTCTACCGTTAAAAAGTTCATAGGGTGTTACTTTTATTGAGAAGTGAAAAGCATTGTTATAGGTCAGCATCGTTTCAGATAATATTTCTTCATGGTCAAGTTCAAACTTTTCTTCCTTTCTGTTTGTGAGAACTAGTCTGTAAATTTCCGTCAGGGACGAGTGTAGTCTTTCTATTGGTGAGTTACTACTAGTTTGTTGGAATAAAGTTATATGTAGTTAAATTTCGTATTGGTTGCAAAAATCTTTAAATAGGTTGCAGGTAAATTCCGCGCCCTGGTCGCATACGATTTTGTTTGGGATGCCAAATTCACTCAAAAATTGTTTTAACGCCTTAAGAACCGTTACACTATGTCTGCTTGGGAGGTAGTATGCGGCTATTATTGATTGTGTATATATCTAAATGAAGTGTATGTAATGGTGTAGGGGGTGTTTCGGGGTTTTCGAACTTTACTTTGGGAGGGTGTCTGTCATTATTTAAGCGCGAGGCATTTCTCGCAATGATTAATTGTCTTCGTTATTTTATTCTTTCATATTAGGAAAGTAGTAGTTTCTTTTTAAGTGCAATATGGACTCTGTGGTTGTTGTTTTCGTGATATTATTTTATGACTTTTTCCTGATCCTCTTCTAACCTAATGTCACGTAGAACCTGAGTGCAACGTAATGGTTTGAACATTATGCTTTGAGAAAAGAATTGAATATACTTTTTGTACCTTCTACAAAATATCGTCAGTTGTGTAAATTGCAGAGGCTTTGTTAGGAGGACAGAATTTCTATTATTGCTTCTTCGTTGAATTGGGGTTGCCTAATGACGCGTCTCTGTTTGTTCCTGAAAATAGTTTCTAACATTATTGGAGAGTCCCGCTGTTTTTCCTCTAAGACTGGCTGTATGCTGAAGTCTTTAGGGGTTTCTATGATATATAGAAGCCGTCATCAAGATTTGCTGCTGCCGAATAAATTATTGTACCCTGTACGAAAGCTGCTTCGTTGAGGTTTATTTCCTCTTCGGTTGTAACTTCTTTTATTTCAATTCTGCTCAGGGCATCCGCGTTTGTGTTGATTTTTCGTTTTTTGTATATTATTTCTTAGTCAAATTCCTCTAGCTTAAGTCTCTACCTGATTAAGTTTGAGTATGGCTCTTTTAAACCCATGAGCCAAGTTAATGGTCTGTGGTCTGTTACTATCCAGAATTTACGGACGAAGAGATATGGCCTAAAATGTTTGATTGCCCAAATGATTGCTAGGAGTTCCTTCTCTATAGTGCTATAGTTAGTTTCGTGTTTGTTTAGAGATCGGCTCGCATAGCAAATTGGTATATCGTTACCTAACGGCCCATGTTTCAAATGCTTGAACGTAATCCTCTGACAGGTTGATAGTCTTATCCTTTTTTAGGCAGCTGGTCAGTGGTTTAGTTAATTTTGCAAAATCTTTAATGAATTTCCTATAATATATGTATGTATATACATATTTATATATGTAAGATGGCACCACTGGGCAGCGGCCACGAGTGGCAACACGGTGTAAATGAATCGTCGGTAGCTGAGAACAGAGAGAGTTGAAGTTGGTCTTTTCGCCGAGGAGGTCGCGCCAAGTTTTCTGTCTATGATTATCCAGTTGCTGCATTTTATCAAATAACTCTTTTTAAACTATTACATCAATTATAATTATACTACTTTACACTAATAAAAACCATCAGTTTTTACATATATGGATTTTATATTTCTTTTGTCCGTTTTAATTAAGTGCATATATATTTTTCTTTGTCAATAATTTCCATATGTTCAACTCAGTGGTGGATACTGTTGGTGCGTTGAAAAACGCAACTTTTTCGCAACTTGAGTTTTGTTTTATTTTCTACTCAGTGGTGGTTACTTCTTATGCATTGGAAAGTGCAAGGTTTTCGCGCCTTGAGTTTTATTTTAGTTTTCTACCCAGTGGTGGCTAAATCTTATGCATTGAAAAATGCAAGGTTTTCGCAACTTGAGTTTTATTTTAGTTTTATACTCAGTGGTATTATTGCTTGGAATTAGAACTCAACTCAACTGTTACTGCTGTGCGCCTCGGTTCAAAGGATCGCAACTTCTTCACAGTTTAATTTATTTACAGCTATTTTTGGCTGGAACGCCTCGGACTGAAGATCGCAGCTTTTTAATAGAAGGACTGTTCTACCCTGGAGGGTCCGGCTGTATGGGCTACAGAATCGCAGATTTAAGTTTTATTTATTGATTGTTAGGCTCCTTTTCATGGAGTAACAGTCGTGTGTTTAGTTTTTCGTAGTTTTACATTAATTTATGGTCGGTTCAATTCTTTTTTTACACATTAATATTGGATATTTTACTTTCGGATAATTGCCTCGCTAAGCTTGATTTTCGAAGCAGAGCTGCAGAACAACGCGACAATCGCGCAGAGAAACGTTTGAATGCGATTGAAGCATTAACCGAAGCCGATAACTACAGCGAAAATACCACAGAAGCAGAAATAGGAGACAGCGAAGAGTTCAAGAGAAATTCAGAGGCGTTAACAGCAGTGAAATTTTCATTTTTCATTTCATTTCATTTATTTCATTTCATTTTATTTATTCGAATACACACAAATAAGACCTGGTCTTTTACAGTGCAAATGTATATTAAAACTTAAAAGTATGGGTACAATTTCTTAAAATTAAATTAAAAGTAGAATTAAAGTTAAGGTACATTTAGCTGAAAGGGAAAAGGAATACGTAAAGGGTTGAAAGTAGCACAGATTAGAGGTTAGGATAGAAAGAGAGAGTGAACTGCAAGTCTTAAGCGCCTAGGGCTACATTCCAATTTTAATCCATTTGGTAAAGAGTTCCATAATTTCACAGCTCTAACGAAAAACATTCCTGACGTTACTGAATACTTTGATTGTGGTACAATGAGGTTACATGTGCGACTGGACTGTGCAAACGTTAATTTCGAAAAAAGATATTTCGGACATCGGTTGTAAATTAGCCTATGAAGAAGTAGTACTGAACGACGGTCAAAAAATTGTGATAAGCCACCATCAAGAATTTTAGTTGAGAACTCCGATATGTGGTAAAACTTTCGCTTTAAATATACAGGGTGCTTCAAAAAAATGTATACACACTTTGAACTTCCATATAAAATTTATTTACCGTTCTACAAAGTTAAATTTCAGGAAAATAGAAAGCTGAAAGTCCAATGTAAATGAAACATAAATAACAAATGTTAATACTGTTCAAATTGGTGACCTGCAGCATCAATACAATTCTGAGTACGAGTCACCACTGATTCTGTACATCGTATCAAAACGTCCAAACGTCGTGCAAACCTCAAATATATATCTATCTATCTATATCCGTTGGAATAATTAGGAAGATGTAACCTCCTGCTTATTGACCAGGTCTTCGGTATTTGGTAGAAAATGCCGGTTTTTATTGTATTCACCACAAAATTACTCGTTATATAATAAAAACAGGTCTTTCCAATTTGAACTACAATATAAAGTGATTTATTAATATTAATTAGTTTACAAAGAGACCTATGAATTTAATAAATGTGCTGACTAATATAATTGTGAATATATCGACCTAATTGCTAAAAAGAGTTACATTGACAAAAAAAATACTTAAACTAACTTATTCTACCAGCTGCTTCTGCTGTGTCTGCAGTCTGCTGTCTTCTTAAAGTAATGTTGTTGTTGTTGTCTCATTGCACTTGTCGTTGTTGTCGTTCGCTGGTGCAATGAACCGGCCGGTTGGCTACTGACTTCAGTTTAGCTGTGCCACACTGGTTGGGTCGGCATTCTGGGTGGTTTGTCAGGTGGTGGTAGCGTGTGTGACTTCACCTCTGTAGGTGGGACGTAACTACTCCCCCGTTGTGTAGAGCGAGGGCTACAATGATGTCATTGTGGTCGGAGTGATACCAAGCTGTCGGTGGTGGCTGACTTCATTGTTGATCCTCTGGATTATTTTCTTTTTTGGGAGAGCTGCTACTGCCATGATGATTATCAGTATGCCGGCTGTGGTGTAAGCTTGCGTCATTTTCGTCGCCGTCTTCTCGAATTGCATATTCTGTCGTAGCATCACATGGTCTTCGTTGAGCCTTTACAGAGTTAATTTTTTGCTTGTATATTTGGCTTCAATTCTGACCGGTGGAAGGGGAACGGAGATCGGCTCTTCGTTGAATGCGATTGGGACATCGTAGTATGTGATATCGTTGATTTCAATTTGGCATTTGCTGTGGTAGATTACTGCTGTACCTTTAATTATGTAGGTGGTGTGGTTCTGCAACTAGACTTGATTAGTATTTGTTGTGCATTGAAAATGGCAATATAATTGTTTTCCGGTTGGAGGATTGATTCTATGTGGCCGACATCGTTGAGGTGGCATTCTGCGGGCTGATTCTGCATAAATTTGCCAATACAGGTAGAGTTCTGTGTTGCTTCTTCGTACGCTGGTTCGTTGCAGAGGAATGTCTTTTCTACTAAGGGGCATGGCTTATCGAAATATTGAATGGTACGGTCGTTATACGATATATAAGGGTTTGTTATGAATTGTTTTGTGCCGTTGATTGGAGGAGTTCTGATGTAGTAGAATGTGCAAATGTGAGAGTGTATTATAGGTATTTGAATGTTGAATATTATGTTTGTGTTGTTGTAGTATGCTTGTAAGTTTAAAATTTCGTAAATATGTTTTTCAGATTGGGTTTCTATTAATTGATTTGCAAAATGTTCGCGAATTTTTCCCAATTCTTTTGGGCTCAAAATCTGTTTAGGTATTATATTTAATTTAGCTAGTATTATGTCTTCCGAAGTGTCTGTCAAGTGGGTGGTAAGAAGCTCTATGTTGTAATTAATTTGGTTGAGGTCTTGAGCTTCTATTATTAGTTCCCTATCTTCTTTGATTTGGTTTCCTGTACCTCCGAAATAGTTCAGTATTGTGTCTTGCTCCGTGTTTATGTGTGAAGTTATATTTCTAAATCTTTCTATCAATTGATGGTTCAATGTCGACTGTTTAGAGAGTGCATTTTCCACTTTTGCTTGTTTGCGCTGTAATTCATATTTCCATATATCCAGTTATAAATTTAGCTGGGTGCCAATTCCGTTGAAAAGTCCTCTTTTATGTCTTATTGTCGGTGTGAGTTTTTTGTGTTTCAACTCTTCGAGTTCTGATTGTGTGATTGCTATAATATTAGAAAGTGTTGTGTATTTACTAAATGTGTCATGTGTTAGTGAAATTCTTGTAATGCTTTCGTCGTAGTCCTCTAAATTTACTATGTGTATTAAGTTTTTATGTCCTAGTATTGTTTTTGTTGTGCCCAGTTTGATGGGGATACTTCCTTGTTGTTCTGTTAATTTGTGTATATCAAATATTTGGGATTTTGCCACAATTAGCCAAAGGGGAAAAACTTATGTTAATTTGCTGAAGCTAAAGGAAATGTCTAATTCTTAATAATAATTTGATAAATTGTTTTATTATGTCAATGTCCACCTACGGATTCTTGCTTTATGACGCTTCTTATTATTTAGCGTAAGTACTGTATTTTTCCTATTCGACTTGATTTTTTGAGTAGTGAATCTAGCAGTTATCTTGTTCCTTCTGCATTCCTTCCTAAGAATTGTGGTATAAATTTTGTATTCTATAGGGTTTTCTCTGTTTTCGTTTATCTTGTCGATTCTTTTGATCATGTTTGTCGATAGCTTTTCCTGAATCAAAGGGTACAGGATTTGTTTGTACTCATTTAGTTTCTTTAGATATTCATGTTCATTGTTAAATTTGATGTCGTTATTAAATTTGGGTGTTCTACCGTTAAAAAGTTCATAGGGTGTTACTTTTATTGAGAAGTGAAATGCATTGTTATAGGTCAGCATCGTTTCAGATAATATTTCTTCATGGTCAAGTTCAAACTTTTCTTCCTTTCTGTTTGTGAGAACTAGTCTGTAAATTTCCGTCAGGGACGAGTGTAGTCTTTCTACTGGTGAGTTACTACTAGTTTGTTGGAATAAAGTTATACATATGTAGTTAAATTTCGTATTGGTTGCAAAAATCTTTAAATAGGTTGCAGGTAAATTCCGCGCCCTGGTCGCATACGATTTTGTTTGGGATGCCAAATTCACTCAAAAATTGTTTTAACGCCTTAAGAACCGTTACACTATGTCTGCTTGGGAGGTAGTATGCGGCTATTATTGATTGTGTATATATCTAAATGAAGTGTATGTAATGGTGTAGGGGGTGTTTCGGGTTTTTCGAACTTTACTTTGGGAGGGTGTCTGTCATTATTTAAGCGCGAGGCATTTCTCGCAATGATTAATTGTCTTCGTTATTTTATTCTTTCATATTAGGAAAGCAGTAGTTTCTTTTTAAGTGCAATATGGACTCTGTGGTTGTTGTTTTCGTGATATTATTTTATGACTTTTTCCTGATCCTCTTCTAACCTAATGTGTTGAACATTATGCTTTGAGAAAAGAATTGAATAATTGAAAATTGCAGAGGCTTTGTTAGGAGGACAGAATTTCTATTATTGCTTCTTCGTTGAATTGGGGTTGCCTAATGACGCGTCTCTGTTTGTTCCTGAAAATAGTTTCTAACATTATTGGAGAGTCCCGCTGTTTTTCCTCTAAGACTAGTTGTATGCTGAAGTCTTTAGGGGTTTCTATGATATATAGAAGCCGTCATCAAGATTTGCTGCTGCCGAATAAATTATTGTGCCCTGTACGAAAGCTGCTTCGTTGAGGTTTATTTCCTCTTCGGTTGTAACTTCTTTTATTTCAATTCTGCTCAGGGCATCCGCGTTTGTGTTGATTTTTCGTTTTTTGTATATTATTTCTTAGTCAAATTCCTCTAGCTTAAGTCTCCACCTGATTAAGTTTGAGTTTGGCTCTTTTAAACCCATGAGCCAAGTTAATGGTCTGTGGTCTGTTACTATCCAGAATTTACGGACGAAGAGATATGGCCTAAAATGTATGATTGCCCAAATGATTGCTAGGAGTTCCTTCTCTATAGTGCTATAGTTAGTTTCATGTTTGTTTAGAGATCGGCTCGCATAGCAAATTGGTTTATCGTTACCTAACGGCCCATGTTTCAAATGCTTGAACGTAATCCTCTGACAGGTTGATAGTCTTATCCTTTTTTAGGCAGCTGGTCAGTGGTTTAGTTAATATTGCAAAATCTTTAATGAATTTCCTATAATATATGTATGTATATACATATATATATATGCAAGATGGCACCACTGGGCAGCGGCCACGAGTGGCAACACGGTGTAAATGAATCGTCGGTAGCTGAGAACAGAGAGAGTTGAAGTTGGTCTTTTCGCCGAGGAGGTCGCGCCAAGTTTTCTGTCTATGATTATCCAGTTGCTGCATTTTATCAAATAACTCTTTTTAAACTATTACATCAATTATAATTATACTACTTTACACTAATAAAAACCATCAGTTTTTACATATATGGATTTTATATTTCTTTTGTCCGTTTTAATTAAGTGCATATATATTTTTCTTTGTCAATAATTTCCATATGTTCAACTCAGTGGTGGATACTGTTGGTGCGTTGAAAAACGCAACTTTTTCGCAACTTGAGTTTTGTTTTATTTTCTACTCAGTGGTGGTTACTTCTTATGCATTGGAAAGTGCAAGGTTTTCGCGCCTTGAGTTTTATTTTAGTTTTCTACCCAGTGGTGGCTAAATCTTATGCATTGAAAAATGCAAGGTTTTCGCAATTGAGTTTTATTTTAGTTTTATACTCAGTGGTATTATTGCTTGGAATTAGAACTCAACTCAACTGTTACTGCTGTGCGCCTCGGTTCAAAGGATCGCAACTTCTTCACAGTTTAATTTATTTACAGCTATTTTTGGCTGGAACGCCTCGGACTGAAGATCGCAGCTTTTTAATAGAAGGACTGTTCTACCCTGGAGGGTCCGGCTGTATGGGCTACAGAATCGCAGATTTAAGTTTTATTTATTGATTGTTAGGCTCCTTTTCATGGAGTAACAGTCGTGTGTTTAGTTTTTCATAGTTTTACATTAATTTATGGTCGGTTCAATTCTTTTTTTACACATTAATATTGGATATTTTACTTTCGGATAATTGCCTCGCTAAGCTTGATTTTCGAAGCAGAGCTGCAGAACAACGCGACAATCGCGCAGAGAAACGTTTGAATGCGATTGAAGCATTAACCGAAGCCGATAACTACAGCGAAAATACCACAGAAGCAGAAATAGGAGACAGCGAAGAGTTCAAGAGAAATTCAGAGGCGTTAACAGCAGTGAAATTTTCATTTTTCATTTCATTTCATTTATTTCATTTCATTTTATTTATTCGAATACACACAAATAAGACCTGGTCTTTTACAGTGCAAATGTATATTAAAACTTAAAAGTATGGGTACAATTTCTTAAAATTAAATTAAAAGTAGAATTAAAGTTAAGGTACATTTAGCTGAAAGGGAAAAGGAATACGTAAAGGGTTGAAAGTAGCACAGATTAGAGGTTAGGATAGAAAGAGAGAGTGAACTGCAAGTCTGAAGCGCCTAGGGCTACATTCCAATTTTAATCCATTTGGTAAAGAGTTCCATAATTTCACAGCTCTAACGAAAAACATCCTGACGTTACTGAATACTTTGATTGTGGTACAATGAGGTTACATGTGCGACTGGACTGTGCAAACGTTAATTTCGAAAAAAGATATTTCGGACATCGGTTGTAAATTAGCCTATGAAGAAGTAGTACTGAACGACGGTCAAAAAATTGTGATAAGCCACCATCAAGAATTTTAGTTGGGAACTCCGATATGTGGTAAAACTTTCGCTTTAAATATACAGGGTGCTTCAAAAAAATGTATACACACTTTGAACTTCCATAGAAAATTTATTTACCGTTCTACAAAGTTAAATTTCAGGAAAATAGAAAGCTGAAAGTCCAATGTAAATGAAACATAAATAACAAATGTTAATACTGTTCAAATTGGTGACCTGCAGCATCAATACAATTCTGAGTACAAGTCACCACTGATTCTGTACATCGTATCGTTTGTACACCTCATCTTTTACTGTGCCCCACAAGAAGAAATCCAGTGGTGTAAGGTCTGGAGAGCGTGCTGGAAACTCGATTGGACTCGATTGAGATTCAAGCAGTGTGTAGAGAAATCTCATTGGACGTTTTGATACGATGTACAGAATCAGTGGTGACTCGTACTCAGAATTGTATTGATGCTGCAGGTCACCAATTTGAAAAGTATTAACATTTGTTATTTATGTTTCATTTACATTGGACTTTCAGCTTTCTATTTTCCTGAAATTTAACTTTGTAGAACGGTAAATAAATTTTCTATGGAAGTTCAAAGTGTGTATACATTTTTTTGAAGCACCCTGTATATATCTAGCAGCACTATTAATAACCAATTGTAATTTATACATGGAAGCTTTGTCTAAATAACTATAAACTAATTCTTGGTAGGATATTAAAGGGACTATTAATGTTTTTACAAGTTTAAGTTTAGTAGTTTGCGGAATATATGCCGCAGTTCTCCATAGCCGCCTCAACACATAGTATGACTTGCTTACAGATGTATTGACATGGTCTACACATGTAAGACTCCCATTAAGTTTAAAGCCAAGGGTTTTAACCACATTCTCGTATTTTATGACACAATCATTTAACACTATTTTCGTCACATCTTCGAGATTATACTGCACATGAGATAAGGCTATAGCTTGCGTTTTAGATGCATTGAGGTTAAGCATATTTCGCTTTGACCATTCAGAGATCGAATCTAGGTCCTCATTAATCCTGATGATTAAAATGTAGAATTAAGATGTTTGGCGTAAATGCATATTTCTCTATACTACCAAATATAACAACATTTGACGGCATAATTGAACTCGATTTGCTCAACTCAGACACGGGTACAATAAGGCACGATTCTGGAACCGAGAATCTTTTGTTCCATGAATGTAAAAATAAAATAAGAAGCGATGAAATTCCATCTTCCGTTCGTGAGCAATTTTGTGAAATTGTTAAAAGTAGAAATAAGGCGTTTGCTGACCCTAACAAGTCACTACCCTTTAATACTAATATAATTGGTACAATTAGAACAAAAACCGAAGAACCGGTTTACTCGAGACTTTACCCATATCCTATGGGTGTAGCCGACTTTGTAAACAAAGAAGTGGCTGAACTTCTCGTCAATGGTATTATTCGACCTTCAAGGTCACCTTGCAATTTGGGTCGTTGATAAGAAGGGAGTAGATCAGACGGGAAATAAGAAAAAACGTCTCGTGATTGATTTCAGGTCAGCCCTCAGGTGAATGAGGTCACAATTGAAGATAAATACCCTATGCCAAACGCAATGGTAATCTTGGCAAACTTAAGAGGTGCATAATATTTTACCACCCTTGAGTTAACAGAAAGATATAGGGAGAAACCCGCTTTCTCTGTTAACAACGGTAAATATGAATTCTGTCGTTTACCTTTTGGGCTAAGAAACGCCCCAAGTATCTTTCAGAGAGCAATCGACGATGTTCTCAGGGAAAAAATTGGCAAAACCAGCCACGTTTATGTTGACGACGTAATTATCAATTCAAAAACGGCAGAAGACCATTTGAAAGATATCGAATTGGTGTAACGAAGTCTCTATGAAGCAAATATGAGAGTATCCGCTTAAAAATCAAAATTTTTTAAAACCTAAGTAGAGTACATAGGATTCGTTGTCTCAAGGGGAGGTTTAAAAACAAGACTCCTTCCTTGGTTTGGCTAGCTACTATAGGTGTTTCATTAAGGATTTTGCCAGCATAGTAAAATCTCTGACCGACATTCTAAAAGGAGAAAATGGCTAAGTAAATGCCACTCAGTCCAAAAAAATTAAAAGTCAATTAACACCAGAAGGTGTAGATGCATTTAACGAACTTAGCGAAATTCTGGCATCAGAAGATGATACATTAGCATATCCTGACTTCTCTAAACCATTTGACTTAACAACAGATGCGTTAGGCAGCCCTAGGTAAGTTGAACCTAGCGAACCCAATAATATTAGATAATAGTGATATCAATAGCGTTATCAATGAGCACTCGGCTAACGTAACTATAATAGAAATAATAGGAATGTCTAGCGTTAAGACTTAACAAAATAAGAATAATTTGTACTTTGTAGTTAAGTATCCAATTCCTGAAACTGTTTGTAAGAAATATAGTTTATTCGCCGTGCCTCACGAAGGACGAGTCTTACACTTTGGGGATGCTAATACCGTTGCTGAGTGTGGAAACGAAACGTACGCCGTTAAATGCGAAAAATCAGCATTCGAGACTTTCTGCAAGAAGCAAAAAACCCCTACTTGCGGTCAGCAACTATTCACAGGTGCTGTGCCAGATTGTTCAACTACTACCAATTATGATACGGGCATCAAAGACATCGACGATGGCATTGTCATTATCAACAATGTCACAGCAAAGATAGAGGTTGAAAAAGGAAACAGTGAAGTCGTCAGCGGTACTTACCTTTTAACCTTCGACGGGTAGTAATAGTAAATGGGACTGAGTATCAGAACCGAAATCATACTCCTACTCGTAGTCCCGGTACTCCAACAGCTCAAAGGGTCAATCTTTTAGGACATATAGAGACAATGAGTCTGAACTATCTTCATGAAATGAATGCGGAAAATATTAAGCATATTGGCGCCCTTCGAGGAGATGTCAACGCAAAAACAGTGGTTTTTATGGTAGCGATAGCATCGATCTTTATCCTACTGTTCTTGCGACTTGCTCTAAGCAAATACAAAAAGCACACCGCAAAAAGGGCAATAGATGTCTTAGTAAGAGCGGTCACCGAGAGAATCGTGGACGATTCCCACTTAGGAAGGGAGGAGTTAACTCGAAACGTAAGCCACCGAAATATCAAGTCTGCATTGTCTGTCTAACATCCGTTCAGGGCAATACTGAACATTAACACCACTCCATTCCACAAACAATAACAAACGCTACACACAAGCTATCATAGTCGTGGGATCCGCTGACGCAGCACAAACACAGCAAGCTGCTGACCGGCAGTGACAAACAACGACTTACACTGCACACAAGTCGTCGTAGTCGAGGGATCCGCTGTCACAGCACCTTGCGGACAGGTAACAACTGTAGCGGCGACAACGAACAGCGGCAGCAACGAGCAAATTCATAAGCTGCGCACGCTAAGCATAGCAACGACAGCGACGACAGCAGCGGCGGTGAGGACGGCTAAGGCTTAGAGTTAAGAATAAGAATGTTATAGCAGTTAGTTCTGATCGAGCCTGAATAAAAGACACAAGTGCATAAAAATAATTTGTACGCTCGTTGCCACCAACTACCATATTAGATTAGCTAAAGGAGTTGAGATTAGACGAGGTACTGTAAGGAACAGAGAGCACAATGGATTTTTAAAGTCGAAGTGCAAACCTCAAATATATATCTATCTATCTATATCCGTTGGAATAATTAGGAAGATGTAACCTCCTGCTTATTGACCAGGTCTTCGGTCTTTGGTAGAAAATGCCGGGTTTTATTGTATTCACCACAAAATTACTCGTTATATAATAAAAACAGGTCTTTCCAATTTGAACTACAATATAAAGTGATTTATTAATATTAATTAGTTTACAAAGAGACCTATGAATTTAATAAATGTGCTGACTAATATAATTGTGAATATATCGACCTAATTGCTAAAAAGAGTTACATTGACAAAAAAAAATACTTAAACTAACTTATTCTACCAGCTGCTTCTGCTGTGTCTGCAGTCTGCTGTCTTCTTAAAGTAATGTTGTTGTTGTTGTCTCATTGCACTTGTCGTTGTTGTCGTTCGCTGGTGCAATGTACCGGCCGGTTGGCTATTGACTTCAATTTAGCTGTGCCACACTGGTTGGGTCGGCATTCTGGGTGGTTTGTCAGGTGGTGGTAGCGTGTGTGACTTCACCTCTGTAGGTGGGACGTAACTACTCCCCCGTTGTGTAGAGCGAGGGCTACAATGATGTCATTGTGGTCGGAGTGATACCAAGCTGTCGGTGGTGGCTGACTTCATTGTTGATCCTCTGGATTATTTTCTTTTTTGGGAGAGCTCCTACTGCCATGATGATTATCAGTATGCCGGCTGTGGTGTAAGCTTGCGTCATTTTCGTCGCTGTCTTCTCGAATTGCATATTCTGTCGTAGCATCACATGGTCTTCGTTGAGCCTTCACAGAGTTAATTTTTTGCTTGTAGATTTGGCTTCAATTCTGACCGTTGGAAGGGGAACGGAGATCGGCTCTTCGTTGAATGCGATTGGGACATCGTAGTATGTGATATCGTTGATTTCAATTTGGCATTTGCTGTGGTAGATTACTGCTGTACCTTTAATTATGTAGGTGGTGTGGTTCTGCAACTAGACTTGATTAGTATTTGTTGTGCATTGAAAATGGCAATATAATTGTTTTCCGGTTGGAGGATTGATTCTATGTGGCCGACATCGTTGAGGTGGCATTCTGCGGGCTGATTCTGCATAAATTTGCCAATACAGGTAGAGTTCTGTGTTGCTTCTTCGTACGCTGGTTCGTTGCAGAGGAATGTCTTTTCTACTAAGGGGCATGGCTTATCGAAATATTGAATGGTACGGTCGTTATACGATATATAAGGGTTTGTTATGAATTGTTTTGTGCCGTTGATTGGAGGAGTTCTGATGTAGTAGAATGTGCAAATGTGAGAGTGTATTATAGGTATTTGAATGTTGAATATTATGTTTGTGTTGTTGTAGTATGCTTGTAAGTTTAAAATTTCGTAAATATGTTTTTCAGATTGGGTTTCTATTAATTGATTTGCAAAATGTTCGCGAATTTTTCCTAATTCTTTTGGGCTCAAAATCTGTTTAGGTATTATATTTAATTTAGCTAGTATTATGTCTTCCGAAGTGTCTGTCAAGTGGGTGGTAAGAAGCTCTATGTTGTAATTAATTTGGTTTAGGTCTTGAGCTTCTATTATTAGTTCCCTATCTTCTTTGATTTGGTTTCCTGTACCTCCGAAATAGTTCAGTATTGTGTCTTGCTCCGTGTTTATGTGTGAAGTTATATTTCTAAATCTTTCTATCAATTAATGGTTCAATGTCGACTGTTTAGAGAGTGCATTTTCCACTTTTGCTTGTTTGCGCTGTAATTCATATTTCCATATATCCAGTTATAAATTTAGCTGGGTGCCAATTCCGTTGAAAACTCCTCTTTTATGTCTTATTGTCAGTGTGAGTTTTTTGTGTTTCAACTCTTCGAGTTCTGATTGTGTGATTGCTATAATATTAGAAAGTGTTGTGTATTTACTAAATGTGTCATGTGTTAGTGAAATTCTTGTAATGCTTTCGTCGTAGTCCTCTAAATTTACTATGTGTATTAAGTTTTTATGTCCTAGTATTGTTTTTGTTGTGCCCAGTTTGATGGGGATAATTCCTTGTTGTTCTGTTAATTTGTGTATATCAAATATTTGGGATTTTGCCACAATTAGCCAAAGGGGCAAAACTTATGTTAATTTGCTGAAGCTAAAGGAAATGTCTAATTCTTAATAATAATTTGATAAATTGTTTTATTATGTCAATGTCCACCTACGGATTCTTGCTTTATGACGCTTCTTATTTTTTAGCGTAAGTACTGTATTTTTCCTATTCGACTTGATTTTTTGAGTAGTGAACCTAGCAGTTATCTTGTTCCTTCTGCATTCCTTCCTAAGAATTGTGGTATAAATTTTGTATTCTATAGGGTTTTCTCTGTTTTCGTTTATCTTGTCGATTCTTTTGATCATGCTTGTCGATAGCTTTTCCTGAATCAAAGGGTACAGGATTTGTTTGTACTCGTTTAGTTTCATTAGATATTCATGTTCATTGTTAAATTTGATGTCGTTATTAAATTTGGGTGTTCTACCGTTAAAAAGTTCATAGGGTGTTACTTTTATTGAGAAGTGAAAAGCATTGTTATAGGTCAGCATCGTTTCAGATAATATTTCTTCATGGTCAAGTTCAAACTTTTCTTCCTTTCTGTTTGTGAGAACTAGTCTGTAAATTTCCGTCAGGGACGAGTGTAGTCTTTCTACTGGTGAGTTACTACTAGTTTGTTGGAATAAAGTTATATGTAGTTAAATTTCGTATTGGTTGCAAAAATCTTTAAATAGGTTGCAGGTAAATTCCGCGCCCTGGTCGCATACGATTTTGTTTGGGATGCCAAATTCACTCAAAAATTGTTTTAACGCCTTAAGAACCGTTACACTATGTCTGCTTGGGAGGTAGTATGCGGCTATTATTGATTGTGTATATATCTAAATGAAGTGTATGTAATGGTGTAGGGGGTGTTTCGGGTGTTTCGGGTTTTTCGAACTTTACTTTGGGAGGGTGTCTGTCATTATTTAAGCGCGAGGCATTTCTCGCAATGATAAATTGTCTTCGTTATTTTATTCTTTCATATTAGGAAAGTAGTAGTTTCTTTTTAAGTGCAATATGGACTCTGTGGTTGTTGTTTTCGTGATATTATTTTATGACTTTTTCCTGATCCTCTTCTAACCTAATGTCACGTAGAACCTGAGTGCAACGTAATAGTTTGAACATTATGCTTTGAGAAAAGAATTGAATATACTTTTTGTACCTTCTACAAAATATCGTCAGTTGTGTAAATTGCAGAGGCTTTGTTAGGAGGACAGAATTTCTATTATTGCTTCTTCGTTGAATTGGGGTTGCCTAATGACGCGTCTCTGTTTGTTCCTGAAAATAGTTTCTAACATTATTGGAGAGTCCCGCTGTTTTTCCTCTAAGACTGGCTGTATGCTGAAGTCTTTAGGGGTTTCTATGATATATAGAAGCCGTCATCAAGATTTGCTGCTGCCGAATAAATTATTGTACCCTGTACGAAAGCTGCTTCGTTGAGGTTTATTTCCTCTTCGGTTGTAACTTCTTTTATTTCAATTCTGCTCAGGGCATCCGCGTTTGTGTTGATTTTTCGTTTTTTGTATATTATTTCTTAGTCAAATTCCTCTAGCTTAAGTCTCTACCTGATTAAGTTTGAGTTTGGCTCTTTTAAACCCATGAGCCAAGTTAATGGTCTGTGGTCTGTTACTATCCAGAATTTACGGACGAAGAGATATGGCCTAAAATGTTTGATTGCCCAAATGATTGCTAGGAGTTCCTTCTCTATAGTGCTATAGTTAGTTTCGTGTTTGTTTAGAGATCGGCTCGCATAGCAAATTGGTTTATCGTTACCTAACGGCCCATGTTTCAAATGCTTGAACGTAATCCTCTGACAGGTTGATAGTCTTATCCTTTTTTAGGCAGCTGGTCAGTGGTTTAGTTAATTTTACAAAATCTTTAATGAATTTCCTATAATATATGTATGTATATACATATTTATATATGTAAGATGGCACCACTGGGCAGCGGCCACGAGTGGCAACACGGTGTAAATGAATCGTCGGTAGCTGAGAACAGAGAGAGTTGAAGTTGGTCTTTTCGCCGAGGAGGTCGCGCCAAGTTTTCTGTCTATGATTATCCAGTTGCTGCATTTTATCAAATAACTCTTTTTAAACTATTACATCAATTATAATTATACTACTTTACACTAATAAAAACCATCAGTTTTTACATATATGTATTTTATATTTTTTTTGTCCGTTTTAATTAAGTGCATATATATTTTTCTTTTTCAATAATTTCCATATGTTCAACTCAGTGGTGGATACTGTTGGTGCGTTGAAAAACGCAACTTTTTCTCAACTTGAGTTTTGTTTTATTTTCTACTCAGTGGTGGTTACTTCTTATGCATTGGAAAGTGCAAGGTTTTCGCGCCTTGAATTTTATTTTAGTTTTCTACCCAGTGGTGGCTACTTCTTATGCATTGAAAAATGCAAGGTTTTCGCGCCTTGAGTTTTATTTTAGTTTTCTACCCAGTGGTGGCTACTTCTTATGCATTGAAAAATTCAAGGTCTTCGCAACTTGAGTTTTATTTTAGTTTTCTACTCAGTGGTATTATTGCTTGGAATTAGAACTCAACTCAACTGTTACTGCTGTGCGCCTCGGTTCAAAGGATCGCAACTTCTTCACAGTTTAATTTATTTACAGCTATTTTTGGCTGGAACGCCTCGGACTGAAGATCGCAGCTTTTTAATAGAAGGACTCTTCTACCCTGGAGGGTCCGGCTGTATGGGCTACAGAATCGCAGATTTAAGTTTTATTTATTGATTGTTAGGCTCCTTTTCATGGAGTAACAGTCGTGTGTTTAGTTTTTCATAGTTTTACATTAATTTATGGCCGGTTCAATTCTTTTTTTACACATTAATATTGGATATTTTACTTTCGGATAATTGCCTCGCTAAGCTTGATTTTCGAAGCAGAGCTGCAGAACAACGCGACAATCGCAGAGAAACGTTTGAATGCGATTGAAGCATTAACCGAAGCCGATAACTACAGCGAAAATACCACAGAAGCAGAAATAGGAGACAGCGAAGAGTTCAAGAGAAATTCAGAGGCGTTAACAGCAGTGAAATTTTCATTTTTCATTTCATTTCATTTATTTCATTTCATTTTATTTATTCGAATACACACAAATAAGACCTGGTCTTTTACAGTGCAAATGTATATTAAAACTTAAAAGTATGGGTACAATTTCTTAAAATTAAATTAAAAGTAGAATTAAAGTTAAGGTACATTTAGCTGAAAGGGAAAAGGAATACGTAAAGGGTTGAAAGTAGCACAGATTAGAGGTTAGGATAGAAAGAGAGAGTGAACTGCAAGTCTGAAGCGCCTAGGGCTACATTCCAATTTTAATCCATTTGGTAAAGAGTTCCATAATTTCACAGCTCTAACGAAAAACATTCCTGACGTTACTGAATACTTTGATTGTGGTACAATGAGCTTACATGTGCGACTGGACTGTGCAAACGTTAATTTCGAAAAAAGATATTTCGGACATCGGTTGTAAATTAGCCTATGAAGAAGTAGTACTGAACGACGGTCAAAAAATTGTGATAAGCCACCATCAAGAATTTTAGTTGAGAACTCCGATATGTGGTAAAACTTTCGCTTTAAATATATATATCTAGCAGCACTATTAATAACCAATTGTAATTTATACATGGAAGCTTTGTCTAAATAACTATAAACTAATTCTTGGTAGGATATTAAAGGGACTATTAATGTTTTTACAAGTTTAAGTTTAGTAGTTTGCGGAATATATGCCGCAGTTCTCCATAGCCGCCTCAACACATAGTATGACTTGCTTACAGATGTATTGACATGGTCTACACATGTAAGACTCCCATTAAGTTTAAAGCCAAGGGTTTTAACAACATTCTCGTATTTTATGACACAATCATTTAACACTATTGGCGACACATCTTCGAGATTATACTGCACATGAGATAAGGCTATAGCTTGCGTTTTAGATGCATTGAGGTTACGCATATTTCGCTTTGACCATTCAGAGATCGAATCTAGGTCCTCATTAATCCTGATGATTAAGTCCTCCGATAGACCTATAGGCGCGGATAAGTATATTTGTGCGTCATCTGCATATAGATGAATATTAACATCTTTACAACATTTTACTATATCATTAATATACAAACAAAATAAAATTGGCCCAAGGATAGAACCCTGTGGAACACCAGATGTTATTGTCGATAGGTCAGAGCAGGATCCTTTGGACAATACTCTCTGCCTTCTATTTGTTAGGTAACATTTCATTAATTTTTGTGCATGGCTGCTGAAGCCGAAATATTTTTCGAGCTTGGCTAGTAAAATATTGTGACACACAGTATCGAACGCTTTCGAAAAATCTAATAAAGTAAGGATTGTGAGATGCCCTTTATCAAAGTTTGACCTTATATCCTCAAGAACTTTAAACATGGCAGTAGCGCAGCTATGCCCCTGCCGAACCCCTGATTGGTATTCAGAAATTAAGCACTTTTCAGTCATATAACTCATTATCTGGTTTAAAAGTAGTTTTTCAAAGACTTTCGACAATGACGACAGAATGCTTATAGGACGATAGTCTGAAGGTAACATTGCATTGCATTTTTTGCAACAGGTATTATATTGGCTATTTTCCAACTATCAGGAAACGTTAGCGATCTTATTGAGAAATTGATAATATGAGTCAAAGGTGCAATAATATATGGCAAAAGTATTTTAATAAATTTTAAGCTGATTTTATCATCACCTATTGCATTAGATTTAATAGATAAAATACATGGTATCACGTCCGACTACGTCACATGACAAAAATCAAATTTACTGCCCTTATCACACAAAGAATTACTGTCAGGCTCAAAAGCTTCATTTTCGGGAGTTGTTCGAGTATAAAAAAACTCTTTCATGTCATCTACGTCAAATTTGCATTCAGCCGTTGAGCTAGATTTCACCCCAAGGTATTTTAAATTGCTCCATAGCACCTTAGGAGGAAGACCGCAATCGAGTTTGCTCTGGAAGTAGTTTCTCTTGGCCTGTCGCAGTATAAAAGTGGCTCTATTACGCAACACTTTGAAAGCCATCCCATTTTCATTGCATATATTATTTTTCCAGAACAAATAACTTTTATTGCGATCCCTTATTGCATTAAGCACCTCCCTAGTGAACCACGATTGCTTATTTTTGTTAACTTTACGTTTTCGTAAAGGTACATATTTTTCAAATAAATAATTAACAAGATTGGTAAAATGTTGCACCTTTTTATTAACATCACCCAAATACCAGCCACCATTCCATGGAAGAGAGAGAGAGAATTGGCAACTAACGGAGGTGGCGGCGATTTCAGCGAATTGCTCAGAGCGTTAACTCAAAGTATCGAGCAAAGCAGCAGAAATAACGTAACAGTGGATAGTTTTGCGAAAGTAGTGCCAGAGTATGATGGCACATCAATACCCGTGCGTCAATGGCTCAACAATTCCAACGAAAATGCAGAGGCATACGGATTAAGCGCAAAACAGAAGTATGTGAATGCGCGCAATAAGATGAAAGGGACGGCAAAATTGTTGTTGGAAACAGTGACGGTGTCAACCTACGAATCGTTATGCGAAATCTTAATAGAAGAATTTGACAGAAAGCTGAGCAGCAACGAAGTGCACAAAATGCTGAGAGAAAGACAAAAGAAGCAATCGGAGAATTTCCACGAATACGTTTTGAATATGCGAAAAATTGCTGCTTTGGGGAGTGTTGATGACGAATCGGTGATAAGATATATCACCGATGGCTTGCATTTGCGTGATGATTTAAAATATCCACTATACAGTGCATCTACGTTTAGGGAATTGGTTAAACGGTTCGAATTAGTAGAGTCGTTGGGGAAAAGCAGCACATCAAGTAAACGTCAACCGGCAGCACAATACGAAACGGGCAAAAAATATCAAATTGAAAAAGCGCATGCAGTAAAACACTGCTTCAATTGCGGCTCGGCACAGCACAAGCGAGCTGATTGTAAAGAACCGACCAAGTGCTTTAAATGTAATGGGTCGGGGCACATGGCAAAAGATTGTGCAGAAGCTAAGAAGAACATTAATGTGGTAAGCCAAAATCGAACTAAACTTATGAAAATAAATGAGAAGAACATTTCATGCCTTGCTGATACTGGGGCTGATGCGTCGCGAATGCGCAAGAGCAAATATGAAGAACGGTTTAGCGAATGCACAATGCATAAAATTTATGCAAAGCTATACGGGTTGGGGAATGTTGCGACGTCAGTCATGGGCAAATTTGAGGCGCAGGTTAAAGTAGATGGCCTGAGAGTACGACACACATTTCTAGTAGTTCCTGATGCAAAGATGAATGTAGATGCGATTGTGGGATTCCATTTTTTGCAAAAGTTTACGGTCGTTTTGAATGCAGAAGAATATAAATTTATACAATCATCTGAATGTGCAAATGAAGAGCAGTTCCAATACAATATTTATAATGTAGTTGATAATAAGATCGACGTGGCTGTTGATCCGCGATATAAAGCAGTAGTTACGCAGTTAATTGAGAATTATAAACCATTGAATGTCCAGTCGCATTGTCCAGTAAAGCTTAGCATCATACCAAGTGGTAAAGATATTTCATTTTGCGAGAGTCCTAGTCGATTGTCGATGTCACAGCAAGAAGTTGTAAAGAAGCAGGTCGACGAATGGTTAAAGCAAGGCGTAGTGCGTGAGTCCAATTCAGATGTTGTTAGCAAGGTAGGTAGTGTTAGCGAAAAAAAGAACGGTTCGTTCAGGCTATGCGTAGACTTTCGAAAACTAAATTGTTTGGTTTTGAAAGATAGATTTCCTGTGCCTATTATAGACGAAGTTATTGAAAAATTACAGGGGGCAAAATGCTATACCGTCATGGATTTGAAAAATGGTTTCTTTCACGTTGATGTTGAGGAACAAAGCCGCAAATACACTGCGTTTGTGACCAGGGAAGGCCTTTTTGAATTTAATAAAGCACCCTTTGGGTTCTGCAACTCACCAGCGGTGTTCGCACGATTTGTGAAATATGTTTCCAGACAGTTGGTTAATGAAGGCATAAGGGAGATGTACGTGGATGACATCGTGGTGTTCGGCTGAACATTGTTTGGAGAACATGCGAAGAGTATTGGCGCAGGCGCAAAAATTCGGGTTGCAGATGAATTGAGCAAAATGCAAATTTTTAAAGAAGATTGTTTTTCTTGGTCATGAAATCGAAGACGGGTTTGTATGGCCTGGACAAGAAAAATTAAAGCGGTGAAAAATTTTCCTGTACCAAAGAACGTGAGAGGAATGCAAGCTTTTCTCGGGCTGACGGGGTATTTTCGTAGGTTTGTACGGAATTATGCAATACTAGCTAGACCGTTAAGCCAACTCCTTAAAAAATACGTCGTATTCAAGATTGAGGCTGAAGAGTTGCTATCAATTGAAAAATTGAAGTTGGCATTGATACAAGAGCCGGTTTTAAAAATTTTTAATTACATACAATGCAAAGACACAGCTACACGTGGATGCATCCAAGTATCGATTTGGTGCAACACTGTTGCAATTCAATGACGGTAAGTGGCATTCGGTATATTTTTACAGCAGAAACACTACAACGGAAGAGGAAGCGTTGCATAGTTACATTTTAGAAGTAAATTCTGCTTATTTAGCAACAAAGAAGTTGACTCACTATCTGTTAGGTATATCGTTTGATTTGGTAACCGATTGCGCAGCATTCAAGCAGACGGCAAGCAAGAAAGACGTACCTCGGCAAGTCGTTCAATGGCTTATGTACCTGCAGGATTTTTCGGTCAATATTGAACATGGCGCAGGCAGCAGAATGCGGCACGTAGATAGTCTAAGTCGGTACCCCGTTATGGTTATAACGTCAGAGATACATGCACAGTTTCGAAGTGCACAGCAAAAAGATAATCAGTTGGCAGCAGTTACTGAGATCTTAAAACGTAATGGGTATGCAGATTACAAAATTAAAAATAAATTAATTTACAAACAGGATGATGGCCAGGATTTGTTAGCCGTACCTAAAAGTATGGAACTAGAAATCATCAGAAACGCACACAATTTTGGTCACATGGGAGTGCAAAAGACAATGCACGCAATAAAGCAAGAGTATTATATACCGCAGTTGGAGCGAAAATTAAAACAAGTCATTTCAAACTGCATAAATTGCATAACGCATAACCACAAGTTAGGTCGACAGGAAGATTTCTTGCTCTGTGTCGACAAGGGTGACACGCCGCTTTCCACTCTACACGTCGATCATTTAGGACCGTTGGACGTTACATCAAAGTGTTGCAAATATATATTTGCGGCTGTGGATGGCTTTTCCAAATTCATTTGGCTCTACCCGACAAAAACAACTGATTGGTTAGAGGTCTTGAGGCACTTAGAGTCATGGGTAGCGATTTTTGGAAGTCCGGAGCGAATTGTCAGTGATAAGGGCGGAGCGTTAACTTCAAAAGTATTTAAAGAATTTTGCGAAAAGCATAAAATTGAACATGTCGAAACAACAGCCGGGGTGCCAAGGGGTAACGGCCAAATAGAAAGGGTTAACAGAGTCATTCTTTCTGTTTTGGCAAAGGTATCAGCAGCAGAGCCAGCTAAATGTTACAAACACATATCAACGGTGCAGCGAGTAATCACCGCGCATGTACACTCCTCAACGAAGTTCACTCCGTTTGAAGTGTTGTTTGGGGTGAAGATGCGCAATGAGGCAGACACAAATTTACTTAACATTATACAAGAAGAATTCGTGACGGGTTTGCAAGACGAACGCAACAAAATCAGACAAGAGGCCAGAGAACACATACTAAAAGCACAGGAGGCCTACAAGAGGAACTTTGACAAATCACGGAAGGGGCAGCAGTGCTATCATTTGTAGCAGTTTGTAACCGGTAAAAAGTTGGCGAATAAGTACATTGGTCCTTACGAAATCATCAAGGTGAAACAAAATGGAAGATACGACGTGCAAAAAGCTGCTGACTTTCAAGGTCCAAAGCAAACGTCTACAAGCGCAGACAACATGAAGCTTCGGCGGTTCATTCAATGTGATGAAGAGTTTAAAGAAAGTGAAGAAGATGATAATGCGGAATCATCTGGGGCAGATGAGTTACAGGATGGCCGAGTGTAAGATGGTAACACTGGGCAGCGGTCACGAGTGGCAACACGGTGTAATTGAATCGTCGGTAGCTGAGAACAGCGAGAGTTGAAGTTGGTCTTTTCGTCGAGGAGGTCGCGCCAAGTTTTCTGTCTATGATTATCCAGTTGCTGCATTTTATCAAATAACTCTTTTTAAACTATTACATCAATTATAATTATACTACTTTACACTATTAAAAACCTCAGTTTTTACATATATGTATTTTATATTTCTTTTGTCCGTTTTAATTAAGTGCATATATATTTTTCTTTTTCAATAATTTCCATATGTTCAACTCAATGGTGGATACTGTTGGTGCGTTGAAAAACGCAACTTTTTCGCAACTTGAGTTTTGTTTTATTTTCTACTCAGTGGTGGTTACTTCTTATGCATTGGAAAGTGCAAGGTTTTCGCGCCTTGAGTTTTATTTTAGTTTTCTACCCAGTGGTGGCTACTTCTTATGCATTGAAAAATGCAAGGTTTTCGCATCTTGAGTTTTATTTTAGGTTTCTACTCAGTGGTATTATTGCTTGGAATTAGAACTCAACTCAACTGTTACTGCTGTGCGCCTCGGTTCAAAGGATCGCAACTTCTTCACAGTTTAATTTATTTACAGCTATTTTTGGCTGGAGCGCCTCGGACTGAAGATCGCAGCTTTTTAATAGAAGAACTCTTCTACCCTGGAGGCTCCGGCTGTATGGGCTATGGAATCGCAGATTTAAGTTTTATTTATTGATTGTTAGGCTCCTTTTCATAGAGTAACAGTCGTGTGTTTAGTTTTTCATAGTTTTACATTAATTTATGGTTGGTTCAATTCTTTTTTTACACATTAATATTGGATATTTTACTTTCGGATAATTGCCTCGCTAAGCTTGATTTTCGCTCAACCTTTAACGTTATTTTTTCTAGCAAGTTACTGCGCCGATCTACAGTCGACCCCCCTTTTGGATGCACTTGGTAGCGAAAAATTTGAATTATGCTGAAGTTTTATCCTGTTCTTGCACACATTTAATTAATTGTTAATTACACTACTCGACAAATTTTGATCAACTTTAGTCTCCAAGAATAAAATAGTCCTTGCCTAAAGTGAAATTTTCTCCTGATTCCGAATATGACTTCCATTTTCTTGTGGCAGATCTAGTTTCCGAGATATCGGCGAAAATATGAAAATTCCCATTTTTGCAGAACACTACTTCATATAGGTACGGCAAAAATTTGCATTTTTCATTTTTTCGTTTTTAACTGTTGAATTATGCATTATACTAATTCCCATAAAAATTTCTTGCCTTCTTCGCCCTCAAGTATCTTCAGTAGTTTGCCCACTATGCCAAAAAACGTTCAAAAAATGTTGAAAAAAAAACGAAATTTTTTACACAATTTCAGATTTAACCACTTTAAAATCTGAAAAATTCTATTGACGAAAAAAAGTTAGCCCTCCTATGTTGTAGGTAATTTAACTACGAAAATTTTAAGCATACCAGCACAACAATCGGACGTGCCATTGAAACTATAGCCCCGTTAACTTGCAAGCGTCTATCCTACAATTTTAGTATTACTCTGATACAATTGGCGAGACATTTCATTTGGTCACTCTACCTTAGGGTCTAATAAATTTAAAAAGACATCAAGTATTTAATTGTCACTACTGTTTGTTGTAAATTTTGTTTTGCAAATTGTAGTGCAAATTTATACATACTATATCGGTAGATGTGTTTACGAAATGGCTTGTTGCAAAAGAGATTTTAAATGTAAAAATAATCCGGATGATTTTTGCTTTATTTGCGGACATTATATTTTCGGAAACTCAGCTCGGAAAATAACTAATTCTGTCAGAGATGCATACTTTCATTATTTCGGTTTCCGTGTAAAAAATCTCGATAAATCTTGGACACCTAATTTTATTTGCGCCTCCTGTAGATTAACTTTAATGAGATGGGTATCGGGTAAAGGTCATAACATGAAGTTTGGTGTTCCAATGATGTGGACTGAACCCTTTAACCACGACCAGTGCTATTTTTGCGTGATAGACCTTAAAGGTAAAACGAGAAAAAAGAGGAAATTAATAAGTTATCCAAATGTGGCATCAGCTAAAAAACCAAAACTACATGACCATACCTTACCCATACCTAGACCGCCTATAAGTTTTGAAGCCTCAAGCGAAAGTGACTCCGAAGCAGATAATTCAGAAAGTGGACAAGAAGGAGAGATCCCACATCGAGTCTCACAAGCCGAACTTAATGACTTGGTCAGAGATTTGAAATTATCGAAATTTGATAGCGAAGTTCTAGGATCTCGTTTGCAGCAATGGGGCAGCCTGGGCCCTTCGACAAGTACTTCCAAATTTCGAAATAGACACAAGACTTTCTCTTCTTTTTTTACTAAAAGTGAAAATATTTGCTACTGCAATGATGTTCAAGGTTTATTTGAAGCACTAAAATTAGAAAATAAAGTGGATGATTGGCGCTTGTTTATAGACAGTTCAAAGCATAGTTTAAAAGCAGCATTACTCCATAAAGGAAATTCGTTACCGTCAATACCAGTGGCACATTCTGAGAATACTAAAGAAACTTATTTAAGCATATCAAATTTACTTGAGCTCATTCAATATAAACAATTTAATTGGAAAATTTGTGCGGACTTAAAGGTAAGCAGTTTCGGTGGTACAGTTTAAAATAAATAGTATATGAAATACATCCTAGGTTGTAGCTATAGTTCTCGGACTTCAAGGAGGTTTCACTAAATATTGCTGTTTTCTCTGTCTTTGGGACAGCCGTACTAGAGAAACCCATTATATTCAGGAAAACTGGCCACCAAGAGCTGAGTACGAACCAGGTGCCTACAATATCGCAAACCCGCCTTTAGTAAATCCCGAACGAGTTATTTTGCCAGCACTTCACATCAAATTAGGATTAATGAAAAATTTTGTAAAGGCTTTAAATAAGGACGCGCCATCCTTCCAGTACCTAACGAAATTTTTCCCTAAAATAACTCAAGCCAAATTAAAAGAAGGTATATTTGTTGGTCCGCAAATTAGAAAGTTGCTGAAAGACGAAAATTTTGCGAATCATTTATCATCAGTAGAAGCAGCGGCTTGGGACAGCTTTAAGCAAGTCGTTAGTGGGTTTCTTGGCAACAACAAAGATCCCAACTATAGAGAGATGGTCAAAGCCTTGTTGAAAAACTACAGTGCTATGAAATGCAACATGTCCCTCAAAATGCATTTTTTGCATTCACATTTGGATAATTTTCCCGCAAACCTAGGTGCTGAAAGTGATGAACAGGGTGAAAGGTTTCACCAAGACCTCATGATTTTTGAAAAGCGTTACCAAGGTTTTTGGAATGAAGAAATGATGGGAGATTATTGCTGGACAATAATACGGGAGACAAACCCAGAAAATTATAAACGGGTAGTTAGAAGTACCCACGTCCCTCACTATTGACCACCACGGTAAAATCGCTCAATTTGACTTTTTTAGATGTAGATATGTATGTATTTAATGTTGTTGTCGTTGTTGTTTTTTACTGAATTGCTGATTTATACTCATATTACTCAATTGAATACAGTTTAACGTGCAAACATGTGTCTATAATAAAACGTTATAAAAAAATAAAAACCTAGTTTGAATAAAAATTTTCTCTATAAAAAAATTGTAGGATAGACGCTTGCAAGTTAACGGGGCTATAGTTTCAATGGCACGTCCGATTGTTGTACTGGTATGCTTAAAATTTTCGTAGTTAAATTACCTACAACATAGAAGGGCTAACTTTTTTTCGTCAATAGAATTTTTCCGATTTTTAAGTGGTTAAATCTGAAATTGTGTAAAAAATTTCGTTTTTTTTTCAACATTTTTTGAACGTTTTTTGGCATAGTGGGCAAACTACTGAAGATACTTGAGGGCGAAGAAGGCAAGAAATTTTTATGGGAATTAGTATAATGCATAATTCAACAGTTAAAAACGAAAAAATGAAAAATGAAAATTTTTGCCGTACCTATATGAAGTAGTGTTCTGCAAAAATGGGAATTTTCATATTTTCGCCGATATCTCGGAAACTAGATCTGCCACAAGAAAATGAAAGTCATATTCGGAATCAGGAGAAAATTTCACTTTAGGAAAGGCCTATTTTATTCTTGGAGATTTTTTTTGTCGAGTAGTGTTATTAGTCCTTGTATGTACAATTTCCTTAGAGGCTTCCTCGGTTTTCCTTTTGTGTTCTATTTTATTTTATTTTTTTCAGAACTATGGACATATCGTCACTTTTCCTGAGTTGCCTTATAATAATAATAATAAGCCCAACGGTTACCCTCTTTCCCGCCCAACCGACACGAGGGGCACAGTCCGCATGACGTACGGATCTTTTTTTTTGTTTTTTTTTATAATTAATTTTTTTTTTTTGTGCCGAGTTGTTAAAAGGAAAAAGTTTGTTAAGCGTCGAGATCCAAAACTGCTCAGCTACAGAAAAAAACTTCATCAGCTGAATCAAATATATATTATACCTCCGTTAATCATTTATTGAGAAAGGGCAGTACAGCTCTTTTTATGGTGAAAAGTGAGTCCGAAATATCAAAAGTGCTGGAAAGACAGTTGAAATCTTGACATAAACATCGGAAAGGTTCATTTAATTCATAATTGGTTTTACACTGTTTTAAATAAAGAGGTTTAAAGTGTCTTGAAATCCGAGAAGGAACATTAAGTTTAACTTCGGTAATAAGAAATGTGCTTGCGATAGACCCTGTGAGTAGTTTAGTAATGAATATTATGCCTAGCATTTCTCTACGGCTGGAAAGAGTAGGAAGATTTATTAGCTTCAAACGATCAGTATAATGAGGAAGATTAAGCCGAGAATCCCATCTAAAGTCTCTTAGGGCAAAAAGTAAGAACTGTTTTTGAATTGATTCCAGCCGATCAATGTGAACTTGATAACGTGGGTTCCAAACTATCGAACCGTATTCTAGCATAGGTCTTACTAAAGTTGTAAAAAGAGCCTTTGTTACATATGGGTCCTTGAATTCTTTTGACCATCGTTTTATAAAGGCAAACATCCCTCTAGCCTTATTAGCTATAGCATTAACATGACTATTGAAATTAAGTTTGGAATCCATTGTAACTCCCAAGTCAACAAAGTCAAACACTTGATCCAGAGTATAGTTATTTATTATGTAAGAAGCTGGCTGAATAGTTCTTCGTGAAAAACACATAAATTTACATTTTTTAAGGTTAAGCATATAATTTATGTTGCATCAATCAACTAAGCTATTAATATCTATTTGTAATAAATTTCTTTCTTCAATCGAAGCGTATGATTTAAAAAGTTGTACATCATCAGCATACATTAGTATATTCGAATATCTTATTGCAGTAGTAATATCATTTATGAATAACAAAAACAGAATCGGGCCTAGATGACTGCCTTAGGGAACTCCCAAAGTAACATTAATGACATTGGAAAAAGCATTTTTGAATATAACGATTTGAGATCTATCATGTAGATAAGAAGAAATCCAGCGGAGGAGAGAGGGTGGAAAGCCCAGCAGATCAAGTTTGTGGATGAGTAAGGGGTGACAAACTTTGTCAAAAGCTTTACTGAAGTCGGTGTATACAACATCTGTTGGAATATTTTCTCTAAAACCATTTGAAACATGAGTTGTGAATTCCAGTAAATATGTAATAGTTGATTTGCCCTTACAAAATCCGTGTTGAGAGTTTGCGATTGATGAAGAGATTGTATATTTTAACTGATTAGTAATAATTGCTTCAAATAGTTTTGGAATTGCCGATAGCTTTGCTATTCCATGGTAATTTTCAATCGAAGACCTATTGCCGCTTTTATGAAGAGGGATTATAAAAGACTTTTTCCAAACAGACGGGAAATTACCTTGTTTTAGCGACAAGTTAAACAAGTTCGATAAAGGCAGATATAGATAATCAGCAAATTGTTTAAGAATACATGTAGGAATCATATCAGGACCGTACTTGAATGATTCTTTTAAAGATTTCAGATAAAATAATACATCTTCAGACGATATTACTGGAACATTAATCGAATTATTAGTATATAGATAATATGGATATTTATAAGGGGGAAGATTGACTTTAGTGGAATAGTTAGACTCAAAGAATTGTGCAAATAGGTTAGCAATGTCTTCATTGTCGCTGGACACAGTGTTCTGATACCTCATATTTGAAGGAAACCCATTTACCTTACGCTTTGAGTTTACGAAACCATAAAATGATTTAGGGTTACAAATAATATTCTTTTTCATTTTATTTAGGTATTCTTGGTAAGATTTCTTATTTAATTTGAAATATTTATGTCGCAGAACTGAGTACTTTAAGTAATCTGTAAGTAAACCTGTTTTTTTATATTGTTTGAAGATACGCGATTTTTTATTTTTCAACATTCTCAGTTCCTTATTAAACCATAACTGTATTGGTTCGTCTTGAACGCATACACGTTTAGGTACGTATTTTAGAAATAAACTATACAAAGTGGTATTAAAATGCATTACGTTTTCTTCAACATCACCACTATAATTGGGCCATGTTAAATTGGAAAGTTCATTTCTAATTTTTTTTAATTCGGCCTTAGCAAAATCAAAGCGAGTACTAGAACCGACTGCTGTCGTATCATACCCCCGAGCAACACCCATGATTTCGAAAGTTATCTCAATTGCAGGATGGTAAACGTCTTCTGGCAAAGCTAGAGGATCACATCGTTTTGGGGAGGATCTGGAAATATAATCAACGAAAACCAAATCCAAAACCTTCCCAAACTTATTTGGAAGAACATTAATCTGACTTAGGCACAGTTCAGCCATCTCATCCAAAAAGTCGCAGCTACCCAATCGCGTAGAAACTGGTACAATGTTATAGTCAATCATCTTCCAGGATATGTGCGGGAGGTTAAAGTCACCCAGGACAATCATAGAGTCAGAAGATTTAGTCATTGAACTAACGATCTTAAGAAGAGAAATATGTTGGGTATATACAGACAAATCAGACTGAGGAGGTATATAACAGAGAGCTAAGTAGATATAACCTGTGCCAAGCTGCACTCGGAGGCACATAAATTCAATGGATTCCATAGCAGGGACACAGATTTCTTCTGAAGGAATAGAAGAATGAACAGCGAATAGAACACCACCCCCAACTCTGCACAGGCGATCATTTCTGTAAACCTGACACTCACTGCAAAAGATTTCCGAATTAAAAACGTGAGGCTTAAGCCATGTTTCGGTAAATGAAATAATATTATAATTGCACTGAAGGCCTGTCAAATACAAGTCAGTTAATTTAGTGTTCAAACCTCTTACATTTTGATAATAAATACTCAAATCAGACTTAACAATCAGTTTTTTGGCTCAGTGTTTTGACGAGAAATCTTTACAACATTTTGGTCATTTATATTAGGTTTGTACTCGAATTCGCGGACTAACGCCCCGATCTGCCAGAATGAATTGTTTAGAAGAGCATCGAACTTTTCTAAAGCAACATCAATTTTAAAAGAGGAAATACTCCTTTCATATTTGAAATTAAATTTCCTGATTGTTAAGTTGTCAATTTTAATTTTTGATGCGATGTAAAACTCAATGTCCTCGACAGTAGTGTCTTTGGCGAATCTTGACACAAAAATTGATTTTCTTTGTGGAACCACAACCAGCTTCTTGGTAGTTGTTTCAACAACTTTAGGCGGTATAGAAAGTTCGCGGTTTTTACTGGCAATTGACCTTGCTGAAGAGGATTTGGATGTGGAAGGCTCCACTATCTGCGGAATTGGTGAAGCTAAATTAATTAGTTGTAATGAGGGAGTTGGAATAACGACCGGAGTTGGATTTAAAATCACTGAATCAGAGGGACTCTCAGACGGACTCTCAACTCGCTTACGTTTATTCTCACGATTAGAGTTATTGACAGGAGGTGAATCATTTAAGCATTTAAAAGACTTAAACAAACTCTCATAAAAAGTAAATTTTTCGGTAAGTACCGAAAGCTCCTTACCAATTTCAGAAAACCCGTTCCTAGTATGTTTAAAGCATTTAAAAAGATCAACTTCGGTCGATCTACAACTTCTAATTTGACAATTTGCAAATATGCAAGCCATATTAGATCAAAGAAAAGTGTAAGTAAAAATAAAACAAAATATTGATGAAAGTTTTGAAGCTATAAAACGAACAGTTTTGGATACACTGTATTGTGACACTTAATAAACACGCAAACAGCTGTGACAAAAAAGAGAAAGCAAGAGATGAGTAAAGCACAAAGCAAAACAAATATGCACGCACAGAAACAACTGCAAGAACAAACAAAGCCAATTAACAACAAAATACAATTGCAAAATATGACTCGGCAATTAAATGAGTTATTAAATTAAATTGATTCAAAAAATAGCAGTTTGATTGAACTTATCTTAGTCGATCAACAAAGTGTTGGCACTGATTTCACACACAAAATATTTAAATATAAGTAATTAAAATTAAACTTATTTATTTAAATAGTACGGAACAGCAAAATTGACAACTACACAGCTTGACGTTTGCGATATCTGATATGAACTCTTTAACTTTTCTAGAGGGTAATGTGTTTTTGTTCACTTCTGAGTCTCACAATTTTTTGAACACTTGTTTTTTTTTTTTTGACTGACCACATTCAATACTCACAGTTGCATGAATCCCAGGAGTAAAATCATTATCTGTTGTTAAAGGCTCGAGCGGTTGAACTTATTTTTGCTTGCTTCAGGAGCGTTGATTCTCAAGTGCTAAAGGAGTTTAAACTCCAAGGTGCTGTTGTCCTACAGTTGGACGTTACGTATCCTCCAGGATACCGTTGGAAAAATTAGGAAGACGTAACCTCCTGCTTATTGACCAGGTCTTCGGTCTTTGGTAGAAAATGCCGGTTTTTATTGTCTTCACCACAAAATTACTCGCTGCAATACTGAGTTTGGGTAACTGCACTGCAAATCACTATCTCGGTTTAAATAAAAACCGGTCTTTCCAATTTGAACTCCAATATAAAAGTGATTTATTAATATTAATTAGTTTACAAAGAGACCTATGAATTTAATAAATGTGCTGACTAATATAATTGTGAATATATCGACCTAATTGCTAAAAAGAGTTACATTGACAAAAAATACTTAAACTAACTTATTCTACCAGCTGCTTCTGCTGTGTCTGCAGTCTGCTGTCTTCTTTAAGTATTGTTGTTGTTGTTGTCTCATTGCACTTGTCGTTGTTGTCGTTCGCTGGTGCAATGTACCGGCCGGTTGGCTGTTGACTTTAGTTTAGCTGCGCCACACTGGTTGGGTCAGCATTCTGGGTGGTTTGTCAGGTGGTGGTAGCGTGTGTGACGTCACCTCTGTAGGTGCGGACGTGACTCGCGCAAGACTTAGAAATTCACGTTGCTCCAAAATTGGTGAATTTTTTTCTGGTGATTAGTTTACTTTACACACATCAGGTTGTGGACTAATCTCGAATTGTTATCCTAAAGTGTATGAAGCGGTAAAGGCCGAATGGGTTGCAACTTCCGTAAGTTGTTTCGTTATGGAAATGCTTTGCATTTGTATCAAGTAGGGTGTTTCCCAAAGTAACATGCTTATAATATGCAACGTATGTTTGGTTTTCATACGTTTTCGATATGCATGTATCAAACATATGACGCATCAATAAACTTCGTATTAATACAAAACAACATGCACCTTGGAATTGTGCGCACTTTTTTTAATTTTTCGGGACTTTGTACAAAGTTTGCATTTATTATTTAAATCGTCCTAATTTTGTTTTGATTTTGGGAGATTTTACTAATTTAAAACGATAAATAGCACATAGTTAAGCAGGTTATCCATATTTTTCTGCTAATGTGCTTGAATTAAATGATTTTTTAGTGGTGAATTTTAATTCACTAAATGTACTTAGTATATAATCAATTCAATAATTTTTTTTTTTTGGAAAGATATATAACTAGTTTTTACCTACAGAATTATAATCGACAAAACTAATCATATTTTTATATAGATATACTACTTATAATTTATTGAAAATATATTTCACCACAGAAAAATTATAATACATATACATATGTATGTAGGTTCATACATACACGTATACTGGGTGCAAGTCAGATAAACATAATTCATTTAAAATGTATTTGTATCAAAGCGGTTGACTTCCAACCATATCTTAAATTAGTAAATTCAGACTGGCTCCTTTTTCTGCAATAGGGTAGGTACCATCAAAAATGTGTATTTCAAGGTCATTTAATTACTTAAAAATGTCTTAAAAATTAATAAGGACAACCGCCGGTTATATGCTAATATGCTAAATCTAAGTAGTAATTCTATAAAAAGCCGTAAATAATATTAATGCTCTAGCAACAGGTACCATGTCTGAAAATTATGATTTTCCAGACAGTTAGCTATGGCAACAATTTCCAAGCAAACAAAAGATTCCCGTACTTGGCAGCTTTGCGTATTATTAGGAGATAGGGCATACTTTCGCTGGGACCTAAAAAGATCCTTTCTGCTAGGTTTGGTTATAACCATGCTGTGATAAAAATATCTGGTAGCTTAAACGCTCCCATTTCCCACCAACACATGTAAGCTTCGCGTGCACGTAACAGAGACCGAATCCAAAATTACGATTTTTCGAGATGCTTGATTGAGGGTTCATATTTCAGTAATGATTTGACACTGCTAACAAGTAACAATATAACTGTGAACGTAATAAATTCAAAAACCGCGTTTTTTTTTTTTCAAAACGACGGTACTTTTGGAAAGAAAGCGAAAAAAAGTCGAAAAAAAAAATTTATTAAAATAAATACAAGCAAATTACAACCGTGTAAAATCTATAAAAACATTAAAAAAAAACGAAGAATAAAAGCAATATAAAATGTTGAAAACTGAAAAACCAAACCGAATTAAGACGAAGAATATCCAACAAAAATTATTTTCAAACCTCAAAACAGGACTATTTGGAAGCAAACATCAGGAATAAGCGGAAACTATCGAGGAAGCATCCGAACTATTCGGAAGTAAGCGACTGAAACCAAAAGCTGATTGAGGCAAACACGAAGACGTTTAGAAGTCTGTTTGATCCAGAAATTAGATCTTTTGAGCCAACTTTGAACACTGGTCAACATAGAGTTCCCCTCTATTGAGCGGATCAGGAATACCATAAAACACGGAATCCGTCGCGAAAATGCTAAAATTAGCAATTAGGTTGAACCAAATATTAATTCCCGCCTACGAAATTTACAAATTTGCTCAGCTAAGCAAAATAAAAATAGCCTTCACCATAGAGCCCATCGTGAAAATTCCTTACTTCGGACTTCTGAACAAAATAGGAATAAACGCCAACGCAGATCTCGCCGCGAAATCTCCCAAAATCGCTGAGACAAATATAAAGACTCGCCAACGCAGAAAACGCCGCAGAAATTCATTCGCTCTCCTGAGCTAAACTGTGTAAACTCACAACTTCGCGCTACTGAGTAAAATGGAAATAGACCACGTCGTGGAACTTCCTCACTTCGGACATCTGAGCAAAAGAGGAATACACGCCAACAGTGCCCTCCCCGCGAAAACTCTCAAGCTCGCTCTACTAAGCAAAATAAAAACATCGCAGAACACGACGCGAAAATTCACAAACTCACTTTTCTAAACAAAAACAAGAATACACGCCAATGCAGATCTCGCCGCGAAAACTTACGCAGCTTATTAAAAGACAAACTAGGACTGAAGCCTTTGATTTGAGACGTCAAAGTTAATGTCGAGTTCGGCTTCATACAGTCAGTTCGACGAATAGGCAAATTGAAAATGATCGGCAGGCCGAACGAATTCGATTAACTCTAGAAAATTATGAAGATTATGAAAGTTTAAGAAATAATATTTTTCTCATAGAAATAATATTTCTCTTCAAAATACAAAAAAAGGGCTAACAAGAATTTGCATTTGCTGAGGTGGTTTATGGTTTTCGTACCAAGGACGTTAAATTTGAATATGGATGAATTTAAATCGAACAAATTTCGATCTATAAATGGGAATTTTAATTTTTGTGCAACTTGCCGAAATGCAATTTCGAGTGATAAACTTCCAAAATTATTTTTAGCTAATGGGTTAGATTTTCTAGAAATGCCCGATTGCTTAAAAATCTGACGCCAATAGAAGAACGTATAATCATGCCCAGATTACCATTCATGTAAATTCGTCCATTATGCTACCAGGGCCAGGGTTCACTGAAAGATGCAGTTGTCAACATGAAAACTGGATTGAAAGTTTTAGCAACCAAGTAGAAGTTTCTTTTATTGCATCCGTTGAAAATACACCACTAGTTGCAAATATCGGCCTTGCAATAGGAACGCTACAAAAGTTTTTTTAAATAAAACAAAAACGGTTTGGGATATGAATTAAATTCTTTATTCCTGTGAAAGTACATTTGATGCCATTATGTATGGCACTCGATTTCTTTTGCATGGGCACCACGGGCAAGCTTGCAGAAGTTCAGACGCTGAACCCAATTTTCGACATTTTTCAAGCATAAATTCGCCGATACTACTGCAATTTCACGTTCGATATTCGTAGGAAGTTCATCAATCGTCGCTGGTTTGTTGGCGCAGACCAAAGACTTGGCGTAACCCCACAGGAAATAGTATAACGGCGTCAAATCTCACGACCGAGGCGGCCAATTGACTGGGCCATTTCATGAGATAACACGTTCACCAAACTTGGTTTTCAATAAATCGATTGTGACATTCGCTGTGTGGCTGGTGGCGCCGTCCTGTAGGAACCACATATTGTCCAAGTCCATATCGCACAACTCGGTATAAAAATAGTCGGTTATCATTGAGCGGTAGCGATTCTCATTCACAGTAAAGTGCCGGTCTTGATCATCACGGAAGAAGTACGGCCCAATGACGCCGCTGGCCCCTAAACCGCACCAAACCGTAATTTTTTCGGGATGCAATGTTGACTCATGAAGTACGTGAGGATTGCTGCCTGTCCAACAGAGAGCTTCAACGGATACATAATTTTCGTGTATACTCGAGCATCTAACAAAATCCGTTTTGCATCAATCTCTTTAATCGAGCACAAGTATTTCTCGTTAGCGACTGAGCTCAAGGCGAACATGTTGGTCACAACACTCGAGTGCTTTTCGTGAATATTTGATTGGGTTCGGGTGCTTTGCAGATATATATAGTCGAGGGTTCGAGTTTCAACTCGAGTGTGCACATAATTTGCTTGTATGGATTTGCGTAGTGTGATCGGCAGTGCAGTGCACAAATGTATGGTAAGAAATCCTTTCAATATTATCTATTGTTTATGTGTATACAGCACTAACACTTTGCCTTTTCTTATATTTTTGCTTACACAAAATGCGACATCACGACGCCTACATTCCGTCTGTAGATTTAACTCGAGCACGCTCGAGTATCCGATTCGTTAGTTGCACAAATTATGGGTTAGCTGCGGGTGTCGAGTGTGGCATTCGCTTGTGATCAATTTTTGGCGAGGGTGATTAAACAGACAAGATCATACTCAAAACTGCTCTCGGGTGTACAACTCGATCGAACACATTGCTGCCGAGTGTGGCATTCGCTTGTGATCAATTTTTAGCGAGGGTGATCAGTCAGGCTCGAGCACACTCAAAGCAGCTCTCTGCTGTCCAATAACGCATATTTTGCTTATTGACGAAGCCATTCAGCCAAAAATGACGACGACCATAAATTGGACGTAGCGCTCTTAAAGTTGAGGCCATTGACTCCGAATTTCGGTAGTAAATTTTAATAATTTTGACTTGTTGTTGGATCGTATATCTTTCCATAATGAAATAGCAAATCTTACTGAAGAAAATGTCAAAAGAGCGGGGAAAAATATGGCGTCGGTTGCTGTCTCTATCGGTCTACTTTTGTAGCTTCCCTAGTGCAAGACCCTTTACATATGAAGAATAAGTTATTTCTCATAATAACTCTTCAACTACTCACCTTTTGAAGAAGATGATGATGTAATTATTGCTCTTGGCAAAGGTCAAAGACCGGATATGATATGATATGGATATGATTGTAGCCAATGATTCAGAAGAATAATCCAATTTATGGTGGACAAAGACGCACTTGTACAGAGACATACAGAAAAATTGATTTCGAATTCGTAGGTTGGACAGAAGAGCATGTACTATACCTAAGTTATTCTACAACTACAAAAGGTAAAAACTGTTACAAATTAAGAATATCACATTAATTTGCCTTCGAAATCGGTTGTAACCGAGTTACTGCCCAAAATGTTTGTAAAGACAGATTCAACTTGGAAGGCGGAGAAAAAAGCCATTGCTGTGCAGCGTCTATTTGGTATCCCTACCTTTTTTATCACATTATCAGCCGGTGAGTCTGGATAGATCGAACTTTTAGTAATCTTATAGAAAAAAGTTGATTTTAAAGATATTTCTGTGGATGATGCAAATAATTTGTTAACTAACTGACTTGTGCTAGATATTTTGATTATCGCTACCGATAAAGACAGAGAGGTTCCCCGTACGTGCATGGGGTGTGTTGCCTTAACAATGCCCCTAAGATACATCTCCAGGATCTGGGAAATTATCTGGGATATCAAAAACATAGTCGTAGTCGGTCTTGTACAAGAGAAATACGAGGGCAGCAAGTTTGTCGTTTTGGTATTCCGTACCCACCCATGCCTTCCACACAAATTTTGCTGCCACTTGTGGAAGACACCCAAAACATGGAAATGCATAAAGTAATTTATTTTAAAATTCAAAACTTTTTGAATTCGAATTTGACTTCTTCCGAATCGAATATCAAAACTTCAAATTTCATTTCATAATGCCTATAGCCTGCACGCTCATACTGATGACGTTAGAAACGACTATCTGATGCTTTCTTCAGATATTTTATGTTTCGTTGAGACGTGGAGCTTTCCCTATGAACCCTATGAAATTCCAGGTTTTATTAATAAACGAGGTATTTCTATATATGCAAAGCCTGAAAATGCTTCATTAATTGAACTTTGTAGAATGAAAAAAATACATATATTCTGGGCGAAAATCTTTAGAAGCTATTATATCAAAACATAATGATATTAGTATGCTAGCCTTGATTCAATTATTAAAGGTTTGATACATAATGACAGCTAATTTCTAGCTCTCCCGTACAAAAGGTTGCATTTGCGAAGGAAGTAGAAAAGGGGAAGAATGTAATCCCTTTTTGTAAAAAAATGTTTAACAAGTACGCAAAATATGTAACTAGTTGTAGAATTTAAGTTCCATAAAATCCAAATATGTTTCGTAGTCTACGAAATATTTGATGCGTTCTTCCAATTCGAAACTCTTCCGTTATGCAAACATTGATTTTAATTAACTAATATCATTATTATAAGTAAATAAAAGTGAGTTTTCTACATTTAGTGGTAAATGTATGAAATGGTTGGTACAATAAAATTTTTGTAGTTTACAATGAAAAAAACATGTAATATAGTTTTTTGTTCTTATAAAAGCCAAGCAACACAAATTCCTTTGAACGCCAATATTACATATTGTGAGGTGAGCCATATTAATTCATTCACCAACGCTCACACAAACTCCACACGTCCCAATTGTTGTTCCCTTATACGTTTGAGTTAGGTTTTGGTCGGCTCCGAAAAATTGCGGCGTAAGTCAAAACGGCGTAAATCGAGCTTTTAGCCTTCCACATGATTACAAAAACAAGGTTATTGATGGTTTCAAAGACAGTAAGTACTTTTTTTTATTATATTACGTACAGAAAAATGTATGATACAAAAAGTACATAACCATAAATAACTATCTAATCACAGGATTACTTTTCAACAATTTACATAGAATTGGGCAGAAAACCATTCCAAAACGGCGACAGCGAAGTTCGGGAACACAAGTTATTAGCAAACTACTAGAAACAACTAATATTTACACTAATATTTCACTTGGGCAGAAATGCTTATCATCTATTCTAATGACATACATACTCTAAGGTCCTAATTAAAGATATATATTCGGGCATGTTCTGCAATTCACTTCCGAGTGAATTCGCGTTTTATGCGCATCTGAAACTGCCATGTGAAGTGGAAATTTCCGAGTGAAAGTGAATTGCAGAACATGCCCGATTAACTTTTATTTAGAATATTTCATTTTTGTTAATATTAATTTAAATTCTCAGAATTCGGAATGACCACTCACTTTGGCAAGGAAGCCATGGCACAAAGGTGGAGGTGAAGAAGAGTAGGGATACGATCACAACGAGCAATGGGCTTTGAAAAGAAATCCTATAAAAAGATAGGACACAGCAGAGCTCTTGCTAACGCGCGCTCGCACACGAGTGTAAAGAAAACTTAACTAGGGCATGGAACTTAACGGGCTAAGAAGCTGGAAAACGGTCACTCAGTATACCAATCACGATTTAGATGCACAAATTACCTTTGCAATTCATTATTGCAAATAAAACCACATATTTGCATTGTATAAAATATTTACATTTTTATAATACTAACCCAAATTGTCACATTTTTTACGAAAAATGTCAGCGAATGACCACTCACCCTTTTTTGAATTCTACTACCATTTAAAAATATTTGATAAGATTCATACATAAATTTTCAAAGAAGTAACAGTTTTAGCTAAGGGAGACGTCATGTGAAGAGTGAGGAGCAAAGCTGTTTATGTATCAAACCTTTCATTATTGAATCAAGTGCTAGTGCTCTATAGGAATTCTGCTTTCTCTATCGGAGATCTGGAAGCGGATCTCTGCGATATCTTTAGTAACGACATTTATAGCCGGAAAGCCATAGTTTTTGGGGATTTTAACCTATACCTAAAATCTACTGAGTATAGAATAGCAAAATTTCTTAAGGAAAGCAGTTTCAGATCGCTATTAGGTCTGGAATGTTCTACTACACCTGCAGAGACGCAAACTGACTGGGCGTTTTCAAATTTGGAGGGTAATATTGTAACCCCAATTACTTATGAAAGGGTTCACATTTACCACGATAGTATTTGCATTTCTATCTTTGACTAAATTCCCTATTTTAATTTTAAGAATAGCATTAGTAAATTTTATATACTCGTACCTTATACCTCAGAAGAAAAATACAACTTTAAGTACTTATATTTTACAAGTGTAGTATGGAAATTGTTTAATATAATAAAGAATAAATATGTACAAAGAAAAACAAATATTTTAAGTATAATGTTTTAATTTAGCGAATAGAACAATTCTTTCTAAAGCATATAACTATTCGCAAACACATAAATAATTTTAAGAATGGCATTAGTAAATTTTATATATATAGTTTATACTTTAGAAGAAAAATACAACTTTAAATATACATAAATGTTAACCTGTGTCCCATTAGGTCTGAGCCCTGTACTATTTTTTACATCCTTAAACTCAATTTTCACCATACCTTTCGTGGGAAAAGTTATAGGTTTTGCAGATCATAGACTGATCGTTAGTAGCAAAACAAATCTCATGTGAGCATATCTGAACACATTTTGTCAGTGAAGCAATACTTCATTTCAAATGTTAGGTCTTTTATCGTCTTCGGTAATGTAGTGCTAACTCCAAATGGTATACTATGCTATATTTCATACCAAATATGGTATTAGCTGCTAGGAAGGTGCCATCCAACGTGCGATTTTTCATTATTGTATTGACCACACATGGTTATTTCGGTATTCGTTTGAACTTTTTGACTCCTACTGGTCAGCGTGTAGCACTTTCATGCGCAGATCTTACTCACTAACAATTCTTTAGGGCTAAATTTCACACTTAGATAAACATTGATTTGGGGAAAAATTTATTTATTATAATTTTAGTGTGCAGCGCATCCACGCTGCATTCGGTAACAAGATTTTTGCAATCACGCCTCTTGGCAGGCAATTCCAATCCCAGAGTGTATTTTCACCATAAAAAAGTCCTCAAAAAATGCATTTGCATTTCAGAGCCGGCGTAAAGCTGTAGGTCCCTCAATTTGTGTTAAGATATTAAGATGCACCCCACAAATTGTAGCAGAAGTTTGGCCCACATCAAACTATGGTATAAGCGCCAAATTAGTACTATTATTATTATTATTTTACAAATCACAACCCACATTTAATTGCAACTACAAATGTATGTATGAAGTGGTATTTAAAACGAACACATAATTTATTTTACAAATACTACCGAAGGTTTGCTTAATATTATAAAATATCGGAATTTATTCCCTGTGCAAGTCTATAAGCATATTCAGCATTAAGAAAAATTAATAATTGTGTGCTATACTATTTAATATTAATATTAATAATAATAATAATAATAATAGTAATAATAACAATTAGGGCCGTAGAAACAGTTTTTAGTGGTGGGGGGCCCTCTCACTTTTCTCGCGGTATTTGAAGATCACGCGTCATTCTCTTGCTATGAAAATTTACGTTATTCTCCCGCTGACATAATTATACAGTTCAAAATAGAATGTTGCAGTTTGGATATTCAAGGGTTTAAGCATTTCAAAAAACATTATGCAAAATCATTAAAATTCGTTTATTATATGATAAGATTACAAATTCATTTGGAAGGTTCAGCAAACGTTGTCCCTCTTTTCGGATTTTTAAAAATAAATTGATCCATGTCTAGTTTAACAGCCAAATCTCGATAAACATTCAAAATTGCAACATGATTCAACCTTTTTTGAGTCATTGTTGCGTCCAATAAACTTTTTAAAGGACGCAAGGTTGAAAATGACCTTTCATTTGTACATGAAGTGCCAGGTATCGTTAATAACATTTTAACGAATTTGACAAATACTGGACTGAGTGACGTGTAATTACTATGGATGCGTAAGAAATCGAGTACATCTTTCAAGCTCTTCAATTTAACAACTAATTTCAGAAACATATCTCGATCATCATCTAATTTTGATCCATCGAAATCGTCTTTATAAAAATCAACCATTTCTTGCCTATTATCTGACTCTCCTATCGCATAAGACTCTAATGATTTCAAAAATTTGGCTGATTCTGTATCAAATCTTGAAGAAATAGAAAAAGTTTTTGGCGTAGAATACGTCTTACCTTACGGTATGGGCACCAATGTCAGGTTTTTATTGTTGTAATCTCTATTTCTTTAATTATAAGGAAACGGCTCGATTAATTTTTTTTTTTTTTTTTGTAGTCAAATGAAGATGTTAGCTTTCGTTTGACATACATTTCATGTTGGTTGATATCTTCCTAATATTTAAATTTCTCAAATGAAAATTGTATAAACACATGCACACAAATATGTGTGTGGTGTTTGGTTGAGTGTTTGCTGTTGGGCGATTTAAATGTACTCGTGCAGCCCTTTATTTGTATTGCATAATTTTAGGCGGGCAAGTTAAAGTAGAGTAAAAGAAGAGAAAATGCTGCCAAGCACTGCAAAAAAAATAATAAAATGGATTCGCGTATGTTATTTATCATTTATCTTTACTATTGATAACAGCCATTGACTTCGTTTTTGCGAGAAATTTAATTGATAATTTAAAAACATTTTTATCCTATTTTCTATCATAAGCTTATGTATATCATCCAAAGTAACTATCAAATAAAGAAATTCATTTGCTTGTATTATTTATCATTTATTGTTACATATGTTTTCTGTCTTATCGGATGGCGTATTCTACGTTAAACTTAATGGCCGTGTCTCTGACACAGCCTGTTCTTTTTTACTAGGCGAGCATTTTAGCGTGTGGAATTCCACACACGGTGTGATTTGGTGTGGGGAGTGCTCCACACACGACGTACACCTTTCTACGGCCCTGATAACAATAATTTATTAATAATAACAATAAAAAAAAACGATACTATTAATAATAATAGTACTACTAATAAAAGAATATACAAAAAAAGATTTGAATTTGTTTTATTTTTTCACTTCAATCACCAGCCACCTTTTGCAATGATAGAATTATTCATACATAAGTGTCAATTATTAAAAAATTCATATACATAAATCTTAAATTTTGCATTATTCACTTCTTAAGAAAAATGGATTACTTCCCAATTTCCTAAATAGGCACTTCATACTCTATGACTCTGTCGAATTTTGCTTAATTGCGTCATTCCACTCATTAGCCAGCTTTGGGATTGATAGAATTAATCGTAAGAGTAAATTATTTCCCAAAACATGCACTTACTTAATACTGATTATATGTATTTTTTAAAATTAAGATACGATGATGGAAATGAAGAAGCAATTTTACATAAATATATTTCTCAGATGAGAATATAGGTGAAGTGCTGATTTACCAAATAAATACCATACGAAGTCAGAGAAAATACTAAATGCTTTGAATTACAACTATACTATACATACCTTCCATTACTTCTTGTGATGACAGTCTCGGCAGCATAAGATATTGGTTTGAAGATATCATTTTATTTAGGGCTTGTACGGGAATTTCAGGTAATGAAATTATGGCGATAGGTCTGCGAGAATCCTCATTAAAAAGGAGAAGAGTATCCAGATTTGCGTTAATATCATATCGATTCTGTATTTGTCCACTTTTACTGTTGTTTAACTGAACAAATCTATGCGAAATAAAAAACGAGCTGTTAATTTAAATAATATAGTGTATAACTGCTGGTGTTTATAATAAAGTTGGACTCATTTAGAACGAAATTCCACAAAGGCGATCCTATTATTTTTTTAAGTGTCTTCACATACATATGTATGTATACACCCCTATTTTCAACACCTCCATACAAGTGCCAACTTGTTTTTATTTAAAGTAAATTGATTTATAAATGCATAATGAATAAGTCCTTAAATAAATTATAAAAATTACTGTTTAATTTCCAAAAAATTAAAAAATTATTTTATATTAAAAACATAAGGCTGTACTATTTTTTCCCCTTCCGTAAACATGATAATTGGGAATATTAAACATATTATTGGGAATATTTATAAGTCCCTATTTAATTTGTTTAATAAATCCGTATTAGAAAATTTCTATTTAAAAACTACTTCAACACAGGGGAGACGATAAGCATCAGACCTCTTCTTGATGCCACTTCAGCACATGTACACTACTCATAGAAAAGATCCATATTTCCACGCTTCACAAATAATACTCGAATTTTAACTTTCATGTTTATTGAGATACGGCAACGCCAATGTATAACAATTTTCATTTAGCTTTAAGCACTATCATTTTTGCTTTATCCATTTTGTACTTAGTCGCTTTATAACCATTAAACGATTTGCATTAAACGAAGAAGCTAGTCTTTGATTTTTTCTCTTGGCGTCCCCAACACGGTTATGGGCCCAGAGACACGTGGGTGTTCGAAGGACTGATCAAAATCGCGACATATTTAGTAGATTCGTAAAGATAAAGTTAAACACTATTTTGTCAAAATGAGCTCGGCAGGTTTGCTGCAAATTGACAAGTTGGATGGACACAACTACGATAGTTGGTGCGTACAAATGAAGAGCATCCTTATTCACACCGACTTATGGAAAGTCATCAGCGGAAAATTCGAGAAAACTGAAGCAGTCGCTAGCAAGTGGGATGAACTCGACGAGAAGGCATTAGCTACTTTGACACTTGGCGTGAAGACGTCGCAGCTAATGCATATAAGAAAGTGCAAATCGTCAATGGAGGCATGGAAAGCTCTGGAGAATTTATATAAAGCAACTGGCTCGGTCCGCAAGGTATCTTTATACAAGAAGTTGATCAACATGCAAATGGATGAAGGTGGTGATATCGCAAAGCACCTTAACGAATTCAGCAATGTAGCAGACAAATTAGCAGAAATCGACATCGCTTTGCCTGATGAGTTATTGGTGGTAATGTTACTATCCAGTTTACCCAAAAGCTATGATAGCTTTGTAATTGCTATGGAAACAAGGGATAAGCTACCATCGTTTACTTTTGTGACCTCTAAAATTATGGAAGAAGGTGAACGAAAACGTGAGAGATCAAATGAATCCAACGGCATCCAGGTATACGCGCAAGTGAGTTCTGGCAGAGACAACAACAACAAACAGCAGGAAAAAAGTAAAAGCAGGAAAGAATTGAAGTGCTTTGTATGTGGGCGGCCTGGACATTTCGCGGCGAAATGTAAAGCAAGAGATAAAAATAAAAACGTGTATAGAGAGCATAAGTCATTTACAATGCTAGCGGCAGCAAATACCTCGCCCTTCACCTCTAACTCATGGTGCGTGGACAGTGGAGCTACAGCGCACATGTGCAGTGATCGTGATATGTTCGCAACGTTCGAGCAGCGTAGAGAGAGAATTAAACTTGCTGGAGGTAATTACATGTATGCAGAAGGAAGAGGTGAGGTGGAATTAAAGACAAATGAAGGTGACATATTATTAAAAGATGTTTTATTTATACCTGGAATGGGAGGCAACTGCATTTCGGTAAGCAAAGCTGTAGCTAAGGGGTTTTTTGTAAAGTTTTCTCAATCGATGGCTGTTATTTATGAAGAAGATGGAGAAGTAACCCTAAGGGCGAGACAAAGTGGTGGTTTATTTGTTATAAATACAGAGAGCAACAAAGGTTTTAATGTGAGTAGCAATGAATGCGAGAAATGGCATGCTCGATACGGGCATTTGAACTACGGGAGTTTGCAAGAACTTGCATCAAAAAATATGGTTCGTGGTCTGGAAAATGTTAAATTTACTAGAGATATAGCTTGCACGACGTGTATGAAATGTAAAATACATACAAAGCCTTTCCCACAGAAGGCTTCTCAACGCGCAAAAGATTTGCTTGAGGTGATTCACACGGACGTTTGTGGTCCCTTCAGAACTACGTCATTGGGAGGTGCTAGGTACTTCGTTACATTTATAGACGACAAGTCTCGCAGAACGTTTATATATTTCATTAAGAGCAAAGATGAGGTTTTTGATAAATTTGTAAGCTTTAAAAATTTAGTTGAGCGGCAAACAAATAAGAAGATAAAGACAGTAAGAAGCGATAACGGACTTGAGTTTGTTAACAGAAGATTTGACGAGTTATTTACGAATTGTGGTATACTGAGACAGCTCACGGTTCCATACTCCCCACAACAGAATGGAGTGGCGGAGAGAATGAATAGAACGATCGTAGAAATGGCAAGAACGATGATGGTATATGCGAATTCTCCCGAAATGTTATGGGCAGAAGCGACAGCTACAGCAGTGTATATTAGAAACCGATCGCCGACGAAGGCATTAGATGGAATCACGCCATATGAAATATGGACTGGTCGTAAGCCGTCCATAGACCATTTAAGAGTATTCGCCTCTACTGCGGTTTGTTTAGATAAGACTCAAAGAAATAAACTATTCGCAAAAGGAAAAGAGTGTAAGATGGTTGGGTATTCGCTTACATCTAAAGCGTACCGTTTGTATGACCCGCAGAGTAGGAGAATTGTTGAGGCTCGAGATGTGTTGTTTGCTGAGTTGGTAAAATGCGAGGACACTTATACGACAGATTCAATAGAGATTACCCCTCAAACTCTTATGCTTGATAAACCTATGAATGAAAATGATAATGAAGAAAATGTAGGCGGAGAAAATAGGCAAAAACGTGGTCGCGAAGACGATGATTTAGAAGAAGCTGAAAATGAATTTGTTGATAACGAAGCTGCGATGGAGGAGGAGCAAAACGTACAGTTTGGACGAGGTAGGCCGAAGAATGTGCGAACAGGTATGCCAGGAAGACCAAAGAAAATGCGAAACGTATTGAATGTTATGAAAAATTTGTCGAATATTGAAATTCCGCAAACACTTGATGAAGCATTAAAAAGTAAGTACGCTAAAGAGTGGAAAAATGCGATGGAAAAAGAATACGCGGCATTGATCAAGAACGAGACATGGAAGCTTGAGAGTTTGCCGAAAGGGCAGCGAGCGATTGGCTGTAGATGGGTGTTCAGCGTAAAACGTAATGAAGAGGGGAGCGTAGAAAGGTTTAAGTGCAGATTGGTTGCGAAAGGTTGCAATCAACAGTTGGGCGTTAATTATACAGAGACTTTTTCGCCTGTTGTTCGCTACTCAACGATCCGTATGGTTCTAGCATTAGCCGTAGAGTGGAAACTCTTTGTGCACCAAATGGATGTGTGTACAGCTTATTTAAATAGCGACCTTAATGATGTAGTGTATATGCGGCAACCAGAAGGTTTTGTGGACAAACATAACCCTGACAATGTGCTTCGGTTGAACAAGGCAATTTACGGGCTGAAGCAGTCAGGTCGCGAATGGAACGAAAAGTTAGACGGTGTACTTAAAACGATTGGTTACGAACCTTGCATAAACGAACCTTGTCTTTATAAGAAAAATGTTAATGGGGATATTTCGCTCATCGCTGTATATGTTGATGACCTTATCATAGCCTGCAAAACTAATAAAGAGTTAGATAAAGTAAAGAAGCAGATCACTAGTAATTTTGAATGCGTTGACAAAGGTGAGATTCGATACTTTCTAGGTATCAAGATTGAGCGTAAAGGGAGTCTTGGCTCGATATACATCAGCCAATCCCAGTATATCACAGATATGCTGAAACGTCATGGTATGCAACAGTGTAGGCCAGCAGCAACGCCTTTGGATGTGGGTTTTACTGTAGGATGCAGAAATGATTCGTGTAAGCGAGTCGATGCAATAGAATATCAATCCATGATTGGAGAATTGATGTACTTGGCTTTATGCACGCGTCCGGATATAATGCATTCTGTTTGCAAATTGGCTCAACGCAATTCGGATCCACACGTTGAGCATGAATCTGGAATAAAACATGTTTTAAGGTATTTAGCAGCTACCAAAGAGCTTCGCTTATGCTATAGCGCTTGCGGAAAATCCGTTGAAGGGTTCGTGGATGCAGACTGGGGCAACGATTTAATTGATCGAAAATCCTTTTCTGGATACGCGTTCTTCCTCGGTAGCAGTGCGTTCGCGTGGCAGTCGAAAAAACAACAAACGGTGGCACTCAGTAGTACTGAGGCCGAATATGTTGCTCTCGCAGATGGAGTAAAAGAAGCGCTGTTCCTTAGAAATCTTTTAAAGGAGATTGGTTGTGAGCAGCATGCGCCGACTACTATATACGGCGATAATTTAAGTGCGCAAAATTTGTCTAAAAATCCGATGTTTCATTGTAGGAGTAAACATATAGATATAAAGCACCACTTCATTAGAGATGTAATAAAAAATAATAAAATTATTGTTAAATACACACCAACTAATGAAATGGTTGCTGATGTTATGACAAAAAATTTGTGTAAGAATAAACATATGAAATTTACAAAATGTTTAGGTTTAGATTATTAAAGTTTGTAAGCAATACATTTGCGTTGAGGAGGAGTATTGAGATACGGCAACGCCAATGTATAACAATTTTCATTTAGCTTTAAGCACTATCATTTTTGCTTTATCCATTTTGTACTTAGTCGCTTTATAACCATTAAACGATTTGCATTAAACGAAGAAGCTAGTCTTTGATTTTTTCTCTTGGCGTCCCCAACAATGTTCGTGACATTTATTATTCGTTTAATATCTATTCGAGCCTTAGTATTTTGAAAAACATAAAAATATATTGGTGCTGTTTTAAATTAATGCGTTTTGCGGAAATGTGTTATTTGAATCACAGTTTTTACATAGTTGTAAACAAACTTCATTAAATAATTCGAAACAAATGGTTTTATAAGGTAAATATCTTTATAGGGAAAACTAGCATGGATTCCAGCTTTAGTAACATATGTACATATGTATTTGCCCACGCGTGATCTCAGCTAGTGATTTTTGTTGCTTTGAACGCGTAATAACATGCCTTCTTGTATCTGCACACCCAAACAGCAAGTAACAGCAAAAATTATAGAAAAGTTTTTTCTAATAGCGGTCGCCCCTCGGCAGGCAATATCAAACCTCTGAGTGTATACATATCTGCTATGAAAAAAAACTTCTTACAAAAAAACATTCGCCGTTCACCATCAAGACGCTCACCACAAATTGTAGGAGAAGTTTGGCCAAAATCGCTTAAGCGCCTTACTTACTTATAGTGTTCAAACTGATTATCGACTCGTAATGTAATTGATTCGAAAACTATTCGAAATCTCCTCGAACTCATTCGGAATCAAGAACTTTTTGAACCGAATCGAAATGTAAAGCAGACCTATATATCGATAATGTAGTCCCACAGAGTATAGAAAGTCTTCCATAATTTTTGTTGCTGCGGTATTGCTGGTCTAAATATTAATAAGTACGTAATTAATATGCAGAGCTCATTTTAGTTTTTAATTTTTTTATCTCTTTTTAAGTTCATACATTTTCAATTTTATTTAACACTTTGTAAGCCGATGTGATAAAAAAAAACCAGCTCCATACATTCGTTTGGTATGATGACACGGTTCAGAAGTGATTTTACTGATTAAAATCCATCGACTCTGGTTAGCAAGAGCAAATGCGTTCTGGAAAGAAAAGATTTCTTTAGTCGACGAAAATCCTCGGGCTGAACCTGACACGAGGGTGCCGACTAGAAATAGTCACTAAAGGAGATTCTGTGCGATGTCAGAATGATGACCAGCTAAAGTCAGATACAGTGCTGTATGCACAAGTTCCTCAAATGTTTAGCTTTATGGAAATAACGTCTGACCGTAGTCTAAATAGTCCAATCATGAAGGAAACCCGCTGGCTTGCGGCCATAGGAACCCGGTCATAGGAACCGCTCTCTCCACTCCTCGTGGGAATCTACTTCACGATAATGGAACCACGTTCACACTAAACAAAAGCAAGCAAAACTCAAGAGGACGAACCGCTCAAAGGGGGAGCTGCAAAGTTATTGCTTATTGCTATGATGTGGCCTAAATGGGGCATAAGAAAATTCCAAGAACTTCTCTCGCTAAGTAGGGGAGAATTATCCCTAGCTAGGCGAGTACTCACAGAGCATAAACGCAATTCGGCACGTGTATTGGGTGGCTGTGAGAACTATATATTTTAGGTGATGGCAAATATGTTAACTCCTCCCCTTTAAAATTGAGAGTCCCACAAATCACGTGGCAAATGAGAGTCCTCGCTATGTTGGCCACTATTACCGCTGACTGGCACGGATATCTTCAGCTAGGGAAGATTAACCATCGCAATGATTTTTCGCCAGACACCTCGAATCGTCAGCACTAGAATAACTAGTCCTAGGGTTGCGGTAATTGCGACCCAATTGGAAGTTTCCTTGAAGTAACGAAGTAGTTTTATGTTGACTGCGGTCATCTAGTAAACGAGATTAAGATTCAAGGCCACGCTCCGATTTGTTATGCTGGCGATACCACTTGCGCTCCTGAAATGCTGGTTTCTAAAAAGATTTACCGGGCCCTACGTTGCTGAAGTTCCCGAGAAAAATGGTATGCTCTGTGATGATTTTAACGGTAGACTCGTTGTAGGTCAAGTAACTGCAACTGGCATGGCCTCCTTTGAGCAGGCGAATTATGCAAGAGGCTTCTGGTAGCAAATCCTAGGATTTCCCATCGCAGACCGACACCGAGCATAGTTGTAGACAACGTAATTTGATGCCGTATGTCTCATACTTGTTGGTTAAAATTGACCTATATGCCAATTCTACCCGATGACCATCTTGGATGTTACCTCGTGCAATTAGATAGATTAAACCTTACTTCAGTCTCCTTGGGAAGGAATGGCACATACAGAAGGAGCGTGCTGATAGTGCATATCGATGGCTTTCTATACTCAATGGCGTCCATAGCGTTGATGTATGCAAAACGCCGATCTCACTGAAAAGGTAGTTGACATCTTCTTTACTCAGGAGGTTGGGGTAAACGACACCAGCCTTAGCCATCAGACGCGGATCAACTCGCTCACATCTCCCCTCAGGAGAACTGTTTTACGTTGGGTTTCCTGCGAAACTCCCACCAGGTTTCATCGGTTTAGAGCTAGTCAGATTCTGTAATTTGTCAGTTTCTTTTTAAAAGTGCATAATTTAGCTTGTTCTGTTGATTAAGAGCGCTCTCATTTCGCAGAACTTCATCCCAGTCGGTGGAGTCGGTTGAGTCAGCAATCCATTTTCAGGCTAGGTTAGGTAAGGTTAGGTTACTGTGGTAGCTCCCGCAATGGGAGCTCACTTAGACATAGTAGGAGTCCATTGTGATACCACTTGTTTTATGAACGGTAACGCGAATCGGAAAAATCAGGAAAGATTAACCTGAGAAACGTTGCGTACCTCGAATGAAGTCACGCAAACTACCAATCTCCACACCAGAAAGCTCTTCTGGAGTCCTTAAGAAGTACGAGCCTAGGTACTTGACCCTCAGTCTCGCAACGGCAGGGCAGCTAAGCAGAAAATGAAAAGATGAATCCAGCTGCGGCAGAAAGGGTCAGAGACTATCTTCAGCCTAACCGCATGTATACCCAACGGACAATGCCCAGTCAAAACACCTACGAGGGTCGAGAGTTGCCGCTTAGTAAGCGACCTCATCTCCTTTGAGCGCCTACGATCTCCTCTTGGCAAGAGGGTGCTTGCAAATCTGCATGTCATGGTTATTTCCCAGCACACGCTGAGACGACCGAGAGCCCTTCTGTCCAGGGGAAGTCCTTAGGCAGCCACAGGAGCCCCCAGCCCCTCCCTGCATGGAGAAATGACTTCCAGGGTACCCTGCCGAGCGAGCTCATCAGCCATGCAGTTCCCTGCAATGTCACTATGACTCGGTACCCAAATTAGTCTAACGTCGAGATACTCTGAGGCGGCTGCGAGAGAAATCAGGCACGCCCAGACAAGTTTTGATCTCACCATTAGCGATCCTAAGGCCTTAATGGCGGGCTAACTATCCGAATAAATGTTAGCCCGTCTAGTGGGCATTACATTGGTTAGTAGCCAATCGGCTGCCTCTTTGATTGCGGCCACCTCTACCTGAAACACACTACAATAGTCCGGAAGCCTCTCAGAGGACCTCCCCCCCCAACCTTACCGTCCAGCTTCGAGCCATCCGTGAAAAAGTGCACCGTCCTACCGCCCCACAAGCTACCCTCCTTCCATTCCTCCCTACGGGGGATGTGAGTGGAGAAGGAGCAATCCCGAGCTGGAGCAGGCAGACAGCAATCTGTTTCCGGAGAGACAAAGTTAAAGCTGGCAAGAATCCTAGCATACCCAAAGGCCGAGCTGAATCTGTATCCATTGCAACCTAGCCGGGCTGAGGCACGGGCTGCTGCAACCATACCTGCAATGTCCACAGGTAACACATTAAGCATAACATTGAGCGCGAGACTGAGTGTGGTCCTAAGCGCCCCTCTGATCCCAATGAGCGCGAACCGTTGCTTAACCTTCGATACTCTATCTAGCGAGTTCCACCAGACTCACACACATTATAGGCCTAATTATAGTCTCATAAAGCCAGTAGTTTACCTTGGGAGAGAGGCCCCATCTCTTCCTGATAGAACCCCGGCAACAGTACACCGCGACCGAAGCCTTTTTCACCCTTTCTTCAATATTTGGCCCCCAGGAGAGCTTCCTGTCTAGAACCAGACCTAGATACTTGACCCGGTCAGAAAGCACCAGCGGGCCGCTACCTATTGAAGGGGGATGGGCATCCGGTACTTTGTACCTCCTGGTAAATAAGACGAGCTCTGTCTTGCTAGGATTGATTGCGAGCCCACACCCTGCAGACCATGCGCAACATCGTCAGCATAGGCAAGAACCGTGCAGCCTTCCCTTTCCAGCTCCTTCAGGAAGCCATTGATAAAAAACGACCCAAAGGAGTGATGAGAGAACCCCTTCTTGCGGAGTGCCTCTACTGTTTCTACAGACCTGCCCTTCGAGTAAGCATGCTGAGCACGCGACAATCGCTCGCGCGGTATCTCCTCCCTTATATGAAGATCAATCAGCCTCTCCAGGGTCTTCAAAAGAAATAAGAGAGGGTGATAGGTCTAAAGTCCTTTGGGGATACATGAGAGCTCTTGCCCACCTTGGGAATAAACGTAACCCTCACATTCCTCCAAAGTCTAGGAGTATAGCCTCTACTTATACAGCTTGTGTAAAAAGGCGCCAACCACCTACACGACACTCGTTCGGACTTCTGCAACTGAGCGGGAATGATACCATCAGGTCCCGGTGACTTGAACGCCCAGAATAGGCGACGCTCTTCCAACAGGTCGCAAGGAGGGACACAGATGGCACGTGGTTCCACGCCTGTAACCTCACATGGCTCAAGATTACTGGGGAAATGGGAATCGAGGAGAAGTCTGAGCGACTCCTCGCTGCGCATAGCCCAATTTCCCAAGTCGTCCATGAGACATCCTAAGGGGACGAGAGCCCTCGCGAGCACCCGCCTAAGCCTAGAGGACTCGTGGCAGCCTTCAACGTTTTCGCAGAAGCTTCTCCACGAGTCTCGCTTAGCTTAGCAATCCGATCCTATAAGGTTTCCAATCCGAGGGTTCTTTACTCTTCCTCGCCTGGTTAAAAAGTCGTCTACTCGAAGCCCTAAGCTCCGAAATTTCCAAAGTCCACCAGTATGGCTTAGATTTGCCCGAAGGCCTCCTTAGCGGACACGATCGCTTTCTTACAAGCTATGGTGAATTTCTCCACTACGCTGTCGATCGCACTTTCCGAAAGGAGTGAATTCCCCTGAGGTTCCTCAGGAGAAAACTCCTGCAGCTTCTTACATTATAGATCCCAATCTGTATTCCTCAGATTCCTATAGGGACGATTTTGGGGACGAGCATCGCCCAGGGAGAATTGAATATACCTATGATCAGAGAAGGAGTCATCATTAAGACCTCTCCAGTTCGAGATGCGGGATAGCAATTCAGACGCAACCAGGGCAAGGTCCAAGGCCTCCTCCCTCACCGAAGTTGCAAACATAGGGTCGCTCCCCCTATTACAAATAGACAAATTTTCGAAAAGAATAAAATCCGAGCTTCCCAGCAGGAGTGCCTCGAATTGGCATCGCAACCCACAACGACGCCGGCTTTCCTACGCCTCGCTTCCGCCAGAGTATTCCTCAGCAGCACTGGAGGTAGTTCCACCTCATCATCGTGAGCCATATACGTGGACATGAGCCAAAGTTCTCCGGCCCCGTCCTCGAGTCTCACTGTTACTACGTCTCCATTGCTGAAATTAGACAGAAAACAAGTATTTATTTCACGCCTGACGAGCATACAAGCTCTAGGTTTACCTGCGTTCCTCGACACCAGAAGCTTGTACATCTTCGTCCCGATGACAGAAACACCGTTACTGCTCAGCCACGGTTCCTAGATCAGGACTACATCTGCCCCACCCTGTTCAAGGTGGAGCATCAGATTGGCGGACGCGGCCTTAGAGTGCTAGAGATTGATCTGCAGGATAATCATCCTCAGTAATCTCCTCCAGTCCACGAGGCAAGTAGCCTCTCCTCCTACGCCCCATCGAACAGCCTGTTCATACTGAGGACGGACCCCGCGACCGAGGAGACTCCCCAGCGCTCTCGGCGTCCGACCTGACGGCGTCTTCCTCCATGCTCATGAAGGCCTCCATAACTTCCACCGCTTCCTCCGCATCAGGTCCGCAGACCTCCGGCACCACCTCCAGTCCAACCGGAAGGAGGACGTCACTACCTCTGGCATCCGATTGGTAGACCTTAAGGACTACCTTCTCGAAGCCATAGGATATCACCCCCTGTTGCTTAGCGAGAGGGCAGAGGGACTCCGCGTTAAGCAGAATCAGCGCTTGCCGATAGGGTTCCTCGGACCCCTCAAGCCGAACGACCTCACAATTGTGCGCAGGAAGGTTCGGAGTACAATAACGGAGGATTTCCATTTTCAGGCTAACCCAATCCAATTTATGAATCGCTTTGATCTAGTTAATTTATGGCCTCTCAGTTCGTCTAAACATGATCGGTTTCCGTGACCGTTGTTGTTTCGTTTAGTTTGATAAGGGCGTATTCAAGTCCATTCGTGACCTTTAGTGTGCCACGGTGCCGACTCTGGCCTTAGTTTCCTATAGGCCTATTTCGCTATGATGCGAAATGTTCCACTTGTGTAAGTATGGCCGGCGGCAACGACCGCGGCCTTGGTTTCCCATAGGTGGTGTATTGCTCAATTGCATTATATAGTAAAACTCAATTCTAATTTTTTGTTGACAGGCTGGTCTGATCCACCTTGAACCCAACGTTTCGCTTAAACATTTTTAGCATCTATTACAAATAATGAAAAACATAAAACTCATTATAAGCAGAAATACTAAGTCAAACATATGTACAAACATATATTAAATTAAAAAAGACAAAATGAAAATATTGAATTGGAAACAAATCGACTTAAATTATTTTAACATTAAGATACTATAATTGTTAAAAACCATACTTGTTGGAAGTTTTGGAGAGATTTTCGGAAAAATACAACGAACAACAACAGAAATTTCAACAGAGTTCGGATTTTTGTTTGAAAGGCATTAATAGTTGTATGCTCAATGACAAACTACACACACAGACATTTGTAACGCCAATGGGAAATCCCATTTCCCCAACAATTGCTGACATAATTATGGACAATCTACTGGACAATGATACCTCGGAGGTAAAAGTATAATTTAATATCGATATCAAATTTATTATTAAATATGTTGACGACATCTTTGCTATACTTAAACGTAAAGACGTGAAGATTATTCTAAACACTATTAACAAATATCACAGCAAACTCCAGAATACGATTGAACTGGAGAAAAATTCTCAAATCCCTTTCTTGACGTTGGCAATAAAAACAATCTTCTACTTGACTTGTACTACTTCTTCTGGACGCCTGATAAATTGTTTCTCATTCCAACCTAGGCAGTTCAAAATCCACACCACCAAAAACCTCATCCATAAAGTATTCACGATAAGCCACACACAGTTCCATGACCCTAACATAGATAAAATAAAAAAGATTCTAAGAAGCAATAATTACCTACATAGCTAACTTAATACGGAAACTAATAAACCAAGAAATAACTAAAAATATAATCCACCAAAATGCAATACAAAACACGGACACAACAAAAACTACAAAGAAATTCTACAGCGCAACATTTTTCCCAACTTAACTAACAATTTTGGTCATGACATAACAAAAATGAAAACACCGCACATGTACTCTTTCGACTATATACACAAAAACAAAGTGTCCTGTAGATGTCCACCAATAAAACAATGTAGTGTGTGAAATTAAAAGTAAAGGATATGAAAATGAAGTATGCGGAAAAGTATACATTGGGACAACAAAGCGCCCTTTAGGTGTCGATTAGGCAAATATCACAACAAACGGACACACATCGGTAGTGCGATTCATTAACTTTAAACGGTGCGACAATTGCTATTTTTGACGGCAATATTTGCCGCTTGCACTAACGATTGTGCGATTCACTAACTTATTCTTAACGACACTTAACAGCTGTTTCGTTGTATTTATTCAACGTGATAAAGAGTGGCACCTCTGTCAAACTAAATGTCAAAATAAGCGAAAAGCACAAAGAGGAATAAAGGAAAAACAAACGAATGCGTGCTACCAAATATAAATTTGGAAATTTGTATTATATTTTATTTAAGTGAAATAGATATTAGTTTGTTTCAAACTACAAACACTTAAAATTCTTTATATATATTGCAATGTTCCATTGTAGCAGAATTCCGGGCTCTCCTCTGAGTGTTTTGGTAATTGGAATTTCCTTAGCAGCTTGGGTCATAGAAAACCTCACTTTCTGTTGCATTCAAATGAAAGGGATTGTCCACATCCCGAAGGAAACTTCTATCCACTGTTGGACCGCTTACTTCATCGTCCCCTCGTGATAAATTATAGCCAAATATTCAAAGGTCATTATTTAATGTTCCTTTTTTAATTTCAAGAAAACCAATCACCAAATTTTAAATTTTTTCTTTTATTTAAGTTGAAATCACTAATTTCACTTTTCTCGATTGATATAAGCTGAATTAGCTTTTAAGTGGCTTTGTAATGTATCGCTTCATTGAATAAACACGTAACAAACGAAACATCTGTTTTTTTTTTAAGCCACGACTACTGGCTATCCTTATCTCGCGCTTCATTCGGTAGATTCCGGGTTCAAATCCTGACCGGGGCAAGTAACATCAAAAAATATAGAGACGCTTTTTCTAATAGCGGTCGCCCCTCGGCAGGCAATGCAAATCTACGAGTGTATTTGTGCCATGGAAAAAACTTCTCTCAAAAACATTCGCTTAAGGGATTATAGCGCCAATTAAGTAAGTAAGAAATATGTATGTATATATGCTTCGCCTAGCATTTCTGCTTATAATGTGTTTTATGTTTTTCATTGCTTGTGGCAGGAAAATAAAGCAATACCCCTGAAAATGCTAAAAATGTTTTAGCGAAACGTTGGGTTAAAAAGGGGAATAATTTAGTTTTATTCGCACAAATATTTTAGATCAGACCAGCCTGTCAACACTAAATTAATTTAATTACGAACTGACCGGTTAAAAATATTAAATTTAATTTTGCAGACACAGCGGCACGTGTGTTGGTTAGCTGTGGGAACTATGCGTTTTAGGTACTGGCAAATATGTTAACTTCCATTTTCATTAAGTTTTCTTATAAATAAATAAACATATGCTTCTTGTAGATGCATTTGCATCAGCAGTTCAGAAACCTACACCTGCAAGGTTACATTCTATAGTAGAAAGGTAAAGTGTTTTAACCCTAGAGTACCAATGCTAATTTTTATACGTAAATACTAATTTTAAGTCGAATCGGTCAAAACGAGCCATTAATGTTGTTATTTGAATATTGTCCAAGTCTAATAAAACCAAAGTTTTGCCGTTATGTTATTATTTAAATTTAAAAAATATATTAAAAAAATGCTTTGTTTAAGTTCAGGCATAAAAATATAAATAAAAAAATTACTAAACAAAATTACGAAATTCACTTAAACCAGAAGAAGAAAAATTAAAAAACCTATAGAGCGAAAGAAGAAAACCCTTTTTAGTTTATGATCAATTGTTACAAAATTCAATTGTGCTCTCCACCACATATGCTTTTGTTGCATTTGGTACATGTGACTTGGTTATTCGGATTTTCAAGAACTTTCAATAAATAGTCAGTCAAGTTTCTTGCGAAACTGATTTTTCTATTCTGAAATAACAAAGCGCAACGAATACAAACACTTCATCTGAACGCGAAAACGAAACTCTTCTTAAAAGTAGCGGAAAGTTACATTATGATAATTGTTAATCGAATCGACTAACGCGGACTTCACAACTACAAAACAACTACTTACTGAAACAAGCGGCTGAGATTACACCAAAGGGAGAAACAAACTGTACTACAAAATATATACGACGTTGGCCGAATGGACTAAGCTTAGTACTCTAAGGTTAAGTGCCTAAGGCTGCACTATTTTGTTGGTCGCCAACATTAAGCTTTAAGCTTTGTAAAAAATTTACGCTTCCAAATTCATTAAAATTTTATTTATCAGCTTTAGCATAATAAAGCGCTTGGCTGAAGGAATTACAATTCTCGTTGATTTTAGATAACGATTTTATTTTATGGAAGAAAATGTGCTAGACCATTGCAAAAAATAATGAAAAGGTAACCGAAGTTTTTAGCTATTTGAGCTATGTATATGAGGGGGACATAAAACCGTGTACCAAAGAAATTTCTAAAAATTGTGATAAAAAATCTGTCAGTGAAGTCGTACGGGTTAAGTAGAGTGTACGTGTGCTTGTAGTTACGTGTCTAGCTTAAAGAAATAGTTTAAGTAAGTAAATATATCATTGTTCTAGCGAATGAGACTAGTTGGTAACGGTACCGAAAAAGATTTTATTGGACCTAGCGACTAAAACCCATTGTAGAAACCGCATTATATTAGAAATGAAACAGCCTTTATATATTTGATAGCGAGAATGCCGGACGTATTTTAACCACTCTCATTTCTGAATATTTCATCAGAAGTTCTACCTGACACGCATTCTTTAAATCGGTAAAACAAGTAAAAAATGTAACTCGAAGTAGGGAACGCTGAAAAGTATTCACTACTAAAGTTAAAGGCATAGTACGCCGTCGTGGACGTCAATGCAAGCGGCGCAAGAGCATCATTGCCCGCCAGATTGATTGAACTTTCGGCAGAAGCGCTAAGATCATGCCCAGGGAGTTAATCACAAGGTGTTGAAAAAAGCGGCAAAGATTATGGCAATGGCAAAGTCAACGTATAGCAACAACGAAGGAATAATTCAGATGGAAACAAGGTCGTGAGTGACGATGAGGCCGATGGCGGGAACAACGACAATAGGGCACGCTGTAGCGAAGGTGCGAAAAATACTGTAGCCGACGTAGGCGACGTTGGCACGGCAAACGTGCAAAATTTTATGGCATGTATACATAATGGTACTTTTGGCGTCCCTCTTTTTTATTGCACTGATAATAAAACACACTTCACTTTTACATTTCCTAACTTGCATATCCAAATGCATCACAATTGAACAAATGTCAATAAACTGCGACAAGCATCCTTACCTCAACTATCGGATGCTTCCAAATTACACATTCTGTCAGAAACATAATATAAATAATAAAATTAATAAAATAAGCACTTTTATTGCAATTTTGTGAACTTAAAAATTTTAGCGTATTTTTGCGAAATTTCACATATGGAAATGTCAGAAATTTCCTTCATTTTTTATTTAGCTTTTTTGGAACTTTTTACTTGAGTCACGCTGAATCAATCACACTCCTAGCGTGAGAAGTAAGAATATCAAATCATAAATAATCGTGCATTGGAATTGGTATTTGGAGAAAAAGCACGATTGTAATGGAACTTGAAAGGAAACTGGATAGCCGTGGCTTGCAGGGCCGACTTCCGGTATATGTTTACACATGAACCAAAGCTAGACTGAGTTCCAGAAAAACTTATATACTAATAACAACGTATCCCAATAAACATTTTTGTTACATCATATTTTATTTGCCAATGATACTTTGTCGTTAGAAATCAGATTTAAATAACCGCTTTTGGGTTCTTTCAGATTTGAGAATATGATGGAACTTTAAATCCAAAAACAGCAGGCACTTTTGATATCAAGCAGTTTATATTTTCTTTTCTTAATGCTGTCCAATACTTTGTTCTTATGTTTTTTGAATATCTGGCATTTTAACCACTGAGCCTTTACTAAAATATTTAATATTTTTGAAAATAGATTATTTATAGCAACCATGTTTTAAGTCATATTTCGTGGTAGTCTATATGATTATTTACATTGCATACATTTTAATACTTTGCTTCGATAAAAAATTGCGGTTATTAGACGACCTCGGAATATATTTAATATTATGTACGTATTCAGTATAAATCAAATACAGACTATTACACTTACACAAACAAATTAAAATGAATTGTTGTATTAAACAATTTAGCTAAGATATATTACTACAATAATAAGAGCTGATAATATTACGAAGAGTAGGTCTAAAGAATTGGCGAGCATGTTGAAATCTATCAACGTAGTCATACTGTAAACAGTTTTACTTAATCCCATAATAAATATATCAAATCTTCCTAAATTTTTTTAACTCTGGCAAGTATGTTAGGACAATCAATTTTGCCAACTTATCGAGCTCTATGAGAGGTTGGCATAAATGACTTTGAACAAACTCTATCTAAGACAACAGACACTTTCCTGTCAACTAAATAACAACAAATTCACTGCAGAGTAATAGAATGAAATCATAAATGGGCAAGTTTAACAACAAATTTTTGTGGGAGATCATATCAAACGCTGTAGAAACATCCATATCAAAAGTGCTGTTTTGCTTGGCAGTCGGCTGGGGAAAGGATAGAACCAAATTTCCTGAAAGCATGAATTGGATTTAGAAAAACCAATTTCTCAGTCTTCCCAGGCAGGCCATTTTAAGTGTTTTTTATTTTGAAGTTGGTAGTCGTATTTGAAACAATTAAAATTCATTTGAAATCAAATATTGTCACCACAAAAAGATATTTATGAAGGTTTCTGTATACGAATAATCCGAATTTGCAATTTATTATTGCTAGAAACGGCCGATAGAGGACACGTTGATGTGATGCCATTCCAGTTCCAAATCGGAGAAGTCCAGATATATGAACGGTGCCTGGAATGCCTGTAGATTCAGATGCCGCTTTGATCCAATTTATGAACCGACTGGGGCTGTTGGCTCCGTGAAGCTACTTATTCAACACCAAATGAATGATTGTTTAGAAAGTTGGCATTATCAAATTCAAAATCGGAGAACTACCAACTTTTTTTGAAAAGTTAAATTAATTAATATCTCGCAAATATTTAGAAGTATATTCGCAAAGTATTTATTAGAGAAATTACAGCCAGCGACAAAACCCCCGAAGTGGGGACTCTTGAGACTTTATTTAAACTGTCAAATTCACTTCTGTACTTAGCATACAGATCTACTGTTTTATTAACTTAGTTTATTTGTTTTTGAGAACTTATTTCTCAAGTTCCTTAGACGCTTTAGCTGGTTCATATACCAAGGAAGTTTATGATGAAAATTACTATGTATTGGCATAAATTCTTTTCAACCGATTAAATCAGAGAGCGACAGGAGCAACGCGAATTATAACATCCTACCCTTAACCACAGACGTCCGGTAATTTTTACCAGTAGGTGGTCTCAATTTTTTGATTTCGGAGAATCCCCTATACTTATGCGTATACGCACCTTCTCAGCGTTCAGTATAGCCGAAGTATGCACTGTGGTATGTGAAATTGCACCTATCGTCCTATAAGCATTCTGTCGTCATTGTCGAAAGTCTTTGAAAAACTACTTTTAAACCAGATAATGAGTTACATATATGACTGAAAAGTGCTTAATTTTTGAATGCCAATCAGGGTTTCGGCAGGGGCATAGCTGCGCTACTGCCATGTTAAAAGTTCTTGAGGATATAGGGCCAAACTTTGATAAAGGACATCTCACAATCCTTACTTTATTAGATTTTTCGAAAGCGTTCGATACTGTGTGTCACAATATTTTACTAGCCAAGCTCGAAAAATATTTCGGCTTCAGCAGCCATGCACAAAAATTAATGAAACGTTACCTAACAAATAGAAGGCAGAGAGTAATGTCTAAAGGATCCTGCTCTGACCTATCGACAATAACATCTGGTGTTCCACAGGGTTCTATCCTTGGGCCAATTTTATTTTGTTTGTATATTAATGATATAGTAAAATGATGTAAAAATGTTTATATTCATCTATATGCAGATGACGCACAAATATACTTATCCGCGCCTATAGGTCTTTCGGAGTACTTAATCATCAGGATTAATGAGGACCTAGATTCGATCTCTGAATGGTCAAAGCGAAATATGCTTAACCTCAATGCATCTAAAACGCAAGCTATAGCCTTATCTCATGTGCAGTATAATCTCGAAGATGTGTCGCCAATTGTGTTAAATGATTGTGTCATAAAATACGAGAATGTGGTTAAAACCCTTGGCTTTAAACTTAATGGGAGTCTTACATGTGTAGACCATGTCAATACATCTGTAAGCAAGTCATACTATGTGTTGAGGCGGCTATGGAGAACTGCGGCATATATTCCGCAAACTACTAAACTTGTAAAAACATTAATAGTCCCTTTAATATCCTACCAAGAATTAGTTTATAGTATTTAGACAAAGCTTCCATGTATAAATTACAATTGGTTATTAATAGTGCTGCTAGATATATATATTTAAAGCGAAAGTTTGACCACATATCGGAGTTCTCAACTAAAATTCTTGATGGTGGCTTATCACAATTTTTTGACCGTCGTTCAGTACTCTTTCTTCATAAGCTAATTTACAACCGATGTCCGAAATATCTTTTTTCGAAATTAACGTTTGCACAGTCCAGCCGCACATGTAACCTCATTGTACCACAATCAAAGTATTCAGTAACGTCCGGAATGTTTTTCGTTAGAGCTGTGAAATTATGGAAATGGATTGAAACTGGAATGTAACCCTAGGCGCTTCAGACTTGCAGTTCACTCTCTCTTTCTATCCTTACCATCTAATCTGTGCTACTTTCAACCCTTTACGTATTCCTTTTCCCTTTCAGCTAAATGTACCTTAACTTTAATTCTACTTTTAATTTAATTTTAAGAAATTGTACCCATACTTTTAAGTTTTAATATACATTTGCACTGTAAAAGACCAGGTCTTATTTGTGTGTATTCGAATAAATGAAATGAAAATGAAATGAAATGTATTTATCGCTTCTCAAATATTCTTACAGATAAAAATTACCGGAGCTCTGTGTTCGCGTAACTATTTTATTATTTCGCGTTTTCAAACAACTCTGTAGTAACTGATTTTATTTATGTCACTGTTCTGTGTTTTAGTTGCAGGATACATAATATACATAATCCGGTACCCTCAAAGAGGGCTAAAATTGGATGATGTTCAAGGTACCAACTATTTGTATGGTAAAAAATCCTTTTAAATGGTCGAACGATCCTGCAGCACCTTAACATACCAGAACATTATAACATAACATCGTTGTCAAGTGCCCGGCATTAGAAAACAAAATTCCCAAACTGCTATTCCCCAGGAATTTTGAACTTAATATTTGATAATGCAATTTTAAATCGCATTATTCACTCAACCAATGCAACAATTGTAAAAATAAAACAGATCTATAAAAATGACGCCAATCACTCTGATCTCGATCTTAGATCTGATAGAAATAAAAGATTTATTGGTCTTATTAATATTAACGCCAATTTTCAAATAAAATCACGAAAATATTCGATCAATTTTCGCAACGTATGGATCTGGCCGAGATATTTTTAGATGTGCCACAAATGGTAATCGATTTCAAATAGTTCTTTGTTGTCTTAGGTTTGATGAAGCGAAAACCAGAAGCGAGCGAGAAAAACAAGATCCATTATCTGTTATTACAGAAGTCCTTAACGCATTTATCTCGAAATGTCAATCTGTATATACTGTCAGTGAAAATGTTTGTGTAGATGAGATGCTTGTGGCTTTTCGCTGTAAATACAAGTTTAAAATGTGCATGTCCCTTAAGCCTGCAAAATATGGGTTAAAGGTAATGGTAGGAATAATTCCTATATTTATTCTTTAATTCCTTTCCCCGAAAAGGATTCTGATGGGTACGACCTCTGTAAGGAGGAAATTAGACATTCAAAACCTACACAGGCGGTGTTCAAAAACTAAACCTATTTGTAACACAAATCGCAAAATTGCTGCCGATAATTGGTTGTCATCTATAGAACTTGTAAATGTGTTAAACACCAAATAGCTGACCTTTGTCGGGATACAAAAAAAACTGCATCTGCTTGCAGTTGCGCCACATCCGAGGCACAACAGAAGGCATCTGCTAAGCAACATCCACAGAGAGACTGTCACTACCACCATCGACTCTCGCCAGGCATATGCCGTGATAGGAGCCCAACCACCACCAATAGCAGATGAGGAGTCCCTGCTGCCTCGCGGGTCCCGCGTCACTCTGGCCCAATTAAGATCTAGATATTGTAAAGGGTGGTTAAATTTTAAGGGCCGATGTTGAATGTGAACCACACCTAAACGTCAAGTTTTTTTCTGCATTTCATTTAACATTTCTCAATTTCAGACTAACTCAATTTGAACATGGAAAGATACACAATCGAGCAACGTTGGCAATGTTGGCAAGAAATGGCAACAGTGGATGATCAATTTTCGAAGAAAATCATCTTCAGTGATAAGGCACATTTTAATAAGCAGAATTGCCGTATTTGGGCGAATGATAATCCACGAGTGATTGTCGCAAAACCAATGCACCCACAAAGAGTGACTGTTTGGTGCGGTTAATGGGCTGGCGGTATCATCGGGCCGTATTTTTTCCAAAATGAGGCCGGTCAGGCAGTTACTGTGAATGGGGTTCGCTATCGTGATATGATAACGAACTTTTTATGGCCCGAATTGGAACATATGGATGTGTACGATATGTGGTTCCAACAGGATGCTGCCACTTGCCACACAGCCAACGAAACAATGCCTCTTTTGCGCGACAAATTCAATGGCCGTGTTCTCTCATGTGGTGGCGATGTCAATTGGCCACCAAGATCAAGTGATTTGACACCATTGGACTACTTTCTTTGAAGTTATTTAAAAGAAAAGGTGTACGTCGATAAGCCAGCAACAATTCAAGAGCTAAAGGATGAGATACTTCGGCACATTAACGGCATAGAACCTCAATTATGCCTCAGCGTCATCGCAAATTTGGACCATCGGATGGAGGTGTGCCGCCGAGGTCGCGGCGGACAGTTGGCCGATATTTTGTTCCATACATAATTGAACCACACCATATTATCATAATAAAAAGAAATTACAATAATTTCCAAAACAATTTGTGTTTTATTCAAAGTCAACATCGGCCCTTAAAATTTAACCACCTTTTAGTAGACTCAGCTCCTACCTATCCAGAATCAACCCTGAAATACCCAACACATGTCCGGCATATGGAGATTCTCCGCACGATACCAATCACCTATTCACATGCCCACTCAAACCCGCTAATCCAACCCTCCCTCCCTCTGGCCTCTCGTAACAGCATGTTTCCTGGGCCTGCTCCTAAATGAGTTTGATGACAACGACCACTCTTCACAGGGCGTGATTAGCCGCTACAGCAACAACAACAACATTGGAACTTAAGTATGCTCTGTCCAATCCATAAGATGGGTGATCCTGCAATATGCGTCAATTACCGCGAGATCAACCAGCTACACATTTCGTAAAAAGTTTTATCGAGCGTATTGTGCCAAACAAAGAACGCAACCGTTAACGAACTGACTGGACCCTATTAAAGAAGCTTTAGGCCTGGTAAATCTACCATGGACCAGAAATTCACGATACTCTAAATATTGGTAAGACCCACACACACCAACTTTTTGTCGACTTTAAATCAGCTTTCGATACCTCGAGAAGAAGTTGCATATTTATATCGATGTCTGAATTTGGGACCCCTGCACAACTAAGACGGCTATGGAAAATTCCATTGATCAACACCACCAGCGCGGTCAGAATTGTGGAGGACCTCTCCGAGCAGCTGTTACCAAACAAGGTTTCAGATAGGATAACTTGCTATCGTGCGACTTATTTAATGATATGTTGGAATACGAGTATATAATTCGAGCTGCAGAATTAAACCGGGCAGGCACCATTTTTTATAAGAGTGTGCATCTGCTGGCGTATGCCGATGACATCGAAAACATTAGCCTCAAAAACCGCGTCGTTGTCTCTGCATTTTCCAAGATAGATTAAAAAATGAAGCGAATTAGAGGTGAACGAGGGTAAAACGATGTACCCCTTGCCAACAAATAAACAGTCAGTGCATGTGTGTTTTGGCTCCAGCGTAACTATTGACAGTTAAAATTTTTACAAAGTTGACGACTTTGTTTAATCGGGAAGCAGAATTAATGTCAGCGTAAAATTTCTCTTTCCAACAACTCCTACTTTCCCTCTCTCGACGAACGAAAACCACGCTCTACACGTCCCCATCATGCCCGTGTTATTGTCTGACGCAGAAGCATGAACGCTATTAACATCGGATGAGATGGTCCTTGAGGTGTTCGAGGCTCGAAAGCATTACTAACACTAGACGGAATTAAAAATGTATTGTTGTCTAAACAACACCAGGAAATGTGACTTTGTTTGAAGCATTCCTAACACTAAACGGAATTAAAAATGTATTGTTATCTTACAACTACCAGAAAATATCGTTTAGATTACAATCACCTAACATACTTAGTTTATAATGATTCACTTCATGATGGAGGTATATAAGATGCGTAGACGCATAGCACTTTAGACGAGGCTTTTATTTTTACTCTAAGTCCATCTAGCACTGATTCATCATTTAATAGTCGATCTACCGATGCTGGAAGCTTGCAACGGGAAGAAATGAGCACCCACCTCAGCTATTATAGCCATACTTAAGAGAGTTTCCGGATTTGCGGAAAACATAATAGCATTAATATTAAAGAATCTGGCGTCGAAAAGCTGTGAATTGAGCCAAGTCCCAATAATAAAAAATACATCAATATCCCAACGAGAACTGAACAAAATCAAATTTTCAGGTTCTGTTTTAATCCCGAAGCATTATGGCAACAAACTTTAAAATGCTTACTTTATTAGAAGGCGACACTATTTTCATTGGAGATTTCAAGGAACAGGAATCAGCATAACATCGTATGGCGACGATGACACACCTCACTTAAAGCTGACACTTTTCATTTTAAAAATGTCTGAGTCCTGCCTCACTACCTTGTAGCAAAATAGAGCATTTTTATTTGAACATGTTTTACAAGGTCGGCTCATTATAAAATGAGACTATAATAGATTTTTTACATGAGCGTTGTACAAAATTTTATTCGAAATGGCCAGCTTGCTTTTACACGATCCCTCAAATGATTCGGCCATTGATCAATGGCGGCATGCACAGTTTCTATTGGTATTGACGACGCTGCTCGAACGAAAGATTTTTTCAGACTCTCCAAATCTATGTGGGGTATTCCACAGGCCATGTTATCCAACTCTGACCACAAATTGTATTCCAATGGATTCAAATCTGGACTTCGAGACGTCCAATCATCTACAGCTACGAAACCATGAATATGGCTTTTAAGCTACTGCTGTGTGGGGTTTTCCTTGTGTGCTGGAGCAGAATCTTGCTGGAAGATCCAATGCCCTCCATCGAAGAGTATTTCTAACTGCTTTACCACGCCTTCTAAAACATCGTGCTAGTACACTTTTGTCTCAGTTTTAACCCCTTTTTCACAGAAGTAAAGAGGTGTAACGCCTTTACAGGAGACTCCCCATCAAACCATTACAGCAGGTGGATGATGACCACGTTTAACCCTTGGAATAACATTTTTTTGCTTATTACAAAATGATACTTTCATGGCCGTTGACCGCGTGCCACTAAAAAAGCTGTTTGCTTCTGCTGAGTCTAATTTGCTTCAAGCGCGTTAACAGATGACCAGTTGACCGACTGTAGGCTTTCATGCGAATGAGTTAGCTCATAAATTTCACTTGCGCCTTTTCCACACTTTTGTAAAGCAATCACTGCAATACGATTTGCGAAAGCGAACACTGAACTGCTTATTATATATGAGTAGACCCTGCATAAAAATTACAACAAAAAATAACAGCACTTTTTTCTGCGAATTTGTCCTCGCTGTATGCATTGTAAACTTTGGAACGGAATTTACGTTAAGTATAGGTATGTTATTCGAAGTAAAAGTAGTCGCGAACGACGATAAATGCAGTTACTAAGTCGGTTAACTACTTGCAAGTGTAGGCTTGCGTTAAAATACAAGATTACGGCTTCCGCTGACCGCTAGTCCTCTCTTTGTCGTTTGCCCGCTCTTCTGCGTTATTTCTCTTGTTTGAGAATTTTTTCTGTGCTCTCTTTCTCTAGTTTTATTACATCACTTTAAGGTGCTCTCAGCGCGGAAGGCGCAATTTGTTTTCAATCAATAAGAGCGTTATGACTTGGCATGAAGGTGATGGACGCCTATCGCAAATGGGAATCAACATAAATGCTCCTTCAAATAGATTTCCCGGAGAGACACCTGTATTTGTTTTCCAAATGTTTCCGAATATTGCTAGCCGTTTTAAAATACAAACTAAAACTCTTCTTACACGATATGTATTAGCATCTGTAAATGTGACTTCTTAGAGAAGGAAATAGGACCACACCGTGTAAAGACAAATAAAATTTGCTTATGTATAAAGCAGATGTACCTACATATGAATTAAAAACGTTTCTATAAGTACATTAATCTGACACACAGATGGAATTAGTTTTTTGTTTTGCTTTATGTTTGCAGATATTCAATTGAAGAGTAACTTTGAAAACTGAATGGATGCAATTATATTACTGTCATTTCAGATAATTGTATAGTCAACAAACATATAGCGGAATGGTTGAAGGAGGGTATTATTCAACCCTGTTCTTCGGAATATGCATCGCCAGTTGTATTGGTTGCGAAGAAGGATGGTAGCAAAATGTTATGATGCGACTACCGTCGGCTTAACGAGAAAATTATGAGAGATAATTTTCCTATGCCGCTAATGGATGACGTTATCCAAAGGTTACAGGGAGCGCGGGTATTTACAACACTGGATTTAAGGAATGAATTCTGTACCACATTCGTAACCCACCAAGGTCAATATGAATTTGTGTATGTTTCTTTCGGGATTCCAAATTCTCCGGCGGTCTTTACGCGGTACCTTTTCGCAGTGTTTAGGACTTAGCAAGGGACGATGTTGTAGTAACTTATATGGACGACTTAATAATACGCTCTGTGAACATTGACCAAGGTATCGACAAATTGAAAGCCGTGTTAGATAAAGCGGCTGAGTATAACCCAACGGGTGTTTTTTTTAGACTTATAGAACTCCCTATAGGGATAGCTGTCACTTGGCAGCTGGTAAATGACATTTCGTTTTGACATTTCTGTAGTAAGCAATGACAAATCATCATGGAAAGAATGACGCCGCAAAAACGTTTACAAATTGGAAATTTAATTTAAATCAGTGTTCTGTTCGCCAAACTTATAGAGCACTTCGTGAATTTTATGGTCCACATAATCGAGCATCAGAGCAGCTTATTCGTCAAACTGTTGATAAATTTCGAACATTTACTCTACTCTATGAAAAACCAACAACAAGACCAAAAATTGTACGGACAGAAAAAAAGAAGCAGGCTGTGTCAGAGACACGGCCATTAAGTTTAACGTAGAATACGCCATCCGATAAGACAGAAAACATATGTAACAATAAATGATAAATAATACAAGCAAATGAATTTCTTTATTTGATAGTTACTTTGGATGATATACATAAGCTTATGATAGGAAAAATAGGATAAAAATGTTTTTAAATTATCAATTAAATTTCTCGCAAAAACGAAGTCAATGGCTGTTATCAATAGTAAAGATAAATGATAAATAACATACGCGAATCAATTTTATAATTTTTTTTGCAGTGCTTGGCAGCATTTTCACTTCTTTTACTCTACTTTAACTTGCCCGCCTAAAATTATGCAATACAAAGAAAGGGCTGCACGAGTACATTTAAATCGCCCAACAGCAAACACTCAACCAAACACCACACACATATGTATTTGTGTGCATGTGTTTATACAATTTTCATTTGAGAAATTTAAATAATAGGAAGATATCAACCAACATGAAATGTATGTCAAACGAAAGCTAACATCTTCATTTGACTACAAAAAAAAAAAAAAAAAAAAAATTAATCGAGCCGTTTCCTTATAATTAAAGAAATAGAGATTACAACAATAAAAACCTGACATTGGTGCCCATACCGTAAGGTAAGACGTATTCTACGCCAAAATATTGGTGCTGTAAAAAGATAGTGTTGGAGAAGATCCGAATTTGTATATTCGCCGCCGTGCTCAACAAGTTGGAAATTTTGCAGTGGTTCAAAATTGGACTGATCGAACCGATTCATCAAAGCTAGTCGTGGCGGATATATGCCAGAAATCGTTTTTAAATATTAAATGTCATGAAAATATCTTTCAAATAAAAAAAAAAACATTTAATGTGTTTTATTTCAATTTAAAGTTCTATCAGTCTAAAAAAAACAACCTTTACGTATTTAGTGAGAGAAGTGCCAGTTTCTGAAAACTAGGGTGGATTTTTTAAGTTATGTAATAGAGAATGCAAGATCGTCAGATGCAAAAACACAAGCCGTCAAGAGCTTCCCGAGGCCTTCAGATAAGAAATCGGTTCAGCGACTTTTGTGTCCTACTTCGTATTTTCGACGATTTATTGACGGGTACGCAGTGAACGCTAAACTTGCTACTTGTTTTCGTGAAGAGCAGCAGGTAGCATTTCAACAGCTAATAGCAGCATTGATCAGCTCACCAATCCTGCGCCTGTATAACCCCAAGGCGCTAACTGAGGTACAAACAGATGCTTCAAAGTATGGCTACGGAGCCGTACTCCTACATGAGAAGGGCGAGTATGAGGACTTCTACCCGAAGCACGGTTTACTATACAAAGAATCAGTAAGAGAACTCTTATAGGTGCCGTCGCTTATGGAAGAGGAGATAATACATACGGCACATAACCAAGGACACTTATCAATAAAGAATACCCACGACTCCATTGAGAAGGCATTCTTCATTCCACCGTTGGGGTAAAGTTGTAAAAGTTGTAAAGAGTAGCATCGAATGCATCGCTACCGATTCAAAAGCTGGAAGGAAGGAAGGGTTGCACAATGCCATAGAGAAGGAATACAGACCGTTAAGCACTTTCCACCTCGATCATGTCGCCCTATGGAGCTGACGAAAAAGGCGTAAAATTACATTCTTGGGGTCCAAAAATACTAGTGTGGATGCGTGTTATAACTGACAGAGGTGCTGCGTTCACTGGAAACCTCTTCAAAGGTTACTGTACCAAAGAGGGTATAGAGCGCCTGCTAATCGCAACCGGCGAGCCACGAGGTAACGACCAAGTCGAGCGAATGCATCAAATCGTTGTACCAATGATATCGAAGCTGCGCTCTGAAGAGCCTGGGAATTGGTATAAACATGTGGATAGGGTACAGCAAATTAATAATAATACTCCAACAAGTATCACGAAGTTATCACCTTTTAAGATTGTAATAGGATTAGATATGAGGGTATCGGGTCTGTCAGAACTTAGTGAGTTAATGGAAGCTACGGCTATAGATGAATTAGACTTAGATCGCCAAGCGATCAGCCACCAAGCAAAGAAAATGTCGCAGTTATACAGAGGATAAATAAACAAAATATTAACAAAGAAGGAAAGGAGTCGACGAAGTATAGAACGAATGAGTTAGTCGCCATTAATCGTACTCAGTATGGTAGCGAGCTTAGATTAAGGCCTAAATACTTTGGCCCCTTGTTGATTGGTTGTGAGGGTTTTGGCTCACGATAGGTACGAAGTTGAAAAGGTGGGTGAATGTGAAGGACCTGGGCGCACAACCACTGTCGCCGAGTACCTAAAAAGATGGGGACCTTCTTTCGGAACCAACGGATAGTCAGGACGGCCGAATGTGGTATTGCCTTGTTAAAGCTGGCAGCCCTGCATACTTACATACACCAATATAACGAAACTTTTACGAAAGATAAAAAAGAAACGAACAGCGGGGAACAAACCAGAGAGACAGACGCGGGACGCACGCAATATAACCGTATAAGTTCAATTCTAAGATTTTTAAATAAATGTTAGCATAATCAATTAAACAATTTGAACTTTTAATTTCTACATAAATAGAACGACAACTAACCACTTTCCATCACTTTGATGTACAATAATTATTATTCACATATATTATTATATAAAAATGGATTTGTACTTTATACTTTCTATGACTACGCAGCAAAAAAATTACTGAAAATAGTACAAAAATTTCACACCGTTTATAAAGCACAGGTAGCTGAACTCGCGCGAGTCGACACTAGACTAGTGAGGATATCAATGATGAAATATGTAGGTATACCCCTGAAAAATTATCATCTACCTGCTCCCCACATGCTTCTTAAAGTGGCTAATAACAGACGACGGAACGGGATCGCTTGTAGAACTTCTAGTCAATTGTGGCCGATACTTAGTGCTAAACGCACAGGTTTATTATTGAAGCTTCACAAGCATAACGTAGTGAAGAGGAGGAAATGACTCTGCACCTTATGGGCCAGTGGCCCGGTAAATCCAAACGACGATTCTTCATTTTAAGGAGATAATTCTTCCGTAGCTGGGAAGACCTTGAAAGTGTGAAAATTAGGGAGCTTCTTAACTTCCATGAGGTAGCACATGTTTTGTTTTTCCGTTTAACAAAGCACATGGTATGTTTGGTTTGGACGGGTTCTTAGCGCAATTCTAGAAAAATGTTCTACATACTACGGCATGCATATACAGTAGTTCACATAAGCATTTTGCATAAGAAGAAGAAGAATAAACCAAACGATAATATTTTTGCATTTCTTCCTATTTTATTTATAAATTTTGTATTCAATTCTATAAAATATAAACTCTTTACTTCGCTCAGACTTCATTAACATATAAACAATTATTTTACATAGGAACGAACTGTAACCAATTCAGAATTTGTAGCCTGCAAAAGTATTTTGCATCATTAGGCAACACACAATAATAGTATTTTGCTTATTTTTAAAATCCGTTACTTGGCGCCGATTCGTTTACTTTTTGCAAATTTCAATTGGTTTTATGGTTACTGGTTCGAATTTCTATTGAAATTATCATAATTTGAATCATTTCGTTTATATGTAATTGTGATAGTGCGCGCATCAAAAATACCAAAAGGTAAAGAAATGACAATATCGGGGAAAAATAGTTTTACACCTTCACAATGAAGGCAAATCTACAAAATACATTTACGATATGTTTAGCCGATGTCGTCAAACGATAAAAAATTTTGTAAAACGGTGTAAGGTGCGCGGCGGTATAGAAAATTTAACCGGTTATGACGACCAAAGATGCTAACTATCAAAGAGGAACGCAAAATACTTAATTCAACCGCGAAAATCCATATTTATTCGCAGCAAAGCTTAACGACAAGCTTTAAGCAAATCTGCACACCCAAGTTTCTGATGAGACAGTGCGCAGAGTGCTCAGGGCAAATAATATTCATGGTCGCGTGGCTCGAAGAACACCACTTATTTCAAATATTAATAAAGACATGCGACTTTTATTCGCCAAAATTAAAAGTTTCGAGTTTTGGAAAACTGTAATATTTAGCGACGAAAGCAGATATAATATTTTTGGATCAGATGACCGTCGTATGGTTTGGCGAAAACCAAATGAAGAGCTGCATATAAAAAACCCCCAAAGCAACTGTTAAACACGGCGTTCGGTGATGGTGTGGGGGTGTATGTCGGATCAGGGAGTTGGAAATATTGTTTTTATAGACATCATAATGGACAAATTTAGTTTGTAAGAATTTGTGTATTCAAAGACTTTTTATACCAATAAGCAAATATGTATATTTGACTAAGTAAAAATAATATGTACATTTATCCATCCTTAAAGGCAATTTACACTCCAGTGCAGAAAAAATTGGGATTGGCAAAAAACGAGTTTTTGCTTCAGCATGACAACGACCGAAACATATGGCTAACCACATTAAACTATGGTTGCTTTTCACCGCAAAACATTTTCCAACTCCTCCTCAAAGCCCTGACATAAGCCCTATAAAAAACCTTTGGACATACCTTGAAGATAGAGTGCGTGAACACAAAATTTCATCAACAAATAGTCTCAAGATTTTGCAAAGGGAATGGAAAAAAATACCACCTGAATTCTGTAGAAAGTTGGTAGTATCGAACCAAATCGCTTGGAAGCTGTATCTAGAAATAGCGGTTATCATACGAAATACTAAATAGTTTTTACATTTATTTATATATAAATTTTAGTCAAATGCAAAATACTTTTGTGTGTTACCCAACGATGCAAAATATTTTTCGAGTTACAAATCCTGAATTATCTTCATTATTTTTCTGTGAACCTTTATTTATGAGAAATTAATACATAACACTGCGTAACAAAAATGTAAAAAAAACCTGCTGTCATGATTTTGTTAATAGTTTTTATTAACATTAGTAGCAGGCTTACGAACTGTGTTTTTACCTTTTTTGAATTGGCTCTAGTTCTTGAGATAAACGAAACTTAAGAAATTAATGAAACTATATGACCCAGTTCCAGGTGTATTAGTTTAATTATTCCTCAATTTTTTATTGGGCCAACAAAGTGGGTATACTAAATACCGCTGTTTTATATGCTTATGTGACAGTCGTGCAAGAAATGAACATTGGATTAGAAAGGACTGGCCGGTGAGAGAAAATATGGAGGTAGGGACAGCAAATGTGGTTCATGACCAACTGATAAGCCGAGAAAAAATCATTCTTCCACCACTTCACATCAAGCTTGGGCTAATGAAACAGTTCATTAAAGCCCTTGATAAGACAGGTGACTGTTTCGAATATGTGTGCAAAAAATGTCCAGTCCTTAGTATGGAAAAATTAAAAGCAGGAGTCTTCGACGGTCCTCAAATTCGCACCCTTCTAAAAGACACTGACACTTAAACCATATGTCACAAATTGAATCTGAAGCCTGGCTAAGCTTTGTTAATGTAATTTTTTGGGAAATCATAAATCACCAGACTATACAAAACTAGTTGCTGATATGCTTCTAAATTTTCGCAAACCAGGAGCTAAACTGAGCATTAAATTACATTATTTACATAGTCATTTGGACAAATTCCCGGATAACCCAGGCGATTACAGTGAGGAACAAGGTGAACGGTTCCACCAGGACATAAAAATAATGGAAGAAAGATACCAAGGTCGATGGGATGACCACATGATGGCAGACTACTGCTGGAACTTAATACGGGATTGTCCTGAGCAACGACATCGTAGGAGGTCCTACAGGAAAAGTTTGTCGTAATTTTTTTAAAATTAATTAATGAAAAGAATATATTTTTTTATTTTTGTATTATTTTTATACAAGCGCGCAATAAAAATATAATTTAAATCCATATTGGTATTTTTAATTAGGTTTTTTCGTGAAATATTTCAAAGCCTTTATATGAAAAACTAGAGCCAATTCGACAAAACTGATATTATTTTCGTAATTAGCGCCCCCAAATTACCCTAAATCGACTTAAAAATCTCCGACCGCAAAATTTTGTTCCGCAGTGTAATTTATCAATTAATCTGAAAAAAGCAAAAATATAATCCTTTGCCTTATTTTCTTCATATGCAAAATACTTTTGTGAACCACTGTATGCACATAAAAGAGATGCTACGAATATTTGGATGCGCCAATGATTCGCATAATTTTAAGCATTCGCAATAGCATCAAATGATACGAATGCAAATGTGTGCCTGCGCAGAACGCGCGGTTTAGGACCCCAAAGCGCATAATCACAGCTTAATTGTAGGGATCTCCTTTAGAGAAACGAGCATGTCTCGATTGGTGAAAATTTAAACTAAAATAAAATACGACTTATTGGCAGACCTCGCTCGCAAATAGTTAACACTCCAGCGTGTAATAACGGCAAAATTAATTTTTCAGAAATATAATATGCCTCTTTTGAATTTTGGTTATTATGGTAAAACACAGTAAAGGTTTAGCCCTGGTGCAATATTGTAATTTTTTGTATATTCATATTGTTACGTATATTACGCCAGATTTATCGATTGGGATTTAATAAAACTCTTTTTAAAATCGCCACTACCTCCAACTCTATATTGAGATTTATTTGACTTTTAGTTTCTGTTTTCAGTTACTCACATTTTTTTAACTTCAAGTATCTTGCTCATCATATACATAAGTATCTTATACATAAGCCAGCTGCAAGGCACATTTAACTGGAGTGGAATGGGGTATTGTCGATCTTCTGGGTATACAGTAACTGTTGAGCGACTATACTCAATCCCGACTCTTAGGTCCACGTTCGTGCACTCTGGGCAACGTGAGCACTCCGACATACTCGTACCAGTATGTGCGGTTGCAAGTGGGCCTCTGTCTTGGAGCAATCCGCTCGCTATATAAATGTGTCTAAAATCAAACAAAAACCATCAGTATCCGGTGGTGCGCTGGGTTTGGGACCCGCATGTAAAAAACTAAAACCAATGAAAAATTTCAACAAGCCTCGGACGAGATCTTCCGTTTTTGATTACGACCACTCGCAATATATTAAGGGCTATGAGTTGAGGGCATGCACCTGAAATGTCCGAACCCATAATGCGGAAGGTTCTGCTGTTCGTGTGGTTGATGTATTCGTTAGAGCAAGGGCTGACATCACCGCCATCCAAGAAATGAAATGGAAGGGCTAAGGTAAGAAAGCCATTGGACCTTGTGACGTCCACTACAGTACGTAGTTGTTGTTGCAAAGGCATACAATATTCCACATAAAATTTTGGGGAACGCTGCTGAAGTGGCCGTCCTTCGCCCGATATACATCCGCGTCGTTTCCGGTATCGTAGAACTGACTGTTGTAGAAAGGTTGCCAAGTACGTCGTTCACTCTGGTGGAGCGTCTCGCCACGATTCGTATCAAAGCGAGGTTCTTTAATACCTCGCTTATTTGTGTCCACGACCCGACAGAAGAGAAGGACGATATGATCAAGGACCACTTCTATGATCGCCTAGAAAGCATCTACTGCTCGAACGAAAGATTTTTTCATACTCTCCAAATTTATGCGGGGTATTCCACAGGCCATGTTCTCCAACTCTGACCACAAATTGTATTCCAATGGATTCAAATCTGGACTTCGAGATGGCCAATCATCTACAGCTACGAAACCATGAATATGGCTTTTAAGCTACTGCTGTGTGGGTTTTGCCTTGTGTGCTGGATCAGAATCTTGCTGGAAGATCCAATGCCCTCCATCGAAGAGTATTGCTAACTGCTTTACCACGTCTTCTAAAGCATCATGCTAGTACACTTTTGTCATAGTTTTAACCCCCTTTACAAAGGAGTAAAGAGGTGAACGCCTTTACAGGAGACTCCCCACCAAACCAAAATAACGGCACTTTTTTCTGCGAATTTGTCCTCGCTGTACGCATTGTAAACTTTGGAATAGAATTTACTGTAAGTCTAAGTATGTTATTTCATTTGTTCATTTCATTTATTAGCACATTAGTACAGTCAGGGATGTCTTTTGTATTTCAACAATATAAAATACAGTAGTGAACACTTAAAATAAACAAATAAATTAGTACGTATGGGAATAAAGTTACAAATTATATTAATACTGATATATAAATAATAGTTTTAAAAACTAGAACTTGGAACCAATGAAGCATAGGTATGACTAGATATACATGTATGCAGATAGGTATAAATAGAGAGCACATCTTAGGTCTATACATAAGAAATTATTTAAAAAACTAACGAAAATGTGAGTCCAATACAGTCTTAAAGCTGCTTTAATTTAAACTCTTGCGAGTAGTGGCAGGGATAGAGTTCCATAAACGTATAGCCCTGACGAAAACTAAACTTGCAGAGGAAAGGAAGTTATAATTAGGAACTATTAGGTCATTTACACGTGTTAATTTTGGAACTCTGATAGAGATAGCCAGGTGTCTTATCAATCATAAGCCGAAATAAGAAACTGCAGTTTCTGGCTTTCAAGTAGTCAGAAATTTCCGAACCCAACACTCCCTTCCTCCAGGCAAAGATATGTTTATATTTCATTTGACCAACACATAACGTGTTAATTGGTTAAAGGCTACCTCAATTTTATGCGCAGATTGAGAATCAAACTTGCAGTAGACTAGTTCAGGGTAGCAAATTATCGGCATTATTAGTTGGATTGCAAGTTTTCGTCTTACATTGATCGGCGTAAATGAGGCAGACATTATTAAATTTCTTAAGGTGTAATACACTTTGCTAACGATGGAGTTCACATGGTCAATGCACGTTAAATCGGAATTAATAACAAAGCCAAGGTTTGTTACTTTATAAACGAATTTGATTGGGTTATTCCCTATATACAAACATGGAATAGTTGTAAGAAACGTTTTAACCTCACACCTCAAAGTACTTTTTATCGATTCACACAAGAGAGTTTTTGAGGACTCAAAAGGTTGAAGTGATGGGTCATCCGCTTTACTGCCCTGATTTGGCACCTAATGATTTCTTTTTATTCCCGAACATCAAAAAAATGCAAGGTCAACGTTTTTCAACGCCTGAAGGAGCTGTAGAAGGATTCAAACAGCTCGTTTTAGAGGTATGCTCTTCTGAGTGGCAAAAGTGCTTTGAAAATTGGTTCAAGCGAATGCAGAAGTGTATTGGCTTGGATGGAGAATATTTTGAAAAACAATAAAACTATTTTCCTTAATATTTGACTGTGTTTTCATTATTAGGCGCAAAATATAAAAGGCAACCCCCGTATAAACGTTATCTGGTCAAATTTTAAAATGATAGCAGGGTCAGACACAATGAAATAGTCAAGTAGACTTGGACAACAATTATTTCCATACCTCTTTGGTATAGATACATTAACGAATGACAACCCAACACTAGACACATCATCAACTAAATGTAAACTATACGAGTCAGAGCGTAGCAAATTAACATTAAAGTCACCACAAATAATAATATTATCATAATCCACAGCTATAGGGAACAAATAATCAAAAAAGTTACAAAGATTACAATTCATATGAGATTTATATACACAGGACAGCAGTCTTAGACGAGCAGTTGGATTATTCAATAGTCAAGTATTCTACATTATTTCTGCATGACTGAGATAATAATTTTGTCCTTAGGTGGCTCTTACAGTATATAACCACTCCTCCACCTTTTTTGCCTATCCTATCATTCCGAAGCAATTTATAATTTTTAATGTCAAAATGAATCTCATTTATGTCATTCTTGAACCAGGTTTCAGATACACAAATAATATTAAAAGACAAAAACTCAAACGTTCTTCTCACAATGTCCATTTTTCAGCATTTAGGCTCAGCGGATTAAAATGAACTATTTTCAAGCGATTACATAAAACATTCCCCATGGGAGGGCTACAATCATCGATGCTAAACGCCGTGTTGGTGTTCGCAGTCATTTCTAAACAAAACCAAAGACAACAAATATAAACAGAAGCTAAAACAGAAATAGACAAAAACAAAGATGGGCTAACTTTACAATTATAACAAAAATAATAAAAAAAAAACATATACTTAGTAATAACTAATGCAGCATACAGCTACCGAAAATGCAAGTGTCCTTCAATACCAATGGGGCTAAGGGACACTCTTGATTTCGTTCGCCCACGATGCTCGCCAAAAGCGTGAAGAGTGCGATTTCGGTCAAGCGGTGAGTGAAATTTGATGACAATTGCACTATTCGGACTCGTAGAAGACGGCTTTGTGCGAAATATATCCCGAACTTGCGGTGTTAGAAAATCAATTGAGAGACAAATTTGATTATATATGCTCTTCCGATTTTCTCCCTCAGTGAACGGCACACCAAACACAACAGCATCAGCAGTAACATCTGGAGCAGCTACCTGCAGTATGGCTTGAGACAACGGTTGTTGTAGGTTGGCAAATCAATTTTCGATATTTTCATATTCGCCTCCAACGAAGCAATACATGCACCCGTTCCAGCTATTTTAGCAGCAAACAAACTAATTTCATCATCAATTCTTTTCAATAGTTTGATCTCCAGGTCCGCAAGTTTTAGGCAAACACTCTCAACCAACGGCAAAAGATGATCCGTTTGTCTCTGTAACTTAGCTTCAATCTCTTTTATTTTGGCGAAGACCGTTGAAAGAGTAACATCTTCATCCAATTTAGCTAATTTAGCAGAAGGCGAACCTCTGCTTATGTGACGTTTGTTGTTGTTGTTTACAGCAGGACAAGACATTGCAGACGAATTTTTACAGCTAATTAATATTAGTGAACTTCAATATTTTTTTTTTTAATAAACACAAAGTTTAGCTCTAACACAAAGCAGGAATGTATATTTATTTATTTAAGTATACCCAAACAATCACAGGGCAAGGAATGCACGAAAATAGTGATCAAAACGAATAATCTACAGCGATACAATTAATATTAATTAATTATTAATAATAAGCAGAGCGATATAGATGCACGTCCGTTGCGTATGCGAACAAATGTTCGTTCTTGTTATTCGAAGTAACAGTAGACGCGAACGACGATAAATGCAGTTACTAAGTCGCTCAACCACTTGCAAGTGTAGGCTTGCGTTAAAATACCAGATTACGGCTTCCGCTGACCGCTAGACCTCTCTTTGTCGATTTTAAACTTCAAATCGTTATGTCGCTAAATAATCAAATATCCTACACGAGCCGCTGAATCTGCATATTCAACGGTCAAGCGGACAAGTTGCGCAAACAAGCAAATATTTCATACGTTTTGCTATATCAGCAGAAGTGCAGTAGAAGCGTCGGCTGAGCAAAGGCAGAGCAACGGCAGCGCAGCGAATTATAGTGGCTTAGGAATTAAGCTAAGCAACAATTATAACGCAGCCTTATTGTACTCAAAAAAAAAAAAACAGCTAGTGGCTGGAATAAATTAAAATTTAAATAAGAAATCGTTTAATTGGCGCCCAACGTGAGGCTCGCGAAAATTAAGTCGAAATTTAAAATAACGAACTGTGGTGTAATTCAGTGAAGGGCACTCAATCCCTAAAAATTAATTAAGGCAAAGCAGATTTAAGTTACCAAGGAGTGAATTATCTTGCCAGCTTATTCTCAATTGAAGCGAAGCATATTTAAGTCACCAAGGAACGAATTCTCCTTGGGCAGCGTTATCTAAACTGAGACGAAGCAGATTTAATTCACCTAGAGATGAATTATCCTTGGACAACGTGTGGAATGAAATCACCAAAAATAATCCTGGGAATTCTAGACACCACTACCTGATAGAAAGAGAGAGATCAACAGCAGGAATCCGCAATTTTATAAGCATATGTTAAGGACGAAAGGGCGAGTGAAGTGCTTGTCTCGTAAATTAATTTAAGTAAAGGTGAAATACATATAGCAAAGTGAAATACAATTATTGTGAATAGTGGATTTATAAATTACTTACACTAAATTAACGTGGAAATAAAATAAGAATAGAATAGAAGAAGTTACGTAATTACTCTTGACGCAATAAAATCTTTTCCGGAGATTTTCGATTATCCAGGTACCTATGTGTCTTGGCGCGAGGCTGCACACAATGCGTATGAATTGTTTAAAAGATACGATGGCAGCGAACGCCACTATCAAACGGTTACTATTCTTAGAAATAAGGTACGAGGTGCCGATGCAGTACTGTCGTCCTTTAGCACGGTACTGAATTTTAGTCCAATAGTCTCTCGTCTGGACTTTACCTATTCGGACAAACGACTGATATATTTTATTGAACAGGTGCTTTCCACCCTGATACAGGGTTCAATGTCGTGTTTAGAATTATACGACGAGGTAGAGAGGAAGCTAACTCTCTTAGCAAATACAACTATTATGTCCTATGAAAGTGGTGTGGCGGACACCTTAAATGAAAAGTATAGGGCCGATGCGCTTAGAGTGTTCACATCAGGTTTAAGAAAACCCTGTCAGGACCAAAATAATAGGTCACAGGGAAATCCTCTGCAGAAACGTGCAGCAAATTCAGGACGGTATACTGGTCCTAAGATGCAACACGTAAATCATTTAAATGACGAGCCTGATTTGCCTAACGTAACAATGTATGATGGAGAAACAGAACAAGCGCTGGATAGCATCGAAAATGATGAACTTAATTTTTTAGGGGAAAAGTCCCTCCTTCCATGGGTTTCAAGATCAATAGGAGGGAAAGAGGTCAAGCTTCTTGTCGACACTGGGGCTTCAAGGAGCTATATCAAACCCCAACCGGAGCTAAAAGGAATTCGAGTAAAAAATTCGTTTATAGTGAAATCGATTCACGGGGTTACCGCCATAAGGCATAATTGCAGAGTTAAAATTTTTGGGGTGGTAGCAGAATTTTTCATACTACCCAATCTGACATCATTCGACAGTGTAATTGGCCTGGATTTTTTGCAAAAAATTCACGCATCTATCGATTTAAAGGCAAACACAATAACACATAACTCAGGTAAGGAAGTTATTTTATAAGTCACTTACAACTACAGGCCAAATCGGTTCCGAAGCATTTGGAAGAAGCCTTCTCCAAATTAATTGGTAAGGTAAATGGGGTGTTTGCGGACCCGACCGAGGCCCTTCCCTATAATACAAACATGGGCGTTTCAGATTTCGTAGATAAAGAAATTCAGGAGCTTCTAGCAAACGGCATCATTCGACCGTCCTTAAGAAAAAAGGCTTTGACGAAGCTGGGCAAGAAAAAAAGCGATTAGTAACAGGCTTTCGCAAACTAATCGAAAAAACCATCAGTGGCAAATATCCAATTCCCGATATCACAGGGATTTTGTCCAATCTTGGTAGAAGCAAATTTTTTACCATACTCGATCTAAAATCCTGTTTTCATCAGATTAAGCTTTCAGAGTGCGGTAGGGAAAAAACTGCGTTCTCCATAAAAAATGGAAAGTACGAATTTTGCAGGCTGTCCTTCGGTCAGAAGAACGCTCCCAGCATCTTCCAGAGGGCAATAGATGATGTATTAAGGAAACATATAGGGAAAAAATGTTTCGCCTACGTGGATGATGTGATCATTTTCTCGAAGAACGAATGACAGCACCTGGAAGATGTCGAAGCATTTTTAAGGAGTCTATTTGAAGCCAATATGAGGGGGTCTCGGCTGAAAAATCTAAATCTTTTCAAACTGGAAAAGTTGACACAATTCAGAAATTTTCGAAGTCCACCACTCTAAGGGATTAGCAGGTTACTATCATTGTTTCATTAGGGATTTTTCAAGAATAGCGAAACCACTGTCAAACATCCTCAGAGGAGAATATGGCCGAGTTACTGCAGCACAGTCCAAAAAAAAATCAAAATTGATTTCACTGATGAACAGGAAAAGGCCTTTAATACTTTAAAACAAATACTAGCATCCGAAGATGTAATGTTAACATACCCAGATTTTACGAAGCCGTTCGACGTAACCACGGATGCATCCTCACACGCTATTGACGTTGTCCTCTCTTAAGAGGCCAAACCAATTACTATGATCTCTCGTACTTTGTTCGGTAGCGAGGAACGTTTTCCTACCAATGAAAGAGAATTGTTGGCCATTGTCTGGTCATTAAAAGCCCTTAGAAATTATCTCTACGGTGTGCCAAAACTAAATGTTTTCACAGACCATCAACCACTAACCTTTGCTGTTTCGGAGGTCGGAAAAACGTGGTCGCTGATGTGTTGTCAAGGCAGCACATAAATGCCTTAGATAATATGAGCGTTGAGACAATTCACAGCGAAGAGTCATCAACCAACACAATTGAAAGAACAAATCAGCCGGTAAATTGTTTCCGTATTCAGATACTGGTGGAAGAAGGCATAGAACCGCAGAGAAGAACCTTCATTATTTTTGGGAAAAAGACGTCTTGTCTTAATTACATTCAAAACCAAGGACGACTTAATGAGATTTTTACAAGAAGCTGTAAAAGTGGGCGTGGTAAATGCATTACAGTATGACTTGCATACATTGGCACAATTTCAGCATATCTCACTTGAACTGTTTCCAACTGTAAAATTCAGACATACGGAAAAACTGGTTACCGACATATCAGACCCGAACGAACAACAAGAGATTATCACGGCTGAACACAATCGAGCACATCGAACAGCCCAAGAAAATGTAAAACATATTTTAGAGGACTATTTTTTTCCAAAGATGGAAAAGAAGGCTAAACAATTTGTGGCAAACTGTAACGTGTAATCTCGGGCGAAGTACGATCGTCACCAGAAAAAGCAACTTATTGCCCATACACCCATACCAGCATAGTGTGGAGACATATTGACATATTTTCCACCGAGTCAAAATTCTTTCTGACTCGCATCGACAAATTTTCAAAATTTGCGACAGTACAGTCACTGAGGTCTAGAACGATAGTGGACGTTAAACCACAGTTTCTACAGTTGCTCAATATGTTTCCCGGGACGAAAACCATTTATTGTGATAATGAAAAATCACTAAATTCACATAGCATCAAAGCTACATTAAAAAATCACTTTGACATTGGCATCGCGAATGCCCCACCCTTACACAGTACGTCAAATGGACAGGTAGAGCGATTCCATAACACACAGATGGAAATATCGCGATGCCTTAAACTTGACAAAGATCTAGATGATATCGAGGAAATAGTCCTGCTTGCTACGATTGAATATAACAGGTCCATTCATACGGTCACTGGGATGAAACCCACTATCGTCTTTCGCTTAACAAACGACGGCGCACAAATAACATCCCGATTAAAATACGGACAAGACAAGGAGTTAATAACGCACAATAGGAATAGACAGAATAGGGAGTTCCCCGTAGGAGGGAAAGTGCTCGTAAAAAATAATAGGAGACTAGGGAACAAACTTACATAATTTTATAATGAAGAAGAAGTGGAAAATGATTTAGGCACAACGGTTCTCATAAGAGGGAGGAGGGTCCATAAGGACAACCTCCGTTAAAATTTAATTTATAATCTAGGAACGAACGACATAATTCTCAACGGTAATTAATAATATTTTAATGTTTTTAGAATTGTCATGGAATTGGTTATAGCCGCATTAGTATCAGCATCAATAGGACGAGTAATTGACTATTCCAATGCAAGGTACATTCCAGTGACCGGCGGTGACCTTGTAATCTGGGAAAACTTTGGACACATCAAACACGTCACCAACTTAACCCTATATGAATTACTAAGGGACGAGACAATCAAGGCTACATGCCATTTTCCTCAAATACACATGAGGAAGTTACTGGACGCAAACGTAAACCAGATAAGTAGACTAATACAGATAATTATCACCCCTCATAGGCAGGCAAGAAGCTTGAACGCTCCAGGGACAGTGCTAAAATACATCTGTGGGACTCTTGGCCATGACGACTTTGATGGATTAACAAACACAGCGGAACAACTAATTGACTCACAGGACAGGCAGTTTACTATTAGCACCGAAGTGCAAAAGGAAATTAATTGCCTTACCATTGCAGTAAATTAAATCTTGAAAGCAACAAAACAAAAGGAAATAGACACAGGTCACCTCTATGAAATACAACTAGCTAGAAACTGGGCAATTATTACAGAATTAGACAATCTAATTACTTCCATCACATTTGCAAAAATTGGAATTTTAAACCCTGTTATCTTGGGTAGTAATGAAATAAATTTTATAATAGAAAGCGAGCACTTCATGAACCTTACTGTATCCGATGTTATAACGATAGATAAAATTAAGATTTTACAATATAATAATGTAATATATTTTCTAATAAGATATCCTAAGTTTAAATAAGTTTAAATGTAAGAAAATTATTATTTTACCAGTAGCTCACGGCCACCAAATTCTCCACCTCGAAGAATCCGTTTTAGCCGTTTTAGCTACATGTCGCAATCGTAGATTACCAGTGAGAAACTGCGACACCACACCAACGTTTTGTCTACCATCTTCAACCACATCATGCGCTCTGCAACTGACGACACACAACACCGCCAGTAGCGGTACAACGTTTAATAGCCTCGCACCAACTGCACCGATAGGTGACGGCCTAGTCGTCATTAATGACCAACTGGCTGTTATAGAAGAAAATAATGGGGCCCCCATCACAGCCAACGGTACTTACTTGGTTGTCTTCAGGGATAGCGTAAAAATCAATGGCACGATATTTTATTTATTTAATGAAAATTCAACGGCGCCTCTAAAACCGGAAACTCCATGGGCATCCGCAATCAACATTACACATCATACTGAGGTACTGAGCGCCTCTTATCTCCATCATGTTAACCAACAGAACCTTAGACACATCAATCATCTGTGTCGTATAGCAGGTGTGTCGGCTGGTGGAGTCTTATTGATTGTGGGACTCGCAGCTTTCGTACTCCGACGCATGGCCATGACCAGGAGGAGAATTTTCATGACCAAGTCCGTTGAGGTTGCAATCAAAAACGCTGCTACGAGGACCGTGGACGTCCCTCACTTAGAAGGGGGGGAGTTAACGTGAGAAGCCCTCACAGTAAACATTCCCACAAATTCGTTTTGCTAAATAATAAAATATCCTAGGCGAGCCGCTGAACCAGCATATTCAACGGTCAATCGGACAAGTTGCGTAAACAAGCAAATATTCCATACGTTTTGCTATATCAGCAGAAGTGCAGTAGAAATGTCGTGTAAGACCGCTTTAACAAAAGAACAAAAAAGATTCCTATGGAATACTACATTTGTATTATAAACTTATACGATATGAAAGAACTAGACAGGATTATAGATAACCTTAAATTGCAAAACTTAACCAATTAGAAATGACGCATAACCTTGCATCATATGCAAGGGCTCCCCCTTCCAAAATTATAAACGACGTTAAATAGGTTTTTATTAATCCAAACGGAAAATAAACATACAATAAAAATGTTATCGCAACCCTCTATAGATTTCGACATCGTAATAGCCTACCTGGACTCCTGGGGTAAAAATTTTGTTGGGTGATGAGGAAGCTCTCCTATCATCACAACCAGAACAGGTTAGCACATCTGTTAAAAAATTATCTGGGGTGGGCAAGAAAATACTTAATTTCTACCGCTCGAGCGGGGTTAGTGAAAGTGAAAGTGAAGCCAAACGCAAAATGGAACAAGAGGAATCGTTCTGGTGACATTACCTATTCGGCTGTGCAGAACTCCCCAATGAGGAAGCCTAATAGATCTGACAAAAGAGCCCATGCGGGACCAGCTATGTTAAAGGCCAAATCACTTTAGCTGAGGTCACAAAAACACGAACAAGCTATACTACCTCCTTCCAGCGGCTCTTTAGAGGCCAGTACCAAGGTAGAAAGGCTCCTTGAAGCCACAAAGCAACTATTCTCAAAGGATGCCACCGGGTCTATAAGGATGGTGACAGTTTGGTATATTAAGGCAAGCGATTGAAAAGGTAAGCCCCATCCCAACAAACCCCTAGGGCCCCAGCGTCCCCACTACTCTTTCTGACCACTAATTAATCGGAAACAGGGAAGAATGGGTACAAATGAGAACCAATCGGAGTAGGATGATGGCTAAACGTGCCTAAGAACCAGATATTAAGAATGTGAGCTTCACAAAGAGCGGATTCATCCAGGAGCCCTGGGATTTTGTTGGGGATATTACAGGCCTCAATGAATGCAATGGTAATTTAATTTATGACACAAAAACTGTAGGTGTAGGGACACAAAACGTTTTTTGGATCCGCGCAAATTTCCAAAAAGCAAAACTGCTAGCAAGTAGCAACAACGATAAAAGGTTGTAAGGGCCAAGTAATGATTCGATGAGGTGGCCAGGTTTAAATTTTTTTGTTCAAAAAGGAATACCAAAAAAATGGGAGTGCAGCAATGCTGTAGGCATGCTGATATGCTAAGCTAACTACAATGCGTACAAACAAACATATATTCCTATAATTGCGTGAGCAAAACATAGCGGGAGCTTATACATATGTACATTGCAAATGCAGGCAAATAAATATGTATGTATAAATGCAAGTACAAATATTCTCTGCATTGGGGTGAATGACTTTAGATAATTGGCCTTAAATATTTTATACATATAATTAGTAACTAAGTCACATATGTAAAATAACATATGATCGAAGAATGCAGCGGTTGGCAATCGGTGACCCAACATCCCGGCCCCGTTGAAAGGCATTTCAAACCGGTAGGAGTGCTAACTTGTGAATTGGGCGCCGAATGGTTCCCTTCATGGTTCGAATATCAACGACGCGATTTTTAGAGTCCTTTCCTGGAATACAGTTGATGATTCTTCCAGGATGCCATTTGTGTGGTGGTAAGTTGTCTTTGTCATTGTGCATGAAAAATTCGCATTTGTTTGGCAACAACATCGGGTGTTTCCTTTCGTTTGGGATGTCTGCTAATTCTAATCGACCTCCAACCTTAAGTATCCACATCCAAGCTATTAATCGAATGCTGGTAGTGTAGTTACTCCACTGGTTTATGATTTCCAAAATATAATTTGTACTAACAATTGAATTGAATGCTGATTTTCGTTTCTCGCTTTCGAAAACTTTCATGTCGATGTCGCCGCGTCCATCTTTTGGCCACTTGTCCGAGTTTTCGTATAGAAACTTTGGTCCGGTATACCATATTGAATTAGAAAGTTCTTCCACGGTGCATCCTCTAGAGGCCAAATCCGCCGGGTTGCAATGAATTGGCACCTTTGGTTAACTCCTGAATTTCCGAAATTCGATTCCCAACAAACGTCGAGAGTGTTGCTGAATGCATCTTCAGCCAATGTAATCCTATTTGTGAGTCTGTCCAAGGAAAAATATTAGATGATTTGTCAGGAATTATTGGTTTAATCTTTGTTAATAGACGGGCAAGGAGCAGAGCGCCGCAAAGCTCTAATTTGGGTAACGATTGTTTTTTGAGGGGTGCAACTCTTGACCTTGCGGTGAGTAAGCGAACGGTAGTAGTCTTTCCACATTTTCTGATGACGCGAGTATATATTGCGCAACCATATGCGCGCATTGATGCGCCACAGAATCCATGTAACTGAAAATACTCCATGTGTGTCGAAAAACAATACCTCGGGACCTTAATTAATGGAAGATCCGATAAGCAGTTCAGAAAATGTTTCCAAGCAAATTCAATGTTCTGTGGCACTGATTCATCCCAATTCAGTTTCAACAGCCATATTTCTTGCAACAAGATTTTTGACGTAAGAACCACAGGAACCAAAATACAAGCGGATGGTAAAACTTGGCGATACATCTTGACTACGTCAGCAGTGAGAGCAAATCTAAAGAGTCGGAAACGAAGAAGAAGAAGAAAAAGTTCGGATTGAATTGTAGGACCAACCATTTGAATATCGTTTAATGATTTTTGAGATGTGGTTCGACAAGCTACGTCAAATACGACTCGAAGATTTGTTGTTGTACTTGTTAGCTTTAGCACGCAACGATGTGGAATATAATAGTGTGGTTCGCTGATGCTTGGATCTTTTACAACGCTCATATGCCCCAAACTCTAGTATTCCTTCATAAAGTCTACGCATTTCGCCTTCAATTTTGGCGATTTTGCTAATCGATGTTCCTGTGCATTGAATCCTCATAATGCCGTAGTGAACGAATCGCCCAAGCACGTCGGATTATCTTTGAAAGGTAGTTTGGGAACTATTCTGCCACAGGGTTTTCTTGACACTGTTTCATTGTATATCTGATCGCAACTCTGTTGTTCACGAGTCCAAACATCTGGGGGCGTGGACACTTCCTCCAAGTTCCACAACGTTTCCAGTTTGGCCTCTATAGATTCATTCGCTGAAAATAAACAAGATGGTTTAGATTTGTTTATACTGCTTATACTTCGGTAACGTCCAGAAACAACCCATCCCAAAAGGGTTTTTTGCAAAATGGGCAAGTGAGACCCGAGTTGGATTTGGCCGACAGAAAGCAGACTGAAGAATGTTTCTGTACCCAACAACTCATCGATTTTCTTGGGGACATAAAACTCAGCATCAGCTGGTACTATGTTGTTTGGAATATTCCATGTTAAAATGCCGATTTCAGGATCTGGTTGATAGGTAATGTGTGATGTAATGCAGAACGTTAATGGAAGTTCGAACCCGGTAATTTGCGACTTGATGTTATATGGTTTGCTTATTTCATTGATTCTAAGTATTGACAGTGTCTTTCCAAAACTGCTACACAACCCTCCCATGAAGGCAACGTTTTGAAGTCTAGCGATTCCTTCCACTTTTTGTTCGTTTGTTCATCAGACTTCTGCAAAACTAAATGAATTATCATGGCTTGAGCTATTTGACTGGCAACCTGATGACGTCAAAGAACCATAAATAGCTGAAGCCTTATCAATCAGACTTCTCACCTGAATGTCATTTGGTTTTGTAATCGCTGGCAAATCAAATAATGATGAGATGCTTTCCAAAAATATCAGCGTTTTGTTATCATACCGAACCTTCAACCGCTCTAAAACCTTTGGATAATTTTCATTTGTCACCTGAAACGCATCTACAGTTTCTAAGACTTGACCTTGGATACAATTTCGCAAATGGTTAAATTTTTCAATATTTGTTAAATTTAACTCGCGATCAATTATTTGATTAATAGAGATAATAAAGTTTTGAACTCGATTGTATCACGCAAGTTGTATCCGAAAGCGAAACATTGTTATCTTCTACCAGCTGCGATTGTATAACCAATTTAGTTGTGATGTAAAGCTCTTCCAGGTCAGCGCGTCAACCATCCTCAGCATCTAATCTTTCGATTTCAGTTTGAGTTGAAAGAATCTGTTTCAAATATGATTCAAAGATACCCAAACGGCATTTGTATTCGGCAACTGAAAGAATCTTTCCACCTGATCGCAGGCTGGCTTCGATGATATTCTTAATGCGCGTAATATTTTTCTTGGTCCTGCGCGTTGTTGTTTCAACTCATTCAAAGACATTGTGGATTTAACTTACTCTGTGGAGATCACGATAAATGACAAACCCTGTATACGTGATCCAACGTCTTCAAATTAAGTCGAATTAAAGCTTCAGGTAAACGGTTAGGTAACCAACAGTTAAAAAACTATATCTCAAGAGTCGTATCAAATCAGGTGCATATGAATATGCAAATGATTGTAGATACATACATACGTAAACGGCGAATATGAGCTGCAACCAGTGGCGGCGACAAGCAGGCGTGTTGTAATGTGTGCGAGCGACAAATCGATGGTGTTCAACAATGGTGGTATCCAGTGATGCATTCCAAACCTGACCACCAATTCCAAACGATGATGTGTGAATTCAAAACTAAACAACTTACTCGTGCCCCCGTTGGGCGCCAAAAAATGTAGGGGCACAAAGCGTTTTTTGTATCCGCGCAAATTTCCAAAAAGCAAAACTGCTAGCAAGTAGCAACAACGATAAAAGGTTGTAAGGACCAAGTAATGATTCAGTGAGGTGGTCAGCTTTAAGACTAATTTTATTTTCAAACATTTCCTCCTTAAATACTATTTTGATCTATAAATTAATTCCGCTAATCTCATAATACATTCCTAAATTCTTATTGTATTAATATATGTATAACTTTTGCAAAATGTACTTTATTCTTTTAATCTCAACTTAGAACTAACTTTTATTGTCTTGTCATCTACCCTAGTTCCCTACTTGCGGTTTGTAGCTACTCCCTGATTGGTCGATGTGTGTGTACTGGGGTAGATGCGCTGCCCAATCTGGCTGACTTATAGCATTTTCTTTTCTCGAAATAATGTTGCATTTATTCTGCCCCGTGCCAAGGCTGTACAATTTTTGTGTTCTTTTCTCAGCATTTTCTGAGGGTTGTTTGTTCTTTTCTCAAAATGTTGCACTCTGCACCTACAAAAGTGCAACATTTTCTACGCGCTACCAAGCGTGAGGGTGAGCTTCGAGTGGCTGATTTTAATTGCGTAGTTTATTTGTTCGTACAATAGTTTTGTTCCAAAGTCTCAACTTTGAGAGTAAATGCAATTTATTTGTATAGTTTAATTGCATTCGATGAATTAAATTGATGATGGCAATGAAATTGGTAGGATGGATTTTTTTTTGTTCTTTTCTCATATGGAAAATGCTACATTTTCGTAGGGTTCATGGCAACATTTTCGTAATGTTGCATTAGAATATGGTGACATTTATTTCGAGAAAAGAAAACGCTATTAGTATCGATGCGCGGGTAGTTCTGTTTGTGTGTTGAGGTGAATGCATTGCCGGTTGCATCGCCCCAAACTCCCCAATAGTCACGGACGTTATCAGGTGTCCGTCTGGGAATGCAACTGAACGGCAAGACAAGCGTGGGAGTTTTTCTGATGAATTGTCGATCAGCTTGGCAGCTGTGAAGTCTAATTACAAACAACCAAGAACGTAGGAATGCTTCTAAGGAAACGTCAAAGCGGTGTTTTAGCTTTGCAGCTGTGCAATGCGCTAACTTATACATATGTAAGTTATGTATCAATAACAATTCAAAGGTGGATAATCCTAATATGTACATACTAAACGCTAATTCTGCTTATAATAAGTGCTAGTAGTTCAAAAAGGAATACCAAAAAAATGGGAGTGCAGCAATGCTGTAGGCATGCTGATATGCTAAGCTAAGTACAATGCGTACAAACAAATATATATTCGTATAATTGCGTGAGCAAAGCATAGCGGGAGCTTTAAATATATGTACATTACAAATGCAGGCAAACAAATACATATGTATGTATAAATGCAAGTACAAGTATTCACTGCACTGGGGTGAATGACTTTAGATACTTGGCCTTGAATATTTTGGGCATATAATTAGTAACTAAGTCACGTATGTAAAATAACATATGATCGAACAATGCAGCGGTTGACAATCGGTGACCCAACAGTAGGCTTAGAGCGGACATGATAATACGAAATAATGTAACATTTGTTCCCATTCTTGAGTTGATATACCAGGACTTATTTGGCATTTGGACTAAGGTGCCTACTCAGGAGGGTGACAGCAGCATGCAAGAGAAGTACTGCCCTTAACGGAGTACCGCGAGCGGAGAACAACGCCTACAGAAGGCCCTTAAACTGGCCCACTCGAATGACCTATGTACTCTCCAGACGCCAGACGGCACCACAAGGGCTTTCTATGCCTGTCAAAGGGTTTTTCGTAAAACATGGGGATTATTACCTAGACTACCTATTGGTAATTTACCAGGGGGATAAGGCTGATTTTAAGCAAGTTATCACCGGCATAGCTTTGGGTAATATTCACTGTACGGATTGTGTGGCCCTGACAGGAGCGATGCACATCTGTCTAAGGAAAGCTCTTAGCGTCATGACAGGCATATGGTTCGAATATCAACGACGCGATTTTTAGAGTCCTTTCCTGGAATACAGTTGATGATTCTTCCAAGATGCCATTTGTGTGGTGGTAAGTTGTCTTTGTCATTGTGCATGAAAAATTCGCATTTGTTTGGCAACAACATCGGGTGTTTCCTTTCGTTTGGGATGTCTGCTAATTCTAATCGACCTCCAACCTTAAGTATCCACATCCAAGCTATTAATCGAATGCTGGTAGTGTAGTTACTCCACTGGTTTATGATTTCCAAAATATAATTTGTACTAACAATTGAATTGAATGCTGATTTTCGTTTCTCGCTTTCGAAAACTTTCATGTCGATGTCGCCGCGTCCATCTTTTGGCCACTTGTCCGAGTTTTCGTATAGAAACTTTGGTCCGGTATACCATATTGAATTAGAAAGTTCTTCCACGGTGCATCCTCTAGAGGCCAAATCCGCCGGGTTGCAATGAATTGGCACCTTTGGTTAACTCCTGAATTTCCGAAATTCGATTCCCAACAAACGTCGAGAGTGTTGCTGAATGCATCTTCAGCCAATGTAATCCTATTTGTGAGTCTGTCCAAGGAAAAATATTAGATGATTTGTCAGGAATTATTGGTTTAATCTTTGTTAATAGACGGGCAAGGAGCAGAGCGCCGCAAAGCTCTAATTTGGGTAACGATTGTTTTTTGAGGGGTGCAACTCTTGACCTTGCGGTGAGTAAGCGAACGGTAGTAGTCTTTCCACATTTTCTGATGACGCGAGTATATATTGCGCAACCATATGCGCGCATTGATGCGCCACAGAATCCATGTAACTGAAAATACTCCATGTGTGTCGAAAAACAATACCTCGGGACCTTAATTAATGGAAGATCCGATAAGCAGTTCAGAAAATGTTTCCAAGCAAATTCAATGTTCTGTGGCACTGATTCATCCCAATTCAGTTTCAACAGCCATATTTCTTGCAACAAGATTTTTGACGTAAGAACCACAGGAACCAAAATACAAGCGGATGGTAAAACTTGGCGATACATCTTGACTACGTCAGCAGTGAGAGCAAATCTAAAGAGTCGGAAACGAAGAAGAAGAAGAAAAAGTTCGGATTGAATTGTAGGACCAACCATTTGAATATCGTTTAATGATTTTTGAGATGTGGTTCGACAAGCTACGTCAAATACGACTCGAAGATTTGTTGTTGTACTTGTTAGCTTTAGCACGCAACGATGTGGAATATAATAGTGTGGTTCGCTGATGCTTGGATCTTTTACAACGCTCATATGCCCCAAACTCTAGTATTCCTTCATAAAGTCTACGCATTTCGCCTTCAATTTTGGCGATTTTGCTAATCGATGTTCCTGTGCATTGAATCCTCATAATGCCGTAGTGAACGAATCGCCCAAGCACGTCGGATTATCTTTGAAAGGTAGTTTGGGAACTATTCTGCCACAGGGTTTTCTTGACACTGTTTCATTGTATATCTGATCGCAACTCTGTTGTTCACGAGTCCAAACATCTGGGGGCGTGGACACTTCCTCCAAGTTCCACAACGTTTCCAGTTTGGCCTCTATAGATTCATTCGCTGAAAATAAACAAGATGGTTTAGATTTGTTTATACTGCTTATACTTCGGTAACGTCCAGAAACAACCCATCCCAAAAGGGTTTTTTGCAAAATGGGCAAGTGAGACCCGAGTTGGATTTGGCCGACAGAAAGCAGACTGAAGAATGTTTCTGTACCCAACAACTCATCGATTTTCTTGGGGACATAAAACTCAGCATCAGCTGGTACTATGTTGTTTGGAATATTCCATGTTAAAATGCCGATTTCAGGATCTGGTTGATAGGTAATGTGTGATGTAATGCAGAACGTTAATGGAAGTTCGAACCCGGTAATTTGCGACTTGATGTTATATGGTTTGCTTATTTCATTGATTCTAAGTATTGACAGTGTCTTTCCAAAACTGCTACACAACCCTCCCATGAAGGCAACGTTTTGAAGTCTAGCGATTCCTTCCACTTTTTGTTCGTTTGTTCATCAGACTTCTGCAAAACTAAATGAATTATCATGGCTTGAGCTATTTGACTGGCAACCTGATGACGTCAAAGAACCATAAATAGCTGAAGCCTTATCAATCAGACTTCTCACCTGAATGTCATTTGGTTTTGTAATCGCTGGCAAATCAAATAATGATGAGATGCTTTCCAAAAATATCAGCGTTTTGTTATCATACCGAACCTTCAACCGCTCTAAAACCTTTGGATAATTTTCATTTGTCACCTGAAACGCATCTACAGTTTCTAAGACTTGACCTTGGATACAATTTCGCAAATGGTTAAATTTTTCAATATTTGTTAAATTTAACTCGCGATCAATTATTTGATTAATAGAGATAATAAAGTTTTGAACTCGATTGTATCACGCAAGTTGTATCCGAAAGCGAAACATTGTTATCTTCTACCAGCTGCGATTGTATAACCAATTTAGTTGTGATGTAAAGCTCTTCCAGGTCAGCGCGTCAACCATCCTCAGCATCTAATCTTTCGATTTCAGTTTGAGTTGAAAGAATCTGTTTCAAATATGATTCAAAGATACCCAAACGGCATTTGTATTCGGCAACTGAAAGAATCTTTCCACCTGATCGCAGGCTGGCTTCGATGATATTCTTAATGCGCGTAATATTTTTCTTGGTCCTGCGCGTTGTTGTTTCAACTCATTCAAAGACATTGTGGATTTAACTTACTCTGTGGAGATCACGATAAATGACAAACCCTGTATACGTGATCCAACGTCTTCAAATTAAGTCGAATTAAAGCTTCAGGTAAACGGTTAGGTAACCAACAGTTAAAAAACTATATCTCAAGAGTCGTATCAAATCAGGTGCATATGAATATGCAAATGATTGTAGATACATACATACGTAAACGGCGAATATGAGCTGCAACCAGTGGCGGCGACAAGCAGGCGTGTTGTAATGTGTGCGAGCGACAAATCGATGGTGTTCAACAATGGTGGTATCCAGTGATGCATTCCAAACCTGACCACCAATTCCAAACGATGATGTGTGAATTCAAAACTAAACAACTTACTCGTGCCCCCGTTGGGCGCCAAAAAATGTAGGGGCACAAAGCGTTTTTTGTATCCGCGCAAATTTCCAAAAAGCAAAACTGCTAGCAAGTAGCAACAACGATAAAAGGTTGTAAGGACCAAGTAATGATTCAGTGAGGTGGTCAGCTTTAAGACTAATTTTATTTTCAAACATTTCCTCCTTAAATACTATTTTGATCTATAAATTAATTCCGCTAATCTCATAATACATTCCTAAATTCTTATTGTATTAATATATGTATAACTTTTGCAAAATGTACTTTATTCTTTTAATCTCAACTTAGAACTAACTTTTATTGTCTTGTCATCTACCCTAGTTCCCTACTTGCGGTTTGTAGCTACTCCCTGATTGGTCGATGTGTGTGTACTGGGGTAGATGCGCTGCCCAATCTGGCTGACTTATAGCATTTTCTTTTCTCGAAATAATGTTGCATTTATTCTGCCCCGTGCCAAGGCTGTACAATTTTTGTGTTCTTTTCTCAGCATTTTCTGAGGGTTGTTTGTTCTTTTCTCAAAATGTTGCACTCTGCACCTACAAAAGTGCAACATTTTCTACGCGCTACCAAGCGTGAGGGTGAGCTTCGAGTGGCTGATTTTAATTGCGTAGTTTATTTGTTCGTACAATAGTTTTGTTCCAAAGTCTCAACTTTGAGAGTAAATGCAATTTATTTGTATAGTTTAATTGCATTCGATGAATTAAATTGATGATGGCAATGAAATTGGTAGGATGGATTTTTTTTTGTTCTTTTCTCATATGGAAAATGCTACATTTTCGTAGGGTTCATGGCAACATTTTCGTAATGTTGCATTAGAATATGGTGACATTTATTTCGAGAAAAGAAAACGCTATTAGTATCGATGCGCGGGTAGTTCTGTTTGTGTGTTGAGGTGAATGCATTGCCGGTTGCATCGCCCCAAACTCCCCAATAGTCACGGACGTTATCAGGTGTCCGTCTGGGAATGCAACTGAACGGCAAGACAAGCGTGGGAGTTTTTCTGATGAATTGTCGATCAGCTTGGCAGCTGTGAAGTCTAATTACAAACAACCAAGAACGTAGGAATGCTTCTAAGGAAACGTCAAAGCGGTGTTTTAGCTTTGCAGCTGTGCAATGCGCTAACTTATACATATGTAAGTTATGTATCAATAACAATTCAAAGGTGGATAATCCTAATATGTACATACTAAACGCTAATTCTGCTTATAATAAGTGCTAGTAGTTCAAAAAGGAATACCAAAAAAATGGGAGTGCAGCAATGCTGTAGGCATGCTGATATGCTAAGCTAAGTACAATGCGTACAAACAAATATATATTCGTATAATTGCGTGAGCAAAGCATAGCGGGAGCTTTAAATATATGTACATTACAAATGCAGGCAAACAAATACATATGTATGTATAAATGCAAGTACAAGTATTCACTGCACTGGGGTGAATGACTTTAGATACTTGGCCTTGAATATTTTGGGCATATAATTAGTAACTAAGTCACGTATGTAAAATAACATATGATCGAACAATGCAGCGGTTGACAATCGGTGACCCAACAGTAGGCTTAGAGCGGACATGATAATACGAAATAATGTAACATTTGTTCCCATTCTTGAGTTGATATACCAGGACTTATTTGGCATTTGGACTAAGGTGCCTACTCAGGAGGGTGACAGCAGCATGCAAGAGAAGTACTGCCCTTAACGGAGTACCGCGAGCGGAGAACAACGCCTACAGAAGGCCCTTAAACTGGCCCACTCGAATGACCTATGTACTCTCCAGACGCCAGACGGCACCACAAGGGCTTTCTATGCCTGTCAAAGGGTTTTTCGTAAAACATGGGGATTATTACCTAGACTACCTATTGGTAATTTACCAGGGGGATAAGGCTGATTTTAAGCAAGTTATCACCGACATAGCTTTGGGTAATATTCACTGTACGGATTGTGTGGCCCTGACAGGAGCGATGCACATCTGTCTAAGGAAAGCTCTTAGCGTCATGACAGGCATTCCCTTCCATCGAGGATTCAGGTGTCATATGGAAATACTTATCCCGTTTCTTGATTAATCCATTATCAAATGCTCGGATATTCTACTACCAAATCTGTCTTTCAATAAGCACTGAAGGGGACTGCTGCGAAGCGATAATACAATACATCTTCGAAGAATCTTTAGTATGTTACACTGATGGATCCAAGCAGAGGATAGGACTACTGAGGCTGGAATATTCGGGCCAAATTTTCAGGAAAATATGCCCAAGCATCTTCCGAATAAAGGTATGCACAATTGAACTCTGTGCCCGCGAATGTCTTTATTTTAAAGGCCTTGGACGTATACTTAACGACATGGAGGCCTGCGGATGACTGCAAGACCCTTCTGAATTAACTGATTACCGCAAAAAAGTGACGTTGTAGTGAGTTCCTGGGCATGGAGAGTTGGAAGGCAACGAAACGGCTGACAGTCTCGCAAAACTTGGGGCCTAACGAAGTCCGCTTGGTCCATAGCATTTCTGTGGAAGATCCAAGGGTTACACTGCAGAACTAATAAGATGGGAGGAGTCTCGGTTTGCAACTCACTAACGTAACACAAAGCGTAAAAGGCAATCCAAGAGGTTCATATCTCCCTCTCGGTAGATCTCTGAATAGCTTCTGAATCCCAACCTGGAGAGAGTAGTACTAGTTACCTCACACTGCAAGTTAAGATATCATATTTGTAAGATGGGGCTGTAGGGTTTGTGGGTTAGCTGACGAAACGCCAGAACATGTAGTGTGATTGCCGACGTGTGATGAGTATTAGGCTCACACACGTTGCAGAGTGACTATCATCTCGACCCAAAATCTGGAACATATCATCGTCCAAAGTGCTAAACTTCTTCCAACCTTTTTTTTAAGGGGCAGCACAAAATATCTCAAAAAACATACCACGGATACGTAGACGATATAATTATATTTTGAGAAACGAAAGCAAATTTTGGTGTTGTTAAATAATCATGGTTTTTCTAAAAACCTGTACGTAACCTCGGATGGAAACATTAGCGCACTCCATAAAACATAACCAAAAAAAAAAAAAAAATAGATATAGTGCATACCTCTGTTTAATACATTAAAATAGATTTTAACGTCGAAAGATGATATATTTTTGTATCCAGACCTCACAGTTTGACAATACATAGGTGTAGTCTCATCTTAAAACAATATCCTGTTTACATTTGTTTCGACGACTCTTTCCATAACAGAAGCCAATGCGGTCCATAAAAAGAACCATTGAGCGTAGTGTGGGCTATATCCAATTTGAATATCTTCACGGATCATCAACCTCTTTCACATTTAATGTCGGACAAAAATCCTAACGTCAAAATTACACCATGGCGAGTTTTTATAGAAAAGTTCGCTTCCAATTTTTTTCCAACAGTATATTTCACACTAAATAAGTTATACAAGTGATTAAGCCATTATACAATTGCTTAATGAAACTATAAACCTTGATATTGTGAATGCATTTTATTGCGAAGTATGTTATTTCGGCCAGATAAAACCAATACTTTTGAAAATTTTCCAGGACGTCAACTATATATACGCGATACTGTCTTTCGCGCGGTGGCATCCAAAATAAATTTTGAATAGCGAACATGATAGATCCAATATACCTAATTTATGGCAATGAAATATCTATGATAGAAAGAGGCAAAAAGATGATATACAATATTATAACAAAACTATGAAAAATAATCATACCTTTATGTTATGGAGCATGGGGCGTTGTGTAGAAGTCCAAGAAAGTGGGGAAAGTCTCTGATCGCCATTCACCTTAAAGTGGCCAGAGCGATTCTTCCGCAAGCGGTTCAACCAGCTCACAACTTCCGGGTGATTTCACCCAAAAATAGCATAAAAATAGCATTAAAATACTGAAGACTGCTTTTAATAACAAAGATGGCTCGACAATTGAATTATTCACTGCCATATATTTGCGAAACCTTGAAATCGCTCAATATTAAAGTTAGTAAAATGCAGCGGTACCCAATGCAAATTCGAATCCTTGAAACTTAATGTCGGTGAATTTGTAAAAATTACAAAAGAAATTCATTCGTTTTGGAGGAAGGGTTGTTTTACACTAAACGCACCGCAAATGCCAGGAAACGATATATTTTACACAAACGATATACTTCTACTCCTGATGTCAGATATAAATACAAGAAAAGTTTTAAAAAAGTCACGCTCACGGAATTTCGTGGTAGTAACGACGCCTTACATGGATAGCGATCCACTCGGGCTTTATTGGAAGCGGTATGAAAAAAGCCACTATTGCAATACAAGCAAGGGAAATAATGATTATTAAGATGGACGCTGGAATGGTTCCTGCTATATTAAATATACCCAAATAATATGTACAGCCCTAACCCTGAAATTGACGTGCTTAGAAACCTTTACCTAAGTTGAGCTCCAGACATTATCAAGCAGAAGCGATTATCCGTAACAGAGTCGTTAGTTTTGCAGACTCCGCACTAGTTTCTTTATGCGGATAAGCATCGTATCCTATATAATAGAACAAGCAATGTGTATATTGCTCTAAGGAAACCTTACAATTGTAGAGTATTACGATGAAGTTAAGCACAAATTCTCTTCACTTGTTAATAAGAATATTATGACACATGTTGAGCCTATAGAAAGAATGTATTGCATGCCCGATGGCATGCCATCAACACTTTCGCTTGCGCAAAAGCTAGAGTCAAATAGAGCGCATTCATTCATACTTTGCTAACACTTTCTACAACAAAGTGCAGTTAGATGATGATTCGTCGTTATCCTTTCTGAGAAGAAACAGAGCAGAGGGAAATACTCAACGAGTAGGTAATTGTGGCCCACAATGTCGTGGCACTGGGAAATATGCACCAAGGGATAACGAACTATTAATAATAATAAAGGGTGCCATCTATATCTATACTATTTTTGATCAGAATACCCAGTTTTTTATTCTTCCATACAAACCTTCGACGGTATTCTTGGGCATGACTGATTAAAGAGCATATGCACGTATATTGACATAAAAAAAAATAGCTTATTCATTATTGTGGTAAAAAAGTCAAAAGCTGCCGAAAGAAAAATATGTCTATCCAGTCGCACAAATAGTTAGAGTATTCAGGAGTGTTTGTAGTCCCCCACGAGGCTTTGCCGTGTAACCCTAACTTCGAAGACTTAAACGAACCATGTAGCAGCACCTAACTTTGTAAATAATAAAATTACTGAGCTTCCGGTGAAAGGCATAATTTAAGCCGACCAACTTATGGAAATATCATTTCGGTGCATAGACATACATGCATAGAATACCGGTAATAAACAAGAATATGCAATATCAAATTGCATGGCATCATGTTGTATGACATTTTAACAGAATTAGGATTTTTGCCAAATATCTAGAATGCATCGCAAGTAGCTCATCATAGCACGCAATGTTCAATCTAAATACGTCTTTTCTGAAGTCCATAATCCATTCATTAGTGAATAAACTCAAACTGAACAACTAACAACAATTGATATGTTTGTAGTATGTCGGCTCATTTGGGACTCTACTTAAGTTGAGTCCAAGTAAAATTTTGAAATCACTGCATTGTTGCATGGAGGAAATTCTAGCATCAAAATACGTGCTGCTGTTATATGTTATAATTCGGGTTATGAAACTTTTGTACTTAACCACTGGTGCCGTAGCAAACGCTAACGATGATTTTCCGTACCCTAACCAAAACTGAAGAGAATTACGCTGAAACGCGAACTATTGGCAATAGCTTGGGAGTTCCAGAAACTCGAGAAACTATTTGTGTGGAGTCGGAAGTCATAATATCAATACTGTCCATCAACATTTGAGCTTTGCTATATCGGATAATATTCCGAACGCAAAGCTTAAACGGAGCAGGGCTTGAGGAATCGAAAGCGAACGAAATATTTTTCAGATCCCAGGAGAACGATCTTTGTCAACAATCAAGAAATGTTTAAATGAGCTGTTATGTGACCTCTCTATTCTTACTGGCGAAAATTCAAGACAAACTTTTTACAATATTTCGGAACGTTAAATTCCACCACACAACAAGTTTGGTGATCGATGTGGTTAATGTGGCGGATCAAAAAGAAGTAGTGGAAACTGTTTAACTTGTGATCATTTTTGACAAATCACAAACAAATACCACTCCTCACAAATGAAACAGAGGTAGTTTTGAAATGTAAGATTTGCCAATAGGATAAATACCAGCGGCATCCTCCAAAACTAGTAGTAGGCGCAACTCCTATTCTCATAGATCCAAGGAGAATCCTACATTTTTACATGCATTCGACAGAGAGAAATCATTTTTTTACCTGCATTAATAAGTTTTCGAAATTCTCAATAAAACCTCCAATAGCTGAAATCGAAATTTTCATTGCAAAATAAATTTTAGTTTCAATAAATAAATATTAAACTACAAAGCTTTGTAAAAGATAAATATACTATTTGTTCATGCAATATAGTAGTCGTATGTATTTATTCGCAAATAAAGTACAAATACTTATAATACATATATGATAATGGTAAACATCAATAGTAATCAGAATCACTGTATTCATTTGGAAAGTCACTTTTATTTTCTATTAAAAAAAGTGGCGGTTCTAAAAGAGTGATGACACCTACGTACCCAGGGAATAAATTACATGACTGATTTAATACTACACACCTACACCGTTACAGCCATTTTGGAATACCAAAAACTTCGCATTTGGTTGAAAATGTTCTCCCCAAGTTTGATGGTGGTCGTATGCGCCAGATGCTGCGTATAGAAATCCCGGAATTCAACTATATCTTATCCTTAATCAAACAAGACCCTGTCTTCCAAAACAAAAATTGTGTCCCTCAATTGCCTATAGATATTCAACTAAAGATAACTCTTTTTCGTCTGGGATCTAGTGGAGAGACTGCATCTATTAGGAAGATTGCAACATTGTTCGGTGTTGGCGATGGCGGAACAAATATCAAAGTAACCGAGCGGGTCATCGCCTCGCTGATAAATTTAAAATCTACTTTTTTGTTTTGGCCATCTAGAGAAGAAAGGCGGAAGATTGTGGCAAAAACAATGGATGAGCTTCCAGGTTGCATTGGCTATGTTGATGGCACCGAAATCAGATTAGCAGAGTCTCCTTCCAAAGATCACGAGCTATACTTTTCTCGCAAAAAACAGTAAAAAATGCAAGTCGTATGTGACTGTTCGCTAAAAATTAGGCAAGCAACAATAGGATACCGAGGAAGCGTCCATGATGCTAAAATTTTTGCAGAATCACCAATAGGTAAAAACCCAGAACAGTACTTCTGTCAGAGGCAATGGATTGCTGGCGATTCGGCATATCCTTTGAGCCAAAATCTTATTACACCCTTTCGACAAAACAGTAATGAGCAGACGAAAGAAATGAGAGATAAATTTAACCAATACTTCTCCAAATATAGAGTGCGTATAGAAAATTGTTTTGGAAAATTAAAGGAAAGATTTGGTAGTTTAAAAGAACTACGATTTCGTTTATCGAACGAAAACAATTACAAAAGTTGTTGTAGATGGATTTTGACATGTTGCATTCTTCACAACATGTTGCTACAATTTAGCTCTGACGAAGAAGATTGTTCCGATAATGAAGATGAAACTGGCTTCCCACAAGAAATTTATGAAAACAACGACCTCAGAATAGCATTATCACATTTTGTTGACAATAAAAATTAAACAAGTAATTTGTTTTAATAAAGTGAATACATACGTACATATTTATTTTTTCATTTTTAATTCCTCCATTGCAATTCTTTCTTTCATTTCAAGTTCTTTTAAAGCCACCTTTTCTTTCATTTCAATTTCTAATATTTTTATTTTTTCATCACTTTTGGTTTTTTCTTTTCCAAACAAAAATTTTTGAACTTGTAAATCTAACTCCTTTTCCTTCAAAGCCAGCTCCTTATCCTTCATTTTTGACTCCATTTCTAGTTTTTATTGCTTCACTTGAACCAAACCAGAATGCATGCTAAGCACATCGGCAAGACCGGTCCGAGAATAAATGCCTTTACGACGATTTATTGTGCTGTATGTACTTAGATGCTGGTGACATACCGATTTCGTGAAACCCATTTGCAACTTCAGGTGTGGCAGCTACATTTGCAGCAGTCGTTGAACTGCTTCCAGCGTCGAAAATGTCTGCAGTGGACGGTGAGCTACTTTCCGTACACACAACTTGTACGTTCAGCGTTTGGATGTTTTCGGCATTATCATATATAGGCGGCACTGCATTTTCTTCAGTATCTAAAACGGATGCGTTGGATTCAAACTCCTTGTATCCAAATATGTCTTCCAGATCACTGAAGAAAGGGCAGATTTTCGAAATTATGCCTAAAAAAGAAGTGCTTAGATTTGTATAGCAAAAAATACATTTTTAAGTTACTTTCTGTTGTTTCGCCGTCTTGCATAGCACCAGCTCCCGTCGAATTTTGCCAATTTCGCGCTTTGGTATAACATTGGCGCAAGTGTCTTGCCTTCAGCCTCACCAGAGACCAATCCATTTGCAGCTGGTGTGCTTCCAAAAAGCGCTTAAAATACACCTGCGCAGTTGGCTTTTCAAGCGGTCGATTGTCCCGCATGAACATTATGAGCTGCTGCTGCTACCCGTTGCTCCATTTTCTGTACGGTGCTTTGCCTACACGCCTCGGTTTAGTCTGAAACAAATATTTTTTCATTATTAATAATTATATCACGATTTAAATACTTAATTTTCATTTTACTTACAGTTTTGCTTCCGCCAGGTTCCATGTTTGCAAATGTAAACAAAACCAGCTGATCAAAGATGTCAGTTTGCCACAATAAATAAACATGCGCAAAACATCGGGAAATTGTGATAGTAGTGGTATCTTTGCGTTTCACATAAAATGGAAACGAAACAGATAACTGAGCGGTAAATATGGGAAAATTGCCACCTGGGAAATTTAGCACGCTAGATACCATTTAACTGTGAACAGCATATATGTGATAAATATAATGTAATAAATGACGTACTAGTAAAAGTTTCAGATGGAAAGAACTCAGCTAAGACAATTCCAAGACGTTTATCACACAACAACAACAACCAATGAAAGTGCATGCAAAAACTAGAAAACAAGAAATCGTTCGCACCCCGAGGGCTGACCTGTTCACCTGATGACTTTCATGGAGCATATTACATTGAGATCGAATAAGCTTAACATTAAAAACTTAGCACAACTATTTTAAACCCGGTCTGAAGACTTGGTGCTATAGACTTATTGGCAGTGCTGTCATCCCAAATCACAAAAAGGATGATCGTCAAAGCAGTATGAAACAAAAGTATCAAGGTCCTGAAAAAAGATTTGAAAGACGACGAGGAGACCTTTCCGGGGGTAGCACAGTCCATGGGGATGGAGTTCGAAAAGGGCATTACGCTACTTACATAGTAAGAACTTATCCGGAATTATAGCGCTAACACCAGCTTTAGCGACTATCACTACCACTACGTTCCCACGACAGTTGGTTATACGATCACAGAACGACCCGGATTTATATCCGACCAAAAATGCGACCATGGCCCGCGGGTACAAAAATGGCAAACCTCATCCTAGTCCAATATACCCATATAATGATATAATAAACCAAAAATATAGAGCACTCTACATTCATACCCCTTAGGGTACAATTAGCCTCTTCATAAGATATACTCAAACAAAATGGAACACTTGAGTCTATACAAAGGGAAGCAAAGTGGCATTATTAGTCTCATGCTAATTTTCCTGCAAAAATTTGTACGATGTATAAATATGGTGCAAAAAGGTTTAAAAAGTGGCTATGGCCGATGGATAAAAAAAATGGCTAATCTATCTCATTCTTGTATTTATACCAATCTGTAGTTTTGGGATATAAAATACAGTCGTTCCAGAGATACTCTGCATTCATACCCGTTCGGGCAAATTTTATTTATGTTACCAGTAAACTTTTACTGATTACTGGAAAAATATTCAGTCAAAATATCTGTTTACTGATTACTGAAAAAAATTTGCAGTAAAAATAATTTTTACTAATTACTGGAAAAGGTTGTAGTATTCTGGCCTAAACGATTTATGTATTTGCGTTTTTACAAATAGTTCTTGACGTGGACATTGTAAAAAAGTTTTTTAAAAGCAGCTCGGTTGGTTTGAAGTTTAAATATAACTAGTACAAAACTGTGGCGACAGCTGTATCTCAAAAACGAGAGCTGATGGCGTCACCTGCATACATATGTTATATATATTCGGTTGGCATCGAATACAAAAGATGGAAATAAAGATTCAAATACTATTTTATGATTATATTTCAATGAATTGCAATAGTCTCCCAAAATGCAGAATAATAGAAATAAACAAAGTTTGCCAATTCTAAAATTCTGTACCAACATCTCTTTACCAAGATTGAGTGTCCTTACTCGTTACTACAGGGGTGCCCTCGTGAGCTGTTACCTATTCAACAGTTCTTATATTTTTTGCGTGAAACTATTTTTGAATGATTTGAAGGACAAAAATGTCAGAAAATAATCAAACAATTAAGATATATTTACGCTCGTTGCGACTTTCACTTGACTATATCTTTTAGAAGTCAGAAAACGAGTTCCATTCATGAATTTGATTTTGTAGGTATTTAACCGGTGTAAACAACCGGCATAGTCCGGCGCGATATCGCTCTCTGTTGAATTCTTGGCTTAGTCTGCGGACAAAATTTGCAGTTTTTTTTTGGAAAACTAAGTTGAATATACAATTTTTTTTTGAGCATAGAGTTGGAGTAAACTAGTTATGCTAAATAGCTACAAATTAGAAAATGTATTATACTTACCCAAATGCAATTCTATGTCGAAAAACGTATGCACTTATTAAATACCGTAGTCTTGTTTGATTTCTGGGCTCAAAAATCAACGCACGTACTCGGTTATCTATCCATCCTCCCAAAAATTTATCGGCATTATAATCATTTATTTTCGGTGTGATTGAGAAAGGCATTTTTTTCCTTATGAACTCTGTAACAAAATTTACGAATGATAGTTATAATCGATTTAAATTTTTTTAATATTTAGAAAATACTGGTCAGAGCATTATACACTTGGAAGTGATATCGGCGAGAAGATATTCCTGAGAAGATTGAGTTAGCCGATCCTGACAAAATCGACCTGTCGTTGGAGCTGGAATTTCACAACCAGCTGATGACAGCATTGAAAATCAAACTATCGGATAACCTACCCATTCTGCCTAGGATCATAAAACTGGAAAGTTGTTAAAACGGAGTCAATATACCGTGCAACAACGTAGGTAGTCCTGCTCCTAAACAACGTAAACCGCAAACGTATGGCTTCGGGAAAATCACCCTTAAAGTCTACATAGCAGCCACCGAGATTCTAGTGAACCTGTCAGCTTGTGTGGGAACGGACGATTCACAAAGCGATCACGAGATGGCCTCAGGTGAAGTCGAAAAAGCATTGGCTCAAAATCCTCGAATCACTGGTCTTACGAGCTCCCCTTGTGGAAACTAAAATGAGCTTTTTTATCTTGCCGCAATTGAGCGGTAGAGACATCACCCCGTTCAGCCTGGAAGTAGAATGCAAAGGGTAAACGCAGGCCCCTAGACCGGGTCGGCTCCCATAGAGAGGAGACAGTTTGCTAATACACCTCCTAGCTTGAAAGCTTACTTTGAGAAGATTTTAGGGTCATCAAAATTTTCGTACTGGGAGTGCCGACCATCCCCAAAAATATACGAAATTTCAACATACAGAAAACTTAACTTCTAAGGTCATTAAAAAATTAAGAGGAATTTGTGGAGGGGGTTTTGCAGCGAGATAGAGGACATATTGGATTTCACAAAGCTCCTAAATATACTCGCTCAGCACCAAGCTATGTATATACAAAATAGAGGTGGGTCGTGGACTGAATTTAGTTCAGGAAGTGTAAAACTAGATTGATATGATTACTTCGCCGAGTGCACTGGAAATCTGTTGGGTTATATCTTATTGCATGACTTAAGAATCCCCAGGACGAAATGGAGTATATTTTGTCCAAGTTAGAACGCACCGTAGAACGTACGAAACAATAACTAAACATTGCACTGCTTAAGAGTTGGCAGCATTCCCTTGTTATGCACAAAATCATGGTAGTGTTCATATCACAGGCATGTTTCTTTTTTTCTACGGAAAACTCTGGAAAGCCTGCTAGAATCATATATGAGACAATCGACTAACCAAGCTAGTTTATTTAATGCAAAGCATGTCTAAAAAATAGTAGATTTACAGAGAAAGCTCTACATTCTTTGGTCTTGGACATTGACCAACCCTCAACAACAAAGCAGGGGCTTTAAACACAAAGCAGGGGTTTTAAACACTGTCCTCCCATGTGCGATTACCTCGGCTTTGGCGCCCCTGTCGGTGGAAAAAACTCTGGTCGTGCCCATGCCCCAATTGTTCACTAGCAGGATGGTAAACTTGGAGCTGGAAGCGCGGACGGCTCGGCATCTGCCAGAAGAGAACCTCTGCAGGGAGGAGTTCTCTTCCAGCTCTTATGGGTAGCAGACCAACTGTTGCGGCGAATGCAAGTAGGCGGATACGAGGTTGTTGCATATGGCGATTATGTTGTGGTCATAGTAAGGAGAAAATATCCGGAAATCTTGTGCGATCTCATGGAGGCTGCTCTTACTTCATTGGTTGATTGGACCAAAAAAAAGCGGTCTTGACGTAAACCCAGTCAAAACTCAGCTAGCTCTTTACCAGACGGTACACACTCTAAACTCGATGGTACCAGCCTGCAATTTAAAAGCCCTGCCAAGTATCTTGAAGTAATTCTTGACGGTAAGCTTCTTTGGAATGATAACAAATCATGCGCCCGATCCTGCTGTATGGAGCCCTATTCTGGTCAACCCTGAGTAAATCGACTGTGCTTAAGCAATTCCACAGAGTACAAAAGAGCGCTACTAGAACTCTGAATGCGATTCAGCATATATATAAACTTGACGTAGTTGCTCAAGAAATAGCTGTTATCGTAGCTTTAATACTCAGAGAGGTCGGCTCCTGGACTCATTGTACATCTGGTAACACATCCGTATTAGGAACATTGCCGCCCTTATTTATACCTGCTAGCAGTGACTAGTGCATGCCATAAAACAACACCTACTCCAAAGACGCAAAGGGAAAATACGGGTATTCATCTTCTCTGACATCCAAGCGGCCCATAAAGCTCTACACTCATGCGTTGAGAACTCCAACCCCTTATTTTGTGCGGCAAACTATTTTTTAAGGTGCAATAAAAGTCCTTTCCTAATAATAAATAAACCACCTTTCCAAATTAAACAAATATGTTATCAAGGTTAACCTATTTATATATTCTTTCCATAATCAAATATTTTTTATGACCAAATAAAAGCCATTGCCAAATAACACTACTCGACAAATTTTGATCAACTTTAGTCTCCAAGAATAAAATAGTCCTTTCCTAAAGTGAAATTTTCTCCTGATTCCGAATATGACTTCCATTTTCTTGTGGCAGATCTAGTTTCCGAGATATCGGCGAAAATATGAAAATTCCCATTTTTGCAGAACACTACTTCATATAGGTACGGCAAAAATTTGCATTTTTCATTTTTTCGTTTTTAACTGTTGAATTATGCATTATACTAATTCCCATAAAAATTTCTTGCCTTCTTCGCCCTCAAGTATCTTCAGTAGTTTGGCCACTATGCCAAAAAACGTTCAAAAAATGTTGAAAAAAAAACGAAATTTTTTACACAATTTCAGATTTAACCACTTTAAACTCGGAAAAATTCTATTGACGAAAAAAAGTTAGCCCTCCTATGTTGTAGGTAATTTAACTACGAAAATTTCAAGCATACCAGTACAACAATCGGGCGTGCCATTGAAACTATAGCCCCGTTAACTTGCAAGCGTCTATCCTACAATTTTAGTATTACTCTGATAAAATTGGCGAGACATTTCATTTGGTCACTCTACCTTAGGGTCTAATAAATTTAAAAAGACATCAAGTATTTAATTGTCACTACTGTTTGTTGTAAATTTTGTTTTGCAAATTGTAGTGCAAATTTATACATACTATATCGGTAGATGTGTTTACGAAATGGCTTGTTGCAAAAGAGATTTTAAATGTAAAAATAATCCGGATGATTTTTGCTTTATTTGCGGACATTATATTTTCGGAAACTCAGCTCGGAAAATAACTAATTCTGTCAGAGATGCATACTTTCATTATTTCAGTTTCCGTGTAAAAAATCTCGATAAATCTTGGACACCTAATTTTATTTGCGCCTCCTGTAGATTAACTTTAATGAGATGGGTATCGGGTAAAGGTCATAACATGAAGTTTGGTGTTCCAATGATGTGGACTGAACCCTTTAACCACGACCAGTGCTATTTTTGCGTGATAGACCTTAAAGGTAAAACGAGAAAAAAGAGGAAATTAATAAGTTATCCAAATGTGGCATCAGCTAAAAAACCAAAACTACATGACCATACCTTACCCATACCTAGACCGCCTATAAGTTTTGAAGCCTCAAGCGAAAGTGACTCCGAAGCAGATAATTCAGAAAGTGGACAAGAAGGAGAGATCCCACATCGAGTCTCACAAGCCGAACTTAATGACTTGGTCAGAGATTTGAAATTATCGAAATTTGATAGCGAAGTTCTAGGATCTCGTTTGCAGCAATGGGGCAGCCTGGGCCCTTCGACAAGTACTTCCAAATTTCGAAATAGACACAAGACTTTCTCTTCTTTTTTTACTAAAAGTGAAAATATTTGCTACTGCAATGATGTTCAAGGTTTATTTGAAGCACTAAAATTAGAAAATAAAGTGGATGATTGGCGCTTGTTTATAGACAGTTCAAAGCATAGTTTAAAAGCAGCATTACTCCATAAAGGAAATTCGTTACCGTCAATACTAGTGGCACATTCTGAGAATACTAAAGAAACTTATTTAAGCATATCAAATTTACTTGAGCTCATTCAATATAAACAATTTAATTGGAAAATTTGTGCGGACTTAAAGGTAAGCAGTTTCGGTGGTACAGTTTAAAATAAATAGTATATGAAATACATCCTAGGTTGTAGCTATAGTTCTCGGACTTCAAGGAGGTTTCACAAAATATTGCTGTTTTCTCTGTCTTTGGGACAGCCGTGCTAGAGAAACCCATTATATTCAGGAAAACTGGCCACCAAGAGCTGAGTACGAACCAGGTGCCTACAATATCGCAAACCCGCCTTTAGTAAATCCCGAACGAGTTATTTTGCCAGCACTTCACATCAAATTAGGATTAATGAAAAATTTTGTAAAGGCTTTAAATAAGGACGCGCCATCCTTCCAGTACCTAACGAAATTTTTCCCTAAAATAACTCAAGCCAAATTAAAAGAAGGTATATTTGTTGGTCCGCAAATTAGAAAGTTGCTGAAAGACGAAAATTTTGCGAATCATTTATCATCAGTAGAAGCAGCGGCTTGGGACAGCTTTAAGCAAGTCGTTAGTGGGTTTCTTGGCAACAACAAAGATCCCAACTATAGAGAGATGGTCAAAGCCTTGTTGAAAAACTACAGTGCTATGAAATGCAACATGTCCCTCAAAATGCATTTTTTGCATTCACATTTGGATAATTTTCCCGCAAACCTAGGTGCTGAAAGTGATGAACAGGGTGAAAGGTTTCACCAAGACCTCATGATTTTTGAAAAGCGTTACCAAGGTTTTTGGAATGAAGAAATGATGGGAGATTATTGCTGGACAATAATACGGGAGACAAACCCAGAAAATTATAAACGGGTAGTTAGAAGTACCCACGTCCCTCACTATTGACCACCACGGTAAAATCGCTCAATTTGACTTTTTTAGATGTAGATATGTATGTATTTAATGTTGTTGTCGTTGTTGTTTTTTACTGAATTGCTGATTTATACTCATATTACTCAATTGCATACAGTTCAACGTGCAAATATATGTCTATAATAAAACGTTATAAAAAAATAAAAACCTAGTTTGAATAAAAATTTTCCCTATAAAAAAATTGTAGGATAGACGCTTGCAAGTTAACGGGGCTATAGTTTCAATGGCACGCCCGATTGTTGTGCTGGTATGCTTAAAATTTCCGTAGTTAAATTACCTACAACATAGGAGGGCTAACTTTTTTTCGTCAATAGAATTTTTCCGATTTTAAAGTGGTTAAATCTGAAATTGTGTAAAAAATTTCGTTTTTTTTTTCAACATTTTTTGAACGTTTTTTGGCATAGTGGCCAAACTACTGAAGATACTTGAGGGAGGTGAAGGCAAGACATTTTTATGGGAATTAGTATAATGCATAATTCAACAGTTTAAAACGAAAAAATGAAAAATGCAAATTTTTGCCGTACCTATATGAAGTAGTGTTCTGCAAAAATGGGAATTTTCATATTTTCGCCGATATCTCGGAAACTAGATCTGCCACAAGAAAATGGAAGTCATATTCGGAATCAGGAGAAAATTTCACTTTAGGAAAGGCCTATTTTATTCTTGGAGATTTTTTTTGTCGAGTAGTGTAATTAATAAAATACAAACTTACAATACTACAATAATATAGAAGTGTCGTGGCTACGACTTGGCTAGGCGAAAGGGTTTGCGTTAAACAAGGCGATAACACTTGATGTTCAGGTGTATGTATGTTTATTCTGTAAGAATCCATTAATTTACAAATATTATATTGGTGAACTTAGTTTAATAATCTTACCGCAGTTTTGCGCCCTTTCTTCACTGTTCGAAGGTTCAAGATAAAAAGGCTGTTTTAGTCAGCGCTTTGGCGAATGTAGGTAAGGAGAAAGAAAGAAAGAAGAATGGGAAGGGTTGTACCTGAGGGTTTCTTAAATATAAGTAAAGTAACAAATCGAACAAAGGTTTAGACATCATTTGTCAACACCCCCACCCCCGTGGAGCGATCAGCTTCACCATTTTCCAGATCCAAGACTGCTAGTGTAGACACCGCTCGCTGTAGAAGTCCGCCAACCGTACGCACGTCCGCACGCCGAGCCACACCATCCGCGCCAATGTGCACACGCTGAACAATACCACGTCGCCACTGATTTCTTGGCATATTCGGATCACAAATAAATACTGCATCACCTTCTCTGAGAGGCGCTGTTCGCCGACACCATTTGACTCTTCGGGTTAGCGTTGTTATATACTCCAGTACCCATCGTTTCCAGAACGCGTCCCTTAGACTACCAGCAATGCGCCACTGCTTTCGTAAGCCAAGTACCGTTTCCTCAGGCGCATTAGCTGCTGGAGTTTTCGGGGCGTTACCTAAGCCAATTAGGAAGAGGTTCGGTGTTAGCGGTTCCTCTTCTTCGGGAGAGATGGCTAAATGCGTCAATGGGCGTGAGTTTACTATATTATCTGCTTCTATCAGAAAGCTCTGTAAAACATGCTCACGTGACGCTCCTTGTTTTAATGAAAGTCGCAGAACCCTTTTAACACACTGTACCATCCTTTCCCAAACTCCCCCTTCAGATGGATTTACTGGACAGTTGAAGAACCACTCAATTCCCTTCGTTGACAATTCGCTTTGAATACACTCGGTATAACTTCGGAAAAACGTTTCGCTTCTTCGTTGGCTGCTGTAAAGTTTTTCCCATTGTCGGATCGTAGACGTGCTGGGACCCCTATGCGATTCATAAAGTTGCGCATGGCTATTATGCACGAATCCGTCGATAAGTCGTGGGTGATTTCGAGGCCCGTATAAGTAAATGGCCGTACGTAGGGCTCGAGGCGATCTTCTGGGAGGGGGCCCATCATAGGCGCGTAGGGTTCTGCCTTGATAATACGGCAAATTTTACATTCGGCTATTACGCTTCGTACCAACTGTTTTATCCTGGGAATCCAGTATTTCCGAGGAATACTTCTTAAAGTCGCCTCGTGATTCTGGTGCTTCATTTGACAATGATGGTAACGGCCCAGTTTCGATAGAGTTACGTTCTGATTGAACGCGTACGCATAAAAGGTGCTCGGCAGCTTCAATCTCAGCTGCAGTTAGTCCATATTCATGATATTGTAGCTCACGTTTACAACAGCGATTTACGAAGCGAAGCACCCACGCTACTGCTCTCTTTAAAATAGTTAAATTTGAAAAACGATTGTAGTCAATAAAAATGTTGTTGCTGGCAATCTAAGCAAATTTGGGGCGTAGTTCTTCGTCCGCTCCCACAATGATTCTGCCATCGTTTTCTTCGGTAGGCCAGATATCCTCATCGCATCTCAAGAAACGAAGGGACCGACCTGTAGCCATCGAGATGTTCGTGAAAAATCAACGTTTCCGCGGCTTCTCGTCGCATTGTCTTTAGTTGGTACCCATCGCCATTCGCGAACTTCACTCCCGTTCAAAATCTCTGCAACGCGGTGCGCCACATACGGTTTGTAGCACCGATGTTCGCTGGCAATCCATTTTCAAACAGTTCTTGAGTCGCTCCATAAGAAGCATCGATGAGGGCGCATTTGGTGATTGTCCAATATCATGTTCCGTAGACGTACGCCTAGCACAGCTGCTTGTAACTCAAGGCGTGGAATGGTGACATGTTTTAGCGGAGCGCACTTTGTTTTCGCACAGACTAACGAAATTTCAACTTCAGCCTTCAGCCCCTTTGACCTCCAGTAGGCGACTGCAGCAAATGCCTCTTCCCATAATACGTTTACGTCGTTAGGGATAGACTCATCCCAACGGACTTCACGGCGCCATACCTCGCGCATAAGAGATTTGGCTGCAACGGTAAAATGGCTTAAAACCCCCAGCGGGTCAAAGGTTGACACAATAATGCTGAGAAGTTCTCGCTTTGTAGGACTGCTCTTGCCCGCGATTACTGCTTGTTCCATACGATGGAACTTCAGATTAAATTTAAAATTATCGGTTCCCGACTCCCACTCTTCACTCTCACCTGCAGCGATCTGTATCATTGTTGTACTGCCATCCAATGCCTTAACAACTTCCTTTGCGTTTGATACGAATCCACGTAAATCGAAACCACCGTCGGTATGAATTTGACGAACCAGCTTTGAGATGTCTATGGCCTCTTGAATCGTCTCAAAACTATCTACAAAATCATCAATATAATGATGGTCAAAGATAGCTTTAATTACACGAGGATTGCTTTCCTGGTGCTCCGTGGCGTTCCGTCTTATAACATATTGCGCCGAGCACGGCGAGCACGGCAAGCACGCGGCACCGAATATCATGACTCTCATTTCATACCCCTCAGCCGGCTTATTATTCTCGCCATCACGCCAAAGAAAGCGCTGTGCGCACCCATCAGTCGGCTGTATGGCTATCTGGTGGAACATCTCTTTAATGTCTCCACAAACCGCGACAGCACGTGTTCGGGTTGACGACGCCGAAATGCGGTAGGTACCATCTCTTGGGTGAGGGCATTCTAGCTTCCTCATGTGTAAGTTTACGAGCGCAGCCTTTGTTCAAGTATTCTTCGATGACACCTTTGTACGCTGTTGCAAACGTTGCATCACGCTTCATCCTTTTCTCGATGTCTCCAAGCCTGTGTAAAGCTGCAGTATAGTTATCGGGCAGTCGAACGTCGTCGTATTTCCATAATAGGCCCGTTTAAAAACGACCTTCCACTCTCTTAGTTGTATCTTGAAGTAACTGCTTAGCTCGGATCATCGTGAAGGCGGTGAAGGTCTAACACCGAGACCCTCAATATTGAAATAGTCAGCCACAAGTTGATGTATGTGTGTCTTCTTCCTCTTCTTGGGTGTGTACAAACAAGCAAGATTGGGTAGCTAACGGCTCTCGGCTGGTTGGTCCGAAAACAAGCCATCCCAATTCAGTGTTGCAAGCATACGGACCTTGATCACTAACCCTTTTAATGCCGGTCGGCAAGCCTAGGTGCGAGTGAACAATCCCAATCAAAAGCTGTGGTACGGCATCGGAATATGGTTGGAGGGGGAGAGACGAAATTGATTTATCACAACTCTCTAAATCATCCCAACATAAACTCTGCATAGGTAAATCGAGTTTGGCTACGGCATACACGTTGCGCAGCAGATGTCGCTTATTTTTGCCAGTACCGCTTATTTCAATGTTGAAAACCTCAGACGACTTTTGTGCTGCTCTTCCTCCAAACTATTGTATATTTAAGAGGTGTGGGCGGCCGCGTATTCCTAACTGCTTGGCGAGCTCGCTGTCTAACATTGTAATTGAAGAGCCTTCATCAAATAGGGCGTATGTATCGATGCGCTTCTTTTCACCATACAGTGTTACAGGTAGCACACGAAAGAGTGGCTTGGGTTTAGTGCTGCCAACGCTAGCGCAGCTCAATACGCTTCCTCTTACTTCACCTCGTTCCTCCTTTTGGGCACTAGAGGTGGAAGTTGTAGCCTTGAATTCGTGAAGTAGGGAGTGGTGTCTGTAAGCAACGGCGGTAATCTTGCAGCTTATGCTGCCCCTGACATAGTGGACACTTTAATGGACTCCCACCTAAAAAACCTGAACACCGTGTTTCGGAAGTATGTAGCACCACACGACGCCGTTGCTCTTTATTGTCGACTTCTTGCACTGTGCATATTAAATTGGCAAGTTCACTTACCCAAGCGCTAAAGTGTATGATCGTCGGATACGGCAGTATTGAGGCAGCGACTCTGGCCCAATCGAGTTTCTTACTCATTGGTAGATTTGATACGAGTTCCTCCAATAGCGTAGGATTGGCGATGTGTTGTTGTCAATTCACTGATTACAGGAATGTTGCTAAATTATTCACCTTAGTAGCAAAGGGTATCAACTTGATCAATGTATTATCCGTAATAGTAGGGAAATCCCTTGCTTGACGTAACTGACTTTGAACTAATTGTTCGGGACGCCCGAAGCGAAAACGAAGCTGCTCTATAGCGGCACCGACGTTATCTGGGTGAATTAAAAGCGATTTAATTACTTCGGGCGCATCTCCTTTAACCGCTAATTGTTTTCCAGATTCGTGTAGTTGTACACGAAAGTTGACTGGATATAGGCCGTATAAAAGATCGGCCAATCTTCTGGCTCCCCGCTGAACTCAGGCAAGTCTTGCAATTTTCGTAGCACGGTTGCAGAATTGGTCAAAAATGAAAAATTATTTAAATCATTTGTTGGCATAGGCGTGCGCATAAAATTATTAAAGGTCGTTGGCGAAATTATCGACGATGACGTGTACGGCGCGCCAGAACAGTGCGATTGGCCCGTTAGTGAATATGTGGGCGTAACAACTGCGCTGGCAGTTGACGTCGGCAGCGAAGAAATAACGCAACCGTTCTCAGTTGCTAGCTGTACTGGCGCCATGGCAGAACTGCTCGCTGTAGTCGACGTCGCGGCTTGTGCACAACTCTTTACAAATGGCGTGATGTTATTCGTTGTTGCGCTAGCCGGCAAATTTTGCACGTGAGAAGTGGCTGGCAAATGTTTCAGGTTATGTACTGGAGCACCAGCAGCTTGTGCCAAAGATGACGCAATGATGGGTATTTTTGTGGACGTTACGGAAACAGGGGCTACATTAGCTGGATGTATTGAGCTACGCAACGCAGTCTCCAGCCTTTGGCAATGGCGATTTTGTTCACTTAACCTTACCTGTGATTCCTCTAGTTGTCTTTGAAGCGTGGCGATTTGCTTCAGCATTTCCATCGTTGGACTTACTGATTCTGCTGTACTTCCTCAGACTCCTTTCTACTTTGTTGAGAAGAGGACTGCGGCGTTTCTCCATGATATCATCCGGCTCATTCTAGACGACTCAAATCAAACTTCTCGGCAGTGGAGGCGATAAAGTTAAAACCAAACCAAACTGCGAGTAAAGATGTCGTGGCTACGACTTGGCTAGGCGAAAGGGTTTGCGTTAAACAAGGCGATAACACTTGATGTTCAGGTGTGTGTATGTTTATTAGTTTAATAATCTTACCGCAGTTTTGCACCCTTTCTTCACTGTTCGAAGGTTCAAGATAAAAAGGCTGTTTTAGTCAGCGCTTTCGCGAATGTAGGTAAGGAGAAAGAAAGAAAGAAGAATGAGTGCAAAAGGTTGGCTTACAACCCAGGGTTGTATCTGAGGGTTTCTTAAATATAAGTAAAGTAACAAATCGAACAAAGGTTTAGACATCATTTGTCAACAAGAAGTGTTTAAAGACTGTGTGTCATTTTCTCAAAGACGCCATTTCTATACAAAATTTATCTTATAAAAATTTGTACTATGGTTATGAAGCAAACAAAAAAACCGCAATCACATTTTTTTCACAGTTCGACGTTTAAGATTCATAACTTCAAAATGGATGTGAAAGTTTTGATGAAATTTTTTTGCATAATTTAATTTTAACAAATGGGCATCACAATTTGAACAAAATGTGCTGTAACCATTTTTTTGTTTAATTTGAAAAGGACAGCATCAGTTTTTTTGTTCTTTTCTGCTTTTGACCTCTTGAAAAAAATATTGAAAAATTTGGCAATCTGTTTCTCGTTAATACTTACACTTCATAAAACATGTGACTAAATTTTTAAAGATTTGAGGTATTCAAATTTCTGCAAATCGTTCACCTAGTCTGGACTTCTTCTTTGGACTTATCGAGAAATATGGCACGTCCCCGTTCCGCTGCAGCTCATTTTACTTTACTTTTGGCCCAGTTGAACCACTAAATATTCCCAAAAAAGTATAAAGTAAATGGCAAACTTTCCCCTTACCGCCTCGTATGGACCAATATACCTATACGTCAGTTGTTTTCCTACTATAAATTAAGTGACTTGATGGCTATTAAGTCAGATAACTGGCACCCATGCTCGTCTTTGCTTTTCTTGAATTTGCTTTCGTATCTCCTGGTGAATTTTTTTTCGTTCCTCTTAAACACCTTCCAGGAAATCTTCTTGGAGTACCCTTAAAAGCTCACTTCTGCTTCACGGAGACATGATTTCGAATGGTGTAAACTTTGCCAAAGAGTGAACGTAAACATGAATGATGCGTGGCACTTACGACGTATATTTCCCCTTGGTGCGTCTGTTGTCCTTTCAGGATGCTCGATTTTGAGATTTGCCTTAAAAAGTTTGGTTGTATAACTATACTTTTAAAAATATTCCATGATAGCAAAAATGCGTCTAATGTACCCATAACGATCAATATGAAGCGTAGACAGTGGAGTGTCGCCCATGTCGATACTTCTTCTTTCTTGCCGAACTGTTGACTAAGCATAACGCAATCAATGCAGATTTTTCGAGATGTAAAATTTTGCAATTCTGCCGGATAACATTCATGGGCTTTGATAACCCATCTGTCCAAATGTGTCCGTTTTTAATTATTTCCTTATACATCTTCTTCGGTATCGCCAGTAAACATTGGCCGTCAATTGCTTGTTTTCAGAATACGCTACAGCTGCAAAATGTTTATATTTCGTCTGCGCTCTTAAAATTGAACTTGAACTCCTCATGTCACTATGATCTAGGGAAATCGACTTAAGCTGTCCACATGATTCGTCACGCTTCCAGCGCTCTGCGATAACACACGATTCGTTTACGTAGGCGCTGAAAATGTTCAACCGAAAAGGTATTCGAAAACGAAACGTAAACAGCTATCCTTAACGAATTTTTAGCTGGTTACGAGTCCAGTTACGAGCTCGTCTTCGATGATTTTGATGGCTGAGTTGTTCAGCGGTACCAAACACAGGTCCCCTTCAGTCTCCACCAAACAAGACAAGTTGTTGTTGTTAATTATCAGGTGATTCGATCGCTTTTTGTTGAATACAGCGTTGATATTACGCCTAGAATCAGGACCCTGCTTAGATACATGATCAGTGCCATTGTGTTTTGCATTATACTCTTTGGCTAAATGAGTTCAGGCCACCTTCTTCACTCTGTAGTGAACGATCATTCCAACATACACCACACACATGAATTTACCACATAAGTACATTTAAAGTGGTTATCTGCAGATAAATAAACTGGTTTTCCATACAAATTTGTATATGTACATTAGGGTGGCTCTTATTTTCAAGTTAAATTTTTTGTTTGCGCTACCCCTCAATTTAGTTCCTTTTTATTAAAAAATGAGCTGAGAGAAATTTGAAGTTAATCACATAAGTGTAAAGTGTCCCCCTCGGCTCTCAAAAATACAAAAGAAACGAAAATTCACATAAAAAATCAGTTGATTTCTTGGTTTCAAATAATTGCACAGAGTAATCATCCAAATTAAGTCTGGTGGAAAATTACTTTGCTTTACAGTATAAAAAAGTTGAAACAGATTCACAAACCACATACATAAGTAATAAATTTAAACAACAGTTGATCGTAGTAAGCACTGCCAAGTATGCAAGCATTTCGATTTTGAATTGTAATTTTGAAATAGCTGCGGTAATTTAAATGTTCCTTGCTACTCCCATAGTACAATCATACAAGTAAGATCACTTCTATCTCTTTCTTACGACTTCTCCTTCTAACTCATGGGCGTTTGACACTCACTCAGTCAGGGTTTCTCTCTACCGAACGACGCAGGGATGCAAATATATATATGATAAAAGGGACCAAATTTCAGAGCTGGGCTGCTGTGCTGATTTATTTTTTTAAGCTAATTAGTGAAATGGTCACGAATTAAAAACAAAACAATATTGTCAACTTAAATTCTGATAAAAAAAAACATATTAAAAAAAGTTTCTCATATTTAGTACGTAATAAGAACATATTTTCATTGTTTGGAGAAAACTATGTTGTCTGTATGAAATTCGGTAAATACGTGCATAGCATTTTCACTATAAGAAAGTATTTCAAAATATTCCACCCCAACTATTAAAGTTTTTGTATAATTGGCGAATGAAACTCTGGGCTAACCAGATCAAAAAGAGGAGTATTTTATCAGGTGACCGTGTGTGTGTGTGTGAACAGCTTTTACTTATCTTACTTGTAAAACTGTACTATGGCTACTCCTTTGCAATTTTCCTGAGAAAAAAATGTTGCATTGACTTTTGCTAAAAAATATCAGTCGCGTGTAACATTCGAAGTAGCAGCATGTCAACACCAAGACTACGGGAGAAAATTTATTTGCTCGGGCATTACTCGAATGAAATTATTGGAAATAAACTGCCATCGGTGAAACAAACGTTAAGTCCCAGCAAACCAGCTTCGGAGCGCTCTTAGTTCTGAGCTCTAATATGAGCGTTTTTATGAGTGTTTTCTGACGTGCGCATAAATATGAGCGTTTTATGAGTTTTTTCTGCACGTGCGCAAAAATATGATCGTTTTATGAGTCTTTTCTGCACGTGCGCATAAATATGAGCGTTTTATGAGTTTTTTCTGCACGTGCGCATAAATATGAGTGTTTTATGAGTCTTTTCTGCACGTGCGCATAAATATGAGCGTTTTAAGGGGTTTTTCTGCACGATGATCATTTTCGGTAACGGTAAATATAAACATGTGAAATGCAAAATAAAGAAAAATAAGTTAGTTTGCTTGTAATTTTGAAAAGGTGAAGACGTGTTTAGAAGTGAGTTTGTGCTGAGGTTATAGTGATTTAATTTTATAAATAAATATAATAATAAGCAATATAATGAAAAGAGCAAGCTTAAAAGAAAATAACTTAGTAGTTAAGCAACTTCGTACAAAAAAAGTTAAGAAATCAATTGAAGCAATAAATTGTGAAGATAGGAATAGTGCACATGTTGTTGAAGAAAATGTTCATAGTGAAGTTGTTTTAAAAAATGTTGCAAATGAACATTTAAATAGTACAGTCGATGAGACATATTTTGTAGATGTTATGAGCTCTGACACTTGTATACGCGACAGAATAGCTGAGTGGTCTGTAATTTTTAATATAAAAAATAGCGCCATTACCGCTTTGTTAAAAATATTGCATTGTGTCATACCAGAACTGCCAAGTGATTCCAGAGCTCTAAAAAAAACACCTAGAGAAATTCATTGCATTGCCATTAAAGGTGGTGAATATGTGGATTATGGCATTAAAGACGTATTAACGGACTTCTGCGAGCATAATTCAGTTGAAAGTACAGAAATTAATATAAATGTAAATATCGATGGGTTGCCATTATTTAAAAGTTCGAAAACACAGGCATGGCCAATTCTGATTAATGTTAATGGATTTCCAGATGTTTTAGTTACAGGAGTTTTTGTTGGTAATAGCAAACCTGGTGACATTAACGAATACTTAAATATATTTGTTTCAGAGTTAAAACAATTACTTTTAGATGGATTTGTGTACAAAACAAAAATATTTAAAATTACTATTCGTTCTTTCATTTGTGATGCTCCAGCACGCGCTTTTGTGCTTGGAGTAAAAAATCACAGTGGATTTTTTTCATGTATAAAATGTCAACAACGTGGTGAGCATTTTGAAAGAAGAATAATTTACCCATATTCTGATCATTTGCTGAGAACTGATGAGCATTTTAGAAATCGAATACATTCTAATCATCACAATGCCTCGAAAAGTCTTTTAAATAGTTGGATTAAAGTTCGTCACAAGGATTACTCCTTATCTAAAACGGAAAAAATTTCACTCGACGCTAAACTACTTTCCCTTAAGCCTAGCATCTGTAAAGAGTTCTGTAGGAAGCCCAGAAGTATTGATGATATTGACAGATGGAAAGCCGTAGAATTTAGGCAGTTTCTTTTATACACTGGGCCAATAGTACTTAAAAACATTTTAACACCAGCTCGTTATAGTCATTTTCTTCAGCTAAGCATTGGAATTAGAATTTTATTATCAGATGAGTATTGCATAACAAAAAATTATTGCGCAAAACAACTTCTTAACAATTTTGTACAGCAAATTCCAGATCTTTATGATAAAACACTTTTAAAATTCAATTTTCATTGTTTGACTCACCTAGCAGATGAAGTTTTGTTTTTCAATGCCAGCCTGGAATCATTCAGCTCTTTTAAATTCGAAAGCTATTTATATAAAGTTAAACAGACAGTTCGAAAAGGAAATCAAGTGGTCACTCAAATATATAATCGTCTCGTAGAACATAGTGTTAACAGAGTCCACAAAGATACTTTAAATGATAAGATACTTTCGGCTAGGAGCTCTTTCTATTATAAAAATATATTTTTGTCATCATATGATCCCAATAATTTCTATGCAGTTGAATCAAAAGTTTTTAAAGTTAATTTTTTTTTTAAGGAAGATAATATTGTTTTTGTTAATAGTAATAAAGTCTTGCAATTAAGAAATTACTTTGATATGCCTTTGTTTTCTAGTTTGCTTAACATAAAATACAACAATAATCTAATAATAAAACAAGAAACCTCAGCACATAATATTTTAAAAATCGACACAAAACTTATATGCTTTAAGAACGGTTGTGAAATAATATTCATACCCCTCATACATACTCTACAAAATGAGTCAATTTAATCAACTTTTCCAAAGCGGAAAATCCGTTTTCACGTGTTTTCTTTTTCAATTTACGGGTGTGTAAGTTGACCGTACGGGGAAGTGCCTCACTAGCTGTGCAGGAAGCAATGATATATAGGGAAAAAGCACGAATTCCGACGCAAGAGTTAAGGAACTGTATACCAAAGTTGGAAGCTTTGTATCAGCAATGGAGACGGCTTCAAAAACATGCTGGAAGATCTTCAGAGGTTCATAAGAAAAAAGAAACAGATTTCGTTGAGAAACTTGAGGATCTTTTTGATATAGCACACGCCAATGCATTGAGTATCATTACTATTGAAGAAGATAAGCAGTTCTTAATCAATCAGCGGTTGAAAGGACGGCCAGGGTTCATGTATGGAATTGATTACCAGCTAATTGCGAAAGAGAGACGAGTTTCTGAACGAAAAATGCAAGAGGTGAAGAAGAAAGAGCGAAGCGATCATGAAATACAACAACTGAGTAAGTGTCTATTGTATATATACGTATATTTATGTATTCATATGTTTCCAATTTGATAAAATTTATTTTTATTCATGTTTTTTCTTTTTTCCAGCTCAACATGCCATGCTCATGACGTTGAGTTCAAGCAATAATGAAGATTTAGATTTATGTGATTTACAGGAAGTTCCGCGAGCCTCAAAAGATTTATCACCACCAGCAAAAAAGAAAAGAGGGCGTCGAACAATAATGACTCCTAAGCTTGCTGCTGCCTTGGACAAGTGCAAGATCAGTGACAGGAATGCAGTTCATATCCTGATAGCTGCTATCGAAGCGCTTGATTATGATGTTGAGAATTTCGCTATCAACAAGTCCTCTATTCACAATTTTCGTGAGAATCTTAAAAATATTTTCAAGGATAGGAAAATGCACGCTGCTACCCTGCATTGGGATGGTAAATTACTTCGAGCATTAATGGGTAATGAGACAGTAGATCGACTTTCTGTAATTCTTTCAAATTGTGGTACTGATCAACTTCTTGGTGTACCGGCATTGCAATCGGGAAATGGAAAAGACCAAGCAACAGCTGTCTGTGAACCCCTTGCGGAATGGGGCCTTCAGGATTACGTAAAAGCTTTAGTTTTTGACACAACGGCATCAAATACTGGCGCTTTTAAGGGTGCGTGTGTTTTGATTGAAAACTTTCTAGAAAAAGGCCTTTTGTATTTACCCTGTCGGCATCACATGTACGAAATCATTTTAAAAGCAATTTACGAGGAAAAGATGGGGTAGACTACAGGACCAACGGTACTACTATTAAAAAAGTTCCAAACTGTTTGGTCTGGTATAAACGTTTACAATTTTAAAACCGGAATCGAGCATGAAATGGTGAAGAAAAAATTGGATCCCATCGATCTATCTCGAATCCTTGATTTTGTACGAGATGCATTACAAGAACAACATCCCAGAGAGGATTATAGAGAATTTTTAGAATTGGGTGCTATTTTTCTTGGCGCAACACCAGCTCGTGGAGTGTACTTCCGTGTCCTAGGGGCTATCCATCATGCAAGGTGGATGGCAAAGGCTATTTATTGCTTGAAAATATTTATGTTTCGCGATGAATTTAAATTATGACCTCTTGAAGAAAATGCTATTTGTGATATTTGCATTTTTCTAATCAGTGTATATGTATGTCGAAGCGTGGTTTTGTGCTCCTTTTGCAGCCAAAGCACCATATTTGGATTTCTGTGTTCTTTCAAAACTTTATAAATATCAGGATATTGGTCGTGATATATCACGTGTGGCTTTACAAAAAATTAAAAACCATTTGTGGTATCTATCCCCTGAATCCATCGCCTTGGCGTTCTTTGACTCTAATTTGCCTTCTGAATCAAAAATGAAAATGGCCAAAGCATTAAATCGTGAAACAGACATTTCAGAAGAAAATATTAAAAGGATTAAAGTGGAAATAAATCCAATCCCAGATATAATAAACAATGGAATCGAACAATTTGTTTCAAATAAAACAAGGCAATTTTTCACTAGATTCAATCTAAGTGACGAGTTCCTTAATACAGATCCTTCACAGTGGCATAAAAATGAAGATTTTGTTAATGCTCTAAACCTGATTAAGAAACTGAAAGTTGTAAACGATCCGGCGGAGAGAGGCGTGAAACTAATGGAGGACTACAATAACTTATTTACAAAAAACGAAGAACAGAAGCAGCATGTGCTTCAGGTTGTAAATGAGTACCGTCAAAAGTTCCCAGATAGCAGAAAACCAACTTTATCGATGAATAAGGATTTTTAATTCATCATCACATTTTCTTTTTCAAATTGTTATTTCTTTATTTCAAATTTGTATGTTATTATTTTGTAAATATTTTCTTTAGAAATGTATACCATTATTTTTTCTAGTAAAACGAATTGAGTTGAAGTAATAGTTTATAGAATTATATTATATAAGCTAAATGCAATATGGATAATAATTAACTAACTATTTATTATAATTAATTGATTTAATACAAAATATACATATCTGGCTTAATATAATTTAACAGCAAGAATTTTTACCACTCGATAAACATTTTTTGACAAAAAAAAAATAGTATGGTTTTTTATGTGATTTTCGGTTTATTTTACATTTTTAAGGGCCTAGGGGCACACCTTACCCTTATTCGATTGACACCAAATTCCGCCGAGTTCTTTTTTTCATAGAATGGAACCAAACTGAAGGGTAGCCCATGAAAAATTATAAGAAATTTTAATTTACAAGAGCCACCCTAATGTACATATATGCGATTACAAGGGTCATTACACATTTAGAGGAACCCCCTAAAATATATATGGGAGCACCTCTACTCATTTATTATATCGATATTTGACAACATAGACGCATGTGGCAGCATCGCTACAGAATTGGACATTTTGCCTTGCACCTTTTTGACTTTGTTAAATATGTAAAATAAGAAACTCGTGCCTATTGTGATATCCAGCTTGGGGAGAGAAGACGTTTTTTAATTACTCGGACTACATACATATACATATAGTATATACAGCAAACACATGAATTTACCACATGCACACGCACTCACAAATTGGACAATACACAAACACACCGACTGTCCCACATGAAAATTAGTAAGCTAATGAAAGCGTGGGCGCGGCCTAGGCGGCTCGGCTTTGAAAATCGTTCTTTCAGACCACTTTCCCATCATAAAATACCGCGTCTAGTCCGACTGCCTTAATAATTTTTTTACAGATCATCAATGAAGCGATATTTAGCTTGAGATGTGAAAATGGCAGAATTGCTGGCAAGAATAACAGATGATGATGCAATTTCCTACATACAACATTTGGAATGTCACGTGTGGAGCTTAGTAATCATAACACCTCCCGACGAAATAGCTGACGATAGTACCGGGGGTTTATATCTTGACGGAAGGAGGTTTAGTTCTGTAAAAAGTAGTACACATAACTGAAATAAGCATTGGAACTTGATTATTGTGTTTTTTTATTCTTAAAAGTATATCTGGTATGTAATTAGCATCTTTAATATACAGTGCCTATAAACTTTTGAGATTGCAAAACAGAACTGCTGTTCACACCAAACAATATCTGGTCGTCACTCAAACGTTTAGTAAATACAGTACATAAAGCTTTTATACATGGCACACATCTTGAATAAGTAACAGCTTTAATAGTAAAGACTCCGTTCCTTCTAAAGTTGATGCCAACTCACCAAAATGGGCGAAAATAATAATGGAGTTAGATGTACCGGAGCAAGGTCACCCACTGTGGGTACATGCAGACTAAGTATTCTAAAACGGCAAAGCGAAATACGAGTATTGGAGCAGTCATTGGATAAAAGGGTAATAGAGCGAAAAATATGCTCTCTCATAGAGATCCGTTGATAAAAGCTAAGCAAATGTCAAAAGCTGAATGGGTGTAAGTAGCGAAGAAAAGGGCGACTAACAGGACAATTCTGGCAAATACATCTTTAGACAGACAATCACAAGATAGTTGGCAAGATAGTTTGAAAGATTTTGGCTATTCTTGCACGAATGTCTTACAGCAAAAGCTCTGCTACTCACCATTTGTGGTGAAGAGCTGTTTTGGCAGAAGTAATATTTTGCATTCGTTTGACAATTAGAAATGGAGGAAGGCAACACACAAATACAAGTATTTTTTGTTTTTAAATTTCTATATTTCAGTAAAAAAAAAGGCAGAACGCACTTTCCAGGAGCTGAAATTGCTTGTGGAGTTCTGTACAGCCAATCCGCAAAGGGATACGAGAGGCAACAATCCACGTTCGTTCAAACGTGTTCAGGAGTTGTGGGAAGAGTTGGCGAACTCTTTAGATGCTCTAAAAAACAGGTGAGAAGTGGAAGGAGGTTAGTTAATAAAATAAAAATGTGTTACTTGTAAATGTATGTATGTGTATTTATTTCGTTTATTTGTACGCTCTGGATTTACCAGCTTCTCGGGAAAAACATGGTGGCATCGTCCCCAATTCCTGAATCATGGCACGAACATGGATATAGTGCATTAATGTATGTGAATATCATCTGATGGTCACATGTCTGAAATAGAGGAAATTTATGTAGCTTATCTCAAGCGGAAAATGAGTTTAGTAAGTTATGCACTGCTTCTATGTTAATGCTGTAAAATCCTTTACGATTCATGTGCAGATTTTGGGAGGTTTGGGTGTCTGCCGAAAATGGCGTCATTATTGGCCCATGCGTGCAATCTATCGCTTCACGATAAAATCTTAAAAAATCAATTATGTAGATTCTAAAAAGAAGCATTATTTTAAAAATGTTACCCTATTTTAATTGCCGTCTCTTCAGATTCGCCTTAAGGAGAAGACTCTTCGCTAACCCAACTCTCCGCTGTATTATCGATTTTGATACTGCATAAATGGTACGCGGAATCATTGCTTGGCTCATTGCAATACAGAATGCATTTCCAACATATATATTGTTGGTCAAATACGTGTCCAAACAAGTAGGTATAGCGTTGCTAAGAAGCAAATTTTGAACAAAATATTCGATTCCTGGGTATCGAACGGTTCGAAGTCCGCTATGACGGCATTGCATACATTCTATGGGAATCTATAATTTTTTTGAAACACCTCCTCCGTTTTAGCAAAGGATCATGTTCTGTGCGCAACCTTTTTAGCTCCCGTCTTCTGTTTAAAACATAACGCGTCGCTCAATGATGATATGTAAAAAAAATTCCTCCATTACTTGTTTTATTATTGATATTTTTTGTATTTATCTTCCACTTCATCTTTCACTTTTTGACTTTATTTCACTTATTATTTTCCATTTATCAGTGCACTTAAATATAAACAAAAAACAGCTAACGGCGCTGGGGCCTGTCCGCTTCCAGATCTTTCAATTAGTCTTTCGAATTACAGAAATGCATTTCAAGACATTTGTAGTATAAACGACTTGTTGTCTTTCGAAAAACTGTGTAGAGTTGACAGTTGCTAGAATTTCCCTGTAAAGCTAAACTGAAAACGAAACAAAACGCTATCGTTGTAAAGAAATAAAAAGGCTTATCACAGTAAAACCTAATGCTGACCTAAGCAAACTCGGAGAATAAATTAAACGAGTACCAAAATAGCAAAAAACGAAATACCAGCACACCTTAAAAGTGTGCATTTAAATTTTAATCGGTGTGAAGCTGCTCTATCAATCGGTTATTGAAGTATTTATATTTCGATTCTTAGCGAGCAGTACAAAAACCAAGTTAAGCCACTTGGATTCCTGTTCTAAAACTAAATTACTTCGCACGATGAGTGCGCAACAAGAATACGACATTTTTGTTATCGTGGAGACTTGGCTAAATGCTGATTTTTACGATCAAGAATACTTTGATCCTAAGTTATATGATGTTTTTCGTAAAGACAGGGACACTATTAAATCAGGATGTGCTGTGTCCTCATCGCTGTCGTCTGCAAATATCGTGCTACATCTTTAATATTGGAAAATCATGACTCTCTTCTTGACCAATTACAGTGTTACAAAATGGAAAAAATTGAATGAACTTTTAAAGTGACATAGTGGAAATTGTTCACCTGGTCGAATATAACTCAAAACGGTTTTTGAAAAATTTGTAACACCCTCAAAATCTTGCTTTACCGTTAAAAAACCGTTCTTCGGAAGTGTACGCGCTAATCTTTTCATTACTTGGCCATTTCTTTACCGATTTTCAATATGAAATATGTTTTGGAAAGGTAAGGATTATACCTTTAAATTGAGATAGAAAGATCTTTTTTTTGAGCTAGCGTGTTGTAAGTTTTCATCGGGTAAACTTGGAAAATTTGTTTTTTCTTCAAATTTTACTAAAAACATATCAAGTATGAGGAATTATTTTGAAAGTACATTCATGTCCAAAAATTTTGAGTGCTCATGCAATGAAATCGGACAAAAATTGACGAAGCTATTAAATTTTTTCTGCTATTAAATAAATTTACCTTGCGAAAAGTTTTTTTTTTTAATTTTTCTACTTTGACCGCATTTCATTGCGTTATTTTACTAGAAACATAGCAAGTATGAGGAATTATTTTAAACACATTAATTTCCAAAAATTTTGAGTGCTCATCTAATAAATTTACGCCGTCAATTCAACCTTGCGACCGCTTCGCAATTATATTGTGTGATAAGTGTGGTAAAATGTGTGATAGGCGCAACAAATTTTGTTACGCCTGCGGTCTATTTGTTGATATGAAATATCGGTTCGATTTAAGAACAAATAAAGCTGTGGTTGAAGCGTTCAACCTCTTTTTCAGTTGCTCATACGTGGAAAGTGCTTGGTATGAACCCGAATATATTTGTTCGATGTGCTGTACAACATTAAAACAATGGAAAACCGGTAAATGTGATGACCAGCGTCTGCCGTTTGTGACTCCTATGGCTTGGCATTATCAAATATATCACAAGCCGGAGGATTGCTACTTTTGCCAAACAAAAATCACTGGTCACCACTATAAAACTCGCCACCTCATAGAATATGCCAATGTGTTGACTGTATCGAAACCGATTCCAAGAGGAAAACAAGATCAGCGAACTGAAGGCAAAAATCCAGCTACATTTCCTGATTCAAGCCACAAATCTTCTAATGAGGTAAATGACGAACCGTACCTTCCAACCAAAGCAATAGAAACGGAACGTCATTTCGTGTCAAATCACGATTATTGTGATCTTGTGCGGGATAAGACAGACAGAGATTCTGGCCTCCAGATTAAAGCAGTGGAATATAGTAGACAGTAACTTTAAAGTAACGTCTGCACGAGACAGAGACCTATCTTCGTTCCAACACATTTTCAAAGCTGATGACACCAATAACAAACTAGTTTATTGCGTTGATGTGGATGAATTGTTTGCTGCACTCGATCACGTGCACTGTCCACAAGATTGGCGATTATTTCTAGACGGTTCTTGCAAAAGTAAGTATTTAATTTGTTATGAGTGTGAGAGAACTAAATTTGAATACAATTTATCAATTAATTTTCAATTGACTAACATCGTAGGTCTGAAAGCAGTATTGCTGCACAACAGAAATGAATTGCCATCAGTTCCAGTGGCATACGCTACTGATATGAAAGAGACTTATCAAACGATGGAAAAAATTCTACGATTGATTAAATACAATAAATTTCGCTGGCAGATTGTCTCGGACCTTAAAGTCCTGACAATTCTACTTGGAATGCAAGGTGGCTACACTAAATATCCTTGTTACTTTTGTGAATGGGACAGTCGTGCCAAAAATCATTACAAGTATAACATATGGCCACCGAGAAAGTTTCAAATTGGCAAAAATAATGTTCTCAATATTGCATTAGTTAAGCCTGATGATATAATTTTGCCGCCATTGCATTTAAAATTGGGGTACATGAAACAGTTTGTTAAACGATTCGAAAAAAACAGCGAGGCTTTTCTACACCTGAAACTTGTATTCCCTAAGTTGAGTGACGCCAAGATTAAAGAAGGTACTTATAAAAATTTCCCAACAAGAATTCTTCAAAAAGAATTCATCCTAATTTATTTTTACATTTTGATCAGGCGTTTTCGTTGGACCGCAGATTCGTAAGATTATGACTGATGATGACTTCATAAAAAAATTGAACCCAGTAGAGAAAAGAGCATGGCTGAGTTTCATTTCTTTGTGCCGAAACTTTCTTGGAAACTCGAGAAGTTCAAATTACGTTGAGGTGGTCCATGAATTTTTGGAAGCTTATGGAGAAATGGGATGCAACATGTCTATAAAAATTCAGTTTTTGCATTCTCATTTGGAATTTTTCCCGGATAATCTTGGTCAATTCGACGAACAAGGTGAAAGATTTCACCAAGAAATCTCCAACATTGAAAAACGGTTTACAGGAAAGAACCAAGTTAGGATGATAGCTAATTACTGCTGGTCACTCAAACGTGAAACAGATGACTCGTCTTATAAACGCAGAAGATCAAGCAAACATTTTTAGCTATAAAGTTATTTAGCATTTTAATGATTAATTTTTTTTTATTTTCAGTCACAATAAAAATTTGAAGTTGAAAGATAATCAAAATGTATGAATTTTTAAATATGGTCATCATCTAAAATAATTTAAATAGTAATAACTCTGTCAATTTCCAACCGATTTTCGATTGAAATAGCTTAACCGACGCAGTACTAAATTCAGTTTAATAATATTGTCTTTGATAGGTACCTTTTTGAATTAAGACTATCGTAAAATCGTAGTCAAAGTTTCAAAATTAATTTTTTTTATTAAGTTACGATTTTCTCTGTAGCTTCGTCAGTTCTCGTTTGATTTGGATGAGTTATACGCCATTAAAAATAGTGATTTGTCACCTTTCAAAATATATAAACAACTTTTGAATCGGATGAAAATTCGCTAAGATATTGATGATTGACTAGCGAATGACCTCAAAAACAGTTTTTTGGCCCTAAAATGAGATTTTGGGGGTGTTTCGCAAATTTCAAGTATACAGTTTTTCTTAGTTTTATAAGGCCTAACGCCTAGGCTAGGTCTCTTTCAAAGTTCATTTTCAGTGTTACACAGTGTTATGTATTAGTATTCGGGGTTCCTTTGGTCACCTGTTTGTATGCGTTTCATATATCCCGCCAAGTAGCTCTGAAAATCTCTATAAGGCTCACGTAGATAACGTTGCATCCTTAGTCTCTAAGTCGAATAGCGATAGCAAATTTATTGTCCTGGGTGACTTTAATATAGGTAATATTATATGGTCCCAAGCCTATGATGATACTGCCCTTATTCCTTATAATGTAAATAATTGCAATGAATCATATCTTGTCGACAGTTTTTTTAGCTTTAGTTTTAAACAAATTAATAGTGTGATAAATAAACTTAATAGAATATTGGATCTTATATTTATAAGTAATAATATGAACTTCTCCCTTCATGAATGCTTCTATACTTCTTCAATCTCAAGTTTCCACCATGTTCCTATTTTTCTTAATATTGAATTCTATGAGTTCTCTCCTATTGGTTATGAAAACCATAGCATTTCTTTTAATTTTAATTTATGCAAGTTTGATTATATTAACGAGTTATTATTCAATATTGATTGGGATTCGTTGTTTTTTGGCCTTGATGTCTCAAGCTGCTTCAATATTTTCAAATCAAAAATTGTAGATATTGCTCTTGCTAATATTCCTTTGAACAAAAAAAGACAATACAAAATTCCATGGCATACAGAGAGGCTAAAGAAATTAAAGAACTTAAGAAACAAATTCTTTGCTAAATTTAAAAAGACCAATGATGCTGTCTCTCTTTCAAAATTGTTCTCTCTTGGTTAAAGTCATATCTTGCGAATAGACGATGCACGGTTGTCGTTGACAACTCACAGTCTTATTCCTTCATCGCATCGTCGGGGGTTCCCCAAGGTAGTATTTTGCACGCTAATTTTCTACTTTATGCGGATGACCTTAAAATCTACTCTACTATTAAAAATGCTTCCGATTCGCTAGAGCTTCAAGCTGATCTAAATAGAGTTCTCTTGTGGTGTAATAATAATCGCTTGTCTTTGAATATAGGGAAATGCTTTCATATCACCTTCGCCAAGTGTTTTTCACCATTACGAACATCTTATCTTATCTCTAATTGTCTTTTGAAATCCGTCAATGAAGCTATGGACTTAGGCGTTATTTTCGATGCAAAGTTTAGTTTTACTAAGCATATTAATCATATAATTTCTAAATCCTATGCTATGTTAGCATTTGTAAGGCGCAATAGTACAGAGTTTTCAAGTCCCTACACTCGTAAGTTACTCTATATGTCATTTGTCCGTTCTAAACTATAATACGCATCTTTCATTTGGAGACCTTATCACGCCTGTCATATTGATAGAATTGAACGCATCCAGAAAGTGTTCATGCGCTATGCTCTAAGTTCCCTTCGTTTTTATGATCCCGTACCATCATACTACTCGAGATGCCTTCTTATTAATTTAAAATCCCTGCAGTCTAGAAGGTCTATTTTGGCGCTATCATTCGTATTCGATATTATTCGTGGTGTTGTTGATTGTCCTAATCTTCTTAACAGAATTTCTTTTAACACCCCGATTAGAACGCTACGTAATTTTGATTTTTTTAGTATTGGCTTCATAAGAACTCTATTTGCAACAAATGCGCCTATCACTAGAGCTCTCATAGAATTCAATACAATCTACAAGTCTTACGGGATAGATTTTGCATCCCCAAAACAGTCTTTCATTATAAATCTTAACTTAGCCTTTAAGTAATTATGATATTCCGTACGATGTTTATAAACTTAAATTTTCTGTAGTTAGTAACACAATGTTTGTGAAATATCTGCATTAGTCTGTAAGAAACTTTGTTTTTGTTGACTAATTTTTGGACTAAATAAATAAATAAATACGGCAAAGCCGCAATATTCAGATGTAGATGGTTGAGTATTAGTCTAGTGGTCATGGGTATTTTGTTAAAGCCAAAATCAACGGGACCTATATGCACAGCTGTTATGCTCCACCGAGCTTTGGTCAGCAAGAATATGGACCTAGACGCCACAATATATTCTCTCGAAGTAATAACTGGAAATTTATGTAGATGCATTGACTCTAGAATGGGGCAGCAGCAAAACGAAGCAACGACGACATGCCCTCTTAAAGGCATTTGCAACCCTCGACCTGCTTTAGCTTAATACAAGCAAACAAAAAATGTTTGAAAAAAATGGTAGGAGATGCATGATATTTATACACATAACGACCATTTAGCCATAATAATGGAAATAAAAAATGCAGCTATTAAGTCTCGTTACAATGACAAAAGTCATTTAAATGGTTGGTGCATTAAATGCTTTCACCCAACAACATTGGTATTTAATGGTATAATTGTTATGAGTATACGAGGTATGAGTAGAAGCTAGGAGAAAATTTCAAAGGATAAGAGTGGATGCTCTGAGAGAAAATGTTATAGACAGATGAAAACGGTTAAAATACGCCAAGATCGTGATTCAAAGAACTTTGCAATTAAATTGAATAGTATCCATGGGGCATTGCGTACAAAGTGGTTATCAAAAGGTTCAAAAGTACCCAAATGCAGATCTCAAGCGATGGAAACTCTCTTGCCAAGTGCGGACCCCGGGTCCGTTGCGTCAAATTTCCGGGCAAATACTTATTTCCCAAAAGTAGAACAAGATGAAATAAAAAATACGATGAATACAAAAAAAAACAACAAGACTTCTGACAACGATGGCGGTAGATGAGTGTCTACTAGCATACATGGATTCGTTCGAGACGATGTATTCCTAAGATGGAAAAGGCAAACACTGGTTATATACCCAAAGCCTATCAAACCACAAGGAGGGCCAAGTTTTTATAGACTCTTGTGCACTATTGATACTCTAGATCAGTTATCAGAGTGTATCACATGTAATCGTTTATGAAGCGACATCGACGCTGGAGTAACGCCAGCCGTTAAAAACGTGTTCAATTCGTTGATTTGGACCCGTATTATTAATACGCTGGGTGCGGTCAAAAATTCTACGTATTTCATATGTATTATAAATGTCCATCTATCTTATAGAGGTTATTTTACAGTATGATGCAGGCATGAACCACTAAAATATTGTCAGAGGTGTTCCACAAGATCCGTCCTCGGGCCGCTTTTGCTGATTACCCCTACCCCTAGACAAATGAGTCGAAATAATTGGCTATGCAGATGTCATTTTAGTTGTTTTTTAGGTAGAAACATAAAAATAGTGTAACTAGTGACAACAGATGCCGCCAGTTCAGTCGATGGTAACTCAAAGATAAAGGAATACAGCCTGCAATCCATAAAACGGAATTTGTGTTCCGATAACAAGTTGGAGGGAAAAAAGAAAATGTGGATTTGAGTGTAAACGGGTATGTACTTGAAATTATTCAAGCAGTAATGTATTTAAGCTATCATACAAAATATACGTATAAAATATATCATGGTGAAGTAGATTTGTATATGACCCCACTGCCGAGTGGCCACGACTATTTCAGACAGCGCATTTGCAGGAATGGCTATGATAAACTATGGGCCTTCTCTAGTTGCCCACAAACTTCAACCTTTATTTAAGTTAAAGTAAGGTTATGCAAGAGTGAAAGTAATGCAGAGTTTAGTGCTGGCTTCCGCTTCATGTGGGAATGTGAGGGAGACTGCCGACAGTAAAGTCTGGAATGCGGTTAAAACTGTTAGTAAAGATACAATTACAGTGCTTAGAGTGAAGGAACAGCCCGTCAACTAGAAGGAGTTTATACGGAGTATGGGAAGTGGATCAAACTGTTGGTAAATATATAACAGAGAAATTATATATGAGAAAGAGAAGAATTAAGTAAGGAGGACGGTGTGAATTGTCAAAATCCATCAATAGTTCTCGTCCAACTCACCATTCCAATTGCCGACAGGGGAAATTGTGAGAGCAGAGAACTTGTAAGAAATGAGAAGGCGCAAATCTTAAAAGAGCATTTTCATCAACAAAATTTGCGGGTGCAGTCGAGAGAATTCGCCTCCGAAAAGTACTGAATTTAATTCTGCCATACCAATAAAAACCATTTTATTTTTTTTATATGAGCGAGGACAAAATTTGTTTAACAGGCTATGATTTCTGATAAATTTCAATTGTTTTGGCTCGAATTTTAGATTTTGCAAATATATTAACGAATTGATATAAACATCTAAATATTTAATTTGACGTGAAATTTGGCTTTACTTAAATATGTGCATGATAAAGGTGAGCCAATTTTGATTATATGCATGCAAACATATGTCAATGCATTATATTATAATAGGCCCGTTCTTTTGTAACCTAGTTGCAAAAAAACACTAGGTAGGATAAAAAATAGCATGTAAAACAACAACACTAACTCCGAAAAATATGCGAGTTGAGCCAACTCGGTTATATGATATCCGACCTGAGATGTAGTGTTGTGAAGCAAAAAACCCGATCTATTGTGAATGGAAAAATACTTGGGAAATTTCAATCAACTGTCAAATCTTGTTTCTTTTATGTATCCATGGGGGGGATGTAATGCATGGTCGCCTCCTCGTGGTGCATCCTGGGTAACGCTAAATGATCGTGCGGCCTTGACGGCCTTAACCTGAACGGTAACGACCCCTGCTTTTGTCCATGGACTATTCTTCGATTTATCTTTTGTGATTCTGTTTGCTTTGGGCTGGCGGTCGTGGTATTCTATCACCTTAGTATGCTGGGGTGAAACTCAGCAAAAATGGCTGGTAGGCTAATGCCACAGCCGCCTCCGTCCCGTTAAAATCTGGCAAGTCTCAGAGTACGTTCCAATTCCCGTCGTCATTAGGTTGGTGGTGTAGGTGCGGTTGAGAGGACTCCCGTCTTTACGTCTGGTCTGGCTCTGAACGTTCACCTCATAAGGGTGTGCGTCAACCCTCGCATGGCCTCCCTGCTTCGGCACAGATAACCATGGGACCATCTTTTCAGGACGACTACACTTTCGGGTTTTGGATAGCGGCTCTGAGTGAAAAATTAAAATGAATAAAAATCAAACTAAAAACACTATTAGCAAAGTTTCGAGCAGTAGAGGGGCGTCGAAGCCGATCCCCAAAACTGGCTCATCGCTGCGAGTGGCAGCTTCTACTGACGCGGGAAGGCGAATCCGCCTCCCTCCGTCTGTTCTGTACGAGGGACAGCTGCTGTGGCCAAAGTTAAGGGTGGTGAAGGATCGTCGGAGCCGACATCCAAAGTCGTGATTAGACCGGGGGGTACAGTCACTGCCACTCGCGTTGTTGGAGGGGGAGAGTCGGAGCCGACCTCCGCGGCCTCTAGGTTAGTTGGGGGTGTGATTCCAGCTGGTCGCACAGGTGAGTTGCAGGGGAAATCGCCTTCGGCCTCTGGAGGGGGGGTACTGGACGATATCTCCAGTACCAGCAAGGGTTTATCCTGCAGCGTACCGGTGCAGGCGAAGGAGACCCAAATGCAGCCTGCCTATGGATCTAAGCGGCGATTGGGCACGGGGAGGAGGGCCCACTCCGATTGTCGCATGGCCTCCAAGATTCTGGAGCATGGCCTCCAAGATTCTGGAGCGCTATGGCGGCCAGACGGGATCTCAGTTATCTGAGAGGCATGCTAAGTCGCTCGAATGGGCTAAGGGGGTGCTGAGGGAGAGCGCGAGTGCGCCTTCGAAGACCTCAGCCCCAAAAAGACAGCGGTCTCAGGAGGGGGAAACCTCTTCAGTCAAACGGCCCAGGACTGGGGTAGCGCCGAAAACATTCATCGAAGTCGCGAAACAGGCGGGCTCCATTATCCTGGGTGTCGTGGACCGCAGTAAGGAGGACGGTGCCATCTCTAAGATGGACTGGAGGCGTGTGGCGGCAGCGATCTCTGCCGTCTTTATGAAGGTGATCAGGGACAATCCTGGTCCACCTCCTCGCTGCGAGAGTGCGGGTTGGCACTCTGGCCTCTTCAAGAGGATCTCGTGTGCTGACGAGCGGTCGGCCACGCTTAATAAAGCGGCGGTTTCCTTGGTGGGGGAGGTCTGGAAGGGTGCCAGACTTGAGGCCGTGGATAAAAAGGATTTGCCTTTGCGTCCGAGGGCTCGGGTCTGGCTCCCTGCGGAGCCCTCTGCACCGGGAGACATTGAGGAAATCCTCCGATATTGTAACCCAAACCTTCCGGCTCACAATTGGAAGGTTGTTCGGTTCGAGGGGTCCGAGGAACCATATCGGCAAGCGCTGATTCTGCTTAACGCGGAGTCCCTCGGCCCTCTCGCCGAGCAGCAGGGAGTCATTTCCTATGGCTTCGAGAAGGTAGCCCTCAAAATCTACCAATCCGATGCCCGGGGTAGTGACGCCATCCTTCCGGTTGAACCGGAGTTGGTGCCGGAGGTCTGCGGACCTGACGCGGAGGAAGAGGTGGAGGTCATGGAGGCCTTCATGAGTATGGAGGTTGACTCTGTCAGGTCAGAGCGCCGGGGGAGTCTCCTCGGTAGCGGGGTCCGTCCTGAGCCTAAACAGGCTGTTCGACGGGGTGGAGGAGGAGAGGCTTCTTGTCTCGGATAGCGAGGACGTGGCCGCGGGGGGGCTGGAGGAGATTACTGAGGATGATTATCCTGCAGATAAATCTCCAGCACTCTAAGGCCGCGTCCGCCAATTTGATGCTCCACCTTGAGCAAGGTGGGGTAGATATAGTCCTGATCCAGGAACCGTGGCTGAGCAGTAACGGTATTTCTGGTATCGGGACGAACAAGTACAAGCTTCTGGTGTCCAGTGACGCAGGTAAACCTAGAGCTTGTGTGCTCGTCAGGCGTGAAATAAATACTTATTTTCTGTCTAATTTCAGTAACGGAGACGTAGTAACGGTGAGACTCGAGGACGGGGCCGAAGAACTTTGGCTCATGTCCTCGTATATGGCTCACGACGATGAGGTGGAACCACCTCCTGTTCTGCTGAGGAACGCTCTGGCGGAAGCGAGGCGCAGGAAAGCCGGCGTCGTGGTGGGCTGTGATGCCAATTCGAGGCACTCCTGCTGGGGTAGCTCGGACATCAACGAAAGAGGTGAGTCTCTCTTTGATTATATACTTAGCGAAAACTTGTCTATTTGTAATAGGGGGAGCGACCCTACGTTTGTAACTTCGGTAAGGGAGGAGGTCTTGGACCTTACCCTGGTGTCGTCTGAATTGTTATCCCGTATCTCGAACTGGAGAGTTCTTAACGATCACTCCTCTGATCATAGGTATATTCAATTCTCCTTGGGCGATCTGTGTCCCCAAAATCGTCCCTTTAGGAATCTGAGGAACACGGATTGGGATCTTTACTGTAAGAAGCTGCAGGAGTTTCTTCCTGAGGAACCTCAGGGAAACTTACTTCTGTCGGAAAGTTCGATTGACAGCTTAGTGGATAAATTCACCGTAGCTTGTAATAAAGCGATAAATATTTCGTGTCCGCTGAGGAGGCCTTCGGGCAAATCTAAGCCTTACTGGTGGACTTTGGAAATTTCGGAGCTCAGGGCTTCGAGTAGAAGACTTTTTAACCAGGCGAGGAAGAGCAAAAAACCCTCGGATTGGGAACTCTATAAGATCGGACTGGGAATATATAAGTCCGAAATAAGGAAGGCTAAGCGGGAATCGTGGAGAAGTTTCTGTGAGAACGTCGAAGGATGCCACGAGTCCTCCAGGCTTAGGCGGGTGCTCGCGAGGGCTCCCGTCCCCTTGGGATGTCTCAGGGACGACTCGGGAAACTGGGCGATGAGCAGTGAGGAGTCGCTCAAACTTCTCCTCGATTCCCACTTCCCCGGAAATCCTGAACCATGTGAGACTACCGGCGTGGAACCAGGTGCCATCTATGTCCCTCCTTGCGACATGTTAGAATAGCGTCGCCTACTCTGGGCGTTACGCTCCTTCAAAGCGTTCAAGTCGCCAGGACCTGATGGTATCATTCCTGCCCAGTTGCAGATGTCCGAACGGGTGTCGTGTCGGTGGTTGGCGCCTATTTACGCGAGCTGCATAAGTAGGGGCTATATTCCCAGACTTTGGAGGAATGTGAGGGTTATATTTATTCCCAAGGCGGGTAAGAGCTCTCATGCAACCCCAAAGGACTTTAGGCCTATCAGCCTCTCTTCTTTTCTTTTGAAGACCCTGGAGAGGCTGATTGATCTTCATATAAGAGAGAAAATACCGCGAGAGGCTGTCGCATGCTCAGCATGCCTACTCGAAGGGCAGGTCCGTGGATACGGCCCTGCATATGGTTGTTAACGTCATTGAAGAGTCTCTTGAACACAAGAACTTTGCAGTTGGTGCCTTTCTGGATATAGAAGGTGCCTTTAATAACATTCAACCACAGGCAATAGTCGGATCCTTGGCGGAACTTGGGGTTGAGTCGGGTCTGGTAAGGCTCATCAATCACCTTCTCCGGGACAGAACTGTCGTGGCGGAATGGGGCAGCGCCTCCATCCAGCGAAAGGTGAGTAGAGGCACTCCACAAGGAGGGGTTCTCTCGCCACTCCTTTGGGTCGTTGCTATCAATGGCGTACTGAAGGAGCTGGAAAGGGTAGGCTGCACGGTTATTGCCTATGCTGACGATGTTGCTCTCGTTGTCAGGGGTAAGTTTTTGAGTACCCTTTTTGATATCATGCAGGGGTACCTTAATCTGATCGTGAAATGGTCTGCAGGGTGTGGACTCGCGATAAATCCTAGCAAGACAGAGCTGGTATTATTCACCAGGAGGTACAAAGTACCGGTCGCCCATCCTCCTTCAATAGGTGGCGTCCCGTTGGCGCTTTCTGACCGGGTCAAGTATCTGGGCTTGATTCTGGATAGGAAGCTCTCCTGGGGGCCAAATATTGAGGAAAGGGTGAAAAAGGCTTCGGTTGCGGTGTACTGTTGGCGGGGTGCTATTGGGAAGAGATGGGGCCTCTCTCCCAAGGTAAACTATTGGCTTTATGAGACTATAATAAGGCCTATAATGTTTTATGGAGTGGTGGTCTGGTGGAACTCACTAGACAGGGTATCTAAAGTTAAGCAGCTAGAGCGGATGCAGCGGTCCGCGCTCATTGGGATCAGTGGGGCGCTTAGGACCACACCCACTCTCGCGCTCAATGTTATGCTTAACGTGCTTCCTGTGGACATTGCAGGTAGGGTTGCAGCAGCCCATGCAGCAGCACGGCTAGAGTGCAATGGATACAGATTCAGCTCGGCCTTTGGGCATTCTAGGATTCTTGCCAGTTTCGACTTTGTACCTCCGGAAACAGATTACTGTCTGCCTGCTCCAGCTCGTAGTTGCTCCCTATCCACTTACATCCCGCGTAGGGAGGAGTGGAAGGAGGAGGCTTGTGGGGCGGTGGGACGGTGAACTTTTTCACGGACGGCTCGAAGCTGGATGGTAAGGTTGGGGGTGGGGTCTTCTGCGATGAGTTCTCCCTCAACCGTAAATTTAGGCTTCCGGACCACTGCAGTGTATTTCAAGCAGAGGTGGCTACTTACCAATGTAATGCCCTCTAGACGGGCCAACATTTATTCGGATAGCCAGGCCGCTATTAAGGCCTTAGGATCGCTAATGGTGAGATCAAAACTGGTCAGAGAATGCCTGACTTCCCTCGCAGCCGCCTCGGAATATCTCGACGTTAGACTAATTTGGGTACCGGGCCATAGCGACATCGCAGGGAACTGCATGGCTGATGAGCTTGCTCGGCAAGGTACCCTGGAAGTCATTTCTCCTTGCAGGGAGGGGGTGGGGGCTCCTTTGACTGCCTACGGGCTTCTCCTGGACAGATGGGCTTTATGTCGTCTCAGCGAGCGCTGGGAAATTGCCACGACATGCAGAATTGCAAGGTCCCTCTGGCCGAGAGTGGATCGTGGGCGCTCAAGGGAGCTGATGTCGCTTACTAAGCGGCAACTCTCGACCCTGGTTGGTGTTTTGACTGGGCATTGTCCGTTGGGTATTCACGCGGTTAGGCTGAAAATAGTCTCTGACCCTTTCTGCCGCAGCTGTATGGAGGAGGATGAGGTGGATTCATCTTGTCATTTTCTGCTCAGCTGCCCTGCATTTGCGAGACTGAGGTTCAAGTACCTGGGCTCGTACTTCTTTAGCTCTCCAGAAGACCTTTCTGGAGTGGAGATTGGTAATTTGCGCGACTTCATTCGGGGCACGCAACGTTTCTCAGGTTAATCTTTCCTGACTTTCCGGTTCACGTTACCGTTCATAAATTAGGTGGTATCACAACGGACTCTTACTATGTCTAAGTGAGTTACCTTTGGGGAACTACCACAGTAACCTAACCTAACCTATGTATCCATAAACAAAACAAATAAAAAAGGAACAAGGGTAAGAAAAATTTGCGCTTCGTATATTTCACATAAAATTATGAATTAAAACATGTTTGTTATTTCAGAATGCAAGAAAAAAGGCGCAAGAAATGGTCATGTGAGAAGACAATTGAGTATTCGAGATGCTACCTCGCCCGGAAAGCGGAGTTGGAGCACCCAAAACGAAAGAGGTTGGCCTACGTGAACATGTTGGAAGACATGGTGTCAATGGCGATCACGGTAGGTTCAAGAAATAAGTATATGTTTGAACAAATTATATTTATTAATCCACTTCCGGGACTTTGAAAGAATGCCGCTGTGCTTGGACAACAACAGCAGAACTGACGCCAGCCCGTGCTTTGCCCCATATATGGAGGGGTTCATGTGGGTTACAGACCGTTTGAAACACTTTCGGTTTCGGTGCTGTCTGGATAAAATAGCTAACAGAAATTACTCTGTCTAGCAACAGCTTTTTAAAACGTAACAGTGAGTTTCAGTGAAAACCTTGCAGTGAATTTTTGTGCTCGTTTTTATAAAACCCGTGTACATGCGGAAGAGCATCAACTTAACAATTTTTCAAAAAACATCGGTAACGTTTTGCTTACAACGTACAAGGGTTTGATAAAAGCGAGCGCGAAGAATTTACATCAAAAACATTGCAAAAACTTCACTAAAATATTTTCACTGAAACTGGATTTTTTTAAATTTGCTTTTGGTTTGTTATTTTATTTGTAATTAGAATAAGAAGTGATCTGAATTGAATTTTATATGTGATACTCCTTGTGAATTTGTTTTAGTTTTATAGATTTTAAGTTGGATGAAATGCAATGAATTCTTGTAAATATTTTTTATTAGTGAATTTGAAGATATAAATATATATGTATATGCATTGAAATTTTTAAATAATATTTTGTTGTCTTAAATAATTAAAAAGGGTTTGCCTTCTGTCAAGGGCTGCGTCTTGGTTTCATTCTTCAAAACCTTCATCAAGTGCAAACGTATTTTCATCACTCACATCGTTGATATCGCACAAATTTGCTAGTTGCCTAAGTGCCACTGTGTTGCTTACATACCAAATGTACATATACACGGATTTTTTGTGGTAATATACGCGTTCTACCACCACCAGATGTGGCAAGTACGCAGTTAAGACTCCGAATACTTCACTGAAAATAAAATAGCATTAAGTTTATGCATTTCTTTTGCACACATTTTGTTATTACTTGTTAGATATTCCACCGTTTGGCGTCTTAGCCTCATGTGCATTTTGAAATCTGCCTCACTAATTGCATCGATTGTACCTTCAAAATTGGAGCCCTTCTCATGTGCCTCGTTTTCACTCTCCGAGTCTTCAGAAGAGCTGGAGCTGGCATATATCGTTTCCAATAATTCCATTACTTCTTGCATCTCTCTATTGCGACGTGATTCGCAATGCTCACCCGTGTACAAAGACACCATCTACAAAAGTAAAAGGTTATTTAATGCATTTATTTAATGATTTAAATTAAATTTAATAACTTACCACAGAATCCTCAGAATTGCTCATTTTTGTTTTGCTTCTTTAAAATTTCACTAAACAAATCATATGTTTAATGACGGATATTGCCAGTGTTGTGAAGTAACTAAAAGGAAATTTTCTCCGAGTTGGAGTGTTTTTTTGCAACTAGGTTACATGAAAACGGGCCCAATATTATTATTTTTATGTACGTATATTAAAGCGTAACAATCGTTGCCATACTAAGTGTACATATGTATATATGTAAAAAGATAATCTGTAGAACATAGATATATAAATATACAAATATACATATGTACGTATGTATGTATGTATATACATATGTATGAACAAGGAACGTACATACATAGTATATTACTATTAGCATTAATCTACGTTCTTCGGTATGTATGTATGTATAAGTATGTACATTTGTACTACAAAATGTCAAGAAGTGCACATGCCTCTATATGCATTTATATCTATATGTATTTATTGTTATGTATAAGCTAACCAATAATAAACTCAACCATATTCGGCAACCCAATGCGCTACACGCGCAAGACGAATTTGCTGACTATGCGTCTTCCAGACTGTGGGAGCGCAAAATATTGTAACTGATGCGCTACACGCGCAAGACATTTTTGCTGACTATGCGTCTTCCAGACTATGGGAGCACTACGCCATAATTCGAGGAATTTCATCACACCACCGTTGCTGCTACCGCCGCCGTCCGCTGCCGCTGCCCCCTTGGGTCGCTGCAACAGCGCTGCGGTTAATTATTAATTTTTGATTTGGGCACAGCTCAGTTAGTTTTCCTGACTCAATAAAGAAGGAGCGATTCGCTCCGTAAATAAAAACACAACGTAGTTTTTATTAACTGGCGCCCAGCGTGGGGCCCAGGCGCGTGGAAACAAATGTAAGTCAACCCAAAGAGGCTTGCTGTTTTCGCCGGACAACGAACAACCCCCAGAGGCTTGCTATTTCGGCACACGTCCTGGATCGACACCGAGGAACCCAAAAGTCCCTTACCTACACTTGAGGAAGGGAAACGTGCAGCAAACAGTGGCCAGCAAGGATCCTCAGTAGGGAGCTATCTTCTAAACCGGAAAACATCCTGCAGCCATGCGCGTCATCTTAATAGCGTAAGCATTGCAACAATAGTATTTAAGTGTTAAAGTGAAAGTTTTAAAAGAATAAAATTCTGTTCAAAAAAAAAGTAAAAATAGTAGATAATAACCATAACAGTAATTTCTTTAACTGAAAATCTAAATAAGAGTAATTAAGAAAAGAGTGAAAATTATAATAATAAAAGTTATTTTTTTAATTGAGAATTTAAAGAGAAGTAATTGAGGAAAATAATAAAACCTTGTGCAAATTAAGAGCAAAAATCATACTAACAATAATTTATTTGATTGAGAATTAAAATAGGAGTAAGTCTAAACAAAAATTTTTTAAGTTCATACACTTATAATTTCTAAAAAAATACTGAACTAAATGCAGAACATAAACGCGTAAAAATATAATCATTCACAGGCTTGTACAGCCCATAATTTAATAAAATAAAAGAACCACGATTCACCACCTTCGGGGGGACCCTCCGGTTCTTATAACAAATCAACTATCTCTGCGATTCACCACCTTCGGGGGGACCCTCCAGAGATAGATAACCCAATCTAATTTTTATAATACTGGTAATCATTCAGAGGCTTGTACAGCCCATAATCTAATAAAGCAAAGGGACCGTGATTCACCACCTTCGGGGGGACCCTCCGGTTCCTATAACAATTCAACCATCTCTGCGACTCACCACCTTCGGGGGGACCCTCCAGAGAAAGATAACACAGTTTATTAATAATACTGGTAATAATTTAGGGGCTTAAACAGCCTATAATTTAATAAAACAAAGGGGCCGCGATTCACCCTCTTCGGGGGAGCCCTCCGGTTCTTATAAAATATTTTTTTTTCTTTTTTCTTCTCTGCGATTCACCACCTTCGGGGGGACCCTCCAGAGATTTAACAAAAAAAAAAAAAGTAATAATTATAATTAAAATCGAAACAATTTAAGTTTCTCAAGTTTGCAAATATTTCCTATAGAATTTTACACGAAAGGCCAATATTGTAAACTCGTACATTTTAAATAATGAAGAAACAATAGCAATAGAAAATGTACTAAAAAAAGAACAAATGCCTTACATAAATATTGATGAAGCTCTTGAATTTGTCAATGTTAAAATAGCCACTAACGATAAATCAATTATTTACATTATAAGTATTCCCATAACTAAAACAAATTATTGTGATGTGCTTACTATTAGACCTGTAAAAATGGACAATAGAGTAAACAAAATTGACTTTAACTCCCTACTAAAATGTGAAACGAATATATTTGGAATTGAAAGCAACTGTAAAAGCTATAACGAATTATCTATTTGCTCTCCCAATAATCTAGTAGATTTAAGCAAAAAAAAAAAGTAATAATTATAATTAAAATCGAAACAATTTAAGTTTCTCAAGTTTGCAAATATTTCCTATAGAATTTTACACAGGATACGAAAGGCCAATATTGTAAACTCGTACATTTTAAATAATGAAGAAACAATAGCAATAGAAAATGTACTAAAAAAAAGAACAAATGCCTTACATAAATATTGATGAAGCTCTTGAATTTGTCAATGTTAAAATAGCCACTAACGATAAATCAATTATTTACATTATAAGTATTCCCATAACTAAAACAAATTATTGTGATGTGCTTACTATTAGACCTGTAAAAATGGGCAATAGAGTAAACAAAATTGACTTTAACTCCCTACTAAAATGTGATACGAATATATTTGGAATTGAAAGCAACTGTAAAAGCTATAACGAATTATCTATTTGCTCTCCCAATAATCTAGTAGATTTAAGCAACAGTTCATGTATACCTAGTTTACTGAAAAGCCTACCACCTAGATGCATAGAAACAAACAATCAGCACATACCTTCAATAGAGGAGATAGCGCCAGACCTAATATTCCTCAATAAATATGATGGACCCGCCAGCATAAATGACGAGATAATGTCGCTCAATGGGACCTTTCTAATAAAACATCATAATGTAACTATAAAGATCAAAGATGAAGTTTACGGGACGAAGGAAGTCACCAACAGCAAGCCAATGCCTGCCATTCTCCAGCCTACCACAGTAATAAAGGACGCAGAAGAAATTTTGTCGCTCCAACTGGTGAAACAGCTTCAGATAAACAATACAAAATATATCGAGCTACCACAAGATGGTGATTGGAAGAAAAGCACCATAAACCTTTCGCTGATTGGAGCGCTAGTTTTGGCAATAATAATTTTGATGTTGAGGTCCCTGACTTGTCCTAAAACATGCGGAAAGAACTCCACCACGACAGAGTCTCAAGACAACCGTATCGAGCCTGTACCCGAACCTAGGGCAACAACGTTGGGGTTGAGCGACCTTCCCAGCTGTTGGCTGTCGAACGAGGACGTTCGAAATTAAGGAGGGAGGAGTTAACCAATAATAAACCCAACCATATTCGGCAACCCAATGCGCTACACGCGCAATACGAATTTGCTGACTATGCGTCTTCCAGACTGTGGGAGCGCAAAATATTGTTACTAATGCGCTACACGCGCAAGACATTTTTGCTGACTACGCGTCTTCCAGACTATGGGAGCACTACGCCATAATTCGAGGAATTTCATCACACCACCGTTGCTGCTACCGCTGCCACCTTGGGTCGCTGCAACAGCGCTGCGGTTAATTACACAGCCACACAAAAAAAAAAAAGTGTCCGGATCTGGGATTGCGACATATGTGGTCCTATGTATTTTGACGCGCTGAGTCCAAATCCGCTATCAGAATTGACGCAACGGGTCTAGGTTCGACCCTAACCTCAAAAAACACTCGAAAATCCCAGAAACAAGTATTAAAATTGTAATATGTTGCCTTCAAGGCGGGTTTTTATCTGAATATTCATGTCTGCAGACTCTTGAACACAAAATTGACCTGCGGTTACTTAACCGAACTTGAACTAACCTAACCTAAAACACCAAAAAAAAAGTTTACGAATCTGGGCACGCGAAACATGTAGTCCTATGTATTTTAACGCGCTGAATCCAAATCCTCCATGAGAATTGACGCAATGGGTATAGGTTCGACCCTAACCTCAAAAAACACTCGAAAATCCCAGAAACAAGTATTAAAATTGTAATATGTTGCCTTCAAGGCGGATTTTTATCTGAATATTCATGTCTGCAGACTCTTGAACACAAAATAGTCCTGCGGTTACTTAACCGAACTCGAACTAACCTAACCTAAAACACAAAAAAAAAGTTTCCGAATCTGGAGGTGCCCTGGTTACAGACACAGGCGATCAATTCTGATAATAAGATATTACCCCGCGTAGCCTTCTAGAAAAAGTGCGAATGTTCCCATTTTTCAGCTCTACGTAACCTCTTGAAAAGGTATCTGCCAACGTAGTTACCAGATCGATTACGTAGATCACACTTGCAGTCATCAAATGTCACAGAATTACAGATACACTAAGCATCTGTGAATATGATACAATAAGTGAGATTGGTTTTCTAACTCTGCTCATAGACCTCTACGAGACATATCGAGCAACTACGTTGCCAGATACCTCTAATTTCGGTCCTGCACCGGGAAAACTGACAGATTAAGACAAGTGAAAATCTGTCTTAGTACAACTTGATTATATCAGGTTACACGTTTCAAGATGGTCAAACGTAACTGTCTGGTTAACGTAAGATAGCGCTATTTTATTGCGCGCTTCAAGTTGTCATAAGTTGTCGAACCCGCATTAAGGATGTTCTAGCGATCGGGCACTTTGATGAAAAATCTCTCATATTTTACCAACGTGTAGTTAAAATTATTCTCTATCTAAAAGTCCTCTACCATTTTAGGCCTTGCCGGGCAAAATTTTGAAGTACGACTCGTTAAAAGCTGCCGTCAGCATAGAGCCGTTCATGCCGTCATGGCAGGCACAGGTAAAAAGTGTTTTACGATGCAGGGATCAAGGACCCCAGTATCGGCGTCTGGTCATGGTGGGAAAGCGGGCCCTCCAACGTCGTCATCATGCAACCGTAGCTCTTCATCGATGGATAACTCATCATACAAATGAACATGCATATTTTGAACACGTGTCCTTATTTTAATTGCAATATGAGCAATATTTATAAAAAAAAGGTTTTTTTAAGGTATAATTTCAAACAGTTCGGAGGTGTACGTTACCTTATAAGTGTTACAAAACCGTAAACTACAACTCGAATAACCTGAAAACGTACTAAAATGTGCTGACTATACAGAAAGTCATGTCGACGCCAACCGAGAATGAATAAGTTAGGTTAGGTTGGTATACGTGACGTTAGGTAACGTCAAGTCGATTGCGAGGTTACAGCTCTGCAGCTCTTAGTTTTCGCAAAAAAATTTGCCTCTTAGGCAGCATATCAAAATTTTTCCAACATTTTTCAAGTGTTATTTGAGGTAAGGGTCAAACTCAGATCCGTTGGCCTAATTCTAATGCCGGATTTGGATTCAGCGCGTCAAAATACATAGGACCACATATGTCGCGTGCCCAGATTCGGAAACTTTTTTTTTGTGTTTTAGGTTAGGTTAGTTCGAGTTCGGTTAAGTAACCGCAGGACTATTTTGTGTTCAAGAATCTGCAGACATGAGTATTCAGATAAAAATCCGCCTTGAAGGCAACATATTACAATTTTAATACTTGTTTCTGGGATTTTCGAGTGTTTTTTGAGGTTAGGGTCGAACCTAGACCCGTTGCGTCAATTCTGATGGCGGATTTGGATTCAGTGCGTCAAAATACATAGGACCACATATGTCGCAATCCCAGATCCGGACATTTTTTTTTTTTGTGTGGCTGTGTTATCATTCAAACATAAATAAAATTTACGATTTAAGTGACCAAGAATTCAAAAATGAGAACACCAAAAAAATTAAAAATATATTGTACAAAAATGGATACCCTAATGCAGCAATAGAGAGTCTGTTAGCAACTGCAAACAACAAAAGGGCATTGGCGCACACAAATATTGTAACCACAAACAAAAATGAAAACAAAAAATACACAGGTATCACATACATACCAGGACTAACAGACAAAAAAACAATAAGCAGAAGTATACAGACAGACAAAATATGCTTTGCACATAAAACCCATCGCACGCCAAATTCGGTGTTTACCAAAACAAAAGACAGAATTAACAAGGAACAACAACACAACGTAGTATATGAAATCAAGTGCAATGGCAAATTGGGTGAACATTGCGATAAAGTATACATAGGCACTACAAAGCGATCACTCGGAATTCGAATTAGCGAACATAAAACGGACGCGAAGAACAAAAAGGCAACAACAGCATTGGCACAACATTTAACGAATAGCGGACACTCAGCCGATTTCGAAAATACAAAAATATTAGACGTGGAGAAAAAAGAGAGGACAAGATTAACATTAGAAGGGCTGAGAATACAACAACAAATACGACACACTATGAATTTTAAGGAGGACGTAGACAATATAAACTGCGCATACAGAACAGCAATAACGAGTGATTGATAAACAGAGAGACAAAAACGTAGTGTGCAATTCAATATGTGGAGTTTTATTTTTATTTTCGTTTTTATATTTTTATTTGTTTTGATGTTGTTACTGTTTTCAATGTAATTAAAAATGTAAGTGCAATTATTGTTGTAAGCAAAAATATTGTTATTTTGTTAACACTTGTTTTTATGTTTTATGTACAATAAAATGCAGACTCCCTGATGAAGGCGCGGAAGACGCCGAACGCGTAGGAGAAAAAAAGAAACTTTTTGTTTGCTTTTAATAATTACCGACCGAAAAGCTCCTAAAGCATCCCAATTGGAAATTCAACTTTGGTCCCAAGAAAAATACAAAATAGCATTAAGTTTGTGCATTTCTTTTACACACATTTTGTTATTACTTGTTAGATATTCCACCATTTGGCGTCTTAGCCTCATGCGCATTTTGAAATCTGCCACACTCATTGCATCGAGTGTACCTTCAAAATTGGAGCCCTTCTCATGTGCCTCGTTTTCACTCTCCGAGTCTTCAGAAGAGCTGGAGCTGGCATATATCGTTTCCAATAATTCCATTACTTCTTGCATCTCTCTATTGCGACGTGATTCGCAATGCTCACCCGTGTACAAAGACACCATCTACAAAAGTAAAAGGTTATTTAATGCATTTATTTAATGATTTAAATTAAATTTAATAACTTACCACAGAATCCTCAGAATTGCTCATTTTTGTTTTGCTTCTTTAAAATTTCACTAAACAAATCATATGTTTAATGACGGATATTGCCAGTGTTGTGAAGTAACTAAAAGGAAATTTTATCCGAGTTGGGGTGTACTTTTGCAACTAGGTTACATGAAAACGGGCCCTTTATTGAGTCTGGGTGCATTAAAACACGAAAAATCAAGTAAGTCATCTATTAAAGGAATTGCTTTTGCTGTGTATTTGTTAAGTGTGCGATAGTCAACACACATTCTTCAATCACCAGTATTTTTCTTTACCAACACACTTGAAGAAGCAAATTCGGAACCTCTAGGACCAATATAATGTTTTCTTAGATACAAACTTTTTTTTTCAGCGTACGTCAAATGCCTGGGTGAACAATTAAAAGTCTTAAGAAAGGCAGTAAAGAATGTTTATGTGATTTTCTAACGTTATCACCAATTTTAATTCAAATCTATCTTTATCTTCAATAGTACATTAAAGCAAATCAGACTCGAATTTTTATTCCCCCTGTTACTCACTTGCAAAAATTACCAAATTTCTTGCCATCGCCTATGCATGCATTCTCGCAATCATAAATTTCCTTAATCTCACTTTGTTTTACATATTTTGGTATATCTTTGGCATTTTTAGACATTTTATTTTGCACCTTATCATAAATTTCTTCGACTCCACTTTCTTTTACATACTATATATCTTTAACATTTTCAAACTTTTTATGTTCATTCAGTTATGTTATTTCAGTTGATTTGCCTGCCATCATAGTTGCAATAAGTTTGGACTTCCTTAACATTTTCTCTTATTCACTTGTCCTTACCTACTTCTAAAAAGTTTCTTCCCAGTATTGCATAAAACTATGTCGAATAGTTTTATTGTCAACGGCAATGAAATAAAATTAAAAAACTTTATTATTTGTTTTAATTTTACATAAAATTTTCCCCATGGTATGAATTGGTGAATTATTTACATCGCAATAAATAAATTTTCATTCAAACGCTTAAGTGTTACCTTTTGAGGTAGGCACGACCTCTTTTTCAAGTTACAAGTATCAAAATTAAATTCAAAATACCTTATATAATGATTTCTTGGCGCTACCTGCCGTTCTGAACACGTTTTGAAGCACTGCTATTTCGCGACGGAGCAAGGGCACTTCATCTGACTGTGCTGACTCTCGCTCGGAAGCTACTTCATCTGCATGTTCCAATTTCCGCACCAATTATAAGCGAGAAGCAGTGAAAAATCGGGTGCAGGAGCAGACGATGTATTTGAGTCGACATTGAGTTTCTCTCATCTTTGTCCTTTTCTTCATAATTAATGGCCCCACTTCCTCATACAATTAAGAATATCATTTTTGGCGTTGGTTTCCAACCGTCTTAAAAGTTTAGCATTACCCAATTCATGTTTGTCTTCTACCCAACCCTTAATCCAAACACGCTTTTTTGTTTCATTATTTTTCCCGTTTTCTTTTCACGGCAATATAAATAATAATTGGTGCACAAATTTTGTCTCTATCCATAACGACCTTTTCAATGAAGTATTTGTAAAGAAATAAATATTGCACCAGCATGCTGGAATACATATGATCGGTGCGTTGCAAGCAAATTTGGCTGCATTGTCGGCAAGTGTGTTTCCTTCGATACCTGTATGTCCCGGAACCCACAGTATCTTTAGAGTTTTGCTGTTTTTCGTTAGAAGGTCTCTTATCCGGTTAACTGTTTCCCAAATGATGCAGATGGGATTGCTGACCGCCTGGATCACCGATAAACAGTAAGAGCATATTATTGTTTTTACCTTTTTCTGCAAAGATAACGTTAGGGCCTCGTGTACTGCTGCTGCTTCTGCCAAAATATTGAGGAGTAGGGGAACACGCCTTTGATTTTAATAATTATCACAGCTACATAAATGTAAATACATATGTATGTGCACACTTAGCACTAGTTTTGAAATAGGCTTATTAAGACATATTTTTGACATTGCTGTGTATGCGTTATTTGTTTTGTCCACATCTTTAAAATTCATCGCGTTCTCCAATTTTTGCTGTATGCGTAAGCTTTCCAAAGTCATCCTCCTCCTTTCTCCTTTCTCGACGTCTAAATTCCTCGTATTCGCGAAGTCAGCTGTGTGTTTTTCTCTGAACGATTGCTCTTAGCTGTTGTGTGAAGAACCGGGCAGAGTGTAAGAATGTGTTTGATAGAAGCGGAGTCATTGCAAAGTGGGCATTTGGATAGCTTTTTTCCGACAGTAAGTGGGCATGAGTTAAAATAGTGTGCCCAACCCTTAATCGAGTGCCTTCATAGCGCTTTTGGGTAGTGTTAATTTGAAAATGGTCCGATTTCTGTGCGTTTCTATGTTCGTGTAATGTTTGTTTGTTTTCCGTTCGCTTGCGTTTTCTTGCTGAATTTTGCAAATAATAAGGTTGAAAATGTATTGATTGATTACATTTTTAAAGTATGCATAGTGATTGCCTCTAATACCAGCATGACCAGGAATCCAGATAACCTTTATTTTCTGAGGGAAACCAATGACCACGTCTCTGACAGATACAATTATGGGATCCGAAATGGACGGAGACTTTATTGCTTAGATGCTTGGTCTATATATACGGAACTTGGCTTTAATCTTTTTAGGGTGATCGACTGCATGAAGGATTGGTGATGCATGAAGGGAGAAGGACGAATGAGGTGGAATCGAAGGATTTTGAGCCATCTGTAAACAATAACTTCCAGCCGCTGCTTGTATATTTAGGTTAAAGTTCGTTATAGAAGTTAACACGCTGGCTGGCTCACTCACCTAAGCAAATATGCTGACACTTCGTCTAGCACCTTGTACGCGCATCCGGCGCAATATTGCAACGCAGGAGTGTTGCCCTACTGCATCGTGGGAATCGCAGCGTCAGCAGCTTTAGGGTAGCAGGTAAGCTTAGGGGCAAATATGCTGACACTGCGTCTAGCACCTTGCACGCGCATCCGGCGCAATATTGCAACGCAGGAACATCGCATTACTGCATCGTGGGAATCGCCATTCAAATGGAGGTCCTGGAAAGTCCTTAGAGGATATCCTTGGCAAATAAGTGCGACAGTGTTACCGGTGAAAAGTGATGCGGAAATATTTGTTGTGTTGTTAGAAATAAAAAATCCAGTGAGGAAATAAAATAAAAAAGTGAATAAAAGTAGAATAAAAATTAAAAGAAAATTTTCTAAGGAAAAGAAAGAAAAAGAAGGAAAAAATTAAATAAATTTAAATTTTGGTAAATTAAGAAAAAAACGTGTGGCCAGAAAGGCAAATAAATTTAAAGCTATAAGCTAACCTGTGTCGGCCAAAAAAGGCAAATAAGGTGCATGCCAAAGGAGGCTTATAAAAGTTATATAATTTAAAATAAATGATTTAAATAGATGGAAAAAGTATAAAAAGTAAATAACCTGCGAGTCCTACGGTGTAGCTCAAAGGTATAATTTACTGAATTTTTAAATCAATCAAAAATTTGCTCAATCAAGTCAAATAATGTGAATGACATCCTGCGAGTCCTGAGGGGTAGTTCATGGGAAAAATTTGTCAAGTCTATAACTAAAAGAAGGAATAAATTACAATTTGCTTGTCACAGAAATCAAGCTCAGGAAAGTTTCTTATTTGGCACAAAAACATAATTGAAAAATTGTGCAATGAATTAAGAATATTTGGCATTGCCAGCGATTCACCACCTTTGGGGGACCCTCCTGGTAATTTTTTTTTTAAATACAAGTAACGAATTAAATTCGGTGACGCAAAAAAAATATATGTACATAGAAAGCCTCCTTTAAAGAAAAAAATAAAATTATCACACAAGTGCAGCACAACTCTCTGTAAGCATCACTGGTGACCGTCCCCGCACTTCAACCGGCTGTGGGAAGCTGCGAACCTAAACACCTAGGCCAGTTTTCTCCGCCACGGTTGAAACAATGGTTAACAATATTGTGATTCTGCGATAGTTGCCATATAACGTCCAAGGTACGCCCAGAAACATTCCAGCGTTCACATGGGAACACGCTTGGAGATCGTGATAGATCCAAATATTGTTGTGAAGGAAGCCATGCCCTAGTAGGATGCCTTCAATCTGATTGCCGGCAAACAAACGGGATAACACGACCCTTCCTTGACAGGAGCGTGATTCATCCTTAGATGCGCGCCATTAAAAACCATTTTCTTTTTTTTTAAAGAAAATGCACGTGATTCATCCTCAGATGTGCACTGCATACCAATGAAAAATATTTAAAGAAATTTCCGAAGTTGAAGCAAAAACGGGAATAAAAAATGTTTAAAAAAAGTTAGTTAAAAGAGAGTATTTGCAAGGACGCATATACTGGAACGATACTATTTCGCCAAAATGGCAAACCGAATAAAACTCTGCCCGAAAGCGTGTGAAATTTCCCGGGAAAACAAATATGACAGACATCCACATGTTCCGGAGCTAAAAGACACGCCCATTCCGGAAAACCCCTGCGATATCTTACACATTGATATTCGAAATTCAAGGCGAGAAATTTCTGAGTTGTTTAGATAAGTTTTCTAAGTTTGCAAAATTTTTCCATATAAAAAATAGGTCCGCAGAGCATCCAAATGAATTGCTTTACACAGCAGTCGATCGCTACAACAATTCAGTCCACTCAATGACCAAGCAGAAACCAAGTGACTTATTTTTTATCAGGACTCAACGCATAAATTATCAAAATTTGAGAACTTCCGGGCCAAAGCTTTCTCTGAGGTAAGACAGCAAATTAGAAGGAATCAAGAGCGTGAATAGAAAAAGGAGTAGGGGTAAAATGTATGAGCGAGGAGATGTAATATACGTAAAAAATAAGCAAATAAAAGGAAAGCAGAAACCGCTTTACAAAAAAGAAAACGTAGGGAGAAACAATAGAGTTACAATTTCAACAACCGAGGGCAAAGGGGTTCATAAAACACACATAAAGAACACTGGGAAATAAAATTTAATTTTTTCAAATGAAAAAACAAAGGCGGATTTGGCTGATGGAGAGGACAAATGAAAAAAGCAAAAGGTCAAGGTAATAAAGATTATGTAAAAATGTTTATGAAATCTGAAGCAGCTAACTAATAGCTAACCCAGATAATTGTAAAAAAATATAAATTACTATTATATTTTTCAATACGAAATTTCTTTCCCAAAAATTTTTTTTACAAAATCATAGCTAATAACATCCTTTTCCAAAAATGCAATTGTTACTTAATAGCATTTTTGTGACACAATTTAGGCACCAAAAAAGAATGAAGAATTTTTTCTCTTTCTCTCGCATCTTTGTAAAAGACGAAAACAGGCTTGAAAATGAGCAAATGAGAATAATTGACAGATAAATCTGTCAATAGAAAAATTGTTTTTCTTTGGCACTTCCTTCTCAAGTTGTAAGCTAATTGATGCCTTTTTATGAAAAAATATGATAAAAATAATCTCAAGAAGCACAGCCTTTCTACGTCACGAGACCTTCTAATACAAGGATATTGAGTATGCGATAAGAATTTTTGATTTCTAACATATTTGTATACACTTTTACTAAGATAGGCTATTAGCCACACCCGAAACATCCGGATTCAGCATATTCCACTATCACTCCGCACTGGTGACGATGGAATGCGAAAGTGGATGGATCGTCAATGGAAACTTTAAGCTGATACACGCGATCGATTTGGACTACTTCAGCGTTCCGTAGCAAAAGATGGCCCCAACTTTACAAAACTTTTGTGCGTTCCGTGGGCAAAAGATTGCCACAACGAAAAACAAAACTTGACAAACTTTTGTGCGTTCCGTGGGCAAAAGATTACCAAAATCACCAAAAATTTCAAATAACATTTTTGGCAAAAGATTTCCACAACAAAAATGCTTGCTCGTTATAACATATAGGCAAAAGATTGCCATAAAACGTCAATAAACTCCTTGGACAGAAGATCGCCACAAAGCTGCATTACATCGTGCCAAAAAAGTAGCTTATGGTTAAAAGAAGACATCTTTCAACCCCAGGACAGCACCATCCAAGGACATCATTCGCAGAAGAAGACACCACCAAAATAATATAAGGTTACATTACAGTTACATTCAAAACCACATGTCTAGACCTCCTTGATGAGATAAAAGAAAAACTTAGGCGCCTGAACAATAAGACTTTATTCGTCCTCGGACAAGAGCTGCAAATGCTGCTGCGCAAAATAATTCTCGCATAGCTCTAAATATTTTCAACTCCAAAATTCCGGAACCCATGAAGACTATCCTAGCACGTAGGAATCCAAACACTTTAGATGGATAAATGATTATCCTATTCGAAGCTGGATATGCTAAAAATGTTAACTTTTCAAATGCTGGAATTTCAATCAACAAAATCTACAACCAAATCTTCTAGCCCAAAAAGGAGCCTATTACCATTTAATACTCCACTACCCGATTCCATGAGCACAGATACTAACTACGAGGCAACTTGCAATCAAGCACCTTCCGAAAATGTTCATCCTTCAACCTCGAAGAACTACCCTATATAAAAAAAGAAAATAAATTACGGCATATAAAATTAATCATAGATACTGATGCAACAAATTCAATACTAAACCTAGGTATTTGCCACCCCAAATGGATTCATCAAACTAAGCCCCTTCCTATAAAAACCCTTTAACATAAGATTTACAAAGATAAAATGTTTGAAAGAATTAGGAAAAACTGTAGACTTTTTTATTTTTTATTTAAATTGTATACTTCAACGACTACTATGATGGCCTAATTGGCAATGATCTACTTAGACCATTAAACGCATGAATAAATTACAGGACAACACGATACAATTACGAAGACAAATATTACCAATTTTCTCCAAAAGCAAAGATAACTTTAACTGCAAAGTAGAAATAGCACCTATTACACTCAATTCTAATCAAAATATTCCTGGGCCAATTCACTATACCATGCAGAATTCGAATAGTGAAAGTTTTAATGCAATATCAAAAAAAGAACGTAAACCTTTAACAACACCTCAAATTAGAGGAAAAATTTCAACTAATGGGAATAATAAAAAATACTCTGATATTTTTTATCAAGAAGACGCTAAGTTAACATTCACCTCAGCCATAAGCAGCACATAAGAACAGTTAATGGCATCACAATTTTTACTAAGTCATACAAATATAGTCCAGTCGAATCGTCGTAAAAATAGGCCTCAGTTTGCGTTGGTATGCACGAATTTAGATGCATATAAAATATGAAAAGGGGTCATAAGACAAGCTTAAATTTGACTTTGCAGGGCTGTGCATATTTTTTTCTGCAAAGTTATGCGAAAAAATACATTGCTTCAGTTTTTCGCAAAGAATGCCGATGCTAGTGGCAAAAATAAATGGAGGCTTGCCATTGAAGTAACAATTGATCGATTCCAAAGACTGACGAAATTTTAGACAAATTGGGAAGATGCCCATATTTTTCCACCCTTGATCTTGCGAAGGGTGTTCATCAAATCGAAATCAAAGAGTCCGGCATCCATAAAACTGCCTTCAGTGTTGAAGGAGGGCAATATGAATTTCGGCGAATGCCATTTGGTCTGGAGAAAGCGCCATCGACATTCCAAAGGCTTATGAATAATATTTTAAAATACTATATAAATAAAATTTGCCTGGTATACTTAAACGACATAATAATTTTCGCCACTTCATTACAAGAACATACCCACTCTATCTATATTCCGTCCCTTAAACAAGCAAATCTTAAGTTGGAACTATATAAATTCAAATTTTCGAAAAAGAAATAGCAGGAATAAAGGCAAGCCCCAAAAAAATAGAATGTGTCAAAAACTTACCCATTCCCAAAAATCCTAAACAAATAAAACAATTCCTTGGTTTGACTGGAAACTATAAGAAATTTATTAAGGATTATTCTCTAATCGCCAAACCAATGATCAGATACTTGAAAAAAACGCTAATATAAATTACACTGCAGAACAAAATTTTGCGGTCGGAGATTTTTAAGTTGCTGATTACGAAAAAAATATCAGTTTTGTCGAATTGGCTCTAGTTTTTCAGATAAAGACTTTTAAATATTTCACGAAAAAACCTAATTAAAAATACCAATATGGATTTAAATTATATTTTTATAGCGCGCCTGTATAAAAATAATACAAAAATAAAAAAAATATATTCTTTTCATTAATTAATTTAAAAAAAATTACAAAAAACTTTTTCTGGAGGACCTCTTATGATGTCGTTGCTCAGGACAATCCCGTATTAAGTTCCAGCAGTAGTCTGCCATCATGTGGTCGTCCCATCGACCTTGGTATCTTTCTTCCATTATTTCTATGTCCTGGTGAAACCGTTCACCTTGTTCGTCACTGTAATCGCCTAGGTTGTCCGGGAATTTGTCCAAATGACTATGTAAATAATGTAATTTAATGCTCATTTTAGCTCCTAGTTTGCGAAAATTGAGAAGCATATCAGCAACTAGTTTTGCATAGTCTGGTGATTTACGATTTCCCAAAAATTTTATGTTCGTTTTCTCTCAGCGGCCAGTCCTTTCCAATCCAATGTTCATTTCTTGCACGACTGTCCCATAAACATATAAAACAGGGGTATTTAGTATACCCACTTTGTTGGCCCAATAAAAAATTCACCATCTTCAAGTCCACGCATACTGACCACTTATGTTGTGCATACAAAATCTTTGCTAAAACAATTTTTATATTTTCGTATTCTTCTTTTAATTTGGTACTATGACCGATTGGAACCGAAGCAAGTTTATTTCCATTGTGTATACAAGATTGTCTTCTTTGGTGAAGTAAGGCAGAAGGTGTTGCTCTCTATTCCTAAAGGCTGTAATAGCAACACCAGGTTGTAGGCAAGGAAGTTGTATTAACTCACCCGACTTAACCGGCTGCCCTTGCTCTCTTGCAAGGGAAATAAAATATTTAAACCAACGAACTACTTGTTTTAATAACTTATATAACAAAACTTATTGAGGAATAATTAAAGTAATACAACTGGAACTGGGTCATATAATTTTTTTTCATTCATTTCTTAAGTTTTGTTTATCTCAAGAACTAGAGCCAATCCAAAAAAAGTAAAAACACAGTTCGTAAGCCTGCTACTAATGTTAATAAAAACTATTAACAAAATCATGACCGCAGGTTTTTTTTAATTTTTGTTACGCAGTGTTATTCTGACCCACACTATGAAGAAAGCCTCCACACCCTTAAAACTTGCTGTAACTACAGACTTGACTATGAAATTAAGTATAAAAAAGGAACAAAAAATAGCTATCGAGAATAAAATTGCAATCTACCTATATTAATAGATTAGAGTCCTTCGAACCGACTACAAAAAAAAAAAACAAAATCGCCTATCAGTTTATTTAAAAATCAGTTAATTATAAAGAAAATTACTTCTGGAGCAGCAAGGATAAAGAATGAAAAAATATTTAGAAGTCTAAGGAAAACCATAGCATTGAAGAATTTGATAGAGAACCCGTAATTTCTAATTCTCATTGTCTACGACACTTATACTTATGAAGAACTTGTTTCAAATAACGACAAATTTTGGAGCATAAGATGTGCAAGAATATTACTAGATGTAGGTGACGAAAATAAACTAACAGAGTTAATTGAAAAAGAGCACTTATGTAAAAATCATAGAGGTATACAAGCTTTATATGGGGATTTAAAAACCAAATTTACAATCCCCAGTTTAAAATAAGGATAACACAATTCATTAACAATTGTGAAATATGTTCTCTAGAAAAATACGACAGAAAACTACCCAAGCCCCTTACAAAATTATACAATACACATTGATGAATTTTACACTTTAGGAAAAGAACTTTTTATGATACTAATTGACAAATTTACGAAATTTGCAGTAACCTATAAAAATAATGGTAAAAGCTGGACTGAATTTAATACTAAATTACTTCATTATATTAACACAAACGGTAAAATTGAGCAAATAAACGCAGACAACGAATTAGGACTGAAAGCAACACCTATGCAAGAATTTCTTAAAAAGGAAAGGAAAATATTCATATACACTACACGTCAAATAGCAATCACACTTCCATTGCGGACATTGAAAGATTTAACAACACTATTAACGAGCATATAAGACTTTTACGACATGACGATGGAAATAAAAATCAAACAATGGCAGAGAAAATGTTAAGGATAATAGGCTTTTACAAAAATACAATACACAGCACAACCAAAATAAAACCAATTGACTTTCTGAACGGAAAAATCCACGAGGATAAATATGAAATGAGTTGATGTAGAAATAGAAAAATAAAAATTGATGATGACCATGTAGAAAACACAAAAACAGGACATAAATACTTCAAAACCCATAAAAAACAAAATAAAAAGTAGCAGGTTAAAAATAACCCCAAAGCTAAACATTAAACATATCAATAAACACCTTTTCAGATGACTCCATGGATTTTGATAATGACGTATTAAGAAAAGGACTCAAGTTTACAGCCGGGACAATGTAAAAAGAGTGTAACACGGCTAAACTTCAACTTCTAATCTATACGCAGCAACAGAGCTGGCCAATAATGGCTAACACACCCCCCGTACTCTGGCCGAAAAATATCTTAGAGGAACAACTCTCCACCAGAATAAAGATAAATCGAAAGCACCAGTCTCTTTGATCCCTTTTCTTCCTATTAGATAACTCTCAGAGTGGCAGAATTCATGTTCGGTTTATAAATAAGGCTAAAAAATTGCCTCTCCCACAAAGAGTCACTCTAGAACATGAAGAAAGCAATCACGCGAAAGTACGTTTCATATTGAATGCTTCACACAAGTATCACGAAGAAACGATTTCGATATTAGAACCAAGGCATCCAATTAGCAAAAGATACCCACTGCTCACCTCATTCCATTTGTGGATAAGTCAGGGCTACTACGTATGAACGAATGCCCCACTTATGCCGCCCTTAGCTATAATGATAATATTTTTCCAGTAACTCAAAGCTCTACTCTCTAATACTCCAATCAACACTACTCCACCCCGAAGAGCAGAATTTAAAGTCCAGGACATTTCGTACACCTTTTACACAGCTGATGGTCGCATTACTTAAGAACGCTTCGTTTATTCCCCCTCGATTCAAATAACAGGAGTTGATTTTACTGGCTTTTTCTTGGTGACAATTCCACTTTTCGCCGAGCCTCTCCACAAAGGTCATACATCACGAACTAGGCTCTGGCAGCAGTAAAAGAATTTACACGATTCTTCGGACGCTAAGGCATTCCCCACTACGGAAGAACGTTTGGATGAGATCAGAAGCCTCAAAAACGAATTGCCCTCTTTGCTGACAGAAGTATCAGACACCACTAAATATACCATCCATACCTATGAGGAGTTCAACACTCTTCTCGTTCATATTGAGTGGTTTTAAACTCTAGACCACTCTCTCTTTTATATGCCCCATCCAGATGGCCTGCAAACTCTTATGCCAGACCATTTCCTACGTGGACCCCCGCTACCACTTATACTAGAACCAAGTTCTGATAATCTCCCTATAATAAATAATTGAATACTACACTACCAATACAGTAGACGCTAGAAAATTAAGTACTCACAAGAGCTCCATAAGTGATAGAAATAAAAAAGGATGCAACCCAACTTACAGGGAGGAGGCCTAGTCCTTATTAAGGATGATTTCCTTCCCCCAAATGAATGGTTGCCAATGACACCGAACGAACAGTACGAGTCGGTCAAGATGCACCGCAGGATATAGAAAACCTCATTTATTCCTCAGACACCAACCGTGATGCAACGTACCAGTGTAGTCTGGTGGACCCTCTCGTCGCAGTATCTGCCCTAAATATCACTGCATGCGTCAGTGATTAACCTGCTACCCGGAAAGTGGGTTTCCAGATGAGTGAAGTGATCTTTGCCCGATACGATCGTTACATATTAGGACTCGTTACTTAGAAGGACGTGATCACTGTTTCGCTTCTGTTCCTCTATCCTTAGGACGATCCAGTCGTTTATCGCGGCACCTGGCTTCTGCAGCTACAAATACTGCATGACGTTCGAACTCTCCAGCTCCCTTTTTGATAGCCAAATGCGCAGCTTCCTAATACCCTCCTCGCAATTGAAGGCTTGTACTAGACTCTGTTTCTCCATGTAGTGCTCTATGGCCATCTCAGACGGCAACCCTCTAAAAACAAGTTTTTGAAATTTACCCTTCTTAAATCTTTTGTGAACATGTGACAACCTTCTTTCGAAATAGTTTAAAATTTAAGTTTCGTTAAAATATTTGATTTCATTGATTTATTTAATTGAATTTAAGGTTTTAAAAATATCCATACATGCGTGACAAATCTTATTCTGGTTTGTCCAGTCGCCATTTAGAAATATGTGATTTAACGTCACGTGTGGAACTTCGCATACGGATTACGAACAATCCAACAGAAGGAAGTAACCAATTTGTTCCAGCCGTTTCCAAGTTTGAACCATCCAATCCATTTTTTATACATATAGATTAATTCATTTTGGACTTTGTCCATAGTATCCGTTGTGTTAAACGACTAAAGAAATCCTAAAAACAGAAGTGAATTTTCAGCCGTAAGAGGTTCGGGCTGCGATCGCAATTTTGATCTGTATTTGATTCGAGTGTTTGACTCCTGTTTTTCATGAAAAATCAATTTGCAAAGTACGTACCTAACAAATAATAAAATTTGTGTCTGCAAGATTATCATCTGTAACAAGAAACGACCCTTATTACAGTCGCTTTTGCCTATTTTATTTAGTGTGTAATATGTACCTACATATGTAAATTAATCTGATTTTTTTATAAAAAATAGTAATATTTCAACTATTTTGCAAGTGTTCAATATTTTTTTTTTTTTTTCAATTTAAGTTTATCATTTTTGATTTTGAAACAATTAATAAAGATGTAAATATAAAATGTCAATGTTATCATCTTTTTTAGCGCTATAAATTATATATATTGTTGAGCACTATAACTGACATCTAGATTCAATAAATATTCATGCTTTGCGGTCCACAAAGCTTTAAAAAATATTAGTACTGAAATTGTAAGTATTTCGGAACTTAGAGACGGTAACTTACTGCTATTAGTAAAAAACAACAACTTTGCTAAAAAATTTATCTCCATCACAAACCTTGCCGGAGTCTGCAATGTTAAAATAGAATTGCATAACAGCCTTAACTGCACTAAAGGCACTATTTACGCGCCTTACCTTAACGAAGTAGCAGATAATGAAATAATTGAAAATCTAAATGAACAGAGTGTTCTTTCAGTGTTTAAGTTCCCGAAATTTATTGACGGTAAGCCAATCCCTAGTGGTGTAGTCTTACTGACATTTTGTATGTACCATTTCCCAGAAAAAGTAGACATCTCTTGGTATACCACCAAAGTTAAGCCTTACTACCTGGGATTCGAACTGTCAAATTATCGGTCATACAGCAAAAAGATGTAACAAACTCCCTGTATGTGATTCGTGTGCGCTTCCTCCTCATTCACTCCAGCTTTGCACCCGATTGTGTTGTGTCAACTGCTCCGGTTCTCAATCCGCTTCAAACCGACCATGTCGTAAGTTCACGCAAATGAAAGAAGCCATAATAATTCAAACAGACAAAAATGCTCTTTGGGTGAAGCAATAAAGTTACACCGGTCTCAAAATCCCCCTATTTTCAATTCGAATTCTCCCACTTTTGCTAAAACCACAAAAGACCACATCAACCCCCAACAACAAAACAGTGCCAATGAATCATCACTTCAACAACCAAGCAAACCAATCACCTCGCACCTTTAAAGAAACCGGGTTTCCCAAGATTAATGCAAACAATTCAAGAAACCAGTACTCTAATACTAATATACAACAACACAATAACCACGTCAGCACTTTCTCTCGGACGCTTGACGACCTCCACAACAGTGACAATTTTCCCCTCATCACCTCCCTTACTACCCCCACTCTAGTTCAAGTCAAGCCCAGATCAAAATTTTTAACTGGTAAAGCTGATTGGTCGCGATTCCACGCAGTCGCCATTACTCTATTGAACGCAAGGCCAGTATCGAAAAATATAAACGCGGAAGCCGCCGCGATAAAAACAATAATTCGAACAGCGGCTCACTTATTAATACCCCAAAGTAACAAAAAAAAAAATAATACAAAACTGCCCTACTGGTCCAATCTACTCACTGTCCTTAGGAACAGCAAGCATGGGCTAAATACAAGAGGAGTACAAACGATACCAACCTAATCAACAATAAACAATCAAACGCGGAGCTCAAAGTATCCAAAATAAAATGTTTGGAAAATATTAAGTCGAAGAGGGTTGATGCTCTTTCAACTGATATAAAAATTCTTGCGGGCTCCCCCAACTTCCCAGATTCCCTTCCTTCATACTTCCCAAGGTCCGATCAATCAATGACCAAATATCAGAAGAATTTGCCTCCACTTCGTCAGAGTACTCGCACTCCTCCAATACAATACCCTCAGGAACTTAACCACTTCGGAAATTTATGACAACCCATCCCCTCTTATAGTAATAGAAACCTCCATATCTTTCGACGAATTCGAGTCCGCAATCTATGCAATGTTCGGTAACTCCCCGGGCCTAGACAAAAGAAACTACCCCATCCTCAAAGCTCTTCCCATAGAGCTAAGAACTAGGTTAACCAAGTTCTATAATCAAATTTTTACTGGTGGCATTTACCCACAAGAATGGAAGATATCCTAGACAATCCCCATCCCTAAATCCAATAAGCCCACATCTCTTGTATCAAGCTATCGACCGATATCGCTCCTTCCAAGCATATCTAAAACCCTGGAAATAATTATTTCAACCCTGATTTTGTGGTTCGCCAAAAGAAACGATTTTTTATCTCCAAACCAGTTTGAGTTCCAAAAGGGCTTAGGGGTTACCGAATCCCTATTATTATTGGAACACTTCGCTTCGACTGCTTTAGCATCTCAAAGCCACGTCTCAGTGTTGAGCATAGATTTCGAAAAGGCTTTCGATAGAGTGGGAACCCACCTCGTCCTCAAAGAGTTAAAATGTTGGAAAATCGGTAACAAAGTTTACAATATCGTGAAGTCGTTCCTGCAGAATCGCAAATTTATTTCGAGAGTTAACAACAACACGTCTACGGTTTATAACCTTTACAAAGGTATACCAAAGGGTTCGCCACTCTCTGTGACCCTATTCACAATTGCCTTCAACGAGCTAAGCTCAATGCTGTCATCCTTCCATGACGTGGCGCATGTTATCTATGCTGACGACGTTTTTAGTTTTTCTAAAATAAAAGGCCTGAACAAAACAACGCTTATCTTCCTACGCATCTTACGCAGAATTTCCAACTGGAGTCAAGAATCGGGTGCAAACATTGGGGGTTTCAATAGGAACGCTACAAAATTTTTTTTTTAAATAAAACAAAAGCGGTTTGGGATATGAATTAAGTTCTTTATTCCTGTGAAAGTGCATTCGATGCCATTATGTTTGGAACTTGCTTTTGCATGGGCACCACGGGCACGCTTGCAGAAGTCCAGACGCTGAACCCAATTTTCGACGGTTTTCAAGCATAAATCGACCGATACTGCTGCAATTTCACGTTCGATATTCGTACGAAGTTCATCAATCGTCGCTGATTTGTTGGCATATACCATAGACTTGGCGTAGCCCCACAGGATATAGTCTAACGGCGTCAAATCCCACGACCGAGGCGGCCTATTGACTCGGCCATTTCGTGAGATAACACGTTCACCAAACTTGGTTTTCAATAAATCGATTGTGGCATTCGCTGTGTGGCTTGTGGCGCCGTCCTGTTGGAACCACATATTGTCCAAGTCCATATCATCCAATTCGGGCCAAAAATATTCGGTTATCATTGAGCGGTAGCGGTTCCCATTCACAGTAACGTGCCGGTCTTGATCATCACGCCGGCCCATAAACCGCACCAAACCGTAGTTTTCTCGGGATGCAATGTTGACTCATGGAGTACGTGTGGATTGCTGCCTGTCCAATAACGCATATTTTGCTTATTGACGAAGCCATTCAGCCAGAAATGACGACGACCATAAATTGGACGTAGCGCTCTTAAAGTTGAGGCCATTGACTCCGAATTTCGGTAGTAAATTTTAACAATTTCGACACGTTGTTGGATCGTATATCTTTCCCTGATGAAATGGCAAACCCTACTGAAGAGAAATGTCAAAAGAGCGGTCAAAAATATGGCGTCGTTTTCTGTCACTTTTGGTCTACTTTTGTAGCACAAAATCTTATGTACATACTAACACCCTTATAAAAGTAACCAAAGTGTTAATACTTTAGAAAATAGATCACGCACTCACAATCTATGGGAATCGTGTGAAAACGCATATTAAACAAATACATGCGCCCTATCATGTTACTCCCAATAGGAGTATCCGTGCATTCCCTACATCACCCGTCAAAAAATGTCAACTGAAGCTGGACTACAAGAGGTTATTCACCGACTTAAGCATAATGCCATGATGCTGATTCCAAAGCTCCTCCACTGCGAAAATAAATTACTATTCAAGCAAGTTACCTCAACCGTACAGCAACCAAACACGAAGAGATCCCTATCCAGACGTCTTATGGGGTAGCCTGATCTAAACTGGGTTAGATTGACGAGATAACCGACTTCATGGGTCGGCATAACCTGTCAATAGCTGCGATCCAGGAAACAAAATCGATCAGCAGCTCAACCGGCAGAACCTCTACGGTTCGCAGGAGCACACAACAACATGGTCAACCCTGTTAAGTTGCAACGGCTACAATGTGCATCGTAAGGATCGCGAGCGAGGTAATGATGGTGGGTTAGCGTTCATCACTCATCACACAGTGCAGTATCGTCTTACTGAAGAAGACATCGACCGCAGGGGCACTACCTTAGAATGTCAAGTAATAGGTGTCCGGTCAGGCAATGTCGAAATTTTTAATGTTTATATACCTACTGTAACCTGCTGCCCGGCAGGATATCGACCTGACATAGGTGCGCTCCTCAGAGGTGAAAACCTATTGGTAGTAGGTGACTTTAACACACTCCAGAGCAAATAGACAATTCGACATTCTGCACGATGAACGATGATGCCCCACCAGGATTGTGGGTAGTTGCATTAGCTCGCCTGACCTAACAATAGCTACCGAGATCCGTCCCAATTTCCCGATTGAAGCGGCTCTGGCAAATGGGTGTGATCGCCTTCGCCACTCCGATCCCCGCAATCCCAATATAAGGGATTCGAACGTAGCGATTCGGAGGTTGGTAGATAAGAACAAGCGGAACAAGTGGTAGGAGCACCTAAAGTCGAGCAACCTAGTCACGGGAGTCGGTAAGCTCTGGTCCTCCGTGAGGTCCTTGTCCAACCTGAGGAAACGCGACGACTGAGTGGAAATCTCTTTCGCAGATCGTGCCTCGTCGGACCCGAAGAGATGTGCTAGCTTATTTTAGCCGGCAATTCATTTTGCATCCTTTGGGGGATAGGGCAATGCGGAAGGTGACCAGAAGGCTGCGCAAACAGTCAAACACCACCGCGCCTCTTGCTTTCACTTGTGGCGAGGTGAAGGAGGCTATCGGGAAGGCGAAATCCTCCAAGGCCATTGGCCCCAACGTGCTAAGCGTGTTGATGCTAAAAAAATTCAGGCCCCGCGGGATTTGAGTTCCTTACAGGGATCCTCAATCTGTCCATGGTCACTCTCATCATCCCTGACATTTGGAAGGTTGGGAGGGTGGTCCCACTGCTGAAACCAGGGTAACCAGCTGACAAGGGAGACTCCTATCGGCCGATTTCCCTGCTTTCGCCAGTGATGAAGACAATTGAGGCGCTACTCCTCCCGTACTACACTTACCACCTGGGCTCGGCTAAGCATAAACATGGCTTCCGGAAAGTGCACAGTACAACAACCGCACTCTTCACCATAAAAACAAAGGTGAATCGCGGTCTTAACCAGACCTGTCAAAAGCTTTTAAAACAGTAAGTCATTCAATACTAGCTGACGTGGAGGCATCAACTCTCCCACAGAGACTGAAACGGTGGAGTTCGAATTACCTGTGTGGTCGCCAATCATCGGAAGTATTTAGAAATTAAGGAGAATTAAACAAAGGGTATCGCAGAGTGGCGTCCTGTCTCCACTCTTGTTTAACCACTATATCTCCAAGCTCCCTCCACCGCCAAAGGGAGTCAGAATAGTTTCATATGCCGATGATTGCTCGATAATGGCAATGTAGTTGATAACCTGTGTTCGAAAGTGAACGGATATCTCTCCGACCCTGCCCATTTCTTCACAGGCAGAAACCTGGCCTTGTCCCCTACTAAGTCCTCAGCGACCCTCTTTACCACCTGGGCGAAGGAGTTCAGGCTGTATCTCAACATCCACATTGATGGCACCCCCATTCCGACGGTTAATCACCCGATTACATTTGACAGCCTGCTCTTCTTCCCTGCGTACACTACCGCAATCACCAACAAAGTACAGAGCCACAGCAATATCCTCACGTCGCTCGCCGGCAGCACATACAAGGCGATTGACCGGCCGGTAATTAACTATGCTGCCCGAGTGTGGTTGACGGGAACCAGTAGGACACAGTGGATGAAGCTGCAGACCAGCCAGAACGGCGCACTCCGCACGTTGACGGGCTGCATGCTGATGTTGCCTGAGGAACATCTCTATCAAGAGGTCAATGTGCTCCCCGTTAAGGAGCACAACCTCATGCTCAGCAAGCAGTTCCTTGCTGGGTGACATCGCTCGGGGCACCCAAACAGGCATCTTCTTGCAGTTAAGCCACTGCCCAGACACATCAGAAGGCATCTCCTAGAACTGAAGGACGAGATCCAGCTATATAAAACGCAACTCCCGGATGCCGAGGTATACCGGCGGGTCCTTAGCAATATTCACAGAGAGACAGTCACCATCGAACTGCTGGAAACAGTACTGTACGCATGCACAGACAGCATGAGTACAATTGAAGGTATATTAAACAAATCCGCGAAGTGATTAATCATCACAGTAATTTCATCAAAATCATGTGAGTACCTGGACATGCCGCCATACAATATGGTACCGAAATGGCAGAGAAAAGAGGCAAGTCCCTATAGACGCAAATTGCTTTATATGTCATATGTTCGTTCAAAACTAGAATATGCATTCGAAACCTTATCATCCCGTCATATTGTTCGAATTGAACGAATCCAAAAAGTTTTCATTGGATATGCTCCCTTCGTTTTCATGACCCAGTCCCATCATACTGCGCGAGGATCTAGAAGATCTTATTTGTCCTTAACTTTCGTGTATCAAATTATTCGCGGAGTTGCGGATTGCCCATCACTTCTTGAACAGATTTATTTGAACATAAGTAATAGAAATGGAACTTGATATGATATCCCTTTTGATATAGGTTTGTAGGGGTTAAATAAGATATATCTTATGGTATGCTTTTAATGCAAACTGGTATTAAATGAAATCCTTTTGGTATAATTTTGTAAGTGTTAAATAAGATATCCGTTATGATATGCTTCTAATCCACACTAGAATTAAATATGACATCCCTAACGATATCTCTCTTTATCAACATTCAATCATATCTTTCTTATTAACACGTTAACTGTCCACAGCCCATATATAATTTAATCGCAAATGCGTAGAATAAAATGACCTTCTTACAAATCGAAGGGGTAATCGTTTCAGTTTTTTTTTTCTTCAAATTATTTTCCTTAACCACAAAAAATAATAAGAACCAGAGATGGGCCAGGACAAAATATTCGGCCCCAATCCCTCCCATACCGACATTCAATTTATAAGTTCCGAACCCGCACATTAAAAAGATTTTTAATACTGAACAATTTCATTAATTCAAAAATGTACTAATATATGTTATGTTATTTTACTTTTACTTGTTTAAATTCATCATAAAAAAAGGACTTTTTCGAAGCTCCAAGTAAACGTGTTCTTCATTCTTCTGACATTGTATTAGAAGTGGTAAACTCTCGATCTCGCTTGGAAGATTTTCTGAATTTTTGGAGGTCGAAGATTTTATCGGGAGTATCGGAAAAGGTTTCTTTATCCCGTCCCGCCCGCAAATTTTTAAAGACCTTCTCGAGCCCACCCACCCCAGCGATTTCGAAATGCGTCCCGTATACTGCGCCCCGTATACTGCGCCCATCTCTAATAAGAACTAAAAGTCACAAAGGAAGCTGTTATATAGAACTGTATAAACGGAAATGGGATTAAAACGTATAAATGCAAACAAAACGCAAATATATACTTCTAGAACCAAAAGAAAAACCAAATACTCGTATATGTACACTAAAGCAACGGACGACTAAAATCCTAATTATTTTACGCTTAATTTACTTAACTTAATATATTGAGCAACCTGGTAAAGGCAAATCTGCGTTGGTGGTTAGCAAACAGTTAACTTAACTTAATAACCTGTAGATTTTAGATTCGTAAATTTAGAGCGGTGAGATAATCACGCTGTCATATGATCGGTTTGAATTGAATGTCATAAAACCTCCAAATGATGAAATGCCAGTAAACATAACTCTCTTAAAGACAAAACAGGAATTAGTAAACATTTGCAAGCAAGTCGTCACAGTTGCACTTGAGTTTGTGGTTTTCAATCATTTTACTAACATATATAGTTGGCCTCATATACTAGTTGAAAGCGAACCAAGACCTGGACATTGCGAATCGACAGCGGGTATGGCGAGATTGACGAAATTGACGAAATTGCCCGGCAAGGTGAAGTGAAGGTGGTTAAACACGGTCAGTGTTTCGCTTGGAGGGTACTATATTTACTTCTATGATTGTTGCGGCGTGACCTAGTGTATCTCGTGGCAAGCAACAACATAATTATCCCAGTACGAATTTGCGACATCCTCTCAAAATTAAATGCCATTTTGCTCTCTTAATCTCCTTTTTCTTGCAAGTTGCTTGGGCATCGCGAACACGATTTGACAAAAATAAAGACATCTCGTTAAAAAATTGTAATAATTATTTGCATCGCGGACGTACCTATTAACTTTTAATGTAAACATAATTAATATGGCACCTTAAAAAACGAATTATAGGGACCACCTAAATAATGAAATATTTTATTTTACAAAACTAATATTAACAACATAAAAATGTTCGGGATGCAGAATAACCAATTACACTGTGCTACACTAAAAATATGCAGGGGCTCTCACATGGATTTTTGGTTTCGTCATGGCCCATAAAACACTTCCTCATTTGCGGTTTTTCTCCGCCACTTCGTTTTTAAATTTTCTGCGTAGAAATATAATACAACTCTGAAATTCTTAAAATTACAACTTCGAGATGCTATAACTTTCTTGTTTCTTGATCGAATTCAATTTTCTTTCTTTTTATTTGAAAGATGTTTCTTTTACCCTTCAAACAAGCAAACTAGCTTGCAAATCGACCAAGTTTTGGTCTTTTATTCCAAAAGAAAATTTTAAGTTTTCTAAAAATTTTCGTTTTCTGTACGTTTTTATTGGATATTAAGGTTACAAACAATGATTCTTAAACCTTTATAACAAAACACATAAAATCAGCTTTCCAAAAAGCAATAGTAAATGAAACTTGATTCAAAATTAGCGTAGTAGTGCTTCATAAAGTGAGTAAGCCTTTTTTTAATGTTTTCGTTTTATTTGTCGTCAGCGACTTTGTGTACCAAACTTAAAAGACTGGACCATAAATACGACTTCTGCGCCACCTACCAACAGAGGTTCTAATTACATTTATCAAACATACGTGCCAAATATGAATAAAATCGGACCATAAATACGGATTTTGTAAAGATAGCGATACCAGCGCCATTTAGCGGAAACAAATATATCCTATGTTGAGAGTACTTATCCAAAAAATAAACTGTCCAAACTTGACAAAAAACGGTTCAGTAGTGTTTGAGCCAATTTTCACAAAAAACACTTTACAATTCTATATATATAGATTAATATTTGCATATAGCAGGTATGAACTTTCACAAAACTGAGTATAGAGCGATCTGAGTGTCCTCTTTGTGACTTGTCAAAATTGGACAGTTTACTTCAAATTTTTTCTATAAAAGTTTTGTATTAAATTCGTGGAGGTCATTTGATGATGTTTTAGTGAATTTATTGTGAAATAAAGAATTAAGATATATTTACACCTTAACTGTGAAATGTGTGATAAAAAGGATAATGTTTGCTTTAATTGCGGATTATATGTGGATTCACGACACAAAATTGCCGCGTCGTCAAACAAACAGCTTATTTCGCTGTATGAAGAATATTTCGGTCGATGCTATATATGTTAGCACGACACATATTTATGTAACATAAGAAAACAATATCAGCAATGCACACAACTCCAGACAACAATTTGCTGAGCTTGCGACACGTGTGGAACGAACCGTGAGAACGATCAACGGAACAAAGAACTTCACCTGTGGGAAGCTAGCTTTAGTTATAAGAAATTCACATTGTAATAGTTAGTTAGAATTTTGAAGTGAATAAAGGAGCACGTCTCCCTTAAACATATATTTTTTTAACTCAATAAACATCTAACGTTTTAACTGGCGCCCGAGCAGGGACCAGCGCGCGAAAGTAGTGAAAGCCTGAACAACAAAAAGTACGGCTACGCGATTAGTGAATGTGAAAAATAAAAAACGCATCAAGAAGCGGCTACCGTAGCAGGACAGGAGGAAAACCAGTAACGCCGAGGGACCCCAGTACTGAAGGAAAAGGACCATCCCAGAGCGCCCATAAAATTCCCGTCAATGTCACGCTGGACACTAACGTAAGAAACTTATATTAGGAAATTGTGATTAGTATACGAAAAAATTGTGCAAAAATAAATTTTTAAATCGAATTGAATTGAAACTTATATTAAGAAATTGTGAAAAAATTGTGCAAAAATAAATTTTTAAATTGAATTGAATTGAAACTTATATTAAGAAATTGTGATTAGTTACGGAAAAATTGTGCAAAAATAATACTACCTAAAATTTTTAAATTGAATTGAAATTAAGTTGTGTCAAATTAATATTAAAAGAAATTGTTATTGAATTATTGAAAAAGCAATATTACTTGAATTTTTACATTAAATATTAAAGAACTAATTAAAATTAATTTGTGTCATACGAATATTACAAGATGAAGAAATCTTAATTACTTAAATTACGGAAGAAGTTGTGCCAAAGTAATACTACTTGAATTCGAAAATTAAAGGATAAATAATTATTATTAATTATAATTAATGAAAATTAAGTCGTGCCAAATTATTACTACAAGATTTAGAAATTGTGAAGAAATTGTGACAAACTAGTACTACCAAATTTTTATAAAAGGTAAACAACTAAGCGAATTAACTAACTAAGACTTAGATTTGTCATAAAAAATTGCGATTCGATTACGGAGCTGCGTCAAAGTAATATAATCTAAACTCCAAAATCAAGCGATAAGTAACTAGCTCAAAAACAGTTTTAGAAAAAAAATATACGTAAAAAAATTAATTGCATAGCAAAATGCCAGACACTGCCGAAGAATTAGTTGAGCAATTAAATCAACTTAGAATAGAATATGGGGCCACCCATTCCGAAAACCCTACTATCCCAAATCCCACGTCAGTAGAAACAATAGTGAGGGAAGTACTCGGAAGAATGAGTGCACCTAATCTAAACGGTTCTGGAGAGATCGACCACGCTGTGGCGCTGAACGCACGGAATATAAACGAACTAGATAGGATCCCAGACATTGTAAAATGTCTTAGGGAGTTCTCGGGACGTCCAGGAGAATTCAGCTCCTGGAGGAAAAGTGTAGTTAGGATTCTTAAAGCATATGAAGGGCTTAAGGACACCCCAAAATATTTCGCAATTTTGCATACTGTAAGGCACAAAATAGTCGGGGATGCCGACACGGCTCTGGAGTCTTATAGTACTCCACTTGACTGGACGCAAATGAGAAAATGCCTTATGATGCATTATTCTGACAAAAGGGACATTGGTACCCTAGAATACCAAATGACAACGTTGGCTCAACGCCATGACGATATCACAATTTTTTACCAAAAGGTGTATCAACACCTCTCTCTCATTTTGGATAAAATAGCGTGCCTTGATCTAAGCGACGAGTCCATAAGGACCATGACTAACTCCTATAGGGATAAAGCCCTAGATACGTTTATCAGAGGACTGAACGGTGATCTACCTCGCCTCCTCAGCATGCGTGAACCTACGACCTTGCCTCAAGCTTTGCATCTATGCCAAAAATTGGACAATATGTCCTTCCGCATTAACCATGCACATAACGTGCATAAGTCAATGAACCAACCACCACCACGACCTGTTCGTCAAAATACGACATTTAATAATAACAGACCATTTTATCCCGAGCTTACCTATTCTTATTCACCTAGACAAAACCCCGGTCAACAAACATTTGGCCGTCAATCGAACCGCTACCCCCAATACTCGTATGCTCCACCAGCCTACCGAGTTCAACAAACTTCTGTTCCACGCAACAATTATAACTACCAGGATTTAGAAATACAGTAAGCACTCCCTTTAATAACAGATCAAATTTGCTCCCAAAGCCACCAATCCCGATGGAAGTGGACAATTCACTTCACTCAAGGCAGGTCAATTATCAAAATCGACCTAATATGAATCAGAATAGGCAACCACAGAAACGTCCTCTCTCCACTCAGCCAATGCACCCTCCCAATAAGGTGCAACGAAATTTCTATGCAAACACAGGATCAGTAAACTATACTGATTATCAAGAAGAACCAGACCCAAACGGAATCTACGACAATGATTCCTACCATAACAATTATAATACAGCGAAACCACCTCCCGAAGGTGAAGTTAATTACATTAACAGTGAACAAGGACAAACCGAACCAGACACTATCCATTTTTTAGACTAGCAAATCTCGGAAATAATAAACTATTTACTGTCATTGATCTAAAGAGTGGCTTTCACCAAATACCACTTCACGAATCCGATATAGAAAATACAGCATTTTCTGTAAACAACGGAAAATATGAATTTCTCCGATTGCTTTTTGGGCTTAAAAACGCTCCCTCTACCTTTCAAAGGGCCTTAGACGACATCCTACGTCAACATATCGGAACAAGATGTTATGTTCATCAATGTAATAATATATATAATATTTGGGAAAAATGAAGAGGAACATCTGAAAAACATTGAACTAGTATTTAAAACTTTAGAATACACAAATATGAAGATCCAGTTAGACAAATGCGAATTTGCAAAAAATGAAGTAAAATTCCTAGGTTACATTGTTACCCCCGAAGGTATAAAAACCAACCCCAAGAAAGTAGAAGCTGTAGCTCAGTTTCCAGTACCGCAGAATCTGAAGGAATTAAGATCATTTCTAGGTATATCCGGGTACTACCGTCGCTTTATTAGAGATTATTCAAAATTAGCCAAACCGCTGACCACAATCCTTCGAGGCGAAGCGGGAAACATTTCAAAGAATCAATCTAGGAAAATAAATATAAAATTAGACGAAGAAGCTTTAAATGCATTTAACAAAATTAAAAATACATTAGTATCGAAAGACATAATTCTCGCTCATCCCTACTTCGAAAAGGACTTCGAATTAACCACTGACGCCTCCAATTTTGCTCTAGGAGCTGTGCTATCACAGGATGGCAGACCTATTACATTTATTTCAAGAACTTTAAGCAAAGCAGAGGAACACTACGCGACCAATGAAAAAGAGATGCTCTCAGTAATCTGGTCCCTTAATTCTTTGCGTAGTTACCTTTACGGCTCTAAAAAAGTAAAAATAGTTACAGACCATCAACCCCTTACCTATGCGTTAAGTCATAAAAATACAAACAGCAAAATGAAACGATGGAAGGCCATCTTGGAAACCCGGAAAATCGAACGTAGTTGCACTATCACGTATACCAGCTCAAATAAACTCGCTTACATCCACTACCCACAGTGATGATAGCTCAGGTCATAATTTAATACCCTGCGCAGAAGTACCAATTAACGTTTTTAAAAACCAAATTTTTCTCGAGCAAGCCGAAACACCATCCTACCAATTTAAAATAATTTTTCCAACTATGCACCGTCACATAATAAACGAACCATCTTTCGATTAGCAAAATATTACAACGTTTTTCAAAAGATACTTAAATCCGTCCGTGATTAATGGAATCCACACCGATGAAAGGACCATGGGTATAATTCAAAATGTTTATCCGCAGCATTTTAGCAATTACAAATGCAGGTATACGCAAAAACTTGTGCAGGATATAACTAACGAGCAGGAGCAAGAAAATATTATATTGAAAGTACATTTAAGGGCACATAGGAATGCAATTGAAAATAAAGCACAAATTATCGAAAAGAGTTGTTTCCCCGGTATGACTGACAAAATTAAACGAATAATAACCAATTGCACGGTCTGTAAGGAAAGTAAATATGAAAGGCACCCTAATGAACCAAAGTTGGCAGCCACTCCACTTCCAAAATTTCCAGGGCATACTGTACACATAGACATATATTTGACCGAAGGAAAGAGAGTTATGACTGCATTGGACAAGTTCACGAAATATGCAGTAACAAAAATGTTGAACAGTAGGGACATAGGAGATGTTAGAAGGCCCTTAAGGGACATACTGTTTTTCTTTGGTGTTCCTAAAATAGTAGTAATCGATAACGAGCCATCGCTAAACTCTATCTCAATGAAATTCATGATGAAGGACGAGCTAGGTATAGAAGTGTACACTACTCCTCCATACAAAAGCCAGGCCAACGGCCAGGTGGAAAGGTTCCATTCCACCTTAATCGAAATTATGCGCTGTATCAAAGAAAATGGTGGTCATCGAAATTTCGAGGAATTGTTAGAAAGAGCGGTATCTGAATATAACCATACCATTCACTCAGTTACAAAGAAAAGACCAGTTGACATATTTTTTGGACGAAATGTGACATTTACACCTGAAGACATAGAAAAAACGAGACACGAAAATTTACAAAAGCTAACATAAAAACAAAATAAGGACATCGAATACCATAACAAGAATAAAAAAACGCCTAAATCCTATTTACCAGGACAGATTATTTATGTAAGAAAAAATAGAAGATTAGGAACTAAGCTAAGCAAATTATTTAGTAAAGAAATAGTCAAGGAAGACAGAAATAGTACTGTAATTACCGAAAAAGGACAAACTATACATAAAAGTAGAATACGGAACTAACTATAGCATTTATTTTTCAGGCTTCTTCTACCACTATGCCTCGCAGAGGTACAAATCCTAGACTACTCGAATTCCCAATTAGTCACTATAGAAAAAGGAACGACCAAACTGCAGACAGGAACATTTAGAATAATCCATGAAATCGATATTGACAAATATACAGAAATCTTGGAACATATCAAAATGACAACGAGGACGGAAATATCCTACAAAAACTCGAATTATCCTTTCATATCCCTTCTAATATCCCAAATAGAGGCTCTAAGAATTGAAAAGAAATCCAAAAGATCACTTAATTTCCTAGGCAGTGCATGGAAATGGATTGCAGGAAGTCCAGACCATGAAGATCACGAAATCGTATTAAACAAATTAAATAACGCTCTAGAAAACAACAATAATCAAGTCCTTATTAACAAGCTTACAATAGAGAAAATTAATGAAATTACAAATATTACAAATCATATTATAAAAGATTTACAGAACGATAAAAGTAAAGAAATAGAATCATTTTTGAAATTAAAATATAAATTGGAAGTCATGAAAGAAGAAGTCGTAAATATCGCTTACGCAATACATTGGGCGAAAGCCAATATTATCAATTCATTTATTATGTCAAGTGAAGAAATAGACATTGCTAGAGGAATCTTCAGTAAGGATAATATTCCATTTATAAATTTGGACGAAGCTCTCGAATTTGCAGAAATAAAAGTAGCAACCAACGGCAAAATAATACTTTACATTGTAAGTTTGCCTACTGTAGAAAACCAAATTTGTAAAACAATAGATATTAGAGCAGTGAAAAGAAATGGCCGTATCAACAAAATAAATTTTAACTCAATCCTTAGATGCGAAAAGACTCTTTACGGAATAATAACCAATTGTAAACAATATAATTCACTACAGATATGGTTAAGAAATAATTTATTAGATTTAAGTAATGACTATTGTATCAATAATCTCCTTAAGAGCCGTTTGCCAACCTGCACAGTGACCAATAGCCAGCACATCCCAGACTTCGAAGAACTGTCACCCGGAATCCTATTTCTAAATGATTTTAGAGGGGATATCCTAATAAATCAAGGACTTACAACCCTTAACGGTACTTTTATGATCCACTACAACAACGTTACAATACAGATCAATGGGAAAAAATTTTTTAACGCAGAAAAATCATCAAATAAACCCCTACTTGCTATACTTCAGCCAATCTCAATACCAAACAGAAGCGAAGAAACACTTTCCCTACAGATGCTAAAAGAGTTAAATGTTAATAATACAAATTAAATAAGCCTCACCCAATCTGCAAATGAATTAAAATATTACACAAATATCAGCCTTATCATTATACTGATAATCATTATTGCATTCCTAACCAAATCAGCCTTATCATCCAAGGAAAGCAAACAAAAGCAGTCCATTGAGCTAACGGAACATGCAATAGAAGGACTTAACCAAATTTTCAACAAAACTTCAAACGAGGACGTTTGAGTCCTAGGGGGGGGGGGGTTTGTTAGCACGACAAATATTTATGTAACATAAGAAAACAATATCAGCAATGCACACAACTCCAGACAACAATTTGCTGAGCTTGCCACACGTGTGGAACGAACCGTGAGAGCGATCAACGGAACAAAGAACTTCACCTGTGGGAAGCTAGCTTTAGTTATAAGAAATTCACATTGTAATAGTTAGTTAGAATTTTGAAGTGAATAAAGGAGCACGTCTCCCTTAAACATATATTTTTTTAACTCAATAACATCTAACGTTTTAACTTATATACGATAAGTGGTATATACCCACAGTTTGTTGCTCGTCGTACTATTCGTCGTTAAGGTCTTGGAAGATAAATCGCAGTGAAGCATTCACTTTTGATGAGCCAGTTGCTTGGCTTCCACAACGTATCCACCGAACAAATAATTGTTATTTCTGTTTGACGATTACAAAAGGATACCACTTCAAAGTAAGACGAAATATTAAATATGCTGACGTTGACCATGTTATTAAGTGTGTAGTGCGTGTAAAAGGCGACGTAAATCAAACAGCGGAATCGGAAGTATCGCCAAGTTTAAGTGGCTTTGAATCGTCTTTTGTTGACTTTTGTGAACCTGCAGCTTCAGTATACGTTCCACCTTTAAATGGAATGAACGAACGACATTTAGTTTCTCGAGCAGAGTTTCAAGACCTTGTACGGGATTTAGAACTGTCCAAAAGACAGACAGAACTTTTAGGTTCAAGAATGGATCAATGGAAACATTTGCAAAATGATGTGGATACTACATTTCGTAGAACAGAAGAAACTGTTGCATTTGGTTCACTATTTAGTCAAAGCACTAGATATGATAACTTGGTTTTTTGCAATGATGTAAATGCATTGTTTGAAAAATTTAGCTATAACCATATTCCACGAGATTGACGTTTATTCATCGACGGTTCAACGAAAAGTACACTTGAGATGTTTATTATGTAATTGCATATTCTAGTTTCATTTAATTTTTAAGGTTTGAAGGCTGTACTATTACACAACACTGGCTTATATCCATCGGTCCCACTGGCCTACGCTACCGATATAAAAGAATCATATGACAGTATGGCTGAAATATTGAATGTCATTGACTACAAAACTCACAAGTGGCTAATTGTAGCTGACTTCAAGGTACTGACTATTTGAAATGGTATGCAGGGTGGAAATACGAAGTATCCGTGCTATTTCTGCCAATGGGACAGTCGAGCAACTAGCCTACACTGCATACAAAAATATTGGGCTCCAGGTACATCGTTTGTAGTTGGTGAAAAAAATAGTATAAATATTCCCTTAGTTGATTCAAAAAATATTATTTTACCAACGCTGCACATTAAACTGGGCTTAATAAAACAGTTTGTCAAAGCACTGGATAAAAATGGTCTTCAACTATATTGTAAAAAAGTTTCCGCGAATAACTTACGCAAAATTGAAAGAAGGTAAGCAAGTATGTATTTTAATTGCACGATTTAAAACAAAGTTACCTTTTCCAACAGGAATATTTGTCGGTCCACAAATTCGCGAACTATTTAGCGATACTTACTTTGTACAACAAATGACCGATGTTGAAAAAAAAGCATGGCAAGGGTTTTCTTCTGTGTGTGAATGTTTTCTGGGAAACACAAAAACACAAAATTATGAAGCAGTAGTAAGTGACATGTTGTCTGCCTACCATAACTTGGGTTGCACATGTCAATTAAGCTACACCATCTGCACGCTCATTTGGACATGTTTCCATCAAATTTGGGCCAGATGAGCGATGAGCAAGGAGAACGATTCCACCAGGAAATACTAAAGATTGAACAGCGTTATGTTGGCAAAAATACAATAAATATGCTACTTATCTGATTACTGTTGGTCTCTTTTAAGAGATTCAAGCAGCGCCGAACATAAAAAAACAAACCAAACGAAAACATTTCAAAAAAAAAAAAAAAAAAAAAGACGCTCATTTTATAAAGCGCTACTACGCTAATTTTGAATCAATTTTCCTTTACTAGTGCTTTTTGGAAAGCTGATTTTATGTGTTTTGTTATAAAGGTTTAAGAATCATTGTTTGTAACCTTAATATCCAATAAAAACGTACAGAAAACGAAAATTTTTAGAAAACTTAATATTTTTTTTTTTGAATAAAAGACCAAAACTTGGTCATTTTTCGGTCGATTTGCAAACTATTTTGCTTGTTTGAAGGGTAAAAGAAACAAAAGAAAATTTAATTCGATCAAGAAACAAGAAAGTTATAGCATCTCGAAGTTTTAATTTTAAGAATTTCAGAGTTGTATTATATTTCTACGCAGAAAATTTAAAAACGAAGTGATGGAGAAAAACCGCAAATGAGGAAGTGTTTTATGGGCCATGACGAAACTAAAAATCCATGCGAGAGCCCCTGCATATTTTTTTTTTTCATTTTGTAGCACTGTGTTATCTTTTATATAGATGTGTGTGTTATATTATTTATGCATTTTTAAACATTTAATGACATACAAGGGGTCGTGCACATCTTACGTAACCGATTTTTGATCATTTTAGACCCCACCCTGTCACACTTTCAGAAAAATTGTTTTTATCAGTCGTAGAATAAAATACAATGTTAATTGATATACATACATATGTTATATATTAGGCAAAGGGAAATAACATGTCACACTTCGTCACAAATCGCAAAACCCCGCGCGTTACGTAATATGTGCACGACCCCCAAAATAAAAACACAGATTATTTATCCGTTCTTAATTATTTGGCTTACGACTATACATATATGGACTTAGAACGGTTTGATATATTGAGTAATCGATTCCAAGCTTTTTAAAGTAAATTAAGTTAAATTAATAAAATTTCGTATAGAATAACTAGGATTTAAGTACAAAAATAGTACGCCAGTAGGATTCCGCGAATATGTGTTACGTAACGGTAACCTTAGCATCGATACTTCGCCTCATTGTTAGCACCGCGTTTCTTTACGCATTGGTATGAGAAGCAAAGAATGAGTGTTAAGCAAATAACTTTTTTATACTATCAATATGCTACGCGAATTTTACGAGAAAATTTTGTTTCCAATTTCACGCATGTACTGCAGTATCTAACGGAGAGAAGTGTTTGGTTTTTTCTCAACTTGTAAATGATATATACTTAAATTAAGTTAAATTAATTATTTATCAACAAAACTCGAAAATAATAAATAAATAAAACTTCTATTGGACTGGCTTTTTTCTTTTATTTTATTGGAAAATAAGAAAAAAAAGTTTCTAAGCGCTGGTAAAATTTGATAACTAAAATTAAAAAACCAGTTCAAATGTAAGTTGAGAAAAACTCGCACATTTCAGCTCCGTTGAAAATTTTCATATCTCCGTTAGATGTTGCAATTAAAAATTGGGACTTTTTTGCGAGAGTGAAATTTGAAAAAAAAAATCCCCGTAAAATTCGCGTAACATATTGGTATAAAAAAATATATATCGAATATTTTCGCCTGTATAACAAGAAACAAAATATTCAGCGTGTACCCTGTATACATACACCATATTCAGAAGTTTAAAAAGGCGTTGGTGTGGCACATCGAGCGTGAAATACAGAATGTGTAACGTGAAGAATACCAAAGTATCAATATATTTCTACAAAAACAGAGTGAAAACTCCGGTTTATATTTTTGGAACGCTGTATTATTTTATAACATGCACCAGCATATACATATATGTATGTAGGTAATTCTTAAAACTTTTTTTGCAGAATATTTTTCGTGAATAAGAATATCCTGTTTCTTAGGAATTTGAAAACATATTTTGTTCCGTGAGTTTTTCATAGATAGTTATTTTAAAAAATATATCATAAAATTGTCTAAAATTTGTTATTAAATGTGGCTTACCTTTAACTTTCGCCAATGTATAAACATTATCGCGGTATATGTAACTGTGTCCATCCAGCAGTATTATCAAACTAGGTACATCACCAACTCCCGATTTTTTAACTAAATTTGGTTCATATGCTGCATTCACCGCCGCAAAATATACTCCTAGAAAAAAGTATATCAGTCGACTTTTAATATTAAACATTCTGTGCAGCGACGCATACTTAGTCTATCTATGACAACGAGTTCTCAAAAGCCCATTTTTTAAATAGAAGTTGTTAAAATTTTAGCTTTTTTGGCAATGAATCAAAGGGATAGAAATGCATTTTTCCTCATCAAAAATAAAAATCTATTATTGTAAGTAGATAGTTCAAGGTAACATACATAACGCATGTATCAAATGAAAGCGCGTTATCTGAAGATGTGCACAAACTTTTCAGAATAAGTATTCTTTATACCGAAGTATTTGCGTTGAAATATCTATAACTTTCTACATTGAGCAAAGCATTGCTATTGGGTTAATAATTCTAATAATATGCAAAATTACAGTTAACTATTGTGATTTCTTCAGCTATCGTGAACAAGCCACAACTTTGACAACCTTTAACTTTCGCCGGAACGCGCACCTACCAAACAATTAAAAAAAAAAGAAACACGAAATTGGAAGTATACAAATAAAAATATTTGAGAGAACTGGCTATATATTGATTTTTAAATCCATCTTAATGTATATATACATATATATATATATAAATATATTTATGTCGTATTTTTTATATATAAATACATAAACTTTTAAAGTGGCATTATAAGTTCTTGAAAACCTGTAAACTTCTTTGGCATTTTCATTTTATTTTGTTGATTTCATACTTTCCGATTTTTTGCAAAAATCTATACATTCCTCCTTAGTTTTATCAAGTAAGTACTGGGTGCCGGCACTAGATGATATAGAGTCAGGCGTCAGTGCGCCCCGTTGTACGGCCTCTACAAACGGCTGAAAATGTGTAAGTGTGAATAACTGTAGCGCCGGCTGTACTGCCATAGGGCAAGGCGCGAGTGTTGCTCGCCAGCGGGAAAATTGGTGTAGGAGCACCAGTACTATCGCGTGAGTACCGTATCTACACCTTGCAGTGAGAGTAACAAGAAAAGTGGTTTAACGGATTACTGTTCTTAGACAGACACGTCAGGGCAAAAAAGTTCAGCTAAGAAGCCAACGCCAACTGAAGCAGAATTCTGGAAGCGGCAGAGGATACCGCGGTAAAGTTTGAATTTGTTTTTGTATATTGTTTGGTGAAAAGTGGGTTAGTTAATGAGCGTTTGTAGTACCCACTTTGGGTAAATGGTCATTGTCAAACCACTATTTTTTTCTGTCGAATAAACAAAAAATCAAGTTTTGAAAACTTTTAATTTTCGATTTGCCGTTTCATATTACTCTACTTTTGAGTTTATGATTAATAACCTATTGAAGACACTATTTAACTTATCATCCGTAACCGTGGAATGACCATCAAAAGTCAAGAAATTACAGGGGCGATAAACCATTCTATATCAGTTTTGCTGTTTGTGTTTCTACTATCAAGTCGATGGGTGGAATTAGATAGCTTTCTCACTAGTCGTCGTGGTCGTAGACACCAGTTTCACCTGCATCAGTATCGTGGATTCATTTAGATCGTGGCAACCGAGAAAAACATTTTTTTGAACACTAAGGGGAAATAATACTAGAAAACCCAAACTAAATCGATGAACCGACACGCCTCCGTCAGTCGGATAATTCGAGTAAATATTGTGCTACATATCTCAACGAAGTTTGGTACACACATTGCTCTGTACCCAAGATAGTTTGGTTTTGCAAATGGGTGAAATCGAGCCACAAGCACACCCACATAATGGTGTATTGTGAAAATCAAAACGCCGTGACATTTTAGAATCTGTTGCAGATAATTTACTTTTGATACATAAAATTGGATATGGGGAAGAAATACGCGTGATTTTTTTTGTTAGAATCGGACAAAAACCACGTCCACCTTTCATACAACGGTAATTTTCAAATAAATAATAAAGCGTTATATTTAAGTCAGCATTAGAGCCAATTCGCTCAAATTTAATATGAAGGATGGGGCTATACTAACAAATACATGGAATCACAAAAATTTGGAAATGGGCGTGGCACCGCCCACTTTATAGCATTTTAAGTCAATAAGCCTAATTTCGAAAATTGTTAAAATCGGACCAAAACCACGCCCGGCTCTCACAAGACGGTAACTTTCAAAACATAAAAAAACACGATAATTAAGTCAACAGTACAGACAATTTGCTCAAATTGTATATGAAGGATGGAAACAAAAACATTTGCAAATGGGCGTGACACCACCCACTTTAGAACAAATAAGTATATCTCCATATCACATTTGATGTATGCAAGCTAAATTCCAAAAAGTGTACAAACCGGACAGAAGCTACGCTCATCTCTCATATAACGGTAATTTACAACAAATCAAAATATTCAATATTTTACCAAATCATCTCGCGAATTCTTTCAAATTCGGTATAAAGAATTTAATTGGGGAACGTAATTATTTAAGAATCAAAACTTTGGAAAACGAGTGTGGTACGCTCGAAATCATACTCACTTCCTTTAGTTTTTATTTAAATCAATAAACGTCGTTTAAAGATTCAAAATGATGTAATGCTAGCATACCCAGCTTACTTTGATTCACCAATTAAGGCATACCTATGTTTTTAGATATTGAAAAGTGCTTTTGGAATTATTTATTATACCTCGATCTAAAGAAAATATGTATGTATCGAATTTCAGAAGTTTCGTCTTAAAATGAGGGGTGAGTCCGCCTGTTTTCCCAACAAATATTATATAGCCACTATATAGGATCAATGTATATGCCAAATATTGTGCATCTGCATCAAATAGTTGAGGAGTTACAAAGAATTTGCCTATTTTACCGTAAGGGCGTGGCATGTACTTATATATATACCCAAATACCATTCATCTGCTCCGAATAGTTGTGAATATAAGACGAATTCAAATTGGCTCTTCCATGGGGTCGTGGCTCCGCCCAATTTCCACATTTACATATATACACCTTACGTTCGGCCCGGGATCACTTGAACCTTCTGTTCAAATTACATAAATATCGGTTCAGTAATTTGGGCGCCTATAAGGGACTCACAGTCATTTTTATTCTTCTATATAAGATCAACTTCGAAATAAATACATGCACAGGGTATTTAAAGTTCGGTTGAATCCGAACTGAGACTCTTCAGGGTTTTATAACTTTATTCACGTAACGGCATAAAGCAAGCCAGATAGATATAGACATATGAGTCGGACAAAAACCACGCCCACCTGTCCTACCACTGTAAATTACCGAAATCAAAAAAATCCTTGCTCACATTTGATACGCAATATTTGGTTTGAGAATGAAATATATGGGACAGACGTGGCATTCCCAGCTGAGAGAAAATAGGTATAGTATCTCTGAAACTTCTTTATTAAACTCTACCAAATTTCATATACACTTTGCATTTCTAGTAAGAAACCACAATTTCGACAATTATATAGTCAAACGAAAACCACTCAACCTCTCATACAACAATCATTTACAAAAAAAAAAGAAGAACGATATTGAAGCAGATGACTGAACGTAAAAACATAAATTAAAAGCATACCTATTTATTTTAGTTTTCAATTAAATTAAACAAGTCGTTTAGCTTTTAAAAATAAAGATTACTACATGTACTGCATTTATTGCATACCAGAAGCACAGTTTATTAAGCAAAAATTTGCGCCGGGTATTTAAAGTTCGGTTGCACCCGCACATCTCTCAACCGTTTTGCATAGTATCGAAATATGTAAAAAACAAAATTCAACTGCACTATGAAACTGCGTTTCTAATAATACTTATATGTATATACGACGGTACATGTTTTTATAGAAATTTTTGTAATATTGTATGCTTTTTCGGGTTTCAATAAAGGCAAATTATTTCACAGTTGATCATGTTTCAGAGTTGCTTTTCCTATAGTTTATACCATTATAAGGGCAATTATTAAAGATGGCAAAAGGGTAAATACCCAAACGTAAATACTCGGTATAATGGGTAAACATCCGGTTATTTATAAACAAGGTGGGTATAATTTATGTTGTAGAAAATTTGGTGAAGAAATATGCAAAAATGCAGAACTGCAAAAACTAATGAAGTTTATAAATAACTATAAAATTGCGGGCAGTGAAGTTGAAATAAAACAACTTAGGACAGTCATTTTATTATATAGGCATATTTATTTTTGAAAATTTACATTGTCTTATATGAACGAAATCAAAATTTAGTGAATGTTGCTGGAAAGTGTTTCCTCACATGAACTAGCAGAATTCATGATTTAGGTAAGTTTTATTTCGTCGTATTTCCTTATTGAAGAGATTTCAATTATATTATATTACGTCCTTCACTAATAAATATATACAAATATATCTTCTCAGCACACGAGATTTCGAAAACCTATAAAAGCAATTACTAACTTTAAACAACGTATCAACTGATAGAAATAATATTTAGATAGATATAATATTTCACACTAGCTTTTATCCGCAGCTTCGCTTCCATGGCAATCGGCTTAACGTTATGAAATCAAATGTAAGAGAAGAGGAAATAAATAATTTCACGAAATGTGTTTGAGTCAGCAACCGTGTGGCTGAATTATCAAAAAAATGCCACTTGCAGATGTCGCTAATGTACAAATGGTAACAGCAAAGAACGTAGATTACGTAAGAGAAAGTTACGTAAAGATTACGTAATCTACGTTCTTTGGGTAACAGTTACTCGTTACTTTGTCTACTCTTTCTCGAGTCCTCTTACCCGCCTCGGATGAAGCTTTCGCCTTTGGCGATCACCCAGCTCTCGGCCACTGTGGAAGAGAACTCCGAGCTATATTCAAGTAAGATCCGTGCAACTCATCACATATATATATATATATGTGGGTTTTTATTGAACAGTCGAACAATTTTAGTTTATTTATAAAAATACTTTATTATAGAGTAACTTCAATTATATATGTAAGTGTATACGGGTTTTTACACTAAACTTATTAATTTAAGTAAGTTAGCGGTCTGTCGTTGTCCGTGGTTACGCGTTAACTGCCCTGTTCGTCTATTTGTACTTCGTTTCGTTCTCTCCCTTTACCAGTTGTTCAGGGTTGTATTTGATCGTATAAGTTATGTCTTAGATTCTATTCACACTTTCCCACATTCGGCCATCCTGACTTATCGTTTGGCCTCAAACGATGGCAGCCAAGCCTTCATGTACTCGGCGGTGGTAGTGGTACGCTTCGGGCCTTCACCTTCACCTACTTTCTCTACTTCATATCGGTCATGTGTCATAATTTTAATTATCTTGTAAGGGCCGAAAAATTTGGGTCGAAGTCTTAACGAACTCCCGAATTGGGTTCGCTTAATGGCGACTAACTCGTTTAATTCGTACTTTGTCACTTCCTTTCGTTTCGAGTTAAAATTTTTGCGATTTTCTTGCTGAATTTTTGCTATCTTTTCGCAAGCTTCTTTGCGGACATTTTCCCTATCTGCATCGACCTGGAGAATAGATTCTGTGTCGAGGAACTCTCGCAACTCTGGTATGACATTTGTCCGCATTTCTACTCCTGTCAGCAGCCTAAATGGCGATATTTTCGTGCTTCTAGGCGGCGTATTGTTCAATGTTTGTTGAACTATTTCAATATATGTATTTGTACCAGCTCTTTGGACTATCGAAGCATAATTTTGCTAACATTGGCATTATAATTCGGTGAATTCTCTCCACCTGCCCATTTCCTCTTGGAATGCCTGTTGATATTAACAAGTGTTGGATGCCTTCAGTTTCGCAATAATTTTTAAATGCAAGGGACGTAAAAGCTGTGCCTCTATCGGATACTATGCGTCTAGGATTACCAAACAGTGAAGATTGCCTTTTTAACTTATCAATAACCTCATCTGAACCTGTACTACGAGTCGGATGCAACCACACAAATTTCGAGAAAGCATCGACAACTACAAATATGTACACATGCGTGTGTTGGTTTTTTCCATGGGGCCGACGTGGTCCATATGGTATGTGCCTAACGGTCGATCTTCTTTATGTATCGGCTCAAGGGATCCTTCTTTTTTACCTGCTTTCGCCTCCGAAATAATACACTGCACACAATTTTTAACTACTCGTTTAGCTTTCGTCGCTAATTGCGGTATGAAAAACGATTCTTCAGTCATCTCTTGAGTTCTCTTAGCGGAGAAATGTCCTTGGTTGTGGGCTATCCTCATGATTTCCTCCTCCATTGCTGTTGGGACCACAATAAGTTCCTTGATGGGATCTTTGTAGAGTACACCCCGCTTCAAATAAAAATCTTCGTAGCTATCATTTTTTAAAACTTTAATCACTGCTCGCGTCCAGTCATCTTCAATTTGCGCCTGTTGCAGTCTATGGTGAAGAGAATCTTCTAATAACAAACAAGAGACTCTGCTCAGCGCGTCAACGTGTTTCATTCTACTTCCTGATCGATGTTCAATCGTGTATGAAAAATCTTGTAGAAAAAGGGCCCAGCGAGATATTCTTAGCGGAACATCTGTTTTCCGTATGGTCATTGTGAAGGCATTGCAGTCTGTCACAATCTTGAATTGGATCCCTAGCAAATACACTCGCCACTTCTTCAGCGCAGATATTATGGCCAGGACCTCAAGTTCGTACGAATGGTATCTTTCTTCAACCTTCGTAGTTTTGCGGCTCATGTACTGTACGGGGTGGTAAAGCTGGTCTTCACTATCCTTTTGCAAAAGAACTGCACCGTAGCCGTGCATCGACGCGTCCGTGTGGACTTCTGTAGTAGCTTTCGGATTGTAGAGCCTTAGCACTGGCGCATTTGATAATGCAATTTTCACCTGTTGAAATGCTACTATCGGGCTGTCTCCAAAACTTAAAGGTATACCCTGCCGCAACAAGTCAGAAAGAGGTTTGCCACCTCCGCATAACCTTGTATAAAGCGCCGAAAATAAGAAGTCAAACCTAAGAATCGTTGCACACTTTTTTTATCGCTCGGTACTGGAAAGTTTTCTACTGCAAGAGTTTTTGCTGATGATGGCTTTATGGTGACTTTTTCTACAACATACCCTAGGAAGTCTACCTTTTCCTGCAAAATTTGACACTTCTTCCATTTGATTCTTAAATTGTATTATGCCGCTCTACCCAAAACTATCCTAAGCTTAACTATGCCCTCTTTTTTATCTACCGATAGAATAATAAGGTCATCCATATACGCGACCACAGTACCATTCTCAACCAAATCTCTAAATATTACGAAAATAAACCGCGAAAAACAGCGGGAGAGTTACATATGCCGAAAGGAACGAAAAGAAATTCGTACTGGCCTTGATGGGTCACGAACGAAGTATATTTTTTTGAACTACTTTCGATCGGCACATGAAAAAAAACCGTTTCTTAAGTCTAGCGTGGTGAATACGCGCGCATTCTGCAATTTCTCAACAACGTCGTCCATCAATGGCATCGGGAAATTATCCTTTATGATTTTTTCGTTCAGACGACGGTAGTCACAACAAAGCCTTTTACTACCGTCCTTTTTGCTTACTAAAACGATAGCAGAAGCATATTCCGAAAAACTTGGTCGTATAATTCCGTCTTTAAGCCATTCTGATACCTGCTTGTTAACAAAGTGCCTATTAGAGTAGGACATTCGCCTAGGACCTTGGTAAACGGGATTGTCATCAAGCAAGCAGATTTTCATCTTGATTGGAGATTCGCGTTGCTTAATAGGATTGTAACTTCCTATCAATGTACGTACTTCGTCGGCGTGTTCTTTGTTAAGATACGATAACTCCAGTTCGGATTCAACATCCACAACCGAATCCGCAGCTAAACACAAGTCTCTAAATTCGCGCATCAACTCAAGCTCATCATCTTTTTTTCCGTGTCAACCTGTGAATTGCCTTTATGCTTTTCTTTGAAACTTACCGTGTCCTCCGATATCACCAAGTCCACCTGCCTTAAGACATCGTTACCGATGATAGCTTGATAAATTATGTCGCTTTCGCGAACTGCGTGAAAAGTTATGTCAAGTTCGATGTTATCTACTAAAAATTTCAAAGTGCAACTGCCCATTATATATAGAACACTATCACCTATTCCCTCCAACCGATGCTTTTTGCCGGTCAACTCGACTTCGCCCATCATCATCAAAACGTCATACCGCATCAAACACAAGTCACACCCCGTATCTAACAACGCCGAAAATGTGAAATAATTGTACTGTAAATCTTTAAAAACTACGCATCCCATTGACCTGACTCGCTCTGTAATGCCTAACGTATTTATTTTAGGTTTTTCCTTCTTAACCTGAGCCTTATTTTTCGGGCACTTTGCGGCTTGATGACCTGGCCTACCACATCCGTAGCAAACGGACTCTTTATGCGGACAATTTGAGATTGGATGCCCTATCGACCCGCATCGATAACATCGTCTTGAACTGTTACTAAATGAACTTTGTGAAACCTTGTATTTGTCGTCACCTACTTTGATCGAATTGCTGCCAGGTTGACGCCCGGATCTCACCTTCTCGTAGATGACGATTTGATCTTTTAATTCTTGAATTGTCTTGGCTTGGTATAAATTGCTTTTGTTAGACCTAGTGCCTAGAATCCCTTCGACAAAATATTCCACTAAACTTTTGTCATCCAAATCTATAGCCTGACCAATTTTATGATAATATACAAAGTTCTTAAAATAAGTGGATATAATTCAAAATTTTATACACTAATATTATTACAAAGTGTAAATTTTTAATTTCAATTTCAACTGCTTCACAAAGTTGGGTTTAAACTTAAATTAAATTACCAAACTTTCTACAAGCTTAATTTAAAAGTTTGATTGCAGTTAACAAATTTTTCAATTTTTGCTTTGAACTTAGTTAGTTTCTTACTTTTCTGAAAATTTCTCTTAGATTTTAATTTTAATTTCCATCAAAAATTTTTATGCATATCTTGCTTTAAATTACTTATTAAATTACAGTTTTTCTGTACATTTATCTTTAAATTTAGTTCCAATTTCAAACATATGCGAATTCAATTAATTACTATTTAACTTTTCAGCTCTACAATTTTCTACAGGATTTAGTACTCACTGCCACCTGTTCCTGCTGTTGTCTTACTGTACAGCTTTCTGCTATAACTTTCCGCTCAGCTGCTGTTATGATGTTGTCACTCTGCTATTCAACCCACACGGCTGTTCTCTGCTGATATGTCAAATGCCGAAAATTTTCACTTGCAGCGATATACTGCTCAACGATATCACACTGCAAACGCTTTTGGTTAGATGACTGTGTTGCTTTGTCAGAAAATGCTGCCACTGCACACCCAAAACTCTGTTGCTTATTTTAAGTTCTGTTGTTTCCTGCTCTACTCACACTATTTCTTCAACGTCGGATGCTGCCGCGCTGTTACTTCACCAACGACCGTGAAGTTCCTGCGCCCTCCGCTACTCCTTCACCAAGAAGCTTTCGTACACTCTTACAGCTCCAGCGCTATCTGTTATAGTTGCTGCATTCAGTCACTTTACCAAAGCCTGTCAAGTGCTATCACCTTCTACTACTGTTTCACCAATCAACACTTCTGCTGCTTACTCTACTGTTCGGCAACAGAAAGCTTGGTTTTCTCACACTCACTCTTTGCTGTATTTTGCACTGCATATGCTGCTGCTGTGTACTTTGCTCCTCGCTTTTAAGTAACAGCTCTCACACGATTGCGCTCGTTATTGTTTCTCCTAGTTGATGTTAATATTCGTCGATTAACAGAATCCTCTACTAACTAAACTTCGACAGTTGTGCTGTTCGCTGCTTCAACCACGATGTCTGCTCTATTTGCTGCCGACTGCGCTGTTTTGTGGCGTCACCAGTGTTTAACGAACTTAACGGTTTCCTCGATGGCGTGATACAGCTTGGTGGCTGTACACGGAGCCAAATGAAACGTTTGCTCGAAACACAACGCTCGGCAATTTTAAAGATGAAAAATTATGCTGCTTTTCTGCGCCTCGGCTTGTCGCTTCACAAAGAAGCTGTACACTTATACACTGATGCGCTCGCAACTTAGCGTCACACATAGGCTGTGCGGCACTTTTGCACTAGCCGCTCGGGCGACGCTGCGCTGCTATGTACATCATAACGCCAACTGTTGATTCTGCGCGTTTTTACGGTCGCACACTATCGACTGTAGCTGTTCTGCTGCGCACAGGCTTAAATTTAACGGCTTCGATTAACGTCGCCTGGTACACATTTACCGGCGCTAACGGTTTCCCAAGTAACGCCGTTGGTATGGACTGTACGCGAAAAACTAACGCACGGACAGACAGACAGATATTTGCACACACGAGCGAATATTTGCTATCAGTTCTAACGTATACATTTTCGGTTTATTTTACTTTACGAAATGTTAACAGGAGACTTTTACAACTGAAATCGTCCCGCTGGCACACACAACCGAATTTTTTTTTGACATTACGTTTACCACTTAAAGTTTTATTCAATATACGTAGCCGTAGGGATGTTAATTTACCGCATCCCACTTCTGACACCATTTGTGGGTTTTTATTGAACAGTCGAACAATTTTAGTTTAATTATAAAAATACTTTATTATAGAGTAACTTCAATTGCTTATTTAAGTGTATACGGGTTTTTACACTAAACTTATTAATTTAAGTAATTTAGCGGTCTGCCGTTGTCCGTGGTTGCGCGTTAACTGCCCTGTTCGTCTATTTGTACTTCGTTTCGTTCTCTCCCTTTACCAGTTGTTCAGGGTTGTATTTGATCGTATAAGTTATGTCTTAGATTCTGTTCACACTTTCCCACATACATATATATTTATTACTATCAGCTAATAAATAAATAGCTTGCCTACGTGCAAGAGGACTCTTTCAATCGCTTTTTTCGTAAAAAACATCACCAAAACAAACAAAAAATAAATAAAACATTCAAGATTTTTTCAAACGGCCAAGTTGCTTTCATAACTATCAAGGTTTTTTTTCTTCATTTCCTGAACTATTTTGTTCTTTAATTGTACCAGAGATGTTGTGTGTTTGTGTAATTTGAACACCCATCACACACGAACAATCATTTCAACCAATAATATTTTTTTTAATTTGCGAACACATTGGGAATGGGCCAAACAATTTGACACTACACACAAAACAAACGAACCTAACCAAACATATGTATAAAATACAAATTTTGTAAACGTGCGCGTTTCCTTATCTAAAACAAAACACACAAAAAACGCGAAAATTATCAAAACAAAACAACATACGGCGGCCCCGGCAATTGGAGAAACGGCTAAGTATTAAAAAGTGTAGGTATACATACGTGGTAATTAATTGGTTTTATTTGAAGGTAACTGATATGGCCAACGATGCAGCCATAACCCACATCACCATTAAACAGCAGTGTTTGTACCAGCGCTCCAGCAGCGCCAGCAGAAGCAGCACCAACATTAAAAACAACAGTTGTCGTGCCACCGCTCTAATAGCAGCAACAGAAGCGGTAAAAAGGTTGGTATCAGTGGCTAGCACCGGCATTTGGTAAGTGCCATAAGGTAAGGTGCAGTCACCAATATAAAAATAAAAAAACCAGCAGGTTTTGCACAGGCATTGCTAGTGCCAGAGGCAAGTGCACCTGCGAAGTGCAGTGAAAAAAAGAGATCCGGCTGTATTGCCAATATATCAGGCGCGAGTGATGAGTGCCGGCACTAAGTGCCACACGGTGAGGCATCAGTGCGAGTTATATAGCAAGGCCCAAACCAACGGCCCAACGAGTTCTGCAGCAAGGTACAAACCAACGGCCCAACAAGTTTTTTTTTCGGCAAGGCCTAAACCAACGGCCCTACGAGTTTTTTTTTGCGGCAAGGCCCACACCAACGGCCGAACGAATTATGCAGCAAGGCTAATACGTAACAGGTACAAAAAAAAGGAGCCAAGGTAAGGCTTTTTAAATTAACACGTATATTCGCGATTGTAGAACGGAAAAGGTTTAGGAGTGTTGGTACGGTTGCCTAAGTACCGTATCCGCACTAACCTGTTAGAACAGTTAACTAGGTTAACGGGAAAACAGTCAACCGATTAACGGATGTGAGGCGCTGCTTGAGTTTGAATCAAAGTACCGTAATACGCCAAATGCTGATCACTCCATTTTTTCTCTCGATATCCAAAAGGAAGAACTCAGGGCGTTATGGGGCAAGGTTAAAGAGGATTTCGATAATTATTCAAAGAGTGTTGTGAGTGACGAGGATGGTCAGACCACACTCCGGCTGGCAAAATGTAGATATAAGGACTGCTATACAGCATATCTGACATGCGGGGCATTAATGGGTGAGACAGCTCATAATTTGACATTCCTGGCGCAGGGTAGCTCAACGATTAATCCCGCTGTCCGCAATGTTGAGACTCCTGCTCACTCTAATATCAACCTACCTCCATGTGACACCGACATATTTTACGGTGATTATATGTCGTGACCGTCATTTCGGGATTTATTTACGGCCATTTATAATAATAACTCGCGTTTAAGTCAGGTTGAAAAATTATACCATTTGAACCAAAAGACTCATGGTGAAGCAAAGGATATCGTGAAAAATCTCCTTTGACTCACGAAGGCTTCGCCACAGCGTGGCAAAATTTATCTGAACGATATGAAAATAAGCGAATTATGGTTAATAGCCAATTGAAGACGCTATTTAACCTGCCATCAGTAACCGTCGAACGAGGAACGGAAATCAAGAATTTACAGCGGGTGGTAAATAATTGCATATCAGTTTTGCAAATGTATGATATAGAAATAGGAAATCGGGATGTAATGCTTGTGTTTCTGGTATCAAGTCGTTTGCCGGATGCCACTTTAGCGTTATGGGAACAAGGAATTGTGAGGAAGGCAGAAATTCCGAAGTGGGAGGAATTAGACAGTTTTCTCACTAGTCGGTTCCAGACGTTAGAAACGGTGTCCGATATCCGGGAGGCTAGAGCCGTGAAACCAATTTTCATTCCTAGTCGACCATCCATTTTGACATATGACAGGAAAGTGTCGATACACCACGGCCAGTTTTTCAGCCTACTAGCAGGTTATGCCCAGAACAAACCCATCCGCTAAAGGGTTGCCCCAAATGCTTGGCAATGAAGGTTGATGAGCGTATCAACGTTGTCAAAAAACACAACTTGTGTATGAACTGCCTAGCGCATTCACTTATCGCGAAGGACTGCAAAAGTCCGTTTAGCTTTTGGAGTTGTCAGCAGCGGCATTATTCGCTGTTACATCGGGCTCCAACGACACAGAAGCCCAACTCATCTCAACATCGACCCTCTTCCAGGAACAAGGACTCACAAACTGTGCAGCCCCCGGCTATCACAAGCAACGTGTTTGCCGCGAGCAATCAGAACATTCTTTTAGGTACGGCTATGGTGAACATCTTTCACTTAGGAGTTAGCTATGAGGCTAGAGCCCTATTGGATTCTGGATCAGAGGGAACTTTCATCACGGAGCGACTACAGAATCCCATCAGGTTGCCAACGCGAAGGGTTGAAACACAGGCATCTGGCATCAATGCCACAGTATCTGTGTGCGAAAAATCGCCCATCTGGCTCTAAGTTCTCCTGTAAACCCCCGTTTATAGAAATCAAGAAGTGGACATAATCCTGGGAGCCGATGTGTGCCCAGCGCTGATAAAGGATAACATTAAGCGGAATATCTTGGGCACTCTTCAAGCCCAGGAAACGGTGTGTGGATGGATTCTAACATGACCAGTACTACCAACGACTGCAAGGAGATTCACTGCTTCTGTGTCCAATCGCACAGAAGAGCAAAACACTTAGCTGACTCGGTTTTGGGAATTGGAAGAAGTTCCCACTAAAAAGAAAATCACGCCCGAAGATGCGTTTTGTGAGGAGCTGCTCGCCAAGACGACCACGAAGAATGAAAAAGGACGGTACGTAGTGGCGCTGCTCTTTCGGAAGAAATCAACCTTGGTTGCTCGTGGAGTGGCGCAGCACGCCAATTCTTGCGCAGCAAAGCCAGGAACATGGCATGTTCTACTTCCCCGCACAGCCGAGAAGAAGTAGGAGTACACCAAGCGAGAGGTTTTATCCTGCGTAGCAAAATTGGTCGACCCAGAATATTCAAAACATAAGAATTCCTCGATGGACCCATTATACTCCGTAGGACTAAGTAGAGTTCCATGGATTCTTCGATGCCTCTGAAAAGGCATATGCGGCCGCTTTATACATCAGGGTCTGCGAGCGCACCTCAGACAGGACGCCCCACATAAATTTACTGCCCTACTGTCAGGGTGCATGCAGTACTAATTCCGCAGCAAGAAGACAATTTGGAGCGATTTTCTGAATTCTCTCGAGCCATAAGAGTGCGATCGCGAATTCTGCGATTGTACCGCAACATTCACCCAAGTCATAAATTTATCCTCCAAGAGGAATCACCAGATATAAGCCCAGCAGAAATTCGAGAAGGAAAAATACGCCTCATTGTTCTTGGACAGCAGCGGAATTACCGCGAGGAGTACCAGGCGCTTACAGCATCAAAGGCGGTCAAAGCGAAACGCCCCATTAGCACTCTTAATGGAGCAACTAATGGCCGCTCTGCCACCGGAAAGAACAGAGGTTTCCAGACCCTTTACGAACACCGGAGTTGACTTCACCGGGCGATTTGTCCACCTCCGCTACTTTCTTAGCAGCCTTCTCGCTATTTGTGTCCCGAATGTGCACTCGGACAATGGCATCAACTTTATAGGAGCGAACAAGACACTGAAACAGGAGTTCACACTGTTCCTCTCCGCAGCCGCCAACCAAACATGTCGAACATACGCTCACCAGAACATGGCGTTTTATACCCCAGGGGCACCTTATATGGGAGCGCTTTGGGAAGCTGGTTTTAAAATGCACTTCATGCGTTTTACTAATGATGAGCTCTCTACGTTGCTGGCAAGAATCGAGTCCTGTCTCAACTCTCGTCCTATCAGCCCCATGTCTGAGGATTCCGAATCGACGGAACCTTTAACTCCCGGCCATTTTTTAATTGACACCCCATTACTTGCTATTGCAGATCCCGAAGTCACGGAAACCCCAACTTCGATTGTCAACAGGTGGCAAAAGATGAAGGCGAGGCACAAACATTTTGCCAGAGATGGAAAGCAGAATACCTGAAAGAACTGCATAAAAGGGTGAAATGGAAGTTACCCCAGCGAAACATCGAGGTTAATGGTCTGGTCGTTGTCAAAAAAGATAATCTTTTTCCAAATGAATGGCGACTTGGCAGAGTCATTAGGGGTTTTTCAGGTCAGGATAGCCGGGTTAGAGTTGGAGAAATACGAACGGCGCACGGAAACATAACCCGTCCAATTAAGAAATTCGAGCTTTTACGGTCTTGTTAAAGCTAAATAATCAGTTCATCTCTCATTTCAGCGAATCAATATGGAATGCACAGGAAAGCAAACCCCACAGGCCCCTTCAAGACCAGATCGCTGCCCGGTTTGTACTAGCAACCATCGCCTGCTATTCTGTCGGGAAATGCGTAGGATGGAGGTGGCCGAGAGACTGCGTGCTGTCCTCCTGCGCCGCCACTGCGCCAACTGTTTATCGCCGCATCACATGGCCAAAGATTGCGTCTCGCAAAGGAACTACGGCCATTGGGAAGGGTGGCACCACTGGCTCCTTCTCTTAGCCGTGCCAACCCATCCGAAAAGTGTTCATACCTGGGCTGAGTCGAGCGACGAAATGGAGTTGCCGGAGTTTGACGCAGGCGAGGATGACCTGCATCTCATAAGGAACGTCGCGCCACATTCCAACCGGTACTCAGACCTCCTCTGTCGAGTGCCCGGTCGGCGGTAGAAAGAGCACCTACCTCAACGTTGCAGCGCGCGAATATAAGGAAGAGACCGCGATACTCCCATCCAGAACCCCATCGCCAAGGTGTGAGAGACGCCCGAGAGCGGATTACGGGAACTTCCCGTAGCGCTTCAGGGCTATCTGTCCTCACGCCAACGCTGGCAGCTAAAGTGATGTCCCGGGGAAGGTTTCACGTGGTGCGCGCAATTGTCGACCCAAGGCAGCCTAAGTCTACGATATCTCCACAGCTGGCGCCGTCGACTACAAATATTACACCGAGATCGTGCAGAGGTTTGCAGATTCATCCTGAAGGGATGGAACGAGCGGCTGGAAATCTGCGCCAACATTATATCAAGCTCCTCTCGCATCCCCCCCGAGCGCATGTTCGATGCTCGTATTTTAACTGAATCCGACAACTTCCGTCTGGCAGACCCGACCTTTCATCGATCTAGTGCGGTATCATTGATCCCTGGAGCAGAGGTGGTGCGATGATTCTGCCCAGCCGTCCAGAACACGCTGTTCGGTTGGATGATCTCCGGCGCCACCAACTATTAACCATTTAATTATTTTTATTTTTGGCCTTATTTTTTATGAATCATCTGTATAATTTATAGAGCTTGTGACCAGGTTTGTATTAGGAATAATATGAGAAAACAAAAATTTTTCAAAATGGTAGAAGTGATAGCTGCTATTTCGGAGATCACCACATCTCCTCATCAGGCTTCTTTTCTTTCTAGACTTTATCTGGCTTTGAACCATGGTACACGGAGTTGCTAGGCGAGCACGCAACCACTCAGCCACGCTAACCGTGTGAAATTGTTTGTTTTTCTCACTATTCCTATCTCCAACCATACCGCTATTAAGTGTGACTTTTTGCCACTCTGTGCTTAACAGGATCGTCGGTATTATTTGTTTTTACAAATCTATAAGCTTCTTGTTCTGCTTGTAGTTTTGCTTTTTAGGTTTGCTCGTCCCTTATTATAATTATTTTTATTTTTGGCCTTATTTTTTATGAATCGTTTGTATAATTTATAGACCATTTAATTTACATGAATTGCAAAAAAAAACACAACCAAAACATGAATTGTTAAATATTCATATTAAAACCTAAATGAATTGTTAACATATGTACATAGTTGGAATTTAAAAATGAATTAAGTCTGTTGCAGCGATACTGCAAGGCGAGCGGCATGTTTAAGTCAGCACGTGTGGCTGAATTATAATTATCAAGTAAGGAAGCGATTTGGTGGTATCTTTTCTCGTTGGATTAATCTCAACGATCGGCGCCTTTACGCTAACCGTTTGCCGCGGAATTCAAGAGACCCTCATATTTTTCACCCCGTCCCGAACAAAATATAATAACTTTTAACTCATTGTTAGCTTTGTATTTTTGTATTTAAATTTTTTATTATCTAAAAAACATCTAACCCTACTTCATAGTTGCCGATTACAGTTGATTGCAGAAGGTTCGACGGTGACTGTGTTCGAAATACATAAGTGTCAATTAAATAACACCATGGATAACTTTGCGTTTCACCCCAAAAATAAACTTTAAGATCATACTTCAAAACAAGAATCAAGCAAAAGGGATTTAATTTCGGAATATACAACCCCTGGTTTAAATTAATACATATTTTATTGTAATATATAAGTAAGTACAGGGCTGGGCAGTTAAAGTGTTACCTATTCAAGATTCTATTCCATTATTTTTCGCCTGAAATTATTTTTTAATGATTTGGAGGACAAAAATGTGTGAAGATAATCAAACAATTAGTATATATTTACTTCAGCTCGAGGCGATCACTTTTTGACTTGACTATAGCTTCTAGAAGTCAGAAAATGAACTGTATTCTGCACGAATGTTATTTTGCATTTTGGTTCATTCGCGTTGAGTATGTTCATGGCGCTCTCACCTCACTTACTCTTTAACTGTAATAAGAATAAATTTGATGTAATTGTCATGAGTAATTTAACGAATAGAAGCGCTGTAAAGTTGGTAACTCTTCAACTACCGCCTCTATATATGTACATACATATCTATATGAATATATAGTTACGTAAACAATATATAATTTTTTAACAGCTACGTTTCATGTGATATACTTTTCAGTTACCTAGTGGTTCCAGCGCGTTGATAAGCTTATTAAACGAGCTGATAAGCCGCGTACAACGAAAGCACCAGTCATTGTAAAATATCACTATATATGGTGTGGTATTGCTTCTTGGAACTATTTGCTTATCATAGTTTTTTGTGGTGATGGAGATTCTATGATAGAAACTAATATCGTTGTCAACATTGAACTGTTTTCCAAAAAAATTTTCAAAGTGATCCGAAGAAGTTCGACTTTGGTACATATCGTTTTTCGGTAGAAAAAAGTGTGACTCCTCGTTACGTATTCCATGCTGGTCGTATATGCGGCGGCGTTCCACGTCACTCAGCAACTCATAAGCCTGTTTTATTTTAACGAATATTTGACTAGCTTCGGGATGTTCATTTTTATCAGGATGCCTGTTAAAAAATTTAACAAACATTATTATTCGCACACAAGTATTTTTACAAGATATATAGATTTTAGAGTTCGACCGAAGGGCAAATTTGATATGAAAGCAAACATTTGACCGCAGTTTAGAATTCGGCTAAAGTCGCAGCTGAAGGGTTTTACACATGACCAAAATCAACACTTTTCTGGAATATGGATGAAAAAAAATATTTCATTTCCCATTTATTTCATCAATATAGTTTTGTGATGAATTATAAACCATAATTTCCTTTTAAGCATGTATAATAACACTGTGGAACAAATTCAGGTTAGCAAAAGTTAGGTCGATTCTGCGAGTGAGGGGTGAAAATAGAGGCTAAATTAGAAGACCTGTATCGCTGCGTTTGTTTATGTTAGTTCGAATTTTTTTTTAATCGACCTTCGAACTTTGCAGTCAAATGCCGATTTTCAGCATATTGTTTATATGGTTTTTTGGCTATAACTCGTCAACTAATTGCTATTTTTTCAATCTGTTAAAGCCAAATTATTGCTAGAGACCTGTGCAACAATTAAAATTTAAAAAAAAAAACTGATTTAGAAAATTTTTGTAGTGTTTTCATGCTTTTTGAACATATTTTCCACAAAACTAAGTTTTTTTTGCTTTCTGTTTGATCTATAATATGCTTTCATTTGAAAAGAAAACAATCATAATACAAAACTTGCGTTTTGCTTAATACTAATTTACTTCTCATTTCTTATGTACCAATTTTTTCAGTGTTGGTTTTGAAGAAACATTGAAAAAGAAATTATAAAAATATTGAAAAAATATAATTTTAAAATGTTAGTTATGAAAAGTTTTAAGTAAAAAATTAAATAAATTAAAGAAATGATTTGGCCACTTGGCGTTTAGCAGGCGGCTGTGGATCAACATCACTGCTCTCTCTAATATCTTGGTCATCGTCATCATCATCAGAAAGGTCGATAATTTCGTCCAACAGATATTCTGGAATTTCATCTTTGTCTTCCTCTTTTTCTTCGTCTTCCTCTTCTTCAAAGGTGTTTTTATACCACCAACAAATTTCAGCGAGTATTGCATCTGAAGATTTCTTTCCTCTGTACCTGAAACGAAAATAGTTTTCAATAGTTAACATGTTTAAATTGTGCACTCTGACAAAGATATTAGAAAAATCTAGGAATTCAAAACATGCACACTATATAGTTACCTTATTTCAAATGGAAGCGCAGTTTGGTGATATCGTTGGCCTTGCTCATCAGATTCAGTTGGCAACTGTTGAGCGAGTTGATCAAGATGCTGATGCAAGAGATGAATTTTGTACGACATATTAACCCCAATTTCATCGAAAGCTGCCAACACGTTTGCAACAGATTGCCTGTAGTTGTCTTTGCGTTCTTTACCCAAAAGTCCTTTAATGACTGCGTTCAATGCAAGCCATGCATTTAATTCTCGGTCTGCCAGAACTTAGTCAAAATCTTGAAGCTCATTAGTTTCCGTATGTAGGGACCATTAACAACCCCTTCCTGAATTTTGGCGTTACTTAGTATTGGGAAAATATCTTTTTAGCGGTTGAATACTGCTGGTCTTTTTGCGATACATTTCAAAAAACTTTTAGCAATGCCAAGTTTAATGTGGAGCAACGGCAACAAAATTTTCATTTCAGGAACAAGACTTTCGTGTAGCCTATTGTCTTTAGGCCATTTCCGTCCAATGCGACTATTCCAGTTATGCTGTTTGTACTGGTTTCTTCCCTTAATACCTTCTCCGTATCGTGAATCCCAATCGCACAAAAAACACGGATATTTTGGACGGCCAGATGCTGTTAAGCCTGTAATCAATGAAACTATTTTGAGGAGCACAACTTTTAAGCTGATTAGTGAACTATCGATGAATAAACGCCAATCAACTTTCTTATAGGTTAACCCTATCGTCTCCATTAACTTTTCGATATCGTTGCAATAAGCGTAATTTTTTGCATGATTCACATTGAAGAACTTTTCTATCTCTTTTTGGCGTTTTCGATATGCTGTTACTTTGGTACCTTTCGCCAGCAAATTATTTCCTTTCAAAAATGAAGTCAGTTGTTCTGATTTTTTCTGAGTCAAACACAAAATTGCAACAATTGCATCCAATTGCTTTTGTGTGACTAGGATTGGGTCCTTTGATGTTTCAGAGGATGTACCTTCACCAGGGGCGTATTCTGAGAAGAAATTCATGGATATAGCAGCGGCGGTTGTACCACTGATATCTGTTTGAAGATCAATACTTCGGTATGTTGGTACTGGAACGAATTCTGAGTGCGGTAATGGTAATTGCACACTTGGCACTGCTACATAAGTTTTATTCTTTGCTTTCCTTCTATTCAAAGTTTTATGGTAGTTGATACATCCATAGCCATTTTCTTGTTGACGCGGGCTGTTGTCTAACCACATCATTGGTATACCAAAAGGCATAGCCTTCTTCTATTCACTTTTCCATTGCATAACACTTGAATAGCAATTAAAGCAAACTTTTTTAGGCGCATAGTTTACGTCAGTGATAAACTCTTGCGAGAGATATTGCCACATTTTTCATCGCTTGCTATGAAACGTCCACAAACATTACAAAAATGGTTCATTTTACATTTTGGTTCCGACATTTTTAATACAATTTTTTTTATACAATGTTGTTTTTGTTATTTTTATGAAACCGATGCACTTAACTTAAATCACACATGAAATAAGTTCCGAAAAAATTAATAGCGAATTTTGTCACGACCGAGCGAAAATTAAAAGACATCAGCTTCGGCTGAGTTTCGAGTCTTAACTGAATCTTTATTTTTGATAATACTCGTAGTTCGCTTCTACGAATTAAATAAAAATCGCTACCTGTGCGGTGGTTGGAAACAAAAAAGAGGAAGACGAGGAAAAAGAGAAAGAAATTTATTGCATTTAGCTGCAAAGTTCGAAGGTCGATTAAAAAAAAATTCGAACTAACATAAACAAACGCCGCGATACGGGTCTTCTAATTTAGCCTCTATTTTCATCCCTCACTCTCAGAATCGACATAACTTTTGCTAACCTGAATTTGTTCCACAGTGTAATTGTACGTTGAAGAACAGGTTCTTTCGGAACTAATAATTTCTAATGCTTCAGCTCCTATCCCCCTGCTATTTATTTTTTAATTTTAAGTTATATCTGCTATTAAAACGTGTATTGCAGTTTTCGTATTTATTGATCTTTCTACCTTCCCGCTTAAGAAATGTTTTTTAAACTTTGCATGTTCTATGCTGCGGGAACAAATAGCACAAAGCAGCGTACATACACGTCACAGATGTTCATATCACAGGCATAGCGAGAAGAAAAGGAAGGTGATAACTGCACTCGGGCTTTTATTTTCGCTGCAAACATCACTCAAAACACAGAAAAATCAACTTTTTAAGAGCAATTTGTAACGTCAATCCTTCAAACGAGGCAAGTAACGGAACTGCTTTTGTCGTCACCTTCTTTTCTCTCCATCGTGATATACACTTACATATGTAGGTACGTACACTTGCGATCAATAAAAACGCGCCACCCCTTTGGTAGACCATCCTCAGCAATATAACTGTAAATTTGAAAAAATGTCTATTAGATTCAGTAGGCACTGATAAATAAACTATTTTTTATGAAATTGGGTTGCACCTGTTCAGATATAGCCGTATTTTGGTTGCGTATTTGAAAAGTTGTGCAAAATGCCGACGACTTAAAGATGTGGGTTTATATAGAAGGCGCCCTGCCAAAAAGCCCCTACTAACACCAAAAATGATGGCTGCACGAATTTCTTGGGCTAAAAAGTACCAAAATTGGGATCAAAATGATTGGCAGCAGATTACTATGTGGTCTGACGAAAGCAAATTTAATTTGCTAAACACACAAAATTTGCTTTACGTGCGCTGTTCAGGTGGTGAGAGGTTTCAGGATAATTGTGTAGTAAAGAAAGTTAAGTTTCCTCAAAGTCAAATGATTTGGGGCTGCTTTTCATACCATATTTTGGGACCTCTACATTCCAGGATGACTCTCAGCGCCATGCCATCGTGCAAAATGGGTAAGTTTTGATTAGAAACAAATCTTGTATAAAACATCTATACAATATTGGTGCATATGAACCTATTTAGCTCGATTTTTTATTATTAGTTGGCCAATACATTTAACGATCTAGGGATTCAACGCATGGATTGGCCTGGAAACTCGCCAGATTTAAACCCTATTGAGTACTTATGGAACATAATGAAGTGTGAAGCTGCTTAACAGAAGCCAACAAATAAAAGTCAATTGATAAAGATTTTAGAACTTGTTTGGCATGGTCCCGTTATAAGGAAATCAACTGAGGTCCTAGTGAATTCCATGCCTTCAAGAATTAAGGCACTTATTGAGGCTAAAGGAGGAACTACTCCTTATTAGGAGAGCCTATTGTGAAGTCTATATTTCTACCGCTAGTGGCCAAAATGATTTAGTACCTTTAAGTTAACTTCACACTGTTTTCTTTTAATTAATCATGAATATCATCGAATGTACATTTTTGTTAATTTTATTTAATTAATTGGCTATTACTTATAAAAAATTTTTCCGAGAAAAATTTTTGTGGATAACTAATTTACACAATTTCGCCAAACAAATAAAAATGGCACTAATATTCTAATTTTGTAAACAAATCGCTCATGTGATATTATTTCAATTATATTTGGTGGTGCGTTTTTATTGACCGCAAGTGTATCTATGTTTACTTTGTTGTGTCAACCACATACTTCAAATGAGGATAAAGCGATGCTTTGTCTTTCGTTAATGCATGTGAATCGCCGTTTAATTCAAATCCGTGTATGCAGGTACATACATACATACATATGTATTTAGTACAGTGGTCGACATGAGTAAAACCGAGATGGATCTATAGAAGGTGATAGCAAAACAACCAAGGCGACTCCGCTATGTGTTTTGTTTGTGTAGTTTTCAGAGTGAAATGTCACAATAGAATTCGCCCAGTATTGCTCATGTATTTTCTTTGTGTAATTTTGCGAGTTTAATGTCAGAAATTTGAAGACGCCCTGGATTATCATGTCAAAATATGGCATAGCAATTGCGGAAATTGAATAGGAAATAAAAAAATATATAAAAAGCGTTGTAAAATGTTAGTATAGATAGAAGGGAGTAAAGTTAATTAAAAACCGTAATGTATGTGAGGTAGTAGTTTTCAAACTAGAAATTTAAATATTTGTTTCTGGCTACAAAATCTAGTATACCTTCGTAAACTACTTAATTGGTTCCTCGTAGGTTCGCCAAAGGGTTATTTCACCCACTCGCCAGACGATGTAAGCAAAATTTTTGCTTCAGAATCAAATCGGTGGTATTGAGAGAGCAAATACGTTAACATTATCAACGAATATCGTGAGGAAGCCTTGGCACTGATGCCACTTAATATACCCTTAATACAGGGCCCGTTTCTTTGTAACCTAGTTGCAAAAGAACACTAGGTAGGATAACAAAATGCATGTAAAGCAACAAAACTAACTCGGGAAAAATATGCGAGTTGAGCCAACTCGGTAAAATGATATCCGACCCGAGATGTAGTGTTGGGAAGTGAAAAAACTGGGCTATTGTGAATGACCCCGAATAAAAAACATGGGACATTTCAGTTTAAGACCTAATTCGTTTTTATTTGTCAACCTAAATTTTCAACCTAAAATTTGTTTGCACTGCTATTTTCCATTCTTAAATAGTTCTAGACCAAGCGCATCTTTCATGAAAGATCCCAACAGGGTTGCTTTTGCAACTAAAGGAAGTTTTATCCGAGTTGGAGCGTTCTTTTGCAAGTCAGTACAATAAAAAGGGCCCATTCATAACTAGCAGAAACATTATGGTGGCGAATAGGACACCTGCCATCGCAAGGATGCTGATAAGAGCACCATAACCTCAACAAGATTATTCGTGTAATTCACACCATCACCTTGTTTATCCACAAATTTATATACATTTGGTAAGGTAAGAATCTTATTTATTAATATCTGTATGATTTGGTTTTCACATGATGAGGTAATACAGAAGATTGAAAGTCTCTCCATTAAATTTTATATATTTCATATATTAACTGAATAATATTTTTGAATAAACTTTATTGGTGCATAATATACTTATTTTGTTTTTGTTTATGTATGTCTAACTAATGAATACAATTAATTGCAATGCTTTTTCGCTTTTTTTTCGCTTCATTCCTTCTCTCGTACCGTGGTTTTGAGGGGAACTGTATTTTTTGGCTTATCCCACCATCCGATAATTTTCACCACCCGTCAACAAAAGTTACAATTTTAGAAAGAGTGAATGTAAAGTATGTACATATGTTATTAGGTACTTTGTGCGGTTGCAGGTGTTTTTGTCTAAAACTAAATAATACAAATTGAAAACAAATAAAAATAAATTTAAAAATCTTAAAATAACTATTATTTTCAATTAAAATGTTCATTTGTATTCATAAAGATACATATATTGTACTTAAGAATTGAAATAAAGAAATAAATGTATGTATGCATGTATGTATTTAGATAAAAGTCAGTTCTATAATCATACAAATAAACACACTTGCAAGCTCCCACGTCCCCTTGACAGACAACGTCTAAGACGAAAGCGAAATAACACTACCAAATTAACTCTGTTATCACTTTTTTCCTATGAAGCTTAAAATTACAATGTTGCAACCTAGTATTCCAATGGATATCCCAGTTACGCTATAGTTTAGCAGGTTATCTTGGTAAGATAAGATCGCAATTTATTGATTTTAAAACAAATATTCTAAACCTAAATGAGACGTTTTGTCAAAACTCCCCACAAGTAGCAATTAGCACGAAAAAGCTGCGTACCGACATGTATCCGACATATTTACACATACACTTAAATGTGTATGTACATTTGCACTTGCGCAAAAATTTGTAAAATCTTCACGAAAAATGCGAAAATGTTTTTGGGCTATGGTGTCGCATTGCAGTATTGTCTGATAATACGATGTTGTGACTTTTTAATGGCCGCCGTTGGTTTGTACAATCTAGGATTTTAGCATTTTTGTGATATTGCTGAGGAGGCCATCGGCTAACTTCCTGCACGCGCGACTAAGTTGAACGCTGCAAATAAACAATTCACTGGAATTGTTAAAAAGTCATGTCTGTTCAGACGTGGTGCACGGTTTAAGAGAACTTTCGGGAGATCCCAACGAATTCGCGTCGTGGAAAAAGGGTGTAAACCGAATTATGACATTATACGATCCGATGAAAGGAACTCCGAAATATTTTTGAATACTAAATGTTATCAGAAACAAAATTGTAGGAAATGCAGATATTACATTAGAATCCTATAACACCCCCTAAACTGGGAAGCGATTTCAATTTGTCTGACGACACATTACGCATACCAGCGGGATTTAGGGACATTGGAATATCAAATGTCTGTCCTTGTTCAAGGTAACAGAACAATTGAACAATTTTACCAAGATGTTTACACGCATTTAATATTAATACTAAACAAAATAGAATGAATGAACGTAGGCTAGGAAGCCCTACAACTCCTTACGAAGACATACCGCGACAAAGATCTGGACACCTTTGTCAGGGGCTTAAGAGGTGATCTGCCAAGACTTGTAGGTATGAGAGAACATACTGATCTATCACAAGCTCTATACTTGTGTCAAAAGTTAGAAAACCAAAATTATCGTAGTCAACCAATAGAAATGCACCTCCGCTTTCACATAGAAAAAATTCAAATAATGTTCAAAATCAATTTTACCCACATTTAACCCACTTCCCACAAGACTACAAAAGACCTCAATTCCAAACAAATCATAGAGGTGGAAACCAGGAATTCTCTTTGCCAGCACAGGTTCGCCCTGTTATCCACAAGTCCAAAAACAAAAAAGAAAAAAACTAATGACTTTACAAACGACGCATTTCCAATACTACCTACAATAACAAAAGAGCACCCTAAATATTTGGTAGCAAGATCCATTAACTCCGATCGTCCCCTTAGCAAGTATTCGTGCTTCGCGGTACATAAAGCCCTAAAAAATATCAGTACAGAAAGAGTAAGTATATCAGAACTAAGGGACGGCAACCTCTTATTGCTAGTAAAGAACAACAACATAGCAAAACGATTTTTGTCAGCCACAAACTTATCTGGAATTTGCAGCGTAAAAATAGAGCTTCATAACAACCTTAACTCTTGCAAAGGTACCATCTTCGCACCGTGCTTGAATGAAGTTACAGAAGAAGAAATATTTGAAAATTTAAGAGAGCAAGGCGTAGTCTTAGTATTTAAATTCCCTAAAATTGTCAATGGAAAATCTATCCCTAGTGGTGTAGTTCTGCTAACATTTGATTTATACCACCTGCCGGAAAAAATTGGAATCTCGTGATATACTACAAAAGTCAGGCCATACTACCCTAACCCTATGAGGTGTAAGAACTGTCAATATCTTGGACATACTACTAAACGTTGTACCAAACTGCCTGTATGTGGAAACTGCTCCCTCCCGCCTTATCCTTCATCCTCATGCACACAAATCAACTGTGTTAATTGTTCGGGCCCTCACCCCTCCTAAAATAAATCATGTCCCAAATTCCTACAAATGAAAGAAATAATCAAAGTTAAAACTGACAGAAAATGCTCAATGCGTGAAGCAATAAAAATACACAGCACTCAAGTTACTGCTATTTTCAATTCCTCCTCTCCCACATTTGCCAATATCACAAAAAACATTCCGAGCCCCCAACAACAAACCTCAATGAATCCTACATCTGAAAACACTAACAATATCCCAGCAATGCAATTAATTAACAAATTTAACAACAACAACCCATCAACATGCAATAACTCAATTATATCCGGCTTCTCAAACCAAATAATAGAAAAACAAGACAATAATAACACATCACTACAACAATCCAGCAATACTAGCATTATAAGAAATGATCAAAACATTGTACAGTCATACCAAACAAACAATAGCACATTAAAAAAACAACTAAATAATAATAATCCAAACGAATCTACTGATAGCATGCGAATCAGCATGTTTATCAGTCGATGACCCATCTACTATGGTTTCATCCCTCCTTTCCCACCTTATTTCCCCCAACTTTCCCATTACCCCCCCTATCCCCCTCCTCCCGGAGGACCATATAATGGAATAAATGTTGCAAATCCTACAATGGAACTGCAACGGGCTTTTAAATAACTACCCAGATCTCAATATATTAATTAATGATTTCGGGCCTGGCATTATTGTCTTACAAGAGACTAACCTACCATACTATAAGACAGCACACCCGCCTAATAAATATTTTAGTTACTTCCACAACAAAAATCAAATTGTCTCCTGCAAGCAGGGTGTTGCAATATTTGTAAAAAAGCATTTAAGTCATAAACAGATTCATATTTCATCTAACATCTCTTGCCTAGCGGTAGAGGTAGACATTGGGTACAAAATTACTATAATAAACTGTTATATTCCCCGCCAGCAAAACTTCTTACTAGGAGATCTTGTCAACATTATTAAAAACTTTTCCACCCCTATCATTCTACTGGGAGATTTTAACTCTTGGAGTCCCCTTTGGGGTTCTCCTTGCGCCAACAGAAGAGGGCAAATAATCGAAGACCTAATTCTAACGCACAATCTTACCGTCCCTAACGACGGAGCTCCAACTCATTTTTCTACTCACAGTACCTTTTCCCACCCTGATATTGTTCTCGCTTCCTCTTCCATTGCACCAAAACTATCTTCACGTACCATAGACGAGCTTCATAACAGCGACCATTACCCACTCATCACCTCCCTGAACACTCCCTGCTGGTCGTTAAAGAATATCAAATCGAAGTTTCTCACAGACAAGGCTGATTGGTCCCAGTTTCGGACGATCTCATCTTCTCTATCTAGCAATAGTCCTAGACTCAAAAATGTAAACGCGGCAGCCAGTACCATAAAAACTATTATTCGCTCTGCTGCACATCTAACAATACCTCAGAGCAACACAAACAAATTCTACGCAAAATTGCCTCACTGGTCAAACTTGTTGACCGCTCTTAGGAAAAACAAGAAAAACCTATGGAACAAATACAAAAGAAATATGAATGACACAAATCTCATCAATTTCAAAAAAGCTAACGCCGTTTTCAGAAAGGAATTGAAATCAGCCAAGTATAAATCACTTGAAAAAATAACTTCTAACATCAACCCAAACTCGAGCCCTAAAAAAATTTGGACAGACATCAAAGTGCTTACAGGTTCCCCACTCTCCTCACACATCCACTTTATTCATTCATCACAAGGCCCTTTCTTCTTTCCAGAGAAAATTGCAGAAGAGTTTGCCTCCACCTGGTCAAAGTACTCTCACTCCACCAATTTTCACCCAATCTTTAACGCACTGAAAAGCAGCACACCAGCAGAAACTTATCAAAACTACACCCCCTCTGAATATGCGCTAGCAATAGAAGCACCTATCTCACTGGAGGAATTCGACTCCACAATCCACCCAATGACAGGGAAAACTCCCGGAAAAGATAAAATCCCTTACCCCATACTAAAAAATCTTCCAACCGATTTGAAAAAGAGACTTATTGCGTTATACAATGAAATATTGAGCACTGGCGTATTCCCACAGGATTGGAAGCTATCTTCAATACTCCCAATCCTTAAGCCAAACAAACCAGCCACTGCTATAACAAGCTACATACCAATATCGCTGCTTCCATGTATGTCTAAAGTTTTGGAAAAAATAGTCTCTGTTAGAATTATGTGGTTCGCTAAGACCAACAAACTCTTATCTCCACACCAATTTGCTTTCCAGAAAGGCGTAGGAGTCATCGAACCCTTAGTATACTTTGACCACTTTGTGTCTGCTGCCTCAGCAAGCCAAAATCACGTTTCGGTCTTAAGCATTGATTTCGAGAAGGCTTTTGACAGAATTGGAGCACACCTTGTCCTCAAAGAACTGAAACGTTGGAAAATCGGAACTAGAATCTATAACTTCGTTAAGGCATTCCTACAAAACCGCAAATTCGTGTCAAAAGTAAACAATTTCAACTCAAATATCTACGATTCATTTAATGGGATGCCACAAGGTTCTCCTCTCTCGGTTGTTTTGTTTATAATAGCCTTCAACGAACTTAGCACGATTCTATCTTCTTTTAACCAAGTTGAGCATCTTATATATGCTGACGACGTCATCATTTTCTCCAAAGCCAAAAATCTAAGTCGGATACACAACACTTTTATAAGCATCCTCAATGGAGTATCCGAATGGAGCAAAACCTCAGGCGCAAATATCTCCACTAGCGAATGCGCAACTTTCCACGTATGTAGAAAACATCACTGCTCCTTTCCATCCGTGTCCCTTAATAACACCGTGATTCCTCACACTAATACCCTAAAAGTAATAGGAATAATATTTGAGAAGACCTATAATTTTAAGGAGCACTGTAAATATATAAGGGCAAGCCTGTTCACTAGACTAAATATAATTAAATTTCTCTCGTCTAAACATTGCTTTGTTCACACCAATACTCTTGTCAATATCACAAAAGCACTACTACTATCTAAGATCGACTATGGACTCGCGATATATGGAAATTGCGCAAAATCTATCATCAGAATTCTACAAGCGCCATATCATACTGCAGCCAGAAGAAGTATACGAGCCTTTCCTACATCACCTAACAAAGTCGTTTTAACCGAAGCTGGGTTACCAGATATCCCACAAAGAAGTAAATATATCACAATGATCCTAATACCAAAACTACTGTACTGCAGAAACGAGCTTCTACTTAAACAAGCGAATGCAACCAATGTAGCCAAAAAAAGGGGAAGAAAGAATTCAGCTCTAACCCGCTGTCTCCTATTTATAAAGGACTTAGATATATTAGCAACACCTACACTTATTCCTTCTACTACCAGACCACCTTTTATCACTCCGAAGCAATCATTTATCAGCGAGCTACACAAACACAGCAAGAATACTACCAGTGCCTTGGAATATAAGCAACTATTCTATGAAGCCTTAAAACCATTTAACGGGAGCTGGGAAGTTATATACACCGATGGGTCGAATTTCGATTCCACCACAACGTTTGCTGTAGTAAACAGCTCTGCTCAGCATTTACAGCTGAAATAGTTGCCTTGCTAGAAGCAAAGGCAAATTTATCATATGCTCAGACAGCAGATCGGCAATAGAAAGCATACTAAATTCAAAAAACGACTCCACTTTAACTGTTCTACTACGCGAATTGCTCCTGCAAAACAGCAATTCTATCAAAATTATGTGGGTACCTGGTCACATTGGCATACCTGGTAACGAAACCGCTGACAAAAGGGCAAAGGAGGCGGGTACAGAACCGCTACACACGTTCAGATATTTCACAGAAAACGATATACGATTACTCGTCAAAAAATCATTATGGAACATGTGGTCTATAGATTGGGAAACCTTTCAACACCAGTACAAAAAATATAATCCCAATGGTGTCCGACCTGTATACCCCACATATTCGACTACTTACAACATAAGACACTTCGTCCGCCTCAGAATTGGACACACAATAACTGCCCACTCACATCTCCTCAATGGCACATCCTCTAACTCATGCCCTTACTGTGGATTCCCTGGCGTAACCGTAATACATCTTATCGACAACTGCGAAGAATTACAACACATACGCACTTCCCTATTCACTGATAGCAAACCTTCCACCTACCCCCAAAATATGAATGAAACAAATATCACTTTAATTTCTAAATTTATATCTCATAGTAAGTTAAATATCTATTCTTTGAACAAAGCAGTAAAGTAAATTACTATTAATTTTTTCCCTTTTCTTACTTATATATATTTTATATACACTTGTATAAACATACGTTAGTTATTTTAAACAAATGTGCGATGGCTCAGCGATCCACCATGAGGATGGACAACTGACCCAAACGCACGTAGGTATGTGCATATCTTCACTTTACCATTGTAATTAATTATATAAGCCGAAGGTCCTGGCAGCCAGTGCTTCAGATATTTTAGGTGTAGCAATTATTGTATAATTGTTTCTCTTGTTAATAAATAAATAAATAAAAAAAAACTTTAGACCACACAACAATTTCCCAACCCATAACAACTTCCCAACCCAACAACATTATTCGGCTCCACCACCAAGACCTTCTCAGCCAAAGCCAACAAATGCAATGGACGTTGACGGATCCTTACACACTAGGGCAATTAACTGCACAAATAGACCGCAAGACATGATACTCAAAATTAGAAGACATGCACCGATTTAAAGCCAATTTCACCACCCTGCATCGAAACTACAAAGAATAAATTCAATTGACAGCACAGACGTAGACGAGGAACATCAATATTATTCCGAAATGAACAATCAGGATCAAGAATTACAAACTCTGGAATAGTATGTGCAAAAATACTCTATTGCAGGGGGAGAAGAACATAACGAAGTAGCCTTTTCTGATATTCATCCTTTAGACTAACGCAATCCTCCCTACCTTACTTTCAATGTAAGACAGGAGAGGGCAAAATTTTAAAATTTCTAATAGACACAGGTTCGAATGAAAATTACATTCAACCCTCCTTAGTAAAAAAAAACCCCTATTCCTAATGAGAACAATTTTTACGCAAACTCAGTTGGAGGTAAAATTCCAATAACACACCATACACAACTCAACATTTTTGGAACTAAAAAATATCTTAAATCCTTTCTTTTGCCACAGTTAAAATCTTTTCATGGCATACTCGGCAATGATAGTCTACAATCATTAGAAGCAGTTATTCACACCGCAAGCGATCATATCTTAATTAAAAACTCTATCAAAGTCAAAATCTCAACAGCAAATTTCTCAATCTGTCAATACACTCGAAATTCGAACTAGTCACTTACCAGACTCACAAGCAGAAAAACTTCGAACACTATGTTAAAAGTACCCAAATTTATTTATGGAACCCGACGAAAAGCTCACGTACACTACTACAAAAAAAGCGGGCATAAGGACATCAACTGACACCCCTATTTACAAAAGATATTATTCATACCCCATAGCAATGAAAGATGAAGTAGAAAAACAAGTAAGGGAGCTACTAAATCAAGGTATTATCAGGCAATCAGAATCACCATACAATTCACCAGTACCAAGAAAACTTGATGCTTCGAATGAGAAAAAATATCGTATGGTCATAGACTATAAAAAATTCAATGCAGTGACTATCCCAGATAGATACCCGATTTCGGAAATAAATGAAGTTCCAGCACAGATGAAAAACCAAAAAGTCTTCACGGTCTTAGACCTTAAAAGCCGATTCTATCAAATCCTACTCAACGAAAATGACATTCCCAAAACCGCATTTTCCATAAACAATGGAAAGTACGTATTTACTTGACTGCCGTTTGGGCTAAAAAAAGCTCCGGCTATTTTTCAAAGAACCTTATATAACGTTCTAAGAGATCAAACCGGAAAATGTTATGTTTATATGTACAGATGATATTATAATTTTTGGAGAAGACGAGCAAGAACATTTCCAAAACAAAGAAAAAGTTTTCAAAACACAAGAAAAAGCGAATATGAAACTCCAAATTTGTAAGTAGGAATTCCTTAAGAACGAAGTTGAATATTTAGGTTCATCGTATCTTCATAAGGGGTTAAAACTAATCCCAAAAAAGTAGAAGCGATAAAAAATTTTCCTTATCCAAAAACTTTAAAGGACTTGAGATCATTCCTGGGAATAACACGCTTCTATATACATTTCATCGATGACTATGCGAAGCTCGCAAACCTGCTAACCGGTCTGTTGAGAGGGGAAGAGGGGGCCCAAAAACCAGTCTGTGAAAATTATGATAACACTTAACCCTGAAGCTACTGAAGCAATTGACGAAATAAAAGAGACACTTGCATCCACCAAAGTCATGCTGCAGTATCCGGACTGCAAAAAAGAATTTCATCTTACTACTCATGCATCAACTACGCCTTAGGCGCTGTTTTCGAACAAGAGAAAAAACCAATAACGCACTTCTTACAATTGCAATATCATTTTTCCCACTTATTACCACCACACCGCCAAAATAATAGAGGACGAGTACGACAATGACAAACTATTGAGCATCCTCAAAAAATACCTAAATCCTTCAGTAACTAATGCCATTAAAACAAAGGACAATATCCTCGGAAAAATTCAAGAACTCTATCCCCTTTATTTTTCACAATTTAAAATAAAATATTTCCGCAAAATAGTTACCGATCTAACCAATGAGATCGACTAAGAAACCGAAATCCTTGAAGAATATAATCGCACCCATAGAAACGAAAAGGAAAAAAAATCAGTTATTAGAAAATGTTTACTTATGTTATAAAGTGAACAACTTATTATTATATTTATATACATAGATGGTCAACTTATTCATCCATACACTTTGTACAACCCTGTAATATATATACACGCCGGTTATGCATGCAATAGCAAGAATTTTCTTTAATATCTTTGTACTTACTCTCACTTTAACCGCCATTGACTAAAGACATACCTATTTTATCACAACAGGTTATGGGCCTTAAGCCACGTGTATTTTGCTAAGTTAAAAGTAAAAATAGCAATTAACCACTGAAGGTTTAAATATAGTAAAATGGCAAGTTCATCGTCAATTCCAGTGGCATTCCAAATGGAAAAGTTACGTGGGTGGGAAAATTTCGACGTATGGAAGCGTCAAGCGAAATCCTGCTTAGTAATAAAAGGTGTCTGGAGGTGTCTGGAGGCGCTCTAATGAATGCCTATGAAGACAATGGCCTTACGAGAAAAGTAGAATTGCTAAAACAACTGGTTAATGTCAGGCTCGAAAACTACAGCTCCGTACAAGAATATATAAATGACATCATCATGATTGCTATAAAGGTAAGAAACGCCGGTCTAAACCTTGATGATGAGTTAGCTGCCTCGTTAATGCTTGCTGGTCTGTCTGAGGAATTCAGGCCTATAGTAATGGCAGTAGAAAACTCCAAACAGAAGTTAACTGTGGGCATAGTGAAGAATGTACTACTGCAAGATGTTAAGTTTGATGGTGTGGACAAAGAAAAAGCGCTGTACTCAAAACATTTTAACATCAAAAAATCAAATAAACTGAGGTGTCACAGTTGTAAAGTCATTGGTCATTTCGCTAGAAATTGCCCGCAAAAGCACAAACAGAGCAACACTAATAAAAACATAGAAAATTACAAAAGAAAAAACATCGAAAGAGCGGGCGTGCTGTTTGCCACGAGTAGTAGTACTATTACAACACAAGAACATAACGAAAGACAGGCATGTGCGAAAGCAACCAAAGGCGAAATGCGCGACATAATGAGTAAGAACAACGAGTACATATGTAAATTGGTGCATAGATAGCGGCGCGAGCAACCACATGACAAACGAGGTTAACCTTTTATATAACAAGCACGAGATAAAAGAGAAAACTATTGTAATAGCGAATAATACCGAGCTCTCCGCAAATTTTGCAGGCGATATTAATTTGTCTCTTTTTAACAAAAATAAACACACAAAAGCAATTGTCAAAGATGTCGAGTATGTTCCTGACTTATGTGCAAATCTTCTGTCGGTTCGTCAAATGGTACAAAATGGTAAACGAGTAGTTTTCGAAGGCGCCACGTGCAAAATTTTAAACGAAAACAACGAAGTTGTCGCTACTGCGTCGGTTCATAATAATATTTACCGATTAAATAGTAAAATTAACAAGACAAAAGCATCCGCAATGCTCGTGAAAAATGAATTCGAAATATGGCATCGACGAATGGGCCACATTTGCAACAGTTCATTACACAAAGTGCAACAAAACAATGATGGCATATCATTTAGCAAATTAAATAGTGATTGTTGTAAAGTGTGCATAAAAGGGAAGCAAACACGTAAACCGAATAAGGGAAGAAAAGGCACGCGCGCAAGCAATGTTTTAGAACTGGTGCACTCTGATGTGATTGGTCCATTAAAGACAAAATCGTTCTCGGGTGCTCGTTTTCTGGTTTGTTTCGTCGATGACTTTACGCGTAAGGTGTTTGCTTACCCAATTAAGAATAAATCCGACGTCTTTGAAACATTTAAAAACTTTAAAAATATGGTTGAGAACCAATGCTCCAAAACGATTAAAATTCTGCGAACTGATAACGGCAGAGAATATGTGAATGAAAGTTTTAAATCGTTTTTAAAAAAAACCGGTATCATTCACCAAACCACATTTCCGTATGCACCAGAGCATAACGGTGTAGCGGGGCGAATGACCCGCAATTTGATCGAGCGGGTGCGCTGTATGCTTATAGGCAGCGGGGTAGACGAGCGTTTTTGGGCAGAAGCCGCTGCAACCGCCGCGTATTTAACAAATTTTGTGCCTTGCAGAGAAGACAAGCGTAGTCCGGAGGAACTATGGTCTACAAAAAAACCAAATTTAAAACATATTCGCGTTTTCGGCTGCACGGCAATGGTCCACGTACCAAAAGAGAAAAGATATAAATTGAGTGAAAAGTCAATCGAATGTAATATGGTAGGGTACAGTGGTGAAAAAAAAATCGTACAGACTTTTTGATCGGCGTACCAACAAAATCTTGATTAGTAGAGATGTTGTGTGTTGGAAAAACAACTTAATTGTAACAAGTCTAACGATACTTATCAACTTGTGGATTTATCCGGGGGCGAAAGTGTCAATGCAAAGGGGAGTTGTAGCGAATTGAGCACTATCGACAGTGATACAGATTACGCTGATGAAGACCACGGCCGCGTTGACCACTTCGCAGTTAAAGGTGAAGAAGGTATCAACAACATTGACTCCGAACTCCGTCGCTCTAAAAGAATTGCAAGTAAGCAAGCAGAGTCCTACAATTTTTGTACTGCACAGTTTAATTTATACGATCCTTCAACGTATAAGCAGGCGGTATCGTCAGTTCACGCGGATGAGTGGGAGTCCGCCATGCGTAGCGAAATTGATTCATTACATTTTAACAACACATGGACGTTGACTGATCTTCCACCTGGCAAGAAGGCGATAAATTCTATGGGGGTATACAAAACTAAATACGACACAAACGGCGTTCCACTTCGCAGAAAAGCCATATTAGTGGCGAAAGGCTGCGCGCAAACCGAAGATATCGATTACTTTGAGATATTCGCACCTGTGGTAAGATACGAATCAATTCGTTTCTTATTGGCGCTCTCCGTCAAGTATGACATGGCCGTACATCAAATGGACGCCGTGTGGGCATACCTGAATGGCACACTGCAAGAAGAAGTTTTCATGCAACAACCTGAGGGCTACAACGATGGTACAGGTAAGGTGTGTAAACTATCAAAATCTATTTACGGTCTCAAGCAATCCGGACGAGTAGGGAACGAGACCCTTAATCGTGAACTTCTCAATATGGGGCTCGTTAGAAGTGACGTAGACCAATGCATCTACTACAACGTCTATGGTGATAAATGTCGTTTATTGTAATATATATCGATGACGTCTTGATTTTTTCCAATAGCTCAAACCAAATAGCATGGTACAAAGACAAATTACCAAAAAAATTCGAAATGAAAGACATGGGTGTAGCCACGTCAGTGCTAGGTGTGAGAATCACAGTGGATGACAATTCTATAAAAATAGACCAATCTCAGTATGTACTAGATGTATTGAAACGTTTTGGTATGAGCGATGCTAATCCGCTGCCAACACCATTCGACTACAACGAAAAATTATCGTCTAATATGTCACCAAAAGATGTTAGTGAAAGGCAAGATAGGACCGAAGTTCCGTGCATGCAAGCAATCGGTCGCTTATTATTCGCTGCTCAAGTCACTAGGCCGGACATTTGTTATGCTGTAAACACGTTAAGCAGGTACGCAGGAAATCCCGGAAGGGCTCACTGGGAAGCCGTGAAGCGCGTTATGCGATACCTAAAGGGTACTTCTGAAAAGGGACTAGTATATTGTAAATCTGATGACAACATAATAGGTTACTGTGATGCGGACTGGGCTGGAGACACCGATGAAAGGCGTTCAACTTCGGGTTATACCTTTGTCTTTCAGTCAGCTGCTATACATATATGGTCAACAAAAAGGCATAGAACTGTTGCATTGTCGAGCACTGAAGCGGAATTAATATCTATTGTAGCTGCTATACAATAGTCTGTGTGGCTGAAGCGTTTGGAAGCTGAGCTGGTTCCGAAATACGAAACAACGATGACCACATTCTGCGACAACAAGAGCGCCATTCAAGTGGCATTGAATAATTCCTACTTACCACGCACGAAACACATAGACATAAAAACGAAATTTATTTGTCAACTTATCGAACATAAGCAAGTAATTTTGAAGTATTTACCTACTAACGAGATGGTTGCAGATATTTTAACAAAAGGCGTTACCGCTCACTAAATTTGGTCTAAATTAAATTAAATTAAGCAAAAATATTTTGTATTCCATTGTTCTGAATTACCAACATACATAAATATTTATCTAATGTGAACGCATAGAAATTAGTCGTTCAGGAAGGGTGTTATAAACTGAACAACTTATTAATATACTTATATTCATACATAGATGGTCACCTTATTCACCCATACACTTTGTACAACCCTGTAATATATGTGCACACCTGTTATACATGCAATAGCAAGAATTTTCTTTAATATCTTTGTACTTACTCTCACTTTAACCGCCATTGAATAAAGACATACCTATTTTATCACAACAACTTCCCCCAAATGAGTGCGAAAATCAGCAAGATAGTAAAACAATGCAAAATATGCTAATTGAACAAATATGAGAGGCACCCAGACAAAACTATATTACAGACAACACCATCCCCAAATATCCTGGCCACATTGTCCACATAGACATTTATCAAACAAATAAGAAAGTAATTTTAACTGCATTAGATAAGTTCTCTAAATATGCTATCGCACGAATAGTAAATTCGAGGGCAACTCAGGGCATCAAAGAGCCATTAAGAGACATGCTCATGTGTTTCGGCATCCTTGAAAAAATTGTAATAGATAACGAAAAATCGTTCAACTCAGCCCCAATTTCTCACATGCTACAAAATCATTATAATATAGAGATATTTAAAACACCACCTTATATGAGCAATGTTAACTTAACGGACAGATTGAACGGTTTCATACTACGCTATCTGAAATTATTCACTGCGTTAAGGCAGAAAAAATTCTTGACTCATTCGACGACCTTTTAAACACATCCGTTTTCAAATACAACTATTCGATTCATTCCACCACAAAAAGGAAACCTGTAGAAGTTTTGTTTGGACGAAAAGTGATCACACAAACAGGAAAGAGACTTAAAATTTCATAACAAGAACCGAAACCAATTTAAAATATTTGATCCAAGACAAATCATTTTCGCAAGTGTCAACAAAAGGTTAGGAAATAAACTTTCACCACGCTACCAAGAAGATATAGTTAAATTAGATCAAAGAAATACCGTATTAACTAATTCTGGAAAAGTAATCCATAAAAGCCATATTAAATCTCAATAATTTTTCAGACGCTTGCTCATCCTCTGTTGTGAAGATGTGCAAGTATTGGACTATACCAAAGCGAAAATACTGACAATAGAAACGGGAATTGCACGACTGCAGGAATCGACCTTCAAGATAATCCATATGATTAATTTGGTACAACACAAACCATTAATTACGGACATAAAGAAAAGCTTGACAGAGGACTTGACACAGAAGGATGAAAATGACCCTTACCTGCTTAACGAAATAGAAAAAATAGAAAACATCCTCGCCGACTTGAAACCAATAAGAAATAAAAGAGCAATAAATGAGCTCGACACGGTTTGGAAATGGGTAGCCGGCTCAGCCGATCGTGACGATTTTAAAATAATTTCCGATAAAATAAATAATGTTTTGAAAAATAATAATCAGCAAATAGTAATAAATAGACTTATAGAAAGTAGGATTAATGATTTAGTTAATAGAACGAATTTTATAACAAACAAACAATTAAAACGAATGAGCAAATAAGAAAAGATATTTCAAAAATTTTAGGAAGAATAAAAATAAAAAAAGAAGAAATAATAAATGTAGATTATGCAGTTCCATGAGCCAAGACCGGAATAATTAATTCATATATCTTATCAGATGTAGAAATGAAAATAACGGAGGAATTTTTTGAAAAACAAAATATGATTTATACCAATTTAATTGAAGCCATTGAATATGACGAAATAAAAATAGCATGTAACGAATTTTTACTGATGTATATCATGAGTTTTCCAAGGACAAAAGAAGAAAATTGTAAAAGATTGATTGTAAAAGCTGTAAAAAAGCAAAATGAGATAATTACAACCCGATGGAAAACATAATAGTTGTAAGAATTCAATTTTTGAAGTAAAAAAATAATGTAAAACTGTAGAGGAAGTATCAATTTGTAATGAAAGAAACTTAAAAAATATTACAGGAAATAATTGCTTACCGAATTTACTTAACGGGGAACCTTCTGTCTGTACGATGACACATCCTCACCATACACCCCAAGTAGAAGAAATTAATCGAGGCATAGTTTTATTGAATTCCTTCAATGAAACAATCGATATAGATGAAAAATCAGTAAATTTAGAGGGCACGTTTCTTATAAAATTCCATAATTTCACTATTAAAGTCAATCAAAGAATCTATGCAAATGCTCCCTTCTTACCATTCTTCTGCCAGGAAAAATTTCAACAAATTTCGAGGAAATCCTCTCATTAAAAATGTTGAAAGAGATGCATGGGGTGAATTGAAAAGAAATACAATTTCTCGGAACTAAAAACTAACTAAATATTTTCAGCGTATCTAGAATCTTCCTACTATTTCTTATTTTAACAGTCCTTCGAATGATCATTAAAAGACGCATGAGGTCATTCAACGTTTCAACTGTCAATAGGATAGAAGTGTCCAAATATTTAAAGTTGCATCCAACAACCAAAGACCTTAGAGCAATCCAGTGAGGAGACTGAACCCTTTACAGGGGGAAGAGTTAACGATAAAAATATTTCCAGCGAAATAGACATATTTCGCTGCTAACTTCCTGCATGCGCAACTAAGTTGAACGCTGCAAATAAACCATTCTGGAATTGTTAAAAAGTGCTGACGCCATGTCTGCACTTCTTTTCGCAGTGCAAACGCCAAACATAATTCCCTAGTTGCCTGGGAAGCTTTTTAAGTTTCTTTCAATAAAACGTTAGTCGTAAAGTACCACTCACCGGGAACAGCCGTTCCCTTAACCTTCACCCCGACTGTATTTACATATGTAAATATTTGAATTTTTGAATTGCTGTGGATTTCACAATTTTGACCCGATTCTAAAGCTTTTTGGACTCAGTGGCTAACTTTTTGTTCTTCAACTAAAATTAGTATAAAAAATAAATTTTTTTTAATTTTTTTAGTTGTTTATACGTATTTTGTCGTTTTATGTACACATCTCGGCAGTATTTACATATGTAAATATGACGTATTTTACATGAATGGTGGAGGGAAGGTGTCTCGACAACTCCTCTCTTAGGGATGAGGCTTTGAACTCCGGAGGCAGGCAAGCTTTGTTTTTTTTCATTGTTCCGACCAATGATATCTTCCAACTTGCTAGTGTGTCCGCAAGAGCAATGGATGTGAAGAAATTATCACACGTTACATTGCGACCCAAATTTCTGTAATATATAATTAAATCCTTTACAACTCTTTCCCCTTGATTTACTTCCCGTACGTTGTTGGCCTTTCCGGTATATATTTGAGCTGTTAGAGGGTAATATGTTTGAGAGTCACATATCCACCATAGTTTTATACCATATTTAGCTGGTTTGGAGGGCATGTACTGTGTAAACTTAGTGCGACCTCGAAAGTATAAAGCTGCTCATCAATTGTAAGATTCTCCCGTGGTCTGTAACTGGCTCGCAAATTGGTATTAAGCATATTAAAAATCTCCGAAATTGGAGCTGCTTTATCTGCTTGCATTCTGTTTTCTCTGGTATTTTCTTGGTCAAAACGTATAAAACGTAATATTTCTGAAAATCTTTTTAAAGACATTGTGGCTCTATACAGCGGATTGGCATTAGTTTTCCAGAGCATGGTTAAGTCCTCCGAGCTTGAATTATGACTCCCCATTACGAGCAAAATACCAAAAAAGGCACACAGTTCTTCCTCATCTATATCATTCCAGGTATATTTTCTAATATTTTACGAAATTATTCATATATATTTAGGTAGAGAAGTTCTACAAGAAATGCATACTTACTGACTGGTTTTACTTGTTGAAGCTTTTTCGCTCTCCAGCTTCTGATACACAGCTTTGCCTTTCCTGTTAGTATTACGACAGATGATCGATTGTATAGTCGGATGCATTAGCAAAGAAAAAGTATCAACTTCACTTAAATTCTTTGTACCAGGGCTTGGGCCAACCAAGCGAGCTTCACAAAAAGTATTTTGTTTGCTCATTCGCTGCATCCCGTGGGGCGATTTGCTCCATTTCGTACCATCTTTTCCCACGTAAAATTGTTCACTTTGGCCTTCGCCTTGCTGTTCATTGACTTCAATTTCTTCGCCATTGCCTTCATCCTCGGAGCTCAGCTCGATATCTGAGTCGCCTCCGTGCCCAACCTCAATTGGAAATGTATTTAACTCCACGTCAGAATCAATGTCATTACTCAAAACATTCTCTGGAAATGTGTAGCCTGTCGCATGATATGAGGGAGAAATATTTTGAGGAATTATTTCAAAACTTGGAATCTGATGACGATGATGGGACACCCGAAATTACTTTAGGTGAACCCGAAGTCAAGGGCATGATATGAGGGAGAAATATTTTGAGGAATTATTTCAAAACTTGGAATCTGATGACGATGATGGGACACCCGAAATTACTTTAGGTGAACCCGAAGTCAAGGGTTCACCTAAAGTAATTTCGGGTGTCCCATCATCGTCATCAGATTCCAAGTTTTGAAATAATTCCTCAAAATATTTCTCCCTCATATCATGCGACAGGCTAGATATAAAGTTATGAAAATTTTAAAAACAAGTCGCCATATAAGTGAAAAAGCAGAAGTAAGTTCTTACCGAGCCACTGCTGCGGAGCTCAAAACTTTGAAATCTTTCACTTGGTTTTCCATTTTGACATAAAAAAAAACTAACCGTATTGCAACTTCTATTATTTACGACTCGCGTCTCTTGAAATTCAACAAGAACTAAAACTTCATTACTGAATGTAAATCGCAATACATACATATTTCCTGGAAAAATTGAGCATGCTTGTTTCGGGGAAATATAATTGCAATGCCTACTTGATCAGTAAATTTGAAGTTTTGAAATAAATTTGAAGCTAACTAGATACTTATCTAACGTACGCAAGCTGCAAATACTTAGTATATTTACATATGTAAATACAGTCGGGTTATGAAGTGTAAAATTGCCGCCGCGGTGAAGGTTAAAATCGTGTAATAACTCGTTTATTAATTTGTAATATTTGTTTATTAATTAATAAATAATTAAAATCGTGTAATAACTCGTTTATTAATTTATAACTAAATAACTTGTATTTAGATGTAGATACAGGTAAGTTTCTTTAGATGGATTTACACTTGCTGACATTTTAGTTATTTATGATTGCACGTACAAATGTATATGTATATGTACATATGTATATGTATGAATGTGCATCAGTGAGTATCCTCATCACCGTTGGTCTCCTTGGCGTGGGGATGAGGCTTAAGTGGTGGCATGGTTGCTCCTCGCGGATTTCCATGACACCACGATCTAAGAGGGAAGCTCCAAATATGAATCAATGTAGCACTCGAACTTGCACGGCTTCTTATGGGGAGAGTACCGCACCAACATCTCTCAATTTCCGCATACCCTGCACCCCTCCTAATATCTCCCAGTTCTCCTTCCTCCCTAGTCAATCCTCCCCCTAAGCCAGGGTGTTAAGCGTCACCGTGCCCATTGGTCGGTTTGCAGCCAGGGGGTCTAAACTCCGGCTGTATTCTAACGGCGCCTCCCTGACACCGGGCCTTCTCAGGGAGTATGTTTGGCCTTACCGCGGCAAGGGGCGCTGTCGTGGTGTACCCCCCCTTTTCCCCCTTATACTTTTCAGACCACTGCGCTTGTCTCGTCGAGCAGGTGGTCGTACGACCAAGATGAACACAAATAAACTAAAAACACAAAAAACTTGTCTTCCCCATCTCGGGGTAAGACTATGCAGGCGCGAGCGCCTAGCATAAAAACTTCTTCTTCCCCATCTCGGGGCAAGAATGCGCAGGCGCAAGCGCCTAATGCGCCGCTTCGCTCCGATAGGGGCTCTTCCGGGCTGGAGGTGGGTGTTGCACGCCGGCCCGCGACTATGGGTTTTATGGGGGGCCTAGCACCAGCAAAGCTGCGGGGATTGTGCTGGAGACGGAAGATCGTTCCGTGGCGGTAGGCACTAGGGGCCCGCCAAACACCGGCGTGGCTGCGAAGCCTAATCTTGCGAAGGCAGGGGTCTCACGGCCTGGCCCGAGCGGATTAAGGCGGCAAGCAGCTACACACGATAATGTGGAGGGCGTGGCAGCGATGGAAACTACGAGCCACGCCCCTCTGAAGTTTGAGTCGGAGCGGCTCAAATTCGCTGACAAGCGAAAGGCCGTGAAGACGCTAAGGAGATACGACGGGGTCCCGTTGGATACGCTGCCCCAGAGCGCGAAGGAAGCGGTGGAAAGGGCGAAAGCCCTGCTGCCTAACTTCCGGGTCACTGGGGCTTCAGTGGAAAACCGGGTGCCTTCGTCTAAACGACAGAGATCGGCGGAGGATCAAACTCCGGCGACGAAAAGAATCCGGCCGCACTCCTGGGTGGGCAGGCCTAGCTTTGCCGAGGTTGCGAAGGACAGTTTCCTTATTGGGGTCCTGGACCGAGGCAGCGAGCTCGGGTCCTTACCAAAGGACCAGTGGAGGTGGCTGAAGGCAGCTCTGGCGAACGTCATCTTTGACGTTCTGCTGGAAAACCCCGGAATCCCCCCGGCCTGTAAGGACGCTGGCTGGTACCAGGCCCATATTAAGGTGGTAGCCTGTGAGGACCAGAGATCGGTGGCGCTGTATAAGGCCGCCGTTGCAAAGGTGGGCCCTGTCTACCCAGGGGCTAAGTTGGAGGTGGTGGACAGGAAGGACATTCCAGTCAGACCACGGGCGAGGGTATGGGTTCCGGTGACACCATCGGCACCGGAAAGCATCCTTAAGATGCTCCAGGTGATGAACCCATCCCTCCCGACAAGTGATTGGAGGGTCGTCCGTGTCGAGGACGCGGAAGGCCCTTCCAGACAAGTGGTATTGTCCCTTAATAAGGAGTCTATTGGGCTTCTGGAGAAGAGGCAAGGCCGCGTTTCGTATGGCCTCGATGAGGTCATTATCAAAGTGTACCGCGGGGACGCTCAGCGTGCCTCTGGGTCGGGTGAAGCAATGGACGTTGAGGCACCCGAACCGGAGCCGGAACCGGAACTCTCCGACGCTGAAGGCAGTGTCTCCTCCCAGACGAACCTTGCACCAACAATGCATAGGATGTTTGCGGAGGAGGAGTTGCTTCTCAGTGACGGGGAGGGTGAGAGGAGGAAGCGGCTGTCTCGCATGAGGGTGCTGCAAATAAACCTCCATCATTCTAAAGCAGCTTCAGCTGCTCTCCTGGGTCGCCTAAGCAAAGGCGACATTACGGTGGTACTCATTCAGGAACCTTGGGTGTGCAACTCAAGGGTATGTGGGTTGAGTGCCACCGGTTTTAAGCTCTTCGTGGAGCGTGGTAAAGGTAAAATTAGAGCCTGTATTCTGGCTAAAGCAGATTTAAATATCTTTCTTCTACCTAATTACAGTGATGGCGACGTCACGGCAATTCTCGCGGAGATAGGGGGTATGTCGATTGTGCTGGCATCGGCCTACATGGCGCACGAAGCCGAATACCCTCCTCCCTCTATGGTTCGGAACTTGATATCCAGGTATGAGAGCGGACACATGTTGGTCGGCAGCGACGCTAATGCTCACCATGTCAACTGGGGGAGCACGGACATTAATGATCGAGGTGAGTTACTTTTCAACTACCTTCTAACTACTAACCTACTTATATGCAACAAAGGTAGGGATCCCACCTTCATTACTAGGAATCGTAAAGAAGTTTTAGATATAACTCTATGTAGTGTTAATCTATGTGAACTGATCGAGAGTTGGCGGGTTTTAGACGAACACTCCTTCTCTGATCATTGTTATATTGAAATCGTATTGAACTTTTCTTTTACTAGCCCAAAAGTGCGCAAAAACCTAAAAAACACGGATTGGCGCTCTTATAAAAGGTTATTTGAGGATAGGCTGACCAGCGAACCTCTTATTGAACCTAACTGCATCGGGGATCTAGAGAACATGGTGAACGTTTTTACGATGACCTGCTCAAATGCCCTAGATCAGGCTTGCACTGAATCTAAACAATGGGGCAAACGTAACCCCCATTGGTGGTCACGTGAGTTGGACTCGCTACGCAAATCTTGTAGGAAAAATTTCAACAAAGCCAAAAGACTTAATCTCGAACTGGTATGGCAGGAGTACAAAAAGTCTCTCCAGACCTATAAAAAAGCTTTAAGGGCGGCAAAGAGATCTTCGTGGAGAAACTTCTGCGGCGGCATCGAGGGTGTTTCCGAGACAGCCAGGCTAAGGAAGGTTCTCTCAGGATCCTCTAACCCGATAGGTTTCTTGCAGAGGCAAGACGGTTCCTGGACCTCTTCGGGAAAGGAAACCCTTGAACTGCTACTAGATACTCACTTCCCTGGGAACACAACTGCGGAGGAAAGAACTCCTCCGTTTATTTCTTCCAACCCCGTCAGCATACCGGTTTCGGAAGAAAAGGTTAAATGGGCTATCCAAAGCTTTAAGCCATACAAATCTGCAAGGCCGGATGGGATAATACCTGCTCAGCTAATTAAGACACTGGAGGTGTCTGCAAAATGGCTCTCTACTATTTTCAGAGCCTGTTTCAAACTTAATCATATACCGTTGGCATGGAGAAATGTCACGGCTGTTTTTATTCCTAAAGCTGGTAAGGCCTCATATACTAATCCAAAGGATCTTAGGCCTATCAGTCTATCATCATTTGCTCTTAAGGCACTTGAAAGGATTGTTAGTTGCCACCTGTCCGATACCATCGACAGTCGACTACTGTCTAATGACCAGCATGCCTACCGCAAAGGCAAATCTACTGAGACTGCACTCCATAGCTTGGTCGGCTATATTGAGAAGTCTCTCAGTGCCAAGGAGTTCTGTCTTGTAGCCTTCCTGGACATTGAAGGCGCCTTCAATAATGTGCTTCCAGAAGCCATAACTGGCGCCGTTAGGGATCTAGGAGCTGAATGCTCACTGGTTGAGTTTATAGGCCAGCTACTCAGTTGCAGAGTAGTAAGGGCTAAGCTGGGTGCGAGCGAATTGTCGCGGCACGTGTCGAGGGGGACGCCACAAGGAGGTGTCCTATCCCCACTTCTGTGGAACCTCACCGTTAATACGCTACTGCGAGATACGGTATGGGGTGGCGCAAAAGTTGTAGCGTACGCTGATGACGTCGCGATCGCACTCAGGGGAAAGTTTCCGCAGACACTATGCGAGCTGATGCAACGAGCGCTTCGGGAGGTATCCAAGTGGTCCACCCGCTGCGGGCTCAGGGTCAGCTCAAGTAAAGTGGAACTCGTACTTTTCACGAGAAGGTATAAAGTGCCTTCGGTGACCCCACCGGTACTAAATGGTACCCGGTTAAGTATTTCTACAAGTGCCAAATTTTTAGGCGTTGTTTTGGATAGGAAGCTGAACTGGAAAGAGAACCTGGTTCAACGTCATGAAAAGGCTTCCATAGCCCTCTACACTTGTAAGAGAGCCATAGGCAGGAAGTGGGGTCTTAATCCCCAGATCTGTCGGTGGATTTTCACAGCGGTCGTCAGACCTATTCTCCTATATGGGGTGATCGTATGGTGGCCTGCTTTAGACAAAGAGGTGAACCTCAGATTACTCACCAAGGTGCAAAGATCTAGTATGATCTGCATAAGCGGGGCGCTCAGAACCACGCCAAATGAGGCTTTGAATGCCATTTTAGACCTCCTTCCTTTAGATTTGGTCGGACAACAGACGGCAGCGATGACTGCTTTGAGACTAAGAGAGACATCCCAGTGCACAGTGGATCCGCTTGTATGGAACAGCGGCCAAAAATACTTTTCTTGACATAGCGGGTTGAAATTCTTTCCAAAAATAAAGATAAGAAATAATAAAAAAATTTGACAAATCAAACGACTATATCCAATAGCTCCCATAGGAATGATCGAAACAAACTTAATAATTTTTTTTTTTTTTAAATAAAATTGAAATTATTTTATTTTATCTACATTGCAGTTATATTTTTAGAAAAATGTTGTTTTACATATACATACATACATATCATCAAAAATCCAATATAAAAAAACAATAAAAGAAAAATTAAGGAAACAAAAATTATATAGAATCATCTAGTAATTCATAAACAGATTTCAACAAAGTCGACTTGTCTTTTTTTGGAAGTTGTCTCAGTCCTGTTATAAAGGGATCTGAGCGCAACAATAGTGTATTAATGACATCTGTGTTTGTTAAAGTACGTGACACTTTCCGACTGTGCTGAAGTCTACATTTTTTTATTTCCTTGTTATTGGACTCTGCAGCTTCCTCCGAAAGCTCTCCAATCGGCACTAATGCATGCTCTATCACAGCAGAACCATGTATTAAAACTTTGTGAACGGTTGCCGGCAAATACTTAGTACCATGGATATGCAGTTATCAGATCTTTAGCTGTATCCAGCGCGTAGAGTTTAAATTTCTCCGCATTAATTTTATACCCCGATACCATGGCTTGCAATAATGTTGCACACCTATTAATCAAACATTCATCAATTCCTGTGATTTCGGAACTCAAGGCTGCATTAGAAAAGAATTTTCTTGCGATATTTCCATCGTTGGACGATCCTCTACCTCCATCTCTAGGTTTGTCCACTATTATACCCATTTTTTCGCGAAATTCCGTCTGAATTTTGTTTTTCTCTCCAATACTTTACTTTTCTTCTCTGTGTCTCTTACTTGCCACATTTTATTTATTTATTTATTTATTTATTTAATCTACCAGGCTTAGCCCTCACAGATCAGATCACATATTATTATTAATTCAGTAGTAATAAGTTACAATAAGTTATTACAAATACACTCCAATAATCTAGTCTTAAAGCAATATCTACTTAAATCAAAATCAGCAATAGTACTAATTGAGTTACATAAAAGCGTAAATTTATGAATTGGTTCGTTTCCACCATAATTCGTTCTATGCGCTTGACAATAGAAAACATAACGTCCTCTTAGCGACCTTCCCGGTACGTGAAAAGGCAATAGTGCCAGAAGCTCTGGAGAGTCAATTTTGCCATCACAAATATCTTTTATAAAGAGGATACCATTCATCCTTCTTCTACTCGCAAGATTAGTTAGGTTAAGTATCCTACATCTTAGCTCATAAGAGGGCATAGCGTCAAACGGGTAAAAGCGCCGAAGAGCGAACCTTGTAAAACGCCGCTGAACACTTTCTACCCTGTTTGAGTGCGTGTCAAAATTGGAATCCCATGTAATACAGGCATACTCCAATATTGATCTTACCAGGCTAGTAAAGAGGCTTTTTAGCGTAAGTGGATCGCAAAAATCTTTGGAATTGCGTTTAATAAAGCCAAGTTTAGAGTTCGCTGACGAGATCACATATTCTCTATGGAAGTCAAATTTTAATTTGGAATCAAGGTAAATTCCTAGGTCCTTCACTAGGGCAGAGCGATTAAAAGAGTCAGTGCCATTAAAGGTATAGTTGTAAGAAATACCACACTTGTTCCGTGAAAAAGAGATAATATTGCACTTCGAGAAGTTTAATTTTAAGCCGTTTCGATCACACCAAGACACTAACGAAAGAATATCTAGCTGCAAATTATGACAATCGCGAGAATCACTTATTCCGCAAAAAAGCTTTATGTCATCTGCATACATTAAGTAACTGCAAAACCTTAACTCGTTTTGAAGGTCATTAACGAAAATTGAGAAAAGCAACGGGCCGAGATGGCTGCCCTGAGGAACGCCAGATGTAGCTGTAATAGTTTTAGAGCAGCTATTACCGATCTTAACCAATAGTTTCCGATTTCTTAGGTAGGATTCCAACCATTTAAGAGCGTTCGAATGGACTCCAAGAGAATGCAATTTAGCAAGAAGCAAGGAATGGCTCAAACTATCAAATGCTTTTACAAAATCAGTGTACAGTGCGTCAACTTGCATGCCTTCCTCGATAATGTTAATAACAAAGTTAGTAAATATTGCTAGGTTCGTAGAAGTAGATCTACCCGGAAAGAACCCATGTTGTTGTGTAACAATATGGCCCCTAAAAGCATTAAACATCTGCGCATTGACCAGTTTATCCAAAACTTTAGGTATGATTGAAAGCTTTACAATAGGACGATAGTTTTTGACCAAGTTTCTCAGCCCGGATTTGTAAATTGGAGATATGAAAGCCGACTTCCACTCTTCCAGAACAACTCCCATTTCAAAAGACTTATTAAACATTATTGTAAGCGGTATATAGAGAGAGGAAGCACAATTTTTCAGAAATGAGCTCGGCAGTAGGTCATATCGCGCGCCTATCGAACCATCGAGCGACGCAAGGGCTTCGTAAACTTGATCTTCACTGACCTCAAATTGATTGATATCAACGATTTGACGCAAAGATGGATAAGTGGTTGAAGTCGCCTCATTATCAAAGCTACTAAAAACCGAACCGAAAAAATTAGCAAAAAGCTCGCAGACCATCTGAGGAGAGGAGGCAACAGAGTTGTTGAACTCAACGGACTTCGGAATTCCATTAGTCTTTCGCTTTGAATTATAAAAAGCCCAAAACGACTTAGGGTTATCTTTAATATCAGCTTCCAATGAATTAATATATTTTTTGTAAAGGAAATTGGAAAGACATTCGTACTCACTACGACGCCTTACAAACAATTCTTTATCTCCATATGCATGAGTTCTTTTAAATTTTGCGTGGGCTTTGTTTCGTAAATTTTTTAGCTTCAATAGCCTTTTGTTGTACCATGGCAAATTGAAAGATCTTTTTCTTTCAGAAATCGGAACAAACGAGTTCAGGCCCGCTTCTATTAAACTTTTGAAATCCAAATACATGCTTGACAAGTTCGAGTTAGTCAACAGAACAGCCCAGTTTATGGTGTCAAAAAATTCATTAAGTGCATGGTAATTCGCTTTAGAGTAGTTGAAGAAGTAGTTCGTGGCTCCTTGTTCATTATCGAAATTAAAAAAAGAAAAATGAATGGTAATTGCTTTATGAAAGATCGACTCACGAGTTAAAGGCAAATCACATTTACATAATTTAAAAGCTGTATCATTATTTACAAAAACTAAATCTAGTATTCTATCGAGATCATTGGTTACATAGTTAATTTGAAATAAGCCAGATGAGTACAAATAATCACAGAGCGCAGATTCAGAAGGAGTCCTGACGTTAGATGGCGTACAAACATTGTCCTCAGTGTTAAATATCCATTGGATATCACCTACATTAAAGTCTCCGATAATGCAAGGAGTTTGAAAAGATTGAAGGGAGTCAATGAGAGAGCCTATATTATCTATATGCAATCTGTAAATTTCTAAGGGGCTTTTAGGTGGAACATAACTTATAACGAAACAGATTTCATTGACACAAGAGCCCGCTACTCCGCCAATGTTCACCGCTATGCACATCTGTTCAATATCGGTCCTGAATAAAGAAAGCTTTATCTCACGGCTTGCAAACGATGTTGATACAGCTGCCAGTTTTCCACCGCCTTTGGTCGAACCGGGTTCAAGTATCCGATCATTACGATAAACCACATATTGCCCGTCAAACAGCTCAGTAGATAGAAAATCAGAAGTCAGCCACGTTTCCACAAGTATTATTATGTCTAAGTCATGTGCTGCCGCTGATTGGTATAGAGAATTAGTTTTAGTACGCAGTCCCCCAGCGTTGTGGAAGTAAATCGAGAGCTCAGACTTAGACGTTTTAGTTACTGTGGTAGCAGCTATCGAGTTGCCAGGAATAGTTTCAATTAAGTTGGTCTGAAGCTCTATTATACTAGATGCTGTACTGTTAAGTAAGCTCTGCAATTCGACTTCCGCATGAGATTCGTCTACAAAAATATTGTCTGGGTATCTACTTTTTTTTGAATTTTGTATTTTTTGATAGCTTGGAAACAAATCAAAGGAAATTTTGCTGTTCACAAAATTTCTTATCAGCAAATACTGGTGTTTCGACATAGAGGTCTCCATTAAGAGTGAAATAACTTCAATGGGATCTGCTGGCAGAATCTTTTGATTGTGATGTTCATTGCGTAGAGCAGAAACAGCGGACTCATCTATTTCACTCAGTTGAGCTATACGACGTCGCTTAGTTCTCGTTGAAGAGTCAGCAAAATCCAGTTGAGGACGGCCACGATGAGTACTTTCCTCCATCTGCTGCGATTTACAATGCGTGCGTTTTAACAAAATCGATTCCTCTTTATTCAGCCAACCAGATTGGTATTGAAGAACTGAAGATTTTTTGCGTTTATAATTCTTCCAAAAAGTTGAAATTGTTTTACAGATGTTCTCAACTTTTTTCGACAGATCGCTCAACTCTGTAATGTAGCCGTTGTTTTGAATATTCCCCTGCACAACTGAAATCAATTTCCTCAGTTTTTCTGCTTTGGTTCCGTGTTCTGTGCACCATATATTAAAAATATGCAGGCGTGTAAACACACACTTATGGGAAGAACCTACATCAAAAATTATTCAAAGGAAACATAAACAAAATTTAGATATTTATTTATTAACAGTTTTGCAAAAATATGCACAGCTACAAAAGACGAAGACAGACCAACACAGCACAATAGACAAAAGGACAACTTAAACGGCCTTAGTATTTTTACGATTATACAGACATCTGCACATTTCTGCAGATAAGTTTAACACATTCAAACCTTAAAAGTAAGACAAACACAATGACATACAAACCAATTTCTGGATTTTCTTGAAACACAACTAAAACTTCAACTAAACATAAAAAAGACGTTCACAAAATACACAAAATAGATACTATCGATAAAATTAGTTTTTCATGAAATACTTTACAAGGATGTTAATTATTAACATCTCGATTTAAAGTTAATACCTTCAACTTCAAAATGCATTTTAAATAATCCAATTCCGAGCACTCTAGCAAACGTTTGATCTCTTTGAAGTTCGATTTTAATTTGACAAAATCACTCTGCGCGCAGCTGCGGTGCGAAAATGAACACGTGTTCACGCTTTCAATGCTGTTTTTAGAAAGTCCCGTTAGGTTTTCAGAAAAATGCGGTATGGTTTAAAGAAGATTGGACATTTAACAGACAATTGGTTTACATTTTGTTTCAATCATGTGTGGTTGATTTTTTTGATTTTTGGCCTCTGACGGATCCACTGTGCAGTGGCACCCTGAAAGCCAAGGGCACTCTAGTATTTTGAACAAGTTATGCTCTATTCCGAGCAGCACGGACCGGTGTGCTTGGACATCGGTAAATGAAAGTAACTTTACTACACGAATTCCAAGCAGGGAAGAGTGGAAACCTGAGTTTCACACTCCACCTGATAGCATTGTCATCTATACAGATGGCTCGAAACTCGATAATCAGGTAGGAGGGGGCGTTTTCTCGAAACCCTCTCCTGCAAATTTCCTTTAGGTTACCAGATCACTGCAGCGTCTTCCAGGCTGAGGTCTCAGCTATCATGGAAGCGGTGAAGAAGATAGGGACCGGGATTATAGGAAGAGACATCTTCATTTTTAGTGACAGCCAGGCTGCAATCAAAGCTCTGAGCTCTCTCACGTTTAACTCGAATATCGCGCTGGACTGCCGCCGATCTCTACAGGAGATGGCTAAACAGAATAGACTGTACCTCATTTGGGTCCCTGGTCACCGGGACATAGAGGGAAACTGCATGGCAGATAAACTTGCAAGACAAGGTGCGACCAAGCAGATTCTTCAGGATAAAGAACGCATTGGTATGCCGTTTGCCACTTGCAAACTGCTACTCAGAGATTTTACATATAAACAAGCTGACAATAGATGGAGGCAAAATACGGCCTGTCGAACCTCAAGGCAAACGTGGCCCAAATGGGATCGGAAACGGTCGCGCAGGGTTCTCTCTCCAAGAAGCGAAAACATTTCGAAGGTGATCGGGGCTCTAACAGGGCACTGTCTGATAGATAAACATGCTGAACGGTTGGGGGTGCCGTTCCGAAGATGCTGTAGGAGCTGCAAGAATGACGAGGAGGAAACGATCTTGCATTTACTGTGTAAGTGTCCTCCACTGTGTAAAAGAAGAATGCAATATCTGGGATCACCGTTTCTTGGTAACCTTAGTAAGGTTTCAAGCACCGAGGTAAATTGTCTGTTGTAGTTCATCAATGAGGCAAACTGATTTAGTAAGGGGTAATTTATCCTTTTGGGATGGTACAAAACTTTTCTTTGTGGTAACACAATGGGTCTAATACTGGCCTAAGTGAGCCGCTGCAGGCGGCTGCCACTCCAACCTAACCTAACCTATCAGTGAGTAGGTATGTATATATGTATATGTACATGCGTATATAAAATAAGTATATTTCCTATACACATACATATATACATATCGGGCCCGTGCGCACGGGGGGGTTTTCGGGGTTCAACCCCGCTCCAAGGGATTTTACCGACAGAATTTTCTATAAGAACTGCTTTTCGGGTTTTACAAAAAAGGAATTGATTAAAAGAAGAGAATGCGCTGTAGAGAGATTCAGAGAAATCTTTGAAAATGTGAGAAAAAATTAGCGAAGAACATGACTTTGAGTTGTGGAAGCCAAGACTTGCTTCGAAACAATCGCAGCGCTACAACGCACCAGCTGATTCAGTCGAAGATTACTATCGAATCACCATTTACATACCTTATCCCGATACTTTTATCACAAATTTACAAGATCGATTTTTGGATCATCGGAATATTGTATCGAATTTCGGCTGCCTATTCTCAAACAAGATAAAAAGTTTTGATGAAAACTCAGGTGTTGAATTGTTCAAATCATACTGTGCGATTCTGCACGACAATCCCAGTGAAATATGGATTGCTGAAGTTCAACTTTGGCGACCATTCCCTTGAAGCATTTGAAATTTGCAAATCATCAAATTCGAATGTTCGAATAATGGTAGCTTTGCCCGTAACTACGGCGACGAATGAACGCTCCTTTTCAACGTTACGTCGTCTGAAGACGTATCTTCGATCAAATATGACTGAAGATCGGCTAAACGGTTTAGCTTCCCTGAATTTACATCGGGATGTCAAGATTGATGTTCAAAGGGTTTTGGATGAATTTTTTTCGGTACCTCGAAGAGTCCGTTTGTTCACTGAAAGCCAATAACTATGGTATTATTCGCTATTTTTCTTTTGACTCAACGGTTAATAAATATGCAATTTTTCACTATTGAAAGTCTTTCATTATTTGTTTTCCGTTACTATTATAATTTTAATTGGCAAATATCATAAATTGTATTCACAAAGCAAGACTTTTCGATAACGAATGCTTTATACAATCAATGTTCATCTTCAGTTTCAATTTTGCAAACACCATGTCAAAAGAATTCGTTATCAAAAATCATAATATTCTCTGAGCATCCAAAAGTTCAAAAAAAAAAAAACTTAACATTTAACAGAAATCATATTCTGTTAAGCAAATTTTGTCTTCGCTCAGATCTGGTAACTTCCGACTCTCGGATTTCCCCAGCCCCCCTTGCAATCAATGGTGAATTAAGCCAAAAAATATTAATGGATTTTGACAATTCACACCGTTATCCTAACTTAGAGCTTCTCTGTCTGGCTCTGGTAGTATCACACATGGATGGCGCAAATGTAACGGCTAACATACAGTTAGAGCTAGTATCATACACAGATGCTGCATATGGAACGGCTTCTGCTAATATTCTAGCCTTCTTTACATCGCACACCTTATCCGCACTAAAGAAATGACCTTCGCATATATGTAAGTTCTTTTGAATCACACATTCGAACCTCTTGAAATCTAAACTAAACCAGTCCATTTCCACGTTTCACTTTTTTTTGCATAAAGCACACGTTCCCATTTTTTGTTACATTTTTTAACAGCTTTCGATGTAATAATAATTCAAAACCTTCACACAAATCTTGATTTTCAATCGCATAAATATAAATTCAAAATATAAACAAACAAGACAGGCAAATTGCGAAAGAAGAACAAGGAATCGGCTGATTGGATAACACCACCTTTTGAGTCCGCTTTGAATAAAGCCAGGATGATAGCAATATAACCAAGGTGAATCCGCTGTGTATTTTGTTTATGTAATTTTGAGTGATATGTTAAAATATGAATTCGTGCCCGTATTTTATTTGTGTAAACTTTATATAAATACGCGCTGGGCCAAACATTGACTTTGTTACATTTTGAACTAATTATATAATCAATTATTTTGGACTACAAATTAATGTTTTCTTTTGACGGTTCTTTCAGATAAGTTCAATTACTTAAATTTGGAAATAGTTTTAATTTTACGCTTGAAATGTAAGTACATAACTTTAATTTTGACTGAAAAAATAAAAAAAGCATAAGCAAAACCTGTTGTTGCTGCTATTATAATAACTATTTGTCGAAAGATGAAACTTTTATTAAATATTACTTTTACTTTTAAGTTGAAATGTATTTCAATTTAAATTTGACTGACATATTTAAAAAAACACATATAAATAAAACATATTACCTAAACAGCGAATATTATTGATACATACTATTTAAATTAACTGTGTAAAATTGTCATAAAGTTCGCTATGAAATGTATGCCCAGAGAGTTAATTATTAGTGAATAAATAGCGTAAGGTATTCAAATTTATCAATTATATAATTTATTCATTGAATTTTTTAAATAATGTGGTTTATAATATATTTATTATACAATTCATTCTTTGGACACATAAGTACAGCACAGGCTATTGATCACGAACTCGCTTCTCATTCATTATTTGAAGTGAGCTGACACAATTGCGCTATGAAATGCCGCGTACTGCTTTACACCCAAATATTTGAGGAACGAATAGACTAATTTGTAATTTAATACTTACATATGTACTCGTCGTCCTCTTTCATTTGATATACATTTCAACTCAATAGCTACTTTAATTTAGAAAAGCTTATTTTGCCAGTCAGCCGCAAACACGTGAAACTAATATAAGCGTTACATTGTAATATGTGAGTTCCAGAGCCTCTCATAAAATAATTTTGATTTGAGTATTTTCGTAGCTCTCCAGCCGCATTAGTCCGAATATACAGGATTTTAGATTCTTGAAATGACACTCGCCGTTTGAATTTTAAGACAAAAATATTTTATTATGGCTCAGCACCGTATTTTACGAGGGTTGCCTTTTATATTTTGCGCCTTCGTAACACTACATGTGATTAGCTGTAATTAGATATTTTTATCGTAAAGTTTGGTATTTTTTGGCATAAACTTGCATAAAACGTTTTTACTTACGAGTTTTATTTGTGTTTATTTATAGTGAGTTTAAAAATTCATATTGCCTAAAAATGGAATCAACCCGTGAACATTTTCGTGCGATGATTTACTACGATTTTCGACGTAGATTATCGAGACAGGAGTGCATCAATCAACTTACTTCTACTTTTGGTGCTGAATCACCACACTTAGCCACTGTGAAACGATGGTACAACGGGTTCCTACGTAACCGCCAATCTTTGCAGGACGAATTTAGTGGGACCAGCATACATTCAATATTGCATGAACATTTGGTCGTAAAGAAGATTTGTCCTTGTTGGACACCGCATAATTTGACAATTGCCCAAAAAAGGACTCGTGTCGATTGGTGTAAAGAAATGTTGAAGAAATTTAGCCGCGGTGGATCAAAGCACGTCTATGACATCGTAACAGGTGACGAATCTTGGATCGATGTATATGAGCCGGAAACAAAGCAGCAATCGACTGTATGGGTGTTCCAAGACGAGCCTAATCCAACAAAAGTTGTTCGCGCAAGAAGCACCTCAAAGCAAATGGCCGCCTGTTTTTTCGGAAAATCTGTTCCACAGGATAAACTCAAAACGCCCAATTCTGAGAGGTATACAACCATTTGTTTTCCTAAAGTTTTTGGAGAATTAAGGAAAGCCAACCGCCGAAGACAAATCATTCTTCACCAAGGCAATGCGAGCTCTCACGTATCGATTCACACAAAAGAGTTTTTGAGGACTCAAAAGGTCGAATTGATGGGTCATCCGCCTTACAGCCCTGATTTGGCACCTAATGATTTCTTTTTATTCCCGAACATCAAAAAAAAAAAGAAGCGAGGTCAACGTTTTTCAACGCCTGAAGCACCTGTAGAAGCCTTCAAATAGCTCGTTTTAGAGGTATCCTCTTCTGAGTGACAAAAGTGCTTTGAAAATTGGTTCAAGCGAAAGCAGATGCAGAATATTTTGAAAAACAATAAAACTGTTTTCCTTAATATTTGACTGTATTTTCATTATTAGGCGCAAAATATAAAAGGCGACCCTCGTACATGCTAAAGATCTATAATCGTATTCCTATGAGCAACCATTCAAATCATTCGGCAATCCCTATGTTCCCTACTTCTATATTTATGACGTACCAATGCTTACTCGCTATTTCCACCCACATACGTTGGTGAACCTGATCTTCCGCTTGTAATTATGTTACACACGATTGCCTCAACAAACACGCCGACTCAGTAATTTGCACTCCATTTGCTTAGGTAGTCAGGCACACTACATGTTACCTCTTAAGAATAATCGAATTTAATTGCAACTTCTTAAAATACAGATTTATTTATATTGTATTGTAATGTATTTGTATGTTTTTTGTCAATCATTCAAAATAAATTTATCCTATTACATTATATACAGAAGTACACATTTCCTTCTATATATTTCTGTATGATACTATTTATTTATTTATATGAAATATAGCTATTAATAATTATATTGCAAAATTAAAGGCACTAGCTGCTAAGGCTATCGGTCTGAATATATTCAAATGATCTTAATAAAATGCTTATAAACTATTATTAGAACAATATATCGATGAATGTTGTCAAATTAGACAGTTTATTCTTGTTAGATAATACCCATAATACGGTTTATAACTCATTGTGTATGATACAACTCAACTCAATTACTTTTTTGTATTACGATTTATAACCAATTTTAGTTGTCTTCGTTAAGTAGCATCACCAAAAAATTCTTTAGAGCATGGTTTTAGGCGCGGCATTTAAGCCACCTGAAGGGAGAAAAGTTGGCACATATGTACATACATATGCATATCGCAAAGTTCCCATTTGCACACATTTTGAAGGCAGCGAAGCAGAACGGATAACGAACAACATAACACACCCGTTACAATAAAATTTCCACTTATTTAAACACCAATACTTTACTTACGAGTACAATAAATTAACTCAAAATTAAAAGTATGATACAAATATCTACGAGGTAAAACCGCTGAGAGCCAATCTGAATATCTTTGAAGTTTGCTAACAATATAAACAAAAATGTCAAACTCACATTCTCACACATCCAGTTACATGCATCGTCTGAAACAGAAACAAATTTGAATATCTTCAATAGTTTACTGTTCATTTTACTTTTGTTTGACGTTACTTTGCTCGCAATAATAACACTTTAGAATGGGATTATGAACTTCAAAAAAAAAAACATCCTGGCCTACGAATTGAGCGAACGGTTCTACCTTATAAATATTTGTATCATGATTAAAAGCGTTGCTCTTAAACAGTGAATGTGTAATTCATTATTACATCTATAATAATAATAATTTGGCGTTTACACCATATAGATTGGTGTTTTGCCGAACTTCTCCTATAATTTAAAACATAAACGAATTTGGCAATTACAACACAATCATTAGTTTAGTTGTGATCCGTAATATGGGCATGCAGTCAAAGACGCGGATAATGTTGTCTGCTTATGCTTCTTTTAAGAGCTTAGATAGTTTTTCCTTTCCGAATATGTGTTTCTTCGCCTTTTCAAAGTTTGGACAGTTATTCGAAGATATGAAATGTTGATAATGGGCAATTACATGTAGGGCAATTGAGCTCTCATCGAGTAGATGTTTGTGAGTACTCTTCGTATGTGCTGGTCGAAGACGTCTACAAATTTTTTTCTTGGATGGAAGAGAACTTGGTGGGAAGGGGTTTGAACGGGTTGTATTGATAAATTTGTAGGAATGTAGGTACGATACCCATTTATTATCTGTATATCTTTTGGCGGCTGCTTGTATTAATTTTAAAAAGCCAGCTTTCGGTGTAGTATTGAATGCAAGACAAATCGCGTTGAACGCATTATTAGCAGTTTTGTAAGTGTTTTCATTTCCTCTAATACATTATCTTAATTTTGTTAATGTGTTGATGTAGTTGGGTTTTAATTTTTCCAATTAATGGCTAATTGTTTGTATGCTAAGTTTTGCGTCGCACTAAAAGAGCTGCGACATAGCGAGACTAATTACTAACACTCGGCTGTGAAAAGAGAGCAATACGGAGGAATAATTCAATTTTTTACAAGTAGTAGTACAATTATTCTTCTGTCAGTAAATAAAAAGCTTCAACCATTACCTTTCCATTGGATTTGTTTTGCGATGCACGATTTTAGGTAGATTACACTACTCGACAAAAAAAATCTCCAAGAATAAAATAGGCCTTTCCTAAAGTGAAATTTTCTCCTGATTCCGAATATGACTTTCATTTTCTTGTGGCAGATCTAGTTTCCGAGATATCGGCGAAAATATGAAAATTCCCATTTTTGCAGAACACTACTTCATATAGGTACGGCAAAAATTTGTATTTTTCATTTTTTCGTTTTAAACTGTTGAATTATGCATTATACTAATTCCCATAAAAATGTCTTGCCTTCACCTCCCTCAAGTATCTTCAGTAGTTTGGCCACTATGCCAAAAAACGTTCAAAAAATGTTGAAAAAAAAAACGAAATTTTTTACACAATTTCAGATTTAACCACTTTAAAATCGGAAAAATTCTATTGACGAAAAAAAGTTAGCCCTCCTATGTTGTAGGTAATTTAACTACGAAAATTTTAAGCATACCAGCACAACAATCGGACGTGCCATTGAAACTATAGCCCCGTTAACTTGCAAGCGTCTATCCTACAATTTTTTTATAGAGAAAATTTTTATTCAAACTAGGTTTTTATTTTTTTATAACGTTTTATTATAGACATATGTTTGCACGTTAAACTGTATTCAATTGAGTAATATGAGTATAAATCAGCAATTCAGTAAAAAACAACAACGACAACAACATTAAATACATACATATCTACATCTAAAAAAGTCAAATTGAGCGATTTTACCGTGGTGGTCAATAGTGAGGGACGTGGGTACTTCTAACTACCCGTTTATAATTTTCTGGGTTTGTCTCCCGTATTATTGTCCAGCAATAATCTCCCATCATTTCTTCATTCCAAAAACCTTGGTAACGCTTTTCAAAAATCATGAGGTCTTGGTGAAACCTTTCACCCTGTTCATCACTTTCAGCACCTAGGTTTGCGGGAAAATTATCCAAATGTGAATGCAAAAAATGCATTTTGAGGGACATGTTGCATTTCATAGCACTGTAGTTTTTCAACAAGGCTTTGACCATCTCTCTATAGTTGGGATCTTTGTTGTTGCCAAGAAACCCACTAACGACTTGCTTAAAGCTGTCCCAAGCCGCTGCTTCTACTGATGATAAATGATTCGCAAAATTTTCGTCTTTCAGCAACTTTCTAAGTTGCGGACCAACAAATATACCTTCTTTTAATTTGGCTTGAGTTATTTTAGGGAAAAATTTCGTTAGGTACTGGAAGGATGGCGCGTCTTATTTAAAGCCTTTACAAAATTTTTCATTAATCCTAATTTGATGTGAAGTGCTGGCAAAATAACTCGTTCGGGATTTACTAAAGGCGGGTTTGCGATATTGAAGGCACGGCTGTCCCAAAGACAGAGAAAACAGCAATATTTAGTGAAACCTCCTTGAAGTCCGAGAACTATAGCTACAACCTAGGATGTATTTCATATACTATTTATTTTAAACTGTACCACCGAAACTGCTTACCTTTAAGTCCGCACAAATTTTCCAATTAAATTATTTATATTGAATGAGCTCAAGTAAATTTGATATGCTTAAATAAGTTTCTTTAGTATTCTCAGAATGTGCCACTGGTATTGACGGTAACGAATTTCCTTTATGGAGTAATGCTGCTTTTAAACTATGCTTTGAACTGTCTATAAACAAGCGCCAATCATCCACTTTATTTTCTAATTTTAGTGCTTCAAATAAACCTTGAACATCATTGCAGTAGCAAATATTTTCACTTTTAGTAAAAAAAGAAGAGAAAGTCTTGTGTCTATTTCGAAATTTGGAAGTACTTGTCGAAGGGCCCAGGCTGCCCCATTGCTGCAAACGAGATCCTAGAACTTCGCTATCAAATTTCGATAATTTCAAATCTCTGACCAAGTCATTAAGTTCGGCTTGTGAGACTCGATGTGGGATCTCTCCTTCTTGTCCACTTTCTGAATTATCTGCTTCGGAGTCACTTTCGCTTGAGGCTTCAAAACTTATAGGCGGTCTAGGTATGGGTAAGGTATGGTCATGTAGTTTTGGTTTTTTAGCTGATGCCACATTTGGATAACTTATTAATTTCCTCTTTTTTCTCGTTTTACCTTTAAGGTCTATCACGCAAAAATAGCACTGGTCGTGGTTAAAGGGTTCAGTCCACATCATTGGAACACCAAACTTCATGTTATGACCTTTACCCGATACCTATCTCATTAAAGTTAATCTACAGGAGGCGCAAATAAAATTAGGTGTCCAAGATTTATCGAGATTTTTTACACGGAAACCGAAATAATGAAAGTATGCATCTCTGACAGAATTAGTTATTTTCCGAGCTGAGTTTCCGAAAATATAATGTCCGCAAATAAAGCAAAAATCATCCGGATTATTTTTACATTTAAAATCTCTTTTGCAACAAGCCATTTCGTAAACACATCTACCGATATAGTATGTATAAATTTGCACTACAATTTGCAAAACAAAATTTACAACAAACAGTAGTGACAATTAAATACTTGATGTCTTTTTAAATTTATTAGACCCTAAGGTAGAGTGACCAAATGAAATGTCTCGCCAATTTTATCAGAGTAATACTAAAATTGTAGGATAGACGCTTGCAAGTTAACGGGGCTATAGTTTCAATGGCACGTCCGATTGTTGTGCTGGTATGCTTAAAATTTTCGTAGTTAAATTACCTACAACATAGGAGGGCTAACTTTTTTTCGTCAATAGAATTTTTCCGATTTTAAAGTGGTTAAATCTGAAATTGTGTAAAAAATTTCGTTTTTTTTTCAACATTTTTTGAACGTTTTTTGGCATAGTGGCCAAACTACTGAAGATACTTGAGGGCGAAGAAGGCAAGAAATTTTTATGGGAATTAGTATAATGCATAATTCAACAGTTAAAAACGAAAAAATGAAAAATGCCGTACCTATATGAAGTAGTGTTCTGCAAAAATGGGAATTTTCATATTTTCGCCGATATCTCGGAAACTAGATCTGCCACAAGAAAATGGAAGTCATATTCGGAATCAGGAGAAAATTTCACTTTAGGAAAGGACTATTTTATTCTTGGAGACTAAAGTTGATCAAAATTTGTCGAGTAGTGTTATTGAGGCTGTCTCGTTTGGAGTAACAAAGTAGGGTATAAATGAACGGATGTGGGGATGCACCAAGGAGTGTATAAATATTTCCAAATGTTTAGTCTCCTCATTATATTTAATATACTTACGATGGTCTTTAAATAGTAACGATTTTAAGATTCGTAACAAATATTAAAAGTTATTTCTAACATTCTAAGTTTTGTATCATTTTGTATAAGAGTATTCTTATATGCAAGTTAGAAATCTTGTATTTTTCATTATGTGATGTGCATTACACTTTGTGCAAGAGATATTTGCCCCTGAGCTGTAAGCCCAATCCTACAAATCGTCTAGGATATTCGTAAGTCAGGTTTTAACCCAGTTTAAGTTTCGGTCTTGGAAAATATTAAACCATCGTCGGAGTGTTCAACTTTATACTTTTCAAAGATACTATTAATTTCCTGAATGCAAGAATATATATTTAGCCTACAATTTTTCTTATATGTCGCGTTTTTCTAAAACTCAACAATAAAATTGTGTGCTCATAAATTAAATATATTACATAGTACAGACTGTCGTCGTGTACATACGTGTTTTCTATCCTCGTAAATATTTGTGTTTATCACTTGACTTAGGAAATATCAGAAGACAAAATTTAAATTTTAACTGTGTTACTGATGGTGTTAGGTGTTAACACTGAGACAGTGACTCTTGTTTTCGTGATTTAGTTGCAATATACTAGATAAGAATACAGCTAAAATTGAATTTTAATATGCCTTGCTTTTGTGGCCAAAAGGTATCGAACTCAACCCAAGGTGCCTTGTGCTAAGTGCAAAGAATACTTTCATTTAAACTGTGTTGGTGTTTTGCAGGCTGATTGGGAATTTTTTCTTTCAGCTGAAAAAACCTTTCTTGTGTAAATTCTGCGTGGCTTCTCCCATTACTGAGTGCGCTTTCCCTACTGAGCCCAATCCTACAAATCGTCTAGGATATTCGTAAGTCAGGTTTTAACCCAGTTTAAGTTTCGGTCTTGGAAAATATTAAACCATCGTCGGAGTGTTCAACTTTATACTTTTCAAAGATACTATTAATTTCCTGAATGCAAGAATATATATTTAGCCTACAATTTTTCTTATATGTCGCGTTTTTCTAAAACTCAACAATAAAATTGTGTGCTCATAAATTAAATATATTACATAGTACAGACTGTCGTCGTGTACATACGTGTTTTCTATCCTCGTAAATATTTGTGTTTATCACTTGACTTAGGAAATATCAGAAGACAAAATTTAAATTTTAACTGTGTTACTGATGGTGTTAGGTGTTAACACTGAGACAGTGACTCTTGTTTTCGTGATTTAGTTGCAATATACTAGATAAGTATACAGCTAAAATTGAATTTTAATATGCCTTGCTTTTGTGGCCAAAAGGTATCGAACTCAACCCAAGGTGCCTTGTGCTAAGTGCAAAGAATACTTTCATTTAAACTGTGTTGGTGTTTTGCAGGCTGATTGGGAATTTTTTCTTTCAGCTGAAAAAACCTTTCTTGTGTAAATTCTGCGTGGCTTCTCCCATTACTGAGTGCGCTTTCCCTACTGATGTGAGTCGCTCTTTACCCTCTGCCAGTTCTTTCGTATCTACTGTTACATGCGCTAATGTTGCTGTTGCTGTGTCTCAGCCGACTGCTGCAGTTTTTTCTTCGTCATTGCCTTCGTCTTCACAATCAACATCTTCCGCTGTCACTAATGCAGCAAGTGCCTTAACTTCATTAAGTTCTGCTGCCGTGACTTCAATGTCTCTGGCAGCCATGACGTTATCGCCTTGAACTGCAGTAAATATCAGCGCTGCTACCGCAAAGCAAACTGATTTGAACGCTCGCTCTTATGCTAGTGTTAATGCCCACATACCGATTTCGTCACCTATGCCACCTGTTCCGAATGCTAATGTGGATATGCCTGACAAAAGTCCCATGTGGAAAAGTGCTTCAAAAAAGGGGTCGCAAACTAAAACAACCCTTAGTTATTGGATCAAGCGATAACAGCTGTTACAACTGATAATCTCAAAGATTATATCGTTAAACGCACTGGTTTGAGAAGAACTACATCCTGTGCTATAGTCTAATCAAGAATGGCAACCAACCAAATACTCTGAGAAGCATTAACTTCAAGCTGGGCGTGAATGCATATTATTATACAAAGCTTTTAACACCTGAGCTATAAGATCCTAGCGTAGTTATTCGCCCTTTTCGTTTATTTCCAAAAAACGACGAGCTTCAACTGATATCCAACAGAAATCGTTCAGTGGAGTACGTAACCGCCCAAGATCTAGCATCTAGGTATAAGAACTAAATCCCAGATTTTGCGTCTATTTAGCTAACATATATAATGATGATTCTTCTGCATACGGTTCAAGTAGCTCACAACTTCCGGGTGATTTCAGCCAAACGTCCCCTGGGTAGCTCCCGAACATCTGTTTCGGGTTAGCTAAAGTGAGTGGTGAAGCGTCCGGAAAATTTAAACAAAAGGCCTCGGATGTGACCCCCCATGCTGATGACGACCCTGGCAAACGTTTAAAGGCCTATGATTTAAGGGCATGCACTTGGAATGTCCGGACCCTTAATTGGGAAGGTGCCTCTGCCTGGCTGGTGAATGGTCTCTTAAAGGCAAAGGCTGATATCACCGCCATCCAAAAGATACGAGGGATGGGGCCACGAATGAGTAGGATCGGACCTTGCGACGTCTACTACAGCTGTCATGCAAAGGAGCACAAGTTCGGTATTGGATTTGTAGTGGGTGGGAGACTTCGTCGCCAAGTACTGTCGTTCACTCCGGTAGACGAACGTCTCGCCACGATTCGCATCAAAGCTGGATTCTTCAATATCTCGCTGATTTGCGCCCACGCCCCTACGGAAGAGAAGGACAAAGTGACCAAAGACCGCTTCTATGAGCGCCTTGAGCGCGCGTACGAACGGTGCCCCCGTCACGATATAAAACTCGTGCTAGGCGATTTTAATGCCAAAGTAGGAAGGGAAAGAATTTACGAGGGAAGCTTGACGTCTAAAAGTTGCAATCACAACAGATAGCCGACCGTTTTGGTACTCGACTTGCACTCCAGCTCACTGAGAACAAAACAGATAACTGCGCGCAATGGGACCACATTTTTTGCTCATTTCGTACCGCCGCAAGCCCGAAAAAACGGCTGGTACGATGAGGAATGTCGCGCCGCCATGGAAAAGAAAGATACGGCCTATAAGGCCACGCTGCGATCGAACCCAACGCGAACCGTGCGGGAAAGATATCGGGAGTTGAAGAAGGAAACGAGACGCGTCTTTTCAAAAAAAAAAAAAAGAAGAGAGAGGCCGAGATGCGCGAGAACGAGGAAGTTGAGATGCTAGACAATAGGAAAAACGCCCGAAAATTTTATCAGAAGGTACGATGGCTGATGACCGATATCCAGAGTACACTGAAACTGTGGAGGGAGCACTTCTTAACGCTTAATGGTAGTGGCGCGGAAAACAACGAAAATGATAATCCCAAACCTCCAATCAATAAAAATGGAGTCGAAGGTTGCCCGACCTGGGCGGAACTCGAACGGCAATAGCGCGGCTAAAAAACAATAAGGCAGCTGGTGCTGACAGACCGCCAGCAGAGCTATTCAAGTGCGGCGGTGAAGGGCTGGTAAAGTGCATGCACCAGCTCATTTGCAAAATATGGTCGGACGAACGTATGTCTGCTGATTGGAATTTAAGTGTACTCTGCCCAATCCACAAAAAGGGCGATCCTGCAATATGCGCCAACTACCGAGGGATCAGTCTTCTTAGCATACCATATAAGGTTCTGTCCAGCGTATTGAGTGAACGACTGAAGACCACCGTGAACGAACTGATTGAACCTTATCAGTGTGGTTTTAGACCTGGCAAATCTACAATCGACCAAATATTCACGATATGCCAAATCTGGGAAAAGACTCGAGAAAGAAGAATAGACCCCCACCATATTTTTGTGGACTTAAAATCCGCTTTCGGTAGCACGAGAAGAAGCTGCCTATTTGCAGCAATGTCTGAATTTTGTATCCCAACAAAACTAAAAAAAATTATGTTAAGCAACACCACCAGCTCCGTCAGAATCAGAAAGGACCACTTCTAGCCGTTTGAAATCAAACGAGGTTTCAGACAGGGTGACTCTCTTTTGTGCGACTTCTTTAACCTTATGTTAGAAAAGATAATTCGAGCTGCAGGGTTGAATCGCTCAAGCACCATATTTTATCAGAGCGTGCAACTTCCAGCGTCTTGGCCCCCGCACATATAAATAAAAAGGGGTCCTTGTTCTGAGTTAATAACTTAGATTTGGCGTTTGTTTAAATATCCTGTAACTAATCTAATGTTCTGCCAAATTTCGTTTGGGTTGGAATTAGTATTAATTGAGCTGATTAACTGATTGAGATTGTTCCTGTTGCTAATTTGGAGTGATACCGGAATGCGACATTTCCGTTTTTGTAGACGATTAGGTTATTTTCGGTCTTTTGATGCCTCTAATCTGCCCAAGCTCGTTGTTTTTAACACGCTTGTATTAGTTTCACGTCCATGTGGCTGACTGGCAAAATAAGCTTTTCTAAACTATCGGGTGTTTTTTTTAGGGGTATATAACTTCGAATTGAAATAAAACACAAGAAAATCGTTTTAAGGTCCATCAATTTGGCTTTATTGGAAGGATAATTTTATGCCATTAATGTTTAAATATGATTTCGGGCATGTGGCCGCCGCGGCTGGCTCGAATAAAGCCAATTCTACAGGTCCAATTTTCAACCACTTTTTCGAGCATATGGGGCCGTATGTCGGCAATAACGCCACGAATGTTGGCTTCCAATTCCCCTAACGTTTCTGGTTTGTTGGCGTAGACGAGCGACTTCACATATCCCCAAAGAAAATAATCCAATGGTGTCAAATCACACGATCTTGGTGGCCAATTTACAGGTCCATTCCGCGAAATTATGCGCTCATCGAATGTTTCCTTCAATAAATCGGTTGTGACGTGCGCTGTGTGGCATGTAGCGCCGTCTTGTTGGAACCACAACTCATCCACATTCTTGCCATCCAATTCGGGAACAAAATAGTCGGTTATCATGGCTCTATACCGGTCTCCATTAACGGTAACTGCCTCTCCAGCATTATTGCGGAAGAAGTATGGCCCAATGACTCCACCAGCCCATAGAGCACACCAAACAGTCAGTTTTTGTGGATGTAATGGCGTTTCAAGGGTCTCATGTGGATTCTCTTCACTCCAAATGCGGCAATTTTGCTTGTTGACGTAGCCATTCAACCAAAAATGAGCCTCATCACAGAACAAAATTTTGCGATGAAAATCAGCATCGAGATCAATCTCATTTTCGGCCCATACACCAAAATCACGACGCATTGCATGGTCTCGCGGCTTTAATTCTTGCACAAGCTGGATCTTGTAAGGTCGCAAGCCAAGATCTTTGCGCAAAATCTTCCATAAAGTTGATGGACAAAGCTCCAATTGCTGTGCACGGTGGCGAATCGATTAATTCGGGTCCTCTTCAACACTTTGCTTTACAGCGGCAATTGTTTCTTCGGTGCGCACTGTTCGACGTCTCTGCGGATGCGTATTATCACATAGAGTAAACGTAGTGCGAAAACGATCCATGGTTAACCGAATTAATTGCTCTGATGGACGATTATGTCGACCATAAAATTGACGGAGCTCGCGGTAAACTTCGCGAACTGAACCATTATTTTCGAAATAAATTTGCACGATTTGCAAGCGTTGTTCTTTTGTCAACCTGTTCATGATGAAATGGCAAACCAAACTGAACATAAATGACATTAGAGTTGCCAGATTTGACCACAAAATGCTAGTTTTATCTCTATTCGAAAAACAAACCTGTAAAAAAACACCCGATACAATAGCAACGGAGTAAAAATATATATCAAATAAAAAAGGGTGATAAATACAAAATGGAAAAAATTATGAAATTACAAATTTGTATGTTCGTTCCTGAAATATTTGGTTGTAAACTTACAAAACAATACGCAGACTTGCCAGCATTGGACTATTTGGTCGCCAAGTACAGAGCATACCGAAGCAAAAATTCTGTACATCAGCGCCGATAAAACACGAAATCCAAACGCGAACGAGGTGTGTGTGAACGACGTGGCTGCGTGACTACCGCATACATACATGCATAAACGGATTTGAGCTAAACAGCGATCAATTAAACTTGCTAAACACATACACATGTATCTACATATGTTAAGATGTAGTAACGAAAGACAACTCATTCCTCTACTCCAGTGCTGTCCATCCCATAGCTCAATTGAGCTTACTCTCCATCGTTCAGTCGTTAGCGAACCAGCAACGAATAAACACCAAGCTTGTCCGCGACGCTTAGTGTATGCAATCGTGTATGCAATACAATGCCCTGTAAGAACTTCTTTATGCTAGAAAATGCCTTTGGCGACTTGCAATGCCTTTTATGTTACAAGTCGTTCAAAGGAGGCAAAATATCTAATATCAGAAGGCATTTCGATTCCTCCCACAAAAATATACAAGTTTTAGACAAAAAAGCTAGCCAGGGATTATATGAAGCAAAAAAGTTAGTCTTTTTGAAAAAGTTCAAAGGGTGGTTGGCTAAAGTAGAAAATGAGGAAGTTGTTAAGCAATCAAATCGAAAACTGAAACTGGAAGCTGAGCTATCTTCCGTGATCAGCTTAGACATTGCTAAACAAGGCAGGCCTTTTGTAGATGGAGTTTTTGTTAAAAACATTTGTCTGAAAATTTTTAAAAAACTGAATCTTGATACAGAACTAGTTAAAAAATATACCCTTGTCCCGCCAAACAGTAGCCCGACGGATTGATGAACTAGGAATACACATTCAATCTGCAGTAAAGGAAAAAATTAATGATTGCCAATTGTTTTCTCTGTGCTTGGACGAAACCACCGATATTAATGATTTATGTCAACTGGCGATATGTGTTCGGACAGTTAACGTAAATTATGAAATAACTGAAACAATGTTTTCTCTTGAAACATTCTGTGGGAATGTGACAGGAAAGATCTTGTTCGACGTAGTAAACGAAAAAGTTTTTTCAGTTTTCGATACAAACAAATTTGCAGGAGTATGCACGGATGGTGCAAACGTTATGACCGGCAAGAATGAAGGCTTCATTGGCCAATTGAATAAAAATGGAATTTCTGGGAGACATTTTCATTGCATTATTCATCAAGTTGCACTCGCTTCGAAATTTTTGAGCGGGCATCCTGTCATGAAACGTGCAGAACAGATTATCAATGAAATACGGGGAGGGCACCATTCCCTCACCCACAGAAAGTTTGTAAATTTTTTAAAAACAACTTCTGCTCGGCATATTGACCTAAAAATGCATACAGACATTCGTTGGCTAAGTCGTGGTGATTGTCTCAACAGGTTATTTGAGTTGAGGGAAGAAGTTTTACAATTTCTTGAAATCAATTGTAATGAAGACACCCTAGTTCGATCTTTAAAAGATGACAATTTTATTTTGGATTTAGCATTTTTGGCTGATGTCTCCTTTTTTTTGAACAAACTCAATTTAAAGCTTCAAGGAAAAGAAACAGGAATAAACGATGCTGTGAAAAATGTGCATCAATTCCAAACAGAGCTATTTTTGCTTTTAAGGAAACTTCAATCTGGCGATTATACTCATTTTCCGAAAACTTCGGTTATTATTACGAAACATGAGGGTGTTAAGCCGAGTGATCATATTGCACTTCTCGAACAATTGCTTATAAATTTTGAAGACAGATTTCAGGATTTTGTTTCTTTTCAACCATTTCTTGACATCTTTGAAAACCCCTTCAAATGCGATATAAGTAAGTATGAACTTGCAATTCAGTCCGAGCTAATCATCTTGCAAAGCGAAAACGTTCCACCACACGGAGATAATATTGAATTCTGGAAAAATTTAGAAGAATCATCATATCCAATATTGAAAAGAATATCTTATCAGTGCCTTTCACTTTTTCCCACAACATATTTTTGTGAGAAAATTTTTTCGGACTTAAAGTTCATTTGCTCCAAGCAGCGCCACAGTTTAACATCAAGTCATTTATCGAATGTACTTTTATTAAGAAGCTGCCACGAAAGTATTCATATTGACGCAATGTGCCTAAAAAATTGAATTGTTCAGTTGCCCTACAAAGCATTTATATTACCAGTCATAATGTTTTCCCATCAGTCCACACACTTATAAAAATTAATTTGCATCAAATAATTAATATCGCTGGTACAAGAATTTTACCAAATACATAATCTGTAAAATACCGCCCTTATTTAACAATGTGTAGGCTTAACATATAACACACTTGAGTTTTTTATTTCTACTCTAATCCAACATGCTTTTATTTTGGTTTAAATTTCCTACTGGGCTGCTCCCATTCTCTCGTTGTCACTCATACATTCACATTTTTCATTCTGGACAGCACTGCTCTACTCTCAGATACGTTGACACAACAAATTAAGCATATGTTTGTACATAAGTTTATACGTGCATATGCTATTATTTTCTGCTTTCTGCTACTGGCCCCCGCAGCACTGAACATGCAACGTGTAAAAGCATTTCTTGGCGGGAAGATGGAAAGATGCACCAGACTTTAGGAAAAATTACTTTGTGAGGAGAGTAGAGGGGGTCGTACGCATCACAAAACTGAAACCCGTTTGGCGAGGAGAGTCATAGTTTTTGAATAATTTGTTGTTAAAGTTGCAAAAAACATGTCAAATTTAACCTCACTTTTCCCTTCGTAGATCAATTGACCTGAAGTTTTGAAACCAAAATGTTAAACAAACACTTCTTAAAACAAAAAGAAACTTCGGCTACGTCACCCACAGTATTCTTGCGTAGAACACTTTTCTGCGTAGGCGACCTTCGGCCGGGTTTTAAAAAAATTACCCTGACCGGTCCAACTTCGGCTACGCCATTCACATTATTTTTGCGTGGAACATTTTTCTGCATAGGCAACCTTTGGCCGCACTTAAAAAAAATAACCCAGGTCAGTTCAACTTCGGTTACGCCATCCACAGTACTTTTGCGAAGAACACCTTTCTACCATTTGCATTTCGGTTCTTTCTTGAAAGTGAAATGTAAATAAATTTATAAAAGCGTTGTCAGTCAGTCCAACTTCGGTTACGCCATCCACAGTATTTTTGCGAAGAACACCTTTCTGCGTAGGCAGCCTACGGTCGCGCTTAAAACAAATAACCGTGACCAGTCCAACTTCGGCTACGCCATCCACAGTATTTTTTTTTTTCATTTTTGCCTATTAGAGAAGCTTACTCTTCATACAAGATATCTGGGGGTCTCCTCTGTAAGGCGTTGCGCCAGTAAAAATGTTCGCAAACGCAAAAAAGTAACTCTGTAAGGCGACAAGCACATTGAAAATTGCGTTTTACGCATGTCTTTTTCCCCTTCGCAATGGTGATACTCTGTATTGCCCAAGCGATTGTCAAACTCATGCGTTTAATTCAATTTTCGTTCGACATCTAACTGGCAAGCGCAAAGGACAAAAAATTTTAGTTTATGAATTATGCTCTGGCACTCAAGCCTACCAGCTGATCATAGGGGAAATGATTTGGCAGAACAGATAGACGATTCGACATTCTGCATGATGAAAAATAATGCCCCCACCAGGATTATGGGTAGTTGCAGCAGCTCGCCTGACCTAACAATAACAAGCGCAGGTCTGATAAATAGCATAACGTGGCGACCTATGCTGTCGCTGGCATCAGACCACTCATTCCGAGATCGTGAATCGTCGGACCCGAAGAGGGATAAGGCCAAGCGGAAGGTGACCCGAAGGCCGCGTAAACAGTCAAACACCAGCACGGCTCTTGCTTTCACTTGTGGCGAGGTGAAGTAGGCCATCGGGAAGGCGAAATCCTCCAAGGCCATTGGCCTGACTGGCAAAGCGTGTTGATGCTAAAAAATTTAGGACCCGCGGGAGTCGAGTTCCCTACAGAGATCCTCATTCTGTCCATGGCCACCCTCATCCTCCCCGACATTTGGAAGGTTGGGAGAGTGGTCCCACTGCTGAAACCAGGGAACCCGGCTGACAAGGGAGACCCCTATCGGCGGATTTCCCTGCCTTCGCCAGTGATAAAGACACTTGAGGCCCTACTCCTCTCTACTACACTTAGCACCTGTGCTCGGCTAAGCATCAACATGGCTTCCGAAAAGTGCACAGTACAACAACAGCACTCAACGCCATAAACACACAGGTGAATGGTGGTCTTAACCAGAACCGCCCCTGCGAGAAAACTGTTCTAGTAGCGTTGGACTTGTCAAAAGCTTTGACAAAGTCAGTCAGTCCACGCTACTAGTGGACGTGGAAGCATCGACTCTCCCGCAGGGACTGAAGCGGTGGACCGCGAATTACCTGTGTGGCCGCCAATCATCGATACTATTCATCGGTACATTTACATCTAATTTAAGGAGGATTAAACAAGGGGTACCGCAGGGTGGCGTCCTGTTTCCCTTCTGTTTAACCACTACATCTATAAGCTCCCTCAGCCGCCAGAGGGAGTCACAATATGCCGATGATTGCTCGATAATGGCAACCGGCAATGTAATTGATGACCTGCGTTGGAAAGTGAACGGATATCTCTCCGACCCTGCCCATTTCTTCACAGGCAGAAACCTGGCGTTGTCACCTGCTAAGTCCTCTGCGACCCTCTTTACCACCTGGACAAAGGAGGTCAGGCTGGATCTCAACATCCATATCGATGGCACCCCCATTCCGACGGTTAATCGGCCGAGGATTCTGGGGGTTACAGTTGACAGCAAAAACAAAGAAACGTTGTTGGCAACATACAAGGCGATTGGCTGGCCGGTAATTAACTATGCTGCCCGACTGTGTCGCACGGTGACGGGATGCATGCTGATGTCGCCTCAGGAAAACTCTATCAAGACGTCAATGTGCTTCGCGTTAAAGAGCACAACCTCATGCTAAGCAAGAATTCCTTACTGGGTGTCACCGCTCGGTGCACCCAAACAGGCATCTGCTTGCAGTTGAGCCACCCCCAGGCACATCAGAAGGCATCTGTCACAGAGAGACAGTCACCACCACCATCGACTCTCACCAGGCAAATGCTGTAATAGGAGCCTACCACCACCAATAGCACATGAGGAGTCCCTGCTGCCTCGCGAGTCCCGCGTCACTCTGGCCCAATTGACATCTGGATACTGTAGTAGGATCAACTCCTACTTATCCAGAATCAACCCTGACATACCTAATACATGTCCGACATGTGGAGATTCTCCACACGATACCAATCACCTATTCATATTCCCTCTCAAACCCACTCATCTAACCCCCCTCTCCCTCTGGTCCAACCCTGTCGAAACAGCACGGTTCCTGACCTTCCCCCTAGAAGAGTTTGACGACATCGACCATGGGTGATTCCGCTCCTCACAGGGCGTGACTAGCCGCTAGAACAACAAGCTGCTTGGTTAACAACTCCTTTTTTTAAACTATTCACAATGGTCGACCTAATCGGAGGTGACCGAATCAGAAGTTAGTGGAAAATACATTGTTAAATCAAGAAATCTGCGATTAACCAACCGCTGATTAAAAGCAATTTAATCAGTCTTTAAGAAAGCGGCCCTGAAAGTCTAAAATGATAAAAGTAATTACTAAATACACACCTCCCCTAAAATTCCAATGCAATCGTGGATAAAGAAATAACAACACCAATGTACAATTATTTATTTGTTAATAAGAGAAACTGTTGTTATTTTTACTTCCCCATCTTACGCTATGAGTGTGATTACTGACAAAAATAAGAAATTAAAAAAAGCTTAAAATCTATCAGCTTTTTCTAATAAATTTTACAACTTTTCAAAATATCTAAATGTAAATAAGGAAAAAGTCGTAGATTTTTGAAAGTGAGTTTTTTAAGCCACTTTAAATGGCTTTTAATTGTTAACATATATTAAAAGGTAATTCGATTACCTCCTATAAATGTCACCATTTTGCTTGCAATTAAGAAACATCAGCAGATAGATATGTATGTATCGGGTGTTTTTTTTAGGGGTATAGAACTTCGAATTGAAATAAAACACAAGAAAATCGTTTTAAGGTCCATCAATTTGGCTTTATTGGAAGGATAATTTTATGCCATTAATGTTTAAATATGATTTCGGACATGTGGCCGCCGCGGCTGGCTCGAATAAAGCCAATTCTACAGGTCCAATTTTCAACCACTTTTTCGAGCATATGGGGCCATATGTCGGCAATAACGCCACGAATGTTGGCTTCCAATTCCCCTAACGTTTCTGGTTTGTTGGCGTAGACGAGCGACTTCACATATCCCCAAAGAAAATAATCCAATGGTGTCAAATCACACGATCTTGGTGGCCAATTTACAGGTCCATTCCGCGAAATTATGCGCTCATCGAATGTTTCCTTCAATAAATTGATTGTGACGTGCGCTGTGTGGCATGTAGCGCCGTCTTGTTGGAACCACAACTCATCCACATTCATGCCATCCAATTCGGGAACAAAATAGTCGGTTATCATGGCTCTATACCGGTCTCCATTAACGGTAACTGCCTCTCCAGCATTTTTGCGGAAGAAGTATGGCCCAATGACTCCACCAGCCCATAGAGCACACCAAACAGTCAGTTTTTGTGGATGTAATGGCGTTTCAAGGGTCTCATGTGGATTCTCTTCACTCCAAATGCGGCAATTTTGCTTGTTGACGTAGCCATTCAACCAAAAATGAGCCTCATCACTGAACAAAATTTTGCGATGAAAATCAGCATCGAGATCAATCTCATTTTCGGCCCATACACCAAAATCACGACGCATTGCATGGTCTCGCGGCTTTAATTCTTGCACAAGCTGGATCTTGTAAGGTCGCAAGCCAAGATCTTTGCGCAAAATCTTCCATAAAGTTGATGGACAAAGCTCCAATTGCTGTGCACGGTGGCGAATCGATTCATTCGGGTCCTTTTTAACACTTTGCTCTACAGCGGCAATTGTTTCTTCGGTGCGCACTGTTCGACGTCTCTGCGGATGCGTATTATCACATAGAGTAAACGTAGTGCGAAAACGATCCATGGTTAACCGAATTAATTGCTCTGATGGACGATTATGTCGACCATAAAATTGACGGAGCTCGCGGTAAACTTCGCGAACTGAACCATTATTTTCGAAATAAATTTGCACGATTTGCAAGCGTTGTTCTTTTGTCAACCTGTTCATGATGAAATGGCAAACCAAACTGAACATAAATGACATTAGAGTTGCCAGATTTGACCACAAAATGCCAGTTTTATCTCTATTCGAAAAACAAACCTGTAAAAAAAACACCCGATACATATGTATGTATATGTATGTATACACTTACTTAGAGAAAAATAGAAAGTTGTATTTCATAATGTAAAAATTATTACATTTCATTTATGTACATATGTAAAAAATTATTTACTATATGTATAAATAATTTGATGCACAACTGTATCTAATATTGAAAATAAAGAATTTGAAGTTGGTTTAAAATTTTAAGTATATTTTACAATCCTTTTGAAGAAAAAAGCAAGCCTACAGGGGAAAAGCGATTAATTTCGCAACAACGCCTTAACAAATATAATAACTCTTTTTTGAAACACTTTTGGACAGAGTACTGCCCAGCAAGACCGTACTATAAATATATAAACAAAATATTGTGAATTTAAGCATACAAATGCAATAAATTCGCTAATTGCTTGTGAATGTAAAAGCGGGATAGCTTCTAATTGATACTAATTCTGGCTGTGAAATGGAACGAAATACGGTTTCCTTCAACTTCAAAGATTGTGCAGATACCAAAAGAGGGTAACCTTCAGATCTTTGCATTATTATGCATGGTCATGCAAATAGCACAAATCCAAAAAACAAAGTAATAATTATTTTTCTGCTCATATACTGCAGTTATCCAAATACTTCTTTATCACTATTTTCTGGCGGCTTCATGTGCTCATTGTAACGGTTTTATAATTACAGTTATCCTAGTCTCCTAAGTTTTATTTCAGTTTTATTTCACTGGGTGCAATTGTAGGGGGGACATGCAAATAGCACAATTGAGTAAAACGTTTCTGCTTTTAAAATTTTATTTGAGATTTGCGATTTATTAGTTCTTATTTTGTCTAGCTATTCAAACGTGCTGTAACTTTTTTGAATATGGGTCGCGAAAAAGATTGCACTCCAAAAAAAGGAGTATTATTTAAGTACCATGCCTGTATGTACAGTATACTTACAAATATATTTCTGATCACAGATTTTATAAAATTTGGGATAAAGGCAACCATTGAGGCAATCGACTGTACGCATGTTGGGATCGTATCACCCATAACAACTGACGTGAGTACTCCTATTCCGTTTTTTATGAATAGAAAGAGATTCTACTGTATTAATGTAGAAGCGGTATGTTCATGTTATTAAATTATTAAATGTTCAATATATTTCAAAGTATATACATACATGCATACATACATATGTACATGTAAACCCATGAACCAACTATACCAGATCTGGCAACACGAAGCGAGAGAAAGAAGTAATTTTCTGTCAGTACGTAGCGCTTTTAGATGCCATGTTAGTTTGCTTAGAATAGAAGCAAAATGTAATAAAGAGGAGAGCAAAACAAGAACATTGAAAGAGAGCTGCGATTGAGTGCAGTGAATAATTGTAATTATTCGAAGATTTATTAGGAAAAATGTATAGGAAATTAGCAAAAACTAGTTATGGAATATAGTTTTCGCATTAAAAAGTGTTTTACAAGCCTCGAATTGCTAAAAACAAACCACCACGAATATGTAAACAAAAAATTGAGTATAAACAATACGAAAAACTTGAAAAGCATTACGTCATCAACTTTTGTCTCAAATTCGATTCCAAATACACGGTTGGCTTATAACGTGATCTGTAGTAATTAAACAGCGTGTATACCTAGAATAATACATACAGTGAATCAATTAAGTTTAGGTACAGTAACAATTTATACCAAAAAATTGTGCTCATCGTTACTGAGTGATTGTTGAGCCGTTATCTTTCTTGTGACGCCACTTACGACTGAAACGTGAATTAAAAAAGCAGCCAAAAAGTACTCAAAATAGTTTTGGTACACTTCATTCAGATTGTCATGTTGTTGTGGTTTTTTTGCGTTCGATTAATTTTTTTTAATAATTTGCTTAAGTCAGACAGAGAACTACACATAATCAAGTGTAAAGATGTAAACGTTTAGTGTAATTATCTGCTGAAATTAAAAAAATTGGGCCGCGGTTTACAAATTTCGCTCGAAATAAGAAAATTAAAATTTAAATTATATTTGGAAAATAAAACTCTACGTGAAATTGACACCTTAGTGGGAAAACGACATTCAAGTGTTTATAACATTATAAAATCGTATACAAATAACGGAGATCTAAATATAAAACACATCGCAGCCATCGCTCCCGTCAAGCGAAATCCTCGTATATCAGCAGTAAAGATTACGAATAATATAAATGTCGAATTTCAAAAAAAATTTAAGTCCTCAAACTGTGAGAAATGTGCTGCACAAAGCTGGTTTTTACGGACGAACTGCGCGACGTAAACCAGAAAATAAGAAAAAGCGGTTCAAATTTGCAAATAAATATGTTGATAAGCCAGATTCGGAGGTATATGGCTGCATCTGGCCTGGGTAATTTGGAGTTTATAGATAAAATGGACAAATATATATATCTGAACATTCTGAAGCAAAATTTGCGACCAAGCGTGCAAAAACTGGGTCTCGACAGCAGACGATTTCTTTTTCCACAAAATGACGACCCAAAACACACGTTGTATCTCGTCCGCGAATGGCTTCTGTATAACTGCAAGCAACTCCAAACACAACCACAATCACCCGACATTCATCCCATAGAGCAAATATCGGATTTGTTAGAGAACAGGATTCGGAAACACAATATTTCGTCCAAGGATATGTTAAATGCCGCTATAGAGATTGAGTGGGCTAAAATTACACAGTCTGACACTAACGTGCTAGTAAAAATCATGCATCGCCGCTTGCAATTTTAATTTTTTAATTCCCTTTCGTACCAAAACTTTTTTGCCGTGAAATCAATCGAATTTAAGTTTTTCTTATTATAATTATGAAACAAAATTGTAATGAAGAAACTATAGGTTTATTAGAGAAAATGCCTTTATACCTAAACTTAATTAATTCACTGTACGAGTATATCCATATGTATTTAAAATTCCAAAAGATATGTGGCCATCGCCTGCCTTTACAGCTGCAAACGCCCGATATCCACGTCCCTGCCATGATTCTGGTATATGGACCACATCAAAGCGATTCGTGGTTATTATGTGAACAAGGGTATTCGTTGGAGACATGGCTACTAACACCCGTATCGATCCCGATGCTACATCTCAGGTCGGATATCATTTTACTCAGTTGAAATTACACCTCCTATTTTATAAATAGTAGGTTGTATAAAAATTGAGTATTCATTATGTTTCTCCAATACATTTGTACATTCTCGCAACATCCGACTTTGAATCCGCAATTACTCTTCATTCAAACCTTCACTTGCGAGAAAAACTACTGCTTCATACATTTTTTTAAGAATTTTGCTAAATTTGTTTCTTTTTCTCAACTTTTCCACAACATAAACAAACCAATTTCGACAGGTATTTTCGAGAAGATACCATAAGAACGTAAGAATGGACGATAATTTTCAATCGCGATAGAGACTTCCAAATTGAGACGATTTCGTTTGGACACGAATCGTAGGTCTAGCGTTTCGTTCGAGATAGAGAATCAGGATATTAATCGAAAGAAACACTTCCTCATGAACATCAGCAACTAATAGTCTAGGGACAATAATATCATAAATGGGATTTATTTTACAGCAATTGACGCAATAAGACAAGTAAAACAAATTTTCCTTCAAGTGGAATCCCGTTATTTTAACTGTAGTTTATTTACTATCGATCTTCACGATATAACTGAGAGGTGGAAAGAAACTTGAACGAAACATGACCTAACCAATAACGCGTTAACTATTTGTAACACGATTTTAACCAAAAATATCAAGTTGAAATGAAATGTTAACATCAAATGTGTCAAATAATGTAATAAAATTCTACTCAAATCAATTGAGTAAAAAAAGATAAATAAAAATAAAAATGTTAAAGCAACAATAATCGTTTGTACTGATTAAAAAAAATATTTCGTTCTTTCATTTTGTGGGCGCTGTGTCCTTAATCCGGCCTTACACGCACATATGTCAAATGCATATATCAAAACTATTTACGATGTTGTGCATATCATAAGCAACAAAATACAATATAGTACAGTTAACCTCTTATGTTTATTAATTTACTTTCCTTAATTTCTTTAAAAGTATAGCTGATCGCATAACATAAATCATATAAATAAAAGCTTCAAATTTTTAAGAAAAGGTATGAAAATACGCTAGTTTAAAAAAAATTGTCATCCAAATGTTCGACTTATTAATCCTTTTGTTTTTAGTTTCAAAATATGTTGTTTTGTAGTGCATTCAACTTCAATATAATAATGTGCAAGTTTTAAGTGACTTAAAACTCACGTTGATTATAGTAATTTTTTTTTTTTGACAATGTCGCCATTTTTCTCCATATTACTTTTGTAAAATAAAATATTTACTTTGAAATAGAGCTTGGAAGCAGAAGTGGAAGAACCAGGCGAAATAGCTTCAGGAAATACAGTAGCGGGTGTGTTAGCATCTGAAGTGGGTGACATTGAAGTTGCGAAAGTAGCAGAAGTCGCAAGATCAGGCGAAGCAGCAGCAGGATATACAAACGCTGAAGAGTTATGTGATGAAGACGGAACATCAGAGAAGTTGGAGTCGATGTATGTAGATGGTGACGCAGAACTTTCTACGAGAATAACAATAACCCTTGCGGAATCCTTAAACAGCATATACAAAAACTTCACTTTAACATTGGCACGCATGCACGTATGAACATATACATACTTACTTACCTGTGTACACACAAATTTTTAATAACGGACCTAATGATCGTTAAACCATCCGCCGCAGCTTCCCCAAAGTTATCCAGAGCCTACTGTCCAAACTCCGATACATCGCGGTTTGCTGCTCCTCCTGCTGTTTGGGCCTTCCATTTTCTTGCCCGGGAGCGCAACTGACATTTCCATTGATTCATTGTCTAAATATTTTAAAAATGTAGACACAAACAATAACCCTAGTAAACACTTACCTTCTTACACCTTGGCACGGTCCTACTTGGAGATCAAATTGAATTGAGAGTTTCCACCAATTATGCCCACAAATGTTACAGCAGTTGAGGATTGCTCGGGTTACATTTTCTCCGCTGGAACTCCGAATGCTCTCTGCAGTACCCAAATATAACACGGCAGTTGCTCATGCGTTATTCTTTCATATTGTCTACGTCTAAAAAATTTATATAATTAATAAATATTATAACATTAAACGAATGTGTGCGTCCACGTGAAAAGGGCCCATTTTGTCGCATCTAATTTCCGAGATACATAGATTTTTCGATACATGGATCGAATTTCGTAAGTTTTTATTATGGTTTATTATGAAACTATATACATTTAACCGTCGAAGGGCACCAAATTAATCTTCCTAGATATAATAGAAGTAATTAATTTTATTTTTTGAAAAAAAAAGAAAAGGGCCCACAAGAACAACTTTCAACTTCAAATTGATTTTTCTCAATTAGTCATTTTTCGTATATTCACCCTAAAAGTTCTATACTTCCCTCAATTCTTCTGTTAGGATGGTCTAATTTGTCTCAAAATGTTCGGAAATCAACCAGGAAGACGCCTATATGCATAACTCCAATACCGCCGAAGTGGGCCCCTTTCACGTGGACGCACACAATTATGCAAAATTACTTACGGCCCCTGGTTTTCCATTTTCTGTTTTGATCTTATATTTCGCTACTGACTGGCAGTGAAATGTTTTTCACCGTATGGTGAATATTTGCAGCCTTTACTTGCCAGGATTGGTTCTGCATAAGCTCACAAAATAAACCTGATACCAAACTGACAAAATTTTCCTGATAATTCTATTGTCAGGTTTTATTAGCATAGGGCGGTTCAATCCAATGTAAAAGGTCCGGATGTCGTCGCATAGGCACAGTCTGGCACGGGCAAAACTGAAAGTTTTTCTACTTCGATTTTGCAAAGTTTGTACACCACATTGTATGAAACACAAGTGTTGTGTTTATCACCAATTAGATGTACAACGCCATGTATACATTGGTGGCACCAACTTGGGTGAGGATATACGAAAATTGGATAATGGCCAGCATATTGTTTGTGGCATTGGCGGATCTAGGATAGCGGGCGCCCGGGGCTAAGAGAACAGAAATGCTTGTACTCGATGAAGCCCGTGCAATTTTAAACAAAGCTTTTAAAGAACAAATGTGAAATATATATCGTTACTTACCAACAGCAACACAAGTCGTGCTGATACCTGTTACACTACGTACTAGATGATATTCGCAAAAATTACGTTTTAAATGTTCTGTGTAATTGATGTATGTACATATGTATATGTTTGTGTACTGTACAGTTTGGGTGTGCGTGTAGGTATGTGGCAAATTTATGTGTTTGGTCTATGTTAGAACGATCGCTCACAGATAAAGTGGAAAATTTATTAACCATTCTAAAAGAATTTGTCCAGCCAAAATTGGTAACCCCGATTCATTGCACAGTAGGTGGTTTGCATGAAATACAAGGATCTTTAAGAAAAACTTTCAAAAACAAATTCGTCCATACGCATACACTTTTTGCAATGGATATTATAAATAATCAATCCGCTATAATTGAGCAAACCCACAATAGGGTTCATCGTAGCTGTAATGAAAATAATAAACATATAGAGAAGTTATTGGCCAAAAAACAAGATTAAAAGAAATCATTCGTAACTGCGTATCATGTAATAAAAAAATGGCCAACATCCCATAGAAATGAAATTTATCACATTCAAAATTTTTAATATTAATACATACATATAGAAGATAATTCAAATATTGAAGGAAAGGTATTGGAATCGCTTCAACCCTTCACAGGTTTGAAACAAATTGCGTGAGATAACGAACCGAGTTATACAACACACATATTTAAATCACTAATGCAAGGTCTAAACATTGAAATTTACTTTTGTAATCCACGACATCATAACCAATGGATAGATTGAGAGTACATTCCGCAATTATTGAAATAACGCGATGCTTAAAGGCAGAATATAATTTAGTAGCGACTTAGAAACAAGTTTGATACCCGCACAGCAATGTTATATGCCAATACATTCCGTTACAAAGTTGAGACCAATAGATGTTTTCCATAATAAAATAAACCATGAAAAACTACCTGATACCCTAAAGCAAGCACAAGGAAATATGCCAGCATTTCACAATAAAAATAGAGCAGACATATAATTTATTCCCGTACTAATTATTTACGAAAAAATCATAGGGGGGAGAAATAAATTGAAACTTAGAAATAAAAGAAGCAAGTTTCTATTTATAAGAAACTCAAAAAATCGTATAACACGAAAAACAAAATTTTTATAACAGAGTTCAGACTAGGGCAATAATTACGAAAAGGAATCAATTTATTATACAATTACATTTGAAAAAATTGGAATTTGAAATCCGAAATCAAAAATATCACAAATTACCAGCACGGGGCAATGACTATTACGGACTTAATAAATATTTCAGAATTTAAAATTTTATAAAAAAAGAATTAATTGTACTTTGTACTAGTATAACAAATTGTGAAAATAAATTTTATAACGTAAAGCAACAACACCAACTAGGAAAAATATGCGAGTTGAGCCAACTCGGTAAACTAATACCCGACCTGAGATGCAGTGTTGGGAAGTGAAAAAAACTGCGCTATTAAGAAGAGCCGGAAGAAAAGACATGGGAAATTTTTGTTTAAGACCTAACTCGTTTTTATTCGCATAGTATTTTTAAATATATAACTAAATCAACAAAAAAATTAGCACCACAGAAATTTTCCATTCGTAAATAGCACTAACAAATCTCATGTTTCATGAAAGATGCCAAAAGGTTTGCTTTTGCAACTAAAGGAAATTTTATCCGAGCTGGAGCGTTCTGAGAAAACAACAATTTTTCAAAGTGGTAGAAGTGATAGCTGCTATTTCGGAGATCACCACATCCAATCGCTATCACTTCTACCACTTCGAAACATTGCTGTTTTCTCATATTATTCCCTCATACAAACCTGACCTCAAGTTCTATAAATTATACAGACGATTCATAAATATAAGGCCAAAAATAATAATAACACAGTGCTACAAAATGAAAAAAAAATATGCAGGGGCCTCGCATCGATTTTTAGTTTCGTCATGTCCCATAAAACACTTCTCATTTGCGGTTTTTCTCCATCACTTCGTTTTTAAATTTTCTGCGTGGAAATATAATACAACTCTGAAATTCTTAAAATTACAACTTCGAGATGCTATAACTTTCTTGTTTCTTGATCGAATTCTATTTTCTTTTTTTTTATCTTCTTTTACCCTTCAAACAAGCAAACTAGCTTGCAAATCGACCGAAAAATTACCAAGTTTTGGCCTTTTATTCCAAAAAAAAAATTTTAAGTTTTCTAAAAATTTTCTTTTTCTGTACGTTTTTATTGGATATTAAGGTTACAAACAATGATTCTTAAACCTTTATAACAAAACACATAAAATCAGCTTTCCAAAAAGCAATAGTAAATGAAAATTGATTCAAAATTAGCGTAGTAGTGCTTCATAAAGTGAGTAAGCCTTTTTTTAATGTTTTCGTTTTATTTGTCGTCAGCGACTTTGTGTACGAAACTTAAAAGACTGGACCATAAATAGACTTCTGCGCCACCTAGCAACAGAGGTTCTAATTACATTTATCAAACATACGTGCCTAATATGAATAAAATCGGACCATATATACGGATTTTGTAAAGATAGCGATACCAGCGCCATGTAGCGGAAACAAATATATCCTATGTTGAGAGTACTTATCCAAAAAATAAACTGTCCAAACTTGTCAGTAGTGTTTGAGCCAATTTTTATAAAAAACACTTTACAATTCTATATATACATTAGGGGTGTCCTTATTTTCAAACATCGGTTTTCTATATATTCCCGGCCAGAAATCGGTTCCTTTATGTATTTAGATAAAACGGTAAAAGTTTGGGGTCAATGCGATAACATTTAGTGGACCCGGAAGCCAGCTGAAAAATTCAATAGGTCAGTATGGGCAAATATCAATGTTCATACATTCGCCTTATATTAGACGCAGTTTTTATAGTATATTTAACAAAACATATATGTATACAAAAATAATTTTTCCATTTTTGTATTCTTATTCGGTAATAACATTTAAAATAATTCTGATAATTTTGCGTATTTAAAAAAAAAAGGCATGCAACACAAGCTTGATATTTTACAAATTTACCGAAATTTGTTTCTACTTTTTGAGCGCGCTGTTTGTAGGCAAACAAATTTCCTGAGAAAAAGTGAACTGTGTGGCGACAATAAGTCGTTCAGAAAATAAAATAGTAACTGCTCATAACGGGACATTTCTGCTGTGAAATATTTCCAAAAGCATGCAAGAGGTTCTTGTGCATATTGTGATTTTAATAAGTAAATATAATTGTAAGCGTTCACAAGCAAGAAATAACAATTATTTTGAAGAATAATTATTTGGTTTAATAAATACTTTAAAATTGTTTGAATTTCGGTGGGCGGTTGTGTTTAAAGTGTAAAAAGTGAAGTATATAAAATAAACTAATATGTCTAGTTTAGCAACACGAATGTCAGTTGCCAATTTAAGAAAAGTTAGTTTGATTGGATACACAATGCATCAAATTACAGGTGCAAAACTTCCATCTAATCGGCAGGTTTTCAAAGTTTTGTTTTACAATATGAGATTTGTAGATCTTTCAGCAAAGGAAAGCGCAAAACTTGCTATCAAAGCAGCACAAATATTTTGGCAACAAGCACGAATACCGATAAGAAAAGAAGATAAATGTGTTGAGAAGTTATTGAAAGAAATTAAGAAATTTCTTGAAATGCAACGTCAAAAAGGACGGCCAGGTTGCATGATGGGTGTTGATAAGGTTTTGTACGATCGTGAAGTGCGTGCACAAGAAAGACAGGAGAAAGCAGCATTACGAAAAAGGCGGTATGAAGAACAAAATTCTGAATGTTCTAATATAATCGAGGAAAGCAATGAAAATGATATAGTACTTGTGGAAGCTGGAAATGAAAATGTAGTAATTCCGTTGGAAAAAAATTGTTTGCAAACTGAGTGTAAAAAGCGACGAGGCACTAAAAGTATCATAACACCACGATTGTTAGCAGCATTAGACAATGCCAAAGTGTCAGATGGTATGGCCGTACATATTTTAGTAGCCGCTGCTGAAGCATTGGGTCATTGTGTGGAAGAACTTGTTATTAATCGATCAACAATTCATCGTATGCGTCAACAAAATCGGTCTGCAGAATTCAAAGATATTTCTACTGAATTTAAAGAAAAGGTGAGTTCCCTATAGTTGACAATGCACTTTTATTAATGTTAATTTATTCAAACACTTAACAAGGCCAATGCAAATGGAGCACTAGTTGTTCATTTTGATGGGAAGTTCATGACAGATATAAAAGGTCATAGTAAAGTGGAAAGAATTGCTGTTTTAATTAGCTACGATGGAACATCGAAATTTCTTGGAGCACCAAAGATACAGTCGTCGACTGGTGCAAATATTGCTGAAACTGTTTATCAGAGATTAGTCGATTGGAACATTGTTGAACTTGTTAAAGGCATATCTTATGATACAACTGCTGTCAATACTGGTGTTAAAAATGGAGCCGCAGTCCTTTTGGAAAAAAAACTGCAACGCAATCTCATGCACCTACCATGCCGTCATCATATGTACGAAATTATTTTGCGCAACGTTTTTGAATCAAAGATGATGTCAAACTCAGCTCCAGAAATACTCTTGTTTGAATGATTTGTGAAGGCCTGGCCAAACCTTAAGAAAACCTTGTTTAAAACTAGTGTTGATGATAAATTTGTGGCATCAAAAATAAGCCAAGTGGAACGGGACGCTCTTGTAAGCTTCTTGCAGGACCAATTAAAAAAATCGCATAGCCGCGATGACTACAAAGAAATGCTACAACTTGCTTTAACTTTCCTTGGTGCAGATTGCTTTAATTTATGTGCTCCAGGTGCAACCAGCAACGCACGGTGGATGGCAAAAGCAATCTATTGTCTCAAAATATATTTATTACGTGATCAGTTTAAACTTACAACCAGGGAATTGAGTGGCATCCGCGATATTTGTATTTTCATTGTTAAAATGTACATCAAAAGTTGGTTCGGAAGTACAAATGCGAATTCAGCACCTAATCAAGATCTTTTCTTTATTAAAGACGCTCTAAATTATACAGATACAGATTCAACAATTTCAGAAGCTATTATTAAAAAAATGTCTAACCACTTATGGTACATCGCCGAAGAAACAGTAGCGTTATCATTTTTTGACTTATCAGTTACCCACGCAGAAAAACGTAAAATGATAGAACAATTAAAAAGCAAGGAACCAGTTGTTCATTTAAAAAATAGCCGAAGCCATTCAAAATTGACAGATTTTCGAACTTACGAACTTAGCGATTTTGTTTCAGAAAAAACAAATTTTTTTTTCAATAATTTTGGGTTATCTTCAGCCTTTTTGGGCGTGGATCCATCCGAATGGGAAAATAATTCAGATTTCGAAAATAATTGGACTTTTTGCCGCAACTTACAAGTTGTTAATGATCCCGCTGAAAGAGGAATACAATTTTTGCAAGACTACAACAAAATTTTAACGAATGATGAAGAGGAAAAGCAGTTGGTACTCCAAATTGTTGAATCGTATCGCAAAAAATACAAATCATACAAAAAAATTGATTTAATGTAAAATATAAATTTAAATATGTAATATGTATGAAAAAAAAATAAAAATGTACAATATTTGCCCATACTGACCTATTAAATTTTTCAGGTGGCTTCCGGGCCCACTAAATGTTATCGTATTGACCCCAAATTTTAACTGTTTACTTTAAATACATAAAGGAACCAAATTCTGGCCGGGAAACTGTAATATAAACATTTTGAAATTTCCCCTTACAAATAAGGACACCCCTAATATACATATAGATTAATATTTGCATATAGCAGGTATGAACTTTCACAAAAGTGAGTATAGAGCGATCTGAGTGTCCTCTTTGTGACTTGTCAAAATTGGACAGTTTACTTCAAATTTTTTCTATAAAAGTTTTGTATTAAATTCGTGGAGGTCATTTGATGATGTTTTAGTGAATTTATTGTGAAATAAAGAATTCAGAAATGTTTACACCTTAACTGTGAAATGTGTGATAAAAAGGATAATTTTTGCTTTATTTGCGGATTATATGTGGATTCACGACACAAAATTGCCGCGTCGTCAAACAAACAGCTTATTTCGCTGTATGGAGAATATTTCGGTCGATTTCGGTCACAGTTTGTTGCTCGTCGTGCTATTCGTCGTTAAGGTCTTGGAAGATAAATCGCAGTGAAGCATTCACTTTTGATGAGCCAGTTGCTTGGCTTCCACAACGTATCCACCGACCAAATAATTGTTATTTCTGTTTGACGATTACAAAAGGATACCACTTCAAAGTAAGACGAAATATTAAATATGCTGACGTTGACCATGTTATTAAGTGTGTAGTGCGTGTAAAAGGCGACGTAAATCAAACAGCGGAATCGGAAGTATCGCCAAGTTTAAGTGGCTTTGAATCGTCTTTTGTATACTTTTGTGAACCTGCAGCTTCAGTATACGTTCCACCTTTAAATGGAATGAACGAACGACATTTAGTTTCTCGAGCAGAGTTTCAAGACCTTGTACGGGATTTAGAACTGTCCAAAAGACAGACAGAACTTTTAGGTTCAAGAATGGATCAATGGAAACATTTGCAAAATGATGTGCATACTACATTTCGTAGAACAGAAGAAACTGTTGCATTTGGTTCACTATTTAGTCAAAGCACTAGATATGATAACTTGGTTTTTTGCAATGATGTAAATGCATTGTTTGAAAAATTTAGCTATAACCATATTCCACGAGATTGACGTTTATTCATCGACGGTTCAACGAAAAGTACACTTGAGATGTTTATTATGTAATTGCATATTCTAGTTTCATTTAATTTTTAAGGTTTGAGGGCTGTACTATTACACAACACTGGCTTATATCCATCGGTCACACTGGACTACGCTACCGATATAAAAGAATCATATGACAGTATGGCTGAGATATTGAATGTCATTGACTACAAAACTCACAAGTGGCTAATGGTAGCTGACTTCAAGGCACTGACTATTTGAAATGGTATGCAGGGTGGAAATACGAAGTATCCGTTCTATTTCTGCCAATGGGACAGTCGAGCAACTAGCCCACACTACATACAAAAATATTGGGCTCCACGTACATCGTTTGTAGTTGGTGAAAAAAATAGTATAAATATTCCCTTAGTTGATTCAAAAAATATTATTTTACCACCGCTGCACATTAAACTGGGCTTAATAAAACAGTTTGTCAAAGCACTGGATAAAAATGGTCGAGCCTTCAACTATACTGTAAAAAAGTTTCCGCGAATAACTTACGCAAAATTGAAAAAAGGTAAGCAAGTATGTATGTATTTTAATTGCACGATTTAAAACAAAGTTACCTTTTCCAACAGGAATATTTGTCGGTCCACAAATTCGCGAACTATTTAGCGATACTAACTTTGTACAACAAATGACCGATGTTGAAAAAAAGCATGGCAAGGGTTTTCTTCTGTGTGTGAATGTTTTCTGGGAAACACAAAAACACAAAATTATGAAGCAGTAGTAAGTGACTTGTTGTCTGCCTACCATAACTTGGGTTGCAACATGTCAATTAAGCTACACCATCTGCACGCTCATTTGGACATGTTTCCATCAAATTTGGGTCAGATGAGCGATGAGCAAGGAGAACGATTTCACCAGGAAATACTAAAGATTGAACAGCGTTATGTTGGCAAAAATACAATAAATATGCTATCTGATTACTGTTGGTCTCTTTTAAGAGATTCACGCAGCGCCGAACATAAAAAACAAACCAAACGAAAACATTAAAAAAAAAAAAACAGATACGCTCATTTTATAAAGCGCTACTACGCTAATTTTGAATCAATTTCGATTTACTATTGCTTTTTGGAAAGCTGATTTTATGTGTTTTGTTATAAAGGTTTAAGAATCATTGTTTGTAACCTTAATATCCAATAAAAACGTACAGAAAACGAAAATTTTTAGGAAACTTAGCTAGTTTGCTTGTTTGAAGGGTAAAAGAAACATCTTTCAAATAAAAAAAAGAAAATTGAATTCGATCAAGAAACAAGAAAGTTATAGCATCTCGAAGTTTTAATTTTAAGAATTTCAGAGTTGTATTATATTTCTACGCAGAAAATTTAAAAACGAAGTGATGGAGAAAAACCGCAAATGAGGAAGTGTTTTACGGGCCATGACGAAACCAAAACTCCATGTGAGAGCCCCTGCATATTTTTGGTGTAGCACAGTCTAATTACAACAAGGACGAGCACGCCTAAAAGCTAACTATAAGTATAACAAAAAGCTTAGATATTTGTAGGTTGTTTTATGCAATAAAACCAGTGAATCTAAAAATATTTATTTTAAAAACTAAATGGCTGTTTTATTTAAATAAAAAAAAACTAAAATAAAGTGGTATGCTTTTAATGTATGTATGTACTTACGTACAGTTATATACTTAGGAAAGTATTGTTCTATTCGCTATATTAAAATATTATATTTTACATATTTTTTTATTTGTACATAATTATTCTTTATTATATTAAACAAATATAAATACTTACCTTTTTTCTAAAGTATAAGTACATATGTATATAAAATTTCCTAATGCTATTGTTAAAATTAAAATAGGGGAATTTAGTCAAAGCCAGATATGCAAATACTATCCTGAAACTGTGAACCGTTCCATAATTAATTTCGTTAACCTTATTACCATCCAAATTAGAAAAAGCGCGCCCAATTTGCGTCCCTGCAGCTGTGGTAGAACATTCTAGACCTAAAAGCGATCTAAAACTGCTTTCCTTAAGAAACTTTTCTATTCTATTTTCAGTAGACTTTAGGTATAGGTTAAAATCCCCAAAAATTATTACTTTCTGATTACAAATGTCATTACTAAAAATATCGCGCCTTATGTCAAAAGGTTTCTTACTCAGTTGAAATGCAAAGCGTGCCTATGACTATATCTGTCTATCTGGATTCCTTTATGGTGTTACAAAAAAACAATAAAGTTATAAAACCATGGGCACCACTGCGCTCGGGTGTAATAAAAATAGAAGAGTAAGTTCGGATTCAACCGAGCCTTAAATACCCGAAGCAGGATTTTATTTCAAAGTTTATTTTATGTATAAAAAATTAATGTGAGTCCTTTATAGGCGTCTTAAATTCTCAACCGATCTGTATGAAATTTTGACAGTAGGTGCATATGATCTGCGGGCCGAACGTATATATAAATTTGGAAAAGTGGGCGGTGCCATGCTCCAATGGAAGAGAAAATTTGAATTCGTCTTATCTTCGCAACTATTCGGTGCAGATGAATGATATTTGGGTTTACATACAGTAGCTCACATAAGTAAGTATTTTGCATTGAAGAAAATAAATTTTTAAATTCGTTATTTGGTGCAAATTTGAATACTTGTTGCAAATTTCAGCTGAATATTATGGCTACTGGTGCGTATTTCTATTAAAATTGTCATAATTTGAATCATTTCGTTTATAATTGTGATGGTGCGCGTATCAAAAATACCAAAAGGTAAAGAAATGACAATATCGGGGAAAAATAGTTTTACACCTTCACAATGAAGGCAAATCTACAAAATACATTTACAATATGTTTAGCCGATGTCGTCAAACGATAAAAAATTTAGTAAAACGGTGTAAGGTGCGCGGGAACGCAAAATACTTAAATCCAACCGCGAAAATCCATACCTACCCGCACCATAGCTTAACGGCAAGCTTAAAGCAGATCTACACACCCAAGTTTCTGATGAGACTGTGCGCAGAGTGCTCAGGACGAATAATATTCATGGTCGCGTGGCTCGAAGAAAACCACTTATTACACCTACAAAAGTAAAAGTTTCGTGTTTTGGAAAACTGTAATATTTAGCGACTACAGCAGATACATATAATATTTTTGGATCGGATGGCCGACGTATGGTTTGGCGGAAACCAAATGAAGACCTGCATATAAAAAGCCTCAAAGCAACTGTTACGCAGCGGAAGTTCGGCGACGGTGTAGGGGTATACATATGTCGGCTCAGGGAGTTGGAAATTTTGTTTTTATAGACATCATAAAGACAATTTACACTCCAGTGCAGAAAAAAAGGGTTTGGCAAGAGACGGGGTTGTGTTTCAGCATGACAACGACGCGAAACATACGGCTCACGACGTTAAAATGTGGCTACTTTTCAACGTCTTTCAACATTTTTGAACACCCCCTCAAAGCCCTAACATAAACTTAATAGACAATCTTTGAGCATACTCGTACTTTGAAGATAGAGTGTGTGAATACAAAATTTCATCAAAAAATAGTCTTCTGGAGGTTTTAATGGGAATGGGAAAAATACCACCTGCATTTTTTCGAAAGTTGGTAGAATCGATGCCAAAACGCTTGGAAGCTGTATCTAAAAGTAGCGGTTATCTTACGAAATTGAACTTAATACATAATTTATCAATTAACCTGAAAAAAAGCAAAAATAAAATTGTTTGTTTTATTTTCTTCATATGCAAAATACTTTTGCAAGCCACAGTAGTAGGTACATTGACTATGCCTTATAGATCAAACTGTGTATAATTTTGGAAAAATGGGCAGTGCCAGGCCGTATACAATAAAATAGCAAAATTCTTTGTAACTCCACAACTATATGATGCACAATATTTAGTATATATCGTGTCTTGCAATAGGAACTCACAAAAGTTTTTTTTAAATATAACAAAAACGGTTTGGGATATGAATTAAATTCTTTGTTCCTGTGAAAGTACATCCGATGCCATTATGTATGGAACTCGGATTCTTTTGCACGGGCACCACGGGCACGCTTGCAGAAGTCCAGATGCTGAACCCAACTTTCGACCGGTTTCAAGCATAAATCGGCCGATACTACTGCAATTTCACGTGCGATATTCGTACGAAGTTCATCAATCGTCGCTGGTTTGTTAGCATAGACCATAGACTTGGCGTAGCCCCACAGGATATAGTCTAACGGCGTCAAATCGCACGACCGACGCCGCGAAATGACTGGGCCATTTCGTGAGATAACACGTTCACCAAACTTGGTTTTCAATAAATCGATTGTGACATTCGCTGTGTGGCTTGTGGCGCCGTCCTGTTGGAACCACATATTGTCCAAGTCCATATCATCCAATTCGGGCCAAAAATATTCGGTTATCATTGAGCGGTAGCGATTCCCATTCACAGTAACGTGCCGGTCTTGATCATCACGGAAGAAGTACGGCCCAATGACGCTGCCGGCCCATAAACCGCACCAAACCGTAATTTTTTCGGGATGCAATGTTGACTCATGGAGTACGTGTGGATTGCTGCCTATCCAATAATGCATATTTGCTTATTGACGAAGCCATTCAGCCAGAAATGACGATGACCATAAATTGGACGTAGCGCTCTTAAATTTGCGGCCATTGACTCCGAATTTCGGTAGTAAATTTTAATAATTTTGACTCGTTGTTTGATCGTATATCTTTCCATGATGAAATGGCAAACCATACTGAAAGAAATGCCAAAAAAGCGGGGAAAAATATGTCGTCGTTTGCTGTCACTATCGGTCTATTTTTGTAGCGTCCCTAATGAAAAACCCTGTAGATCCCATATATGAGGGTATATATTATTTGTTGGGGAAAAAGGCGGGCTCATGCCCCCGTTTAAGACGAAATTACTACTCACAATTTCATTCCAGCTATTTGACGAATATATTTGATATATATGTATGTATGTACATACATATTTCCTTAAGAGCAAGGTATAAGATATATTTTAAGCACAAAACCGATGTTCAATATCTAAAAATATGTATGTATTTATTGGCGCATCAAAGCAAGCCGGGTTTGCTAGTATAAATATGTTGAATATATTGAAATCTTAACCGGCGTTTGATGACTTAAATAAAAAGGGAAAATAGTATGAATTTCATTATTTCTCTCCCAAATTAAATGCTTCTTGACAACAATCCTGAATACACATCGGGTGTAGCACTAATGAAGTAAAGTTACATAGGTATTTTGGGGAATTTTGACGCAGAAAATTCAAACTATTTTTTTAATGGTAGAGTAATAATAGTAAAGCAATGCCAAAAGTGCATTACACTTCAGTAAAATGAGATTATATTGAAAAATATTAATAGTGGTTTGAGAATTGCTTTTTCTTTTTACGTGCATCTATGTACATACATATGTACATATTGGAACCCTGGCCAGTCGTACTCGTTCTCGATTAATTATTGCTGTACATGCTGCAGCACTTGTGTATTGCTCGCTGTCTTCGAACAGCGAGGTGCAAAGAACTTCGAGAAATTCTGCTTTCTAAGAGGGATGTGTTGCTATTCTCAGCACTGCGCTTTCCTCTTATGATTGGTTAGCAAATATGCTGGACCACAAGTACGTATCAAAAGTTTTCGAAAATGGTCCAATATTCATTTGATCCTGCCGTTTTTTTTAACCGGCAAGCAAAAGACTGCTCCAACTCGGATAAAACTTCTTTTAGCTAAACAACCATGTTAGCACCTTTCATGAAGCCTGTGATTTGTTTTGTGCTATTTAAGAACGGAAGCCAGCTGTGCTGGCAAACTTTTGGTTGGTTGGTAATGTAATTAAAAAAACACACTATATAAATAAGAACGGATTAGGTATTAAATTGAAATTCCCTATGTCTTTTCTTAGGGCTCTTTACAATAGTGCATTTTTTTTGTATTTCACAACACTCCATCTCGGATCGGATGTCATTTAACCGAGTTCGCTCAACTCGTGTATTTTTGCGAGTTTGTGTTGTTTGCGTTACTAGTGGATTCAAAATAAATTCCTGGGTGCTACTAATTTCTTAGTGTATCTTATGGTTTTTAGTTAAAAGAGATTGATATAGGAAAACTATATATTTACGTACCTGTGTAACTCACTCGCACTAAGAAGTACAACTATAAAAACTAAAATTTGCTTTTGCGAATTAAAATAAAATAATCCAGTTGAACTGTTGTTTTCAACACTTTATTTTCCATTTTGCCCTATTTATTTATTACTAACTTGTTTATATTAATGTCATCACAACGCCTTGGCATTGCATCATGCTTCAACTTTACCTTGATGGAATGCCAATGCGTGAACAAAGAAGATATCGATTTCTTATTAAATGGCATTTTTCATTCAGAACGGGAAAAACATATCAGTTATAATAATACATTCAGTCGATCTGTTAGATGCAATTATGTTTATGATTTGGCTTATGCTGCTGTTAACTCCCCCCCCCCACGTAAGACGAATCGTCCCGAATTCAATGCTATTTTTTGATAAATTTAAATTTTCATTTTGTTTGCGGGTTTCAAGTACGATTTTTAGTTTCAATGAGAATTATAAAAATTATCCCCAAAAATACTAGTAAAAGAAATGAATGATGTCCGATATCTACATTCCGTTCGCCTAAAATATTTATATTTTTTATTTCAATAGTTCATTACTTGTCTCTATATATTCTAAGATTTTAAAACTGTTGACATAATTATTTTAAAAAAAAAATCCAAATTTATCTTGGGTATTTATATAAGTGATGGTATTTATTACTATTTCTTTTTCATAAGCGATTAAATAAGTTCCGTCTAATGTTTTGTTTTCGACAATACTATTCCTGAAATTAAAATTGCTCCTTGTTTAATTATTTCAAACAAGATTTTTCTTTTACGAGCTTACAGTATGTATTTGTTATTTCGGTTTTACATTCTTGAACGTTATAAAATTTATTTTCACAGTTTGTAATATTAGTGGCAATGAAAAGCTTACCATCTTTTTCTCTTACTTTATAATATCTACAAGTAAATTCTATTCTTGGATATTTTGCAATATATAAAGTACAATTAATTGTTTTTTTTTATTTTTGTAAAATTTTATAAGTTATTAATATTTATTAAGTCTGTAATAGTCATTGTCCCGTGCTGGTAAATGTGACATTTGTGAGTTCGTCAAAGTGTAAAATAGTCGGATTTAAAATTCCTACTTTTTCAAATGTAATTGTATTTATTATATTTTGAAGCTCTTGTATAATAAATTGATTCCGGGAGTTCCTGCTAACCATTTCCAAAGTGTGTCTAATTCATTTATTCCCATTTTTTACCTGACATGGTTTTGCTTTAGTTGTCCGTATAAAGTTTCAATTAATAGAATTTCCCATTCGGTTCCTGAAATTCTGATTTATAATTCATCATAATTATTTTTATCATAACAAACTCTGTTACAAAAATTTTGTTTTTCGTGTACTACGATATTGCAAAGTATGTTAAGTTTGCGATATGAAAAATGCCTCCATATTTCTTATAAATAGAAACTTGCTCCATTTATTTCTATGTTTCAGTTTATTTCTCCCCCCTATGATTTTTTCGTAAATAATTAGCACGGGAATAAATTATATGTCTGCTCTATTTTTATTGTGAAATGCAGGCATATTTCCTTGTGCTTGATTTAGAGCAGTGATTGCCAAACACGAGCGTACGCACACTAAAAAAATGTATACTAGTGTGCGTTTACTGAGAACGCAACTGCATGAAGGCGCCAGCGCGCTGTTAACCATAAGCAGTTGTATGGGGTCTTTTGTTGCTGTTGCTATTACTTGGACTATTGTTATTATTTTGGCTATGGATATGCATATTAAATAATTTCGTCTATGTCTATTTCTTCATTAAATAATTTAATTCGCATTAGGTCTTCTAAATGTGTGTCTGCTATGTAATTTATTTCGTTGTTTAGTTTTTATTATTTTGAGAAAAGAAAAAGCTGTTTCGCAATTATATGTTGAACTAAACATCGAATAAAGTTTATAAATTGCTGTTGTAGAATGGGGATATTTACTTTTGTCGATATTCTTCCAGAACTCATGTCCAGTTGTCAGAGGTAGTGTTACATCTTCAAGCATTTCTTTAATTTCTGTTTGAATTTGGGGATCTTGGTTTTCGATTGTGCATGCAAAAGTGTTGGTATGGAGGTCAATTAGTGGTTCTATTTTATGAAAATCTTGAAATCTGTTGTTTAAGTTGGTTAATAATAGTTCTATTGAAGATGTGAATTCTTGTAAAATATCGTCTGTTAAATCTGAATTCAGGGAAAGGGGTTTGGGTAAGGACTTCAGATCTCTATTGGCTAATTGCTGTTTTAAAATTTTTAATTTCCTATCAAAATGTTTAATAAGCGGAAATTGATCAAAAATATGCTTATTTTCGCCCTGCAACATCAGATTTAGCTCATTGAGCAAACCACAAATGTCGCAAAGAAATGCTAGTTTAATAAGAAACTGTTTGTCACTTAGATGGGAAACAAACATTTTGCATTCCGAAACATCACTCAGTTTAAAGAAATCTAGCACTTCTTGCCGTAATAGAAAAAACCTTTCTAAACACTTTCCACGACTGAGGCACCTTACTGCGGTGAAAAGCAAAAGGTCACCATATTCGGCCTCGACTTCTTCAAGGAAAGTTTTAAATTTTCTATGGCTCAGGGCATTGAGCCCGCCCGGATCTTATTGATTATTTGAATTGTTATTTTCATAACGTCATTAAAATTGAGTTCCTTGGCAAAAAATGCTTCTTGGTGTATTACGCAATGAAACGAAGGAACATCAATATTGTTTTTTAACAAATAACCGATAAGCCCCTTTTTCCTGCCCACCATAACTTTTGCACCGTCAGTGCACACGGAACTTAATTTCCTTTTATCACCATAAGAAAATACTTTTTCATTAACAATTTCCCATAGAGTTTGACCATTCACATTCCCATGCATGCACACAACAGCCAATAGATCTTCATGTGTAGCCAATTGATCATCTACCGTTTTTACATAAATGACCAATTGACTCATATCATTAATATCTGTGCTCTCATCTGCACTAAATGAAAAGAAAACACATTCCTCCAGCCGTTTTTGTACGCACCTAAACCTCATCATCGTTGGTCTCCTTGGCGTGGGGATGAGGCTTAAGTGTTGTCATGGTTACTCCTCGCGGATTTCCATGACACCACGAACTAAGAGGGAAGCTCCATATATGAATCAATGTAGCACTCGAACTTGCACTGCTTCTTATGTGGAGAGTACCGCACCAACATCTCTCAATTTCCGCATACCCTGCGTCCCTCCTAATATCTCCCAGTTCTCCTTCCTCCCTAGTCAATCCTCCCCCTAAGCCAGGGTGTTAAGCGTCACCGTGCCCATTGGTCGGTTTGCAGCCAGGGGGTCTAAACTCCGGCTGTATTCTAACGGCGCCTCCCTGACACCGGGCCACCTCAGGGAGTATGTTTGGCCTTACCGCGGAAAGGGGCGCTGTCGTGGTGTACCCCCCTTTTCCCCCTTATATTTTTCAGACCACTACGCTTGCCTCGTCGAGCAGGTGGTCGTACGACCAAGATGAACACGAATAAGCAAAAAACTCAAAAAAACTTGTCTTCCCCATCTCGGGGTAAGACTATGCAGGCGCGAGCGCCTAGCATAAGAACTTCTTCTTCCCCATCTCGGGGTAAGAATGCGCAGGCGCAAGCGCCTAAAGCGCCTAAAGCGCCGCTTCGCTCCGACAGGGGCTCTTCCGGGCTGGAGGTTGCACGCCGGCCCGTGACTATGGGTGATATGGCGGGGCCTAGCACCAGCAAAGCTGCGGGGATTGTGCTGGAGACGGCAGATCGTTCCGTGGCGGTAGGCACTAGGGGCCCGCCAAACACCGGCGTGGCTGCGAAGCCTAATCTTGCGAAGGCAGGGGTCTCACGGCCTGGCCCGAGCGGATTAAGGCGGCAAGCAGCTACACACGATAATGTGGAGGGCGTGGCAGCGATGGAAACTACGAGCCACGCCCCTTTGAAGTTTGAGTCGGAGCGGCTCAAATTCGCTGACAAGCGAAAGGCCGCGAAGACGCTAAGGAGATACGACGGGGTCCCGTTGGAAACGCTGCCCCAGAGCGCGAGGGAAGCGGTGGAAAGGGCGAAAGCCCTGCTGCCTAACTTCCGGGTCACTGGGGCTTCAGTGGAAAACCGGGTGCCTTCGTCTAAACGACAAAGATCGGCGGAGGACCAAACTCCTGCGACGAAAAGAATCCGGCCGCACTCCTGGATGGGCAGGCCTAGCTTTGCCGAGGTTGCGAAGGACAGGATCCTTATTGGGGTCCTGGACCGAGGCAACGAGCTCGGGTCCTTACCAAAAGACCAGTGGAGGTGGGTGAAGGCAGCTCTGGCGAACGTCATTTTTGACGTTCTGCTGGAACCCCCCCGGCCTGTAAGGACGCTGGCTGGTACCAGGGCCATATTAAAGTGGTAGCCTGTGAGGACCAGAGATCGGTGGCGCTGTATAAGGCCGCCGTTGCAAAGGTGGGCCCTGTCTACCCAGGGGCTAAGTTGGAGGTGGTGGACTGGAATGACATTCCAGTCAGACCACGGGCGAGGGTATGGGTTTCGGTGACACCATCGGCACCGGAAAGCATCCTTAAGATGCTTCAGGTGATGAACCCATCCCTCCCGACAAGTGATTGGAGGGTCGTCCGTGTCGAGGACGCGGAAGGCCCTTCCAGACAAGTGGTATTGTCCCTTAATAAGGAGTCTATTGGGCTTCTGGAGAAGAGGCAAGGCCGCGTTTCGTATGGCCTCGATGAGGTCATTATCAAAGTGTACTGCGGGGACGCTCAGCGTGCCTCTGGGTCGGGTGAAGCAATGGACGTTGACATTGAGGCACCCGAACCGGAGCCGGAAACGGAACTCTCCGACGCTGAAGGCAGTGTCTGCTCCCAGACGAACCTTGCACCAACAATGCATAGGATGTTTGCGGAGGAGGAGTTGCTTCTCAGTGACGGGGAGGGTGAAGCTGACGTCACCGTTGTAGCTGGAGGGGAGGAAGCGGCTGTCTCGCATGAGGGTGCTGCAAATAAACCTCCATCATTCTAAAGCAGCTTCAGCTGCTCTCCTGGGTCGCCTAAGCAAAGGCGACATTACGGTGGTACTCATTCAGGAACCTTGGGTGTGCAACTCAAGGGTATGTGGGTTGAGTGCCACCGGTTTTAAGCTCTTCGTGGAGCGTGGTAAAGGTAAAATTAGAGCCTGTATTCTGGCTAAAGCAGATTTAAATATCTTTCTTCTACCTAATTACAGTGATGGCGACGTCACGGCAATTCTCGCGGAGATAGGGGGTATGTCGATTGTGCTGGCATCGGCCTACATGGCGCACGAAGCCGAATACCCTCCTCCCTCTATGGTTCGGAACTTGATATCCAGGTATGAGAGCGGACACATGTTGGTCGGCAGCGACGCTAATGCTCACCATGTCAACTGGGGGAGCACGGACATTAATGATCGAGGTGAGTTACTTTTCAACTACCTTCTAACTACTAACCTACTTATATGCAACAAAGGTAGGGATCCCACCTTCATTACTAGGAATCGTAAAGAAGTTTTAGATATAACTCTATGTAGTGTTAATCTATCTGAACTGATCGAGAGTTGGCGTGTTTTAGACGAACACTCCTTCTCTGATCATCGTTATATTGAAATCGTATTGAACTTTTCTTTTACTAGCCCAAAAGTGCGCAAAAACCTAAAAAACACGGATTGGCGCTCTTATAAAAGGTTATTTGAGGATAGGCTGACCAGCGAACCTCTTATTGAACCTAACTGCATCGGGGATCTAGAGAACATGGTGAACGTTTTTACGATGACCTGCTCAAATGCCCTAGATCAGGCTTGCACTGAATCTAAACAATGGGGCAAACGTAACCCCCATTGGTGGTCACGTGAGTTGGACTCGCTACGCAAATCTTGTAGGAAAAATTTCAACAAAGCCAAAAGACTTAATCTCGAACTGGTATGGCAGGAGTACAAAAAGTCTCTCCAGACCTATAAAAAAGCTTTAAGGGCGGCAAAGAGATCTTCGTGGAGAAACTTCTGCGGCGGCATCGAGGGTGTTTCCGAGACAGCCAGGCTAAGGAAGGTTCTCTCAGGATCCTCTAACCCGATAGGTTTCTTGCAGAGGCAAGACGGTTCCTGGACCTCTACGGGAAAGGAAACCCTTGAACTGCTACTAGATACTCACTTCCCTGGGAACACAACTGCGGAGGAAAGAACTCCTCCGTTTATTTCTTCCAACCCCGTCAGCATACCGGTTTCGGAAGAAAAGGTTAAATGGGCTATCCAAAGCTTTAAGCCATACAAATCTGCAGGGCCGGATGGGATAATACCTGCTCAGCTAATTAAGACACTGGAGGTGTCTGCAAAATGGCTCTCTACTATTTTCAGAGCCTGTTTCAAACTTAATCATATACCGTTGGCATGGAGAAATGTCACGGCTGTTTTTATTCCTAAAGCTGGTAAGGCCTCATATACTAATCCAAAGGATCTTAGGCCTATCAGTCTATCATCATTTGCTCTTAAGGCACTTGAAAGGATTGTTAGTTGCCACCTGTCCGATAACATCGACAGTCGACTACTGTCTAATGACCAGCATGCCTACCGCAAAGGCAAATCTACTGAGGCTGCACTCCATAGCTTGGTCGGCGAGCGAATTGTCGCGGCACGTGTCGAGGGGGACGCCACAAGGAGGTGTCCTATCCCCACTTCTGTGGAACCTCACCGTTAATACGCTACTGCGAGATACGGTATGGGGTGGCGCAAAAGTTGTCGCGTACGCTGATGACGTCGCGATCGCACTCAGGGGAAAGTTTCCGCAGACACTATGCGAGCTGATGCAACGAGCGCTTCGGGAGGTATCCAAGTGGTCCACCCGCTGCGGGCTCAGGGTCAGCTCAAGTAAAGTGGAACTCGTACTTTTCACGAGAAGGTATAAAGTGCCTTCGGTGACCCCACCGGTACTAAATGGTACCCGGTTAAGTATTTCTACAAGTGCCAAATTTTTAGGCGTTGTTTTGGATAGGAAGCTGAACTGGAAAGAGAACCTGGTTCAACGTCATGAAAAGGCTTCCATAGCCCTCTACACTTGTAAGAGAGCCATAGGCAGGAAGTGGGGTCTTAATCCCCAGATCTGTCGGTGGATTTTCACAGCGGTCGTCAGACCTATTCTCCTATATGGGGTGATCGTATGGTGGCCTGCTTTAGACAAAGAGGTTAACCTCAGATTACTCACCAAGGTGCAAAGATCTAGTATGATCTGCATAAGCGGGGCGCTCAGAACCACGCCAAATGAGGCTTTGAATGCCATTTTAGACCTCCTTCCTTTAGATTTGGTCGGACAACAGACGGCAGCGATGACTGCTTTGAGACTAAGAGAGACATCCCAGTGGCACCCTGAATGCCAAGGGCACTCTAGTATTTTGAACAAGTTCTGCTCTATTCCGAGCAGCACGGACCCGTGTGCTTGGACATCGGTAAATGAAAGTAACTTTACTACACGAATTCCAAGCAGGGAAGAGTGGAAACCTGAGTTTCACACTCCACCTGAGAGCATTGTCATCTATACAGATGGCTCGAAACTCGATAATCAGGTAGGAGGGGGCGTTTTCTCACGAAACCCTCCCCTGCAAATTTCCTTTAGGTTACCAGATCACTGCAGCGTCTTCCAGGCTGAGGTAGGAGCTGCAAGAACGACGAGGAGGAGGAAACGATCTTGCATTTACTGTGCAAGTGTCCTGCACTGTGTAAAAGCAGAATGCGATATCTGGGATCACCGTTTTTGGATGACCTTAGTGAGGTTTCAAGCACCGAGGTAAATTGTCTGTTGAAGTTTATCAATGAGGCAAACTGGTTTAGTAAGGGGTAATTTTTTTCTTTTTGGGATGGTACAAAACTTTTCTTGTGGTAACACAATGGGCCTAATATTGGCCTAAGTGAGCCGCTGTAGGCGGCTGCCACTCCAACCTAACCTAACCTAAACAATAATCTACTTATTTCTTCCGTACGACGAATTATTGTATGGATGGAGAGAGACACAGATTCTATCAACTGGGCCATATTTTCCCCAGTTTCGCCAAAGCATTTCATTATATTTTGACATATATTTTTAATAAATACACCGTCATTATATGGGCGGCATTGCCAGTTCAAGGGCAACCACGTAAGAAGCTTTAATTTTTTTGTTTTTTAGGCAATTTTCAGTAGTAGAAAAAGACGAAGAAGGAGAAGGTAATAAAGACTGTGGAATTTTTTGTTTAAATTTTTCTATGAGATATCTACGATCATCATTTTTTATATTAGCATAGGACTCATGACGAGTAAAATAATGCCGTTTAATGTTATATTTGTCAACACGTGCAACTGTGCATTGACAAATATGTATAACATTGTGGTGTACCATAAGCATTTTCAAAAAAAAAGAAATCGTACTCCCAAGTACTACAAAACATTTTATTGATTTCAATGCGCTACAGAAAATCGTAGATGCTACTCGCATAAAAATCACACAACGACTAAACGTTTTCGCGTGCTCTCGCGCTGTTTTGCTTTGCAAAGTTGTGAGTAACATCGCTGCTAGCAGAGGTGTAGGTGTAACTTGCCGATCGTGTGTGTGTGAAAAAGATGATTGTTGACGGCCCCGCGAGGGTATGGCGTGGCAATCACTGATTTAGAGTATCAGGTAGTTTTTGATGGTTTATTTTATTATGGAAAACATCTATTGGTCTCAACTTTGTAACGGAATGCATTGACATGTTATATTGCTGTGCGGGCATCAAACTTGTTTCTTAGTCGCTATTAAATTATATTCCGCCTTCAAGCATCGCATTATTTCAATAATTGCGGAATGTACTCTCCCAATTTGTCCATTGGTTATGCGCAAAGTGTATAAAACAAAGTGAAACCAATATCTGACGTACACTTACTATTTGAAAATCCAAATGCAAACAATTCATGTTTAGACTGATAGAACTTTAAATTGAAATAAAACACATAAAAAATGAAGTATGATGTCACTTTGTTTTTTTTTGAAAGGTATTTTCATGACATTTAATATTTAAAAACGTTTTCTGGTATATGTCCGCCACTACTAGCTTTGGTGAATCGGATCCGATCAGTCCAATTTTGAACCACTTGTTGTGGATGGACAATGTCCAACTTGTTGAGCATGGCGGCGAATAGACAAATTCGGATCTTCTCTAACACTATCACTTACAGCACCAATATTTTCTTCTGTACGTACAGTTCTTTGTCTTGTTGTTGGTTTTTCATCGAGTAGAGTAAATGTTGTTCGAAATTTATCAACAGTTCGATGAATAAGCCGCTCTGATGCTCGATTATGTGGACCATCAAATCCACGAAGTGCTAAGTTTGGCGACCAGAACACTGATTTTTAAAGTAAATTTCCACAATTTGCAAACGTTGTTGCGGCGTCATTCTTTCCACGATGCTTACTGAATAGAAATGTCGAAACGAAATGTCATTTACCAGCTGTCAAGTGACAGCTATCCATATCGAAAGTTCTATCAGTCTAAAAACAACACCCGATAGTTAGGCGAATACAGCTTGGCTTCGGTACGAAGTTACCACCAAAAAAGCCTTTTAATCATGACCGTTATGAGACGGAGAGTTTAGGGAACTGTGAGGGTCATCGGCCGACGTTGACCTCCGCTTATATCATGAAAAGATTGGAACCACGTTCATGGCCGTTTTGGCCGAGTTATAGGTATTGAGACTAGTACCATAAAGTTACAAACGGACGCGCAAATACAAATATATGTATACCTATATACACGCATCAGGAGGCGGCCGCGACGGAGGCGGGAGTCGGGAGTTCAGTCTGCACTATCAACTCAAATGAGCCGGTCGGGAAAGTAATTTGCTGAGTATTTAAAATATTATTATTATTATTATTAGTATTTATTGAAATATAATGGAATTGAAATCAATATAAAATTAAGCAAGAGCAACAAAGGTCATCGGCTTTTTGTTGACAATGGATATGAATAAAGATATACATATATGTACATGTATGTAGGTATTTATTACAATATATTAAAAATTATAAGAGTATCACACTTCTAAAAATGTATATATGTATTTTGCAAATTAATTTTATAATTTGTTTTATATTTTCCTAAGGTTACAATTTTTAATCTCTTGTCGAAGATATTCCAGTTGCGGACAGGTATATAGGATGTGATTTGTAGAAAGCGAATTTATATTACAAAAAGGGCATGTAGTTGCTTGCGTTTCATCAAACAGGTGTTGGTGTGTGATTCTGGTATGCCCCAATCGGAGACGTGCGTAAACTACTGCTTGTTTTCTGGGTATGCCGATTGGAAAGATTGGTGCATATCGGGTTGGGTTGAGTGTCTTGGGGTTGTGGGAGTAATTTGTCCAAAAATCATTCATTGAATTTAAATAGCGGTTGTGATTTGCTTTTGTAATATCTGATTTGCTAAGAATGGCAAGCAGTTCAAGTAGTGATTTTTTTGCAAGCTTAGCTGCGCTTGGTACCTAGAGAAGTTTAATTTTTTTTGGGATTTTCGATTAATATGTTACGAATTTGGCCTATAGTTGAGTCGATGTGGTTGATGTTTGAAATGGCTGGCAGTGACGATAGAGTCCGAACATATTCTGTTTCTTTTAGCTATTCGGTAGGCATGTAGGATTGCTGTGGCCTCTGCCGTAAATGCAGAAGCGTATGAAGGCAATAAATATGACATTATGTTGAGTCCTTTTCGGCGACGCTGCATCCAACTACTTTGGAGGTATCTGTGTATATGATTTTCCGATTAGAGTGGGTGTCAGCAATTTTCAAAAATTCTTGTATTATTTTTTTTAATGAGTGTGTTGAGCCGATTATGGGCAATCAGAAAAAGTTTCACGGATAATAGAGAGCTTTGTGGGATTCCATTTTCCAAGGGTCTTTGATTGGATATAACTTCATTTACTTTGATGCGGATCTTTCTATTAGAAAGGTAATGTTTAACGTATGTAATTATTTTTGGTCCAACTTTTCAGGTCATTAATTGCTCCACGTCTAGCGATAGTATGAAAATAGAAATGTGGCTTTTGGAAGAAATTACATTTTTTATATGATTACACTAGTTTACAGTACATTTGTTGCCGAAGAAATTTTAGCTGTTGCTGACTACATATAATATGCTATTTTCAAAAATATAATTAGAATATTTTTATCAGCTCTAGTTTCTGAGTTTCAGCTATGTAGGTATTAGACAGAAAAAAACATGTATTTAATAAGAAAAACTTTATTTAAAGAAACAATTTATCATTGAGTTCTAAAAAACTTCGTTTTAAAGCTTTTCTCCGATGTGTCGACTTTGGAAAATGACGTATTAGGGACCAACAATAGTCAGACATCATATTTGTATCCCAGAAACCCTGATAGCGCTCTTCCATGACGCGTAAGTCTTGATGCATACGCTCTCCCTGCTCTTCGCTCATATCTCCTAAATTTTTCGGAAACCTGTCCAGGTGACTTTGGAGAAAGTGGACTTTTATACTCATATTGCATCCCATATTTCTTAATTGTAGCAAAAGGTCTTCTACAAGTTCAACATATTTCAGATTTCCGATTTCCGAGAAAATTCTGCATCACAGATACGAAAGGTGTCCAAGCCTTTAGTTCTGACTCAGTCATAGAATTTCTAAATTGAGTATCATTCGTAAGTTATCTAATTTGAGGGCCATCAAAGATACCGGCTTTAATCTTTTCCATAGTGAGCTGAGGAAATTTTTGGCAAATGTAAGAAAAGCAGCTCCCATTTTTATCTAGTGATTTTACAAACTGTTTCATGATGCCCAGTTTTATGTGTAATGGAGGAAAGATAATTTTGTCACGAGATACTAATGAATTGTGGACTATATTGTGCTTTCCAGGCTCCATATTTGCTCTCAAGGGCCAGTTTTTTCTTACCCAATGTTCTTGTTTAGCTCTACTGTCCCAAAGACATATAAAACAGGGAAACTTGGTGTAACCACTTTGTTGACCGAGAAGAATGTTGACCATTTTTAAATCGACACAAATTAGCCACTTATGGTCTTTGTATTTTATTTTGTTCAAGACTAGCGAAATGTTACAATATTCCTCCTTTAACTTTGTACTGTGGGCAATAGGTACCCCAGCATATTTATTTCCATTATGTAATAGAATACAATTTAGGCTACGTTTTGAGCTGTCAATGAATAAACGCCAGTCATTTGGTTCGTATTGCTTCAAGCCCATTTTTATCAACAATTTTTTGATATCTGAACAAAAGGTAATGCCATCTTCTTCGGAAAAATAACACCGTAATTCTGTATATCTTTCACGATAAAAACTTATTTTAGTATCCGAGGATAGCAAATTTTTTTCTTTTAGTCTTGATGCTAACAATTCTGAATCTTGTTTAGAAAGATTTAAATCTCTTACAAGATCATCTAACTCATTTTGGGAAAAGCATTTTGGCTCATTAGACATAGCTTCAAAATCAGGATCATTTTGTGATGAGCTTGGTCCTTCAATGTCTTGCTCTAATGGTTCAGATATATTTTTAAGCTTTGAAGAGTGAGGTGAACGCTGCACTGGACGTTGAACACAACTAGTACTTGGGTATTGCCATTTAGCTCGATTTTTAGTGTTTAAACCGTTTATGTTCACACTACAAAAATAACAGTCTATGAGATGATTTTGTGGTTCTCGCCAAATAGTCGGTGTTCCAAATTTAAAGGCACTTCTTTTACCACTTTTCCATAATCTTAAATATTCCACACACGATTTACAAACACAATTGGGAGCCCAAGACTTCTCATTTTTATCCAAGAGCATCCCAAAATACTCAAAATAGGTATTTTTCACCAACTCTGATATAACTTTTCTACTATTGTTAAACACATATTCTCGGCATATATAGCAAAAATGATCTGGATTGTTTAAACAACGTCACCTTGAACTACTCATGACGCAAAAACTAGAGAAACTAATTTTAACACAGTAAAATATGCCTGTTATCGATTAATATATATGATATAAATTAATATACACAAATGATGAAATCAAAACCAAAGTAACTCGAGCTGCTCAAAAAATTTTGAGGGTAGATTTGACAAAAACAAGTGATGAGTGAACAATATCAACCACAGGATTCGCGGCAACAGACAAAAAGTTTAATATTGTAAACCAGTGTTATCGATAGCAAGAGCGTCGATAGTGCTAGAGCCCTGTTTAAAAGTTGTTTGATTATCAGAAAGGACCTTTTTATATCTATTTTTTTTATATTTATGAGAATAAATTACTTATTTTACGCTTTTCGATTTTTTTGCCTATTGTTACATGAGAAAATTAATTCCATTAAAATAATAATAGAAATTTTGCGATTCTTCTACCAAGAACTGTACGTACAGTTCTTTGTCTTGTTGTTGGTTTTTCATCGAGTAGAGTAAATGTTGTTCGAAATTTATCAACAGTTCGATGAATAAGCTGCTCTGATGCTCGATTATGTGGACCATCAAATCCACGAAGTATTGAGTTTGGCGACCAGAACACTGATTTTTAAAGTAAATTTCCACAATTTTCAAACGTTGTTGCGGCGTCATTCTTTCCACGATGCTTACTGAATAGAAATGTCGAAACGAAATGTCATTTACCAGCTGTCAAGTGACAGCTATCCATAATAAAAAGTTCTATCAGTCTAAAAAAAACACCCGATAGTTAGGCGAATACAGCTTGGCTTCGGTACGAAGTTACCACCAAAAAAGCCTTTTAATCATGACCGTTATGAGACGGAGAGTTTAGGGAACTGTGAGGGTCATCGGCCGACGTTGACCTCCGCTTATATCATGAAAAGATTGGAACCACGTTCATGGCCGTTTTGGCCGAGTTATAGGTATTGAGACTAGTACCATAAAGTTACAAACGGACGCGCAAATACATATATATGTATACCTATATACACGCATCAGGAGGCGGCCGCGACGGAGGCGGGAGTCGGGAGTTCAGTCTGCACTATCAACTCAAATGAGACGGTCGGGAAAGTAATTTGCTGAGTATTTAAAAGATTATTATTATTATTATTAGTATTTATTGAAATATAATGGAATTGAAATCAATATAAAATTAAGCAAGAGCAACAAAGGTCATCGGCTTTTTGTTGACAATGGATATGAATAAAGATATACATATATGTACATGTATGTAGGTATTTATTACAATATATTAAAAATTATAAGAGTATCACACTTCTAAAAATGTATATATGTATTTTGCAAATTAATTTTATAATTTGTTTTATATTTTCCTAAGGTTACAATTTTTAATCTCTTGTCGAAGATATTCCAGTTGCGGACAGGTATATAGGATGTGATTTGTAGAAAGCGAATTTATATTACAAAAAGGGCATGTAGTTGCTTGCGTTTCATCAAACAGGTGTTGGTGTGTGATTCTGGTATGCCCCAATCGGAGACGTGCGTAAACTACTGCTTGTTTTCTGGGTATGCCGATTGGAAAGATTGGTGCATATCGGGTTGGGTTGAGTGTCTTGGGGTTGTGGGAGTAATTTGTCCAAAAATCATTCATTGAATTTAAATAGCGGTTGTGATTTGCTTTTTTAATATCTGATTTGCTAAGAATGTCAAGCAGTTCAAGTAGTGATTTTTTTGCAAGCTTAGCTGCGCTTGGTACCTAGAGAAGTTTAATTTTTTTTGGGATTTTCGATTAATATGTTACGAATTTGGCCTATAGTTGAGTCGATGTGGTTGATGTTTGAAATGGCTGGCAGTGACGATAGAGTCCGAACATATTCTGTTTCTTTTAGCTATTCGGTAGGCATGTAGGATTGCTGTGGCCTCTGCCGTAAATGCAGAAGCGTATGAAGGCAATAAATATGACATTATGTTGAGTCCTTTTCGGCGACGCTGCTTCCAACTACTTTGGAGGTATCTGTGTATAGGATTTTCCGATTAGAGTGGGTGTCAGCAATTTTCAAAAATTCTTGTATTATTTTTTTTTAATGAGTGTGTTGAGCCGATTATGGGCAATCAGAAAAAGTTTCACGGATAATAGAGAGCTTTGTGGGATTCCATTTTCCAAGGGTCTTTGATTGGATATAACTCCATTTACTTTGATGCGGATCTTTCTATTAGAAAGGTAATGTTTAACGTATGTAATTATTTTTGGTCCAACTTTTCAGGTCATTAATTGCTCCACGTCTAGCGATAGTATGAAAATAGAAATGTGGCTTTTGGAAGAAATTACATTTTTTATATGATTACACTAGTTTACAGTACATTTGTTGCCGAAGAAATTTTAGCTGTTGCTGACTACATATAATATGCTATTTTCAAAAATATAATTAGAATATTTTTATCAGCTCTAGTTTCTGAGTTTCAGCTATGTAGGTATTAGACAGAAAAAAACATGTATTTAATAAGAAAAACTTTATTTAAAGAAACAATTTATCATTGAGTTCTAAAAAACTTCGTTTTAAAGCTTTTCTCCGATGTGTCGACTTTGGAAAATGACGTATTAGGGACCAACAATAGTCAGACATCATATTTGTATCCCAGAAACCCTGATAGCGCTCTTCCATGACGCGTAAGTCTTGATGCATACGCTCTCCCTGCTCTTCGCTCATATCTCCTAAATTTTTCGGAAACCTGTCCAGGTGACTATGGAGAAAGTGGACTTTTATACTCATATTGCATCCCATATTTCTTAATTGTAGCAAAAGGTCTTCTACAAGTTCAACATAATTTTCAGATTTCCGATTTCCGAGAAAATTATGCATCACAGATACGAAAGCTGTCCAAGCCTTTAGTTCTGACTCAGTCATAGAATTTCTAAATTGAGTATCATTCGTAAGTTGTCTAATTTGAGGGCCATCAAAGATACCGGCTTTAATCTTTTCCATAGTGAGCTGAGGAAATTTTTGGCAAATGTAAGAAAAGCAGCTCCCATTTTTATCTAGTGATTTTACAAACTGTTTCATGATGCCCAGTTTTATGTGTAATGGTGGAAGGATAATTTTGTCACGAGATACTAATGAATTGTGGACTATATTGTGCTTTCCAGGCTCCATATTTGCTCTCAAGGGCCAGTTTTTTCTTACCCAATGTTCTTGTTTAGCTCTACTGTCCCAAATACATATAAAACAGGGAAATTTGGTGTAACCACTTTGTTAACCGAGAAGAATGTTGACCATTTTTAAATCGACACAAATTAGCCACTTATGGTCATTGTATTTTATTTTGTTCAAGACTAGCGAAATGTTACAATATTCCTCCTTTAACTTTGTACTGTGGGCAATAGGTACCCCAGCATATTTATTTCCATTATGCAATAGAATACATTTTAGGCTACGTTTTGAGCTGTCAATGAATAAACGCCAGTCATTTGGTTCGTATTGCTTCAAGCCCATTTTTATCAACAATTTTTTGAAATCTGAACAAAAGGTAATGCCATCTTCTTCGGAAAAATAACACCGTAATTCTGTATCTCTTTCACGATAAAAACTTATTTTAGTATCCGAGGATAGCAAATTTTTTTCTTTTAGTCTTGATGCTAACAATTCTAAAGCTTGTTTAGAAAGATTTAAATCTCTTACAAGATCATCTAACTCGTTTTGGGAAAAGCATTTTGGCTCATTAGACATAGCTTCAAAATCAGGATCATTTTGTGATGAGCTTGGTCCTTCAATGTCTTGCTCTAATGGTTCAGATATATTTTTAAGCTTTGAAGAGTGAGGTGAACGCTGCACTGGACGTTGAACACAACTAGTACTTGGGTATTGCCATTTAGCTCGATTTTTAGTGTTTAAACCGTTTATGTTCACACTACAAAAATAACAGTCTATGAGATGATTTTGTGGTTCTCGCCAAATAGTCGGTGTTCCAAATTTAAAGGCACTTCTTTTACCACTTTTCCATAATCTTAAATATTCCACACACGATTTACAAACACAATTGGGAGCCCAAGACTTCTCATTTTTATCCAAGAGCATCCCAAAATACTCAAAATAGGTATTTTTCACCAACTCTGATATAACTTTTCTACTATTGTTAAACACATATTCTCCGCATATATAGCAAAAATGATCTGGATTGTTTAAACAACGTCTCCTTGAACTACTCATGACGCAAAAACTAGAGAAACTAATTTTAACACAGTAAAATATGCCTGTTATCGATTAATATATATGATATAAATTAATATAAATGATGAAATCAAAACCAAAGTAACTCGAGCTGCTCAAAAAATTTTGAGGGTAGATTTGACAAAAACAAGTGATGAGTGAACAATATCAACCACAGGATTCGCGGCAACAGACAAAAAGTTTAATATTGATAGCAAGAGGGTCGATAGTGCTAGAGCCCTGTTTAAAAGTTGTTTGATTATCAGAAAGGACCTTTTTATATCTATTTTTTTATATTTATGAGAATAAATTACTTATTTTACGCTTTTCGATTTTTTTGCCTATTGTTACATGAGAAAATTAATTCCATTAAAATAATAATAGAAATTTTGCGATTCTTCTACCAAAATCAGGTAATAGTAAAAAAAAATGGCCCATATTCTGATTACAAAAAAATCTCCTAAACTGGAAAATATATTTGTCCGCTAGATTTTTAACAAATCTTTAAAGACGATAAACATTATATTTTCGCAGATCGCTTCTGGAAAATAAAGAGTAATGAGCCGAAGACATAATTTTGCTCTTTCCGAAATTGTGATGAATTCATGTGCAGTACCGATGAATTCATAAAACATTTTATCGCCGCCTAGTCGAAGTGCATTTTGGTATACATATGTTCATATGTATTTCGGTACTTCAAAAAATTATGTATATATGTATATGTATGTATATTTCATCATAAAATGTTTTAAAGTTCACTTTTACATCGTAATAAATCGCTTTACTTTAAGCTAGTTGTTTGATAACAAATGTTAAAATTTATTGATTGTTTTTTGGCAGCACAACACCATAACACCACAGAAGGCCAAAACTCACAACAGAAACCCTATAAGACTTGCGTTGCAGAACGACTCATCGGCTCTTGAATTCTCGAGACAACTGCTGGCGCTTCGCAATGGCCAAATACCTGTTGATGTTTCCACTGGATTGATATCGTTCCCGGCAAATTTTTGCGAGTTCACATCGTCGAAGGAGGAACTCATCACCAAAGTGTTCCCCGGCATTGCACAAAATTATAAAAATCTCGATTGGATTAGTGAACGGGCAATACTAGCAGCGAAGAATAAGGACGTCGATAGCTTGAATTTGTTTATTCAAAGTTAAATAGCTGGAGAACTGCATTCGTACAAATCCGTTGACAGCGTGCTCGACGAGGATGAAGCGACAAACTATCCGACGGAATTTTCGAACTCGCTTGATGTGCCAGGAACTCCGCCGCATAATTTACAGTTGAAGGTGGGATCAATCATAATCATGTTGCGGAAACTGAATCATCCGAAATTGTGCAACGGCACGCGGTTGTCCGTCAAGAAACTGATGAACAATGTGATTCAAGCGACGATCATCAAGGGCAAATTCAATGGAGAGGAAGTCCTTATCCCACGAATTCCGATTATTCCATCTGATCTTCCACTCCAATTCAAGCGGATTCAGTTTCCCGTTCGATTGGCGATGACAATCAATAAATCGCAAGGCCGATCGTGGGAAGTCTGTGGGATTGATCTCGAATTTCCCTGTTTTTCGCAGTCAGCTGTACGTTGCCTGTTCGCGTGTTGGGAAACCGTCTTCGTTGTTTGTTTTTGCGGCGGAAAACAAACAAAAAACATTGTTCATCATATCGCTCTCTACTGATTCCGATTCCATTCAAATAAATAACATTGAAATTTGAACTATCTATGTTTTATTATCATTGAAGTTTATCTGAAGGCGTTAAATTGGGGCGAGTCGAAGTTCGCCGGGTCCGCTATTTTATTTATATATGGAGAACTAAAACGTATATAAAACTGGGAGGTGCAACACCTCATTTCTAAAAATGTTCTGAAGGTGGCAATAATGGACCGATTTTCATGAAATGTTCACGGTCTGGTACAGATTGTATGGAAATAATCGTCTGCAATATTTATTTCTAATTCAAGTTGGTATATAGTTCTGTGGCAGGACAAAGTCTGCCGGGTCAGCTAGTCTTATATATACAAAGGCCGTGAGTGTTTGTCGGTATGTAATTTATTGACTCGAGAACTACTGAGCCGATTGAGCCGAATTCATAGGATGTGTTTACTATGGTGTTCACAGTGCATAGGTAAAAAAAAAAAAACCAATAGATAGCGCTGGAGTTGAGATATTTCCAAAACCCCTTTTTACAGTCCGATATCAGTAAAGCTGAAACCACATATAAGCCACAAAATGTAAACATTTAATTTGAAAATTTTACCGATAGGTGTTGCTAGACTCGAGATATTTTCCGAAACGTATTGTTCATAAGTAAAGGGTGGTTAAATTTTAAGGGCCGATGTTGATTTTGAATAAAACACAAATTATTTTGGAAATAATTGTAATTTCTTTTTATTATGATAATATGGCGTGGTTCAATTATGTATGGAACAAAATATCGGTCAAATGTCCGCCGCGACTTCGGCGACACACCTCCATCCGATGGTCCAAATTTTCGATGACGCTGAGGCATAATTGAGGTTATATGCCGTTAATGTGCCGAATTATCTCATCCTTTAACTCTTGAATTGTTGCTGGCTTATCGACGTACACCTTTTCTTTCAAATAACCCCAAAGAAAGTAGTCCAACGGTGTCAAATCACATGATCTTGGTGGCCAATTGACATCGCCACCACGTGAGATAACACGGCCATTGAATTTGTCGCGCAAAAGAGCCATTGTTTCGGTGGCTGTTTGGCAAGTGACACCATCGTGTTGGAACCACATATCGTCCACATCCATATGTTCCAATTCGGGCCATAAAAAGTTCGTTATCATCTCACGATAGCGAACACCATTCACAGTAACTGCCTGACTGGCCTCATTTTGGAAAAAATACGGTCCGATGATGCCGCCAGCCCATACACCGCACCAAACAGTCACTCTTTGTGGGTGCATTGGTTTTTCGACAATCACTCTTGGATTATCATTCGCCCAAATGCGGCAATTCTGCTTATTGACGAACCCACTGAGGTGAAAATGTGCCTCATCACTGAAGATGATATGCACAATATGCATTTTGATTTGAACGCCCATTTTCATAATAAGCCTGAATAACTTTAAAACGTTGCTCGATTGTGTATCTTTCCATGTTCAAATGGAGTTGGTCTGAAATTGAGAAATGTCAAATTAAATGCAGAAAAAGACTTGACGTTTAGGTGTGGTTCACATTCAACATCGGCCCTTAAAATTTAACCACCATTTATGTAGTTACGGCTGCCTAGAAGCAAGCGCTATGTAAGCTATTTAAATGCAGGGCATAAATACTTTACACTTTTATACTTGCTTGTTACTTTAATTATTAAACTAACAATTTAATTTTTTAATGTCGTCAATAATATTTTATAATAAATGCGTACCTACAATTTTATTATATGTTATACTTTATTTATCTCATTTCACTATAGGAAGTTCATAAACTTATTAAATGCTTATTCAATTGCTCAATTGCTTTTCTCTCTGTTATAATTCACTTTACATAAGCGCATCAAGCTTCATGAAAAACTATAACGTTACATGCGACGGAGTAATCTTCGTCCAACAAGCAACTCAGCAGAATTCAATACTGTTACTTTACACATCCTTTCGTATTGCCGAATCATGTTATTTTTAGGGACACGAATTTCGATACCGATATTTTTTAATTGGCACTAACAAAACGTTTTTTTTTTGGAATGAATCGAATTTGCGAATAAAAAATATTTACAGAATAATATTTGGGAATGAATATCAGGCGAAATGAGAATAGCATGATGGAACACAATAGCCCTACCTAGTTCACACTTTAATTTAATACCTTTCGAATCTGCAGTAAGGTAAAAAATAAAATGATTGGAGAATACTAATTTTTTAAAACTGGAACTGTTAACTTCGGCAAACACTTTCTATAGAGCAAACATACAACGTTGTATAAGAAATTGTGACTGAATTTAATTTATATATGGTATCGAATATTTTTAATTTGATATTCAAGGGTATCCAATACATTCGGGCCGTTGTCGTTCACTAGGTGTTCTCTCTTGTGATTTTCTTCTTATATGCTTCAAAATTAACATTAATAGAACCAAGAGTTTCACTTTTAACAGGTCATTAACAATAATTTGGCACTAATGCTAAAGAAGTTGGGAATAAGATTTTCTGCTTTGGTATTAACTACTACAACAAGTCCAAAAATCGTTTAAAAGTGATGATATGCTTAGTATCCCACGATTTCAAGAACTTGTACAAAAAATTCAAGCTCAAAAATATAATTGAAACAAACTGAATTATTTACTAAAAAATACACTACACTATTAAAAAAAAGTTGTGTAACTTGGAATGTATCTGAAGGGTGGTTTTTTTTAGATGTGTGGTTTTCAATGAAACAATACTTTTTCCGGAGTTGGTCTTTTTGACAGCTGTGATTTGAGTTGTACTCAGTTTGGTTTGCCATCTCCTAATGAACATACTTACTCAACTAAACAAAATTGTCGCTTTAAGAGTGTTGATAATCCACAAGCAATTGCTGAGACGCCGTTACATCCTCAAAAAGGCACTGTTTGGTGTGCTCTCTGGGCAGAGAGAATCATTGGTATATATTTCTTCATGCCTGTTGATGTGGACGACCTTTGGTTCCTACAAGACGGCGCTACATGCCATACGGCCAACGAAACAATAAATTTATTGAAGGAAACTTTTAACACCGCTGGACTATTTTTTGTGGGGCTATGTCAAGTCACTTGCTTAAGCCCGAGATAATTGACGCCTTGGAAGAGAATATTCGGCGCGTTATTACTAACATATGGCCCCAATTGCTGCAAAAAGTGATCGAAAATTTAGCCTCTCGACTGGAATTTATTCGAGCCAGCCGCGACGGTCAGTTGCCCAAAATGATTTTTAAAACATAATAGCAAACCCTTATCTTTATAATAAAGCTAAATCCTTTTCCATAACATTACATTATATGTATTTTATTTTTTCTTGAAAGCCACATGCCTAAAAAATACCCTTTAAAATTATAGGACTAGTTGAGTAATAAAAAATGTACATATACTCAAAATCCCAAATACGCGCTAAAAATCTGGAATTAGGGTCATAACCCCGTTTTCGGGAGCCCATAGTTGTTTGCCCACGCCCACAGCACTTCTGAACCGATGTGATTGCAAAATTCTATGTCATTGATTTGATTATTCTAATTTTTCTTAATATACTCCGTTTTATGGAAATCAAATGCAATGTACTTTTAAAATCTACAACATATAGCAGTGTAATATGAAAAACAACTTTAAAACGAAACTAAAATTTAACACTTCAGTAAAAGTTTTGAATGTTTATTAAATTTGCGATAATAGTACCGTTATTGTATTATTATTATGGAGTAAATTGTATATCGTCTGTAAATTATCTTTTCATCAAAATATGAAATTGATGATCGATTGAGAGATGTTAAAGATATGGCAAAAATAATATGAGTCCCCCGAAAAATGGAGTATTGACCCTAATTCCAGATTTTGAGGGTGTATTTGAGATTTTGAGTGTACAGCTTTTGATATGTGGGATATAGAAACTGGATCTGGAGTTTTCTCCCAGCTTCTTTCATTCAAGAAAGGCTAGAGACTTCCAAATCACTGTAGCGTGTTCCAAGTTGATATCTTTGCAGTTGACATAGTGACAAGATAGGTAGATGCGTTGGACCTTGAGCCGGGCGGCGATCAAAGCTCTACAATCGACCACGACTAGCTCGATCTGCGTTTGGATTTGTCGAGGATTCCGCAAGCTATTTGTCAACACACTTTTTAGCTATAATGTGTCCCGTCTAGTCTAGTTTGGTCCCCATGCAGGAAAGTGTTTTCTTCCGGAATACTAACGGGACAGCTGCCCATAGGTCACATTGCCACCAGGTTTGGAACCTTGGGATGAGAACAAAGTAGAGTGCATCAAGCACCTCCTGTGCGCTTAGTGTGCGCTTCAGATTTTTGGGGGCACCATTTCTTCAGGCCCCCGGATGACTTAAATACGGTCGCACTTGTGGGGGCAGGTGGGATTTACCAAAATATCGGGATGGTTTAAGAACGTGTAAGGAAAGACTGGGCGAATGGGTCTTGTGAACATCGAGTAAACTCTCTGCGAGGGTAGCCCTGTTAACCTAACCTAATCTAGTTTCGACATCAAACCATTTTTTTTAAATCAAATACTCAAAACGAGTTTAAGGGCACTCTTTGAAAAATAGTTTGAAATATTATTTATTCAATTTGAGGAAGAAAAGTAGAAGAAGGTTTAATTTGAATTATGTCTAAAAATGCTCCTCTCTTTAGGTGTAACTTTAAGTGTAGCTTAATCCATATTCGTAAGGAAGTAAGAACTAATGATTAACATAATTGTGTCCTATATGTGAAAGCAGTCCAGAATTGTTCTCAATGAACATAACGCAAAACTTTTTGAGAATATTGTGTACAAAAATATAGAGAAACATATAATATTAATCTTCTTAATACTATACCACTTTGAAAAGCTGTTTCTCTTTATAATATCCAGTAATAAAAACTGGCCTTAAACTCAAAACAATTTAAATTTCTTTATAAAAGGACGAAAAATATAATAATTGCGAAAGGACAAGCACTCCTAAAAGCCAACAATAACTATAACACAAAATGTGTTTATAAATTTGTTAACTACATTTGGAAAGTCAAGAAAGAAAGAAGTCTGATGAGGAGATGTGGCAAAATAGCAGCTATCACTTCTACCACTTGGAAAAATTGTTGCGTTTTCTTCATATTCACTAATAAAAACTGGTCGAGCTCAATAAAATTTTAATTTCTAAATATAAGGCCGAAAATAATATAAGATGTTTCGAATCTAAAAACATCGATACATCGATGTGAATCGGAAGGATGTTTTACATCGCTTTCTTTTCTCCAAACCTTTAAATTCTATTCTGGCGCTAGCAACTGCATTCGACCCAATATTAAAAAACCGCTTTTAATGTAAGTATCACAAAAATGTAGCTTACAAGATCATCACAGGAATGGATGCTGATGTACAAATGTATCTTCGATTAGCTCTTGCTCCTATTAATCAAAATCCAATTGAAGTTTGGGATGATATGAAAAATGTGTTTCGGGGACTGCATAAACATGCTTTTAAATATTTATCCATCTTGGCGAATTCAGTTCCGAGTAAATGACTTTTCTAAAGCAGGATTATCACGCAGTAGCGAAAGCGGTTAGCGTGACTGAGTGGTTGCGTGCTCGCCTAGCAACTCCGTGTACCATGGTTCAAAGCCAGGTAAAGTCTAGAAAGGAGATGTGGTGATCTCCGAAATAGCAGCTATCACTTCTACCACTTTGAAAAATTTTGGTTTTCTCATATTTTTCCTAATACAAACCTGGCCTCAAGCTCTATAAATTATACAGACGATACATAAATATAAGGCCAAAAATAATAATAAAAATTGTTAGCATCTAGACCTCTAATGGGTTAAAAACCAAAATGATAATGAGGAAACTTTAAATGTGCGTACGTCAACTAGCTGGCACACTTTATATCAGTACACCCAAAGTGTATAAAGCAAACTGAAATCAATATATGACATATTTTCATTCGATACGCTTATTTTACAACAGTTTTTTCAATATATTACCCTTACGCCAGTAGCAACTTTACATTTCTAGCTAGTTCAAATTTACACAATTTGAAAATCATATAAAAATTTGTTTGCCAAGAAAAAAAGGAAAAATTAAATTCAAAACTATAAATTGTACATAATAAAACAAAAAAAGTGCAGTGAAACAATTCCGCACACTTGCTGCCTGTTGATCACTGTCCACAATAATTAGGTACGTAGGTTTATTTTGTGAGCAGAAGGATGTAACAAATAAAGAAAATGGATGAATGCGATTGATATCCCACTTATTATTGAACTAGCTAATACCACCGAGCGCCTCTCCGCTTTAAAAAAAAAATCAACAAAACAATTCAAAAGAAAATTATTCTAAGCCACTTCTACGAAAAACGATTTCCCGAATTTAATATTTTGAAAAAATATACCCTATGCTAAGCTCGAGATTAGTCTAGTCCCCTACGAAAGCCCCGGGAAAATTCATTCAGTAATTTCGGAGATTAGCGAGTTCAAACTGACTAACGTTTGCTGATACAAAAAATCAAAAAAAGTCTCCATGTGCGTTCTACTTATTGCATTCTCTTTATTACCTTGAGAAATTACTTTAAAGAAATTTTCAAATTAATTTTGTCTTTAAATTGAAAATCCATTACATTCTGTATATGCCTAACTTACCCCATGAGGTGAATATTTCATTATATAGTGTTAAAGGTTTTTTCTCGAATGGCACTGTAACAATTCGTAATCATATTCTAAACACAAATACCAAGTGAAGCCAAGTCAAATTTAATCTGGTATTCTCACCGTTCTTCTTCTGTCAATACCAGCCAGCACCACATCGAGTACTTTAAGTAATTGTTCTCTAAACAGACGACTTGGCCTAGCAAGTAATGCAGTTGTGTTTTAAATTGCAAAACCATAATGCCTTTATATACATAGCTCCTTTAGTTCAACCAGAGAACTTGTAAGAAACGAGAAGGCGCAAATGTGAAAAGAGTTTTTTCATCAACAAAATTTGCAAGTGCCACCGAGAGAATTCAACCATTCTACCATACCAATAAAAACCATTTTCACCATATTTTGCTATATTTAGAGCAGAGAGGCTATTGCAGCCGCATGTGTTTAAAAAGAAGTAAACAAAAAACCCGTTTCTGGATCGCGAGGAGCAACTTGAGACGGCAGATGAGTTATGCAACAATTGAGGATAAGAGAAGAGTTGAAATGGATAGGGGGAATCGTCAAAAGAATATTCTTTCGAGTTTTCGGTAATTTTCGTGTCAATCGCCATCAGCGCGTGCACATGTACGCAAATGAATTGATGCGCATTTGGACAAAAGTTCTAGAATATTCTCGAATATTCTAGAAAAATGCCAGCAATTTGTCAGACTACGTTGCCAAAAGGCATTATTGTCTGATATTGCGATGTTGAATCTTTTCAATGACCGTCGATGGTTTGTAAAATTGAAGATTTTAGCATTTTTGTGTTCGTCGTGAAAAGGATTGTTGCGGGGAACATTTGCGTGGGCGGGGAGATAAAATGCTTGCGCTTATGAATGAACATCTTTTGTTTTCGGAAATACACGCGAGCGTTTATGAATGAATTTTTTGTTGTTGTAGGTATGCACAAATGTCAATATGTAGATATGTATGCATGTATGTATGTACGTACATATGTAGGACCCTATTCTGATTCACAACTTTGAAGATAGTTGGGTTGTAAGTTGTAAAATGGTATTATGGAACACAACTCAACTCAACTCTGAAAACATAGTTGTATCAGTTGCAAAAAGTTGGCAACGCCATGTATATGTGCGTATTATGAAAGACAACTGAACATAGTTGTGCATGTATTACTTGTCAAAACCTAACAACTTAATTTTTGAGTTGAGTTCGTTAGTTTGCTTTAAATTAATTTACATAATACAAATTAAAAATGAAAAGAACTGGGTAAGGAAAAAGAAAAATATTATATGATGTTAAAAGCGAAGGAAAACAGCTCTCTGGTTGAGAAACAAGTATAAAAGTATTATACATCTTTCTAGAATTAAGGTGACAAATAAAAACAAATGGAGACGTTAATTGGTTTGATGGAGAAGAATCCAGACATCGCTAGAGCCAAGCATAATTTTGGAGCTTCCAAGCAATTCATCCAACACAAGTGGGATAATATATCAGTGGATTTAAATAGTTTTGGACCTCCAACAAGGACATCACAAGAATGGCAAAGAGTGAGATATATTAGTTAATAATTGCAGAATATTTATTTAATAATGTCAAATTTCAGGTTTGGATTCATTTCAAAGCAAATCTTAAAAGAAAGATGTCTAACAACAAAAAAAACTTTTCTGCGACTTGCGGAGGCCCTTCAACGGAAATTAGTTTGAGCGCATTGGAAGAGACTGTAGCCAGTATTACACTGTTGCAAGAATCCGTCAATCCGCCTGGCAGATGCATTGGCGTCACCCTCGAAACAAGTCTCGACAACTCCTCTGTTGAAAATGTGGAGAATGTCGATGCCAGTATCAGCGAAGTACATCGTGATTTCGCCGAAGCTCCATCATGTTCAAGAACAATCCGACAAAATAACAAAAAGAAGTCTACTGAAGATTTAAAACTAGAAGTCCTGAGTGAACAAGCAAAAAATCAGACTGAGATTTTAAAAGTTTTAAAAAACATTGAAAAAAATTCGTATAAAAGTTATGAAATAAGTAAGAAAATTTTAGAGTTAAAAAAGAAGAAAATGGTAATGTTAGAAAAACGACGTTCCGAAGAAACAGAGCTGCATATCATACAAATGGAGCTAAAGAAACAAAAGCTTGAAAGATATCAGAAAAAGTGAAAAGTCTGCATTCTTAGTGTTTTTATTTATATTTTTTGTTACATGAGTTTCCTTTTTGTTATTGTTTGCAACTAAATATATCTGAAATAAAACTTTCCATTATTTATAAAGAGCGCATTATATTATTTCTTATAACTTGGGCAACAGCTAAGGAATTTGATTCACCGACCCCAATAACTTACTTTTCGTTCGGTAGTTCTAATGGGTTGGAATGATCCCGAATATTTCTTCTAATACTTGAAATATTGGCACGCGTATCCTCGGTCTCATCGATAAAAAATAATTCGTAACTGATTTCCATTTTTTGCTTTGAATTATTAAAATGCAATAACGATTTTGTTTACTATACCTCAAAGCTGTCAAAATTTTTCTCCAATTGCCAACTTTTTTCAAATAACCTAATTGGCTACACTCAACTGAAAACAGTTGTGAACGGCAATACCAATAAATAGTTGAGTTGTCTACAAGTTGAGTTGTATCAGACACAACTCAACTGAGTTGAGTTGTGAATCATAATAGGGGCCTTAATTTCTCTAGGAAGTTCGTAGCTGTTGAATGAAAGGTGTGCAAATGTGTATTAACTACTTTTCCTTCTTTGATTTTGGTTATATTTTTACATTCAGTAACGCCTTGTTCGCGTAGGCCATTAATAATTTCATTTTCACTGAAATGATAATGTCAGCTCGCTAGTTCTGAATAAACTTGGTGACAATCACCTATGTGTTTTAGGTGATTTTAACCTATGCAATGTGTGTTGGTCTGGCACTTTTTCGAACTTTGGTCTCACCCCTAATAATATTACTGCCCCGCATGAGTCATACCTCATCGATAGTCTTCTAAGTCTTAATCTTATGCAAATTAATAAGTATGTTAACAAGTTGGATCGAATTCTTGACCTAACTTTTTTAAGTGACAATATAAATTGTAATATTGAAATTTGTCATTGCCCTTTTTCTCAGTCTGATATGCATCACGTCGCATTAGTTCTGAAATTTGAATTTTATAAATTTTTAAAAACAGTACCTGTTAAATTAAATATCTTTAACTATAAGTACTGCGATTTTATCAAGCTTAATAACTCCATTTCGATGCTGAAATGGGACGAATTACTTTCAGTGCAGGATGTCTCTGAATGCTATAACTCTTTTAAAATAGTGTTATCTGATTTATGTATGAAGAATGTGCCAATTTTGAAAAATAAGCCATACAAGCTACCATGGTATAATCGTGAGTTAAAAAAGTTAAATAACCTTAGAAATAAATTCTTTAAGAAGTTTAAGGTCTCTGGAAGACAGATTTTCTTTGATAAATATCAAAAATATGTAAAGGAGTTTAATTGTTTAAATAAGTTTCTTTATAAAAATTATATTCTGGGAGTAGAGTCAAGCATTAAATCAAATCCAAAAGGTTTTTGGCATTTCATAAAGTCTAAGAGAGGTGGCTCTGGCATACCTTCTGCTGTCTCTCTTGATGACAAATTCGCTAGTTGCCCTACGGAGATGGCGAATCTGTTTGCTGAATTTTTTAGTGCCAATTACGTTTGTGATGATGGTAATTCCTGGCCTGATGTTGACCCTAATACAGATACGGCTTTCAGTTTTGGGGCTCTGAAACTGTCACTAGATGATGTTGTAACAGGTATATCTAGACTGAAATCATGTATGAAAGTGGATGTGGATGGTTTCTCCGCTCATCTCTTCAAGAACTGTCCCGCTCTAGCTTTTCCTCTAAAACTTATTTTTAATATGTCTCTTGCGTCGGGTATCTTCATCAATGAATGGAAAGTTACCTCTATTAACCCTATATTTAAAAGTGGCAATAAAAATAATGTTCGCAATTACAGGCCCATCTCCAAACTATCAACTGTTTCGAAACTTTTTGAAACTATAGTCAAAGAAAAAATGTATTTCATAACTAAAAGCCTGATTCTGCCAGGTGGACTGCATATACACAGATTTCAGCAAAGCGTTTGACAGAGTATCTCATTCGATCTTACTTTATAAGTTAGCCTGTCTTGGTTTCCATTCTGTTTTTTTAGAGTGGATCAAGTCTTATTTGACTAACAGACGCTGTGTTGTCTCTATAGATGACATATCGTCAGATGCTTTCATTGCCACATCTGGGGTTCCCCAGGGAAGTATTTTAGGTCCTTTACTCTTTGTTTTATTTATAAACGATATAAGCTCATGTTTTTCTTTTGCCAATTTTCTGCTATATGCCGATGACTTGAAAGTATTTTCGGTGATCAAAAACGAAACTGATGCTAGTATGCTCCAGGCGGATCTCAACAAACTTAGTCTTTGGTGCATTAAATCGCGTCTTTCTTTAAATATCAGTAAGTGCTTTAAAGTTACTTATGCAAAAATTCGCAGTACATTACCGACGTATTACAATATCACCACTAGTATCTGTCGTTGAGGCCAAAGATCTTGGTGTAATTTTTACATCCAATTTTTCTTTTAATAGACATATCAGTCATGTAATTTCTAGATCTTTCTCTGTTTTGGGGTTCGTAAGACGAAACTGTGTAAAATTCTCTGATCCATATACCATTAAATTATTATACTCATCTTTTGTCCGTCCCATTTTGGAATATGCTACATTTATATGGAGGCCATTCCACAAAAATTTGAGTAATAGATTGGAACGTGTCCAAAAGGCTTTTCTAAAATTTGCATTGCGGTCTTTAAATTTTGCGGATCCTATTCCATCGTATAGTAGTCGTTTACTTTTAATTAATCTGGAGTCTTTGGAAAAGAGACGTTCTGTACTCTCCTTAACTTTTGCTTTTAGTATTATTAATGGTAGTGTTGATTGTCCTTTTCTCTTAGGACGCATAAATTTCAACATTCCTCAGCGAAATTTGCGTAACATATTGCCGTTCTATTGTGAAAACTGTAAAACTGAGTATGCGCGCAATGACCCTCTGGCTGGGGCTTTAAGTGAATTTAATATAATCTCGAATTCCATCTTACTTGATTTTTCTTATCCTAGAAATCTATTTATTAATCTTTTGTATTCTCTTCTTTAACTATTAAAATTTTTGTATTTAATTTAATCAATAGTCGTAACTAGTCTGTAAGAAACCATTGTTTCATAGATGAATAAACAAATGAAATGAAATGAAATGAAATGAAATGTAGTGAAGTAAATTGCATCGTTACCTTCTGGGTCGAAGGCCATGCTAGATTAGTTTAAATAACAACAACACTACTCACTATCTGTATTATATGTATCGGGTGTTTTTTTTAGGGGTATAGAACTTCGAATTGAAATAAAACACAAGAAAATCGTTTTAAGGTCCATCAATTTGGCTTTATTGGAAGGATAATTTTATGCCATTAATGTTTAAATATGATTTCGGGCATGTGGCCGCCGCGGCTGGCTCGAATAAAGCCAATTCTACAGGTCCAATTTTCAACCACTTTTTCGAGCATATGGGGCCGTATGTCGGCAATAACGCCACGAATGTTGGCTTCCAATTCCCCTAACGTTTCTGGTTTCTTGGCGTAGACGAGCGACTTCACATATCCCCAAAGAAAATAATCCAATGGTGTCAAATCACACGATCTTGGTGGCCAATTTACAGGTCCATTCCGCGAAATTATGCGCTCATCGATTGTTTCCTTCAATAAATCGATTGTGACGTGCGCTGTGTGGCATGTAGCGCCGCCTTGTTGGAACCACAACTCATCCACATTCATGCCATCCAATTCGGGAACAAAATAGTCGGTTATCATGGCTCTATACCGGTCTCCATTAACGGTAACTGCCTCTCCAGCATTATTGCGGAAGAAGTATGGCCCAATGACTCCACCAGCCCATAGAGCACACCAAACAGTCAGTTTTTGTGGATGTAATGGCGTTTCAAGGGTCTCATGTGGATTCTCTTCACTCCAAATGCGGCAATTTTGCTTGTTGACGTAGCCATTCAACCAAAAGTGAGCCTCATCACTGAACAAAATTTTGCGATGAAAATCAGCATCGAGATCAATCTCATTTTCGGCCCATACACCAAAATCACGACGCATTGCATGGTCTCGCGGCTTTAATTCTTGCACAAGCTGGATCTTGTAAGGTCGCAAGCCAAGATCTTTGCGCAAAATCTTCCATAAAGTTGATGGACAAAGCTCCAATTGCTGTGCACGGTGGCGAATCGATTCATTCGGGTCCTCTTCAACACTTTGCTCTACAGCGGCAATTGTTTCTTCGGTGCGCACTGTTCGACGTCTCTGCGGATGCGTATTATCACATAGAGTAAACGTAGTGCGAAAACGATCCATGGTTAACCGAATTAATTGCTCTGATGGACGATTATGTCGACCATAAAATTGACGGAGCTCGCGGTAAACTTCGCGAACTGAACCATTATTTTCGAAATAAATTTGCACGATTTGCAAGCGTTGTTCTTTTGTCAACCTGTTCATGATGAAATGGCAAACCAAACTGAACATAAATGACATTAGAGTTGCCAGATTTGACCACAAAATGCCAGTTTTATCTCTATTCGAAAAACAAACCTGTAAAAAAAACACCCGATACTATTTTTAATGAAATATAGTGGAAGTATGGCAATGAAAATATACACACTACTGTCAGGAATGAATTGATTTCAATTTTAAGTTCATGAATGCAGTAATTATATTTAATAGGTATGATGATTAACAATTAACAAAGCTTAAAAGAATTCATTGATATCGTTGTTCATGCCGCCATCCGATTCTGATCCTTCACGTCCGCTCTTCACGAAAAACTCTCGCTCACTACCCATACTTGACAGTTCGGCCTCTCCTGACCTTTCGTCCGTCTCGGACGACATCTGATTATCCTCATCGTTGTCAAGTTCTAGGCCGAGGACCCGCTATAGTTTCATATGATCACTTCTGACTACGTTGCAATATCTTCGCCGGGTTACCGTATTATCTGGCAAGTCCTCCACCACATAACGATCGAAATTCAAGACTTTCGTTATGATGTACGGACCTTTGAATCCTGAATCGAGCTTGTGGGGCTCAGCCGTTGCGGTGGGCACATGGTCTACGAAAACTAATTCGCCCACTTCATATGTACTCGGCTGTGAATGCCTCTCATCGTTCTTCCAACGCCTTCGCTCTTCACATGTCGAATGCCGTATTTGCTGGTAAATTCCAGGATTAACTTTGAGGTGAACGCTGTACCTCGATCCGAAACGATACACAATGGCTACCCAAAAAATGTCTTCTAACGCTTTTACCACTGGCTCTGACTTGGAGCCCCTTCGGCTCTTGGGAAACGGACCCAAATGATCGATATTAAAATACTTCGAAATGGAATTGGCAATATCTCGATGAAATGGAGCTGATCCTTAGATTTACCGCCCTTGGCTTTAAAGGCACAACACTCTTCCCACGCATTCTTCAAACGGAATGAAATGGTGGAAACCAGAAATGTTTCCCGATTCGTTCGATTGCCTTCTTAAATGCAAAATGCCCGAAGTTATCGTGGCTTGCTGTGGTAATACGTCTCCTCAACGCCTGCGGGTCAAGCTTCAATTCGATTTTGACCTTTCGGTATACGCGTCCATTTTAAGTCGATAATCGCTATTTATCTCCTTTGCTTCATCGCTCCTCGGAGGGCGGCCTCCGCAATCTTGCTCACCTTTTCATCCTGAATTTCAAAGCATAAATCCAGTCAGTGCTATAATCTGAGTGCTTAACCCTTATGTCAACGGCAACATACCTGGGTATGTTTTGCGTTTTCAAAACGCTGTAGCTGGATAATCGGATCGACTTGAAATCGTGATATCCTAGCGAAAACTGTTTTACGCAATAGTCTAAATTTTGGTTGGGATTGGATCATCCGTTTGGTAGATAAAGCCCATTTACAAAGTTGCACCCTTACGTCAACAGCATACATACCTGGGTATACCATACCATATGTATAGTAAAACGTATGCAAATATGATAATATAATTGAAAAGTATAGTTTATTTTGAGTGAAAAAATACTTATGGTAGAAAAATTATTATAAATTATAAAATACTTATGAAAAAAATATTTAAAAAACTACGAAAAAATTTAAAATTATTGAAATTCAATTACATCTATCGCATTGCGGCAAGTCTTTGGAACGCTCGGCGCACACTGGTTTGTTGCATAATGTGCATGCTTTACGAGTAGGGCGTCGTTTGGAGCAGATGTAGCAATTCCCCTTTACTTTTAGGCGTCCCGTACTATCACGCTCCTCCGCTTCATGTGCTCCAGCATCCACAACTCGGATGGGCCTACCTATCATGGCTTCGATGGCGATGCGCGTTGAAAAACTCTGGATATTATGCTGTTATTCGCCCTTCTCTCAATTTCTGGCTTGCATAGTTGCTCACTTAACTGATGGAGAAACATCCTACGGCGGCTTGTATATGACTTCAGGTGAGTATTGTTGTCAACGTATATTATGTATGCAGCAAACGCAGCAACATCCACAATATTATAAAAGAAAGCCAAAGGTCATCTATTTGTGCGCCGCTTGGTACTATATTCGGACAAGCACATGTCCATGTTATCAACTCCACCTTTGGTTTTGTTGTAGTCCAATATAAGTAATGGCTTCTTCTTAGGACCGGCCGTTTCTGTTGTATAATGAGAAGTGGACAATATTAAAACTGCCTTGTTTTTCTTGGGCACGTACGAGCACATCGTAACGTGATTATAGAACCCAAACATTGACAATTCAGCCGCACGTCGTTTGGGGTTGACAAATTCTGCTGGCACGAATGTACGCCTTTTGTTGCAAGTACTCAATATAGATAAATTATTGTCTATCATCAAAGATTTTGCCAAGTTGTAGCTAGTGAAAAAGTTGTCACATACAATATTTCTTCCACTTCCACCAAAAAGGTTGATACATAAATCTTTGACTATTCTTTCACCAACGTTTCTTTCACGTTCACGGTGCCATTCCTGTATAGATTTGTCCCTGCATTGAAAAATTAAATTCAATTTAGTTATTTATACTTTCAAAAATTTTCACAATATTGATAGTACCTGCAATGGATAGGGCGAAATGGAGTCGCACACCCACCACACTTTTATCCCATATTTGGCAGGTTTTGATGGTATGTATTGCGTGAAGTCAGTTTCACCCCGATAAGCATACAATTGTTCATCTACGGTGATGTTGGCTCCTGCCACGTAATATCTACGATGACAGCTGTTTAGCATCAAAAAAACGTCCGATATTGCTGCTGCTTTGTCAGTTTGTTTGCGTTGCTGGCGTATGTTTCCATTATCAAAACGAATGAAGTGGCTAATTTTCCAAAATCGTCGTACACTCATTGCAGCACAATATAATGGATGTGATTTAGTATTTCACAAATCTTTCGTATGCACGTAACCAGAATGTGTAACGCAAAAGTACGCCCAAATGTTATTGTTGTTCTGTTATGGGAATCCATGATCTCGGTTCACTTGTTGGATGTTTTGCATTGTCATCATCAAGAATTGCCTTGCCTTTCGATTTGATTCACGAATAATTATGTCGCATATTTCATCTGACATTATCAATTTGAACGTCAAACCTTGCGTTGCCCGTACTGGTCCAGATTGTGCACTTCTTAGAATGTTGTGCGTACGGAATCTTACAGGTTGTGGTTGTATCGAAGACCAAACATTACCATCTCTGGCAGTAAAATATTCCCCAGTTTCAATTGGTGCATCTTCAAGTTCTTCATCAGAATCACTGTCGTCCTCTGGGTCATATTCTGGTAACGTGGGCTCTTCAAAGTCTGAGTCATCACCACCAATATCACATACACATTCATCTAAAGCCTCGTCACCAACTCTTGAATCGTGGCCACTTATTTCTTCTTGGCTCTCTTCAAGCGTTTGACGAATATATGCTCGTGGAGTAAGCCATTCACCATCTGCCATTTCACTTTTATTTTATTTTTTTATTTCCACAAAATAAACAGAAACGTCCTTTCACTTCGAATCACAAATGTAAACTAAATTTGCTGACGAAACTACAAAGAATGAAGTTTCTGCAAATTTCTTTTGTCTCTTTACCAGGCACAGGGTACACATTCAACTAATCGCTTGCGTTTCACGTTTTTTCACTAATACACTCACACATTTGAGCTGTTGGCACACTTAATGTGTGAGTATATTAGTGAAAAAATCTGAATCGCAAGCGATTAGTTGAATGTGTACCTGCCGGGTTATAACGGCATGCCATTTGCCATACAAAACGTATGTACATACCCGGGTGTGTTGCTGTTGACGTGCGTAAAAAAGTTCTGCTGTTGACATAAGGGTTAATATTCATCACCATTTCTGCCACTGTGGTCACCTCGTTTGGTTGCTGGACTGGTGCACGCCTAACCCGCCAGCATGTGCCATGTTTTCACCCGATCGATGCACGCATCTGAAGTCAAATTCTTGGAGTTTAAGCACCATCTGGCTATGCTTGGTTGTCGTTACCTTGGTTTTTGCCACCGCATTCCAATCTGTCACTACCAGAAACGGCCTTCCCAATAGGTAAACTCGCAACCGATCAAGAGTTTCGACGATCGCCAATACCTCCAGTTCAGAACTTGCGTACTTGGACTCGGCTGCGCTGCATTGGCGACTGAAATATTGAACTGGTTTTAACCCTACCTCCTCTTGTTGTAACAGAACTCCCGATAACCTATGGCTGCTTGCATCAGTATGCACCTCGTGGGCCCTCTCCGTGTTAAACATCGCCAGCACCGGTACACCTGTCAATGACCTCTTTAAATCGTCAAAGCCTTTTGTTGCTCTTCGTTCTTCTTGAGTAAGTTAGTCAATGGTTTCGATATATTGCCGTAATATGGGATGAATCTTCGGAAAACCCCCGTCAATCCGAGAAATTGCCATATCTGCGCTACTGTAGTTGGTGTTGGGAACTCCTCTACACATCAAACCTTTTCTCGTTCTGGTTGTATGCCTTCGCAGCTTACGATGTTTCCCAGGAAGTTTACTTGCGCTGCCATGAATGTACATTTTGATGGTCGTAATGCCAGTCCAACCAGATCACTGCAGCGTCTTCCAGGCTGAGGTCTCAGCTATCATGGAAGCGGTGAAGAAGATAGGGACCGGGATTATAGGAAGAGACATCTTCATTTTTAGTGACAGCCAGGCTGCAATCAGAGCTCTGAGCTCTTTCACGTTTAACTCGAACACCGCGCTGGACTGCCGCCGATCTCTACAGAACTAACTGAACAGAACAGAACAGTCTGTACCTCATTTGGCTCCCTGGTCACCGGGACATAGAGGGAAACTGCATGGCAGATGAACTTGCAAGACAAGATACGACCAAGCAGATTCTTCAGGATAAAGAACGCATTGGTATGCCGTTTGCCACTTTCAAACTGCTACTCAGAGATTGTACATATAAACAAGCTGACAATAGATGGGAGGCGAAATACGACCTGTCGTGGCCTAAATGGGATCGGAAACGATCGTACAGCGTTCTCTCTCTAAGAAGGGAAATCATTTCGAAGGTGATCGGGGCTCTAACAGGGCACTGTCTGAAAGGTAAACATGCTGAAAGGTTGGGGGTGCCCTTCCGAAGATGCTGTAGGAGCTGCAAGAATGACGAGGAGGAGGAAACGATCTTGCATTTACTGTGTAAGTGTCCTGCATTGTGTAAAAGCAGAATGCGATATCTGGGATCACCGTTTCTTGGTGACCTTAGTAAGGTTTCAAGCACCGGGGTAAATTGTCTGTTGAAGTTCATCAATGAGGCAAACTGGTTCGGTAAGGGGTAATTTCTTCTTGGATGGTACACAAATTTTTTTTTGTGGTAACACTATGTCCTCACGGTCAGTCGGTGTAGCGATTATAACTTCGTCTACATAGTTGATTACCTTCTCTCTGTGTAATATCTAACGTTGTGAACCACTTATTGCCCCCTAATCGAACTAGCTGTTCCTCTACAATCGGCGTGGGAAGCTGTTTCTTCACGGTGACAGCATTCAAGGCCCTGAAGTCGACGCACATACGATCTACACCATTCGCCTTCTGCACCAAAACCACAGGAGCAGCATCGGTGATGAACTCGGTAATGTATTAACAGCTCATTAATTATTGTCGACAGTACCGGCCTTTAAGCCAATGGTACCTGATACCTTTTTCCTTGGCTCTTCGGTGGTAACCTTTATGTCCATTTCAGCCGTGTTGCATCGCTCTAAGGTCCTTAAATGTTCGGAGAAACAATGGCTAAAAGTGCTCAACAATTTCTGGACTCCCTTGTGTTTGACGGTCTGAAGCAACCTGCCGACTGATGAATCACTATCGGCCGTCTCAATCTTCATCACCCATGAATTGATTACTACCTTTGCATCGTGCGACTAAGAAGTTGATGTTGTTGTTGTTGTTGTTATTGTAACGGTTATCCCGCCCTGTGAAGAGAGGATTCATTCATGGTCGTTGTCGTCAAACTCATCTAGGGGAAGGCCCAAGCAAGGTGCTGTTTCGACAGGGCTGGACCAGAGGGAGAGGTGAGTTAGATGAGTAGGTTTGAGAGGGAATGTGAATAGGTGATTGGTATCGTGCGGACAATCTCCACATGCCGGACATGGTTTGGGTATGTCAGGGTTGAGTCTGAATAGTGCCAGAGTGACGCGGGACTCGCGGGGCAGCAGGGACTCCTCATCTGCTACAGGACGCGCCAGTACGCCTTCGGATCCAGCGGATGTGTTATAAATGGCTGGATCTTGCCTTTCAGTTCTAAGTGATGCCTTCTGATGTGCCTGGGGGGCAGCTGCACTGCAAGCAGATGCCTGTTTGGGTGCCGCGAGCGGTGACATGAGGCTGTGCTCCTTAACGCGAAGCACATTGACCTCTTGGTGGAGATGCTCCTAAGGCGACATCAGCAGGCATCCCGTCACCGAGCGAAGTGCGGCGTTCTGGCAGGTCTGCAGCTTCATCCACTGCGTCCTACTGGTTCCCGGCGACCACACTGGCGCAGCATAGTTAATTACCAGCCGGCCAATCGCTTTGTATGTTGCCAACAACGTTTCTTTGTCTTTGCCTCAAGAGCTGCCGGCGAGCGACTTGAGGACATTGTTGCGGCTCTGTACTTTATTGGCGATTGCGATAATGTGCGCGGAGGAGAGCAGGCTGTTAAAAGTCACGCCCAGATCTTCAGGTGATTAACCGTCGTAATGGGGGTGTCATCGATGTGGATGTTGAGATCCAGCCTGACCTCCTTCGTCCAGGTGGTAAAGAGGGTCGCCGCAGACTTAGCAGGGGACAGCGCCAGGTTTCTGCCTGTGAAGAAATGGGCAAGATCGGAGAGATATCCGGTCGCTTTCGAACACAGGTCATCAATTACATTGCCGGTTGCCATTATCGAGGAGTCATCGGCATAGGAGACGATTGTGACTCCCTCTGGCGGTTGAAGAGTGGAGTGCGATACCCCTTGTTAAATCCTCCTTAGTTTAGATGTTTTGTCTCTGAATAATACCGATGGTTAGCGACCACACAGATAATTCGCGGTCCACCGTTTCAGTCCCTGCGGCAGAGTTGATTCCTCCACGTCAGCTAGTAGCGTGGAGTGACTAACTGTGTCAAAAGCTTTTGGCGAGTCCAACGCTACTAGGACGAGTCTCTCGCAGGGCCTCAAGTGTCTTTACCACTGATGAAAGCTGGGAAATCGGCCGATAGGAGTCACCCTTGTCAGCCGGTTTCCCTAGTTTTAGCAGTGGGACCACCCTTCCAACCTTCCAGATGTCTGGAATGATGAGGGTGGCTATGGACAGATTGACGATCTCTGTAAGGAACTCAACTCCCGCTGGGCCTAAATTCTTTAGCATCAACACGCTTAGCTCATCAGGGCCAATGACCTTGGGAGAATTTCGCCTTGCCGATGAACTCCTTCCCCTCGCCACAAGTGAAGGCAGGAGGCGCGCTGTTGTTTAGCAGTTTCTGCAGCCTTCTGACCACCTTCCACTCTGCCCTATCCCCCGAAGGATGTAATATTAATTGCCGGCTAAAATAGCTCGCGCATCTCTTCGGGTCCGACGAGGCACGATCCCCGAATGAAATTTCCGCTCGGTCGTCGCGCTTCGTCGGGTTGCATAAGGACTTCACGGTGGACCAGAGCTTACCAACACTCGTGACTAGGTTGCGGGACTTCAAATTCTCCTCCCACTTGTTCCGCTTATTCTGGTCAAGCAGTCTCCGAATCTCTACGTTTAAATCCCTTATGTTGGGTTTGCGGGGATCGGAGCGGCGAAGGTGGTCGCGTTCATTCGCTAGAGCAACCGCTTAAGCCGGGAAATTGGGACGGATATCTGGGATCCTCCCTGCCGGGATGAAGCGAGCCGCAGCAGACGCAACCACCTTGCGCAACTTCTGTTCACCTTTGCGAACGTTAGTGGGTATGGGAAGAGATCTGAAGACATTTTCACTCCGTGAGCCTGACCCAGTCAGCCTTTTCAAAATTGATGTAAGTAGTCCGTAGCAGAGTGGGTAGCGTGTGCGCGCTTCATTCGGTGGGTCCTAGGTTCGAATCCAGCTCGGGGCAAGTAACATCCAAAAATTATAGTTTTTTCTAATAGCGGTCGCCCCTCGGCAGGCAACGGCAAACCTCCGAGTGAATTCCTGCCCTGAAAAAACACTTCTCACAAAAACATTCGCCGTTCGGATTCGGCGTCAAATTGTAGGTCCCTCAATTTGTGTTACAACATCAAGACGCACACCACAAATTGTAGGAGAAGTTCGGCCAAAATCGCTTAAGCGGTTATAGCGCCAATTAAGTAAGTAAGTAAGGTCCGGTGGTCCGCGGAGCCAAAGTCAGCAGGTCTGTCAGAGATGATTATGGGTAGATGGTCTGATGCAAGCGATAGCATAGGTCGGCACGTTATGCTATTTATCATTCCTGCGCTAGCTATTGTTAGGTCAGGCGAGCTGCTGCAACTACCCATAATCCTGGTGGGGGCATCATCGTGCATCGTGCAGAATGTTCGATGTCTTCTTCAAACAGTGTGATGGGTGATGAACGCTAAACTACCACCACTACCTCGCTCGCGATCCATACGATGCACATTGTATCCGTTGCAGCTCAACAAGGTTGAGTTGATGTGCAGTTTCGTTTCCTGAAAGGCAGCTATTGGAAGGTTGTACCGACTCATGAAGTCAGTTATCTCCTCAATCCTGCTCTGCAGCCCGTTGCAGTTCATTCGTTCTGTGCTCCTTTGAACCGTAGTGGTTCTGCCGGTGCTAGACACCGGTGCACTTGGTGCAGTTAGGGGGGCCGTAGAGGCCATGGCGCCGTAGGGTGCGAACAACATGGGCCCACATAGTTTGTGGGCCACTCCTTATGGGTCTTATGGCCTGATCAGACCTTAAGATGGCTCCATCCGTCGCACGAATTACACCTTACCGAAGTGGAGTTCCGATGGAGTCTTTTCTGGCAAAAATTGGTTTCTGGTGCAGGGTTAGGCTCGATACCAGCCCTGAGCAGAAGGAGGTGGAGCAACCCTGCTGCTAGAAGTTGCTCCAGGGGAGACAGACTACTTATGGGGTAAGCCGGTCTAAACAGGGTGAGATCGCCGAAACAGCAGTCCTTGGCCGGGAAAACCCCGGGTCATTCCGGTACGTAGAACCGACTGTAGTGGGATCGCGACTAAGAAGTAGTTGGTATGGCATAAAACACTTGGGTGCCACCAATAACGGCAAGTCAGCCAAACGACCACCTACCGCTGCTTTAACCATCATTTTTTCTCTGCTAAACTTGCGGCTGCGTGGGGGCTGTGGACACTTCCCTGCTATGTGCCTCACTTCGTTGTAATTGAAGCACCGTAAAGCTCTGCGCGTCTGTTCGAGACATGCTTCAGGCTCCATCTCAGCTACGTTGACTTCTCTCGAAAAATCGTCCTTCAACGCTGGTACAAAAATAACCAAGATCTGAAAGGGGTTGCGTTGCGAATCAAATCCACGAATAAACTAATCGCAACTGTTCAATTTTATCGATGAACTGCTGTGCTGTTGGATGTCCCTTGAGATAATCGGATTCTGGTAAAATACCTATGATTTCACTCATAGTATGTTTTGTTGTAACATTTGACGAAATTACTGGTAAAGGGCCAGCTGCATCATGAACCCAGCGCCCGTTTACTTGGGCTAATGAGTCCCCTGTATCCTTTTTTGACTTTAAATTCGACTCTTGCTGTACCGGTGTCACTACATTATTAGTTTCTGGCGATCTGTTACACATATCTGCTTCTGAAATAAATGTTGCTTGATTCGCAGTACATGTTGCTGGTGGTCCGCTGTATGAAGTTGGCGAATGTACATTTTTGTTAATTTTTTTTAATTAATTGGTTATTCCTTACAAAAACCTTTTTCGAGAAAAATGTTTGTGAATAACTAATTTACACTATGTTGCCAAACAAATAAAAATGGCACTAATATACTAACTTTATAAACAAATTGCGCATGTGATCTTATTTCAATTATATTTGGTAGTGCGTTTTTATTGACCGCAGGTGTATATACTGGTTGCTGCGCCTTTGGTATTTGCACTGTTGCTAACTGGTTTACGGTCTGTGCCGTATTAGCCACAATATCACGCAATTCCTTGAATTGTTGTTGCTAGCCTTCATCCGTAACTTAAGTCTTCGATCTCCACCTGGTCAACTTCGTCTGCTTCACATACTTCCATCAGCCTAGCAATTTTATGCGACTTATTGCCTGATACTGACATCCCTTGCTGTTGTAAAAGGCGGTTCAGCTGATCTACCTTGCGCGTAGAAAATTTTACATTTTTGGTTCTTACGACGTCTTGTTCCTGCTTCATTACAATTTTTTTACCACCCTACTCGCCCCAATTAAAACTACAAACTCCCTCGGCTGCTCTCGTTTTTACAAAATGGCAATACAAAAACTTGGCAGAACAGCGAATACTCACTCACCACTTTTTCGGTTATTTTCCACTTGTTGCCTTGTAGGGAACATTTTACTGAAAGCCCACGGTTGCGTTGCAATACAAATCACAGCGCAAAACTTTAACGTTTCTTTTTTCCCCTTATGTTAACCCTTTTGTAAGCTCACGGCTGATCTCGTTTCTGCAATGACGGTGCAACAACGTCGCAGAATAGCACTACAATTTTGGTGGTGGTTTTCTTCGATGAATTCTCGGTTAAATGCCATTCGTTGAATTCTTACAAAGCGACTGCTGGTGTCGCTGCGCCTGCGTTTTCTTAATAACTGGCACGACTCTGCTTCTGTACTTATTTTAATTTTTCGACTGCTGATGCTTTTGCACTTTGTTGTAGCGTTCAACTGCTGGCACTTCTGCCACTGACTCGTTAGATTTTTACAACTTGCGCGACTGAATTCCGCGAATACACGTTGATTTTTGTAGACGGTGTTGTTCAAATCTAACTTCTGATTCTGTCAGGAATAAATCGATCCCAATTTTAAGTTCATGAATACAGTAATTATATTTAGTAAGTACGATGATTAACAATTAACAAAGTTTAAAAGAATGTAAACTCAAAAGAATTCATTGATATCGTTGTTCATGCCATCCGATTCTGCTCCTTCACGTCCGCTCTTCACGAAAACCTCTCGCTCACTACCCATTCTTGGCACTACTTATGACAGCGGATGATAACTAAAAAGAGGCACAGCACGTGTGAACTATTTGACAGTGAATTACTCACTGAATACATTTCAAATAAAATTTACTAAACCTGAACTAATTTAACTAATATAACTAATATTAATACTTATTACTAAATTTGTATAAATAACTAAATAAAACGCTTAAATATAAACTAATTAATCACAGAATTTCTCAATCGGATCACCTGAATGCGGTGAAAAATTATTTTTACTCGTTTTTTTTTAATTTTTTCTGTAGGCATTAATGATGCAAACAAAAACCCAGTTGAATTTTCTAAAAAAAAAAATTTTGTTTAAAACATTGTTAATAAACGTTTTTCGTCATTTTTTTCAAAGATCAATTACGAACGATCTATCAGACCGATTTAGATGATTCGACCGCCATTTTAATCGTCATTGAGTATAGATTACGTGTAATTTTTTTCTAACAAAAAAATTGAATCTGAGTCAATTGTTTATATATTTGTTTATAACAAATTGAAGAACAAATGTCTTCAGCGCCATATTTCGACATAAAAAAAACCATATATGAGTAAAGCCACGTCAAGTGATCCCCGAAAATTTCACTAAATTTTGGATTCCAGAAACAATTATTTTATTATGAAGTGAATGTTATGCTTACATCGTCCCATTAATATTTTGCAAAAATTCGAATTATTGTTAAAGTTATTAACAATCAAAGCTTTGTGCGCGATCAAATTAAAAAATTAATATTTCCTAAACTACAATAGTTAGTGAGATGAAACTTTCAGAACTTATTGAAAAGTGTTTGCACTATTTTCTCATGGAAAACAAACATTAAATTGTTATAAATAATAAATTATTTTAAACAATGGCAATTTTCAATGCTTTCTTCACGCTGTAAAAAAAATGAAACTTTCGCGGAATTGTGAGGAAAACGTTCACCTTTAATAATCTGTAAAAATTTTTTTGTACTTTTTCTTCGTTCCGGAGATATTCAATTTTTCGTCACTCAATGCGCTCTCCGGTCGCTCCGGCGAACTCCGCCTAGTTACATATGTATTGCTTCTGACGTGGTGTGTCACGCGCTTAGTATGAATAAGAGTATACACACAAATTAAGAATGAATTCTAGAGATTCGCATTCTTGAGTCTAAGATGTAATTAATAGCTAATTTTCTATTTACTTAACAAACAAAAAAACTTAACACGCACATTAGGCATATATTGTCATTATTTAAATGTACACTTTTTTCAGTTAACGTCTATAGATACATTTTAATACATATCATCATGTTATAGGAACATGCATTGAACAAATTTTCTCACTGCATACGTTTAATTACAGATATTGCCCATATTATATCTAAATAAGTTTAACGACTACAGAACGAGAATGTTTCGTTATAAACAAATACATAAACAATTGACTCAGATTCAATTATTTTATTCGGAAAAAATTACACGTAATCTATACTCAATGACGATTAAAATGGCGGTCGAATCATCTAAATCGGTCTGATAGATCGTTCGTAATTGATCTTTAAAAAAAAATGACGAAAAACATTTATTAACAATATTTTAAACAAAAATTTTTTTTTTAGAAAAGCCAACTGGGTTTTTGTTTGCATCATTAATGCCTACAGAAAAATGAAAAAACGAGGACAAAAAATTTTTCGCCGCATTCAGGTGATCCGTTTGAGAAATTCTGACCCACCTTATTTTTAATAACAATAATAAAAGTTTGGATTTAATTTTTTAATTTAGACCTTGAAAATCTTTGGTTCGGTTCGTACCTAAAAATTGGTGTTCGGCCGCCCTCTTTATATATTTAAATACATTTTTCTTGTCAATTGCTGCGGAAAAACATATACATATATATTTAACCATTATAAATTAGAAATCATTCGTAATTTATAAATACACCTAGGTTTATTAGCTAACAAGTACTTCAAATATGGCAGTTTATATGTACATACATACATACACAACCATTTAAGAAAAAAGGATTTTTATTCGTTCTTCCTACGATATCAATATGTATTGTACGCTTCATTCTACATTCGACATTAACGTGCTTAGTAAATCTACCTGTATATAACAATGCTTGTTCCAATGACAATAAGTTTCTACATCGATATCCCGATCGAAAATATAGCAAAGCGCGTTTACACAAAACCATGTACATTAAAGATATCAGCTGATCATAAATGATTTTCTTTATATATTTCTTACGACCAATATTTAATTCCACATTGGGAAGGAGATTTTCGGTCGGTACTAGTTTAAAAGCAAACAAAGAGCTTTTTTAAATTCACGCGTTTCGGCGTCTTTCGCGACTTCATCTGCTCTTTATTGTACATAAAACATAAAACCAACTGTTGACAAATAATATAACAATATGTTAGTTTACAACAATTGTTACACTTACAATCACATTAAACACAGGAACAACATCAAAATAAACAAGAATCTAATAATAAAACATCACATATTAAATTACACACTAATTTATCGCCCATCTGCTTGTCTATCACTGTTTTGTATATACAATTTATACTGTCAACGTCCTCCTTGAAGTTCAATGTGGCCCTAATTTTGTGTTGTATTCTCGGCTCTTCCAATGTTAATCTTGCCCTCTGTTTTTTCTGCACGTCTATTTTCGAACTCTGCTGGGTGTCCGGTATTTGTTAAATGTTGTACCAGCGAGGTTGTTATCTCTTTGTTCTTCGCGTCTGTTTTATGTTCGGTGAATCGAATTCCGAGTGATCAATTTGTTCCTATTTTCGCCCCAATTGGATTTAATTTCATATACCACATTGTGTTGTTGTTCTTTTCTGATTCTGTGTTTTGTTCTGGTAAATACTGAGTTAAGCATGCAACCCTTATTTTGTCTGCTTGGACACTTCTTAGTGTTTTGTTGTCTGTTAGTTCTGATATACATATATGTGATACTTGTTTATTTTTATAACCAAACGCACTGCTGCCTAGGGTATTATAACTTTGTTCACCTAACTGTTGTTTGTAATAGCAACCGAGATAGATATAGACATTGAGCTATCCCACGAAACTTGGTACACACATTGCCCTGGGCCCAAGGTAATTTGGTATTACAAATGGGCGAAAGCGGATAATAACCACGCGCACATATTGGTGTTTTGTGAAAATCAAAATGTAATATTTCGGTAACCGGTAGACATATTTTGCTAAAAATTGATACGGAAGATTTGGTAGGGGAAAGAATACATGTGTAGTTTTTTTGTTGATTGCAGAATGGGGGTTGCTACGCCCACTTTATAAGAAAAATTTTATAACGAAACATTATCGTTATGTAGTCGTTAAACTTATTTAGATATAATATGGTCAACATCGGTAATTAAACGTATGCAGTCAGAAAATTTGTTCAATGCATGTTCCTATTACATGATAATATGTATTAAAATGTATCTATAGACGTTAACTGAAAAAAGTGTACATTTAGATAATGACAATATATGCCTAATGTGCGTGTTAAGTTTTTTTATTTGTTAAGTAAATAGAAAATTAGCTATTAATTACATCTTACACTCAAGAATGCGAATCTCTAGAATTCATTCTTAATTTGTGTGTATACTCTTATTCATACTAAGCGCGTGACACACCACGTCAGAAGCAATACGAGTACATATGTACATATGTATGTAACTAGGCGGAGTTAGCTGGAGCGACCGGAGAGCGCATTGAGTAACAAAAAATTGAATATCTCAGGAACGAAGAAAAAGTACAAAAAAATTTTTACAGATTATTAAAGGTGAACGTTTTCCTCACAATTCCGCGAAAGTTTCATTTTTTTACAGCGTGACGAAAGCATTGAAAATTGCCATTGTTTAAAATAATTTATTATTTATAACAATTTAATGTTTGTTTTCAATGAGAAAATAGTGCAAACACTTTTCAATAAGTTCTGAAAGTTTCCTCTCACTATCTATTGTAGTTTAGGATATATTAATTTTTTAATTTGATCGTGCACAAAACTTTGATTGTTAATAACTTTAACAATAATTCGAATTTTAGCAAAATATTAATGGGACGATGTAAGCATAACATTCACTTCATAATAAAATAATTGTTTCTGGAATCCAAAATTTAGTGAAATTTTCGGGGATCACTTGACGTGGCTTTACTCATATACTACATTTCACGCTAAACAATATTCCGTTTTGAAAAAAATGGCCCGCAATCTGGAAAAAAGTTATTTAGCCTTGAACGTCATGATGCAGCGTTTGGAGCGCGCTCGGACGTGCAACGTTCGGCGCGTTTGAACGTGTTAGCCGCTCGCGACTTGCATTTGCTTATTTCTCCATTAGGTACGGCAACGCGCAGCACCTCTGAGCGCGCTCTAAACGCTGCATCATCACGTTCAAGGCTAAATAACTTTTTTCCAGATTGCGGGCCATTTTTTTTTTTTCGAAACGGAATATTGTTTAGCGTGAAATATGGTATATGTATATGGTTTTTTTTTATGTCGAAATATGGTGCAGAAGGCATTTTTTCTGCAATTTGTTATAAACAAATATATAAACAATTGACTCAGTTTCAATTATTTTATTCGGAAAAAATGACACGTAATCTATACTCAATGACGATTAAAATGGCGATCGAATCATCTAAATCGGTGTGATAGATCGATCGTAATTGATCTTTAAAAAAAAATGACGAAAAACATTTATTAACAATATTTGAAACAAAAAATTTTTTTTAGAAAATCCAACTGGATTTATATACATACATACATATACATATGGGTCATTCCATCCGAAATTTACACTCAAAATTTTTTTTTGGAAAAACATATATTCTTTTTCGTGTTCTATATTGAAAAATAATCGACCCGTGTTTTTTTATTTTAATATGATACTTAAAATTTTCGAGAAATGAACTTTCGAATTTTTGAAATCTTGAAAAGACGTTTTTTCAGTATTCCAAAGCAAAAAAAGTTTTGGTCATAAAAAATTCTTCCTGTACTGGAAATTTGCCTTGTTCCCCTATCTTCGCAACACAGCTAAGCAGACGTTCTGTGAATTTTTTTTTGCATAAAAAATTAGTGTTTTTTTTCAAAACAATTAAACCTTTTCCAAATTTGGGACTAATTTTTTTAATTTTTTTATATTAATATGATTGCCTGTGATTACTATATAGCCTGTGAAAAATTTGCGATGTAGAAATGAAAACTTCGGGAGTTATGAAGTTTTTTTATCTTTACGCGCGCTTCGCCGCTAGCTAACGAGCGAGCGCGCATTGGTTACGCGTGATACATGCAGGTCCAAGCAAGTTCAGCCTCGGAGTGCGCTCGCTCGTTAGCTAGCGGCGAAGCGCGCGTAAAGATAAAAAATTCATAACTCCCGAAGTTTTCATTTCGAAGATAGGGGAATAACGCAAATTTTCAGTACAGGAAAATTTTTTTATGACCAAAACTTTTTTTACTGTGGAATACAAAAAAAACGTCTTTTTTCAAGATTTCAAAAATTCGAAAGTTCATTTCTCGAAAATTTTAAGTATCGTATTAAAATAAAAAAATACGGGTCGATTATTTTTCAATATAGAACAAGACAAAAAAATATGTTTTTCCAAAAAAAATTTTGAGTGTAAATTTCGGAGGGAATGACACATATATGTATATATATTTAACCATTATAAATTAGAAATCATTCGTAATTTATAAATACACCTAGCTCTATGAGCTTACAAGTACTTCAAATATGGCAGTTTATATGTACATGCATACATACATACACAACCATTTAAGAAAAAAGGATTTTTATTCGTTCTTCCTACGATATCAATATGTATTGTACGCTTCCTTCTACATTCGGCATTAACGTGCTTAGTAAATCTAGCTGTATATAACAATTGTCGAAGCAGAACCAATTATGAAAATTAATTGTTATACATAAACATTTGTAATGTTAGTTAGTTACACGAATCTCTACATACATAAATACCTACCTTTTACTTTACTTACCTTCTCGCCTTTACTTCTTCATACCTACCATCTCCTACACTTTTATATACTTACCTTCGCTTAATTTACTGTCGCTATATACTTACCATCTTATGTACTTAGCCATGTATACTTACCTCATCTTATTTCTCTCTATCGTTTCCGCTATTTTCCCCTCCTAAATACCTCTAGGTTAAGCCGTAAGGTTAAGTGTATGAATTCAACTATAGGCTAAGGTTATTAAACATTTGAAATGAATAAACACTTGAATTGTATTATCGGAACCGTGCGGTCATTATTTTCGTTGGCAACTACAGTGAATTTAAAGTTGTTAAAGCAGTCACAATTGTTCGCGTTCTCCAAAATTATATGTGACGTAAAGTAAGTTTCTACATCGATATCCCGATCGAAAATATAACAAGGCGCGTTTACACAAAACCATGTACATTAAAGATATCAGCAGATCATAAATGATTTTCTTTATACATTTCTTACGACCAATATTTAATTCCGTATTGGGAAGGAGATTTTCGGTCGGTACTAGTTTAAAAGCAAACAAAGAGCTTTTTTCAATTCACGCGTTTCGGCGTCTTTCGCGACTTCATCTGCTCTTTATTGTACATAAAACATAAAACCAAGTTTTAACAAATAATATAACAATATGTTAGTTTACAACAATTGCTACACTTACAATCACATTAAAAACAAGAACGAAATCAAAATAAACAAGAATCTAACAATAAAACATCACATATTAAATTACACACTAATTTATCGCCCATCTGCTCGTCTATCACTCGGTATTGTTGTTTTGTATATACAATTTATACTGTCAACGTCCTCCTTGAAGTTCAATGTGGCCCTATTTTTTTGTTGTATTCTCGGCTCTTCCAATTTTCGAACTCTGCTGGGTGTCCGCTATTTGTTAGATATTTTTTTTATTTTTATCACGGTCTTTCAGACCTAATTAAATTAAATATTACATAAATATTACATCTTTAACGTTTTACAGTATGAAAATAATTTTCCTTTAAACTTAACAATGTTTTCAGTCTTTTATCTCAGTAGCTAATTCATTTTACATTTTATGACCTACGTATTCTAGAGTTTTCTTTGCGAATTCCGTTCTTAATTTAGGCATAATTATAATGTATTCTATCACTTAAGTAATTTGGCAACATTCCTAATTTAATATTATGTATAAATTTCAGTGTGTAATAGCTAATTGATTGTTTTATACTAAGCCAATTTAACATACTCTTTGATGGTCGTGAAGGGCATTTTAAAATTAATCGCATTACTTTGTTTTGTTGTATTTGTAGTCTCTTAATTTGTGAATCATTAGTTAGCAATAGTATTGTTGGGCAGTATATAAAGTGAGGCTCTATAATTGAATGATTTACTAATATTTTAAGATGTTTATTAATATGTTTACATGTTCTATACATAAACCCTATTTTCTTTGCAATTTTGGTTTCTAAATAACATCTATGTTCTCCAAAATTCAGTCTTTCATCTATTATAACTCCTAAGTACTTCATTTTATCCACTCTTTGAATTTCATTGTTTTTTATCTTCAGACTTATATTGCTTAATTCATTATTATCAATAATGTTGTGGTTCTTGCAGAATATCATATATCTAGTTTTATCTACATTTAGTTTCAGCTTTCTACGGCATAGCCATTTATATAAAGAATTTAAGTCCTCTTGAATTTTAGAAATGGCACTATTTACAGTGTTTCCACTAATGGTTACTAATGCGTCATCCGGAAACAGACGTATTTTACAATTTTTCAGGCAGGTTTTAATATCATTAATATAAATTATGAATAATATCGGAGCCAATACTGAGCCTTGCGGTAGGTCAATATTTACATTAGCAACCGATGATACTGCACCTCCAATTACCGTTCTCTGCTTTCTGTTACTCAAATAACTTCCAGCGCTTTACCTCTGATACCAATCTTATACATGACGTCCAATAATACAACTCTGTCAACTGTTTGAAAAGCCCGCTTTAGGTCTAAAAAGCCAGATACCACCGCGATTACCATGTTCAGTGCTGTTTCACATGAATGGCTCCTTCTGAACCCTGATCGAGCTGGTATTATTACATTCTGTTTTTCTAAGTATGCTAATAGTTGTTTTTTACCACTGTTTCCATAATTTTTTCATCTGCATGTAGCGTATTAATTGGGCGTAGTTCTTCAGGCTTCATTGTACTTTTAACTTTTTCCACCGGTACTATTGTTGATATCTTCCAGCAATTAGGAACAATGCCACGATTAAGAGATTCGTTTATAATGTCTTTCTATAAGTGAGCAATATACGTCATCGAGTCTTTGAAATCACCCTCGGACAAACGCTTTTTCCCACCATATTTGTTTTTAAATGCTTTAGTGATGTTCATTATATCTTCTAGTTCGATAGCGGCGAATTCAAGTGTTGCTAGCAGTCTATTTAGGGTTATTTCATCAGCATCAGTATTTTCTTCAATACTATCATTAATTTGAACTATGCTCTGCACAAAAAAGACGTTTAATACATTAGCTATATCGTTATGATTCTCAAATCATTTACCATTAAATACTATTTTCGTGATACACTCCCTGTTGTCTGTCAGTTCCGCAGCATCTTTCAAACATTTCCACATCAATTTCATGTTTCCCTCATTTTTGAGTACTTGACTTTCCATATGTTTCTTTTTTTTTAAATATTATAGTTTTTTTTATATATATTTTTTTAATGGGATAATAATCACTCCATAGGCCTGTGTTTATCGCATCATTGTATAATTCAAATTTTCTCTTATTACGTACTATCAGCTCACGGTCATACCACTTATTTCTCAATTGTTTATGGATTCTCTTCTCGTATGTTAACGTTTGCATGGCTTGAGTCAGTGTCATTCAGACCCTGGACTCTATTTTCTATTCCATTATTAGACATAGGGATAAAATCGTACGTTCGCAACAGGTTTATAAGATTCTCAGCGCTATAGTTCTCCCAACAGACTACAGATATATATGTTCTCATTTTATAATATTTTGTAGTTGGCACTTTAAAATGAATTGTCTCATGGTCGGAAATGCTATATTCACTTGCACATTCTGTTTTGATTTGATCATTATTGCTGAATAACAATTCAATTTTTGTAGCGGAATACCCTGTTATTTTCGTATTAAAATTAATTCTTTGTATCATAACCATTTGCGCAAATAAGCTTGTTAGCTGGTTTGAGTATGTTGACGATATATTCATATTTATGTTAAAGTCTCCAATTAATAGATTATTATCTGATTCTTTGAGGTATTCATTAATGAGTTAATTTAAATGTATGATAAAGTCAGCATCGCTGCTACTTGGTGAATGATACAGCACTCCAATTATGGCAAACTATGTTAAATTCTACATTATCGTGTATATATGTGCATTAGTACTCCACCCGTGTGTCTACTGTGAGAGTCGCAACGGATTAGTTTGTATGTAGAAATGTTTAATTCAGTATCCGAAATTTGATCTGTTGTACACGTTTCAGAACACAATACAATGCAAGGCTTTTTTACTTCAATGAGACGTTCTAGTTCCTCTTTATTTGCTGTTATACTATTGATATTAAGATATATGCACTCCAAATTGCATCCCTTGTCTTTTCGTTTTATATATGTGCTAGATTTTTTTGTTGTATTCACAGGCTCTTTTATTGGTTGCCAGTAACCTATTTTCCTTTTTCTTGCATTTAGCTTCTGCTGATATACAGAGCACATTCTATCCATGGAATCATGATTAATATCTAGTCCCAAATTTAGCTCTTTATTTGCCCTTATACAGTTAATGCATTTATTTATTGCTACCTTATTGCATTCTATAGATTTATGCTCACCATGACATTTTGAGCATACTTCCTTTCCCTTACAGCCAATCGCTTTATGATTGAAGCCTTTGCATTTAAAACAGCACAATACCTGCACTGCGTCATACACTTTACAACGTTCCCATCCTACATTGAGTCTTTCTTCAGCTAGTATGTTCGCAAACACCTCTATATTCACTTCCAGTACTGCATTGTAATAATTTTTTCCATTTTTCTTGACCTCGTATTGTTTTAAAATTTTTACATCTATTTCGCTTAGACAATTATTTTGCCTTTTATGTCTCTGAGCGAGCTCATCATTTCCATATTTGTAATTTATACCAGTTACAAGGACCGTTGGATTCACTTTTATAGGAATCTTTACTTCATAATTATTTCCAAGGTTATTTTCGATTGCATTTTTGATTTTATCACGTTCTTGTGCATTAGCACTTTCAACAATTACTACTCCCCTTTGCCTGGCTACAATATTCATGATTTGTAACTCCTTAGGATCAACTTTTGAATTTAAATCATTTTTAGTTCTTTTTATATCTTGCTTACTATTCGGCTTTACTGTTAGAGGAAGTACTTTTCTTAACTTTAGCAACACTTCTCTTTTGGTTTTGCTACTTTTTGTTACATTTGCGTATGATACTCTGGCATCACTGTTTACATTTTTCTTTCAGCACACATTTTTTCAGTCTGCTTACTAATTGTTTCAATCATTTTCTTATTATCTTCTTTGTTGCTCTTTATTTCACTGCATTTTCACGAATCTTGTTTACTTCCTTCACACTTTTTTCACATGTCTCCTGAGCTTTCTGCATTGCTTTAATTCTTTCACCAAATGCTACTTCTACAGCTTGCAATAATTGTCCCATTTCCATCTCATTTTTCTTTAGTGCGTTATCAAGTTCGCTTCTATAATCAGCTAACCGTTGACCGTTTTGTTTTAACACTACTTGCATGTCTTTAAGAATGTCATCTACATTATGTATATATTGCACACAATCAGCACACATAAATCTCAGCATTTCCAATTCCTCTAATTTATCCACGCTATACCTGTCCAAGCCACAGCATTTTGTTGTTAAATGGTAATATTTTCCACATACCCCTTCACAACGAATTGTCGCCACTTCTCCTCGTATCGCACTTTTGCATTTGTCGCACCTTTTGTCCATTGTACAAAAACAAATGGAAATCTTTTCCTTTTGTATATTTTTAGCTAGCTGTGTTTTGTTGCACCTTCTAGTTTATTATACTTTTATCGCAATTAAAATGCGGACTTAATTTTTCCGCTTACAATGCACTCATACACGTCCGGTTAAAACGAGAGATATTACGGGATTCTGTTGTGCCAGTGAGGTTGTTATCTCTTTAGTCTTCGCGTCTGTTTTATGTTCGGTGATTCGAATTCCCAATTTGTTTCTATTTTCGCCCAATTGGATTTAATTTCATATACCACATTGTGTTGTTGTTCTTTTCTGATTATGTGTTTTGTTCTGGTAAATACTGAGTTAAGCATGCAACCCCTATTTTGTCTGCTTGGACACTTCTTAGTGTTTTGTTGTCTGTTAGTCCTGATATATATGTGATACTTGTGTATTTTTATAACCAAACGCACTGCTGCCTAGGGTATTATAACTTATAACTAACTGTTGTTTGTAATAGCAACCGAGATAGATATAGGCATTGAGCTATCCCACGAAACTTGGTACACACATTGCCCTGGGCCCAAGGTAATTTGGTATTACAAATGGGCGAAAGCGGATAATAACCACGCGCACATATTGGTGTTTTGAGAAAATCAAAATGTAATATTTCGGTAACCGGTAGACATATGTTACTAAAAATTGATACGGAAGATTTGGTAGGGGAAAGAATACATGTGTAGTTTTTTTGTTGATTGCAGAGTGGGGGTTGTTACGCCCAATTTATAAGAAAAAGATTTATCTCCGAAACATGACCAAACTCCACCCAATTTGGTACACGTATATACAGTAAGCAAAATTTCGAAAATTGTTAAAATCGGACAAAAACTAAGCATACATCTCATACAAACAGAAAAAAACGTGATATCTAAGTCAGCATTAAAAACAATTCGCTCAAATTTAATATGGTGCATGGAGGGGCAATAACAAATACATCGAACCAAAAAAATGGGTATATCTAAAAAAAATATGGCTACACAAACATCTCATTTGAAGTCAATAAACAAAATTTCGAAAGATATAATTATGTTAATTAATACAAGTTAATTTGCTCAGACTTGATAGACAAGATTGGGTTTGAGAATGAAATACATGGAATCATAAATGTTTGAAATGGTGACGGTATATCCGAAATTTATTTACCAAATTCTACCACGTCACGTACACTTTGCATTTCCAGTCAAAAATCACAACTTCGAAAATTGCAGAACTTAGACTGAAACCACGCTGCCCTCATATAATGGTAATTTAAAACCAATCAAAATATTCAATAATAGTTTCATAAATTATGTCACTAATTATTTTACATATGGCATAAACAAAGAGATAAATAATTAACCTATCAAACTTTTGGAAAATGCGTTAAAATCTTAACATCCTTCTGCTTTTATTTAGATCAATAAACGTAGTTTAAGGTTTCAAAATATTATATTAGCATACCTGCCTTGCTTTGAAGCACCAAAAAAGATTTACTTTTTTAGATATTGAACAGTGCTTTTGGGCTTATTACATAAATTCTTTATAAAGGGGTTTTCAATAGAAACGCTACAAAAGTTTTTTTTAAATAAAACAAAAACGGTTTGGGATATGAATTCAATTCTTTATTCCTGTGAAAGTACATTCGATGCCATTATGTATGGAACTCGATTTCTTTTGCATTGCCACCACGGGCACGCTGGCAGAAGTCCAGACACTGAACCCAATTTTCGACGGTTTTCAAGCATAAATCGGCCGATACTACTGCAATTTCACGTTCGATATCCGTACGAATTTCATCAATCGTCGCTGGCTTGTTGGCATAGACCATAGACTTGACGTAGCCCCACAGTAAATAGTCTAACGGCGGCAAATCACACGACCGAGGCGTCCAATTGACTGGGCCATTTTGTGAGATAACACGTTCACCAAACTTGGTTTTCAATAAATCGATTGTGACATTCGCTGTGTGGCTTGTGGCGCCGTCCTGTTGGAACCACATATTGTCCAAGTCCATACCATCCAATTCGGGCCAAAAATATTCGGTTATCATTGAGCGGTAGCGATTCCCATACATACGACCATAAATTGGGCGTAGCGCTCTTAAAGTTGAGGCCATTGACTCCGAATTTCGGTAGTAAATTTTAATAATTTCGACTCGTTGTTGGATCGTATATCGTTCCATGATGAAATGGCAAACCTTACTGAAGAGAAATGTCAAAACAGCGGGAAAAGATATGGCGTCGTTTGCTGTCACTTTCGGTCTACTTTGTGCGTCCCTATTGCAAGACCCTATACCTTGATCTGAAGAAAATATGTATATATCGAATATCATACATCTACGTCATATAACTGGGAAGATATGGTGAATAGTAGTTGTATCTTAAATTGTTGCGTGAGTCCGCCTTTTCTCCCAATATATAATATATAGCCTGATATATAGGATCTATTTACCAAATATTGTACATCTGCATCAAATAGCTGTGGAGCTACAAGGAATTTGGCTTTTTTTATTGTATATGGGGTGGCACCGCCAATTTTTCCAAAATCAATCCAACCCTGCAAACAAAATTGAACACAGTTTGATCTACTAGACATGTATGTATATACCCAAATATTTTGTATATACAAAAGTATTTTGCATATGAAGAAAATAAAACAAACGATTTTATTTTTGTTTTATTTTTCAGGTTAATTGATAAATTATGTATTAAATTCAATAACATATAAACCTATAACTTCGCTGGGACTTCATTATCACAAAAACAAAAATAAAGATACACAAATAATGAAGATAATGCAGACATTGTAACTCGCAAAAGTATTTTGCATTTGACTAAAAGTGATGAAAGCTATTTTCATGTCGTTTAATATTTGAAAACGATTTCTGGCATATGTCCGCCACGACTAGCTTTGGTGAATCGGATGCGATCAGTCCAATTTTGAATTTACATGTTGTGGATGGACAAAGTCCAACTTGTGGAGCACCGCGGCGAATAAATAAATTCGGATCTTCTCCAACACTATCACTTACAGCACCAATATTTTCTTCTGTACGTACAGTCCTTTGTCTTTTTGTTGGTTTTTCATCGAGTAGAGTAAATGTTGTTCGAAATTTATCAACAGTTCGACGAATAAGCTGCTTGATGTTCGATTATGTGGACCATAAAATTCACGAAATGCTAAGTTTGGCGAACAGAACACTGATTTTTAAAGTAAATTTCCACAATTTGCAAACGTTGTTGCGGCGACATTCTTTCCATGATGATTTGTCAATGCTTACTGAACAGAAATGTCAAAACGAAATGTCATTTACCCTATCGAAAGTTCTATCAGTCTAAAAACAACATCCGTTATTTCGTAAGAAAACCTCTACTTTTAGATACAGTTTCCATTTTTTCCCATTGCCTTTGCAAAACCTCCTTAAGGGTTTATGTCAGGGCTTTGAGAACATAATTTATAAATAAAGCAGGAACAAATGCAAAAATAATATTGTTTGGTTTATTTTCTTCATATGCGAAATACTTATGTGAGTCACTGTATATAAAAATAAACATTTTTGATTGCATCCAACAAGTAATTTGTATTTTAAATAAAAACTTGCGTTGGGTATTTAAAGTTCGGTTGCACCCGAATTTAGACCCTTCCTTACTTATTTATTTTCGCCTGTCTAAACACCATATCCATAACACATTTTAATTTTCGTGGTATCGCCGTGAAGCTCTGGCCATTTAGCGCGTGTAAAAAAACAACTTTTCTTAGATTTTAGATAGATACAGAAACAACGATATAGGTCTTTATGATGTAGCTTTGTTAGGCATAATAATGAAAATTTGGCACTTACATCATTACATTGATGTTTGGCCGAACTTCTCCTACAATTTGTGTTAAGCGTCTTCATGTTGTAACACAAATTGAGCGACCTACGGTTTATCGCTGACTTCGGACGCCGGATGATTTTTGTAAGTTTTTTCATTGCAGAAATGCATTCGGAGGCTTGCCGAGGGACGGCCGCGGTTTGGAAAAAAATTCAACAATTTTTGAAGATACTTGCACCGGGTAGGATTCGGACCCGGGACAACAGAAAGAAGCAAGCAAACGCTACACACTCGGCTACTGCAGCCGTTTAAGTAATGGTAGTGAGGGTCCGTTTGAAGCCAAACCGGCTAGAATATTAACCACGGGTCAAGTTTCCTTGTTTGCACTGTGAACAGCTGAAGCATTGGAAGTATCACGCAGATCAAAAGCAGCACTAAGAGTAGCACTTAGATCTTTGACCATATTTGTTAACAGAAATATCGCTTCGTCTTTACCAAGAAGGCTACACAGCATTGATAGGAGAGCCGAAGGCATGTTTTCGGCCTTATTTGCTAATCTATTGTTGCTCTCAACCAAATCAGTGATGAGCATACCACCATTCTCAGTACGTAGGGCGGCAACCGCGTTGAGTACCGACGCCAATGAAATTTGTTGCTCGTTCCTATCATTAGGAAAATAACTCAGTTTATTACATCAATACACGTAAAAAGTCTTTTAAATTAAAGATCGCGGCGGCTAATATGAAATGTCACAAAAGGTACATTATTAAATGCCAGACATAGAATTGAGGGAGTTGAAAAACGGCGAGAGACGTAAAATTACGAGAAAGTAGAGAGGCCGAAATACGTGAGTGTGAAGAGCTCGATATGCTAGCCGTCAGGAATAGCGCCGGAAACTATTACCAAAAAGTGCGGCGACTTACGGAAGGTTTCAAGACCGGGGCAAATTCCTGCAAGATCATAAACGGCGACCTGGTGACTGAGGTCTTAAGCATACTCAAATTGTGGAGTGAAGACTTCTCCACTTTTCTAACTGACGACAGCGAAAGCGTCGGCGGAAGATGATGATCCCGAACACCAAATCGCTAATGAAAGGCATTAACATGCTGTCACTTGTCCTCAATGAAGTTCGAATAGCAATAACGCGACTACGTAACAACAAAGCCGCTAACGCTGATAGGTTAACAGGTGAGCTATGCAAGCATGGTGGCGAAGAGCCCAGCTTATTTCTAAACAAATTATCGGTGTGACCGCCGATTGGAGTTTAAGTGCGCTCTGCCCAATCCTCAAAAAGGGTGATCCTGTGATATGTGCCAACTACCGAGCGTATTGTGTGAATGACTGAATCCCACTGTGAACGAACTGATTGAACCTCATCAGTGTGGCTTGATATCTAACAGATATTCATGAGGCGCCAAATTTTGGAAGACCCAAAAAAAAAAGAATACACGCTATATTTGTCGGCTTCAAATGAGTTTTCGATAACACGATAAGCTGCCCATTCGCCGCAATGTCTGAATTTAGTATCCCAGCAAAACTAATACGGCTATGTACAATTACGTTGAGCAAAGCCACCTGTCCGCCAGAATTGGGGAGGACCTCTCCGAACTGTTTGAAACCAAACAAGGTTTCAGACAAGGTGACTCCATGTCGTGTGACTTTTGTAACATTATGTTGGAAAAGATAATTCAGGCTGCAGGCTTAAACAGTCAAATAAATTTTTAAAGTTAAGAAATTTTTTAACATAATTTTCAAAAATGTGTTCTACAATTTGAAACAGAAAAATCTACATCAAAATTTTCTGAGACAATTTCAAAATTTTGAAAGGAAATTTCTAACTCTACAAAACATACTTAAAGCTGAAATGTTCTGAAATCACTTTTGCTTTTGATTATGATTCTCCTGGCAGAAGCGCCAATTGTGATAATTAATATTTACATAAATAATTTTCGTAAGTTAAGAAAAGTGTTATTTTAATTTTCAAAAATGTGTTCCACAATTAGACACAGAAAAAATCTTAATCAAAATTTTTAGGCATCACTTCAAAATTTTAAGAAGAAAATCTAACAGTTCAAAACATACTTAAACCTAAACATTGTCGGGAGTTGTTCAATTTGCCTGATACCATTTCTATGTGCGCACAGTTGCAGTCTCAGTAGAACGGTGTACTGAATACTGAAGGTGACACCTTTAGGGGTACCGCTACTTTGGTTTTGACGAATTTGACAAAGAAAATTCAAATTTAAAACTAAACTTCGCGGTGAAATATCGTTTTGGTGAGTAATTTGTATTTTTTGAATCAAAATACGATTAAAATGAAGTACTGTGTAAGCAATTGTAGCAATGTTTATGTAAAACGTCCTAAGTGGAGTTTTTTTGCCTTTCCGGAAAAGAAAGTGGGTGGAGTTCTGTCGGCAAGCTAAGGCGTTTAATTTGGACAGAAGCTACATCTGTATGAAGTATTTTACGGACGATAACTACCAAAATCTCGAGGCATACGTATTTAATAAAAGGCTTAGAATTTGCTTACCGCCACTTACTCAAGCGGAATGCGGTACCAACAATTTTCGAGTGTAATGTACTTCCTGCAGAGGGTCAGCCACAAGATGACAGTAACGATGAGTCGCTTGAGCTATATAATTGCGCAGGTAGCAAAAATTATTATTTCTTAAAAATTACACTATTAATCTCAGTGGTTTATTACAGTTTTAATGGAAGGCGGTGAAGAGTATCTGTTTGTGGACGGTTCTGTTGATGCTTCGATATCACCTACCAGTAGCTTGGTGTACTACGACGTCAATCTTCAAGAAGTTCGTGCTGTGTTTCGACGAAATGGAAGTAAGACAATCTTACTGTTATGATGTTTCATCGGACTTAACACTAGCACCCGTCAACTATGTACAGGTAGCGATGAAAAGAGGTAAGAATTGCATTGAAGATTTTTAAAAAATATAGAACATTAATTATGTGCTTCTATAATTATTGACGAAGTGGAAAAAGTCCACCTTTTATGGCTTTGATTGAAGAATGACTAGCGATTTAATTGAAAGCATGTTACAGAAGAAGAAAGAGTGTTGTTACAATAAGTGATAGTCGTATGTGATCTATGAGGTGCAAACAGGGCTCTGTTTAATAATCAAGGCGTAACTGGACGCCAGCCATGGTAAATAATAACAGTTAGTTTTTGTATTTTAGTCCTTATAATACATCTCATTTTCACAGGTAATTTTCAACGACCAAAAGGTGTACGTTTTCGCCGACGTACCGAACTTGCTCAAACTTTTGCGAAATCATTTCCTTGATCAAGTTTTCCTAATTAATGGGAAACCTGTGAAAAAGGAAATATTCGTTGAGTTATTGTCAATTACAAGCACGGGCTTGACAATAACTTACAAGATTTCAGCAAGTAACTTGGCCATAGCTGGAGCTCACCGCCAGAAAATCAAGACGGCTGCGAAATTGCTTTCGTATAATGTAGCGCAGGCCATCACAAGAGCTCTACGTCTGGATCATCTGAAGGAGCGAAATTGGAACGAATGCTTCGAATTATTTTAAAACAGTATGTATTATCTATATATATAAAAAAAAGGTCTATTGTGTTAGTGACTGAATGGAATGCCTGAACCGATTTTGTTGCTAAGCTCATATGAAAGGTGACATCAATACCAAGGTTTTTATGTATAAACGGTCTCTGTATGTGGATTGGTTCATGAGTTATAGCCATTTTGGTGAACACTGCATTCATTTCGACTTATATGTTAACTTAACAGCTAACGACTCATATGTTACCTTAACAGCTAAGATATATATGTAATGCTGTAACGGATTTTTCTCCAAGGTAGCTAGCTTTTAAGTGCCTGCTATGACTGAAATTTCATGATCAGCTGATCTATTTCAATTCTTAATAATTGTTTTATTCAACTAACATATGTGCCTCAATTTTTGAATTTCGTGAATAAATAAAATTTCAATTACTTAATATTTAATTGGTGAAGCAAAATTTTTTTAATACAAAATGGTACGTACGCGCAGCAATTTGGGGCGTCAATCACGTCATACTAGAAATGTTGCGGCATCTAGAGCATCTCAAAGTGACGAACAGCGTGCAAATAATACTTTGGCTGCTCAAAATGCCATGGCACGTGGTAGGACTATGCGAAATCCAACTCAACGTCCGTACGTGCGACGTACTTTGGATCGTGCTGCATTCAATTATGATGCAAACTTTGATTACGTTTCTCATGGCAAGGTTTCAATTGGACCAATGACTACTGTTTGCAGTTATTGCAAGGGATTTAAGTTTAAACATGAGATATCTGGATTGTGTTGTTCAAACGGACAAGTTAAATTACCGGAGCCCTTGCATAATTTGATAACTGGTAGCACACCAATTTCAAAGCATTTTCTGGAAAACATACAAGGGTATAACTCTGCATTCCAAATGACTTCATTTGGAGCGACGAATATTATGCGGGACAATTTTATGCCAACTTTCAAGGTATTTTTGTTTGTTTTGATGTATATTTAGATGATCGCGAAACGTACTATTGTGAAAATTTCAATCTTCAATAGATTCAAGGCCAAGTTTAGCATTGACTTGGTTCTTTGTTACCCTTTCCAGATCAAACCTATCAATTTTTGCAAATATACTTTGTGGGTAACTCAAATGTGGAAACCGATCGTCGTTGTGATATATCATCAAATTTGCGGAGGGATATTATCGAGCGTTTGCAGAATATGTTGCATGCTGAAAATGAATTAGTGCGACTTTTTCAAACTGCTCTCGATCGAATGCCATCTGATGAATATGCAATTGTGATTCGAGCTGACAAAACGCCTCCTGGGTAACATCGTCCGGAGTGTTTTACGTGGGTACCTGCCGACGACGGCCTAACTCCACGGCGCTCAAAAGCACAACGGATCAAGTTATTGCGTTTATCAGCGCCCCAAGATGCGCAAGCATTCTCGGAACCAATTGGCAGTGTGGAATGGACACACTAACCACCTTGGTAGGGTTCGAGGCCTATCTAACACCTCTGCCGTACTATGGGTCCGGCACCCGGTTGCGATGCAACTCCACATTGAACTTTGACACAAGGTCAAGCTCTACCCGCATTTGGGTATTGAACCACAGCCACCACGATACTCCCCTAGTACCCAACGAACAGGCCAGAGCGAACTCTGGGGGCTCCTGTTCCCCGTGGTACCAGATTTAAGTCTCCGGTCGGACTTCGTGGCCGAGGCCACTACCAGTTGAGCTTTCATACAGCTCCGGACTGGTGGCCTGGGGCTGAACCCCATACACCTCGTACCAATTCACTCAGCCTATCACCAATTTCACGACCATATTCATTCACACACACACTCATACACATACCCTTCTCCAACTACTCCAATAATCGTCTTCGCCGCTTGAATACCTCCCTCGCATATGCACCCAACATATCGGCAGTCTGACGAGTGTGCAAGACACCACTAACATTCAATCTTCCGTTCGTCCGACTGATGCCCATTACCCCCAGATCCCTAATGTCTGAGTACATCGGGCAATCCGCTATGATGTGGACCCAGTCCTCACTTTGGGCCCCACATGAACATTCCTCCGACGCGGCCAGGTGCCTATCATGCAAAAATGCATTAAGAGGCCCGTGACCGGTCAGGAGAAAGCCCAGGCCCCGAATGTACTCGTATGACACCCGACCATGAGGGCAGTTGTCCCAACGGTCCTGCCACTTCTGCACAACACACTCGGCTAGGAGCCTACGGCTCTCTAGATACCCGCCCTGCACATCAGCGTCAGAAATCCACTCATCACGCAGCAACGGTAACCTTATCCCCCTTCTCAAACGGGAAGGCAACAGCAAGCTGTATAACCACCAGATCAAGAGGGGGCACACCCATCAACACCTGCAACGCATCAGTCGAAACCGTGCGGCATACAGGCACGCAGGCCAGCAACATGAACACGAGACCAGCCGTCTGCGACCTACGACCGTCGCAGCCGTCTCGTACCACACCGCGGCCCCATACGTGGCACAAGCCACGAAAAGTCCACGATAAATAGTACGAACGGCTCGCCGACCACGGCCCCATTCGTGCCGCAAAACACGCCGCAAGGTACCAACCACCGCCTGCAGCCGCTCCTTCACTCGCACCAAGTGTGGAGTGAAACACATCCTTTCACTCATGGTCAGCCCCAGATACCTGACTTCCGTCACGTACCTAATGCTGACCCCATTCATATGGACAACCGGTGGGCGCGACGATGACAGGCTGCCTTTCAGCAGCATGGTCACCGTTTTGTCTACCGATACATCCAAACCTACCCTTACACCCCAAGCGTGCACAACTCCAAGGAGCTGCGCACTCACTTGTTCCAAATTCGCTCTGGACTGGCCCTCCACTAAAAGCAGAAGGTCATCCGCATACGCACTACATTTACACAGTGGCTCGAGCTGCCGGAGCAAAGGATCCATCATCATGTTCCAAATGAATGGACCACCGATGGCCCCCTGCGGACACCCACGAGCCACGTCCACATCCACGCTCCCATTTACGCCAACGATGGAGGCCCTTCTGCCCGAAAAGTAACTCCTCCAAAGAGTCACCTCCGGACAGCCGAGCTCTTCCAAGCGTTGCACCACACGATCCCAGCGCAGATAGTCAAATGCCCCCTTGAAGTCAACAAATATGCCAAGGACATATTTGGTGACATTCTCCCTAACCACATTCTGAACATACATCCACGCATCCTCCGTACTACGTCCTTTCGTAAATCCATACTGCCTATACGACAAACTACCCCGCGTTAGCTCCCGAAGTCGTTCCACCAACATGTCAGACGTTTTAATGCGCCCACAATGGATGATGTCGCTATTGTAATCGTAGGCGATGAATTCAATTCCCGTGACATTGTGCTGCGCCGTAGAAATATGCAACTGAAAAGAGTATCTGAAACTCATCGCTGCTATGATGGATTACAGTACCCATTGTTGTTTTGTCGAGGAGAAGACGGTTATCATGTTAACATTAAAATAATCAACCCTTCTACCGGTTAGTTCATTTAAATTTTATTTAATTGTTATCGTTTTTCGAATAATTTTTAATTCTAGGAGCGGAATCAAATAAAAAATTTAGCGCAATGAATTATTATTCATATCGCCTTATGGTCCGTCAAAATGATATTAATCATATTTTGCATTGTCGTAGACTTTTCCATCAATTTGTTGTTGATATGTACGCCAAAATTGAAAGTGAACGACTAAATTTCATACGATTTAATCAGAAGAAATTACGTTCGGAGGTGTACATCCATTTGCGTGATGCTATAAATAATAATGGTAATGTTAATGATCTTGGGAAAATTACCATTTTGCCTTCAACGTACACAGGCAGCCCACGTCATATGCATGAGTATGCGCAGGATGCAATGACTTATGTGCGTCATTACGGTCGACCGGATTTATTTATAACATTTACGTGTACTCCGCAATGGAGTGACATTAAAGATAATTTATTCGCTGGTCAAATTCCAACCGAACGCCATGATATCACTTCACGTGTTTTTAAGCAAAAATTTAAAGCGCTTATGCATTTTATAGTGAAATCTAAAGTGTTTGGTGAAGTCAAATGCTGGATGTACTCTGTGGAGTGGCAAAAGTGTGGTTTGCCACACGCTCACTTTTTAATATGGTTGGTGAATAAAATCACACCGCATGAAGTTGACAATGTGATATGTGCTGAAATTCCTGATCAAATAAGTTATCCTGCATTATATGATGTTGTTGTGCAAAATATGATACACGGTCCATGTGGAGCATTCAACATTAACTCCCCATGTATAGTTGATGGCAAATGTAGTAATCGTTATCCAATCGTCGAATACCGCAATTCAGTCAAGTCCATTAAATACATTTGCAAATATGTAAATAAAGGTAGTGATATGGCCGTATATGGAGCTACTGATCCAAATAGAAACGACGAAATACATAAGTATCAAATGGGGCGTTATATAGCAGTAATGAAGCGATTTGGCGTATTTTTTCATTCCCAATTCCCGAGAGATATCCAGCTGTTGTTCACTTAGCTGTTCATCTTGAAAATGGCCAGCGTGTGTATTTCACTACCGAAAATGCTGCACAGAGAGCTCTATCACCACCTCATACAACTCTAACTGCATTTTTTAAATTGTGTGAAGTTGATGATTTTGCCAGAACGTTATTGTATGCAGAAGTGTCAACTTATTTTACGTGGAGTGCATCAAAAAAGGAGTTCCAACGGCGCAAGCAAGGAAAACGTGTTGATGGACATCAAAATTTATATCCAAGTGATGCTTTGGGACGTATATATACTGTTCACCCAAATAATGCTGAGTGCTTTTATTTACGTTTGCTGTTAATAAACGTTCGTGAGCCAACATCATTTCGACAGTTAAGAACAATCAATGGAGTTTTGCATACGACATATCGACAAGCGTGTCAACAGCTCAATTTGTTGGAAAATGATATTCATTGGGAACAAACACTTGCAGATGCAGCAGTTGTCGCTCATCCTTGTCAAATTCGACCATTGTTTGCAATTATTTTGTCTACCTGTTTTCCATCGAATCCATCTGAATTGTGGACAAAATTTCAAGACTGTCTATCGGAAGATATTCTGTTTCGAGTACGTCAAGAAAATCGTAATCCTGCAATGGATTTCACGCCAGAAATTTGCAATGAAGCATTCATTTGTATTGAAGATTTCTGTTTGCAGATTGCTAATAAGGCATAACCACAATTGGGAATGCCATCACCTAATCGTGCAATGCATGACATTTTTGAGTTAGAACTGCAACGTGAACAACAATACGATCGAAACGAATTAAATGCTTTTGTCCACGCAAATCTTTCGACATTGAATGCGGAGCAAAAAAAGGCGTACGATAATATTATGCAAGCTGTCAATAGTGAAGCCGGTGGATTTTATTTCCTGGATGCACCAGGAGGCACGGAAAATCGTTTCTAATTTCATTGTTATTGGCAACGATACGTTCCCAGAATAAAATTGCATTGGCATTGCAGCCACTTTGTTAGATGGTGGTCGGACAGCACATTCTGTTTTGAAATTGCCATTGAATTACCAAGTAAATGAAACTCCCACATGTAACGTTTCAAAAACATCTGGAACGGCAAAATTATTGAAACGTTGCGGTATCATTATTTGGGATGAATGCACTATGGCGAATAGGAAATCTGTTGAAGCTTTGGAAAGAACAATGAAAGATCTCCGAGATAATTCAGAGTTGTTTGGTGGTGCATTGATTTTATTGTCAGGCGATTTTAGGCAAACATTGCCCGTCATTCCTAGATCGACCGCGGCCGATGAAATTAACGCTTGCTTAAAGTCTTCATATTTATGGAGATTTGTTAAAATATTGAAACTCGCTACCAACGTTCGTGTTCAGTTGCAGAATGATCCATCTGCTGATAAGTTCTCTAAGCAATTGCTGAAAATTGGAAATAGTGCAATGCCAGTTGATGACACTGGATTAATAACATTGCCAAATGATTTTTGCCGTTTCGTACAGTCAAAAGAGGAATTGATTGAATGTGTTTTCACTAACATAGCACAACAATATACATGCCATGCATGGTTGATTGACAGAGCAATTTCAGCGGCAAATAACAAAGATGTTACTGAATTAAATATGGCTATACAATCAAAGATTCCTGGCGAATTGGTGTGGTACAAGTCTGTGGATACTGTTACGAATGAAGAAGATGTTGTGAATTATCCAACAGAATTTTTGAATTCGTTGGACTTACCAGGATTGCCTCCGCATAATCTCCAATTGAAAGTTGGAGCCACTATTATTATGCTTCGCAATATCAATCAATCCCGTTTGTGTAATGGTACAAGACTTGCTATAAAAAGGTTGATGGCTTATGTAACTGAAGCTACTATTTTGACGGGAAAATTCAAAGGCGAAGATGTATTCATTCCACGCATTCCAATGATTCCGTCTGATATGCCATTTGAATTTAAACGACTTCAGTTTCCTGTTCGCCTTGCGTTTGCGGTTACCATTAATCAGGCGCAAGGTCAATCCTTAGGAATTTGTGGAGTGAATTTAGAGTATCCAGTTTTCTAACATGGACACAACGGTTTTGTATATTTACACCGAAAATGGAAAAACAACTAATGTTGTTTACCACAGAACATTACAATAAAAGCAATTTATCACTGATTTAAATGAACTTGAATTGCTTTTTTTATTTTCTTTTTTGCACTACAAAGTGTGCAGGGGGCTCGCTAGTAGATATATAAAAATGTATACTTATATTATTTGTTAATTATATGCGCATGGATATATATTTAAAACTTAATATTAAATTCTACTTTAAAATGATACACCTAGCGGAATGACGAATGACTGGTTTGACGTGGTAAACGTTAGGGTGCCTCACACCCAATCGAAGAAGCGGCGTCTTGCATCGATTTAATTAAAAGTATGAGGGTGGTTGGCAAATTTAGTCTGCTGCCATTCCAATAACGTAAACTAATATGTTTATATTTCGAACAACATAATTTTTGGTTTAATTTTAGTTTAAGGAATCTTACAAACAAATTTGGTGTTGTTGGCTGATGCTCCACGACATTAAAGCTCGCTCGGACACAACAAGGACGGCTTATCAGACTCTGCCAATGTAGAAGAGGATGATACGCCAGATATTGAAATCACAGAGCCGCCTCTTACAAGTACTTGAACAAATATTGTTCATGTATAAAAATCTATTGTATTAATAAATACATAGATCTTTTGTATCGTATTTACAGGTATTTTGCTAAAAAAAAAACGTAACCTCTAATGCAGAACTGTGGCCGGTTGGAAAAGAAGTATTCGAGGATTTGGAGTTCCGAATACCTTCTTTAGAAGCAATGATGGTTCTTACACCTGGGCTGGTCATCTTAGCGAGGGTGGGTTATCAATACCAAGCTCGTCTATGATGGCACATATGCAAAATCTAGTCAGTTTTAATAAATGAAGATGGCTTGTTTATTACAAATGATTTTGTAAAAGCTCTCATTGAGCATGCTTCGCACATTCAATGCGACATTAAAGAAAAAAAATATTTTTCAATATTTAAGATAAGAAAACTTAACAAGGAACTCATTGATAATGCCCACAAAAGACAAAAAAACAAAAACAAAAAAACATTGAACTAGATCCATATAGTACCATTTTTAATGTATGTAGTCCAAACATGTGGTGAGTTGTGAACTGAAATGTTTTTTAAACTTACACAATTTGTTCTTTCTAGAAAGGAGCAGTGATCGCAGTCATTTAACATGGATGTGACGTTAAACTACACAAGCAGCCCTTTTCAGGGCCGCAAATTAAATTAACAGAGATCAGACGATTTGTGTTTACATACATACATATGTATATACAAAATTTTAATAAGCTTAAAATTAAATTAACAAAGAGATAAAAAAATGCTTGTTTACATACATATGTATATATGTACATATATGGAAAACTTTAATAAAAAACGTCACAGATAGGCGGAGGAACAAACTCCGGCATCAAAAAGAATCCGGCCGCACTCCTGGGTGAGCAGGAATTGCTTTGCCGAGGTTGCGAAGGACAGGATCCTTATTGGGGTTCTGGAACGAGGCAACGAGCTCGGGTTCATACCGAAGGACCAGTGGAGATGGGTGAAGGCAGCTCTAGCGAACGTCATCGTCGATGATCTGCTGGAGAATCCTGGAATCCCCCGGCCTGTAAGGACGCTGGTTGGTACCAGAGCCACATTAAGGTGGTCGCCTGTGAGGACTTGAGATCGATGGCACTGTACAAGGCTGCCATTGCAAAGGTGGGCCATGCCTACCCTAGCTGAAAGTGGTGGACTAAAAGGGCATTCCAGTCAGACCCCGGGCGAGGTCTTGGGCTCCGGTGACACCTTTGGCTATAACACTCCGTACGATGCCGAGCGGAACTTGGTGTCCAAATACATTTTGGTCGGCAGCGATGGGAATACTAATAATAAGCACGGACATAAATGATCGAAGTTAGTTACCTTTCAACTACCTTCTAACAACTAAGCTACTTTTATGCACCAAAGGTAGGGATCCCATTTTCATTACTAGCAACCGTAAAGAAGTATTAGATATAACTCTATGTAGTGTTAGTCTATTTGAATTGATTGAAAGTTGGCGGGTTCTAGATGAACATTCCTTCTCTGACCACCGTTATATTGAAATTGTACTAAACTTTTCCCTTACCAGCCCAAAAGAGCGTAAAAACTTAAAAAACTCGAATTGGAGCTCTTATAAAAGGTTATTTGAGGATAAGCTAACCAGCGAACCTCTTAATGAACCCAATTGTATCAGGGATCTAGAGAACACGGTCAACGTTTTTACGCTGACCTGCTCAAATGCCCCAAGTCAGGCTTGGCCTGAACCTAAACTAGGGTGCTAACGTAAACCCCATTGGTGGTCTCGTAAGTTGGACTCACAACGCAAATCTTGCAAGAAACAATTCAACAAGTCAAGCGGCTTGGTCACGAGCTGGTATGGCAGAAGCACAAAATGTCTCTCCAGACCTATAAAAAAGCTTTAAGGGTGGCAAAGAGATCTTCTAGGCGACATCGAGGATGCTTCCGAGACGGACAAGCTAAGGAAGGTTCTCTCTGGATCCTCTAACCCGATAGGTTTCTTACAAAAACAAGACGGTTCCTGGAGCTAAACGGGAACGGAAACCCTTGAACTGCTACTAGATACCCATTTTCCTAGGAACACAACTGCGGAACAAAGAATTCCTCCTTTTATTTCTTCCAAACCTGCCAACGTACCGGTTTCGGAAGAAAAGGCTAAATTGGCTATCCTAAGCTTTAAACCATACAAATTTGCAGGACCTTACTACTTACTTAATTGGCGCTATAACCGCTTAAGCGATTTTGGCCGAACTTCTCCTACAATTCGTGGTGTGCGTCTTGATAATGTCACACAAATTGAGGGACCTAGAGTTTTACGCCGAATCCGAACGGGGAATGTTTTCGTGAGTTTTTTCATGGTAGAAATTCACTCGGCGGTTTGCCGTTGCCTGTCGAGGTGCGACCGCTATTAGAAAAAATTGTTTCTATAATTTTTGGATGTTGCTTGCCCCGAGCTGGATTCGAAACTGGGACCCACCGAATGAAGCGCGCACACGCTACATACTCAGCTACGGCTGCAAGACCGGCTGCAGGACCAGATGGGATAATACCTGCGCAGCTAATTTAGACACTGGAAGTGTCTGCAGAATGGCTCTCTACTATTTTCAGGCCCTGTTTCAAACTGAATCATATACCGTTGGCATGGAGAAATGTCACGGCCGTTTTTATTCCTAAAGCCGGAAAGGCCTCACACACTTATGCAAAGGATCTTAGGCCTATCAGTATATCATCCTTTGCTACCGCAAAGGCTGATCTACTGAGACTGCACTCCATAGCTTGGTCGGCTATATTGGGAAGTCTCTCAGCTTCAAGGATTTCTGTCTCGTATCCTTTCTGGACCAAGATACAAAGATCTAGTATGATCTGTATAAGCGGGGTGCTCAGAACCACGCCAATCACTGCTCTGCGTACATTCCCACGACAGTCGGTTCTACGTACCGGAATGACCCGGGTTTTGTCCGGCCAAGGACTGTTGTTTCGGCGATCTAACCCTGTTTAGATCGGCCTACCCCATAAGTCGTTTGTCTCCCCTGGAGCAAGGAGATTCCTATCGGCCAATTTCCCTGCTTTCGCCTGTGGTAAAGACACTTGAGGCCCTACTCCTCCCATATTACACATACCACCTTGGGTCGGCTAAACATCAAGATGGCTTCCGGAAAGTGCACAGCATAACAACAGCACTTAATGGCATAAACAAACAGGTGAACCACGGTCTTAACCAAAGCAGCCCCTGCGCGAGAACCGTGCTAGTAGCGTTGGACCTGTCTAAAGCTTTTGACACAGTCAGCCACTCCACGCTATTACCTGACGTGGAAGCATCGATTCTCCCGCAGGGACTGAAACGGTGGACCGCGGTCTTAACCAAAGCCGCCCTGCGAGAGAACCGTGCTAGTAGCGTTGGACCTGTCTAAAACTTTTGACACAGTCAGCCACTCCACGCTACTAGTTGACGTGGAACCATCGACTCTCCCGCAGGGGCTGAAACGGCGGACCGCGAATTACCTGTGTGGTCGTCAATCATCGGTATGGTTTAGAGACAAAGCATCTAAAATAAGGAGGATTAAACAAGGGGTACCGCAGGGTGGCGTCCTGTCCCCACTCTTGCTTAATCATTATATCTCCAAGCTCCCTCAACCGCCAGAGGGAGTCACAATTGTCTCCTATGCCGATGATTGCTCGATAATGGCAATCGGCAATGTAATTGACGACCTGTGTTTGAAGGTGAACGGATATCTCTACGACCTTGCCCACTTCTTTACTAGCAGAAACCTGGTGCTGTACCCTGCTAAGTCCTCGGCGACCCTCTTTACCACCTGGACGAAGGAGGTCAGGCTGGAACTCAACATCCATATTGATGGCACCCCCATTCCGACGGTTAGTCACCCGAAGATCCTGGGGGTGACTTTCGACAGCCTTCTCTCCTTCTCCGCGCACACTACCGCAATCGCCAATAGAGTACAGAGCCGCAACAATGTCCGAATCGGATCCGATCAGGAAGAAGGTATGGTGCAGCCCTCTTCGCCGAACACGCTCGTGATGGGCCTTCTACTAGCTGAGGTGGCACGTCGCCAGGAAATTACAGTCAGTGGGCAAATGACCATGGGCAATAGGCGCGATAAAACTGTCGGGGCCAGCCTTTTCTACCATGGCTCTTGAGCCACGATCGGACGGATCTATCTCCAGACATCTACAGTGGCTCCAAGCCAAAGTCGGAGACCGTAGAAAAAAATGTTCCTTACTAAAAAATATATCAACCAAAGCAATTAAAAAAAAAAGGTAAAATATTTTTCCAATTACTCATTTATTGCATTTCCAAAATATAAAAACAAAACAAATAAATTAATTCAGTATTATAAAATATTCTAGTAAAACATCAAATAAGAGTAAATTCAATGCACAAGCCAAACTCGGACAATTAACAAGTTTTTTTGAAATATCGAAATATATTTTAAAACTAATATTTTGTATGAAGACCTTTTGTAGGTCATATGCTTTGGATCATTGTATTGGTAAAAATACCAATCATCAACGAGATCCAATTTTTCAAGACTTTTTGGTAAGTTTTCTTTTAAAATGTTAAGTTAGTCATTCTGGTTCATTATTCCTTCAATAAAATGCAAAGATCCTGTCCCAGAAGCTGAAAAGGAACCCCCAACCATTACCGATCCGCCACCATGTTTGCCAGTTGGTCTGAGATTGCGCAGTTGCAGTTCCTCATTTGGTTTCCTCCAAACATGGTTTTCCATCGGAGCCAAAAACATTAAATTTTCATTCGTCAGTAAACATAACATTTTTCCAGACTGAAAAATCCTTATTTCATGCTCTTTTACAAATTTTAATAGGATTGTATGCTGATCAACGGCTTTTGTTCGGCCTTTCCACCATTTAGATCAGCCTCATGAAGTAGATTTCAGGTGGCAGATGCACTAGATTTCTTTCCCAACTCATTTTCAGCTATAACAGCTAACTTAAGTGCACTAAGGAAAGGATTATCTTTAACTTTTCGCAACAGATATCGCTTATCTGAGTCGGTAAAAATCTTGTTGTTGGAAGCTTTTGGCATGTTTTCCACTTGTTTGTTGGTTTTGAAGCGCTTAAATATATCGTGAACATTAGAATGACTTCTGTCGACAATTTCAGCAATTTACGCACAGATTTTCCATAATTGGAATGCTTAACTGCAACTTTCTCAATTCAATACCGTAATTCCAAATATGTATTGTATATTAAAAACCCATCTGGGGAATTCTCGTTAGTCAGTTAAATACTATACTTGAAGTTGGTTGCAATTCTCCGACAGACTTGCATTTAATTAGAGGATAGTTGCCACTGTCCGAGTTTGGCTTGTGCATTGAATTTACTTTTATTTGATGTTTTACTAGAATATTTTATAATTCTGAATTAATTTATATGTTTTGTTTTTATATTTTGTGCAATTGAAAAAAAATTTTACCTTTTTTACTTGCTTTGGTTGAAATATTTTTAATAAGGAACGCTGAAATGCGGGCAACCAACAAAGCGAGATCTACCCACAGCCAAGCGGGAAGAATACCTGGCTCCAAACGGCAGCGGGCGCACGCGTCTCCCTCATCGAGCTCGGCGGAAAGGAGGGTAGTTAAAGATCCGGTGGAAACGGCCGGTGGAACAGGGCTGTTCGAATGCCTTAAAAGGTATCCATTTGGCAGTACTGCCCGAAGGCTACCCGGCGGTGACGCTAGTATCCGAAGATCTTACCGATCTGTAAGAGGCGATCGAGTGTGATGTCTTGAAAGGGTGGTCCTACCCGCTTGCTTTTTGTGGAGTGTACTTCCGTCCGGAGCTACTCTTTGTGGACTGCAAGGACGAAAGAACTTATGAATTATCATGTCTAACATCTAACCATTCACTATATAGAGTTTGAGTTTGAAGGTGAGGAAACTTCTAGTTTTTAGGAAATTTGTAGTTAAATTTTGTAATAATAACAAACTTGAATGCATTTCATTAGCTCACAATTTATAACACATTTTTCACTAAATATACATAGTACGTTCAAAATGTGTGTAATTACATGGCCCACAATAAAATACCCATATATTTTTAGTTTTTTGTTGTTTTTTATTAAAAAGCAAGGATTGTTAATAAATCACTCGTAATATGTACCTTCACATGGAGAAAGGGGCTTGGGTCGTATTACCCCAATAAAATATAGAAACGCATGTGCAAACAAAAAAAATACTGTGGATGGCGTAGCCGGAGTTGGACCGGCCAGGGTTATTTGTTCGTTGCACAGTCCAAGGCCACCTACGCGGAAAGGTGTTCTACGCAAATATACTGTGGATGGCGTAGCCAGTACTGAACATCAGTTCATCACAATTTCGGAGAGAGCGAAGTTCTGTCTTTAAAAATTTGTTAAAAATCTAACAGACAAATATACTTCCATTTAAGATTATTTTGTAATCTGGATATTGCCCACGTTTTTTTACCACCACCTGATTTTTGTAAAAGAATCGGCAAATTTGTATTATAAACTTAATTGAAATATGTATGTACATATCGTCGCCTCAGAAAACGGATGGCGAATGTTACAAAACATAGTTTTGAGAAAATCGACTTTAAAGTTTAAAGTGGTATTTTTTCGAAACTATACGGTAGAATTTTCTTATTTTTGGAAGACAAGTAAATGGTATTGTTAGTTTTCAATTCCAACAATTTGAAATTAAATATACTTTAAACTTCCTGAAAAAATTGCATTTTTAATCCATATGCATTTGTCGTATGTAACGTTTGCACACATATTTGTTTTGTCCATAGCACATACGACAATATTTGGAACCTTATTTAATGTCATCAGCAGACTTCAGATAAATAATCATATAATTTGTATCAATAGTTCATCATTTATTTAACAAATATAACAAAAGTATATGAAAAAATGCATGTTCATATGTTTTACATATAATTTTTTATAAAATAAAATTAATACTCGTAAATTCAGTTATTTGTACTTTTTCAGGTTTTACAACTATTTTTAAAGGAACTCATTTATGCATTTGTTAGTATTGCTTTAAAAAAACTTTTATCAGTTTCAGATTCAAGATACGGTATCATTTCATTTAAGTCTTTTATTTTCTTTTTGTCCAATTTTGGCTTACTTAACACAAGCAATGTTTGCTGAAACAAATTGTTTGGAGTTTCATTCATAAAACGTCCACGAGAGTGTTTTTTAATGCATGGGAATTAACGTCACATTCCTGGTGACTCGTTTTATATCCTATATTCCACAAATTATTTTTATTGTATTCTAAATATTTTACTTTCGAAAAAGGCACGATGGTAAAATTCAAAAGCCCTGATTTTTGTGAGTAATTTTTGAAATCTTCTGGAAGCATTTGAAGAATTCTCAAACGGACGTTGGGATATTTCAAGTTATTTAAAATGCGTACTACTGTTAATGGACTCGAAATTTCTAAATTTTTAAAAGTTTTTTCAATAGTGCTATGTACACAATCTACTTCCTGGATAACGGAATGTCCGGGTTCTGAAAATTTTTGTGTTATACTAGTAATAGAAGATTTACTCAAAAAGTACAAAACGGCTGTTGACGTTATTTGGTTTCGATTCTGAGGAATGCATGAGTCACTCCATAAGATAATTTTTTTAATATCCGTGTGGTCTTTCTCTATAGCGCTCAAAATCTTGATCAATGCGCTTGCTATGTCATTTCCTCCCCTTGCTCCAAAAGTCTCGTTCCATAAAGAGCAATAGGTTTCTTTATAACCATTTGCTTTAATTAATGTCCCTGTTAAATTGAACATATTAAGCTTTCGCCTGTAGTAAAAATTTGAAGCGAAACATTTGGGTAAAGTTATTACATATTCGAGATCATAGCAAAGAATATCAATCGATTGATCAATATTTTGGCGGTCTTTTTCTCTTTCGGCCTTACAAAATTTTTTTTCTTCTATATGCTTACAATATTCAAGCTTTTTTTCATCAGAACATTCTTTTTCGTTGTTTTTGTACCGAACGCAACGATCGCATTGATCTTTTTTTGGGAAATAAAAAGATAAATTAAATGAATTATTGAATACATTTCTATAAACGTTAAGAGACTCAGGCTCAGTGTTTTTTTGTCTGTACAAATCATACAGTTTTTGTACATTTAGGTGGCTCTCCAAATATTTACGAGAAGTTGACGAACGACAGTAGTGGGAGTCAATAGTGGGGAAACTAAGTATATGCTCTTTTACTTCTTGAATTTTATCAGAACTAGTTTTCGGTCTACCATGATTTTTTCTTGATTGAGAGCGAATTCCCTGCTCATCTGTAGAAACGTTAAATAAATAATAAATTTTTCTTTCAGATGTGCCGAGGGTGGTAAGGAAAAATTTTTTACAAACTTGTAAAGTTGTGTCATTGTTTTTAAAATAATAATGGAAAGATCGTTTTTTACGGAACGAGACAGCTATTTCAGAAGATTTCCGCCGACGTTTTGTTTCAGATGGCTTGACAAATGAAAACAAATAGGATGTCCTTTCTGCATCATTGAGATTCCAAAATTTGCCGTGAAGTTCTTCGCGATCGTTTTCAGTAAAATTTCTCGTGCACTGATAAAAACATTTACCGCCACATGGTACACCCAATTTTCTTCCTGGCCTTTGTATACCGTTCCTATCCGTATAGGGCTTTCCATTTTCTCGCAGACGTTTTCGGATATTTTGTTTCCACAAACTCGGATTTCTTTGGCGCTTCCTTGTAGGGGTTGGGGACTCGGTGAAAGCTGAACCAATATATTAAAGTCATAAATATTTTCAGTAACTCCGAACAACTTACACGAACTGTAGTCAGAAGGCAACGATCGTAAGATGTACGTCGAAGAGCTGGATAAGGCATTAACACCTAGAAGATCCCCCGCATTTTCGTAAAAGTGTTTAAGCCTGCAGGGTTGTCTGTTTTCTTCATCAGATGACTGATTAGAACTATTTATTCTTTGAATTTAAATACAGGTGTTAATTTTTTTTTGCAATAAACAATCGATTTACTTACTCGAACGATATGTCACTTGGTTCACTGTTGCGAGTTGAGTCCGTCAATTTACATCCATTATCCTATAATGTTTACAAATACAATGAGAAACTATTTAAAAATATCTTAATTAAAAAAAAAAAACTATTTGCTGTACTTACGTTTCTAGAGCCTCGTCTAAATTTGGTGCAGGCGACGACTCTCCCATCTTGTTAGCGCAACGACAAGCAGCCGACTGAAGGAAAGCCATGTAATACAGTGCTTTAGCTTTGCGCACATACAACAATTGCTTATAACTTGACTATATACAAATGTCGTATGTGCGAAGTTTTTCAGCACATGCGACAAAAGTTTAATGATTAAAAAAAAGGTTGATTTGTATGGAAATTTGTCGTATGTGACTTATTTCAAGCACATACAACAAAAATCATACCCAAGCATTAATATTAAGTAACATACGACTGCATACTCAATATCTCGGAAACTAAAGGAGATATGAAAAAATAGATTACAGAAATCGAAAGAGCAAATCTGCATCAAAACCCCAAAATCACATTTTTTCACATTCGCCATCCGTTTTCTGGGGCGACGATATGTACATACATATCTTGGATATAATTTTCTCATGTGCAAAAAAGGCAAAAAAAAAAAAAAATGTTGGGAAAGCGTAAAACGATTCATTCATTCTTATTGGGAAGGAATATATGTAAATAGCTGAAGTGGAAACCTTCATAAACAGGGTAGGAAAAATGGATGTAATATTCGTAGTCATGAAGCATTAAAGGAAAGGACTCAGATTATAAAGAAAACATATCTCCCCATGCAACCCAAAATAAATCTGAGTATTTTAGAATATTATTCGAATTTAATGCCGCTTGATCAATGTAAACAAAAAATCGATCTGAAAGTTCGAAATTATGGGTCGTATTCATTAACAAAATTAAGCTATGTACTTAAACTTAGTTGCAGCTTTAACATTGGGGCGTATTCATAGTCAAAATTAAATTGGTACTTAAAGTTATTTGAAGCGTTCTCGTCAGGTAACCCATTGAAAATTATGTAAAAAAAACTACAACTAATTTTAAGTCTCCATTTAATGTTTACTATGAAATGTTTATGGGAATGTCTTATGCTGTTACAACAAGAACGTTTATACGTTTAATTCCAACCCTGAAGCCACGGCAATATTACGTGTGATTTATTAACAATCGTGTTTTTATTAAAACACTATACCAATCTAAAATCGGGGAACACTAAACTAAAGTCCACCCATTTTTTTGTACCGGCAAGTATGTACGTGTACGGACCTAATGTTTTAAAGTTTACATCATCATACAATCGCTGGTTGTTTGAGAACAAAACTAGGAACTGCAACCCTACAAGCCTTGCCCAGGGATGAATTTCACTCAAATTACATAAACAAAAATTAAATAAGTTAAAAAGCTTGTCTACTGGTAAACGGTGCCCAGGACTATTAACTTTTAACTAAAGTTATTTATATGTTCGTACTCACCATGCCTTAACCAAACGTTTATATGCACTCTTGATATCTTGAGCTGTGGCATACTTCTCTATTTGCAAAATTTCGTAAGGGCTTTTACTTTGAGATGAAGTGAATACCAGAAGAAAAACTAAAAGTCCAGCGCATCCCGAATACACAAACGCCATCTTCCGAAGCTTGACTAAATTCTTGACTTATCTTACTTTACGGTTCTAGAAATAACATTTTAATAGTGATGGCACTGTTAATCGAAACGCCGATTATAATCGGCTTCTTTCTTCCGACTAATAAGACGAGCACACGACACAATCAGTTGACGGAATCGTGATACTAGGCCCGTGTCATTGTACCAGAGGTGCAAAGGAACACTAGGTGGGATAAGAAATAGTATGTAAAGCAACAACACTAACTCGGAAAAATATGCGAGTTCAGCCAACTCGATAAACTGATAATTAATATATGTAAAAATATATTTTAGAAATAGCCCATAAAATTCCCTTCATTTGGTATATAATTTAATTTAGTTATGTTAAAATATTATAAGGTGTTTTGATTTATTTGTGTTGCTGTGAAAGGGGAATTGGTCTTATTGATGGTTATGATCCTCGCGTTGAATCAACATCTGTTTGCCTTGGTAAATGTATTTATGTGGTTGGATAGGTAATTAAGAGATCTTTCACTTGATGTGTATATTTGTATATATATTATATATACGTTTCGAGAGAAAAAAAATAATGCCGCTTTCTTTTTAAATACGTATTAACTATGTATTAGTCGAAATATATTTGATAGAAATAAACGAATAAAATATAATAACAATATAGTTGTTTTATTTCACTTGTCCTTCTTTACGCACATTATTTTTACGTGCAACCCTTTTTGAGTAGGCGGCCTTCGGCCGCTGTGGGTACCTTAAAAAGGGCATTACTTAATGCAAATAAATTGCATGACATGATGGATTCAAATTAACACTATTATCTAAGTTAACATAACAGTTTGCAAAAGCTGCAAACAATGTGGAAAAACCCATAACCCAGCGGTTGCCAACTGTGCACGCGCATCCGCATAACTGCTGACGCTGCTTCAGCAACAATTGAGGAAAACAACAGCAACAATTTGAAGTAAACAAGAATCAGTGATAATTGGGGTAAGCAACAACCAGCAATTGGTAGCCGATAATAATGCAATATAGAAGTAAGAAATCAATCATATTTGTGTTTAGCCAGTAGTCTGAAAAGCAGCTGCCGTGCCACCGCGGTTGTTACCCTTCACAAAAACCAAGTCTAAGTTAACACCAAACCCAAAAATAAAGACAATAAAGATATTTATGAAAAAAGAGGTACGAATTTAAGAGAGAAATATAGATGGAAACTGAAACTGAAGAAGTCAACAATTGAAATAAAGTCCTAAAAAGTAATCTACAAAATTTTAGGAAATGGAAAAAGAAATTTAATAACAAATAAAACGGTTATTATAGAACTTTAAAAAATATAATTATATTTAAACAATATCATTTGTTCTTATTACTAAGATAATATTTATAAACACTCCAGAGATTTATAAATAAAATACAAGATAAATGATAAAAAGTAAAAGAGCCACAATTCACCATCTAACGAGAGACCCTCCGGTCCTTAATAACAGTAGTATAACTCTACGATTCACCACTCACGGGACCCCCCTATACTGTGGAATAACAAATAAGTAAAATAACATCCTTAACTAACACAAATAAGTATAAGTAATGTCGAACCCCAACAACATTATCCGACTCACAATGCTTAATGCAACTTCCACACTCCCTCCCCAAACCGTTCGTTCATCCTCTAATGCATATAACATGGATCAATTGACAGTGTGGTTAATAATTTGTTCGGACAGGAAGGTCGAAATTTAGTACAAGCAGCCCTCTACCACCGCCGCAATCTTTTCCAACATTATGGACGTGACTATATACCCAAATATATCTAATTAAATAACAGAGCTAGACAAAATTCCAGACGTGGTAAGATGAAACGAGAATTTTCAGGCAATCTGGGAGAGTTTAACTCCGTTGATCGCATCTTAGAAATCTACGAAAACCAAAGAGGAACGAACAAATACTTTGGGATCCTCAATGTTATAAGAAACAAACTTGTGGACAATTCCGACATTGCTCTCTAGTCTTATAACAGACCATTGGACTGGAAGGTCACTTGAAATGCCACACATCCACTACGCTGTTAAGCGCGACTTAGGTGCAAGACAACCGTACTTAAATTATCACAATTCGCCAAATTAAAAGCCACCAGTTCAACCCCGTTTGAAACCACATCCTCTACGACCAGAGGCAATGGATGTCGACCGCTCCTTGCATTCAAGAGCAGTAAACTACATGAATAGGCCAAAAAGTAATAATCTGGCTGTAAAAGACAGATTTTTCTCAACAAATACCATTGAAACAACAAAGGAATTTCCACATTGAAGCTGGCCGGCACGAATACCAATACTTCTTAAAGACAATAGTCAAAGAAGAAGGTTCAGGAATACTCAATCAGACGATGTGAATGACCACATCCACATCAGTTTTTAGAATGAGCAGTTCTTCGTTGCAATATGAACGAAGAACGGAAAAATTATGAAGATGCTCACGAATTTAAAATTTTTGCTGCTTTCTCCTTTGACGATATGATTGGAAACGATAGCCTTAAAGATCTTCGCGCCACCATGAATATCCATAACCATCCTGTCATATTTGGCAATGACCTCAAAGCAAAAATTACACAAAAACTTTCACCTTCAGTTAATAAAATTGACATAAGGCCCAACCATATGACTGGAACATAAAAATTACCCATAGACCACCTCGAGAAATTCACCTACACCACAAATATAGAAGGAAAAATTAAAATCCTTTCAGACACCCCAGTATACACCAGATATTATCCTTGCATCCTAGCAATGAGAGACTTTGTAAAAGAAGAAATAGGGAACTTTTTAAAAGATGGAATTGTTAGGCCATCCCGTTCACCTTACAACTCACCCATGTGGCTTGTACCAAAAAAACTAAATGCGTCAGGGAAGAAGTACATATTTGTAATTGAATACAGGAAATTGAACAACAGCTGATAGATACCCTTTCCCTGAAATAAACAAAGTTATCTCACAATTCACCTTAGGGTGCCAAGATACAAAGATCTAGTATGATCTGTATAAGCGGGGCGCTCAGAACCACACCAAACGATGCTCTGAGCGCTATCTTAGATCTCCTGCCGTTGGATTGGACAGGACAACAGATGGCGGCGCTGACTGCTCTGCGATTAAAGGAAACATCTCAGTGGCATCCCGAAATCCAGGACCACTTTTGTATCTTAAACAAGTTTCACTCCATTCTTAACAACACGGACCGTTGTGCTTCAAAATCGATTTCTAAAAACAGTTTTATAACGAGTATTCCCAGTAGGGAGGAGTGAAACCAAGAGTTGATAGTATTTCATCTATACAGATGGCTCGAAACTCGTCAGTAAGGTGGGAGGAGGCGTCTTCTCACGAAACCCTACCCTGCAAATCTCTTTTAGGTTACCACACCCCTGCAACGTTTTCCAGGCTGAGGTATCAGCTATTATGAAAACGGTGGTGAAGCTTGGTACCGGGATTCCAGGAAGAGATATCTTCATCTTTAGTGATAGCCAGGCTGCAATCACGGCTCTGAGCTCCTTCACGTTTAACTCAAACATCGCGTTGGACTGGAAGGAAACTGCATGGCAGACGAACTCTCAGGACAAGGTACGAGGTTTCATGGTTTAGCAAGGGGTAGTCTCTCGGTGGGTAAATGTTTGTGATATTACAATGGGCCTTCTGTTTATGGTCTTAGTGTGCCGCCATAGGCGGCTGCCACTCCTACCTCCCTACCTATCTCACAACAAGGAAACAACACATATTTTTCAGTTCTTGATTTAAAGAGTGGCTTCCACCAGATTTCCCTGAAAGTATCCGATATAGAGAAGACAACTTTTTCAGTTAATAACGGCAAATATGAATTTACCCGGCTTCCTTTCGGATTGAAGAACGCGCCAACGATCTTCCAAAGAGTGCTAGATGATATATTGAGGGATCGTATAAAGAAAATTGGTTATATCTACGTAGATGACATAATAGTTTTCGGCAAAGACGAACAAAGCCACCTCCAAAACGTTAACCAATTTTTTTATTCGTTAGAAAAAGCAATTATGAAGGTCCAACTGGACAAATGCGAATTTTTCCGTAAAGATGTAGAATTCCTAGGTTTTATTATATAACCCACTGGCGTAACAACGAACCCTTCTAAACTAAAGGTTATTCAAGAATTTCCGTGTCCAAAAATACTGAAGGGCTTGAGGTCTTTTCTCAGCCTGTCAGGCTACATTAGCGAAACTTCTGACCTCGCTTTTGAGAGAGAAAATGGACCTAAGACTCATAGGGAGTGGACCTTACAATATGTGGCCCGTCGTGCTCGCGCTATCAAGCACCAAAGGCCTCTATGGCCCAAACCACTGCGCCGATTGCGCCGGTGCCACCTAGAATCCAGGGAGCCTCCACTGCTCCAAGGAGCAATCGGCAACACCTGCACTCCTCATCCTCATCCTGCTCCCACCCAAGTGTAAGGGCTACCCAGCAGCTCTTGATGCCCCACACTGTCTGTTCCGTGTGTTAGGCCAGGATACGTCGGAATGTGACATCAGTTAGGTGCAAAATGTGCCAAGGCCGGTGTCACTTTCGGAAATATTATGATTTGTGTACCACAAATGAGTGGGCAGGTGCAACCTGCTCAGCGGTAAGCGCAACTTAGGGAAGGTGGATAACCACACCTGTCCCTGCAGGGATAATCGACTTCATGAGAAGCCATGGTCTGTTGATAGATGCGATCCAAGAGACGAAAGTGCACTGCAATTGAACTTTGTTGAATTGCATCGGATATAATGTGCATCGCACGGATCGCGAGCGTGATAATGGTGGTGGCTTGGCATTCATCCCTCGCCACACAGTGCAGCATCGTTTTACTGAAGAAGACATCGACCTTAGGGATATGATGCTAGAGTGTCAGAGCATTGCTTTCCGGTCAGGGGATGTCGAGCTCGAAATATTTAATATACATATATACCACCTGTTACCTGCTGCCCGGCAGGTTATTACCCTGACATAGGTGCGCTCCTCAGAGGTGAAACCCGTTTGGCAGAAGGTGACTGTAATGCGCACCACGATCTATGGCACTCCCGCCTGCCATCAGATCGTAGGGGAAATGAATTGGCAGAGCAGATAGACGATTCGGCATTCTGCACAATGAATGACAACGTCCCCGTCAGGATTAGGGGCAGTTGCAGTAGCTCTCGCGGATCGAAAGACTTTTATCAACTTAAAAAAAGCTGATTGGTCTGGAATCGCGGAGTTCACAGAAAATGGCGTCGGTGCCCTACCCACACCGACAGATGTTCGTGTTGGCGAACGACAGTTCCGCTAGGTTCCAGCGGAAGCGGCAACATTAGTCAACGAACATGACCACCTTCGTCAATCCGTTCCGGTAGACGAACACAAGCAGAACAAGTGGAAAGAGCACCTGAAGTTCTGCAACTTCGTGGCGGGTATAAGTAAGCTTTGGACCACCGGGAGGTCCTTGTCCAATCCGGCGAAGCGTGATGATCGGAGTGGAGATTTCATTCGGTGACCGCGCCTCGTCGGACCCGAAGAGATGCACGAGCTACTTTAGCCAACAGTTTATACTGCATCCTTCGGTGGATAGGACTAAACGGAAGTTGTCCAGATGGCTACGCAACCTGCCAAAACCTAGCATGCCACCTGCCTTTACCTGTGGCGAGGTTGCGGAAGCCATCGGGAAGGCGGAAGCCTCCAAGGCCATTGGTCCTGATGGACTACGCATGTTGATGCTGACGGGAGTAGCATATCTCACGACACTTTTCAACCTGTATATGTCCATCCTCATCACTCCAGAGATCTGTAAGGCTGGAAGGGTGATACCGCTGTTGAAACCAGGGAAACCGGCCGAAAGGGCGGAATCTTATCGACCGATTTCCCTTCTTTCACCTACGGTGAAGACAGTCGAAGCTATTCTGATCTCCTACTTCGCACACCACCTGGACCCGGCTAAGCATCAACACGGCTTCCGAAAGCTGCATAGCACAGCAGCAGCACTAAACCTCATAAACACTCAGGTGATTCGTGGCCTTAACCGTGACTGCCTCTGTGAGAGAATAGTCTAGTGGCGTTGGACCCATCAAAGGCCTTTGATATGTTCACCCATGCAACGCTTCTCGAAAAGTGGTTTTAAACGATATTCACCGAGAGACAATTACCACCTACGCCAACTCTCGCCCTGTAATCGCCGTCCTCGTGGTCAAACCACCACCCATAGCAGAGGAGGAACTCCAGCTGCCTCGTGAATCCCGCGTCACTCTGGCGTCACATTGACTTAGAAAAATATGATCAGATTCTGACGGAGACCTATGAAGAGATAGCCAACCAAATTCCCAAAGACAACCTCTTGCACCCTATCCTAAAACATGAAACTACCCAAGCATTTGAAATCTGAAGTATCTTAAAACCTATTATCCGAAATCGGATTTCCAAGCACTCAGACATAGTTGCCCATTGCGCTTAAGGTGAGGGGTAGAGAATGGACATTTTCCACTCTCAATACATCTGACCCAAATATACTCTATGTCAGCCTAACAAAATCAGGACAGATACAAAGGAAATGATCTGTGGTATCCTCATCCTCCAGGAAATGCCGATGGAGGCCATGTGTTGTTGCCATGAATTGTGTCCTGTAATCAACCCAACTAGGGCTCGCAACTCCTTTCTTCTCTGTGTAAGGTGAATTTCGCCACCACCCTGTCCGGCCTTTTCAGGAAGCACTTGTTTTGCAGGTTTCGGAATTGCACCAACGGTCCTCATGCATCCTATGCATGACATCATTGATGCACCCAACTATTCTTGCTTGAGTATTCGCCAATTGTCATTAAGTTCGTTACTTTGAACACCGCTGTGCCCGACACCCACATGAATTCAAGCGTATTCCATTTTCCAACAGCGTTTAGCCTCAACTTAGTTTCTTGGACAATTTTTGAAGGGGTGCGGGCAGTGTACTAGGCCTTTAGAGCAGTTTGGCTGCCACTGCAGACTCTGATTTGGTATCTACGCCATCTTTCGCCAATTATCAAGACCGCTACTTTACGTATAGTAAATATATCCGATTGGTTGGAAAAGCATCTGAAACCGCCGTCCAAGTGCCAACCACTCCCATTTTCTGCGTAACAACAGAGTACATGAATCTATCCATTGTTCTCTTGTTTGAAAGCTTACAGTATACTCTCTAACAAAAGATACTCTCGGTATCAGTTTGCAATTTGGGGCCAAAAACAAAGGGTATTGCTCCGATAACCTTACAAACAACTTTAAGTGTCCGAAATTCTCATCGTCGTGCCACAATCCAGCACATAGTTTTCATTGCCTCCTCTTGCCTCGTTAAGTCTAAGGGTAGCAAGTCCAACAAGGCATTCAGAGGCGCTCCTGGTGTCGTGCTCATGACACCCGTGATTCCTATACATAGTCACCTCTGGAGCGTGTTTAACGTAGAAACCGTGGAGTTAACCATGGTTCTAGGTCACCAAACTGCACCCGAATACGTGATGATTGGTCTGATTGGGGCTGTGTATACCCAAAGTACTACAACTGGTCTCAGACCCCAAGTCTTACTAAAGGTTATCCGGCACTATCTAAAAAATGTCAATACTCGATTTATCTTCTGTTCTCCTGATAAACAATACCAGGGTTGTCTTGCTGGGATTGACAGAAAAATCCTGCGTGGTGCGCAATGCGTCAATCCTATCAAAGGTTCTCTGTATGTTTCCTCAGACCTCTCGGAGAGATCTTCATGATGATAACGCACAAACATCATCTGCGTAAGCTTGGATGTAAAAGAAGTCTTGCATTGCTGTTGATAGGGAGTCTACTAACACCATTAGAGAGCTAAGAGTACACCGCCCTGAGGGCAACCTCTTCCAACTGCTGCCATGGTGCAAAGGCCATCATTCTCCCCCACAGTCAGCAAATCTTCTCGAGCGTGGAGTGTGTCCACCTTTTGATTGTTGTTCCCACCATGTCTTCTGGCCGCTGATCACATAGAATCAAAGATAGCGTTGTCAAAAGCCTCCCAACATCAGCAAAAACTCCATTGTGTACTCACCTGCTTGAGATATCAGGACCAATAATTAAAACGGAAGAGATTTTCCACAAAAGTAATTCATCTTCTATACTATTTATAAAATTAAAGCCGAAATTCTTTGTAAGAGCTAAAAAGCTGATCTACTGGGTCGATTTCTATGATTAAAAATGACATATTCGCGCTACACTATAACACAGGGGTATTTTTAAACTGAAATTTTAATAACAAATATGTTTAATTGCAGTATTAAGTTCCTCAATAATGCTAAGCATTGCAAGACCGTTTGCCATTCATGCGTTTGTGCTTAGAGAGCATCAACAAAACAACATGTTGCTCTCTAACCTCCTCTCTTTTTATGCTCAGCTAGCACAGCGCCAGAGAAGATGTATGTATGCATGTATGTAAGTTCACTAACAGCGCAAAGCGAAATATGAAATCAAAAATTTTAGATTTTCCATCAACGCGAGCCGACAACAAGTACGTGTGACACGACGACCTCCGATTGCTCCGGTTGCCATGGCAATCGGCTGTTTGACAATCAGAATTTGATGTGTTGCCCGGAGGCTTACAAGCAGCGCTGCACTCAAAATAAACGAAGTTTTGATTTACTGTAAGCGACTGTTGATCTTCGGCTTTTGCTTTTACTTCATAAATTTGAATTCGTTTTCTGTTGCACGCACAAGCGCAATACGCAATAAAAAAAAAGATACTGCCAATGATCAGAGGATTCCTAATTTGACAACGCTGTACTGGCAGGCAGAATAAACAATAGGAAAGTCATGTGTATTTTTCTTTATGCAAATTCTACACAAAACTCAACTATGTTAGTTTAGCAGACCAACATGCAACCAATAGCGGCGTTTGCTCGATATAACATGACAACATGTTCAATGCTCAATAGTGGAAAATCTGAATTTATCAGTTAACATGCGCGCCCATCTCAGTGAAAATACTCGGTCTGATGTATTTGCTCAGTACCTTCTACAAATAGGCAACGGTGCAGCAACTATAACACGCAATGGGTATGTTACCATGCCCGATATCGTAGTAACCTGTGTTAGAACTATTGACGAGCTTATTGTTAATGTTTATCCAAACATTGCAAACACACCAATTATGAATTCGACTTGGCCTTGCGAACGTTAAATTATCACTTCGAAAAATTCGGCAGCCGAAGAAATTAATGAAGCAGTATTGAGCAGAATATCATCAGAATACAGCTCTATAAGTCTGTAAATACAGTAACTGACCCCAACGATGTGGTTCATTACCCTGTGGAGTTTCTCAACTCCTTAAATCCCGATTTTATGCCTCCACATGAGCTGAAACTTAAAACTGGTACACCTATAATCCTTTTACGCAATCTTAAGCCTCCCGAGTTGTGTAATGGAACGCGTCTTCAAATCATACGTTTTTTCCCCAACCTTATAGAGGCAAAAATGTTAACCGGTCCGACAACGGGTGAAATTACTATGATTCCAAGAAGACCAATGATCCCATCAAATTTTCCATTTACGTTTAAACGTGCCCAGTTTCCAGTAAAGACATGCTTTGCCATTACCATCAATAAGTCCCAAGGGCAAACCTTCAACGTTGTCGGCATTGATCTTCGTAACGAAGTGTTTACCCATGGCCAACTATATGTGGCACTTTCACGTACCGGTTCTTCAGCAAATCAAACTTTTCTTATTCCCGGAAATGGAAATGAAACGCAAAATTTTATTTTTACTGAAGTTTACAATGACTGAAATGTAAGTAACTCTATTTTATAATAATTATATTACATACTTTTAATTTATGCTTTACTCTTTTCTATGGAAAAAAAAATATAAAGTTCATATGTATATTTTCATGCCTTTTATTATACAATTTTTTTTTACAGTTCTAAATGTATTTAAAAGATCAAAAGTACATAGCGAATACTTGGGTAAAAATAAAGACAACATGTTCCTCCTTCACATTGATGTAAATTGCTCACGAGGCGTGGCAAAGCACGCCGGGTATTAGCTAGTTTATTTTATATTTATGAACTGAACTAGGTTATTGTCACTAGTCACCGCATACCTATAGTTTGGTAAAATAAGTTAACATCTTTTAAAGAATTCTTAATTAACTGTATGTTAGTACCAGAGGGATATGGAAAAATAGAAAGGAGCGGGAAGTGACGAGTGGGTTGGTGAGTGAAAAGGGTGTGGCCTAACCTGAGTCATATGAAGCATTTGTTTACCGTCAATGTGTGTGTAATTTTAATGCCATGAGGGTTTATCGCTTTGAATTGATGGCGGTACGTGGATCATTCGTTGAAAACTTGCTTTATTTTTAGTGATCTGATCGGCTTGCTCATTGCCTATGGTACCTGCATGTGCTGGTATTCACATCAGCTTAAAATTTGATGTCATACATATAACTGTGCAAAATTTCTGCTAGTTCCATTACTTCGCAGAGCGCTGATAGCCTTGTCATTCTTCCTTTTAGAAGTTGAGTTTCGTGGTTTACGATGTGTTCGGTTGTGCAATAAAGCTTATAAATAATTCGGTTTCTTAGTAATTTTATGCGGAGACCGATTGGCTGAAAGCCTCCTTCGGTTTACAAGTTTTTTTTTTTTGTCCAGAAAGCTCTTGGACTTCTCCTCATTGCGGCGTGAAAAGGTGTTTTGATTTCCCATATATCTGCAATTCATATTCAATCTTACTTTGTATTGTTAGCTGTGGTTTATTTAATAGTGTGTTCGTATGTACAAAACTTTCATTAAAAGCCAAGTATTTTGTAATGTTTAGCCTGGTAGCACTGTTGCCGTTTTGGTCCAATTGGACCAAATTTGGTAGTTTCGTTTCTTAAAATACGGCTTTGGTAGGTTGGTTGGTTTGTTGTGATTTTGGGAGGTTTTTGGTAAGCAAAGCACTTAATTTATTAATTTTTGGTTTAATCTTACTTTCCGAAATTCTTCTTCATAAGAACTTAAACTATATCTGTTTTCGTAAGTGCATGTCTCCTTCTAGCGCATACAATCTGTCTAGAATTTGTTCGAAGACAAGCAGACAAGTGAACGGGTTAGTTCAGCGAAGATTCGCGCTTTTTTCTTCATTTTACCGAAAAGGAGCTACGTACAAGGTGGCGCAAAAGTAACCTTCCGATGCTTTTTGGCTGTAATTTAAAAAAAAATGAAAACTTTGATTCTTCTTGTGGATTATTTTTATTTGGTCTTTTAGTTTTTTTTACATCAAGTCGAGATTAGGATGTCATGTAAATGGCATTTATGGCATTTTCTATCACTTTGGCCAAAATTTCCGGCGATAGGTCCTCACATTCTTGACGGATATTCTCTTTAAGAGCTGCAAGAGTCTGAGGCTTGTTGACATAAACCCGCGACTTCAAAAAGCCCCACAAAAAGAAGTCTGGAGCGGTCAAATCAGGCGATCTTGCTGGCCAGTGCAAATCGCCAAAACAGGAGATTAGCCGCCCGGGAAATGCATCCTTCAGCATATCGGTTGTGGCACGTGCAGTGTGTGCCGTTGCACCGTCCTGTTGGAACCACATGTTTTCCAATCCCAATTCATCAAGTTGCGGCAAAAAGAACTCGTTGATCATTGCTCTGTAGCGCTCACCATTCACAGTAACCGTTTGGCCCGCGATGTCTTTGAAGAAAAAAGGTCCGATGACTCCTCCAGCGAAAACAGCACACCATACAGTGACTTTGAGCGGGTGTAATGGCTCTTCGTGGGTTACACGCGGATTTTCAGTGTCCCAGAAGCGTAAATTTTGCTTATTTACGTACCCGCTAAGATGGAAATGGGCCTCATCACTCATGATCATTTTTTGATGAAAAATCATCGTCCTCTTGGTGGTGGTTAAGGATGGCTTGAGCGTATGTTAGACGCAATTGGCGGTCAGCAGCTAACAGCTGATGCACCGTCTGGACTTTGTACGGAAACATCTCAAATCTTGTACCAAAATTCGCTGTAAAGACCGTCGACTGATACCCATTTGCGTGGCACGTCGTCTGGTCGATGTCGACGGCGCTTCCATGACATCCTCGGCTACAGCAGCAATATTCTCTGCAGAACGGCTACTCCGGGGTCTGCCACGCCTGGCAGCATCTCGTGTTGTGCCAGTCTCTTCGAGGCGAGCGGCTAAACGTCGCAGTGTTTCACCAGTAGGCGTTGGACGGCCAGGAAATCTGCGACGAAGTTCACGTTGTGCCAAAGTCACCGACCGATTATTGGTCAAATAAATAGTCAGCAATATTCCGCGTTCTGGAGCAGTGTAGCGTAACATTGTTTATTAACGTGTATTTCGCATGTGTTTACTACACAAATGTCAAAACAGAACTGACATTAGGGGCCAATCGCAAAATTTATAGCATTTTCTGATAGGAGGATTACTTTTGCGCCACCTTGTATAAAGACGAATTATGGAAAAGTAAGTTAATTTGTGAGGTTTTTTTGAACAAAATATATAATATTGACTTGCTTTCAGATTTCTTAATAAAACCCCAAGGACTGATGAATCAGCGTATGATTTTAATAACAACAGTGATGACCAAAATCAGAAGGAGCCTTCAAAACGAAAATTTAGGAGCGAATGGCTGCAAATGTTTGAGTGGCTTCAGGAAAAAATGGATGTTCATTTTGCGTCGTATGTGCCAAGAGTATTTTAAATCACTGCACACACCTGAGAAATCACGAAAATACTATTTTTCATTCGCAAAGCTACAAGGCCAAGAAGAATCAAATAAGCATCAATAAATTTGTTGATTTTGAAGAAAGAAAATTGCACCAGAACGTTCGAAATGCCGAACTTGCTCTTGTAATGTTTTACATTACTCATAATCTTCCGTTTCTTTTAATGGATTTTCTTCCGGCCTTGGTAGCAGAATGTTGTCCAGATTCCTCCATCGCAAAGCTCCTTAAATGCGGCAGAACAAAGGCAACGCAACTAGTTGAATTCATTGGAAAACAGGCAAGTGAAAAAACGTTATCAACTTTACGAACGACAAGGTTTTCGATTATAGTCGACGAAACCACGGACAAATCTGTGAAAAAAAGCTTGGTATTGGTTGCCAGATACGTTGATGGCTCACGCAACGTTCATGATCGTTTTCTTGCTTTACTGGAACTAACGAAAGCGGATGCGGTAACAATTTTTAATATAATTAAGGAAATTTTTTGTAAATGTAATTTACCGCTTAAAAATTTGATTGGATTAGCCGCAGATGGTGCGAATGTAATGTCAGGTGATATTGGTGTACTAAAAGCTTTATTAAAGACTGAAACTGAAATATTTTATGTAAAATGTACATGCCATTCTTTTCCTTTATGTTGTAGTTACGCTTTTAAAAAGCTTCCTAACTGCATAGAACTTCTTTGTCGAAACATATATAGTTATTTTTCGCACAGTCCTAAAAGAATTGCAGAGCTTAGTGAGTTCCAGGAATACTGCTCTGTAAAGCCGCATAAGATTTTGGGAATTTGCCAAACAAGGTGGCTATCATTAGAAGGCGTTATTGCTCGGCTTGTGGAACAATGGGAAAGCTTGCAACTGTATTTTATTTCATGTTATTATGAAGTTAATGTATTACGGCCTGTTGAAATGGCGCAAAAAATGAATCCGAAAATTAAGGCTTATTTCCTTTTCTTGACTTACATATTACCTATTATTAATAACTTGAACAAAGAATTTCAATCAGAAAGCTCGCGGCTGCCATATTTGTATTCGAGTATTAAATCAAACTTCCTTTTAATTTTGAGTAATTTTATAAGTCAAGACAAGTTAGAAAATGACATTGAAGTCAACTTTAAAGACAAAAATAATCACAAACATGTATCGACAATTTTTGTTGGACTGAAAGCTGAAATATTTATAGAAAATAATTTAAGTGCTGACGAAATAATTGAAATAAAATCGAGTATTCTCCTTTTCTACGTAGAATTATTAGAGCAGATTAAGTTAAGATTTGATTTCGACAGAGAAGATCTGAAGTTGCTGGATATTATAACCCCAAATAAAATCCTTTCTGTAGATAATTTAACTTTCGTTCCTTTGATTTCAAAATTTCAAAATTTAGTGGACTGCGATCCTGATAAAATAATAACACACTATAATTTGCTGAGGTTAAGTAATACCGGATTAAAAAGCGACATGGAAATAAACTTTTTTTGGCGCGAGGTTAGCAACATTAAGAATGGTTTGAACGAGTTTTGTTTTATTGATCTTGCTAGTTTTGTGTTTAATTTGCTTTCACTTCCACACAGTTCTGCTGCTGCGGAGCGAAAATTTTCAGAGCTTTCTCTTATAAAAACCAAACATAGAAATAAGTTAGACTTTAGTACCATAAATAACATCATTTTATGTAAAGAAATTATTCGAAAGACTGAGGTGCATTATGTGTGGTCAGCTAAACGAGATCTCGATTAAGAGTGATATGTATTAATATATCGGTAAAATAATTTTAATGCAATATGTACAACTACATCATATTTAATGTAATTAATTGAATTTATTTTTGATTTTCAATAAAGTGTTATATGTTTAAAACACATTTTTTTCAATGCAATTTACATCTTGGTAGGTTGAGGGCGATTTTGGACCAACTTTGGTAGGAAAAAAAATCTTGAGTGGCAACACTGCCTGGTAGCTAGTTCATTTCTTATATTATTGCAATGGAACTTAACGCTATTCTTTTTAACAAACCTTACATTTAAAATTTCCATTTTATGCTCATTAGGAATTGTACTATACAGGCGTCGTGACCGATGAATATCTCATCAAAATTATGTTTTCTACAGACATACGGATGTTTGCATTTATTAAATGAAATGAGAGTACCCAAATGTTGCAACCAGTTGTCTATGGCATTTAGTTCATCGTGGAAGGATTCTTCAGTGTCCGATACTTTTCTATTGGTGCAGACAAGATGAAGCTCGTCGATATACAGAGTACTAGATTGTTAGATCTATTTATTTACATATGTACACATGTACGTGTGTGAATGTGTTGTGTGTTGAGAAGTGTTTCGGGTTATTGTTATTTAAATGAGAAGGCTCATGACCGAATTTCAGTGTGCATTGTCAAAAGTCGAGAAATCTTCAATAGACCCAGTCATGAAAACACACCACATTTGTAAAGAGGAGACAAATTGCGAGCGACAAGTTAACAGAGCTTAGCATAGACAATATTTCTTTTAACAGAGAATAAATTGTAATAGAAGTTGATTGTTGTTGTACCAATTTTAGATTTCGCAATGATATAAATGAATTAAAGGAAAAATTGAAATAGTTATATTTTCATATTTAACGAGAAATTTGGTTTATTTAAATATATAAATGATAAGATTGAATCGATTTTGATTGTATGCAAGCACGCATATGCCAAAACAACTTGGCTCATTTGCTGTTTTACTGACGGCATTTCACATTTCCATATTGTGTAGTTTTATGGTTTGTTTGAAAACATATATAAAATTTAATATAAGAGGAAAAGCTTAAGAAATTCTTAAAATAAATTACTTAAAATAAAAGAAAAATATTTGGCTTAAACTAAAATTATTTGTTGAATTTACTAAAAAGTGAAAAAAATGTGAAATATTAAAATATCCAAGCATATTCATTCTTTGAAATGATTTCTTTTAAAATACAATAAATATTACTATGAGTTTTCTTCCAATTTAGTATTTCATTTGGTTTCCTATGTTGATTTACTTTTTCTGTGGATGCATATGTTACACATTCATTATTACTACATTTGAATGTTCAGTCATAAACAACTAAAATGTCATCAAGTATATAATCATATATGCACACATCCATATGTATGGATATCCCCTTACATTTGTATCTATGTACATAAATTCATACGCAACCATGCACACACACACACACATATATATAAATGTTCCCCTCAACAATCTTTTTTGTGACGAACACAAAAATGCTAAAATCTTCAATTTTACAAACCATCGACGGTCATTCAAAAGTTTCAACATCGCAATATCAGACAATAATGCATTTTGGCGACGTAGACTGACGAATTGCTGGCATTTTCTAGAATATGCTAGAATGTTCTAGAATTAATGTATGCATCAATATTCACGGTTTTTAGAATCTTCTCTGGATTTTATGGCTATAAATTGTAGATCCAGCTGGTTATTCAATTTGCTTACTTCGAGGAGGGGAGGAAATAAATCTTTTGTTGCGTTTAGTAATTTTTTTACGTTTAGTTTTTGGGGGTATTAACATATAAGATATTATGCTTTGCGCAGGTCCGTTATTCTTTGCTTTACGATATTGTCGAGTAACATCATTGCATCCTCAAAGTTTCTTGAACATTGCATTGATTATTTTGTTTTTTTATTTATTTCGGACGTTTGATTATCATCGAGGTCCTTTAAACATGCATTTTCTTATTCTAAAATTGAAGGGTCTATAAAACTCCATACCAAATAATTTTGTAACGATTCTGATTATTAAGTTTGAAATTGCCGTGAAAGTAATTTTGATATGATTTGCACAATGTTTAAATGATGGGGTTATATGGTTTTTCTAATAGAATGAACTATAATTTGTGTTTTGCCGGCTCGAGGTCAAGGGGGTGTTTGGTCAGTACGCTTCAGTTCCCGGGCTTAGATGATTGCATTTAGTGCAGACCCAGCTGACGTCTTGAACCCATCTATTAACTCCAATACAGTCGAAATGATACTACTTGTCGCATTGGCCACATTGAACTATGTGTGCTATGCTTGAGTCCTCGTGACTCATTGTAAATTAAAGATTAATTAATGTAATTTTAGTATCTGTGTCGCGATGAAATGATTTTAAATTGTGAATTCGCCTTCGATTAACCAAATCATTTTTTCACAATAGTAGCTCAGTTTTATTATTGGTGCGAGTCCGCTATGGGAAGAAAAAATTAAAGTTATACTCTATATGCTCATTCGATCAAAATTACAGAAAAAGACAAATAAATGTAAACAGTTTATTTTTTCATATGTTTGTTTGTTTATTTCTTTGTATTTCGGGTCTTTTTTGAAAATTTTGTAATTAGAAATGTAAATGACAAAAGGGTTCCACATGACACAAAAAATATGGCAAAAGTTGAAAGGTGCAATATGTTAATGCGACCCGCGACATGCGTGAAGCTTAGAAAATAGATAAAAATCAACAAGATTTACTGTAAAGTGGCGTGAGCAAAAGAATATAAAGCAACGATATTGGTGATATAAAGCAATTCGCCTGTTTACTACGAACGACTCCAATCTTTTTAAAGAATAACAAATAATAAATCTGAGTTACTACTGTGAAAAGTTGTTTTAGTTTAGCAACATAACTCTTGCAGTCTTGTAAATAAATTGGTAGAGCTAATAGAGAAACTTCCATGCAGTACCACACAAAAAAAAAAACATTCAGAACGTAAAAATCTAAACCTACAGTGAGGATTTCTAACGCAAAATGGCAGAAGATTTCGAAAAAAGCTAAAAGCCATTCTATTCATATCAACTTATAAGTTGTATATCTGTCATGAAGGGTATTGAGCATAGCGTAAACCCGACAGATATAGAGGGTGATTTAAAAGTACAAGGGTTTAGGTATGATATGTTTACAATATAAAAAATAAAAATAATATCTCCCAGATTCGCAACTTTTAAAAAAGGGGATTTCACCGTCGTATTACCGTTGAGCCGTTGAACCATACAAACGTGTTGGCCCTGTGGAGTGTCATAATTGCCAAGAATTTGACCATACGTTGTTGTACCTTACCTCAAAAGACTGTGTAAAACCGGAAAAAATTCTCAAAATAAGAAACGCAGTAACTGTTGTGTAAATGTTAAAAGAAAAAGTAAACAATACAAAGCCCTCAATATACCCCAACCACTCAACCTCAATCAATTGCAACTATAACAGACAACACTCCTGGACAGAGCAACTTTGTAGCCTAAGGCCAAGCTTTAAAAGGCGTGCGCCAGCCTCCAACGCAAGAAGAGTCTGCTCCATCCGCCAATCGAAAACATACTCTAAAATTTTATATGCATGACGCAATACCGTAAGACATCAATGCAAAACTTGATTCGAGCATTACTTAGAAATCAAAATCTTCTGCTACAAATAATTTTTTCGAAGCCATGAAAAATCTTATAGACAACTCCCCACAGCCGTTCGAAATACAAAAGTCTTTTGTAAGACGAATATCTATTCTGGTAACTATTTTTCTGTCTTTCCGAAGACGAACTGAAAGTTATGCTAATGAGCAGGTTTTGGCATCGTATTGTTTTCATTTATGCAATTATTTTGAAGTTTGAAGGGTATGTATGAAATTAATTTGTGATTTAAACGTTATGTAATAGCAAAATCAGGAAATCTGAGGTAAAAATATTTTCAGAAAAATTTAAAGAATGTAAATTTTAAGTAAAATGTGTAAAATAAGCACCAGCCAGTTGAAAAAAATTAAATAAATAAATATATCTGTTATTTGATTTGGTATGCCCAAGGCCTCGAACCTTGCATTGACGGAATGACAGTAATCGGCAAACCAACTCGGCTGATATGGATAGAGTTTCTCGTTTGCTTATTGTGTATGATCAGTAGACTGCGGATGTTTATGCATTCGTAAGCTAAAAAAATAAGCCTAAAAATGTGCATTATGGTAACTATAAGCAAAAAATGCTTTTCCTCATGAGTGTTCAAAGGAGGGCTTTTTGTGTAAGATGTTTGTGATATAATATAAAAAACAGAGAACTTGTAAGAAATGACAAGGCCGAAAGAATTCACTTGCGAAAAATTGGCCACCATACTGAATTTTAGAGCAGAGGGGATATTGCGGAGGCGGGCGACTGCATGCGTGCAAAAAGAAGAAGATTAAGTAATAAATCAAAACTAAAACAAAAGAAGAAAAATAAGTGAATAGCTGAGTGAAGAGCTAGGCCGGTTTTCCGTAGAGCGGGGAAAATAAAAGTATAAACAATTGGATTAAAATATGGTTTATTAAAATATTTCATGGAACTCAACTTACCGCGTCTGTCTGCTGTGGGGATCGCCAAAAGAAGCAAAAAGGGAGGAAGCAACGGCTTCCTTTAACTTCAGAGAGGCCGAAGTTTTTGAGCAGAGCTTTTTGACGAAAGCGGTAAGTTAGGGTTGCCATTTGGCGAACGGAGTGAACATTCCGCCCGCCTTGCAGTATTACTGCGAAAAGCGCAAGTTTACAAATTATTTTAAAGATACATTGTTCAGTCTTTCAAATCAGTCTTGTAAATTAAAGTTAAATACATTTCAAGGTACAATTTTTGTTTTTTCGAAATTTTCTTAATACTAAATACAATATTTTTTTTTTTTTTAAATATTGGTGCTGGCCTAGTGGGTCACGCCTGAAATAACCCATCCCAGTAGGGTGTTCTGCGCGACCAACTGTCCAGCGATGGAGGGCATCAGCCCAGGCTGTATAAGCTTGGCATACAGATCCGCGCCAAGTACCATTTCGACCGGCGCTGCTTTGTCGTAATACGGGTCGGCGAGTCGCAAATTGTTAAAACCTTGCGCGGCCTGGGGTGTTAGCGAGCGTAAGGGTGTCGGCGTTGGATTGATCGTCTCGATGTTTGCGCACACGGACAGCTCATCATGACCACCAAGGTTGTTGCGTAGTGTCAGATGGCACACTCGGCCGGCTCCACGCACCTGAGTGCGGAGTCGCAGTCTTGTGACCGTGGCGGCGGAAATGGTGGTCGCCGGACTCACAGGGTTGATGACGGCACGCACTTCGGAGAACCTATCCGCAGTGCGCAAGCGTACCAACGCCGTAGGTGACAACGCCATCATTTGCTGCCAAGGGAGTGTTGCTGATCTTTTCTCAATGATTGCTCGCGCATTTCGGCGACGACGAGCACCTTGACCGCGCCTTCTTTTCGGATGGGGTGGCCGACGAGACGAATCGAGTCTCGTTCGGTCCGGGCTACGCCGCTGAGACGAATCGAGTCTGAGCCGGTCGTTTCCATTCCGCCAGTTCGATCGGAAGTCACCAGCTCTCTTAAGTCGGCGAGACGAATCGAGTCTGGCTCGATCTTGAGGGAGCGGTGTGCGCGGAAAGTGTCGCATCGTAGAACGCGGAGCCGGCTGCGCCCTATTGAGGGGTGGCCGGAACGGGTGGGAGAGCGTCATTGCGGTTGTTGCCGTGATTGCCATTGGCGCATCCCTTTCCTTATTTGTCGGCAAAGCATCTATTTCAGCCATCAAGGCTTCCTCTTCCTCGACTTGCTGTGCCCATGAGAGCTCGACGACGTCTTCATCTTCTTCTTCTGCGTCGGAGCTGGGGCCATGAAGCATTGTGTGATGGGTTTTTCCGCATCGTTTGCAAGCGAGGCAGTTGCTGCAATAGCGATATATCAACGCCGTTCTCAACCGAATTTCGGGAGTCATTCGGCGGAACTCGGCGCACAACCGGAGAGGATGGTTCTCCATACATAGGCCGCATGCGAATTCCGACATTTTCTAAACGAGAAAAAATAAAATTAGTTTATGGCAAATTTAGTCAGTTTCGTTTGGTAATAGAACAAGCTTCACTACTGGTCTACTAATTATAATGCGCTGAGTTTGAATGTCGACAATTCGAACCTTATCATCTGACCCAGGATGAACCTTTGCCACCCTGCCTAATCTCCAATCATTCGGAGGAATGTTTTCTTCACGAACAACTACCAAATCGTTGATAGCAAGGTTTCTCTGTGGATATTTCCACTTATATCGCTTTTGTAGTTCTGATAAATATTCCGATTTCCATCTTCGGCAGAACATTTGGTTCAATGCCTTTAATTTTTGCCATCTATTAACCAATGAGATCGGGTTATCATTGATTTCCGGTTCTGCCTTTGACAGAAGAGGCGAGCCAACCAGAAAGTGTCCTGGTGTAAGCGGGGTGAAGTCATTGATATTGACTGACATTGGACTTATTGGACGAGAATTTAAACATGCCTCGATCCTGGCCAACAGCATAGAAAGTTCTTCGAATGTATATTTCATTGAACCTGCAATTTTCTTGAAGTGGGTTTTGAAACTTTTTACCCCAGCTTCCCATAAGCCTCCCATATGAGGAGCACCTGCAGTAATGAAATGCCAATTTATTTCCGATAACTCGTCGCTGTTGGCTATAGCTTTGGGCCATGACTTTAGAAATGCCTTAAAGTCTCTTTTGATTTCTCTTGAGGCTCCCACAAAATTGGTGCCGTTGTCTGAATATATGTGATTCGGACAACCTCGGCGAGAAATAAATCTTGACAGCGCTGCCATAAATGAGGCAGTTGAAAGATCACTTGTGGCTTCAAGATGTATGGCCTTTGTAGAAAAGCATACAAAAACACATAAGTAGCCTTTCGTAATCAAACAAGCTCGGCCTGTAAAGTTTTTCACTTCAAATGGGCCCGTGAAATCGACACCAGTTGTTTCAAATGGTCTCGTTATTTGCGTTCTGGACGCAGGTAGAGCAGCCATGAGTTGGGTTTGCTCTCGTTGTCTATACAAAACACAAGTTTTACAATTGTGTATAATAGACCTAATGAGGTTTTTGGCTTTCACCAACCAGTATCGCATGCGTAAAAGACGCAGGACTAGCTGGTTGCCGCCATGGAGTGAGACCAAGTGAATGAATTTTATCATTATTTTGGAGAAATGACAACCATATGGCAATATAATTGGGTATCGTTCATCGAAGCTCATTGAAGGAGCGTTATTTAACCGGCCACCGACTCTGGGAAGCCCGGTGTCGTCAATGAAGGGAGTCAACGATAGAATCGTAGACCCTTTTCCCACAGGCTTTTTGTTTTGTAAGTCCTTGTATTCAGAGGCAAAATGTGCTCTTTGGGAGAGTTGAATAAGCCTTGATTGGACGAATGTGGCTTCATCAGGAGTGATGACTGGAGAATTCGAGCGTTCTTTGTGTAATGGATGAATCCGGTTAAAGAACCTAACAACTCGAGCAATTACTCGAATAGCCTTTGGTAGGCTGGAAAAGCGTTCTAAAATGTCTTCAAATGGAAGAATTGACGCTGTATGGACTCGAACAGCCTTTGTTTCGAGTGTTGTTTCAAAGGCTTCTTTGGATTGTGGTTTTGGCCAACTTGCTTGGCTGAATTTAAGCCACTTTGGACCATGCCACCAAAGATTATTATTTCCTAATTCTTGAGGAAAAAGACCACGACTAGCGAGGTCTGCTGGGTTGTCTTCGGAGCTTACATGATTCCAGTTCTCTATCTTCGTACTTTCAGATATTTTCGAAACTCGGTTAGCTACAAATGTAGACCACGAGCAAGGTGGCTTGTTTAACCAAGCGAGAACAATTGTGGAATCAGTCCAAAAGTATAACCCTTGATTTTCAATACCCATTTGGGGCAACAGAAAATCTACCATATTGGAAAGGAGAACTGCTCCAGATAATTCCAATCTCGGTATAGAGATGGTTTTGACAGGAGCAACTTTTGTTTTGGCCAGGAGCAAATGTGTTTCAACATTTGAATTTGCGTCCTGCACACGAATATAAATAGCTGCTCCGTATGCCTTTTCAAAGGCGTCACAAAACCCATGAGACTGTATTTGACAGTTCGGACTATAATTAACCCATCTGGGGATTTGTATAGAATTGATATGAGGATAGTTGTCCAAGAACATTTTCCACTGATGTAGAGATTTTGGATTCAACTCCTCATCCCAATTTGTCTTATCCAGCCAAATTTGCTGCATAAGCATTTTTGCTACTACGATAATTGGGCTTAACCAACCTGCAGGATCGAACAATTTGGCAATTGTGGACAGAACTTGTCGTTTTGTAAACGAATCTTTGTTCTCCAAAGACTTTGCTAAGAAATAAAACTGATCCGATTTTGCGTTCCATCGGATGCCTAAAGTCTTAGCTTCGCTGGAATCGTGGATTTCCAGAAAGTCAGTGGCTAGCAGATGGCTACTTTGAAGACCTAAAAGAATTTGCTTACTGTTTGAGGTCCACTTTCTTAGCGGAAAACCTGCCGAGTTTAACGCCTCAATAAGTTGGTCTCGTGATTTAACTGCCTCGGGTATATCGTGCGCACCAGCCAGTACATCATCCACATATGTACTTGACTTAAGAATTTCTGATGCTAGGGGATATTTTAACTTAGAGTCCTTGGCAAGTTGTAGCAACGTGCGTATTGCCAAATATGGCGCACAGTTGAGACCGAAGGTGACTCTGTCTAACTGAAAGTCCTTGATCTCCCCGTCCAAAGAATCTCTAAAGAGGATTCTTTGATATGAAGTATGCTTGGGGTTGACGATTATTTGTCGGTACATTTTCTCAATGTCCGCATTGAACACATATTTGAATAATCGTCACCTTACAACAAGCATTGTCAAATCGGTTTGGAGAGGTGGACCAGTGTACAAAAGGTCATTAAGACTGACTCCATTTGAAGTGGGACAAGATCCGTTGAACACCACTCTTAATTTTGACGTGGTACTGTCAGGTTTATGGACAGCGTGGTGTGGAAGGTAATAGCTTTTGGAAGGGTCCTTGCATTTGTCATATACAACTTCGTGCATGTGATCCAAATCCACGTATTCTTGAAGTACCTTACTGTATTCCTCCTTTATTAGGGGTTTTTTGCTCAGAGACATCTCACTTCTGAGAAATTGTCTCATCGCGATATGACGAGAAGCGCCCATATGTTCCCTTAGAGGTGTAAGTTTGAACGGGAGCGAAACTACATACCGACCTTCGTGATTGCGGAAGGTGGTATCTGTGTAGAACCGCTCGCACTGTTCTTCTTCGACCGTAGTAAATTTGGTCTTTGGTACTTCTTCTAACTCCCAAAACTTAGTGATTTGTTGATCTAGTGAGACCTCACTAAAGTATGAAAGATACGTGGTCTTCGGAACCCTTCCACTCAGCACGGGTCCGGTTAAGATCCATCCGAACACCGTGTTTTGAGCCATGAGAGTGTCGAGAATATTCGACTTTACCCCATTTAAAACCACTTTTGGATAAAGGTCTCCACCAATTAACAAGTCAATTTGTTGGCTCTTAAAAAAGTTATTATCTGCCAACGGGATATCAGGAAGCGATTTTAAAATTGCATCACTGATCGTTTGAGACGGTAGAAAACCTGTTAGTTTGGGAAGAACCAAAGCATCGACTTTGATCCGGAAACCTTTATTACGAGGGGAGCCAATACTTAAAGTACAAACTTTTTGTACCCTTCCGGAGATGGTTTCATTTAGCCCCGATACTTGTGCGCATATACCCTTAGTAGTCAGATTCAGGCGCTTTTGTAAGCGTTCAGAAACAAAGGTTCCTTCGGATCCTGAATCTATTAAGGCTCTGGCAGTGTATGAGCTATTTTTGTGACAAATGGTCACCATAGCAGTCCCTAGAAGCATACATCGGTTATTGTCAACTGGACAATTAGATGCATTGGCTTTGATGGACGCCGTATGAGACTTAGTTGAAGTCTCTTGTACGTTTGACGTACACGGCTCTTCACTTTGCCCCCTATGAAGCATAGTGTGATGCCTTTTTCTGCACTTAGCACACGTGAAACTGCTTTTGCAGTCATTTATTTCATGTGCATCTGACAAGCAGTTAAGGCAGAGACGGTGTTTTTTCGCGGCAGAAAATCTTGCACTTGCACTCATATCCAAAAACCTTTGACATGTTTTTAGGACATGAGTTGGCGAAGAACAGAGTTTACATCGTACATTGTTTGGTTTAATGAGATGTGTATTTACTCTCTTTGTTTGGAGTTGGTTATATTGCTTGAAGGTCTTTGACGAGTTATTATTAAATGCCATGCTCGCTTTGGGTTGGACGTTAGAATGCCCTTTAAGATCGGACACTGTTTCAAGTGTTTGAAACCTATTGTTGAGAAATTTGTCTAAGTCCACCCACTTTGGAATTTCAGTTTTTTCTTCCAAAGTTTGTTCCCACAGAGCGAGGGTATTTTCTGGGAGCCTAGTCGAACACAAATATGTGAAAATCGCATCCCAACATTCAATATTTATACTCTGTAGTTGGAGCGCCGAAATGCAACTGTTAATTTCTCGTTGCAATTTTTTCAGCGCTGTTCCTGACTCTGAGGAGATATATGACAAATTAAACAATATCTTCAACTGAGAGTTTATTAAAATTCGCCTATTTTCATACCAATCTGTTAAATTAGTCCATGCCAACGCAAAACCATCATTAGTGAGGGGGGCTTTCTGTACTATTTCCCTCGCCTCACCTCGAGTTTTCTGATTAAGGTGGAAAAGTTTTTCCACCGGAGATAATCTAGCGTTATTCCGATAAATGGCGGTGAACATGTCCCTAAAGGAGGGCCATTTTAAATAATCACCATGAAATATTTCGGTATCGCATGGAGGCAGGTGAATACTAGGCATAACTGAAGTCTCAACCAACCGTTCAGGCTGAATAGTGGTTGAATTCGAGTTTTGGTTGAACATAGTGAGACTGTGTATGTGCTCACCCATCAAATCTCCACAACAAACATATGCTTGATAGCAGTTGGAATATTTGAGCTTGATCGATTCTATAGTAGCCTCGTGATCGGTACACATCGAATTTACATTCGACAAACAACTTTTATATTCAGCCTTTACTTCAGCCCAGAGCGACTTTAACTCTTCTTGTTGAATTTCAAGAGAGAAAGTGCTCTGATTTGTGACTGTAGGCGTGATACAACCTTCAAATTCTAAAAGAGCATCTGCTGCTTGGAAGAATTTTGCTAACGATGCCATTTTATTTTCAAAAAAGTAGAAAAATTTTATTTAAAAGGCAAAAAATTGTTTAAATAATCTTTAAACCGACGATATATGATCGTACGAAAAAAAAACAAATCGACTAGCGATTGATTATTTATTTAAAATTAATAGAACGGATCGGTAACGATCGAATCCCCACAACAAAATTTAAAAACAATTAAAAATTATCAAAAATATTCAAATAAATGATTTTCAGAATTTCGACAACAGGTCAAGATAGAAAAAAAAATTTAAAATTAAAAGAAGTAAAAGATTGACGAAAATTTAGCAGTTATGTTCCACTAAAATATTTTAATTGTGAATATTTAGTTACGAAAATCTGAACGAAAATATGTATACACCGATAAACGATCGATGAACAAAAAGTTTCGTAGATAAATATTTAAAAAATATTAATGGAGTCGATAAATGATCAAAACTCCAAAAATTTGCCACGTTAGAGCTTTAATTTGAAAAATAACAGCAGACCAGTAAAATTACAAATATTTACTATTAAAGCTTTTAAATTATTTAAATAATTAAATTTTATTCAATTAGAACGTGAACACAAATTTTTTAAGAAGTGACAACTTTGAAAACTTAGATGAACTCGAATTTAAAGTCAAATTAATTTATTAAACTCGCACAAAAAAATTTAAATTTAAATTTATAAAACGAGCAAAAGCATTAAGTTTGCTGTCTAGTCACCTTTGAGTTTTATATATATTGCCGCAACAACAATATATGAACTTGCTTTAATACATTGAAAAACCAACAAAATTAAAAATTTTATTTAATTTTATTTCACTTAATTGCCTCGGTTTTATTTATAATTACAAAGCACGAAATATTTATTTATTTGAAATCACAAATTTTTTTAAATAATTATGTCACTGATTTAATTGGTGTCTGCCCACTGTTGATTTGTCCGCTGGGTAGACTCCCTTTGTCGTGCGTATGCCTGTTATTGTTGTTGGCCTTACCCACTCCCACACAGTTGGTGTGTATGCTGCACTGCTACTCTGCTACTCTGCTGCTCTGCTGCGCTGCTATCTCCACTGCTAGCGCTTGCGTTCACTTTTTTTTGTTTGCAAAAATTCACTCGCGTAAATACAGCACATAGAATTCTATTGCTGTTTCTGTGTTCGCTAATTGTAGCGAAAATATATTTATATGTACGTATGTATGTATATATAAATTGTAAGCCAGTGGGTAGGCTGAGTTGCGAATATAGCGCAAAACAAATGGCGCGTGAGAACTCTTGAATATTACAGCGAGTTAATAAGAGTGTCGGATCGGAAATTTTTTAAGTGTTTGGTTAATTATAAAAATAAATTCTCTCGTTTTACTCTTAGCTTTATTTAATGTTACCGCTTGTAACATTAGATGCCGCTAGTACTTGATCTCTTTTTTGTTCTATGTACATACATATACGTATATGTATGCTTGTAAATTATTTTGCCGCACTCTAAAGGAGTGTTTATTACGAGCTTTTTGTACTTTATATACAAGGAAATGAGCTAATATGTGGACTGTATATATATATTGGTATGAATATTTAAAAAGGAAGATCAAGGCAAAGGCGAGAAATTTTCCTTTTTCTTGATTTATGTACACAGAATAAACATGTAATAAATTTTTTGGCGTAGAATACGTCTTACCTTACGGTATGGGCACCAATGTCAGGTTTTTATTGTTGTAATCTCTATTTCTTTAATTATAAGGAAACGGCTCGATTAATTTTTTTTTTTTTTTTGTAGTCAAATGAAGATGTTAGCTTTCGTTTGACATGCATTTCATGTTGGTTGATATCTTCGTAATATTTAAATTTCTCAAATGAAAATTGTATAAACACATTCACACAAATATGTGTGTGGTGTTTGGTTGAGTGTTTGCTGTTGGGCGATTTAAATGTATTGCATAATTTTAGGCGGGCAAGTTAAAGTAGAGTAAAAGAAGAGAAAATGCTGCCAAGCACTGCAAAAAAAATAATAAAATGGATTCGCGTATGTTATTTATCATTTATCTTTACTATTGATAACAGCCATTGACTTCGTTTTTGCGAGAAATTTAATTGATAATTTAAAAACATTTTTATCCTATTTTTCCTATCATAAGCTTATGTATATCATCCAAAGTAACTATCAAATAAAGAAATTCATTTGCTTGTATTATTTATTATTTATTGTTACATATGTTTTCTGTCTTATCGGATGGCGTATTCTACGTTAAACTTAATGGCCGTGTCTCTGACACAGCCTGCTTCTTTTTTATGTAAGCTTTTACTGTACATACATATGTAAATGTACATATGTATACCGAAAGGAGCGGTAATAGGGTTTGCACTTACCGAAGTACACTAACAAAGAATTGTCTTTGTCCCCTTTTTATTTGTATGCAAAAGTAAAGTACCAAAAATATGTTCTGGCCTCTACTTTGCTCAAATTTTTTATCCGCTTTATTTGATGCAACTCAAATTGGTTGAATTGCACCCTTTTAAATTCACGAGCTTACCTTATTTCGTTTGATTTTATTGGTGTTTTATGTTGTTTTACTGTGCTCGTATATGATGTTGGTAATTTGTGTAGTACTTGATTATCCAAATTCCAATTGTTTGTGTGTGTCCAATTTTCTTTTAAATTTTAATTCCGTCTTAGAAATCCGGCTCGATTGGACCAATGAATAGCTGAGTGAAGAGCTAGGCCGGTTTTCCGTAGAGCGGGGAAAATAAAAGTATAAACAATTGGATTAAAATATGGTTTATTAAAATATTTCATGGAACTCAACTTACCGCGTCTGTCTGCTGTGGGGATCGCCAAAAGAAGCAAAAAGGGAGGAAGCAACGGCTTCCTTTAACTTCAGAGAGGCCGAAGTTTTTGAGCAGAGCTTTTTGACGAAAGCGGTAAGTTAGGGTTGCCATTTGGCGAACGGAGTGAACAATAAGTAAACGAAGAAAAAAACTGTTTCTGGATTTTGAGGGGCAACTTGGGACGGCAGAGGAGTTATGCCACAAGTGATGATGAGAGAAGGTCGGAAAGGGAAAGGGGGAATCGTGAAAAAATATTCTTTCGAGTTTTCGGCAATATTTGTGTCTTTTGCCATCAGCGCAAATTACGATTGTTATGAATGTGGAATATTGTTAAGATATTAGATATGTATGTAGGCACATCATAATAGATATTAATATCTACATATATGCATGAATGTACTCACATAAGATGTCAAAATATAATACTTAATTTTATAAAATATATTTATATCATTTTTTGCATTTATTTAAATTTTAAAAATTATAAGGCGTTATTACCAAAATAATTAATATTTTATTTTAAATCTTATTAATTTAAAAACAAAATATTAGAAAAGAATTGGCGTAGAGTAGGATTTGAACTGTGGCCGAAACTAAGACGGGCAATATATGCATCTAAATGTAGCCTTCAACTATACAAGCACAGCCACAGCAGACGTTGCATTGCGTTTGCCCAAATGGCTAATTATACAAATCATGCAGCGAAAGCCTTCACTAAAAATGTGGGACACAATTCAGTATTGATAATGTTGCAAGAGTATACTACATCATTTTTGTTTTTGCGAAATATTAAATTAATAAATAATCAAAATCTAATTTTTCATAAAATTTTCAGCAAAAATTTCTTAAAAAAGAAACAAATGTAGCATAACTTAAAATTATTTATTAACTCTTTAAAAAAATTATTATAAGCTAACTTAAAAAAAATAATGTAATATGTATGTTTACGTAACAAATATTAAAAAAAGGTGAAATTCAAAATGTTCAAAATTGCAACCATGTTGCGAGTGTATGGGATTTTTTTTTACAAAGTATGAAATTAATAAATAATTCCTTTTTTTTTAATTTTTTATACAAATTTCATGAGAAATTACTTAAAGTAAGAGATAAAAACATGTGGCTTAAAATAAAATTATTTATTAAATTCATAAGCGTGCATGTATGTACAAACATACTCACATACATATGTATGCCTTTATGTATGTATGTATGAACATACAATGTGCATGTGTGTAAATTCAACCTTGACCTACGCTAAATCTAAGTCAAATCGCAGCTCAATCACAAGCGCAGCTGCACTTGTGCCTGCGCTGGCGCCAAATATTCTAAAATATCCGAAACTACATACAACAACAAAAAATTCATTCATAAACGCGTGCGCGTATTCCTAAAAACAAATGTCGTTCATTCATAAGCGCGAGCATTTCATCTCCCCGCGCACGCAAATATTCCCCTCAACAATCTTTTTCGTGACGAACACAAAAATGCTAAAATCTTCAATTTTACAAACCATCGACGGTCACTGAAAAGTTTCAACATCGCAATATCACACCATAATGCATATTGGCAACGTAGTCTGACAAATTGCTGGCATTTTCCTTGAAGATTCTAGAATTTTTGTCCAAATGCTCTTGAGTAGAGATTTAAATAATTAGCGCTTTTAGCGAGCATGTTGCAACGACTTCTGTGGCTTTGGTGGTTCAGTTGTGGCATGTAATTTGAAGTCTTACTTTGGCCAGAGTTCAATTTCCGCTCTGCGTCATTTTATTTTAATTTTTTTTGAAGAAGCTGTGCACTACCCAACGGAATTTCTAAATTCTACATATGAACCCTTCAGGTATGCCTTCCCACAAACTTACTTTAAAAGTTGGAGCTCCAATAATTTTATTGCGAAATTTAAGTCCCCCACTGTTATGCAATGAACTCGCCTACAGGTAAAAAGGTTAAATTTTTATCTGGTTGAATGTGCTATTTTAACTGGTTGTGGTACTGGAAAATCTACTTTAATACCTAGAATTCCGATGATACCTACAGATTTGCCATTTAGATTTAAAAGACTTCAGTTTCCGGTAAAGGTTTGTTTTGGAATGACTATAAACAAGGCACAGGGGCAAACATTTAATGTAACCGGAGTGGATTTGAGTAAGCCATGGTTTTCACACGGACAACTGTACGTATCCCTATCACGTGTTACATCGAAAAGAAACCTTTTTGTCCTTGCAGAGGGAGGTACGCATAATAATATTGTATACAAAGAAATTTTTTGATGTTTGTCCAATAAAAAGTTTTAATTGCAATTGTATGTAACATAAAATTGTTATTTTTATGAGTTTGTATATTAAGGAATTAAGTAAATGCAAAATCAAACTATTTCAGAACCAAAGTAACTAATAGTAAGTAATTTCTTATATATATACATAAACAGAAATCGCGTGGCGAAGCCTCGCAACCGTTGCCAGCTAGTAAACACATAAACAAAACTAATTTTTGTATGGAAGAAAATGCGCAACACCGTAAGCAAACCACTAAAAAACTTTTAAGAATTCAGCTGTAGTTTCTAGTTTCTTGTATGATGACAAAGCATCTGAAAAACAAACATATCTAACAGCGTGGATCAAAGTTATCATTTCGCCTTGAATCGGTTTATCAACGAAGTCAACAGCACTGCTCTCTGCGCATAGCCGAACGAAGTAGTATCGAAGAGCAGTTGATTTACTACTCACACAACTACACATCTTCCCGCTACGACACTGATTTTACATTCGGTTGTAGCAATGCTGTACTTAGTGTACATTTTTTTAAAACTGTACACTTAAATATTTCAGAAATGAATAGGCTAATTTTTAATTTAAGTAGCTATCATTGTAGTGCTAACTGCAAGCATTAATTTTAAAAAAGTTGCATCCCAATCCGTTCTGTAGTGCCCGAGATTAGCTCTTTCCAAAATTTTAGACTTTGTTTTATAATATGTATAGAAGTCAACAGCACAGCCCTCTGCGCATAGCCGAACGAAGTAGTAACGAAGAGCAGTTGATTTACTACTCACACAACTACACATCTTCCCGCTACGACACTGATTTTACATTCGGTTGTAGCAATGCTGTACTTAGTGTAAAATTTTTTAAAACTTTACACTTAGATATTTCAGAAATGAATAGGCTAATTTTTAATTTAAGTAGCTATCATTGTAGTGCTAACTGCAAGCATTAATTTAAAAAAAGTGGCATCCCAATCCGTTCAGTAGTGCCAGAGAACATCAAACAATAAGAAGGTGCAAAATTTGGTTCGATCCAAAAGAATTCTGAACGGTTTCGGGTAAGGAATCGACATGTTAAATTTAGGACTTATCAGGCATGAAAAATGTGAATTAACATTTTCCTCTGTTTGAATTGTTGCTGAAATGTTGATAAGTGGCAGATGTTTATGGGAATATTGTTTGTTACAAATGTGTACGTATGTACATTTGAAATCTTCTTTCCAAAAATAATTGCCAGGAAAAAGTATTAAGAAAAAAAATAGTTATTTCTAAAACTTTCCGTTAACTTCATTAAAGTTACAAATTTAAAAAAATATCAACAAATAATTAAAATTTAATTGCATATGAATGTATTTACATATGTACTGTACATATGCACATTATGTAGTAATTTTACTTGCAAGTCATTATGAATATTTTTCAAAATTAAAAAAAAACTGAAATTTAAAGTATTGATAGTGTTGCAAGTGTATAGGAAATTTTTTTTTACAAAATATGAAATTAATACGCAATTAACTCTTTTTTAAATTTTTCAAAAAATTTTCATGAGAAATTACTTAAAATAAAAAAAGAAAAGTTGGCTTCATTTAAAATTATATGTTGAATTTTTACGAAAAAAGCATAATATGGTATTTGTATCATGCCACCATGAATATTTTAAAAAATGAAAACAATGTGAAATATTAAAATATTCAAGCATATTTATATTTTTACTTACAAACATGAATTAATAAAATTTTAATGCTCGTTTAATTAAAAAAATTGTTAAAAATAGTTTTTTATAATATAATAAATATTACTATGAGCTTGATTTGGTTTTCTAAGTTGATTTCCTTTTTCTGTAGATGCGAAATAATATACATACGATTTACATATGTATGTATATTATAAATTTGTTCATTTGTATCAAAAATTTGTCTTGGCAAAAAATATTCACGGGAAACCGTATCAAGTAGCGATTTAGATCAGAGAATTTAATTGCGTTCTGTGGTGCAGTTGCTTTAAGAGACGCTGCAATATTCTTTATGCTTTCGTTTTGCGTGAGTTCGGAACCGGGCCACGCGCTTTTGCTTTAAAATTTATTAGATTTTTACTTTTTTGCAAATTCTTGCACTAGCGTGCATATGTACATACGTATGTATGTATGTATATTGATATAAATATGTATACTTCCAGAAAATACTACATTTTTCATAAATAACTAATATACATATCATCAAGTACACAATCATATATGCCCATATCCATATGTATGCAAATCTATGTACATATGTATCTATCTATGTACATAAATTCATATGCATCCATGTACATACATACATACTCACATACTATGTATATACTTACATACGTGCGTGTGCATAAATTCAACCTTGACCTACGCTAGATCAAAATCAAATCACAACGCAATCACAACCGCAGCTGCATTTGTGCCTGCGCCGGCGCCAAATATTCTAAAATATCTGAAACTACATACAACAACAAAAAATTCATTCATAAACGCGTGCGCGTATTACTAAACACAAATGCCGTTCATTCATAAGCGCAAGCATTTCATCTCCCCGCGCACGCAAATGTTCCCCTCAACGATCTTTTTCTCGACGAACACAAAAATGCTAAAATCTTCAATTTTACAAACCATCGACGGTCATTGAAAATTTCAACACCGCAATATCAGACAATAATGCAATTAGCCAACGTAGTCTGACAAATTGCTGGCATTCTAGAATGTTCTAGAGCTTTTGTCCAAATGCACATCAATTCATTTGCGTACACGTGCACGCGCAATTGGCGAATCGACACAAAAATTGCCGAAAAACAGAAAAGAATATTCTTTTGCTTACCGTTCCCTTTCCCTTTCAACCCTTCTCTTATCCACACTTGTTGCTAACTCCTATTCCGTCTCTACTTGCCCCGCTGGCAAGCAAAAAACAGATTTTTTCTCGGGTTACTACTTTTTCTTCTTTGTTTAATTTTTAGCTGGATTCGTAAATTGTTCTTCTTTGCGCACACATACATTGCTATGATTTGCATAAATAGCCGTTTAAGCGTGCGCAATAAAGTGTCTGCTGTGGCTTAGTGCGTTTAGTCGCCGGCTGCATTATCATATTGCATGTTTTAGCTTTTGACCCATAGTTCGAATCCCAGCTTTTTTTCGTGGCATGTCTAATTTTTATGCATTTTTTTTTTAATTAAACACGATATATTTATTAACTTTCATAAATTTTTGGAAATCTTTTTTCATTCTCATTCCTATTCTGATTTCATTTCGTTACGAATGAATATACAAAATTATTGAAAAGTTTTAATTTTTTTAAATAGTTTAAGATGTGTAATATAAAGAAATTGGAATAAAATCTGAGTTAAACTATTATGTTTCATATTATTTAATATTGAAACAAAAAGATTTTAAAAATATATATGTATTAATTAAAATTAAATTTGAATTATTTCACTTCATCAGTAACTAGAAAAAGAAAATATTGAAATAAATTTTAATAAAAAGATCCATTATATTAAATTGGTTTATATTACATTTTATAAAAAAATTAAATTTTCAATAAATTATTTACTTTTTTAAAGTTATTTAATTCGAAAAATACCTATCAACCCGAAAATGTTCCCGCAACATTGAATTTGTGTATTTTTCCGCTTTTGCAACATGCATTTTAATATTTGGCAGCATTTTAACATTGCCAGAAGGTGTTAGCAGAGAACTTGTAAGTAATGAGAAGGCGCAAATGTTAAAACAGCTTTTTCATCAACAAAATTTCTACGTGCCGTCGGGAGAATTCAACATAGCAATTTAATTCTACCATACGAATAAAAACCATTTTCACCATATTTTGCTATATTTAGAGCAGAGGGGCTCTTTTGCGGAGGCGAGCGGCTGCATGTGTACAAAAAGAAGATAAATAATAAATCAAAACAAAAACCATAGAAGGAAAATAAGTAAACAAAAAAACCAGTTTCTGGATAGCGAAACGCAACTTGAGACGGCAGATGAGTTATTCAACAGTTGAGGATAAGAGAAGGGTTGAAAGGGATAGGGGGAATCGTCAAAAGAATATTCTTTCGAGTTTTCGGCAATTTTTGTGTCAATCGCCATCAGCGCGTGCACTTGTACGCAAATGAGTTGATGCGCGCATGAATTGCTTAATAAATGCATCCATGTATGTATGTACGTATGTATGTAGTTTCAGATATTTTAGAATATTTAGCGCTGGTGCAGGCACAATTGCAGCTGCGGTTGCGATGCGCTGTGATGTGATTAAGATTTAGCGTAGGTCAAGGTTGAAGTTATACACATGCACATTGTATGTACATATTTACATACATACATATGTATATGCACCTATCAACTAATCTTTATTTACTAATTTTCTAAGTCAAAAATAAGTTTAATAAAAACATGACAAAATTATATTTTTTAATGAAAAATCAACTATCGTTCATTATATATACTTATGTATGTACTTACATAAGGGGAATCAAGAAAAGATTCATTCACACATGCGCAATTTTTCAGCGCAAGTGCACAGCGAAACATTGTATAAACATTGTATATGCATATCTACATATTTACGTATGTATGTACATACCTACAACAACAAAAAATTCATTCATAAGCGCTCGCGTGTATTTCCGAAAACAAAATATGTATGTATGTATGTTCATTCATAAGCGCAAGCATTTCATCTCCCCGCGCATTCTAGAACTTCTGCCCAAATGCGCGCATCAACTCATTTGCGTACATGTGCACGCGTTGATGGCGATTGACACAAAAATTGCCGAAAACTCGAAAGAATATTCTTTTGACGATTCCCCCTATCCCTTTCAACCCTTCTCTTATCCTCAACTGTTGAATAACTCATCTGCCGTCTCAAGTTGCGTTTCGCTATCCAGAAACTGGTTTTTTTGTTTACTTATTTTCCTTCTATGGTTTTTGTTTTGATTTATTATTTATCTTCTTTTTGTACACATGCAGCCGCTCGCCTCCGCAAAAGAGCCCCTCTGCTCTAAATATAGCAAAATATGGTGAAAATGGTTTTTATTCGTATGGTAGAATTAAATTGCTATGTTGAATTCTCCCGACGGCACGTAGAAATTTTGTTGATGAAAAAGCTGTTTTAACATTTGCGCCTTCTCATTACTTACAAGTTCTCTGGTGTTAGTTAGCGTTCCTCTGCCAAAACCTTTCAGCTCTGTAAGAAAATAAATAAAAATGTTCGACCTGAGTCGTTTGCACCTTCTCATTGCTTGATGTTCTCTGGTAGTGCCCGAGATTAGCTGTTTCCAAAATTTTAGACTTTGTTTTATAATATGTATAGATTCAATAAATGCATGAATATCGATGGATAAAACTAATTTTGATTTTAATGTTTATATGCATGAATATGCGTATTTAGTATGCCTATCTATTGTATTATAAAACAAAGTCTAAAATTTTGGAAAGAGCTAATCTCGGGCACTACTGAACGGATTGGGATGCAACTTTTTTTAAATTAATGCTTGCAGTTAGCACTACAATGATAGCTACTTAAATTAAAAATTAGCCTATTCATTTCTGAAATATCTAAGTGTACAGTTTTAAAAAAATTTACACTAAGTACAGCATTGCTACAACCGAATGTAAAATCAGTGTCGTAGCGGGAAGATGTGTAGTTGTGTGAGTAGTAAATCAACTGCTCTTCGATACTACTTCGTTCGGCTATGCGCAGAGAGCAGTGCTGTTGACTTCGTTGATAAACCGATGCAAGGCGAAATGATAACTTTGATCCACGCTGTTAGATATGTTTGTTTTTCAGATGCTTTGTCATCATACAAGAAACTAGAAACTACAGCTGAATTCTTAAAAGTTTTTTAGTGGTTTGCTTACGGTGTTGCGCATTTTCTTCCATACAAAAATTAGTTTTGTTTATGTGTTTACTAGCTGGCAACGGTTGCGCTTCGCCACGCGTTTTCTGTTTATGTATATACATATATAAGAAATTACTTACTATTAGTTACTTTGGTTCTGAAATAGTTTGATTTTGCATTTACCTTAATTCCTAAATATACAAACTCATAAAAATAACAATTTTATGTTGCATGCAATTGCAATTAAAACTTTTTATTGGACAAACATCAAAAAATTTATTTGTATACAATACAAGGACGGAAAGATATTTTTCCTTGATGCTCCTGGCGGCACGGGAAAAACATTTTTAATAAATTTACTTCTCACTAAAGTAAGATCTGGCGGTAACGTTGCCCTTGCGGTAGCGTCTTCTGGGATCGCAGCTACCCTTTTAGAAGGTGGAAGAACGGGGCATACTACATTTAAACTTCCTCTAAATATTTCTGGCGATTGTGCTTCTAAGCTTATCCAGATGTGCTCACTGATAGTTTGGGATGAAGCCACAATGTCACATAAAGCGTCAGTTGAAACCCTAGATAGGACCATGCGCGATTTAAGAAGTATGAACACACCTATGGGTTATATCTAGAGGAACCAGAGCTGATGAGGTGAATGCGTCATTAAAACGATCATACCTTTGGTCTCATGTAATAAAATTAGCACTCAAGATTAACATGAGAGTGCTTAAAGCCTCAGAAGATAACAGGATGTTTACTGACATGTTACTGAAAGTTGGTAACGGTGAGCTTCCAACAGTTTGTGGGAAAATCTCCTTCAATAATGATATATGCGTTTCAGTCACCGACCATCAACAACTGATTGACAAAATATATCCCACAATAGACCAACTTGCTTATAAACCTGTATCCTGGTTAAAGGGACGAGCAATATTAACACCTACTAATGAACAAGTCGAAAAAATTAACGAATTGGTATTGGTAAAATTCCACGCACAAACGAGAGAATATTGCTCGGTGGATACAGTAGTCGACGGTGAAGAAGCTGTGCACTACCCAACGGAATTTCTAAATTCTACATATGAACCCTTCAGGTATGCCTCCCCACAAACTTACTTTAAAAGTTGGAGCTCCAATAATTTTATTGGGAAATTTAAGTCCCCCACTGTTATGCAATGAACTCGCCTACAGGTAAAAAGGTTATATTTTTATCTGGTTGAATGTGCTATTTTAACTGGTTGTGGTACTGGAAAATCTACTTTAATACCTAGAATTCCGATGATACCTACAGATTTGCCATTTAGATTTAAAAGACTTCAGTTTCCGGTAAAGGTTTGTTTTGGAGTGGCCATAAACAAGGCACAGGGGCAAACATTTAATGTAACCGGAGTAGATTTGAGTAAGCCATGGTTTTCACACGGACAACTGTACGTATCCCTATCACGTGTTACATCGAAAAGAAACCTTTTTGTCCTTGCAGAGGGAGGTACGCATAATAATATTGTATACAAAGAAATTTTTTGATGTTTGTCCAATAAAAAGTTTTAATTGCAATTGTATGCAACATTAAATTGTTATTTTTATGAAACTATTTCAGAACCAAAGTAACTAATAGTAAGTAATTTTTTATACATATACATAAACAGAAAGTGCGTGGCGAAGCCTCGCGCAACCGTTGTCAGCTAGTAATTAATATGCGCATCAATTCATTTGTGTACATGTGCACGCGCAATTGTCGGATCGACACACAAATTGCCGAAAAACAGAAAAGAATATTATTTTGGTTACCGTCCCCTTTCCCTTTCCACACTTCTGTTATCTACACTTGTTGAATAACTCCTCTTCCGACTCAACGGGCCCCGCTGACAACCAAAAAACAGTTTTTTCACGGCTTACTGCTTTTTCTTCTTTCATTTCATTTTTAGTTTAATTCGTAAATTGTTCTTCTTTTCGCATACATTGATGTGATTTTCATAATTAGCCATTTAGGCAAACGCAATGCAACGTCTGTTTTGGCTGTGCTTGTATAGTTGAGGGCTACATTGGCATATATTGCATGTTTTAGCTTTGGTCAGAGTTCAAATCCACTTTGGCAAATTTTTATTTTTAATTTTATTTTTAAATCAATAGGATTTTAAATAACGTATTAATTATTTTGCCAATAGTTCCCTATAATTTTTAAGAATTAAATAAATGCAAAAAAAATTATATAAATGTATTTTATAAAATCAATTATTATATTTAGACATCTTACGTGAGTACATTCATTCATATACATACATACTAAAACATAATATTGTATAATATGCCTGCATATGTAATATCTTAACAATACTCCATATTCATAACAATCTTAATTTTCGATGAGGCCAAAGGACACAAATATTGCCGAAAACTCGGAATAATATTCTTTTTTCTTCGTTTACTCATTTTTCTTCTTTTGTTGTCGTTTTTGTTTTGATTTATTATTTATTATGCAGCCGCCCGTCTCCGCAATAGTGAAAATAATTATTATTGGTATGGTAGAATTAAATTCAGCCAATTTTTCGCAGTTGAATTTTTTCGGCTGCACGCGCAAATTTTGTTGATGAAAAAGTTCATTTAACATTTGCGCCTTCTCATTTTATACAAGTTCTTTACCAAAAATTTTTTCAAACTGTTTTTCTAAATACTGCAAACTAACTTAATCCTATCTTTGCCAGAATAGCCTGTTAATATATATTTTTGGAGCGCTAACGGTTTAAGTCAATATAAAATTGAGCTTGAAGTCTTCTTAGAAAGCCAACCAATAGATATACTGCTAATATTCGAAAAGTATTTGACTAAAATTGACTATTTTAATATGGAAGGCTTCGTATTTTATGACACCAAACATCTAGAAGGAAAAAAATTAAACACTATTCACAAGAATAGTATATTAAAAACTACATTCACGCTACTTCAGTATATATGTATGTATGTATATACGATAGCTCTGGTGGAATAAATATATCCGATATATACTGCGCTTCTCGACACAACGTTTCTGAAACTCAACTCACAGAATATTTAGTCTCCAAAAGGAAGAGATTTATGAGAAGCCATTCAAAATAACAGATTTGATATTGTTTCCACCGGGCTGTCAACATATTGACCACCCGATCGTAATAAGACAGAGAACTTGTAAGAAATGAGAAGGCGCAAATCTGAAATGAGCTTCTTCATCAACAAAATTGGCCACCACACGTAATTTAAATCTATCATACCAATAAAAATCCCTTTCACCATATTTTGCGTGCGTGCAAAAAGAAGAAGACTAAAAAATAATAGTCTTATAGTTAAAATAAGTAAACGAAGAAAAAACCCGTTTCTGGATAGCGAGGAGCAACTTGAGACGGCAGAGGAGTTATGCGACAAGTGTTGATGAGAGAAGGATGGAAAGGGAAAGATGGAATCGTCAAAAGAATATTCTTTCGACTTTTCGACAATTTTTGCGCAAATTATGATTGTTATAAATATGGAATATTATTAAGATATTACATAATTTTGTATTGTATGTACATATGTATGTAGATATATTATATTAAATTTTAATATCTGCATAGTAGCATGAATTTACTTACATACGATGTCTGAATATAATAATTGATGTTATCAAATATATTTACACCGTTTTTTTGCATTTATTGAATTCTTAAAAATAAAAGGTAACTATTGCTAAAATAGTTAATATTTTATTTTAAATCCTATTGATTTAAAAACAAAATATTAGTAAAAAATTGGCGTATAGTAGGATTTGAACTGTGGCCGAAGTGGCCGAAGCTAAGGCGGGAAAAATACTTGCATATATCACTGTACATGCACAGCCACACCAGACGTTGCATTGTGCTTGCCTAATTGGCTAATTATGTAAATCATGTAACGAAAATCTTCACGAAAAATGTGAGAAATTTTCAATATAATTTATTTTTCTACTTATGTATGTACATATGTTTAATATTTTTTTAAATCATTTTTTGTAAAGGTGTTGCTCATTCAATAACACAATCCAGTATTGGTAATGTTGCAAGAGTATACAGATTTTTTACATAATATGAAAATAAATAATCAAAATCAAATTTTTCATAAAATTTTCAGCAAAAATTTCTTAAAAAAGAACAATGCAACGTTTAAAATTATTTATTAACTCTTTAAGAAAATTATTATTAGCTTACTTTGAAAAAAAAAATGTAGTATTGTATATTTACTTATGTATGTACATTAGGGGTGTCCTTATTTTCAAACATCGGCTTTCTATATATTCCCGGCCAGAAATCGGTTCCTTTATGTATTTAGATAAAACGGTAAAAGTTTGGGGTCAATGCGATAACATTTAGTGGACCCGGAAGCCAGCTGAAAAATTCAATAGGTCAGTATGGGCAAATATCAATGTTCATACATTCGCCTTATATTAGACGCAGTTTTTATAGTATATTTAACAAAACATATATGTATACAAAAATAATTATTCCATTTTTGTAATCTTATTCGGTAATAACATTTAAAATAATTGTGATAATTTTGCGTATTTAAAAAAAAAGGCATGCAACACAAGCTTGATATTTTGCAAATTTACCGAAATTTGTTTCCACATTTTGAGCGCGCTGTTTGTAGGCAAACAAATTTCCTGAGAAAAAGTGAACTGTGTGGCGACAATAAGTCGTTCAGAAAATAAAATAGTAACTGCTCATAACGGGACATTTCTGCTGTGAAATATTTCCAAAAGCATGCAAGAGGTTCTTGTGCATATTGTGATTTTAATAAGTAAATATAATTGTAAGCGTTCACAAGCAAGAAATAACAATTATTTTGAAGAATAATTATTTGGTTTAATAAATACTTTAAAATTGTTTGAATTTCGGTGGGCGGTTGTGTTTAAAGTGTAAAAAGTGAAGTATATAAAATAAACTAATATGTCTAGTTTAGCAACACGAATGACAGTTGCCAATTTAAGAAAAGTTAGTTTGATTTGATACACAATGCATCAAATTACAGGTGCAAAACTTCCATCTAATCGGCAGGTTTTAGAAGTTTTGTTTTACAATATGAGATTTGTCGATCTTTCAGCAAAGGAAATCGCAAAACTTGCTATCAAAGCAGCACAAATATTTTGGCAACAAGCACGAATACCGATAAGAAAAGAAGATAAATGTGTTGAGAAGTTATTGAAAGAAATTAAGAAATTTCTTGAAATGCAACGTCAAAAAGGACGGCCAGGTTGCATGATGGGTGTTGATAAGGTTTTGTACGATCGTGAAGTGCGTGCACAAGAAAGACAGGAGAAAGCAGCATTACGAAAAAGGCGGTATGAAGAACAAAATTCTGAATGTTCTAATATAATCGAGGAAAGCAATGAAAATGATATAGTACTTGTGGAAGCTGGAAATGAAAATGTAGTAATTCCGTTGGAAAAAAATTGTTTGCAAACTGAGTGTAAAAAGCGACGAGGCACTAAAAGTATCATAACACCACGATTGTTAGCAGCATAAGACAATGCCAAAGTGTCAGATGGTATGGCCGTACATATTTTAGTAGCCGCTGCTGAAGCATTGGGCCATTGTGTAGAAGAACTTGTTATTAATCGATCAACAATTCATCGTATGCGTCAACAAAATCGGTCTGCAGAATTCAAAGATATTTCTACTGAATTTAAAGAAAAGGTGAGTTCCCTATAGTTGACAATGCACTTTTATTAATGTTAATTTATTCAAACACTTAACAAGGCCAATGCAAATGGAGCACTAGTTGTTCATTTTGATGGGAAGTTCATGACAGATATAAAAGGTCGTAGTAAAGTGGAAAGAATTGCTGTTTTAATTAGCTACGATGGAACATCGAAATTTCTTGGAGCACCAAAGATACAGTCGTCGACTGGTGCAAATATTGCTGAAACTGTTTATCAGAGATTAGTCGATTGGAACATTGTTGAACTTGTTAAAGGCATATCTTATGATACAACTGCTGTCAATACTGGTGTTAAAAATGGAGCCGCAGTCCTTTTGAAAAAAAAAATTGCAACGCAATCTCATGCACCTACCATGCCGTCATCATATGTACGAAATTATTTTGCGCAACGTTTTTGAATCAAAGATGATGTCAAACTCAGCTCCAGAAATACTCTTGTTTGAACGGTTTGTGAAGGCCTGGCCAAACCTTAAGAAAACCTTGTTTAAAACTAGTGTTGATGATAAATTTGTGGCATCAAAAATAAGCCAAGTGGAACGGGACGCTCTTGTAAGCTTCTTGCAGGACGCTCTAAATTATACAGATACAGATTCAACAATTTCAGAAGCTATTATTAAAAAAATGTCTAACCACTTATGGTAAATCGCCGAAGAAACAGTAGCGTTATAATTTTTTGACTTATCAGTTACCCACGCAGAAAAACGTAAAATGATAAAACAATTAAAAAGCAAGGAACCAGTTGTTCATTTAAAAAATAGCCGAAGCCACTCAAAATTTACAGATTTTCGAACTTACGAACTTAGCGATTTTGTTTCAGAAAAGACAAATTTTTTTTCAATAATTTTGGGTTATCTTCAGCCTTTTTGGGCGTGGATCCATCCCAATGGGAAAATAATTCAGATTTCGAAAATAATTGGACTTTTTGCCGCAACTTACAAGTTGTTAATGATCCCGCTGAAAGAGGAATACAATTTTTGCAAGACTACAACAAAATTTTAACGAATGATGAAGAGGAAAAGCAGTTGGTACTCCAAATTGTTGAATCGTATCGCAAAAAATACAAATCATACAAAAAAATTGATTTAATGTAAAATATAAATTTAAATATGTAATATGTATGAAAAAAAATAAAAATGTACAATGTTTGCCCATACTGACCTATTAAATTTTTCAGGTGGCTTCCGGGCCCACTAAATGTTATCGTATTGACCCCAAATTTTAACTGTTTTCTTTAAATACATAAAGGAAACAAATTCTGGCCGGGAAACTGTAATATAAACATTTTGAAATTTCCCCTTACAAATAAGGACACCCCTAATGTACATACATGCCATTATGAATATTATCAAAAATTAAAAAAGGTGAAATTCAAAATATTCAAAATTATAACAATTCTGCAAGTGTGCAAGTTTTTTACAAAATGTAAAATTAATAAATATTTACATATGTATATACAAACATATGAGCATGAGTATAAATTCAACCTTGGCCTACGCTAAATCTATGTAAATCGAATCACAGCGCAACCGCAACCGCAGCTGCACCTGTGCCTGCACTGGCGCCATATATTCTGAAATATCTACATACATACCTAAAACAACAAAAAATTCATTCCTAAACACACGCGCGTTATTCTGAAAACAAATGCCGTTCATTCATAAATGAGATTATTTCAATTCCTCGCATACGCAAATGCTCCCCTCAACAATATTTTTCGCGACGAACACGAAAATGCTAAAATCTTCAATTTTACAAACCATCGACGTCCATTGGAAAGTCTCAACATTGCAATATCAGACAATAGTTCTGTTTTCGTATTCACTATCCAGGAAAACCCAACAAGAACCAGTAATAATTTTACTGGATTTTTACTGGATAGTATTTTCGTGAGCCAAAACTAACAAGAAACTAGCAAAGTAGGGGAAATTGTGAGAGTGAAAATGACAGCTGAACTTGCAAGTTCCACTGGATTCTACTAGATAAATTTCTACTAGCAAGAATTTACCAGTAAGATAAACAGCTGACTGAAAGTATTCAGTTGATCATAAGTAGAAAACAATTATTAAAATTGCAAACTATTTTCATTAAAAAGGGTGAAAAATAGAAAAAGTGAGTAAATAAATAAACGTACACTAAGTTTATGAAGTTTATTGTGCACATATATCAGTAAGATGCCCAGAATCTGTGTGTTTGCAAGGATAGTCCTTAATCTTTAGCCGCAGTGACTGCAATTAGCAATTGCGAGGCGTAAATTATGAATTGTGGAGCTATTTCTTTATTTAAAGTATGTATTTTTTAAATTTCGCGCCAAAGAATTATCAGCTGTAACAAAATATTGCTCGGATTTTTCTAGAAGATTTGAGAATTTTTTGTTCGAGTAGAGATTTACATAACGGCTGCCGTGGCTTTGGTTGTTTAGTTACGGGCCGCAATTTAACTTGTTGCCGGTTCGACCCCCATCTTTTGCGCCCACATGTTTACTTTTATTTTTTTTTGTAATTCTATTAGATATAAAATAATACATTAACTGATATAAATATTAAAATCTAAATTAATAATAATAATTAAATAATTAATGTGCGCATCAATTCATTTGTGTACATGTGTAGGCGCATTTGTCGGATCGACACAAAAATTGCTGAAAAAGGGAAAAGAATATTCTTTTGGTTACCGCCCCCTTTCCCTTTCCACAGTTCTGTTATCAACACTTGTTGCATAACTCCCCTTCTCAAAAGAATATTCTTTTGACAATTCCCCCTTTCCCTTTCCACCCTTCTCTCATCAACACTTGTGGCATAACTCCTCTGCCGTCTCAAGTTGCCCCTCGCTATCCAGAAACGTGTTTTTCTTCGTTTACTTATGTTTCTTCTTTTGTTTTAGTTTTGATTTATTATTTAGTCTTCTTCTTTTTGCGCGCATGCAACCGCCCGCCTCCGCAGCAGCCCCTCTGGCCAAATATAGCAAAATATGGTGAAAATGATTTTTATTGGTATGATTGATTTAAATTACGTGTGGTGGCCAATTTTTCGCTTGTGAATTCTTTCGGCTGCACAAATTTTGTTGATGGAAAGCTCATTTCAGATATGCGCCTTCCCATTCCTTACAAGTACTCTGGTAAAACACCTGATCCATGTGGTCTCGATCGGGAACGAATTAAGATCTATCCTCTAATAATTCACCTTGTTTACTAACTCTTGACTTTTAATGAATCTCATCCAAGTTGAGTAATCCTAGAAAATATGAAAAGGCAACCTAGAATAGATTGGCAAAGGTTCGTTCCCCTGCTTTGAAACATGTAGGTACTCAACAAATGTACATAAGAGCTTCACAGCATTTTAGCTGCCAAAAGAGAAACTGATTTCCAAAATAAACTCCAATCCTTGCTCCCCACACCTAACCTTTCTGATCCTCTACTACGAACTCAAAATAGTGGTGGTTGAAGCGATCAAAAAAAGGAGGTATATAATTCGCGATTCATCTTCCCAAGATATTTACACCTAATCAAAGTAACAATTTCCTTCCAGAAACTTATTTGCATTAAGGTTCAGTTCAAATTAAAATTAATATCCAATACCTTAATGAAACTATTATCAACGATATTTAGAAAAACAAAGCACCCGGTTATGACTGGATAACAGAAGAAATGATAAAAGAGCTTCCGTCCATTACAAGTAAACTCTTGCTTTAAATTTTTAACAGCAAATTAAGATTGAACTATTCGAAAAACTTTTACTACAGGAAATAAAACACATTTTAGAATTGAGCCGAATTATACCACACCATCAATTCGGCTTACGGGAAAAGCAGAGTAAAATTCAACAAGTACATACATAGAATAGTTTCACATAAACCGTCGTCTTTCGAAAACAAACAATATTGCACTGCAGTATTATTGGACGTTGCGCTAGCATTCGTTATGGTCTAGAAAGAAGGTTAAGACGTTCGATTCCAGACAATATTTGTGGCGTTTGTAAAAATTTCGTGTTAGACAAAATAGTTACATGACTGAAAGGTACCCCATTGCTGCTAGCGTTCCTCAAGGAAGCGTTTTAGGGCCAGTCTTATATTTATTTAATTTATACAAGTTATCTGCCAATGTTGAGCAGTTAGATAATATATAACCGACAATTTGTATTTTTATTATTAACTTCAGAATAACTTTAATAACTTTTAAAAGTATCTCGGTACTTCGTAGTAACCATTTTGCAGCTTATTCAAGAAAAACGAGATTACCAGGAATATTGGCGGAGAAAAAAGCAAATAAGTAAGTTAAGTGACAAGTTAATTTGTACTGTTTAATGTCATGTTACAACTCATCAATGGAGTTCCTGTTCATTATGTTTTATTTCTCAACATATTTAATATTTATTTGGACGTCCCTGAAACAACGCGTGTGTAAGTCACGACGCAGTGGAAAATTAAAAAATTGTAGTTGCAAAATGTCCTCTGCAGACAAAATGGAAGATTCTGCAAGCGACAACTTGATAAACAATTAGGGAAAAAAGTCAGGCCACGGAGCTTGCAGTGTAGCAGCATTTGTTGCAAGAGTCTGATAAAAAGAACGTTAGACTTGGACAGATGTTTGCGTCCCACGAATTACCGTCGATTTTGCCATCTTCATCAAGTTTGCCATGTACGAAAGCAACCCAGTTCATGTCATGCCTACCGACGCCTTCATTGCATTTGCCTGTACTCGTCACGTCAACTGTGCCGACGTACTATACTGTGAGATATGCAACAATCCCATCTTTTCATGCCGCGTCAGCTGTGCCGGCGTACCCACAAATGTTTTCAAACGCATTTTTAGCATATATGCCTATGCAGTTTCTGCCAGTGGAGTAAATGCCAAATGTGCCGGCGAGTTCTGCGACAATTCCTACACCCTATTTGAGTTCAACAACAAATCAGGGAAACTTAAATATGCCAATGAACTAAACGACATCGCTTCAGATGAACAATAGCGGAACCATATAACCTCAACACACGTAAATTGCAAGATCTTTCGGAATTAAGGTCAACCCGCGACATGGTGAAAAGGATGCAGAAGGTGGCGCAGATTGTGGTACAGTGACTTAAAAATTTTGGCAGAATTTCTACGTCCCAGCAGATTTTGTTTACAATGTATAAACGCAATCATGTGTAATGTTTCCAACATGCTTAACAGTTTTAGTGTGTATTCTTTCCAACATAAGTATATACCAACGTGATTCCTCTCATTTCCCTCCACCGTTAAATCTAGTGTAACGTCACAGCCCAGTTACTCTACGAATTTCAGATCGATCAGCGGAATCTTGTAATCTATCATTCTTGAACCCAAGTAATGACCAATGTTCGCCAACACATACAAAGAAACAATAGACACCCATCGTTACACAAACCTGGAGAATTTATCGCGACTCCAAAAATCACTAAAGGGCGAAGCTAAAGCAATGGTTGTCACTTTTTTAATATAACCAGATAGCATCAATATGATTATGAGCACATTAGAGAAACATTATGGGTCAAGGGTCAAAGCAATAGCTTTTCCGCCAATCCCCAGTTCAAAAAGTTCGGAAATAGTAAATTTTTAGCACCATGGTTTCAAATTTGACAGTATGTTTGCTAAATGCCTGCGCGACGCCTCATCTATGTAATCTAACGCTTTTAGGTGAGCTAGGGCAAGTTGCCCTTACACAAAAGGGAAGAATGGGCTCGTTATGTACATATGTCCAATTGGGATACAATATCCAAGTGTCATAGAGATTAGTCAAGGGTTGCAAAACGTTGCAATGTTTATATCCATCGCCACCGAAGCCGAACAGAATAAACCTGAAATAGCGTCTCTAAGCCGACGTACGCTATTACAATCGAAGATAAAAAATCGCAGTGTTTTTTTATGGGGATGTAATGCATGATCGCCTCCTCGTGGCCAAAACTAAGGGTGGCGAAGGAGTGTCGGAACCGACATCTAAGGTCGTGGTTAAATCGGGGGGGTCAGGCACTGTCACCCGCGTGGTTGTGGGGAAGAGTCGAAGCCGACCTCCGCAGCCTCTAGGTTAAAGTGGGAAGTAATCCAGGCTGGCCGCGCAGCAAGTAAGGGTCTATCCTGCAGTGTACTGGTGCAGTCGAGGGAGTCTCAAATTCCGCCCGCCGATAGATCTAAGAGGCGGATGGGCACGGAAAGGTAGGCTCACTCAGATCGTCGCATGGCCTCCAAGATTCTGGAGCGCTATGGCGGCCAGGCGAGTTCTGAGATATCTGAGAAGCATGTCAAGTCGCTTGAGTGGGCCAGGAGGATGCTGAAGGAGAGCGCGAGTGCGCCTCCGAAGAGCTCAGCCTCAAAGAGACAGCGGTCTCAGGAGTGGGAGACCTCTTCAGGCAAACAGCCCAGGACTGGGGTCGCGCCCAAAACGTTTAGCGAAGTCGCTAAACAGGCGGGCTCTATTATCCTGGGTGTCGCGGAGCGCGGTAAGGAAGACGGTGCCATCTCCAGGATGGATTGGAAGCGTGTGGCGGCAGCAACCTCTGCCGTCTTCATGAAGGTGATCAGGGATAATCCTGGTCCACCTCCTCGCTGCGAGAGTGCGGGCTGGCACTCTGGCCTCTTTAAGAGGATTTCGTGCGCTGAGGAGCGGTCGGCCACGCTCTATAAAGTGGTGGTTTCCTTGGTGGGGGAGGTCTGGAAGGGTGCCAGGTTCGAGGCCGTGGATAAGAAGGATTTGCCTTTGCGTCCGCGGGCTCGTGTCTGGCTCCCAGCGGAGCCCTCTGCACCGGGAGAGATCGAGGAATCCGAACCTTCCTGCGCACAACTGGAAGGTCGTTCGGTTTGAGGGGTCCGAGGAACCATATCGGCAAACCCTGATTCTGCTTAACGCGGAGTCCCTCGGCCCTCTCGCTGAGCAACAGGGGGTCATATCCTAAGGCTTCGAGAGGGTAGCCCTTAAGGTCTACCAATCTAATGCCGGAGGTCTGCGGACCGGATGCAGAGGAAGCGGTGGAAGTCATGGAGGCCTTCATGAGCATGGAGGTTGACTCCGTCAGGTCGGAGGCCGAGAGCACTGGGGGAGTCTCTACAGGCTGTTCGATGGGGCGGAGGAGGAGAGGCTATTTGCCTCGGATAGTGAGGACGCTGCCGCGGGTATGCTGGAGGAGATCACTGAGGATGATTATCCTGCAGATCAATTTCCAGCACTCTAAGGGCGCGTCCGCCAATCTGATGCTCCACCTTGAACAAGGTGGGCAGATGTAGTCCTGATCCAGGAACCGTGGCTGAGCAGTAACGGGTTTTCTAGCATCGGTACGAAGAAGTACAAGCTTCTGGTGTCCAGTAACGCAGGTAAACCTAGAGCTTGCATGCTCGTCAGGCGTGAAATAAATACTTATTTTCTGTCTAATTTCAGCAATGGAGACGTAGTAACAGTGAGACTCGAGGACGGGCCGGAGAACTTTGGCTCACGATGGTGAGGTGGAACCACCACCAGTGCTGCTGAGGAAGACTTTCGCGGAAGCGAGGCGCAGGAAAGCCGGCGTCGTTGTGGGTTGTGATGCCAATTCGAGGCACTCCTGGTGGCGAAGCGTGGATATTAACGCAAGAGGTGAGTCTCTCTTTGATTTTATTCTTAGCGAAAATTTGTCTATGGGAGCGACCCTACGATTGTAACTTCGGTGAGGGAGGAGGTCTTGGACCTTACCCTGGTTTCGTCTGAATTGGTATCCCGTATCTCGAACTGGAGAGTTCTTAATGGTCACTCCTTCTCTGATCATAGGTATATTCAATTCTCCCTGGGCGAAGCTCGTCCCAAAAATCGTCCCTTTAGGAATCTGAGAAATACGAATTGGGATCTATACTGTAAGAAGCTGCAGGAGTTTCTTCCTGAGGAACCTCAGAGGAATTCACTCCTTTCGGAAAGTTCGATCGACAGATTAGTGGAGAAATTCACCGTAGCTTGTAAGAAAGCGATAGAGATTTCGTGTCCGCTGAGGAGGCCTTCGGGCAAATCTAAGGAAAACTTTGGAAATCTCGGGGCTTAAGGCTTCGAGTAGATGACTTTTTAACCAGGCGAGGAAAAGTACAGAGCCCTCGGATTGTGAACTTTATAGGATCGGATTGGGAATATATAAATCCGAAATGAGGAACGCTAAGCGAGACTCGTGGAGAAGCTTCTGCGAAAACGTCGAAGGCTGCCACGAGTCTTCTAGGCTTAGTCCTCCAGGCTTAGGATGTCTCTGGGACGACGTGGGATATTGGGCGATGAGCAGCGAGGAGTCGCTCAACTTCTCCTCGATTCCCATTTCCCCAGTAATCCTGAGCCATGTGAGTTAAAGGCGTGGAACCAGGTGCGATCTATGTCCCTACGTTTATTCCAAGCAAGAGCTCGCATGTATCCCTAAAGGACTTTAGGCCTATCAGCCTCTCTTCTTTTCTTTTGAAGACCCTGGAGAGGCTGATTGATCTCATATAAGGGAGGAGATACCGCGGGAGCGATTGCCGCGTGCTCAGCATGTTTACTCGAAGGGCAGGTCTGTGGAAACAGCCCTGCATACGGGTTTTAACGTCATTGAGGAGTCTCTTGAACACAAAGACTTGATCGTAAAATGGTCTGCAGGGTGCGGACTCGCGATTAATCCTAGTAAGACATAGCTCGTCTTATTTACCAAGAGGTATAAAGTACTGGATGCCGATCCCCCTTCAATAGGTGGCGTCCCGCTGGTGCTTTCTGACCGGGCCAAGTATCTAGGTCTGATTCTGGACAGGAAGCTCTCCTGGGGGCCAAATATTGAAGAAAGGGTGAAAAAGGCTTCGGTCGCGGTGTACTGTTGCCGGGGTGCTATTGGAAAGAGATGGGGCCTCTCTCCTAAGGTAAACTACTGGCTGTACGAGACTATAATTAGGCCTATAATGTTTTATGGAGTGGTGGTATGGTGGAACTCCCTAGATAGAATATTGAAGGTTAAGCAGCTAGAGCGGGTGCAGCGAGAGGGTGGGGGCTCCTTTGGCTGCCTACGGACTTCTCTTGGACAGATGGGCTCTCGGTCGTCTCAGCGAGCGCTGGGAAATTGCCACGACATGCAGAATTGCAGGGACCCTCTGGCCAAGAGTGGATCGTGGGCGCTCAAAGGAGCTGAGGTCGCTTACCAAGCGGCAACTCTCGACCCTCGTAGGTGTTTTGACTGGGCATTGTCCGCTGGGTATACATGCGGTTAGGCTGAAGTTAGTCTCTGACCCTTTCTGCCGCAGCTGTATGGAGGAGGACGAGGTGGATTCATCTTTTCATTTTCTGCTTAGCTGTTTGCGAGACTGAGGTTCAAGTACCTAGGCTCGTACTTTTTAGGACTCCAGAAGAGCTTTCTGAGGTGGAGATTGGTAGTTTGCGTGACTTCATTCGGGGTACGCAACGTTTCTCAGGTTAATCTTTCCTGATTTTTCCGATTCACGTTAGCGTTCATAAAAACATGAAACAAGTGGTATCTGAGTCTAAGTGAGCTCCCATTGCGGGAGCTACCGCAGTAACCTAACCTAACCTAACCTAATAAGATACTATTTAAATTCCTTCCAATGATGCTAAATGGCGCCAAGGGATGCCGGAAAGTTATGGCGTTCATAGACGACGGCTCGAAAATTTCTCTCATTGAAGAACGAATTGCCTGATCAGTAGGGTTAAAAGGATCATCTTATTTGTTGTTCTTCCGATGTGGCAAAACAACGACTATAGTGTCTCACCTGCTAAATATCCAGATATCAAGTGCAAACATTAATGCGAATACATTTGAAATGTTAGAAAACCCAAAAAAGGGGAATTATCGGCTCAAACGCTAGATTTGGTAAATTTAAATAATAAATAATCGGTTTAGATGGGCTACCGATTGAAAACTATTTTAATTTCGTGCCGCAAATGTTAATAGGCATTCATTTGGAGAGAATATCATGTTGAGTTTCAGGAAAGTTACCCTATGGCTTTAAATCGATTACAGTTGATTAAGGGAAAGATGAAGAAGGACGGTGAATTCGCTGAGTGGCATAAAAATACAATTGCAATTTACATTGCTTAATCGTATGCCCAAAAATTATCAGCTGATGAAGCTGCAATAGTGAAACCGCATACATGGTATTTGCCGCACTGCAACATAAATAAAAGGATCAAGAGACGTCTAGTCTTTTCAAGTTTCGTAAAAGGAAAATTTGTGTTTGAGCGGATATACGCAAAATGTTTCACCGCGTTAACATTTGGGAAGAAGATCAGACTGCGCTGAGATTTTTATGGAGAAACAGTGATCAAATAGTGAAAGCAGGTATATTTGTGATGAGAGCAATGATTTTTGAATCAGTTAGCTCCCCATGACAAAGTTTATCTTGGAACCAGCATTAACACCAACAACAATGTCAGCCTCGAAATCCAACGAAAACTCCCTTGTCAAAAAGTGCTACTGTGGACCTTGTAGGCAAATGAGCAGTAAACCCCTTTCTCGACGAACAAAATTGTATTTGTTGTTAAATGGCTTTGTTTGTTCTTGCAGTTGTTTTTGTGCGTGCATATTTGTTTTGCTTTGTGCTTTACTCATCTCTTGCTTTCTCTTTTTTGTCACAGCGGTTTGCGTGTTTATTAAGTGTCACAATACAGTGTATCTAAAACTGTTCGTTTTATAGCTTCAAAACTTACATCAATATTTTGTTTTATTTTTACTTACACTTTTCTTTGATCTAATATGGCTTGCATATTTGCAAATTGTCAAATTAAAAGTGAGTCCGAACGCTATGTGTCGTGCTGGCTGTGTGATGGGTTGGCCCATATGAAGTGTGCTGGATTGACAGGTAGAGTTTTAGACTCAATTAATGATGGCAAAGGCTTACGCTGGTCATGCTTAAATTGTCGATCGACCGAAGTTGATCTTTTTAAATGCTTTAAACATACTAGGAACGGGTTTTCTGAAATTGGTAAGGAGCTTTCGGTACTTACCGAAAAATTTACTTTTTATGAGAGTTTGTTTAAGTCGTTTAAATGCTTAAATGATTCACCTCCTGTCAATAACCCTAATCGTGAAAACAAACGTAAGTGAGTTGGGAGTCCGTCTGAGAGTCCGTCTGATTCAGTGATTTTAAATCCAACTCCGGTCGTTATTCCAACTCCCTCGTTACAACTAATTAATTTAGCTTCACTAATTCCGCAGATAGTGGAGCCTTCCACATCCAAATCCTCTTCAGCAGGGTCAATTGCCAGTAAAACCCGCGAACTTTCTATACCGCCTAAAGTTGTTGAAACAACTACCAAGAAGCTGGTTGTGGTTCCACAAAGAAAATTAATTTTTGTGTCAAGATTCGCCAAAGGCACTACTGTCGAGGACATTGAGTTTTACATCGCATCAAAAATTAAAGTTGACATCTTAAAAATCAGGAAATTTATCTTCAAATATGAAAGGAATATTTCCTCTTTTAAAATTGATGTTGCTTTAGAAAAGTTCGATGCTCTTCTAAACAATTCATTCTGGCCGATCGGGGCGTTAGTCCGCGAATTCGAGTACAAACCTAATATAAATGACCAAAATGTTGTAAAGATTTCTCGTCAAAACACTGAGCCAAAAAACTGATTGTTAAGTCTGATTTGAGTATTTATTATCAAAATGTAAGAGGTTTGAACACTAAATTATCTGACTTGTATTTGACAAGCCTTCAGTGCAATTATAATATTATTTCATTTACCGAAACATGGCTTAAGCCTCACGTTTTTAATTCGGAAATCTTTTGCAGTGAATATCAGGTTTACAGAAATGATCGCCTGTGCAGAGTTGGGGGTGGTATTCTAGTCGCTGTTCATTCTTCTATTCCTTCAGAAGAAATCTGTGTCCCTGCTATGGAATCCATTGAATTTATGTGCATCCGAGTGCAGCTTGGCACAGGTTGTATCTACTTAGCTCTCTGTTATATACCTCCTCAGTCTGATTTGTCTGTATATACCCAACATATTTCTTTTCTTAAAATCGTTAGTTCAATGACTGAATCTTCTGACCCTATGATTGTCCTGGGTGACTTTAACCTCCCGCACATATCCTGGAAGATGATTGACTATAACATTGTACCAGTTTCTACGCGATTGGGTAGCTGCGCCTTTTTGGATGAGATGGCTGAACTGTGCCTAAGTCAGATTAATGTTCTTCCAAATAAGTTTGGGAAGGTTTTGGATTTGGTTTTCGTTGATGATATTTCCAGATCTTCTCTACATCGATGTGATCCTCTAGTTTTGCCAGAAGACGTTTACCATCCTGCAATTGAAATAACTTTCGAAATCATGGGTGCTGCTCGGGGGAATGATACGACAGCAGTCGGTTCTAGTACTCGCTTTGATTTTGCTAAGGCCGAATTAAAAAAAATAAGAAATTAACTTTCCAATTTAACATGGCCCAATTATAATGGTGATGTTGAAGAAAACGTAATGCATTTTAATACCACTTTGTATAGTTTACTTCTAAAATACGTACCTAAACGTGTATGCGTTCAAGACGAACAAATACAGTTATGGTTTAATAAGGAACTGAGAATGTTGAAAAATAAAAAATCGCGTATCTTCAAACAATATAAAAAAACGGGTTTACTTACAGATAACTTAAAGTATAAATATTGCAAATTAAATAAGAAATCTTACCAAGAATACCTAAATAAAATGAAAAAGAATATTATTTGTAACCCTAAATCATTTTATAGTTTCGTAAACTCAAAGCGTAAGGTGACATTGCTAACCTATTTGCACAATTCTTTGAGTCTAACTATTCCACTAAAGTCAATCTTCCCCCTTATAAATATCCATATTATCTATATACTAATAATTCGATTAATGTTCCAGTAATAGCTTCTGAAGATGTATTATTTTATCTGAAATCTTTAAAAGAATCATTCAGGTACGGTCCTGATATGATTCCGACATGTATTCTTAAACAATTTGCCTTTATCAAAATTGTTTAACTTGTCGCTAAAACAAGGTAATTTCCCGTCTGTTTGGAAAAAGTCTTTTATAATCCCTCTCTTCTTTAAAACCTCAAACCGCACCGTCTTCATCGACCATCCCTCCTCCCAGCAACATTGCTCAGGGCAGCACAGAGGTTCCCTCCACACAGGAGTTGATCGAGGGGCTCGACATGAGCAAACTCGAGCTCGACAGAAGGAGCGAGAGCGATTTACGGCTCTCGGAGGTAGGCGAGCCACAACTGTAATGACCCCGCTCATGACAGTAGCCCAGGTCAACCTCCACCACGCTAGAGCGGCTTCGGCCGTTATAGCGAGGAGGCTTGCCTCGGAAGATCTGGGCATAGTACTGGTGCAGGAGCCGTGGGTCTATAAAGGCCAGGTAAGGGGCCTGAAGGAAACCAATAATAAGGTAATATGGGATTTCTCATCTGAGAGGCCTAGAGCTTGTATAGTGCTTAAGAACAATATTGAATACTTTTGCATTACAGAATATTTATCGCAGGACCTGGTAGCGGTGCAGACAAGATTGGAGGTAGACAAAAGCTCCATAAACGTGGTTTTAGCGGCCGCCTACTTTGCTGGGGACAACACCATACCCCCAAAAGAAGTCCAGGAATTAATAAGGTACTGTGAGAAGGCAAAGCTGCCGATAATTATTGGTTGCGATGCCAACGCACACAATGTGGAGTGGGGCAGCACCGATACCAACGGACGCGGTGAGTCCTTATTAGAATATATTATAAGCAGTGATCTAAGCATACATAATGTTGGGCACAGACCAACATTCATTACCAGAGTTAGAGAGGAAGTACTCGACATAACACTCAGCAACAAACTGGCTGACGATCTGATCTCACAGTGGGAAGTTTCCTCAGAACCCTCTCTGTCGGATCACAGAATCATCCAATTTAAGCTGAGCGCTATGATAACGAAGAGTAATCCAAACAGGAACCCCAGAAGAACGAACGGGGAGAATTTCAGCAACACACTAAGCCTAAATTTGCCTAGTATAGGGCATACTCAAAGGAGGGCAGACTGTATAGAATTAGAAAACAGGGTGCGAAGATTCAATGACATTGTCATTGATGCCTTCCACTCTAGCTGTCCTGAAACCAAACCGAAGGAGAAGTCCAAGACTCCATGGTGGTCTCAGCACCTCTCATCCTTACGCAAAACCGTGCGAAGACTTTTTAACAAAGCTAAGCGCAATGGATGCTGGGGAGAGTATGCAGCTGGTCTAACAGCATACAGTAAGGAAATCAGAAAAGTAAAAAGGGAAAGCTTTAGGAGCTTCTGTGAAGACATCACTTCCACGCCGGCAGCGGCAAGGCTTCACAGAGCGCTAGCTAAAGACAAGATAGAAACTAGACTAGCTATCAAGCTACCTAATGGTACGTATACCGCTAGTGAAGAGGAAAGAGCGCTGGCTCTGTTGTCGACTCACTTCCCTGATGCATCTGCGCCTGAACCTGAGTCCTATATAGGGAAAATGAGACCATCACAATCTGACTGGGAACTAGCTAAAAACTTGTTTACGCAACACTCAGTGAGATGGGCCATGAACTCGTTTGAACGATATAGGTCTCCGGGGGTGGATGGTATCTTGCCAGTGTTATTGCAACAGGGCGGCGATCAGATTATCCCACACTTGGTAAAGATAATGAGGGACTCCCTTGCATTGTCATACATTCCAACTGTGTGGAGGAGAGCCAAGGTAATATTTATACCCAAGGTTGGGAAAAGGGATTACTCCTTGGCGAAGTCCTTCAGACCAATTAGCCTAACCGCCTTTGTACTGAAAACAATGGAGAAGATCATAGACAATGAGATCAGATCAAACACTCTGCGGCGGAAGCCACTACATTCCAGTCAGCATGCGTATAGAGCGGGAAGGTCCACTGACACTGCCCTGTACCAGCTAACGACGGAGATACAGAGCGCGTTTGACTGCGGGGAGACCGTAATATGTTCATTTCTGGACGTAGAAGGCGCCTTCGATAATGCCTCACATATGGGGGTATGCAAGGCGTTGGAGAGAAGGCAGGTACAAGCGCCCATCTGTCAATGGGTAGAAGCTCTGCTTAAGACTAGAACGGCGGAAACTAGTGTAGCAGACAAGGTAATACAGCTGAAAACCAGTAGAGGTTGCCCACAAAGGGGAGTTTTATCTCCTCTATTGTGGAGTCTTGTAGTAGATGAACTCCTACAAAAACTAACCGATAATGGAATTCGCTGTCAAGGATACGCTGACGACATTGTCGTTATAGCTAGAGCCAAATACGAAAGCACATTATGCGATATTGTGCAAAGAGCACTAAACCTGACAAAGGCATGGTGCGCTGGAGTGGGGCTTAATATTAATCCACTGAAAACAGCCATTATACCTTTCTCTAGAAAAAGAAAGCTACCAGCAATGAGAACAATCTCATTGGACGGTACTCAAGTTCCTGTGGTAAGCAAGGTGAAATACCTGGGTCTAACCATGGACTCTAAGCTGCTCTGGAGAGAACATGTGGATGCAACAGCATCCAAAGCAACTAAGGCAATAATGGTGTGCAGACGTCTAGCGGGCAACTCCTGGGGGTGCAGCCCGAACATACTTGATAGTCAGGCCGATAGTAACGTATGGTGCAGTGGCATAGGTCTCAAGGGCATCGCTGAAAACAGTGAGGAAATCGCTTACCAAGCTCCAACGGCTAGCATGTGTATGCATAACGGGAGCAATGCGTTCATGTCCAACGGGGGCGCTGGAAGTGATAGTGGACCTGACACCACTGCACATTGACGTAGAACAGTCGGCCAATAGAACCCTACTTAAAATAATTAGGGAAGGTCATGGGAAAGGTAAGATTATATCATCCAAAAACATGGAGAAGCTGAGCTTCCAGCTTCCTCTTGCTCAGCTTCCAAGGGATGAGATCATCAAAGTAACCAAATTTGAGAAAAGATTCAAAATTGAATTAAGAAACAAAGCTTCATGGAGTACACCCTCGCTGGAGGGACACCTCAGAGCAAGCACCCTGCACTGGTATACGGATGGATCAAAGACTCCGGAGGGCGTAGGGGCCGGGGTCTTCGGTCCCAGAACACACCTGTCTGTGCCAATGGGTAAGATGCCAAGCATCTTCCAGGCGGAGGTGTACGCCATCCTCCGGTGTGCAGAGGTAAACTTAAAAAGGAACTATCGCAATGAGCGGATAGTCATTGCAAGTGACAGCCAAGCAGCACTAAAGGCACTAGCATCGTATGAGATTAGATCCTCATTGGTGCTTGAGTGTGTAGAAAAACTCAACTCTCTAGCAACCCACAATCACATCCAGCTCCTCTGGTTCCCTGGTCACAAAGGCATTGAGGGAAACGAGGAGGCCGATCGATTGGCTAGAGGTGCGGCGGAAAAAACACCCATAGGGCCCGAGCCCTTCCTGCCGGTAGGTCGACATACCATAAGGGAGGTGCTCAGGGCAGAGGAAAATACCTTGAGGATACTTACAGATTTTCTTACAGGTCACGGCAGACTGCGTAGCCATCTACACAGGCTCGGAATATGGTCGAATGAGTCTTGTCGCTTCTGTGACTCGGCCCCGGAGACCCCGATGCACCTGCTCTTTTACTGTGAAACCGTTTCAAGAAAACGGAAGAGATATCTGGGCTCATATACCCCCGATCAGGAACTTGTACGCTCGCTATCGCCAACCATCATCCTAGATTTCCTAAGAGCGTTGGGGTTAGATGAGGTACTATAAAGAACGGAGGGCACAATGGATCGAAAGGTCGAAGTGCAAACCTCAACAATAATATCTATCTATCTATCACTCTTCATAAAAGCGGCAATAGGTCTTCGATTGAAAATTACCGTGGAATAGCAAAGCTATCGGCAATTCCAAAACTATTTGAAGCAATTATTACTAATCAGTTAAAATATACGATCTCTTCATCAATCGCAAACTCTCAGCACGGATTTTGTAAGGGCAAATCAACTATTACCAATTTACTGGAATTCACAACTCATGTTTCAAATGGTTTTAGAGAAAATATTCCAACAGATGTTATATACACCGACTTCAGTAAAGCTTTTGACAAAGTTTGTCACCCCTTACTCATCCACAAACTTGATCTGCTGGGCTTTCCACCCTCTCTCCTCCGCTGGATTTCTTCTTATCTACATGATAGATCTCAAATCGTTATATTCAAAAATGCTTTTCCGATTCTGCTTTTGTTATTCATAAATGATATTACTACTGCAATAAGATATTCGAATATACTAATGTATGCCGATGATGTAAATCTTTTTAAATCATACGCTTCGATTGAAGAAAGAAATTTATTACAAATAGATATTAAGAGCTTAGTTGATTGGTGCAACATAAATCATACTCTTTCCAGCCGTAGAGAAATGCTAGGCATAATATTCATTACTAAACTACTCACAGGGTCTATCGCAAGCACATTTCTTATTGCCGAAGTTAAACTTAATGTTCCTTCTCGGATTTCAAGACACTGTAAACCTCTTTATTTAAAACAGTGTAAAACCAATTATGAATTAATTGAACCTTTCCGATGTTTATGTCAAGATTTTAACTGTCTTTCCAGCACTTTTGATATTTCGGACTCACTTTTCACCATAAAAAGAGCTGTACTGTCCTTTCTCAATAAATGATTAACGGCGGTATAATATATATTTGATTCAGCTGATGAAGTTTTTTTCTGCAGCTGAGCAGTTTTGGATCTCGAAGCTTAACAAACTTTTTCCTTTTAACAACTCGGCACAAAAAAAAATTATTTAAAAAAAAACAAAAAAGATCCGTACGTCATGCGGACTGTGCCCCTCGTGTCGGTTGGGCGGGAAAGAGGGTAACTGTTGGACTTATTATTATTACTATTATCCTACCAACACAATTAAAGTACGACGGTCTGCCGCTGTTTAAGTGAATTGAAATTAATATTGGAATTCTCCGAAAAAATTTTGGACGTTTTGTCTTTGTGACGGCGAATACCGCAGACGATGGAACGGTGAGTTGTATGTGCAATAGTATGACAGTGAAATGTGCACATAGTACAGCGAATTAAGACCCCGCAGCTACGCTGACTAAGTCATGTTGTACGTATGGAAGGAAATGCTCCAGCTCTGAAAATATTTTACGCGGTGCCCGCTGGTGGAAGCAGAGGAGGACCTTCCTCTACGTTGAAAAGACTAGGCCCAGTGTTCAGCGCAATACGTCAAAAATATGAACGCTAAGTACTGCGTAAGAGAGCAAAGAAGGCGGTAGTTGAACGTCACTACGTGGATGACTATGTCGACAACTGTGACAGTAATGATGAGGCAATAATGGTGGCAAGCGATGTTTTAGATATTCACGAGGAAGCAGGTTTTGAGTTAAGAGGATTCATTTCCAATTCACCTGAAGTTCGTGATATGTTAAATAAAGCACCGACACCAAAACTGACGGAGAAGGTATTGGGTATGTATTGACACCCGGAAAATGATAAGCTTTGTTTTGTTTTAGAGTTTGCTAAAGTCTCTTCAGTTGTTTTAAGTGGTAATTGTCGTCCTACCAAGAGCGAGGTATTAAGCCTTACGATGTCTATATATGATCCATGCGCCTTCTTGTTATAATATAGTTTTGAAATCTAAAATACTCTTGCTATAATTATGGAGAATAAACATCGATCCCAGATGGCATTTACCACAACTGGTATGAATGTCACTTGGAGTTGGCGAGCGTAGAGAAGTAAAGTGTACCAAGATTTTTTCATTGCAATTTTTCTGATCCGAAGTCTTACATTGACTTATGTATCTACATATTTTCGTTTATCAACCTCTGCTAATTCCCCGCTTCGAGCTACAAGTAGTAGTGCTCATTATTAGGTTAAACCACGTCATTGTTAAAAGTCATTGGGGTGGCGCCGAAGGAAGTAGTTTTTTGAGCTGATTCTAAAAAGGTCATAAATTGGACCAGCTCTGACTGTCAATGTTACAAACAATTTGTAGCACACCGCATTGCAGAAATTTTAGATTCAATAGACGTCGGTCAATGGATGTGGGTGCCCGTATCATCACTCGAATGGAAACGAGAAAACAAACGTGGGAAACTTTCGAAGGATAAGTGATCACCTAAGCCAGGGGATATGAGGGAGCAAGAAGGTGCAGTTAAAGGAGCTCAAAGAGTTACTACTTCTGAAAAGGAACGAAGTATTGAAGTCTAAAGTTACTCAAACTATTACAAGCTTTTAAGAATAATGTGCTGGGTTCATCGTGTGATTTTTAAATTTAAAGATAAGAGCAAAACGCACTCACGCACTCAAGAGATTATATACAGCAACCTTTATCGGCAGCTGAGTCAAAGACCACCGAAATCAATACGTGTCGTTTACTTCAGAGGGAAATTTTCGGCGAGGAAATGCGTCCGTTGGCTGATGGAAAATCTTTGTTAAAGGGCAATTCCATTTACAGTCTTACGCTAATATTGGATGAGGATAATATCTTACGTTTCGTTGGCCGTATTGATAGACGAAAATGTGATGCATATCTGCATCAAAATCTGGAGACAGTTTGTTCTGTGATTCAACACAAGTTTTGGATACCGTGTGACAACTTGGCCGATGACCGCCGGTGGAAAACCATTGCTCATGGGGCAATTGCCGGAAGATCATCTTAGTCCCTTTATAAAACCCTTCTCATACACGGGCCATGATTATTTCGGCCCATTCGTGGTTTCAGTGGGGTGGCGACATGAAAAGAGGTGGGTGGGTGTCCCCCTTATAGTGCTCGCCAAAGATTTGTCTGCGGATTCAACAATAGTATGCCTGAGAAAGTGGCAGCGCAGAACCTTCAATACCAAACCACCTCTTAATTGGTAGCCCGAATTTTGTACAGACGCTAACGGTGAATGACAGATTGTACTTGCGTAAGCAGTGGCACATTCTTCAACAACTTAAACAAACCCTTTGGAAGAGACGGGTCCTGGAGTTTCTGAAATAAATGGCATACCTTGGTAAAGCCTATTCAAATTAAAGACGTCGTGATTATTTGGGACGACAACAAATCTCATGTTCAATGGAATCGAGGAATCGTGAGTGAAGTGTTTCTGGCAGCAGACGGACAGGTGAGATCCGCAGCAATGACGACATCAGCTGATCATCTATGTAGGCCTGCTCCCAAGCTTACAATGCTTGACGTACTTGTTGACTGAATCCCGATCAGAATCACGGGTGGCGGGATGTTGAGCAGTTAGATAATATTTGTATTTTTATTTTTAACTTCAGAATACGGTATGAATTTAAAATCAACTGAATCTTTTAATTTTTGTTATGTAAGTCACCCTGCAACTGCAACATTTTCGGAAAGATCTAGAAAGTAACTCGCTTCTGCTACTGCGCATAAACTTTTGCGAATGATGCAGCTATACTTAGCGTGCACTCGAACCCAATCATAGCCGCTAATTCATTGCTACAACATTTAAAAGTAGTATAAGAATTGCTAAACATTTGGAAGATTTAAGTCAATGAGCTAAGAGTATGCAAGTAAGATACACGTCCTTCGGTTTCAATCATTGAGAGAAATATTCCGTAGAAAGATTTCGTTACTTACTTGGGGGTTACGTTCGATGGAAAACTCGCATGAAAAAATCACATAGACAAAAATATTACACATAGTAAATTAAAACTCGCCAATTTGCATTGGATTATAGGCCCTAAATCCAAATTAAGCTTAAAAAAACCTCCAACTTTTTAGACGATGATACAAACCTCTTTGATATATGTAACGCAACTTCGAGGCTCAGCTTCTAAATTTAACTAAAAGAGAATTTAAAGGCTCTACAATTACAACTACCTTATGATTAGCACAGTTATGGATGAGAATGGATAAACAAATTGCTCGTTAAGATTATTTATCCATCCGAATAAAATTGCACCGAACGAACGCAAATAGAAAAGTTCGAGGTTACTTCTCTACCACTACGCCAGGAAATGGATCGGAACCTCGGTATATTGTATATATAGTTTTTCTCCTAAGTCATAAGAACTTAACAAATAAATAAAACAAAGTATATTATTATGTTTTTTAGGCTAATATCCTTCAAAACATCACGGCAGATGTTCGGAATCGCCTGCTGAAATGGCTAATTGACTATGCAACAAATTTTTCTAAACTGAGTTGCCAAATTGCAGTATTTCCTGATATTGCGATGTTTACTCTCTTCAATGACCGTCGATGGTTTGTAAAATTTAAGACTTTAGTATTTTTGTGCTCGTCGCGAAAAAATAGTCTAGAGTACGGGGGTTTTGGTGGTATAAACCACCCTAGAGAAGTTTTAAATTGAAGTTTACAATTTAACCGGAGTTACAGTATGTTACAGAACATGAATGAAGTTCTCGATTCGACTTTTCAAAAACGTTACAGTCTAAAAAGCGTATATGTTGTGTTATAAGTGGCCGTTAGGTGACACTGTTAGTGAGGGAAATTGTATTCAACTGTTCAGTTTGATAGCTTACTTACCTACTTACTTACCTAAAAATACTCTTTACTTATAACTCGATTCCAAAAAAGATGAAAAGAAAACTAGGCGCAACTTACCCCGTTTGTTGGATTGGCAATGGTGAAATGCGAGAAGTACCACATCGTAGGCGAAGATACGGCAGTTTTCGTGCATACTTCTAAGATGATTTTGTACTCTGCAGCGAGTACTGCATCACGACTCATCCTCTTTTCCAGTGTTGTAGCTGGCAGGAAGTGTTACGTTGTCCCGTCTACATATGCGGTCTGTTTTGAATCGTTCATCGACCCGGCATGTGGTAGACTTCAAGTTCGTCCTGGCAGGGATGTCCGCTTCGCTATGTTTGAGTGGTGTAGCCCTGACATCGAAGCTCTCAATATCGAAGAAGTTAGTCACCATATTGTGCAGTAACTGGCCAGCTTGGCAGTCATCGCGGTAACACTTAGTGTAACGTTTGGCTAGTTTGCGGCAGCTGCACTAGTTGTTAAGTTTTATATATGAATTCAATTGGTTGTGCCAAATATGAAGATATGACAACCTGCGTGTTTTATAAGGGTATATTAGAAAGAAAAGCTTGTTGGCAACAACTTAATAAATTTATATAGATAAAATATAGTTGATCGAAAGAAGCGGTTGAGTCTGGTTGCTTTGGATTCCGGAGGTTGGTATTTGACTAATGTTAGACGGTTTCATTTCAGCTTCCGCGAGGGATAAACCTGGATGGTTTTGTCCGGGAATTAAACATTGGTCCACGTAGATGTACAATACATATATGGATGAGGATTTGAGCGATACGGTGAGGTGAAATTCTACATATTAAGTGGTCAAGAAAGGTAAAAGATAATGAGAATAATAGAGTGGAAGAGAGGAAAAAATACTCATGCCATATTTTTTTGTGAGGTTATGTTTTGATGCCGCAAAAAAAGTACATGGATGAGTAAGCGAAGTTTCTGGAAGTTATTTATAATCTGGGTTTTGGTTTTACAGTCTACCTTTAGGTAATTCAATTACGAAAGAAATCAACTAATGGGCATGCGAAAGAATTCAACAATTGGTTGAATATGTACGAATGAATTCAGAAAATACTGGAATACTTGCGAATGCATTAAATATGGTTGGAAACATACAAAAGAATTCAACAATTGGTTGAATATGTACGAAAGAATTCAGAAAATGGTTGAATTTTGGAAACATAAGAAAGAATTCAACAATTGGTTGAATATGTACAAAAGAACTCAGGAAAGGGTTGAATATTTGCGAATGCATTAAATAAAATTGGAGATGCGAATTGCAATTCAACGGTGGTGAATGTTTGTTATAAAATTCGGCAAATGGTGAATATTTGTTACAGCCTTTAGGAATGGTTGAAGTATGTATATGCGATAGAATTGAGCGAATGGTGAGGATTCGTGATAAAAGCGTATTGAGCGGAATGTTATTGAACTGAGAGCGATGGTTTGAAATTCCGGTTTGAAACTAAAATCAAAGAATGTTGATATATATATACGTTCTTTGCTAAAATGGTGATACGAAGTTTTTCTGTTGAGAGGGCGAAATTCAACCGAGTTAAATGTAGATATGTACGTAGTTGAGTAACGGATGTCTGCAGTCGATACGTAATAGTCGGAGAGGACTATTTGTCATAATAGAGCAACGCAGCGGCATATGGTCGAGACGTAATATTTTGAGCGAGTTGTGTGGCAAAGTTTGCATTCAAAATAAGCGCAATGTTTGCAGCTGATTGCTTTTCTAGGTATAGATAGATATCGAGAATAGCGCAGAAATGCGGAAACTCACTCAAAGCAGAAGGGAATAGAAATGTTGATGTAATGACAGATAGTTTCGGATGGAGAATAATTTGAGACCGGTCAGTTGGTTCATATATTTTAGGTGAAAAGCATTTGAATGGTAAAAGATTTTGTTTGCATTCTTCACAACATAATTTTGTAAAATTGAACGCAAAAGGTAGAATACTGATTTGATTCACTAAGTACTTATAGTAACGAGATATATTTATATAATTTCTGTGTTTTATTTCATATAGCTAAATATGGCTGAGTGGGTTGAGAGTTTAAGCAAATCCATTGCTCGCCTTGAAAAGTATACTCGACAGCCAGAGTTTGGGGATGCAACTACGGAGCAGGTAAAGGTCAGGGCGGCCAAGTTAGAAAAGTGTTATGAGCGGTCCTTAGAAGCGCACCAAAAACAAGTAGAACGTGCACTAATAAAGGCAGAAAAGTGTGATGAAATGGTTGTGGCAGCGCATTCAGCTCTTATAGCCAAGGCGAATGCTCTAACGCCATCCCCAGCTCCAGCTTCAGTGGTACAGCAATCGTTCGCAGTACAAGTGAACGGCCATATCAGCAGCACGATTTGAAAAATACGCGTATTGGTAAGGATGTTCGTCATCATACATGCAAAAATAAGAGAAAATCATTGAAACGAAAGCAGGATGCAGCTGTCAGTCGCTTTCATACTGTAGATACTAGTAATGCTGAAAATTTTGTGGATATAGGCAATAAGCGCACTGAAGAAGAAGAAAAGGTCGAGCGGATTTTTCTAAAAACATATTCTCGGGATATAACAGGAAGATTTACTGTCACAATTCAAATAAAAAATAATATAAGCAATATTGGGGTTCATTTTCGTCATTAGAAAGAAGGCTGAGCCGAGATCCTGATCTAAAGAAAAAACAATACGTTGACTTCATGAGGGAGTATGAGCAATTGGGGTACATGGAACAAGTTACCGCCTCGGCAGCACAGGGTGATATGGTATATTATATCCCTCATTGCTGCGTAACGAAAACGTTAGAGTAGTTTTTGATACCGGCTGCCGGACATATAAGGGGATTTCGCTAAATGATGTCCAGATGTTGAGTGAGAAGCTACAGCGAGATCTAACTAAGATTGTTGAGAGATTTCGAAGACATAAAGTCCGGGTCATAAGCGATATAAAAGTGATGTTTGGGCAGGTTCTCATAAGCAAGGAGCAGTGGAACTTGCAGCGCGTGTTTTGGAAAGTAAATAGCAGTGAACATTTCAAAGAGTATTGCTTGAAGGTTATTACTTATGGCATGATGTCGTCGGATTTCAACGCAGTTCGGGCGGTTATACAGTGTGCGCGGGATGCGGCCGAGGAATTTTCAGGAGCTTCTGAGATAATTCAAAATGATTTGAACTTGAAAACCTTTGTAGCCAATCTTGTTTCTTCGATACAAACAAACCCCGATATAAATAGATGGAGACACATTAAGACAAGCGATAATCAAGCTGACGTTTTAAGTCGTGGTATGAAGCCATCTGAGATTGTACGCAACAAGCTGTGGACACAAGGTCCAGAGTTTTTACAGCAATATATAGTATTTTTGGTGTCAAACATTAAGGAATCATTGCAGATTTCCAGACGTGCTGCAAAAGAGACGGTAGCACTGATAGATGGTTAATAAGTTGGAGAGATATATTGTTGCCTACCTATTTAAATTTATTTCTAAGGCGAGAATACATGTAATTTCGAGAAGAATGAGAAGGGGGAGATAGAACATACAGCACTAAGAAATGAGCGCCGGATCAAGCCGATGAATTTCCTATTGCGGTGAGAGTTTAAATGTTTGACCAACTGATGACAAACAGATTCCGGAAAAGGGCAAAACTGAAGCTTTGAAGCGGATACTAGGTGCATACTTCTCAGATTACGCAGCCGTTCAAAGAATTCAACCCTAATTGAGAATTTGATGCATTAGGAAGTGCAGGATTTTCACTGAGGATTTTTTTTTAGGAAGTGTTCCTCGAATACAAGAGGTATCTTAGTTGATCTTCCTAACGATCATCTGTTTAGAGTTGGATGAAAAAAGGACTACAAATGCTTTAGGATAACATGGAACCCCAGATCAGACCAATTTAACTTCATCGTTCAAAGCATTCCCCTAAAGGATAGTTACACCAAACGTGACGTCTTATCAAACTTTTTGATCCAGCTGGCTGGCTTGCACCTATTGTGGTTTCCGCCAAGATCATAATTCAGTAGATTTGGATAGATGGCCCGCCCAGGGGCAAGCCTTTAAGTTTTCAAACACTTTGCAAGTGGGAATGCTTTGTCGAAAACGACAGAAGTATAGAAAGTATCCGAATTCCGAAGTGGGTGAACTACACTGGTCAAACCCCAATTCAAATTCATGTCTTTTGCGATGCGTCGTTTTAGCACAGTTAGAAGAGTATAGTAACTTAACGTCGAAAAGTACAACTTGTTCAAAGAGCAAAATGGTCAATGGTCGGCTTGCGAATTTGTCGACGCTGTCTTATAAGGAGAAATATCATATTTTCTTGCCATATAGTAGTAAATTTTCAAAGTTGTTAATTACGTTCATACACAGCATATCCCTTCACGGAGGAAATCAGTTGGTGTTACACCTTCTTCGTCAACAGTATTGGATTCCGAAGGTAAAGAATCTAATCAAAACTGTAATTCACAATTGTAAGATATGTGTTAAGCAGAGAAAAGAGGAACATTGCCTGATTATAGCCGCTCTACCTGAAGGGCCAACAGTCCTATCCAGGCCTTTTAAAACTACAGGGATCGATTTCGCTGGCCCTTTCGACATCTGCATTTTTATATGCTTTTCTACAAAGACAATTCATCTTGAAGCGACAATCGACTTATCCACAGAGACCTTTCTTGGTGCATTCGAGAGATTTGTTTCTAGAAGAAGTTGTCCAAAGCAAATATTTTCGGAAAATGGATCGAATTTTGTTGGCACCTTGACAGATTTGAAAAAGGCTTCAAAAAATTAATCATTATGTCGCAGGAATCTTTGTGTGATCTATACAGCCATCAGGATGTGTCTTGGAATTTTAGCCCAGCCGGAGCTCCACATATGGATGGACTATGGAAGGTTGAAGTTAAGAGCTTCAAATTCCAATTTCTTAAGTTAATCGATGGCAGAAATTGAAAGCTTTAACTCAGTAACAGGCTCTCCGGTGGAGTGAAGAGTACTTAAAGGAAATTCATAAACGCTATATGTTTACAAATTTACAAATTTGCTGGCCGATCTAAATTTCCCCCCGTCCGCAGCCGTTGCGTTAATTTTTGGAAGTGATGTCTATCACAAAATTATGAGACAGGAAACCATTTCTTATCAAGATTTCCTAACAGCCCAAAAACCATATTTCGATGAGTCCTTTCAGTCCCATGAGCCTTTTAATGCACATCGACCCCTTCATGGGTATTAGCGTTCAGTATACCTCACACCGAACACGGTTTAATTAAGTTTTTTACAATGTTATTTATAAATATATACATGACTCGAAAGTTATGTTTTACACGCATTAAGCATATTAGAATTAAGATCTGAATTTGTGCATATATACCTATAAATTATATATACAAATCTGTTCTTTGAATTAACATTTTTTTTTTCTTTTGATTTAAATACTCATCTTTGCGATCCCTAAGTATTGCAAGGCTGGCAGTAATGTTGAAGTTAAAATCCTTCAAACGTTGGTAACCCTGATGGTCTTCCTGTACAGCTGCTAGCTACAAAATTGCACTGTGACTGAAAAACTGCCGGTGGTATGTTTTCAAATCCCAGCTTGCGACGCAGAGAAATTTTATGGTCGTTATGAAAAATGGCTCGCGTTTCGGGACATGTTCACAGCGATGTAAATACATTAACCACCCAAAGTTCTCTCGTGCTCAAAAGTTGTACCACCTCCGGTAAAAACTTCAAGGAAAAGCCGGTTATATAATTAACCAGTACACGCTCAGCGATAACAACTTCGACCCCAAAGCCACAAGTTCGCTGCCCAGGTGCAAGAATAAGTGAAGCCTCCATGCAACACACTACTGCTAACTCGACATCTCCCGCTCGATAAGTGCAGTCAAGCTCCAAATCCACGAGCAACCGTGCTGTTCCAAACAGACGCTCACCCAAACATTGCACACAAACAGTGAGGGGGAATTGTTTCAACTCACAGCCTTAATTGACCAAGGCTCAAAAAGGACTTTCATATTTGTAAAAGTTCAAAAACGGAGGAAACTTCGATTGGAACACTCCAGCTTCGAAATCTCTGGCATGAGTGGTCACGTAGTCCAAAACTCATTCAAACCATCAAACATCAAACTCTCTCTATGCATTCAATCACTACTGAGGATTTCGCCTCATATGAGGCTAGTGCCTTGAGGTCTGCTTGGCTGTCGCTCAGAATGACTATTCGTTCATTGCGGTAGCTCCCCCTTTGGTTGACCTCTGCACATTACACGATGGCGTACAACTCCGCTTGAAGATGCTTGGAGCAAATTTCCTTATTACAATACGAAGTACTGTACTTTATTTCAAACCCTATTACCTTTGGATGTGAACTGCTCCAGTACATCGCTCACACTTTTCTTATGCTCCAGTTGTCAAGCCATCTTTTCAACTACGGAAATTTCCGAAAGAGGTTGGAAAACGGTCGACACGACACCATTTTTAAATTTTTCGTTTTTTAGCGTAATCTAAGTTAATAGAAGTAAGTATTACAGAAGGAAGTGTACTGCGATGAGAAGATATATTGCGCCACCATACTTTTAACAATAAGGAATTGAATAGCCGTTTTTAATTGCAACATAAACTTTGTAACTTACCCATTTTATATTGGAAATCATTTTCGATGTCGTCGCTAATGAAATGTTTTCCGCAGATTACACTAGCTTAGGTGCTGAACTTTTTTGGTCTGCGGAAGAATCGCACCCACTTTTGTACCAAATCATAGTCAGAAGGAAAGATAAAAAAGCTGGTGGTAGATCCTTTTACGTGGACGCTATCACAATTTGCAACCACACACCTAATATTTTGTGTATTTTGTTTATTAAAATCACTTTGAAAAATGGTAAACAATCAAGTAGAAATGTCGCAGAAAGGAAAGGATGATATATTGCATATTTTTATTACGTCGGATGTGTGGATGCTGTTAAATCGACAAAGAAAGGACTAGCAGTCCGCGTATTGCGCAATCTTGAACTCTATAATTCTTGCTTTTACGTGGGGATGCATTACACATGTTCAATTAGCTTCGATTGTATAGAATTGATTCAACAGCAACTATAGCCAAAGAATTTGATGAATTACCGTAATCATCAATAACATTCTGCAAATTTACCAAAATGTGTTCGGGTTCGTCAGAAAGGCCTATAGTTTGGTAAAAATTTACATTGGGAGCCCCTCTCTTATCGCATTCAAGCGGTAAGGCTGCCTTACTTATCATTCAACTACGCTTTTTCTGGCCAGGAATGAAACGTCACATTGCTATCTGGGATCGCCACTTCATTGACTGTCAATATACAAAAGTTAGTCGACAAGTTAAGAAAGTACCGAACATGATGCAACCCCCAGATGGTCGCTTCGAGCACGTCCACGTCGATATAGGGCCCGTTTTATTGTACCCGAGTTGCAACAGAACGCTCCAGCTTGGATAAAACTTCCTTTAGTTGCAAAAGCAACCCTGTTGTGATCTTTCATGAAAGATGCGCTAGGTTTAGTGTTATTTAAGAACGGAAACTAGCTGTGCAAACAAATTTTAGGTTGACGTAATTATATATTTAAAGATACTATACAAATTAAAAAAACTGAAATTTCCCATGTATTTTCTTCCGGCTCATTCACAATAGCACTTCCCAACACTACATCTCAGGTTGGATATCATTTTACCGAGTTGGCTCAACTCGCATATTTTTACGAGATGGTGTTGTTGCTTTACATGTAATTCGTTATCCTACCTAGTGTTCTTTTGCAACTACATAGGTTTCAAAGAAATGGACGGATTTCTTCCACAAAGACAAGGATAAAGGTTTTGTGTAACTCTAATTGATCGTTTTCCCAAGTGGGCGGAAGCTTTCCCTATAAAGGACCAAACGGCATACGATGGCAAGGAACTTGTTTCTTTCCCCTGCTAAGTCATCTGCGACCCTATTTAACACCTGGACGAAGGAGGTCAGGATGCAATTAAACATACATGTGAATGGTACACATGTATCAACAGTAAACCACCCAAAAATCTTGGGTGTTGCGTTTGACAGCCTGGCCTCTTTATCTGTGCACACAACCGCAACCGTCAACAAAGTACAGAGCCACAACAAAGTCCTCAAGTCGTTAGCCGGCAGCACTTGGGGCAAAGACAAAGAAACGTTGTTGGCAACATACAAGACATTTGGCCAAGTAGGACCCAGTAGGATGAGACTGCAGGCTAACCAGAACGTAACACTCCGGACGGCAACAGGATGCCTTCTGATGTCAATACCCATTTAGAAATTGGTTTTGAGTCTTGGATAGGGCGGGACAGTGGCAGAGGTAGTGTTCGATGCTCTCCCCTTCTTCTTCGTCCCTGCTGCAGCAGAAATAATTTGTTAAGCATCCCAATCTTTTCCCGTGTGTGCCCATAAGGCAGTGTCCGGTTATTACCCTAAACATTAGCCTGAGAGAAGGTCGATCCAGGCGAATCAGCGCTTTGGATCGGTTTACGTCAACCTTTAGCCAAATTTGCCTGGTAATCCGACAGATGGGTTCCATGACCCACCTGATATTCACTTCCTCGATGAGTTTTGGCTTTAAACTATGTTTGCAGGAGGTTAGAAACATGCCCGCTTCTAGAGTAGCATTTATCAGAGGTAATTCTGCCCCTTTCCTTGCCAACTCGTCTGCCGCGCAATTGCCGGGAATGTCACTATGTCCAGGGACCCATGTCCCAGTCACGGAACTCTTAGACGTAAGCAGATTGAAAGAATGTCTGCATTTTATGGCAAATTTGGACGGTGTTTGTGAGAATTAAGAAATTTAATAGCCGCTTGACTGTCTGAGTATATAGTGACAGGTCTGTCTGTAGGAGCAGACACTGTCAGACACCGGGCAGCCTTCATTATGGCATTTATCTCTGCCTGATAAACGCTACAGTGGTCCGGCGAACGAATGCTGAGGTCTAGCGCTAATTCGTTGGAGTGAATCCCGAAGCCCACTCTTTCGTTGAAAATGGAACTATCTGTAAAGACAGCCGTCGACTCTTGGTCTAGGTCTATGGCATCTTCCTATTCGTTCCTATCTGGGATTCTTATGGAGAACTTGTTGTCCATTCGGAGTAGAGGAGTAGTGTAATTTATCTTCCTTAGTGCATTCGGAAGAGCTTCCAGGATCTTTGCATGCCCATACTTAAGCTCTTTCCATGGCTGTACCACGTAGAACCTAGCGGCAATACAACCAGCCAGAAATTTACCATATAGATCCACCGATGGATAATTTAAAATTACTTCCAGGGATTAGTAGGTGTAGACGGTAGCGCTCCCGTGAAAAGCGTGAAAGCCGTACGCTGTACTCGCTCCATCTTGGCTTTTGACAAAGTTTTGCTTAACGTTGGCTACTAGACGCTAATTCCGTAGAAGAGAATAGGTCTTATCACTGATATGTACATCCAGTGTACTATGTGTGCTTTCATTTCCCATTTTTTTCCTATAGATGCTTTGCGATGATGGTCTTCCTAGAGCGGTCTTCGGTGTTCCGCTTCCATTCGAGCTTCCTATCTAGAATAACTCCAAGGTAGTTGACCCAGGTTGAAAGAGTGAGTTCAACCCTTTTTAATGAGGGTGGTTTGAAAGGAGACATTTTATATTGCCTCGTGAAGAGTACCATCTTCGTCTTTGCGGGATTAACGCTAAGCCGGCTTTCTTTCGACCAGATGTTTACTTGGCTGAGGGCATATTGTAGTAGCTCACTCAGAACCTGCAGATTTTTACCCGTTGGTTCGATTGCTATGTTGTAGACGTACGCTTCGATTTGGCAACCAGAGCCCTTTAGTTTCCACAATAGGGCGTCAACGGTTAGATTCCATAACAGAGGGAAGAGAACGCCACCTTTGGGTGCCTCTGGTCACATGTTTAGTAATGGGCCCATACCCTAACTCAGAAAGAATAGTTCCCTGTTTCAGAAGGAGCCCAACAAAGCCTACCACCCCTCGTGCACCCGCACTGTAAGGAGTGATCTGACCACTGAATCCGGGTGAACATTATTAAAGGCTCCTTCTATATCTAGACAAACTCCCACCGTGTATTCCTTGAAATCCACTTCCTTTTCAATCGTTGAAACGACGTCGAATATGCATGCTGATTGGGAGAGAGGTTACCGTTTTTTATATTCCGCCGAATGTATTCATCTAAGAGCCTCTTTAGAGTTTTAAGAAGAAACGAGGTAAGGCTTATGAGCTTAAAATCCTTCGGTTTAACATGAGCAGTCCTGCCTCCATTTGGTAGGAAGGCCACCCTCGCCCTAGTTCACTCGTGTGGGACATGAGTTAGGGTATGACAAGCTGTAAAAATCTGTGAGAGCAGCGGGTATATTAAATCCTTAGCTGCCTGCAATTGGGCGGGAAAGATTTCGTCCAGCCCCGGAGATTTATAGAGTAGGTTTATGGTCTGCCGGAGTGTTAGAGAAGTCATCCGAACACCTCGGGAAATGGGTGCTCATGAGTATCTCCAGCATTTCGGTACAAGATGATGTCCAGTCACCTTTAGGCTTCTGGATAGAGCTAATATTTGAGGCATTTTTCATAGCCTCTTAGCCTCTTAGCCTCTCGCTGAGCCTTCTTTATGGCCTTCTTGGAGATTTTGAGTGTGCATCCTTGTATGGTTGCCTGCTCTTTCAGATTGGTTGAAAAGCATCCTGCTATTTGTCCTCCGGGCTAAAATCTCAGGTTCCCCCAATGAGGTTTCTTCTCCCCCATCGGGATGGGACCGGGAGGCTTCTACAATTCGCCTCCTTAACAGCCTCTTGTAGTATATTCCGCAGAAAAAAGTGGCTGTCGTGGGCTATCTATGCTATCGCCAGCCAGATGGTGCTCTCACTCAGTCTGACGATGTCCTCGCCGCTATATTGAAAAAGTAGAACATAAAAAAAAGTTTTTTTATGAGAACGCCTGCTCTGATCCTACCTGTTACTGGGGCTTTTACCACCTGATAGGCATCACAGTTCGGTCCACAACTAGTTTCTAACGACCCAAGGTTCCTAGACTAAAATGATGTCCTCAGCTTTTTCGCCGCAGATTAATTTGAAGGATCTGCACCATTTTCAGAGTGGGCTTCATCCATTGCCGCTACCCTTTCTCCTTCTGAGGCTGCTCTGACAGTTATGTCATTACCTGCCTCTTTCGGTTCGGACAGCAGAGGAGTAGCTCCAGCTGCCTCGTGAATCCCGCGTCACTCTGGCTGAACTACGACCTGCATATTGTAGCAGGTTTAACTTCTACCTTTCCAGAATCAACCCAGACGTACTTAAGTCTGTTCGGCATGTGATAACTTCCCGCACGATACCACCTACCTTTTCACTTGCCCTTTAAAACCGACTCATCTAACACCCCTTTCCCCCTTTTTAGATGAGCTCGATGATAACGACCATGGTTGAACCGATCTTGCAGGGTCTGAGCAACCATTACATCAACAACAACAATTGCTAGAACATTTTATATTGCATATGCAGGTTCACATCAGACCAAAGTTCGCATGGGTATTGTTCAGTGCACTTCTTAAATTTTTCAGAGAGGAACGCTTGCGCACTACGGCGTGCTATCCTCCAGGTTCAACTGGATTATCGATAGATATATATTTGAGGTTCGCACTTCGACCTTTAAATATCCATTGTGCCCTCTGCTCTATACAGTACCTCGTCTAATCCCAACTCCGTAAGGAAGTCTAATATGATAGTTGGTGGCAACGAGCGTACATATTCTTTACAGGATTTTCCCGCTAGACGTCTGCACACCATTATTGCTTTGGTTGCCTTGGATGCTGTTGCATCGACATATTCCCTCCAGAGTAACCTGGAGTCCATGGTAAGACCACGGTACCTCACCTTGCTCACCATGCCGGCTTCGATCCCTGCCAGGAAGACAGTTCTTATCCCTAGTAGTTTCCTTTTTTGCTGGATGGTACGATGGCCGTCTTGTGAGGGTTAATATTGAGCTCCACCTCTTCGTACCATGCCTTTGTAAGATTTAGCGCTCTTTGTATGATATCACATAATGTGCTCTCGTATTTCTTTTGCTATAATGACAATGTCATCCGCGTATCCCTGGCAGCGAATTCCGTTGTCAGTTAGCAGCTGTAGAAACTCATCCACTACCAGGCTCCACAGAGGAGAAATTAATCCCCCTTGTGGGATTCCTTACTGGGTTTCAGCAGCCCAACGTTGTCCGCCACAGTTGTTTTTGATATTCTGTTCTTAAGTAGTACCTCCATCCAATTGCATGCGTTAGCGCTTGGCATACCCCTGTATGCGAGGCGTTGTTGAAGGCTCCCTCTATGTCCAGAAAGACACATATATCGGTCTCTTCGAAGTCGAAAGCACTCTGTATCTCGGTCGTCAGTTGGCACAGAGCGGTATCCGTAGATCGTCCTGCCCTGTACGCATGCTGACTGGTGAAGTGGTTTCCTTCACAGAGTTTTTGACCTTATCTCATTATCAATAATCTTCTCCATTATTTTGAGTACAAAGGAGGTTAAACTGATTGGTCTTAAGGACTTCGCTAGCGAGACTTTTTCCTACCTTAGGTATAAAAATTTTTATACCGTTCAACCGAACTCATGGCCCAACTCACTGAATGTTCGGTAAATATACATTTAGCCACCACCCAGTCCGCTTGCGGTGGTCTCAATTCCCGTGTCCAAGTGTCCGTTCCATGCCAGCGCCCTTTCTTCTCCCCTAGCGGTATAAGTACCATCCGGTAGTTTAATGGCGAGTTTAGTCTCTATTGCCTCTTTTGCTAGAGCTCAGTGAAGTCTTGGTGCAACTGGAGTGGAAGTAATGCCCTCGCAGAAGCTTCTAAAGCTGTCTTTTTTTAGTTTCCTTATCTCCTTACTGCACTTCGGTAGATTTGCGCGTATTCCTCCCAGCATCCGGTGCGTTTGGCTTTGTTGAATAGCTTACCATTTCGAAATCAGATTATCCGCCAGTTTATTGCTGAGAGCAATGTCATGCACCTATTTTCTGGTTCTGGTGACAAACGTCTGTGTATTCCTGACGTTACATATGTATGTCCAGATCATTACTTAGTATGTATTCTAGTAAAGACTCACCCCTCTTTTTGGTGTCTGTGCTACCCCACTCTTTGCTATGCGCACTTGCGTCGCATACGAATATTTACGAACTTGAGTGTGATCCCAAAGATTTTCTTCCAGAATCTAAAGTCAATACAGTTATATAAGAAATCTATTGAAAAGTATGTTTTCAAACGATTCAGAACGTTAAAAAAATGATATGTTTATAATAAATGTTATTAAAAAGTAGGAAAAAATTTGTTGTTATTAGTGTCAATTTTTTCCATAAAGTTTATAGTCAGTTTAACATATCCTGAAAATTTGAAATGATTCGATCAAATAGTTTTTGCGTAATTAATGTAGAAAAAATTTACGGGTTTTTTGGTATCAAAAAAAAAAAAAAAAATAAACAAATTTTTGGAAAAACCCGTAAACCCTTATAAGGATGCTTAAGACTACCCATTACAATAAATAATAACGACTATCTTGGCATTGTGAATAATCGGGAGACCTCTTGACAAATTTCCACTCATATACAACAATAACCACACGTACATACCTATTTGTGCTAAGCGGTATTTGCTTAAGAGACAATGTGGTGCACATATAGCGAAACAAAGTTTTCTAAGAAAAAATAAAACCGCTTAATTTTGCCAACATTTCTTGGCATTTAGTGAACTGTTTGTCTGGTGAAGCTCTGGGGACGGTACAAAAATTACCCGAAGGCTTTGGCTAGTCATAAAAAAGTTTACGACAACAAATCCCTAATATTTTTTAGCACAATTTCTAAACTTTTCGAACTACCAAATATCCCGAAGCCATCTGACCTCGTGATCTTGCGCACGATGATAGAGACAGTGCGAGCTGTTTATGACTCATTGCTGTCATTTGGGTGACGAGAAAAATATCAGAAACGCAATCATATTCCACCTGGTTATGTCGAAGTTTGACCCCATTACTCGGTCCGCTAGCGCTAATTCACAAAAAAGCGAACCTATGGAATGCACAAAATCTGCCTTAGAAACTTCCAACAAACAGCCGGTGTGTCCACGCTGTAAGTCTAAGGATCACTATATCCCCGCGTGTCCTATTTTCAAAACTCTCTCTGCACAGAAGAGATGTGAGTTTGCGAAATCTGTTCCCTTATATGTATATAAATTGCTTGGGAAAGGGGCACACTGTTTTAAAGTGCAGAGCGGATAGGTGTCGTGTATGCAATTGGTCGCATTACACGTTGCTACACCAGTATCCGTTTTCTTTCGAAACAGCACTGCAACCTTCGACCTCGTATGCCATGCACACAACGAGTGCCCCAGAGCGCCTTATGGTCAACATAAAAAGCAGTTTTGGAGAGGACCTGCCTGCACGAGCCCTATTGGATTCAGGATCTCAGGTGAACTTTATGACCGAGGATTTGGCGCATAAATTAAGGATCGTCATCAAAACACTTCGTTAAACGTCATTGGCATCGAAAATGCGAATAAGAAGGTAAGGACGAAATTAAACGCGTTTGTGAAATCGCGGGTTAATAATCATGAATTTTCGCCAGTATTTTGGGTAATAACAAAAAACATAATTTTGGCGGATCCAGAATTTTGTAAATCCCAAGAATAAATATTCTGGGTCCAAATCACCCAAGCCTACAAAAAACCAATGTCCTCCTCCTACAGTTAGTAGCACACTATGCCAAACTGAAGATAAGTTATCATCAATAGATGCCGTTACCCAAAGATTCTGGGCGCTGGAAGAATCACCTTCAGAGGCATGCTCCACAAAACTCACCCCTGAACAAAAAAGTTGTGAGAACAATTTCGTTGAAAATACTCAAGCCTTCAGGAAGGCTTCAAGTTAGAATGCCTTTTAATACTGACTGTAAATTGCTCGGCTCTTCTTATGAAAATGCAGCTCGGCGGTTACGAGTTGTCTTTGACGCGTAGAGTCGGACTTCATCTCAAATTGTGTTGAATGAAATATTGATGGTCAGGCCGACTATTCAAGAATAGCTGTATTCTATGCTTCTTCGTTTTCGTAGGGTCCACACTAACGGCATACATTACTATAATGTACCGCCAAATACTCATGCACGAAGAAGACCGAAATTTTTAGCTTGCAGTGTGGAGACAGCACCCCTCTGAGCAACATAAAATTTTTCACCTCAACACCGCAACACACGACACTGCGCCTGCTCCATTTCTCACGACACCGTGTTTACAAATGCTCAGCGATGCTAATACAAATACGTATCCATTCGGTTCAAAGGCTATAAAATGAGACTTTTACGTTGACGACCTACTTACAGGTTATTAAAAGTGAGGTAATTACAATAATTTATTAATTATAATTATAACTTACAATTATTAAAAGTGAGGTAATTAAAATACTAGACATTATTTAAATTTACCAAGTGGTTTTCCAACCATCCGTAATTTTTTGAAAGTGAGAGTTCTGAAAAGTCATTAAGTTTCAATGACACAGATTCCACAAAAACACATGACATCCACTGGATGCCGAAAGAGGGTTTGTTTCGATTCATATTGGACGATAGCTTCACAGATTTACGAGCTACGCAGACAAGCTGCAGTAAGCTTTTACAGAGTCGAGTGCAAGCTGCCAAATAAAAATCCAAGAGTTTACTGACAATGTCACTTGGCGTATGACCCAACGAATCAAAATCCTGAGGATCAAGTGTCTCGGGGTTGTAACGTAGACGAATTAAATAATTCAATCTGGTTTAGCGGTCCACAGTTCATCCTAGAAGACTCCGCGCTATGGCCTACAAATTCCCACTTCCAACTCTCTCCAGAGAACGAAGCGGTAGAGAAGTGGAAGAATGCTGCAGTTTTAGCTGCTCAAATAAATGAGCGCAGCTCTATCATAGACTGATTGGAAGGTTCTCTTCGCACAGCTTTGAATTGTCGCACTGTCGGCAGAAAAGTTAAACTTGAGTTTCTTCAAAATTGTTCAGATGATTCAACATACAGAATTCAGCGAAGAAATTCTGAAAGTCACAAAAGGTGTCCCCCTACCTGCCAGCTTGCAAAAGCTCAATCCCTTTTTGCACGACTACTTGGAACTTTCTCTTTCGTTTAAGTTACTTCGAGTAGGAGGCCTCTTATACAAGGCCTCTTATTAATTTGTAAAATTATTAAAGACTTTTTTCAAGTTATTAAAAGCTACAAAAGAACAAATAATAGATGTTGCTTTTTCAGACCAAACAAAAAATTAGTTATAACGTATTTTACTCAAAATTTTGTGTCCATTTATTAAAATTAAATTAGCCAAGAAATTTTCACAAATATGCTAAGCATTTCGGAGCTATGAAGGTTTTGGTCAATAGTTTTTTGAAGTAAATCTTTTTGAGCGGCATCAGAGTGATTTTTCTCCGTCGCGTCACAAAGTCGCAACACGAAGTTTCGCAGCGACGCTTTTATGAGATAAACAAACATACGTATCGCTGTTCATAAGTACGAGTATATGTGTATTTCCGAACCACTTCAAGACAATTTTGTGACAAGTTATATTGGGATAATTTCGTGATTATCTAAAGACCACTTCGGGGCTAGTTCGCGTTTACTTCGGGACTAGTTATTTTGGACCATTCGGGACCATTTCAGGCCTATTTCTGGTCTATTTCAGGATCATTTCGGGACTAGCTGTGGGCACATTCCGCGACTAAACACATTCTTTTAAAAAAGAAGTTGCATTATCAGATAACCATTGTGAATGCGTTACTTTCAGTTCATCCAATTGTCGTTTGCGTTTCGGTAAATTTTTTGCTTTGCCATTACATTAAAGAGATAGTTCTGCACTACTAAATTAAATAAAAACAACTTGATACGTAAACACGACATATGTACATATTAATTCACTATTTTAAACATACGTTTACTCTTCTTATTCATATAAAGGGTGGTTAAATTTTAAGGGCCGATGTTGAATGTGAACCACACCTAAACGTCAAGTTTTTTTCTGCATTTCATTCGACATTTCTCAATTACAGACTAACTCAATTTGAACATGGAAAGATACACAATCGAGTAACGTGTTAAAGTTATTCAGGCTTATTATGAAAATGGGCGTTCAAATCAAATTGCATATCGCCTCACCTCACCGCACCTCAGTGGATTCGTCAATAAGCAGAATTGCCGCATTTGGGCGAATGATAATCCAAGAGTGATTGTCGAAAAACCAATGCACCCACAAAGAGTGACTGTTTGGTGCGGTTTATGGGCTGGCGGCATCATCGGGCCGTTTTTTTTTCAAACTGAGGCCGGTCAGGTAGTTACTGTGAATGGTATTGGCTATCGTGAGATGATAACGAACTTTTTATGGCCCGAATTGGAACATATGGATGTCGACGATACCTATGTGGTACCAACAGGATGATGCCACTTGCCACATCGCCAAGGAAACAATGGCTCTTTTGCGCGACAACTTCAATGGCCGTGTTATCTCACGTGGTGGCGATGTCAATTGGCCACCAAGATCATATAATTTGACACCCTTGGACTACTTTCTTTGGGGTTATTTGAAAGAAAAGGTGTACGTCGATAAACCAGCAACAATTCAAGAGCTAAAGGATGAGATAATTCGGCACATTAACGGCATAGAACCTAAATTATGCCTCAGCGTCATCGAAAATTTGGACCATCGGATGGAGGTGTGCCGTCGAGGTCGCAGCGGACATTTGGCCGATATTTTATTCCATACATAATTGAACTACACCATATTATCATAATAAAATGAAATTACAATAATTTGCAAAATAATTTGCGTTTTATTCAAAATCAACATCGGCCCTTAAAATTTAACCACCCTTTATATTTTCGTTGTTTTTTGTTTAAATATCACAGCTGTTTACAGGTTTTCAAAAATGTCTAATAATTTTGCTCCAATTTTGACAAAATAACAGTTGATCATAAATATGACTTTAAAAGAGCACAGGGTTGCAACTTCAAATCTGTTATTTATGAATCTTCTTAATTAAGATCTTAGTTAAGATATGTTTTCAATAAAATTGTCTAATATAAATAATATCTTGCAAAAAAAAATTCGAACTCATACCAAAAAAGAAATCAACTTTCGGCCATTGTGCAGTCTGAACATTTTTTTAAGAAGTATTTTGTTCTTAAAATACCAGAGTGTGCTGGAATTTATAATTTATTCCTAATTTTTGTTTTATTTAAATTGATTTGGGAAAATATTTTTTCTACATTTGCGATAGCAACTGAAACGCAAGGGACAGCTGAAATCAATTTTGTTTCAAAAATTTACTCCCAAAGTTTTCAGTATTACTGTCAGAAGTTAATTCTGTACCTTACTTAATTACTTAACTAGCGGGACGAAGGAGGTCAGGATGCATTTAAACATACATGTGGATGGTACACATGTATCAACAGTAAACCACCCAAAAATCTTGGGTATTGCATTTGACAGCCTGGCCTCTTTATCTGCGCACACAACCGCAATCGTTAACAAAGTACAGAGCCGCAACAAAGTCCTCAAGTCGTTAGCCGGCAGCACTTGGGGCAAAGATAATGAAACGTTGTTGGCAACATGCAAGGCGATTGGCCAAGTAGGACCCAGTAGGATGAGACTGCAGGCTAACCAGAACGCAGCACTCCGGACGGCAACGCGATGCCTTCTGATGCCACCAGTAGTACTTCTGCACCATGAGACTTCACAGCATCCAGTTAGGGAGCACAACCTTATGCTCCCCAAGGACTTCTTCGTCGGTCGCCACCGTAGTGGCCACCCAAACGGGTACCTGCTTGACGAAGATCCACTCCGAGACACGTCAGAGGGCATCTTCTTGATATGTCCGACGAGATCCAGTTTCTCACCACCAACCAACTGGACTCTGCTGCCTACCAGGTAGTCTTAAACGACATTCACCTAGAGACAATTAGCACCTTCGTCAACTCTCGCTCTGTGAACGCCGTGTCCTCGTGGTCAAACCACCACTCATAGCAGAGGGAGCTCCAGCTGCCTAGTGAATCCCGCGTTACTCTAGCTCAACTACGATCTGAATATTGTGGCAGGTTAAACTCCTACTTGTCCAGAATTAACCCAGAAATACTTAGTGTATGTCCAGAATGTGATAACTTCCTGCACGATACCACCCACCTTTTCACTTGCCCTTTAAAACCGAATCATCTAACACCCCTTTCCCTTTGGTCCGACTCTGACGAAACTGCGCGTTTCATGGGCTTCCCCTAGATGAGTTTGATGATAACGACCATGGTTGAACAGATCTTTCAGGGTCTGAGTTACAACAACAACATTGGGTGTCCACTGCGGGCGCTACCACCAGCACATGTGCCGATGGACCCAATTCGCTGTTGCGACAAATGGCAACTTGTTTTCTGTCTCAAGGAACAGTTTTGGCGACAGTGGTCCAAGGATTACCTGACTTGTCTTCAAGAGCGGAACAATGGGGTACATCCACAGCGCAACTTCCAGCCCAACTACCTCGTTTTGGTGCAGGAGGAGAACCTTCCGACGCAGCAGTGGGTGCTCGGTCGCGTCGCCGCAATCGTCCCAGTGCAAGACGGCAAGGAGCGGGTTGCAGACATTGCAACCAAGGCGGGCGTAATTAAACGTCCAATCCACAGGCTTGCTTTGCTATCCATTGAAGAATCATGATCCTGTCAAGGTGGCCGGTCTTACGTCATTATTGACGATTAACTATATTTTATATACATATTTTAAATCTAAAAACAATATAATAAAATGAAATTAAAATTTGAATTTAAAAAAACGTACAATGTTTCTAAAATAACACCTACTACAAATGCATGAAGTACACAATTATGCATATCTACTTACCACTACATACACTATACATACTTACTATTTGTATACTTCATATACACACTTCATATATATACTCTATACTTACCATACCTTATTCTTACCATCTTTTTGCATCTATACTTACGGTTTTATACATATACTTATATACATACAAACAACTTCTTCTCCTTTTGTTCAAAAACCACTGTGGGAACTAAGCAGTTAGTTTATGTTTTAGGCTAAATAAACAGAAATTAGGGCTTGTTGTTGATATCGCGCACTCCCAAAAATCTCATAAATTGTTTCTTTACTCGTAAAACTATTGAGAATTTTTCAGAAGGCACGCATCCATATGAAATAATATCAAACGGCAAATATTTGTTTTTCTACTTGCCATATCATGCGGTCGTCAAACCAAATAAGGTGACCACCAAAGTTCGCGTGGTGTTCAACGCCCCTGAACTCTCTGAATAACGTGCTGCACGCTGGGACTACACTCCAACTAGATTCCATGCTGCTTATTCTGCAGTGGCGCACGTACAAATTTGTGTTCAATGGAGTGAATCCTATTTCGCCAATTGGCTGACCCTCCGGTCACCGATTATAACCTTAAAACCGTCATATTCGGTGTTAATTGTGCACCATATCTGCCTATCCGTACCCCACAACAATTACATAATACTTAAAACCGAAACTTATGTGGACGACATATTCTCAGAAAGTAATGACATTGAAAATGCCACTGAATCGCTTTTTCAAGTGATCAAAGCACTGAAGTTAGCTGGATTCATTGTAAAAAAGGAAACCACCCTTCCATATTAGGAAAATATCCAAAGGAGGATCTTCTCGACTCCAAATTTTTGAAATTTGAAACTGCATCCACAAAACAAAATCCTTGGCATCCGATGGAACGTACTCACCGACAAATTTTCGTACACCGCCAAAAAACGACAAATTTTGTATTCTGTTGCACGACTTTTTGACCCGGCAGGACTGCTCTCGCTAGTGATGATTCAAGCGAAGATTCTACTTCAAGAACTGTATGTTGATGGCATTGATTGGGATGAATGCGCCAAGCCCATATTCTTCGACGGGTTAACTTCGCTCCGGGGCATGCAACACAATCTTATAGTCTGATTCGGAGATTGTGTTAGCTTGGCTGGAGAAGCCAATTTGCATATTGATGACGTTAACAGCCCAGCGGACCTTGACACCCGCAATTGCAGGCCGCTTGAAATCAAAGGGTTGCAGTGCATCTTCTCAATGCCCGCAAGAAGACAGCAACCGTATCCAGTCGACTTCTAACACCTGACGAATTCCATCAGGCGAAAACGCGTATTATCGATGCAGCGCAGACAAGCCATTTTCCGAGCGAAAAGAGCGCGCTGTATGATAAAAGGGACTACAGAGCTGCTGGATGTGCTAATAGCCACATCCCTACAAAGGGGTAAGATGTTTAATCCACCGCCGTTTAACAAAATGCAGCAGCCGAGCGCGCACGGCCGTCCCAGCCAAGGCGAAACAACCGCCTGAGGAGAGGTGGTAGTCCACTTCAACTACAGTAGTTCAGCTAAAAATGTAAGACACCGCGATCGCGCCTACATCTACTGCGTTTGTGAAATTTAATTTATTAAACACATAAACTAGCAATAATTGTATGAGTTCCAGAAGAAAAACTAGAGTGTTTAGAGTAAGTATCGAAATGTAAAAGCTGAGTGCGAACGGACCGAGTGTAAAAGATTCAGCCAGGAAAGTGGAAAAACGCATTGCGGTTTACAAAAACAAATGAGAGAAAATGGTGGCATAGGTGTACACAGGTGACTAAAATATTCCGATAGGACAATACAGCAACCAACAAATTTGAGAATGCGTTTACCTACTTGTGCCTTAAAAATGCCATTACTTCATTTTAGGAGATTATAATAACAATTGCATTGACAGATACGTTAGAACCACCCATGAAGACAACATAAATTAAAACCCGAAACCAACCACTTCCACAAGATGTCGTAAATTAGTTACTTACAATAGACCCGCATTCCAGAGAATCGAATAACGCATTCATATTCCGTTATTTGATCACTAATCATAAACTGGCTACATTAAGTTGACCCACATCAATAATCAACTTAAGAAAGTCAATACTGCACATGTTGCCCGAATTATGACCACCCATCATAAATTCGGCCGCATCAACAAACGCATAGCAAGACGACAATGCTAAGTGGCACACAGCTATGTAGAACGGAAATCAGCAAACAATCGACTCAGCCGAACTGCACTTGTAAAACCAAGTACATGATCCACTCAACAAACAAACATGTGGGGCACAGACGAAGTCAGCACAACTGTGACCGAAATTAATGTTGTAAACATTACCAGTACAACAACACATGGGAACCACCCGCTAAATTCAGCGTCAGCACGCGATCGCAGCGAAGCAGCATGAATTTACCACACAGCAGAAATACAGACGCTACGCAGCAAAATGCAGTTGCAGCGCAGGCATAGCTAAGTATAAATATTAAGATTATTGTAACTTAGTCTTTAGATTCATTTCTCATTTCCAATAAACGCGGTCTTGCTGTTCTAGCTAGCACCCGCAACTAACAATAAAACTTTCGTTTTATTAACTGGCGCCCGAGCAAAAGTCTCGAGTCACGCGTAAAATATCCTGAAAACGCAAAGTAAGGATTCGCCCACCCGAGCAAAAGTCTCGAGTCACGCGTAAAATATCCTGAAAACGCAAAGTAAGGATTCACGCACCCGAGCAAAAGTCTCGAGCCTCGCGAAATTTTAAGTCCTGAAAAATAAAAAGTAAGGACTCGCGCGCGCCCGAGTGCAATAAAACAGCCTGAAAACTAAAAAGTAAGGCAACGCGAAATAAAATCCTGAAAATTAAAAAGTAAGGATACGCGGTATTAAAAAAGTTAAGTGAAATATCGGAAAAAAACCTGAAAATAAAAAAGTAAGGTATCGCGATAAAAACCCCCGCGAAAACCTGAAAGCGACAAGTAAGGTACGTGTTAAGCGGCAAAAAAATAGTTTCGCAACGAAATAAGTGCGTGTTAAAAAATAATAACAACACGATTATAGTGATAGGCCCCCTAGTAGCCTAGGCGAAATGGCGGTATCGTTCGTATACCAGCCTACGCTATAAAAACTGACAAAATAAATAAACACTATAAAAACTGGCAAAATAAAAGTGCGGAATAGTGAAATGAAAGACAGCAAACATTTTACATATTTACCAAAAAACAATTTTATGAAGAGCGAAAAAACGTTAAAAACATTGAGAGTGAACAGCCTTTATTATAAATAAAGAACATTAAAAGTATCTCTTGCGGAAAAAGTCATAAAACTATGGAAAACAACAAGAAAAACAAATAAATAAATAACATTCAAAATAAAAGTGCAAAGGAGTGCCTAAAAACAATTAAAATATAAACATTAAAAATATTGCAGTGCTAAACAAAGAAGCACTAAAGTGCAATAAAATCAACAAGGCCGAAAACAACTACCTCAATCAACTACGCCACCATCTTCAACGGCGCAGCTTCAACATACCCGTAGCAGCCAACACCAGCAGTAGCAGCATATAGTAAGACATAAATTAAGTTATATTTTCTTAATCATTAAAACTTTGTACCATAAAATGCCTATTCCCACTAACAGTACGGACGCATTACCAGTCGACTTCGACTATTACGGGTTAGATAAGATTGTAGAACAGGTAGATTTAGACATTGAACTGAAAAAACAGGAACCCTTCATAATTACAAGTACTAGTAACGAGGAAAAAGCTAGGATCATGCAATTAATTTTCAATATAATAGGTGAGGACAAAGTAGCCATTTTTAAGAACTATGACAACAGAGACAATGTTGCAGAAGAAACGGTACGATTAATGCAGGCCTCTAATAAAACTTTTATTGGGAAACATTAAAAAAAAATATATATATATATATATAATAATATAAAGAACCTCCAGAAAAATAATATGTATAAAAATAACTAAAGGCTTGTGGAGCCAGTAAATTAATAAACTAAGAGCTGCGATTCACCACCGAAAGGGGGACCCTCCAGTTCTATAAATAAAGCTTAACTTTGCGATTCCCACGGGACCCTCCAAGGTAAAAAAGCTCCCTTTCACAGAAGGGGTCACATTGAAAATATATATAAAAAAAATATATATACAGGGCCGTACAGGTCAATACCACAAATATAAAAAATAAAAATAAATTGTGTTCGAAAAAAATTGTTTAATAAAGTATTATAAATTTATTTGAAAAATAAACTTTTTATTAAAAAGGAATATATATACGTTGATAAAGGTCTTAAGTATTGAATCAGGATGCTTCCCTTCCTCAAGCGCCAAATAACGCGCAATTAAGCATGAGTGATTTAACGAATTTAATTTCCAAAATTGCAGCTAGCGTTCTAAGGCAGCAAGGACCACAAGTGGTACAGACCATCTTAAATCCGAGCTCTAGCTTAGCTAATGCAATCGACCAACCTATAGAGGCGGGAGGAAATTTAAACGATTTAGACAAGATACCAGACGTGATTAAATGTCTAAAAGAATTTTCGGGACGCACAGGGGAATTCAACTCCTGGAAAAAGAGCGTGGACCGTATTCTAAATATATATGAACCACTTAAAGGATCTCCAAAATATTATGGAATCCTGAATGTCATTAGAAATAAAATTACTGGTCAGGCAAATATGGCATTAGAATCGTGTAATACACCACTAGACTGGTCAGCAATTACAAAATGCTTATCCATGCATTACGCGGACAGACGCGACCTGTCAACTTTAGAATATCAAATGACTACACTAGTACAAGGTGGTAAACCAATATCCGAATCTATCAACAGGTATATAAACATCTATCACTAATTTTAAATAAATTAGGATGTGAGGGTATGAGCAACGAGACCTTACGTATGTTAACGCAGTCTTACAGAAGCAAGGCGTTGGACACATTCATAGGAGGTCTAACTGGGGATCTGCCAAGGTTGTATGGAATGAAAGAACCTGCGGATTTACCCCAAGCTCTCCATTTGTGCCCAAAAATTGGATAATCAAAACTTTAGGACGAATCATGCCAACAACATAGGGCAATCGTACCAAAAGCAAAAACGTCAAATAGCGTCGAAGAAATACCCTTCGCAAACAAAATCAGAGGTATTTTACCCACAGTTAGCACATACACCACAGACAAACCAGCAAGGATGGCAAACCAGACGGCCTCAGCAGCTTGCAAATGCGCCACCCAGACCTCCTAAGCCACAACCTCGGCCAGAGCCAATGAATGTCGATCAAACCATGGATTCACGTCGAGTGAATTACATTAATAAACCCCAACAAAACCCACAAACTGGGAAAAGACCAAATCAATTTGAGGATAACAAAAATAATAGTAAAAACCAAAGGATGTACCATCTAGAGGTATCAAGGGAAAAGGACGAGCAGAGCGAAGAGTCCTCGGACGAATATACAAACAAAAACCTTAATTTTTTAGTATGATGAGCTCTTCACTGCCATACTTTGAAGTTAACGTGGAGAGCGGGAAAACCTTAAAGTTTCTTGTGGACACAGGATCCAGCAAGAACTATGTTAAACCCGAGTTAGTAAAAAAACGCATACCGAATGAGACACCATTCTATGCGAAATCAATTGCAGGAGAAATCAAAATAATTGAGCATACTTAAGCACAATTCTTTAATATAAAGGACAAAATTAAATTATATTTAATGCCTGCATTAAAATCGTTTGACGGTATATTAGGAAACGATACCCTCAGAACCATGAAAGCGGTAATACATACAGCCGAAAATTGTATGGCATTAGGAAATGGATGTAAGGTCCACCTAAAACAACTCCCCACTCAATGCATTAATACAATTAATGAACAAAATCTGTCATCTAAACAGAAAAGCATTGTGGAGGAGATAACAACAAGGCACCCCAAGCTTTTCGCTGACCCAGACGAAAAGCTCACGTATTCAACCAAAGTTGTTGGCCAAATAAGAACCAACACAAATACGCCGGTGTACTCAAAAATTTACCCCTACCCAGCATCTTTGAAATCCGAGGTAGAAAGGCAAGTAAAACAACTTCTGGACGATGGCATAATAAGACCATCCAGATCACCATATAACTCTCCTGTATGGATCGTCCAAAAAAAAACCGATTCAGCAGGTAACAAACAATACCGTATGGTTATTGATTATAGCAAATTGAACGCAGTTACAATTTCAGACAGGTGTCCTATTCCTGAAATATCAGAGGTAATATCACACTTAGGTGAGAGCAATTACTTCTCGGTATTAGACTTGAAAAGTGGGTTTCACCAAATACCATTAAGGAAATCGGACATAGAAAAAACCGCATTTTCCATCAATAATGGTAAATACGAATTTACACGTTTACCATTCGGCCTAAAAAATGCGCCATCAATTTTTCAACGTGCATTAGACGATATACTAAGAGAACATATCGGCAAACGCTGCTATGTGTATATCGACGATATAATTATCTTTAGCAAAACCGAAAAGGAGCATTGCGAAGATATAGAAAAAATTTTCGAAACATTAAAAGAAGCCAACATGAAGGTTTAGTTGGACAAATGTAATTTCTTTAAAAAAGAAACAGAATTTTTGGGGTATATTATAACTCCGGACGGCATAAAAACCAACCCAAAAAAAGTGGAAGCTATTTCAAGCTTTCCACAACCAAAAAATTTAAAAGAACTCCACAGCTTCCTAGGACTATCGGGCTATTATCGCAAATTTGTGAAAGATTATGCAAAAATAGCTAAACCGCTGACGTCACTACTAAGAGGGGAAGACGGGAGAATTTCAAAACACAAATCTGTAAATACAAAGATTTTGTTAAATAATGAAGCACAAGAATCCTTCAGGAAAATTAAGAATTCATTAATTTCCGAAGACATTATCCTTGCCTATCCAGACTTCAACAAAGAATTCGAATTGACAACGGATGCTTCAAACTTCGCCATAGGCGCAGTATTATCACAAAGTGATAGACCGATGGCTTTTATATCGAGAACTTTAAGTAAAGCGGAAGAACATTATGCTACTAATGAGAAAGAACTCTTAGCAATAATATGGGCATTAAATACTTTCAGAAATTACTTGTATGGATCCGGAAAAGTAAAAATTACAACGGACCATCAACCTTTAACTTATGCCTTAAGCAATAAGAATAATAATAGTAAAATGAAAAGGTGGAAGTCAATTCTTGAGGAATATGACTATGAATTAATATACATACAAGCCCGGTAAAGCAAACATTGTAGCCGACGCGTTATCAAGAATTCCATCACAAACAACACAGTTGAACACGCTATCAACAGCGACAAACTCTGATGAAAGCTCATCACACAATTTAATTTACAGGAATGGCAGGCAAAATTAAGAAACTAATTAAAACTTGCATTACATGCAAGGAAAACAAATACGACCGGCATCCGGCAAAACCGAAAATTCAGGCTACGCCTATTCCCGAATTCCCAGGCCAAATAGTACACATAGACATACTGCACATGGGAAAGCAATTAATTTTGACCGCGGTAGACAAATTATCCAAATACGCAGTTGCAAAACCCATTAAATCTAAAGCAGCTGCGGATATAAGACAACCGTTGAGAGACATTCTTTTCTCTCTTATACCAGAAACCGTAGTTATGGATAATGAGAAGTCGTTTAGATCGGAAACAATAAATTACATGATGAACAACAAATAATTGGTACACTAGACACAATTCAAAATAATGAAAAGAATACAGTAGACCACGTAAACAACTTAATTCTCGTTAACAAACTCCTAACGAATCAAATTACCAATATTACCAATCATATACACAGACAACAAACTCTTATTCAAAATTATATAAATATATTTAGGGAAACCACTCAAAATAAAATTAAAACCATAGAAGACGAAATGGAATTTATGAGGCACACATACCAAATTAATAATGATATATCACTCTTACAAAATCATATTAACGACATAGGACAAGTAATTTTTTCAAGCAAATTAGGTATAATCCCAACAGACATATTAGCGCAGACCGAACTTGACCTTATTAGTGACCTCGATACATACAATAGTATACAAGTAGCAGTTATCTTTTACAAAGACAACATTATAATAACCTTACTAGTACCCCAATTCTCCTCCAATATCCTATCTAAAATAATTTTTGAACCTATTCCCGATCAAAAAAACTTATCATTAGTTTTAGAGGAATACGAAATACTTACAGATGAAAATAATAATTTGTATAAAAAAATTGTAAAGGACAACCTAGAAAAAAATTTAATCAAATTAGATAATACCTGTTTAAAAAATATTATTAAATTTAAAGAAGCTGATTGTGACCTAAAACCATTAGAAGAAACAGAAATTAAAGAAATTTTAACTGGAATATTGATATCTAAAAATTTTTACTCAAGCATATTCCACAATTGTAAGAAAGTAGAAATTAAACAAACAGGCACCTTTCTAATAAAATTTGAAAATTGTAAAGTAATAGCTGCAAATAAAACATTTGAAAATATTAAAATCAAAATGTACGATTCATTTATATTACCAAACAAGATCACACAAATTAAAGAAAATAAAAATATTACACAAACAGAATTAAAATTAGAAAAATTGTACTTAAAGCAAATTAATCAACAGGAACACATTGAACTATTGTTTAAAAATAATAAAAGTGTTCATTTAATTAGTTTAAGTTCAGATTTATTAATTGTACTATCTATTATTGTAATAACTTTTACTTTAATCTGTATCAATAAATATAAAAGAAAATTATATATGTATATCGCCTGAACTGCAATCACAGAACCAAGACACTGCAAAACCAATGGAAGGCCCATTTCTGCAATTAAACACAATAACATAACTCATTCACAACAACAATGCCGATTGAGGACAATCGATTTAAGAGGGGAAGAGTTAACTTAGGGTAAGTTAATACCACCCAAGCTGCTTGACAGATGACTCGCCGTCATATATCAAACACTCCAAGCCGATACGTTAGAACCACCCATGAAGACAACATAAATTAAAACTCGAAACCAACCACTTCCACAAGACGTCGTAAATTAGTTACTTACAATAGACCCGCATTCCAGAGAATCAAATAACGCATTCATATTCCGTTATTTGATCACTAATCATAAACTGCACATGTTGCCCGAATTATGACCACCCATCATAAATTCGGCCGCATCAACAAACGCATAGCAAGACGACAATGCTAAGTGGCACACAGCTATGTAGAACGGAAATCAGCAAACAATCGACTCAGCCGAACTGCACTTGTAAAACCAAGTACATGATCAACTCAACAAACAAACACGTGGGGCACAGACGAAGTCAGCACAACTGTGACCGAAATTAATGTTGTAAACATTACCAGTACAACAACACATGGGAACCACCCGCTAAATTCAGCGTCAGCACGCGATCGCAGCGAAGCAGCATGAATTTACCACACAGCAGAAATACAGACGCTACGCAGCAAAATGCAGTTGCAGCGCAGGCATAGCTAAGTATAAATATTAAGATTATTGTAACTTAGTCTTTAGATTCATTTCTCATTTCCAATAAACGCGGTCTTGCTGTTCTAGCCAGCACCCGCAACTAACAATAAAACTTTCGTTTTATTAACTTGTAGTTTAAGTTCAAGTATGTGTATGTATGTACATGGGTGTGTAAATTAGCACATATGGGTGGGTCAAAATATTTTAAACATATATATGTACGTAAATAAATTAGAATATGGAAACGACAAAGCATGTTACGCATACAAAAACAAATATATATTAAATGCATAAGCTCTGTATGTACGCATGGAATAAACCAAATGCACATAGGTAGGAGTTCCGCAACAGACCTTACCTCGAGCATGATAAGTATATACAAGCTTAAAATTATAACCTTGTGGGTTAACTTGGTATTTATATTTAACTTATAAATAAGTATTTAACATTCTAAAGTTTCCATTATTGCGGGGTTTTCTGAGGCGTATTGTTTCGATTTATTTCTTTATCATCTTCACTCCATTGCTATTTATTTGGTTATTATCCATTAATCTACTGTTGAACGCTGAACCTGCGACAGTTACGCAACTACCAATTCGCTCGTTTTAACATTAACTTAAACCTCCAACAGCTTCGAAATCAGAAACTCTTTCTCTGCTTCCGCCTAAACCTGCAGCATTTTCACAAATAGAAATTTCTTCGCAGTTCCAACCATCTCCGAGGGGAACGAACTCAACGAACTCGTACAATATAGGTCATTGTTGAATAAACCAATAGTTGAAAGCCTCAATTTTCTGACAAAATTTGAACGCAGTATTAGACGATCTTTTTCTCTGCCCCCACGCATAAATTTATTAAATGAAGGCATGCGCTGCTGTTTTTCTGGCTTGAAGCTTACTTACTGCATTATAAAAAGATGGCGACTGAGCATCAGCGCAAACTGGCAATACAAGCAAAAACCACTACCGGATGTGACGATCATTTGAAGCCTGCATATGCATACATATTGATTACGGCAAGGGACTGTTTCAACTGTTTGTTTATTTGACTTGTTATGGGCCAGTTTTTCAGTGCTACTTTGAACTGAGTTTAAACTAAGTTTACTAAAACGCCGTTTAAGGTTAAACTAAGTTTAAACTGCAGAGCTGTTTTTCAGTGAGCGTTTAAGGCCGCCCTAGAATTTGACAGTGTGGTAGGGCAACACTGTTTTTTTCTTTATCTACACAACAAAGCAGCTGACGTTTGTTTACATTTTTTGTACACAAAAACCTTCGTGAATTATTTGTGAAAATTGAAGTTACTAATACGGTGAAAAAATGTATAAGCGGAGCGGTAATTTTTCGACGAGAGAAGTGAGCTTCGTTTACTTCATCATCGCTATAGTCACTTTCACTTGAAAAATCCATATTTTAATATATTTTACGGACAAAAAACGTAATTTTGTTGATTTCAATTTCTGTGAACTCATGAAATGACAGCTGAACAGTTGAACAGCTGATTGCTTAAACTCAGTTTAAACTTAGCATATCGGGCGTTTAAACTTAGTTTAAACTAAGTTTAAATTCGACTGAAAAACAGCACATCGAGTTTAAACTTAGTTTAAACTGCAAATCAAGTTGAACTAGCACTGAAAAACTGGCCCTATAGGAGCAAAAGCTGTTGCATACATTATATTGCATACGCTCATGACGTCGCAATCGCGCTAAGGGGGAAACACAAACACACAAGTGGTCCACCACAAGTGGTTTTCTCACGAAGCCCGCTCCTACAAATTTCGTTTAGGTTACTGTGGAGTATTTGTAAATACGAGCCACCCTAATATACATTAACTTCTACTATGTAACTAGGTATAACACATATGTTACTCACTCTCACTCTCACTCTCATTTGCATTTCTATTGATACAAGAGCAACACACACCCACATACATGTGTATGTTCACATTCCATTAGTACTAAACCACTCTTTATATTGTAATGAATTTCCAATAAACAGCACTAAGCATTTTGAACTCAACAACTAAGGAGTTTCGTCTTTCACTTGGCTCTGCCAATACATTACATATTTGGCGACGAGGATTAAACAAAAAGCTACAACAATAACATAACGGAGTTCTTGAAAGTGAATACTTATATGTACATACATGTAACACCAAAAACGAACAAAAATTTGTAAATACATATAACAAAGTAATTGAATAAATTAAATGACAAACAAAAATTTATTAAATGCCACCTAAAATGGAAAATCAGGGAAATCAAAGTTTCAGCACCAACCAAATTGCTGTGTTCCAGACATCTAATGTGGCTGAATTCAACCCTAATGTAGAGTCGTGGAAGGTGTGGAAAGAGCGCCTTGACATTCATTTCTGTGAAATTAATTGCACAGAAGAAAACGTAAAGAAGTCAATATTATTAAAATCAATTGGTGCCATAGCATATAAACTATTGCATAGCTTGTGTAGTCCAACTTCTCCTGTTTCGAAGGATTTTCATGAGATTTGTGGACATACAGTACACACCGCCAACAATTGTGTTCAGTGAACGGAAGAAATTCCACGAAGCAACAAAAAACCATGGTGAATCGGTTGCGGAGTGGTACGCCCGAGTTAAAACCCTAGCATTGAATTGCAAATTTGGTGTTAATTTGGATGCGTTTGTTCTAAACCAATTTGTAATGGGCTTGCCCAATTTCATTTTCGAAAGAATATGTGAAGAAGACGAAAGTCTAACGCTGCAAAATGCATTAAAGAAAGCAATGATAATGGAAACGAAAAATTTAACAAAAGAAGCGGGAAGAGAGCAAAGTGCAGTGAACTTTGTCAACCGGCAAAAATATAAAAAGAAAACTAACGGGCATGGTGGTGATAGCAGAGGCAGCAAAAACGGTGGTAGTAACAGCAGCAGAGGCAACTTTGGCAGTGGCAGAGACAACAAAGAAGAGGGTGAAAAGAAGTATGCATGTTCTCACTGTGGTTGGCGAAATCATCAATCTCAATCTTGTAGATATAAAGAAAGTAAATGTCATTCATGTGGAAGGATTGGTCATCTGGCTTCCGTGTGTTTTAATAAAAAGAGAAGTGTTAATTATGTAGCTAATGAAGATAATAGTGAAGATGATAATGAATTTTTAATTATTCTATTTTTAACGTGGCTGAGCGCAGTTCTAATGGTGTGTATTCTCTTCCGGTTATTATTGATGGTATTAAGCTGAATGCTGTGTGCGATACTGGTGCTCCCTGTACGTTGTTGCCTGTTTCATTTTATGAAGAGAACAATATCAAGAAGACTATTCGCCCATGTCAAGTACCATATGTGGATTACAGTGGAGATAAATTGAAGCTAGTTGGTGAATACGATGCGTTGGTCACGTTTGAAGGTAAAACAAAATCAGTTGTTGTTGTTGTTGTAGATTCATCGAATCCACCTCTACTTGGTCGGTCGTTTTTACGTTCGTTCAATTTTGAGTTGTTGCAAATAAACAACATTAATTCTCCAGATTCGAATGATGCTATTGTCAATCAGTTGAAAAATGAGTTTTCTGAGGTCTTCCGAGAAAGTTTGGGTGAATTTAATATCAACAAAATTTCGTTGAAAATTGCTGACAAGGCAACTCCAATCTTTTTCAAACCAAGACCTGTGCCATTGGCCTGGAAAGGCAAAATTGAAGCAAAATTACGCGACTTAATTAAATCTGGGGTACTGGAACCAGTTGATAATTCCGATTGGGGAACCCCTTTGGTACCAATTTTGAAGCCAAATGGCGACTTGAGATTCTGTGGTGACTACAAGGTAACCCTAAACAAATTTTTAACGGATTTTAAATATCCTTTCCCCAGGATTGATGAGATTTTCGCATCATTGGAGGGCGGTGAAATTTTCACCAAACTTGATTTATCGAATGCTTACAACCAACTTGTTCTCGACGACGATTGTGCGCGTGGAGTACACATATTGGCACGTTAAAAGTGAAGCGTTTACCCTTTGGTGTCAAAACAGCAGCAGCCATTTTTCAAAAAACCATGGAAAATTTGTTAAGAGATATTCCATATGTAGTAGTCTACCAAGATGACATTACAGTTACTGGCAGAAATATGCAAGAGCATATAAGAACATTAAAATTGGTTCTACAGAAGTTACAGTCATCTGGATTGAAGCTCAACATTATGAAGTCTGTATTTTTCCAGTCCGAAATCTCCTATTTGGGGTTTAACATAAACAGAAATGGTTTACATAAAAACAACGATCGTATTGCGAGCGTAATTTCTGCTCCTATTCCCAGCAATGTTCCGGAACTAAGAGCTTTTGTTGGAATGGCAAATTATTATTCGAAATTTATCGACAATTTTGCACAGATGATGTCCCCTTTTTATGAATTATTGAGCAAAGATGTACAATTTGTTTGGTCAGAAAAATGTCAGAAGGCGTACGATGAAGTAAAAAAAGCCATTACGTCGGATCAAGTGTTGGTCCATTTCAACCCTGAATTGCCACTTATACTGACCACTGATGCTTCAAACAATGCTGTAGCTGGAATTTTATCCCACAAATTTGGGAATTCTACAAAGCCTATTGCCTTCGTATCCAGAGCACTTTCAAAAAGTGAAAAGAATTACAGCACTCTGGAAAAAGAGGCTTTATCAATTGTATTTTGTGTTACAAAACTAAGACAATACTTAATGGGAAACCATTTCGTTTTGCGCACTGATCATCGCCCCCTTCTAGCCATATTTGGTAGCAACAAGGGCTTACCTATAATGGCTTCAGCGCGAATGCAACGCTGGGCATTAATACTGTCTGGTTTTAACTATACCATTGAACATGTCAAAGGAATTCTATATGAAGCTGATAGTATTTCAAGGACGCCACAAAAAAGTTGCACATACATCAATTTAATTGAAAATGAAACACATTTTAATATGGATTTTAAAGATATATCTCGTGAGACGAGAAGAGACCCTATATTATCAAAAGTGGCGGAATTCATATTGAATGGAACTCTAAATAATATTAGAGACAGCGAGCTTACACCTTATAGAGAAAAATACACTCAACTTACTGTTGAATATGGTTGTATTTTATGGAGATATAGAATATTAGTTCCACAAAAACTAAGATCTAAAGTTCTAAATCAACTACATCGATCGCATTTAGGAATAGTGAAAACCAAGACTCTGGCAAGATCATATGTATGGTGGCCAGGTATTGATAAGGACATTGAAAACTTAATCCGAAATTGTTTACCTTGTCAAAAACTACAGTCTAGTCCTGAGAAAAGCAGCTTGATTCCATGGCGGCCAAATGATGCCGTATGGAGTAGGATTCATGTTGACTTTGCTGGCCCAATCAGAAACCATCATTTTCTCATTGTCATCAATTGTTTTTCAAAATTTATTGAAGTATTTAAAACCAAAGAGATTACAACAGCGTTTACTATTAGTAAACTACGAGAAACGTTTTCACGTTATGGTCTGGTCGACACACTTGTGAGCGACAACGGCACGCAGTTCACATCTTACGATTTAAAAATTTTTTTCTCCTTGAATGGTATAAAGCACATTTTGACAGCTCTGGGACATCCGTCCACAAATGGTCAGGCAGAAAACTTTGTCAAAACATTCAAAAAGTCGATTTTAGCCAACTTAGACCAAAACAAAGATGCCAATTTGGACCAAGTATTAAGCCGATTTATGATGGACTATCGAAACATGACGCATTGCAGTACAGGCGAGTCTCCGGCAAAAATTTTCTTCGGTAGAAAACTCAAAACCCGATTTAGTCTTCTCAAACCTCCAACAACAAAAGAAAAGATAATCAACTCTCAATACAATAACGTAATACACCATAAAGGAAATCGAAATACGGAATTTTGTGAAGGTCAAAAAGTTATGGTACGTGATTATCGCAATCCTAACAAACATAGTTGGACGCAGGCAATAGTAAAAGAAAAACATGGACCTCAATCGTATTCATGTATGTTACCACACAACAATCATGTGATCAAACGTCATCTAGATCAAATAAGAGGACAAAATATTACACAAAACCAACAACTCAGCGATCCCAGTGCACAAACCTCTTCAGGCAACGAAAACTCTTCAATGTCACCACATCAGATACCGACATCGGAAGAGATTTCACACATTGGAAGAGAACTCAGACCAAGAAAGGGAGGTAGAGTAATCAGAACCACTGAAGTTGTTACATAAATCAAAATAAATTATTCTTACATTTCATTCAATTTGAACTTATATTTGTAATGCAATTTAAAATCATCTTCATTTCAGTTTTTATATATTGTATTAATTTTCATTTTGTACACTTGAAATATCATAACAACTTTAGGAGGAACATGTGGAGTATTTGTAAATACGAGCCACCCTAATATACATTAACTTCTACTATGTAACTAGGTATAACACATACATATGTTACTCACTCTCACTCTCATTTGCATTTCTATTGATACAAGAGCAACACACACCCACATACATGTGTATGTTCACATTCCATTAGTACTAAACCACTCTTTATATTGTAATGAATTTCCAATAAACAGCACTAAGCATTTTGAACTCAACAACTAAGGTGTTTCGTCTTTCACTTGGCTCTGCCAATACATTACAGTTACCAGATCACTGCAGCGTTTTTCAGGCTGAGGTCTCAGCTATCATGAAAGCAATAGAGAAGCTTGGAACCGGAATTCTAGGAAGTGACATCTTCATTTTTAGTGATAGGCAGTCTGCAATCAAAGCTCTGAGTTCTACCACGTGTAACTCAAACATCGCGCTGGACTGCCGCCGATCTCTACAGGAGATGGCCAAGCAGAACAGACTGTACCTCATTTGTGTGTCACAAGCACAGAGAATGAAATTGCATGGCAGAGCAAGGCACGACCAATCAGATTCTTCAGGATAAAGAAGGCATTAGTATGCCGTTTGCTACTTGCAAACTACTACTTAGAGAATGTATAATAAATTTATATATTAACAATGTATATAACATGAATATTAACATCTATATAACACGGAAGAAGTGAGTTAGAAATGGATATGTGTTCGTCTATAAATGTTGTATAATGCCCGATACACAGGCTTTAATCACTGAACAAATTCCAAATAATGTTTATTTCATTTCATTTATTAACTTTACAGTACAAAAAACACGTACTCAGTGTACAAATATTCCAAGTAAATTATCTAATTTACCAGTCGTTGACTGATCTTCGCACCGTGTGGTCGTACCTCACGGTGCTGCTGTGCTAATTCTCCTTTACTAGTATTTTCCACGTGTAAATCTCATTAAATAATCTATTCTCAATTTTCTTATAGTGCAGTTAAATACAAAATATTGTGCATTGAGTGTTTCCAGTGGAAAATAAGAGTTCGTTCCCTTCGGGGAACAGATTTGATATACTTTCTGCCCCCAAAATCTAAACGAAAAAGCAACAAACAAGAAAATGGAAACATTTTCATCGCTCCCCGAACTAAACAAATTTAGCAATCAAAACGACCCCAAGCTTATCATTATAAAATCTACCAACGAGTTGAATCACCTTTCTAAATGTAGTGCATTCGCCAAAAAAAAAAGCGCTCGATGGTATTAGTAGTGAATATGTCTCAGTAAGTATTCTCCGTAACGGTTGCTTACTAGTTCTTGCTAAATTCAAAAAGGTAGCTGAAAAATTATTAAAGTGCAAATCGGGGGTTATGCTCAATTGAACAAAGGAACCATATTTGACAAAAACCTGACTGAGACAGATGAAAAGGAAATTCTCGAAGGCTAAAAGTCTTAAGGCGTTGTTGCTGTATATAAGTTTTCAAAAAATGTAAATGGAATTATCATCCCAACCGGTAAGAATGGTGTTAACATTTGACCTGTACAAAATTCCCATCACTATCGACATTGCCTGTACTCAATCCAAGTTTAAGAATACTTCCCTACGCCAATACGTTGCCGTAAATGTCAAATTCTCGGCCACACAATAAAAAATACACCAACAACTATGCTTGCGATGTCTGCAACCTTCCGCCTCACTTGTCAAAGCACAATGTGCGCCTACTGCCTTAGATTACAACCAGCTTAAGACAGAAACTATCCTAAATACCTACAACAAAAACAAATACTTCAAATAAAAACACAAAATAAATGCTCCTTTAATGAAGCCATGCGCTTATTAATCCAACCCCCGTTTTCTGCGGCAGAAAAGCAATATTATGCATCCATTATAAGCCTCCCACAATCTTCTACCCCCACTCCAAATACAACCAGCACCAACAAACAACTCCACTCAAATTCCGAAGGCACACATGAAAGAATTCAAAATTCTTTTTTGAATTCAAAAGCAGTGCGGTTGCAAAATCTTATAACAAATTCGTAATCAACACCTCCCCTAAATCTTTCTCCTAAATCTTTCTGTTTCAGTTGAGAATTACGAACGCTATCGTGTACACATCGCCATTTTTCTTTTTGGGAAATATTGTTTAAAAGTTGTCTCAAACATACCTTTTGAATAAACAATCTATGTAATACCCTAAGTCAGCAACCGAGTGGCTGAATTATCAAGAAAACGCCACTTGCAGATGTCGCAAATGCACAAATGGTAACAGTTACTCATTACTTTGTCACTTCTTTCTCGAGTCCTGTTACTTGCCTCGGATGAGGGTTTCACCTTTTGTAATCACCCAGCTCTCAGCCACCTTGGAAGAGAACTCCGAGCTACACTCACGTAAGATCCCTGCAACTCATTACATATATTATATACATATGTATGTATATATTTACATTTATATTTATTACTTTCAGCTAGAAAGTAAATGGCTTGCGTACGTGCAAGAGAAATTTGAGTAGAGGCGATTTGGTGGTATCTTTTCTGGTTGGAAAAATCTCAACGATCGATGCTAACCGTTTGCCGCGTAATTCAAGAGGAATTCCTGGCCCTCAAATTTTTCATCCCGCCCCGAACACACATTTTGTTCATTGCGCTAGTCATAACTTGAACCTTATTTTGAAATACGCAGTATCATGCAATAGATAGAATGAAGATTGAAGAATTCTTCGACACTGTTCAATCTGTGTACGATTTTTTCGGTCACAGTATAAGTCGTTGGGATCAACTACAAAGCGGTTACGAAAAAGGGGCACAGATTATCAAAACCTTGAATTCAGCTCGCTTTTAAACAGAGGTTTTGCATCGATCTCAAATTTGTGAGCCAGATTAAAAACCAAAAAATCTGCTGAAAGAAACGCCGCGTTAGAGATTCAGAAAAAAATCGAAAATTTTGATTTTGTGTTCTCTTTTGTTCTTCTAGATAAAATTTTGGGAACAATTAATTTACCTTCAAAGCAATTGCAGTCGGAAAAATTGATCTTCTGTTCGAACATGATCAATTGCAAAATGCCTTGCTAGGAATAAAGAAGCTGAGAAACGGGTTTGATTCATTATTTCGGGATCTTTCAGCAATATGCGATGGGTGGATACTACCGAAATTGTGGCAAAAAGATGACGTAAAGTCAAGAGTCACTTCGATGAACTGTCCCAAGATGAAAGATTTGATGATCGTAAACAGCGGTTCCGAGTGACAATTTTCTATCCGATGATTTTTTCTTGAAAATAGATTTGCTGGAATGAAAGATGTTTTAGATGACTATCGAGTATTACAACACAGTTTCTAGCATATGCTTCGATTCAAGATTTAGAGGAAAAGGCTGATGAGTTCTTAAAACAAATTGTTTATTTAGGTGTATATAAAATAGTGTATTAATTGTAATTTACAAATTGTACATCATAAATAACTATGAATAGTCGCTCATTAAAAAATATTTTTCGTGATTTTTAATCTTTGAAAAAATTGTCGACAAAAGGGTCCCCATATTTTGTTCACTTCAGCGCAAACTCGGGCCCTGCGTTGCGTAGTTGGTTTCTATAATTTAATGTGAAATTTTCAGTAAGTTCAATAATAATTTTTCATAATTCTTACTTCAAAAAGCTCTGGATTATATTTTCATCTATGGGTATTATTTTTACGCGGTCGCTTTACTTTTTTCTTAAGTTTCTAAAGTTTTTGATTATTTAATCAGAAAGTATAAACATGCCTTCTTAAAATGAATTTACTCACATTTTTCATTTTATCAAATTGGCAGCTTTCATATTATACATAACGAATTGAACATTTTTCTTTATGAGCGTCTGCTGCCAAATATTTGTGACATTTTTTAATACTTTTGAAGAACATATTTTCTGTAGAAAAAAATTGCTTAAAAAATCTTGGCCAAAAGTGCCAAAAAAAATTTGTTGTGCAATATGTTTTCGTATGAAAATATCTCGAGAACTATCCGTGTGATTCATTCATGGTCGTTATCAAAAAAGAAAAAAAGAAAACTTGCAACAATTTGCAAATGGTACGCGTTTGGGCATGAGGTTGTTCATACATTTTATTGTGTGCAATATGTTTTTGTATGAGAATATCTCGAGTACTATCCGTGTGATTTATTCATGTTCGTTTTCAAAAAAGAAAAAAAAGAAAACTTGCAAATATTTGCAAATGGTACGCGTTTGGGCATGAGGTTGATTATGCATTTGGGAAAACTTTCCAATAATATAGCACGCTTTGAAAAAAGGGACTTATAAGGGGGGTAATGTGAGTCCTCCTGATTATATAACTGTAAGTTCCGGGCTCCGGAGGTTTATAGTCTTTAAGTTATTCGTTGTTCACGATACGCCAAATATTGGAAAAGACCCGTGAGAAGAGGATCGACACACACCATCTATTTGTCGACTTTAAATCAGCTTTCGACAGCACGAGAAGAAGTTGCCTATATGCCGCGATGTCTGACTTTGGTATCCCTGCAAAACTAATACGGCTATGTAAAATGACACTGAGCAACACCACCAGCTCAGTCAGAGTTGGGAAGGACCTCTCCGAGCCGTTTGATACCAAACGAGGTTTCAGACAGGGTGACTCCCTATCGTGTGACTTCTTTAACATTATGCTAGAAAAGATAATTCGAGCTGCAGAATTAAACCGGTCAGGTGCCATCTTTTATAAGAGTGTGCAACTTCTGGCGTATGCCGATGACATCGATATCATTGGCCTCAACAACCGCGCCGTTAGTTCTGCCTTTTCAAAGCTGGACAAGGAAGCGAAGCGAATGGGTCTGGAGGTGAACGAGGACAAAACGAAGTACCTCCTGTCATCAAATAAACAGTCAGCGCATTCGCGCCTTGGCTCCCGCATCACTGTTGACAGTTACAATTTTGACAAAGTAGTATAAGTCCCTCATCATGCCCGTGCTAATGTATGGCGCAGAAGCATGGACCCTATCAACATCGGATGAGATGGCGCTTGGAGTGTTCGAGAGAAAGATTCTCCGAAAGATTTTTGGTCCTTTACGTCTTTGCGATGGCGAATATCGCAGACGATGGAACGATGAGTTGTATGAGCTGTACCGCGACATAGACATAGTTCAGCGAATTAAGATTCAGCGGCTACGCTGGCTAGGTCATGTGGTACGTATGGAAGAAAATGCTCCAGCCCTGAAAGTATTCGACGCGGTACCCGCTGGTGGTAGCAGAGGAAGAGGAAGGCCTCCTCTACGTTGGAAAGACCAAGTGGAGAAGGACTTGACTACACTTGGGATATCTAACTGGCGCCAGGCAGCAAAACAGAGGAGCGGCTGGCGTGCAATATTGAAATCGGCCAAAATCGCCTAGGCGGTTATAGCGCCAATTAAGAAGAAGAAGAAGAAGTTATTCGTTGTTAAAGTTGCAAAAACAGCCAAATTTAACCTCTATTTTTCCATTGTAGTTGAATTGAACTGAAAGTTGGTGCTGCCACGCAGTACAAAAAAATGTCCAACAGTATTTTTGTACAGAACACCTTTCTGCGTTGGCGGCCTACGGCCGCGCTTATAAAAAATAACCCTGGCCGGTTCAACTCCGGCTACGCCATTTACAGTATTTTTGTACAGAACATCCTTCTGCGTTGGCGGCCTTCGGCCGCGCTTATAAAAAATAACCCTGGCCGGTCCAACTCCGGCTACGCCATCCACAGTATTTTTGTACAGAACATCTTTCTGCGTTGGCGGCCTTCGGCCGCGCTTATAAAAAATAACCCTGGCCGGTCCAACTCCGGCTACGCCATCCACAGTAATTTTGTACATAACACCTTTCTGCGTTGGCGGCCTTCGGCCGCGCTTATAAAAAATAACCCTGGCTGGTCCAACTCCGGCTACGCCATCCACAGTATTTTTGTACAGAACATCTTTCTGCGTTGGCGGCCTTCGGCCGCGCTTATAAAAAATAACCCTGGCCGGTCCAACTCCGGCTACGCCATCCACAGTAATTTTGTACATAACACCTTTCTGCGTTGGCGGCCTGCGGCCGCGCTTATAAAAAATAACCCTGGCCGGTCCAACTCCGGCTACGCCATCCACAGTATTTTTGTACAGAACATCTTTCTGCGTTGGCGGCCTTCGGCCGCGCTTATAAAAAATAACACTGGCCGGTCCAACTCCGGCTACGCCATCCACAGTATTTTTGTACAGAACATCTTTCTGCGTTGACGGCCTTCGGCCGCGCTTATAAAAAATAACCCTGGCCGGTCCAACTCCGGCTACGCCATCCACAGTATTTTTGTACAGAACACCTTTCGTAATTTTTTAATAAATTTATGTTAAGAAATTACAGGATAAAGAAGGCATTAGTATGACGTTTGCTACTTGCAAACTACTACTTAGAGAATGTATAATAAATTTATATATTAACAATGTATATAACATGAATATTAACATCTATATAACACGGAAGAAGTGAGTTAGAAATGGATATGTGTTCGTCTATAAATGTTGTATAATGCCCGATACACAGGCTTTAATCACTGAACAAATTCCAAATAATGTTTATTTCATTTCATTTATTAACTTTACAGTACAAAAAACACGTACTCAGTGTACAGATATTCCAAGTAAATTATCTAATTTACCAGTCGTTGACTGATCTTCGCACCGTGTGGTCGTACCTCACGGTGCTGCTGTGCTAATTCTCCTTTACTAGTATTTTCCACGTGTAAATCTCATTAAATAATCTATTCTCAATTTTCTTATAGTGCAGTTAAATACAAAATATTGTGCATTGAGTGTTTCCAATGGAAAATAAAAGTTCGTTCCCTTCGGGGAACAGATTTGATATACTTTCTGCCCCCAAAATCTAAACGAAAAAAGCAACAAACAAGAAAATGGAAACATTTTCATCGCTCCCCGAACTAAACAAATTTAGCAATCAAAACGACCCCAAGCTTATCATTATAAAATCTACCAACGAGTTGAATCACCTTTCTAAATGTAGTGCATTCGCCAAAAAAAAGCGCTCGATGGTATTAGTAGTGAATATGTCTCAGTAAGTATTCTCCGTAACGGTTGCTTACTAGTTCTTGCTAAATTCAAAAAGGTAGCTGAAAAATTATTAAAGTGCAAATCGGGGGTTATGCCCAGTTGAACAAAGGACCATATTTGACAAAAACCTGACTGAGACAGATGAAAAGGAAATTCTCGAAGGCTAAAAGTCTTAAGGCGTTGTTGCTGTATATAAGTTTTCAAAAAATGTAAATGGAATTATCATCCCAACCGGTAAGAATGGTGTTAACATTTGACCTGTACAAAATTCCCATCACTATCGACATTGCCTGTACTCAATCCAAGTTTAAGAATACTTCCCTACGCCAATACGTTGCCGTAAATGTCAAATTCTCGGCCACACAATAAAAAATACACCAACAACTATGATTGCGATGTCTGCAACCTTCCGCCTCACTTGTCAAAGCACAATGTGCGCCTACTGCCTTAGATTACAACCAGCTTAAGACAGAAACTATCCTAAATACCTACAACAAAAACAAATACTTCAAATAAAAACACAAAATAAATGCTCCTTTAATGAAGCCATGCGCTTATTAATCCAACCCCCGTTTTCTGCGGCAGAAAAGCAATATTATGCATCCATTATAAGCCTCCCACAATCTTCTACCCCCACTCCAAATACAACCAGCACCAACAAACAACTCCACTCAAATTCCGAAGGCACACATGAAAGAATTCAAAATTCTTTTTTGAATTCAAAAGCAGTGCGGTTGCAAAATCTTATAACAAATTCGTAATCAACACCTCCCCTAAATCTTTCTCCTAAATCTTTCTGTTTCAGTTGAGAATTACGAACGCTATCGTGTACACATCGCCATTTTTCTTTTTGGGAAATATTGTTTAAAAGTTGTCTCAAACATACCTTTTGAATAAACAATCTATGTAATACCCTAAGTCAGCAACCGAGTGGCTGAATTATCAAGAAAACGCCACTTGCAGATGTCGCAAATGCACAAATGGTAACAGTTACTCATTACTTTGTCACTTCTTTCTCGAGTCCTGTTACTTGCCTCGGATGAGGGTTTCACCTTTTGTAATCACCCAGCTCTCAGCCACCTTGGAAGAGAACTCCGAGCTACACTCACGTAAGATCCCTGCAACTCATTACATATATTATATACATATGTATATATTTACATTTATATTTATTACTTTCAGCTAGTAAGTATATGGCTTGCGTACGTGCAAGAGAAATTTGAGTAGAGGCGATTTGGTGGTATCTTTTTTGTTGTTGGAAAAATCTCAACGATCGATGCTAACCGTTTGCCGCGTAATTCAAGAGGAATTCCTGGCCCTCAAATTTTTCATCCCGCCCCGAACACACATTTTGTTCATTGCGCTAGTCATAACTTGAACCTTATTTTGAAATACGCAGTATCATGCAATAGATAGAATGAAGATTGAAGAATTCTTCGACACTGTTCAATCTGTGTACGATTTTTTCGGTCACAGTATAAGTCGTTGGGATCAACTACAAAGCGGTTACGAAAAAGGGGCACAGATTATCAAAACCTTGAATTCAGCTCGCTTTTAAACAGAGGTTTTGCATTGTTCTCAAATTTGTAAGCCAGATTAAAAACCAAAAAATCTGCTGAAAGAAACGCCGCGTTAGAGATTCAGAAAAAAATCGAAAATTTTGATTTTGTGTTCTCTTTTGTTCTTCTAGATAAAATTTTGGGAACAATTAATTTACCTTCAAAGCAATTGCAGTCGGAAAAATTGATCTTCTGTTCGAACATGATCAATTGCAAAATGCCTTGCTAGGAATAAAGAAGCTGAGAAACGGGTTTGATTCATTATTTCGGGATCTTTCAGCAATACGCGATGGGTGGATACTACCGAAATTGTGGCAAAAAGATGACGTAAAGTCAAGAGTCACTTCGATGAACTGTCCCAAGATGAAAGATTTGATGATCGTAAACAGCGGTTCCGAGTGACAATTTTCTATCCGATGATTTTTTCTTGAAAATAGATTTGCTGGAATGAAAGATGTTTTAGATGACTATCGAGTATTACAACACAGTTTCTAGCATATGCTTCGATTCAAGATTTAGAGGAAAAGGCTGATGAGTTCTTAAAACAAATTGTTTATTTAGGTGTATATAAAATAGTGTATTAATTGTAATTTACAAATTGTACATCATAAATAACTATGAATAGTCGCTCATTAAAAAATATTTTTCGTGATTTTTAATCTTTGAAAAAATTGTCGACAAAAGGGTCCCCATATTTTGTTCACTTCAGCGCAAACTCGGGCCCTGCGTTGCGTAGTTGGTTTCTATAATTTAATGTGAAATTTTCAGTAAGTTCAATAATAATTTTTCATAATTCTTACTTCAAAAAGATCTGGATTATATTTTCATCTATGGGTATTATTTTTACGCGGTCGCTTTACTTTTTTCTTAAGTTTCTAAAGTTTTTGATTATTTAATCAGAAAGTATAAACATGCCTTCTTAAAATGAATTTACTCACATTTTTCATTTTATCAAATTGGCAGCTTTCATATTATACATAACGAATTGAACATTTTTCTTTATGAGCGTCTGCTGCCAAATATTTGTGACATTTTTTAATACTTTTGAAGAACATATTTTCTGTAGAAAAAAATTGCTTAAAAAATCTTGGCCAAAAGTGCCAAAAAAAATTTGTTGTGCAATATGTTTTCGTATGAAAATATCTCGAGAACTATCCGTGTGATTCATTCATGGTCGTTATCAAAAAAGAAAAAAAGAAAACTTGCAACAATTTGCAAATGGTACGCGTTTGGGCATGAGGTTGTTCATACATTTTATTGTGTGCAATATGTTTTTGTATGAGAATATCTCGAGTACTATCCGTGTGATTTATTCATGTTCGTTTTCAAAAAAGAAAAAAAAAGAAAACTTGCAAATATTTGCAAATGGTACGCGTTTGGGCATGAGGTTGATTATGCATTTGGGAAAACTTTCCAATAATATAGCACGCTTTGAAAAAAGGGACTTATAAGGGGGGTAATGTGAGTCCTCCTGATTATATAACTGTAAGTTCCGGGCTCCGGAGGTTTATAGTCTTTAAGTTATTCGTTGTTCACGATACGCCAAATATTGGAAAAGACCCGTGAGAAGAGGATCGACACACACCATCTATTTGTCGACTTTAAATCAGCTTTCGACAGCACGAGAAGAAGTTGCCTATATGCCGCGATGTCTGACTTTGGTATCCCTGCAAAACTAATACGGCTATGTAAAATGACACTGAGCAACACCACCAGCTCAGTCAGAGTTGGGAAGGACCTCTCCGAGCCGTTTGATACCAAACGAGGTTTCAGACAGGGTGACTCCCTATCGTGTGACTTCTTTAACATTATGCTAGAAAAGATAATTCGAGCTGCAGAATTAAACCGGTCAGGTGCCATCTTTTATAAGAGTGTGCAACTTCTGGCGTATGCCGATGACATCGATATCATTGGCCTCAACAACCGCGCCGTTAGTTCTGCCTTTTCAAAGCTGGACAAGGAAGCGAAGCGAATGGGTCTGGAGATGAACGAGGACAAAACGAAGTACCTCCTGTCATCAAATAAACAGTCAGCGCATTCGCGCCTTGGCTCCCGCATCACTGTTGACAGTTACAATTTTGACAAAGTAGAGGACTTTGTTTATCTTGGAACCAGCATCAACACCAACAATAATGTCAGCCTTGAAATCCAACGAAGAATCTCTCTTGCCAACAAGTGCTACTTTGGGCTGAGTAGGCAAATGAACAGTAAAGCCCTCTCTCGACGAACGAAAACCACGCTCTATAAGTCCCTCATCATGCCCGTGCTAATGTATGGCGCAGAAGCATGGACCCTATCAACATCAGATGAGATGGCGCTTGGAGTGTTCGAGAGAAAGATTCTCCGAAAGATTTTTGGTCCTTTACGTCTTTGCGATGGCGAATATCGCAGACGATGGAACGATGAGTTGTATGAGCTGTACCGCGACATAGACATAGTTCAGCGAATTAAGATTCAGCGGCTACGCTGGCTAGGTCATGTGGTACGTATGGAAGAAAATGCTCCAGCCCTGAAAGTATTCGACGCGGTACCCGCTGGTGGTAGCAGAGGAAGAGGAAGGCCTCCTCTACGTTGGAAAGACCAAGTGGAGAAGGACTTGACTACACTTGGGATATCTAACTGGCGCCAGGCAGCAAAGCAGAGGAGCGGCTGGCGTGCAATATTGAAATCGGCCAAAATCGCCTAGGCGGTTATAGCGCAAATTAAGAAGAAGAAGAAGAAGTTATTCGTTGTTAAAGTTGCAAAAACAGCCAAATTTAACCTCTATTTTTCCTTTGTAGTTGAATTGAACTGAAAGTTGGTGCTGCCACACAGTACAAAAAAATGTCCAACAGTATTTTTGTACAGAACACCTTTCTGCGTTGGCGGCCTACGGCCGCGCTTATAAAAAATAACCCTGGCCGGTTCAACTCCGGCTACGCCATTTACAGTATTTTTGTACAGAACATCTTTCTGCGTTGGCGGCCTTCGGCCGCGCTTATAAAAAATAACCCTGGCCGGTCCAACTCCGGCTACGCCATCCACAGTATTTTTGTACAGAACATCTTTCTGCGTTGGCGGCCTTCGGCCGCGCTTATAAAAAATAACCCTGGCCGGTCCAACTCCGGCTACGCCATCCACAGTAATTTTGTACATAACACCTTTCTGCGTTGGCGGCCTTCGGCCGCGCTTATAAAAAATAACCCTAGCTGGTCCAACTCCGGCTACGCCATCCACAGTATTTTTGTACAGAACATCTTTCTGCGTTGGCGGCCTTCGGCCGCGCTTATAAAAAATAACACTGGCCGGTCCAACTCCGGCTACGCCATCCACAGTATTTTTGTACAGAACATCTTTCTGCGTTGACGGCCTTCGGCCGCGCTTATAAAAAATAACCCTGGCCGGTCCAACTCCGGCTACGCCATCCACAGTATTTTTGTACAGAACACCTTTCGTAATTTTTTAATAAATTTATGTTAAGAAATTACTGAGTTCGATTTACTTACGCCACTCACGTTTTAGAGGCAAAAACATATTTCAATTTTGAAGGATCTGGCATCACCAGCAATGAAGTATCGGAGCCATCTTGGAACATTTGTGTGCTTACAATTATAAGAAAATAGCGATAGATTTGGAAAATAGTGTTAAAAGTATTAATTCTTACACATTTTCTAAGAAAATATATGTGAATTAAGTTACATGCGCATGAAAGGTTATGCACAAGTAAAAATAAACGTCAATAGTGCAGTGTTTATATTAAAATTTCGTAAAGTAAATCTATAAACTTTAACAACAAATAACTTTAAAACTATTATAATTTTTGACCAAAGTTTTATAAATATTGGTCAACGAGCACCTACATAACAGACCCTGTGAATTTCATTAAAAAATTCTACGTAGTTTGGCTAAAACAGCCAATGCTATATTATTGGAAAGCCGATCCATGCATTTTATTGAAATGGCTGAAAATTTTTTGTCGTTGACGAAATTATATTTTTTTCAGTATCCGCGCCTACCTCACGAAGCATTATTTTGACAAGGAAATAAATATTTTCTCCTGTGAAAGAAAAAGTTTTGGACATCCAAACTAGATGTTTGATATAATATGCAGATTTTTTTGGCCATCTTTTAAATAGTATATTTGACCACTGTGCACCGGTTAAAAACTAGTAGATATTACCCTTTATGAATGTACATATATATATATATATAAATTATCTATAGATATGTGTTTGTGTGTGTATATATGCAAATGCAAACGCTGGGTTTTTGTGTCGCCCTATCAGTCTCGAAGGCGAAAGATCTGAATTTTTTCAGTATATGCAACGTGCGCGTTCGCGTATGAATGTTTCCGAACCGAGGAAAAATGAATGATTTATGCATAAAATTAGGAATCGTCAGATATATCGTAAAGTAATAATATTCAATGAGTGTCAAACTGAACTACAAATCTTGCTACATCGAACTCATTGGGAATTTGTAAATTTGTTAGTAAAATACCTCGTCTCGAGCATGATCATGCAAGCTTATAATAATAAACTCATAGGTTAACTTAGTATTTATGTTTAACTTACTAATACTAAACATTCTAAAGCATATATTATTAAACTTTTCTGTGGTTTATTGTCAATTTTTTTATCATATCCAACCCATTACTATGTATTTGGTTATTCTGCGGCAGTGTAGCACTCAGTGTAGCAATCAGAAACTCTATATCTTCAACCGCTTAACTTGAAGCAATTTCACAAACCGTCTACGACTGGAACAAACTCAGCGAACCCGTACGATATAGGACTATTCGTGAATAAACCAAAAACTGAAAGCCTTAATTATATGAGTCAACTTCACGACAAAATTTAGATTCTGAACGATTTTTATCAATTTCCGGCATCGGAAATGATGGACGGCGCTTTCTGCAAATACTGTGTCTTATTTGGGACAGGAGTCAATATCTAATCATTACATAACCTTATGACAAAACCTTTCACAAATTGGAAGAAAGCTGTAGAATGCTTTACTAACCATTCAGTACTTGAATATCGCAAAACGTCCGTATTAAAATCGCAAATGAATGCCGATATTCAAAGGCAATCTACGTCATCCATTGATGCACAATTTTCTGAGCAAATACTCGAGTTTTAGACCAGAAAACATATGGAAGCCATAGCCTGAACTATAATCCTTAGCGGTCGACAAGGAATAGCACTCCGCAAAAGTAGTGATACTGGAAGAATCACTTTAGAAGAACCCAATCACAGCAATTTCCGAGCCCTAAGATGTCGAGCTTGTGATTTGGGACTAAGAAATCACTTAAATAATTCCCCAAAAACGCGATGTATATCAGCTGTCGTGTTCAGAATGAAGTTATAATAATGTGCTATCACTTGATATTAAACCAGCTCATCTATAGGATCAACAATTCCAAAGCTTTCACGATCTTGGCAGATTAATTGGCGGACATTTTCGGAGTCCAACAAATTTCAATTTGTACTCGGTACTTACTCACTTACTTATCTGCCCGAGCTCAACAAATTCCGCCAGTCACTTCTTCCTGCTAACTGGTGCCGATTGCACGGCATGTTCAGCCAACTGTATTTAATTCACTGGACTATGTCTATCGGTAAAAGTCATAAAGCTCTCATCGTTCCTTCCATCGTCTGCGGTATTCGCCGTCGCAAAGACGTAGTAGTCCATAAATCTTTCGGAGAATCTTTCTCTCGAAGACTCCAAGGGCCATCTCATCTGATGTTAACAGTGCCTATGCTTCTACGCCATATAATAGCACGGGCACGATGAGGCACTTATAGGCGCCTTGCAGGTTTCGTTGCAAATGCTCGATTCGATTCATTATCTGGCTTTATCATTGAGTCGATTTCTACAAACTGAAAATCAAGATCTCGATGAAGCTATAAATTTGGCAGATGCTGCAAAAAAAAATTAATAGTCGGGAGAGAGAATGCAGAAGAATATTTCAGCCCGATTTTCCAAAAAGTCGGTCAGATTTCTAAAGAATAAGATATCGAAGTGAAGAAACTCAGAATAATTTTTCATCAGATTCATCAGTGCAATGTGGAGACTAGCGGCATTGAAGAGTATTATCAGATTTCCACTTACATACCATATCTGAATTTATTCGTAACTAATCTTAAAGACCGTTTTTAAATCACCGTAAAATACTTTCGAATTTCGTAAGTCATTTCCCATCGAAAACTCCAACTCTAGATGAAGAAGCCTGCAAGCAATTATTTGAAAACCACACCTCGAGTTTTCATGACGAATGAGCTGTAGTAAAAAGTTGTCGACGAAGTAAAACTTTGGGCAAAAGAAATTTTTCGTAAAAGTGTCTACAATTCTATTAAAGCATTAGATGTGTAGCAAAGAAAATACTTTCGCTAATGTTTATCAAACCTTGATTATAACAGCTGCTCTACCAGTAACGATATCGACGAACGAAAGCTCTTTTTCAACTCTGCGTCAACTGAAAAACTATCTCCGGTCTACCATGAGTGAAAATCGAATTAACGGATTGGCTGCATTTAATATTCATCGATACGTAAAAGTTGATGAAAACGCTGTGTGGCTGATTGGGGAGTAGCACTAAATACTTACGCAGAGTGCGTCAAATAAAGGGAAACAACAGGAGTTTCGCTTATAATTCAATATAAAATCTTTATTTCTTAAACATTTATTTAGCAAGCATTTCTTGGAAATATTGTATATCCATTTTAAAAGCGCAGAGAGGGTGCGCAGTATTTGAGCCGAAAGGGCGAGAATATCAAAAGGACACAAAAAACGGGAGATGAGTTCGCGGCGGCGGTTGTAGGTCAATTAAAATGTCAATATGTAAAAGATACTGTCGATCTGGGTCACCACGTGCTGACCGTTTGCAATGACTTGCAGCCACGATCGCTCGTTTTGGTCAGTTGCCATATTGCTCAACATAAAACTTATAAATCGATTAAATTTTGGGTCATGTTCTCAACACGCAGTGTCCCGACGGATTAGTTTGCTAAATGGATAATTCTTTCGGAGTTCTGTAACTTTAACTTATTCCTTAACTAAATTTTTATTAACATCTATAAAATAATGATATTTTTAAAGATCTTTTTCCTTTTTATAAAATAAAAAGAAGCCCGCCTCTCCCCGCAGGAACAAATCCTGCGCATGGGCCTGAATGCAATAGATTCCATCGAAATTTAATGGAAAAATCTGCAGTCGACTGTAGAATTTGGGCAGTAGTTCGAAAATATAAAAACGCGCTTGCCGAAAATACTTTTGCTATGTTTTACAGTTTTGTTTTTGATTTTTAATATTTCCGCTCAGCAATGAAAAAGTACCACGCATTTTTAGGCTACGAACACTGTCAAACCAAAATAAAGAAATAGGATTAGTGTTAATATGTTTAAAGCAATTCTAGGTAGTGTTATCATGATTTCGTAATCGATAAATTTTTCAAATGATGAACGCTTCTAATATTCATATACTCAAATTTATCTGATTATGAATATGTATAAGTACATATAATATGTAATATATAAATACATGAATTAATTTTACGTATGAACAAACTACCTCGTACCTTAAAATAAACTTTTAATGAAGCTTATAAACCCAATATAAATATCCGTGTAAAATTTGTTATGAAATCGTAGTAGGAATAAGATATTGGAATTGTTGTTTTATATGTTTAGCCTTAAAGCCCGGACACACTTTCGTAATTTATTTTACAATGAAACTAAGTAATTTCACCAAGTAAAATCGGTCAATAAACTAAAATGAAATTAGGTATTTTATCATAAATCAAGAACGAAATCACGAACCAATAGTGTCGTCTCTAAATTTTATCGATAATAATCAAAAAATGTGTTCTCCATAACCAAACTGGACGACGCATTTCCAGGACAGCCGGTTCTACGATATCGGAACAACCCTCATTTATATCCGGCCAAGGACTTTCACTTCAGCAAAAATTGTATGGCGAATGTTGTTACAACAACAACATCGCATTTGGAAATATTGGCATTTCTTACAACTGTTCCGTCATTTTTACTGCCTCTAGAAGCTGCCTCTCATCGCCGTAAATGGAAATATATTAAAAATGTGCACAATCTGTCACATTTTTTCGTTTGATCAAAGAACCAAGCGACCCTTTAGCCTGTAGCTGTCAATAAAAATTCGGAATGACAAGTGTAGACGTACTTGGTGTATGCGCAATAATTTTTAATATTACACACATCATGTTTAACCCTTGTTGTCTGACTTATTGCACCTAAAACTATGTCACACAATATAACATTGTTTTCATTATCACCGTAGGACATAACAACTACAACGCCTGTTGTCATAATTAGGGGCCTGACAAAACAGTAGATAGTTGTGACGTTGTTCGATCCATTAAGTATTTGTTTACATTAATTTCTCTAGATTGTTTTTGTTTTTAACAAATTTTTCGAGGTGATTGCAATTTTTTTATTAAAATGAAGTGGACGGCTTTGAATTGTAGGAATTCGCACCCCACCAAAGAAAAAATGTATTGCATAGTTTGCAATATATAGAGTACTGCAGAAGGCCTATGGCTTACCAACGGCTGCCGTGGAAGCAAAACCTCCTCCACGAAATTACCGTAGTCTACAACGAGCATATAAAAACAATCTTTGCAAAGGTACGACTGAACGCAAACGTTGCTCGCATGCTCGAGCAAAGCGGAGGGTACCAACGTGACTACATATGTATGTAAATGTTTCCACTTAAATAAAACCAACGGATTAAACAGAAACTAAATGTTTTTATTTAATAGTTAATAGTTGGCGAAAAAAATTCTCACAAAAAAAAACACATTCACTGTTCGGAGTCGGCGTTAAACTGTAGGTCCCTCAATTTGTGTTACAACATCAAGATGCACACACCATTGTAGGAGAAGTTCGCCAAAATCGCTTAAGCGGTTATAGCGTCAATTAAGTAAGTAAGTAAGTATTTAATAGTTATAATATATGTGCACACATATAAGTATTTCTCACTGAGAAAAGTACCCTTCCAGTCGCGGCTATCCAGTTTCCCCTGAAGTTCCAATACAATGGTGCTTTTGCTCCAAATACCAATACCAAGTTAGTATCCATATACCAATACCAATGGACAATTATTCGATTTGTTATTCTTACTTCTTCGTCGCACGTTATGAGTGTGAATGGAACAGCATGACTTTCTGATAATTCGATATTCTGATAATTAATTTTTAATCTTGGTTCCACTCTATAATGACTTGTGATTTTCAGTGCATTATAGTGTTTGTATATCTTTCTGATTTGTGTGTTGAACTTCAGTTGAAAAAATGGTAATTACGGAACTTTGCAACTGTTGGATAGATGCATTACAGTGAATTAAGCCAGAGTAGAGGTGTCCCTTTCTACTGTGGCGAGGATCTGGTGGGAATATATTTGGCAAGTTTATGCTCTACTGTGTTATACTATATGTAATTTGAAGGTTAACTAGCATGTTCAACATTGCATTGTAGCTATCTACTATTAATGTATCTCTTTGTTTTGTATTGTCTTTTTTTATATTATTTTTTTATTCTGTTTTTATATTTGTACATCGTTAATTCAATAAACAAAAAAAACTTCGCAATGTTTGTCAGAGAAGTTACTTTTTCTTATAAGTTTTGCAACTTTTCAAAATATGTACATATGTAGGGGAAAAGTAAAACTTTGGAAAGTTTTTAGAGAAGTAATTTTTTGTAAATGTAGACCGTCTTCTTCTCATAATGTATACATAACTTGATATATATTTTTATTTACATTCTCAAAGGAAAAAAGACAATCAATTTGCCAAATTAGATTAACCTTTACCCTGAGTTTCATACTAAAAAAGATCATGCGAATTCGTATACTTTATTAACTGAAAGAAAATTTTGAGGCACTTTATTCATCAATTGCAATCATCCGTTAGTAATCTTTAACAAAAACATTTATTGAGAACGAGTATATCCTAAAAAAAATTCTGGACATGATTCTGATGATATAGGAACGTGCGTACATATGCATGTACATATATCGTAGAACTTTTTAATCTGCTCCTAGATAATTCTTTAATGGGTCCGTTTTCATGTAACCTTAGGCCCGTTCTTTTGTAACCTAGTTGCAAAAAAACACTCCAACTCGGATAAAATTTCCTTTTAGTTACTTCACAACACTGGCAATATTTGTCATTAAACATATGATTTGTTTAGTGAAATTTTAAAGAAGCAAAACAAAATGAGCAATTCTGAAGATTCCGTGGTAAGTTATTAAATTTATTTAAAAACATTAAATAAATGCATTAAATAACCGTTTACGTTTGTAGATGATGTCTTTGTACACGGGTGAGCATTGCGAATCACGTCGCAATAGAGAGATGCAAGAAGTAATGGAATTATTGGAAACGATATATGCCAGCTCCAGCTCTTCTGAAGACTCGGAGAGTGAAAACGAGGCACATGAGAAGTGCTCCAATTTTGAAGGTACGCTCGATGCAATGAGTGAGGCAGATTTCAAAATGCACATGAGGCTAAGACGCCAAACGGTGGAATACCTAACAAGTAATAAGAAAATGTGTGTAAAAGAAATACACAAACTTAATGCTATTTTATTTTCAGTGAAGTATTCGGAATCTAACTGCGTACCTGACACATCTGGTGGTGGTAGAACGCGTATATTACCAAAAAAATCGGTGTATATGTACATTTGGTATGTTAGCAATACAGTGACATTCAGGCAACTAGCAAATTTGTTTGCGGTAGCACCGTCAGCGGCATGGTCAACTGTTCTAAGAGTTACTCGCTTTTTAATATCGATTAGTCATGAACATATTAAATGGCTATATTTGTACGAAAATGTGGACAAATTTGAGCAAAAGAAGCGTATCCCAGGTGTGATTGGGGCGATCGATTGTACGCACATTGCAATTAAAGCCCCAAAAGACCGTAAAGAAATGTACTTTGATCGGAAAAGAACGTATAGTATTGTGTTGCAAGCTGTGGTAGATGTCAACAAAAAGTTCATTGACATAACTTGTGGTGAACCGTATTCTAAGAAGGTCCAAGCTCTTTCAGGATGCAGAAAACCATTACGAGGATATGTTTCCGAATTCATTTTTTATAATCGGAGATTCGGCATATCCGTCAACGAAATGGCTGGTTCCTCCTTTTAAGGACTACGGAAGTTTAAATGCATGCCAACGAAAGTTCAACGAAATACATTCCTCAACACGGATGGTGGTTGAAAATTCATTTGGACTACTGAAAGGGCGCTTTCGAAGATTGCTAAAGTTTACTAAGCAAACGGACTTGAAGACAATAACCAATATCGTGGTCAGCGTATGTGTTTTACATAACATTTGTATTTCTTTTGACGACTTGTGCGATGTCAACGATGTGAGTGATGAAAATACCCTTGCAGTTGATGAAGGTTTTGAAGAATCAAACCTAGACGCAGCCCTTGACAGAAGGCAAAACCTTTTTAATCATTTAAGACAACAAAACATTATTTAAAAATTTCACTGCATATATGTATTTATATCTTTAAATTCACTAATAAATATATTGGCAAGAATTCATTGCATTTCATTCAGCTGAAAATCTATAAAACTAAAACAAATTCGCAAAGAGTATCTAAAATTCTATTCAAATCATTTCTTATTCTAATTACAAGTAAAATAAAAACATAAAACAAATTAAAAAAAAAAAAACAGATTCAGTGAAACCCTTTTAGCGAATTTCTTCGTGCTCGTTTTTATAAAACCCTTGTACATTCTACAGCAAAATGTTACCGATGTTTTTCGAAAATTTGTTAAAATGGTAACATTTACGAAGAATTTACATCAAAAACATTGCAAAAATTTCACTAAAAGATTTTCACTGAAACTCACTGTAACGTTTTAAAAAGCTGTTGCTAGACAGAGTAATTTCTGTTAGCTATTTTTTCCAGCAAAGCAACCTTTCTCCGCTCTAGATCGCCGTCCTTCTCCCACTCGCTCCTTGCTTTCTTTTTTTGTTCCGCCTCCAATTTCTTTAAATGAAAATTTTTTTCAAAGTGGTCCATATAGGGAGCAAGGCACGGGCAGGCGCCAGTTCTGCTGTTATTGTCCCGTGCCGCCTTATAGGCGCATCTTCGACTCCAAACACAGCGGCGCCCTTTCAAAGTCCTGGAAGTGGATTAATAAATATAATTTGTTCGAACATATATTTCTTGAACCTACCGTGATGCCCATGGACACCATGTCTTCCAACACGTTCGCGTAGGCCAACCTCTTTCTTTATGGGTGCTCCAGCTCCAACTTCCGGGCGAGGTAGCATCTCAAAAACCCGATTGTCTCCACGGGACCATCTCTTTCGCCTTTGTTCTTGCATTCTGAAATAACAAACTTGTTTTAATACATCATTTTCTGAGAAATATACCAAATGCAATTTTACTTACGATTGTTTCATTTTTATTTGTTTTGTTTATGTATCCATAAAACAAACAAGATTTGACAGTTGATTGAAATTTGACAAGTATTTTTCTAGAGCCCACTCACAATAGAGCGGTTTTTTTGCTTCACAACACTACATCTCAGGTCGGATATCATATAACCGAGTTGGCTCAACTCGCATATTTTTCCGAGTTGGTGTTGTTGTTTTACATGCTATTTCTTATCCTGCCTAGTGTTTTTTTGGAACTAGGTTACATTAAAACGGGCCCAATGTTGCAAGCAAAACTTAAAAGAAAAATGAAAGAAAGAAAGGAGCTTAATATTTGGATAGGTAAATGGATCAGCCGGCGGAATGCATTGAGTGCCTTCACCAATTTTTACTGAGAATCGGCACCCGAAGAAATTTAGTTAATTTTTGGCCATGTTTTATCGGACAAATACTTAAACTTTGTCGCTTTGCTTGAGGGTGGTGCGTAGAAGATCGACGAGTGTACCATCTACCACCAACTCCACTATAGAAAGGACAGTAGTATTCGCGTCTAGTTTTATAGATGTAATGTTGGGAAGTGAAAAAACTGCGCTATTGTGAATGAGGGTGGGGTGCGATAAAGCCATGCGAGATAACGCCATATGGCTTTATCTCCCATCCAATTGCGAGGTAAAGCCATATGGAAATATCACGCTTCGTATTGAGAGATAATGCCATTTTTTTTTTGTCAATTGTGAGTTAAAGCCATATGGCCTTATCTCTCATATGAATTTATTTTTCATTGTGAATGTGCATTTAATTGTTATTCATTGCACCTAGCAACTTTCTTAATCAATGTCATATTGCATATTGTCAAATTGCATATTTTCATAATCCACGTGTTTTGTGCTTTGACAGAATGCTTACACCATCTTGAATGCATATAGAGCAGAAAATATTCCGTAAAAGGGAAAATCAAATGAGAGATAAAGCCATGCGAGATAACGCCATATGGCCTTATCGCTCTTTGAAATTGGAAATAAAGCCATACAGAAATTTTGAATATGGCTTTATCTCTCTTTGAATTGAGTGATAAGGCCATATGGCGTTATCTCGCATGGCTTTATCGCACCCCACCGTGAATGAGCCGAAAGAAAATATATGGGAAATTTCAGTTTAAGACCTAATTCCTTTTTATTTTAATATCATTTTTACATATATAACTACATATGTATGTCAACCTAAAATTTGCTTGCGCAGCTATTTTCCGTTCGTAAATAGCACTAAACCAAATGCATCTTTCATGAAAGATCAGAAAGGGTTGCTTTTGCAACTAAATGAAGTTTTATCCGAGTTGGGGCGTTCTTTCGCAAGTCGGGTACAATAAAACGGGCCCACGATATTTAATACTATAAAACTGGAATAGGTATTAAACTGAAATTTCCCACGTATTTTCTTCAGACTTCAACACTACATCTCAGGTCAAATACTATTTTACCAAGTTGGCTCGAGTCCCATATTTACCCGAGTTTGTGATGTTGCTTTACATGCAATTCGTTCTTTTGCAAATCGGTTACACAGAAATGGGACTATTGATATAAAAGCTGTTTGTTGGTGTTATAATCCATTCCATTCTTGCTGGGTTTTTGCATGAGTGGAAATGAATTCACAGAGTTCTTTATTTTCATGGAAAACACACATCTGTTGTCTGCTGTGCTTTACAGTTAACATTAAACTCAAATTGTCTGACCATATCGAAAACAAGTAATCTATTGTACATGTACACATAATCGCAAACGAACGTAAATATTCATCAAATATAATTTGAGTTCAGAACCAAGAATGGGTGTATCACGAAAAAATAAAGAATTTTGAGCCCGTTTCTTTGTGACATAGATGCAAAAGAATACTAGGTAGGATAACAAAATGCATGTAAAGCAACAACACTAACTCGGAAAAATATGCGAGTTGAGTCAACTCGGTAAAACGATATCCGACCTGAGATGTTGTGTTCGAAGTTAAAAAATTGCGCGAACGAGACGCAAGAAAATGCATGGGAAATTACAGTTTAAGGCAATTCGTTTTTATTTTCATAGTACTTGTAAATATATAACGCAGAGACCTAAAAATTGCCGGCACAACTATTTTTCGTTCCTAAATAGCACTAAACAAATCGCAGCTTTCATGAAAGAGACTAACAGGGTTGCTTTTGCAAATAAAGGAAATTTTATCCGAGTTGGAGCGTTCTTTTGCAGCTAGGTTACATTGAAATTCATTTCCATAAAAGCGAAGCAGGCAATAAGAGAAATGGTAATTTTATACCCGATGCCTATACAAAACTGAAAGCGAAACTGACCAACAATTTGAGTTAGCTTTCACAGTAATATATCTGAGGTGAAAGCCTTGCGTGGGGTTGAGCCTTTCAGTACTGCGATTCACTAACTTTATGGGCTGGCGAGACGATCAAATAATTACGTCAAGCATTGCATATGTATGTGTGAGTGAAATTCGCTCGTGTCTTGTCCGCAAACGTTCAAATAAACACGGCAATCATCATTTTTAATTTGTAATCATAGCGGTCGGTTATCATGTCGTCATCGGAAGACGATTTACTTTTATTAGCGTCTGCGGCAGTGTTGTTGAAAAATATTTTAATTTAATATTCATAATATTAATATTTAATATAATAATATAAAATATTACATTTCATAAAGCTGGTAAGCATTGGTACAGTTGGCGCAGTTACTCATACTTGAAATATCACAACGCAACTGACCTTGTTTTTATCAAGCATAAGTGGAGACGATCAAATTAGCGGCCGTCAAATTCAAATATCAAAAATTTTTGATTTTCATCAAACAGAGCCGACAACAAGTCGGTGTAATATACGTGTAGCCGACAAAAGCCGATGACACCAATACACTTAAGGTTTTCATGAGTTAATTTGATCGTCTCGCCAGCGCATTAAACCATGCGACAATCGCAATTTTTGACGACAATATTGGTGTTTGCAGTAGCGATTGTGGGATTCACTAACTTATTCTTAACGACACTTATCAGCTGTCTCGTTGTATTTATTCAAAATGATAAAGAGTAGCACCTCTGTCAAACTAAATGTCAAAATGAGCGAAAACACAAAGAGGAATAGACAAAAACCAAATAAATACGTGCTAGCATAGTGGACGACGCAAATTTTTGGCGTGGGTTGTAAATATTTGAACAACTTAAGTAAAATAAATCATTAATATAATTTAATTTATAATTTTGTATAGAATGACGACAACTGCTACTAAAAGAAACCGCACCTCTGCCGAGCAACTTAACTGTATGACGGATTTTTTGCTCGAAAATCCGGGGCTAGCCGGGTATAGGTTTGAGTGCGACAAGAAGTGGAAAGAATTGGCGACAATTTTGAATAGTCTTGGTGGAGCAGTTAAGACTGTGGATCAATGATAAACGGCAACCAAACATTGTTGATTTATTTGATATATGCTAATACAATAATTTTTCCCCTCTCAGAAATGGTGAGGCGGGTGTTTACCGTTATTGGGACGGTATATGTGGAGTGGAATGAAGGGGCCGAAAATGTCCCAATAGAGAAGGTAAGTTAAATGAAATGAATGTTTATTGAGTGTAAGTTACAATTGTTCTAATTATTAGGAACTTCAACTTCGTCTGGAAGAAGAAGCCGAAAATTTAATTTTCGAGTTGCCACACAGCTCTCCTGTAGTCGATGAAAGCATCGAATTGCGGTCACCAGCATCTAACACTCTGGTAAAACACCACGCAAGAGCTTAAAGAGGAAACGTGCGGAGGAGGACAGCGACACCGTACGAAATTTTTGAAGATTGCTGAAAAACACGCAGAAGCTTTAAGGTGAATTGCTTTCGAAGTTAAAGTGTAATGTTTTTTCTACTTATCTGTTTGTGATTCTCTTCCTATAGATGTTAGTTGAATCTAACAAACAATAGGCTAAATAGGTTATTATATATATTTTTTCATTTCCTTAATAGATCTTAGCCGAATGCAGTGCAGCGCGTGTCGCTGTTGAGAAAACGATGGCGGAGGCAATAAGCATTTCGGAGGAAGGGTGGGAAGCTACGGCAGATGCTTTCAACAACCCAACAGTAACTAATTTTTTTTATTATGAAGACTATTCGTTTGTACCTGAAGTCGTGTTTTTATTTTCTTTTATAGTAAGTAAGCTATAGTGAAATTAAATTGAAGTGAATTTTTTTGATCATAATGTACAATTTCATTTAGTTTTAATTTAAAGAACTTTTTCGAAGTAGCTGAATGTTCCTCTGTGTGGCGATTAGTTCGACGTTTTATATTTTTTATATAGTGATTGAAATATGATAGCGCATTGCACAGCTGCACAGCTAAAACACCGCTTTGAAGATTCCTTAGAAGCATTCCAACGTTCTTGGTTGTTTGTAATTAGACTTCACAGCTGCCAAGCTGATCGACAGTTCATCTGAATAACTCCCACGCTTGTCTTGCCGTTCAGTTGCATCCCCAGACGGACACCTGATAACGTACGTGACTATTGGACAGTTTGCGGCGATGCAACCGGCAATGCATTCACATCAACACACAAACAGAACTACCGGCGCATCGATATTAAGTCAGCCAGATTGGGCAGCGCATCTACACCAATACACACACATCGACCAATCAGGGAATAGCTACAAACCGCAAGTAGGGAACTAGGGTAGATGATAAGACAATAAAAGTTAGTTCTAAGTTGACATCAAGAGAATAAAGTACATTTCACAAAAGTGGCGCCCAACTGACAAGGAACCAACTATACTGCCGATTCCCCCTACAGGAAGGATATTAACTGGAAGGATACTAACTGGAAGGATACTAACTGGAAGAACAGCAAACAGTAACAGGATATTGACTGGAAGGACACAAGGAGAACCCGCTTTATTACTACATTGCTATGCTATGCTATACTACAATACTATTGTAAGTTATTGTTCGATTTTTCGTGTGATCCAGTGATATAAGTGCAAAGAATAGAAAATAAAAATTTTCCTGTTGTGCTAAAGGAGAAAAAGTAAAAGTATAGAGAAAAAAACATATACAATTTATTGTAAGATTTTCTAAACTAATACCAAAGTGTATCTAGGGAGCAGGTAATTGAGATTTTGAAACAACATAATGAACAAAATAAAAGAAAATTTAATGCCCAGTTAGATGCAGTTATGCAAACACTTCGGCGCTTAGACCCGCCATCTGCGGAGAATTATCTTCCAGTGAAAATAGATCCAGCTGTGGTTAACAGCAACACAAGTATGGATCTAATAAAATCCATGCAAGAATTTAAGCGGGATACCGCATCCTATCCAGCCTGACGTTCCGCAGCGGAATTCGCCATCGGCTACTACACGGAGGATTCGGAGCAATATTATATTGCAATGGGAATTTTTAGAAACAAGATAGTAGGCTCTGAGAACGCAACGCTCGCTTCCTTCTCAACTGTACTGAATTTTAAAGCTATAATAACTAGGTTAGATAAAACATACGCGGACAAAAGACCGCTACATGTTTTGGAAACAGAGCTCAATGTTCTGAGGCAGGGAAATTTGCCGCTATGCCAGTATTATGACACGGTGGACAAACAACTAACACTTATAACGAATAAAAATATAATGACCCATTCAAACAACATGGAGCTTGCCGCCGCGCTCAATGATAGAGCTAGGGAAAACGCGTTAAGAGTCTTTATTTCCGGCCTAAAGCGGCCGTTATGTGACATTCTATTTTCGAAGATGTTTTGCTGTTTTATCCGTATTATGACAAAACATTCGAACTGACAACAGATGCTTCCTCTAGTGCTTTAGGCGCGGTCGACATTACTTATACGGTATTAAGGACATCTCAATATTCACAGACTACCAGCCTTTAACGTTTGCCATTTCGAACAAAAATCCTAATACCAAAATGAAACGAAGGCGAGCGTTCATAGAAGAATTTTCGCCAAAATTTTGTTATAAGCCCGGCCGAGACAACGTCGTAGCAGACACTCTGTCTCGTCAGTTTTTGAATAACATGAGTGATACAGATGCTACACCACATAGCGAGTCATCGCTCTCAAACACAATTAAAACTATCCAATATCCGGTAAACCAATTCACAAGACAATTCATTTTAACAAAGGGGGGTCATTACCACCAAAGTACAAAAATATTTTTTCTGAAAAAAATTCGTTATACTATAAATTACGACACAATAACAAATTTATTACAAAATCTCAAGAAACTTGTAAATCCTAGCGCTACAAATGCTTTTTTTTGCGATCTTTCGACACTATCAGAGATTCAGGGGCCTCTTATCGAAGCATTCCCTGGGGCTAAATTTATTCATACGGAAAAATTTGTAATCAATCTAACTAATCCAAATGACCAACAGGAAGCAATAGCAACGGAGCATGCCCGTGCCCATCGATCTCTGTCGGAAAATTTTAAGCAAATTCTATCAGAATACTACTTTCCTGACATGAGAAAAATGCTCAAAACGGCAATATCAAATTGTAAGATCTGTCTGGAAAATAAATACCAAAGAAAACCCCCGAATCCCGAAATTGGAAGAACTCCAATCCCAGAACGTTCAGGCGAAATTCTCCACTTAGACATTTTAATTACTGGAAAGCAGCTATTCCTAACTGCTGTTGACAGGTTTTCAAAATTTACTGTAGTCAAACCCATTATTTCAAGATGCACCATTGACATAAAAGAAGCTTTATTGGAGGTATTGGGTATGTTCCAAAGCACTAAAACAATTGTTACAGATAACGAAAGAGCGTTTACTTCAAACTTAATCAGATCCACGCTACGCGATCATTTCGCTATAGAGCAGTAGCCACCTTGCATAGCGAAAGCAACGGGCAGGTCGAAAGGTTTCATTCAACCCTTTTGGAAATAGCCAGGTGCGTGAAGGCGCAGCAGCAAATAAATGAAGTTAAGGATTTGATTTTACTTGCTACATACAAATACAATAGAACAATTCATTCCGTTATAAATTCGAAGCCAATCGAAATTTTGCAAAACTACCCAGTACCACACCAAATACGCGTTCTATTATTGATCTTCCTTTCGTGAATTTCCGATTGAAGAATAATTCATCAGAATTGTTCGCAGCATTTCGATATGGGGTTAACAGCCATGGTTCAAGCGGATATCCCGAGTCTCCTAGTAATTGCAAAAATACATTTTGTAATGCAAAGTTTAGTGAAGTAAAAGTAAGTATGAATTTGAAACTATAAGGCTGTTCAGGGTTTGGTTACATCATCATAAGTTTTCATAAGTAAGTACGAATATATACATGTAAGGTAAGTAAATATGGTAAATATAAATATAAATACAATTCTTAATAATAATTAAGTTAAGTATATATACATAAATATACACATACATACATACATATTTAATACATATTTTATTTTTTAATTATTATATTTTTTCTATTGAGTTTAAAGCATTTTACAAGAGGATACTTCATTAAAATAATACCCGATACACTTACAATATGTTGCATATTCTAAAACCTTACCAAGGATCCGTGTACAGGTATCTCCACTCTCGTAGTTAGCTTTTAAGTAAGCGCGTTCTCTTGATAAATTCCACACATGGGAATCATGCGACGAACCACCATGTCTTCCATTGACGGCCCTTATCTGCATGTTATGATCACAAATCTAAAGCAAAAAATATTTTTTTTTTAGATATACATATATACGTTTATTAGATTCATACAACTAGTACACCCTTACCACCATTGCATTTAAGCTATGCTTCAATTTCCGATTGAAAAATAGGTGCTCATTTTTTGATGGTCTTATTAATTGTATATGTGTGCCATCTACAACGCCAATTACTCCCGGTATACCGGATGCCAAATAAAAACTTCTGCCGGCAGCAACTTTCTCTTCGCTTGTCATTGAGAAAACTATGTGCTTTGGACATAACCTCTTCTCGATAGCGTTGCAAACCTCGTGAATGCAACTACTGACCGTTTGCTGTGCCAATCCCATGTGGCGGTCTTGACCAACGGAATGTTGGTAAGCACCTTGAGCAAGAAACTTCAAAGTAGTTGCAAGTTTGGTAATTTCTTTGACTGCGTGGGACCTTTGCGGAGCTTTTAAGTCGCTTTTTATATTGTCCAGCACATATATAAACGCTTCCTTGCTGAGGCGAAAATTTTGGATGAAGCTATAGACATGGACATTGAATTATGTATAATAATATAATATAAGAATGAAATCATTTAGTACCTTTTTTCGCTCAGGCTCAAAATGTTTGAATGATCCCTGATCATTCTTCGTTCCACTCTTTCATATTTGTACAAATCCTCCCATAACGCCAAGAAATCCATTTTCAGTTTGTAACTTAAACCGCTCAATTATTATAATTATATTTGTTTTGTTTTCTTTTTCTTCGACATTTCTGTCAGTATTGTCAACTTAACTAGAAATACCCGAAAAATTAAATGGGCAACATTGTTACTGATGCACAAGCAATCTAGAGTACTAAAAGATTTTCGCATCGCATTTCGTTTTCGTATCGCATTGCTTCGCGTATCGCATTACAGAGTAGTCCCCCAGTACAAATAGAAGGAGGAAAAATTCATAAAGGTAATTTACGATAAAATCAATTTCAGATTGCTGCTTGCCGTTATCTCCGATACTAGGGCCAATTTAATTGACTACACCTCTTCACAAGTCATTACCATTCCTCGGGAAAAGGTGGATATTTATAATGAATTCATTTACCTCGTACATGCCACAAACTTGACAGATTACCGCCGGATAGCTTATGAAAGCTTATGATGGATCGTATCAAAGTCAAAAAATCAGATAGTAAACGAAAATATTTTAAAACAACAAGGTGAAGAAATATTACACATTATCCGCACCTTGAAAATACTGGGAAGAATTGCAAGATCAATAGATTTCCTGTGCTCCGCTCTGAAATTCATAGCCGGTACCCCAGACCATGAGGACTTTGAATTGCTCTTAACAAAGGAAAGCATGTTAGTGGAGAACAACAATAGGCAGATTAAAATTAACTCCGATTTACAAAATAGAATTAACGAAATAACCAACCAAATCAACACACTTCGCGGAATACGGTTGGATTGGACATTAAAAGACGAAGAAACACTGCTTTGTGAAAATTTGGTAAGAAGAAATAACCACATAATTAGCCAACTAAACAGACTAGCACTCTCCATTGTGTTAGCAAAAAGTAATATTATAAATCCACTTGTTTTGGATGGCGATGAGATGGATCACACGTTCAGTTTCGAGCAATTACCCTTTAGTTTACTTTTAGTATCTTAGGTAAAAATTTTACAAAATTCAGATGTTATTTACTATGTTCTTAAGATTCCAAAGATTATAAATTTTTCCGAATTTCTAAAAAACTATCCTGTATTCCATAATAATAGTAATATTAAGCTAGAGACCACGCTTGCGGCAAAATGTAGCGAAAAATTTCAACCACTCGAAAACTGCAATGACACTCTGGTGGCAAAAGTATGCAAACCGGCTCACTCAAATTGTCAGGTGCTACATAATAACACACCGACTTGCTCATCAGAATCAGCATATCACAAACCACCAGTTCAAAAAATAGAGGAAGGCATCATTATTCTTAATAACGTGCCACCAACAACAATTTGACGATTCCTTAGAAGCATTCCTACGTTCTTGGTTGTTTGTAATTAGACTTCACAGCTGCCAAGCTGATCGAGAATTCATCAGAATAACTCCCACGCTTGTCTTGCCGTTCAGTTGCATTCCCAGACGGACACCTGATAACGTACGTGACTATTGGGCAGTTTGCGGCGATACAACCGGCAATGCATTCACATCAACACACAAACAGAACTACCGACGCATCGATACTAAGTCAGCCAGATTGGGCAGCGCATCTACACCAATACACACACATCGACCAATCAGGGAATAGCTACAAACCGCAAGTAGGGAACTAGGGTAGATGATAAGACAATAAAAGTTAGTTCTAAGTTGACATCAAGATCTCCTGAATTAAAAGACTGAATAGAAAATGTTATCTCAATTTTTATATAAATATATAACAATAAAAATTAAACCATAAATATTTTGCAAAACTGTAAACGTAATAATTTTACTTTTATTGTGAATACTTGGTCATGAATGTAGAAAGTATTTAGGTAAAATAATTTGCAATTAGTCGCTCTTGGATGCGTTTCACAATTGAGGATGGCGCATCTTGCGCGAAGAAAATGCTGTCCATTGTGGACTCTGAAAACTCTTCCTTGGGCACTTCTGTTTGCTTATCTAAAAGAATGTTGTGCAGCAATGAGCACGCATTTACTGCTATTCCTGTAAATCCGGGATCATACAAAATAGTTCTTTCTTTCGATAAACATCGCCAAGTTCCTTTAAGAATACCAAAAAGTCTCTCAACTGGATTGCGTGCTTTGCACAATGCCACGTTATATCGGAATTTAGGGCTTCCTTTTCGTTGGTGGGGTACTAGAGGAGTCATCAGCCACGGCTTCAATGGATATCCAGAATCAGCTAAAGACATTTTCAATTTCAAATTAATAATTTTTATTTAGTAGGATTGATTAAAAAAAAACCTCACCAATGAAAAACATGTTCCGACTTCCGTTTTCAAAACTTCGCTGCATATCTCTTTGCACGGCGGAGGAGTTCCAAATATAGGAATCGTGCCGTGCCCCCGGAAACCTGGCATTCACATTCAAAATTTTTAAATTTGGATGAAATATCTATGTATAAATGAACAGAAAAGTATACAACTAATTTTATATTTGAAACAGTGATAAAACTTTGTATTTACCATGGTAGCTATGGTGGTTGGCATAAGCCTCCTCATGATTCTTTGGCGCCAAAATTTACAATAGTGCCCCTCCCACAGAGGGAGACGACGCTGAGGCAAAGATTTCTTTAGCAGCATGGTGCTCCACCAGGGCCATGGGAAACATCACTTTTTGCTGAAACAATGAATCATTGATTGCATCCGTTACACGATGAATGCCGGCTTACGGATGACTGACTCATGAATATTCCCCATGGCTCACCTACGGGTCATTGAAAGCAACCAGTTGCGAATAACCTCAAAGCCACTAGAACCTACCAATATAAAAGTAAAATTTAAAATTGCATACAGGTTAAAGATTACACGAGCTACCAGTTTCTCAGTCGATATTGCGGTTATTCTGGAGCCTCTTATTTGGTTGTCAAGCTGAGCCAAGTCTGGAGTTAACCGATACAGCTTCTGAAATTATGTTGCATTCAAATGAATGCGATTGTCCACATCTCGGAGTAAACGCCCATCCACTGTTGGAGCGCTTACTTCTTCATAACCTCGTGATAAATCATATGCCACATATTCAAACGACATTATTTAAGGTTCCTTTTTTAATTACAAAAAAAAAATAGCTGAATTTTAAATTAATCTTTTACTTAAGTTGAAATCACGAACTTTTCTTTTCTCGATTGAGTTAACAACATAAAATTTGTTGTCGTTTAGTTTTCAGTAACCGGTTAGCTAACGACAACAGCTGATTCGGGAATGCGAAAATCTTAAAAAAATGGCTGCTGAATAGCAGCGTCGTTGAAATTTTTGTTAAGTTGAGTTAACCATGCGAATATCGTCAAAATAAGTTAGTGAATCGCACCACAGGAGTGAAGTTAAACGTATGAAAGCTTTCCCGCCTCACATGGTTGCGCTTGAAAACAAAAGAAATTCATAATTAATAATTTATATAAAGTATTCAGCACGAGTACTAATTGTAAAAGTTCGTTTCTTCTCATATTTCTTGCAAAATAAAATTGGTTACCGGACTGCTCGAAACTCCACTACTAAGAAAAATATTTTCATATAAATGCAGCCTTTCTAGCCTTCGTTGCTAAAATTTATAAATTTGGATTCGCATTACTTGCTAATTGCCGTATAACACGTGGCTTAATGAGGGCGTTTAGTTATTTTCATACATTACGTCATGTATATCATGATACAAATATTTAAAAGGTAAAACCGTTGAGAGCCAGGCTGAATATTATTGAAGTTTGTTAAGTTAGGTTAGGTTAGATTGGAGTGGCTGTCGCCTGCGGTGGCTCATTTAGGCCAGTAATAGGAGGCCCATTGTGTTACCACAAGAAAATTAATACCATCCGTGGGAAGGTTACCCCTCACCCAGCCATTTGGGATCGCTAATGAATCTTAACATTCAATTAACCTCGGTGCTTGAAACATCACTAAGTTCATTCAGAAACGGTGATCCTAGATATCGCATCCTGCTTTTACACAGTGCAGAACACTTATACAGTAAATGCAAGACCTTTGGATCTTCCTTGCCATTCTTACGAGTGCCCTGTTAGAACCCTTACCACGTTAGAAATATTTTCTCTCCTTTGAGAGAGAACGCTACGTGACGGTTTCCGGTCCCATTTAAGCTACGCATATTTTGTCTTCATCTACGGTCAGCTTGTTTATATATACATTCTCTGAGTAGCAGTTTGCAAGTGGCAAACGGCATACCATTGCGTTCTTTATCCTGAAGAATCTGCTTGATCGTACCTTGTCTTGCAAGTTGGTCTGCCATGCAGTTTCCCTCTATGTCCCTGTGACCAGAGACCCAAATAAGGTACAGTCTGTTCTACTTGGTCATCTCTTGTAGATATAGGCGGCAGTCCAGCGCGATGTTCAAGTTAAACGTGAAAGAGCTCAGAGCTTTGATTGCATCCTGGCTATCACTAGAAATGAAGATGTCTCTTCCTAGGACTCCGGTTCCAAGCTTATCTATCGCTTCCATGATAGCCGAGACCCTAGTCTGGAAAACGCTGCTGTGATCCCACCTCATTATCGAGTTTCAAGTCATCTGTATAGATGAAGATGCTATTAGGTGGAGTATGAAACTCAAGTTTCCACTCCTCCCTACTTGGAATCCGTGTAACAAAATTACTTTCAGAAACCGATGTAGAAGCTTATGCAGATCATTCTTGACCTTTGACCCTTAGTGAGTAGGCTGAGGCTAACCTCTTTTTCTAATGCAGGCCACCATACGATCACCTCATATAGGAAAATTGGTCTAACGACTGCTATGAAGATATACCGACAAATCCGGGAATTAAGGCCCCATTTCTTTCCTATGGCTCTCTACAGAAGCCTTTTCATAGCGTTGAACTGTATTCCCTTGCCAGTTTAGCATCTTATTTAAAATAACTCCTAAAAATTTGGCACTTGTAGCACATGACTTAAACGGACGCCATTCAGTTCCGGTGGAGAACGATTTCAACCTTAATAGAGCTGAATCTAAGAACGGGTAGACCATTTGGATACATCCCGGAGCGTTCGTTGCATCAGCTCGCACAGTGTTGGCGGAAACCACTATTCCGTAGAGTAGTTGGCCGATAAACTCTACCAGTGAGTTCTCCACCCCTAGAGCTCTAACAGCGGTAGGAATGTTGGTCATTAGACAGTAGCCGACTATCTATAGTATCAGATAGGAAGATGCTAACAATCATCTCGAGTGTCTTAAGAGCAAAGGTCCTTTGAATTAGAATGTGAGGCCGTTCCGACGGTATAAAATTCAGTTTGAAACAGGCCCTGAAGATAGTTGAGAGCCATTTCGCAGACACCTCCAGTGTCTTAATTACTTGTGCAGGTATTATCCCGTCCGGCCCTGTGGATTTATATGGTTTAAAACCTTGGATAGCCCATTTAACCTTTTCTTAAAAACCCGGTTAACTGTTGCCCTTCTGTTGTGTTCCTAGGAAAGTGGGGTCCATTAGCAGTTCAAGGGTTTCCTTCTTCGTTGAGGTCCAGGACCCGCCCTGCTTTTGTAAGAAGGCTAACGGGCTTGAGGATCTCGAGAGAATCCGTCGTAGGATATTTCGTATATTTCGAATTGAATTTACTCTTATTTGATTTTTTACTAGAATATTTTATAATACTGAATTAATTTATATGTCTTGCTTTTATAGGTTGGAAGTGCAATAAATGAGTAATTGAAAAAATATTTTACCTTTTGTTAATTGCTTTGGTTGAAATATTTTTATGAAGGAGCTTCTTTTTGCACGGTGTCCGACTTTGGCTTGGAACCACTGTAAGCAGGTTAGTTGTTAGAAGGTAGTTGAAAAGTGACTCACTTCGGTCATTTATGTTCGTGCGCCCCCACGTGAACGTGGTGAGCATTTGCGTCGCTGCCGAACAGAATGTTCCCGTTCTCATACCTAGCTACCAGGATCCACACCATCGAGTGAGGGAGGGCACGCCTCCTAATTCCACAATAATTGCCGTGACGTTGTCATCACTGTTATTAGGTAAGAGAAATATATTTAAATCCAATTTAGCCATAATAAAGACTTTATTTTTACCTTTACCGTGTCCCCGAAAAGATTAAAACCGGTGGTAGTCAACCCACAGACCCTTTAGTTACAAACCCATGGTTCCTGTATGCGTGCCACCGTAATGTCGATTTTGCTCAGGCGACCTAGCTGATTCAGACACAAGCAGTTACATTTATCGTCTGTAACAAGAACCAATTTAAATATTTTCAATTGTTTTTTATTTTTTATTTTACTTTTGTTTGGGGTTGATTTGCTCTCAATAATATCACTTATAATGTTGGTAAACTTAAAAAAAAAATAATCGCCGACGAATTGAGCGAACGGTTTTACCTTATAATGTATGTATCATGATATATATTACGTACATTTTTTTAATTAATTAATTTTCTTTCACTTTTCTGGCTTAGCATTATCATATCCTAGAGTTGCATTTCAAGCAATCGCTCGATGGATTGTTTAAAATTTAACCTGGATTTCTGGGTTTCGTTTCTATCATTGCAATAAAATACAATTGCTCTGGTAAATTTATTGCTCTGCAGAATACAAAAAATTCGGATTGCTTTTAAACTGTCGCATAATTACCATCGGCTTTATAGTGTAGCAGCTTTACGACATAGAGCCAATGCTTTAATATCGTAAAGGGAGAGAATTCGCCAGGAGTTTCTATTCAAAATAGGGTTGATAGCAAAAATAAGGTTGATGCGCAAAGTTTTAGTTGTAGCTTTTTTAAGAAATTTTCATTGAGCTATCCGGCGAAAACCATTCAACAACTTTAAGTATCAATTTAATTTTGACTATGAGTACGCCTCAATGTCAAAAAGCTGCAACTAAATTTAACTTAACTTGGTTTATGAATACGCCTCACAATTTTTAATGACCTATCTATCAAATTAAGATGCATTAACTTTAAAGTCGACTTTTCGTATACTAAGTGAGATATGTTTTCTTTATAATCTAAGTTCTTTCCCTTACTGCTTAATTGAAAAGGTCTCTATATATATTACTTCCCAATATGAATGCGCTAATCTTATTTATTATTTGCTTTGCTGAAGTACACTAGGCAGATAACGAATTTCGTGTACATCAACCACACTAACTAAGAAATATATGCGAGTTGAGCCAACTCGGTAAAATGATATCCGACCTGAGATGTAGTGTTGGGAAGTGAAAAAACTGCGCTATTGTGAATGAGCCGCAAGAAAATACATGGGGAATTTTGTTTAAGACGTAATTCATTTTTATTTGCATAGTATTTTTAAATATATAATTACGTCAACCCAAACATTTTTTTGCACAGGTATTTTCCGTTCTTAAATAGCACTTTTGCAATTAACGGAAATTTTCTTCGAGCTGGAGCGATCTTTTGCAAGTCGGGTACATGCAATTCGTTATCCTACCTAGTGTTCTTTTGAACTCGGTTACAAACAATCGATCTTATTCTTAATTTTGTTTATATCTTTTCTTATTATAAAGGCTTGCTTTTTGAACGGCAGCACATACTCGTGTGACCATATTCGTTGTTGTTGCTGTTGTAACAGCATAAAACGTTCCCCATAAAATTTTGGGGAAAGCTACTGAAATGACAGTCCTTGGCCGGATATAATTCCGGGTCGTTCCGATATCGTAGAACCGACTGTCGTGGGGACGACCATACTCAGTTCTTTGTTGAAAATGACATGTAAATTAATAATAATAAATGACAGATAGCAGCATATCAGTGTTTGCGTCTGGAAATCTGGGAATTACTAATTCGTGGTCGGTTGCTGCGATGTACCCGATTACTCAAGTTTTACAAAGAATTAAAAATATTTCATTAGTCTAGTGTAGGTTGTGCATTATGTTTTGCAGTGAGAGTGTGAAAAAAATCGATGTATGGGAAATATCGAAGCGTACATCGATATATGCCGTCCATGTTTTCTTGCAACCAACTTAATGACTTTCCGGTCTTTCTGAGAGAGACTTTCTGAAGGTTGGTTGTGTGAGGTTAGTATTGGGGGCTTTTATATATGTCGAGCACTTAAAAATTATTCACTTCGTGTTTTGTGATGAAAAATGCTATGCACCACTCTGAGAAAGTCTTTGTGTTGACTCGGTAAATCTGAAGCGAATTGGCAATAAAATTATGTGCTTTTGTGACGTATAGCTGAATTGTATAGCAATTGATGTGTAGACCGATGATGTGACGTGATTAATAATCTGATTTGTTGCTAGGTCTATTTGAAGAGAAATGGGCGCCTATCGTTATATGCAGGAGTTATACAGGAAAAAGCAGAGTGATGTAATGCGTTACCTACTTCGAATTCGAGTGTGGCAATATAGGCAACTCACGAAGCTTCACAGATCTCCCAGACCTACACGCCCTGATAAAGCTCGTCGTTTGGGATATCGTGCTAAGCATGGCTATGTTGTGTATAGAATACGGGTGCGACGAGGCGGCCGTAAAAGACCTGTACCGAAAGGGTGTACATACGGTAAACCAAAAAGTCATGGAGTCAATGAACTGAAACCATACCGTGGATTACAGTCAATTGCTGAGGTAAGTGTTAACAAATATTTAGTGGATGGGATTGGAACATTTATCAAAGCTTATATCAAAAAGAGAACATTTTACGATGGTGCAATAGGTTTTGGGCAAATTGACGGAACATAAAGGGTAGACTACGATTTCGACGAAATAAACACTTTTTCAATAATAAAAATAGAAAAAATCGCAGCAGCAGGTCAGCGAACATTTTTTTTCTAACTTTGACTCGCTGTATCTGGGAAACGAAGCGAGATATCGAAATTTTGTATCCTGAAAAAGTGTTTATTTCGTCGAGTTCTACCAGAATCGGTCATCAAATCGCGGCGCCCCAGAAATCGTCCCGAGAAGCGTTTTCATAAAAGACACGTAACACAAATTTCTTTTCCGGTTTTTTGGGGGAATATTTTTAGATTCACACACTGGGTTTGTCTTCCCTAGTCGACGTTATTATTGTTGTTGTAACAGCATAAAAAATGCCCCACAAATTTTTGAATGCTGCAGAAGTGACATCCGTCGGATATAAATCCGACCGAGTCGAGGTTTTTCGTGGTACTTTTTGACGGTTCTATTTCTCCTGAAATAGTGTACAGAGTTGAAAACCATCCTTTTCGAAATGAGAGTTTTCGCAATTTCATTATATTTCCTTCGCTGCGAAATTTTACTGTTGTTGCGCGTATTTTTAAGCGCGACAGTTGTACATATATTCTTTAATTGAAACACAAATTTCTAACAGCGTGCGAGCGCTTTAAAACTTTTTGTATTTAAGTATATGTACTTCTTTTACAACTGTGGCAATCTGCTTCAAGTGACATGATTTTATAGCCGGTCAAAGTGGCCTGACATTGCAGTTAGTTTTGGTAAATATGTACTAAATAACAATAGAAATATGTGTAACAGTTCATATGTAAATAAGTAGGCAATGAGAGACATTGCAGAAAATAAGATAATACATTGCATGTGAGCGGCATATGTGAACATGAATATGAAGGTATAGAGTATAAATGATATTTACTGCTCGGCCGTACTTTTCGTCGGTAACACTCCTTCGCCCGTAAACAAGTTGTGTAACATACATATGTTTACTCTACCCAGTACCGACATCTAACACTGCTACCTTTGCAATCGGTCGATGAAATACGCCTGATTTAGTTTTTACCATTGCGCTTCGAACTTGGCCGTCCTTCGCTCTTATCACATCCCCAATTCTGCCTTTCGGCCAGCAGTTCCTCGGCAGGTCTTGGTCTGCAATTACCACGACGTCGCCAATACATACTGGACGTTGTTTCGTGAACCACTTGGTGCGTCGAGAGATGACTGGTATATATTCCTTCACCCATCGATACCAAAAGCGGTCGGCGAATTGCTGAGTTAGTTGCCAACGTTGGCGTAGATTGACTGTGTTGCTGCATATAGGTTTGTAGCCATCCGATGACCCAATCAGCAAGTGGTTGGGGGTGAGAGCCTCATCATCACAATTTTCCAAAGACACAAACGTAAGCGGTCGTGCGTTCAGGATAAATTCGACTTCGTTTAAGGCACTCCGTAGACTTTCATCGCTAAAACTTGTTGACGGTGGTATCTCATAAAGCACAGTCTTTACTGATCTGACAAGTCTTTCCCATGCTCCTCCCATATGGGGGGCACTTGGTGGGTTAAACCGCCATTTCACTTGATCGAACGATGAGACGATACCAGCCATGTCGATATTTTTGAGGCTCTCGCGAATGACCTTTTCTGACGCTTTGAAGTTGGTGCCGTTGTCCGAGAATATTTCTCTCGGATACCCACGTCGTGATACAAAATTTCGTATTGCCATGATACAGGAACTGGTATCTAAACTATGCGCAACTTCAACGTGTACTGCTCGAAGCGTTAAACAAGTGAAAAGAACGCCCCATCGCTTTTCGCGCCTTCTTCCAACGACGACAAACAAAGGGCCGAAATAGTCGATACCTACATATGTAAAAGGTCTCTCGAAGGCAGCAATCCGTGCGGCTGGCAGCGTTGCCATTTGTGGCGGCTGTGGCGTCGAGCTAGCGTTTTTGCATTTTTGGCATTCCGTGCGTACTCTTTTATACAGCACCCTAAGTCGGTGTATAAAGTACATACCACGAATTTTGTTTATAACCGACTCATGCTTCTGGTGATGGAAATCTTCGTGGATTGAACGCACTATTAAGAAGGTAACGTGATGAGAGTTCGGTAGCACTACGGCATCCTCGTGGTTATTTAAGTGCTCAGCCCGACTTTTGCATCTTATTATGCCATCTGTATCTAAGTAAACATTTAATGTGAAGAGTTTGCTAGATTTTTCTATCATCTTACCGCGTTTGAGACAGCTGATCTCTTCACGATAATCAATGGATTGGGCATACCTGATAAGAAGATATTGAGCCTTTTGAATAGTGTCAAAGTCGATGGCTTTTTTTCGCAGTCTTGCTAGTACAACTGAGCGTAATCTGTCGACGTATAACAAAAATGTTGCCACTGCTCGATACAAGCGTTTCCAGCTGGAAAACTGCTCCACGTTTAGCGTAAGGTTGTTTGTGGGTACCTCTTTCGTATGCAGAACAAAGTGTTTAATTTCCGAATCGTCACCTTCCTGTAAGTTCAACTCTTCGCACTGTGGCCAAACTTCCGGCTTCGACATTAAAAATTCCGGGCCTACAAACCATAACTCGTGGCTTTTACGTACAGTTGTTTTTGTAGCTAAATCAGCGGGGTTATATCTCGAAGGAACCCACCGCCATTGGCTAACGTTTGTTGCTTCTATCTCCATCCATCTCAACACCGTCTTTGAGTCCGTCCACCAATATTTTGACATTATGTCAATACGCTGTATGTTGCTTACAATGTTTGCCAGCCTTACACTAACGACTGCTGCCTGCAGCTCTAGTCTGGGAATCGATAATGGTTTTAGCGGCGCGACTTTGGACTTGCCAGCCACGAGAGTAACCGTAACGTCGTTCCCTTTTGACACACGCAAGTAGCAAACCGCCGCGTACGCGCTTTCGCCGGCATCAACAAAGGTGTGAAGCTGAACGTCGTCAGCGTCTTTCAGCAATAGTGAATAGCATCTAGGTATTTCGACAGCTGTTATTAATAGCATAATGGACTTCCATTGCATCCATTTGTCGAAAAGGTTGTCGCGCAGCGGGTCGTCCCAGGCGATACCAGAGCGCCATACGTCTTGCAGCAAGATCTTTAACCCTACGGTGTAGCAACAAACAAATCCAAGAGGGTCGAAGATCGACATTAAGACTTGGAGCGCCTCTCTTTTCGTAGGTAGAATCGGTTCGTTAATAACATCGCGACGCAGTCTCGCAAATCTGAAAATATATTTAAAATTATCGCTTATGGGGTCCCAAAACATCCCCAGAACTTTCGTGGTTGAGCCCCACTCCTTGACGGATTGAATTGACGTAGGATCATCATTGAGCTGCTCCAAGACGTATTTGGAATTGGAAGACCAGCCACGTATATTGAAGCCAGCCGCGCTGTGAATTTGTTTCACTTGTTTAGCTAACTCTAGCGCAGATTGTTCATCATCTCCACAGTCGATAAAATCATCTACATAATGATTTTTTTTAACAGCTTCTGCGGCACGAGGAAGTTCATTTTCAAATTCATCAGCATTTCTATCACGTATGTAATGGGCGATAAATGGTGCGCAATTCAATCCAAAAGTCAATGCTCGCATGACGTAAATGCTTGGATGCTGCGGTTCATCATCGTCATCACACCACAAAAACCGCTGAACATGCATGTCGCTGTCTCGAATATTGATGCGGTGTAACATCTCAGCAATATCACCGCATATAGCCACTCTGCCAATTCTGAACACAAATAGAACGCTTACAAGTGGATTAAGCCGATCTGGGCCACTCAGCAGGAAGTCGTTGAGCGATACCCCGTGCACCTTGGCAGCGGCAATCCACACCATCCGAAGCTTTCCAGGCTTATTTGGGTTTGTTACGATAAATATTGGCAAGTACCATGTTTTATTCCTGGGAACAGCAGCCTCTACTTTGGTAAGCTTTTTTGCGTACCCTTTGGAAAGTAGGTTATTGATCTGAACTTGCATGTTAGATTTTAGCGTAGGGTCCTTAACAAACTTCTTCTGCATACACATCAGTCGTTGGAAGGCGTAAGCATAGCTATCTGGCAGCAATACATTCGTGTTACGCCATGGCAGCCCAATTTCGAAGTGGTTATCGACTTTTTGACAAGTGTCGCTCACAATATTCACGGCCCTTGCATCTTCTTCTGACAGTAGGAGAAGGGGTTTGGATGACTCAAGCGTGAAGAATTCTTTCACAGTCTCGTGTAGTTCGTCGTATCTTTTTTGGCAGTCGCATGTATGAACGCTTAGTCGGTGTTCGCCAGTTTGTCTTGGATTACACCCTTGTAATGTCCATCCCAGACGGGTCTTTGACGCTATGGGCTGGAACCAGGTTCCTTCTCTAATTTTGAGAGGAATGGCCAGCCTCCAGTTGTCCGCACCGATTAACATTGATGGCTTCACGTTTTCGTATGATGCAATTGGCAATCCCGATAAATATGGATATAGACGCTCCATCTCGGATGCATTGATTGACTGCGCTGGTAAATCGAGATCGTCCACGGTGTGAATATTCTTCAAAACGTATTTATGGCCACTTGTCACACTCGAAATTTCGACGGCAGCCCTCACAGAATTTTCTTCTACCCGCGTGGTGTTGCCTGTCCACCGCAAACACAGAGGTTCACGCTCACCTTCCAAGTCAAGTTCATCAAGAAGTCTCTTTTACATTAGCGTCACGGAAGAGCCTTCATCCAAAAATGCACATATTTCTAATACTTTGTTTTTCGAATAAATGCGAATGGGAACGATTCTGAAGAGTGGCTGCATTCCTTTGCGACCGCTGCTATTAGTATGTATCTGCACGTCTGAATGTGCGTTTGCATTTGCACTTATGCTTCCAGGTTTCTCTTGGTTCGCTGTTGTGATGGTTTTGTGTAGTAACTGATGGTGTTTAATTGTGCAGCCATCTACCCCACATACCTTGTTAAGAAAACATTTGCGACTATGCGGGTTTAAGCATTGGCGGCAGAGGTTGTTCGCCTTCACTTCCTCCCATTTTCGCTGAAGTGGTAGGTTTTTAAAAGCGTCGCAGTGCGTCACCTTGTGATCGGAGCTCTTGCAAATTATACATTGCTTGCTCTTTACCGTGTTACGAGCTGCTGACTGGCGCTGGGTGTTCGCGTCGATGACGTGCGTGTTAACTGATGCATTGCTTTTAGCAGGCGCCAGAGATACGACAGTACTGGCAGCTTCAGCTAAATTGTACAACCAGTCGCTGAACTGTTTCACCACTGGAGTCGTATCGTCTTTCGGGTGGATTGCCCAGTTCAACTTTTGGTGGTTGGGAAGCTTATCAACCATCTCCTTTACTAGCATGGGGTTGTGTAGGTGTATATACATTTGGCAACCTTCCATCATTGCGCAAATATTCCTTACGCAGAGAGCAAATTCAATAAGCCCCTCCAACTTATCCTTTACTGCTGGCATAGCACGAGCTTTATTCATTGCGCGCTCAAGGATATGTTCAGGCCTACCGAAACACATTCTAAGAGTATTTATAATTTCGGGTACCATGGATGGCAAAAACAATTTGCTTTTCACCATCTCCCGCGCTTTACCTTTAAGGCTCACCTGTAGCCTGATTAAGTTTTCCGCATCGGTGTACCCAGCAACCGTGGTGCTGTTCTCGAAACTGCTAATAAATAGCGGCCACTCTTCAGGGTCACCATTGAATGTTGGCAGCTGTTTGGGAATGGCCTGCCTTGCTGCCAATTGCCCAGGCGTAGGCCCACGGCTAAGTGCGAACATTGAAACGTTTGGTGAAGGGACCTCGTTCAACTGCGAAAGAATCTTATATTTGTTCTCCAAATATAGTTGTTGCATTCTCATTTCCTCTTCCAATTCTCAAGCTGGAGATTTCGATGCGTTTCGGAGTTGAAGGACGTTTGTATACCAGGTAAATTTCGTATGCCTACTTGCGGTACCGATTGGAATGCTTTTGGCTGATTGAACGGTATACCAGTTGCAGAGGTGGCGATGCTGCCTGTTGTGAGGTGCTGTAGCGGCTCGGTTGACGAAAGTAGTCGGTTATGCTCTGCAGTTAGCGACGATCTAGTTGGCAGCTTCATTCCGTGCACTGATTCACTAAGCCCGAAGTTCCAGCCTGACGATGCCAAGGTCGAAAATGTCGTTGATACTGGTGCTGGGTTATTATTACCAGCGGTGACGGTATAAGTCGTAGATTTTAGAGGCTCATTGGCTCTGGGTTCCGATATATTTGCTGTTGTTGGAAACGTTGGCATGAAATGTACGTGCCGGTTACCTTGCTCGGTAGTTGGCGATGACGATGCAGCTGGATGCGCGTTCGTGGTTGATGTATGGTTCCGGCAGCTTTCACAGCTCCAGCTTACGTCAGCCACATTGCTGTCTACTCCAACGCAGTTGAAATGGTACCAGGCGTCGCAGGTGTCACACTGGACCATAGTCTCGTTGTCTGCTGCATCGCATTTTTGGCAATTTTGGCCCGTTGTTCCTTTGTCCATATTGAACATTATAGCAAATATTCACCGGCTTAAATTTAAATCGATTCGCAAATTTTAAGTAAACCGAAAAAAGTTTTAAAGAATTGTTGCGCGTATTTTTAAGCGCGACAGTTGTACATATATTCTTTAATTGAAACACAAATTTCTAACAGCGTGCGAGCGCTTTAAAACTTTTTGTATTTAAGTATATGTACTTCTTTTACAACTGTGGCAATCTGCTTCAAGTGACATGATTTTATAGCCGGTCAAAGTGGCCTGACATTGCAGTTAGTTTTGGTAAATATGTACTAAATAACAATAGAAATATGTCTAACAGTTCATATGTAAATAAGTAGGCAATGAGAGACATTGCATAAAATAAGATAATACATTGCATGTGAGCGGCATATGTGAACATGAATATGAAGGTATAGAGTATAAATGATATTTACTGCTCGGCCGTACTTTTCGTCGGTAACAGTTGTTGTTTTTGTTTCTAAGTAAAAGTAACAAAAGATAAATCAAACATATAAAACAATCAGTATTCATATATAACTAGATTACACGTACATTTGTGCTTAGGTAGCGAAACTCATCATGCTATAGATAATTATATTAAATTTAAAGACAGATTAGCGAAAATACTCATAAAGAACATTCTTAAAGTTGCTTTTGTTTAAACTACTGCGAACAGAAGCTGGAATAAATACGAGTAGATTTGAAAAAGAATAGCCTTGCACAAGTTAGTTAATTATTATTATTATTATATACATACATATATGAAAAGTAGTGATGACCCACTGCTTCACATTCATATGGAGCACTAGTGAAATCACCTTCGGCTCACTTGTTAAATTATCTTACTTTAAGTGTAACCTATTTTACTAGCTACTCGATAACTTACTCTAGATTAATTTCTTAAGTCCAGTTACAATAAGATATTTATTAATATTATTGATGGATTCCGCGTCGAAGTACATACATACATCAAAGTCGTAGAAGGTGTGTTGCTACCAAAGACGTTGGTCCTCATTCTAGCGAAGTGTTGGCACTCGTCGAGAAGATGAGAAACCGACACTGAGTCAGTGTTGCAAAATTGGACGGTGACGGTCTTACGCCATTAAGGAGATGGTTGTGAGTTAATATCGTATGCCCTATTCGTAAGCGGGTGAATGACTTGAGATCGTTAGCTTCCGCTTCCCTCGGGAAATTGGGTTTATGTCCTTCGGTGTTGAGCATTGTATAGTCATGGCGGAGACTGCTCCATTCTTCATATTTAGTTTTAGCTATAACTGCCTTGGCAAGTCGATTTACGTCTTCTTTGACGAATATTTTTAATGCTAAAAGAGGTTGGTTAGATGCCAGCTTTGCTCTTTCATCTGCAACTTTTTTTTTTTTATATTACGGTCTTTCAGACCTAATTCAAGTAAATTAAATGTTACATAAATATTACATCTTTAACGTTTTACAATATGAAAATAATTTTCCTTTAAACTTAACAATGTTTTCAGTCTTATCTCAGTAGGTGATTCATTATACATTTTATAACCTACGTATTCTAGAGTTTTCTTTGTTGTTCTACTTCTAGTTCCAAAATTATGAATCTCATAATTATAATGTATTCTATCACTTAAGTAATTTGGCAATATTCCTAATTTAATATTATGTATAAATTTCAGTGTATAATAGCGAATTGATTGCTTTATACTAAGCCAATTTAGCATATTTAACATAGTACTTTTTGATGTTCGTGAAGGGCATTTTATAAAGGGAGGCTCTATAATTGAACGATATACTAATATTTTAAGATATTTATTAATATATTTACATGTTCTATACATAAAACCTATTTTCTTTGCAATTTCGGTTTCTAAATAGCATATATGTTCTCCAAAATTCAGTCTCATCTATTATAACTCCTAAGTACTTTATTTTATCCACTCTTTGAATTTCATTGTTTTTTATCTTCAGACTTATATTGCTTAATTCATTATTATCAATATTGCAGAATATAATATTTCTAGTTTTATCTAGATTTAGTTTCAGCTTTCTACGACATACATAGCCATTTATATAAAGAATTTAAGTCCTCTTGAATTTTAGAAATGGCACTATTTACAGTGTTTCCGCTAATGGTTACCAATGCGTCATCGGCAAACAGACGTATTTTACAATTTTTCAGGCAGGTTTTAATATCAATATAAATTATGAATAATATCGGAGCCAATACTGAGCCTTGCGGTAGGCCAATATTTACATCAGCAACCGATGATACTGCATCTCCAATTACCGTTCTCTGCTTTCTGTTACTCAAATAACTTCCAGCGCTTTACCTCTGATACCAACCTTATACATGACGTCCAATAATACAACTCTGTCAACTGTTTCAAAAGACCGCTTTAGGTCTAAAAAGCCAGATACCACCACCTTTTTGTCGGCTACATCTTTCCATTCCGCGATTACCATGTTCAGTGCTGTTTCACATGAATGGCTCCTGAACCCTGATCGTTCTGGAATTATTACATTCTGTTTTTCTAAGTATGCTAATAGTTGTTTTTTTTTACCACTGTTTCCATAATTTTTTCATCTGCAGGTAGCGTATTAAGTATTCCCACATGGCTAGGGACCCACATAATTTTAATTAAATTATTTCCTAGAGTTAATGCGTTACGAATAGAGGCATTTAGGAGATTGATGTTCGATGTGCTTGATATGGATTGAATTGTAGATATGCTGTCGGTGCATACAATGTATTTCTCCCCTGTTATGCGTGCATACTGAATTGCTTGTAGTACCGCGCAGGCTTCTGCTGTGTAAACCGAGCAAAAGTTGAGCAGGTGTCCCGCGTTAATAGTTTTTTTTTGTCGGAATCTACTACCGCAAAAGCTGCTGACCCATCCGTATATAGGAACTTCCAACCTTGCTGTTTTAGGTTTGTTGCAATCGATTCGAAATTTTGTCGGTATACAGCTGGGCAAGTTATACTTTTTTTGTTTGACTGCATGTCGAGAATTAAAGACTTGTGTGATTCGAACCAAGGTGGCGGGCGTTCATAATTGAATTTTACAGGTTTGAAACCGATTCCTGTCTTTTGCTGCGTTGATACTTCTCGCAATTGACGATGGTCGAGCCATAGTATTCTTTCTTTTGATAGTCGAGTTGACTACTTCATATAACAATGCATTTCTGCACTGAAGAAGGTGAATCTGACAGGCGATGTTGGGAATGCACGTATACACCTCCAGGCCGCTACATGATATGGTGGTTTGATGAGATTAAAAATAGACGATTGGCCGTAGATCGGTAGGCCGTAGTCTATTTTGGAAAGTAACAGGGCTTTGGTAGCGTTGATGAGCGTTGTGGGGTGCACAAGGCAATGCTTCGATGATAAATATTTTATTATATCTAATCTTTTAACGAGAGCTATTTTAACATAAGCACAATGATGTTTGAAAGTTAGTTTTGAGTCGAATATGATACCTAAAATTTTTTAAAGTATTGAAGGTCTTAATATGTACATTATTTGTATATGAAAGTTTTTGCATTTACTGAACGATATCCTGGGTCCTGAGTTATTACACCAGTTTGTTATGTCCGTCAAGATATGGTTAAAATCCGTTTGTACCACCGATAAATCCTTACACTTGGAATAAAGCTGTAGATCGTCAGCATATATTATGTGATTAACTTTTTTGTATTTCGATAGGATTTTATTTATTTCGTCAAAAGCAATTATAAAGAGCACCACGGATAGTGGTGAACCCTGAGGAATACCGTTGAACAATTTATATGTATTTGAATATTTATTATTTACTTTGACGGCAAAGAATCGATTAATTAGAAAATCTTTAACAAATTTATACATTTTGTTACCAACTTTCCAACGAGTAAGTTGCTGGAGGATAACATGTGGACCAATTGGGTCGTAAGCCTTTTCGAAGTGAACGCTCAGGAAAGAAATATGGTTTTTAGTGGACAAGGCCGAAGAGGCAAAGTGCTCAAAAATGAGTAAGGCGCCCATTGTACCCTGACCTTTTTTGAACGCTACTACTTGGTGGGCGTCGAACAGATTGTTTGCAAACGCGAACCAGGCAATCCGGTTGGCCACAATTTACTCCAACGTTTTAGCTAGGCACGGCAAAAGCGATATCGGTCTGTATCCGGCAGCAGTTGTAACGCTTTGATTTGATTTTGGGATCGGAAGGACAACAGCGTTTTTCCACGTATGCGGCTATTTGCCTTGTATTAAAATCGTATTGTACAGGTCGATCACTCTAGTTTTGATATTCATCGGCAATTTTCTTAACAAAGGATATGTTATACGGTCACGACCTGGCGATTTGCCAGACATTGCATTTATAGATCTCTCGAACTCGAATAGCGCGATGGGGGTCTCGATTTTGCGGGCTACCGACGAGGGTGAGTTGTTTGCATACTCAGTTGTTAAGATTTGTGTTTTTTTTTACCACGACTCTTGATGGAAATTCCCATCTTCTGAGTGTTTCGACCAAACGGAACCGAAATAGTTTGCAATGTCTACATACGAACAGATAGAGCCATTACCTGTGTCCAATACTTTAACTGAAGTAGGAGTATGGGTTCCCGAAAGCCTTTTTATGAGACCAGACTGTGGTGACCAATACGGAATTACGGCTTTGTGGAGCTTGTGATGAGTTTGAGGAATCGAAAGATGAGCCGCCGTGCGAATGGGTTTCGTCCAGTTTTTCGGTTCTTTGTTAACGTTGGAGGACTGCGGGTATTTTGTAAGTATTTGTTTGCACTACGTTGAAACAGGGTCCAGTTCGCTTTTTGAGTGATGAATTTAGGCTTAGGGGCCCCTGGGTTAGCAGTCGGCGAACGAGACTAGTGAGTAGGTAAAAGGAGTCGCTACCATGGAGTTCAAGGGCGGTTGAACACGCGAGTTTTGGAGTCAAACTCGTTGAGCACATACAAACATCTACATGCGTAAAAGTCTGATGTGTTGTAAAATGCGTTGGGGCTAAATCATTTAACGCAATGAAATTCTTAAGAAGAATAAAATCTTCCACTATTTTCCCTCTTGCGTTGTTCGAAGTGGATATAATTGTGACTTTTGTGGCAATATTTACTTCGATAGCAATAACCGATAATGGCGATTGAATATTTATCTGTTTGTGAGCGACTCCTTTCTTTACCATGACACAAATCCCTTGCTTACTCGTTGTATTTTGAGGTAAGTTATGAAAGTAGCTATGGAATGAATTAGAAATGGGAGCGGATCTGTTGAAGGGGATGTGTGTTTCCTGAAGGGAAACAATAGAGGGATATAGTTCTTTAAGGAGGGTGATGGGGGATGTAGTTATGGAATTATTTGTTTGTATGGGTTGAGCTGCTTTGGAGTTGTTTGAAGACGTTGTTTGATTATTACTTGATGTAGGTTGATTGGGTGTAAGAGATAAAGATTCGGAATAAGTGAATATTTTGCTAGTGGATTTATCATTGTTTTTTGCGATTTTTGTGATATTGGTTTCAGTGGTGCTATGATCTTGCTGGAGGAGTGTTTCGTTTTTTGACGTTTCTGAGTTTATTGCTGAAGGTATGTGAACACTTTTGGTGTTCGACATGGCTCCGGCAAAGGAAACTGGAGCAGATGTAGTGGGAAATTGAGCGGAGTAAAATTCTCTGGCTTGCTTTATTGTGCACTTGCGTTGCGTTTTTATTTTTAAGATTTCTTTTTGTTGAAGGAATTTTGGACATTTTTTGAAATTAGAAGGATGGCTATCTTCACAGTTTACACATTTTGTGCGTGCGTAATCTAAGTTTGGGTGTGGAGGAAAACTGCAAGTCTCGCAAATGGGGTCATTTTTACAATGTTTTTTAGTGTGTCCTAAGCGTTGGCATGTTTTGCAACGCATTGGGTTCGGGAAGTACTCCCTGACCTTTACCTTATGCCAAGAGATATGGATTGTTTCAGGAATTCTAAAGGAATCGAAAGTGAGGAAGATAACTCCGCTCGGAATCACTTTGTTTTCGATAATCCCAGTGAACTTGTAAACGTTTACTACTCCCTCTGAATCTAGTTCTTTTGCGATTTCCTCGTCGGGCAGAGATTTGTGGTACGGGGCAAATACTGTCCCCTTTACAAAATTGAGGTTTTCATGGTATTTGCATCTGATTTCGCATAGTGCTGGTAGTTGTTTGGCGGCAATGAATTTTTCCGTATATTTGTCTTTGACTAAGAGGATAAGTTACCATCTCTGAGCTCAGAAATTTTGTTGTTGTAACAGCATAAAACATTCCCCATCAAATTTTGGGGAATGCTGCTGAAGTGACAGTCCTTGGCCGGATATAGATCCAGGTCGTTCCGGTACCGTAGAACCTACTGTCGTGGGAACGTCAGATCCCTCTTTCAGAAATTTTTTCAACGTCCTTGCTTGTCAGATTTAAGGATCTTTGTACCGCGAAGCAAGAGTAATGTGATAGAGGTTTTTCAACGTTAGTGTAGGACACAACAACGTATTTAGGGTTGGGTGTTGATCTGCTTATGTCGGGTAGGTCGGGAAATTCACTAAATATTTGGCGTTTCTTTTTACGTTTGGGAGTGGACGCTAAAGCCGCGAACCTATTGTCCCCTGGGTTATACGCCCAAGAGGGCATTGTGGAGGTAAAATTTAACTTTCAAATCCTGCACGTGGGTAAATTTCAAGCGAAGAAGAAGAAAGAAAGACTAAAACGCAAGGTAGTAGTTGCTGGGATATAACTATAACTGCGCCTAGAATATTAGCACAAAGAGAACGCTATCGAAACTAAACCGTTTACCACGAGAGTTAGTCGAAGACTGTTAGGCAATTATATTTAGGCACTATAAGGTCATTTATCCGTACAGACTTCGGGAATTCTAGTTTACTATATAGATAACTAGGTTCTTTATTCCGCAAAAGACGAAATAAGAAAATATAATTTCTGGCTTTCAGATAGTCAGAAATTACACAACCCAAAAGTATCGATCTCCAACCAGAAGTATGGCAAAATCTCGCTAGTCCAAACACATTCCGATTGACATGACTGAAAACTACGTCAATTTTATGCGCAGATTGAGAACTCAATTTACTATAGATTAGTTCTGGGTAACAGATAATAGGTAAAATTAATTGTACGTCTAGCTTTCTCCTTATTTCAAGCGGAGTAAAATTGCAGACATTCTTTACACGTTAACTGTCCATAGCAGAGACTGAGAATGCCTCGCACGTCCGTTTCTTTTTTAATAATCGGTGTATTTTGGGTAAACCCTAATAAAAATGAATATCAACATCTTTTAGATGGATAACAAATCAACATTAAACTTAGAGCGTAGACTATCACTTTGCTCAATAGTTCCTGACATATAGAGTTGTATATCTTCCGCATAAGCATGTGGACTAGAGGACTTTGTTGCGGCTCTGTACATTGAAGACGATTGCGGTTGTGTGCGCAGAGAAAGTCTGTCAAACGCAAGACGCAAGATTTTTGGGTGTTTTACTGTTGGTAGAGGTGTACATCAACATGTTTGTTCAATTGCATCAATTGCATTCCTTCGCCCAGGTGGTAAATAGAGTCGTCGAGGACTTGGCAGGGGAAAGAAACAAGTTCCGACCAGTGAAGAAAGGAGCAAGGTCTGAGAGATAACCGTTCACTTTCCAGCACATGCCATAAATTGCATTGCCGGATGCCATAATCGAATAGTCGTCAGCATATGAGACTTTTGAAACTCCCTCGGGTGGCTGAGGGAGCTTCGAGATATACTAATTAAAGGAAACCGGGAGAGAACGCCACCCTGTGGTAACCCTTGTTTAATTCTTCTCGGTTTTGACGTTGGACTTCTAAAATATACCGATGATTGTTGACCACTTAGGTAGTTCGCAGTCCACTATTTCAGACCCTGTGGGAGAGTGGATGACTCAACGTCTTCGAGTAGCGTTGAATGATTGACCGTATCAAAGGCCTTTGACAGGTCGAACGTCACTAAGACGGTTCTTTCACAGGTTACGGTTAAGGCCACGAATCACCTGGGTGTTTCTGACGTTTAGTGCTGCGCACTTTCCGAAAGGCGTGTTGATGCTTAGCCGGGCCCAGGTGGTGTGTAAAGTATGGGAGCAGCATAGCTTCGAATATCTTTACCACTGCTGAAAGAACGAGATCCAGCCATTCATCACGCAACCGCTGGATCCGGAGGCGTACAGGCGGGTACTAAGCAACATCCACGGAGACACATTCACTACTACCATTGACTCTCGCCAGGCAAATGCAGTTATCGGAGCCCAACCACCACCTGTAGCAGATGAGAAGTCCGTGCTGCCCCGCGAGTCCCGCGTCACTCTGGTACAATTACGATCTGGATACTGTAGCAGGCTCAACTCCTATCCAGAATCAACCCCAACATATGTCCGGCATGTGGAGATATTCCACACGACACCAATAACCTATTCGCATGCCCCCTCAAACCCACTCATCTAACCCCCCTCTCCCTCTGGTCCAACCCTGTCGAAACTGCACGTTTCCTGGGCCTCCCCCTAGATGAGTTCGACGACAACGACCATGACCATGGGTGAATCCGCTCTTTACGGGGCGCGACTAGCCGCTACAACAACAACAACAACAACAACAAGTGGATGAAGCTCCAGACCTGCGAGGACGCCGCACTCCGCACGGTGTCGGGATGCCTGCTGATGTCGCCTAAGAAACATCTCCATCTGCTCCGCGTTAAGGGGCACAACCTCATGCTCAGCAAGCAGTTTCTTGCTTGGTGTCACCACTCGAGGCACCCAAACAGGCATCTGCTTACAATTGGGCCACCCCCCAGGCACATCAGAAGGCATCTCCTAGAACTGAAGGAAGGCATCCAGCCGTATATAACGCAACCGCTGGGTCCGGAGTCGTACCGGCGGGTCCCAAGCAACATCCACAGAGAGATAGTCACCACCATCATCGACTCTCCCTGCTACCTCGCGAGTCCCGCTTCACTCTGGGCCAATTAAGATCTGGATATTGTAGTAGGCTCAATTCCTACCTATCCAGAATCAACCCTGACATACCCGACACATGTCCGGCATATGGAGATTCTCCGCACGATACCAATCACCTATTCATATCTCCATTCATCTAACCCCCTTCTCCCTCTAGTCCAACCCTGTCGTAACAGCACGTTTCTTGGGCCTCCCCCTTGATGAGTTCGACGACAACGACCATGACGATGAGTAAATCCGCTCTTCACAGGGCGTGACTACCCGCTACAACAACAACATCCAGTTGGATGCATACAGCGGTATCTTATATCGATGGTATTATCCGATTTGAGCTTTGACTAGGCTCCTGCACCCCGGTAAGGTTCCAGCCTCATCCGGTAACAATTTTTTAATATATTTTTCATGGATGTTAATTCTACTTCGGACAAAACTTGTTGCACTCCGAATAAAATAATGTTGTGTGATTGTATTGATATTTTATAATAGGATATTCATTTACCTCTCTTGTAAATGGCTAGTTCATTCTTATTTTCATATACAACCTACTTAGTGTAGCACGAAGTTGCTCCCATATCGACAAGACCTTTAAATCTTTATTTAATTTCTTGTCATAGACGGTGATGTAGGGGAGAGTATCCTCCTTCGCCTTAAAAATGGTCCTCGTGGATATAATTTATCTTTTGACTTTTTCCGGCCTTGTTTGCTTTCCCTTTATTCTAGAGACAGATGGATCTACATCCATTTCCTCAGGTTTTGGAGAATTATTCCATTAAGGGAACCGTATAATTATTATAAAGTCATTTTGTTTTTCGTTTGCGAACTTTTGTGCAAACCGAACTCTGATTATTTGACTCTTGAGCTTTCACCAAAGCATCATGCATGTGTCAGTTTTTTATTGACCAAGTTGTAATATTCTACAACCGATATTGTATTGTATTGTCTATTGGACGTTTGTCCGAGTAGGCAAAGTCGAGTCGTGCAATTATAGAAATAACCGTCCAATGGTTAGTAAGGGTGTCAATAGCATCCTGTGTGATTTTAATCCTTAAAATGATTAAGGGATTATTTCCCATTAGAAAATACTCTTTTATTTTGTTTTGAATTCTTCTAGTAAGAGGTGTTTTTATTTGTACCCTGGAGGGTCAGGAGTTCAGAATCGCAGAGTTAAACCGAAGCGTCTGCCTTGTGGTTGTGAATCGCGGTGTTTGAACATATATAATTACGTGGCTGTACAGGCCTTTACTTATTTTGTTTTTGTTTAAAAACGGCACTTTCCTTTTTTATTTATATGCATCCCTTTTAGGGAAGGAGGCTTTTCTATCCTGGAGGGTATGAAGTTCAGATTCGACGATGTGAGATAAGTTTGGTCCTATCCACCAAGGATGCAATATATGAACTGTCGGCTAAAATAGGTTGCGTAGCTATTCGAGTCGACGGATCGCGGTCTCCGAATAAAATTTGCACTCTATAATCGCGCTTCGGGTTGGAAATCCTTGGTGGTAAGTTTTGCCGGCGCAATAGATTGCGACATTTTGGGCCGTCGACACCGTTCGCCATTCAGAGCGCTAGCAACATGGGTAACATACCGTGTGGACCACTCCCTGTGGGTCTCTACGCCTGAGGCTCCATCCATCACACGAAAAACAGTTGATTAAGAGTTCAGTTGATCACAAAAAAGGCGAAAAGTATAAAAAGTCACTTAATATATACAGCTGCGAGCTTTTTAATAGCAGTGCGCTCTCTATATTTCGTTAGGTGTTGATACACATGTTTTTTGACAAGATCAAACATTTATATTCGTACGCTTTTTAACACATCCTAAAGCGAAATTTCTGTACACAAAGTAATCTGGATAAGTTGTTATTTTATTTTGTATTTTTATTTTATTGTTGAAAACTTTTTTTAACGATGTATGTATGTACATAAAAAATAGCAGTGTTTCAGTTTATTCCAATTTAGAGATAATTACAGCAAAAATAAAAGTTAAATCTCATTTAATTTTATTAACTACATTAATATTAAGTTGCATTGCCTTAATTTTTTATGACTGCAATACACCTGTCCCTCATGGAGTCGACAAGGCGGCGACATCTTTCCAATGGAATGTTATACCACGCTTTGTGTACCCCTTCCCACAAATATTTATTATTTGTTGGTTTTTCTTCCCGAACTGTTTTTTTAAATCAGTCCACAAGTTCTCAATAGGATTGAGGTCTGGTAATTACACTGGCCACTCCATAACATCAATACCATTTCCCCGAAACCAATCCTATGCCACTATACTAGTATGTTTTGGATCGTTGTCTTGTTGCATGATCCATATTAGTGGCATTTCGTATTCGGCATATGGTAGCATGTTGGTTTCTAAAATATTCACATACAGATATTGATCCATAACCTTTTCTATTAGCTGTATCTGACCATCTCCTTGATAGGAAAAGCATGCCCACACCATAATGAAGGACCTGCCATGCTTAAGTGTTTTTCTTGTATACCTTACGCCTACCCTTTCGGCCACATGCGTAAATGATTGAATGAAAAGAGAAGGGGCTACCCTGTTGATCAACGAGTAAAGCAAATGTAACGTGTTTTCTGTTCTTATAGTTTTATGTTCTTTGGTATTGTTTAACAGTTTTACCATGCCTTTAAAAACATCCTACTGGTACACTTTTGCCCAGTTTCAACACCTTTTTCACAGAAGGGAAGAGGTGTAACGCCTTTAAAGGAGGCTCCCCACTAACCCATTACAATAGCTGGATAGTGGCCAGGTTGAACCCTTGGAATAACATTTTTTGTGTCTGGAAGTTTTAGCGTAGATTTTGTCGTTTTGCTTATTAAAAATTTCTTCAACAATGCAAATTTTCTCATCTGTCAAAAAGGATACTTTCGTGGCCGTTGACCGCGAGCCACTGAAGAAGCCGCTTGCATCTGTTGAGCCTAATTTGCTTTAAGCGCGTTGTCAGAAGATGTTCAGTTGATTGACGGTAGGCATTCATGTGGAGATCGTCTCGAATAAGTCTCGAACCGTTTTTATGGCTGAATTTGTTCGAACCCGGGAGGACGACCACTTCTATTTCTGTCATGAACTGCAGACATTTGGGGATACGATCAATAGTGAGGTAAACAAACATTCTCGAAATTTTAAGTTTTTTATGAAGCTCACAAATTTCACTTGCGATTTTCCCACACTTATGTACAGTAATCGTCGCAACACGATTTTCTTTAGCTCCCCACTCCATGGATAATAAGCGAAATCAAAACAAAAATGATTGTTATATACAAGTAGTCACTGCGAATTTGTGCTCGCTGCAAGCATTGTAAACTTTGAAACAGAATTTATGGCAAGACTAAGTATAAACGCACTACATTTTACCGATTTTCTGTAATTTATTCCTTTCGTTAATTTTCAATTAAAACACAGTTCAGCCACTAACAAAAACTTTATAAACGAAGACCTCAATTTTATGCAAAATTCATAATTGCAAAAATTGCCATCAAAATTACAAACTTTTTAGAAAATATAGAGTGCCGTTTTATAGCCCATTCAATTTTAGTGTATTAAAGTGCAAGTTTCTAGTAACTGATAATTACCGTTGATTTTTGAGATTGATTTTTTTGTTTATTAGAATTTTCATCTCTTGTTGATATTTAACGATTAAAAAAAAATTATTGTTTGATGAAAAAAAATAATTTTTGTATGGAGACATGCTGGCAAGAAAAATTTTCAAAAAACAACGGTAATTATCAGTTACTAGAAGCTTGCATTGCGGCCGCCGTAGCCGTGTGTGTAGAGTGTGCGCTCTTCATCCGGTGGGTTCCGGGTTAAAATCCTGCCAGGGGCAAGTAACATCAAAAATTATGGAAAAAGTTTTCCTAATAGCGGTCGCACCTCGGCAGGCAATGGTAAACCTCCGTGTGCATTTCTGCCATGAAAAAACTTCTTACAAAAGTCATTTGTCGTTCGGAGTCCGCTTAAAACTGTAGGTCCCTCAATTTGTGTTAAAGACGCACACCACAAATTGTAGAAGTTCAGCCAAAATCGCTTAAGCGGTTATAGCGCCAATTAAGTAAGTAAGAAGCTTGCATTTTAGCACACTAAAATTTAATGGGCTAATAAGACTTCTAAAATGGTTGTTTCATATGTCACAGTATCCCACACTTTCATACCCTAAAATTTAATATGGTAATAAGACTTCTAAAAATTTTGTGGCATATGCCACAGTATCCCACAATAAATACAAAAATTACTATACGCATATGACCTTGAATCCCAGTCCTGAGCGGGAATAACATCTGCGGCTATCGTGCTCAGTGCTTCAAGGACTTGATTTTCGAAATCTCCCAAAACAGCTGACTTTAGGCCGCCTCCCGTGCGCTTTGACTCAATTTTAACTTTTTCGCCCGACTCGGCAATTGCTTCAACCAGTTTGCCAGTACACTAAAAATAAATAGGTAAAAATTGTTTATTGCTAAATAAATGCTTTTAGCTATAGAACTCGTTCTACTTGAGTGGAATACGTGTGGATCCTTCAGTGCATTCAAGTTTTTTTTACCCCTTCCTCGTACATATTTTACACGTGTCGTAGGTGCGCAGGCGTATGTTTACCTGTTAATAGATCTGGGCTATTACTTATAAAGGTAATATGGCATAGCAGTCGTTCCTGCGATATCCACTCAAATTTTTTGTAAAAATATGTATAATTAAGTGTATAAATAAATAAAAATATACTTACTTTTCTCGCTGTTGTATTCATTGTTTACTTGGCAAAATTTGGCATTTCAATAATCAGTTGTCAACCGGTCAGGCAAAAATTTTTATTTCAAAGTGAAATTTTCCGTGTTACAAAGTAGCCAGAATGCAGGTTACAAAATTGCATCTAAATTGCCATCATTTAAAAAGTTAAATTCCTTAACGTTTGAAAAACGTGGAGACTCGAGACACAGCTCCAGGACAGCAGCTGCAAGATTTTTCTAGTTTTACGTTTGTAATTGATGAAATATTTGTTTCATGAAAATCATGCTGATTTCAATTAACTTCCTTAGATGTCTGATTTATTTTTATAAACAAATATATATATCCGTAAAAAAAAAATATATTAAACCCCCAAGTATTTCTTTTTAGGAACGCGTTGGGCGTAGACTAGGAGGTCTGAGAGTTTTAAACTCGTATTGGATAGCTCAGGATGCCTCTTATAAATACTTCGAAGTAATTTTAGTGGATATTCATCATAATACGATTAGACGAGATCCAAAAATAAATTGGCTTTGTAAGCATGTTCACAAGCATCGTGAACTTCGTGGACTAACTTCTTCGGGCAAGAGTTCCCGTGGAATTGGTAAGGGCTACCGCTATTCGCAGACTATTGGAGGGTCACGCCGCGCTGCATGGAAACGTAAAAATGCTTTGCAAATGCATCGCAAACGCTAGTTGTGGAATACAATTTGAGAAATATATGCAGATATTTATAATGTGCTTTTAATTTGAAAGTTATTTTTCGATTTACAGACAAACCAACATAGTCTGACTTGCATTTTCGCATTTATTTCTTTTGGTGCATTGACAGTTATGGATACGTAAGTATAAATAGGCCTTTGCAGAAATATAGGGAATTTCACGGAACCTGTGTTAAACGTAGTTTTAAAGATTTAGCTGGAGGTGCTTTTTCGACTGGACCGGACCATTGTGAAAGAAGGGGGGGGGGGGGGGGGGGGGGGGGGGGGGTGATTTGATGAACCTTACAAAACATGCGAATAAGTGATTTTTCTTTCTACGCGGGCATGATCGAAGGAATGTAGGCAAATGAATCCATAATAGTCGTCATCTAAGTGTTTGGGGAGTTTTGACGCTAAGAAATACATGCAATATTGACTTTATGTTATAAACTTACTTTCCGATTTGCAAACATACGAAGGAAGTCTTAAGTTGCCTTTTCACTTTTTGAACCTTTGGTACATTGACGATGTCGATTATGGCGGCGGTAAGTAGATGCAATCTTACTACCTACTCAGGAAGTTTCGTGGAACCTGTGTTAAAAGTAGTACTCAAGATTTAACTGGAGCTTCATGATAGTTGCGGGCCGGATGGAGAATGCTACATGATCTTTAGAAAACATGGTGATTGGTGTCGTGCGGTGTGGTGCCCGGCCAGAATTCTGTTATAACTATAAAACTTTTTATACTGAAACGTTTTCTTCATAAATCCTGTCAAATAATAGAGTGCTGCAAATAAACCACGCCCTGTTACTTGGAGACCGATAGGAAGTTTAATAGTGATAAGCGTTTGTTAACCGATGTTAATTACATGTCATATATAAATATCGATTACACCATATGCATCACCTTCGCTCAAAAGTCATACAGTGGAAGTCCGATAATCCGGGACCGGCTCGGTGCCGGACTACCGAAAATTCCGGTCTATCGGGCGGTAATTATAAGAACAATTAGGTTAATAATTAAACTACAAATACAGTATGCAAATACATACAACAAAGTTTATTTTACATTTCATATAATGTATGTATACGTACAGTAAAACATATTTCACTTAGGTTTAAAAAAGTCACGAATGTTTTTGTTTTCTTGCCTTTTGGCGTTTAGCATAAAATTTATTTCTAATGATATGGAAATCAATAATTTCTGAAGCACTGTAGCTAGTACTAGCCTCAGCAAAAGAGATAACGGGTGTGTTCGAGCTGCGATTATTGCGGCAGTGTTACTTTTGATGATAGAGCATCACGTTCTTCGGCAACAGTGGCAACGTCACGCGTTCGTTGAATAAAAAGTTGACAATCTGTTGCTCATCACTAGCAAATCAAACGCAATATAAACATTTTTAATGCGCAATTGAGATGGAGGAAGAAAACGTAAGTAAAGTTTTTAATAAGTGCTATTTTATTATGTAATAGTATTGTTTATTATTTGTTTTTAGCTTATAATTAAGCGTGACTGAAACCAAATTGTTGGTCAGGTGTCGATTGAAAAATTAATAGCTTACAGCAAATGTGCGCCGAGTCATCCGAAAATGGGTGAAAAAGATGTCATCTGGGTATAATACAATAGTTTTAAAAACGTTTTTCTCTTTTCTTCTTTTGGAACACTTCAAACAAGAAACGTTTTATCTTATGTCTTCTCCGCCTTCTTTTGTCCATGTTTATCAAAAATTTATCACCGCCCTTTCCTTCATCTAATCAGCTATCAAATACATAAGTTAAAATCTCCATATTTACCAATTACGCGTTCTGTGCAAAATAAATGCTGCAATATTGCTGCACATTATCAGCTGAGTATCGGCAACAGAGTATCAAGTAAGTAACAGGGTTGCAATATTGCTGTAATTATTGAGCGGCTCGAACACACCCCTACTAACGTAATCAAAAAAAAAAAAAAAAGTGACTACAGTTAGAACGAAACTCACAGTTTCAAAAGTTACGTTTACTACAATGTGAAAGGACACAAAACAACAACGCACAAAAAATGGCGAAGACGCTTCGTGATTGATTAACAGAGCTGCACTGCACCTAAATTTGTTGAGACAGCTGAGGCTGGCCGAACAATGCCGAGCGCTTCCGGATTATCCCGAAAACTTCCGAATAGCTCTCGAGCGTTTTTATTTGCTTTAAAGACGCTTTTGGAGAAAACCAAAATCTACAATTTTCCGTAGCGGTGCCGGGCTATCGGGCATTCCGGACTAATGGACTTCTACTGTACTAAAGTTTGAAATATTTGTTTAAATAATAATGAATGAAAATAAGTATCGTAGTCAATAAGGGTTAGGTTAGGTTGGAGTGGCAGCCGCCTGCAGCGGCTCACTAAGGCCAGTATTAGGAGGCCCATTATGTTACCACAAGAAAAAATTTGTACCATCCAAGAGGCAATTACCCCTCACCAAACCATTTTGCCTCGCTGATGAACCTCAACAGACACTTTACCTCGGTCCTTCAAACCTCACTAAGGTCATCCAAAAACGGTGATCCCAGATATCGCATTCTGCTTTTACACAGTGCAGGACCCTTACACAGTAAATGCAAGATCGTCTCCTCGTCGTTCTTGCAGCTCCTACAGCATCTTCGGAAGGGTACTCTCAACCTTTCAACATGTTTCCCTATCAGACAGTGCCCTGTTAGAGCCCCGATGACGTTGGAAATGTTTTCCCTTAGAGAGGGAACGCTGCGCGACCGTTTCCGATCCCATTTAGGCCACATCTGCCTTGAGGGTCGACAGGTCGTATTTTGCCTCCATCTGTTGTCAGCTTGTTTATATGTATGTACAATCTCTGAGTAGCAGTTTGCAATGCGTTCTTTATCCTGAAGAATCTGCTTGGTCGTACCTTGTATTGCAAGTTTGTCTGCCATCCCTCTATGTCCCGGTGACCAGGGACCCAAATGAGGTACATCTCTTCCAGAGATAGGCGGCAGTCCAGTGCGATGTTCGAGTTAAACGTGAAGGAGCTCAGAGATCTGATTGCAGCCTGGCTATCACTAAAAATGAAGATGCTCCTTCCTATAATCCCGGTTCTAATCTCCTCTACCGCTTCCATGATAGCCTCCCTAACTATCGAGTTTCGAGCCATCTGCATAGATGATAATGCTATCAGGTGGAGTATGAAACTCAAGCTTGGAATTCGTGTAATAAAGTTACTTTCAGAAACCAATGTCAAAGCACACCGGCCCGTGCTGCTCGAATTAAAGCAGAATTTGTTCAAAACACAAGAGTGCCCTTGGCTTTCAGGATGCCAGTGGGATGTCTCTCTTAGTCGCAAAGCAGTCATCGCTGCCATCTGTAGTCCAACCAACTCTAAAGGAAGGAGGTCTAAAATGGCGTTCAAGGCCTAATTTGTCGTGGTTCTGAGCGCCCCACTTATACAGATCATACTAGATCTTTGCCCCTCGGTGAGTAGCCTGAGGTTAACATCCTTTTCTAATGCAATCCACCACACGATCACCTCATATAGGAGTATTGGTCTGACGACCTCTGTGAAAATCCATCGACAGATCTGGGGATTAAGACCCCATTTCCTGCCTATGGCTCTTTTACATGGGTAGAGGGCTACGGAAGTCTTCTCATGACGTTGAACTAGATTCTCTTTCCAGTTCAACTTCCTATCTAAAAGAACGCCTAGAAATTTGGCACTTCTAGAAAGACAACCGGGTACGTTTAGTACCAGTGGAGTCACCGAAGGCACTTCATACCTTCTCGTGAAAAGTACAAGTTCCACCTGGAGCTGATCCTGAGCCCGCAGTGGGTGGACCACTTGGATACCTCCCGAAGCGCTCGTTGTATCAGCTCGCATAATATCTGCGGAAACTTTCCCCTTAGTGCAATCGCGACGTCATCAGCGTACGCGACAACTTTTGCGCCACCCCATGCCGTATCTCGCAGTAGCGTATTTACGGTGAGGTTCCATAGGAGTGGGGATAGGACACCTCCTTGTGGCGTCCCCCTCGACACGTGCCGCGACAATTCGCTCGCACCCAGCTTAGCCCTTACTACTCTGCAACTGAGTAGCTAGCCGATAAACTCAACCAGTGAGCATTCAGCTCCTAGATCCCTAACGGCGCCAGTTATGGCTTCTGGAAGCACGTTATTGAAGGCGCCTTCAATGTCCAGGAAGGCTACAAGACAGAACTTCTTGACACTGAGAGACTTCTCAAAATAGGCGACCAAGCTATGGAGTACAGTCTCAGTAGATTTGCTTTTGCGGTAGGCATGTTGGTCATTAGACAGTAATCGGCTGTCGATGGTATCAGACAGGTAGCTACTAACAATCCTTTCAAGTATCTTAAGAGCAAAGGATGATAGACTGATGGGCCTTAGATCCTTTGGTTTAGTGTGTGAGGCCTTACCGGCTTTAGGAATAAAGACAGCCGTGATATTTCTCCATGCCAGCGGTATGTGATTCAGTTTGAAACAGGCCCTGAAAATAGTAGAGAGCCATTTTGCAGACACCTCCAGTGTCTTAATTAGCTGGGCAGGTATTATCCCATCCGGCCCTGCAGATTTGTATGGTTTAAAGCTTTGGATAGCCTATTTAACCTTTTCTTCCGAGACCGGTATGTTGACGGGGTTGGAAGAGATGAACGGAGGAGTTCCTTCCTCCGCAGTTTATTACCAGGGAAATGGGTATCTAGTAGCAATTCAAGGGTTTCCTTTCCCGTTGAGGGCCAGGAACCGTCTTGCTTTTGCAAGAAACCTACCAGGTTAGAGGAAGCACCCTCGATGCCGCCGCAGAAGTTTCTCCACGAAGATCTCTTTGCCGCCCTTAAAGCTTTTTTATAGGTCTGAAAAGACTTTTTGTACTCTAGCCATACCAGCTCGAGACTAAGTCTCTTGGCTTTGTTGAAAATTTTCCTACAATATTTTCGTAGTGAGTCCAACTCACGTGACCACCAATGGGGCTTACGTTTGCCACACTGTTTTGGTTCAGGGCAAGCCTGATTTACGGCATTTGAGCAGGTCAGCGTAAAAACGTCCGCCATGTTCTCTAGATCCCCGATACAATTAGGTTCAATAAAAGGTTCGCTGTTTAGCCTATCCTCAAATAACATTTTGTAAGAGCACCAATCTGTGTTTTTTAGGTTTTTTCGCACCTTTGGGCTGGTAATAGAAAAGTTCAATACGATTTCAATATAACGATGATCAGAGGAGTGTTCATCTAGAACCCTCCAACTCTCGATCAATTCAGATAGACTATCACTGCATAGAGTTATATCTAAAACTTCTTTACGATTGCTAGTAATGAAGGTGGGATCCTTACCTTTGTTGCATATATGTAAGTAGGTTAGTAGTTAGAAGGTAGTTGAAAAGTAACTCACCTCGATCATTGATGTCCGTGCTCCCCCAGTTGACATGGTGAACATTTGCGTCGCTGCCGACCAACATGTGTCCGCTCTCAAATTTGGACACTAAGTTCCGCACCATAGAGGGAGGGGAGTACTCGGCTTCGTACGGTATGTAAGCCGATGCCAGCACCAGTGGCATACCCCCTATCTCCGCGAGAATTGCCGTGACGTCGCCATCACTGTAATTAGGTAAAAGAAAGATATTTAAATCTGCTTTAGCCAGAATGCAGGCTCTAATTTTACCTTTACCGCGCTCCACGAAAAGCTTAAAGCCGGTGGCACTCAACCCACATACCCTTGAGTTACAAACCCAGGGTTCCTGAATGAGTACCACCGTAACGTCGCCTTTGCTCAGGCGACCTAGGAGAGCAGCTGAAGCTGCTTTAGATCGATGGAGGTTTATCTGCAGAATTCTCATGCGAGAAAACCGCTACCTCCCCTCCAGCCACGACGGTGACATCAGCCTCGCACTCTCCGTCGCTGAGCAGCAGCTCCTCCGCAAACATCTTGTGCATTGTTGGTGCAAAGTTTGTCTGAGAGGAGACGCTGCCTTCAGCGTCGGAGAGTTCCGGTTCCGGCTCCGGTTCGGAGGCACGCTGAGCGTCCCCGCGGTACACCTTAATGATGACCTCATCGAGGCTATAGCAGACGCGGCCTTGCCTCTTCTCAAGGAGTCCGATGGACTCCTTGTTTAGGAACAAGACCACTTGTCTCGAAGGGCCCTCCGCGTCCTCGACCCGGACGATCCTCCAATCACTTGTTGGGAGGGCCGGGATCGTATTCAATAAACTAAGACGATTTTTACCCCAAGGCCCACAAATAACGGTTATTGTCCAAATTTCAACTCAAAAATTAGCGCGTATAAGGATTAAAGCAACACGCTTGTAACAAGGGGACATCGACATCGGTTTTTATTTTTTGAGTTTCATTTAAAAAAAAATCTAGTTGAATCGTTATTTCTTGAGTTTTAGTTTTTTCTTAGAAAATTGTTATTTCTTGAGTTTTATTTATTAGTAATACAATTTTCTATTTTTAAGTTTTATGTTTTGCTTGATTTTATTCTTAGTTCAAAAATTAATTGCTATTTCTTGAGTTTTATTTATTGCTAATAAAATCATTATTGAGTTTTATATAACGCTCAGAATATAAAACTTAATAAAACTCAAGAAATTACAATTTTTTTCTGAGCAAAAGGGGTGGTCAGTTGAAGTGTTACCATCCCTACAGCGATCATACTTGTTATGTCCCTATTACGGTTTGCCTGCCTGCCGAGGGACGACCACAATAACTAACGAAAATCTTAAATAAATATCAAAAGAAAAAACAAATAGTTTCTTAATCATAAATGGTTATACATATACACTTCTATTTTTTTTTTTAAATTTTGCAATTCTTTAGTTCTCCAAACACACTTCCTTTCTTCACTTTTTTTTTTAAATTTTTTCAATGTTCATTTCCCATTAAATCCAACAAGCGGTACATTTTTCTGGAACAAATTTCAGTATAAATAGTTCTTGGACATTTTACTCACTTGCTTATACAAATTAGGTCCGTACACGTACTCGTCAGTAAAAAATATATCCCGTACTTGCCAGTAATAAAATTGCAGAGCGTAAAGAAAACTTGCTTCAGTAAAAGAAACTTGCAAGAAAGTAAAAATGTAAGTTTTTTCTTTTTTGTTGTAAATTTATATATTTATTTATTTTGTAAAGTCATTGAATTAACAAATTCTTACAGACTATATTAAACTAATGTACAATAGTAATCACAAAGATAGAAAAAAGAGATGAGATGGCTGATTAAGATGGCATAAGGTTACGTAAAATCAGCACCTGAAGAACTGAAAAACGAATTTAACTCAGCGCATGCCCTAAAAAAGGGGGCATTCATCCATAATTAGTTTTTGAGAAACCAATTTAGAAGGATTCAAACTGTCGAGGTTCTTGTAGGGAATATTGAACTCAATTTTTCCTAGAGGGAACGGGTAATCAATAGTGACAGTAATGATTCTAAATAACAAACGAGCATGATAAAATGGATCTTCTGCTTTCAAGTGTACTTAGGTCAATCAACAAACATCGAGAGCCGTACGACGGTAAGGGTTCTGAAAACGTTAAAGATCGGAGCGCAAATCGTAAAAAAGCTGTTTGTACTTTATCAAGGCGGTTGGAGACACCCATTCAATCACTTTTCAATTTCCCTCCTTTTTTTATGGGAATAGTTAACATTTTTTTATAATTTTTGGCATTTTCGTACGCAAAAACTTGCAAAGTTAGGGAAATTGAGGGAGCGAAAATGACAGTTATTTTGAGGGAAAGTTGCAAGTTTTTATTGGACAAATTTTTACTCGTAACAATTTGCCAGTACGAAGAACACCTGGGCACGAATCGCGGCATTCGTCAACGAGTAAAACTGTTCGAAATTGTTGGTTATTGGATTGCGGCACTCGTTATCGAGTACACTCGTTTGTAATTTGACATTCTGCCAGACGATAGCGAGTGCTAATTCAAACGAAACGAACGAAATGTCATTCGATTGATAATTTGCAATCGATAAACCAAATTTTTTGAAACGTCTGTAAAAAAAGTGGGATTTTTATAAAAAGCCAACCACAAAAATGTGAGTTAATGTTTATGTTATTGATTTTTTTATTAATACAATCATATTTTTAGGACTAAAATCAATATGAATCAAAAAAATTTGATGGCGGAGTATATGCTGCAGCACCAAGATTTGGCCAAAAATATTTTGCCGAATTGTGGTCAGGGCAAAGCTGCTGCCAATAAGTTATGGGACTCCTTGTCTGACCTGCTGGGACTTGAAACTTGCGCTTTATTATTATAAAATTGATTGAGCTACAAACCTGCATTGATAATTTGCCATCGATAAACCAAATTTTTTGAAACGTCTGTAAAAAAAGCGGGATTTTTATAAAAAACCAACCTCAAAAATGTAAGTTAACGTTTATGTTATTGATTTTTTTATTAATACAATCATATTTTTAGGACTAACGTTGATAAAATCAATATGAATCAAAAAAATTTGATGGCGGAGTATATGCTGCAGCACCAAGATTTTGCCAAAAATATTTTGCTGAATTGTGGTCTGGGCAAAGCTGCTGCCAATAAGTTATGGGACTCCTTGTCTGACCTGCTGGGACTTGAAACTTGCGCTTTATCATTATAAAATTGATTGAGCTACAAAACTGCGTTCTCGAAAACTTTCTAAAAATTCTGACTAAAAAGTTTAATTTATGTGGTTTCCGGTATGCATCGAACTATATTTCAAATAAAAATTATTTAAAATAAATATATAATTATATGTAAAAAAAACAATATCATATTGAGTTTTGCACCTATTTCAATGTCCATAAGTGTATGTATGTATGTACATATGTGTAAATTGTATGATAAAAAGTTATATTACCTAAAAGCCAAACATTTTTTAAGTTATTTTGATTATATTGTTCCTCCAAAAACTTTCGTTGCGCTAAATTCTTCCACACAAAGGAATCGTGCGCTGCTCCGCCATACTTTGAATCAATGGCCAAAATTCGGTATTCATGGTCACATATCTGCAAACAAATTTATATTGAGAAGTATGTGTATGTAAATGCATTTTATATGCAACCTACTATCATTGATTTGAGGCTATGGTATCCTTTCCGGTTGAAAAACATGTACTCGTTCGCTGTTGGTTTTTGTAGCCCAAAGTGTGTGCCATCAATGCATCCAATGACTGTAATATATAAAAATACATACATACATACATATATATGTGTAGATATAGTTAGTATGCTACAGCTTTAAGAGCGCTACATTTTACTCATAATAAAAGCGCTAATCCTACCTCCAGGAATTTTATATTTTTGAACAAATGATTGCGTGCATTCTAAAAGACTGTCTGGCACGAACTTTATAAATTGGGGACATAGCTTAGTTTCCATTTCGCGGACTACATTTCCAATAATTTTGCTAATTGTGCTTTGGCATATTCCGATCAAAAAATCATTTCCCACCAAGTGCTGGTAGCCTCCACTGGCCAAAAGAGACAAAGTTGCTGCTAGTTGAATTACTGGCGTAACTGCGGTAGATAGATGCCCTTCAAATTTCAATTCTGCCAATACGAAGCTAAAGGCAGTTTTAGAAAGTGAACCGTTTTCTGAAGCTGCAAATACAAAATATAAACATGTATGTACATAAGTAGGCAAATGAAACTAATACAATACAAATTTTATTTACATACGCTGCCTCCGGCAATGCCACGGGATTGCTTTTATATCGCATTCGGCTTCTAATAATCATCTCGAAGTTTTCCTTCCCAGACTCCGAAGAAGAATACAAAAATATTACTGAAAACCCATGAATTCAGCAAATACAAGAAAATATAACCAATAATTCACGGCACAAGCAAAAATAATGTAGCACGACTTTAACCAATTACTTTCTTCTAAAAACAAACATGTTTCTTATTTTGTTTTGATTTGCCATTTCGTAAATGTCATTTGTAGAAAGGTCAGGGCTGTTACTGTGAGCTAATTTAGATTCGCTACGTATCGAGTGCGGCAATCCGGCTACTCGAAACGTTACGAAATTTGTTTCGATACAATTGCTCGCACGATCACGAATGCCGCGATTCGGACCCATTTCTCACTTTTCACAGAAACCCAACCTACTTGCACAATTATTTCCAAGGCAACCCATAAGGGATTGGTACGATAAAACCACGCTATCCCCCAAACAAACCAAAACCATTAACAGAATTTTTACAGGGTTCACATCAGAGAGCTACAACGGATACATAATTTTCGTGTATACTCGAGCATCTAACAAAATCCGTTTTGCATCAATCTCTTTAATCGACCACGAGTATTTGAACCCAGTAATATTTATGTATTCTTCTTCGGAGTCTGGGAAGGAAAACTTCGAGATGATTATTAGAAGCCGAATGCGAGATAAAAGCAATCCCATGGCATTGCCGGAGGCAGCGTATGTAAATAAAATTTGTATTGTATTAGTTTCATTTGCCTACTTACATGTTTATATTTTGTATTTGCAGCTTCAGAAAACGGTTCACTTTCTAAAACTGCCTTTAGCTTCGTATTGGCAGAATTGAAATTTGAAGGGCATCTATCTACCGCAGTTACGCCAGTAATTCAACTAGCAGCAACTTTGTCTCTTTTGGCCAGTGGAGGCTACCAGCACTTGGAGGGAAATGATTTTTTGATCGGAATATGCCAAAGCACAATTAGCAAAATTATTGGAAATGTAGTCCGCGAAATGGAAACTAAGCTATGTCCCCAATTTATAAAGTTCGTGCCAGACAGTCTTTTAGAATGCACGCAATCATTTGTTCAAAAATATAAAATTCCTGGAGGTAGGATTAGCGCTTTTATTATGAGTAAAATGTAGCGCTCTTAAAGCTGTAGCATACTAACTATATCTACACATATATATGTATGTATGTATGTATTTTTATATATTACAGTCATTGGATGCATTGATGGCACACACTTTGGGCTACAAAAACCAACAGCGAACGAGTACATGTTTTTCAACCGGAAAGCCTCAACTCAATGATAGTAGGTTGCATATAAAATGCACTTACATACACATACTTCTCAATATAAATTTGTTTGCAGATATGTGACCATGAATACCGAATTATGGCCATTGATTCAAAGTATGGCGGAGCAGCGCACGATTCCTTTGTGTGGAAGCATTCAGCGCAACGAAAGTTTTTGGAGGAACAATATAATCAAAATAACTTAAAAAATGTTTGACTTTTAGGTAATATAACTTTTTATCATACAATTATATACATATGTACATACACTTATGGACATTGAAATAGGTGCAAAACTCAATATGATATTGTTTCTTACGTATAATTATAGATTTATTTTAAATAATTTTGATTTAAAATATAGTTCGATGGATACCGGAAACCACATAAATCAAACTTTTTATTCACAATTTTTAGAAATTTTTCGAGAAAACTACCGTTTATTTGTTAGAATTTTTTAAGCCGAGGGTGTTGCGTTTTTTCTTCCATAAAAAATTCAATTCTGTTCACGCGTTATATGGAAGAAAACAAAAAAAAAAAATAACACCGAATCAGCGACTTGAAACTTGCACTTTATTATTATAAAATTGATTGGGCTACAAAACTGCGTTCTCGAAAACTTTCTAAAAATTCTGAATAAAAAGTTTGTAATTTTTACGAAAGTTTTTTGAAATTTGATTAACTTTTGTAAAATTTGTGTAATTTTTTAAACTTTTATTTATGTGGTTTCCGGTATGCATTGAACTATTTTTTAAATGAAAATTATTTCAAATAAATAAATAATTATATGTAAGAAGTAATATCATATTGAGTTTTGCACCTATTTCAATTTCCATAAGTGTATATACTTAAAGCTAAAATATGTTTTTCGTAAACCAATAGGAGATTCGGGATGCCCCTTGGAGCCGTGGTGATTATTACCATTCGGGAACCCTGAGGACGGTTCTAGTCAAGCCCGGTTTAATGAGATTCATTCCAAAGCCCGCTGTGTGGTTGAAAGAATCATTGGTATCCTAAAAGGCCGTTGGAAAATTCTCAGCAATGACAAGAGAAGTCGTTACCGCCCTGAAAAAATGACACAATTCGGCAATGTTTGTGCAGCGTTGGATAACATTTGCATACATATCAAAGATCCGTCGTATTGCAGACATTATGCAAGTGAAACTATTTATACAGACGTGGATATAGGAAACGAAAATGAACTAACCAAAATTGTCGCTAGCAAATACTATTTAAATAAAACAAGTGAATTAACAATAATGATCTTTTATTTCATGGTATTATGCATGGCACATTTATTTATTCTTTCTTAAGGCTGCTAATTGGATAATTTCGATTCAATCCTTAATTGAGATTCCTCAAAAGCCATCAAGTTGTCTTTAATGAGGGCCAGCTTTTCTTCGGCAACATGGTGTTTCCCTCTCTTTGTGGCGCTGCGGCTGGTAGAGGGTTTCGGAGCATCGTCGTTGTTTGTGTTGTAGCGGCTAGCAATGTCGTCTTCGTTACTGCTTAAAAGCTCTGCCATTATATTTTCCACAGGTTCTATTTCTGGGGTGGAACTGCCAAAACTTTTAACTTCTCCCAGGCCTTCTACTGCACGGTCTATTCCGGTAGCCTGAAGCAGTTGCTCCTCTGCTGTTGTTAGGAGTTTTTCTTCGTAAGGGCCACCACCAGTCCTTTGTTTCGACGCTTTGTTGAAAGACAACTTCTTTTTGACGTTGTGCTTTTCGTCAGCAAACACCTAAGTTCATACGTAGAAAACAATATTTCAGAAAGTACATTTTTTAAAACAATTATAAAAAAGAAAAAAAGGATGGCGATTTCGCACCTTCGGCCAAGACTTAGCATCCTTCATGGGTGGGCCGGCCCCATTTAGCAGGTCAGACAAGGAGTCCCATAACTTATTGGCAGCAGCTTTGCCCTGACCACAATTCGGCAAAATATTTTTGCCCAAATCTTGGTGCTGCAGCATAGGTATACTCCGCCATCAAATTTGTTTGCTTCATATTGATTTTATTAACGTTAGTCCTAAAAATATGATTGTATTAATAAAATAATCAATAACATAAAAGTTAACTTACATTTTTTTGGTTGCTTTTTTATAAAAATCCCACTTTTTGTACAGACGTTTCAAAAAATTTGGTTTAACAATTGCAAATTATCAATCGAATGACATTTCATTCGCTTCGTTTGAATTAGCACTCGCTATCGTCTGGCAGAATGTCAAAATACGAAGGAGTGTACTCGATAACGAGTGGCGCAATCCAATAACCAACAATTTCGAACAGTCTGTCAGATAGTCTGACTTCCATTGTCTGTGACAGTTCTATCACTGCTTTAGCTATTTGATCCGCTTTTTTATTTTCTGTAATCTGTAATGTACTATAATACCACTTATTCTGTTTAGCTTCAGTATTCCCCATATGTTACAGTCGTCCGTCCGCTTTTTTCTTAGCAGCTGACGGCTACTAAGCTGTCGTAAATCTAATGCTTAAAACACAATACCGGCGAACGGTGAATTTTTCGTCGCGAACGTTTGCTGTCAAAACTAGAACACATCGACATATATTAGAACGCACACAACCAAAGCGAAGAACGATTTTCGTTCGGCGAACATTCGTTGCGATAGAATTATTTCTATTGCCGTCGCTGGCGGCAGCGACAAAATGAAATCCATTGTTACCATATGTTTAATATAATCAGGGTTTTTAGATCGAAATAATTAAATTTCAACACAAAATATATTTCTCACTTTTTCAAATTGAAAATAAAAATTTGAATTGCGACTTGTCATAATTAGCTGTTTTCATTGTCGCCGTAGTTGTGTTTTACTGGGCGAAATTTTCGTTCGTCGGTATTGTGTTTGTGTTTCAAGTCTCAAGTTTTTTAATGTGGTGTGAGAATTGAAGGAATCTTTAGAGATTAAGATCTTAGTTAATTCTTTGGCAGTGAGCCATTTGGCTCTCTCAGCTGCTGGTAGTTCATTGGCTAGGGCATACAATGTCGGAATTGGGGTGGCCGGTGTTACCCCAATTGCTCTCCTAAAGGAGCTGTTTTGGAATATTCTGTTTTTTTTTGGTTCGTGTGACAGCTGTTGGCCGTGGTGGTCTTGGCATACTCTATTCTGAATCTAACAAATGATTTATAGAACTGCATAGCTACTTTTGGTCTGAACCCTGCTCTTGCAGTTGTAATTAATTTGAAAAGTTTGAAGATCTTCGCCGATTCTTTAGTAACATTGTTATAATGTTCTGATACTGTCAGAGAAAAGTTAATGCTTATTCCTAGGAATTTTGTCGTCTTAGTCTGTTCGATTTGATGTTATTGTAAGTTATGTTAATTTGTTTGTGACTGCCTTTGTTGATATACAGGATCCTTGTCATGGCCGGTTTAAAAGAAAAATGCAGGTCGGAGCACATCTTCTGCTGCAGTAGTGTTGTCATCCTTAATAGAATGTAGTTGCTTGTAATAGTAAGGGAGATAGGCAACTTCCCTGTGGGAGGCTCGTCTGATCTCTATACATTCTCCTGCCAGCGTTATCTTCCGGTATTCCAGAAAATTGCGAATCCATTCTATATAATTATTCTCCAGATCCTTATGTATGTCACCCGTTACCCTGTTTTAGTTGTATAACACTGTTTCATACACCGGCTTCATGATCACTTGTTTAGATGTTACGTAACGCCTGTAGTGGGTTGGCTCCGCTATGACCACTTTTCTCGCCACTCTTTTGTAGCTTGTTCTTTTCAACCCTCTATTTATTTCCTGATTTTTGTCCCTATTTCTCCCTTTGCCATGTTTCGCACTTGTCTTTGTCTTTCGGGGTGTGATCCTCTTTGCCGCACAGAATACAGTTTTTTCGGTTGCATTCATGTAACACATTCACTATTTCGTACCTACCCTTGGCTTGAATCTAAGTTTACCCAATCTACCACATTTTCTGTATTGTCTTAATGGTGGAATGTAAAGCGGTACTTCCAGTCTAGAGTATTCGAATTTAATATGCATCGGAATGTCTTTACCTAGAAATCCAATTTTAATTATCGTTGTCGGTATAAAATTGCCCCCTTTTCCCCCTGCTCTCTTGGTATAAACCGATACACCAAGGGAATTGGCAAACTCGAAATTGCATGTTTTTTTTTTTGCATTTAAATTCAATGGAAATATTTCTCACTAGCCCATATGACTCTATGGCTGTATTTGGTATAAATGGTCTCACCACACACTAAACATTTATCTTTTGCCACTACAGTGTTGAAAATTACTTTAAATAGAGCTTTGAACTGCAAAAATCAAATCAATGTCGGAAAAGTCCAGATCTTTAATTCTACTTCTAAACACTAGGCCATTTCTGACCCTGTTACTGTCACTGATACAAAAAAGGTCACTTTATAACAGCGATATGCACATTTTGCATTTTCAACCACGCGGGGTTGACATGCAAATGATGTCGACGTCGAAACATTCACACGAACGCTATACGAAGAACTTCGCAGCGCACGCTTTTTGACTCATTTGAGTTTGGCAAAGCAAGTCAGTTGTTTATCACAATTTAAGTGAGCAACGACGTACTGCGCAAGTAACAAATTTCATGCGCAACTTGCGAATTTTACACACAAAAAAAATAAAGTAAAATAATTAAAAATAAAATGGATGATTTTTTTTTATTATAAATTTAGAAAATGAATCTCAATGCCTTATCTGTAATAAGATTTTAAATCAAAAAAGAATTATTTTATATAAAAAGGCATTATAAAACCTGCCATTCGAATTTTGATTTGTTATTAGGGAATAATACAAATTTAAAGCTGTTAGAATTAAAAGCAAATTTTTTTCTAAAATATGTAGCTTGCCACATAGACAATAATGAAATTATTGCCCCTGAGCAAGACAATTCAGAAATTTGCTTGCCACTCTCCATTTTGGAAAAATATAATTTGCCAATAAAAAAGGCCTCTTACATAGTCGCTTTAGGTCTGGAGAAAAATTGTCGACCATTTCAAGATGGCGTGTTTTTAAAAGAACTATTTGGAAATGTTTTGCAATGCTTTGGACAAGATGGGAAAGAAATGGCGGAATTAATAAATTCTGTTCCTTTGTCTCATCGAACATTGACACGCAGAACTGAACAAATAAGCAAACATGTTTTCAACTGTGCTTTTTTTCAATCTCCCTTGATGAAAGTACTGACCATTGTGAATATATACAAGTGAAAAATCTTAGCCCATAGACGTCAAAATTCGGCACAGCTGAGATCACCTGATGTAGCCATTCACAGCATTCTTGAGTCATTCCCTGAGCGAATTTCTATGTTTGACAATTAATATCGGCTATTTGTGACATTTAATATCAGCCGCCGCCATTTTGAATTTAGAAGACTTCTCACTTGTATATATTCACAATGGTACTGACATAAATAATTTATGCCAGCTGATTTTTTATGTCAGAACAGTCACCATGAAATTTGAAGTTACTGAAAATTTGTTTGTTCATTTACGTTTGATGGTCACGTGAATGGTCAGAAATTAGGGGAAGCAGTCAACAACCGTCTGTTTTCACTCGTTGGGACGAACAAATTAAGCGCTGTTTGCACTGATGGTGCAAAAGTAATGGCCGGTAGAAATAAGGGGTTCGTGGGGTTTTTAATGAAAAACGGAATCAATGTACCTAATTTTCATTGCATCATCCATCAACATAGCTTGTTAGGAAAAGAGCTGAATTTGGTTAATGCAATGAAAACAGCTATTCTTATCATTAATAAAATTAAAGGAGGTCATAACGCGCTAAGACACCGTAAATTTAATGCTTTTTTGGAAGAGTTAGAAGCGGATTACGGGGACTTATTATTATTTACGGAGGTACGTTGGCTGAGTAAAGGCAGAAGTCTTGCAAGACTATTTGATTTGCGGGAAGACTATTTGATCCAACCCCAGACACAGATATATTGATTTTAGCTTTACAAAGTAATGACTTTTTACTTGAACTTGCGTTTCTTTCAGATATTTCTGATATATTTAACAATTTAAATTTGCAATTGCAAAATAAATATATACATACATATATGATACAGCTGACACAGTTCATCACTTCGGCCAAAAACTTTCATATTTAGAGCGTCAAATTCAAGCAAATAATATCAAATCAAATGCTTCGACCAGGAAATTGAGCTGGAACATATAATTGAGTAATTTAAGTTTAGAAATTTTATTATATGATATAATACCCAATATTTTATAAATAAATTGAAAAAAATTAAAATAATTGAAATTTTTATTGTGTTTTATTTTATGAGACTGAATTTTATTCAGTGTACCTCTGCTCACTTCGTGCGCTAACATGGTTTTCAACACAAGCTCAAAGTAAAGAAATGTAAGTTTGCCTATCGCTGCTTTAGAACATGCTAAATACATAAGAACGCCACGTTCATTATCGTGTGCACTTGGCTTTTCTTTGGCACTTTCTACCATAATGCCTTCTACCTCCATTTTGTTTGCAGCAACAACATTATTGCCGATTTTACTGATTTGGATTACTAAAAAAGCTGACCAAATATTCTCACTAGATGGAGGATCACTCGCTTTCTTGACTTCGGTGACGCCATGTCGGTATTGATATTTTTGGCGCTGTCGGCAATACCTTTTCACTATTTTTCTTTCTTTTCTTATTGCAAAACTTAAATAAATGTCAAGGTATGAAATATATGCAAGATACCAAGAACGAAACCGAAACGAAAGAAAACCAGATTAATACAACGCCGGCAGCGTACACGTCACAGCGGTCCCTGCCACAGGAATAGCGAGAAGAAAAGGAAGGTAATAATTGCACATGGGCATTTATTTTCGCTGCAACTGCTACAATACAAAGCACGGCACTTCACATTTATTATTATGCGTTTAACTTTTTGTACAATTCTCTCAAAACTCAGAAAAATAAACTTTTTAAGAGCCATTAGTGACGTCAAGCCTTCAAACGAGGAAAGCAACGGAAGTGATTTTGCATTGTGGGTAAGAAATTAAAAAACGAATGCAGCTTTTTCTACATCCCATAAACTCAAAAACTATGGATATAATTTTAGTTCATTTAGAAGACTGTGAGACTGAAGAGAGATGTTCAGATTTATTGACATTGACTGTAAGGCAGTAGAAATAACAAGTGAGGAAGGTTTCGTATTAATTCCAATGCTTCATCATTAAAATAATTCACATCATAACACAACTTGTTGTCGATACATACTTAATATTCACTAAGTTTTCATGTTAAAAAGTTTTTGTTATTTTGTATGGGCATACTATAGTAGTTCATAGAAAAGCAAAAGCCATAAAAATAAAAAGTCCGATCTTTGTACAAAAACTAGGAAAATGCGATCTTTGTATGGCTTTCGTTGTCGTATGAACCATATATCCATAAGAAAGCAACAACAATTTTTAACATTAAAAGTTAGTAAATATTAACGAAATAAGATTTAATCAACAATAAATAAAATTAAAAAAATTAATAAATTTAAAAGTCAAAATAATTTACCACACACAACGAAAATATCGCTTAAATATGTCGGAAAAGCCAGTCAAAATTAGGCGGATTTCAATCATGGGTAAGTACTGGTTTTTTTAAAATCAGTATCTTTTATTAAAATTTTAATAACTTTATTTCAGGACACTCCACCAACAACGAAGATATTTTATTGTGTATTTCATACCATATTTTAAATGATTTCATGCCCTATTTTTTGACTCACTGTATTTAATATAAAGATTTTTCACACACAGCGGTTTGACATTATTCAACTATAAATCTCTTTTTTCAGAAACACTAGCGGAAACTAGATAACACAAGAGGAAAATTCTATTTTGCTGGGTGATGTCATCTGATTTACCAGTAGGCATAAGATAAAATAATTTTTTTTTTATAATAGGAGGGCTTATGTTATTAATAAAGGTGCTCGCTGAGCAAAAAGTCGTGATGAACCAACTCCAGCGTTAGCAAGCAGAAGCGGAACTGCCACTCCGCCTTAATTTTCCCTGGAAGAGCTGACTAATTTTAATGAGAAAATAAATGATTTGAATAGACACTCCTATGTAATAAGTAAACTCAACTGTTATTTAGTTAATCATTTATTTTTCTTTTATTATTTCTACTACAGATTAAAACAATGAGAATGATTTTGCAGCAAAAAGGTGTTCGTAAGTCAATGAAGATCATCCTTACGGACCAAGTAATGATGGAATTCAATGTAGACGGAGTGCAAGGAAAAAATCTTTAAACATGTTTGAAGACTTTTATAGAGCTTTGCTAGGTCTGTATTTATATACGGTGACGCAAACAATTGATCAAATGATGATTTTTTTTACAATATTTACAATGTTTTTAATGCTGTCGTTTTTTTTACTTTTCTATACAACTTTTTCCGTTCTATAACAAAAACCATATAAATTTAAATTTCTAACTTTGTAAAAGATTAAAAAAAATTTCAAATTTTTTAAATTTTCAAAAATTAAACAGAATTTTCAGCGCTTTCGGACTTGCAGATTATTATGCTAAAATTAAAAAAAAGTTTGAAATTCCAGTTTTAAGCTTTTTGTTATTGAACGAACTAAAGTTTTATAGGAGGATGGGGTCGTGTGTAGAAGTCCACAAAGTGGGGAAAGTCTCTGATCGCCATTCTCCTGGGAGTGGCCAGAACGATTCTTCTGCATACAGTTCAAGCAGCTCACAACTTCCGGGTGATTTCACCCAAGTGTCCTCTGGGTAGCTCTCGAACATCCATATGGAGGTGAGCTAAAGTGAGAATGCGAGCCTGGTGGGGCAACTCTGACGCTTTCGGTTTAAGGGCTTACCAGGGTTTTGCAGGATCTGTTCATCAGTAGGCGCGGCTGCGAGCGGGCATCTGACTCGGAGCAAGCGACTCGCTCTATAAATGAGCCCTAAATCAAAAAATGCCCCAGAATCTGGTTATGCGCTGGGCTTGGTACCCGCCACGTAATAACACCTTCCAATGATAAATTTAAAGCCTCGGATGAGACCCGCTATTCTGATGACGATCACGGCAAACGTTTAAAGGACTATGATTTAAGGGCATGCACCTGGAATGTCCGCACTCTTAATTGGGAAGGTGCCTATGCCCGGCTGGTAAAGGCAAATTCCAAGAGATGCGATAGACGGGGCAAGGAATGAAGAGGATCAGACCATGTAAGACAGCGCAATGTCGGTGTTGGATTTGTGGTCGTTCACTCCTGGGGAAGAACGTCTCGCCACGATTCGCATCAAAGCTAGATTCTTCAATATCTCGCTGATTTGCGCCCACGCTCCTACGAAAGAGAAGGACAATGTGACCAAAGATCACTTCTATTAGCGCCTTGAGCGCGCGTACGAACCGTGACCCCGTCACGATATAAAACTCGTACTAGGCGATTTTAATGCCAACGTGGAAAGGGAAAAAAATTTTGGTCCAACACTCGGTAAATTCAGCCTAAACATCCGCTAACGGACTGAGACTGAACGACTTCGCCGGGGCCCGAAACATGGTTCCATGCAGTAACAGAATCAAGCCAAAAAAAAATTAAGTTACATGGCTATCTGCTGATGGAAAAACACGAAATAAATTTGATCATGTTGCGGTAGACAGAAGGCATGCTTCCAGTGTCTTAGACGTGCGCATTATTCGAGGAGCTAACATCGACTCGGATCATTATCTTGTCGCAGCCAAGATTCCCACGCGCCTCTGTGCAGCGAAAAGTTTGACGTCCAAAAGCTGCAATCACAACAGATAGCCGACCGTTGCGCCACTCGACTTGCACTCCAGCTCTTTGATAGCAATGAGAGCATTACGTACCGCCGCTGAAGAGGTTATTGGTTTTTAGCGAACCCGAAAAAACGACTGGTTCGATGAGGAATGTCGCGCCGCCATGGAAAAGAAAGATGCCACCTATAGGGTTATGCTCATCGGGCCCAACGCGAACCGTGCCGGAGGGAGAGAGCCCTAGATGCGCGAGTGCGAGGAGCTTGAGATGCTTGCCAATAGGAAAAGCGACCGAAAATTTTATCGGAGGGTACGGCGAGTTACGGAAGGTTAAATTTCCTGTAAGAATTAAAACGGCGATCTGATGGCCTATGTCCAGAATACACTCAAACTATGGAGGGAGCACTTCTTCACGCTGTTTAATGGTAGTGGGGCGGAAAACATTGAAGATGATGAACCCGAACCTCAATGATGACGGAGTCGAAGTACCGTTACCCGACCTGGATGAAACTCGAACGGCAATAGCGCGGCTAAGAAACAATAAGGCCGCTGGTGCTGATGGACTGCCAGCAAAGCTATTCAATTGAGGCGGCGACGGACTGGTAAAGTGCATGCACCAGCTCATTTGCAAAATAGGGTCGGAGGAACGCATTCCTGCTGATTGGAATTTAGGTGTACTCTGCCCAATTTTAAAAAAATACGATCGTGCAATATGAGCCAACTACCGCGGGATCCGTCTTCTTAGCATAGCATTTATGGTTCTGTCGAGCAGATTATGTGAACGACTGAATCCCACCGTGAACGAACTGATTGGACCTTATCAGTGTGGCTTTAGAACTGGCATATCTACCATCAACCAAACGAGGTTTCATACAGGGTGACTCTCTTTCGTGCGACTTCTTTAACCTTATGGAGATTAAAAAAGATAATTCGAGCTGCAGAGTTCAACCGTTCAGGCACCAGCGCGTAACTTCTGGCGTTTGCTGATGATATCGATATCATCGGCCTCAACAACCGCGCAGTTACTTCTGGCTTTTCAAAACAGGATAAAGAAGCGAAACGTATGGGTCTGGAAGCGAATGAGGGCAAAACTGAGTACCTCCTGTCATCAAATAAACAGTCAGCTCACTCACGTCTTGGCTCCGCATCACTGTTGACAATTACAGTTTCGAAAAAGTGGAGGACTTTGTTTATCTGAGAACCAGCATTAACACCAACAATAATGTCAGCCTGGAAATCCAACATAGAGTCTCTCTTGCCAATAAGTGCTACTTGGGGCTGAGTAGGCAATTGCGCAGTAAAGCCGTCTCTCGACGAACCAAACCCACACTCTATAAGTCTCTTATCATGCCCGTGCTATTGTGTGGCGACGGCGAATACCGCGACATAGACACAGTACAGAGAATTAAAATACAGCGGACATGTCGTGCGAATGGACGAAAATGCTCCAGCCCTGAAAGTATTCAACGCGGTACCGGCTGGTGGAGGTAGAGGAAGAGGACTGCTTCCTCTGCGTTGGAAAGATCAAGTGGAAAAGGACTTGACGTCACTTGGTATTTCCAATTGGCGCCAGTTAACAGAAAGAAGGAGTGACTGGTGCAGTTTGTTGAACTCGGCCAAAATCTCTTAAGAGGTTATAGTGCCAATTAAGTAAGTGAGTAAAGTTTTATAGAAAATGAGTGCCGAGCACAATATTCGAAAAGTAATTTTTTAAATGTCCTAGTGATTTTCAAGCTAAAACTTTGTTGCTCTTTTTTTTTTTTGTAATTACTTTTGGCATTTCGTAACATTTTATTTCTTTCAATTAATTTTTTATTTTTGTCCTTTTTGTTCACGACGCTTAGCAGTTTCTTCCATATAAAAATTTGCCGAAATATACTCTGTATATGTAACTTCAGCTTTCTTACTTTTTTTCTAATTAATTTTAAAATGTTTACAAATGGTGGTCGCGTCTACCGGCTACCGTCCTAAACAAAATTAAAGCACGAACATTAAAAAACACTATACGAAAAGTTTTGCCATCTATTTCGAATTATAGTACATATTAAAAATACATCTTACGTACACATTTCATTTCAGAATCAATTCCAAATTCAGAGGTATCAGGGTCGGCCAAAATGCAGATACGTGAAGCTACAAAATGCCAAATGAAAAGGGTTTTTAAAAATATTTCTTTAAAAAAAAAACATATTAAAGAATAAAACTGAAAAACGTGAAGCTATATATGGGTCATTCCATGCGAAATTTACGCTCACGCTGCGAATGCTGTATTAACAGCGAACATTAAAATTACATTCAAATTTACAAGAGCACCTTATAAGCATAAACAAAATTCTAACAATATTAGAGGTTGCGATCAAGGTGTATCCATAGAAGGTGATAACAAGATAAACAAAGCGAATCCGCTGTGTATTTTGTTAGTGTAATTTTGCGCGTGAAATGTCAAAAGCAGAATTCGCCCAGTTTGCTTATGTATTTTGTTTGTGTATACAAAACAACCTAGCGAATTCGGAGAGAAGAACAAGCATTCAGCTCATGGGATGCTATCACCTAGTATGAATTCGCCTTGGTTGCGATAAACGAATAGAATGTAGCGGTGAGTGAGAGAATGACGGAGTGCGGAAGATGTCGTAAAGGCATCAGAGAAGAGTTCCGCGTACGTTGTGATGATGTGTGTGGTAGGATGTACAATCAAATAGATTAAGGTCTACAAGGATTGGCAAGTAGTAAGTTTCTGTGCTTCATGTGTAATGACTGCATGATTTAGATTTCTCATGTGGGTGACACTCTCAAACAAATGATCAACATTGCCGAGACAAACAAAATAATCATAAGAGAACAAAAAAAAAACATTGGAAAGATGTTAAATGAGAAGAATAAAGAGATAAGAGGTTTGATGGAAAATATTGAAAAAACAAAAACCAATTTAGGAAAGTTGTAATTAGCTAAGAGAGTAGTAGCCTTATACACAGCCAATAAAGAGAAAATTTCCAGAATAAGTGCAGCAACTACTGAGAAACGAAAACAAAAGAATGGCGTACTCCCTGAAGTTAAGAGAGCTGCGAGCCAAAACAAAGAGAAGGCTCAACGAAGTGTGGGTGAATCGCCAGGATGATGGAATACAATAACATTTAAGCCAAAGAGTAAGCAAGCGGCTGTAACTTATAACCTTAATAAGGAAAAATACGGGATATCTGCACCCAAAATAAATAGGCCGGAAATATTAGTAACACTTATAAATTATGAATACACTGAAACAGAGGCAATGAATTAAATAAAGTCACAGAATACGTTCTTGGGAAAATTTAAAATGTACAAAACTATTTAGATATAAAAACAATAATGAGAGTTCAATATCATTTATTACCTTATTCAAAGTAAAGCATGAATTATTCTTGCAGGGTCTAGACTCAAAGCGGTTAAATATTGGTTGGATGACCAGGCTATTATACCTTCCGGAGCCTTTGATTCGTGTACCAGTGCAGGGTGCTAGCTCAGAGATGTCCTTCTAGCGAGGACGTACTCCATGAAGTTTTGTTCCCTAGTTCGATTTTGAATCTTTTCTCTAATTTAGTTGCCTTAATAATCTCATATCTGTAGAGCTGAGCAAGAGAGAAACGGATCCTCCATTTCTCCATGTTTTTGGATGATATGATCTTATCTTTCCCATGACCTTCCTAGCTATGTTGAGTAGGGTTCTATTAGTTGCCTGTTCTATGGTTACGGCTGAGTTCCAAGTTGCATGTTGCTTTGCATTAGTACGAAGTATAGAATTCCTTAAAATCAAACTGCTTACGATATGCAAAGTATCGAGTACCGATAAATTTTTATGCGTATTAGATGCGCATACATTGAGCATAGGGCGCATCTCTATTTTTTGTGATGCTCAAATTTGTGATAATGGCCGAAGAGGAAGTGTTGTTAATAAATAATTTTATATTCACATTTGCCGCCATAGCTGTTGGTTGTTTTGAAAACAATTGTCACAAAATGTCAAAGTTGATACAAAGCAAATTGAAACAAAGCAGTAGGGTTGCATTGTTGATATTGTATAAATTCGGTATCGGTATCGCAACAATGCAAAGCAACATGCAACTTGGAACTCAGCCTACTTGTAGCGGTGTCAGGTCCACAATCACCTCCATGCCACCGCACCATATGTTACTATCGGCCTGACTATCATGGTGTACATCCGTCTAGTATACTCGGGCTGCACCCCCAGTATTTTCCCGCTAGTCGTCTGTACACCATTATTGTTTTAGTTGTTTTGGCTGGTGTTGCTTTCTCCAGAGAAGCCTGGAGCCATGTTGAGACCCAGGTACTTTACCTCGCCCCCCACACCGACTTCCGTCCCAGCCAATGAGATTTGTCTCATTGACGGTAGTTTGCTTTTCCTCGAAAAAGGTATGAAGGCCGTCTTGAGTAGGTTTATTTTGAGCCCTACTTCTGCACACCATGTCTTTGTCAGGTTTAACACTCATTGCACAATGCCACATAGTGTGCCCCGAGCTATAACGACAATGTCAACTACATAGCCTTGACAGCAAATTACATTGTCGGATAGCTTTTGTAGTAGTTAGTCCACTACTAAACTTCACAGTAGAGATGATAGAACTCCTCCTTGTGGACATCCTTTACTCGATTTTAGCTTTATACAATTATCTGCAACAGCTATCTCTGCTGGTGTTGTTGTTGTAGCGGTTATTCAGAACCTGCAAGATCGGTTCAACCTTAGTCGTTATCATCAAGCTCATCTAGGGGTAGGCCCTAGAAACGCGCAGTTTCGACAAGATCGGACCAAAGGGAAAGGGGTGTTATATGAGTCGGGTTTAAAGAAGAGAAGAGAATTATCACATGCCGGACATACATTAAGTACGTCTGGGTTGATTCTGGATAGGTAAGATTTTGAAATATGTAGACGCGTTACTTGCAAATATCCCACCGGCCAAATGAAACACAACTCCTCGCCTTCACGTTGCAATTCGAACGCCTGTATTTTTCCTAATCGTTTCACAAAATGATCTCCCTCAGGTTAAGCCATAAGCAGTGCTACCAACTGTCATTTTGCAATCTAACTTTATTAAGAACATTGTGAATAAATACAAGTGAAGAATCTTAGCCCATAGACGTCAAAATTCGGCACAGCTGTGATCACCTGATGTAGCCATTCACAGAATTCTTGAGTCATTCCCTGAGCGAATTTCTATGTTTGACAATTAAAATCGGCTATTTGTGACATTTAATATCAACTGCCGCCATCTTGAATTTAGAAGACTTCTCACTTGTATTCATTCACAATGATTAAGAATTAAGGCCAGTACGCATTACTCTTACTTGTCTAATACTTATGCTAGGTACCCATTACACATTACTACAGCACTTAAGGCTAGTACACATTATGCTTATTTGTCTACTACTTATGTTAGGTACACATTACACAAGTTTAACCTGCTACAATATCCAGACCGTAATTGAGCCAGAGTGATGGGGGATTCACGAGGCAGCTGGAGCTCCTCTTCTGCTATGGGTGGTGCTTTCACCCCGGGGGCGGCATTCACAGCGCAAGAGTTGACGAGGGTGGTACTTGTCTCTCGGTGGTTGTCGTTTAAGACCACTCGGTAGGTAGCAGTGTCCAGTCTACTGGTGGTGACTGACTGGATCTCGTCAGACATTTCAGGAAGATACCTTCTGACGGGTTTATCCCCTCCTTAGTCCTCGGCGACCTTATTCACACATGGACAAAGGAGAGGCTGAAACTCAACATCAATGTTGATGGCACTCCAATCCCAACGGATAACCACCCGAGGATCGTGGAAGTTACCTTCGACAGCCTCCTCTCCTTTTCAGCGCACCAACCCCATTAAAGTACAGAGCCGGAACAAAATCCTCAAGTCGGTCGCCGGCAGCACTTGGGGCAAAGAGAATACAAGGCGACTGGTCGGACGGCTATTAATTATGCTGCTCAAAGTCTGGACGCCGGGGACCAGTAGGACACTGTAAACGAAGCCACATACCTGTTAAAACGCCTCCGGACGGTAACGGGATGTATGCTCCCAGTTATGGAGCATAACACGCTAGGCAGCAAGCAGTCCTGATAGGATGCCACCGTACGGGGCACCCAAATAGAAACTTGCAAATGGGCGAGCTGCCTCCCAGGCTCATCAGGGAACATCTCCGTGAACTCAAGGGCGAGATCCAGTCGTCAACTACAGAATCCGATGGCACATAGCATCCACCAAGAGCCAATTACCACCTTTACGAACTTTCTGCCTCGAGAATTCTGCGTTACTCTGGATTTTGTTGCACGCTCAACTCCTACTTATCTAGACTCGACCCCGACATCATAAATGAATGCCCCGCATGTGGAGAATCCCCGCACGATACCAACCACCTATTCACATGCAGGCACAAAACCACTCATCTAACCCCATTCTCGCTATGGTCCAACCCTATCGAAACAGGACGTGTCCTGGGCATCCCCTTAGATGAGTGTGAAGATAACGACCGTGGGTAAGCTGACCAGAGGGTGAGAGACGTTAGATGAGTTGGTTTGAGGGGGCATGTGAAAAGGTTCGGCAATCTGTCAAGTTTGCAGACTCATCCACTGTGTCCTACTGGTTCCCGGCGACCACACTGATGCAGTTTAGTTTATTATTATTATATGCGTCGATCATCATATCTGGTGGTTTTACGCTTGCGACAACGAGTTTCAGGCTTAGTTTTTTATAAGATAAGGCATTTTATATAATCTGATCTGAACACCCAAGTATTTCCTTTATTTTCTTATATATTTCACCTCACAAAGAAATATAAGGAATAGGTTTTACTTGCTGAATCCCATTAGAAGTACCGCCAGCAGAGTGCAAAGTTTGCATGTTCTCATATACTAAAGTTTTTCCATAGAATATAGGTGGTATGAAAGCTCCACAGTTATATATAGTAAAATGACATATTTCAAAAAACTTTTTTCACACACTACAAAAAATCTATATTTTCAGCAAATAACAATAAAACCTTAGCCATATTAAAAGAAGTGTGTCAAACATTCACATTTTCCTTACAACACGATGCCGCTCTCATAGATAGATAGATACACATTGGTCTGAGCACTTCGTACTTGCGATCCATAGTTCCTTCCGTTCTTTATAGTACCTCATCTAGCCCCAACGCTGGTAGGAAGTCTAAGATGGTGGTTGGGGGTAGCGAGCGTACAAGTTCCTGCTTTGGGATATATGAGCACAGATACCTCCGCCACCATCTCGAGTTGGCTTCACACTCGAAGAGCAGTTGCATCGGGGCCTTCGGAGCCGAGTCACAAAAGCGAAAAGTGCTTAGATCTGTTTCTATCATACCCTCTCAATAGACACTTCGCTTGGCGTAACCTCGTCATCTGGTGTCAGTGTCTTTCCTTTAAAGCACCCTCATTGATAGAGAGTTGGGTCTTTTTTCCTTAAATTTCGACAAATCCTCATTTTCATATTCAGGATTTTTGTCCCTGTAAGGATCAGGGCTTACCATACGGCGTAACACTGTCAGTAAAAAAATATCAAACGAAGATTTTCAGTTAATTGAAAGTTGCACTTTATTGTACTATCATTTACAGGGGGTCTACTCTGTAAGGCGTTACGAAAAGCAATGCGCAGCGAAAGTGAATTGCGTTGCGAAGGGCAATCGGTACTCTATAACACTTGCGCATTATAAACAATGTTGTCGTATTTTCCCGGTTGCATAATTTAAATGTAGTTGGCATTACTGAACGAAACGAAGGAGAATGAAAACAAAACCAACGATAGAAACATCAGAAAAAGTGAACAAATCAATCTGTTTTTTGTGTTCAAATTTTTCGACAGCTAATCTATATTTCTTTTTCTCCAATTTAAGTTTCTTTTTCATAAATTTTGAAATTATCTTTATATTTCCATTCATTTCACACAGCACTTTTATAGAGCCTTTACGGTAAGCGATTTGGTTATCCACCTGCTTATTCAAAAGGTTCTCTTGCTTTCGCGGAGCGGCCCTTTTGTGGGAACAATGTGGCATTTCCTTGGCCGGTGTTGGTTCTTTTTGTTGGAGTTCGTCGGTTGGGGCGTCTGAGACAGTTGGTTGCGTTGAGTGTATTGCACCAAATTCTAAGGTGCCACTAATTCCGCTGACGGATACTTCCATCGCCAGCAACTCACTAACCTGCTCCTCCATCGTTGTTAAAGAGCTATGACTTGAGGGACCACCACCAGTTCAAGAAATGCTTAGTTTGTTTCGCCGCATTTTTGCTTTCAAATGGGTTTTATAGTCAGACCAAACTTTTAAATAGTTGAATAAGGTTTGGAAAATAACTATGCATTTAAAAATATTTTATTGCCTTTTTTGGTGGTTCAGCAGCATTAAGGTCACAAACTTATTCTTTCCATTAATTATTTGTAGTATTTTTCGCGTCCACAGTTTTCAGTTGCCCTTTGGAAAGTTCGGAATGCGTTTTCATAAAATTTATTAAAATTTCAAACTGCGTCGGGTTTGTTTGTTTATTTTTCGGATTATCCCTGTTAAAAAAGGCTTTTAGTAAAATAAAATTGCTAACATAATTTATAAACTCACATTTTTTGTCCTTTGCGCTTGCCAGTTAGATGTCGAACGAAAATTGAATTAAACGCATGAGTTTGACAACCGCTTGCGCAATCCAAGGTATCACCATTGCGAAGGGGAAAAAGAATTGCGTAAAACGCAATTTTCAATGTGCTTGTCGCCTCACAGAGTAACTTTTTTTGCGTTTGCGAACATTTTTACTTGCGCAACGCCTTACAGAGTAGACCCCCTGGTCTATTCTGCACCGGTAACAACATTTTTATTACCGGTAATAAAAACCTCCGGCAACTTTTAAACCCTTTTGGTATTCTGCACGTTCTTATTACCGGAAAATTTGTTTACCACCGCACTAGGTGGTAACTACTAGAAAACAGCTGACGTTTATTTACATTTTTGTAATAAATTAAAGAGTAGTGAAGTATTAAACGTTGATTTTTTTATTAAACCGGTTGGAATACGAGTTTTCAATATTAAAAACATAAAGGCGACTTCTTTGGTAATGTTACTGCTGATTGATGAGGAGGATGATGAAATATCCCTACGTAGACAACAACTGAAAAGTCTTCGGGACAACAGCGATCCATTTAGTTTACCAAACGAAATTTTTAAACAGCATTTTCGAATGCCGAAAGAAGCATTCTCATAGAAGAACTTTCATCAAATGATCGTCAAAGAACTTCTCTACCTTTTGTGGTAAGATTCTTTTGCTGCCTCACTTTCTTGGCACATGGTTCGTACCAAAAATATATCGCGAACAATATTTACGCTCCAGTTAGTCAGGCGTCTGCTTTACGAGCAATTAAGTACATAACCAACTTGATCGTGCAAATTAAGTCATCGGAAGTGACCTTTCCAAAAACAAATGAGGAACAATTGGCTATAAAAGCTAGGTATATTATACAAAAGTCAAAATCATGGGCCATATTCATAGTCACGTTAAAGTTGACTCTGAAGTTAGTAGCAGTTTTTTGACATACTTTTCGATGGAATATCTGTCAAAAAAGCAGATTCTAACTTTAGAGTCGACTTTTAGTTGACTATGAATATGGCCCTATATTTCTGTAGTTGAATTATGGTACAATGCTTTCTTTCAAGGTTTTATACGAAATTCGGATTGAAAGGAGTTATTGGCGCAATTGACTGTACTCATGTGGCGCTTATTTGTACGACGAAAAATGATCCAAGAAACCCATGCAGCCTGTACATGAATAGAAAGGGTTACTACAGTATCAATGTGGAAGCTGTGTGTGATGACAATTTGCGGTTTCTGGCCATTAATGCCAATTTTCCAGGGTCCTGCCATGACTCTGGCATTTGGACAACTTCAAAGGTGCTTTCATTTATAAGAACGCAGAGAGGTAGTTTGCTCCTTGGGGATCAGGGATATCCCCTGGAGCCATGGTTAATTACCCCCTTGGCTGAGCCAGCGTCTCCCCAGGAGGAGAAGTTTAATAAAATGCACTGCAAAACACGTAATGTTGTAGAGAGAGGATTTGGGGTGCTTGAGTCACGTTTTCGTTGCTTATCACTGCATCGTATTTTTAACTTCGTTAAATTCATTGGTTTTATTTAAGGTAAAAAGGGCAGTTTATATCACATTTCAATTCAATTCAAAAAGCTTAAAAAGTATTAAAAATTACATATAAAAACATTAATTCTAGTATAAATTCCTTTATGAAAGGAAATTTGTTTAAACTCATTAAATTCATTGGTTTAATATCACATTTCATTTCAAAAGCTTAAAGAGTATAAAAAATTGCATATACAAATATTGTACATTGTTTAATTTTGCTGGCGCTTCTGCAGTTCTACAAGTTCACGAACCGCACCAGCCAAAGCAGAAAGTCCCTTCCCCAAATTGTTCAATGATTCGGTCAGTTTCGACTGCTCCTCCCTACGCTCCTTTCTATCATTCTCCATCATTTTAAAAACTTCGGACTGGGCGCTTCAATGTTTGTTGCAAAGTGGGAAGGGCTTATATCTGCAGACACCTCAATAATGTCATCCAGCGACGTAGGAGATAACGCTATGAAATCAGAAGGCACGACCTCTCAAATTGGCGATGAATTATTTTTCTCGTTTTCAGCCTTTATGAAGAAAAATGTTAAAATAAATATTCGTACATGAATGTATGTACGTGTTTCATTTTAGCTTACCGGAAACCCAAGTACTATGTTTGAGTGCCCCTCAATAGCGGACATCCCAAATACTTCAAGGGCATGCTGCTCAAAGTCGGTGAGCTCCGGAACGAGACTCCTTCCATCACCCGTGTTCTTGCCTTGGAGCAGCTCCGGACGGTCCTTTACGAAGGCTACATACCAGCGTAATTGCTGCTGTTTTGTCCTTGCGTATTTTCTGCAATTAAAAATTAATTATATTATAATAATTTATTAAATTTACTTTAGTAAATCACTCACTTATTCATCTCCATTGTGATTCGCTTGTAAAATTTGTGTTCAAATTCACACCACACAAAAGCAAACACCGTATGGTGAGTTTTACACTGTTGACAGCGTTACCAGTGTGCAAGAATGCCGGTTACAAGAAGTGGTAACATTTTTCGGTAATAAAATTTGCCGGTTACAAAATTTCCGGTAACGTGCAGAATAGACGTGTTAATGGGCAATAAGTGAAGGTAATTGGTTTATTTTCTTGTGAAAGCACTGCGCTTATTGCAACATTAGACGCATCGGTAGTAGGCCGATAATTGTTTTTGAATAGTCCGCTTGGCGACATTTCCAGCGTCTATAATATTTTGAATTTTCTTTACATATTTTTAGAAACTACCATTTTCTGCTGATTTTTTATTTTATTAATGGTTTATCTAGAGTGGTATCATCTTTAATGAACTTTCTGAATTATATCCAGCAATTCTAAATAACTAAACAAATGTAACTTACATTGCTCTTGGAAAAAAGGGTATTAACGCATATTTACAAGATTTGTACACTTAGCCCAAGTCTTTCACCTAGAACACTTAAAACGCTTTTGAATACGTCTTTGAAAAGGCGAAAATTGTACACAAATCTTTAAATTTTTAAAAAATTAAGCATAAATATATAATTAAAATTTATTAAACAACTAACATTTGAGCAATGAATATAAAATGATTAGAAGCCTTACGTAATATTGTCCTCTGCGTATTCACGCAATTTTTGGCTGAGTCATGTTTTTTCTAATAAGAGGAATGTGCAGCAGCTAGAGAAATCATTATATTTGAATTATTAAAAAAAAAACTGTCTTACAAATTTCCAATAAACATGATTTTAAATATTATTCCTTTTTAAAATAGTATTTGTTTATTTATATCTGGCAAAAAACCTGTTTGATTGGAGAGTTAGGAACGGATTACAGCATACTGGGTTTATATTTAGAACGAAAATTCGGACTAAAATATTTTTGGGGGTTATATTTTTGTTTCAAAAAATTCGGACTTTTCGAGTGAAATTTAAATGTTTGAAAAATTCAAGGCGCATTTTTTAAGTCGCATAAATTTATGCATTCCTTTATTAACAGGAAAAGCTGTTTTCTCTATGTCGTTTTCTGACAAGTCAATGCTTGAGAAATATCTTGCTTCACCTAAATTTGATAAAAATGACATCGTATCGGGGATTGGATATCGGTAAAGAATGATATGATCCTCAAGTTTTTATAAGAGAGGATCTGGATGTGATTGTGGGTTGCTGGTTTAGGCTTTCTACACACTCAAACACCAATGATGATCTGATTTCTAATGATGATAGGCATTGATTGCTGCTTGGCTGTGACTTGCTCATTGCGATAGTTCCTATTTAGGTTAACCTCTGCACACAGGAAGATGGCATACACCTTTGATTGGACGATGCTTGAGATCTTACCCATTGGCATAGACATGCGTGTTCTGCGATGGAAGACTCCGGCCCGGTTGGAAGATGCTTGGTGTCCTTTCCATCTATGTTCCATATAAAGCGGCGTTAGGTGTGAAATCACCACCGTCATGCACACACATACTGGAGCCTGGACCCACGCCTCCACCGGTGTACATCCATCTAAGTATATTAAGGCTACATCCCCAGGATTTTCCCGCTAGACGTCTACACATCATTATTGATTTGGTTGCCTTAGAAGCTGTTGCATCGACATGTTCTCTCCAGAGCAGCATGACGTCAATGGTTAGACCCATATACTTCACCCTACTCACCCACCCACTTCAACACCGGCCAATGTGATTGTTCTCTTTTCTGTAGAAAGATGTGATAGTTGTTTTCACAGGATTAATAGTAAGCCCCACTCCAACGCACCACACCTTTGTCAGATTTAGTGCTCTTTGCACAATATCGCATAATATGCCCGTAGTTTAATTATTTATTTCAATTCAGTCAAAATCACACAATCCTTACTGACTGTACAAATGTCCAGACGCACGGTTGGATATTTGGAAATAGAAAATGAAAAAGATTGTGTTTTAGTTTTAAAATGTAATTGGAATTTATTCAATTGCATATATGTAGATATACATGAATTTTGCTTTACCTGTGGTGTGAATCCTTGGTAGACCTGTGTCGCTCTTGAAATCCTGTGAACGAGTGAAAGTATGAAAAAACGTACGGTTGCCGTCAACCGCAGTTTTAGTGGAAAGGAAGAAATTGGAAATGTGAACAAAAGGAATTATCCGGCGGGAAAAGCGGAATAATTCGCAGTTGCACATGTATGCGTATGTGTATAGACGCGCGCATTAGGGCGGTTAGAAAATATTTACGATGCGGCGTAAACATGCCGGCCCCCTTGCGGTAAGCAAAAATCCTGAGCGTTGACAACAGTCTACCACCAGTTCACACCACATCACATATTTGATTAAGAATATATTTTTTTCAGTGAGCCGCTCCGTGCTCCTCCGCCATCGTCTCCTGTGCCCTACTGGGAAGGATGGTAAAAAAGGAAACGTTACAGTAAGAACATACGTGGGTTTTTTTTTTTCAACTTTATTTCTGTATAGTATAGTAGTATAATAGTTTTGTTTTTTTTTTTGTTTATTTTGGTTGCGCTCCTGACAGCATCAACCCGAAGATGGTCGCCTGAGCCAGCAAGCCGCCGATTGATGCTGGTGGGGTGCCGCTCAGCATTATCTGGGCGTACGTGTCGACGCCCAATGTCAGTCGTACCGGAGCCGCCACATAGAACTCAGGGTCGGCCAACCGCATGAGTCGGAATGGAACCGCGACCTTGGGGTCGAGGTTAGTTCGCGGAGTCATGCGGTGGTACCCATCGACCACGATGGCTTGCGTGGTTACTCGCTCCGCGACGCCATGTCTGCCCCTCAACATGAGTGAGCACGTCACTCCGCGACCCGTGTGGTTTTGCTCCAGTCTGAGCATTTGTGCCAACTCGCTGGAGATTATGGTGCTGGGCGCGAACGGATCGATTAAGGCCCGCACTAAATGCAGGCGGCCGCCTGCCTCTATTTTAACGATCGCTGTCGGGGCGATTGCCTCATATGTCCTCATGAGAGGGGCGGTTGTGCTACCGAGCAATCGGCCCGACCGGAATGTTGGTTGTTGTTGCTGGCGCGCTATCTGTAGCGTCTCATCTTTGTGTTGGGGAACGTGGTATGGGGCGCGTCGTGGTTGTGATCGGGAAGGACGGGTTCCCGAGTCACCTTGCCGCCAATTCGCTGCTTTATGTGATGGTCGGAAAGGACGCGTTCCCGAGCCACCCATTTGCTGTTGTTACGCTGGTTGGGAAGGACGCGTTCCCACGCCAGTCGCTCTTCGTTTGGTCTGATGGGCAGGCGGTCTGAATGGACGGGATCCAACGCCGCGCTGCCTGGGCAGTCGGAAAGGACTGGTTTCCGAGCTGCGCCTACGCCGTTCATGTTGTAGTGAAGGTCGGAAAGTACGCGTTCCCGAGCCTCCACCCGCTGTGATTGGGACCACTTGGGTCATCGAAGCTTCTTCTTCTTCTTCCGCTTCCGCCACCTGCTCTGCCCACGACTTTATCTGGCCGGTCAGGTTGATCGACAAGACGTCATCGTCATCCTCGGCTGGCGGGATCGTTGGCCGCCGGTCATTTTCGCACTGCAGATGCAATGAGGTGTGGTGTCTCTCATTACACCGATGGCAGCGCCCGACGCTGCTGCAGATCTCCTGCTTATGGAACGGCGACAGGCAGTTCGCGCAGCAGTTGTGGATTAATACCACTCGCAGCCTCTCTTCCGCAGGCTTGGCTCGGTATATTGGGCAAAGTCTTATGCCGTGGTTTTTCTGACATAATCGGCATGCCACTTCGAAACGGACGGCGCGCTGCTCCGTTTTGTTGCGCGTCGCGGTGAAACGGCCCATAGTCTAAAATTATGTGTGTTTATTTCTTTTATTAATGAGGTGGATTATTGGGTGGCAAGTGATATAGAACAAAAAAAATAACCAAAGAAAAAAAAATGATTTTATTTTTATGAAATTATAGCATGACAAAAATTGTATGCATATATATATATGTATTTTAGTGTTAATTTTATGTATTTATGTATTTATGTATTTATTTTGTATTTGGTGCATTTATGCGCCAAGTGTCCAAAAACTTTCATCACCCACTGTAAAAATGGTATTTGGGTGTGATCGCATCGGTGCACTTGCGCCCCCCATCGGTACATGGTGCCTAACTCCAGTTGCTCTTGAGGGTGGTGGACTTGGCTATGTACCACAGTTGCGAACGTAATATGGCATTACGATATATTTTCATATATCGTAAAAACACCTGATTGCATATAATTATTTTAATATTAAAAAGAAATAAAAAAATTGATTTGAACTACCTATTCCTGAATTTCGGTAATCGCGGAAAGTGCCCCCCACCATGAAATGGCTCAACATTCTGTTATTTGTGTAGTTTATGTACATATGCACATTAGATATTTGATTGTGGTGAGGTAGGTCAGCAATCTGGCATCCAGCAATCTGGCCTACCACCCACAAACAGTTTGTATGCCACTGTGCTTAATTTGCTGACCAGGGCTGTGACAGGGCTGTTCAAAAAAAATGATTTACACGTGAATTTTGACGCGAGCGGTAGTGACAATTTTTTTGTGCGTAATTTAAATTAAATTAGTGAGAAATTCGTGAAAAAAACAACTTTGTCGTGTCGGATGTGTACGTTGCTCTGCCCAACGCAAAAAAAGTTTTCTTGAATAATAAAAGAGAAAAGAATTTGAGTGTTAAATCCATTCCAAACGTGTTACCAGATTTTGTTAGCATTTCCGTTTTGCTTGTAAATAAAATTAGAAATGCATAGAAATGGCTGGAGGCAAAACGGGCAAGGATTCTGGCACAGCATGGGCGAAGGCAGTATCTCGTTCAGCACGAGCGGGGCTTCAATTCCAGTTGTGGTGATTTTGAGGTTGGCGTACATGTCGCCATGTGCAGCTGGCCAACAGTGCCTGCCGTACATATGCGTACATCGCATTCATGGCGATGGTGGACGCATGCATGTGTACGGCGGCGATGATCAGGTAAGTGGTAATTTATATATTTATACTAATAATAATCATAATAATTTTTGTACATAAATTTTTGAGTTTTTTACGTACATAAGTAGGTACATGTGCATGTATGTACATATGTATATCGATATATACATATCTACATGCACATGGTGGCGTGATGCGTTCGATTGCGAGGGCACAGTCGGAGGGAGGAGGGGTATGCCATGCGAAGATGGCGGATGATCGGAAGCAAAGAAAGGAGTTTGTAAAGTATTAATGTGGATCGAAATTTTTTTTTTTTGTTTTTTGTGTTTAATCAATTTTGTACACTGAACTAATTTGTTTTATTTCCCCACAGGTGAACAATGAAATGATTTTCACGATGTGAGGAGCAGGACACCAGTGGAGCTGTTCATAACCAACAAGTAACTGTTTTGTTTTTATACGTATATATACATATATATTTAAAATTTTTATGTGATAGGGTAAACACTAGTACTTAGATGTTTCCAAAAAATTTTTTTTTTTTTTTAACGGATACATTGGAAAGATCTAAGTACTAGCAAGAATTTGCAAGTTGGATAAAAAGAATTATTGAAAATTATGGAGTTGATCCAAAAAAAATATAAAGTTATGATAAAAGTTATTAAAATTTGGAAAATGATAAAATATTTAAATATACAAAATGTTTAAATATATCGAAATATTTAAAATATATAAAAAAAACTTGCAACTTCTCATTAGTTTTACGTTCTCTCCGCTTCTTGCGTCTTTACGTTTTCCAAATTTTCTTTACGCTCAGAAATTTAGTTAGTGGATAGGGTTTTTAGGGTTTAGGGTTCTCACCACTTATGTTAGGGTTGAACCGGGCTGATTTTTGACAATCGAGCTATTGGTTAGTTGTCGGTTAATTTCGAAATAGTTTCGAATATCAAAATGACCACTTTTCAAAGTTAACTGAAACTATTGGTTAGTTTGTCGGTTAGTTTTGAAATAGATTCGGGTATTAAATGGCCACTTTTCAAAATTAACTCAAAACTATTATTTAGTTTGTCAGTTAATTTTGTACGGGTATCGGGTACCAAATAACCACTACTTGATGTATGTAAAAACATGATTTCGCAGATTTCTTTATTTTTGTTGTACTTCACGTACTGTTTATGAATTTTTTTTTTTTTTTTTTTTTTTTTTTAAGTACTTATCCTTGGGTAGGGGAAGTAGCGGTACTTTCGATGAAGGGCAGCAAAACCAATTTCGTTATTGGTCTGCTGGTTTGTCCCTTCGTAGTATAGATGTCGACGACGCGTACCCGGTTATTTCGTGCCTGGGTGTAAGTTGATGACTCGTCCCAGTCTCCACATGTTAGGCGGTAGATTATCCTCTTTTATAACCACAAGATCTCCTGTTTTGATGTTAGTTTGTGGATATTTCCACTTTGTACGTTTCTGCATTTCCTGCAGATATTCAGCTTTCCATCTTTTACAAAATGTTTGATGTAGGGCTTTAAGTTTCTGCCATCGGTTTACGATCGAGGCAGGGCTTTCGTTGATTTCTAGTTCAGGTGGAGCTAATAGGTGTCCACCTACTAGGAAGTGACCGGGGGTAAGAGACTCCAAGTCGGAAGGCTCATTCGAAGAGGGGCTTAACGGACGGGAGTTAAGGCATGACTCGATTCGGCATAAAAGAGTTGTGAACTCTTCGAATGTATATCTGAAGCCGGAAGCAATCTTTTTAAAATGGGTTTTAAAACTTTTTACCCCTGCTTCCCACAATCCGCCCATATGAGGCGCTGCAGTGGGTAAGAAATGCCATGTGATTATCTGATGGCTATATTTAATCATTGTATTATTTCGCGCTTCAGTTATAAATGCTTTGAATTCTGATCGTAGAGATCGCGAAGCTCCGACAAAGTTGGTGCCATTGTCGGAGTAAACATTTTTTGGGCATCCTCTCCTGGCTATGAACCTAGCGAAAGCTGCCAAAAAAGATGCAGTGCTAAGGTCATTGGTGGCTTCCAAGTGTATAGCCTTAGTGGCGAAACACACAAACAGGCAGACGTAACCTTTTGAGATGCGACAACCTCTGCCGCGGAAGTTTTTGATATCGAAAGGTCCTGCGAAATCTACACCCGTGTTTGTAAATGCACGCGAATAGGAGGTGCGTTCCTGAGGAAGCACTCCCATAAGCTGCGTTTGGGTTTGTTTTCTGTGGATTGTGCAGACCTTACAATTATGGATGACAGCCTTTACCATATTTTTGACTCGGGGAATCCAGTATTGAGTTCGAATGAGACGCAGCATTAATTGGTTCTCGCCATGCAGGGAGATTTGATGGATAAATTGGACAACAAGACGGGCTAATCGGCACTTATAAGGAAGGATTATTGGGTGACGCTCGTTGTACGCTAAATCTAGCGATGCGCCAAGACGACCTCCAGTCCTCATAATCCCATTTTGATCTAAGAAAGGGTTAAGGGGTAGCAGTTCGCTTTTTCTATCGATGGGTTTCTGTGACTCTAGGTTCGAATATTCATCACTGTAGTATTGCTTCTGATAAAGGATTATTAAGCGTTGTGTCGTTGCCTTAATTTCATCGGATGAAATTAAACAAGACTCTGCTCGAAAGGAAGCTTTTTTGTTCGGACGAGTGCTTTGGTAGAATCTCATGATATATGACAAGATTCTCAAAGCTCTCGGTAAGTCTGAAAACCTATCGAGAATGTCATCCAAATTTTTTATTGTTACGGTTGTACATAAATGCGCCCTCTTTTCTTCGATGTTTTTGTTATAGTTTGTCTCTTGTCTTGGCCAATTTTCCTTGTCTTCTTGCAACCAAGAAGGGCCATGCCACCACAGAGTGTTGTCGACTAATTCGTAGGCGAGAACTCCTCTGCTTGCCATATCTGCTGGATTTGATGCCGACTCCACATGAAGCCAGTCAGTATTTCCGACTTTGTCGACAATTTTGGTTATACGATGTGCTACGAACGTTGACCACGAACATGGAGGTTTACGTATCCATGCGAGCACAATTGTGGAATCTGTCCATAAGTGTACTTGTACCTGTCCTAGTGGTAGGTTGCCAAGTACCGACTCAATACTTTCGGCGAGCAATACCGCGCCGCAGAGTTCTAATCGGGGTAGGGAAATAGTTTTAACTGGAGCAACTTTTGTTTTTGCTACCAGCAGATTCACTAGAACTTCACTACCCTGCTTAACCCGTAAGTATACCGTAGCTGCATACGCTTTTTCTGAAGCATCGCAGAAGCCATGTACTTCGACGTCATGGGCGGGAGAAAAATAGACCCAACGCGGTATCTTAATCCTCTCTATCTCGCGGTAGTGTTTGGTGAAATTTTGCCATTTTTCCAAAGTAGTTGAAGACGCAGGTTCATCCCACTCTGTGCCTTCCAGCCAAATGTTTTGCATCAATATTTTGGCTACTATTACAATGGGCGCAAGCCATCCTAGCGGATCGAACAGCTTGGCGATCGAAGACAATATCGACCTTTTAGTGATTGCGTCATTATGCTCCATTGGTCTTGTTAGGAAGTAAAAATAATCCGAATGGGCGTTCCACCTTATTCCAAGAGCCTTAACTGTGCTGGTGTCTTTGAATTCCAAAAAATCTTCGCTTAGTAGATCCTTTTTTGGAATGTCTGCAATTATATCCTCGCAGTTGGCCGTCCATTTTCGTAAGGGAAAACCTGCTGACCGCAGTACCGTAGAAATTTCGTCCCTTGCCTTTATGGTAGATTCGATGCTGTGTCCTCCTGCAAGTACGTCATCAACTGCAACAGTGTTCTTATCGCCAGGTAAGGAGCACAGTTTATTCCAAACGTTACCGTCTTTAGTTCATATAGGCTCGTTGATTCGTTCGGGTTTGCCCGAAAGACGATGCGCTGATATTTCGACTGGTTATCGTTTATCCAGATTTGTCGATACATTTTCTCAATGTCACTGTTGAAAACATATCTGTATAATCTCCAGCGTAGAATCAGTATCGGAAGATCTGATTGCAGTACTGGACCTGGTAGGAGGACGTCATTTAAGCTTTTTCCATTAGCGGTTGCACTTGAGGCATTGAAAACCACGCGAACTTTAGTTGAGGTACTCTCTGCCTTTGTAACGGCGTGATGAGGCAGGAAGTAATTTTCACATGAGTCCGCTGAAATGTTACTATTTATTCTCGTCATGTGTCCTAGTGTCTCATACTCTGCTAACACCCTATTATACTCTTTTTGTAGAACGGGATCCTTGGCTATCCGTGTCTCATTCCGGAAGAATTGAGACCAGGCTTTTTTAAGAGAAGGGCCTAGTTGTATGGTTACTGGGAATTCCTGTCGGAATGGTAACGAGACTATGTATTTTCCCTCATTAGTTCTGATAGTGCTATTTTTATATAGAGCTCTTCGCAATATTTATCATCTTCATTGAGGCTTTTGGTTTTGGGTAAATCTTCTAACCCCCAGAATGCCGTCAGTTGCTTGTCCAGCGAAACTTCGCTGATGAACGAAACTATATTTCTGTTTGTATTTGTAGTATCCGTACTACCAGTTATAATCCAGCCGAATACGGTTTCTTGGGCTAGAAGTGTCCTCAAGACGTTTTTCTTTATCCCACTTAATATGATTTGTGGATAAATGTCTCCACCAAGAATGAGGTCTATTTGTTCATTTACAAAAAACCTTTTATCCGCTAATACCAGGTCCGGAAATTCTTGCCTCGTCGTCGCGCTTATATTTGTTGTCGGCAGATTTCCGGTAAGTTGTGGTAAAACCAGGACAGTTGCAGTCAAGCTAAACAATGGGTCGACGGGGGACCGCAATTGTATGTTACATGCTTCTTTAACCTGGGCATTTACCGAGTTTGTAATGCCCGAAACTTGGGCATGCATCTTTTTTGCAGATAGATTGATTCTGCGTTTGAGCCTCTCTGTTATAAAGGAACACTCAGAACCAGAATCAATCAGTGCTCGTGCAGCAAAATCTGTGTCATTGAGACGTATATTTACGCGAGCTGTTCCTAATAGCACACCTGTACTTGAATTCGCAAAGCAGGACTTAAAATTTCTGTTTGCGTTTTCTGTTGCTTTATCGGAATCACGTTGGGCTTGCGCCTGCCTAGATGTCGATGGAGAATCATCGGCAGGCCTCGAAGACGTCCAACGCGTCATTGCCTTTGGCTGAATCGCATTTAGATGCAGGAGCGTGTGATGTCGCGAGGGACACTTATTGCAATTGTAAGCACTAGTGCATCTTGACACAGTATGTCCGGCAGGCAATTCAGGCAACAATTATTTTCCTTTAAAAAGTTCAGTCTGTTTGTAGGTGTTAGCTGTAGGAATCGGGAACAGCTGCGCAATTTGTGCTCGCTTGTATGGCACATTTTACAAGTAAAATTGGTCACGCTTACTTGGAAGGTGCCAACTCTTTTTGTTGGGGTTTCGAAAGGATGACGTGTGATTTGTGGCGGCTTTGGCACTCTCACAGCTCTACCATCCTTCAACCCTGACAATGTCTCAAGGGTTTGAAACCGATTGGACAGGAACTTGTCCATATCGTCCCACTTGGGTATGTCGTTTTTATGGTCTATGGTTTGTTCCCATAGAGCCAATGTACTGTCAGGCAGCTTCGTCGAGCAGAGATAAACTACAATTGCGTCCCAGTTCGATATGTCAATTTGATGACTCTGCAGGGCTGATAAGCAATTGTTTATCTCACGCTGCAAACTTTTTATTGAGCTACCACACTCAAATTCTATTGCCTTTAAGCTAAACAATAGTTTTAGTTGCGTGTTGACTAGAATACGCTTGTTTTCATAGCGTTCGCACAGGTTTTTCCACGCTGTAGTAAAGCCTTCATTCGTTAGGGGGCACTTTCTTACTATTTCTTTGGCCTCCCCTTGTGTCTTATGGTTGAGATGAAAAAGTTTCTCAACCGGGGTGAGGCGCTTATTGAGGATGTAGATGGCCGTGAACATATCACGGAATGTTGGCCATGAAAGATAGTCGCCCTTGATCACGTCTGTATCGCACGGTGGAAGGTGGATATTGTGTTCGCGGACGGACTGCTCCGCTACATCCTTTTGTACGTTATTTAATGCTTCTGCTTGAGTAGCCATAGCAGACATGCATTTCACATATGTCGAAAAACATATTTTATATTTCTTTTTTATCGCCCTAACATCTTCCTTACTTAAACCTTCTGAGCTCACTAGCGTATCGTACGCTGCCTTCATTTTCTCCCATAACACATTTAATTCGTCTTGCTGGATAGCAAGACCGTGCTTATTTTGTTCGGAGGCGGGAGTGCTGTTGAAGTCAGCATCGAACTCTGCGACAGATTCTGCTAAACGGATGTATGAATCCATAATGAAAGCTAAGAAGGATTTAAATCTGATATTTTTTTAAAAAAGTCCCACAAAATGACAATCACTAGTAAATTTTTATTTGTCTGTATCTTTATTTAATGATTTTCTTTTAATTTCAGTCAAGTGGTTAATTTTTTTTTTTTTTAAATGTGTGTGCCACCCTAATGTGTGAAAATGGCACTTGATGCAAAAGAAAAAAACACTTGCCACCCAAAATGTGTCGACGTATATATATAACTGTGTTTTAACAAGTAAAGTGGGTACTTAATTATGTACCAGTGTTATTGTTGATTTACTTGTTAGTTATGTACTCGTATATATACAAAAATTACAACAAAGGCTCAAAAGTGATAATGTGAAAACGCAATAGTGCAATAGAAATAGTGTTGCTCGAATCAGTGAAATAGTGACTTGCAAATAAACAATTGTGCTAAGCCAATGAACAGTATTGAACAAGGAAATTATGCCGATTTACTTTAAAGTTAATAAAAGTGAAAAATCCAAAATAAAACTTTAAATTAAAATTCGATGGATTGAATTGTTGCAATACCGTACCACTGTTCACTGTTGTGCGTGTGTGTGTACGACCGTTAGTGTTTGTTGTTGTCGCTCGCGGACAAACGGAATTAGCACTGTATAATTTCACTTGAATTGTATCACTATTTCGTTTTCACAAAAAAAAATCACTTGCCTTGTAAGGCGTTGTTTCACCAAAAAATTGATTAACGTGTTATAAATGCTATTGGAAAATATAACACGTACCTTAATGTTTGTGATTTGTGGTGATGGCAATTGATTGCGTTTGCTGTTGGTGTGTATGCAGCTGAGTCAAACCACGTCAAACGTGACACAATATTTTTGGTCATTTTCTGGAATGCTGAGTCAATTGCATGGATCAATAGTACACACTAATATAAGAAACCAATTTGAATATTTTGTCGAAATAATGTATATTTTATTTAAATTTTGCAATTAAAAATTTTTGCACGATTTTCTTAAAAAATTTATAATTTTGGACTCGTTTGCAATAAATTGACCAAACTTTCAAGGTTTTTTTAAAATTGTGCACTCTTTCGATGGATTATTTTTTTATAATAATATTTTGCAAAATAAGGTAATTGTTTAAACATTTTTATAAACAAATTAGATTAATTATGCTTTATTCACGATGTTAATGAAAGCGCATAATGCAGGAATGTTGAGTAACTATTCCTCTTCATACCTATGAAAAAAAAATTTGGTATTTATTATAGGAACTATTTATTTTTGAATTTTACATGCATCAGTGGACCTACCGGCGCCTTTGTTTATCTAACGATTTGTTTATGTAGTATACGGTACTGTGTTGCTCGCAGCAGAGTCGCGCTTACCAGCAGTTGAACATCGTTAGATAAACAAATCGTTAGATAAACAAAGGCGCCGGTAGGTCCACTGATGCATGTAAAATTCAAAAATAAATAGTTCCTATAATAAATACCAAATTTTTTTTTCATAGGTATGAAGAGGAATAGTTACTCAACATTCCTGCATTATGCGCTTTCATTAACATCGTGAATAAAGCATAATTAATCTAATTTGTTTATAAAAATGTTTAAACAATTACCTTATTTTGCAAAATATTATTATAAAAAAATAATCCATCGAAAGAGTGCACAATTTTAAAAAAACCTTGAAAGTTTGGTCAATTTATTGCAAACGAGTCCAAAATTATAAATTTTTTAAGAAAATCGTGCAAAAATTTTTAATTGCAAAATTTAAATAAAATATACATTATTTCGACAAAATATTCAAATTGGTTTCTTATATTAGTGTGTACTATTGATCCATGCAATTGACTCAGCATTCCAGAAAATGACCAAAAATATTGTGTCACGTTTGACGTGGTTTGACTCAGCTGGTATATGTGTGCAGCTTGTGTATATGTGCGCCTTGTTTGGGTGGTTGATTGTGCGGCTGTGTCTTGTGCGGCTTTTTATCTTGTGCGCCTTTTCTTTTTTTAAATTTTTGATTTTCTCCGGGCTTTGGTTTGCTGTGGTAATTAAGTGGACTGTATCTTTATCTCGGCGCAGATGGACCATGTACAAATGTCCAGACGCACGGTTGGATATTTGGAAATAGAAAATGAAAAAGATTGTGTTTTAGTTTTAAAATGTAATTGGAATTTATTCAATTGCATATTTGTAGATATACATGAATTTTGCTTTACCTGTGGTGTGAATCCTTGGTAGACCTGTGTCGCTCTTGAAATCCTGTGAACGAGTGAATGTATGAAAAAACGTACGGTTGCCGTCAACCGCAGTTTTAGTGGAAAGGAAGAAATTGGAAATGTGAACAAAAGGAATTATCCGGCGGGAAAAGCGGAATAATTCGCAGTTGCACATGTATGCGTATGTGTATAGACGCGCGCATTAGGGCGGTTAGAAAATATTTACGATGCGGCGTAAACACTGACTATTAACATAAGTGCTTAATACTATTTAAAGTAATTATATAATAAACTATTTAAAGTATTTATATACTAAACTACTGTGCACCTTGAAAGAGATGGATCAAGGTCAATTACAAGATTCGTTTCCGAAATAGTTCGCATCAGAGGAGTATTTTTAGTATAATTAGTACTAGAAAATCCAATAAAAAACATCGAGAACTGCTCAAATTGCGAAAACGGATATTCTATTGACCCGTTTAAGATATTTGCAACGAAGGTGCAGGCTAGAAAGGCACTTCGTCTATCTAAAGTCATTAAATCCGCCTATTTAAAGCCATTAATTCAAGACCTAGACATCATAAAAGTTGTATACAGAAGTTTTAGTGCATATGGATCAGAAAAGTCTATGCTATTACGGTGGATAAAAGCTAACATGGGTTACGATTTTGGCACAATATAATTAATATGAGAATAGAAACTCAGTTTTGTATCAAAGTAAAAACTTAAGTCCTTGACTTCAGATACGCATCTTTGTCATGAGCCAGAGATAAAATAGTTCTTAGAAATTGGGTAATGATTTCTAATAAAAGTCCAGTTATCAATGTTCAAAGATAGGCGATCTTGTGAACACCAAACAGAAAATTGATTTAAGTCCGATTGGACACCATGAGAGTCATCATAGCTTTTTATTACTGAATAGATCTTAAGGCCATCGGCATACGAAAGAAATTTGGCTGAAGAGAAACAGGTATCAATGTCATTGATAAACACAGTAAAAAACAGGGCTCCCAATATACTAACCTGAGGAACACCCAAAGAAACATTGTCAAACGCAACTACATAGATTCTTGCGGACAAATACGATTTAACCCATTCAAGAATAATTGAATGAAATCACAAACAGGCTAATTTCATAATTAATATCTTGTGCGATACTTTATCGAAAGCCTTCGAGAAGTTTGTATAAATTGAGTCGTCTTGATACCCGTTTTGAAAGGACGAAAAACAGTATTCGGTAAACACAGCGAGGTTGGTAACTATGGATCTGCCTTTAACAAATCCGTGCTGGTTAGGAGAAATCAAACCGTTGACACAAAAAAAACAACTTTTCTTTACTAATACATTCGAAGAGTTTAGAAGGCGTAGATAGTTTAGAAGTAGGCCGATTGCTTACATCGTTTTTGTTACCACTTTTAAAAATAAGGGTAATAGAAGTTTTTTTCCAGTCATCAATAAAAACACCAGAAGATAGAGACTTATTAAAGATTAACGTTAGAGGTACAACAAAAGCAGGATGTATTTTAAGAAGACAAATTCCATCAGCGTCCATGAACTTAGACGGTTTTAGACAGGATAGGACTCTTAAGACATCATCATCCCAAAGGAAAGCGAGGAATTGAAGGCAAAACTACCCCCAATCACATCTCCGGTGTCTGTGTTGAAATAAGCACTAAATAATTCTTCAAAAAAGTTGGCCGCATCTTCAACCGAGTTAGCGTTCTTATCTTTGAAAAAACCCGATGAAGGAATATTAGAACCTGATTTTTTGGATTTCAAATAACTCCAAAAGACTTTCGGATTACTTTTAATGCTGGCTTCAAACTTCTTAATGTACTTTTTATACAATGCTCTATTTAGAATAAAAAAAAAAACGAAAAGGGCGTATAGTTTCATTAGCAGGCCAAACCTCAGGCATCAGCAACTTATCTGTCGAATTCTCATTATTGACGTATTCAACAATATTGTCAGATGTGGCCGATGGCATAAACGGCTTGCTAAGTGGTGAAAACGACAAGAGCGTTATATTAGCTGGAGACTGAACAGCTACAACAAAGTACGGCGAATTAGTAGAAAGAGAAGCACGCAAGGAGCATAACTGATTTTTGTCACCAATGCTGATTACTGCATTATTAACACAAACATCACCTGACACGTTTACAGGTGCGCAGTTATTAGTACCAGTTGATGAGATTTCACATATTCCCTGTAAAGTAGGCAAAAGGGCTGACGGTTTGTCGAGTGGTGAAAATATTAGCCGGAGTTCGAACAACTGCAGTAGACGACGACACTTGTTTAAATGAGGTACTAATAAAATCACGAAGGTTGTTCTAATGTTCTAATTTGTTGTATTCTTGTCCGAATTGAGTAGTAATTCTACATCCGAAGGTATACCAACACAGTCTGTATGAAAAAGATTATTGCACCTAGCGCAGAAAACTTTTGGCTGAGAGCGATCAACCTTTTGCCACGCAAACAAGGCACAATTTTAAGTAAATAATCTCAAAGATTTTCTTTATACAGTTACTGTCTCTGATTATATGATTTTCACATTTAAAGGATTTAAAAATATATTAGCACCATTGTATTTGTAAATAAAAAGAGACAAAAATAACTAAGCTTTTGAATAATTAAAATAACTGTGGAACAAATTAAAGCACGACGGCACAGAACAGCACTCACTCAACATTTACCTCTAGCTATAACTCTAGCGTGGTGGAGGTTGACCTGGGCTACTGTCATGGGCAAGGTCATTGTTGTTGTCGCTCGCCTACCTCGGAGACCCATAACTCGCTCCCGCTCCTCCTGTCAAGCTCGAATTGGCTTATGTCGAGACCTTCGATTAGCTCCTGTGCGAAGGCAACCTCCTTACCTTCTTCGGCAAAATTACTGGGAGGAGGGATGGTGCAAATGATGATGGTTTTGAGATAGAGCCCTCCTCACCCTGCTTGTCCGCACTTCCGAGTACGATAGTCGCTTCCCGGTTCTCCGCTCTACTGCGAGTGTGGGTTCTGTATCTAGCCTTAGTCCAGCCATTTCGCACGCTTACTGGAGGCGGGTGCCTCACTTGTTGCTACTTCCCAGCTTTGCCCATATGCCCACTGGGTACCCTCTCTAGGTGTCTCGCTGCTTTCTTGCTCATTGCGGGTCCGTCGCTATCGTCCCGAGTGTGGTCGGCGAAGAGGGCTGCCTCTGCAGGGAGGGGATTTTCCCGGGTCCCTTTCTTGTTGTTGCTTTTGTGTTCATTGTTTTTGTTGTTGTTGTTTTTTGTTGTTTACTTCCTCATCTTGTTGGTATTACCGCTTTCTCCCCTAGGGGATACTGACGGTCAAATCTTAAATATGGAGTATCCGGCGGTGCCTCATCTCGATGGTAGGATCCGAGTTGAACTTCGACTAAGCCCCTGCACTACGCCAAGATGCCTGCCCTAGCAGAGGGTGTGATTACAATAGCCCGAGGTGAACTTGATTTCAAAATAAAAATAAATTAGTCTGTAAATAAAAACGTATGGTGTATAGCCATCCGATTGGAAAATTGTGTTGCAAGGTGGAAAATTGGTGTGGTTTATCACTTACCAATTACTAGTGATGCAGACGTCTTGACCTAAATGGAAGCCTATATGGTAAATAATGTCATCATTTGGGATTACAATATAAACCAAAATATAGTATCGACTTGTAGTAGGAAACTCAATGAAATCTTCGCAAGCCTAGCAATGAAACATTTAATTAACTTTAATACGCGGGTCACGAAGCATTCCGAAACACTTATCGACTTTTTGTTTACTAATAGCAGAGAAATCTTATGTGGGAAGTTGGAAGAACAAGGAATCTCTGATCATGAAACTATGATGTATCGATGTAACTGTCAGAAGTAACATCTTGGGATCTGTGTAGCCCCGACAACTTACTATACCCTTTGCGGCACAGCAACTTTTTGAGTTTGCATAGTATCTATGTATGATGGCATACTGGAGCATATTAACCATAATATGATGTTTATAATGAATCAGTAAGCGTATAGGAAGCAAACTCGCATTAAATTAAGAAATAAATGGTAAGATAAACAGTAAGAGGAAACGAATAAAATAAGTTCAAATTACATGAAAGGACCACTTTGACAGGAGACTGGACAGAAAGCAAAGTAGTTAAGAAAAAATATATGGAAATGATTAAAGTTACTGCACTAAACTTAGTACTTGAATGCAAAGTTGTAGAAAATAGAGGCGATAGTTGGTTGATGTAGAAATACTTAGAAAATATAGTAAATAATACAGACAACAAGGGAAAAATCACTGAAGTGCAAATAAATGGTAAGATATATAATAGCAGTAGCGAAATCGCCGAAAATTTAAATCAGTTCTTTGTGGATAGTATTGTTGAGATTAATAGTAATATAGAATACATAATTATGACACGATCCGGTCGAATATGCCCTAAGCTACATTTAAATTCAAAGAAATTACTACAGAAGACGTCAGACAAATTGTTAAGAAACTTAAAAAAAATTGGTGCAAATAACTTACTATCTAAGGGTGTCATTAAAAACTCGGTTGAATACATGGGTCACTTCTACACTGCATTAATAGTAAATGGGAGTATACAATCTGGAAATGTACCTAAAGAATGGAAAACTTTGACGATAGTTCCGGTGAAAAAAGTAAGAAATACCATTAAAACTGAGGAGCTTAGGGCGACGAATACCCTTCCCAATCTGATAAAAATCCTGATAAATAACAAATTGATAAATTGCACTGAATCCAAGCATATATGTACTTATAAAAGAGCAATCAGGGCTTAAAGCTAGGCATTCATGTGAGACTGCCTTACTCACTTAATTGGCGCTACGAGTATAACTGCATAAGCGATTTTGAACGAACTTCTTTTTGGTGTGCATCATGATGGTGTAACACAAATTGAGGGACCTACAGTTTTCCGCCGTCTCCGAACAGCGAATATTTTTTGGGAAAAGTTTTTTCATGGCAAAAAATTTCCATTACCCTTAGAAATAACGGAATACAAAAAAAATTGAAATAAAGGGGGACAAAAGTGTTCATACGGTTTAATCTGCAACATACCTAGATTGCTCTGAACGTAGTCGGTTTAAACCTAGTTTGTTCAGGCAGTCTGATGAACATCTCAAACGAAGGCCGAACTGAACCAGCAAAAATAGAATCGAAGCTGCGTCTTGGGAACCAGTCCGTTCCAAGCGCCCCGGTAGTGAGACCAGGAACTTATACTTTCAATTCGCCTGCCATTATGAGAGCCACCGTCTCGTCTGCTGGGAATTTCGTCCATTACGACAGTGCAGAAATGTAATATACATATATAGTATTGATATAAAACATGAAGTTTTTGTAATAAAGGGTGAATAAGTTTTAAGGGCCGATGTTGAATGTGAACCACACCTAAACGTCAAGTTTTTTTCTGCATTTCATTTGACATTTCTCAATTTCAGACTAACTCAATTTGAAATGGAAAGATACATAATCGAGCAACGCGTTAAAGTTATTCAGGCTTATTATGAAAATGGGCGTTCAAATCAAAATGCATATCGTGCATATCATCAGAATTGCCGCATTTGGGAGAATGATAATCCAAGAGTGATTGTCGAAAAACCAATGCACCCACAAAGAATGACTGTTTGGTGCGGTTTATGGGCTGGCGGCATCATCGGGCCGTATTTTTTCCAAAATGAGGCCGGTCAAGCAGTTACTGTGAATGGTGTTCGCTATCGTGAGATGATAACGAGCTTTTTATGGCCCGTTTTGTGGTTCCAACAGGATGGTGCCACTTGCCATACAGCCAACGAAACAATGGCTCTTTTGCGCGACAAATTCAATGGCCGTGTTATCTCACGTGGTGGCGATGTCAATTGGCCACCAAGATCATGTGATTTGACACCGTTGGACTACTTTCTTTGGGGTTATTTGAAAGAAAAGGTGTACGTCGATAAGCCAGCAACAAGTCAAGAGCTAAAGTATGAGATAATTCGGCACATTAACGGCATAGAACCTCAATTATGCCTCAGCGTCATCGAAAATTTTGACCATCAGAAGGAGGTGTGCCGCCGAGGTCGTGGCGGACATTTGGCCGATATTTTGTTCCATACATAATTGAACTACATCATATTATCATAATAAAAAGAAATTACAATAATTTGCAAAATAATTTGCGTTTTATTCAAAATCAACATCGGCCCTTAAAATTTAACCACCCTTTACAATTTGAGTGCCACAATTTATATATGTATGTGTGAAATAAAAACCATATTCCCTGCCAGCCATGCCTATTCAGTTTCCCCTGAAATTTCATACAATCGTGTCTTTTTCTCCAAATACCAATTCCAATGCAGATTTTTATTCTATTTCTTTTGGCAGAACGTGTAATTTGGAAGCAATCGATAGTTGAGGTAAGAATGCTTGTTGCTGTTTATTGACATTTGTTAAATTATGTGCAAATCAGCAAATGCAAAAGTGGAAGTGAAGTGTATTTTAATATTAAAGTGCAATTAAAAGAGGGGTTTCTAGTCTTCAATTCTTTTATAGTGTATGTTATATCTGTATGATTATTGTGCTTAAATGCAGTTGAAAAAATAGTAATTACTGAACACTGAAGTGCTTCAGTGGCAGCGTTAACTTTGTAGTGTATTGAGTAATTCCTTTCGTGCTAACTAAGTAAATCCTTTCTTGCTAAGGACGCAGCAGGTTAATGTATCAAAATACTGAGTTGGCCCTTCACTTGAAAGCGAAATACTGGGTCTTAGTACTAGTCTTAATCACATTTTTTGTATAAATACCGCTACTTTAAATTCAATAAACTTCACAACATTTCTGGCATTTTACTCTCACATTCCGGCAACTTGGTGGCTGCCAACTGACTAGAAAAAGCCACTCTGCTGAATAAACATGAAGTGGCTTCCTTTTAATTAAATATATCCTTCACATAATCTTTTTCTACCACATGGCGATCCTGCCCACACGGACCAGTATTTTGAAATGACATGAAAATGACAGAAACTATCGGCCAAAACAAGTTCTTTGATATCTTTGAGTAGTACAAGTACAAGGCCATAACAGAGGAACCATATACGAGTATTACATAAGGTAACAACTTACAAAATAGTGTTGCATATATAAACCCCCCACAAACAGCCGGCGCATGAGTAAACAGAATGCGACTGCATAACCAATTCCAAACTGCAAACATAGCAATAAGAAATCCACAAAAAGGATAAGGGGAGAAAAGCAATTCAATTAGGTTAAGTGTGAAGAAGGAAGACAAAAAGAGGACACTAATAGAAATTAAGAATTTAGAGGAAAATTATAGTAAACCATAAAATATTAAACTACATTTTATATACAGAAACAAACTGAAGCAAGACCAACCGTAAAAATTATAAACTTAATTACAAAAATAAATTATTATAGTTTTGTTATTAGCAGTAACTACTTAAACAATCTTTTCATATATTTTATCACAATGCACAAAAACAAATTAAAATATATTTTAAAATATGAAGCATGAACTACTTTAATATTTAACAATGTTTGCCCATTAAGGATATAATAAACAAAGAAACAGAAAAATGTTAAAAATCATATAAATGTTTGAACAAAACAATTAAAGTCAAAGAAGATACTTTGCATTTACATATATCATATACAGCGCTAAAACAAATAAAAAGCACTTCATAAAAGGCACATAAACTTACAAAGGAACACAAAGACATTGCTTAGAAGTTATTTGACATAAAAGTGATAAACTAATAAAATTTCTAGGAAAATACGATTTTTGAAATTGATGTACCTCTTTCAGTTCAAATTGAGAACAAAATGTCAGAATTTAATCGAAATTACTTATAACAGCCTAACTGAAACAGGCAAAATTGCAATAACAGATTTCGTAGCTTACTTAAGTTACACTCATTCAAAGGGTGAATGCAAACTGCGATACAAGTACCACAAACATTAGAAGATCTAAAAATTTATTACCACACATACAGAACCAACTCGCCAATCTCACACAAAGAAGTTTAAATATAACAAATTACAAATATTAAGTTCTACAATTAATATCCGAACTAAACACACTGCAAATAGGAAAGCCAGAAACAAATGCAACGACTGAACAAAAACCATTGATCACTCAGCGGAATGAGCAATACAGTCTGATAATTTTCAAATACGGACTAAATGGCCCACACAAACAAACAATATTCGCCGCAGTGGGCCGTGTGTAGAAGTCCACACAAGTGGGGAAAGTCTCTGATCACCATTCACCAGGGAGTAGCCAGAACAATTCTCTGCATGCGGTTCAAGCAGCTCACAAATTCCGGGTGATTTCACCCAAGTGTCTTCTGCGTAGCTCCCGAACATTCATTTGGGAGTGAGCTAAAGTGAGGAGGAGAGCGCAAGTTCGTTGTTGGATTTGTGGTGTGAGAGAGACTTCGTCGCAAGTACTGTCGTTCACTGTGGACGAACGTCTCGCCACGATTCGTATCAAAGCAAGATTCTTCAATATCTCACTGATTTGCGCCTACACCCCTCCGGAAGAGAAGGACGAGGTGATCAAAGGTCACTTCTGTGAGCGTCTTCTTTCTTTCTTGACTTTACCTGGCTTTGAACCATGGTACACGCAGTTGCTAGGCGAGCACGCAACCACTCAGCCAAGCTTATTGATTTGTAAAACAACAATGCCAACCACGCTGTTAAGCACATAGTGGCGATGTCACACTTAATAGCGGTATGGTTGGAGATAGGGATAATGAGAAAACAAGCAATTTTCACACGGTTAGCGCGGCTGAGTGGTTGCGTGCTCTCCTAGCAACTCCGTGTACCATGGTTCAAAGCCAGGTAAAGTCTAGAAAGAAAGAAGTCTGATGAGGAGATGTGGTGATCTCCGAAATAGCAGCTATCACTTCTACCACTTTGAAAAATTTTTGTTTTCTCACATTATTCCCTAATACAAACCTGGCCTCAAGCTCTATAAACTATACAGACGATACAATTCCTATAATTATAATATAAGAAATTGTCCTGGCCAGAGACAAAGTACTATCTATCATAATTATAATACAAATAAAACCGCAAACAATTTGAGAACTAGAAAGTATTGCAATAATCAGAGGAATCATTCAAATGATAGACCGACTAATAACGAGAATAGGAACATTCAAAGATTCATGCCCAGAAATCAACAATATATAAATCAGGATAGAAATAGGCGGCAAATGAACGTTGTCCAATTTCAAGGAAATGTAGGGATGCACGCGGCGCCGAGATCAAAGGCCGGTGCCACGAACCCAGGCTTTAGTTATGCTAGTGCCACCCAAGGCATCAGACTGGCTGCACTGCCGCAGACACTCCCTTAAAAAATACTCACTCGTGATTATCAGGCGAAGATTGAAGATGCCATTGTGGAAGCAATGTGCAGGAGATGTAGAACTAAACTCCAGGGGGACCTTCAGAAGGAAGGGTGAGAATACAGGGAAGCTGCTTACGATCGGAATTGACAATCGGTCACTGGATGTTATCAGGAAGAACAACTGTGTCATAGGATTTTTGTTTTGGTTTAGTAGCATTCCCGTTCACCTTCACAAGGGTCGAGAGGAGAACAACAGGCCTAGATAGATACGTTTTCATGACAGTCAGTTTTACGATATTAGAACGACCCGGATTTATATCCGTCCAACAACAACAACAACAACAACAACCAATATAGATACTCCACCTGGTGCAGCTCCAGAGCTACCGAAGGAGGTTCGAGATTGTTGCATCAGACGAAGCGAAACGCGCGGTGATCGAAGAAGTCAATCTCCTACCTCATGAACTGGAGGGCTTGGACGACTTCGACCTCACGATACTGAAGATCGCGACGAAAGAGTAATCCGAGCAAGCCAGTTTGTCAAAGCTTGATGAAGCGTCATAAACAGCGCACCAATTCACAGAGCAAATTAGCAAATTACAAGATGCAAAATTCATATTATCAAGCTTTAATAAAGTAATGAAAGAGCTAAAATTTAATAGGTTAGACAAGAGCGCAGAAACAGAATTGAAAGCAATTTTCCACAAATACCAGTCAGTTCTTCACTTCCAGGAGAAACACTTTCAGTAAACATTTATTATAAACAGAAAGTTTATTTAACCGACAACTAGCCAATATACATAAAAATCTACATATTACCCTAAACACAACTAGAAGAAATACAAACACAGGTACAGGGAATGATTGATAACGACATCAGAACAATTCTCCACTACTTCTAGTACCTAAAAAGAGTGCAAATGATAACAAGAATTGGCGTTTAGTACAGAAAATTAAATGACAAAATAGTAAACGATAAATTTCCATTGACCAGATTAGAAGACGTACTAGACATTCTAGGAAGAGCAAATTACTTCACAACTTTAGATACGTCTAGTTCATTTCACCAAATACCTTAACAAAATGATTCTATACCAGTAACGACATTCTCTACATAAGACGGGCAATATCAATTTAAACCTGCAAGGGTATCAAAAGGTTTCATATAAGATTTTGCTCTAATCATTAAATGTTTAAATTCACTGTTAAAAAAAACGACAACCTTTTATTTGGCCAGAATATGAGAAAGCATTTAATAACTTTGATAACCATTTATACTCACGACAGACGCATCTGACTTTAGTTTATTTTATCACAAGGAGAAATAAGTCATGAGTTGTAAATCGTTACAAAAACATGACATCAACAAACCAATTATTGAAAAAGAATTATAAGCTATTCATGTGGTAAATAATTATTTTAGAATATATTTCTATGGAAGAAAATTCGTCGTAGTAACTGAACGTATACCACCAGTATATCTGTTTTCGCACTGAAATCCATAATATATATGAAATAATGACGACAATTAGAATAGATATATCAGAATATGACTTTGAAATTGTATACAAATAAGGCAACGAACGCAGATGCATTATCACACATCCAAATGGACAGTGACATACTGAAATCAATGATTCCAACAAGTAAAAATCAACAGGAAGATAAAAAAGGTATTAAACAAGAATGATAGATAGAAAACAAGATTGCGCCTTCCACGCGGAGAGCAACTGATAGTGCCGTAAGAATAGCTGGAGAAAGAGAGACCAAATAAAATATTCTAGAAAAGAAGAGGAAAAAGCAGCAAATCGGCAGAATGACAGAAAAGTTTTCTTGGCATTGTTTATGTAAAATGCTTTTATTTCGTCTAATTGACAAAGAGAGGAGTAGCTGTCCGCGGAAAGCGCAATCTTGTATTCTATCATTATTGGGTATAGCAAGGAGCAAGACCGCGTTAAAGAATAAGCACAAGAAAAAATTAATACCGGTACACGCATTAATAAAGGAAACATATCTCCTAGGAAGTCTGATCAAACTCACATTAGGGAATATACATCTTTTAATGACGTAAAAAAATGAAGAAATTGAAAATTAATATTGTAAAAGATATTAGTAGTTCACATAACTTGTACCGATGGCCCTTTGAATCAAGATTCAATTTTTGAGAAACTACATATAGTTTACTAAAAAATCCACATATAAAGGAGCTGGAGCTTTGTGATAACGAGTTTAAAGATATTCAGAAATCTTGATAGAATGTATTCAAGAAGAAATATAATCGGTTCGAAATGAATAAACGCGCGCCAATAAACGTAATAATATACATACAAAGCTCCAAGAAAAATAAAAAGCATGATACTTAAATACAAATTAATTTACGAATTTCACTGCTCAAACATTGCTGGTCATTTACATTCGAAATACGATTTTAAAACTTAAACAGTTATTTATTTAGAAATACATGAGACAAATGGTCAACGAATTTTTTAACAACTGCACAAAATGCACACAAATCCAAATAATAAGACATACGAAAGAACCACTCGTAGTGACTGACACACCAAAGACAACTTTTGAAACCGGGACGATTAACACAGTAGATCCCCTGCGCATATCAAATGAACACACAGATACATATTCACAATGCAATTTGATTTATCAAAATTTGTAATAGCATACCTAATTAAATATAAAGCCGCAAAAAAAATAGCAACCACTTTAGTTGAACAACTAATTCTAAAATATGGGTTCATTAAAACATTAAAATCTGAGTTTGCAAAAATAGGAAGAAAAGAAAAAGCAATAACAGCACACACAGCTTACTTGGCTCATCTCGTTTAGGCTTTGCCTTAATGAGTATAAGTTAGGGGATGTGAGTTCGAATCCCTGCAGGAAGTCTGATGAGGAGATGTGGTGATCTCCGAAATAGCTTTAACTTCTGCCATTGCTGTTTTTTCTATAATTTTTACTATTAAAAACTGGCCTTAAGCTCATAAAATTATTGTTTGATATAAAAGGAAAGATAAATAAAAAAATATCAATAATACAATAAATAATGAGGAATTATTTTAACACATCATCAGTGAGGGACGTGTCAGAAAACGCCATATTTTAAACAGAAGACGGGAGCTAAAAAAGTTGCGCACAGAACAGGATCCTTTCGCTGCAAACGAGGAAGTGTTTCAAAAAAAAAGAATATAGGTTGCCAAATAATGTATGCAATGACCTCATAGCAGAATTGGAACCGTTCGATACCCAGCAATCGAATATTTTGTTCAAAGTTCGCTTCTTGGCAACGCTATACTTTTTGGGCACGGATCTGATCACCATTGTTTTGGATACAGATTCTGTATTGCAATGAGGCAAGTAATGATTTCGCGTACCATTTATTCAGTATCAAAGCTGATAATACGGCGGAAAGTTGGCGAAGTACGTTTTCCTCAAGATGAATTTGAAGAAAATGCAATAAAAAATAGGGTAGCAAATTTAAATGAATGCATCTATTTAGAATCTTCATAATTACTTTTTTAAGATGTTATCGCGAATTTCAAATCCAATGCACAATTGGAGTGGTTCAAGACAACCGTACATTTTTTCTTAAAATCACTCTTCACTAGACATCAGGAGGATGTACACCCCAGCTACCACGTCGCATCACCAGGTAACGCATAATTGCTATCACCACTGTGCATCATGTTATACGAGTATATTTAACAAAAAATATAAATCACTGAAACACTTTCATTCTTTATTTTTTCCATTTCCAAAACATTTGTGCGTCTGGACTACCCCTTTGGGAGATACGACGCTCAACTGTACTGTATGAAGAAAGGTAGTAAAAACTTCTCAAAACGTCGCAACTTTATTAATTATTCTGAAACTGTATATGCATTGGTGTTTGCATATAATCCTATTTTTTTTCGTTGGCTGCTGCCCGGCTTAAAGCTAAAGCATCTCTCGTATGGCGGCCGCTGTTTCCAACTGTGCCTGAATGGCACGTTCGTCCATACGTTGAATGTACTGAATGGGTTCACGCAGAAGCTTCAGTGTCTCACCGTCTGCCTTATGTCGCCGCCGTTTTCGATTAGGTAACGTGGGCAATTCGAAAACGTTGTCATTCGGAGACATGGAACTGTCTAGGTCCACGACAAGGAAACTCAGCACACTTGGCGATGGACTTGGGACTGATGATTCCCCACTTGCTGGTGGAAGCGAATTCTGCGTTATCTAAGTTTTCCTGTATGGATTTAAAAAAATGCTACATAATAATAATAAAATTAATAAAATTATTATAAAATAATATTGTTAACCTACCTTAAAACCTAGCGAAGACACATTGGCCCGACCGAATACGGTGGCGTTGCCAAACACTCCAAGTCCACGTTCTTCCAGGTCTCTTAACCCTCAAATGCACAATTTTTAACCCCCATAGATGGAATTACCATATTTTTTTTTCTGGGTAACTACGGCTCGAGAAACACAAATCTGGAGTCAGATTTTCGATATATGTTATGGTTTAGACACTAGATGGGGTGGTGGGTAGGAGGCCTGAGGGCATCCTTGTGGGAATATGAAACCAAAAATTCAATATATGAGATATATATGCAAGCTGTTCATGTAACATTTTTTATTTAATAGTTAATGTATAACGTAGAAAAAATAGATTTAATGAAAGTACTTAAAAGCTATGGTTTACTGTGGTATGCCTCGAAGCAGTTTTTAGCAACACCGCAACATAAATGGACGTGGCATTTACTACAAATGCATTGAGTTTGTGACGTTTTGCAGTACTTGCATTTTCTTTTACCATCTGTTTTGGCCAACCATTTAGGTATATGGTGTAACCCATCATAACGTACATCTGCCACTGGATGCTGAGCTCGTTGTCCCAATGTACTTGACTGCTGTGGTTCCTCTTGTGTGGTAGGTGGTCTACCAACTGGACGCTTTTTCGTATACGCACAAAGTGCATCTGCCAAATCCATACGAAATTCAGGCAATGAGAGTAAGCGCTCTTCTGATTTTGGACGTGATGGATCGCTTTGTTTCTCAAAATTTGCTCTTTTGTATAGTACATAGGTATTTGTGATAGCCATATCAACAAAGTGGTAAAAAAGACGTGTCATAACATCACGAGATTTCACTGTTATTTTATATCTCCCCATCAAGCCGTCCATCAAGTCAACACCACCCATGTGTGCGTTATACTCTCTGATAATCTGTGGACAATCAACTTCAACATATTTTTTTTGCTGCCTATTGTATCTCGAAGTTTTTGCAATCTCCGGGGTTCCGGAGCTTCTTGAAAATGGAGTTTTTAGATTTACTTGATGTCGTTGGTGTTTCGTCGTCTGTAACTGTTAATGAAGTATCCAGTACTATCGACGATACTTCCAGCAAACTATTATCCAGAGAAATTCCGACTTCTTGGATGAATGCACTACTTGTTTCTGCTGAGTTCATAGTATTCTAGCACTCATCTATACGTTCATCATTTTCTGGAGTTATTTCCTCTAATGTGTAATCTGGATCATTTACAGAGTCGTCATCGTCAAAATCACTGTCATACGGTCCAATCACTGATTCCATCAACTCAGTTATCTCTTCATCAGTTATTGAGCTCAAGCAAAATTTTTTTGTCTCTCCTCCAGAGGCCAATCCCCTATTTTCCGCCTTTTTCCCGCGTTTACGAGTCGTTTGCGTCGATCAGATATAGTTTCAAGATTATCTGTCATGATTCTATAAGACAGGCAAAGAATATGAATAAATGACTTTCACTAAAAAATTTCACATTTTTTTATTTCTGGCTGCACAAGGCTGCCCACAGGCACGATCAGAAAACTTGACAAAATCCTCACAATACGTAACAGATTCCACTTCCTGATATCAAAATACCAATCTTTATACTTACGAAAACCTGCAACAAAAATTCTTAGTAAGGTTAGTGTTATAAATTCGCTTTTATGAGCTTGAGAAAACGAAGCAATTCACTTAACAATTTTGCTTGTGCATTTGATGACTTCTAACACTTGACTGACAATACCTAAGCAATTGAACACAAAAGCTCGTTCGAATTGATCTCTTGCTGTTGGTACACAAACACACGAAGACAGGCAACAAAAAGTGGTGAGAAAAAAATTTATACTTTTAAATTAACGAACTTTGAAAGTGAGTGCCCTGAGGCACTCTTGTACATTAGAGGGTCAAACTTCCCATAGTTTGCGGACCTCCCACAACTTCAGAATAGATTTGGGCAAACGTGGATTGCTGCGTTCCGCACCTATTTCCGGATTGGCTGCGAAGAGCTCCACAAACAACTTCTGCTGCTCCATGGAAGTGCGCTCACCCTTTTTTTATTGTCAATCGAATACAAAATAATTCCAACAGATGTTTTATTTCTGCCAAAATGGCTTTTCACCTGGTATGGTGAGTAGCAGAGCTTTTTCTGTAAGACATTCGTCGACATTCGGCAAGTCATGACAGCAAAAAACGCCAAAATCAGTTTCTTCGCTTCAATACGAAAATTATGGCGGACATACAAGATAGTGTTACAAAGCAACAAATGAACATGCAAACTATCCTCAAAGAAATTGCTGCTCTTAGAGAGCATTGTCTACACTATCACTATCACAAATTCTGCTTCTGCTGCTATTTCTGCACTCACTGATGTTTCTCATGACTTGCCTTCTGACGATAGCATCTCACAAACCTGCAGTATTTCTGATACTCGCTCACTCTACTATGCTGCTGCCGCTATAGCTAAAAATTTTCCGTCAACTGCTTTGTACGCTGATTCGCCAAATTCGCTAATATGCTTCGGTTTTGATACTCGCCCAATCTCGTATGCTGCTGCGGCTGATGTTAACAATTCTCCGTCAATAAAGAGTACTCTACTTCAAATTTTTTAGAAGGTCAACTGAACAAACAGTTATAGCCACTAATAAAACCAAGCCACTATTTAACGGATTAAAGATTTATTTCCAAAACATGGGTGACATTCTTACCGAATCGAGTGTCATACGTACTACTACCGCTCATCTAGACTATGAAATCTTTATCTTTGTTGAGACTTGGCAGAATCATAATTTTTACGATGATGAATGCTTCGATCACAACCTATATGACATCTTTCGTAAAGATCGCGACACTGAGAGAAAGGGCCGCTCACTGGGTGGAAGTGTCTTAATCGCTGTTCGTCGTAATCTGCGAGTGCATCTTGTTACGCTCAAAAATGAACTTGTACTTGTTACCCGTGTACATCCCGCCAAGTAATAATTTCGATCTCTATAAAGCGCATAGAGACAATATTACATCGTTAGTTCAAATAAGCTCGCTGATAACCACATTTGAATTTTTGGGGATTTTAATCTTCCAGATGCTATTTGGTATACAAATTTTTCAAAGTTTGATCTTATTCCAACTAATATAGCCACCACGTATGTTACTGATAATATCTTAAGTACGAGTAGTTAGTTCAAACTAACTACTTTGTAAACAGTTGGCAGAATTCTTGATCTTGTTTTTGTTAGTGATAACATCAAAAATGTCACTAGTTCTTAAAGTTGAATTTTACGTTTTTGTTACCCCTAAGCTTAAAGAAATAATTGCATTCAATTTTTCTTCCTGCGACTTTTTAAAGCTGAATACCCTTCTAGATAATATTGACTGGGGGAGATTGTTATTAAGATTGTGTTAAATTTGAGCTAAAGGAGCCGTTTCTTAAAACTACCGCTTTAATTGAAAAGAGATCCTACAAGCTTCCATGGTACACTCGTGAACTTAAATCGCTTAAGAATCGGCGCAATAAGTTTTACAAAAAGTTAAAAAAAAACTAGTAATCGCATCTCCTTTTCTATTTTGTTAAATCAAAAAAGTCATCCTCTTTGGATCCATCGGCAGAGAATCTCGGTGAAAAATGTGTGAGTACACCAACTGATGTTGCTAAATTGTTTGCAGAATATTTCAAAACAAATTTTGTACAAGATGATATTGATTGTGATGCTTCTGAGAATTTATGATGATATCATTGAAGGGATTCTATGGTTAAAACCCTCTACTCAAACAGATGCTGATGAACTCTGCTTGTTTTTCTTAAAAACTATCCAGCGTTTGTTCCTCCGTTGAAAGTGATTTTCAAAAAATCTTTGTCTTCAGTAGACGGTGTGTGGTGCTCTGATCTTTTCATCGCTTCTTAGGGAGTTCCACAAGGAAGCACTCCTGTTTGTTTTGTTCATTAATGATATTACTAGTTGCTTTTCTTTCGCCAACTTTTTATTGTACGCCGACGATTTAAAAATGTTTTCCGTTGTAAATAACTTGACCGATGTTGTATACTATCTTCAAGCGGAATTGGATAAATTGTTCAATTTGTGCCAGAAGTCTCGTCTTTCATTAAACGTAAAAAATGCTTTCAAATACCTTTTTTCTAAAAGACTATTTTAAAATCGTCCTACTCAATCTCCAATAATATGATTCAATCTGTTGACGAATTTAAAGATCTGGGAGTAATTTCTGTTACCCACTTTTTATTTAATAGTCACATAAATTTTATATTAGCATACTCATATTCAATTCTAGGTTTCGTACGAAGAAACATCACCACAATTTTCGGATCCTTATACCCTTAAACTGCCTTTTACAACTTTTGTCGTTTCTAGGTTGGAATATGCCGCTTTTATTTCGTTCGTGAAGTTTGCTCTGCGATCTTTAAACTTTTCGGATCCTATCCCTTTCTATCATTCACGCATCAACTTAATCAACCTTCATTCACTTGAATCAAGAAGATCGATTCTCTCTCTTTCTTTCGTGTTTAGCATCATTAAAGGTGAAATTAATTGTCCGTCTTTGCTAGAAAGAATTAATTTTCTTGTTCCTTTGAGGGTATTACGTACATTTTATCCCTTCTACCCGGAAAAGGTTAGGACTAATTATGCGAAAATCGCTCCATTGGCATGCATTCTGCGTGAATTTAACGATATCTCGAATTCTGTCATTTTAAATTTCTCTTTGTCTAAAGATGCATTTCATTCTCTGTTACATTATATATTAATAGGTAAAGAAAACATCTAGCTCTTAATAATTCGCTGTAAGGTCAGTGAGAACTTTTTTTGTCGACTTCATGAAATAAATAAATCTTTTAAAAAAGTCCTTGGGAATAAACGTTATAGAAATTGTTGTGTCCATAAGTTTATAAGGGATAAGGGTGTGGTGTATTGAGTAGTTCTCTTCTTGCTAACTAAGAAACTTGGGGCATTAATCGCTGCTGCAATGAACTACTAACGCAGCCATTGCGCAAGCAGAACGTTTTGACGACGCAGGAGGCTGTAGTCAAAATACTGAGTTGCCACTTTTCTTTGAATGAAAGTGAAATACTGGAAAAGGGGTGGAGTCATAGAAATTAGTTTTAGTCAGATTTTTTTGTATAAATAGCGCTACTTCAAATTTAATAAGTCAGAAATAACTTGACAAGACTTCTGGCATTTTGTTTCTCACATTCCGGCAACCTCGCGGCTGCCTACTCGCTAGCAGAAGCCACTTTGCTGTACTCGTATAAACATGAAGCGGATAATTAAATATAATCATCCACATATTCTTTTTCCCCTACAACTCGTATATTTAGCATTGTATTGTGGATATCTACTATTAATGAATCCATTTGTTTTTATTATTATTACTATTATTTTTTTATTAACCCTTTTATTTTTTTATTTGCATATCGTTAATTCAATAAGGAAATACAGTTCAGACCGGCGGCGACATTTCAAAATATTAAGATTTTGTAAAATTTTGCGACATTTTGTTTATCAGAAGAGTCATTTTTTTAAACAACTTTAAAAAGGTAATTCAATTACCCTTCTTCTGATTATAAAAACTTTAAAATCTATCAACCTTTTCTCATCCTTTTTGCAGCTTATCAAAATATGTAAGTAGGGAAAAAGTAAAATTTTGGAAAGTTTTTAAAAGGTTTTGTGTATTTTTATTTTTAATTAATATCAAATGAAAGGTAATATCGATTAAATTTATTTTTATTACTACAATATTTACTTTATTTTGTGACTTCTATAAATTTTAAAATTTGGTTTTAATTGCAGACTTGTGGTGCGCAAGAGATACATTCATATATACGTACTTATATGTAATAGAAATTTGTATTAATAATTTAATTTTCAATGTAAAAAATTATATACTATTTGTATAAATACTTATTTGAACTTTTAATTACAGTTAGTTTTAGCACAAATGTAAATTTAAATTTTTGGAAAATAAAGAATTTAAAACGTAAATGTTTAGGTTTACAATTCTAAAAATATATTTTAATCCGTTTGAAGAAAAATGCAACCCTGGGTGCGAAGCTGATGCTTGATCACATGTATAAGTTGAAAGTGGCTAAAATCTGAACAGCGCCTTTACAAAATTATTTACTTTTTTAGCCAGTTTTGAAGTTAATGAAATCCACGTCTTATCCATTATTTTGACGGGTCCTGGCTGGCAGGGAGTATATGTACATATACAATACATACTTATGCATTAACACAAATAAATATGCCTACTAAGGTAACAAATCATTTTCTTTACATTTTTCATTTAAAATTATATATTGTCATTTTAATTCAAGGCATTAACAAGTTCAGCCACACACTTTTTAGCCCTTGTATTACTTTCATTTAAATGTTCCTGACGCTTTCCTTCCTCAGGACGTTGTCTCTGCTCTCCCATGGTATTCTTTTTTGCTATGTTCGCAATAAGGGTGTCAATAACCTTATTATCGGCGCCCATAGCCTCTACGGCCCCCTTAGCTGCACCAAGTGCACCGGTGCCTAGCACCGGCAGAACCTCCTCGGTTCATAGGAGCACACAACAATAACATGGACGCTCCTTTCCCCCACACAGCTCCGCCCCTCGTGTGGGGAGTTACCAGTAGCTCCAGGTGCCCCACACAGTCTGTTAAGTGTGTCACACCAGGATAAGCCGGAATGTGGCATCAGTCAAGTGCAACTCTTGCCAGGGCCGGTGTCACTTCCGTGTGTGTTCAGGTCAGCGCACCACCCGTGAATGGTCGGTTGACTACCTGGCTCCCTGCTGTAGAGCCCTGCAACCGCTCACTCCTATGGTGGCGCTACCAAATAACACTTCAAGGCAGCCCAACATGCCTCTGCCTGTGCATCAGGGACCAGGTGGGCAACATCACCCTTTCCTCACACCTCTCTCCGCGATGACTCTTCCGAGGCAAACGAGAATCCTTCAACTGAACTGCAACGGGCTGCAGAGCAAGATTGAGGAGATAACCGACTTTATGACTCGGCACAACCTGTCAATAGATGCCATCCAGGAAACGAAATTGCATAGCACCGGCTACAATGTGCATCGTAAGGATAGCGAGCGAGGTAATGGGGGTGGTTTAGCGTTCATCACCCATCACACAGTGCAGTATCGTCTTATCGAAGAAGACATCTATCGCAGGGACACTACCTTAGAATGTCAAGGAATAGCAGTCCGGTCAGGCGATATCGAGCTCGAAATATTTAATGTTTATATACCCCCTGTCACCTGCTGCCCAGCGCTCCGCAGAAGTGAAAACCGATGGCTAGTTGGTGACTTCAACGCCCACCACGATCTCTGGCATTCAAGCCTACCAGCTGGTCGTAGGGGAAATGATTCGGCAGAGCAGATAGACGATTCGGCATTCTGCATGATGGACGATGACGCCCCCACCAGGATTATGGGTAGATGCAGCAGCTCGCCTGACTTAACAATAGCTAGCGCAGGTCTGATAAATAGCATAACGTGGCGACCTATGCCTTCGCTTGCATCAGACCACCTACCCATAATCATCTAGATTGACAGACCTTCTGACTATGCCTCCGCGGACCTCCGGGCCTACATTAACTTTAAAAAGGCTGACTGGGTCGAGTGCGCGGAGTTCACCAATTTCCCGGCTGAAGCGGCTGCTCTAGCAAATGAGCGCGACCACCTTCGCCACTCCGATCCCCGCAGTCCCAATATAAGGGGTTTGAAAGTGGCGATTCGGAGACTGGTTGATCAGAACAAGCGGAACAAGTGGGAGGAGCAACTGAAGTCCTGCAACCTAGTCACGGGTGTTGGTAAGCTCTAGTTCACCGTGAGGTCCTTATCCAACCCGACGAAGCGGGACGACCGGCCCTACTCCTTTCGTACTACATTTACCACCTGGGCTCGGCTAAGCATCAACATGGCTTCCGGAAAGTGCACAGCACAACAACAGAACTCAATGCCATAAACACACAGGTGAATCGCGGTCTTAACCAGAACAGCCCCTGTGATAGAACCATCCTAGTAGCGTTCGACTTGTCAAAGGCTTTTGACACAGTCAGTCACTCCACGCTACTAGCTGACGTGGAAGCATCGACTGCATCGGTACTATTCAGGGACTTTACATCTAAATTAAGGAGGATTAAACAAGGGGTACCGCAGGTTCCCTCAACTGCCAGAGGGAGTCACAATAGTCTCTTATGCCAATGATTGCTCGATAATGGCAACCGGCAATGTAATTGATGACCTGTGTTCGAAAGTGAACGGATTTATCTCCGACATTGTCCATTTCTTCACAGGAAGAAACCTGTCGTTGCCCCCTGGATCTCAACATCCATATTAATGGCACTCTCATTCCGACGGTTAATCACCAAGGATTCGGGGGGTTGGGTTTGACAGCTTGCTCTTCTTTTCCACGAATACTACCGCAATCGCCAATAAAGTACAGAGCCGCAACAATTTCCTCAAGTCGCTCGCCGGCAGCTCTTGGGGCAAAGACAAAGAAGAGTTATTGGCAACATACAAGGCGATTGGCCGGCCGGTAGTTAACTATGCTGCGCCAGCGTGGTCGCCGGGAACCAATAGGACACAGTGGAGGAAGCTGCAAACCTACCAGAAGGCCGCACTCCACACGGTGACGGGATGCGTGCTGATGTCGCCTGAGAAACATCTCTATCAAGAGATCAATGTACTCCGCATTAAGGAGCGCAACCTCATGCTCAGCAAGCAGTTTCTTGCTGGGTGTCTCCGCTTGAGGTACCCAAACAGGTATCTGCTTCCAATTGAGCCACCTCCCAGGCACATCAGAAGGCATCTCCTAGAACTGAAGCCGTATATAACGCAACCGCTGAATCCGGAGGCATACCGGCGTGTCCTAAGCAACATCCACAGAGACACAGTCACTACTACCATTGACTCTCGCCAGGCAAATGCAGTTATCGGAGCCCAACCACCACCTGTAGCAGATGAGGAGTCCCTGCTGCCCCGCGAGTCCCGCGTCACTCTGGTACAATTACGATCTGGATACTGTAGCAGGCTCAACTCCTACCTATCCAGAATCAACCCTGACATATCCAATACATGTCCCGCATATGGAGATTCTCTGCACGATACCAATCACCTATTCACATGCCCTCTCAAACCAACTCATCTAACCCCCCTCTCCTTCTGGTCCAACCCTGTCGAAACAGCACGTTTCCTGGGCCTCCCCCTAGATGACTTTGACGACAACGACCATGGGTGAATCCGCTCTTTACAGGGCTACAACAACAACCAGGTTACAGGACTGTCGGTGTGCAGTTTTGTTTCTTGGGCAAGCGATTTTCACACGGATAGCGTGGCTGACTAGTTGAATGTTCGCCTAGCAACTCTGTGTACCATGGTTCAAACCGTGGTGGCGGTGACCGAAATAGCAGCTCCCATTAAAACTTAATCAAATATCTTACATCTAGACTCTGTTTGGTTCATTCAGCTATATTAATAAACATCGTGAAGGCACTGATTTTATCGAAAATATACTACGGACTTGGAATCTATGGGCAAAAAGCAACCTCCGACTAATAGCTCCAGTTTACCATACTGTTGCCAGAAAAAGTCTCTGGGCATTTCCAACGTCCCCCATTTTGACAAAAGCGGGAATACTTTAATACTTTCAATCAAAGAAAGAGTCGCACATACCACCAGCAAGCTAACTGGGAAACTGCTGTTCAGCTACAACCTGGGACAAATTCATTATTGTAACTAACAGTCTTTCAACTCTTGAATCCCTCAGCTTATCATCTTAGTACGAGTCAAATAAGTGTACTTAGAATAAGCGAGGCGCCATAGACGCTAGCGCTCTAAACGAATGATTTATCTCTCGTCTTTCAAACAAATAATAATTAAATACATTGCCGGTGGTCATCAACGATCAATCATCGGCATATGAGGCAACCCCTCTAGGGGTTGAGGGAGCTTTGAGATATAATGATTAAACAATACCGGGGAAAGGACGCCACCCTGCGGTTACTCTTTTTAATCCTTCTCGGTTTTGACATTGAGTCTCTAAAATACACCCTTGACTGACGACCACACCGGTAATTTGCAGTTCATCCGCTTCAGACCTTGCGGGAGAATCGGCACGATGACGGGGTATTTAAACATTAAAGATTTTGAGCTCGACATCGCCTGACCGGACTGCTATTCCCTGACATTCTAGGGTAGTGATGAACGCTAAACCATCGCCATTACCTGGCCCGCGATCCTTACAATGCACATTGTAGCCGTTGCAACTAATATGAGGAGAAAAGTTGACACATTTTTATCGACAAGAATCTATATTGGATAAACAGCGATGTGGAAGGGATAACGAAAAACATAATGCATTCGTTGAAATAAGATTTGTATTTATTTAAACACAAATAATAATACCAATATAATATGATAACGAAAAATGGGTAATGCATTATTATATCTATAATAATAATAATTTGGCTGGTGCATACATTTATGTTTCGCCGAACTTCTACAATTTGTGCCGAACTTCACGGATTTGCTAGTCGAACATTCAACCACTCAGGCACGCTAACCGTGTGAAAATCGCTTGCTTCCTCATTATCCCTGTCTCCAACCACACCGCTATTAAGTCAAACTTAACTGGGTATCTTGGTTCAAACCTTAGTAAAGTCTCGAAAGAAGCAAGTCTGATGATGAGATGTGGCGGTGACTGAAATTGCAGTTTCCACTTGTCATACTTTGAAAAATCATTGTTTTCTCATATTATTCCCTAATACCTGGCATCGAGGTCAATAAATTACACTTGTTTCTAACATACATATAAGGCCAAAAATAATATAATAATTGAAATAAGGACAAGCACGCCTAAAAGCAAACTATAGCAACAACACAAAAACTTATAGAATTGTAAACAACAATACGGACCACGCTGTTAAGCACATAATGGCGACGTCACACTTAATAGAGGTATGTTTGGAGGTAGGGATAGTAAGGAAGCGAGCGATTTTGACAGAGTTAGCGTGGCTGAGTGGTTGAATGCCAGCCTAGCAACTCCGTGTACCATGGTTCAAACCTTGGTAAAATGTAGAAAGAAAGAAATCTGATGAGATGTGGTAACCTCCGAAATAACAGCTATCACTTCTACCACTTTGAAAAATCGTTGTTTTCTCATACAATTCCCTAATTAAAACCTTGCCTCGAGCTCAATAAATTGCACTTGTTTTGAACATATAAGGTCAAAACTAATACAATAATTATGGAAAATGTGTTCATTCATTCATTCAATATCCATTTTGGTTTCATATTAGAATTTCAACGATGTTGCCACGGCTGCTGATGACAGGCAATAGATATCAACCAATATCCTCTGCCATATATTGCTGCAATATATTTTCTGACATGATTATCATGACATCGACGGTTGCCTCTGGAGACCGCCCCTGATGAGTACAAAAAACTTAGAAGCACATTGTGCTGAGAGCCAGCGAAGCCCACATTAGCGCGAATTTGACGCTGTCTATCGCAACGTTTTCGACGCGTCAATGGTCTTCATTTCGAAATCGCAAACATGCGCACACGTTGTATTTTCCCGGGAGATTGTCAGTTTATTTCTCTTTTTTTATATAAGAAAATTTTATATTTTTAAATATTTTCCTTCGTTTAGTTGCTCTTTTATATTTTCCCCAATCCAACTGAAACAACAGCTGCGTTTTTGTGTTGAACTAACATACACCAGCTCAGAAGCTAGAGGGTTTACCTCATGTTGAAAAGAATACAGGCGGTGGTGTAGATTGTGGTACCGCTAATCCTCTCTTGAAAAATTTGTCAGAATTTCTACGTCACAAAAGTTTCTGTTTACAGAAATTGCGTTTGTATGTATTCTCGCAACTGTATATATTCTTTCCAATGTATTTAACAATATTAGTGTGCGTTCGTTCTAACATGTGCTTCCCCTCAGATCTCTTCACCGGTAAAGCAAGTTATTCTCCGCATTTCAGGTCAATCAGCGCAAGCTTGTATTCTATCATTATTGGGTTTACTCTGTAGTTACATGACCATGAAAAGGCTATCTAGTTAATGTTGTTTTTGTGGGAACAGCATAAAACAATCCCCATAAAATTTTGGGGAATGCTGCTGAAGTGACGGTCCTTGGTCGGATATAAATCCGGGTAGTTCCGATATCGTAGAACCGACTGTCCTGGGAACGCTTCTAGTTGATCGGACCTTCTGCTAGTCAAAATTACTTGATTGAACTCTGCAACATACATAGGTTGCTGGCAACTTGATGGTCAATTTTACTTTCGAGATGCCGTCATCAAAGAACAACTTAAATTTATCGCTTTGAAAGTTTTGCAAGAAATAAATAACACACACATCTTCTACAGACATTTTCATTTCAGCAGAAATTGATTCATTAGCTTCTACTTTAATATCATTTAGTCGATACGACGAAAGATTCATGCTCCATATAACTTGATGTCTTTTTATAGATCTATAAATCGCAATGCTTCTATATTTTTATCAAAACTATTCATTGTCTATTTACGGAAGATCCTTTATATGTATATGTAAGTTGAGTTTTCATATTCTCCAGTAAGAAACTATCCAGTAACTTGCCAGTAACGAAATTTCTGAGCGTAACCAAAATTTGTTCTCAATGAGGGAAACATGCAAGAAATACGAAAACGCAAGACCAGTAAGAAGTGGCAAGTTTTTGCTACAGCTGATTTTTGCTTGGCGCGAATTTAAAAAAAAACATACTTTAAATAAAGAAATATCTCCACGAATCATAATTTGCACCTCACAATCGCTAATTGCAGTCCCTGCGGCTAAAGATTCAGGACAATCCTTGCAAACACACAGATTCTGGGCGTCTTACTGATACTTATATATTCACAATAAACTTCATAAACTTAGTGTACGATTATTTATTTACTCACTTTTTCTATTTATCACCCTTTTTAATGAAAATAGTTTGCAATTTTAGTAATTGTTTTCTACTTGTGTTCAACTGAATACTTTCAATCAGCTGTTTATCTTACTGGCAAATTCTTGCTAGTAGAAATTTATCCAGTAAAAACACAGTAAAACTTGCAAGTTCAGCTGCCATTTCCGCTCTCTCAATTTCCCCTACTTTGCTAGTTTCTTGCTGGGTTTGGCGTACGAAAACACTATCCAGTAAAATTATTACTGGTTCTTGCTGGTTTTTACTGGATAGTAAATAAGAAAACAGAACCTCGACTTACTTTTTTCATTGAACGCTATTATTCACACCGACGGATGCACTGCATAACCTACCGTGAACTGTATTATTAACCGGCACCCACATTAACATTTTAAGACTCGCTGAAGAACATATTATAATAAGAAATAATAGTAAGAGCAAAGTTAATCATTTCTTTAATTACTAATAGCAATTACTTTGCATCTTCAGATATGTACATATGTGGCCATAAGCAGTGAATCAGGTATGCGCCCCGTAAGTGTGCAGGTACAAGCCAGGATTCATTGGGGAAACAGTTTTCATGCGTTGTATGAAAACGAAGGCAGAATCACAAAATTACTGATAAAAATAAAAAAGCTAATAACGAAAATGCATTTTGGTAAAATTTTGATCTGAACCCCACCCTGCTCGTTGAACCCTTTCTAATGAACATTTTTGAAGCGAGCACAACGAACAAATTGCTTCGTTCCCACGACAGTCGGTTCTACGATACTGGAACGACCCGGATTTTTTTTCGGCTAAGGCCTGTCACTTCAGCAGCATTCCCCAAAGTTTTATGGGGAATATTTTATGCTGTTACAAAAACAACATATTGCCAAACTTTTTTTTTGTATACAAATATTATTTGTATCCTCGTTTTAATCTTGTTAGTTGAATTACGTATATATGTACTTTATTCTGAATTACATCCCAGTAAGATCAGTATCGATTATTTAATCGCTTTTATATGCCATAGCACTAACAGAAAGTATCCATTATAAATTTGAAAACTTTCCGTTATAAATGTATAAGGCGAATGGAGAATCCTAAAGTATAAGTTCTTGTCCATGTGAGCTTTTGTCCTCTCTCTATCACACGAGCTTCTAGTATTTGAGTAAGCTATAGCTTTCTCTTTAGAATACTTTACAGCCAATGGATAAGGCATGGATAGAAAAGTGCAAGCGACTAAATGAGAAATACATATGTATGTACATATATAGTTACGAGGGATTATAAAAGGAATTATGTAAAGTATTATTTGAGGAATTATATAAGCAACTATTTGACAAATTTTTTAGGGAATCATATGTATCCAAATCCGTGTCACAAACCAAACAATAACAACTTTTTTAATGTTTCATTTATTTAAGAATATGTACACACGTCTGCATACATATGTTATATTGGGCCTTTTTCTTTGTAACCTAGTTGCAAAAAAACACTAGGTAGGATAAGAAATAGCATGTGAAGCATCAACACTAACTCGGAAAAATAGGCGAGTTGAGCCAACTCGGTTACATGATATCCGACCTGAGATGTAGTGTTGTGAAGCAAAAAACCCGCTCTATTGTGAATGGGCTCTGGAAAAATACTTCGGAAATTTCAATCAACTGTCAAATCTTGTTTGTTTTATGGATACATAAACAAAACAAATAAAAATGGAACAAGGGTAAGTAAAATTTGCGCTTCGTATATTTCACATAAAATTATGAATTAAAACATGTTTGTTATTTCAAAAAAGGTGAAAGAGATGGTCTCGTGAGGGGACAACAGGGTTTTTGAGATGCTACCTCGCCCGGAAAGCGGAGTTCGAGCACCCAAAGAGAAAGAGGTTGGTCTACGCGAACGTGTTAGAAGACATGGTGTCCATGGGCATCACGGTAGGTTCAAGAAATATATGTTTGAAGAAATTATATCGTCGTCAATGTCACCACCACTTATATCAACATTGGCTTCCTCTTCAGCTCCAGCAGTACGCCGAAAACGTTCAGCGAGAGAGCTTTACTACGAAAAAAAAAATATCATTTGAAGAAATTGGAGGCGGAACAGAAAAGGAAAGCAAGAAGCGAAGCCATTCAACAACTTCAAAAAATGTTGATGGAGAAGTGGGAGAAGGACGGCGAACTATAGCGGAGAAAAGTTGCTTTGCTGGAAGAAATAGTTAACAGAAATTACTCTGTCTAGCAACATCTTTTTAAAACGTTCCAGCGAGTTTCAGTGAAAAGCTTTTAGTAAATTTTTTGCAATGTGTCTGATGTAAACTCTTTCTCAACTTAACAAATTTTCAAAAAAATATCGGTAACGTTTTGCTGTAGAATGTATAACGGTTTTCATGTAACCTAGTTGCAAAAGAACACTCCAACTCGGATAAAATTTCCTTTTAGTTACTTCACAACACTAGCAAAATCTGTCATTAAACATATGATTTGTTTAGTGAAATTTTAAAGAAGCAAAACAAAATGAGCAATTCTGAGGGTTCTGTGGTAACCCCACACCTCCACAGAAAATAGTTTATGCTCTACCATCTGTCATTTTGACAGCAAAATTTGAGAAATATATTGCCAATTTTTATACGTGGGCAGTTGATGTCATGAAATAAGCATTTGTAAGATGGCGTCAAACAAGCAGGTTCGTTGCATTGAAGCGCTTAAAAATTTACACAACCTACAAAGAATTACAGAAGAAGTGCAGAAAAGAAAAAAAACTTAAGTTTTGGATAAATCCATTTTTAATTCGAAGGGGACTCCACGATTTGGGGGCAAATCTCGTTGTAAATAAAATGGCGTAGAGTAAAAAATGTATGTAATCACAATTTTACCGCATCACATGAAAATTGAGCTGTCAAAGCAACAAAATGACAGCTTATTTCAAGCAATAGATGTCAGGAAATAAACTGTGACATATATTGCTGACGTGGCCCCCATTGGCAATATATTTTCTGACATATGTTTTCAGACATCAACTATTTCCTGTGGAGATGTGCCCTAAGTTATTAAATTTATTAAAAAACATTAAATAAATGCATTAAATAACCTTTGACGTTTGGAGATGATGTCTTTGTACACGGGTGAGCATTGCATCGCATGAGGCTAAGACGCCAAACTGTGGAATATCTAACAAGTAATAAAAAAATGTGTGTAAAAGAAATGCACAAACTAATGCTATTTTATTTTCAGTGAAGTATTCGGAGTCTTAACTGCGTACCTGACACATCTGGTGGTGGTAGAACGCGTATATTACCACAAAAGAAATATGTAAGCAATACAGTGGCATTTAGGCAACTAGCAAATTTGTGCGATATCAACGATGTGAGTGATGAAAATACGTTTGCACTTGATGAAGGTTTTGCAAAATGAAACCTAAACGCAGCCCTTGACAGATGGCAAACCCTTTTTAATTATTTAAGACAACAAAATATTATTTAAAAATTTCACTGGTTATACATATATATTTATATCTTTGAATTCAAATTCACAAATTCACAAGGATTATCACATGTAAAATTGAATTCAGATCATTTCTTATTCTAATTACAAGTAAAATAAAAACCAAAAGCAAATTTGAAAAAAATTCAGTTTCAGCGAAAACATTTTATTAAAGTTTTTGCAATGTTTTTAATGTAAATTCTTCGTGCTCGTGTTTATAAAAAAACCTTTGTATATATACATATATTGACACCATGTCTTTCCGCTTTCCGGGCGAGGTAGCATCTCAAATACTCAATTGTCTCCTCGCATGACCATCTCTTTCGCCTTTTTTCTTGCATTCTGAAATAACAAACATGTTTTAATTCATAATTTTATGTGAAATATACGAAGCGCAAATTTTACTTACCCTTGTTCCATTTTTATTTGTTTTGTTTATGTATTCATAAAACAAACAAGATTTGACAGTTGATTGAAATTTCCCAAGTATTTTTCCAGAGTCCATTCACAATAGAGCGGTTTTTTGCTTCACAGCACTACATCTTGGGTCAAGATGGTGCCACCAATGCATACATCAAGAATGATAGAGAACCAGATTATGACTACACCGACAGCGTACACGTCACAGATGTTCATACCACAGGAATAGCGAGAAGAAAACGAAGGTGATAACTGCACTTGGGCTTTTATTTTCGCTGGAACTGCTATAATTCAAAGTTCGGAACTTCGCATTTATTATTCTGTGTTTACCTTTTTGTAAAATCACTCAAGACTCCGAAAAGAACAACTTTTTAAGAGCCATTTGTGACGTCAGTTCTTCAAACGAGGCAAGTGCGAAGTAACGCAAGTGCTTTTTGTTTTGTCACATTCTTTTCTGTGCATCGTGAGATACAAAAATTATATCAATTAGCTAGGTAGCGCATACCGCAGCGATAGCGACGCTGAGAGTTATTCGAACACCCAAAGTTCCGACCTTGACGCGTACAAGAGCAGCGGGTCGCATTTTGAAATCGTCAAGGGATAGGAAAATTCTGAGAACTTTAAATTCGTGTGAAATGTTTGGCATTTTTCCCCTTTAGCACATTATCTACTGCGAGATAAATAAGCGCTAGTTCCGCATCCATCTAAATTAAAGCCAAAAACATAAGTAAATTGACAATTTTGCAGGAAAATACGTTCAGTGGCGCTCTCCACAGGCAATCATCGATGTCATGATAATCATGTCAGAAAATATATTGCAAATGGAGACCGCTTATTGCTCAATAACAGCAATATATGGCGGAGGATATTGGTCATTGCGAATGAATACAAGTGAGAAATCTTCTAAATTCAAGATGGAGTGGCTGATATTAGATTTCACAAATAGCCAATATTAAGTGTCAAACATAGAAATACGCTCAGTGAATGGCACAAGAATGCTGTGGTTTACTGCATAAGGTGGTCTCAGCTGTGCCGAATTTTGACGTCTATGTGCTAAGATAGAGTGCTAAGACAAGTGAAAACTTGTATTTATTCACAATGATATTGGTTGATAACTACTGCCTGCCTGCAGCTGCCATTTTTCGTTCATTGACAGCCATCCTTTCATATGCGTGAAAACTCCGTGGTGGGAACATCGTTGGAATTTTAATATGAAACCAAAATAGATATTGCTTCTGTTGGGCTATGAATTATTATATATTTGGGAATGAAATAACACATTTTCCATAATTATTGTATTAGTTTTGGCCTTATATGCTAGAAACAAGTGTAATTTATTAAGCTCGAGGCCAGCTTTTTATCAGGGAATAATATGAGAAAACAACGATTTTTCAAAGTGGTAGAAGTGATAGCTGATATTCACGTCTCATCAGACTTCTCTCTTTCTACACTTTACCAAAGTTTGAACCATGGTACACAGAGTTGCTAGGCGGGCATTCAACCACTCAGCCACGCTAACCGTGTCAAAATCGCTTACTTTCTCATTATCCCTACCTCCAAACATACCGCCTTTAAAACTATTATAATATTTGACCAGTGTCATAAATAATGGTCAATGAGCACCTACATAACAGCCCCTGTGAATTTCATTAAGAAATTCCACGTAGTTCGGCTAAAATTACGAATGCTTTATTATTGGAAAGCCGACCCGTGGACAATCCCATTCATTTGAATGCAACAGAATCTCAAAAGCTGTATAGGTAAACTCCAGACTTGTCTGAATACCTATTTTATCAGTGTGACAACCAAATAAGAGGCTCCTGAATAACAGCAATATCAACTGAGAAGCAGGTAGCTCGTGTAATCTTAAGGCCAGTATGCAATTTCAAATTTTACTTTTATATTGGTAGGTTCTAGCGGCTTTAAGGTTCTTCGCAACTGGTTGTTATCAACGACCCGTAGGTGAGCAATGGGTGATATCCATGAGCCAGTCATCAGTAAGCCGGTATTCCTCGGGTAACGGATGCAATCAATGATTCATTGTTTCACCAGAAAGTGAGGTTTCTTATGACCCAAATGGAACACCAAGCTGCTAAAAACATGTTTGCTTAAGCGCCGTCTCCTTTGTGGGATGCACTATTGGGGCCGCCGTTTGCACACCAAAGAATCAAGAGAAGGCTTATGCCAACCAATCTACCATTCAATTAATGTGCAAATGGTAGAAGCAAGCCTTTATCAAGGATCCAAGTACAAAAACAGAAATACACATAGTTTAGTTTTAATATATAAATGATTTTAATTTAAAAATTTTAAATACATACATATATGTAAATCCCAAATACGCTGGAGCACAACGCGAATTGTGAAAACGAAAACCATGGCATATTTGCAGGTGATTCCGGATATTCCTTGGAGACGAGTTGGTGACTATTCTACCAAATCACTCAGAGGAGTCTGAAATTCTGCTACAATGGAACATTGCAATATATAAAAAGAATTATAAATGTTTGAAGTAAACTAGTGTCTAATTTCACTTTAATGAAATATAATAAAAACGCTGAAATTTAACGTTAACGGCCAGTTTTTCAGTGCTACTTTGAACTGAGTTTAAACTAAGTTTACTTAAACGCCGTTTAAGGTTAAACTAAGTTTAAACTGCAGAGCTGTTTTTTAGTGAGCGTTTAAGGCCGCCCTAGAATTTGACAGTGTGGTAGGGCAACACTGTTTTTTTCTTTATCTACACAACAAAGCAGCTGACGTTTGTTTACATTTTTTGTACACAAAAACCTTCGTGAATTATTTGTGAAAATTTAAGTTACTAATACGGTGAAAAAATGTATAAGCGGAGCGGTAATTTTTCGACGAGAGAAGTGAAATTTTTGCTGGAGCTGGTGGACGCGAAGAAGGATGTGCTCGAGAGCAAAAAAACGGACCGCGTTAGTTGCGATGAAAAGGCGAAGGGTTGGAGTGACGTGGAGGCAGATTTCAACGCAAAATTTGGAGAGGTTTTCAGGAGCGGAAAGGTCCTGAGGACCAAATATGAAAACTTAAAGAAGACGGCGAAAAACAATTTTGCTGCTGAAAGGAGGGAGCTGTATAGGACTGGAGGTGGGACAATAGTTCCTATCCCCACTACTAGTGTCGACGGGAGAATATTAAGTATATGCCAGTCCGAACAAGTAGTGGGCAATGAAGCCATCTATGACGACGACGCCTTAGAATTAAATGGTAATGTTTTATCATTATAACAAGTCACTTGAAATTTATAGCTTTCATATTACAGATGAAAACTGCATTGTGGAAATGATCGAAGATGCTGAAGACTCAGTCGAATTTGCAGATACGACAATAGTGCAGTCGCCAGGTACCACTAATTTAAACTTAATCAAAAATTTGTAATTTTATTTGAATATATGCATTATTTATCAGATAGAGCACATGAAAGTTCGTGGCGGAAACCTACTCCGTCTAATCTCCGCAAACCCGTCCATAGAGTATTAAAAGGTAGAAGGAAAAATTCTGCTGCTGATTCTTGGACGAGTGTTGCAAATAAAAAAACGCAAAAATGTGAATTTATGATGAAATGCCTGGCTGAAGAGCACGAAATAAAGTTAAGGAAGCAAGAAGAGGAGATTAGGATAATGAAAAAGGAGCACGACCTAAAAGTGGTTAAGATGGAGCTTGAAATTAAGCTTTTAAAGTTGCAAATGCAGCAAGTAGAACAGAAAATATTATGTGATCGGAATGGAAATGTTTAGTTATGTTTATTTTTAGTTTTCTTATGAACTTTTATTATTTTTTAGTTTTTAAGTTTAAAAAAAATGAATTTGAAGTCTGACTAGTCTGTAAATAGCTGTAGCTAACGAAATGAATACCTTGGATTTTATATATATAAGAAAAATGCGTTACCTTTTATGTTATGTGATAAACATGTTGATATTTTCTAAAAAATACTGAAAACTTTAAAAAAATATACAAATAGAAATATGTAATAAATATTTTTAAACAATGAATAAAAACCTAATTATTTTGATTTCTTAGCAATTCTGTAAAGTAATTACTGATTAATGCTGTTCGGGTTGAATTGTTTGGATTCGTTGTTTCTCGTTGCCTGTTCCTTGGGACTGATAGAGCGCAATCTACCGCATATGAAACATCAGGTTCAAATAGAGGCACTTCGTTTTCATTATTTGTGCAGCATATGTTATGTAAAACTGCGGTAGCAACAATAATACTCTGCACTTTCTTGAGATTTAAACGAATTCCCAGCGACAGAATTGGAAAGCGCCTTTTCCACACACCATAACTACTTTCTACAGTACAACGCGTTCTAATCAAGGACTCATTGAATAAGTTTTCTTCTGGATTTGTTGGGTTAGACAACGGTGTTAACAAAAAAATTTTATTTGGATATCCACTATCTGCAACAATTAAACTATCTCCAAATTCGCCGCCTTCAAAACGCGAGTAAATTCTTGAATTCCTTAATATATTCGAGTCATGTGCAGATCCGGGCCAACGAGCAACAATATTTGTTATCTTCAAGTTTGAATCACACATTGTTTGCACGTTAATTGAGAAAAATCCTTTCCTATTTCGGTAAAGCTCCGGATTCTCGCCCCCTATACAAGATATAAAAATAGTAACGAGTATCGGTCACCTGGGTGATAAACCAAAAGTACCTGGCGAAATGATCTTAACGTGCGTACAATCCAAAGCAGCAATCACTGTTGGAAATGTTGAAAATCCTTTATAAGCTTCATGCTTCTCATTGTGGTTTTCGGGGAATCTTATAAACCGGTCTCTTAGTAAAGCTATGTGGTGTGATACTACCGCTAACACATTGGATACCGTCGACTTTGATACTCCGAACAAATCACCAATTGTTTGAAGCATTCCGCCAGTCGCATATACACGCAAAGTAATTAAAAGCATTTTCTCCTCAGATAAAGCGTGATTCCTACATGTAAATACAATCATACTATAGTTTGCTTTGTATTTGAATTACTGAATAAGAAATAAATATTCTTACCAATTTGTTGAGTGCTTTATATGCGGCCCGATCAGCTCCAAAATGCTATGTACTGATAATTTACTCATTCGGAAGCGATCATAAAAATCCTTGTCGTCCAAAACGTTGAAATGATTTGGGCGAGTGTTAATAATTCTCGTCCTTCGTAATACTACAATAGTGAGTATTTCGTTTACTTCAGCATCGCTATAGTCACTTTCACTTGAAAAATCCATATTTAAATATATATTACGGACAAAAAACGTAATTTTGTTGATTTCAATTTCTGTGAACTCATGAAATGACAGCTGAACAGTTGAACAGCTGATTGCTTAAACTCAGTTTAAACTTAGCATATCGGGCGTTTAAACTAAGTTTAAATTCGACTGAAAAACAGCACATCGAGTTTAAACTTAGTTTAAACTGAAAATCAAGTTGAACTAGCACTGAAAAACTGGCCCTAAGAGTAAGTTAGTGAATCGCACAATCGTTAGTGCAAACCGCAAATATTGCCGTCAAAAATTGCGATTGGCGCACTGTTTAAAGTTAGTGAATCGCACTACTGGCCTCGATGTCAATAAATTAAATTTTTCGTAATATTTAGACATATTTGCGCTTTAATAAAGTGCACGTACATACATAAGTATGTACTAGCATGACGCCATCTTGCAATGGTTTTATCAAACCATCAAATGTCCAAACACAAAAACAAGCAATCGAATCGCTCACTCCTAACTGTAAAAACGTCAGATGGTGGCCCTTAAATGATTGCCTGTATAATTGTAGGGTAACAGTAAAAATTACAGAAGGTCACGATGCAGCGAATATAAGGTGACAAGAGCACTTCCGTTACTTCGTACTTGCTTCGTTTGGCAGAATGACGTAGCAGGAAGTTCTGAGTGTTTGCTTACGAATACAGACTGAGAAACACAGATTGTGCTACGTGTTGTTTATGATAAACGTTAATTTTGAAATATTTGTATAAAACTATCTTAAAAATAAAGAAAATGAAGTGCCGCGTTTGGAATTGTGCAAGCAACAGCAAAAACAAAGATAGAAAGTGCAGTTTTTTCAAATTTCCCGCTGATGATACTGTGGCTGTGCGTGCGTGCAATTCTTTATAATTGCTTTGTTATTGTCAAATTATCACCCTACTTTTTCATTATTCTTGGCAGAGGATTTGTGTGTCGTGTATGCTGCCGGCGTTGTCGTCATCTGGTCTTCTAGACTTGACTGAAGGTAGCCCATCAGTGATTACCTGTGGAGATGTGGGGCTAGTAGCTTATACACGCACAACACATGTTACATGTTCCATGTGATATGATATGCGGATCGTAATCCATATTGCTAATCGTGCTTGGACTGATGATTGAGTTGTAATAACGTCCGCACACGTAAGGGCTGTTTACATAGAACTTTCCTCGCTTTGCTTGACAGTTCGAACTTTAACAACAAAGCGTGAGGCGCAGAAGGTCAGCTACATAGACCGTTTTGACAGTTTCTGCGTTAGTAGTTTGTTATGAGTTGTGATTTGTGTTTGTTCAGAGTGTTTTGTTTAAAGATAGAATAAAAAAATGAATTTTACTGATATAATGGGAGTAGCAGTAGTTATGCAACTAATGTTTGAAATTCGGGAGGGTCCGTAGTGTGTATACGCAAGCAAAAATAAAAATAAAATGGAAATGATAACAGCTGATTGCCAAAGCGTACAAATGTTGAGAGTTGCCTATGATTTTGCTTCGCTTTGCTTTGTTCTACTTTTCTCGCCTTGTATTAAGTAGAGCTCATATAACATCATGTATTGAACTTATCTGTCAAAGCGAAACTCTGAAGCAAAGCAAAGCAAAAGTCCTATGTGAACGGCCCTGTACTCGCCTGTAAACAAAAAATATCCAGTACTTGCCAGTAATTAAATTTCAGAGTATAAGCAAAATTTTCTCTCAGTGTAAGAAACTAGCAAGAAAACGCAAAACCAATATGTTGCAAGTTTTTCTTTTTTGCTGTATATTTAATAATTTTTGTCTAATTTTCCCCCTTTTTTATGGAAATAATTAACATTTCGAGTAGCCGGCTTGCCGCACTCGATACGTAAGGAATCTAAATTAGATCACAGTAATAGCCCTGGCCTTTCTACAAATGACATTTACGAAATGGCAAATCAAAACAAAATAAGAAACATGTTTGTATTTAGAAGAAAGTAATTGGTTAAAGTCGTGCTACATTATTTTAGCTTGTGCCGTGAATTATTAGTTATATTTTCTTGTATTTGCTGAAACCCCATGAACCCAGTAATATTTTTGTATTCTTCTTCGGAGTCTGAGGAGGCAAACTTCGAGATGATTATTAGAAGCCGAATGCGAGATAAAAGCAATCCCATGGCATTGCCGGAGGCAGCGTATGTAAATAAAATTTGTATTGTATTAGTTTCATTTGCCTACTTACATGTTTATATTTTGTATTTGCAGCTTCAGAAAACGGTTCAGACTTTCTAAAACTGCCTTTAACTTCGTATTGGCAGAATTGAAATTTGAAGGGCATCTATCAACCGCAGTTAGACCAATGATTCAACTAGCAGCAACTTTGTCTCTTTTGGCGAGTGGAGGCTACCAGCACTTGGTGGGAAATGATTTTTCGATCGGAATATGCCAAAGCACACTTAGAAAAATTGTTGGAAATGTAGTCCGCGAAATGAAAACTAAGCTATGTCCCCAATATATAAAGTTCGTGCCAGACAGTCTTTTAGAATGCACGCAATCATTTGTTCAAAAATATAAAATTCCTGGAGGTAGGATTAGCGCTTTTATTATCAGTAAAATGTAGCGCTCTTAAAAGCATACTAACTATGTCTACACATATGTGTGTATGTATTTTCATATATTACAGTCATTGGATGCATTGATGGCACACACTTTGGGCTACAGAAACCAACAGCGAACGAGTACATGTTTTTCAACCGGAAAGGATACCATAGCCTCAACTCAATGATATTAAGTTGCATATAAAATGCATTTACATACACATACTTCTCACTATAAATTTGTTTGCAGATACATACATATGTGACCATGAATACCGAATTTTGGCCATTGATTCAAAGCAGGGCGGAGCCGCGACCGATTCCTTTGTGTGGAAGCATTCAGCATAACGAAAGTTTTTGGAGGAACAATATAATCAAAATAACTTAAATAATGTTTGGCTTTTAGGTAATATAACTTTTTATCATACAATTATATACATATGTACATACACTTATGAACATTGAAATAGGTGCAAAACTCAATATGATATTGTTTCTTACATATGTATAATTACACTAGTTTACAGTACATTTGTTGCCGAAGAAATTTTAGCTGTTGCTGACTACATATAATATGCTATTTTCAAAAATATAATTAGAATATTTTTATCAGCTCTAGTTTCTGAGTTTCAGCTATGTAGGTATTAGACAGAAAAAAAACATGTATTTAATAAGAAAAACTTTATTTAAAGAAACAATTAATCATTGAGTTATAAAAAACTTCGTTTTAAAGCTTTTCTCCGATATGTCGACTTTGGAAAATGACGTATTAGAGACCAACAATAGTCAGACATCATATTTGTATCCCAGAAACCCTGATAGCGCTCTTCCATGACGCGTAAGTCTTGATGCATACGCCCTCCCTGCTCTTCGCTCATATCTCCTAAATTTTTCGGAAACCTGTCCAGGTGACTATGGAGAAAGTGGACTTTTATACTCATATTGCATCCCATATTTCTTAATTGTAGCAGAAGGTCTTCTACAAGTTCAACATAATTTTCAGATTTCCGATTTCCGAGAAAATTCTGCATCACAGATACGAAAGCTGTCCAAGCCTTTAGTTCTGACTCAGTCATAGAATTTCTAAATTGAGTATCATTCGTAAGTTGTCTAATTTGAGGGCCATCAAAGATACCGGTTTTAATCTTTTCCATAGTGAGCTGAGGAAATTTTTGGCAAATGTAAGAAAAGCAGTTCCCATTTTTATCTAGTGATTTTACAAACTGTTTCATGATGCCCAGTTTTATGTGTAATGGTGGAAGGATAATTTTGTCACGAGATACTAATGAATTGTGGACTATATTGTGCTTTCCAGGCTCCATATTTGCTCTCAAGGGCCAGTTTTTTCTTACCCAATGTTCTTGTTTAGCTCTACTGTCCCAAAGACATATAAAACAGGGAAACTTGGTGTAACCACTTTGTTGACCGAGAAGAATGTTGACCATTTTTAAATCGACACAAATTAGCCACTTATGGTCTTTGTATTTTATTTTGTTCAAGACTAGCGAAATGTTACAATATTCCTCCTTTAACTTTGTACTGTGGGCAATAGGTACCCCAGCATATTTATTTCCATTATGTAATAGAATACATTTAAGGCTACGTTTTGAGCTGTCAATGAATAAACGCCAGTCATTTGGTTCGTATTGCTTCAAGCCCATTTTTATCAACAATTTTTTGATATCTGAACAAAAGGTAATGCCATCTTCTTCGGAAAAATAACACCGTAATTCTGCATCTCTTTCACGATAAAAACTTATTTTAGTATCCGAGGATAGCAAATTTTTTTCTTTTGGTCTTGATGCTAACAATTCTGAAGCTTGTTTAGAAAGATTTAAATCTCTTACAAGATCATCTAACTCATTTTGGGAAAAGCATTTTGGCTCATTAGACATAGCTTCAAAATCAGGATCATTTTGTGATGAGCTTGGTCCTTCAATGTCTTGCTCTAATGGTTCAGATATATTTTTAAGCTTTGAAGAGTGAGGTGAACGCTGCACTGGACGTCGAACACAACTAGTACTTGGGTATTGCCATTTAGCTCGATTTTTAGTGTTTAAACCGTTGATGTTCACACTACAAAAATAACAGTCTATGAGATGATTTTGTGGTTCTCGCCAAATAGTCGGTGTTCCAAATTTAAAGGCACTTCTTTTACCACTTTTCCATAATCTTAAATATTCCACACACGATTTACAAACACAATTGGGAGCCCAAGACTTCTCATTTTTATCCAAGAGCATCCCAAAATACTCAAAATAGGTATTTTTCACCAACTCTGATATAACTTTTCTACTATTGTTAAACACATATTCTCCGCATATATACCAAAAATGATCTGGATTGTTTAAACAACGTCTCCTTGAACTACTCATGACGCAAAAACTAGAGAAACTAATTTTAACACAGTAAAATATGCCTGTTATCGATTAATATATATGATATAAATTAATATAAATGATGAAATCAAAACCAAAGTAACTCGAGCTGCTCAAAAAATTTTGATTTTTGATGATGGTAGATTTGACAAAAACAAGTGATGAGTGAACAATATCAACCACAGGATTCGCGGCAACAGACAAAAAGTTTAATATTGTAAACCAGTATTATAGATTTATTTTAAATAATTTTGATTTAAAATATAGTTCGATGCATACCGGAAACCACATAAATCAATCTTTTTATTAAGAATTTTTAGAAAGTTTTCGAGAACGCAGTTTTGTAGCTCAATCAATTTTATAATAATAAAGTGTAAGTTTCAAGTCCCAGCAGGTCAGACAAGGAGTCCCATAACTTATTGGCAGCAGCTTTGCCCGGACCACAATTTGGCAAAATATTTTTGGCCAAATCTTGGTGCTGCAGCGTATATTGAAGAATCCAGCATCCACAGCAACAGGACAACACCAAGCCTTCCTCTCCTCTACCCAACAGCAGCAGCAGCAACCACCAGGATGAACAAGAATTCAACAAGCATTCACCAGTAGACCCAAAACAGCTTAGACCGTATCAACAACGATCTACAATTTCTTCTTTATTAAACAAGTTCTTTTTCAATAAACAAAACACTTTTTCCTTTTCTTTTTATAAGAATTTTAATTTCCAATCCTTCTTCTTTTCTTCTTAAAACGCGACTTGTCCTTTCCAAAACTTTTGCAGAATAAAAACAACCGTTCTTTTTAATTCAAAACTTAACAGAATACATATGTATGTGCATTTATACAGCATGTATATAAAAGTACATATATGAATGGTGTAATTTTGCATATATATTTCAGAGAATTGCGTCATACAATGTTATTGAACATTCGTTTTTAACATGGCTTCACATGCATGGGTTGCCACCCTTTTCAACACATGTACTTTTCAACACACCTCCTCAAAATTACAACATTCATAGCAAAATAAATGGTAATAGTTAATTCCATACTTAAGATAAATCTACTCTTAAACTCTTTTAAAATAAAATTAAAGATTTGTGACAAGTCGGTTTTTGTTTATATCTGGGGTGCATAATAGTCCAACATTTGTTGCGAGGATTAGGAAACCCCAGAAAAACCTAATCAGACCAGACAAAAAAAAAATTTTGGTTAATAGAATATAATATTAAAATTCATGTTAGTCAATAAAAAAATAAAATTCATCCAGTTAGTTAGTATTCTCTTCATACGTCAGCCAGATGATTATACAGTCAGCCCCATTTGACTTCTCAGATCCATAAAGCGTGCAGCAGGAAGAGGCTTTGTCAAGATATCCGCGATCTGCTTATCTGTGGGAATATACAAAACTTTAATGAGATTATTTTCGACCTGTTCCCTAGAAAAATGATATTTTATGTCTATATGCTTAGACCGTTTGTGACAAGAGGGGTTATTCGCTATATTAATACAACCTTGGTTATCTTCATATAACTTTATCGGCTCTTTAAGTTCCATTTTTAAACTTTCTAATAAAGATTTCATTAAAAGTTAGTTTTAAGTCAACAGTCCCCTTAAGGTATCTTAAAACTTTCTTTAAACATTGCCACAACTCTTGATTATTCTTTTGACTATACCGACTTAACAAATTTACAGATATGCTGAGATCTGGTTTTGTGCATAGCATTATATACATTAAGCCCTCAATTAAGCTGCGACATGGAGCATCACAATTTTGATCTGAATTTAATGCTTCATAAATTAGTTTACTAGGAAGAGGTGAGTTTATTGGGTTACAGTCATCCATTTCAAATTTTTTTAAAACATTTTGTATATATCCGGATTGACTTAGACTTATCTGATCTTCACTTCTATCAACTTTTATTCCGATAAAATATTTGATTTCTAATAGGTCAGTCATTCTAAACTTTCCCATCAGATAGGATTTGAAAGCATTCATTGTATCAATATTTTTAGTTGAAATAACTAAATCATTCACATATAACAAAACATATATATTGTTTGAAATATCACCTTTATCAAGAATATAAATACACCGATCTACAGGCGAATTTACAAAACCATTTCCTTTCAATGCTTGTTCAAACATTTCAAACCAACATCTAGCTGCTTGTTTGAGACCATAAATTGCTTTATTCAATTTACACACTTTATTCTTACCACCAGCTAAACCTTGAGGAACTGTCATATATATTTCCTCTTTCAAAACTCCATTAAGAAATGCAGTCTTTACATCCATGTGATGTACCTTCAAGTTATGCTGGTTTGAAAAGGATAATATGAATCTGAAGCTGGGAATTCTAGCGACTGGCGCAAACGTTTCATCATAGTCAATTAAGTATTCCAGCGTGAAACCACGCGCAACAAGCCTTGCCTTATACTTAACTGGTTCACCCAATTCATTTTGTTTTATCGTAAATATCCATTTACAGTCTACAATATTCTTATCTTCTGGTTTGTTCACCAATGACCAGGTTTTGTTAAGTAAATGTGATTGCAGTTCATCTCTGACTGCTTCTTCCCATTGTGCTTTATCGCTCCTAAGTTTTATCTCTTCAAATGAATCTGGAGTACTACTGATCGACGACTGAGCTTGCATTACACAGTTCTCTAATAGGTCTCTATATGATATCTTTGGTTTATCTTTTAACCTATCACTTTTTCTAATATCAGAAGAAGAACTAGAAGTACTTTGTTCACACAAATCGTTACCCAACGGAACTGAACAGAAATTATCCTTTCCCTTTACCACTCTTCCAGATTTTTCATCTGATGGCTCATAACATTCTGTTGCCTCACTTTCATTCGAGCAGGTACTTGGAACACCATTCGTATTCAAGCAGTCATTATCTTCTTTTGTATCAAGCTCAGCTACTTCTAAGCACTTTTCCAGTTCAACGTTATTCACATCAACACAATCTCTTGAATTCACCATATTTGTTTCGTCAACAACAACATCCCTTGCAATGGTGAACTTACCAGTACCATTATCCCATACTTTGTAACCATTCGGTTCATATCCAACTAGAATACCTTCCCATGACTTTTCGTCAAACTTTCTTTTCCTTACTTTGTTATGGACATATACTGTTGAACCGAAAACTCTCAAGTATTTGAGACTGGGCTTTTTATTATGCCACATTTCATATGGTGTTTTTTCGCATTCTTTCAATGCATTAGTTGGGCTTCTATTTATCAAATATGTAGCTGTCAATACAGCTTCACCCCAGAAGTGCTTCTCTAGCTTGGCGCCTATAACCAAAGTACGAGCCTTTTCAGTTATGGATCTTATCATCCTTTCGGAAACTCCATTTAATTGTGGGGTATGCGGAACGGTTAAGTGGTAACTGGTGCCCTTTTCAACACAAAATTCTCGCATTTCATTTGATAAATATTCCCCACCATTATCTATATATAGGCTTACAACCTTCAAATTAAAATGCGCTTCACTCTTTGCTAGAAAATCTTTAAAAACTGCAAAAACATCAGATCTATAAGTCACTAAATATGTGACACAGTAATGGGTATATTCGTCTATAAAAACTGAATAGTAATTCTTATTACCTATGGCTGGAGGTGAAATCGGACCACATACATCCGAATGAACAACAAATAACGGCTAATATGATCTTTATTCTTGAATTTTCCGAATTTAAGTCTAGCTTGTTTCCCTTTTATGCAAGCTTCGCATAACTCATCATTTGGTTGTACATTATTTAGCATTTCTACATCCTCATATAAATTCATAGTTTTCATTTCTAAAAACTTTCCTCTACTTACTTATATGCCCTAACCTCTCATGCCACAAACTATAATTTTTCATGTTATTTGTATTCAATGCATATACATTTTTATGTAAAGAAAAACTAATAATTGGAACGTTATTGCTATATTTACCACTCATTATGTTTTCATCATTTTTGTTAACAGTCACACCTCCTGGATGAAACACGATTGTAAACCCAGCGTCCTGCATCTTCTTAACAGAGATTAGATTTTCAGGAACATGAGGACAGAACAATACATCCTTCAAATAAATCTTTGATTGAGCATCGGTACATAGCTCCACCAAGCCTTTCTTAGTGGCATATATATATTCGCCACATTTTGCTACAGCAATTTTTATGGGTGACTCCAAAGTTGTGACATTTGTGAACAAATCTTCATTATTAACTAAGTGGTCTGACGCTCCAGAATCCAGTAGAAACGAAATTCTATCTCCTATATAATCTGCTCGTCTTAACATGAACGCAAAACCTGATTGACCTGACTCTGATCTAGTAGAGGCCATTTGTACTTGTTTATTTTTTTCTTGATTATTATTTTCTCCTCCCATTTCTTTCTTATATATGAAGCAATCCCTTTTAATGTGTCCAGTTTAGCCACAGTGAAAACATTTTAGTTTGGTCTTATTAAATTTATTTTTAAACTTAAATTTATTCTTTTGTACACTAAAGCTTTTTTTTTTTAAAAATTGAGTTTGATTTTCTTTCTTTACAGCTTGTAACACTTTTAAACTTGTTTCCTTACTTGCTTGCTTCAATTTGATTTCATGATCCAGTAATCTGTTTTTAACAAACGCTAAAGTCAAATTCTCTTCAGACAACGTTTCTATTGCAGTTATTACTCCATCATACGAAGAAGGTAAAGTTAAAAATAAGTGCGATACTTTGTCTATTTCTTCTACCTGCGCTCCAGAAGCTAGTAGCTCTGTAATCAAATCTTCAAATATGTTGAAGTGACCTAACAATGGCGGCCAGTCTTAAGTTTTAAAGATAGCAATTGCTTACGTACAGACAGTTGTGAAGCTAAGCTTTTCCTTTCATATATCTCATCAGGTTTTTTTAAAAATAGCTTTTGCACTACACTCGCTTTTAGCAAAATCCAAAAAAGAGTCACTTAAATATTCTATTATTATGCTTTTAGCACTTCTATCCAACTTTGCCCACTCGTCTGTTTTCTCTGCCACCTCACTGTCTATAACTTTCAAAGCGTCACTTTCGCTTAAAAGTGCTCTTACCCGAAACTTCCATATGGAATATTTTTCGCCGTCGAATGGCTTAATGTTGCGCTTACCTTTTTCCATTTCCAAACCTTTTGTTTTTTTTCAGTAATACTTATTGCAATTATTTAGCGTGGGCTGGGCCCATAACCTATTGAATAATCCAGCATCCACAGCAACAGGACAACACCAATCCTTCCTCTCCTCTACCCAACAGCAGCAGCAGCAACCACCAGGATGAACAAGAATTCAACAAGCATTCACCAGTAGACCCAAAACAGCTTAGACCGTATCAACAACGATCTACAATTTCTTCTTTATTAAACAAGTTCTTTTTCAATAAAAAAACACTTTTTCCTTTTCTTTTTATAAGAATTTTAATTTCCAATCTTTCTTCTTTTCTTCTTAAAACGCGACTTGTCCTTTCCAAAACGTTTACAGAATAAAAACAACCGTTCTTTTTAATTCAAAACTTAACAGAATACATATGTGCATTTATACAGCATGTATATAAAAGTACATATATGAATGGTGTAATTTTGCATATATATTTCAGAGAATTGCGTCATACAATGTTATTGAACATTCGTTTTTAACATGGCTTCACATGCATGGGTTGCCACCCTTCTCAGACAGATCTTCTTATGAATGGGTTGCCATGTACTTTTCAACAGCGTATACTCCGCCATCAAATTTTTTTTGCTCCATATTGATTTTATTAACGTTAGTCCTAAAAATATGATTGTATTAATAAAATAATCAATAACATAAACGTTAACTTACATTTTTTTGGCTGGTTTTTTATAAAAATCCCACTTTTTGTACAGACGTTTCAAAAAATTTGGTTTAACGATTTCAAATTATCAATCGAATGACATTTCGTTCGTTTCGTTTGAATTAGCACTCGCTATCGTCTGGCAGAATGTCAAATTACGAACGAGTGTACTCGATAACGAGTGCCGCGATCCAACAACCAACAATTTCGAACAGTTTTACTCGTTGACGAATGCCGCGATTCGGGCCCTGGTTTACAAACTTGCGAGTAACTATAGAGTATTAAGGGCTAGTTACATCTATTTATTAAAAATAAAATCTGAAGGTCTAGTTACACATGTAAGTAGATGTATAGTCTTAGGGTCTAGTGCCTACACTTATGCTATTTCTTACAATTCGGCCGTCCTGACATATAGAATCTCCTGATTCTACGACTTACGAGGCGACTCTTCAGAATGTTAATCTTTTCTATGGTTGTACCATGGTTTTAACTTTGTTAATTGACCAGGTGCTTTTATAAGATACCTGGGTTTGCTGAAAACCTTCTACGTCTTCTACTAATTAGCGATCATTTTCTAGGACTTTGGTTGTTTTGTATGCAATTAATTTGCTAGGCGCCCCTACGTGTAATTAACATTTGCAATCACTACATGGTCGCCTATGTTAAACCTGGTTCTCGCCTTTTTAAGCCTGAATACTCATTACTATAGTTTTGTGCTCTACTTTGTGCTAGTTCTGCTTGTCCTCTAATAGTTTCTCTAGATACCTGCTCCGACAATTGAATTGATTCCAAAACATTTTCTATCGCGCTATGTATAACCTGCCCCTTTTGCCTTATGCCGAACAATACCGCACTGGGTTGGTCTCTTGTTGCTTTGTGCACTGTATTATTCATTGCGTGCTCGACCGATTCTAAAACTCTTGCCAAACTGACGTCTTTCTCTGAATCTATCATTTTCGCAATCATAGGGCCTAAACTTTTATTTACTATTTCGACTTGACGATTTGCCTGGGGAGAGTTTGTCGCTACTTTTATATGATCTACGTTGTTATTCACCAAAAAAGCTTCGAACTCTCTTGAAGTAAAACAGGTTACCCGGTCTGAAACTTTGCTTTTCGGTCTGCTGTATGCTCTAAAGTAATCTCTTATCGCGATTACTGCTTGTTTTGACGCGGTTGTTTTTGCAAGGTAAAGATGGCCAAGCTTTGTGAAGGCGTCTATCACTACTAATATATGCTTTTGTTTCGTACAGCTACTATGAATTGGTCCGTAGTGATCGATGTGTACCATTTCGAAAGGAATATTCCCTTTAGGTATAATGTGCAAAAAATTAAATGCTTGAAAATGCTATATATTTCGAACAGTTTTTGATGTGGGTGGTCGCTATTCTTCTAATACTTGGGAACCAATAACTCTTCCCTATAGTTTCTACTATTTTGTCTACACCTAAATGTCCCATCTCGTCGCGGTACTTATACAAAACGTGGTGTTCCATAAGTTCGGGTACATGAAAAATTAAGTGTTTGTCTTTTTTTTTATACACTATACCGTTTCTCATTTCGTAGTTGCTGTTTTCGATAACTTCTAAACCTTTTTTTAATATTTTCTATTCGTTCGTCTCTGCTTTGGCTTATAACTAAGTTCTCTTCAAAAGTGTTTGCGTGCACTACCAATACATTATTTACCCTACTCAGCACGTCAACGTGCTGCATCCGTTTGCCTTCTTGTTCGAGATCGTGTAGAGGCTTAGCTATAGTTGAAAAATCTTTAACAAACCTTCGAAAATATGAGCATAGCCCTAGAAAGCTTTGGACCTCCTGATCTTTAGTTGGGATAGCAAAGTTTTCTATTGCCTTTATTCCTCCTTCGTCGGCTAGAATACCTTCGCCAGTGATTACGTAACCTAAATACGACACTTTTGTTTGCAGAAATTCAAACTTGTCAAGTCTCAACTCTAATTTATGTTGTACAATCTTCTGAAAACCTTTCGCTAGTATTTCTAAATGTTGTTAAACACTTTGCGTCGCTATCATAAGGTTGTCTAGATAAACTATTGTCTCTCCACTTCCAATCCGCAAATACTTTGTTAACGAATTTCTGGAAAGTCACGGGAGCATTTTTCATCCCAAACGGCATTCTCACAAATTCGTATTGGCCTAAAGGTGTAGTAAAAAAAGTGTATTTAACTGAATCTTCGTTTACAAAAACGTGAAAACCCCCGTTCTTAAGATCTAATTTAGTAAAAACCTTTTTATTCGCCAGCCTGTCAAGCAAATCATCGGTCAGCGGCATGGTATAATTGTCTTTAACGGTAACCTAATTCAACTTTCTGTAGTCGGCACACAAACGAAGTTCACCCGTCTTCTTTTTCTATCGGCGACACAAACTCCGATATATCCTTTTGCCAAATACTCATCTAATATTTTTTGTATTTCTATCCTCTCTCCACACGGCAACCTTCTTGGCGCGCAAGCAAATACTTTTTCATTTTTTAACACAAGGCGTATGTCTTTTTTCACAATGGGTTCATCTAACTTCCTTGAGTTCACGTAGATTTTTTTTGTTGTTCGTTATCTGTTCACCTACTTTGAGATCGTTTTTTCGTCTGGGTTTATTGCCATAATTTCGCCTAGGACTTCATCAAAACTATCATTATCTATGGTCTCTACTTTGTGCACACCTTCGACGTTGTTCATTCACTGTGTCGTTCTTTTACTTTACCTACACAATTTTCAACTTTTACTTGTCTATCCGTAAACTCAACTTTTCCTTTTGTCAACTTTGCATTACTCGCCTTAATGAAGTCTCTACCAAGGAGCACTGAGTACTCAATCGACCCATTTGGAACCACTAGTAGTTCTATTAAAATATCTTTATTCAACTCTTTTATCAAACAATAAATTTTTCCAAAAACATTTAAATAAGAATTATTCAACCCGTAGTATTATTCTGTTACTTCTTTCAACTCTACTCCTGCCGGTATTACTGCTTGTTTGACTAAGGTAACTGGGCTTCCTGAAACAACTAAGCATTCTATAAACATGTAAGTGTTAACATGATCACATACTTATGTATATATAATTCAGTGGCGTAACTATAGGGTGGCAGGGCTGGCAAAATGCCACGGGCCCCCGACCTAAGAGGGCCCCGGCCCAAGAGGCCGCGAGCGCAAAAATAATTTTTTACATTGTACCTGAGTATTTTATTTTATTTGAAAAGTATATTTTTATAAGTTCTGCTTAAAATCCAAAGTGAGACAACTAAAGTCCATAATACAATTTCAAGTTAATCGTTAAGCATTTCAACCAACCTAAACAAAAAAGTGTTGATTAATTTTTAGAGATGTACACGTTACCCGTGATGAGTAATTTTACGTACTTATGACCGTCAAAAAACTGTAAATCAAAATACCGGTAATTACACATCTCTATTCATTTTAGAACGCATCCATTGGTTTCTACATATTCTGTCGCGGTACGTTGGCAACGCGGGTGAGTATTGCATCAAAAATTCATCTGGATTCCGGTCTTACGTATCAACAGTTGCGGCTACATGGAACACTCGATGAAGAGCAAGAGTCTATGATCAAAAAAGAAAAATCTTTTTGGCGCCAAGTACTTTCTAGGCTCCTTGATGTTACTCTGACACTTTCAACGTGTAATTTAGCCTTCCGTGGCCACAGAGAAAACGCAGATAGCAGTGATCCAAGCTCCAAAGGAAACTTTTTGAGTATTGTTGAGTTATTAGGAAAATACGACCCGATTTTACGAGAATTGTTAAGTAAACCAAAGAGCCAGATAAAATACTTAAGTCCAAAAATACAAAATGAGCTAATTTCTGTCCTGGTTCTAAAAGTAGAAAATGCACTCATAAATGAAATAAATGCTGCACCATTCTACTCTATCATATTCGATACAACTCAAGATATTTCAAAAACTGATCAAATGTGTGAACTTTACCGTTATTGTATGATCGAAAAAGATGATAATGGGATCCCAAAGGCACTTGTCATTAAAGAAACATTTTTAGGATTTCATGATGTTAAGGATCAAACTGCCTTAGCAATGTCCAAGCAAATTATTAAATCCATAAATGACAAAAATATTCCTCTAAATAAGTGTCGAGGACAAGGATATGATGGTGCTAACACAATGAAAGGGACTTATGGTGGAGTTCAAAAACTTATAAAAGATGTCGAGCCAAATGCCGTATATGTTCACTGTGCTGCTCATATTTTAAATCTAGTACTCAATGATGGAGTGAGAGAGGTTATTGATATGCAAAATTTTTTTGAAACAGTTCAACAAATTTATAATTTTTTTGGGCATAGTATCAGAAGATGGAATATTTTATCAAGTTTTATATCTAATAAAGAAAGTGAGTCTTCAACTTCAATAACATTAAAAACATTAAACCCTACTAGATGGGCAGGACGTTATGATGCCGTTTTTGCTTTAAAAGTTCGGTTTGTTGAAGTCCAAAAAGCGCTAACGGAAACAATTCTGTTAAGTCGCAAATCAGATGAAAGAAATGAAGCTGTTTCACTCAAAAAGAAGATCGAAAACTACAATTTTATAATGTTATTGGCTTTCCATTGCAAGATCCTACTTACTATCGATGCAGCCTCTAAAGCACTTCAGTCTAAAGCCACCGATCTTTCAAATGCCTTAAAACGTTTGAAAATTTGTCTGGAAGAATTGGAAAGGTATCGACATGAATTTGAAAATTTAAAAATGGAAGCAAATAGTGTAGCAGAAAAATGGTCCATCACCCCTGCATTTTCTAAAACTCGTCAGAGGAAGGTAAAACGCCATTTTGATGAGCTTTGCGAAGATGAGCGTCTCCAAGATCCGGAAAGTTTGTTCAAAGTGAACATATTTTATCGAGTATTGGACATCATTATAAACCAACTGAAATCGCGTTTCTTTCCAATGAATGAAATTGTTTCAAATTTCAGTGTTTTGCAGCCTTCCACTTTAAAAGTTTTAAATGACACTGATCTATTACATAAAGCTCTAGAATTTGTTGAGATATATAAAAAAGACATATCTGAATCATTTGCCAGAGAAATTCTCAGTTTTCGATCCACTTTCCGAGACGAAATAGAAAAATCTTCGTATATTAGAGACCTTGCTGATTTATTAATAATAAAAAATCATTTTATGTCCTGCAGATTTCCTGAAGTATGCACTGCATTAATGTTATTTCTTACAATTCCTGTGACTACAGCTAGTGCTGAACGATAATTTTCAAAACTTAAATTGATAAAAACGTATTTAGGAACTCTATGGGACAAGACAGGTTATGTAACTGGGCTATTCTGTCTATTGAAAATTCTATGGCCCGATCTTTAAACTTTGATGATGTTATAGACACTTTTGCGGAACAGAAAGCTCGAAAAAAAGATTTTTCTTAATAAATATCTTATTGAAATTAAATTGTTATTTTTATTTCATTGTAAATGTATGTAGGTTTCCTCACGATGTTGTTCCTTCACCGAAAAGCTAGCGAATAGATGATGAATGCATTGAGATATTATGTTCTATGGATGAATGTGAAGTCTCCAATAAGCATTGGACTAGCATGGGGACTACAGACCATTCCTTCTCGCCTAAGAGAGGAGGCCAATGGTCATCAGTGGGACATATACAACGTGTAATTGAGTCCGCGGAAAACCTCGAAGTTTATTAAAATTAAACTGAGTACAACGTGACGATTTTTACTGATAGGGCCCCGTCAAAAGAATTTGCCACGGGCCCCAGATGGTATAGTTACGCCACTGATATAATTTAAAATAACTTAAAAAAGTATTTTTTGTCTTCTTGTACTGCTTACACTCCGTCGCGTAATGACCTTGCCCTCCGCAAGCGCAACAGAATCCAGCTTCCCGCTTCGGTTTTCTGCAGTCATTTGCGTAGTGCTCAGTACAATTGCAATCATAGCACCGCAATCGTTCCTCAGCACGGTATCTTGCTGGTGGGCGTTCGGGAAGATTTATCAAGCGAATCGCTTGCAGTACGTTATTTGGCGATACAAAACTCTGGAGTCGTGTCTGGTCTTGAACTCGTCTGTCAGGAATGCCGTCAACCAGATAGTCAACAAACTCCTCGTCGCTTAGTTTTAGATCTCTGCCCAACGAGCACTTTTCATTAAAGTAGTTTCCAAAGCTTTCTTCACCAGACCACATCCGCTTTTCAAACTTGGGTCGGCGTACCAGCGTGTTTTTGTTAGGCGCAAACACGTACCTCATTTCGTTAAGTAGTTCATCTATGCTTTTGGGAAGTGTTATTTTGGCGACGTACCACGCTAGAGCCGCTCCCTAAAACTTCACGATAATGTTAGTTGGTTGTAACACATGTTAAATCCGTCGCCGCCGTCGTAAACTGGTATAATATCCTTGAGAGTATCGAAGGAAACATTGTCACCACTTTTGCCTGCGGCCGCCGTCGCATTGCTTTTTTCTGATAAAGACTTCTGAAGCTTCAGGAGTTCTACTTCTTTTTCGAGAAGCTTAATTTTGATGGACGCCGCTTCCATGTTTGCTTGCGTCACTGTTTTTACCGTTTCTTTGTCTTCGGTGTTTTTACTGGAATATTACCGAAATTACCGCTACAAATGTACACCATTCCGCTTCGAATGATCACACCATTGTCGTCGTCGTTCATAACTATGCGCCTAACTGCACTTCTTCCGTACCGTTGTACATCATCGCTGCTCGCAACTTTGCCGGTATTTGTTTTACTTCCATCGTTCCTCCCGTTGTACTCACCTTTGTATTCGCACTGAATAACTGGCTCATCCAGTTGTGTTCGTGGGCACAGCCCGTGTGCCTCCATAGAAAGCTCACTCGGTCTGACCGTTAACGATGCCTTCGCACCGCTAGCGTTGACGCCCGCAGCGGCGCACTACGCTTTCAGCTGTATTAAGGAATACATTTCGGAACTGATGATATGTCCTTTGAGGTACTTTGTTTAAAATTTACTTTAATTTGCACCCAAGTGCAGTTATCACCTTCCTTTTCTTATAACTATTCCTGTGGCAGGAACCACTGCGAATGAATCGTTTTTTATTTTAAGATGGCGCTTTGCCCAACGAGTCCTGGTTTACAAAACTACGAGTAACTACAAAGTGTCTTAAAGGCAAGTTACATCGATTTACTAACAATCAAGAATGATAGAAAACAAGATTACGACAACGCCGGCAGCGTACACGTTACAGAAATCCTCTGCCGAGAATAATGAAAAAAGGAAGGTGATAATTTGACAATAATAAAGCAATTACAAAGAATTCCACCCAAATTTTGACCACAGCGTCATGAGAAACTGCACTTTCTATCTTTTTTGCTGTTTATTTATTTATTTATTTATTTATCTATTTTGAGTCTACAGTACAGTATACCTTACAGACTAGAAATAATAATATAAGAGACTACCCAAAGCGGGAAGTAATAATTATTACATAACAAATATAAGAATTACTAATTCACAAATTGAATTGAGAATTCTCACAAAATTTGAAAAGCAAAGTCAAGCATATTTGAAGATGCAAACAAAGCATTAAATTCTCGCAATGCGCGAGCAATAGGTGAGTTACTCGCATACTTTGTTTTAAAGCTTTCCCCATAAAAAGGGGAATATTTCCGAAGATTCCTTTGCGGAACATTAAAATTAATCCGATCAAGTAAGATTGGGCATTCAGTGATGCCATTAATAATATTGAATACGAACGAAAGTGAAAGAACTTTTCTTCGCTTTTCCAGAGAATCTAAATGGATTAGCATACGTCGAGAATCATAGGATGGAACTGGTTCCTCAAACCGTAAAGAGCGTAATGCGTGCTTTAGAAAAACTTTTTGGACTCACTCAATTCTACTAATAGAAAGTTGATCATTTGGCCTCCAGATAAAAACTGCGTACTCTAAATGGGACCATACGAGTGAGGTAAACAATTGTTTAAACGTATATGGATCTGAAAATTCGGATGAGTTACGACAAATAAAGCCGAGAACGGAATATGATTTTGAAAGTATAAAGTTTATGTGACTGTTAAATGTCAATTTAACATCAAACACAATTCCCAAATCCTTAAACTCGGTTACGTTTTGCAGTAAGTCATTAGCAATGGTGTAAGTTGTATTGAGGATGGTCATTAATGAAAAGAATAAAAAGGAGTGGCCCTAAAATGCTTCCTTGGGGAACGCCTGAAGTAGCAACAAAATGGTCGGAAGTTACACCGTCTATAGAGACCACACAGCATCTATCCGTTAAGTATGATTTAAGCCATAGCAAAAAAGATGAATGAAATCCTAAGCACGACAACTTATGTAGTAATATCGTATGTGAAACTTTATCAAATGCCTTTGAAAAATCAGTAGAAATACAGTCGACTTGGAGTCCTGACGTGAATGAAGAAATACAAAATTCAGAAAAAACAGCTAGATTGGAGATCGTAGAACGACCTGGAACAAATCCGTGTTGATTTGGGTGAATTAGGGCCTTAACGGCAAAATACATCTTTTATTTAACAATGCATTCAAAGAGCTTTGATATACTTGAGAGCTTAGAGATCGGTCTATAGTTACAAACATTACTTTTTCTACCATTTTTAAAAAAAGGTGTAATGGTAGTCAATTTCCAATCCTTTAAAAATGTACCCGAAGAAAGCGATTTATTAAAGATAATCTCAAGTGGACTAACTAACGCTGGAAAATTTTTAAGAAGCATAGCTGAAAGCCCATCACAATCCGTCTGATTCCAAAACTTTTTCGGATTTGATTTAATACCACGCTCAGTACTACTTAAATATTTTTTAAATAGCGTATTATCCAAAGATTTGAATTTCTTCTGAAAATTTTGATATTTAACAAAATATGGTTGACTACGTAATGCTTTATATTTCTTTAAATTTTTGTTTTTAAGATTTTTCAATTTTTTTAAGCGAATGTTATACCATGGTGATTTATAACATCGCTTCTTTTTTAATGGTATATTATTTAAACAAAATTCATTCATTAATGACTTAAATTTAACGAAGCAGTTGTGAGTGTCCAAGTTAGAAAATAACTCAACCCATTTGAATTCCAAAAGGGCATTATTTAAACTTGGATAATCACAAGAAGCATAATTGAAAGCACCTCTATCAATATGAGTTAAAGGTAAGAATTCATAAAAGTGTATCTTAATTTCTAATGGCGCATGATGAGCATCCTCATCTGATATTGAGGAAATACACTTTGATAACAAATAACTAACATTTTCTGTAATAAAGATAAGATCTAAAAGTATATTCAGTTGGTTGTAAATACCATTAATTTGTTTAAGATTTATACTTAGAAAACTATCAATAAAGTATGATTCGTATAAAGTATTGATATTGTTAGCTATAAGGCCTGAATCAATAGAATCACTGTACCAGCTAACGTTACTTAAATTAAAATCACCTAGAACGCATAAGTGATTGTCACTCAAGTTATCTACAGCTAGAGCGATCACGTTATCCGCATGCGCTTTATATAAATCTGGATTACTGTTTGGCGGAATATAAGAAACTATTAGATACAAGCAGCCATTTGTTTCACAACCATTGATGCATACACAGAGTTGGTCAAGCAGCGAGTCTTGGGTTGCAAGTTTAATTGAATACGCACGATACTTTCTTCTGACAGCAATAAGAACGCCGCCACCTCTTGTACAGCCAGTTTTAACAGCATCCCGGTCTTTACGAAATACATCATACAGTTGCGTATCAAAGAACTCACTGTCATAAAAATTAGAGTTTAGCCAAGTTTCAACGATGACGACGATATCAAAAGCCTCTTCTGTGCTAAATTGATAAATTAAATTCGATTTGGTTCTTAGACCAGAAATATTATGATAGTAGACATTCAGTACACTATTACATTCATGTGCGCAGCAGTTCAATGTCAAATTTGGGGGTTTTGAACCACTTGCTTTTGAAAAAAAACGAAACGGCTTCAAGTTTACATTAGCCGGCCAAATAGACGCTTGTAGGACTTTATCATAATACGTTGACGGCACACCCAATTTGAAGTTCACACGTCTATGTTTATCAACTGGGTCATCTTTTTTTAATAGCGCAAAGCAAGAAATATAATTTTTAGCTATGTTCGCATGTTTGGCTACATAGTTTATTATGTCATCTGCAGTAACAGTAGGCGCAAACGACGACAAATGTAACCATTTGTTACGAACAGCGACATTTAATAAGTGTTATCACTCGACCCAACAACAACTTTTAGTTTGCTTTGCATTTTGTTTTTATTTCTCTTCTTATTATTGACATAGGTCCAACCCGAAGTGTTGTTAGCATTTAGAGAGGATGATTGAGAAGCAGTTGATACACCAATGATAGGCAAATGGTTATGTACTTTGTCGGTAGTTGTTAATGAGCGCACTGCATCACTCTGCAAAACACCTACATTAGCGCCAGCATTATCATTAGTAGGAGCAGAATCATTATTAGAGAGGGATTCTTTCTCATTTATATTACGCGCAGCAGAAGAGCTTGTAATATTCGAATGAGTATTAGATGCATCAACAACAACGGCATCGCTATCATCATTAATGCAAGTGAGAGCACTCATACGAATATTAGGAACAGTAGGAATGCAAGAAGTAGAATAGGTTTTCAAGGGCAACCTACCGCGGTCAGCGACCTTTGCTTTAGATCGTGTAACTATCAAATTATTGTTGTCCACATTCCATTGATAAGCCGCGACGTTGTTATCAGCATGATTATTAGCTTTTATAGCCTGCTCATGATTATTTTCATTGTTTTTAATTTTAGATACTACATCATTAGTAGATTTTTTAGTTTGATTTAAAGATTTATGTCCACTCAGCACAGACTGAAATGCACTTAATGGGCACAATGCATTATCAAGCTTATGTAAATAAGTAGAAATAGATAAATCACTACAAGTGTCACATCTAAACATAACATTTTTGCATGAGTTTATTCATCTCGCAGAACTTGTATTTAGGTTACTGCACTTTAGATGTAATTTAAGTGAACAAATTCCACACGGAAGAAATTCATCAGTGGAACAATCGAAGCCACAATTAGCACACAACGACATAGAGCACTACTAAGAAAAAAGGAAAACACTGGAGTAAAGCAAAACACGTCCGTGCGCGGCGACGGTTATATTGCACAATTCAAAATGCGGCACTTCATTTTCTTTATTTTTAAGATAGTTTTATACAAATATTTCAAAAATTAACGTTTATCATAAACAACACGTAGCACAATCTGTGTTTCTCAGTCTGTATTCGTAAACAAACACTCAGAACATCTTGCTACGTCATTCTGTCAAACGAAGCAAGTACGAAGTAACGGAAGTGCTTTTGTCGTCACCTTGTTTCTCTGCATCACCACTCAGAGGAAGAACCATGTGTGCTGACCGCTCCGCCATCAAATCAAGAACAAAAAAAAACATGTTGCAACAGTTTATTTGTATATTTCACCAATTTTATTAATGGTTTTTGTTAATTAGCATTTGCGCTGAGTTGTGATTTTACAATATTATTATACATATATACGTAGATATGCATTTCAACACTTTTAGACGAGCAATCAAAAACACGTCCGTTGACTGTGAAATCCCAATTCCATCCAACGATTTTTCAAGGTGGTAGAAGTGATGGCTGCAATTTCGAAGATCACCACATCTCCTAAGTTAGGAAATAGGGTAAATTTTGTAATTGGGGATGCCGTATTATAAAAAATTATTTGAATCGTTTTAGTTTCGTTGTTTGCTGTTGTGTTATTGTAGGAGATTGCTGTGGTGCCTGAGGTACTGAAAGTGTTTTGGTTAAGGACTGGCTTTTTTTGTGAGAAATTTTTGAAGTTTGTGAGTTATTTGATTAAATTATGGCAATTCGGTGGTGCTCATCGGGGTTTGTAAGATAGAATTATTAGGTTGAATTGTAGAATGATTGATTGCTGCTTAATCCTGTTGGAGATCGTAGTCGGTTATAGCTTACGCAAAATACCGGCAAACGGCGATTTTTTAGTCGCAAACGTTTGCTTTCAAGAAAAGAACCCATGACATATATGAGAATGCGCGCAACCAATGCGTACAACGAGTTTCGCCTTAGATTGTTGCCAGATTTCTTCTTCTACAAAGTGTGCGACTTCCACTTCGATGTTGCTTTACGTCCGGTACTATATCTACTACTCTTCACACCTATTTTCATTCCCATTACAGTCGGTTATACGTACCGGAATGGCCCGGGTTTTACCCTGCCAAGGACTGTTATTTCGGCGACCTAACTCTGTTTAGATCGCCCTACCCCATAAGTCGTTTGTCTCCTCTGGAGCAACTTAAAGCAGCAGGGTTGCTTCACATTCTTCTGCTCAGGGCTGGCATCGAGCCAAACCCTGGACCAGAAACCTATTTTTGCTTCGTCTGCCAGAAAGGTCTCCATCCAAACTCCACTTCGGTAAGGTGTACTTCGTGCGACGGATGGACCCACCTTAAGGTCTGTTCAGGCCAAAAGACCCACAAGGTGTGTTCCCCAAATTATGTGGCCCCATGTTGTTCGCGCCCTACGGCACCCACAGCCTCTATGGCCCCTTAGCCGCACCTAGTGCACCGGTGCCTAGCACCGGCAGAACTTCCACGGTTCAAAGGAGCGCACAACAACAACAATTGCTGCTCTCCCCCACTCAGCTCCGCCCCTAGAGTGTGGACTAGCCAGGAGCTCCTGATAGCCCACACAGTCCGCCCCGTGTGTCAGACCAGGATATACCAGAATGCGGCAACAGTCAAGTGCAACTCGTGCCAAGGATGGTGCCACTTTCGTGTGTGTTCTGGCCTGTGCACCACTCGTGACTGGTAGGGTGACTACCTGGCTCCCTGCTGAAGAGCTCCGCACCCGCACATGCCCATCGTAGCGCCGGCAAACAACACCTCAACTAAAGGCAGCCTATTGTGCCACTGCATGTGCAGCAGGGACCAGGTGGACAACATCACCCTTCCCTCACACCCCTCTCTGCGACGACTCTCCCGAGGCAAACGAGACTCCATCAGCAGGGCAAGATCGAGGAGATAACCGACTTCATGAGTCGGCATAACCTGTCAATAGCTGCGATCCAGGAAACGAAATTAATCATTCAGCTCAACCTTGTTGAGTTGCAACGGTTACAATGTGCATCGTAAGGATCGCTAGCGAGGTAATGGTGCTGGCTTAGCGTTCATCACCCAACACACAGTGCAGTATCGTCTTATCGAAGAAGACATCGACCGCAGGGACACTACCTTAGAATGTCAGGGAATAGCTGTCCTATCCTACCAACTGATTGTAGGGGAAATGATTCGGCGGAGCAGATAGACTATTCGACATTCTGCACGATAAACAAAGACGCCGCCACCAGGATTATGGGTAGTATATAAATAGCATAACGTGGCGACCTATGCTATCGCTTGCATCAGACAACCTACCCACAATCATCTCCATTGACAGGCCTGCTGACTTTGTCTCCGCATACCACCTGATCTACAAATATCAAATTTAAAAAGACTGATTAAGTCGGGTACGCGGAGTTCACTGAGGATGCCTCCAAAGCTCTTCTTACACAGACCGACGTTCGCAAGGCGAGCCGAAGTTCCGCAAGGTGGTTGCGTCCATCGGAAGTGATAAAGACACTTGAAGCCCTACTACTACAGTACTACACTTAACACCTGGAATCGGCTAAGCATCAATATGGCTTCCGGAAAGTGCATAGCACAACAGCACCCAATGCCATAAACACACAGGTGAATCGCGGTCTTAACCAGAACCGCCCCTGCGAGAACCGTACTGGCAGCGTTAGAGCTTTCAAAGGCTTTTGCCACGGTAACCTATTCCACGCTGCGAGCCGACGTGGAAGCATCAACTCTCCTGCAGGAACTGAAACGGAGGACCGCGAATTACCTGTGTGGTCGTCAATAATCGGTATTTAGAGGATCAACTTCTTAACCACCTGGACGAAGGTGATCAGGCTGGATCTCGACATCCATATCGATGGCCCCCATTCCGAAGGTTACTCAACCGAGGATTCTGGGGGCTACATTTGACAACATACCGCAATTGCGCACACTACCGCAATTGCCAATAAAGTACAGAGCCGCAAAAATATCCTCAAGTCGCTCGCCGGCAGCACTTGTGGCAAAGACAAAGAAACGTTTAAGTATATATTTCATTCCCACGACAGTCGGTTCTACGTACCGGAATGACCGGGGTTTTACCCGGCCAAGGACTGTCAATATTCATATACTCCCTGTCACCTTCTGCCCGGCAGGATATCACTCTGACATAGGTGCGCTCCTCAGAGGTGAAAACCGATTGGTAGTTGGTGACTTCAACGCGCACCACGATCTCTGGCACTCAAGCCTACCAGCTGATCGTAGTGGAAACGATTTGGCAGACCAGATAGACGATTTGACATTCTGCACGATGAATGATGATGCCCCCACCAGGATTATGGGTAGTTGGAACAGCTCGCCTGACCTAACAATAGCTAGCGCAAGTCTGATAAATAGCATAACGTGGCGACCTATACTATCGCTTGCATCAGACCACCTACCCTTAATCATCTCGATTGACAGACCTGCTGACTTTGTCTCCACGGACCACCGGACCTATATCAACTTTAAAAAGGCTGACTGGGTCAGGTTCGCGAAGTTCACTGAAAATGCCTTCAGATCTCTTCCCACACCCACTGACGTTCGCAAAGGCGAACAGAAGTTCCGCAAGGTGGTTGCGTCTGCTGTGGCTCGCTTCATCCCGGCAGGGACGATCCCTGAGATCCGCCCCAACTTCCGGCCGAAGCGTCCGCTCTAGCTGACGAACGCGACCACCTTCGCCACTGGTTGATCAGAACAAGCGGAACAAGTGGGAGGAGCAACTGAAGCTCTGCAACCTAGTCACGGGTGTTGGTAAGCTCTAGTTCACCGTGAGGTCCTTATCAAACCCGACGAAGCGAGACGACCGAGTGGAAATCTCATTCGGGGATCATGCCTCGTCGGACCCGAAGAGATGCGCGAGTTTTTTTAGCCGACAATCCATACTGCATCCTTCGGGAGATAGGGCCAAGCGGAAGGTGACTAGAAGGCTGCGCAAACTACCGAACAACAGCGCGCCTCTTACCTTCACTTGTGGCGAGGGGAAGGAGGTAATCGGGAGGCGAAAGCCTCCAAGGCCATTACTCCTGACGGACTAAGCGTGTTGATGCTGAAAAATTTAGGCCCCGCGGGAGTTGAGTTCCTCACAGGGATCTTCAACTTGTCAATGGCCACCCTCATCATTCCTGACATCCGGAAGGTTGGGAGGGTGGTCCCACTGCTGAAACCAGGGAAGCCGGCCGACAAGGGTGATTCCTATCGGCCGATTTCCCTGCTTTCGCCAGTGGTAAAACACTCGAGGCCCTACTCCTCCCATATTACACATACCATCTTGGGTCGGCTAAGCATCAACATGGCTTCCGGAAAGTGCACAGCACAACAGCACTTAATGCCATAAACACACTGGAGAACCGCTGTCTTAACCAAACCCGCCAATGCGAGAGAACCGTCTAGTAGCGTTGGACACAGTCAGCCACCCCACGCTACTGGCTGACGTGGAAGCATCGACTCTCCCGCAGGGACTGAAACAGTGGACCGCGAATTACCTGTCTGGTACCGCAGGGTGGCGTCCTGTCCCCACTCTTGTTGAATCATTATATCTTCAAGCTCCCTCAACCGCCAGAGGGAGTCACAATTGTCTCCTATGCTGATGACTACACGATAATGACAACCGGCAATGTAATTGACGACCTGTGTTTGAAGGTGAACTGATATCTGTCCGACCTTGCCCATTCCTTTACTAGCAGAAACCTGGCGCTGTCCCCAGCTAAGTCCTCGGCGACCGTCTTTACCACCTGGACGAAGAAGGTCAGGCTCTACATCCATATTGATGGCACCCCCATTCCGACGGTTAATCACCCGAAGATTCTGGGGGTGATTTTCGACAGCCTGCTCTCCTTCTCCGAGCACACTACCGCAATCGCTAATACAGTTCAGAGCCGCAACAATGTCAAGTCGCTCGCCGCCAGCTCTTGCGGCAAAGACAAAGAAACGTTGTTGGCAACATACAAGGCGAGTTGGCCGGCCGGTAATTAATTATGCTTCGCCAGTGTTGTCGCCGGGAACCAGCAGGACACAGTGGATGAAGCTGCAGACCTGCCAGAACGCCGCACTCCGCACGATGACGGGATGTCTTCTGATGTCGCCTGAGGAGCATCTCCACCAAGAGGTCAATGTGCTCCAAGTTAAGGAGCACAACCTCATGCTCAGCAAGCAGTTCCTTGCTGGATGTCACCGCTCGGGGCATCCAAATAGGCACCTGGTGGCAGTGGGGCTGCCCCCCAGGCACATCAGAAGGTATCTCTTAGAACTAAAGGACAGGATCCAGCCACTCATCACCGCTGATCCGGAGGCGTACTGGCGGGTCCTAAGCAACATCCACAGAGACACAGTCACTACCACCTTTGACTCTCGCCAGGCAAATGAATTTGCTCCGCGTTAAGGAGCGCAGCCTCATGGTCAGCAACAACAAATTTCGCCAGACGAACTATTCGCGGCAACGGTTACGGTAAAATCAAATCACGGTGACTGCTAGTGATGGGCGAAATAGCGATTTTTCAGTAACAGTAAAAAGAGTGATTGCGATTTTTAAATCACAGTGATTTTATATAGCTATTGCGATCGCTAAATCTTTAAATAACATAGAAATGTGTAATAGCTCTAATAAATGACGACAAATCAGTATTCAATAAATCCAAAGAACTTAATGTATTTATTCCTCTCAAAAATATACATATAATCTGAAAGCAATAAATGAAATTTTTTCGATGTTACACTCACAGTTCATTATTCATAAATTAAAACAGGAAATCAAATTATTTAAAAATTCAATCAGTATTGCACTTTTATTTAATGATTGAAAATATATTTTTTACTGAAAATAAGTTTTAAAAACGCAAAAGTTTTAATGTGCTTTACTTCTAATTAAACTAATTTGAGTTTAAAAACGGAACTGCGATTTTCAATTTCAAATCTTTACACGAACAATAAAATTATAAATTATGAGTTTTTTTGCACACGATAGGTTGAAAATAATATTATTATAATTCGAATTATAACACAAGTTAGTATGAAAAATAAAACTGACTGAGGAGTTTTCTTATCTAACTTTGTGTTTTAAGTGAAACTAACAAAAAAATATATATGCATACATATTGCATATATGTACATTTATACATAAATATTCATTCACTCACATTAAAATTTAAAATCAAAAGTAAAAAAAACTTTATAATTAATAATTTGCGTTTAAAAAAATTAGCATTTTAGCCGTTTCATCGTCCAGGCGCATTCTCCTCTCAATTAAAATAAGCCAAGCTTGAGAAAAAAGTCGTTCGCAGTGAACCGAAGACGCCAAACATGCCAATTTTTCCCGAGCTTTGGGAGTTAGATAAGGATACTTGTATTTATTCTGCTGCCACCATTTGAAAGGGTCCGCATTGCGAGCAATTACGTTGTCTTCCAAATATCGCTGAACCTCGATAATTGCTCTCGAATTACAACTTCCCTGTGGTCTGTTTGAGGCAATGTTGGAGTCCAAACAGCTCCATATTGAGAACTCTGCGTTATCAGCTTGTGGTGCTTGAGGCTCATTTGATTGTACTTCTTGAACAACTTTAGATACTTCTGCAATGATACGGCTTTTGAATATGTCGACTATTGTGGTGTCAGAAAAGGCAAAATTTTTAAATCGAGGATCCAAAAATGATGCCATGGCAAGAGTGTTGCTTCTTTCCGAATTTCCTAACCGTTCATTAATACCTTCTAGTAAATCAGAAGCCACTTCTTTTACCAGATCTGCGTATGCATTGGCTGATTTCGTAAACGCAATATGAAAGCATTTTTAAAATTGATGCCCATGCCTTGCCATGCATCCGCTGTCCTCAACAATGCTAAATGGCTGCAAATCCTTAATAAAAAGCATGGGGATTGCGTCGTCAATCTCTTTTTTAGCCTTCGCGGAAATCCTCATATTGCTTAGTCCGGAAGTTATTTTTGTTTGGCGCAGAACAGGTTCTGAAATCGTATTAAAATTTCTCAACTCAAATATAAAATGCAAAATTAAGTTGTTTACGTGTTGCACATTTGGTTCCGTAACAACTTCAGGATGTGCATCTGGTTGTATTAATGTTTGAATTGGTTGCCTTTGCATTACTGCTGCTCCTGGAAGCTTTACAGTTGGATGCCGGCTTTGCATATGTCTCTTCAAATTTGTATTAGACGTTTTGTATGAAATATTCTTTTTGCAAATATTACATTTTGCATGTGTTTCATTTATTATTCCAAAAAATCGCCATATTTCACTTCGTTTTTTATGAATACTTGCAGCCATCTTTACCCGCTCAAACACAATTTTAAATAAAATATTAATCAAACTGCATACTTGAAAATGTCCATTAAAAACAATCGTTACCGTTGAACGGTAATGCAAAAAGCAATATATGTATGTATGTACATTAGGGACATTTTTCTAACACCTATTTTACATGGCACCACATGATGAGAAATAGTGAAAAAATCATAACTGCGTTTTTATTTTTTCATTTTATTGCAAAAACTTCGCGCACAAATCAAATTGAAAAGTTAAAATGTTGAGTTCATACAAATCATACATACATTAACCTAGTTGCAAAAAAACACTAGGTAGGATAACAAAATGCGTGTAAAACAACAATACTAACTCGGAAAAATATGCGAGTTGAGCCAACTCGGTTATATGTGTTGGAGTCAATAGCATTCAAATGCATCATGCATACTCTTCGCAACCCCGACATACTTATATATTTATCGATATGTTTTTACTTTCACTAAGTTTTTCTTACTTTTTTGGATTGTAAAGTCATCTTTGATAGCAACACGCGTTTTGAATGTAGAAACTAAAATTTACTTAAAATAAAGTTATTGTACTTATGAGCGTAACCAATCGAACTCTTTAATTAATTGCGGTTAGGATAAAGCACACTATCCAATAATATGATACCCGACCTGAGATGTAGTGTTGTGAAGCAAAAACCCCGCTCTATTGTGAATGGGCTCTGGAAAAATACTTGGGAAATTTCAATCAACTGTCAAATCTTGTTTGTTTTATGGATACATAAACAAAACAAATAAAAATGGAACAAGGGTAAGAAAAATTTGCGCTTCGTATATTTCACATAAAATTATGAATTAAAACATGTTTGTTATTTCAGAATGCAAAAAAAAGGCGCAAGCGATGGTCATGTGAGAAGACAATTGAGTATTCGAGATGCTACCTCGCCCGGAAAGCGGAGTTCGAGCACCCAAAGAGCACCCTACGCGAACGTGTTAGAAGACATGGTCTCAATGGCGATCACAGTAGGTTCAAGAAATAAGTATATGTTTGAACAAATTATATTTATTAATCCACTTCCAGGACTTTGAAAGAACGCCGCTGTCTAGCAACAACTTTTTAAAACGTAACAGTGAGTTTCAGTGAAAACCTTGTAGTGAATTTTTTGCAATGTTTTTGATGTAAATTCTTTGTGCTCGTTTTTATAAACCCCGTGTACATGCGGAAGAGCATCAACTTAACAATTTTTCAAAAACATCAGTAACATTTTGCTGTACAATGTACAAAGGTTTTATAAAAGCGAGCACGAAGAATTTACACCAATAACTTCACTAAAATGTTTTCACTGAAACTGGATTTTTTTTAATTTGCTTTTGGTTTGATATTTTATTTTTAATTAGAATAAGAATTGATATGAATTGAATATTTAAATATTTTTATTAGTGAATTCAAAGATATAAATATATATGTACATTCATTGAAATTTTTAAATAATATTTTGTTGTCTTAAATAATTAAAAAGGGTTTGCCTTCTGTCAAGGGCTGCGTCTTGGTTTCATTCTTCAAAACCTTCATCAAGTGCAAACGTATTTTCATCACTCACATCGTTGATATCGCACAAATTTGATAGTTGCCTAAATGCCACTGTATTGCTTACATACCAAATGTACATATACACGGATTTCTTTTGTGGTAATATACGCGTTCTACCACCACCAGATGTGGCAGGTACGCAGTTAAGACTCGGAATACTTCACTGAAAATAAAATAGCATTAAGTTTATGCATTTCTTTTACACACATTTTGTTATTACTTGTTAGATATTCCACCGTTTGGCGTCGTAGCCTCATGCGCATTTTGAAATCTGCCTCACTCATTGCATCGAGTGTACCTTCAAAATTGAATCACTTCTCATGTGCCTCGTTTTCACTCTCCGAGTCTTTAGAAGAGCTGGAGCTGGCATATATCGTTTCCAATACTTCTAGTACTTCTTGCATCTCTCTATTGCGACGTGATTCGCACTACTCACCCGTGTACAAAGACACCATCTACAAAAGTAAAAGGTTATTTAATACATTTATTTAATGTTTTTAAATAAATTTAATAACTTACCACAGAATCCTCAGAATTACTCATTTTGTTTTGCTTCTTTAAAATTTCACTAAACAAATCATATGTTTAATGACAGATATTGTCAGTGTTGTGAAGTAACTAAAAGGAAATTTTATCCGAGTTGGAGTGTTTTTTTGCAACTGGGTTACAAAAAAACGGGCCTATTGTTCAGATTCTTATACACATATGTACATATGTAAGTATATACATATTTACCTGTGAAACACACTTAATCAACTGTTTTTTTATTTGATAAAATGAATTTAAGGTTTAGAGTACGCTCATTTTTACAGTGACAATTAATTTCTTGTGTAACTTTAATTGCTCTCTCAGCGCAGATGTTAGTTAGCTTTAAATTTGAAATAAGCGAATCTTCTCTAACCCAGTGTTTAAGTAAACACTTGTGCGCTTTCACAAATGGTCTAACCGACATTTCCAAAGTTATAAAGTCATTGCATCGAAAAAGTTGGTCAGCAACCAAACGTCATACCAAGCACTGCATATGAATGTACAAACAGGCAAAAGTTCTTCTCTATGCGCCGGAAGAAGTATAAACGTTAAAATCGTAAGTATAGCCTTAGAGTTCCAGCGGGCGTTACTAAGCGATGGTAAAACCCTGAATTTTATGTAGGGAAATATTTTGTGCTGTTTGTAATAATTAAAAACCTGTCCCAGCTCGTATAAATACTGCATGTCATCCCGCCATTTTATGTTTTTCATTTTCAATTTTTCATCGTTTTGGTTAAAGTTTCTTTTAAGATTTTCGTAATCACTGACCAACTCTGAAAAGATTTCGTATGCAATATTTGGCGATGTAGATTTTGCAACAAGTAGCTCATTCATAACATGCTTCAATATCAGGTCTAACACGTGATGCTGACAACCAACATATTGTGGTGGTTTTGTTTCAAAAGTCCTCTGTATTGAGCTTACAACTCCAGCCTTCTTCCCTGTGTTAACATTTGTTGTATCGCACACAATCATTTTAATGGAGTTCCATAGCTGAAATTTGTAAGAGCGGCAACCTTTTCGCAATCAGCTGTTTGCCTCGGAATGTGTGAAATTGAAACAAAATAAAGCAAACAAATACAAATTCGTGGCCAAACTATTGTTTTTTAAATAAAATAAATAAAAGTATAATCGCGTAATGGATTTAATAGCCGCGGCGATACTACTTGAGGAGGACGACAACGCATCCGAGAATGCTGACACAAAAGTTGAAAGGAGAAGATTGCGAGATATGTGTGATCCATTTCAGATGAGTGACGCATTGTAAGAAATTGAGTTTGAAAGTGATAAATCTTAATTCATTGATTTACTTAATTAGATTCAAAAAAACTTTAGACTTAATAAGGACGCTTTCAAGTATGTCCTAGATACTTTTGCGGAAGAAACTCAACCAAGTACTTTGACGTTGTTGTTGTTGTAGCGGCTAGTCGCGCCCCGTAAAGAGCGGATTCACCCATGGTCGTTGTCGTCGAACTCATCTAGGGGGAGGCCCAGGAAACGTGCAGTTTCGACAGGGTTGGACCAGAGGGAGAGGGGGGTTAGATGAGTGGGTTTGAGAGGGCATGTGAATAGGTGGTTGGTGTCGTGCGGAGAATCTCCACATGCCGGACATGTGTTGGGTATGTCAGGGTTGATTCTGGATAAGTAAGAGTTGAGCCTGCTACAGTATCCAGATCGTAGTTGTGCCAGAGTGACGCGGGACTCGCGGGGCAGCAGGGACTCCTCATCTGCTACAGGTGGAGGTTGGGCTCCGATGACCGCATTTGCCTGGCGGGAGTCAATGATGTTGGTGACTGTGTCTCTGTGAATGTTGCTTAGGACCCGCCGGTACGCCTCCGGATCCAGCGGTTGTGTGATGAGTGGCTGGATCTCGTCCTTTAGTTCAAGAAGATGTCTTCTAATGTGCCTGGGGGGCAGCTTCACTGCAAGCAGGTGCCTATTTGGATGCCCCGAGCGGTGACATCCGGCAAGGAACTGCTTGCTGAGCATGAGGTTGTGCTCCTTAACTCGGAGCACATTGACCTCTTGGTGGAGATGCTCCTCAGGCGACATCAGAAGACATCCCGTCACCGTGCGGAGTGCGGCGTTCTGGCAGGTCTGCAGCTTCATCCACTGTGTCCTGCAGGTTCCCGGCGGCCAAACTGGCGCAGCATAATTTATTACCGGCCGGCCAATCGCCTTGTATGTTGCCAACAACGTTTCTTTGTCTTTGCCCCAAGAGCTGCCGGCGAGCGACTTGAGGACATTGTTGCGGCTCTGTACTCTATTGGCGATTGCGGTAGTGTGCGCGGAGAAGGAGAGCAGGCTGTCGAAAGTCACCCCCAGAATCTTCGGGTGGTTAACCGTCGGAATGGGGGTGCCATCGATATGGATGTTAAGATCCAGCCTGGCCTCCTTCGTCCAGGTGGTAAAAAGGGTCGCCGAGGACTTAGCAGGGGACAGCGCCAGGTTTCTGCTAGTGAAGAAATGGGCAAGATCAGAGAGATATCCGTTCACTTTCAAACACAGATCATCAATTACATTGCCGGTTGCCATTATCGAGCAATCATCAGCATAGGAGACAATCGTGACTCCCTCTGGCGGTTGAGGGAGCTTGGAGATATAGTGATTAAACAATAATGGGGACAGGACGCCACACTGCGGTACCCCTTGTTTAATCCTCCTTGGTTTCGATGTTCTATCTCTAAACCATACCGATGATTGACGACCACACAGGTAATTCGCGGTCCACCGTTTCAGTCCCTGCGGGAGAGTTGATGCTTCCACGTCAGCTAGTAGCGTGGAGTGGTTGACTGTGTCGAAAGCTTTCGACAGGTCCAACGCTACTAGGACGGTTCTCTCGCAGGGGCGGTTTTGGTTAAGACCACGGTTCACCCGTGTGTTTATGGCATTAAGTGCTGTTGTTGTGCTGTGCACTTTCCGGAAGCCATGTTGATGCTTAGCTGACCCAAGGTGGTATGTATAATACGGGAGGAGTAGGGCCTCAAGTGTCTTTACCACAGGTGAAAGCAGGGAAATCGGCCGATAGGAATCACCCTTGTCGGCCGGTTTCCCTGGTTTCAGTAGTGGGACCACCCTCCCAACCTTCCAGATGTCTGGAATGATGAGGGTGGCCATGGACAAATTGAGGATCCCAGTGAGGAACTCAACTCCCGCTGGGCCTAAATTTTTCAACATCAACACGCTTAGCCCGTCAGGGCCAATGGCCTTGGAGGCTTTCGCCTTCCCGATGACCTCCTTTACCTCGCCACAAGTGAAGGCAAGAGGCGCGCTGTTGTTCGGTAGTTTGCGCAGCCTCCTGGTCACCTTCCGCTTGGTCCTATCCCCCGAAGGATGCAGTATAAACTGTCGGCTAAAATAGCTCGCGCATCTCTTCGGGTCCGACGAGGCACGATCCCCGAATGAAATTTCCACTCGGTCGTCGTGCTTCGTCGGGTTGGATAAGGACTTCACGGTAGACCAGAGCTTACCAACACCCGTGACCAGGTTACAGGACTTCAGATGCTCCTCCCACTTGTTCCGCTTGTATTGGTCCACCAGGCTCCGAATCTCCACGTTTAAATCCTGAATGTTCGGATTACGGGGATCGGAGCGGCGAAGGTGGTCGCGTTCGTTCGCTAGAGCGGCCGCTTCGGCCGGGAAGTTGGGACGGATCTCTGGGATCCTCCCTGCCGGAATGAAGCGGGCCGCAGCTGACGCGACCACCTTGCGGAACTTATGTTCGCCTTAACGAACGTCAGTGGGTGTGGGAAGAGACCTGAAGGCATTTTCGGTGAACTCCGCGAACCTGACCCAGTCAGCCTTTTTGAAGTTGATATAGGTCCGATGGTCCGCGGAGACAAAGTCAGCAGGTCTGTCAATCGAGATGACTATGGGTAGGTGGTCTGATGCAAGCGATAGCATAGGTCGCCACGTTATGCTATTTATCAGACCTGCGCTAGCTATCGTTAGGTCAGGCGAGCTGCTGCAACTACCCATAATCCTGGTGGGGGCATCATCATTCATCGTGCAGAATGTCGAATCGTCTATCTGCTCTGCCAAATCATTTCCCCTACGATCAGCTGGTAGGCTTGAATGCCAGAGATCGTGGTGCGCGTTGAAGTCACCAACTACCAGTCGGTTTTCACCTCTGAGGAGCGCACCTATGTCAGGGTGATATCCTGCCGGGCAGCAGGTGACAGGGGGTATATAAATATTAAATATTTCGAGCTCGACATCGCCTGACCGGACAGCTATTCCTTGACATTCTAAGGTAGTGTCCCTGCGGTCGATGTCTTCTTCAATGAGACGATACTGCACTGTGTGATGGGTGATGAATGCTAAGCCACCACCATTACCTCGCTCGCGATCCTTACGATGCACGTTGTAGCCGTTGCAACTCAACAGGGTTGACCATGTTGTTGTGTGCTCCTGCGAACCGTAGAGGTTCTGCCGGTGCTAGGCACCGGTGCACTAGGGGAGCCGTAGAGGCTATGGGCGCCTTGGGGCGCGAACAACATGGGGCCACATAATTTGTGGACCACTCCTTATGGGTCTTAAGGCCTGAGCAGACCTTAAGATGGCTCCATCCGTCGCACGAATTACACCTTACCGAAGTGGAGTTCGGATGGAGCTTTTTCTGGCAAACGCAGCAAAAATAGGTTTCTGGGCTAGGGTTTGGCTCGATGCCAGCCCTGATCAGAAGGAGGTGAAGCAACCTTGCTGCAAGGAGTTGCTCCAGGAGAGACAGACAACTTATGGGGTAGGCCGATCTAAACAGGGTTAGATCGCCGAAACAACAGTCCTTGGCCGGGTGAAACCCGGGTCATTCCGGTACGTAGAACCGACTGTCGTGGGAATGGTACTTTGACGTCGTTATCTTCGCTTAATCGCGTAGTGGCGGCATTGAGATTTTTTGCGGAAGGCAGTTACCAACACGGAGTTGGCGCAGATTATAATGTCGGAATGGGTCAGTCAACTGTATCAAAGTCACTCTCGATGTCATGCAACGAAAGCTTTGCCCTGAGTGGATCAATCTTGAACAGAGTGAAGAGGAAAAAATGCAAGCGAAGCAAGAGTTTTATGCATTTGCAATTCCCTCCCAAAACTCCACCAGTTCCTCCTTCGGTCGCTTTTGAAAGCCCTGCGCAATATCCCTTTTGGTTGCCATTATATCAGCCAATTTTTCATACTGCTCCGGCGTTGTTGTTTTTGACCTGCAAACATATCAAAAAACATCAATAAAGCCCAAAAAACTTAAAAAAAATCATGTTGGCGACTTTTACAACTATCAACAAGTTTTACTCACATTTTTGGGAAAAATATTTTTTAAAAGTACACGAAAATAAAAATCTAACCGTCCTCCGCCAAAAAAATTTCAACTTACAAAAACGTAACTACGATTGCAATATAGAATACATAAAATTGTAAAATTCGAAGATTGATCGAAACTCATCGAAACGCAGAATACCAAAGTTGCCAAACTGAGAAAATTTCGATTCGAGTCGAAATGCAGAATAGGGCTGAATATTTATGTTGCGAACTTGGAAATATATGGAATTTGCATGCATAGTTACTTTTTTTATTTGTGCGTGAAGTTTTTGCAATAAAATGAAAAAATAAAAACGCAGTTATCATTTTTTCGTCATTCCTCATCATGTTAGGCCATGTAAAATTGTTTTTTCGAAAAAATTGGAAAAAGTCATACTCCTAATGTACATACAAAACGCAATATTCGCAATGAATAATCAAGAATTCTAAAATAGTCATTTCTAATGAAATCAAAAAAATCACCATTCGCAATTTCTGTTGTGTGACTGCATTGCTTTATTAGTTCAATGTTACTACATAAAATAAAATGTAATAGTTTATTGTTGTTGAAAAATAATAAATACATTATATACAGTGGCTTCAAGCCAAAGTCGGATAACGTAGAAAAAAATGTTCCTTCCTAAAAATATTTCAACCAAAGCAATTAAAAAAAAAGGTAAAATATGTTTTCAATTACTCGATTATTGTACTTCCAAAATATAAAAACAAATATAAATTAATTCGATATTATAAAATATTCTAGTAAAACATCAAATAAGAGTAAATTCAATGCGCAATCCAAACTCGGGCAATCAACAAGTTGATTTAACCAACATTTCGCAAAAACTAGGTTAGATTTTTGCTCATTCTTGTAATAAGATAGATTTCAAGTCATTTTTGCTTGAAACGGAATGCTGTCGAATTTTTGTGTTAAGATAGTCCCATAAATTTTCGATAGGATTATTATCAGGACTTTGGCGTTTTCAGAACATGGTGGCAATTATAAAGCAACCAATAACGCATTTTGTAGGTCATATGCTTTGGATCATTGTATTGGTAAAAATACCAATCATCACCGAGATTCAATTTTTCAAGACTTTTTGGCAAGTTTTCTTTTAAATGTTAAGTTAGTCATTCTGGTTCATTATTCCTTCAATAAAATGCAAAGATCCTGGTCCAGAAGCTGAAAATGAACCCCTAACTATTACCGATCCGGCACCATGTTTGACAGTTGGTCTCAGATTGCGCAGTTGCAGCTCATCTGGTTTCCTCCAAACATATGGTTTTCCATCGGAGCCAAGCCAAAAACATTAATATTCATTCGTCAGTAAACATAACAATTTTTCAGACTGAAAAATCCTTATTTTCATGTTCTTTTGCCAATTTTAATCGAATGGTCTGATTGCGTATGCTGATCAACGGCTATTGTCGGGCCTTTCTTCCATTTAGATCAGCCTCATGAAGTAGATTTCTGATGGTAGATGCACTAGATTTCTTTCTTAACTCATTTTCAGCTATAACGGCTAACTTTGGTACACTAAGGAAAGGAGTATCTTTAACCTTTCGCAACAGATATCGCTTATCTGAGTCGGTAAAAATCTTGATGTGGGAAGTTTTAGGTTTGTTTTCCATTTGTTTGTTGGTTTTGAAGCGCTTAATTATATCGTGAACAGTAGACTGACTTCTGTCGACAATTTCAGCAATTTACGCACAAATTTTCCATCGTTGGAATGCTTAGCTGCAACTTTCTCAATTCAATACTTGTTTGGCCTCTTTGCCTAGACATTTTTAAATCACAAACCGTAATTCCAAATATGTATATATGTATATATTAAAAAACCATCCAGGGAATTCCCGTTGGTCAGTTAAACACTATACTTGAAGTTGGTTGCAATTCTCCGACAGACTTGCATTTATTTAAAGGATAGTTGCCACTGCCCGAGTTTGGCTCGTGCATTGAATTTACTTTTATGATTTATTTTTATATTTTGGAAGTGCAATAAATGAGTAATTGAAAAAATATTTTACCTTTTTTTAATTGCTTCGGTTGAAATGTTTTTAGGAAGGAAAATTTTTTTCTACGTTATCCGACTTTGGCTTAGAGCCACTTTAAGGTCAAAAAAATTGTATGGGATTGTTTTTGGCGTAGAATACGTCTTACCTTACGGTATGGGCACCAATGTCAGGTTTTTATTGTTGTAATCTCTATTTCTGTAATTATAAGGAAACGGCTCGATTAATTTTTTTTTTTTTTTTTTTGTAGTCAAATGAAGATGTTAGCTTTCGTTAGACATACATTTCATGTTGGTTGATATCTTCCTAATATTTAAATATCTCAAATGAAAATTGTATAAACACATGCACACAAATATGTGTGTGGTGTTTGGTTGAGTGTTTGCTGTTGGGCGATTTAAATGTACTCGTGCAGCCCTTTCTTTGTATTGCATAATTTTAGGCGGTCAAGTTAAAGTAGAGTAAAAGAAGAGAAAATGCTGCCAAGCACTGCAAAAAAAATAATAAAATTGATTCGCGTATGTTATTTATCATTTATCTTTACTATTGATAACAGCCATTGACTTCGTTTTTGCGAGAAATTTAATTGATAATTTAAAAACATTTTTATCCTATTTTTCCTATCATAAGCTTATGTATATCATCCAAAGTAACTATCAAATAAAGAAATTCATTTGCTTGTATTATTTATCATTTATTGTTACATATGTTTTCTGTCTTATCGGATGGCGTATTCTACGTTAAACTTAATGGCCGTGTCTCTGACACAGCCTGCTTCTTTTTTTGTTTTAACTTATCTGTTTGATATTATTTTACATTTCTTTTTAATTTTTTTTTTTAACATACAATCATTCTAACTTTCATTGCGGATAGAAGCAGCACAATCAGCTGAGTATTTCTTTCGCTGCTGCTTCCATTGTGTTAAAGTGACCGAAATTACCGGGTGATCATTGGAAATCGATGCCGCCGTGTTCGACGAAATTGTCAGTGCGCACATATTGTGCGTTAGCTATTAGGTAACTAACAAGCAGCTTGATATCAGAACTACTTATCGAGGCGATGTCCCCTCTACTAGGCGATATCCCAAAAACCTCAAAAGTTCCCCAAATTCAAAGTAGGCTGCGTGACCTTTAATTTAAACGGGCCTATACAAGTAAATTATCTAAAAAAAAAAATTGATAATTTATACTGTGATAATAGATTTTATTAATCTGTTTTTTTTTATATATATCTAAGCATAAATTTCGCGTTGTGCTTTCTCCCAAGCTGAGATGGGTCCATGTTCCGGACGATATTTCACATTACAACCGTCAGATTCCAAACGATTTTCGTCACGTAGTTGCTCATAGCGGTCACGATCATATTTAGTAAATCCCCATCTTTTGGAAACATAAATCTAAGTAAAGAAAAATAGAATACATTAACAATATTTACCATTATTTATATGTGAATATGATATGTTCTCGTAATATAACAAAATAAAGGCCACCGGTGTGCTTCGCTGCAACAAAACGAAATAAGAATACCAAAAGGAATATACCGGAACGACACGGATTTAAAACAAGCCAACCCAAATTTTTTCGAGTTTTATTTTTTGACCAGAAAACATCGTTGTATATTTTGCTGAGCTCGTTGTGTCTAGCACATGCACCCAAATTTATTATTACATATTTGTCTACATCTTGTTTATAAGCAAGTAAATAAATGTATGTCTATGAAGATATACAGTTACTAACAAAAGTATTTTGCTTTGAGTTTGTATTAGTAGTAGTAATTTGGCGCTTACATCTTGATCTTTTGTTGAACTTCTACAACTTGTGGGTCAAGTTTTACACCGACTCCGAACGGCAAATGAGTTTTGTGCTACTTTTTTTCATGGCAGAAATACACTCGGGAGGTTTGCCGTTGTCACCCGAACGGAGACCACTATTATTACTTATTCCGGCCAGGATTTAAATCCGGTACCCAACGAATGAAGCGCACACACACGCAACACTTCCGGCTACGGCGGCCGCGTTTTTATTTCTTTCAAAATATAATTCATGGTACAATGTTTAGTTCAATTTTTTCAAAAATAAGTTAATTTTATAACGAACCCCAAACAAATCAATGATTCGCCACATGTTCCACAAAACTTATAAAAATTCAATCAATTTTCATCTATATTTCAAATTTTGTAATCAGAATTTTAAGAAATTTTTTGCGTATGCAGCTTTGTAGTCCATTTCATCACATTCATTTCTAGTACAAATAAATAATAGTTTAAAAATACGAAATAATGTTTAACATACACAAGTGTAAAATAATTAAAAGAAAAAAATCTGCATACATACATACAGCTGCGAGCTATTAATAGCAGTGCGCTCTCTATATTTCGTTAGGGGTCGATACACGTGATTTTTTTTTATAAAATACTTCCTTTTCCCCAGCCAGTATTATGGACTAACGAGAGTAATATTATTCTATATGGTGGAAAGGCTCAAGGTAATATGTTAGACGTCCACCTAACATGGAATATGGTCCAAGGTCTACAAGAAAAACACTTAAGCATGGCGGGTCCTCTATTATGGTGTGGTCAAGGAGTTGGTCCGATACGGCTAATATGGATCAATATCTGTATGTGAATATTTTACAAACCAACATGCTACCTTATGCCAAAGACGAAATGCCACTGAAATGGGTCATGCAACAAGACAACGATCCACTTTTGGAGTGGTCATAACATGTAGTCGTTTACAAACTTGAGTCTTTTGTCAACACGATTTTTTTTTAAAGGGGAACTTTACGAAGACTCCGAGCAAGCAATTTATTGTCGCGTAAACATCTTCTGACTGTATGTACTCCACATAGCAAGTTTAACTTTATTTTGCGTAGCTGTCGCTGATGGATTTGCTCGAGTAGTCCTTAACATGCGTTCCACAAGGGATGCCGCTAAATTTTTTACGGCCGCGTGTTTCACACGAGTTTTTGGGCTTTAATGCATTGGATATCACCTTTGCAGAGCAACTTAGTAATTTTTGTACTTCTATGAATATACCTTTATTTATCAATTTTTTTTATCAAATTACGCTTCTCTGTTGTGCAATGTTTTCCATGACCCACTTCGAGAAATTAATTATGCGAACACATAAGGTAATAATATTTCTTACTTTGGAAACCGTATTTATCAAATTTTCGAAGATGTTGAAAGAAAACTTAAGCACTGCTATTATTGTTTGCAAACAACCCCGCGTCACAGAAATTAAAATGTCAAAATATAAAGCCAACTTACCGTTATTCGAGTGTTGTAGTTTGCGAATATTAGTGTTACAAAACGCTTTGGAAAAAAGAAAAATTTAAAAAACCTATTAATATCACAACTACAGTGGTAGACCGTATCTTCCACAAGGCACTGATATTATTTTGCTAGCACTTGTATATTTTCAAATTGTATTTCGAAAAAGCCTGGGATGCCTCGTTATACTAAATATACAGTTAAAGAAACTTATCAAAAGGGTTTTTAACTATTTTTTAACTATTATCAATTTAAACTGTATTTTATTAACAATTAATTTCGAACACCCTCTTTTTAAAAGCGTGTTTTTTTAGGTTTTTAAACTATTATTTATTTTTTAATTTTTTGTTATATTTGCTACTAAAGCGTGTACTGCAGTTTTCGTATGTGTTGATCTTTCAATCTTCGCTTAAGAAATGCTTTTACACTTTACGTGTTCAATGCCTCGGGAACCAGTAGCACAAAGCCAAAAAGGATAGTATTACATAAGTATGTACGTACATACTATATACGCATATACACTTATGTATGTACATACATTTGCTTAATTGTTGTGTCAACGTATCTGACCGTAAAGGCCCTGCAAAAATCGTTGGACTAAATGGTCCATTGTTGCTAAATTGTAGTGACTACAATTATGCTCCTATGTAATGCAGAACCGGACCAACTCATGCCACCAAACCATCTCGCTGTTACACAACAATTGCTCGAGATTTAACGATCGTAACTATTACAAGATGCTTGTTTGGCTGTGTTGCCAAGCAAAAATTAAATTTAATAAACTAATAACCAAAATGAGTTTACCGCAGTAAAAGTTTACTGTGCTAAACTTGTGTTTATTTTACTCAATATAAGTTTTAGTAAAATTATTGTGAAGGCAACTCTGGTATCATCCAATTGCGCATTTGCTCTTATAGAGAATCGATGGAAGTGGAAGTTTAGTTATCGAGAAGACATGTCGAATTTGCGTTGCTTGCACAGCATATCCATTAGATAACCTGAGGAGAAACCTTGTCTGGGGTTAAGCCTTTCAGGGCTGAAATTAAACGTATACACCATTCTCATCATACATGGTTGCTCTTGGAAAAAAAAAACTAACATAACAAATTGATCAAAAAATTATAATATAACGTACGTACATCTTTTTACGCAAGAACTCGTAGCCAAATTTATATAAAGTATTCATCACGAATATTTATCGTAAAAGTTCGTTTCTTCCCATATATGTATCTTGCAAAATAAAAATGGATATCGGATTGTTCGGAGCGCCGCCAATAAGAAAAATGTTTACATACAAATGCAGCACTGTTAGTTTTCGTTGCTAAAGTATTGAGAGGTGAATTCGCATCATTAGCTAATTCCCGTATAACAAGCAGCAAAATGAGAGCGTTTAGTTATTTTCATATATTAAGTATTTCATATGTACATATATATCATGCACATTTCTTTATTTTCAAAAACTTTTCTGAGTATAGGCATTATATTAAACATTTGCGTTAATTTTGTTTCACTTTTCTGGCTCAGCATTATCATAGCTTAGAGTTGCATTTAAAGCAATTGCTCGATGGGGCGTATAAAATTTAACTCGGATTACATCGTTTCTATCATTTTTATTAAATATTTATTGCTCTAGTTGAATATAAAAGCTCTTGCCCGTTTTAAATCGATGATTTGGTGAAAGAGAAGCTGCCCACAATAACTTATTGGTGAGTAATTATAGTCGGCTTTATAGTTGGTAGCAGTTAAGTTGATTCTTAGCATTTTGACGTAATTCTCAATAGGTTATCTGACGAAAACTCTTAATTTTGACTATGAATACGCCCCAACGTCAAATGTTGCCACAAAGTTTAAGTACATACCAGCTTAATTTTGTTTATGAATACAAGCGGGATTGAATTCGAATTATATTCTAAAATTTTCAGATTTGAAGTGGGTTGAATGGGAAGATAAGTTTTCTTTACAATCTGAGTCCTTTCTTTTGATGCTTACGTCAAAAGATCTCATGACTACGAATATTACATACATTTTTCATCCTAGCCTGTTCACTTCCTAAAAAGAACGAAAGAACTATTTTACGCTTTTCCAACTTTTTTTTTATTAATTCCAATATATTTCAATTAAAATTATAATACAAATTTGACGTTTTTTTTTACAAAAATCAGATGGTGGTAAAGAAAACGTGGGATACTATATCTAGATTACAACAATCTCCTAAAATGGAAAATATATTTGTAAATTTTAAACAAATCTTTAAAGACCATAAACATTATATTTTTATAGAACGTTTTTTGAAAATACATAATGAGTAATGAGCCGAAGACAGAAGTTTGCTCTTTCCCAAATTGTGATGAATTGATGATCAGTACTGATGAATTAATAAAACATTTTATCACTGCCTAGCCGAAGTGCATTTTGATATACATGCAGTATTTCCGTATTTCAAGAAATTATGTATATGCATATGTTATATATTTCATAATAAAATGTTTCAAAGTTCACTTTTACATCGTAATAAATCGCTTTATTTTAAGCAAGTAGTTTGACAACCTTCGTGAGAAGTTGTAGTTCATGTGAGTTGTTATAAATGCCTTTGATATTCCACTGTAATAAGCGAAAAGTCATATAAAATTGGGTTTATTTCGTTATATCTACATCCGAGTCGGATGAGACAAGGTGAGTTCTATAGTAATCGTTAGTTTGTAATAAATGCCTAGTAAGACTGGTAATGGGTGATACGCTAGATGGAAGTTTTGGATGAGCCGAGCTAGCTTCGTTGCTTATGGTTGCTGTCATTGGAGGTTTTAGTGGTTTCGGATTCGGTGGTGCTATTGCGTGTGGGTTCTGGTAGTTTGTTTTCGGTGATTTAGGACTTAGTGTTAAGAATGATTGCGTTGCTATTTTTATGAGTAGTATTAGAAATTGATGCGTTGATATTTATTCGGTGTGCTGTAAGTGGACTTGATTCGATAGGAAGGGAGCGGGCTGCTTTAGCAGTAACACCTGCAAAAGATGTTGGGGATGAAGTTAGCGGAAGCTGTGCAATATACTTCGCTCTAGCTTGCTTGAGTGTGCATTTTTGCTGGGTTTTTATTTTTAATATTTCTTTTTGTTGTATGAATTTAGTACACTTATTAGAATTAGAGGGATGCTCTTGTTCACAATTTGCGCACTTTGTGCGTACGCATACATCAATACCAAGTATGGGGAGGCTGCGGTTAACGCAGACCGGATCTTGTTTACAATATTTGGTAGTATGGCCTAGGAGTTGGCATGTCTTGCAGCGCATCGGACTGGGGATATATTCCCTAATCTGGGCCTTATGCCACGATACATTGATTGACTGCGTTGAGTAGGTTGTAAAGGTCAAAAGTCAATAAGATCACTTCACTATTTTTTGACTTGTCGAATTTTTTAAACTTGTAAACTGAGACTACGCCTTGCGATTCAAGGTTTTTTACAATTTCTTCTTCTGGAACGTGGCTAAGGTACGGGGGCATATATTGTCCCTTTGACAAAATTTAAGTTTTCATGATATTTACACCTAATCTCGCAGAGCCCTGCCAACTGTTTCGCGGATATAAACTTTTGAGCAACCGTTTTGTTGTCGAAAAGGAGCAGGAGACTACCGTCTCTGAGCTCTGACACACTGATTATATCCTTGCTTATGATGTGTAAAGATCTTTCTACTGCAAAGCATGAGAAATTCGATAGTGGCTTATTCTCGTCTTTTGAGGAAACAACAACATATTTGGGGTTAGGTTTAGCTGAAACCGGGTCGGGTAGATTTGGGAACTCTGATAGTTTGTTCCGCTTTTTTACTGCTGGGGAACTGGTTGCTAGTAAAGCAAACCGATTATCCCCCAGATACGTGGCCCTATGGGCCATTCCTACTAGATCCGCACTTGTACTAGGTTAGAAAACACGTGTAAGTATAAGCAAATAGAAAACAAGAGAACAATAAACTTAGTATTTGTTATTGTTTTGTATATAACTGGCTATAGAATAGCAAAAAGGAAAACACAATCCGATTAACAACCGTTGGCACCAAGAGCTAGTCGACGACTGAAAAAAAGTCATCGTATTTTGGTAGAAGTTTATGGTGAACATGCTCTAGCTGAGCGAACGTGCCAAAAGTGGTTTGCACGGTTTAAAAGCGGTGATTTTGGCTTGGAAGACGATGAACATCCTGGGCAGCCAAAAAAGTTTGAGGATGAAGAACTGGAAGAATTACTCGATGAAGATTGTTGCCAAATGCAGGAAGAGCTCGCAGAATCTTTGGGTGTGACTCAAGCAGCCATTTCAAAACGTTTAAAAGCAGCTGAATTTATTCAGAAGCAAGGAAATTGGGTTCCAAATGAAGTCAAGCCGAGAGATGTCGAAAGGCGGTTTTGCTTGTCCGAAATGCTGCTGGAACGCCACAAAAGGAAGTCATTTTTGCATCGGATTGTTACTGGTGATGAAAATGGATACATTACGACAACCCCTAGCGCAAAATATCATATGTGAAATTCAGCCAACCAGCCAAATCAACGGCTAAGCCTTAAGCCTCAGGCCTTAAGACCCATAAGGAGTGGTCCACAAATTATGTGGCCCCATGTTGTTCGCGCCCTAAGGCGCCCATAGCCTCTACGGCTCCTCTAGTTGCACCTAGTGCACCGGTGCCTAGCACCGGCAGAACCTCTACGGTTCGCAGGAGCACACAACAACAACAATTGCTGCTCTCCCCACTCAGCTCCGCCCCTAGAGTGTGGACTAGCCAGCAGCTCCTGATAGCCCACACAGTCCGCCCCGTGTGTCAGACCAGGATATACCAGAATGCGGCAACAGTCAAGTGCAACTCGTGCCAAGGATGGTGCCACTTTCGTGTGTGTTCTGGCCTGTGCACCACTCGTGACTGGTAGGGTGACTACCTGGCTCCCTGCTGAAGAGCTCCGCACCCGCACATGCCCATCGTAGCGCCGGCAAACAACACCTCAACTAAAGGCAGCCTATTGTGCCACTGCATGTGCAGCAGGTGGACATCACCCTTCCCTCACACCCCTCTCTGCGACGACTCTCCCGAGGCAAACGAGACTCCATCAGCTGAACTGCAACGGGTTGCAGGGCAAGATCGAGGAGATAACCGACTTCATGAGTCGGCATAACCTGTCAATAGCTGCGATCCAGGAAACGAAATTAATCATTCAGCTCAACCTTGTTGAGTTGCAACGGTTACAATGTGCATCGTAAGGATCGCTAGCGAGGTAATGGTGCTGGCTTAGCGTTCATCACCCAACACACAGTGCAGTATCGTCTTATCGAAGAAGACATCGACCGCAGGGACACTACCTTAGAATGTCAGGGAAAAGCTGTCCTATCCTACCAACTGATTGTAGGGGAAATGATTCGGCGGAGCAGATAGACTATTCGACATTCTGCACGATAAACAAAGACGCCGCCACCAGGATTATGGGTAGTATATAAATAGCATAACGTGGCGACCTATGCTATCGCTTGCATCAGACAACCTACCCACAATCATCTCCATTGACAGGCCTGCTGACTTTGTCTCCGCATACCACCTGACCTACAAATATCAAATTTAAAAAGACTGATTAAGTCGGGTACGCGGAGTTCACTGAGGATGCCTCCAAAGCTCTTCTTACACAGACCGACGTTCGCAAGGCGAGCCGAAGTTCCGCAAGGTGGTTGCGTCCATCGGAAGTGATAAAGACACTTGAAGCCCTACTACTACAGTACTACACTTAACACCTGGAATCGGCTAAGCATCAATATGGCTTCCGGAAAGTGCATAGCACAACAGCACCCAATGCCATAAACACACAGGTGAATCGCGGTCTTAACCAGAACCGCCCCTGCGAGAACCGTACTGGCAGCGTTAGAGCTTTCAAAGGCTTTTGCCACGGTGACCTATTCCACGCTGCGAGCCGACGTGGAAGCATCAACTCTCCTGCAGGAACTGAAACGGAGGACCGCGAATTACCTGTGTGGTCGTCAATAATCGGTATTTAGAGGATCAACTTCTTAACCACCTGGACGAAGGTGATCAGGCTGGATCTCGACATCCATATCGATGGCCCCCATTCCGAAGGTTACTCAACCGAGGATTCTGGGGGTTACATTTGACAACATACCGCAATTGCGCACACTACCGCAATTGCCAATAAAGTACAGAGCCGCAAAAATGTCCTCAAGTCGCTCGCCGGCAGCACTTGTGGCAAAGACAAAGAAACGTTTAAGTATATATTTCATTCCCTCGACAGTCGGTTCTACGCACCGGAATGACCCGGGTTTTACCCGGCCAAGGACTGTCAATATTCATATACCCCCTGGCACCTTCTGCCCGGCAGGATATCACTCTGACATAGGTGCGCTCCTCAGAGGTGAAAACCGATTGGTAGTTGGTGACTTCAACGCGCACCACGATCTCTGGCACTCAAGCCTACCAGCTGATCGTAGTGGAAACGATTTGGCAGACCAGATAGACGATTTGACATTCTGCACGATGAATGATGATGCCCCCACCAGGATTATGGGTAGTTGGAACAGCTCGCCTGACCTAACAATAGCTAGCGCAAGTCTGATAAATAGCATAACGTGGCGACCTATACTATCGCTTGCATCAGACCACCTACCCTTAATCATCTCGATTGACAGACCTGCTGACTTTGTCTCCACGGACCACCGGACCTATATCAACTTTAAAAAGGCTGACTGGGTCAGGTTCGCGAAGTTCACTGAAAATGCCTTCAGATCTCTTCCCACACCCACTGACGTTCGCAAAGGCGAACAGAAGTTCCGCAAGGTGGTTGCGTCTGCTGTGGCTCGCTTCATCCCGGCAGGGACGATCCCTGAGATCCGCCCCAACTTCCGGCCGAAGCGTCCGCTCTAGCTGACGAACGCGACCACCTTCGCCACTGGTTGATCAGAACAAGCGGAACAAGTGGGAGGAGCAACTGAAACTCTGCAACCTAGTCACGGGTGTTGGTAAGCTCTAGTTCACCGTGAGGTCCTTATCAAACCCGACGAAGCGAGACGACCGAGTGGAAATCTCATTCGGGGATCATGCCTCGTCGGACCCGAAGAGATGCGCGAGTTTTTTTAGCCGACAATCCATACTGCATCCTTCGGGAGATAGGGCCAAGCGGAAGGTGACTAGAAGGCTGCGCAAACTACCGAACAACAGCGCGCCTCTTACCTTCACTTGTGGCGAGGGGAAGGAGGTAATCGGGAGGCGAAAGCCTCCAAGGCCATTACTCCTGACGGACTAAGCGTGTTGATGCTGAAAAATTTAGGCCCCGCGGGAGTTGAGTTCCTCACAGGGATCCTCAACTTGTCAATGGCCACCCTCATCATTCCTGACATCCGGAAGGTTGGGAGGGTGGTCCCACTGCTGAAACCAGGGAAGCCGGCCGACAAGGGTGATTCCTATCGGCCGATTTCCCTGCTTTCGCCAGTGGTAAAACACTCGAGGCCCTACTCCTCCCATATTACACATACCATCTTGGGTCGGCTAAGCATCAACATGGCTTCCGGAAAGTGCACAGCACAACAGCACTTAATGCCATAAACACACTGGAGAACCGCTGTCTTAACCAAACCCGCCAATGCGAGAGAACCGTCTAGTAGCGTTGGACACAGTCAGCCACCCCACGCTACTGGCTGACGTGGAAGCATCGACTCTCCCGCAGGGACTGAAACAGTGGACCGCGAATTACCTGTGTGGTACCGCAGGGTGGCGTCCTGTCCCCACTCTTGTTCAATCATTATATCTTCAAGCTCCCTCAACCGCCAGAGCGAGTCACAATTGTCTCCTATGCTGATGATTGCTCGATAATGGCAACCGGCAATGTAATTGATGATCTGTGTTTGAAAGTGAACGGATATCTCTCTGATCTTGCCCATTTCTTCACTAGCAGAAACCTGGCGCTGTCCCCTGCTAAGTCCTCGGCGACCCTTTTTACCACCTGGAAGAAGGAGGTCAGGCTGGATCTTAACATCCATATCGATGACACCCCCATTCCGACGGTTAACCACCCGAAGATTCTGGGGGTGACTTTCGACAGCCTGCTCTCCTTCTCCGCGCACACTACCGCAATCGCCAATAGAGTACAGAGCCGCAACAATGTCCTCAAGTCGCTCGCCGGCAGCTCTTGGGGCAAAGACAAAGAAACGTTGTTGGCAACATACAAGGCGATTGGCCGGCCGGTAATAAATTATGCTGCGCCAGTTTGGTCGCCGGGAACCAGCAGGACACAGTGGACGAAGCTGCAGACCTGCCAGAACGCCGCACTCCGCACGGTGACGGGATGTCTTCTGATGTCGCCTGAGGAGCATCTCCACCAAGAGGTCAATGTGCTCCAAGTTAAGGAGCACAACCTCATGCTCAGCAAGCAGTTCCTTGCTGGATGTCACCGCTCGGGGCATCCAAATAGGCACCTGGTGGCAGTGGGGCTGCCCCCCAGGCACATCAGAAGGTATCTCTTAGAACTAAAGGACGAGATCCAGTCATTCATAACGCAACCGCTGGATCCGGAGGCGTACCGGCGGGTCCTAAGCAACATCCACAGAGACACAGTCACTAACATCATTGACTCCCGCCAGGCAAATGCAGTCATCGGAGCCCAACCACCACCTGTAGCAGATGAGGAGTCCCTGCTGCCCCGCGAGTCCCGCGTCACTCTGGCACAACTACGATCTGGATACTGTAGCAGGCTCAACTCCTACTTATCCAGAATCAACCCCGACATACCCAACAAATGTCCGGCATGTGGAGATTCTCCGCACGACACCAACCACCTATTCACATGCCCTCTCAAACCCACTCATCTAACCCCCCTCTCCCTCTGGTCCAACCCTGTCGAAACTGCACGTTTCCTGGGCCTCCCCCTAGATGAGTTCGACGACAACTACCATGGGTGAATCCGCTCTTTACGGGGCGCGACTAGCCGCTACAACAACAACAACAACAACGGCTAAGCCGAATATCCATGACGCGAAGGTAATGATCTGTATTTGCTGGAATCAGAAGGGTGTGGTGTATTATGAGCTGCTAAAACCGGGTGAGACCATCAATGGAGAACGCTACCGAACACAATTAACCCCATGCTCAGCAAGCAGTTCCTTGCTGGATGTCACCGCTCGGGGCATCCAAACGGGCACCTGCTTGCCGTGGAACTGCCCCCCAGGCACATTAGAAGACATCTACTAGAACTAAAGGACGAGATCCAGCCACTCATCACACAACCGCTGGATCCGGAGGCGTACCGGCGGGTCCTAAGCAACATCCACAGAGACACAGTCACGAACATCATTGACTCCCGCCAGGCGAATGCAGTCATCGGAGCCCAACCACCACCTGTAGCAGATGAGGAGTCCCTGCTGCCCCGCGAGTCCCGCGTCACTCTGGCACAACTACGATCTGGATACTGTAGCAGGCTCAACTCCTACTTATCCAGAATCAACCCCGACATACCCAACACATGTCCGGCATGTGGAGATTCTCCGCACGACACCAACCACCTATTCACATGCCCTCTCAAACCCACTCATCTAACCCCCCTCTCCCTCTGGTCCAACCCTGTCGAAACTGCACGTTTCCTGGGCCTCCCCCTAGTTGAGTTTGACGACAACGACCATGGGTGAATCCGCTCTTTACGGGGCGCGACTAGCCGCTACAACAACAACAACAACAACAACCCATTTGAAGAGAGCAGTAGCCGAAAAACGTCCGGAATATTCGACCAGACACGAGGCAATAATTTTCCACCATGACAACGCTCGGCCCCACGTTTCTATTCCGGTTAAGAACTATTTGGAAAACAGTGGATGGGACGTTTTACCCCACCCGCCTTATAGGCCAGACCTTGCCCCTTCTGACTACCATTTGTTCCGATCGAATACGGTTCACATCAGAGCAGGATATCAAAAATTGGCTTGATTCATTCTTGACTGTCAAGCTGGCGCAGTTCTTTTGGGATGGGATCCACAAATTGCCAGAAAGATGGAAGAGCTTCAGATGGTCAATACTTTGAAATTCAAATTTTGGAAAACCCCCACACGAATTAAGTTATATACCCAATATATGATTGCCTAGCGGCTACCAGTCTCTATACATAATAGGGACATAAATTTAAACAAATTCAATTCCAGTATAATAAAGTGAAGTTTCAAGTCGCTTCATTGATTTTTGATATTTTTTTACTGACGATTTTGCTCATTTTCTTCTATACAAAACAAATTTAAACAATCGTTCTGGAGAAACACTGCCAGCAAAATCAAAAACTTAAAAAAAAAATTGACTGAAATGGAGTTACTTAAGACGTACATTGTATTATACTAAAATTGAATCGACCTCAAAACTAAATACTTTAAAAATTTCTAAAAATTCTGTTAAATAACTTTGGTGTTTATTTTGTACAAAATGTGAAAATTAGTGTATAAAATTAACTGTATTTTTATACAAAATGAACGAAACAATGCAGTTGAATGACGTACGAAAATTCCAAGCAGAATACTTTTGTGAGTAACTGTATATGAAATGTATAGGGTTTACCGGTTAAATTGATAAACTTCCTTGCAGTGCTTTGGCAATGCGAAGTGATCACTTCCACGACATTATAGACTAAGTATACCAAGCATTTTGCTTATTTTATTTTAACAAAAATATCCAGAAATTATTTTGATTTTGGATTTGAAAATATTCATCAAATTTAAAGAAAATGTCAAAAAAAAATAAGAAACGTGCATATAGCCGAGGTACTGTAGTTATTTGATGCAAAACAATAGCTTTGTTTCTGCACTGCTAATTATCACTCATTTTTACTGGAAATCTTAACCCAAAAAACTAGCAGGCGGGAGGAAGGTAAAAAAGAGTGTAAGAACACGAGAGAGCTGCTAATTTCAGGAAGAAAAATTTTTCCTAGCAGAAACAAGAAGCTGTCAAACAAAGCAAGAAATAGCTAGTGATCGTTTGGCAGATAACTTGCGCAAAGTTGTACCACCGTGTATCAAATCGCATTCGTTTGGCCAAAGAACTTGCACAACTTGCAAGGAGAGAGGGCAATTTGCTAATTGGTCCTGGAAAAATTTGTGCCAGCACAAATTATCAAGTAAACAAAACATCGGGTGCTTTCGATTTATTTTTGTTTCATCGGAAAAAACCACTATTTTCCATTGTTTAATATACCAATCGCGATGTTTGATAGCGAACTCCTATCTTCTTTTGTATTTCGTTTCGATAGCAAGGGTTTCTTCCGAGAAACACACACGAATTTGGTGTGTTTTGGGAGAATGTTTTAGATTCACGCACTATGAATTCGTATTTCCTAGCAGACGTTATTCGCGAAACTTTTTTGACGGTTCTATTTCTGCCGAAATAGTGTACAGCGTTGAAATGTTTAGTTTTCGCAATTTCGCCATACGATTTTCCGTCATTGTGGAATTTGACTATTATGGCTCGCATAGTTTCGTCCCAAAGTTTATTTTTACCCATTATGTTCAAACTCTAGAATACACTTAAATGTAATAAATTTACTGTATTTTTCTATAAAATGCATATTCTTACCAAAATTATGCAATATAAATGCAAATCAAATCAATACTCCGTTGCTAATTATGTGACCGATTGTTTTTTAAAAAAATGTGAAAATCTCCCGAACTAACGAAAGTAAATAAAAAATTTGACAGGCAGACAAGAACTGAGTATCAGGACATTGTTGCTAATTACTTGACCGTGGCTGTATACTTAATCAAAACTTATAAAGCGAATATAACAGAGAATCAAATGCAACTTTAGACAAAGAGAAATCTAAAATGACAGAATTCGAGATCTCATAATTAGTCCTAACCTTTTCCGGGCAGAAGGGGTAAAATATACGTAATTCCCTCAAAGGGACAAGAAAATTAATTCTTTCTAGCAAAGACGGACAATCAATTCCATCCTTAATGATGCTAAAAACGAAAGAAAGCGGGAGAATCGATCTTCTTGATTCAAGTGAATGAAGGTTGATTAAGAGGATGGATGCGTGAATGATAGGAAGAGAAAGGATCATAAAAGTTTAAAGATCGCAGACAAACTACATGAACAATTTTTGATAATTTTCAAAAATTGGAAATAAGGCCTACAAATAAAAGCGGCATATAAATTCGTCAACAGATTGAAGCACATTGTTGGAGATATTTGGAAGCATTTTTTACGTTTAATGAAAGACGAGACCTTCTGCCATCAAAGAAACAATGTATCCAATTGGGTATACTATCCCACATCGGTCGAGTCATTTATAACGGAAAATATTTTTAAATCGTCGGCGTACAATAAAAGGTTCGCGTAAAAAAACAACCAGTAATATCATTAATTAACAAGACAAACAGTATTGAACCAAAAAAGCTTCCTTGAGGTATTCCCGAAGAGGCGTGACGTCCAGCCGATAATGATCGGATGCAGTATTCGCTGAAAACTGCTAAATTGGGAACAGTAGAACGTCCCGTAACAAAACCGTGCTAGTTAGGTGAAATTATTGATCTTAGTCTCAAAAAAAAAACATCTTCTCTTTGATAATGCATTTAAATAATGTTGAGAAAATGGAAACTTCGAAATGGGCCTTTATAATAGTAGCCATCGTTTTTCTTATCACTTATAAAATGCGGACAAATTTATGTGAGCTTCCAATTTTTAAGAAAAACAAAATCGAAAACAGAAATCGAGAATTCTGCCAAGAATGCTTCCAAAGTTTTTAGCTTGAACTAACCCACTACTTAAGATACTATTAGTAACACACGTGGTAGTTATATTAGTTAGAATAAGACCAAAGTTTGAGAAATTTGAAGACCAAATAACATCTGGAAGATTAAAATCCTAAAAAATGGAAATTCAGTTTTTTTTTTAACTAATGATATAATATTGTCTGTATAGGCTTTATAGCGATCGAAATTACTACTTGGCGGGATATATAGGTTGTGGTATAAGTATTCATCATCGTAAAAATTATGATTCAGCCAAGTCTCAAAAAAGATAGAGATATCACAATCTAGATGAGCGGTAGTAGTACGTATGACACTCGATTAGGTACGAATCTTCAATCCGTTAAATAGTGGCTTGGGTTTATTAGTGGCTATAACTGTTTGTTCAGTTAACCTTCTACGCGAAAAAATTTGAAGAGAGGAAACTTAAAATCTGCAGGCCAAAGCGTTCGACTCAGAATATGGTCAAAAAGTAACGCAGTAACACCTAGTTTATAGAATTTTTTTTTAAATTTGGCACAAAATAATCCTGCATTTCACTCGTATCGATATTTTCTGTTTGGCAACTTTGGTATTCTGCGTTTCAATAGATAGTAGAAATTTTAAAATCCCGTCTTCTACATCGCCATTCTAGTTTTTTCTTACTTACTTACTAGTTTTTAATTTTCGTGTATGTCAATAATATAATATTCTCGAAAATGTAAGCAGAACTTGCTGTTGTTGGTTGTTAAAATTTTTGTTGTTGTAGGGTGAGCTACTCCCTGCTAGATCTTTTACCCATGGTCGTTTTCTTCAAACTTATCTAGGGCAGGAACATGAAACGTGCAGCTTCGGTACAGTTGAACCATAGGCCTGTTAGATGAGTGGGTTTGTTCAACTCATCGTTTCATTGTCTCCCATATTTGCAATCACAAATGGCATTAATATCATCGACCACAACAACAACCGCACTGTTGGTTCTGCCTTTTACAAAATTAACGAGGAAGTGAACCGAATGATGGGCCGGGAGGTGAAGGAGGGCAAAACATCAAATAAATTGTCAGCGCATTCACGCCTTGGATCCCGCATCCCTGTTAACAATTACAATTTTGGAAAAGTGGGGGGCGCTTCGTTTATCTGGGAGCCACATGATGATAATAGCAGCCTCGAAATCTATTGGAGAATCCCTCAAGTGCTAATTTAGGGTCTGTCGACGAGCTGTATGAGCTTTACCGCGCAATAGTTTCCGAATTTTTAAACTGCGTTCAAACGAACGCATAAAATAGATCTGCATAGTACATGCATACATAATTTTTCCATTTTTAGGAAAATGTAATTTGACAATTTAAGCAGAAAGTTTAAGAGTAACGTTTCGAACTTTGCATCTTGTGAAGCAAACTTTTGGTTTGAAATGGCAAAGGATTTATTGGCGCCTCCTTGTTTTTTTAGTTACGCACTGTTCTCATCAAATAAAACGATGTATTCATATGTTTGTCTATAAAGTACAATACGAACCTTTTGACGTCCAGGAAATTTAAACTTGGCTCGGCGAAGGGCTTCAACTACTTGAGCTTTATAACGATCACTTGAGCGAACTGACATAATAGGTTGTCCAATACGAACCCGTGCAACGGTCCCCTGTGGTTTACCAAAAGCGCCACGCATTCCAGTTTGTAGCCTGTAAGTGTATTTTCAGTTAATTCAAAATTCTTATACAAAAATGTTAAGTGTCTACAACAATTGTCAGCAGTAGTCAAAAATCATTAGGATCATATCCCAGTGCTCAAAATATTTCTCATCATAATAAAAGATAATCGCTGCCTAAGTTACTAGAGTCTCGCGGTGGTATGTTGCTTGCAGACCAAACTTGCACTTTCTGAAGTTTATTTTTCAAGAGAAAAAGTTGAACCAACTAACAATTTCTGGGAAATTTTCAACAACAACAATTTCGAAGTTCGATACGTATGTTATTCTTCATAGTAATAATGGAAAATTAATAATCAACAAAACCTATAAAAAAATTTGTTGTGAAAATTGAGTCAACAGAAGTACTCTGAACTGAATGATTTTGCGAATTTATCGCCTTGATAGCAGCGCTAGAATTGCAAAATTCCTATGCCGTTTCTCTCGCTGTCAACACCGCACCTTAAGCCAGTAAATCTATTTTTTTTTTTTTGGTTTCCATACACTTAGCAATTGGCATAATTAGTAGTTTGTGCTTTTATTGATTTACTTTTAACTAGCTAGTTATTAAAAAAATATTTAAATAAAATCACTTGTATACCTGTAATAAAACATGTTAATTAAATTACGGAGTTTAGCTTGCAAACTCTGAAATATGAACAAAGGCAAAAGAGAGTACCAAAAATCCAATTAAATACAAGAATGATAGAATACCAGATTACGACAACGCTGGCAGCGTACACGTTACACATGTCCCTGCCACAGGAATAATGCGAAGAAAATGAAGGTAATAAGTGCAGTGATTAACTTAATGTAAAAATCATTCTAAATTATGAAAAATCATTTTAAGAGACTTCAATGACGTCAATCCTTCAAACGAGGCAAGTACGAAGTAACGGAAGTGCTTTTGTCGTTGCCCTCTTTTCTGTTATGGAGAGGAAAAGACGGATTTGCATTATTATAGCTTATGTTTCAAAAATATTGATATGGTTGGACAGGTGGTTAAGCGATCTTTTACCTGGCGAGTATATTATATATATATATACATATATGTGCATATGTATATTTCGAAAAAATCAAAAAAAATTAAACTAATGCCAATTTTTTTCATAGAATATTATTTTATTCTTTAAAAAAATACATAATTAACGTAAAATTATATTTTTTCAATAGTGCATAAAAATGAATTTCAGTTGATATTTAATTTTAAATAGGGCCCGTTTTATTGTACCCGACTTGCAAAAGAACGCTCTAATTCAGATAAAACTTCTTTTAGTTGCAAAATCACTCCAGTTGGGATCTTTCATGAAAGATGCGCTTGATTTAGTGTTATTTAAGAACGGATATTAGCTGTGCAAACAAGTTTTAGGTTTACAAATTTATATATTTAAAAAAAACTTTGCAAATAAAAAGGAATTAGACCTTAAACTGAAAATTCCCGTGTATTTTCTTCCGGCTAATTTAGAATAGCGCAGTTTTTTTATTTCTCTCAACCGCAAGAGGTAGTCATCATAGTCTCATATGCCGATGATTGTTGCCACCGGCAGTGTAATTGATGACCTGTGTACGAAAGGAAACGGATATCTCTCCGACCTTGTCCGTTTCTTCTCAGGAACAAACCTGGCATGGTCTCCAATAAGTCCTCGGCGACAATCTATACCGCCTGGAGGAAGGAGGTCAGGCTGGATCTTAATATCCATATCGATGGCACATTTCTAAGTGTTATGTATGAAATTAGGTGGCAGCACCACTTTATTGTTTTTCTTATTTGCACATCTGGCATCTGTTGTTGCTAGAAAACATTCTTCTTCTTTTTTATCTCTCTCTTAAATATATATCTTCGATACACATGTTTTCTTTGTAATGTACTTTTTCATAATTGAATTTAACTAAATAAAGATACATATACAAAAGTGGTGTCAGAAGTGAAAATGAGCCTCACACCAGACGATTTGAAGACAGTAATGGATGCGCTAGCAGGGGCGATACGAGTAGCGGTGACGGAGGCTTCACAGAACGCTGCGGCAAACGCAAGTCGCCCGGTGTTACCTAGACCGCCACCATTTAGTATCGTGGAATACAAAACGGAAGACAAATCGTCAGTGCAGGATTACTTCACACGTGTAGATTGGGCATTACAGCTAAGCAAAGTTCCAGAAGATGAACAGCACAAGTTCGTACGTGTACACATGGGGGCAGAGATCAACGCGGCGCTAAAAATTCTTATTAGCCCTAAAGTACCAGACTCGCTCAGCTACGGCGAAATAAAAAACGTGTTAATCCGCCATTTTGATGGCTCTCGAAATAAGTATGCGGAGAGCATCAAATTTCGACAAAGTAAGCAGGAAAAGGGAGAATCGATTTCCAAGTTCGCACTTCGTTTGAAAAGTGCTGCTACATACTGTGAGTATGGTGAGTTCTTAGATAGGATGCTGGTAGAGCAATTGCTGTATGGCGTGGAATCACGCACCATTTGTGATGAGGTTATAACGAAAAAACCCAAAAATTTTGCTGAGGCATACGAGATTGCGCATACAATGGAACTAACGCAAAGTGCCACAACAGACCTGAAGTGTGCAGAATTGGGGCAGCCAACTGAGCCAGAGCCAACGCATAAATTGGGTTATGTACCGGTCAAAACAAAAAGAAATAAGTATTCGAAAGACGCGAACGCCGAAAAGCCGACACAGAAAGAAAAAGTTTCCAATTGTTATGGCTGTGGGGGGCGGCACTTAAGGGAAGACTGCAAGTTTAGTAATTCCAAATGTTTTTCACGTGGGAAAGTGGGTCACATTGCTAAAGTGTGCAAGGCGAAATTAGACCAGATCTCCGAGGACGAACTCGAACCAGTTCAGCAGCTAAACAGCATCAATGCACGCCAAGCAGCGGAGAGGAAAATGGTTCCTGTCAACATCGAGGGGAAGCAAATTCAAATGGAACTGGATACGGGTGGTCCATGTGCAGTAATTAATTACAAAACGCTCCGGACAATAAAACCGAAATTTAAGTTGTTGAAGACAGATCGGCGATTCACAAGCTACACTGGCCACCAAGTTAACTGTATTGGACGGATTGTAGTAACCGCGACAATGGGGAAAACGTCACGAAAACTGAACTTGTATGTCGTCCACGGAGACTGCGATACACTTTGCGGAAGGGAGTGGATCTCGCAATTCGCACGAGAAATAAACTTTACTGAATTATTTTCGTCATCCAGTCAAATCAATTCTATAAATTCGACTACGCCAATACTTACGGCAAACCAACAAGAACGTCTCCAACATCTCATCGCACGCTTTGAAGGAATTTTCAGCATGACAGCGGGGAAATTGAGTGGACCCCCTGCACAAGTCAAACTCAAGGCGGGAGCGACACCGATATTTGCGCGAGCACGAGAAATACCAATAGCGTTGAGAGACGAGTATGCCAAGGAAATAGATCGCAAAATTGAGTCAGGGTTTTACAAGAGGGTGGAGCATTCGGAATGGGCCTCAACAACTCACGTAGTAGCGAAAAAAATGGAGGTATCCGCATCACCGGAAATTACAAACCCACGGTAAACCCAAGGATGATAATCGACGAGCATCCAATCCCAAAAGCAGAAGACTTATTTAATAAAATGGGAAATGCTAAAATATTCTGCCACTTAGATGTAACTGATGCATATACGCATCTTACAATTGATGATGATTTCGCGCACACATTAACGTTAAACACGGTAACGCATGGGTTAATACGACCAACTCGCGCGGTATATGGAGCAGCAAATATTCCAGCTATATGGCAACGGAAAATGGAGACAGTTCTACAGGAGTACCAAACGTGTTAAACTTCTTTGATGACATTTTGGTGTTTGCTGAAAATTTTGAGCAGTTGTTGAGGGTTTTGGAGACCACGCTAAATCGCATAAAGTCGCATGGCATACATTTGAATAAGTCAAAGTGTGTTTTTGCGACACCCTCAGTGGAGTTTCTGGGCCATCGCATCGACGCGCAGGGTGTGCATAAATCGGAAAAGCACATTGAAGCGGTATTGAACGCTCCCGAGCCGACAACAATCGAAGAGCTTCAACTATTTTTAGGGAAAACAACGTACTATAGCGCGTTTATTCCCGACTTAGCCACGAGCGCGCGACCATTGCGAGACATACTGAAGAAAGAGAAATTTTGCTGGACTAAAGAGGCAACTGCAGCGTTTATTCGATTAAAGCAGACGTTGGTCTCACCGCAAGTCCTGATGCCATATGACCCGGCACTTCCAGTACTACTTGCGACCGACGCTAGTCAAACAGGACTGGGAGCGGTGCTCTCACACCGCTTGGAGAACGGGACTGAACGACCGATTGCATACGGAAGTCGAACATTGAACACCACAGAGCAGCGTTACCCACAAATCGATAAGGAGGCATTGGCAATCGTGTGGGCAGTTCAGAAATTTTTCAAATACTTATACGCACGGCATTGGACATTAATCACCGATCACAAGCCATTGTCACAAATATTGCAACCTGATAAATCACTTCCAATACTTTGCATAAGCGGAATGGCGAACTTCGCAGACTTCCTAAGCAGATTCGATTTCGAGGTGGTGTACAAAAATTCAAAGGCAAACGCTAACGCCGACTATCTTTCACGGGTCCACCTTCGACGACCACAACATTCGCAAATTGAACACACGCAACAAATATCAATAACAAATCCAAACGAATATGACGGGTTCGACAACTTCATAATTCGCCAAATCAACCAACTACCGTTAAGTGCAGAGCGCATAGCAAATGAGACCCGAAAAGATGAGCGGCTAGGGAAAATAATTAGGCTACTTGAAAGCGGGCAGTGCTTGAAGAGGGCAGGTTACAAGTCCCCAGAAGATAACTACAAGCTATCAGCAGGCTGCTTGACGTTTGAACATCGCGTCGTCATTCCACAAAAATACGGAGACAAACTACTCGACAATCTACACACATCGCATTTAGGAATGGTGAAGATGAAAGGAATTGCCCGCTCATTCATATATTGGCCGGGCATAGATGGCGACATTGAGAATATGGTGAACCAATGCGATTCATGTGCGAGACAAGCAAACAAACCGAAAAAAGTTGACGATCACCACTGGGAGTACCCTAAGGGACCATGGGAGCGCATTCATATTGACTACGCGGGGCCGCTCGAAGGAGCGATGTTGCTGATAATCTCTGATGCGTATAGTAAGTGGCTGGAAGTGAGGATTACAAAATCGATCACGGCGGCATCTACAATTGCTTTGTTGGACGACGTATTTGCCGCTTACGGCGTGCCACTAACTATTGTTTCTGATAATGGCACAAATTTCGCTTCTGCAGAATTTAATCATTTCCTGACATCTGTCGGGGTTAAGTATCACAAATACTCGGCCCCATATCACCCTGCAACCAACGGCCAAGCAGAGCGCAGCGTACAAACAGTCAAAAATGCACTAAGAGCAATGGGTACTACGAGTAGCTCGTTGCAGAGAAATTTGAACGAATTCTTAAGACAATACAAAAATGCACCACACTCCACCACCGGCTTTTCGCCAGCGCTGCTATTCATGGGACGGCAGCTTCGAACTCGGTTAGATTTGGTGCGACCGGAAGAAGTTTCGAAGAAGGTGGAAGAGAAGCAATACACTCAACCTAAGAAAGCGGTGAGAAAATTCGAGCCAAACCAAAATGTTTACTTTCTGTCTGGAAATCCGCGGATGGGTAAGTGGCTCAGAGGAACGATAAATGCCCGTCTAGGCGATCTTCATTACGAAATACTCTTCAATGGAAAAGGGGTCAAAAGGCATGTAGACCAAATACGGAAAGGCCCTGGTGAGCCTGAGAGAACATCGCCTGAAGTCGATTTTTATAAATCGGGGCTGTCAACTAAATACAACGGCAATGAAGCAGCTGCCGCAAATAAAACAAGTCTCAATGAACCGGGCGGGCAACCGGTCACCATGTCACCACAAAACACATCATTGGAATCTCAAGACGATTTCGAAGGCTTTGCCTCGCCCAACACCACCGTGACTGTGGAGTCGGGGCAAAACATGTCATTGGGCTTTGATTTCGAAGGCTTTGGTTCCCCCAATAGTACAGCGGAGCAGAACGTTACACCCACACTGCATACAACACCGGACAGAGCTCCGGAACCAAGCCAGGTACCCTCAGCTCTACGACGGTCGACCAGACAGCGGAAGGCACCAACCCCATTCGCGCCGCAACTCTGGAAGAGGAGGGAAAAATGTTATGTATGAAATTAGGTGGCAGCACCACTTTATTGTTTTTCTTATTTGCACATCTGGCATCTGTTGTTGCTAGAACATTCTTCTTCTTTTTTATCTCTCTCTTAAATATATATCTTCGATACACATGTTTTCTTTGTAATGTACTTTTTCATAATTGAATTTAACTAAATAAAGATACATATACAAAACTAAGTTAATCACCCGAGGATTCTGGGGGTTACATTTGACATCTTGTTGTCCTTCTCTGCGCACACTACCGCAATCGCCAATAGAGTACAGAGTCGCAACAATGTCCTCAAGTCGCTCGCGGGCAGCACTTGGGACAAAGACGAAGAAACGTTGTTGGCAACATGCAAGGCGATTGGTCTGCCGATAATAAACTATGCTGCGCCAGTGTGGTCGCCGGGAATCAGTAGGAGACAGTGAATGAAGCTGCAGACCTGCCAGAACGCCGCACTCCGCACGGTAACAGGATGTCTTCTGATGTCGCCTGAGGAACATCTCTACCAATAGGTCAATGTGCTCCGCGTTAAGGAGCACAACCTCATGCAGCAGTTCCTTGCTGGGTGTCACCGTTTGGGGCACCCAAATAGGCATCTGCTTGCGGTGGAGCTAACCCCCAGGCACATCAGAAGGCATCTCTTAGAACTAAAGGACGAGATCCAGTCATTCATAACGTAACCGCTGGATCCAGAGGCGTACGGGTGGGTCCTAAGCAACATCCACAGAGCGACAGTCACTACCACCATTGACTCTCGCCAGGCAAATGCAGTTATCGGATCCCAACCACCACCTGTAGCAGATAAGGAGTCCCTGCTGCCCCGCGAGTCCCGTGTCACTCTGGCACAATTACGATCTGGATACTGTAGCAGGCTAACCTCCTACCTATCCAGAATCAACCCTGACATACCCAATACATGTCCGGCATGTGGAGATTCTCCGCACGATGCCAATTATCTATTCACATGCCCTCTCAAACCCACTCATCTAACACCCCTTTCCTGGGCTTCGTACTTCGACTTTTTTTTCGTACTGTGTGGTGGCACTGAATTTTAGTTCAATTCAACAACAAAGGAAAAACAGGTTAAATTTGACTATTTTTGCAACCTTCACAACGAATAAATTAAAAACTATAAGCCTGCGGAGCCCGGGACTTACAGTTATATAATCAGGAGGACTCACTCTACTCCCCCTTATAAGTCCCTTTTTTCAAAGCGTGCTATATTATTGGAAAGTTTTCCCGATGTCTTTTCTGCCCACGCAAATTTCTCAATTTAATACGTAAACTCAGAGTTAAATAGATAACCTGCTTTTTCGCAAGTAGGCCTAATAGTGATTACATATTGGAAAATTGTCAGTCTTTTTGCCCGAGTGCGAAAAATAACTTACCTATCGGCTCCAGCGCACGACAACATCTTATTGATTCGAATTACATGGAATGGGTGTAGGCGCATACGAATGTGGAACTGGTCCTTGCCGCAGTATTTTACCAAGTATTTATTGCAACAAATCCGACCAGCTTCTAAAGCCTCACTACTTAGTTGCTCATATTCGTCAGATACTAAATGAACGCAGAGTGGAAAATCTTCAACAGACGCCTTCTTCCTGCCCAAATCAAAGATGCGAATTTTGGGATCTGGGACACCACGGCAGAACCTCGACTTTGGATAAGGCTTGTTTTTACAATAGCGATAGCTGTAAGAAATATAATTTAGCAAAAGCAACTTCCGAGTATTTTGAGTATTACCATCTCGCCGGTCGCCGACCCATTTTAGCTTTTAATAATTTAAAAAGAATAAATACAACTTCAAAGCTGCGCAAACGAAAAACCACTTCGTAAAAAAATCCACGTCCACCTTATTCTTCAGAATCCAAGGAAAAGGAAACCGTTCATAACTACTTTCGAAATGAACATGTGCTATAATAAAATGTGTTAATGTAAATAAAAAATATTATAACATGCGTTATCCTGAGTCTAGACTAGCAAATAGTCTAATCGATGTGTGCACTAAAGTCTTAAAAATTATAGTAATTAGGCGCTTATACCATAGCTTGATATTTTGGCGAACTTCTCGTACAATGTTTGGTCTTGATGGATGCTACAACACAAATTCAGGGATAAAAATTTTAACGCCGACTCCGGGGAGACTACGATTTCTGGGGCGCCGCAGTTTGGTGACTGATTCTGGTAGAACTCGACGAAATAAACACCAGCGGCGATTTGATGACTGATCCTGGTAGAACTCGACGAAATAAACACTTATTCAAGAATAAAAAAATTCTATATCGAGACACAGCGGGTTACATTTCAGGATCGTCTCGTATCGCGCGCCCGGTTTCACGTGCGTCCGTGTTGTGTGTGGTTGTGTGTCCATTTCGGCTTTCGCTCGCCTGCTTGTCAGAATTTCGTAGGGTCAGCGTAAACTTTTTTTTTTTACTTTTTTCGCGCCGCTGCCAAGTACCGAATTCCGTGTCGCGCTTTGTATTCCCAGCAGCAGCAAGTCAGCGAACATTTTATCGTGTTACCTTTGGACATTGCCAGCAAAGTTTTTCACAGACGGTTCGTCGCTGGACGGAAAGGTTCGTGGGGGTGTCCTCTGCGCGCAGGTCTCCCTCATCCGGAAATTAGGCTTCCGAACTACTGCAATGTTTTAGGTGGAGGTGGCCGCAATCAAGGAGGCAGCCGATTGGCTACTCACAAATGGAATGCCTTCTAGACGGCCAAACATTTATTCTGATAGTCAGGCCGCTATTAAGGCCTTAGGATAGCTAATGGTGAGGTCAAAACTTGTCAGGGAGTGCCGGACTTCTCTTTCAGCCGCCTCGGAATGCCTCGACATTGGAGTAATTTGAGTACTGGGTTAAAGCGCCATTGCAGAAAACTGCATGGCTGATGAGCTCGCTGGGCGGGTTACGCTGAAAGTTATCACTCCATGCAGGAAGAAGGTTCCCACCTTCCTTTGGCTGCCTACGGACCTTTCTACATTAACTTAACCTTACCCATGGGTCTGAAAATGCGAAGAAATCCGACTAACAAATGCCAACATAGCAAGAGACTTTGAATTAGCTTAATTTATATGCGTGGTAAAATTGAATTTGGAATCCAAAAATATATTTTCAAATCATCAGCATAAAGAAGAAGGAAATATAATTTTTGAAGAGAATAAGAAATAATGCACCCTGAGACACACCGGAGGATGCGATGAATGGTTTGGACGAAACTCCGTCAATGATGGCATTAGAGCTCCTGTTGGCTCAAATACCACCTAATCAATTCCAAAAAGGTATAATGACAACCAAAATTAGCCAATTTAGCTACTAAGTTTTTATGCGAAATCTTATCAAAGGCGTTAGAGAAGCCTGTGTATATTATATCAATTTGGTAGCTAAACCGAAAACTCGCAAAGCAATAATATGTAAAAACAGAGAGATTAATTAATGTAGATTTAGCTGCCATGAACCCATGTTGATTAATACTAATCAATTGTTTCACAATAAAAGAAAGCTATCAAACACGCTCTCAGAAAGTTTAGAGACAGAAGTAAATTTCGAAATTAGCCTACAGTTCGCAATGTCGCATTTGTTGCCACTTTTGAAAACTAGGGAAACAGTAGTACCTTTCCAATCACTAATGAATGTACCAGATGACATAGACTTATTAAATGATAATGCAGACGGTATCACTAATGGCACAATAAGAGTTCTTAGAGTTCTTAATTGTCCTTATCCCTACCATAAAATTGTAGCAAGTACATAAGTAATAGTGTAGCAATAGCTAAGTAACGTTTATATTTCACGTAACTTAATCTGTCTAGACTTTAAGTTATATTAAGTGGTTGATAATGTGTTTAGACCATAAGTGACTGTGTGTCATCAAGAATGATAGAATACAAGATTGCGCCTTCCCGCGGTGAAATGACAGATTTCGCCTTTAGTAAACAAGAATACGGGAGAGAGAAAATTGAACAACTTCCAATATTTCATTGAAAAACGTGTTCTAATTGTTCTAAAGTGAAGGTGACGCCTTTAGAAGTACTGCTACTTTGGTTTTGCCGGGTTTGACAATTCTCAACTTCAACTAGACAAAGCTTTTTTCACAAATTAAGAAAAAGAGACACTTTTTTTAGTATTTTGCGAATTTATTTATTAAATGTCTGCCTATAAATTCATATTTTACACTTTAGAACAATTAGAACACGTTTTTCAATGAAATATTGGAAGTTGTTCAATTTTCTCTCTCCCGTATTCTTGTTTACTAAAGGCGAGATCTGTCATTTCACCGCGGGAAGGCGCAATCTTGTATTCTATCATTCTTGGTGTGTCATAGTTTAGGTAATTTGACAGCAATGAAAAGACGCTAAAATAAAAAGATCGTCAGATTGAATATACTTCATAACTGAAGCGGACGTTTTTTTGATTCTTAGAAGTCATCCTGCTGCAATATCTTCGTCGGCAAGCACGAGGGATCCAAAATACTAGGACCGAAAATACATTACTTGAGTGGTTACCCAGAATGCAATTCAAACCAATTTCACTAGATCATCTATCCTAAAATTAGACGAAAGAAACTCAGCAAATAAGTCAGCAGCTTCACCCATGGAGGAGGCAGTAACATCGTTATAAAAACATTTTGGGGAATACCAAAAAATTCTTTTTAGATTGAATGTAATTCCAACAGTTTTTTGGGTTGTATTTGATATTCAATTGAAAGGTGGGAATAAATTTCATATATAAGTCCTTATTTCAAATAGAGAATTTATTTTTATTCATTATGAAAATGTCATAAAAGTAACGTTTATTATATGACTTGTATTTTTTAAAGTACTTATTTCTCAAACTTTTTAGATGCATAAGTTTTTTCGAGAACCACGGAAATCCATACTTATTCTGCTTAATTTCAGGAATAAATTTAGAGCAAACATCAACTCTAGAGCTTTTAAATATTTCGACACCCAAGGAAATTCATACTTATTCTGCTTAATATACTATAATCAACTATAGAGCTTTTAAATACTTTAAAGCAACATTCGACTTCGTTGACTCCGAACAAAAAATTCCACTGAAATTTACGAAATACATTATTTGTTAAATTAAAATCGCAATATGCATGATTAAAAGATTTAGTGTTAACGACGGGATGGTCAAAAAATTCCTCTATCAAGAATATAGGCGAGTGAAGCTAGTTCGGCGATGAAATTCTGGATGTTACTTGTCGGCTACGGCGGCTGCCATTTCGAGGGTATTTAATTTTTTTTACTATTGTCTGGAAAATGTACGAATTATACCAGATCACCAAGAATAATAAAATACAGGTATGCGCCTTCTGTAAAGTGACAGCTCTCGGCATTAGTAAAAAAGAATATGGGGAAAAGAAGAATGAATAACCTCCAATAATCAGTAAGAACGTCTCTTAATTGTTAATAAATAAATCTGCAAATTACTAAGAGAAAAGTGCCTATTTTTCCACATTTGTAACAGAAGCTTTGTCTAGTTTCATTTGAGATTTGTGAAAATCGGCCAAATCAAACTAGCGATATCGCTGTAGGCGTCACTTTCTGTATTCTATATAGTAAATAAGAATATTGGAAAAAGAAGGATGAATAACCTCCAATAACCTCTGTATTTCTGTATAGTAAAAAAGAATATGGGAAAAAGAAGAATGAATAACCTCCAATAATCAGTAAGAACGTCTCTTAATTGTTAATAAATAAATCTGCAAATTACTAAGAGAAAAGTGCCTATTTTTCCACATTTGTAAAAGAAGCTTTGTCTAGTTGCATTTGAGATTTGTGAAAATCGGCCAAATCAAACTAGCGATATCGCTGAAGGCGTCACTTTCTGTATTCAGTAAATTGTGCCAGATCACGCACGAATCACCGAATAAAACTAAATGATTTTTTGATCGCGTTTTACGCCATTTTGTTTTCCTGAAAAAAGAAGTAAAGAAAGGGCGAGTTAGTTTTCTGATTGGTAATTTAGAAATTCGGTGTGAAATGCTGACATAAATGTTACGGAACGTTATTTTATTAAATCAACTCTTCTACATATAGAGTAGTAAAGAATATCGAAAATAAACCGCTTTGTATAACACACACCAAGAAGTGTTAACAAACCAATACACCTGACGTACCCACGACAGTCAGTTCTACGATACCGGAACGACCCGGATCTATATCCGGCCAAGGACTGTCACTTCAGCAGCATTCCCCAAAATTTTATGGGAAATGTTTTATGCTGTTACAACAACAACGACGTACCCGCTTTCAAGATTTTTTTTTCTCAAACCCAGTTACAAATATACAGTGGCCTTCAGGCGTCATTTGGCATATTTGGATCATGATCTGAAAGGTCGTTTTTCCGAATCGTATATCATGATTCAATTGATGAACGGGCATACTGATGCAGTGAGTTTCGCTCACTCCACCTTGGTGGCTGGAAAAGCGTCTCTTCCAATTCGCGCTTTCATTCAAGTATTATTAATAGGCGTGTTTTATGTAACCGACTGGCAAGATACTAGTATGCATGTAATGGCCAACTGTCAGTTGCTTTTTGTCTCGCAAGCGAGAAGGCTTTGATCACTGGGCATGTTGAAACCGTACCGATCAGCAATCGAGCTTTAACTTGATTTTAACTGCAATTTTTGTAGTTTGACAGCAATCTTTCATAATCTTTAATCGCGTCAACATTGTATATCGCAGCGTTCTCTCGCACAAAATAATGCGCAAACTGCAAAAATTACAGTTGAAAGTCAGCGAGAGCTCGCTTACTGTTCCATACTTCCTACTTTTAGCGGTCATCACGATTGACATCTCAGGAAGCGAGCTCTCGACTTACTTTCTTCTGTCTGTTTTGTAGTTGGACAGCAAATTCTAATTTCGTATAATCTTTCATTGTGTTAGTATCGTATATCTTAGCTTTCTCTCGCACAAGAGAGTGCGTAAACTGCAAAATTGCCAATTGCTAGCGAGCGCGAGTTCGCTTACCGATCGGTTTGCGAGAAAAAGCATATTTCCTACTTCAAGCGGTCTTCACGAAAGACATCTCGCTTGCTTCCCCAAGCTAGCTTATAAGTGTGGGTGAAAATGGAGATGGATGGACTTGACTTCTGGGAGACTTTTTAGAGCTGAGTAATTTAAGCGCAAAAGTAATATGTTACAATTTTGATTATATATTATATTTTTTATATGAGGTTACTTGTTTTCTGGCAGATAAGAGGTTACGAATATAGCATACGGTAATTAAATTAAAAGAAAATTACCCAAAGCTAACCGGGAAATAATAACGAAAATATAATACTCTTCGCACTGCTTATCAGAATAAATGTGTGAATAAATAATGATAAATTTCAAGTAGTGACAAATAGCAAGATTTTGTCCGCCATCACGAAATTATTAGATCCATTAGGGTGGCTCGTATCGATCATCGTCGAGGCAAAGATGTTGATGCGAAACATCTGATTTGAAGGAACCCATTGGGATGAGCAAGTGTCGCCAAAACAATTTCCCTCACTTGTTTGGAATTGTGCGGTGCTCTTTTGGTAGTAGTAGCTAACTAGGATCTTCGGTCATTACAAGTTTTCTTGTGGACTGACTCCACCATCGTTCCAGCGTGCTTTCGGAAGCCACCTTGTTCTTGGTAAACTTTTGTTGCGCATAGGCTGACCAAAGATATCGAAAAGGTTGGACAGCAGAGAGGGGTTGAACTAATGCAGGGGGTGGATGAAGCGTAACACAGCACACTGGGGACCCTGTGACCAACTAACGGAGGAACAAAAAGCTTCCCTAGGGTGGGTCATGGGAGTCTTCACCGCGAGCAGCAAGCGAGTAGACAAACCACCCGCCAACCTTAAAAGGCGGATGGACCTGGCCTCTAAGAGACAGAGATCTCAAGAAGATACCCCGAGTGTATCCAAGAGGCATACGGGTTCCGCCCCTCTAGCCGTCAGTGGAGGCCTGTCTCTACAGCCCAGCCGTTTAGCGAAGTTGCCAAAGAGCATCTAATGCTAACGGACAACTGTAAGTCCGTGATAATGGGTCTATGCCGGAATACTCGAAAAGTATCCCGGCCCTGCACCAGTCATCCGCGACACCGGGTGACATCATGGGCGGGCTAAACTGGTTTCGTGCGCCGAAGAGGCTATCTCCATGATAGGACAGCTGTGGCCCGGGGCAGACTTAGCGGCCGTTCATAGGGACAAAATCCCTAATAGGCCGAGAACCTGGGCCTGGGTCCCAGCCGCGCCATCAAAACCGGAGGAGATTCTGGGGCTTATCCGATTTGGCAACGATGGACTACCAACCAGCGACTGGAAGATAGTCCGAGTTTGCGAGACCAAGGCAAAGTAGCGTATCAACGATACATCCCTCCCAGTTCTCGCGGGTTGCGGTGGAGTAAGAAACGGGTGCGTCGGGCAACGCCTCGAGTGGACCTGCTGACCTCGAAGTTTCTACCGACGAAGGGGAGGACAAACCGGGAAACGACTCGAGCAGTGTGGGGGTCTACAAAACACATCACGAGTGAACCTGTAGACCTCCCAACGAGTGCGACCGATATCGCGACAGATCCGGCAAATTAATCTGCACCTCTCCAAGGCAGCCGCTGCTGCCATCTTTCTTCGCTTCGGCGAGAAAGCTGAACACATCATTTTAGTCCAGGAACCTTGTGTCGTCAGATCATAATTGGAGCCGACTCTAATTCCAACCATACGGTACGACACGAGTAGTCTCTTCGACCAGATTACAGCCTGGCAGGTATTAAAAGAACACTCCTTTTTTGATCATCTCTACATTAGCTTTAAACTCTCTCTGAATCTCACTCCTCTACCAGCATACAGGAACAAGAAACGGACTTAAAATGTAAAGATGTACTGTCGGCCTATCTAAGTAGGAACGCTTCTCACAATAAGTCATGCTTATCGCTAAGACCTGATGAAGCGACTCTTCCGGACACGAAGGTTGTTTCTCTCGATGAGTTGGACTCACCGTCTAAAAGTGATGAAGCAGTAAGGGAACTTTCTGACAAGTTCTTGTAACGCTGCTTTTAAGGCATCTTGCCCAAACACCCTCCAGAAGGGAAGAGGAAACCTCATTGGTGGAATCCGGTAATTTCAGTACTGAGGAAAAATAGCAGGATGCTCTTCAACCAATCTAAAAGAAAAGATTTCTGGCAACTTTCCAAGGATGCACTCAAAATTTTCAAGAAGGTTCAGCGCGAATCTTGGCAAAACTTCTTCCATAAAGACTGAGATTTTACTATTCATGAGGAAATATAAAATTCCTCCTTTCAAACCCCCCCCATTAAACGGGGTTGAACGCACTCCCTCAACTGAGGTCAAGTACCGTGGAGTTATTCCAGACAGGAAACTGGAATGGAAGCGGAACATTGAAACCCGTTCCAGGAAGGCCAGCACCCTCTTCTATTACTCTTGCAGATGCCTTGCAATAGAAAAAAAGGGGAATAAAACCACACATAGTACACGGCAGTGATAAGACCTATTCTTTTCTACTGGGTTAGTGTCTGATGGCCAGCGCTAAGCAAAACCTTGTCAAAATCCAAGATGGAGCGAGTATAGCTTACGGCTTCCATGTTGGTCACGGGAGCGCTACCTTCTACACCTACTAAATCTCTAGAAGTAATTTTAAATCTTCCACCGGTGGATCCATATGGTAAATTTCTGGCTGGTTGTAGTGCCGCCAGGCTTAACGCGATCCAGCCACGGAAAGAGCTAAAGTACGGGCAGGCAAAGGTCGTGGAGGCTCTTCCGAATGCACTAAGGAAGATAGATTACACTACTCCTCTACTCTGCATGGACAACAAATTCTTCATAAGAATCCCAGAGAGGAATGAATAGGAATATGCCATAGACCTAGACCCAGAGTCAACGGCTGTCTTTACAGATAGTTCCAAACTCAACGAAAGAGTGGGCAGCGGGATTCACCCCAACGAATTAGCGCTGGACCTCACCTTTCGCTTTCCGGACCACTGTAGCGTTTTTTAGGCAGAGATAAATGACTTAATGGAGGCTGCTCGGTGTCTGACAGTGTCCGCTCCTACAGACAGACCTGTCACTATATACTCAGACAGTCAAGCGGCTATTAAATTTCTTAATTCTCACAAAACAACATCCAAAGTTGCCATAAAATGCAGTAATTCCCACAATTTGCTAAGCGTTCCGTGACTGTAACATGGGTCCTTGGGCACAGTGACATTCCCAGCAATTGTGTGAAAGACGAGTTGGCTAGAAAATGGACGAAATTACCTATGAAAAATGCTGCTCTAGAAGCTCGCATTCCTCTAACCTCCTGCAAACATAGCTTAAAGACAAAACTCATCGAGGAAGTGAATATCAGGTGGATCATGGAACCCACCTGTCGGATTATCAGAGAAGTTTGGCCAAAGGTTGCGTAAAGCGATTCAAAGCGCTGCATTGGCGAAGAGAAAGTGGGGAGTATCGAACACTATCTCTGCCACTGTCCAAGACTCGAAACCAATTCTTAAAAGGGTATTTTCCAAACACGGTGGTGGGACTTGGAAGAGTCGTGAAATTACGCCCCAGTAACGACAATTAAGTTAAGTGGTGGATTTCCGAATGGATAAAGGACTGGAGACAAGACCAGCCGTCAAATCGGTCCGACTCCCATCGGAGATTACGACTTCATCATAGAGTTGTTCCATTCACTGCTCGTCAACCAAATAACTCATTACATAAGAGTGATTTCAAACATTAACTGAGGGGTGTATTTTCCTACTTTTAGGGCGGTGACTCGTTTCACCGGAGCCGCAACAAATCGGAGGATTCGGTTGCCAGATGTATCGTGAGAAGTCGAAGAAAGAGGGGTTGCGCGCGGCCCTCATCCACCGCTATTGCCCCAACTGCCTTTCCTCATTTCATCATATGAAAATTTGTAGCAGTGAATATTGATTTTAGCAACAGGCGGCGGCTCGGAAACTCGTACTTTTCGACCACCTCTGCATCGTGGAGGGAGAAGGTGCGGCTTAGAAACAAGCCTTTCCCAACCGTTCAGGCAGCACGTCTCTGGATCATATCCGTTCAGGCCGCTTGCGTACCCGGCCCGCAACACCAAGGTGGCTCGGAGATACGTCCTTTCCGACCATACCATCAACGAGAAAATTGCCGACAAGGTGGTTCGGAACACCATCTTCGCGGAAATCCTGACGCCGTGACAGAAAACGCGCCGCTCCCTACTTCCATACGAACCATCAGCGGCAAGAGGTTCCAGCGTCGCGGGCATTGCCAAGCGCCCAACTAGCAGGCTACCGAACGAGTCGATTGGCCCACAGCACGACGTTGCCCATACTGCGGTTGTTTGAGCCGATCGCGCCTACGGCGATCTCTTGGTCCGCATGCTGATCGATCAGTGCTCCACACACCATCATCGACGCAACCCTCCGCCTAAAGCAGGCCAGCGCATGGATACAAAAAACCTGGCAGTAAGCTCCAGAGAGGATGGAGCCTTGTGTAGAAGTCCACGCAAGAGGGGAAAGTCTCTGATCGCAATTAACCTGGGAATGGCCAGAAGGATTTTTTTTACATGCGGTTCAAGCAGCTCACAACTTTCGGGTGATTTCACCCAAGTGTCCTCTGGGCAACTCCCGATTATCCGTTTGGGTGTGAGCTAAAGTGTGAAGGCGAACCTGATGGGGCACTCCAACGTGTTCGGAGTAAGGGCTCACCAGGGTTTTGCAGAGTCTGTTCATCAGCAGGTGCATTGGAAGGACCAAGTGGACCGATTGGGGAAGATAGTCTGATAGTCAGTGGGGCTCCTCCATCTTCCATTGGAAACTTACTGGTGCAGGCGACCATATTTGGATTGGTCTGGGAGCCCACCAGAAGTAGATCATTGTCTAAAACAAAAAGAAACCAAAACCAAACTTGTAATACAATTTTGATACAAAAAACCTTTAATTAAAAAACTTAAATAAACGTGCAAATTATATTGATCGAACGACTCCTTCCTTTCACTCAGGGCTCCTACCAACTTTGTTGGATTTTCTAAGGAAGGCCCAAAGCAGATTCCCAATTCCTAGATGATCTGCGCCCCAGAGCCATATGGACCTTCGGACACTAATTAAGTTTACAACGTCATTTTAAGTTAAACTGCTTTGAGAACCAAACTGTTTTATTAATATTTAATGTTCAATGAAATGTAAGTTATCACAATATTCTTCCCACAAATGTCATTAACCAAATGTCACAGTTGTCTTCCTAGCCTTCGCCTAGGTCAATCACATTCAGCCAAATTACGACAGCACGCCACCTCATGCAACTTGCTGGATCAGCAGAAATGCGATCACACGGTATGATCGCATATCGTTGTTGGCACACTTCGATGTGTCAGTGAAACAATAGCTATTGCTATCGTCTGTGGTCATTGCGCTATGACAACATCACAAGCGCCACAATTCTCTTCATCATGTTTAGCTGCATCAGCAAAAGCAGCTATTACAACATCATCAAGTAAAGATCGTTAGCGCAACGATTGTGTCAACGTCGCTAACCGCCAGCAGAGCAGCAGCAGCGTTATCCAACGTCGTGGGTTAGGTGGAAAATTAGGGTAACTATTAAGTTTAGTTTTTAATGGAACTCAATAAAGAACACGTGCAATAAAGCACAACTGGCGCCCAACGTGGGGCTGGAAAACACTAATCATTTTTTATCCTAATGGACAAATAATAATCGCAAACAGTTAGAAGGATTTGAGACAAGCATCCTGGTGAATACGAAGTTAATGAGAATAACCACAAACAGTTAGAAGGACGATACAATCATCCTGGTGAATACGAAGTTAATGATAATAACCGCAAACAGTTAGAAGGATTTGAAACAAGCATCCTGGTGAATACGAATAAAATAGATCGAAGAGTAGCAAGCAACAACGGAAGGAGTAGAAACAAGAATCGTTACAACCCAAAGAAGAAAATCAAGAATTAACGTAGGCTAGGATAACACCTAAGTATGAAGAGGCAAGTGAAGTGCTCTAAAAGAATTAGTGAAAGTGCAAAACCGAAATTGAAAAAAAAAAATTAAATAATTAATAAAAAATAGGTGCTAAATAAACCTGTGTCCTTTGTGAAATTTTTCAAGTAAATCTTTGAATGTTAGATGACCGAGGTGTTGGAGGACCTCTTTAAGAATTTAAATTTAGCAGCAAACAGACAAAATACAATGAATACAGAACAAGTTAGCGAGATAGTAAAAGCAGAGGTCAGGAGAGCTTTAGCCGAACAGAAAACGAGTTTGACAGAAGGCTTCTTGCTTTACATAATCAAGTAACAATAAACAAACCTAGGGTAGAAAAATATATTAGGGTAAGAATCAACCCCCTAACTACCTGCGACATTACGCTAGACGCGATAAAGTCCCTTCCGGAATTTTTTGGCCACCAAGGCACGTACGTATCATGGCGGGAAGCCGCACACAATGCCTACGAATAATTTAGGAGGTACGATGGCAGTGAACGCCAAGCCGTTACTATTATTAGAAACAAAGTGAGAGGTGCTGCCGACGCAGTACTTTCTTCTTTTAACACAGTGCTTAACTTTAGCGCTATAATCTCCAGACTTGACTTTACTTACGCGGACAAACGGCCGATATACTTAATCGAGCAGGAATTATCCACTCTGAGACAGGGATCAATGACATGCCTAGAATTCTACGATGAGGTAGAAAAGAAGCTAACTTCGTTGGCAAATAAGACAATTATGTCTTATGAGAGTGGTGTTGCAGACACTATAAATGAGAAATATAGGGCCGATGCACTCAGAGTATTTATATCAGGTTTAAGGAAACCACTATGTGATACCTTGTTCGCATCTAGGCCATCTGACCTCCCATCCGCCCTGGCTTTGGCACAAGATGGTAGATGCCAACAATGAGCGTTACGCTTTCGCAATGAATTTCGCGAACAGATTTCAAGAAAAACCTGGCGCAAATCAGAATCCGGCCAATCAAAAGACAACTTACTACGATCACGGTGTGGGTCATAAAAACCCGCATTTTTCAGTAAGCAAACAAAATAAACAGGCCAGTCGTCCACAGAATTATGGAAATACCCAAAAACCATTTACCAGTAGTAATTATTCTGGCCAAAGGCGCATTGAGCCTATGGAAGTAGATCCCTCCATATCCCAATTAAAAAACCAAGCAAGTAATCCCAGCCACGAACAATACGGTAAGCCGCAAGGGAACGGGCAAAAACGTGTAGCGAACTCAGGGCGGTACACAGGACCCAAAATACAGCGCGTAAACCATCTTACCGACGAGCGGGAGTCGCAAAATGAAGAAACATACAATAACGAAGCCGAGCAGGCAGCCGACAACATCGAATCCGATGAAGTTAATTTTTTAGGGCAAAGTCCCTCCTTTCTCGGATTTCAAGGTCAATAGGAGGAAAAGAAGTCAAGCTCCTTGTTGACACGCAGGCGTCAAGGAGCTATATCAGGCCCCTTCCAGGGCTGAAAGGAATAAAACCAGTAGAAAACTCATTTTTAGTAAAGTCTATTCATGGAGTTACCCCCATCAAACATAAATGCAAGGTTAAAATTTTTGGGACAATAGCAGAATTTTTTCTATTACCTAATCTTACTTCATTTGACGGTGTAATTGGCCTTGACCTATTGAACAAGGTGCACGCGTCTTTTAATTTAAAAACAAACACAATAACACATGATTTTGGTAAGGAGGTTATACTATTTGTATCTAGCGAGGATGTTAGTCACTTGCACTGCAGGCAGAAAACGTCCCACAAAATCTAGAAGAAGCATTCTCGAAAATGATTGGTAGCATAAATGGGGTTTTTGCAGACCCCAACGAAGCATTACCATACAACACAAACGTAGTAGCAACGATTCGCATTACAAACGAAGACCCCGTGTATTCAAGGCTATACCCTTACCCATTGGGCGTCTCGGATTTCGTGAACAAAGAAATTCAAGAACTGCTAGCGAACGGCATCATTCGGCCATCCAGGTCACCATATAATAATCCCATATGGGTGGTAAAAAAGAAAGGTCTTGACGAAACTGGGCAAGAAAAAAAGCGGATGGTTATAGATTTTCGAAAGCTCAACGAAAAAACCATCAGCGATAAATACCCAATCCCGGATATCACGGGAATTTTATCAAATCTAGGTGGAAGTAAATTTTTTACTACCCTTGATTTGAAATCTGGTTTCCATCAGATCAACCTGCTGGAACGGGACAGAGAAAAAACAGCATTTTCCGTAAAAAATGGAAATGGAATTTTGTAGATTGCCATTCGGTCTAAAGAATGCTCCCAGCATTTTCCAGAGGGCAATAGATGATGTGTTGAGAGAACACATAGGAAGCAAATGCTTTGTCTATATGGATGATGTCATTATATTTTCCCAAAATGAAGAACAACATTTAGATGATGTGGAAGTGATTTTGAGAAGTTTATTTGAAGCCAACATGAGAGTGTCGGCGGAAAAATCAAAATTTTTCAGAACCGAAGTAGAATTCCTGGGTTTTTTAGTTTCACAGGGCGGAATCAAGACGTGCCCGGATAAAGTGGATGCCATCAGAAATTTTCAGGAGCCCACTACTCTGAGGGGGCTAAGATCATTTTTGGGTTTAGCGGGGTACTACCGCTGTTTCATTAGGGATTTCGCTAAAATAGCGAAGCCACTTTCGAATATAATGAGGGGTGAATATGGCCGATTTACTGCGTCACAGTCGAAAAAAATCGAAGTTGATTTGACTGAGGAACAGAAAAAAGCCTTCACTACCTTAAAGGAAATACTAGCATCAGAGGAGGTGACCCTAACCTACCCTGATTTTAATAAATCGTTTGATTTAACCACGGATGCATCGTCGCACGCAATAGGTGCTGTCCTGTCACAGGAAGGGAAACCTATAACAATGATATCCCGTACTTTGACCAGTAGTGAGGAACATTTTGCCACAAACGAAAGAGAGCTGTTGGCCATCGTTTGGGTACTTAAAACCCTTAGAAACTACCTGTACGGCGTAACAGATCTTAAGGTTCATACAGATCACCAACCGCTCACTTTTGCGGTTTCAGACAGAAACCCAAATTCAAAAATTAAAAGATGGAAAGCCTTCAGCGATGAATGTAACGCGAAACTAATTTACAAACCTGGTAAAGAGAATGTAGTCGCAGATGCATTGTCTAGGCAACATATGAACGCCCTGGATAACATGAGTACCGAAACAATTCATAGCGAAGTTTCGTCAACTAACACGATTGAGAGAACTCATAAACCAGTGAACTGCTTTCGTAATCAGATACTAGTAGAAGAAGGCATAGAACAAGGAAAAAGAACGTTTATAATTTTTGGAAAAAAAACTAGGCATCTAATCTCGTTTAAGAGTAAAGAGGATTTAATAAGCCTCCTACAAGAAGCGGTAAAAGTTTATGTTGTTAACGCAATATATTACGACTTGCATACACTACCACAATTTCAGGACAAACTGGTTGAACTTTTTCCAACAGTCAAATTTAGACATACGGAAAAATTTGTCATCGACATAACAGACCCGAACGAGCAGCAAGAAATTATCGCTGCCGAACATAATGGGGCACATCGAGCCCCCCAAGAGAACGTTAAGCAAATATTGGAAGACTGTGTTTTCCCCAAAATGGAGAGAAAAGCCAAACAATTTGCCTCTAACTGCCACACATGCTCTCGGGCGAAGTATGATCGCCATCCTAAAAAGCAACTTATTGCTCAGACGCCCATTCCTACATATTGTGGAGAGATCCTCCACATCGACATATTTTCAACGGGCTCCAAGTATTTCTTAACTTGCATTGACAAGTTTTCAAAGTTTGCTATAGTACAGTCCTTAAAGTCCAGGACAATAGTAGACGTAAAGCCACAGCTTCTTCAGCTAATCAACATGTTTTCAGGTACAAAAACTATTTACTGTGACAATGAAAAGTCACTGAATTCTAATAGTATCAAATCCATGCTGAAGAATCATTTTAATATTGACATCGCGAATGCCCCTTCACAGTACATCAAATGGCCAGGTGGAGCACATTGATAGAAATATCGCGATGCCTCAAACTTAATACAAATATGGATGACATTGAAGAAATTATTCTTTTGGCCACAATTAAATACAATAGGTCCATTCATACAGTAACGAAAATGAAACCTATTACAATTTTTCAGTCAGGCAAAGAGGATGAACTGGTAACCTCTCGCCTGGAGGAAGCGCAGGATAAGGAGCTTGAAATACATAATAGGAATCGACAAGACAGGGAGTTTGCGGTGGGAGAGAAAGTACTAGTTAAAAACAATAGAAGACTAGGAAATAAATTGATGCCTCTCTACACCGAAGAGGAGGTCGAAAAAGATCTCGGCACTACGGTGCTTATAAGAGGATGGAGGATCCATAAGGACAACCTTCGCACGAGCTAAGTAACTTATGTCATTTACATTTTTATTTTTAGGGGTTCCCTGGTATTTTTCACATTGTTATCGGCATCGTTGTCAACGGGACGGATAATGGACTACACTAACGCAAGGTACATCCCAGTGGTAGACGGAGACATTATAATCTGGGAAAATTTCGGACACATCAAGCATATCACCAACTTAACTCTCTACGAACTACTACGAGACGAAACGTTTAACGCGACAGACCATTTCCCCCAATCGCACATGAAGAAAATATTGCACGCAGACATAGGCCAAATAGACAGACTTCTACAATTGATAAATACGCACCATAGGCAGGCGAGAAGTTTAAACGCCCTCGGGACATTATTAAAATATATTACCCGCACTCCTGACCACGATGATTTCGACAGACTGAGTAGCACAGAGGAACAATTAATCGACTCACAGGACAGGCAGTTCATTATTAATACGGAGGTACAAAAGGAAATTAATAGCCTTACTATAACAGTGAATAAGATCCTAAAACAAGCAAAACAAAGAGAAATAGACACAGATTACCTTGACGACATTCTTATGGCCAGAAATAGGGCAATGATAACAGAATTAAATAACTTGCTCACCTCCATTACTTTCGCAAAAATTGGAACGCTCAATCCTATTCTTCTGGATAATGCGGAGATAAATTCAATAATCAAATTGAAGCACTTCACAAACCTCACGATAGCCGATATCATACCTTTAGTTAAGATTAAAATAGTCCAATACAATAACGTAATATACTTTTTAATGAAATATCCTATACCTAGATTTAGATGCAAGAAAATACGAATTTTTCCAGTAGCCCACGACCACCAAATTCTACATTTGCAAGAACCCACCTTAGCTACATGCGACAACCAAACTGTAGCGGTAAGAAATTGTAGTAACACAACCCCAACATTCTGCCTAACATCATTAGCAACATCATGCGCTCTACAGCTAATGACACGCAACACGGCCAACTGTGGTACAACATACAACAATCTCGCACATATTACATCGATAGGTGACGGTGTGATTGTTATTAACGACCAAACGGCGGTCATAGAAGAAACCGACGAGGCTCCAATTACAGTAAATGGAACTTACTTGGTGGCCTTCCAGAAAATGGTAAGAGTTAACGGCACCCTATTTTATAACGAAAATTCCACGGCGCCTTTGAAACCTGAAGCGCCATGGTCCAAGATATCAACTTGACACAGCACATAGAAATTCTGAGCGCACCTTACCTTCGCCACGTAAGTCAGCAAAACCTTCAGCATATTAAACATCTGCAGCAAAGCGTCAAACGCAATAACCTGGTAAGTTTCGCCGGTTTGGGAGCCCTACTCATTGTAGGAATGCTCGCATACGCATTTCAGCGAGCAGCAGCGAACAGGAAGAAAGCGTCCTTAGCCAAATCCATCAAAGCCGTTATCGAAAATGCCGCCACAAGGTCCGCGGACGTCCCTCACTTAGAAGGGGAAGAGTTATCACAAGTTTCTTCCCACAAATGTCATTAACCAAATGTCACAGTTGTCTTCCTAGCCTTCGCCTAGGTCAATCACATTCAGCCAAATTACGACAGCACGCCACCTCATGCAACTTGCTGGATCAGCAGAAATGCGATCACACGGTATGATCGCATATCGTTGTTGGCACACTTCGATGTGTCAGTGAAACAATAGCTATTGCTATCGTCAGTGGTCATTGCGCTATGACAACATCACAAGCGCCACAATTCTCTTCATCATGTTTAGCTGCATCAGCAAAAGCAGCTATTACAACATCATCAAGTAAACATCGTTAGCGCAACGATTGTGTCAACGTCGCTAACCGCCAGCAGAGCAGCAGCAGCGTTATCCAACGTCGTGGGTTAGGTGGAAAATTAGGGTAACTATTAAGTTTAGTTTTTAATGGAACTCAATAAAGAACACGTGCAATAAAGCACAATTTGTATGTTTTCTCCAGGCTAACGTTGTGTCGGCTTTTGCACTCTACTTCCCCTACTTGCGAATACTAAAATTACATGTCAGCACCATCAATGCGTACCTGTTGCTTGTAAAAGATGCCAGTAGCTTATAACAGTGCCACATTGGGCGTACTGCTCATATGTACCCAGCCGGTTGATACTTCATCGCAAAGCGTATTTTTCCAAAGTCAATGCCCACAAATTTGCACAATGCGGAATGTTTTACTTGCTATAAGATCAATCAGTTATTTTAATAATTCAATTGAATCATTGTGAACTTGTATTCATCCATACGTTCGATAGTATTGTTGATATATGATACATTTACATTCGTGGTTTGGCAACACTGTTCATAAGAAGTAGATTTGTAACTTACGAGTATCTGTCAAACTTCTCGTAAAGACACACCTATTTTTAAGAACTCTATTATATAAATAAGGACTGGATTATCCTAACATGGTAGTAGAGCAAGGTTGAGGAGTTTGCTAAAGTTTATACAGTAGTGAATTTAATTTTCAAGAGGAAAAGAAATGGCGACAATCAAAAACAGCGATATCGTGATACCAATATTTGACGGAGCAGACTACAGCAATTGGAGGTTGCGAATTTTGAAGTTTTTGCAATTTTAACAATGTAGCCACGAGGGCCAAAACGAATACAGACAAAGTTGAGGAGTGGGAAACCAAAGACATACAAGCAACGAATTACATTTATAGCGCCATTTCAAACAAGCCACTAGAATATATAAGCAAACTAGATTCCGCATACAAGATTATGTTGAAGTTTGACGAAATGTACCTTAAGAAGTCTTCCGCTTTGCAAATTGTTTGCAGAAACAACCTTTAATGTGTTAAATTGAAAAATTACTCTGACGTCAATAATTTTTTTGATGACTTCGAAAAACTAGTCAACGAACTAAAGCAAGCCGGTGACGTCATAAGCGAGCAGGAAAAATTCAACTACATGTTGAAAGCGCTGCCACAAAGTTGCAGTCATATAGGGGACCTTATTGACGTGTTACCTGAAGGAGACAGAACGATAGATATTTAAAAAGCAAACTTAAGATTAAATCCATGGAATCGATTAAAGAAACCCCACTAGAAGTAGGAAATGATAAATCGAACGTTTTTAAGGCAGACTGTGATGCGCGCTTATCCTCAGTTAGTAAACCAAAATGCTATAACAGTGGAAAACCTGGACATATAAAAAAAGATTGTTGGCTCGGAGTCGGAAGTCGCGGGTTAAAATACCAGGAACGTGGTTCACAAAATCGACGAAATTTTGTAAGAGGAAGAAGGAGTCATCAAAGCCAGCCGAGTAGTGAACACTAGGGTAAGAGTTTTCACGTTACTATCGCGAATAATATTGAAAGCAGTTACGAGAATGACAAAGCAAATATAGATGAAATAATATGGTTGCTCGATAGTGGATGTACAGATCACATCATTAATAGCGATAAGTTCTATGATGAATATGTGGCACTGGAGAATCCCATAAAAGTTAAATTTGGAGACGGAAGAGTCTTAGAAGCTACTAAAGTCGGTAATATTAAAACCTTTCCAGTTTATAATAAAAAATCCGAAGTTAAACTAATTGATGTATTTTATGTAAAAAAATGAAAGCAAATTTACTAAGCTACTCCAAAATCACCGATAACACTACTCGACAAATTTTGATCAACTTTAGTCTCCAAGAATAAAATAGTCCTTTCCTAAAGTGAAATTTTCTCCTGATTCCGAATATGACTTCCATTTTCTTGTGGCAGATCTAGTTTCCGAGATATCGGCGAACATATGAAAATTCCCATTTTTGCAGAACACTACTTCATATAGGTACGGCAAAAATTTGCATTTTTCATTTTTTCGTTTTTAACTGTTGAATTATGCATTATACTAATTCCCATAAAAATTTCTTGCCTTCTTCGCCCTCAAGTATCTTCAGTAGTTTGGCCACTATGCCAAAAAACGTTCAAAAAATGTTGAAAAAAAAACGAAATTTTTTACACAATTTCAGATTTAACCACTTTAAAATCGGAAAAATTCTATTGACGAAAAAAAGTTAGCCCTCCTATGTTGTAGGTAATTTAACTACGAAAATTTTAAGCATACCAGCACAACAATCGGACGTGCCATTGAAACTATAGCCCCGTTAACTTGCAAGCGTCTATCCTACAATTTTAGTATTACTCTGATAAAATTGGCGAGACATTTCATTTGGTCACTCTACCTTAGGGTCTAATAAATTTAAAAAGACATCAAGTATTTAATTGTCACTACTGTTTCTTGTAAATTTTGTTTTGCAAATTGTAGTGCAAATTTATACATACTATATCGGTAGATGTGTTTACGAAATGGCTTGTTGCAAAAGAGATTTTAAATGTAAAAATAATCCGGATGATTTTTGCTTTATTTGCGGACATTATATTTTCGGAAACTCAGCTCGGAAAATAACTAATTCTGTCAGAGATGCATACTTTCATTATTTCGGTTTCCGTGTAAAAAATCTCGATAAATCTTGGACACCTAATTTTATTTGCGCCTCCTGTAGGTTAACTTTAATGAGATGGGTATCGGGTAAAGGTCATAACATGAAGTTTGGTGTTCCAATGATGTGGACTGAACCCTTTAACCACGACCAGTGCTATTTTTGCGTGATAGACCTTAAAGGTAAAACGAGAAAAAAGAGGAAATTAATAAGTTATCCAAATGTGGCATCAGCTAAAAAACCAAAACTACATGACTATACCTTACCCATACCTTGACCGCCTATAAGTTTTGAAGCCTCAAGCGAAAGTGACTCCGAAGCAGATAATTCAGAAAGTGGACAAGAAGGAGAGATCCCACATCGAGTCTCACAAGCCGAACTTAATGACTTGGTCAGAGATTTGAAATTATCGAAATTTGATAGCGAAGTTCTAGGATCTCGTTTGCAGCAATGGGGCAGCCTGGGCCCTTCGACAAGTACTTCCAAATTTCGAAATAGACACAAGACTTTCTCTTCCTTTTTTACTAAAAGTGAAAATATTTGCTACTGCAATGATGTTCAAGGTTTATTTGAAGCACTAAAATTAGAAAATAAAGTGGATGATTGGCGCTTGTTTATAGACAGTTCAAAGCATAGTTTAAAAGCAGCATTACTCCATAAAGGAAATTCGTTACCGTCAATACCAGTGGCACATTCTGAGAATACTAAAGAAACTTATTTAAGCATATCAAATTTACTTGAGCTCATTCAATATAAACAATTTAATTGGAAAATTTGTGCGGACTTAAAGGTAAGCAGTTTCGGTGGTACAGTTTAAAATAAATAGTATATGAAATACATCCTAGGTTGTAGCTACAGTTCTCGGACTTCAAGGAGGTTTCACTAAATATTGCTGTTTTCTCTGTCTTTGGGACAGCCGTGCTAGAGAAACCCATTATATTCAGGAAAACTGGCCACCAAGAGCTGAGTACGAACCAGGTGCCTTCAATATCGCAAACCCGCCTTTAGTAAATCCCGAACGAGTTATTTTGCCAGCACTTTACATCAAATTAGGATTAATGAAAAATTTTGTAAAGGCTTTAAATAAGGACGCGCCATCCTTCCAGTACCTAACGAAATTTTTCCCTAAAATAACTCAAGCCAAATTAAAAGAAGGTATATTTGTTGGTCCGCAAATTAGAAAGTTGCTGAAAGACGAAAATTTTGCGAATCATTTATCATCAGTAGAAGCAGCGGCTTGGGACAGCTTTAAGCAAGTCGTTAGTGGGTTTCTTGGCAACAACAAAGATCCCAACTATAGAGAGATGGTCAAAGCCTTGTTGAAAAACTACAGTGCTATGAAATGCAACATGTCCCTCAAAATGCATTTTTTGCATTCACATTTGGATAATTTTCCCGCAAACCTAGGTGCTGAAAGTGATGAACAGGGTGAAAGGTTTCACCAAGACCTCATAATTTGTGAAAAGCGTTACCAAGGTTTTTGGAATGAAGAAATGATGGGAGATTATTGCTGGACAATAATACGGGAGACAAACCCAGAAAATTATAAACGGGTAGTTAGAAGTACCCACGTCCCTCACTATTGACCACCACGGTAAAATCGCTCAATTTGACTTTTTTAGATGTAGATATGTATGTATTTATTGTTGTTGTCGTTGTTGTTTTTTACTGAATTGCTGATTTATACTCATATTACTCAATTGAATACAGTTTAACGTGCAAACATATGTCTATAATAAAACGTTATAAAAAAATAAAAACCTAGTTTGAATAAAAATTTTCTCTATAAAAAAATTGTAGGATAGACGCTTGCAAGTTAACGGGGCTATAGTTTCAATGGCACGTCCGATTGTTGTGCTGGTATGCTTAAAATTTTCGTAGTTAAATTACCTACAACATAGGAGGGCTAACTTTTTTTCGTCAATAGAATTTTTCCGATTTTAAAGTGGTTAAATCTGAAATTGTGTAAAAAATTTCGTTTTTTTTTCAACATTTTTTGAACGTTTTTTGGCATAGTGGCCAAACTACTGAAGATACTTGAGGGCGAAGAAGGCAAGAAATTTTTATGGGAATTAGTATAATGCATAATTCAACAGTTTAAAACGAAAAAATGAAAAATACAAATTTTTGCCGTACCTATATGAAGTAGTGTTCTGCAAAAATGGGAATTTTCATATTTTCGCCGATATCTCGGAAACTAAATCTGCCACAAGAAAATGAAAGTCATATTCGGAATCAGGAGAAAATTTCACTTTAGGAAAGGCCTATTTTATTCTTGGAGATTTTTTTTGTCGAGTAGTGTAATCAGTCTGTCATCTCAAAAGGCCGACTATCGAAAATTTACAACAATTATCGAAAAATTGTGGCAATGGCAACGAAAGAGGAAAGACTATACAAAATGAAAAGTTACACGACAAAAGAACGACTAAAAGCAAATGTGGCCATGAACAAGGAGTTAACAATAAAAGAAAAATTACATCGAACTCTTGGACATTTAAATTTTAAAAACCTGCAGATAATGTGTAAAAACGAATTGCTGGAAGGACTGCCTAAACAAATTGAGGCTGAGTATATGAAATGTGCCACTTGTATTGAAAACAAAATGTGTAACTTGCCATTTAATAACAATATACTAAGAGCCGTAGAAGTGCTTGACATTGTACACACAGACTTGAATGGGCCACATAGAACTACAGGTGATAAAGGTGAGAAATATTTCTTGAGCTTTGTAGACGACTACAGCAAATTAGCAAAAGTATATTGTATTCAAGCGAAAGATCAAGTATACGAATGTATGATGCAATACGTGAATGAAATTCAGAATCAGACGAACAAAACTATAAGGGAGTTGCGCTGCGATAACGGAAAGGAGTACATAAATAGTAAATTATTCCAGTTTTTGAGAGAAAAGGGTATTAAGCTGAAAGCATGTCCGGCATACGTACACGAGCTAAACGAAACCGCGGATAGGTATAATCGATCAATAATGGATATAGCCAGATGTCTTCTGGCAGAGGCTAAAGTGGACCCAAAATATTGGCCAGAAGTAATTAAAACTGCAGCGTATTTGGAAAACCGGAATTTGGCAAACACAGTAGAAAGAAAGACACCATATGAAATATTTTTCAAAAAGAAACCATCGATCAAATACCTAAAAATGTACGGTAGCAAAGTTTATGTGAGAATCCCAGAAACTAAGAGGAAATCGAAATGGGACAAAAAGCTGAATTAGGAACTTTGCTTGGATATACAGAGGCTGGTTATAGAGTGTTGGTTGGAACTAGAGTAATTGTGGCAAGGCATTGTGACATTATTGAAGAAGATGTTACTTGTATCGGTTTTGATGATGAGCCTGAAGAGAAAACTTCAAATAGTGCGCAACAGTCTGATGAAGCGTAGACATACGAAATGGGTGGCGGGTTTAGTGAGAAGATAAACGATTACGAAAATAATGATGACAACATAGATAAAAGGACAACAAAAAGACAAATAAAAGCTCCAGTTCGATTCGGTCATGAGTTCGGCTACTATTGCATAGGGGCAAATTTTTGCGACGCAACGTCTCCAATCAATTACCAGGAGGCAGTAACGAGTGACGAAGCAGTTGAATGGAAAGAAGCAATGAGAAGAGAAATGAGTAGGTTGGTGGAAAACAATACGTGGGATCTTGTTAGCCAACCTTGTGACAGAAAGGTTTTGGATGTCAAGTGGGTCTACAAAAAGAAGGCAACCAGTGAGTATAAAGCACAATTAGTTGTTAGAGGATTTCAACAGATTGTGTAGATGATACTTATGCGCCGGTCGCTAAAATGCAAACATTAAAATTATTATTAGCATACTGATGTCAAAACAGTCTTGAAATTCATCAAATGGATGTTGAAATAGCCTTTTTAAATGGTAAGGTATTATCAGAAGTTTATGTAAAACAACCAATTGGGTTTTAAGATAGTTCAGGCAGGGTTTATAAATTAAACGATATAATATTCAAAATTCGAAATTGTATAAAACACCAATGGAAATAAATTTGAAATTAGATAAATCTGAACTGAATGAAAATGTTAAGTACAGAAATTTAATTGGTGCATTATTGTACATAAGTTCTGGCACAAGACCAGACATAGCCTACAGTGTAAACGATTTAAGTAGATAACAAAATTGTTGTAATGAAACACATTTCAAGTATGCTTTGAGAGTGCTCAAATAATTGTATTTAACAAAAAGCCTTAAATTGAAATATTGTGAAATTGTTAATGCTGATATAATGGATTGTTTTGCAAACGCAGACTTTACAGGAGATACTGTAGACAGGAAATCTACCTCAGGTTATGTTATTAGATTATTTGGAAATGTTATCTACTGAAAATCTAAGAAACAAAAAGGCGTAACATAATCGTCTACATTTGCTGAATACGTTGCAATATCAGAAGCTGTAACAGAAATTATTTATTTGCTTTACAAACTAACGATGTATTTACAAAAGTATGTTAGCCGATCAAAGTGTATGAAGATAATTCAGGAGCAGTAGCTATAGCAAAGTACGGTACTTTTACTAAAAACTCAAAGCATATTGAAGTTCACTACCATTTTGTACATGAAAACGTTAAAAATGGAACTAATGAAATTGTTAAAATTGATTCTGAAAGCAATGTTGCTGACATTTTTACAAAAGCGTTAGGAAGCGTTAAGTTCCTTAAATTTAAAAATATATTGTTAAAATAAGATTGCAATAAATAAGTATAGAATATAAATATAAGAAGGTGTGTTGATATGTGATACATTTACATTCGTGATTTGGCAACACTGTTCATAAGAAGTAGATTTGTAACTTACGAGTATCTGTCAAACTTCTCGTCCCTTTTGTACACGGGCCTTTGGTAAAGACGCACCCATTTTTAAGAACTCTATTATATAAATAAATACTGGATTATCCTAACAAGTATATTTGAACGATCTTGCCAGTCATAGACAATACTTTAAAAATTCTTCATTTTAATTAGAGTTGCTATTAATCATTATTTATCTGTGAATACCTTTTTTTACACTGAAAATCGCTAGCCCGCGCTTGCAACTGTTGCCTGCTGAGAGCGTCCCCTAAACCCATGGTTTGGGCTGGCAGCAAAACCGAATCAGAAGTCCAATGAAGAGCTGACACAAGAACACTGAGCTACCAATGGTTATAATTGAAACGTACCACTTTTTATCCCGAAAACATGTAGTGCCATCAGCACAACAACTACTTTAAAGATAGTTTTTAAAATTAAAAGCCATTTTATTAGTAATTCTGACGAATAAACAGATATCTGTTGAATTTTCGTAGCAATTGCCAAAGCTCCATCTCAAATTTCAAAGAGTTTTGTTTCGTGACACAACTAGTGAGGTATTTCGTCAATATCTATTAAATACCGTAACATTTGGGGTAAATTGAGCTCCTTAGTTTGCTATAAGGGCGTTTCTTCAATTAGCGGATGAGGTACAAGAGTCACATCCAGTCGCTGCTCGAATTCTTCATATGTACGTCGATGATGTACTAGCAGGTGGACACGATATAGAATTCCATATTCAAGCCAGGATAGAAATTAATGCGGCTTTGAATTCAGCGGGTTCCCAGAAAGTTGACCGCTAATAACAAGCAGGTCTTGTTTCTGATTTTGAAGATACGAGCATTAAGAATCTCGGGATCCAATGAAATGCATGTACGGATCTTTTCTATTTCACTCCGAAAGAGTTAAGTAGAATTCAAGTCATGACGAAACGCAAGATTTTGTCAGTCATCGCGAAACTCTTCGATCCTTTAGGGTGGCTAGCAGCAATAGTCATCGTTGCGAAAATAGTAATGCAATCGGGTGGGACCGCCAAGTCTCTGCAAATCGGACCGCCTTTGCGATAAAATACTCGTGCATAAACAATATGAGGATACCACGATGGGTGCACTTCTCTTCTACGAAGAAAAGCAACCGTTTTTAGTTTGTACTCCGAACCCATAGTTTTATTCGCTAAAGCTTTTTTAATGGAAAATACCGTAGGTTGGAAGGACTGGCGGGTGCCGGCAGTTATGTGCTGACAATTTGCACTAGCGGTAGAATAAAGACTAAGGTTCCCAGTAGGAAATTGAACGTATCAAATAGTTAGGTTACTGACCTAAACCTAAGACGTGCTCTCTATTTATACCTATCTGCATACATGTATATCATCTAGTCATACTTATGCTTCATTGCTTCCAAGTTCTAGTTTTTAAAATCATTATTTATATGTCAGTATTGTTTTTAATATAATTTGTAACTTAATTTCCATATGTACTTATTTATTTGTTTATTTCACTTCTGTATTTTATATTATTGTACTACAAAAGACATATTTGATCTTACCATACTAATGTGTTAATCAATAAATGAAATGAAATGTTTTGCTTAATGTTGCCATTTTTCCGCTCATGTCCACAAAATATCAAAAACAGTGCAATAATTCGTCAAATTCGGTACACACTCCACCACACTCGCGATCGGTCGAAAATTTACAAGAAATTTTGTCAACTTTGGATCGTTTTGTCAACCACTCCAACCGAAAGCCTGCTAAAAGCAAGCACACAAACTCGGAAAAATAAACGAGTTGAGACAAGATGTAGTGTTGTGATGTAAAAATAACTACGTTCTTTAGAATGAGCACTAAAAAAACATGGAAAATTTAAATTTAACTCCAAATTAATTTTTATTTATAATGTATATTTAATATATATTCCGTTCTTAAATAGCACTGAACCAATCCCACATTTTTAATAAAAGTTGCTCACAGGGTTGCTTTTTCAACTAAAGGAAGTTTTATACAAGTGGAAGAGTATTATGGACAAAGAAATAGGGCTTATGAATATTTTTTGGGTGGTTGGAAATACTGGTCATACCTTCGCTGTTGGAAGGGCCTACTTCCCATTCATTTTGCGAATTTTCTTAAATTTTAATGTTGTCTGGCTGGGCGCCAGCGGCTGGACAAACTTACTTCAAACACAATAACGATATAATTCCATATGCTTTGTTTTTGCCTTGAAAAGTTTTGATTTTGAGTAAGTAGTCGGAATGAAAGTAATTGGCAAATTAAACTCAAAATGTATATGTTGTTTGTCAGCCAAATAATTTCTATTTAATTTTTTATTGTATTGAGACGATGTATAATTATTTACTGCTTTAATTTGTATTCAATTAGATAGGTAAATCTGCATCATAAAATTGCTATTAAAAACTACCTAGATAAATGAAGCGAAAACTATCGAAATAAAACCGGCTTGTTCTTGATTGTTGTTCATCACCATGGGAGTTAAAGTTGGGAGCCAAAAGAAAGGAAACTCAAAGTTTAAGTTAATACAATACTTTATTACTTTTCTGTTTCAACGTCCAAATAGAAGTGAATTCACAAAATATTCTTAGCTTAAACTTAAGCTTACTTGCTACCCTAAAGCTCCTGACGCTGTGATTCCCACGATGCAGTAGTGCAACGCTCCTCCCTTCCCTAATTACAAGTTGGTTTCTAAGGACATTTATTGGTGCTTCCACATGTGAACTGTTTCTCCCTCGCTCACTGTTTCGGTCCTGGAATCTCTGCCGGCTGTTAGTGTCCCTGAATGATCGCTTGCCCCTTCGTCAGCGGTATCGGTGGAGTCTCCATCGCTCGATGGGGGTGCCACTAAATGATTGGCTTGACATGGCAACCTTGATAGAGCATCTGCCACGTCATTTGATTTACCAGGAGTGTAAATCAACTCGTGGTTGTACTCTTCTATTCTCGCTTTCCATCTTTTCAACTTCGCATTGTAATTTCACTTTTCCAATGCGAATGTAAGGGCTGGTGATCTGTAAGGATTCTGATTTTTTAGCCCTATAAAGATAAGATCTTAAATTATCTAGTCTATCACCATCCGGTACTGTTTTTCACGGAGGGTTTCGGTTTCTTCAGCACCATCCATATAGGTGAGTTATAGGGAATTTTGGACGGTCGGATGATGCCCTCGTCTAGCAGCTCCGCTACCTGTTTCTCTACTTTTTCTCTCATAGAGGCTGGATATGGGTAACTCTTGGTGTATATAGGCTCATTAGTTATCGTAGTGATTTCGGCTTTGACTACTGTCCTTATCTTAGTACTAGCACTCAGCGGTTCGAATAAGTCGGAATATTTAGTAAGCAGGGATTCAATAGCTAAGCGTACGTTTTCCGGAATATCGGGTACCTCGGTTATGTGAATACTGTCCCCGCTTCTATTTTCTGGTTGTATCGTAAGCGTGTGATTCCGGTTTATGACCGCGCCAAGCTGTCTCAAGTCTGCTGTCTAGTAGTTTCCCATTGCCCGAAGCGCAAGTAAGGTAGGGAATACTAGAAGTGCTAGGTGCCTGCTCTTCGCTGATTGGAATGCCCTCCTGAGTGACTTGCAACTGTGGGTTTTCTTCGACGCCCGCCGTCGAAGAATACAATCTGGGGTGTTTTGGGGAGGTCCCACTTGGCGATGGGGATCCTCTCTTGAACGGATTGTATCTTTTTGATTAGTTGCTGTAGTTCGTTCACCTAGTTTGGCTAGAACCGTCGACTTCCATCTTTACAACGGGGCTCGGAACATTTGAACTATTCGAGGGTCCATTTTGGATTGCTCTATAATTTCCCGAATAGGCCAACCCTGGTGGAATCTTCCACCCGGGGTGTAGTTGCGTGTACTCCTCGGGAACAACCGGATTGCCCCCTCCATTCATCTCATTCATTGGCAAAGGCAAGCAGTATCATACCTGTTAAGTCATGAGTACTACTCGTACTGAGTAGCAATTTAAGGACTTTGGCTTTTCAAGTACATTACCTTTGTATCAATTACTACTCGAGTACAAGTACTTGTATGTGGAAAATATTTGGAAATACCATCAAGTACTGAAAGTACTCGGAAGTACTCGAAAATACTCGCTAAAAGATTTGGAATCTTTTTCCGAGTACTTTCAAATACTTTGAAGTACTTTTTAATTTTTTTTATAGTTTTCGAAGATTTTTCAAATTTATAACTTTTATTCATATAAATGAACACTATTTATTTACTTATTACACTAAGATATGTAGTATGTTAGCGGCATTAATATATGGTTTGTATTTAAGAGGAATAATTGTTGAAAATGAAATTAGTGAAATAAGCTATAGTCTAATAAGCATTGTCTATTGTGCTGTGTTAAAGTCGTTTTGCAATATTAGTGTATTCTGATACTTGCACATTTTTTTTCGGTAAGTATTATTAAATATAATACATTTATTAAAATGGAATATTATAACAAAGTGATAAAAATTGTGACACATTATATTGTCGCTGTAGAAATGAAGCAGTGTATAGTAAAAAGTATAGTTTTGAGAAAAACGAGTTTGAAGTTTGGAAAAAAGTGCTGAATATACATACAATTACAATCATTTATCATATTAATCTGTTAGAGAAGTGACTTTAGCGCCCTCATTTTACACGATTTATGGTACGACGCGGTAAAAAGGTTACTCCAGCATAAGGACAAACTCGGCCACCTATGCTATGAAGTGAACGTTCCGCAACTCCACAGCGGGGACTTGAAATACCTGGAGTCATACGCTGCAATGATGGAGCCTATAGCTACAGCGCTTGACTTTCTTCAGGGGCAGAGAGAAGTGAAATATGGCTTCCTTATACCGACTCTCATGACGTTGAGCAACGAGCTAATTAAGTTTAGCGAAAGTAATGAAATCGTTCATTTGAGCTCTATCGCCATAAGTTTGGAAAACAAATTGAGGGAAAGGTTTCAGCCATATTTTCTTTTAGCTCCTGAGGCGAAAATTGCAGTAGCTGCTGCAGTTTTGACTCCAGGTATTAAAACAAAATGGATCAAAGTGCTGCAGAGGAAAAATCGGGAGATGACAGTGGAGCGGGTTTGCGGCATGTTATTCAGGCCGTTACGGAGTCTCTGAACAAGGAAAATCTTTCCCTTAATTTTGAAAGCAAATTAAGACGAAGCCATTTCGATGAGTTTTTTGACTACAATTTTTTCATTTATGTTAATTATGTATGTATATATGTATGCATGTATAAAATTAATTAAAAGAGTACTTTATGTTGATAATTTAGTGTAATATGTAAATAAATAGTGTTCATTTATATGAATAAAAGTTATAAATTTGAAAAATCTTCGAAAAATATAAAAAAAATTAAAAAGTACTTCAAAGTATTTGAAAGTACTCGGAAAAAGATTCCAAATCTTTTAGCGAGTATTTTCGAGTACTTTCGAGTACTTTCAGTACTTCATGGTATTTCCAAATACTTTTCAACTCCTAGTACTTTTACTCGAGTACTAATTTAATTTCAGCGAGAAAACAATTACGTATTCATTATAAGTATTTTATATAGTACTTGTACTGAGTAGTACTTGTACTTGAAATTTAACAGGTATGAGCAGTATACACCTCTGGTAGGGTCCTTGGCTTTCGGACTATGATCATTATTGATAAGTCCCTGCTTAAACCTCTAACAAAAACATCCAAGGCCCTGTTCCTATATGTCTCAATTAGTGCGTCTGCCACCTCGGTAGAGTGGTGCCCCGACTTTAACTTGTTTGTGATGAGAGAGAATTGATGGTTCACTTTAGCGTAAAATTCATCGACTTTTGAATTTCCCTAGGTTATTTGTCACAACTGATGCTCAAGGGTCCGAATATTCTTTTTATCCACGTAATGCAGTGATAGACATGCCCTCATTGCAGGCCAGTCACCGTCAAAAATGTTATGTGAAATAAGGGCAGCATTGGCCTTGCCTCTAACCTTGCCCCTTATAGTTTTAAGGATTGTTTTGTAGATTGGCTTTGTTCGAACTATTTCGTAGTCGTCTAAGATTCCTTCCACAGAGTGGACCCAATAAACATACTGCACGGATCCCCTTCATACACTTCTAAATCCCTTACGGAATCAGGGAGTCTACCTACTTCCCTCAATTCCTCTTCTGTAGAGGGTCCACGCAACGGTACCGGGGCCGGGATCGCGGCTGGCTCATTTCTCTGTTCCAACTGACGGATGTGAGCTTCCACTTTGCGGAGCTCGGCTATGAGCGCACCCACCGATCCATTCAACTCGGTTACCGTTTGGGCCAAGGAATCCATTAAAACAAAATATTTGAACAGGGATAAAAGGAGAAAACTTTAACTCACCGATTTTACTGCTGGGGTGAAGATTTTACAATTTGCTTGCAAGTCGTTTTTACTTTGAAGACACTGTTCGATTTTATTCGATTCTTTGTATTTTAATTTGATTCACTTTTTTGCCTTCAAATTAGATTTAAAATTTTCTTAAAAGAATTTTTTCCAATTTTTCAGAGCTTTTTCGTATTTTTCAATTGCACAATTTTTCCCAATTTTAAGTTTTCTTAAATTTTCTCAGTTCTTTGAACAGTTTTTTCTGTATTTTTCAATTAGATTTTTTTGCAATTTTAAATTTTCTTCAAGAAATTCTTTTGAATTTTTCGAACAGTTTTCTGTATTTTCTGCAAGTACACGCACAAAAAGAAAAAAAATTTTGTGATTTTTTATTTTTATTTTATATACTTTTTCATTGGTATGCAGTGCACATCTGAGGATGAATAACGTGCATTTTTCTTAAAAAAAAAATGGTTTTTAATGGCGCGCATCTAAGGGAGAATCACGCTCCAGGTCAAGGAATGGCCGTGTTATCCCGTTTGTTTGCCGACAATCAGATTGAAGGCATCCTACTAGGGCAGGGCTTGCTTCACAACAACATTTGGATCTATCGCAGAATCACAAAATTAACAAACCATTGTTTCAACCTTGGCGGAGAAAAATGGCTTAGGTTCGCAGCTTCCCCCAGCCGGTTGAAGTGCGACGACGGTCACCGGTGATGCTTATGTAGAGTTGTGCTGCCCTTGTGTGATAATTTTATTTTTTTCATTAAAGGAGGCTTTCTATGAGTATTTTTTTTGCGTCACAGATTATAAAAATTTATTTTAAAAAAGTTTTTAACAGGAGGGTTCCCCCGAAGGTGCCAGCGGCCAATGCCAAATATTTTTAATTTCTTGCACAATTTCTCAATTTATGTCAAATAAGGAACTTTCCTGAGCTTGATTTCAGTAACAAGCAAATTATAATTTATTCCTTCTTTTATTTATAGACTTGACAAATTTTTCCATTGAGCTACCCCGCAGGACTCGCAGGATATTATTAATTTTATTTCACTTGATTTAAAAATTTAGTAAATTTTACCTTTGAGTTACCCCGTAGGACTCGCAGGTTATTTATGTTCACTTTATAGCTTTTCCATCTATTTAAATCATTTATTTTAAATTACATCACTTTTATAAGCCTCCTTTGGCATGCACCTTATTTGCCTTTTTTGGGCGACACAGCATATCTTATAGCTTTAAATTTATTTGCCATTCTGGCCACACGTTTTTTCTTTAATTTATCAAAATTTAAATAATTATCAAAATTTTTAAATTCATTTAAATTTTTCTTTTTTCTTCAGAAAATTTTCTTTTAATTTTTATTCTACTTTTATTCACTTTTCTTATTTTATTTCCTCAATGGATTTTTTATTTCTCACAGCACAACAATTATTTCCGCTTCACTTTTCATCGGTAACACTGCCACACTTATTTGCCAAGGATATCCTCCAAGAACTTTCCAGGACCTCCATTTGAATGGAGGTCCCTGCTTGGGCGCCAGTTAAGATGCTCCCATTAGGGAGCACCAAAAAATTAAAGATGGGAGCCAACCCCAGGCTGCTTTAGTCCAATCTTAAAGTGAAAGGAAACTCAAAGTTTAAGTTAATACAACACTTTATTACTTTTCTGCTTCAACGACCAAATAGAATTCAAGTCAAAAATATTCTTAGCTTAAACCTAAGCTTACTTGCCACCCTAAAGCTGATGACGCTGCGACTCCCACGATGTAGTAGTGCAACGCTCCTGCGTTGCAATATTGCGCCGGATGCGCGTGCAAGGTGGTAGACGCAGTGTCAGCATTTTTGCTCAGGTGAGTGAGCCGGCCAGCGTGTTAACTTGGATCATAAATAATATTGTATTCTTTACACAATACTTTAAATCTGTATTTTTGTTTTTGCCATACACCATACAATCATGAGTCGTTTAATTTACCTCTGGCAAGTGACGACTAAGGACAAAGGGTATGCTGCGGCAATTTTTCTTGTTTTTTTATTTTAATTGGCTCTATAACCACTTAAGCGATTTTGGTCGAACTTCTCCTACAATTTGTGGTGTGCGCGTCTTGATGTTGTAACACAAATTGAGGGACCTGCTGTTTTACGCCGATTCCGAACGGCGAAATGTTTTTTGTGAGAAGTTTCATGTCATGGCAGAAATTCTCTCGGAGGTTTTCCATTGCCTGCCGATGGGCGACCGCTATTAGAAAAAATCTGTCCTATAATTTTTCATGTTACTTGCCCCAGGCAGAATTTGAACCAGGGACCCACTAAATGAAGCGCACATACGCTACACACTCGGCTACGGCGGCCGCGTACTTTTTCTTGTACTTTCCATTAAATGAAGCAAAGAACACAAACAACTGACTTAACGCGGTGGTCTTCATATGCAAGAAAGTAACTGTAAAAAATTCTCTGCAGTAAAAAGTTACGAATTGACCCAGCCGAAATGGGTAAAAACTTCTAACCATAGTTAAAAGTTCTTTCATCATAGCACTTTTCTATCAATTGGCACAGGGTTAAGTTGAAATTAAGTTTAGTTAAAATTTTGCGTTTCACTAACCCCTTTTAAGCAAAAATTAGGTTCCACTTAAGTCGCGTAGACTGGTAACATAAACCGTCCTTGTCGTTGCTGCCAGCTGATTGGACCAAAAATTTGTGAAATTCAAAATAACCAAAATTAGTAGCAAAATATAGTCGTATACATGTGCTGCCTCATAAGTGAAGGCAATGATACGTGAAACAAGTGGGACAAGTGGGATGACACCTAAACTGGAAGACGACTAAGAGGGTTATACTGCTGTTGAAATCAGGAAAATTGGCCGAAAAGGTTGAATCCGATCTACACATTTCCTTTCTTTTACCAGCGGTAAAGGCTATTCTAACCATCAACACGGCTTCCAAAAGGTGCACAGTACAACAGTATAAACATACTTGAACCGTGGCCTTAACCATAACCGCCCGGTGAGACAATCGTCTTAGTGAACCTGTCAAAGGCCTTTGAAACGGTCGGCAGACGTCGAGACATCCACTCTCCCACAGGACCCGAAGCAATGGACTGCGTGGTCGACAGTCGTCGGTATATTTTAGAGAGTCAACGCCAAAACCGAGAAGGATTAAACAAGGGGTATCACAGGGAAGCGTCCTCTCCCCGGTATTGTTTAACTCCTATTTCTCGCCATATGTTGACGGCTGTTCGGTTTTCTTTCTATCTATATCTTTCCCCTACAAAGTACTCTGTTTACAACCTGGACGAAGGAGGTCATTCTGCAACTTAACATACAGTGGCCCACATACATAAGTATTTTGCATATGAAAAAAATAAACCAAATGATAATATTTTTGCATTTGTTCCTGTTTTATTTATAAATTTATTCAAGTCAATAATATATATACTCTTTACTGCGCTGAGACTTCATTAACACATAAACAATCATTGTGCATTGGAACAAATTGTACGCAATGCAGAATTTGTAACTCGCAAAAGTATTTTGCATCAGAAACTCACAAACATATTTCGCTTATTTTTAAAATCCGTTATTTCGAGCAGATTTGTTTACTTGTAGCAAATTTCAGTTGAATTTATGGTTACTAGTGGAATTTTCATAATTTAAATTATTTCGTTTATAATTGTTGTAATGCGAGCGTCAAAAATGCCAAAAGGTAAAGAAATGACAATACCGGAAGAAAATAATTTTGCACCTTCACAATGAAGGAAAATCTACGAAATTCATTTGCGATATGTTTAGCCGATGTCGTCAAACGACAGAAAATTTAGTAAAACGGTGTAAGGTGCGGTACGGTACAGAAAATTTAGCCTGTTGTGGTCGACCAAAGATGCTAACTATGAGAGAGGAACGCAAAATACTTAAATCCAACCGCAAAAATCCACATTTCTCCGCACCAAAGCTCAACGAGACAGTGCACAGGGTGCTTAGGACGAATAATATTCATGGTCGCGTGGCACGAATAAAACCACTTATTTCAAATATTTATAAAGAAACTCGACCTTTATTCGCCAGTACCTACAAAAGTAAAAGTTTCGGGTTTTGGAAAACTGTATTTAGCGACGAAAGCAAATATGATATTTTTGGATCGAATGGCCGTCGTATGGTTTGGCGGAAACCAAATGAAGAGCTGCATATAAAAAACCTCAAAGCAACTGGTAAACATGGCGGAAATTCGGTGATGGTGTGGAGGTGTATGTCGGCTCAGTATGTATGTATATTTGTCCATTCTTAAAGACAATTTACACTCCAGTGCAGAAAAAATGGGTTTGGCAAGAAACGGGGCTTTTTTTCAGCATGACATCAACCCGAAACAAACGTTCACGATGTTAACATTTCAACACAAAACATTTTCCAACACCCCCTTAAATCCCTAACATAAACCCTTTAGAAAACCTTTGTGCATACCTGGAAGATAGAGTGCGTGAACACAAAATATCGTCAAAAAATAGTCTCAATTAAGTTTTGCGAAGGGAATGGGGGAAATACCACCTGAATTTTGTCGAAAGATGGTAGACTCGATGCCAAAATGCTTGGAATCTGTATCTAAAAGTAGCGGTTATCCTACGAAATACTAGATAGTTTTTACATTAATTTTTATATCATTTTCAGTCATACGCAAAATACCTTTGTGGGCTACCCAACGATGCAAAATACTTTTGCGAGTTACAAATTCTGAATTATCTTCATTATTTTCCTGTGTACATTTAGCTTTTTTGTTTTAATGAAGTTCCCGCGAAGTTATGAGTTGGCCTACTATTGAATTTAATACATAATTTATCAATTAACCTAAAAAAAAGCAAAAATCAAATCGTTTGTTTTATTTTCTTCATATGCAAAATACTTTTGTGAGCCACTGTATATTTGTCCATCCTTAAAAACAATTTACACTCCAGTGTAGAAAAAATGGGTTTGGCAAGAAACGGGTTTTTGTATCAGCATGACAACGACCCAAAACATACGGCTCCTGACGTTAAAATGTGGATACTTTTTCAACACCCCCTCAAAGCCCTGATATAAACCCTATAAAAACCCTTTGGGCATACCTTGAAAATAGAGTACGCGAAAACAAAATTTCATTGAAAAATAGTCTCAAGGAGGTTTTGCAAAGGGAATGGGAAAAAATACCACCTGAATTTTGTCGGAAGATGGTAGACTCGATGCCGAAATGCTTGGAAGCTGTATCTAAAAGTAGCGGTTATCATACGAATTACTAAATAGTTTTTACATTTATTTTTATATCACTTTTAGTCAAATGCAAAATACTTTTGTGAGTTACCCAACGATGCAAAATACTTTTGCGGGTAACAAATTCTGAACTATCTTCATTACTTTCCAGTGTACCTTTAGTTTGTTTTGTGTTAATAAAGTCCCAGCAGAGTTATGAGCTGATATGTTACCAAATTTAATATATAATTTATAAATTAACCTAAAAAAAAACAAAATAAAATCGTTTGTTTTAATTTCTTCATATGTAGAATACTGTTGTGAGCCACTTTACGTACATGTGGATGGTGATACCACAATAAAACACTCGATATAACAAAATCTTTCCCACATGATGATAAAGAATTTCGTGCATATTTTGCAGTGCTACCCTATTTTTTAATAAAATATTTTCCATACTTAAGTATGCATTGTAAAAAGCAAATGTGATCAAAATCTTAAGCTGGCCTTACCTATGAAATTTAAATCTAATATTACAATTTAAGTTCCATACCACACTTAAATTCAGCTGGTTAAAAAAAACCGATGATGAACATATCAAAACATTTTGGTTCGTTCTAAATTAATATAATGAATAATTTTAATACATCTAAGGGTTTTAGTAATATATGTATATATATATAATTTTATGTGCAATTAATTTCTATTATAAGCTTTTCGGTTTCAAATTCAAATGTCAACCGCTGCCAACGCATGAATACAGTAAACAAGTAAAGAACCTTCGCGTTGGCGTTCGCGTTGATTAACAGATGACTATGAATACACACAATTATATACTCGTATACAGTGACAACGCCAACGCCAAAGATAACGCAAGCGAAATCATAGGGTTTTCCCTTTTTTGCGTTGACAATCAACTAATGGTTATAAATGAAATTTAATATGAACGGAGAGTAATTTATTGCATTTTCACTTATTAAACGTAAGTAAACATGTAAATTTAGGAGAACAAACGTTTTCTTACAAAGTTCGGTATCTCGAAAACGGCTTCACTAATATACTTAAAAAAAAAACATATCTTTAACAATATCATTTTTTATAAAAGCATGCTTCATTATACTTATATAACATAAATCATACAAATTAAAGTTTAAAACTTCGTATAAAGTTGGGTGGGCTTTAGTTTAGTGTCCCGATTTCGGGGTTAACGCCACAATATGGGGTAGAGGGCGTTCTAATTAATCACTATATAAAGTTTCAAGGTGGTCAAACTTATAGTTTTTAAGAAATTAAACCAACTTGCATGCACATTTTCTCACAATTTTTAATGCATTATGCACTTAATTTACAATCAAAATTTTGGTATTCCGCCAATCGTTAAACTTACCACTTCTTTGCGTTTTCTGCGTATGATGCTTATAAAAATGTTGGTAAAGAATTTTAAGTTGGTCTCGCGCAATTTAACACCAATGTTAGCTACTTCCAAAACTCTGCCACATTCTCTCTATCCTCCTTCACAAATCGTCTGGCAATGCCCGACTTTTTCTGCATCCTACTTGGAAGGATAAAACTCTGGATTTACTCTTAGAATTAAAGAAAATTCTGGTTTTTTGTAATATTATAAATAAAACCATGACTTACATTTCGAATCTTTAAGTTCGCCTCTCAAATTTAAGTGAAAATGGGCACTCTTTTCGCCTGAAATTAGTGTAGCCAATAGGCGAAAAGTGTATTCGACAGTGACAAATTTCCTGGCGAAATGTATAATAAGGAAAAGCTGAATAACGTTGTTTTTTACACAGTTTAACACAGTCATAATAAAGTTAAATAAAAATTTAATTAATAAAGGTTTTTTGTTAGATTTTGTTGAATATATTACAATACTTTAAGTAGCTGATAAAAGTTTAAAGGTTGTCGAGAGTTGGATTTATAAGGAGGTCCACTGGTTTTGTATTGGTATAGATCTTTCATAATGGTTCAAAAATTTGCATTTTTCTAAAATGTGTGCTATGTTAATTGGGGATCTATTGCGTTTTTGTCTATTAAATGTTGGCTTGTCAAAGGGCTCTGCCCCAATCGTATTCTTGCAAGCTTGATTAGGTCTTTTCTTGTTAGATCTGAGTTTTGGTCGTTTTGGATATTTCGTTTAGGGTTACCTTTTCCGGGTTAATTTTTGTATACCAAATGGAAGTTTTGTCGTATGTAATATTTTTTTTTGAGTGTAAACAGTTTTTTAGTAGTTTTGTATGCTACTGCCTAGGCTGTTGTTGGCCATAATGTTGTTGGTTTCAATTCATCTTTTGCAATTAGATCGGCTAATTCGTTGCCTCTAATTTGTAAGTGGCTTGGTACCCAGCCCAGTTTTATTTTGTTTTAATATTTTATAAGAAAGTTTTTAATGGCGTCTGCATTTAATTTTTTTTTTAAGATATATTTATTAATATTAATGTTGTACAATGAAATTATACATATTAGTTACATTAACAGTTTTATCATCATCCTTTCAACTTCAATATTGTATTAAAGTAGATAATTGAGAGATGTAATTGGTTAACATAGTAATAGTGAAGGAAAATTTTTAATTCTTGTTCAAAAACCTTTCTGAAACTAAATAATAAAACGCTTAAGTCTTACTTATATTACTGTGGAAGAGCTAGATCCTGGATGTGTAAATATTCGTCTGCATAAATGTTCTTAGTTTTTAGACTTTTTATGGCTTCGATAGATGAAAGTGAGTCTGTGGCGATTGCGAATTTACCCCAAAAGTTGTTTCATCATTGTGTACTGCACTCAAACTCACACAATTTTCTGTTTTTGAACCATCTGTGTACATAGATGAACTTAAATTTTTTAAGCCTATTTGTGAGTTCGGTGATGCACTTATAGTAAATTTCTGTGGATGTTTCATTTTTGATTAAGTCGTATAAGGATAGGACCATAGACACGGTGATTGATGGGAGCTGCCAATTGGGAAACTTAGGATACGGTATTTTTATTGTTTATTGAAATACCATAGTGCTTGGCATAGCTAATAATTCTATTTATTACTGACGGGATATTTTTCAGCCTTTTAGTTTTATTTATTTTGGCTGTTAACTTGGATAATGGGAATAGATCATTTGTAATGATTGATTTGCACATTTTTTAAGTGATGAGATGTCGGCTTAAAATTATTGGGGTAAATTTGGCTTCGAAGGTTAAGTTATTTATAGGTGTAGTGCGGTATTGGTCAATTAAAGCCCTTATGGCCGCGTTTAATGGGTATAGTTTTTAATTTTTTTAATACTGATTTTGGAGAGTATCCAAAAAGGTAAGCACCATAGTTAATTTTCGAAACTATTAGGGCCTTGACTGCAGAGAGCAGCGAAGCTGGGTTACAGTTGTGCTTTCGGTTTGAGAGAAAATGTCTTTAATAATATTAAGTTGAATATTTAATGAAGCTAACCAATTTTGTATGTGTGCGTTCCATTATATCTTTAATTGGATCTTAAGGTTTTCTACAGTGTTTACTCCATATTATTCGAAAATATTTCCATGTGGCATTTATGTTTTCTGCAAACGTGCATATGTTTGCAATTTTCTACTGAGAAATCTGCGCCTGAATAGTCACACCATCCTATGATAACATTGTGAATGCTATTTAGGTTTAGTTTTACTGGTTACAGCCTTGCTTTTTGATACAGTGCATCGTTGGAACACATTTAAGTCCACAGAATCGGCGAGTCGTTGACCACACTTGATCAGCGGGGCTCCTAGGATTAATATTCGAGGGGAGTTCATTCATTGCCTTAGATTTTGCAGACTTAAGTTCTCTCTTAAAAATTGTATTCGGTTTTTTGTATTTTATAATATATTTCATAAAAGCACATTGCAATATCGGTTCCTTTCCAGTCATAACATAATAAAAACAAAAAAAAGTTGCTTTACTGAACTACAACTGGGATTAATATTAAGGAAGAACACTCTTACTATGCAATATACATATATAATAATTAATATCTTTAAATACGCTAAAGTGGCTTTTATTAAAAATTACGAATATTATAACACATTAAAAAAATGTGTGAAGTAAATTATTATATAGCTTTTTTCTTTTTTAAAACAATATAATTGTGTTTATACATTTTTATTCGATTTTATGTTTTCTAAAGTAGTAATAATCGCTATATGTACATTTTTTCATGATAAATACAGTGGTCGTCGAATATAACGAACTTTCGTAATAACGAAATTTCGGTTTAATAAGCCAAGGGAAGTTTATTCATTTTATAATTTATATATAATTTGCTATCGGCCAACGTTCGAACGTAGGAAGCAGGGAAAGAAGCACGCCCACGCTACACACTCAGCTACGGCGGCCGTATGGTGGTATTATATATAGGTAAAAAAACACTATATTCAAAGCACTTTACGACTTTACGAATTATTCGCACAAAATAAAATGCGTAATCTTTATGTATATTAGGCGATCAAAATATTCGGAAAGTCGCAGCTAGAAGTCGCCGTGAGATTTTTAGATGCTTGCTTCAATGTCAGATCTCAGCTGATTATGTCGATCTCAGATATCAGCTGGCTTAGCTCGGCCTCTTTCCGGTGAACATACAGGAAAAAGAAGAGGTGCTCTGGGGAGCTGGAGACAAATCCAATAAAATAAACTACATCTATAAAAAAACCCAACACTAACAAATAAACCAAATGGAAAAAAAATGGAAGTGGGCGTGAAAACTATGCTACCAAACTCTACCACCTCTCTTATAACGTAAATTTCCAAAAATCATAAAACCACGATTAAAGAGAATTTGCTCAAATTTCCTATGAATGAGATTTCATAAGCAAATACACGGAATCAAAAATTTGGGTAATAGGCGTGGCACCGCTCTCTTTCGAGCAAATACGTATATCTCAAAAACTATGCTAGCAAACTCCACCGAATTCGGTGTACACATTGCATTAAAACTCACTAAGCAAAAATTCGAAAATTTTAAAAATCGTACAAGAACCATGCCCATCTTTTATATAACGGTGAAATACAAAAATTTAATAATTTTGTTTATTTTTTATTTATTAACTATACAGGGTAATTTGCTCAAATTTGATAGACAAGATTGGGGTTGAGAATGAAATACACGAAATCTTGAATGTTGGAAATGGCCATGGTAGCGCCCTCCTTGAGCAAATAGGTATGTCTCCGAAACTTTTTTGTCAAATTCTGCCTCATTACGCGCACTTTGTATTTCTAGACAGAAAGCACAATTTTGAAAAATATTGAAATCAGACTAAAGGCATGCTTACCTCTCATATAACGGGAATTTACAACGAATCAAAATATATACTATTTTACCAAATCATGTCGCGAATTCCTTCAAATTTGGTGAAAAAAACTTAATTAGGGAGATAAATAATTAAAAAATTAAAATTTGAAAAAAAGAGCGTTGTATGTTAAAATCATACTAATTTCCTTTTGTTTTTATTCAAATCAATAAATGTCGTTTAAGTTTTTAAAATGATATTATAAAATACGTCTCGCTTTGATGCGACAATAAACACATATTTTTTTGATATTGAACAATGCTTTAGGGCTTAAAATATTCTTTATACCTTATTCTAAACGAAATATGTATATGGCGAATATCATACACGCCAAATAACTGGAAAGGTATGTTGAATAGTATTTTCGCCCTAAATGGGGGGTGCGAGTCCGCCTTTATACCAAATAATGTACGTCTGCACAAATAGTTCAGAAGTTATAAGGAATTAGGCATTTTTATAGTTTTTATTGTGATACCGCCTATTTTTGCCAAAACGATACACAGTTTGATCTATAAGGCATATGTATTAATAAAATTAATATACTTCAGTCATGAGCCATAACAATTGGTGGCAAATGCATACTCATATCAATTCAAAAAACTACTAATGGCTCTATTCTGCATGTTACCGAACATGTTGTTACCGGTAATGTTATTGCCGAAAGTTGTAACAAAATATGTATATCGGTAATAAATTTGCACAAAATTCAAAAAGGGTGTAAAAGTTGCCAAAGCCTTTTGTAAATGATAACGACAGTTTTGGTTTTGCTTTGTGTCTTTCGCACACATACACAATTTCATAATATTGTTTTTGCAAGTGTTTGATATTATACTATGGAGAATTATGACGACTTAGTGGGGAAAATTGCTACTGGAGTTTATAAACTAGCGAAAAACGGAATATGATTGATATCCTTTGAATGTTGTTGATATATTTGGAGCTTACATCATATAGCTAGATATAGCTACATACATACATATTTTACCGAGCTAAAAATTCAGAGATATACAGTTTCGTGCCGAAGGGCAGATACTCGTATGTGAGAAGCAAAACAAATAACAAGAAAGCTAAGCTAAAAATACCCAAGTGACTTCAGCCATTCCACTGCACTATTGGTGTTTCTTGATGTGCATAGTCATTTTGGTTTAACGATATGCATCTATTCGCTCAATGAGCGAATTGAGCACTAAACCGGTTTGTATCAAGATAAATTTACTCATACTCAATACCGACCACCCTGTTAAGCACATAGTGCCGAAAAGTCACACTTAATAGCGGTATGGTTGGAGATAGGAATAGTGAGAAAAACAAACAATTTTCACACGGTTAGCGTAGCCAAGTGGTTGCGTGCTCGCCTAGCAATCCCGTGTACCATGGTTCAAAGCCAGGTAAAGTCTAGAAAGAAAGAAGTCTGATGAGGAAATGTGGTGATCTCCGAAATAGCAGCTATCACTTCTACCACTTTGAAAAATTGCTGTTTTCTCATATTATTCCTAATACAAACTTAGCCACAAGCTCTATAAATTATACAGACGATTCATAAAAAATAAGGTCAAAAAATCAAAATTATAAAAGGATGAGCAAACCTAAAAAAACAAAATTACAGTTCGAACGAAAAACTGATAGATTTGTAAAAACAAACAATACCGACCACCTTGTTAAGCACAGAGTGCCGAAAAGTCACGCTTAATAGCGGTATGGTTGGAGATAGGAATAGTGAGAAAAACAAACAATTTTCACACGGTTACCGTGGCTGAGTGGTTGCGTGCTCGTCTAGCAATTCCGTGTACCATGGTTCAAAGCAAGGTAAAGTCTAGAAAGAAAGAAGTCTGATGAGGAGTTGTGGTGATCTCCGAAATAGCAGCTATCACTTCTACCACATTGAAAAATTTTTGTTTTCTCATATTATTCTTAATACAAACCTGGCCACAAGCTCTATAAATTATACAGACGATTCATAAAAAATAAGGCCAAAACATCTAAATTATAAAAGGATGAGCAAACCTAAAAAAAGCAAAACTACAGTTCGAACGAAAAACTGATAGATTTGTAAAAACAAACAATACCGACCACCCTGTTAAGCACAGAGTGCCGAAAAGTCACACTTAATAGCGGTATGGTTGGAGATAGGAATAGTGAGAAAAACAAACAATTTTCACACGGTTAGCGTGGCTGTGTGGTAAAGTCTAGAAAGAAAGAAGTCTGATGGGGAGATGTGGTGATCTCCGAAATAGTATCACGTCTACCACTTTGAAAAATTTTTGTTTTCTCATATTATTCCTAATACAAACCTGTCCACAAGCTCTATAAATTATACAGATTACTCATTGTTCGTTATCTTGTTATGTGTGTCGTGTGCATGTGCGTATGAGCAAGAATGATAGAATACCAGATTAGGAATAGGGAGAAGAAAAGAAAGACGATAACTGCATTTGGGCATTTTATTTTCGCTGTAACTGCTGCAATACAAAGCTCGGCACCTCACATTTTTTATTCCGTGTTTAACTTAATGTAAAAATCACTCAAAACTCAGAAATATCAACTTTTCAAGAAACATTTGTAGCGCCAAGTCTTTAAACGAGGCAAGTACAAAGTAACGGAGATGCTTTTGTCATTTCTCTGCATCGTGGCGTATAAGTGGATGGTTTATTTTTACTTATATCCACGTGTCCGCTATTGGAAAAAATTTTCTCTAATTTTTGATGTTACTGCCCCGGGACCCACCGCATGAAGCGCGCACACGCCACACACTCGGCTACGGTGCGGCTTGATTGGAGGTTCGGCTACATCATCTTCTATGTTTTCTGAGCCACTACCATTGAGCAGCGCGAAAAAATGCTTCCTACACAGTGTACAGTGAGTGTGCTCTGGATGTCGGCCATCAGGTCGCCGTTTACATTCTTACAGGATATTGCTCCCGGTCTTGTAACCTTCTGTAAGCGAGTGCGAATCTTGGCTGCGACAAGAGGATGATCCGAGTCGATGTTAGCTCCTCGAATAGTACGCACGTATAAGACACTAGAAGCATGTCCTCCGTCTACCATAACCTACTCAAGTTGATTTCATATTTTTCCATCAGGAGATAGCCATGTAGTTCGACTTATCTTTTTATGCTTGAACCTGGTACTACATCCTACCATGCTTCGGGCCCGGGCAGAATCGATCAGCCTCAGTCCGTTAGAGGATGTTTTGTAGTGTAGGCTGAATTTACCGACTGTGGGACCAAAAATTCCTCCCCTTCCTACCTTGGCATTAAAATCGCCTAGCACGAGTTTTATATCGACATGGGGATAGCGTTCATACGCGCGCACAAGGTCCGGTGCTCTTCATTCCTTGCCTCGTCCGTCGCATTTTTTAGATGGCGGTGATGCCAGCTTTTGCCTTAACGAGGACGTTCACCTGCCGGGCAGAGGCACCTTCGCAATTAACGGTCGGGACATTCCAGGTACATGCCCTTATATAATAGTCCTGTAAATGTTTGCCGTTGTCGTCATCAGAAAAGGGGGTCTCATCCGCGGATTTTTGTTGAAATTTTTCATTTCAGTGGGGGTAGCAAGCCTAGCGCACATCCAGATTCTGGGGCGTTTTTAATTTAGGACACATTTATAAAGCGAGCCGCTTGCTCCAAGGCAGACGCCCGATCGCAGCCACACCTACTGATGAACAGACCCTGCAAAACCCTGGCGAGCCCTTAAACCCTTGCAGAAGAATCGTTCGAGCTACTCACTGGTGAATGGCGATGAGAGACTTTTCCCACATGTGTGGACTTCTGCACACGGCTCCATCCGCCATGTACGTATCTCTTTTCGATACATTCTGTGAATTAATAGCTTATTCCTTGACTCAGCACTTCTGAATGGAAAGTGTCAGAGATGACAAAACAGTTTTGCATGAAATATAAATAACCCGGTTGGTTTTTTACTATTAACTTTTATTTCCTTTGCCGGAGCAAAGGTAGCCAAATTCGACAAGTGAGTTTCTAAGACTAACTGTTGCGGTGACTGCACCTGAATACCTAACTTCCCTGACCTACAGTTATTGCATGCGGAATTGATGTGCTGAATCAGCGTCTGCCGTATGTTGGTAATATCGGGTGGAGTCTGCTGCTTGAACGTTGAGTGGATTGATGTGCTGAATCTACGTCTACCGTATGTTGGTGATATCGGATTGAATTTGCTGTTTAAACGTTGAGCTGTCAAATATGCTGTTGAGCAACAAATAAAGTTAAATAAAGTCATTATTGTTGTTGTTGCCGCTTTTGTCGGCTACCGTGAGAACCGCAACGGATACAATTGTTACTGGATCTTACTCACATGTGATAACCACTCCCTCACTTGAAGTGAAGCCGTCCTCGGCATCTTTTACGACTTTGGTCAACCTTACTTTGCTATTGCGATGCTTTATGGAGATGATGAACGCGTGTTGATCAGTCCCTGTAAATTAGATATGTGCTTCAGATTCCTTATGTTCATTCTCTGCAGGTAACGAAGTGATAGTAGGGATATGTGATCAGTAAAATTTATATTCTGAGCGGGTGCAGCTTCTGGGCGTGAACGGACTATTTTATTCCAGTTGCTATAAATGGTGCCATTAATAGTCACCTTGCCCTCGAAGGTTACTAAAAAGGTCCTTTTAGTTAATTCTGTGAAGTTTCCGTCGAATACTGATGCGGGTTGATTATTTATTACCACAATGCCATTATTAATTTCCTTTGCGATGGAAACGTGATCAGCTGGTTTTTTTAGAAGTTCCGTTGCGCAAGGGCTTTCCTCCAAAGGTTGGCAAACACTTGCCATTATGGTTTATTTGCAATTGTAGACTGGGAGATATTTTCTGTTACATTCGGCTACAGCATCAGTCTCCAAAGAAAGTATCTTGTCGTCGTGTACCACAGGCAATAATTTTACATAGTTACAAACACTAGCTATTTTTGGAAATTTTATAATGAAATAAATGCATTGCATGTCTTGAAGTATTTTAATTTTAGAGATTTGCAATGGATCGCTTATACTAACATTGGCAGAGTGTTCAGCTGTTAAAATATCATTAATTTCTACGTCACTTAACAATATTGGGTTAATCACATTTATTTTTCCTAACGTGACGGATGTTATAATGGTCTCTAACTCCATTATTATTGCCCTATTTCTAACGGAAGCTAAAGAAAATAAATTGACGTATCTATATGAGTCTGTTTAGCAGTTATCAATAGTTCGTTAACAGTTTTGGTCAACTCATTTATTCTTTTCTGCAATTTGGAATTAATTGATATTTGTTGTCCATGATATTCTATCAAGGCTCCTGTTTTGGTCTTTATTTCCAGGAGGTCATCAAAATCCGGTGTACCTGCTACGTCTGTCTAGTAGAAGCGTGATCGCCATAACTTGGAAACTATTTGTCCGATTCGTTTCAAATAAACAACATTTTACACGTTTATAATATTTATTGTACGCAATACTTTTAATAACATGTATAGTCACCGCCATTCGCTATTATGGCCTCACACCTTCGACTCATACTTTGCACTAAGTTCTGAGCAAGTTGCCGAGGCAATCGTTTCCAAATCAGCCGAATTTGTCTTGACAACTGTTTTGCTGTCCATATCGTTTTTCCTCTGAGTTCCTGCTTTACTATTGCCCACACATTTTCTATCGGATTGGCATCAGGCGACTGTGAAGGCCAATCTAACACCTCAACACCATTTTGCTGTTTCCACTCTGCACACATTCGACTGCGATGTTTGGGGTCATTGTCTTCTTGCAAAATCTTCTCCCGAACATCTTCGCAGCTGATGGTAAATTTTGTTCATCAAAACCGCATTCAAGTTGCTGGTAAACACGAAAAGGCGTCCAAATCCTTTTTCTGAGAAACATCCCCAAACATGGGCCTTCACTAGGTGTTTAACAGTTCGTTGGAGCAATCGATTGTTAGCGGCACACCAAGATCGATTTATGTTACTATTTGCCCAAAATGAAGATTCATCCGTGAATATTACATTATTCCAATTCCGTTCTGAATTGGCGCAGGCCCAGGCGAGTCTTTTTTCAACGTGTGATAATGAGAGCAACGGTTTTTTAAGAGAGCTGCGGTATTTGACGTCGTTAGCGCCTAAACGTTTTCGAATCGTCTCTACCGATATCTGAACAACACTTTTCTCTACAACTTCTTTAGCTTTACGCAACGATAAGCCCGGCTTCGTCGCAAACAGTGACAGTTTTTGCAATGCGTACTACAAAAATGATGTCGCTACCAAAGTGCATTCAAATTATTTTGATAACGGCACTCTATGTGCAAATTTTGCCGATCACACTTCTACTATATAGACTGTATATATTTTAATGCCGTCCCCAATACATTAATACTACGAGACTGTCGGTGATGCAGCCTTACCACATCCAATAGCAGGGTTATGTGTTCCGCGTCATTTGTTAAAAGTCGTTTTATGTGCGTTTGTGGAAATTGCTCTAGAACTCCGTTCGTATCGTCGACTATTGCCTCATAATTGGACAGGTTAGTTTTATGTAATAGGACTTCGTACTGCTCATGTATGGCTGCTTTACAAGTCGTTATAGGAATGTAATAGGAACTAGTATAATTAAGTATTTTTGCGTCAGCCGAAAGGTCTATCAAGATGAAAGTTCTGTAATTAAAAGGAAAGGTATCAGTATTTTAAATTATTTTTGTGGACTTTCCAGCCGCCGATCAGAACGGTAGAACCAAGGCCCTTTTGGACTAGCTTCTCAATATAGAGCCTTGAGAATTTCTTTCCTATTCTCTTATTTGTTTTGACAAAAACTTTTTCGTCTGGCTTATAACCTCGTGACTTCTTCCCTATATTGTGTCTTTTTAAGTCAGTTTTTTGAGTCCATAGGAGTCTATCTCTTATTTCGTCCTTTAGCTCCCCTGGAATAAAATGAATTATGCCTATCGGTTTTCTGTTAGTCACGGAGTGAACTGTATGGTTGTATTTTGATGTTGGAAGAAGGACTAACTTAGTTGTATCTGAAACGCTCCCTTCGAGCTTTTGGCAACGAGCAATTTCTGTTAGGGTGCTGTGGAGTCTCTCCACTTGGCCGTTGGTAGTGCTGTAAGCAGGAGGCGATGAGTAAATTTCTACCCCGAAGTGATTTTTAAGTATAGCCCAAATCGTCTCCGAATTCAGAGATCGTTCATTGTCGCAAACCAGGAATTTCGTATCTCTATAAAAATTAAGGAGTTCGTAGATGGATTCTTTTATGTCGACTATAGTCCTAGACTGTATTGGAAATTCAACCGCAAATTTTGAAAATTTGTCAATGAGTTTTATCTGCAGAATAGATATCGACGTGGAGGACCTCCCCTGGGTACGAAGGTACAGGAATTTCCCCTATTCCACGATTTGGGAGATGTCTCTGATACTTGGCCTCGTGACACATTTTGCAACCTGAAATCATTTGTTGCATGTTTTCGCGTAACGACCGGTGAGCTCTATTATGCTCTGTTTGTAAGATTTCCCTCTGATCATCATAGGTAAGTCGCACATTAGACCATTAACAACATTTGTATTAATGCACTGCTTCATGGCGTTTAGCAGTTCGTCAATGTTACTGAAAATTATATGATGTCGCATTCTTGACTTAAAAATTATGCGATATGGCAAATGTAAGAGGTTGGTGGTCAGTGAAGATTTTGAGGCTCCTCACACCATATAAGTAATTACGGAGTTTCTGTAGAGCCCAAGCTATTGCTAACAACTCTATTTCGTTGGTGGCATAGTTTTCTTCAGTAGGGGAAAGGGTCCTCGATATCATTGTGATAGTCCGTCCGATTTGTGACAGGACGGCACCTATACCATAAGATGAGGCATCAGTAGTCAGTTCGAATGGCTTGTCATAGTCGGGATAGGGAAGCAATACATCTTCAGATGCGAGAATTTGCTCTACTCTATTGAACGCGTTAAGCGCTTCCTCATTCAGGTTTATTTCAATTTTCTTTGACTGGTTAGCATTAATGTTGCCATTTTCGCCGCGTAAATATTTTGTTAGTGGTTTGGCAATTGTGGCGAAATCTCCTACAAACTGCCGGTAATAACTTGCAAGCCCTAGGAATGAGCGAAGAGCTCGCAATGTTTTTGGGGTCCCAAAATCAAATATGTCTTTAACCTTTTCGGGGCACGTTTGATTCCATCTTTAGATACCGTAAACCCAAGAAATTCAACATTTTGTTGAAAAAATTTGGATTTTTCGGCAGACATCCTCATGTTAGCATTAAACAGTTTCGTTAAAATTCAGTCAATATCCCTGCTATGATCTTCCACTGTCATAGAGAATATAATGACATCATCGATTTAGACATGACAACCTCTATCTATTTCCTCCCTAAAAATGTTATCAATAGCCCTTTGAAAAATGCTGGGTGCGTTTTTTAGACCGAAAGGAAGATTACAAAATTCGTATTAACCGTTGTTTACCGAAAATGCTTCCTTTTCACGGTCTTTTTCGGCTAATTCAATCTGGTGGAAGCCCAATTTCAAGTCAATTGTTGAGAAAAAGGTAAAGCTTCATATATTCGACAGGATTACAGAAGTATCAGGGATTGGATACTTATCGCAGATGGTTTTGCTATTGAGCTTCCTGAAATCTATTACATCCTGGTATAGCCTTTCTTATCCACCACCCAAATTGGGTTATTGTAAGGTGAACGGGAAGGTCTTACAATTCCGTCACGTAGTAAGTTTGAAATTTTCCTGTTGACGAATTCGGTCACTGCCATGGGGTATGGATAGCTTTTCGAATATACCGGAAGGTCGTCCGTAGTTCTGATTGTTGCAACGATATTCGTGTTGTATGGTAGAGCCTCGTCTGGATCGGCAAACCCTCTAGAATATCGCTTTAAGATTGGTGCAGTGTGCTCTAATTCTACTGGACTCACGTCCAACTCGGTTAATTTACTAATGTCTGGGCTGCGGTGATACGAGAACTTATCCTGACCTCCATCGCATCTCAGTATTCCCTCTATCGTTCACTTAACGCGGCCCCACGTTGGGCGCCAATTAATTTAACTCGGTTGGTTTTTTACTAATAACTTTTATTTCCTTTGCCGGAGCAAAGGCAGCCAAATTTGGCAAATGAGTTTCTACGACTAACTGTTGCGGTGACTGCACCTGAATACCTAACTGCCCTGACCTACAGTTATTGCATGCGGAACTGATGTGCTGAATCAGCGTCTGCCGCATGTTGGTGATATCGGGTTGAGTCTGCTGCTTGAACGTTGAGTATATTAATGTGCTGAATCTACTTACGTATGCCGTATGTTGGTGATATCGGATTGAATTTTCTGTTTAAACGTTGAGTGGTCTAATATGCTGTTGAGCAACAAATAAAGTTAAATAAAGTCATTATTGTTGTTGTTGCCGCTTTTGTCGGCTACCGTGAGAACCGCAACTGATGCAATTTTTACTGAATGTTACTCACATGTGATAACTTATATGTCAAAGCTGACTCACTGAATTTATAGTCTGCACTGATCCTAGATGGCAAAAACATAAAATGTAATAAAAATATCCACGCATGTCGCAGAATCCGATTTGGAATTGGTTTTTGTCGAAAATGTAAACTGATATCGGTTTCATTTAGTGCCCCGAAACTCTATCGGAATTAACTTTTTTTGAACATGACAAAACGGATATTCGAATCTGCTGTTCCTTTGATGTGTTGAAAGTTACGCTTATTTGTAAACGATTGAGAATTTTTATAATTTGTCAATTGTTTTGCCAATAAAAAAGCAAATAAGATGAATGCATTATAAATATATTAAAGTTTACGAGAGAAATCCTTATTTTTTATTTGAATGAAAAATAAAGAACAATGAATTCGAAATGACATAGCAAATGCTCTTTAAACATATTTTTCGTCTATTTATTGGTATACTAGCTGGCAACGGCTGTGCGAGGCTTCGCCACGCGCTTTCTGTTTATGTATATGTATAAGAAATTACTTACTATTAGTTACTTTGGTTCTGAAATAGTTTGATTTTGCATTTACTTTAATTCCTTAATATACAAACTCATAAAAATAACAATTTTATGTTGCATACAATTGCAATTAAAACTTTTTTTGGACAAACATCAAAAAATTTCATTGTATACAATATTATGCGTACCTCCCTCTGCAAGGACAAAAAGGTTTATTTTCGATGTAACACGTGATAGGGCTACGTACAGTTGTCCGTGTGAAAAACATGGCTTACTCAAATCCACTCCGGTTAGATTAAATGTTTGCCCCTGTGCCTTGTTTATGGTCATTCCAAAACAAACCCCTTCCCGGAAACTGAAGTCTTTTAAATCTAAATGGCAAATCTGTAGGTATCATCGGAATTCTAGGTATTAAAGTAGAAAACTCAAATGAGCAAACTCAACACGTATGAATAAACTCATTCAGTTTGAATATGTGTGCAGCCAGCAGCGCTGCCTCTGCACTGCTGATGTATATTCATAAACACATAGACAAAACTAATTTTTGTATTGAAGAAAATGCGCAACACCGTAAGCAAAACAATAAAAAACTTTTAAACATTCAGCTGTAGTTTCTAGTTTCTTGTATGATGACAAAACATCTGAAAAACAAACATATCTAACAGTGTGGATCAAAGTTATCATTTCGCCTTGCATCGGTTTATCAACGAACTCAACAGCACAGCTCTCTGCGCATAGCCGAACGAAGTAGTAACAAAGAGCAGTTGATTTACTACTCACACAACTACACATCTTCCCGCTACGACACTGATTTTACATTCGGTTGTAGCAATGCTGTACTTAGTGTACAATTTTTTAAAACTTTACACTTAAATATTTCAGAAATGAATAGGCTAATTTTTAATTTAAGTAGCTATCATTGTAGTGCTAACTGCAAGCATTAATTTAAAAAAAGTTGCATCCCAATCCGTTCCGTAGTGCCCGATATTAGCTCTTTCCAAAATTTTAGACTTTGTTTTATAATATGTATAGATGTTAGGCACACAATATACATAAAATATGTATACTTGTATACCTGTATCCATCCAAATAATTAATAAAAACCACGTATGTAAGTCTAGTTAATTTATAAAAATTAAACAAATTAAAAAAAGTGTCATAAACACTTCTAACTTTTCAATCATGAAGCTGAGAACGGATTCCGCGACATAGCTGATTAATATTAATGCCGAAAATTAGTCCCATTTGTGTGGCTATTCCTGGAAAATTTTACGCGTCTCTTGAAACTTGCTATTGGTGGAAGTGGAAGACTTATTTAAAGTAATCGGCAGCCATACCTTCGGGTTTCTCAAATTGAAACTGGTGCCCAATATTATACAACTCAATAAGGTTTAGGAAGTTTAAGTTCATAAAATGAAAAATATAATATAGATTTAATTGCATTTACATTTTCTTGGTACCAACTACTTTTGATAAACAAGAAAAAACCACTCTGGCAAAGCAGCTAACGAATACCACCTGATGTACTAGCCGCCGGAATTACGGGCCAACTCGCCCAAAGTAAAACACAAGTTCTAAGGTTACACAATATTTATTCAATTAAAACTATAGTACACTGTTTGTCATCATATTGACTCTAGACTGCAGCCAGTCCCGAACTCGACTGCCTGATCGTTGTGGCAGTCGCTTACTTTACATCTTTTTTCTCTGGCAGCGGCGTAATGGTTGTATAACTTGTTTTCAACCCGTTGTCTGAGACCGGTCATGGCATTGACTTCCCACGGGTGCATTATTGAATGCAAGTGGAAATGTCGCCCGTTGCATTATGTGTTGAAATTGAAATGTGCTGACACTGCGGCACGTGTAACGAACAGCCGTGGGAATGTCGCAGCTACTGCGACAGGTGCGTGTTAACTTGTATGTGTTTTTTTTTTAGTTTTCATGAAAGGAGAACACATCGAAAGCCTATTCTCCGTAGAGTGGAACTTGAATCCGAACTAAAATTTCTTGTCTGTCCGCTACACAGTATATCCCTCCGGTATTACTGTCAGATATTTTGTCGTAAGCTGCACCAGCTTTGCACCATCCCAGTATGCCATTAACCTACCCTCACCTACGGCCCCTTATGTGCGAACTGTACTGAGTGTTCTCTCAAATTTAAGTTGGGAGACAGGGTTGTGCGCACATATTTTTGACCAGGGTCTGGCACATCTCAACGCTGCTTGAATATCAAGCTTATTCAGATAAGAGCAGTGGCCAAAGTTGCTCCTTATCTAGATCTAACTGAACTTAATCTTTCTTGTTTTCGCAGTTTAGCAATTTTATGCTGCTGCGACGGTGCCTAAGGCTGCCCAGTTGGTTGTGTTTTCCATAATTTTTAGCACTAAGTTCTGCACCGTGGTATCTTCGCCGAAAGATTCGCGTATAACTTTTCTCTCTGCGTTGAAACATGGACAGTTAATCAGTACAAGCTTCACGTCTTCTGGGAAACTGGAACCGCAATTATCGCAATGGCCGTATTTTTCATTGTTAAAGCACCGCAAGTTGTATCTGAAACAGTCATGCCCGATTAGTAGTGGGATGATATGGAAGTCAACCACTCTATGGCTCAATATTAGCGATGGACCGATGTGTCCAACGACCATTTAGAGCAGTGACCCATCGTGTTCAATACTGTGAAGCAGCCATGAGCTAACAACGAGGCTTCGCTTGGCAGTAAATCAATGGAGCGCAGCCACCACAAGAGTTGCATCTTCTAAAACCGTCCAAAAAGCTGAGTAAACTCTTAGTGCACAGAGTATTTATATTGACTTGATGCCACGACTGTAAGAAGCTACTTTAAGAGCATCCGCCCAAACTTTTGACCCGCAGATGACCACTGATTTTAGTACGCTAGCCAGAAGTTAACTACTCTTCTTCTTGGATTCCTTCGCATTCACCATTATCCCGGTGAGCGCTCAGTTTGTTTTGGGCGCCTTCTCGCAAATATATTGGACGTACTCTTTGAACTTTAATCTGGCTTCGACTTTAATGCTTAGATATATAACAGAGGGCTTCGAGTATGTCGAACATCTGTTGATGCGGATTTTTGCCTTCCCTCTTATTTTACAGACCCGTGGATCCCATCAAAACTCTAGAGCGCTTCGAGATCTCTGGAATGATGAGGGTGGTCATCGACATGTTGAAAAGTCTCGTAAGGTATGCTACTCTTTTCGGCCCAAATTTTTCAGCATCAAAATGCTTAGTCCATCAGGAGCAATGGCCTTCCTGATGGCTTCCGCAACCTCGCAACAGGTGAAGGCAAGAGGCACGCTAGGTTTTGGCAATTTGCGTAGCCTTCTGGACACCTTCCGTTTAGTTCTATCCACCGAAGGATGCAGTATAAACTGTCTGCTGAAAAAGCTCGCGCTCGATCATCACGCTTCGCCGGGTTGGACAAGGACCTCACGGTGGTCCAAAGCTTGCCCACACCTGCCGCGAAGTTGCAGGACATCAGGTGCTCCTTCCACTTGTTCCGCTTGTGTTCGTCTACCAAGGACCGAATCTCCACGTTTCAATCCCTGATGCGGGGATTTTGGGGATCGGACAGGTGAAGGTGGTCACGTTCGTTGGCTGGTGTTTCCGCTTCCGCTGGGAAATTCGGACGAATTTCCGGTATTTTTCCAGCGGGAACGAAGCGGGCCGTAGCGGTCGTGACAACCCTGCGGAACTGTCGTTCGCCAGAGCGAACATCTGTTGGTGTGGGTAGGGCACCGAAGGTACTCTCAGTGAGTTCCGCGAATCCAGACCAATCAGTTTTTTTAAAGTTGATAAAAGTCTTTCGATCCGCGGAGACAAAGTCGACAGGTCTGCCTGTCAATTGTGGTGACTATGGGTCTGATGCAAGCGATAGCATAGGTCGCCACGTTATGCTATTTATCAAACCTGTACTAGCTATTGTTATGTCAGGCGAGCTGCTGCAACTACCCCTAATCCTGGTGGGGGCGTCGTCATTCATTGTGCAGAATGTCGAATCGTCTATCTGCTCCGCCAATTCATTTCCCCTATGATCTGCTGGCAGGCTTGAATGCCAAATGCGCATTAAAGTCACCTTATACTAAACGGTTTTCACCTCTGCGGAGCGCACCTATGCCAGAGTATATCTTGTCGGGCAGCATATTTCGAGCTCGACATTGCCTGACCGGATAGCTATGCCCTGACATTCAAGCATAGTATCCCTGCGGCTAATGTCTTCTTCGATAAGAAGATATTGCACTGTGTTGTGTGTGATGAATGCTTAGCCACCTCCATTATCACGCTCGCGCTCCTTACGATGCACATTGTATCCGTTGAATTGCTGCGCAGTTTCGTCTCGTGGATAGCAGCTATCAACAGACCATGTCTTCTCATAAAGTCGGTTATCTCCTCGATCTTGCTCTGGAGTCCATTGCAGTTAATATGCAGGAGCTTAATCCACCCAGGATGAGTCGCTTGCCGCTGTGCAGGTTGCTGCCTGGTGGAGATTGGGGCAGCGCCGGAGGAGGCGTATGCGGCTGCAGAGCTCTGCAACATGGGGCAAGTCACCTGTCCACTCAGTTGTGGTGCGCAGACCAGAACACGTTCGAAAGTGACACCAGCCTTGGCACAAATTGCACCTAGCTGATGCCACATTCCGGCGTATTCTGGCCTGACACACGGCACAGACAGTGTAGGGCACCAGGAGCTGCTGGGTAGCCCTAATACTTCGGTGGGAGCGGGCTGGGGTTGGATGGGTTGAGAGAGATGAGGAGTGTGCGTGTTGCTGCTTGCTCCTTGGAGCCGTGGGGGGCCCGTGGGTATAAATATACTAAAATGTATGAAAGTTTGCCAAATTAGAGCATTTCTTCAGGCACTTGAGGCGTTTTAAAGTTTCGAATAGCGCAAAACTCTATTGGACAGCGATGCAGGTATGCTCAATGATTTAAACGAATCGCACAAAGTATCACAAATTTTTAATAACTAGTTTCGTCAATACCCAAAAAAGGAAAGCCTAATGATATGTGGTTTCAGTAAACTCATAGTTATGTTTTTTAATTTTTATTCCGTGAAAAGAACGAAAAGTTTTCCAAAGTTCGTTGCTTACATTTTTCTTATGAAGAGATATAAACGGACATACTTGGAGTTTGCAGACTAACATCTGGTTGCATTGGCAGCATTTAAAGCTACCATTTGGCCACCAAAGCTTTCAAAGTAAATTAAAACGAAACAAAGTCAGCAAGGTGAGGAAACCAGACCTGTATATACCAGTACCTTAATCCGTTTGACGCTGGATGGAATGGTGCTGTTGTTGTTTTGGATATCTAGTGTAATTTACAAAATTTCTGTAAAGCATCTAACGTCAGCTGAGGCTAAGGCGTAATAAATAGATACTAGCATTAGAGAAAACAACAGTGGTGGATATTTTTCTGCTGCTGGTGGCCCATAAAACGTCAAAAACTCTCTGTAAAAAGTGAATTAAGAAGGAGACAATTGTATGTGCCTTTGTCTATTTGAGCGGCCTCAGGTGATGCCCATTATCGCTAACTAGGAAGTTAGGGCAACCAACTATAATTATTAGAATGGACAACACATCACATTTGCTTTCCTCGTTGATCAACAAGGTTGGGCTCTCTCTTTTCATTCAATCGTTTACGCACTTAGAACTGTGAATACACATCGATACAAATAAGCCACTTTTTATCGAAAAATCGAGCGGGCGTCTGACTTGGAGCAAGCGGCTCGCTATATAAATGTGCCATAAATCAAGAAATCCCCAGAATCTGGTTGTGCGCTGGGCTTGGTACCCGCCGCGCAAAAACACCTTCCTGTCGGCTGAAAAAGCTCGCGCTCGATCATCACGCTTCGCCGGGTTGGACAAGGACCTCACGGTGGTCCAAAGCTTGCCCACACCTGCCGCGAAGTTGCAGGACTTCAGGTGCTCCTTCCACTTGTTCCGCTTGTGTTCGTCTACCAAGGACCGAATCTCCACGTTTCAATCACTGATGCGGGGATTTTGGGGATCGGAAAGGCGAAGGTGGTCACGTTCGTTGGCTGGTGTTTCCGCTTCCGCTGGGAAATTCGGACGAATTTCCGGTATTCTTCCAGCGGGAACGAAGCGGGCCGTAGCGGTCGTGACAACCCTGCGGAACTGTCGTTCGCCAGAGCGAACATCTGTTGGTGTGGGTAGGGCACCGAAGGTACTCTCAGTGAGTTCCGCGAATCCAGACCAATCAGTTTTTTTAAAGTTGATAAAAGTCTTTCGATCCGCGGAGACAAAGTCGACAGGTCTGTCTGTCAATTGTGGTGACTATGGGTCTGATGCAACGATAGCATAGGTCGCCACGTTATGCTATTTATCAAACCTGTACTAGCTATTGTTATGTCAGGCGAGCTGCTGCAACTACCCCTAATCCTGGTGGGGGCGTCGTCATTCATTGTGCAGAATGTCGAATCGTCTATCTGCTCAGCCAATTCATTTCCCCTATGATCTGCTGGCAGGCTTGAATGCCAAATGCGCATTAAAGTCACCTTATACTAAACGGGTTTCACCTCTGTGGAGCGCACCTATGCCAGAGTATATCTTGTCGGGCAGCATATTTCGAGCTCGACATTGCCTGACCGGATAGCTATGCCCTGACATTCAAGCAAAGTATCCCTGCGGCTAATGTCTTCTTCGATAAGAAGATATTGCACTGTGTTGTGTGTGATGAATGCTTAGCCACCTCCATTATCACGCTCGCGCTCCTTACGATGCACATTGTATCCGTTGAATTGCTGCGCAGTTTCGTCTCCTGGATCGCAGCTATCAACAGACCATGTCTTCTCATAAAGTCGGTTATCTCCTCGATCTTGCTCTGGAGTCCATTGCAGTTAATATGCAGGAGCTTAATCCACCCAGGATGAGTCGCTTGCCGCTGTGCAGGTTGCTGACTGGTGGAGATTGGAGCAGCGCCGGACGAGGCGTATGCGGCTGCAGAGCTCTGCAACATGGGGCAAGTCACCTATCCACTCACTTGTGGTGCGCAGACCAGAACACGTTCGAAAGTGACACCAGCCTTGGCACAAATTGCACCTAACTGATGCCACATTCCGGCGTATTCTGGCCTGACACACGGGACAGCCAGTGTAGGGCACCAGGAGCTGCTGGGTAGCCCTAATACTTCGGTGGGAGCGGGCTGGGGTTGGATGGGTTGGGAGAGATGAGGAGTGTGCGTGTTGCTGCTTGCTCCTTGGAGCCGTGGGTATAAATATACTCAAATGTATGAAAGTTTGCCAAATTAGAGCATTTCTTCAGGCACTTGAGGCGTTTTAAAGTTTCGAATAGCGCAAAACTCTATTGGACAGCGATGCTCAATGATTTAAACGAATCGCACAAAGTATCACAAATTTTTAATAACTAGTTTCGTCAATACCCAAAAAAGGAAAGCCTAATGATATGTGGTTTCAGTAAACTCATAGTTATGTTTTTTAATTTTTATTCCGTGAAAAGAACGAAAAGTTTTCCAAAGTTCGTTGCTTACATTTTTCTTATGAAGAGATATAAACGGACATACTTGGAGTTTGCAGACTAACATCTGGTTGCATTGGCAGCATTTAAAGCTACCATTTGGCCACCAAAGCTTTCAAAGTAAATTAAAACGAAACAAAGTCAGCAAGGTGAGGAAACCAGACCTGTATATACCAGTACCTTAATCCGTTTGACGCTGGATGGAATGGTGCTGTTGTTGTTTTGGCTATCTAGTGTAATTTACAAAATTTCTGGAAAGCATCTAACGTCAGCTGAGGCTAAGGCGTAATAAATAGATACTAGCATTAGAGAAATAGATACTAGCATTAGAGAAAACAACAGTGGTGGATATTTTTCTGCTGCTGGTGGCCCATAAAACGTCAAAAACTCTCTGTAAAAAGTGAATTAAGAAGGAGACAATTGTATGTGCCTTTGTCTATTTGAGCGGCCTCAGGTGATGCCCATTATCGCTAACTAGGAAGTTAGGGCAACCAACTATAATTATTAGAATGGACAATACATCACATTTGCTTTCCTCGTTGATCAACAAGGTTGGGCTCTCTCTTTTCATTCAATCGTTTACGCACTTAGAACTGTGAATACACATCGATGCAAATAAGCCACTTTTTATCGAAAAATCGAGCGGGCGTCTGACTTGGAGCAAGCGGCTCGCTATATAAATGTGCCATAAATCAAGAAATCCCCAGAATCTGGTTGTGCGCTGGGCTTGGTACCCGCCACGCAAAAACACCTTCCAATGAAAAATTTTAGCAAAAAGCCTCGGATGAGACCCCCCTATACTGATGGCGACCACGGTAAACGTTTAAAGGACTACGATTTAAGGGCATGCACCTGGAATGTCCGAACCCTAAATTGGGAAGGTGCCTCTGTCCGGCTGGTGGATGTCTTCGTAAAGGCAAAGGCTGTCATCACCGCCATCCAAGAGATGCGATGGACGGGGCAAGGAATGAAGAGAATCGGACCTTGCGACGTCTACTATAGCTGCCATGTACAGGAGCGCAAGTTCGGTGTTGGATTTGCGGTGGGAGAGAGACTTCGTCGCCAAGTACTGTCGTTCACCTAGGTGACGAACGTCTCGCCACGATTCGCATCAAAGCTGAATTCTTTAACATCTCGCTGATTTGCGCCCACACCCTTACGGAAGAGAAGGACGATGTGACCAAAGATAGCTTCTATGAGCGCCTTGAGCGCGCGTACGAACGGTGCCACCGTCCCAATATAAAACTCGTGCTAGGCGATTTTAATGCCAAGGTGGGAAGGGAAGGAATTTTTGGTCACACAGTCGGTAATTGCGGACTGAGGCTGATCGGCTTCACCGGGGCCCGAAACATGGTAGTGTGTAGCACAAGGTTCAAGCATATAAGGATACATCAAGCTACATGGCTATCTACTGATGGAAAAACACGAAATCAAATTGATCATGTTGTGGTGGACGGAAGGCATGCTTCCAGTGTCTTAGACGTGCGCACTATTCGAGGAGCTAACATCGACTTGGATCATCATCTCGTCGCAGCCAAGATTCGCATTCGCCTCTGTGCAGCAAAAATCGCGCGCTCAGAGACACGAGGAAAGCTTGACGTCCAACAGCTGCAATCATAACAGATAACCGTCCGTTGCGCCACTCGACTTGCACTCCAGCTCTCTGAGAGCAATGTTCAACAAACAATGGGACCACATTTCTCGCTCATTACGTACCGCCGCTGAAGCGGTCATTGGTTTCCAGCGATCCCGAAAGAACGACTGGTACGATGAGGAATGCCGAGCGGCCATAGAAAAGAAAGGTGCTGCGATCGGGCGCAACGCGAACCATGCGGGAGAGATAACGGGAGTTGAGGAAGGAAGCGAGGCGCATTTTCCGAAAAAAATGAGAGAGGCCAAGATGCGCGAGTGCGAGAAGCTTCAAATGCTAGCCGATAGGAAAAACGCCCGAAAATTTTATTAGAAGGTATGGCGGCTTACAGAAAATGGCGACCTGGTAACCGATATCCGGAGTACACTCAAACTGTAGAGGGAACACCTCTTCACGCTGCTTAATGGTAGTGGCGGGGAAGACATTGAAGATGTGAACCCGAAGCCCCAGTCAATGAAGACGGAGTCGAAGTACCGTCACCCGACCTGGACGATACGCGAACGGCCATTGCGCGGCTAAAAAATAATAAAGCCGCTGGTGCTGACGGACTGCAAGCAGAGCTATTCAAGTGCGCCGGCGAGTGGCTGGTAAAGTGCATGCACCAGCTCATTTGCAAAATATGGCCGGACGAACGCATGCCTGCTGATTAGAATTTAAGTGTACTCTGCCCAATCCACAAAAAGGGCGATCCTGCAATATGCGCCAAATATCGCGGGATCAGTATCCTTAGCATATAAGGTTCTGTCGAGCGTATTGTGTGAACGACTGAAGCCCACCGTGAACGAACTGATTGGACCTCCGAAAGATTTTTGGAACTTTACGGCTTTGCGACGATGAACGATGAGATGTATGAGCTTTACCGCGACATATATGTACATAGTCCAGCGAATTAAAATAAGGAGCGAATGGACGAAAATGCTCCAGCCCCAAAAGTATTCAACGCGGTACGAGCTGGTGGTAGTAGAGGAAGAGGACGACCTCCTCTGCGTTGGAAAGACCAAGTGGAACAGGAGCGTTGGTATTTCCGATTGGCGCCAGTTAGCAGGAAGAAGGAGTGACTGGCGCAATTTGCTAAACTCGACCAAAATCTCGTAAGAGGTTATAGCGCCTATTAAGTAAGTAAGTAAGCATCCGAGATAAACTTTAGTATAGAACCTAAATTTCTGGAGTTCATACTGCTATCCGTTATTAGATATTTGTTTGTGCATTAGTGCAGGGCACTACTCCAGTATATGTATGTCTAGCAGTTTCTTTTTCGAATTTGCAGAATATGCAGTATTTATTATTCGGTTTAGGTTATATGATCTTAGGAGCGCTTGGAATGCTCCAAGCTTGGTATATCTCTCCAGTGTAGTTCCCGGTGGGGTTTCTCCTCTTCCTTGGTTAGTGTGGATAGTGTTCTCATTCTAATTCCTTAGAAGGGCTCTGGCCCAACAAAGGGAGTTGACCCTCCCTTTTTCGCGAGTTCGTCCGCGATCTCGTTTCCCTCAATAACAGTATGCCTCGGAACCCAGAGGACCCATACCCGATTGTTCACACAAGTGTGTTAAGCTTGTCAAGGCACTCCCTCACCAGTTTAGAACTTACCTGGTGAGATTTGAGGGCCGTGATGGCCGCTGGCTGTCTGACAAAATGGCGATGTTCCAGTTCCCGTAATTTCGCGTTGTATTGAAAAATGCACGTCATTCTATAGGATACATTTCTGCCTAAAAGAGAGTCATGCACTTTCCCATAGCTTCCGAGTATCTCAGCCCCGAACCATATACACCTACCCCGGTAACTTCTTCAGTTAATGAACCATCCGTGTACCACGTTATCATTCTCTAGGCCATTTTACCAGATGGCTCTGATATATATTCAAGCACTCCTTTTTCTTACTGAGTTCAGTTTTAAACTTTTTTACAAAGTTGGACTCTGGTGGCATAGTATCTCTCGGTATTGCAGATTCAGGGTATTGCTATTGCTCCGCAAGAGTGTTCATCACCCCGCGACTCAGGTACCTATCTGCCCCGATATTGCTGCGAGTCATTCTCCAGATGGCCCTCTTCATTTGAAACTGATTATGAATGTAACTTTCTCTAGTGTTTTTAGTACGAAGGATATGGGGCAGATAGGCCTGAAGGATTTCGGATGAGGTAGGTTCTTCTTACCGACCTTTGAGATGAACACAACCCTCGCCTTTCTCCATGCCTTTGGTATATGATCCAATGCAATACTACTTCTGCCTTTGGCTGGAAGAATGTCATCAGTCCCGGGAGATTTTAGTGGTTAAAAGATACTAACCGCCCCCTCAATCTGGGTTCAGGGCATATCTCTTTTGCTACCCCCCTCGTTGAGGTTTGTGGTATAGCCTCTTTAGGTGCCGGTGTACCACCAGAGCTCACTAACATTCGACTTTCCCTAGGCTTTGCTGTAACGATGTTCAGTCATTCCTGGCGCCCAGTATTTTCGAGATTAACTTCGACTTGATTCGCCAGTTGCGATGTGGTATATGAGCCCGCTAGTTGCTTAGTTTTTTGTTTTTGTTTATTTTTTCCACATGTTCCCACGAGTGTGGGGGTCCAGTACCGTCCGTCGTGTCATTGCCCCCAGTAACACGATAAGTTACTCCACGAGGTATCGAAGAGGTGCGCCGCTAAAATACAGTCAATATTGTTTAACTTACTTTCTTGTCTTTGCATAGTACACACCCAATCGTTGGTTGACAGTGTTAAAACTTTGGCACCAACATCCTCAACTTGCTGCGGCCCATCGACTGGCGAGCGACTCATAGCGTCGACATGACCCATTGACAACTCGGAACGATGTACTATATTGCAGTCATACTCTAAAAGTCTTTAAAGCCAACGCGCTACCCTTGGTATCATTGGTTTCGACATCTTCGCTGTTGTGATTGCTTGGCAATCCGTAGAAATAGTAAAATATTTCCCCAGTAAAAACATCCGGAATCTTTCGCAAGCTTCTACGACTGCAAGCACTTCTAATTCGTACGCATGATAATTTTTTTCCTGCGGTGTACACGTTCGACTATAATATGCTACTGGATTCAAATCGGCTCCCTCTTTTTGCAACAAAATAGCTGCTATGCCAACGCTCGATGCGTCGGTATGAAGTTCGTGCAGGGAGCTCTGATAATTAATTTAATCAATCGTCGGAATGATTCTTCACATTCCGAATCCCATATAAAATCTGCGCTCTTCTTCGTTAGATCGGTTAGAGGTTTTGCGATTTGAGCCGGTCAACCCCAAGAACCGTCGAACTTCTAATTGATTTTGTGGCCTTGGATATGCCTCTATTGCGGAAGTTTTCAAAATTCCCGGCCTAATGCCATTTACATCAACCTCATGCCCCAAGAACCTAACTTCGCTCCTCAAAAATGAACACTTCGACAGCCTTAACGTCAGCCCCTCTTGTTGAATAATCTTCAGAAATTCTTTTAAATAAAATAAATTTTCGTCCTCGGTATCAGTCGCTATAATAACTTCGTCAACGTAACTAACGACTGCTTTCTTCAAAGGGGCAATAAGTTGAGACATCATCCTCTGGAAAGCACACGGTGCATTTCGTAAGCCAAATGGCATCCGGTTGAACCCAAAATGTCCACTGGGCGTTACGAACGCAGTGAATGGTTTGGAATCTTCTTCTACTTCAATCTGGTAATATCCAGACATAAGGTCTAACGTAGTGTAAAATTTCTTTCCAGATAATGTTGCCAAAACCCCATCCACTGTAGGCATCAACCAGGGCTGTATTTCAGTTATTGCATTTAGCCCGCGAAAATCTACACATATCCTATCTTCTCCATTCTCTTTACGTACCAAAACAACAGGTGATGCATACAATCAATTTGATCTCCGAATGATGCCTAACTGCAACAATTCATCAACTATTTCTTCAACTACGCGCTGTTTCGGGATGGGAATATTGTAAGGTTTTTTCGCAATTGGTCTCTTGGATGTTAACTTTATCCCTATCTTAAATTTTCTCGACTTTCCCAATTCGGGCAACCTTTCTCCGAAACAGCACGCATATGCATTCACTAGATCGATCAGATTTTGCTGCACATCCGCTTTCAATGACCCCCAATATCTAAAGCACCTCTACTAACTGCCATCTCTGTGCATGTGCCACCTTCAATTAACACTTTTCCTTTAGCTAGCACGTCGATTCCAATAAGTGCGTCATGCGTATTCATGGAGTCATTTACAATTAGCAGCTCGACAATACGTAACACATCATCCAACCTAATGTGCGCTGATACTTTTCCGTGGCACACAACCTCACCACCAGCAAAACCAATTAGTTTTTCTTTACACGCAACGACGCATAACCCACACTTCTCTGCAATCGAGCGCTTCACTAAGGATTTGCTGCTACCCGAATCTATGAGCACTTTACATTTACAATCTGTGACACCTATAATCGTAATTTCCTTACACAATTCCATGCACACATTCTTATCAAAAATTTTATTTATAAATGTTTCACTGTCTCCACATTCTACACTTTCCCTATATTCGTCACTTGCTATCTGATGAACACGGTCAACTGGTTTTATGTCACCCGTCCTTTTAGGTTTTGCACAATTTCTAGCTATGTGCCCCCTTTCCTACAATTGTAGCAAATTGGTCCGATTTCGTTTTTATTCCCATTAGGTTTCTTCACGTCCACTAAAACATCCGTCGCTTGCTGCATGGTATGTCTTTGATTGAATTCTCTCACCCTATTTCGATTTTCAAAATGAGTAGATAAATTCACAAGTGACTGTAACAAGTCGGCACATTTTGAAAACTTCATCTCGCTAAGCGTTTTACGCAAATTATCATCGGCTAATCCGTTTACAATATATCGTATAATCGAACTGTCATCGATATTATCTCGACGGCCTATCGCTAACATTTTATAGTAATACTCATTTATTTTCTCACCCTTATTCATTTTCGTATACATCATCCGCATGTGAGTATCCGTTGAATTTCTCACATACGGAAAATCTGTCAGAAACGCAACCACAAATTCATTCCATTCCCGGAATGCCGGCTGAGCGTCAGCCCATCGCTTAGCAACCCCACCCAACCTACTGAGAACAGCAAATATTACAAATGTATCTTCCCAGTTATACATTGCTCTCAACTGCTCCACTCTCTCGATGAATTTTGTTGATCAGTATGTGTTGTCAGTAGGGTTGAACTCCGGCAGAACCGCTGTTATTTCACTCGGCTTATTTGTTTGTGTGCATGTTTCTCGCTGCATATGCACATCTCTCTCCGGCTCTCATAAATTCTGAATCAGACCAAGGTGCTGATCGGTTTGAATATTCTAATGGCGTTGCAAGTCCACTGTACGCTGCATCTGTTGCTGGCTGTGTTGTTGTATAAGCCTAAATGAACGGCACTCTTTGACTCGGCGTCGGCATAGTCTGCCTCGGCTGTATTGTACGCGGCAAGTACGGCTGCCCCGAAGCTTTATACGATAAAACTAGCTGCTGCGACGGCGGCATCATCCCAGCGTACTGCGAAGCAAGTGGAAAATTCCATTCCACTGGCATTTGAAACGAAGTAGGCAGTGCTTGTAAAGCTAGTACAGCTACTGATGCTGTTTCTAGCATCTTCGCCCGTGTGACCGCAGGCGGTGACGCACCACACGAAGCGTCAGGCAAAGGATTGTAATTATCTGCACCTGATTCCGGATCATTCGCTCCTACTGGACGAAGAGTCTGCAACTGTGCAGTTAGCATCAGCACGGCACCGCAAAGTGCGCCAACCTGCACCTCGAGCTGCGTCATGACTCGTACGTCATCCCTTGAGGATTCCTCAATCCGTTTCGGATTCGCATCATTTGCCTGTGCTACCGTTGCACCCGTTGGCAAATACGAATCCAATACCAGTGTCAATACTTCTGCATCTACATCTTACAGTCTGCTGATTAATTCGGCTTTCGTGCCACTTGTTTTAAATTGAAGTTTCTGCAACACTTATTTTAACTCCATGACTGTTAAATAATTAAGGTCCATTCCGACTTCTGAGAACTGTCGCTGTAGGCAGTTTCAGGACAACCAGCTTTTTCAAGTTCAATTTAACGACTGACTCGTTCGACATTTATTGAGAACTCTTTTACATTTCAGCATAAACAAAATTAATATTTCAAGACACATACAATGAGAATGAACAAAATGAAAGAGAAGTGAACATAAAGAATAAATGAAAGACAAACAATATAAAATAGATAAACAGCGATGCCTATGAATATAAACGTAGCAATGACACTCCCGACTGCAAACTATTAGAGATGGAATAAAATAGTGAATGGATAACAAGAGTGGGAAGATATTGATCATCCCTCGCCTAAACGATCTTCGTCACACCATTTAAGAAACATTATATTTACATCAACAACAAAAGATGCTCCGTGCTGGAAGGATTATTGCCCGTCGCATTTAGGTATAGGTATACTCGTATCCCAAATTTGATGTACACATAAATTTTCGAGTCAATAAGCAAAATTTCGAAAATTTTAAAGATCGTACAAATAGCATGCCCATCTCTTATATAAGGGATAGACAGGATTGGGTATAAGAATGAAATACATGGAATATTAACTGTTGGGAATGACTATGGTATCGCCCACCTTAGAGAAAATAGGTATATCTCCGAAGCTTGTATGTCAAACTCTACCTCATTACGTACACTTTCTCTTGGTTTTATTTAAATCAATAAACGTAGTTTAAGGATTCAAAATGATGTTATACTAGCATACCCTTGCTTTTATGCGCCATAAAAGACATACTTTTTTAGATATTTAACAATAGGCTTACTATAATCTTGATACTTATGTACGAGTACTATATTCGGATCTGAATAAAATATGTATACACAAAATCAATCACAAAGATTTTTATTATTATTTATACGCGTTTCGGTGTCTTTCGCAACTTCATCACGGAGTTTGCACTTTATTGTACATTAAACATAAAAACAAGTGTTAACAAAAAATATGGCGCCGTCTGAAGAGAAGGACGATGCATGCTTGTCCCGATTTCAAAATCATGCTTGGCGACTTCAATACAAGGGTTGATAAGGAAGGGATCTTAGGCCACACCATCGGTAAATTCAGTCCCCAATTGCGACTGATCATCGGGGTTCAAACATGATTGTCTGTAGCACCAAGTTTCAGCACAATACATCAAATCAAGTGGCTGTCTCCAGATCGAAAAACGTGAAGCCAAATCGGCCATTGTGCGATAGGCATGTTTCCAGTGTATTAGACTTACATACACTTAGAGGATCGAATATCGACTCGCATCATTATGTTGCAGCCAAGATGTGCATACGCCGCTGCGCAGCACAAAACCTGCGTCTAAATACACGAAGAAAGCTCGAGGTCGGAAAACTGTAATCGCAAAATATAGCTACTAACTCGCCACTCGACTCTCACACTTGGTAACTAAGAGAAATTCGCAACAAGAAGTAATTCGTGAGCATTGGGAGCACATTTCTCTATCACTACGTACTGAGGAAGTCATTGGCTTTCCATTTGAATTCTGCGCCAATACGGAAAGTAATGGTTCTGCCTGCAGAGCCATGCTTCGATTGGGCGCAACGTGAGCTCTAAGGGTATAGGAGTAGAGAAATTAAGAGAGACGTATTGTTTGCAGAAAGAACATAGAGGACGAAATACGAAGTTCGCTGGTGCTGATAGGTTACCAGCTGAGCTATTCAAGAGTATGACGAAGAGTAGGTAAGGTACGGAATTTAAGTGTGCTCTGCCCAATCCACAAAAAAGGGTGATCCTTCATTATGCGTCAATTACTGCGAAATCAGACTACTTCACATTTCGTATAAGGTTTTATCGAGCGTATTGTGCCAAAGACTGAGCCAACCACCAAGGAACTAATTGGACCTTATCAGAGAAGCTTTAGATTTGGGAAAAACCCCTCTGAGCCGTTTGATACCAAATGATATTTTAAACAGGGTAGAATTAAACCGGTTAGGAACCATTTTTTATAAAAGTGTGCAACTGCTGGTGTATGCCGATTACATCTACATCGTCTCTCTTGTCAACAAGTGCTACTTTGGCCTGAGTAGGAAAAGGACTTGCTGGGCAAATGCGTAGCCAATGGACCACAGCCAGCATGTAAGCTGCTGCTGCTTTTTACGACTTTTCATTATGTCCTACCAACAAAATTCAAGTACGACAGTCTGTCGCTATTAAGTGAATGTGTGGTTTTTAATTGTTGTTGGGTAACACAAAATCTATTTAGTTTATTATTGTTAGAATTTGTTACGTTTGGGGTGCTCATCCATTTCAAAAATTCATACGTATATTATTTGTCGGCCTGATTTATATTAAACGATAATATTAATTGTTGAGCTTAAGGCCAGTATAAGGAAAAGTATATTGGAAAAAAGGCAACAGCAGTCAGGAGTGGTAGAAATTATAGCTATTTCGGAGATCACCACATTTCCTCATCAGATTTCTTTCGTGACTCCATCGGCACTCGAACCCACAACCTACGACTTGCTGGGCAAGTACGTAGCCAATGGACCACAGTCGGCATGTAAGCTGCTGTTCCTTTTTACGACTTGTTGACGTGTAGGTCTGTAACAAATGAATGCCCTTATTTGTTTGATTTTATTTATAAACAAGTTTTTGTGGATTTTGTTAATTTATTTATATGCACACGCTAGGTAACAAACACAATCCATTCCAAAAACAAAACTAAAAGTTTATCAATCATTTTATAGTTCATCTGACGGTCAGTAATACTAATAATGAATAACTGGGTTGTATTATTCTCTCATATGTACAACCATAGGTAACGTAGTGATTCGCGAGTATCCCATTTTAGTGAGCACCATGACAGTCGTTTGAACGGTAATTTGACAGTCAGTGCTGATATTATCAACGAGAGTGTATTGGTGATTCTGTCAGCATATTATTGTAGGGTTGATTATGTTAAGACGCTTATTTATGGAAAGATAAAGGTTTTTTGTGTTCGTTCCACACATTTTTTTATTGAATGTCAATCCCGAAATCTTCAAGATATGTATATACTTTGTCAATTATGTTGTTATTGAAGTGTATTTTTTCGACACAGTTTGATTTTTGACATACGCGTAAGTGTTTGGATTTATCGCGTGACAGTTTGCTACCACGTTCCGTGCATCCATTCGACATTATTTCTCAAAAACGCTGGACGATCTCATCAACGAACTCCCTCGTGAAGAAATCTCCTGCCACGAATTCGCGAAAAATGCTATCAGCAATTCCGACGTTTTCATAGTTAGTGCTGCCAACTGTAACAGTAAGTTCGAATAAGTGCTACGAAATCTGTACACCAAATTCACCTGTTTTATTTACTTCGTTGGCAGCAATCGGAACAAAAATCCTATTTTTCACACGCAAAGTTTACAATTAATTATTTTAATACAAAAAAGTGAAATGGATTCCATTACGGTAGCAGCTTTCTTAGTAGGGGAAGAGGAAAGATGCTAAAAAATTGAGCTTTCAAATTTACGAGATGTTTGCATTCCTTTTAGATGATAAAGCGTGAGTTGTTGTAATAAAATACATGCATACCTACATACATATTGAACAAAAATTTTATTTTATAGTTTTAAAAAGAATTCCGTCTAAATAAAGATGCTTCAAAATACGTACTGGATGTGGTGCAAGGTGGTTTAGGGCCAAGCCGCAATACAGGCGAAACAGCACTAGGGCACGTAGTAGGTACTCTGCGATTTCTTGCAGAGGGTGGATACCAGCATGGTATCGGAAAGGACCAAGATGTGGGAATGGCACAATCAACAGTAGCCACGACGTTTAAAATATGTTTGGCTGTAATGGAGGATAAGTTGTGCCCGGAGTGGATTAAATTGGAAACGAGTAACGACGATATGGGCGCACATATTAAAATAATAACATCCGCTGAACAAAAATTTATTTTTTCTAACCGTAAAGGGTACTACATCATCAACACAATGCTGGTAAATTAAAGTTTAGAATACAAATTAGTTATTTTAATTTTAATTTTTGTGTATTTTTTTCGATTTACTGGCGTTACTATCAATTATTAATATTTCCAGATATACGATCATAAACAGCGTATCAGGAAGGAATACGTCGAAATAAGTTACAGGGAAGGTGAACGAAATATCTGGATTATAGGTATTTAAAAAAATATTTAAAAAACAACCACAATAACTAGTACTCCTTATAAAATAGGTGTGGCAGGCTACCCACTTCAACCATGGCTGATGACACCATTTTCGTTCCCCGAAGGAAGTGCAGTTAAAAGCCCGAAATATCGTGCACGACAATTGTACTATTCTCTACAGAAAGCTGCACAGATCATCAATGTATGCTGTGCATTGTATAACATTTGCATACATAACCGAGTAGAAGAACCTTATTCTGAAATCCAAAAAAGGAAGTAACCGTGTTAGATCATACTGAGCAAAATTAGTCTGGAAATTATTCAAGTGAAGCAATACAAATAAGACAAAGTATTCTTAGAGCTTTGTAGATAATTCAATTTAATTAATTTAAAATCATAAATGTTATGAATTAGGGTTTTTCATATTAAGGTACATTAGTAATAAAAATAACACAACCTAAACCTAAATCTATTCATTCACTTTTTAACTTATACATAAAGGCATATAAATTAGTTAATATCGCAATATTTAAGTAATTTAATTATTAGGGCGGTCCAACATAAATATTCTGTCAATCTCCTCTCGCTTCAACAATTCCGTAGCACTGATATGACGGCGCATTTCCTCCAACATTTCTACCCTAGCTCTAGAAGATATTTCGCTTGATTTCCATTTTACGCTCCGTTCTGTTAGAAAACTGCTGCTGTAGATGGACCTGCTTTCGCAGAAGACCTCGTGTAGTCGTTTCTTCTCTATTGCCAGCACTCATTATGCGAGAAGTGCTGGGCACATTATCCGGCACAGATTCAGCTGCACGGCAACTTCCTTCTAAAAAACTATGCACATTTCCTTTAGAGGTTTTTTGGAAAACCTTGTGCAATGTCTGCCCGCTCCGCCATCATATTCATCAGTCTCTCGTACTGACTCCTGTGCTTAGATGGTCTTGATGTATTTAAATTTATGCACTACAGTCATTAATATACAACTCTTGCATTTTTTTAACTTCAGTATAAGATATCAACTTTGTTTATTGGTTGCTTGTATGTTTTATTTTGTTTTAGTTATTCTATCACTTCTCCCGATAAACAATAGCCTGCGTATAAAATGTTCACGAAGAACTATCAAAATAGCTTTCACTCTAAATCAGTGATACCAAGGCGAATTCATATAAGGTGGTGTTATCCAAGCAGCTGATTGCTTGTTCTTCTTCCCCAATTCGCCTGTGTTGTTTGTTTATATTTTTAATGTATATTTACACTATCAAAATTTTTGTGAAGTTTGTGAAAAAGCGAAATTTACACATACAATTTTGTGAATATTGTGAATATTGAAAGCTGGTATAAAATTAAAAAATAAAATGGGAAAATGCGCCTTATGCAAAAAAAGAGTAAAACGCGGAAATTTTTTTTTTTTTTTTTTTTATTTAAACATAGATTTATTTATTGAATCGCTTAAATACTAAAGCCTAACAACAAGTTTTCGAATCTTAAACTAATATTATCTGCTTGTTAGCCCTTATATAAGGCTCCGATAGTTCCGTGAATCTTCATCAAAAGGCTGGACGATTGTTCGTTTTCAGACGTGATTTGTAAGTTCTATGTGCTAGAGCATTTGCAAGCGGGTTCGGGTGCGATTGCAGTTTATCGAGGTATTTTGCTCTGCTGCTATTGATTTCATCTTTGACTGTGGGTATTTCAAGATCTTTATGAATATTCGAGTTCTTTATGTACCAAGGTGCTGCTGTTATCATTCTTAGGATTTTTGATTGTGACTTCTGTATAATATCGATACTACTAGCACAGGCAGATCCCCATAGCTGTATACCATACATCCATATAGGCTTTAGGATTGAATTGTACAAAAGAACCTTATAGTCTAGGTTTAATGCAGACTTTCGATGCAACAGCCAATGTAGTTCGGATCTTTTCAAATTTATTTGTATCTTTTTAGCGATAATATGATTTTTCCAAGTGAGGCGCCGGTCTAGGTGCATACCAAGATATGTAACATTTTTATCCTGGGGAATTATGACTTTGTTTAATGTTATAGATGGGCACGTTTTTGGCTTAAGTGTGAAGGTCACATGCTTCGATTTTTGTTCATTTACTTTAATACGCCACATCTCTAACCACTCCTCGATATGTTTTAGGTGGTTTTGTAAGAGTTTTGAAGCTTCTACTGGACATTTGTTTCTGCATATTATGGCAGTATCATCCGCGAAGGTTGAAGTTAGCAATGAACTGCTAGTAGGGATATCAGATGTGAATATAAGATATAATGTTGGACCAAGGACGCTGCCCTGAGGAACGCCAGCCTTTATTGGAAACTCTTCTGATATATAATCATTCAATTTTATTGTAAACCATCTGTTAGAGAGGTACGAATTAAGAATGCTATGGAAGCTTGGTGGCAGTAGCTTTGTAATTTTATGTATAAGCCCTTCATGCCAAACTTTATCGAATGCTTGGGATACATCCAGAAAAATTGCGGAACAATATTCTCTGTGTTCAAATGCCGTTCTTATCTCATTGGTAATACGGTTTACTTGTTCTATTGTACCATGCTTCTCTCGAAAGCCAAATTGGTGAGTAGGTATGATATTATGGTTTTTGAGAACAGGAGTAATTTTACGTAGTAATATTTTTTCAAACAGCTTTGAGATACAGGGCAGTAAGCTAATTGGTCTGTATGACGATGGCAGAGTTGCGTTTTTGCCGGGTTTAAGAATCATAATGATTTGAGACCTTTTCCATGCTTTCGGAAAGTATCCAAGTTTAAATATCGAGTTGAAAATAATGGATATGTAGGTGATAGCACTACTAGGCAATTCCATTAACATTTTTGGAGTGATTCGGTCATAGCCAGGAGATTTTTTTGGGTCTAGAGTTTGTCTTATTTCTTCGATTTCAGAGATTGTTGTAAAAATTGGGTTTGTACTTATACTACTACATTGAGGTGTGAGTGGAGAACATGTTGAAACCGAGTTGGGATGAAATACCTTTTCAAGATGTTGCGCGAAGCATTTAGCCTTTTCTTCTGAGCTACGCGCCCAAGAGCCATTTTCTTTTCTAAGTGGCATTTCAGGCTTCACTGGCGGCTTGATATTTTTGTTCGCACTCCATAATGATTTTTTTTGGAGACCATTGGGGGTTAGCTTTTTAATGAAAACATTAATATTTTGCTCCTCTTCATGTTTAAGGGCTTGTTTCAGTATTTTCTCCGCTCTTTTGAGTTTAAGTTTTGCTGTAGGCGATCTAGAATTCTGCCACTCTCTTCGGAGTTTTCGTTTTTCTATAACAAGGTGTTCGATTCGACTGTTCGTTTTTTTGTGGGAAAAACTTGTATCAGATACAGACTTTGGAGTAGCTACTGTGGCAGCTGTTATAAGCAAGGAGTTCAGAACGTTAATACTGTCATCAATATCCTCCCCATTCTTAATTTTGAAATTTGTTTGAACATGGCTACTGATAAATTTTTTATATTTCAGCCAATTTGTTTTATGCGTTGTCAATTGGGAAAAATTTTCGATTTTATATGGCTGTTCATATAATGTGATCATAACTGGTGAGTGATCCGAAGACAGATCAGGCCAGGTTTCGGCAGTTATCATACTTCTATCAATATTCTTAATGACTGCAAAATCAATTAAGTCAGGCATTTTCTTAACATCTGTTGGCCAATAAGTTGGCTGTCTAGGTGACACAAAGTCAAGACGTGTTCGCTTATCAATAATAGTGTTATAAAGCTGCCGACCTTTCGGGTTCACAAGGCGTGAACCCCAGTAAGGATGTTTGGCGTTATAATCTCCACCTGCCAAGAACCGATCACCCAATGTGTTAAAAAATTCTTTGAATTGTTTGTCTGTAATTGAGAAGCGCGGCGGGCAGTAAATTGCTGAAATTTTCAGATCAGTGCCACGATTTATAAGGCATATTGAAGTGGCTTGCATATAATTCGTACTAAAAGGTTCTAATGAATGATGCTTTAGCCTGCTTCTTATAAGCACTGCTGTTCCACCATGAGCTTTACCATCTGGGTGGTTTGTGTTATAAAATGTGTATCCAGGTATATTAAAGTTATACTTGTTTGTTAGATGGGTTTCTGATATAAGCATAACGTCCACATCATTTTGTGTTAAGAATCGTTTGAGATCTAACTTATGCTGGTTGACACCGTTTGCATTCCATAAGCATATTTTAAGCTGATTCATTTTTTATTAATTAAGGATTGTAGCATTTGTGTTTGGACTTTAATCAAATCCTGGATCATGCTTTGCATTGTTGTCATGAACTGTGACATACATTGTGTAAGATTTAAAATCATTGACTCTAACCCACTAGTTGGTGTGGTGCTTGGGGATACTTTTTCTATATTATTTATGCATGTGTTAGCATTTTGTGTCGCATGGGCATTAACTATGCTTGGATTAGCATTTACAGCATTCGCTTTTAAAATATTGGCATAAGATATTGTATTTGCAAAATTATTGGGGATATTCGAGCCAATGATATTACTTGTGACCGTATTAGTATTTGCCAAATTAGGTGTAATTGGAATTTGGCTGCGTTTTGCTTGAATACCTTGAGCAAGCTTTATTTTAAGGTCTTTATAGACTGCGCAGCCTCTATAGTTTGCGGTGTGGTTACCGCCGCAATTACTGCATTTTTTTGAGAGTACATCTTCCCTCTTTTTACTACACTCGGAAGAGTGGTGAAGATCTCCACAAACTACGCATACAGTGCGCAAGGTGCAGTAAGATCTCGTGTGGCCAAATTCTTGGCAATTAGTACATTGCACTGGACCATTTCTTTTTAATGGTTCTTCAACTGTGACTCTACGATGTAACAAATATTTTAATTTGTAAATCGGGTGTGTTTCGTTCTTTTTTAATTGAACAGAGTCAGGCATAAGCTCTATTTTGTACATGGGTCGCGGAAATTGACCGTTTTTTTCAAGTTCCAAGAGAGGAGTCGGATCGTTTGATGTGGTCCAGTTCGTGCCAACTGCAATTAGGAGGTAAGGATATTTTATGCGGAGGTCACTTCTTGAGTGCGGATAAGGTGTGCAGAAGCCGTTCCATACGCAGCATCCATGTGTGATACCAGCTCTAACTGCATGTTGGCTGCTCCCCATACCGGAATTGAAAATGTGCCTGATTCTGGGTTCTACTCACAACCCAGGTATCGTTTAATGTTATTTTATGCAAACCAAAAATTGTTATGCTATTTTGTTTTAATTCAGACTAACTGTCGATGTTCCAAACTACCAAATAGTAATCACTGATTGCGAAGTACGTAAAACACCAGTCCAACAACCTGAGTGCATGAATTTCGCAATGGAGTACCCAGAATATGAAGATTTTGAGTAAGTTGAATATTATTCTATTAAAAAAAATGTTTATAGTTTTTTTTTATTAAGAATGAATGACACTATTACCCACTCCCAAGTGGCAAATGAAACTGATTGCGAAGTATATGTGGAACCATTGAAACACTCAATGGACAAGATTAAGGCCTGTCAAACGCAAACCAAAGTGCTGGTTACAGACTGCCAAACCCAAACCGAGTAAGCTCACAATCACATTTGGTGCGCTGCATACTTTAAGATTTTAATTTTTGAACATATTTTCAGCTCTAAATTTTACGTAAATGGTTATGAGCTTGAAATTTATAATCTGAAAAAAGAGATTAAAAGATGTCAGGCTGAAATTAAAAATTTAAACAGCAACCTGGAGAAATCAAATGCTGTGGTAAACAATTTAATAAAAATATTTACCGAAGGGCAGATGCGCAAATTAATTCTCCCAGGCTTCTACCACCTTTTCTTAATGTAAATTATAGTATTAAATTATTTGTATTTTATAGATCGAAGGGTAAATTTGTCATGGAAGGACATTTCCAACGCCATATGCATACACGCAGCTGTACCACGAGCATACCACCATTTCTATGATAAAGGGCACCCGCTTCCCCACGTGTCTACGCTGCAACGTTGATTCCGCAAAACCGATGTAAGTGAGGGTCTCCTGACTGCATCCATGGATTGTATGAAACAGCAGTCAGAGTTCTGGTTTTCGACGAAATGAAAGTCGTCGAGACATATGAATATGATCAGCCAGGAGATTACGTTCGAAAGCCCTCAAACTATGTACAAGTCGTGATGGCACGTGGGTTACGGAAATCGTGGAAGCAACCTGCGTTTTTTGATTATGATACACAGATGACAACGTTGGATTTCCGGTATATCCAACGGTGCCAAATATTGACGAATTAATTCGGCTCACGTCCAAATCAGATGCCTCAATAGCATTCAAGCTCACTGATGAGCACATTTCAGTGAAGGGGATAGGAATGTTAACTATTTTATTTCAAACTATTATTGCATAAACGAAGTTTCAGGCCGTCAAAAAGTTAAACTCGCTGCACGTTTGTTTTCAAACACAACTGCTAAAGCTCTAAGATAATGCTACTCTTTAGACTTCGAGCTTTATAAGCCTACTGAGACAGCGGATTTTATTGAACTCGCGAACGATTGGTTTGACGTTCTAAATTCCTCTATACAAACTTTTGGCTATCCGGGAAAGGTAACATATTTCAATACATTAACCTTTAGGTACGTTTCTTATAATATTAACAAAAATAAAGGAATCATTTGGTATGGCTCTTTCAACGCAGTTAGAGGTCTTAAGTAAGATGAATGAATTTATGAACATACCTATCATTCCCAACAAAAAAAGTTTGAAGTTTTTCCAAAAGGGTATATTAAGGACTAATAAAGCGTTGCTAATGTTATATGAACACGTTCACAAAAATTCGAATGTGGAATATATTTTAACGGGGCGGCTGAATCGGGATGTACTAGAGCACTTTTTTGGTGCTATTCGCAGTAAAGGTGGACTGAATGACTACCCAACGCCAAAGGAGTTTAAGTATGGGTTGCGAAAGTACATCCTAGGTATTCTCGTTCATATATATTACTAAACACAGATTTCAGGACTTTTTTATATTTGGCATGGAACAGGCAATGTTTCTGGCGATTCAACCGAATGGAACAGTTTTTCAGAGACTCAGAACTCAAGTGCAGGTTGCACAAATTATACTGAAAAATTTACTGCTGACGACGATCTTATTATTGACGACGTAGGTGGTGAAAAAATTGATGAAGAAGTACTCGAGGCTTTGAATAGCGATCACCCATATGGGTGCAGCATTCTTCAAGAGGACGCCTTAGAATATACCTCAGGATATATGATGAAGAAACTGAATCTTAAAAAATACATAAACTCAGACAGTTCATTTACCTGGGTAGATCAGGTCTCAAAAGGATTTCTCCACAAGCCATCGTCAAGTTTTTTGGATGGCGTGAAAAAACTCGAGGCTGTATTTCCCAACTTCAATGCTCTCGACATATCACACTGTAAAAATATTCAGCAAAAATTGGTCAATAGGAGCAAGGAAGTGGAACTCTCTGATGAAGTAAATCGTTTTTTTTCAAATGCAGAATTTTTTTCCGTATTCGTAATTTAAATAAGCGCTTAAAGGTAAAAAAATCCAAACAGAGAATAATGGGCTATAAAAAGTTCATAAAAGTAAATCTGTGAGCGTGGTAAGCAAAAAAGAATAATCCAGTTTTTAAGTAGTAGTAGTAAGTAGTATGAGTACCCATGAGCAGTTTGGGTGTCAATTGCACCGATTAATGTGGAAGCCACCACCATTCGTGAGCGTATTGCAAAAGTATGCCACCTGATTTGCAACTTGATTGTTTTCATGCCACTTTGTCAAAGTATAGATGCGCGTACAACTGCTTATAGGAAACTCACTTTTAGATGTGAAATTTTCGAAATTTTCGTTCTTCCGTAATTTTTTTCTTACTGTATAACCATAATATAATGTAATATTAATTCACTGTAATGTTATCTTAAACAGCATTTATTAAACAATTCATTTAAAAACTTTGTTCTACAACTGCAAAATTTTTAAAAATCATTGTGATTAACTGTGTTCATAAATTAGACTCAGAAAAAAAACAAAATAAGTATCTTATGCACCAGTATGAAAAATATTCACTCTACTATATTATAAATCAAATAGATACTTATAAATAAGATTTTTACTATGCGAAATAAACACATATGTATCTTGGATCCCTTATAATTTAATCGGGTCGGTAGTTTTGGAGCTATTTATGATTATGAACTAATGTAATCTGTTGAACATAAATTTGTGGATATAGAAGGTAAATGGTGTGAATTGCACAAAAAATCTCCTTGAGGTTTTGATGCTCTTACTAACAACCATTCGTTAAAAGGTGTCATATGCGCTATCATGATGCTTCTTGTAGTATTATTAAGGGCCGTCAGTGCCAAGCCTTCCTCACGACATTCGTTGATATTGTTGTCAGCACGAGTCAGCTTATTTGCCTAAGATCAATAAAAAGATTTGATTCTGAAAGAAAACTTTCGCTTACATCTTCTGGCGAGTGGATGAAATAAGCGTTGTGTGCCCTTATGTATAAGGACCCAATTAAGTACTTTGCAAAGATATACTAGATTTTGTAGTCAGAATCAAATATGTATTTAAATTTCCAGTTTAAAATCTACTATCGCCAATTTCACGAGCACACATTTTTCCAATAAATTTACAACCAAAAAAAAGTTAAATGGGGAAATTGTTTTTGTGTTCCATGTAAATTTGCAGGAATTCTTGTCCCCAAGAAATTGGCGATGAGCTGAACGTAAAAATGTATTCAACTTACAGCAAGGCACAATGAAACGTTCCGTTGAGTAGTATTAATGGTACACCTGCAAAGGGCCTCCTCCTCGAGGGTACGATCTGTTACCAACGTAAATGCAATTTTGAAATAGCAATATATATGTATGTATGTAAAATTGTAAATTGTAAAAATTTAAAATTTAAGATTTGTTGGTTTCTGCACAATTTTAAATCCAGCTTCTGCTGCAAAAGATTACTTCCCCAAAATCACCCAGACACTTCCCCAATTGATGTGCATACAACTAGTATCATTTAAAATTTGATAGATTCAATTTTATGGTTGGTTACTCGCCACAAAAACACGATTTTTAACTAACTTTATTCATTTTTATCATTGTAACATAACATTTTACAACCAAGGCGAATCCATACAAGGTGGTGTTATGAATACAACTACAAAATTCCTATGTATTTTGTTTTTATTTCTGCGTAAGAGTTGCCAAAATTTAAATACACTCTTTGTTTTTGCTTTTACGGATTTTGAAAGCTCATACGCAAAAGCAAAAACAAAATACATGTAGGTGAATAAAAAAAAATCAAATCAGCTGCTCTTATGCCATCACCTTCTATAAATTCGCCTTGTTTACAAAGATTTATGTATTTTTTCTATGTTCACTATTCAATTTTAAGTCAATTTCTGCTATTGCTATGTCAAATTCTGACATGACAATCCAGGGCGAATTCAGATTTCTGACATTGCACACGCAAAATTACACAAACAAAATACACAGCGGATTCGCCTTGTATATCTTGCTATCACCTTCCATAGTGATACCAATCTCCCGAATTTCGAAAGCATTTCATGATCACGTCGGAATTGGTAATAGCGTTTTTCCGACGTTGCCACGAAATCAATGATGGTTTTTAAAGTTCTTGGTATATACGAGTATGTATAGATTATCCTCTTAGATGACGTGTTGCAAATATCTGCTGGAATTAATTATTCTGCTGAGTTTATTATTATAAAACTTAGAAGTGAACCTCCACGGTCTTTTGAAGCTTATTCGATTTTCTTAAAATTCTGACGTGCTACAGCAAAACGCCGAGACACGTGTTTCTTCATTTTAAGCCTATTTTCATATTCTGATTTTGTCGTACTGTGTAATTAGCATTATAAAAAGGGCCACTGACAGTTAGTATCCCTGTGGGACGCCGTTGTTGAGAAGCCGTTCATATGAGGTGGTGTAGTCGATTATTACGCTAAATTTACGGTTTGCTACGAAGTTACAGAGTTGATAACTTGTGGGTTCCCTCTCCATTCTAAAAGTCGTTCAATGACTGAGTTATACACTCTGAACGTTTTTCCCATATCAAGGCATACTTGGAAAATTATTACTAGAGAATACGAGTAGTATCGAAGTGCGTGGCAAATTGATTCGTCGAGAGATAATAATGCGTCTGCAGTGCCTTTTCCGATTTTGAAAGTGGTTTGGGTATTCGTTGAAAGTTTTTCTTTAGAGACATAAGGCTTATTGGTTTGCGGTTGCTACCTTCTTCGATTAGGGGATAACACCAGAACTGAATATATTTTATCCCCGCTGGAGGTAAGTTTTAGAATAGCTTGTATGAAAGTTTACCTATTCCGGGAGTCTTTCCTCTAAGAATGTGATGGCACATGATTTATTGATAAATTTGGAATTCTGCTTTTCTGCTGGTTGGGTACGTAACCGTCCTGTAAAGAGTTAATTCTATTGCTAAATTGCGTTCAAAACAGTATTTTTATTGGTTTTTGTCCGAAGTATAAACCGATATCAGTTTCATTTGGTGTCGCGAAATGGAATATGCTTTTTTGAAAATGAGCAAAACCGATATTCGAATCAGCTGTTCTATTGATGTGTTCAAATTGACGCTTCTTTGAAACGATGGCAAATCTATTTAATAAATTTTGTTAAATTTGTAAAACTAATCACTTTGGTAATTGTAGAAACCAAATTTTCAGTTTATCCTTTGTTGCCAGGATACGCATGCTCATTTTTTTAATTTCTATATTATAGCCCAGCGTTGCAGCATACTAGATCAATTAAATGTATGAAAACTTCTAAAGTCCATTTACGTCTTTTGAAAAATTACCGGCATGCCTCTATTAACTGTTCAAAAATATCCACGTCTCCCATCGACCTGTTGTATCTTCTCACTATCCTTGGGGTTGGAACTTATCGTCTATCCTTTTTTCCTAGCGTTTAACGGTTGCAACTGATCCACAACTGTACGCTGAAGATGCCAGGATTACTGCTTTAGAATTTTTCCACTGCACCACGACAATATCGTCCTCGCTGTTATCAAATTTTCTAAACCGCTCATTTTCATTTGTTTTTTATTAGTGAGTTAGATATGTTTTGTTATTTTTCTCATTATGATTCTAGGAGCATAATTAATAAGAACTATTATCGTAAAGTAGCGGTCAAAAACATTTTTGAAGCTTCTGGCAGTGTTTCAACCAAACGTAAAACGTAGGCCAGCCCCACACCTAAGTTCGTGCTGAAAGTGGTTGTTGTTGATAGATCCCGAAATAAAGCACCAACATTTACGATGCCGTTAAGACTTTGTTCTACAATTACGCTCCTCTTTGTTTGTTAGGGAGACTTTGTCTGATAGGGGAACGACTAGTAAACGGGATCATTTGCCACTTTTTAATTATAATTAGTTGTTTTTTATTATAATAGCACTTTTTCATAATGAATTTCACTTTTTAAACATGTTAAATAATTTATTATACTCATCCTTCCGACTCATTTTTTCATATGATTGAAATGCAGTAATAAAATAGCAACAGTTACCAAAAATAACGGGCGTCTATAACACTCGTTGTGTTTTTTATTAATAAAACAACTCACACAATTGTGCTATTTAGGTCGTATTGCATCATTAGTGCGATTCGCTAACCTTAAGCGATCCGACAATCGAAATTTTTGTCGACAACATTTGTCGTTTGATGTAACATTTGTGCGATTTACCAACATATTTTTAAGTGATACATAGTAGCACCACGTGCTAGCCTAGTGGGTGATGGATGGATTCAACAAATACAACATTAACCCACTTTTACCACCGCGAAATTATGCAAGCCCCCCACAATTATATTCAGAGCTGGCACATCTACCACAACCTCAACAACAATTTAGATCCAACCATATATTTCCTAGACCACAGCAAGGGTTCGTAAATACACCGCAATATCCTCAAAGAGCGAACCAATTTACAAGATACCCACAAGGATGCAATTCGGTATATTACAATCCACAGCAATCCCAATAAAATTCACATCATCCTAGGCCTACAGCACCAAAACCACAACCGAAAGCAGAACCGATGGATATTGATTCGAGCATTAGTACAAACGCTGTTAATTATGCAAAAAGAGCCAACTTAAAATAAGCCGAGAAAAGACAAAACAACTCGAATTTAGCAAACCCACCTATAGAAATGCAAAGAAATTTCCACGTAACTACTACTGCAGTAGAATGAGATAAACTCTTTCCAGATATTAACGATAATATCCCATCCAGAAGTTATGACCAATACGGTGTCGAAAACTCTGAATAGAGTATCCCTCAATATTATCCCTATTACTACGAAAAGGCAGACTTCACGGACATCCATTTTTTAGAATAAGAAACTCTTCGTTACCTTATTTTAATTGCAAGATCGAGAGTGGAGAAGTTTTAAAAATTTTAGTAGACAAAGGTTCAAGCCAAAATTACATACAACCTTAATTAGTAAAAAAGAAAATTCAAAATGAAAACAACTTTTTGGCAAACTAAGTAGGAGGAAAAATAGAAATCAATACAAAATACAACTTAAGCAGATTTTTCACAAGATGTCAGCATCCGAAATGAACATATGAATATTTAAAAAAAATAACCATAAGCACATAAGCAAAATATTACCTCTTCTCTGACCCCAATAAGAAGTTAACTTATACCACCAAAGTCGTTTCCACTATCAGGACAAGTTCAAACATACCGGTTTACATGAACTATTATCCTGGGATAAGGAGAAGTCGAAAGCAGATACAGAAATTGTTGGATGACGGTATAATAAAAGCTTCTCGATCCCGATATAACTCAAATATATGGATATTACCAACAAAACAAGAGGTTTCACTCGAAAAAAATACAGATTGGTAATAGACTACAGAAAGCTCAATGCTATAACGATAGCCGATCGCTATCCAATTCCTGGCATCAATGAAGTTCTAGCGAAATCAGGTAAAAATAGCTTCTTTTCAGTAATAAATCAGAAAAGCGGTTTCCATCAGATTCTAATGAAAGAATCTGACATTGAGAAAACAGCTTTTTCAGTCAAAAACGGAAAATATGAATTCACACGTTTAACATTCAGTCTCAAAAATGCTTCTGAAATTTTTCAAAGATTTTTAGACGATATTTTGAGAAAATTAATTGGAAAGATTTGTTTTGTCATTATGACGAAATAATCATATTCAGCAAAGACGAAGAAACACATGCCCAAAATGTTCACGAAGTTTTTGAAACCTGAAGGGAAGCTAACATGAAAGTACAAATAGACAAGTGCGAATTTTTTCAAAAAAGATATAGAATTTTTAGGATCCCTAGTCTCATCTAAAGGTATCACCACTAATCCCACTAAAGTTCAAGCAATAGTAGAGTTTCCATACACAAAAATACTAAATGACTTAAGATCATTCCTAGGCTCTCCGGCTATTACGGACGATTTGAGAATGACTATGCAAAAATAAGGAAACCTCTAACCAATCTTCTTACAAGAGAGGAAGAAAGAATATCAAAAAATAATAACCTGTCTCAAATATCAAAAAGAAATCCATTTAACCACAAACGCATCCAAACATGCCATCGGCGCAGTTTTGGTACAAGATGGTAAACCCACAACTTTCATCTCAAGAATTTAACAAGGACAGAAGAAAACTGTGCGACGAACGAAAAAGAGATGCCCGCCATCATCTGGGGACTAAAATCTCTGCTTCAATAATTTCAAAATTAGATTCTCGCAATCTCAAGTTAAAGACTTAGAAACAATAGAATAACAGGAACTACAGATTTTACTCGAACACAAAAGGAGGCATAGAAATGCAATAGAGACCAAAAAACAAATCATTCAAAAATTCTATTTCCCACCGGCGCAGTCTAATATTAATAAAATTGCCAAACAGTGTAAAATTTGTGCCGAAAACAAATACGATAGGCACCCAAATAAACCAGAAATAAAGGGAACACCTATTCCAGAATATCCAGGACAAATCGTTCACATCGACATTTTCATAGCAGAAAAAATCTAGTGTTTACAGTCATAGATAAATATTCCAAATATTCGCAAGCTAGAGTTATAAAACCCTAAGAAGATATTCGCGAACTATTAAGAGAACATCTCTTTACATTTGGAGTACCACAAATGATTATAATGGACAATGAAAATCCCTCAATTCACATTCAATAACTTTCATGGTCGATAACCAATTAAGAATAAAAATTTTCAAAATCCCATACACACACCGCAAATGGACAAGTTGAACACTTTCACTCAACCCTAGCAGAAATTTTAAGATGTTTAAAAACCGAAAACACAGACAGAACCTTTGAGGAATTACTCAATAGAGCCGTTTACGAATACTACTTCTCAATCCACTCTACAACTGGACTGAAACCAATAGAAAACTTTTTCGGACGAAAAGTCTACAGTAACCCCGAACAGAATGAAACAGCTAGGCAAAATAACATACAAAGGCTAAAACTAAAGCAGGAAAAAGATTTAGAACACCATAACAAAAAGAAAGAACCATGTGAAAACTACACACTTGAACAAACCACGTAAGAATTAACAAGAGGTACGGAACAAAACTATCACCCCGCTTCAAAAACGAAATAGTTTAGGAAAACAATTCATGAATAGTCATAACAGAATCCGATTGATTGCAACAATATCAATAACGACAGCAAAAAAATTAACAACCGACAAGTTGTAATAAATAAACTAACCAATGAAAAAATTAATGATGTGATAGAAAACGCTTACAAAATATTTAAATTAATGCAAGAAAGAAAAGATCTCGATAACGATCTTTTATTACAACAGAAAAAGAAGGTTGTAGAGCATTAGAAATTAGATCAGTTAAGAAAGGAAAATTTATAAATAAAATTGTATATAAAACGATATTATTATGCCAAAAAAAAAATTTACGGAAACACAAAAAAATGTGATTCATGCAACAACTTTTTTGTATGTTCAAGAAAATCAATAGAACATCTGCACAGCACATCTGCTAAAAAGTAAAATAAATAATTACACAAAAATAAATAACCAAGTTGTAAAAACAATCGAAGAAATTTCAAATGATATAATATTTTTAAACGAGTATTAAGGTTTCGTTATATTTGAAAGTTAAAGTATAAAACTAAACGGAACATACTTAATAAAACACTTTTACGCAACCATAGAGGTAGAGAATAAAATATAATTTTCAAAAGAAATAACACTGAGCAAACCATTGCCAGCGATATTGCCATCAAATGCAGGACATAACAAATTCAAAGAAATTTTTTCATTAGAATCAATAAAAGAATTCCAAACTTATGAATTAGAAGAACTAAAAATATTAAAAAAACGTAATCAAATATATTTTTCGATTAATACAATATCTATTGGAATTATTGTCCTATTTATTATAAGTACATTATTAAGAATAAAAATGTTACGAAAAATAATTAAAGAAAAGCAAGACAACCGAAGTACTATAGAAATAGAAATGGAAGACATACTAAAGTTTTATGTTAACTCATCGACCGAGGGGGCTCGATTTTGAGGTTGGAGGAGTTAACACATAATGAATTGTTTACCTTTTGCTGCCGCTATAACATAGCGTTTTACTTACTTACTTATTTTTTAATTTCTCAAAAACAAATTTTTGCTGACATGTCAGTTGAATATTAAATTTTGCACTAAGAATTTCTTACAGAAGAATTTCAAGCAGAATATTGATTTCCAACCAACTGCACACGCATCCGGTTAAACGCTAAATGCTGACACTAGCGTCTGGCATAATTGGTGCAAGCAGTTGTTGCTTGTAATAACTAAATTTCGGACATAAAGACTAATTAGTCAAATGAAAATCTTCAGTTCACATTCTGGAGTGTTTCGGTGCAGTGAATTAAAACTATTTTGCATAAATGAGTGTATAAAGTTTAAGTTTAGAAAGGTAGTACCTGAAGCCGTGTTTCTATTTCCATTTATAGTAAGTAAGCTTTATTAGCTATAAGTTTTGAATACTTTTAAAATTAATTTAATATTTAGTGAATTTAATTTGGTCTTCAAGCATCGCCTTCTTTTAAGAATACCAACAAGTATCTCAACTAGGTTGCAAGTTGTGCAAAATGCGTCGTTATAGCGGAATTTCGGGCCGCCAACTGGTTGGTTTGTTAGAGGTGCCATCAGCCATGGCTCCAAAAGATATCTAGAATCACCTACAGACATTTTCAGTTGCAAATTAATAATTTTTATTTGGTAGAAGGATTTGGAAAACTCCACCAATGCGAAACATAAATATTCTGCCTTCCGTTATCAAAACTTCGCTGCAAACCTATAATTCAAATTAAAAATTTTTAAATCATAATTACATATCTATGTACAAATGAACAGGTAAGCATAAAGTAATTTTTCATTTGGATGAATGAAAAAATTTGAATTTGACATAGGCTTCCTCGTCATTTTTTTGGCGCCAAAATTGATACATGAGTACAATCGATGGCTCCAATAATGCCTTCCACAAAAGGAGACGACGCTGAAATTACTCACCTAAGGGTCGTTGATAGCAACCAGTTGCCAAGATCCTCAAACGAACATAGCAATGTAAAAGTATAATTTTGAATTGGTTGCAGACTTAAAGATTACACCAGCTACCTCTTTTTAAGCCGATATTGCAGTTATTCTGGAGCCTCTTGTTTGGTCACCAAGCTGAGAAATTAGGTCTTCAGCCAAGTCTGGAGTTAACCGATGCAGCTTCTGAAATTCCGATGGAGCCCAATGAAACAGACAAATAGTATGTGTATCACAAGATGATACTAAAACTTTCTGTGAATTTATTTTCGTAAATGCAAAAGCGAACTAGAGAAGTGGTAACTTTATACCCGATGCCCGTACATAACTAACAGCGAAACTGCTCAGTAGTTTTAGTCAATTTTTCCACTAATTTAACAGTTATAGGTCAGGCTTCGTACAGGGATGTACTTATATGTATGTACTTGTATACCTTGCCCACACAAATAATAGCAAAATTTATTGAAACTTTTTTTCTTCACTTAATTTAAGCTATTTTTTAGAAAAAATATAGTTGATTCTTTAACAAACGCCATCGAAGTTTTAAACTTTCTAGAAAATTTATAAAAGTTAAACAAATTTAAACAAATTTTCTAACTTTTCAATCAAAGATTTGTAGAAAATTTTTAGGTATACAGCTTCGTAGTTCATTCAATTTAACTATAGGTAGGTAGGTAAAATGGCAGCAAAAATACTACCGTTTTGATGTCATAAACTCGACAAAACTTACTGAGTGCATTACCAACAGCCAGAGTTGTTACTGAAATCTACTATGTTGTAGGTCTCGCATTTTGCACAGGAAATGGTCTACCGTTTCCTTCAGTATTCGTTATGCGGAATGCCCATTCTTCCCGCACGAGTGCCGAAAGTCCAGTGGCCCGTGTGTACTATAATAAGTTTATGGGCAACGGCCTTAGGCCTACAAAGAAGACATCTGGGTCTCTTCCCATTATAGTACAGCCAAGTAGTTCTTGATATCCTGTAAGTAGTGGTAGTTTTCTATTTTCGTTCCGTCTTGTTGAGATAGATATATTTATCTTCGCTACGGCTAGGGGTATAGCCACCTCGATACTGGTTGTTACTCCATCCTCTGTCGAGTCACCCCGTACTAGTTCATGGGGTTTCTCGTTACCTTCGATTCCTTTATGCCCGGGAACCCAGATGACAGAGATTTTTAGCTCAGTTAAGGAAGCAATCAGTTGCTTACGGGCAACGCCTACCTTTGAGCCAAAATTTGGTGCCGCTAGTGCCTTTATTGCAGCCTAGCCGTCTGAAAAATGGGGATTCTTACCCATTACGTTCCTGTCTTCAAGCTGTTTAACGGCCTGTTAAATCGCGAAAACCTCCGCCAAGAACGCACCGCAGTAAGAGGCGGGCTTTATTTACATGGATAGTTCCAAGGATTCAGAGTAGATTCCGGTTCCGACTCCAAAACCCATCTTTGAACCGTCGGTCAATATTTTTATGCCGCTATCGGAGAGGGGGAAAGTTTCCGATCGCCATTCACCTGGGAGTGGCCAGAACGATTCTTCTGCATACGGTTCAAGGAGCTCACAACTTCCGGGTGATTTCACCAAGTGTCCTCTGGGTAGCTCCCGAACACACGTTTGGGGGTGATCTAAGTGAGAAGGCGAACATGGTGGGGCCACTCCGATGTTTTCCTATAGCTATAGCGACGTCAAGGGCCTCTTCCCATCCTCCATAGATTTCCGAACTCGCTAAAGTGAGAGAGTTTCCCATATCGCCACTCTGATGCCAAACCTTAATTTATTTTCCATCTGCTCGAGTAACGACAGGTCTCGTACTGCTTGACCACCGCTCCGAACTTGACTTTGTCGTCTCGCTCGTGAATTTCGCCCTATCTCTCATTCCTGGCAATCCTCCATTTTTAGGTTTGTATTTTTATATTTTTCTGTGTTATTCAAAATTTTGTATCTCGACCGGAATTGCCAGCGTACCACAGTAAAGCACTTAAATTCCTTGCCCGAGCAGCGAATGGGACCGGTATTGCTGGTTATTTATTCACTACTAGACATACAACTCTCGGCACGGGTACCTCAATACCTTAACTTAAAGTATTTGTACCTGTCTTAGGGGTATTTCAGCACATACATTGAAAGTAGAGCAACAATCCATTAATATGTTTTTTCACAACATGGCAAAAATAACAAGGCTTCAGAAAACTATTATTATTATTATTATTATTTATTTATTAATTTCATTTAAAATTATAGATTAATACATATTATAGCACTAGCTACCAAGGCTATCGGCTTAACGACGTTTAAACCACGTTACCATACCCGATAGTTACTCCTATGCTCAGAACCTCACCAACCACCTAAGTGAACCTTGTATGAGCTTATCAGCAGAAGCTGATACTCCCAAAACTGCGGTTATTATGCCCTTCGACCTGTTTGAATGCACAGACATGCAGTTTGGTGTTGATGGCAGCACAAACAGTTGAAAGGTATGTTGGTGACCTTTTTCGAAAACTTACTTTGGTGACTTGCTCACTTGCGCATTGCCTGTTCTGAGAACGTAGTAACAAATGCACTCTTGCGTCAAGAATAATAGAATACAAGTTTGCGCCTTCCCAGCTGAGAGCAATTGTGAATGACGTAGTAATAGCTGAGAATGAGAGAGCCAAGAAAAATGTGTAAAGAAGAGGAAGAATCGAACAGATGACAGACGATTGAAAGTTTTGTGTTCAAATATGAGATTTGCCATAAAGATTTCAGTTATTAAATCGGAAACGCTTATTAAACGTATAAAAACCATTTAATAACAGCCGCTTTGTATGCAAATGCATTATATGAATATCGCAGACACTGGGACAAATTGAAGTCGCACCTTGCTTCAGCCAGAATCCACAAAGAACAAAATATAGCATTATTGTTCAATACAGTGGATTCTCATCATTGTATCGAGATATCGGAGTGCCCCATACGGATGGCTGCTGTTAGTCAACTGCTCAATGTGTATGACGACAGCAAACAAGACTTCAAGAGTAATTAAAAGGCTTGAAATTATAACTGTTCATCATAATTTTTTTTACATTTTCGCTGTGATAGCGTTTTGAATATTTGATCGCATTTAAACTCAACTATTACATACGAAATGATTGTACATCAAATCAAAGATGTCGTTTACAAGTTTGATGTGACTATGATTTTCAATAGTAGCAAGGAAATAAAAGTAGATCATTCACAGAAAAGCGTGCGGGAGTGCAGTGAAGCCTTTGAAGATTGGTGTCAAATAATTTGCATGTTGTGACGAATCTTATTTTGCACTAATGCAATAATGATTCTTGTCAATGAAATCAATGTTTTAGTACCAATTTTGATGAAGCAGAATCAATTACCAAACTACCAAAGCTGGAAAGTAAAAATAAATTTGTTTATATTTAAAAAGGGTGCATGTACTAAAATCATTGCTCTACTGTTGTAGATGTATTAATCATTGCGTGGAGAACTTCCAAGTTCATTATGGGATGGACAAATAATGCAGTGAGGAGTAGAATCTTGCCTTTAGGCATCTAGTTAGCCTGCCGTTGTTGTTCGAGTCAAAGCCAATTACGCTCGACTAGGTTAGGTTAAGTTGAGGGGGCAGCAGGCAGTGAGCCGACTCTCTTAGGGCCATAATTGGGCTCGTCGTGATGCCTCTTGGATCCAGATTATTATTCCTCAGTTTCGAAAGAATTCTTCTTGCGAGCTCGTCCGGCTTCTCGTTACCTGGTATGTTACAATGTCTCGGTACCCACACCAGATGAAAACCAAATTGCTCTGACATCAAGTTAAGTGATTTGCGGCAGTTCTCTACTGTTTCCGAATTTGTTGAGACCAAGGCAGAGGCTTTTAGGGTAGCTTGACTGTCTAAATAGATATAAACTTTGTTTGTCGTAATCACAGCAGATTCTAAGATCTATAATGCTTCTTGTATTGCCGTTACTTCGGCTTGCAGTGGTCCGGAAGGCGGAATGACGTTTTCGCCCGTAGGTGTTCAGAGTAGAGGCTCCCACCAAATCTGCTATCCATCTTAGGTCCATCAGTATAGAATCGTAAGGAATCTTTAGATCCTGGGGATCCATCTGCTCATGACTCCCTGCTTGTTATTGATACGCGAAATTCTTTGATGAAAGTTAGTCTTGGCACACAGTAGTCCGTTATATTCTCCAAATGGATGCGTCCCTGACAAGAGCATTTTGCGTGTATACATATATAAACAATGTGTTCTTTATTTAAAGTATATGCTGGCCTTGATAAGTCCCATTCATGATATATATACATACATAAACCAATAATTTGATTTCTAAAGTTTATTGCGGCCTCGTGAAGAGCCATTTGTAATACATATATACATAAACAAAAATGAGATCCGTCTGTATAATTTATAGAGCTTGAGGCCAGGTTTGTATTAGGGAATAATATGAGAAACAACAATTTTTCAAGAAGTGATAGCTGCTATTTCGGAGATCACCACATCTCCTCATCTGACTTCTTTCTTTCTAGACTTTACCTGGCTTTGAACCATGGTACACGGAGTTGCTAGGCGAGCACGCAACCACTCAGCCACGCTAACCGTGTGAAAATTGCTTGTTTTCTCATTATCCCTATCTCCAACCATACCGCTATTAAGTGTGACATCGCCATTTGTAGGTTTTGCAGCGCTGAAAAGGCCTTTTATGAAGTTGAATTTGTGATTTTTATGTAAACTTTATTGCGACGCTGAAAAGGGCCTTTTTAATTTTCTTACTCGAGGAATGATAGTATATTCCAGTTCTCATTTTTCTCGCTCTGCGCATCGTACTACATATCCTGCGTCTTTGCAGGTGGCACAAAACGCATTTTGTTTTTGACCTGAAAAATAATTACTTTAATATCGCAATGAATATTGAAAGCAAGTTCAATATGTCTTTTTACAAAGTTATTTGAAATAAGCACGTCTACTTCGTTCATTGCTTGAAATCTAAATGGCGCATTGCGCACATCATAGAAGAGCTGGGTATTTGCTACCCAACCTCATTCAAATGATTTGTCAATGAAAGCTACGGGTTATCATGGCTCGAGGATGTGCCGGGGATATCATCTTACAGTTTGTGGTAAATATGCCACAAAAGGTATTGTATTGCTTCTGTTATGCAAATGACTAAACTTAATTTCAATATATTTTAAATAAGTTATAAATATATTTTAAATAAATTATTAATATATTTTAAATAAATTATAAAAACGTGGAATTAGCTGCAAGTGGAGGTCGTGCTATCTCTAAATCAAGCGTATCATCCTTCTCTACACTCGCAGAGTCGGATATGATGGCTTTGTTATGTCCAAGCAGATAAAGCCTGAGGCGGTACTTGAACTCCTACTGGTCTGGGTGGTCGTACAACTCGCTAACAATATTTTTCAAGACGTCCTGATTGAGGCGATTAGTCAGCAGATATTTAACATTGAAGCGGGATTTCAACTCGTCAAACGTCATCTTCAACGCGACATCAAGAAAAATTAAAACTTTCTGCACATTGAATATGCACCTGTGAACCAAAATGTGTTAATGGTATAATATATATGTACATATGAATGCAAATGTGTCCGACTTACCACAGATTCTCCTCTTTTATAAACAGCTCATTGATGAGGGACCTGTTAGTGCTTCCTAGATTACGCACAATAGCCGAAACATTATATCCACAATTTTAACACTTCTCCAAAATATCATCGTTGTAAGGTGCAGATAGCTGGAAGCGAAAGAAACTATAGACAAAGAATTTGATAAATTACTGTAATCATCAATAACATTCTGCAAATTCACCAAAATGTGTTCGGATTCGTCAGAAAGGCCTATAGTTTGGTAAAAATTTACTATCTTATCGCATTCAAGCGGTAGGCTGCCTTACGTATTATTCAACTACGGTTTTTTTGACGAGGAGTGAAACGTCACATTGCTATCTGGGATCGGAACTTCATTGACTGTCAATATACAAGTTAAGGATAAAAGTTTTGTGTAACTCTAATTGATCGTTTTAAACTAGGACCCACTGGATGAGACTGCAGGCTATCCAAAACGCAGCAACAGGATGCCTTCTAATGTCACCAGTTGAACATCTATACCATGAGGCTTCAATGCTCCCAGTTAGGTTAGGTTAGGTTAGAGGGGCTGCAACTATGCAAGTCCACGCATGCGCACGTAGGCTGACAAAACCCGTTGTGATACCGCTTACGAGGACCATTAGAAGGTGAACCACCGTATGCGCCTTACGTAGCACAGAAGATCGGAAATGCTAGCCGAGATCAGGTCGGCCAAACAATTTAGAGAATACCCATTTAGGAATTGGTTTCGAGTCTTGGACAGGGTAGGACAGTGGCAGAGATAGTGTTCAATGTTCTCCACTTCCTCTTCGTCCCTGCAGCTTCGCAGAAATCATTTGTTAAGCATCCCACTCTTTTCCCGTGTGTGCTCTTAAGGCAATGTCCGATTATTACCCCAACCATTAGTCTGAGAGAAGGTCGATCCTGGCAAATCAGCGCTTTGGATCGGTTTACGTCAACCTTTAACCAAACTTGTCTGGTAACCCAACAGATGAGTTCCATGACCCACCTGATATTCATTTCCTCGATGAGTTTTGTCTTTAAACTATGTTAGTCAGAGATTAGTAGGTGGTTTGAAAGGAGGGATTTTGTATTTCCTCGTGAAGAGTACCATCTCAGTCTTTGCGGGGTTAACGCTTAGCCCGCTTTCTTTCGAACAGATGTTTACTTGGCTGATGGCATATTGTAGTAGCTCACTCAGAACCTACAGGTGTTTCCCCGTTGTTACGATTGCTATGTCATCGGCGTACGCTACAATTGGCAACCAGGGCCCTTTCAGGTTTCACAAAAGGGAGTCAAAATTTGCTTTTTGTCCTCAGGGCTGAAATCTCCGGATTCCACCAATGAGGTTTCTTCTTCCCCTTCGGGAGGGTACTGGGGCAGGATGCCTTAAAAGCAGAGTTACAAGAACTTGTCAGAAAGGTCATTGCGTCATCAATTTTAGACGGCGAGTCCAACTCATCGAGAGAAACAACCTTCGTGTCCGGGAGAGTCGCTTCATCAGTTCTTAGCGATAAGCATGTCTTATCGTGAGAAGCGTTCTAACTTAGATAGGCCGACAGTACATCTTTATATTTTGCCCAGTCGGTTCGTTTCTTGTTCCTGTATGCTGGTAGAGGAGTAGGATTCAGAGAGAGTTTAAAGCTAATGTAGAGATGAACAAAAAAGGAGTATTCTTTTAATACCTGCCAGTCTGTAATCTGGTCGGAGAGACTACTCGATACGAGAGAGATGTCTAGCACTTCTCTTCTGCCTGAAGTCACAAAGGTGGGATTACTTTCGCGGTTGCATATATTGAGATCATTTAGAAGAATAAAATCAAGTAAACACTCACCTCTTACGTTGGTATCCTTTGGGCCCCATACCGTATGGTGGGAATTAGAGTCGGCCCCAATTATGACCGGGAGGGTTCTACAATTCGCCATTGTGTCCTCTTCTCTTTACAGTACCTCGTCTAATCCCAACTCCTTAAGAAAGTCTAACATGATAGTTTGTGGAAATAAGCGTACATATTCTTTCGCTGACACATGTGTAACCAGGTACCTTTGCCGTCACACTCAAACAACAGGTGCATCGGGGTCTCCGGAGCCTATCAGCATCCTCAGACTGTACCTCGAGATGTGCATAAACTGCTTGAAGCTTTTATGGTTGTATCCTCCCACTAGACTTTTTGCCTGACGTAACCCTAGTTCAAGTTGCCAGTTTTCTTCCCTCAAGTTGTTTTCTTCTATCCTAAGATCTTCCTTAATAGTGTGTTGTTCTATCGCCAGGGAAGGCTCGAGTCCTATAGATGTTTTTAGAACTGCCTCTCTTGCTAATCTATTGGCTTCCTCATTACCTTCGATACCTAGATGGCCTGCAATCCAGAGGTGAATACGATTTAGTATTGCTAATGTGTTAAGTCTCTCTATACATTCAAGCACTAGTGAAGATTTCACTTCTTACGAGGCTAGCGCCTTGAGTGCTGCTAGGCTGTCGCTCAGAATGTCATCCTTTGGTTGACCTCTGCACATAACAGGAAGGCGCACACCTCCGCTTGGAAGATTATTGGAGCCCTTCCCATCGGTACCAAAATGTGTGTTCTAGGGCCAAAGACCCCAGCTCCTATGCCTTCCGGTGTTTAGAACCATCAGTGTACCGGTGAAGGTTGCTAGCCTGAAGGTGTCCTTCTAGTGCGGATACGCTCCATGTTGCTTTGTATTCAATTTTAAAAATCCTTTCAAAATTTGTACCCTTGATGATATCGTCCCTGGGGAGTTAAGCTAGTGGTAGCCGCGCGCTCAGCGTCTCCAGTCTCTTAGACGATATGACTTTCCCTTTCCAATACCTTTCCTTAGCAATGTTGAGTAGTGTTCTTTTTGCTGTCTGTTCTAAAACTAAGTGGAGTGGCGTTAGGTTTAGGATCACCTCTAGTGCTCTTATCGGACACGTGTGCATAACTCCCGTTATGCACCCGCACGCTAGCCGTTGAACCCTTGTCAATGATATTTTCACCGTTGAAAGGGAAGATCTTGAGACGTCTGCACACCATTATTGCTTTGGTTGCCTTGGATGCTGTCGCATCGACATGTTCCCTCCAGAGTAACCTGGAGTCGTATGCGAGGCGTTCTCAAACGCTCCCTCTATGTCCAGAAAGGCACACATAACGGTCTCTTCGAAGTCGAAAGCACTCTGTATCTCCGTCCTCGGTTGGAACAGAGCGCTATCCATAGATCGTCCTTCCCTGTACGCATGCTGATTGGGGTGATGTGGTTTCCTTCGCAGAGTTTTTGATCTAATCTCATTATCAGTGATCTTCCCCATTGCACTGAGTACAAAGGAGGTTAAATGGATTGGTTTAAAGGACTTCGTAAGCGAGTAATCCCTTTTTCCTGCCTTAGGTATACAAATTACCTTAGCCCTCCTCCACACCATTGGAATGTAGGTAAGAACCAACGAATCCCTCATAACCTTCACAAGGTGTAGGTCATTCCTTCGCCAGCTTGCTGTAACATCACTGGCAGTATGGCATCGACTCCCGGATACTTATAACGTTTTTTGGTTTGCTTATCTCCTTACCGTACTTCGGTAGATTTGCTGCGTATTTCTCTCAGGATCCGGTGCGTTTGGGTTTGTTTAATAGCTTCGGCACCATTTTCCTAAGAGCAGAGAGAGCTGGGTCCACCAAGGGGTATTGTCAATTACCTCTTCTCTGGTTCTGGTGACAAACGTCGGTATATGCCCGACATTACATATGTCCAGATCATTACTTAGCATGTATTCTAGTAAAAACCCACTCCTCTTGTTGGTGTTGGTACTGCCACGCTCTTCGCTATTCGCATTAGCATCGCATCTGCTAATGAGGGGAAGTTTTGCATCCTCACAATACCTGATTAGATGTTGGATCTCGGGTGAGGGGATGGTGCTAATGTACCCTGGAAAATAAGCAGCGGCAAAAACACCGTTCTGGGATACATCGTCGACCTGCAGTCTTGCCTGAACTGCTACCAAGTCCTGAGTCCGGTGCTATGTAATGCAAAAGTAATCAATATTGCCCTTACGCACTACATGCTCTGAGACTTTCAGATGAAAGATCCCAAACTACCTTACTGTTTGACCCCTTTAGCCACCTTACCTGGCCCTTGTAGTCCCACGGCTCCTGAGTATTATACCCAGATCTTCCGAGGCGGACCTCCTAGCTATAAGAGCCGAAGCTGCTCTCGCGTGGTGGAGGTTGATCTGGGTTAATGTCACGGACGGAGTCATAGTTGTGGCTCATCAATCTCCGAGAGCTTTAGTTCGCTCTTGCTGCCTCTGTCGAGCTCGAGCATACCCAGGTAGAGTCCCTCGATTGGTTCTTGTGTGGTCGGAGCCTCCGCTGCCTCAGTGACCGTCCTTGCCGGTTCTAGAAAACTCGCCGGGGATACAAGAGACTTAGACTGTGGCTTGTATGGTTCATCCTGCACTTTTTCCGGCGCCGCATCTGGTTCGCCCACGATCTTTGGCGCACTTATTAGCCCTATGGCATGTTCTGCGGGCTTATCCACACTCCTCGGGAGGAACACCATAACTGTGTCCGTGGGGGTATCTCATCTACCCTCTTTGTGGCAGAGCTTCGGATCTTTCCAAGCCCCGAGTCTCGGTGCGACCTCCGTAAGCCATGCAGCAGTTCTGGCGTCCTTGCAGTCCACAAGGAATAGCCCCGAACGAAAGTACGCACCACAAAAGGCAAGCGGGCAGGTCCACCCTTTAAAGACCTCATCCATAATCGCCCCTTGCAGATCGGTAAGGTCTTCGGAACCTAGCGTCACCGCCGGGTAGCCTTTGGGCAGTACTGCTAAACGGAGGCCTTTTAGAGCGTCTGAATAGCTTATGCCCTGCTCCACCCGCCGGTTCCACTGGATCCTTTACTACCTTCGTTTCCGCCGAGCCCGATGATGAGGAGGCGGGTGCGCCCGGTGCCTGTGAGGTAGGATGCCTGCTTCTCCGCCTTTCAGTGGCCACGGGCCTGTCTGCTATTCTCTTCCCGCACGACCGCTCTAATGCGGGTGCGGGTAACCTGATGTTACGCCTATTCTCTCTGGTGGTTTGGATTGTTCGCGGTAGCGCAAGAACCACTTTGCTGCCGAGCCAGACAGCCCTACTCTCCTGCGGCCAGCTAGGGCTTCTGGTCTTCCTCAGGTGGGTAGAGGCGGATGTCTGCCTCTTCTTCTTTTGCGCCTACTTTCAGAGCTTTGCGCTTTACTTTGGCCAGATTCCGGCGAACGGTGTCTATAAGGTGCTGGCGATCTACCTGTATGCCAGGAGACAGATCCATCCGATAGTGTCTCAACAGTTGTGGTAGAATAGACCGGCGATCTGGAGCGATACCTGGAAACAGATCCCTCTGATCGTGCTTCGACAGGTTTGTCACGTCCATTGCTTTGGTCATTTGCCCACTGGGTGCAATTATACGGCGGCGTGTCGTATCTCTGCTAGTGGAGGGCACATCACTGTCTTCCCAAGCGTGCTCTGCGAAAAGGGCTGCCTCTGCGGGGGAGAGGTCTTCCAGGAGGGCACCACCTCGTCTCCCTGTTCTCCACAGGTCTTCCTTCTTTTCATTTGTGCTGGGTTTTCATTTGTTAGTCGTCTTCATATTTTTCGTACGACCACTTTATCGCCAAGATGAGACTCACGGTCTAGCTATTCGAGTGGGGGTCTCGAGAATTCGCCGCGCCAGCGCCGTACTAATGCAGCCGGATGTCCTCCTGGCTGCAAACCTTCCAATGGGAATTGTGTCACATAACACCCTGGATTAGGAGGTGGCAGTTCTTGGTCATCGTTCACAAGAGGTTCCGATCATCAAGGTAGTGCACCATTTACGTAGTGCACCCTCTTCCTGATTAGATCCGATTTGTGATTCGATTAAGCCTTTGCACTTCGTCAAGGTGCCTGCCCTAGCAGAGGTACTGGATCCATACTTTGCCGACTGTACTTTTTTATTTTATTTATTTATTTATTCGGTCTAAGAAATTAATTTCGATACAGACTATTAAGATTGCTTAAAATCAAAAGTAGTTAAAGTAAAAAATAACAGCTAAATACATATATGCAGTAGCATTTATGCCGGGTTATTGCAAAGATGTGCCATTACCATAGTTCTTAATGTGGTCCTTGGCAAGGAAACATCTAAATCTAAAGAACTTAAAATCAAGTTGAGTTCATTTCATGTTTTTTTACTGGCGCATTCAAACTATACGTAGTTATGCTGAGGCCAACATTAAATAAGTCAAAGCTGCGCGAATTTCTAGGACGAACATTAAAATAAATTTTGCTCAAAAGGTGAGGGGAGTCGATCTTTCCAGATACGATATCGATCAAGAAAGTATAAGGCAAAAACGTTCTTCTGTTACTAAGCGTCATTAGGTTAATTAATTGACAGCCAGAAAATATGAGGGCTTCGGTTCAGAAAATCGAATAGATCGGAGGGCAAACCGGATAAATACCTTTTGCACTGATTCAAGTCGATTTATATAAGTTTGATAGTATGGCCTCCAAATAAAAGCTTCGTATTCCAACTTGGAACGAATACAAGCTGAGTAAAGAGTTTTAAGAGTGTAGGGGTCATAAAATTCCCGACTTATTCGACGATCGAATGCAAGCATTGAATACGATTTGGCGACAATATAATTAACGTGCCCCTTGAATGTGAACTTTGTGTCAAAGTAATCTCCAAGGTCTTTAACCTCATTAACCGATTCTAATTTCGTGTTGCAAATATAATACGAAGTTTGTAAAGGCGTGGACAGTTTCGCAAAAGTAACTTTGTAACATTTTTTTATGTTCAAAAATAAAAGATTTCTGGCACACCAGTAGTGTGATTCACTAACTTTAAACGGTACGACAATTGTTATTTTTAGCGGCAATATTTGCCGTTTGCACTAACGATTGTGCGTTGTATTTATTCAAAGTGATAAAGAGTGGCACCTCTGTCAAACTAAATGTCAAAATAAGCGAAAAGCACAAAGAGGAATAGAGAAAAAACAAACGACTGCCTGCTGCCAAATATAAATTTGAAAGTTTTTATTATATTTCATTAAAGTGAAATAGATATTAGTTTGTTCCAAACTACAAACACTTAAACTTCTTTATATATATTGCAATGTTCCATTGTAGCAGAATTACGGACTCTTCTCTGAGTGTTTTCCTACAAATATGCCATAGTTATCGTTTTCAAACTTCGCGTTGTGCTCCAGCGTATTTAGGGTTTACATACATATATTTAATATATATATTCTGCAACTTATCTAACTCAGCTTGAAGCGCAAGGGAGTCGGTGTAGTTTCTTATAATTTAATAAATTTTCAGGTCATCAGCATATAAAAGAAATTTAGCTGATGAAAAGCAAGACTCAATGTCGTTTATAAATAAAAGAAAAAATAAAGGCCAGAAAAAATAAGGGACAATTTTGAGCAAGTTCCGTCTAGAGATACGAAGTTTTTTCTATCCACCAAGTAAGAACTGATCCACTTAAGGAAAACGGAATGAAATCCAATTTGAGAAAGTTTAAGAAGCAGAAGTTTATGCGATATTCTGTCGAATGCTTTGGAAAAGTCAGTGTAGATCAGTGCTGTCCATCCCATAGCTCAATTGAGCTTACTCTCCATCGTTCAGTCGTTAGCGAACCAGCAACGAATAAACACCAAGCTTGTCCGCGACGCTTAGTGTATGCAATCGTGTATGCAATACAACGCCCTGTAAGAACTTCTTTATGCTAGAAAATGCCTTTGGCGACTTGCAATGCCTTTTATGTTACAAGTCGTTCAAAGGAGGCAAAATATCTAATATCAGAAGGCATTTCGATTCCTCCCACAAAAATATACAAGTTTTAGACAAAAAAGCTAGCCAGGGATTATATGAAGCAAAAAAGTTAGTCTTTTTGAAAAAGTTCAAAGGGTGGTTGGCTAAAGTAGAAAATGAGGAAGTTGTTAAGCAATCAAATCGAAAACTGAAACTGGAAGCTGAGCTATCTTCCGTGATCAGCTTAGACATTGCTAAACAAGGCAGGCCTTTTGTAGATGGAGTTTTTGTTAAAAACATTTGTCTGAAAATTTTTAAAAAACTGAATCTTGATACAGAACTAGTTAAAAATATACCCTTGTCCCGCCAAACAGTAGCCCGACGGATTGATGAACTAGGAATACACATTCAATCTGCAGTAAAGGAAAAAATTAATGATTGCCAATTGTTTTCTCTGTGCTTGGACGAAACCACCGATATTAATGATTTATGTCAACTGGCGATATGTGTTCGGACAGTTAACGTAAATTATGAAATAACTGAAACAATGTTTTCTCTTGAAACATTCTGTGGGAATGTGACAGGAAAGATCTTGTTCGACGTAGTAAACGAAAAAGTTTTTTCAGTTTTCGATACAAACAAATTTGCAGGAGTATGCACGGATGGTGCAAACGTTATGACCGGCAAGAATGAAGGCTTCATTGGCCAATTGAATAAAAATGGAATTTCTGGGAGACATTTTCATTGCATTATTCATCAAGTTGCACTCGCTTCAAAATTTTTGAGCGGTCATCCTGTCATGAAACGTGCAGAACAGATTATCAATGAAATACGGGGAGGGCACCATTACCTCACCCACAGAAAGTTTGTAAATTTTTTAAAAACAACTTCTGCTCGGCATATTGACCTAAAAATGCATACAGACATTCGTTGGCTAAGTCGTGGTGATTGTCTCAACAGGTTATTTGAGTTGAGGGAAGAAGTTTTACAATTTCTTGAAATCAATTGTAATGAAGACACCCTAGTTCGATCTTTAAAAGATGACAATTTTATTTTGGATTTAGCATTTTTGGCTGATGTCTCCTTTTTTTTGAACAAACTCAATTTAAAGCTTCAAGGAAAAGAAACAGGAATAAACGATGCTGTGAAAAATGTGCATCAATTCCAAACAGAGTTATTTTTGCTTTTAAGGGAACTTCAATCTGGCGATTATACTCATTTTCCGAAAACTTCGGTTATTATTACGAAACATGAGGGTGTTAAGCCGAGTGATCATATTGCACTTCTCGAACAATTGCTTATAAATTTTGAAGACAGATTTCAGGATTTTGTTTCTTTTCAACCATTTCTTGACATCTTTGAAAACCCCTTCAAATGCGATATAAGTAAGTATGAACTTGCAATTCAGTCCGAGCTAATCATCTTGCAAAGCGAAAACGTTCCACCACACGGAGATAATATTGAATTCTGGAAAAATTTAGAAGAATCATCATATCCAATATTGAAAAGAATATCTTATCAGTGCCTTTCACTTTTTCCCACAACATATTTTTGTGAGAAAATTTTTTCGGACTTAAAGTTCATTTGCTCCAAGCAGCGCCACAGTTTAACATCAAGTCATTTATCGAATGTACTTTTATTAAGAAGCTGCCACGAAAGTATTCATATTGACGCAATGTGCCTAAAAAATTGAATTGTTCAGTTGACCTACAAAGCATTTACATATATTACCAGTCATAATGTTTTCCCATCAGTCCACACACTTATAAAAATTAATTTGCATCAAATAATTAATATCGCTGGTACAAGAATTTTACCAAATACATAATCTGTAAAATACCGCCCTTATTTAACAATGTGTAGGCTTAACATATAACACACTTGAGTTTTTTATTTCTACTCTAATCCAATATGCTTTTATTTTGGTTTAAATTTCCTACTGGGCTGCTCCCATTCTCTCGTTGTCACTCATACATTCACATTTTTCATTCTGGACAGCACTGGTGTAGATGGTATCTACTTGGAAACCGTTTTGAAATGCAGTTAAGTAGCCATCAGAAAAAATCGCGAGATTTGTTGTCGTAGACCTGCCGGGTACAAAACCATGCTGATTCAAACAAACCAAATGCTTAACCCTTCGGAGGTGTGGTGGGGTATGTCATACCCCAGCACATGTATTTCCTTAAATATATATATGTTTTTGTTTAAGGAATACGTTATCGCTCCCAATAGCTTTCATTAACATTCAAATACAGGAGATCTGCCACGTTTTACATACCCCAGATATTTCTGTTCCATGGGACAGCCTTTCAAAGTGGGCTGGGGTATCATATTCGATCGCCATAACTTTTTATGTAATTAATGCATTACAGTGAATTTTCTTTCCTTTAAATAAATGTTATTTTTACTTTTGAAATGTAAAAACAGTTTTGAAATTGTTTAAATACAAAAAAAATTATGTTTCAGAAAACTGGAACCTCACTTTTTGGAATAATTTATATTGTCTTTTTTTTATGGCTATAATATTGAATACGAAGGAAAAATTGTTATGTTTTCAAATTAACACTTTTTAAAAATTAGTTAAAGAATAATAAATCACCACAAAATATTGCTATTATTGGAATTTGGTATTTATTTGAAATTGATAGGCATGGGGTATGTCATACCCCACCACACCACTCAAGGAACTTTTAGTCACCACACCAACGAAGGGTTAATATTGAATAATAACTTGTGGACAGCTTTGAGAGGGGTCTGCAATTACTAAGATCGCCTTTATTCCCACTTTTGAAAACTGGAGTAACTGATGTTATTTTCCAATCATCAATAAGAACACCAATCATCAATAAAAAACTCGGCAAATAGCTCAGCTGCCTCCGTAATTGAATTGGCTGGGATATTTTTATATGAAACACATGTAGAAATATTCGAAACCTTCTTTCTTGATTTAATGTAATTCCAGAAACTTTTTGGATTGCATTTGATTTTCGCTTGGAAATTGCAATATATTTTTTGTTGCTTGATTTATTTAAGGCATTAATCTGTCTTCTGTACATATTATATAAACCGAAATATTTTTGCTCATTTTTTTGTTTAAACGTTTTGAAAAACTTAATTCTTAAGTTCTTCAGACGCTTTAGATGTTTCATATACCAAGGGATCCTGTAAGATACAGAACGATGAATTGGTATAAACTCTTTACATAGCTTAATCACAGTGCTTTTAAATAAGTCAAAACAAACTGCAAAATCAGCCCCGCCAAAAGCATCATCCCACTTTATGTTCAAAAGCATTTGGAATTGTAATTAAATGTTGTTTTTTGGGTTTCTTCCGGAATCCCAAAAAATCAAAAAACTCAACGATTAATGAAAGTGGAGAATGATGCATGTTTTGCGAGGAATTTGATGAAGAAGTATGTATATATGTACATTTTACATTTTATATTATTGCTTACAAAGATAAGATCAAGAAAGCGATTCAAGCTGTTGTGAATGCCATTGACTTGAACTAAATCACTACCTACAAAATTATCAACAACATAAGCCTCTAAGGTATTAGTGACATTAGATGGTATAAGATATGAATCATTATCTAGGTAAGGCCAACTAATATTACCTAAATTAAAGTCTCCTAACACACACAGTTGATGGTCCCCGATTTGTTCATTAAGAGCCACAACATTATCAACGTGCGCTGTGTATATGGCCTCACCACTTACTGGTGGAATATATGATGCGCAAATATAAAGCATTTTCGTTGAGATATGCAATCTTACACAAAGCTGGTCTAATAACGAATCGTTATTTTGAAGATCAACTAGTGACGGTCTAAGACTGTGGCGCGAAGCAATTAGTATTCCGCCTTCTCTTGCATCTCGGCCTTTGCGAAAAAAAGCGAACAGCTGAAGATCGAAAAACTCGGCATCAAAAAATTAATCATTGAGCCATGTCTCAATAATGGCAAAAACGTCATAGTCCAGCAGCGAACTAAGCAGCCGCACGTCTTCCGAGACGGAGCGGCTCTCTCTAAAAAACGAAACGGGCGTACGGTTACATTCACGGGCCACAGACCAGGTATTAGCATTTTTTCAAACGATGAAATTGGAATACCCAATTTAAAATTCAACCGATTTAATGTTGATAATGTAATGCCTTTTTTTACCAGCTTATAGCAGAGAATAACCTGCTTATTTATGTCTGCTTTTTTAGAAATATAGTCGATGATATTATCTTAGGTAACAGTTGGCGCAAACGACGACAAATGTAGCCACTTGAGACGTACTGACACATCCAAATCTGTCCTCATGTTAGAGCCCATCACGACTTTTTGCTTTTATGCTTATTTTTATTCACCGTAGACCACTGTGGCTGTGTCGTAGCAGAACTAAGATCACCAACGGCTATGCCGTCTGCGGTAATCACGTTACACTCACGGCGAGAATAAACATTAGGTTTGTTTCTCTTATTGCCAAGAAGCAGCGACTCATCATCGCCTAACGCATGCACAGTAAGCGGTCGAGCAGCAGAAGAGAGCGAAGAAATTGGCTGTGCCGGCAGAGAAGCGGCAGCATCAGTTACCTGCAGACGAGTAGAAGCATTAAGAGCGGTATCAGGCTCTGACTTCACCACATCGGAGAAATTAATATTCGCCTGCTCAGAGAGTGAATAAGAGGTAGACACAGCGCTGGAGATAGCTGAATTAGCGGACTCAGCAGAAGCAACAGCATCAGCATTAGCAGCTCCAGCCGAATAAACTGGAACAGCAACACTTGGCCTTGGAAGAGACGTTCTTGGCACTTTTCTCATTGCATTCTCACTTGATTTAGCTTTTGAGTGAGTAATTATTGCATTTTTGTTGTTACATGTAGCCGGTGAAACTGGAGATTTTGCACTATTTGTCGGGTTAATTAAAGAACTTAGGCAATTTTTAATACGATCCAAATCCAAGAGTAACTCCACAAATTTAGCTTTAGCAGCAGCATCATGCCCACATTGGGCTGCACAGTTAGCACAGGACAACATTTTTAGATTAAAAGCGTATAAATTCGCGTTTAAATGCAGAGCGATGTAAAATACGTTCGACTTGCGCGAGTTACGTTACCTCCACCCAAACCTCCACGATCATAAATACACTACGCCCCAGACGAATACAGCAAAACTGCAAATTCAACACAATTCCCGTTTCACACAGAAATCGCAACACCTAAATTCCAACAGGCACACTTAAATTTCACAATACGTTCCCACAAGCATAACAACACTTAAATATCGCCTTACATTTTATTTTTACACACAATAACTGGCACGTGTTGCGTACCTAAGCATAAATCCTGTATAAATATTCACAAATTAGAATTAAGACGGCAGATTGTAATAAACTGTGTAACTTGCAAGTCAATTGTGTGCTTTTATTTGCGGACTCCCGAGGTTTGGAGTCGCATCTTTATTTTTTAGTTCACCCAATTACGGTGAACTTAAGTGGCGCAGTCGTACGGCCAGGACGAGGCTTTCAGACCTTGGGATTTTAATCCCTTAACTCCTGAGAAACCAGCTCTAAACACTAACATCAACAACAATGCAAGTCATACATCTCAACAAAACAATTGGCAACATTATCACTAACATCAATGTCAACAACAGCAACAACAATACAAGTCATACGTCTCAAAATACCAGCAATTTTCAACAATATCACCATCACCAACAAACAACTCATCGTCATCGCACAGTGACAACACAGATAACAACAACAACAATTAAGTGTCATGTCGGCAATACTACTCTTCTTCGGGTGGTAAGTCTAGTGAATAGTGAATATAATTACGAGCCAAAGTTCAAATTTCACGAAGGTGGTGACCTTGCTAGAGCAACCCACTAAGTGCATATATTCAAAAAATACAAAAAATATACATATAAATATATACGAGGGTGGTGACCTTGCTAGAGCAACCCACTAAGTGCATATATTTAAAAAAAAAAAAAAAAACAATAACAAAATATATATAGATAACTTTCTTTATTTTGACGAATTATACATATATTTATTACATATCCTATATTAAATATATCTATATAAATATACATACATCAAAATATATATACATCGAATACCCATTGTGTTGCATTCCCATGCTTAAAATATTTTCAAATAATAAGAAAAAACAATTTTCTCCATACTCCGTGCCAAACCTTAAAAAATCTAGAAACCTAGATACAATCCCTGAACTAAGTGAAATCCCTATTAAAATAAATGTTGAATTAACAAAATATTCTAAAATGACAGAAAACAATAACTTTCAGGCAACCCCAGCCAAAGACATATTCAATTCGCTGCGTATCCCGGACGCAATAAAAGATTTACCGAAATTTGACGGTAACCCAAGATCTACACGAATTCATAAATAACGTCGAAGAAATCTTATTACACATAAGAAGCACCGACAATTAGGGTTGCCAGCTCTCAAACTATGGAATATAGTATTTTTCCTCATTTTATATAGTATTTTCAATAAAAATATAGTATTTTTCATAAAAAGTCAACAATTGATTCTTTAATTCTTTATTAAAAAAAAGATATAAAAACATAACAAAACAATTCAAATCCAGTCAGTTTTAAACAAAAAAATAATGGTATTCGTATAACCGCAATTAACCGTATACAGTTCAAAGAGCATTTGATTGAATACCAATAATGAAACATTAAATAGTTCAATCCCACTTTAAGTTTTTTGAAAATAAAAGCAATATTTAAAAAAAAAAACTTAAAAAATATTACCAATATTACATTCGCCGTAAATTATATTATATTGGCTATAAAATAGATTTGCGACATATCGATAAATTTTGACTATTTTTCTTTTGTTTGTTAAGAGCATATTATTATTTTTTAAATATCGCTCTTTATCTAACAAAACCCATAAAAATCTTAATTTCAAACTTTGGGCAAAAAAAGAAAAACTCAGCAAAATTTCATCTAAATTTAAAACTTTGTTGTAAGGGTTAAAAAAAAAAATGTTGGTTGCTATACAGTTTTATATCTTAATCAATTTAAGTGCCATTAAGTGTAATTGTTAAGCTGCTGAAAATTACGGCTGATTTTAACTTTTTTTTTGCTGGCGGTGTTAGGCATTTCCTTCCATATACAAACATTTTCAAATACACTTTTTTTTGCCCAAAGTTTAAGATTAAGGTTTTTATGGTGTTTGTTGGATAAAGAGCGATATTTAAAAAAAATAATATACCCTTAACAAACAAAAGAAAAATAGTCAAATCTTATCAATATGTCGCGAGTCTATTTTATTGGCTACTAGTGTATTTATCAATACATATTATTATTAATTATATTTTGTATTGCTTTGAGCTGCTTTTAACAAAATCGAGTCTTTCAAAAATGTGCTTAAGGCTTCATTACAGGCAAATGTTAAATTACAAGTTATAATCAGTTCGTTTTTTATTAAGTCTATATGAGATCTATTTCTTTCATCCCTCCATTTTATGTTAGCAATTGAAAATATTCTTTCAAAAAATGCGGAGGATGCTGGAATGGAAAGCAAAAGCGAAACAATTTTGTTTAAATTTGAAAAAATCTCTTCTGAGTCTGAATTTAAAATTTGTTGCCATTTCTCAACTATGTAAAGATTTTTAAATTTTTCACAGTTTTTGATTTTTGAATAAATTTCATTTACGCTAATTATTTCAGAATACAGTACATCCATATCTATGTTAAGTTTAGTTTTTAAAAATAAAATATCGATAATTTTTTCTACATCTTCAAATTTGAGTTCTTTTTCAAAATTCAAATTTTTTATGTAATACAACCAATTTTCGTCGGTAAAATCAAACCACTTTTTAAGATATGCGAGGCATTGCTCTAAAAATAACACAAAATGGTTTTCTGTTTCTTTGTAAAGAAGAGGATTTTCGTCTCTAATATATTTTAATAATTTATTGGTTTCGTAACCAAAAAATTTATCTTGCTTCCTTTGATTGAGCTCAAACTTCAATTTTTCCATTGCTCCATACAAATCAAGCACTGTTGTGTAATTTCTTTCCAGTTTTTTAATTGTTTTGTCGAAAACATTCAAAACGTCGCTGACCATATTTAAAAAAACTTTAACTTGTATATTTAAAATATCTTCTTCAAGCTTTAAAAGTTGACGAATTTGTGTTGGGCATTTATCATCCAGTTTGCGAAAGTAATTCGTTATGGGAGTCCAATTCATTAATATATGATCGACTGCAGGCAACAAAGAGAGCCATCTTGTTCCTATGTGACGCTTAATCTCATGCCATTGCCCATTCACTTCTGCCACGAATTTTTTAAGCTCCTCTCTTCTAGAGGCAGAAACAGAGAAGTGGCTATATATTTTAAGGACGATGTTTTCGACATCGCAATTTAAAAAGTTCATTCCGTATTTGACATTGTTGTGAACAATGTGTGCATGGCAATTGCCTTTTATTAAATGTTGTGTTATTAAATGTGGCACTATTTTCTCAATGTTTGTGAAAAGCGAATGGTTTTTTCCAAAATTAGCATTTACATTGTCGGCACTAAGCGCAATTATTTTATCAAGCGATAGATTATTACGCGTTAACGAATCTTTTACTGCTGTGAACATTCCATCTGCTGATTCATCTGGATTTTCATAAAAGTCTTTGCTGGATTCCTGCTTTTGTATCGAAGTACTGAATAACAAGAGGGAATAATTTTACATTTTTTCGGTTTGACGCGTCTATTTGCAATGCAAAAAATTCACTTTTATCTTTTATATGTGTCAGAGCTTGTTTCAATGCATATGGGCCCAGAACATTTTCGACAATTGCTGCTTGTTTCGTTCGACCCAATTGAATGGTTTTAGCATTTTTAGATTCGGCATAAAGTAATTTATTAAGTTTGACACCGCAATCTGCACTGTTATATGAAAGGTTGTGCTTTACTGTATGGTAAACTAAGGCTAACTCAGCAGCCGTTGTTTGTTTAGATTCGTTTGAATAGGGATTCAAATTTTTAGAAAAGTATGAATTAAATTGCTTAGAGTATAATTATAGTATTTTAGCGTACTATATTTATTGTGAACAGTATATAGTATTCAAGCGAAAAATATAGTACAATACTATAAATATAGTACGTCTGGCAACCCTACCGACAATACACCTTATGGCAATATACTCCTACGGGCCATTAGGAATAAAATAGAAGGAGGGGCAAACGAAGTACTCAACATGTACGGAACCCCCCTTAACTGGGACGAAATTAAAAATAACCTAATACTAAATTACTCAGACAAACGTTCTGAAACATCTCTTATTAGAGATCTTAACAACTTGAGACAAGGGTACAAATCGGTAGATAATTTTTACAATGAAATTATCGAAATACAGAGTACCAGAGAGTCAGTAACAATGTACTAATTCACGAAAGAGATAATAACGTAATCAAGGCAAAAAAAGAGCTTTACGCTGAAATGAGCCTAAACTCTTTCCTGTCAGGATTAAACGAACCACTAGGATCCAGTGTAAGAGCCATGCGGCCAGAAAGCCTTCCCACCGCATTGTCCTTCTGTATCAAAGAAGTAAACATATTATACCAGAAATCTGGTAATAATTTCCGTAGGCAAATATATCACCCATACGTTAGTCCAAGATTCGCCAACAATCCACATTCAATTCCACAAATCAAATATACAAATCAAGCTAACTTCCAAGCACCCTCTATTCAAACTAACCGACATCCTTTCAGTTATAACCGGAATTCCTTCTACGGGAACCAAAATTCTTACAGTACTTTTAAACAAAATCCTTTCAACCCACATGATTCGACAACAAACAATGCAATAGAACCTCCTAAACGTGAACCCGTAGATACCAGCTCAGGTCACAACAATTTCAGAAATTCAACAGTCTCGCGAAACACTCGGAATACAAGGTTTTCAGGATTCTCCAGATCCAATACAAATGAACTACACAACATTAACGTACAAAATGACTCCTTGATGGACGGAACAAGCAACACTGACGAAGCACCAAAATTTTTGGAAAACCGCCTCCAACAACTAACAATATACATAGACATCAATAAACATGGACAGATACTTCCTTTCATAAAAATTTCGTCACCATTCGGTAGACAATTACGTTTTCTAATAGACACAGGTGCATCCTCTTCAATTATAAACCCCGAGTTTATAAATGATGACGATCAGATAAAATGCAACGCTATAACCATAGTAACAGTAACAGATTCGTGCACAATAGACAAAATAGTAAACTTACCCATATTTAAGGAATTTAATGAAACCGGAACATTTAAATTCCTCATCTTTAAGATCCATAATTACTTCGACGGCCTCTTAGGATACGATATCCTAAAACAATTAAACGCCGATATCAGCGTAGCCAACAACACACTTGTTACCCCCAATTCATCTACACCCATACTTCAGGCAAACAATTAGCCTGTGCAAGATCCCGAACCACAGCCAAAATCCCAGTAGATATTAAAAACGGAGATATTTTTATAAAACACACACCTATTAACCAGGACGTTCATATACCGGAAGGACTATACCAAGCGAAAGACTGGCTGAGCACAGTCGAACTTATCAATAATTCAGATAAATACCATACAATATACTTAGACCAACCAATAAAAGTAGAGCCCCATCAACCTTCAGACTTTTTAGAAATAAATAATTGGAGCATAAAGGAAGGACCCTACACGCCTCCTTCAGATATCGCTTCATCAATTCGCGTTAATCACCTGAATAGCGATGAAAAATTAAAATTAATTAAACTTTGTAGGCAATACCACAATATCTTCTATAGAGAAGGACAGTCTCTCACATTCACAAACGAAATAAAACACAACATACATACAACGAACGACATTCCTATACATGCAAAATCGTACCGATACCCCTTCGTTCACAAAGACGAAGTCAACAGACAAATAAAAAGTATGCTAGAACAAGGAATAATTGTACCTAGCTACTCGCCCTGGTGCTCCCCTGTTTGGATAGTTCCTAAGAAAAAGGACGCTAGTGGGAAACAGAAGTGGAGAATGGTAATAGATTACCGAAAACTTAACGAGAAGACCATTTCAGACCGATACCCTCTCGCAAATATCACAGAAATCTTAGATAAACTAGGGAAGTGTATGTATTTCTCCACTCTCGATTTAGCAAGTAGTTTTCACCAAATTGAGATGTCCCTAAAAGACAGGCAAAAAACGGCTTTCACCGCAGAAGGTGGCCACTATGAGTATATCAGAATGCCTTTTGGCCTTAAAAACGCCCCTTCCACATTCCAACGTGTCATGGACAACGTATTGAAGGAATTAATAGGGAAGAATTGTTTGGTTTATCTCGACGATAAAGTCATATTCTCAACGTCACTCCAAGAGCACATCAAAAATCTGACGCAAGTTTTCGACAAACTCAAAAAAGCTACCTTCAAAGTACAACTGGACAAATCCGAATTTTTAAAGAAGGAAATAGCATTTTTAGGCCACATTATTTCCACAGAAGGCATCAAGCAAAATCCGGACAAAATCCACGCAGTTAAAAATTTCCCCATACCGAAAACACAAAAGGAAATCAAATCCTTCCTAGGACTGCTAGGAAACTATCGCAAGTTCATAAAGGACTTTGCCAATCTAACAAAACCCTTAACCGAATGCCTCAAAAAAGATAAAACGGTGAAGCTAACCGAAAACTATATTCAAGCATTCGAAACTTCCAAACAGCTTCTAATCAATGACACCCTACTTCAGTACCCAGATTTCACGAAACCATTTATCTTAACCACAGACGCCAGAAATTTTGCCATAGGAGCCGTACTTTCACAAGGGACGATCGGACACGATAAACCCATATGCTACGCCAGCCGAACACTGTGTGATTCGGAAATCAACTATTCAACTATAGAAAAAGAACTCTTGGCAATAGTATGGGCCACAAAATACTTAAACCAGGGACCGAAAATAATGATTATTTTGATATTTTCAATGAAAAAAATCAAATGCTTCCGAACTTCAGATAATAGTTTTGAGAATATCCCTGTGTATATTTTTTCAAGCCCTATTCGAATCTGTTACGATTTCAAATATGCTGAGCGATATCCATAAAATTTGTAATCAATAACACTGTGATAGTCAAAAAAAAGACAAGACCAAACTCGACGGTTTCCCCCTATTTCGGGTCCTACGAATCGAACTGCATCATTACTTTTTTGAGTTACAATCATGGTTTCATACAAAAATTTTTGTTGAAGTTTTTCATCAAAGTGGCCCATTGTAAGAGAAAGGCACATTTTTCTTCGGTCTCTAACTTTTTTAATGTTGACTTTTTTGGTAAACTTTCTTTGGCAAAGCTTTTCAGAATAAGTCCGTCTTTAAGTTCTTAGATGACTGTAAACCCCAAAATCAATGTTTTTTGTGTCCTTATAGCCAATATGTCGAAAAAACTGAAATTTAATCCATTTTTTTTAATGTTTTTTCCCTCACGTTTCGTCAATATTTTGATTTACCCTTTGATACTTATACATTAAGTGACATCTTGTAATAGTAAGAAACTTAAGCAAAGACAACGTTCTGAGCAAACTAACCATTAGAAAAAAAACTTAACAAAATTTGTATTTTTTAAAAAAGCTACACTAACTATGTTTGTGTGCTGTTTTATTTTTTTTTGTATCTTATAAGTGTTATCAATAAGTATCATAAATTTGTACACAATATTTAAATTAAATTTAATAAGACTCATCTATCAATGTCCAACACAAATCAGCAAGCAACGAGTCAAGCTTTTAACCACTGCACTGATAAGAAATAACAACAAGTAACGTTTGAAAGAAACGTTAAATGCTTGCCTAAGAGTCAAAATTTAAGCATAGATTGCAGTAGTTAATTTGACTTTGACTTCGCGGAAAGAACATTGTTTTAGTGCCTTGTATATTAAGAAAATAAATTAAAATGAATAAGTGTCCAATTGGCCTATCGTTGTTCTGCTACGTATGTGGAACATTTACAAGCCCTCGGAGTAAACGCAAAATATCTTCGGGAACTGCCGGCATCTACGAGGAATATTTCGATTTGCCCGTTATAAGAGACGTAGATTGGGTGCCAAATACCATTTGCACGCAATGCAACAACAACCTGCATAACTGGTCAAAAAGACTGTGCCTAAAAATGGGGTTCGGCATCCCAATGATTTGGATAGATCCACAAGGGCATCATACTGGTAACTGCTACGCGTGCAAGAACAAATTTGCAAGACTCAACAAAAAAAACACAGTTTACAAAAGTGTTCAATCTGCACAGCTACTAGTATCTCACTCAGAAAATGTTCCGATACCAAGATGTCCAAGTCCAACTGAGAGATATATTTCGCCAACATTTTCCACCGAGCCTACAGATCTACTCTCAATGTATAACCAAACCGAAGTTGAAAGCCCATGTCGTCACTTGGAGATTTCCCAAGCCCGTTTGAATACGATGGTACGACAGCTGAAATTATCGCAAAGACAAGCGATTTGCCTAGCACATCATCTTCGATCGGTAAATATATTGTCTAAAGATGTGAAGGTGTATGGATTCCGCAAAAGACAGGAGGAGCTTTTAGATTTCTTTGAGGTTAATGGCGACAATACTTTTTCGTATTGTAAAAATATTCCTGGTCTTATGCAATACATGAACTGTGAGTACAAACCAGAGCAATGGCGCTTGTTTATTGACTCGTCGAAAAATAGTTTAAAAGCAGTATGGCTGTATGTGGATAACACAAAAAATCCGGTTCCAATCGCCATAAGCTCCAACACAAAGGAAACATACGAAGCAATGAAATTAATTTTGGACAGAGTTCAGTATCAGCAGCATCCATGGAAGATATGTGCGGATTTAAAAGTTATCGCCTTGCTTACTGGTTTGCAGACAGGATACACAAAAAATAGTATGTGCTTCATTTGTCATTGGGACACAAGGTACCGCGGAAATAGAAGCAATATTGAATGCGTGATTGGAAGCTTCGCACAGAATTTCATTTAAATGTGGCAAATGTTATCCATATTCCGCTGATACCAGCTAATAACATTTTGCTACCACCACTGCACATAAAATTGGGAATTGCCAAAAATTTCATAAAAGCAATAAATCGAGATGCCGAAGCTTTTAAATGTTTGACAGAAATATTTCCAAGACTAAGTGTTGCGAAAATAAAAGAAGGTATTTTAAGTCTTTTAATAGAACGAATGTTATGTTGATACATATTCGGAGAACTTCTAAGGCCAAATGAAAAAATTGCCTGGAACTCCGTTATGACCGTTATAAACCATTGCTTAGGAGTGCACCGGTCTGAAGATTGGAAAAAATATGTGGATGACATGGTAGACGCTTTTGAAGAAATAGGTGTGAATATGTCCTTAAAAATTCATTTCCTTCACCATCACAAGGACCATTTTGAGCAGCAAGTTCCGACTGAATCCGATGAGCATGGAGAAAGATTTCACCAAGTCACCGCCCCCCTTGAGCATTGGTACAGCGGCAAAAAGCTTGACTCGTTGCTTTCTGATTTGTGTTGGACATTGATAGATGAGTCTTATTAAATTTAATTTAAATATTGTGTACAAATTTATGATACTTATTGATAACACTTATAAGATACAAAACAAAATAAAACTGCACACAAACATAGTTAGTGTAGCTTTTTTAAAAAATATAAATTTTGTTAAGTTTTTTTTCTAATGGTTAGTTTGCTCTTTGCTTAAGTTTACTATTACAAGATGTCACTTAATGTATAAGTATCAAAGGGTAAATTAAAATATTGACGAAACGTGAGGGAAAAAACATTAAAAAAATGGATTAAATTTCAGTTTTTTCGACATATTGGCTATAAGGACACAAAAAACATTGATTTTGGGGTTTACAGTCATCTAAGAACTTAAAGACGGACTTATTCTGAGAAGCTTTGCCAAAGAAAGTTTACCAAAAAAGTCAACATTAAAAAAGTTAGAGACCGAAGAAAAATGTGCCTTTCTCTTACAATGGGCCACTTTGATGAAAAACTTCAACAAAAATTTTTGTATGAAACCATGATTGTAACTCAAAAAAGTAATGATGCAGTTCGATTCGTAGGACCCGAAATAGGGGGAAACCGTCGAATTTGGTCTTGTCTTTTTTTTTGAAAAAAGCTATCACAGTGTAATTAAATACATTTTTTTATTAATCGATCAGAAAAATACAATTAAATATCGTGTTTTACTTTTTTGATCAAAAATAAAAATTCATTTTTATTGTTATGTTTTCGATCTGAAATAATGATTATTTTGTGAGTTGTTTTTTTTTTGATAAAAAATAATTATTATTTTGTAATTTATTTTTTTTTTATCAAAAATAATCATTATTTTTTGAGTTTTATTGTTTTGTTCAGAAATAAAACTCATTTCTTGAGCGTTATTTTATTTCTCGGAAATAAAAATTATTTTTTGAGTTTTTTTTTTTTGGCAGATCGAAAAACTCAAAACGCTCTATTGCTTTTGTATTAAGTTTTAGAGTACTATTTTTTTGCTATGCCTTTGTCATCACATGCACTAAAAAATGACACCACATTTATACACATATATGTGTGCATATGTATGCATTATTGCAAAAGTATCATTAAAACGAAAAATGTACGTACTAATTCATCTAAAATCGTAAAACAAAAATAATTACATAAGTATGTACACATTTTGTATGCACATGCAAGAATGTGTGTTCATTTGTATGAAAATATCTGCGGTTGTACGAGTATGGCATAGTAGCTTAAGATGAGTTAAGAAAGAAGTGAAATTGCTTTTATTGTTACCTGAAAGATGTAAGTAAAATTTCATTTATTTTTTATTTTGTAGTATTTGTTTTCAAAAATAAGATTTTTTCTAAATTTTCTGGTGACAAATTACATCTTAAGTCACTTAAAACCAGTTTTAGCGCTGAAAATGAGCGCTCCACACTGACTTGTGTCGCTGGAGTACTATGAACCACTTGTGCTAGTGACCACAGATACGGATGTGTGTATTGTTTTTTCTTCCAATACTCCATTATAGGAACTTCTAAATCAACGGGTTTTGGTGTATATTTTTCAATTTCGCTATTAGCTTTCTGCAAATCACTATCTTCAGGCTCATCGTCAGACTCTTCATCTGATGGAGACACTTCAATTGAGTTAAGAAGATTTCCAAGCAGAGAAGTTGAACTTTGCGACTGAGTTACCGGCCAAATTACATCCGAAGTTTCATTACTCGGCGATGACACATTTTCTTCTGATGTGCCGGTTTCGCCATTGTCACTATTTTGCTGCCTCGGAACCTTTGTAATGAAATATAAAATATGTCTTTGCTTAGATATGTATGTTCTAAAATTTCATACCAAATTTAAAAATTTGGCATTTTTAAACTGTATCATAATACAATAGCGTCCCGGTTTGTGTAACTAATTACTGTCGGGGGTATCGAGCACTTTTTAGTATTCAGTTGTGCGTATTGAATCTGTAAAACAAAATACGATTTATGATACAAAAAAGCGTGATGTTGGGCAAACCGGGATGGAACTGTAGTTATCTAAGTTTAAACCTCTGAAACATACCCCCTTTTTTAATTTAAGTATCTGACGAATAAGCTGCTTCAAGTGGAACTTCGCGCACATCATTTTAATTGGATTTTTTATTAACAATCGGCGTATTCGAGGATCCAGATACACGCAAGCAAGGACTGAAGGACTATTTAGTAACCGATCTTCTCGCTTTTCCAAACTGATTGTTATCGCTGTTATTTGCTTGTACTTGTAGCTTTAGTTGCATCCACAGAATATAAAAATCTCCCAAAAACAATTGGCTAGATTGCAGTTTTAAAGTTGCCTCATTGATTGGATCTAATGTTCTAACCAATTCGCTTACATTTCTCCAATCAGCAATGGAAAGATTCAACTTTTCGTCAATGTGCTCAGCGCAAAACTCTGTGTACGATAAAAGACTTTTAAGCATTTTGAAGGTAGAATTCCATCTTGTAACTACATCTATCAACGGTCGATTTAGTCCCTGAGATGCCATGTTGTATCTAAATGGAATATTGTGCACAATAGAGAAATTTGCATTGAAAGCTTATTTAGTTTGGTTTAGTTTTATTTTACAATAGAGATTCGAGGAAACTACTTATTTCTGTATTTTTTATACTGGAAATCGTGTTTTTTACCTGTATGAAGGGGTTCTTAAAATTTTTATTATTTTCCTTGACCGTTCAATTACTCCACCGCAGGGAACGTCTGCCAAAAAATCTTTCACAGCTAGTTGAAGGGTGTGCGCTGCGCACTTTATGGAAGCAATTGACATAATATTTATGTTGTTTGTCAATTCCTCCCCGTTCATATTATCGGTATCGTCATTTTCATCATCGGCCAAATTAAGCAGCTCTGCTGCTTTCACCATATTTTTACCATTATCGGTAGTAAACGAATAAATCTGCGAATTTGATATAGCAAATCGCTTCAAAATATTCTCCACTTCCGTTTTCACATTTTCAGCGGTATGCCTCTTATTTAGTTCCACCATTCCGAGAGAATAAATTTGCAGCTCCAAGTCAACACAGAACTGAATATTTACCCCTAAAATGCCTCGATCATGACGAGTGGCAGTGTCTATTTTTACTGACAACATTTTATTTTTAACTATGCCTTCGATTTTTTGTTTGGTGGACTCGTACTTTAAACAGATGAGATCATGGACATTTTTAGAAGACACTGCAGGCATGCCTAAGCCAGAGAAAATCTGCTCTGTTAGGACTTTAAATGGTTGCGAATCAAAAAATTTAAAAGGCAACTTTTCGCTTGTGACTAAATCAACACATGCATTTTGAACATCAGTAATGCTCATTTCCAGGGACCGTAACAGTTATAAGCTAAATCGAAAAAATCATTATATAATTGTTATGTTCTGATTTTTATATTTTTCCATCAAATTAAAGAATTATTCCATAAGTTCTATATTCGCTCGCATAATAACACTTACTTTTTGAGTTTTATTTTTCCTTCAATAAATAGCACTTATGAAATGAGTTTTATTTTTCGCTCAAGAAATAAAACTTATGTGATGAGTTTTATTTTTCTGTTATAAAATAAAACTCATCTTGTAAGTTTTATTCATCGTTCAAAAATAATTGTTATTTTGTAAGTTTTACTAAACACTCACTGGTCTTAGTAATCGTATTCTTATTACATACATCCACCCGCAGAAATAAGTAAACAGTGATATTATTTACAATATTGGCCATGTTTTTCATGTTTAATATTTTTCGTACATTTTATATAAAACTATAGTAAAATCCAACAAGTTTCAAAACATGTTCAACAATATTTTAAAATTCTGTATCAGAATATTCCGAAAAAAATGTTTCTAAGTACAATGAAAGTAAAAAAAAACATAGCTTGCCGTATATTTTGTTAAAAAAATGGCTAGCGAAAAGCCTTAAATATTTATTGTGATTAGACAAACTTTCAGATAAAGATTTTTTGTTACTGCGTTCAAAAACCTAAAGGCAAATTTAGACTCAGCGGGCGCTGTTAATATAGAAACGCCGCATTGGTACTTGCCAAAATCAACATACATACGAGTATGTTAAATTATTGCACATTCCCTTTGGTAAATATTTGGCACGTCACTGGCTTGCTTGTCAATGAAGTCATAACGGAATAAAGCCTTCTTATCAATAGTGCTACAGTCGAACTTCCCTATAAAGAACTTCCCTGCACTGAAGTTCCCCCTATTACGAATTGATTTATGCTATACACATTTTTCATTCCACTTTAAGTATAATCGTATTTCAGTCAATAATAATTTAACAAAACCAAAATTGCTGCTATTTCAAATAACATAATATCCAAATTGTCTGTATACTGAAGTTCCTTAATAATGAAGTGATGCTCTAGTCTAATGCGGATTCACTATAGTCAAGTTCGACTGTGATAACAACGCGTACGGTAAGTTCTCTATGGGTAATTTATAAATGCAGGTAAAACTCTTCACACTTCTCACATTTCGCAAACCAATTTAGTTTTATTAATTCCATACGAAATAATGGCACAAGCATTTGTACATACTTAACTATACATTTGTGGTCATATGGAAGAGAAGCATATGTCGACATGAAAAAGTGCACACTTAAGCAGTAGTATTTAATTTTATGCTAGCTTGGCTATGGTACAAAAATAATTAGTTTATATACAATATATACTTAGTAGTTATAATAAAGAATCCCGATAAACAAATACAATTTTGCGAGCGGTTAAACATCTAGACTGCTTCTAAAATAGCAATTTCACTTCTTTCTTAACTCATCTTAAGCTACTATGCCATACTCGTACAACCGCAGATATTTTCATACAAATGAACACACATTCTTGCATGTGCATACAAAATGTGTACATACTTATGTAATTATTTTTGTTTTACGATTTTAGATGAATTAGTACGTACATTTTTCGTTTTAATGATACTTTTGCAATAATGCATACATATGCACACATATATGTGTATAAATGTGGTGTCATTTTTTAGTGCATGTGATGACAAAGGCATAGCAAAAAAAAATAGTACTCTAAAAGTTAATACAAAAGCAATAGAGCGTTTTGAGTTTTTCGATCTGCCAAAAAAAATGAAACTTAAAAAATAATTTTTATTTCCGAGAAATAAAATAACGCTCAAGAAATGAGTTTTATTTCTGAACAAAACAATAAAACTCAAAAAATAATGATTATTTTTGATAAAAAAAAAATAAATTACAAAATAATAATTATTTTTTATCAAAAAAATAACAACTCACAAAATAATCATTATTTCAGATCGAAAACATAACAATCAAAAATGAATTTTTATTTTTGATCAAAAAAGTAAAACACGATATTTAATTATATTTTTCTGAACAAATTAATAAAACTCTGTAGTTTATTATTATCAGTAATCGTAAAATTTAAAATCTTAAAATAACGATTATACATATATCAATTTTTTTGATAAAACTCATAATGATTGCGGTCCCTGCTTTAGACCCTACTTATTCGGAAACAAGTTCAAAATAGTGACAGACCATAGACCGCTCACATGGGTTATGAGCCTAAAGGACCCCAACTCCAAACTAGTTCGATGGAGATTAAAATTAGAAGAGTTTGACTACGAGGTAGTGTATAAAAAAGGAAAATCAAATACTAACGCTGACGCTCTAAGCCGAGTTAGATTAGCCGGCCAAGCAAATAACTACTTAGGAATAAATACCCACGACGATTTAGATTCAATTCAAGGAACTCAAGGCTCAACGGTCCATTCATCCCGCGGACATCTGGACGATTACATATTTATTTCGGAAAGGCCACTAAATGACTTCAATTTGCAAATTATTCTACAAAAATCTAGTACAGGATCCCCAATGACTATAGAGACAATCTTTAGAAACAAACAAAGACGTACCATTTGACGTCCATTATTCGACGAACAAAACATGACGGAAATTCTAAAAAAATGTTTAGCACCAAATAAGTTGTCAGCAATTTACTCCGACGATGAGACATTCCGAGTAGTACAGAGCACCTACTCTAAATATTTCGCACACAGCAGACTTTTTAGAGTACTTAGATGCATGGATATTCTCACAGACGTCAGACAGAATGATGAACAGGATGAAATAATTAGAACCTATCACGAAAAAAGCAATCACAGAGGCATATGCGAGACACTAAGACACCTAAAAAGAAAATACTACTTCCCCCATATGAACAATAAAATCACAAAAGTCATAAACAATTGCGAAAAATGTCAAACCCTCAAATACGACCGTAAACCCCCAAAACTAAAATTTGAAAAACCTGAAATTCCTTCGAAACCTCTAGACATAATGCATACCGATATCTACACCATAAATAATAATCCTACACTAACCATAATTGATAAATTTTCTAAGTTTGCTTTCGCCCTCACCCTACCCAATAGAAATAGTATATCCATTGTCAAGGTCATAAAAGAATTCATGAGTCAGCATGGAGTCCCCAAAAAATTCATATGTGACCAAGGCCCGGAATTTACAAGCAGCCTATTTAGAGATTTCTGCAACCAATATGACATCCAATTACATACAACATCTTTTAACAAACAAGCAGCAATTCACCAGTCGAGCGTCTGCATTCTACACTCACTGAAATTTATAGACTCATAATTGCTAAAAGAAAGGAAAACAGATTAGACTTGGATCACAGGGAAATACTCAACGAAACCTTGATCACATATAACAACTCAGTCCACTCTACAACCAAATTAACACCCTACGAACTTTTTTACGGTAGGACCTATAAATTTGACAAAAATACCAAATTTAGTAATGAGCATGACTACCTAAAGAAACTAAATGAATTTCAGCAAACTCTCTTCCCAACCATAAAGCAACAGTTGGAAAAAGAAGTTCACAATCGAATAGATAAACTAAACGCAGGTAGAAATAGCCCGGAAAATTTCGAAGTAAACGACACCATCTTTAGGAAGGAATGTAGAAGAAATAAAATGACACCGAGATTTAAAAAACTTAGAGTAAAAGAAGACAATAGAATTACATTAATTACCCTTAACGACAAAAAACTCCACAAATCTAAGATTAAACGAAGACCCAAACTCATTTCCCAACAGGCTACCAATAATAACCGGACAAATGATTGAGGTTCACAACATAAAGCCAAACCAGGCCATGATACAACTTAAGCTTGGCAGAGCGCGAACCATCAACAATTTTAATAATTTGATACACGTAGTCAACCTAGACCAGTACGATACAAATATTAATAAAATCTCGGACGTACTCGTGGCCCTCGAACAGCACGGCACCCTTACAAACTCTATTAACATGACAAGATTAAAATTCAACGAATTGGAAAATAAACTTCATTCACTTTTCCCAAGCAATAGGTACAAACGAGGACTCCCAGACGGTTTAGGCACTGCAATAAAATTCATCACCGGGAATATGGACGCCAAGGACGCCCAAGACTTAAATAATGAAATAAAATCTTTGAACCAAAATCAGATAGAAGACAAGATGGCAATAGCAAAGCAACATAGTCTGAACACTCAAATGATTGAAAGATTCACGAACCTAACGACCCACATTAATAAAGAACAGGAAGCATTAGAAAAACATATACAAGGATTGGCACGAGAAACTTCAAATCGAATTTTTAAAGAAGAAAACTCGTTAATGGAAATGCAATGCATTAACCGAATTAACTACAATATCGATCTATTAAATAATCATATCACTAACATAGCCGAAGCCATACTGTTAGCCAAACTTAACGTTATATCTATGCTTATTTTAAGCAACAGTGAACTAGCCGAGATACAAAATCATATAATGAGTCAATCTGTAAACATAATCTCAGATGCACATTTATACGAACTTCTCGGCCTGCAAGCCTATTATAATAACTCTAACATAGTTTTTAATATAAAAATCCCTAACCTAGCTAAAGACGAATTCCTATTTTACCACACAATACCTATTCCAATAAATGAAACTAAAGAAATAATAGTTGAACCATATATGGCTTACAACGAAAATACTATTCACTATTACGCCACTAGCTGCCCAAGAATAGAAAATGTATAATATTGCCCGACATCGACACAACGCGAATATTCCAATGAATCAACCTGTATTGGGCGCTTATTAAAAAATGAATCACCCCAATGCCCATTTAATGACGTCGGGCATACATCAAAAATTTACCAACCAGAAGAAAACTATATACTCTTCATTAATATACCGCAAACAATAATAAATTCTACTTGTAGCAATAATCCACATACAATTGAAGGTACAGCAATGTTACACTACCAAAAATGTTCCGTAGAAGTCAACGGCACAAGCTATGAAGACAACCCAAATATACACTGGGATGATATTCAGATCACCCCTCCAGTACACATAAAAATTCATCCTAAATCCATCACGGAAGTTCTCAATTTACAAAGGCTCAAAGCGTACCAATTCCAGAACCAGGAAGCCGTGGTCACCCTAAGCAAGACAAAAAAAAACCAACTATACTACGTATATTTAAGCATAACTTTTATAAGCCTAATAACATTAACACTAACACTATTGTTATCAAGAAATAAAGCAACCCACATCCCACAAATAACACGTACATACGTTCCGGCCAATTCACCCTCTCTTTGGCCGTCACTCTACTCTAGGGGGGGGAGGAGTTACGTTACCTCCACCCAAACCTCCACGATCATAAATACACTACGCCCCAGACGAATACAGCAAAACTGCAAATTCAACACAATTCCCGTTTCACACAGAAATCGCAACACCTAAATTCCAACAGGCACACTTAAATTTCACAATACGTTCCCACAAGCATAGCAACACTTACGCAACACCTAAATATCGCCTTACATTTTATTTTTACAAACAATAACTGGCACGTGTTGCATACCTAAGCATAAATCCTGTATAAATAATCACAAATTAGAATTAAGACGGCAGATTGTAATAAACTGTGTAACTTGCAAGTCAATTGTGTGCTTTTATTTGCGGACTCCCGAGGTTTGGAGTCGCATCTTTATTTTTTAGTTCACCCAATTACGGTGAACTTAAGTCGCGCATGAAATACATAGGCGTAGTACCAGCATACGAGAGGGACGTTGCGAGTGCCATGTGAATCACACAAAACTTTCGTGAATAGTTTAGAGAGCACATAGGGGACTCAATACACTCACTAACAAGAACTACATATAGTAAGGTCGAATTTGCGACTCGTAAAGTTGACGCTGGGTTCCACCAGTGCACTTGCTGCGTACTATACTTGTGACTCCAGTCGCAAAATGGACGTATAACCGGTGAAGTAATAACTGAAGAAAACAAAGTTTGAGGTTATAAAAAAATAATTGAAAAGAGAACTACACCATAGTGGAACAAACTGAAGTTGGTGCAAAATAAATGATTTCTAATGTAAATTACTTATAACAATACTTAATGAAAACAAATGGAAGAGCGTGTAATGATTTTGTGGACTAAAGCGAATTTTTGGTTTGTGTTCTCATTAATTGGCATTTTTGTGAAATTTATGTCGGCAGCAGTTTGGAATTTTTCCTAATCCTTCTCAGTGATATATCTGGGAGTCTTGTATGGAGAATTGGACGGATCACTAGCGTGCAACGAGATGGAAATTGGAAAGTTGTAACGCTTTTACTGACGGCAAATACGGGAGCTATGTTCAGTGGGGGGTGCACATGGATAAGTCGATATTTGGGACAGAAGGGCACGTTGAAAAATGCGTAGTGAGTTGCCGTTGAAATGGACTACATTGTTATTTTGGATAAATTTGTTAACTACCTTTCCTTTTTGGTTTTGCGATTTGGATCCACAAAGAGGCCACCCATAAAATCATTAAAATTCCCAATAATGAGTGTGGTTTGTTAATGTTTGAAATGATATTACTTAAAACGTTTTCATTCCGGAGATATATAAATGTTAATATTGAATTTACCGGCATTAAGGTATGATCTATTGACTTTGGTATTAGAAATGCAATCCTCCTTTCGCTGGTGCGTTGTGTTCAACGTCATTTTACCCGTAGAAGGTGCAGCCTGACTTCCAAAATGACATTTGCAACGAATGCGTCAGAAGCATGATGTTCCGTATTGTAAGAGTATGTTTTTTAACTAAACATTATGTTCTAAAATGTACTAAGTGGGCATCAAACTAGTAAATATGGCATAACTGATAACGTTTATGTTTACCTGACATGAGAGAGAGATAAGAGTGAGCAACTGTGTGACGTTTGGTGAACGTTTGACAATCAACATTTCGGTGCAATGGAGCAATTACTTTAGTCAACCCGACTACAATACGAGCCGGATTTCTAAGATGAAAGGAAGAAAAGCTCTGTAGTGTGGGAAAGGGTGCTTTGCCAAATAAAATAGTTCGACGAAAAGTTTCCATTCACCAGAAGTGAAAAAACGTGGAGCTTTATGCTAACATACAAAAGGATTCAGAAGAGGAATCATACTTCGGTAGAAGACATAACGTGTTGGGAATTCTTCGAGGAGATGGATGAGGTTTACCGCACTCGCTGTGGCATAGTAATGCCAGAATCTCTGTTGGAGTCTACATTGGAAGTGGAAGCTGTTTATACTTCATCCGATCACGAAGCTAGTTCACCTGTAACAAGACCTAAAAGTAAAAAAAAGCGAAGTTTTGGATTACAGAGGCCAACAAGATTCCAGAACCAGAAACCAGAGTATACTTTTCCGAAATTTTTTTTTATATTTCAGCACTTAAAACTCTTTTTTTAGAGTACCGAACGCTTGCTCGACGAAAACTCGCGCAGAAGTCCAAATATTCTAGAAATTGTTTGCTCTTGTCTGCCCTTGCGAATAGCTTATCACACTTGCCACAGAAATCGTCCATATTGACAAAAGACGGAAAGTACTTCCACAATATCAAAACATTTGTTCATCAAAATGTCAAAATACACTAACTATTGATTTCCCTTTGCCGTGTGGAGAGTAAGTGTGCAGAAAGTGTTCTATAACGTAAAAATTAACATTGCCTATTTTTGCTCTGTGTTTCAAATAACCATAGCTGTGATGCATGCACATCTCAGTCAAGCTGTATACATTTTGGAAGTCAGCCGTAGTTTAATGAGAGGTTGATTATTAAAGGAGTTCCTTGTTATCTTTAGACTAGAGCGCTTTATCAGCATTTGCAATTAATCGTAATTGTAACCGCGTCGGTGCCATTGGAGGATTCTGAAGACCATTCATAATTCAAAAATAGAAGGTTGAGTAACTAAACAGCTGCCTCGCTCACGACGCTGCCTTGCCCTGTGGAAACTACTAGTAATATACCATTTGGAAAGACCTTGGTAAATATATACAATCGCAATTTCTCTTAAGCTGCTTTAAATATTTAATTCATATTTTATTCGATTCTCAAATGCAACATTACAAGGCAATCGAAAAACACAGACGTCCGTAATTATCCAACATACGAGTATAATGATTGAATCATGAGAACCATTATAGATATAAATAGATTTTTACTCATTTTTGTGTAGCGACTATACGGAAAAGAGAGCTTATTTAGTTTCCATTCCATAATCGAGTTTGTGGCTGGCCACAGTATAACCAGTAGACGATATTTTTGGATTCTTTACTTTTTGTTTTTATAATTTTGACGAAATTTACCCCTATCCAATGCTTGTAGGATTGCAGCTGCAAGTTTTAGGCGTTATATCGTAGTTAAGGCTCATTTTAGGGTGTTGTGCTACCAGATAACGATAACTAAATTTTAACCTTCGTTTTCAAACAACTAGCTTAAATTAAAGCGACCAGCCGAAAGCCTCCGATGCTAGCGCTGCGTTTCTTTGTAAGTTTATATAGGAATTGTATTGTTATGTAAACTTTTATAAAATAAAATATAAAAAAAAAATAAATAAAGCGATTTATTACGATGTATAAGGGGACTTTAAAACATTGCGTTATAAAATATGCATACATATATATTGATAAGTTTTTGAATTACAGAAAATACAGAAATACATGTAATTTTTGTAAAGGATTTGCGGTATTTTTATTATAGATTCATTCGAATTGTATTGGAATTAATTATATCATGTGAAAATAAAATTTAAAAAAAGTTGGATGAAAGAAGTTGGAAAATAAGTCATACATCTTACAAAATAAATAATATTAACATTTTCTCATTGTGAAGTAATATAAATAGCTGAAGTGAAACCCTTCATAATGAGGGAGAATGAAAAACGGAAGAAATATTCGGAATAATGAGATCTTTTCACGCAAGCATTAAAGGAAAGGACTCAGATTATGTAAAAAAACATATCATATTTATAAACAAAATTAAGTGGGTATGTACTTAAAGTATTCACAGCCGAAACTAAATTGGTACTTAAAGTAACATATAATTATGTCAAAAAGCTACAACAAACTTTAAGTATCAACTTAATTTTGAAGCTGCTACCAACTATAATTTTTTGTATTCAAGTATTTTACTGAAATGACAGAAACGATATGATCCGAATTAAAATTTAAACACTCCATCGACAATTGCTTTAAATACAACTATGGGCTGAGGCAGAAAAGTGCAATGGAAGTGCAATAAAAAAAGCTAAATTGATTGATATCATTTACATTTAAAACTAAAATTAAAGGCATTAGGTATTGGGTCATGATTTTAAACATATTCCCCCCTATTCTGATCACTTTTTAAATTAACAAAATATTTGCCATTCATCATAATTTTTATCAAGCAAAAAGCTTTTTGGTATTCTGTACATACCTTGAAAAACTCAAGTTTTAGTGCACAGAGCTTTTCTCCACTCATGTAGGATTGGTCCCATGTCAACAGAAATCAGGTCTTTAGCACGAAATGGATTTTCCGTTAACGTAAATATTCACTATTTATTTATCATTGAGCCACATACCACTGAGCCCAGTGTCATCCCCAAGCTCTGTGTTATCACCGCGGTCTGATCCGAAAAATCAAGTAGGTTTATTGAACTTTTTTTTTGTGTTATTCTTTTATTAATGTATTTTACTTTAGGATGACTCGGAGGTAGATGTTATTACATCATGGTCATCTCGTAGTTTATTGACACCCTTATTGCGAACATAGCAAAAACGAATACCATTTAAGAACAGAACCAGCGTCGTGAGACTGAAGAGCGTCAGGAGCATCGTGAAACGATGAAAGCAATACAAAGGCTAAAACAGTGTGTGGCTGAACTTGTTAATGCCTTGAATCAAAACGGCAATAAATAATTTTAAATGAAAAATGCAAACAAAACTATTTGTTACTTTAGTAGGCATATTTATTTGTGTATGCATATATTCTCTGCCAGCCACGAGCCGTCAAAAAACTGGATAAGACGTAGGTTTCCTTAACTTCAAAACTTGCTAAAAAAGTAGATAATTTCGTGAAGGCGCTGTGCAGATTTTAGCCACTTTCAACTTATATATGTGATCAAGCCTCAGCGTCGCACGCAGGGTTGCTTTTTTCTTCAACGGATTAAAGTATATTTTTAGAATCGTAAACCAAAACATTTACGTTTTAAATTCCTTATTTTCCAAAATTTAAATTTACATTTGTGCTAAAACTAACTATAATTTAAAGTACAAATAAGTATTTATACAAATAGTATATAATTTTTTACATTAAAAATTAAATTATTACTACGAATGTTTACGTATATACATATGTATATATATTTAAAACTACTGATGAATTATCTCTTGCGCACCACAAATCTGTAATCGAAGTTACAAAATAAAGTAAATATTATAGTCACCAAAAGAAGGGAAATCGATATTACCTTTCTTTTGATATGTATTAAAAATAAAAACACTTTTACAGTCTTTTAAAAACTTTCCAAAATTTTACTTTTTCCCTACTTACATATTTTGATAAGTTGCAAAAATTATAAGAAAATGTTGATAGATTTTTATAATCAGAAGAAAGGTAATCGAATTACCTTTTTAAAGTCGTTTAAAAAAATGACTCTTCTCACAAACAAAATCTTGCAAAATTTTACAAAATCTTAGTATTTTGAAAGGTCGCCGCCGGTCTGAATTGTATTGCCTTATTGAATCACCGATCTGCAAATAAAAAAATAAAAAGGTTAATAAAAAACGACAGTAATAATAATAAAAACAATTGGATGCATTAATAGTAGATAGCCACAATACAATGTTAAATATGCAAGTTCTGGGGAAAAAAGATTGTATGGAGGATTATATTTAATTAAAAGGGATCCGCTTCATGTTTATACTCGTACAGCAAAGTTGCTTCTGGTGGCTAGTTGCCGAAAGGTTTCCGGAATGTGAGAAATAAAATGCCAGAAGTCTTGTCAAGTTATTTCTGACTTATGAAATTTGAAGTAGTGCTATTTATACAAAAAATCTAAATAAAACTAATTTCTATGACTCCCCCCCTTTTCCAATATTTCGCTTTCTATCAAAGAAAAGAGCCAACTCAGTATTTGACACATTCGTGTATCTAAATCTATATATGTATATATATCTACAACTACTGATCTGTATAAATCTATCTGTATAAATCTATCGTTTAAAGGAATCACTTTTGTAAAAACTTTCCAACATTTTACTTTTTCTCTACTTCATATTGTGAAAAGTTGCAAAATTTATAAGAAACGGTTGATCGAATTACTTTTCTTTTGATAGCCGTTTAAACTTTTCTTAAAACTTTTGTATTTTTTCCTACTTACATATTTTGAAAGCTTGCAAATTTATAAGCACGGAAGGAATGCCTGTAAGGCAGCTCTCTCTAGCCGCAGCTCTAGGAAATGTCTCTGGACACAATATTAAGTGGAAATAAAAAGCGAACGTAAGAGTCATCGAATTAACTTTCTTTTGATGTATATTAACCACTCAAACTTATTTAAAGTCGCTTAAAAGGCTGACTTTTCTCACAAACTTACAACTTTTTCCCTACTTACATTTTGAATGTATTGAGTTAACGATCTGCATATAAAAAAAATAAAAAAGTTAATATAAATATAATACTAATAATAATAAAATCAATTGGATGCATTAATCGTAGATAGCCACAATACAATGTTGAATATGCAAGTTAACGCTGCGAATCTTTTAACCTCTAAATTATATATAGTAAAACACAACTTTTCAGAGCATAAATTTACCGAATATATTCCCACCCGATCCTCGGCAGTTGCAGTGTTCAGTAATTACTAATTTTTCAACTTTATTTCAAAATAATCATCAAACAGATATTACAAACACTGTAAGTGATTTGAAGATTTGAAACCCCTTTTTTTGCATTTTAATTTTAAACTTCCACTTTAGCATTTGTTAACACCGCGTTACACACATTCTGTCCTATGAACCAAATATACTTTTTCGGAAAGGGGAGAAAAAATAAAAATACACGTGTATCGGCGATTTTCATGTACACGTCAGAATTTTTTTTTTATGTATAAAGTATAAAGCTCGTAGTGTCTGTCTGTCCACCTGTGTGAAAGACTTTGGATCGATTTTTAACCCTTTTTCCGTGATTCAAACGAGCTGAATTTTTGCAGGCAGACTCGTGGAAATGTCTGTATCACGTATCACTGTATCAATTCTCAGATTTTCCTGAATTTTTTTTATTTTAAACGGTTATCGGTTTTTTTGTAACGGTTTCAGCTCATTAAAAAACCGAATTTTTTGATTAATTAATGTTACATTAAAAATTTCAATGCTTTTAAAGAAACTTAGGCCTTTTATTTTTGCGTTTGTAAGCATTTGTGTCAGTATCGCGACAAATAGACCAACAGTATTCGCCAAGCATATGCGTAATGTCTTGTCCTTTAAAGCGCTTTTCAATAGCCGCAATATCCTGATGGAACCTTTCGCCATGCTCATCGCAACAAGCTCCTAAATCATCAGGGAAAAAATCTAAATGATTGTGAAGGAAATGGATCTTTAGCGACATTAATATGCCCATTTCGCCATATGCCGAAATCATTTTTGCAACAATATTTTTATAATTGGCAGCTCGTTTGTTGCCAAGAAACTGCTCAATAACGGCAACTGTGCCTTTCCATGCACGTTGTTCGATAGCATTAAATTTTGATGAAAATTCATAACTTGCAACTATTTTTTTTATCTGCGGACCATTGAAAACACCTTTAATCATACACATCATTAAAAAAAATAAAGTTACTGAATGCTTTCTTAAAAAAATACCTGCATGAATCTTTGCGCCGTTCAATTTCGTATGTTTCTTTGAGGTTTGTGGCATATGCGATCGGGACAGCTGGATGTTTGTTACCGATATGAAGCAGCACGACTTTAAGGCTGTTGACCGATGCATCGATGAAAGTCGCCACTCCTCTGAAATATGAGGGTAACCAATTTTTGCAAACATCGAATCAATATCATAACAATAAGCCAGTTTTTTTCCCCGATCTTCGTGCAATTTAAAAAATTCGTCATATGGAATAGTGCTACGTCGATCACGAGTGGCTGTTATTTTAAAATCAGCCGCCACTATATTCCACTGCTTAAAGCGTGATGCAAAGAGTTCCGCTGTTCTCTTTGACAAATTTCCGTCTTGTACAAGGTCATTGAAGTCGGCTTGCGTTACTAAATGCGGCACTGCAGTCCCAAGTTCACTGGGTGTTGGTACAAATTCCGATACTTCTGGATTCTCGCATCTCGCATTCGATGTAAGAAATGTTGATAGCATTGTTGGTACTACTGTTGGTTCTCCATCGCTTAATTCGGGAACATCATCAAAAATCTCCATTGAAGCCGCTATACGTTCTTCTGGTGCGTACAGAACCGCTGGAATAACCGATTCTACATTAGCGTAGCGAATTTTGTTGCGGCGAAAGTATTGGTACCCTTTAGTTTGAGTAAAAGTTACGCAAAAGTAGCCCAATTCATTGCAGTGCTCCGTACGTGGTACGGCGTACTTTATTGTTGACCTTCCATCAGTAAACTTGCATAAATTTCTATAGCAATAGTCGCACACGACTTCCGGAGTATACCACAAGTAAGGAACATAAGCAGTCTTGAATATTTTCTGAACAAAAGTTATTTCGAGTCGGGCACTGCATTTTTTCTCAGATGAAATATATAGAAGTACGTTTTCGCACAACAGAGCTTAAAACAATTGTGCAATTCAATGTTTCATCTGTCATACCAGTTGTAAGTGTTGTAAAAGTCATAAACAGTTTAGTGTTAGAAAGTCACTATTGATAAACTACAAATATGTATATGGAGTAGGATGGGTCGAAAAACAATTTTTTTTTCGGAACGCTTTAGTAGCTTAAAAATTTGGAGTCCCTTCAAGTTATGCCGAAAAAGTGAAAAAAATTGTTTTTTTTTTTGCAAAAAAAAAATTCAGGAAAATGTGAGAATTGATAAAAATCTACAGACATTTCCACGAGTCTGTCTGCAAAAATTCAGCTCGATCGGATAACGGAAAAAGGGTTAAAAATCGATCCAAAGTCTTTCACACAGGCGGACAGACGGACTCTACGAGCTTTATACTTTATACATAAAAAAAAATTCTGACGTGTACATGAAAATCGCCGATACACGTGTATTTTTATTTTTTCTCCCCTTTCCGAAAAAGTTTATTTGGTTCATAGGACAGAACTGAAGCTCGTTTTTGTAACGCAGTGTCTTACCTTAACCATCGGTTGCTTCCAAATTACGCAATCTGTCAAAAGAAATAGAATATAAATAATAAGATGAGTACAATCAGCATTTTTATTTCAATTTTGTGAATCTGCGACGAATCAGTTGCACTTATTGCAAATACAATATTTTTCACAGCGTCGTCATCTACCTCGTCCATTGTAATACTCGGTTTCATCATCATATTATGCAATATCACACAAGTTGAAGCAAATAATAGAGCTCCGGTTTCGTGAGAGTAATCAGAACTTTATGCTTTAGCTAACATATGAAAGTCAATGCCCTTTCTATGCAGTTTCTGGTTGAAGCATGCAGTTTATTGTACTTTTGCTCTTTGAAAGTACTTGGAGCTCTAACCGGTGTAAGCAGGCAAGACTCCAGAGGATAACCTCATCATCAGCAGTAAGCTAAGATTACACTGTGGAACAGGTCGATTCTGAGAGTGAAGGATGAAAATAGAGGCTAAATTAGAAGACCTGTATCGCGGCTTTTGTTTATGTTTATATGGATTTTTTTGGCTATAACTCGTCGACTAATTGATATTTTTCAATCTTGTAAAGCCAAATTATTGCTAGAGACCTGTGCAACACTTAAAATTTAAAAAAAATTGATTTAGAAAATTTTTGTAGTGCTTACGAAGCAAAATGTTGGTAATTTTTTTTTCATGCTTTTTGAACACATTTTCCACAAAAATAAGTCTTTTTTGCTTTCTGTTTGATCTATAATATGCTTCTCACTTTCTTCAATAAATTTCATTTGAGAAGAAAACAATCATAGTACAAAACTTGCGCTTTCCAGCTTAATATTAATTTACTTCTCATTTCTTATGCACCAATTTTTTCAGTGTTGGTTTTGAAGAAACATTGAAAAAGAAATTATAAAAATATGGAAAAAAATATAATTTTGAAATGTTAGTTATGAAAAGTTTTAAGTAAAAAAATTAAATCAATGATTTGGCCAGTTGCCGTTTAGCAGGCGGCTGTGGATCAACACCACTGCTCTCTCTAATATGTATCTTGGTCATCGTCATCATCATCAGAATGGTCGATAATTTCGTCCAACAGATATTCTGGAATTTCATTTTTGTCTTCCCCTGTTTCCTCATTTTCCTTGTCTTCCTCTTCTTCAAAGGTGTTTTTATACCACCAACAAATTTCAGCGAGTATTGCATCTGGAGATTTCTTTCCTTTTTTTCTTTTTCAATGTTTCTTCAAAACCAACAATGAAAAAATTGGTACATAAGAATTGAGAAGTAAATTGATATTAAGCTGGAAAGCGCAAGTTTTGTATTATGATTGTTTCCTTTTCAAATGAAATTTATTGAAGAAACTGAGAAGCATATTATAGATCAAACAGAAAGCAAAAAAGACTTAGTTTTGTGGAAAATATGTTCAAAAAGCATGAAAAAAAAATTAACAGCATTTTACTTCATAAGCACTACAAAAATTTTCTAAATCAATTTTTTTTTAATTTCAATTGTTGCACAGGTCTCTAGTAATAATTTGGCTTTAACAGATTGAAAAAATATCAATTAGTCGACGAGTTATAGCCAAAAAACAATATAAACAATATGCAGAAAATCGGCATTTAACTGCAAAGTTCGAAGGTCGATTAAAAAAAAATTCGAACTAATATAAACAAACACCGCGATACGGGCCTTCTAATTTAGCCTCTATTTTCATTCCTCACTCTCAGAATCGACCTATCTTTTGCTAACCTGAATTTGTTCCACAGTGCTATCTGTGATGAACTGTAGACCTAGCAGTATGCTGACGTAATACTATGCTCGCGTAGGTCGGAAGTGACCCAAATCCAAGAGTCTCGGAAAATTTGCATTTAAAAATGTAAAACTTAAACGATGATCGCATACCTAAGGAACATCACTGTTAAGAACTGTATTGATTATAGACAACTTACTGCTTCAAATTAATGCTGTAGAATTCTTCCCTATTTAATTACAATTTAAAGGGGGCGTTCCACGTTATTTAAAGGTGGATTAATTATAGCAAACTTCCTAAAAAATCTTAAATGAAATTCGGAATATTTAAATTAATATAATTTTTCTCTAATTATGTACGCTGTATCCCCTGTTTTCATAGTCCGTTCTTCCTGAGTCGAGCTAGAAAATTGTATTCTCTCTCTCTTCTCTTTTACAACGAGTTTTGTCATAGTCTGCAATGTTGTTGAAATATACAATTGTCTCATTGGCGAGTTGCAGTTGTTGCCTACACATTTTTGCTCAAAAAGGTTTAACGCTGGCAAAACTCTTGTTTTACAATACACGTAATAAACGAAAATTTTCTAGAAACGGGTTTTCACTCAACGAAAATGTTTATGTTTACGAAAGTTTCTTCCTCGAATAGTAAATTATTAGAAATAAGCAGAGTGGTGAATTTGTCAAGTGGTCAGAAAAGAGGAGAATGTCTAGCAAGTTAGCGGCGGCTTTTGCGAATTTTTTGTTGTAAAATTAATGTTATTAATTTTAGGTTAGATTAGGTTGGAGTGGCTTCCGCCTTCGGTGGCCCACTTAGGCCAGCAATAGGAGGCCCATCGAAAAATTAATACCGTCCGAAGAAAGATTAGCCCTCACCAAACCATTTTGCCTCGCTGATGAATCTCAACAGGCAATTAATCTCGGGGCTTGAAACCTCAATAAGGTCATCCAGAAACGGTAATCCCAGATACCTCATTCTACTTTTACACAGTGCAGTGAAGAATCTGCTTGGTCGTACCATGTCTTGCAAGTTCATCTGCCATGCAGTTTCCCTCTATGTCCCGGTGACCTGGGAACCAAATGAGGTATAGTCTGTTCTGCTTGGCCATCTCCTGTAGAGATCGGCGGCAGTGCAGCGCGATGTTCGAGTTAAACGTGAAAAAGCTCAGAGCTCTGATTGCAGCCTGGCTGTCACTAAAAATGAAGATGTCTATTCCTATAATGCCGGTCCCAATCTTCTTCACCGCTTCCATGATAGCTGAGACCTCAGCCAGTAAGACGCTGCAGTGATCTGGTAACCTAAAGAAAATTTGCAGGAGAGGGTTTCGTAAGTAAACGCCCCCTCGTACCTTATTATCGAGCTTCGAGCCATTTGTATAGATGACAATGCTATCAGGTGGAGTATGAAACTCATGTTTCTACTCCTCCCTGCTTGGAATTCGTGTAATAAAGTTACTTTCAGAAACCGATGTGAAAGCACACCGGTCCGTGCTGCTCAGAATAGAGTAGAACTTCTTCAAAATACAAGAGTGCCCTTGGCTTTCAGGGAAACACTGGGATGTCTCTCTTAGCCGCAAAGCAGTCATCGCTGCCATCAGTTGTCCAACCAAATCTAAAGGAAGGAGGTCTAAATTGGCGTTCAAAGCCTCATTTGGCGTGGTTCTGAGCGCTCCACTTATGCAAATCATACTAGATCTTTGCACCTTGGTGAGTAGCCTGAGGTTAACCTCTTTATCTAATGCTTTTGCGATAGGCATATTGGTCATTAGACAGTAGTCGACTGTCGATGGTATCAGACAGGTAGGTACTAACAATCTTTTCAAGTGCGTTAAAAGCAAAAGATGATAGACTGATAGGCCTAAGATCCTTTGGATTAGTGTGAGAGGCCTTACCAGTTTTAGTAATAAAAACAGCCGTGACATTTCTCCATGCCAACGGTATGTGATTCAGTTTGAAACAGGCCCTGAAAATAGTAGAGAACCATTTTGCAGACACCTCCAGTGTCTTAATTAGTTGAGCAGGTATTATCCCATCCGGCCCTGCAGATTTGTATAGTTTAAAGCTTTGTATAGCCCATTTAATATTTTCTTCCGAAACCGGTATGTTGACGGGGTTGGAAGAAATAAACGGAGGAATTCTTCCTCCGCAGTTGTGTTCCCAGGGACGTGAGTGTCTAGTAGCAGTTCAAGGGTTTCCTTTCCCGTTGAGGTCCAGGAACCGTCTTGCTTCTGCAAGAAACCTATCGGGTTAAAAGATCCTGAGAGAACCTTCTTTAGCCTGGCTGTCCCGGAAGCACCCTCGATGCCGCCGCAGAAATTTCTCCACAAATATCTCTTTGCCGCCCTTAAAGCTTTTTTATAGGTCAGGAGAGGCTTTTTGTACTCTTGCCATACCAGTTCGAGATTAAGTCTTTTGGCTTTGTTGAAATTTTCCCTACAAGATTTACGTAGTGAGTCCAACTCACCACCAAGAAAAGCTTGAAGCCGGCTCCAAGAAAATCTTGAAGCCGGTGGCACTCAACCCACATACCCTTGAGTTGCAAACCGAAGGTTCCTGAATGAGTACCACCGTATCGTCGCCTTTGCTCAGTCGACCTAGGAGAGCAGCTGAGGCTGCTTTAGAGCGATGGAGGTTTCTTTTCAGGATCCTCATACGAGAAAGTCGCTTCCTTCCCTCCAGCTACGACGGTGACGTCAGCTTCACACTACCCGTCACTGAGAAGCAACTCCTCCCCCGCAAACATCCTATGCATTGTTGGTGCAAGGTTTGTCTGTCACAATCACTTGTCGGGAGGGCCGGTTCATCTCCTGGTGGTGCCAAAACTCTTGTTTTACAATACACGTAATAAACGAAAATTTTCTAGAAACGCGTTTTCACTCAACGAAAATGTTTATGTTTACGAAAGTGGTCAGAAAAGAGGAGAATGTCTAGCAAGTTAGCGTAGGCTTTTGCGAATTTTTTGTTGTAAAATTAATGTTATTAATTTTAGGTTTGGTATGGACCCGAGCTCATTGCCTCGGTCCAGGACCCCAATAAGGATCCTATCCTTCGCAAACGCGGCAAAGCTAGGCTTGCCCACCCGGTTTTCCACTGAAGCCCCAGTGACCCAGAAATTAGGCAGCAGGGCTTTCGCCCTGTCCACCGCTTCCTTCCCGCTCTGGGGCAGCGTTTCCAACGGGACCCCATCGTTTCTTCTCCGACTCCAACTTCAGAGGGGCGTGGCTCGTAGTTTCCATCGCTGCCACGCCCTCCATATTATCGTGTGTATCTGCCTTTGTTGCATATATGTAAGTAGGTTAGTTGTTAAAAGGTAGTTGAAAACTGATTAACCTCGGTCACTTATGTTCGTGCTCCCGCTCTCATACTTAGCCACCAGGCTCCGCACCGTCGAGTGAGGAAGGTGCTCAGCGTTGTAAGGCATGTCCACTGACACCAGCACGATGGACATCGCTTCTAATTCCACAATAATTGCCGTCACGCCGCCATCACTGTAATCAGTTAAAAGATATACATATATTTAAATTCGATTTAGCTAGAATACAGGCTCAAATTTTAGCTTTATCGCGCTCTCCGAAAAGCTTAAAACCGGTTGCACACCTACAAATTCATGGTTCCTGTATGGGTGCCACCGTAACGTCGCCTTTGCTCAGGCGACCTAGGAAGGAGATCTAGGAGACTTGTGGAGGTTTATCTGCAGCACTCTCATGCGAGAAAACCCCGTCGCGCACCCCGTAACTTTCAAGCAACACCTCCTCCGCAAATAAACTATGCATTGTCGGTGGGAAGTCTGCCTAGGAGGAGTTACTGCTCTCAGCGTCGGAGAGCTTCGGCTTCGGCTCCAGATTCGGTTCCGGTTCGGCTGCCTCTATGTCTACATTCATTGCTGCACCCGCACTGGAGGCGCGCTGCGCGTCCCCACAATATACCTTAATTACGACCTCGTCGGGGCCGGAAGAAACCCGGCCTTGCTTCTTCTCCATTATTTTGCAAGAAATATGGGAAGAGCTTTTACGATAACAATTTGTGATGAATTTATAATCTGAATGAATATAAATTATTCATGTTCTTACGTAAAAATATGTGCCTTTTATTATAACTTTATGCACAATTTATTCCTTTTTTTTCTCAAGAACAATCCTATATGGTGAGAACGGTTTAATCTGACGCGATAAATATTAAACATGTCGGATTCGTGCCCGAATTCATGTAAGGTGATAGTTTCCCATGAGCTGAATGCTTGTTATCCTCCCGATTCTCAAACAAAATACATGAGCACTACTACAAAATTACACAAACAAAATACTAAAGCAATGCTGTGCGAATTTAGATTTTCACGTTTCACTCGCAAAATTGCACAATCAAAATACACAATCGATTCGCCTTGGTTATCTTGATGATTCAATAATAGAAGTTTGGGTAATTATGGACGTTTGTGTTCTTCGACTTGTTAATTTGTTGCATTTGAGAAACGGAAATTTCTTATTTCCAATAAAATATGATTTAAATACATAAAGTACCTTAAAAGAGAAACCAGATGAAAGCACTAACAGAATTTTTGAGACCACTAACACACCAGCAAAGGTTCTTATTATTCTTTTTTCTGACTGCCATACATATCGAAGGAGTAAGCAGCCGAGCCGATGTATGCTTATTTTCCTTTCATCTCTCCATTTTTCGCAAAGAAAAGAAGAAGACCAGAAAAACAAAACAATTAATATCTAAAAGAGATTCTTCTAAGTATGAAATAATTAAAAATATCAATAAGAGGCATTTGAAAAACTGTCTTAGTTGTGATAATGTCTATTGAAGGGTATTGAATAATCCTCTCAAGATGCGGGGTTGCCCAAAATGAGGATTCATTCCTATCACCCTCTTTCTGAATTCAAGGAGCAACAAAGTGCATTATAGGAGGCTGGTGTGGAATGGTATCTCAGTTTACATGCACTCGATTGACTTAGGTGTAGTGAAAAATGTTTCTCATAAAAGCGCCATTATCACTAAGATGAATGGGAAAATTACTATAATTTAAAGTACAAATAAGTATTTATACAAATAATATACAATTTTTTACATAAAAAATTAAATTATTACTACGAATGTTTACGTATATACATATGTATATATATTTAAAACTACTGATGAATTATCTCTTGCGCACCACAAATCTGTAATCGAAGTTAAAAAATAAAGTAAATATTATAGTCACCAAAAGAAGGGAAATCGATATTACCTTTCTTTTGATATGTATTAAAAATAAAAACACTTTTACAGTCTTTTAAAAACTTTCCAAAATTTTACTTTTTCCCTACTTACATATTTTGATAAGTTGCAAAAATTATAAGAAAATGTTGATAGATTTTTATAATCAGAAGAAAGGTAATTGAATTACCTTTTTAAAGTCGTTTAAAAAAATGACTCTTCTCACAAACAAAATCTTGCAAAATTTTACAAAATCTTAGTATTTTGAAAGGTCGCCGCCGGTCTGAATTGTATTGCCTTATTGAATCACCGATCTGCAAATAAAAAAATAAAAAGGTTAATAAAAAACGACAGTAATAATAATAAAAACAATTGGATGCATTAATAGTAGATAGCCACAATACAATGTTAAATATGCAAGTTCTGGGGAAAAAAGATTGTATGGAGGATTATATTTAATTAAAAGGGATCCGCTTCATGTTTATACTCGTACAGCAAAGTTGCTTCTGGTGGCTAGTTGCCGAAAGGTTTCCGGAATGTGAGAAATAAAATGCCAGAAGTCTTGTCAAGTTATTTCTGACTTATGAAATTTGAAGTAGTGCTATTTATACAAAAAATCTAAATAAAACTAATTTCTATGACTCCCCCCCTTTTCCAATATTTCGCTTTCTATCAAAGAAAAGAGCCAACTCAGTATTTGACACATTCGTGTATCTAAATCTATATATGTATATATATCTACAACTACTGATCTGTATAAATCTATCTGTATAAATCTATCGTTTAAAGGAATCACTTTTGTAAAAACTTTCCAACATTTTACTTTTTCTCTACTTCATATTGTGAAAAGTTGCAAAATTTATAAGCACGGAAGGAATGCCTGTAAGGCAGCTCTCTCTAGCCGCAGCTCTAGGAAATGTCTCTGGACACAATATTAAGTGGAAATAAAAAGCGAACGTAAGAGTCATCGAATTAACTTTCTTTTGATGTATATTAACCACTCAAACTTTTTTAAAGTCGCTTAAAAGGCTGACTTTTCTCACAAACTTACAACTTTTTCCCTACTTACATTTTGAATGTATTGAGTTAACGATCTGCATATAAAAAAAATAAAAAAGTTAATATAAATATAATACTAATAATAATAAAATCAATTGGATGCATTAATCGTAGATAGCCACAATACAATGTTGAATATGCAAGTTAACGCTGCGAATCTTTTAACCTCTAAATTATATATAGTAAAACACAACTTTTCAGAGCATAAATTTACCGAATATATTCCCACCCGATCCTCGGCAGTTGCAGTGTTCAGTAATTACTAATTTTTCAACTTTATTTCAAAATAATCATCAAACAGATATTACAAACACTGTAAGTGATTTGAAGATTTGAAACCCCTTTTTTTGCATTTTAATTTTAAACTTCCACTTTAGCATTTGTTAACACCGCGTTACACACATTCTGTCCTATGAACCAAATATACTTTTTCGGAAAGGGGAGAAAAAATAAAAATACACGTGTATCGGCGATTTTCATGTACACCTCAGAATTTTTTTTTTATGTATAAAGTATAAAGCTCGTAGTGTCTGTCTGTCCACCTGTGTGAAAGACTTTGGATCGATTTTTAACCCTTTTTCCGTGATTCAAACGAGCTGAATTTTTGCAGGCAGACTCGTGGAAATGTCTGTATCACGTATCACTGTATCAATTCTCAGATTTTCCTGAATTTTGTTTATTTTAAACGGTTATCGGTTTTTTTGTAATGGTTTCAGCTCATTAAAAACCCGAATTTTTTGATTAATTAATGTTACATTAAAAATTTCAATGCTTTTAAAGAAACTTAGGCCTTTTATTTTTGCGTTTGTAAGCATTTGTGTCAGTATCGCGACAAATAGACCAACAGTATTCGCCAAGCATATGCGTAATGTCTTGTCCTTTAAAGCGCTTTTCAATAGCCGCAATATCCTGATGGAACCTTTCGCCATGCTCATCGCAACAAGCTCCTAAATCATCAGGGAAAAAATCTAAATGATTGTGAAGGAAATGGATCTTTAGCGACATTAATATGCCCATTTCGCCATATGCCGAAATCATTTTTGCAACAATATTTTTATAATTGGCAGCTCGTTTGTTGCCAAGAAACTGCTCAATAACGGCAACTGTGCCTTTCCATGCACGTTGTTCGATAGCATTATATTTTGATGAAAATTCATAACTTGCAACTATTTTTTTTATCTGCGGACCATTGAAAACACCTTTAATCATACACATCATTAAAAAAAATAAAGTTACTGAATGCTTTCTTAAAAAAATACCTGCATGAATCTTTGCGCCGTTCAATTTCGTATGTTTCTTTGAGGTTTGTGGCATATGCGATCGGGACAGCTGGATGTTTGTTACCGATATGAAGCAGCACGACTTTAAGGCTGTTGACCGATGCATCGATGAAAGTCGCCACTCCTCTGAAATATGAGGGTAACCAATTTTTGCAAACATCGAATCAATATCATAACAATAAGCCAGTTTTTTTCCCCGATCTTCGTGCAATTTAAAAAATTCGTCATATGGAATAGTGCTACGTCGATCACGAGTGGCTGTTATTTTAAAATCAGCCGCCACTATATTCCACTGCTTAAAGCGTGATGCAAAGAGTTCCGCTGTTCTCTTTGACAAATTTCCGTCTTGTACAAGGTCATTGAAGTCGGCTTGCGTTACTAAATGCGGCACTGCAGTCCCAAGTTCACTGGGTGTTGGTACAAATTCCGATACTTCTGGATTCTCGCATCTCGCATTCGATGCAAGAAATGTTGATAGCATTGTTGGTACTACTGTTGGTTCTCCATCGCTTAATTCGGGAACATCATCAAAAATCTCCATTGAAGCCGCTATACGTTCTTCTGGTGCGTACAGAACCGCTGGAATAACCGATTCTACATTAGCGTAGCGAATTTTGTTGCGGCGAAAGTATTGGTACCCTTTAGTTTGAGTAAAAGTTACGCAAAGGTAGCACAATTCATTGCAGTGCTCCGTACGTGGTACGGCGTACTTTATTGTTGACCTTCCATCAGTAAACTTGCATAAATTTCTATAGCAATAGTCGCACCCGACTTCCGGAGTATACCACAAGTAAGGAACATAAGCAGTCTTGAATATTTTCTGAACAAAAGTTATTTCGAGTCGGGCACTGCATTTTTTCTCAGATGAAATATATAGAAGTACGTTTTCGCACAACAGAGCTTAAAACAATTGTGCAATTCAATGTTTCATCTGTCATACCAGTTGTAAGTGTTGTAAAAGTCATAAACAGTTTAGTGTTAGAAAGTCACTATTGATAAACTACAAATATGTATATGGAGTAGGATGGGTCGAAAAACAATTTTTTTTTCGGAACGCTTTAGTAGCTTAAAAATTTGGAGTCCCTTCAAGTTATGCCGAAAAAGTGAAAAAAATTGTTTTTTTTTTTGCAAAAAAAAAATTCAGGAAAATGTGAGAATTGATAAAAATCTACAGACATTTCCACGAGTCTGTCTGCAAAAATTCAGCTCGATCGGATAACGGAAAAAGGGTTAAAAATCGATCCAAAGTCTTTCACACAGGCGGACAGACGGACTCTACGAGCTTTATACTTTATACATAAAAAAAAATTCTGACGTGTACATGAAAATCGCCGATACACGTGTATTTTTATTTTTTCTCCCCTTTCCGAAAAAGTATATTTGGTTCATAGGACAGAACTGAAGCTCGTTTTTGTAACGCAGTGTCTTACCTTAACCATCGGTTGCTTCCAAATTACACAATCTGTCAAAAGAAATAGAATATAAATAATAAGATGAGTACAATCAGCATTTTTATTTCAATTTTGTGAATCTGCGACGAATCAGTTGCACTTATTGCAAATACAATATTTTTCACAGCGTCGTCATCTACCTCGTCCATTGTAATACTCGGTTTCATCATCATATTATGCAATATCACACAAGTTGAAGCAAATAATAGAGCTCCAGTTTCGTGAGAGTAATCAGAACTTTATGCTTTAGCTAACATATGAAAGTCAATGCCCTTTCTATGCAGTTTCTGGTTGAAGCATGCAGTTTATTGTACTTTTGCTCTTTGAAAGTACTTGGAGCTCTAACCGGTGTAAGCAGGCAAGACTCCAGAGGATAACCTCATCATCAGCAGTAAGCTAAGATTACACTGTGGAACAGGTCGATTCTGAGAGTGAAGGATGAAAATAGAGGCTAAATTAGAAGACCTGTATCGCGGCTTTTGTTTATGTTTATATGGATTTTTTTGGCTATAACTCGTCGACTAATTGATATTTTTCAATCTTTTAAAGCCAAATTATTGCTAGAGACCTGTGCAACACTTAAAATTAAAAAAAAATTGATTTAGAAAATTTTTGTAGTGCTTACGAAGCAAAATGTTGGTAATTTTTTTTTCATGCTTTTTGAACACATTTTCCACAAAAATAAGTCTTTTTTGCTTTCTGTTTGATCTATAATATGCTTCTCACTTTCTTCAATAAATTTCATTTGAGAAGAAAACAATCATAGTACAAAACTTGCGCTTTCCAGCTTAATATTAATTTACTTCTCATTTCTTATGCACCAATTTTTTCAGTGTTGGTTTTGAAGAAACATTGAAAAAGAAATTATAAAAATATGGAAAAAAATATAATTTTGAAATGTTAGTTATGAAAAGTTTTAAGTAAAAAAATTAAATCAATGATTTGGCCAGTTGCCGTTTAGCAGGCGGCTGTGGATCAACACCACTGCTCTCTCTAATATGTATCTTGGTCATCGTCATCATCATCAGAATGGTCGATAATTTCGTCCAACAGATATTCTGGAATTTCATTTTTGTCTTCCCCTGTTTCCTCATTTTCCTTGTCTTCCTCTTCTTCAAAGGTGTTTTTATACCACCAACAAATTTCAGCGAGTATTGCATCTGGAGATTTCTTTCCTTTTTTTCTTTTTCAATGTTTCTTCAAAACCAACAATGAAAAAATTAGTACATAAGAATTGAGAAGTAAATTAATATTAAGCTGGAAAGCGCAAGTTTTGTATTATGATTGTTTCCTTTTCAAATGAAATTTATTGAAGAAACTGAGAAGCATATTATAGATCAAACAGAAAGCAAAAAAGACTTAGTTTTGTGGAAAATATGTTCAAAAAGCATGAAAAAAAAATTAACAGCATTTTACTTCATAAGCACTACAAAAATTTTCTAAATCAATTTTTTTTTAATTTCAATTGTTGCACAGGTCTCTAGTAATAATTTGGCTTCAACAGATTGAAAAAATATCAATTAGTCGACGAGTTATAGCCAAAAAACAATATAAACAATATGCAGAAAATCGGCATTTAACTGCAAAGTTCGAAGGTCGATTAAAAAAAAATTCGAACTAATATAAACAAACACCGCGATACGGGCCTTCTAATTTAGCCTCTATTTTCATTCCTCACTCTCAGAATCGACCTATCTTTTGCTAACCTGAATTTGTTCCACAGTGCTATCTGTGATGAACTGTAGACCTAGCAGTATGCTGACGTAATACTATGCTCGCGTAGGTCGGAAGTGACCCAACTCCAAGAGTCTCGGAAAATTTGCATTTAAAAATGTAAAACTTAAACGATGATCGCATACCTAAGGAACATCACTGTTAAGAACTGTATTGATTATAGACAACTTACTGCTTCAAATTAATGCTGTAGAATTCTTCCCTATTTAATTACAATTTAAAGGGGGCGTTCCACGTTATTTAAAGGTGGATTAATTATAGCAAACTTCCTAAAAAATCTTAAATGAAATTCGGAATATTTAAATTAATATAATTTTTCTCTAATTATGTACGCTGTATCCCCTGTTTTCATAGTCCGTGCTTCCTGAGTCGAGCTAGAAAATTGTATTCTCTCTCCCTTCTCTTTTACAACGAGTTTTGTCATAGTCTGCAATGTTGTTGAAATATACAATTGTCTCATTGGCGAGTTGCAGTTGTTGCCTACACATTTTTGCTCAAAAAGGTTTAACGCTGGCAAAACTCTTGTTTTACAATACACGTAATAAACGAAAATTTTCTAGAAACGGGTTTTCACTCAACGAAAATGTTTATGTTTACGAAAGTTTCTTCCTCGAATAGTAAATTATTAGAAATAAGCAGAGTGGTGAATTTGTCAAGTGGTCAGAAAAGAGGAGAATGTCTAGCAAGTTAGCGGCAGCTTTTGCGAATTTTTTGTTGTAAAATTAATGTTATTAATTTTAGGTTAGATTAGGTTGGAGTGGCTTCCGCCTTCGGTGGCCCACTTAGGCCAGCAATAGGAGGCCCATCGAAAAATTAATACCGTCCGAAGAAAGATTACCCCTCACCAAACCATTTTGCCTCGCTGATGAATCTCAACAGGCAATTAATCTCGGGGCTTGAAACCTCAATAAGGTCATCCAGAAACGGTAATCCCAGATACCTCATTCTACTTTTACACAGTGCAGTGAAGAATCTGCTTGGTCGTACCATGTCTTGCAAGTTCATCTGCCATGCAGTTTCCCTCTATGTCCCGGTGACCTGGGAACCAAATGAGGTATAGTCTGTTCTGCTTGGCCATCTCCTGTAGAGATCGGCGGCAGTGCAGCGCGATGTTCGAGTTAAACGTGAAAAAGCTCAGAGCTCTGATTGCAGCCTGGCTGTCACTAAAAATGAAGATGTCTATTCCTATAATGCCGGTCCCAATCTTCTTCACCGCTTCCATGATAGCTGAGACCTCAGCCAGTAAGACGCTGCAGTGATCTGGTAACCTAAAGAAAATTTGCAGGAGAGGGTTTCGTACGTAAACGCCCCCTCGTACCTTATTATCGAGCTTCGAGCCATTTGTATAGATGACAATGCTATCAGGTGGAGTATGAAACTCATGTTTCTACTCCTCCCTGCTTGGAATTCGTGTAATAAAGTTACTTTCAGAAACCGATGTGAAAGCACACCGGTCCGTGCTGCTCAGAATAGAGTAGAACTTCTTCAAAATACAAGAGTGCCCTTGGCTTTCAGGGGAACACTGGGATGTCTCTCTTAGCCGCAAAGCAGTCATCGCTGCCATCAGTTGTCCAACCAAATCTAAAGGAAGGAGGTCTAAATTGGCGTTCAAAGCCTCATTTGGCGTGGTTCTGAGCGCCCCACTTATGCAAATCATACTAGATCTTTGCACCTTGGTGAGTAGCCTGAGGTTAACCTCTTTATCTAATGCTTTTGCGATAGGCATATTGGTCATTAGACAGTAGTCGACTGTCGATGGTATCAGACAGGTAGGTACTAACAATCTTTTCAAGTGCGTTAAAAGCAAAAGATGATAGACTGATAGGCCTAAGATCCTTTGGATTAGTGTGAGAGGCCTTACCAGTTTTAGTAATAAAAACAGCCGTGACATTTCTCCATGCCAACGGTATGTGATTCAGTTTGAAACAGGCCCTGAAAATAGTAGAGAACCATTTTGCAGACACCTCCAGTGTCTTAATTAGTTGAGCAGGTATTATCCCATCCGGCCCTGCAGATTTGTATAGTTTAAAGCTTTGTATAGCCCATTTAATATTTTCTTCCGAAACCGGTATGTTGACGGGGTTGGAAGAAATAAACGGAGGAATTCTTCCTCCGCAGTTGTGTTCCCAGGGACGTGAGTGTCTAGTAGCAGTTCAAGGGTTTCCTTTCCCGTTGAGGTCCAGGAACCGTCTTGCTTCTGCAAGAAACCTATCGGGTTAAAAGATCCTGAGAGAACCTTCTTTACCCTGGCTGTCCCGGAAGCACCCTCGACGCCGCCGCAGAAATTTCTCCACAAATATCTCTTTGCCGCCCTTAAAGCTTTTTTATAGGTCAGGAGAGACTTTTTGTACTCTTGCCATACCAGTTCGAGATTAAGTCTTTTGGCTTTGTTGAAATTTTCCCTACAAGATTTACGTAGTGAGTCCAACTCACCACCAAGAAAAGCTTGAAGCCGGCTCCAAGAAAATCTTGAAGCCGGTGGCACTCAACCCACATACCCTTGAGTTGCAAACCGAAGGTTCCTGAATGAGTACCACCGTATCGTCGCCTTTGCTCAGTCGACCTAGGAGAGCAGCTGAGGCTGCTTTAGAGCGATGGAGGTTTATTTTCAGGATCCTCATACGAGAAAGTCGCTTCCTTCCCTCCAGCTACGACGGTGACGTCAGCTTCACACTACCCGTCACTGAGAAGCAACTCCTCCCCCGCAAACATCCTATGCATTGTTGGTGCAAGGTTTGTCTGTCACAATCACTTGTCGGGGGGGGCCGGTTCATCTCCTGGTGGTGCCAAAACTCTTGTTTTACAATACACGTAATAAACGAAAATTTTCCAGAAACGCGTTTTCACTCAACGAAAATGTTTATGTTTACGAAAGTTTCTTCCTCGTCCCACAATAATAACAGTTTAGTAAGCTATTTTTCGCCATTTTAAGCAAACAGCCAAGAGCGTTTGGCGTCTTGAGAACTTATAAAGCTAAGCTTTTTATTTTTGACAAAGGATACCGAAATAGTAAATTATTAGAAATAAGCAGAGTGGTGAATTTGTCAAGTGGTCAGAAAAGAGGAGAATATCTAGCAAGTTAGCGTCGGCTTTTGCGAATTTTTTGTTGTAAAATTAATATTATTAATTTTAGGTTTGGTATGGACCCGAGCTCATTGCCTCGGTCCAGGACCCCAATAAGGATCCTATCCTTCGCAAACGCGGCAAAGCTAGGCTTGCCCACCCGGTTTTCCACTGAAGCCCCAGTGACCCAGAAATTAGGCAGCAGGGCTTTCGCCCTGTCCACCGCTTCCTTCCCGCTCTGGGGCAGCGTTTCCAACGGGACCCCATCGTATCTTCTTAGCGTCTTCGCGTAGTTTCCATCGCTGCCACGCCCTCCATATTATCGTGTGTATCTGCCTTTGTTGCATATATGTAAGTAGGTTAGTTGTTAACAGGTAGTTGAAAACTGATTAACCTCGGTCACTTATGTTCGTGCTCCCGCTCTCATACTTAGCCACCAGGCTTCGCACCGTCGAGTGAGGAAGGTGCTCAGCGTTGTAAGGCATGTCCACTGACACCAGCACGATGGACATCGCTTCTAATTCCACAATAATTGCCGTCACGCCGCCATCGCTGTAATCAGTTAAAAGATATACATATATTTAAATTCGATTTAGCTAGAATACAGGCTCAAATTTTAGCTTTATCGCGCTCTCCGAAAAGCTTAAAACCGGTTGCACACCTACAAATCCATGGTTCCTGTATGGGTGCCACCGTAACGTCGCCTTTGCTCAGGCGACCTAGGAAGGAGATCTAGGAGACTTGTGGAGGTTTATCTGCAGCACTCTCATGCGAGAAAACCCCGTCGCGCACCCCGTAACTTTCAAGCAACACCTCCTCCGCAAATAAACTATGCATTGTCGGTGGGAAGTCTGCCTAGGAGGAGTTACTGCTCTCAGCGTCGGAGAGCTTCGGCTTCGGCTCCAGATTCGGTTCCGGTTCGGCTGCCTCTATGTCTACATTCATTGCTGCACCCGCACTGGAGGCGCGCTGCGCGTCCCCACAATATACCTTAATTACGACCTCGTCGGGGCCGGAAGAAACCCGGCCTTGCTTCTTCTCCATTATTTTGCAAGAAATATGGGAAGAGCTTTTACGATAACAATTTGTGCTGAATTTATAATCTGAATGAATATAAATTATTCATGTTCTTACGTAAAAATATGAGCCTTTTATTATAACTTTATGCACAATTTATTCCTTTTTTTTCTCAAGAACAATCTTATATGGTGAGAACGGTTTAATCTGACGCGATAAATATTAAACATGTCGGATTCGTGCTCGAATTCATGTAAGGTGATAGTTTCCCATGAGCTGAATGCTTGTTATCCTCCCGATTCTCGTGGGTTGTTTTGTTTACACAAACAAAATACATGAGCACTACTACAAAATTACACAAACAAAATACTAAAGCAATGCTGTGCGAATTTAGATTTTCACGTTTCACTCGCAAAATTGCACAATCAAAATACACAATCGATTCGCCTTGGTTATCTTGATGATTCAATAATAGAAGTTTGGGTAATTATGGACGTTTGTGTTCTTCGACTTGTTAATTTGTTGCATTTGAGAAACGGAAATTTCTTATTTCCAATAAAATATGATTTAAATACATAAAGTACCTTAAAAGAGAAACCAGATGAAAGCACTAACAGAATTTTTGAGACCACTAACACACCATACATATCGAAGGAGTAAGCAGCCGAGCCGATGTATGCTTATTTTCCTTTCATCTCTCCATTTTTCGCAAAGAAAAGAAGAAGACCAGAAAAACAAAACAATTAATATCTAAAAGAGATTCTTCTAAGTATGAAATAATTAAAAATATCAATAAGAGGCATTTGAAAAACTGTCTTAGTTGTGATAATGTCTATTGAAGGGTATTGAATAATCCTCTCAAGATGCGGGGTTGCCCAAAATGAGTATTCATTCCTATCACCCTCTTTCTGAATTCAAGGAGCAAAAAAGTGCATTATAGGAGGCGGGTGCGGAATGGTATCTCAGTTTACATGCACTTGCTTGACTTAGGTGTAGTGAAAAATGTTTCTCATAAAAGCGCAATTATCACTAAGATGAATGGGAAAATTACTTTTACTACCAATTTCTTTCCCTCCGAATTCTCTCGCATTTCTAGATGTAGTGGCACAGGAGTATTTGTTTTAAAATATTTTATTGATAGTGAGTTGTACTTCCTTTGCTTGCTTTTACACAGAGGTATTCGATTATTTTCTAGTGAAAGTTCATACATTACCGATGCCCCATGATTGATTTTAGTAGAATATTCGGAGATGAGCTCGTTAGTTTCAATATTCATGGCTTATTTCTTTTTGACCTTCTGTTTTTCCGTCAGGGTGAAAAGTTGAAACGATTTTCCGTCATCGTTCTTGGTCAAGTTTGGTTTAGAGACAAACCGTTGTACCGTTTTCACTTGTACATATATCCTATGTAGCTGTATTGGCATTCACAAGTCAGTTTGTATGCGCCTTGCCTGTTTAGTGCAAAAATTCTCTAGCTTTATTACGAACTAATCATGATAATTTCGTAAACATCTAAATCTTCGTTTTTTTTTATAAGCAACATGGTGTTCGACAACTTTTTGGCAAAAAAAATCGATGATTTCCCGTCACTGGTTTCGAAAAAGGAATAAGAACAATAATAAGAAAAAATCGGGTTGGAGAAAAACTTAAATATTTATAAGAAGTGGCACTGTTTGGTTGGCACAGAGCAAAACTTTTATTTTGAAGCTATGGGGGTCATTTCGGTAACCAGATTGCCTTAGAGGAAAAAATGTAAATAAACTGGGAAATAACATCGAAAAAAAGTTAGTAAAAACCCAGCAGTACTGGGGAGTACTCCCGGAGGTCTCCAGGAGACATCCCTTGCGAGGTAGCGAGATCTCCCTATTACTCCCTATACTCGTGTGTAAATACATGTAAAATTGAATACTCCCTTTTAACATTGCATGTCATTGGAAGGGAGTAATCCCTTAATACTCCCAATGGAGCAATAGGAGAGATCTCCCTTAATACTACCAATGGAGCAATAGGAGAGATCTCCCTTAATACTCCCAATAGAGCAATAGGAGAGATCTCCCTTAATACTCCCAATGGAGCAATAGGAGAGATCTCCCTTAATACTCCCAATAGAGCAATAGGAGAGATCTCCCTTAATACTCCCAATAGAGCAATAGGAGAGATCTCCCTTAATACTCCCAATGGAGCAATAGGAGAGATCTCCCTTAATACTCCCAATAGAGCAATAGGAGAGATCTCCCTTAATACTCCCAATAGAGCAATAAGAGAGATCTCCATAATAGAGTAATAGAATAACAACCCTTTTAACCACCTAAATGAAATAATTTAAAGATCATAACAATCAAAAAAAATATAAATATTTAATTTTAAGTACTATAAATGTTTATTATAAATCTGTATTTGATTCATATTGTGTTTTCATTTATTATTATTTTTTGTACATTTTTTGTTTTTAATTTATATGTTTTGCGATACATTGCAGCCTTTATTTTCGCAAATGATGCTTTTATTTTGTCCTCATATATTTCAAAGGACAGGTTGTCATCTTTTATTGCATCTGTAAATAAACAATGGTATACAAAATATTAAGTTTTCGTTAAATAAACAATTTTAAAAACTTACCAAACAAGAATTTATTAAAAAGAACAGACTTATTAATTGCAAATTTGCCCTTATTGCCATCCCAATTTACTTTTAAAAGCGTTTCTTCGTTGAAAATTTCGGCTAACATAACGCTAATTTTTTTCCCACCAAATTTTTGTTTCAAATAGGTCAACTGTAAAAAACAAATAACGTTCATTTTTACTATTAACAGTAAAATAAGTAAAAATATTGATTCAAAGTTACTTACAATTTCTGTTTCGCTCTTTGTGGTGATCAAGCTTTCAGCTACCTGGATATCGTCCACCTTTTTAAAAGGAAACAATCCTAGATCAATAGTTTTAGGTTTTATATAAGATATGACGCCTTCTAACAAAACGCTTTGTTTAGAAACAAGGTCCAATAAAATGCGATTCTGATCTTCCAATATTTGCATTCTGGCCAGGAGCTCCCTATATTGCGATGGCTGAGTGTTGACTATTTCTATATGTTCTTAAATCAAATATATCATATCTATTAATGAAATAATACACTCAAATATTTATAAATTACCGTTTGAAGTTGGAATTATATATTGATTTCCTTCAAAAACCACGGATGAATTTGAGCTGTCTGAAGAAAATTTTAAATTAAACCACTTTAAGGGATAAGTAGTATAAAATATAATTACCGATTGGAGTAAAATCAAAAACACGTTGAGACGTCATTTTATTTATATGCAATACCTGTTTATTAATGCAAATTATTTTAATTAAATTATTTTAATAAATTTAGTGTATTTTAGTCTATTATTTTCATTCATTTATATTTAGTGTATTTTAATATATTATTTTCATGAAGTTATTTTAATTATTGCAATGATGGAGCATTGGGACGAAATGAAAGTAATCGCCTTCTGCTATAGAGAACAATTTGCAATATATTTGATCCACATTTATTTTTTGCTCTAAGTCGTCGAGATTTGAGGCTTTTGCTATTCCTAATGCGTTAATGGAGTCCACTGGGTATTCAAAGGAACTGGTCACGTCATTAAAAAAAAATCCTAACACAAACTTCTGACCATCTTCTTCCAAAAATCCTTTTATTTTAAGAATTTCCAAACCTCTGAGTAGACAGTAACAGTTTGGAGATTTATTGCATAGAAAGTAGTCCCCACATTCAAACTTTGAGTATAAGTCTTTTGATAAATTGCCGAGCAATGTAAAGTTTTTGGTGTCACGTGGAATCAAATTTCTTTCTGTAATGCGATTGTTTAATTGTTGGGCGATTTTGGTAGATTTTCGGATGTCTTTTTTCAAAATTTGTAAAAAATTTTCAAACTTATAGGATGAAAAATTGTCCACGCAACCCAAGTTTCGTACGCAATCGGATATATGCAGTAAGTTATGTACATTGTAACTTACTCTATCTGAACCATATAATTTTGCGAAGTCTTCTACAAAAGAGGCTAATAGCTGCTGTACACAGATTAAATTGCTTTCATGATTTTTTGGTATAGATATCATTCTGTACGCCGTCATCAGAAGCATAAAATGGTCATATAATTCTGGGTCTATTGAATCTTTCAACAAAATGAAGCCGGTGTACAGCACTACTTGTCGGAATTCTGTTGCCTTCCAACGTGGCAATTCATCGAATGATCTGCATTTTCGAACAAATTCCTTTGGTGTAGATTTAATAAGCTTTTTAATTTTTTCATCTATCAATATTTTATCCGGGAAATTTTTTGTTTTTTTTAATTGTTTTTTCTTCCAAATAAGCGTTAATGTTTTTTTTACTACTCCCAAATCAAAAAGATGCATAACATCCAAAGGAAATTGGGTAATCATCCGCACACCGCAATTTTCAAGTGGATGGAAATTTGCATGAAATTTTGCCTGGTGAAAATTTATTGTTGTTCGCTCTCTAAAATCCTGATCTGTTCTTAAATTTCCAGCTGATATACTATATGCAAGTCGTTTGTTTTTACGAACAGCTTTTTGGTCACATTTAGAACAGCCATATGAACAGGTATGACCAACAGTTCCAGTTAAAAAAGCTTTGGCTGGAGCATCACATATAAACACTCTTATTTGTGGTTTGAACCATTTATCAAAAATTAGGACTCCATTGTTTTTAAGTGCGATGTACTCTTCAACAAACATCTGTAAATATTTTTCAACAGCCTGTGGCTTCGAAGGTCCAATGTATGTGCCTATTAAAAACGGCGACGATTTATTACAATTTTTAATTGCGCCTAAAATTGGCCAAATACTTTTTGCGGAACTTTTAAAGAGAGGCAGTCCATCACAAAAAATATCTAAAAGTAAAGCATCCCCTTCTATTTCGACGTTTTGCGACTCAATTTGCAATGCTTTTTCCAATCCATAGTGAAAGTATTCACCAGGGGGCATTTCAACAACAGTTATATCCATAGGCTGATATGCTGCTAGCAGGGTTTTTTTGTTTCTTGGAATATCTTTATTTTCATCACTCAAAATTCTAAGAAGATTGTCGCACGTATTTCTCGAAACACGATGTTTTATGGCCCAAACTGCCAATTTTTGTGCAAGTGTTTCTTCTACTGGCACAACACTTTTATCATTGTTAAACAAATTTATTTCTTCACAGTTACTTGTTAAATTATTTGTTTCATTAGGTTCTTGTTCACTGTTGTTTGTTAAATTATTTGTTTCATTTTGTTCTTGTTCACTGTTGCTTGTAAAACTATTTGTTTCATTTTGTTCTTGTTCATTTTTAGTCTGTTTAGTAATATATGAATCTAATTTTTTTTTTGCAAGGCGTTTAAAATGCCTTTTTGAATAAAATTCATCACTCATTTTAAAAAATAAACCACTCACCACACAAAAAGCACTTCAAATGATACTTCAACTGATGCTCAGCAATCAAATCTAAAAACATAACAGAATTTAACCGTTTTACAAATCTCGCCTATTGCTCCAAAGTGAGCAATAAAGGAGATTTCAATCGACAATTCTCCCTTTGTACTCTCTAATCATGTCAAAGGGAGTTATGCCAAAATGCAAATCTCGCCTATTGCTCCAAAGCGAGCAATAAAGGAGATCAAGATCGTCATCTCTCCCTTTGTACTCTCAAGCGAGCAGTGAAGGAGATTAACATCGACAAATCTCCCTTATTGCTCCAAAAAAAGGCATTTAGGAGTTCTCCCTTATACCTCCCGGAGGGAGATCTCCCTGAAAAAACTGCTGGGAAGGAATGCTGTTTGGAAGGTCATGTGTAATATTAAAAACATTTCCCTAAACAACTAGTTTTCATTACCATGTGGACATGGAATAAGGCTTGATGAAAGACAGATTTTAAGGTCACACCAGACTTCAAAGATAGGATCGTTTGACGTTGGTCTTAATAAATAGTATCCTAGAGTCCGAGTTGTCGTAGTAACGAATTCGTGGCTCCGGTTCACAAAATATATAAACAGTATGCTGTAATCCGTTCGTAACTCTGCACCGCGTTGCCAGCAAAAAGCGGGGAATTTAAGGTTCAATCCATGAGGTATTTTGCCAAACAAACAAAATGAACAAATATTATTTTAAATGACGAATGATACGTAAAACCATGCTTAAGAAAAATGTGGGAGAAACCCTTTTTTAATAATTCAAATGTACAATAATAGATTATCTGGCTGATTCACCGTTGTCTTTTGAGGAAAAACATTCTTCAGCTAAAAAATTCCATGAATATGCAGATGAGAATGTTACCTAATGATTCTCCTGCTAGGGCAAGCACCTTGACGTGGTGCAGGGGCTTAGTCGAAGCTCAAATCGGATCCTACCATCGAGATGGGGCATCGCTGGATGAGTGATGCTTCAACTGGATGGTAAATACCCCTTGAGCACGATGACCAAGAACTGCCTCCTCCTTATCAATGGTGTTAAGCGACACCGTGCCCATTGGTTTGCAACTCCAACGCACACTATGATGGTGTTTCTCCCAAGGAATGCGGACAAGCCCATCCAGCATACCATTGGGCTGTTAAATTTCCAAAATGAGCGAATACATACCTCGGCTTGGCGTGTTGTTAGTAGCAACGTAGAGGGCACCAGTATACGACTAGTTATCTGAGAGACCTAGAGCTTGTATAGTGCTTAAAAACAGTATTGAATACTTTTGCATTAAAGAATATCTGACGCGGGACCCTGTAGAGGGGGCGCACGGCTTGAACTTATTTAGCCAGTAGTCATTAGAAGTTATAACACATTCCCTCTCAGCAGCCAAATTGAATGAGTGGACATGCAGAGCAGAGATTAATGCCGCTTTGTTTGTATAAAATTCAGCAGACACGTGTTGGGAGTCTGCAATTGAATGTGCGAATTTGTGGCTGAATACAATAGGCCTATTCTTTTGTAACCGAGTAGGATAACGAATGGCATGTAAAGCAACAAAACTAACTCGGAAAAATATGCGAGATGAGGCACCTCGGTAAAATGATATCCGACCTGAGGTGCAGTGTTGGGAAGTGACAAAACTGCGATATTGTGAATGCACCCTAAGAAAATACATGGGAAATTTCAGTTTAAGACCTAATTCGTTTTTACTTACATAGTATTTTTAAATATGTAACCACATCAACCAAAAACTTGTGAGCACACGTATTTTCCGTTCTTAAGTACCACTAAACAATCCTTATGTTTCCTGAAAGATGCTAGCCGCGTTGCTTTCGCAACTATGATGAATGATGCGAATGTTTGATATTATGGTGCGGCAAAATCGTAGCGTTTTGCTAAACGGAAGCAAACGAATTAGAAAAAATGTGCAATATATGCTTTACTATTTTATTTTTTATACTTTATTGGAAATAACATAAAATAACCTGATTTTTCAGTAAATAAGAAATATATTCGTGTTTATATACATACAAACATAATTAAAAAAAAAAAAACAGATACTTTCCTTGTTTACATACCTGTGTACATACATATATGCATTTAGTAATTAATTGCCAATTACATATGTGCATATGTATGCATGCATATTTTTCTCACATATATGTAAGCATGTTTGCATATTCAGGTCTAAGAGACAAAAGATGTTTTCTTAAATTCATATAATATTTGTAATTTAAAAATTGGCTTATTGTTCCAGTTCTTTCTAAATATAATTTTCATTCACATTACAATTTAAAAAACATTAATTGGTGTACAATCATTGCGTTCGAACGGATTAAACTTCTTTTCTCTGATATGAGAGTGTTATTGTGGTATATTAGCAAATAGTATCGAAAAGATTAATCAGGGTTCCTTTAAAATTTTTGGCATCTTGATTGTTTGACATGCGTGATTTCTTCAATATGTATATGTTGCATACTTTCAACGGATATGCCAACATAATATTTCAGCTTATTTCACCATCAGAACAAATTTGGCGTTCACTGATTGATATTAGAATCTGATTGGATCCAATTGGTTTATGGTGCGGTGAAGTAAGCTAACATTTCTAACCACTGATGCAACTTCTTTGTAATCTACGTTCTTTGCTACCACTAAATGAAGTGAGACATTCTTTCAGCTTCCGGTATTTTAGATGACTCTCCTAATCGTTTTAATACTTGAAGTACACTGCTTACTCGTATTATTCATTCCATTAACTTCGTTTTTCCGTGTAAGATTTTCACTATTTCAACCCTTCTCTACTAAAAAACACATAAAAATGGAGTTCCAGCGTGAGCATGAACAGCTTTTTATACATTTCTTAATACGGAATTTATGCCCGACTTTTTATAAAATTTAAGCACTTTTGAAGATGATTTGCGAAGTGTCGTTACCTCTTCTTTCATAGATTTTTCCAGTTTGTTGTGCAGTAAGTGGTTAATGCAGTTTAAGCGGTTGAAAACTCGAAATGCTGCTACCATGTTTGAACCTCTGCAGAGCTCTGTCTGTAACAATAGCGGTCTAGTCTTCAAATGCGAAATCAAATTCATTGCGAAGTTTCTGTACTTTTATTGTATCATATGTCCATTTGTCAAGGCAAGTCCCATGTTTTTTACCGAATGAATTTCATCTGGTAATTTTTCAAAACACGCTATATATTTTATCTAAATTTCGCACAATTGTTGTTGGATGGGGTAATACCTTAATAGTATCTACATGCTGCCCATATTTGGTCCAGCTGCTAATGGAAATTCTGAAAATTTCATCAGGCCAGAGTTTTCCACAATTTTAAGAGATCAGCAACTCTCCGTTATCCTCAAAGTAAGCAAGTTTTCTTTGTCTCAACGTCGACGTCAACTGTTAGTGCTAAAGCACTATGGGTACTTTTTGATATCAAATAGCACGATTTGATATCAAATAACACTTATGATTCACCAAGGTACTATTCCTGGAAACCTTATATACATTAGGCATTTTCTACATGCTACAACCCTTTCGATTTTCTCTCCAGTATTTTGCTCTACTTTTCCAACTATCGGGTGTTTTTTTAGACTGATAGAACTTTCGATAGGGATAGCTGTTACTTGACAGCTGGTAAATGGCATTTCGTTTTGACACTTCTGTTCAGTAAGCAATGACAAATCATCATGGAAGGAACAACGTTTACAAATTGTGGAAATTGTGGTTAGCGTGGCTGAATGGTTGCGTGCTCACCTAGCGACTCCGTGCACGTCAAGGTAAAGTCTAGAAAGAAGGAAGTATTATGAGAAGATGTGGTGATCTCCGAAACAGCAGCTATCAGTTCTACCACTTCGAAAAATTCTTGTTTTCTCATGTTATTCCTAATACAAACCTGGTCACAAGCTCTATAAATTAAACAAACAATACCGACTACCCTGTTAAGCACAGAGTGCCGTAAAGTCGCACTTAACAGCGGTATGGTTGGAGATGGGAATAGTGAGAAAAACAAACAATTTTCACACGGTTAGCGTGGCTGAGGGCATTGTGAATGAATACAAGTGAGAAGTCTTCTAAATTCAAGATGGCGGCGGCTGATATTAAATGTCACAAATAGCCGATAGTAACTGTCAAACATAGAAATTCGCTCAGGGAATGACACAAGAATGCTGTGAATAGCTACATCAGGTGATCTCAGCTGTGCCAAATTTTGACGTCTATGGGCTAAGATTTTTCACTTGTATTTATTCTCAATAGCTGAGTGGTTGCGTGCTCGCCTAGCAATCCCGTGTACCATGGTACAAAGCCAGGTAAAGTCTAGTAAGAAAGAAGTCTGGTGAGGAGATGTGGTGATCTCCGAAATAGTATCACTTCGACCACTTCGAGAAATCGTAGTTTTCTCATTTTATTCGCTAATAAAAACCTGGTCTCGAGCTCAATAAATTACAGTGGTTTATAGTAATTTTAAATTCGCTTTGAATAATTTTGGCTTTTATATCTGAAATGTTGAATACAGATTAAGATATGATTGGATCATTGCTAGTATAGTAAGCCATTTCAAAATTCTATAAGTATACAAAATAAACTTATTTGTTACCGTTTGAACTCAAATAAAATTATGGTTTGGCAATTAAGTTTATTTACGGCCATTGTACTTTTCATTCGAACACTTTGCGCGTAATTAAGAACTAGTCACTTATTGAAGCGAGTGAGCCCTAATCACTCAATGATAATTTAATGATTAATATATTACATACATTTATTTTTCGGTCTATTTATTTGTTTTAAAAATAATTTTTATGCCATTTTTAATAGGAAAAATTATAGAAACAACAACAATGGGAGAAGTTATAGCTATTTCGGAGATCAGCATATTTCCTCATCAGACTTCTTCCACGGATCGAACCCACGACCTAAACGGCTAACTTGTACTCAATTCCAAGTACGGTAGTCTGCCGCTTTTACATAAATGTGTGGTTGTTGATGGTTATAACAAATTCTATTCACATTTTTAATACGATGGGTTATAGGAAAAACAAAAATTGTAGAAGTTATAGCTATCGTAACTTATGGCTCATTCTTGATTTATGAGCAAATTACGATGAAACTAAGTAATTTCGCCTTGTAAAATCTGCCAATAAATTCAGATGAAGTGAGGTAATTTATCATAAATTAGGAGCGAAATCACGAACAAATAGTGCAGGCCCTAAATTTCATCGATAATGATCGAAAAATGTGATCTCACATAACCAAACTGGCCGATACTTTTCGAAATGAGGGGTGATTTTTAAGAGATATTTGAAATTTTAAATATAAAAAACTCATAAAATTCTAAAAAATGCCTGAAATCTTTATTTGAAACGATAGTACCATAGATATAATTTAATTAATGTTTGAATATTATTTCCTGCAAATTTTGGCATACACTTTCCAACATTTCGGCCAGTATCTCACGAATAAATGCTTCAATGCTGGGTTCCAGTACGTCAATCGAAGCAGGCTTGTCATTATATGTAGGCATTAGCATTAACGTAGCCCTACAAAAAATAGTTTAGAGGCGTTAAATCGCACAATCTAGGCGGTCAGTTGACAGTTCCAAAACGTGAAATTAACTGTTCACGGAACTCGCCTCTCAACAGATCCATTGCTTCGCGTGCTGTGTAGCATGTGGAACCGTTTTGTTCAAACCACATGCCATGCAAGTCAGGCTCTTCGATTTTGGGCAAAAAAGTTTGATATCAACGCACGGTATCGTTGCGATTCGCACAATCTTTGAAGAAATACGGCCCAATAGTGCCCCCGGCACATAATTCACACCAAACAGTGACTTCTCCTGGATTCATTGGCAGCTCTTGCAATGCTTTTGGCTGCTCTTCACTCCAAAAATGGCAGTTTTGCTTGTTCACGTTTCCATTCAACCAAATGCGCTTGGACGTGAAACGTGCGTGAGCAGTCAAAGCCAGTGTTCCCAAAAAGAAAATAGCTAAAAAGCCCCCATTTATTAGAATTTCACTCAACTGTTCCTTGACTTTTACTGCCTCTAGAATGTGAGTTTCCTGGTCGGTGGTTAATGTACTAAGTAAGCCTTCATTAAGGAGTACGAGTACGATTTATCCATGGAGGTCCTCGGGTAGATTCCCGCAAGAAGTCTGATCATTCTTGTTTTTTGTGTAATTTTTCTATTGAAAATGACCTTGAGCTCATAAAAACTATTGTTGATATTAATACATTACTTTAAATAGATATGTATACCCTAGTAATCAACTTAAGTGAAAAAAACGGGACCGCAAATGTGAATGGGAGCACCAGTGAATAAAAGAATTAAAATATAATGTGATGTCGTTTTAATAAATTATGACAATAAATTTTATTTTTTGGTATATGTCCAAGTATTTGAATCTTTGGTATATGATAAAATTTTGATTATACAATATTACCTTAAAGCTTGGAGCGTGGTTGCTGCTGGTGAAAAAAGGTGTCCATCTCATCGGATACTCGATCGAATAAGAAGCGAAAACTGTTCACCGCAATTTAGTCTGGGCCGCCGGACTATAACTCTTAAGGGGAAGCTTAACGACAGTTTGTTATGCGGCAGGCAGTGCTAATTAATAACGTTTTTCTGCTTTTTTTTTGTTTACGAGGAGGAAGCCTCGCAAGCTAGACCTCCCAAAACAGTCAGTATGAGACTTGAACCCGAACTAAACGTCCTACTGTCAAAGTACTAATCCCCCGGTTCTACCGTCAAGTATTTCATCGGAAGCTAAGCACTAAGCTTGAGTACTAAGCTCTACGTCCGTTACAGTCAGATGCAGTCCTTGGAAGTTGCATCATCATCTGTTGTTTATCTTGGCAGCAGTTCTGCCCCTTTTGCATCTCAAGCAACATACCCCTTACCAATGCCATCACGGTTATCTGTGCATATGGTATAGCACTTTTGAGACAGTCGGAATGGATAGGATTTCGAGCCACCCGATCGTTAAATTTCGTGTTAGAATGGACTGGATTCCAAGCCGCGCGTAAGTTTCCGCACTAGGTTTCGTGTTGAGCAGGTGGTCTGAAAGGAGTAGTTTCAAAGCCCCGCTAACTGATTAAGAATGTCCCCACGGATCTACCACCAATATATAATATAATTATGTCAACGCTTCTATGACTAAGCCTTTCAAGAGCCCTCAATATTTTCATCTTATCTGCGATTACGTCGCTTGCCAGTTTTCAATTTTCATTGCTCTCCAGCATGTTCCTGACGAACGATTCAGATGTTAAAGGCCCCCCAAATGCAGTTTAGTTTTAATTAACGGCGTCAAAAAACGTACATGTGTGTATTTATGTGTACTAGGGCGATGTATAAATTCCCTACACTTGCCGAAAAAAAGGGCAAAAAATAAAACTAAAGTTTCTTGTATTGCTGATTGCAGATAATAAATGGTCGACTGTACTCATGGAAAGTGCTACTACCGTGATCCTCAGAAATATCTCAATATTTTCTTGTATTTATATTTTGTTGTTGTTTTTTACGTCAATTATCTGAAACTACCTATGCGGCTTTAGGACAGTTTGACATCCAGCAATCTGGCCACCCGCGAACAGATGCATGCATCAAATACCAACTTGCACGTTTCTAGTTAGTTATTTAGTTTTTGTTAAATGCGGTGGGCATGCAAACGAGAGCAACGCAATTTATGTTAGCTGTGTCCTGCCTGCATGCTGCCAAGTTTTTTTGCTTTACTTATCGACATAAATTTTTTTCCATACTATCATGTTTCACGGGTAACCATGATTGTCGGAAACTTAGGGTGGATCCGATTTAGTCATTTGTACAAAGTTTTCAGGTTATAGTGCCCAATTACGTGACCCGATCTTAAAATTTTTGTCACTCAGTCAATGGATGCAGCAATTTTTTAAAACAAATCCTATCAATTTCTGATAATTACTTACTTAAAAAATTCGGTTGAAATATGTTCGTTTTTTGCATATTAAAAAAATAAAGGTCGATTAATTACTCTTTTTATGCCTTAAGCAGCAAATCTTTAAATTTTTTGGTCCACATACAGTTAACACTTTCCACAATTAGTATTTAGTACTCTTATTGCTTTACTTAAAGTCCTTCTGAAAATTACTTTTACACCTTTTAATTAAACATTCACATTACGGAATTCAGCTGTTAAACTCTGAAATATGAACGAAGTTTTTTCGGTCGCTCCTCGGCAGTAATGACAAACTACCGAGTGTATTTCTGCCATGAAAAAACTTCTCACAAAAAAACATTCGTAGTTCGGAGACGGCGTAAAACTGTATGTCCCACAATTTGTGTTACAACATCAAGACGCACACCACAAATTGTACGAGAAGTTCAGCCAAAATCGCTTAAGCGGTTATAGCGCCAATTATGTCAGTAAGTAAAAACAACGCAACCTTGAATATTTATTCGAACTTTACAATTTCTTTGAAAAAGAACTGTAATTTTACCCCATTTTCAAATGGGGACCCAGGGTCCTGTGGAGTGCTTAGAGGAGCCAGGGCTACCCTATCTAAAACCTATGACTGTGCAATGTCCCCTCCGCGGCTACGCAATACCTCTAAACCTTTGTACAAAAAAACTGAATATTTCCCCTTACGGTTCACTTTACCTTCAATATGTGGAATATGCCATTTTACAAAAATAAATATGTATTTGTGGAGACTTCTTAATTTCCTGAATGAATTCTGGAAAAAATACCATGGGCCATCGTTTGCTGTAACTGGAGTAGGTAGGTATAAAAAGGTATTGCACGTATTGAGGATTGTGTATTGGTAGTTTCGCGTGACAAAGGCGGTGTACTGATCGATCGCTCTTACTTGATATCAAACTATTGCGGATAGGTAATTTAGTAATTTGAGAGTCGCAAAGTTCATGGTGTATTGGTTCAGTTGGACAGCCAGATGACGCAATTGCAACCAAATAGTGAGCAACTACCCAGGTCTGCGAGAAACCATCCTTCAAAAGATATTCCACTGCTGGTAGGAATTCTGCACGAAAAATTTTTAGACTATCGTTATTGGTGGTCGCATATCAGATTCATTGCATTCGCCCGTATTACGACTGCCACGTCAAACTGGTGCTGCGTTTGCGATTCGAAAAGTCCTCATTCAAACTATTCTAGTAGAAACTGCTAGCATTTGACTGAATCGACGATATTATGTAGGTTACAAAGTTCTTTCGCCTTTCCAGCTTGTAAAAACTAACCGGCAATGGCTGATGTGCCAGGGACACGGTGTAATGACCATAGCAATCCGGTTTAGTATACGGCAAATATATGGCAAACACAGATATATTGACGTGGTATCAGGTTTGTAATATTGATTGGACATACGACTCAAAATTGATAAGAACTCCAACACGGGAATAGCATCCACAGTTGTATCGGCCATCTTACTCATCTGCAGCAATATTTACGTTTTGTACATTTTTTATTGCCCTCACGGCAATAATGGCAATTAATTTTTTGGTTATAGTTCTAAGGTATTTTATGATTATACATATACGGTAACACTTGACGTAAGCCATAATGTGCGAAATTTATAAAGGATTCACAAAAAAGTTGGCAGTGATGAGCTCTTTTAGATTTCGATTTTTGTGAAAGTTCTTCATATAGGGATTTCAGATTAGAAGATCATGATAGCGAAGAAGAAGACTAGGACACAAATGATGAAGAAAGTTCCTCCGACAATAGCTCTGTTGGTAACGAATGCGAATCGGAAGATGTATTCAATGAGCGCGACAGTGATGATTCAATATAAAATCTCAAAAACTTGTTTGTAACGTATCCGAGCTCCAATATTATGGCTTTAAAAATGTATCGAAAGATTTGCAGAAATATGACATCACTAGGATCACCGCTTTGGTATGATAAAGAATTTTCCAAAAAATATTAAAAACATGTGTTTAACAGTTCTGATGCGAATAGACCGCAATCTATACTTAAACACATATTCGATTAAATCCATTCGTTATAAAAAAATAACATTTAAGTGAATACTGTTCATATAAATTTTGTCATGTCAATCACAAAGATAGATATTGTTCTTAAAATATTTTTTCCATACCTTAAAAAGGCTTTGTTTTTTAAGATTTATTATTTTGCTTTGTTTTTTTTTTTAGTTGTATGAATGCAAATATATTAATTCAAAAGCAACATTTCTAGTAAATTCAGCTAAGAAGGAAATTTTAAATTGTAACAAATTTGAATAAATGAGAAAAAGTTATATTAATGTATGTAGGGCAACAAAAATGATTGAGAGCACAAAGTAGAAATAAACAAACAAAATTAATATTTCAATTTTCTCGATAAATCCTCAAAGGATTTCTCATAAGCGTAGGTTATATGGTACGCTCAACCATATCTACTTGGTAACGAACACCATGTCAGCCAAAAAAATAAACAACGTTTTGAAAGTGAGACCATCAAGCATCTCCAACATATGTATTTCAAAAAGCATAATATAATGGAGAACTCACCACACGACACGGCTGCAAACTGGGTGAGCGTTGTGCAATATACGTTTATTTGCAGGAATCGCTAGAAATCTGTAGAAACTTGTAGAACTCGTATAGATACATATATAAAAAGCATACATATACAAAGGACGTTCGCAAGAAACACATAAGTATGTTGTTTTGTATTCACACAACGCAAAAAGTTCGCAACTGTAACGCAATGTTCCGTATTCCTTTTACCATGTTTTTTAAATCATCGTGAAGCCTTGATACGTGATACGCACCAAAAGCAAAAAAAGCATCACAAAGTGCTTGCAAAGAATTGTAGCCAATTGCGAAACGCGGTGCAGCCCAGCACAATGCATACCAACGCCCATCCTAAAATAAGCTGAAAATGGGTAGTTTTTTTTACTGAACATCGGTGGATTCGTTTCGTTCGTTCTTGTACTGCTGCATGGGTTGTTTGCCTCGATTTTAAGCCCTTTGGAGTTTTGAGGGCGTTAAATAAAACTCTCCTGCTTTGTTTTTTATGCATTGTTGTTCGATTTTTGATCTTCTTGTTGTTTGGGCATATTTGTCATATATATTCGCTGTACAAATGTTCGTTTGCACATATGTATGTATTTTTCCCGAGTTCTTTTTGGTTCCCTTATTTTTCTTTGGTTTTCTAATTCACTCCATTTGGTGGAATAGCGTAGTTTGTTGAGAGGTGGAATGATTAGATAGGAGAACTAGCTGGGTATTCGCTGTCTTCACGGCAGGAAAGCAGTAGGACCAATTTCGCGATTTGTCTAATGATATGTCCCTTTGACATATTGATGTCGACTACGTGTACCCGGCCATAGATGGTAGATTCTTCTCCTTAATGACAACGAGGTCTCAATTTTTAGATTAACTTGTGAGTGTTTCCGTTTGTAGCGCTTCTGAAGCTCTGGTAGGTATTCCATTTACCATCGCCTACAAATTGTTTGATATAGGGCTTTTAACTTCTGCCATTTTTATCAAGCTTTGTGTCGATGCGTTAATTTCACTGGATAAAATTATGCATGACTTTCCTTAAAATGTGTTCTTTGAAAGAATCTCATTACGTGCGATAATACTCTCATAGCTCTCGGTAAATCTGAGAAGCGGTTCAGACTATCGACATAATTCACTTTTGTTGTATTAACGTGCGTTCTTTTTTCCTCAACCACAGAACTGTAGTCTGTTTCTTGTGTTGGACATTTAGGGTCTTCTTCTTGTAACCAAGAAGGCCCCTGCCACCACAAGGAATTGTCGACCGATTCGTATGTTGGTAGTCCTCTGCTCGCTAATTCAGCTGGATTAGATGATGAATCCACATGGAACCATTTCTTGTTTCCGACCTTTTCTACAATTTTTGTTATTCTGGGGTCTGTTAGCGAAAAATGTTCTAAATCGTAGAAGACACAGTTTCAACCCACTCTGTGCTATCCAGCCAAATATTTTACATTAATATTTTAGCTACTATAACCATGGGCGCAAACCACTTTAGCGGATCGAAGAGCCTTGCGATGGCGGATAATATTGATCTTTTAGTAATTGTGTCACTATTCTCCATTGGTCTTGCCAAAAAATAAAATAAATCGTATGGGCATTCCAACTACAAAAGTGTCTTTATCGCCAGGTAAGGTTTACTGCGAAGCTAACCGTCTTTAGTTCATATGGACTTGTCGGTTCGTTAGGATTTGCCCGAAAGACTACGCGCTGATATTTCGTCCGATTATCGTTTATCCAAATTTGTCGATACTCCTTTTCGATGTCACTGTGGATTTAGATATAATTTAATCTCCAGCTTAGGATTTTCCGCCTTTATAAAGGCGTGTTGAAGCAGGAAATAATTATGAAAAGAGTCTACTGATATGTTATCATATGTCCTAGTGTCTCATGTTCTGCTAATACCCCATTGTATATATTTTGGAAGATGGGATCCTTGGCTAACCGTGTATCATTCCGGAAGAATTTAGAGTAGGCTTTTTTAAGAGGAGCGCCTAGTTGCATGTTTACTGGGAATTCTTGTCTAAATGGTAACGATACTACATATTTCCCTCATTATTTCCAATTTGTCCTCTTCATTGAGGCATTTAGCTTTCGGTAAATCCTAAAAATTCCCAGAACGCAGTAAGTTGATTATTTTGAGAAACTTCGCTAAATTACGATACTATATTTCTGGTTTAATTTGTCGTATCAGTACTACCTGTTATTATTCAGCCGAATACTGTTTATTGGGGGAGAAGTGTTCCCAGGACGTTTTTCTTCAAGTCGCTCATAATAATTTGTGGAGAAATGTCTCCACCAAGAATGAGATCTATTTGCTCATTGACGAAAAATCATTTATCCGCCAATACTGAATCCGGAAATTCTTACCTGGCTAACGCGCTGATATTTGTAGTAGGCAGACTTAATGTTTCTGTTTGCATTTTCAGTTGCTCTGTTGGAATCGCGTGTTGTCTGCGCCTGCATCGATGTCGATGGAATATCATCGGCATGTCTCGAAGACGTCCAACGCGTTGTTGCTTTTGGCCGACTTGTGCTTAGATGCCGGAGCGAATGATGTCGCGAGTGACACGTATTGCAGAAAGGTGCTTGAGCATCTTGATACAGTATGTCCGGAACTAAGGCAAAATTATTCTCCTTTAAAACACTTATTCTGTTTGCCGTTGTTAGCTGTAGGAAACGTGAAGAGCTGCGCAATTTGTGCTCATTTGTGTGGCACATTTTACAAGAGAGATTGATCACGCTTGCTTGGAAGGTGCCACACTTATATTCTATTGACTTCGTGTTAAACAAAATTTTTAATTGTGTGTTATCTAGAATACGCTTATTTTCATAGCGTTTTCACAAGTTTTGCCACGCAGTGTTAAAGCCTTCATTTGTAAGATGGCACTTTCGCACAATGCCTTTGGCCTCCACTTGTGTCTTATGGTTAAGGTGAAAAAGTCTCTGAGACGCGTATTTAAGATGTATATGGCCGTGAACATATAACGGAATGTTGGCCATGATAGATAATTGCCCTTGAACACATCTGCATCGCACCTTGGAAGGCGGATATTGTGTTCGCGGACGGACTACTCTTCTACAGCTTTTTCAACTTGGGCAGTACTTCGGCCTGTGTAGCCATAGCGGTTTAGTAACTTTAACTTAAATCGCGAAGCATGCTCTATTTTTTTTCTAATTGCACTTATATCTTCTTTTAATAACGCCTCTAAATTTAAATCACGTCGTACGCTATTTTTGTTTTCTCCCACAATGACTTTAATTCGTCTTGTTGAATAGCAAGACCGCGTTTGTTTTGCTCTGAGGCAGGAGTGCTGTTGAAATCAGTATCAAATTTGGCAGCCGATTCTGCCAAACGGATATATGAATCTATTGTAAAAATTAAAAGAAGTTATTTTCAGGTCAAACTATATTCTTATTTTCAACTAACTAGGAATATCAGCAATCGCTCTGATATTGTTAGAAAAAATCGCCTAAAACATTCACAACAAACAATTTTTTTTTGTGTTAAGTAATTGTTTTCTTTATTTAAAAATTTCTTTTTGCAGTAATAATCGATAGCAGAGTGCTGCAAAACTAAAAAAAATGCACACACTTTACAAGTGACCTAGAGGTCGTAGATCTGGTTGAGAGGTTCACAAAAATGTGTTTGAAAGTTTCCAAACACCCTCAAAATGGCATGACCTCGTCTACAAAACAAACTTTCGTTCTTTTAATTTTTTCGCTATTTTAGGTTTTGATATATCTTTCAAAGAAAAATGTTCAGAAATTTACACAACTTTTGTTTAAATTTTCAACTTTGGTAGCTCTTTTTCTACAATTTTACAATAATGCATTTTCTGCCAGGAGCGTTCTATTCTGAGAAAAATAAGGTATCATTGTTCCGAATTAACTGAAGGGGAATGAAATTATAAGATTTACTTCAAAGACGGCAAAAAAAAAACCCAATGAAAACTCTCGGTTTCCTTGAAAACTTAAAAACAAAATGAAGGATAGATATATATATACATATATGTGTACATGCATATGCATTATAAACGATTACATGAAATACTTACATTTTTCAATAAATTGTCAGGTGTTTCACGGCATTTTAATCCGATTTTTTCCTTAAAAGCGACTTTCCATTGCCATAATCTCATAATGAAAGTACTCGCCTTAATCGTCACTAAACTTATCAAGATTTTCATAAAAATTATCCAAATGATATTGATATATACATAGATAAGCACACCATTACTTCATATGCTTCAAGAAATTCTTCCACTTTAGTAACGTAACTCCGCTTATTTCCCAAACAATTTTTGCATAATGGATATCACTTTTCTATACTTGGCTTAACTTTTAGCAAAAGCTACTTCGAGTCATATTAATATGCGACATCGTACATAACTTCGATTAATAAGCGAAATCGTTTTGAGTTAACATGTAATACGTCTATTATTAATGCATTTAAAATGTGTTTTAAATGGTCGCACCTGGAAAGTGTTTGGTATGAACCCAAATATGTGTGTGCTACATATGTATGTGATTCAGAAATTTGAAAGAACCGAACTCAGGAAATTGTGGTGAGCATTGCTCATCCAGCCCGATGGTTTGACTTCGCCAACTTTTGCTAATATCCAAGGACGAGAATTAAAAAATTCTGTCAAACGGTAGCTGTGATCCATCCACGAGGTGGAGAGTTTTGCAAAAAGTTAAGTCATGTAGGGAAAAAAGCACGGAAATGTTAGATCTCGTTTGCAAAAATTGTTTGGGAAATAAGCGCAGTCCTGATTAAGTTTACTGACGATTAAAGCGAGCACTTTCATAAGAGATTATGGCAATAGAAAGTAGCTTTAAAGGGAAAATAGGATTAAAATGCAAAATTAATGTTGGCCCCACTTCTGTGAAACACCTGACAATTTATTGAATAATGCAAAGAACGTAGATATATAAGAAGGGACAACACGCTAGTTTGAAAATTGTATGTGAAATTTAATATCGTATGAAAACTTTTTCCACTAGGAAGAATTCCATACGCTTTGTGTCTCTGTTCGTACGAAGAAAAAGAACATTAACATTTTCGCTTCAAGTGTTGAGGAATCAAAACAAAGAAACAAGTGTAATTTCATATGATTATCGAAATATTTTTGTGAAAATTAAAAATTTTCAAAGAAAATTGTGAAAAATCGAGAAAAATTAAAAACAATACCATATTATTGACCCGGTATGTGAAAATACGAAGTCTTAGTGCGTGAAATATGTGCAAATGTGAAAAATTTGCAAAGTGTACGTGTTTGTGTGCGAAAGCAAACGGCATAATATTTAAATATTCGCGCATACAATGTAGTGCAGTGCAACCAGAAATCAAATATGCAATAAACTATTAAAACAGATTCTTTATTGCGAATTTATGCGTTGAACTAATAATACAGAAAGTGTTTAAAATGTAAAAGTGTTCATAAATAAATAATGAGTGCTAAAATTAAGTTGCAAAGTGACCGTGAAAGATAATTATTTTAAAATGTTTATAGTGTTTTAAACAAAAACAGTGTACGCCTTATGTATAAAATGCATTAGTTTTTTATGAAATCTGTACATTTAAAGGGTGGTTAAATTTTAAGGGCCGATGTTGATTTTGAATAAAACACAAATTATTATGGAAATTATTGTAATTTCTTTTTATTATGATAATATGGTGTGGTTCAATTATGTATGGAACAAAATATCGGCCAAATGTCCGCCGCGACCTCGGCGGCACACCTCCATCCGATGGTCCAAATTTTCGATGACGCTGAGGCATAATTGAGGTTCTATGCCGTTAATGTGCCGAATTATCTATTCCTTAGCTCTTGAATTGTTGCTGGCTTATCGACGTACACCTTTTCTTTCAAATAACCCCAAAGAAAGTAGTCCAACGGTGTCAAATCACATGATCTTGGTGGCCAATTGACATCGCCACCACGTGAGATAACACGGCCATTGAATTTGTCGCGCAAAAGAGCCATTGTTTCGTTGGCTGTGTGGCAGGTGACACCATCCTGTTGGAACCACATATCGTCCACATCCATATGTTCCAATTCGGGCCATAAAAAGTTCGTTATCATCTCACGATAGCGAACACCATTCACAGTAACTGCTTGACCGGCCTCATTTTGGAAAAAATACGGCCCGATGATGCCGCCAGCCCATAAACCGCACCAAACAGTCACTCTTTGTGGGTGCATTGGTTTTTCGACAATCACTCTTGGATTATCATTCGCCCAAATGCGGGCGACGAATCCACTGAGGTGAAAATGTGCCTCATCACTTAAGATGATTTTCTTCGAAAATTGATCATCCACTGTTGCCATTCAACGCCTATTTTTATAATAAGCCTGAATAACTTTAACACGTTGCTCGATTGTGTATCTTTCCATGTTCAAATTGAGTTAGTCTGAAATTGAGAAATGTCAAATGAAATGCAGAAAAAAACTTGACGTTTAGGTGTGGTTCACATTCAACATCGGCCCTCAAAATTTAACCACCCTTTATATATATGTGTACATGTATTTTTGTGTATTTGCGCTCACGGCGGGGTATTTTTCGATTGGAGAAAATTGAGATTTCAAAATTTCCACCTGTAGGGGAAAGTTCGTTACAGAAACGGGATATTGCGCCAAAATGTACAAAAGCTAGCTGAAATTCAATATACAAAAGCCAAAAGCAAGTGGAAGTAAATCGAAAAATTGGGCATAAAATTTCAAAACTTTAAATCAAAAAATTAAAGAATTAAAAAAATGCCGGTAGATCGCGAGTGCTGTGCTAATTTGTGCGGTCGTAAGACTATTTTCGAGCGGGGGTTAGGTATTTCATGCTTCCAAAAGATCCTAAGCTCCTGACGAAATGGAAGGAGAATCTCAGGATTGAGGAAGCTGAAATTACCAAAACCCTCTATGTGTGCAGCAAACATTTTGATGAAAGTGCCGTGGGAGCTGTACGTTTGAGGAGAAATACAGTCCCAAATTTAAATTTAGGTAAGTTAAGTGAAAAATTACAATAATATAAAATTTATTATTATATGAGCTGTTGTGAAAGTGGTATAGTAAGTCCATTTTTGTGTATACATATGTACATACATATATATATATATATATATATATATATATACGTATGTAATATATAAATTTTAATGGGTTTTTCACTCCAAATAGACTTGCACAACTTTCAAAAATAACAATTTCTAGTGCATACATATGTATTTTTATATGTTGGCATATGTTGCTTATATGTACATTCATATGTAAGAACATGCAGTGTTGGACATATGTACATATGTGTCATAGTGGAAAAACTTAATTTATTGTAAACAAAAAATTAAAATTTTTTTAATATGTACAATGTAAAAAAATTTAAAATTCATAAATACATACTACTTACATACATACATATGTATGTATGTTTGTCCGGTCATTCGCAGCTTAAATCGTGTAGTGTTATTTTTTTTTTGATTATTGATCAAACTTTTCAAAGACGTTGTTCAGCATTTACTTACACACAAAAGTAAATTTTATACTTGCGTTATTAAAGCAAAATGCCAAACTCCGTTAGACAAATGATCAAAAATCAACTAGAATTTTTAGCCATTTGAAAGTCGCACTTTATTATATTAAATTTAAATGAGCTATAAAACTGCATACTTAAAAATTCTGATTAATCACTTTAAAAAATTCATGTATGTATTTTTTTAATTTATTGAATTTTCGTGCATTTCGTAAAAAGTTTTCTTAAAGATTTATTTATATGTTTGATGTTATAGATAATTTTAAGCCTTTAATAAAAAATATTCCAAAAATATTAGTATATGCATATACATAAATTGCAAAATATATTATAATGAACTTTGTTATATGTGATATGTCCAACACTGTACATGTTTAAACGCATACTCGCACATACATATGTATGTATGCACATCAATAGTGCATACCCAGTAGAAATCGCGTACACGCAACGAGTTGTTAGGACCATTTTTCTATATGCATATTAACATGAATGTCTGTGATCATATGGAAGAGTAGATTAGGTTGACATAAGCGATTGCATAAATATGCAAAGTCAGGATGGAAAAATTATATTTGTTTATTGCATTACAGAAATAACTTTATTTAATAATGATTTTTTCGCGACCTTTCCAATTTTAATTTTGTGTTTTGCCAGCTCGAGGTCAATGGGGGTGTTGGTAGAGTAAAAACAAATGACTTACTTATTTTTCCTTCCAATATATTTCGGTTACACCACGGTAACCGTCTTCAGGGCAACTGATAATAACATAAAACATAAAAAGCAACAACAATTTCACATACATAAAATGTTGTCATTCATACATATGTACATGATTTTACACGTCCGCACTGTCCGACGTTTAGCTTTGTACTAATTACTTCTTTCCTAGCAAGCATTGTGAATATATACAAGTGAAAAGTCTTCTCATTGTGAATGGTCAGAGCTGGTATGGGATGTCACATAAGGGCTGATAAGAACTGCCAGACATAGAAATTGCACGATAAATAATATGTGAATGCAAGAATTCGAGTAATACAAAGGCAGGAAAACCAGGGTGCCGAATACTGATTTTGATCACAGTTTCCCGAAAGGCAACCCCGTTTGCACAAAAATACCCAAAAAGGGTTGGCGTGTTGTAATTACATATTATTTCTGATTTCAAAATACAAAAGCAAAAGGTTAATAAATTTTATGATAAATATTTCTGGAAATTGTTTGTATCTTGTTTCTTTTGTGTCCCACTTTTAATTTTATTATGAGGCATTCATATATTTGAAGTAGACATCCACAATTGATATGACCAGAGAACTTAGAAGTATGAGAAGCTGCAAATTTGTGGACTGCAAAAAATGTTGTCTGAAACGTTTCCAAACTGGGTTTCCCCACAGTTATTTAACATTTCCACATAACATTCTAACACAGAGGCCAGTAAGAAAATGTCGTGAACATATATTTATTATGTTAAGATGTGACAATTAACAGCGTGCCTACCAATATTATTATTATTATAATTTTGCTCTTTTTAGCTGATGTAAAATTTTTGAAATTTCATTTCGGAAATTTTTTCCTTTCATAGTTTTAGAGTTTTTATAGTATCATATTCATTTTTTACCTAAATAGAATCAGATCAGAACTTTTGTGAAGTGATGCAACTGCTTTCAGGGATCGCTGTAACTACAAAAAATTCACGGATAGTTAATATTTTATTTTATATCCTATTGAATAAATAAAATATGTAATGTGTTTGCATTTCGCATTTCAAACTATTCCAAAAAATTCGACATGTGAAAACTTTTTCACGATTTTGTATATTCATTTGAAATGAAATAGAATCAGAGCAGAAATTTGAATGAAAAAAGATTTCCATAAAATGAAGGATAAGTTATATGATACTTTATTTTTTACTGAATTAAAAAAAAAAAACATAAAAATTAGAAATGGCACTAAAAATCGGGGATTCGAACTATGGGGCAAAAGCTAAAACATGCAATATGATAATGTGGCAGGCGACTATACGCGCTAAGCCACAGCAGACACTATACAATCGTTGCTTAAACGGCTAATTATGCAAATCATAGCGGTGCAGTGAAATAACGCCCGCGGAAATAGCGCCCGCGGGTGTTATTTCTATTGCGGAAAGGAAATAACGGCCGGGGGCGTTATTTCCCTTTCTTTAAGAAATAACGCCCGCGGGCGCTATTTCCGCGGGCGTTATTTCACTGCACCGCTATGATTACCTTTTTTCTATGGGCGTTATTTCCCTTTCGGAAAAGCCATAACGCCCACAGGCTTTATTTCCTAAATAAGAGACCATTATTTCATCTGTATTGCGGCTCTTGTCTTGATTTTAGAACACATCCAAAGTTCCTCTGTCCTAACCAAATACTAAATCATAACCAATTTGATGATTGTATTAAATGCAATTTTTATTTTCCTTTATTAAAAAAAAAAAAAAAAAAAATAAATTGCAATGCATATATTCAGTACATAAATAGGTATGAAAGAAAATTAAACAATTCAAGGTTTCAAAAAAAAAACCTTACATGAAAAGCAAAAAGTTACACAAATACTTTCGTCGATTGCCTAACAATTTGTCGGCAAATTGGACAAAAAATGTCTGTATTACCATTGAGAATGGTACGCCTACTGTGCTCTGCAAAGCAGTCTGTGCAAAGTTTAAAATGATTGCAAGGCGTTAAAAGAACATCTCTTGGCTTACTAAAACAAATAACACAAAGAGTTGGTTTTGGGATTCTGAAAAATTGTTGTTTGAATCATCGTCTGAAGATTCTTCTATTTCGGATGCATTTACATCATCGAGGTCAATCATTTTATTTTCCCAATTACTCATTTGGTTTAAAAAATCATCCAGTGTTAATTCGTTGTTTGTCAATTTGTTCGTCGCTTTTTCAATTAAATCAGCCCTTCGCGGGCGCTATTTCCGCGGGCGTTATTTCACTGCACCAATCATAGCAATGTGTGCACAAAAAAGAAGAACATTTTACGAATCCAGCTAAAAATGCAACAAAGAAGAAAAAGTAGTAACCCAAGAAAAAATCTTTTTTTTTTGTTAGTCAGCGGGGCAAGTAGAGACGGAAGAGGAGTTATGCAACACTTGTGGATAAAAGAAGGGTTGAAAGGGAAAGGGAACGGTAAGCAAAAGAATATTCTTTTCTGTTTTTCGGCAATTTTTGTGTCGATTCGCCAATTGCGCGTGCACGTGTACGCAAATGAATTGATGCGCATTTGGACAAAAGTTCTAGAATGTTCTAGAATATTCTAGAACATTCTAGAATGCCAGCAATTTGTCACACTACTTTGGCAAATTGCATTATTGTCTGATATTGCGGTATTGAAACTTTTCAATGACCGTCGATGGTTTGTAAAATTGAAGATTTTAGCATTTTTGTGTTCGTCGCGAAAAAGATTGTTGAGGGGAACATTTGCGTGCGCGGGGAGATGAAATGCTCGAGCTTATGAATGAACGGCATTTGTTTTTAGGAATACGCGCATGCGTTTATGAATGAATTTTTTGTTGTTGTATGTAGTTTCAGATATTTTAGAATATTTGGCGCTGGCGCAGGCCCAAGTGCAGCTGCGGCTGTGATTGCGGTTTGATTTGATTTTGATTTAGCGTAGGTCAAGGTTGAATTTATGCACATGCGCTTACATAAGTACATACATACATATGTATGTATGTGTGTATGTATGTACATGGATGCATATGAATTTATGTATTTAGATATGGATATGTACATATGTACATAGATATGAATACATATATGTAGATGTGTGCATACATACATATATGATTGTATACTTGATGATATTTTAGTTATTTGTGACTTGTGTGTAGTTATGTATGTATGTACTTATGTAGTATCCTCTGATAGTATATATCAACTTACATATGTATATATGTACATATGTATGTATGTATGCTAGTGCAAGAATGTGCAAAAAAGTAAAAATCTAAATATATAACAAATATGAACATTGAATTATATGGAATTTTCATATTATATACACACGTATGTACATATGTATTAATCCTTTACAATTACAAAAAACTTGCCTTGAGCTCAAAAATTATTGCTGATATTTAGAATTTTCTAAAAACTTGTTAATATTATTGGCAAACCAATAGAAGAATCGTTTCAGATTGAGGGATGTTGAATTTAACATTTGAGTTAGAAATATAAAATACTTTATAATGCAGTGTAAGAAGTTCACGATTAAGTAGTGATTTAGACGCATCGAAATTGTGTTTACTGTGGCTCTGCTGGTATAGGCGAGGCTTTATCATGCATTTCACAATTTTTTTCTAGGTTCAAATCACAGTTGGCCAAAAGTTTAGATATATTTTTGCCAGTTTTTTTATATTTCATATTTTATTTGTAATATTATTCTTGATTCAGAATCAATCTTGCGCTTTAAGTTTTAAGTACAAAATAAATATAAGTGTTTTCTTAACCTGCATACGCACATACTACATACATATGTATGTATTGTACATATGTGCACACTCTCATTTATAAAAATTAAGTAACTAAAAACATTAATTTGATAAATACATTAAACTCTTTATTTCGTTCTGAATGTCAACAAAATCTTACTTTCTTAAGTTTTTCTATTTATTCTAATCTTCATTCGTTTGCATATTTGTTAACATCAAAATTTATATTTTTCCCTGCTAACATTAATTTTAACATTTTTGGTGGCTTAAAAATGCTAATTTAACAGTGTGGTGCAGACCCAGTTTGGAAACGTATCAGCCCTGTTAACGACCATCGCCGAATAGTTTCCACTTTCAATTTGCAGCTTCTCATACTTCTAAGTTCTCTGATATGACTTATTTGTATTAACAACATAGAAGGAAAATGAAACATGCTAAAATAGTTCCAAAAGTATATACGTAGTGCAATATATAACATATGTTATATTTATATCGGAAAATAGCTATGAAGAAATTAAATTTAAATGAAATTGCTTGAAAATGCAAATGCAAAAGTGGTCAGTCAATTCAGTCATCTCTGACCCTAATTCATCGTGAAATAGTTGCCTTGAAAAGATTATCACCCGAATATGCCAGTTTTAGTCAGAAAATGCGTAATGCTGTTAAGAATCAGGCAGAAACTTATAGTAATATGCAATTTTTGCTTATGTATTTTAACTCATATTTTCTTTTTCAAGTTCGTCTTTCTGTCTCAAATTAGTTCAAGAAGTAACATTTTATATGTTCATTGTGTTAAGAATGTTGGGATTAGCTATAATTCTCAATTTGTTGCAAGTAAACATTTTTCCACCAAGAATTTGCTCCACTTGGTACAAACTATCATGAACAAAGTTTCTGCAAAGTTACCACTGTAATGCAACCCTGCATAGAGGAGGCCATTTCAATTCAAACCAAACGGCACTGCGGAAAAGGATAAGATATTGAACATTTCATAAAATTCTGTATTTAAACCCATTTTTTAATAATATTGTATCTATTATTTTTATATATTTTCATTACCAAGCAATACCATATTTACTTTTATATATGTACGTATATAATTATATTTTTTATTATTTAATAAATGTACATATGTAATCAATTTAAAACTTATTTAATTTAACAATTTTACAAATTTTGGACAAATTTTTCATTTTCATACAATGCCTTATGTATGTGCAATAAACATCTACGCAAATTCATAAAACTTAAAAAAAAAGCGTATAATTAAGAAATTGTTAAAAAGTTATGATTCTAATAGCTATTAAAACAGTTTAAGTAATTACATATGTATATTGCAGCGGTGAACCTTTCTTAGTGAGCTTCTTGAGAATAATACCATAGTCGATTTCTTGTAAGAACTGCAAAAAAAAAATGTAATTAGCCTCAAATTTATTCCATTTAATACCAATATTGACATATAAGTAGGCGTGAAGAGCTTACCTGACCCGTAAATTGTTAAAATCCTCATTTGATTTCAGCCACTGCACAGCTTGTGCATGCTATAGCAAGCAATGTTACGTTTTCCAAAGTATGAGCACGCTATAAGCCAAGGGGCTGCAAATAATTTTTATTAGATACATTGTTATACAATAATTTAGCTTACACCTACCTTTGTTGTGTATTCCACTAAGCCTTGATTCGTCATGGAGCAGAGAAGCTCCTGACCACTACTACTACCACCACCGTCACCGCCGCCGACACAGCCACACCTGGAAATTATTCCATTAAAGTCGCCTAGGTTGAGTAGCCCTATTGTGGGGGGGGGGGGGAAATATGGTAATTTATGGTTTAAATGGAAGCAAAACTAAAATTTATCTTACCTTGTTTGACTGAGACGCACAAATTTTTACACGAAAGAAATTGTGAAAGAGAAAAAAACATCAACTTCACTGTTGTATTTTGATGCAGTTTTGGGAAAATTTGTGAACACAATGTTGTATTGTGTGGTAGCTAAGAAAATATTTGTAAAATGAATGAAAAAAGTTATTCGACTCGAATTTTAACAACATTTATAATGTACACATGAAGTAAGGTTCAAGGCCACGCACTTTTATATTGCAATTTTTTCAATACAATTGAACTTTTTTTCATATTTGCTACTTCGCCGACAGTTTCTACTACACATTTTTTGGACAGTATGAAAACAACTCTGTGTAAAAATGGTGCATAGTGCCCAAAAAATACATCTTTCCGAATCAGGTGATCTCAGCTGGGCCTAATTTTGACGTCTATGGCTAAGATTTTTCACTTGTATATATTCACAATGCTAGCAAGTGTCTATACAAGTGAGCACAATTGTCAGTGTCCGTTTTGTAGTTCAGTCTTATGTTTGTCGGTGTGTTTATTATGTGTAGCATTTCTAAGGTAAAGCGTTTATTGTAGTGTTGTTCTTGTTGGAGAATAGTTACTTTTTCGAAATTCGGCAAGTGACCGCTGCTTGCACTGTTGGCCATGAGTGGTGTTTTTTGGAAGTCTCTGTTATGGCATTGTTTTAAGTCCGATTTATGTTGTGTTAGTCTAGTTTTTAACTTTGATTTTGTTGTCCCTACGTATAGGCTGTCACATGACTCGTTGCTTTTATCGTTATAAGGAATTTAATAAATGACGTGACTTTTTTCCGTTGGAGGTTTTACTGATTTGGTTTTGTTGAAAATGTTTTTTAACGTGTTTGTGGGTTTATGGGCTATTTTAATTACATCTTTGTTGTAGCAGTCCGATTTCGTTAAGCGTTCTCGTTCTCGTTCTCGTTTGTTATAGCAAATAAGTCATCAATCATTTGTAAGTAAGTTTTCCTCTTTCAAGTACATCGCGGATGGAGAAGATGTGATACAAACTATTAAAGAAAAAGATAAATAAGAGGAAGCGCGTACCAAATTCTCTTTACTAATAAAATACCACACAACAACAAATAGGTAAACTGCAATGGATTGTGCAATAATAGACACAGTGGAACGAACACGAAAATTTCTGAAGAAAAACGATAAAATTAGAATTTTAACATCTGATGAAGGAAATAAAACCGCAGCCATGGATGCCATGAATAGACGACTATAATAATAAAATGGCAAATATATTAGGTGACTTGACTACATACAGAGTTCAAAGAAAAGATCCTATATCGAGATTACAAACTAAAAACAATAGTTTAGTAGACAAACAGTTTAAAATGGGAATCATTTCAAAAGCCGAAAAAATCAAACTCACTTCAACCACGGCATTACCACCGAGGCTTTATGGACTCCCTAAAATACACACAGAAGGAACACCGCGTATACCGATACGCTCATCTATTGGATCACCATCATATATTGTTAACAATATAAGGAACATCACTACCAACTCAGAATACAATATCAAGAATACACTGGACTTCAAGGAAAGGATAAACAACCCTTATAATTGTGATGATGAAAAACTTATATCTTTTGACGTAGTCTCACTTTTCCGAGCATACCAATACAGCTAGCACTTGACACAATACTAGAAAAATGGACAATAATAAAAGAACACACAATGATCCCAAAACAAATTTTTATGGATATAGTAAAATTTTGTATACCAGAAAACAAATATTTCAAATTTAATGGCACGATATACACTCAATTAAAAGGGATTCCCTGCCTCTCCGGTCATTGCTGATATAATAATTGAAAAACTGTTGGACAATAATTAATAAACTAGAACGAAAACCGAGATTACTTTCAATATATGTTGATAACTTATTTACTACGAGTATAATAAACGAGAACGAGGTACAAAACACACTTGACGCACTAAACTCTTTCCACAAAAATATAAAGTTTACAATAGAACTAGAAGAAGAGGAAAAATTACCTTACCTGGACTCTATTATAATAAAACGAGGAAACCAATTGAAGTTAAAGTGGTATAAGAAACCAACATCATCAGGACGAATCATCAACTTTAAGTCTAAGCACCCAAAGACGATGATAATGAATACAGCAATGTGCTGTATACGACGAATGTTACAGATATCGGACGAAACGTACCACAAGGAGATAGAGAAGGAAATAAGAGTGACCTTAAAAAACAATGATTTTCCTGAACGTATAATTAAAAGTTTAATTAAAAAGTCTCAAACACCAAAACCGGAACATAGATCGGAAAACCTATAGCATTTGAGTCAGTAACCTGTGTACCTGATTTATCGGAACGCCTAACGAAATCGGACTGCTACAACAAAGATGTAATTAAAATAGCCCATAAACCCACAAACACGTTAAAAAACATTTTCAACAAAACCAAATCAGTAATACCTCCAACGGAAAAAAGTCACGTCATATATCAAATTCCTTGTAACGATAAAAGTAACGATTCATGTGACAGCCTATACGTAGGGACAACAAAATCAAAATTAAAAACTAGACTAGCGCAACATAAATCGGACTTTAAACAATGCCATAACAGAGACTTCCAAAAAACACCATTCATGGCCCACTGTGCAAGCAGCGGTCACTCGCCGAATTTCGAAAAAGTAACTATTCTCCAACAAGAACCACACTACAATAAACGCTTTAGGTTAGAAATGCTACACATAATAAACACACCGACAAACATAAGACTGAACTACAAAACGGACACTGACAATTGTGCTCACTTGTATAGACTCTTGCTAGGAAAGAAATAATTATTACAAAGCTCCACGTCGGGCAGTGCGGACGTGTAAAATCATGTACATATGTATGAATTACAAAATTTTATGTATGTGAAATTGTTATTACTTTTTATGTTTTATGTTATTATCAGTTGCCCTGAAGACGGTTACCGTGGTGTAACCGAAATATATTGGAAGGAAAAATAAGTAAGTCATTTGTTTTTACTCTACCAACACCCCCTTGACCTCGAGCCGGCAAAACACAAAAATAACTTTATTTATGTATTACTCGTACTTTAACTAAATAACTTCCATATTCGACATACATACATAAGCTGCTTTTCCATATGGACAAAGATACATGCATACATAGTTATCATATGTGCATACATATGTACACACATTAATTTTTTTTTTATTATTAAGGCTATAATGAGATGCCCCCTCATAGTTTTATCAGGCCCACTTATGTGGAGCGGATTTGCTGCATATCCAGCAGCCAGGCAAGGAAGGGGACTCCTTACGAGTTTCCAAAAACCGATATTGCCAAAAACACTTGGGCTGCCGGCTGTAATTTTTCTTTTGCAAATGTGTCTCGGAAATAGCATTATATATGCGAAAAATATTTCGAGACACATCATAAATCAAAGAAACGGTTTACCGATGATGCTGTTCCGGCATTGCACTTAAGGTCTGAAAATGCCGAAGTCGATGTTGTTAGCGAAGTTTCAAGCACATGGGAACTTACGAAAGTGGAGCGCACATATTTGTCAGCTCCTGGCCCCCAAAGCGAAAACAAAATGGCGACATGACATTTGAGGAATTCCAAATGTTTTCCGATCTTGAGGAAAAACGCCAACGCTTAGATATTCCTTATAGTGAGAAAGGGTTAGATGAAGTAGAGCTGGTCTGTGATCATCAACGATTCGCAGAAGCTGCTCGTGCTTATCAAAGAAATGAGAGCAAATGATTAAGAAGTTAAAGGAAGAAATTGAAACACTGAGGAAAATAAATTCCTATTTGGAAAGCAATGCTATTATCTCGCTAATGCATTGTTATTTGCACATATGATTGTCAGTGTAAAAAATACAAGGTATACAGAAGAGGAAAAAGCATTGGCACAAAATGTTAATTATATGTGTGCGTCCACGTGAAAAGGGCCCACTTCGGCGGTATTGGAGTTATGTATATAGGCGCCTTCCTGGTTGATTTCCGAACATTTTGAGACAAATTAGACCATCCTAACTGAAGAATTGAGGGAAATATAGAACTTTGAAGGTGAATATCCGAAAAATGACTAATTGAGAAAAATCAATTTGAAGTTGAAAGTTGCCCTCTGTGGGCCCTTTTCTTTTTGTTTTTCAAAAAAAAAAAAATTACTTCTATTATACCTAGGAAGCTAAATTTGGTGTTATTCGACGCGTAAATGTATATAGTTTCATAATAAATCATAATAAAAAAATACGAAATTCGATCCATGTATCGAAAAGTCAATATATCTCGGAAATTAGATGCGACAAAATGGGCCCTTTTCACGTGGACGCACACATATGTCAAGCAAGGCTTATGCTTTTATGCGAGATCAGTTGGGATTCCGCCTGCCACATAAACGTTCCCTCTTACGATGGCGACCAATAAAATATGTCCGCCCTGGCATTGATGAAAATGTTATGTACAACTTGATCAGAATGATAAAATCAATGCCAGATATGAAATAATATGGGATGAGGTATCCATAAAAGAGGATTTAGTATATAATCGGTTCCCAGACATAATAGATGGCTATACGGATAAAGGAGAAGGCCAGCGGCAAATGGTTATTGGTGACAAGTGCCTATTTTTATGATAAACTAGCAAACCCGGCGAACTCCGTTTCGCCACCAGATGGGTTCGTGTTTTTTAATATTTCGTTTGGGGATTAAAAGATGAAGAAAATTTTTTTTTTTGTTCTATATTTGAAAAGGAAAAATTTAATTTCATTTCACAACAGTAATGAATTCATTTCGATTACAAAAATGAAGTGTAATTTAGTTGAACTTCTATAAGTAAAAAATGAAAGTGAATCTAAAGTAAATACTGCATCGAAGCGTTATACGTGTCCGCAAGTTATCCGTTTCATTGAAGTGATCTTTGGTAAACCACATTTTTTGTTTTTTTGTCGGACGTTAACACAAACAAAGCGGATGGCTTCCCAACTCGTGAACACGCAACGTATAGCTGCCCATGTGAAAAACAATGATTTTCTAAATTTATCCCGCAAACACTAAGCGATTGGCCTTGCGACTTGTTAATTGTCATTGCGAACGCAAGGTGAACCGGAAATTGCAATCGTTTGAAGTCAAACAGAAGATCAGTCGGAATCATTGGTATTCGAGGAATACATACATTTTCCCCTGCGTACTTTCCGTTAATAATGGTTGCCTCAATCAAATTCGGCATAAGTCTTTTCACCGCAAGTCGAGTACCGGTGCAAAGTCGCGGTGGATTCAAATTACGCAATATCATAATAACTGAACCAACTTTGAGTTGCAAGTTATGTGGTGGAAATCCTGGAAACACCAGAGAATTCAAAAACTCCGTTGGATAATTTACTACATCATCGGGATTTGTTATGGAATCAACGGATTTGTATGTCACCAAATCGTCAGCGATTTTTGATTGAATGGTAAAATTCGGTGCGTGTACATCATTATTCTTTGCGGAGAGAATTGCTCGTTGACTTAACCAAGCATAATTCTGATAATTCTCACTAATGTTTGGAAAAACATTTTCAATAAGAGCTAATTGAGGGTCTACAAATCGGCAAAAGTCGTTGGTAAGAGTAATTAATCCAGTTGTCGCATCAACTGGGACTTTTCCATTTCCAACAGCTAACAATTGTTTTGAAAATTGTGCAGCACTTTGATCATTTTGAAGTTGAACTCTCATATTAGTGGTTAACGATAATGTTTTTACGTTATTCCACAAAGGTGATGCCTTCAGGCAAGCATTCAATTCATCTGCAGGCGTTCCACGAGGAATTACTGGCAACGGCTGCCTGAAATCGCCTGCCAACAATATCATCAAGCCGCCAAAGATGTTGTTATTTCGCCGAAGATCCTTCAGTGTGAAGTTAAGTGCTTCAAGTGATTTCTTATGTGCCATTGTGCACTCATCCCAAACAATGAGCTTGCATTGCATCAACAATTTTCCCATTGCACTGGATCGGGAAATATTGCATGTGGGAGTATCAATTATGTTTAAATTGAGTGGCAACTTAAGCGCAGAATGTGCAGTACGACCGCCATCTAGAAGAGTTGCCGCAATTCCAGATGATGCTAACGCCAAAGCTATGTCACATCTTGATCGAACAGTGGCCAAAATCAATGAAAGTACAAATGTTTTCCCCGTTCCTCCGGGTGCGTCCAGGAAGAATAGACCACCAGTATTATTGTCCACCGCTTGCATTAATGTTTCGTATACTGGTTTTTGCTGTTCATTCAGCAACGGCGCATTATTTCGAACGAATTCCTGCAATGTATCAACATTGTATTGCAGCTCTAGATTAAATTCTTGGTTGAATCCATCGTGCATCGATCTATTTGGCGCAATCATTCCTACTTCAATCAGTAGCTTGTTTGCAATATTCAAGCATTGATCCTCAATCAGAATTAATCCTTCATTGTAGATTTCATCGGTTATTTGCATGTCGGGATTATTCGTTCGAATGCGCAAGCGATTCAAGATATCTTCACATATGTCGTCTTTGTATTTGTTCCATAGCTGAATTGGTTGTGAAAGGAAACAGGTGGTGATGATTATTGCGAACAGCGTTCGTATTTGGTACGCATTTGATGAAACAACTGAATCCGCAAGTGTTAAATCCCAATGAGAATCGTTCTCCAGCAAACCCAATAGTTGACATGCTTCTCGATATGTTTATCATTGGTGGCCATTCACAGTTTTCAAATGCGCAAATGATTTTGGTCCACATACATTTACCAACAGCAGTCGCAAATAAAAACATTTATAATTTGTAGGATGAACAGTATACATGCGACCTAGCGCATCAGTAGAAAACACCTGTGGCCAATCTGAAACTGGGGTTCCTTGTTTGCGACGTTGAAATTTCTTTGCTGATTGATTCCAAGTGTAATACTTGCGCATTTCAACGTACATCAGCGTCGCTGCGAATGGATCTGCTTCACACATTGCAAAGAAGCTAGTCAATGTTGTCGATGGTGGTCTCTCAGCTCGTTGTGCCGCATTAGCCTCAGTGAAGTAAACTCTTTGTCCATTTTCCAAATGCACTGCTAAATGTACAACTGTGGGATATCTGTCATGAATTTGAAATGACAATAATCGCCACAGTGCTTCATTAGTACTGACGTATCTGCCCATTTGGAAGTTGCTGATTTCGTCATTCGCATTTTCCGACGCAATACCAAACACAGCCATGTCGCTGCCTTTTGTGACGTACTTGCACAAATATTTGACTGATTTGGCCGAATGACAACTCTCAACGTTCGCATGTGTTTCGAAAATTCGTGATAGCAGCGGGCAATATGGTACAATGAATTCATTTCCGATCTCAATCTCTTGATTTTGAACTTTAACTTTGATAGCTCGACCATTATCTTCTTTTGAACGCCGACGATAAATTGGATATCCATCGTACCCTGTGACTGTTTCAGCAACTAACGGTCGCGGATATTGTTTTGTGCACTTTCCATCAGCCATGCAAGGCGATAATGGATTTAATGCACCATGTGTGTCGTCACAATGTAGTGTAGATGGGGATCAGTGACTGGGTCAGGAATTTCAGCTGATATGATGTCATCCACTTTATTTGAATGTAATTTGTTCAGCAACCAAATTAGGATATGAGCATGCGGTAGTCCACGCTTCTGCCATTCCACAGAGTACATATAACAACGTGTGTCACCAAAAACTCGATACTTAGCAAGCACACCAATCATAACCTTAAGTTTTTGCTGAAATACTCTGGCGATTATATCATGGCGATCTTGCGGTTTTTGGCCCAGGTTCAACTCACGTTCAATTTCCGTCCACTTCGGATTGCATGTAAACGTAATAAATAAATCCGAAGTTCCATAATTTCGCACGTACGTCATAGCGTCTTGAGCGTATTCGTGCATGTGGCGTGGGCTTCCGATATAAGATGATGGGAGAAACGTCAGACGTCCAATATTCTGAACATTACCTTCTGAATGAATAGCATCACGCAAGTGTATATAGTCCTGAGAGCGTAGCTTTGCCTGATTGAATCGGATGAACGCTAAACGTTCAGTCTCGACTTTGACATATGTACATGTCGACAGCGACTTGCTGGAATAGCCGACGGCACTTCAGAATGACATTCTCCTCATGTGTACGAATCATCATACGATACGCATAGTAATTCATTGCGCTTAGGTTTTTGTTCGTTGATACGCCTGAAAATGCAAAATTAAATGGATTGTTAATGGAAACCAATAATAGCAATAATTAGTGTGTGAATATTGTACCTGTAATTGGATCGACCATCTTCAACGTGATGTCGTATCCGTCTTGCCCTTGCCAATAAAGGATTGGATATTGTAACGCATCGTACAAACGATGTGTCTCGTTTACACGATGCATGATATTGCTTCTTCGCTGAACGACAATGTCTCGTGATTTAGTTGGATCGCCAACAATAATTGCAGCAACATCATCAACGGCGGGTGCATTGAATCTTCGCACATGTTCACCTGTTGGGGTACGATCCGCTCTTATGACAAATTTGTGCGTATCCGATGGCATTCGTTCCAATGCTATTTTGAACATATTAACCACAGCGTTATTAGCGTGGAAAAATGCTTGCAACTGTTCAATAATTCGTCTCTTTAACTGTTGTGTTCCCTGTATATGCACCGCACATTCAGCTGATCCACCATCGACGAAATAAAATATATTTGCAGAAATTGATGCGGTTCATCTGGTGTTGGCACCATTGAACCATGCAAATGATATATTTGTCCTTGTATCTGTAATTGCAAACAATCATTTGTTGAAGAATACGGTGTGACTTCTGATCGTGTGATGGTGTAGTGTGGTGTATGTGTAGTTGTTATTTATTGCAATTGATTGTGTTGGTGTGATTGATTGGTGTGAGTGATTGGTTGTGTGTGTTGTATCTTTTACCTTGCAAGTCGGCATGAAGCCGCCTTCTCGAATGATATTAGCTCCAAATGAAGTCATGTGAAAGCAGTTATTGTATTCAAGGATGCGTTGAAGAAAATGGTTGGAATCAGGATCACTCGAACAATGGTTCCAGTGGCTGTGGTGGTGTAAGTAATGGATCCAGTTTGACTTTTCCACTTGCGCAGCACAATCTATCCGTTTCTCTTTTGAACCTTAACGCATTGCAATATCGGCATACAGTCGTCATTGGTCCAATATCTAAATTGTCATCATCACTGTAGTTCGTAGTGGGATCATATTAGAATGCCAAGCGATTGTATGATGCCAATGATCTTCGTGTGCTCACGCGTTGTCTCAATCGGGCATTTTCTCTTATTATATTTTGTCTTTCTTCGCTTAAGTTCTGGGAATACACTTGTCGCTGGCTTGCATATCTTGTGCGGCGGCCGATGTTCGCACGTCGTCCTCTAGGCATTTTGGACTATGGACAGACTGGTGAATTTAACCTCAAATGCACGATACACATAATTTACACAATTCAACTTACCACCTTAAGGACAAATGCCTGCTGCTGAAATTGACTAAAAATTTGCACAATATGCGTGATTGTTTTGATGGTTTCCAATTGATCTGTTAGGAAACGAATAGCTTCAACCTCAATTTCACAGTGAACACAATACCGGTTTTAATTTTGCGCTTGAAAGAACGTGCGCATAATAAAAAATGTCACATAAAATTAACTGAGCAGAGTACAATGAGTAGCTGTCAAACAATGTATCACGCACCAGCGCCATCTACTTAAAATAATGGCGCCATCTGCTCCACCACCATGCAAAACCATATTGGTTTGTAGTACATGCTATGTATCGGAGATGGCGCTGTATGTTAAAAATGATTTCCTCTGTTTTCCTGCTTTTCTTTTTAAATTTTTCCTTAATTTTGTTTGCTATAAACCTCACGGCGCCCGAGACCTTTCCAACGAATGCAAAACCGTGGAAATCGGTTCGTGCGTTCTGGAGTTATAGCGTCAGGAAGAAAAACCCGACTTATTTTTATATTATAGATTTCAGTGCATAAATAAAATCTTAATTTTTATGGATGGTCTGAAATGATATAAACATACATATGTACTTTTAGAAAACAAACAAAAAATTTAAATTAGGCACGAGTTACGAAAATGCCAACAGCACGCACTATGGCAAATTCTCACACGATTTAACATTTTAATAAATATAATAAGAGAAAATGCCCGATTGAGACAACGCGTGAGCACACGAAGATCATTGGCATCATACAATCGCTTGGCATTCCAATATGATCCCACTACGAACTACAGTGATGATGACAATTTAGATATTGGACCAATGACGACTGTATGCCGATATTGCAATGCGTTAAAGCTCAAAAGAGAAACGGTTAGATTGTGCTGCGCAAGTGGAAAAGTCAAACTGGATCCCAACAGGTGAACATGTGCGAAGATTCAATGCACCCGCCGTTGATGATGTTGCTGCAATTATTGTTGGCGATCCAACTAAATCACGAGACATTGTCGTTCAGCGAAGAAGCAATATCATGCATCGTGTAAACGAGACACATCGTTTGTACGATACGTTACAATATCCAATCCTTCATTGGCAAGGGCAAGACGGATACGACATCACGTTGAAGATGGTCGATCCAATTACAGGTACAATATTCACACACTAATTATTGCTATTATTGGTTTCCATTAACAATCCATTTAATTTTGCATTTTCAGGCGTATCAACGAACAAAACCCTAAGCGCAATGAATTACTATGCGTATCGTATGATGATTCGTACACATGAGGAGAATGTCATTCTGAAGTGCCGTCGGCTATTCCAGCAAGTCGCTGTCGACATGTACATATGTCAAAGTCGAGACTGAACGTTTAGCGTTCGTCCGATTCAATCAGGCAAAGCTACGCTCTCAGGACTATATACACTTGCGTGATGCTATTCATTCAGAAGGTAATGTTCAGAATATTGGACGTCTGACGTTTCTCCCATCATCTTATATCGGAAGCCCACGCCACATGCACGAATACGCTCAAGACGCTATGACGTACGTGCGAAATTATGGAACTTCGGATTTATTTATTACGTTTACATGCAATCCGAAGTGGACGGAAATTGAACGTGAGTTGAACCTGGGCCAAAAACCGCAAGATCGCCATGATATAATCGCCAGAGTATTTCAGCAAAAACTTAAGGTTATGATTGGTGTGCTTGCTAAGTATCGAGTTTTTGGTGACACACGTTGTTATATGTACTCTGTGGAATGGCAGAAGCGTGGACTACCGCATGCTCATATCCTAATTTGGTTGCTGAACAAATTACATTCAAATAAAGTGGATGACATCATATCAGCTGAAATTCCTGATCCAGTCACTGATCCCCATCTACACTACATTGTGACGACACACATGGTGCATTAAATCCATTATCGCCTTGCATGGCTGATGGAAAGTGCACAAAACAATATCCGCGACCGTTAGTTGCTGAAACAGTCACAGGGTACGATGGATATCCAATTTATCGTCGGCGTTCAAAAGAAGATAATGGTCGAGCTATCAAAGTTAAAGTTCAAAATCAAGAGATTGAGATCGGAAATGAATTCATTGTACCATATTGCCCGCTGCTATCACGAATTTTCGAAACACATGCGAACGTTGAGAGTTGTCATTCGGCCAAATCAGTCAAATATTTGTGCAAGTACGTCACAAAAGGCAGCGACATGGCTGTGTTTGGTATTGCGTCGGAAAATGCAAATGACGAAATCAGCAACTTCCAAATGGGCAGATACGTCAGTACTAATGAAGCACTGTGGCGATTATTGTCATTTCAAATTCATGACAGATATCCCACAGTTGTACATTTAGCAGTGCATTTGGAAAATGGACAAAGAGTTTACTTCACTGAGGCTAATGCGGCACAACGAGCTGAGAGACCACCATCGACAACATTGACTAGCTTCTTTGCAATGTGTGAAGCAGATCCATTCGCAGCGACGCTGATGTACGTTGAAATGCGCAAGTATTACACTTGGAATCAATCAGCAAAGAAATTTCAACGTCGCAAACAAGGAACCCCAGTTTCAGATTGGCCACAGGTGTTTTCTACTGATGCGCTAGGTCGCATGTATACTGTTCATCCTACAAATTATAAATGTTTTTATTTGCGGCTGCTGTTGGTAAATGTATGTGGACCAAAATCATTTGCGCATTTGAAAACTGTGAATGGCCACCAATGATAAACATATCGAGAAGCATGTCAACTATTGGGTTTGCTGGAGAACGATTCTCATTGGGATTTAACACTTGCGGATTCAGTTGTTTCATCAAATGCGTACCAAATACGAACGCTGTTCGCAATAATCATCACCACCTGCTTCCCTTCACAACCAATTCAGTTATGGAATAAATACAAAGACGACATATGTGAAGATATCTTGCATCGCTTGCGCATTCGAACGAATAATCCCGACATGCAAATAACCGATGAAATCTACAATGAAAGATTGATTCTGATTGAGGATCAATGCTTGAATATTGCAAACAAGCTACTGATTGAAGTAGGAATGATTGCGCCAAATAGATCGATGCACGATGGATTCAACCAAGAATTTAATCTAGAGCTGCAATACAATGTTGATACATTGCAGGAATTCGTTCGAAATAATGCGCCGTTGCTGAATGAACAGCAAAAACAAGTATACGAAACATTAATGCAAGCGGTGGACAATAATACTGGTGGTCTATTCTTCCTGGACGCACCCGGAGGAACAGGGAAAACATTTGTACTTTCATTGATTTTGGCCACTGTTCGATCAAGATGTGACATAGCTTTGGCGTTAGCATCATCTGGAATTGCGGCAACTCTTCTAGATGGCGGTCGTACTGCACATTCTGCGCTTAAGTTGCCACTCAATTTAAACATAATTGATACTCCAACATGCAATATTTCCCGATCCAGTGCAATGGGAAAATTGTTGATGCAATGCAAGCTCATTGTTTGGGATGAGTGCACAATGGCACATAAGAAATCACTTGAAGCACTTAACTTCACACTGAAGGATCTTCGGCGAAATAACATCTTTGGCGGCTTGATGATATTGTTGGCAGGCGATTTCAGGCAGCCGTTGCCAGTAATTCCTCGTGGAACGCCTGCAGATGAATTGAATGCTTGCCTGAAGGCATCACCTTTGTGGAATAACGTAAAAACATTATCGTTAACCACTAATATGAGAGTTCAACTTCAAAATGATCAAAGTGCTGCACAATTTTCAAAACAATTGTTAGCTGTTGGAAATGGAAAAGTCCCAGTTGATGCGACAACTGGATTAATTATTTATTTATTTGTTTATGAAATCAATGAATACAAAATTCTTACAGACTACACATATTAGAAAGTATTACATATTAATTTTTTATTTATTTAGTCTACAGAAAGATACATATTTCTACAGACAACTTATTGATTAATTTGTAAATACATATATGTTTGGAGTTAAAAAAGGTATAATCTTTATACATAATGGCTGACATCGAATATAAGTGTGCAACCAGTGGAGACACCAGTAGGGACGTCGGTGGTATACTTTTAGATAAGCATGTATGTACGCCAGAAGGGACGCCAACAGAACGCCAGAAAGGACGCCAGTTTGGGTGTATATTCTTCTGCATTATTTATAAAATTCATTTAAAAGCATTTTAAAGTTATATTTAGAAGAACCAAAATCAATGGCCAGAGTAGTTGAAAGCAAATTGAACTCTTTTAATGTACGAAGTAAAGGAGCGTGAGAGGCATAAATAGTTCGGACTCTTTCTAAGAAGAAAGGGTCATGATTACGAAGACTTCTTTGCGGAATGTGAAAATAAATTCGCTCGAGAAGGAACGGAGAATCAATCTCACCACTTAAGATGTCAAACACGAAGGAGAGTGAGAGAATATTCCTCCTAATATGTAAGGATTTGAGATTAATTAACAAACATCTAGCATTGTACGGAGGTATTGGTTCTACAAAGTTAAGAGATCGGAGAGCAAATTTTACAAAAATTTTCTGAATACGTTCAAGTCTTTTAATGTAACAGTCGTGATACGGCCTCCATATGAATACAGCATATTCCAGCTTGGAGCGAACAAGCGAAGTATATAACAGCTTTAGAGTGTAAGGATCTGTGAAATCTGTACAAAATCGGCGCAGGAAGGCAAGCATTGAGTAAGCCTTAGCGATAGTGCAGTTTATGTGACTATGGAATAAGAATTTGGTATCAAAGACCACCCCAAGGTCGGAAATTTCATCAAGAGTGGTGAGCCGAGAGTCATTAATGAAATATGTAGTAGGAAAGAGGGAAGGAGACTTAGAGAAAGAAAGATGAAAACATTTACCAATGTTTAATGGCAATTGATTTTTTCTGCACCACGTTATTACATTATTTAGGTCTGATTGAACCTTTAAGGAGTCTGAGGGCCTCGAAATTGTAGTAAAAATTTTCAAGTCATCCGCATAAAGAAGAAAGTTAGAGTTAACGAAGCAATCAGATATATCATTTATAAACAAAACAAAGAACAAAGGGCCCAAGATACTACCTTGGGGAACCCCAGACGAGGCAATAAAAGGATAGGAGGGAACGTTATCAACAACAACTACACAATAACGAAGGGAAAGGTAAGACTCCACCCAAGACAGGAACACAGAATGAAAGCCAAGACTAGCTAATTTGGAAATTAAAATTGAGTGGTTGACCTTATCAAATGCTTTGGAAAAGTCAGTATATACCACATCAACCTGGAGACGATCATTAAAGGCGGACATACAACATTCTGTGAATACAGCTAGGTTTGTTACCGTCGACCTACCGACCACAAAGCCATGCTGGTTGTCAGATATTAAACGTTTAACTGAAAAATACAACTTCTGCTTAACTATGTATTCAAATAGTTTAGAAACTGTCGACAGTTTGGAAATAGGCCGATAATTTGCAACGTTATTCTTATTACCATGTTTAAAGATAGGTGTAATTGAGGTTATCTTCCAAGCTTCAATGAATTCTCCACATAGCAGGGACTTATTGAAGATTAACAACAGTGGATAAGCAAAAGCTTCACACTTTTTTAGAAGAATAGGGGATAATCCATCTATATCAGTTTGCGAATTAGACTTGATATGCAAAATTCCATCCATAACGTCATCAAGGGATAAAGACAAAGAACCAAAGTTGATCGGGGAACTAACATTTGGGATAATATTACTGGCGGGGTCAGACTCCGGTTCAAAATTAGACTGAAAGAAATCAGCAAAGAGATTAGCAGCATTTTCAGGGGTTGACGCATGGGAATCATCATAGAAAATGTCGGATGGAATACTAGAGCAAGACCGTTTGGTCTTAACAAAATTCCAGAAAGACTTGGGGTTGGATTTTATGTCACATTCATATTTACGAATAAAGTCCCTATGAAGATTTTTACTCATAACTTTAAATTCACTAGCATATCGCAGGTATTTGTCCTTATGCACTAACGATTTAGATGACTTGAATTTCTTATAGTATCTATTTCTCAGATTCTTTAACCTCCTCAGATCCTTAGTATGCCAAGGAATTGTATAATTATTCCTTTTTAATAGCGGAATATTATTGATACAAATTTCCCTGGTTTTGTTTTTAAAAACATCAAAGCATTCCGCGACACTGGCCCTTTCAAATAATATGTCCCAGTCTAATGCTGATATCTCACTGTTGACAATTTGAAAATTGCAACGATTAAAGCAAAAACTTGTGGGTTGACTAATATTTCTGCTTTTAAAATCGTAAAATTCAAGATTAAGAACGAGCGGGACATGATGCATACCGACAGCAGATAATGGGTCTAGACATTCATGTAAAGAAAAATGCATGTCATCATTAATAAAAATTAGGTCAAGAAATCTGGCAAGCTTGTTAGCAAAACTGTTTACCTGAAAGAGACTAGTACTTAGGAAATAATCTATTAAGTAAGATTCGGAAAAGGTGGTAATATTTTTTGGACATAGCGCCACGCTATTATCTATATGCGACCATACTACATTGCAAAGATTAAAATCTCCAAGAATGCAGAACTTACTACTATCATGCTTAGATACCATATCGACTACATTATCCACATGCGCTTTGTAAAGAAAATCCGCACTGGAAGGGGGTATATAGGACGTACAAATAAAGATATCCGAAATTCCGTGAATTAATACACAAAGTTGGTCTAGAAGAGGGTTATTATTATCTAGTGGCACTAGCGAAGATCGAAATCGTCGCCGAACGGCAATGAGCACACCACCCCCTCTTGAGAGTCCAGTCTTCACAACATCCCGGTCTTTTCTGTAAACATTGTACAACTTACAGTCAAAAAATTCGTTCTCACAAAAATCCGCGTTCAACCATGTCTCCACTAGCACAACCACGTCATAGTCCATATGAGCGGTCATATTAAAGAGGAGTTTAGATTTAGTCCTAATACCAGATACATTTTGATAATATATCCTCAGGGACGTAGAGTGAGATTTAACCTGAGCAGCGCCAATTATTGAATTTGCGGTGGAGCGTCGCTTTTTTGAAAAAAACGGAAAGGACGAATCTTTACATTAATGGGCCAGATATTCGCGTTTAATAACTTATCATAAAAACATTCAGATACACCTAATTTAAAATTAATCTTTTTAAAATCTTCCACTTGTGCATCTTTTTTTATAAGCATATAACAGTTAAGATACTTTTTATCAATTTCAGCATGTTTAGCAACGTAAGTTAAGATATTATCCACAGTTACGGTAGGTGAAAAAGAAGATATGTGTAGCCACTTCATAGAATGAATAACGGTTAATTCATTATTGTCATTAGAACCAAACCGAACCAATGGTTGTTTGGGATTCTTGCGTGGATTTTTGGGTACGGTTTTCCATTCTGGATTACTGCGATTAGAAGGAGAAGATGATTGAGCTGATACGGGAAAATCCGACATATCAGGTATTGACAGTTGTACACGTTGAGATGTAGGAGCAGAAGAGTTCGGCATTGCGGACACTTTACTAGCAGCTGACTTCAAAGGCAGAGCAGAAGTAATAACAGGCGCAGCAACACTTGGCGATATCTTCGCCTTGGCAGCGTAAGAGACAGCAGCGCTATAGGTAACAGCAGAGCGCGGCGCAGCGACAGCAGAAACAAGAGAGAGCGAAGCATTGACAACAGCATTAGACGAAGTAGACGTACTAGCGGGCATAGTAACACTTGACAGCCGCTCTGCGTTAGCAGCATTAGAGACAGCAGGTACAAAAGTGTGCGAAGCAGAGACACAAGGAGTGTCATTGTTTGATGGCGAAGAGCACGCAAGAGTTTGAGTAGCAGCGGCAAATGTATTATTGCTTGTAAAAGCACCAATGATGCCGTGCATTTTCTTTATTTCTGCGGTAAGCGAAATAATAGCGTTATCTTTGTCACTTTGTTTGGAATTAAGAGAAAGAATTATATCATGTAGATTGTCCGATTTTAAAGCCAATCGCTTATTGTCTTCGTGCAGAGTACTTAGCACTGAGAGCACACGCACATTCTCGGTTCTAAGAGCTGAGATTTCGTTGGCTAAAGTTTGCAATGTTATTTGTTGCTTGATGACTTGTACATTAGAAGGCTTGTCATTTACACTTTTAGATGTAGTAGCACTCTTAGCAGTAGCCGTCCCCTCCGCAGCAGCGGTTACAAGGGTTATTTGTTGTTTATGGATTTGCATATTTGATGATTTGTCATTTACGCATTTTGAAATATTAGCACTTTTATCAGCAGTTGACTCTTCCGAAGCAGCGGGCGAAAGAGGCACACAAATAGAACCGCGACGCACAGCCATACACTCTTTACAGAAAAAAGGTTTATTCGAACTCTGTAGAAAATCGAGATCTGCTTGTATCATACCAACACAAACCAAGTGAGAGAACTCATTGCACTTGGCGCACTGAACTTTGGCTTGAGCACGATCGACTTTCTGTCCGCAAACGCAAGGCATAATGCAAAATATTATTGATTATATTAACTTTTATTTGTGGTAGGCGAATTAAATAGTAAGAGTCACTGTCTCATGGTTTTGGCAACCATAAAAGAATATTTTCACAATTTAAAAGGCGGCGGAATTTAATAAATAATTACGATTTGCTAGAGCGAGTGGAAAACACGTCTGCACTGTCGGCGATTTTCCAAATTTTTGCCGATTTGTAGACCCTCAATTAGCTCTTATTGAAAATGTTTTCCCAAACATTAGTGAGAATTATCAGAATTATGCTTGGTTAAGTCAACGAGCAATTCTCTCCGCAAAGAATAATGATGTACACGCACCGAATTTCACCATTCAATCAAAAATCGCTGACGATTTGGTGACATACAAATCCGTTGATTCCATAACAAATCCCGATGATGTAGTAAATTATCCAACGGAGTTTTTGAATTCTCTGGTGTTTCCAGGATTTCCACCACATAACTTGCAACTCAAAGTTGGTTCAGTTATTATGATATTGCGTAATTTGAATCCACCGCGACTTTGCACCGGTACTCGACTTGCGGTGAAAAGACTTATGCCGAATTTGATTGAGGCAACCATTATTAACGGAAAGTACGCAGGGGAAAATGTATGTATTCCTCGAATACCAATGATTCCGACTGATCTTCCGTTTGACTTCAAACGATTGCAATTTCCGGTTCACCTTGCGTTCGCAATGACAATTAACAAGTCGCAAGGCCAATCGCTTAGTGTTTGCGGGATAAATTTAGAAAATCATTGTTTTCCACATGGGCAGCTATACGTTGCGTGTTCACGAGTTGGGAAGCCATCCGCTTTGTTTGTGTTAACGTCAGACAAAAAAACAAAAAATGCGGTTTACCAAAGAGCACTTCAATGAAACGGATAATTTGCGGACACGTATAACGCTTCGATGCAGTATTTACTTTGGATTCACTTTCATTTTTTACTTATAGAAGTTCAACTAAATTACACTTCATTTTTGTAATCGAAATGAATTCATTACTGTTGTGAAATGAAATAAAATTTTTCCTTTTCAAATATAAAACAAAAAAAAATTTCTTCATCTTTTAATCCCCAAACGAAATATTAAAAAACACGAAGCCATCTGGTGGCGAAACGGAGTTCGCCGGGTTTGCTAGTGATTAATATATTACATACATACATATGTATATTAGTTTTTCGGTCTATTTATTTGTATCAATTAGCTACATGCCATTTTTAATAGGAAAAATTATAGAAACAACAGCAATGGGAGAAGTTATAGCTATTTCGAAGATCAGCACATTTCCTCATCAGACTTCTTCCACGGATCGAACCCACGACTTACACGGCTAACTCGTACTCGAACTAAGTAAGCCGTATACATTGATGTTGCTTTTTTGCAAACACAATTTCAAGTCAGGCAGTCTGCCACTATTACATAAACGTGTGGTTGTTGTTGGTTTTAAAAAATTCTATTTACCATTTTAATAGGAACAATTATAGAAAAAACAAAAATGGTAGAAGTTATGGCTATCGTTACTTATGGCTCGTTCTTGATTTATGAGGTGATTACGATGAAACTAAGTAATGTCGCTTTGTAAAATCCGTCAAGAAATTAAGGTGAAGTGCGGTAATTTATAATGTATCAAAAACGAAATCACGAACACATATGGCAGGCCCTAAATTTCATCGATAATAATCGAAAAATGTGTTCTTGCATAAGCAAACATGCCGACGCATTTTGAAATATTGGCATTTCACTCAACTGTTCCTTGACTTTTACTGCCTTTAGCTGACTTTCCTGATTGGCTTAACCACATGTACTAAGTAAGCCTTTTTTAAGGAGTACGAGTACAATTTATCTTTGGAGGTCCTGGGTTCGATGGCTATAACTTCTACCATTTATGTTCTTTCTGTAATTTTTCTGTTGAAAATGGCCTTGAGCTCGTAAAAATTATTGGTATTATTGGAATTAATATATTACTTAAAATAACTATGTATTATTAATCAACTCAATATTTGAAAATCCTACAGTTGGTTTCTGGATTTTCTATTGCCCATTTATACGGAGTCCTTTTTTTAAATTAGCGAGTCTGGTCCTATCCGTAAATAAATGCATTGGATCTGCTTAGCCGATCCCACTAACATATGCAGTAGCAAATAAGCCCATTTTGGCGCCGCATACATTTACAGATTATGGAGAATATCGCGAATATTGAAAAAGGTTTCTGTATAAATCATCAAGTGCAAAAAACCGAAACAAATTGTTGGGGTTTCCAAATTATAAGTGTAATCTACTTCGGCTGCATAAATCTAATCTAATATTGAATATACATACATATATATATGTACGTTAGGATAATTCTTGATTCGTTGCATTTACGGAATGCCACCAGAGCCTTAGTTTATTTAGTTATAAGAACAAATTAATGATATTTATATATTTCCACCTCAAAAATACGAAATGTAACACAATGAAAAGTTCCAATGTACCCTGTTATATTTTTAAAGTTTTGAGTTTTAACTTAATTTTTTGGCACCAGCTTTTGTTTTATTCAAACCAAAGAAAACGACGACATGATGATCGACATCAAGAGTACACTCAAACTGTGGAGGGAGCACTTCTTCATGCTGGACGAAACTCGATCGGCAATAGCGCGGCTAAAGAACTTTTAGGCCGCTGGTGCTGACGGACTGCCACCAGAGCTATTCAAGTGCGATGGCAAGGGGCTAATAAAGCGCATGCATCGGCTCATTTGCAAAATATAGTCGGACAAACGTCTGCCAGCTGATTGGAATTTAAGTGTGGCTTTAGCCCTCGTAAGCCTACCATCGGTCAGATATTCACGATAATCCAAAACTTGGAAAAGATCCGAGAAGAAGCTGCCTAAAACAACGTCGAGAACCACCAACAGCTGTCTGCCAGAATCGGGAAGGACATCTCCAAGCCGGTTGAAACCAAACGAGGTTTCAGACGGGGTGACTCTCTTTCGTGCGACTTCTTCAAGCTTATGTTAGAAAAGATATATCGTGCTGCCGTAACTGCTGCTACCCCCTGTCATCAAATAAATAAACAATCAGAGCACTCGCGTCTTGGCTCCTGCATCGCTGTTGGCAATTACAATTTCAAAAAAGTGGAGGACTTTGTTTTTGTGGAAACCACCACTAACACCTACAATAATGTCAGCCTCGAAATCCATCGTACATATGCATACATTTCTTCTGTCAACCACATACTGCACGTGACTGCAGAGTGATGCTTTGTGTTTCGTGTGCGCAGACGTACAAACATGCATATGCAGGTTTTTAGCAAGTTCAATCAGTGTTCGCTCTTTACCCAGCTGTTACACGATCAAGTTTTCATTCAAGTTGCCTATCAATTTACCAACACACTCTTACTGTTCGAGCTTGACCGTCGTCTTGATATCAATTTTTCCATTCAAGTTGGGGGTCAACTTGATAGTAAAGTCTATCAGCTAATTACATAGTGTTTGTACATAAATTTTCGTGTTTAGTTCTACAACGAATCTTCCGCAATTAAAGAATGAATAATTTTGGTATATTGACATTCTTTTCAGCTTCCAATATTTTACATGACTTCGAAGGGTTTTATTAATTGAAGAAAATTTTCTGGTTCAATTTATGCTTATATCCATTCTGTTGAGTTCGTTTTTCTACTTTAAGGTTTTCACTATTTCTATTGGAGGAAACACATAAAAATGGTGTTCCAGAGTGAACATGAAAAGCTTTTTAAACATGTTCTTAATGAGGAACTTATGTGCGACTCTAACATGTAAGCAGTTTTGAAGAAGATTTGCATAGTTTCGCTACGTTCGATACTTCTTTCATAGATTTTTCCAGCATGTTGTGCAGTAAGGGGTTTATGTATAAGTGGTTGAGAATTCCAAATGCTGATACCATGTTTGAACCTCTGTCTGTGACAATAGTGGTCTGGTCATCGAGTGCGTGTAAGTGTGTTAGTGTGTTTCGTTACCGGTAACGAATTACGTTGAGAACGAAACAGACTTGATAAAATTCATATCAAAATTATTAGGAAAAATGCATTTCACAATTTAGGGTGACAGTTAAAATTATTTGGAAATTTAGTGCTGCGCGTTTATTTTATTATTTGTAAATTTTAGGTGGGCTTGCAAAAGTTAAAATTATTTGGAAATTTAGTCGTGCGCGTGTAAAAGTTAAAATTATTAGAAAGTTTAATAGTGCACGTGTACAAGTCAAAATTATTTGGAAATTTAATTGTGCGCGTGTAAAAGTTAAAATTGTTTATAAGTTTAATGGTGCGCGTGTAAAAGTTAAAATTATTTGGAAGAACGAATGTGACCCAAATAGTTTTTAATCAGTAATTGTCCTATTTCTTTTATTTTCAAATATCTTCAATTTTTGATGCTATAATACCCCCACCGTTAGAATGAGGCTCCGACGAGATTACAATTTTCTGCCTGTTTTTTAATCTGAATATTATGCACAATATTATAATACATATGTATAATAATAAATACATCGATACTAAAACTTATTGCTGCGTTTTTATTGATGTGGTAAATAATTTGGTATAAGTTTTCATTGTATTCTAATTGTTTCATAAAGATAGATTCCAGTTTTATATTATTTAGAGTTGCGTTTTCTTTGACTTTGGTTAGAATATTCGGTAATATGATTTTATCGTATACTTTAATAATTAAATTCGTAAAAGTTTTATTTAGAGTTTCTATTTTACAATTTTAGAATGTTATGATAAAATTTCCGCTTTGTTTTAACTTGAACTTATTACAGTTGTGCGTAATGTTGGATTGAAAATTTTTAAATACTAGCACGCCTGGAAGTATCTCTATTACTTCTGTTTCTGTTAATGTGTTCATGGTGCATTTTGCCTTTTCATATTGTAAAATATTTCTTAAACAATCGTTATTTATTCTTATCATATTTTTTATTAGATTATTTTTTACATTTGTTTCAAACATGTTATTTTCTTTGTTAACTAATACTTCATTTATTTCTAGTGTAATAGATTTAATAAGTAGATTTGGCATTGGTTCAAATTTTATCTCTGAATATTGATGTTCAGAATATTTGGGTATTTGAAGGATAATTATTAGGCTCTCATTGTGAAATGCGACAGATATCTTTGTGTTCCTATAACTTTCGAAATATGTTGAGGTCTAGTTCCGTTTTGGTTAGAATATCTGAAGGAATAATTCCTAATTTACTGGAGAATATGATTTGTGAAATGTCGTCTATATGGTCTTTGAATATTGAAATATCGTTATTGAGTTGATAAATTTGGGTCATAAATATTATTTTGTCTTGTTGTTTGTTGAACGTTTATGTGTCTGGTAATGTTTTGTATCTGCGATGAGATGAAGTTATTAATATGTGTTAATTTGTTCGCGTTTTCCGATAGGTTGACTTGATTGTCCTGAAGTGACTTTAATCTATCTTATATTTGTTTTTCGTCATCACTGTCCATTGTACCTGCTATTAGTTTTATTCCTATTCCAATTATGTTCGCAAGTCAGTTCCAGTTGTAAGAAATATTAATATGAATACACGGTCTACTATCTGAAAGGAAGGTGAGAATTATTTATTAGCTTTAATAGTCGGATTATCTCGATCTTCGTATTTTTTCTTTGGCTTAGCGTGGGTTTTGTAATATTTATGTTTTGTTCTAGTACTTTCTATATGGTCATCCTCAAACTTTTTAGCATCAACTTTGCGATATTTTCTGTGGTTTTTTCCACCTGTTATTTCTTTAATAAAATTTGTTCCATCCTCTAGTTCAATATCTTCTCTTCCTTCATTTATCTTTTTTATGTATTCTTCCTTTTTTAAAGACATCAAATCATGTACATATATATTTATATTTACCTTGGTGTATTTTCCCATTTACAAAATCTATGGGTTTTTCTCCACTTGTGCTATGGATCTGTAGCAGTCTACACCAAGTGGCAACCCAAGGTTTAATTAGTATGCAATATTTCAACCCTGAATAATTTGATATGTTTCATAAACACTTAGCTAAGACGAACATGTATAAATAAGAGCAACGAATAAAAATAATTTCTTTTTTGGTCATGTGAGCTAGTCATCGTAAGTACGTAAGTTGTTATTCCTTACAAGAATAGCTAGAGCAGCTAAATTGGTGGCCCCTGACGACGAATTCTTAACGCAACGGTGCTTCTGAAAAGCATGACCGAGAACGACGGCGCCCCGCCTACACAAACTAACAATGTCCACCTGGAAGCATCCACTGGTGACTCGGCCAACCAGGAGAACAAAGGAATTTGCGTTAATAAAGTCAGCGTTAAAATTCCCCCGTTTTGGGCGGAGCGACCAGAAATATGGTTCGCACAAATAGAAGCACAGTTTTGCATCGCTGGTATATCGTCGGACATAACCAAATTTAATACGGTAATCGCGTGCATTGAGTCACACGTGCTGGCACAAATCACGGAGGCAGTACTACAGCCACCGGCAGAGAGCAAGTACGACAATCTAAAAAAGTGCGTCATCGATCGGTTTGGCGAAAGCGAGGAGAAAAAGATGCAGAAACTCTTGTCGGAGTGCGACCTAGGTGATCGACGCCCACACAACTTTGTAAGCTGCAAACGGCACACGAATTAAAACGTATGGCGAGCGCCGGATGACACTGTCGCTTGGGTTAAAAAAAAACTTTGAATGGACGTTCATCATTGCCGACGTATCAGCGCACATCATCGGGTTAGACTTCTTACGAAAATACAACTTGCTCGTGGATCCAGTGCGTAACACACTCCACGACCGAACGACGCTTAACGAAGATAAAGGTCACGCTATCCACGACACGAGTATATCATCAGTTGTAACGGTTTACGCGCCTGATCAATATACTAATCTGCTAAAGGAGTTCAGGGAGCTGAGTATACTTGATAGCTACAAAAAATGTACGTCATCGAAAATCACGCACCACATCGTTACAACCGGCCCTGCAATTTTTGCACGACCACGCCGACTCACAGGGGAAAAGTTAGAGGCGGCGAAGCGCGAGTTTCAATACATGCTAGAACGAGGAATTTGCAAGCCGTCAAGCAGCGAGTGGGCTAGCCCACTGCACATGGTGCGTAAGCCCAATGGCGAGTGGAGGCCATGCGGGGACTATAGGTCGCTCAACGCCGTAACAACGCCCGACCGATATCCTGTTCCTTTTCTGCACGATGTCACGCATATATTGCATGGAAAGTCAATATTCTCGGTGATAGACTTACAGCGCGCTTACAACCAAATCTCTGTCGAGCCGAACGATGTTCCTAAAACCGCAATAACAACACCGTTTGGACTCTTCGAGTTCCAAGTCATGACTTTCGGCTTAAGGAACGCAGCGCAGACATTTCAGCGGCACATACACGACGTATTGCGAGGAGTCGATTTTGCGTTCGCGTATATAGATGACATCCTCGTAGCATCTTCAAATCCAGTCGAGCACGAAAACCATTTACGCGAAATTTTCAACCGTTTAAAGAGGAATAATTTAGCAATCAATACGAGTAAATACCAATTGGGCAAAACCGAGGTAAATTTCCTTGGGCACACCATCAGCGCGGATGGGCTCCGACCAATGGAAGAGAAAGTATCTGCGATCCGCAAGTACCCGAAGCCAACGCTGGCGAAAGATCTGAAACGTTTTCTGGGGATGTTGAACTTTTATCGCCCTTTTCTACCCGACGCGGTGAAAAACCAACGTAAACTGCAAGAATTAATACGGGGCAACGTTAAAAATGACAGAACGATAATCAGATGGAACGACGAAGCAACTAAAGCGTTTGCGGCCTGCAAAGAAGAGCTGGCCAACTATACTCTCCTGATTTCACATGTGTTGTAGAATCCTTTGATTCTAGTAATTTTTTCCTCGATATTTTCAGTTCAGGCTTTGTCGTCGTGTCTCAATAACCGCAAGTGTTCATTTATGATGTTGTGTAATCTTTCTACATCTGCGTGGATGTGTGATTACTATTTGAAGTATAATGAATGTCTATGTGTTCGTCTGATAAAAACTGTTGCATAGGTATAGCCTTAAATTCTAATTCATAATCAACTATTATTTGACTAATTTTTCCATAGGTACCGATTATTTATTGTAATTGGGTTTTAATTCCGTCCACGATCTACCATTTATCATAAATGCCATGGCAAATTTGGAGAATTTATCGATCATTGTCATAAATAGGGTTTTATTTAACGAGTAAAATACGTCTGCATATATGTATGATGTGTGATTACTTTTTGAAGTATAATGAATGTCTATGTTTTCGTCTGATAAAAGCTGTTGCATAGGCATAGCCTTAAATCCGAGTTCATAATCAACTATTATTTTATTAATTTTTATATAGGTACAGATTATATATAGTAATTTGGCTTTGAATTCCGTCCAAGATCTACCATTTATCATAAATGCCATGGCAAATTTGGAGAATTTATCGATCATTGTCATAAATAGGGTTTTATTTAACGAGTAAAATACGTCTATATGTACGATCTTCCTGGGATCTTTTGGCGTTTCAGTTATTTGCAAAGGTATCTCAGGCGGATTTCTAACGTATTTTTCTATATATATATATATATATTTCATAGTTGTTTATAAATTGGGTAATTCTCAATTTTAAGTTCAAATTATAAATTCCGCGCTTCAATTCTTCGAAAACTGCTCGTATTCCTCAATGATTTTTACTTAAATGTACCGATTCAATTATATTTGCTAACTTGACCTCATCTGCAATGTCGTCAAGTTCCGTCTTGCATCTTATGACTCTGAACTTTTCGTTGTCTCCAAAGAGTTCATAGAAAGTATTTTCAAATACTTCATAAAAACTGTGAACGCGTTTAACTTATTTTGGTCCAAATGATTTTTGAATAGGGTTACCGCAATTGCAAGGTCCATTTCCTTAAATTCGAAAATTTTTCTTGTGTTTCTAAATATTTTCCTTGTTCTGATTCTTGTAGAGCCTGAAAAAATTGTATTTATTACAATTTGTTGTCTGTAGAAATTTATAAGCGAATTACTCTGAGCAATCTCTATTGTTCTTTCGATTGTATTTATTTCTGCAGTGTTGGTTTTAATTCTTGATAAAGCATCTGCGTTTCCGTTTTTAGCTCCTTTTTTATATTTTATTTCATAGTCAAATTCGGATAATTTTAGCCTCCAACGAACAAATTTTGAATTGGGTTCTTTAATGGAGAAGAGCCAAGTAAGTGGTTTATGATCTGTCTCTATTATGAATTTTCTACCAAAAAGATGTGGCCTAAAATATTTGGTAGCCCGAGCCGAGTAATTCTTTTTCGATAGTGCTATAATTGACTACGTGCACGTTTAGAGTTCGACTCGCGTAACATACTGGTTTGGATTTGGCAGTAGCTACTTGTCCGATACCATCGACAGTCGACTACTGTCTAATGACCAACATGCCTACCGCCGCGTCAAGGAGTTCTGTCTTATAGCCTTCCTGGACATTGAAGGCGCCTTTAACAACGTGCTTCCAGAAGCTATAACTAGCGCCGTTAGGGGCCTAGGGGTTCAACGCTCACTGGTTGAGTTTATCGACCAGCTACTCTGTTGCAGAGTAGTAAGGGCTCACCGCAAATACGCTACTGGGAGATATGGATTGAGGTGACGCAAAAGTTGTCGCGTACGCTGATGACGTCGCGATCGCACACAGGGGAAAGTTTCCGCAGACATTATGAGAGCACTTCGGGAGGTATCCAAGTGTTCCACAAACTGTGGGCTCAGGGTAAGCTCAAGTAAGGTGGAACTTGGACCCTTCACGAGAAGGTATAAAGTCCCTTCGGTAACTCCACCGGTACTAAATGGTATCCGGTTAAATCTTCCTACAAGTGCCAAATTTCTGGGCGTTATTTTAGTTAGGAAGTAGAACTGGAAAGAGAACTTAGCTCAACGTTATGAAAAGGCTTTCATAGCCCTCTACACATGTAAGAGAGCCATAGGCAGGAAATGCGGTCTTAATCTCTGGATCTGTCGGTGGATTTTCACAGCGGTCGTCAGACCAATTCTCCTATATGGGGTGATCGTATGGTGGCCTGCATTAGAAAAAGAGGTTAACCTCAGGCTACTCACCGAGGGGCAAAGATCTAGTATGATCTGTATAAGTGGGGCGCTCAGAACTACGCCGAATGAGGCCTTGAACGCCATTTTAGACCTCCTTCCTTTAGATTTGGTTGGACAACAGAGGGCAGCGATGACTGCTTTGCGACTAAGAGAGACATCCCACTGGCATCCTGAAAGCCAATGGCACTCTTGTATTTTGAACTAGTTTTGCTCTATTCTGGGCAGCATGGAACGGTGTGCTTTGACATGGGTTTCTGAAAGTAACTTCATTACACGAATTCAAAGCAGGGAGGAGTGGAAACTTGAGTTTCATACTCCACCTGATAGCTTTGTCACCTATACAGATGGCTCGAAACTCGATAATAACTTAGAAGGAGGTGTTTTCACGAAACCATCTCCTGCAAATTTCCTTTAGGATACCAGATCACTGCAGCGTCTTCCATGGAAGCGGTAGAGAAGGTTGGGACCGGCATTATAGGAATAGACATATTCATTTGTAGTGACAGCCAGGCTGCAATCAGAGCTCTGAGTTCTTTCACGTTTAACTCGAACATCGAGCCGGACTGCCGCCCGTCTCTACAGGAGATGGCCAATCAAAACAGACTGTACCTCATTTGGTCCCTGGCCACCAGGACATAGAGTGAAACTGCATGGTAGACGAACTTTGGAGACAAGGTGCGACCAAGCAGATTCTTCAGGATAAAGAACGTATTGGCATGCCGTTTGCCACTTGCAAACTGCTACTCAGAGATTGTACATATAAACAAGCTGACAATAGATGGAGGCCAAGTAAGACCTGTCGAACCTCAAGGCAGACGTGGCCTAAATTGGATCGGAAACGATCGCGCAGTGATGATGTTACACAATTTAAGAAATTTATTAATAGCACTGATGTTATCGCTATTTGTTGTCGGAAGGTCTCTTATTCCCAAATGTTGATTTCCTTGCTAAATGCAGTGCAGGACATTCGTCAATGAAGTGAATCACTGATTGGGGGGAAGCGTTGCAATGGTGACAGCTTGGTTGATCGCTACCTTTAAGGATATGGCAATGAGTTCTTGTAGTGTGGCCTATTCTAAGACAAGTGAACGTCTTGATGTTGTGGCATGAGCTGTCTGATGGGTAGGTAGGTTTTACACCAGTTGGGTTTTGATCTCTGTAGTGATGTTGGTAGCTAGTCCAATCTCGGAGATGCATATGACGGCAGTATTTTTTTATATGTTCTTTGATGTCTTTAGTAGTAAAGTGAGGGAAGAACACCAGCGGTTCTCTACTACCTTCTTTTGCATCTTTATCTGCTATCTCGTTGCCTTTTATACCAGCGTGCCCCGGTACCCACATGATTTTTATGCTGTTTTCATGACAGAAGAGTTTATCGCGTATATTCTGTATTTACCATGAATTATTTGCTGAGTTTTGAAGTGCGTCAATGGTTGATTTACTATCGCTACATATTATATATTTTTTTCTTGTTGTTGAGGCGAATAGAACCGCTTCGTGAATTGCAGCAGCTTCTGCAGTAAAAACCGAGCAATATGTTGGTAAAGCACCGACAATAATAGCGACACCCTGATCGTTTGACACTGCAAACGTGGTAGTAGTATCCGTTTTTGCCCGTATAAATGGGTTCCTATTCTGGTTTATAGGACTCAATAGTCTCGTTGAAGAGCAGAAAAAATTTCTTGGAGCTGGTTTTTAGTTTCTGGTGTTTTGACAGTGTTTATAAAAGAATGTTTGTGAGTTAACCATTGTGGATGGTCAGGCTCGACGAGTAATTCGGGTTTGGATATTAAATTGAGATCATTGATCAGGGCTATGCATTGCATGAGAGTGGACTGTTTGTGCGATGCATTCATCTTAGTTGTAGACGTCTCGAGAATGTTGAAAAAGGTTTTGCTCCTACTATGGAGAATCCTCGGTAGAAGCATCATGGTATTATATTTAGTTCTTTGCTGGATGCTCGGCAGGCCTGCTTCGGCTAAAATGGCTTTGATCGGAGAGGTGGGGAACGCGCGTATGCTTCTTCTTAGCCTCAGTGCTTTTACAATATTTACAAGATTTGACATATGTATGTGACAGTGCTTAGATGTTAAATACTTAATAATTCTGAGTCTAGATATTAAATTTATTTTAATATATTTACAATGTTCTTTGTAAGTTAGTTTTTTTTATCAAAAATTATACCAAGTATTCTGAGTGTATTAGTGCGGGGGATTTGGGCGTTGGAAAGGGATAGGGTAGGAAGGTGCATTTTTGTTTTCTGCAAATGTGGAATGTTGAGCTTTTGTCAGCTGAGATTTTACATCCAGAAGTTTTTGACCAGTTGGATATGTCATCTAGAATTCTGGTGAAAGTTTCCTTCATTAGAGTAAGATCTTTGAAAGCCGAAAATATTAGGACGTCGTCAGCGTAAATTAAATGCTCACTGTACGGTTTTGGGATAATAGAGAGCTGAGTTCATGAAAAGCAATTATAAATAAGGTGACTGAAAGAGGTGAGCCCTGTGGCACACCGTTGTGCAACGGGTATATGTTAGATTTTTGATTATTTACGCTGACAAAAATTTTACGATTCAGGAGGAAGGCTCTAACAAAACTGTAGACACACCGGCGTTGTAATTCTCGTAAAACTATATGTGCACCAATTTTGTCGAAAGCCTTTTCAAAGTCTAGACTAAGGACGGACAGGTAGTTTCTTGCGGAGAGCGTTGTCGAAGCACAGTGTTCAAAATACAGAAGTGGGTCGATGACAGACCCTTTTGAAATGCGAATTGGTTAGAGCTTATCAACCGTTTTTTTTGGCGTACCACATAATTCTCACGGATATAATTTTTTCAAGCACCTTAGATATACAGGGTATTAGGGATATAGGTCTAAAGTTAGGGACGGAAGGATTGTTTTTGTTAGGTTTGGGGATAGGTATAACAGCAGCTTTTTAGCTATATCAAAAATTCTATTATACAAGGATAGGAGTCGGAGTTTGAGGGTGCATGGGATGTTTTTAAGGAGGGAGTAAGGTATTTTATCCTGGCCTGGAGAGCTACCCGACATAGTAGAAATTGTCGAGTCGAATTCGTGAAGTGAGATTGCTGATTCGATTAGTGAAGCTGTAGGACATGGTGACGGGTTGTGGTAAGTTTTAGGAATAATTATATTACTGAGTGCGTTGTGGAAATTAGAATTATGAGAAGCATTTGACCATGAACTTGCTAAATGTTCAGCAATCTCTTTGGGGTCATAGATAGGGCCTTGCGTAGAGTGAATAAAATCGATTTTATGGTGTTTAGATACGCCAGACAGAGCCTTTATATCCGACCAAACCTTTTTAGGACTTGAAGTAGGCTTTATGTTATCAGTAAATTTTTCAAACGATTGTCTTTTTGCATTTTTTGATTCTTTCCGAAAAGTGGCATAGGCTTTTTTGTATTGTGTTCAGTTGTTGGTTGTTCGATTGTGTTTGTAGGTATCCCATAACGTTTGTTTTGTATTCCTCAAGACGGATAACATTTCACAGATTTTATTGTGGATGCTTCCGCGTTTATGTTGCTGGATATAGCTTTGTCTTGAATAAAAGAGGAGATAAGTGAGCAATACTTAGCCCAATCAGCTTGCTCAGTTACGAATTTCGACCTCGGTTTAATGGTATATAAACTGGGAATAGACAGGGTGGTTACGATAGGGAAATGGTCACTACTATGTAAATCTTTTAATGTCATGGACGAAAGTTTAGGAGCATTTGAGGCAGATGAAAGGACAATATCTACGTGGGTAAACGAATTATGTGTTGGATGTAATGGGAACTTGTTTATGTATAACAGATTTTTTTATAAAAATAGCTATTCCTTGTTTGGATGTTATATTGTGGGGGAGATTATAAAAGTAACCTACGTAGTTGTTGGGAGTGTAAGCTGATTTATTAGAGGGGAGGTGTGCTTCTTGTAATGCGATAATATGTGGTGAAAATTGATTAATAAGGAGATTAAGGTCAGCGTAATTATTAAATAGACCTTTCAAATTCCATTGAAGAATTCGCATAGTCTATTCAGAGCTGAGAGTATCTATTTCTGCGGAGAGTGAGTAGGAGATTGAGTTGTTAAGGTGAGTTATAAAGTTGGATATGAGTGGGATCGTTGAGGTGTAATCGAGAGTCATTGTGTCGACTGCCGTTGAAGTTGGTAATGGGTTTAATGAGTAAATGTTGTTTGTTGAGTTTGGTGAATTTGTTTCTTTTGGATTTGGATCATTGGTATTATTCGACTTGAGAGAGGGTGTAACTGTATGTATTTCAGGTTGGGTAATTTTCTTGTTATTGTCAATATCTTTGTTGGTTGAGTTGTATACTATGTAGAGAATGAGGGAGAAGAAGAACGAAAAGGTGCTGGGGTTTGCAATTTATGTATGTTTACTGCTTCGCGATATGAGCATTTGTTGTCTGTTTGGATGGTGATTATTTTTTTATTTGTTCAAATTTCGGGCATTCTATATTGGAAGATGAGTTATTGCCTGAGCAATTTATGCAAAGGGAACGATTGCATGGGGGAGGGTGAGGAGGAAGAGCACATGTGTCACATACAGAGGGCTTGTTACAACGTTTTTTGGTGTGACCAAGAACTTGGCAGTTTTTGCACCTCATGGGATTAGCGAGATGTCGATTTGTTCCGGTAAATAGTACAAGTCGAATGTAAGAAGAACTACCCCGCTCGGGGCAGGTTGACCATTTACATATTTGGGGAATTTGTAAATGGACGATACACCCTGTTCTTTCAGATTTTTAACTATTTCTATGTCAAGAACGTCATTTAATCAAGGAGCGTAAATTGTTCCTTTGCTAGAGTTTAGATTTTCGTGTAAGTCAATTTTGGCATTGCAAACTCCTAATAATTGTTTAGCAGATGTGAACTTTTTGGCGATATTGTTGTTTTTCACAAGAAGAAGTAGGCTTCCGTTCTGTAGCTCGCTGGTTTTTATTATTTCAGAGCTTATGTTTAATAAAGCTTTATGGACTCCGAAACAGGAATATTTGTTTAGAGGTTTATTCGTGTCTGTAGCACTTACCACTAAATATTTGGGATAGTCTTTTACTTTTGTTGGTAGAGTAGGAAAAAGGTAAAATTTTGTCGTTTTGGTTTTTTTCTTTTTGGTTCGGGACTAGAATCTAACAGGGCGAACCTATTATTTCCCAGTTGGGTCCCACCAGGGGACATTTTGAAAAAAAGTTTTACATATGGAGTGAAGTGTGTAGAAAAGTTAGAGAAATCACTATAGAAAAAAGTAAATTGCAAAACACGTGAAACGGATTAGCTCGTACGCGCGCTGTGTAAAGTATACACCAAAATGCACTGAGAGAACAACCGTATGCGTCGAGTGGCAGTCGATGACTGTTTTCAAATATATTGTCATAGGTTTTGCCAAATGGGAACAGTCCTTAACAAATTTCCTATAGTATCCTGTTAGCCCAAGAAATTGTTTTATTTGTTTCTGAGTTTTAGGAATTGGAAAGTTAACGACACAATCGACCTTTGTAGGGTGTCACTACATTGCCTAAAAATTATGTTTCTATTTTACAGGACTCCGATTTGTCCAGTTGGACTTCTAAATTCGCTTCTTCTAAGCACTGAAAAATCAATTTAAGCGATTGAACATGCTCTTGGAGAGACGTCGAAAATATAATTATGTCATCTAGATAAACCAGGCAAATTTTACCTATATGATCTTTCAACACGTTGTTCGTTAAGCGCTGGAAGGTCGCTGGCGCGGTTTTTAATCGAAATGGCATCCTTAAAAACTCATAATGACCCCCTTCGACCGGAAAAGCTGTTTTGTGAATATCTTCTTCATCGACTTCGATTTGGTAGAATCCTTTCGCTAGGCCCAGTTTTGTGAAATACAAACTCTTTCCCAATTTGTCCAGGGTTTCGTCTATGTTCGGTATCGGATATCTATCGTCCATTGTCGCTATGTTCAGTTTTCGATAGTCCACAACCAATCTCAATTTTTCTTTCCGCTAGCATCTTCCTTTTTTGGGACGATCCGTATTGGTGCGGAATATGGTGAATTGCTGGGGCGGATTATTCCACTTTCGAGCATTTCTTGAATCTGTTTTTTTACTTCCTCTTTGTGTATATATGGATACTGGTATGATTTTTCGTAAATGGGGATATTGTTGTGTGTATTTATCTTATGTTTTACCTCGTTAATAAATGTTAAATTCGAGTCTGGGTGGTAGAACGTATTTTTGTGCTTTTTAATTAGTTTTAATATCTCATACTCCTCTTCTAAATTCATACGAGAAGTTCGAATTTGTTGAAGAATAGGTTCTGTTTGTTGGTATTCTTCGTTAAAAATGTAAAAGTTTTTGGCATTTACCAAAGTTGTGTCGGAGGCATTAAAATGTATTATATTAGAGCTGGTTGCTGCAGTGTGTATTTTTTTTGTTTGAAGTTTTGAACATTATAGATGCCCTCGTCAAGAAGAAGTTCTCCCTTTCCATTCCATTGTTCGGTAAGATGGACGAGACCGCTTTCCTCTGGCATAATAAATTTAACTGTGTATTTTCCAGTATATTTTAAAGGTGTTTCTATAATGATAATTAGTAATTTGTTGTCGGAATAATCTATTATCGCTTTAAATCGTATGAGTATATCATTTCCAACTATCCCATCATAGTAGTCATGGAATTTCCACTCTATCAGATTAAATTTCTCGTTTTCATCTTCTAATTCTGAAAATAATGGTACTTGATATACGGTTATAGTCTTGATTTAGTTTTGTAGAGTTCTAAGGGTCAGAATCTTCTGTCTGTTTGAATCTTCCATTTTGGATTACATAGCCCTGGGTTTACTATAGAATGAGTGACTCCAGTATCTATTATAAATTTGAGCTTATTTTTCACAATTATATGGGGTAATTCCCCTCGAAGGCCTGTAAATGAAAATTCTGGGATGTTGTATCAGTAATTCGGTTATGAGTCTCCATTGTATTCTGTTTTGGATTTTGTTGGATTGGCTGGAATTATTTGAAGTTCTTTGATAATGTTGCTGATATTATTTTCATATGTCCGATGATCTTCATATTCATATTGTGCTTGTAAGCCAATTGGTGATCATTTTCTACCATATTTATATCCATCGGTTTTACGGGTGGTTGTCTATTTCCCTGATGGTTACAAGCTCGTTGTATGTTTTGTTGTGTCCGCCATTGGGTGTTCGATTGAGAAGAATTATTGTGGTTAAAATTGTGTTGCATGTTTTGTTGTGTCCTCCAACTTAAAATTGCCTTGTTGGTTTCCCCTTGGCTGGTAATTATAGTATTATTTATTTTCATTATGCTGCCAAGAGTCGTTTCGAGGTTTGTGATTATTGTTTCGATTATTATTACTTTGTTGCCTAGTATCATGATTGGGTTGTTGTTGTCGTTTCCTGTCCGTATTATTTGGGTTCGATTATTTTCCGTTACTTGTGAATACCCCATTTGATACTGTCGAATATGCGTATCCCGATTGGAATAGTATGTTCATTGCCTCTCCGAGGCTGCCCGGGTTTCAGCATGTTAGGATTGTCCGCATTGGCTCGGGCACTTTTTCTTTAAATATCCTTAGTGCCGTACGCATATTGTGTTTTGCGTACTCATTTGCCTGATTCTATTATTGTCATAGTTTTATTATTTAGACTCCTAAGACGAATTTTTATATCATTATAAAAATCCATGTTGTTTGTCTTAAAAAATGCGCTTTCAAGGTTATCAAACAGTTCTTCGACGCTGTGACGTTCGCCAAAATTGTTCAGTAAAATGGTGTTCACATTTGTCCAGGATTGGGCTTGACAGTTTATCTCTATTATCTCTCTATCCTTTCCTTTTAATTTGCTTTTTATAACATCTGAAAATAGGTATTGTGAGGGCTCATCGTAAGCCCTTACAATTGGATGAACTCTATCGATCAAGTTAATGAACGTCTGGAGGTCCCTATATGTAGTCGCCATTAAACTCTGGTAGTCTATCTAGGTATTCGAGGGGATCTATTCTGACTGAGAGAGGAGTTGAATTTTCTGTCGTCATGATTGAGTAAATAAGTAAAGAGGAAGGGAACCAAAAATAAAAAAAAAATGTTTTCAAAAAATTTTATATTATTCTATTGTATTTTTTTTTTATTTATTTTTTTTCTCAAAAACGTTTACAAAATTATTTCACTATTTTAATTAATCCTTTCCCAAAGGAAAGGTTAGGATTCGTTCCGCGTTAACCGTTAAAACGAGTAAAATATACTGAATTGATCCTTTCCACAGATCCTACCGTTACCTATTACTTCTCATTCTCTACAATATTCTTAGTTGCATTTTTCATTATTTTGCGTTGCTTGCGTATTCAGCTGAAGAAATACTTTGAGCTTAATTATCATTATTATGTGTGTAAGTGTGTTTCGTTACCGGTAACACATTATGTTGGGAAAAAAAGACTTGACAAAATTCATATCAAAATTATAAGGAAAAATGCATTTCGCAATTTAGGGTGGCAGTTAAAATTATTTGGAAATTTGGGAGGTGCGCTTGCAAAAGTTAAAATTATTTGGAAATTAAATGGTGCGCGTGTAAAAGTTAAAATTATTTGGAAGTTTAATGGTGCGCGTATAGAAGTTATAATTATTTGGAAGAACGAATGTGACCCAAATAATTTTTAGTCATTAATTTTCTTATATCTTTTATTTGCAGATAACTTCAATTTTTGATGCTATAGTATTTCATCCCGTAATTTTCTAAAATACACTATATATTTTATCTATATTTCGTACAATTGTTGTTGGATGGGGCAGTAACTTGCTAGCATTAATATGTTGCCCATTTTATGCGCCAGCTGCTATTAGAAATTCTGAAAATTCCATCAGGCTAGAGTCTTCTACGATTTTGAAATATAAGCAATTGTTATCCGTAAAGTAAGAATCAATACTAAAGTTTTCTTTGTTTCAACATCGACGTCAACTGTTAGCGCTAAAGCACTATAGTTACTTTTTGATATCAAATAGCACGTTTATATTTTACCAAATTTTAAGTACTATTCTTGGAAACTTATAGACTTATATATATTCTATGTTTATAGGCATGTTCTGCAATTCGCATTTGCATGAAATTGCTGCTAAACCCGGTTTGACCCTGTTCTGCATTTAACATTTACGAATTTATTTTCGAGCATAAAACTAAAACGATCTGGCATGTGCTAGAAATCGAATTCGCCATAATTCTGACTATTTGAAATTGTACGGCTGCAGGTACGCGAATTAATATTTTTATAAAGCGAAAGGAGTCGGAAAATATTGATTTTTAAATTTGGGTTTGTTAAACTGAATTAAGTAAACGCTTATTTTCAGGGACAAGCGTAAAACACAAGCGCTTAAGATATGTACATATATTTATAAATATGCAGCACACAGATTTTGCCAAAAATTTTGTCTAGTAGCGTCGAGTTTTTCGGAGCTGTCATCGAAACGACATCTTCCGGTCTCTTTGATGGAATCGAAATAGAGGATAAGAACTAAGCTGAAAGTTAGTCAAAGAATATAAAGGTAATGCGACTGAAAATATTATATGTCAGGTGAGGAAATCCTACAGTTTAAATCGTCTGAAGTATAACGAAAATATGAACACGTTGGAGGTAGCTGGCATTGAATTTAACAAAGAGCGTACAGAGCGTGGTCGTACCAGATGAAAAAGTGCCAGATAAAAACGTGCCAGGTGAAAATGTAGCAGGTGAAAACGTTCCAGGTAAAAAGTGCCAGGTAAAAAGTGCCAGACGCACCAGATGCGAGATGCCAGCTAAACTGTGAAAGTTCAGGAAGTCAGTGGCGATTACCGGATTCCATTATAGACTTTTAACCAGCAGGGAGCACCTACTTGATGACTTCAAGGTTCAAGAAGAACATCTTACTCGTGTGCTAGCTAGCGCTCGTAAGAAACGCGAACTAATTGAGTACAACAAGAAATTAACGCAAGAGATAGACGTCGAATTGATTTGGCCGTATAAGCATTGAAATTATTTTTAAATTTAAAGGTGCGCTTGCAAAAGTTAAAATTATTCGGAAATTTAATTGTACGCGTGTAAAAGTTAAAATTATTTGGAAATTTAATGGTGCGCGTGTAAAAGTTATAATTATATAAAAGAATAAAGCATTCGAGCTTTTCATATTTTTTGCGGAGGAAATATACATACATATATTCATAAATGTAAAAGTTATAATTATATAAAAGAATAAAGCATTCGAGCTTTTCATATTTTTTGCGGAGGAAATATACATACATATATTCATAAATGTATATACATGAATAAATATGTGCAACCAAATATTTACAATTCATACATATGTATGTACATATGTATTTGATCTCAATGAAGTATCTGAAGTAAATGCAATGCATTTATTTTTTGTATTTAAGGTATTATATTTATAAAAAATAATTACTTGTAGTGTGTTAAGTTACTGATAATCATGTAGCGCCGAGTTTTTCGGAGCTGTCATCGAAACGACATCTTCCGGTATCTTTAATGGAATCGAAATAGAGGATAAGAACTAAGCTGTAAGTTGATCGAAGAAAATAAAGGTAATGCGACTGAAAAGATTATATGTCAGGTGTGAAAATCCTACAGTTTAAATCGTTTGAAGTATAACGAAAATATGAACACGTTGGAGGTATCTGGCATTGAATTTGACAAAGAAGGCCTATTCCGTAACTCGATTCGAAAAAAAAATTTCTGGAATTCGAATTTTTTGTATTTGATAACTCTATTTTCGTATTTGCAATTCTATTTTCGAATAGCTTATTCGATTTACGAAAAGTGGCAACTATTTAACTCGAATTTAAATGTCAAATTTGTTTGAATTTCGCATTGAATGTTGGTTAACATTTCAGTTGTAGAAGAAGAAACATTTTGAAGAAATGTAAGTAATTTATTAATTTTCATTAAATATAACAATTTAAAGCGTACAATTTTTTCTAATTGGGATTCAGCAAGCAAAAGTCAGCACATAAAACAAAGCCAATTTGAAATTATGGTTGAATTTATGCAAGCGCATCCAAATTTGGCCAAAGGATATATTAAATGTGGAGATGCTAAGCAAACCTCTAAAAAATTATGGGGGCGTTTGACTGAAGAGTTAAATGGAGACGGACCACCCATGGAAAAAGGTAACCTTTTGCGTGAACCAAATTATGCTCTAGTAATGATGTCACTTTTATAACGACTTTACTTTTACTTATATTTAAGGTTTGGGCAGATTACAAGACCCACCTCAAAGCCAAAGTTCGTAAGAACAAGTTGAACATATCGAGGACAGATGGAGGTCCCGCAAAAATAATGTCATTCAGTCCAGTGGAGTTAATGGCATTAGACTTGTTGCAGATACACCAAGCAGTGGATGGAATGGTTGGCGCTCAAAAATTCGGTGCAGGAACAGTTGAGGCCTCCAACAGCAACAGCCAAGGACAGCAACGAGTGTGAAAACATAAATACAAACACTCCGAGTGACGTATGTATGTATATGTTTTGCAGGATGTTGTAGAAATACCACCATTTACTCCTCCGTCCGTCCGTCTCAACCGTCTCCAAATTATAGCACTGCGCGTTCCCGAACAACAAGGAAAAGCAATCTTCTTAACATGCAGGTAGATGGATAAAAAAAGTTCCACAAATATTGTATGCGGAATTTGAAATACATAAATCATAATTTAAGATCGATATCAAAATCGTATGAGAAAACTGTTGAATTAATAGAGGAGTCCGTTGAAATTGAAAGGCAAAAACTTGTATTTGCAAAAATGAAGCATGAGTATACTGTTAAAAATGACATGCAGAGAAATAAGATACGGATTTCAAAATTAGAAATCAAGCGACAACTTTTAGATATTAATCATGATTAATAATTGTGTTAATAATTAAAATATCTTCAGTACATATGTACCTATACTTATTCCTATTGTTTTCTACTCTTTAAATAAACCAAATACTTATTAAAACCGTAAATACATTTTTTATTAATCGCATTAATTTACTATATATAAGTAGTTAAAATATAAATATATTACGAACGCAAACTATTTTTAACTCGGTCTCGTACTGCCTGTGCCGTACGCAAAAACTCGCTTGCTTCTATATTAGTGGAGCTGGTCGTTACAGATATATTTGAGCCCTCTTCATCCATCTCAATAATAGTTGGTGCTTCAACATTGTATGTCAGACAAATGTTATGCAGGGAACAACAAGTATTTAAAATTTTGACAACTTTTTCTGGTGCATAATGAAGCAGCAAGCAGGCAACGAAAGCGACCTTTTAGGGTTCCAAACACCCGCTCTATTATTGATCTTGCTTTAGTAAATCTTTCATTATATAAGCCTTCTAGAGAGCGTTCTTCTGCATTACGGTAAGGTGTAAGGATCCATTGTTCTAATGGATATCCGGAATCACCTTAAAGAGAAAAGAGAATGCATACATACGAATTTATGATACCCTGTACATTTGTGAATATTAAACATTGAATGTAACAAGCGTTTAAATAGCATGTACTTTGCTACTAACTGATACAAACAAGTGTACATAAAATCACCAACCAATAATCCAAGATGATTTGTCTCCATTTTGGTAATTTGATTTCAAATATTGCCGTTCGTTTGAAAGACTCCAAACATGCGAGTCATGCGCCACTCCACCAACATTTACAGCCCTTATATACATCTGGTGGTCACAAATCTAATCAAAAAGTGGAATGTATGTCTATAAATTAAAAATCAGTAATAAAAACTTACCACCATAGCATTGATGCCAAGCTTTAGTTTTCTATTAAAAAACAGATGTTCATCCTTTACCGGTCTAACCATTTGGATATGAGTCCCATCAACAGCACCTATTATTCCTGGTAATCTAAATTTTGAATAAAAATATATTTTAGCTTCACGTTTTTCTTGCGCGGTCATTTCATATTTAATGTGTTTTGGACACAAGTTTTTTTCAATTGCGTCCACCACTTCCGCATTACATTTCGAAGTCGTGGGTTGCGCTAATCCTGCAAACCGGTGTTGCCCTATTTGATGCTAATAGCCCCCTGGTCCAAGAAATTTTAAAGTAACAGCAAGTTTTACAGCAGGGGTTACTGACGTGGATCTTATAGGTGCGGGTAGATCATGAGTTCCGCTTCTCAACACATAATCATATGCTTCCTTGGAAAGAAAAATGCAAATTTATACCCTGTCACAATACATATGTATGTACTTACCTTCTTTCCGATAATTCCATGATAATGAAATTATCCCTTATAGCTCTTTTCGCATTCCTTTCCCCATAATCATCCTCGTCCATCCTAATTGCAACGGAATCCATTGCTTTTTAGTTCAAAATTATTGCGAATATATTCTTATGCACATTTATTTTTGTTTTATTTTGACGTTTAGCATTCGAAAATTCTGGCACAGGGTGGTAGAACTTTCGCAAAAGTAATATCGTAATCCGAAACTGTTACAGAATGCTTACACAAACTCGAATCGAGTATTAAATCCGAATATAAGCAATTTTAGAATCGAGTTACAGAATAGGCCCCCTGCTTTAATACGTTGCTATAATTATTTCCAGTATGGGCACCCACCAAAGGCATGCTTTATTTGATCAGGGGGCTTACTCTGTAGTTCGATTCGAAAAGTTGTTATATTCAAAAGCCAAATCCGATTCGAAAGTACATTCGCACTCTGTAGTTCGTTCGAATCGACTTTCGGAAACACTCGAAAAAGGGTAAGCAACACTGTTCGCCAAATGTCAAGTGGAAAACAAAGTACAAAACAAAGAACGAAATCAAAACAACAAAACAGAAATTTATTATGCTGTGAATGTAAGTTTTGTATTTTCATTTCGTATTGTTGTGTTCAAGTTATTTAGTATATGTGCTAGTATTGTTAGTAAAGATTGAATAAAAATAATTTAAAAAAATGGATTCAGTGGCTATATGGTTGGATGAAGATGAGGGCCAAGTGGCGGAACGAGTGCAATTGCGAACACTCAGGGACAAGGCCAATATATTCAACATCAATGATAAAAGGTAACAAAACTACTTTATTGGTAGAATAATCAAATTGAAAATAGTTGTAACTATTTCTTCATAGTTTTGCGCAAAATTTCCGTCTCAACAAGCAGGCATTTCAGTACGTGTTGGATGCTATTATACCGGAGCTTAACACCCCTCAGAAATCGACAGCGATTCCGCCGATGATAAAGCTGGCCGCCGCATTAAAACTATTGGGCCAAGGAGGATACCAGCACCAAATCGGCCAGGACCAACATGTAGGCCTTTCGCAGCAGTCAATGTCACGTTGCCTCTTTGAAGTGTGCCAAGCAATTGAAAAAGCGCTTTGTCCACACCATATTAATTTTGAAAGTTCGGACGCAGAAGAAACTGAGGCCAAATTATATTTCTACGAAAAATGCGGTATCCCGGGCGTGTTGTTTGCAATAGATGGGACACACATTCAAATGATAAGACCCGCAAGAAATGAGCATTTGTACTTCAACCGAAAACTGAAGCACAGTATGAACGCAATGGTCGTAAGTATTGTAATAAGTAAAACAAAAATTTGGAAAAAATGTTTAAAATTAAAATTTCTTAGATGTGTGACCACAAGATGAGAATTAGGGCTTGTTGTCCAGTGAAAAAAGGGCATTAAAAGCTCGTTTTGATAGTGGCGAAAGGGGGATATGGATTCTTGGTTAGTATCAATAAATGAACATATTTCTTTACTTTTCTATATTTGTAATTGAACTATTTAAGGTGACTCAGGATATCCACTTGAACCTTGGATGTTAACACCCTACCGTAACGCTGTCGAAAATTCAGCGGGATCTCGGTTCAATGATTGTCATGCCAAAGGACGATCTATCATCGAACGAGTATTTGGAATATTGAAAGGAAGATTTCGATGTCTTTTGGCAGCACGCGAGTTGCACTATGCTCCCCAAAAGGTTTCAGCAATAATGAACGTTTGTTGCGCTTTGCACAATATTTGTTTGCAATTTAAAGCTGACTTACACTCTTCAGAAGTTATACCACAAGATGTGCATTTGTTAGAAACTGTCAATATAGTTGAAACGGACAGTAATACGGCAAATATTTCTAGAAGTCTAAGAGATGAAATAAGAAATAGTTTAGTTTAGTGATAATAAATACATTTTTTATTATTATTTCCACAGCCGTTTCGTAGCTTATACAGTAATAAAATAATGATGGAGTATATCTTCATAAGGTTTTACAAAATAAATAAAAACTTAAAATCATTTCATCAGTCTTTTCAATTTCAAAGGAATTATATCCATATGAGAACTAAGAAAACAATGCATTTAAAAAAATACTTCAAGTAAATTCAAAATAACTTAGAATAAATTCATCACATTTCAATTTCAATGTAACTATATACATATATACATTAAACAAAAGTTCATAACTTCACTTATAATACACTAACATAAAAAATTCATTATTTTTGGAAAACTTAAAACTACAACTAATATTTTATCGCCTTGCTTTAATTTTTAAAAGTTTTACTTTTAGTTTTCGTTTAAGTTTTTCATTTTTTTTTTTAAACTCAAACTTTTCGCGTTCTAGTTGAAGTTTAGCTTCCTCTAGCTCTATATTTCTCTTGGCATATTTACTCAAGCTATTGAGAGCCTCACTTATTTCTTTTAATTTTTCTACCGAGTTCTCGTGGTATTGCACTTGGTTATCAATTTGCTGTTTTAATAAATTATCTCTGCCTGGAGGTACTGAGCGTGCTCGAGTAGGTATTACATTATTAGGAAGCGGATTTCGTAGTGTGTTGGGGCAAATATTTGGAAGCTGATTTTCTGCGTCATAGCTTGGGCCTTCGTGATAAGGCTCCAAATCAATTCGGCTACTGGGTAATGTATCGATAACATTGGCACCGAACCGCATTGTTTGTGCCTCACCATTTATGGAATCCTCTATGCTAAGTAAATCTACCACTTGTTCCTCCATTGCAGTGAGTGTGCAGAATCTCGAAGGCCCTCCTCCTGTTCCCGACATGTTCTCCTTATTCCTTCGCAGCTTCGCCTTGATATTTGTTTTATAATCCGCCCATATCTACAAAAGTTTAACTCGTCTTATATTAAATTAAATAGAAATATAGTAAATGGTTTACCTTTTTCCATTCAACGAAGTTATGAGTTGGAGATCCACATGAATTAAGCTCCACCTCTAACCTTTTCCAAAGGTTATTCGAAGTTTGCTTTGCAGCTAAACCCTTTATTTGTCCCTTTGCCAAATCACTATGCTCCTGCATAAAATTTATCATCAATTCAAATTGTCTGGGCTTCGTGTTAGGTTGTTTTACTCTAGCTTCCCTAAAAAATATTTTTTTATTTGAAAATAATATACTTTCTTTTATTATAATTGTAAGAACTTACATTTTTGTGGACTTCCGTGTGCTTGGCTGTTGTCGAATAGAAATTTCTAACGTTCGAGCATTTTGACATATGCTTTCGAAGCACAGAGTACCAAATTTTCGTTAAACAAAAGGGGATAAATTAAATCCGAATGGAACAGAGTGGAATTCGAACATCCAACGAATGCTACTCGAAAGATTTTTTCAGAGTACCAATCGTTCGAAAACGAACAAATTTATTTTCGAATCGAACTACAGAGTAAGCCCCCAGAAGTTGGTCATACACGTCATAATTGTCCTCGTCGTGCATCACCAGAGAATAACCGAAATGTGGCAGCTGCTATAGGCAATGATTGGATCCATGCAGTTCGTCAGCTAACTGAACGTCTGTCTTCAAATAACATGGTAGGTGTTGCCTTCTACAATAAAGAAAAGTGCACTGATGCTATTTCTCTTTTTGCTTTATTTGATACTGGTAGTCCGATTAGTTGTATAAAACGGTGGCTTGTGACCAAATCAGTAAAGCTCAGCAGTGAACAGATGTTAACACAATATCGTGGAATTGGTAATAAACAATTAAAAATATATGTCAGTTTGAAATGTAAATTTATATTTCGGGAGCATGTAGCCAATCTCAATTTGGGTATTTTGTCAAATTCAGATGCAGTAGTTCCAATTCTAGTTGGATGCGACCTTCATGTGGTGTGTCAGGTTAAGAAAATTAGTTATAAGCCAAATGAATTGTTGAACATTAAAATTCAGAATACATCGTATATTTCGGGAAATCTTTTCATTGCACTTCGCTTCTTTAACTTAAATAAAAGCCCACGAGTAAGGGAAATTCATATAAGATTGTGTTATAAGTACAACTACAAAATTCTCATGTATGTATGTATTTTGTTTTTGCTTTTACGACTTTTGAAAGCTCATACGCAAAAGCAAAAACAAAATACATGTAAGTGAATACAAAAAATCAAATCGGCTGATATAGTAACTACACCTTATATGAATTGGCCTTGCCCACGAGTTATTGATAAATTTACTCCAACTGGAAAACAAAACAATGTAAACAAAGAGATACATCTATCTAGAGATGGGGTAAAACCGACTAAGCGAGATGATTCAACTGATTGTAGAGTGGTTATTTTGTCTGTTAACTGAGGACTGAGGAATATAACGATAATGAATTGGATAATATAGATGTACGGTTATACATATAAGACGGATATAGATATCATTCGTGCTATAATTCTTGATAAATGCAAGATTGTCAATGGAGCGGGTGTCAATGGTACTCGATGAAGATTAAATTAGATATAGAGATACACCAGTGTACAGTAGTCCGAGAAGATTGTCTTTTAGAGAGAGAATTCGGGTCCAAAAAACAATATATGAACTGTTGGCTCAAGGAATCATAAGACAAAGTGAATCGCGTTATGACTCGGCCATAGTTTTGGCACGGCAAAAAAGATGGTTCTTTGAGAATGTGCGTAGATTATTGTGCTCTCAATAATATTACAATACGTGATCATCACCCTCTACCGCTTATTGAGGATTGGTTAGGGTACTTGGGTGGGAAACATTATTTTAGTGCTCTGGATTTGAATAACGGGTTTCATCACGTGCCCATGAGTGAGGAGTCAATACTCTTGACTTGAACTTGATTTGAAGTAACGAATGCGCCCCCATTTTCAGCGATTAAATAATAAGGTTTAAAAACCATTAACAGATTCGGGTAAAATTTATAAATGATATTAATGTGGCTACTAAAACTTGTGATGAACACTGTAATGGCACCCTGTGCATTTTCATTTTCAATATATGTATAATCACGCACATAGGCAACATTGTTATTTATCAACATTTGTCAACATCATATAAAATACGGCCACGAAATAAAGAAAGGAGAGAGTCGAAGCCAACAGCACCAACAGCCAACTACGAGAAAAGACAATTTGGAACCCCAACCCGACCCGACCACAAACACACATATAGTCAAATTCCTTTGCTTTGTAAAACAGTTTTAAAATACACAGATAAAATATAACGTTAAAATACATTGCAAAATATTACATCTTTCCAAATTAGCGGTTCTCCAAATCATTGTGATTGGCTGTTGGATATCGTTCGATGCTTTATAAACGGGCGCGAAAATTCTAAAAAGTAAAAACATATAATAAAGCGAGTTAAGATTAAGGGAGAATGTATAATCTGCGGAGCCATGATAGCGTGCAGCCTGATTCAGATGAGAATCCTGATGGAGCACAACATACGCAGTTATCCACAATATTAGCGAGTTTAAATGCGCTCACAAATGCGGTTGCGCAACTAAAAGCAGCAACTGAAGAAGCAACGTCCAACAAGCAGCACAGCCAAATCTCATCGAAGCAATGCCACTGAATTCGTCAATGTCCACACAAGAAGGACCTGTGCAAACAACCGCATTAGCAGCCAGCGAGTCAGTCACAAAATTGTGTGACCTGCCGACTTTTTCTGGAAATGCTGATGAATGGCCTCTATTCTTGGCGAATTTCAAGGACACAACACAGGCCTTTCGATATAGCAATCGTCAAAATTTAATGCGATTACATAAATGCCTAGTTGGTCGCGCTAAAGAGACAGTAGCTTCGATGCTGATATATCCAGACGATGTTCCAAATGCCATAGCCGAATTATTCAGACCTTTTAGTGAGAAGCCAAATTACAAAAATTCAACAGTTCCCAATTATCGGAGAAAATAAAGCGGAACAAATCATATCGTTTTCTACGAAGACAAGAAACATAGTCGCGTTTTTAACATCAGCTAAGTGCGAGCATCATCTTGCAAATACAACGCTTTTGGAGCAGCTAGTTACAAAATTACCACCAAGCAAACAATACGAGTTGACTCGTCATGCAGTTGATATAAAGCCATATGCAACAATCAAAGAATTTTCAACCTGGTTAAGCGATCTTGCTAGGGTGGTGTGCCTTATTCCACCGTCAGTCGTATCTACAGCCAGTGCCTCAACAGCTGCAGTCACGACGTATGATGCATGTGGCAAAGGAGCAGCAACCAGAACGTAGAGAAGGTGCTAAATGTTATATATGCGAAGGCGCTCATGCTATTGCAAATTGTCAAGCTTTCAAAGATATGAGCGTACATGACCGTTGGGAGAAAGTGAAACGTCATCAACTTTGCTTTTCGTGTTACATAAGGGACATAATACGTTGAATTGTCGTTTGAGGAGATCTTGCGGATTTGATGGTTGCCGCCGATACCATCATCGTAGCCTACACGAAAACTCGACTTCAAAGGAGAATACAGAGGTCGCTCACGCTAACATCGAATCTCAATCCGTACTCAACTGTAGAGATGCCAAAGTAAGAAACGGCCAATTCTTTAAATACATTCCAGTTACACTGTTTGGTCCGAATGGAAGTGAAGATGTTTTTGCCATGATAGATTAGGGGTCTGCCGTATCATTAATCGAAGATGGCGTAGCAAAACGTTTAGGTCTCAAAGGTCGGAGACAGCCACTAACCCTCCAATGGTATGGTCAGAATTGCACAACAGAAGAGTCATCCAGAGTGAATCTTGAAATAAGAGGTAAAAGTTCGCCATCAACCTACAGTATTCGCAACGTGTGCACTCTACGTAGCCTAGATCTACCAACACAATCATTTGCTAAAGCCGATCATGCCCACTTTGATGTTCTGCCATTAAGCGTTCCATCTTCAATCGTGCAAGGTAACAATGAAAGCCCAGTAGCCATAAAGACCAAACTTGGGTGGTTAGCTTATGGATACACCAGTTCACCATCACAAACATCAGTCGTACTGCACGTCCGAGAACGAAGAGGCCAAACGACAATAAACGAATTAGTAAGTGAGTATTTTGCTGCCGACAACTTTGGAGTTGGTGAATCCATGAAACAAATTGAATCCGAGGAAGATCAGTTGGCACACCAAATGTTAGAAATCAACACTCGGCGTGTGGGTAAGCGTTTTGAGAGCGGACTACTGTGGAGAAGCGTCCCGCCAATCCTGCCTAACAGTTACGACGTGGCTTACAAGCGTCTGTTGGGTATAGAACGAAAGATGAAAGCCGACTTCAGCTTTGCCACCAAATATAAAGAAGAAATTACCAAATATCTACGCAACGGTTATGCGAGAAAGCTGTCTGAAGATGAAGTACGTATAAATGCACAATTTAATTTTTATTTACCGCATTTTGCAATTCATAACCCACACAAGATGAGAGTGGTGTTCGATGCAGCCGCACAAGTAAATGGCACGTCCTTAAACTAAACGCTGCTTATAGGACCCGAGCATGCCAAGCCATTGCTAAATATATTATTCAAGTTTCGTCAAGGTGCAGTTGCTGTTGCAGCAGATATACGCGAGATGTTCTCACAGATACTCATAAGGGAGCGGGATCAACACGCCCAAAGATTTTTATGGCGTAATGGCAACGCTGATCAGCCAGTTGAGCACTACATAATGCAGTCAATGGTCTTTGGAGCCATATGTTCACCATGCATTGCGGAATTTGTAAAAAACAAGAACGCCGAAGATTTTCGTCAATAGTATCCACAAGCCGCCACAGCCATCGTCGAAAGCCACTACGTTGATGATTTTGTCGCCAGGTTTGAGAGTGAACAAGACGCTGAACGAGTTTGCCGAGAAGTCATGTACATTCATTCCGAAGGAGGTTTCCAACTGCGAGCATTTGTATCAAACATCAAACAGCTTCAAGATAAGCTAAATAGAGAGCCTACTAGATCACAATCTGTCAATCTAGAAAGCCGCACGAGCTATGAAAAAGTGTTGGGAATGCGTTGGAACACGGCAACCGACTCGTTTTGATTCCATCTTAATTTTCACCGAGTTTCGAAAGACGTTTTAGACGGAGTTCGTCCACCAACCAAACGTGAACTTCTCAGCACAGTTATGTCAGTATTTGACCCATTTGGTATAATCGCCGATTTTCTACTATTTGCTAAAATGTTGGTCAAAGACGTTTGGAGACATTCTATCGAGTGGGACGAGACGATTCCGAATAGTTTGCGTCATAAATGGTTTGCTTGGTGGAGTGAACTCAAGCATGTTAGCATGGTACAAGTCAAACGCTGGTATTCACCTCACCTTCAAAATCCAGTGCCCATACAGCTACATGTGGTAGTAGACGCCAGTGAGTCCGCATTTGCCGCTGCGCCCTACTTTCGCGTCGCCAGTGCCAAGAGTTGTAATGTCACCTTTGTGGCAGGAAAAACCAAAGGTGCACCACAGAAGCTACTATCAGTACCGAGGCTAGAATTGCAAGCAGCAGTTTTGGGCGTCCGTATCGCAAATTTGGTCCGCCAAGGACATAGTATTCAAGTTGAACAAACATTCTTTTGGTCGGATTCACAAACGTTGCTACATTGGGTCAACTCGAAGGAACGGAAATTTAAGCCATATGTTGGTCATCGCATCACAGAAATATTATCATCAACCAAGCCTCCACAATGGCGTTGGATTTCCACCGATGAAAATACAACAGACGTCGCTACTCGGCCAAAATGGCCACCCAAAATGGAAGCTCATAGTTTATGGTTCCGTGGCCCAGAGTTTTTGCAATTCCCGATGGAAGATTGGCCAGTCACACGTTGTCCAAATATGCCAGAACTGTTAGAAGAAGAGATTAAGCCTAATGTCCACATACAAGCCAAGGTAAACGAATGTTTATTAAATTTTAATCGTTATTCTTCATATTTAAAGATGAAACGAGTGCTGGCATGGGTCATGCGAGCCGCCGATAAATTTTTGAGATTACACAGCATCCACAAAAATCAGTATGAAGCCACTCTACATTCAGAGTTAACCGCCGCTGAACTTAACAAAGCAGAAAAGTACATAGTCAAAGCCATCCAGCGTGAAGTATACCCCGAAGAGGTCTCAGCCTTAAGCAATCATAAACCACTTCACAAACACAGCAGTATTCGTGCACTCATGCCGTATCTGGATAACGATCATATTATGCGAGTTCTGGGTCGTTTAGATGAAGCCATAATCTTGCCAGCAGAGTCCAGGAAGCCGATTTTGATGCCGTCCAAACACATCGTCTCCGAACTCATAATGCGCCAATACCACGAACAGCTACATCATCAGAACTTTTCAGTAATATTATACGAATCCCGCCAGAAATATTGGTTTACAAACACCAGGTTGTTATTGAAAACCGTGCAACGTACATGCCTGCGCAACTTTATTAATCGCCGAGGTACACCGATAAGAATCAGAAGCGATAATGGGACGAACTTTGTAGGCGCCCAGCGAGAACTACAAGAAGCAGATCGAATTTTGGATTTCGAGCGTATTTCCAACGAAGTCACCAGGCGAAATATCGATTGGAAGTTTAATTGCCCTGCCAATCCAAGTTCAGGAGGTTGCTGGGAGCGCCTCATACGCGTCATAAAGAGATTGCTGCAGAAGACACTTCACGAAGAAGCACCGAAAGAACATACACTGAGAAGCGTATGGATTGAGGCAGAAAATATACTGAATTCAAGACCACTAACCGAGGTGCCATTGTCATCAGAGGGAGACGACCCCATAACACCAAATCACTTTCTTATTGGAAGCCCAAACTCCACACAAACACCGCAACCAGTCGGCCAGAAGATTTGTCTCAAGAAACAATGGCGTATAGCGCAAAATCTGAAGGATCGCATTTGGAAGCAGTGGGTGCGACATTATTTGCCACAACTATTGCTGCGTAAGAAATGGCAAGATGAAACTGAGCCAATAGCGATCGATGATTTGGTTCTCGTTTGCGACGATCCTCAACCGAGAAGCCAATGAAAGAAAGGATGGACGAATTCGCCTCGTTGAGATCAAAACCGCTGGAGGGGTGCTGCGTCGGCCAGTGTCAAGGCTTGCCATCCTCCAAATAAAGGGTGAATCCCTACGTGATCCACGGTGGGGCGGGGTGTAATGGCACCCTGTGCATTTTCATTTTCAACATATAATCAAGCACATAGGCAACATTGTTATTTATCAACATTTGTCAACATCATATAAAATACGGCAACGAAATAAAGAAAGGAGAGAGTCGAAGCCAACAGCACCAACAGCCAACCACGAGAAAAGACAATTTGGAAACCCAACCCGACCCGACCACAAACACACATATAGTCAAATTCCTTTGCTTTGTAAAACAGTTTTAAAATACACAGATAAAATATAACGTTAAAATACATTGCAAAATATTACAAACACATGGAAATTTTGACAGAAGTATTAGCAGCCCTTAGGCTGTTGAAGTTTAATCTGCGTAAGTGTCGGTTTGCATATGAGGAGATGAAGTACAGCATAAGTCCAAATGAAATTAGAGTCCAATAGAAATCCAATAGGCAATAAGAAAATATCCTAAAAATACGAAGCTGAAGCAATGCGTGGGTTTATTTTCTTACTTTAGGCCCTTTGTTCGCGATTTTTCCCGAATTGCATCTGTGAAGGTATCGAATGATTAAAACAACAGTTTGTTTAATTAACAATATAACCGAGTTTGATCCTTTTTGATATTTTAAAATAAGAATGCGAACCGAATTAATTGTGCGTCTGGTTCGTTCGCCTTGCTATTCGATACTTCCCAGCTAGCCTCTCTTCGCTTGCAACCTGTTGCTCGAAAGTAGGCTTGCCATCTATCGTTTATGAATTAGGCTTGCCATCTATAGTTGACAGCTCGGCCACTCCTGATTGATCGTCTCTCCTGGACGATTTTTCGTTAACATCTTCGTCGATAGTGTTATGTTCCCCATGATCTGGTTTCTCGTCTTCATAGCCTTCATCTACAAGACTATGACTTACCCATGGTTTCATGTTGTCGTTCGTAAGTACCCCTGCATAACGTTTTCGCTGTTTTGGTACATCTGGTAGATCCTCTACCACGTAGCGGTCGTTGGGTAAAACCTTTGTGATGATATATGGTCCTTTGTAGGATGGTTGTAGATTGTGATATGTACCAGTGAATGAAGGTGCATGGTCGATCACCAACAGATCTCCTTCATTGTACTGTCTGGGTGTTTGATGCTTTGCATCAAACCTCTGCTTCCATTTAGCCCTCTCTGCATTTATGCCTTCGGCTGCCTTCTTCATTCGGAAGCCTTCGTGTTGAACCGTGCTCTCTTCATCATCATTTTGCACAGCTTGAATCAAACGATTTGCTGTTATGGCGCGTAATTTAAAGTTGAATACTAAACTATTTGGGCTCTGCCTAGTCGTTGCATTGGTTTGAGAGTTTATACACCATTGAAGTTGCGGTAATGCCTCGTCCCAATCTTTATCGTTTTTGATGCTGAATTTAAGTGATGCCAAAACTGTCTTATTGACACGCTCGGCCTGACCATTGGCACAGGGGGTGCGCACTGCCACTTGAACATGTCGTATCTCGTGTCGTTGAACGAAGTTCTGGAACTCCTTCGAGGTGAAGGCCGTACAACTGTCGGAAATTATTTGCCTTGGTCTTCCATAGACTGTAACAAATTCTCGTAGTGTCGTAAGCACTGGTGTCGTTTTCGTGTTGCGTAAAGGTCGTAATACTACATACTTGGTAAACGCACATACAATTACCAGTATATAACAGTTACCTCGTTTGCATCGTACGAATGGCCCTAGGTGGTCTATATTCACACACCTGAAGGGTATCGGTATAACTTCGCTTATGTACATACGATATCGCTGCAAAGTTTCAACTATTGCTAGAACTTCTAACTCGTGACTAGCGTAGTTACGCTCTGCGTCATTGCACTGCCTGCTAAAGTAAAATACAGGTATCCATTCGTTAGCGCTGTCATTCTGCATTAGGATATCTCATTGCACAAGGGAGCTCGCATCCGTGTGCACCTCGTGTGGTTTCGATGCATCGTACATCGTTAGAACTGGTTTCGTAATTATAATTGATTTCAATTTTTCAAAAGCGTCGCTCTGTTCATTATTCCAGATAAATTCTGTGTTCTTTTTCAACAGTGTCGTTAATGGTCGTGTTAAAATGCTATATTCCTTGACAAATTTCCGGAAATAGCCGGTTACTCCCAAAAATTGCCGTACTGCTTTTATTGTTGTTGGTCTCGGAAAATCTTCGATTACCTTCGTTTTGTTTTCTCCAGGGCGTCGGAATTTATGTCATGACCTAGAAACTGCACCTGTTCGGCCAAAAATGTACTCTTCGAGGGTCTAAGCGTCAGACCTTTTGCGTTTACAGCTTCAAGAAACTCTTGAAGTACGTCGACACCTTCGTCAACTGACTTCGTAGCGATGATGGCCTTATCCGCGTAATTACAACAACCTCCTGGAAAACCATTGGAGCGTTGACTAGACCAAATGGCATCACGTTATGCACAAACAGCCCTTCGTGCGTTAAAAATGCCGTATACTTTTTTGAGTCTTCGTTCATTGGAATTTGATAGTAACCAGATGTCATATCTAGCGTCGTAAAATATTTATTTCCAGCTAAACGTGAAAACTGTTCCTCCACGATCGGCATAACGTAGTTCTTCTTAACTGTGACCTCGTTCAATGCTCGAAAGTCGATGCACATTCGGCTCTCACCGTTGGATTTTTTTACCAAAAGCACTGAAGCGGCGTGTGGAGAGTCACTTGGGCGGATGATATCGTTGTCCAGCAATTCCTTTAAAATGTTCGATAATGTTGGACGTTGTGAAAATGGAACCTGGTCTTTGCATCTACCAATTTGACTAATCTCTTCTGCAAAACATTGTTTAAACATTAATAAAAGATTCATTGTCTTGCATTTGTCTCCTTCCGATAAGCAGCTAGATATATTAAAATTCCCTCTCTGGTCATCTTCCAGACGTAGTACTCCGTTATCAATCACCATTTGATACCCTTTGTTTTGTAGAACGGCGCGGCCCAATAAAATATCATAGGGTAGCAACCTGTCAGAGACTATATACAATGTCGCCTCGCGTTGAACGTTATCAATTGTCACCTTGACGTTGACTTGTTTCGTGACCAGAACCTTGGAACCGCCGAATCCAGTAAAACATCTACTAGCTTCAGACGCGCACCCAGGGGAGGGGGGTTATCAATTGTCACCTTGACGTTGACTTGTTTCGTGACCAGAACCTTGGAACCGCCGAATCCAGTAAAACATCTACTAGCTTCAGGCGCGCACCCAGGGGAGGGGGGTTTGGGGGTTAAACGCCGCCCCCCCCCAACCCCCCAAATTTGATCATAAAACTCTTCGAAATTATCTGAGTAAAAGCAATTTTAATAATACGTATATATTTTGCTATGTCATGTTTTCTAATTGCCAGTTGTCAGGCAAAAAAAAAACAGCAATAAGGACATTAAAAAGAGTTTTGCGTTTTGTTATCATAATAACACAGCACGCCAACGCCAAAGCGACGCAAAAGTCCAATGTGAACCGGCCTTTATTCTTTTCTAAACATAAATATACATATGTGTGTGGCAATGCGGTTATTAATTGACAACTCATTTTACGCATTTTCCGAGAACCGTTATAGTAACGTGAATATAACTTCATAAGTAAAGAATAATTTATATTGCTCAGTCGATAGGTTTTGTGAAAAATGTGTGAAAATACAATTACAAAATATTTCCAAAGGAATTGCTTAAAACGCGCAAGTGATTTTTCCGGAGGTAACTGTGATGAAAATGGTAGTGCTCCTAAAATTCGCGAAGCACCTCAAATACGTAATTCTGTAAGCTCTTTTGCTTTGTTTTGTTTGGTTTTTTATCTAATAATGTGTCGCTTGCAGGAGTTTGCAAATGATGTTGCTAACTTTTGTAAAATTCGTAGTGAGAAAGAAAGATATGAAATTCTAACGAACGCGTGGATGCCCGACACAACTTATAGTTTTCCATCATCTGGAGGTCGAAACTTAAAGTTTAATTATTCTTGGTTAAACTCTTTTTCTTGGTTGTTGTATTCATCAATTCAAGATGGAGCGTACTGTAGCTTTTGGTTGGGAAACTGTTGGAAATGGAAGTCATCAAAAAGCCGATGCTTTCGTGCAAGCCCCTTTTCGAAAATGGAAAAATGCAATTGATAAATTCAAACAACATCAGCTAAGGGATTACCATAAAAGCGCTGTAGAAAAAGCAGCAAATTTCAAGTTAAGTTTTCAAAACAAAAAGGATGATGTGATAAGTGAAATCGATAAAGGACGCAAAAAGCTACAACTTGAAAATAGGGAGAAATTGGCTTCAATAATACGTGTAGTATTAGTTTGTGGGAGGCAAGGACTTGCATTAAGAGGTCATCGGGATCAGGGAAGGCTTTCATTAGGAATGCCTGTTGAAAATGATGGCAACTTCAGGGCTTTACTACGTTTAGCTATTGATAGTGGAGACAACACGCTCAAAAAGCATATTGAAACTGCATCAAGCAATGCTACCTATGTATATAAGCTGGCGTATTCAAAATGAAATTATTGAAATAGCAGGTGAATTGATACAACAAAAACTTATTAGTCGTATAAATAAATCGAAATGCTTTTCAATAATTGCTGACGAAACAACAGATGTGGGTGGAATTGAGCAACTTTCAATTTGTATACGATATGTGGATCATTTTGAAAATGAGCAGAAGCTGAGAGAAGACTTTTTATGCTTCGTTCCTGTTAATGATACTACTGGTAGCGGGTTAGCTACGGTCCTTATCGAAAAATTAAAAGAACTTAAAATTAATCTGACGTATCTAAGAGGCCAAGGTGTGTTCGTATGCTTTATTTGAAGGAATTTATTTTTATTGTTTTTTACTTTCCTTAAAAGGTTACGATGGTGCGCGCTCTATGAGTGAACATTTCAAGGGATGTTCTGCAGTAGTTCAAAAGTTATATCCGGAAGCTGTTTATGTACATTGCGCTAATCATAGCTTAAATTTAGCCATCGCAAGCTCTTGCAATATAACCGCTATTAGGAACTGCATTAGTTCAATCAAGGAGGTTTGTTAATCTTTTTCGAATGTCCCCCAAAGCCGGAGCAGTTCTCAAAAATATAATTCTAAAATCATGTCCCAATTCAAAGCAATTTCGTCTTCTTAAATTTTGTGAAACGCGTTGGATAGAACACTTGAATTCCCTTTCATTATTTTTTGATATATTTAACTTGATTTGCGTGGCCCTGGAAGAGCTTGATAATGAGAACTTGCGATGTGACGTATCCAAACCACATGCTTTGTTGGCAGCAATTCGTTCACCCCAATTTATTATTGCTTTGGCAGTGCTAAACCCCATTTTCTCTTTATCCAAAAATTTAAGCCAATTTTTGCAACAAGTAGATTGCGATTTGAGCAGCTGCATTGATTTTGCAAATAACTTACATACTGAAGTAAGGGGCATGCGCGAGGATTCCGTGCAATCGTTTAGACACATTTATGAAAATGTGAAAGAAATTGCTTTGGAAGTGGAATTAGAAATTAAAACTCCGCGTTTGGTTAGAAGGCAACCCCATAGAGATAACTACGAATGCGAACCCGAAGAATACTTCCGACGGTCGGTTTATATACCGTTTCTGGATCATTTTCTGGAACAACTTCAATCGCGATTTTTGAAGCATCGCAGGTTGCTCTCAAAAATTGAAAGTATTTTGCCAAATAAATGCATAAATCTGAATGACGAACAAATACAGGAGACAGTTAGAGTTTTAGAATCACAATGGCCAAATGATATTGCAGGTTTCGTTGAAGATTTCGTAGCTGAGTTCAAAATATGGAGGAGGTATGATAAATATTATCTTCTTTATTAAAACCATCCGCGATTATGTGCAACCAGTGTAGCACAATTATTCCATACTATACTCTAATTCATATAAAACCCACTCATAATTAGCAAGTTTTAACCATGTAATAATTTCGATATATGAGACAAATATTTGAATTATGGTTAAAACATGTCAATTCTGAGTCGGTTATACATAGATATGTGTATATAAAATGCATTATTTTGGCATACACATAAAAAATAGGCCTATATGAAGAATTGCTACGCTTTGTTTTCATATTCACCTAATCACTCGGTTATATAAATTTTAAAACCGCTAGTTTATACAAATAGTATAGTATGGAATCATCGTATCTCCCCTTTTCTGATTCGCCATTATATTTACCATATGCTGAATATTTCAATTATTTTTAAATATATTTTCAGGCACTGTTTGAATCAGACTAGTCAGCCTAAAACATTTATAGAATCCATGAATTGTTGTGATGCAAATATATTTACATCAATAAACCGATTCTTGCAGATTGGTGCAACGTTGCCAGTGTCTGTAGCTTCAAGCGAACGCTCATTTTCATCGCTTCGAAGATTGAAAACATACTTAAGAAGTAAAACCGGAGGAGAGAGACTTAATGGTCTAGCACTACTCAACGTTCACAGGGATAAAGAAAAGAAAATTGAGGAAATTTTAGATTCAATGGCAAAGAATAAAAAAAGATTGAGCATTATTCTGTAACTAAATAAATAAAAAAAAACTGTTAAGTCAAAACCCCCAAAGCGTTGTGTATTGACGGAAAGCCCGCCATAAATGCGTGCACAAATTGTGACCAGGATCTGAAAACAGGTTGCGCATCCAGCCAACGTTTGGCCATGCCTTTCATTTTGTGCTAAACTGCGATCAAACCCATATCTTCCTTCCAGCCATAGCATTGTTGTAGTTGCTGCGTTCAATTAATAAACTGCATTGCTGACGTTGAGCCTTTTAGTGGGTCGAATTCAGGCATTACACCTATCATATCTTGAATTTTCATCATTGGACGTGATACTGCTCGTAGATCATCCGTAGATTCCCAGGTCGCTACGCTTAAACCCGGTCTATCACCATCATTATTGCCTGTCGTTTGTTGCCTTTCTTCGTTGCCTGATATCAGTTCTGAGCTACGATTCATTGTACCAATGGCTGACGTTAAAATTACCATCGCCTCTCTCAAACTATTCAGTTGCATTCGTAAATCGTTTGTAGATCCCCCACTATCGTCTTCAAGCTCCATCGGATCAATTTCATCAGCGCCCAAAACTTCTTGCAGTTAAGCTACCTTAACTATTTTGGTACCCGTCGTTGGTAAATCGTTAGCCCTCAATAGCGTATTCAGCTGAATAACCTTTAATGTACATATTTAGCTTTATTATGTTTGTGGAAAAAAATATTTTATTAGTAGAAAAATAATGATTATAATTTTATTTCACCGTCCTCTTATTTAGAGTCTGTACTGCGATTTGTCTCCCTATATTTCGACGTCTTTCTCTTGCTGTACGTTGCTTGCTACTCCTTCAACTTCTGTTTTATACTCCAATTCAAAATTCTGCTCGCACACCAACCAACTAGCGTATCTATTCGTTTTCAAATTAAACGTTGATTCGTAGAAACAGAGAAGTTGAAATAGCGTCTCTCTGTAGCTGCGCAGTGGAGTCTATTGTATGCTGCGCTGTCACCTCAGTTTGTAGCACACTGGCGCCTTCGTTGATCGTTGACTTACGATTTGTCTTTGCATATAAGTATTTATGTATGTATGTATATGCAAAAACGTTGTACGTTGACACTCACGACGTTGCCGCTTCGCTGTTGCACTCTTTTTACAAATTCTTATTGAACTCTTCAACAAATACAAATGTTTTTCAAATGAAACGTTTGTGTATGTATACTCGTACACCACTCTTGTTGATTTCACCGTAGCTTGCGCTCTGCTTTGCAATTCCTTGTAATTGCTCAGTCTTTCCTAAGAAGACGATGGCTTTTCGTTGTGGGTTCGTTTTGCAGCACTTATACTTGGCTGCGCCGATATATATCTTCCCTTTCCAATGACGATGCGCCGTTTTGCTATAACGTGCACGTTTGCGCTGCCGTTGATCGTGAAGATTCTCGTCGTTGGTGTATGTACATATGTATGTATGTATGTACACTTGTACACCCACCCTCACTGCGTTGACTTTTTTCCTTTCTTGTAGACGTATGGATCATAAATCCACCTTCTGATATGTGAAGGTATCGAATGATTAAAACAACAGTTTGCTTAATTAACAATATAACCGAGTTTGATTTTATTTGATATTTTAAAATAAGAATGGGAACCGAATTAATTGTGCGTCTGGTTCGTTCGCCTTGCTATTCGATACTTCCCAGCTAGCCTCTCTTCGCTTGCAACCTGCTGCTCGGAAGTAGGCTTGCCATCTATCGTTTATGAATTAGGCTTGCCATCTATAGTTGACACATCTAAAAGCTTGAATCGACGGTTGAGTGTATGTGTAGTTTTAATATTGAGAGATCAGACGGAGCCACCCGTGTTGTGTTTGTTTGACCCACAGCGTGAAACGGAACTACATACAGATGCAAGCTCTCAAGGGTATGGTGCAGTACTAGTACAAAAATAGGATGACCACAAATTTCATCCAGTTGCGTATTTGTCGAAAACTACTACTGACGCAAAGTCTAGATATATAGTTTTGAGTTAGAAACGCTTGCTATGTAAATGTATTGGAACGATTTCGTACATTTTTAGACGGAATCCCGTTTATACTTGTTGCCGATTGCAACTTGTTGGTACTGGCAATAGAGAAGGAAATTTTGAAACCTGGGTTTTCAAACTTTGATTTCATTGTAAAACACAGGGGAGGGGATCAGGTGTGTCATGTAGACGCTCTAAGTAGGGTGGGGGTAATTTGTTCTACAATGGGAAATTAGGTTGATCGGAATTTTGCTCAATCGCGTGACAAAAATATTTGCCAGTTAAGAGAAAGGCTAGAATATTGAGAAATGCAGGGGTATGAGCTCGGTAATGGTTTAACATTTCACATTAGTGGACGGTATCGGCAATTGTATGTTCCAGCGGAATTGAAAGGAAGCGTAATGTGAACATGAGAACTATGACCATCAAGAAATAGATAAGTGGGCAAATGAAATTCAAAGCAAAAACTGAACAAATTTATCCGCAATCGCTTGTAGTGTATATATTATTCTAGGTTGCCTAACAGCAAGGCACGATATCTCTATAGCATTCCAAAGAACATGAAGCCATTTGATACACTACAAATTGATCACTTCAGAGAACTTTAATCTGTGGATTTGAAACATACGCTTTTTCTTGTAGTAGTGAACGCGTTTCCTAAATTTGTAAAGTTGTATGCAGTTAATACTAGCTCGAAAGAAACTATATGTGTGCCTAAGAGGTACTTTGTAGATTATAGTCGTCCTCGAAGGGCCATAAGTGATCGGGGAATAGCTTTTACTTCCAATAAGTTTGAGAACTTTTGTAAACAGTGCAATGTTAGCCATATTTTGAAGGCAGTAGCTTCGCCTCAATCGAACAGCCAGGCCGAACAGGATAATTGGATGCTAAAGGCTGTTTTGTCAAAAGCTACTGACCCAATATGTCACTCCGATTGGAAAAGCAAATTATCTTTAGTAGAGTTTGGTATAAATAATATTGTACACTTTTCCACTAAACAGACTACCAGTCAATTGTTGTTTGGAGTTGAGCAAAAAGGAGAGCAAATTGATGAATTAACCAAATACCTGCATGACGTTTACTCCAAACCCATTGATAGCGTTGGTGATATGAGGAATGAGGCTGATATTGCAATTCAAAACACTCAGGTGCATAATCAGACGAATTTTGAATGAAAGTAGGCCACCAAAAGAGTTTCAGGTAGACGACTTAGTAGTGATAAGAAATGAAGACACTACCATTGGTAAAAATAAGAAACTAATTCCTAAGTACAAGGGTCCATGTGTAGTACGTAAACAATAAGGTTTTGGCAGATATGTAGTTACAAATGTTGAAAATTGTCAAGTCACTCATATGCGCTATAATAATATTATTGATTCAAGCCGAATGAAGAAATGGTTGGAGACAGGTTCGGATATAGTTTTGTGTAATAAATCCATACTGTCGATTAAAAAATCGAAATTTATTTATTTATTTAATACAGTCTACAGAACTTAATTCTTACAGACTAATTAAGACTAATTAAACTAGTTAATTGAATAGCAAAAACAAATTCGTTTTAAACTTATTTATATCTAAAGCAAAGTCAATATTTCTAGAAAAGGGAAGGTAACTATGCCACGGTAACTTGTACAAAGCAAACTTTGTAAAAATTTTTTGAACGCGTTCTATTCTTTGCGAATGTATGTCGTAATAGGGACTCCATATCAGAGAGCAATATTCGAGGCGACTCCTGACTAGTGAAATATAGAGTTATTTCAAAGTAAATGGATCTTTAAACTCTCTAGTGTTCCTTCTGATAAACCCTAACATTGCAAAAGATTTAGACACGATATAGTCGATGTGTTTCGAAAATGTAAGTTTTGAGTCAAAGATAACACCCAAATCTTTCATTTCGTCTACACCTAGATATCTTGCAGCTATTTAACTCGTTTCCATATATAATGTTATTCATAGTCTTTCTAGAAAATGTAATAACGTAGCACTTATTTATATTCAGATGTAACCGATTTAATGTACACCATTTTACAAGTGCATCGAGATCTTGTTGCATTTTGTCTGAGTAGTTCCGTACAATAGAGAAAAGCTTCACATCATCAGCGAACAGTAGACAGTTAGTGAACTTAAAGCATTCCGGCAAGTCGATAATGAATAACAAGAACAGGAGTGGCCCACAATGAGTACCCTGCGGTATACCTGAGATTGCGTCGACAATATCACTTGATGTTGTACATCCAATTTTGACAAGGAGTTTCCTACTGGTTAGAAAGCTTGCAAAGAAATCAAGCAGATTGCCGCCATCGCCATGACACTCCAACTTCTTCAAAAGTACAAAGTTGTTGACTTTATCGAATGCTTTGGAGAAGTCTGTATAGATAACGTCGAGTTGCGTTCGGCTTTCAAAAGCGTTAATTACGTGATTAGCTAACAAGGCTAAGTTCGTACAGGTTGACCTTCCCGGAAAAAAACCCATGCTGATATTGAGATATAACACTATTTACATGATCGAATAGCTTAACCTGAATTATATGGTCAAACATCTTAGCCAAAGTGCACTGCTTAACTATAGGTCTGTAGTTACATATGTCATTACGGTCACCAGATTTGAAAACTGGGACGATAGTGCATAGCTTCCATTGACTTAAAAAGATTCCTTTGTTCAAACAATCCTGAAAAAGTAGGGCAATAGGAAAAACTATGGAGTTGGAGCAATTTTTAAAAAATAAAGGTGAGAATCCTTCAGAGTCCGACCTTGGGCTAGAATTCAATGAAGAAATTGCCAACATAACATCTTCATTTGACACAGAGAAAGAAGTAATAGTAGGCAAATGTGTGGGTATGAACGTAGAAAGTGGAGAAGTAGCTTGGGTCTCGTAGACTTTCTGGAAAAATTTAGCAAATAAATTACAGGAGTCCAATGTATTCTCGGAGATTACGCCATTATACTGCAAGCTGGTGGGGAAACCATTTGTTTTCCTTCTGGAGTCGATAAAGTGCCAGAAACTCGATGGATTGGATTTTAGATTAGGTTCGACATTATACATATAATGTCTAAATAAAAAGCTATGGAGACAATCGAAGTCCTTTCTTAAACGGGAGAAATTTAGACGATCAGTCTCAGAATTACTTCTCTTAAATTTCTTTAAGGCCTTATTTTTCATGTTTTTTAAATTACTGAGTTTAAAGTTAAACCAAGGTGGTTTATTACGGGTCATGGGTCTTTTCAATGGAACACAATGAGAGATAGCCAAATTAAAGTTTTCGCGGAAAATCTCATATGAAACAGTTGGACAATTCGAGTTACTTAAAAACGCCCAATCAATAGAGTTTAAATAGTTATTTATCGCCACGTAGTCCGCCTTAGAGTAGTCACGCTCAGCTAAAAAATTGGATTCTACATTTTCAAAATTGTAAAATTTAATGGCAATAAAGATCGCCTTGTGATGAAAGCTATTACTCAAAATTGGGCGTAAGCATTCCTCACAAGATAGGTTTAAATCGTTAGAAGCAAACACCAAATCCAGTATTCTACCATTATCATTTAAAATTGCATTATGTTGATTTAAATCAAGATATGTTGGCTAAGTTGAAATCACCAAGGAAAACTATTTCATCTGAGTCTTTGGCAACATTGGTGATGTGAACCAGATTGTCTAAATGTTTTTGATAAATTTCAGTATTACTACTTGGAGGAATATATGAAAGTACTAATATTAGTGATTTATTGCATGAAAACTTAATTCTAACGCAAATTCGATCGAGAAAATGATTACATAGATCAAGTATGATTGAATTGCTGCATAAATCCGCCCTTACAGCAAGCAGTACACCACCGCCTTTTTCGTGGCCTGTAGCAGCAGAACTACGATCTTTGCGGTAAATATTATAGTTGCTATCAAAGAATTCACTAGAGGAAATGTTGCTGTTGAACCATGTCTCAGTTATGGCTAAGAAATCATATTCATGCAATGATATGCGGCGATAAAATTGAGATGATTTTGTTCGCATTCCGCGTACATTTTGGAAATATAGCGAATATTTCGATTCTGAAGTATTACTAAGATGAGGAGGTCTAAACGTTAGGTGACCAGCGGTGCGCCCCCTTCCTTTTGAAAAAATTTAAACGGCCGCACTGTCACATTAACTGGCCGTATATTAGAGTTGAACAGCTTACTGTAATGCATAGAAGAGACTCCAAGTTTAAAATTTACTCTTCTTAAAGAGTCCATACACATATATTTCTTAACAAGTTTGTAGCAAGAGAAGGCTGCTGATGGGATGGATGAATGTTTAGATACATAATTTATAATATTCTCCGCAGATACTGAAGGCTTAAATGATGATAAATGTACCCACTTCATGGGAGAATCAACTGCTAATTCAGCACTCGGGTTACATCCAATAGTATTTTTACGTGGTTTTACTTTCGGCCGCGCGCCTACGTTATTATTATTAATATTGTGAGAATTAGCAGCGGCAGCATACGTGAGCATGATTTCTTCTACTCCGCTCTCAGCATTATTGTGAGTCACAATGGGAGCAGCACACGAAAGAGTGGAGTTATCCGTTTGCTCTACAGCATTGTTACTGTAGATAGAATGCGTATCAGCAGTAGCAGCACACAAATGAGCGTCATCGAAGTTAGTAGCTTGCATTGAGACTTTATCAGACGTCACAGCTACATCAGATGTTGATAACGAAGTCGAAGAGTCTTTATGCGATGGGTTAGTAATCTTGTTTTTGTTTTTGTCAGAAGAGACAGTCCCAACAGCAACCACAGTCGGCTTAGCAGCATTTGGAGCAGCAGCAGGTATGCTCTGCTTGTTGTTTTTTGCTGGCTTACTTTTTGGGACGCACTTACAACTGTAAGCAGTACTGTAAGCAGTACACCACCGCCTTTTTCGTGGCCTGTAGCAGCAGAACTACGATCTTTGCGGTAAATATTATAGTTGCTATCAAAGAATTCACTAGAGGAAATGTTGCTGTTGAACCATGTCTCAGTTATGGCTAAGAAATCATATTCATGCAATGATATGCGGCGATAAAATTGAGATGATTTTGTTCGCATTCCGCTTACATTTTGGAAATATAGCGAATATTTCGATTCTGAAGTATTACTAAGATGAGGAGGTCTAAACGTTAGGTGACCAGCGGTGCGCCCCCTTCCTTTTGAAAAAATTTAAACGGCCGCACTGTCACATTAACTGGCCATATATTAGAGTTGAACAGCTTACTGTAATGCATAGAAGAGACTCCAAGTTTAAAATTTACTCTTCTTAAAGAGTCCATACACATATATTTCTTAACAAGTTTGTAGCAAGAGAAGGCTGCTGATGGGATGGATGAATGTTTAGATACATAATTTATAATATTCTCCGCAGATACTGAAGGCTTAAATGATGATAAATGTACCCACTTCATGGGAGAATCAACTGCTAATTCAGCACTCGGGTTACATCCAATAGTATTTTTACGTGGTTTTACTTTCGGCCGCGCGCCTACGTTATTATTATTAATATTGTGAGAATTAGCAGCGGCAGCATACGTGAGCATGATTTCTTCTACTCCGCTCTCAGCATTATTGTGAGTCACAATGGGAGCAGCACACGAAAGAGTGGAGTTATCCGTTTGCTCTACAGCATTGTTACTGTAGATAGAATGCGTATCAGCAGTAGCAGCACACAAATGAGCGTCATCGAAGTTAGTAGCTTGCATTGAGACTTTATCAGACGTCACAGCTACATCAGATGTTGATAACGAAGTCGAAGAGTCTTTATGCGATGGGTTAGTAATCTTGTTTTTGTTTTTGTCAGAAGAGACAGTCCCAACAGCAACCACAGTCGGCTTAGCAGCATTTGGAGCAGCAGCAGGTATGCTCTGCTTGTTGTTTTTTGCTGGCTTACTTTTTGGGACGCACTTACAACTGTAAGCACTACGGCGAAGTTCTTTGACCTCAGCTGTGAGTGAGCCAAGAGTAACGACAACCTCTTCAGCATTCAGTTTGCGCAGGGTTATAAGCTCAGAGTGCAGTGTTACTATTTTTTCTAACAACAGATTTTTGTCAACTTGAAGGGCGTGTATCACTTCGACCGCGCGCGTTTGATCGGCTCGCATTGTCTTGAGTTCGGAAATAATAGTAGACAAAGACGATTTTAGCTCAATTTCATTATTGATATCACTCCGCGGCTTAGGTATCAACTTTTGCATATTTTGTTGATTTATAGCATTAGCATTAATACTCATCTGAGCTTGAGTCACTTTATCAGTTTGTTTAGTGTTTATCTCAAACGGAAGCAGACAAAGGTGGCGAGCGAATAGAAGCACGACGCTCAGCCGAACAAACTTTACAGAAAAAAGGCCTAGCAGCGGCTTGCAAAAAATCTAGATCTGCTGGTAAAATGCCAACGCAGTCAATATGGAAAGACTCACTGCACTTCGCACAATCGATCTTCGGTTGAGACCGGTCAACTTTCTGCCCACAACAACACGGCATATTTATTTCACATTTAATATTGAAATTTGTGAGTTAGTTTCCGATTTATTTTATGCACTTATTTCACCAGAAAATCAATACTGCAAACCAAAGAGTCATTGTCTCTAAATTCTTAGTAGTACAATATTAGTTTATTTAGCATTAGTTTATTTAGTGTAAAATCAAATAAAAAGGCGGAGCGAAAGGAAACACGTCCGAACTGCACGACTTGTAGACGATGTTGGCTTAGAAGGCAACACAGATATCCCATATAACCAAATGTCAATTGATTATTGTACCAATTACGAGTATTTAGAGGAAGAGAATGAAAATGATAACAGACAGAGTGGACATATATCAAGTGATGATTGTACTGACTATGAATACATATAAGTAGAGTAAGCTGAATAATTGTATACCTCAGTCGAGAAAAGATTATATACTAAAATTTGAATTGTTCTCATTAACTTGCTTGCCACATCGTCTCTTATATTTGTCGCAGCAGTTTGAAATTGGCTAATATTTAGGTCAGATTTGGATTTTGAAATCGGCATATATTATGAAAAGCACATCACACGTTAAACAACATTCTACATTTGAAGCGACTTTTATGTACTTAAATTACCTTTCAACGAAGTTCCATTCTTTTGCGTCCTGCAGATTAAATGTATGCCTCGCGGAGCCAGCCACTGGATCTCGATAAGGAGTAAGCAAAAATGTTTCAAATCTATAGCCGGAATCCCCGCCTTTAAAATTTGATAATGGATACCGTTTTATGCTGGTCAAGCTAAAACCGAAGGAACCATGACTTAATCATGGGTGACATGCATCCACAGCATTTATAAACATTCTATAGTCACATATCTGTGAATGTGTCGACATATTGCTATAGGCACAAATAATATTAGCCATTATTTAACTTATTATCATCGCGTTAGCGCTAAAGCAACCTTTTCTGTTTAAATACAAATGTGGATTATCGCAAGATTTTAACAACTTGACGTGGGTTCCGTCGATGCAGCCAATCACTCCTGGAATGCCAAAATTATTGTAGAAGTATAAATTAGACTGACGATCTTCAAAGCTGCAAATAGAGATCGTAAGTTTGTGGTGGTGAGATAGCTTTATACACGCATTTACACTGTCTCCGGGAGATCCAAAGGATTTGAGTGATCTCGCATAATACGTCGCACAATTCATTCATTATTTTTCCAGTTATTTTGATTAATTAGTTAGGTAGGTAAGGATCACTTATCAAACAGTGCAGTACGTCTTATCGAAGAAGACATCCACCGCAGGGACACTACCTTAGAATGTCAAGGAATAGATGTCCGGTCAGGCGATGTTGAGCTCGAAATATTCAACGTTTGTATACCCCCTGTCGCCTGCTGCCCGGCAGGATATCACCCGCTTGCATCAGACCGCCTACTCATAATCATTACAATTGATAGACCCGCCGACTTTGTCGTAGGGGAAATGAATTGGCTAAGCAGATAGACAATTCGACATCTGCACAATGAATGACACCGCCCCCACCAGGATTATGGCTACAATAGCTAGCGCTTACCTAACAAAAGCGACCTATGCGATTGCTTGCATTAGACCACCTACCCATAATCATCTCGATTGACAGGCCTGCTGACTTTGTCTTCGCGGATTAGGTCGGGTTCGCGGAGTTCACTGAAAATGCCTTCAGGGCTCTTCCTACACTCACCGACGGGCGCAACGACGAGCAGAATTTCCGCAAAGTGATTGCGTTAGCAAATGAGCGTGACCGCCTTCGCCACTCCGATCCCCGTAATCCCTATATTAGGGATTTCAACGTAGCGATTCTTAGTTTCCTTTAACTATTCAACTAGCAAATAATTAATGTGCCTTATCTATACTGTAGTATTTCGTTGCAAGTGTACCTACTTTTTTGCTCTTTAGATATGCAAGAAAATTTCGCATTGGTAAATTTAACTTTATTTGGCTGCGCGCTCTTGGGCTTGTTGGTCTCGCATGCGGCAAACTGCTTGTACGCGCATAACCCTGGTTAGCATGCACACCCAGACTGGATTCACGACGCCTACGGCGCTTGCCTTTTGCAGTCACTTATTTCCTTGATTAGTATTGGTGTGACTCCTGGACGTGGTATATTTTTAACAACTGCTGTTAAAACCATAGTTTTTTGGCAGTAGAACGAAAAAAGGCGTATTTTACTAAATTTCATTGTAATTCATTAATTTTGATGATAAAGGACCAGGAATTGTTTTCCAGTATGCACTTTGTGGTCCTTTTTACTGTAATTAAAGAAAAAAGAAAATATATGTACAATAAATCATTGAAGTACGATGTGAGTATAAGGTATCCATTTATACCAGAGAACGTATGTATATTAAATAAGAAGGCTCATGACCGTCAAAAGTCGAAAAATCTTTAATAGACCCACTCAGGGAAATACACCACATTTGTACAGAGGAAAAAAATTGCGAGCGGCAAGTTAACAGAGCTGAGCAGAGACAATATATCTTTTAACAGAGAATAAATTCAAATAAAAGTTGATTGTTCTTGTACCAATTTTAGATTTCGCAATGATATAAATGAATTAAAGGAAAAATTGAAATAGTTATATTTTCATATTTAACGAGAAATTTGGTTTATTTAAATATGTAAATGATAAGATTGAGTCAATTTTGATTGTATGCAAGATTGCATATGCCAAAACAACTTGGCTCTTTTGCTGTTTTACCGACGGCATTTCACATTTGCATATTGTGTAGTTTTATTGGTTGTTTGAAAATAAATATAAAATTTAATGCAAGAGGAAAAAGCTTCAGAAATTCTTAAAATGAAAGAAAAAAATTTGGCTTAAACTACAATTATTTGTTGAATTTATTAAAAAATTAAAAAAAATTTGGAATATTAATTGGGTGGGTGTTGATTTAGATTTTCACCTTTTTGCAAATTCTTGCACTAGCATACATACATACGGATTGTACATATGTACATATGTATGTATGTTGATATACATGTGTATACTTCCAGAGATTACTACATGCATAACTACATTTGAATGTACAGTCACAAATAACTAAAATGTCATCAAGTATACAATCATATATGCACACATCCATATGTATGCATATCTATGTACATATGTAGTACATATAGATACCTAAATACATAAATTCATATGCAGCCATGTACATACATACATACACACATATGTATGTACTTACGTGCATAAATTCAGCCTTGACCTACGCTAAAGCTAAAGCAAATCACAGTGCAATCACAACCGTAGCTGCACTTGTGCCTGCACCGGCGGCAAGTATTCTAAAATATCTGAAACTACGTACAACAACAATAAATTCATTCATAACCGTGCTCGCAAATGTTCCCCTCAACAATCTTTTTCGCGACGAACACAAAAAACCATCGACGGTCATTGAAAAGTTTCAACATCGCAATATCAGACAATATTGTATTTTGGCAACGTAGTCTGACAAATTGCTGGCATTTTTCGAGAATGTTCTACCGTCCCTACCTGCCCCGCTGACAATCAAAAAACAGATTTTTTCGCGGGTTACTACTTTTTCTTCTTTGTTTAATTTTTAGTTGGATTCGTAAATTGTTCTTCTTCTATTCGCACACATTGCTATGATTTGCATAATTAGCTATTTAAGCAGACTGCCCGGAACGTCTGCTGTGGCTTAACGCGTTTAATCGCCGGCTCTATTATCATATTGCACGTTTGAATTTTTGCCCCATAGTTCCAATCCTTACTTTTTCGTGCCATGACTAATTTTTATGCATTTTTTTTAATTCAATACGATATATGTATTTATTAATTTTCATACATAAAAATTTACATTTTAAGTGAAAAATACTAGTTCTTTTAATTTTGTTGGCTTTATTTGAACTCTATTAATTAATTTTACATCATTGACAATTATTATATTATTAAAACCAAATTAACCACCTGCAACACCACTGATAAGTTACATTGTTTGTCTCTCTAATTACAAATTCAAGCTCTAGCACTGTTAATATGGGTCTCTACTGTTAAATTGAGTGGGTCTGCTGTGTATACATATGTGGTGAAAAAAAAGAGTGTGGTGTGTACAGCAGCGGAACGAATCGCGGAATGGACTGGGATGAGCCAAGGTGGATCCATAGAAGGTGATAGCAAGATAAACAAGGCGATTCCGCTGTGTATTTTGTTTGTGTAATTTTGAGAGTGCAATGTCAGAAATCTGAATTCGCCCTGGATTGTCATGTCAGAATTGGACATACGAGTATCAATAGCAGAAATTGAATTGAAATTGAATATTGAACAATAACAAAAACTGAATAAAGTTAGTTAAAAATCGTGTTTTTGTGGCGAGTAACCAACTATAAAATTGAATCTATTAAATTTTCAATGATACTAGTTGCATGCACATCAAGTGGAGAAGTGCTTGGTTGATTTTGGGGAAGCGATCTTTTGCAGCAGAAGCTGGATTTAAAATTGTGCAGAAACCAACAAATCTTAAATTTTAATATGTATATATATGGCTCCTCCAAAATAGCATTTACGTTGGTAACAGATCGTACACTCGAAGAGGAGGCCCTTTACAGGTGTGCCATTAATAGTAGGTACTCAACGGAACGTTTCATTGTGCCTTGCTGTAAGTTGAATATGTACATTTTTACGTTCAGCTCGTCGCCAATTTCTTGGGGACAAGAATTCCTGCAAATTTACAAAGTATACAAAAACAATTTTCCCATTTGATTTTTTTTTTTGGTTGTAAATTTATTGGAAAAGTTAGTGATCGTGAAATTGGTAATAGGGCTGATATGCTCATGTGTCTGACAGGGCAAATGCTTATCTTGTGGCGGTGGAAGCAAACAATCTGAAACTTATGTGCGATAGTAGATTTTAAAGTGGAAATTTAAATACATATTTGTTTCTGACTACAAAATTTAGTATATCTTTGCAAAGAACGGTTATTTCACCCACTCGCCAGAAGATGTATGCGAAAGTTTTCCTACAGAATCAAATCGTTTTATTGATTTTAAGCTTGTTAATTATCTTCAACATTTTGGCGACATTCAGATTATTACCGAGACAGCAAAGTAAACTAACCCGTGCTGACAACATTATCAACGAATATCGCGAGGAAGCCTTGGCCCTGACGGCCCTTAATAATACTACAAGAAGCATTGTGATTGGGCATATAACATGGTTGTTAGTAAGAGCATTAAAACCTCAAGAAGATTATCTGTGCAATTCACACCATTTACCTTCTATATACACAAATTTATGTTCAACAGATTACATTAGTTCATAATCATAAATAGCTCCAAAACTACCGACCCGATTAAATTATAAGGGATCCAAGGTATGTGTTTATTCGCATAGTAAAAATCATATTTATATGTAAGTATCTATTTGATTTGGTTTTCACATGATAATATAATAAGTAGAATGAAACTCTGCATTCAATTTTATATTTTTCATACATTAACCTAACATTGTTTTTGAGTAAACTTTACTGGTGCATAAGACACTTATTTTGTTTTTGTTTCTGAGTCTAATTGATGAACACAGTTAGTGACAATGATTTTTTCAATTTATTTTTAAAAATGCTTCAATTGTAGAACAAAGTTTTTAAATGAATTATTAATAAATGCTGTTTAAGATAACACACGTTTTCAATTCCGGTATGGGGAGCAGCCAACATCCAGTTAGAGCTGGTATCACACATGGATGCTGCATATGGAACGGCTTTTGCTAATAACCTAGCCTTCTTTCCACCGCATACCTTATCCGCACTCAAGAAGTGATCTCCGCATATAATATCCCCTCTTTGGGAACTTGAAAAAACGGTCCATTTCCGCTTTTGCTAATAACCTAGCCTTCTTACCACCGCATACCTTATCCGCACTCAAGAAGTGATCTCCGCATATAATATCCCCTCTTTTGGAACTTGAAAAAACTGTCCATTTCCGCGTTTTACTTTTCTTTGCATAACGCACATTTCTCTACCAGCTTTCAATATTCATAAAATTGTATGTGCAAATTTCACTTTTTTCACAAGTTTCACACAAATTTTGATAGCATAAATATACATTAAAAATATAAACAAACAACACAGGCGAATTGGGGAGGAAGAACAAGCAATCAGCTACTTGGATAACACCACCTTTCATGAATTCGCCTTGGGATGAGCCTTCTCCATAATTTACGTTCTCTGATTTATACTCACATCGTACCAAGGTGAATTCATACAAGGTGGTAGCATCCCATGTGCTGAATGCTTGTTCTTCTCTCCGAATTCGCTAGGTTGTTTTGTATACACAAACAAAATACATAAGCAAACTGGGCGAATTCAGTTTTTGACATTTCACTTGCAAAATTACATTAACAAAATACATGAGCAAACTGAGCGAATTCAAATTTTGACATTTCACACGCAAAATTACACAAACAAAATACACAGCGGCTTCGCTTTGTTTATCTTGCTATCACCTTCTATGGATACACCTTGCATCGTACTATTTCGCGCCTCGTGATAAAAATGAATTAGCTGACGGCCATTCAAGGAAATGGTTATGTAGGGGCGTATGATGGAAGCAGGGATGCCAGCTGCTTTAAATACTTGTTGTTTTAACTATCTTAAATGAGCTGCAACACTGGAAACCCGATAATAGAGGTATTCATATATATCTATATATAGGTATAAAACTCATTTGCCAACCGGTTTTCCCTAAAACTTTTATATGTTCACACGTTTTAAACGATTTTAGGGGTCACTAAGCATTTACATTAGTCCCCCTAATGTTCAAAAACATAAATTTCTCTAGTTAACAAATTGGAAACTTTGATGACGCTTCTTTTTAAAATCGTTTAGTTTTCATAAAGTTTCTAGAAAAATCTGAAACTTCGAATTAGTTAAACTGTTAATCAATCTTATCTCTTTAAAAAGTAATTCGAATTAAATAAAGAAAGAAAAAAATTTTCAAAATTTGTCTAGAGTTTTATGAGTAAATTTAAGGACACAGAGGTATAAGTTCATGCATACAAATATGAATTGTGTCCCGACACATATATGAGCAATTTAGAAGGCAGAAAGGACAAGTTGGCACACAAGAAACAACACTAACTATTTTAGTGGCTCCTCAGCTGCAGTTGTGATGCCACTGGAACATTACAGCAGCTGTTGGAACATCATTTGGTGAACACTCATACACTGCATTGCCGACACTTGCCGGTGATGGTAATTCTGCTTCACTCTAGGTAGCATTTTAGTGGTCACACACAAGATTCAGATGTTGTTTGTTTCGGCTATTTCAAATGTTTATATCTTTAACTCTATGCCTTGTTTACCATAGCTCTGGAGCTGCCACCCGCAAAACTTACTTTGTTTACATAAAAATAAGAAAACCCTCGCACACCATGTCCATGGACACTTTCAACATATTTTTTTTAAACCCCATTTTAATGGATAAAGGCATAACTGCGTACAGCCCCGCCTGTCGCCAAGTAAGCAAAGCCTTAAGTTGAGTTTACACCAAGCTCAGAGAACAATAAATTTACCTATATATACATATATGTATATATATATATAACAACATCTACATATATATATATATATATATATATATGTAGATGTTGTTTGTTTCGGCTATTTCAAATGTTAATATTTTTAGCTCTATGCCTTGTTTACCATAGCTCATGAGCTCCCAACCGCAAAACTTACTTTTTTAATATATAAAGAAGAAAACCATTGCACAATAAGTCCATGGACAATTTCAAAACATTTTTTTAAACCCCATTTTAATGGATAAAGGCATAACTGCGTGCAAGGCAAGTTGCGTGCAGCCCCGCCTATCGCGAAGTAAGCAAAGGCTTAAGTTGAGTTTACACCAAGCTCAGAGAACAATAAATTTACCTATATACATATATGTATATACATATATGTGGTGGTCACCACCAAACATAAAATATTAGATCCCGTAAATTTTGATCATTGATTACAAAAGTAAATTATAATTTCATTCGAACACTACACAACACTACGTTATGGTTTCACATACTATTCATAGCTGTACCATCCCTAATTTAAGCAAACGAATAGGCATAAAAAAAAGATGAAGAAAATAAAGAATTCATTCGTACTTGAGCCACCAAGAGAGCAACTCCCTCAGATTTATTTAACCGCTCGACCACATTGGTGTCAGAAGTTAACGGATCCCGTTAACGGATTAATCTCCGCCAAATTTGTTTTATTTTGGACAAATAAAATAGCCAGCAAAGTTTCGCCTAATTTCCTGCACAATAGTTTATTGTGTCTCGTACAAAATATTTTGTGCACGTCATCAAGCACCCGTATAAGATGGAACACGCGTTGCGGAGGACAGACAGTACAACGGTCACAGGCAGCGACGGTGTACCAGAAATATTAACATTACCCAGCCGGATCAGTAACGGATCTCCCCAAGATCAAGGGCAAATGCCAGCAACTGAAGTACTCGGGTCACAACAACAAAGTACGTCAGCACTTTTTGGGCAGCAACAGCAGAGCACGCTACAAAAGCCTTTACCACAGCAGCGACTGTTGGCTCAACAACAACAAGGTACACATCTACCGTGGACTCAACAGCAATCGTCGATCGAACAACAACATCAAGCTGTACAGCTACCGTTGGGACAACAAGAGTCTGCGATCAGTACACCACGGCTACAGGAGCCGGTACCCGGACATTTGCAAAATGAAATTCATGCACGAATTCCAATGCCGCGTATTACACCCAACGACATGGATGCTTGGTTCACATCAGTTGATTACTGGTTCAGGGCCTGCAATATGCGAAACGATACTCAACGATACTACCACGTAATGGCTACGTTAGACCCGCTCACACTTCCTACCATTGGACAAATCTGCAGAAACGCAGAAAATACACAACGTGTTCTTAGCACCGGAGTAGGCATGTACGAGTATTTAAAGCGCGAACTATTAAAATACTTCGGTGAAAGCCAGCAGCGCAGAATCCAGTGCCTACTCGAATAAATGGTGCTGGGTAGCCAACGACCCAGTCAACTGTACAATGCCATGCGACGTGTTGCTGGAAATTCATTTCCCGAAGACACGATTCGCGCAATGTGGATCCAACGCTTGCCTGAACTCGTTCGTGCATCAATAATTGCGCGCGAGGGCCCAATCGACGTACAGATAGCAGTTGCCGACGCAGTAATGGAGACGATGTCCCAGCGACAGATTTGTGCTGTCACTGAAACATCGACATCAGTCGCCCCTTCAACAGCGGTAGCAACTGCGTTGGCGGAAATCATGAGCCCTATTCACCAATTACAAAAACGATTCGACGATTTGAATACAAGAGGACGCAGCCGCCACTATAATCATCAGCGCCCGCGTTCACGCAGCCGCCGCAGCAGCAGTCAGCGCTCTGAGCCAGCAAATCCTCAGGAATGTTGGTATCACCAAAGATTTGGAGACTCAGCAACTCGTTGCCGCAGTTCATGTAGCCGCCGCCAACGAAGTGGGGCCGACCATGAATGCAGCAGGCGGGATTGACAATCACCGTTACCCGGCGCGGCGAATAAACTTACATGTAACGCGAGCATTAACCAACTCTGTTGCCGATCGATCGACCGACATCAAATATCTTATCGACACGGGTGCTGATTTCAGTGTCATACCGAAAATGAATATGTCAACTCCTTTGCAGCCGACGTCCGTGAAGCTTTACGCGGCCAATGGCTCAACAATCAACGCATACGGCATTCTTCGCCGCTGTATCGACCTTGGATTGCGACGACGTTTCGAGTGGAGCTTCATGGTAGCTGATATAAGTACACCGATTATTGGCAGCGATTTTATCCGCCATTATGGTTTAACCATTGATTTGAAACGAAATAAGCTAATAGATATAATAACCAATCTTGAGGTACAGTGCACTATTCGCACTGGGTTGAATATGCCTTCGATTATAACGACCCGTTGGCAGAATTCAAAGACCTTACCGAGATGACATCAGAACGCGTACCAGTCAATACCGATGTTCACCATGTCATAGAAACAGTTGGGCATCCGGTTAACGCTCGCGTTCGAAAGTTGGATGTAGAAAAACTTGCTGCAGCCAAAGCTGAGTTCGAGTATTTGATGCGTATCGGAGTATGTCGTCCATCGAAAAGTAACTGGGCCAGCGCACTCCACATGTTTCGTAAGTCAGACGGCAGTAGGAGATCGTGTGGAGACTACCGAGCGCTCAACAAAATCACCGTGCCCGACAGATATCCGATCCCGTTCATACACGATTGTACTGCAATACTCACTGGTAAAACAATTTTTGGCAAAGTTGACATGCAGCGGGCGTTTCATCAGGTTCCAGTCAGAACCGAAGATGTGAAAAAGACAGCCATAGTAACCCCTTTTGGCCTGTTCAAATTTACACATATGACGTTCGGGCTTCGGAATGCTGCGCAAACTTTTCAACGCCTCGTGCATGAGACTTTACGCGGATTAGACTTCGTTTTTCCTTATGTGGACGATATATGCATTGCCTCAGCGAACATTTCAGAGCATTTCCAACACATTCGGTTGGTATTTGAGCGACTTCGAAAAACCGGCTTGACAATAAATCCCTCAAAATGTGAGTTTGGGAAAACTCAGATCAAGTTTTCACTCATGAAGGGATTCGACCCCTACCTGAAAAAATAGAAGCTATGATGCTAGTGAAGAGGCCTACTATCGCGAAAGAATTGAAGACCTTTATAGCGGCCATCATCTTTTATAGGAAATTTCTTCCTAGTGCTGCGCAGCGCCAAGCGCCCTTGCAAAAACTTATCAATGGCAACTTGCGCAATGATAAAACTCAAATTGAATGGAACGATACAGCAGCTGCCGCATTTGATGAATGCAAAAAGGACTTGGCTGGTGCCGCTACCTTGGCTTATCCAAAAGTTGGTGCTCAATTGCAACTGACCACCGATGCCTCTGATATCGCCGTAGGAGCCGTGCTACATCAGCTAGTTAACAACGAGCCACAGTCCTTAGGCTTCTTTTCACGACGTCTATCCGATACTGAAAAGCGTTACTCAACCTACGACAGGGAGCTGCTGGCGATTTACTTATCCGTAAAACATTTCCAATTCATGATCGAAGCCAACGTTACAACTATTTTTACCGACCACAAGCCACTAGTGTATGCCTTTAATCAACGCTCCGAAAAAGGAACACCGCGTCAAATCCGACAATCGGACTTCATAAGTCAGTTTTCTACCGACATCCGCCACATACCTGGATCTGTGAACCAAACTGCTGATATGTTATCCCATATAAGCACGCTAACGGCGATTAACTACCTTGATATGGCCGCGGCACAGCAAAGTGATTGTGACATTAATTCGCTGATACACGGTAAGATAAATCATTCACTTAAATTCAAACATTGTAAGATACCAGGTGCTCAAGGCCAACTGCTTTGTGATGTCTCCACAAGCAATATCAGACCGATAGTACCGTACGCCTTCTGCCATCAAGTGTTACACTGCCTACACGATCTCGCACACCCAGGCGCGAAGGCGACCCTGAAAATGGTTTCACAACGCTTCGTGTGGTTAAACATCCGAAAGGATTGCAAGGAATTCGTTCGAGCCTGTAACCGTTGTAGCCTCAGCAAAATCCATCGACACAACAGGTCACCATTAGCATGTATGGAGATGCCTGATCAGCGATTTGAAGTAGTTCACGTAGACATAATTGGGTCATTGCCATTAAGCCACGGCTTTCGTTACTGCTTAACGTTCCTTGATCGTTTTTCCAGGTGGCCAGAGGCCATTCCTCTTACCGACATCCAGGCCGAAACTGTCTGTCGAGCATTCTTAAATGAATGGGTAAGTCGTTACGGAGCGCCAAAGAAAATAGTGACTGACCAAGGAACCCAATTTGATTCGAACATTTTCACCGAAATGCTACAAATACTAGGTACGCAGCGCGAGCGAACGTCGTCATACCACTCACAAGCAAATGGCTTAGTGGAGCGATGGCACCGCACACTTAAAAACGCCATCCTCTCAACAGGCAAAAATGAATGGCTCGACAATTTAGGTTTAACATTGTTTGGCCTGCGTAATGCCGTAAAAGATGACATCAAAGCTTCTGCTTCAGAAATGTTGTTTGGTTCCTCGACACGATTGCCAGGCGAATTTTTCGTTTCGAACGAGAGTGTGCGGGCAAACTCTGTTTTCGTCGATAAGCTGCGCACTCATCTCCAGAATATCCGCCCAGTTGAAACTTCGTGGCACTCTCTAAGCACACCATTCGTCAACAAGAACTTGATGGCATCGACACACGTCTATGTCAGAAACGACAAAGTTAAACCATCCTTGACCGAGCCAAACGATGGACCATACAAAATTGCTGACAAAAACAACAAATGCTTCACGGTTATTATAAGAGATAAGGGAGTTGTCGTTTCAATTGATCGTCTTAAACCAGCGTACTTCATCGCCGATGAATCAACAAATACCACAAATAAAGAAGGTTGCGGTAAATCTCACAGACGTGTCGCCTTCATGCAAACCACGTAGCAGAAATTCTAGGAAGGGAGTACTGTGGTGGTCACCACCAAACATAAAATATTAGATCCCGTAAATTTTGATCATTGATTATAAAAGTAAATTATAATTTCATTCGAACACTACACAACACTACATTATTGTTTCACATACTATTCATAGCTGTACCATCCCTAATTTAAGCAAACGAATAGGCATAAAAAGAAAGATGAAGAAAATAAAGAATTCATTCGTACTTGAGCCACCAAGAGAGCAACTCGCTAAGATTTATTTAACCGCTCGACCACATATATATATACATATATATATATATATATATATATATATATATATATATGTAGATGTTGTTTGTTTCGGTTATTTCAAATGTCTATTTTTTAGCTCTATGCCTTGTTTACCATAGCTCATGAGCTCCCAACCGCAAAACTTACTTTGTTTACATATAAAGAAGAAAACCATCGCACAATAAGTCCATGGACAATTTCAAAAAATTTTTTTAAACCCCATTTAAATGGATAAAGGCATAACTGCGTGCAAGGCAAGTTGCGTGCAGCCCCGCCTATCGCGAAGTAAGCAAAGGCTTAAGTTGAGTTTACACCAAGCTCAGAGAACAATAAATTTACCTACATATATATATATATATGTATATATACATCCCGGAGTGGAAGCTCGGCCTTTCCGCCTGCGAGAAGAACAACGAATGCAGCGCGAGAATCGTGCACCTAGGCCGTACCATCGACCACGCCCTCACACAAAACAAAGACTCGGAGCGGAAACTCAGACTTTCCGCGCACGTCACATCAATAGTCCGCAGTCAGGCGCAATTCTACCACACGGTAGAGGCATAGACCGTCTTCATTAGCTCACCAGACCGAGCCACTTTAGGAGTGGGAGTGAGTCAGGTCAACTCTCCGACCCATGATTCCGATCGCTCCAACGGCAGTAGTCAAGGCGGAAGCTGGAGGGCGGCTACACCTCATCCGCGCTCTGATCCACGCGTGCCCCTCCACCTCGGTAATAGCGGCGGACTTAGCTCGAGAGCTTCGGCTGGAAGAGACCCACATCGGAAGTCAATGCGGGTGTTTATTGTGCTTCCGAGGAAAACATGTCACAAACAAGCGCGTAACCACAGCGGTGGTTGCCTACTACCGGCGAATCAGCCCCACCAGCCAGGTGGACTCAGCCTTGGTGGCGCCTTATGCAAACACACGTTTAGCGAACCCGAAGTTTTACGGGTCCACTCCCATTACCAGAGCTGGGTGGGTATCATCATGCCTGGAACACTGCTAACGTCGTTTGGCCCATTATTTCCGGCGCACATAATAAAGCTCCGCTATAACAGCACCTCCACAGTACTCAAACAGAGAGAAGCTCGAAGTTTTTTTTTTAATATTGTGATACATTTAAATATTTAAGTATGTCTTTTTTGTATCTGAATAAATTTTGAAGAGCATTAACCTGAAACCCACATCTTTTTCCGTAATCAGTCTCTTTATCTCCTATCTACTCTATAACTACTTGATAGAGGAACATGGAGCCACGACGATTGCTGGTCAAGGATCCGGGTACTGAAAATTAAAAGCGGATAAGAAATTGTTCCAGAATCGAAAAATTTAAATTTAAGATGTGATATAGAGTGAACTGGTGATGTTTTTTTTCTCAGGGTCGGCCTAATCTGTATACTCATACACACTTACGCATACACATGCAATCGTGAACTATTCCGGTTCGCCGTATTTTCCGCCGGATAATTATTTTCGTTAAGTTTTTCCTTTCTTTTTCTAAAAATTACTTCTTCACGGGATACCAGAGGAACACGTCGACTATCACATCGCACCACAAGGTAAAGTTATTCTAAAAAACGTGTATGTCTAGACTACCCCTTTGGGAGACACGACGCTCATTTGTACAATGTAAAAAATGTCTTTCTCTTAAAAAAAAAGTTTAAATAAATAATTACATAAACAGTTTTGAAATATTAGAATAGTAATGTACTATTGAAATTAGAAAATACAAATATTTTAGGCGAACGGAATAAAGATATCAGAAAGTATTAATTTCTTTTACTTATAATTTTGGGGATAATTTTGATAACTCTCATAATTTGAGACTAAAAATTTAACAAATAATAGCATTCGACGAGGATTCATCTTATGGAGGGGGAGGTAACGGCAGTAATCATGCGGCAGCCTAAACAGGAGTGAATCTTACAGATTCACTGCATTTATCCATATAACTGATAAATGTTTTCAGTTCTGTAGTGTAATTCACTAACTTACATATTTTAATGATATTCGCATGTTAACTCATCTTAACGAAAATTTTAACGATGCTGCTATTCAGTATTCATTTTTTAACGATTTTCGTATTCGCCGAATCAGCTGTTGTCGTTAGCTAGTCGATTACCGAAAACTAAACGACAACAAATTTGATGTTGTTAACTCAATCGAGCAAAGAAAAATTCGCGATTTCAACCTAAATAAAACATAAATTTAAAATGTTGTAATTTGGTTTCTTGAAATTAAAAAAGGGACATTAAATAAGGTCCTTTGAATATTTGGCTATGATTTATCACACGGTGAAGAAGAAGTAAGCGCTCCAACAGTGGATCGAAGTTTGCTTCGGGACGTGGGCAATCCATTTTATTTGAATGCAACATGACCCAAGCTGCTAAAGAAATGCTTGCTTCAGCGTCGTCACCCTTTGTGGGAGACACTACTGGAGCCGTCGATTGTACTCATATATAAATTTTGCCACCAAAGAATCATGAGGAGGCGTATACCATCCACCATTTCTACCATTCAATTAGTGTGCAAATGGTAAAAGCAAACACTTATCAAGGAACCAAGTTAAAAACAGAAGTATAATTTAGTTTTAATAATAACAAGGCATGAATCATAGATTGCATCCGTTACAGCATTAATGCCGGCTTACGGATGATTGACTGGGTCATGGATATTCCCCATTGCTCTCCTACGGGGCGTTGATAGCAACGAAGAATCTCAAAGCCGCTAGAACCTACGAATATAAAAGATAACTGATTCTAATTAAAAAAAGGTAAATACACAATGTAAATCCGAAATACGCTGGAGCACAATGCGAATTTTGAAAACGAAAACCATGGCATATCTGCATGGGATTCCGGATATTCTTTGGAGTCGAGTTGATGACTAGTCTACCAAATCACTCAGAGGAGAGTCCGAAATTCTGCTACAATGGAACCTTGTAATATATATATAAGAAGAATTATAAACGTTTGTAGTTTGAAATAAACTAGTATCTTATTTCACTTTAACGAAATATACTAGAAACGCTCAAATTTATATTTGGCAGCAGACATTCGTTTGTCTTTTCCTATTCCTCTTGTGCTTTCCGCTTATTTTGACATTTAGCTTAACAGAGGTGCCACTCCTTATCACTTTGAATAAATACAACGAGACAGCTGTTAAGTGTCGTTAGGAATAAGTTAGTGAATCGCACAATCGATAGTGCAAACGGCAAATATTGTCGTCAAAACATGGTTTAAAGTTAGTGAATCGCGCTACTGATTGGAAAATGCCATTGAATAAGAAATCGATATCTTCTTTTTTCACGCATTGACATTCCATCAAGATCAAGTTGAAGCATGAGGCAATGCCAAGGCGTCGTGATAACATTAATATAAACAAATTAGAAATAGATAAATAGGGCAAAATGGAAAATAAAAAATGCAAAAAAAATAATCAGTTCTTGGAAATCACAGCTCAACTTCATTATTTTATTTATTTTAGTTTATAAAAACCATTTTCCCAGTCAGGAAAATATAATTTACACACTAACTATTTCGAAACGTCCGCGCTTAATATTACATGTTATTGACATAACCAAATACATACGGTTATATATAATACACGCATATATATTGTTATTAACCCAGTATATTAACGCTGTAGTGCATATATCCTTTACAGTAAAAGTTAAAATATATTAAACGTGCAAAAATTAATATTTAAAATGCTGTGCCAGATAGTTATATATATATATATAATATAATCCTCACTGCAAAACAAAAAAACAACGAACACAATTTTTTTGTGTATATATGCATGTAAATGTACTCTGATACCAGTCCAATAAGATAACAAGAAGCGAAAACCCCGATTCTTTTAATAATGGTTGACGAAGATCAAACTCTTTACTGCACACCTGCAGAATCTACACGACCAAAACAGTGTGTCAATCCAAAAATGGCTAAAGACCGCTCAGCCGCAAAATTTTTCTCAGAGAGTGCAATAAGATACTGCTCTAGATTCTCCTCAGCTCAAATACAAGAAACTGAATCAGTTCTGGAATGATGATGATTAAGATTTGCCAGACAATTTTAAATCTTCGGCTTATATCAAATATGAAGCATGTATGCTTAGACCAATATGAAGAAACAAAGCCCGATCAATTAAAATTATTGCACCTACTCGACATCCGAGAGTAGAGCTGCCCCAAACGCATGCAGAAGCACGCTCAGGCATATTTACATACATATGTATATCTTAAAGTGCCAGCGTATGATACAGAAGTATTTCATGGGGGGTATTAAGGGTAACCGTTCTTCCGGGACATGATGTTATTCCCACCGATAACTGGGACCCTATTCTGGTAAATATGTATATGCGTAGTAACATTACCAGAAAAATCGTTACTCTATTGGGAGCAATCACTCTCATCGCGTAAAAAATTTTAGATGTGGCGCACATAAAGCTTTATAAAGCCCCAATCCAGAAATCACAATTGCCATAATAGAACCTTAGATCGCAACATTTATGAATGAATATATGTAAGCATAAGACATGTGAACTGTGTATAGGAGGTCACGGGAAAACTTTACAATACTACACCAGGCTTTGGGAAAAATTACTTTTTGAGAGGGTAGAGGGGGTCCAAAACAAAACAAAAACAATATACATAGGAATTTTGTAGTTGTATTTATAACACCACCTTTGTATGGATTCGCCTTGCTTGAAATTGAAGTGTAAATAAATTTATAAACGCGTTGCTTATCGTTAAGCAATGAAGTAAAAATAAGGATAAATTAATGAGAATATTGGCATATAATTTAACAGCAAACAACTTAAGTAGTGTATTCAACTGATCGGTTTAAGTGATTATTTTAGTGAACTAATAGAACATTCCTACAAAGTTTTATTTGAAAATTCCCAGTGGTTTGCATATTAAGACAAGTGGTGCATTGTTGTAAAGCTAGCCCGAGGTCACCCCTTAAGATCTTGCGAAGAGTTTAGAATATGTTCAGTAAATGAAAGATAAAGTTTCGTAAAAAGCAATCGACTTTGCATGAATTGTCCATCACACTACCCTGCAATAAATGCCTGACCATATCGGAAATACGTTTTCGTTTGTATACACACAAACTCCTGAAAACGATGAGAGAAAGAGAAAAGGCATTGAAAGACATTGAAAAACATTCAAAATGCGAAGCAATCTAATTAAATAAGTGAATTTCTTATCGTAATATAAAAAAAAATTAATAAACAAACTTTTAGTAACCCGATGTGGTTAGAGAAGAAAAATTTTGAGGCCAGTGCGAAAAATTTAAAAAACTTTCACAATTTGCCAAACCCGACTGCGTAGGCAGCGCCTCAAGTGCTGGAGTAATTACATGGAACAACATCGAAACCCACGAATGGAAGCAGAACGACCTGACGTTGCTGAGCAATTTGGTTTTAGCAATGCTTGAACATTTTTCATTTAACTATATTTTTGCATGACTGCAATTTATTGAGCTCGAGGCCAGGTTTTTTATTAGGGAATAATATGAGAAAACAACGAGTTTTCAAATTGGTATTTCGGAGATCACATCTCCTCATCAGACTTCTTTGCAAGCTCGTTCAACTCCGTACACCATGGTTCTAACCCTAGAAAGAAAGAAGCCTGATGAGGAGATGTGGTGATCTCCGAAATAGCATCTATCACTTCTACCACATTGAAACATGGTTTTTTCTCATATTATTCCCTAATAAAAAACCTGGCCTCGAGCTCAATAAATTACAGTCGTTTCTAACATATAAAACCAAAAAATAATAATAATTGCAATAAGGACGTGCACGCCTAAAAGCAAACTATAACTAGAACATAGAACTTATAGATTTGTGAAACAACAATACCGACCATGCTGTTCAGCACATAGTGGCGACGTCACACTTAATAGCGATATGGTTGGAGATAGGGATAATGAGAAAGCATACGATTTTCACACAGTTAGCGTGGCTGAATGGTTGCGAGCTCGCCTAGCAACTCCGTGTACCATGGTTCAAAGCCAGATAAAGTCAAGAAAGAAAGAAGTCTGATGAGGAGATGTGGTGATCTCCGAAACAGCAGCTATCCCGTTGTTTTCTCATATTATCCCCCGATAAAAAACCTGGCCTCGAGCACAATAAAAAAAAATCGTTTCTAACATATAAGGCCAAAAAATAATATTTTTTTATTTCCAGATATCTTAAATATTCACGTTGGGATCTGCTACTGGAAATATTGATGGGACGACAAGAAAAATGTTTTCGAACGAACTGCTTATGTGTATCAAATGGAATGCACAACGCATATATTTCACAACCGTGTGAAATGCAATTATGCTGACACTGCAGCACGTGTAGCTGGTAGCCGTGGGAATAGCGGAAGTGGGCAGTAGCCGGCCGTGTTAACTCCTCCCCCTTTAAAGATCTGCGTCCCGCAGATTAGGCGGTTGTGGCGAATCCTGGCGTTGATCACCGCGGAGACTTCTGTTCAGCAGTGAGACATTTATGGCAGGAATCTTTAATCTCGTGGTTATTTTACTCCAAATGCACCAAATTACTGGCACCAATAGAGAAAAGCCCATGACTTCTGACGTGATGAACCAATTTGTTTTTTCTTTTAGGTAGCGAAGGAGTCTAATATTTCCTGTTGTCGTCTAATGAACAAGGTTGAGGTTTACGGTCAGAGTTTTATTCATCACGCTGGTCAAGATCGGTGATAGTACTTGGAGCTCTGAGTTATTAACGCTCCAATAAGTTTGGTTGTTGATCTCGACCGTCTCATTGTCTATCTGCAGAATGAATGAACCAAAGAGATAGTTAGAGGTATTACCTGTTCTTACAGTGCCGCTGAAATTGCTCAGAAATATGGTGTCCTCCTTGATTACTTCAACAATGGACTCATTGCAGGTTGAGTACCGGCAGGTGGTTTCTCCTCCTTTGAGTAGTCGTGGCAAGCAGTCATCTTCTTTCAGTAGATCAAGCGAGCTCTGTTCACATACCATGGCAGATGTAAGTTGTAGACATCGGCCCTTGTTGCCGTATGTCTGGTGTTTATTAAGCAGGATTGTTGCGTACTTCATATCCACATGCTGGCCATCTTGTATGATAGGTCAAACAATAAGGTGATTGTATTTTGCCTCCATTACTTTCGGCCAGGATAGCACATAGTGTAAAATAGAACCATTAGTGTCAATCGAGGGTTTACTATACTCAATTTCCTCCACGATGTTGCTGTAAGGAAGGACTTCGATTTCGCTGATAAGTCGATTGATTTCTTCCTTGCTTAGCAGGTTGCTGTTAACTACGCCTGCTTTGGCCATTTGACAGGCGCGAACCAGTTCATAAACCTCATCCTTCAGAATCATAGTTTTATGTTGAATTTCCTGCGAAATTTGTTCCAGCCTTCTGTGACTTTGGACATCATTGGTGACGGTAACGATTCCATTGACTGCCTGCAAAAGTTCATGGGAGGTTCTGAAAATTTCAGAGTTTACCTGATATTGCTGGTCACTGTTGCTCATCAGGATTTCTTGCTTCTGAAGGACTTCGTCCCAATTCGTGGCATCAGGAGTACCGGCAATCCACTTCCAATCAGACCCAATCCAGTTAATGGAGCGTCTTGGTCTGTCGGTTTCTTGCCTTTTAGGTCTTGGAGGGGACTTGTAATTTTTTCCAGTTGATAGTTTAAGACATCGGTTATAGTATCGGTTTTGTTGAGTTCAGTGAGTGTGCGTTCTAGTCGGCTTACAATCTTATCATAGCTTCCCAAGTCTATGGTGTGAATCAGCGAATGGTTACAATAGGAGAATCAAGTTTACGCACAGGCAGATGCTGGGAGGATTAAATTTAATTATGATTTGCTTAATTCTATGTATTACCCCCAGATATAAAATTATTTTACAGTTATATGTAGTATGTACTTAATGATATTTATCTTTGCTTAACTATTATGACGTGGATTAAGGCAAAATAATTTTTTGATAAGTATATAAACCTTTATTTACTTATGTCTAATTATTATGAAGTAACTTGAAGTGAACTAATTTTATTGATAAGTATACTGGGCCCGTTTTCATGTAACCTAGTTGCAAAAGAACACTCCAACTCGGATAAAATTTCCTTTTAGTTACTTCAGTGAAATTTTAAAGAAGCAAAACAAAATGGGCAATTCTGAAGATTCTGTGGTAAGTTATTAAATTTATTTAAAAACATTAAATAAATGCATTAAATATTCTTTTACGTTTGTAGATGATGTCTTTATACACGGGTGAGCATTGCGAATCACGTCGCAATGGAGAGATGCAAGAAGTACTAGAATTATTGGAAACGATATATGCCAGCTCCAGCTCTTCTGAAGACTCGGAGAGTGAAAACGAGGCACATGAGAAGTGCTCCAATTTTGAAGGTACGCTCGATGCAATGAGTGAGGCAGATTTCAAAATGCACATGAGGCTAAGACGCCAAACGGTGGAATACCTAACAAGTAATAACAAAATGTGTGTAAAAGAAATACATAAACTTAATGCTATTTTATTTTCGGTGAAGTATTCGGAATCTAACTGCGTACTTGACACATCTGGTGGTGGTAGAACGCGTTTATTACTATAATAAAATCGGTGTATGTATATGTACATTTGGTATGTAAGCAATACAGTGGCATTTAGGCAACTAGCAAATTTATGCGATATCAACTATGTGAGTGATGAAAATACGTTTGCACTTGATGAAGGTTTTGAAAAATTAAACCTAAACGCAGCCCTTGTTAGAAGGCAACCCTTTTTAATTATTGGATACAACAAAATATTATTTCAAAATTTCACTGCTTATACAAATTGTGTTTATTGCTCGTGTTCTTTATTGAGTTCCATTAAAAACTAAACTTAATAGTTACCCTAACTTTCCACCTAACCCACGACGTTGGATAACGCTGCTGCTGCTCTGCTGGCGGTTAGCGACGTTGACACAATCGTTGCGCTAACGATGTTTACTTGATGATGTTGTAATAGCTGCTTTTGCTGATGCAGCTAAACATGATGAAGAGAATTGTGGCGCTTGTGATGTTGTCATAGCGCAATGACCACAGACGATAGCAATAGCTATTGCTTCACTGACACATCGAAGTGTGCCAACAACGATATGCGATCATACCGTGTGATCGCATTTCTGCTGATCCAGCAAGTTGCATGAGGTGGCGTGCTGTCGTAATTTGGCTGAATGTGATTGACCTAGGCGAAGGCTAGGAAGACAACTGTGATATTTGGTTAATGACATTTGTGGGAAGAAACTTGTGATAACTCCTCCCCTTCTAAGTGAGGGACGTCCGCGGACCTTGTGGCGGCATTTTCAATAACGGCTTTGATGGATTTGGCTAAGGACGCTTTCTTCCTGTTCGCTGCTGCTCGCTGAAATGCGTATGCGAGCATTCCTACAATGAGTAGGGCTCCCAAAGCGGCGAAACTTACCAGGTTATTGCGTTTGACGCTTTGCTGCAGATGTTTAATATGCTGAAGGTTTTGCTGATTTACGTGGCGAAGGTAAGGTGCGCTCAGAATTTTTATGTGCTGTGTCAAGTTGATATCTGGGGACCATGGCGCTTCAGGTTTCAAAGGCGCCGTGGAATTTTCGTTATAAAATAGAGTGCCGTTAACTCTTACCATTTTCTCGAAGGCCACCAGGTAAGTTCCATTTACTGTAATTGGAGCCTCGTCGTTTTCTTCTATGACCGCCGTTTGGTCGTTAATAACAATCACACCGTCACCTATCGATGTAATAGGTGCGAGATTGTTGTATGTTGTACCACAGTTGGCCGTGTTGCGTGTCATTAGCTGTAGAGCGCATGATGTTGCTAATGATGTTAGGCAGAATGTTGGGGTTGTGTTACTACAATTTCTTACCGCTACAGTTTGGTTGTCGCATGTAGCTAAGGTGGGTTCTTGCAAATGTAGAATTTGGTGGTCGTGGGCTACTGGAAAAATTCGTATTTTCTTGCATCTAAATCTAGGTATAGGATATTTCATTAAAAAGTATATTACGTTATTGTATTGGACTATTTTAATCTTAACTAAAGGTATGATATCGGCTATCGTGAGGTTTGTGAAGTGCTTCAATTTGATTATTGAATTTATCTCCGCATTATCCAGAAGAATAGGATTGAGCGTTCCAATTTTTGCGAAAGTAACGGAGGTGAGCAAGTTATTTAATTCTGTTATCATTGCCCTATTTCTGGCCATAAGAATGTCGTAAAGGTAACCTGTGTCTATTTCTCTTTGTTTTGCTTGTTTTAGGATCTTATTCACTGTGATAGTAAGGCTATTAATTTCCTTTTGTACCTCCGTATTAATAATGAACTGCCTGTCCTGTGAGTCGATTAATTGTTCCTCTGTGCTACTCAGTGTCGAATCATCGTGGTCAGGAGTGCCGGTAATATATTTTAATAATGTCCCGAGGGCGTTTAAACTTCTCGCCTGCCTATGGTGCGTATTTATCAATTGTAGAAGTCTGTCTATTTGGCCTATGTCTGCGTGCAATATTTTCTTCATGTGCGAGTGGGGGAATTGTCTGTCGCGTTAAACGTTTCGTCTCATAGTAGTTCGTAGTGAGTTAAGCTGGTGATATGCTTGATGTGTCCGAAATTTTCCCAGATTATAATATCTCCGTCTACCACTGGGATGTACCTTGCGTTAGTGTAGTCCATTATCCGTCCCGTTGACAACGATGCCGATAACAATGTGAAAAATACCATGGAACCCCTAAAAATAAAAATGTAAATGACATAAGTTACTTAGCTCGTGCGAAGGTTGTCCTTATGGACCCTCCTTCCTCTTATAAGCACCGTAGTGCCGAGATCTTTTTCGACCTCCTCTTCGGTGTAGAGAGGCGTCAATTTATTTCCTAGTCTTCTATTGTTTTTAACTAGTACTTTCTCTCCCACCGCAAACTCCCTGCCTTGTCGATTCCTATTATGTATTTCAAGCTCCTTATCCTGCACTTCCTCCAGGCGAGAGGTTACCAGTTCATCCTCTTTGCCTGACTGAAAAATTGTAATAGGTTTCATTTTCGTACCTGTATGAATGGACCTATTGTATTTAATTGTGGCCAAAAGAATAATTTCTTCAATGTCATCCATATTTGTATCAAGTTTGAGGCATCGCGATATTTCTATCAATGTGCTATGGAATCGCTCCACCTGGCCATTTGATGTACTGTGAAGGGGTGGGGCATTCGCGATGTCAATATTAAAATGATTCTTCAGCATGGATTTGATACTATTAGAATTCAGTGACTTTTCATTGTCACAGTAAATAGTTTTTGTACCTGAAAACATGTTGATTAGCTGAAGAAGCTGTGGCTTTACGTCTACTATTGTCCTGGACTTTAAGGACTGTACTATAGCAAACTTTGAAAACTTGTCAATGCAAGTTAAGAAATACTTGGAGCCCGTTGAAAATATGTCGATGTGGAGGATCTCTCCACAATATGTAGGAATGGGCGTCTGAGCAATAAGTTGCTTTTTAGGATGGCGATCATACTTCGCCCGAGAGCATGTGTGGCAGTTAGAGGCAAATTGTTTGGCTTTTCTCTCCATTTTGGGGAAAAAATAGTCTTCCAATATTTGCTTAACGTTCTCTTGGGGGCTCGATGTGCCCGATTATGTTCGGCAGCGATAATTTCTTGCTGCTCGTTCGGGTCTGTTATGTCGATGACAAATTTTTCCGTATGTCTAAATTTGACTGTTGGAAAAAGTTCAACCAGATTGTCCTGAAATTGTACTAGTGTATGTAAGTCGCAATATATTGCGTTAACAACATCCACTTTTACCGCTTCTTGTAGGAGGCTTATTAAATCCTCTTTACTCTTAAACGAGATTAGATGCCTAGTTTTTTTCCAAAAATTATAAACGTTCTTTTTCCTTGCTCTATGCCTTCTTCTACTAGTATCTGATTACGAAAGCAGTTCACTGGTTTATGAGTTCTCTCAATCGTGTTAGTTGGCGAAACTTCGCTATGAATTGTTTCGGTACTCATGTTATCCAGGGCGTTCATATGTTGCCTAGACAATGCATCTGCGACTACATTCTCTTTACCAGGTTTGTAAATTAGTTTCGCGTTACATTCATCTATGAAGGCTTTCCATCTTTTAATTTTTGAATTTGGGTTTCTGTCTGAAACCGCAAAAGTGAGCGGTTGGTGATCTGTATGAACCTTAAGATCTGTTACGCCGTACAGGTATTTTCTAAGGGTTTTAAGTGCCCAAACGATGGCCAACAGTTCTCTTTCGTTTGTGGCAAAATGTTCCTCACTACTGGTCAACGTACGGGATATCATTGTTATAGGTTTCCCTTCCTGTGACAGGACAGCACCTATTGCGTGCGACGTTGCATCCGTGGTTAAATCAAACGATTTATTAAAATCAGGGTAGGTTGGTGTCACCTCCTCTGATGCTAGTATTTCCTTTAAGGTAGTGAAGGCGTTTTTCTGTTCCTCAGTCAAATCAACTTCGATTTTTTTCGACTGTGACGCAGTAACTCGGCCATATTCACCCCTCATTATATTCGAAAGTGGCTTCGCTATTTTAGCGAAATCCCTAATGAAACAGCGGTAGTACCCCGCTAAACCCAAAAATGATCTTAGCCCCCTCAGAGTAGTGGGCTCCTGAAAATTCCTGATGGCATCCACTTTATCCGCGCACGTCTTGATTCCGCCCTGTGAAACTAAAAAACCCAGGAATTCTACTTCGGTTCTTAAAAATTTTGATTTTTCCGCCGACACTCTCATGTTGGCTTCAAATAAACTTCTCAAAATCACTTCCACATCACCTAAATGTTGTTCTTCGTTTTGGGAAAATATAATGACATCATCCATATAGACAAAGCATTTGCTTCCTATGTGTTCTCGCAACACATCATCTATTGCCCTCTGGAAAATGCTGGGAGCATTCTTTAGACCGAATGGCAATCTACAAAATTCATACTTTCCATTTTTTACGGAAAATGCTGTTTTTTCTCTGTCCCGTTCCAGCAGGTTGATCTGATGGAAACCAGATTTCAAATCAAGGGTAGTAAAAAATTTACTTCCACCTAGATTTGATAAAATTCCCGTGATATCCGGGATTGGATATTTATCGCTGATGGTTTTTTCGTTGAGCTTTCGAAAATCTATAACCATCCGCTTTTTTTCATGCCCAGTTTCGTCAAGGCCTTTCTTTTTTACCACCCATATGGGATTATTATATGGTGACCTGGATGGCCGAATGATGCCGTTTGCTAGCAGTTCTTGAATTTCTTTGTTCACGAAATCCGAGACGCCCAATGGGTAAGGGTATAGCCTTGAATACACGGGGTCTTCGTTTGTAGTGCGAATCGTTGCTACTACGTTTGTGTTGTATGGTAGTGCTTCGTTGGGGTCTGCAAAAACCCCATTTATGCTACCAATCATTTTCGAGAATGCTTCTTCTAGATTTTGTGGGACGTTTTCTGCCTGCAGTCGCAAGTGACTAACATCCTCGCTAGATACAAATAGTATAACCTCCTTACCAAAATCATGTGTTATTGTGTTTGTTTTTAAATTAATAGACGCGTGCACCTTGTTCAATAGGTCAAGGCCAATTACACCGTCAAATGAAGTAAGATTAGGTAATAGAAAAAATTCTGCTATTGTCCCAAAAATTTTAACCTTGCATTTATGTTTGATGGGGGTAACTCCATGAATAGACTTTACTAAAAATTAGTTTTCTACTGGTTCTATTCCTTTCAGCCCTGGAAGGGGCCTGATATAGCTCCTTGACGCCTGCGTGTCAACAAGGAGCTTGACTTCTTTTCCTCCTATTGACCTTGAAATCCGAGAAAGGAGGGACTTTGCCCTAAAAAATTAACCTGATCGGATTCGATATTGTCGGCTGCCTGCTCGGCTTCGTTATTGTATGTTTCTTCATTTTGCGACTCCCGCTCGTCGGTAAGATGGTTTACGCGCTGTATTTTGGGTCCTGTGTACCGCCCTGAGTTCGCTACACGTTTTTGCCCGTTCCCTTGCGGCTTACCGTATTGTTCGTGGCTGGGATTACTTGCTTGGTTTTTAAATTGGGATAAGGAGGGATCTGCTTCCATAGGCTCAATGCGCCTTTGGCCAGAATAATTACTACTGGTAAATGGTTTTTGCGTATTTCCATAATTCTGTGGACGACTGGCCTGTTTATTTTGTTTGCTTACTGAAAAATGCGGGTTTTTATGACCCACACCGTGATCGTGTTAGGTGTCTTTTGATTGGCCGGATTCTTATTTCCGCCAGGTTTTTCTTGAAATCTGTTCGCGAAATTCATTGAGAAAGCGTAACGCTCATTGTTGGCATCTACCTCTTGTGCCAAAGCCAGGGCGGATGGGAGGTCAGATGGCCTAGATGCGAACAAGATATCACATAGTGGTTTCTTTAAACCTGATATAAATACTCTGAGTGCATCGGCCCTATATTTCTCATTTATAGTGTCTGCAACACCACTCTCATAAGAAATAATTGTCTTATTTGCCAACAAAGTTAGCTTCTTTTCTACCTCATCGTAGAATTCTAGGCATGTCATTGATCCCTGTCTCAGGGTGGATAACTCCTGCTCGATTAAGTATATCGGCCGTTTGTCCGCGTAAGTAAAGTCAAGTCTGGAGATTATAGCGCTAAAGTTAAGCACTGTGTTAAAAGAAGAAAGTACTGCGTCGGCAGCACCTCTCACTTTGTTTCTAATAATAGTAACGGCTTGGTAGTGGCGTTCACTACCATCATACCTCCTAAATAATTCATAGGCATTGTGTGCGGCTTCCCGCCAGGATACGTACGTGCCTTGGTGGCCAAAAAATTCCGGAAGGGACTTTATCGCGTCTAGCGTAATGTCGCAGGTAGTTAGGGGGTTGATTGTTACCCTAATATATTTTTCTACCTTCGGTTTGTTTATTGTTACTTGATTCTGTAAAGCAAGAAGCCTTCTGTCAAACTCCGTTTTCTGTTCGGCAAAAGCTCTCTGCTTTTACTATCTCGCTAACTTGTTCTGTATTCATTGTATTTTGTCTGTTTGCCGCTAAATTTAAATTCTTAAAGAGGTCCTCCAGCACCTCGGTCATCTAACATTGAAAGATTTACTTGAAAAATTTCACAAAGGACACAGGTTTATTTAGCACCTATTTTTTATTAATTATTTAATTTTTTTTTTCAATTTCGGTTTTGCACTTTCACTAATTCTTTTAGAGCACTTCACTTACCTCTTCATACTTAGGTGTTATCCTAGCCTACGTTAATTCTTGATTTTCTTCTTTGGGTTGTAACGATTCATGTTTCTACTCCTTCCGTTGTTGCTTGCTACTCTTCGATCTATTTTATTCGTATTCACCAGGATGCTTGTTTCAAATCCTTCTAACTGTTTGCGGTTATTATCATTAACTTCGTATTCTCCAGGATGCTTGTTTCGTCCTTCTAACTGTTTGTGGTTATTATCATTAACTTCGTATTCACCAGGATGCTTGTCTCATATCCTTCTAACTGTTTGCGATTATTATTTGTCCAGTAGGATCAAAAATGATTGGTGTTTTCCAGCCCCACGTTGGGCGCCAATTGTGCTTTATTGCACGTGTTCTTTATTGAGTTCCATTAAAAACTAAACTTAATAGTTACCCTAACTTTCCACCTAACCCACGACGTTGGATAACGCTGCTGCTGCTCTGCTGGCGGTTAGCGACATTGACACAATCGTTACGCTAACGATGTTTACTTGATGATGTTGTAATAGCTGCTTTTGCTGATGCAGCTAAACATGATGAAGAGAATTGTGGCGCTTGTGATGTTGTCATAGCGCAATGACCACAGACGATAGCAATAGCTATTGTTTCACTGACACATCGAAGTGTGCCAACAACGATATGCGATCATACCGTGTGATCGCATTTCTGCTGATCCAGCAAGTTGCATGAGGTGGCGTGCTGTCGTAATTTGGCTGAATGTGATTGACCTAGGCGAAGGCTAGGAAGACAACTGTGACATTTGATTAATGGCATTTGTGGGAAGGAACTTGTGATAACTTACATATATATTTATATCTTTGAATTCAAATCCACAAGGATTATCATATATAAAATTGAATTCAGATCATTTCTTATTCTAATTACAAGTAAAATAAAAACCAAAAGCAAACTATAACAAAATCCAGTTTTAGTGAAAAGATTTGAGTGAAGTTTTTGCAATGTTTTTGATGTAAATTCTTCGTGCTCGCTTTTATAAAACCCTTGCACATTGTACAGCAAAATGTTACCGATGTTTTTGGAAAAATTGTTAAGTTGAAGTCGACTCCAAACACAGCGGCGTCCTTTCAAAGTTCTGGAAGTGGATTAATAAATATAATTTCTTTAAACATATATTTCTTGAACCTACCGTGATGCCCATGGACACCATGTCTTCTAACACGTTCGCGTAGGCCAACCTCTTTCTCTTTGGGTGCTCGAACTCCGCTTTCCGGGCGAGGTAGCACCTCAAAAACCCTGTTGTCTCCTCACGGGACCATCTCTTTCGCCTTTTTTCTTGCATTCTGAAATAACAAACATGTTTTAATTCATAATTTTATGTGAAATATACGAAGCGCAAATTTTACTAACCCTTGTTCCATTTTTATTTGTTTTGTTTATGTATCCATAAAACAAACAAGATTTGACAGTTAATTGAAATTTCCCAAGTATTTTTCCAGAGCCCATTCACAATAGAGCGTTTTTTTGCTTCACAACACTACATCTCAGGTCGGATATCATATAACCGAAATGGCTCAACTCGCATATTTTTCCGAGTTAGTGTTATTGTTTTACATGTTATTTCTCATTCTACCTAGTATTTTTTTGCAACTAGGTTACTTTAAAACGGGCCTACTATATTGAAATTCATTAAATCGTGTTAAGTTATGCTAAAATATTGGGAAGTAAATTAAATTAAGCTAATTTTTATGATAATTATATTTTGTATTCACTAAATCTTGTTCACCTAGATTTAATTACTATGAAGTAAATTAAATTACAAGTAAGCATGCAGTTAATATAAGGAATCCACTTCAACTATTTGATGTTAGATTGGTCTAATGTGCAGTACATTTCATACAATAAGTTATACTTCCTATCGATGTGGGTAGTGGCTTGTTTATAAAATATAAAATTGTTAATGCTTATACTGAACCTACTTATAAATTATGAAACTAAATGAGTTGGTTGGGGAGTTACAAGGAAATAAGGAAAGGATTCATTGGGACCCAGAAGTGTTAGTGCTTCGTAACTTATATTAGTAATTACTTGTTAATCGTTTTTTGTGGTTTTAGTAATTAGTATTAGTAATTATTTTTATATTTGTTACGTGTTGTTAGTAATTTTTTTGCGTATTAGTAATTAGGGTTAGTAATTTTTCCTTTTTTCTTTTTGGAATGTTATCCCTTCTTTTTTTTGATTTTATTAAGTGGATTAGCGAAATTTGTATGTAATTTTTATGAAATATTTTTTATTTTCTGATAAAATATCTTTGAATGCGTACGTTCGCATTTTTATATTGTGCAGTTCTGCATATGTAGCAAGCATTGCATCGTTTTTGCATCGGAATATAGGCACTATCTCAGATGACATTGGAAGGCTCGCGTTGGTCCCTTTTAACCATAAGCGTTGATAGTTGCAAATGACCTACTCATGGCACGAGTGGCTTCACGTCAATTAAAGCCATAGACCTCCTGGTGGAGTTGAACCACGTCGATTATCGTCATTCGGACCACCGAGCTAACTGGAATTGAACCAATCCCTGACTGATCGACTTTAAAAGCAAATTTGTACTCAAACCGCTGAGGCGCAAGGATCTATGCATGAGTTCACCTTCCTGACCAATGTTATCTTAGAGGTTTTTTACGTCGGTTTTGTGGAATTTTTTTCCACTTTCTGTAACAACAGTTACACTTCTATCTTCGACGACTGTTTCTTGTTTGTATAGTGGCTTATGTTTGCCTTTTATTTGCGTATTTGCGATAAACAAATTATTTCTGGTGTTAAAATTGCGTGGAGCTGTGCGGCGAGAATTAATTCCCGTATTCCTAATTTCCTGTTCTTTTTGCTGGATTGCTTTTACATTTTCATAGGTGTCCTCCCTAAAGTTTACCAACCGTGATAGTTAATTCTACCGGATCTATTGAAAAAAACGTCTGTGGGTTTCCTATTTATAACGGAATGGATAGTATTGTTGTACCGGTCCACTGCAATTGAAACTCGCTCCTTAGGTGTTAACCTACTAAACTGGTCCGCAATACAACGATATATCTCTATCAGTGTGGAGTGCAAACGCTCAACTTGGCCATTGGCCTCGCTGCGCTGCGTTGGCGTCTGATAGATTTCTATGCCTAAGGAACGAATATAGTTCAGGACCAATGGGGTTAATAGTCCTCTCTCATTGTCCATCACTAACACCTTAGGCACGGAAAAATAGTGCAGGAGAGTTGTTAATTTCTTACGCAGGTGAATCGATGATTTGTTTTTTATCGAAAATAACTTCGCGAACTTCGAGAACTTGTCGATTGCACTAACGTACTTCTGCTTGTCGATCTCAAAAATGTCAATATGCACTATTTCGCAAGGAAAGCTTGGAATAGGGGTTAGCTGGAGAAAAGGTTTTGAAGTATGTCCGTCGTATTTGTTCAGTCTGCAGATGCTACACTGTTTAACATAATCTCTTTTTTGCCTAGCCATTGGGGGAAAATAATATTTCCCGAGTATCTGTAGCCGGTTTTCACGAGGATTTCTATGAGCCCTTTTGTGCTCGTTCTCAATAATTTTGAACACTCTGTCCGCTACGGTTACATCTTCTACAATGCTCCGCGTTATTCTTACTCTATATTTTTGAAAATTTTTGATATAAGTATACCTCCTGAAGCAGACCAAGAAATCTCTCTGAGATTTTAATACCGTTAATTACGTTTGGGTTCAGGCATTCCTTTAAGGTTGAGGTTAATGCAGCGCTGGTATGTTCGGTTAATGATATAAAGAACCTGCGGTAGCCTTGATGTGGCTCCTCAACGCATCGAGGATTATTTCTCTCCCTGAAAATCAATTGGTTCCTAAAGACATTTATAGTGGCTTCTACATGTGGTATGAGGTCAGAATTATCCTGCTGGGCTGAATGCATAGTGCATTCAGTGGCAGTGTCAGTTTCTGATCTCATCCCATCTGCAGAGTTGTCCGCAGAATTATCCCCTGATACCGATGGTGGCTGAGCTAAAATAGAATCGTTGAGTGCGTTAACTTCCGTTTTCAGGCGAGAAAGAGCGTCGGCGACCACGTTTATTTTACCCGGCTTATATATAATTTCGCAATTATATTCCTTTTTCCAGGCTTTTAATTTTTTGTTGTTTTTTTTTTGTTTAAAAAAAAAATATTTATTTCACTATAACTTCTGGTCCCTGATCGGGCGCCTGTTAAAGGATCTTTGATCCTACACTTAAAAAAAAATAGAATTTAAGGGCCAACTTGCCCAAGGGAAACACTTGAAATAAACGTTATAAAAATAGAAGTATTTTATTCACTTAAATCTACACAATTAAAAGCTTAAACAATCTGCTTCGTTGTAGCCCCAACAGCAACTGCCCAATTCTGAGTTCTGCTCCTTATTATAGTGCTGCGCGCTGCGCACCTTACGTAAGGGTGCGCTCATCATCTGGGTGCGAGCGACTTTGGCCTTGACTTCACACAGGTACCGTATTTCAAATGGAATGCACAACGCATATATTTCACAACCGTGTGAAATGCAATTATGCTGACACTGCAGCACGTGTAGCTGGTAGCCGTGGGAATAGCAGAAGTGGGCAGTAGCCGGCCGTGTTAACTTATATATAACTTTATATTAAGATATTTTTAAAATCAAAGACCGTCTCAATTTCGAAAAGGAGGTAAACAGCGTCCATCTCAGCCATAATAGACAGAAGCAAAGGAAATATTTTGAGAAAAAATCTTTCTTACCAGCACTAGAATAGTTGCTTTTTCTTTTTATTACTTTATTTAGTTTTTAATTTTACTAGTGGATTTTTAATATTTAAGTTTTTATTTTTAGTTTCAATAATTACACTTGTTGTTCCTTTTTCATTTCAATTTTGCCAATGAATAAGTCCCTTGTTTCTAATTTTTAAATGAAAATTTATATAATCAATTTTAGTATTTAAAATTTTTGCTATTGAAGTGCATTGAAAAAGTATAAATTTTTTTATTGATCTCAAATATTATTATATTAATGTATGTCAATGAAGAAATCCAAGATTTTGTACAACTAAAACTTTTAAATGCTTCTCTAAATGTGATATTTTAGCGTTAAGTGGCGAAGTTGTAGTTTTATTCTCAGAATTTCAAATATATGATAAACCTAGTATTCATTAAGTTTATTAATATTCGACAATAGAAAAAATAAGATTTTACAACTTTCATTTTTCCATACCTTATTAAAATGTGATTTTATTTAAATATTTATGAAATAAGAACTGCCAATGCTGCTTATTTTTGTTTAACATGATAGCATACTTTTCATATATACTTAAAACAAAATTGGTCTTAAATAAAAATAATAATAAAAATTTAAAATGTATATTCTTATTTGTTTTCATGAAGCTTTGCATATATGTAGATATGTATGTTTACTTTTATACCAGAGTATAAATACTTATGGTTGCAAAAATGTATATATGTAAATGTCTATGATCTTTATGGTTTGATATTTTATTACTTTGGAATGCTGAGTTTACATATGTATGTACTTATATGTATGTGTAATCTTTATTAAGAAAGCATATACTGTATTCTTTCTCAGAATACGCTTACTTTGCTTTTATCCAATTTGTCTTGTGTAGGTGGAGTACTCCCTAACGTAACTCCCCCACGGTTACAGGTAGAACTCTCCTGAGTTCTTTTATTCATTATTTTTATTTTCATATTTTTCTTTTTCAAATATATAACGAATATAGCAACCAACACTATTAGACATGCAATTATAGTTATATTTATACCATATGAAACATATTTATGGTATACTAACTCTTCAATTTTTTCAATATTTTCAAAGCCATCTACATTTATTTTATTAAATTGTAATTCATTTTTATAAGTTTGGTTCAGCATTCGGGCTGGGTAATAAAATTTTTCAGTAAATTCAATTCTTTTATTTTCAAACATTTGGTTGTTTAGTTGTACATATTTTATAATTTGCGTAGTGAATTAAATAATTTCTATTTAATACTAACTCTCTATTGCCACAATTTTGAGAGAAGTTTTCTTTATGTGAATTTGTGATTAACAAAGTATCATCTTCTATAATTGTTAGTTTTGTTTTGTTACTGAATTTAAAAGTACAATCATTCCTAAACATACAGTGTTGGCTCGTTTTTAAATCTTTTAATGCTGTATCTTTTTTGTATTGGAAATGTTCTTCGTTGATCATTATTGTTAATTCATTTTCTGTTTCAATTTCTAATTTTTCATTATTTGGCAATGGTACTATCAACTTTAAATCGGTTACTACATAATTTCTAGGGACTTTAATTGCAATAATAATAGATTGATTTTTATATGATAATACCCCTATTTTTGACAATTTCAATTTGTAAAAATCGATGTTAAAATATTCAATTCTTCTTTTGTTAGAATTCCCGGATGAATTAAATTATATTTTGCAGCAGCTATATTATTTTGAATATCGTCAATTTTATCTTTAACATATCTTATCTTGTTCATCATGTCATTGAAAAGTAAATGATTAAAAATTTCTGCGTTTTGCTGGTTCATCTCCAAAAAAAGTTGACTAATTTTCCCTCTGTCTTCTGTGTATTCTTCTCTGTCTTTATTATGTTTTGCTATTGTTTTTTCTTTTGCTATTTTTATTCTATCTTGTAATGGGGATGGGCAAATATTTTCTTTGGCGAACCTAGGAGAACATTTGATGGTTGAGTGATGCCGATCATTATAGTTCGCTATAACGATGTGCATCCCCATTTCCGTTGAAAGACTTGAATCCTCAATTCCTGTTAGTTTCTCCAACAGGGTTGAGTGGAGTCTTTTAATGTCTGCGTTTTCAGTGTGGTTATTAGGAGTGGTAAGGTGGACCTCGATATTTTCGGCATTTAAATACTGTATTAATTGCTCTGCTCTAAATTCATTACCCAATATTATTTTCTTTGGTTTACCGAATTTCGCGAAATGTTCGATCAGTATGATTTTCTTTGCTCTCCAATTTCTATCTGTTATTGCATATGCTGATGCAAACTTTGTTAATTTATCAATTGTTGTAACAAACGAATGTTTATTAAAATGAATTATATCAACGTAAATGACCTCATTTTTGCCTGTAGGAGTTTCAGTTAATTTAAATTTAGGTTTAATTGGTTTGCGATCGTACTTAATTTGTTGGCATTTCTGGCAATTGTTAATTATTAACTATATGTGCTCTCTAAATTTTGGATAGTATATTTTATCTTTCAATGAATTATAGGTTTCATTTATACCGCTATGCATAGATTCATTATTATGGTAAAGTGAAATTTGTTTATGCATATCTTCCTCTACAAGGATTTCTGATGGTCTTTTTGTACATTTAATAAACTTGTTATTGTTGTCATGCGCAAACAATGATATCAACATAGTCTGGATTTTACTATAATCAAGTTCAGAAACTTCTGAAAAAATACCTATCTTTCCTTTATTTATATATCGTTTGAAAGTATTTTTAATTGAATTTTCATTTTCCATTGGATTTATTTCCAATATCCTTCTATTATGTACTGTTTGCATTTCTATTCTTAGACTGCAAGTCAGAATTATTTGACATTGTCATTGTTTCGTTTATTTTTGGTGAATTTTCTAACCTACTCAAAAAATCTGCCACAACGTTATCTTTACCGTTAAGGTACTCAATTTCATAACTATATTCTTGGAGTTTTAGAAGCCGCCTTTGATAGCGTTAGGAGAATTTTCTCCCTTTGTATTTATTATTCAAGTATTTAATCGGACAATGATCAGTAATAATTTTAAATTTTGTACCATAAATGTATAGCCTAAAATAAGTTATTGAATATATAATTGCTAGAAATTCTTTATCTGTTGTAGCGTATTTTTGTTCATGATTATTTAAAGTTCTGGAAATGTAGCACACTGGTTGACCTTGTTGTGAAAGAACAGCCCCTATTGCATAATCACTTGCATCAGTTGTAATAGTAAATTCTTTATCATACTCTGGGAATTTCAAAATGGGATGAGACGAGATTAGTGTCTTCAAATTCTCAAAACTAGCTATGTACTGTGGATCTTTCGGATTTATTTTATAACCTTTTTTTAAATATTTTATCATCGGATATGCTATTTTGGAGTAGTCCTTAATGAATTCCCTATAGTAGCCTGTAGCTCCTAGAAATCCTTTAAGTTGTCTTTCGGTTTTCGGGATTTTTAACTCTTGTATAGCTAAAATTGTATCCGAATTAGGTTTGATTCCCTCTTTTGTTAATGTGTGCCCTAAAAATTGCGTTTCTTTTTTTAGAAAACTGCACTCGTGTGCTTGAATTTTTAAATTATGACTCGCTAAAATCGAAAACATTTTTTCCAGTGATTTAATATGCTCTGCTAATGAGGTGGAAAATACTAAAATATCATCGAGATACACAACACAAATTTTGTTCATGTATTCTCTTAGAATCTCATTCATCATTCTTTGGAAAGTGGCTGGGGCATTTTTTTGCCCAAAAGGCATACGGACGTACTCATACAGTCCTGCCGGAGTAACAAATGCTGTCTTTTCGATGTCCCTTTCTGCCATTAATATTTGATGATATCCTTTGGCCAGATCTATGGTGCTAAAGTACTGTGCTTTGCCCAATTTGTCCAGAATTCCATCAATATTCGGTAGAGGATACTTATCATCAACAGTCAATTGAATTAACCTCCTATAGTCAACCACCAATCTGTACTTTTGAATACCTATTCGTCCATTTTCTTTGGTACGATTAAAATAGGTGAACTGTATTTACTCCTACTTTGTTGGATTATACCTTGTCTTTCCAGCTCAAAAATTTGTTTTCTTACCTCTTCCTCATGTTTGGGAGGCAATCTATAAATTCTCGAATTAATTTGCTGATCTGTTGTGGTTTTAATCTCATGCACCACTGTTCTTGTATTTGTCAAAATCTCCGTCTTTGTAAAATCATTTATTAAATTTTTTCAATAGCGTTACTATTTTGTTTTTCTGATCTGATTTAAAATGATTTAATGCAATATTCTTCACTTCACTAACAACCAATGAATAAACTTGTTCCTGCACGGTTTTCATGTGGAATGGAATTATTGAGCCATTTTTCAAAGTTATTAGCATATTTTCAATATCAATAACTTTAAAATTTTTGAAAATAAAATCGTTTTTATAATTAAATTCCGTAGGACACGGACTTTTTACTTTAATATTCGGTTTCTCAATATTGCCATTCAATGTACTAATAATCGTACTTTCATGCTCTAAAACAGGTAAATTAAATTTTTCAAAACTTTCTTTTTTCATTATACTAATAGTAGAGCCCGGATCTACTAAAGTGCACCACTTTTTCCCAAAAAGTGTTAATATTATTATTATTTTTCGCTCATAGTTTTCCGAGGCTAATTTGTAAAAAACTTGTTTGTTTCGTTAGTCTCCTCATTTTGGCCACTACGACTTATAGTGTCTACCTCAATTGGTGTGGGTGCATTTGACCTCCTTGTCTGTTGGGTCCTATTCGTCTCATTTATTCTGGTGTTCCCTGAATTATTAACTACTTGCTGTGCTGGCGAATTTGAGGATCTATTTTGCCATGAATAATTCGAAGATCTATTTTGTCCCGAATTATTAGCATTTCTATTCTGGCTTGAATTGTTTGGGTATCTATTCTGGCCTGAATTATTTGTACATATATCGGGTCTGGCCTGAATTATTTGAAAAGCGGTTTTGGCCTGAATTATTTGAAAAACGATTTTGGCCTGAATTATTAGAAAATCGGTTTTGTGAAAAATTATTATTCGAATTATTTCGATTACTTTGATTTTGTGGGCGATATCTATTCTGCCCAGACAATAAAAACATTGGATTTAGATTTCCATCATCTAATCCGATAAACTTGTAAATATTGGCACTCATTCCCGTACAATTTGTCGTCTCTCTTATAGAAAAAGCAAACGTTCCCGCCGCTAATTGCTTAATCCTTTGAATAAGCATTCCTGTAAAAATTTCCTTCATTATTTGGCCATTCTCACTTAAGGCACTAAACTCTGTAATTCCGTCAATTATTTGTTTCGTTTTTCTACAGAGTTCACTAATGCTTAATACTCTGAGATTATGAATTTCGTTTGTTAGAGTCATTTGGTCCTTTGTAGGTCTAAAATGTTGCTTTAATTTGGACTTACATGATTCCCAGTTTTCAGGTGGGTTTAACGCCAAAAAATTTTTTGCCGATCCAATAATTTTTAGATCGTATATTACTCTAAAAGCTACGTCCTCCTGACCTGTATAGTCTCTTAGGACTCTTTCAATTGCTTCTATAAATGACGGTAGCTTCGTCACATTGCCTTCAAAAGGCTTTAAGTATTTTAGGTCATTTTCTATTCTTTGTCTAACTGTGTTTCTTTGTAGGGCAGCATTTTGCTGCAATAGCTGGGTAATTGCTACTAAGCAATTTTCTATATTTTGAGCCATTTTTGCAAAATTTACCAAATTTCAGTCAAATATCAATTAGATATGAGTTTAAAAAAATTTTGTTTGATTCGAGCGGAGAACAAAAACAGATATGTAAAATTTTGGAAGTTATTTTCACGATTTTATTCTGTAAGAGTTTTTTTTTTTTTTTTTTTTTTTATGATTATGATTTTTTAACTGATTTAAAGTTGAAGCAGGTACTTTTGCCACTATTTCTTTAATTTTTCAACATTTTTACATATTTCAGGGTATGTGCATAAAAAATTATTATTATTTTTTTTTTTTTTTTTTTTACAAAAACAACTATGTCATTATTTGATTTCCAATATTAACAATAAACGTCCTTCGGCAGGTACGAATGAGCACAAAAGAAATATATACTATATAGATATGTACATATAGTTATACATACATATATTAACATCGATATTAATATTTGATATTTTTTTTTTTTTTGCACCAACTATGCATTTGGCACAGTTATATAAAGAGAGTTTTTGTAATTTTATTAATCCGGAGGGTCCCCCTTTCGGTGAATCGCGGATTTTTTGTGTTTTCTTTTAATTTTATAGGCTGTACAAGCCCTTTTTATTATTTACTTATTTCCTACCATATTTCTTGTTCCTGTTGTTGTCCTCTTTGTTGTCCTCTTTGTCGTCCTCTTTTTTGTTTTTTTTCTGTTGTTTGCCTTTTCTTCGCTGCCTTGGCTCCTTTCGTTGGCTGCGGTAGTTGTTTGTTTCCCTTCCTCCGCTGCCTGGGCTTCTTTCGTTGGCAGCGGTAGTTGTTGTAGTTGAGTTGTTGCCTTTGCTTATGAGCAAAATTAAGCCGAATTCTTGGCGCGGATTCTACTTCTCCGGGAGTGCAAGGTTACGGGTACAAAAGTAGAGCAATCTGTTCGTCGCATTTTTCAGTATTTTGCAGATTTATTTATTAAATATTTACCTATAAGTCATCCTTTTCCACATTAAATAGAATACAAGATTGCACTTTCCCGCGGAACTTTCCCGACAGAGCTCGCCTTTAGTAAACAAGAATACGGGAGAGAGAAAATTAAATACCTTCCCATATTTCAGTGTTTTAATTGTTCTAAAGTGTAAAAATATGGATTTATAGGCAGAGATATACTAAATAAATCTTCGAAATACTAAAAAAACAAAGTGGCCCGTTTTACTTATTTGTGAAAAAAGTTTTCTAGTTGAAGCTGAGAATTATCAAACTGGGCAAAACCATTGTAGCAGTACCTCTAGGATGTCACACTCTGCATTCAGTACACCGTGCGTTCACTGTGCATTTTGAATGGATACTTTTTCGTTTGCAACACGTTGTGAAGTAAGCGGGTTCGTGCCCTGCGTGCTGTTTTGTGCGATATACGATGTTGCCACAAGGAAAGTCAAAAATTAAAGCAAACTATTATCAAACTATATTTATACTATCAAACTTCAAAAATTAAAGTTAAAAGCAAGCGAGAGTTCGCTTACCGGTTGGTATGTGAGAAAAAGCATCCTTCCTAATTTTATCCAATATCTGCACAGGCAATCGCTAGCGAGCTACCATTTGTGATTTTTACAGTTAGGTGTGAAGCAATTCGATTGCTTGCTTTTGTGTGTTGTCTAAAATAGTACGAAAAATAAGTTAAATAAGCCAAATATGTACATAATAATTCATATTCAACAAACAATCTCAATTGTATATTAAAATTCCAACTATGGTGCATCGACGAAGTTTTCTTGCAAATGTAAAGATAGCTGTGAATGAACGAATGTGACGGCTAGCAGGCAATATTTATCAAGCCATATTCTCTGCCATAAATTGCTGTCATTGAGCAATAAGCGGTCTCCATTGCCAAAATATTGTTTGACTTGATTACACTACATCGGAGTTTGCTTGAGGAGACCGTCCCTTAGCGGTCTTCACGTGCGACATCTCGCTTCCTTCTTAAAGTAAGTGAGAATAAGTTCTAAGCCTTCCAGCAAGAACACTATGGATTAATTAAACGCTTATATATGCCATATCACTGGCAGAAAGTATCCATTATAAATTTGAAAACTTTCTACTATAAAGGTACAGGGCAAATGGAGAATTCCAAATTATAAGTTCTTGACTATATGAGCTTTTGTCTGTCTGTGTATCACACGAGCTTCTAGTATTTGAGTATGGTATAGCTTTCTCACTAGAATACTTTACAGCTAATGGATATATAAGCAAAAGTGTAAGCGATTAAATGAGATATATCTATGTATATATATGTAGTATAAGTAACTATATGAGAAATTATAAAAGGATCTATATAAAATATTGTTTAAGGAATTATATGTATCCAAATTCATGTCATAAACCAAACAATAACAACTTTTTTAATATTTTATTTACTGAAGAACATGTACACATATCAACATATTTTATATTGCTACTTAATTTCTGCATTTTTGTTTAAAATTGTATTGGCTTTATAGAGCACAAGGAAGTGAATGGCTCTGATTCTCAATCGAATACACGTCCCGGTGAACGACTATCAATGTGCTGGCCATAATTTTCGTATATCCTCACCCTAGTTGGTGTCACCAATGCATACATGGCATTATACCTCTAGTTGTTTCACGCAACGTGCAAGGCGAATTCATACAGGTGGCGGCGGTAGCATATATGTATGTATTAAACTTTTTTTTATTTCCATTTGGACCGGAATGTCAAACACATGTCAAACTCAAGGCGAATTCAAACTGTTTGTTTACTTTGCTAATTTTCTAGATTTTCTTATTGGTGTGTGCATATTTTAAATATTTTGGGGTTTGTGAAAAAATAAGTTAATTATAAAAACTATTTCAGCCTTAACTAATAAAAAAGTGTTTTTCAATGGTGAAGTGCGCGATTTGTTTAAAAAAATGGGAGCGGGGAGCTGGGCCGTTCTTCAAGGTGCCTGTTGACGACCACATGCGTTTGTTGTGGGGAAACAATTGCCGGGTGCAATTAAGTTTAAAAAATCGTATTTGCGCAGATCATTTTTCACGCGAAGACATAATTTGTACTGGGACTCAGACGAGATTGTTGCCAAAAGCAATACCGCACCTCTTTGTGGCCGCTACAAGCAATAAATGCGAGCCGCCTATACCACCTAGTTCTGGTCAGGATTCAACAGATTTGTGTGTAACCGAGCTGGTTCCGATGAATATAAGTAGCAGCAGTAACAACACAGATAGCTTCAACAACAACAACGTTGACAGCCATTTGATGGTGAAAAAAGTTGATGCCCAAACGCAAACTATTGGTGTGATCCTTGAAGAGTCTGCAACTCAAACAAGGTAAGCTATTTAAAACGAAATTGTCTGATTAATATTAATATTTTAATATATTTTATAACTATCTTGCAGCTGTGTAATTTTCGAGACCCTTGAGAATCCCGAAATAATAAACTTGAGGTCGGAGATAAGAAAGCTGGAGGCGGAAAATAAGGAGTTGCGCTCTAATCAGGAGCAAGGCAAAACGGTGCTTGACAACTTTCGAAAAATATTTACGGAAGGTCAAATGCGTAAGATGGTTGCGTCAGGTATGATTAATTTTCTTTTCTTTAAGTATGTATATAACTTAATTCATTAATATTCACACAGAGAAAAATGTACACTGGGATTGGTGAGATATATCTAGTGCGATTTGTTTGAACGCGACAGGACCGAGAGCATATCACCATCTGTATGACAACGGCTTTCGAAATATAGACATGGACGAGGGTCTCCTGGCTGCATCATTTCAAGCATTGGAACAAATGTCTGAACTTAGTGATGATGACAAAGTATGTGTTCTTTCATTCGACGAAATGAAAATCGCCGAAACGTTTGAATATGATCAGCTTTAGAGAAAATTATCTTCTATACTAAATGTGCAGGGCTTTTACAACAACTCCATAGAGCAGGATGGACATAGCTCACATTTGAAATTACGTTAACGCAAATGTATACTCATAACATGACGTTGCAAATTAATTTTATTAATGTATTTCCACATGTTTCACATACAAAATATTTTTCACCCGTATGTGTTTGCCGATGCAACTTCATAGCAATTTTTTGCAAAAATCCACGATTACAAACATAATAATACACGGCAGCTTCAGTGTATGGATGTCAATAGGAATATCCGCTTCCTAGAAATGAAATAAATATGGATTGATTCGATTTAGAACGCATTGAGAGTATATATAAAAGGTTTTTACATTAATTTTTAGGCGTATGCTTTTTTGGTCAAGTGTTGTAGAAATCCTGTCCACTGCCCGAAGGAGGCATCGCATTGTTCACACGCCAATGCATCACCGACTACAACCACAGGATCAGGACAAGTAGTATCAACTGCTTCATCCTCATCATCTTCACTACGTTCGTGTAGTGCATGCTGTTTCCTTTTATGAGCTTGCATATCACGTTGACGACTAAATGATTTACCACAAACATCACAATGGTGTGTCTTTAGTTGGGTATGTGTAACTATATGTTTGGAGAGATCACCAGCACTATAGAATGCTTTTTGGCATACGGGACATACATATGTAATTGATCACGTATCCCTGTGTGTATCTTTTGATGTGCTTGAAAATTACCAAGTGCAGAGAATTGTTTAGAACATATTTCACATTGGAATGGTCGTTCACCGGTGTGTGTTCGTTGATGAATATGTAAATTATATTTTTGTGCAAAGCGTCGTGGACAATAATTACAAATGAATGGCTTTTCTCCGGTATGTGTGCGTAAATGCATTTGTAATTGTGCGGCACACTTAAAAGTCTTATTGCATTCATAGCAGGTTTGTGGTAACTTGGGTAAAGGCTTTGGGCCACGGCACTTATGTATGTTTCTCTGGCGGCTTACGTTGATAACGCGAACGACGTTTGCTAAAGGAATGTAAACGTTGAAAGTGTTAAAAGACTATCTAATTGAAAAATAAAGAAAATACCTCTTTTTTATATTCTCACCCACATCTGATTCATCTTCAGGCTCTGCCTCTAAAAACACATGTGTTTTATTGTTTAATGATGTTATAGGTAAGTTGGTGCTAGTTTCAGCATCACAAACACTTTTCAATTATAAACCTTCGCACCTTCTTCCAAGCAATCTCTGCATATCTTATGAATGTTATAATCCATTCTATTTTATAGTTTTATAGTTTCCCATTCAATTTTGAGGCCAATAAATTCTGATTTTTGTTTGTTTACATTTAAGCCAAGGCGAATTCATAGGTTTTGACAGACGGGTCCAAAGATACAAAAACAAAATAAATGGGAATTTTACATATATGCTACCGCCGCCACCTGTATGAATTCGCCCTGGCAACGTGCTGCCCAAACTTTGTAAAATCGAGATAGAAAAAGTTGCAGTTCTTCCCATGCCGGACTCCGCGATTCCATACCGACAGAAGGTTTTAGCGAGGCGGTTGAAAATATGAGGAAGGTTTGAGAAAAGTTCTGCTGGAAGTGCAAACCCAAAGAAACGGAAATCATTTCTTACACTCTTATTATACATTTTATATATATTTTACTTGCATTTTTGTTGTTAAGTATCGCATTTATAATTTTTCTTTGAACTTTGTATTTTGGCTTCTGTGCGATTCACTAACTTAACGATGCTGCTATTAAGTATTCATTTTTTAACGATTTTCGCATTCGCTAAATCAGCTGTTGTTGTTAGCTAGTTGATTACTGAACACTAAACGACAACAAATTTGATGTTGTTAACTCAATCTAGAAAAGAAAAATTCGTGATTTCAACTTAAATAAAAGATTTAAAATTCGGTGATTTGTTTTCTTGTAATTAAAAAAGGGAACATTAAGTAATGTCGTTTGAGTATTTGGTATATGAGGTGACGAAGAAGTGAGCGCCCTAACAGTGGATCGGCGTTTAATGTCTTAAGGTGATTGTGGATAGCCATTGGAGCCGTGGCTGATGACTCCTCTAACGAACTAACTAGAAGGAAGCCCGAAACTCCGCTATATCGAGGCATTGTGAAAAGCAGGCAACCCAGTTGAGAGACTTTTTGGTGTTCTTAAAGGAACTTGGCGATGTTTATCGAAACAAAGAACTATTTTGTATGATCCCGGATTTACAGGAATAGTAGTATGTACGTGCTCAGTGCTGCACAACAAGCGTTCAGATGAGCAAATAGAAGTGCCCGAGGAAGAGTTTTCAGGGTCCACAACAGATAGCATTTTCTTAGCGGAAGATGCGCCATCCTCAATTGCGAAACGCATCCAAGAGCGACTAATCGCAAAAAGTAAAATGATTAGGTTTAATGTTTGCAAAATATTCACGATTTCATTTTTATTGTTATATATTTATATAAAAAAAAATTGAGATAACATTTTCTTACATACGAGTATAATGTCCTTAAATTCAGGAGATATTAAGCTCAAGTTTGGAAATTCATTTGCACATATGTATACATATTTTATCACATAATAAAATAAATATAAAAAATATAAAACGTGAAACTAATCGCTACATATGGGAACATTAAATTTAATTTCACTATATCAATATAAATTATCACAAAAATGTATAAAATACAAAATTAAATTCAATGAATATTAAATTAATATTAAAAGTACTTCAAACTTATAACTAAAGCTTGCCTACTATAAAAGAAAATAAAAACATGACTTCAGGTGCAGACAAATTTTCTTCATAATAAAAGAAATTAAAATTAATTCACTACTTATGCGCGGTAGATGATATTTGTAAGGTTGTTGAAAGCATCCGCCGTAGGTTTCAACCCTTTCCCCAAAGTGCTTATTGCCACGCCATCGTTCTCTCAACAGCGACACGCGCTGCACTGTATTCGGCTAAGATCTATTAAGGAAATGAAAAAAGATATAACAGAATATGTATGCATACTAGGCAAATATTACGAACCTTTAAAGCTTCTGTCTGCTGTTTGGCAATTTCGACACTTTGTTTGTTAGATTCTGCTAACATCTACATATATTAAGAGAATCACAAACAGAAAAGTAGAAAAAACATTACACTGTAACTTCGAAAACAATTTACCTTTAACGCATTTGCTTGTTTTCAGCTATCTCCAAAAATTTCGTACGTGCGTCGCTGTCCCCCTCCGCACGTTTCCTCTTTAAATTCCTGCGAGGTGTTCTAGCAGGGGTGTTAGGTGCAGGTGACCGCAAGTCGATACTTTTATCGACTACTGGAGAGCTGTGTGGCAACTTGTAAATTAAACTTTCGTCTTTCTTCCAGACGAAATTGAAATTCCCAATAATTAGAACAGTTGTAACTTACACGCAATAAACATTCCCTTCATCCAACTTACCTCCTCTCTTGGGACATTTTCGGCCACTTCATTCCCCTCCACATATACCGTCCCAATAAGGGCAAGCACTCGCCTATCAATTTCTGAGAGAAGTTCCTCATTGACTGGCCTTTTTCCAGTAATTACCAGCTTCTTTCGTCGGTCTCGTGTCTTGATGCTGGTTCTAATCTTGAGATCCCCCAAACCTGTTTTGGGGAAAAATTATTGTATTAGAATATATCAAATAATTCAACAATGTTTGCTTTGTGCCTTTGATCAACAGTCTTAACTGCTCCGCCAAGACTATTCAAAATTGCCGCCAATTCCTTCCACTTATTATCGCACTCGAATTTTACGTGTACCTTCTGTAGTGCGATTCACTGACTTATTTTAAAGATAATCGATTGGTTAACTCAACTTAACCAAAATTTTAACGACCCTGCTATTCAGCAACCATTTTTTAACGATTTTCGCATTCGCCGAATAAGCTGTTGATGTTAGCTAGTCGATGACCGAAAACTAAACGAGAAAAGTGAAATTAGTGATTTCAACTTAAATAAAAGATAAATTTAAAATTTGGTAATTTGTTTTCTTGTAATTAAAAAAGGAACATTAAATAATGTCGTTTGAATATTTGGCACATGATTTATCACGAGGCGACGAAGGATCGAAGCTTACTCCGGGATGTGGATAATCCCTTTCAACAGAATTTTAGAAGCTGTATCGGTTAACTCCAAACTTGGCTGAATACCTAATTTCTCAGCTTGACAACCAAATAAGAGGCTCCAGAATAACAGAAAAATCGACTGAGAAACAGAGCTCGTGTAATCTTTAACGCTGTAGGCAATTTTAAAGTTTACTTTTATATTGGTAGGATCTAGCGGCTTTGAGATTCTTCGCATTTGGTATCAATGCTATCAGTGACCCGTAGGTGAGCAAAGGGGAATATCCATGAGCCAGTCATCCGTAAGCCGGCATTCATCGGGTAACGGATGCAATCAATTATTCGTTGTTTCACCAGAAAGTTAGGTTTCCTATGACCCAAGTAGAACCCCAATCTGCTAAAGAAATGTTTGTGGGAGGCTCTATTGGAGCCGTCGATTCCGCGCATATATCAATTTTGCCACCAAAGAATCATGAGGAGGCTTATGCCAACCACCACATCTACCATTCAACTAATATGCTAATGGTAAAAACAAACTTTTATCAAGGATCCATGTATAAAAACAGAAATATGGTTTAGTTTCAATATATAGATAAATGATTATAATTAAAAAAATTTCAATACATGTATGTAAATCTTAAATACGCTGGAGCACAACGCGAAGTTTGAAGTCGAAACGATAACCATGGCATATTTTCAGGTGACTCCGCATATTCCTTGGCGTTGATGGCTATTCTAACAAAGCACTATTGCAAAATATATAAAGAATTTTAAGTGTTTGTAGTTTGAAATAAACAAATATCTATTTCACTTTAATGAAATATAATAAGAACGCTCAAATTTATATTTGGCAGCAGGCATTCGCTTGTTTTGCTTATTTTGACATTTAGTTTGACAGAGGTGCCACTCTTTATCACTTTTAATAAATACAACGAAACAGCTGTTAAGTGTCGTTAAGAATAAGTTAGTGAATCGCACAATCGTTAGTGCAAACGGCAAATATTGCCGTCAAAAATAATAATTGTCGCACCGTTTAAAGTTAGTGAATCGCAATACTGGAACCTAGATCCCCGGGTTTTCAAGCAAAAAATCCGTCATACAATTAAGATGCTCGGCTGTGGCGCTGTATATAAACATTATAAATTAAATTATTTTAATGATTTATTTTACTTACCTTATTAAACAATTTTCGCACAATGGCTTTTCACTCTTTGACAAATATTACGCTAATACATATCTTGTATACATTTTAGAAGGAAATGCCATTACCATGTTAAGCTGAATTAATTAATTAATTATTTAATTACATTCACAAGCAATTAGCAAATTTACTGCATTTGTATGCGTTAATTCACCATATTTCGTTTATGGGTTAGTGAATCCCTTCGTACGGTCTTGCTGGGCTAACCTATAACTAACGGTTATATTAGAGGGAAAATTAACTCAAATTGTTATCAAAATATGCCACATCTTCTGTCCTTATCTTATCTATGTACATTTCCCTTTCCCTAGATGTAAATATAAATCAAGGATGAGGAAACAAAAGAAAATTAAAGAAAATAAATAATGTAATGTATAAAAATTAATAGTATCAATATCACTGAATCTGAACGAATACGTTTTAACATTGCCACATTCAGATTGCGATGGATTTAGTGTAAACTTCGGCTATTATAAATATATAACAGCCTGTCAAGCAGTTTCTTTAAATTTCTTGCTGTATTTTTCATTTTGGAGTATCCGGTAGTTACTCAGTTCGAGAGCTTTCATAACACATTTTTCGAATTCGTAAATGCCTTGAAGTGGAAGATATAAATTTATACCGTTTATCAGAAGGATTTTATCGTAAAATTTTGTTCAATATTTGGAGCTGGCTTAGATCTCTTTTCTCCCACCATTAGTTGGTCGGTGAAAATTTGCTGAACAATACGGGTCACATTGTCCGATTTGAAACACAGGAAAATAACGTGTTCAATAAGCATAAATCGCTTCGGTTGCTTACTCTTTCCATAAGTACGGCTCTCAGAAAGAAGAAAAACTAGAACTTTTGCTAAGACTGGGTTCAGACGGGGAAACTATTGTTGCTTATTATCGGCGATTTCCCTTTTGGTGTTGCTCGTCGCGTTCACACAGAGCAACTCTGTTCAGGCAAATTTCTGGCATTTCATTTTATATCATTTTCGCAAATTTCTGTACGCTTCGCTTAAGCGGAATTTACACATTCTGACAAGTTTTGTGGTTATAAGTAAAAGGTGAGTTGAAAAATGAAGTTTTAACATAATTTACGTTAATATGTATAGTATATGCATACACATGTGCATATTTTATCGCAAAAAAATAAGAACAAAATTTTATTTCCCAACTTACGGTATGTATTCACTTAAAACTCAACAAAACTGCAACCACTGAATAAATTTATAAATGAAAAGGAATGTCAAATTTCTTAGCTGCCGACTGAGACGAATAAGAACACAAAGCGCGTTGCCCGAGCACGAGCAACTCGGTGCCCTTCCCCTCTCCCCGTCCCTCTCTCTCCTACAAATAACGAGTTGCCGCGACAAAAGTGTCCCTGTCTGAACGATGTCTAATGTGTTAGGAGCGTCAAAAATTCTGCTAATGTGCTTGTTTGTTCATCATATCTCTCTTGCAGGAATATGTCCCTGCAAAAAATGCTTGACCATATCGAAAATATGTTATCGATTGTACTTATAAGCTCCTGGCCAGAATGCAAATATTGGAAGATCAGAATCGCATTTTATTGGACCTTGTTTCTAAACAAAGCGTTTTGTTAGAAGGCGTCATATCTTATATAAAACCTAAAACTATTGATCTAGGATTGTTTCCTTTTAAAAAGGTGGACGATATCCAGGCAGCTGAAAGCTTGATCACCACAAAGAGCGAAACAGAAATTGTAAGTAACTTTGAATCAATATTTTTACTTATTTTACTGTTAATAGTAAAAATGAACGTTATTTGTTTTTTACAGTTGACCTATTTGAAACAAAAATTTGGTGGGAAAAAAATTAGCGTTATGTTAGCCGAAATTTTCAACGAAGAAACGCTTTTAAAAGTAAATTGGGATGGCAATAAGGGCAAATTTGCAATTAATAAGTCTGTTCTTTTTAATAAATTCTTGTTTGGTAAGTTTTTAAAATTGTTTATTTAACGAAAACTTAATATTTTGTATACCATTGTTTATTTACAGATGCAATAAAAGATGACAACCTGTCCTTTGAAATATATGAGGACAAAATAAAAGCATCATTTGCGAAAATAAAGGCTGCAATGTATCGCAAAACATATAAATTAAAAACAAAAAATGTACAAAAAATAATAATAAATGAAAACACAATATGAATCAAATACAGATTTATAATAAACATTTATAGTACTTAAAATTAAATATTTATATTTTTTTTGATTGTTATGATCTTTAAATTATTTCATTTAGGTGGTTAAAAGGGTTGTTATTCTATTACTCTATTATGGAGATCTCTCTTATTGCTCTATTGGGAGTATTAAGGGAGATCTCTCCTATTGCTCTATTGGGAGTATTAAGGGAGATCTCTCCTATTGCTCCATTGGGAGTATTAAGGGAGATCTCTCCTATTGCTCTATTGGGAGTATTAAGGGAGATCTCTCCTATTGCTCTATTGGGAGTATTAAGGGAGATCTCTCCTATTGCTCCATTGGGAGTATTAAGGGAGATCTCTCCTATTGCTCTATTGGGAGTATTAAGGGAGATCTCTCCTATTGCTCCATTGGTAGTATTAAGGGAGATCTCTCCTATTGCTCCATTGGGAGTATTAAGGGATTACTCCCTTCCAATGACATGCAATGTTAAAAGGGAGTATTCAATTTTACATGTATTTACACACGAGTATAGGGAGTAATAGGGAGATCTCGCTACCTCGCAAGGGATGTCTCCTGGAGACCTCCGGGAGTACTCCCCAGTACTGCTGGGTACACACAAACTCCTGCAAACGACGAGAGAAAGAGAAAAAGCATTGAAAGACATAGGTATGTACATTTGCGCTTTTAAACAACGTATTCTTTGCGCGTACATATACATACATACATCAACAAAGTTTTAGCTGCGATAGAAAACATTCAAAAAAACAGAATTAATTTAATTAAATAAGTGATTTTCTTATGGTAATACATAAAAAAATTAATAAAAAAAACGTTTACTAACTCGATGTGGTTAGAGAAGAAAAACTTTGTGGACAGTGCAGTACAATTCGCCAAACTCCACTGCGTAGGCAGTGACTCAGGTGCTGGAGTACATCACAGCTGGAAATATTTATGGCACGATAAGAAAAATGTTTTCGTACGAACTGCTTATGTGTTTCAATTGGGACGTCAGGCTGAAACTCGTTGACCGCATCTTATTAGGTATGATTTGTTCTCTTGAAGTAATTTCAGTGTGCTTACATATATATAACTTTATATTAAGATATTTTTAAAGTCAAAGACCGTCTCCATTTCGAAAAGGAAGTAAAAAACAGCTTCCATCTCAGCCATAGCAGACAGGGCAAAGGAAATATTTTGAGAAAAAACCTTTCTCACAGAACTAGAATTGTTGCTTTTTATTTTTATTACTTAGTTTAGTGTTTAATTATATTAGTAGGTTTTTAGTGTTTAAATTTTTATTTTAAGTTTCAATACTTACACTTGTTGTCCCTTTTTATTTAATTTTTGCCAATGAAAAACTAGGGACTTAAGTTTTTAGTTTTTAAATTAAAATTTGTCAAATTAATTTTAATATTTAAAATTTTTGCTTCTCAAGTGCATTGGAAAAGTATAAACACTTTCTTAAATCAAGACCTTAAAGATGTTATGTTATTATATTGATGTATGTCAATGAAGAAATCGAAAATTGTGTGATACTGAAACTTTTAAATGTTTCGCTAAGTGTGATATTTAGGCGTTAAGCGGCGAAGTTGTATGTTTATTCTTAGAACTTAAAATATATGATAAACCTAGTGTTCTTTAAGCTTATTAATAGGCCCGTTTCTTTGCACCCGAGTTGCAAAAGAACGCTCCAACTCGGATAATATTTCCTTTAGTTGCAAAAGCAACCCTGTTAGCCTCTTTCATGTAAGTTGCGATTTGTTTAGTGCTATTTAGGAACGGAAAATAGTTGTGCCGGCAATTTTTAGGTTTGTGTAGTTTTATACTTACAAATACTATGCAAAAAAAAACGAATTAGGTATTAAATCTAAATTTCCCATGTATTATCTTAGGGCTAATTCCCCAGTTTTTGCACTTTCCAACACTACATCTCAGGTCGGATATCATTTTACCGAGTTGGCTCAACTCGCATATTTTTCCGAGTTAGAGTTGTTGCTTTACATGTAATTCGTTATCCTACCAAGTGTTCTTTTGCAACTAGGTTACAAAGAAACGGGCCCAATATTCGACAAAGGGAAAAATAAGATTTTACAACTTAAATTTTTCCATACCTTATTAAAATGTGATTTTAGTAATATATTTATGTGATACAAAGTACCTATGATGCTTACATTTGTTTGAAATGATAACATACGTTTTATATATACTTAAAAAAAAAGCTGGTTTTAAATAAAAACAATAATAAAAATTTAAAATGTATATTCTTATTTGTTTTCATGTTCCATTGGGTATTTACTTGTCATTCTGCTCCTTAAGTTATCGATCATCCCGAAGTTGGATTAGCCGTCAGAAAAATCACTAATTAACCAAATATTTTCCCATTTAGTTGACCACTAAGTTCACTTCCAAATTCCAATTAAAAGACTTGTATGACCAAGTGAGCTTATTGCACGGCAATCGAGCACACGTGTGTGTAAGAAAGACATGCATAGTAGCGAAGAGGTCATTTGGCACTCGACGCCCATCCAAAACTAATCACTAATACAAGAATGATAGAATACAAGATTGCGCCTTCTCGCGGTGAAATGACAGATTTCGCCTTTAGTAAACAAGAATACGGGAGAGAGAAAATTGAACAACTTCCAATATTTCATTGAAAAACGTGTTCTAATTGTTCTAAAGTGTAAAATATGAATTTATAGGCAGACATTTAATAAATAAATTCGCAAAATACTAAAAAAAAGTGTCTCTTTTTCTTAATTTGTGAAAAAAGCTTTGTCTAGTTGAAGTTGAGAATTGTCAAACCCGGCAAAACCAAAGTAGCGGTACTTCTAAAGGCGTCACCTTCAGTATTCAGTACACCGTGTCACTAATATGACCATTAAGGCCCGTTCACATAGGACTTTTGCTTTGCTTTGCTTCAGAGTTTCGCTTTGACAGATAAGTTCAATAAATGATGTTATATGAGTCCTGCTAAATACAAGGCGAGAAAAGTAAAGCAAAGCAAAGCAACTCTCAACTTTTGTACGCTTTGGCAATCAGCTGTTATCATTTCCATAATATTTTTATTTTGGCGTGCGTACACATACTGTTTGGAAAATGCAGAGTATTTTATCATTATTGCGTGAACATTTGAGTTGGAAAGACAAGAAAACGTAAGTATGAATTATTATTTCTATTATTATTGCATATTATATGTATTCTATATTTTACACAGAAGATTAATATGGAGGAACGATTAATTGAAGCTGTCAAGTGCCACAGTTGCCTCTTCGATAAAAGCACTACATTATTCCGGAACAAATTCGTTAAGGAGATGGCATGGCAAGTTGTTTCAAAAGCTGTTGGGGTGCCTGGTAAGGTTTCTATTTTCATTTGCGTACATACATACATAAAAGTAATGAGTGTTTTTTGATAATAGTGGAACATTGCCAACAACGATGGAAGTCACTGCGGGACAGATTTGTGAGAGAAATAGCGGGGCAGAAGCAAAAATCTGGAGCTGCTGCGGATGATTTTGAACGCGTGTGGTGTTATTTGGAGCCTTTGATGTTCCTTAAAACCCACGTAGCTCCTCGAAAGTAAGATTTATATGTTATTGAAGAGATGTATATGTACATATACACATTTGTACATTTTTTTTATTTGCAGAACGGTTTCCAATTTGCAATGGAGTCTTCAGGAGGAAGAGGCAAGCTGCGGTAGCTCTCCAGTGGAAGCCTTGGAGTCGCAGATGTTGTCGCCAAGCACGAGCAACAGCGCTTCAACAGCTTCAACAATAACTACGCCCGGAGGCAAGCGTAGACGATTGGAGTCTGATGTCGTTGAGCGATTCAACCGTTTGTGTGGCGCTGTTGAAAAGTTCGTCGACAACAAAGTGCAAGGCCATCAACCCAGCCCCAATGCTGAGTTCTTTGTGGTGCTTGACAGGTACCTGCAGAAACACACACAGGAGCAGCAGGGCCAAATGAAGATAGACATACTGAACTTTTGATTTTTTTTTTACCAACGAAGTGTCTTTAAGTATATATATTAATTTAAATTTCGAATTTTATATTAGGTTTATGTTATTTTGAATTTAATTGTTTTGGATATTGAAGTTTTACTTTTGGAATTAGTTTTAAGTTATTTTGAATTAATTTTTTTTGTCGATTGAAATTTTAATCTTTGAATACTGATAGTTTTAGACATGCAGTTGTGATAAAAGCAATAATTTTAAGTATAATCGTACCTGTTTATACAATACATATGAAATGTGATATTTTATTATGTAACTTATATGTAAATTATTTACATAAAAATTGAGACTAAAGTATTAAATAAATTATTAACAACCAAATGAATTGAAGATAAAATCATGAAATATTTTGTATTTATTAAGATATTGCGATTTTTACAAAAAAAAGTAAGTAAATAAAAATATTCGGTAAATAAAGATATTCGAAATGAGAAAGCGCCATTCGTCATAGACATACTTGCACAGTCAACGAGGGTTAGAACAAATATATTCCTTGAGTTGGTCTCTCATTGCAAATGCACTCCTTGTTGCATTATTAGCCATCATTCTGCCATGCCTTCGCAGGGGTGTCGCAACTTCTTGTCGCCATAGACCGTTGACAACTGTGTCTCCCTGGTAATGGTCAACATAGTCCGGGGGACAGTAGCTGTTATCGTGCATTTTCACACAATTGTGTAGTAAAACTGTGGCTTAAACGATACTTTCTGCAGATGACGGAAGCATATGAAGAGGAGACAGCAAAATTCTCCAACGAGCTATCAATATTCCAAAGGCGTTTTCAATTACTCGCCGTTCACGTGACAATCGTTTGTTAAAAGTTTCCCGATCTGTTGACAAAAGCGTTCCTGAACGAAAAAAGAAGTTAATCTATGACTTTTACTGACATAGATAACTTATGTATATACAAACCTGGATATGGTCGCATTATACACCTCTTTAAGGGAAATGCTGCATCGCCAACCATGAAATAGGGGAACTTTACGTTAGAGCCGGGTAAAAAATCATCTTCTGGCAGATCTAGTTCTCCATTAAACAACTTATGCCCGAAGACTGAATTCCACAAAACCCCACCATCACTCTGTGAACCATACGCTCCGATGTCTACGCTTGTAAAAGTATAATTCGCATCACAACTCGCCAAAAGGATGATGGAGTAGGTACCCTTATAGTTATAAAAAAGAGACCCAGGGTTAGGTGGGCATTTAATTGTTACATGCTTCCCGTCGATATCGCCAACACAGTTGGGGAAATTCCAAATTGTGTAGAAGTCGTTGGCAATCCGTTTCCACTCATGTCTATGCGGAACTGACAAATATATGCAGCCTAATTGCAGCGGCCCATTTTGAAAGCGGCTGAGAGCATGTGCTGACTACCTACATGTGCCATACACCTGCATGGAAAAGCATATATAAGTTTTAAATCATTATTGCAACATCTGCTTTTTGCTACATTACTTACGCAAGCGTGAGAAACAATATGCATTTTGCTGCTATCGGTGGTCTGTTCGAATCTTTGATCAATCCTTCCTGAACAAGTCCAAATAGCAAATCGAACACATCCTTGTTCACCCTGACCGTTTTCTTAAATTCCTCTGGATCGTTTGCATACATTTCGTCGAAAGATGCTGCAAAAAGACCTTTTTCATCGCGGTCTTGATAAAGTTTCCTAACCCATATACGACGCTTCGATTTCATTTGCCTCAGACACTCGCGAATTTCAAACATTAGTAGCATGACTACTACTACTTCCATCATATCAGTAAAATTAATTTTTTTATTCTATCTTTAAACAAAACACTCTGAACAAACAAAAATCGCAACTCATAACAAACTAATAACGCAGAAACTGTCAAAGCGTTCTATGTAGCTGACCTTCTACGCCTCACGCTTTGTTGTTAAATTTCGAACTGTCAAGCAAAGCGAGGAAAGTTCTATGTAAACGGCCCATTAAGGGCCCATTAAGGATTAAGTTATGAGTTGCGATTTGTGTTTGTTCAGAGTGTTTTGTTTAAAGATAGAATAAAAAAAATGAATTTTACTGATATGATGGAAGTAGTAGTAGTTATGCTACTAATGTTTGAAATTCGTGAGTGTCTGTAGTGTGTATACGCACGCCAAAATAAAAATAAAATGGAAATGATAACAGCTGATTGCCAAAGCGTACAAAAGTTGAGAGTTGCCCATGATTTTGCTTCGCTTTGCTTTGCTCTACCTTTTTCGCCTTGTATTTAGCAGTACTCATATAACATCATGTATTGAACTTATCTGTCAAAGCGAAACTCTGAAGCAAAGCAAAGCAAAAGTCCTATGTGAACGGCCTTTTAGTATCACGATGCAGCGAATACAAGGTGACGACAAAAGCGCTTTCGTTACTTCGTACATGCTTCGTTTGACAGATTGACGTAGCAGGAGGTTCTGAGTGTTTGTTTACGAATACAGACTGAGAAACACAGATTGTGCTACGTGTTGTTTATGATACACGATAAATTTCAAATATTTGTGTAAAACTATCTTAAAAATAAATAAAATGAAGTGCCGCGTTTTGAATTGTGCAAGCAACAGCAAATACAAAGATAGAAAGTGCAGTTTTTTTCAAATTTCCCGCTGATGATGCTGTGGCTGTTCGTGCGTGTGTGTGCGTGCAATTCTTTGTAATTGTTTGGTATTGTCAAATTATCACCCTCTTAATTTCACTATTCTTGGCAGAGGATTTCTGTGAAGTGTACGCTGCCGGCGTTGTCGTAATCTTGTCTTCTATCATTCTTGCATTAGTATGAATAAATTTGGCCGCTAATGTATATGTGGACAACCGATAACATATTTTCCAGGTCACATCTGCATAAGGAAGAGAGGCGCGGGGAAAAGGGCACCGAGTTGCTCGTGCTCGGGCAACACGATTTGTGTTCTTATTCGTCTCAGTCGGCAGCTAAGAAATTTGACATTCCTTTTCATTTATAAATTCTTTCAGTGGTTGCAGCTTTGTTGAGTTTTAAGTGAATACATACGGTAAGTTGGGAAATGAAATTTTGTTCTTATTTTTTTGCGATTAAATATACACATGTGTATACATATAATATACATATAAATATGAGTATTTCAGAATATGGAGTATCAAGATAAAATTGCATTAATGCAAGATATTTTTGAGTGCATTGAGGAAGCCGTCGAGAGTGATTCGGATGATAGCGAAAAGGAGGCCCGCAATTCTCGCATCTCTCTCAAAAATTGCGTCCTCAAATTTTCCCACTTTTTCTTAACTTCTATTGCATCTAATTCCTGCATTTCCAAATCTTCACAGATTTTATTAAAAGCTTGAGCTTTGCCGGTACGGTCTAAATATCCTGTAGACCTTACATTATAAATGCATTCATATTGATGCACCAAATATGTATATCAGCTTTTCTATCTCCGCTTGAGTCCAAAATTCACGTGAATTATGTTAAATCTTCATTTTTCAACTCACCTTTTACTTATAATCACAAAACTTATCAGAATGTGTAAGTGCCGCTTAAGCGAAGCGTACGGAAATTTGCGTAAATGATATAAAATGAAATGCCAGATATTTGCCTGAACAGAGTTGCTCTGTGTGAACGCGACGAGCAACACCAAAAGGGAAATCGCCGATAATAAGCGACAAAAGTTTCCCGTCTGAACGCAGTCTTAACAGCGACCAATTCGATTTCTTGTTTTTGTATGCGCGCATTTGATGTATGGATGAAACCATTGGTAAAGTGGCGAAGTTTTCTAACAAATGAAAAGATAGGGGTCAAAAAAAGAAAATGACGGCTGATAGCAGGCAATAGCTAGCAAGCATTATATTGCTGCCATATAGCAATAAGCGGTATCCATTGAGAATATATTTTCTGACACGATTATCATACCATCGGAGATTACCTGTGGAGACCGGTCCTAAACACTATCATCGATACATTTTATTGTTCTTGATCGACTTTGCTCAGCATACATTTCCTTGTAGATAGTGTTCTTAACAGTTTCAGTGAAACGAAAAGTAAAGATTGGAGTAGTCGATATAAAAGTAATTCTGTTCATAATGTCTAATTTGCAATTTGTGATACAATCTCTTCCAAGCACGGATGAGCAATTAATAGATAGGTAATTGTTGGTGTATACTACACTAAGTATATATGTACATAAATATAAGCGTACAGGGGATTTGCCTAAGAGTGTAATTCAATTTAAGGTGATGTTCGCATAAAGATCGCGATAGTTGGGTTGTGTGTATTAAAATATGTAATAACGCTGAGTGCTCCTAATTTGTGTGCTATGAATTCAACTCGTTTCAGGATGATATACTGTTGGGCAATATCGTATACACATTGTATGCATGTTGCAATAGAAAGGTTTGAGTAAGTAGCTGCAGGTTGGAATTGGTCGGTTTTGCTTCTGTTTTTTTTTAAAGAAATTCCAAGCAAAGTGCTTATCGACCGATATATTTTAATATTTGCGTAAAAATTTTAAAATATCTTCATTCACAATTTTTCAATATAAAAATTGCACTAATTGGCGCATGTTAAGTTATTTGGAGCGTTGTTTTGTCGATTTTGGCAATTCTTAAATATAAGTAAATAAACTTGTTTTTCACAAATGAGCGGAACTACGGAATGTTTAGTATTTGGTATTTTTTATAAAATAAACTTACAGACCTGTTTTGCATCTCGGTTCCGATCAAATTTTTCGGAATCGAAATCGATTGGTGTTATTCTATTCATTTAGAAAAGTGCTGCCATTAATTAGTTATTAAGTAATTGGCAAATTAACGCCATATATGTATATATGTTATTTGCCAGCCAAACCTTTTATGTTTAGAAGTACGTATTATTAGGAAGATTTATAAGTCTTTAATACTCTAATCTGTATTCAATTATTTTGATTAATCTGTATTAGAAAATTTGCAAAATATTGGTTTGGTGAAGAGTTATTCAAATATTTGACAATTCTTCTGTCCACAGCAACAGAAACAAGTCCAAAGACTCTCACCCTATGCTGAAATCCGAATTTTCGTAGCCTACGAATTCGTAGCTCCGTTCCGAACAATTCGAAAATGGTATGCTGAAATCCGTTCGTAACTCACGGCCGCGTTGCCAACTAAAATTATTAAATTCGAAGTTCTTAATCAGCTGTTTTGACAGAAATAAACAAAGTGAAGAGTGAATTTTGAGACCAGCGATTATTAGTTATTTGTAAGCAAGTTTTTTAATTAAATTAAAATAAAATGGATTCTGTAGCCGCTACACTTGTCCCAGGAGGAAGAATATGCTATATGCAACAGTTGCATGAATATGCAGAGGAGATTATTACGAGACGATGCAAACCCATTCAGCTTAAGTGATAAAATGTAAGTTCTCTAATTTATTTCTCTGATATATGTACAAATGTTTAATTGTTTAAATGTTTTAAGATTTATAAAAAACTTCCGCCTCAACAAAGACGCATTCAAAAGCGTTTAAAGTGTTATTGAGGAAGAGCTTGGACCAAGCGTACAATCTTCTTCGGTAACTCCTCTATGCCGATTGGTGGCAGTTTTGCGGTTTTTCGCTGAAGGAAACTATCAGCATGGAGTTGGAAAATACCATGATGTGGGGTTGGCGCAGTCCACGTTCTCGAAAACGCTCAAGAAAACCTTAAATATTCTTGAACGCCGATTGTGTCCCGTATGGATACAGTTGCATATGACTGAAGAGGAGAAAAATAATGCCAAAATGTGGTTTTACAAGAAAAGTAAATTCCCTGGTGTTGTAATGTGTGTAGACGGCTCGCACATTAAAATACTTCCTCCAACAGATGAACCATTTTTATATTATAACCGCAAGGGATATTACAGTATAAATGCAATGGTGATAAGTAACACAAGAGGGAAGAATTGGCGTACATGCAATTGATTGCATATTTCCTTAATAGATTTGCGACCAAAAGATGCAGATAAGGTATATGGATGCTCGGTTTCCTGGAAGTAGCAATGACTCTCATGTATGGAACGTGAGCGCTGCTAAAGTTCACTTCGAGGAGAGATATCGGCAAGGAGACACAACTACTTGGATACTAGGTATGCAATAAGTGGTTTCAGTGAAAAATATGGAAAGGCTAACTAAAAATAATTTTCTTTAGGTGATGCTGGGTACCCACTGCAGCCATGGTTGATAACACCATTCCGTTCCCCAATGGCAGGAAGCCGCGAGAGCGCATTCAACAAAGCGCATAGCAAAACGCGCAATATAGTAGAAAGAGTTATTGGCGTTTTAAAAAATCGATTTCGATGCTTGCTAAGTGCTCGCCAGATGCATTATTGGCCACAAAAAGTGGTACAAATAATAAATGTGGCATGCGCGTTGCATAATATGTGCATCCATTACAATGTCGAGGTTGATACTCCTGATATTGAAGATGAGGAATATGACGACATCAATGAAGAGGAAGCGCCAACAGAGGCTTCTAGTGAAGCATCGCATATAAGAATGCGAATTATGAGATCGTTACCTAATTAGTTTAATAATGAAAACCAATATATAAAGTTGCACTTTATATTTATAAAAAAAAAAACAATGTATCATAAATCAATTTCTTAAAACTAAATAAACAGTTGAATTCAGTAATTTGCCGAAAACTAGCATTTGAAATTATTTCAGGTAATAGGTCAATTCAGTTCTTTTCTTAAAACTAATGCGTACATTCAGGTAATTCAGTTCTTTTCTTAAAACTAATGTGTATATTCAGGTAATTCAGTTCTTTGCTTAAAACTAATAGTTTGTATATACAGATAATCTAGTTCTTTGCTTAAAACTAATGGTTTGTATATACAGATAATTCAAGTCAATTCAGGTATCACATTAATTCATTTCACTTAAGATATTAAAAAAAAATTGCAAAAACATAAATAAATATATTCGCACTGGCCTCACTGTTGAAGGTTTTTTTCTTGCAATAGCAGTAGCCTCTCCTGCAACGCAAGCTCCTTTCTTTTCATGGCCTCCATTTCATTATTGTGCCGTTTCTTCTCGCGCAGAGACTCCCTCTTCATATCATGAATATTTTCATGAACCTGGTACAACCGCCGTATGTTATTGCTCATTTCCCGACTACTCTGAGCTTGCTGCTCCAAAAAATGTAAGCTCTTCTCATAATACTCTTTTTGTAGAGTAATTTGCTCCTTTACTAGAGCAGCTGTATCGGGCTTAGCTAAGAGGTTTGAACGCCTCTGAATAATTGGAGGCTCTGGTAATGCTGGCACAGAAACGTCCAGAGCAGGTTCTTCCGACGACGGGCTAGTAGAATGCGATGCCGGTTGCACACCGAAAGGGACAGCTCCGTTGATGCCGGATGTACTGGTGTGCATACCAGTCAATTCAATGACCTTTTCCTCGATGTCGTTGAATGTATGCATCCGGTTAGGCCCACCACCTGTTGCCCTTGCCTCCAATTTGTTGGCGGACAGTGCTTAATGTAGCACTTGTAATCGAGCCACACCTACAAATGGTAATGGTAAAGTAAGGATGGCAAGTACATTATGCACTCTTTAATTTTGATATGTTACTTTTTCCAACTGGACACGTCTTTTGTTGGTGGCCCCAAACTGTTCAATTGTTGGGCGACATTATCCCAAAAAACTCCCGCATCCTCTTTAGGTCCTTCAGCAAAACCTCGAGCAATGTCTGGTCTTTCGCTGAGACATTCCACCATTTTTTCGTATTGCGTGCGATTTGTTGTGATCTTCGACCTGCCGATTTTGCAAAATATTTATTAATACACCACTTTTTTCTATGCACAATTTAACTTACATATTTGTTCGTTGTTTTCCGTGTACACTATTTATTTTATTATTATTATTGTTTTGAATTTGGTAAGTTCCGACACCAGTTGCTATTCGTACAAAATCTCCGAAAAATGCAATGAAATGACAGCTACGTCGGATTCAGGCATACCAACATTACGAATTTCGAAAATGGCTTACGAATTTCGAAATTACGATTCCGCAATTCGGATTTGAGCATACCGATGTTACGATTCGTAGCAAATTCGTAGTTACGACGGATTTCAGCATAGGGGTGTCTGTTTCCGTTGCTGATGTACTGACTTCTGATCCTGTGGCTAGCAGCACGAGAATCTCAGAATTCTGTTGCTGTTTCTGTTGCTATAAAAATGTGCTGAATTCTTGTTTTTGTGTCTTTGTGTTCTTTGCTACACCACGTCTTAAGATAAACAGAGGAAGTGCGCTGATCTAAGCAGGATTAGATTGTTGTCGTTGTAGCGGTTATCACGCCCCGTAAAGAGCGGATTCCCTCATGGTCGTTGTCGTCGAACTCATCTAGGGGGAGGCCCAGAAAACGGGCAGTTTCGACAGGGTTGGACCAGAGGGAGAGGGAGGTTAGATGAGTGGGTTAGAGAGGGCATGTGAATACGTGATTATCGTGCGGAGAATCTACACATGCCGGACATGTATTGGGTATGTCGGGGTTGATTCTGGATAGGTAGGACTTGAGCCTACTACAGTATCGAGATCGTAATTGTGCCAGAGTGACGCGGGACTCACGGGGCAGCAGGGACTCCTCATCTGCTACAGGTGGTGGTTGGGCTCCGATAACTGCATTTGCCTTGCGAGAGTCAATGGTGGTAGTGACTGTCTCTCTGTGGATGTTGCTTGGGACCCGCCGGTACCCCCCTGGATACAGCGGTTGTGTTATGACTGGCTGGATCTCGTCCTTTAGCTCTGAAAGATGACTTCTGATGTGCCCGGGGGTAGCTCCACTGCAAGCAGATGCCTGTTTGGGTGCCCCGGACTGTGACACCCAGCAAGGAACTGCTTGCTGAGCGCGAGGTTGTGCTCCTTAACGCAAAAGCTGCCGGCGAGGGACTTGATGTAGTGTGCGCGGAAAAGGAGAGCAGGCTGTCGAATGTCAACCCCGGAATCTTCGGGTGATTAATCCAGTCTGACCTTCGTCCAGGTTGTAAAGAGGGTCGCAGAGGACAGCGCCAGATTTCTGCTTGTAAAAAAATGGGCAAGGTCGGGGAGTTTATGGTATATATTTTATACATTTAAATTTGTTTAAAGAATGTCCACTTCTTATTTTTCTTCTGCTTATCAATAGGCAGCCGTAAGATTGCCGAGATCTTTGAGAAATAAGATTTTTGTTTTAAGAATGGAGCACTTCATATTTTTACAGCAGAGTGGTTTCTGCTTATCAATAGGCAGCCGTAAGGTTGCCGAGATCTTTGAGAAATAAAATGCAGTAGTGTTACTTGCTAGATTATTTCTAATTTTATTCATGAAAACTTACAACTATTTATACAAAATTGTATCACAGTGAAAACTTAAAATCTGTGGTACCCAATCTTTATTACAAAATCAATCTCTTTTTTTTCCGAGTATCACCGTCTTCGTCGATGATTTTTTCAAAAATGGCCGAGTCTTCTCTTTTTCTCTTTTTTCCACTATTCGTTTGTCGAGAAAAGGGTATGTTCAGCGCTTAATGTGAACCGGGCAGTGGGGTTGCCACCAGATATTACTTTACAACTCGGCCAATCTGACTTTTTGATCGACCCCGATCAGATCTGCAAGGATTTTAATTTCCTTTTCTATACATTTTTTTTTCTTATCCTGGCTTAACATTTAGTGTATAGCTAACTTAACTTAAAAAGTATTGCTTCACTGATGATCGGAGGGCATCTTCGTGGGATGGGAATTTTCGCATTCTGTTTGCTTCTGCTACTCCATCGTACGGGAGTTGCGTAATTTGACAATTTCCTATGTCTCGGACTACGTATCGATCGTTGCCGAGAATTTTGAAAACTACGTAAGGCCCTTTATACTTTGGCACGAACTTCTTGTTCGTCCCCACTGTAGTGTCTACGCTCCTAATGACGACGAAATCCCCAACTTCATACCTTTTCGGTTCTTTACTGTGTTTTGAAAAGTAGTTTTTCTGGTATTCCTGTAAGTTTTGGATGGACTTACTGGCTTCAGATCTAATCTCGCCCAAATTCCGCTCCCTATCCGAGCTTAGCTTTGCTGAAAAGTATTCTGAAAATTCGTCTATAGATTCTCCCCTCTGCTCTACCCCGAATAAGAGCATGCTGGGGGAATTATTTATTGAGTTGTGGTGGGAGTTGTTTATCGCGTGCTCCGCTAGTAGAAGTCGGCTCGACCAATCAGAGTGGTCGATGGGTTCTGTAAGCTTCCCTAACATATTTTTGATTACCCTGTTAACTCTCTCAACCTGTCCATTAGCCTGTGGTGACGCAACTGATACCTTAACATGAGCTATATTACGCTTGAGCAAAAATTCGCCGAACTCTAACGACGTAAAACAAGTACCGCGATCTGAGATGATTCGCCTCGGTCGGCTGTAATAACTAAAATATTTATCTAAGGCGCAGGTAACCTCCCGAGTACTGGTAGAGTTTGTCGGGTATAGCTTCACAAACTTCGTGAAAGCATCTACCACCACTAATAAATATTTCCTCTTAGAACGTAGAGCAGGCAAAGGGCCAAAATGGTCGATATGGAGAGTGTCGAACGGCAGTGGCTCCTTGGGGATATTATATAAAGTCCTTTCCCTTGACGTCGGCGGGGTGGCATATATAACGCATTTGAGACAATTTGAGTTTTTCACGAATGCGTGTACTCTATGAGTGGTAACGGATAGTTGTCACGGACGGTGATTTTATTTAAGCCGCGGTAATCTACACAAAGGCAGGCTTGCCCGTTTTTTTTTTTTACTAAGACTATCGCGGAAGCGTAAGGTGAATTACTAGGGCGTATAATGCCCCGCGACTCGTAAGTCATTTACGATATCCTGAACAGTTGTACGCTCAGCGAAGGAAAGTCGCCGAGGGGAACAATGGAAAGGCACATCAGAAGTAAGATGGATATTCATCTCGTACTCGTACGGCTCTATCTTCAATTGGGAGTTAATATATGAATCCGATATTACTAATCTTAATTCCTCTCGGCCACGTGCCTCTAACGCGGGTTCAATACTATATCATCATTTCCACTATAAACATCGATGTTAAAAATATCCGGCACTCCTTAACCTACTGGAGCCACCCTACCAGTTTCGACACCCACCTTGACGAGCTTTAAGTAATTTTTATTTGCGTCACCATTGACAGTGCCGGCAGCTAATCTCCGTGAGTTGCCCACGTCGAACACCACATCATTCCACATCATTCCTACTAACCTCATCGCTTACTGGCTTTAAAAACTCGGCAGATCTAATATATTCGAAATTCTCGGCAGCTCTTCGATCGTAGTCATTAATACGAGTGCGGTCTATAATTAATTTACTATTATAACTTTCATTCACGGCAGTCTTGACCGATTTGGTACTTTCCGATATCTCGGATATTTCATGATCCGGACCGTCAGTGCAAACACAGCTTATTGAACGCTCCCCATAACCTCTCGACAAACCAAACCCACCGATAACATCAGCTAAGTAATTTACTCGGCAGGAAAGTGCATTGTTGTGAACTACCGTTCATCCCTTTTAACTCGTCTATGGAGTAAACAAAAATTTTAATTTCGCAAGAAAAATCCTGTTCTGCTTTAAAAAATCACGCCCCAATATCAATGGTGCTCCCATCTTTTCATCATTCAATATATTCAATTCAATTTTATTTACATTATGTTTAAAGTTTACAAAGCATTCTAATACACCTAGCATATTTATTCTTCTCCCTCCAATTCCAAAGTAATTTTTCATGGGTTTGCCAATTTTGGGATGTTTATGTGGGACCCAAGATTGCCTCACGAAACTAGCCGGACTACCGGTATCAAATAAAGAAACAATATTACTAAAGACTGCACCTCCTACCGAGTCAATATTAAAAGCAATACTTACTAAATCTAGATTGTTGTCTTCCATCACATCCTCGCATTGGACTGCATTTACGGCATTCGGCAGTGGTTTTAGAATCTTCTTCGGATTGGTACAGGAGCGGTGGTCGTGGCCCATCCGCCAGCAGCGGAAACAAGAACCATTGGGACGTAAGGGGTGTGGGCAATTTGGTTTGATGTGACCACGTTGTGAGCAGTTGTAACACAGTGGCATTTCCTTCACGGCTAATGTTTTCGGCACAGGCAGTGTTGCTACAACGGACTTAGGCATGACAGTAGTGTTGGTTCGTCTATTCATTCCGGTTGGCAAAAGATACTTGTCCTGATACCGGCTTACCATATCTTTAAGTTCGGCCAATGTGCGCACGCCCATAAGGAGGTGGGTATTTGTCAGCTGATTCTTGACACCATCGAGAATGAAGTCGATGGTTTCCCTTTCTTCAACCTTGCCACCTTTTGCCAGCGACTGCATAGTAAGAATGTAAAAGTGCAGAGTCTCGTTTTTGCTGTCCCACCTCCTATCACCAAGTTTGCGATAAATGTCGTGCCTAGTGGTAGACGTGGCAAATTCCACCATCAAAGCTGTTTTCAATTCGTCGTATTTTAATGCCACAGTGGCGGAAAGGAAAAGCTTTGCTGTGCCGTCTAGTGATCGCCGTAGGCTTATAAGCTTAAAGCGGTCGTCAGCGTCAATGGATTTCATTATATCCTCAAAATCGCAGAAAAAATCTTGTATAGTCTGTGCCCCATTTTCACCACTAAACTTCGGCAATGCGTGTTGGATTGAGTCGGAGTCGCTTAGGTTACTAGTATAGACGGCTTTACTTACAGCGGTAGCACCAGTGGCGGCAGTGTATCTAGCGGCAGGGATTGGGGCTGCAGTTCCCATGTCGGCAGAGCTAGTGGCAGCGGCACTTATGGCGGCATTGTCAGCAGTACTATTAGCGGCGATATGGCTTTCCATATTTTCGGCAGCGGAATCGTCATTGTTACCAATTATGGTGTTTTCAGTGCTATTCTCGAGGGCTGTGCCACCGAAGCCATGAAAATCCTCGGAATCGGAAGTTATCACGTGGTTGGCATCCTCGCCGGCAGAATCGTATGGTCCCGACGTGTTATTTTCGGTGTCAAGCATTTTCCCGGATTTCTTCGAGCGTGTATTCATCGTTGGTTAAATGAGAAAAAAAAAATTATTGTATGGCGCAGGTTTTTACACACCTGACGTTGAAAACTTAAAATCTGTGGTACCCAATCTTTATTACAAAATCAATCTCTTTTTTTCCGAGTATCACCGTCTTCGTCGATGATTTTTTCAAAAATGGCCGAGTCTTCTCTTTTTCTCTTTTTTCCACTATTCGTCACTACAAGAGATATCCGCTCACCTTCGAACACAGGTCGTCAATTACATTGCCGGTTGCCATTATCGAGAAATCATCGGTATAAGAGGCTATTGTGACTCCCTCTGGCGGTTGGGGGAGCTTGGAGATATAATGATTAAACAAGAGTGGAGACGGTACCCCTTGTTTAATCCTCCTTAGTTTAGATGTTTTGTCTCTGAGCAATACCCATGATTGGCGACCACACAGGTAATTCGTGGTCCACGGATTCAGTCCCTGCGGGAGAGTCGATGCTTCCACTTCAGCTAGTAGCGTAAAGTGGCTGACTGTGTCAAAGGTTTTTGGCAGGTCCAACGCTACTAGGACGTTTCCCTCGCAGGGGTGGTTTTGGTTAAGACCGCGGTTCACATGTGTGTTTATGGCATTAACTGCTGTTGTGCTGTGCACTTTCCGGAAGCCATGTTGATACTTAGCTGACCATAGATGTAATGTGTAGTACGGGAGGAGTAGGGGCTCAAATGTCTTTACCACCAGCGAAAGCAGTGAAATCGACCGATAGGAATCACCGTAGTCGGAGCCTGTAAGGTACTCAACTCACGCAGGGGCTAAATTTTTCAGCATCAACACGCTTAGCCCGTCAGGGGCAATGGCCGTGGAGGCTTTCGCCTTCCCGATGACCTCCTCAACCTCGCCACAAGTGAAAGCAAGAAACGCGCTATTGTTAGGTAGTTTGCGCAGCCTTCTGGTCACCTTCTGCTTGGCGCTATCCCCCAAAGGATGCAATATGAATTGCCGGCTAAAATAGCTCGCACATCTTCAGGTCCGACGAGGCACGATGCCCGAAAGAAATTCCCACTGGGGTAGGCCGATCTAAACAGGGTTAGATCGCCGAAACAACAGTCCTTGGCCGGGTGAAACCCGGGTCATTCCGGTACGTAGAACCGACTGTCGTGGGAATGAGAAATTCCCACTCGGTCATTGCGCTTTGTCGGGTTGTATAAGGACTTCACGGTGGATCAGAGCTTACCACCGCCCGGGATTAGATTGCAGGACTTCAGATGCTCCTCCCACTTGTTCCGCTTATTCTGGTCAACCAGCCTCCGAATCTCCACGTTCAAATCCTTTATGTTAGGGTTTCGGGGATCGGAGTGGCGGAGTTGGTTGCGTTCATTCGCGAGAGCGGCCGCTTCGGCCGAGAAGTTGCGACGTATCTCTGGGATCTTTCCTGCCGGGATGAAGTGAGCCGCAGCAGACGCAACCACCTTGCAGAACTTCTGTTCGCCTTTGCGAACGTCAGTGGGTATGGGATGAGATATGAAGGCATTTTCAGTGAACTCCGCGAACCTGACGGCGGAGGTGGTCGCGTACATTCGCGAGAGCAGCCGCTTTGGCCGGGAAGTTGCGACGGATCTCTGGTATCCTCCCTGCCGGGATGAAGTGCGCCGCAGCAGACGCAACCACCTTGCGGAACTTCTGTTCGCCTTTGCGAACGTCAGTGGTTATGGGATGAGATATGACGGCATTTTCAGTGAACTCCGCGAACCTAACCCAGTCAGCCTTCTTAAAGTTGATATAGGTCTGGTGGTTCGTGGATACAAAGTCGGCAGCTCTGTCAATCAAGATGATTATGGGTAGGTGGTCTGATGCAAGCGATATCATAGGTCGCCACGTTGTGCTATTTATCAGACCTGCGCTAGCTATTGTTAGGGCAGGCAAGCTGCTGCAACTACTCATAATTCTGGTGGGGGCATCATCATTCATCGTGCAGAATGTCGAATCGTCTATCTGCTCTGCCAAATCGTTTCCCCTACGATCAGCTGGGAGGCTTGAGTGCCAGAAATCGTTGTGCGCGTTGAAGTCACCAACTACCAACCGGGTTTCACCTCTGAGAAGCGCACCTATGTCAGAGTGATATCCTGCCGGGCAGCAGGTGACGGGGTATATAAATATTGTATATTTCGAGCTCGACATGGCCTGACCGGACAGCTATTCCTTGACATTCTAAGGTAGTGTTCCTGCTGTCGATGTCTTCTTCAATAAGACGATACTGCACAGTGTGACCTCGCTCACGATTCTTACGATGCACATTGTAGCCGTTGCAACTCAACAAGGTTGAGTTGCTGTGCAGTTTAGTTTCCTGGATCGCAGCTATTGACAGATTATGCCGACTCATAAAGTCGGTTATCTCCTCAATCTTGCCCTGCAGCATATTGCAGTTCAGCTGAAGGAGTCTCGTTTGCCTCGGGAGAGTAGTCGCGGATAGAGGTGTGAGGGAAGGGTGATGTTGCCCACCTGGTCCCTGCGGCACATGCACTGGCACATTGGGCTACCCAATTGCGCCGTTGGCAATTAACACCCCGGGTCCTCCTCAGCCCCAAACAGCAAGCGCAACTGAGGCTATCCGCCACAGCCCACTTCGCGACGACTCATCCAATTCAGATAAAGCTCCGGCAGATAAACTGCAATAGACTCGAGAGCAAGACGGAGGGGATAGCCGACTTCGTGAGAAGACATGGTTTGTTGAAAGCTGCGATTCAAGAGTCGGAAGTGCACACCAAGTTACTTTGTTCAATCGTGGTTGTGACTTAGGATTCATCACGCATAACAAAGTGCAGTATCGTCGTATCAAAGAATATATCGGCCGCAGGGATACCACGCTGGAATGTCAGGGTATGGTATCCGGTCAGGCGACGTCGAACTCATCAGATATCTTTCATGACTCCACTGGTATACGAACTCTTCACCATAACATCGCACCCCAAACTATAATTTTAGCAGCTCTGTGCTTAAGCGTAGTCCGGTTATATTTCGGGCCATACGCTTTAAATGGGGGACGTCGAACGTAAGATTTTCCATCAAATAAAGGTCTTTTTATTTTTGTTTCGTCGAAAAAAATTCCTATTTTCCATTGTTTAGTAGACCAATCGATTTTTCTTCCGAGAAATCTTTCCAAATAAACCTTTTGCTCTCAAACGACTTCTTGAATTTGTTGTTGTAACAGCATAAAACATTCCCCATAAGATTTTGGGGAATGCTGCTGAAGTGACAGTCCTTGGCCGGATATAAATCCGGGTCGTTCCGGTATTGTAGAAGCATTGTTTTCTCCAAAAACACTAACACGAATTTCATTTGCAGTTTTTTGGGGCATTTTTTTATTCTTCTCTAGTCGACGTTATTAGAGATATTTGCTTTCGTGAAACTTTGTTGACTGCTATCCTGAAATAGTGTACAGGGTTGAAAACTAACTTCTTTGAAATTTTTGGAGTTTTCGCGATTTCGCCATACGATTCTCCGTCGTTGCGGAATTTGACTATTATGGCTCACATAGTTTTGTCACAGGATTTATTTTTCAACATTATGTTCAAACTCGAAAAAAAAGCGCTAGAATATAACAAGTTTGTTGTATTGTTCTAAATATATAATCTTAGCAAAATTATGCAATATATGACAATAAATCCAAATAAAATCTTCCGTTGCTAATTTAGAGACCGACTGTTTTTTTTAACGAAATGCGAAAATCTCCCGAACTAACGGAAGTAAATAACAAATTTTTACTTTTAAATCATTGTAAATTGTAAAACAGAAAAGAAGAACTGATTATCATTCCCACTACAGTCGGTTTTACATACCGCAATGACCCGGGTTTCACCCGGCCAAGGATTATTGTTTCGGCGACCTCCACGTCGGACAGTGCGGACGTGTAAAATCATTTGCCCTGAAGACGGTTGCCGTAGTGTAACCGAAATATATTGGAAGGAAAAATAAATAAATCATTTGTTTTTACTCATACCACACCCCCTTGACCTCGAGCCGGCAAAATACAAAAATAAACAATCATTGTACATAGGAACGAACAGTAAACAATTCACAATTTGCTTGTGAAATTATCATAATTTGAATCATTCCGTTTATAATTGTGATAGTGCGCGCATCAAAAATGCCAAAGGGCAAAGAAATTACAATATCGAAAAAAATAGTAATTTTGTACCTTCACAATGAACGAAAATCTACAAAATATGTTTGTGATATGTTTAGCCGATGTCGTCAAACGATAGAAAATGTAGTAAAACGGTTAAGGTGCGCGGCGGTATAGAAAATTTAACCCTTTCTGGTCGCCAAAAGATGTTCGGCGATGGTGCGGGGGTGTATATCGACTCAGGAAGTTGGAAATCTTGTTTTTACAGACAGCATTATGGACAAATATACATATTATCATTATTATCCTTAAATACAATTTTTAAATTGGTAAGAAACGGGTTTTTGTTTCAGCATGACAACGACCCGAAACATACGGCTCACGACGTTCCTCAACTCCTACCTATCCAGAATCAACCCCGACATACCCAACACATGTCCGGCATGTGGAGATTCTCCACACGACATCAACCACCTATTCACATGTCCTCTCAAACCCACTCATCTAACCCCCCTCTCCCTCTGGTCCAACCCTGTCGAAATTGCACGTTTCCTTGGCCTCCCCCTAGATGAGTTCGCCGACAACGACCATGGGTGAATCCGCTCTTTACAGGGCGCGACTATCCGCTACAACAACAACAACAACAACAGCGACTTGAGGACATTGTTGCGGCTCTGTACTCTATTGGCGATTGCGGTAGTGTGCGCGGAGAAGGAGAACAGGCTGTCGAAAATCACCCCCAGAATCTTCGGGTGGTTAACCGTCGGAATAGGGGTGCCATCGATATGGATGTTAAGATCCAGCCTGACCGCCTTCGTCCAGGTGGTAAAAAGGGTCGCCGAGGACTTGGCAGGGGACAGCGCCAGGTTTCTGCTAGTGAAGAAATGAGCAAGATCAGAGAGATACCCGTTCACCTTCAAACACAGATCATCAATTACATTGCCGGTTGCCATTATCGAGCAATCATCAGCATAGGAGACAATCGTGACTCCCTCTGGCGGTTGAGGGAGCTTGGAGATATAGTGATTAAACAATAATGGGGACAGGACGCCACCCTGCGGTACCCCTTGTTTAATCCTCCTTGGTTTCGATGTTTTTTCTCTAAACCATACTGATGATTGACGACCACACCGCGGTCGCGGTCCACCGTTTCAGTCCCTGCGGGAGAGTTGATGCTTCCACGTCAGCTAGTTGCGTGGAGTGGCTGACTGTGTCGAAAGCTTTAGACATGTCCAACGCTACTAGGACGGTTCTCTCGCAGGGGCGGTTTTGGTTAAGACCGCGGTTCACCTGTGCGTTTATGGCATTAAGTGCTGTTGTTTTGCTGTGCACTTTCCGGAAGCCATGTTGATGCTTAGCCGACCCAAGGTGGTATGTATAATGCGGGAGGAGTAGGTCCTCAAGTGTCTTTACCACAGGTGAAAGCAGGGAAATCGGCCGATAGGATTCACCCTTGTCGGCCGGTTTCCCTGGTTTCAGCAGTGGGACCACCCTCCCAACCTTCCAGATGCCTGGAATGATGAGGGTGGCCATGGACAAGTTGAGGATCCCTCGTTTGTTAGCATCAGCACGCTTATGCCGTCAGGGCCAATGGCTTTGGAGGCCTTCGCCTTCCCGATGACCTTTACCCCACCACAAGTGAAGGTAAGGGGCGCGCTGTTGTTCGGTAGTTTGCGGAGCCTCCTGGTCACCTTCCGCTTGGTCCTATCCCCCGAAGGATGCAGTATAAATTGCCGGCTAAAAGAGTTCGCGCATCTCTTCGGGTCCGACGAGGCACGATCCCCGAATGAAATTTCCACTCGGTCGTCGTGCTTCGTCGGGTTGGATAAGGACTTCACGGTAGACCAGAGCTTACCAACACCCGTGACTAGGTTACAGGACTTCAAGTGCTCTTCCCACTTGTTCCGCTTGTTTTGGTCCACCAGCCTCCGAATCTCCACATTTAAATCCTGGATGTTTGGATTTCGGGGATCGGAGCGGCGAAGGTGGTCGCGTTCATTCGCTAGAGCAGCCGCTTCAGCCGGGAAGATGGGACGGATCTCGGGGATCCTCCCTGCCGGAATGAAGCGGGCCGCCTTTGCGAACGTCAGTGGGTATGGGAAGAGATCTGAAGGCATTTTCGGTAAACTCCGCGAACCTGACCCGGTCAGCCTTTTTAAAGTTGATATAGGTCCGGTGGTCCGCGGAGACAAAGTCAGCAGGTCTGTCTATCGAGGTGATTATGGGTAGGTGGTCTGATGCAAGCGATAGCATAGGTCGCCACGTTGTGCTATTTATCAGACCTGCGCTAGCTATTGTTAGGGCAGGCAAGCTGCTGTAACTACCCATAATTCTGGTGGGGGCATCATCATTCATCGTGCAGAATGTCGAATCGTCTATCTGCTCTGCCAAATCGTTTCCCCTACGATCAGCTGGGAGGCTTGAGTGCCAGAAATCGTTGTGCGCGTTGAAGTCACCAACTACCAACCGGGTTTCACCTCTGAGAAGCGCACCTATGTCAGAGTGATATCCTGCTGGGCAGCAGGTGACGGGGTATATAAATATTGTATATTTCGAGCTCGACATGGCCTGACCGGATAGCCGGACAGCGTCCATGTTGTTGTGTGCTCCTACGAACCGTAGAGGTTCTGCCGTTGCTAGGCACCGGTGCACTAGGTGCAACTAGGGGAGCCGTAGAGGCTATGGGCGCCGCCGTAGGGCGCGAACAACATGGGGCCACATAGTTTGTGGACCCCTCCTTATGGGTCTTAAGGCCTGAGCAGACCTTAAGATGGCTCCATCCGTCGCACGAATTACACCTTACCGAAGTGGAGTTCGGATGGAACTTTTTCTGGCAAACGCTGCAAAAATAGTTTTCTGGACCAGGGTTAGGCTCGATGCCAGCCCTGAGCAGAAGGAGGTGAAGCAACCCTGCTGCAAGGAGTTGCTCCAGGGGAGACAGACAACTTATGGGGTAGGCCGATCTAAACAGGGTTAGATCGCCGAAACAACAGTCCCTGGCCGGGTGAAAGCCGGGTCACTCCGGTACGTAGAACCGACTGTGGTGGGAATGATCCCCAAGTCGCTCGCCGGCAGCTCTTGGGGCAAAGACAAAGAAACGTTGTTGGCAACATACAAGGCGATTGGCCGGCCGGTAATAAACTATGCTGCGCCAGTATGGTCGCCAGGAACCAGCAGGACGCAGTGGATGAAGCTGCTGACCTGCCAGAACGCCGCACGGTGGCTGGATGTCTGCTGATGTCGCCTGAGGAACATCTCTACCAAGAGGCCAATGTGCTCCGCGTTAAGGAGCACAACCTCATGCTCAGCAAGAGGTTCCTTGCTGGGGGTCACCGCCCGGGGCGCCTAAACGCATCTGCTTGCAGTGGAGCTACCCCCAGGCACATCAGAAGGCATCTTTTAGAACTAAAGGACGAGATCCAGCCACTCATAACGCAACCGCTGGATCCGGATGCGTACCGGCGGGTCCTAAGCAACATCCACAGAGAGACAGTCACTAGCACCATTGACTCTCGCAAGGCAAATGCAGTTATCGGAGCCCAACCACTGGATACTGTAGTAGGCTCAACTCCTACCTATCCAGAATCAACCCTGACATACCCAATACATGTCCGGCATGTGGAGATTCTCCGCACGATACCAATCACCTATTCACATGGCCTCTAAAACCCACTCATCTAACCCCTTCTCCCTCTGGTCCAACCCTGTCGAAACTGCATGTTTCCTGGGCCTCCCCCTAGATGAATTCGACGACAACGACCATGGGTGAATCCGATCTTTACGGGGCGTGATAACCGCTGAAACAACAACAAAAACGAGTGGCGAAACCATACGCCGACGGCTTAGAGATGTGGATTTATATGGAAGACGCCCTGCCGAAAAGCCACTATTAACACAAAAAATGAAGGCTGCACGAATTTCTTGGGCTAAAAAGTACCAAAATTGGGATCAAAATGGTTGTCAACAGATTATGTGGTCTGACAAAAGCAAATTTAATTTGCTAAGCTCACAAAATTTGCTTTACGTGCGCCGTTCAGGTGGTGAGAGGTTCCAGGATAATTGTGTAGTAAAGAAAGTTAAGTTTCCTCAAAGTCAAATGATTTGGGGCTGTTTTTCATACCATGTTCTGGGGCCTCTACACCTTGTTTATGGAATAATGAATGCACAAAAATATGCGACAGTGATTAACAATTTTTAGGTACCCGCAGTGGAATTATACGGATCGCCTAATCTTTCAATATAACTCAGCCCCATGCCATCGTGCAAAATGGGTAAGTTTTGATTGGAAAAAAATCTAGTATAAAACATCTATACAATATTGGTGTATATGATCCTATTCAGCTCGAATTTTTATTTTTACTTGGCCAATACATTTAACGATCTAGGGATTCAACGCTTGGATTGGCCTGGAAACTTGCTAGACTTAAACCCTATTGACCACTTATGGCACATAATGAAGTGTGAATTTGCTAAACAGAAACCAACAAATAAAAGTCAATAGATAAAGATTTTAGAACTGGTTTAATTGAGGTCCTAGTGAATTCCATGCCTTCAAGAATTAAGGCAGTTATTGAGGCTAAAGGAGGAACGACTCGTTCTTAGAAAAGCCTATTGTGAAGTCAATATGTCTACCGTTAGTGGTGAAAATGATTTATTCGCTTTAAGTTAACTTCACATTGTTTTCTTTTAATTAATCATGAATATCATCGAATGTACATGCTTGCTAGTTTTGTTTTAAATAAATTGGCTATTCCTTATAAAAACCATTTTCGAGAAAAATTTGTGTGGATAACTAATTTGCACTAATAAAAATTACCCTAATATTCTAACTTTATAAACAAAATGCTTAGGTGATCTTATTTCAATTATATTTGGTGGTGCGGTTTTATTGACCACAAGTGTATTTCTCTTCGATGCGGCTAGGTGTATACCCATCTCGATACTGGTTGTTACTTCATCTCTGCCGAGCCGCCCCGTGCTAGTTCATCGGCTTTCTCTTTACCTTCGATTATTTTATGCCTGGGAACCGATCTGCAGACCCATAATCGTTAAGCACCAGATCCAAGGCACAAGGCAGAAAAACGCACTCTATATTTCCGTCGTTAGCTGGTACAGAGCAGTCCCAGTCGATCTTCCCGCTCATGCATGCTGACTGGAATGTAGTGGTTCTGCCGGAGAGTGTTTGACCTGATCTGGCCATCCTCCACACAGTTGGAATTTAGGAGTTCATAGCCCACTGAGTGCTTCGTAAATAAGTTTTTTAGTAGTTTTAGTAGTCATGGGACTTCATTAACATAAAAAAAATAAACATACACTGGAAAATAATGAAGATAATTCGGAATTTATAACTCGCAAAAGTATTTTGTATCGTTGGGTAACTCAAAAGTATTTTGCATTTGACTAAAAGTCAGTTCGTCTCAGGCAATCGCCGCGTTAAGACGTGTCGTGTAATACGTGAACTCTTGGTGATCACTTAAGAAATACTGGTTTTCTAGTTGTTGCTTCGCACTCGCGTTTTACTCATTAGTTTACTGTTTTCATATAAACAAAGTGAACAAGAGCAAAAAGTACAAACTTAATACAGTTAGGTTAGGTTAGGTTGGAGTGGCAGTCGCCTGCAGCGGTTAACTAGTCCAGTATTAGGCCCATTGTGTTACCACAAAGAAAACTTTTGTACCATCCCAAAAGAAAATTACCCCTTACTAAACCAGTTTGCCTGATTGATAAACTTCAACAGACAATTTACCTCGGTGCTTGAAACCTTACTAAGGTCATCCAGAAACGGTGATCCCAGATATCGCATTCTGCTTTTACACAGTGCAGGGCACTTACACAGTAAATGCAAGATCGTTTCCTCCTCCTCGTCATTCTTGCAGCTCCTACAGCATCTTCGGAAGGGCATTCCCAGCCTTTCAGCATGTATACCTATCAGACAGTGCCCTGTTAGAGCCCCGATCACATTCGAAATGTTTTCCATTCTTAGAGAGAACGCTGCGCGACCGTTTCTGATCCCATTTGGGCCACGTCTGCCTTGAGGTTCGACAGGCCGTAGTTTGCCTCCATCTATTGTCAGCTTGTTTATATGTAAAATCTCTGAGTAGCAGTTTGCAAGTGGTAAATGGAAATATGTAATGGAAATATGTGTTTTATTTGCTATTCATTAGGTAATTTGTGCATCTAGATAGAAATTGGTATACTGAGTGACCGTTTCCCTGCATCTTAGCCCGTTAAGCTCCATCGCCTAGCTCATTTTGATTTCCACCCGTATGCGAATGTGAGTTAGCTAGACCTTTCCTCTTCCCTATTTTGGAACGCGCAATCTGTCGCTAACAATTATTAGTGAACATTTTTTTTATAGGATTTCTTACCAAAGCCCTTCGCTAGTTAGCGATCGTATCCCTGCTCTATTTCCACATCCACTGTGGCATGTTTTTATTGGCAAAGTGCACTAAGTTAGCCTTCAACAAATCAAATATTTTGTAATAAAAGGTCCTAACGGTGTGTACGCTATTAGACAGATGGCAAATATTTCTGCCCGAATGCAATATTACTGTAAATAGTAGTTGTTTCTTTGTAGGTTGCTAATAACTTGTGTTCCCGACCTTCACCGACGCCGTTTTGGAGTGATTTTCTTCCCAGTTCTATCACCTACCCCGTTTGTATGTAAATTGGTGGAATGTAATCCAGCGATTACATAAACATTTATGGTCATGTACTTTTTGTATCATACAATTTTCTGCACGCAATATAATTAAAAAAGTACTTTACTTTGTTTGAAACCATCAGTAACCTTTTTTTTTTTGTAATCACATGGAAGGCTAAAAACTTGATTTACGCCGCGGCGGCTGATATCAAATGTCACAAATAGCCAATCTTGATTGTTAAACATAGAAATTCGCTCAGTGACGCACAAAAGAATGCTGTGGGTTGCTACATCAGGTGATCTCAGCTGTGCTGAGTTTTGACGTCTATGGGCTAAGATTTTTCACATGTATTTATTCATAATGCATGGAATTCAAATGGATTTGTGTTGGTTGCTTTTTATAAAAACAAAGGACTAAATCACATGTTTTTTTGCACTTTGCGCGGGCACTACTTGTGTTGTCACTCGCCTAATGTGCTAAACCACTCCCTGATAGCGACCCAGTCCACTAACAGAGCGCAGTAACAAAATCACTACGTGGACTAGTAAACAAATATAGCACAAAACGGAGATGACAAACAAAACTACTGATACAATGTTATAAACAATATTAGGGAGGGACAACAACAAAATTAAGGCAACTTACCAAAATGTACAAAGGGCAATTCCACACAAATATACCACACCACAACAACCAAAAAGGAACACTCTTTAGAGGTTCGTTCGATGTAAGGTCCAAACAAAAGGTTACGTATCCAATCGCATTACCTCTCAAGCTTCCGGGAGTAACTTAAACATGCCAAATGTCTGGGCTCAGGGCGTGGGATGCTAAGGACAACAATAGCGAGACCTTGCTAGAGGCTAGAACACGTCCAGCAATAGGACAACACAAAAAGAAACTTATCGGCTTTGGTCGGGTCTAGCTATGACCACAGGTATAACTTCCAATTCCACGGCGGACGGCAACTTCCACCACTTTTTTAAATAAAATGCCTCATCTGGCACCACTGATATTTCAGCAGGCTCTTTTCAAAAATAACGGATTGAAATCCGCAAATTCCCAAATCTTGTCGAAAAAGGACAAAAAAAGGTGTTTTCACCGCAAGCTACGCGCCGGCTAGCAGGTCACCTAGTTCAGCCCTGGTGTTGTTGGTGTCCATTAAGTTCTTAGGTCCTGTAAATTTTCCACCGAATTAAAAGGCGTTTTTTGGGGATTTTGTGGACAGTACTAAAATGCCGCATTTTGTAGCTTAATCTCGCTACTGGAGAAGAAGGAAAAACAGGGCAAGTCCGCGACAACTTCCCTCCTTCCTCCAAAGAATAAACTTGTTATATTTTTCTTTATCCCACTTCCTGGATCTCTATATGGTCTCAACACTTTCACATTCCACGTAGCCTTATCTCCACCGATTCATCAACTAACTTATACGTCCAAGGTGATTCTCTTTTCTTGACTACAAAGTATCTAGGCCACTTCGGCGCTAACTTTAGGTTAGGTTAGGTTGGAGTGGCAGCCGCCTTCAGCGGCTCACTTAGGCCAGTATTAGGCCCATTGTGTTACCGCAAAGAAAAGTTTTGTACCATCCAAAAGAAAATTACGCCTTATCAAACCAGTTTGCCTCATTGATGAACTTCAACAGACAATTTACCTCGGTGCTTGAAACCTTACCAAGGCCATCCAGAAACGGTGATCCCAGATATCGCATTCTGCTTTTACACAGTGCAGGACACCTACACAGTAAATACAAGATCGTTTCCTCCTCTTCGTCATTCTTGCAGCTCCTACAGCATCTTCGGAAGGGCACTCCCAACCTTTCAGCATATTTCCCTATCAGACAGTGCCCTGTTACCGATGACGTTGGAAATGCTTTCCGTTCTTAGAGAGAGACCGCTGCGCGACCGTTTCCGATCCCATTTAGAACACGCCCGCCTTGAGGTTCGACAGGTCGTATTTTGCCTCCATCTATTGTCAGCTTGTTTATATGTACAATCTCTGAGTAGCAGTTTGCAAATAGCAAACGGCATACCAATGCGTTCTTTATCTTGAAGAATCAGCTTGGTCGTACCTTTTCTTGCAAGTTCATCTGCCATGCAGTTTCCCTCTATGTCCCGGTGACCAGGGACCCAAATGAGGTACAGTGTGTTCTGCTTAGCCATCTCCTGTAGAGATCGGCGGCAGTCCAGCGCGATATTCGAGTTAAACGTGAGAGAGCTCAGAGCTCTGATTGCAGCCTGGCTGTCGCTAAAAATGAAAATGTCTCTTCCTATAATCCCGGTCCCTATCTTCTTCACCGCTTCCATGATAGCTGAGACCTTAGCCTGGAAGACGCTGCAGTGATCTGGTAACCTAAAGGAAATTTGCAGGAGAGGGTTTCGTGAGAAAACGCCCCTCCTACCTGATTATCGAGTTTCGAGCCATCTGTATAGATGACAATGCTATCACGTGGAGTGTGAAACTCAGGTTTCCACTCTTCCCTGCTTGGAATTCGTGTAGTAAAGTTACTTTCATTTACCGATGTCCAAGCACACCGGTCCGTGCTGCTCGGAATAGAGCAGAACTTGGTCAAAATACTAGAGTGCCCTTGGCTTTCAGGGTGCCACTGGGATGTCTCTCTTAGTCGCAAAGCAGTCATCGCTGCCGTCTGTTGTCCGACCAAATCTTCTGAGCGCCCCACTTATGAGGTTAACCTCTTTGTCTAAAGCAGGCCACCATACGATATAGGAGAATTGTGAAAATCTACCGACAGATCCGGGGATTAAGACCCCATTTCCTGCCTATGGCTCTCTTACATGTGTAGAGGGCTATGAAAGCCTTTTCATGACGTTGAACCAGGTTCTCTTTCCAGTTCAACTTCCTATCTAAAACAACGCCTAGAAATTTGGCACTTGTAGAAATACTTAACCGGGTACCATTTAGTACCGGTGGGGTCACCGAAGGCACTTTATACCTTCTCGTGAAGAGTACGAGTTCCACTTTACTTGAGCTGACCCTGAGCCCGCAGTGGGAGGACCACTTGGATACCTCCCGAGGCGCTCGTTGCATCAGCTCGCATAGTGTCTACGGAAACTTTCCCCTGAGTGCGATCGCGACGTCATCAGCGTACGCGACAACTTTTGCGCCACCCCTTACCGTATCTCGCAGTAGCGTATTAACGGTGAGGTTCCACAGAAGTGGGGATAGGACACCTCCTTGTGGCATCCCCCTCGACACGTGCCGCGACAGTTCGCTCGCACCCAGCTTAGCCCTTACTACTCTGCAACTGAGTAGCTGGCCGATAAACTCAACCAGTGAGCATTCAGCTCCTAGATCCCTAATGGCGCCAGTTATGGCTTCTGGAAGCACGTTATTGAAGGCGCCTTCAATGTCCAGGAAGGCTACAAGACAGAACTCCTTGACACTGAGAGACTTCTCAATATAGCCGACCAAGCTATGGAGTGCAGTCTCAGTAGATTTGCCTTAGCGGTTGGCATGCTGGTCATTAGACAGTAGTCGACTGTCGAGGGTATCGGACAGGTGGCAACTAACAATCCTTTCAAGTGCCTTAAGAGCAAATGATGATAGACTGATAGGCCTAAGATCCTTTGGATTAGTGTATGAGGCCTTACCAGCTTTAGGAATAAAACGGTATGTGATTTAGTTTGAAACAGGCCCTGAAAATAGTAGAGAGCCATTTTGCAGACACCTCCAGTGTCTTAATTAGTTGAGCAGGTATTATCCCATCCGGCCCTGCAGATTTGTATGGCTTAAAGCTTTGGATAGCCCATTTAACCTTTTCTTCCGAAACTGGTATGTTGATGGGGTTGGAAGAAATAAACGGAGGAGTTCTTTCCTCCGCAGTTGTGTTCCCAGGGAAGTGAGTATCTAGTAGCAGTTCAAGGGGTTTCTTTCCCGTTGAGGTCCAGGAACCGTCTTGCCTCTGCAAGAAACCTATCGGGTTAGAGGATCCTGAGAGAATCTTCCTTAGCCTGGCTGTCTCGGAAACACCCTCGATGCCGCCGCAGAAGTTTCTCCACGAATATCTCTTTGCCGCCCTTTTTTATAGGTCTGGAGAGACTTTTTGTACTCCTGCCATACCAGTTCGGGATTAAGTCTTTTGGTTTTGTTAAAATTTTTCCTGCAAGATTTACGTAGTGAGTCCAACTCACGTGAACACCAATGGGGTTTACGTTTGCCCCATTGTTTAGATTCAGGGCAAGCCTGATCTAGGGCATTTGAGCAGGTCATAGATCCCCGATGCAATTAGGTTCAATAAGAGGTTCGCTGGTTAGCCTCTCCTCATATAACCTTTTAAAAGAGCGCCAATCCGTGTTTTTAGGTTTTTGCGCGTTTTTGGGCTGGTAAAAGAAAAGTTCAATACGATTTTAATATAACGATGATCAGAGAAGGAGTGTTCGTCTAGAACCCGCCAACTCGATCAGTTCAGATAGACTAACACTACATAGAGTTATATCTAAAACTTCTTTACGATTCCTAGTAATGAAGGTGGGATCCTCACCTTTGTTGCATATAATTAGGTTAGTAGTTAGAAGGTAGTTGAAAAGTAACTCACCTTGATCATTGATGTCCGTGCTCCCCCAGTTGATATGGTGAGCATTTGAGGGAGGGAGGAGGGTACTCGGCTTCGTACGCCATGTAAGCCGATCGGCATACCCACTATCTCCGCGAGAATTGCCGTGACGTCGCCATCACTGTAATTAGGTAAAAGAAATATATTTAAATCTGCATAACCAGAATACAGGCTCGAATTTTACCTTTACCGCGCTCCATGAAGAGCTTAAAACCGGTGGCACTCAACCTACATACCCTTGAGTTGCAAACCCAAGGTTCCTGAATGAGTACCACCGTAATGTCGCCTTTGCTTAGGCGACCTAGGAGAGCAACCGAAGCTGCTTTAGAGCGATAGAGGTTTATTTGCAGCACCCTCATGCGAGACAGCCGCTTCCTCCCCTCCAGCTACGACGGTGACATCAGCTTCACCCTCCCCGTCACTGAGAAGCAACTCCTCCTCCGCAAACATCCTATGCATTGTTGGTGCAAGGTTTGTCTGGGAGGAGACGCTGCCTTCAGCGTCGGAGAGCTCCGGTTCCGGCTCCGGTTCGGGTGCCTCAATGTCCACGTCCATTGCTTCACCCGACCCAGACGCACGCTGAGCGTCCCCACGGTACACTTTGATAATGACCTCATCGAGGCCATACGAAATGCGGCCTTGAGTGCGGCCGGATTCTCTTCATTTAGACGAAGGAACCCGGTTTTCCACTGAATTTCCAGTGACCCCAAAGTTAGGCAGCAGGGCTTTCGCCCTTTCCACCGCTTCCTTCGCGCTCTGGGGCAGCGTTTCCAACGGGACCCCGTCGTATCTCCTTAGCGTCTTCGCGGCCTTTCGCTTGTCAGCGAATTTCAGCCGCTCCGACTCCAATTTCAGAGGGGCGTGGCTCGTTGTTGTTGTTGTTGTTGTAGCGGCTAGTCGCGCCCCGTAAAGAGCGGATTCACCCATGGTCGTTGTCGTCAAACTCATCTAGGGGGAGGCCCAGGAAACGTGCAGTTTCGACAGGGTTGGACCAGAGGGAGAGGGGGGTTAGATGAGTGGGTTTGAGAGGGCATGTGAATAGGTGGTTGGTGTCGTGCGGAGAATCTCCACATGCCGGACATGTGTTGGGTATGTCGGGGTTGATTCTGGATAAGTAGGAGTTGAGCCTGCTACAGTATCCAGATCGTAGTTGTGCCAGAGTGACGCGGGACTCGCGGGGCAGCAGGGACTCCTCATCTGCTACAGGTGGTGGTTGGGCTCCGATGACTGCATTCGCCTGGCGGGAGTCAATGATGTTCGTGACTGTGTCTCTGTGGATGTTGCTTAGGACCCGCCGGTACGCCTCCGGATCCAGCGGTTGTGTGATGAGTGGCTGGATCTCGTCCTTTAGTTCCAGTAGATGTCTTCTAATGTGCCTGGGGGGCAGTTCCACGGCAAGCAGGTGCCCGTTTGGATGCCCCGAGCGGTGACATCCAGCAAGGAACTGCTTGCTGAGCATGAGGTTGTGCTCCTTAACTCGGAGCACATTGACCTCTTGGTGGAGATGCTCCTCGGGCGACATCAGAAGACATCCCGTCACCGTGCGGAGTGCGGCGTTCTGGCAGGTCTGCAGCTTCGTCCATTGTGTCCTGCTGGTTCCCGGCGACCAAACTGGCGCAGCATAGTTTATTACCGGCCGGCCAATCGCCTTGTATGTTGCCAACAACGTTTCTTTGTCTTTGCCCCAAGAGCTGCCGGCGAGCGACTTGAGGACATTGTTGCGGCTCTGTACTCTATTGGCGATTGCGGTAGTGTGCGCGGAGAAGGAGAGCAGGCTGTCGAAAGTCACCCCCAGAATCTTCGGGTGGTTAACCGTCGGAATGGGGGTGCCATCGATGTGGATGTTAAGATCCAGCCTGACCTCCTTCGTCCAGGTGGTAAAAAGGGTCGCCGAGGACTTGGCAGGGGACAGCGCCAGGTTTCTGCTAGTGAAAAATTGGGCAAGATCTGAGAGATATCCGTTCACTTTCAAACACAGGTCATCAATTGCATTGCCGGTTGCCATTATCGAGCAATCATCAGCATAGGAGACAATCGTGACTCCCTCTGGCGGTTGAGGGAGCTTGGAGATGTAGTGATTAAACAGTAATGGGGATAGGACGCCACCCTGCGGTACCCCTTGTTTAATCCTCCTTGGTTTCGATGTTGTATCTCTAAACCATACCGATGATTGACGACCACACAGGTAATTCGCGGTCCACCGTTTCAGTCCCTGCGGGAGAGTTGATGATTCCACGTCAGCTAGTAGCGTGGAGTGGCTAACTGTGTCGAAAGCTTTCGACAGATCCAACGCTACTAGGACGGTTCTCTCGCAGGGGCGGTTTTGGTTAAGACCACGGTTCACCTGTGTGTTTATGGCATTAAGTGCTGTTGTTGTGCTGTGCACTTTCCGGAAGCCATGTTGATGCTTAGCTGACCCAAGGTGGTATGTATAGTACGGGAGGAGTAGGGCCTCAAGTGTCTTTACCACAGGTGAAAGCAGGGAAATCGGCCGATAGGAATCACCCTTGTCGGCCGGTTTCCCTGGTTTCAGTAGTGGGACCACCTTCCCAACCTTCCAGATGTCTGGAATGATGAGGGTGGCCATAGACAAATTGAGGATCCCGGTGAGGTACTCAACTCCCGCGGGGCCTAAATTCTTCAGCATCAACACGCTTAGCCCGTCAGGGCCAATGGCCTTGGAGGCTTTCGCCTTCCCGATGACCTCCTTTACCTCGCCACAAGTGAAGGTAAGAGGCGCGCTGTTGTTCGGTATTTTGCGCAGCCTCCTGGTCACCTTCCGCTTGGTCCTATCCCCCGAAGGATGCAGTATATACTGTCGGCTAAAATAGCTCGCGCATCTCTTCGGGTCCGACGAGGCACGATCCCCGAATGAAATTTCCACTCGGTCGTCGTGCTTCGTCGGGTTGGATAAGGACTTCACGGTAGACCAAAGCTTACCAACACCCGTGACCAGATTACAGGACTTCAGATGCTCCTCCCACTTGTTCCGCTTGTGTTGGTCAACCAGCCTCCGAATCGCCACGTTTAAATCCTGAATATTAGGATTACGGGGATCGGAGCGGCGAAGGTGGTCGCGTTCGTTCGCTAGAGCGGCCGCTTCAGCCGGGAAGTTGGGACGGATCTCAGGGATCCTCCCTGCCGGAATGAAGCGGGCCGCAGCTGACGCAACCACCTTGCGGAACTTATGTTCGCCTTTTCGAACGTCGGTGGGAGCGGGAAGAGACCTGAAGGCATTTTCGGTGAACTCCGCGAACCTGACCCAGTCAGCCTTTTTAAAGTTGATATAGGTCCGATGGTCCGCGGAGACAAAGTCAGCAGGTCTGTCAATCGAGATGATTATAGGTAGGTGGTCTGATGCAAGCGATAGCATAGGTCGCCACGTTATGCTATTTATTAGACCTGCGCTAGCTATCGTTAGGTCAGGCGAGCTGCTGCAACTACCCATAATCCTGGTGGGGGCATCATCATTCATCGTGCAGAATGTCGAATCGTCTATCTGCTCTGCCAAATCGTTTCCCCTCCGATCAGCTGGTAGGCTTGAATGCCAGAGATCGTGGTGCGCATTAAAGTCACCTACTACCAATCGGTTTTCACCTCTGAGGAGCGCACCTATGTCAGGGTGATATCCTGCCGGGCAGCAGGTGACAGGGGGTATATAAATATTAAATATTTCGAGCTCGACATCGCCTGACCGGACAGCTATTCCTTGACATTCTAAGGTAGTGTCCCTGCGGTCGATGTCTTCTTCAATAAGACGATACTGCACTGTGTGATGGGTGATGAATGCTAAGCCACCACCATTACCTCGCTCGCGATCCTTACGATGCACATTGTAGCCGTTGCAACTCAACAGAGTTGAGTTGCTGTGCAGTTTCGTTTCTTGGATCGCAGCTATTGACAGATTATGCCGACTCATAAAGTCGGTTATCTCCTCGATCTTGCCCTGCAGCCCATTGCAGTTCAGCTGAAGGAGTCTCGTTTGCCTCGGTAGAGTCGTCGCGGAGAGGGGTGTGAGGGAAGGGTGATGTTGCCCACCTGGACCCTGCTGCACATGCAATGGCACGTTGGGCTGCCTTATGGTGTTGTTTGGCAGCGCCGCCACTGGCGCGTGCGGTTGCGAGGCTCTACAACAGGGAGCCAGGTAGTCACCCGACCATTCACGTGTGGTGCGCAGGCCAGAACACACTCGAAAGTGACACCAGCCTTGGCACGAATTGCACCTGACTGATGCCGCATTCCGGTATATCCTAGCCTGACACACGGAACAGACTGTGTGGGGTACCAGGAGCTGCTGGCTATTCCCCACACGGGGGGCGGAGCTAGGTTGAGGGGGGGGAGGGGAGCGACCATGTTGTTGTGTGCTCCTGCGAACCGTAGAGGTTCTGCCGGTGCTAGGCACCGGTGCACTAGGTGCAACTAGGGGAGCCGTAGAGGCTATGGGCGCCGTAGGGCGCGAACAACATGGGGCCACATAGTTTGTGGACCACTCCTTGTGGGTCTTGAGGCCTGAGCAGACCTTAAGATGGCTCCATCCGTCGCACGAATTACACCTTACCGAAGTGGAGTTCGGATGGAGCTTTTTCTGGCAAACGCAGCAAAAATAGGTTTCTGGACCAGGGTTTGACTCGATGCCAGCCCTGACCAGAAGGAGGTGAAGCAACCCTGCTGCAAGGAGTTGCTCCAGGAGAGACAGACAACTTATGGGGTAGGCCGATCTAAACAGGGTTAGATTGCCGAAACAACAGTCCTTGGCCGGGTAAAACCCGCTTCATTCCGGTACGTAGAACCGACTGGGCGTGGCTCGTAGTTTAAATCGCTGCCACGCCCTCCATATTTTCGTGTGTAGCTGCCTGCCGCCTTAATCTGCTCGGGCCAGGCCGTGAGACCCCTGCATTCGCAAGATTAGGCTTCGCAGCCACGGCGGTGTTTGGCGGACCCCTAGTGCCTACCGCCACGGAACGATCTGCCGTCTCCAGCACAATCCCCGCAGCTTTGCTGGTGCTAGGCCCCGCCATAACACCCATAGTCACGGGCCGGCGTGCAACACCCACCTCCAGCCCGGAAGAGCCCCTATCGGAGCGAAGCGGCGCATTAGGCGCTTGCGCCTGCGCATTCTTGCCCCGAGATGGAGAAGAAGAAGTTTTTATGCTAGGCGCTCGCGCCTTCATAGTCTTACCCCGAGATGAGGAAGATAAGTTTTTTTGAGTTTTTAGTTCAGTTGTATTCATCTTGGTCGTACGACCACCTGCTCGACGAGGCAAGCGCAGTGGTCTGAAAAATATAAGGGGGAAAAGGGGGGGTACACCACGACAGCGCCCCTTCCCGCGGTAAGGCCAAACATACTCCCTGAGGTGGCCCGGTGTCAGGGAGGCGCCGTTAAAATACAGCCGGAATTTAGACCACCTGGCTGCAAACCGACCAATGGGCACGGTGACGCTTAACACCCTGGTTTAGGGGGAGGAAGGAGAACTGGGAGATATTAGGAGGGATGCAGGGTATGCGGAATTGAGAGATGTTGGTGCGGTAATCTCCACATAAGAAGCCGTGCAAGTTCGAGTCCTACATTGATTCATATATGGAGCTTCCCTCTTAGTTCGTGGTGTCATGGAAATCCGCGAGGAGCAACCATGCCAACACTTAGGCCTCATCCCCACGACAAGGAGACCAACGATGATGAGGAACTTAATACAGTGCAGTAGTTAACAATCGAAATCATGAACGGGGCCGACCCCCCCGATGGCAACAGGTTCCGCTTGCTCGATCCTGACCTCTCGCTTCCCAAGAAACGCATAACTTTGTTCCTCTTCCGGAGTTAAAACAAAATGATGACCATATTCCTCGCTTCCTAGTTGCTAGTGCTACAGTACCAATCGTCGAAGAAAAAAACCGTCCGTTATCCACGTATAACGTCTTTCAAATAGAAAAAGGTCTAAAACATATATGTGTTGACAACATTGTAGTAACTTAAATGCGAACCGGCGATCTTCTGATCAAAACCACAAATGCTAAATCAGCCGACAAATTCATGAAAGCCAGTCATATAGGTTTAATACCAGTGAAAATAACCTCACACAAAGGTCTGAACACTATTCAAGGACGTATATACTCCAAAAATCTGATCGAAATTTCCGAGAAAGAACTGACAGATGAACTATCCAGTCAAAAGGTTGCCGAAGTCAGGAAGATAATGCGGAAATCTGGAGATCAGTTAATTCCAACTGGTGCAGCTATTATAACATTCGACCTAACTCGCAAACCAGACATCATAAAACTCGGTTGGGAAAGAGTCAGCGTCCAGGAATACATCCCAAATCCCATGAGATGTCGCAATTGTCAACGGTTAAGACACACCAAAAATAGGTGCCGTAACATCGAATTGTGTAAAGAATGTGCCAACACCCCACATCATGAAACCTGTCAGAGGATCTTTTGCGTAAACTGCGAAGTTGAAAATCATCCGTCATGCGATCCGAGCTGTCCTTCTTTCTTGAGACATAAATCCATCAATAAGATAAAAATCGAGCGTAGATGTACAATAAGGGATGCGCGGAAAATTTTCAATAGCAACCCATCAGCTTTTCAAATCGAACCCTTTAAAAAGAATACAAACACGCCGACCGTGGCTCAGATAGTGTTCAAATATCTGAACGTAATTTTGTAAATATTTGTCCACTTGAACATACATATGTACATATGCATCAGATTGACACATTCATACTAAGAATAACACACAATGCATGTATGCACATAAACAAAACATAAATAAAGATCACTACGTTGGTCTTTTATCAATTGTAAATATTTGTACATATTTATACACACACAAACATATGTAATTAGTAAAGTAGCATACTTTTAAGATTTTGTATATAAAGGACGAGTTTTGGAAAATAAAATCAGATTTGAAATACAATCTCATCCGCTAATACATTTCTCTTGTTATTTTTATTCTTATACTCCCCCCACCAGCGGTAAGGGGTAGAGAATTTAATAAACAATTTTTTAGGAATTTCAGCAGTTGTGAATCCTTATTACCCCCACCCGAGGTAAGTAATAAGGTACTAGCACTGCTACATCAAACAGATAGTCAGGGACAATAAGCAAACCACAATTGAAACAGTTAGTAATATCAACGAACACATAATGTACATAGTAATTTACTTCCCATAACAAAAACAACCAACGAATATCAGGAAATAAGCACAAGCAACGGAATACCAAACAAACAAAAACAGAATGTCACTGCAGAATTGATGGCCGCTAGGCGTTCTTCTTTATTCGTAGTAAAAATACGACTAACTCAACATCCCGTGAAATGGATGTCGTTCTATTGACCATTACATTGAAATGTTAGTATGTATATATTGAATGACATGAGAGTAAATAAGAGTAAACAAGAGTAAAATTAAATCTAAGAGTGACAGCTCGGCCTCTCCTGCTGACCACAATCGTCCCGAGTTGTAGGATCTTCTGCCTCATCCTCGGAATCATCGCATTCGTCGTCCACCTCTGGGAATAAGGCACACCACGGCTTCATATTGTCGGTTGTCGCGACTGTTGTGTATCGGCGTTGGGAACGTTGGTGCCCATCCATGTCTTCCACAACATATGGATTAAATCTCAGCACTTTTCTGACTACGTATGGTCCCTTATACTGCGGTTGGAGCTTTCGTGACTCACCAGAGCTAGGAGGGGGAGCTGCCAGCAGCACAAGGTAACCTTCTGCGTACGGTTCTGGCTTGGCATGTTTTAAATCGAACCTTGCCTTCCACTTAGCTCGAGCGGTTTCTCTGTTTCGTATAGCTTCACTGCGTCGACCATTCATCAGCAGCTGTACATCATCGTCATGTACGGCAGCTAGCATTTTGTTACCGCTAAGGTCCCGGAGCGGAAAATCGTACACCAAGTCGAGTGCGGCATATTTTGTTGTTGCATTTATTTTTGTATTAAGCGCCCACTGTAACGAACGCAGGTGGATATCCCAATCTCTGGGATTATCGGTGGATGGTTTTAAATATGTCAATACTGCCTGGTTGACTCGCTCGGCCAACCCGTTCGATCGAGGCGTGCGCACTGCTACCTTAATATGCTGAATGTTGTTGGTATTGCAGAACGATGTAAAAACTGCGGACGTAAAGGCCGTTCCACGATCCGTGACTATCTTCTGCGGCAACCCGAAGCACAACGTAAGTTGATTTAGCGCGTCGGTTACTGGTTTCGTCTTCGTTGACCTGGTGGGAACGATTACCACGTATCTGGTGAGAGCATCGACGATGACCAAGACGTATTCGTACCCGCGTCTGCTCTTGACAAACGGACCCAGGTGGTCCAGATGTAAAACTTGAAATGGTAACTTCGGGACATCCATCCCATATAGTTCACACTTTTTCCGCGTAGGCTGCCGATGATAGCAGCACTCAATGCATGACCTGATGTAACCTTTGACAAAATTTCTCATGCGAGGGAACCAAAAATGTTTCAGTGTCCTGCTCACCGTTCCATCCACACCTGGATGACCGCAATCGTCATGGTACAACTTTACAATGCGCCACCTCGTTCCCTTTGGAACTACCAGTTGTAGCTGTTCATTAGCGTTTGACTTGTAGAGCCGATTATTTTCCAAAGCGTATTCTGATTTGATTTGCATCTTCTGGTCAGACTGTGTTGCACCCCTTAACACATCGATAATCGCCTTTAGCTTGCTATCTTGCTGTTGCATCACTGACACCCAATCGTCAACTGATAATGCTTGGATGTAGCCACCTTTCACGCTTTCTGGTTCCGATACTTCAGCTGGAGCACGACTCATCGCGTCGACATGACACATTGACGACCCAGCCCGATGTACAATATCATAGTCGTATTCGAGGAGTTTAAGCAGCCACCGTGCAACTCGTGGAAGCATTGGCTTGGTTAGCTTAGCACTTGATATGGCTTGGCAATCTGTAACGATGGTGAAATGTTTACCCAACAAAAACGTTCGGAATCGATGGCATGCCTCGACAACAGCTAGCACTTCCAATTCGTACGCGTGGTAATTCCGTTCAGCCCCCTTGCATGCCTTGCTGAAATAAGCAACTGGCTTCATGTTACCACTGATATCGCGCTGTAGAAGAATCGCAGCAAGTCCTGCACTCGAAGCATCTGTGTGCAATTCGTGATCTTTCGCTACATCGTACACAGCAAGAACTGGTGAGCTACCAATCAGCCCAATCAGTTTTCGAAAAGCATCTTCGCATGTTGAGCTCCATATAAAATCGATGTTCTTCCTTGTCAATTCGGTGAGTGGCTTTGCAATAAAGGCATACCCGCTGACGAACTTACGGAAGAAGCCCGTTAGCCCAAGGAATCGGCGAACTTCCAATTGGTTGCGAGGTACGGGAAAATTCTTAATAGCCAACGTTTTCATTGCGCCTGGCCTAACACCATTTTCGTCTACTTCGTGACCCAAAAAGAATACAGCACGCTTCATGAACGCACACTTTGACAGTCGAAGCGTCAACCCTTCTTGCTCAATAATCTCAAGGAACTCGTTCAAATACAACACATTTTCTTCCTCGGTGAGACTAGCGATGATCACTTCATCAACGTAGCTGACCACCTTGTTGCCAAGTGGTGCTACCAAATTTGCCATCATGCGTTGAAACGAGCACGGAGCATTCCGCAATCCAAACGGCATTCTGGTAAATTCGTAATGGCCGTTGTGAGTTCCGAATGCGGTGAAAGGTTTTGAAGTCTCTTCCAGCTCGATCTGGTAGTAGCCCGACATCAAGTCGAGTGTGGTGAAGAACTTCTTCCCCGCTAATGTAGCCAGTACTCCGTCTACAGTTGGCATTAGCCATGGCTGCTTCTCGGTTATCGCGTTGAGTTCTCGGAAATCGATGCAGAGCCTATCCTCACCGTTTGACTTTCGCACCAAGACGATAGGGGACGCATACAAGGACTTCGATTCCCGAATTATCGAATTATCCCTAACTCTAATAATTCCGCCACTATTTTCTCCACTACCTGTTGCTTTGGAATCGGGATGCTGTATGGTTTCTTTGAAATTGGCTTGGAGGTCGTCAATTTAATATCCGTTTTAAAATTCTTTGATCTTCCCAACTCACACAATTTTCCCCCAAAACAGTGCCCATAATTATTTAATAATTCAATTAATTTTTCCTCACTGCCTGGCTGCAAATTATTTCCTATGTCAACTGCATTTTTATCAATAGCCATTATACTGCATGTACCACCCTCTATAACTACCTTTCCCTTTGATAAGGTATCGATTCCTACTAGTGCATCGTATTTCATTATCGAGTCATCGATTACTAACAACTCGACTGCGTACACCACTTCGTCAAACTTAATTCTTGTTAGAACTTTCTCTTTACAACTGATTCCCCCACCGGCAAAACCAACCAGCTTCTCTTCACATGGTGTAAAACAATCACTGCACTTTTTAGCAATCGATCTCTTAACAAGCGACTTTGAACTCCCTGAATCTATCAACACATTACATCTAATCTCTTCTTTACCCAAAATACTAACCCACTTGCGCAACTCTTTGTGCGGCTCTTTAATCTGAATTTTATTAACTGTCACCTCTTCTTCACTTGCCACATTATTCACTCGATCACTATTTGTCTTCTCATTTTTCTTTTGCTTATTAACACAATTCTTTGCAATGTGTCCCCGCTCTCTACATTTATAGCAAATCGGACCTACCCCACTGTTAGTTGCAACAGGCAATTCGTTGGTACGGGCAGAATGCTGTACCATACCTCTTTGTTCTTTACCGTTCACTCTCTTTCTATACGTCTGACTCACTATTACGTTCGTTAATGCTTGCAGTAAATCTGAGCACTTTGCAAAATGTATCGCGCTCAACGTACGTTTTAAATTCTCATCAAAGAGACCATTTATTATGTATCGATTAATTGACGCATCATCGATTTGTTCGCGGCGACCCACTGCAAGCATTCTATAATAAAATTCTATTATCGTTTCGTTTCTCTCAATTCTTGAATTCATCAAGCGAATGTGCACATCAGCAGCATTCTGTACATACGGAAAATCTACTAAAAATGCATTAACAAACTCACCCCATTCCCTAAAGACAGGCTGTGCATCCGCCCATCGCTTGGCAACACCTTTAAGCTTACCCAATACGGCGAAGATAAGCAAAGAGTCGTCCCAATTGTACACTTCTCTTAGCTGCTCAATTCTCTGCACAAATTGTACTGATGTATACTCGTTGCTACACGGATCGTAAACAGGCAAAATTGAAGCAATTTCCTGCAGCGTGTGTGTGTGTCTCTCTCTCACTGGTGCGTTTGGTTGAGCCCTGTATGTACATGTTTGCGGCGTCGCATACTGGCGAGTTGCGAAATTTTGAAATGGCGCATGTGCATGCATGCACATTGGCAAACTACCCTGTTGAGGCGGCAGAAAGCTTGGCTGCGACGGCGACGTCCGACCGACAGTGATTGATGTGTTCGGCTGCACGTCGAATGACGGCCAACGATGATGCCGCAACGTGTGGCGACAGCGTTTCTTGCGAACTTGATGTTGCGACTGCGTGTACTGCTGGAAGCGACGGCTGCAACGTCGACTGCGGCACATATGCGTTATTTGAAAATGTAGCATGTACAGACACGTCTTCTTGTGGAACACTTCATACCAGCGGACGAAGAGCCCCCAGCTGCGCAGTCAGGGCTACCACTACTACTTGTAGCTCCCTTACCTGCACCTCTAGCTGTCCCCTGCTCCTGACATCGTCCCTCTCTGCTGCCTCCTCTGTGTCCATTCCAGCTGTGCCCGCTACAATAGCTTCTATGACCGGCACCACTATGTCGTCACTCACCTCCTGCAATCGTCTGATTAACTCCACCTTGTTCCCTGTCAGCTTTAAATCAAGCCGGCGGAGAGTCTCCTTCAATTGCGACATGTTTAGTCGTGTTAAATCCATTTTTACTTCTTTATAGTTCAGCTCACTTCTGAAAATTCTGTCACTGCAGAATTGATGACCGCTAGGCGGTCTTCTTTATTCGTAGTAAAAATACGACTAACTCAACATCCCGTGAAATGGATGTCGTTCTATTGACCATTACATTGAAATGTTAGTATGTATATATTGAATGACATGAGAGTAAATAAGAGTAAACAAGAGTAAAATTAAATCTAAGAGTGACAAGAATATGTACACCTCACCAATATCATCTAACACCTTTGCAGACAAATAATGAAGAAAATACCCTAAGCAGAAAACAACCACCAAAAACCACCAACAACACACAAAACAATTCAAGCATCAACATCTATTAACTCAACCACAACCAATGTCACACCAACAACACCCTCATACACCAACTCAACAACCAATGAAACAGAAACAACACCTTACAGTCAACTAAACAAAAAGTTTCCAGACCTAAATGTCCTGATCATTCCAAAAACTTACGCAAACACCATTACACATTCCCACAAAAGAAACCAGCCAGACGAAATTGATATTAAACACAATTAAATAATAATTGGCATCAGCATTAAAATATCACTGTGGAACAAATTCAGGTTAGCAAAAGTTAGGTCGATTCTGAGAGCGAGGTGTGAAAATAGAGGCTAAATTAGAAGACCCGTATCGCGGCGTTTGTTTATGTTAGTTCGAATTTTTTTTTAATCGATCTTCGAACTTTGCAGTCAAATGCCGATTTTCAGCATATTGTTTTTTGGCTATAACTCGACTAATTGATATTTTTTTAATCTGCTAAAGCCAAATTATTGCTAGAGACCTGTGCAACAATTGAAATTTAAAAAAAATTTCTTTAGAAAATTTGTGTAGTGCTTATGAAGCAAATTTTTTTTTGTTTTTTTTTTAACTTATATTTTATTTGCAATCTATCTTACATGAGACATTAAGCAAATTAGATCTTATAAGATAATGACAGCGGTAGGTTTGCCTTGCACAAATCTACATAGAGAAATATGTATAAAATTTGATATATTTACATACATTCTTTTGTTGTATAAATTCAATTCAAAATTACTTAAAAATTGCTTAGCTTCATTATAGGGTTCATTATAATTTCTCACTTAAAGTAGGGTTCTTCTTTATCTAATTTTAACTTAAGATATCTAGCACTGTATTTTGGTATTTCACTTTTTATAAATGGAATACCCAGGTCCTTGTGAATAGCTTCATTAGTGACAAACCTAGGTGCATTAACCATTGATCGTGATGTTTTAGATTGATACCGTTGCAGGATCTCCACATTGGATATGCTAGCAGTACCCCAAAGCTGTATGCCGTAGGTCCAAATAGGTTTAAGTATAGCTTTGTATAGCCGTACTTTGTTTTCTAGATTTAGTTGAGATTTGCGACCCAATAGCCAATACATGCCTTAATATGGGGTTTCCAAGTTAGCCGTCGATCAAGATGCATTCCTAAGTATTTGACCTTATCACTAGTAGGGATCTGATTATTGTTGAGAAATACAGCAGGACATTGATCTCTTCTAAATGTAAAAGTAACATGTGTGGACTTTCCTGCGTTAACTTTTAATTTTCCATTTTATAAGCCAAGATTCTAAAAGGTCAAGTTGATTTTGCAGATTAGAAGAAGCTTCTGCAGGGGCCTCGCTACAAGCGATAAAAGCAGTATCATCAGCAAAAGTCGCCACTTTACTTCTTCTGATGTTGGCATATCCGATGTAAATATAGTATATAGGACGGGACCTAAAACACTACCCTGATGTACACCAGCATTAATTCCATACATTTCTGATGTCGCATCCTGGTGCCTTACGTAAAAGTGTCTGAAACTTAAATAGGACTTCAGTACTAAGTAGAAATGAGCTGGCAAAAGCTTTTTTATTTTAAAAAGAAGTCCCGGGTGCCATACTTTGTCGAAGGCTTGTTGAATATCTAGAAAAGCTGCAGAACAGTATTTTTTCCCTTCAAGTGCATCTGTAATAACATTTGTAATCCTATGGCATTGCTCCGGTGTACCATGCTTCACTCGAAACCCAAACTGATGTTCAGGTATGATGTTGTGATCCTCAATAACTGGCAACATTCTTTGCAAAAATATTCTTTCGAATATTTAGTATTATATTAGTTAGAAATTCGATAGCTTTCTCAGGAAGAGCCTTCACAACTTTGCTATCAATATAGTCGTAACCAGGCGTTTTGCCATTAGTTAATTTAAACACTTATGCTGCGACTTCACTTTTTAATATCTTACTGATTGGCAAGTTCATTTGACATGAACATTCCAGAAAATTCATTACCTCTGTATCGTCGGTGCTGCTATTCAAAGAATTAGGCTGGAATGTTTGGTATAGATGTTTAACAAAAGCATCTGCTTTGGTTTCATCACTCCTGCACCATACACCATCTGAATCCCTTACGGCGACGTTACGTTTGGTTGGTCGTTTTAGGTACTTTGTAGCTCTCCAGAGACTGTGCTCATCATTTTTTGTGGGTTCAAGGTTTTTAATGAACGAACTGAAATACTTATTTTTAAAATCAGATAGTTTTAACTTTAGTTGCTTCGTTGCTCTATTAAGAGCTCTCTTTTGTGCGGGATATCTTAATCATCTCTTGGAAGCAATAAGCTGCAATATTTCAGCTGGAAGTTAAAGATTATCATTAGGAGTAGATTGCTCCTTAGGGCTTGATAAATGGGCAGCCTCATGGATAAGATTTGTAAAAGATTCTATTGCTGCGTCCAGGTCAACGCCTGTTTCGATCGATACATTTAAGTCAATATGTTCAGCAATCCACTGTTGAAAGTATTCGATGTTAGTTTTTGGGGTAAGGATCTTATATTTTTTAGGAATTGTATGAACATTGCCATTGTATAATACAATTAAGGGAGAATGATCGGAACTAAGATCATTACTGCTCTCAATGCTTAGTTTGCTATTGGGTATACCAGTGTATACTACAAAATCAAGAAGATCCGGGATTTTTCTGGGATCACTTGGCCAGTATGTTGGCGTGCCTGTAGACAAAATGTCATAATTTCTTTTAGTGATGCATCTTTGAAGCTCTCTGCCTTTATGGTTAACGAGCCTAGATCCCCACCATGGGTGTTTTGCATTAAAGTTCCCACCTACAAAAAATTTGGAGCCAAAATTTTTAAAAATGTCATCATACTGATCAGTTCTTATACTGAATCGTGGTGGAAAGTATACTGAATATATGGGTAAATCGTGAGAGTCACATTTAATTTTAACACCGGTCACTTGTAAATATTCTTCTTTCACTTCTTACAAAACTTCATATTTGATGGTAGATCTAATTAGGATAGCAGAGCCGCCATGAGCTCTGTCGTAGGGATGATTTGTGGAAATAAGGTTGTAACCCATAACTTTAAAGTAGGATTTACTAGTGAATTCAGTCTCGGACACTAAGAAAATATCAATATTCTTTGAATTGAGGAACATTTTTACTTCATCAACATGGTTGTTCAAGCCGTTGGCGTTCCAAATCGCTATTCGCAGGTTTACTTGTATAGTTTTTCCAACAACAGGGACATCATTTTAAATAAGCTTTGAGTCATTTCAAGTTGTTTAGAAAGTAAATTTTCAATCTTTTCAAGGAATTATGTTGGACACATTGTGCATAAGACATATTTGGTTTGTCGTTTACATTTTCTCTTTGTGTAGAGTTATGTAATTGAGGGAAATGTTGACCTGCATGAGAATAAGTTAAAACATTCTGTCTTTTATCTGACAAAATAGTTTTTTTGGCAAGGCTCTGATACACCTTACATCCCTCATAGTTCGCTGGGTGGTTTTGCAAGCAGTTAATGCATTTGGCTGGGGTATCTTTGCTTTTCCCACATTCCACTGTTGCGTGATCTAAACCACATTTAACACATTTATACGGTTTTGTGCAACATGATTTGGTATGACCAAACTCTTGGCACCGAAGACATTGTACAATGTCAGTACCCTCTTTGGTGGGTCAACCCTTACAACAGCATTACCGAGATATTTTAATTCAAATATATTTTTATTGTTATTGTTTGGTTCCAGATCAACGAAATGCATACATACAGGCATGTTTGTGAATCTGCTTCGTATATTACTCACATTTCTTACCTGAAAACCCAACGCTTCTATTTCTTTTTTTATTTCATCTACTGGAGTAGAGTAGTGTAAATTTTTTAAAACAATTCGATACGCACGCTCCTGCTTAAGTTGATATGTACGGAAGTTGATTTGTTTTTCCTTCATATCTGCAATTAGAGCTCTGTATGAATCTATAGATTTGACCATCACTCTAATTTGACTATGTCGTAGGGCTTTATAACTAAACTCGGACTTATTTATAACACTTTTGAAATACTTAATCATACCACTTATGTAGTTATATCTGCAATATTAGGTATAATAATTGGCGGCGGTTTTGGTAGAGTCTCTTCCATGTTCTGGTCTGGTACATTATGGCTTTCCGACTCGTCTTCTAAGCTGGCAAACATATTTGTGCTACTGGGATTATTGATGATATTATTGTTGTTGTTTGTGTTACTACAACTATCGATGGTATAATTGTTGTTTTCAGTAATGTCATTAGTTAAGTTCATGTGGCCGTTTGACTTTGTTCGCTTGTCATCAATAGTTGGAGAGCCAAACTGTCGCCTTTTGCTTGTCAATGTTTGCCATACCACTTTATTCTCACCTTCGGTGCTCATTTCAATATTCTCATTAGCAGATATGGCAGGTAAACCACTCAAAGTTGTCATGTTGGATGAGTTATCAATTATGTTTGTTGTTTGTGTTCGGTATTGGCTAATCAGAGTATTTAAGTCATACTCAAGACCTGACGTCTTGTGCATCGAGTGACCTTGCTCTCTAGGTGAGCGCTGGTCACTCATTTATTCACGTGTTATATTCGCTTCAGTTTTTTTTATAAAACTTTAATTTGAAAAAATAACACTCGAGCGCGAGCGTTTCAGCTAAATCCAAGTGTCACTGATTTTAGCACTAACACTATTTAAAAACGTTTGCAATTACACTGTGCTACACCAAAAATATGCAGGGGCTCTCACATGGATTTTTGGTTTCGTCATGGCACATAAAACACTTCCTCATTTGCGGTTTTTCTCCATCAGCGCTGGTCACTCATTTATTCACGTGTTATATTCGCTTCAGTTTTTTTTATAAAACTTTAATTTGAAAAAATAACACTCGAGCGCGAGCGTTTCAGCTAAATCCAAGTGTCACTGATTTTAGCACTAATACTATTTAAAAACGTTTGCAATTACACTGTGCTACACCAAAAATATGCAGGGGCTCTCACATGGATTTTTGGTTTCGTCATGGCACATAAAACACTTCCTCATTTGCGGTTTTTCTCCATCACTTCGTTTTTAAATTTTTTGCGTAGAAATATAATACAACTCTGAAATTCTTAAAATTACAACTTCGAGATGCTATAACTTTCTTGTTTCTTGATCGAATTCAATTTTCTTTTTTTTATTTGAAAGATGTTTCGTTTACTCCTCAAACAAGCAAATTAGCTTGCAAATCGACCAAGTTTTGGTCTTTTATTCCAAAAAAAAATTTTAAGTTTTCTAAAAATTTTCGTTTTCTGTACGTTTTTATTGGATATTAAGGTTGCAAACAATGATTCTTAAACCTTTATAACAAAACACATAAAATCAGCTTTCCAAAAAGCAATAGTAAATGAAAATTGATTAAAAATTAGCGTAGTAGTGCTTCATAAAGTGAATAAGCCTTTTTTAATGTTTTCGTTTTATTTGTCGTCAGTCAGCGACTTTGTGTACGAACCTTAAAAGACTGGACCATAAATACGACTTCTGCACCACCTAGCAACAGAGGTTCTAATTACATTTATCAAACATACGTGCCAAATATGAATAAAATCGGATTTTGTAAAGATAGCGATAACAGCGCCATGTAGCGGAAACAAATATATCCTATGTTGAGAGTACTTATCCAAAAAATGAACTGTCCAAGCTTGACAAAAAACAGTTCAGTAGTGTTTGAGCCAATTTTTATAACAAACACTTTACAATTCTATATATATAGATTAATATTTGCATATAGCAGGTATGAACTTTCACAAAACTGAGTATAGAGCGATCTGAGTGTCCTCTTTGTGACTTGTCAAAATTGGACAGTTTACTTCAAATTTTTTCTATAAAAGTTTTGTTTTAAATTCGTGGAGGTCATTTGATGATGTTTTAGTGAATTTATTGTGAAATAAAGAATTCAGAAATATTTACACCTTAACTGTGAAATGTGTGATAAAAAGGATAATTTTTGCTTTATTTGCGGATTATATGTGGATTCACGACACAAAATTGCCGCATCGTCAAACAAACAGCTTATTTCGCTGTATGAGGAATATTTCGGTCGATGCTATACATATATACGATAAGTGGTATATACCCACAGTTTGTTGCTCGTCGTGCTATTCGTCGTTAAGGTCTTGGAAGATAAATCGCAGTGAAGCATTCACTTTTGATGAGCCAGTTGCTTGGCTTCCACAACGTATCCACCGACCAAATAATTGTTATTTCTGTTTGACGATTACAGAAGGATACTACTTCAAAGTAAGACGAAATATTAAATATGCTGATGTTGACCATGTTATTAAGTGTGTAGTGCGTGTAAAAGGCGACGTAAATCAAACAGCGGAATCGGAAGTATCGCCAAGTTTAAGTGGCTTTGAATCGTCTTTTGTAGACTTTTGTGAACCTGCAGCTTCAGTATACGTTCCACCTTTAAATGGAATGAACGAACCACATTTAGTTTCTCGAGCAGAGTTTCAAGACCTTGTACTGAATTTAGAACTGCCCAAAAGACAGACAGAACTTTTAGGTTCAAGAATGGATCAATGGAAACATTTGCAAAATGATGTGCATACTACATTTCGTAGAACAGAAGAAACTGTTGCATTTGGTTCACTATTTAGTCAAAGCACTAGATATGATAACTTGGGGGTTTGCAATGATGTAAATGCATTGTTTGAAAAATTTAGCTATAACCATATTCCACGAGATTGGCGTTTATTCATCGACGGTTCAACGAAAAGTACACTTGAGATGTTTATTATGTAATTGCATAATCTAGTTTCATTTAATTTTTAAGGTTTGAAGGCTGTACTATTACACAATACTGGCATATATCCATCACAAAATCTAGAACCAAACAACCATTCAGCCATTGACAAAAATTGTCCCATCTTCATAACACAAAAGGAGCTACAAACCATCAAAACTATCAACAAGATTGACCACAAATCAGCTGTAGCCATCTATAACGAGAAACACCAGCACAGTCCCCAACAATACTCTTCCGTTCTACGCCATCAGCCACAGCTGAATACTCAAAAAACAAACCAAACTCATACATCTAACAAAAACAGTTTCATTGCCTTAAACACAACAACAATAAATGAACTTCCAACACCGACATCGATACCGACACCACCACCAACAACACTACTACCAAAACCCATCACATCACGGCGTCAACCAGTAAGCTACTCAGATGCTTCCAGCAACTCCGACTCTGAACCTCAAGAACTACCCACTACTTCAACTCAATCAACGAAAAGAACCACAAAGATATTCCCAGCGAATATCTCAAAACGTAAAAAAAAACAACTAAAAAGAGAATATAGCACCAGACAGCAAAAAACAAATTAATAACCAAACCCCACTAGAAGAAGATGCTGACCCTGTCCATAATAGTGAAGACTGTATGGAAGTGTACCCCAATTTCAACGCTACATTTTAAGCTAAAAGTATATATTTGCTATATCCGCCATGACAATAAAAATATTGCAATGGAACTTAAGAGGTTATTCAAACAATTACAACGAGCTTCTCATTTTAATAAAGCAACATTGCCCGAAAATAATATCCCTGCAGGAAACGCACATCAAGCCAAACGACCTTTTTCCCACCCCAATAAACTACTCCATCTACTCAACTAACAGTATCTCCAGCTCTTACGGAGGCGCTGCCCTCCTCATACATAATTCCATTCAACACAAACAAATCACCGTTGGTAACGACTTCGACGCCGTTGCCATAGAAATACACTCAAAAACAAAATTCACTGTAATATCAGCGTACATCACGCCCACCTCCACGTTCAGCCATCCTAACCTCGAAAACATGCTTCCCACTCGCAACCAACCGTGCCTAATAACGGGCGATTTTAATTCGTGGAACCACATGTGGGGATCCCAAAAAAAACAACCAAAAGTAAAATATTGGCCAACTTTTTAACCCAGTCCAATTATATTCTCCTGAACGACGGGTCCCCGACACACTTTTCTACACGAAACACATTCACCCACATTGACCTAACCTTTGCCAGCCCTGATATAGCGATTGCTGCCAAATGGGATATACAAAACGACCTTCATGGGAGTGACCATCTCCCCATAGTAATAACCATTCATGCTCAACACTTTCAAACCCCAAACTTTAAAAAACCGGTGGGGTGCAATAACGTCACTGGTAATAACGTCACTGTGACTTTATTTCCAATTGGAATGGAAATAAAGTCACGGGACATTATTTCCAATTGAAATGGAAATAAGAACACATAAAAATTGACTGTAAATGAGAAATAAAGACACATTCCACATATTGCAAATGTGAAATAAAGTCACTTTTTAATTTCGAACTATATAAAAATTCCGTAAAAGGGAAATTTTCCTTTTACAAAAAGATTATCATGTACAATTTACTATATACATATGTTATAAAATTTCCCTTTTACAAAAAGATAAATAAATACATTTCGTAAAAGGGAAGTTTCCCTTTTACAAAAAGATTATTATATTCATTTCGTAGCACCCCACCGTCAAATGCATGTGTGTTACCATGTACTTATGTTTTGCTTTATTTTTCAATTGTAAAATATAAAACTTTGTGTTATTTCTCAATCAACTATGAAATAAGGCAAACGGCAATAAGGCAAATTTGTATTATTATTATGTTTGTTATTTTCTCAATTTCATTTTTGTGTACTTGATTGAAATAGAATTTTTGTTAAAAAGAAATAAGGTCACATTTTAAATTGTTGAAAATTTACCTAAAGGGAAATAAAGTCACTGTGACTTTATTTCAATTACCAATGGAAATAACGACACGTGACTTTATTTCACTTTCAAATGGAAATAAAGACACTGTGTCGTTATTTCATGTGACGTTATTGCACCCCACCTAAAAAACCATCATTTAAAATAAAGCAAGCAAACTGAGAGATTTTCAAAACCAAAGCCTTAGAATACGACCACGCTAGAGATGTCTCCACCAACTTAAACAAAGAATGTGCAAACATCAGGAAAATCATCCTGCAGAGTGCCCATATTGCAATCCCACAGAGTAACCCTAGCAGGCAAACGCACAACGTCCCTTGGTGGAATAAAAGACTACAAAAACTCAAAGAAAACAAAAACAAAAGCTGGCAAATTCTCAAACGCTCCATTAACCAAGAAAACATAATAAAGTTTAGAAAAGCGGCAGCACTATTTAAAAAAGAAATTAAACTAGCCAAAAGAACAGCAACCTTTGATTTCACTACAGAGATCAACCCATCCACCCCAACCGAAAAAATTTGGGCTAATATAAAAACCTTTACAGGGCACAAATCTACCCACAACATACACTGCTTACCTAGACACAACACGGCCAATCAATCATTAACACACCCTAAAGAAATAGCTAACGAATTCGCATCGCACTGGTCTACCGAATCGTTAAACGAAAATTTTTCCCAAATCTTCACAAACAACAAGCAACGAGTTCTAAACACTTCGTACAACAACACAACAAACACATCTACCAACATAATTGAAAAAAATATAAACCTAAACGAACTTCACTTAGCATTAAATAACCTCAAAGGAAGCACACCAGGACTAGATCGTATCTCCTATCCCATGCTCCGCCACCTACCCCTACAAACAATAACGAGACTTCTTACTTTGTACAACAACATTTTCAATTCTTACATACCCCAATCCTTCAAAACCTCAGTCGTCATTCCAATCCTCAAACCCAACGCAAATAAAACCCTCCCAAAATCATATCGCCCCATATCCCTCAACCCCTGCTTATCCAAACTGATAGAGAAAATCGTTGCCAATAGGTTGTGGTGGTTTGTTAGCAATAACAAACTAATCAACGATAACCAGATTGGCTTCAAAAAGGGAAAGTCGACAACTGAAGCTCTACTGTTTGTAGAGCATCTGATTGCCGACTCCGTCTCCAACAGAAAACACGCATCGATCATCTCGCTAGACTTTTCCAAAGCGTTCGACAAGATTGGCATCCACTCAATAATCGACCAACATTCAAAATGGAAAATTGGCCCAAAAATCATAAGGTATATCCTGAACTTCATGAACAATAGGAATATCATAGTCCGCGTCGGTAAGCATTTCTCAGACACACACTCACTACAAACGGAATACCGCAGGGGTCGCCTCTATCTGTAATCCTCTTCCTAATTTCCTACAATAAATTATTTGACATAATTAGTTTACACAAAGAAATAAATTTTTGTGCTTACGCTGATGATTTCCACCTTATAATCAAACACAGTAGAGACAAAACCCCAATAATAAATTTAAACAGATTATTCGAGCAGATTCAAGAATGGAGTAGCTACTCAGGAGCTGCACTCTCTATACAGAAATGTAAACATTTACATATATGCCGCAAGCACCACTGCGTGTCTACAGTACACAGTAACGACCAACAAATCACAAATGTAAACGAGCTGAAGTTGCTCGGACTAATCCTCAACAATAAGTTTAAATGGAACTCACATATAGCATATCTGCAACACTCCATCTCCAAAAGACTCAATATTATTAAATGCCTTGCAAGCTTAAAATTTAACTGCAATACACTCACACTCATATCTATAGTAAAATCGATTATAATCTCTAAACTAGACTTCGGCCTCTTCCTTTATGGATCTGCCCCAAAAACACACATTAGAAAATTATCGTACTACTCCTACTAACAACTTACTGTTTGAATCCGGGATAGCTACCATCGAACAGAGAAAAACTTTCACCCAAAACAAACTATTTAAAACCTTAAGGAACAGTCACGACACGCCTTTAAACAATATTTAAAAAAAATATAAAACTAAACACATAACAAAAGCACCCAGTTCTACAATAGAAAAAATAATATTAAATTGTAAAAAACACGACATACCATTTGAACCAACAAAAACCACAAAATACAAGTATCCACCATGGCATCCCCTACCCGGGAACCTAATAAATTTCCAACTTAGCAAAATCAACAAAAACACAACACCAACAGAAGCATACACGGTAGCCTTCAACCAACTCAAAAACGAGTTGTATAACAGAAGCTTCATATACACCGACGGATCTCTATCGAGCAATGTTATTGGACTATGCGTCCTTGGCAGCCATAGCTCTTAAGTCTCTTAGTTTGTAATTTAAATTACAATCTACAGATTACAAATAAATAATAAATAAATAAATAATAAAAATAAAACAGTTTGTCAAAGCACTGGATAAAAATGGTCGAGCCTTCAACTATATTGTAAAAAAGTTTCCGCGAATAACTTAAGCAAAATTAAAAGAAGGTAAGCAAGTATGTATTTTAATTGCACGATTTAAAACAAAGTTACCTTTTCCAACAGGAATATTTGTCGGTCCACAAATTCGCGAACTATTTAGCGATACTAACTTTGTACAACAAATGACCGATGTTGAAAAAAAAGCATGGCAAGGGTTTTCTTCTGTGTGTGAATGTTTTCTGGGAAACACAAAAACACAAAATTATGAAGCAGTAGTAAGTGACATGTTGTCTGCCTACCATAACTTGGGTTGCAACATGTCGATTAAGCTACACCATCTGCACGCTCATTTGGACATGTTTCCATCAAATTTGGGCCAGATAAGCGATGAGCAAGGAGAACGATTCCACCAGGAAATACTAAAGATTGAACAGCGTTATGTTGGCAAAAATACAATAAATATGTTATCTGATTACTGTCGGTCTCTTTTAAGAGATTCAAGCAGCGCCGAACATAAAAGACAAACCAAACGAAAACATTTAAAAAAAAAAAAAAGACACGCTCATTTTATAAAGCGCTACAACGCTATTCTTGAATAAATTTTCATTTACTATTGCTTTTTGGAAAGCTGATTTTATGTGTTTTGTTATAAAGGTTTAAAAGCCATTGTTTGTAACTTCAATATCCAATAAAAACGTGCAGAAAAGGAAAATTTTTAGAAAAACTTTAATTTTTTTTTTGTTTGAAGGGTAAAAGAAACATCTTTCAAATAAAAAGAAGAAAATTGAATTCGATCAAGAAACAAGAAAGTTATAGCAGCTCGAAGTTGTAATTTTAAGAATTTCAGAGTTGTATTATATTTCTACGCAGAAAATTTAAAAACGAAGTGATGGAGAAAAACCGCAAATGAGGAAGTTTTATGGGCCATGACGAAACTAAAAATCCATGCGAGAGCCCCTGCATATTTTTTTTTCATTTTGTAGCACTGTGTTATTGTTTGCTCGCTATTTTTTCTCTTCAATAAATTTTATGTAATTTTTTTTTCTGAACGTTTGTTTGCTCGAAAAAATTTGTCGTCTAGTTCTGATGACTTAAAAATCAATATGAAGCAAAATGTTGGAAATTTTTTTTCAAGCTTTTTGAACATATTTTACACAAAACTAAGTATTCTTTGCTTTCTGTTTGTTCTATAATATGCTTCTCAGTTTCTTCAATAAATCTCATTTGAAAAGAAAACAACAATAATACAAAACTTGCGTTTTCCAGTTTAATATTATTTACTTCTCTTTTCTTATGTACCAATTTTTTCAGTGTTGGTTTTGAAGAAACATTGAAAAAGAAATTATAAAAATATGGAAAAAATAATAATTTTGAAATGTTAGTTATGAAAAGTTTTAAGTAAAAAAATTAAATAAATTAAATTAATGATTTGGTCAGTTGCCGTTTAGCAGGCGGCTGTGGATCAACATCACTGCTCTCTCTAATATCTTGGTCATCGTCATCATCAGCAGAAAGGTCGATAATTTCTGGAAGTAGTCAAATACAACGGACACCAGTGGCGCATTTGCTGCGACCTCAAAATAGTAATTACAGGCTTAACAGCATCTGGCCGTCCAAAATATCCGTGTTTTTTGTGCGATTGGGATTCAAAATACGGAGAAGGTATTAAAGGAAGAAACCAGTACAAACAGCATAACTGGAATAGTCGCATTGGACGGAAATGGCCTAAAGACAAAAGGCAACACGAAAGTCTAGTTCCTGAAATGAAAATTTTCTTGCCGTTTTTTTTTAGGTCTCTAAGGTCTCTAGCAATAATTTGGCTTTTACAGATTGAAAAAATATCAATTAGTCGACGAGTTATAGCCAAAAAACCATATAAACAATATGCTGAATATCGGCATTTGACTGCAAAGTTCGAAGGTCGATTAAAAAAAATTTGAACTAACATAAACAACGCCGCGATACGGGTCTTCTAATTTAGCCTCTATTTTCACCCCTCACTCTCAGAATCGACCTAACTTTTGCTAACCTGAATTTGTTCCACAGTGTATTGCAATGGAACATACAAAGATTCCTAAATAATAAATTCGGTCTAGAATTACTTGTAACCAAACATAAACCTTCTTCATTTTACATGAAACCCACCTAATTGAAAAAAAACTAACACTTACTACACCAGCCACCTTACAAAGTATACCACTTCAGCAAAGATTACTCCTATTCTAATGCGGGTATCGCAATTCTCGTAAACGAAAATTTAAACACATTCAATCATAACACGCTGTGGGGCTCGAAGAAAACAACACAAAATGGAAAAGTATGGGAAGACTTCGCAAACGACAAACAGCTAGTGGTACTAAACGAGGGATAGCACCTACCTAAAATGCCTGCAACCATCAGGATCCAGCGATCATTTTCCAATACTTATTTTCCACTGCATGCAAAATAACGTCAACAAAATTACCCCCAGGTTGAACACTAACAACAGTTGACAGAGGTTCGCAAATAAAACAACCATCTTCTCTCAAATGGTTCCAGAGTCAAGTAACGTCAACAGGGAAGCGGCACAGATAAAGCAAGTTTTGAGAAAAGCTGCCCACTACTTATTCTCCTCCTAAGCGAAACAGCCCAGTCTGGCTCAACTCGCGAATTGCTAACTTAATAAAATCAAAAAACCTTGCTTGGAAAAGCTTAAAAAACTCACAAACAACCACCCAACTACCAACCTCTTAGAGTTTCGCAAAGCTAGTGCAGCCGTACGAAGAGCATGCAAGCAAGCCAAACAAGAGACATGAAACAAATTCGTTAACTCACTCAATCCTATCCTCAACACAAAACAGCTTTCTGGAAGTAGTCAAATATAACGGACACCAGTGGCGCATTTGCTGCGACCTCAAAATAGTAATTACAGGCTTAACAGCATCTGGCCGTCCAAAATATCCGTGTTTTTTGTGCGATTGGGATTCAAAATACGGAGAAGGTATTAAAGGAAGAAACCAGTGCAAACAGCATAACTGGAATAGTCGCATTGGACGGAAATGGCCTAAAGACAAAAGGCTACACGAAAGTCTAGCTCCTGAAATGAAAATTTTGTTGCCGTTTTTTTAGGTCTCTAAGGTCTCTAGCAATAATTTGGCTTTTACAGATTGAAAAAATATCAATTAGTCGACGAGTTATAGCCAAAAAACCATATAAACAATATGCTGAATATCGGCATTTGACTGCAAAGTTCGAAGGTCGATTAAAAAAAATTCGAACTAACATAAACAAACGCCGCGATACGGGTCTTCTAATTTAGCCTCTATTTTCACCCCTCACTCTCAGAATCGACCTAACTTTTGCTAACCTGAATTTGTTCCACAGTGTATTGCAATGGAACATACAAAGATTCCTAAATAATAAATTCGGTCTAGAATCACTTGTAACCAAACATAAACCTTCTTCATTTTACATGAAACCCACCTAATTGAAAAAAAACTAACACTTACTACACCAGCCACATTACAAAGTATACCACTTCAGCAAAGATTACTCCTATTCTAATGCGGGTATCGCAATTCTCGTAAACGAAAATTTAAACACATTCAATCATAACACGCTGTGGGGCTCGAAGAAAACAACACAAAATGGAAAAGTATGGGAAGACTTCGCAAACGACAAACAGCTAGTGGTACTAAACGAGGGATAGCACCTACCTAAAATGCCTGCAACCATCAGGATCCAGCGATCATTTTCCAATACTTATTTTCCACTGCATGCAAAATAACGTCAACAAAATTACCCCCAGGTTGAACACTAACAACAGTTGACAGAGGTTCGCAAATAAAACAACCATCTTCTCTCAAATGGTTCCAGAGTCAAGTAACGTCAACAGGGAAGCGGCACAGATAAAGCAAGTTTTGAGAAAAGCTGCCCACTACTTATTCTCCTCCTACGCGAAACAGCCCAGTCTGGCTCAACTCGCGAATTGCTAACTTAATAAAATCAAAAAACCTTGCTTGGAAAAGCTTAAAAAACTCACAAAAAACCACCCAACTACCAACCTCTTAGAGTTTCGCAAAGCTAGTGCAGCCGTACGAAGAGCATGCAAGCAAGCCAAACAAGAGACATGAAACAAATTCGTTAACTCACTCAATCCTATGCTCAACACAAAACAGCTTTCTGGAAGTAGTCAAATATAACGGACACCAGTGGCGCATTTGCTGCGACCTCAAAATAGTAATTACAGGCTTAACAGCATCTGGCCGTCCAAAATATCCGTGTTTTTTGTGCGATTGGGATTCAAAATACGGAGAAGGTATTAAAGGAAGAAACCAGTGCAAACAGCATAACTGGAATAGTCGCATTGGACGGAAATGGCCTAAAGACAAAAGGCTACACGAAAGTCTAGCTCCTGAAATGAAAATTTTGTTGCCGTTTTTTAGGTCTCTAAGGTCTCTAGCAATAATTTGGCTTTTACAGATTGAAAAAATATCAATTAGTCGACGAGTTATAGCCAAAAAACCATATAAACAATATGCTGAATATCGGCATTTGACTGCAAAGTTCGAAGGTCGATTAAAAAAAATTCGAACTAACATAAACAAACGCCGCGATACGGGTCTTCTAATTTAGCCTCTATTTTCACCCCTCACTCTCAGAATCGACCTAACTTTTGCTAACCTGAATTTGTTCCACAGTGTATTGCAATGGAACATACAAAGATTCCTAAATAATAAATTCGGTCTAGAATTACTTGTAACCAAACATAAACCTTCTTCATTTTACATGAAACCCACCTAATTGAAAAAAAACTAACACTTACTACACCAGCCACATTACAAAGTATACCACTTCAGCAAAGATTACTCCTATTCTAATGCGGGTATCGCAATTCTCGTAAACGAAAATTTAAACACATTCAATCATAACACGCTGTAGGGCTCGAAGAAAACAACACAAAATGGAAAAGTATGGGAAGACTTCGCAAACGACAAACAGCTAGTGGTACTAAACGAGGGATAGCACCTACCTAAAATGCCTGCAACCATCAGGATCCAGCGATCATTTTCCAATACTTATTTTCCACTGCATGCAAAATAACGTCAACAAAATTACCCCCAGGTTGAACACTAACAACAGTTGACAGAGGTTCGCAAATAAAACAACCATCTTCTCTCAAATGGTTCCAGAGTCAAGTAACGTCAACAGGGAAGCGGCACAGATAAAGCAAGTTTTGAGAAAAGCTGCCCACTACTTATTCTCCTCCTACGCGAAACAGCCCAGTCTGGCTCAACTCGCGAATTGCTAACTTAATAAAATCAAAAAACCTTGCTTGGAAAAGCTTAAAAAACTCACAAAAAACCACCCAACTACCAACCTCTTAGAGTTTCGCAAAGCTAGTGCAGCCGTACGAAGAGCATGCAAGCAAGCCAAACAAGAGACATGAAACAAATTCGTTAACTCACTCAATCCTATGCTCAACACAAAACAGCTTTGGGACAAAATTAAAAAAAATTCAGTGCCAACAATTTTCCAGCTTTCCACAAGTGCTAACAAATAACGCCGTTCTCAAGCATCCAGAGCAAATAGCTGAAGCTCTAGGGGCTCACTGGAGCGCATCAAGCTCTAACGACTCATTTGATAAATCCATTGTCAGCAACAAGTTTTCGTTTAACATAGAAGCACTACCATACACCCTTCCTTTAAGAGAAACGTGTCACAAAATCACAATCAGAGAACTTGAGACAGCCCTTAAAACACCAAAAAGTAGCTCCCCTAGCCAAGACAAAATAACATACAATGCTGAAAAATGCGTCAATCTCACTGAAATCTCGAATATGTAGACTATTTAGTCGAATCATTGAAACCGCAATCTACCCACATGATTGGAAGCACGCAATTCTTACACCTGTGCCTAAACCTGGAAAATTCCTAACTCTGTTGAGGGATACCGTCCGATATCACTATTACCCACCTTGGCTAAAACATTTGACAAGATCTTAGCCAACAGAATATGGTCCAACTTTGGTAACAGACTAGAAGCAGAACAACACGCAATTATTCCCAAACATGGAGTACATACCCTTACCCATACACTTGAAAAACAGTTGAAGCACTCAAGCGGAGAACACGCAGTTGTTCTTTCTGAAGATCTGGCAAAAGCATACGACAGGGTAATATACGCCGAAGTTGTCAAAGAAATGCACAAGATCGGAATTCCGATGAATATCCTCAAACTCTCTTTTTCCTTCCTCTCGCACCGAAGAATTACAGCTAAAGTTGATGGATACTTATCAAAAGTAAAAATGCTAGAAAACGGAGTCCCTCAGGGATCCCCGCTATCAGTGGTACTGTACACATTTTATACCAATTCCCTACTACAACATTTAAAAGACGTCGAAGGAATTTCTTACCTAGGTATTTATGCAGACAACATTTTCGCAGCAGCATATGGAACACACGAAAGAGTCACGTATTGTCTACAAACCCTAGATGAATCTACATATAAATAAATGGGCTAAGTCATCCGGAGCCTCTGTCCCCATAGAAGTAGCAACAGCCCTCCATGTTTGTCGTAAACACAATTGTAATGCGAACTCGTTGCATATTCGGGGACGTACAATTCCCTTGCAAAATAGTGTGCGCATCCTGGGTTTACAATTTTCTAAAAATATGTTAGGGAACAATCACGTTAACATCCTGAAAGACAAACTGAAAAAAGTCAACAACGTACTCAAGGTAATCTGTACCAAAAGAAAAGGTCCGCACATATGTAGATACAGTAATTGCTATTTGTCGCACACTTACCGAAAGTATACTTCAAACTATTAACACCGAAATCTACAAATGCTACAGAACATCTTGTGGTTTAATAAAAGCAACCCCCCTCCCCGCGCTCAAAATAGAAGCGCGAATCCGTGATTTTCAAAATTTACGTTGCAAATGTTCCTTTAACCTAGCGGCGAAGTCCATTACGGATAACAAACATCCCGTTCACAACATTTTCTGGGACCACCTGGACTCAACAGAACGTATAAATACACCCATACACAAAACGAGCAGCTCAAAAAGAATAACACTGGACCACGAATTTCAACTTTTTCTCTTTACCAGAAACACCGTTATGAAATTCGTATGTAAAATCACCCCCTGATTTCGAAAATTGAGTTAATTTTTGATTCTATGGTACCGTTTTTGAGATATTTGCAATTTATCGTTATTCGAAAAAACCAAGAAGATGGCTCCCTTTAATTACGTATATCTCACGAACGGGAAGACGATAAAATTTGCTATAAATTCATGATATATTGTTTTTTGCTCAACCAGATAGTTTTCGAGATATTAGCTTGTCATTTTAGATTTTGGTTTTTTTTTATGAAAAAATATGATAAAAATTACTCTTTGCGAGGGCAGCATTCCAAAACCAAAACTTTTTTTCCAGATATTTTTTCTTTACGTAAAGCTCTGTTTAAATAGAAAAAAGATACGCTATGATCGAAGAAAATCGATGCAAAACTACGTAAGTTATAAACGATCAAATAAAAATACCCAGGTTGCGCAATTTCAACGTATACCTCAAAACGTATGTATGGTATAAAGAAGAGTGAAATATCTAGCTATGCTCTGTTTCTATTGAGTTAAAAGTTCAATTTATGAATGAAATTACCCATATTTTTAACTTTTTTTTAAATTTATTTATGTTTATACTAAATTCTAACAATATTTATCTTAATTTGATTTTACTATGTAGTCGAAATAATTATGTGCTCTACTTTAACGCTTATTCAGTTTAGGATCGGTTTCTCTTATGAGAAACCAGCAGTAATCACCCATCATTTCGACGTCCCAGAATCCTTGATATCGATTCTCAATTAATTTCATTTGCTGATGAAACCTTTCGCCATGTTTGTCACTTTCGTCGCCAAGATTTGCCGGAAAAAAGTTCAAATGTGAGTGGAGAAAGTGAATTTTTAAAGACATTTACGCCTGCAAAGAAAATATTAGTTAGGTAAACAAGTTATAAAATTTTGGGAAATTAATTTTAAGAAGCCTTTAATATTTACCAATTTTCGCATAATTATTGATTAAGTCGTTCACTATCTGCTCGTAGTTAGGGCTTTTGTGTCTACCGAGAAAAGAAGCAACGACCTTTTCAAAGGATTCCCACGCTGCTGCCTCAACTGATGAGAGTAGTCCTTTGAATTGATTATTGTTGATCAATTTTTTTATTTGTGGTCTAACAAAAATACCTTCCTTTATCTTGGCTTGAGAAATATCTGGAAAAATTGTTTTCAAATAGTCGAATGCTTCGTCTTCTTTGTCCAAAGCCTTAACAAAGTTTTTAATGAGACCGAGCTTGATGTGTAAGGGTGGAAGTATGATTTGCTCTTTCTTGACATGAGGGGTGTATTTGATGTTATCCACACCAACGGTAAACTCGACTCTTCCGGCCAATCCTTTCTGACGTAGTGGTCCTTACGAGGTCGGCTATCCCACTTGCACAGGAAGCAGCAGTGCTTGGTGTAGCCACTTTGTAGACCGCATAGCATTGCAACGACTTTGAGATCAGAACATATTTTCCAATCATGCTCTTCATATTTGATAAATTTGAGTATTTTTTGCATTTCCTCGTAGGTTTCCTTTGTATTTACTGCATGTGCTATCGGGATAGAAGGCTTTTTGTTACCAATATGCAATAATACAGCCTTCAAACTCAGTTTATTGCTGTCTATGAACAATCGCCACTCTTTTTAATCATATGTTTGACCAAACTCATTGAATAAACCAGGAATGTCGTTGCAGTAGCATATACTGTCGTTCTTGGTATAGTGTTTGGAAAATGGTTCGTGCCGAGTTCTACAATATATCACCTTTACGTCGGATGACACAAATTTAAATTGTTGCATACGAGAAGTGTGGATCTCGGCCTTTTCCTTGGATAGTTCCAAATCTCTTATCCAATCATTAAGTTGTGCTTGTGACAGAACGTTTCTCTCGTTTCCTATGCGAAATTCAGAACAACTTGATTCCCCGCACTCAGATATTACTGTTGACAATGGAACTGGATCCGCAACTGCCGTTGAATGTAGTACTGGTAATGTCACTGTAGGTACGCTAGCATAGGTTACTCTTCTTGATCTTCCAATGCCAAGTACTTTTGTTTGACAAATATAACACTCTATTGAATGGCAAGTAGATTCTCTCCATATCATTGGTGTCTCAAATTTTATTTGTTGTCCTGATTCTGACTGAATCAATTCTACTCGACACGATGTACACAAAGTGTTCGGTGTCCATAGTTTTTCAGCATTTTTTGGGCTCAATGTCAAAATACTTGGAGTATAAAGTTTTGATATGATCTGAGAACACTCGGCGTCGCCTTATGATAGTATATTGGCCACACATGAAACAGAACATATCTGGATCGTTATTACACTCACATTCTCGTGTCATTTTACTCATTTTATTTTTTTTAATAAATCACGGTTTTGAATTTTGACTTATGAACTGAACTATCTTCGGCGAGCTTTGCAGATGTTATGAAGTTTCAAGGCGCATTAACTCATATTTATACTCGGAACAAGAATAAAATTGAAAAAATCAAGTCTTACCTAGACAGAAAAGTTCCTTTTTATACGAAGCCGGGAAAAGAAAATACTACCTGCTTTAGATGTAGGCTTTAAAAATTTTCTGTGTCTTATAATTTTGAAAATCTACCTGCATACTTACCCATAAGTGACGGAAATACATGTTTATAACTGCATGCCTACAGCAGGTTTCGAACCCAACCACTCTTCCTTTCGATGCAACCACTCTACCTACTATAAAACAATTCGAGTATTAAAAGTACTATTTGATTTATTTAAAGAAAAAGTATTATTGTTATGGTGTCCGGATAATATCCCATTTGCACTTTATACCTTTAATATATGTATGTATACATACATTGAAGTTGCGCAACCTGCGTATTTTTATTTGATCGTTTATAACTTACGTAGTTTTGCATCGATTTTCTTCGATCATAGCTTATCTTTTTCTATTTAAACAGAGCTTTACGTATCTGGAAAAAAAGTTTTGGTTTTGGAATGCTGCCCTCGCAAAGAGTAAATTTTTTCATATTTTTTCATAAAAAAAAACAAAAATCTAAAATGATAAATTAATATCTCGAAAACTATCTGGTTGAGCAAAAAACAATGTATCATGCATTTATAGCAAATTGTATCGTCTTTCCGATTCTGTAAACTTTGCAATTGCTTGACTCGTTCGTGAGATATACGTAATTAAAGGAAGCCATCTTTTTGGTTTTTTCGAATAACGGTAAATTGCAAATATCTCAAAAACGGTACCATAGAATCAAAAATGAACTCGATTTTCGAAATCAGGGGGTGGTTTTACATACGAATTTCATAACGGCGTCTCTGGTAAGTTTTGGCCGTCGACCAGTGTAATTGATATGTAGAGTCGATAGAAATATGCATGAAAAATTACAAAATATGCGCATGAAATAATCCCTTAAAAACAAGAAATATGCATGAAAATGTGCTTAATATTAAGAAAACCATAGTTTAATATATGGTTGCATCTCTGATGGTCAGATATATATTGCTTTTATTTATTAATTAGTTTAACATAAAAAGCAGTCTTCTTCAAACTTATTCAAATTAATTTTTAATTTTAATTACTTGAACAATATTTAACAGTTTCATATATGTAGTTAGAAATTATTAATTTTAAAACAAAACAAAAAAATATTTAATCATTAGAAATTATTTTGGTATTTCCGTTCGCATACAAAATTAAATGTTGTTTTAAATTTTCAAATGTGAAATTTCGACGCCTGTCGGTTAAAATTGTTTTGTACGCAGAAAATGACCGTTCAACATCACAGAATGTTATTGGAGAAAATTTATACAGTACCAATTCAGCAGGACTTAATTGCTTAACGAATGAATTGGCACTTGCTTTTCCTTTATACAATACATTGTGTATGTCCAAAAGTGTATTGTAGTTCTTGTTTCTACGCAAAATCTTTTCAAATTTTAAAATATATTGAGTTTAAGGCAGCACGCACTGACTCAACAATGCCAACAGAGTCTTTCAATCCCAATCCTTGAGTTTCTAGTTTTTTTATGCTTCCACTCAACATAATGAAGTGACACTTGATAAAAACCACATCAGCTTTAATTTGTTCTTTTTGGAACAGGGCCTTCGATGTAATAATAGCTGCAGCATCGTCGTCTTTGAAATTTTCCAAAATACTTTTCACGTTATCAAAATGGTCACAATAGTATATAGCTGCTTGCAGCCACGTTCCTCATCTGGTGATACAAGGACCTGGTGGCAGTGAAATGTCCGGAAACTCATTATGAAATTTGTGACGACGTGAAGGAGCCTTGAAGAGTTGAATATCATCTTATCAAATATTCAACACTTTTTAATAAAAATTACCTTTACGAATACGGATTTAGTGCTTGATATTAAATTATTCCGCAATTCGATGCAGTCCGTGGGCACAGCATGTTAGGTGTAACATTTTTGGAAAAATAACTTTTAAAGTGTCCATTGCTGAAATCATATACCCAGCTGCATCAGACACAGCTAATAAAACCTTATTGTATTGAATGCCTGCAATAAAAAAAAATTTATACACACAATTTTACAATATTTTGAAAACATCTAACCTGACGGCCACAATAAATTTAAAGAATCAATGATGAATCCAGATATGTTCGTGGCGTTAGCGGCATCCACAGTTCCAACATGAAACAAGTACGATTTTTTGTTATCCGAATCAGCTGCTTTCATAATCCCAAATATAAAATTCACGACCAGCCGGTTTTCGACGTCAGTGGTTTCATCTGTTGCAATCCATATGTATTGGTCTTTAGCAAGTTCAACCATTTTCTCTGTGCACTCCTTAAATAAATATGGCACCGCATTTTGCCGAATTGTCGATTGTGACGGTTGTTGTTTATTGGTGTATTTTTATAGAAAACTTCACTGCAGTGTGGTTTAATTTATTTATATGTAGGTACATTTGCTTCTAAAAAGCATTTACAAATATCTATAGCGTATTCTTCTAGAAGTTTTGCTATACGATGTAACTAGAGCTTGTGTTCTAGTATCCAGCATTTTAGCACGGTTTTCAGCAGCACGTTGGTGCTTTGCTGTTTTTATATGCTGTTTTATACTAAAAGTTCGTTTAGAAATCACTGCACAATTACAAGTAATACAAAATGCCACAGAATTGTCCACTCTAAACACACCAGGGTATTCTTTGACAATTCTTGATAAAAATTTACTATGGCTTTATGTCTTTCGGCATTTTGTTGAGCGATACAAACCAGAATAACTTGTTTCTGCCCAGCTGATAAACACAAGAGTTGCCATTGCAATTTTATCCAGAGTTGAAGTGAAATAATAGAAAACATTTTTTTTGTTGCAAATTTCCCTAAAAATGTATCAATTTGCAAATAATTTAAACAAATATGCAAATTTATGCACATATGCTTGAAAAGCCAAAATATGCAATTACATATGCTTATATGATTTTGCATATTTTATCGACTCTATTGATATGGTATATGACTCGCATATACCTATTCCAACTAAACCACCTCTAAAAACAAAAAATACAACGCATCTTATCACAATAGACACATCACTTAACACAACTAAAAAGAACTCAAATTGTCAACAAGAATACATCCAAGCCTATTCGCCAATCATAAACGAGACACACCATGAATTTGTGATTTTCACAGATGGATCGGTAAATTTTAACACTCCCTCTTACGTTGTGGTGTCGCAAACAAGAGGCGAGCAGTTTACAATGGTTCATCAAGCCTTGCTACCAATGCACACAAGCATTTTTTGCGCAGAACTAACAGAAGTTCCAATCCACTCAATAGTCATTACAAGGGCAGCTAGAGCTGCACAATTGGAAGCCGAACTGAAAAACACAGACGCAGACAAAACCTTCTTACACGAACAGGAGCCACTCTTTTCAACACAGCACCCATTTTCACCAAAACGCAACATCGAACCTGCTCTTTTTGTAATACATCGCTCACGATAGAACACGTATTAACATCATGTTCCCACTCAACATTAAACAAAAGCATAAAAGAAATACTTAATTGCAACAACTGTAACATCCAAGAAATAGAGAAAGCACTTCGGATACACCATCTCAATGAGGACTCATAACAAAAACATCTTCTAAGGCACTCAATGACCTAGACGTCCGGTGCATATATCATACTTTGCAAATTTATTTGCAAACTATGCTTAATAATAATAACACAGTGCTACAAAAAAGAATGAAGTCGAAATACCTGGGAAGTGATGTTATTTTCCTTGTAGGTCTTATCGAGTAGAACGAGAATCCAATTTTGGAATTTGTTCAACACCCCCAAAATCTCGACTTAACCTTAAAAACCCGATTTTTCGTGCTTTTGCGCACTTCTTAGCCCATATCTTAGCTAATTAAAACCCGATTTTCATTCTAAGAACGGTTTAATAAAGACGGTTTGAACGGTTTGAAAGATATATGGACGCCTTAATAAAGCTGAAGACATTTTCTTGTTTTTGCACAACAAACTTAAATTTTGCTACCCTTTTTCTTCTTTTTTTGACTTTGGCGATATTTTCACACACTATTTTATAAATACACAAAATGAGTTTTGATTAGATTCAAAGAGTACGTTTAATACCGAGTTCAACGAATGTTTCTTTAAAAAAATGTGACTGAGTTATTTTACTTTTTATAAGAACGAAATTTTTGCAAAAATTTGCTTCTGTTGTTCCCAAGGAAATTATCACTTAATTTTTGAGTTTTTACTCAATTTTGAAGTCTTTATAAATTTCCGTTATACTGAAGTGCACGTGTTGCTTATCTTTTGTTGTGTATTGCTGTTAAATTGGATAAAAATCGTGGTAAAGTAAAACTAAAATGTGCGACAAGCGTAATAAGTTTTGCTACATTTGTGGCTTATTTACGGATACAAGTCATCGGCGTGATTTTAAAAATGCGAGTCGCTGGTACGAGCCAGAATTTATTTGTGAATATTGCTGCACAACATTAAAAAAATTTAAAGTTCAACAATCAATTACTTTGCCCTTTTCTGTGCCTATGACTTGGCATCATCAGGCATATCATAAAAAGACGGTTGCTATTTTTGCAAAACAAACGTTTCAGGTCACAATTTTAAATCGCGGAAAAACGTAAAGTATGCGAAAGTTGTTACGGTTACAAAACCAAAATACTTAAGTGCCGAAGTGCCTACAAAAAGTGAGTCCATTGATGCTGGTGAAACATATTTAGTAGAGGAAGAATTCCTTCCTTGTAAATCAAAATCAACGGAAAGGCATTTGGTTTCGAATTCTGATTTCGCCGATCTCGTGCGTGATTTGCATTTATCGAAACGACAATCTGAAGTCCTCGGTTCACGACTAAAGCAGTGGAATTTAGTGGAAAAATATTTTCAAATAACATCGGGTAGAAAAAGCGACCGCACTTTGATACTTAGAGAAAGTTTTAAAACTGATGGCAATGACTGTGATCCAGTACATTGTGTAAATGTAGCGAAATTATTATCGGCTCTAAATTATAATTATAATGCAGATCAATGGCGACTTTTCATTGATGGATCATGTAAAAGTATGTACCCTAAAAAAAAAAATACATTCGTGTTCCCTTAATGAAGTCTGTAATGTCACCCTTAGGTTTAAAAGCTGTGTTATTACACAATGAAAATCTCTTACCATCAGTTCCAATCACGTATGGGATTAACAAGAAGGAAACGTATGAAATGATGGAACAAATTTTACGGTTGATCGTCTATGCCACGCATAAATGGGAAGTCATCGCTGACTTAAAAGTGTTGACAATTTTATTTGGCATGCAAGGTGGCTACACAAAATATCCTTGCTACCTTTGTGAATGGGATAGTCGGGCATCCAATCGCTATGATCGCAAAGCATGACCATCTCGAGAGTCACATCAGATAGGCAGGAAAAACGTTTTAAGGCTCCCATTGGTAAAATCTGAGGATGTTATCTTACCACCACTACACTTAAAGCTGGGATACATGAAACAATTTGTAAAGAAATTGGATGTCTTCCCAAAATTAAGTGAAGCTAAAATAAAAGCTGGTATTTATTAATTTGTTTTCATACCTACATGTTTTTTATTTTTTTTTATAATATGTGTATATAGGTATTTTCATTGGACCTCAAATTCGCAAAATTATGAGCGAGGTTACCTTTATGAACAAGTTAAGCTGTGTTGAGGAATGTGCATGGAAGAGTTTTGTAGCGCTATGTGAAAATTTCCTTGGGAACAACAGAAGCGATGACTACATCACGATTGTAAACGAATTTTTAAGTGGATATGGTGAAATGGGCTGCAACATGTCGATAAAAATTCATTTCTTGCATTCGCATTTGGACTTCTTCCCACATAATCTGGGCCAGTTCAGTGATGAACAAGGCGAACACTTCCATCAAGAAATGGCTACGATCGAAAAACGTTTCGAAGGAAAAAACAAAATAAATACATATGATGGCAGAATATTGCTGGTCAGTACAACGCGAAACTGACGATGCTGACCTAAGGAAAAAACGGTCACAAAAGCACTTTCGATCTATATATTTTCATTTAATAATATTTATTAGTAAATTAAGTTCGTTGTAAATTTTTGCAAAAATTTCGTTCTTATAAAAAGTAAAATAACTCAGTCACTTTTTGGCCGATTTTTTAAAAGAAACATTCGATGAACTCGGTATTAAACGTACTCTTTGAATCTAATCCAAACTCATTTTGTGTTTTTATAAAATAGTGTGTGAAAATATCGCCAAAGTCTAAAAAAGAAGAAAAAGGGTAGCAAAATTTAAGTTTGTTGTGCAAAAACAAGCAAATTTCTTCAGCTTTATTAAGCCGTCTATACATCTTTCAAAAGGTCTCAGTTTCTTCTTAAACCGTTCTTAGAGTGAGAATCGATTGTTGATTAGCTAAGATATGGGCTAAGAAGTGCGCAAAAGCACGAAAAATCGGGTTTTTAAGGTTAAGTCGAGATTTTGGGGGTGTTTGACAAATTCCAAAATTAGATTCTCGTTCTACTCGATAAGACCTACAAGGAAAATAAAATCACTTCCCAGGTATTTTTGAGTGTCACACTGTGTAATAATAATAAATCTAAAAACTATCTAGTATTTCGTATGATAACCGCTACTTTCAGATACAGCTTCCAAGCGTTTTGGCATCGATTCTACCAGCTTGTAACAAAATTCAGGTGGTAGTTTTTCCCATTCCCTTTGCAAAACCTCCTTGAGCCTATTTTTTTTAAATGAAATTTTGTGTTCACGGACTCTATCTTCATGGTATGCCCACAGGTTTTCTATAGGGTTTATGTTAGCGGTTTGAGGGGGTGTTGAAAAAGAACCCACATTTTAACGTCATGTTTCGGGTCGTTGTCATTCTGAAACAAAACCCCGTTTCTTGCCAACCCCATTTTTTCTACACTGGAGTGTAAATTGTCTTTAAGGATGGACAAATATACAGTGGCTCACAAAAGTATTTTCCATATGAAGAAAATAAAACAAACGATTTTATTTTTGCTTTTTTCAGGTTAATAGATAAATTATGTAGGTATTAAATTCAATAACATATCAACTCGTAACTTCGCTGGGACTTCATTAACACAAAAAAATCAAGGTACACGAGAAAATAATGAAGATAATTCAGAATTTGTAACTCGCAAAAATATTTTGCATCGTTGGGTAACTCACAAAAGTATTTTGCATTTGACTAAATGTGATATAAAAATAAATGTAAAAACTATCTAGTATTTCGTATGATAACCTCTATTTTTTGATACAGCTTCCAAGCAATTTGGCATTGATTCTACCAACTTCCGACAAAATTCAGGTGGTATTTTTCCGATTCCCTTTGATAAACCTCCTTGAGAATATTTTTTTATAAAATTTTGTGTTCACGCACTCTATCTTCAAGGTATGCCTATAAAACCCAAAATTTCCAACTCCCTGAGCCGACATACACCCCCACACCATTCCCGAACTTCCGCCGTGTTTAACGGACGATTTGAGGTTTTTTACAATATATGCAGCTCTTCATTTGGTTTCCGCCAAACCATACGAGGCCCATACGATTCAAAAATATTATATTTGCTTTCGTCGCTAAATATTGTAAGTGTTGGCGAATAAAAGTAGCTTTTCTTTATTAATGTTTGAAATAAATGGGTTTCTTCGACCCACGCGACCATGAATATTATCCGCCCTGATAATTATACTCTGCGCACTGTCTCATTAGAAAAGTGGGCGTTCCTCTCTGATACTTACCATCTTTGTTCGGCCACAACGGATTAAATTTTCTATACCGCCGCGCACCTTACACCGTTTTACTACATTTGGTTACGAATATTACCTTTATTATTTCGGGCTTCAAGTAAAAACGCTTTGTATTATTTCTTACAATAGTTAATGAGAACGGTCTTTATTCATTTAAGGTTAAAAAGCAAGTAAACATGTGTTGTCTCAGAAGAGAATACATAGTTGCGGGAATATGTGAGTTGACGACAGAGTTGTATTTCAACACGCCACCTCAATGAACATATTCAGGCATTACAAAAATTTCATATTTAATTTACCCCAACAATTTAGTAAACTTCTCATGTGAAGGTCTAGCTAGATTTTTTGTAAGTATGTCGGCAATCATATTGCTGCTGCTACAAAATATTAGCTCGATTTCGCCTGCGCGATAGACATCTCTTATGTAGTGATATATGATGTCAATATGTTTGCTACGGGAATGATATACGGGATTCTTCACCAAATTCATCGCGCTCAAATTATCACCATCCATGGTCATAGCTTCAGGACATTCAAGTTCCATTTCGCTTAACAACTGCTTCAAGTATACAGCTTCCTTTACAACACATGTTAAGGCCATATACTCAGCATCGGTGCTGCTGAATGCTACTGTCGGCTGCTTTTCTTCATAAGAAAAAACTCCCCCAGCCAACATAATCGCGTATCCCGAACACGATTTTCGATCACTCTCGTCACCGCCCCAGTCTGCATCCACAAAACATTCGATTGGTTTACCCGTCTTATAATATTTTAATTGCTTATCTTGCGTTGCGCACAAGTACTTCAATATGCGTTTTGCCGCCGCTAAGTGCTCTGCATGTGGATCAGTATTTCGTTGAGCAAGCTTACACACCGAGTGCAAGATATCTGATCGCGTACACACAGCTAAATACATTAGCGAACCGATTAAGGATTGGTATTGAACCTGGTCAGCTTTCCCCGGATCCAAAGGAATAGAGGTGGCTTGACAATTTTCCATATTATGCTCACGTAGTAATTTTCTGATATGCCCCTTTTGGCTTACGGAAATTGTCCCAGTTCTGCCCTCTCTTTCGACTTCCATGCTTAAGAAATGTTGAACTTCGCCTTATCCACCACTTCAAATTCGTTTGCAATCATACCTTTAACACGTTGATATGATTGTAGTTAGAACACGCAATCAGTAAATCATCAACGTATACTGCTATTATATTCATCTGTCCGTTATGATGCTCAACGTATACGCATGGCTCACTCTCACTCTGCTTAAAACCAATTTGTTTCAATATGGAGTCCAATTTTATGTTCCATTGGCGGCCTGATTGCTTAAGGCCGTACAGGGCCTTCTTCAACTTTAAACAATAATTTTGGTGGCGCTGGTCTACAAACATTTCTGGTTGGCACATAAAAATATCGTCGTTCAATTCACTGTTTAGGTAGGCGGTGGAAACATCCATTTGATGAAGATGTAAACCGTTTTCTGCCGCAATAGCAAATATCATTCTTATAGTACTATAGCGAACGACAGGGGAGAACGTTTCTGTATAGTTGACGCCATAAACCTGCGAGCAACCCTTCGATACTAGCCTTGCTTTAAAACGCTTTATATTTCCCTCTTTGTCTCTCTTTACAGAAAACACCCATTTATTGCGAACCAACTTTTGCCTTTATGAATCTCCACGAACTCCCACGTTTTATTTTTTTATTAATGATTCATACTCTACCTGCATTGCGTTGTACCACTCTTGTGCCGACTTACTCGATAAAGCTTCATTTACCGTCTCTGGTACCTTTACGTCATCTGTTTGCATCAGGCTTAAATAATTGTATACCTTTGTTTGGTCTACCACACCCTCCAGAACGAACCAGCTTCGGTCTACCTGGACCACACTTCGCTGCAACTGGCTCCTCTACTCCCGATTCAAAATCATCGTCGCTTTTGTCAGACTGCGAGCCACTAGAAAAAACTTTGCCTTGAAATGTTTCAAAAACACCTGCATCGTGCTGCACATTGCTATCAACTTCGATACTGACTTCGTTTGAACTTTCTGCAACATCCGCTATACCACCTTTGTTCGCTACATTTGTTAACTTAGAATACTGCTTGCAGTCTACATTTTCGATGATGTACACGTCTCTGCTTACAATTCATTGTTCGCGTAACAAGATCATACAATACGTTTACTTGGGTACGTTTAGTGTTAACCCAAGCACCATCTGCTTGCTACTCAGCTCCCGGAGACTGGAAAAATTTAAATGCCCAAAACGCGCATGCAATTTCATTACGCCATCAATTGTTTTCCTCAAAGAGTACAATTTGTTTTTATTTGATTGCAATAAATACAGATCACTGACCTTGCTAGCACGTAAAATAGTTCCACCGTGCTTGTCCATGGTCGTTGCCTTATTCGCTGTGAATTTTACAACATATCCACTGTTTACTGCCTTTGCAACAGACATAAAGTTGCACTGTCAAACCTGCCACGTACAAAACGTTGACAAGTGTGACGTCGAACTCGTCAGTTTTCAATCGAACAACACCTTTTCCTGTTGCTGATATTTTATTTTCGCCAGCAAGCATTGTCTCCTCACATTCCTCGAACTTATCGAACATGTTGCGGTCGCAACACAAGTGTGACGAAGCTCCGCTGTCGAAGCACCAAGCATCAGTACTTAAAACTCTGTCGCCGATTGTCGCAAATAAACCGTTTTTCTTTGCGTTTTGTTGTACAGAATATTCTCGTTGTCTTTCTTTGCACTGAGCAGCAAAGTGACCCTTCTTGCCACAGTTGAAGCACTTCAAATTTGACCGTTTGCTTTTGTCATTGCTTTTGATTGTAGCACGCGGTTGAGGGAGCTTGGAGATATAGTGATTAAACAAGAGTGGGGACAGGACGCTACCCTGCGGTACCACTTGCTTAATCCTCCTGGGTTTGGATCTTTTATCTCTAAACCATACTGATGCTTGACGTCCACACAAGTAATTCGCGGTCCACCGTTTCAGTCCCTGCGGGAGAGTCGATGCTTCCACGTCAGCTAGTAGCGTGGAGTGACTGACTGTGTCGAAAGCTTTAGACAGGTCCAACGCTACTAGGACGGTCCTCTCGCAGGGGCGGTTTTGGTTAAGACCGCGGTTCACCTGTGTGTTTATGGCATTAAGTGCTGTTGTTGTGCTGTGCACTTTCCGGAAGTCATGTTGATACTTAGCCGACCCAAGGTGGTATGTATAATACGGGATGAGTCGGGCCTCAAGTGTCTTTACCACAGGCGAAAGCAGGGAAATCGGCCGATTGGAATCACCCTTGTCGGCCGTTTCCCTGGTTTCAGCAGTGGGACCACCCTCCCAACCTTCCAGATGTCCGGAATGATGAGGGTGGCCATTGACAAGTTGAGGATCCCTGTGAGGAACTCGACTCCCGCGGGGACTAAATTTTTCAGCATCAACACGCTTAGCCCGTCAGGGCCAATGGCCGTGGAGGCTTTCGCCTTCCCGATGACCTCCTTTACCTCAACACAACTGAAGGCAAGTGGCGCGCTGTTGTTCGGTAGTTTGCGCAGCCTTCTGGTCTCCTTCCGCTTGGCCATATCCCCCGAAGGATGCAGTATAAATTGTCGGATAAAATAGCTCGCGCATCTCTTCGGGTCCGACGAGGCACGATCCCCGAATGAAATTCCATTTTCGACGGGTTGGATAAGGACTTCACGGTGGACCAGAGCTTACCAACACCCGTGACCAGGTTACAGGACTTCAAATGCTCCTCCCACTTTTTCCGCTTATTTTGGTCCACCAGCCTCCGAATCTCCACATTTAAATTCTTGACGTTCAGATTTCGGGGATCGGTGCGGCGAAGGTGGTCGCGTTCGTTTGCTAGAGCGGCCGCTTCAGCCGGGAAGTTGGGACGGATCTCAGGGATCCTCCCTGCCGGGATGAAGTGACCAGGTTACAGGACTTCAAATGCTCCTCCCACTTTTTCCGCTTGTTTTGGTCCACCAGCCTCCGAATCTCCACATTTAAATTCTTGACGTTCAGATTTCGGGGATCGGTGCGGCGAAGGTGGTCGCGTTCGTTTGCTAGAGCGGCCGCTTCAGCCGGGAAGTTGGGACGGATCTCAGGGATCCTCCCTGCCGGGATGAAGCGAGCCGCAGCTGACGCAACCACCTTGCGGAACTTTTCGCCTTACGAACGTCAGTGGGTATGGAAAGAGATCTGAAAACATTTTCAGTGAACTCCGTGAACCCGACCCAGTCAGCCCTTTTAAAGTTGATGATGATTATGGGTAGGTGGTCTGATGTAGGCGATAGCATAGGTCGCCACGTTATGCTATTTATCAGACATGCGCTAGCTATTGTTAGGTCAGGCGAGCTGCTGCAACTACCCATAATCCTGGTGGGGGCATCATCATTCATCGTGCAGAATGTCGAATCGTCTATCTGCTCTGCCAAATCATTTCTCCTACGATCAGCTGGTAGGCTTGAGTGCCAGTGATCGTGGTGCGCGTTGAAGTCACCAACTACCAATCGGTTCTCACCTCTGATGAGCGCACCTATGTCAGGGTGATATCCTGCCGGGCACCAGGTGACAGGGGGTATATAAATATTAAATATTTCGAGCTCGACATCGCCTGAGCGGACAGCTATTCCTTGACATTCTAAGGGACACTACCTGCGGTCGATGTCTTCTTCAATAAGACGATACTGCACTGTCTTATGGGTGATGAATGCTAAGCCACCACCATTACCTCGCTCGCGATCCTTACGATGCACATTGTAGCCGTTGCAACTCAACAAGGTTGAGTTACTGTGCAGTTTCGTTTCCTGGATCGCAGCTATTGATAGATTATGCCGACTCATAAAGTCGGTTATCTCCTCAATTGTGCCCTGCAGCCCATTGCAGTTCAGCTGAAGGAGTCTCGTTTGACTCGGTAGAGTCGTCGCGGAGAGGGATGTGAGGGAAGGGTGATGTTGCCCACCTGGTCCCTGATGCACATGCATTGGCACGTTGGGCTGCCTTAAGGTGTTGTTTGGCAGCGCCGCCACTGGCGCGTGAGTTAAGTGTGCTAAACTTCGGTTTAGTCGAAGAGTGAAAACGACCTGCCACTTTGGTGTGCGAAGTAATTCTGATTTTTATTGATTTGAAATTTCTTAAGCTAGGTCTTACTTTCTATTTTACATTTTCTTTTTGTTAACATTTCATAATGGCTCTTATGGTTGCCTAAACGTTTATTGCATACATATGGTGGTGTAACGAATTTTGTGTATGTCGGAATATTAATTTATTATTTCCGGGTACTCAAAATTCGTACATGAATATTGTGCATTGTTAGCATTGCCGAAACGATTTTTGTAGTTGCCGCAATGTAGTATGTTTGTGTGTAGCATTGCAGTAATGTTATTTGTAATTGCCGCAATGCTGGCCAGTGCCCTAGTTTTCGGTAACATGACCACCGTTGTCGAAAGTGCCGCAAAAAGAGAATCATAAAATACGAAATTTGTTATGTTTTGTTGTGACACATTCGTTTGTCACTTTGCATTGAAATATGAAATGTGGCCGGCATGTGTTGCAAACATGCTTTGGTTGCGTTTATGCAGACCAGTCGATTTGTAAATTATTAGGGTTGGTCAGTGACGGTGACGTCGGCAGCGAAATGGCTTGCAGCGACGGCGACGTAACTCGTGCGATTACAAGGCTCTACAGCAAGGAGCCAGGTAGTCACCCGACCATTCACGTGTGGTGCGCAGGCCAGAACATACTCGAAAGGGACGCCAGCCTGAGCACGAATTGCACCTGACTGATGTCGCATTCCGGTATATCCTGGCCTGACACACGGAACAGACTGTGTGGGGCACCAGGAGCTGCTGGCTACTCCCCACACGAGGGTGGTTAACCGTCGGAATAGGGGTGCCATCGATATGGATGTTAAGATCCAGCCTGACTTCCTTCGTCCAGCTGGTAAAGAGGGTCGCCGAGGACTGAGCAGGGGACAGCACCAGGTTTCTGCTAGTAAAGGAATGGGCAAGGTCGCAGAGATATCCATTCACTTTCGAACACATGTCATCAATTACGTTGCCGGTGGCCATTATCGATCAATCATCGGCATATGAGACTATGGTGACTCCCTCTGGCGGTTGAGGGAGCTCGGGGATGTAGTGGGTAAACAAGAGTGCAGACAGGACGTCAGCCTGCGGTACCCCTTGTTTAATCCTCCTTAGTTTAGATGTTGAGTCTCTGAATAATACTGATGATTGACGACCACACAGGTAATTCGCGGTCCACCGTTTCAGTCCCTGCGGGAGAGTTGATGCTTCGACGTCAGCTAGTAGCGTGGAGTGGCTAACTGTGTCGAAAGGTTTCGACAGGTCCAACGCCACTAGGAAGGTTCTCTGGCAGGGGCGGTTTTGGTTAAGACCACGGTTCACCTGTGTGTTTATGGCATTAAGTGCTGTTGTTGTACTGTGCACTTTCCGGAAGCCATGTTGATGCTTAGCTGACCCAAGGTGGTATGTATAATACGGGAGGAGTAGGGCCTCAAGTGTCTTTACCACAGGTAAGAGCAGGGAAATCGGCCGATAGGAGTCACCCTTGTCGGCCGGTTTCCCTGGTTTCAGTAGTGGGACCACCCTCCCAACCTTCCAGATGTCTGGAATGATGAGGGTGGCCATGGACAAATTGAGGATCCCAGTGAGGAACTCAACTCCCGCGGGGACTAAATTTTTCAGCATCAACACGCTTACCCCGTCAGGGCCAATGGCCGTGGAGGCTTTCGCCTTCCCGATGACCTCCTTTACCTCGCCACAAGTGAAGGCAAGAGGCGCGCTGTTGTTCGGTAATTTGCGCAGCCTCCTGGTCACCTTCCGCTTGGTCCTATCCGCCGAAGGATGCAGTATAAACTGTCGGCTAAAATAGCTCGCGCATCTCTTCGGGTCCGACGAGGCACGATCCCCGAATGAAATTTCCACTCGGTCGTCGTGCTTCGTCGGGTTGGATAAGGACTTCACGGTAGACCAGAGCTTACCAACACCCGTGACCAGGTTACAGGACTTAGATGCTCTTCCCACTTGTTCCGCTTGTGTTGGTCCACCAGCCTCCGAATCTCCACGTTTAAATCCTGGATGTTAGGATTACGGGAATCGGAGCGGCGAAGGTGGTCGCGTTCGTTCGCTAGAGCGGCCGCTTCAGCCGGGACGTTGGGACGGATCTCGGGGATCCTCCCTGCCGGAATGAAGCGTGCCGCAGCTGACGCAACCACCTTGCGGAACTTATGTTCGCCTTTTCGAACGTCAGTGGGTGTGGGAAGAGACCTGAAGGCATTTTCGGTGAACTCCGCGAACCTGACCCAGTCAGCCTTTTTAAAGTTGATATAGATCCGATGGTCCGCGGAGACAAAGTCAGCAGGTCTGCCAATCGAGATGATTATAGGTGGTCTGATGCAAGCGATAGCATAGGTCGCCACGTTATGCTATTTATCAGACCTGCGCTAGCTATCGTTAGGTCAGGCGAGCTGCTGCAACTACCCATAATCCTGGTGGGGGCATCATCATTCATCGTGCAGAATGTCGAATCGTCTATCTGCTCTGCCAAATCATTTCCCCTACGATCAGCTGGTAGGCTTGAGTGCCAGAGATCGTGGTGTGCGTTGAAGTCACCAACTACCAATCGGTTTTCACCTCTGAGGAGCGCACTTATGTCAGGGTGATATCCTGCCGGGCAGCAGGTGACAGGGGGTATATAAATATTAAATATTTCGAGCTCGACATCGCCTGACCGGACAGCTATTCCTTGACATTCTAAGGTAGTGTCCCTGCGGTCGATGTCTTCTTCAATAAGACGATACTGCACTGTGATGGGTGATGAATGCTAAGCCACCACCATTACCTCGCTCGCGATCCTTACGATGCACATTGTAGCCGTTGCAACTCAACAAGGTTGAGTTACTGTGCAGTTTCGTTTCCTGGATCGCAGCTATTGACAGATTATGCCGACTCATAAAGTCGGTTATCTCCTCAATCTTGCCCTGCAGCCCATTGCAATTCAGCTGAAGGAGTCTCGTTTGCCTCGGGAGAGTCGTCGCGGAGAGAGGTGTGAGGGAAGAGTGATGTTGTCCACCTGGTTCCTGCTGCACATGCATTGGCACATTGGGATGCCTTAAGATGTTGTTCGGCAGCGCCGCCACTGGCGTGTGCGGTTGCAAGGCTCTACAGCAGGGAGCCAGGTAGTCACCCGACCATTCACGTGTGGTGCGCAGGCCAGAACACACACGAAAGTGACACCAGCCTTGGCACGAATTGCACCTGACTGATGTCGCATTCCGGTATATCCTGGCCTGACACATGGAACAGACTGTGGGGCACCAGGAGCTGCTGGCTACTCCCCACACGAGGGGTGGAGTTAGGTAGGGGTGGGGGAGGGGAGCGTCCAAGTTGTTGGGGGGGCCGTAGAGGCTATGGCCGCAGTAGGACGCGAACAACATGAGGCCACATAGTTTGTGGACCACTCCTTATGGGTCTTAAGGCCTGAGCAGACTTTAAGATGGCTTCATCCGTTGCCCGAATTACACCTTACCGAAGTGGAGTTCGGATGGAGCTTTTTCTGGCAAACGCAGCAAAAATAGGTTTCTGGACCAGGGTTTGGCTCGATGCCAGCCCTGAGCAGAAGGGCGTGAAGCAACCCTGCTGCGAGGAGTTGCTCCCGGGGACACATACAACTTATGGGGTAGGCCGATCTAAACAGGGTTAGATCGCCGAAACAACAGTCCTTGGCCGGCTAAATCCTGGGTCATACCGGTACCTAGAACCGACTGTCGTGGGAATGAATATTCCTGGCTTCATAGCTGCTGATGATTGGTCATCTGGAAGTCCAGATTTGAATCCATTGGACTACAGTTTGTGGGTCAGAGTTGGATAACATGACCTGTCGAATACCACGCAGAGATAAAGTCAAAAAATCTTTGGTTAGAGCAGCGTGGTCAATGCCAATAGAACCTCTGCGTGCTGCTGATGATCAATCGCAGAACCGTTTGAGGGCTTGTGTGAAAGCAAAATGTGACCATTTCGATTAAAATCTTGTACATCGCTCATTTAATATATGCATTATTAAATAAACTTAACCTTTTTAAAAAATGTATTGTAGTTTAATTTTTATAAGGGCCTGAACTTGTAACAGAACTTATAGCAGGACTAAGTATATAACCAAATATGATTAATCTGCAACGAATAAGTAGTTGCGGATATAAGAAGAATTCAAATTTTCTCTTCCATGGGAGCATGGCATTTCTCACTTTTCCAAATTTATATATATCCTATGTATGGGCCCTACAGAGTTACTGTAAAACTTTTATAGAGATAGAATTAGTACTTTGGAATGCATACAACAACTAATGTTTACTTGAAATAGAAAGATTAAAAGTTCAGTTGCACCCGAATTTAGACTCCTTTATATTTCGATTTTTAAATCTTCTTAAATTTAAAATTACGAAAAAAATATAATTCCAAATTAAATATTGTTCGAAATTCGCCATGTTTGTTCTTAAAACTAACGAAACTTTTTGTACTAAGAATATTTTCTATAGCTAAAAAAACGGTTTTCAACAAAATCATTGATATCTCAAAACACAATTATTACACTAATGCTATCATAAATCGACAGATGTAACAAGCGACTTCCCTCAATTTTGCGAAACCGTTGTCGGTGTGCTTTATAAGGCTGCAAATTTTTTGCAATTTGTTTTTTAATATCTTTTCTAATGTTACAAAACGTAACTCCTAAGTCCTTCAGTATTTGTCTGAAAATATTTATATTTATTTCTTTCGGTTTGTTCCTTATTGTAGATTTCGAGAAGTGTCTGATAAAGTCAATAGGTTTGGTTTTGGCACACATAGAATATTTGAACAACTTAAAATACCAGTTAAAGAAGTTGTCGTCGGTCCAAATCATATTGGAGTTCTTTTGGAAGATGGTAAGGCATTTAGAGCAGCTTTTTCTATCATTTCTGATCGTCTCGATATAAATAGGATTGACACCAGCAAAAGGTAAGTGGCGCCACTCCAATTGATAGTATTCATATCAAGTTTTTGATTTTCAGTAATGCAAACAATAACTCCAACGCCTCTACTAATTCAAAAAATGTTGCCCCATCATCATCGCGGCAACTGGCACGTTCAAGAGCCCGACTTATGCGCACAACGGGAAGATCTGGATCTGGAAATCAGAGCGCAGGCTCGCGTAGCACTGGTGTCATTATTGGTGGTGTCGCGTCAAGTCGTCCGATTGTAACAGTGCCTGCAACTTATGTTCCTGAAGAATTAATATCGCAAGCTGAAGTAGTTCTTCAGGGTAAGAGTAGAAATCTAATAATAAGAGAACTGCAGGTTTGTATTTTTATTATTATTTAACAATAGCTCACATGAAATTAACGGTAAATATTTATAACTTTTAGAGAACTAATTTGGATGTTAATTTGGCAGTAAATAATTTACTTTCTCGAGACGACGAAGAAGCAGAAGACCCTGAAGAAGTCGGAGATAACTATGTTCCAGAAGATTTAATATCTTTACTTGATAATGGATTTCATGGAGATAATAGCAGTGTGATAATAGATCCATCAGATGGTCTTTTTTCCGAAGAAATATTCAGCAATTATTCCAGTATCCGCAAGTAACTATACTTTTATATCCTATATAAATATAAATATTGCCTCACCCATATCGAGCTATCGAATATACATATGTATATTTTTATTCGATATTTTGCCCTTGACTTCAGATATAATTGTACGTAAGATGGGAAATCGTTTCTAATCTTCGTAAAGGTATGAATTCTTCTGAAAGAAATTTTTTCACATTCGATAATTTGACGCGGCAGCGGCGATATGCCGATTTTAACTTACTCAACAGCACAGCGAGTTGTACGTATTCTACCATTTCAATAAATCTGTTAGTCGAAGAATAGTGCGGCTATTAGAAAAAAATGAAGACATAAAACTACTCACCTTATTTTAAAAAAATTAGAAGCGCGACGAATATTATCCGTCTTCACATGCGTTTTTGACCCTGACAAGCCAGTAGGATTGCGATTCCGCATTTATTGCTGTTTTATTTTTTGTATACGAGTCTATGCCTGTTTTTAATGTTCAGATATGGATTTTGTACCGAATTTAATAAATACAATATTGCATTCAATTTACTGCTGGGTCTTTGTAGCTAAATTTTTTCTAATATTATTTTAATGTGGTTTAAGGAACAACTTTTATGTGTGAGGCAAGTTTTCTGACCCCAGCAAAACCTGCGTGGCCGAAGGTCGGAACGAATGGGTGAGCAGTCCAGTGATCCATGTTACTGTAACCTGAAGGGGCCTTTCTTGTTGGAATGTAGGAGCCACATAGTAAACTCACACAACTTAGGTCCGTTTATATAGTGGCACGTTCTGAAGGTAACTGCCCATTTTGAATAGAAAAAATCAAGTAAAGTATGACCTTCCGTTTCTTACTGTAGGTAGCTTCCATAAATCACTGCACGTTTTAGGTGAGCAGTGGTCAGGTGAATAATCATCAATCTTCATGCAAAAAAATAGTAGACACCGTTTTCAATTTTTAATATTAGATTTATCTTTGTCTTAAGTAAACTTCGGGTTATACCCAAATACCGTTTGTCGGCTGCAAATTAGTGCGTTTCTGTTAGTGGTGCCATATTATATTGTTAATTTTTGTCATGACGTGGTTTCGCCTACTGATATTCGCCGACGTGATTGTATAACCAAAAAAGCTCACGTTTCAATATATAGAATAGTTGTGGCAAATTAATACAAAAAGTAATCAGCTATTTATAAAATATAAAATAGATTTAAATAGCTTTATAAAAAGACGTTTTCATTTATTTATACCTACACCTGCCGAAATACTCAAAGAATCTGTAGGATTCATTCGCGAGAGCGGCCGCTTCGGCCGAGAAGTTGCGACGTATCTCTGGGATCTTTCCTGCCGGGATGAAGTGAGCCGCAGCAGACGCAACCACCTTGCAGAACTTCTGTTCGCCTTTGCGAACGTCAGTGGGTATGGGATGAGATATGAAGGCATTTTCAGTGAACTCCGCGAACCTGACGGCGGAGGTGGTCGCGTACATTCGCGAGAGCAGCCGCTTTGGCCGGGAAGTTGCGACGGATCTCTGGTATCCTCCCTGCCGGGATGAAGTGCACCGCAGCAGACGCAACCACCTTGCGGAACTTCTGTTCGCCTTTGCGAACGTCAGTGGTTATGGGATGAGATATGACGGCATTTTCAGTGAACTCCGCGAACCTGACCCAGTCAGCCTTTTTAAAGTTGATATAGATCCGATGGTCCGCGGAGACAAAGTCAGCAGGTCTGTCAATCGAGATGATTATAGGTGGTCTGATGCAAGCGATAGCATAGGTCGCCACGTTATGCTATTTATCAGACCTGCGCTAGCTATCGTTAGGTCAGGCGAGCTGCTGCAACTACCCATAATCCTGGTGGGGGCATCATCATTCATCGTGCAGAATGTCGAATCGTCTATCTGCTCTGCCAAATCATTTCCCCTACGATCAGCTGGTAGGCTTGAATGCCGGAGATCGTGGTGCGCGTTAAAGTCACCAACTACCAATCGGTTTTCACCTCTAAGGAGCGCACCTATGTCAGGGTAATATCCTGCCGGGCACCAGGTGACAGGGGGTATATAAATATTAAATATTTCGAGCTCGACATCGCCTGACCGGACAGCTATTCCTTGACATTCTAAGGTAGTGTCCCTGCGGTCGATGTCTTCTTCAATAAGACGATACTGCACTGTGTGATGGGCGATGAATGCTAAGCCACCACCATTACCTCGCTCGCGATCCTTGCGATGCACATTGTAGCCGTTGCAACTCAACAAGGTTGAGTTACTGTGCAGTTTCGTTTCTTGGATCGCAGCTATTGACAGATTATGCCGACTCATAAAGTCGGTTATCTCCTCAATCTTGCCCTGCAGCCCATTGCTGTTCAGCTGAGGGAGTCTCGTTTGCCTCGGTAGAGTCGTCGCGGAGAGGGGTGTGAGGGAAGAGTGATGTTGCCCACCTGGACCCTGCTGCACATGCATTGGCACGTTGGGCTGCCTTATGGTGTTGTTTGGAGAGCGTCCATGTTGTTGTGTGCTCCTGCGAACCGTAGAGGTTCTGCCGGTGCTAGGCACCGGTGCACTAGGTGCATCTAGGGGAGCCGTAGAGGCTATGGGCGCCTTAGGGCGCGAACAACATGGGGCCACATAATTTGTGGACCACTCCTTATGGGTCTTAAGGCCTGAGCAGACCTTAAGATGGCTCCATCCGTCGCACGAATTACACCTTACCGAAGTGGAGTTCGGATGGAGCTTTTTCTGGCAAAGGCAGCAGAAATAGGTTTCTGGACCAGGGTTAGGCTCGATGCCAGCCCTGATCAGAAGGAGGTGAAGCAACCCTGCTGCAAGGAGTTGCTCCAGGAGAGACAGACAACTTATGGGGTAGGCCGATCTAAACAGGGTTAGATCGCCGAAACAACAGTCCATTCCGGTACGTAGAACCGACTGTCGTGGGAATGAAAGCGTTGAGTGCTCTTGTTGTGCTGTGCACTTTCCGGAAGCCACGTTGATGCTTAGTCGAGCCCAGGTGGTAAGTGTAGTAAGCTAAGCCACCACCATTAGCTCGCTCGCGATCCTTACGATGCACATTGTAGCCGTTGCAACTCAAGGTTGAGTTGCTGTGTTATTTCGTTGCCTGGATCGCATCCATTGACGGATTGTGCCGACTCATGAAGTCGGCTATCTCGTCAATCATAAAATTTTGGGGAATGTTTGCTGAAATTACTGTCCTTGGCCGGATATAAATCCGGGTCATTCCGGTATCGTAGAACCGACTGTCGGGGGTGAACGTGACCGCCTTCGCCTGTCCGATCCCCAAAATCCCCGCATCAGGGATTGAAACGCGGAGATTCGGACCTTGGTAGACGAACATAAGCGAACAAGTGGAAGGAGCACCTGAAGTCCTGCAACTTCGCGGCAGGTGTGGGCAAGCTTTGGACCACCGTGAGGTCCTTGTCCAACGCGGCGAAGCGTGATGATCGAGCGCGAGCTTTTTCAGCCGACAGTTTATGCTGCATCCTTCGGTGAATAGGACTAAGCGGAAGGTGTCCAGAAGGCTGCGCAAATTGCCAAAACCTAGCGTGCCTCTTGCCTTCACTTCTGGCAAGGTTGCGGAAGCTATCGGGAAGGGGAAAGCCACCAAGGCCATTTGTGCTGATGGACTAAGCATGTTGATGCTGAAAAATTTGGGCCCCAGGGGAGTAACAATACTTACGAGACATTTCAACATGTCGATGACCACCCTCATCATTCCAGAGATCTGGAAGACTGGGAGGGGGTGATACCGCTGTTGAAACCAGGGAAGCCGGCCGAGAAGGGAGAATCTTATCGACCAATTTCTCTTTTTTCACCAGTGGTAAACACGGCTTTCGGAAGGTGCACAGCACAACAAGAGCACTCAATGCCATAAACACACAGGTGAACCTCGGTCTTAACCAAAACCGTCCCTGTGAGAGAACCGTCTTAGTTACGTTGGACCTATCAAAGGCCTTTGATACGGTCAATCACTTAACGCTACTTGAAGGTCTGAAGCGGTGGACTGCGAACTACCTGAGTGGTCGACAGGCGTCGGTGTATTTTAGAGACTCAACATCTAAACCGAGAAGAATTAAACACGGGGTACGTCAGGGTGGCGTTTTCTCCCCTGTTCTTTTTAATCATTATATCTCGAAACTTCCTCAACCACCCGAGGGAATTTCAATAGTTTCATATGCCGACGACTACGATTATGGCATCCGGCAATGCAATTGATGAGACCTTGCTCGTTTCTTGACTGGTTGGAACTTGTTTATATCCCCTTCTAAGTATTCGGCGACCTTTTTACCACCTGGACGAAGGTCAGGATACAATTAAATATACATGTGGACGGTACACCTTTACCGACAGTAAACCACCCAAAAATCTTGGGTGTTACGTTTGACAGCCAGACCCTTTTCTCGGCGCACACTCCTGCAGTCGTCAATAAAGTACAGAGCCGCAACAAAGTCCTCAAGTCGCTAGCCGGCAGCGGCAAAGACAAGGAAACATTGTTGGCAACATACAAGGCGATTGGCCGAACGGTTTTAAACTACGCCACTCCAATTTGGTCGTCTCGGACAAGCAGGACCCAGTGGATGAGATTACAGGCTAGCCAGAACGCAGCACTTCGGACGGCAACGGGATGCCTTCTGATGTCTCCCGTCGAACACCTACACCATGAGGCTTCAATGCTCCCAGTTAGGGAGCACAACTTTATGCTCACCAGGGCTTTTCCTCGTTCACTCTGGCCCAACTACTTTCCGGATATTGTAGCAGGTTAAACTCCTACTTATCCAGAATTAACCCAGCCATACTCAATGTGTGTCCGGCATGTCGAAACTGCACGTTTCTTGGGCCTCCCCCTAGATGTGTTTGATGATAACGACCATGGTTGAACCGATCTTGCAGGGTTTGAGTAACCGTTACAACAACTACAACAACATGGGGCCACATAATTTGGGGACCACTCCTTATGGGTCTTAAGGCCTGATTTCCCACTACAGTGGGTTCTATGTACCGGAATGACCCGGGTTTCACCCGGTGAATGACTTTTGTTTCGGCGATCTAACCCTGTTAAATCGGCCTACCCCTTGTTTTGGTTATATTTATGTCTAGTTGTATCCACTCGCATAAACCATTACTTGTTAGAGTCTGAAGTAGCTCATCCACAACTATATTTCACATAAGTGGAGATTATACTCCGCCCTGTGGGCAACCCTTAGTTGTGTTGACTGTAATGTTACTATCAGTTACGGGTTTTATTTCTAGTATCCTGGTTCTGAGCAAACTGTTTATCCACCAGAGCTTTGTTTACCCCTCTTGTAACAGGTTTTATTTCTAATATTCTGGTTCTGAGCATACTTTTATCCACCAGAGTTTTGTTTACCCCTCTGGTAATTACTTTCTGCTTATGGCTGCATGTGAAGTATTGTCAAATGCACCTTCAATGCCTAGGAAAGCACCTATAGCTGTTTCCTTCTTTTCGACAATATTCCGTATTACACTTGTCAGCTGAAAGAGCGCAGTTTCAGTCGAACGGCCTGCCCTATATGCATGCTGACATGTGTGCAGCTGGCTGTGCGGTAAAACATTAGTTCTTTCGTAGTTGTCTATAACTTTCTGTAGTGGTTTTAGTACGAAGGATGTGCGGCAGATGGGTCTGAAGGATTACGGATGAAGTGTGTCCTTACAGACTATCTGGATGAACACAACCCTCGACCCTCTCCATGCCGTTGGTATATTACCCAATGCAACGCTACTTTCGAGTATTTTCAAAAGTGAGAATTTAGTGGTTTAATTCTGGGAAGTGAGTGTGTAGAAGTAGTATGACCTTCTCAGCCTCATTGCCAGTATAGCTCCCGTCACCCCTCTTTATACTGGCGAATCATATACCATTGCTGTTGAACATTACCTTATAAAGTCTTGAGGCCTCGGTAATTTGCTATATTTTCTCGCAGAAGTTTCTGAGATCATAAGCTTTGCTTGCCTAATATCTATATTGTAAAGAGTCAAAGTGCCCCTATATTATAAACAGTTCCCGATACGCTTAGCCCGGCTGAATAGTTTGCGAACTTTTGTTCTAAGTTTACTGAGGTCATTTTTCTACCAGGGCACGTCCCTGGAGGAATGCACCTTGCTAATAGGACAGCTATCCTCATAAGCATCTACGAGTAACCTATTGAGCTATTCTGCCTTGGATTCTAGTTCAATTGTGTTTCTGATATCTCCTGTCAACCCTGAAAGGGCTTTTAATAGGAGCAGTTCCCTCTATGTCGAACCTGATAATCCTATGAACCGACATGGAGGGTTCGCTAGACATGAACCAGTTCCTCCCTAAAGTTTTCATATTTTCTATCGTAATATCAATGAACTGTTTCGGATGTGCGTAACAAATGTTGGTGTATTCCAAACATTAAATATTTCTAATTTATTGCTAAGTATAAATTGTAGTAGGTACTCACCTTTTAGGTTGCTCCTCGTGATGCGCGGTGGCATCGCACACGAGTATTAACGCATGTTTAATTTCAATTAGCAATTTCCCAAATTTTTTTCGAGGATGAAGCTGTCTTTTTCTGTCCATACCTGTATTAATGGTTCATTTAACTTTTACTTTTAATTGAATTAAAGTTTTTTATACATATAAATTATTAAAAAAAGTGGTTGGTTAGTTTAAATATTTTATTTACCTTGCAAGAGAGCAAGGGCAGCCGGTTAAGTCGGGTGAGTTAATACAACTGAACATTAATTCGACGACTTCGCCTAAATACCTGGAAACTCTATCAGTCCCTGCCAGCCGCTGCACGATGTCGACCGCGTGACTTGTAAATGCAATTTGACAATTTACCGCTTGTACAAGTGAAATGCTTTCGCTGCTGCCTCGGCGATCACTTGTTAGTGTTAACTGTTGTTGTCATACGCAAACCTGTAGACGCGCCGTCAGCAATATCGGTGTGAGTGAAGTTGTTGTAGGAGTTTACTTTGTTGTCACACGCAAACTTTTAGATCCGCTGTCAGCAATATCGGTGGGAACAGAGTTTTGGCCGGATGCGAGTTTGCTGGTGTTAACTACTCCCCCTCTTGAAATGAAGGCGTCCTCGGCTTCTTGTATAACGTTATTGAGTACATATTATTGTATTTTTTCGTCGTCGCTTCAAAAAGATTGTAATGCTCGCAGTGATGGCTAATAGGATCAGGAGTATGGCGCTTCCTGATTGTAGAGAGCGGGTGTCAATGAGATTCCGCAGGTGTGCTATGTGCTTAAGGTTCTTTACATTAATCCTCTGCAGGTACGGTAGTGATAGCAAATCGATATGTTCAGTGAAGTTAACATGTTGCGCGGGTACAGCTTCAGGATGTGATCGAACTATCTCATTCCAGTTGCTGTAAGTAGTGGTGTTTATCGTAATATTACCTTTGAAGGTTATGAGGAAAGTTCCTTTCGTCAGCGTTGTCAAATTTCTGTCTTGTATTAAAGCGGGTTGGACGTTAATTACAACCACGCCATCATCAACTTTCTCCATAGTAACAACATGATCAGCGGATTTTGATTTGCATTCTGCGAAGTGGTGTTGGTTGAGTAGTTGTCGTACACAGGGGCTCTCTTTCAACGGTCGGCAGGAACTTGCCATTATGGATTCTTTACAATTGTAGAGCGGGATGAATTCCTTACTGCATTCAGCTACGAGATTCGTCTCTAAATAAATAATCTTTCCTTTTTGGATAACGGGCAGCAACTTTACATTATTACAAATCCTAGCTATTTTTGGATATTTAATAACAAAATAAATGAATTGCTTATCTTGGAATATCTTAATTTTAGAAACAGAAAGTAAGTCGCTTATACTAGTGTTTGCAGAGTGCTCAGCAGCTAACCAATTGTTTAGTTCCATACCCTTAAGCAGTGCGGGATTGATACCATTTAATTTTCCTGGAGTTACTGATGATGTAATGGTTTCTAGTTCCATTATCACCGCTCTATTTCTACTAGTGGCTAAAGAAAAGATATTTCCCATATCTATTTGTGTCTGTTTTGCCCTTTTTAAGAGCTTATTAACGGTCAATGTCAATTCGTTAATTTGTCTCTGCATAGCTGAATTAATGGTTACCTGTTGTTCATTTGCCTCTATTAAGGTTTCTGTTCTGGTCTCAACTTCTTGAAAATTATCAAAGTCTGGTGTACCGGCTATATATTTAAATGCAGTCCCCAGAATATTAATGCCATGTCGGTGGTGTATTTCGACCGCGTCCAGTAGTCTAATATTTCATTTGCGTCGTTTTGAAGAAGTTGCTTGACGTGGGATTGTGGAAATTGTTCTAGTATTCTATCCGTCTCCTCAGCTATTGTTACGAATTCTAACAAGTTCGTTTTGTGGAGTAGAAACCATACTGCTCGTGGATAGCTACCTTTCCTGCTGGATAGCTACCTTTCCTGCTGTAATCGGGATGTAGTGGGAGCTGGTATAGTTAAGTAGCCTCGCGTTAGCCCAATGGCTTATTAAGAGTAAAGCAATTCTAAAGAAAAAGAGGAGAGTTTTCAGTGTTTTGAATTATTTTTCTGCACTTTCCGCCCGTCGATCAAAACAAAGGTACCTAGATTTTTTGGACTAATTTTTCAGTATAAAGTTTAGTGAATTTGTTTCCTATCCTCCTATTAGTTTTCACAAAAACTGTATCCCCTGATTTTTATTGCAGTGTTTGTCTTTTTGCGTTATGTCTCTGTAAATCTGTTTGTTGGGTACGTGTAAGACTACCTCTTATTTCGTTAATCAATTCGTCCGGTATTGCATGAATGACATCTATGGGCCTCTTATTCGTTACAGAATGGATGGTGCGGTTGTACTTAGTCGTTGCAAGCAGGATTAATTCGACCGTATCGGAAATGCAAGTATCAAGTTTTTGACAACGCGCGATCTCCGTAATGGTGCTATGGAACGTCTCCACCTGTCTGTTAGTCGTACTATGTGCAGGTGGTGTGGTGTATATCGTTACCCCGAAGTGGTTTTTGAGAACCGCTTTGATAGTTTCCGAATTCAATGACCTTTCATTGTCGCAAACTAACACTCTAGTATTTCTGTAGAAATTGAGAAGTTTATAGATAGGTTCCTTAATATCCACTATGGCTCTAGATTTTATTGGGAAAACTATTGCGAATTTGGAAAACTTGTTTATTTCTGTAAGGAAGTGTGTTTTGTCTGTGGAGTAAATATCAACGTGAAGGATTTCCCCTGGATACGAACGTATTTCGCCTCATGACATATTTTGCAGTTCGAAATTATTTCGTTTAGGATTTTTCGTAGATCGGGAAAGTAATAGCTCTCAAGGACTTGTTGTTCATTTTCACGAAGAGACCTATGAGCTCGATTATGTTCGGTTTGGAGGATTTCTCGTTGATCTTCGCTATTGAAAACGTCGATTACCTGCTTCGAGGTGTGACGGAATTTTACTGATGGGAAAGCTGTGATAAGCTCATTTTGAATTCGTGCCAAAGTGGGAAGTTCACATAGCAATCCGTTAACAACGTTCGGATTAACACATTGTTTCATCGATTTCATTACCTTGGCTGTTAAAGGTTATTCGATGCCTTACTCGTGATTTAAAGATTATTGTTGAGGTAACTGGTAATGTGCTGCCTTCTTCGAGAATAATCTGAGTTTGGAAGCAATTAAGGGGGGTTTTTACTGTGGGTATTGTCTGAGTAAGTGATTCCTCACTGTTAGCGGCCATGCTTTCGGAGTCCACTTCGTGATTCAATGCATTTATATGCTGCCGGGAGAGTGCATCGGCTACGAAGTTTTCTTTCCCTGGTTTGTAGTGAAACTGTGGTGAATACTCCTCCACAAAAGCACGTTTCATTTTCATTATTGTGTTTTGATTTTTGTCGGACAAAGCAAAGGTAAGCGGTTGATGATCAGTATAGATGTTTAGATGTTTTACGCCGTACAAATAGTTTCGAAGTTTTTGTAGAGCTATCGCCAAGAGCTCCCTCTCGTTGGTTGCATAAATTTCTTCTGTTGAAGACAGGGTTCTCGAGATCATGGTGATGAGTCTTCCGTTTTGTGATAAAACGGCACCTATGGCGTGTGAAGAGGCGTCCGTGGTCAAGTCAAAGGGTTGTTTGTAGTCAGGGTAAAGGAGCAGAACATCTTCCGAAGCAAGTATGCTTTTAATTTTATTGAATGCGTTAAGTGCTTCTTCGTCCAAGGCTACTTCGATTTTCCGAGATTGATTAGCACCGACATTTCCGTTTTCTCCACACAAGTATTTTGTAAGTGGCTTTGCAATCGAAGCATAGTCCCTTACAAACCGTCTATAATAGCCAGCTAACCCTAGGAACGATCATAAAGCTCTCAATGATTTGGGGGTAGCATAGCCCAAAATATCCTTGACTTTATCGGGGCATGTCCAATACTGTAGAAGCTAGAAACTCAACACTCTCTTGAAAAAATTTTGACTTGTCAGCGGACACTCGCATATTAGCAGCGTAAAGTTTTTTTAATACTTTGTCAATGTCTTCTAGATGTTGTTCAGCATTTTCAGAAAAAATTATGACATCATCTATATAGATATGGCATACTTTACCGATTTCTTCCCTTAGAACGTCATCAATAGCTCTCTCTATGACCGAAACTAGCAAATTTAACGCATACTTATTATGCACAATAAAATTGAAAAAACGCTATAATTTTACTTGAAATTATCAAACGTATGGTTTATTTTGCTATGTTCTCGCTCCGGCTGCTGGCCAACGAATAAAATTGGGTTAGCGAAGAGCGAAGAACCAGCGTCATAACTGTGAATTCAAATATAAACTTGTAAATGTGTATGTATGTATGTATGTATGTATATAACTTCAATTTATACATAAACGAATAAGCAAACAAAGCAAATAGAATCAGTAGCAATAACAGACAGAAATTTGTCAGTCACAGTAGATCATAGGGTAAGTGGGCGTTCTGCAACATTCCCACCCCCGTGAATCACTTCGACTCACTAACATCGAGATCCAGAACGGCCAGCTTGGACACCGCACGGCACTTAACTCCAGACGTTGTTCACACATCTACTTGTCGAATCTCACCGTCTCGACTGGGGTACAACTCGACTATTTCTCCGCGACTCCATTCTCTTCGTAACATGTTAGGATCGCAGACGAATACCAAATCGCCTTTCCTCAACGGTTTCGTCCTGTGGCACCATTTTACGCGGCGTGTTAATGTTGGCAGGTACTCAGATATCCAACGTTTCCAGAAATGGTCCCTGAGCTGGCGAGCAATGCGCTACTGTTGGCGTATGACACATGTGTTGGCTACGTCTTCGTTCATACCGGGCGTATTCGCCGTATTGGCTGATCCCAACAAGAAATCGTTTGGCGTCAACGGTTGTTGTTGGCATACGGTGATCGGCAGGTGAGTGAGTGGGCGGGAGTTTACCACGTTCTCTGCCTCGATTAAGAAACAGTTTAGTGTATGTGTATGCTCTTTTGGAGAAACCTCTTTGAGCGTCTGGCGCAGGACTCTTAACGCACTGGACCATACGCTCCCATGCTCCTCATTCGGCTGGGTTATACGGTGAGTTGAAGACCCAGTCAACACCTCATTTCGAAAATTCGCCTTGGATTCGCACACAATCGAAAACTTCGTCGAACCGCTTTGCTTCGTTGTTTACTCCTATGAAGTTTTTCCCGTTATCAGATCGCAGTCGCGTAGGTATACCGCGACGATTTACAAAATTACGAATAGCAATTATACAGGAATCGGTGCTGAGGTCATGCGCTATCTCTTGGTGAACCGCTCGTATGGTGAGGCACGTAAAAAGGGCCACCCACCTTTTCTCCGTGCTTCTTCGCACGGTGACATTTAATGGGCCGAAGTAGTCGAGGCCAGTATAGGTAAATGGCCTTACGTACGGCGTGACTGTCTGCTGGAAGAGGTCCCATCAGTGGCGGTATTGGGACGGTCTTGCGTAAGCGACACACTTGACAATTGGAGATAACACTACGTAGAATACCTCCCAAGCGCGGTATCCAGTAGATCTGTCGAATAGCACAAATCGTTGCTTCTGTGTTCTGGTGGACCATAAGAAAGTGATGGTGCGCAGTCACTAGTTTTGAGAAGACGTGGGTTGATGGCAGTATTATTGGGTGTCGTACGTCCACATGATGCCAGCTTGCAGCATCGATGCGTCCACGTACCCGTAAAACACCTTCGTCATCGAGGTACAGCGAGAGTTGCAGCAATGGACTTTGGACAATTCGTGCCCGTTGCGGATTGCTGGATTTCTATTTCAAACAATAGTCCTTGCACGGTTCGGCAGAGAAGATTATTTGCAGCTCTGATATCACCGGCGGTTAGTCCGTATGGCTTTAGCATCTCATTTCGACGGCGGCATAGATTAGTAAATATCATAACCCAGGATGTGGTTCTTACCAACCTGTTGAACGAATAGAAACGATTAAATTGAATGAAATCATTACTTACGATGTTCAATGCGTATTTTGGCCTAAGCTGAACATCAACATCTTCGTCTAAAATATCGATGCCATCTTCACAGGGCCAGGCAGCTTCATTCTCAAGTAGAAATTATGGACCAAGTGTCCATCTGGCAGTTGGACCAAATTATATTTTGTTGTTGAAGCGTGTAGCCTCGTCAGCGACATTTTCCGTTGTGGATATCCATCTCCAATTGGAGACAGTCGTTGTGGCTAAGATTTCTGCAACCCTGTGCTGGAAAAAGGGGTTGTATCGGCGATGTTTGCTTCGGAGCCACTTAATGACTGTCTTCGAGTCGCTCCACAGGAAACACTCGTCAATATTAACAGCATGCTCCTCACGTATAATCTGCATTAAGCGTGCCCCTAATACGGCTGCTTGTAACTCGAGCCTTGGCACTTTGGCTGGTTTGTTCGCATTGACCACGGGAAAGTGTGGCAGATACCAAGAACGTGGCGTTGTTAAAACGGTTTCCGACGGTGCAAGTTTACGAGCGTAACCCTTCTCAACATAGGATTGTAACATCTGCTTGTAGCTGGAGGCGAAATTTGCGTCGCGGCTCATGCGCCTTTCCACACTCACCAGTCTCTTGAACGCCATAGGGTAGCTGTCAGGTAGCTTGATGCTATCTTGTTTCCATGAGAGAGCGGTTTGGAATCTCATACCAACACGACAGTTGATTTCAGGATGGCTCTTGCTCGAACGTCATCATCGCTCTCGATTGCTGGTGCGGCCCTAACCCCAAAACTTTCAAGCTCGTAAAAGTTGGCGACCATGCTATGTAATGTCTGGTCCGGATTGACGTTGACGAAAAGGCATGTAGGTGGTTTAGGCAGATCGTAGCTGGTTGGACCGAACACCACCCCACCTAGTTCAGTGTTAGCAGCGAATGGTCCATTCTTCCGCATTGCGATGGTTGTGGATGCTAAACCCAAATGGCAGTTGTCTATACCGATGAGCAGTCTCGGTACCACCCCAGTATGCGGCTGCAATGGTAACTGGCGTACACGTTTGTCATCACACAGCAAGTCAGAATTGCTTAAGCTTTGCGATGGCAGTTGTAGATTCTTCACGGCGTATACATTTTGCAGCTTATGACGTTTCTCCATTCCACCACCACTAATGAACAGGTCTACCATTATTGCCTGTTCTTGGACAGCATGCCCACCGAACCACTGGACGTTCAGACGGTTAGGTCGTCCGCGCAGATCTAACTCCTTGGCGAGAGTATCATCAAGCATGGTGATAGATGACCCTTCATCTAGCAGGGCATAAGTGTTTAGGCGACGTTGTCTTCCATACAAAGTAACTGGAAGTATGCGGAATAAGAGCTTACTTTGCGCGGTGTTGGTAGCGCAGCTTAATAAGCAAACAAAGCAAATAGAATCAGTAGCAATAACAGACAGAAATTTGTCAGTCACAGTAGATCATAGGGTAAGTGGGCGTTCTGCAACAGGCTCTTGGAAATATGCTTGCAGCATTTTTTAGGCCAAAGGGAAGCCTGCAAAATTCAAACTTGCCATTGGTGACCGAGAATGCCGTTTTTTCGCGATCCCTTTCCGCTAGCTTAATCTGATGAAAGCCAGACTTCAGATCTATGGTGGAAAACAACTGGCGTTTCCCATGTTAGCTAAAATTACAGAAGTGTCTGGAATCGGATACTTGTCACTTATTGTTTTACTATTTAATTTCCGGAAGTCAATTACGAGTCTTGACTTCTTGTTGCCATCTTCAGCACGCCTTTTTTACCCACAACCCAAATCGGATTATTATAAGGAGAACGGGATGGCTTTATTATACCGTCACGCAACAAGTTCGATATCTCTTTGTTGACGAACTCGGCTGAGGCAATGGGATACGGATAACTCCTTGAGTAAACTGGGAGATCGTCGGTGGTCCTTATTGTTCCAATGATATCAGTATTATAGAGCAACGCTTGGTTGGGATCAGCGAAAACCCTAGAGTGGCGTTGCAACACCGCAGGAATACTTAACTCGTCTTTCGGGATTTGTTTTTCCTTTTTAATAATTTATTAACATCTGGACAAGAATAATACAAAAGTTTTTCCCGCCCACCGTCATAACATAAAAGTCCACTTTTTAGATCTATTTTACCGTTTACTTCCTTTAGCAGATCGAACCCTATAATTCCATCAAATGTATCTAAGCTGGGTAGTATAAAGAATCTAGCATTTTTATTAAAAATATTTAGTGTGCAATGTTTGTCAATTTTAGTGGTGCCGGGAATTGACTTTACCGTAAAGGGATGTTTTACAGGTTTTATTGCTTTTAGGGCTTAGAGCTGCTTGACTTAGCTCTATGCGGCACCAGTATCAATCAGGAATTTTATACCTTTTCCCTCGATTGTCCTCTCGAAATAGGGTAACATCTGCGCTCTTATCTTCATACTCTTCGTTCTGGTAGTAACCGTCATATTGAGCATCGTTCCAATATTCTCTTTCAGGTTCGTCCTGTTCCTGGGTAAGGTGGTTTACTCGTTGTATTTTTTGTACTGCCTGCTGATCACTTCCATGTGGTCTTTTTTCTGGCCTTTATTCAGAGACATTGTTACCTGTTGCTCAAATTGTTGGGTAGCGTTTCGGTTGAACGTGCCACCTGTATTACCAATATTCGGAGGATATGCTCTCGGGTAGGTTCCCTGCTGGCGGTACCTGTCGTCATTACCATTTAGTGGTTGAGGTCTATTCTGTCTGAGCCTAGAAAGGGATGGATCTACATCCATTGGTACTTGAGTTTGCCGCTGTTGGTCAGGTGGAACTCTGCGGTATTGTGGTGAATATGGGTACTGGTTAGGGCCCTGAATCACTATCCTATTAAAGGAATGGGCAAACATAGACCTTGCTTGGTTTGCCTCAAGCTCTTGTGTTAAGGCCAACGCGGAAGGAAGATCGTTAGGCATAGAGGAAAAAAAGATATCACACAGGGGGCGATTGAGACCTGAAATAAAAATGCGAAGAGCGTCCTCGCGGTACTTCTTATTGAGTGACTCTATTAGGGTGGGTTTTCCATCGTGAGTCATAATGGTTTTATTAACTATGAGAGTTAACTTTCTTTCGACATCATCGTAGAGCCCTATTACTGATGATTTACCCTGTCTCAAAGTGGATAATTCCTGTTCTATTAAGTGGATAGGTCCTTTATCGGCGTAGGCGAAGTCTAGCCGTGAAATGATTGCATGGAAATTCAGGATTGTGTTGAAGTACGATAGGTCGCTATCTGCTGCTCCTATCACTTTATTCCGGATGATGCCTACCGCCTGATAGTGCTTCGAACTACCTTCATATCTTTCAAACACCTTATAGGCAGTGTGCGCCGCTTGTCTCCAGGAGACATAACGGATAGGATTACACTTGAATTCTGGCATTGTTTTCACCAGATCTAAGGATTCCTCAGACGGAGTGTTTGCTTCGATTGTAACCGGCTCATACTGAATGACCTGAGTTGGCGTCTCAATTCTGGCAAGCCTATTTGTAAGTTCGTCTATGCGGGTCTGGAATTCCTGCCTAGAATGCTCCGTTGCAGTAGGGATTGCGGCATTGAGAAGGGCTTGGAGAGTTTGGGCATCCATTGTCTTGTCCGAGTAAAGGAAATCTCAAATCCCAAATAATTAATAAATACTATATTTATTGATTTCAATAAATTCACTTTATTTTGACAATAACTTTTAGTTGCTGAACTCTCTACTTACATAAATATTCCCATCATAGACTAATTTAGAATTTAATTAAATTTGGTGAATATTTAGTTTTAACTGCTCCTTCTCCTTTATGTTCACTTTGTTGTCCCTCAAAAATATTTCAAATTAATGTTCTAAGTTACCCTGCCACATTTTTTTTTTGCAAATTAGGGATTCTTGTTTTAACAGAATGTTTAAAGTTTATTACTGCTCACATAATATTTTACTATTTTCTTGTTAAATTTCATACTACCTTACGTAATATTTTTTGTTCACAAAGTCTTCACGAAGTAATATTTTGTTAAATTTCGTACTACTATACACAGTATTTTTAGTTAATTTGTGGCAACCCAACAAATAATGTGACAACTCCACCAAACTACTTTTTTAGAACATCACTACAATCAACGTGTGTGAACTTCACAGCAACACTTTTTTCTTCATCTCTACTTCTCTCTCATACAACAACCGTGATAAAAAGTTTAATATTTTTTTCTGTAAACCATTTAAGTTGTAGCTAATTAAATAAAGAAAACACATAAAGAACCTAAATTGGTGACCCCCGACCCTTTAAGTTGAGCAAAGGAGAATTGTTACATTCTGCGAATCAAAAACGCGCATGCTTGCTTTTCGCTAGAAGTTCTCAGAACTTTCTCGAACTAACAAAGTTCTAAAAAACGCAACATCATGCAGAATTTAGACGAAAATGTCGGCGAAAATAACGACGGAACCGTTATGGATAGCAGCGCCGGTACTTCAGTAAAACCGCCCACTACACCAAACGAATCTGCTGACATCAGCAGCTTCGCTGCACGGGTACAAGTGCCTCAATTACATGGCTACTCCATAACCAACATAGAATCATGGTTTACGCGCCTTGAAGCCTTTTTCCGTATCCATGGTTTCGGTAAAATGAACCAAGACCAGCGTGACCAGGCAAAATTTTAAAATACCTGTAATGTATATGGATGAGCGACTACACGAACAAGCATTTGAAATTGTTCGCACACCTCCACTGCAGGACCGCTACGGCACACTTCGACGCACAATAATCAATAGGTTTTCCGCTTCACCAATGGCAAGATTGGAACAATTGACTACCGGGATACAATTGGGTGACAATAAACCGAGCCATATGCTCACACAATTACAGCGCACCGATGTGACACGCGATCAACAACTTATTAAAGCTTTTTGGATACAGCGTCTGCCCGTTTCTGCGCGTGCAGTCATTGCAGGCGTGGCCAAAGGCAATCCTGAGATGACCTTAGACCAACTGGCTTCAATCGCAGACGAAATAATCTATGCTGTTCGCGTTAATTCCGTGGAAACGGTTTCCACTAAACCACACAACGCTTTACATCAGCAACAAAACCAATTAAACGAAGTCATCACACCCACACGATCAAACTCATTAGAAAATCGTGTCGGTAATCGCGAACGTACACTTGCTCGCATCGAGTCCAAATTAGGACAAGAACGTCAGACTCAGTCGCAGGATCGTAGAGGCCGTTCCGCAACACCACACAGAGTAGAGAGAAACGTATCTGGCGATTCCGAATGCTGGTATCACAGAAGATATGGAAAGAATGCAAAAAGATGTAACACACCTTGCAACTTCAACAACGCATCAAAAAACTGACCGCGCAGGCAACATCAATGTACGATGTCGTCGAAAAATTGTACGACAGGCCAACACCACCATTCTCAAATCTATTGCCTCGTTAACATTAAGGGCCAGTTTTTCAGTGCTACTTTGAACTGAGTTTAAACTAAGTTTACTAAAACGCCGTTTAAGGTTAAACTAAGTTTAAACTGCAGAGCTGTTTTTCAGTGAGCGTTTAAGGCCGCCCTAGAATTTGACAGTGTGGTAGGGCAACACTGTTTTTTTCTTTATCTACACAACAAAGCAGCTGACGTTTGTTTACATTTTTTGTACACAAAAACCTTCGTGAATTATTTGTGAAAATTGAAGTTACTAATACGGTGAAAAAATGTATAAGCGGAGCGGTAATTTTTCGACGAGAGAAGTGAACTTCGTTTACTTCAGCATCGCTATAGTCACTTTCACTTGAAAAATCCATATTTTAATATATTTTACGGACAAAAAACGTAATTTTGTTGATTTCAATTTCTGTGAACTCATGAAATGACAGCTGAACAGTTGAACAGCTGATTGCTTAAACTCAGTTTAAACTTAGCATATCGGGCGTTTAAACTTAGTTTAAACTAAGTTTAAGTTCGACTGAAAAACAGCACATCGAGTTTAAACTTAGTTTAAACTGCAAATCAAGTTGAACTAGCACTGAAAAACTGGCCCTAAATGCAACATTATCATCATCGAGATTGCCAAAAATATCAGAACAAAAGCAGAAAGCAGGGGAAAACATGAATACCAATTCAACTGGCAGCAACCGACTTTTCACCACTGACCGTTCAACAGCTCGAAAATTTTTAATCGATACTGGCACTGATGCATCCATTATTAGCTACACAGCAGGATCATCACCTCGTCGTAAAGATGAACCCCAGCTATACGCAGCAAATAACACAGCCATCGACACATACGGAAAGGTAAGACTCAAACTTGATTTCGGACTTAGACGTGCTTTCCAATGGGAGTTTATCGCAGCATCGAGTCCAAATTAGGACAAGAACGTCAGACTCAGTCGCAGGATCGTAGAGGCCGTTCCGCAACACCACACAGAGTAGAGAGAAACGTATCTGGCGATTCCGAATGCTGGTATCACAGAAGATATGGAAAGAATGCAAAAAGATGTAACACACCTTGCAACTTCAACAACGCATCAAAAAACTGACCGCGCAGGCAACATCAATGTACGATGTCGTCGAAAAATTGTACGACAGGCCAACACCACCATTCTCAAATCTATTGCCTCGTTAACATTAAGGGCCAGTTTTTCAGTGCTACTTTGAACTGAGTTTAAACTAAGTTTACTAAAACGCCGTTTAAGGTTAAACTAAGTTTAAACTGCAGAGCTGTTTTTCAGTGAGCGTTTAAGGCCGCCCTAGAATTTGACAGTGTGGTAGGGCAACACTGTTTTTTTCTTTATCTACACAACAAAGCAGCTGACGTTTGTTTACATTTTTTGTACACAAAAACCTTCGTGAATTATTTGTGAAAATTGAAGTTACTAATACGGTGAAAAAATGTATAAGCGGAGCGGTAATTTTTCGACGAGAGAAGTGAACTTCGTTTACTTCAGCATCGCTATAGTCACTTTCACTTGAAAAATCCATATTTTAATATATTTTACGGACAAAAAACGTAATTTTGTTGATTTCAATTTCTGTGAACTCATGAAATGACAGCTGAACAGTTGAACAGCTGATTGCTTAAACTCAGTTTAAACTTAGCATATCGGGCGTTTAAACTTAGTTTAAACTAAGTTTAAGTTCGACTGAAAAACAGCACATCGAGTTTAAACTTAGTTTAAACTGCAAATCAAGTTGAACTAGCACTGAAAAACTGGCCCTAAATGCAACATTATCATCATCGAGATTGCCAAAAATATCAGAACAAAAGCAGAAAGCAGGGGAAAACATGAATACCAATTCAACTGGCAGCAACCGACTTTTCACCACTGACCGTTCAACAGCTCGAAAATTTTTAATCGATACTGGCACTGATGCATCCATTATTAGCTACACAGCAGGATCATCACCTCGTCGTAAAGATGAACCCCAGCTATACGCAGCAAATAACACAGCCATCGACACATACGGAAAGGTAAGACTCAAACTTGATTTCGGACTTAGACGTGCTTTCCAATGGGAGTTTATCGCAGCAGACACTGCTCACAATATTATCGGCGCTGATTTTTTACGCCATTGCAACCTTTTAATCGACATAAAAAATGCTTCGATTATCGACGCCGACACAAAAATTAAAAGTCGTGCCTGCGTCATCAATGTACGTAATGTACCGTCGATATCACCAAAATTGTACGATAACAACAACGAATATGGGCAGCTTCTTAACGAATACAAAGATATTACGAGCATGGCTCCCAATACTACACCCCCTAAAGTGCCTACCAGAGTGACCCACTGCATCGTGACGAAGGGGCCACCCGTTTTTTCGAAACCTCGTCGTCTTACACCAGACAAATTAAAAGCAGCTAAGGAAGAGTTTGAGTACTTGCTAAATATCGGCGTATGCAGACCATCGAAGAGCCCTTACGCCTCTCCTCTGCATCTAGTTCGTAAAGCAGATAACACTTGGCGTCCATGTGGAGACTATAGGGCGCTCAATGCACAAACTATACCTGACAGGTACCCCCTGCCCCATATACAGGATCTATCGCACTCGTTACATGGCAAAACCGTATTCTCAAAGATCGACCTCACACGCGGGTACCACCAAATACCCATGGAGGAGAAGGACATTCATAAAACCGCCGTAACTACTCCATTTGGGTTATTTGAGTATCTAAGGATGCCCTTCGGCCTGCGCAACGCTGCACAAACGTTTCACCGTTATATGGATGAGACACTACGTGGACTTGATTGTACATTTTGTTATTTAAATGACATCTGTATCGCTTCTAGGACACTGCTGGAACACAAACAACACATACGCCTAGTTTTCGAACAACTTCGACGCCACCAGTTAACAATAAATCCGTCCAAATGCGTCTTCGCGCAAAAGCAAATAAACTTCCTGGGTCACTTGATAACATCTGATGGCATTAAACCAATAGAAAATAGAAGTCATCAAGAACTACCCACTTCCAAAATTAGCGTGTGAACTAAAACGCTTCCTCGCGATGGTGAATTTCTACCGCCGTTTCATCCCTCATGCGATGGAGCATCAGCAACCCCTCCTCGCGCTACTGAGGGGCAATATCAAAAATTATCGAACACCGATTACGTGGACTGAGGTAACTATTAAACATTTTAACGAATGCAAGGAAGATCTGATGCACGCTACTTCCCTTGCTCATCCAGTTCCAGGAGCGGATATTGTTGTATGCACTGACGCCAGCGACTCTGCTATGGGCGCAATCATTCATCAAATGATCAACGACGTGCCACATCCACTTGCCTTTTTCACACGGAAATTCAACGATGCTCAACGTAAGTACAGCACGTATGACCGTGAGCGACTTGCTATTTACACAGCCATTAAAAACTATCGGTATTTACTCGAGGGCCGCGACTTTACGATAGCAACCGATCACAAGCCGCTTACCTTTGCCTTTTCCCAAAAAAAAGACAAAGCATCGCCCAGACAGGTTCGTCAGTTGGATTACATCGGCCAATTTTGCACCCGAATTGTCCATCTACCTGGTGCGGTAAACACAACAGCTGATACTCTCTCACGCATTAACTCTCTGCAGACCAAGAATGGGATAATCGATTATGAGATCATCGCTCAACAACAGAAGTCTTGCGAAGAGCTGCAAAACTTGCTCGAATCAAGCTCAACATCTTTACAGTTTAAAGCGATCCAACTTCCCCACATACAAACACCAATCACCTGTGACGTTACCACGCGCATGTCGTCCAGCGGTAATAGCAAAGTTGCACAACATCGAGCATGGAGGAAAAAAAGCCACATCAAAATTAATCAAAAGGAGATTTGTTTGGAAAAATATGGACAAAGATATTTCCAGATTCGTACAACACTGTGTGCAATGCCAACGCGCTAAAGTAAGCAGACACACGTTTACGCCGCTCTCCAGATTTTCTCTTCCTTCACAGAGGTTCGAACACATTAACATCGATTTGAATGGACCGCTACCGCCTTCCAACGGTTTCAAATATTGTCTCACGATAATAGATCGCTTTACAAGGTGGCCAGAAGTAATTCCAATTGGCGATATCAATGCCGAAAAAGTCGCTTTCGCGCTCATCGAGGGTTGGATTAAGCACTTCGGTATACCATTGCACATCACCACTGACCAGGGTAGGCAATTTGAATCGCTACTTTTCAATGGACTATCACGCGTTTTGGGTATCACACATCTTCGTACAATAGCCTACCACCCACAGGCGAATGAAATCATTGAAAGGTTCCGCCGCACCTTGAAAGCAGCAATTATGTGCATCACGAATTCGATCAGTTGGTCCCGCGAGCTTCCAATAATTCTCCTGGGATTGCGATCAGCTTATAAGGCTGCTATAAATGCTACCCCCGCAGAACTCGTCTACGGTACAGCACTCAGACTGCCAGGCGATATCGCTCATTTGCTGCAACGTCGTCATAACTCAAAAATAGTGATATTACAGAAGACGCATTTTTAGTTTTTGAATTGATGTAGAAAAGTGATCTTACCTTTTATTAATATTGTCACAAAACGAAATATGGCACTTTTCTTGAGAACTTAACGATGTTCACCACACAAAAGCCGACGTACAACTGAGATAATACGTTGTTACAAATAAGACGCAATAGGATATGTAGTTAGAGCAAAAGGGCTTCTATCACGATGCTGCGTAAAATGTTAAGACCTCGGATATAACACTTTGTCAGTTGATCAAACATATTATTTCCGATATATTAGTGATGTTAACTCAAAATTTGGATTTTTTGAATTATGACGACGTTGCAGCAAATGAGCGATATGTTCGAACCATCTGAATACTCTTCACCATCAGAATTCGTTCAGCAACTCACTAACACCTTGCAAAAAGTGCAACGTACTAAGACAGCGCATCATGCGAAAAGAAAGATTTTTGTATACCCTGCACTGAATCATGCAACTCACGTCTTCGTACGAAACGACACCGTCAAACCATCCCTTCCCCACCATACGATGGCCCATTTAAAATAGAAGAACGTAACGTCAAATATTACAAGATAAGAATACGCAACAGAGCAGTAAACATATCCATAGATCGCCTCAAACCAGCGTTTATTACCGTAGATGATTGTCAAGATTCAACAACTCAGACTATTCAGCAACCAGAAGTAATAACCGAACACCCGGAACCAGTTCCAACTACAGATAGTCCTCCGAAACCATCACTGACAACAAAAACAACATGGCATGGACGCACCATCCGACTTCCAGTACGCTTTGCTACCTAAAAGTCTGTAACGCGAGTATTGTGGCAACCCAACAAATAATGTGACAACTCCACCAAACTACTTTTTTAGAACATCACTGCAATCAACGTGTGTGAACTTCACAGCAACACTTTTTTCTTCATCTCTACTTCTCTCTCATACAACAAGCGTGATAAAAAGTTTAATATTTTTTTCTGTAAACCATTTAAGGTTTAGCTAATTAAATAAAGAAAACACATAAAGAACCTAAAAATTCATAAAGTCTTCACAAAGTAATTTTTTGTTAAATTTCATACTACTATACACAGTATTTTTTAGTTAATTCATAAAGTCTTCACAAAGTAATTTTTTGTTACAAAGTTCAGGTGGGTCCGAACCCACGGCCAAACTCGCGTGCCCTTTACAAGGATAAACTCGCGTGACCTTTATAAGGATATGTCGTATGGTCCCACGTTGGGCGCCAATTATTAAAACAAGTGGTTGGTTGGTTTAAATATTTTATTTCCCTTGCAAGAGAGCAAGGGCAGCCGGTTAAGTCGGGTGAGTTAATACAACTGAACATTAATTCGACGACTTCGCCTAAATACCTGAAAACTCTTATCAGTCCCTGCCAGCCGCTGCACGATATCGACCACGTGACTTGTAAATGCAATTTGACAATTTACCGCTTGTACAAGTGAAATGGTTTCGCTGCTGCCTCGGCGATCACTTGTTAGTGTTAACTGTTGTTGCCATACGCAAACCTGTAGACGCGCCGTCAGCAATATCGGTGTGAGTGAAGTTGTTGTAGGAGTTTACTTTGTTGTCACACGCAAACTTTTAGATCCGCTGACAGCAATATCGGTGGGAACAGAGTTTTGGCCGGATGCGAGTTTGCTGGTGTTAACTTATATTAAATTTATTTATATCAAATAATAACTTTTATGAGCTCAAGTCCATTTTTATTAGGAAAGATTATAGAAAAAACAACAGTGGTAGAAAATATACCTATTTGGGAGACCACCACATCTCTTCATCAGACTTCTTCCGGGGATCGAACCCACGGCTAACTCGTACTCGTACTCCTTAAGGTAACGGCTTAACCACTTGCACTAAGTAAGCCATGCATACTGTTGTTGCTTTTTCATCTTCCAATTTTTGCAAACACAATTTCCAGTACGGCAGTCCGCCGCTATATTACATGAATGTGTGGTTGTTGTTAGTTATAACAATTCTATTTTATACTTATTATTGTTACAAAATTTATAATGTTTTTTCGGCCTATTTATTTATATCAAACAATTATTTGAATGAGCTCTAGGCCATTTTTAATAGGGACAATTATAGAAAAACAACAATGGTAGAAGTTATACTTATTTCGGAGACCACCACATCGACATGGAGGGTTCGCTAGACATGAACCAGTTCCTCACTAACGTTTTCATAGGAATATTTTCTATTATATTTATATCAATGAGCTTTCATAATGTGTGGTGTCGTCGCACCCGAGCATTAACGGGTGTTTAATTTCAATTGGCAATTAACCAAATTTTTTTCGAATTATGTATAGAAAAAACAACAATGGTAGAACTTGATAGGTATTTCGGAGACCACCATATCTCCTCATCAGTTACCTTACTTAATCAATTAAAACAACGTTCGAAAAGTATAGCAACTAACTTTAAAACTGATTTCATATAAACAGTTTCCTTTCGTACCAAAAGTATTATATTTCATTTAGTTTACAAATTTTATTAAATCAATATTTTAAGCGCACTTCCTTTGAATCCCATACGGTTCTTCAGTTAAGACCCATATCGCAATTTTTTATTTAACTTTTTATAATATTATTTACAACGGTAACTTAAAAGTAAGATAAGTATTACGTTCTCCCGAGTGCTTCCAATGACAATGCAACACCTTGCGTGTGTTTAATTATACTTGTAATCCTTAACAAAACAATTTAATAAAAGCTGGCATATATCCGTCTAAAATGTGGCCGTCTCACTCAATATGGCGTGTTGCAGGCCAGGGTTGTATTTCCAAAGATTGAGTACTACTTTTATTAAGCATTCCGATGTAAAAACATCTCCCTTTGTTTAAGAAGTTTAAAAATCAGCCAACCAGGCTGACGGTCTTCGATTGGTGTTTGACTATTTGATTATGCATGTGAATCCAAGCTGGATGAGATGTTCAACCACGACGTCGGTGGAGCATTGTGTGTTACTAGTTGTGATGTAGTTCGATTTTCTTAATTAAAATTTTGTAATTCGCATAAATACTGAAATACATTGCGATTATTTAAATGCATTTCATAACGCTTAATAATCTTGTTTGCATGCGATCTTACTAGTTGCATGTTACCTTTTACTTCAACCAAAACATTGTAATTTACATTATCGAGTCGTTATACGATGTGCCCCGAACTCCGTACGTATCGTTGCCTTGATGCCATTTAACATTTAAAAGGTCACCTACTGAAAACTGCATTGGCTTTGCTCCATGTTTAATATTAAACAGCATTTCTTGTTTAAAATTACGTGGCACTTTATTTCCGTGGATGGTGGTTTAGTCAAATCCAATGTTGTTTTGATTTTCCCGTTGTTGAATGATTCTAACGGTGATCTACACTCTAATACATTAGGATTTGGTGTTGACCTATACGTTTGCAAGTTTTCTATGTCTGTACCTTCTCTTAATTTTAATAATGCCCTTACCAACGTATCCACAAATGATAAGGCAATGTTCTTAAATGTCGGATACCCCGTTGCTATACAAATTGTTCAAACGCCCGCTTGTATACTGCGTACCATTATTATTATTATTATTATTATTATTATTATTATTATTATTATTATTATTATTATTATTATTATTATTATTATTATTATTATTATTATTATTATTATTATTATTATAATTATTATTATTATTATTATTATTATTATTATTATTATTATTATTGTTGCTATTATTATTATTATTATTATTATTTTTATTTTATTTTATTAATATCGTAGGGATATCGTAGGGGATAGTGCGCTGCGACCTTGAGGTATACAACTTCTTTTAGTCCAGCATGCATAGTGTCCCCATCCCAACACCACAGAAGGGCTCTAGGCCAACAAAGGGAGTTTACGCTTCCCTTTTCGAGAGTTTGTCCCCGATCTCGTTTCCTTCACTCCCATTATGCCCCGGAACCCAGAGGACCCATACTAGTGGCATGTAGCTGAATCCGTTAATGACGATCGGGGTTTGGGCCGCTGGTCCCTGGACAAGAAATCTGAAGAACAAGGAAGTTTCAAGCTGTTAGTAATTAGCAGACATGATTTGGAATTATCACTCCTAGTGCCCCAAATTAACTGCATGGTGTATACTGCCATTTTCGGCCTCTGATAATCCGGTATCTTGGGCCAGTACTATGCCCAGTTTAGACCTGAGGGTTGTCCTTGCAATAACTGCCGAGGCAGCTTTTGCATGGTGCAGATTGATATCTACTACATCAAGATCTGACAAACCGGCTTTCTCATCCTTCACGATGCTCACCCTCAAGTTCATGAGGTAGGAGATTTATTTCTTTGCCCTCCACGCTTGTCGCCTCAAAACAGAACTTAGTAACAAAAAGGGTACGGTACGCATATCTGAAACGTATAAAATAAACCAATGTATACGGATGATTCTTTAACTGCAGAATGTACTGGGGTGGGAGTATTTAGTCAGGGGTCACCCGCAACTACCGGAAACGGAATTTTGCCATAATGACGGACAGCCAAGCAGCTATTAAGGCCCTCAAATCTCCCCAGATAAATTCAAAACTGGTGATGGACTGCCTGAAAAATCTGAAACTCTTGGTCTGACCAATCGTGTTTGGATTCTATGGGTTCCGGGTCAAACGGGTATTGAAGGTAATGAAATTGCTGAAAAACTAGCAACTTCTTTTATAGGCCCAAAGCCGTTCTGCGGTAAAGGAAAGGGGGAATATATATTTTGGCCAAAGAAGAAGAGAAAGCCTGTAGGGAACTATACTTGTAAAATCTATCAGGTCTGGAGTCCTCCAAAGGGATGAATAATTCTCACAGATATGGACTTTGCCAGGGGATTTCTTTACTGCATCTATGGCTGCTGCTCATTTCTACTGGTGTAATAATGCCTAGATGCTGCAATATGTCAGGTTCTTCTATCAACGGCAACACGGAGTATGCCACAGTAACTTGTTACCGTGTTGCACTATTGCAGACCTAATATTGTTATAAATGAGTTTGAGAGGCTTTTCTCAAAGACGGAGATATCAAACCAGTCGAAACCTAAGTTGTGTAAGGAATTAATATTTGTTACGAATAATTTGCAATGTTGTACTTCCTCGTTAAACAGAACTTAAAAAAAATTTCTGCTGTTAGCCGAATTTATCCTTCGAAGCGCTGGTGGCGCATTTGTTGACCAAGCCATTACCAGGTTGACCCGTTTTTACCCATGTTCTAATACCCGAGGCGTTCGAAACTGTGTCTACCTGTATTTCGACATCATATGATGAAATTGCTGAATTTGCGGCTGCGGTCGGCTTTATGTTCCCCGTCGTGTATTTGCGCCGTGTAACAAGGGTTATCGAATTGACTTGTAAACTATGGCTTTGGCCTGATGCTTATATCGCTTTGATTTAACGGTTTTGCCCTTGTTGGCATTGTATAAATCGCAATCTGCATCCCTATGACCGTATTTATAACACTGTTTGCATTTTTGACTGCGTTATGGATAGTAATTTGAATAATGCAATTTTCGTCAATTTCAACATGGCGTTTTTAGAATAGTTGCTTTATTTATTCTGCTCTTTTTGTTTTCGTCGCTCTTGGTTTGTTGTGCATTTGTATGTATTGAGTTTGTAATGCTGTCTTTCCTTTCTTCTATCATTGCCTTTTTAAATTCAATTATTTTGCATGCCTTACAAGAGAATTTAGCGTCTGCTGGGCATCTTCTTCAATTTTCGCCCAATTTTTATCTCTGCATCAGTGTGCGATTGTGATCCAAAGATATAAATTAGACACTCAAACTGATCTTTTGAAAGTTCTGCCTACCTGAATTATTTACAAGGCGCATTAACTCTAGCTGCATATAATACCAGATTCTCCCGTTGATTTCTACTAATTTGCAAACACTTGTACCTCACTTTGAAAGGCGATTCATTTGTACCAAACAGCTATCCAAACCTAACGACTGTCCCACAGAATTTAAAATCCCAGGGAGGCTAGAATGTATGCTGCATACTTATTATACGCCATAGGATTTAATTTAATAAGGGAGCATTAAGAGTCGATCGCGTGATGCGGATCCAGTTGCCCCAGAATTTTGCACTGCATTTGCAATACTTGGATGAATTCGTCATTTGGTACCATATTTAATGATAAAATTGCAATGCGCTTATAAATTATTAATCTGCGTGATCAATATCCTCGTCGCCACTTTGTTACAGTCTCCCGAGTGCCCCAAAAGATAATGGCAACACCTCATTTATGTTTAATTCAGTAACGTTCAATTACACAGCTCCAGAAAAAACGCTACCTTTGAACAAACCATGTTTATCATATATTTTTGGGGACGCTGAATCCAAACGTTTAGCCAATGTCGTCAAACGATAGAAAATGTTTTAAAATGGTGTAAGGTGCGCGGCGTTATAGAAAATTTAACCCGTTGTAGTCGACCAAAAATGCTAACTATGAGAGAGGAACACCAAATACTTAAATCCAACCGGGAAAATCCTCATTTATCCGCAACAAAGCCTAACGACATGCTTAAAGCAGATCCACATACCCAAGATACTGATGAGGAAGTGCGCAGAGTGCTCAGGACGAATAATGTTCATGGTCGAGTGGCTCGAAGAAAAACACTTATTTCAAATATTAATAAACAAAAGTAAAAGTTTCGAGTTGTGGAAATCTGTAATATTTAGCGACGAAAGAAAATATAATCGTTTTGGATCGGCAGGCCGTCGAATGGTTTCACGGAAACCAAATGAATAGCTGCTTATAAAAAACCTCGAAGCAAGTGTTAAGCACGGCGGAAGTGCGGTGATGGTGCGGGGTGCATATCGACTCAGGGAGTTGGAAATCTTGTTTTTACAGACAGCATTATGAACAAATATACATACTATCCTTATCCTTAAATACAATTTAAAAAATGGTTTGGCAAGATACTGGTTTTTGTTTCAGCATGCCAACGACCCGAAACATACGGCTCACGACGTTAAAATGTGGTTACTTTTGAACACAAAACATTTTCCAACACCCCCTCAAAGCCCTGACATAAACCCTATAGAAAATCTTTGGACATACCTTGAAAATAGTATCAACGAGGTTTTGCAAACGGAATGGGGGAAAATACCACCTGAATTTTGTCGAAATTTGGTAGAATCGATACCAAAACGCTTGGAAGCTGTATCTCGAAAGTAGCGGTTATCATACGAAACACTAGATAGTGTTTACATTTATTTATATGTATATCACTTTTAGTCAAATGCAAAATACTTTTGTGAGCTACCTAACAATGCAAAATATTTTTGCAAGTCACAAATTCTGAATTATTTTCATTATTTTCCTGTGTACATTTATTTTTTTTTGTGTTAATGAAGTCCCAGCGAAGTTATGAGCTGATATGTTATTGCATTTAATTTAATTTAAGGTTAAGCGACCGCTTTAAAAGTGCACTTTCTATAAAGGCGGAGATGCAAAATTTTCACCAAGTGGATTTAAGTGTCGAAAACAAACGCCGACAGCTTAGAGATCTGGGTTTATATGGAAGACGCCCTGCCAAAATGCCACTATTAACACAAAAAATGAAGGCTGCACGAATTTCTTGGGCTAAAAAGTACCAAAATTGGGATCAAAATTGTTGTCAACAGATTATGTGATCTGACAAAAGCAAATTTAATTTGCTAAGCTCACAAAATTTTCTTTACGTGCGCCGTTCAGGTGGTGAGAGGTTCCAGGATAATTGTGTAGTAAAGAAAGTTAAGTTTCCTCAAAGTCAAATGATTTGGGGCTGTTTTTCATACCATGTTCTGGGGCCTCTACACCTTGTTTATGGAATAATGAATGCACAAAAATATGCGACAGTGATTAACAATTTTTAGGTACCCGCAGTGGAATTATACGGATCGCCTAATCTTTCAATATAACTCAGCCCCATGCCATCGTGCAAAATGGGTAAGTTTTGATTGGAAAAAAATCTAGTATAAAACATCTATACAATATTGGTGTATATGATCCTATTCAGCTCGAATTTTTATTTTTACTTGGCCAATACATTTAACGATCTAGGGATTCAACGCTTGGATTGGCCTGGAAACTTGCTAGACATAAACCCTATTGACCACTTATGGCACATAATGAAGTGTGAAGTTGCTAAACAGAAACCAACAAATATAAGTCAATAGATAAAGATTTTAGAACTGGTTTAATTGAGGTCCTAGTGAATTCCATGCCTTCAAGAATTAAGGCAGTTATTGAGGCTAAAGGAGGAACGACTCGTTCTTAGAAAAGCCTATTGTGAAGTCAATATTTCTACCGTTAGTGGTGAAAATGATTTATTCGCTTTAAGTTAACTTCACATTGTTTTCTTTTAATTAATCATGAATATCATCGAATGTACATGCTTGCTAGTTTTGTTTTAAATAAATTGGCTATTCCTTATAAAAACCATTTTCGAGAAAAAATTGTGTGGATAACTAATTTGCACTAATAAAAATTACCCTAATATTCTAACTTTATAAACAAATTGCTCAGGTGATCTTATTTCAATTATATTTGGTGGTGCGGTTTTATTGACCACAAGTGTATTTCTCTTCGATGCGGCTAGGTGTATACCCATCTCGATACTGGTTGTTACTTCATCTCTGCCGAGCCGCCCCGTGCTAGTTCATCGGCTTTCTCTTTACCTTCGATTCTTTTATGCCTGGGAACTTGATCTGCAGACCCATAGTGGTTAAGCACCAGATCTAAGGCTCCTGTATAAGGCAGACAAACGCATTCTATATTTCCGTCGTTAGTTGGCACAGAGCAGCCCCAGTGGATCTTCCTGCTCATGCATACTGACTGGAATGTAGTGGTTCTGCCGGAGAGTGTTTGACCTGATCTGGCCATCCTCCACACAGTTGGAATTTAGGAGTTCATAGCTCATCTCACTGAGTGCTTCGTAAATAAGTTTTTAGCTAGTTGCCAGTCCGATTGTGATGGTCTGGAGCAGATGCATTAGTGAAGTGAGTCGTCAACAGAGCTAGAGCACTTTCCTCTTCACTAGCGATGTACGTACTGTTTGATAGCTTAATATCTAGTTTAGCCTCTACTTCTTCTTTAGCTAGGGCTCTGTGAAGCCTTGCTGTCTGCTCCTGTTTTCTTTCCTGATTTCCTTATTGTATGCTGTTAGGCTTGCTGCATACTCTTCCCAACAGCCATTGCGTTAAAAAGCCTTCGCACTGCCTTGCGTAGGGATGATAGGTGCTGAGACTACCATGGATCCTTGGATTTCTCCTTTGGTTTGATTTCAGGGCAGCTACTGTATCTTCGTGCTCTGTTTTTTAATTCTATATAGTCTGTCTTCCTTTGTATGTGCCCTATAGTAGGCTGATTTAAAGTCAGTATTATGCTGTACTTCTCCCAGTTCGTTTTCCTGGGATGATTCTGTGATCCGACAGTGAGAGTTCGGAAGAAACCAGTTTGTTGCTGAGTATTATGTCAAGTACTTCTTCTCTGACTCTGGTGATGAATGTTGGTCTACGTCCTACTTGGATCACTACTTACTATGTAAGTTAAATTATTATTTTAATTTTTTAAAAACAAGTGGACTCGTGTCCACTGTTCAGTTTATTATGACCGTTTAATCTTACTAATCAATTAAAAGTAATTTACAATAATATTCTTAAGTCTAAAGAAACACAAGTCACGTTTTGGAATGCATACTCGGGAAATAGGATTTCTGTAAAATTTGAGATTTATTCTCTACTGTTTCTATGTGCTCTTTGATGTTCTTTGATGATAATTTGCTCCTGTTCCGTTTCGGATGCGATGTCTTTAAGAAAAGTTTGCGTGTAGCGGATTTTAGTATTACTGAAGTGAAGTGGATATATTTCCTGTATTTTGCCCATTAGAGTTTCTGTCGTGTGTAGTCCGTTTATAAGTGCTGGGTCTAAGTTAAGTATCGTTTGAATATGTCGATGATGTCGTGTGTAGAATAGTTTTGTTTTGTGATTATGTGTCTATGGAAAGTAGGGAATGGTATTTGAAATGTTAGTTGTCCTCGTTGCCGAATAGTAAGAAAACTTGGTTTTTAAAAGCATTGATAGGGGCTTCTGTAGCTGGGATAAGGAGATGAGAAGAGCTTTCGTTACTATGGTCTGTAGTTGAAAGAACATTAATGTCAGTATTTGGACGTCTTGATAGTGCGTCTGCTACGACGTTCTGGCTTATACTTCATTTCGTAGTTGTACTCCTCGCGGATACACTTCCATCTCTTCATTTTGCCGTTGTGATTTTTGTTGCTCAACGCAAAGGTGAGAGGTTGATGGTCTGTGAAGATTGCAACTTTCACTGATCCGTATAAATAGTTTCTAAGTGAGGTAAGAGCCCAAATGATAGCCAGCATTTCTTTTTCGTTTGCGGCATAGCTCTCTTCGGTTTTGGTTAATGATCGGGATATAAAGGTGATAGGTTTACCTGCTTGCTCGAGGACGGCTCCTACAGCATAGTTGGATGCGTCGGTGGTAAGATGAAATTCTTGTGTTAAATTTGGATATGATAGTATAACTCTTTTTGATATTAGGGAGGATTTAATTTTGTTGAAGGATTCAAAAGCGTATTTATCAAACACTATCGGCTTTTTCCTGGAGGCATTTTTGGACACGCGTCCATCTTCCCCTCTCAAAAGCGAGGTCAGAGGTTTCGCTAACTTTGCGTAATCTCTGATGAAGCGTCGATAATAGCCTGATAGGCCAAAGAAAGACCTCAAGTCTTTCCGTGTTTTTGGGCACGGAAATTCCTGGATTGCCTTTACTTTGGTGGGATTGGTTTTTATGCCTGTGGGTGATATAATGAAGCCTAGAAATTCAACCCCTTTGCGGAAGAATTCGCACTTGTCCAATTGGACCTTCATGTTCGCATTTTCTAGCGTGTGGAATATTGTTTCGACATTTTGAAGGTGACTTTGCTCATTCTTGCCAAATACTATTATATCATATATGTAGACGTAACATATTTTGCCTATGTGCTCCTTCAGTATGTCATCTAGCGCCCGTTGGAAAATAGCTGGTGCGTTCTTAAGTCCGAATGGAAGTCGAGTGAACTCATATTTGCCGTTATTAATCGAAAAAGCTGTCTTCTCAATGTCGTATTCCTTCAAAGGAATCTGGTGCAAGCCACTCTTTAAATCAAGAACAGAAAAATATTTGTTGTCTCCAAGTTGTTAAATTACTTCATTAATTTCTGGGATGGGGTATGTGCCTGCTATTGTCAATGTATTCAATTTCCTGTAATCAATTACAAGCCTATATTTCTTTTGTCCTGACTTGAAAGGCGAACGGGATAGTCTGATAATTCCGTTATTTAGTAAATCTTCTATTTCTTTTGTTACAAAATACCTCATTGCTAGTGGATAGGGATAATATTTTGTACATACCGGTGTGTCCGAAGATGTCCTGATTTCTCCTAGTACGGTCGTTGTATAAGTAAGTCTTTCGTCTGGCTCTACGAATAAATGAGGGTATTTGTTTGTGAGATTATTTATGTGTTGTTTCTGTGTTATTGTCATGTGGTCCGTCCTAATGTCAATTTTGTTGACCGATAGGGAAAGTTGTTGTTTAATTCTAATTTTGATACCATTGCCAAATGTTAGAGTGTCGTCGTGAATGTATATTGTTGTGTGAAGTTTCTTAAGGCTATCGTTGCCAATTATGCCGTCAAAGGATTTCAGAGTGGAAAAATTAGATGGTCTCTTCATGGCTAGTTTTTTGTATTGTGGTATGTTCATGTAGTTGACTGCTTTCGAGTGCATGGTGCGGTCGACATCCACGGGCTCTGGGCGTATTTGTTTGAAACGGTGGTCTGTTATGTTGAAAATTCTGTAAAGGAGATTGGGGGCGTTGATAATGAGGTGGCATAGGGTTTATAAAAGGGTTGTGTGGCCTAGGGATGTATGCTAGTTGAGGATAGAATGGTTGGTTGAAACCAATTGATTTCCTAGGTGGTAATGGTGGTAAATTATGGGTATGTGGTTCACGTATAGCACCTTGGTTGTTGTATTCGTATTGCGTCCTGTAGCCTTGGTTTTCTAGTTTTAAGCATAAATGAAGTGCTTGAGGCAGACCTTCAGGTTCTTTCATTCCTGAAAGTCTAGGAAGGTCGCCTTTTAAACCTCTTATGAATGTGTCTAGGGCTTTATGCCTGTAAGTGTGAACTAACAAACTTTGCAACTCTTGGCTCATTTCCAAACTCGAAAGTTTATTTAGAATAAGCGAGAGATGCGTATAGACATTTTGGTATAATTGTTGGATAATACCATTGCCTTGCACTATTGATGTTAGTTGGCATTCAAGAGTTGTTATGCCCCTTTTATCTGCGTAGTGTAAGGTTAAGCATCTAGATATTGCTTTCCATTCCAATGGGGTGTTGTAAGATTCAAGGGCGATGCCCGCATTGCCAGTTATTTTGTTACGTACAACAGACAGTGTTCCAAAATACCTAGGTTAATTATTATGTGGGCACAATGGATCTTTAAGGTCGAAGTGCATTCCTCTAATATATATCTATCTAAAATACCTAGGTGTTCCCTTTTCGGATTTATACATTTTTAATACCCGATCTACGCTCTTTTTCTAGGAGCTAAATTCTCCTTGGTTTCCATTGAATTCCCTTAAACTTCTGACTATATCTGGTATCTTATCTAGGTCTGATAATTGTCATCTATGTTCTGGGTCCCCCCGAAGGTGGTGAATCGCAGAGTAAATTTTTGTTATAAAGCTGGAGGGTCCCCCCGAAGGTGGGGAATCGCAGCTTTGATTGAATTAGGTTATTGGCTGAACAAGCCTGATGTTATAAGAGTTAGTAAAATTTTTCTTAATTATACTTATAACTTATTCTTAATGTCTAATATTTATATTATGAGTTTTTATTCATGACAAAAATAATGGAAAGGCAAATTTCTCTTTCCTTTTTTCCGAAATATATACATGTATATATGTATATAAGTTAAGGACTGAAGGTCCTGCACAATCAAAAAAATTAAAGGGCCAACTTGCGCTGTCAAATAAAATATTATTTAGATGTCATTTTTTTTTTCTTTTTTGAGAAAATCTCTCTTCCCCTTTTTTTATATATTTTTTTTGTTCTTTTGGCTCGTTTTGCGCATTTTATTGCGTTTTTTTTATTTCTTTTTTATTTTTGCGTTTTTACGCATATTTATTGTAATTTTTGTTTACTTTGTTTTTGCGTTTTTTACGCATATTTATTGCAATTTTATTTACTTTGTTTTTGCGTTTTCTACGCTTATATATTTCTTCGGGCGCTTAATTACGCATGTTTCGCTAATTATGTGTTTTATAGTTTTGCATTGGAATATAGGTATTGACTTGACTATGGAAGGTCCGCGTTGATCCCTTTTAGTCATAAGCGTTTATAATTGCAAATGACCTACTCATGGCACGGATGACTTCACGCAAGTGAGCAGAAGACCATGTTGGGGGAATTGAACCCCTTCGAATCAGTTATCTCACACCAATGAGGATAGTGGAATTGAACCATTATAACTTCATCGACTACAAGCGCATTAACGCCTGTATCCGGACCTCCGGATTCTAATGATCCTAAGCTTCTACTAACCTTCTGACCAATGTTATCTACACATTCTTTATATCTGTTTTGTGGAACTTTTTCCCACTTTGCGTTACTATAGTCGCATTTCTATTTTCAGCAACTGCTTCTTTTTTGTACAGTGCCTTTTGTTTACTTTTTATCTGTTTGTTAACAATAAATAATTCATCGCCACTATTAAAATCACGAGGTGGCGAGCGTTTTGCATTTATCCTCGCATTTCTAGTTTCCTGCTCATGTAACAGCAAGGCCTTAACATTCTCTTGCGTTTGATCCCTAAAGTCCCTTAAGCCTTGGTAGTTTACTCTAGCTGTTCGGTTGAAGAAAAGATCTACCGGTTTCCTTTTGGTTATGGAATGAACCGTATTGTTGTATCTATCTACGACTATTGCTACCTTCTCTTTGGGAGTCATCCTAGGCAAGTCGTTAGATATGCACCGATAAATTTCTATCAGGGTGGAATGTAACCTTTCTACCTGGCCATTGGCTTCACTCCGTTGAGTGGGTGTCTGATAAATCTCAATCCCGAGAGACCTAATGTAGTTAAGAACGAGTGGGGTTAGGAAACCCCTCTCATTGTCCATGACCAATATTTTTGGCACGGAAAAATAATGCAAAACGTCGGTAAGTTTCCTACGTATATAGATAGATGACTTATTTTTGATAGGGAATAATTTGGAAAATTTTGAAAATTTATCTACGCAGCTCAGGTTTTTGCTTCTCAATTTCAAAAATGTCGATGTGGATGATCTCGCATGGGTAGCTGGGAATTGGTGTTGATTGTAAATAAGGCTTGGCCGGATGCCTGTCATATTTATTAAGTTTGCACATCTCGCACTGCCTAACGTAATCCTTAATTTGTTTTGACATTGCAGTAAAATAAAATTTCTCAAGGATTTGCTCCCTATTCTCGCGAGCATTCCTATGTGCACGTTTATGTTCCTTTTCGATTATACTAAAAATTCTGTCGGCTAGTGTCACATCTTCGACGACTCGCTGTGTGATCCTGATCTTATACCTATAGAAATTATTAGCATACACGTCCTGCAATAGTTGAAGAAATTCTTCCGGGATTTTTAAACCATTTATAACATTGGGATTAAGGCATTCTTTAAGGATTGAGATGATGTTTGCCCTGTCAAAATTGGGCAAAGAGATAAAATATCTGCGGTAGCCATGATGTGGTTCTTCATGGCATCGAGATTCCTGACCTACCCTAAATATCACCTGGTTCCTAAAGACGTTTATGGGGGCCTCCACATGTGGTATTAAATCCGAACTATCCTGAACAGCAGAATGCATTGTGGCTTCTGATCCTGCATCCCCATTATCGTTTCCTATTTCACTTTCTGCCGGTTGGGCCACCACAGAATCCGTTAAGGCATTAACTTCGTCCTTAAGACGGGAAAGAGCATCAGCAACCACATTAGTCTTACCCGGTTTATAAATTATCTCACAGTTATATTCCTCGATTCGTGCCTTCCACCTCTTTAATTTTGCATTATAATTACAACAGCTTAAAGAAAACGTTAATGGTTGGTGATCGGTATAAATTCTTATCTTTTTTGCTCCGTACAAGTACGATCTCAAATTATCTAAGGCCCAGACTATAGCCAGCATCTCTTTTTCATTCGTGGCATAATTTTCTTCTGCCTTATTTAGAGATCGAGAAATATATGCAATTGGTTTGTCCGTACCTACATATATCCCCCTGAGATAGGATTGCCCCAATTGCGTAGTTCGACGCGTCGGTGGTTAAATTAAAAGGCTTACCGAAATCAGGAAATACGAGGACATCAGCGGAAGTTAGCATATGTTTTAAGTCATCAAAAGCCCGCAAACCCACACTGTCAAGCTGTATTGTTACCTTGCTCGATGCATTGGCCCTTATTTGTGCATTTTCTCCACGCGTTAAGTTCGTTAATGGCTTAGCTATCTTGGCATAATCGCGAATGAACTTCAACTTTTTTCGGATCGGGACGTACTCCTTCGGGAGTGATGATGTATCCCAAAAATTCAACCGTATCCTGTAAAAAACATGTTTTTTCCAAATTTACTTTAAGATTAGATTCCCTGAATCGAGAGAAAACCATTTCAACATTGTTTAAGTGGTCATTGGAGTCCTTACCGTCGATATACACGTAGCAAATCTTACCGATATATTCTTTCAACACGTCATCGATCATACGCTGAAAAATGGCTGGGCGTTTTTGAGACCAAAAGGCAGCCTCAAAAACTCATATTTCCCGTTCATCGTTGAGAAGGCAGTTTTTGGTATGTCGGATTCTTTCATAGGGATTTGGTGGAATCCCGACGTCAAATCAATGGTTGTTAAGTAACGGGAGTTGCCTAGACTACACAATGTTGCGTTTATATCAGGAATAGGGTAGGTGTCGGAGATCGTTACGGCGTTAAGCCTTTTGTAATCGATCACCATACGGTATTGCTTCTCTCCATTAGGTTTGGGTTTCTTAGGGACCACCCAAATAGGAGAGTTGTATGGACTCTTAGATGGTCGGATAACTCCCTCCTCTAGCAACTCGTTCACTTGTCGGTCAACTTCCTCTCTCATGCAAGAAGGATAGGGATAACTTTTACTATAAATTGGTTCAGGAGTTGATGTTTTGATCTCAGCGCGTACGCAGGTGTCTATTAATTCTTTCCCATTTAGTGGCAGGAAAAGATCGCTAAATTTATCAAGGAGTTTATTTACTCTTTCCTCCGTTTCCAGAGGGAGATTTTTGGACAACGTATAATTCACTTGGGTGGATACACGAGCCTTTAATGGAATTTTGAATTGGTTTACTGTTAAAATATTCGTTTTCCTATCAACTATAGCGCCTATATCCCTAAGTGTGTCGTCCCCTATGATTCCGTAAAATGACGACAATCCCGGAAGCACAAAGAAGGTTATGTCGGAGTTGACACCTATGTCCTTGAAAAGTTTTGAACTAATTTTCTCTACTATGGGGATATTCCCGCCCGCCGATTTCACAGAAAAGGGTTTGTCGACTGCGACGGTTTGTTTGGCGACTGCTTGTTTGATGAAATTCTTGTTGGCACCTGTGTCCACAAGGAAATCTAACGTGCGGCCGCCAGGGAGAACGTACTCTAAGTATGGTACGCTAGATGGCCGTCGGATAGAAAATTCTCCTCCTCGACGCAGCCGGCCATCTCGTCACTATTAGCTTTTGTCTCTATATTGAAGAGCTTCTGTTGCTTGCGGGGAAAATTTTCGGATTTTGCAAACCGCTTAAATGGATTCGGGCGATGCATATAGTTTACCTTGCGTGAACGTACTGACTGATCTACGACCATTTTTTCAACAGCCGGTTGGGGTGTCAATGGAGTATCCCGTTTCGGGGCAAACCGATAGTCCCGTCTTTCAGAAGGGAATCTGCGATCCTGAGGATGCTGGGTTGGTTTTGGTGGAATTGGAGGTACTCTGCTACCATTAAAGCCGTACATACGATCAGGAATTGTGTTCGTTGGTATAACCACACGATTATTAGGCCGTGCCGTATGCAATGTAAAATTGCGGAAATTTGTATTTTGGATTTCGAGGCATGCTGAATATGCTTCTGGCAGTGTTTTTGGTCGCTGAATCAGGAGCATCTTGCTTAGCTCCCCGTTCAACCCACGGATGAACACGTCTAGGGCACGGTTCCTATAAGTACATATCTATTAACACCTTGACTGTCTCTTCGGAGTAAGCCTCTGTCTTAAGCTTATTAATAATAAGCGAAAATTGGTGATTTACGGCGGCATAAAATTCGTCCAACCGTGAATCCTTTTGAGAAAGCTGGTGGAGTTGGTACTCCAATCTTCTTATATCACGCTTATCAGCGTAATGGAGAGATAGATACTCCTTAATGGCACTCCAGTTAGAATCAAAAATGTTGTACGAGATGAGGGCAGCATCGGCGGCTCCTCGCTCCTTTTGCCGTATGTGCTGCAGTATTGCACGGTATATCGGCTTATCACTTACTATCTTAAAATCAGCTAATATACTCTCCACAGAATGTATCCAGGACACGTATTGTACCGGGCTGCCGTCAGATGGCCGCAGCTCCTTAACAGAGTCGGGTAGTCGCGAGATGTCCTTCAAGTCGGCCTCTGTCGTTGGGCTTCGTGGTTCCAATGCAACTTCTTGTGTTGATTCTCTTGCTTCTCCACCAACGGTGAGCTGTGACCTGAGGCTGTTCCAGTCAGGTTCGTAACGGTCGATTGAAGCGAATCCATGGCTGATCTAGTCAGCATTTGTCTATGAAAGAAAAGAGGGTAAAAAAATGTACAGGATACTTACAAGATCCAAAGGATCATTTGCAGTGAATTGTTGGCTCACAGGTATCCCTGTTTTTTAGCTTTTAACGACCTTCACTTCCTTCTCACTTCACACAATTGCTTCTATTGTTTTTATTATCTTTTAGCTTTCACTTGTTTTTAACAATTGCTTGTATTGCTTTTATTATCTTTTAGCTTTCACTTGTTTTTAACAATTGCTTGTATTGCTTTTATTATCTTTTAGCTTTCACTTGTTTTTCACTTTTAGTTTTCACCTGTTTTTCACTTATTATTGTATTATTTTTATTATTACACTTCACTACTGGTCCCTGCTCGGGCGCCAGTTAAGGACTGAAGGTCCTGCACAATCAAAAAAATTAAAGGACCAACTTGCCCTGTCAAATAAAAGATTATTTAGTTGTCAGTTATTACAGTTACTCTTTATTAGAATCTAATTCACAATTTGGTTAGTTAACGTATGCTAATCACCAGACCTACTGCGCAACTGCCCTCAAATCTGCGCTGCTCCCTTTTATAGAGTACCGTGCTGCTGTCCTAAAGCCTGAAGTCGTATGCGAAGTTTAGGTGCGTTGGCTTCCCACGGTTGACATGCACCAATAGCATGTCCAAGTATTTCACAATCGCGTGAAACATATTTTGCTGACCATGCTGCCTGGATCGGTTCCTATTGCATAAGCATTAGTACGTGGTACTAATTATGCCCTTGGTTTCCCACAGGTGAATATGGTGAAATGCGGTCGGCCTTGAGTTAGGGTGTTAGGTTGCGATTGACTGCAATTATGCTGATGTAGCGGCACGTGTATTGCTATAATGTGAAAACGCAACTTGTTGGGTGCCGCAGCGTGTTAACTTATATATATATTTATTTTTTAATTTGTTTTTTATTTCTCTTCTTTGACTTTAAACTTTTTTACTTAAATTTTAATTTTACTTAATTTACTATGCTTACGGCTATCCTTGTGGCGACGAGGAGTGGTCCTTTTTGGCTTGTTGCTGACTTGGGTTCCCTCGGTGCGCACGTGTCAAGGGTGCGTTACTTTCCTATAGGATTCCAACGCTGGGTGTTTGTTAGGTTCAGGACTTGTGACACTGATAGTTATGTTGACACTGGCACGGCAGCTGCGTTGCAGGCGACTGTCCAAACACTATGACACTTTTAACAGACCCGGCTGTTGTACAGGCGATTGTCTGTTATTATGTGACGACGCGGTATCACTATATAACTTTTTCAGGACACGGTGGCACGGCAGCTGCTATGCAGGCGACTGGCCAAACACAACGCTTCGAAACTTGTTTTCCGACGCGAATCTAATCTGGTCCCTGCTCGGGCGACAGTTAAATTATTATTTTATTATTTTAATTTTTTAAAAACAAGTGGACTCGGGTATACTGTTCAGTTTATTATGACCGTTTAATCTTACTAATCAATTAAAAGTAATTTACAATAATATTCTTAAGTCTAAAGAAACCTATTTCTGCACACAAGTCACGTTGCACTTGCAGGTGCAATAATTGTTGAATTGCCGAATTACGATATTTGAATTTGTTGATCAAAGCTCATCAAATAATTGCCGAATTGCGATATTAAAGTTCCTTGCTCGAAGCGCTCCAAATTTATTGATGTGATGTCGTCACTTTTGGTGTCAGCAGTTTATGCTGATGCGCGTGTAAAGTTGAGTAATTGTTAAAGCCAATTTGTTTTTGTCGATTGGCATAGCTTGTATTAGCTGTCGTGTTAACTCTTCCCCCTTTAAGCATGATCGTCCTCGATCATCAATAGAATGGTAGGTCGTTGAAGTTGACGTAAGTTGGCTTGTTAGCTATGTCGTGACCTCTTTCTCAACATATTCTATTTTTATTGATCTGCGCTTATAAAGTGCAATGCATATGCATGAAAAAGCTACCATATCTGTTGTTGTTAAAGTCCCAATAGAAAGTGTTGTAATTTTCAGGAAATCGATGTCTATCTAGTATTGCTAATATGTAATTCGTTCAGCACTTCTAACGATAATAGCTCAAGGTGGTTCCTTTCGTCCGGGGAGTTGTAAGACTGGGGGAATGGCTTCGAACGGTATTGAATCAAAATTTCGGTAGGTTTGGTTTTTGATTGCCAGAGTTGCATTGTAGAATTTGATAACGTATGTCCCATTTCTCATCTGAGGTGTTTCGTTGACATCTATTATCCCATTAAAATTGTTTAAAAGTATTATACCTGATTGTATTTCTTCGATTGTAGGAATAGCGTGACTCGTGATTGTGGTGCAGGTGGAATTTAAACTGTTTATTATTCTAGGTAAACATAAATCTTCACTTAAATCTACTAAACATTTTTTTTTCACAAATTGATACAATATTATATTTTTCACATGGTTTCTTAATCCCATAGATTGAATTTTTACCTTTAACAATATTTTTTATATTTAATATTCATAACAATTTTGTTTGGCTTCTTAATTGGCCTTATTATTATTCTTTTAAATATCTCGCTATTTGTAAGCGGTATTTTTATCATATAAATTATTGACATTTCTTTACTTAGTACATTTATTTTTGAAAATTCTAACGTTTTTGCCCATGGAATGATATATTTTATATTAATTAGTTCTTCTTTTATTAATCTAATCTTACTCTGTAACTCAATTATAATTTCGTTTATAACATTATCATCTTTTCTTATTGAATTTGAAATTAGATTCATTACATTTGTTATGTTGTTAATTCTGTTAGTAAAAAGTTCGTTTATTATTACTTGTTTATTATTATTTTGGTTTAGGTTTATAAGATTGTTATTAATGATTTCGAGGCCGTCATGGTCTGGTGATCCTGCCAGACATTTCCATGCGGTGCCTAGTATGTTTATTGATTCGGGACGCTTTAGTGGGTTTTATGGTGTCGAGGATTTCGAGAGTTTGATTTATTTCATGTTTAAGAATTGGATAAAGGAAAGTGTCCTTGGGGATTTTGTCCGCTATATGGTCATGTATCTCTGTTAAAAGTTGTTCGTACTTGTTGAAGTCAATTATATGGATTAGTCTAAACGTCCCGTCCTGAATTTTAGCTAGTCCGTTATTTATTGTCACAAGGTAAGAGTTTGTATAGTCCAAAATCTCTATGCTCGCGAGACTGGTTGTAATAGTGGTAGTGTATCTAACGGTGCCCATTTTCCTAGTCCTTAGTCCTTTGTGAATTATTCTTCCTGATGCTGTTTTAACTGTTGTTCTCATATTTTCGGGAACTGTTTCTTTTTTATATTTCGGAGCCAGTTTTGATCCTAATCAGTTATTTATTTTTACATAAATTATTTCTCCTGGGCTATAGTCCTTATTTTCTGATCTATTTTTATTGTGGTATGAAAGATCTCTTTCTTGTGTTTTCGAAGGCAGAGTAATATTTTTTTGTCGTTGTTCTTCTATTTGCTGTGGGTCAGAGTGAATCCTGTTAGAAAAAAATATGTCTACGGGTTTGTTGTTTGTCGTTGAGTGAATTGATGAATTGTATTCGTGAACTGATTTAAATAATTATTCTTTTAATGGCATACCTGTGGAGTTAGCTTTGATGCATCTCATTATTTCGGAGAGTGTGCTATGGAACCTTTCAACTTGTCCATTGCGGGTGCTGCTATAGGGAGGTGTGGTGTAAACATCTACAGACATTTGGTCTTTGAGAAGGGATGATATAGAAGCAGAATTTAGCGATTTCTCATTGTCTATTACCACGAGTTTCGGTATTCCGAAAGCGATCATTAATTCTCTTATTGGATCCTTTATATGTTCTATTGGTCTTCATGAAATAATTTTAACCTGTGCATACTTTGAAAATTTATCTAAAGCTGTGAGGATGAGGTTCTTCTCGGTGGAATAAATGTCAACGTGGACAATTTTTTCCTGGAACCTGTGGAAGGGGGGTCTCTTTGATTTGGGGTTTCGGTGGATGTCTGTCATATTTTTGTTTACGGCAGGTAGAACACTGTTTGACGATTTTTTCGATTTTCGAATGCATACTCGGGAAATAGGATTTCTGTAAAATTTGAGATTTATTCTTTACCGTTTCTATGTGGTCTTTGATGATAATTTGTTCCTGTTCCGTTTCGGATGCGATGTCTTTAAGAAAAGTTTGCGTGTAGCGGATTTTAGTATTACTGAAGTGAAGTGGATATATTTCCTGTATTTGCCCATTAGAGTTTCTGTCGTGTGTAGTCCGTTTATAAGTGCTGGGTCTAAGTTAAGTATCGTTTGAATATGTCGATGATGTCGTGTGTAGAATAGTTTTGTTTTGTGATTATGTGTCTATGGAAAGTAGGGAATGGTATTTGAAATGTGTAGTTGTCCTCGTTGCCGAATAGTAAGAAAACTTGGTTTTTAAAAGCATTGATAGGGGCTTCTGTAGCTGGGATAAGGAGATGAGAAGAGCTTTCGTTACTATGGTCTGTAGTTGAAAGAACATTAATGTCAGTATTTGGAGGTCTTGATAGTGCGTCTGCTACGACGTTCTGGCTTATACTTCATTTCGTAGTTGTACTCCTCGCGGATACACTTCCATCTCTTCATTTTGCCGTTGTGATTTTTGTTGCTCAACGCAAAGGTGAGAGGTTGATGGTCTGTGAAGATTGCAACTTTCACTGATCCGTATAAATAGTTTCTAAGTGAGGTAAGAGCCCAAATGATAGTCAGCATTTCTTTTTCGTTTGCGGCATAGCTCTCTTCGGTTTTGTTTAATGATCGGGATATAAAGGTGATAGGTTTACCTGCTTGCTCGAGGACGGCTCCTAGAGCATAGTTGGATGCGTCGGTGGTAAGATGAAATTCTTGTGTTAAATTTGGATATGATAGTATAACTCTTTTTGATATTAGGGAGGATTTAATTTTGTTGAAGGATTCAAAAGCGTATTTATCAAACACTATCGGCTTTTTCCTGGAGGCATTTTTGGACACGCGTCCATCTTCCCCTCTCAAAAGCGAGGTCAGAGGTTTCGCTAACTTTGCGTAATCTCTGATGAAGCGTCGATAATAGCCTGATAGGCCAAAGAAAGACCTCAAGTCTTTCCGTGTTTTTGGGCACGGAAATTCCTGGATTGCCTTTACTTTGGTGGGATTGGTTTTTATGCCTGTGGGTGATATAATGAAGCCTAGAAATTCAACCCCTTTGCGGAAGAATTCGCACTTGTCCAATTGGACCTTCATGTTCGCATTTTCTAGCGTGTGGAATATTGTTTCGACATTTTGAAGGTGACTGCTCATCCTTGCCAAATACTATTATATCATATATGTAGACGTAACATATTTTGCCTATGTGCTCCTTCAGTATGTCATCTAGCGCCCGTTGGAAAATAGCTGGTGCGTTCTTAAGTCCGAATGGAAGTCGAGTGAACTCATATTTGCCGTTATTAATCGAAAAAGCTGTCTTCTCAATGTCGTATTCCTTCAAAGGAATCTGGTGCAAGCCACTCTTTAAATCAAGAACAGAAAAATATTTGTTGTCTCCAAGTTGTTAAATTACTTCATTAATTTCTGGGATGGGGTATGTGCCTGCTATTGTCAATGTATTCAATTTCCTGTAATCAATTACAAGCCTATATTTCTTTTGTCCTGACTTGAAAGGCGAACGGGATAGTCTGATAATTCCGTTATTTAGTAAATCTTCTATTTCTTTTGTTACAAAATACCTCATTGCTAGTGGATAGGGATAATATTTTGTACATACCGGTGTGTCCGAAGATGTCCTGATTTCTCCTAGTACGGTCGTTGTATAAGTAAGTCTTTCGTCTGGCTCTACGAATAAATGAGGGTATTTGTTTGTGAGATTATTTATGTGTTGTTTCTGTGTTATTGTCATGTGGTCCGTCCTAATGTCAATTTTGTTGACCGATAGGGAAAGTTGTTGTTTAATTCTAATTTTGATACCATTGCCAAATGTTAGAGTGTCGTCGTGAATGTATATTGTTGTGTGAAGTTTCTTAAGGCTATCGTTGCCAATTATGCCGTCAAAGGATTTCAGAGTGGAAAAATTAGATGGTCTCTTCATGGCTAGTTTTTTGTATTGTGGTATGTTCATGTAGTTGACTGCTTTCGAGTGCATGGTGCGGTCGACATCCACGGGCTCTGGGCGTATTTGTTTGAAACGGTGGTCTGTTATGTTGAAAATTCTGTAAAGGAGATTGGGGGCGTTGATAATGAGGTGGCATAGGGTTTCTAAAAGGGTTGTGTGGCCTAGGGATGTATGCTAGTTGAGGATAGAATGGTTGGTTGAAACCAATTGATTTCCTAGGTGGTAATGGTGGTAAATTATGGGTATGTGGTTTACGTATAGCACCTTGGTTGTTGTATGCGTATTGCGTCCTGTAGCCTTGGTTTTCTAGTTTTAAGCATAAATGAAGTGCTTGAGGCAGACCTTCAGGTTCTTTCATTCCTGAAAGTCTAGGAAGGTCGCCTTTTAATCCTCTTATGAATGTGTCTAGGGCTTTATGCCTGTAAGTGTGAACTAACAAACTTTGCAACTCTTGGCTCATTTCCAAACTCGAAAGTTTATTTAGAATAAGCGAGAGATGCGTATAGACATTTTGGTAAAATTGTTGGATAATACCATTGCCTTGCACTATTGATGTTAGTTAGCATTCAAGAGTTGGTATGCCCCTTTTATCTGCGTAGTGTAAGGTTAAGCATCTAGATATTGCTTTCCATTCCAATGGGGTGTTGTAAGATTCAAGGGCGATGCCCGCATTGCCAGTTATTTTGTTACGTACAACAGACAGTGTTCCAAAATACCTAGGTGTTCCCTTTTCGGATTTATACATTTTTAATACCCGATCTACGCTCTTTTTCTAGGAGCTAAATTCTCCTTGGTTTCCATTGAATTCCCTTAAACTTCTGACTATATCTGGTATCTTATCTAGGTCTGATAATTGTCCTCTATGTTCTGGGTCTCCCCGAAGGTGGTGAATCGCAGAGTAAATTTTTGTTATAAAGCTGGAGGGTCCCTCCGAAGGTGGGGAATCGCAGCTTTGATTGAATTAGGTTATTGGCTGAACAAGCCTGATGATATAAGAGTTAGTAAAATTTTTCTTAATTATACTTATAACTTATTCTTAATGTCTAATATTTATATTATGAGTTTTTATTTCCTTTTTTCCGAAATATATATATATATATATATATATTTATTTTTTTAATTTGTTTTTTTATTTCTCTTCTTTGACTTTAAACTTTTTTACTTAAATTTTAATTTTACTTAATTTACTATGCTTACGGCTATCCTTGTGGCCCGAGGAGTGGTCCTTTTTGGCTTGTTGCTGATTTGGGTTCCCTCGGTGCGCACGTATCAAGGGTGCGTTACTTTCCTATAGGATTCCAACGCTGGGTGTTTGTTAGGTTCAGGACTTGTGACACTGATAGTTATGTTGACACTGGCACGGCAGCTGCGTTGCAGGCGACTGTCCAAACACTATGACACTTTTAACAGACCCGGCTGTTGTACAGGCGATTGTCTGTTATTATGTGACGACGCGGTATCACTATATAACTTTTTCAGGACACGGTGGCACGGCAGCTGCTATGCAGGCGACTGGCCAAACACAACGCTTCGACACTTGTTTTCCGACGCGAATCTAATCTGGTCCCTGCTCGGGCGCCAGTTAAATTATTATTTTAATTTTTTAAAAACAAGTGGACTCGGGTATACTGTTCAGTTTATTATGACCGTTTAATCTTACTAATCAATTAAAAGTAATTTACAATAATATTCTTAAGTCTAAAGAAACCTATTTCTGCACACAAGTCACGTTGCACTTGCAGGTGCAATAATTGTTGAATTGCCGAATTGCGATATTTGAATTTGTTGATCAAAGCTCATCAAATAATTGCCGAATTGCGATATAAAGTTCGTTGATCGAAGCGCTCCAAATTTATTGATGTGATGTCGTCACTTTTGGTGTCAGCAGTTTATGCGGATGCGCGTGTAAAGTTGAGTAATTGTTAGAGCCAATTTGTTTTTGTCGGTTGGCATAGCTTTTATTAGCTGTCGTGTTAACTTGTATTCTAATAAGGACTCGCCGTGTCGGTTGGTATTGGTCCTGCCCGACTGCTCGTTGTGCGAATTGCCATCGCAACCAATAGTAACTGACCGCTAAAACTACATTTATGGAGACTGTCGACCTCTAATCGTGTCTGCTCCGCTACAAAGTCCTGCGTAAGATATTCTGTAATGCAAAAGTATTCAATATTGTTCTTAAGCACTATGCAAGTTCTAGGCCTCTTCGACGAGAGACCCCATCTTACTTTATTACTAGGTTCCTTTAGGCCCCTTACTTGTCGTCTGAATACCCATGGTTCCTGGACCAGTACTAAACCCAGATCTTCCGAGGCTAGTTTCTTCGCTATAACGGCCGAAGCTGCTCTGCTGGTAGAGGTTGACCTAGGCTACTGTCATGGAAGGGGTCATTGCTCTTGTGGCTCGTCTATTTCCTGTCAAGCTAGAGCTTGCTCATGTCGTGACCTTCGATTACATCCTGTGTGGGAGGAACCTCCGTACCTTCATGAGTAGAGCTACTGGGAGGAGGGGTGGTGGTTTTGAGGTAGAGCCCTCGTCACCCTGCAACTGCATCGACGCTGACTCCGCTTCGCCCCGAAAACCATTCCTCCTCATTCTGTTGTAGGACTCCTCGTCTACTCCAACAACTAATCGTATTCCGGTGTTTTTTACGCTGCTACTGACAACACGTCAGATAGAGGTATGTGATTCCTTGTTTCGGGCATTTAACAGCCCGATGACGTGCTCAATGGGGGCAGGAATGGTTGTTTTCACCTTCTGGGCGATTACTGGGCGCTTACTGGAGGCGGATGTCTCACTTGTTGGCTCATGCCTAGTCTTGTCCGTGGTTATATGCCCTTTCGCTGCTTCCCTGCTTGTTGAGGGCCTGTCGGAATCGCCCCTTGTCGCGGTAAGGCCACGGTTACCCCTCGATTCGGCCCGGTGTCGATGAGGCGCCGTTCGGATACAGCCGGTTGTCCTCCTCGCTGCAAACCGTCCAATTGGCACGGTATCGCTAAACACCATGGATTAGGAGATGACAGTTCTTGGTCATCGTGCTCAAGCGGTATCTACCATCCAGCTGTGGGAATCACCCATCTAAGCCCCTTGACCATGTCGAGGTGCCGCCTGCCCCAGCAGGGTTATGATATCGATATGATTTGAAGAAATAATACGCAGAGAAGTTATTCATTGCTCCAGCGAGTGTGTCTAGAGGGTAATTGCTTAGTGCTGCAGATCAGCTTTATACCGATATACGGGATCGATCGCAAGGAGGAAATTCCAATAATAAGGTTATTATTCTTATATTACAAATATAAGTGTACAATTTTGAGCAATACAATTAAATTTTTTAATCATTTTTATAAAAATATGTGTGTATGTATTTTTTTGATGAACTGAAATGAGTGTGATTGAAACTAATGTACATATGTATGTATTTATTATTAATTATTTAATTATTTTATACCTAGAAAATATTCTGTTCGGTTCGTCCCTAAAAATCGGCGTTCGGCCGTTCTCTACAGAAAATAAACGCACGGACGAACATCAAGGTTGACCTCCATAGCAAGCGTGTGTATACGTAGCCAGGCGAGACAAGCTGAGATGCACTTACGTGCCTAAAAACCGAGTAACAGTTTGCCAGTTGTCATTTCACCATGTTTTTGCAAGTAAACTGTTTCCCAGCATTATTTTTTAGCTGGAAAACCGTACTTCTTTCCTGGTGAATATTTGGTAGGGAGTAGTTACGAAATCTGAATATTCCCATTCGTTTCTAAAAAAGAATTATCTTAAAACTGTCGAACGAGAAGGGCTATGAGCACTTCTATAGCAAAAAGCTGGAGGACGGGAAGCAATCATATTCACAAAAAAAAATTTAAAAGGCATGAAGAATTCTGATAGGCAAAACGATCTTATGCGCAGTGCAAATTTCAAATTTTGTTTTATATTTTTAATTGCCCTGAAATCTTCACTACGTGTTACGAAAAATGTCAGGAGCCGTAAAGGGTTCACTGTTTGTTTGGTAAATATTTCAGGCATTGATTGTTGAACTGAGTTTCATGACACTTTTGTACTAAATTTTCAGCCTCTTACCTCAGATACTGTTGGGTTACCAAGCCATTAAAATTGTTAAGTAAACTACACTTGCGGTCAATAAAAACGCGCCACGAAATATAATTGAAAAAAAGATCACATGAGCAATTTGTTTATAAAGTTAGAATATTAGGGACATTTTTATTTGTTTGGCAACATAGTGTAAATTAGTTATCCACAAAATTGTTCTCGAAAATGGTGTTTATCAGGAATAGCCAATTAATTAAAAAAATGATGATATTCATGGTTAATTAAAAGAAACCAATGTGAAGTTAACTTAAAGTGACAATCATTTTCACCACTAACTTTAGAAATATATACTTCACAATAGGCATTCCTAATAACGAGTCGTTCCGCCTTTAGCCTCAATAACTGCCTTAATTCTTGAAGGCATGCAATTCACTAGGATCTCAATTGGTTTTCTTATAACGGGACCATACCAAACCAGTTCTAAAATCTTTATCAATTGACTTTTATTTGTTCTGTTTAGCAACTTTACACCATAAGTGCTCAATATTGTTTAAATCTGGCGAGTTTCCAGGCCAATCCAAGCGTTGAATCCCTAGATCGTTAAATGTATTGGCCAACTAAAAATAAAAAGTCGAGCTGAATAGGATCATATACACCAATATTGTATAGATGTTTTATACAAGATTTGTTTCCAATCAAAACATACCCACTTTGTACGATGGCATGACGCGGAGTTATCTTGGAAGATTATGCGATCCGTATAAGAATAATGCTCTTCAATTGCGGGTACTAAAAAATTGTTAACCAGTGTCGCATACTTTTGTGCATTCATTATTCCATAAACAAGGTGTAGAGGCCCCAAAACATGGTATGAAAAACAGCCCCAAATCATTTGACTTTGAGGAAACTTAACTTTCTTTACTACACAATTATCCTGGAACCTCTCACCATCTGAACGGCGCACGTAAAGAAAATTTTGTGAGCTTAGCAAATTAAATTTGCTTTTGTCAGACCTCATAATCTGTTGCCAATCATTTTGATCCCAATTTTGGTACTTTTTAACCCAAGAAATTCGTGCAGCCTTAATTTTTTGTGTTAATAGTGGCTTTTTGGCAGGGCGTCTTCCATATAAACCCACATCTCTAAGCTGTCGGCGTTTGTTTTCGACACTTAAATCCACTTGGTGAAAATTTTGCATCTCCGCCTTTATAGAAAGTGCACTTTTAAAGCGGCCGCTTAAACTTATCCGCCGCAGTATGTTGTCTATTCACTCAGTTGACTTTCGAGGACGACCTGATTCCTTTTTACGCTCCAACACATCACTATTCTCTTCTTTTATTTTTTTTTTTTGTAAAAGACGAACAATAGTTGAATGGCTACAACTAATTCTAGCTGCTATTTGCCGAGAAGACAACTTTTATTCATCTAATGCCAATATTCGAATTTTTTGGTCACGCGTTAATTGCTTCGGATTATTTAGCATTTTGCACAACTTTTCAAATACACCACCAAAACTACTATAACTGAACAGTGTGCAACCCAATTTCATAAAAAATAATTTATTTCTTAGTGCTAACTAAATCTAGTAGAAGTTTTTTCAAATTTACAGTAATATAGCTGAAGATAATATAGCCAAGTAGTGGTGCGTTTTTATTGACCGCAAGTGCATGGTTTTGTATGTACTCAGACGTCTTGAATAACGTGAAGTTGGTTGCTTACGCAAGAGAACGAATAAAAGTTAAGAAAATTGTATTCCATACTAGGGCTGGTAATTCCAACCGGATTTTTAACTATCCGGAAAATCCGAATTTTCGAATATCCGGATACTTCAACGAAAATTCCAGATATCTGGAGATTATCATAACTTCATATGTATGTATGTATATACATATGTACATATAATCTTCGGATATCCGGATGTTAGAAATTAATGACTTGCAACATAGGGGTAATAAATGAACTGGCAATAAGGAACGCAAAAATATTTCAGTATTAATCTATAAGTCGCTATGCAAAAATCATGCACTTGTTGCCGTATTCTATTCCGTTCACTGACGGTATGCCCGCATATTAATAGTCGTGGAAGACACATAGAAATATTATTTACAAAAAGTGTGTTTGTTGATTATTATTATTGTTCATTAATTCATTAATTTTTTTTTTTGGATATCCGAATACACGAATGTTGTCCGGATCTTCTTAAATCCGGATAATTGTACCAACGAATGTTAACCGGATATCCATACTACCCGGATTTTATCCCTGTCAACGGATATCCGCATAGCATAGTAAGCAAACATCTGATACACCGCAACATAAACTGATCTGAAATAGGCCAATATTGACAACAGTTCAACTGATCATATGTATGTTATAAAGGTTATATGACACCAAAAAAAACCTCTTGAAGCTCTTGATAGAACGCTCATAGATTTGAGAAGAAATTAACACATCCGCGGAGCTGTAGTTTTATTATCTTGCGATTTTCGACAAACTCTGCCTGTTACACCCTGTTCACCTATCGGGGTAAGTTGCCCCTGTTTTATGACAGCACGTACAAATATTGACTGACCCAATAAGCGGAACATCTAAAAGATGAACAGTGTGCAAAAAATTTCGAAAAACTGTTCTTGGATATTGGAGCTAGGATGATGCCGATTGACATCAATAGAAATAATACAACATTGCCACAAAATTTCTTTATAATAAAGTCATCCATTGACGAGCTTGGACAAAAAGTTTATCCAAATATCGTCAGTAATTACCAAAACCATCAGTGACTCAGTGAACGGGATTATAGTTGCAAAAAATATTAGCGTTAACCCAATAAAAATCAGAATTCAAAATAGAATACCAGGAGAAACGGCAAATTACTCGTATAAGTCTATTGGTACTGTTATGAATCAAGTTAAGGCCGTGAATTATTCACCATTCAGGTTAGCGCCAAACGGTTTAACATTAAAAACTGTATCACCAATTATACTTTTACAAAATATCAATTCCCATACAACGGGTACAAGCATGATTCAATAATGAAAGGCTTTGATCCTCACTCTTCACATGACGTCTCCTTTAGCTAAAACAGTGTTACTTCTTTAAAATTTATGTATGAATTTTATCAAATATTTTTAAATAGTAAAAAAAAAAGTTATAATTCGCTGATTTTTCCTGAAAACTGACAATTTGAGTGTTTTATAAAAATGTAAATATTTTATTTAAATCGTGATTGGTATACTGAGTGACCGTTTCCCTGCATATTAGCCCGGTAAGACACGTTAGTTTATTTTTATCTCCACCCGTGTGCGAGCGTGAATTAGCAAGACCTTTGCTGTCCCCATCTTTTTATAGGATTTCTTTCCAAAGCCCACAGCTCGTTGTGATCGTATCCATACTCTTTTTCATTCCACCCCTGTGCCATCTCTTCCTTGCCAAAGGGAGTGGGCATTCCGAATTTTGAAAATTTAGATTAGTATTTAAAAAAATCAAATATTTTAAATAAAAGTTAATATATATCATTAACTACGACCTTAGAGTGGGTATGCAATTAGAATAGATGATAGGCATTTCTGCCCAAATGAAATATTAGTTTTTTCTTAGTAGGTTCCTAATAACTTGTGTTCCCGAACTTTAATGTCGTCGTTTTGGAGTGGTTTTTGTCCAATTCTATCACCTACCCTGTAAATTGTTGAAAAGTAATCCTGTGATCACATAGTTATTTATTTTTATGTACTTTTTGTTTCATACATTTTTCTGTACATAATATAATATAAAAAACTTTACTTTGCTTGAAACCATCAATAACCTTGATTTGTAATCATGTGGAAGGCTGAAGGCTCCATTTACGCCGTTTTGACTTACGTCGCGATTTTTTGGAATCGACCGAAACGTAAATTAAACGTTTTAGAGAAGTCTCAACAATTGGGACGGGGGGATTTTGTGTGAGTTTTGGTGAATGAATTAATATAGCTTAGCTCACAATATTACATGGAGTGCAAAAGAATTTGTGTTGCTTGTTTTTTATAAGAATAAAGATCTATATCATATAATTTTTTAACTGTGAACTACAAAAATTTGATTGTGCCAACAATTTCATATATTTACCGTTAAATATATTATTTTATTTACTTATAATAATGATAATTTTTAATTAAAATCAATGTTTGCATAACGAAAGAGTTTCCAATCAGAAGAATGCATCAAATATTTCGTAGACTACGAAACATATTTGGATTTTATGCAACTTAAATTCTACAACTAGTTACTTATTTATTTTACCCCTTTTCTACTTCCTTCGCAAATGCAACATTTTGTGTTGGAGAGCTAGAAATTAGCTGTCATTATGTATCAAACCTTTAGTAATTGAATCATGGCGTACAAGGCTTTCTGTTAAAAAAATATGAAACCCCTTATCGAAGCTAAAATTATTAATGGAAAATGTAAAGGAGTTTATGTCAATTTGTGTTACAACAGCAAGAGGCAGGCCGCAAATTGTAGGAGAAATTCGGCCAAAAATCAAGCTATGTATGGTGTATAGCTACAAGGCATTCAGTCTTTCTTTGGCAATAGGCTATGTTACATGAATAACAAAAAAATATTTATTATGTTAAATCTAATAGTACATTAGAAAACTAATGATTTTTTACTATTGCATCTTCAACTACGCTAAATTATGTTAAGGATATTGTTATCTTCAATAAAATTGTAGATATGCTTAGTGTTGTCGTGGCTAGGTGTCGATAGTGCTTCCAATATGGTGATTTCAATCTGCGTAGTGTTAGGGCATGGAAATATCAGACGCTTAACTGTATTTGGGCCATTGCATAGAGGGCAGCAAGATGGGCTGGTCCTCGTTATTATTATATTATTATGCCTTATAACTGCGTGTTAAAATGCTCCCTGCCGATATGACCTCCCATCTAAAAAGGGGCAATTTCAGGTTGGACTTGCATTTGCAATGATAATTAATAAGGGCAACGTTGTTCAACGTTTTACCTTTCAGAATACGTCTAATTAGCAATTTTCCAAAATTCTTAATAAATGTAAAACCATTTCTTTTAGATCAATCAAATCATAGTATTGAGATTTTGCTGAACTCTATTACTTAATAAATCCTAAATCCAAAATTGTTCTTTCTTTACGCTTACAAAGGGGCTTTCAATAGGGACGCTACAAAAGTAGACCGATAGTGACAGCAAACGACGCCATATTTTTTCTTTAGACATTTCTCTTCAGTAAGGTTTGCCGTTTCATCATGGAAAAGATATACGATCCAACAAGGAGTCGAAATTATTAAAATTTACTTCCGAAATTCGGAGTCAATGGCCTGAACTTTAAGAGCGTCGTCATTTCTGGCTGAATGGCTTCGTCAATAAGCAAAATATGCGTTATTGGACAGGCAGCAATCCACACGTACTCCATGAGTTAACATTGCATCCCGAAAAAGTTACGGTTTGTTGCAGTTTATGGGCGGGCGGCGTCATCGGGCCGTACTTCTTCCGTGATGATCAAGACCGGCACGTTACTGTGAATGGGAATCGCTACCGCTCAATGATAACCGAATATTTTTGGCCCGAATTAGATGATATGGACTTGGACAATATGTGCCACACAGCGAATGTCACAATCGATTTATTGAAAACCAAGTTTGCTGAACGTGTTATCTCACGAAATGGCCCAGCCAATTAGCCGCCTCGGTCGTGCGATTTGACGCCGTTAGACTATTTCCTGTGGGGCTACGTCAAGTCTATGGTCTATGCCAACAAGCCAGTGGCGATTGATGAATTTCGTACGAATATCGAACGCGAAATTGCAGCAGTAGCGGCCGATTTATGCTTGAAAACCGTCGAAAATTGGGTTCGGCGTCTGGACTTCAGCAAACGTGCCCGTGGGGTCCATGCAAAAGAAATCGAATTCCATACACAATGGTATCGAATGTACTTTCACAGGGATAAAGAATTTAATTCATATCCCAAACCGTTTTTGTTTTATTTAAAAAAACTTTTGTGCGTTCCTATTGCAAGACCCGATAAGTATCGTTTACTTATTTTGTATATATCTGTGGAAGACCACACAATCCTTTAATTCTATTCAGAGATGACATATACCACTACACAACAAATTTCAATCTCAAAAATTATTCTGGGTTGCGGCATATCTTTTCTAGTTAATTTGTGGTCGCTGATAACGAATATCATCATTAAAAAACTGTGGTTTTAACTTTGTGGGCGTGGCATTAAAAAATTTAAAAAAACTAGCCTTTTTCTGTAGAGGAGACTTCAATGCTGAAAACTGTATACTCAGTTATGAAGGTTCCATTTAAATCTTCGAGATACAGCACACGAAAGTCGAAAAATGATCGAAAATGGCTATTTTTACAGGCAACTCGAAGGAATGTATGAACTCAACTGGGTAGTCCTTGTCGATTTGACAACATCCACCCATTCGCTCACTTAATAGTAGCAATTTGCTTTTACTTTACACAAACAACAGCTAATAAAAGCTTTCAATCGGTCCGTGCCTTTCCTGCTTCTTCTGCGCTTCTCCCCCTTCTTTTTTAAATTTTTTTCTATCATTTCTATCATTCTTGGTAGTTGACAAAATTCTCGTCTTTCGTGAGACTATCAACAGATTTGTATGCTACTGGCCTTCAATATATTCTGCCCTGAATGATGCTGTTAATAGAATTAACATCAAGGTTTTTAACAGTCAACAATACTCGTTCATATAACCATGTTTAGTCTCTGAAATGTATCTCAATATTGCGAAATACTCGGTATAAATAATGCGCGAGGCACCAGCTCTTATACGCCAACTACCGCGGGTTCAGTCTGCTCAGCATAGCTTTGCACCTGACACTTCTACCATCGACCACATATTCTTTTTGGCGACTTCAAATCCGCTGTCGATAACACGAGAAGAAGCAACAACGCCAGCTCCGTCACAATCAGAAGGGACCTCTGTACGTTGGAAGGACCAATTGGAAGACAACGGGTGTTTTTCCAGTTCCGCCGGGTGCGTCACTGAAATAAATTCCACCAGTTGATTTCTAATTGCTTCTAAAATGGTGGTACACACAGTCGTTTGCTCCAATTGCTATAGTGGCAACTCTGCTTTGAGATATGTTTCCACATCTCGAGGATTATAACTATTCTCACGCGGTGGTCATAACCAACATTTCCTGTTTGAATAGGTGTCATCATACACATACCAATTTGTCCCATTTGCTTGTAAATTTAAGGGAATAATTTGTTCCCCTGAAGTTGGCGATAGGGCGGAATATTTCACACTGCTTCGTTTTCCTCTCGCTTCTGGTATTCGCAGCGTTCAAATTCGTTTCTTCCTTAAGAGCATCAGGATCTATATGTGCAGAGGAAATCTAAGGCTGGTGAAATCATTTGTTGTCAGAGTTCGACTCTCGGCGGACCTCCTCCGTTGATTCGCCGGTGCGAACTCGCAACAATTTGTAACAAATGAAATAAAAAAAACGAAAAAAACGCGTTAGTAAGAGGACCAACTTTATTTCAATATTTGATGGTTAAGTAGATAATGAATTCCCTACATAGATATGTAAAATACTAGTACGGACGATGATGACTAGTTCGAGTAAAGACTTTAAAAATCAATTTTAAGATTAAATTAACAACGGACTTTTGGGCCCGTTCTTTCAGCTGTATACATCCTTATATAAAATTAAAATATCCTAAGGGAAACATCGGTTGTCTTTCCGAAGTTTGTATCTTTGCAGCAAATAACGGTGTTGAAAGGCAGCCACCGTTTCCCAATCGTTGAAGGCTTTCGAACTTAAAAAATATTATAATCTCTTTTTATATTTATAGGTGTTTATTGTAATATGTGAAGCAGTAATATACATATATGTACATACATACAAATATCTACGTAAATGAAGCTCAAAACTTTGCATGTGCTATATATTTTTTTTTATTTATCTCTATTCTTCAATATAGCTTGCTATTTGATCGCATACGCAGTGAAAGGAATCAACCGAGTTCTAGCAGTTCAGACCATCAAGGCAGACCATCGGTTAATTCAAGTGGTGTACTGTCGGCAAATAACGGCTTGTCTGCTCAAATATCTACAGTTAGCGTCGATCGCGAAGCATTTAGTCGTTGGAGGGACCGACAATATTATGGACCGCGACGTTGGTTGAACAAGGAAGATTATGTTTGGGATAACGGAGGTTCGTATATATTTTCATATTACATACATACATACATACGCTTCCTGCGAAAAGTAGCAGATTCCATTATTCGCGTCACAAACTAGTACATTTCGTTTTTTGAATTTAAAAAACCGTTTGTTAAAATGTATGACTACTTTCACTTAGAAGAAGAATGCATTATTTAAATCTGAAAAGTCTTGAAAGTTTTCGCGGCTTAACGAACTTAAATGTGCTACTCTTCTACGCTAAAAGTTGAAATGTTCTTCTCTTCGGCGCAAATAGTGAAGCGTCGCTACTCTTCGCAGATACATATATGTACGAGTATACATACTTGCCTTTATCCAAAGTTTCATCAATTGCTTGGTTTCCCTCAATAATACGATTCACTGAGACCTTCGAAATATAAGGAATTGTTTATGGACCTCAACTTTCGGTCGAAATAATATCAGAAAAAAAAAGGAAAAACAGGTGGGGAACTCAATTTGCAGAAAATCGACACCAAATCGCAAAAATGTCATAAGCACAAATTTTCCCCCAATGAATTTTTTTGAGGTATCGTTCTAAAACCTGTAGCATGTTAGCTGCCAAAATATTTATAATCCTAATAGTAGCTATAGAGATATACAAGCTTATATTTGATAGTAAATCTGGAACTCCATGACATGCGTATACGCAGGCGTGCGTTCTTGTGTTCTTATGAGGAAAACTACATGTCTACGCTCGCTAACGCAAATAACGAACATTAATCCGAACACGAATTCACAGAGTTGTATTTTCTTAACTTCCGTACCTTAGCTTGCGTGGGCAATCTTCACTTTCTTAACATCCGATATTTTAGTATAAAAAAATATTACTAGAAAGTGTATGCCGCTTTGTAAGTATTTTAATTGGAAATATTTTCGAATTAATTATCCACAAATTAATAAATCAAGTGCGTTTACTAACAAATTAATACAGCAAAAGGGAAATTAACTACCCCCAGTATAAGAAAGCAAGCACGGGCTGATATAAATGCTAGGTGAGGACATATTTTTATTTATTTATGTATATATGTACATATGTATTTGTTTAGTGTATCTTTTTGTATAATCTGAATGGCAGTCTAGATTTCCAATGCCTGCGAGACCAGTTGATGCGGGAGAAAAAGAAAATATGCCTCTGGGCTTAACTATTCCAACAACATAAGATCTAACACATGTCCTCCTGAAGAGTACAGCATAGTGGAGTCTGAAGGAGGATGTGTTATGCCGATTTCATTATACTGCAGCCCAAAGAATGTGATACATCGCTGCTGAGGCTTTCATGATGGCTCCTAGAGTCCATTGTTACTAATTCGGCGCCAGAAATTACCGATGACTAGAGGTCAAGCGGCGTTTCTAGTAGGCGAAAATACGACACTCAACATGTCAGCGAGCACCTAATTTCATTGCACAGGGAGTGGGCAAACGTTTTGAAAACAATAAGAGGGCTTCAATAATATTTATTTTTTATCATCTATTTCAAAAAGTGGAAATTTCGCAAATGCGGAACAACGAATTTAATTAGTTTTATATACAATTTCTTAATTGCGTGAATTTAAAACAGCTTATTTTATTAAGATATTGGCCTTTTATGTATTATTAGTTTTGGTTTTAATTTACCTAAAATAAAATGTGGTTTATTAAAATGTGATGTTTTTTCCTTCCATTACCTTTTTGTTTATTTTTAAAGAAAAAAAGAGACTGAAATTGTACTAAACGACTTTTTTATTTTCATTTTTATTTTATTCTTATTAACATGATTTATATTTTATTTACGAATACGTATTGTTTTAAAGTGTCACATGCTTGGAATGGAGATCGAGCTGCATTGTTCGGACATAATCGAGAACATTTCACAACGTGTTGACTTCACTCATAAATTCCTTCAACTAATTGTCCATTTCTTTCATCAACGAAGCCTGATGTGTAATATGAACCATAGGGCATCTTTATGATATGAGGTCATCTTTAAGTTATGAAATACAAGCGTAGCATTACCAAGTTTCTCGGCAATCTCTGGTGGTGAAATATTCCTGCATCCTCAACAAAATTATAGGGAAGTTTTTTTCGAAATGTATGTTTATTATATTGATAAGTCCTACTCTTATTTAGCAAGTATTTAGCGCCTGTACACCTATAATATTTTTGGACGGATAATTCAGCTTATAAAACAATATCCATTCTCCGTGGCACCTCGACATATTATCAATTACATTCTCATTCGTTACTTCGACGTCTCGATGCACGTTCAACAACGCTAACCCATACATATGCCATTCTATTCTTTTCTGCTTTGTACTTTTGGTTCCCGCAGCATTGAACATGCAAAGTGTAAACGTATTTCTTGAGCGGGAAGATGGAAAGCTCAATAACAAAGAAAACTGCAATACATGGCTCAGTTCCAAGTTGCATGCATTGTTGCGATACCGATACCGAATTTATACAATATCAACAATGCAACCATACTGCTTTGTTTCAATTTGCTTTGTATCAACTTGACAATTGTGACAATTGTTTTCAAAACAACCAACAGCTATGGCGGCAAATGTGAATATAAATTTATTTATTAACAACACTTCCTCTTCGGCCATTATCACAAATTTGAGCATCACAAAAAATAGAGATGCGCCCTATGCTCAATGTATGCGCATCTAATACGCATAAAAATTTATCGGTACTCGATACTTTGCATATCGTAAGCAGTTTGATTTTAAGGAATTCTATACTTCGTACTAATGCAAAGCAACATGCAACTTGGAACTCAGCCCATGTTTTAATAGCAGATACAACTTAAAAAATGAATAATAGTTTAAAAAACTAAAAAAAAAAAGAAACACACTTAGTGGTAGATAGAACGAAAAATCAGAAAATAATGTTCGATACTGTAAAATAATTAACAGAAAAAAATCTATATCATATTTTAAAATCGTGGGGTGTTTCAAATTAATTGTTAATAAAAATAAAATAGTTTAATAATAATAATAATAATAATAAAATAGTTTAATAATAATAATAATAATAATAAAATAGTTTAATAATAATAATAATAATAATAAAATAGTTTAATAATAATAATAATAATAATAAAATAGTTTAATAATAATAATAATAATAATAAAATAGTTTAATAATAATAATAATAATAATAAAATAGTTTAATAATAATAATAATAATAATAAAATAGTTTAATAATAATAATAATAATAATAAAATAGTTTAATAATAATAATAATAATAATAATAATAATAATAATAATAATAATAATAATAATAATAATAATAATAATAATAATAATAATAATAATAATAATAATAATAATAATAATAATAATAATAATAATAATAATAATAATAATAATAATAATAATAATAATAATAATAATAATAATAATAATAATAATAATAATAATAATAATAATAATAATAATAATAATAATAATAATAATAATAATAATAATAATAATAATAATAATAATAATAATAATAATAATAATAATAATAATAATAATAATAATAATAATAATAATAATAATAATAATAATAATAATAATAATAATAATAATAATAATAATAATAATAATAATAATAATAATAATAATAATAATAATAATAATAATAATAATAATAATAATAATAATAATAATAATAATAATAATAATAATAATAATAATAATAATAATAATAATAATAATAATAATAATAATAATAATAATAATAATAATAATAATAATAATAATAATAATAATAATAATAATAATAATAATAATAATAATAATAATAATAATAATAATAATAATAATAATAATAATAATAATAATAATAATAATAATAATAATAATAATAATAATAATAATAATAATAATAATAATAATAATAATAATAATAATAATAATAATAATAATAATAATAATAATAATAATAATAATAATAATAATAATAATAATAATAATAATAATAATAATAATAATAATAATAATAATAATAATAATAATAATAATAATAATAATAATAATAATAATAATAATAATAATAATAATAATAATAATAATAATAATAATAATAATAATAATAATAATAATAATAATAATAATAATAATAATAATAATAATAATAATAATAATAATAATAATAATAATAATAATAATAATAATAATAATAATAATAATAATAATAATAATAATAATAATAATAATAATAATAATAATAATAATAATAATAATAATAATAATAATAATAATAATAATAATAATAATAATAATAATAATAATAATAATAATAATAATAATAATAATAATAATAATAATAATAATAATAATAATAATAATAATAATAATAATAATAATAATAATAATAATAATAATAATAATAATAATAATAATAATAATAATAATAATAATAATAATAATAATAATAATAATAATAATAATAATAATAATAATAATAATAATAATAATAATAATAATAATAATAATAATAATAATAATAATAATAATAATAATAATAATAATAATAATAATAATAATAATAATAATAATAATAATAATAATAATAATAATAATAATAATAATAATAATAATAATAATAATAATAATAATAATAATAATAATAATAATAATAATAATAATAATAATAATAATAATAATAATAATAATAATAATAATAATAATAATAATAATAATAATAATAATAATAATAATAATAATAATAATAATAATAATAATAATAATAATAATAATAATAATAATAATAATAATAATAATAATAATAATAATAATAATAATAATAATAATAATAATAATAATAATAATAATAATAATAATAATAATAATAATAATAATAATAATAATAATAATAATAATAATAATAATAATAATAATAATAATAATAATAATAATAATAATAATAATAATAATAATAATAATAATAATAATAATAATAATAATAATAATAATAATAATAATAATAATAATAATAATAATAATAATAATAATAATAATAATAATAATAATAATAATAATAATAATAATAATAATAATAATAATAATAATAATAATAATAATAATAATAATAATAATAATAATAATAATAATAATAATAATAATAATAATAATAATAATAATAATAATAATAATAATAATAATAATAATAATAATAATAATAATAATAATAATAATAATAATAATAATAATAATAATAATAATAATAATAATAATAATAATAATAATAATAATAATAATAATAATAATAATAATAATAATAATAATAATAATAATAATAATAATAATAATAATAATAATAATAATAATAATAATAATAATAATAATAATAATAATAATAATAATAATAATAATAATAATAATAATAATAATAATAATAATAATAATAATAATAATAATAATAATAATAATAATAATAATAATAATAATAATAATAATAATAATAATAATAATAATAATAATAATAATAATAATAATAATAATAATAATAATAATAATAATAATAATAATAATAATAATAATAATAATAATAATAATAATAATAATAATAATAATAATAATAATAATAATAATAATAATAATAATAATAATAATAATAATAATAATAATAATAATAATAATAATAATAATAATAATAATAATAATAATAATAATAATAATAATAATAATAATAATAATAATAATAATAATAATAATAATAATAATAATAATAATAATAATAATAATAATAATAATAATAATAATAATAATAATAATAATAATAATAATAATAATAATAATAATAATAATAATAATAATAATAATAATAATAATAATAATAATAATAATAATAATAATAATAATAATAATAATAATAATAATAATAATAATAATAATAATAATAATAATAATAATAATAATAATAATAATAATAATAATAATAATAATAATAATAATAATAATAATAATAATAATAATAATAATAATAATAATAATAATAATAATAATAATAATAATAATAATAATAATAATAATAATAATAATAATAATAATAATAATAATAATAATAATAATAATAATAATAATAATAATAATAATAATAATAATAATAATAATAATAATAATAATAATAATAATAATAATAATAATAATAATAATAATAATAATAATAATAATAATAATAATAATAATAATAATAATAATAATAATAATAATAATAATAATAATAATAATAATAATAATAATAATAATAATAATAATAATAATAATAATAAATAATAAATAATAAATAATAAATAATAAATAATAAATAATGCCCGGCTTCATGCTGTGCAGGGCTTGCTCAAGCTCATCTGCACTAAAAAGTGGCACCTCAGCCTGTCCCACCTCGACTGGTGTGTATATTCTTATTGGATGGGTGGGAAAAAGGGTGCCGACTATGTTCCGCACCTGATCCTCATCCATTACCTGTGTTGGCTTATGAAACTTCTTCATAACAATTTTGTACCCCTGACCCCATGGATCTCGGTCCACTTCATCGCAGAGCGCTTTCCACGAGTTCCTTTTACTCTTCTGTATTTCCGCACAAAGAGCTTTCTTGGCGCTCTTGTATGCGGATGCCCTAGTAAGTGCCTCAGGCCTGCCACGCGCGCGAGTTGATAGCCGCCGCATTCTGTGGCAAAGCCGTCGAAGCTCCGCGATACGGTCATTCCACCAGTACACCTGCTTTTTATGCCTCCATGCTCTCTTCTGTGGCATAGATGCCCTGCATGCGCGGTGTATGCAGAGCATCGTTTCCTCAGCAGTCTTTTCTGCGGATTCTTTATTGGTGATACCTTCCGCCGTTTGCGCGAGTTGTGGGGCAACTTCAAAAAGTGTTGTCTCAAATTTCTGAGGATCAACCTTTGATGGATTCCATCCCGATTTTCTACGCAAGGTGGTATCTCCTTGCCCTTGTGTTACATCGGCAAGTTGAAAGGTGATGTAGTTGTGATCACTGCCAGTGAGGTCTTCCATCACCCTCCAACCCTCGGCCCTTCGTAGAAGGTTATCCGATACCAATGTTATGTCGGGTATAGAGCATCCAAATCCCGGCCGCCGATAAGTGGGAGTCGTCCCTGTGTTGAGGACGGTTAGCCCAAGGCGGGCCGCCATCTCAAACACCAGTCTTCCTCTGGTGTTTGTTTGTGGCATGCCCCATTCCATGCCCCTCGCATTGAAGTCACCGGCGACAATCATGTCGCCGGTTCTCTCACGCAGCCCATCTTCCAAGGCCTCAATTTTCTCCCTGAAATGGCTAACTGCGTCGTTAGGGGATAGATAACAGCTCACTATCGTGGTTCGCGCCGTCGACACCCAGACGTAACTGCGTCCCTTTCCTCCATTCAATGCACGGATATTGGGGTTGGCAATCCAGACCGCGGCCGTTCCCGTCTCGTCAACATGCCAGTGTTGCCCGGCCAAGTGTTCCGGTTTCTCTTGGCCTTCTTTTGTGTGGCACAAGTAGCACCTAGGCTTTTCTTCTTTGCAGGCGGATCCCAGGTGCCCCTTTTGGCCGCACTTCCAACAGGAGTCACTTCTGTCCGGGCCTTTGCAGTCCACTTTTCTGTGCCCGTAACCCAGGCACCGGTAGCAGCGTTGCACCTCTGCGCGCTGCCCAATTCGGCAGACGATCCAGCCAATCCTGATTTTACCTTTTTCAATCAGGGTTCGACCTGGCAGTTCGTCAATTTCAACTACCGCCATTTTTTGTTCTCGCGTGTTTGCTGCGAAGAGCGACAGGCGGAGTTGACCGCTATTTTGGTCGCCCAGGGCCTTTCGAACAGCATCTTCTATTTCTGCGACCGTTGTTAGGCAGTCCATTCCCAGAACCTCAAGGCGCATTCGTCTGGCAAGCACATGGGTGTCCCCGGATTTCCCGGTGGCAGCACAGACGGCGTTTTTAAAAGCCGCCTGGTCCCCGCATCGTTCCATCTCGAGAAGGACGCCACCCTCTCGCGTTTTCCGCACCGACCGGATTACGGTTTGGGTCTCTTCTGGCTTCAGAACCTCCGCGTAGGTTTTGCCTTGCGCCGGTTTGATAACGATCGCGAGAGATCCTTTAGCTCTTGCTTTCTTCTCTCTCCGTCGTACGGGCATCTCCGGCTGCGCCGGCGGCCGTACTTTCTCCAGACCGGGCTTTGCCCTCCTCCGCTTTACAACCATTGACCAGCTGTCTTTTGGTGTGGTTGTCTGGAGTCGTTTGTTTACTGGCTCCTCTGTGGGGGTAGCGGATCGAGGTCGTGCCCGCTTTCGTCCACCAGGGCCAGATTCATGCAGCCGGTGGGAAGCAGAATCCCTACGTTCATGTTCCCGCAGGTTGCTGATAGCGCTGAGCGCCTCCTCCATTTCCACCAGGCCCGTTTTTATGTCCATTGACACATTCTTCTGCTTGCTGACAGCCATTTGCATCTTTTTAAGTATGCGCCGAATGTTGGCTAGGTGCTCGTCTTCCCTGCGCTCAGTGACGGCCTTCGCAGTGGGTGCGGCCACCGGAGTTAGCCCGCGGTGCTCTTGGCTGCCCATCCCCGCCAATGGCTGGGTTACGGCCCTGCTGGGGGCAGCAGACTCTTCTGTCTGCTCTACCGCCCGCGTAGTGCTCTGGACAGGAGAACGCAGTACTCTGCTACTCCTTCCGAATGCACGTTCTGCCTCTTCCATATCTTTGTTTTTGTTGTTTTGGTTTCGTGTGTTCATGCTTTTGGGTCCCAACTCCAAGCCGCTATCTCCGCACGATGTACAGTCGTCCTTAGCAATTCCCGTGGTTATCTATGTCGAAACAGGGAGGCCACGCATGGGTTGACACAAGTTCTTATGGAAGCAAGTGTTCAGAGCCAGAATCGGACGCAAGTCAGGAGTTTTCTCAACTGAGCCTGTACCACCAACTTAATGGCGACGTAGCTTTGAACGTACTTGGAGACCTGCCAAGGTTTTCGAGGGACGGGAGACGATTGCAGCATTAGCCTGCCAGCCATTTCCGTAAAGTGTCACCCTTACGTACTAAGGTGACAGAATACCACTCTCGCCAGCTCCGAAGCAGCCCAATTCCTAACGTTCCCCAGTATACCATAATCAGGATCTTACTGGACTCGATCGTGTGATGCTTATTGGTAGGCGGCATCTACTCGCCCGGTCACAGGAGGATCCTAGGGTACATCCGGGCTTTTAAACCAGGCCCTCCCCTCCTGCCGCTCTTGGTCCGAGACTGCTTATTGGTTATTCGCAGTTGGCCTAGATGATTAGGCCGTCCACAGCTCGCCAAGCTGTAGCCCGAGGTGGCCTGAGCTCAGCCATAAATAATAAATAATAAATAATAAGTAATAAATAATAAATAATAAATAATAAATAATAAATAATAAATAATAAATAATAAATAATAAATAATAAATAATAAATAATAAATAATAAATAATAAATAATAAATAATAAATAATAAATAATAAATAATAAATAATAAATAATAAATAATAATAAATAATAAATAATAAATAATAAATAATAATAGTTGTTGTTGTTGTTGAGAGGGCATATGAATGAGTGCTTGTTATCATGCGGACAATCGCCACATGCCCGACATGTGTTAGGTATGTCGGGGTTGATTCTGGATAGGTAGGAGTTAAGTCTACTACAATATCCAGATCTTAATTGGGCCAGAGTAGCGCGGGACTCGCGAGGCAGCAGCAATTGGTAGTGGTTGGACTCCGAATATGGCATTGACAAGGCGAGAGTCGATGGTGGCAGTGACTGTCTCTTTGTGGATGTTGCTTAGGGCCCGCCGATACACCCACGGATCAAGCGTTTGCGTTATGTATGGCAGGATCTCGGCCTTCAGTTCAAGGAAATGCCTTCTGATGTGCCTGGGAGGTGGCTCATACGCAGGCAGATGCCTACTTTGGTGCCCCGAATGGTGACATCCAGCAAGGAACTGCTTGCTGAGCATGAGGTTGTCCTTCTTAGCTCGAAGCACATTCACCTCTTGATGTAAATGTTCCTCAGGCGACAGCAGCAGGCATTCCGTCACCGTACGGAGTGCGGCGTTGGTCTGCAGCTTCATCCACTGTTCTACTGGTTCCCGGCGACCACACTGGCGCATCATAGTTTATTACCTGCCGGCCAGTCGCCTTGTATGTTGCCAACAAATTTCTCTTTCTTTTCCCCAACTGTTGCCGGCGAGCGATTTGAGGGCACTGTTGCGGCTCTGTACTTTGTTGGCGATTGTGGTGATTGGCGCAGAGAAGGAGAGCAGGCTGCCAAATGTAACCCCCAAAATCCTTTGGTGATTAACCGCCGGAATGGGGGTGCCATCAATATGGATGTAGAGCCTGACCTTCTTCGTCCAGGTGGTAAAGACGGTCGCCGAGGACTTAGCTGGGGACGGCGCCAGGTTTCTGCTAGTAAAGGAATGGGCAAGGTCGGACAGATATCAGTTCACCTTCAAACACAGGTCGTCAATTACATTGCCGGTTGTCATTATCGTGCAGTCATCAGCATAGGAGACAATTGTGACTCCCTCTGGCGGTTGAGGGAGCTTGACGATATAATGATTAAACAAGAGTGGGGACAGGACGCCACCCTAAGGAACCCCTTATTTAATTCTCCTTAGTTTCGAAGTTGAGCCTCTAAATAATACCGATGATTGACCACCACACAGGTAATTCGCGGTCCAACGTTTCAGTCCCAGCGGTAGAATTAATGCTTCCACGTCGGCTAGCAGCGTGGAATGGCTTACCAGGTCAAAAGCTTTCAAAGGCTTTCCGACACTACTAGGACGGTTCTCTCGTAGTGGCGGTTCTGGTTAAGATCGGGATTCCAGCCTGACCTCCTTCGTCCAGTTGGTAAAGCGCAGGTTTCTGCCTGTGAAGAAACGGGCACGTTCGGAGATCCGTTCACTTCCAACACAGGTCATCAATTATATTGCCATCATCGAGCAATCATCGGCATATGATACTATGGTGTCTCCCTCTGGCGGTTTAGGGAGCTTGGAGATGTAGTGGTTAAACTAAAGTGGAGAAAAGACCCCACACTGAAGTACCCCTTGTTGAATTCTGTTTAGTTCCGATGTTGAGCCTCGGGCCGCGTCGGCTAGCAGCGTGGAATGGCTTACTGTGTCAAATGCCTTTGACAGGTCCAGGACATTTCTTTCGCACGGGTGGTTCTGGTTAAGACTGCGATTCACCTGTATGTGTATGGCATTGCGTGCTGTTGTTTCCGGAAGTCATGTTGATGCTTAACCCGCCAAGGTTCCGCTTGTTCTGGTCTAGCATCCTCCGTATCGCCACGTGCAAATCCCTAATGTAGGAATTACGGTGATCGGAGTGGCGAAGGAGGTCGCGCTCATTTGTTAGCGCAGCCGCTTCAGCCGGGAAATTGGGGCAAATCGCGGGAATCCTCTCTGCCGGGATGAAGCGAGTTGCAGCAAAGACAACTACCTTGCGGAACTTCTGTTCGCCTTTGCGAACGTCTGTGGGTATAGCCCTGAAGGCATGCTCAGTGAACTCCACGAATCCGAACCAATCAGCCGTTTTGCAGTGTAGCCGTTGCAACTCAACCTTGTTGATTCTTTTTTTGCATCGCAGCTATTGACTTATGCCGACTCATGAAGCTGGTTATCTCCTCCATCTTGCCCTGCAGCTCGTTGCAGTTCAGCTGAAGAAGTCTCGTTTGCCCCGGGATAGTAGTCGCGGAGATAGGTGTGAGGGAAGGGTGATGTTGTCTCCCTGGTCCCTGCGGCACGTTAGGCTGCCTTGAGGTGTTGTTTTGCACCCGACCAGTCACTAGTGGTGTGCAAATTAAGTATTTTGCCTGGCGGCAAAAGAATAAAAATGTTTTATTTGTTTTATGAGCCTTCGCTCAACTTTATTCAAAGAAAGCAGGCTTAGAACTAAACTTACAAAGTGTTGGCAAATAACGAGGAAAGGGAAATCAACACATTTCAATGCATTTCTGCAAGTAGTAGACATAGCGTCAGCATTATTTCCACACTCGCTAAGGTGCACCGTGGGAAACAACAACAAAACTTACGAATGTTTTGATCAATGCAATCCTGGAATTTTTCCCATGTAAAGCTTGGAATAAATCGTGATATAACTCGCATACCACAACACACACGACAGTGGCACCTGACTGATGCCGCATTCCGGTATATCCAGGCGTGGCACATGGAGCAAACTGGTTGGGTACCAGGAGTTGCTGGCTAGTCCCCACACGAGGGTTGGAGCTGGACGGGGGAGAGGAGCGATCAAGTTGTTGTTGTGTGCTCCTTTGAAACGTGGAGGTTCTACTGGTGCTTGGCACCGGTGCACTGGGTGGGGCTATGGACCACACCTTGTGGCACTTTAGGCCTGACCAGACCTTAAGATGGCTCCATCCGTCGCACGTATTCCACCATACCGAAGTGGAGTTCGGGTGGAGCCTTTTCTGGCAGTCGCAGCAAAAATAAGTTTCTGGTGCAGGGTTTGACTCCTGAAGGATGCGAAGCAACCCCGCTGCTATGAGTTGCTCCAGAGAAGAGAGACGACTTATGGGGTAGGCCGATCTAAACAGGGTTAGATCGCCGAAACAACTGCCCTTGGCCGGGTGTAGAACAGACTGTAGTGGGAATGTGCCTATGAAGTGGTCAAGTTTGCTTTGAAGATACAGTGGCTCACAGCCAAAGTGATGCAACCGTATAAGAAATACTAAAGCAAGTATTACCTGAAAGCTAGATACATCTTCTAAAAAATATAAATACCACTTAACAGCGGCAGATATTCACATTTAATTTATGCTTTAAAAAATACAGATTGTACAGATATTTTATTTAATTAACAACAAAAACAAACTTCAGTATTAAATTGCACCTCACAGCGAAACTGATACAGTAACAAAAAAAAAAGAAGAATATAATGCAATTTTTTAAGGACACAACTAACATTTTAGGTCGATTAATACATTGTGGGATACCCCTTACTATCTATCTATAACAGCTTTCGTACGTTTGGGCATGGATTCCACCAATTTCTTCGTATAGTTAGGAGCAAGTTTATTTCATTCTGCTTGCAGGGCGTTTTTCAAGTCGGTTTTATTTCAAATCTCGTATTTTCGAATCTCTCGTTCCAAAACTGACCACAGATTCTCGATTACATATGTATAAATCTGTAGACTGTGCTGGTGTTTGTACTATGTGCGGACAGTTCCAAATAAGCCAACTTTGCACAACTGCGGATTTGTGTTTCGAATCATTATCTCGATAGTACCGAAAGTTGTCGGAAATATTTAATTTCGCGGCACTTTGTAGCAAATTCCGTTTCAAAATACACAGATACACACTCTTGTCCATAGTACAATCGATGAATTCCAAATTTCCGACTCCAGAAGACGACATGCAAGTTATCCACTTCGAACGGAGGTTGATAAAAAACGCAATCTGTTAGCTGGTTGAAACTGAACTTCATGAACTCATTTTATTAAAATTACTTCTTATATACTTAGTTACATTTTTGGTTACTTGCTAGTTTGAGTTTATTGGCTTACAATAAATAAAATATTATTCTTGAAATTATGTCTGGAATTATTATTACTAAGGAAGTGCATTGAACAATAATCAAGGTTTTCCAATGAAATGTAAAATAGAATTTAGCAACTCTCAGTTTGGTAGCTTGTTGTTAGTATGCTTTTATTCTTTGGTGTTGCGGTTATATTGTTAGTGTAATTTTGGACAAATGCGCTTTGCTTTATTATTTAGTGTTTTATTGTTGTTGTGTAATGTGGAATGAGGTGTGCTAACTGCCCCCTCCTTAGGAATCAGCGTCTCGCTGATAAATTTTCAGACTGATTTACTGCAAAGGGTGGTAAATCAAGTGGTGGAATGTGAAAGAAATTTTTACATACCGCAGGTCTATACCAGATATAAATTGTGCTTCTTGGAACGTGTTCTTTATTGAGTTCCATTAAAACTAAACTTAATAGTTACCCTAACTTTCCACCTAACCCACGACGTTGGATAACGCTGCTGCTGCTCTGCTGGCGGTTAGCGACGTTGACACAATCGTTGCGCTAACGATGTTTACTTGATGATGTTGTAATAGCTGCTTTTGCTGATGCAGCTAAACATGATGAAGAGAATTGTGGCGCTTGTGATGTTGTCATAGCGCAATGACCACAGACGATAGCAATAGCTATTGCTTCACTGACACATCGAAGTGTGCCAACAACGATATGCGATCATACCGTGTGATCGCATTTCTGCTGATCCAGCAAGTTGCATGAGGTGGCGTGCTGTCGTAATTTGGCTGAATGTGATTGACCTAGGCGAAGGCTGTGATATTTGGTTAATGACATTTGTGGAAAGAAACTTGTGATAACTCTTCCCCTTCTAAGTGAGGGACGTCCGCGGACCTTGTGGCGGCATTTTCAATAACGGCTTTGATGGATTTGGCTAAGGACGCTTTCTTCCTGTTCGCTGCTGCTCGCTGAAATGCGTATGCGAGCATTCCTACAATGAGTAGGGCTCCCAAAGCGGCGAAACTTACCAGGTTATTGCGTTTGACGCTTTGCTGCAGTTGTTTAATATGCTGAAGGTTTTGCTGATTTACGTGGCGAAGGTAAGGTGCGCTCAGAATTTCTATGTGCTGTGCCAAGTTGATATCTGGGGACCATGGCGCTTCAAGTTTCAAAGGCGCCGTGGAATTTTCGTTATAAAAAAGGGTGCCGTTAACTCTTACCATTTTCTCGAAGGCCACCAGGTAAGTTCCATTTACTATAATTGGAGCCTCGTCGTTTTCTTCTATGACCGCCGTTTGGTCGTTAATAACAATCACACCGTCACCTATCGATGTAATAGGTGCGAGATTGTTGTATGTTGTACCACAGTTGGCCGTGTTGCGTGTCATTAGCTGTAGAGCGCATGATGTTGCTAATGATGTTAGGCAGAATGTTGGGGTTGTGTTACTACAATTTCTTACCGCTACAGTTTGGTTGTCGCATGTAGCTAAGGTGGGTTCTTGCAAATGTAGAATTTGGTGGTCGTGGGCTACTGGAAAAATTCGTATTTTCTTGCATCTAAATCTAGGTATAGGATATTTCATTAAAAAGTATATTACGTTATTGTATTGGACTATTTTAATCTTAACTAAAGGTATGATATCGGCTATCGTGAGGTTTGTGAAGTGCTTCAATTTGATTATTGAATTTATCTCCGCATTATCCAGAAGAATAGGATTGAGCGTTCCAATTTTTGCGAAAGTAATGGAGGTGAGCAAGTTATTTAATTCTGTTATCATTGCCCTATTTCTGGCCATAAGAATGTCGTAAAGGTAACCTGTGTCTATTTCTCTTTGTTTTGCTTGTTTTAGGATCTTATTCACTGTGATAGTAAGGCTATTAATTTCCTTTTGTACCTCCGTATTAATAATGAACTGCCTGTCCTGTGAGTCGATTAATTGTTCCTCTGTGCTACTCAGTCTGTCGAAATCATCGTGGTCAGGAGTGCGGGTAATATATTTTAATAATGTCCCGAGGGCGTTTAAACTTCTCGCCTGCCTATGGTGCGTATTTATCAATTGTAGAAGTCTGTCTGTTTGGCCTATGTCTGCGTGCAATATTTTCTTCATGTGCGATTGGGGGAAATGGTCTGTCGCGTTAAACGTTTCGTCTCGTAGTAGTTCGTAGAGAGTTAAGTTGGTGATATGCTTGATGTGTCCGAAATTTTCCCAGATTATAATGTCTCCGTCTACCACTGGGATGTACCTTGCGTTAGTGTAGTCCATTACCTGTCCCGTTGACAACGATGCCGATAACAATGTGAAAAATACCAGGGAAACCCTAAAAATAAAAATGTAAATGACATAAGTTACTTAGCTCGTGCGAAGGTTGTCCTTATGGACCCTCCTTCCTCTTATAAGCACCGTAGTGCCGAGATCTTTTTCGACCTCCTCTTCGGTGTAGAGAGGCGTCAATTTATTTTATAGTCTTCTATTGTTTTTAACTAGTACTTTCTCTCCCACCGCAAACTCCCTGTCTTGTCGATTCCTATTATGTATTTCAAGCTCCTTATCCTGCGCTTCCTCCAGGCGAGAGGTTACCAGTTCATCCTCTTTGCCTGACTGAAAAATTGTAATAGGTTTCATTTTCGTTACTGTATGAATGGACCTATTGTATTTAATTGTGGCCAAAAGAAAAAAAAAATTTCTTCAATGTCATCCATATTTGTATCAAGTTTGAGGCATCGCGATATTTCTATCAATGTGCTATGGAATTGCTCCACCTGGCCATTTGATGTACTGTGAAGGGGTGGGGCATTCGCGATGTCAATATTAAAATGATTCTTCAGCATGGATTTGATACTATTAGAATTCAGTGACTTTTCATTGTCACAGTAAATAGTTTTTGTACCTGAAAACATGTTGATTAGCTGAAGAAGCTGTGGCTTTACGTCTACTATTGTCCTGGACTTTAAGGACTGTACTATAGCAAACTTTGAAAACTTGTCAATGCAAGTTAAGAAATACTTGGAGCCCGTTGAAAATATGTCGATGTGGAGGATCTCTCCACAATATGTAGGAATGGGCGTCTGAGCAATAAGTTGCTTTTTAGGCTGGCGATCATACTTCGCTCGAGAGCATGTGTGGCAGTTAGAGGCAAATTGTTTGGCTTTTCTCTCCATTTTGGGGGAAAAATAGTCTTCCAATATTTGCTTAACGTTCTCTTGGGGGGCTCGATGTGCCCGATTATGTTCGGCAGCGATAATTTCTTGCTGCTCGTTCGGGTCTGTTATGTCGATGACAAATTTTTCCGTATGTCTAAATTTGACTGTTGGAAAAAGTTCAACCAGTTTGTCCTGAAATTGTGCTAGTGTATGTAAGTCGCAATATATTGCGTTAACAACATCCACTTTTACCGCTTCTTGTAGGAGGCTTATTAAATCCTCTTTACTCTTAAACGAGATTAGATGCCTAGTTTTTTTTCCAAAAATTATAAACGTTCTTTTTCCTTGTTCTATGCCTTCTTCTACTAGTATCTGATTACGAAAGCAGTTCACTGGTTTATGAGTTCTCTCAATCGTGTTAGTTGACGAAACTTCGCTATGAATTGTTTCGGTACTCATGTTATCCAGGGCGTTCATATGTTGCCTAGACAATGCATCTGCGACTACATTCTCTTTACCAGGTTTGTAAATTAGTTTCGCGTTACATTCATCTATGAAGGCTTTCCATCTTTTAATTTTTGAATTTGGGTTTCTGTCTGAAACCGCAAAAGTGAGCGGTTGGTGATCTGTATGAACCTTAAGATCTGTTACGCCGTACAAGTAGTTTCTAAGGGTTTTAAGTGCCCAAACGATGGCCAACAGCTCTCTTTCGTTTGTGGCAAAATGTTCCTCACTACTGGTCAAAGTACGGGATATCATTGTTATAGGTTTCCCTTCCTGTGACAGGACAGCACATATTGCGTGCGACGATGCATCAGTGGTTAAATCAAACGATTTATTAAAATCAGGGTAGGTTAGTGTCACCTCCTCTGATGCTAGTATTTCCTTTAAGGTAGTGAAGGCTTTTTTCTGTTCCTCAGTCAAATCAACTTCGATTTTTTTCGACTGTGACGCAGTAACTCGGCCATATTCACCCCTCATTATATTCGAAAGTGGCTTCGCTATTTTAGCGAAATCCCTAATGAAACAGCGGTAGTACCCCGCTAAACCCAAAAATGATCTTAGCCCCCTCAGAGTAGTGGGCTCCTGAAAATTCCTGATGGCATCCACTTTATCCGGGCACGTCTTGATTCCGCCCTGTGAAACTAAAAAAACCCAGGAATTCTACTTCGGTTCTGAAAAATTTTGATTTTTCCGCCGACACTCTCATGTTGGCTTCAAATAAACTTCTCAAAATCACTTCCACATCATCTAAATGTTGTTCTTCGTTTTGGGAAAATATAATGACATCATCCATATAGACAAAGCATTTGCTTCCTATGTGTTCTCTCAACACATCATCTATTGCCCTCTGGAAAATGCTGGGAGCATTCTTTAGACCGAATGGCAATCTACAAAATTCATACTTTCCATTTTTTACGGAAAATGCTGTTTTTTCTCTGTCCCGTTCCAGCAGGTTGATATGATGGAAACCAGATTTCAAATCAAGGGTAGTAAAAAATTTACTTCCACCTAGATTTGATAAAATTCCCGTGATATCCGGGTTTCGATATTTATCGCTGATGGTTTTTTCGTTGAGCTTTCGAAAATCTATAACCATCCGCTTTTTTTCTTGCCCAGTTTCGTCAAGGCCTTTCTTTTTTACCACCCATATGGGATTATTATATGGTGACCTGGATGGCCGAATGATGCCGTTTGCTAGCAGTTCTTGAATTTCTTTGTTCACGAAATCCGAGACGTCCAATGGGTAAGGGTATAGCCTTGAATACACGGGGTCTTCGTTTGTAGTGCGAATCGTTGCTACTACGTTTGTGTTGTATGGTAGTGCTTCGTTGGGGTCTGCAAAAACCCCATTTATGCTACCAATAATTTTCGAGAATGCTTCTTCTAGATTTTGTGGGACGTTTTCTGCCTGCAGTCGCAAGTGACTAACATCCTCGCTAGATACAAATAGTATAACCTCCTTACCAAAATCATGTGTTATTGTGTTTGTTTTTAAATTAATAGACGCGTGCACCTTGTTCAATAGGTCAAGGCCAATTACACCGTCAAATGAAGTAAGATTAGGTAATAGAAAAAATTCTGCTATTGTCCCAAAAATTGTAACCTTGCATTTATGTTTGATGGGGGTAACTCCATGAATAGACTTTACTAAAAATGAGTTTTCTACTGGTTTTATTCCTTTCAGCCCTGGAAGGGGCCTGATATGGCTCCTTGACGCCCCCGTGTCAACAAGGAGCTTGACTTCTTTCCCTCCTATTGACCTTGAAATCCAAGGAAGGAGGGACTTTGCCCTAAAAAATTAACCTCATCGGATTCGATGTTGTCGGCTGCCTGCTCGGCTTCGTTATTGTATGTTTTTTCATTTTGCGACTCCCGCTCGCTGAGTTCGCTACACGTTTTTGCCCGTTCCCTTGCGGCTTACCGTATTGTTCGTGGCTGGGATTACTTGCTTGGTTTTTAAATTGGGATATTGAGGGATCTACTTCCATAGGCTCAATGCGCCTTTGGCCAGAATAATTGCTACTGGTAAATGGTTTTTGGGTATTTCCATAATTCTGTGGACGACTGGCCTGTTTATTTTGTTTGCTTACTGAAAAATGCGGGTTTTTATGACCCACGCCGTGATCGTAGTTAGGTGTCTTTTGATTGGCCGGATTCTGATTTCCGCCAGGTTTTTCTTGAAATTTGTTCGCGAAATTCATTGCGAAAGCGTAACGCTCATTGTTGGCATCTACCTCTTGTGCCAAAGCCAGGGCGGATGGGAGGTCAGATGGCCTAGATGCGAACAAGATATCACATAGTGGTTTCCTTAAACCTGATATAAATACTCTGAGTGCATCGGCCCTATATTTCTCATTTATAGTGTCTGCAACACCAGTTGTCCGCGTAAGTAAAGTCAAGTCTGGAGATTATAGCGCTAAAGGTAAGCACTGTGTTAAAAGAAGAAAGTACTGCGTCGGCAGCACCTCTCACTTTGTTTCTAATAATAGTAACGGCCTGGTAGTAGCGTTCACTGCCATCGTACCTCCTAAATAATTCGTAGGCATTGTGTGCGGCTTCCCGCCATGATACGTACGTGCCTTGGTGGCCAAAAAATTCCGCCTTCAAACTCCGTTTTCTGTTCGGCTAAAGCTCTCCTGACCTCTGCTTTTACTATCTCGCTAACTTGTTCTGTATTCATTGTATTTTGTCTGTTTGCTGCTAAATTTAAATTCTTAAAGAGGTCCTCCAACACCTCGGTCATCTAACATTCAAAGATTTACTTGAAAAATTTCACAAAGGACACAGGTTTATTTAGCACCTATTTTTTATTAATTATTTAATTTTTTTTTTTAATTTCGGTTTTGCACTTTCACCAATTCTTTTAGAGCACTTCACTTACCTCTTCATACTTAGGTGTTATCCTAGCCTACGTTAATTCTTGATTTTCTTCTTTGGGTTGTAACGATTCTTGTTTCTACTCCTTCCGTTGTTGTTTGCTACTCTTCGATCTATTTTATTCGTATTCACCAGGATGTTGTTTCAAATCCTTCTAACTGTTTGCGGTTATTATCATTAACTTCGTATTCACCAGGATGCTTGTTTCGTCCTTCTAACTGTTTGTGGTTATTATCATTAACTTCGTATTCACCAGGATGCTTGTCTCAAATCCTTCTAACTGTTTGCGATTATTATTTGTCCATTAGGATCAAAAATGATTAGTGTTTTCCAGCCCCACGTTGGGCGCCAATTGTGCTTTATTGCACGTGTTCTTTATTGAGTTCCATTAAAAACTAAACTTAATAGTTACCCTAACTTTCCACCTAACCCACGACGTTGGATAACGCTGCTGCTGCTCTGCTGGCGGTTAGCGACGTTGACACAATCCTTGCGCTAACGATGTTTACTTGATGATGTTGTAATAGCTGCTTTTGCTGATGCAGCTAAACATGATGAAGAGAATTGTGGCGCTTGTGATGTTGTCAAAGCGCAATGACCGCAGACGATAGCAATAGCTATTGTTTCACTGACACATCGAAGTGTGCACACAACGATATGCGATCATACCGTGTGATCGCATTTCTGCTGATCCAGCAAGTTGCATGAGGTGGCGTGCTGTCGTAATTTGGCTGAATGTGATTGACCTAGGCGAAGGCTAGGAAGACAACTGTGACATTTGGTTAATGACATTTGTGGGAAGAAACTTGTGATAACTTATACAATATTAAAAGTAACGCTAGTCCGAGAAGCATTGCTATGAAACTGCTACTGACAGATAATACGTTTCTAACTGAGATGTGTTTCAGTTTTTTTACGTTTGCTATATGGAGTTGGTGGAGATATTGAAGATCTAGTATTATTTGCTTTTCTGTTAGATTACCCTGTAATATAGGAGGTAAAATTTGATAGGACGTAGATTGCCAATGTGTATAGCTAGCATTGCCCAAAGTGATAGTCTCGTTAACAAAATTAATTATGGAAGAGCCATTGAGGTTTTGTGAGGCATTCCCGTAGGTTAATCTATCATTAAAGTACGGAGCTGTGTTATGCAATGACCTTGTTCTATGACTATGCGATTCCCTAGGATGCCATATTTTTCGATGCGATAAGAATAGGTTGTTGAAACCGAGATTGACTTTTTTATTATTTTTTACAGTTGATCGGATAAGAATATTGTTGAAGACAATATCATCTGTTTGAGGCAGTGAAATTACATATAAAAGGAGTGAATCTTTAACTATCATTGACGGCGCGGACTTCAGCGCTTGTAGTTCGTTACTGAAAGGAAGTGTTTCTGTTCGTGACAAAATGTTAGCAAGATCTGCTTTATTTAATAATTGAGAATGGACGATCCCTGTTTTTGCATGTTGGGTTGCCATAACTATCTGGGTGATTTCGTCTTTTATTAAACCTAGCTTGTTGAATAAAGTCATCGTTTGTGTTAATTCTGGCGATGATTCTATTGTACCCGTCCAGTATTTCGTTCGTCGTCTTGATTAAGTATTTGTTAATTGTGTATTGTTTGTTGTTGTTATCTGTAAGGTCATTGGTTTTAGCCTAGATCTCGTCCCAGTCAGTCGCGTCAGGATTCCCCGCCAACCATTTCCAAGCTGATCCAATCCAGTTTATTGATCTCTTGCTTTTGGTGGGTTTACCCGTAATTGGTCCAGCAAGTTGTCTATTTTTGAGAGTTGATGCTCTAGTTGTGGCAATAAAGAAGTACCTGTTTTGCTTATTTCATACCGAATAATTGGTCTGATACTGTTCACGGTTCGTTTGTAATCGTCCAAGTTTATAGTGTGTATGATTTTGTAGTACCCGTTAGCTATTTTTCCAAGTCCGTTTTAACTGTTTCTACAGGGCTATTGTATTCGTAAGTATTTACTGTGGCGTCTGTTAGGTGCAATGTTAGTCTAAAAAATGATAAAGGTTGTTAGTTTTTCAAGTGAGATTTGTGTATTTTCCTATTATTAGTCGTGGTTATTGTATCGGTATTGTCCGTAGCTATGGTTTCCTTCTTAAAAATGGGTTTATTTTTTCGCTTAATTTGTTTGTCTTTTTTAAAGACGGTTTCCCCAGGTTCATAATTTTTTGGTTTAGATTTTTTCTTGTGATAGTTCAACATCTTATTCTGGTTTCTATTTATTTCATCTGCAGACTTCACATGTTTCAGCGTAGTGCTTTATTAATCTAGTCATTCGAGGAAAATAATACTTCTCCAGAATTTGTTCTCTATTTTCTAAGCTGTTTCTATGAGCCCCTTTATGTTCTTCTAATATTATTTTGAATTTGTTTACATCATCTGCAATATCGGTAACGATTCTTTGTGTAATTTCAATTTTAAATTTGGAAAAACATTATAAGTTTATTGTAGAAGCGCAATATATTTTTCAGGGATTTCGATTCCATTTATAATATTTGGATTAAGTGCCTTTTTCAATATGCCAATTAAATTTTCTCTGTTATAACTTTCGCGTCTAACGTAATGTCTATGGTACCTGGGATGAGGTTCTTCAAACATGGTTAATTCTGGTCCTTCAGAAAATATGATTTGGTTTTGAAATACATTCAAAGCAATGCTGTTAAATTATGATTACGATTAGTAATCGGTTAGATTATTTTCTAAAAAGAATTGTAAGCATTATTTAATTTTGCCTTACAGATATTACGTAATGATTACGATTACAAATAATCAAAAAATAATCAGGGTTACTCTTGATTATTGAAAAGAATCAAAAAGAATCAAAATAAATAATTGATTCTATTCAGGATTCTTTTTGATTATTTTTGATTCTTTTTGATTACACTGCGGAACAAAATTTTGCGGTCGGAGACTTTTAAGTCGATTTAGTGTAATTTGGGGGCACTGATTACGAAAATAATATCAGTTTTGTCGAATTGGCTCTAGTTTTTCAGATAAAGACGTTTAAATATTTCACGAAAAAACCTAATTAAAAACACCAATATGGGTTTAAATTATATTTTTATTGCGCGCCTGTATAAAAATAATACAAGAATAAAAAAATATATTCTTTTCATTAATTATTTTAAAAGAAATTACAAAATCTTTTTCTGTAGAACCTCCTATGATTATGATGTCGTTGCTAAGGACAATCCCGTATTAAGTTCCAGCAGTAGTGTGCCATCATGTGGTCGTCCCATCGACCTTGGTATCTTTCTTCCATTATTTTTATGTCCTGGTGGAACCGTTCACCTTGTTCTTCACTGTAATCGCCTAGGTTGTCCGGGAATTTGACCAAATGGCTATGTAAATAATGTAATTTAATGCTCATTTTAGTTTAGTTTGCGAAAATTGAGAAGCATATCAGCAACTAGTTTTGTATAGTCTGGTGCTTTATGATTTCCCAACAAATTTTTGACTACATTAACAAAGCTTAACCAGGCTTCAGATTCAATTTGTGACATATGGTTTTAGAAAATCAGTGTCTTTTAGAAGGGTACGAATTTGAGGACCATCGAAGACTCGTGCTTTTAATTTTTCCATACTAAGGACTGGAAATTTTTTGCACACATATTCGAAACAGTCACCTGTCTTATCAAGGGCTTTGATGAACTGTTTCATTAGCCCAAGCTTGATGTGAAGTGGTGGAAGAATGATTTTTTCTCGGCTTATCAGTTGGTCATGAACCACATTTGCTGTTCCTACCTCCATATTTTCTCTCACCGGCCAGTCCTTTCTAATCCAATGTTCATTTCTTGCACGACTGTCCCATAAACATATAAAACAGGGGTATTTACAAGTTGCATTTACAAGTCACGCGGTCGATAACGTGCAGCGGCTGGCAGGGACTGTTAGAGTTTTCAGGTATTTTGGCGAAGTCGTCGAATTAATGTTTAGTTGTATTAACTCACCCGACTTAACCGGCTGCCCTTGCTCTCTTGCAAGGGAAATAAAATATTTAAACCAACGAACTACTTGTTTTAATAATTAATAAAACAAAACTTATTTAGGAATAATTAAATTAATACAACTGCACTGGGTCATATAATTTGATTTCATTAATTTCTTAAGTATCGTTTATCTCAAGTACTAGAGCCAATCCAAAAAAAGTAAAAACACAGTTCGTAAGCCTGCTACTAATGTTAATAAAAACTATTAACAAAATCAAGACCGCAGGTTTTTTTTAAATTTTTGTTCCGCAGTGTTATTTTTTGATTATTTTCAATCCAAAATACCAAACAACTTTTTAATTTTTTTTTTTTAATTTTGAAGACTTTTTTTAGTAAATTTTTTAAACTTGTTTTTTTTTTGTGTAACTATATATGCATGTATATATGTATATATAAAATTATTACACATATATATTTTATTATAAATGATGATATTATTGCAATTTATCAATTCAACCCAATTTTCCCCAATTTGCTTTTGCTTTGCTTGTAATTTTTGGGAACACAGTTCCCTGTGAACTTTCGCGATTGGCATGAATCCCAAATGTCGGACTTATCATTTGAGAAGTTGGTTTTATTGAAAGCAAATTCTAAATGGAGTTAGTGTATATTTTTGTTATTATTTCATTTATAACAAATTTTGTTGATTTTTTGTTTGTTTATAACAACTTTTGTTGATTTTTTGTTATAGTTTTTTATTTTGTATTTAATATATTTATTTGTTGAAAATAAAATGATTAAAAAAATGTCTTAAAAATTAAAAAAAGCAAAAAGAGAAAAGTTGTTTGGTATTTTGGAATGAAAATAATCAAAAAGAATCCGTGAAAAGAATCAATTATTTATTTTGATTATGTTTGATTCCTTTTTGTAATCTAGGTTAATCCTGATTATTTATAATCATTACGTAATCTAGTTGGGAGCAAGATAATCGCAATGTAATCAATTATTTCACTCTCAAATACAAAGTAATCAGATTGCTAATGATTACGATTAGTAATCAAAACTTAACAGGTTTGATTCAAAGGTACCTTGCAATGAGGTATGAGGTCGTACTGCCCTCTTCAGCACTGTGCTGTGAGTTGTCGGCAGATGATGTTATCGTGTTTATTTCTACAGGCAGTCGCGATAACGCGTCGGCCACTATATTGGTTTTCCCTGGTTTGTAGATGAGTTGATAGTTAAATTCTTCTATCCGGGCCTTCCCCCTTTTGAGCTTAGCATTATTATTCTTGTTACTAAGTGCGAAAGTTAGGGATTGATGGTCGGTTAATATTTTGATGTCTTTGGCTCCATACAAGTAAGCTTAGCGAGCGACCATATGATTGCTAGCATTTCTTTCTCGATTTTGCAATAATTCTCCTCTGTTTTACTAAGCGATCTGGAAATATAGGTTATAGGTCTATCCCGATTTCTCCTTGCGACAGAACTGCACCAATTGCTGTATTGGAAGCGTCTGTGGTTAATATAAATGGCTCAGTAATATCCGGGAATATTAAAATTTCAGAGGACATTAGTAATTCCTTTAAGTCGTTGAAGGACTTTAAACTTTCCTTGTCAAGAGTAAATGGTTACCTTTTGTGATTGGTTTGCTTTAATTTGAGCATTCTTACCACGTGTAAGATTTGTGAGGGGCTTTGCCACTTTCGCGAAATCTCTAATGAATCTTCTATAGTAGGATGCTAAGATTCTCTTAGCACTCTTCGTATGGTTTCCGGATGACTTTTCTTCCCAAGGAATTTTCCCACTTCGTTGCCTAAAGCTGAAGCACTTTCTGTACAATCCAACATGATATGCTGAAAAGTTCTTTGACTCAGTTTCACAATTTCCGCGATTTTGCGTTGACTTTTGCCGTCTTTATAATGCTTTAGTATTAATTCGCGCACTTCAATACTTGTTTGGCGACCCATTTTGAACTAACCTTTATTAAAGACAGTACTAAAATGTCAAAACTATCAAATGCTAGTATACATGATTTTTTACAAAGCGCGGTTTCATTTCGCTGCTGCGTCATTTTGGCTGTGAGCCACTGTACGTTTGACTATAATAATGATCATAATAATTTGGCGCTTACATCGTATTCCTATAGCTCAATGTTTGCCGGAACTTATCCTATAATTTGGGGTGTGGGTGTTGATGTTGTACCACAAATTGAGGGACCTTTGGATTCACGCCGAACATCAGATAATTTTTGTGAGAAGTCCTTCCATAGCAGAAATACACTCGTAAGTTTGTCATATCATGCCGAGCGGCATCCGCTATTAGAAAAATCTCTTCTATACGAGTATATAATTTTCGATCTTACTTGTCCCGGCCTGGGTTCAAGCATGGGGTTACGGCAGTCGTTTGATTAGTAATCATGTTTTTTTGTATGGAAAGTTCAACATAAATTTAAAAAAAAAAAAAAGATCTCGTGAAAAGTTAGGTTAGGGTTTGTGTATATTGGTATAGATACGTACATATGTATACAGTCCGCCAAAAAAGATACCACTTGTATTAGTTTTTTGAAGTTCTTTATGACAACTTCTCAGGAAGCTTAAACTATATACGCTAGTATTAATGTTGCAATGAAAAATACCCCAAATGAATACTTTTCAATAATTACGCTAAAGGTTTTATACAAAATAAGTGCTTTGTGTTGATTTTGTGCTCTTAACTAAGTTATTGAAAAATTACATTCAATATTATTTGTTTTCTTATTAAAAAGTAGGTTGGTTTATCTTCCATCAAGTTTTAAGACATTATTTTTGGAAAATAGATAAAAAGCTTCTGAAAAAGCATTCTTATAAAATGCTTGTTGCAAATTCTTAAATATTACCACATTAGGGCTTATCCTTAAATATAGCCTCAACGATTTCCAATAAAAGTGAAATCGGCGATTGGGCTGACCACATTATATCCAGACGACTTTGGAGGTATGTACTGTTAAAAAAAGCATCGGTTGGTCGACATAAACACGATCACGATGAGTTATTTCATTCCTAATCAGCTCCAGAAAATGTTGCTGTTGTAGCGCGCATCCTCACCCTGCTAGATCAGCTTATTTTCAAACTCGTCTAAGGTGAGCCCCATGAAACAAGCAGTTTCGACAGTGTTGGGCCATAGCGAAAGTGGTGTTAGATGAGTAGGTTTGCAGGGACATGTGAATAGGTGATTGGTATCATGCGGAAATTCTACACATGCCGGACAAGCATGGAAACCTCCCTGCGAAGGTGTTCCCTGCCTCCAAATTATTGCTGCATAGTCTGCAACCGGCCGACAAATCGCCTTGTATGTTGCCAACAACGTTTTCTTGTCTTTGCCCCATTTGGTGCGGCGAGCGATTTGAGGACCTTGTTGCGGCTCTGTACTTTATTGACGATTCCGGTTGCCTGCGCTGCAAATAACAGCTGGCTGTCGAAGGTAAACCCAAGATCCTCAGGTGATTAACCGCTGGGATGTTAAGTTCCAGCGTGACCTCCTTTGTCCATGTTCCCTGTCGGCGATGATTTAGTAAGAGATAAGGTCTTGTGTTGAACCGCGAAGAAGTGAGAAAGGTTGGAGGATTAACGGTTTACTTTCGAGCACATGCCATCAATTGCATTGCCGATAACCATTATCGAACAATCAGAATACGAGACGATAGTGAGATGTCGAAGTTGGAGGCTGCGGATAATTAATGCTTTTGGTTAAAACATTTTATTTTAGGTTTTCCTTCGTACCAGATTCTAGCCTATTTACGAATTGTCGACGGTTAAGTACCTTCTCTTCTTGTCGAAGATCATGGTAATAATAATGCAACCCTTCCTTCTGGGCTGTCCAATACAGAGCGAAAATACCTCCTAAAATGATCTATGAAGCAGATCAAAATTTACCGAATTTCTCAATGATTTTTTCTATTAAAAAGCCCTTATACGGCTGAATATGTATAAACCTAACATGAAAACCTCTTAATATAATTAAGAAGGGAATCGTCATTTTCATTTGAATCTTCTTTTAATTTTAATAAGCCGATGGTTTTATAAAATTTGAAATTATTTCCACCTAAATTTTTTGAAGTACATTATTTTCTGAAAATAAACAGTTTTTTATTTAATGATACAAGTTTTACTTAATACCTTTAAGTATTTACAGATATATTATTATACAGGTTTTACACATTTGTTTATAATATAAAAACAATTGAAATATATATAATATAATAATTGGTGTTAAGACAGAACCTTTATTGCACAGCCACCATCTTTCAAATAAGTGCGCAAGAAAATATAACGAGAGAAAAAGAGAGCGTCACTGTCAACATTTATTTGCGTATCAGTTATAACTTTATTCACTGAAAATTTCTGGAACTATAAATATGGGCCCGTTTTACTGTAACCTAGTTGCACAAAAACACTAGATAGGATAAAAAATATCATGTAAAACAACAACACTAACTCGGAAAAATATGCGAGTTCAGCCAACTCGGTTATATGATATCCGAGCTGAGATGTAGTGTTGTGAAGCAAAAAACCCGCTCTATTGTGAATGGGCTGTGGAAAAATACTTGGGAAATTTCCATCAACTGTCAAATCTAGTTTGTTTTATGGATACATAAACAAACCAAATAAAAATGTAACAAGGGTAAGTAAAATTGCTTTTCGTATATTTCACATAAAATTATGAATTAAAACATGTTTGTTATTTCAGAATGCAAGAAAAAAGGCGCAAGAGATGGTCATGTGAGGAGACAATTGAGTATTTGAGATGCTACCTCGCCCGGAAAGCGGAGTTGGAGCACCCAAAAAGAAAGAGGTTGGCTTACGCGAATGTTTAGGAAGACATGGTGTCAATGGCGATCACGGTAGGTTCAAGAAATAAGTACATATATGTATGTATGTTTGAACAAATTATATTTATTAATCCACTTCCAGGACTTTGAAAGGACGCCGCTGTGTTTGGAGTGTGGCCGTCTAGTGTATTTAGTGGCCATAAATCAGGGAAGTTGCGTAGCTTCATGAAATTTTGCACACATTTATTTTTAATTTTTTAATACATAAATTTTATTTTTTTACAAAAATACGCCCACTTTTACGCCCACCTCCCATACAACTTCAATAGAAAATGTGGCATAACTTCCATGATTTTTAAGATATCAACTCAATTTTCACAAAACATTAATATTATAATTGTAGAATATGCTCCTGAAAATATGAACATAATCCGCCCACCTCCCATACAACTGATATCTTAAAAATGCCATATCTTCTGTAAATTTGTAACTAGAATGTTTATTTTTCTCAAAAATGCATATAACACCTATTTAATGATGTTTTGAAAATATGAAGCAAATCCGCCCACTGTAACACCCATCCCCCATACAACGCCAATACAAAAAATTTTACAGTTTCACTCTATTTCATTTATTAATAGCTTTTTCACATCTTCGTGATAATCTAATTTTTTAAGCTTCAATGTCGTTCTAAATGAATTGATGTAAGGGTCGGAGGATATCAACAAATGATGCATTACGTCTTCGTTAGTAGAACAGCGCCCGATTTTGCGCGAGTGATATAGCCTATAACTTCTATAATCTTTGTTCCTCGCTTCCTGCGCTTCTTCTGATAACATTCCTTTGGAAAATAAATGATATGTTAATTTAAAATGTATGAAATAAATTGTATATTTAACCTACCTATAGGTAGAATGGCTTCAGATACAATTTTGCTACCATGTATCAAAACTTTATGCACTGTGATGGGCATGTAGTACCATCCATACAAATCAATGTACAATTTTGCCGTGCCCATACAATATATTTGTAATTTCTCAGCGTCTATTGCCTGACTGCAATTTATTGTGGATAATATAATTTTGAACCGATGAATCAGTTGCTCATCTACTCCAGTTATGTCAGCTGTAATTTCAGGATTTTCAAAAAATCGGCGAGCTGTATTCCCATCGTTGCTGGAACCCATTCCTTGTTTAACCACATCAACATTTATTCCCAATACAAATTTAAGGTTTTTTTTAATTGTGGCCTTGGCGTCTTCTTTTATTTCTCTGGTTGCTTTATTTGTTCGCCATGCTGCGAAGCTTTTATTGTAAGCGATATGTAATATGCATTCCATAAATTTTATGCGCGCACGCAGCGGTGAAATATCAAATTTTAAAGCCTCTCCCGAATTTGCTCTTAATGCCAATTCTTCTAAATTGTGCATCTCCGTTGCCTTAGCACCACATATGAAGCACGCGGACATAGAAGAGCTGCCAGTTAAAGTTGTTGCCACTTTACCATCTATCATAGTCAATGAAAGCTTATGAGTAATAAAGAATTTCTTATTATGAACTTCAATAATTGAATTTGTTAAATTATTTATTTCGTGGTTTACTCGGTTAACTTCTTCATTTATTACGCTTGCTGTCTCCTTAACAAATTCAAATTTTAACGGCCTACAATGTTTCGTTGATGATGGCTCTAAATTTTTCCACAAAACTTTTGACTCATCGTTCCGTTCAGTCATTACCAATGGCACAAGTGACGTCAAGAACATACTTTTGTCTGAAAAAGTCTCATTCGCAAATTTTTGCTGATACTCTGAATGTCCTGATGAGCCATCACATCCCCATTTACTAATGAGTTGCATATATTGTGGAAATGGTGCTACTTCATTTTCGGATTTTGACTTCATCAGTCTAGCTACCGTATGATCCAAAAGCTCCTGCAAACTAACTTTGCTTAAATTCTCCTCTACTTTAACGTTTGCTGGATAACACGTTTTTTTTGCTTCCAAAACCTTTTTGTAGCTTGGATATATATTATAACCAGGGATAGGATTTATAGGCGCTAAAACCTGAGAAATAGGCAAATTTAGTTTTTAAAAAAGCCAAAAAAAAGGCATTTATTTTTTAGTCTTGTTTGGTACATATTTAAGTATGGGTGTACAATCCGACAATACTCGATATGTACAATGTACATTGTAAATACATGGATGCATATACATATATGTATTCAAAAATATTTACATATTTAAATTGGTTGAATGCTTTAACCGCTGGTGCTTTCATAGTAGCACAATGCTACTAAGTGCATTTTGAAATTTTCGGGCAGTAATCTCATGCGATTATCCCGAAGCATAGCTTTGAAGGAACTAAATGTCCTCTCAACATCTACAGATACCAATGGTGCCCAATTCAAAAACTCAACTTCATTTATAGCTATATTTTCTGGTAATTCCACAAACTTTTCACCATTCACAATTGCGGGTACTTTTTTTTATAACTTGCAGGCCTTGATTCGATTGGAATACTTTATAAAATTTGTCCAATATAATTTTAGCTACTGGTCCCTTGGCCTGTTTTAAATTGTTTTCTATGTTGTTGAGAATTGCCAATGGATTGCTAATAGGTTCACCTTTATATGTAAATACAAACCAATAAATTAGAAACTTTATATATACGAGTAAACACAGGTATAAGAATAATACATTACCTCTTTTCTGAAGCATTTTGAAAGCAATTCTCTCGCTTAATAGGAAACCAAAATTTGCCTGGATATAAGCCAACTCCTCTCGGATGCCCTTATTTGCAAACAATTTTTTCGCAAAAATAACGCAGGCCGCATCGTCATCAAGACCTTCAACTATTTCTTTGATCTCGTTGAAGTTTTTTGCAAAATAAGATGCTGCCTCAAGCCAAGTTCCCCAGCGCGTTAAAACCTTTGAAAGCAAAATTTTTTTTAATCACACTATATGCATATATATTTTAAATATTTGCAACTTACAGGTTGAGGAGGTAGAGGGAGATCCGGTTGCTTTTCTTTAAAAAAACGAATTCTTGAGGGGCTTTTTGAAAACGCTTTTTTTATATCGGGTGTTTTTTTTACAGGTTTGTTTTTCGAATAGAGATAAAACTGGCATTTTGTGGTCAAATCTGGCAACTCTAATGTCATTTATGTTCAGTTTGGTTTGCCATTTCATCATGAACAGGTTGACAAAAGAACAACGCTTGCAAATCGTGCAAATTTATTTCGAAAATAATGGTTCAGTTCGCGAAGTTTACCGCGAGCTCCGTCAATTTTATGGTCGACATAATCGTCCATCAGAGCAATTAATTCGGTTAACCATGGATCGTTTTCGCACTACGTTTACTCTATGTGATAATACGCATCCGCAGAGACGTCGAACAGTGCGCACCGAAGAAACAATTGCCGCTGTAGAGCAAAGTGTTGAAGAGGACCCGAATGAATCGATTCGCCACCGTGCACAGCAATTGGAGCTTTGTCCATCAACTTTATGGAAGATGTTGCGCAAAGATCTTGGCTTGCGACCTTACAAGATCCAGCTTGTGCAAGAATTAAAGCCGCGAGACCATGCTATGCGTCGTGATTTTGGTGTATGGGCCGAAAATGAGATTGATCTCGATGCTGATTTTCATCGCAAAATTTTGTTCAGTGATGAGGCTCATTTTTGGTTGAATGGCTACGTCAACAAGCAAAATTGCCGCATTTGGAGTGAAGAGAATCCACATGAGACCCTTGAAACGCCATTACATCCACAAAAACTGACTGTTTGGTGTGCTCTATGGGCTGGTGGAGTCATTGGGCCATACTTCTTCCGCAATAATGCTGGAGAGGCAGTTACCGTTAATGGAGACCGGTATAGAGCCATGATAACCGACTATTTTGTTCCCGAATTGGATGGCATGAATGTGGATGAGTTGTGGTTCCAACAAGACGGCGCTACATGCCACACAGCGCACGTCACAATCGATTTATTGAAGGAAACATTCGATGAGCGCATAATTTCGCGGAATGGACCTGTAAATTGGCCACCAAGATCGTGTGATTTGACACCATTGGATTATTTTCTTTGGGGATATGTGAAGTCGCTCGTCTACGCCAACAAACCAGAAACGTTAGGGGAATTGGAAGCCGACATTCGTGGCGTTATTGCCGACATACGGCCCCATATGCTCGAAAAAGTGGTTGAAAATTGGACCTGTAGAATTGGCTTTATTCGAGCCAGCCGCGGCGGCCACATGCCCGAAATCATATTTAAACATTAATGGCATAAAATTATCCTTCCAATAAAGCCAAATTGATGGACCTTAAAACGATTTTCTTGTGTTTTATTTCAATTCGAAGTTCTATACCCCTAAAAAAAACACCCGATATTAGCGATTAAGGAGTCAACGTTTGCGTATTGGCTTCGAAGTTTTTCGCATATCCTGTGAACTCCGTGAGCAATACATGTAATATGGATTATTCGTGGGTAAAATAACTGAATCCCTACTACGCTTTTTTTCATATACGGTGCGGCATCTGTTACAAATATCAGTACTTTGTCTCGTTGAACTTCTTCTGTCCATAGAAGCTTCAAGGAATTATCAAAAAGCTTAGCAATTTCTGACGCATTTACTTTTGGAATTACTTCGGAGGTTAGGAGATACCCTCTACCACCTTGACGCAAAGGACCAACAACAACATTGCAGACATATCTGCCGGCTTTGTCAGTAGACTCATCTATTGATACAAAAATACTGCTATCTCCAATATTCGACCGAATTTCTTCCAAAACATTTTCGTAAACTTCCTTTAAATAATGTTTTCGCATAGTTGATTGATCAGGAACCTTCTTCTGTGCATATTTTGCCATAAACGATTTGAATTCCGTATGGTTAGCTTTGAATAATGGTATATCGCAGGCTACCATCATTTTGGTGATATCTCGGAAAAATTCGTTTGAATTCGGTGTATTTAAAAATGAGGTAACAGGTTGCACCTTCGTAGAAAGTTTCAGGGATACAGCTGTTTGTGCTTTTCCGTTTGTAGGTGTTGTTGAATGTGGTGTTTCTTGTCGTGATTTACTTTAATTCCACAGTAAACACAAATTAATATTTTTCCATCAGTCGTAAGTATATATGACCCGAATTCCTTTATATAACCGTTGATTTTTACGGAATTATAACAAATTGCTTTAGGCATTTTAAATGTTCGTAAAATACACACTCGACTTTGATATACACACACAAATTTGAAATTGCAAACAACAACCGATTTTTCATGTCGGTGTTCACTGCGACAAGGAATTCACAATCAGCTGATAAGATGAATTACAGTGTTGTACAACATAAACTCGTGGTAATTAATAGATAGTGTCGTTTACACGTAGCAGACTTACCTTCAATACTTAAACAATGTAAAACTTCACAAAGATATAAATAGGCAAAAAAAAAGGCAAAATATTACAAAAAGGCAGAAAAAGGCAATATAGTCAAAAAAGGCACAAAAAAGGCAATTTAAAAATCATAGCATTAGTGTAGAAAGACATAAAACGCATGATTCTTTAATTTATTTATACATACGACGAAGCAGACAAAATAGGCAAATGCCTTAAAATCCTATCCCTGATTATAACCAATATCTTTTGCTGATCTTCGCAATACTTCATACTGGTGTATTGTCAATGAAACATCAACAATGAGACTTAGTGCTTTTTCAGGACTAAAACATTTTTGGACTTCATTTTTGTTTTCAATTTTTTTAGCAGCAGATAATATGATTGCTTGAGAGTTGTTTTCACAAAATGAAGTCCGTTCTGTCATTGCTCTCATCAAAGGTTTTCGTTGGACGTCCACGTTTACTAGGAGTAGACTGGGTTTGCTCTTCCTCATCCATTACTTCATGCCTTACTTCGTCATCCACTGTATGATCCACTACTTCATCAGTCAACGTATAAGAAAGTGTTAGCCATTCTTCATTGTTATCAAAAAATCTTGATGAAGTACGCTGACACTTGTTCCACTTCTTTAAAAATTGAGGCAAAAATGTCTGTTTCAAAAACCGTCTGAACTTTTCTTGATTTTTCTCAGACACGATTTTATAATTCACGGAAACTACACCAATTATAACATCAATATCTTTTTTACATTCAAAAACAATTTCCGAAAGCGTGTTGAAAGATATTTTTGACTTGTCCATTGTTGTAGGATTACAAACCCTTTTTTGTAACCGCGCAGCTTTAAGCTTTAAGACTTAATTTATTTTCAATATTTCTTCTCCTTAAATACAATTTCTTACCAAATAAAAATACCGTAAACATACTTCATATGTACATAAGTTCTGATTGTACTTTTAACAATTCAAAAGGTACATACTTACTTAACTCTATTTCTATTTAGTATACATATGTACATGCATACATATGTACATGCTAGTAACAAAAGGAGTACCAAAATATGGGAATGCAGCATTGCAGTAGGCATGCCTGCATTCTAAGCTAAGTACAAGTCAAATGGGACAAATGTAATGTATGTACAAGCAAACGCACGTATTATTGCGAGCGTGAAATATAGCGGGAGTATATACATACATACGTACGTAGGCAAATGCAAGCAAACAATATGTAAGTGCTAACCCAAATGTTACCTGCTTTGGGGTGAATGACTTCAGATACTTGACCATGAAACTTTGAATATAACTTATAACTAGGTCACATATTTACAATAACATATGATTGACGAATGCAGTGGTTGGCAATCGGTGACCCAACAATTGTTTTATATAAATTATCTTTAATTAAATAATAATCACTCACTTTACCACTCTCAAATACAATGTAAAGAAAGTTTAGTTGTTGAATAAATACATAATTACAATAAAAGCCATGCACACATGCAAAACAACAACAAGCAGAAAAGAAAGAAAGAATGCGCAGTTGTTTTTGCACGCGTAAAATAAGGCATACGCAGCGTATTTTTCACTGTCATTTTTTGGTTTTTCATTGTTTTTTCGGCGGCGGGCAGATTCGGGCATGATTTGGTATACGACTCCATATGTCGCACTGCTTCGCACACAACTAAAAGTCTAACGGAAAATCATAAATGTTGATTTTTTTTTCTCAAAATATATTGTTAAAGAAAATTTTTTTTGTAAAACTTTTTAAAATTTTTTTTTAAATTTACATAATTCGTAATGTCTATTTTAAGTAAAAAAATACTTATAAGGTACATTCGGTGTATAGTTTATAAGTAACAAGGTTTTGAATATGACAGAAAACTATCACATTTGAGACTTGTTCACAAACTTCAACTTTGCGCTGCCGTGGAACGAAAACCAATGAAGATATTTGCATGAAATTTTCCACGCATGACCTTTAGATAGTTTTTAACAACCTGTGCAAAAATCATCAAAATCGGAGAGCACGTCCAAATTGATTTATTGCCGCAGTGGACACAGTGTGCGCCGCTGTGCTTGGACAACAACAGCAGAACTGGAGCCAGCCGGTGCTTTATCCCCTATATGGAGGGGTTCATGTGGGTTACAGACCGTTTGAAACACTTTCGGTAAATGTGCTGTCTGGAACAAATAGCTAACAGAAATTACTCTGTCTAGCAACAGCTTTTTGAAACGTAACAGTGAGTTTTTGTAGTGAATTTTTTGCAATGTTTTTGATGTAAATTCTTTGTGCTCGTTTTTATACAACCCGTGTACATGCGGAAGAGCATCAACTTAAATATTTTTCAAAAAACATCGGCATCATTTTGCTGTACAATGTACAGGGGTTTTATAAAAGCGATTTTACACGAAGATTTTACATCCAAAACTTTGCAAAAACTTCACTAAAACGTTTTCACTGAAACTGAATTTTTTTTTAAATTTGCTTTTGGTTTGTTATTTTATTTGTAATTAGAATAAGAAGTGATCTGATTTGAATTTCATATGTGATACTCCTTGTGAATTTGTTTTAGTTTTATAGATTTTAAGTTGAATGAAATGCAATGAATTTTTGTAAATATTTTTATTAGTGAATTTAAAGATATAAATATATGTATATGTATAAATTTTGAAATAATATTTTGTTGTCTTAAATAATTAAAAAGGGTTTGCCTTCTGTCAAGGGCTGCGTCTAGGTTTCATTTTACAAAACATTCATCAAGTACAAACGTATTTTCATCACTTACATCTTTGATATCGCACGAATTTGCTAGTTGCCTAAATGCCACTGTATTGCTTACACGGTACATGGTAATATACGCGTTCTACCACCACGTACCGTACCTAGTTAAGACTCCGAATACTTCACTGAAAATAAAATAGCATTAAGTCTATGCATTTCTTTTGCACACATTTTGTTATTACTTGTTATATGTTCCACCGTTTGGGGTCTTAGCCTCATGCGCATTTTGAAATCTGCCTCACTCATTGCATCGAGTGTACCTTCAAAATTGGAGCACTTCTCATGTGCCTTGTTTTTCACTCAAGAGTCTTTAGAAGAGTTGGAGTTTGCATACATCGTTTCCAATACTTCTTGTACTTCTTGCATCTCTCTATTGCGACGTGATTCTACAAAAGTAGAAGGTTATCTAATGCATTTATTTAATGTTTTTAAATAAATTTAATAACTTACCACATAATCCTCAGAATTGCTCATTTTGTTTTGCTTCTTTAAAATTTCACTAAACAAATCATATGTTTAATGACAGATTTTGCCAGTGTTGTGGAGTAACTAAAAGGAAATTTTATCCGAGTTGGAGTGTTTTTTTTTTGCAACTAGGTTACATTAAAACGGGCCCTATGTACATAAATCCAAAATTTTAATTTTGAAAATACTAAACTCGAAATAAATATTCATAATAATAAATTAAAAACAATATAAAGTAGAATATTTACAAAGTACATACATATGTATGTTTGTTAAGACGTTAAAAGCAAAATTTGAATTAAAAAGGGCTCTTTTAAAAATAAAAAGTTTTCCTTATTAATAAAAACAATAAGATTCTAGTAAAAATGCGAGGATCACCTTACTAATTTATTTTATATGATTTTCAGGATAAAAACCAGGAAATTTCTTTTTACAGTTGCATATTTTTGGACAAAATCAATAAAAATTAATAAACAAGAAGTATCTCCATGTTTTCAGCCGTTTTACTTTTCAATAGATTTTACAAAAAATTCAAAATAAAATTAAGATGTTCTAGCAAGCTTTTTTAGACGTCGATTCCTTAATCATAGGTGAACTTCTTAGCTCTGTGAAATTAAATTTTTTTCATCGGTAAAAAGAACACTACAGCATTTTGACTTAAAGGCAAGGGTGGTTTTAGCTTGAATTTCGTAGATTATAGTTATACCACCAGCTTCAGCTGTCACGAACAGTCATGCATGAATTGGAGGCTATACGTGAACATGCACGCTTGTCTTTCTCACTTGTAACACATTGGCGCATTGGACTGTGGGCTTTACCGCAGTTCTTACGAAAATTCGTAATAATTTCAGCCACTTGTTTACCACACTTCGTTTTCGATATATACTAAAATTTAATTAGTTAATTTAAACACGATTTTTTTCAGAATTTAAAAATGGTACCACTATCTTTTCTTCGCGTTGTGTACGTTTTCATTACAAATAATAAATAAACAGCTCTAAATGCGTTTGAGTTTAAATGTTTTTCTGTTTCTATAAGCAAAAAGATCAAGAAATAGTGCTATCTCTTTTTCGCGGACTGTACATACAAATACATATGTGTATTTCTCTTGTATGTTAAATTATTATTTTTTATTATTAAAGATTTAAAAAAAAAGGACACTACGTCGAGTTCACCAATTTGGATATCGGAGGAATTGCAGACTTGGCCGGATAAAAATGGAATACTTAAATTCAAAAGGATAGCATCGCTGTATTCTGAATTTATCGCTCTTTCGGAAAATGGAGATCTCCATCAGTGGAAGTGGGCCGACATGGAACCTTACCAATCGGAGGTAAAATTTAATTGGAAAACTTATTTATATATTCTAAGACAAACCCCTCATTCCCAGCGATATATGTATGTACTTTTCATATAGAGACCAGGAAACTTATCAGTAAATTTTTTGGCTTATCTGGGGTGCCAGGAATCGGTTAATGATTACTTAAATTGTCCCTTAGTTAAAATATGACATATTTAATCTCAGACCCAATTGATGAGTCGTTAGATCCCTTTCATTATATTCAAATTGATGGACGGGAAAGCCTTTACTCAACTCTTTATTATTGACTTTGTTATTTTTGTTTGTTTTGTTTGCACGTCAATTTACGTTAGACTTTTCAAATAAAGCAAAGATGTATGATTTAGTAGTTATCTACGAAGTCATTATTGCCCCCTTTACCAAATACTCGAATTCGAATTAAGCAATACATTGTGTTTGTTGGTTTAGTGTGTTAACATATAGATTTCTTACGCCCAGTGTATCTCTTAGAATTATTGTTATATACATATGTACATATGAGTGACATTATGCCTCTCGTATTTCTAAATAGAAAACATGTTGGGCGAATGTATGTGCATAAACATTGTAGCTAAACACGTACGCATTCGCTCAAACGGTTACGAACCGAGTCTCTTTCTCAAAACTAGTTACTATTAGTTTTGACGCTTAGCAATAAGGTTGTAATATTTACTTCGACAATAAATATCGAGTTCTATTTAAACAAAACATCTACTGTGTAATGTTACTGGCGCAGTCGGTAGGATCAGCGAAAATGATCCTATAAACGAACTTACAAAAAAAAAAAAAAAAAAAAAAAAAAAAAAAAAAAAAAAAATTGAAAATATAATTGACTTAAAAGCTTAAAAGTGCATTCAAAATGTATGCCAAAACTCAATGAGTGTACGCCCCAAGCAGGACGGTGTAAATCGGTTACGAACTTTTGCTACTATACGATAAAGTAAAAAGACTAAATAAGTGAAATAAGGTCAAATGAAAGTGAAGTCGCAACTGTACAACGAAAAATGCGCAACGAAAATATGTTAAGCTAAAATCATAAATAAGTGGAATAACGTCAAATGGAAGTTAAGCTACAACTGTAAAAAGTAAAAAAAAAAAAATAAAATAAAAATAAAAAAAAACTGCAACAATAACAAACTTACCTCATATGATAGAGGAAGAACTAAATCAAATTTGTTCACAAATAGAATTGCTGAATATTAGTACAACTACAACTATGGAAGGAGATAAGGAGAAAAGAGACCGCGTTGTTCAGAGTGTAAAGCTTATCTCCCCTTTCGATGGAGACACAAAATATCTCTCGCTATACATTGGAAGCATTGATAGCATTATTCCATTATTCACTGCTCTTACGCCTGAGGAGCAACCGTTTTACTTCCAATGCATAATAAGCACACTCCGCGGAGCAGCTTTGGATGTAATTAGAAGAGAACAACCACCTGATTGGCGTACTTTGCGTGAGCTGTTAATTGCTGAATTTACCGAGCATACACCTATTACTACTTTAATACTATCAATAAATAACATTAAGTTGAATACTAGTGTAAAACAATTATGTGAAGACATTAACCAAGAAATTTGTAAAATTAGAGATCGCATTAAACTAAGTAGTTTAGGTATTCCTACTGAAAACTTTTTAAATACAGAACTACAACAAATAAGCCTAAAAACACTAAAACGAGAACTTCCAAATCACCTTACTGCTTTGATTAATGTTAACTTGGCAAACGATTTGAAATCAGCAATACGAATTCTGAAAGAGAATGACGAATATAATGAAGAGATGGTCGAATGCAAACATAGTTTAAGAAAACAACCCAATACGCAAAGTAAACCACATTTTTCCAATAAACCGCATAACACGCGCCAATATAATAATTTTCAGAGCAATACACCTAGTGTTCCTACTTTTAATTCATATTTACCACCCCAACCACTAGTAAATAGCTTCAATTGTTCACACCAACAACCCTATTCGAATAGTAAAGTGCAAACAATGCCGAACTTTAATCAGCAAAATCCTCCACAGAGAGCTCCTTATAGTACGCAGCGAACTAATTCCAATCAGTCTCGCATTAGAAGATTCGGTGCACCTGCACCCATGGATCAAGATGAACAAAATTTTCGTTTAGAGGCCTCGGAAAATTGCCAAGAATTCAACTAGGAATTCAAAACCAATTATATGATTTTCTGATCGACACTGGCTCATCTGTGAACCTAATTAAACCAAAAATTTTAAATAGCAAAGTGTTTTCTTCCGATCCAATAACCTTAAAAACAGTCACAGGGTTTATTGAATTAAATTACACACAGGAAATGGTTGACAACAAACAAAACAAAATACAATTCTATGTTTACGACTTTTCGAACAATTATGATGGAATATTGGGATGGAATGCGCTTAAACGATTGCACGCAAATATAGATATTCCAAAAAGAGTTGTAACATTAAATGGGTTAAAATATCAGTTCGTCGACGAAGTCTTTTGTTATGACGACATTAATATTCTGGATGATTTAAGCGTAAAGCAAGATTCGAAAGAAAACAAGTTTAGACTCGATCATCTGAATAATGAGGAAAGGGAAAATTTACAAACGCTTTTAGATAAATACAATAAATTGTTCTATAAAGAAGGTGAAAAATTAACATTTTCGAGTTCAATTAAACATCAAATAAAAACAGTTCATAATAACCCGATTTATACAAAAGCTTATAGATACCCAGAAGTTCACAAAGTGGAGGTAAATAAGCAAATTAAGGACATGTTAGAGCAGGGAATTATTTGCCACAGTAGCTGACGCATCAGGCATTCAAAATTGGCGTATCGTTGTTGATTATCGTAAATTAAACGATATTACAATCAGCGATAAGTATCCTATCCCAAATATGGACGAAATACTTGACAAGTTAGGCAGGTGTATGTATTTTACTACGCTAGACCTAACAAAAGGGTTCCACCAAATCGAAATGGACTCGAAAGATCGCAGAAAAACTGCATTTTCAACACAAAATGGGCATTATGAATTTCTCAGAATGCCCTTTGGATTGAAAAATGCACCCGCTACGTTCCAGCGGCTGATGAATACGGTGCTGGACGGTTTAATCGACATCAATTGCAGGGTTTACTTAGACGACATAATCGTTTTCAGTACATCGTTACAAGAGCATATTGATACGCTTAGTAAAGTTTTCGACAGATTAAGTAAAGCTAATTTAAAAATCCAATTAAATAAATGCGAATTCCTAAAGCAAGAGACAGAATTTCTCGGTCACATCATAACACGTGATGGCATAAAGCCGAATCCTAATAAAGTTGCAGCAATTATTAAATACCCTGTACCTAAAACCGAAAAACAGATAAAACAATTTCTTGGATTAGCAGGTTTTTACCGTAAATTTATAAAAGATTTTTCGAAAATAACTAAACCACTAACTCATTGCTTAAAAAAAGGAAACAAAATCGATTTAAGTAACGAAGAGTATTTGAAAGCAATAGATACCATTAAATTATTGATCACGAAGGATCCAATACTAGCGTACCCTGATTATAGAAACAATTTTACTCTCACAACTGATGCTTCGAATATTGCTCTTGGCGCTGTGCTAAGCCAGCAGGGACGTCCGGTGTGCTATGCTAGTCGTACGTTGAACGAACACGAACTAGTTTACTCAGCGACTGAAAAGGAACTGCTTGCGTTAGTGTGGGCAACAAAATATTTCAGACCATACCTATACGGCAGGAAGTTCCTCATTCACACTGACCATCGTCCTTTGCAATGGCTTCATAATTTAAAAGAGCCAAATTCAAAATTGCAGAGATGGAAAATAAAATTGAACGAGTTCGATTTCGAAATAAAATATATAGCCGGCAAGGAAAACTTCGTGGCGGATGCGTTATCAAGAATCGTAATTCAAGAGTGTAATTTTGGCGAAGATTCTTCGCATGCAACAACAGTTCACTCGGCTGAAGAAGATGCGGAAAACTTTATTAGAATTACAGAAAGACCTTTAAATGTATTCAAACGGCAATTAAAAGTAATTAGAGGTACCGAAATTTCTTTTAACACTAAATACATATTTAATAATACTCTTAATATTATAACTTACACCGAACTGACTATAGAGTTAGTGAAAGAAATAATTTCGAAGTATTTACTAAATTATACAATTGCTATTTATATGCCTAATGATAGTGACTTTAAACACTTCCAAAACATCTACAGTTCGCTTATTCAAAATAAACCGAATCTAGTAGTTCGAGCAACCAAGCTGCTGGAAAATATTCTCGAATATGCTGAGTTTAAAACAAAGATTCTAGAAATACATCTCGAAGGGCTACATCAAGGTATCGAAAAGGTAGCTAAAGTCTTTAAAACAAAATATTATTTCCCAAACTATCTAAAAGAAATCACAAAAGTTATCAACGAATGTGAATTATGTAATCACTGTAAAAATGAGCACATAATGTGTAAAATCCCTCTCAAAGTCACACCTCCTGTCTACGAGACAAGAGAAAAGTTTGTGGTCGACATCTGGGAATGGGATAAGCATCATTATTTAACATGTATAGATATTTATTCTAAATATGCTATGGTCGAAGAAATAAATATGTTAAATTGGTTGGAAATAAAAAAGATCTTATTGAAAGTATTCAACGTAATGGGCCCACCGAAAAAATTAAAAATAGACCAAGACCAAGGCATAAACAATATCAATATAAAACAATGGTGTGAACAATTGAATATACAATTGGAAGTAACTACCGGTAAAACGGGAATTGGTGATATCGAGCGCCTCCATAAAACTTTAAATGAAAAATTACGAATCATAAATACTTCAGATAACAATGAGTTAAAATATTATAAAATCGAACAAACAGTGTTTACATACAATCACAATATTGTCCATTCTACTACTGGCGAAACCCCCTACAATATATTTTTTAATAAACTTCGCCCAAAAATAGATCCGCAATCGGTAAAAGAAAAAAGAATTCAGAATGTTAACAGGAACCGCAAAGAAGTCCCTATTGACACAAATTTCGTTAGCGCAGAGAATTCTAGGAAACGCTTGGATAAAACCAAAAATCCATTTAGACAAGTAAAATTAGTCAAAGCAGAGGACGATAACGAACATTATGTCGTAAGATTTAAAAACAGAAATGTGAGAAAAAATAAAGCCCAGTTTAAAAGAAAGAAAAAACAAAACTCCTAGGCATATCTATCACCTATGCGCTTAACAAAAATGTACTTATTAAGTAGATTAAAACCATAATTGAATTCAATAATTTTTATATTAGGCTTGCATCAAAGTTATTGTTGCAGGTTCTTAGGGAGTGACGAGTGACATTATGCCTCTCGTATTTCTAAATAGAAAACATGTTGGGCGAATGTATGTGCATAAACATTGTAGCTAAACACGTACGCATTCGCTCAAACGGTTACGAACCGAGTCTCTTTCTCAAAACTAGTTACTATTAGTTTTGACGCTTAGCAATAAGGTTGTAATATTTACTTCGACAATAAATATCGAGTTCTATTTAAACAAAACATCTACTGTGTAATGTTACTTTTTCGACAATAAATATCGAGTTCTATTTAAACAAAACATATACCGTGTAATGTTACTTATGTATATGTATATCTGTGAGATATGCGAGCATTCCGCCATGCCTGACATTAGCATTCCGCGTATTATTGGAAGCATCCTCCTTCATTTCTTTAATTGACTACATAAATTCTATGGAAACATTGTGTTGGTAACAAAAATCGACAATTTTTTTACTGCTTTTTCTTAGTGTATATCGCCCTGAGATTATTTCATAAAGATCTGAGCACCATCAAGTCAAAGTTACAGCTGTCAACAGCGCGCTCCTCCCATGTGCCGCACGCGCCGATCCCTCGTCACGCTTAATTAGGCATTCCGCTACCTAGCTTAGTAGATTAATTTTTCTAATGCTTTACTGTTCTATGGAAACCCGTATCTACGTTATTTCTTATCCGTTCTGTCAGTCGTGTAAAGCTTCCAGATAGTGAACGTCGAAATATTCTAACGATTCTTGTTAGACTGGTTTTACATATAAGTTGTTTCAGAGCGTCACGGTAAAAAATAAAACTCGGTGATGAGGTGAATGTGCCAGTTGATAATTCGGTTGAATATGGGATCCTGAATTTCCTCTTAATATTCACGACTCTTTCACAGTACGTTAAGTGCAAATCACGTAACAGTGACGTCAAATCTGCACTTACTGAATCGAGAAGACTTGGCTTCAAAATTGCTATAACTTTTGATAACTGTGAGAAGCGAAAAATCAATTCCTGCTCCACAGTGAAGCATTCTTTTCAAGTGAACAGACGATTTATTTTAACAATGAGATGCTGGGTTTGGGAGCAGCTGGATGTGAAAAATCTGTGGACTTATGGACTTGCCGCGTTTTTTTGGGCTAAATCTACTTAACTTATAACATTATTGCGATACACATTCGAACATCTGTGAAAAAAGTATTTTATTTATTTGCAAATTGTGCTGTTCAACAGGATATTGAAAATATTCAGGGACAAAATAAAAAAACATCTCACACTATCTGGCAACGGTACATGGAAGAAACGTGGATTTGCTACTTTAATCGAATTTTATACGGGCAAGATTTTCATTCTGGTAGTGTAATGTGCGTTTTGTAAATTGTGGAAGAGTACGAAGAATGGAATAATACCCATGAATTTGTGTGCTTTGCAAACCATACGGGATCAGCCAGTAAAATGGAAGTTGACTCAATGGTTGAAATGTTCAAACGTTCTGAGAATCTGCACTGCGTAAAATACGAAAATTATATCGGCGATTCGAAAACATTCTCTGCCATCAATAAATCACAGTTGTATAAAGGTTTGCAGGTAAAGAACAAAGAGTGTTTGGTCACCTTACCCGTCTCCACGATTAAAACAGAAAATCAGGCGATGCTTAAAGAACTGTGTTTTTATTTCACTTTGTCTTGTGCTTAAATACTAATTCTTTCGCGACACTACAGTATACGGTAAATCTATCGCAACGGAATTGAATACCAAAAAAAGGAAAAACCCTACATACTTATGTATGCTAAATAATATTGATGTACTTATGTATATTATGTACCGGTGAGCGTATGTAACTTTGTACGTACGCTGAGAGGAGAATACATAGGCGGTTAGCAACCGAACTGGTAATACGCGAGAATAATACCTAGTGAGTAAATATATAAGCTAAGCGTAATGCTTAGTAAGTAAATATGTAAGCTAAGCATAATATAACATTACGCGTATGTAACGCTGAATAGTGGGCATCTGCATATTAAGATGAACGCTACATCCACTCCCCTTCGAATAGCAGTGTCCCGTATATGTATATTAGGAATACCTCTTGGGGAATCGCACTGTCCGTCCACTCTTTGTTTTTCTTGGTGCTTCTATTGTTGCTTTGTTCCACTTGCTGTGTACTGCTTGCTGTTGCTGAGCGAGGCGCTGTGCCTTTTTGGTTTGCTTGTGCTCGTGTGGCGTGATGAATGCAGGCTTCAAGCGATCTACGCTAATCTTTATTACCTTGTTTCTGATTTCGATGTCAAAGTTTTTTGTCTCGCGTTTGACTACTTTAAAAGGGCCGTCGAATGGCGATTTTAGCGGCCGTCGCACGCTGTCGTCCCTGACAAATACATGTGTACAGGTTTGTAGGTCTTTATGTATAAACGCGGCGTGAGATGAATGATTTGAAGCAGGAACAGGTTTTAGTTTAGACATGATTCTACGTAGCTCATTTACGAAGTCGCTTTGCGTGTACTCTTCGCCCGTTTGGTCGAAAAATTCTCCGGGTAGCGACAACGTGGTCCCGTACAACATTTCTGCCGGTGAGGCGAGCAGGTCCGTCTTGAACGTGGAGCGGAGTCCCAGTAAGACGAAAGGGAGACTGTAAATCCAATTGACTGCTGTGTGACATTTTATTGCGCCTTTTAATGTTCGGTGCATTCTTTCAACGAGTCCATTAGCTTGCGGATGGTATGCGGTAGTTCGCAGATGCTTAGATCCGATCAGTTGGGACAGTTCCTTGAACAGTTTGGACTCAAACTGTCTACCCTGGTCAGTTGTAATGGCCCGAGGTACTCCATAGTTCGCGATCCAACCCGATAAGAAGGCTTGCGCGACTGTGTCGGCTGCGATATCTGGTATGGGTATCGCTGCAGGCCACCGTGTAAATCGGTCGACACATGTCAAGCAGTATTTATAGCCACTACACAATGGTAGTGGCCCAATTAGGTCGATGTTAACGTGATTGAATCGTGCGTCAGGTATCTTAAAGGTGTCGATTGCAGCACGATTGTGTCTACCAATTTTGGACTTCTGGCAACTTATGCAGTGCTTAACCATTCTGGCGACATCTTTTTTTATGTTTTTCCATATAAAGCGTTCCGATACCATTCGAACGGTGGACCGAATTCCTGGATGGGATAGATTGTGCAAGGAATTAAAAACTTGTCTTTGAAAGTCACCTGTTACAAATGGGCGTGCGCGACCGGTTGATATGTCACACCATACTGAGTTGCTTGTGTTGGGGATGTCGATCAGCTTAAACTGAAGTTTGTCGCTCTTCATCAGTTCTTCTAATTCCGTGCTCGATCTTTGCGTTTCGGCGAGTTTTTTGAAGTCGATTTGTTCTCCGCTAAAAATAGTTTCGATACGTGAGAGTAGATCCGCTACTACGTTGTCCTTCCCGGCGACGTGCTGGACGTCTGTGGTGAACTGGCTAATGTAGCTTAGCTGGCGTGTCTGGACAGGCGTAGTTTTCTCTGGGTTCTGGTCGAAGGCAAAAGTCAATGGTTTATGATCTGTCAGGATTGTGCATTTCCTCCCCTCTATCAGATAGCGAAATTGTTTTACCGCCAGGTACATTGCCAACAGCTCTCGGTTGTAGGTGCTTTGCTTCTTCTGGGAGTCAGACAACTTCTTTGAAAAAAATCCCAGTGGCTTTAGTTTTCCGGCGACGAGTTCATGCATGGCTGCTCCCACACAATGGTTGCTTGCGTCGACGTTGAGTACCAGGTGAGCATTTGGCGAAGGATGTGCCAACATTGTTGCTGCGGCCAAGTCACTTTTGCACTTTTCGAAAGCTTCGTCAGCTTCGGCGTCCCATACGATTACTGTGGAATCCCTTTTTTTGTTCCCCTTTATTAGCCTTTGTAGTTTGACGTGAGTGTGTGCGGCATCGGGGAGCATGCGCCGATAGAAATTTAGCATTGCCATAAATCTGCGTAGCTCGTGTGCGACCGTAGGCTTTCGAAACTTTACTATGGCGTTTACTTTTTCCTCAGTCGGGGCGACGCCATCTTTGGTTATGCGGTGCCCCAAGAACGTAATTTCGTTTTGTGCGAAAACGCACTTAGAGGCGTTTATTTTCAGACCGTGCGTACGTAAACGTTGTAGGACGATTTCTAAATGAGTTTTGTGCTCTTCCATGGTCGCTGAGGCTATGCAAATGTCGTCAATATATACGATGACGCACTCCAAGTCGAAGAAAATCTGGTTCATGTATCGTTGGAATGTCTGCCCAGCGTTTCTTAGGCCGAAGGTCATGACGTTAAACTCATACAGGCCGAACGGCGTGATGATGGCTGTCTTTTCGCGATCTTCTGGTGCGATTGGGATCTGGTGGTAGGCCCTTTCTAAGTCGATTAAAGAAAATATCGTTTTTCCACACATTCTTTGCGAAAAATCTTGAATGTGTGGGATAGGGTAGCGATCCGGCTTGGATACGGCATTTAACCGACGATAATCGCCGCAGGGGCGCCACTCACCTGGTAATTTCTTAGGGGCCATATGTAACGGATGAGCCCATTGGCTGCTACTTGGACTACAGATGCCTTGCCTTAGCATGTAGTCGAACTCTCTTTTTGCTATGGCGTATTTTTCTGCGTTGAGCCGGCGTGCTTTTGAATACAGCGGTGGGCCTGATGTGATGATATGGTGTTGCACCGTAGTAGTTGGTGTAGATTTTGCTGCTTTCACGGGCTGCGTCAGGTCCTTATATTTTTCGAGAAGTGTCTTCGTAAATGCGGTTGTACTTGGTGAAAACGTAAAAATCTTTTCTATGTAGTCCTTACATTTCATGCCGCTTATCTCCAATTTCGTTTTTCCATCAATCAGTTTCTGTTTACGCACGTCGACTACTAGATCATATTCAAACAAGAAGTCCGCCCCCAATATTGGCTTAGTCACATCAGCTACGATAAACTCCCAATCCATCTGTCTTCGGCATCCAAGGTCGATTGGCAGGATTTTCGTACCATATACGTTGATCGGTGAACCATTTGCAGCGAATAAGGTAGTTGTTTTTGGCGAGGAGCGATAAGTGGGTGGAATGACCGAGAAATCGGCTCCGGTGTCTACGAGATATTGGACTTTCGTTTTGCGGTCGGTAACGTATAAACGACGGCTTCTGCTTGCGTCCGCTCTGCGCGTCGTTTGAGACAGAGCAGCGTTTAGTTTTCCGTGGAGGATGGCGAGAGCTTTTTATACTGACACGGTTCGATGCATTTTTTGGCTTTGTCGCCGAACCTGTAATGGTATCGACAGAATGGAAAACGTGTCTTACTCTGGCTGCGATTTCGGCTTCGATCGCGATGACGTCGATTTATGGGTCTGCAAACCTTAAGCTCGGCTATTTCCTTCCGTAGAGCTTCGATCTCCGCGGCAAACGATTGTGCGTTGCTTTGTACTGCGGATATGCCTGGAAAACTCTGCACCTCGATCATACGGTCCGCTTGTAAAGCCATTTGTGTTGAATCGCCGTCAACGATAGTGATAACGGAGCGAATAGAGTCGGGGAGACGTTCAATCCAGAGTGATTTTAATACTTCGTCGTTTATTTTGCCGTTTGCTAGCTCTTTCATGCGCTTTAAAAGCTGAGACGGTTTAAGGTCACCTAATTCGATTTCTTTTATTAGTTTTCGTAGCTTCTTTTGATCGGAGTCGGTGAATTCCGAAATTAATGCCGCTCTTACAGCTTCGTATCTGCCTGTCTCTGGAGGATTACGGACGATGTCGCCCACTGCGATTAGGTACTGGACTTCGAGCGATGATATGACGTGGTTGTATTTCGTCTGGTCGGTAACGATTCCTGCTACCGCGAACTGCGATTCCATTTGTATAAAATAGAGATCTGGTTGTTCCTTACAGAATATAGGGGGTTTGATACCAACCCGGAATATTTCGCCAGGCATCTGTTGTGAATCGGTAACATGTTGTCTCCCTGACATTTCCCGCTGTGGTATTCCAGTGCTAGTTGACTGGCTCCCGGACGCAGCTTCATCGTCCTTCATGCTCGGTTCGCGCGTATTTGTTTAAAAAGTTTCACCAGAAATGTATAAAAATTAGCTACTTAACGCGGGGTCACCACTTTGGTCACCTTACCCGTCTCCACGATTAAAACAGAAAATCAGGCGATGCTTAAAGAACTGTGTTTTTATTTCACTTTGTCTTGTGCTTAAATACTAATTCTTTCGCGACACTACAGTATACGGTAAATCTATCGCAACGGAATTGAATACCAAAAAAAGGAAAAACCCTACATACTTATGTATGCTAAATAATATTGATGTACTTATGTATATTATGTACCGGTGAGCGTATGTAACTTTGTACGTACGCTGAGAGGAGAATACATAGGCGGTTAGCAACCGAACTGGTAATACGCGAGAATAATACCTAGTGAGTAAATATATAAGCTAAGCGTAATGCTTAGTAAGTAAATATGTAAGCTAAGCATAATATAACATTACGCGTATGTAACGCTGAATAGTGGGCATCTGCATATTAAGATGAACGCTACAAGTGCAACAGAAATGTACAAAAAAGGGAGCACGATTGCGTGAAATTAAACAAAAAAAAAAAAAAAAAAAGGATTCAGTGGCAAAGGAAAATTGACCGGTAAAATAACCAACAAATTGCCAGTGTACTACGGCTTGGCAATCAGCCGTATTCCTGATTCCGCTAAAGCAATGGCCGATGATATGCGGGCAACTTATTATCATAACAGTTCAACTGATAAACACCCGCAAACACCATAAAGGCCCTGCCGGAAAAGAATGTATGTGGCAGCGGGTTTTCGCAGAGCGGCGAAAATAAGTAAAGAAAAGCATGCTTGATATCTACCATGTGAATAGGTGGTTGGTATCGCGCGGAGAATCTCCACATGCCGGACATCTGTCGGGTATGACAGGGTTGATTCTGGATAGGTAGGAGTTAAGTCTACTACAATATCCAAATTTTAATTGGGCCAGAGTAGCGCGGGGCTCGCGAGGCAGCAAACACTCTTCATCTGTAATTGGTGGTGGTTCGGCTCCTATTACGGCATTGACTATGCGAGAGCCGATGGTGGTAGTAAGTCTCTTTGTGTATGTTGCTTAAGACCCGCCAATACGCCTCCGGATCCAGCGGTTGTGTTGTGTGTGGGTAGATCTCGTCGTGCAGTTCAAGGAGATGGCTTCTGATGTGCCTGGGAGGTGGCTCATCCGCAAGCAGATGCTTATTTGGGTGCCCCGAATGGTGACACCCAGCAAGGAACTGCTTGCTGAGCATTAGGTTGTGCTCCTTAACGCGGAGCACAATGACCTCTTAATGTAAATGTTCCTCGGGCGACATCAGCAGGCATCCCGTCATCGTGCGGTGTGCGGCGTTCTGGCAGATATTTTATTTAATTAACCAAAAAAAACAACTTACGTATTAAATTGCATTTCACAGCGAAAATGATGCAGTAAAAAAAAAAAAAAAAAAAACAAGAATACATTGCAATTTTTTGGAGGACACAACTAAAATTGTAGGTCGATTAATACTTTGTGGGATACCCCTTACTATCTGCAACTCCGGATTTGTGTTTCGGATCATTATCTTGATAGTACCGAAAGTTGTCGGAAATATTTAATTTTGCGGCACTTTGTAGCAAATTTAGTTTCAAAATACCCAGACACATTTGTCCATAGTACAATCGATGAATTCCAAATTTCCGTCTCCAGAAGACGACATTCATCCCCACACTATTACATGCCCTCTACCATGCTTTACGGTGCTACGTAGATTTTGCGGTTGTAGCTCAGCATTTCCTTTTCTCCATATATAGCTCTTTTCATCCGATCTAAACTGGTTGAATTTACTCTCATCTGCAAAAATTGCATGTAGTATATATGTATAAATGTTCGTTTGCAAACTTCAACCTTGCATTTCGGTTTTAAGTATTGAAGTATGGTTTATTTCGGACTGTGCGGCCATTGAAATCAGATTCTCTTAGCACTCTTCGTATGGTTTCCGGATGACTTTTCTTCCCAAGGAATTTTCCCTTTTCGTAGCTAATATATAAATATTTTATTATGAGCCGATTTCTTTTTATTTGCGATACGATTTTAACGAACATGCTGAATTGTTCCTTGACTCAGTTTCACAATTTCCGAGATTTTGCGTTGACTTTTGCCGTCTTTATAATGCTTTAGTATTAATTCGCGCACTTCAATACTTCTTTGGCGACCCATTTTGAACTACACTTTATGAATGACAATACTAAAATGTCAAAACTATCAAATACTATTCCAGGATTACTCACATTTATACGAGGGTTGCCTTTTATATTTTGCGCCTTCGCAACACTAGATTAGCTGTAATTAGATATTTTTATCGTGCAGTTTAGTATTTTTTGGCATAAACTTGCATATAACGTTTTCACTTACGAGTTTTATTTGTGTTTATTTATAGTGAGTTTAAAAATTCATATTAGCTAAAAATGCAATTAATCCGAGAACATTTTCGTGCGATGATTTACTACGATTTTCGACGTGGATTATCGAGACAGGAGTGCATCAATCAACTTACTTCTACTTTTGGTGTTGAATCACCACACTTAGCCACTGTGAAACGATAGTAGAAAGAGTTCCTACGTGACCGCCAATCTTTCCAGGACGAATTTCGTGAAGGTCGTCCAAAAACGGTGGTTGTGCCAGAAACAGTCGATTCTGTGCGTCAACTGTTAATACAAGATCGTCATGTGACATATCGCGAGATAGAGACATCCTTGGCCATTAGTGGGACGAGCATACATTCAATATTGCATGAACATTTGGTCGTAAAGAAGATTTGTTCTCGTTGGATACCGCATAATTTGACAATTGCCCAAAAAAGGACTCGTGTCGATTGGTGTAAAGAAATGTTGAAGAAATTTATCCGCGGTGGATCAAAGCACGTCTAAGACATCGTAACAGGTGACGAATCTTGGATCTATGCATACGAGCCGGAAACAAAGCAGCAATCGACTGTATGTGTGTGGGTGTTCCAAGACGAGCCTAATCGAACAAAAGTTGTTGGCGCAAGAAGCACCTCAAAGCCAATGATCGCTTGTTTTTTCGGAAAACCTGGTCATGTCGCAACTGTTCCACTAGATAAACTTAAAACGGTCAATTCTGAGTGGTATACAACCATTTGTTTGCCAAAAGTTTTTGGAGAATTAAGGAAAACCAACCGCCGAAGACAAATCATTCTTCACCAAGACAATGCGAGCTCTCATGTAGCGATTCACACAAGAGAGTTTTTGAGGACTCAAAGGTCGAATCGATGGGCCATCCGCCTTACAGCCCTGATTTGGCACCTAATGATTTCTTTTTATTCCCGAACATCAAAAAAAAAAATGCGAGGTCAACGTTTTTCAACGGCTGAAGGAGCTGTAGAAGCCTTCAAACAGCTCGTTCTAGAGGTATCCTCTTCTGAGTGACAAAAGTGCTTTGAAAATGGGTTCAAGGGAATGCAGAAGTGTATTGACTTGGATGGAGAATATTTTGAAAAACAATAAAACTATTTTCCTTAATATTTGACTGTGTTTTCATTATTAGGCGCTAAATATAAAAGGCAGCCCTCGTAACAGTATTTACTTTGCATTCGAAAATCGACACCAAGCTGTCGCCGCTAACGGTAAACATTTGTGCATCATTTTGGCTGTGAGCTTGCATTTCGGTATACAAACATGTTTTCGCTTTACGGTTGTAAAAAGGAAATAATTTGGGCGTTTTGTTATTTTACAAGATTTAACATATGTATATGTACCAAATTAATAAATTAGTAAAATTTTTTCACTTTCGAACACAGGTCATCAATTACATTCCGGTGACCATTATCGACCAATCATCGGCATATGGGACTATGGTGAGTCCCTCTGGCTGATGAGGGAAATTTGGGACGACGCCAGGTTTCTGCCTTTGAAGAAAGGGGTTGGGTCGGAGAGGACGCCACCCTGCGATATCCCTTGTTTAAGTCTCCTTAGTTTCGTTGTTGAGCCCCTAAATAATACCGATGATTGACGACTACACAGGTAGTTCGCGGCCCACCGTGTCAGTCCCTGCGGGAGAGTTGATGCTTCCACGTCAGCTAGCGTGGAACCGCTTACCGTGTCAAAGGCCTTTGACCAGGGGCGATTCTGGTTAAGATCGCGATTCGCCTGTATGGTGATGGCATTGAGTGCTGTTGTTGTGTTATGCACTTTCCAAATGCCACGTTGATGCTCAGCCGATCCCAGAGGGTAAGTGTAAAACGGGAAGAGTGGGCTTCAAGTGTCTTTATCATTGGCGAAAACAGGGAAGCCGGCCGTTAGAAGTCACCCTTGTCGGTCGGTTGCTGTGGTTTCGCCAGTGGGACCCTCCCAACCTTCCAAATGTCAGGAAGGATAAGGGTGGCCATGGAGAAATTGCGGATCCCTGTAAGAAACTCAATTCATGCGGCGCCCAAACTTTTCAGCATCAACACGCTTAGCCCGTCAGGGCCAATAACCTTGGAGGATTTCGCCTTCCCGATGACATCCTTCACTTCGCCACAAGTGAAAGTAAGGAGTGCGCTGGTGTTTGATTGTTTGCGCAGCCTTCTGGTCCCTTCCATTTGGCCCTATCCCTCTAAGAATGCAGAATGAACTGCCGGCTAAAATAGCTCGCGAATCTCTTCGGGTCCGACGAGGCCCGATTCCGGAGTTAAATTTCCACTCGGTCGTCGGGTTGGGCAAGGACCTCACGGTGGACCAGAGCTTACCGACGCCTGCAACCAGGTTGCAGAACTTTAGGTGCTCTTCTCAGTTGTTCCGCTTGTTCTAGTCCGCCAGCCGCCGAATCGCCACGTTCAAATCCTTAATATCGGGTCTTGCAATAGGGACGCACAAAAGTGGACGGATAGTGACAGCAAACGACGCTATATTTTTCCCCGGTCTTTTGACATTTCTCTTCAGTTCGGTTTGCCATTTCATCATGGAAAGATATACGATCCAACAACGAGTCGAAATTATTAAAATTTACTACCGAAATTCGGAGTCAATGGCCTCAACTTTAAGAGCGCTACGTCCCATTTATCGTGTTCGTCATTTCTGGCTGAATGGCTTCGTCAATAAGCAAAATATGCGTTATTGGACAGGCAGCAATCCGCACTACTCCATGAGTCAACGTTGCATCCCGAAAAAATTACGGTTTGGTGCGGTTTATGGGCCGGCGGCGTCATTGGGCCGTACTTCTTCCGTGATGATCAAGACCGGCACGTTACTGTGAATGGGAATCGCTACCGCTCAATGATAACCGAATATTTTTGGCCCGAATTGGATGATATGGACTTGGACAATCTGTGCCACACAGCGAAAGTCACAATCGATTCATTGAAAACCAAGTTTGGTGAGCGTGTTATCTCACGAAATGGCCCAGTCAATTGGCCGCCTCGGTCGTGCGATTTGACGCCGTTAGACTATTTCCTGTGGGGCTACGTCAAGTCTATGGTCTAAGCCAGTGACGATTGATGAACTTCGTACGAATATCGAACGTGAAATTGCAGCAGTATCGGCCGATTTATGCTTTAAGAACGTCGAAAATTGGGTACAGCGTCTGGACTTCAGCAAGCGTGCCCGTGGTGCCCATGCAAAAGAAATCGAGTTCCATACATAATGACATCGAATGTACTTTTACAGGAATAAAGAATTTGATTCATATCCCAAACCGTTTTTGTTTTATTTAAAAAAACTTTTGTGCGGTCCTATTGAAACCCCTTTTATAAGGATTACGGGGATCCGAGTGGCGTAGGCGGTCACGCTCATTTGCTAGCGCAGTCGCTTCGGCCCGGAAATTGGGGCCGATCTTAAGGATTCTCCCTGCCGGGGAGAAGCGAGCTTCAGCAGGCGCAGCTACCTTGCAGAACTTCTGCTCGCCTTTGCGAACGTCGGTGGGTGTAAAAGGAGCCCTGAAGGCATTCTCATTGAACTCCACGAATCCGACCCTATCAGCCGTGTTAAAGTTGACATAGGTCCGGTGGTCCGCGGAGACAAAGTCAGCAGGTCAATCAATCGAGATGAATATGTTATCCATAATCCTGGTGGGGGCGTGATCGTTAATCGTGCAAAATGTCGAATAGTCCATCTGCTCTGCCAAATCATTTCCCATACGATCAGCTGTTAGGCTTGAGTGGCAGATATCGTGGTACGCGTTGAAGTTACCTACCACCACGGAGCAGACTGGGGTATCAGGAGCTGCTGGCAGGTCCCCTCAAGAGGGGTGGAGCTGGGTCGGGGAGAGCAGCGATCATGTTGTGTGCTCCTTTGAACTGGAGGTTCTACCGATGGTACACTGGGTGCGGCTATGAGGGCCGTAGGGGATATGGGACCACATACATATTTTTTGGACCACGCCTTGTGGGTATTTAGGTCTGATCAGACCTTGAGATGGATCCAGCCGTCGCACAAAGTACACCTTACGGAAGTGGAGTTCGGTTGAATACTTTTCTGGCAGACACAGCAAAAATATGTTTCTGGTCCTGGGTTTGGCTCGATGCCAGCCCTGAGCAGAAGGATGTGAAGCAACCCTGCTGCTATAAGTTGCTCCAGAGAAGGTAGACGACTTATGGGGTAGGCCGATCTAAACAGGGTTAGATCGCCGGAACAACAGTCATTGGCCGGGTGAAACCTGGGTCATTCCGGTACGCATAACCGACTGTAATGGGATTGGATCAAGTGGAATCATAAGGTTTGCGTCCGAAAATTTCATATACTAGCAAATTTCATTACAAGATTTACACTTTGTATATTTGAATAAGTACACTTTAAAATGATATAAATAAAATACAAGTTCAATGAACTCGGAAGTCAAAATATGTATTTGCCAGTTGGCAGTTAAAATGGGCAAAGGTATAAAATCCACTAGAAAAGCAAAGCGTAGGTATAGCTTGACGCATAGGGGCGCCCCATGCTGATAGCGGTACTATTTAGATTCATATAATGACGATATCGAGTAGTGCTGTACATAGAGTCATTATTTTCGCTGCAACTATTTGTCCCTACTGATCCCAACAATTTGAAAGCGGCATTAGGTTCTTCATAATCCGATCTGAGGATGAGATTTTATTTATTTTTTATGTATTTTTCAATAAAATGTTTAATCGTACCAATATGATGAAATATATGATAATAATTCAGTATTAATATCAAAGTTCATTAAGTTTTTCATAAGAAATGACGGAGTATGTATCGTGCTTATTTCGTAATTTAAACCTTCCTTCCTCTGTGGAAAGCAGGGTCCGAAAATAACCGGGCCATTTATCAAAGTGTCGGAAATTGCCAATACCCAATATTTATTTATTTATTTATTTATTTAAAATGTTCCGAGCACTGTTCTTAACTCATTACAATAAGAATATGTATGTAAATTCAAATCATGCTTATACAATCAGGCATGTGGTAGGAATTGTTTTCCTATGCATTTTGTATTGAAATCGTGCTACGTTTCACTATACCGGATTCAATGGTCAGCTGGTAGAGCATGAAATTAAAAAAAATATATAAACTTACAAAATGTTAGTATTTTTCAATATAATACAATTTGAAGCTTATTTTTATTAATCTATTTTTAATAATTTTTTATAAAAGTATAACTCATCCCATAACATAAACTACAATTGATGGTAAATTTAAGTTAGTTAGCCAGAAGGTACTAGTTTTAGGCCAAAGATTTTTCCTGGTCAATTCTGGTAAATGTAGCAAAATATCACGACGGACCGGTGATTCTTTGACAGTGATTGACTAGGCGCCTCATCCAGGTGACCGCACTTTATAACCTACCAAATGACGAAAAACGTTTAAAATTGATCACATCATTCCTTACGATTATCAATACAACTTTGGAGCTCAGTTTTTCTTCGTCTTCTTAATATTCATTAGCCACGCGCCGACGACATTTTCACTCTTCGTTTCACCCTGTGTGCTACGAACAACTTATACATAAGTGCCTGTGTGCTACGAACAACTTATAACTACGGTGTTCACTAGCTAGCCAGCTCAGTCTCTTCGTGAAGAGAGAGATTGTTCCTAGAGATGGTGTGGTTTCGGTCAGTTTTGTTGAGCATATACACCAAATATAATTGAAATAAGATCACCTGAGCAATTTGTTTATAAAGTTAGAATATTAGGGTCATTTTTATTTGTTTGGCAACTTAGTGTAAATTAGTTATCCACAAAAATTTTTCTAGAAAATAGTTTTTATAAGGAATAGCCAATTAATTTAAAAAAAATTAACAAAAATGTACATTCGATGATATTCATGATTAATTTAAAAAAAATCGATGTGAAGTTAACTTAAAGTGACTAAATCATTTTCACCACTAACGGGAGAAATATAGACTTCACAATAGGCTTTCCTAATAACGAGTCGTTCCTCCTTTAGCCTCACTACGACCCCAATTGATTTCCTTACAACGGGACCATACCAAACCAGTTCTAAAATATCTATCAATTGACTTTTATTTGTTAGCTTCTGTTTAGCAACTTCACACTTCATTATGTGCCATAAGTGCTCAATAGGGGTTAAATCTGGCGAGTTTCCAGGCCAATCCAAGCGTTGAATCCCTATATCGTTAAATGTATTGGCCAACTAAAAATAAAAATTCGAGCTGAATTGGATCATATACACTAATATTGTATAGATGTTTTATACAAGATTTGTTTCCAATCAAAACTTACCCATTTTGCACGATGGCATGGCGCTGAGTCATCCTGGAAGATTAGGCGATCCGTATAAGGGGTTAAATCTGGCGAGTTTCCAGGCCAATCCAAGCGTTGAATCCCTAGATCGTTAAATATATTGGCCAACTAAAAATAAAAATTCGAGCTGAATAGGATCATATACACCAATATTGTATAGATGTTTTATACAAGATTTGTTTCCAATCAAAACATACCCACTTTGTGCGATCGCATGACGCTGAGTTATCTTGGAAGATTATGCGATCCGTATAAGAATAATGCTCTTCAATTGCGGGTACTAAAAAATTGTTAACCAGTGTCGCATACATTTGTGCATTCATTATTCCATAAACAAGGTGTAGAGGCCCCAAAACATGGTATGAAAAACAGCCCCAAATCATTTGACTTTGAAGAAAATTAACTTTCTTTACTACACAATTATCCTGGAACCTCTCACCACCTGAACGGCGCACGTAAAGCAAATTTTGTGAGCTTAGCAAATTAAATTTGCGTTTGTCAGACCACATAATCTGTTGCAAATCATTTTGATCCCAATTTAGCCCAATTTTAGCCCAAGAAATTCGTGCAGCCTTCATTTTTTGTGTTAATAGTGGCTTTTTGGCAGGGCGTCTTCTCTAAGCTGTCGGCGTTTGTTTTCGACACTTAAATCCACTTGGTGAAAATTTTGCATCTCCGCCTTTATAGAAAGTGCACTTTTAAAGCGGTCGCTTAAACTTATCCGCCGCAGTATGTTGTCTGTTCACTCAGTTGACTTTCGAGGACGACCTGATCCCTTTTTACGCTCCAACACATCACTATTCTCTTCTTTTATTTTTTTGTAAAAGACGAACAATAGTTGAATGGCTACAACCAATTCTAGCTGCTATTTGCCAAGAAGACAACTTTTCTTCATCTAATGCCAATATTCGAATTTTTTGGTCACGCGTTAATTGCTTCCAATTATTTAGCATTTTGCACAACTTTTCAAATACACAACCAAAATTGTAACTATAACTGAACAGTGTGCAACCCAATTTCATAAAACATTATTTATTTCTTAGGGCTTACTAGTAGAAATTTTTTCAAATTTACAGTTATATAGCTGAAGATATTCTACTAAAGTGGTGGTGCGTTTTTATTGACCGCAAGTATATGTATACATATGTATACCAGAATGGGATCCCAACTGTCTGTGCTAACGTCCTGAGAATGGAGCTCACTATTTACGGATCAGAGTTTTTATCTGGTTATCAACCAGGAAACGTTTATTTTCGTATCGTGACCGTAAATCTTCCCAACCCAGTTCGACGTTGTCATCGCTGAGCGGGTACTGCTTGATAATTGAACCGGCTTTTCGTTGCGTTTTGTACCGGAGGTGGTACAATATTTGAGCACGGGAGGGCTTTGCGTGGTTAATGTACATAAAATGTGTCCGTGTCGCAAGCTGGGACTTAAAGACATACGCTTACCTCAGACGAGGTGTTTCCCACGCGGGTGGTGCATTTGGCTCGGCGATTGCTTTAATTAGCGAAAGTTGATCTGTTGATGCTTGTAGCTTTGAGTAAAGCAGTTTTCGATCGGGTCTGAATGCCCGACATTTTTGGTAGACTGTGAACTAAGGGCATTCGGAGTAATCATGCGAATAGAGTTCTTAGAAAATGGAAAAAAATTGTGAACAGAGTACTGTATTTGTGCCACAGAATATTTGTTTCATTTTCTTGCAAAATTACGTGGACTGTATATTTGCATTAATCTGGTTCAACTTTGTTTAACAGCGTGTGCGCACTTCATTCGGTGGGTCCCGGGTTCAAATACTGGCCGGGGAAAGTATCCTCAAAAATTATAGCAAAGGGTTTTTTCTAATAGCTGTCGCCCCTCGGCAGGCAATGGGAAACCTCCGAGTGTATTTCTGCCGTGAAAAAATTTCTCACAAAAAAAAAAACAAAAACCATTCGCCGTCCGGACTAGACGTAAAACTGTAAGCCCCCCAATTTGTGTTACAACATCAAGACACAAATTATAGAAGTTCGGTCAAAATCGCGTAAGCGGTTATAGCGGCAATTAAGTAAGTAAGTAAGCCGCAGATGTGGCTAAGCTATGGCGTGTCACGGCAGTGGAGAGTTATAAGTCAAACAAACAAAAAAAATAACAAAAAAAAAAACAGATTGTCTTTACTAAAGTGCGTATGGATGTGTGTGCGAGAATGCACAATTGAATACTGATAATTGAATGTGTCAAGGGCCGCTCACTGCTGAGGTGGGCTCTGAGTACCGAAGGTATTTACGTGTGAGTGGAGCAGAGAGACGCGGATCGGACAGAAATAATGATCAGCTAAAGATCACTTAAAGAGCGTTTGATGTGCGGATACTGTATTGCTCTGTAAAGAACAGCGACATTCTTAGCTAATATGCGAATATTTGCAGAAAATGCTTCCATGTGGAAACGTGTTTACTTATGTTATATGTACAGAGAATGCACTTATATTATTTGGCGATTTGTTAAGCCAACTTGAATGATCTGTGCGACCAATGACAAAAACCTGCTGATATTTTGTTATTGCACAGTGGGACAGAGTAGGCATATAAACAGCAACGGAATTTTGTTCGTGTTATGTATAAAATTTTGCATATGTATATGTACTCACATATATAAATTTTCCGGTATGTACACACAGAAAATTTCACTGGTTTTTAGTTAACATGATCCATGTTAAATCAACATGAAGAACTTTAGTACGTAAAGCAACAATAATTTCGGAAATTTAACATGAAGATTTTAACATGGAGCTTATGGTTAAAATAACATGAAATCAGAGAACTTGTAAGTAATGAGAAGGCGCAAATGTTATGCGCGTGCACTTGTACGCAAATGAGTTGATGCGCGCATGAATTACTGAATAAATGCATGCATATTGATGCATATTATTAATTTAGAATATGTGTGTCAATCGCCATCAGCGCAAATTGCTTGCCTTTTCAGCGGGAGTGCGCAAATTATGATTATTAGATATGGATAGATATTATGGTAATATTACATATGTATGTATGTACTATGCAGATATTTTAGTAATCTTGATTTTAATTCTTTATTCATATTTACATACATAAATATGTATGTATATGCACCTATCAACTAATCTTTATTTACTAATTTTCTAAGTCAAAAATAAGTTTAATAAAAACATCACAAAATTATATATTTTAAAATTTAATAAAAGTCAGAGCGGCAGCTGTTTTTATCTGCTTAATCTTTTTGTTCTATTTATTAAATAAAATATGTATGTAAATATGTACATACAATGTGCATGTGTATAAATTCAACCTTGACCTACGCTAAATCTTAATCATATCACAGCGCAATCGCAACCGCAGCTGCACTTGTGCTTGCACTGGCGCCAAATATTCTGAAATATTTGAAACTACATATGTACGTACATGCATACATGCATACATATCTACATATTTACATATGTACATACCTACAACAACAAAAAATTCATTCATAAACGCTGGCGTGTATTTCCGAAAACAAAAGATGTTCATTCATAAGCGCAAGCATTTCATCTCCCCGCGCATGCAAATGTTCCCCGCAACAATCCTTTTCACGACGAACACAAAAATTCTAAAATCTTCAATTTTACCATCCATTGACGGTCATTGAAAATATTCAACATCGCAATATCAGACTATAATCTAATTTGCCAACGTAGTCTGACAAATTGCTGGCATTCTAGAATATTCTGGAACATTTTAGAACGTTCTAGAATATTCTAGAACTTTTGTCCAAATGCGCGCATCAACTCATTTGCGTACAAGTGCACGTGCTGATGGCTATTGACACAAAAATTGCCGAAAACTCGAAAGAAATATTCTTTTGACGATTCCCCCTATCCCTTTCAACCCTTCTCTTATCCTCAACTATTGCATAACCCATCTGCCGTCTCAAGTTGCGTCTCGCGATCCAGAAACTGGGTTTTTTGTTTACTTATTTTTCTTCTATGGTTTTTGTTTTGATTTATTACTTATCTTCTTCCTTTTGAACACATGCAGCCGCTCGCCTCCGCAATAGCCTCTCTGCTCTAAATATAGCAAAATATGGTGAAAAGTGTTTTTATTGGTATGGTAGAATTAAATTGCTATGTTGAGTTCTCCCGACGGCACGTACAAATTTTGTTGATGAAAAAGCTGTTTTAACATTTGCGCCTTCTCATTACTTACAAGTTCTCTGATGAAATATTTCTGCATTTAAATATATGCTAACAATTTTACTTAAATTTTCTAAAACCGCGCGCAGGAAGCACATTGAAGGTTTTTATATAAAATTTATTTTCCTAAAGTCGTTTTTCTTTGATATTTCTTGAGTTTGGTTTCGAACAAATCTCTGTGGAAAAAAATAATTCAATTGTAATTTATAAAAAACGAGAGCAGTCTTGTGACATTTCAGCCACTATATTTATATAAATACATATACAATACAATAAATAAACTCGGCAAAGAAAAAAAGGAAAAACTCGGAAAAAATTGGAAGGTTTTAGTTGGTTTTGGTAGAAATAAATTGTCCGTGGCAACACTGATTGTTGTTTCAATCGGTCAGTTTTCGTTTCTCGCGACCGTTAGCGCAGCTACTGCGCTGCCTTTTTGTTTATCTATTCCGCATTGTTTCGTGGTTTTTCGGCAGTGAAAAGAAGTAAATTTTATTGCGTGCTGCTGTGTCAATTAAAATTGTGTTATTAATCGCATTTTTCAATATATTTTACTACGCTGTAAATGGATTTTGAAATATCTAATTTCGACCAAGAATCGAATGTATTCCTCATTCAGGCAAGTGGGGAAATTATCGCTCAAAAAGAAAGCGGAGACCGAAATGATTCTGGTGAATCAAACAAGGAAGATCTACACCAAATTATTTGTGGGACAATGGAATTTAGAGAAAACGTTTTTCAAAGAATATTGGGTAAGTTACGAGATTTTTCCTGGTGATCCTCTATACTAGCGCATGCAGAAATTCATACATAATTAAAAGTGCAACTTGATGTGTTCTAGCAGTACGGTGCTGTGTGTGAGTGTGTACTTTTTTATTGTTTAATAAGTTTTGCACGTGACAACAGTCTACGATTTGAAACTTGTTGTTCTCCAATATGGTTTATTTTCTTTCAAAATGCTAGAAAGTGCATAAAAGACTTCTATAAAATATAATGTTGTTATACATGCAGTGATTTAAAAAAAAAATAGCCGCACGGCATTTTGACAAATTAAATTTAAAAAATTCCATGGTTTTATGCGCTGCTTATTATATAAAGTGACACAAAGAATGCTCGTAGAGTGGATTTTTACAATATTTGGAATATTTTGCAAAGATTTTTTGTGTGAATTTTTTACAAAAATATTATGTACATACATTGCAAAATACAATTTTGATTCCGAATGGATGGGCTAGAAAACAGTTTACTCATAAAATACAAGCGATTTTTTCAATTTAAAATTTTGTTGAAGCTTTTGTAAATTTTGTAAAATTCTGGAACTTTGATATATACATATGTATGTATATACAGTGAAGGTCAAAGAAATAGCACCAAAATTTAAACTGATTATTTTTAATAATTTTCATTTTAAATATAATTCAATCTATTACAGAAACCACATGAATTAACGGTTCAAAGCTTGCACAAATTGCACAAAAAATAATCAAACTCCAAAAAAAATTTCATCAAATTTACGTTTCAAACTTTTTAATCAGAATCGTTCGTGAGTTGTACGGAAAAAATGCTCGACACGATCTTCATAAAAAATTCTCAAAATTCAGCGGTAATCCTTAGCGACTAAAATTGAATGGGCTACAAAACTGCATACCAGAATTTTTTGAAGTTTGAACTTTGTGAAAGCTTGAAACGTTTATTCATGCGGTTTCTGCAATTTGTGGAACTATATTTTGAATGAAAAATATTTAAAATAGATAAATAAATGTATGTATGTATGTGATTTTTGTTTTAGTAAATATAAATCATATTTTGTATAAAATTAGCGAAAAACTTTATATAAAATACTGCAAATATTAAAAAAAAACATTGTAAGATTTGAGTCCCTGCACTTTAACTGAAAATTGTAGAGTTGTGGTTTGAGCTTAAACCCATTTGCATCATAGGGAAAAGTGGAAAACTCGTCCTTATCACAAAATATTGTTTGATTGTATTTTCAGATTGTGGCCTGGATGTAGAAAGCTTATACCTGATTAAAGACGAAGACTTAAATGAAATTTTTCCTCATACAATGCTTGGTATAAGAATTAAATTCCGAGAGAGACTTTCGCATTGGCGACAAAACGTAGTAAGTAAGACGCTCAATAAAATATTTTTATTAATGGTCCATTTTTTTCGCCTCTAAGTTCGTATAGGAGCGGCCTTAATTCCAGTCAGGATTCACGAACTTCTACAGAAATCGCGCAAACAAACTTAGACGTGCTTCTAAATGTCTCACCTAAAGGAAAAAGCATACTTCAACAATACAAAGAAAACTTCTTTCTGTTAGATGTTCACCGAGAAGCTTTAGTCGGCATTATTTTAAACTACTTCACCGAAAGGTCTCTATCTATGACAATGAAAGATATTATGAATTTTTCGGAGCAAATTGTATTCTTATTTCCCACTTAAAATATGGTAAGTTTATTTACAGTTACTTACAGACAAAGTAGGGCACCTTTAAAAAATGTACTATGGATCACAATTTATAAAAAATAAAACAAAATATGGTTTGATATGAAACACTTTGCCAAAGTTAACAAAAGAAGCATTTTTTTGGGGTACCCAACTGTTTCTGTGAGTAATTGTGGAGCTTATTCGCTTTCAATTAGTTTTAAAGTGTTAGGGACTTACATTCAATTCAATGTAAATTTCCATTATTACGCAGCGTTATTATTGTAACCGCCGCGAAGGCAAAAATCCTACAGGGAAGCTGTACGATAAAGCAACAAATGTTCGTCGGAAACTTAACAAGCAACGTGAAGATACAGTTACAAATGACACAGAAGTTTCAAAAAAGAAAGATTCGGTTTCATGCAGCAATGGTAATATTTTTTATTATGCAAACATTTTTTGCAGATACGGGTAAAAATCAATTTAACATTTTGCATATTTTTATAACACATACTTTTCCATTTTCTAGATCAGAATTCAGTCGCCAACAAATTGTGGCTTGCACACAATATGGAGCCCTGGAGTGATGTGCTAAAAAAATGGGATGAGACAATAGAAATAAGACGGCAGGATATTTTCGACGGAAAAGTTAATATTTTTGCTGACTGGCTGCTACTTAAACACACCCTTGGATATACATTAGTTAGTTACAATACAAGTTTTATATACTCTGTTGAATGCGCCCAGTGTTTCTTATCATGATACTTTAAAATTTATTTTCGTTCAATTTTGTAGATTGGAATAGATTTTATTCAGTTTTACGCAGTTTTGTACCCCATTTTTTTAAGTTTTATTTATTTTGGTAAACCTTGTGAAAGCTTTGCACATTTGATTTTTGTGTTTTCTTTTATGGGATGAAGTGTGTTTTAAATAAAAAATAAAAAATATTATGAGATGAAATGATTGCGCTTATGAATGAACATCTTTTGTTTTCGGAAATATGTTTTTTTTCTATTTGTGCACTTTTCAAATGATGAAGGATACCATCAAACCTTAGGGAGGCAGGTGGAGCCATTTCATATCTAATTCTGGATGCAGTTAGAGTACTGGTTTCCACAGTTTTATAGTTGTTTTCACTTTCGGCACTTCCCATTAACGACGAAATCTATTACCAGGGGAAAATTAATTCGATAACACATACATAGTTTTACCCAATTCATCGGAGTTCATTTAAGCGAGAAATACTGTACCAACCAATGGGCTGCCATTTGTTGATATCTTAAAATGGACAAAACCTGTCAAAGTTATTACAAATTAAATAAAAGCGGCCAATGTAAAGTTTTGACTTGCATTTATTTAGAGAATAGTTGTCACTGTCCGAGTTTGGCCTGTGCATTGAATTTACTCCTATTTGATGTTTTACTAGAATATTTTATAATACTGAATAATTTATATGTTTTTGTTTTTATATTTTGAAAGTGCAATAAATGAGTAACTGAAAATATATTTTACCTTGTTGTTTTTTTTAATTGCTTTGGTTGAAATACTTTTAGGAAGGAACATTTTTTTCTACGGTGTCCGACTTTGGCTTGGAGCCACTGTATGCACGTACACAATTTCAGTTGAAAATCTGCCAACATTTCGCGGTGCAATAGCCAGAATGTTCATTTCATGTAATATAACATTTTATATAGACTATGGTCCGCTGATTCCATCACGTTTTGATTTTGAGATCCAGGGTGTTGAAGTTCTTGCATAGGTTACGAATCGCAATTCTACAAACTGATCTGAGTTAAGCATATAATTATGCAAATTTTGATATACAAAACGTTAACATTCTTATAATTTTATAACTGTTAGTAAATTTTATACCAAAAATGGGCATACAAATATAAAAACATTTCATACTTTTTGGAGAAATTTTTGTCTGTAACTTCTGAGGCAAAAAACGCTAAAAAAAGTAACGAGACTTTTACGAAAAACAACGTTTGAATCCTGTTATGTAGAATGATATTTGTATAACTATCAGCTGTTTACTCGAAAGAGTGCCAAACTAAACGGCAAATCGTACTTCACTCTGACAAAAAATTGATGAGAGCAAACAGAACTTTGTCCAGACAAGAACGGTAAATCCGCCATAAATGTTTTATATTAGCATAGGCTACAATATAATGGTATCACTTTTTCAGAGGTTATATCCAAAAATTACTCGAATTATATACAATTTTTATATATTTCTTTAAGCTATTTTTTGGCATAAAACTGACTAAGAGTTAGAAAATACATATGAATGTAAACGTTTTGGATATCAAAATTTGCATAGCTTTATGCTAAACTTAGATCAGTTTTTAGAATTTTAATTTTCGGCCTATTTATTTCTATCAACAATAATTATTTTTATGAGCACAGGGTCAAGGCCATTATTAGGAAATTATTGGAAAAATAACAATGGTAGAAGTATACCTATTTCGGATATTACCACATCTCCTAATCAGACTTCTTGTAGGGATCGAACTCACGTCTCCTAGCTTATACTCATTAAGGGGTTATATACAAAGTTGAGGTGAAAAAGTGAGCTAAGTTCGTGATTTTTTTTAAAGGTTTTTTGCAAATTTTATTCAATAAAGCGAAAGACAGTTTGTTGGTAGTATTATTGAAGAAAAAAAAACAAGTTAAATTTCAAAAAAATATTTAAAATTTTCCGAGTTAGAGCCCATCTCCCGAAGCGTGTTTTTTCTGTAGAGCCTTGCCGTTCACACTCTCCAAGCCGAACCGCTCAACTGAAATCAAAAAGGTACTATAATTACACTGTGTAACACTGAAAATGAACTTTGAAAGAGACCTAGCCTAGACGTTAGGCCTTATAAAACTAAGAAAAACTGTATACTTGAAATTTGCGAAACACCCCCAAAATCTCATTTTAAGGCCAAAAAACTGTTTTTGAGGTCATTCGCTAGTCAATCATCAATATCTTTGCGAATTTTTATCCGATTCAAAAGTTGTTTATATATTTTGAAAGGTGACAAATCACTATTTTTAATGGCGTATAACTCATCAATCAAACGAGAACTGACGAAGCTACAGAGAAAAAAAATCGTAACTTAATAAAAAAAAAATTAATTTTGAAACTTTGGCTACTATTTTACGATAGTCTTAATACAGAAAGGTATCAAAGACAATATTACTAAAGTGAATTTAGTACTGCGTCGATTAAGCTATTTCAATCGAAAATCGGTTGGAAATTGACAGAGTTATTACTATTTAAATTATTTTAGATGATGACCATATTTAAAAATTCATACATTTTGATTATCTTTCAACTTCAAATTTTTATTGTGACTGAAAATAAAAAAAAATTAATCATTAAAATGCTAAATAACTTTATAGCTAAAAATGTTTGCTCGATCTTCTGCGTTTATAAGACGAGTCATCTGTTTCACGTTTGAGTGACCAGCAGTAATTAGCTATCATCCTAACTTGGTTCTTTCCTGTAAACCGTTTTTCAATGTTGGAGATTTCTTGGTGAAATCTTTCACCTTGTTCGTCGCTGAATTGACCAAGATTATCCGCGAAAAATTCCAAATGAGAATGCAAAAAGTGAATTTTTATAGACATGTTGCATCCCATTTCTCCATAAGCTTCCAAAAATTCATGGACCACCTCAACGTAATTTGAACTTCTCATGTTTCCAAGAAAGTTTCGGCACAAAGAAATGAAACTCAGCCATGCTCTTTTCTCTACTGGGTTAAATTTTTTTATGAAGTCATCATCAGTCATAATCTTACGAATCTGCGGTCCAACGAAAACGCCTGATCAAAATGTAAAAATAAATTAGGATGAATTCTTTTTGAAGAATTCTTGTTGGGAAATTTTTGTAAGTACTTTCTTTAATCTTGGCGTCACTCAACTTGGGGAATACAAGTTTCAGGTGTAGAAAAGCCTCGCTGTTTTTTTCGAGTCGTTTAACAAACTGTTTCATGTACCCCAATTTTAAATGCAATGGCGGCAAAATTATATCATCAGGCTTAACTAATGCAATATTGAGAACATTATTTTTGCCAATTCGAAACTTTCTCGGTGGCCATCTGTTACACTTGTAATGATTTTTGGCATGACTGTCCCATTCACAAAAGTAACAAGGACGCTGGTCATCACATTTACCGGTTTTCCATTGTTTTAATGTTGTACAGCACATCGAACAAATATATTCGGGTTCATACCAAGCACTTTCCACGTATGAGCAACTGAAAAAGAGGTTGAACGCTTCAACCACAGCTTTATTTGTTCTTAAATCGAACCGATATTTCTTATCAACAAATAGACCGCAGGCGTAACAAAATTTGTTGCGCCTATCACACATTTTACCACACTTATCACACAATATAATTGCGAAGCGGTCGCAAGGTTGAATTGACGGCGTAAATTTATTAGATGAGCACTAAAAATTTTTGGAAATGAATGTGTTTAAAATAATTCCTCATACTTGCTATGTTTCTAGTAAAATAACGCAATGAAATGCGGTCAAAGTAGAAAAATTAAAAAAAAAACTTTTCGCAAGGTAAATTTATTTAATAACAGAAAAAATTTAATAGCTTCGTCAATTTTTGTCCGATTTCATTGCATGAGCACTCAAAATTTTTGGACATGAATGTACTTTCAAAATAATTCCTCATACTTGATATGTTTTTAGTAAAATACTGCAATAAAATGCGGTCAAAGTAGAAAAATTTGAAGAAAAAGCAAATTTTCCAAGTTTACCCGATGAAAACTTACAACACGCTAGCTCAAAAAATAGATCTTTCTATCTCACTTTAAAGGTATAATCCTTACCTTTCCAAAACATATTTCATATTGAAAATCGGTAAAGAAATGGCCAAGTAATGAAAAGATTAGCGCGTACACTTCCGAAGAACGGTTTTTTAACGGTAAAGCAAGATTTTGAGGGTGTTACAAATTTTTCAAAAACCGTTTTGAGTTATATTCGACCAGGTGAACAATTTCCACTGTGTCACTTTAAAAGTTCAATCAATTTTTTCCATTTTGTAACACTGTGTTATTGAAGAGAAATGTATTCTTGTGTACTTGAACGAACCGACTTCCAAAAAAAAATTTTTTTTCTGAAAAAAATTCATGGTTTTCAAAAAGTCAATTTTTTTGTTGCTCAAAAATTAAAAAAAAAAATTTATTGCAAAAAATCGAAAATTTTCGGATTCAAAAACGATCGTTCAAGTACACAAGATTGTAAATACGAATAATTATAAAAAAAAATTATGATAATCGGTTTATAAGTTTTTTAGTTATCGTGTGAACGGCAACGGTACTTTTCAAAAAATGCCATTCCGAGATAATTGCGTTTTAAGTTTTGTTTTAAGTTAATTATGGATGGGTCCAGTTCGCTGCGAACGGCTGTAATTTCGAATCTAGTGATCCGATCTGGATGAAATTTCGCGCTGATATTCTATAAAGTATGTACTTTTAGAATATGCAATAAAAATATTTTCGATTTTTTGAGCCCCAACTTTGTATATACCCCCTTAAGGCAAAGCCTAAACGAGTTGAGCCAAGTAAGATGTGGCGATCTCCGAAAACTGGCCGCCATCTGGCTTTTCTGAAACACATATAACTTTTTCTGAAATATGTTTTTGGTTTCCTGACATACTTTTGCATTTCTTTGAAATACAGTTGGCCAAACGGTAGTCATAAGCACCTGAGCGGCGCTGTGAATATGCTCGTTTTCTAGCGGACTGATTGTTACTCATTACTATTTTATATTTACATTCTTTGTACGCTGCATTAAGTCATAGGCTACTATTACTAAACTATGGTCTAAATATGGAAGTGCTCGTTACAAAAATCCAGTAAAAACTAGCCAGTGAAATAATTCAGAAAATAAGGCGCCTTACTCTCTCAAAGACAGAAACTTACTGAGTTTTTCGCAAACAGGATTTAGTAAACATTTGCAACAAGCCCGCACAGTTGCATTTGAATTTATGCTTTTGAATCATTTTACATATGCAGTTGGTATTTTAGTTTTCCGCTTGCTCTTTAATAAATGGCTTCCTGTTTCGTTAATAAATCGCAAATTTATTATTTGAAATATCGAGTAGATTTGTTAACTCAAATGCAATCATATGCCACACGCAGCTGTTTTGCTTGCTTGCTAAAATTTGTCCCACCACAAATTAGCAACTTCTCCTCCAAACGAAATGTCAAAATTACGCTCTCTCCTTGAAACGTGTACAAGTTATCTGCCAAACGAACACTTTATAAAATACAAATGTAATATATAACCAACATTTTGTCACCAATTACCGTAATCTTAAATTGGTAAATCTAAAAATCGTGGATTTATGAACCCCACCTAATGGTTGTCTAAGTGCTGTTTTTCCTTTTAAGGCGAGGATCCTTTTGTCAACAAAGATTTTCATTTTTCGGTCAAGAATACAATTTTTTGGTTAATGCATGTAAAAGTGTTTCCATTCGAGATGTTGAACCATCTCCACTTCGGCATTCGTTTCGGTATTATATTTTGTTGTAGCATTGTCTTGAACATCAGAATCGGAATGGTCCACTGTCAGCGATGGGAGAATCAAGAGAAATATTTGGTTGTATATGAGTTATACCTATTTCTCCACAAAAGAGTTCGGTGTTGAACTAGCCAAGTTTTCGCCGACTTTCCGCAGTTGATTGGTATGCCTCTTCACATTCGGTTATCCAGTTGAACACCATGAAGCAAATCGCCTCCAGCTCTGACAATTTTCCCGAACTCCCGTTTGCTAGACGACATATAATCATTTTATTTTCCGGTAATAGCAAGTTTAGTATTCTTTGACTTTTACGAATTTTCGACAAATCGCTTTGCAACGAAGCCAAGGTAAAATTTGTTGCTGTAAGCTTCTACTACCCCATCTGCACAAATCTTTCTGCTTGCCCATTGTTGCACGTTCCCGTTGATTTTCGAAAAATGTTGAAATTCTTTGATTTTAAGTGCGTATCTGTGCACTATTACACAGTGTTACAAAAAAAAAATCGCATGAACCTTTCAAGTCACATGGTAGAGGTCGTGCCCAAAAACTGTTTTTTCGCGTTTTAGGTCATTTGAAAATTTCTAACTCGGTTTTAGATTTTCAAAAGGATTTTGGAAGTCAAATGTCAGTGTTTTTCAAACATATACATGAGTTTGCCCGTCCAACAAGAGAAAAGTTAAATTTTTTCGCCTAAATCTGAAACTTTTTATTTTTTCTGCACATTCATGTGACTTCGGGTGTGTTCGAGCTGCGATTATTGCGGCAGTGTTGCTTTTGATGATAGAGCATCACGTTCTACGGCAACAGTGGCAACGTCACGCGTTCGTTGAATAAAATGTTGACAATCTGTTGCTCATCACTAGCAAATCAAACGCAATATAAAAATTTTTACTGCGCAATTGAAATGGAGGAAGAAAAGTAAGTAAAGTTTTTAATAAGTGTTATTTTAATATGTAATATTGTTTATTATTTGTTTTTAGCTTAAAATTAAGAGTGACTGAAACCAAATTATTGGTCAGGTGTCGATTGGACCTGGAAGATGAGTTTACTTGCGACAGGAGAAAGAACCATGTCCTTTGGGGCAAAGTACTGGACAAGATAAAAAGTGATGCTCCAAATCTCAGCCCTACAAGAGATCAGTTGCAAAGAAAATTTTTAAACATAGTCGCAACCTGTAAAAGAATAAAGAAAAGAAACAATTCTACGGGAAGAGATGCAACAACTTGGGAATATTTTAACGAATTCCATGAAGTGTATGACAGTAGACACTCCATTTCTCCCCCATCTCATAATCTGCAGAGTTCCCTAGGCATTCCAAGCAGCCAAAGTGTACAGGATTAAGATCAAGGAAGTCTAGGAGAGAATGATAATGTCGAGATTGACTTCGATGATGAAAGCACCTCTAAAAGTTATGAAAAAGAAAATCATCGAAATGTTCCCAATAAAAGACGCAAATACCAGCGAACGAGATAGCTGCATTTTTTAAAAAAGAGGCGACTGAGGAAAAAGCAAGGCACAATTAAGTGATGGTTCTGGAAAAAGAAAAATTGCAAGTGGAGAAAGAAAAAATTAAGAGAATGTTAGAGCTTAGAGAAGTTCTAGATAAATTTGTTAATAAGTGATCTCAGTATTTTTAAAGGAAGTGATTTTAGTCTTTTTGATATATTTTTTAGAATTTAGTATTTATTTTTTTAAATCAATGAATTGTGATATAAATAACTTAAGTTTATACGTATATAATATCAACCCAAATGAAATAATGTTTTGTTAATCCAGTATTTTTTTATGAACATGAAGTAAAATAAAGCTTAATAAATGACTTGTTATGAATTAAGTAATATTTTCAACTCATTCCTTCTGGCAATCCCTTCGTTAGTGTCATTAATATTGTCTATGACTTCCGCCTCAGGACTATTCTCGTAATCAGCTTTCGAATTTGGTATAGCGCCAACGCCTTCGTAATTGTTTGCATCTTCTCCATTACTTATTATAAAATTATGCATTATAGCGCAGGCCAACACCACTTCTGAGACACCCTTTAGAGATAATACATCGATATGATTAAGTACTTTAAACTATTGCCTTAAAACGCCAAACGCTTGTTCTATCAGCACTCGGGTAGAGCTAAGGTAATAGTTGAATTTCCTGTCAGCACTTGTGAGATGTCCATTATCCCTATATGGAACGATTAAATATTTCGACAGTGGATAGGCAGAATCAGCTAAAACTATAGCACCACTTGCTATTTGAACCTGGCCAGATGTGGTGCCATTGTACATTGGACTATTTTTCCAAACATTAGCTTCGTGGCACTGCCAGGAAACCCGATAAATACATCTAGGAAACGAAGTTTACTGTCACATATAGCCGAAAATAACATAATAAACCAAACGATGATTAAGTATATAAACATATGTGACTATACATATCCAATACAATAATGCCTGTTCCGGTATCTGGCAGATGTCATTCGCACTCGCTTGTTATGACAGCGCGAATCGTATTAAATTCGTGCGGATGATATCCATCGGATACCGGGCTAGGCCTGAATATACATATGTATCAACCTGCATAGTTATTGAATGATTTCGCTTACAGTCGTAATAGTTTATTGCGTAATTTTTTGGTGAAAAAGATGTCATCTGGGTATAATACAATAGTTTTAAAAAAGTTGTTCACTTTCCTCACTTTTCTTCTTTTGGAACTTGAAGAAACGTTTTATCTTATGTCTTCTCCGCCTTCTTTTGTCCATATTTATCAAAAATTTATCACCGCCCCTTTCCATCATCTATCAAATAAGTTAAAATCTCCATATTTCCCAATTACGCGTTCTGTATAAAATAAATGCTGCAATATTGCTGCACATTATCAGCTGAGTATCAGCAACTGAGTATCAAGTAGGTAACAGGGTTGCAATATTGATGTAATTATTGAGCGGCTCGAACACACCCTTAATTTAACATTTCATGTGAAAGCGAAAAATTAAAAGTAATATATTCAGGCATTAAAGTAAATCGTGAGGCTTTTAGACACTTGAAATCCGTCTTTCCAAGATTGAGTGAAATCAAAGAAGGTACAACGGGATTTTTTTATTTTTGTGCTAGCAATTTGTTTATTTTAATTTGGCAAGTAAGAGTGAATCTTGTTTACTCAAACTCGATATATGTATGTAGGTACAAAACAATGCTAAAGATTCAAATTAATGAGAGGCGCGCGAAACTGCGAAACTGCGAAAAAAGTTAGTGTTCAAATAAACGCAAGTTAAAATTGACATGTTTCTACATGTAATAACTAAATCACATTCACACGCAATTTAATGCTTCGATAACAATTTACAGGTATTTTTGTCGGGCCTCAAATTCAAAGACTCATGATTGATGAAAATTTTACTAAAAAATTGAAATCACATGAAAAAGAGCATGGCTGGGCTTTATTTCTTGGTGCAAGAACTTTTTAGGGAACAAAAAGAGTGCTAATTACATCGAGGTAGTACATGAATTTCTGGAAGCCAAGTCAGAATGCTGGCTAATTACTGTTGGTCGCTCCAACGTGAAACTAACGACCTCTCTTACGAACGTAAAAGATCAGTAAACATTTTTAACGAAAATTGAATTTGTAATATAATAGTGAATTGAATCAAATGAACAACCAATTTTATGGAAAAATTTCTTTAGAATTTTGGATTTCTTTCTGTTTGCATCAAAGAAAATGGTTGCTACAGTAAATGTGATGTAATAGTTAAAATGGACAAAGAGAACGAAAATTTTGTTTTTGGAAAAAATTTGCAACTTCTCTAATTTATGTTGGATTTTGATGATTGATAGATCATTTTAAAGGTAATCTAATGTTCTTTAAGAATATGTTAACAAAAAGTCACATTTGCAATTTATCAATACAAAATTGTATAAAAATTGCAAAATTGCAAAATTGCAACAAAAAAAAAGAGGAAACATTTTCAGATTCAAGCACAACAATCTAATTCTACTTGTGTTGAATGTGCTAACTAAAGTATATGTTCGGAGAGCACTGACATTTCGCTTTCAAAATACGTTTGAAAATCTAAAATCGGTTTAAAAATTACGAAGTTAGAAATTTTTGAATGACCAAAAACACTAAAAAACGCTTTTTGGGCCATAAATCAAAAATTTTTGTGTTGTACTCAACAAGACCAACAATCTCCACTGTGTCACTTCAAAGCTTCAGAATCACTGTAACACCGTGTTATGTTAGGAATGCCGTAAGTTGCAAAAATACATATGTTTGCACGTCGTAATTGTTATATCCGCAGTAATATATAAAATTACGTATACCTCCCGGCAATTGCTGTACGCGTCGACCAATACAAGCAGGTATTTTCCGAAAATTTGATCCGCAAAGCCAACGTACACGCTCAAATACTTTTTTAGGCCGTACCCAGCTCTGTGCAGTCTCGCTGAACAATTTGTCACCACCTGTTCATTGTTCCTATCACCATACGTTGCCACTGCTAATAAGCGCGAGCTAACGCCTTCCTCTTTGCAATTCCAAAATCAGCGGTATGTAGTTCCAGTACACGTTATCGTAATTTTGCTGGAATTTACACTCGACCACTTCGCAGAAAAAAAACCTTTTTGTAATAAAAATTTTGGCTTAGCTACAATAAATCTTTGAGTAGGCTGACGCTCTCGCCCATACTTTCCCTCAATATTTGGATTTAGCAATCGTGATGCCGCGTCTCTGCCTTGGCGTTCTCGGTTAATTTCTTTAAACGTAGTTAAACGATTCCAAAAATATAGCATAGCGCTGCCTACGTGTCGCCTACAGTATAGGTAGACCCTTATTCGGTGCGAAAATTTGCGAAATTGGTTATTGTCAGTGACAATTACAAATTTTCTTCTTAACTTGCGTACGTGTCGCCGACAGTATAGGTAGACCCTTATTCGGTGTAAAAATTTGCGAAATTGCTTATTGTCAGTGACAATAACAAATTTTCTTCTATTAAAACAACATCGGACTGTATTTGCCTTTTACTTTATAAAAAGCTTTTCCGCTTTTATCATCAAAATCGAATTTTATTTATTTATTTATTTATTTATACGATCATACTTTGTAAAAACCTAGCATAATAATTTATGAGACCCAAGAATGAACATACATATATCATCGTTAGTTTGCGGTTGTTTTACATCTGGAATCACTTGAATCTGGTTTTCCATTTTACGAATGCCATTTGATCAATTGCAGCACTGTATATTATCTGAAAAAATTCTGATTTGTCCCAATATATTATTATGTCATGATCGTTAAGCCGCCGGATCACTTCTTCTAATTGTAAAAAATGTGTATCATCGTTGGTGATATCACTTTGATAGTACCGAGAAACACTTATACACACACCCTGTATATCACTAGCAACTCCAAACATCATTCTCGTTCGTTGATATAACCCTTTATGCATGTTTACCGTTAATAAATGCTGATCGCTCGGGCGAATCTTAAGTTGCAAATATGCATTAAATCAGGGCCGGCCAAATTGATTGTGTGAGTGTTGAGTTTGGGTTAGTAAGAAGCAGAGACGATGATTTCGTCACAAGCATGTACACTGAGCAGAAAAGAGAAATTTTAATAATTGTTTAGCATTAAATGATCAATATAAACTTCTTCGTTGTATTGTTTAATCCGAATCAGATCGGATAGGTGTTCATTTGTTAAACTAGTAAGTAATTCTTTTCGGGCATCTCCTTCAACATTTCATAAATTATTATGGCAAGAAATATAATGCCTTTCCAATGCATGTTTGCTGGCCTTGCGCATTAAAAAAAATATTTAATTTCCCACAATTTATTAAACATGTTTTTTATTTTGTTGTATCAGTTTTACAAGCGGTAAAATTTTGCATGAAATCGCTTGCTTGAAGTTGTAATATTAACTGATCGTAAAATTTGTTTTGCTTGCTAGCGTGCATGTAGGAGACGAAGCGAAACGATATGAATGTGTCTCACTGCTGTGCAGGAGTATAAGCGTCGCCGGCTTATTTTTTTAAATTAAATGATCAATATCAACTTCCAAGAATGATAGAATACAAGATTGCGCATTTGAACAGAGCTAAAGTAGCGGTTTGATGAAAGCGCTACCTTTGCATTTTCTACATCTTGAATACAATTTTAAAATAACATTTTTCTGCCGAGTGCACATGCTTGTTGACGAAATCATAGTGTCTGCTGCTTTCTACTTAAGCAGAATTCTGTGCTGCATGGTAGTGTGCATGTGTGACTGTGGCAGCGCAGTCAAAGAGCACATAGGAGTATACGCGTGGTCGGCCCTGCTTTAAATAAAACGATGTTAGAAAATTTGCTTCCCCCAGTCATCGCGCTAAGCAATTAACGTTATAATCGCCGCTTAGTTGAACTTGACCATAACTCTTTGGTGTGGCCCACTCGGTTTTACGGGCTTTTTTGCCCTGTTGAACCATATCGTCTAACTCACTTTCAACAAAATTCATTAAAGCGAACGCCATACTGCGTGCTTTTAAAAACTTTAGCACCGTATTCGTATTGACGTGCAAACGTGCATGATGACCAATAATTTAGCTATTGCTGCTAAAAATAAATTCGGACGCTTCACTTTCCATTTCTGCATGTAATTTTAATTATAGCACGAGATTTCGTTCACGTTCGCTGATAACATCTCCTCTACTCATTTAGGTTTCTGCATTTCAATCCATTGGCGGAAATATTTCTGCGCCTCGTCCAAGCTCATTACAGACATGGTATCGTTGTATCTTACGTAGCGTTACGATAATTTTTCAAAATTCCTTTTGGCTTCGGGTCGGAATGCTTTTCTAGAGTACTTACAATGCCATTGTACGATTTTTCTTCCGGTATATGTGGTAGCAGTTTGCCACATAGCACATTGTACACTTGCGGTCAATAAAAACGCACCACTAATTTGGTAGACTATCTTCAGCTATATAACTGTAACTTTGAAAATTGGTTGTAGCCTTTCAACTATTGTTCGTCTTTACCAAAAAAAAAAAGGAGTATAGTGATGTGTTCGAGCGTAAAAAGGGATCAGGTCGTCCTCGAAAGTCAACTGAGAGAACAGAAAACATACTACGGCGGATAAGTTTAAGCGACCGCTTTAAAAGTGCACTTTCTATAAGGGCGGAGATGCAAAATTTTCACCAAGTGGGTTTAAGTGTCAAAACCATACGCCGACAGCTTAGAGATATGGGTTTATATGGAAGACGCCCTGCCAAAAAGCCACTATTAACACAAAAAATGAAGGCTGCACGAATTTCTTGGTGCCAAAATTGGGATCAAAATGTGGTCTGACAAACGCAAATTTAATTTGCTAAGCTCACAAAATTTGCTTTACGTGCGCCGTTCAGGTGGTGTGAACTTCCAGGATAATTGTGTAGTAAAGAAAGTTAAGTTTTTGAGAAAAACTACCCTAAAAGTCTAACTTTATAAACAATTGCTCATGTGATCTTATTTCATTTATGTACATATATTTGGTGGTACGTTTTTATTGACCGCAAGTGTATGTAGCGGTACTTATGTATATAATTCAGTAGTAATGTTCGTTTCAATGTGGTTTCGCATTCAAATAATTCATTTAATGCGCGTTTGCTTTTACTATTATTTTGTTGACGTCCCTGAGATCATGAGAGCTGCCTGATTAACTAAAATCTCAATATTTTTCTAAAATATAGATTTGAAGCTTCGCATAGAAGCGTTGCTTAGAAGAATATAAGAAGTCATGACGCCAAATGACACCAAAAGATGGAAATTATTAACGTGACGACACAATTCACCCTGAAATCACTTCCCAAGAATTTTATAGTATCCCTGATTTCCGCACATTTAAGGTCTTCCAAGCTATCGAAAAATTGTCTAGCTAAGCTGCAGCATTTTCGTATGGATAGAGCAGGGCACTGGCACTGACGATACAGAATTGTTCCGTCCTCTTAACCCTGCTGTTAGGTTAAAAAAAACTTACGAATCTTAGGTTAGAGGACCATTTGGTCCATACTGCAGTTTTCATACAAAATAACAATTTAATCTTAGTCTTTATATTTAGTTTGGTTCAATACTTACTAAATATTATTATTTTATTATTTACTCAACTCTGGTAAAACCCAGCACCAGTGGCCTGCTCTAAAAATGCTTCTAGTTCAGGAGCTCGAAAGCGAGGAATTTGTAGTTGCTGCTTGCTTGTATTTGCAAAACCAACTGAAAAACATTTTTTTGCTCATCATGTAGTGCCAAAAAATATCGAACAAACTAATAAATACTTATTTTTGGAAAATTAATGTAAAGAAAATCAAAGAAAATATACTATGGACCAAATGGTCCCTTAACCTAAGATTCGTAATTTTCAATTTATCTTAGTCCAGTTTTAAGTCAGAGAATTAAATTTTCGCACATAATATTGTTTTATAAAAGGACCACCTGAGCTGAAAAATTTAGACAGTATATATCACCGTTCCAAAGTTACAAAGAAAACAAAAAAAAAATTGGACCAAATGGTCTTAACCTAACGGCATGGTTAAGCCTAATCGATAGGCGTTTTTAAATATCAAACAATGTCTGTGTATTCTTTGTGATGTATTGAATTCTCAATTGTGAACTTAAAGTTATGTACGATTGTGGGCGCAATTATTCCTGATGGGTGCTGTAAGTCAGAGGGAATAATTCCGTCTGGTCCCGGAGACTTATCTACATAGATCGAAGCTGCTATTAGCACGATTTATCTTCTACTCAGTAATAATATCCGCTAGGAGGTCGCTATTGTATCCGAGTCGCTTGCTTTGTAGTTGCTCGAGTGTTTTTTCGCTGCTCGTTGTCCAATCACCATCTTCCCTGTATTCGCCCCTAGAAATTAAACTTGTGGCTTGGTTGAATTTTGATCTACATTCCCTTTGGAGGGTTACAATTTTTATGTTTGCCGCCATGGTCGGACAGGCCCATTTGAAAGTCTTTGTTAGGCCACCAACGACTTCATCTAGTTGATGGATGTGGAGTGTGGTGTGTGGAGCCGCAGAAATTATTAGAAGGGGTTGTTTCAAACTGTATCTAGAATCTCTCCAGTCGTTTAGAAGTTTTGCCTGTGTTTATTTACACAAGTTATGTCAGGCCCAGACGTGGAGATGTGAATTTCCGTCCACTCCTATGATCATCATAATGCCGCGTCGTGAAGACTCGATTGATTACCGCATTCCTCAGGGATTGTTATAGAGGTAGTGAATCTGCATCGTGCGTCATATAGTAGATATGTTGGTGCCTGCCATAATGACCTTCTACGGGACTCCGCTGCTTTCAGTAACGTTATCTGCGTCGCTAAGTTGTATCGAAAGAGACGAGATAACACACTTATATCAATATGCATGACATGGGCATTTGGAGGTGACTAACACGATGAGGTACTGTGAAAAGCTACTGCTTTTCTAGCTTTTTAACGGCACCGAAAATTTGTTTAAAATGCATCTTAAATAACAAAACTTCTAACCAAAAAACTAATTTGGAAATAAAATCTAACTGTAATTCTTTATTCGGCTATTAATAAACCTAACCTCATTAAACAAAAGCAGACTCAGATGAGAAATAAGGACATGTTTGGAGGGTACAATTCGATATTATGATATTAGTTTGCTATATTTTTCACAACTATCAGGTTTTATTTATTTAACTTGCTTGCAGGAACACATCAGGTCAAAAATATCTCTTGAATACTTTCATCCATACTGCTTTATTTTAAGAAAATATACTCTACTAAAAATTATATCGTCTATAAAGTATTTATTTTCAATGAACTTTAATTTTAATGTTCAACTTTCTAAATCACCGTACCTTATTATTTACTTTTCGCATTTTTAATAGGTGGCAACCCTATTCAGGAGTATATCGTGAGCAAATATCGCCAATAACGTCTTTTGTATTATATCCATATTGCTCTGTTGTACTTAAAAAATTATGTGACTTTTAATCTTCGCTCAGAAGTTACAGCCAAAGTATCTCGAAAAAGTATGCAATTAAAACTGACCAATAGTTAGAAAATATATAAGGATGCACATTTTTGGGATATCAACATTTGCATAATTCTATGCCTAACTCAGATCAGTGTTGGAAAACATTAAGGAAAAGTCAACCCATGTTGGGACAAACTTATGCAAGAATTTCACCACCCTCTATCTCACCTATACGTGATCAGTGAATCGGTGTACCCAAATCCATATAAAATCTCCCTGTTGCACCGTGAAATTAAAAGTTTTGTCAGATTTTCGACTGAAAATGTGAATGTAGGAAAAATTTACATTAGCCGCTTTTATTTAATTTATAAAAACTTTTACATTTACATTTTCGAAAATGCCCTTATTTTTTGCATTAAGAGCCCAATTACTTAAAAAGTATTATTCCGATTTACAGGATATATCAGTGTGAAGAGGTTGAATGTACGTTTACAGCGATGGCCATAAAAACTTAGGTTCATTTGCTGTTCTCGAGGTTTTTTTTGGCAATAGGATCTCAAAAGCAGGGGTTTTGCCTAAATCTCGAAAACGCTTTTTCGGAAAAATATATGAAACTCATTTTCGGGTTCAGCAACCCAAAGTGAGTCTAAATAATAATTTGTAATCAAGTACTTTTTTCGTGTAAACTAGTGTTAGTCAATAATATATTGTGACCAAGGAAATATTTATCCACGGTCCACGGTCACGCTGCACTCATGCTTGCGATTGCTATTAGAGCATTGCAAATGAAGCTGCAAAAATACTCTTCACATATGTACATGAGTGAGAGGAACATTTATTTGGAGTATTAAATAACAAGAGATCATAGAAAGAGAAAATGACAAATGTTAGGAACTAAGCAATGTTACTCAACAGCGCTCTTTAGCATCGACTAGTGTTCCGCTATACCAAAGTACTTAAGAATCGTGACTGCATACAGAAGTATTTGATTACTTCATATGAAGTTTTGGAATACTTATGAAGTTTCGTCTCTTGATATGTTAGTATTTAACATCCTATTAAGGAAGCCTTATCAATGCTTTTTATATCTAACGGGGTCTTATTTTACTGTTTTGCTTTATTTTCTGTTATTAGTCATTGTTTTATTTAACATTATTTCGAACTCTCGTTTGTCAGTGCAGCAGAAAATGGATATTAATGAAGTGAGTACCAGTATTAAAAAAATTTATTAGCAAAAATGCTCACAAAAATGTTTTTTAAGACATCATCATCAACTTTATCATCGGCTATGGAAAATGAAGCCCATGCTATTCAAAAACCTACAAATGCCGAAATTAAGGCAAAAATTTTAAACGGCGAATATAAATTAGTTCAAAGACAAGGCAGAAGCAGGGCATGGGGGTTTTATGCGGGCATTCAAGATGAAGATGGACACGAGATCGAAAATATTGTGGCCTGCAAAAAGTGTAATAGTGTTTTAAAACTAAGCGATAAAGGCCTTACAAATTTGTTCAAGCACAAATGCTACCTTATTTATGTAATAGCTTATGTATGTAATAGATTGAACTGTAATTTTATAAAAAAATTAAGCAAAATATTTAATATGAAAACATTGTGAATATCGTAAAAAATCTCACTATTTACTAATGTCAGAAGCTAACATTATGTGTATTATACCAAATTTACAAAAAAATGCATGACACTAATAATTTGTTCATTTTAGAAGCGTATATTTCATTTAACGAAAACTTCTAAAAGTACTAAAAAATACTTGTGAAGGAACATCGTACTTGTGGAAGTTTAACAGTTTGGTACTCCTTTTTTATGTTCCTCTCTTTTACAGAACATATTTTGGTGGGAGTACTTTTTTCATGTACACCACACGCAACATCTTACCTTCACTTCCTTACATGCGCTCTTTTGTAAAAGTATGTGTAGGCATCATATTTAGAGAGAGCTTCACTATGAAGTAAAGTGAACTCCGATGCAGCCCTCTAATTGCTATACCAAAATTAGGTGACACCTTGTCTCATAATGGGACATTAGTCAGGGTCATAAATTGTACAGTAGCTTCAAAGTTTTGTTGTTTCATTCTGTTTTAATAAAATTAAAATAATGAAAATTTGGAGTTTTTATAGACAAGCGCAGGGGTTATAACTTGCTCACCTAACGGTTATAGATATATACATACATACATATACTAAAATTCTTAGAATTAATAGCGTAATTGATTAAGCTATGTCTATCCATGCCATGTAACTATTTGGTATTGTAAATGGCGAAATCGATTAACAACCACGGCCACATACGCTGTTTTTGCGTTGGGGAAAGGAATACTTGTGTAATTTTCTTTGACCTCACGCGCTTTATAGGAATCAAATTTGGAACCCATATTGCATTTCAAGTCAGTAACAAAAATTTCGGAAATGTTTAAAATCGGGCAAACACCACGCCTGAAAAAGTTATGTCTCCGAAATTACTTGACCAAACTCCATCAAATTTGGTACACATATTGCATTCCAAGTCCCTCCTCTCATACTACGGTAATTTACAAAAATCATAAAAACGCGATATTTAAGTCTGAATTAAAGCCAATTCGCTTTAATCGGATACCAAAAAAAAATTGGAAGTGTGGCAAATAAGTATATATCCGAAACCATGCTACCAAAGTTTACCAGAGTTGGTACACACATCACGCGTAAAGTCAGTAAGCGAAATTAAAAAAAAATCGGACCAAAACTACGCCTACACCTCATATAACAGTAATTTACAAAAATAAAAAATCGCGATGTTTAAGTAACCTAAAGAGAGTTCGCTTAAATTTAATATCCACATTGAGGTTGCATAAGCAAACACAAAAATATTGGTCACAGTCGCCCTCTTTCGATCAATAGGTATATCTCAAAAACTATGCCACCAAACTCAATCTTGATCTAAAGGAAATATGTAGAGTGGCTCACAAAAGTATTTTGCAAATGAAGAAAATAAAACAGGCGATTTTATTTTTGCTTTTTTTCAATTTAATTGATAATTTATGTAAATTCAATAACATATTGACTCATAACGTCGCTGGGACTTCATTAACATAAAAAAAATAAAGGTACACTGGCAAATAATGAAGATAACTCAGAATTTATAACTCGCAAAAGTTTTTGTTATCGCTAGGTAACTTACAAAAGTATTTTGCATTTGACTAAAAGAGATATAAAAATAAATGTAGAAACTATTATGTAATTCGTATGATAACCCCTACTTTTAGATACAGCTTCCAAGCGTTTTGGCATCGATTCTACCAACTTTCGACAAAATTCTGGTGCTATCTTTTCACTTTCCCTTTGCAAAATCTCCGTGAGACTTTTTTTTTGATGAAATGTTTTGTTCATGCACTCTATCTTCTAGGTATGCCAAAAGTTTTCTATAAGGTTTATGTCAGGGCTCTGATCGGGTGTTGGAAAATGTTTTCCGTTGAAAAGTAACCACATTTTAACGTCGTGAGCCGTATGTAATCATGGTGAAACAAAAACCCGTTTGTTGCCAAACCCATTTTTCTGCACTGGAGTATAAATTATCTTTAAGGATGTACAAATATACATATATACATACATATACATATTTGTCCATTATGCCGTCTATAAAAACTATGATTTCCAACTCCCTGAGCCGACATACACCCCACTTCCGCCATGTTTAACAGTGGTTTTGAGGTTTTTTATATGCAGCTATTCATTTAGTTTCCGCTAAAGCATACGTTGGCCATCCAATCCAAAAATATTATATTGACTTTCGTCGCTAAATATTACAGTTTTCCAAAACTCGAAACTTTTACTTTTGTAGGTGTCGGCGATTAAAAGTCAGTCGGTTTTCTTTATTAATATTTGGAATAAGTGGTTTTCTTCGAGCCACGCGACCATGAATATTATTCGTTCTGTGCACTCTGTGCACTGTCTCATCAGAAACTGGGGTGTGTAGATCTGCTTTAAGCTTGTCGTTACGCTTTAGTGCTGATAAATGTGGATTTTCCCGGTTGGATTTAAGTATTTTGTGTTCCTCTCTTATAGCTAGCATCTTTGGTCGACCACAACGGCCTAAATTTTATATACCGCCGGCCACCTTTCACCATTTTACTAATTTTTTTATCGTTTGACGACATTGGCTAAACATATCGCTTTGTAGATTTTCCTTCTTTGTGAAGGTGCAAAATTATTATTTTTTTTCGATATTATAATTTCTTCACCCTTTGGCGCTATCTCAATTATAAACGAAATGATTCAAATTATGACAATTTCAATAGAAATACGCACCAGTGACCATAAATTCAACATAAATTTGCAATAAGTAAACAAATCTGCACCAAATAACGGGTTTGAAAAATAAGTAAAATATTTTTGTGAGTTGCCTAATGATGCAAAATGCTTTTGCGAGTTACAAATTCTAAAGCGTTTACAGTTTGTTCCTGTCTACAATGATTGTTTATGTGTTACTGAAGTCTCAGCGAAGTAAAGAGTAGATAGATATGTTATTGAATTGAATACAAGTTAAGTTTTTATTTAGTAAACCATGTTTTTAAAAATCCGGCGGACTCTTGTCCGCCGCGTCTTTATTAATTTAGCTTCAGCTTAAGACTAAAACAGTACAAATCTTAATTATACATTACACCTTTCGCTTCGTAAGGTCACGTTGCACTTTCATGTGCCTAATTTAGTATTAATTGCTGATTAGCAGTATTGCCGAATCAATTTCCCAATTTGCTGATATTGAGCATAAATGGTTTCCGGTAAGTTACCAGCGCGCTGCTGCACAGTCAGCGGTTATGCAAATACGCGTGTAGTGTCATTAGCCGTAACAATTGTGGGTTATGACCAACGTTAAATTCTTTGTGTAAACTTTTGTGTTAGATTATATAATTTATTAAAAAACTTGAACAAACGCAAAAATATTATCGTTTGGTTTATTTTCTTCATATGCAAAATATGCTGGGAAGATATGGTGAATGCTGATTTCGTTAAATCATCTATAGGATAATTATACTGGATATTGTATATCTGCATCAAATAGTTGTGGAGTTGTAAGGAATTATACCTTTTTATTGTATAGGGTGTGGCCCCGTACAGTTTTTCCAAAATGATACACAGTTTGGTCTAATAGGAATAGTTGCGGATATAATACAAATTCAAATTTTCTGTGCGATGGGGCGTGGCACCGCCCACTTTTCTAAATTCATATAAATTTTATGTGTTCCGGGTGCACCTACTGTAAGAATTTCATAAAAATCGGCTAACGACTCTGGACTCCCATAAAGGAATCCCTTTATTTGGTTTTTATATAAGATTCGTTTTTTTGTTTGCATACAAAAAGTACACTTCCGGTCAAAAAATAAAACGCACCACCATTTTGGTGAATTTGAAAAAAATTTCTACTAGATCGAATAAGTACTGAAAAATAAATTATTTTTTATGAAATTGGGTTGCACACTGTTCAGTTGGTTGTGTATTTGAAAAGTTGTGCAAACTGCCAAAGAGTTGGAAGGAATTAACGTTTGATCAAAAAATCGCATATTGGCATTAGATGAAGAAAAGTTATCTTCTCGACATATAGCAGCTCAAATTGGTTGTAGCCATTCAACTATTGTTCGTTTTTTACAAAAAAAAAACAAAAAAAAAAGAAGAATAGTGATGTGTTGTAAAAAGGGGTCAGGTCGTCCTCGAAAGTCAACTGAGAGAACAGACAATATACTACGGCGGATAAGTTTAAGCGGCCGCGTTAAAAGTGCGCTTTCTATAAGGGCGGAGATGCAAAATTTTCCCCAAGTGGATTTAAGTGTCGAAACCATATGCCTTCGGCTTGGAGATATGGGTTTATTTTGAAGACGCCCTGCCAAAAAGCCACTATTAACAGAAAAAATGAAGGCTGCACGAATTTTCAGATTTAAACCATAATGAAGTGTGAATTTGCTAAACACAAGCCAACAAATAATGGTCAATAGATAAAGATTTTAGAGCTGGTTTGGTATGGTCCCATTATAAGAAAATCAGTTGAGGTTCTAGTGAATTCCATGCCTTCAATAATTAAGGCAGTTATTGAGGCTAAAGGAGGAATGACTCGTTATTAGGAAAGCCTATTGTGAAGTCTATATTTCTACCGTTACTGGTGAAAATGATTTAGTCGCTTTAAGTTAACTTCACATTGTTTTCTTTTAATTAATCATGAATATCATCGAATGTACATTTTTGTTAATTTTTTTAAATTAATTGGCTATTTAATATAAAAAACAATTTTCGAGAAAAATTTTTGTGTAAACAAATTGTTCATGTGATCTTATTTCAATTATATTTGGTGGTGCGTTTTTATTATGCTCTGGGTATTCAAAGTTCGGTTGCCTCCGAACATACTTGCTCTTGCTTGTTTGAAACTTCGATTTCCTGAATTGGGCAGTCGACAGTTTCTGATTCACTTAAATGTACGATAAGCAATTGTTCCTGCGGAAGTGGAGGAAGCGGCTCTGGCTGGTTGTGTTTGCAAGAGACACATTTTAATTTCACATATCAACTTGTCAAAGTTATTTTAAATTAAGTGTAAACTGTTTATTTATTTGTAAGAGGTTCGAAAATATGCTAAAGATGCCCACTTTTCATTTTTTTAATTTTAGATAGAAAATGTTTACCATTCAAAAACTTCAAGCCTTAATTTAACGGAAAAAATTGAACACATTTCTGCAAACTTTATTCGCTGCTCAGTGGTAACTGACACTGGTCGTGTAGCAACATGGATGGATGACCAACTAGGATACCTAGGAGCTAAACTTGAACACACCGCAATAATGTTTAATGAATTCGTTATGGACCCAATAGCATCAATTCATGTTTGTTCCTTATATACTGCAGTAAGAACCGAAAACAACCATGTGTATTGGTGGGGTGTGTTACCTTTTGACCAACGGCGTTATCTTTGGGACAAACTTCGTACAAAAACTAAAAAGCCTTTTAAATCTTTAACTTCAGATATCACTCTCGGAACGCAAGTGGTAATGAAAAAATGCCCTATTTATCAAGCAGGTTCAATTGGATTTACTTGTTCTAATGGGATACCAAAAATCGGTCAGTTGCAGAATTCAGTCTGGGATCTCGCCGACGTGTGTCGATTCAAAATAATTACCACATTAACACAATCTTGTACAGAAAAACCACAATTAGTATCCGCTTGCTCAGTCAGTAATGAAAAAGACAGCATAAAAACTCCTGCATCATCTAATACGCAACAGTCATGTAGTAAAACAATTGGTTCTACAAAAGAAACGACAGATCGCATTGATATGCCACCACCGCCTTCACCTGCATCAAGTACCTGCAGTGATACCGGTAGTGTAACTTCACATAAGCGAGCAAAGAGAATGGCTGCTAAAGATGACATTGAAAACAAAAAAGATGAAGAACTTTGGCAACTTAGAGATGTTGTTTTTGTAGAGGATAAGGTTGGGCCCGTTGGAAAAGTCTTAAAAGTCGATGGTGATTTCGTGGCTGTTCGTTTTCCAAGTTCTACAAGTACTGCTGCCAGTTCTATTTGTTGTGGCAACGGTGGAGAAGGTAAAGATGATGATTGGCAACAGTGCCGACTTTTGCGTCGTGAAGATATTAAAATATACAAAGCAAATATGACATCACGCGGTCCAGACTGGTTGCAAAAGCTTCCTAGAAAAGTCAACATTAATAACTGTAATGAATTGACTGGATTTCAATTATTAGCGATGGCAGTTGACGTTCGGGGTATTCATGTTATAAAAAAAAATGGATGTAAAGTTTTTTACAGCTTGTTCAATCTATATAATAGCAAACAAGAACAAAGTTGTCAGTTCCCTACGGATAACGTATCGTTTTTAGGAGCCAACCCTAATAGCATAAGCATTATCTGTAATAATGACAGCAGCGATAGCAGCAATATTATTGTGTGTGATGGAAATCGTGCTTTATACCCTATTGCTAAAGACTGTTTGGGATCAATAAGAGATCCCCAATGGCTTGATTTACCACCCGTTAAAAATGTGGCGATAGGTATGATACCCTTATCTGGTACTGGAAATATTAAATCTAAACTATGTTTAACTGCATTGCTTTTTGAATCCCAAAAACTTATGCCCCATATTTTGAGGTGTGATTTTAAAAACGCATTTGCACTTATTAGCGATATGGAAAAAGAGGATCGAAATGAAATAGTTGCCATAACTGAAGAACGGTGTGATGGTGGACGTAATGTTTTTCACGCATGTGTTGTCATGTGTGCACCCACCTCGAACAAAGAAATTGATGAAAAAAAGTGTTTGTCTGGCCTTGGTAGATCAACGCCACTGGCGAACCCAGTATTCTCAAATTCTCCAAATCTTGCAACGCATTTGGATGTGAACAGCAGTGCCTCTGCAGCTAGTAGTAGTTCATCTTTAAGTACGAATAATATGCGAGAAGGGCGATCTGTTAGCTTGAGAGAAATGATGAGCCGTCTAATTAATACAGATTCGGAGCAAAACAGTGTAGGGCATTGCATCGGTTCTGTTGATGATCAAAACTACATACCTCAATGGCCAATAGATGGGAATAGTACGAATCCAGTTATAAATGATATTAGCGGTGAAGACGAAGATGAACTTCAAAAAAAAAATATTACCCCTAACTCATCCACAAATGTAGCTTCCCCAAATTATGTTTTTGAACCAATGCAGCGGCGTGAACATGCACTTTTGATTTTACAACAAATGTGTTCATCTGCCATGTTCCGTCCGTATTTATATCAAATGCTAAGTTACAAGGATTCTCAAGGACGAACACCATTTATGATATCAGTTTATACACGTGCGTATGAAGCTGGCATAATACTTCTCAACACGATTGTAAGCTTATCGGATAAAGATTCTTCGCTTATGAATTCAATGATATTTCCATCAGGATCTCCACCTGATCAATCTCCATTATATGTGATATGTTATAATGACACGTGTTCATTCACATGGACTGGAGCCGATCATATTAATCAGAATATTTATGAATGTAAAACGTGTGGTCTAACGGGGTCATTATGTTGTTGCACAGAATGTGCACGTGTTTGCCACAAAGGTCATGACTGCAAATTAAAGCGAACATCGCCTACTGCTTATTGTGACTGTTGGGAGAAGTGTAAATGTAAAGCTCTTATTGCTGGAAACCAAAATAAACGTTTTGCTCTTCTCTGCAAATTGGCATCTTGTACCGATCTAGTAACAAAGTTCAATTCAAACGGAGAATCAATTTTACTTTTTCTTATACAAACAGTTGGTCGCCAGACAGTAGAACAGCGGCAATATCGGGCCAATTCGCGAATAAGAAACGTGGGAGGTAGTGCAGCTAATAATACTGCTCGCAAGTCATCTTCCATTGACATAGAAGCTGATATACCTGAACATGATCTTGAACCGCCAAAGTTTGCGCGAAGAGCCCTTGAACGGTTACTGGTTGACTGGGATGCTGTTCGAGCTATGATTATGACTGGGGCTGAAAAAAGTGATTGCACATATCAACCGCAACTAAACTTTACGGATGCTTCAAATACTGAGAATTACAACATGTATCTTCAAAATCAGCAAGGATCTGCACTTCTAGATAAGTTCACACATAATTTATTTGTTAAAAGCGGTGGAGATAGTCTAGATACGCTCTTAATGACACTAGTTCGAGAAATGCAGGATGACACTACTTCAGGCCGCAAAGACGATGCAGAATTAGTAGCTCGACGATTTTTACGATCTGTTGTTCGTGTTTTTGTAATTTTCACATTAGAGAAAATGCCGAATCCTGAAAGAAAAAAATCGAGTTTAACATCATACAAACACATACAAAGCTGTGTAAAAGTTTTTCAGTCCATGTATAAAATTTCAATCGAAGAACTGTGCGAGGTCTCCGAATCTCTAATTTCACCTGTACGTCTTGGAGTTGTTCGGCCAACAGCTCCGTTTACGATGTCTTCTACAAGTATTGATGTAAGCTATTATTATATGATATGTCTACAGTGTATACAAATATAAACTATGTTGTTTACTTAGAGTTCGGATGATTTATTTAGCGTGGAACCACTTGCCCCATCGTCCACAATGGAACCGGTAGCTGAACCTGTATTAAGCCATGAAAGGAACCTAAACACCACTTCTGGGTATAACATGCAATCGAATTTTTCCATTGACAATATCGAGGGTAAGTCAAGTCGCAAACAGGCGAAAAATTTAAAAAATCCAGTTACTTATTTAAAATAAATTTTTTCCTTATTAGTCGCACCAAAGCTTTTTTTTAACAAAACTACTTATATAATTCAGAATGTAGTTTTGGAAATTCTTTTCCAGTTTAGATACATTATTTAAAATGGAGCTTATTTTGATCGTGTGTGGTAAAGTTTGGATGCACATATTTTAATGCGTCCGTGTGGATAAAACTTATATTGGTAGTTATCAGAAACATTTTTTGTGTTAGCCAAATTGACTACATACTAGGAAGCGTTCTCATGAAGATTTGAGTTTTCCTTAATAAGGAATACATTTTTCTAGCAAAAACTTCGACCAATACCAATTCGGCTACAAATTTTCTCGTTTTCATATAATCTACAGGAAAAAATCATATAAGCCCTCTTGCTCGTGGCTTAAATTGTAGATTTATACTAATTTAAAGTAAATACATATAACCACAACTTTCTTTGGTGTTGAAAGGTATATTTCTTAGAGGTTATATGGTAATTTAAAATTAAAAAATTCTTCACGTTTTATGTTTCGAGATATGGAAATTGGAATCGCCGGTAGGTAAATCTTTTGGGAATGGGAATTCCAAGACGTTTAGTTTATTTCGTCGAAATATTTCTGAAAATCGTATTTACAGCCCGATTTGATTCAAATTGAAAGCATGTATTAGCCACATAAATACAAATATTTTAGATGGAAATTGGACCAATAGGTGGTTCTGCAGCCGGAATATCTCTAAATCCACAAATATAAATCTTTCATTTCGAAAATTAACCGATAGATCCAAAATATCTTTAAGGGCCAGTTTTGCAGGGAGTGTTTAACGCTGTTTGACATTTAAATTCGCTATGCTGCTCTTCAGCCAACTTTAAACCTAGTTTAAACTTAGGTTAAACCGCCAGTCTGGCAGGGTTAAACTGAGTTTAACCAATCAACATGAGAGGCCGCCTATAATCGTATTTTTCACACAGCCACGATCGGGAATTCACACGTATTTACATGAAAGCAACGCTTGACAGCAGCACTCATTATCTGCTTGATTTCACTCAAAGCAACACTAACATGTGCATTTCGTCAACGGCAACGTTTCTTCGCAACAAATGCCAGCATAAAAATGTTTATGTGCGTGCGTTTGGTTTTACCTGGTACTGATTTAAATAGTAAAAAAAACAGCGTTACCCTACAAAATAACCAAATTTAAGCAGGTCTTAAACTCTCACTGTAAAACAGATCTGTAGTTTAAACTAAATTTAAATTTAAACTGACTTGAAGTAATCTGAACTTAAACTCGCTCCAGTGAAATGTAATTCAATTTCAGAACATCTATTTATAGCGGAGTGCGCCGGGTCAGCTAGTATATATTGATACAACACCCCAGCTATGGTAAATATTCTATGCAAACAACACAATGGGCTTAACATTGTCCATAATTTAAAAATGTGTTGTGTTAGATATTTGTTTGAGTTCGCCGCAGTTTATACAATATGTGCATTCGAAAATTGGTTCCCCAATAATGTGGGTGACGTTCACTTAAAAATAACCAATTTCAAGCTTATATGAATTGATAGGTAAAAAACGGTGCAGGTGTTCTGATGCACTGTAAAAAGTACATTAATATGAAAATTGTAACAATGCATTCGAAAATTGGTTCCCCAATAATGAAGGTGACGTTCACTTAAAAACAACCAATTGCAAGCTTTTATGAAATGATCGGTAAAAAACGGTGCCGCTTTTGTGATGCACTGTAAAAACTACATTAATATGAAAATTGTAATAATGGAGCCGAGCTTTTATTTGTTGAATTGCCCGATCGTTCATAAAAAGTTTTTGTTTCCTGTGTCTTAACGCATCTGTCTGCCTCAGAGTCTTATATATTATTACTAATCGGTTATTTTCTTTCGATTAGTAACCGAATGCTTTCGGTTGATTATTCACCGATTAATCTGTTGTTGTTACAATAATAGGAACCTGGAATTAAAAATACAATTGAAATAATGTCTATGTCGATAATATCATCGGCCTCAACAACCGCACCGTTACATTTACCTTTTCCGAACTGGATAAAGAAGCGAAACGTATTGGTCTGGATGTGAACGAGGGCAACACTAAGTATCTCCTGTAATCAAATAAACATTCAGCGTACAATGTTGACAATTACAATTTCGAAAAAGTGGAGGACTTTGTTTATCTGAGAACCAGCATTAACGCCTAAAATAATGTCAGCCTGGAAATCCAGCGTAGATTATCTCTCTTGCCAACAAGTGCTACGATGAGCTGTATGATGTTTACCGTGACATAGACATAGTCCACCGAAATAAAATCCAGCGGATACGTTGGTTGGGACGTTTTGTGTGAATGGACGAAAATGCTCCAGCCCTGAAAGTATTCCAACGTGGTACGTGGTACCAGCTGGTGGTGGTAGAGGAAGAGGATGGCCTCCTCTTCGTTGGAAAGACCAAGTAATAATTACAGCAGTGTAGCAACTCTGTGGCCTATTGTGACATTTGTTTTTGGTAGATACTCTGCTGATTTTATGCTGAGAAATTGCTAATATTCTTTTTAATGAAGCTTACAAGTAATAATAAAACACAATAATTGAAACAATTCGTAAAACAAATTATTTAACATATTGGTATAATATGAAATAAATAACAATTACGCTAACGGTTCATCTTCCAATGCGTTGACCTTATTGTGAAACTTATTAACCATATTCTTATTAAATAGCCACCATACTTGTTACCTAAATTCTAATTAAAGCATAATGGCAAAGTGTATACATACGTACTCGCCAACGTGGGCAAGCCACTACTTTTTTTTTTTTTTTTTTTTTTTTTTTTTTTTTTTTTTTTGAATTTCAATGACAAGCAGGGACCGCAAATAACGATTATTGTCCAAATAAAATGAACGTTCTGTCCTGAGTTTTATTTTTTACTTCAGAAATAATCGTCGTTTCTCTAGATTTATTTTTTGCTCAGAAAATAATCGCAATTTCGTGAGTTTTTTATTTTATTATTATCCGATATCGCTCATTTGTAATACCAACCTACCTTGAATCCATGGCAATGTATATACCAAGTTTCTGTGATATAGCTCAATATTTACTTGAGTTATCCAATGCACGGACGGACGAACATACAGAAAATGCATCAAGTACGCTATTGATTCTATGAATTTTGGTATATTGTATACCTCTATATCTATCTTTGTTGCTTAATGATGTTACACATAACCCTAAAATGAACAAAGTTAAAATACCCTGGGCACCAGTGCTTTTGGGTATAATAACTTAAAAGGCCTAGGTTAAGTTATGAGGAGAGACTCAGGCCCATTTGGGCCCGTTGTGATATTAGTTGGGCAGTATGAAAAGAGTCCAATTAGATCGCCTAATGAAACGTAGGAGATCGTGTACGTCTGCTTCTCCCAGATCCGGCAGGCAGCCCAAGAAGTACTGGTGTAGGCATCTCCTTCCTACACTCTCTAAAGCAGGGAAATAACAGAGATAGGGTTAAATGCTTTCCGCTTTCTCCTCGTCACGCTGCGGCAATAGTCGTTTTCGGGAAAGCCCATCCTACTGGCATGAGCTCCCATAAGGCAATTACCAGTTATAATACCTGCCACCAGGCGCAGGAGCCACCTTTCCATTTGTCAGCTGGACGACGTTGGCCTTCAACCAGAGTCTGCAAGAAGACAGCGGTATACCCGCGTCGTTAGAGATATTTATGCTCGTAAGGGATGTACCTTTTCTTGCCAGTTCATCCGCTGCAATGTTATTTGGGATGAGAATAAATCCCATCTCCAACTCTGCCGTCCAATTTAGAGCCGTCAGTCGGCCAAACGGTTTGCCTGCGCATAACTGGAGTGACGTAATCAGTTCGCAGAAAGTTTGCAGGGCATCCGACCATAATTTTTCTGTGACCACATCTTGTGCCACTCCATTTTGGCAGTGCGTTCAAACGAACAACATTATAGCTTGCCTGCAGGGCCGGATTTAGAGTTTTGAGGCCCTGGGGCCTACGTTTGGTGGGGCCTTCATAATTTTTTAATTTTTCTTAAACTCGGAAAATTGAACTCATTGTAATTTCACATGTTTTTTATAGAGTGCTCGATGACATCATCAAAACTCAAATCACGGAGAACACCACTTTCGACACTGAGAAACATGAGATTTGTTAAACGATCTTGTGTCATGCTAGTTCGCAATCTGTTTTTGATGATTCTCAGTTTCGAAAAAGATCCTTCTCCACTGCAGTTCGTCACCATCATGGACAAGTACATACGTAGAGCTATTTCTGCATTGCAAAATATGGATTGAACATTCTTCAGAATAAATATACGATATAAAAATGCTTCTATCGGTTCTTTGTCTGGGTTTTCATATTGTTTCGAAAAAGTTGCGAGATGCACTAATTCACTAGCTAAATTATCTTCTAAATCTAGAGGATAGAATCCAACAAGTTTCTTGGCTGTCAATTCCAACTGAGAAGGTTCCATCGTGCTAATCTCAGATAAAAAACCGAATCGCTCATTAGGGACTTCGTATGCAGAAATTCGTTCTTTCAACGAAACAATAAGTGATCGATGACTGGGAGAAAAGATTCTGTATGAAAGTTTTCTTTTGGTGATAATTGTACCGCAGACGCTTTACCATAATCGACGGGACTCAATCGTACATTACGAGCTCGAACGCGTTCATTTTCATATTCTTGTGCATCAGACAACTCTTTCCTGCAGTTGCATATGAATCAAATGCGCCCCTTTCAGATTCAACAAACGAACTCAAGGATTTCAGCAAATTCAAAGCTGTACTTAGAATCACGGTTGAACTTTGTAAATAATGGATAGTAGAATTGAATCTTTCGAGTATTTCATACCAAAATTGGGTATAAATTGCGGTTTCTATGCGTTAACAATATATTTGTAGCCACGAATAAGAGCTTTAACAGCATCTGACAAGACCAACGAGTATCGCTTAAGTTTTTAAGTGTATTAAAAATCTTCTCAGTGTTCTCAGACGAAAGGTGCCTTCTTAATATTTCATATCGAGCTGTTGAGGCAGTGAAAAAAACAAAAAGTTATTGTACAAAATCGAAAAAAAAGAATTGCAGAAGAACATGCACCAGCAGCTGATTGTCCTACCAAATTTAATGAATGACCAGAACAAGGGATGAATATTGCAGAACTGTTTTTTCCGATATTATGGCCTGCATGCCTTTATACTTTCCCCTCATATTTGCTGCATTATCATAGGATTGATTCCACATTATGTGTGGAATCCACCGAAACAGAAAAATATTTCGCTTTTTTAATGCGATTCGTTATCTGAACCAGTAATTTTTCTGCCATAAGATCAATTAACTCTTCAGCTATTGTGGACGACAAATAATTAATATGATCACTACCCTTATTACCGTGTTCTTTCAAGTGACCAGCGAGGAAAGGATCATACTGCGCAAGAAGTTCGATGATACCAAAGAAATTTCCGTTACCAGGTGAACCAATTATCTCATCAGTACCACGAAAGGACAACCCACGCTCAGCAAGAAATTTGATTGCACTTATTTCTCGTTTAAGAACTTCTCTCCCATATCTAGCTTCTTCTTGTACCTGTAATTCGAATTATTATCAAAACAGTTGTAAGGTATTTGAATATTTTTTAATTTATGGTAGTACAAAACTTGCTTGTTCATCAATTGCATAATTGATACAAGATAATTTCTTGGAAGTTTCGTGTTGCGCTAGGCGTTCGAAGGCATGCTTCCAAGCACAAAAGTTTTCCCCAGCGAAAAAATTACTGGGTGAGTTCGTCATGAGTTTACACAACAAGCAGTATATTTTTCCAGTGGTTGGAGAAAAACACAACCAAGTGCGATGAAACACTTCTTGTTCTGATGCGTTCTATAAAATAGATTTTTCGTACATTTTCTAGAGCCCTCATCAACGTATAGCGGGGTTGAGTTACTGACATCTTCGAAAAGAGATTTTCGTCACAGTGTTGTAACTCAGATGGGCCTTGTTGGATCCAGTAATCAATTATTTTGTCTGTGAACGGCGCTGTCCAAACTCCGATATCATTTTCCACATTCAGATTGTCAGAAAATTCATTTGGTCTCTGCAGCAGCTTTTCTTTTTGATGCTCCACTCTGATAATTCCGAGGATATTTGTGTCTGTCTTCGTTTCTACCGGACATTATGCTTCTCTGGAAACTGGAGATTAAAAAACTATTATGAAAAGTATAATGCTGCGAATTAAAGGATATATTCTTAAATGATTCAGTCGAAATAACTGATGAACTGTAAAATTTTACTAATTAAATCAGAAAGAGGTTACCGATCTCAATTATAGTAACCTCTACCTGACTGTGAATCAGTAGATTTTGACTGATTCGAGTTGAGAAAGTAATTGTAGATAAATGTGTTCTTATATGCATTTAACATCATTTAAATAATATATAAACATGAATTTTGGTCAGCGGCAAATGTATATATATTGCATGAATATTATATTATATAATTTGATCCGTGTGCTTTGTTTGGGATTTTTTTAAATGTACTTACCGTAAATAACATTTCACTTGCAGTAAGAGTGTATCAAAAACTGAATTCTTTCTTCTTACACTTAAATAAAAGGCACTGTTTTTCACACAATGTAATAAAAACAATTTATTGTCAACACTCAGGAACGCTGTGAAAATTAAGTACGAATTCAGCGAGTGTTCTGAAACGCATCTTATTATCTAGTAGCAATTTTTCAAGCACTTTTGAAGTATATTTTTCTCGTTCTAAATATACGACAGAAAGAGACAACAGTATGCTTTCGGAACACTAAATAAGCAAGCAACTGCTCGGCCATTTTAAAATATCTTTCCGCGCCAAAAATTTGAATGCAACGATCGACATTGCGATTCTATGTAAAGCGCAAGGTGAAGCGTTGAAAATGTTGCAAAAATTTCGAGTGAATTTATTTTAAAAAGCATGGTAATAGTTCTCGCACTATAGTCGATGAAATTTTTTTCCTTATATCAGTATTTTGTAAAATATTTGAACCGATTTTAAACTTTCATATTCCGTTTGTGGGGGCCCCTAATTGTGCTAAATCCGGCCCTGCTTGCTTGTATAGTTTTCCATATGGGTATACAGGCAGAAGATTTATTTGGGTTTCTAGTGCTCTAGTGGGCGCTGAGGGTAATGCTCCTGTAAGTAGCATAGACGCCCCCCTATGTACCTTGGTAGATTTGCCCTTAATTATAGATTTTTCTAGCGACTTCGACTAAGCTGTGACGTCGTAGAACAGAATAGGGCGTGCCACACTCTTTCTACCCAATATGTAATGTGGAGCTTGATACCCCACTTTTTACCTACAGCAGCTTTGCAGGCGTACAATGCAGTGGTAGTCTTCCTGGATGTTTCTTCCCCATTGCGTTTCCAGTTTAACACCTAAGGATGCTTGCCCAGTGCTAGCAAGACCAGGCCGTCCGCGTAAGCTGCGGCTTGACAGCCTGTAGAGCAGATTTGTCATTGAAAGACTCCGGAGTAGGGGGAAGGGGACCCCGCCTTGAGGGGCACCTCTAGTTCGGATGGATTCTCCCCCTATCTCCGAATAAATCGTTTTCGTGCCGAGAAAAAGATTAACAAATTCAAGAAATTATTGTTCGAGTCCAACCTGTAATAAAAATTTCGACTCCAGTGCGATGTTATTGACGGCCCCTTGGATATCAAGGAATTCCGTGAAGGCTAAGTCTTTTTCAATATTAGAGACTAATTGATGGAGTGCTGTGTTCACAGATCTGCCTTTAGTGTAATTGTATTGTATTGGTCTAAAGTCGTTAGGTTTGACGAGCGATGGTTTCGCCCTTTAGGTATGAAGATGACTTTCGTTACTGTCGGGGTTTTCGGAATATAATCCATATTGAGACAAGCTTTGCAGATAGCAGTCGATAAGACTTAGGATGCCCGTTGCCGCTTGCAGTTCAACAAGAAAAATATCGCCTAAACCCGGAGATTTACATATACATATGGTTGGAAAGTCCTAATGGCCCATTTTACCTTATTTAGGTCGACGATACCTTTAGAGGTAAACGAGGGCCTACCTGGACGCGCTATATTACCAGGGATGTTGGTACACCCCGGAAAGTGTGTACACATTAGTATGTCTAGCAGTTCTGCGTAGGATGATGACCAGTCCCCACTCATTTTTCGGATATACATATGATGGATTAGAGGAGCCTTTTGCGAGAACCTTTCTTAAGCGCTTTCCCTCCGAGTGCTCTTCTATATTACTGCAAACAACACGAATTGTTCTCAGCCTTTTTTACGGCTTTTTTGAAGGTGCTTAGAGCTACCTTATACACGTCTCAAGAACCATTTCGACTTGCTTGGTTAAAAAGCCTCCTGCTCTCTTTCCTTAGGGAAGATATTCATTTGTTCCTCCAACGTGTCTTCTTTTCCCCTTTAGGAAGGCCGGGCAGGAGATAAATGCCTCATAAATTTTTACCGATGAGTCCAGCGAGAAGCATATCCGTCAATCTGGTGCGTAGGCTTCACCAGGTTTCTACAGTAAGCTATGCTTACATTTTTGGAGAGAGACGACACTGGCATCTCATTGTATTTTGGCCAGCTGCTGTAAGCAGCCGGAGAGCTAGTATATATGTACATATGCCGACCGTGCCCTCGTCACTGTGCTGTGGAGAAGAAGAAATTAAGAAATAGTTTTCTTTATTAAAAATCATGCTCTTATCTGACCAGCCACTGGGACCGCCACTACGTGGTATTCAGCAGAATTAAGTCCAGAAAGTTTGTGCCTTGCAACCCAAGGTTGCTAGACAAATAGGGGCTCCTCCCCTTTCCCACTGAGGTCACAGGAGCAAAACTGGTAGTACGTGATGGTCATCTTCTAGGATACGGTTGGTCTCCATTGGTTCGTTCTCCAATACCGCTTCGACGATAGTTTCGCCCGCATCGTCAGAGTCCGAGGTCAAAAGCTGGTGCTCCGAGCTTGTCCACGCTGCAGGCTATCCTTAGGCCCACTCGTGCTGGTAAAAGCTATAACTAATGACCACCACATTTAGTTCCCACGACAGTCGGTTCTACTATACCGGAACGACCCGGATGCATGGGGAATGTTTTATGCTGTTACAACAACAACAACAACAACCACCACATTTTCTAGGGCAAGCATCGATTCCTCGTTTATAACGAGAGTTATGTGACTCTACTGTTCCATGATTTCGCTGAATTTTACCATTCTCTCGTCTAGGGTTTGCAGTTTGGCATTAGATACCTGTCTGAGCTCTAGAAGGCATATGGATAACTTGACTTGTATAATTAGTAATGGTAAACCATCTGATGAGATAATATATGTATTTAGGCGATTTTAATTTAAGTAACATCTCTTGGTTAAACGATTGTAATAATATTTTACCAACCAATCTCAGGACCGATATCGATATGCTATTTGTAAGCACTTTATTCTGTTATGGTCTGAAGCAATGTAACTCTTATCCCAATGGTAAAGGTAGATTCCTTGATCTAATTTTTGGATCTACCTATCTTAAACTAACATGCTTGGAGTGCCTATCTCCTATTTTAGAAAATAGTTTTCACCACAATGCTTTGGTTGCTCATTTCGAGTATTATAACTTCGATAAAAAAATAGCTGAACCTACGGTCGTGTATAATTATTTTAAGGCTGACAGCGTAGCGATTAATGATTTCTTGCTAGCTACCGACTGTACTTTCTTGAATTCTTCTCACGGACCAGATACTTCTTATGCTATTTTGCGTCAACGACTCTTAACAGCTATTTCGAGTTTCATACCTCTAAAACGGAAAGTTTCGAACAATAAACCACCCTGGTTTAATTCGAGAATGAGTAATCTAAAAAATATCAAGAACAAAGCTTTTAAAAGCCATAGAAAGAGTAATGAAGCAATTGATCGGCTTAACTTTTTTAGACATAAAAAGGACTTTGATTATCTTAATAAGTTTCTATTTAAGCAATATATATATTGGAATCAAAACTAAAATCGAACCCATCTAGTTTCTGGTCCGCTATAAATTCTAAGAGACAGACTAACGGTTTCCCAACGAGCATGGAGTATGATGGTGAAGTGGCCAATAATACGCAGGATGCTTGCAACCTGTTTGCTAAATTATTTCAGAAGGTCTACGCAAAGTATACCGCTTCACCGATTCCGGTATTTCACCCTACGCCTTTACCACCAATTTCTTTCTTCGATATTACCGTCGATGATGTTCTTCTGTCAATTTCAAAGCTTACAAGCAGTGAAAAGCCTGATAAGGAGGGATTTAGTGCGTTATTTTTCAAAATATGTTCCAATACCGTCGCAGAGCCCTTGGCTCTTCCCTTTCAAGAATGTCTGAACTGTGGAACTTTCTTAGATTCTTGGAAATTATGTACAATAAATCCGTTATTTAAGTCTGGTGACCGCAATGATATTTGCAACTACAGACCTATAGTTAAACAGAGCACAATGGCAAAGCTATTCGATCACATTCTGCAACGTAAATTGTTCGATTACGTTAGCAACGCAATTGTTGAATGCCAGCATGGATTTTTTTTCTGGGAGGTCTACTTCCACCAATTTAGCCTTAGTCACTAATCTAATTGTTAATGCTTTCGAGACTCGTTCGCAACTCGACGTCATTTACACAGACTTTTCAAAACATTCGATAAAATTGATCATTCAATACTGTTACGGAAGTTAGAAATGTACGGAATCAGTGGAAAACTGTTGGTATTTTTCTCCAGTTTTCTATCGGACAGAAAACTATGTACAATGTGTGTCAATTGGTGCCGCTAAGTCATCTTTGCTTATCGATGCTTGGTCAGGAATTCCACAAGGGACTCACTCTGGGGCTTTATTGTTCCTTATCTTTATTAATGACTTGCCTCAACAATTCAAATTCGGTGAAATGCTTAATGCTTGGTGATGATGTTAAACTGTTTTTAAGAGTCCATGATATCTGTGATTGCATCAACCTACAATCGGACCTCTATAGTTTTGCCGAGTGGTGTACTGACAATAACTTATTTTTAAACACGAATAAATGTTGCGTTGTTTCTTATTCGAAAAAGATAAATACCACTCTTTTCAACTATCGACTAAATGCTTGCCCTCTAAACCGTTCTCATGAGATTAAAGATTTGGGTGTCATCTTTGACTCCAAACTCTCTTTCTCTAGTCATATTGACTTTATTGTTTCGGGATCTTTTGCAATGATTGGCTTTATTAGGCGTAACTCCAAAGACTTTAAGGGTCCAATGACGTTGAAGTCACTTTATATTTCTTTGGTAAGAAGTCGTCTTGAGTGTTGCTCAATAATATGGAATCCATTCTACGAAGTGCACTCATATAAAATTGAAAGAGTTCAAAAAATATTCACCAAAATAGCTTTGCGTAAACTTCGTTGGCCCGATGGCCTACCATCGTATACCAGCAAGCGTAAATTACTTGGTCTCCACGCGTTGTATGAGAGAAAAACTTGTTCCTCGCTGCTGTTTGCCTATAATATAATTAACTCTAATATTAAATGCCGTGAATTGTCTAATTTATTCACTCCCTATATTCCCCGCGTGATCTTCGGCATAATAGATTATTTATCGAAGTAACTCATCAAACAAATTATGCAATGAACGATCCAATCTTTAAAACTATACATCTAGCAAATTGATATAGTAGCGCTCTTAATTTTAATAATAGTTTATATAAATTTAAGCTTGAACTGTCTGTTTTCTGTATTTAACTAGTCTGTAAAAAAGCTTGTACTTTTTAGACTGAATGAATAAATAAATAAATAAATAAATAAATATTAAAAAATTCCAAGCACTTATTATCCCAAAATACCATGTTCGTATAGATTGTAAGTGGCCAAATACCTGAAAAAATTTCTAGCTTCTCAACTTAAGTTGGAGAAACTTCAAATAAATTCCTTAATTTACAATTAAGAAATTTTGGGAGTTAGAAAAACTCCCCTAAACAAGTACAGAAAACACTACGCTTGCGAGAGCTACTGCAAAGGCAGAACAACGCGTGAAGAAAAAATTGACACGTTTGTAAATCTATTTTCAATTTTAACAATATGCAGGTAGTAAACCCAAACACAAATACAAATTTTGTCGTTTCTGGCAAAATGTTCGTCCCTGCAGAATGAGTTTCGCCAATTATTATTCAAGCGAAAATCCTGATTCAAGAATTATGGCTAGACGGAACAAACAGGGACGAACAAGTCGAACCGCTTCGCTGAGTAAAATGGTCCCTAGTTGCAAACAATTTGCACACTATTAATTAATTACATTACATCCACAGAATACTAAAATCACTAATTTTGATTCACCATCATTGGCCGCTCGGAAACTACGTCGACAGTGCTGTATACCGCAGCAGAACCTAGTACGGCAACACCTCGACCTGCAACACCACTCCCCAGGGCGGCGCCATTAGTATCACCTCTACTAAGTGGTCTGCAATATAGTGTACACGCCGATAGATGCCCTAGTGCACACCACACAACTCATCACACAAAACACATTTGCCACTTGTACACCCACACATATACATGTAATTACTCGTACAATATCTTTCGTTCGTGAGCCAAGGCGGACACACCCCACAATCTCACACGTTGTTTATAATGCGTTCTTTTGTAATTATTTACCTCAATTACTTCTACGCTAGTAAAATTTAAGTCTAATACAGGACCCATTCTAGAAAAACATTAACGTTACCTTAAATCACCGGCTTAAAAGCATTCTAATAGTTTAAAAAAAAATTTAAAAATTGCAGATTTGAATTATGTACGTGTATTTAATTCTTTTACATAAAATTAGGAAGTTATATTTGATGATTTAATGTCAAAAGGGGTACTTATTCCATACAAAAATTGTTGTATACAAATTCATAGTAAGTGACACGCTTCAGGATATTCCAGATAAAACACTTATACAAGTTTGAAGCTCATGTCTAAGCTTTCGAGACATGAAGCAAATTTATATAAAGTCTTCAGCAGATATGCCCTCTACCACAAAAAAGGGCTGTAAAGTCAATCCAGTTAAGTTGGATTTGCTGAGTATTTCGTCAATTTGCCATTAGAACTTATTAATAAATGTCTCAAAGCACAACTTTCCTCTGCATCCACTGCTACTGATATTCCTTAGACCGGCTTTTGTTTTCGAATTGCTGGCTGCAAAAATCATTGCGAATATGTTTTTCATAATACAAATGAAGTTTGACATTTAGGCTCTGTTACTTTGGAGTCAGATAGCTGCTGTCGCATCCCAGTTAGAGTTGTCTCTGCTCAAATTCGTTTTCAGTCCCAGAAGAGTTGCAGATACGAGTGTGCTGTTTCTTCGCAAAGTTTGAGTAGACGAAACTTTATCGGAGTCATTGTTTTCAGCCTCCACGTAAGTGAGTTTTATGCCGGTATTCTGTAACTCAACGATTTCGGTATTCAGTAAGCACTATTCTCAAAAATTTCACAAAAGACTGGTGAAAAGCAGGAGAAACAATCAGCTCATCGTGTGTTCAGCTAGAGATCTCAATGAAAATGTGTTCATCGAGAAAACACAATACGAGGATATTTCTTCAATTCGTTGTCAACAGCATTCGTGCTCTTTAGAAATTAAAAAATATGGTTATCGTGAATTTAACTTGAAATTAACTGTTCAAAATAACTAATAACTGCATTTTATGTGAACCTATATTTAAAATATTTGTAAAATTAGAACTATCAACAGTCGAATGCAGCTTCTCATCCATCTGCACATTCGATCAAAATGGCAGAAGAAGATACATACGCAAATATAAACAAATGGGTTTTTTTTATTTTGCGTTATGAAAATTAAGTGTTATTTTTTACAGATTTAAGCAAAATATAGCGAACGACCAAAGGGCAGATCGAGTGCTACTTCGTTTTCGCTTTTGTTCAAGACTTCTAAATTTCTTTGTCCTGCTCAGGGACTTCAGACGGCTTACTAAATACCGAATAGTCTCAAAATCAATCTCACCAACGAAAAGTCTCAATTAGTGACTTGAGGGTGCTTACAGAATACTGGAATTCGTTTTTTCGCCCTTCTATTTTTGCATTTGGCATAGAATTTACCGCGGCCGCCGTAGCGGAGTGTGTACCATGTGCGCGCTACATTCCGTGGGTCCCTGGTTCAAATTCTGGCCGGGGCAAGTAACATCAAAAATTATAGAAAAATTTTTTTCTTATAGCGGTTGCACCTTGGCAGGCAATGGCAAACCTCCGATGAAGTAGGTAGGCCCCTCCTTTTGGGTTACAACATCAAAACGCACACCACAAATTGGAGAAGTTCGGCCAAAATCGCTTAAGTGGTTGTAGCGCTAATTAAATTAAAAAAAAAACAGAGTTTACAGCTCGAATTTTTTCGTCCATTCCTAGAAATAAAGTCGTACTTATATAGAACAAAAATTAAATATTTTTGCTATCGAATCTTCAAATGGCACAATATTCACTATTTCAAAACCTGACATTATACTACTTAGTTTAAACACTTTCCACTTTTAATATTTCTCACCATAATAAAAGCCCGCGAATAAGATAATATTGAATTATAACGAAACCAACCGGCACCTAAAGTGTTAATTTGTATTTTGAAATGCTTCGGATTAATTTAATTTAATGGAGAATGCCATTTTTAAATAGGGATTTAATTCCTAAATCAAGAACCAAGAGTTTTTTCTTTACTCTTTCTGGTTATAAGCTTATTATTCTAATTTATATCTTGATCTAAGATTGGAAACACTTACTTTCAAAACAAAATTATGACAGTTTCAGGCCGGGTAATGAGAGTAATTCGAGAAATGTCCGCCATACCAAGGCTTTCGAACCAAACAATTTCGCACAAAATAGTTTTGGTAATTACAGGTATAATACCACAAGTAATCAAGAGCAGTTTTAATGATGATTCGGATTGGCCTTGTGATTTGTTAATGGCCATGGTGAATGCAAGACGGATGGAAAAGTGAAGCCGTTTAAATTCAAACTGCATATCGGTTGGAATCATCGGAATTCTCGAAATGAGAACTTTCTGTAACTTATTAAAATCTTTGCACAGCAGAATCGATTGCATATAAACGTGCATTGGAAGCACTTAATCGAACATTGAAAGATCTACGCAATGACTCGAGATTTTTCGGAGGCGCTATGATTTTACTGTCTGGCGATTTCCGCCAAATCCTGCCAGTAATTCCAAGATCAACTGTTACTTATCTCAAATCATGGAATCCATAGCGTTATATGAAGAAGCTTAGCTGACAACAAACATGAATGGCGTTAGGAGCACTCAGAACATCACCGATAAACTCAATGCTCTTAGATGCTAAAACTATGTCTTCACAAAATAGTACGGAACTCGCCACCGCAAAGCTAGCCACAACAATTCTGTTTAACGAAAACTCTCCTCTATCAAGAACCTGGACAAAGTTATATCGATCTGCCTCCAATCAAATATCCCAATTATCAATCCTAAACCAAAGAACAAACAAAATCCAGCATGGACGTTTAACCCAAACTCAATTAACACATCACTACAACAGCATAAAAAATCAACTACACCAAATACGATATATGTACATACACAAATTTTATGAACTAAAACAACATCTCAAAAACTACACATTGTTATTCACCGATGCCTCAAAAAAAAAAGATAGCAACGTCAGCTTTTGTGTAACTAAGGACAAACAATTCATTAAATCCCCACTATTACCACCTTATAGTTCTAACTATACCGCAGAACTCAGAGCCGTATTTTAAGCAAATAAATATACTTACAAACTAAAAGGAAAATATGTGATTTGCACTGATTCATTAGCATCTATTGAATCAATTAGAAACCTAAACAACAATGAACACTATGATAAGACCATTAGAAACGTACTCACGCAAACACATCCTAGACTGAAATTAATCTGGGTGCCTGGACACGTACAGATTCCAGGCAATGAGTTTGCGGACCAAACAGCTACAAATGCACTAAAAAGACCTTTACTTACGGTACCGAATTTAAACCCCGATGACATAAAAAAATATTTCAAAACAATACAATGGCACAAACACAACACTCTTTGGGATAAAACGACTAATTGGTATTCGAAAATAACTAAAAATAGGCCAAATATCAGCAATATTGTTAAACACATACAAAATACCGACCGTCCAAGAAAATCTCAAATAGTGCTAACAAAATATGCAAATTCTGTAAGTCACAGTCAATTGACATCGACCATTTTTTCAATACATGCCCGACTTTTCAACAACATAGGCAGTTCTACTTCTCCAACAAATCGGCAATAGAGTTATTAAATGATACTAACAAAGATAGCATCCAAAAAATCTTAAATTTTCTGAAAGCTTGTAATCTTTATGATCAAATTTAATTTTTAAACACACACAGATACACAAATACACACTACTCGTATGCACATACACATAAGCATATATTGTTAAATAAAACAAAATAAAACTAATGCAACATTTTTAAAACTGTAAATAAGTAATAAGGCCATAGTTATGTTATAATTTATTTATAATATAATTACATTAAATAAATAAATAAATAAACAAACATGAGAGTTGCATTGGTGAACGATACATCTGCTGAATACTTCTCTGAACAATTACTGACAATGGGTAATGGCCGCGTACCTGTCAAAGAATAGATCAGATTCATTTCGTTTCGTCAGAATTTCTGTAACTTTGTCTAATTGAAAGTCGAGCTCATCGACAAGTATTACCAAACATTCTTACTGACTACAAAAATAATGAATGGTTGAGTGAGCGAGCAATTTTTACATAATTCAGAATAATATCATGGGTGTCATTCAAATCTATTAACTGTGTAACAAATGATGATAAAGCCACCAACTAACTATCCAATTGAATTTTTAAACTCCTTGGATGTGCCTTGCTACCACCGAAAGGTGTAACCACATCAACCTCGAAACAAACACATTAACTAATCAACTTCAAAATTCTAATTGTCATATTAAATATTTTCCGGAATCAGCTGACAGTTATTTTTATTGCTCATTTCTTTTGTTTTTATAAAAAGACAGTTCGCTTATTGAACCTTTTTGTGGTAAGTTAAATTTAATGGACCGATATAGACCTCCTTCAAAATAAAATACATTTTTTAATTTTTTAACTATTTGTATTACACATTTTTTCTCTTCCGAATTTAGATAGTAATGCTTTAATTTTTCTGTAATTTTATCAATTCCGGGGCTTTCAAAATGAATATCAAAAATATTATTAGCAATCATTCAATTATCATTGTTTGTTACCTGTCAAATATTGAAGGTAAAATGATATTTTCTGAAACCAATTGAGGTTTGTCAAACTCGACTCTGATATGCAAAGATTCTAATGACTTACAGATTATAATGCCGTCAAAATCACAATTTAATTCAGTTTCAGCACTTCAATCAATACTCGTGTGTGGCAAATTAAACTCTTTAAATAAAGGGATGGTAAACTTTGAATCGATTATCTCCTACAAAATAATTGTATTTAATTGCAAGGGTTTACTTAATTTAGTTCGAAGTGAGTGATGAAATAAACCCTTTTGAATAAAGGATGTTCCTGCTACTGAATGGACCCAGAATTTTAAAGGTGTTTTGGCCATTATGCAGACAAGAGTACGGAGGATTTGAATGGAAACTGCAGATCTAGATTAGCGATGTATATAATTTCTGGGACCTGCTTGATCTTTTTTTATTATATTTATTTTCTTTATTAAAAATTGAAATTAATAAAGCTGGGTGATTCACAATGTGTCATAAAATTAACAAAATACAAAATTGTTTAGTTTTAATTACACGGTGTTACAGTCAAAAAGTACTTTTTGCGAGACATACCTCATTTTGTAGGTCTAGTCACACTGACTAAAACTGCATACTATAACTTTATTTTTGGTCGCCCTATGTAAAAGATTTTGGTATTATTGGAAAGAAGACATTTTGACGCTTCTATCGATTTATAAATGTCTTATTTTTTTGACAGAAAATTCAGAGAAAAAATATAAGAAACACAAAAAATTTCAATTTTTGGAAAAAAATTCCATCTTGAGTCACAGTTTATATAGCTTGTGTATATAGCTTGATTTACGTGTAGAGTCTCCTGTCAATTTTGTTTCCAACGAGGTATATTTTTTTAAGATCCGTTGAGGTTTTTCTAATGTAATTCGTTTCTTTATTGAAAAACTAAAAAAAAAAAATTTTTTATGGGCATACAAATACATTTTGGTCAATTAAAAATGTTTGCGAACTCTTTTTCTTTTATACAAACTATCATCTGTATCCCGTTTAAGAGACCAGCAATACTCCGAGAGCATATTAACAATATTTTTTCCAGAAAACCTTCTCTCTATAGCTTCCATCTCCTGATGCATGCGATCCCCTTGTTCATCACTGAGCTGACCCAAATTCTCTGGGAAAACGTCCAAATGAGAGTGGAGTAAGTGAATTTTGATGGACATTCTACACCCCATTGCTGAATACGCATTCAGAAACTCATGAACGACGTCTTTGTAGTCCTCACGCCTTTTGTTGCCTAGAAAATTCGTACATAAAGATTGGAAGCTATGCCAGTCTCTTTGTTCAACCGGACTTGGTTTGAATGAAAATTCAGTATCTTTCATTAGCGTGCGAATCTGAGGCCCAATAAAAACGCCTTAAAATTATAAAAACTAATAAATGAAGCATAAATCATAACATACAGAAATAATATCAGAACTACCTTCTTTTATTTTAGCCTCACTTAATTTTGGAAATGAAGATTTTATATGGAGAAATGCTTCACTGTCTACATTAAGCCTTTTAACAAATTGCTTCATGTATCCCAGTTTTAAGTGCAGTGGCGGCAAAATTATATTTTCAGGATCCACAAGTGGAGCTCTCAACATATTTTTCTCTCCAATTTGAAAGGTACTTCGCTTTGGCCACTTATCTCTTTCGTACTTAAGCGAAGAGCGGCTATCCCACTCGCAAAAATAGCAGGGATACTTTGTGTAAGGTCACTAACAATTTGCCATTTGTGCATTGCATAGTTTATTAAGTGAAGAATTTTTTCAATGGAATCGTATGTTTCTTTCATACCAGTGGCGTACGCTAATGGGACCGAAGGCATCTCGTTTTGGTTATGTAGCAATACAGCTTTAAGGCCTAAAGAGAATTCACATAATATTATTAAAAAAAATTTTTTTGTTAGTTACTTTTTATACCTCTACAAGATCCATCGATGAAAAGGCGTCAATCTTTTGGTTCGTAGTTGTATCCAAATCGGACGAAGAGTTCAGACACATCCACACAATAAGTCAAGTTTTTTTCGTCTTTATCAATTTTAAAAACTTGGTTAAACATCAAGCGCTCATTACTTCGCAACAGCGTGATTTTAAAATCTTCTTCCACTATATTCCACTGCTTTAATCTAGAAGCAAGTACTTCCCTTTGCCGGATTGTTATATCTAGATCTCTTACCAGATCTTCAAAATCCTCGTTAGAAACCAAATGGCGCTCGGATGAACGCGACCCGTGTGGTATAAACTCTTTGTCGCCGTCCTCTGTCGAAAAGTCTTCAGCTTTGTTGAATTTTTGCTCAACAGTATTTGTGCACTTCACTTGACCTTGATAAGGTATTGCCTTCGAAACACTAGAAACATTGGCATATTTGATATATTTACGAGTTTTATAACTATACCCATATAAATTTGTTTTACAGAAGTAGCAATCACTTATATTGTGGTATAACTGAGGATGCCATATCATAGGCGCTGAATAAGGGAAATCCCAAGTTTGATCGACTCTTTTTCGTGCACACTTTAGCAGCTTCATCACACAAGAAAAACAAGCATACTCTGGCTCATACCATCGGCTTTTTACAAATGATTTGCCAAACAAGATGTTGTAACTTGTAACCAAACCATTAGAATTTTCTAGTTTTTTGCGTGTTTTTTCGCCTACAAACAAGCCACAAATGTAGCAAAATTTATTCCGATTTTCACACATTTTTTACAACTAAGATCCACAGCTTTTATCACGTTTGTATAGTACTGTAATGTCATATACATAGTACATACACTTTGAAGAAGTTTGGGTCGTAGCTAACATAATCAAAAAAATGTAGCGCGCATATTTCGCTGTAAAAATTGATCAAAGTGGAATAGCTGAGGAACGCCTGCTCGAATAAAAAAAATGTATGTATCATTGAAGACAGAATTGAAAGGAGATTAATTTTAATTAAAATTACATTTGCACTGGTTAACAAATTATTCGAAAAATTTGCTATTAGAGATAAAAAAATAAAAAAAAAAAAAAATTGATTTTTCGATATTGTTTCGCCCGTTTTTCTGACATTTATCACGGTATATGAACAATTGATACATTGTTGGAAACGGAAAAGTGTCTCCTTTAAAGTAACACTAAATTCGTGTTAATCGGATAAATAATAAAAAAGTTATTGAGCAATATGTGTCTTAACCTATGAAAAAGGGGGTTTTGGCCCCTAACTTCAGTTTTTGGGGGTGTATTGGAAATTCTGAGGATGCAGTTTTTATATGTCTGACCAGACCTACAAAATGAAGCATGTCGCGAAAAAAGTACCATTCATTTTTTTTTTGTCACACCGTGTTATTTGATTGCAATCCAAAAACTTAACTTTTGAAATCTAAAATTCTATGACTTTATAATTTATCACGTATGACAAAATCTGCTCATATATTTGCCTCTAAAGCGAAACAAAGTTCGCCGGTCAGCTTGTAACAAATAAAAAATAAAATCATTTTGGCATAATAGCTTTTTTGTCATGCTTGTCGTTCAGCGGCTTCTTGGATGTTTGGGGGATGTGTGAAAACTTAAGTCCGTGAATGTACAGTGGCTCACAGCTTATTTCGTGTAAGCAACATTTTTGATAATACTGATATGAAATTAATATTTTTTGCTCTGAACTAAATGAACGAATGATGCAATTATATTGATAATTTAGTTTTAAATACAAAACATGTAAACAAATTTACAAAAGTATTCAAATTCAATATTTTATTAAACAAAAACCAAAAACACTCATAATTCATGGGTCACAGCTTATTTCGTGTGGTATAAAAATTCTTACTAAAAAGTTATAAAAAGTAAAAAAAAATAAAATTTCAATATTTTGTGGAAAAGCCTTTTTGCTCGATTACAGCTTTCATGCGGTTTTGCATTGATTCCACCAATTTTTTTGTATAATCTGGCGATATTTTACCCCACTCTTCCTTCAAAGCCGCTTTTAGAGTTTGGACGCTAGAAATGTGGTGTTTTCTAATATTAATTTCCAGAATGTGCCATACATTTTCAATAACGTTCAAATCTGGTGACTGTGCAGGTGTTTGGACGAGGTGTGGACAATTCCAAATGAGCCAAGTTTGTACAATACCAGATTTATGTTTAGGGTCGTTGTCCTGGTAGAAGCGAAAAGTGTCACGTATGCCCAGGTCTTCTGCACTTTGAAGCAAATTTTGCTTCAGTAAGTCTAGGTACACTTCTTTATTCATAGTGGAGTCTATAAACTCCAATCGACCAACGCCTGCAGATGACATACACCCCCAAACCATTACATGACCGCCACCATGTTTTACTGTTGCGCGTAAATTTTTTGTTTGGAGCTCAGTATTTGGTTGCCGCCATACGTATGCTTTACCATCTGACGCAAAAAGATTAAACTTGCTCTCATCGGCGAAAATAACCGTATTCCAAAAAGCATTGTCCTTGTTTAAATGGTCTTTTGCGAACTGTAAACGGGCTTTTTTATTTTTCTCATTTATAAAAGGCTTATTCCGTGCTGTTCGCCCATGAAAATTGGAATCCCTTAATATTCTGCGCACAGTTTCTGGATGACATTTTTTGCCGAGAAACATTTCAACATCTTTGGTCACCGCTGGAGCACTTAACATTGGTTCTTTTTTAATCTTTTTTAAAATCCACCTCTCATCCGTTTCATTCAAAATTTTATTAGGAGCCTTTCGACCCTTGTTATGCACGCGATTTTCACGAACAAAGCGCTGAATTATATATTGAACTGTAGATGAACTTAAATCAACCATTTCAGCAATTTGTTTTTGCGTTTTTCCACTTTGAAAATGTTTAATAACTAATTCGCGTTTTTCAATTGAAGTGCGTGGACCCATGTTGATATACCGCGTAATTGCAACTGATCTGCATTGTTTTTAGAACATAAACTGCTTCTTAAGTATTCATAGTTCACTCTTTGATTTACCGTTAGTTTTCTGCATCCGTTATTTGCATGTATCACATGAACGAAAATCAACACACGAAATAAGCTGTGACCCATGAATTATGAGTGTTTTTGGTTTTTGTTTAATAAAATATTGAATTTGAATACTTTTGTAAATTTGTTTACATGTTTTGTATTTAAAACTAAATTATCAATATAATTGCATCATTCGTTCATTTAGTTCAGAGCAAAAAATATTAATTTCATATCAGTATTATCAAAAATGTTGCTTACACGAAATAAGCTGTGAGCCACTGTATATCTATTACAAAATGTTACAAACTTTATACTCGTGCATTGACTTACAGTATTTAAATAAAAAAGGTTTGAGCATAAACTTGAGGTTGAATATGTGCGCTGTGACGTCGGAAAATTCGACTACCATCGATTTTCCTGTAAACGTATTGCCGAGGCGGTCTAAAAAGACGACATTCCGCTCGGGCATTACGTTTCCGAACCCCACTGCCTAGGCGGTTGGGAAGGCCTAGTTTCCAAGCCGCGTTTTTGGCTTTGGGAAGGTCTGAGCTTCAGAGCCGCTGCCTGTTGAAGGAGTAAACTCGAGCACGATTGCGTTTGTTCTGTGCCGTTTGGTTAGCGGAATGGTCAAAACATTCGAGGTTCCGATCAATTTCCTTGCGTAGGGGGGAAGGGCGAGTCCCAACGCTGGTTAGAGAAGTAGCCTCGAACTTTTATATTTGTTTGTTCGGCGACGTTTGACGGAAGGAAGTACTAGTCAATATCTTAAGAGATGTTACCTTGAAATACATATACAAACTGAAGAATAACTTCTATGTAATACTCGTATAAATAAATTGGGCAAAGCTTTTAGTCACAATTTAATCGTATATATTTAGCTAGATTTAAGTTTGTGGGCCGATCACTTGTATAAATTAAATGTAATACCGGCCCTAAAACGCTTCCTTGAGTGTTGTTCCTCAAGGATGCAACAATGGGGTAACGTTCAGTTATATAACTGTTTTGCCTAGCACGAAATTTTCTGCCAACAAGCAAGCTTTTGAATAGGCAAAGGGAAGTGAACGTCTTAACTTATATAATAGTCCTTCTGGCCAGGCCTTGCACAGCATCTAAAAATACTGCAGTGCAATATTGTTTGTTTTCAAAAGTCGACCCTACATGTGAAACTAATCTCTGCACGTGCTGAATTGTACTGTGCTCTTCCCTAAAGACGAATTGGTGGTGTGGTATAATTTCGTTCAATTCTAAAATGGGTTTTATCCTGTAGTAAAAGTTTTACGAATATTTTGCAAAATATTGAAATTAGACTAATAGTTATATCAACCTTACAATGGTAGGATTTTTGCCTGGTTTAGGGATCATAATGATGTAGGAGAGTTTTCAGGAGTTAGGAATTGTTTGGTTGCAACGGACGGAAGCTCTTGTCATTTCTCCTAGTATCCTGTCATAACCGCTTTGTTTTTCTGAATTCCGTTGGTAACAGTTTCATTAAGGTCTTTAATATTACATTTAATTCGAGCTGTCCGGTGGAAATAACATCAAATCTATTATGTGGGATGGCTTTACATACCTTTCTTCCCTAAAATGTTTTGCGTTGTAGAAATCTTTTACCCAACTTAAAAGAATATCCCGTTAATTGAGTTTCAGTTATAGTGTGACAGGGAGGGCAGAATATAGCGGATATATGGATGTATATACATATGTAGTTTTTACAATACTATTCTAGTGATTAGTGTTTAATTTTTTTTCTTATAAGTATTACTGATCCGCCGCGAGCTTTTCCTTCTAGATGTTGGGTGTCATAAAATACGAAGTTTTCCATATTACAATGGTTAAATGTTGTCAAATGCTTTTCGGATATTTTTATATTTTTAATTTGACTGAAGCCTTTAGTGTTCCGAAAACATATACATATATGTAAGTACATACATATATGTTTTCGACAAAATTGTTTGTAGCAGAAGATTTTGATTTCTAATTATTTCTTGCATCAAGTTTTGCATTGACGTCATATGCAATTATTAAATGTGTTTTCGAAACGATTGGTGGACGGAGCGGACTCTCCTTGCATTGGTGGCTAGCCAGAAATGTTCTCTTTTGTAGTTACAATTAGTTAAAGTTGAGCTACTGGGATATTGTCAGTGCTCTTTTCTTTACTTTTTCTTTTAACGACATGCATATATGTATACTATGCAACTATGCAAAATCATTTTATCACAAACCAACACTTTACTACAAAATATTGAATAATAAGGTTTGTAAAACTTTTTTTTTTGGTTTATGGAAATTAAACATCTAAACTACTAAAAATAATTTCTTTTTCTTAATATCGAAAGAAAGTATCGATACTTGGAAAATATTAGCGATGAAGGTATTCCGTATGAACTAAGTTAAATTATAGTTTTTAGTAATAAATTAATCATTGTCAAAGGATCCTAAACTTCAAATAATATGAATTAATAATGGGTGAACCGAAAATTACTAACATACTATTACATAGCCAAACTATAAGTTTAATGATCAAAGTTAAAATATTTTGTCTTATTTAGCTTTTATTTAAATGTTCATATATTATTTTTTGGACTGATTTTATTAAACGACATAATTAATTTTTGAGCTCAAGGCCAGTAGTATAAGGAAAGTATGTATTTTGCAAAAAAAGACAACAACAGTCAGGAGTGGTAGAAATAATAGCTATTTCGGAGATCACCACATCTCATCAGATTTCTTTCATGACTCCACCGGAATTTGAATCCACAACCTTCGACTTGCTGGGCAAGTGCGTAGCCAATGGACCACAGTCGGCTTGTGAGCTGCTGTTACTTTTTACCACTTTTCCTTATATTCTACCAACACAATTCAAGTACGACAGTTTGCCGCTGTTAAAGTGAATGTGTGGTTAATTGATGTTGGGTAACACAAAATCTATTTATTTTATTATTGTTGGAATTTGGTATGTATGGTGTGTTCATCCATTTCAAATTTTGATATATAATTTTTTATCCTGATATTATTAAACGACCATATTAATTTTTGAGCTCAAGGCCAGTATAAGGAAAGTAGTTTGCAAAAAAGACAACAAAAGTCAGGACTAGTAGAAACGATAGCTATTTCGGAGTACGACAGTTTGCCGATATTAAAGTGAATGCATGGTTAATTGTTGTTGGGTAACACAAAACCTATTTATTTTTATTATTTTTAGAATTTGTTATGGTTGGTGTACTCACCCATTTCAAATATTCGTATATTATGTTTTGGCCTTATATTATTAAACGACAGTATTAATTTTTATTGGCTAACACACCATCACCATCTTCTATTCACAGTCCCTTAACATCTGTTGTTTTCGTGTCTTAACTTTGTTTTGGTTTCTTATGTGGGGACTTGCTGTCTTAACATTTCATTCCATGCTAACGTAAAATATAAATAAAAACTAAAATCCGTCATATATTGAGAAAATTTAATACTTTTGGGGAAATCCCCTTTGCAAAACTGCGCACTCAAATTAATCTACGAAATAAAAAAAATTGAGTTAACTCAATAGTACCCAGAGCAATCCAGGGTGGTTAGGAATATCAAATTTCAAAACAAGTATTTATTTGAACGTTTAAGCTGTAAAATATCAGGTGGCGAAGTAGCTTTAATAAAAACAACCGTCGGCTTTAACGTTAAGAATCGAATTGACTCGTGTTTTATTTCCCATAACAGTCCTCACAACGAAATGGTGCTTACTCGCTAGAATTATAACTAGTCCTAATCGCTACAGTTACAACTAGTCTTAAGGTCTAATTACACAAACTACTTCTTACGATCTAAGCAACAGCACATGTATGTATATACCTAAGGGCGTATTCACATGCACGTACATGCCTACAGTCCTACAACTCGGCCGTCCTGACAGGTGGAATCTCCTGATTCTACGGTGGTGTTGGAGTGTATGTCGCGATTTGGTTTGTATGCTTACGATTATTATAACGCGCTTTTTTTTTTTTTTTTTTTTTTTTTTTTTTTTTTTTTTTAAAGTGGTTGCTTATGGTTGTGCCAAGGTTTTAAGTTCGTGACCGACCATATGCTTTTGTAAGGTATGTACCTGCGTCTGCTGAAACCCTTCTACGTCTTCTAGAGCATACCGGCCATTTTCTAAAACTTTTGATATTTTATAGGGCCCTTCGAACTTTGGAATGAGCTTGCTGGACACTCCTACTTGTGAGCTGATGTTTGAAACTACCACGTAATCACCAGCACTGAATTTTCGTGACTCTCGTCGTTTGGTGTCTGAATAACTTTTATTATAGCTTTGCACCTTACTTTGCATTGCCTCAGCATGTTTTCTAACTTTCTCTATTGCTACCGGGTTTGACTCCTGTACCGAATCTAATACATTTTCTCTAAGACCGTCTATTATTTTACCCTTTTGTCTTATTCCGAACAGTAACACGCTGGGTAACTCTTTTGTTGCCTTGTGTACCGTGTTATTCATCGCATGTTCTACCGCCTCTAACACCTTTTCCCATCCAATTTCTCTCTCTAAATGAACCATCTTTGCAATCATTGGACCTAAGCTTTTGTTAACGATTTCGGCCTGGCCGTTAGCTTGGGGTGAACTCGTCGCGACTTTTAGGTGTTCAACGTTGTTGTCTGCTAGAAACTCCTCGAACTCGTTTGACGTAAAGCACGTCCCTCGGTCGGACACTACAATCTTTGGTCTACTATACGCTCTAAAGTAGTCTTTTAATGCCGCCACTGCTTCTTTTGATGCTGTCGTTTTTGCAGGGTAGAGGAGAACAAATGTTGTGAACGCATCTACTATTACTAACACGTGCTTATGTTTTGAAGACTTACTATGAATCGGTCCGTAGTGGTCGATATGTATCATCCCGAACGGTATGTTCCCTTTCGGTATCATGTGCAGGAGCCCCTCTTTTCTACCGCTTTTGTTCGAAAACGCTATGCACGTTAAACAGTTTTCTACGTGGGCGGTAGCTTTTTTTCTGACGCTTGGAAACCAGTAGCTTTTTCCTATAGTTTCCACGACTTTATCCACTCCTAAATGACCCATTTCGTCGTGGTATTTATACAAAACGTGTTTTTCCATGGGCTCAGGTACGTAAAAAAGTAAATTCCGGTCTTTTCTGTAGACTATTCCATTTCTCATTTCATAAAGACCGTTCTCGCTAACTTCTAACTCCCTTTTTATTTTCCCTATTTTTTCGTCTCTACTTTGGCATATGACCAGATTTTCTTCAAAAGTGTTGGCGTGAACTACTAACACATTATTTATTCTGCTTAGTGCATCCACGTGTTGCATTCTTTTGCCCGCTCTGTGTTCTAGTTCGTAATCGTAATTTTGCAGTTCTAACGCCCACCTTGCTATTCTCGGACTCATGTCTTTCTTATTGAGCGTCAAGGTCAGTGAATTGCAGTCAGTAACGATTTTGAATTTCATGCCTTGTAAATATATTCTAAATCTTTTTAGTGCGTATACAATCGCCAGGGTTTCTAACTCGAAACTATGGTACTTAGATTCTGCGTCCGTTTTACGCTTTGAAAAATAAAATACTGGATGCAGTTTCCCATCTTTTTTCTTTTGGAGCAGTATTGATCCGAACCCTAAAGCACTTGCGTCGCAGTGCAATTCTGTTGCGTCGTTCGGGTCATAGATTGCCAACAGCGGCGACGCCTTCAACTTTTCTTTAAGGCTGTTAAATGATTCTAATTCTGTTTTCCCGAACTGAAACTTTGTATCTTTTTTCGTTAGATCGTGTAGAGGTTTGGCTATCGTCGAGAAATCTTTTATAAACCTTCGAAAGTATGAACACAGGCCTAAAAAGCTTTGAACTTCGACAACTTTAGTCGGGACCCCAAAATTTTCTATTGCCTTCAGTCCTTTCTCGTCAGCCTGTATACCGTCACCAGTGATAACGTAGCCCAGGTATGACACCTTTGACTGCAGAAACTCACACTTGTCTAGTCTCAATTGTAAGTTGTTCTGCACAATTCTTAAAAATACTTTTTCTAATATTTCGAAATGTTCTTCTATACTTTCCGTTGCTATCATAATATCATCTAGATATACTATAACCTCTCCAACCCTTATCATATCCGCAAAAATTTTATTAATGCATTTTTGGAACGTTGCTGGCGCGTTTTTTAGTCCAAACGGCATTCTTAAGAATTCATATTGTCCCAACGGTGTAGTAAAAGAGGTATACTTTATCGAGTCTTCACTCATAAACACATGAAAAAATCCATTCTTAAGGTCCAGCTTCGTAAAAATTTTCTTATTCGCTAACCTATCCAACAAATCATCTATAAGGGGCATTGGGTAACTATCCTTTGTTGTAACTTTGTTTAACTTCCTGTAGTCGACGCACAGCCGAAGTTCGCCCGTTTTTTTTTTACTAAGACTATGGATCGATTATATTTTGTACCTCTGTTTTTTCTTTATACGACAGTCTTCTTGGGCTACAAGCAAATGGACTATTTTTCTCTAGCACAAGTTTCATTTCTTTTCGAACCATTGGTTTGTCTAGCTTTTTTGCGCCTACGTAAACTCTTCCGAAAATCTCTTCCAATAATATTTTATCTTTGCTTTTGACTTCTTCGCCTATTTTGAGATCTGTACCTGTTTTATCACCTACCTCTATTGCCATTATTTCGTCTGTAACTTCACTAACGTTACCATATTCAACAACATCGTAACCTTCGTTCATTCCTTTTGTGTTGCCGGTATTTTTGGAAGTACTTTTCTTTTCCGCCCCTAGTTCACAAACTTCTTTGACCTTGTATATTTTCTCTACTTCGCAAATTTTCGCAACTTTGTCCATCTTCTCAGCTTTGTCAACTTTCTGACCTTTGTTCACACTATAACCTGCTTCTTCTTCTACTACCCTATCCATAAATTCAGTGTTTCCAATCTTTAACTTTGCGTTGCATGTTTCTATAAAATCCCTCCCCAGTAGCGCCGAATAACCAACACACCCGTTAGGAACGTCTAGGAATTCAATTAAAACGTTTTTATTCAGAACACTAACAATGCATTTCACTTTTCCTATAATATTCAAAATTGATTTGTTTAAGCCGTAGTATATATCTTCTACTTCCTCCAAGACCACTTTCGACGGTACCACAACCTGCTCTAGTAGACTGACTGGACTGCCCGAGTCGATTAAACATTCTATGAACATATAAGTGTTAACATGTGCTATATATATTTTAAAATAACTTACAAAATTATTCTTCTCCCTCTTGTATTGTTTGCAGTCAGCTGCGAAATGGCCACGCTCTCCACATGCGTAGCACGACCCAGCTTCTCGCTTCGGTTTCCTGCAGTCCTTGGCGTAGTGTCCGGAGCAGTTGCAGTTGTAACACCTGTATCGCTCTTCTGTGCGTGACCTTATTGCTGGACGTTCTGGCAACGTAACGGCTCGGAACGCCCTTACCACCTCGTTCGCCGATGCAAAATTTTGTAGTCGCGCTTGGTTTCGAAGCTGCGTGTCTGGGATTCCCTCGATGAGGTAATCTGCGAACTCCTCGTCGCTAAGGTGTAGGTCGCTTCCCAATGTACACTTATCGTTGTAATAATTGACGAAGCTTTCCTCGTTCACCCAGGTACGCTTCTCAAATTTTCGTCGGCGCTCAATTTTCCTTTCGCTAGACGCGAACACGGTTTTCATGTCACTCAACAGTTCGTCAGCGCTTTTGTGAAATGTCGATTTTGCGTTATGCCATGTTAAAGCGGCACCCTTCAAGTTTAAGTGCACAGCAACACTCAACATGGCATCGTTGGTTTTGAAAATTCCGCGATAATGCATTACTTGGTTGTACCATGCACTAAAGCCATCACCGCCGTCATACGTTGGTATCATTTCCTTTAGAGTTTCGAACGGCACGCCGTCGTTCACTTGGGTCCTGCCCGCCATTAAATTTGTCTGCTCCCACTGCGCTTTTTGGAGTTGAAGGAGCTGTACCTCTTTTTGTAGTAGTTCAATCTTTCTAGCTGTTGATTCGTCGTCACCGTTACCACGGATAGCGGTTAACTGTTGTACTGTACTGTTACCTGTACAGTCGTCGTCTTCAGCGTTCCTTATTGGCCGGATTCCAAAAGTACCGCTACTCACACATGCTATACCGCTCTGCATTAATACCGGTGTAGCGTCGTTTGTCGTTGTCACACCTTTACCGCGCCGTTGCACATTACCGCTCCTCCTTTACCACCGTTGTCTTTCTTTTTGCCGTTGCCGTCGTCCTCACCGTTGTTCTCGCCGTCGTTCTCTCCGTTGTCCTCGCCGTTGTCTTCATCGTCGTCTTCACTTTGTCCAATTGACTCTCCGCCGCCGTCGCCACGTTGTTCATCCGTTTTGTCTACGCCTGGGCACAATCCTCGGGCCTCGGCCAAAAGTTCACTTAACCTAGCGGCCAACGACGCCTTTGCCCCGCTTGCGTTGATGCCCACGGCCGTGCACCAATTTTTTAACTGCAACAACGAATATTTCTCCACACTCACGGCTTCGCGATCCATTGTAACAGTTTATATATAAGTTAATTTTGCGCGTTAAGTTCGACTCAAGAAAACTTTATTTTTAAACTTTAGTTCTAAGACCACTTCTGATGTAAAATATCAGGTGGCGAAGCAGCTTTAATAAAAACAACCGTCGGCTTTAACGTTAAGAATCGAATTGACTCGTGTTTTATTTCCCATAACAGTCCTCACAACGAAATGGTGCTTACTCGCTAGAATTATAACTAGTCCTAATCGCTACAGTTACAACTAGTCTTAAGGTCTAATTACACAAACTACTTCTTACGATCTAAGCAACAGCACATGTATATACCTAAGAGCGTATTCACATGCACGTACATGGCTACAGTCCTACAAAGCAAAATAGGAAAAAATATGTTACTGCCTCTACAGGCTTTGGAGTTTTCAGCTTTAACATACGTGAGACGGTGGGCACTCCTCAGTATATTTTGACTGCCTTATTGGTAAATGGAAACTTGAAAGAAAAATTTACTGTCTTTATTGTATTTCACTTATGTTCAATATCGCGGGAACGAGGAACGCTAAATGGAATTTTTTTTTTAATTACGCACTTAATCATATATATTTTGTTTATATACATGCTACAGCATCTATAAACCTCTAAATACCTCTAAAGAAGGATATAATTAGTATTCCTTGCGATTTCCATTGATATAATGAATGTTTAATTTTTTCTATGCCTCAGTATGAGGGAATATGTATTTCACGTTAATTGATGCGTTTTATCAACTTCGTCGATCAGTGCAATGCAAAGATTTAAAAAACACTGCACATTTGGATTTGCAAAATTGTTGTAGGGAAAGTTTTCTCTCAATTTGATACTTATATCATTTTGAACCTTGGTCTTGTGAAAATTACATTGTTTTAAATTTTAGCTCTGCAAGATTCGCTAATTTTCGTTCAAGTGTTGAGTTACTTCCTAACTCACTTCCAAAAAATGTAACGTTAAAGACTAGACAAAACATCGCGTATCTTTGAAACTGCTGACGATGGAAAAAAAATTTACACATATAAAATGTAAACCATGTGGCCTACTTTAATATATGTACATTTGAAAATTTTTATATATCATTTAATATTACGGATATACATATGAACGAAAATATACGTGCGACTGTAACGTTAAAGACAATGATTTTGACCATATGCATACATGTATGTAAATAAATTTATACTTCATTTAGGGATTAAGTTTTATTTACTATTGAAATAATGATATTTTTCAAAACATTTTATGGATAAACCAACGTTACAACATTTTTTTTTGGGGGGCTTCGTTACCCCGCAAGTTCTGCAACAACGAGAAGCTCTCCGGAATTCTAGTTGAATCATGTATTCTCCTTCTTTTCGATCTAAAATCCACGCGTTTTGTATTGACACATCTATTAGCCAAATAAAAATTTAGTGCCGCCATTTCCTGCCACGCACTCCAATTCTATAGGCATTTACATTTTGATCCATATCATAATATGTTTCCTTCGTTTTCCACACAAGGACTAACCGCAATGAAATACAAAATGCAACTGACTCAGTGCTTGATTGCCAGGGGTTTCTATGTTAGCACAATATTTTTCGGAAAGCAAAAATTTCAAATTTCACTTGTTTGCTGTGAGTAACGGGTGTTTGCAATTAAAATGCGCTGTGTTACACATATGTAGAGGGTGTTTTTTTTACAGGTTTGTTTTTCGAATAGAGATAAAACTGGCATTTTGTGGTCAAATCTGGCAACTCTAATGTCATTTATGTTCAGTTTGGTTTGCCATTTCATCATGAACAGGTTGACAAAAGAACAACGCTTGCAAATCGTGCAAATTTATTTCGAAAATAATGGTTCAGTTCGCGAAGTTTACCGCGAGCTCCGTCAATTTTATGGTCGACATAATCGTCCATCAGAGCAATTAATTCGGTTAACCATGGATCGTTTTCGCACTACGTTTACTCTATGTGATAATACGCATCCGCAGAGACGTCGAACAGTGCGCACCGAAGAAACAATTGCCGCTGTAGAGCAAAGTGTTGAAGAGGACCCGAATGAATCGATTCGCCACCGTGCACAGCAATTGGAGCTTTGTCCATCAACTTTATGGAAGATGTTGCGCAAAGATCTTGGCTTGCGACCTTACAAGATCCAGCTTGTGCAAGAATTAAAGCCGCGAGACCATGCTATGCGTCGTGATTTTGGTGTATGGGCCGAAAATGAGATTGATCTCGATGCTGATTTTCATCGCAAAATTTTGTTCAGTGATGAGGCTCATTTTTGGTTGAATGGCTACGTCAACAAGCAAAATTGCCGCATTTGGAGTGAAGAGAATCCACATGAGACCCTTGAAACGCCATTACATCCACAAAAACTGACTGTTTGGTGTGCTCTATGGGCTGGTGGAGTCATTGGGCCATACTTCTTCCGCAATAATGCTGGAGAGGCAGTTACCGTTAATGGAGACCGGTATAGAGCCATGATAACCGACTATTTTGTTCCCGAATTGGATGGCATGAATGTGGATGAGTTGTGGTTCCAACAAGACGGCGCTACATGCCACATAGCGCACGTCACAATCGATTTATTGAAGGAAACATTCGATGAGCGCATAATTTCGCGGAATGGACCTGTAAATTGGCCACCAAGATCGTGTGATTTGACACCATTGGATTATTTTCTTTGGGGATATGTGAAGTCGCTCGTCTACGCCAACAAACCAGAAACGTTAGGGGAATTGGAAGCCGACATTCGTGGCGTTATTGCCGACATACGGCCCCATATGCTCGAAAAAGTGGTTGAAAATTGGACCTGTAGAATTGGCTTTATTCGAGCCAGCCGCGGCGGCCACATGCCCGAAATCATATTTAAACATTAATGGCATAAAATTATCCTTCCAATAAAGCCAAATTGATGGACCTTAAAACGATTTTCTTGTGTTTTATTTCAATTCGAAGTTCTATACCCCTAAAAAAAACACCCGATACATACATATGTATGTATGTATGTAACCGTGGGCACTATTGGGTTAACTGCGAAATGACTGCTCATGTTAAGATATCTATGTTAACACGCCATGTAAAAGATAAGAAATTAGTAGCCACGTAACATTAATGCTTTAACACGACAGCTGGCAGGAGGAGGCAACAAGTTATTGATATTTTTTCAGTAAAAGACATTGTAAGCCAGACGGTCATGCAATTTTTACGATTTAGTATTATATTTTTCGTGTGCAAATAGAGGTAAAATAAAACAAATATAATCCCGGAGACAATTGTTTGAAATTTTAGTGATTATAATAACCAAATATGCGATCTTTTTTAATGAAATATGACTACGTTCTCCAGCCAACACCATGCATATGACTCTTCCTGAACAATAGGTTATTCCTGAGCGATCGACAACATAATTGAATAAACACAAGTTTATGTGAGCTGCTACAAAAGCAACCCACGACTGCACAATAATGTTTCACGAATTTTTGTTTGCTTGGGTAAAATGATAGTTGGAACGCACGCATATATGTATGTATGTACCATTATGCAATAATGAAAGGTGTTGGACGTTGGCAACTTTTCGCCATCTTGAACTGCCTTAGAAATTTGCTATTGTCTCTCTGAGGAACTACTTTTTTTAAAGCGACTTGCAAGCAAATTTGCTCATAATTGTATTTCCCCAAGCAAAATATAACTTGGCCTCACTGATCAACATTTTTGTCTTTGTTTTGAGCTTTATCCGTTGACAATCGAAATTAATATTAAAATTTATGAGTTGCGTTTCATTTTGGGAAGGCTATTGCCGATCTAATCGTTGTATTAATTAATTGAATTGTAAGTATAAATGAAAGTTTAGAAGAGGCGCATATTTATTGAAATTATTCCATAGGTCTTCAACTGTTTCGTCGTACTGCCTTTTATTTGCAGATTGTAACAAATTGATTTCGTTGCCTGTGGTCGTTGTTTCTTCGAGTATGTGTAAATCTGTTGTCCCATCCGTAAGTACGTTTACAGTATTTATGACATTCTTTTACAGCACTTCTAGCTTTTTTTCTTTTTAGATACCTGCGATCAGCTCTCACGTGCAGAAGTACGTTCTTGACCCGCCCAAGTTCAGCGATAATCAACGCATTCTACTTTGCAAGTCTCTACGAATTCTCAGCTATATTTGTATGTACAACACAATTGCCTCAACTAATCTATACCACCAGTACATGTAAAGTTTTTCTGGACTGCTATAAGCTTCACTTCACGACTTCTGCGATACCCAGATTTATAACCAGTCGAAGACAGTCAACTTAGCAATAGTCCCCAAAAAGTTATAGTTCTTACAACAACAACATCACAACTTTTATCTTCTTTTTGCTTTGGTTTTACGTTTTTTACGATACTGAAAAGGATATAGTTTTTCTCTGAATATTTCGTAAGGAAAGTCCTAGTATTGGAGGTAATTAGTTAGTAAATATAAACTAAAATGAAAGTTAATTTTTAAGATTGCAGCAAAATATGAAAAAATTTATTAACAAGATAAATATTTATATATAATCAAAGAAAATAGATATATATATTTAAAACTACAAAATAAATAAAACAAAGATGAATTTAGAATTAAAGAAAAAAGTCTTAAACATTTTATTTAGAATATAGAAATAGAAATAAGCTTTTTCGAAGGATGATCATTTTAATACGACATGCGTACGTAGCTTTTCAATATACTTATATACATACTTATGTAGATACATATGTAAATGATAACACATCTTTAAAAACTGTAATTACGGTTTTAGCGCAATCTGGATACCGAATTCAAGCTGTTATCTGTGTCGCAAGACATCGAGCCAAGAAGGCATTAGAATATTCCACATACCTAAGGCGAAATAAAAAGAAAAAAATGGGTAGACTCTTGTGGAGTGGAACTAACTCCTTGGGCAAGCACTTGGACTACACTTTTCCGCAGCATATTTTTTATATGGTTCAGATCAGAAAAGAATGAACTTAACCGGGGATGTTGCTCCAATGGTGGTAAATAATAAGTGCGTCAGAATATCCAAAATTCGTAGATGCCTTTACACAGACTAAATAAATGTTTATAGTATTAAAAAAAAAAAAAACACGTTGTTAATGTATGTATATATGTAAATGCCCTTTTTGATCCGAAACAGAATATCGCGTTGCACTGCTGGGAGAAGTAATAGCTAGGATGAAAATGCAAGGTGATGAGTTCCATAGCCTCTGTGCATTGGAATTGGAGAGGTATCTCGTCGGTCATATCTCTTCATTCAGCAGACTCATGATGAACACCCATTTACTTAAGATCGGTAGCCAAATGGTGCCATAAACTGAATTTTGAAGACGGCGTGTTAAATTTTTCAATTGGCGTCATGCGTAGCGCAAACGAGCTGTCGCTGGCGGAAAAGTTGTGTATCTAGTGTTTTGGCGAAACGAAAGTGGATTCTGCTTACGAATATGATTCACTTTCAGATACCATTCGGACGAAGAGTACTTACAAGTTTTCATCGCTCGAAGTCTTAAGCGCTCGTGGAAGCAGCCAGTGATTTCATGACAAAATCTATTTCATTCGGAATTATTGAAAAACTTTAGGAAGCAGGCTATTCCGTGGTGGGTGTAGTATCAAAAATGGGAGCATATCTAACGTAGAGGCCGATGAAATGGTTAGGCTTTGACAACTTAAAAACACCAAATAGCCTTTTGTTTCACACCAGTTTCATATAAGTGGAAAACTTCGAAGCGTTGCACGAAGATGCGTTAGAATATATAGCGGGATACATCATTCGCAAACTGGGCCTATCGGAGCCCATCAGCCAGGAACCGTCCCACACAGGTAGATTTTACAATATTACGCGGCCAAAATTATTTAATGACATAGATCTGTTGTAAATGTAATGATTATATAAAAAAAATACTTATGTACAAAAAAATACACTTGTGCTCTATTGAAACTCAATTTTTTTATTTTCTTAAAAAAAAAAATATTTGAATGAAACATTGATTTTTAATATTTGACATATATTTAACAAAAATGCGAATTAAGTAACTTCAATTAAATTTTTAGTAATTACAATGAAAAAACATCCTCATGATCCTCACCATCAGAAGATTCCAATAAAACAATCGTCTCTGGCGTAGAGGGTAATAGCATATCTAACGTTTCCTGGCAAAATGATTTGGATATTTTTCTGCTTCTTTTTTTATCGCTCTTGCTGCTTATTAGCGGATCAGAGCTTAACAACAGCCTATTATCAGTTACCGATTGACTCTTGTGCGTAACAGACCATTCGCTGACTTCCTCCTCTTTTCCGACAGCTTTAGTTAAATCACTCAAAACTCAATCAAGTGGTAAAGTAAATAAAAAAGTTCATAAGTGACTCAATAATAAAACACAGTTGGAAAATGGGCGATCCACCGGATCGAGGCAAAGCCAATGACCAGCTTATATTCACAACTAATAAAAATAAAACACTACAAAATAGCTCAAATTCCTGTCAAGAACTGATGACTCTGAAAGCCTTACAAAAGTATCACCTTTCCTAATAAAAAAAAGTTGTAGACTCCGTATGCGGCGGTGAAGTAGACTTACATATGTAAAAAGTTGAAAAACGGAAGCATCTTAATAAAAACCAAAACCTACGTCCAAGCAACAAAATTAATTACATTATCATCACTGTCGCCGTATATAAAAGTTGAAGTTTCTGAGCACAATACCTTAAACAGCTCAAAAGGTGTTATTTTTTCAAGTGAGTTGAAAGGTATACCAGAGGACATAATAAAAAGTGAACTCAAAAATCAAAACGTGAGTGAAGTGAGAAAAATAAAAAAAAAATCGACGAAAACTTAGTTGAAACCGGTCTACTCATCATTACGTTCGATAATCCCACACTTCCAAATGACCTACCTATTGGCTATGAAAAAGTAAAGATCAGACCATACATCCCACTTTCCCTCCGATGCATGAAGTGCCTGAAATACGGCCACACAAAGAAACTATGCAAAAACACTGAAATGTGCGTAAATTGTGCAAATGTCTCTCACACTGACCCTGAAATAAACGAAAAGTGCATTAACCCCACGGCTTGCGTCAGCTGCATTAACCACGGTAACGACAACGCTAACCACAATGCACTGGACAAAAGGTGTCCAATATTTGTAAAGGAAAAAGAAATACAAGCTATCATTACATTAGAAAAAGTAGACAGACGAAAAGCGATAACTACGTACGAAGACCGCCACCCACAAAAAACAACATATTCAAAAATAACAACAATGCCACCCCAATCAAACCCATCATCCTCCACAACTCACTCATCAAAAACAACAAGAACATCAGAAGTTAACCTAACACAAACAACGAACTCCAGCAACACCTACAAAAATCCACCACACTCATCAAACCTACCACATAACTCGCAACCATCAAAGACTTCGGCTGATAAGGAAAGCGAGCAAATTGACTACTCGGATCTATCTCTCAACAGCAACACTATACCCGAAAAAACCATACAACAAATCATAAAAGAAAACGAAATCAGAATTTTACCACGAAAGATCTCTAATCGAACAAAAACTGAGTTAAAAAAGAAGAATAAGGTAACGAAAAATGCCAAATGCAGTACAAGCCCAGCTTCGTTACATACAAACAACAACGATTCAGAATCTTCTGAATCAATGTCAACAGACTAAATAATAAAGAGACTATACATACACGAACATACTCACACAAGCACACATATACACAAGTACAAAATTCATCTATATTTTCATACATATAAATAAGTATACATATATGTATATCCATAAATATTTATAACTATTTCAATTTCCTATATCATGACAATACAAATACTCCAATGGAATATGAACGGTTATATAAATAACTACAACGAATTATTAACACTAATAAATACATACAAACCGAAAATTATATCTATACGAGAAAGCCACATCCCTTCAAAATTCCAAAATATTCCTATCCCGATCAATTTTTCACTGTATTCGTTCAACTCAAATTTGCCATACGGTGGAGCTACTCTACTTGTACACAAATCCATTCAACACAAATTAATACCAACACGTAAATACTTTGATAATGTAACATTGGAAATTTATTCTGAAAAAAAATTTACAATTACATCAGCATACATCCCTCCCACCTCCAACTTCCAAACTCACAGCTTAGAAAATGTACTCAACCAAACACACGACTCACACATTATTACAGGAGACTTTGATAGCTGACACCAAAACTGGGGTTCACATAAAAATAACCGGAAGGGTAACATACTAGCAAACTTCATTAAACAATCCAACTATATACTATTAAATGACAAATTACCCACCCATCTTTCTACTCACAGTACGTTCACTCATTTAGATTTGACTTTCTGCTCATCCGACCTCGCCGCGCATGCGGAATGGAATACATTAGACGACTTAAATGGAAGCGACCACTTTCCGATTTTCATTTCCTTATTTCCGATCGGAAAACATCCCCAAATAACCTATAAGCCCAAATTCAAAACCAATCATGCAAATTGGTCACTATTCGAAAGAAGATGTACTCACTATGAGTCAACCAGACCTATCTGCCACAATATAAACTCCGAAGCTTCCAACCTCAAGAAAATTTTACTACAATCGGCGAATGAATCAATACCTCAAACACAAGTACACGGGAAATTAAAGACAACCCCTTGGTGGAATTACCACCTTACCAATTTAAAAGCAGAAAAAAATAGACTATTCAACATATTTAGGAGAAATATGATTCAGGAAAATCTCCTCAACTATAAGAAGGCAAATTCTTAATTAAAACGCAAAATAAAAATAGCCAAACAACAATCAATACAGAAATTGACAGAAGAAATTAGCCCTAATACACCCACAAAAACCATTTGGACAAATATTAGGCGATTCTGCGGATATAAGTTATCACATGCTATTCACTGCCTACAATCGCACAAAACCCCAAACCAGGTGTATACAAGTCCTAAAGACATTGCCAATGAACTTGTCACATTATGGAGTGAAAACGCCTCAGATCAAAAATTTCCTACCGCCTTTCAAAACAGAAAGAGAACAATGTTAGATGCCCCAATCGACCTGAATCCTCCCAAAGAATCGAAAATCATAGAACAAGATATGAACTACATAGAATTAACATCGGCACTCAGAAAATTGAAAGGGGAAACATCCGCCTTAGACAGAATATCGTATCCAATGATACTTAATTCGTCCGAGACATTCAAAAAACGCCTATTAAAGTTTTATAATTCCATTTTTCAGAACTACATACATCCCACAAAATTTCAAATACAGTTTAGTTAAACCGCTTCCAAAACCTAAATCAGAGAAAATCGTCGCAAATTCATACAGACCTATATCACTTAATCCCTGTTTTGCAAAAGTTTTAGACAAAATAATCGCGAACATGCTTTGGTGGTTTGTAATAAACCACAAGCTACTCAATAGCCGTCAAATGGGTTTTATGAGAGGAAAATCGACAGCGGCTATCTAGCGACTATCTAGCTGCAACCAAACTCTCGTCAAAAAGTCATCTTACAGTCATATCTCTAGATTTCGAAAAGGCATACGACAAAGTAGGCATTCACACAATTTTAGATCAACTTAAAGCATGGAAACTTGGCCCCAAAATTACGAACTACGTCAAAAACTTTATGACCCACCGGAAATTTACGGTACGCGTTAATAACCAGATCTCCGATATTCTGCCCATGGACAATGGTATTCCGGAGGGCTCACCTCTATCGGTCATTATTTTTCTGATCGCCTATAACAAATTAAGTTCCATAATATCTACTCACAAAGAAATCGACTTCTGTGCATCGCGGATGACTTCAATATCATCGTTAAGTCAAAAAAAGAAAAAAAATCGAGTAATTGATTGGAACAACCTTTTCAGTGACATTTTAGAATGGTGCAAATACTCAGGAGCCAAATTATCTCAATCAAGAAGTAAATACATTCACATTTGCCGCAAATGCACCTGTCAATGTACAATCCTATCACACAAATTATATCATAAACAAACATGAGAGAATGCATTATGCGCCTTGACTTAAGCGATTTAAGGTTAATTAATAGGCAACGGGCCTCATACGATGGGAATGGATCATCAAAATTAAGAGGTTGCAGAGAAAACCGGGTAAATCGGCGTTGAATTCTTTCGATCCTGTCGGAGTGTAAAGAGTAAATAGGGTTCCAGATTACTGAGGCATACTCTAACTTTGATCTAACTAGGCAATTATAGAGTGATTTTCTAGTGTATGGGTCCTTAAAATCACGCGCATAACGACGCAAGAAGCCCAAGCTAGAATTTGCCTTAGGTATAATATGATTGATGTGATTGACAAAGGTGAAGCCTGAGTCAAAAACCACACATAAATCCAGATATTCATGTACATTAGATAGGCAGGTATTAGAAATAGTGTAAGTAGTGACAATTGGATTTACAATTTTAGCAAAAGTCATTTGGAAGCATTTCTTTATGTTAAGCGATAGTTTATTTCTCACACTCCAATCAGATAGCTTATTTAGATCACCTTGCAATGATAATGTATCTGACAAACAGGTTATTTCATTAAAATTTTTTAAATCATCCGCATAGAGTAAGAATTTTGAAGTACTAAAACAAGTTTTAATATCATTAATAAAAAGTAGAAATAGCAATGGGCCAAGAATACTACCCTGAGGCACACCAGAGGTGGCAACGAAGGGGTACGAGTTTATTTCTCACACTCCAATCAGATAGCTTATTTAGATCACCTTGCAATGATAATGTATCTGACAAACAGGTTATTTCATTAAAATTTTTTAAATCATCCGCATAGAGTAAGAATTTTGAAGTACTAAAACAAGTTTTAATATCATTAATAAAAAGTAGAAATAGCAATGGGCCAAGAATACTACCCTGAGGCACACCAGAGGTGGCAACGAAGGGGTACGATTTAGTATGACTAATTTCAACAAATGAGACTCGGTTAGATAGATAACTGTTTAACCAAGAAATAAGAGTTGAATGGAAACCAAGCTCTTCTAACTTCAATAACAAAATGCTATGTACAACAGTATCGAAAGCTTTCAAAAAGTCTGTATAAACAACATCGACTTGATGACAAGATTTAAAGGCTGAGATGCAATATTGTGAAAATTCAGCAAGGTTTGTAATTGTGGAGCGACCGCAGACAAACCCATGCTGATGCGGATCAATTATTTCTTTTACAAATAAATCCAATTTATCTTTCACCACCTTTTCAAAAAGTTTTGAGCAGGTGGTGAGTTTAGAAATAGGCCTATAGTTTCGTACATCATTTTTATTACCAGATTTGAACATCGGAGAAACAGATGCAGCTTTCCACCGATCAATAAAATCACCTTTGGCAAGGGAAATATTAAAAATATGCTTTAAAGGCACACTGAGAGAGGAACTGCACTTTTTTAATAAAAATGGGGAAAAACCATCCAAATCTGTTTTTGTTGAGGACTGTAAAGAAGAAATGCTATTCATAATATCAAGCTTAGATACCGACAATGAGCCAACGTCAAGAGAACTTGTAGAACAACTGGTAATTGAGGCGCTAACACTGTCATGGACAAAATTTGAGCTAAAAAAATCAGCAAATAAATTAGCGGTATAAGATAAGCACTGAGAATGCTTATCACCGAAAGTCACACAGGTGGGAATGTTTGTGCAACCTTTTTTTGAACGTATGAAATTCCAGAAAGATTTCGGGTTGGATTTCAGTTCCACTTCATAACGAGCGATGTATTGATTGTATAGCTGTTTATCAAGAGCATTAAACTCTCTTGAAAGTCGACTATACTCATCTTTGAAATTACAATTACCAGTAGATTTGTACAGGTTTAAATATTTGTTTCGCTTATTTTTAAGCCTTTTTAGGTGTCTTGTATACCAGGGGAGTTTGTGTATACGGGCGGGGCGTACAGGTACGACGTTGCAAACTACTTCTAAAACGTTAATAAGAAAAATATCAAAACATTCAGAGACTGATTTCGAATTGACAAGACTTTCCCAGTTTACAACCAAAAGCCTAGCATTCAAGCCATCAAAGTTAACTCCTCCAAAGTCATAAGTACGCGGTTCATTGAGAGAAACTGGGCTAAAATTTATCAATTCAAGAGTTATTGAAAGAGGAACATGGTGCAGGTCCGAGCTACAGAGTGGAAATTCACACTCATCTAAATTGAAACACAGGTTCTCGTCCACAAAGACAAGATCTAATATATTATTCAGTCTGTTAGGCAGATAATTAATTTGGATAAGATTGATACTAAATAAGCTATCAAGAAAATTGATCTCATGAGAATAGTTAATATTAGTAGGAGTGAGTATATTTTTGTCTAAGAAGTTAGACCAAATAATTTTATTAAGGTTAAAATCACCAAGAATACAGAAATGGCTTTCTAAATTCCTTTCACAGATGTTAACAATATTATTTACATGTGAATTGTATAAAGATTCATCACTATTAGGTGGTATGTATGAAACACAGTAAAATACTTTACCAAAATCGCCAAAAATGTAAACACATAATTGATCGAGTAAGGAATCATTATTATAAAGTTCAATCATAGAAGAACGCAAAGTGTGTCTTATCGCCATTAAAACACCACCACCTCTGAATAAACCCGTCTTATCGGAATCACGATCCTTACGATAAGTCTCAAACAAAAGTGGGTCAAAAAATTCACTATCAAAAAAATCATTATTAAGCCATGTTTCCACAAGTACAAAGACATCAAACTCACACCGTGACGTTGCTAGAAAAATGTCCTTACTTTTTGTACGCATGCCAGAGATATTTTGGAAATATATATTTTATTTATTCACCGCACTGGATGAATAATAGTTATTTATCTTTATCACATTATTAGTATTAGTAGAATGACAGCTATTCTTTTTGTCGTAAACGAAATCTACTAACATTAATTCCCGCCGGCCACAGACTCTCATCTAAGAGTTTACTCAGATAATCCTCTGATACGCCTAACTTAAAATTAATGCTACGCAAATTCTCAAGAGAGATACCATTTTTTACAAGCACAGAACAAGAGAGATGATATCTAGGAATCTCAAATGTATTTACTACAAAATCAATAACATTATCTACAGTAACTGAAGGTTTAAAAGCCGATAAATGCAGCCACTTTTTTTACTTTTGATGACGACAGAAAGTTCAGTTGACGTGGAATTACTCCCAGTTAAAATATGCTTAGCATTTACATGTTTCTTTTTATGTGTTGTTTGTTTTAAGTACTCAGCATCACGGCGACCAACACTAACAACAGCAGCAGAACAATCGAAAAAAGCATCGCCTGCTTGAATATCAGCTTCAGAAGCAGCAGGAGAAACAACAGCTTGAGCAGCAGCAGAAGAGCTCAAAGTAGCACTCGAAAGAGTATCAGAGCCAAAATTGTTCTCCGCAGTAGCAGAGCGCGAATTAATGGTTTGACTAGCACCCATAGGTATGAGATTTGATTGTTTGTGTTATCAGCCGACACAGTGGCCAACTCAGTACCATTTAATTTTATAGGAACACATCTTTGAGAGCGTAGATTGTATGGATTGTTGGTAGACTTTTCAGCTGGATTGCACTGAGACGAATTAGTTACAGTTTTGTTGTTGTGCGAAAACTCTTCGAATTTACTCTTTAGAGAGTTAATTTCTTTAGATAGGTTTGACATCATAGCAAAGAGATTCACTGATATGTTTACACAGTTATTGCAGATGAAAAAAATGTTTTTGCAATTAATAAATACTTCAGAAGAATCATCAAATTCAACTTTAGCACAATAATTATGAAACTTAGAGTCACATAATTTACAGGTAACACAGGTACCGACTTTAATTCGATTAGAACAGTGCAAGTAAGTTATTTTTTTATGCAAAGACATAGTGAAAATTACTTAAGAAAGCAGAGCGAAAATTAATACGTGCGCGCACAACGAGTTGCTTACATAAGTACTACAATGGTAACACAACTAAATATTATAAAATGCCTGGCCGCTCCAAAGTTTAATTGTGATACCCACACTTTACTCTCAATGGTAAAAACGCTACTCATTTCCAAAATAAATTATGGAATTTTTTTGTACAGGTTTGTCCCAAGCTCGCAGTTAAAAAAAGTTAAAACAATACTTAATTCAGCTGTAAGAACTGCTCTGGGGGCTCTACGCTCCACTCCAATCTCTAACATACTTTTCGAAGCCAATACACTTTCAATAGAAAACCAAAGAGATTTAACCACGGCAAAACTATTTAAAACACTACGAACAACAAAGGGCAACCCCCTCCGTAACATAACTGAAAGCTATAAGAAAGAAAATACATACCCAAAATAGAGCCAACAATAGGTAAAGTATTAAACCTCTGCTCAGAAATCAACATACCAACAAAACGTCCAAAACATCACTCACAACGCTCCTACCTGGACACTAAACCCCAAAGCAATAAACACTGCACTAAACACCTCAATCAAAAACCACACCAATGCAATACAATACCAAACAAAGTTTTACGAAATTAAAGAGGAATACCGCAACTACACTTTTATCTACACAGATGGATCTAAGGTCGACAATAGCACATAGTATTACCTTACAAAATGAAGTTATACAAATTTCAAACCTTCCGAGCTATAGCTCAATATACTCCGCAGAAATTATAGCCATATTCGAAGCTATAAGCATAATAAAGAACAAAAACAAAAAATTCGCAATATGCTCTGACTCTCTTTCGGCTATCAACTCTATATCTAATATAAACAACGACGACCATTACTCAACCACCATTAGAAATATAATGATAGCAAAATACCCTAAAATAATACTAATTTAGGTGCCGGGACACGCCGAACATAACCGCAAATGAATTCGCCGACTGTACCGCTAAACAAGCACATCTAGCCCCAGTAACAACGACAGAAAACTTCAATTTAACTGACATAAAAAAAGATATAAGAAAACGCTTCTACAACAAACACTACCATGAATGGACCTTAACTAATGACTGGTACCAAAAAATAAACCACATTAAAACCCATATAACAGACTTTATAACAAGAAATAAAAATAAAGTGACTCGAATGGACGTAATAAAATTTGGACGACTTCGCCTCGGCCACACAAAGACTACACACTGACATCTAATGACCAACTCCAACCCAGCTGCATGTATGTACGTGCAACGCGGACATAAGAATCACCATACCCCATATCCTTCTCCACTGCCCAATATACTCCGCCCATAGAAGACAAGTCTTTAGCAACTCAAACCCAATGACCCACCTATCTTCCCCAACCTCTGATTCAATATCCTAAATATCCTACTAAATTCCTTAAAGTAACCAATCTACCATAGAATCTAAAATAGAAAAGTAACATAAATCCGTCCATAGATGTTAAGCGTAAGGCCTCGATGCTATTGCTTTATTCCACAATTAGCTTGTAAGATTTACTCTTTTAGCAAATTTTTTTAAAATAAATAAACAGCCTATTATAAATGTCACGGTTGCATTGCTCGCGAGAAAATTTCCTGGCATAATTTTGACGATACATGCGGAAATGTTTACTTCGAGCTTCTTGCGCTTCTTTCGACAATTGGCCAATCAGTAGAAGTGAGTTTTCAATAATGGCGGCTCCATGTATCAGAACTTCGTGCAAAGTGGGCGTCATAGGGTGCCACGAATAATGCTGCACATATAGCTTAGCGGTTTCTAGCGCATAGTCGTCATACTCTTTTGCGTTTATTTGGTATCCGCTTGAAATAGTTTCAAGTATGACTTTCAGTCTATAAATTAAGTCATAGTTAACTCCTGTAATGTCCGAAGCCATTTGTGGGTTTTCGAAGAATCTCCGACTAGTATTGCCATCGTTAGACTTTCCGTAGTTGGTTTTTGGCATATCTATCTCATTTTGAAACCTTTGTTGGATTTTAAGTTTCGCATCATTTTCCAAATCACGTTCTTCTTTTGTTTTCTTTTGTCTATATTTCTGAACTTGTAATTTATAGCCAAGATGCAAAATTCCTTCAAAAATTTTTATTCTGGCGTGTAAAACAGATATAGCAAAATTTAAAGTCTCCGGAACGATATCATGATTTGGGTCAAGATTGTTAAAATCTTTCGATGTTGCTTTACAAATCAAGCATCGACTAGTTGATTTTGTGTCGGTTGCGGCATTGCAAACCTTACCATCTAACATAGTCAATTTGAAAATATGTGAAAAAGTAAATCGAATTCCATTAATTTCAATTTCAGTAGGAACTAATTTATCTGCTGATTCTTGGACGTACGCTATTTCCTCTTTTGTAACATCTACAGTTTCTTTGGTAAACAATACCTAGGCGAAGACGGAGATGGATTCTGCCAAATAACTTTGTTACATTTGCCACAATTTATTTGCAGTGGGACAAATGAACTCAAAAAAATATTTCCGTCCGAATCAGAAGACTTATCGAACTTTTGTTTGTACTTTGTCTGTTGCGAGCCGTCACAACCCCATTTACATATGATTGTACGAGCCTGTCTTTCTTCTTCATAAATAGTTAATAGCACTTCTTCTAAGTAAACTGATAACCGCATCAGAGTCTTGTCGATGAGACTTTGTAAAGTACATTTGACTGAAAGGCTAGTAACTTTGATATGGTCTTCAGGTGGATAGCACTCTTTTTTTGCTTCTAATAATCTATCATAGCAAGGATATAGATGAATGTTTGTCTTACGAATGACTTCATATTGCTCTTTTGTTAGTTCAGCTTCTACAAACATTTCTAAAGCTTGTTGAGGTGTCAACTTATTGTACTTTTCTGATTCATTTGACGATCTGTAAGCTTTCTTATATTTTCCTGCTCGTGTTGGTGATTTAGTTATTTCCTTTAGGATAACTGAAGCATTCCGAAGCCCCTTGGTCTGCAAAGATGATTGAGTAGCATGAATTATAATCGAATCATCAACTACTGCGCGAATGTCTTCAGTCTTTCTACGTTTACTTCGTTCACTTGATTGTTCAAATGATTTCGCAGGTCGTCCTGTGCGTAGTGCTTGAACTTCTGTTGGTATATGAAAGGTCCCATCTAACCAAGACTTGTTGAATTTTAAAAAAAACAGGTTTGGTCCTTTTCGCTTTTAGCCATTTTTTCTTGAAATCGGTCTTGAAATAAGCAATATTTTGCTTAAGTTTGCCATCTGAATCACCATATGTAGATAAAAGGTTATTTTCTATATAAGCCAACTTTCATCAATATTTGTCAAATTCTGGCTTTGCATTTTATTGTAGAGATATTGACGGGTGACTACTGTCGTTCCCGAAGACCCAGTGCCACCTACGGTGAAAAAGAAAAAAATGTTTTTTTTTTAGTCCGTAGCTAAACCCATTGGCGACTGATTCTTATTTGAACACCTACATAATAGTGCGTAGTATAATATTAATTAAGATTCATAACTCGATCGAAGGCGATAGTATAACTAAAAGCTTTTTATTTGAAAACAAAAAAAAAAAAAAAAAAAAAAATTTATCTAAAAAACTCATTTGCTAAAATATCTATAAAACATATGTTAATGTTGTAGGAAGTTAATAGATTGATATAGAAATCATTGGCATTTACCTGTTGAACTAGAATCCATAGTAGCTGAGTTGGTAGCTATCGTCAATAAAAAATATATCTACTTCTGAAACCGGGTAGTACAAGAGTTGCAGAAAATAATCGCGAGTGTAGTAGGAGACAGTAAAGTTCCGACTGCCTGCGCACGCGCTGATTGCAAGTTTCGGGGCCTATAGAACCGGCTTATTGTTATCTAGTCTATGGGTGAGCATAAAGTACATATAACACATTTTTAATTTAGGGTAGATTAAAAAAAAGACTTATGGCCGCGTATTATTTAAAAACCTACTAGTGGAGCGCTTTTTAAACCCGCAAGTGACTTCCTGAAAAAAATTGCGGAACATGAAGTAGCATTTAACAAAATGAATAGCGTGTTGATCGAAACATACCCAAGATTTTTGCTCCACTTATTAAAACTAAGCAAAGGGAGCGGGCTCAGCACAGAAATCAAGAAGTTTTTCTTCAAAAGCGGAATGCATTTCCGCATAAAGGAGCGTAAACTGCTTATGCATTCATTTTTTAAATTTATTTATTTCCCTATCGTGTGCTACTTCCGATCTGCCGTCTCCGCCGAAATGATTTTTATTTTATCTATTGATATCCTCTGATCTTTGCATCTATAAGGATATGAAGTACTTATTGTTATTAAACAAATCTTTGCAATTTTATTACACATATACTTTAAATCGAATTATCATAATTTTACCACGCTACGAGAACTCGTACTGAGTGAAATAACTTGTACAGAACGCTGAACGTTGCTACTATATTTCTTTGCTTTCTAGAACATAAGAAATATTATTAAATAATCGTAAGATTTGTTGTGATCATAGACTTTCATAAATGAAATGAAAATTTCAGTTTTATCTGAATATGTACTTATGTATGTATATGAGTTCCAATATTAACTTTTAATAATAGTATCGACGAATTTACGTATGTATGTAAATAACAATGTAAAACATTAAAAAAACCAACCTAAAAAGAACAAAAGCATTATTATCTTTAATAGACAAGTAGTCATCAGCAGCATATGCAACTTTGCGCTAACAGTCCAAGTCATATACATATATAAGTATCTATACTATGTTGTTGAGAAAGTAGGAAATTTACTACTTTTCCCCCACATAAACGGCCTTAATTTCTTCTACTTCCAAAACACAATGATGAGCTAGAACAGTAGTAAAACAAGCTGTCACTACGTACAACACCATTCATTATTACATCATGTACATATATGTTGTATGTATATGCTATGGAGTTCAACGTGTGAAGTGGGGTAATAAGCCAGCGTTTTCTAATTATTTTCTGATGTCAACTGCCATATAGAAAATGTAAAATTCAATGATTTATGGGCGAAAATTATAGAAACAAAATGATGCGGATAAAAGTTTTTGACAAAAAGTTTTAAAATAAATTCAAAGCATATGGATACATATGTATGTACATACATTTAAATTCGAAATATTTTCACTTTCTATTAGCTAGGTGGCGCTGGACTACGTTGAATGTTGGGCTACGTTGTTGAGAAAGTAGGAAATTTACTACCTTTTCCCCATAATTGCCTTAATTTCTTCTACTTCCAAAATACAACTTTGAGCTAGGACAGTAGCAAAACGAGCTTTCACTACGTACAACACTTTCAAAAATTACACTACTCGACAAAAAAAATCTCCAAGAATAAAATAGGCTTTTCCTAAAGTTAAATTTTCTCCTGATTCCGAATATGACTTTCATTTTCTTGTGACAGATCTAGTTTCCGAGATATCGGCGAAAATATGAAAATTCCCATTTTTGCAGAACACTACTTCATATAGGTACGGCAAAAATTTGTATTTTTCATTTTTTCGTTTTAAACTGTTGAATTATGCATTATACTAATTCCCATAAAAATGTCTTGCCTTCACCTCCCTCAAGTATCTTCAGTAGTTTGGCCACTATGCCAAAAAACGTTCAAAAAATGTTGAAAAAAAAACGAAATTTTTTACACAATTTCAGATTTAACCACTTTAAAATCGGAAAAATTCTATTGACGAAAAAAAGTTAGCCCTCCTATGTTGTAGGTAATTTAACTACGAAAATTTTAAGCATACCAGCACAACAATCGGACGTGCCATTGAAACTATAGCCCCGTTAACTTGCAAGCGTCTATCCTACAATTTTTTTATAGAGAAAATTTTTATTCAAACTTGGTTTTTATTTTTTTATAACGTTTTATTATAGACATATGTTTGCACGTTAAACTGTATTCAATTGAGTAATATGAGTATAAATCAGCAATTCAGTAAAAAACAACAACGACAACAACATTAAATACATACATATCTACATCCAAAAAAGTCAAATTGAGCGATTTTACCGTGGTGGTCAATAGTGAGGGACGTGGGTACTTCTAACTACCCGTTTATAATTTTCTGGGTTTGTCTCCCGTATTATTGTCCAGCAATAATCTCCCATCATTTCTTCATTCCAAAAACCTTGGTAACGCTTTTCAAAAATCATGAGGTCTTGGTGAAACCTTTCACCCTGTTCATCACTTTCAGCACCTAGGTTTGCGGGAAAATTATCCAAATGTGAATGCAAAAAATGCATTTTGAGGGACATGTTGCATTTCATAGCACTGTAGTTTTTCAACAAGGCTTTGACCATCTCTCTATAGTTGGGATCTTTGTTGTTGCCAAGAAACCCACTAACGACTTGCTTAAAGCTGTCCCAAGCCGCTGCTTCTACTGATGATAAATGATTCGCAAAATTTTCGTCTTTCAGCAACTTTCTAATTTGCGGACCAACAAATATACCTTCTTTTAATTTGGCTTGAGTTATTTTAGGGAAAAATTTCGTTAGGTACTGGAAGGATGGCGCGTCCTTATTTAAAGCCTTTACAAAATTTTTCATTAATCCTAATTTGATGTGAAGTGCTGGCAAAATAACTCGTTCGGGATTTACTAAAGGCGGGTTTGCGATATTGAAGGCACCTGGTTCGTACTCAGCTCTTGGTGGCCAGTTTTCCTGAATATAATGGGTTTCTCTAGCACGGCTGTCCCAAAGACAGAGAAAACAGCAATATTTAGTGAAACCTCCTTGAAGTCCGAGAACTATAGCTACAACCTAGGATGTATTTCATATACTATTTATTTTAAACTGTACCACCGAAACTGCTTACCTTTAAGTCCGCACAAATTTTCCAATTAAATTGTTTATATTGAATGAGCTCAAGTAAATTTGATATGCTTAAATAAGTTTCTTTAGTATTCTCAGAATGTGCCACTGGTATTGACGGTAACGAATTTCCTTTATGGAGTAATGCTGCTTTTAAACTATGCTTTGAACTGTCTATAAACAAGCGCCAATCATCCACTTTATTTTCTAATTTTAGTGCTTCAAATAAACCTTGAACATCATTGCAGTAGCAAATATTTTCACTTTTAGTAAAAAAAGAAGAGAAAGTCTTGTGTCTATTTCGAAATTTGGAAGTACTTGTCGAAGGGCCCAGGCTGCCCCATTGCTGCAAACGAGATCCTAGAACTTCGCTATCAAATTTCGATAATTTCAAATCTCTGACCAAGTCATTAAGTTCGGTTTGTGAGACTCGATGTGGGATCTCTCCTTCTTGTCCACTTTCTGAATTATCTGCTTCGGAGTCACTTTCGCTTGAGGCTTCAAAACTTATAGGCGGTCTAGGTATGGGTAAGGTATGGTCATGTAGTTTTGGTTTTTTAGCTGATGCCACATTTGGATAACTTATTAATTTCCTCTTTTTTCTCGTTTTACCTTTAAGGTCTATCACGCAAAAATAGCACTGGTCGTGGTTAAAGGGTTCAGTCCACATCATTGGAACACCAAACTTCATGTTATGACCTTTACCCGATACCCATCTCATTAAAGTTAATCTACAGGAGGCGCAAATAAAATTAGGTGTCCAAGATTTATCGAGATTTTTTACACGGAAACCGAAATAATGAAAGTATGCATCTCTGACAGAATTAGTTATTTTCCGAGCTGAGTTTCCGAAAATATAATGTCCGCAAATAAAGCAAAAATCATCCGGATTATTTTTACATTTAAAATCTCTTTTGCAACAAGCCATTTCGTAAACACATCTACCGATATAGTTTGTATAAATTTGCACTACAATTTGCAAAACAAAATTTACAACAAACAGTAGTGACAATTAAATACTTGATGTCTTTTTAAATTTATTAGACCCTAAGGTAGAGTGACCAAATGAAATGTCTCGCCAATTTTATCAGAGTAATACTAAAATTGTAGGATAGACGCTTGCAAGTTAACGGGGCTATAGTTTCAATGGCACGTCCGATTGTTGTACTGGTATGCTTAAAATTTTCGTAGTTAAATTACCTACAACATAGGAGGGCTAACTTTTTTTCGTCAATAGAATTTTTCCGATTTTAAAGTGGTTAAATCTGAAATTGTGTAAAAAATTTCGTTTTTTTTTTCAACATTTTTTGAACGTTTTTTGGCATAGTGGCCAAACTACTGAAGATACTTGAGGGCGAAGAAGGCAAGAAATTTTTATGGGAATTAGTATAATGCATAATTCAACAGTTAAAAACGAAAAAATGAAAAATGCAAATTTTTGCCGTACCTATATGAAGTAGTGTTCTGCAAAAATGGGAATTTTCATATTTTCGCCGATATCTCGGAAACTAGATCTGCCACAAGAAAATGGAATTCATATTCACAACGTCTAGCTGTATTACCATTGTTTGCGTTTCAAGCTAGGTTTGTGTTGGTCAACTCTTAAACCAAAATTTTCCTTAAATTGTTTTTGAATTCTTAGTTTGGTTTCGGAAACGATTCTTTTATCAAAATCAGTTCTGGCTTCCCACTTTTGTTTAATATGCAACACTTAAATTTTACGTTTCTTAAATTTACAGGTTTTATGATTATGCCATTTATATTGTTGAGCTCCTTACTAGGAGCGCCGCGTAGAAATTACTTTTGCGTTGATGTAGTCGCAGTCAAAGCAATACACAACTTTCCATCAATCATTGCAAAAGTTAATTAGTAAAAGGCTTACGCATCTTTATCCCAAATTGATACAGTTCAACAACTTAATTCTTAATTTCTTCAACTTAAATTCTACATTTTGTGTGCAATTTCGATTGATTAATGTTTTTCATGGAGTTGAATTACCCGCTTTGCAATGTGTTCAATAGTGCTCGTAAACTTAATTAAGCGGACGTTTTGTTTATTTTAATGCTCTCATCTTCTGGGTATCACTTTATCTCTATTTTAATATTTCTGTTAGATGGAAACTTGTCTGGAGAAGATATAGTTTTGGTATCATCTCAATTTATCTTCTATAAAAACAGCCAGTGATTTAATTTGGCTGTTGACGGTGAAAAATCTGTTACACTACGCAACGCTTGCGGTTTACTGCGGAAACGGTCGTTCTTATTTTAGTGCCCCCTTAAAATTTTTTCTATTTACGAGGGTTGCCTTTTATATTTTGCGCCTAATAATGAAAACACAGTCAAATATTAAGGAAAATAGTTTTATGGTTTTTCAAAATATTCTCCATCCAAGTCAATACACTTCTGCATTCCCTTGAACCAATTTTCAAAGCACTTTTGCAGATACCTCTAAAACGAGGTATTTGAAGGCTTCTAGAGCTCCTTCAGCCGTTGAAAAACGTTGACCTCGCATTTTTTTTTTGATGTTCGGGAATAAAAAGAAATCATTAGGTGCCAAATCAGGGCTGTAAGGCGGATGGCCCATCGATTCGACCTTTGAGTCCTCAAAAACTCTCTTGTGTGAATCGCTACATGAGAGCTCGCATTGTCTTGGTGAAGAATGATTTGTCTTCGGCGGTTGGTTTTCCTTAATTCTCCAAAAACTTTTGGCAAACAAATGGTTGTATACCACTCAGAATTGACCGTTTTAAGTTTATCTAGTGGAACAGTTGCGACATGACCAGGTTTTCCGAAAAAACAAGCGATCATTGGCTTTGAGGTGCTTCTTGCGCCAACAACTTTTGTTCGATTAGGCTCGTCTTGGAACACCCACACACATACAGTCGATTGCTGCTTTGTTTCCGGCTCGTATGCATAGATCCAAGATTCGTCACCTGTTACGATGTCTTAGACGTGCTTTGATCCACCGCGGATAAATTTCTTCAACATTTCTTTACACCAATCGACACGAGTCCTTTTTTGGGCAATTGTCAAATTATGCGGTATCCAACGAGAACAAATCTTCTTTACGACCAAATGTTCATGCAATATTGAATGTATGCTCGTCCCACTAATGGCCAAGGATGTCTCTATCTCGCGATATGTCACATGACGATCTTGTATTAACAGTTGACGCACAGAATCGACTGTTTCTGGCACAACCACCGTTTTTGGACGACCTTCACGAAATTCGTCCTGGAAAGATTGGCGGTCACGTAGGAACTCTTTCTACTATCGTTTCACAGTGGCTAAGTGTGGTGATTCAACATCAAAAGTAGAAGTAAGTTGATTGATGCACTTCTGTCTCGATAATCCATGTCGAAAATCGAAGGTAAATCATCGCACGAAAATGTTCACGGGTTAATTCCATTTTTAGGCAATATGAATTTTTAAATTCACTATAAATAAACACAAATAAAACTCGTAAGTCAGAACGTTATATGCATGTTTATGCCAAAAAATACCAAACTTTACGATAAAAATATCTAATTACAGCTAATCTAAATTTCTTATCGCATAGTCGTCTGACTACAAGGAAACCCTTTCGCTGAATCGCTGAAGCCAATTTTTATTTTTTTCAGTGAGAAGTCGGTCTTGCCTGTTATGAGCCTATGGAATATGGTTTTAAACTCAAAAATAAACCTTTTTAAATGGGCATTGAAAATTTAAAGACTCAGACTCGGGATACCCAGGGCCTGTTTCTGAAAGAATACAAGTCTTGTAATAAAGTGAATTGCTTGTAAATGTCAACCTTTTCACAAGTTTGTGCTCTCAAAACTATTCTTTTAAAAAACAAGTTACAAGTATGTATAACCAGTTTTATGAAGGAATAATATGAGAAAGCACCAATATTTTCAAGCGGTAGAAGTGATAGTTGCTATTTCGGATATTACCATATCTCCTGATTAGATTTTTCTTTCTAGACTTTACCAGGGATCGAACAATAGTACACGGAATTGCTAAGCCAGCATTCAACCACTGAGCCACGCTAACCGTGTGAAAATCGCTTGATTTCTCATTAAGCATACCGCTGTTAAGTCTGACGTCGCCACACTGTGTTTAACAGCGTGCTTGGATTATCAAATCCAAAGTCACCAACCACGTTGTTAAGCACATAGTGGCGATGTCAATAATTGACTAAAAATGACCATTTTGAAATATCCTCCGAATTCAACGAAAGATTTCGACTTACTGCGCATAACATGGAATATAAGTAAACAAAACAAGATTAATTTATTATAATAATCTTTTATTTCCCTTGTTATGCAAGGGCAGCCGTTAATGCCGAGCGAGTTACTATAACAACACCGGACGTGGTATGCCACGTGACTTAATTGCTAACCTGGCGATTCCCACAATTTTGGGCTGGTACTGTTGCTTGTTGCTGGCAAGCGCCTCCGTTGTTATGTCTGCGTTAAATATAATATTTCGATTCTGTCGGTGCGCTAAATAATCTGCCGTTATTGTACGCTGCGATTGCAAATTTTTGTTTTTCTACTGTTGTATGTTAACTTATATTCTTAATTTAATAGGTAAAGTTTAATGTTCGACCAAAAAATGTCGCGAATATATGATTTCGTCGTGGGCTAATAATTTCCATTGATTGGATTGATTGCCATACAGAAGTAAAATGAGGACTTGTAACTTGTAGCTTGTAACATGAAAACTTGTAGTTTCGAGAAGCAGGCCTCCGTATGTTTTTTATCTCTTCTTCAATTACTTGACTTTTTCATCCATTGTTTCACAACTGGAATTTTTCGTTATGCCATACAAGCATTGATGGGTAAAAAAAAACCGCGATTGAGCTTATTTCTACAAATTGTAAGTGAATTACGTTGAAAATAAAGGAATATTTACAACAAGACACCATAAAACACAAGAGAAGAATGTGCAGAAACAACAATAACAGCGTTCACTAAAATAGGCACAGTAGTGAAACCCATTTTATTGGTAAATTAGGGCATATGTATGTATGTATATATAAGTTTTGAGGCGCAACTTAAATTTCTCTACAAAACACTTGTTTGTTAATGCGTTTAAACTAACCGTATGCTTTGGGAGCATTCCCAGCTCTCCTGCCATGGATCTGCAAGTCATAAATGCTCTTACAGCTTTCTTAGCGACTCCCTCTAAGTGTGATTTCCAGAGTAGTTTTCGGTCTAGCATCAAGCCTTGAAATTTAACCTCTTTCTAGTATCCAACGATAGTTCTACCCATTCTAATTAGCTTAAGGTTTTCAAGTTTATATATCCTTGAAAAAGGTACAATGCCAAGCCTAGAAATTTAACCTTTTTTGTAGTATCTAACGTAAGTTTGTTCTACCCATTCTAATAAACTTAAGACTTTCAAGTGTATATTTCCTTGAAAAAGGTAGATGGGTTTTGATGCATTAACATTCAGTCCCACCTTAGCACACCCTATTCTGGTCATATCTAAGCGTAATTGGATGCTTTCACGTAGAGTATTTACCAACTTTATTTGTATGTTATAACGATAGAATCGGCATAACCCTGGCAGGTTACGCCAGTATTTGTTAGCGTCTGTACCCATGTACCATAGTAGTTGGGATAATACTCCACCTTGTGGTGTTGGTCATAATGCTGCTCTCAGTAAGAGTTTTTATTTCCACCAACCTCGTGCTGAGCATACTATCTATCGTGGTCGCCAGAGTATTATTTTAATAGTTAGTCCTCTTTATGGCTGCATGTGAAGTATTATTAAATGCACATTCATTATCAGCGCTATCCTTATTCTCTGTACTGTTGACCATCTTGCTCTATATGCGTGTTGATATACGTATAGTGGGTTGTTACGTCGTTGTATATAACTTTATCTAGTGATTTCAAAACGGATGAGTTGAGGAGTAAGTATTTCCGAGGAAGGGAATCGCTCTTTCCGATCTTCGGGATGACTTTGGTATCGCGCTGGCGACTATGTATATACCTTCTTGTAGTATAGCTGGGAGGATGCCGTCGGTCGCCGAAGGTTTTATTGGTTTTAAGTTATTCACCGCCTACCTCAATTTAGGTTCTGAGCATATTTCTTATGCACCCTCTCGCTACTTACTTACTTAATTGGCGCTATAACCGCTTAAGCGATTTTGGCCGAACTTCTCCTACAATTTGTGGTGTGCGTCTTGATGCTGTAACACAAATTGAGGGTCCTACAGTTTTACGCCGAATCCGAAAGGCGAATGTTTTTGTGAGGAGTTTTTTCATGGCAGAAATTTACTCGGAGGTTTGCCATTGCCTGCTGATGGGCGACCGCTATTAGAAAAAAACATGTGAGTGTTTGAACTCAAGGTAGATGTGTAAACTGTTAAATTTGCAGTATTTAGAAATATTAACCCCTATATAATACTTTACAATCTCGTTAATAATGGTTGTATCTTTAAAGGTATCATGGGCATTCAATAATAATTAATATTAGTATTTGACCTGTAATTTATTTAGAAACATGAATATTACCTGCATTTCGGTTATATACCTCCAGTTTAAACGTTTAATTTATTGTTTTAAAGAACACCAATCAGCTGAGTTGTAGAAACACAAAGCGATCAGCTGTTCAAAAGTAGTACCAACGCAAAGCGAATAAGGGAATTTCAATCAAAATTTAGAGAACACGCTGTGCTCTAATTCACTCAGCAAAGAACGTAGATAATGTACGTTCTTTGCACACAGTTTGTAAAAATTTGCGCCTAATTGCATGCAACTCAAAGGTACAGGGTGCTCCCGATTAAATATAATTAATTTTGCTTTTTGTGTCAATACCAAAGAACGTAGATAATACCCAAGACAGACATGGGAGCTTATCTGCATTAACAGCCTTTATTGGCATTAACTCGTGCATTATTCTCTTCACTGCATTTCTATCTGGCAAAGCTGTCAAGTGGACAGGTGTATGTTCGGACAAATCAAACAGGTTTTTTGTTCCATCAAACCAAGAATGATAGAATACAAGATTGCGCAATCCCGTTGCGGATGAAATATCTTGAGTAATAATAAAAAAAGAATAGGGGGAGAATAGTGGGAAGAGAATAATGAGCAATTTGCAATTTTTCAAGGAGAAATGAATTTTTTTGGTGCTTAAGTATAAAACTATGAATAATAGAAACAATGCATCAAACAAAAATTTATTGAGTGGTACCGCTTCTGTTTCCGCGAAATTAAAATTAAAATCTCCACCCAAGATAAGTGAATGCCACTGAAAATTGTTTCCTAATTCCCGTGCACCAGCAAACCGATTAAACTGTGTCAATCTAAATTTAGAGAACACCCTATGCTTTAAGCCGCATAGTTTATAAAAATTATGCGCCTAATTGCATGCAACACAAAGATAATTGATTTTGCATTCTGGGCCAATATAATACTAACACATACGTCAGACGGCACACGCATTTTCACACAGAGTCGTTCTTGACCAATCAAAAACGTCTTACTTTTTTTTATATGGAGTTTTTATGGTAGTATTAGCGTAAGAGATTTGCCCTACCGCGGCTATAGATGTTTACACATCAAAAATCTTTCCTATAATTTTTCGCGTTACTTGCCCCAGCCAGAATTTGAACCAGGTAACCACCGATTGAAGCGCACACACGCTACACACTCGGCTAAGGCGGCCGCCATTTATTTTCATTAATTTTCCTAAATTCGTTAATCGGTTCTAGCTCTGGTGATAGGGAAGAATCTGGGAAATGAGTCTAGATGTAGATTGAACTTCTCCTCACTTCTATTTTACCTTCCGCCACCCTACCTTATCTCTTTATTATAAAGGGTTAAAGCATTTCTATATCTAGCATCTCGCACCTACATACATATATATAGCATCCAACCCGAGTGCCAAGGGAAGTTTCTTCCTGCCGCAGTATTGTGTATCAGTTTATTGACCAGCTCTGGCAGTTCGCGAGCGTCATATCCTGACTTATAGTTGATGCCACTGCGATGCCCCGTATATTCCCATTGATTAGCCGCTACTATGTCCCTGGACAGGAAGTCGGAAAGACAAGCAAGTTTCAAACTATTTTTTAAATCAAAGTGCATGGCCTAGGATTGTTGCACCTAGTTTCTCAAGTAACCTGCATATGGCCTACAGCCACACCTCTTATTTGACCCCTGACGGTCCAGGGTTCTTGAACCAACACTATTCCCAGTGTAGGCCCCTGGATCGTCCCAGCGATAACCGCCGAGGCAGTTTCCGCATGGTGCAGATTTATCTTCCGCTGCCAGAGGCTGGTCAAGCTCTTCCGGCCTTCTCGGAATCATCATCCGTGGCGAGCATCGTTCGAAATCCTCCATGCCCTCATATTCATGAGGTAGAAGGCTGATTTCTTCGACCACTTCGCTTCTCGCCTTTTCTTTCGCAACCAATTCGACCACCTCCTTCAGTAATGTGGTATCCACACCCGATGGAGTATCGACTTAGTACCTTATAGGGTCTAGAGTTCCTTATGTTGGAATGTTTATTTTGATAGCATCCAGTGACGGGTTGTTAACCCCGACTGTTAGAGGGTTAACCGTTTTCACGGGTTTGTGTTATGCCTTCGTTTTGAGCAACAAACATATCAAGGAACTTCTTCATCTCCACCCCTGCAGCCTTCGGGGTAGGTACGCTGTTACCACGCCTGGTATATTATCGCCATCGCACGTCGGTACCTGCGCATCTTTCCTTCCGGGCAGTTTTGGAATTACCGTCCTCTGCCTCTCTGAGTCTGCGTCAGAGCGCCGACTAGTTTATTTCCTACATTTTGGCCGGATCTGGTTCCACCGCATTACGCTAATGAAGCCCAAAAGTGGTTCGCAGATAACAATGTGTATTACGTAAGGAGAGCTTTGAATCCTCCTAGTGTGCCAGAGGTTCGACCAACTGAGCGATATTGAATAACGAAGAATAAATCGGAATAACTTATTTTCCTATCATCACTACAAATATGTATTTTTATATTAATAAGAACAAAAAAACATCAACAAGCCAATTGTATGCACTTAAGGAGAGGTTTTTAATTTGCAGAAGTTTGTAAACTGGTCCTGATACTAAGACTTCTTCACCTTTTGTAAGAAAACAATAAACTTACCTGAAGTACGCTGTCCACAGCTATACACGTGTGTTTTTTTTTTACTAATAATGGTTAGGATAGCATTATACACACGAAATCAAGAAATTTTGGAAAGCGGAGTATTGAAAGAATTTTCAGATTTTAACACGGAAATTTGGCTCATTTTGCTTTTATGGAGAAAGAGAATGGAATGGATCGAAAATCGTGTTTGTTTTTTGTCGTTTTGGTTGTCCGATGTCCGGGCAAGCATAGTAAATCTATTGTCCTCGAGGTTTTTCACCCCAGGGGATATTTTTCCATAACCACACTTTCGCGGTCTGTGCACTTTTGTACGTAGAAGAATTACAAGTCAAATGGAAATAGGCACTCAAACAATTTCAATAGACGTGAAGCTTAGCAAAATAGAAATGCAGAGATAACCAATAGCACAACCAATCGTCGCTTTTGTTAGTCGGTAACTGCTACATAATATAGGTCGATGTTTGGGCGAACCCTGCGTTCTGATGTTGTATGTTGTATCACAAATTGAGGGGCCTACAGTTTTACGTCGACTCCCAACGGTAAATTATTTATTTGTGAGATATTTTTTCATGGCAGAAATACACTCTGATGGTTGACATTGCCTGCCGCGGGGCGCCAGGACTTGAACGCGGGACTCACCGAATGATAGTGATATGTCGAGTCGAGCCGACTCGAGTACTTTAGAAGCACTCACATACTGGAGTAAGCAAAATTTAATATTCGAGTACTGATTCAAAGACCGAATCGAGTATTTTTTATATATGTATACTTACATACTTTTCAATTAACCTACTGCATTCCGTTGAGATAAGCGTCGGAAGCGGGCTCCAGCCCGTGCGCTTCACCTGCCAGTTGTGCGCCCGAGCACGTGCAAGCTGCCACTTAAATGAGCATAGCTTTTTCGTTGTTCGAAGGTACAGCATTTTTTTAAACGAAATTAATGCCAGCCCTATGAGAAGTTGATGAAAAAAATGTGTTTTTTTTATAAACAAATTACCAAAATATGACAGATAAAATATTTTACTATGCAATTCATAGACTCGCAACTGGGGTAAAAAAATTATTAAATTCCCGTCATTTGTTGCTAAAAAAAAATGAAAATTTGAGCAAACGCTTTTAAGATAATATTACATACCATGAGAATCTTCAAAATCAAGCAATGACATTTGAAAAAAGTAAAAGTCGATTTTGGGTGGCCCACTTGGAAAAACTTGACTCATAGGATTAACTGGTTTGCGCTGTAGAGTTATACATTTGCTTTAATTTGGTATGTTCGCAAGAGAGCAAACTGATATACCAAATTCCTACAAACGTGTGTTATATGTACATTATCAGGAATCGCTAAAGACAATTGGGATTTGATGAAAAAATTACGTTATTTCAAGAGCATTTGTCTTTGTTACTTTTTTAAGTGTAAATTCATCGCGATATGGAGTGGGAAATGTATTATTTATTTTTGTTCCCATTTCCACTTTAAATTCGGAATCTTATTTTTTTATTTTCATATCAGGTGTTGATATGCACTTCCTGTCATATGAATATGAGAATGATAGAATACCAGATTACGACAATTTCCACCGGCATTGTCCTTTTATCGTCACCATCTTTTTTCTGCATTGTGGTCATAACCCAATAACTATTAGTTATACATACATCTCTTTTTATCTGTCTTAGAGCGATAAACCTCTTTTAAATAAGTATCTATAAACCCTTTGTTTTCTATCTTCCAAATCTGTTCCTAAAGCGGATTTGTACAAATATTTGAGTTTGAGTAAAAATCAGATTACGAATTTATACGTATTCGAATGTCGCTCGAAGAATCGATTCGAGTATATGACTCGATAATTTTTTAGTGACTACTAAGGTGATTGAATACAAAAAATAGCTGGTTCAGCACGTCACTACCGAATGAAGACGGCGAATGCTACACTCTCGTCGCAACTAGCCTATTTAATAATTAGATTATTCTTGACTTCGATAGCAATGCTGGGGTGCATAATTTAGCATATTAAAGTATAGTGACTAGTCAACTCAGCCAAAAACAAAGGAAAAAACTATTATTAAAACACAGCTGATAGGGGTTTCTTGTGCAAAACTATGAATTGGCTCAGCTGGTAAAACTGAGAATAAGCTAAGCACAAAATCTTAGCTAACTTTAGTTATAAGGAAGCTTACTTACTTACTTACTTACTTAATTGTCACTATATCCGCTTAAGCGTTTTGGCCGAACTTCTGCTACAATTTGTGGTATGCGCCTTGATGTTGTAAAACAAATTGAGGGACCTACAGTTTTACGCCGAATCCGAAAGGCGATTGGTTTTGTGAGAAGTTTTTTCATGGCAGAAATTCACTCGGAGGTTTGCCGTTGCCTGCCGATGGGCGACCGCTATTAGAAAAAACTTTTTCTATAGCTGGATTCGAACCTGGGACCCACCGAATGAAGCGCGCATACGCTACACACTCGGCTACGGCGGCCGAGTCTTATTGGAGACATGAAATTGCTATTGAAGTGAGTGCAGAATTAGTGCTGTGTGAGTAGGCTGACCATGCAGTTGCAAATTATTCTTGTCTAATTGCTGCATTTTTTTTTGTATAGGCCCCATGAGATTCGCATCTATTCTCTTTTTTTGATATTTTGCCCATCAAGATTTTTTATAATTTCTGAGGATTGAAAGTAAGGTCGACCAATATGGTAGTTTCGAACTAACGGAAACGAACGCATATAACCGAGATTGTGTCTTGTACGAGAAGGGAGGACAAGATGATCTACGGAGGAGAGAATGTTTTGTGTTTAGAAAAATGGGTAGGAGATCCATCATTAAGGGCAATAAGGTGCCCCTGGACAGAAATTATACGAAATAGTTGTGCACTTGCACATGTTGTTGAACGAATTTTTTTTGTGTCTTTTGAATTTTCTAATTGGTTAGATTTCAAAGAAACTAAAAATCAAAATCGTTTCGTATTTCGGAAAGCTTCAATACGAGTTTTAAAGTCGTTTGGAAGCATAGTTCCGAAACATTTGCACAACTCTTTTTAAATCCACGAAAACTTGTAGTACGTATTTTAGTGTAGCTAGATTATAAATATTGGACAGTGTCTTTCTTGCATGCATTGCCGCTAAATGCAGCCCGCGTGATGGGTCATGGAGTTTAAAAAAGCTTTATTTTTATCAGTTACAACTGGCGGAGTATTCATGCAATTGAAATAATATTTTACTTTTAATCCTCTTACGTACTACGATTTTTGATGAGGATGGGACCGTGTGTAGAGGTCCACTCAAGTGAGAAAAGTCTCTGATCGCCATTCATCTGGGAGTGACCAGCACAATTCTTCTGCATGCGGTTCAAGCAGCTCAATACTTCCGGGCGACCTCACCCAATTGGCCTCTGGGTAGCTCCCGAACATCCATTTGAGAGTGAGCTAAAGTGAGAAGGCGAACCTGATGTGGTTACATCGACGTTTTCGGTGTAAGGGCGTCTGTTCGAGCAAGCTTCTCGCTATGTAAATGTGTCCTAATTTAAAAAAATGCCCTAAAATTAGTTGAGCCCTTGGCTTGGTACCCGCCACGTAAAAGCAGCTTCCAATGAAAAATTTCGACAAAAATCCTCGGAAGACGTTTAAAGGACTACAAATTAAGGGTATTCACCTGAAATGTCCGGAGGAACGTGCATCGGTAAATTGAGCCTACACCACGAAATAGCCGCTAACCTAGTGAGGCTGATCGACTTCGCCGGGGCCCGAAACGTGGTAGTATGTAGTACTAGGTTCAAGCAGAAAAGGTACATCAATCTACGTTGCTATCTCCTGATGGAAAAACACGAAATCAAATTGAAAATCGGTTGTGGGTACGTAAAGCATGTTTCTGCGCTCTTAGGCGTGCCCACTGTTTGAGGAGCTAATATAGACACGGATCATTATCTTGTCACAGCCAAGATTTGCACGCGCCTATGTGCGGGAGAAAGCGCGCGCTCAGTGACACGCGGAGAGCTCGACGTCCAAAAGCTGCAATCACAACAGATAGCCGACCGTTTCGCCACTCGACTTGCACTCCAGCTCCCTGAGAGCAATGTTCAACAAACAGATATCTGCGCGCAATGGGACCACATTTCTTACTCATTGCGTACCGCCTCTGAAGAGGTCATTGGCTTTCAGCGAGCCCGAAAAAACGGCTGGTACGATGAGGAATGGCGCACCGCCATGGAAAAGAAATATTCCACCTACATACATACATACATGGTCACGCTGCGATCGAGCGCAACGCGCACTGTGCGGGAGAGATATCGGGTGTTGAAGAAGGAAGCGAGGCGCACTTACGAAAAAAGAAGAGAGAGGCCGAGATGCGCAAGTGCGAAGAGCTTGAGATGCTAGCCGATAGGAAAACCCCCCGACAATTTTATTAGAAGTTACGGAGGCTTACAGAAGCTTTCAAGCCCGGGGCAATTTCCGGTAGGAGTGAAAACGGCGACCTGATAACCGATATCCAGAGTACACTCAAACTGTGGAGGGAGCACCTCTTCACACTATTTAGTAGTATGGCGCGGGAAACATCGCAAATGATGAACCCGAACCAATGAAGACGGAGTCGAAGTACCGCTAGCCGACCTGGACGAAACTCGAACGACAATAGCGCGGCTAAAAAGCAATAAGGCCGCTGGTGCTGACGGACTACCAGTAGAGCTATTCAAGTGAAGCGACGAGGGGCCATGCACCAACTTATTTGTAAAATAGGGTCGGATGAATGCATGCCTGCTGATTGGAGTTTATGTGTACTCTGCGCAATTCGCAAAAAAAGCGAAATTGCAATATGCGCCAACTAACGCGGGGTCAGTCGCCTTAGCGTAGCATATAAGGTTCTGTCAAGCCTATTGTGTGAACGACTGAAGCACACCGTGAACGAACTGATTGGGCCTTATCAGTGTGGTCTTAGACCTGGGAGATCTACCATCGACCAAATATTCACTGCCTTTTTCAAACTGAATAAAGAAGCGAAACGTATGGGTCTGGAGGTGAACGAGGGCAACACTAAGTACTGTTGTCAATTACAACTTCGAAAAAGTGGAGGATTGCGTTTATCTGAGAACCAGCATAAACACCTGCCATTATGTCAGCCTGGAAATTAAACGTAGAATCTCTCTTGATAACAAGTGCTACTTTGGGCTGAGTGGGCAATTGCGCAGTAAAACCCTCTATCGACGAATCAGAACCACACTTTATAAGTCTCTCATCATGCCCTTGGAGTGATCGAGAACGATGGCTGAGTGGTTGCGTGCTCGCCTAGCAACTCCGTGTGCTATGGTTCAAACCTTGGTAAAGCCTAGAAAGAAAGAAGTCTGATGAGGATATGTGGTGATCTCCGGAATAGCAGCTATCACTTCTACCACTTCGAAAATTCGTTGTTTTCTCATATTATACCCTAATAAAACCTGGCCTCGAGCTCAATAAATTGCAGTAGTTCCAAACAGATAAAGTCAAATAATAATAATAATAATAATAATAATAACTTTCCGAAAGATTTATGGACCTCTATGTCTTTGCGACGGCAAATACCGCAGACGATGGAACGATGAGCTGTGTGGGCTTTACCGCGACATAGACATAGTCCAGCGAATTCAAATACAGTTTGTAGAAATAAAATTAAAAAAAAAAAAAAAAAAACAAGTTATATTAATCTACGACATTCATTATATTATTATATTTGGCGGCCGCCCTAGCCAAGTGTGTAGCGTGTGCGCGCTTCATTCGGTGGGTCCCAGCTCGGGGCAAGTAACATTCAAAAATTATAGAGCAGGTTATTTCTAATAGCGGTCGCCTTCGGCAGGCAATGGCAAACCTCCGAGTATATTTCTCCCGTGAAAAAACTTCTCACAAAAAACATTCGCCGTTTGGAGTTGGCGTAAAACTGTAGGACCCTCAGTTTATGTTACAACATCAAGACGCACGCCGCAAATTGTAGGAGAAGTACGGCCAAAATCGCTTAAGCGGTTATAGGGGCAATTAAGTAAAAAGTAAGTAAGTATTATATTTACTTGTGAAGTAATTCATTTTCGTTAAGGGTTTTATTTTGAATACTGTATCTGAGTAAAGTATAAGTATGTAAGTAAATTATATTAATCTACGACATGAATTATATTTACTTGGTGAAGTAATTCATTTTCATTATGGGTTTTATTTTGAAGACTGTGTCTGAGTAAAATTTAAGTATATAAATAAATTACATTAATCCACGACATGCATTATATTTACTTGGTGAAGAAATTCATTTTCAATATGGGTTTTATTTTGAAGACTGTATCCGAGTAAAGTATCAATTTTTAAATTAAATCATCTAATTAAATCTTTTGTTTGCATCGGTACATGCACCTAGTGTCAATTTGTTTATATACATATGTACATTGTTTTAAGTACATACATTGTTTTAAGGTTCTGAATAGAAAATTTTCTCAACACAATTCAGCGCGAAATATATGTATGTATGTATGTGAAAACACTGGGTGATTTGGAAAACTTTTAATTTTACTGACTTCAGATGTTTCGTTCACAGTGGCATACCATTAAATGTTCTGTTCACAATAGCATACTATAAAATAATTACATTCTTAATTATATTTAACCAAAATCAACTTGGGAAAATAAAATCAGCCTAAACATTTTCTTGACAAATAATTTGACCACATTTTAAATGCACTTAAAATTGGACCCATGCACCCAATGTACTTTCATATTATAAAAGCGCTGAAAAACGTACCTTTCATCAATTGTGAGAAGATATTAAACTTTTCATATTCATCGCTGCATTGCCCTTGCAACCGTATAGGAATGAACTGTACTTTAAGAAAAAACGTCAAAACTTCGGAAATAGTTGTAAAAATCAATTGCGCGTACACTTTTGTCACTGACTGTAAGTATATTTGGAAAGAAGCAACAACATTATTGTGTCTCCAGCTCCCTGAGAGCAATGTTCAACAAACAGATATCTGCGCGCAATGGGACCACATTTCTTACTCATTGCGTACCGCCTCTGAAGAGGTCATTGGCTTTCAGCGAGCCCGAAAAAACGGCTGGTACGATGAGGAATGGCGCACCGCCATGGAAAAGAAATATTCCACCTACATACATACATACATGGTCACGCTGCGATCGAGCGCAACGCGCACTGTGCGGGAGAGATATCGGGTGTTGAAGAAGGAAGCGAGGCGCACTTACGAAAAAAGAAGAGAGAGGCCGAGATGCGCAAGTGCGAAGAGCTTGAGATGCTAGCCGATAGGAAAACCCCCCGACAATTTTATTAGAAGTTACGGAGGCTTACAGAAGCTTTCAAGCCCGGGGCAATTTCCGGTAGGAGTGAAAACGGCGACCTGATAACCGATATCCAGAGTACACTCAAACTGTGGAGGGAGCACCTCTTCACACTATTTAGTAGTATGGCGCGGGAAACATCGCAAATGATGAACCCGAACCAATGAAGACGGAGTCGAAGTACCGCTAGCCGACCTGGACGAAACTCGAACGACAATAGCGCGGCTAAAAAGCAATAAGGCCGCTGGTGCTGACGGACTACCAGTAGAGCTATTCAAGTGAAGCGACGAGGGGCCATGCACCAACTTATTTGTAAAATAGGGTCGGATGAATGCATGCCTGCTGATTGGAGTTTATGTGTACTCTGCGCAATTCGCAAAAAAAGCGAAATTGCAATATGCGCCAACTAACGCGGGGTCAGTCGCCTTAGCGTAGCATATAAGGTTCTGTCAAGCCTATTGTGTGAACGACTGAAGCACACCGTGAACGAACTGATTGGGCCTTATCAGTGTGGTCTTAGACCTGGGAGATCTACCATCGACCAAATATTCACTGCCTTTTTCAAACTGAATAAAGAAGCGAAACGTATGGGTCTGGAGGTGAACGAGGGCAACACTAAGTACTGTTGTCAATTACAACTTCGAAAAAGTGGAGGATTGCGTTTATCTGAGAACCAGCATAAACACCTGCCATTATGTCAGCCTGGAAATTAAACGTAGAATCTCTCTTGATAACAAGTGCTACTTTGGGCTGAGTGGGCAATTGCGCAGTAAAACCCTCTATCGACGAATCAGAACCACACTTTATAAGTCTCTCATCATGCCCTTGGAGTGATCGAGAACGATGGCTGAGTGGTTGCGTGCTCGCCTAGCAACTCCGTGTGCTATGGTTCAAACCTTGGTAAAGCCTAGAAAGAAAGAAGTCTGATGAGGATATGTGGTGATCTCCGGAATAGCAGCTATCACTTCTACCACTTCGAAAATTCGTTGTTTTCTCATATTATACCCTAATAAAACCTGGCCTCGAGCTCAATAAATTGCAGTAGTTTCAAACAGATAAAGTCAAATAATAATAATAATAATAATAATAATAACTTTCCGAAAGATTTATGGACCTCTATGTCTTTGCGACGGCAAATACCGCAGACGATGGAACGATGAGCTGTGTGGGCTTTACCGCGACATAGACATAGTCCAGCGAATTCAAATACAGTTTGTAGAAATAAAATTAAAAAAAAAAAAAAAAAAAACAAGTTATATTAATCTACGACATTCATTATATTATTATATTTGGCGGCCGCCCTAGCCAAGTGTGTAGCGTGTGCGCGCTTCATTCGGTGGGTCCCAGCTCGGGGCAAGTAACATTCAAAAATTATAGAGCAGGTTATTTCTAATAGCGGTCGCCTTCGGCAGGCAATGGCAAACCTCCGAGTATATTTCTCCCGTGAAAAAACTTCTCACAAAAAACATTCGCCGTTTGGAGTTGGCGTAAAACTGTAGGACCCTCAGTTTATGTTACAACATCAAGACGCACGCTGCAAATTGTAGGAGAAGTACGGCCAAAATCGCTTAAGCGGTTATAGGGGCAATTAAGTAAAAAGTAAGTAAGTATTATATTTACTTGTGAAGTAATTCATTTTCGTTAAGGGTTTTATTTTGAATACTGTATCTGAGTAAAGTATAAGTATGTAAGTAAATTATATTAATCTACGACATGAATTATATTTACTTGGTGAAGTAATTCATTTTCATTATGGGTTTTATTTTGAAGACTGTGTCTGAGTAAAATTTAAGTATATAAATAAATTACATTAATCCACGACATGCATTATATTTACTTGGTGAAGAAATTCATTTTCAATATGGGTTTTATTTTGAAGACTGTATCCGAGTAAAGTATCAATTTTTAAATTAAATCATCTAATTAAATCTTTTGTTTGCATCGGTACATGCACCTAGTGTCAATTTGTTTATATACATATGTACATTGTTTTAAGTACATACATTGTTTTAAGGTTCTGAATAGAAAATTTTCTCAACACAATTCAGTGCGAAATATATGTATGTATGTATGTGAAAACACTGGGTGATTTGGAAAACTTTTAATTTTACTGACTTCAGATGTTTCGTTCACAGTGGCATACCATTAAATGTTCTGTTCACAATAGCATACTATCAAATAATTACATTCTTAATTATATTTAACCAAAATCAACTTGGGAAAATAAAATCAGCCTAAACATTTTCTTGACAAATAATTTGACCACATTTTAAATGCACTTAAAATTGGACCCATGCACCCAATGTACTTTCATATTATAAAAGCGCTGAAAAACGTACCTTTCATCAATTGTGAGAAGATATTAAACTTTTCATATTCATCGCTGCATTGCCCTTGCAACCGTATAGGAATGAACTGTACTTTAAGAAAAAAAGTCAGAACTTCGGAAATAGTTGTAAAAATCAATTGCGCGTACACTTTTGTCACTGACTGTAAGTATATTTGGAAAGAAGCAACAACATTATTGTGTCTAAAAAATTAAAAATCAATTTTAGTTTTTAATTGTTCGCATATAGTTTTGAGTTTATGTACATTCAACTTCTGAGTTTATGTTCGAAAACAGAATTTAGTTAATATTTTGGGGATGTGAAATTTGGATTATGGATGGGTATATTACTTTGAGATTTGTTTGTGAAACTGTTCTCCAAAACGTAAATAGTGGAAGTGCACAGATTTTTCTTTTTGACTATAGTTCTAATTTTATCAAATTAATACCTTTCTAGGGAGTTAATGACTTTTCGTAAAACTGTTTCATTCTATTTTGGTCAAATATATCTAGCGTCTGAACGTCCGTCTAAATAAAGGAAATGTCAAAAATCTACATGTATTATTTTTTGGTCTAATTTATTTAAATCGGCAATATTAATTTTAGAGGTCACGGCCGGTATAAGGAAAGTATTTTGGAAAAAGACAACTGTCAGGAGTGGTGGAAATTATATAAGGGGTGTTTTTTTTAAACGTGTAATTTTCAACGAGGCAATACTTTTTGCGGAGTTAGCATTTTTGACGGCTGCTACTTGATTTATACTCAGTTTGGTTTGCCATTTCATAATAAACAGACTTATTCCGAATCAACGTTTGCAAATCGTGCAAATTTATTACAAAAATAATGGTTTGGTTCGCGTGACGTATCACAAGAATTTTTTTCAGCTATGAAGCTCACTTTTGGGTTCGTTAATAAACATAATTGTCGCATTTGGAGTATTGCTAATCCACAAGAGTTCTTGAGCCTTTCGGCTGGAATTTATTCGAGCCAGCCGTGGTGGTCACTTGCCCAAAAGCATTTTTAAAACCTAATGGCAAACCCTTATCTTTATAATAAAGCTAAATCCATGGCCCTTACATTAAAATATATGCGTTTTTTTCCTTCTTAGAAACGACATGTCGAAAAATCACCTTTTATTTCGGAGTTTACCGCATCTCCTCATATTTCCTTCATACCACTACCACGTAGCCAATGAACCCCAGTATCTTATTATCTATCAAATATATATTGCGAGTATCTAATAAAGGTGGGCTCAACGCAAACTTCTCTTGCAAATGCGGCAAAATTTTACGATAATGTCGCTCTTAATGCTATATTGGTTGCAGAGAAAGAATTAGAAGACAAAATTAAGCGACAAGCGGAACAGCTGCATTCACGGTTGCTTGCTCCGAGGAATGAGAGTGTTCATCCCGAAGGGTCTTTGCAAGAGGATATTGGCAAAATTACACACGGAACATTTCGGCATAACCAAATTAAAATGTTAGTTCACGGTGGCACCAACTCGACGGCATGCCAATCAAATCGCCCCAAATAGAGTGTTTGAAGTAGTTCAAGCAGATTGTGCTGGCCCGTTCTCCGAAAATAAATTGTTGTACTGGTGAACGCGCTCGGCAAGTGTCCTGAAGTTCACATCGTCAGTAACATAACGTCTGAGACAACGATAAAGCTATGGAAGAAATATTTTCGGGATTCGGGTTACCAAGAGTGTTCGTCGGCGAATACGGCACACAGTTCACGTCAAGAGAGTCTAAGGAGCTTTTAAAAGGTACTGGCACTATTCATAAGCGCCATTTCATCCAGGGACAAGCAGCAGGCAGAGCGGTTCGTACAAATGTTGAAAAACAAGTACGAGTTGCACCATACACTGTCTACAGTCTTAATGGCTACAAAATCCAATCGCCCGTTATTGGGCTACTCCAAGTCTATGGTCTATGCCAACAAGCCAGCGACGATTGATGAACTTCGTACGAATATCAAACGTGAAATTGCAGTAATATCGGCCGATTTATGCTTGAAAACCGTCGAAAATTGTGTTCAGCGTCTGGACTTCTGCAAGCGTGCCCTAGGTGCCCATGCAAAAGAAATCGAGTACCATACATAATGACATCGAATGTACTTTCACAGGGATAAAGAATTTAAATTCATATCCCAAACCGTTTTTGTTTTATTTAAAAAAATTATTAACGATTTTATTTCAATCTTAATAAGAAATTAAAATCTCAACGGATTATAATTTATAATCTCAAGATGTACATATGTACGTATAGGATTTTGATTGTTGAATATTTATCACTCCCTTAATGAGGTTCAAAATCCACAAGAATTTCTTTATTCATGTAATTTTGTCTATGATTCTTTGATTCACTGAAGGAGACCTACATAAGGGACCTCAGGTATTGAAATACCTCGGCATAACTATTAGATAATTGAGTTGTTTTTTATGTTAGAGGGATCAGATTTGGAAAAGGTGTGATGGCTAGTGATGTAGCAGTTAATGAGGATGGATTTAAAACAGATACCAGAGAAGATGTGTATATTAGAGGTAGTGGCTATTTGCTTGTCTTGTTTTGTTGTGATATTTGGGCTATGGTTCTGGGACTAACTAACGCACTCAGTAGGAGGGTCTCGCGTGATATTTGCCGGAGTCTAATAGATGACTTACGGCCTCATGATCAACAAAAGACGTCATTGCCTTTGACTATTAGCGCCCTGGCAACTTTAAATTTCTTTGGTCACGGTTCCTACCAAAAATGTTTCGGTAATAACTGCAACTTGCCAATGAGTCAGTCGTCACTCTCGAGAAGTATGCGGGCCGTGGCCAAACTTATAGTAAAAGTTAAAGGAGAAGAAATAAAATTTCCTAGTTCCACTGAGGAAGAAAATATAGTCAGAACCGGGTATGTACATACATGTGTATTAAAACAATTGGATTCATCTTTCAACAATTAATAATAATGAATACTTACGTTGTTGAAGAATCCATTTCGCACTAAACAGCTGATTTCTGTTTACATTATTTTGTTCACCACAGTATGGTGAAAAGCGATTCGCACTGAAGCTTTAAGTTTTATCAATATTTGCACAGAATAACAAAAAGCTTTTGGCTTGATAAAAATCTTGATAAATAAACAATATTTTGATAATTTGTCAAGTGCACAGAATCGGTATGTTAGTTTGTTCATCCCCGACGAAAATTTTGAAAAATGGTCGAAAATGTTAACGGTTTAATTCCATTCTTATGCCGAGATGAATTTATAAAACTACTGTAAACAACACAAATTTTCTCTTAGTTCGGTCGCTGGATTATTAAATATAACTCGCAAAGATTTTCAACTTACTTTAAACTTCACTCTCTAACTGATTACATTTTAACTTAACTCGGTAACTCCCTGTTCATAACTGATTGATTCATGCAATGTTGCAGCGCTCATGTATTAAAATTTTTTTTTAGCTTCTAGAATATTCTGGCTGCTTTAATTTGACATCAAGAAGCTTCTATCCTCTCTAGTGTGCCTCGCCATTGGGGAAATTCTAGAAGCGTCGCACTTCTTTTCGTTGGAATCGTAATTCACAATATGTTCTAAGTTCCAATGGAAATGTCAAATGGCGCCCGATGGTTCAACAAGAGCCCAAGGCCAGAAATGTAAATAGAAATCTTCATAAAACACAGTTTAATTGATGTCAGATTTTACCCAGTTACAGCTTTGGTATTTGATGTGCTATTTTAATAACCCTTTAAATAATTGTGTAGTTTTATTTTTCATTAGATTACTGCGTAACTAAAATATATGTCTGGTTTGTATTTGTAGTATTACGAGATGCCCACGAAAGTGAAGAAATTAACAACAGAGGAAGCAATAACCACGGCCAAGAAGAAGATATAAATTCTGGCCGACATGATGAGGTGATTCAGGACGATGAAAGCGATAATGATTTTCCATTTAATGACCCAGAAACAGAGTCTGATTCTGATGACAATCAAAGCAATCAAGATGCACAAAGGAGTGTACAAACTGGTGCCACAGTTGGTTCTGAAACAGGTGATTTTTTGAAAAATATACACCAGCTGATATACACCAAATGATTGCGTACAAAACACGCAAGAACTTTATTTGGCTTGTTGCCAATGCCGAAGGGTCGCCACTTTATACGGCTTTTCAACGACGCCAAAATTAGTCAAATAAACGGTCTTGCTTTCGGCGAATCCAGGGTCTTATGACTTCGCTAATAATTCAAATAAAGTTCTTGCGTGTTTCGTGCGCAAGTACGTGGAACACTTCTTTGTCGAAGTCAACACATGTTTGCAGACTTAAAATTATCCTTACGTACGATGGTGGACTTTTTTTGCACTGCTTTGCGCGGGTGATAATTCATCAATTTCTTTTAATGTAAGTAGACTTAATGTCAGAAAAGCAGCAGCGCATGCCGACATCTGATATATCTGATGTAGCCAAAAAAAAAAAAGAACTTTTTGAAAAGTTGGTTTCTCTTTATTTAATTTTAATTAATTACTGTAAGACTAATATTCATTCTACAAAAAAGGCATATAATTTAACCTTGTTTAAATTTTAACAAATTCTACAGGTTATAATCGATGTTTCAAACTACTTTACAATAGTTTTTTAGAAAGTTTTCCCGCTACTCGGCTCCTTCAATTTTATTGCAAGTTTGATGTAGCTTAAAATTCTTCTTGTTTTTCCATAACTGTGTTTTTTCTGCTGTAGGTGTTGCGGCCTTTTTGCTTATCAAAAATGAATAGAATAACATATGTAAATACACAACACCAACACCGCCAGCAAACAAAATCAAATATCACTGCGAGTGTTGAACCACTTCTCGGATTAAAAACATATACACTTTGTTGAATATTTTTAAAATTTACACAAAATTTGATTTGATTTTGCTGTAGTTTTAAGGAAAATAAGTTTAAGTTATTTCAGTTTGGCTATATTTGCCTATGGAAATTTGAGAAAACCATTTATCTTAAGTTGTCCATTTTTTCGGATCATACCTGAAATAAAAATGTGAAGATGAAATGTTTTAAAAATAAAATATTCAAAGCTGCAGTTGAGTAGGTGGGTCGTCTTGGTAAAAATGAAATCAATCATTTTATTTTGACAGCTGCTAACAGATTTTAGAAATTTTGATTGAAGAAAAGCTGGATACATAGAAAATATAAAAAAGCTGGATACATAAATTTTATCTAAGACAATTACATTGACGAAAAACCCAGCACCGTCAGTAAAATCGCTTCAAACCCTGCCCTGCGAATCTCCTGTAGGTTACCGACCACTGGAGCATTTTCCAGGCTGAGGTGTCAGCTATTACAGAAGCGGTGGAGAAGCTTGGGACCGGAAGTATAGGAAGAGATATCTTCATGTTTTGTGATATCCAGGCTGCAAGACTCTGAGTTCTTTCACGTTTAACTCAAACATCGCGCTGGTCTGGGAAACTGCATAGAAAATATTTCTAACGCGGTGGGAGCTCTAACGTGGCACTGTCTAACAGGCTGAAAAGCAAGGCGTACCTTTCCAAAGATGCTGCTGGAGCTGTAAGAACTATAAAGAGGAGGAAACGGTCTTACATCTACTTTGTAAGTGCCCTGCACTGTGCAAAAGCAGGCTGTGGTATCTGGGATCACCGTTACTGGATAACCTTAGTGAGGTTTCAAACACCGAGATTAATTGGCAGATGAGATTCATCAGCGACGCAAAATGGTTTAGCAAGTTGTAATCCTTCGGTGGATGGTGTACATGTTTGTGGTAACACAATGGGCCTTATATTTATGACCTAAGTGTACCGCCGCTCCTACCTACCTACCTCCCTACATTCTGAAATTGAACTGGTTATACTCTGCATACCCGAACAAATTGTAAAAATTCTACAATCTTGAAAATGTTACCAAAAATTGTGGAAATTATCAACATATTTTGTGAATTTTGTAAACAAATTTGAAAATTTCATTTATATAGCTTATGTTGTAGAAAGAGCTATACTTAAAAAATATTGCTATAAATAAGTTAATAAGTGACACGCTGTATTATAATGAATTTTGCCCAATACTATGTTGCTTGCTTTTCTTCCTCTTAATTGGCTCTATAACCGCCTAAGCGATTTTGGCCGACTTCAAATGGCGCGCCAATCGCTCCTCTATTTTGGTTACTAGTGTCAGCCAGAGACGCCAAGTGAAGGGCTTTACTACGCAGTTGCTTACTCAGCCCAGAGTTCCGGTTGTTGGCAAGAATGAAACTTGGTTGGATTTCGAGGCTGACTTTATTGAGCTTAACTGATGACAGAAGGTAATTGTTTGATGCTAATTAGTCTAAATTTTTGACGACAAAATGTGACACGAAATGCCAACATGTTGACAAATGTTGTCTATTTTCCTTCAGCTGAGAGAGATTGAGTACGGTTTTTAATATATTTAAATTTTATTGTGATAATAATTTTTTTTTTAATTTTGTGATCATGAAATAAAGTTCTAGAGGAAGTAAAAATCAAGGAACAGTTGAGTGAAATGCTGATATTTCAAATTGTATCATCCAGTTGGGTTTTGGGAGAATACATTTTTCGATTGTTGTCGATGAAGTTTAGAGCCAACTCTGATTTGTTGCTTTATTTATGATAAAATACCTCATTTCATCTTAATTTATTGGCAGATATAATTTGCTCATAAATTAAGAATGAGCCATAATTTACGACAGTGTGCCCTTACCGGTTTCTAGACATCTTGAGGTCATTTTCCAAAATTTGTTCTTCCAGGATTACGGAATAGAAAAGGGGGTCAGGATATACTGTCGATGCAAAGGGTATCCATCAGTTATCGGACGAGGATGTTTTGCCTTACACCTTCCAGTTAAGGACAGTTAAACCATCTGCTATTAGTATTAGCACCTCCGCCCATCTCGAAAAACTTTCCGAACTTGCAAAAAATGAAAGTCCTTCTCACAACAAGCTTAGATGCTTACCGATCTCGACCTTCAAATCGTTAAATTTGCAGTACTGTAATTTGGACAGATACCCTTTTCGATCCCTCTGCGAAGTCAGCCTTAGTTTAAGGGCATCCGGTCAGGACTTTCAAAGAGGTATGGTATTTACATCCGATCATACTGAATCCTCTATAGGATATGCATAAACTCTCGATGGGAATCTGGCAGATTGCCGACAACGAGTACATACTTTTGCAGTTATTGCCCAAAAACTATGTAAAAACCAAAAAACCAAACCTTCTATGGGTATTGCTTTAAAGGTACATTCAGCCTATTTACGCTGATATGTAAATTGGAATAGTACTTTTTAAGTCACTGGCGTATAATCTCTTTTTAGGGAATACACTTCGTAAAAAAATAATTAAAAATGTTTTATTGACAAGGAATTTCATTACAAAAGTGTAGTGCGTAAAAGTGCCTATATTGGTCAGAAAATGTAAAAGTTATTAGAAATTGAATAGAAGATCCCAAATATCAAGTTTTGCTATATTCACTTTTTCAGTTAAAAACCCTCTAAAAATTTTTCAATTCCATAAACAGGCATTGATCTTGTGTGGCATACAGACCAGACAGAGACTTTTGGCACGTCCCGCATCGTATGGACGAGCTCCCGTGTGGGAATTTGTTATGTAAAATAACTCACAGAATTTGAATACGAAGTCAAAGTAAGAAATCTCAAATATTTTTTGAGGTTTTGCGAAATCATCTTTTTTTTCGATAAAAAAAAAACACATTTTTCGCGCCTTGCCTTCTTGCGACTTTGATGCTAGCTCTCACTCTGACATCTTTTACGCTTTCCTATAAGAATACATATCCGGAGGTTTAATGGTGGCGCTACACTGCTTAAAGCAGCCACTCTGATATCAACCGTAGCACTTGTTTTCGAATTGCAAGCGCGTATTCAAATGGTTTTAAATCGAGCTTTCGATATTGCTGTTCAGTATCGATATGCTGCACGCAGCAATACCATGAACTAAATTTACTATGTATTTATGGCCCCTATTATGCTTCACAACTTTGAAGATAGTTGAGTTGTAAGTTGTAAATTGGTATTATGGAACACAACTCAACTCAACTCTGAAAACATAGTTGTATCAGTTGCAAAAAGTTGGCAACGGCATGTACATATGTATATGTGCGTATTATGAAAGACAACTGAACATAGTTGTGTATGTATTACTTGTCAAACTGAATTTTTGAGTTGAGTTCGTTAGTTTGCTTTAAATTAATATACATAATACAAATTAAAAATGGAAAGAACTGGGTAAGGAAAAAGAAAAATAATATATATGTTAAAAGCGAAGGGAAACAGCTCTCTGGTTGAGAAACAAGTATAAAAGTATTATACATCTTTCTAAAATTAAGGTGACAAATAAAAAACAAATAGAGACGTTAATTGGTTGGATGGAGAAGAATCCAGACATTGCTAGAGGCAAGCATAATTTTCGAGCTTCCAAGCAAATCATCCAAGACAAGTGGGAAAATATATCAGAGGATTTAAATAGTTTTGGACCTCCAACAAGGACATCGGTATACAAGGAGTACGATATATTATTTAATAATTGCAGAATATTTACTTAATAATGTCAAATTTCAGGTTTGGATTCACTTCAAAGCAAATCTTAAAAGAAAGATGTCTAACAACAAAAAAAAACTTTTCTGCAACTGGCGGAGGCCCTTCAACGGAAATTAGTTTGAGTCCATTGGAATAGACTGTAGCCAGTATTACACTGTTGCAAGAATCCGTCAATTCTCCTCGAAACAAGTCTCGACAACTCGTCTGTTGAAAATGTGGAGAATGTCGTGAACAAACAAAAGATCAGACTGAGATTTTAAAAGTTTTAAAAAACATTGAACAAATTCGTATAAAAGTTATGAAATAAGTAAGAAAATTTTAAGAGTTAAAAAAGAAGAAAATGGTAAGGTTAGAAAAACGACGTGCCGAAGAGCTGCATATCATATAAATGGAGCTAATGAAACAAAAGCTTGAAAGACATCAGAAAAAGTGAAAAGTCTGCATTCTTAGTGTTTTTATTTTTGTTTTTTTATTACATGAATTTCCTGAAAACAGTTGTGAACGGCAATACCAATAAATAGTTGAGTTGTCTACAAGTTGAGTTGTCTCAGACACAACTCAACTCAGTTGTGAATCATAATAGAAGCCTATGTCTATTTTTTTTTTTTTTTTTGTTAACTAAATCGAATTTAACTAAGGGCATATATCGCACACTAAATCAAAAACCATCCCAACTCAAATTTTTTCCAAATGGAGTTTTCCCATAAACTAGTTCACATAGCACATCTTTAAAGATAGCAAAAAATTCTCTTCTCTCACAGTCTTCCTTAACTGTAAAAATACCGTTATGCCTGTTTTCATTAGGTGCATCGCTTGAGCAGCGTCAACTATAGAGTACAGAGTATTTTTTTTTACGTAAAGAGTGTTATATCGAGTTGTGATGCTATTAATTAAAAAGTTTTCAATTTTGCCGTGTGACATTTACAGCTGTGGTTATTTAATAGGAAAAAGTGAGTATTTTGGCACAATTTGGCATAATACTCAGCTGTAAAACAAAAATTTGCAAAAAAAAAAGTCACAACTCTAAATTACCTAAAATTAAAAATTGCGGCACAAAACTAAAAACCCTTTACCTAAATCATGTTCTAAGAATGTTTTCTTTACTGTGGAATTGAATTTGCTTATAAAATTACAACCATATTTGCAAGAACACTTTTTTGCCTCTGCTGAACACGGGGTCTTTTACATCTTTGATCAAAGGATAAATGTAAAAGATTGTCTACATTTTAAATATATTTAAATATTATTGTGATAATATCTCTTTTTGATATTTACGATCACCAAAGAAAGCTTCAAAAGACGCAGTAAAAATAAAGGAGCAGTTGAGTGAAATGCTAATTTTTCGAAATGCATCGTCCAGTTTGGTTATAGCAGAACACATTTTGCGATTATTATCGGCCAAATTTAAAGCCGACACTGATTTGTTCGCCAGTCGGTCCTCTGCTTTGCTAACTGGCGGCACCTAGAGATACCAAGCGACGCCCTCCCTACCTGCTCTTTCCAATGTAGAGGAGGCCTTCCTCTTCCTCTGCCCCCAGCAGCGGGTACAGCGTTGAATATTGAATAAAGGCTGAAGCGTTTTCCTCCATACGTACAATATGACCTAGACAACGAGCCGCTGAATCTTAATTCCCTGAACTATGTCTATAACGCGGTAAAGTTCATACAGCTCATCGTTCCGTCGTCTGTGGTATTCGCACAGACGTAAAGGTCCAAAAATCTTTCGGAAAATCTTCCTATCGAAGACTCCAAGACCATCTCATCTGATGTTGACGGCGTCCATGCTTCTGCGCTATACAATAGCACGGACATGATGAAGGACTTATAGAGCGTTGTTTTCGTTTGTCGAGAGGGGGCTTTACTGCTCATTTCTTCTTTGTTTTTCCCTCGTCCTTCGCCAGACCCATTCTCTTCGCTTCTTTATCCAACTGGGAAAAGGCAGAACTGACGGCGTGATTGTTGAGGCCAATGGTGTTGTAGTCGCACACTCTTATAAAAGATGGTGCCTGACAGGGTTCATTCTGCAGCTGGAACTGCATTTTACAACATAATGTTAAAGAAGTCACACGACAAGGAGTCACCCTGTCTGAAACCTCGTTTTATATAAAACGGCTCGGAATGGGCCTTCCTTAGTGTTAACTGCTACCCCACCGTCCCTGAGTGCCTTTTAGTTGTTGGAGGGTGTGAAGTACGGCGTTTGCCACCACTTCAGTGATGGCTAGTTTTGGCTGCCTCTTGGACCAAAGGTAAATCAGGAGCAAAACTACGATGACAGTAACTACTACTTCCAGCGAGCTGATTGATACCAAATGTTTTGTCGCAATTTCTTGTTGTTGTGATGTGATGTGCCAAAAAAGAAAGCTCTTCGACGGAAAGCTGCCATCGCACCCGCTCACTAAGGACACTTGGAAAGAAGTCAGGATTCGCGTAAAGAAGCTGCGACCGGGCGCTGTATGGGAACGCTACCGAGAGTTGAGAAAGGGAGAGAGACGTATTATTCGCACAAAGAGGACAGAGACAGAAATATGTGAGTAGGAAGAGCTTGAGATGCCAGCCGGAGGGATAAGTGCCAGAAAATTTTACCGAAAGCTGCGGCGACTTACGGAACGTTTTAAGATCGGGATGAATTCCCGTAAGAACAAGAACGGCGACCTGGTGACTGATGTCCAAAGCACACTAGATTGTGGAGGGAACATTTCTCCACTTTGCTTAGTGGTGATGGCGAAAGCGCCGCCGCAGAAGATGAAGATTTCGAACCCCAAAATCGCAGATGGCATTGGCATGCCGTCACCGAATAGCAATAACGCGGCTACGAAACAACAAAGCCGCTTGAGCTGATGGGTGACCAGCTGAGTTATTAACCTTTAACTGATGAGGTGAAATTTTTGAGCGTATATGTAGAGGTGGTAGTAAATTTTACACCATTTTCTACCTATTAATTAAAAGTACGTTTTCATGTTATAATGATTTTGTATTCAAATAAAGACATCTAAAATAATTCCAATTACAGTATTTGGAAAAAAATAAAAGTTTTTGTAAATTTGCGAAAAATAGGTAGTTTATTTCAATAGCCTTTTTATACAAACATAAAATAGAGGTATCCTTAACCTGTACTTAAAAAATTAAAAAAAAAACTTAACCGTAAATTAAATGGCATTTCTTCACAGCCTAATACATATAAATTATTATAAAGAAGGAGCATTCTTGAGTATCTTATATTTTAGAAAATAACAATCATTCATTTGGGTAAATTTAAATATTACTCATCATATTCATTATTCACACAGTTAATACACAAGCGTTTGCTACAACCCATACACATTGGTTTTTGACATTCTAAGCAAGTATGAGTTGTTTTTCTCTTTAATTTATTAGGACAAATGTAACATAACTTGCTTGATTTGGACCTATCTAGTGCTTCGTTAACAGGGTCTGGAAGAAAATTCTTACCTAATATCATGTGAATAATGTCCCGTAAAGAACGAGTTAATCTTTTATAGTGTTCTCTTCTTTGTAAATGTGGTACAACTAAATTTCTAGCTAGCATTTTTAAAAAGTTGGCTCTCGAGATTTCATTGTAGTTACTTCCAGATTGATTCAAAATATATGCATTAACTGCACTTATATCAACCAATCTGTAAAATATAGCTAAAGGCCAACGTCGTGTACGGCGACTACATAAGTAAATTGAACACTTTTTGTCGAGTTCATCGACTCCTCCTTCGGTGTAGTTATAATCAGCAATCATTTCTGGTTTATTTGATATTGTATCATTTGCTTTATAATGATGCATCGAAGAAATTAAAATAACTGAACGATTTTTCCTGGGCACATAAGATAAAAGCGTAATATCTTTTGTAAACCGATAAATACAACTTTCAATTGGCCTATTTTTATTTGGTAAAAATTCTATAGGAATTTCCTTTTTATTTTTCCTGAGAGTACCTAAATATGTAAGTTGACGCTCTTTTAGTACTTCCACTAACTGAATTGATGAGAACCAATTATCTGCAGTAATGTTTCTGTTACTCCCTTTTATAATACTGCATAATCTCAATACAGATTGTGTTGGCACTGCAAGTTTTTTTTCTACATTTGTAAGGTTAATTCCGTCTGAGCCCTTTCCACAATAAATATAGGCATTTAAAAGATAGTGTGTTCTCGCATCTGTTATAGCCATTATTTTTATACCGTATTTCGCTGGTTTCGGTGGCATATAAACTTTAAATTTACATCTGCCCCGAAATGGTACTAACATTTCGTCAATACAAGCGTGAGTGCCTATGGAGTAACTCTTTTTACAATTCTCAATTATTTTATTAAGAAGTTCTGAAATTGCTGCTACGGGGTCGTTTGACAGTCTTTCTTTCCGATCGGAGGAATCGTCAAACCGCAAGCACGATAGTATGTTCAGAAATCGAAATCGATACATGGTAGCTCTAAATATGTCTCTGCCGGTTCAATCAGTTGCAAACAAAAAATCTGCAGATTCGCGATTAGATTTAAAACCTGAATAATATAGTAATAGGCCCAAAAATGCTCGTAATTCAATTTTATCTAAAGGTTTTGCTTCAAGTTTATTTGTAGACTCAAATTTTGTTGCTAATTTCCTGTTGGTGTGTTCAATAATCATATCCTCAACATCTTCATCAAAAAACCGTGACCAATATTGAAACTTCATCATTTCCGGCTCATCTTGATTTTGTGTAGAACTCACTGAGGTTGGTAATCGTATAATATTATGCAAGGGAGTTCTACTAAATCTTTGTGGTTGTTGTGCTGACCATTTAAAACGATTTCTTCAGTAGTAATACGTACTTTTAGAAACAATGTTATTATTAAATTCAATCTCATTTGCTTCAATGTCTTCAACATTTTGCTCTTCTAATACGTTAATTTTTTCTCCGTTATCCACTTCGAATGTTTCTGAGTTACTGTCTCTGCGAAATTCAGTGCACAAATTTAGATCGACGATTTCGTCATCGAAGTCGCTTGTACCATCATAAATTTCGTCATCGTAAAACTCATCATCTCCTTCCAATATTCCGGTAATATCTTCATGCTCAAATTTTTTGAATGTGCCATTTTTCACTTTTATTGAAAGTAATTGTAAATAATATAAATAATATTAACTTCCAAAAAATATTCCAAAATGTTAAAAGTTATTTTCTGAAACCCTCTTTGTAAACATTTTTCCACTTAAAATTACGCTAACGTAGAGGTGTAGTATTTTTTTTCCTATGAAATACTTACGTTAACCCAGACGTGGGAGTAAAATATTTTCTATGCAAAATTTCCACTAATAATGACGTGGGGTAAATTTTACACCAACGCTCTAATTTATGCGCATTGCCAATCCCCGCCACTAGTGAAACTATACTGATAATAAAATTGCAATAAAATAAGAGGGTACTGAGAATATACACTCATGAGAGTGAAAAAGAGACACGTTATGAGAAGAAACAAATAGAGAGTGTAAAATTTACTACCACGTCATCAGTTAAAGGTTAAATCATGGCGGCGAAGAGCTGGTACGGTGCATTGATCAACCATCAATGAACTGATTGGACCTTATCAATGTGGCTTTAGACCTGGTAAATCTATCATCACCCAGATGTTTACGTTACGCCAAATATTGTAAAAGACCCGAGAGATGAGAATCGACACACCATATATTTGTCAACTTTGAATCAGTTTTCGACAGAACGAGAAGAGTAGCCTATATGCCGTGATGTCTGAATTTGGTATTCCTGCAAAACTAATACGTCTATGTAAAATGAGCAGTACAACTAGCTCGGTCAGAATTGGGAAGGACCTCTCTGAGCCGTTTGATACCAAACCAGGTCCCAGACACGGTGGCTCCCTTTCGTGTGGCTTCTTCAAGCTTCAGACTTAAATTGGTCAGGTACCATTTTTTATAAGAGTGTACAACTACATCCCGATCATTCGAATCAACAACCGCGCCGTTACTTCTCCTTTTTCCAAGCTGCATAAAGAAGCGTCTCCCGCGTCACTGTTACAGTTTTGACAAAGTTGAGCATTTTGCTTATCCTGGAATCAACATTACACCAATAACAACGTCAGCCTCGAAATTCAACGAAGTATTTCTCTTGCCAAAAAGTGCTACTTTAGACAGAGTAGGCAATTGGGCAGTAAAACCCTCTCTCGATGAACGAAGCCGACGCTATAAGTTTGTCATCATGCCCGTGCTATTGTATGGCGCAGAAGCATTGACAAAGTGTTCGGCATATAGCAATCTTAACAGGATAAATTATGTTGTGTTTTTTTACTGAATGTAAGGTCCACCACTACCGCCCTATTTCTTGCTGTAGCCAACCCAAATTAAAAGCCTGTATCCACCACTGTTTCTCCCGTTAATTTCAATTAATCATTTATTGTCCCTGCCAGATTATTTATTCTCGCCTGAATATGGGTATTTATTGTAATCTGGCGTTCATTAACCTCTATCAGTTCACGTTCTTTAGTTAAAATCGTCAAATTCTGGTATTGCGGCGATGTATGCATTTAAGTGCGGTACTTTGGGTATTAAAGCTTTACTGAATGATGGGTCTTAAGAGTCTATAGCAAACCAAAGATTTTAATAGTATCTGCATGGAGCAATGGACTTGGTCTTCGTTAACAAAATGAGATTTACTTGAGGTTAGCGCATAATTATAAAAAGATGCCAGTGTGAATTATGTAGTTCCAGGAGATTTTGGGATTTGATTTATTGTTCTGCTCCATGCTTCCAATGTAGTTATTATTTATATGTATATGTATTTATTTAAGTAGTTGAATTCCTTTGAAGATCGTTCATAAGTAATAATTCATTTAAGGTAAACGTATTGCAAAATGCATAAGCCAAATATACCCGGCCATCAGATGGAACTGAAGTAAAATAGTAGAAATCAAGCTTTACAGCTATGTTTATCCTTAGGAAATATTGGATTCAAACATTCATCAGCTTGTAGCTTAATTTATCATTTACAAATATGAGACCCAAGTTTACATTCAGAGAATTCACGGAATTATTCACTCGACGTAAATTTAGACTTAAAATATTATCAATAAGATATAATTCATCATTTGCAGAAACATTAGTAGGTACATATATTATCAATAAAATATAATTCATCATTTGCAGAAACATTAGTAGGTGTGAAACTAGAAGGAGAAATACTAGCAAAACAATTTATTTTGCATAAGTCGAAATCACCTAGCATGCATAAATGATTATCATTTAAGTTGTTTAACACCAAAGATGCCACGTTGTCAGCAGGAGAAGAGAGTCACCATTGTTGTGTGGAAACAGGAATGGCTTGGCGAAATGCATTAAACATGGGAAGGGAATGCACAAGATCAGTCTTTGTTCGCATTCCGGATAAGTTATGAAAATACACCTTAAAACAGCCTGTAGGAAGACCTGAAAACTTTATTATATTGGAGGATCCACAATACCTTTTGAAAAAAACTGAAAACGCTTTACGGTTACATTTGTGGGTCATATTTCTGAACTGAATATTTTTCATACGAAGGCTACGGAACTTCCAACGTAGAGTTGACCCTCTTAATGTCCTTTAATGAAACATTATTTTTAAGCACTTTAAAACAGGATAGCATAGTTTAATTTAACCATGTTTGCCTAGATACGTAATGTTTAATATCAGCTTTAGAGAAATTTGTACATACTGCGATTAGCACAAATTATTTGTTTCTCAATAGCTGCACTAATGTTAAAACGTAGGTTATTAACCTCAGCAAGGAGTAAGGAAATAGTAGCATCCTTTTCGAGCAGATTCTGCTGCATAGAAAGAAGATCTTAGTGCATGTTCTCATTATATAAATTATGCCCGCGGGCATTCTCAGATCGAAGGGAGACAATTAAATTGTGCAAGGATCCCAAAGTAACTTGTGATTTATTGAAATTATCATAGAAGTATCGCGTTGCTTAAAAGAGCTAGTAGACTTTGGATTCGCAAAGTTTGAAGAGTTGGATTTTGTGATATTGGGATTAGTATTAGTAGATTTGACGTTCGCAACATCTGGAAGAGTAAAAAGGCACTAGTCTGATCTCATAAAAAATTTCAAGTCATCTGGTTGGATACCAACACATTCATACGTAACGAATGAAAAAGTTTGCCTTCACGCACTGCACTTTTAGTTGAGGTCTATCAACCTTTTGGCCACACGAGCAAGACATTATGCCGATTAAATATAGATTTACACAAGAATCACAATCGCATTAATTTATATTAGCTTTGTATTTTCAACATTGCAACCAAACAAATGTATAACACAGTAATATCTAACTAGGATTTTAGTAAAACACCTCCGCACAGCGAGAGGCATCAACGTATTCTGTCGATCAATGTAATACTTCGATTTTGGCAGGTCTATTAAATGCAGGATCGGCTAACACGAGGTTTTTAGGAATTTTCCGTTCCTCGGTATTGATATCTTTTCAAGGCTTTGAGCCAACGGTGCTGTTTATAGCCAACCACAATAAGTTAAAAAAAAGCTTCATTACAGTGTCTTTGGTCAATAACCTCAAACATTCAAAGCCATATGAAAGCAAATATTCATTAAAGAAAGCAACTAGTCAAAAAATCGAAAATGAACGTTTAGTTAGTTGACTAGTTTTTTTATGATCGGTTAGTCGAAAAAGTCGACAGGAAACGATTATGTGAAGTCGACCGGTTAGTCGTTAAGTCGATTAATAAGATGAACAAAAACATTGAAACGTTTAATTTTACAACCGCTTAATGTCTACCTCCAAACGTTCATTCCAATTAAATGCCACATTCTCAACGAAAGCCAGCACAATATTCATGTGGTAAATTGAACCACTGTATGTGTAAATGTTTTCCCGAAACAAGCCTTTAGGACTTCAGCCATTTTGTTTTTAGTATTCACCATATAATATCATGATATACACAATACACCTTCTGAAATATGTAAAATTACGATTATATTATATAATTTTAACTCAAATAGTTTATCTTCGGTCATTCTTTTAAAGAAATTTTCAATATACATACACGACTTTAAGAAGATAGATCGAAGATAACTAAACCCACGATGCCCCGGTACGCTTTAAATTTTCAGAGTAATTCTTGCTGTTGTCTTTCAACCTACATAAATGGTAAATTTTTGTAGTCGCATATACATATACACTTGCGGTCAATAAAAACGCACTACCACTTTAGTAGACTATCCTCAGCTATATAACTGTAAATTTGAAATAATTTCTACTAGATCTAGTAAGCGCTGAAAAAGAAAATATTTTTTATGAAATTGGGTTGCACACTATTCAGTTATAGTCGTGTTTTGGTTGTGGATTTGAAAAGTTGTGCAAAATGCTAAATAATTGGAAGTAATTAACGCGTGATCAAAAAATTCGAATATTGGCATTAGATGAAGAAAAGTTGTCTTCTCGGCAAATAGCAGCTAGAATTGGTTGTAGCCATTCAACTATTGTTCTTCTTTGTCAAAAAAAAAAAAAAAAAAAATAAAAAAATAAAAAAATAAAAATAAAAAAAAACAGAGAATAGTGATGTATTGGAGTGTAAAAAGGGATTAGGTCGTCCTCGAAAGTCAACTGAGAGAACAGACAACATACTGCGGCGGATAAGTTTAAGCGACCGCTTTGAAAGTGCACTTTCTATAAGGGCGGAGATGCAAAATTTTCACCAAGTGGATTTAAGTGTCGAAACCATACGCCAACGGCCTGGAGATATGGGTTTATATGGAAGACGCGGTGCCAAAAAGCCACTATTAACACAAAAGATGAAGAGCGCACGAATTTCTTGGGCTAAAAAGTACCAAGGTTGGGATCAAAATGACTGGTAGCAGATTATGTGGCCTGACGAAAGCAAATTTAATTTGCTAAGCTCACAAAATTTGCTTTACGTGCGCCGTTAAGGTGGTGAGAGGTTCAAGGTATTCAGCGAGATCCATCAGACCACCACGCCATAAACCATTATAGGCCTAATTATAGTTTCATAAAGCCAGTAGTTTACCTTGAGAGAGAGGCCCCATCTCTTCCCAATAGCACCCCGGGAACAGTACACCGCAACCTAAGCATTTTTCACTCTTTCCTCAATATTTGGCCCCCAGGAGAGCTTCCTGTCCAGAATCAGACCTAGATACTTGATCCGATCAGAATGCACCAGCGGGACGCCACTGTCCAGCTTTCCCTTTCAAGCTCCTCCAGGACGCCATTGATAACAACGTCCCAAAGGAGAACCCCTCCGTGTGGAGTGCCTCTACACACCCTTCGTTGAATGGAGGCGCTGCCCCACTCCGCCACGACAGTTCTGTCAAAGAGAAGGTGGTTGACGAGCCTTACAAGGCCCGGTTCAACCCCAAGCTCCGCCAGGGATCCGACTATTGTCTGTGGCTGAATGTTATTGAAGGCACCAGAAAGGCACCATTGCAAAGTCCTTGTGTTCAGGAGACTCTTCAATGACGTTAACAACCGTGTGCAGGGCTGTTTCCACAGACCTGCCCTTCGAGTAAGCATGCTGAGCACGCGACAACCGCTCCCACGGTATCTCCTCCCTTATGTGAAAATCAATCAGCCTCTCCAGGGTTTTCAACAGAAAAGAAGAGAGACCTTTGGGGATAGATGAGAGCTCACATTCCTCCAAATTCTAGGAATTAAGCCCCTACTTATATAACTTGCGTAAATAGGTGCCAACCACCGTCAGGTCCCGGCGATTTTAACGCCTTGTAGGAGCGTATCGCCCAGAGTAGGCGACGCTCTTCCAACAGGTCGCAAGGAGGGACATAGATGGCACCTGGTTCCACGCCTGTAACTTAACACGGCCCAGCATTACTGGGAAAATGGGAATCGTGGAAAAGTTTGAGCTACGCCTCACTGCTCATTGCCAAATTTCCCAAGTCGCCCCTGAGACATCCTAAGGGGACGGGAGCCCTCGCGAGCATCCGCCTAAGCCTAGAGGACTCGTGCCTTCAACATTCTCGCAGAAGCTTCCCCACGAGTTTCGCTTAGCTTTCCTTATTTCGGATTTATATATTCCTAATCCGATCCTATAAAGTTCCCAATCCGAGGGCTTTTTACTCTTCCTCACCTGGTTAAAAGGTCGTCTACTCGAAGCCTTAAGCTCCGAAAGTTCCAAAGTCCACCAGTACGACTTAGGTTTGCCCGAAGGTCTCCTCAGCGTACACGAAATCTCTATCGTTTATTACAAGCTACGGTGAATTTCCTAAGGAAGAAACTCCTGCAACTTCTTACCACACCAATCCCAATCTGTATTCCTCAGATTCCTAAAGGGACGATTTTGGGGACGAGCATCGCCCAGGGATAATGGAATATACCTATGATCAGAGAAGGAGTGATCATTAAGAACCCTCCAGTTCGAGATACGGGATAACAATTCAGACGAAACCAGGGTTAGGTCCAGGACCCGTTCACCGAAGTTACAAACGTAGGCTCGCTCCCCCTTTTACAAATACACAAGGTTTCGCTAACAATAAAATCAAAGAGAGGCTCACCTCTTGCGTTAATATCCGAGGTTCCCCAGCAGGAGTGCCTCGAATTGGCGTCGCAACCCACAACGACGCCGGCTTTCCTACGCCTCGAGTATTCCTCAGCAGCACTATAGGTGGTTCCACCTCATCATCGTGAGCCATATACGTGGACAGGAGCCAAAGTTCTTCGGCCCCGCCCTCGAGTCTCACTGTTACTACGTCTCCATTGGTGAAATTAGACAGAAAATAAGTATTTATTTCACGCCTGACGAGCATACAAGCTCTAGGTTTACCTGCCCCACCTTGCTCAAGGTGGAGCATCAGATTGGCGGACGCGGCCTGAGAGTGCTGGAGATTGATCTGCATTATAATCATCCTCAGTAATCTCCTCCAGCCCGCCAGCAAAAGCGTCCTCGCTATCCGAGCCAGTAGCCTCTCCACCTCCGCCCCATCGAACAGCCTGCTTAGGCCGGACCCCGCAGCCGAGGAGACTCCCCCAGCGCTCTCGGCGTCCGCCCTGATGGAGTCTACCTCCATGCTCATGAAGGCCTCTATAACTTCCACCGCATCCTCCGCCTCAGGCCGCAAACCTCCGGCACCAACTCCGTTTCAACCGGAAGGAGGGCGTCACTGCCTCTATCATGCGATTGGTAGGCCTTAAGGGCTACCTCCTCGATGCCATAGGATATGACCTCTTGCTGCTCAGCGAGAGGGCCGAGGGACTCTGCGTTAAGCAGAATCATTGCTTGCCGATATGGTTCCTCGGACCCCTCAAACCGAACGACCTTCCAATTATGCGCAGGAACGTTCGGATTACAATACCGGAGGATTTCCTCGATCTCTCCCGGTGCGGAGGGCTCCGCAGGGAGCCAGACGCGAGCCCGTGGACCAAAGGCAAATCCTTCTTATCCACGGCGCCTGGCACCTTTCCAGACCTCCCTCCACCAAGGAAATCGCCGCTTTATAGAGCGTGGCCGACCGCTCGTCAGCGCACGAAATCCTCTTAAAGAGCCCAGAGTGCCAGCCCGCACTCTCGCAGCGAGGAGGTGGACCAGGATTAGCCTTGATCACCCTCATGAAGACGGCAGAGATCGCTGCCGCCACACGCTTCCAATCCATCCTAGAGATGGCACCGTATTCTTTACTGCGGTCCACGACACCCAGGATAATGGAGTCCGCCTGCCTAGCGACTTCGCTGAATTTGGGCGCGATCCCAATCCAGGGCCGTTTGACTGAAGAGGTCTCCCCCTCCTGAGATCACTGTCTCTTTGAGGCCTTTTCGGAGGCTAAGGAGGTCGAGTAAAGGCGTCGGCTTCGACTCGATGGTTGCCTATGGCGAATTTAGGAGGCCAAGCGAGGGTTGATGCACACCCTTATGAGGTGAACGTTCAGAGCCAGACCAGACGCAAAGACGGGAGTCCTCTCAACCGTACCTACACCACCAATTTAATGGCGACGGAATTTGGAACGTACTCTGAGACTTGCCAGATTTTAACGGGACGGAGACGGCGCACAGTGTCGCGAGCCCATATAAGTTGCGGCAAAAAATATAAGTAATCGTTGCAGTGTCACCAAAGTCAGCATAAGAGCGTCTCATGATAAAATGTATAAATTTTGAAAAAATTAGCAACATCCGCCAACTTGCACGCCCACCTCCCATATAAGTTAAACATAAAAAGTGAAATATTTCTTGTTTTATTACAATAACTAGCTGGCAACGGTTGCGCGAGGCTTCGACACGCACTTTCTGTTTATGTATATGTATAAGAAATTACTTACTATTAGTTACTTTGGTTCTGAAATAGTTTGATTTTGCATTTACCTTAATTCCTCATAAAAATAACAATTTTATGTTGCATACAATTGCAATTAAAACTTTTTATTGGACAAACATCAAAAAATTTCTTTGTATACAATATTATGCGTACCTCCCTCTGCAAGGACAAAAAGGTTTCTTTTCGATGTAACACGTGAAATTTCTTTGTATACAATATTATGCGTACCTCCCTCTGCAAGGACAAAAAGGTTTCTTTTCGATGTAACACGTGATAGGGCTACGTGCAGTTGTCCGTGTGAAAAACATGGCTTACTCAAATCCACTCCGGTTACATTAAATGTTTGTGGCTTGTTTATGGTCATTCCAAAGCAAACATTTACCGGAAACTGAAGTCTTTTAAATCTAAATGGCAAATCTGTAGGTATCATCGGAATTCTAGGTATTAAAGTAGATTTTCCAGTACCACAACCAGTTAAAATAGTGCATTCAACCAGATAAAAATGTAACCTTTTTACCTGCAGGCGAGTTCATTGCATAACAGTGGGGGACTTAAATTTCGGAATAAAATTATTGGAGCTCCAACTTTTAAAGTAAGTTTGTGGGGAGGCATACCTGAAGGGTTCATATGTAGAATTTAGAAATTCCGTTGGGTAGTGCACAGCTTATTCACCGTCGACTACTGTATCCACCGAGAAATATTCTCTCGTTTGTGCGTGGAACTTTACCAATACCAATTTGTTGATTTTTTCGACTTGTTCATTAGTAGGTGTTAATATTGCTCGTTCCTTTAACCAGGATACAGGTTTATAAGAAAGTTGGTCTATTGTGGGATATATTTTGTCAATCAGTTGTTGATGGTCGGGGACTGAAACGCATATATCATTATTGAAGGAGATTTTCCCACAAACTGTTGGAAGCTCACCGTTACCAACTTTCAGTAACGTGTCAGCAAACATCCTGTTATCTTCTGAGGCTTTAAGCACTCTCATGTTAATCTTGAGTGCTAATTTTTTTACATCGGACCAAAGGTATGATCGCTTTAATGACGAATTCATCTCATCAGCCCCTGTTCCCCTAGATATAACTCGCACTATTTGACGGAAATCTCCTGAAAATAATACCGTATAACCACCCATAGGTGTGTTCGTACTTCTTAAATCGCGCATGGTCCTTTCTAGGGTTTCAACTAACGCTTTATGTGACATTGTGGCTTCATCCCAAGCTATCAGTGAGCACATCTGGATAAGCTTAGAAGTATTACTTTGCTTAGAAATGTTGCATACGCTGGCACAATCGTCAGAAATATTTAGAGGAAGTTTAAATGTAGTATGCCCCGTTCTTCCACCTTCTAAAAGCGTAGCTGCGATCCCAGAAGACGCTACCGCAAGGGCAACGTTACCGCCAGATCTTACTTTAGTGAGAAGTAAATTTATTAAAAATGTTTTCCCGTGCCGCCAGGAGCATCAAGGAAAAATATCTTTCCGTCCTTGTATTGTATACAAAGAAATTTTTTGATGTTTGTCCAATAAAAAGTTTTAATTGCAATTGTATGAAACATAAAATTGTTATTTTTATGAGTTTGTATATTTAGGAATTAAGGTAAATGCAAAATCAAACTATTTCAGAACCAAAGTAACTAATAGTAAGTAATTTCTTATACATATACATAAACAGAAAACGCGCAACACGCAACCGTTGCCAGCTAATAAACACATAAACAAAACTAATTTTTGTATGGAAGAAAATGCGCAACACCGTAAGCAAACCACTAAAAAACTTTTAAAAATTCAGCTGTAGTTTCTAGGTTCTTGTATGATGACAAAGCATCTGAAAAACAAACATATCTAACAGTGTGGATCAAAGTTATCATTTCGCTTTGCATCGGTTTATCAACGAAGTCAACAGCACTGCTCTCTGCGCATAGCCGAACGAAGTAGTAACGAAGAACAGTTGATTTACTACTCACACAACTACACATCTTCCCGCTACGACACTGATTTTACATTCGGTTGTAGCAATGCTCTACTTAGTGTAAAATTTTTTAAAACTTTACATTTAATTATTTCAGAAATTAATAGGCTAATTTTTAATTTAAGTAGCTATCATTGTAGTGCTAACTGCAAGCATTAATTTAAAAAAAGTTGCATCCCAATCCGTTCAGTAGTGCCCGAGATTAGCTCTTTCCAAAATTTTAGACTTTGTTTTATAATATGTATAGAAGAGAAATAATTACATAGATCTTATCCAAATCGCTTTCTATTTCTGAATCGTTTTCTAAAGTACATTCCTCTTCAGTTTCTCTCCCACGTAATAAAATATATTGACTAATGTCTTCAGAAATGGGCTGCTTTTTGCTGCAAACTTTTCTATGTGAAGTAATGAGTGGCTCTGAAGTTAGTAATAAATTTAGCATAAGGTCTTTATTGGAAGCCTGTCTAGAAGTTTTTTGAGTGTCGTTTCTACAGGTATTTCGAAATTCTCTGTGCCTTGCTTCTAATGCATCTTCTGAAAGCATTCCAATAGGAATATTGAAGTTTTTAATAATTTGCACTCCGTGCGCCAAAACTTTGTGAACTGTTGCAGGCATTTTATACCACGAATAATTTTTCATATATATTTCGTATGTGTTCTTCAAAAGATTTTCAAATGTATTTACATTAACTTGTTTTCCAATAGCAAAAATTTTTAATATTAATGAAAAGTTCTTAACATACTAATATCAAGGTTTGTTATCTCCGCAGAAACTTCTATGCTATTAAAAAATCGTCTTGCAGTATTACCGTCATTGGATGTACCATATCCTGTTTTGACCCTATCAATAAGCAATCCCATTTTTGTTTTAAACTCTTTGCATTTACATGCATTACACTATGTTGCCAAACAAATAAAAATGACCCTAATATTCTAACTTTATAAACAAATTGCTCATGTGATCTTATTTCAATTATATTTATGTGATGGTAGACCAAGTGCGTTAAGGGTGTTTAAAAGCGCGAATGGATGATTGATAGTCTTCTGCTTCCAAAACTCGTTTGATAGATATATATTAAATTTCTCCCGAGTAAGTATTATACATATATCCGAGTTAGTACTTGCAATTTGATCCTTTCGTGGTGTCAAAATAGCTCTCTCCCAAAGCCAAGAGTTTTCTTGAGTTGTTGTTTGGTTTTGATCATCGCAAAGGGAAGAAACAATGAATGAACTGTAGCCCAAAAATTATCAGGCAGAACAGTTTTACCCTCTGCTTCGGTATTTGCACCATTTCCAATTTGTAACAATATATGGGTTAACATTCGAGTATTTCTGTTACTTCAAATTCGTGCACGTATGTTCGTGATGTGCCTCCACAAATTGGAAATCCTATAGCATGCTCTTATCTCATCCACTCTTGTATTCCGCGGAATAATCTGTGGCATCTGCAGGGAATCTCCGAAGGAAAGCAACACCTCACCGAATATGTTTTAAAGCTCTATCAATAGCCTCTACTGCTTTTCGATTACACAGGTCTGCAACAAAATCCTCCTAAAATTTGTATCATTATAATGAGATTTGAATACCCTAAATATATTTTTGTTGGTCGATTTTTTCCATCACGTCTAAATTTTGTGTTGAGAATTTTTTGTTCAAAATATATGAAATTGATGATTTTTTTCATTTGTTTATTTTGTTTTTTCTTTTTTTAGTTTGAGTAAAAATTCATATCCATCAGATGGGTCACGGGGTCACTGGGTCACAGGTTCTAATACTGTTAGGGGCAAGTAACATCAAAAATTTATAGATAAACAACTGTTCCTACGACTTCTACTACTACTACTAATTATAATACAACTACTAATTACTAGTGCAGTAGTACACACTACAACTCTTAATATTACTAATAACTACTACTACTACTACTACTAATTACTACTACTACTACCAACTACCACTACTACTAACTGCTACCGTTTCAATTACTAACTACTACTATTGCAACTACTAATTACTAATACTACTACTAAAACTTCTACTACTACTACTGTTACTAACTATTTATTACTACTACTATAGGTGCATTCGATTCGCCACTCTCTGCTCGCGATGCCAACAAAGCAAAAACAACAACGATCGCTGGCTGACGATCGTGAGCGCGGACGTGCTTGCACTTTCGGTGCATATTCGTCGTTTATGATGCACCAACATTACGTCGGAAACAAAAACAAAACTGTGTTGATGCTAATTTATACCAGATACTTCATTGATTCACCACTATATACTACTATTACTAAGTACTAACTACCACTATTAATACTTCTACTACTACTAACACAACTGTTACTACTATTACTTACTAGTGACGACTACTACCACTACTATTCCTATATTTAACTCTCCATCTCTATGCAGTCGGCAAAGAAGTTTTACATCAAGCCCAATGTTTTTAGTGCATGAGTTTTTTTAAAGCAATTGTGGCTTCAAGCTTCTTGCTTCAAGCCAAAGTCGGACACCGTAGAAAAATATGTTCCTTTCTTATTTGATGTTTTACTAGAATATTTTATAATACTGAATTAATTTATATGTTTGGTTTTTATATTTTTGGAGTGCAATAAATGAGTAATTGAAAAAATGTTTGATCATTTTTTTTAATTGCTTCGGTTCAAATATTTTTAGGAAGGAACATTTTTTTCTACGGTGTCCGACTTTGGCTTGAAGCAAGAAGCTTGAAGCCACAATTGCCTAAAAAAAAACGCATGCACTGTGAAGAGCTGTGTTCGATAATGGCCACCGGCAATGTAATTGTAGACCTGTGTTCGAAAATGAACGGATATCCGACCTTGCCCGTTTCTTCACTGGCAGAAACCTGGTGTTGTCCCCTAGAAAGTCCTCGGCGACCCTCTGTACCACCTGGACGAAGGAGGTCAGGCTGGATTTTAAAATACATGTCGATGTCAGCCCCGTTCCGATGGTTAATCACCTAAGGAGTTTGGGGGTTACATTTGATATATATACACTACCGCAATAACTAGTAGGACACAGTGGGTGAAAAGACCTTTTTTTATGCATATGATTAGCCCGTAATACATTAAATAAAGTTCAATGAAAATCCGTTTAGTAGTTTCGGAGATTACTGCGTTCAAACAGACCGATAAAAATTATAAAATTTGTTACATTTGGTATATTTTTTAAAGGAATTTTCAATTTACAGACGCGACTTTTCTACAGCTTTATTATAGTATAGATATTGTAAAAAGATAGATAGATTTTTTAAAAAATATATGATATCTTTAATTTACAAAGTGAATTATTAATTACTTATAAATTTTCATACAACTGAGATATTGATACCATCAATGTTTTAAACAATCGTTTCGACAGCTATCGAATGGCGCTTCTATATAGTACGTATATTGTATCCCAGATCTAGCACCGAATAGGATTTGATTCTTGCAAATGTTCAACGGTAATTTAAGGGATGGAAGCAAGTTTGAGTTGTTCTATTTTAATTAAAACATTATTGTTTGATAAGGATAAAGACATTGTTTTAAATATCTGTTGAATTTCGTTCTCGTTTGGGGAAATAATCTTTTCCCAATTTTCGTTTAAGTTATTGCAAAACCTAAAACGCTTAAAAATAAAGAGCAGTTCCGAGAGTGTGTTCCATTTTGTTAACATGATTGGACGCGTATTATACGAATCTGCGCTATGGTGTTCTGAAGGATTTCAAGAAAACAGGGAATAAAAAACATGCAATTTTGAATATGCAAATTAAATGTATTTTAAGTTTTTGCTTTGATAAAATACATTAAACCCCGGTTTTTGCGAACTGGTGGATTTGCACTATAGTCACATTGTTTTAACGTTATTGTGATCGTCCAGCACTTCCGAAAATATTGGTAATCCAACTTTATCGGCCGATAACGATTCGCATATATGTGTAAGTACATATATAGATGGTATGGGACACGTCCAGTAATAATTAAAAAATAAATAAAAAACCCTCTTTCAGGCAGGCATTATACATCTGCAGCAGTTTGTTTGGATTTGATTTCCCGATATCTTTCAACACTTCCACCGGAATACCATCTGGACCTTGTTATTTTTTAACGTTTTTATTGCGGCTTTAAGTTTTTCTTCTGTGAAAAGTGACAGTGGTTCGGGCCGCGAAGTTTGTGGCTTATCTATTCTTGTTGGATGATTGGGGAACAGTGCATCTACGATGAGGTGCATCTTTGAGCTGCTCAAAGCTAATTTCGTTTTACTAGCCCTTAGTTTCTGCGTGACTATTTTATATCCCAAACTCAAGGGGTTTGTGTTTATGTCATTCTGCAATTGCTCCCACTTAGTCACCTTGCTTTGCTGTATAGCCTTCTTTTGGTCCCTTTTAGCTGTTTTGTACTCTTCTGTTGTTGTAGATGTCCCACCTCTAAGTCTTTCTCTAGTAAGCCTCCCTTTTTCTGGAGACAGATGCGTCTAAGGGCAGCTATTTCCTCCGTCCACCTGTACACCTTTCTATATGTTTTGACCTTTGGCATGGATGCATTACAGGCTTTGATACTTTTTTCATGGTTCTTTCTACTAGAGTCACTGTCTTCTTGATCCGGTATACTATTTGTACCAAGTCCATAGATTAATTTTCCTGAGTTTAATTTGGAATACACCCACTTCCTAGTGCTTTTCTGCTCTATGGGGCCTGGCAGATTTTTTTGCTCTATGCTGAAGCATATGTATGTACTGGTGGCCACTGGCGGTGAATTCCTCGAAAACATTCCACTTCCTCACTTCCTTTAGCAATCCTTCGGATATCAGAGTAATGCCCGGGGCGGTCCCTTAACAGCCTGTTCTTCTAAATGTAGGAGTATTTTCTCTATTTGCTACAACCAGTCCAAGCCGTGCTGCCATGTCTAAGATTCTTCTGCGTCTGGAATTTGTAGCTGTCATTCCCCATTCTACTGCTTTCGAATTAAAGTCGCCAGCGAATATTATTGGTCCATTGATCTCTAAGATTTCATCTTCTATGACATTTAATTTTCTTTGAAAATTTTGAATCGAGTCGCTTGTCGTTAAAGAGCAGCTCATGAGGGTGTATTGGTTATTTTGTACCCAAACAAAACATTCTCCCGATCCATTTCTTAAAAACAGTGTGATTGCTAGTGTTTGGGATTCACAAAGCTGCTGTGTGGATGCCGTCCTCGAACCATGCACCACCGCCTCTCTGCTTATATTGTTTGCTTATAATTACTACATCTATACATTTTTCCACCCCCATCTGGCTTAATATTTCATCTGCAGTTTTATTTCTGTGCATGTTGGATTTCAAAGGCCGTTGCCGCAGCTTTTTCTATATGTCATGCATGTGATCAACTGTGTCTTCTCCAGCCTCTAGACAAATGCAACATCTCGGCTTGTTTTGGTATTCTTTCATTTTATGGTTCGCTTCACCGCAGCGAATGCACAAGCCTTTAGCTCTTCTGTCTTCTCCATTGCAGTTATATTGCAAGTGGCCGAATCCAAAACATCTAAAGGAACGCTTTATGTCTTTGACCTCTCGGATGCGCGTTTAAATCCACCCTACTTTAACTTTCCCAGCTTTTAGAAGTACCGCAGCTCCCTCCGCCGATAATTTTACAAAAGCACGCAATTGTTCCCGACTATTTGGCTTCGTGAGAGTAACGCTCATGCTTCTGGCGTCTGGATCAATTTTCTGCAAGGCTAGATCAACTTCCTCTTGGGCTGTAAGGGCATCTAAGTTCCGCAGCTCTACTGTTGACTTTTCTTTAAGGCCTTCCACCTCTGCTGAGTCGCCTACCGCATTTTTTCAATTTTTGGAGGAACTGATCTCCAACTTTGGCACCTCTTTCGAGCTCGAGTAGAATGGCTCCCATTTTTGTTTTCCGGATTTTCTGTACGCCTACTTCTTCGTTCGCGCTCATCCTACTACGTAGATTTTTTAGCACATCGTTCCTGAGCTGGTTTGATCATTATCGCGTCTTGCTTCGTAGGTTGGACTCTGAGTTGCTTCTTCATTTTTGAGCTGACTTGTGGTGATCTAGGGTGTCCTGTGGACGCCTGCTCGGCCGATCGGCGCTCCTTAGGCTTAGCTCCCTTCTTCCTGGGGACCATTTGCCATTTCTCTGGATCACCTTTCTTAGCCCGTTTGCAGTTCTCTATTTCAGCTGGACTGGAAGCAGCTCTCTTGTTGGCTGGTCTAGCTGGAGTATCAACGATAATCGTTGCTGCAGTTCCGCGTGATTCCTTTTCTATTCTTTGCCAGTGCGAAGTTATTATGTCGAAAAGTTTATCTATTTCCGAGATCCCATTTTTGATATCCATATTAACATTTCTCTGTCTAACCAGAACCGCCTTCATTTTCGGAGACATTTCCGATATTTGTCTATAGCCTCCTCTTCTTCCGTGCGCATTTTGTCGATAAGTAATTGTAGCCGGGCTGTCGGTAAGCTCTGGCATTGCGCTTTTTGGGGTGCTAGCCTCGGCTGCTCGCTTTCAGTTCCGGGGGTAAGTTTAACTACCAGAGGAGGTGACTTTTGGAATCTTGAAGACTTCCTGAAAGGGTCCTCTTGCCATTGCATTCCACCTTTTGCTGGCCCCGAGATAAAATTGTTTTTGTTTGTTTCTTTTTGTGCCATACGAAAAATTTCCAGCACATCGTGTGCAGGGGGCGGGCCGTAAAAATTAGGAGCGGGTGTACCCTCGGAGACGCTGCTCCCACCCCAGTTAACTGAGACCCAATCTACGCTTTACCGAACCCGGAACGCCGCACGGATCAGCGCTCGCCCGAAGAAATGCAGACTATTATTCTGCATCTGATGTACACTTCCTGACCAAGGCCCGAAGTGGCTGGTTCCTGGTACACGCCGGGCTGCCACCTCGGCAGAGCCTGCTCACATCAGCCCATACTTGCGATCGAAAAAATCGATTGCAGTTTAAGGCAATTACAGTGTGCTGCAACGTGTACCGGTCTAACGATTTCCCACAGCCGCACCTAACGTGGTGTCAGACGCTGACCAGAGCACCGCCGGTTACCGGGACAGACGTGCCCTGGGTTTTTCTCCCATCCTTTCTGCTAAGCGGGCCGCTTGCTCCAAGACAGACGCCCACTTACAATCGAACATCCAGAATCTTCCGCTGGTGAGTCCTCAAACCGAATATGTCGGAGGGGCTGCACACGGATTCGCCTTCTGGCTAAGGTCCAAGCTCTAATGCTCGGGTGCTTATCAATAATTCAGTCGCGCCTAACATTGCCACACTTAACATTGTGGGCAGAAGCTGACCTCCACATCGCTCGGTGCATGCCCAGATGTATGACAGAATTTTCCTTTGTTGTGACCCTCTTGGGTCGAGAATCCCTATGATGGCACCTGGTATAAGGTGGGGAACGCTTACTTAAAGGGCGGCCTCGACTCGCCCTGACACATAAGTATCCTCGAACCCCTGTGGCCTTTTATGCCACGCCCTCCACTGACGTGATTATGTTTGCCCGAACTTCTGCTACAATTTATAGTGTTCGTTTTGATGTTGTAACACAAATTGTGTTTATGAGAAGTTTTTTCTTGACAGAAATGCACTTGGAGGTTTGCCAATGCCTGCACAGGGGCGACCGCTGTTCGAATTTTTTTTTTATTATTTTTAGTGTTACTTTCCCTGACCCGGATTCGAACCCGGAACCCACCGAATGAATCGCGCACACGACACACATGCTCCTCGGGCAAATGAATAAATGAAGGAGTGGTCGAAAATATTTGTGGTATATAAAAAGTATCTTATTTTAGAGATCCATCCATTCATGCCATAGACTTAAATCTTAAAACTTTTATATTTTTCTTAAAATTTCGGAATTTTTTCATAAGCTTCATATTTGCTCGTAATACATATTTGTTGAGTTTTATTTTTCATTCAATAAATAACACTGAAAGATAATCGTTCAAAAATACTTTTTATTTTATCAGGTTTACTTAACGGCGCAGTGTTATAAGGCCATCGGCAATAAAGCCATAATGGCTTTATTTCACATTTAAATGTGAAATAGGGCCATATTTTTGATATGGCTTTATTGCCAAACATAATTGGGCAATAAAGCGATTATGGCTTTATTTCTTTTTCTTTCATTTATATATAAACTATTGAAACCGAAATAATGTCAATTTTTTTTTCAAAAAAACAGTGCAACATTGTCTTTATTTCCATTTTTTTTTTTTTTGTATATATATATATATAAAAATTCCGTAAAAGGGAAATTTTCCTTTTACAAAAAGATTATCATGTACAATTTACTATATACATATGTTATAAAATTTCCCTTTTACAAAAAGATAAGTAAATACATTTCGTAAAAGGGAAATTTCCCTTTTACAAAAAGATTATTATATTCACCAAAGTAACGGTGCTGCTGATGGCGTCACCTCTGTATTTTCTGCATCGTGTGTCATTATGACTTTATTACTCAGTTGAGTATGGCTCTATTTCCCAACGTGCGGTGTAATAAAGCCATATGCCCCTATTTCCCATCTTGTTGGGAAATAAAACCATATGGCGTTATTGCCGATGGCCTTATAACACTGCGCCTTACTTAACACGCACTGGAAAGTGGAAAGTGGAACAATACAAGCATACAATGTGTCATTACTTCATGTGTTTTGTTTGCTAAGTGGTCATATATGTATGTATATTTGTATGCAGCTTTATAATAAAAGGTCAGTAAATATCTAGAAAATAAAATAGAACAACTACAAGACAACAACTTCTAGGCAAAGCATAATATTATGCATCGTAGTATTTTATTGGCATTGCTTTTTAGCACGCTTATAGTCTATTCGTTCTCACAAGCCATCGGCGAGTTTTTAAAATTGTATGACAGTATATAGGAGTTATACAACTGATTGTTCAGATATGAGGTTTTCCATTATAACTCCTGCACCAAAACAGCTAAGGACATGCAACTTGGTACTGCAGTCACCTATTATAAGTGGAATATGTCTCGTGAAAACCATGACTATAGGTTATAGTTCCGATCAACTGATTATTCATTAAAACAGCTAAGAACATAAAATTTGGCATTCCTATCACTTTGAAAAAATTGCCTGACAATCTCTCGGATTATTAGGTTCCATGGCCCATCTAGTATTCACCTCGTCGATGAGTTTTGTCTTCAAACTGTGTTCGCAGGAAGTTGGACGCATATCGACGTCGATGGCACAACTACAACAGATAATTGCTTTCCCTAAAAACGGATTCTATAGCAACACTGGGCTGTAGAGCTGAAGAGATTTAATAGCACCTTGGCTGTCAATATATACAGTGAAGAGCGGATATTGTCAAACAGAGAGCAGCATCCATTATAGCATTATCTCGTTAAATCTGGCAGCACTGCATCCGGACTGAAATTTGCATATATATATATTATATATATATATGTATATGACACAGATATTTTCATTCATTCTCAAATTCATGGACACCCCTTGGTTTTGAAATAATTTATCGTTTTTATCGTACAAACAATCAAAAATGTTTATGCTATTATTTCATTAAAAATGACTACGATAGTAATTTTCATATTGTAGGAAAGATAAATTTTGGTTTGCTCGTTCCATAGAAGAAACAATGCGTAAAAAAAACATGCCTGCCAATTAGAACAAAATCAGACATTCGTGAAAAAATTAGAGGGGCTATGAGACAAAAAAATTCCATCGTAAAAACATGCCTATGACACGCTCCGGAACGTGTAGAATGAGTATACAAAATTTCAAGACTTCATTAAGTAGTTTAAGCGTGATGATCGCACGACAGGACAGATTTTCATTTTTATATACTTAGAAGATGGCAACATCACAGTCGACGAATTGTATATTGCGGGGCGGATGTATGTTATAGTTTTAGGCAATATTATCCTGCTGCCACAAACTTTAATATATTTGAAGCGCATTAAAAGCATTGCGTCGGAAAATACGCGACTCGATTTTGGCAAATGGTTTCAGCGGGGACCATGATATCCTCGGTAGGACACATGTGAGTGAAGATTTTGAACTAATTCCGGTAAGAAACTTTTTCATTTTCATTCCGCACTTAGTAAATTAGCATAAGAATGAGTATACAAAATATACCGTGATCCTTATGCCTATTGTTTTTGTTTAAGCAAAAAGTCGTTCGGGCCCCGAGAATTGAAATCAAAGATTTCCCTGGCCCTGAAGACGAACTTAAGGGGTTACGCCACCTTGGAATTTTTTAAAAATCGATTTGTTTTTATTACCTAAAATGCTTCCTGATAGTCCCGAGATTACGGATAATATAAAATCATACATAGTTTTGGAGGTTAAAGTTGTTTTTTTCGTTGTTTTAAGCCTTGCGCGTCGAACGCTCATCACCATGTATAGAAACTTTAATCGCGTTTTTCTCGAAACACGGTTTTTAAAAACAGTGCGCCACATATTTCCTACAAATTTCAACCGATTCCAAAAATTTTTATGTGCAAATATTCACAATACAATCCTCTTGGATCTATCGTAGGATTTTTGCAATACATAATTTTTTTTTTTTTTTTTTTAACAATTAATGTATTGAAAAACATGGCTAAAATAGCCATATTTCCTACATATAATTGTAATTTAGTAACAAGTCCATATAATAGCAAATCCCTATGATAGATCATAGCAAGTACATTTCTAATGAAGACGAAAACTTGATTGTTGCAGTCGGATGGAGATTTTGGCAGCTACACGGTGTACACGGTATACTCGCCCTGCGAGAGAGGCATCTATAATTACACTGTGTTACAAAAAAACAAAAAATCAAATTACTTGGGATCAGACCTCAAAAAAGGGGTTCGGGATGAAAATCTAAGAACAACCTCATACTTGGAATGGGCGTGGCACGTCAGATTTTTTTTTTATAGCGAAAAACCGTTTTTCGGCTGTTTTTGCATAAAATACGCTGTAACTTCGTCATTTCTTCCTCGATTTTCATTTTGTTTGATTTGTTTTAAAGCTAAGAAATGGGACTTTTTATTTGCACAGGGGTTTGCGTAGAAAAAATATTGATGGTAGTTATAGAGTGACAAAGTTCCAAAAAAATTTTTTTTTTTTAATTTTACAACTTCGGCAATGATTTAGGGATCTATTTTCCTCCAAATGGGTTTAATATTTACCTATTTGTTGGAAGTGTATTTGATTCTGCGTCGAATGGTGTATTTTGGAAAACAATTGGTTGAAAATTGGCTGAGCTATAGCACTTTTCGTTTTTATAGTCAAAGTATTCGATGTAAGTAATGAACAGTTTTAGCAATTTTATTATGACAGAAACCCTTAGAAACAAGTGTTTCACTGAACAATCATACTTGTTGTTAGAAAAAAAAACACAGGACGCGGTGACTACCGAAAAAGCTATAGTTTAAGTGCAAATACGTTTGCTTGGCGTGACAAGCTGAATAGTAGTTGTCATTAGAAATTCAAAATCTTATTAAAGTGGAAGAAACAAAATGTGTGATAAGCGCAATAACTTTTGTTACATATGTGGATATTTTGTGGACAGTAACCATCGGTACAAATTTCAAAATAACCAAGTTGCTGTTGAAGAATATAATAAGTTGTTCAATTCTTCTTATAAATCCAGTTCAGGGTATGAGCCAGAATACATATGCTTATTATGCCTTACTAAGCTAAAACTTGGAAAAACAAAAAAAAACGGAAACCATATTTTGCCTTTTTCCTCACCGATGATATGGCATAACCAAACCTATCATAAGAGAGATGATTGTTATTTTTGTAAGACGAACACTGCAGGCTTCAAATATAAAAATCGTCAAATGATTCAATACGCCGAAGTGTTGAGTGTTTCGAAACCTGTGCCCCTTAAACAACTTCAGGATGAACAATTTCAGACGGAAAAAGAAGCCAAATTTGAAGACATTGAGCCAAATGATCCGGATTATCTGAAAGAAGCATCATGTTCACGGAAACGACATTTCGTTTCTAATGCTGACTACAAAGACCTTATACGCGATTTCGGCTTATCACGAAGACAGTCTGAGGGTTTGGGCTCCAGACTAAGGCAATGGAATTTGGTACAAGCGGATTTCAGGGTGACTTCCATCAGAAATGATGATAGATCGCTATTTCAAGAAGTTTTTAAATCTGATACTGATATCAGGAATCTTGTACATTGTACTAATATAGAACAATTGTTCTGTTTTTTAAATCACAATTACGTTCCTGAGGAGTGGCGACTCTTCATTGATGGTTCCTGCAAAAGTAAGCATTTTACATAACTAAAAAACAAATTTATTTTTATTTTGATGGCAGGTTTAAAGGCAGTACTGTTGCACAACGAGAATAAATTTCCGTCGGTCCCAATAGCGTATGCGACCGATTTAAAGGAAACATATGCAACTATGGAAAAAATACTGCGTTGTATAAATTATGCTGCTCACAACTGGAAGATAGTCAGTGATTTAAAAGTTTTAACAATCTTGTTTGGAATGCAAGGGGGTTACACGAAACATCCTTGCTATTTCTGCGAGTGGGATAGCCGTGCATTGAACAAGTATGAAAGAACTGAATGGCCACCGCGTACAATGTTTAAGCTTGGACAGAAGAATGTTTTGAACATTCCCCTGGTGCGACCCGAAAACATAATTTTACCACCATTGCACTTAAAACTCGGCTATATGAAGCAGTTTGTAAAAGCTTTAAAGACGGATAGCGAAGCATTTCGACATCTTCAGAATGCATTTCCGAAACTAAGTGGTGCTAAAGTCAAAGCAGGTAAGCCCGATCCAGCAGTAAAATACATATAAATATATGTTAAAACCATTTTCTGATTAATTTTAGGTGTATTCGTTGGCCCACAAATTCGGAAAATTATGCGTGACGACGAATTTTCAGCAAAATTGACTGAGGTAGAAAAAAGAGCATGGAATAGTTTTCTTGCGTTGTGTAAACATTTTCTTGGCAACAAGAAGAGTGCTGATTATGCTGAAATTGTGCAAGAATTTTTGACAGCATATGCGGACATGGGATGCAATATGTCTATTAAAATTCATTTTTTGCACTCCCATTTAAATTTCTTTCCGGATAACCTTGGTCAGTTCAGTGATGAACAAGGAGAAAGAATGCACCAGGAAATGGAATGCATAGAAACGCGTTTTCAGGGCAAAAGTACAATAAATATGCTTTCGAACTATTGCTGGTCGCTTAAAAGAGACACGGATGATTCTGCTTACAAAAAAACACGAGCATTTTTAATTATAATAGCAGACGTGAGAAAGCAAAGTTGTGATATTACATAAATAAAGAGTGGTTTTTTATAAGACAATGCTTTTATTTATTCGGGGTTCGTTTAAACGGGTTTTTGTAATGAAACAATTTCTAAAATTGTTAAAAGATGATAAATACCATTTGCGACCATTGAAGAAACCCAAAAGAAAAGGAAGTACTGTTCATTACTTACATCGAATACTTTGACTATAAAAACGAAAAGTGCTATAGCTCAGCCAATTTTCAACCAATTGTTTTCCAAAATACATCATTCGACGCAGAATCAAATACACTTCCAACAAATAAGTAAATATTAAACCCATTTGGAGGAAAATAGATCCCTAAATCATTGCCGAAGTTGTAAAATTTTTTTTGGAACTTTGTCACTCTATAACTACCATCAATATTTTTTCTACGCAAACCCCTGTGCGCAAATAAAAAGTCCCATTTCTTAGCTTTAAAACAAATCAAACAAAATGAAAATCGAGGAAGAAATGACGAAGTTACAGCGTATTTTATGCAAAAACAGCCGAAAAACGGTTTTTTCGCTATAAAAAAAAATTCTGACGTGCCACGCCCATTTCAAGTATGAAGTAGTTCTTAGATTTTTATCCCGAATCACTTTTTTTAGGTCTGATCCCAAGTAATTTTCCACTGTCACACAGTGTTATCGATGTAAACTCCTGACAAAGTTTTTTAAGCAACTTCAATGTATGCACATTAAAACGTTGTCAAAAGATTTCCGTGACGGTGTATACTTTCTTTGCAAAAAAATTTAATTTGGTCATCGATTTCGGGCTTCCAAGGTGGCGTAACCCCTTAACTAAATTATTTCATAATGTTTTCCATGTTCAGTTCATAAAGAATTAAATATATAAATATTCAAGTTTTGTATATACTTTTGTTTGAGACATTTTTAAACATATTTTCGTGTTTCATTATCGTCGTATCATTTCCGTTGATATGGATGCTCGTTTGAAGTTTCTATTCATTATAAAGCTTGTTATTCATTTTTGGAACATGAAGTCTAAAATTATAAATAATTTACCTTACAGTGTCTAAAATGTACAAAGAACGGTTCATTAAGTTATTATGTTTTGACAGCGCTTTATTCATAAAACAAAAACACATCATGAATAAATATACATATATGTGACAAGGATATTTTTATTCATTCTTAAATTTACATAAATCCACACTTAGTTTGAAATAAGTTATTATCACCTATTGTATACCAACAATCAAATTTGTTAAGGATATCCATTGATTAAAAATGACCACGATAGTTACTTTGACATTGTAGGAGGCATAAATTTTGGTTTGCTGGTTTCATAGGAAAAAAACAATGGGTGAAAAAGCATGTGTTTGCCAATTGGAACAAAATCAGACATTCGTGAAAAAATTATCAATTCGAAAAACTAATCAAATAAGATGACCCATGAGAGTGGCGACACGGTCCGGAACGTGTAGAATGAGTGTACAAAATTTCACGACTTTTCATTAAGTTGTTTAAGCGTGATGATCGCACGACAGGACAGATCTTCATTTTTATATATATAGATATATATACGAATATATACATCAGGTGAAAGATCTCTTAATTACCTATCCAACCGTATCAATATTTTTGAAGTAGTTTAATGGTTTTTGAAATATAAGCCATTAAAAATAGTGAAAATACCCCCTTACCCCTCCATAACACACCGCGTTTTATTAATTCTTGGGGTTGGATATGCTCCTTTTGATTCATGGTGATGTACCCTTCCAGAACCTCTGAGTATTTTTGACGAACTTCTCCTGCAATTTGTGGTGTGCGTCTTGATGTTGTAACACATATTGGGAACCTACATTTTTACGCCGACCCCGAACGGCGAATGTATTTTTGAGAAGTTTTTTCATGGCAGAAATACACTCGGAGGTTTTCCATTGCCTGCCGGGGGGCGACCGCTATTAGAAAAAGCTTCTATAATTTTTGATGTTACTTGCCTCGGTCAGAATTTGAACCCGGGACCCACCGAATGAAGCGCGCATACGCTACGCACTACGGCGGCCGGCGTTTTTGACGCAGCTCGGGCTTTTTCTCCACAGTTCTTTCGATGCTAAACACCGCTGCGCAGCAAACCGAGAGTGACCTAAGGCTATCTAGATACGGAATTCTGGTTTAACTATATAATTCCTCGCAGAATTCTTCTTGTGAGCAGGGTTGAGTGACTGTTACCTCCTCCCGTTCCCAAAATTTATTCAGCAGTGAGTTCTGCGGTTTCTCCTGAGAATCAGTTACCTGAGTGGTAAAGGTTAAGATACTTTTCGGGATTGGACCGCTCAGAATCCACCAAAAGATGGAATTTTGAACTATTTAACTGGCAGTATTTATGTGGGTCCACACAAAAAATATTTAGTCATTGGAAAACTTCAGTTTTATTGTTTATTGCAACGCATATTTTTCTTGAGTTTTGTACTACCATTCCCCTCATTCCAGATATTTCAAAATGTGCTTCTCTTGAGGGTAGGCCTAGTAGTTTCGCGACGCCAAAAAGGTTTTTTTGGGACCCTTGGGTGATTAGGCCCCGAATTTTTTGATATTCGCCGGCAAAGTGTATGGGTACTACATATTGTCGTAGGAAGTAGGGTAGTTGCGCTGCTGCTGGAATAGTGCGATGATCTCTTTGAGTATTGGTATCGGGTCAGATTTGCGCTTTGCAATTTTTCGCAGCTTGCTTAGAGGTAGTTGGTTTCTCTCGATCGATTTTGGGTCGTCACTTGGGTCAAGGCCTTTTGCGTTTGCCTCAACGTTTCCATTTGACCATTAAGACCAGATAAGGAAAGTATTTTGGAAAAAATGATGACTCCACCGGTATGTGAACCCACAACCTACGACTTGCTGGGCAAGTACGTAGCCAATGGACCACAGTTGGCTTGTGAGCTGCTTTTGCTTTTTAGCTAGTTATAATTTTTACCAGTACTGACGGTTTTCCTTATACTGGCCTTGAGCTCAAAAATTAATACTGTCGATTTAATAACAGGTTAACTCGCCTTGCTACCACCAGGCGTGGCGGACGACTGGTGCAGTGCAGGGATACTTTTCGAGTATCCCTTTATAGGCCCATTAGCACGAACTTTCAGTTGTCCGTTCCTATGTGACAGTCTGGGTTAGATGCTATTTGGGAACTTCGCTAAACGGCTTGGCGGTGGAGACAGGCCTCAACTGATGGCTAGAGGGAGGCGGCAGCTTTTTTTCTCTTGGGTACACTCGAGGTGTCTTCTTGAGATCTCTGTCTCTTGGAGGCCAGGTCCTTCTGCTGATTGGGGTTGGCGGGTGGTTTATCTCATCGCTTGCTGCTCGTGGCGATGACCCCCAGGGTTTTACTGACCTTGGGAGCAGCCCTTCGGCCTCGCCAGGTCATGACGGAGGACAAATCACAACTTCCTTCACGTGAACTTGATTTATTATTCTCCACATTTTAGTAAAGGAATTCTCGTCCAACACAACATCGGGTTAGTTTGATTTGATATTCTGGAGTTTTGCGGCATTAACGCAGTGGTTTTCCCATATATGGAATACATTTTTTCGTGTAATCGACTAATAGCTTACCTACTGCCAGTCGACGTTCGCAATGGTATATTAGTCTCATAATCACCATGCATGTACATATTTGGTTTGGGAATAATGCTGTTATTTTTTGAAAGGTTAACCATTTTTGTAACATTCAATTTGGAACTGTAGCTTATGTAAGTAATATAAAAACGGTCACTACAAATCTTTAACCAAACAATATTTTTCTCACGATCTGTAGTTCAGCTATCACTGTCATAGTTCTTTTTAAGTGTTAATGGTTCTATACATTTCTAGATATTGGGGTTCTTTTTCTCGAAGATGAATCTGGCGATTCGTCTGCTCAAGATGAGGAAGTTTCTGAAGATGGCGAAACAGACGAGCACTCTGACGAATTTAATTTTGCTGATCATCAATTAGAACGACGAACTACTAGCGCTAATGTACGTAGTGATTTAGCACCACAATCTATGCAGTGGGCGATTAGAAGTAGAGAAACGGCTCGGTCTTCTGGTAGAGTACCAGCTGGGTCAAACCTAGTTTTTATTGACCCTATGGCATTACGTCGCTCAACTGTGCCAGCAAGTTCAGCGGTAGCTGTTCCACCCCAAGAGCAACATACTATGGCAACAACTGCTAGTAACTTAGCCCGTGCATTCGGAATAATAGTTCGCACAATATCAGACCTTTTCAACCACTTTGCTTGCCAACTTGTAATTGATGTCGACAAGCCTATATATAAGACGCAAATGGAGGAGGCAACTCAGCTCCAAGTAAGTAATACTACACAACTATGAATTATGTACATATGTATATTTAATTTTCAAGCACAGCCAAAACTCGATAATTTGTCTACTGCATATGTATGTGTATGAAATGTTTCTTTTATAAAAAGGCTATTAGTATTTCTTTAATACGAAAGTTTATTTGAGCTCTTACTCATAGTTCTTCGAAGGTTGAATCTGTACTGACTTTAATGCTAAGTAATACACACAACTGAAGTATCGCTTAAAACTAATTACAAATTAATATAGCATAGTTCTAGGCGGAAAATCTAATTATTAATATAATTCGTCTGTCCTTATAGGAGTCCCTTCGAATCATTTACAAATTTTAAGAGAATAGAAATAACGTTATTGGTACATTTTGCTTAAAAGATTAATGAGTTTAAAAAAAAACAAGTTTTGGTACAGACTGGAAAATTAATTTAAGTAAATAAATTTGACATTGAGTATTTTAAGCACTATTTAATGAATTATTTAAAAATAATAATTTTTATAAAGATAGTAAGTATGTAAGTATGTATGTATGCTTTTTCAATTTAATTTTTTTTTTTTTTGAAAATAGAATAATAGATAAAACATTTCATCAACAAGTAAAAAAAAATATTAATTTCATTAATTAAAACTACGCATATAATTTTCTTTAATTCATTTATGTGCATATAATTTGTAGAATTCAATTTATAGACTTTAATGACCGTCTAAACTTAGCGACATCTACTTTATTGGAATTGCTAAAATGGTATTTGTTAAAACGTTTCGCTGTTTTTGTCTGAATATTCAATGAAGGTTTTTTTAAATTTAGATTTTGTTTATTTATGAAATCATTTGGCTTTAACTTAGTAGTGCTATGCATTGAATTATTATAAAAGTGAACAGATTTTATAAAGAGTTCATCTGGATTATGGATATTATTAGAATTTTTTAGTTATGTATGTACTCAAGAAGTGTTAAGTGCATCCTTTCGACGTATGAATTTCCTGTGTGGGAGTTAAGAGTGGTAAAATGGTTTTCATGGCTGTTGACAAAGTAATTTTATTAAATCATGACTATCTATGACTATTCTAGAGCTTTGTGCTAATAGTTACAATATTCTTATCATTAAGTTTGTGAGCTGTACCTAATGTAGTAAATTTATCGATTGCTGTTAAAAAGTAAGTTTTATGAATCTGAAAAATGTCTATATGCACAATTGTTTATTTACTGGCTTACGATCGTACTATATTTCACTGCACACTCTGCAATATAGATTTATGAATTTTATTCTTTTTGAGTTAAAATATAAATCTTTTAAAACCTCCTAGTTTCCTTGAATGCCTCTATGGTGGCCTTTTATGTGAATATCGTAGATAATAGTCAAAAAAAAAGCTCGTCATTTTATAAAATTTATATTGTTATCATTAAAACAAGGTCTATTAATTTAAGTTGTATTATATTATTGTTATTATCATCAAACTCTGAAAATATACCCAGTCTGCCCTTTCTTAATTCTCTTCTAAATAAATCGTCCAAGTAATGTGTATTTATTAAGTATTTTTCCGAGACATATGTATATTAGTTATTTTTGAACATTCTTATTTGACTGCGATATTCGTTAACAATTTTATCAATCGTAAAAAAATGTTCGTGTAAGTCCTCTTGGACACCATTTATTGTAGCAAATGAATTTTGGTTTATTTGGATTCCACTTAAGAAATCTGTCACCGTATTCTCTCTATCTTTTGTGTACTCAATTTCAAGCTGAAACTCATCCAACAAAATCTTCCATCCTTTGCGAGATTTTGGGGTTTTTAAGGAATAAAACAGTTTTAACGGGTCAGTTTGTACCAAAAATTTCCGACCATAAAGATAGGAACGAAAATATTTAATATACCATACTATCGCTAATAATTACTTTTCCAGAGTAGTGTATTTTTTTCGTAGACATTTAAGGTCCTACTAGCGTAACTTACGTACTTCTTAGCACAGCTCCAATAGCTAAGTTACTCGCACCTGTTGTTGATATTTTTTTTTTTTAAGTCGGGGTAGTATAGTAAAGGCGGATTTATGAGAATATTTTTTAATTTCTCCAGAGATTCCACGTAACAGTGGTAATTTATATCAATGTTAGTATTTTTTTATTTAATTATGGGGCTAGCTACCAAAGAATATTTTATTATGAACAGCCATTATTACCCGGTTAATCGAGGAAAAGATTTAATGTCTTTTACGGGTTTTGGCAGTCGCATGTTTTGTATATAGCAATTTTTAAGGGTTTGAATTTATTCCATTATTCGTTATTATATGTATATCCATTTATCAATTTTTTTTTATGTTGAATTCATTTAATCGATTAACACATTTTTTGTAGACTTTCGATTTATTCAGTTAAGAAGGTGGAAAATACCTATATATATGCAATATCGTCCATGTACGCAAATTTTGCTTATAACATCAGGTAAAACATGATTCATCTTTCGTTGGAAGGTAGATAGCGCGTTCTTAAGGCCAATATAAATTCAAAATGGACCCTCGAAGTAGAAAATGGGATATTTCCTATATCGCTGTCATACATCGATATATGTATCTGCGATATATGGGAGATCTAGCGAAGTCTAACTTGTCAAATAGAGATTTTATATTTGGAAGTGGAAACTTGTCACCAATAGTTATTGAATTTTTTTTTTTAAATCAGTAACTGCTGTGTCGTATTATGTTTTGTATGAGCATATCATCAATTTGTATTTCGATTCACTTTACAAGATTTGTGGATGTCTATAATTTCTAGAATATGTATGTATATGAGCTTAGAAGAAGTTATTGCTATTTTATACTTGGCACAGTTCGTTGATGTTAAATTTTGAACTTCAATATAAAAAATCTTTTTGGTTTTATTAAAAAAAATTATAGTGAATTAATTTCTTGCTTATTTATATTACGTGATGTTACATCTTTAAATTTCATTAATTCAAATTTTTGACAATAATTTTGATCTTCATAAGAAATATTAAAACCATTATCAAAATGTTTTATTTCATTGTTATTTACTGGCATTATCTTTTTTATAAAATTTATCCCTATTATACAGTCAAAAGATTTATTATTAAATCTCATTAATTTTATTGACATAATATCATTATGAGCTTTAAATTCTTTAGGTATAATCACTATGACTTCCTCTGTTATGATGTTGTTACCAACTAAATTATTTAAATGTATTGGTTTTATTAAATGTTTTCTTATACCTGAACATACAAAAAAATTGCAATTTCCAATAGTAGTGGCAGCGTTACTACCAATTAGAGATTTTGTTTGAATATTATTGACTGTAAGTACTATTATCGGTAATGCTCATACCGAGTTGCATTTATAGTGTCAATTTCCAGTGGCTCTTGACCCATATTGCCATAATTCATAAATCCATTTTGTGGATGACTTGTATGATTAAAATTTTGCTGTTGTTGATAATGATTTCCATGTAAATTTTGAAAATTTTGGTGCTGAAAGTGTTTGGAATTTTGGCCCCTATTACCAAAATTTTCCATATTGTTTTGACGTTTAAAAGTACCCAAAAATGTTGGAAAATTTTGTTGTTGGCAACTACTATTTTTTAAATGTATGCCATTTGGGCGATATTTTTTATTATTTGGTATATTAGTATATTTTTTGTAATTTGTAGTGTACGTCTTCTATATTTCTTGCATTAAATTTAATGCATCGCTTCTTAAGTTAAAAATGGAATTGTAATACCACAGTCTTCTTTGAGTTTAGGAATTATCAAGGTCTCCACAGATCTTCATTAAATTTGCTTTCCACGGAGCCTTTCCCCGTCGCTATGTGAGGTGTTAATAGTCATGTTTCCAATGGATATCCAGCGGCACCTATATAAACAAAGAAATTTTAGACCGTGGTTAAAAGATTAATGAGAATGTACTTAGGAGTCAAAAATTTATTATGCCTCGCAAATAACCTTGCGAAACCCTTAATTGACTCGTACTCCAAATTAATGAGCCATAACAGGCTCCAGGGCATGTAGCACCGACATATCGCATTAACATTTTCTAGTCACATAGAAGAAAAGTCATTATCAAACCATTTTGGAGCACTTTCAACAGGTATTTAAATGCAAGCTGATTTATCCTATACAATAGTTGAAAACTATAAATTTAAGACCACCAAGAAATATCCTCTTGTCCATCAAATTAAAACAAAAATATAAATGACAGACCGCTCAAGCTTACAATAGCATAATCGAAATACAAACAAAAGTTTTTATTCACACGAAATTCGCGATATGAAATTTGGTTCGTGAAAAATAAAAAAAATCATGAGATTGGTTTATTCGTATGAAGTTCCTGATAATGCTGTAGGGTAGTTTGATATTCCCAAGGTGTTAATTGAAGTACAATAGCAATGTCTCTCAAATAATTGCTCAGCGTTTAAGTATTTACTCCCTGAACTTAAATATTGCCAAACTCTTTGCTTCACATAAGCTCCAAGGTATTGTTGTTATTTATTAAATGAATATTGTTGTTTTTGTTATTTGGGTTTTGTTCGAAAGTTTGTTGTTGTACATATTTTTATTTTTATATTTTTATATATTTTTTTAATTAAAAAAAAATTTTTTTTTTTTGTTTGGGTCTCTTCGCAATTATAAAGGTCTAATTAAAGTAATTTTATTATGAAAAAATTATCCTCCCAATGGATTTTGAAGGTTATGTTTCACAAAGGATGTAAGAAAAAAATTAAAAATTTTTTGGAATTTAAGTTTCAAAGTTTCAAAATGTCTTTTCTGAACCTTCATTAAAAAGGATTTCAGTCTTTTTTTAATACGAAAGTTTATTTGAACTTTAAGTTCTTCGTTGGTTGAACCTAGGCTGAACTGAAGTATCGCTTAAAACTAACCACAAATTAATATAGCATAGTTTTAGGGGGAAAATGTAATTATTAATATAACCTGTATACCTATATGTATCTATTTACTATTATTGAACGTCAATAATGGATAAACAAGCACGAACGGCGCGTCCTGTATAAAGGTGGGTATTTTGTGTAATTTGGGAGGATGGGGCCATGTGTAGAAGTCCCCGCATGTGAGGAAAGTCCCTTATCGCCATTCACCTGGGAGTGGCCACGAATCTTCTGCATACGGTTCAAGCAGCTCACAACTTCCGGGTGATTTCACCCAAGTGTCCTCTGGGTAGCTCCCGAACATTCGTTTGGTGGGGAGCTAAAGTGAGAAGGTGAATCTGGTGGGGCCACTTTGGCGTTTTCGGTTTAAAGGACACCAGGGTTTTGCAGCGTCTGTCATCAGTAGTTGCAGCTGCGAGCGGGCGTCTGACTTGGAGTAATCGTCTCGCTACATAAATGTGCCCTAAATTAAGAAATCCCCGTAAAAAACACCTTCCAATGAAAAATATTAACAATTGTATTAGCCGTAGGCTACTTATTAATAAATAAATAAAAGCCTCGGATGAGACACCCCTACTCTGATGGCGACCACGGCAAATGTTTAAAGGACTATGATTTAACGGCATGTACAAGAGATGCGATGGACGGGGCAAGGAATGAAGAGAATCGGACCGTGCGACGTCTACTACAGCTGTCATGTAAAGGAGCGCAAGTTCGGTGTTGGATTTGTGGTGGGAGAGAGACTTTGTCGCCAAGTACCGGCGTTCATCCCGGTGGACGAGCGTCTCGCCACTATTCGCATCAAAGCTAGAATACACTGCGTAACAAACATTTAAAATAAAAAAAACCTGCGGCCATGATTTTGTTAATAGTTTTTATTAACATTAGTAGCAGGCTTACGAACTGTGTTTTTACTTTTTTTGGATTGGCTCTAGTTCTTGAGATAAACGAAACTTTAGAAATTACTAAAAAAAAATTGTATTACCCAGTTCCAGTTCTATTAATTTAATTATTTCTCAATAAGTTTTGTTATATAAATTATTAAAACAAGTAGTTCGTTGGTTTAAATAGTTTACTTCCCTTGCAAGAGAGCACGGGCATCCGGTTAAGTTGGGTGAGTTAATACAACTAAACAAGACTTTGTATGCACAACATAAGTGGTCAGTATGCGTGGACTTGAAGATGGTAAATTTTTTATTGGGTCAACAACGTGGATATACTAAATACCCCTGTTTTATATGTTTACGGGATAGTCGTGCAAGAAATGAACATTGGATTAGAAAGGACTGGCTGGTGAGAGAAAATGTTGAGGTAGGAACAGCAAATGTGGTTCATGACCAACTGATAAGCCGAGAAAAAATCATTCTTCCACCACTTCAGATCAAGCTTGGGCTAATGAAACAGTTCATCAAAGATCTTGATAAGACAGGAGACTGTTTCGAATATGTGCGCAAAAAATTTCCAGTCCTTAGTATGGAAAAATTAAAAGCAGGAGTCTTCCATGGTCCTCAAATTCGTACCCTTCTAAAATACACTGAATTCTTAAACCATATGTCACAAATTTATTCTGAAGCCTGGCTAAGCTTTGTTAATGTAGTAAACAATTTTTTGGGAATTCATAAATCACCAGACTATACAAAACTACGGGTAGTTGCTAATATGCTTCTCAATTTTCGCAAACTAGGAGCTAAAATGATCATTAAATTACATTATTTACATAGTCATTTGGACAAATTCCCGGACAACCTAGGCGATTACAGTGAGGAACAAGGTGAACGGTACCACCAGGACATAAAAATAATGGAAGAAAGATACCAAGGTCGACGGGACGACCACATAATGGCAGACTACTGCTGGAACTCAATACGGGATTGTCCTGAGCAACGACATCATAGGAAGTCCTACAGAATTTTTTTTTTTTTTAATTTTTTTAAAATTAATTAATGAAAATAATATATTTTTTTTATTTTTGTATTATTTTTATACAGGCGCACAATAAAAATATAATTTAAATCCATATTGGTATTTTTAATTAGGTTTTTTCGTGAAATATTTAAACGTCTTTATCTGAAAAACTAGACTCATTTCGACAGAACTGATATTATTTTCGTAATCAGCGCCCCCAAATTACCCTAAATCGAATTAAAAATCCGCAGTGTTATTTAACATCTCGCTAATTTGCGCCTACGCCCCTACGGAAGAGAAGGACGACGTAACAAATACCACTTCTATGAGTTCCTTGAGCGCGGGTACGATCGGTGACCCGGTCACTATATAAAACTCGTACTAAGCAATTTTAATGCCAGGGTGGGATGGAAAGGAATTTTTGGTCCCACAGTCGGTAAATTCAGCATACACGATGAAAAATCCGCTAACGGATTGTGGCTGATCGACTTCGCAGGGGCCCGAAACAAGGTAGTATGTAGTACCAGGTTAAAGCATAAAAAATACATCAAGCAACAAGGCTATTTCCTGATCAAAAAAAAAGGCATCAAATTGATCACGTTGTGGTGGACAGTGTCCAGACATGCCATTCCAGTGTCTTAGACATGCACACTATTCGAGGAGCTACCATCGACTCGGATCATCATCTTGTCGCAGCCAATATTCGCACGGGCCTGTGCAGCAAAAAGCGCGCGCTCAGTTACACGAGGAAAGCTTGACGTCTAAAAGCTGCAAGCACAACAGCGGGCAATCGTGCGCAACGCGAACCGTGCGGGAGAGATATCGGGAGTTGAGGAAGGAAACGAGACACATTTTCCGAAAAAAGAAGAGAGATGGCGAGATGCGCCAGTGCGAGGAGCTTGAGATGTTAGCCTCTAGGAAAAACCCCCGAACATTTTATTAGAAGTTACGGAGGCTTATAGAAGATTTTAAGCCGAAATTTCCTGTAAGAATCAAAACGGCGACCTGGTGACCGATATCCAGAGTACAATCAAACTGGAGGGAGCACTTCTTCACGCTGCTTAATGGTAGTGGCGCGAAAAATATTGAAGATGATGAACCCAAATCCCAGATCAATGAATACGGAGTCGAAGAACCGTCATACAACCTGGACGAAACCCGAACGCAAATTGCGCGGCTAAAAACAATAAGGCCGCTGGTGCTGACGGACTGCCGGCATAGCTATTCAAATGCAGCGGCGAGGGGCTGGTGAAGTGTAAGCACCAGCTCATTTGCAAAATATGGTTGAACGAACGCATGCCTGCTGATTGGAATTTAGGTGTACTCTGCCCAATCCACAAAACGGGCGATCCTGCAATATACGCCAACTATCGCGGGATCAGTCTTCTTAGCATAGCTTATAATGTTCTGTCGAGCGTATTGTGTGAACGACTGAATTCCACCGTGAACGAACTGATTGGACCTTAATAGTGTGGCTTTCGACCTGACAAATCGACGATCTACCAAATTTTCACGATATGCCAAATCTTGGAAAAGACCCGAGAAAGAAGAATAGACACACGCCATCTTTTTGTCGACTTCAAATCCGCTTTTGATTGCACAAGAAGAAGCTGCCTATTTGCAATGTCTGAATTTGGTATCCCAACAAAACTAATCCGGCTATGTCAAATGGCGTTGAGCAACACCACCAGCTCCGTCAGAATCGGGAATGGCCTCTCCGAGCCGTTTGAAACGAAACGTGGCTTCAGACAAGCTGACTCTCTTTCGTGCGACTTCTTTAACTTTATGTTAGAAACGATAATTCGAGCTGCAGAGTTGAACCGTTTCGGCACTATGTCTTATAAGAGCGTGGAACTTCTGGCGTACGCTGATGATATCAATATCATCGGCTTCAACAACCGCGCCGTTGCTGCTGCCTTTTCCAAACTGGATAAAGAAGCGAAACGTATTGGTCTGGAAGTGAACGGGGGCAAAACTAAGTACCTCATGTCATCAAATAAACAATCAGCGCACTCGCGTCTTGGCTCCCGCATTACTGTTGACAATTACAATTTCGAAAGAGTGGAGCACTTTGTTTATCTGGGAACCAGCATTAACACCTACTATAATGCCAGTATGGAAATCCAACATAGAATCTCTTGCCAACGAGTGCTACTTTGGGCTGAGTAGGCAATTGCGCAGTAAAGTCCTATCTCGACGTACCAAAACCACACTCTATAAGTCTCTTATCATGCCGCGCTATTGCTGGCGAGGAACCATGTGCACTGTCAGCATCGGATGAAACGGCCCTTACAGTGTTCGAGAGAACGATTCTCCGAAAGATTTAGGGATTTCTACGTCTTTGCGACGGCGAATACTGCAGACGATGGAACGATGAAATGAGCTCTATGATTTTACCGCGACATAGACATAGGCCAGCGAATTAAAATACAGCGGCAATGTTGGCTGGGACATGTCAGGGCTCCTGCCCTGAAAGTATTTAACGCGGTACCAGCCGGTGGTGGTAAAGGAAGAGGACAGCGTCCTCTGCGTTGGAAAGACCAAATGGAAAAGGACTTGAATACACTTGGTATTTCCAATTGGCACCAGTTAGCAGGAAGAAGTGACTGGCGCAATTTGATTAACTCGGCCAAAATCTCTTAAGAGGTTATAGCGGCAATTCGGCTATCTTGTTCTTCTTGTTATTAACGACTTTTATTTTAACTTGTGGCGCTGATGACTACCATTTAATAGCAGTTGTTGTAGTGTTATATAAAGTATTTTTATTTTGTTCTTTCTAGTTCTCGCGGGCAAAACGGGTTTGGCCACTTAATTTTTAATAAATGTTGACAAATAATTTCAATACATGAAATACTGCAGAATGTTTTAAAGGTAGTTGAAACTAAATAAAGTGTTGTATAAAAGTCTTTAATGGGGGACGTTTTTAATAAGAAAAACTATTCTAAACCCAAGTCTTTAGTTAGGCAGCAAAGTACTAGATACATTTTACCAGAAAGTTGATAGGCGAGATTACAAGCCAGCTGAGTTCTTCTAAACGATCTCTCTTGCTGGGTGTTCATAAAAAAATAGTTTATGGAAAATTCTTGTCATGCCGAGGTGCAAAAATATTTCAAAGACGCAATTCAACCTGTGGAATTGTCACCCTTCTTAAGGTCAATGGAGCTCTTCGCACGTATGTATAATACATACTGTAGTCTTGACGGAGTAAAATTTAAAGTGAAAAATTTAATATGAACAACAAAAACGAAAGCGTCTAAGCTTTGATGCAAAGGAAGTTTAAATACCCAAACTGGTAAGTTTTTTTTAAATCGGTAATCTATTTTATTGTGTGTAGACGTCTAGCGGGAAAATCATGGGAGTTAATCCCGAGTATACTTATGTAGATGGATGGACACCGCGATAGTCAGCCCGATATTATTGTGCAGTGACATGGGTCTCAAGGACATCGCTGTCAACAGTGAAGAAATCGCTTGTTAAGCTCCAACAGCAGGCAGGCGTATGTATGTATAAAAAGAGCAATGCCTGTATGTCCGACGGGGGCATTGGAGGTGATTGTGGACCTGACACCACTTCACATAACCACAGAACAAGCAGCCAATAGATCCCTATTTAACATACATAGCTAGGCAAGGTCATGGGAAAGGTAAGATCATATCGCCACAAAACACTGAGAGGCTGAGCACCCAGCTCTCATTTGCACAGCTCTTCAGAGATGAGATCATTCAGGCAACTGAATTTGAGAAAATATATTCAAAATTGAACTAAGGGAACAAAGCTTCATGGAGTACGTCCTCGTTGGGGGGACATCTCCGAGCTAGCACCCTGCGCTGGTACACGGACGGATCAAAGACTCCGTAGGGTATGGGGGCCGGGGTCTTCGGTACCAGAACACACATGTCTGTGCCAATAGATAAGATACCAAGCATCTTCCAAGCGCAGGACAGCGGACAGTCATTTGACAGCCAAGCAGAATTCAAGTCCCTATCATCATCTGAAATCAGATCCTCATTGGTGCTTGAGTGTATTTCTACACTCAACTCTCTAGCAACCCACAATCACATCCAGCTGCTCTGATTTTCGGGCCACAAAATCATTGACGGTAACGAGGAGGCTGATCGATTAGCTAAAGATGAGGGGGACATACACTCATAGGACCCGAGCCGTTTCTGACGATAGGTCGACCTCTCAGAAAACAACTTCCAGGTTTTCTTACAAGTCATTGCAGACGAAGCCATCTGCACAGGCTCGGATAAAGGTCGAACGAGCTACGTCGCTTCTGTGATTCGGCTCCAGAAACTCCGATGCACCTGCTCTTCGAATATGAAGCCGTCTCGAGAAGACGGCAGAGGTATCTGGGCTCTTACATCCATACATACATAACATCCAACCAATAATCGTAGACTGCATAAGAGCGTTGAGGTTAGACGAGGTACTATAAAGGACGGAGAGCACAACGGATCGGAAGGTGGCGGCTAATAACTTAATAATATTCCCATAGAAGTTAATATTATCGTAAATATGGCAGCACTGCTATGTGAGTAACGAGTCAAGAGTTAGCCTATCAGAGGATTGCCTGTATTATGAAAAGACAATGCGGCCACCTGGCGGCTAGGTTCGTAATGAGACCCTCGCAGAAATTAATTCGACAAATTGCAATTACTTATTAAATATGGTAGCACCATGGTGTAAGTATGCAATTGTTAATCTTTTAAGAAATATTCAAAAGAACCGTAGATTGAGCAGACGAATACTTGCTATGTTAGTATATATGTAAGTGACTATCGAAGCATTCGGACGTGCGATCTACCAGACCGGTAACAAAATTAACTAAAAATAAAATGGATTTGTTGTATGCAGTTAATTTATAAAAATGGATGTGAGTCCTTTATAGGCGTTCGAAGCGCTTACCCCGATCTTTATGAAATTTTTCCATTAGGTAATGTGGCCAATATACAATATACATACAGTAGCTCACAACAGTATTTTGCATATGAAGAAAATAAAACAAACGACTATTTTTGATTTTTTCAGGTTAAATGATAAACAGAGACGGAAAATAATTGTTATTTTTTTCATTCTGAAGAAAAGGTTGCACAAAAATGGCCTTTATTTGCTTAAGGGAATTTTTAACCATTATCGGGAAATATATTTCTTTTTGGTGCTTGCAACAAATATAAATGAGAACTATTTTATTTTGGTTACCGTAACCAATAAAAAGGTGAAATATTTTTTTTGTTTGGTTACTACCAACCATTTTCCATTTTTTTGTCTAGTTATCAATGACTAATTTGACAGCTTAAATTTTATTCCGTTATCCCGTTATTCTGCCTTTCTATTGTTTATGTGCAAATGCTTTTATAAAGTGATTGCGAGCGAGTATAGTGCAATTAAGTTACGCGAAAAATTAAGTTTTTATATTGTTCAAAATTAAAAAAGAAATGGGTATAAAACGATTTCGCCGTTTTCTTCCACCAAATAAAAAGGAAGAAGCGAGAGCTCACCTGAAGAAGTTGTCAACACAACTTAATGAATTGAACGAGGTTTGTGGGAGACGATACTAAACGTTGCTTTATACCCTTAATGATTATTTGTACTTTAGACATCTTCTTAAAGCAACGCAGTCTCCTTCAGAAAGTGATGTATTTATTGAGGAAACGTTAAATTCGACCACTTCGACTGTCAGACTTTAAGATGTTTGAAAGTTTGCTTGCCGTCAGAAGATGAGACGGCAGGCGTGCATTCAGAAGCACTGTTAAAATTCTTTGCCGAAATAGACACCTACCGGAAGGGAAGAGTTGATGTCGATGCCAACCTTTGGCAATACTGGGAGGAGAAAAAATATACGTTCCCGTTTCTCAAACACTGGCAAATATTGTTCGTGCCGCTGCAGCGACTTAAGATAGCGTTCAGCGAGCGGTTTCTGCATTGAGACTGGTACTAAGTGATCTTAGATGTAACCTAACAGACGATTCATTGCGATCACTTATGTTTGTAAAACTGAAAAATAAATATTAGTACCATAGAGATAATAATCTGAAGCTTTTTTATTGTCCGAATATTTATAATGAAATGCGCTTGAAGAATTGGTAGGCGGAATAACGGAATAACAATGATCTACTGCCTTTACCAGTAACCAAAAAATAAAACTGTTGCTGTCCAATTGATCACCAATAAACAGAAAGGAAAGAGACTTTGGAAAATGATAATTAGTAAGCAAAAAAATTTTTTTGGTTGCAATAATGGTTATTCATAACCTAACAAAAATATTTCTCCTTTTTATTGGTTACGGGAACCAAAATAAAATAATTCTCATTTATATTGGTTCCAATGACCAAAATAAAATATATCTCCCAATAATGGTTATTTATAATCATTATTTCATCAACGTTAATGGTTAAATAAGACCTTTTCGTCATTTCTCTTATAACAGTTAGGTATGTCTCTGATGATAAATTATGTATTAAATTCAATAACATATCAACTCATAATTTCCCTGGAACTTCATTAACACAAAAATAAATTAAGGTACACTGGAAAATAATGAAGATAATTCAGAATTTGTAACTCGCAAAAGTATTTTCCATCGTTGGGTAACTAACAAAAGTATTTTGCATTTGACTAAGTGATGTATAAGTAAATCTAAAAACTATCTAGTATTTCGTACGATATCCGCTATGTTCGATACAGCTTGCGAGCGTTTTGGCATCGACTCTACCAACTTTCGACAAAATTCCCCCATTCCCTTTGCAAAACCTACTTGAGAATATTTTTTTATGAAATTTTGTGTTCACACACTCTATCTTCAAGGTATGCGCAAAGGTTTTGTATAGAGTTTATGTCAGGGCTTTGAGGTAATTTTGGAAAATGTTTTGCGTAACCGCATTTTAACGTCGTGAGGCGTATGTTTGGGCTCGTAATCATGGTGAAACAAAAACCCGTTTCTTGCCAAACCCATTTTTCTGCACTGGAGTATAAATTATATTTAAGGATGTACAAATATGCATATATACATACATATACATATTTGTCCATTATGCTGTCTATAAAATCCAAGATTTGCAACTCCCTGAGCCGACATACACCCCCACACCATTCCCGAACTTCCGCCGTGTTTAACAGTCGATTTGAGGTTTTTTATATGCAGCTCTTCATTTGGTTTCCGCCAACCCATACGAGGGCCATACGATTCAAAAATATTATATTTGCTTTCGTCGCTAAATATTACAGTTTTCCAAAACCCGAAACTTTTACTTTTATAAGTGTCGGCGAATAAAAGTCGGGTTTCTTTATTAATATTTGAAATAAGTGGGTTTCTTCGAGCCACGCGATCATGAATATTATTCGGCCTGAGCACTCTGCGTACTGTCTCATCAGAAACTTGGGTGTGTAGATCTGATTTAAGCCTGTCGTTAAGCTTTGGTGTAGATAAATGTGGGTTTCCACAGGTGAATTAAAGTAGGTGAATTTAAGTATTTTGCGTTTCTCTCTCATAGTTAGCATTTTTTGTCGACCACAAACGGTTAAATTTTCTATACCGCCGGGCACCTTACACCGTTTTACTACATTTTCTATCGTTTGACGACATCGGCTTAACATATCACAAATATATTTTGTGGATTTTCCTTCATTGTGAAGGTACAAAATTATTATTTTTTTCGATGTTGTCATTTCTTTACCCTTTGGCATTTTTGATGCGCACACTATCACAATTATAAACGAAATGATTCAAATTATGACAATTTCAATAGAAATATGCACCAGTAACCATAAATTCAACTGAAATTTGCTACAAGTAAAGAAAAAAAAATAAAAATATTTTTGTGAGTTGCCTAATGCGAGATGCTAGGATAATAACCCAAGAAGACAAATTATGGCCTGCACATGATAACTAAGTACTACATCAAAAATATGTATTTCAAGTCGACATTCGCCCCTATTCGATACAAAAAAAAAGCTACAGAAATCAAAAAAAAAACACCAAAACTACCTTCCACATTATTACGAACACTAATAAGTTGCTCTCAACTCAACATCCCCAATAACCCAATCCCCTTCACGCAACGACTAACAACTCTTCCACCCTGGTATCTCCAATCAGCATCAATCAACACTTCGCTACATACATACCTAAAATCTAACACAATTCCGATCCCTATTCCTTCAAATAATAAATCAATTCCCTAACCACCATTTCATCTACACAGACGGTTCAAAGACTCAAGGAATTACCAGTTACAGCGTCACTTACGAAAATGAAACCATTCAACTAGCAATAACTCCCGAATATAGCACAGTGTTTTCAGCTGAAATAATTGCGATGCACGAAGCAGCTAAACTCGCCAAAAACAAACGTGGTAATTTTGTCATACATATGTACCGATTCCCTTGCTTCTCTGCGTCGGTAGCAAATATACACAATGATAATGCGTACGCCATCCAGATTAGAAATATTTTGACCAAACAATTCCCAAAAATTACCCTTATTTAGGTTCCAGCCCACGTGAACATAAAAGGCAATGAAACTGCAGACAGAGCCGCCAAATATGCAAGCTTCGCCCCGGTGACATCCACACCCAACTACAATTTTACCGACATAAAATCTTTTTTGAAATCCCATCACACTAATGCTAATAAGCAAAATTGGAATCTAACTTCCAGCTGGTATAGACAAATTAACCCCAACCACTCTTCCATCAACGATTTTCTAATAGCTACCCCAGAAACGCTAACAAGACTAGATACCGTTAAATTACTTAGACTACGACTAGGTCACTCTAAAATATCGCACGGTCATCTAATAGGGATCACAATCAACCCCTTATGTAACTGCCTACTCTCCAATACAAACAACTTCCTTCTACACTATCTCCCCGATTGCTCGAGATTCAATTCGCTTCGACACCGTATTTTCCTTCACAATGATCCCATATCCCTCCTCTCCAACCCTACTCGGACTGAGATTAATCAAATCATACAATTCTTAAAATACTCAAAACTCTGTTATCTAATGTAGCCCCATTCCATAAATACAAAGTTCCTCCATTATCTAAGCAGCTGAAGGCCTTTGCTGCTATTACTGCTACACTCTAATTAGGTATTAATTTAGTTGATACACTAATTATTCAAATAAATAAATAAATAAAATAAACCATAATTTCAACTGAAATTTGCAACAAGTAAACAAGTCTGCACCAAATAACGGATTTTAAAAATGTTTTTTGTGAGTTACCTAATGATGCAGAATACTTTTGCGAGTAACAGATTCTGAATTATTTACAGTTTGTTCCTATGTGCACTGATTGTTTATGTGTTAATGAAGTCTCAGCGAAGTAAAGAGTAGATATGTTATTGAATTGAATACATAATTTATAAATAAAACAGGAACAAATGCAAAAATATTATCGTTTGGTTTGTTTTCTTCATATGCAAAATACTTATGTGAGCCACTGTATATAAATTAGGAAAATGGCCGGTAGCATGCATGGAAGATAAAATTCGAATTCGTTTTAAAGGGTCTTGCAATAGGGACGCTACAAAAGTAGACCGATAGTGACAGCAAACGACGCCATATTTTCCCCCGCTTTTTTGACATTTCTCTTCGGTAAGGTTTGCCATTTCATCATGGAAAGATATACGATCCAACAAAGAGTCGAAGTTATTAAAATTTACTACCGAAATTCGGAATCAATGGCCTCAACTATAAGAGCGCTACGTCCAATTTATGGTTGTCGTCATTTCTGGCTGAATGGCTGCGCCAATAAGCAAAATATGCGTTATTGGACAGGCAGCAATCCACACGTACTCCATGAGTCAACATTGCATCCCGAAAAAATTACGGTTTGGTGCGGTTTAATTTCAACTGAAATTTGCAACAAGTAAACAAGTCTGCACCAAATAACGGATTTTAAAAATGTTTTTTGTGAGTTACCTAATGATGCAGAATACTTTTGCGATTAACAGATTCTGAATTATTTACAGTTTGTTCCTACAGTGGCTCACAGCTTATTTCATGCAGCTTAAATTAAATAGCTAAGATTACAATTATGTGAAAAATATTCGTAATAAAAAAAAAAATGTATGTAAATATTTAGTCAAATGCTTTTCAAACATAGGAAGCTGAGCAGCACTCGCGAAAATGCAGTGTCACACACGCTATGGGATGAAATGCAGCTACGCAGCAAGAATTTTGCTCACAGCTTATTTCATGCACGCACTTATTCTCGTTTCGGCGACAGCTAGTCGCACGGATAACGGTAGTTTGTGATGCTAGTTCTTACAACTCGCGTTTGTTTATAGGTTTTTGTAATTTTTAGTGTGTTTTTGGTCGTCGAGTGATCAGTACAAAATTCTAAGTAAAATGGGCCGTCGTACGACAATTGAACAGCGAGAATTGGTCATAAACCATTTTAAAAGTGGAAAATCGCAGCGAAAAATTGCCGAATTAGTCAATTTGAGCCATGCAACAGTGCAAAATATAATTCAGCGTTTCGTACATGAAAATCGGATACAAAATAAAGGTCGAAGTCCACCAAATAAAGTTTTCACTGCCCGTGAGGAGCATTTAATTGTGCGTAAAATAAAGGAAAACCCGAAATTATCGGCTCCCAAACTAGCAACAGAGCTTCAGCATGAACTAGGCAAATCTTTTTGCGCCGAAACTGTGCGTCGGGTTCAACGCGCACATGACTTCAATGGCCGAGTAGCACGAAAGAAGCCATTCATTAGCAAAAAAAACCAACTAAGCCGAGGTGCCTTCGCTAGGGAGCTCGGATTTAAAGATTTTGACTTCTGGAAGACAGTTATTTTTTCGGACGAGTCAAAATTTAACCTTTTTGGCTCAGATGGAATGACTTATGTTTGGCGGAAACCAAATACCGAACTACAAAAAAAAAACATAAAACCAACTGTCAAACATGGTGGAGGCAGTGTTATGGTATGGGCGTGTATGTCCGCAGCCGGGGTTGGAAATTTAGTGTTTGTTGAGGGTATTATGGATAAAATGATGTACCTCAATATCCTAAAAGAGAACCTACTCCAAAGTGCCGAGAACCTTGGAATACGACAAGATTTCCGTTACTACCAGGACAACGATCCAAAACACAAGTCAGCAATCGTGCAGACCTGGCTGATATGGAATTGTCCGCATTTAATGAACCCACCAGCTCAGTCACCAGATATGAATGTTATCGAGAATCTATGGGCTTTATTGGAGAATAACATCCGCAAACACCACATAAGCAACAGAGACCAGCTGAAAAATGCAATTTTGGAAGAGTGGAATAAAATCGGACCGGAAACTACTAAAAAACTAGTGGAGTCAATGCCAGCTAGGCTAAATGCTGTATCAAAAGCCAAAGGATATCATACTAAATACTAAGTATTTTTTTATTCAATAATTTAACTTATTTTTAGCAAAAAGCACACTGCATGAAATAAGCTGTGACATACAATTTCCAAATTTATTTTAATTTTAATTTTTAAGTTGTTAAACAAAAAGTTAATAAAATAAATGAAAATTCTTTCTTCAACTACGTTCTTATACCCACAACTTAGTTTTTAAATTGTGTCGATACACGCTTTGGTTTTCTAGATATAGCATTCCCAATTTTGACAATGCACCTGCATGAAATAAGCTGTGAGCCACTGTATGTGCACTGATTGTTTATGTGTTAATGAAGTCTCAGCGAAGTAAAGAGTAGATATGTTATTGAATTGAATACATAATTTATAAATAAAACAGGAACAAATGCAAAAATATTATCGTTTGGTTTGTTTTCTTCATATGCAAAATACTTATGTGAGCCACTGTATATAAATTAGGAAAAATGGCCGGTAGCATGCATGGAAGATAAAATTCGAATTCGTTTTAAAGGGTCTTGCAATAGGGACGCTACAAAAGTAGACCGATAGTGACAGCAAACGACGCCGTATTTTTCCCCGCTTTTTTGACATTTCTCTTCGGTAAGGTTTGCCATTTCATCATGGAAAGATTTACGATCCAACAAAGAGTCGAAGTTATTAAAATTTACTACCGAAATTCGGAATCAATGGCCTCAACTATAAGAGCGCTACGTCCAATTTATGGTTGCCGTCATTTCTGGCTGAATGGCTGCGCCAATAAGCAAAATATGCGTTATTGGACAGGCAGCAATCCACACGTACTCCATGAGTCAACATTGCATCCCGAAAAAATTACGGTTTGGTGCGGTTTATGGGCCGGCGGCGTCATTGGGCCGTACTTCTTCCGTGATCATCAAGACCGGCACGTTACTGTGAATGGGAATCGCTACCGCTCAATGATAACCGAATATTTTTGGCCCGAATTAGATGATATGGGCTTGGACAATATTTGGTTCCAACAGGACGGCGCCACAAGTCACACAGCGAATGTCTCAATCGATTTATTGAAAACCAAGTTTGGTGAACGTGTTATCTCACGAAATGGCCCAGTCAATTGGCCGCTTCGGTCGAGCAATTTGACGCTGTTAGACTATTTCCTGTGGGGCTACGTCAAGTCTATGGTCTATGCCAACAAGCCAGCAACGATTGATGCACTTCGTACGAATAGCAAACGTGAAATTGCAGCAGTATCGGCCGATTTATGCTTGAAATCCGTCGAAAATTGGGTTCAGCGTCTGGACTTCTGCAAGCGTGCCCGGTGGTGTCCATGCAAAAGAAATCGAGTTCCATACATAATGGCATCGAATGTACTTTCACAGGAATAAAGAATTTAATTCATATCCCAAACCGTTTTTGTTTTATTTTAAAAAAATTTTGTAGCGTTCCTATTGAAAACCCCTGTGTATCTGTAAGTGTTCAGTGTAGATGAATAATTTTTGAGTAACAGATACATATGTCGTTTACTTTAAATTGTGTATTATTTTTGTAAGATAGATGGTACCACACCTTATGTAAGAACACGCAAATTTTGTAAACTCCGCAGCTATTTGGCTATATATTACTTGTGGGGCTCATCCCCCATTGAAGACCAAGCTACTGCTCACCATATCTTCCAAGCTATTTGTCGTGGATATATAATATGTGATATTTAAAAATGTACTGTCAATCAAGGTATAAGGAATATTATAAACTCAAAATCACTGCAATAGAGCACTTCTTTAATATCTACAAAAAATCTGTCTTCATTGGTGCAGCAAAGCAAGCAGGTTACATCATTTAGAAACACTAAACGACGTTTTTTGTTTTAAACAAAAAGTAAATTGATTGATTTTAAAGTACCACGCCCAGTTTCGAAAATTTGGATTTGTTTAGTATTTATCTCTCTAGCTCCTAAAGCTCGCTTCGTTGTGCCGATATATACTTAATTACACTCTTCGTTTTCTCGTTCTATACAAGTTTTTTCGTACACTGCGTTATTTGGTTGGTGGGGCTCTATTTTGCCTTTTGTTTTTGTAAATATCTTGGACAGTGTGTTGTTTGGAGTTCGACTAGCCGAGCACGAAACGGACATAAGAAACAACAAAACCAGCACCGCAGTAGCACATCATATATTAGCGACGACCACACAACTGTAGTGCGATTCACTAACTTTAAACGATCCAACAAGTTTATTTCAAACTGCAAAAATATATAATAGTTTTTATATATTGCAATGTCTCATTGTTGCAGATTTTCGGACTCTCCTCTAATTTGGTAAAAAGCCATCAACTCGACTGTAAGGTATATCCGGAATTACCTGCAAGGATGGCATGGTTTTGGAGCGAACGTTATGTGCTCCAGGGTATTTAGGACTTAAATATAATATATATTTTTTTAAATTATAATCATTTATCTATATTCTAAAACTAAACTATATTTGTTTTTATGCTTGAATCCTATAAAATTTTGCATTTACCCTTTGCACATTAATTGAATGATAGATATGATGGTTGACTTTAACCTCCTCGTGATTCTTTGGCGCCACAGTTGATACATGAGTCAATCGACGGTCCCAGTAGCGCCTCCCAAAAAACGTTGACGACACATAAGCAAACAGTTCTTTAGTAGCTTGACGAAACCAGATTATACTACTGTACTGTAAAATATATCTTGTTGTTGAATATCACAGCCAAATCCTTTTTTGGGTTAACTCGTCACAGATCATAATTACCAATCGTGTATCGGTAATTAGTTATGTCTATGCGTCTACTGAACGACATAACCTGGCACTTGGCGACGTTCAGAGGTAATGAATTACTTTCACACCGAGTATGTAACTTTGATAGATTCTCCTGGTGCTTAACGCAGTGTCATAATGATTTTATGCATCGAAATATTTTCAAAGCACCTGCACACATTAGAGAAGACGAATTTTTAATGTATTCAGGGTTGTCACTGACAAAAATCAAAAACAGAAGTGGACCTAGGTGACTGCCTTGAGGTACTCCTGATGTAGTATATATAAATACGACTTTGCGTTATTTACGTGAACGAATTGGAGAAAGTTTGAATTGATTCCTGTCTGATCTAGTTTATTTGGTATAAACTGTGATGAACCCTGTGAAACGCTTTCGTAAACTCAGCAAATACGGCATCACATTGAGTTCCACATTCGAGTTGTTTTAGGCCAAAATTTTTAAAGACTAGACAATGTAGACACCATTATTACAGCCCGATTCTGTGCACTTGATAAATTCACCATCTTGCTTATTTATCAATATTGATTATTTATCAAGTCTTTGGTATTCTGTGTCAAAAATCAAAAGCTCTTCTTAATAAATTATCAAGATGTCAAATGCTCTTGACAAATTTAACAACTGTTTGTGAAAATATTGTGAACACATTTTAATTGTAATTTTGATTGAAATTAAATAAAATAAAATGGAAGAAGACATATTATTATTGTTGCTGTTGTTTGAATAATTTATTTTAATAAAAACAAAGTCCATTAACATACATACATATGGATATGTACAAACAAGAAAACTAAAATTTGAAAAATAAGGAAAAAAAATATAAAATTATAAATAAAAATATAAAATAATCATTTACAACATTGTTTCATTAGTTTAATTCATTAGTTTGGATAATTTATTTTAATAACAACAAAGTCCATTAACATACATACATATGTACAGTCATGGACAGAGAAATAGCACAAAAATTCAAAATGATATTATTCGCAACCTATGTTTACTTATTTAGAATTATTTAGAATTGACTACAAAACTGCATACCCGAAAATGTTCTAAAGTTTTTGATTAAAAAGTTTGAAATTTTGATGAAAATTTTTTAAAGTTTGATTAATTTTTGTGAAATTTGTGCAAGCTTTGAAATATATTTTATGTGGATTCTATTAGAGATTGAATTATGTTTTAAATGAAAATTACTAAAATTAAATAAGTAATCATAGGTTGCGAACAATATCATTTTGAATTTTTGTGCTATTTCTCTGTCCATGACTGTATATGTGAAATTTATAAAAAAAAAATTTAACTGCTCCGCCAGCTGCCGCCACAAATCCTGCATTTGTCGAGGCGATTTTGGCGTATTTTTTCCTCTACCGATTTCCGGATGCGCCCGGCAAAATGAAACGTAAGTTTCTAATTGTTCGTGCGTAGCTCGTTGGTTTTTCGGTTTCCTATAAATTGAATTAAATATTAAACCATTTATTTCTTTAAAATTAAAAATTAATAATAATGAATACTTACGTTGTTGAAGAATCCATTTCGCACTAAACAGCTGATTTCTGTTTACATTATTTTGTTCACCACAGTATGGTGAAAAGCGATTCGCACTGAAGCTTTAAGTTTTATCAATATTTGCACAGAATAACAAAAAGCTTTTGGCTTGATAAAAATCTTGATAAATAAACAATATTTTGATAATTTGTCAAGTGCACAGAATCGGCCTGTTAGTGTCTGTTAGGAACATTAAAATATAATCTGTTAAGTGAGTAAGTAAGAATAATATAATAATAATTTGGCGCTTGCATCATAGCCGAACTTTTCTTATAACTTGTGGTGTGTGCTTTGATGTGTTGTAACACAAATTGAGGGCCTACCAGAAATAACATCGAAAATAAAATAAATACACAAAAAAACTACATTAAATTAGTTAGTGGACAACGCGAAGAGGAAGAGGGGGTAGTAACTGAAAAGTTTAGTGACCTCAAGGCGTAACGAAGAAACACGTGCTGAACTGGTTCAATCTTATTAATGTGAATCTGATAATAATACTTCCAAATAAAGGCAACTAACTCTAATCTGGACCGATCAAACGCAGACCTTATGTTTGGAGAGATTATTCATTCATCTCTGCTCAGGCCTTAAAATCAACCAACTATGTGACGCCATGTTGTTCGCGCATTACAGCGTTTATGACCTCTATGACCCCATAAGGCTTCACTAGTGAATCGGTGCCTACCACCTCCGTACGAACCTTCCCGGTTCAAAGGAACACGCAACAGCAACAAGTCTGGTGCCACTGTCGGGTATGTTCTGGCCTGCGCGCCACACTACAGGTGTTACCCCTTGCTGTAGAGCTCTTCAGCTGCACACGCCCGTAGTGATGCTGCCGCCCAACACCTCAAGGCGGTCTGGACGAGGTGGACAACATCCCTTAACTCACACCCCTTTCTGCTGAAGCAGAAGATACTCCTACAGCTGAACTGCAACGGGCTTCAGACCAAGATCGGCATAATTTGTCGACAGCTGTGATCCAAGAAATAAAACTGCACAGCAACTCAACTGAATACTTCCCTAAAATGTCAGGGAATAACTGTTCGGTCAGGTGATTTCGAACTCGAAAAATTTAATGTTTATATCTTCTTGCCATTTGCTGCCTGGCAACATATCACTCTGACACAGGTGCGCTTCTCAGAGGTGAAAAACGTTTGGTAGTAGGTGACTTCAATGCGCACCACGATGTCCTGCATTTAAGCCTATTAGCATTTCGTAGGGGGTATGCACGATTTCACATTCCGCACGACGCCCATCAGGATTATGGGTAGTTGTAGCAGCTCGGCTGACCTAACAATAACTAGGTCTGATCAATACCATAACGTGGTGACCTATGCTGTCGCTTGCCTCAGATCACCTAACCATAATCGTCTCGATCGACAGGCCTGCTGACTTTGTCTCCGCGGACCATCGAACCCTTATCAACGTTGAAAAAGCTGATTGGGTTGGGTTCGCGAAGTTTACTGAGAATGCCTTTAGGACTCTTCCCACACTTACTAATGTTTGCAATGGCGAGCAAAACCTCCACAAGGTGGTCATGTCTGCTTCATCCCGGCAAAGAAAATCCTTGAAATTCGCCCCGATTTCGCAGCGGATGCGGCTGCGCTAGCGGACGAGAGTGGCAGCCTTCTTCACGCCGAACCCCGTAATCCCTATATCAGAAATTTGAATGTGACTATGCGGAGGTTGTTAGACCAGCACGGAACAAGTGGAAGAAAGCGTCTTGAGTCCTGTAAGGTGGTCTCAGGTGTTGGTAAGCTCTGGTTCACCGTGAGGTCCTTATCCCACCCGACGAAGCATGATGACCAAGTGGAAATTTCATTCGGGGATGATGCTTCGTCGGACTGTAAGAGATACGCGAGCTATTTCAACCGACAATTCATACTGTTTCTTTCGGTAGATGGTGCCAGACGAAATGTGCCCATGAGGTTGCGCAATCAGTCGGACACCGGCGCAATCCTTACCATCAGCTTTGGCGTGGTGAAGGAGACTATCGGGAAGGCGAAATGCTTCAAAGCCGTTGGCCCTGATGGGCTAAGCGTGTCGATGGTGAAAAATTTGGGCCCGAGGGAGTTGAGTTCATTACTGGGATCCTCAATTTGTCCAGGGCCACCCTCATCTTTCCTGACATTTGGAAGTTTGGGCAGGTGATCCCACGGCTGAAGCCAGGGAAACCGACCAACAAAGGTGATTCCTGCCGGCCGATTTACTGCTTTCGCCGACAATCCTCATCGGTTACAGTCCAACTCCCTTCGTTCGTTCGTTTAGAATAAGTAACGTAGTATCTGTTATCATTTGTTAATTTAAACTTAAAAAAAACTTTTTTCTGAAATCCTTAAAATATCTCTTGTATGCCATGGTAGTTTATAAGACAGTTGACATACACCAGTATATACATTTAGCTTATATCAGATGTAATATTTTTAAATTCTCTAATATAAAAAGCAGTATCACCTTACCCAAAGTATAATTCCAATCAATACAGGAGAACGTATGGCCCAGAAAATCCAAGTCAGAAGAGCCATAGTTAAATTTGCAAGATTTCTCACATGTATTCATTCAGAACGATGTTCCGTGAAAGCTTTAAACCAAATTATTAAAATCCCCATTCCACCTGTTTCAGCTCTATATTCACAGTAAAAATCTCTCGCTATACATGAAGCAATCAAACATACTATCGAACAAATCCAAACTTTTTAATCTGCTCTGACTCATTATCTGTAGTGCAATTTAATAAATTTAAACGATCCCACAATCGTAATTATTTTCGACAATATTTGTCGTTTTGACAACGGCTGTGTGGTTCACTAACTTATTTTCAACGACACTTAACAGCTGTCTTTTTTTATGAATTCAAATTGCTAAAGAGTGCCATATTTGGCTAACTAAATGTCAAAATGGGCGAAAACCAGAAGAAGGAGTAATAAAGAACAATATAAATTTGAGTGCGTTTTTATTACAAATATTTATAATTATTTCTATATATTGCAATGCTATTTTGGAGCGCTTAGTAATTTTCAACGAATTAAAAGTTAGCATTCAAAACCACGCCATGGTTTTCGTTTTCAAAATTCTCTCCATTACCCTTTGAGGACCGTGTTGTGTTCCAGGGTATTTATCTTTTATATTTAAAATTGCTGTATTTGTCATTTTATACTTGAATCCTAAAAAAACGTTTGCTTTTATCATTGGCGGTAGTCATCCATGATTGACATATGAGCGCGATCGATAGAACCAATGGTAATGCTGAAGCTCCACTTCGCTTAAGGGGAACGTATGTCTTTTAAACAAACAAAGCATTAACACGGCTCACTCTACGTCTTACGCTCATGGAGGTTGCCCATTGTTCTTCTACGGGTCGTTGATTGCAACCAGCATCTCAAAGCAACGATAACCCAGCAATGTGTTGTATAGGTAGCTCATGCAATCTTGTAAGCAAGGAGTTCCCTTTCACAAGTTGCATTGTGTTTCAATCCTTGAGAGTTCTGGGAATCGTAGTTATTGGGTTTTCCCTTATGAAAGTATCGCGCATTTAGACCGTCAAATAAATAGGTTTCGTAAAATCTGGGTATATCAAAGTACCATCTTCTGCTGCAAGAATTTCTTTTAGAGTATTGAATGCTTGTGTGCTCTAATTGAATTCGTGTTTTCTTTTGGGTGTCACTTATTTGGTCATCTTCACCTTTTAATATGTCAGTTAAAGATTTCGCTATACAAGCAAAATCTTTAATGAAGCATCTATAATATTTAGCCTAGCCTAGAAAAGACCGAAAGCCTTGAAGTGTGGTGTAGCTGCTCATAGTTCTTTATGCCATTGATGGCGTCAAAGCAGCTGAGAGTCCTTTTGTAACCGCTTGCCATATGGGAGTGTGGTAGACACTTTATGCATAAATTATATTTTCTATCTTAAATCGAGCATCGACCTTCATCGCTAAAAGCTTTGGGCATGCTTTCAGCGAATGAGAAAGGTCTGGGCAGAACCTGCAAGTCGCCTGCGTAAATTGACTATGATGTGCCGATTTATTGTCTCATATGTCGCTGGTGATGCAGAACTTAGTGTTACCCTAGGTACTTGTGAGTTTCCAAAGTCTGGAATCTGATCGAGAGAGAGAGAGAGAGTTAAAGTTCTCAAGAGATTGCATTAAAGTTCTCAATTTCGATGCCAAACACTTGCAGAACTGAAATGCAATTATTTACTGAACGCTGTAAGTTGTGTACGTTCTTTGCTTTCCCATGAGTCTTATCTGATTAAGGTGGTATAAATTTTCTACCAGACTTAAACGCGAGTTGTTCATATAAATGACCGTAAACAAATCCCGTTAAAGAGTATTGCTGAACAAAGGTCAGATTGTAGATAGCTCATGCCTACATTTGGCTAAATTCATGGCCGCGTGACTCGACTCAACTGCAGAAAAGTCCCGCGAGTAGCTGCCAAAGATTCTTTCACTTTTGACCATAAAGCTTTAGGTTCTTCTTTATGGATTTCAAGAGAAAATATGGAGTGACTTGCACATGGAGTAGTGGAGTACCTCTCCTCAATCTCCAATAGGGCATTACAAGTGCGTGGAAAGTCGTTTGCGTGAACCATTGTTTACTACTTTCCTTTGATTTGTTTAAAATTTATCTTTTAATAATTACAATTATACAAAATTCAACTTTGTCTTCCCACGGTGATTACTCTAATTGGATGAATTTTCGTCTACTGGAGTCGTTGGTGTATGTCAGCTGGTGAGCGTTTTCAAGTTGTTGACTTGATTTGGTCACTTGCAGGAGTGTGCCCCTTCTGCTAGTTGAATCCTGTTTCTTGTTTCCTGTTGGTCACAATAAATCAAATTTTTTTGTTTTTGTTTTAAAGGTTTGTTTGAGAAACTGCAACCACTCCGTATCAAGACCACCTCACGCACTACCGATAATGAGCTTGGTGAACCCTGTTATTGCGGCGTAAGCCTGGAGGTACGTCTGTGGCGAAGTATGAGGGTTGGATTGCTGGGATTCTGTCGGTTTGCTTGTTGAGGAGGAAGTCGAAAAATTGTATTGAGAGGTTGGCGTTTTCTTGATGCGGGCTCTGGTCGGGGATGAAACTCCCTGATTTAGAGCTGTGTCGGGGCTGCCTCCTGTTTTAATAAGGTGATTAGAAGCAAGTCATTAGAGAGATCACCAGAAGAAAGATTAAACAAGAGGTGTCAGAGAAGGAGTTGGCAAGGGGTGTCAGAGATGATGACGTGGGGTCGGTAGTCTTGATGTGATGAAAATCCTTGGCGGGGGCTGCCGCCCAACAAGTTCCAATATATGAAATTAAATGCAATAAGATCCAGACTGGTCTAGTGGCTCGGCTGATGGTGGTTTCGACGTCACTGCACGTTTTAAAATAACGAAACGCCTTGGTTCGTGGCACTTGGTGTGGTGTCAGCGTTCGCTTCCTTGTTTTATGAGGGACTTCCTTTTTCACTACACTGCACCGCTTCTTCAGGGAGTTTCACTGCAATTTGTTTCGTTACTTTTCTTCCTTTTGAAGAGCTTTTGGTTGCTTGGCTCTTATTGCCAACGTTGCCTGCTTTTAAGTACGTTACGGTCCTGCTATTCAGTGGATTTTGTGATTATACGCGCCTTTATTTCATGACACTTAGTGACAGGGCTCACTGCTCTCAGGAACTTACCAACACTTTACTGACCTGCTTTTCAGGACACTCACTTTATTTATTTTGTGATTATAATCGTCCTTATCTGGTGGCACTTGGTGCTAGCGCTCATTACCCTGATTTCAGGGATTTTTTCCAGCACTGCACTGCCTAGCCTTGTCAGGGATTTTTACACTATGCCTTTATCTCGTGGCACTTGGTGCTCTCTCCACGGCCTTCAAGGACTTTCACTTATTCAAAACACTGCCTTGCTATTCAGGGACTTTCACTGCACAACGGTGTCCAACGGAGGCAGTGCCTTCTTACTTTGTTAGTGTTTTGTCTGCTGCCGGTGTAAGGCAGTTCTCTCGCTTTCTCCAGGTATAAGGGCTTGTCTTCTCTGAATTTTTGGGGATTTAGCTTTCGGATTTCCATGCTGCTGGCAAAATTGACCGCCAACAGTTGTGATGATTTTATGCACAAATCCCCATGTTCGTACTAAGCGTAATAATCGCTGCTTTTTGTGCACGGGATCGTTCACTAATTTTTAAAACTTTACAAGTGGGACTTAGCGAGAGTTGATTCAAATAAAACTAAAGTAGAGTAATAAATACCAATTAAGGATCCTGCTCGCAGAATTCCTCGTGAATTCAGGAAATCGGGATAAAAAATGGGAGCCAAACCTTTAAGATAATAATTAAATTTTTTCTCGCTTTGGTGGATACCCTGTTAAATGGAACCCCTATTGGTACGCTGTGTGCCATTTATTGCTGTAAAAAGGGTTGGAACTGGTTAATGGATGTTGAACGCATCTGAGAAGTCGCTGTCGTATTTATAGCCCCTTTCTGGCAACGTCAATCATCGATTAGCTTACACCAACATCTTGTTGTGACAACTTTCCCTTATGAATACTTGCATACATAGCAATATGTTTGTATATGCAATTAATCACTAATCACCAATCCGTTATATATAGTCCCTTACAAACGATTCCGTACTTGTAAATGATAAAGGAAAACATAGAAATCTTAACATAGTATAAAACAAAGTCGATTCCCGCTGTCTATCTATTAGGGACAACCCACAATAACCATTTTTGATGTGTCACGGGAAGGCGTCAACTACGTCGAAGCTATGCACATCTTAACATAGTATAAAACAGGGCCGGCCAAATTGACTGTGTGAGTGTTGAGCTTGTGTTAGTAAGCAGCAGAGACGATGAGGTCGTCACAAGCATGTACACTGAGCAGAAAAGAGAAATTTTAATAATTGTTTAGCATTAAATGATCAATATAAACTTCTTCGTTGTATTGCTTAATCCGAATGAGATCGGATAGGTGTTCATTTGTTAAACTATTTCGGTACTTATTTTGTACAAGTTTTAAAGTGGAAAATGCCACTTCACAACTATAAGTTGTAGCGAACATTGAATACAATTTTAAATTTCATTTCTTGCGAGGGGGCATTTATTCCGTTCAATGTGTCTCCAAAAATCGATGCCTGAATCAAGAGGTAAAGTGAAATCTGTTTTCATTTCCATAATTTCTTTTTGAAGTGGTTCATCAAACATCGAAAAATCACATGTCGAGGGCCTATTATGTAATTCTATCAGCGGTTTTATTTGGGGTAGGTCTTGAAATCTGATTTATTATTCTTTGTAAATCGAAAATTAGTTTGTTTTTTCCCTGCAACGTTAGATTTAAATTATTTAATATTTTTGTGATATCGCATAAAAATGCTAAATCATCCAAAAAATCTTCGTTGTTTAATTCCTGAACTAATGATTTTCCAATGTCTGAAGAATCATCTTCTAAGAAAATTTTGACTTCATTTCTTATGTCAAATAGCCTTTGAAGACTTTTTCCTCGGCTTAGCCAACGCACTTCTGTGTATAAGAGTAAATCTTTGTGCTCAGCTTCAATCTCATCTAGAAATGTTTTAAACTTGCGATGACTGAGCGCACTATGACCCCCCTTTATTTTATTTATAATTTTTATAGATGTTTCCATCGCATTTACACATCGCAACTCTTTTGAAAATAGAACTTGCTGGTGAATTACACAGTGGAATGTTGGAATTTTACAGTTATTTTATTTGTAATTGTCCAAAAAGTCCTGTTTTTGGGCCAATCATAACTGGAGCACCGTCGGTACAAATTGCACTCAGCTTTTTTCTATCTGCTATGTTGAAAACATGCTCATTTAGCACTTCGAATAATGTGTCCCCTTTGACATTTCCGTGCAAAGCAACAGTTTCGAGAATTTCTTCGAAAGTTTCAAAGTTTTCATTTACAGTTTTCACGCATATGATTACTTGGCAAATATTGTTACTGTCTGTGCTTTCATCCAAGCACAGTGAAAAATATAAACAATTTGCCAGTTTTTGCTTAGTGAAATTTTTAATATAAGAACTGATGATCTCAGTTCTTCGTGCGATGGTTTGGCGAGAAAGAAGTATTGCTTGTAAAATTTTTGACATTTTTTTACCTTCTTCAAAGATATCTAAATATATATCGCACAAGCTTTTGAAAAACTCGCCATCCGAAAACGGGCGACCTTGTTTTGCCAGCTCAAGAGATATAATAAAAGAAGCTTTTTCTCGCAAATAGACCTAATTTGAGCTGCTATGGGAATTTTCTACCTTTTTCTTGAAAGAATCAAGTAATTCTTTTCGGGCATCTCCTTCAACATTTAATAAATTATTACGGCAAGAAATATAATGCCTTTCCAATGCAGGGTTGCTCCATCGACAAACTGTGCCAGAGCAGACAAAACATTATTTAATTTCCCACAATTTATTAAACATGTTTTTTATTTTGTTGTATCAGTTTTACAAGCGGTAAAATTTGCATGAAATCGCTGCTTGAAGTTGTAACATCAACTGATCGTAAAATTTGTTTTGCTTGCTAGCGTGCATGTAGGAGACGAAGCGAAACGGTATTAATGTGTCTCACTGTTGTGCAGGAGTATAAGCGTCGCCGGCTTATTTTTTAAAATTAAGTGATTGTTCGGTCAGTTGTGACACACTGTGCCTAATAAATCTTTGGAACACACTATACAAACAATCTTATGTATTAACTACACTAATAACTTAAATAGTCAAACTCATCTCACAAAATTAACCACCACTCATTGTAAACAAGCATACACACATACACATACATACATACATTCCAGTACATAATTCTTTTTGCTCCTTTTAGATTTTTTAAGTTGTACATAATTAGCATACAGTTCATATTAAGGGGGTCGTGTTTTCATTTCGCTCGTTGGTCTTGGTTTTTTAATATATATAATAAAATATACACCCCCACTTTCAATATTTAATAATTTAATAAAAGGCAAGAAAAAAGCTTCTTGTTGCAACATTTTGTGTAAATTAAATAAATTAAACAAACAAAAAACAAACAAATTATTTCGTCGTTACCACAACCGGCTAAAGGATTTCAACAATCAACCAGAGTCATCGTTGCTGCATTTCATCGCTGGATCTCATAAAAGGGGCGAATATATTCACATAAATTCCATCACTTCGAAATTCACGTCTGTCCCGTATGATTTCAAGTGCATTTACCCCTCACATACGCGTTGTTGTTGCGCTTTGATAATTTCGATTTAGTTTCCACCGTTAACTTGCATTCCTGGCACAGTAGGCCGTTGCGCTGCTCACATTACTTGCTGCGCAGTCTTCGCTTATTTACTTTCGTTGCTCGCTGCTTTTGCATACGTTGTTATACCTAAGTTTTCGCTGCTTACGCATTTTCAATATTACTTTCGTCGCTGCCGTTTTTTTTGCGTCATTGGTTGACCGCCGGCAGTTATTGTACATCAACTTGTAATTCGCTAACCCAGCAGCAAATAAAGTAGAGCAATAATTTAAAAAATCATGTCGCTAGAGGAATGCAAACGTAAACGTTCTAACATCAAACGTAATATTTCGCGCATTAAATCAATAGTTGCGGCAGTAAAGGAGTCAGCTGAGCTACAGTGCCGGCTTGGGATTCTAGAATCTTATTTCAAGCAAGCCTTGTCCGTTCAAGCCGACATAGAAGATCTGGATCCGACCGGCGGTGGCCGTGCGGACCTTGAGGACAGTTATGTCGCAGTTAAGCTTAGCATACAAATGCAACTTGGAGAAGATGCAAATAGTACAATGCACTATCCCGATGCATCTCCAGCAACAGGAGTTGGCCCATCATCCCATCTCCCACGATTGTCATTGCCAACGTTTAGTGGCGATTATGCCGACTATAGAAATTTTATTACATCCTTTACTCAGCTCATCTCTCGAGAACCAAGACTCTCAAATATCGAAAAATTTAACTACCTGTTATCTTGCTTAAAAGGCTCAGCTCTAGAAACCGTCAAAGCATTTCAAGTCACAAGTGAAAATTACCCGAAGGCGTTGGATAGGCTTCAAGAAAGATTCGATAATCCAACTCTTATATTTTTAGAAGGCATAGCTTCTTTATTTACATTTGAGTCAGTGGGAAAACCAAACGCTCAAGCATACACACATACACATACATACATACATTCCAGTACATAATTCTTTTTGCTCCTTTTAGATTTTTTAAGTTGTACATAATTAGCATACAGTTCAATAAACATTACAATTTTGTCGCTCATATTAAGCGGGTCGTGTTTTCATTTCGCTCGTTGGTCTTGGTTTTTTAATATTTATAATAAAATATACACCCCCACTTTCAATATTTAATAATTTAATAAAAGGCAAGAAAAAAGCTTCTTGTTACAACAGTGATCAATATCAACTTCCAAGAATGATAGAATACAAGATTGCGCATTCGGACAGAGCTAAAGTAGCGATTTGATGAAAGCGCTACCTTTGTATTTTCTTCATCTTGAATACAATTTTAAAATAACATTTTTCTGCTGAGTGCACATGCTTGTTGGCGAAATCATAGTGTCTGCTGCTTTCTACTTAAGCAGAATTCTGTGTTGCTTGGTAGCGTGCATGTGAGCGGCGAAGCGTATGCGTGTGACTGCGGCAGCGCAGTCAAAGAGCACATAGGAGAATACGCGTGGCCGGCCCTGGTATAAAACAAAGTCGACTCCCGCTGTCTGTCCCTACGGGTCCGTAAAACTTTAAAACTACCCAACGAATTTTAATGCGGTTTTTAGTAGATAGAGTGATTCAAGAGGAAGGTTTTTATGTATATAACATACATATTTTAGTAGAGCAACACTGATAATTGTTGAGGTTTCTAATGTTATGTCGTAAAAACATATTTTTTTGGCGCTTACATTGCAAACGCTGAAGAGAATCGTCTTCGACTTTGTTTTATGCTATGTTAAGATGCACAATACTCACCGGATGTGGTACAGGAGAAGATGTATTGATTTCCCGAATTCCTCTGATACCATGGGATTTACCGTTCCAATTTAAACGCTTACAATTTCCGGTAAAGGTATCTTTTGCAATGACCATTAATAAATCGCAGGGTCAAACTTTCAACGTTGCAGGCTTAGATTTGAGCGTTGAGTGTTCTTCACATTGCCAACTAGTATATGTCGCTCTTTCAAGAGTAACCTCTAAAGAAAACATGTTTGTATTATCTAATGACAAAAAAGCTGTGAACGTTGTGCATAGAGACATTCTGTAGTATATTTAGTATCAGCATTGCACCCGTGCGAAGTCAGGGCGCATACAAGTCTATTCAAATAAATCACATTGAAATTTTATCACTAACATATGTTATATTTTCACTGTGGAGTTTTTCTGAAGGCGTTAAATTAGGACGAAACGAAGTTCGCCGGGTCCTCTAGTTAAGGTATATTATAGAGTTGTAAAGCACTGCAGGAATACATTTAAATTGTCCACCAATTCGATCCATTGGTGTTTCGATAAATACTAAATTCGCCACTCCAGTCGCTGACATGCACCCACACTCCATTACGGAGCCACAACCATGCACAAAACTTTTTGTTTTTCTTCATCAATATACTTTGTAGCAAAATCGACACATTTTTGTTTATTAATTGTCCTAATAAACCATGTTTTGCCAGACGCACGAAATGAAATCCGTTTGCTCTCAAACAGTTCCGAACAGTTTCTGGATGCAATGAAGCGATATACGAGTTTTGCTAAGCTTTCGCAAGCTTTAGTGTTAAAAATTGATGCTAGGGCAGTGGCGATAGCTTACATGGGCGACCGCGACTCGGTTTGCTTTTTTTTTTATCTTTTTCGTTAGATTATAGTTCCGAATTACAGCTTGAACGCTCCACAAGTTTTCCTCAATATGATACTTTATAACTAATTGCCGCACTTCAACACTAATTTCTGTACACATTTAAACAGCACGGTGAAAATGCCAAACGTAATAAAATTAACTTCTTTGTATCGGGTGTTTTTTTTACAGGTTTGTTTTTCGAATAGAGATAAAACTGGCATTTTGTGGTCAAATCTGGCAACTCTAATGTCATTTATGTTCAGTTTGGTTTGCCATTTCATCATGAACAGGTTGACAAAAGAACAACGCTTGCAAATCGTGCAAATTTATTTCGAAAATAATGGTTCAGTTCGCGAAGTTTACCGCGAGCTCCGTCAATTTTATGGTCGACATAATCGTCCATCAGAGCAATTAATTCGGTTAACCATGGATCGTTTTCGCACTACGTTTACTCTATGTGATAATACGCATCCGCAGAGACGTCGAACAGTGCGCACCGAAGAAACAATTGCCGCTGTAGAGCAAAGTGTTGAAGAGGACCCGAATGAATCGATTCGCCACCGTGCACAGCAATTGGAGCTTTGTCCATCAACTTTATGGAAGATTTTGCGCAAAGATCTTGGCTTGCGACCTTACAAGATCCAGCTTGTGCAAGAATTAAAGCCGCGAGACCATGCAATGCGTCGTGATTTTGGTGTATGGGCCGAAAATGAGATTGCTCTCGATGCTGATTTTCATCGCAAAATTTTGTTCAGTGATGAGGCTCATTTTTGGTTGAATGGCTACGTCAACAAGCAAAATTGCCGCATTTGGAGTGAAGAGAATCCACATGAGACCCTTGAAACGCCATTACATCCACAAAAACTGACTGTTTGGTGTGCTCTATGGGCTGGTGGAGTCATTGGGCCATACTTCTTCCGCAATAATGCTGGAGAGGCAGTTACCGTTAATGGAGACCGGTATAGAGCCATGATAACCGACTATTTTGTTCCCGAATTGGATGGCATGAATGTGGATGAGTTGTGGTTCCAACAAGACGGCGCTACATGCCACACAGCGCACGTCACAATCGATTTATTGAAGGAAACATTCGATGAGCGCATAATTTCGCGGAATGGACCTGTAAATTGGCCACCAAGATCGTGTGATTTGACACCATTGGATTATTTTCTTTGGGGATATGTGAAGTCGCTCGTCTACGCCAACAAACCAGAAACGTTAGGGGAATTGGAAGCCAACATTCGTGGCGTTATTGCCGACATACGGCCCCATATGCTCGAAAAAGTGGTTGAAAATTGGACCTGTAGAATTGGCTTTATTCGAGCCAGCCGCGGCGGCCACATGCCCGAAATCATATTTAAACATTAATGGCATAAAATTATCCTTCCAATAAAGCCAAATTGATGGACCTTAAAACGATTTTCTTGTGCTTTATTTCAATTCGAAGTTCTATACCCCTAAAAAAAACACCCGATAGATAGCGGTATACAGTAAAGATGTTCGCAGTTAGTAGCACTGCTCGATCTCTGAATTACATGTACATATGTACATACATATACATACATATATATATGTATATAAAGTTCTGCCTACGCAAAACCAGTCGAATCGCAAACAAGCCAGAAGTATGTATGTATGTATTTGCAAATACACCAGTACTTGGGAGTATTACGAGCAAACCTGTAGTAAAGGGTGTTTTTTTAGACTGATAGAACTTTAAATTGAAATAAAACACACTAGTATGTAACCCCCGATAATCGGGTGTGTTTTTTTAGAAAAAAATTAAATTTCACACCTTGATAGATAAAAGCTGTTGATGATTTAAATTTTAAAAATGATGGGGTGAAATGAGGCGGGCTTAATTTGCCCGAAATTCAAATGCATATTTTAGATTTTCGTAAAATTGAAAATGAATGAAATATTAGGGCTGGGTTCGCCTAAATTTTAGGTACTTAAACTAATATTCCACTGGAGCTTTCCAGCACTTCGGGAATTCAGGAAAATATTTTTAAAACTGTGCGAGTTTGAATGACAGTCTAAATTGTTTGTTTACATTCTAAATATGAAGAAAAAAAAACAATCGAATTTACGTGTTCCTTTTTAATGTCCATTTGTGCTGCATTGGAGGGATGTAAGACTGACGCTCCATTATTCTAATCATGAATGGGTGGCGGGACTTCCAGCATGACCTTGCCACCCTGCCATGCCGTTGATAGGCAATATCAAGCAGTACCAAATTTTGTTTTTTTTTCTCTATTTAGGTAGCAGTTTAGATGAACTCGCACCCAGCCTAAGTCTCCACCCGGAATAATAATTTTCCCACCAAATTACGTTTTATTTTGGTGAATATCGCGCAAAAGACGATCTAGGTACAACAGAGCTGATAACATCCCAAATAATAACTTTTGCTGAATTTTTAATTAGAAATATTTGTACATTTATATGTACATTCAATGAATAGTTTTGAAGACTGCTCATTTGAACCCGTATATTTTCCCAGGATCTGACCCTGCTTAACGCCACATATAACTGGCCGTGGGCAAAGCAATCCTCCGTTAAATGAAGCCCCACCCTCGATAATGTTTGCCCCTGGGCCTTATTTATTGTTATAGCGAAAGCTATTATAATGGGGAACTGGCAACGCTTCAACGTAAAAGGAAGTGTGGTTTCGCTCGGCTGTAAATTTATACGTGGCAATAGAAATCGTCTTCCCTGTGCCTCTCCGCATAAAACTTCCGCGTCCAAACAATTTGGATGCATTCGATTGATTGATTTCTCGCAAAGCCAATATTTCACTTTCCCACAATACATCTTTGAAAAACTTTGGTTTGCCGGAAGTATCTTTTGCAGAGGAACATACAAATTTAGCGATTGACATTGAAGCCGATTTAATATGCGCGCAGACATTAAAAGATCAGCTCAATCCAGAACAAAAAAACATTTTTGACCAAGTATGTATAATGTTAAATGATGAGGGCACAACTGTTAAAGGTATTTGCAATATAAACAAATGCTGGTTAAACTACCAAGAGTGCTATACTCTTCATTAAATGCTGGATCTAACGCTCTTTTGTATGTACTTGAGCTTGCATGAATACGACTCTAATAAAAAATATAAACAACTTACAGTAAGCAAAGACGTTCACACATCAAAAATACTTGTCGTAAATACAATGGAGAGCAGAAACTTTGAGTCTGTTTTATTTTCAGTGTAATAAAACCGACACCTGCATTCCTTTGCATTTACATACTTATGTACCTGTTCTCTTCTACCACTTAAAGTACGCCCTCTGCGAACTCTTCTTGGTCGTCCTCTAGGCATTATTATTACATGCAGGTACCTTGCATTTTAATTATTACTTCACTTTCTAATTTGCACTGTTATTATTGCCAATTTTAAAAAACAAATTTATTAATTAAATAACAGAAGAATAACAGAAGAAAAGAGAATTAAATTTTCACTCACGAAAATTGATGTGCACTTGCTCGATATTCAAAACAAAATAAACTGAGTACATAACACGTTTGAGTTTGATTTTCAATGGAATTTGAGTTTAAGTTCTCGGAAAAAATTCGCGTATATCATGAGTCCAACTCATACCCAAGCTCTTGCTTTGTAAATGTATATACATACATACATATGTACATACAATGCTCGCATGGATTTCAGTCGATATTCGCGTATATCGTTAGTCCAACTCATACCCAAGCTCTTGCTTTGTAAATGTATATACATACATACATATGTACATACAATGCTCGCATGGATTTCAGTCGATATAGACAAACATTGAAAAAAATGTAAATATGTATGTATGTAAGTACATATGATTTTGCGCCACTTTGACTACAAAAGCAATGCAGGGGTAAATAAGCAAACTTTAAACGCTAATTTCTCATGAACAAATTAACCTATTGGAATTGTTATAATTTTTTGCAAACATGCTCATGATAAGCTTTCATCTGATATACATTTCGTGTATATACGTATTGTAGTTTAGTCTAGCTAAGCGCCGTGTTTTAGAATAATACTATAGATAAAAAATGAAGTATGATGCCAAATTTTGTTTTTTATTTGAAAGATATTTTCATGACATTTAATATTTAAAAACGATTTCTGGCATATGTCCGCCACGACTAGCTTTGGTAAATCAGTTGTGATCAGTCTAATTTTGAACCAATGGACGAAGTCCAACTTGTGGAGCACGGCAGCGAATATACAAATTCGGATCTTCTCCAACGCTATCACGTACAGCACCAATATTTTCTTCTGTACGTACAGTTCTTTGTCTTGTTATTGGTTTGTCATCGAGTAGAGTAAATGTTGTTCCAAATTTATCAACAGTTCGACTAATAAGTTGCTCTGATAATTCACGAAGTCCAATTTGTAAACGTTGTTGCGGCGGCATTCTCTCCATGATGATTTGTCAACAGAGAAAACAGAAATGTCAAAACGAAATGTCACTTCCCAGCAGTCAAGTGACAGCTATCCCTATCGAAAGTTCTATCAGCCTAAAAACCCGTTATTTTCTTTATTCACTGCGCATTCGTCGAGTAACTGTTATTCGGGATCGGAGCAAGTAGCGTACACAATTTGTTTTAACAGAAGAAGTACAAGGTGGCGCAAAAGTAATCCTCCTATCAGAAAATGCTATAAATTTTGCGATTGGGCCCTAATGTCAGTTCTGTTTTGACATTTGTGTAGTAAACACATGCGAAATACACGTTAATAAACACTGTTGCGCTACACTGCTCCAGAACGCGGAATATTGCTGACTATTTATTTGACCAATAATCGGTCGGTGACTTTGGCACAACGTGAATTTCGTCGCAGATTTCCTGGCCGTCCAACGCCTACTGGTGAAACACTGCGACGTTTAGCCGCTCGCCTCGAAGAGACTGGCACAACACAAGATGCTGCCAGGCGTGGCAGACCCCGGAGTAGCCGTTCTGCAGAGCATATTGCTGCTGTAGCCGAGAATGTCGTGAAAGCGTCGTCGACATCGACCAGACGACGTGCCACGCAAATGGATATCAGTCGACGGCCTTTACAGCGAATTTTGGTACAAGATTTGAAGATGTTTCCGTACAAAGTCTAGACGGTGCATCGGCTGTTAGCTGCTGACCGCCAATCGCGTCTAACATACGCTCAAGCTCATCACCACCAAGAGGAAGATGATTTTCCATCAAAAATAATCATGAGTGATGCTGCCCATTTCCATCTTAGCGGGTACGTAAATAAGCAAAATTTACGCTTCTGGGGCACTGAAAATCCGCGTGTAACCCACGAAGAGCCATTACACCCGCTCAAAGTCACTGTATGGTGTGCTGTTTTCGCTGGAGGAGTCATCGGACCTTTTTTCTTCGAAGACGTCGCGGGCCAAACGGTTACTGTGAATGGTGAGCGCTACAGAGCAATGATCAACGAGTTCTTTTTGCCGCAACTTGGTGAATTGGGATTGGAAAACATGTGGTTCCAACAGGACGGTGCAACGGCACACACTGCACGTGACACAACCGATATGCTGAAGGAAGCATTTCCCGGGCGCCTAATCTCCCGTTTTGGCGATTTGCACTGGCCAGCAAGATCGCCTGATTTGACCGCTCCAGACTTCTTTTTGTGGGGCGTTTTGAAGTCGCGGGTTTATGTCAACAAACCTCAGACTCTTGCAGCTCTTAAAGAGAATATCCGTCAAGAATGTGAGGACCTATCGCCGGAAGTTTTGGCCACAGTGATAGAAAATGCCATAAAAAGAGCTCAAATGACAATCAACTGTGACGGCGGCCATTTACGTGACATCATATTCTCGACTTGATGTAAAAAAAATTAAAAGACCAAATAAAAATAATCCACAAGAAAAATCAAAGTTTTTATTTTTTTTTAAATTACAGACAAAAAACATCGGAATTTTACTTTTGCGCCACCTTGTACAAAGTATTTGCCATCTCGAAGAGAAGCAGCAGCTTTGTTGAAAATATAAAAAATACATATGTACATATATGTGTTTATACAATACATATTCGCATTATACTTTGAGAAGAGTACAATGCAAAGAGTAATTGAAATCGTAGAAGAGGCCAATGTATTTTTGCAGCTCTTTAACATATTATGCGATTCGTACCTCCAAAATATGGCTTAAATAAATTAAAAACAAATCGCACAATTTTGAAAAAGAAAATTTTTAATTTTTTTTTATTAGTTTTGTGAAACTAAATAGAATTGCGGAAATTTCGCACAGATACTATTTATGTGGAAAAAGAATGGACAAAGCAGATTCTGTATCTTTACATCAGTAAACTATTTGTTATGGTCTTGGATCCCTTAAATTTTCATGTGCATACGTATTCATTGACGCGATGGTGGGGCTATCTGTCAATGTTGACTGCGGTGTTCGTTACAACGCTGGTTTTGTGGCATGTAAAGTGCAAAAAAAAAAAAATATCTTGATGTATCAAGACTAATTAATAGTTTATCGCACTATTTGTCTGTAATATTTGTATAGTACAATAGCTACCGCGCTCGTCCCACCCTTTGTTCGCTCCAATATCCGCCACGATCCACAATTTCACCCCTTTCCAGTGATGTTATCTGGCTGGCCTTCCTTGCCCCTCCCAACCATGACCGACAATGGCCTTCGTTCGCGTCGATACCTACCCTCAACCGCGATCACCCTTTACGTCATATCCCCGCGTCCACTCCCCACTCTTTTTGCGTCCACTCCACTCGCATCTGAAATGAAAAATCACCGCTTTCAACGTAAACTAACAATTCATGGTAAATCTATTACTATTTATGTACAAAGACTTAGGTCCTATATATTCGTGCTTACAACTATTATGACACTTTCCTGCAGTCTCAACGTTATCCAAATAACCAAGTTCGATTCGTTCAAAAAAGCTATGAAAGTAAATCTAATTAACTAATTGAAAAATGTGCCAATGGGATGGGTCAAACCAGCTATGTAATCTCACATATCTTTGCCAAAGTCTGGCGACATTATTTAGGATACATTGGACAACTTAATCGGCTGATTCCCGTATTCTGTCACCCTAGTAAGACGTCTCGCACTTCGAGAGGTTTCTATGGGCTGTCCCCAATACTTCACGCGCTATGCCTGCCCTTAATTCACTCTTTTTGAAATGCTACACTGAGCTTGCATTAAAAGTGTAAAACCCCCAATACTCGTTATTGCTTATTACAATCACTAAAATCTAATCACTATGAAAATACACATTATACTTCTAGCGCGACCCTCTTTGGCTGCCGATCTCAACCGGAGTCTTAAACTACTCTGTATTCTCAGACCACCAACGCCGTTAATGATTATAGTCGCTCAAGCGCCCTCGGTAAATGGCGCGTGATTAAATCCTTCTTTGCCAAAAAAAAAAAGTAATCTTAACCCTAGTCACCTGATGCTTCCGAAACGACGTCTGTTGCCGCTGTGGATTTATGCACTGTTCCCCCGGTGTTATTGCCGTTAGCTGATTCAGCATTGACCGGTCGTTAAGGGTGTAATGGATAGGGTCAACGCCTAGTCCGAAACAGATTTATTCCTTGTGGCGCAATACTTTTGTTTCCTTGGCATAGTCACGTGTGCATCGGGGAATCCTTTTCTTTCATCTCACCTTAAAGAATCTGAATTTCACCAACATTAAGATACTGATAAATGATAATACTAAAATCCAAATGTATTACAATACCTACCAATAATTAACTTTCAAGGCGCAGTGATTCGGGTGGGTTGCGCTAAAAAAATCTCGCCCACACAGTTGCTCTGCAAATCACGGAAGGAAAGCGAAAACAAATTGTGCAGTTGTAACAGCCAAGTCAGCTGTGAAAGAGGTGCTGGGAGACTGAGTGGCTAGTTGCATTCTTACTTACTTGCTTAATTTGCGTTATAACCTCGTAAGAGATTTTGGCCGAGTTAAACAAATTGCGCCAGCCACTTCTTCCTGCTAACTGGTTCCAATTGGAAATGTTTTGTCTATGTCGCGGTAAAATCATAGAGCTCATTTCATCGTTCCATCGTCTGCAGTATTCGCCGTCGCAAAGACGTAGAAATCTCTAAATCTTTCGGTGAATCTTCTCTCGAACACTGTAAGGGACGTTTCATCCGAAGCTGACAGTGCACATGGTTCCTCGCCAGCAATAGCGCGGCATGATAAGAGACTTATAGAGTGTGGTTTTGGTGCGTCGAGATAGGACTTTACTGCGCAATTGCTGGTCCTCAGTTACACAAAATCCTCCACATTTTTGAAATTGTAATTGTCAACAGTGATATGGGAGCCAAGACGCGAGTGCTCTGACTGTTTATTTGATGACATGAGGTCTTAGTTTTGCCCTCGTTCACCTCCAAACCCATACATATCGCTTCTTTATCCAGTCTGGATATTGAGGCTGATGATATCGATGTCATCAGCACACGCCAGAAGTTGCACGCTGTTATAGAATATGCGGAAACAATTCAATTTTGCAGCTCGTATTATCTTTCACTTAAATTAAAACTGTTTCTTAAATTTCAATCAGCAGGCATGCCTTCGTCCGACTATATTTTGCAAATGAGCTGGTGCATGCACTTTACTGGCAGTCCGTCAGCACCAGCGGCCTTATTGGTTTTAGCCGCGCCTTTGCGTTCGAGTTTCGTCCGGGTCGGGTAAAGGTACTTCGACTCCGTCTTACTCGATTGGAGGTTCGGGTTCATCATCTTAAATGTTTTACGGACAACTGTCATTAAGCAGCGTGAAGAGGTGCTCTCTACACAGTTTCCATTCTTACAGGACATTGCCCCGGTCTTGAAACCTTCTGTAAGCCTCCGTACCTCCTGATAAAATTTTCGGGTGACCACAACGTGATAAATTTTATTTCAGGTTTTTCCATCAGCAGATAGCCATGCAGCTTCATGCATCTTTTTATGCGTGAACCTGGTACTACATACTACCATGTTTTCAGTCCTTGGCCGGAAATAAATCCGGGTCGTTGCGGAATCGTAGAACCGACTGCCGTGGGAACGTGGTGTCAGCCTTTGCCTTTACGAGGACATCCACTAGCCGGCAGAGGCACCTTCCTCCGGACATTCCAGGTGCATGCCGTTTAAGCGTAGCCGTTTTAACGTTTGCCGTGGTAGTTATCAGAGTGGGGGTCTCATTCGAGGATTTTTGTCGAAATTATTCATTGGATGCTGTTTTTACGTGGCGGGTACCAAGCCCAGCGCTCAACCAGATTTTAGGGTACTTTTTAATTTGGGATACATTTACAGAGCGAGCCGCTTGCTCGAAAAGACGCTGCAAAACCCTGGTGAGCCCTTAAACCGAAAACGTCGATGTGACCACACCAGGTTCGCCTTCTCACCCTCAAATGGATGTTCGGGAGCTACCCAGAGGCCAATTGGGGGAAGTCGCCCGGAAGTATTTAGCTGCTTGAACCGCATGCAGAAGAATTGTTCTGGTCATTTCCAGGTGAATGGCGATCAGAGACTTTTCTCACTTGAGTGGACCTCTACACACGCTCCCATCCTCATAAAAAATCGTAGTACGTAAGAGGATTAAAAGTAAAATATTATTTTAATTACATGAATACTCCGCCAGTTGTAACTGATAAATATAAAACTTTTTTAAACTCCATGACCCATCACGCGGGCTGTATTTAAAGGCAATGCATGCAAGAAAGACACTGTCCAATATTTATAATCTAGCTACACTAAAATACGTACTACAAGTTTTCGTGGATTTAAAAAAAGTTGTGCATGTGTGTTTCCGAACTATGCTTCAAACGATTTTAAAACATGCATTGAAGCTTTCAGAAACACCTATGTACATATATGAACTTAGATGTAAATGTCACACTAGAGGATTTTGATTTTTAGTTTGTTTGAAATCTACCCAATTAGAAAATACTAAAGACACACAATAATTCGTGCAACAACATGTGCAAGTGCTAGGTTATTTCATATAATTTCTGTCCAGGGGCACTTTATTGCCCTTAATGATGGATCTCCTACCCATTTTTCTAAACACAAAACCTTCTCCCTCCGTAGATCATCGTTTCCTCCCAAACTTTTTTTTTCGTACAAGAGACAATCTTCGGTCAAATGCGTTCGCTTTCGTTAGTCCGAAACTGCCATATTGGTCAAACTTACTTTCAATCCTCAGAAATTTTAAAAAATTTTGATGGGCAAAATATATATATAAAAAAAAAAAAAACGGAATAGATGCGAATCTTATGGGGCCTCTACAAAAAAAATGCAGCAATTAGACAAGAATTTAAAGCGAAAAAAAATATATATACATCTTCTAGTTCAAAAGAAATTTGGGCTGACATAAAAATTCTCTTGCTGAAGAATTTGCAACTGCATGGTCAGCATACTCACACAGACCTAAGTTCTGCACTCATTTCAATAGCAATTTCATTTCTTAAGCTTAAGCTTACTAATAACTAAAGTTAGCTAAGATTTTGTGCTTAGCTTATTCTCAGTTTCTCCAGCTGAGCCATTTCATAGTTTTGTACATGAAAACCCTATCAGCTGTTTTTTAATAATAGTTTTTTATTTCGTTTTTGGCTGATTTGCACCCCAGCAATGCTATCGCAAGTCAAGAATAATCTAATTAGTAAATAGGCTAGTTGCGACGAGAGTGTAGCATTCGCCGTCTTCGTTCGGTAGTGACGTGCTGAAGCGGCTATTTTTGTATTCAATCGCTTAAGTAGTCGTTAAAAAAGGATCGAGTCATATACTCGAATTGATTATTCTAGCGACAGTCGAATACGTATAAATTCGTATTCTGATTTTTACTCAAACTCAAATATTTTTACAAATCGGCTTTGATTGTTTAAATTAATATTAACACAGCTTCGTAGTTGCTTTCGACATGAAAGTATGTAATAGTAATGGAGCAAATTTGGAAGATAGAAAAAAAAGTGTTTATGGATACTTATTTAAAAGAGGTTTATAGCTCTAAGACAGATAAAAAGAGATGTATGTATATAGTAACAGTTAAAGGGTTATGACTACGATGCAGAGAAAAATTGGTGACGAAAAAAAAAAATTCCGCTATTTCGTATTTGCCTCGTTTGACTCTTAGTGGCTCTTAAAAAGTTTATTTTTCTGAGTTTTGAGAGATTTTTACAAACAAATGTGAAGTGCCGAGCTTAGTATTGTAGCAGTTGCAACGAAAATAAAACTCCCAAGTGCAGTTATCACCTTCCTTTTTTTCTCGCTATTCCTGTGGCAGGGACCGCTGTGACGTGTACGCTGCCGGCGTTGTCGTAATCAGGTGTTCTATCATTCTCACATCATATGACAGCAAGTGCATATCAACACTTGATATAAAAATAAAATATAAGATTCCAAATCTAGCCTGGAAATGGGAACAAAAGTAAATAATACATTTCTCACTCTATATCGCGATGAATTTACACTTAAAAACGGGAAAAAGACAAATGTTCTTGTAATAACGTAATTTTTTCATAAAATCCCAATTGTCTTTAGTGATTCTGGATAATGTACATATGACACACGTTTGTAGGAATTTGGTATATCAGTTTGCTTTTTTACGTACATACATAACAAAGTAAAGCAAATTTCTAATTACAGCGCAAACCCGCGATTCGTATGAGTCAAGTTTTTCCAAGTGGGCCACCCAAAATCGACTTTTACGTTTTTCAAATATCATTGTCTGATTTTGAAAGTTCACATGGTATGTAATATTATCCCAAAAGCATTTGCTCAAATTTTTTTTTTTTCGTTAAGTTATTTATAAACTTATTTTTATGTAGGGGTTTTTTCTAATATCTGAGCAACAAATGATGGGAATTTGATGATTTTTTTTTTACAGTTGAAGTGCTATGAACTGCATAATAAAATATTTTATTTTATGCTGCACAGAGGCGCGTGCGAATCTTGGCTGCGACAAGATAATGATCCGGGTTGATGTTAGTTCTTCGAATAGTGCGGACGTCTAAGACACTGGAAGCATTGCTTCCATCTACCATAACAAGATCAATTTGGCTTCGTGTTTTTCCATCAGGAGATAGCCATGTTGCTTAATACATCTTTTTATGATTGACCTTGGTACTACATACTACCATGTTTCGGGCCCCGGCGAAGCCGATCAGCCTCAGTCCGTTAGCGGCTGTTTCATCGTGTAGGCTGAATTTACCGACTGTGGGACCAAAAATCCCTCCCCTTCCCACATTTGCATTAAAATCGCTTAGCACGAGTTTTATATCGTGACGGGGCAGAGTTCGTACACGCGCTCAAGGCGCTCCTAAAAGTGATCTTTGGTCACATCGCCCTTCTCTTCCGTACGGGCGTGGGCGCAAATCAGCAAGATATTGAAGAATCTCGCTTTGATGTGAATCGTGGCGAGACGTCCGACCACCGGAGTGTACGACAGTACTTGGCGACGAAGTCTCTCTCCCACCAAAAATGTCAGCATTTGCTTTTATAGCGAGCCGTTTGCTCCAAGTCAGCGTTATTCAACCGTTCAACGCTTACAAAGACTGGCAGGCCTAACATAGCTTATCAAAGATGTGAGCAACTAAAGCCAGAAATGCTTTACGACGAATACAAGATTAGAAAGTAATATCGTAAAGTCATCAAGAATCAAATATTTAAATATACCATGAATATGAGTACCACTATTGTACTGCCATCGGTTCCAAGCAGAAATGGAAGCAGGCACTTGAAATCGGCATCAAATAACCCCATTGTGAATGGCAACAATTTTAATGAATGGCTTGCTAATTTGTCTGATCCTTGCGATAAACTTTGTTGGAGCATTATAATAGGGCACTTCACGATTAAATGCAAACTACAAAATCAAATGCATGGAAATATACAACTTGCGACCATTTGCACTGGATTGTGATTCTCTGAATATTTTTTACAGTTTTTATGTTGAGAGTTTAGACAGCTGAATGCAAAAAATAAATCCCCTTGGTTTGGATAGCATTAATCCAAATTTCCTTAATTCCTTCCCAATTTTTTTTTTTACCTTGCCAATGATTTGAAAGTCTATCTGAGAGCGGGTGTTTTACCAGCGTTCTGGAAGTGAGCAAATTGGGATTTTTGACCAATTGCTAAGCATACATCAATAGTTTCCGTAATTGATTTATCTAAGCACGATCCAATTTTTGTTTCCTCTTTTGTACATAATCATTAGTCGTAGTCATTATCATGGGATCAGCTGCAAGTCAAATTTATTTCCTTCAACCACCAAAAATGGAATCAACTAAGAGTTGAAATGCTACACATCATTCATACAAGTTGGTAGCATAACGAACACAAGTGCATTTTTCAATTCAAGGATGTTATTTCGTGGTCAAAATGTCATAGAGAAAGGAAAAGTACAAATAACACCGCCTTGCATGAATTCTCTTTATGAAATGCTTTACAATTAATACAAGATTAAAAGGAATAATTATAGGAAAGTAATCTAGGGTCAAAAAATTATGTATGTATTATGTATTAGGAAGTAGGTACGTGGAATTGGGATTGACAAATAAAATGATAGCTTGTTAATTTGGCTGCTCCTTGTGTGGTGCGATTTGCAGGTTGGTGTGGTGGATATGTCTTTTTATATTTATGTATGTAAACGCATTACCGATCAAATATGACCTTCAGCCGAAATATTTTGAGAAAAATTAAAAGAAAGTAATTTTTGTTGCATGTCTAAATCCATTCTCTGTTTATTCATGTAAATTTAAACCTGTTTTTACTAAAATTGTTACAGAAAGTGATTTCTATAACTCCGCCTCTAATCAAAAAATAAGTATATACTTAGAATATTGTAGCTGAATGCTGATTCCGTTGCTGAATTGAGGCAAGAGCCAATAGGGATGTTTTGGCTGAGCAGAGCATATTGACAAATATTCTGCTAGCTCAGCGATAGCATTGGTTTTTATTCTACATTATCACCTTCCTTCTAATGGTGAAACCGGCGTTGCAATTGCAAATGCATATCTCTGTTGTTGTTGTTGTTGTTGTAACAGCATAAAATATTCCCCAATAAATTTTGGGGAATGCTTCTGAAGTGACAGTCCTTGGGCGGATATATGTAAATCCGGGTCGTTCCGGTATCGCAGAGCCGACTGTCGTGGGAACGTGCATATCTCTGTCGCTTGTGTTGGTTGTAAGTATTCGCTGCAAGAATTATAATACTTGTACTCATAATATTTTGAATGTGTAGACCAATGCTATGTTGTCCAGTCAATACTTGCTGGTTTCTTCTGTATTCACTTAAAATTCCTTAAGTGCAATGAATCACATTTTGACACCGGGTGTTTTGCAGCCAAGATCATTTCTATTCTAAACCCAGTGGTGGTTTTAAACAAATTGCGTTATTGCCCTTTCTATCCAAGGTACTGGAGCGCTTGAATTTTTTTGCTGATGCTTCAGAATTAATGGAATCTGGGTCCCTGCACTATTAAAAGTTTCAGATGATAGCAGGCAAAACGTGGACAAAACCCACTTACTTACATTACTTTTTTACTCTATCGAACTGTTCTACCAGCGTTGGAACTAATTAGATCGTACCTTACACTAGCTGTACGTGTTGGTAGAGCTATGCCAAAACTTTTGCCCACGGCTGTGGTGTCACAAGCAAATATATGTAGCAGTGTTATGCCTAAATTTGTTCTACAGGAATGAATACTTGGCCTACTGTAATTTCTGATGTATATTAATTACTTACCTGATATTTTAAAATATCATTTATATGTGAACTGGGCATTTGCGTAAATTAATGTATCTTTTCTTAACTTAAATGTTTACTCTCAAAGTGTTAACGACTTAGACGGATTAGTCTTAGCCCTAACAAACCTTTATTCATTACGATTTATAGAAGAAACTTCAAACTTGCCATTTTAAGCTGGTACATACATATATATAAAATTTTATTTGATTATTGTATAGATATTTCGATACCAGCCTGTAATATTCTTCCGTGTGTACTTGCAGTTTTGCCTTTTGATTATTGCCCTTAATTAGTCAGATTACGTGAAGAGTGTTCTCTTCAATTATCTGCATTAGTGTTTGTTTTTATCAGAACATTTGAATATTATAAATGGGCGTAGGCTTGGACTTATTGGTCGTACGACTTCTGCAGGTTCCTGTCTGGAACTATATCGCTAAGCAACGCTAATCTATTCTGGCTTAGTAGATACTTTTTCTTCCCTTTGCTTTGCTATTGAATATATATTTTTCTAAAATTGAATATGTGTGACTGTGACTGTGCTATCTTTTTATTTGGACAAAGCGATCCATATCTGTCTGCACTACTGACTTAGTTTTTGGCGTTGCTGATGTTTTTGGTGTTTAATTTTGTAATTATGTTTTCCAACATAATTTAACATATGTCGGACGATAGAGGGTCACCCTGTCTGAAGCTTTGGTAAATCAAACGGCTCATAGAGATTCTTCCCATTTCTCAACGTTATTTTACATAGCCGTATTTTATATTTTTGCTGGGATACCAAATTCAGACGTCGCCGCATATAGGCAGCTTCTTTTCGGATTTTTAGTCAATAAAAATATGCTGTGGATCGATGGTAGACTTGCTGGACTGGATGTCGGTCACCAGGTCGCCGTTATCATTTTTACAAGACAGTGACCCGGTCTTGAAAACTTCTGTGTGCCACCGTACCTTCTAATGGAGTTTCTGGCCATTTGTCCTGTCAGATACTAGATCTCAAGTTCCCCGCGTATCTCTGTCTCGCTTCTTCTCAAGTAAAATACGCTTCACAGAGTGGCTCTGTAGGCAGCATCTTTGCCACGCTAGCGCGCCATTCCTCATCATACCAGCCGTTCTTTCGGGCCCCAGAAAAATAATTACTTCTTCAGCAGCGGTACGTAAAGAGAGAAATGTAGTCTTATTGCCCGCAGATATCGTTTTGCTGAACGTTGCTCTCAGAGAGCAGTAGTGCAAGTCAAGTGGTGAAGTGGTAAGATATCTGTTGTAAGTATTTTCTTTTAGCGTTAGCATTACTTTCTTAACTTGCCCAGTAGAAGATAGTGAGCTACCGACTGCTTTAAGCAAAGATGTTTTAAAAAATTAAATAAAAAACAGAAATTGTCAAGACCGGGTATTTACATACATATTTTTAAGTTTGGACGGGCGCCTTAAATTTTTGTGATTTCCGAAATAAGCTTTGATATTCTGGGTACGGGCGGTATCTTCTAAAACAGCGTACAAATTTCGCTTCTTTGTGTATACATTACTTGAAATATTTCTATATATTACAGATCTTCGTTGAAAAACGACTAAAAGTCACTTGGAATTGGATGTATTCAATTATGGATGGAACAGAACCACAATTGAAGTTTGGTGCTTATTTGACTAATTTTACCGATCCAACGCATCCACTTCATCCTCTTAATTTGAATGGTCAAAATAATTCTAGTCAAACCAGCTCTACATCAGCTGGCATCAATATAATAGGTATATTAAGATTACATACATTTATACTTACTTTGTTAAAGACAAATTAATGATGTAAATTTCTTCCCTAGGTTCATCAACTCGACGAGATTTTCTTACATATTGTTTATCTTTGATGCGAGCTCATACTTCAGAGCATCGTGATGCTTTGCCTGTTCTTGATATAACAGCTTTTCGTCACGTTGCTTACGTCTTTGATGGCTTTATTTACTACATGCGTAATAGTTCTAATTTTTATGAAAAAAATGACCAACTTTCAAACATAAACTTGCCAAATGCGAACGAAGATACGGATGAAGAGTTTTCTAATATAACAAATGAAGAAATGTCGAATGACTGTAATTCAGTTATAGGTGGGCCTCAATCAGCAACAAATCAACGGCATTCGTTTTTTACTCGATCAGATTCGACCTTAAGCCTTGGTTGTTTAGCACCGGAGAATTTTGACATGCCACTGGATGTTGCAATACCTCTAGCTGATAAGCCGCATCTTCTTCAGCCGAATTCAAAACGAGAAGACTTATTTGCGAATACACCTTTATTACCTTCAGTAGAAGAAAATGTAACTTCGATCAGCAATATGCCTATGGCTCCAACAAAATTGGGCTTTTCCAGTTACAAATTAATAGCAAGTGCTGAAAATATGGAGGAAGATACGAACAATGGTAACTATGGAATACAATTTTTCATTTTCTAAGCTTTATTTAGTGACTAAATTTTGTGCGCCTTATGTATAATAAAGTACACTTTCAGTTTGATCAATCGTAATTGAAGGTAGTACCACTGTATATAGATCGTTCAATAAATCGATTTTTTAATGGATTGCAGCGGGGGCCCACATTTCACAGAGATACGTATGGGGTAAACGATCGTTCCAACAGTATACATCAGGAACATGAATTTCCCACGCGATCGTTGCAATAATATATACACCAAAGTCATGAGTTTATCACACACACTAATACACGTTAACTGTACAACACAAAAACATACACTTTAGCTGTACCCATAGCGTAAAACTCAATTTGTCGTCATAAATGGACATTGGTGTTGTTGCTGTTGTAGCGGCTAGTCACGCTCTGTGAAGAATGGACTCACCCATGGTCGCTGTCGTCAAACTCTTCTAGGGGACGCCCAGGAAACAAGCTGTTTCGACAGCGTTGGACCAAAGGGAGAGGGGGGGGGGGGGGGGCTTAGGTGAGAAGGTTTCAGAAGGGATGTGAATAGGTGGTTGGTATCGTGGCATTGACAAGGCGATATTCGATGGTGGCACTGACCGTCTCTTTGTGTATGTTGGTTAGGACCTGCCGGTACGCTGTCGGATCCAGCGCTTGGAGGTGGCTCGTCCGCAAGCAGATGCCTATTTGGGTGCCCAAATCCCACCTCTGTAGGTGTTCTTCAGACGACATCGGGAGGAATCCCGTCACTGCGGAGTGCAGCGTTCCGGCAGGTCTTTTCCCCCAGTGTCCTACAGGTTCCCGGCGACCACACTGGCGCATCATAATTTATTACCGGCCGGCCAGTAGCCTTGTATGTTGCCAACAACGTTCCCTTGTCTTTGCCCCAAATGCTACCGGCGAGCGACTTGAGGACATTGTTGCGGCTCTGTACTTCATTGGCGATTACGGTAGTGTGCGCAGAGAAGGAGAGCAGACTGTCAAATGTAACCCCCAGAATCCTCGGGTGGATAACCGTCGGAATGGAGGTGCCATCGATATGGATATTAAGGTCCAGCCTGACCTCATTCGTCCAAGTGGTAAAGAGGGTCGCCGAGGACTTAGTAGGGGACAACGCCAGGTTTCTGCCTGTGAAGAAACGGGCAAGGTCGGAGAGATATACATTGCCAGTAGCCATTATCGAGCAATCATCGGCATATGAGACAATGGTGACTGCCTCTGGCGGTTGAGGGAGCTTGAAGATGTAATGGTTAAACAAGAGTGGAAACAGGGCGCCACCCTAAGGTACCCCTTATTTAATTCTTCTTAGTTTCGAAGTTGAGCATCTAAATAATACCGATGATTGACGACCACACAGGTAATTCGCGGTCCAACGTTTCAGTCCCAGCGGTAGAATTAAGGCTTCCAGGTCGGCTAGCAGCGTGGAATGGCTTACCAGGTCAAAAGCCTTTGAAAGGTCCAGCGCTACCAGGACGGTTTTCTCGCAGGGCCGTTCTGGTGTGTGTTTACGGCATTGAGTGCCATTGTTGTGGTATGCACTTTCCAGAAGCCATGTTGATGCTTAGCCGAGCCCAGGTTTCTCGGGTTTCAGCAGTGGGCCACCCTCCCAACCTTTCAAATGTCAGGAATGATAAGGGTGGCCGTGGACAAATTGAGGATTCCTGTAAGAAACCCTTCACGCGGGGACCAAACTTTTCAGCATCAACACGCTTAGCCTATCGGCCAATGGCCTTGGAGGATTTCGCCTTCCCGATGGCCTCCTTCACCTTGCCACTGGTGAAAGTAAGGAGCGCGCTGATGTTTGACTGTATGCGCATTCAACTGGTCACTTTCCATTTGGCCCTATTCCCCGACTGTAATGGGTTTGGATCGAGTGGAATCATAGGGTTTGCGTCCGCAAAATTCATATACTAGCAAATTTCATTACAAGATTTACACTTTGTACATTTGAATAAGTACACTTTAAAATGATATAAATAAAATACAAGTTTAATGAACTTTGGTATAAAATCCACTAGCAAAGCAAAGCGTAGGCATAGCTCGACGCATAGGGGCGCCGTATGCTGATAGCGGTATTATTTACATTCATATAATGACGATATCGAGTAGTGCTGTACATAGAGTCATTATTTTCGCTGCAACTTGTTTGTCACTGCTGATCCCAACAATTTGAAAGCGGCATTAGATTCTTCATAATCCGATCTAAGCATGAGATTTTAGTTATTTTTCTAAGACGGAGAAGAAAATTTTTTATAACTTCAAAACAAAAAAAGTTGTATTATACATATAAAATACTATGGGTCCTACAATTAAACTAGGTACAATCAAACAAGCTTACAAATTATACGTCGTAAAACTATTTAAGTCTTTAAAATAGGAACAGTGGTTATCGAAATATTTAAATTTGAACTAAAAATTTAAAAAAGATATGAAGTATAGGAAAAACTTTGGACGTCAATCAAAAAATTTGGATTGGCTCAATACCCGCTATAAGGTTGATTTTGCCCTATAGCGTAAAGCCTCTTACATTAGAAACTAGATTTTACCCGCGGCTTCGCTCGCATGGCATTCGGCTTAACGTTATGAATTCTTATGTATCAGGAATGGAAATAAATAAGTTCACCACAGGTAAAAACTTTTAATTAATTTTTAGTCTTGTTTTATAATTTTCTCATATCTAAAAAAAAAACCTCCTAACCCTACTTCATATGTATGTCATTCGAGTTTAATGAAACCTAATTTGTTGTTAGAAATGCACAACGTAATGGAACGATGCTGACATTAAAAAGTCTCAATTCCATGATTTAACTTATTATAATTTTAATTGATTTTCCAAGCGCTCTCCGAAAAGATTTTAGATATTTAGTATTTTCATATTATTTAATATAACTAAATTGACCTTTAAACAGATAGAAACCTTCTTTCAAACTTTCGTATAAAACCCAGTTTGGTATATTTCACTTCATTCTTTTGTTTAAATGAATTTAACATTTTCAATAGGTGGCAATTCCGGGGTAACAATTTTATGAAGATATATATATACATATGTACATACATATGTGTGGCTATTTGAAATATACTTATTTTTATGTAATTTTCAACCAGTTACCAACAAAGTATTTTCGAGACTAAATTTTCCTAAAACTACCAGTTCATTTATCTTTAGAATTTAGTTGAATTTAAATTTTGTTAACAGACTGCCATTTCTACATTTTTCGAAAAGGGTTTACTTAAATCATTTTTCCTATAGTAGAATTTTCGTTACCTTACCAGCTTATTTGAATGGCCTTTTGAGGCTACCAATAAATTAATTTTTTAAAGGGAGTTGCCACCGGTTTAAAAGGCTACATTAAATAAAAACAATGAATATTGCAAATACTGAAATATGGATGCCAAATGAAAGAGCTTCATTTACCAAATGTTTTCAGAGAGAGGGTGCCACCTATTTAAATGCAAATTAAGTTAAATAAAACCAAACTACAAATTTTAAGGATACGTAATTTCAAAAATAATTTTGGAGAGATTGTCAACTGTTTAAAAAAGTTATGAAAATTGTAATAAGTTAAATCGCATCCAACTAATATTATATGCAAGACTCAATAAAGCGTAATTTCCCAAATACTTTTAAAAAGGTTGCCCTCCGTTTATATGCAAATTTATTTAAGTAAAAAAATAAACGATATTTTACAATATTAGTTCCAAGCTAGCTACAAATTTTAAGAAAGCTTAATTTAAAGCAATAATTTTGGAGAGGTTTGCAACCTGTTAAAAAAATACCAAAAATTATAATAAGTTAAATCATGTATTGAAATATGGGTCTCAAAAAAGTTTCAAAATGCGTTATTTTTAAAATACTTTTGGAGAGGCTTGTTACTTGCTTGAAAACTAAATTAAATTGAATTATTAAGCTAAAGGAAGTATCACCTAATGACATTCAACATAAAGTCAATTATGAAAAATTGATATAACAACACTCCTTATCTCTATACCATGTGTTTAAAAGCATTAATTTGTAAGCTTGCTGGGTGCGGCTATGGGGGCCGTAGAGGAGGCTATGGGCGACGTAGAGCGCGAACAACATGGGGCACATAATTTGTGGACTACTCCTTGTGGGTCTTTAGGCCTGATCAGACTTTAAGATGGTTCCATCCGTCGCACGAATTACACCTTACCGAATTGGAGTTCGGTTAGAGCAGACGCAGCCAAAATAGGTTTCTGTTCCAGGGTTTGGCTCAATGTCAGCCCTTAGCAGAAGGATGTGAAGCAACCCTGCTGCTATAAGTTGTTCCAGAGAAGATAGACGACGTATGGGGTAGGCCGATCTAAACAGGGTTAGATCGCCGAAACAACATTCCTTGGCCGGGTGAAACCTGGGTCATTCCGGTACGTAAAACGGACTGAAATGGGAATGTCATAAATGGACGTGCTCGGCTAACTTCCTTCTGGAAATTAAACAAGAGGCTTTTTTGCTTTGAAAAAAGTGGTGTGCTCATTTTGGAACTATTTCATTGAACAGAACTAAACGTACCAACATTTTGGCCATCTATTCCCATTGGAAGTAAAAACGCAAAAGCGCTACTTGGTGGTTACAGCGTAAACAGTGGTAGATTTTAAGAAATAGACGCAATCTGTAATTCTTAAGAGAGGCCTAGTGTTATGTTTAGCAGAAACCTGGTTTGTTTTAACGCTACTCAATTCATTCTCGCTTCTTCTGCAAATCAAGCTAATGACACAAAGCGTAAAAGTTAAAATTTCCGTAAAATTCCATCGTTAAATAAGACAAATAGTGTTGAAGTTCTGTCATAGGGTTTCATTTAATACAGAAGGTTCGCATTAAGTAAAGTTGCATCCTCGTCTCGCATATTTTTCAGCAAATATTTCCATATTTCTTTCGTGACTGTTCTTTCAATGTAAAGGATTCAAAAATTAATTAGGGTATCGCCAGCTCAAGACTATGGAGGAGGCATATTCTTTAACTATTTTCAAAGAGCTCAGGACGTGTTCACCACTAGCTGAACGAATGACCAAAGTCAAGAATAAAGAAACTCCAAATAATGTAGTGGTGTGTTGTTCGAAAACTCACGATGTTCTGAAAAGTAGATGCCAATGAAGTTAGTCAGGTAATGTTTAAGATCTGTAGTAAAGTATTCCGAGAATCCTTAGACTATCAGGCCTCAGAAAACCAAAAGTATTGTTAATGTCTCCAAATCCTCTCGCGTGTTCTTGCAATTCGTTACTCATTTTATCAAAAACTTTGTAGTGTCTCATTGAATGTCTTGCATCTTTCCAAATGCGAATCGACAACTTTTTCATCAAACAGTTTTTTTAATTTTATGTTTTTTGATGATAGGAAAGTCAGCATTTTCAGTGCTCATTTCTTCTTATTTGTGTTTCGCATTGAGAACAATATTATCTTACGTGCTTTTGTTTCCCAAACCTTTCAATTCTTCAAAGCGGTTCTTGTCTCAATTCTTGAAGAAGCTGGATACCAAAATTGTACGAACTTTGTAAAGTTTTTTGACATGTTTTTTTTTTAATTGCATCCCACTGTCGATGTGATTTCGAGAAATATTTGTATATGCTCTCAATGGTTGCATAAAATACCTTGATGGATGAACTGACATTATTTATGTATTCTCTGCTGCATGTTCATCTGTAGTGTGATTCACTAACTTTTTTTAACGATATTCGCATGGTAAACTCATCTTAACCAAAACTTAACGATGTTGTTATGTTATGATTACACTGACAGCGGAGGTACGAAAAAAATGAAATTTATAGCTAGTGAAGCAAGGAATATTCCGGAGTGTTGAATTGAATGATCTGCCATAGTACTTGTTGAGTTTGTATTCGAAAATTATTATTAAATACATCATATTTCTAGGAAGAAAGCGATACTGATCGTTTTCAAAATAATTATACAGTATGTTGCATTACGGAAGTTGAAACTAAGTATGTGTTTGCAACAATTGTAAGTTTCGCTGCCAGAGAATAATTAGGGCTGTAAATCACACGAGTTGTATTACTCGGTTTGAACCCGTATAATGCATAACGTTTTTCACTAAAACTATCTTCAATATCATAGAAAAATTACCTGTGAAGTGAGTGTGGGGCTTAGTAGGAAACCGCAATTGACGTTACATTTTAATTGCTAAATTTTGTAATTAAACACGCGGCTGTAAGATGCCCTAGGGTCCTGGGACCATTCTCCTGGAGGAGTCCAGTCAGTAATGCCTATTTTGCTGACCGTTAAATCCGCCAGTGAGTGCAGAAGCAAAACGTCAATATTTGTGAACGATGCATCTAAGTACATTGTTTCAATGCATTTAAAAAATTTTAATATTGTCAAGTATTAAAATATAAGGTTATATGGTATACAAACTTGTAAAAGCAGATTTTTTGGGTAGAAGTGAAAGTTCAGTAGTAAACAACTTCTTCATACTGGCAAATATCCAGTATACCTTCCAAGCCAAAACGGGTAGAAATTCGATTATGATAGCCATTTACGATTAAAGCACTTTTTCGCTTAAAATTGTGCAGTGCCTACGAACTGTTTTGATTACGAACATTAATGTTTATTAATTAATTCAAATTCTTGTAAGCCAGTTTACGTGATAGGGAAATTAAACTTTGCAATCCTTTTTCGCTATTGCTCCGCTCTGCTTGTGAAAGAAAAGCAAAATTTGGCAATTGAAATTGTATATCTGAATTTCCTTGGTTTAAAAAAAGTTTGAATGTATTGAAAAGTGTCTGCGAAATATCATCTTTTGTATTAAATTAATTAATTAAAACCACGTATGATCAATTCCAATATTTGATCAAACTACGCGTGTGTATATATTTATATTTTGATTCAAAAAGTAAAACGAAAAATTGCCTAATGTTGTATTATAATTTACGATCTCTAACTTTTTTCCCATGTGATAGTTCCTACTAAAACATAATATTCGTAAATTTTACTTCTTGCTGGCTGGATACTTATACCTACCATACTAAGAATTAAGAAGTTTGAAAATTTGATTTTTTATCAACGGAGTTGAAATCAAATTACAAATTAGTATATTCGTTCTTATTCGGTCTTAAAATATTTGGATGCACATACATACATACATATGTACATATGTACATACATACATACATAAATCATATAAATTACTGTCGATTTAAATTAAACGACTAAAAACAATCTATTATTCTGGTCTTGATGACCTTTATTATCAACTCTTCTGCTAAGACTAATTTTACAATTTTAATTATCTACTATTCATAACTTAAAAGTCACTTGTGCTAGCACTATTTATTTATTGCTAACTTATTTGTTTGTATCCCACTATTCCGCGTATGCCGGATGTCGGTTTGCTAATTGTTGAGTTTAAAATGTTTATTGCAATGGTTGCATTATTGTTGGTCAGCGTTAATCCCTGACTGTAGTCGATTTACCCTGCGCGTGCCGGATGTTGATTTATTAATTATTGGTAACTTCTTATTTCTTATTTATTGCATATTGTTTAGTCAGCATTATTCTGCTAACTACAGTTAACTTTAATGTTGCTAACTCCTCCGCCGTCAAAAACGAACGTCTTCGTTTGTTTAATCTATTAGGGTTATTGGCACTTTTGACGTGGGAATTTCCGATGTGTCTTCTTTACTATCGGCCACATTCACGCTTACCTTGTAGCTCGATAGTTCTATTGGTTTTGTCTTAAAATTCTTTCTTAGGATTGATGCAGTTTCTATTGTTGCTATACTGACCAGACAAAAACTACTAATGAAAAATTTGTGATTAGGGTTGCTGTGTGGGTTGTCTGCAGTGTTTGTAAAGATTGGTGTTATTTATATGGAGTTCCTTCATCATCTCAAGGCTGAAAATTTCTTCCTCTTTGTTCGAAGGGATAATAAACTGTAGGATTGCGGGTAATGGTTTGCCAGTTAGTATTTCATTAAAGGAGTGTTTTTGGTTGTCGATTAAAACTGTGGAATTATGATATTGAACGGCGTATGATCCCACAAGATTTATTTTTTGGTTGTCAATTTCAATTGTACCATAATACTGGTTTAGTAATATGATGCCAGGGGAGATGTTTTCCACTGATGGGATGTGCTGATTATTTATTAGAGTGCATTCTGCTGGTTCGCTTCTGAGTAGTTGCGGGACACAAGTAGTAATACTAATATCTATCATATTCTTATAGTAACAAATTCGTATATGATTATTCTCACTACATTTTGTTTTTATTCCAAATACCTTGTGTTTACTACAAGTTACGATATCCTCATAGGGAATTTTATTAATATATTTATTTTTCTTTATGGGTTTTATAAAAATTGAATCACAAATTTCTTCGTTTCTTAATGGTATTCCTACCATATAAAGTAACATTGTCTCATTTGAGGCAATTTTTTATATTTGCAAGTTCTAGCGATTCTTCTACATTATTTAATGTGAAGTTATTTTATATGAAAATCGATTTTGCTAATGCTAGTTCTTCATTCGACAAAATATACGAATTGAAGATTCCGGCTTTGGCCCAATGAATCGCATAATCAATGTTAATAATTTCTTTTTTTTTACAATTTTTAATTTATATTTTAATTCTATAGCAAAATTGCGTTGTACATCTTCATTAGATTGTACCGCATTTAAAATCTTATTCGATACTCTAGTAATATTGTTTATCCTATCGAAAATTATTTTATGTATTACTACTTGATTGTTGTTATTGTTTAATATATTATTTATTTGATTATCTAAAATTATTAAGTCGTCATGATCGGGATTTCCAGCGATCGATTTCCAGACTTTCCCTATTGTTTCTATAGATTTTTTTAAACCTTTTTGGTCGGAGGTTTGTGTAAGGGTTAATTCATCAGGATGGGTAGAAAGCGATTTTCTGATGTTATCTTGATTTTAATAGTGTTGTCTATTTCGTCGAGTGTCATTTGAAATGCGTCTAGGTCTACTTTGTGTATTATTCTGTAGGTTCCTGTTTGTATTCTTGTCAATCCGGTATCGAATGTTGCTAATTGTGAATTTGTATAGTCTATTATTTTAAAGTCTGCGTACACTAGGTGCACAAAAAACCTGCAAGGGAAAAGAGAAAAAAAAATACTATTGTCTGATGTTGCTTTTATGTACCGTTCGTCCTTTTTCGGTGATTATTACACTGGATTTGTATTCCTTAACTATTTTTTTTCTATATTTTGCTGTGAGGTTTGACCCTATTCGTTTGTTTATTCTAACGTAAATTATGTACATCCCCAGGAGTATATGTTTTCATAGGTTTTCGTGTTTTATTATGATTTTCTAAATCGTTTGCCTGTCTTTTTCGAAGGGTTTCAATATTTTCTTGTCGTGCGTTTTCATACTGTTCTGGGTCTATTGTCAAAATGTCTCTATAGGTCGTTTTCCTGTTGCGGAATGTATGGTGTAGTTACGAGTATATTCGTATGTGCATCGATCTAAGAGTTCTTGGAATGAGCGGTGTGTGCCTTCCGTTCGAAGACAACGCATAATTCCAGATAGGGTAGAGTGAAATCTTTCTACTTGTCCGCTAACTGTGCTTGCGTATGGGGGGTTTTAAAAATTTTAATACCGAGTTGGTCTTCGATCATAAATTGTATAGAAGCTGAATTTAAAGATTTTTCATTGTCGATAACTATTGTTTTTGGTATACCGAAAGCGAAAAGTATTTGTCGTAAAGGTTCTCTGATATCTTCTATTGCTTTTGACTCTATTATTCTAACTTGAGCATATTTCGAAAATTTATCTACTGCTGTTAAAACTAATTTTTTTTTGCGTATTGTAAATGCCTACATACATATATGCACGATTTCTCCAGGGTATTGAGGTATTGGGGTTTCTAATAGTTGCAAACTCTACACTGTTTAATTATATTTTCTATTTTTGTTTTCATTTTTGGAAAGTAACATCTTTGTATTAGTTGTTTTTTATTTTCGTCTCTATTTCTATGTGCTCGTTTATGTTCGTTTAGTATTTCCTCATTTTGTGCTTTCTCACTTGATATGTTTGTTTGGGTGTAACGAATTTTATAATTGCCAAAATGCAGTGGGTAAATTTCTTGAATTTTTCCCATTATTTCATCAGAGGTAAATATACCATTTATCACTGAAGGGTTTAGGTATCGTTTCAATAGTGAAGTTAAATTTTCTATTGAATAATTGGGTTTAGTGATTATATGTCTATGGTAGGTCGGGAATGGTATTTTAAACTGATAGCTGTCTTCATCTGCTAACGAGATCCAAAGTTGGTTTTTAAATGCATTTATGGGTCCTTCTACTGCTGGAATTAGATTGTGTGATGAGCTTTCGTCGGAATTTGTGGCGACTGATAGGGAATTAACTTCAAAAGGCCTGGACAATGTATCTGCAACTACATTGGCTTTCCCAGGTTTGTATTTTAAATAATAGTTGTATTCTTCAAGTATGGCTTTCCATCGTTTTAGTTTGGAGTTATTATTTTTATTACTGATAAATGATACAGATTTTTTCTGTTAATTTTTTTACACTTATGTACATTAAACATTATTTTCTGCTTTAAGTTCTACGTACCAATAAAGCGTGTTTGTTTTAGATTTTGGCGTAGAATACGTCTTACCTTACGGTATGGGCACCAATGTCAGGTTTTTATTGTTGTAATCTCTATTTCTTTAATTATAAGGATACGGCCCGATTAATTTTTTTTTTTTTTTTGTAGTCAAATGAAGATGTTAGCTTTCGTTTGACATACATTTCATGTTGGTTGATATCTTCCTAATATTTAAATTTCTCAAATGAAAATTGTATAAACACATGCACACAAATATGTGTGTGGTGTTTGGTTGAGTGTTTGCTGTTGGGCGATTTAAATGTACTCGTGCAGCCCTTTATTTGTATTGCATAATTTTAGGCGGGCAAGTTAAAGTAGAGTAAAAGAAGAGAAAATGCTGCCAAGCACTGCAAAAAAAATAATAAAATGGATTCGCGTATGTTATTTATCATTTATCTTTACTATTGATAACAGCCATTGACTTCGTTTTTGCGAGAAATTTAATTGATAATTTAAAAACATTTTTATCCTATTTTTCCTATCATAAGCTTATGTATATCATCCAAAGTAACTATCAAATAAAGAAATTCATTTGCTTGTATTATTTATCATTTATTGTTACATATGTTTTCTGTCTTATCGGATGGCGTATTCTACGTTAAACTTAATGGCCGTGTCTCTGACACAGCCTGCTTCTTTTTAAATGCATTCTGACGGTTATTTTGCGGATGACATAATAGACGAGCGGCAGAATCGTCACCAGTTTTTATTTGATTTTATTTTGTTTTGGCACTATACTTTAGATATTAATGAACGTCACACTGTTAGTTAAATAAATTGTTTTTGAACTTTATTAATTTGCCATTTTAATCCATATGAATATGCCGAAGGTGCGGGATGCAGATAGAGCGAAATAAAAACACGTCCGTTCTGTTCGATGTGTATATCATTCTCTCCTGTTAAAAACAAGGTTGGCAGCAAACTTTCCGCCACCTAGCATGCCTACAGTAAGGTGCGATTAAGTGAAACAGCTCCTTAGCGAGCACAAATAAAAAACTGGTTCTACACCGCGGTATTTACGCCAATTTTCTGCTAAACTTCAAACAAGATGGATAAAGTCCAAAAGCGGAATATGTACAATATGTATGCACAGAAGACTCAAAGCTAGAGGGTACGATTGTTGGAGGCCATACTCTGAGAACCTGGGAATCTCCTTCAACTCCCGCCTTCTGGATCTGGCGGAACTGATGGCAATTGACAGGACCACAAAACGGTCAAGTTCGGTACGACACTCAAGATTGGGGTCTACATTTTCTCTGATAGCCAGGCGGCAAAAAAATCACTCAAGAAACAGTCGGCAACCTCCATAGCAGCCTTGAAGGGCCATACATTTCTCAACGAGATGGCATTTCACCAAAATCGGTATGGGTGCCAGACAATTGCGACATAAAGGGAAACTGTAGGGCCGATAAACTCATGTGATTCGGTACTAAACTTCCTGCTGCGTATATTAACGATGAAATAGGTACAATTTTGCAGACAAAGATTCTCCACTTTAGACAGACAATTCTTCGATAACTTGGAAGACCTAAGATATGCTGAAAGCAGGCATCTTCTAAAATCCGAGCAGACTTCATAATGATTTTAAGGGGAATTGGAAATTTCTGATCCCTGAATGATGCATTCTTCCTAGGATAACCATCACTTAGAACAGCAGCATTGAGCCAAACCTAGAAACCAATTTTTACTGCGTCTGCCAGAAAAGGCTCCATCCCAACTCCACTTCAGTAAGGTGTAATTTGTGCGACGGTCGGAGCCATCTTAAGGTCTGGGCAGGCCTAAAGACCCACATAGGCTCTACGGCCCCCTTAGCCGCACCTAGTGCACTGGTGCCTAGCACCGGCAGAACCTCCAAGGCTCAAAGGAGCACACAACAGCATGGTCGCTCCTCTCCCCCACCCAGCTCCGCCCCTCGTGTGGGGACTAACCAGCAGCTCCTGATACCCCACACAGTCTGTTCCGTGTGTCAGACCAGGATATACCGGAATGCGTCATCAGTCAGGTACAACTCGTGCCAAGGCTGGTGCCACTTTCGTGTGTGTTCTGGTCTACGCACCACCCGTGAATGGTCGGGTAACTACCTGGCTCCCTGCTGTTGAGCTCTGCAGACGCACACGCCCATATTGGCGCTGCCAAACAACACCTCAAGGCAACCTAATGTGCCACTACATGTGCAGCGGGGGCCAAGTGGACAACATCAGCCTTCCCTCACACCTCTCTCCGCGACGACTCTCCCGAGGCAAATGAGACTCCTTCAGCTGAACTGCAACGGGCTACAGGGCAATATTATGGGTAGTTGTAGCAGCTCGCTTGGCCTAACAATAGCTAGCGCATGTCTGATAAATAGCATAACGTGGCAACCTTTGCTATCGCTTGCGTCGGACCACCAACCCATAATCATCTCGATTGACAGACCTGCTGACTGTCTCCGCGGACCACTGAACCTACATCGACTTTGAAAAGGCTGACTTAGTCGGGTTGCGGAGCTCACTAAAAATATCTTCAGATCTCCCACTGACGTTCGCAAAGGCGAAAAGAATTTCCGCAAGGTGGTTTCGTCTGCTGCGGCTCGCTTCATCCCGGCAGGGAGGATCCGCGAGATCCGCCCCAATTACCTGGCTGAAGCGGCTGCTCTAGCAAATGAGCGTGACCGCCTTCGCCACTCCGATCCCCGCGATCTTAATATAAGGGATTTGAACGTGGCGATTCGGAGGTTAGTAAATCAGAAGAAGCGGAAAAAGTGGGAGGAGCATCTGAAGTCCTGAGGCCCTTCTCCAACCAGACGAAGCGCGACGACCGAGTGGATAGGGCCAAGGAGAAGGTGACCAGGAGGCTGCGTAAACAGTCAAACACCAGTGCGCTTCTTGCTTTGACTTGTGGCGAGGTGGAGGAGGCCATTGGAAAGACGAAATCCTCGGAGGCCATAGCCCGTCAGGGCGTGTTGATGCTAAAAAAATTTAGGCCCTGCGGGAGTTGAGTTTCTTACAGGGCTCCTCTATCTGTCTATGACCACTCTCATCATTGTTGACATTTGAAAGGTTGGAAGGGTGGTCCCACTGCTGAAACCAGGGAAACCGGCTGACAAAGGAGACTCCTATCGGCTGATTTCCCTGCTTTCTCCAGTGATAAAGACACTTGAGGCCCTACTCCTTCTGTACTACACTTACCACCTAGGCTCGTCTAAGCATTTACATGGTTTCCGAAAGGTGCACAGTACAAAAACAGCACTCAACGCCATAAAGATACAGGTGAATCCCGATCTTAACCAGAACCGCCCCTACGAGAGAACCGTCCTAGTAGTGTTGGAAAGCCTTTGAAAGCTTTTGACCTGGTAAGCCATTGCACGCTGCTAGCCGACGTGGAAGCATTAATTCTACCGCTGGGACTGAAACGTTGGACCGCGAATTACCTGTGTGGTCGTAAATCATCGGTTTCCACTCTTGTTTAACCATTACATCTTCAAGCTCCCTCAACCGCCAGAGGCAGTCACCATTGTCTCATATGCCGATGATTGCTCGATAATGGCTACCGGCAATGTAATTGATGACCTGTGTTCGAAAGTGAATGGATATCTCTCCGACCTTGCCCGTTTCTTCACAGGCAGAAACCTGGCGTTGTCCCCTACTAAGTCCTCGGCGACCCTCTTTACCACTTGGACGAATGAGGTCTGGCTGGACCTTAATATCCATATCGATGGCACCTCCATTTCGACGGTTATCCACCCGAGGATTCTGGGGGTTACATTTGACAGCCTGCTCTCCTTCTCTGCGCACACTACCGTAATCGCCAATGAAGTACAGAGCCGCAACAATGTCCTCATGTCGCTCGCCGGTAGCATTTGGGGCAAAGACAAGGGAACGTTGTTGGCAACATACAAGGCTACTGGCCGGCCGGTAATAAATTATGCTGCGCCAGTGTGGTCGCCGGAAACCAGTACGACACAGTGGATGAAGCTGCAGAACGCCTCACTCCGCACAGTGACGGGATGCCTGCTGATGTCGCCTGAGGAATATCTCCATCAAGAGGTCATTGTGCTCCACGTTAAGGAGCACAACCTCATGCTCAGCAAGCAGTTCCTTGCTGGGTGTCACCGCTCGGGATACCCAAACAGGCATCTGCTTGCAGTTGAGCCACCCCCCAGGCACATCAGAAGGCATCTCTTGGAACTAAAGGACGGGATCCAGCCGTATATAACGCAACCGCTGGATCCGGAGGGGTACAGGCGGGTTCTAAGCAACATCCTCTAAGAGACAGTCACCACCACCATCGTCTCTCGCGAGGCAAATGCCGTAATAGGAGCCCAAAAAACACCAATAGCATATGAGGAGTCCCTGCTGCCTCGCGAGTCCTGCGTCAATCTGGCCTAATTGTGATCTGGATACTGTAGTAGGCTCAACTCGTACTTATACAGAATCAACCCTGGCACACCCAATATATGTATGTCCAGCATGTGGAGATTCTCCGAACGATACCGATCGCCTATTCACATCCCTTCTGAAACCTCCTCACCTAACTTCCCCTCTCCCTCTGGTCCAATTCTGTCGAAACAACACGTTTCCTGGGCCTCCCCCTAGATGACTTTGACGACAACGACTATGTGCGAATCCTCTCTTCACAGGGCGTAACTAGCAACATAGCAGCATTATCATCTACAAACGCAAATGACGTATGCTTAACAAGATGTTCTTTCATTAGAAAGTTGTGTATAGACTTCCTTATTTGTTCTCCCTTTCTGTGTTTGCTTTTGAACCAGAATTTCGCTTGTCTTATGTTTTAATTTGTGTCCACATGATGAGAACATTGGCACTTTTTTATTGTTATTGTTGGTGGATGTGAAGTTGGCCCATTTGGAGGAGAGTTGTAAACCGTTGTTTCCTTGTTGGTTTTGTTTTTTTGCAAGGACGAGCGTGTACCAGTTTTTGCCTGAAGACTATTAATTTTCTACGTGTGGATTGAAATGCTGGATGTGAACGTGTTTGTATTGACGACAGTTATATTATCAATATGATTTTGGCTGCTGCTTTGGATTTCGGCTATAGCTGTGTGGAAAGTGTTCTGATGTTGTTGAGTTGACTAGTGTTTTAAAGTATCCTTTGTGTTTTGTTGTTGAAACTCCCCACATTCATTTGACATCTTGCAAACAGTTCGTGCACTGCGTGAGAACGTAGCTTTCGGGATTGTGAGGGGAAAGATACAATTGCTTCATATTGCTTGGAAGATGGATTGATACTGTCATCACACTACAGGGTTAAATTTTCCATCAATATCTGTAAATTCCTACCACTCCATGTTCTCCAAGTTCTTCGATAAATAAATAATAAATTCGTTCCTGAAATGAAATGAAATCTATTTGAGTGTAAACTTACAAAAAACACCCAGACTCGCCAGCATTGGCCTATTTGGTCGCCAAGTACAAGTAAGCGCATAGCGAAGCGAAAATTCTATACATCAGTGCCGATCAACACACAAACTCCAAACGCGAACGAGATTTGTGTGAAAATCAAAAAAACTAGCTTAAAATAAAGCGATTTATAAAGATGTAAAAGTGAACTTTAAAACATTTTATTATTGAATATACTTACATATGTATGCATCAGATGGGGTGTGGATCTGCTTTAAGCTTATCGTTAAGCTTTGGTGCGGATATAAATCTGTATTTTCACGATTACAGCATTACGCGTTCCTCTGTCATAGTTAAAATCTGTGGTCGACCACAACGGGTTAAATTTTCTATACCGGCGCGCACCTTACACCGTTTTACTACATACCTTTTCTATCGTTTGACGACATCGGCTAAAAATATCCCAAATGTATTTTTTTTTTGTAGATTTTCCTTCATTATGAAGGTGCACAAATATTTTTGCCCCCGATATTGTAATTTCTTTACCTTTTGGCCTTTTTCAAATTATAACAATTTCGATAGAAATACGTACCAGTAACCATAAATTGTACTGAAATTTGCTACAAGTAAAGAAAAAAAAGAAAAATATTTTTGTGAGTTGCCTAATGCGAGATGCTAGGATAATAACCCAAAAAGACAAATTATGGCCCGCACTTGATAACTAAATACCACATCAAAAATATGTATTTCAAGGTAATTTAATTACATGAAAACACAAGCAAACGTGTTTACTGTAACCTTTTTAGAACAACCGCCTCGGCAATACGAGTATAACATTATACAACATTTTACCAACCAACGCTAATATGTAAACCCTTAGTAGTAATTCTATAAACAGCCGCAAATAATGTTAATGCTCTAGCAAGAGGTACCATGCCTGAAAATTATGTTCGCTCAGGTGAGAAAAGTGGAACTAGCCTTCACCATCGAATTCGTCGCGAAAATTCCTTAAATTAAGTAAAAACTAATACATGTTCGCTGTGCTGAGCAAAATATACACACTGGTATACGCAGAACACGCCATGAAAATTCACAAGTTCGCTTTTCTGAACAAAATAGGAATACACGTCAACGCTGATCTCGCTGGGAAAACTCACAAGTTCGCATATAACTGTACATAAACACGTACACTAAAGGCATACCAATTTATATTCGTTTTTAATTACATAAATAAAAGTCGTTTAATTTTTCAAAATAAACGTTGTGAAATTCACTGGCTTCATTGCATACAGCGGGTATGACTTATTTGAAATATGAATTTGCACCGGGTATTTAAAGTTCGATTGCACCCGAACTTACTCTTCCTCCCTTGTTTATCTTCTGTTTTTCTAATATACATACAGTGGCTCACTAAAGTATTTTGCATATGAAGAGAATAAAACAAACGATTTTATTTTTGCTTTTTTTTTCAAGTTAATTGATAAATTATGTAAATTCAATAACATATCAACTCATAACTTCATGGGGCTTCATTAGCATAAAAAAAATAAAGATACACTGGAAAATAATGAAGATAATTCAGAATTTATAACTCTCAAAAGTATTTTGTATCGTTGGGTAACTCACAAAAGTATTTTGCATATGACTAAAAGTGATGTATAAATAAATCTAAAAACTATCTAGTACAAGGTGGCGCAAAAGTAATCCTCCTATCAGAAAATGCTATAAATTTTGCGATTGGGCCCTAATGTCAGTTCTGTTTTGACATTTGTGTAGTAAACACATGCGAGTAGCCGTTCTGCAGAGAATATTGCTGCTGTAGCCGAGGATGTCATGGAAGCGCCGTCGACATCGACCAGACGACGTGCCACGCAAATGCGTATCAGTCGACGGTCTTTACATCGAATTTTGGTACAAGATTTGAAGATGTTTCCGTACAAAGTCCAGACGGTGCATCAGCTGTTAGCTGCTGACAGCCAATCGCGTCTAACATACGCTCAAGCCATCCTTAATCACCACCAAGAGGAAGATGATTTTTCATCAAAAATAATCATGAGTGATGAGGCCCATTTCCATCTTAGCGGGTACGTAAATAAGCAAAATTTACGCTTCTGGGGCACTGAAAATCCGCGTGTAATCCACGAAGAGCCATTACACCCGCTCAAAGTCACTGTATGTTCGAAGACGTCGCGGGCCAAACGGTTACTGTGAATGGTGACCGCTACAGAGCAATGATCAACGAGTTCTTTTTGCCGCAACTTGATGAATTGGGATTGGAAAACATGTGGTTCCAACAGGACGGTGCAACGGCACACACTGCACGTGCCACAACCGATATGCTGAAGGATGCATTTCCCGGGCGCCTAATCTCCCGTTTTGGCGATTTGCACTGGCCATCAAGATCGCCTGATTTGACCGCTCCAGACTTCTTTTTGTGTGGCTTTTTGAAGTCGCGGGTTTATGTCAACAAGCCTTAGGCTCTTGCAGCTCTTAAAGAGAATATCCGTCAAGAATGTGAGGACCTATCGCCGGAAGTTTTGGCCAAAGTGATGGAAAATGCCATAAAAAGGGCTCAAATGACAATCAACTGTGGCGGCGGCCATTTACATGACATCATATTCTCGACTTGATGTATAAAAAATTAAAAGACCAAATAAAAATAATCCACAAGAAGAATCAAAGTTTTTCATTTTTTTTTTTAAATTACAGCCAAAAAACATCGGAAGTTTACTTTTGCGCCACCTTGTATTTCGTATGATAACCGCTACTGTTGGATACAGCTTCCAAGCGTTTTGGCATCGATCCTACCAGCTTTCGACAAAATTCAGGTGGTATTTTTTCCCATTCTCTTTGCAAAACCTCCTTGAGCCAATTTTGTTATGAGCTTTTATGTTCACGCACTCTATCTTCAAGGTAGGTCTGAAGGTTTTCTATAGGGTTTATGGCAGGGCTTTGAGGGTGTGTTGAAAAAGAACCCACATATTAACGTCATGAGCCGTATTTTTCGGGTCGTTGTCATTCTGAAACAAAACCCCGTTTCTTGACAAACCCATTTTTTCTACACTGGAGTGTTAATTGTCTTTAAAGATGGGCAAATATACAGTGGCTCACAAAGTATTTTGCATATGAAGAAAATAAAACAAACGATTTTATTTTTGCTTTTTTTTCAGGTTAATTTATAAATTATGTAGATATTAAATTCAATAATATATCAACTTATAACTTCGCTGGGACTTCATTAAAACAAAAAAACAAAAAAAAAACAAAAAATAAAGGTCCACGAAAAAATAATGAGTATAATTCGAATTTGTAACTTGCGAAAGTATTTTGCATCGTTGGGTAGATCACAAAAGTATTTTGCATTTGACTAAAAGTGATATAAAAATAAATGTAAGAGCTATCTAGTATTTCGTATGATAACCTCTATTTTTAGATACAGCTTCCAAGCATTTTGGCATCGATTCTACTAACTTCCGACAAAATTCCGATTCTATAGAGTTTGTGTCAGGGCTTTGATGGCGTGTTATAAAATGTTTTGCGTGGAAAAGTAACATTTTACCATCGTGAGCCGTATGTTTCGGGTCGTGGTCATGCTGAAACAAAAACCCGTTTCTTGCCAAACCCATTTTTTCTGCACTGGAGTGTAAATTATTAAGGATGTACAAATATGCATATATGCATGCATATACATATTTGTCCATTATGCTGTCTATAAAAACTAAGATTTCCAACTCCCTGAGCCGACATACACCCCACACCATTCCCGAACTTCCGCCGTGTTTAACAGTCGATTTGAGGTTTTTTATATGCAGCTCTTCATTTGGTTTCCGCCAAACCATACGAGGGCCATACGATTCAAAAATATTATATATGCTTTCGTGGCTAAATATTACAGTTTTCCAAAACTCGAAACTTTTACTTTTATAAGTGTCGGCGAATAAAAGTCAGGGTTCTTTATTAATATTTGAAATAAGTGGGTTTCTTCGAGCCACGCGACCATGAATATTATTCGTCCTGAGCACTCTGCGCACTGTCTCATCAGAAACTTGGGTGTGTAGATCTGATTAAAGCTTGTTGTTAAGTTTTGGTGCAGATAAATGTGGATTTTCGCATTTGGATTTAAATATTTTGCGTTCCTCTCTCATAGTTAGCATCTTTGATCGACCAGAAAGGGCTAAATTTTCTATACCGTAGCACACCTTAAACCGTTTTACTACATTTTCTATCCTTTGACGATATCGGCTAAACATTTCGCTATTTTCCTTCATTATGAAGGTGCAAAATTATTTTTTTCCGATATTGTCATCTCTTTACCTCTTGGCATTTTTGATGCGCGCACTATCACAATTATAAACGGAATGATTCAAATTATGACAATTTCAATAGCAATACGCACCGGTAACCATAAATTCAACTGAAATTTGCAACAAGTAAACAAATCTGCACCAAATAACGGATTTTAAAAATATTTGTTTGAGTTGCCTAATGATGCAAAATACTTTTGCGAATTACAAATTCTGAATTGTTTACAGTTTGTTCCTACATATGTACACTGATTGTTTATGTGTTAATGAAGTATCAGCGAAGTAAAGAGTAGATATGTTATTGAATTGAATACGTAATTTATAAATAAGACAGGAACAAATGCATAAATATTATGTTGTTGTTATTGTAACAGCAAAAAACCTTCCCCATAAAATTTTGGGGAATGCTGCTGAAGTGACAGTCCTTGGCCAGATAAAAATCCGCGTCGTTCCGGTATCGTAGAACCGACTGTAGTGGGAACAGCAAAAAGATTATCGTTTGGTTTATGTTCTTCCTATGCAAAATACTGATGTGAGCCACTGTATGTATGTATATTAAAATGCACTTCGAATAGGCAGTGATAAACTGTTTTATTAATTCATCAATAGTGGCCAACAATTCATCACCAATAGTGCACAACAATTCATCACAATTTCGGAAAGAGCAAAATTCTGTCTTCGGGACATTACTCATTTTTTTTGAAAGAACGGTTTGCGAAAATATAATGTGTATCGTCTTTAAAGATTTGTTAAAAATCTAACGGGCAAATATATTCATTGGTACTTAAAGTTAGTGGAAGCGTTTTCGTCAGATAACCCATTGAAAATTGGGTCAAAATGCTGCAACTAACTTAAATTATCAACTTAATTTTTACTATGAATATGCCTCTATGTCAAAAATCCGCTACCAACTATAAAGCCGACTATAATTATTCGTCAATAAGTTTCTGTAGGCAACTTCTCTTTCACCAAATAATCGATTTTAAAATGATTACGATGTTTTTTTATAATACAATGATAGAAACAATGTGATCAGAGTTAACTTTTAAACAATGCAGAGAGCAATTGCTTTAAATACAACTATGGGCTATAATAATGCTGAGCCAGAGAAGTACGAAATGAGCGCAAATGTAAAAGTGATGCCTATACTAGGTAAAGTTTTTGAAATAATATATGAAACGCACTAAACGCTTGCGTTTTGCTGCTTGTTACACAGGAATTAGCAAATGATGCGAATTCACTTCTCTGTACTTCAGCAACGAAAACTAACAAAGCTGCATTTGTACGCAAACATTTTTCTTAGCGGCGGCGCTCCGAGCAATCCGATAATCACTTTTATTTTGCAAGATATATGGGAAGAAATGAACTTTTGCGATAAATATTTGTGCTGAATACTTAATTTAAATTAGGCTACGAGTTCTTAAGTAAAAATATGTGCGTTATATTATAATATTTTATATTTTTTCTAACAATTTGTGATGTTAATTTTTCTTGATTCCATTAGCAAGTATTTCAACCATGACAGACTCAACCCCAGACAAAGTTTCACCTCAGGTTGTATTCTGGTTATACTGTGATTGCTAAACGCATACGTATGTTTGTACGTACAGTGGCTCACAGCCAAAGTGATGCAACCGTATAAGAAATACTAAACCAAGTATTACCTGAAAACTAAATACATCCCTACATCCCTAGATCGTTAAATGCATTGTCCAATTAAAAATAACAATTCTAGCTGAATATGATCATATACACCAATATTGTATAGATGTTTTATACAAGATTTGTTTCCAATCAAAACTTACTTATTAGGCGATATGTATACGAATAATGTTCTTCAATTGCGGGTACTAAAAAATTGTTAACCACTGTCGCATATTTTTGTGCATTCATTATTCCATCAACAATGTGCAGAAGCCCCAAAACATGGTATGAAAAGCAGCCCCAAATCATTTGACTTTGAGGAAACTTAACTTTCTTTACTACACAATTATCCTGGAACCTCTCACCACCTGAACGGCGCACGTAAAGCAAATTTTGTGAGCTTAGCAAATTAAATTTGCTTTTGTCAGACCACATAATCTGTTGACAATCATTTTGATCCCAATTTTGGTACTTTTTAGCCCAAGAAATTCGTGCAGCCTTCATTTTTGTGTTAATAGTGGATTTTTAGCAGGGCGTTTTCCATGTAAATCCACATCTCTAAGCCGTCGGCGTATGGTTGGTGAAAGTTTTGCATCTCCGCCCTTATAGAAAGTGCACTTTTAAAGCGGTCGCTTAAACTTATCCGCCGCAGTATGTTGTCTATTCTCTCAGTTGACTTTCGAGGACGACCTGATCCCTTTTTACGCTCCAACACATCACTATTCTCTTCTTTTATTTTTTTGAAAAAGACGAACAATAGTTGAATGGCTACAACCAATTCTAGCTGCTATTTGCCGAGAAGATAACTTTTCCTTATCTAATACCAATATGCGAATTTTTTGATCATGCGTTAATTTCTTCTTATTATTTTTCATTTTCCACAAGTTTTCAAATACACACCCAAAACACGACTATAACTGAACAGTGTGCAACCCAATTTCATAAAAAAATAATTTATTTCTCAGTACATACTAGACGTAGTAGAAATTTTTTCAAATTTACAGTAATATAGCTGAAGACATTCTACCAAAGTGGTGGTGCATTTTTATTGACCGTAAGTGTATTGTCCAAAAAATTTAAATACCACCTAAAAGTGGCAGATACACCTTTAATTTATGTTTTAAAAAATTCAGATTGTAAGTTATTTTATTTAATTAAAAACAACAACAAACTTCAGTATAGAGTTGCACCTTACAGCGAAAATGATGAAGTAACCATGAAGTAACAACTAAAATTTTGGGTCGATTAATACTTTGTGCGATATCCTTACTATCTCTAACTGCTTTCATACGTTTCGGCATGGATTCCACCAATTTCTTTGTATAATTAGGACCAAGTTTATCCCATTCTGCTTGCAGGATGTCGGTTTTATTTCGAATCTCGTATTTTCGAATCTCTCGTTCCAAAACTGACCATAGATTCTCGATTTCATTTAAATTTGAAGACTGTGCTGGTGTTTGTTCTATGTGCGGACAGTGCCAAATAAGCCAACTTTGCACAACTCCGGATTTGTGTTTTGGATCATTATCTTGATAGTACCGAAAGCTGTCGGTAGTCGGAAATATTTAATTTTCCGGCACTTTGTAGCAAATTCCGTTTCAAAATACCCAGATACACACTCTTGTCCATAGCACAATCGATGAATTCCAAATGTCCGACTCCAGAAGACGACATGCATCCCCACACCATTACATGCCCTCCACCATGTTTTACGGTGCTACGTAGATTTTGCGGTCTAAACAGGTTGAATTTACTCTCATCTGCAAAAATTACGGTATTCCAGAAGCTTTCACTCTTATATAAATTTTCGTTTGCATACCTCAACCTTGCATTTCGATTTTTAGTATTGACGTATGGTTTATTTCGGGCTGTGCGGCCATTGAAATCAGATTCTCTGAACACTCTTCGTATGGTTTCCGGATGACTTTTCTTACCAAGAAATTTTTCCCCTTCGTTGCCCACAGCTGGAATACTTAAATGGGGATTTTCGCGTATTTTCCGTACAATTCAACGGGAATCACTATCGTTAAATATTTTATTATGTGAGCTTGCATTGCGCGGCTTTTACACATCTAAGATCTCCTAGAAACATGGTAGTCTTAAACACCAGGTTTCAGCAACAGAAAATACACCAAGTCACGCTCTTGTCTCCAGATCGGAAAACGCGAAACCAAATCGGTCTCATTTGCGATAGACGGGAGGTATGTTTCTAGTGTATTCGACGTACTTACACTCCGAGGACCGACTATTGACTCAGATCATTAGCTTGTCGCAAGGAAGTCATTGGAGGGTGAATACCCTCTGCCATCACCCAATTGCAACCCTTAGTATTAATCTACTAGAAATAAGTAATTTATTGCAATTAAGCTGTTACAATACATATTTATCTATAAGCATTAGCATCTAAGTGAAGTTATAAAATAAGATATAAGTATGTAGATAAGTTCGGATAGACGAACAGTAAAGACATTACATGTGAACAATAAAAGAGTTTACAAGACATTTTTGAATAAAAGAAGTGACCATGTTACACGTGAATAAAAGACATTTAAATTACATTTAATAAAAGAAATTATATTGAATAAAAGAGACTTGATGGTGTTAGTTTACAGTTTTAATTCCTATGAGAACAAGAACAGCGACCTGGTCAGTGATGTCGAAGGCACTTTCAAAATATGGAGGGAACATTTTTCAACTTTACTACATCGAAATCGTCGACGGAAGATCCCGAACGGCAAACCGCCAAGTTCGAATAGCAATAATGCGACTACGGAACAACAAAGCCGCTGGAGCTGATAGGTTGCCAGCTGAGCTAATCAAGTATGGTGGTGAGGAGCTGGTAAGGTGCATGCACCAGCGCATTTTCAGAATATGGTCGGATGAATACATGCTCGCCGAATTTTTATTAAAATGTGTTCTGCCTAAGCCACAAGAAGGGTGATCCTGCAATAGCGCCTACTACCACGGTATCAGTCTCCTTTACATTTCATACACGGTTCTATCGAGGGAATTGTGTGAAAAACTGAAGCCAATCATCAACGATCTGATCGGACTTTAGCACTGCGGCTATATACCTGGCAAACCTACCAGCGACCAGATATGCATGACACACCAAATATCGGAAAACACCCCTTCAAAGAGGATTGACACACACCATCTATTTGTCGACTTCAAATCAGTTTTCGACAGCACGAGAAGAAGTTGCCTATATGCCGCGATTTCTGAATTTGGTATCCTATAAAACTAATGGCGCTATGTAAAATGCCGCTGAGTATCACCACCAGCTCAGACAAAATTGGGAGGGACCTTTCCGAGTCGTTTGATGCCAAACGAGATTTCAGACAGGGTGACTCCCTGTCGTGCGACTTCTTTAACATTACATTGGAAAAGATAATTCAAACTGCAGAATTAAACCGCTCAAGGGCCATCTTTTATAAGAGTGTACATCCACGTCGTTAGCATCAAAAACCGCGCCGTTAGCTCTGTATTTTTCCCTCTGAATAAGCGCATTCGCGTCGTGGCTTCCGTACCACTGCTGACAATTACAATGCTGACAAAGTAGAGGCCTTTGTTTACCTTGGAATCATTAACACCAACTACAATATCAGCGTCGAAATCCAACGAAGAATGGCTCTTGCCAACAAGTGGTATCCTAGGCTGAGAAAGCAGATGAGCAGTAAAGTCATCTCTTGACGATTGAAAACCATGCTCTATAAGTCCGTCATCATGCGGTGATATTGTATGGCGCAGAAGCAAGGAGACTGTCAACATCAGATAAGGTGGCGCTTGGAGTGTTGGAACGATGAGTTGTGTTTATAACAACAATGACATTGTACAGCGAATTAAGATTCAGTGGCTACGTTGGCTAGATCATGTTGTATATATGGAAGAAGATCCAGCACTGAAATTATTTAACGCGGTACCCGCTGGTGGTGGCAGAGGAAGAGGAAGACCTCCTCTACGTTGGAAAGACCAGGTGGAGAAGAACTTGGCTTCACTTGTTGTCTCTACCTGGCCACCGTTTGTAAAGCAGAGGAGCGACTACCGCGCTATGTCGGCCAAAAGCACCTAAACGGTTATAGCGCTTATTAAGAAGAAGAAAAAGTAGAACGTCTTATTGGCCGAAAAAGATATAAAGTTTTTACCAAAAGCAAAATTTAAGAAGAGGGTATTAGTGTGTGGAGGGCTATAAGCCCCAAAGTATTGTCAGGAGTCCATATGCATATGTATATACGTCGTTCTTGATATGCATTCAATAAAGAACCTACCTTGACTAGAGACCATATTCGATCGCGACTATTGTCTTTTATAGAAAAAAATTATCCGCAGGGCGAACACGGTTGTGTTGTTTGGATGTTAATTTCAAATTTCAAACTGATATTTCGTAGGACAACCCGTGTTAAAAATACCAGTTGCTTGTATGGAAAAAATATAGCTGATTAGTTCGCCCGCCAGATCTTGCGGTCGCTCATTACGTCAAAAAAGTGCTGGAGTTGCTTCGCGGCGAAACCATAGTTTTTGTGGAGAAAAATTACATCCCTGCAAATGTCTCGGAAGCGCGACCAATTGAACATTTTTGAGGCATCTTAAAATGCTCAATTCATAGCCTGGATAAGTATTCCTTGACACGAATAGATCTATTTCGGTGAGATGGTGTAGTTGAACATTATTTACGTAATTATATATACTGCAATGAATTATAAATATTCTAATGGAAGATATATTGTTTTATAATAATTTATATCGGAGTACTTTCATTTTCTAGTCAGTGGCGATTTGGAGTGACCATACCTTATAATAATGATACCATAGGGGTTTGTATTTAAATACAAATCACAAAAAAATAAAACATTAAAAATTTTTTATTGTTTGGTAATCGCTTATATAAGTATGTAATTGCCTATATAATGATGCGCACTAAACAAATTCTTACGCTCTTGAAGTTTAGCTCAGTTTTTTATCTGAATGGTTTGTAATTTTACATTTTTTATGAAGTAGTCAATTATATCATTCTTGCAAGGCGAATTCATATAAGCTATAGTTACTACAGCAGCCGACTTGAATTTTTTTATTCACCTACATGTATTTTGTTTTTCTTTTGCGTATGAGCTCTCGAAAGTCGTAAAAGCAAAACCAAAATGTATGTAAGTTTTGATAACTTACGCAAAATCGAAAATAAAATACATGGAAATTTTGTAGTTGTACTTATAACACTGCCTTATGTTAATTCGCCTTAGGTGCTTCCCTCATATGCGAAAATGCCCATTCCGTTGTTTCCACGATCGACGTCAGCACTAAGGCATTTCGCATTCCACCGAGATATGGCTCCAGTAGGAAGTTAAGGCCCAAGTGTACGCAGACGGGATGCACTCTTACCCTTACGTGAGGTCTACTTCAAGGGAGGGCATCATAAGGCGCATGCCACTACTTGGAGGATTTGCTGTTCTGGTATACTGAGCATAAGCTAAGATCCATTGTATATTTAGCAGTTAATAACACAGTACGACAGTGGTTGGTACACATGAGAAATGTTAACAGAATATGAAAATAGGCTTAAAACAAGGAAATACGTGTATCGGCGTAGTGTAGTGACTACAATTATGCTCTTATGTAAGGCAGTAGCGGACCAAACCATTTTCTTGTGTCACTATAATTGCTCGTAATTTAACGATCATAAACTTATGTTTAGTTACACTTCGAATCGAGAACGAATTTTTCAATTATTATCGGTAATATTTAAAACCGACATTATTTCTTTGTGATTTCGTTCTCTATTTAAGATAAAATACCTCATTTCATCTTAATTTATTGACAGATTTTACAAGGCGAAATTACTTATTTTCATTGTAATATGCCCATAAATTAAGAATAAGCCATAAATGGCGGTAGTGTGTCCGGTCTTTTAGGGTTAGAAAGAGTACGCGTTGGAAAGACTACACATTATTGAGATAATAAACACATACACGGTTTTTGTAAACAAAAACTGTTGTTACGTAGCTGTCAAAATTTTCAAGACAGGGTTAGCAATACCACAATCTTCGGCTCCATCTGTATTCTTTTCTCCATACTATGTATTCATCTATAATACAAATAGCTGAGTGTAGCGGAGTGAGTAGCAAAAAACCCCAGATTCTTCTTGAAAATTTATTTATGCCGACGCGTTTTGTGACAACGCATGGAGCAAGTGAGTATTAATTTATATTTCAACCGCTTTTTAAACGAACTCAAATACAATTACTTTTAAGTATTCTTTTGTAGTTTAAAACAATAAAAAAATTTTGCATGTAAAAGGCATAAAATTCATCGTCTTCTTCGTTTTTTTTTTAAATATTAAGAAAAAACATTGGATTTCCGTAATCGCGCTCTTTTAGAACCCAATAAACAATAATGGTTATTTCGTATGCGGATATGCATAGCATATGCAGATTTCTATAAGATATCACCACAAAACCGCCATTAATGTTCATTGGGAATCGACATTAACCATTCGCATATGCAGGCTTGGAAAGAGAAGAGGGTTGGTCGGAAGGCGAAAAGAAGCACGTTTATTAAAGTATTAATTTTTTTAAATGAAATCGCAGCAATTTACGCATTGCTAGACCGTTTGCCTTTCACGCGTTTGTGTTAAAAGGGCAACAACAAACCACACATTTTTCCCTAGTATCTCAGCTGGCACATGCAAATTATAGAAGATCTATCAGCATAGGAACAGCGTAATATAGTAGTACATACAAGCGACGCTGTACTCAAAACTAACAAAGTTTTAATTTATACGGCATGTATTTCATTTGAGAATTGCTTTTCTAACCACCCTTTGTAATGGAATTAAGCTTCAAAATCCTGCTTGATGCGACATCAGCGCATGCTTACTATAAACTTCTTCATTTGGCGTACGAAAACCCATAAACGCACTTCCTTATATTGAAAAAAAAGGCTGGCGCATCGCAGCAGAATCCTAATTTAACAACTCTATAGTGATATGCAGTTTTAACGGCAACATCTATTTGTTTTGTTTCATGCAGATTCTGCACAAAACTAAACGGGCAAGCAATCGAATTAGATTGTAATAGATATACATACATATGCAGAATTAATGTGGTGAAGAAGTTTATCCGTGATTATGCAGTCCTATTCTGAATAGAGGCTCCAGGGGAATTTGTTTCCTTCCCCCATTGCATTAGCATATGAATGAGAGAAAAATTCCCAGGGAGTGTCTGTTCAGAATAGGACTAATAGTGTAACTGCCTTTATTCGTATTCACAGTGTTTGCGGTGGGCATCCTCCGAAACGGTTTGATTGATTTCGATGGAATCTCATACAGCTTATCGTTCCATCGTATACGGTATTTGCCGTCGCAAAGACGTAAGGACCCAAATATCTTTCTCTCGAACACTCCAACGGCCATCTCATCTGGTGTTGATAGCGTCCAACCTTCTACGCCATACAATAGCACAGGCATGATTAGGGACTTAAAGGGCGTGGGTTTGGTTCGTCGTGAAAGGGCTTTTGCTCCGCAATTTCCTTCTCAGCTCAACGTATCACTTGTAGGCAAGAGAGATTATACGCTGGATTTCGAGACTGACATCATTGTAGGTGTTAATGTTTATTCCCAGATAATCAAAGTCCTCCACATGTTCGAAATTGTAATTGTCAGTAGTGGTGTCGGTGCCAAGATGCGAATACGCTGACTGTTTATTTGATAACAGCAGGTAGTTCGTGTTGCCCTCGTTCATGTCGTTCGCTTCTTTATCCGGTTTGGAAAAGGCAGAAGTAACGGCGCCGTTGATATCGGTACGGCTCGGGTCTCTGACGGAGCTGGGATACCAAATTCAGACTAGGCAGCTGCTTCTCGAGTTATCGAAAGCTGGTTTGAGGTCGACAAAAAATGGTGTGTCGGGTCTTCTCCAAGATATTAGTTATCCTGATTATTTCGTCGATAGTGGACTTGCCAGGTCCAAAGCCATACTGATAGGTCCAATCATTTCACTCACGCTGGGCATCAGTCATTTACACAATATGCTCTACAGAACCCTATATTCTATGCTGAGAAGACTGATCGCACCTTTTGCAAGATTTTCTTTCTTGTGGATTGGGTGGAGTACACTTAAATTCCAATATTTTGCAAATGAGCTGGTGCTTGCACCTTGCCACCTTTCGCCGCCGCACTTGAATTGTTCTGCTGGCAGCCCGTCAGCACGAGCGGCCTTATTGTTCTTTAGCCGCGCTATTGTCGTTCGAGTTTCGTCCAAGTCGGGTAAAGGTACTTCGACTCCGTCTCCATTGATTGGAAGTTCGGGTTCATCATCTTCGACGCTTTCCGCGTCACTACCATTAAACAGCGCGAAGAAGTGATCCCTCCTTAGTTTAAGTGCACTCTGGATGTCGGTCCTCAGGTCGCCATTTTCGTTCCTACAAGAAACTGTCCCGGTCTTGAAACTTTCTGCAAGCCTTCTGAGAGAACTTTCGGGGTTTTTTTTTCTGTTAGTTACCATCTCAAGCTCCTCGCACTCGCTCCAAGGCGGCGTATCTTCCTCATCGTACCAGTTTTTATTTTGGGCTTGCTGAAATCCAAAATCTCGCTCGGATGCGGATTACGGAGATACGTTCGTCAAATGGGATGAACCACGCCGTAATCTCTGCCCCAGCACACATCCAACAACGAATTTAAATATTGAAATATGGGTGTTAAGTGTTTCGTCTCAGAAAGAAAGCTTATTGCTAGCTGTTGTTTAAAATTTGTTTGATTAATAACACCTATGATACTTGTACAGCTGATTGAATCCAAGTACTTATATTGAGTTGATTATCACCTATTTATAAAAATAATTTGCTTACTTCGTAGATAATGGATTGAGTAGTAGAGCATTAAAAAAAATTTTATATTATGTTATATTAATTGCTTTCCACGCATGTTGTGGTACGATGCCTTATATTATGCATGGTGTACTCCCTTTGTCGGACGCCCGTCTTGCTTTGAACAAAAGTGAATACCATGAACCTTATAAACTGGGTGGGTTATTACGTTCACGTATGTAAGCATAAATCTTATTGTTTTACTAGGAGTATTATCGATCGGTTGCACGAGCATAAATAGCATATTTGGAATACCAAGGTATGCACCAAATCGATAATTAATTTTGTTCGTTCATAGCATACATGTGTCAGATACTCGTACTTACTGACGCTCCAACTTTTTGCTTGGTTACAAATGAAATAACAGCTGACATAGGGTTGCAAAAAGCTTGCTATCATGTCATGCAATCAATTACAACGGATTCATAGTAGCATGAGAAATGAACATATTGGACGCATAAACAACAAAAGTTAAACAATATATATATATAGTAATATGTACCGTGCTAGACATCAAGCAATGAATCGATAATACCTCAATTATATGATTCCACTTATGCTTACATGCTTACTAACATTCTCCCTCCGGTAAGCTCAGCTCCATTTCTCAAATTAAAAATGCACTATAGAGCTTCTTGAGAATGTCGAGTCGCGGGTACGGGTTCTTCATTTTGATCGGATATGGTCGCCGTAGGTGCTTATTTTTAAATATCTGTGGATAGTGTGGCTTGACACATACCAGGGACCCTTGGTTATGGACCGTAGTGTCTTTGATTGAATGCGCTGTATTATTTTAATATTTGAATTGCTTACCGTCTCGCATATTTGTATCGCATAAGTCCAAATAGGTTTGATAATGCTTTGCTCCCTTTTTGCTTTTACATGCAATTTCCATATGAGCCTTCTATCTATGTATAATCCCAAGTATTTCACATGATCACTAACGAGTACGGCTGTATTAAACATTTTTATTGCAGAACAATCACCTTTTCTAAGAGCAAAGGTCACATAGATAGATTTATCTGTACTTACTTTAATGTTCCACATCTTGAGCCACCCTTCGAGTTGAAATAAATAATCTTGTAGTTCGTCTGAGGATTCAGAAGGTATTTTACTTGAAGTTAGTACTCAGGTGTCATCAGCGAATATTGCTATTGTAACACCGCCATTTCAGTATATCCGATGTGAAGGTAGGACAAAGAATTGACCTTAAAACACTGTCCTACATATGGTACTTCTGATTTTATTTTATTTTTCTAACATAAAATTGTCTATCTTGTAAATAAGATTAATAAGAAAGAGCAACGGAGCAGGTTAATATCTACTTAGTTTGTACAGTAGCCCGGGATGGCAGACTTTATCAAATATCAAATGCTTATTGCACATAAAGGAATACTGTTGAACAGTATTATTTTTGTTCTAGAGCTGACTTTAATTTGCTAAATACTCTACGACATTGTTCGGGAGTTCCGTGGTTTCTGCAAAACCCGTACTGTTGATCGGAAATTAATTTTAGACTTCCCAACATATTCATCAGTCTTCGAAAAAGAATCCTTTCGAATACTTTTGAAAAAGCTACCAGTAGACCGATGGGATGATATGAGCTTACTAACTTGTTTTTTTTTTTTTTTTTTTGGCTTAGCAATCATAATTATTTCCGTACATTTCCAGGCAGTTGGAAAGCCATGAGGCCCTAGTATGGCGTTAAAAATATTTGCAAGGGCTCGGATGAACTTCTCTGTTTGGTGCTTTAGTACGGCGGAGAATATTTGATCGCACCCTGGATTCTTTTTGTTGCTACATTTTGCCAATTCCTTTCACTTCTGATAAAATAATTATTTGGCAGGGAGAATCCAAAAAGTGCATCACTTCTCTTTCATCAGAAGCGTCAATAAATTGGAAGGTACATTTGGCAGGGAGAATCCAAAAAGTGCCTCACTTCTCTTTCATCAGAATCGTCAATAAATTTAAATAGTGTAAATACTTATTTTAAATACTTATCCAATGCTTCTGCTTATTCGACCTATACCACGAATTGTTGGAGTCATTTATTGGAACCTTCCCAACTTTTGGCCGTTTAAGATATTTTGTGGCATTCCGCAGACATTCCGAACGTGTTGCATTCGGACTCAGATTTATTAAAAAGATTTCAACAGAGTTGTTTTTCAATTGTTTAAGTCTGGCCTTTAATTGTTTAGAAGTTTTGTTTAACAACAGTTTGTCGATCAGGTTTCGATTTCTTTGCCATAATTTTCTCAATGCTCGTGTTTCTTTTATTAGGCTTTTGATTTCTAAAGGGATATAGATATTGTTTGATATACAAGTATATTGTGGTGTTGTAATAAAACCTGCTTCTATAATTATGTTAGTAAATTTTTCAACAATTTCGTCTAATAGTACTCAACTAAATATTAAGATCAATATTATTGCCTAACCAGTAATAGGTGATGATTGAAGTACCTCAATCAAGGGTGAGTTATCAGAGCTTAATTCAAAGTTTTCTTCGATTTCTAGAGAATCTCTAAGTGCACAGCAAAATCTAACTGGTCCGAGACTTTAGCGGGGTCTGATGGCCAGTAGATAGGACAACCAGTCGAGAGGACTGATAAATCATTTTTCATAATACATTTAAATACTTCAGTACCTTTAGGGTTATTTAAGCGGGATCCCCGACAAAAGTGTCTGTATTAAAAAAGAATTGAGTATAACAGTTGCCGGGTGAAGATTTTTAATCACCACTCGAAAAGCTCGCTCTTGTTTAATCTGGTATGTGTGAAATTCCATTTTTTTGTCGTTCAGGTATTTAACAAGAGAAGCCTCAATTGTTTTGATGATATTCTCGTTTGTCTATTTGTTTGTGTTTTATAGTAGAAATTTGCCTTGTTTGTGACTTCGGAAAAAGCAAGTACCATTCCACTAATATTTGTCACATTTGGGTTTGGTCTAGTTCATCGCCTACTTCTTCGTTATCAGTGTTCATTTTTATGTTGTCATTTTCGTTAACACTAAGGCACACTTGCGGGGAAATCCAAAGTTAAATTTATAGATAAAGAGATAAGTAATTCAGAGTTAAATTTAACCCTTCAAATGAATACAGCAACCCAAAGTGTATTTGACAAAGTGGAATAAATGAGGTTTAATCTTTACTCTTATTTGACATGTATGTTGTAGTTATTCTGTTAACCATTTCTCACCTTGGTTTTTATTTTTTAAAACAAGAAAGTTCAATATTGAAATTGAAAAATACATAAATTTTAAAACAAAAAACGCAATTATTTGAAAAAATAAATAAAAATAATGGCGAACATTTGTTGTTTGTGTAAGGCCGCTCACGGATGTAATGTGTCAATATTTTGTGCTCCATCCGACAAGTCATAATGGGTAGAATGAGTAAAAGTGTGTGGCGTTGTACTAACTTCATCGTAAAAAATATGTGCCCTACATTTTAAGGCTGAAGAAATAGAAGAATTTCCCCAGAAAAGAAGACGACTAAGCCCCGAAGGCTCGACTACGTTCAAAACAAAACTCGAATATATCGATATAATGCTTATGTCAGTGCGTAGTCGTTATTTTGCAATTTTTATTATTATTATTATCAAAAATAATTGTTATTCTTGGATTTTTATTTCTTAGTTATTTTTCTATCTACAATTCTTCGATTATAACAAAAGCAAACAAATTAGTCGAGGATGACAGTAATATGTTTTATGATGCAAAGAAAATATCATAAAATATCGATCAAAATTAAAATCCAAGAACAAAAATTATTGTTGATCGAAAAAATAATGATCAAATAAAAATTCAAGAATAACGCTTGTTTTGGATCGTAAAAGTAAAACTCACAAACTAGCAATTAAATCATGATTTTTTTTAATGAATACTATAACCCTTATGGTGCATCGGTCGAAGTGATATGCATATATAAAGCTATTAGCTTTGTAGACTGCTTGTTCAAAATGATACTTCAAGTACAAAAAATTACAAACGGGTTAGTGTGTATAAATACACAAATTGTTTATTTCCATGTTGGCAAACAAGCATACGTCAAGTATTTATTCCATTTTGATAAATTCATTTTGCAGTGTGTAGTTTTCCTTTTTGACATTTTCTTTTAATTTGATTAATTTATAGAAATTTAAAATCAAAATAATTTTTGCAGATTCTAGTACCTACAACGTTGAAATGCTACTCTAGTGGAAAAGGTCGCTTCGCTTTGCCGAAACTCTGTTAAATGAGTTGGAGCCAAAGTATTCAATGGCTTCTTCATCATTGTCGTAAAAAGCGATTCGTTTCTAATTTTTTCGTTTATTTAAAAAAAAAATTGTTCGATAAATTTATTTTTTTTCTTTATTTATGACCAAATGTCACAAACATAATAATTTAACTCTTAATAATTGCTAGGTTAAATTTGTATGTTTTTAACTACGAGTTGATGCCTAACCCTCTGCTGTGCAAGTAAATTTACCAATTTAACCGGTAAACTTTGAATAAATAAATTTTTGACTTTCACATACCCTTAAGTAAGTGAAACAGTGTTTCTATATATATGCTTAACAACCGTTTTTTATTGGGTAAGTCCATTTATTTTAGAGACTTTCGGTATCAGTTTGTCATTTGGGGCCAAAAACAAAGGGTAGTGCTCTGATAACCTTCCAAACAACTTTCTGTGTCTGAAGTTCTCGTCTCGTGCCACAATCCAAAAGAATGTAGTAGACCTATAGTTTTCACTATACAGACGGATCAAAATCAGCGTGCAGCACATCTTTTGCAGTCGATAGCGAAAGTAATAGTATATCAACTGGGCACCTCCAAACTTTTTGTTCTTTTCACTGTAGAAGCAACGTCAGTCTTACAAGAAACTATTTTTCCCACCAACTCAAAAGGAAAATATGTAAAATATAGCAAATCGGTAGTTGTAGCTCTGCAAAATGAAAGCCACGGTTGCATACTTTTGAACCGAATGCAAGATTTGCTCATAGAAAACCGAAGAAAAATAAAAATAATGTGGGTTCGAAGTCATTATGGAATAACCGGTAATGAACGAGCAGATCAAAAAGCTAAAGCCGCTCTGAATGCACCGCTGTTCACATTGAATTTCGTGGAAAGGAAGGATATATGTATGTACATACATCGGCTTCTTCACAGTAAACTTAAGAAAGACTTCTTAAGTAACTGGAACTACCAACATCGCCGCTACATGCAACTCTTACTACCTTTAAAACTAAGCCAGCATATCCTAAATAATTATCTTGCAAGGAACTTCAACTATTTATTTGTTCGTATCCGTATCGGCCACACAATCTTGACACATACACGTATAAGTACACTCAAAGGAAAAAATAGGCCAGTCTGCCCTTTCTGTGATGGCACAAACCTTACTATTTACCATATCTTCAACAGCTGTACTAAACTAAACGATACCCACCAACTCATATCTCCGTAGCTACTGTAATGAAAGAATTGGGAAATTACAATTATGTTTTTTGCAAATATGAAGTAATTTGGATTTTGAATAGGAAATTGAAGTGCCTGAAGAACGAGCCCATGAGAATAATGCGGAAAGGATTTCGTCAAAAGTAGAAGCTGCCAAGGAGAGGTCAGAAGATTTAGAAAACAGAAGGACGTCATCAGCATAGATTTGATGTCGGATATTGGGAAGTTAGATAAGGTCGAGCTAATTTCGTCAAATGCTATGGTGAAGAGTATGACAGAGAGGGGGGAACCCTGAGGAGTGATATTTTCAAGAGGGAGAGTAGAGGAAGAAATATGATTGATAAACCATTTGTTTCGGTAGCAAACATTTTGTAGGTATATTTTGGGGACGGCAGCCCCTTTTTGTAAAAGTAAAATTTAATTAAATTACACAAGGATATAAAATATTAAAACAGGAACGTCAAACTGTTTGTTTTGGCGAGAACAAGGTGTATGCCCATATTTTTGACAGGGTTGCCACCTGTGAAATATATATATATATATGTATATATGTATATATATACATATATACATATATATTACAGAAAGCGAGATGTGTTTTCGGGTTACATACGAAATAGAAAACTAATAAATAAATATAGGCATGCCCACCGTCTTGCCGAATTCACCACCGGTTCCTCGATCGCAGCATCCCCTTTAAAATAAACCAACTACATAACTGTTGGGTAATTTACTACACACCATTTTCGTTCTCACCTGAGTATGAAGCATGTTTTGCACGCAGTGCGTATTTTTCTCGCAGTTATATTCGAGCATATGTGGTATGATTTCCAAAGCGTGTGCCTCACCAGTATAAGGACCTGATTATGCGCCTTCTGTTTCTATGTCGTTACATTGGAAAGAAGTAACTTTATGCCTCGTTCCATTACACAATTTTGGTGGGTGTAAATTTCGCAAAAAAGAATTGGTACGCCTTTTTTAGGATGTACCATTTCCAATTTTTAACAAAGCATGGGAAAATCTTCAAGTATTTCTCTAACTTCTAATTCGTGCACTTACTATGTGCACTGGTAAGAGCATGTTCGTGATGTGTCTCCAGAAATTCGAAATCTCCTAGCATGCTGTTACCTCATCCGCTCTTGCATTCTGCGGTATAACCGGTAGTACCTGCTGTGAAAAATTAAAACAAGACCCCCATAATCATGATAGAGTACATGATTGGGCCTTCCGCGGACCGCTAGTCCTCTCTTTCGTCGATTTGACAACATCCACCAGTTTGCTGACGAAATAAAAGCAACTTGCTTTAATTTACACAAGCAATGCTAACAAAACTTTCAAACGTTCTGCCGTTTACACGCTTCTTCCTCTTCCTTTTTAGAAAAGATAAAATTCTGTATATCAGTGCCGATCAACCACGAACTCACAAAAGCGAATGAGATGCGTGTGAGCGACATGACATACATATGTACATACATACATGCGAGGCGAATTCATAGAAGGTAGCGTTGATCAAGCAGCTGAGTGAATTCGCATGCTGTACTGAATGCCAAAAGTATGTGTTTATAATTCATACTATTTTTGTTGCTCTGCGCTTATGAATTCGCCTTGCATACATGCATAAACGGTTTTGAGCCATACGTTGTTAATAAGTTTCATGTTGCCTCCAAATATATATATATATATATATGTATGTATTTAAGTGTAGCATAGTGTCAAGAATGATAGAAAACCAGATTACGACAACGCCAGCAGCGTACACGTCACAGCGGTTCCTGCCACAGGAACAGCGAGAAGAAAAGGAAGGTGATAACTGCACTTGGGCGTTTTATTTCCGTTGCAACTGCGACAATACTAAGCTCGGCACTTCACATTTATTATTATGTATTTAATTTTTTGTAAAAATCACTAAAAACTCAGAAAAATCAACTTTTTAAGAGCTATTTGTGACGAAAATTCTTCAAACGAGACAAGTACGAAGTAACGGAAGTCTTTTTGTCGTCACCTCTTCTCTGCATCGTGGCATAGTATCTATTCCATATTCTTTTTTGACAACAATTTTATTTGTAGCAACCTAATAAATAAAAGAAATGTGACAAGAAATGAAACAATTGTTACGAATTGTAATTTTTTGGCGTTTTACAAATCTTTATTGGGTAAATTTTTACTCGTAATAATTTGCCGTGCCGAAAAACAGTTGACTGAAAGAAAGTATTCAGTAGATAAGTAGGTAGGTAGGTAGGAGTTGGTTAGGCTATTTTGGCCGTAAAAAGCAGGCCACAAACATTGACAACCCGACGAAAGATTACCCTTTGTTAAACCGTTTTGCCTTGCTGATGAATCTCATAAGGCAATTAATCTCGGTGTTTGAAAGCTCACTAAGGTCATCCAGAAACGGTGATCAACGGTGATCCCAGATACTGCTTTTGCATAGTGCAGTACACTTACGCAGTAGTTGTAAGACCATTTTCTCCTCTTCATAATTCGCCTAGCCTTTCAGGATGTTTTCCTATTAGACAGTGCTCGGTTAGAGCCCCAGCCTCGGTAGAAATATCTTCTTTTTATATAGAGTATACGCTTTGCGACCGTTCCCGGTCACATTTATGCCACATCTGATTTGAGGTTCGATAGGTCGTAATTTGACTCCATCTATAGTCAGCTTGTTCATATATTTGTATATATTCTCTAGGTAGCAGTGTGCAAGTGGCAAGAGGCATACCAATGCGTTCTTTATACTGAAGAATCTACTTGGTCGTACCTTGTTTTGCATATTCGTCTGCCATGCAATATCCCTCAATGTCCCTATGGCCAGGGCCCCAAATGAGGTGCATCTCCTGTAGAGATAGCCGGCAGTCCAGCGCGTTTGTTTGAATTAAATGTGAAAAAACTCGAGCTTTGGTTGCTGCTGTTTGGCTATCACTAAAACTGAAGATGTCTCTTCCTAGAATTCCGGTCGAGGCACAACGATCCGTGCTGCTCGGAACGAAATGAAACTTGTTTAATATAAATACAAGAGTGCCCCTGGGTTTCAGGTTGCCCCTGGGATATCTCTCTCAATTGCAGAACAATCATGAGTGCCCGCTTATGCAGATCGTACTAAATATTTGCAGGGTGCTGAGTAGCATGAGGTTAGCTCCTTTTTCTAATGCGGAATTATGCGATCACTCCATATAGGAGAATTGGTGTGTCGACTGCTCCAGTGACTAAGGCCCCATTTTCTGTCTGACCCTCTTACAGGTATAGAGGTTTACGAAAGCCTTTCCATAACATTGCACTATATTCTCTTTCCAGTTCAACTTCTTATCTACAATAACTCCTAAAAGTTTGGAACTTATAGCAAGACTTAACGCACGCCCTTTACTTCCGGTGGAGTTACCGAAAGCATTTTCTACCTTTTCGTAAAGAGAATGAGTCAATCCCGCAGTGGGTGAACCACTTGGATATCTCCCGAAGCGTTCGTTGCATCAGCTCGCATAGTGTTTGCGGCGTTTTTCCCCTAAGATTCCACAGAAGCAGGGATAGGACACCTTCTTGGGGCGTCCCCCTCGACACGTTCGTCGACATGTCGCTCGCTTCCATCTTAACCCTTACCACTATGCAGCAGAGTAGTTGGCCGATAAACTCCACCAGTGAGTTATCCACTCCGAGAGCCCTATCGACGCCAGTTATAGCCTCTGGAAGTACGTTGTTAAAAACGCCTACCATTGTTCAGGAAGGCTACGAGACAGAAATCTTTAACGCTGAGGGAAATCTCAATATAGCCGACCCAGCTACGGAGTGGAGCCCCAGTAGATTTGCCTTTGTGGTAGTCATGTTTTATTAGACAGTAGTAGACTATCGACGGTATCAGAGAGGAAGCTACTAACAATCTTTTCAAGTGGGTTAAGAGCGAAGGAGGATATACTGTTAGCCTGAGGTCCGTTGAATTAATATGTGAAGCTTTGCCTTTAATGACGTTTTCACATTCTTTTTGTTCATTCGTAACACTCATTATGGGGTTTGGAGTTAAAAGCTCGCATTGCTGCTCTTTTGCTTCGAGGCGAGAGTTTTTCTCACGGGTGAGTGCGTGGGGCGCCCGCCGTAACCGAGTGCTTAGCGTGGGCGCGCTTCACTCGGAGGGTCCCGGGTTCGAATCCTGGCCGGGCAAGTAACATCACAAATTATAGAAGAGTTTTTTTCTCGGCCCTCGGTAGGCAATGGCAAACCTTCGAGCATACTACTACCATGAAAAAAAATCTCATTCGCCGTTCGGAGTCGGCGTAAAACTGTAGGTCCCTCAATTTGTGTTACAACATCAAGACGCACACCACAAGTTGTAGGAGAAGTTCGGCCAAAATCTGTTCAGCGGTTATAGCGCCAATTAAGTAAGTAAGTAAGTAAGAGTGCGCGATTCTTGGCAAACGTGGTAGACACTTCGCTAGATGCAGCAGTTCTACTCGGAGATTTATGAGGCATGTTGTTGGCTAATTCTCCGTTGTTTGCGAAATTCGTTAGTATGTTGCTCTCACATTCAGCGAAGTTTCGCACCGTTTGATTAGACTCTCTTCTTTGTTCTACGTAGGTTTATTAGAAGTTAAAGTTTTGGTTATGATTTTTTAAACGTACCTTGTTATTAACCGCCAGTAGTCATTGCTCTTCTTTTCTGTAGCTTTTGGAAACACATTTATAGGAGCACAAATAAAAACACGTCTTCACTTCACTTTCACTTTACTTCACGTCAAAAAAGTAGAAAGTATGCCTCCTCATACTAGTGCTCAAATCGATGATGGTGCTTTGAATTAAATGGACTTACGCTGCGTATAAACGTAGTATCATTCTTGTGCTCAAAGCGCAACTAGTAATCTCGCTTTGAATTAAAGCGACTTAAGCTGCGTATAAACGTAGTAGTACATATCATTTGCCCGAAATACAAACGTATCGAAATTAGGGAGGGCGGCGTCGTTTTCTTATTTTAAATAACCTGATCCCAAAAAAGGAGAAAAATTTATAGTCATCTAAAAAAAACAATCTTTACAAAACTTCCAAATAAATATGCGGTTTTCTTAAATTTTTCAAACATTGTAATTTAATAAGTTTATAGATATTTTACTTTTCTCTCTTTAACAGAACAAAGAAATACTGAGCCAATGGATACAAGTGGCAATGTGCTAGTTCACGAAATAGAACCAAATGGTGGTAATTCCTTGCATTGTAGTCGGCCAGAAGTTATTATTACTCCAAATAAACTTCAAAGAATGGAAGAAATTGGCAGTCCTCCGCCCACATCCGCTACACGCAGTGTTATTGTCCGAGCAAGTTCAATAACCAAAAAATCAGAAAATGAAAGGAACAGCATGCATATATCTCTGCAAGAGGAGTTTAAGCGCACAAACGTTTCAAATAGATTACCATCACGTGGGTTATATTTTTGCAAACAAATTTCTTCAGTGACTTCTTCTTGGAATATTTTACTTGGACGATGGAAATTAACGTTGGATCTGTTCAGCAGGGTTTTTATGGATGATGTGGGAATGGAACATGGGTCACTATTGCCAGAACTACGTGGATTTCCAGTCAAAGAGATACGATTTCGAAGACATATGGAAAAATTACGCAACGGACAGCAGCGTGATCTTATATTATGTAAACTGGAGCGCAATCGTGAAAGTTTGATTATCCAAACATTTAAGGAGTTAAATGCTCAATTTGGTAATCAAACGAGACGAACGCAAACGCCCTTAACTTTCAATCGTGTAAAAGTTACTTTTAAGGACGAACCTGGCGAAGGTTCCGGCGTAGCGCGAAGCTTTTACACGTCAATTGCTGAAGCGTTATTAGCCACTGCAAAAATGCCTAGTTTAGAATCTACTCATGTTGGCGTAAATAATAAATATGGTGCTCCATTTTCAAGTATATTACGAAACCGAGGAGTGTCAAATCGAGAGCCCCCCACACTGCAACGACGCGCAACAGGAAACAAAATATTTTGGCGAACCTCCCGTGAGAGAAAATTGTTGAACTATGATGCTAGACCGTATCTACCAACTCCAAACAATACAGGTAAAAAATTACCAAATAAGTTTATCAATATCTAATAGAATTAGTTTTTTCGTACTACATATTTATGAGTTTATAATTCGCTTCTTATGACATTCTAGCAGCATTTGCATAAGTATATAAAGCTTAGTTTCCAGCTCTCAAGAAAACTCGCAATTATTTCTTTCTTGAAAAACTACTTTGCATCTGCTGTTAATTTTCTTAAAGAAATAAATATACGAACATTTATATCTTGAAAGATGCAACTGATTTAAGAAATTTTGATAGAAAGTGAGCGTGTTGTTCCTTTTGTTTTTCTTGAGAGTGGCATACTGAGCTTAAGAGTTTACCAGAAAGCACTTCGGCTTTTCTTACATGCGGTTCAGTTGTAATGAGAGTGAAAATGTGAATCACTGTGCTGCAATTACGTAGTATCTTGTTTGGAGAGATTTACTAAATACATACATATTTACACGAAAAAAGCACTTTATTAAAAAGTGTTTTTGAACTAATTTTGGGTCACTAAACTCGAAAATAAGTTTTATTTATTTTTCCAAAGAAGCATTTTCAAGATATAGGCCAACGCCTGTTTTCGAGGTTATTTTGTACTTACATTCATAAAACTCCAGAATGGCAGTAAAACTAAACTATGCGTCACGATCTAAAGGTATGTCCAGTTTCTTTCTGTTGATACTCGTATATCTCGTGTGTAAATCGGAATTGAACTTTTTGAGTTCCAGGCGTTTAAATGGAAAAAATGGAAAATTTTTGAGTTTGGAAACTTGGTAAAAAAAATATTCAACAAGTTTTGTTGAAATGTAATTTCAGAACGAAAATGTGGAGTGTAAAATAAATTCAGACAGTTAAAACTTTTGCCAAAAAAAGGGGTAGGCGTCTATTTTATATGGGGCAAATACTGTTTTTTAGCTGGCTTGCTAAGGCCTTTTCTGAATCACGTTCAGCTCACTTGTTGTTGTCGATTCTTATGACAGATTGTGATAGGGACATCCTCTTCAGCTTTCTTGTTGCTTTTCGAAGTCTCAATACTGCTCAGGTATCATTGGACTTGAGCGTTACGTTCATTGTGCAAGATTTCTTCAAGTTCTTTGGTGAGAGCATTTAATCGTTTCTTATCTTCAGGGTATCTAGTCTGTTACCACTATTTCCTTGCTTATCGTTTTTCTCTTAGCTTAGCTTTTACAGCTATGGAGATTAATGTATTTTTTCGCTTAAGGAGAGGAGTTGAGTTAATGACAGCCTGTTGGGGGTAATTGTTAAAATGTTATACTGCAGCAATAACATACTCATCACATTTCAAAACCAGTTTCAGGTCAAAGGTAGGAGAAACTATACGTCGTGTTAAGTATTTTTTAAACACTTCGCATAATGCACTCAAATAACTGTGGAAATACCTGGTAAGTTATCTACTACCCTCTTATCGGAGAGTCAGTCACGCGATCACCGTCCGGACACACATTATTTTACCTGTATGTCATCATACTAACAATGGAATTAAAGTACTTTTAATAAATATTTAGTCGTGGGTTACGTACAACTAATCGATTATTACGGAAGAAATTCCTGGCATCCCTCACCTCAATACCCGACATTTTGGCATCCCTTGCGGGGAGTTGCAAAAACTGCGCACGAAAACAGTTCATTTGGTTGTCATCGAGAAGTTGGGCTTAACACTCCATTATATTGTTCATCGAAATTTATCAGGTAATTTAAAGACAAAACCTCATGTTTGCACCCGAGTTGCTAAATAACGCTCTAACTCGGATAAATTTTCCTTTAGCTGCAAAAGCAACCCTGTTAGCCTCTTTCATGAATGTTGCGACTTGTTTAGTACTATTTAATTACGGAAAATAGTTGTATATCTACAAAAACTATGCAAATAAAAACGAGCTAAGCCTTATTTTACCCAGTTGACTCAACTCGTATATTTTTCCGAGTTAGTGTTGTTGTTTTACAGGCATTTTGTTGTTCTACCTAGTGTTCTTTTGCAACTTTGTCAACGAATATAGGGAGGGGTTGGGTGTTTTAACTTTAGGTTCACTGTTTTATTGCAAGGGATGCAGGCATATTTTAACTGGATTGGGTGCTATTCAGCCAATATTTGTTTTTTATTATTTGGTATCTTACCAAGGATTTCGCGCGATCGTTCGGTTGCTGAATGGGTTTACATTCATTAACTGCATTGAGTGGTTTTGTTGGGACCTTTAAGGAGTCAGTTGACGTTGACTTTGAAACTCTTCAATCTATTCTAAGGCCTGAGGGCATGTGAAAGAAGAGCACTTTCTTAAGCCTTCTGAAGAAGATTTTCAGTTCGTTTTTCACGTTGTATGCACTGCTGTTTTTCCTGTTGCTGGTATTTGTGTTGTTTTTGAGATGGGTTCTATTGGGTTAAATCCTGTCCTTCCCATTTGTGAGGGTAAGGTTTAGCGGGATTATTCACTACCTCGCAAGCTAAGTGATCTTTTTGCACTACACAGAAAGTGCCCTGGGGTTAACACTTGTAAGTAGTTCGGGTCCATTGACATCGGGGAGAAAGTTGTGGAGTTCAGCACTCCTTCAATTCGAGTCAGAAGTGTTGTGAATTTCTCGAATGTGTATTTTTGATTGTCAGCGACCCTGACAAAGTATGTTCTAAAACTCTTCACCACTGTCTCCCAAAGTCCTCCCATATAAGATGAGTATGGTGGTATGAATTGATAGGAAATCCCGTGAGTGGCATATTTGAGGGCATCGTCGGCTTTAAAAACTCTCGTTCGCGGATGCGTTCTGAAGTGAAGTTTGATGTGTGAGGCACGTCGGAAGGCTGGCGTTTTCACTAGAAACGAAACAGCAAAATAAACCCCTGGGATATGAAATGGTCGAATGTATCTTACCCTTACGGGAGGGAAGGCCGCCATTATCTTTTACTTTGTTTGCCCTCCAGTAGAATATGCATTGAATATGCATTTCTATACTTTCTGCTTGAGCTGGGAGTTGCATACTGGAGTATGCATTACGCCGGCGCCGTCTCGCATTGGGCTTAAGGTCAGCAATCTTTTTACCCACTGGTTGTGAAGCTGCTAGCCGCGTGACCATTTTTTCATAGTAATTAAGAAGCGTTTGGATATTGTGGCGAAGCTTCGTCTGATTAATCTCCACCTTCGCTAGGGTGAGTGTTGCATAAATTTTGTGTTTTTGTATTTTGTGAATGAAACGATGTGCATACTGTACTACTCTGAGCTCTGGAGGGAATGAGGATAATCGTTCGGGTATGTCAGTGGTTTCGATCGTGCGGAATGCTTCCACAAGTTTTTTCTCTGGGGGAGATGAGTTATGCTTCGGCGAACAGTTACGCCAAGATATAAAAGACTTTAGTAGCAATTCTCCTCCCTTCCGTTACAGGGAACATCCGGATAAATCGTGAACTTAAGCCCGCGTGTACATACAGTCTGGTGGATTGTCGCCACTCGGTACATACCGCCACGTCGCGGTGTTAGCGTTTTACAGGATCTCAGAGGGCCGATTTGATGCATACGTTTTGGATAACATTACTGATCCGCAGAGTTCGAGTCGTGGGAGCCTTTCACAGTTTGTAGTGGAGCTACTTCACTTTCAGTGAGGAGTAAGTTGTTTCCTTTGTTCTGTGCTGTTGGTAGACTCAGGCCAAAATGCCTTTTCGGAGGCGTATGAAAATCCCTGCATTTGGATGTGCTGGTCAAGTGAGAATTATACCCATCGAGGTATTTGAATAGCTCTTATCGCTTAGATATCATTTTCAAAGCACCTCCATTTTAGAGAGGGGCCAGGTCAAAACTTCCGTCTCAGTCCGTTCCTTCGAGCAAAAGCTAATGGAGAAGAGTTTTAGCTATTATCATTATGGTCCACAGCAGCCAAGAGCCTTTTTAGACTTAAGCCAGCGATCTCACGTATAGCCGAAGGAGTCGCATTAACAGGCAGCCTTGTGTCATAAAACCAGAGGAAATGCGCATCTAATATTACGTTTCCACCGAGGTCAACCCCTGGGTTTAACGGTTTTCCTTTGAGAAAGTTGTCAACTGTTTGCACTGCGTGCTTGATGAAAATGGTATTAAAACTGTAATTCGTTGTTACTCTTTTTTGTTTTTTGTTAAAATGCCAGTAACTGCGCCATTTCCGCAGATATGTATATGCAAAGCACTTGCTTTTTCTCCCACAAATCTATAAAAACCACAACTGCTGCAGGTACACGAAACTATGGTTTGTTTTATTGTTTCCCATTTTGGAGCACAGTAATATATGGAGCTCAGGTAATACCAAATAATATAGGAGTATAGCGAGCATGAGGTCGTTGTGGTGTATTGCGCCGTTGTGTAATGCGTCATTTATCGATATAACTCTCTGTCGATTGGGTTCTAAAGCATGTTTCGGCACGTTAGCCAACAATTGAACTTGCCTTTCCGTTAGTTGTACAGGTGCTAAAAAAAAAAGTATTTTGCATATGAAGAAAATAAAACCAGTGATTTTCTTTTCGCATTTTTTCAGGTTAATTGATAAATTATGTATTAAATTTAGTAACAAATCAGCTCATAACTTCGCTGGGACTTCATTAACCCTAGAACACACACCCAGAAAATACCACGTAAACACACACCCGGGATACGTTTGTACCCGGGACCTTATTTTGCGGTTTTTTTAATGCTTATTCAACCGATTTCTATGATTTTTTTTTTGAAATGTATATTTTAATATATAACAAGTATTTTGTCTTTTGTTTCATTCGAATATTCCTACTGGTTCCAGCGATATGGGCAAATAAAGTCAGGACATGCAACAGTGGATTTTTGTTTTTGTTGTTGTCTTGATAAATGCAAAACAAAATAATATAATTTATAATAATATACTTGTAGAGTAACAACGAATACACATTTTGGTTTTTATTTCATTGAAATATTCTACCTGGTTCAAAAGATATGTGCAAAAAGGTCGCGCAAGGTATGGGTACGTAGGTAGCAAATACACTGGTATAACTGGTTTTTGTATTTTATATGCAGCTGCAAGGGTTGTTTTCACACGAGGTGTTGTTATAAATGCTGCCTGTTGATATTTTCATTATTGTTTTGGTGCTCAAAAGTGTAAGAAGTGAAAATATAAGTGAAAATAAATATAACTGAAACTATAAATAACTGGATACGAAATGACTTCAAGAAGAAACGAATATTTAGCAAGTGCAGCATATAGAAGGTAAAAAATGTAAAATAAGCAACAATGTAAACATATACTAATTTTTTTTATTATGCAGGCTAACTGAGGAACAGCGAGAATCATATATACAATCTTTATTTGATGAAATTTGTGACGATGACGCTCCCTATGACTTTGACTCAGAAGATGAAGAAGAAATTCAAATCAATGACATTGAAATTGCTGATGACGATGCTGAAGTTTCGCAAAGTGCCGCAGAAGTATTACCTGATTATGCGGACTATGAGGATGATGAAGAAGACGATGAAGAAGAAGAAGTAGAAGAAAATAATGAATTACCTGGTAGTGCCGAAAAATTGGTTGCACGTGATGGTACTGAGTGGATGAAAGAACCAAATGTAAGTCGTCAGGTACTCAGACAAAATATTATAAGAGAACGTTCTGGACCAGCTAGATGCACTGAAATGTTGTCAATAGAGCAAACATTCAAGTGTTTCATGAACGTTGAAATGGCTGATATAATTATGCGCCACACAAATAAGTTAGCAAAAGAAACTTATAATGCTTACAACAATGCGCATCCAAACACAACTCCTAAGTCATGGACGCCTGTGTCAATAACAGAGCTGTATGCATTTTTTGGCAAGCAGAAACTGGTAGGGAAACGAACCAAGGCGAACGAGTGGTGAAGGATTTGTCTGCCAAATACCAAGGAAGTGGCCGAAACATTACAATGGACAATTTGCTTACGACCTTGCCAGTTGCAGAACTGCTTCTCACCTGGAAACTCACGATCGTTGGAACTTTGCGCAAAAACAAATCATATATTCCTCAAGAAATGAAGCGGAACAAAAACAGGACAATTGGTTCAACGACATTTGGCTTCAAAAATAATGTGACAATGTGCTCTTATGTTCCCAAAAAAAATAAAGCAGTAATTTTGCTTTCGACCATGCATAATGATGCTGAAATAGCTGACAGTGGGAAACCTGAAATAATTGAATATTATAATCGTACCAAAGGTGGTGTTGATCGAATGGACCAAATATTTGCGGGATATCCAACACAAAGACAAACAAAACGATGGCCACTAGCGATGTTCTTCAACATGTTGGACATTACAGCTCTTGCAGCCTACATTGTCTACGATTTGAATAACCCTATGTTGCCTTGGAGAACAAACAACAAGCGTAAGCAGATCCTGCGCAGCTTGGCTGAAGCATTGTGTATGCCCATTATTGAAGCCAGAGCCATAAATCGTCAAGTGACGCGAAATTTTTCGACTAAAATTGCTATTGAAGCATATTTCAACCGACCGGTGGAATCAATGGTGTCAACAGCAGCATCAACATCTGCCGCAGCGCGCACGCCAAAACCTGTGTCCGGATCTTGCTATTTATGTTACGCACAAGAGGAAAAACGCCGTAGAAAAACCAGAAAGCCGTGCGCCAAATGTAAGAAGCCAATGTGTCTTGAACATTCGGTCACATCAACAAATTGCTCTATTTGTCATGATTTTCCTTAGATATAAGATGCATTTTTATAATTTTTATAATAAAAGTCAATAATATAATGTGTGAAATGAATATTTTTAATTTTTCAAATTAAAAAAATAATATAAAAAATGTTTTTTTTTGATTATTATGAGGATTTTTACTATTGGGGTACAAACGTATCCCGGGTGTGCGTTTACGTATATAATGTGTTTGGAAGGCTGTAGCTCCTGAACCAATGGTCCGATCTGGTCCAACTTTTGAATTTGAACTCAAAACTAAATAATCTTCCTAGATCAGTTAGCGGTATAGAGGTATAGAGTCAAACAACGTCAAACGTGACACAACATTTTTGGTCATTTTCTGGAATGCTGAGTCAATTGCATGGATCAATAGTACACACTAATATAAGAAACCAATTTGAATATTTTGTCGAAATAATGTATATTTTATTTAAATTTTGCAATTAAAAATTTTTGCACGATTTTCTTAAAAAATTTATAATTTTGGACTCGTTTGCAATAAATTGACCAAACTTTCAAGGTTTTTTAAAATTGTGCACTCTTTCAATGGATTATTTTTTTATAATAATATTTTGCAAAATAAGGTAATTGTTTAAACATTTTTATAAACAAATTAGATTAATTATGCTTTATTCACGATGTTAATGAAAGCGCATAATGCAGGAATGTTGAGTAACTATTCCTCTTCATACCTATGAAAAAAAAATTTGGTATTTATTATAGGAACTATTTATTTTTGAATTTTACATGCATCAGTGGACCTACCCGCGCCTTTGTTTATCTAACGATTTGTTTATCTAACGATGTTCAACTGCTGGTAAGCGCGACTCTGCTGCGAGCAACACAGTACCGTATACTACATAAACAAATCGTTAGATAAACAAAGGCGCCGGTAGGTCCACTGATGCATGTAAAATTCAAAAATAAATAGTTCCTATAATAAATACCAAATTTTTTTTTCATAGGTATGAAGAGGAATAGTTACTCAACATTCCTGCATTATGCGCTTTCATTAACATCGTGAATAAAGCATAATTAATCTAATTTGTTTATAAAAATGTTTAAACAATTACCTTATTTTGCAAAATATTATTATAAAAAAAAAATCCATCGAAAGAGTGCATAATTTTAAAAAAACCTTGAAAGTTTGGTCAATTTATTGCAAACGAGTCCAAAATTATAAATTTTTTAAGAAAATCGTGCAAAAATTTTTAATTGCAAAATTTAAATAAAATATACATTATTTCGACAAAATATTCAAATTGGTTTCTTATATTAGTGTGTACTATTGATCCATGCAATTGACTCAGCATTCCAGAAAATGACCAAAAATATTGTGTCACGTTTGACGTGGTTTGACTCTATAGCGGTTCAAAAGTTACAACACTTCAAAGTTGAAAGTGGATACATTTGTACCTGGGTGTGTGTTCTAGGGTTAACACAAAAAAAATAAAGGTACACGAGAAAATAATGAAGATAATTCAGAATTTGTAACTTGCGAAAGTACGAGTATTTTGCATCGTTGGGTAACTCACAAAAGTATTTTGCATTTGACTAAAAGTGATATACTCGTAAAAATAAAACTAAAAACTATCTAGTATATCGTATGATAACCTCTATTTTTAGATACAGCTTCCAAGCATTTTGGCATCGATTCTACTAACTTCCGACAAAATTCAGGTGGTATTTTTTCCGATTCCTTTGATAAACCTCCTTGAGAATATTTTTTTATGAAATTTTGTGTTCACGCACTCTATCTTCAAGGTATGTCCAAAGGTTTTCTATAGGGTTTATGTCAGAGCTTTGAAAGGTTGTTGGGAAATGTTTTGCGTTGAAAAGTAACCACATTTTAACGTCGTCAGCTGCATGTTTCGGGTCATTGCCATGTTGAAAGAAAGACCCGTTTCTTGCCAAACACATTTTTTCTGTTCTGGAATGTAAAGTGCGCATAAATGCGGATTTTCGCGGTTGGATTTAAGTATTTTGCGTTCTCGCTCATAGTTAGCATTTTTGGTCGACCACAAGGGTTAATTTTTCTATACCGCCGCGAACTTTACCCCGTTTCACTACATTTTATATTTTTTGACGACATCGGCTAAACATTTCGCTAATGTATTTTGTAAATTTTCCTTATTGATGGTACAAAATTTTTTTCCCCCGATATTGTCATCTCTTTACCTCTTGACATTTTTGATCCGCGCACTATCACAATTATAAACGAAGTGATTCAAATTATGACGAGTTCAATAGAAATGCGTAACCATAAATTCAACTGAAATTTGCAACAAGTAAAGAAATGTACACCAAATAACGGATTTTAAAAATAAGCAAAATATTTTTGTGAGTTGCCTAATGATGCAAAATACGCTTGCGAGTGACAAATTCTGATTTTTTACAGTGTGTTCATATGTACAATGATTGATTTTGTGTTAATAAAGTCTCAGCGAAGTAAAGAGAAGATATGTTATTGAATTGAAAGAACAAATGCAAAAATATTATCGTTTGGTTTATTTTCTTCCTATGCAAAATACTTACTTATGTATGTAAGGGAATTTTCGGAACAGGCCGTGTTGGATCATTGTTATCTAGATATTGTTCTAGATGTTCGTATGGGATATGTTGAGTGAATGGTGGTTCGAATATATTTGAATAATCACTCATGTCAATCATACCCAAGCATTCCGTGCAATTGAAGTTTGTAATGGGTTTTTATAAACTTTCAGTTGCATCGGATCTTCCACATGGTTACGGTAGTGTATTATTTTTTGTATCGACAATTCGCGTGTTAATTTTCTCATCATCGAACAACATTGATAATAAAATGTTTTCCGAGGGAGCGAAGTACGAGTTTTTTTTGCAAAATTATTCATAATTCTTCCTAAATTGGAATCTTAATATTGTGTCCAACGAATGAATTTATAAAATAGTACGCGACAGAACTTCTTGTCTACATTTGGCTTTTTCTATACGAACTTTGGATTTATCCATAATTATAAGGTTGTCTTGATCCTCTTTTACACCCATGTCTTTCATTAGTGATGTAGTGAATGCTGAAGCAGGCACAACAAACCTGTCACTCATCATTGCAAAATTGAAAGCATCGAATCTAGCAGTATATGGTTCTTGTTGGGTTGCAGAAAAATCTTGGGGATCGTATGTTTCAACCAGGCTCAATAATTTCTGCCGCATATTCCGGTTCGTAGATATTCTCCGCCATTTTGATCTTTCATGAACTCTTTAAGTATTCTAGAATCAATCCACAAGAGCATAGAGCTGCTTTGAAGTCGCATTTGCATTTTCTAATATAAAAGAATTCGTTTGTGGAATGTAGGTACGCTTCGAATGTTGCCTTATTTTTTCTTTATAACTTCGCTTTTATATTTATCAAGCAAACCATTAAAATTTCAAAAAATATTGTGTTTAAGTGTAATTGCAGTATTAAGTTTATTCCTAATTTAAACCAATTTGTTGCTTCCGTCATATTGGGAGTAAATGTTTTATATGAAAATGCTGAAATGTACTGAAACACAGAGGTCGAATTACGTGCTCAGAGAACGAGCTACTCATCACGAGTATTTAGAATTACACGAAAAATGAACGTATCCCTTATATCGTAATTTGGAATTATGAGTTCAGTGAACGTAACTAATTTAGCGAAACGTTAAAAGTTTTCATACGATAGCAAGACACCATTGGTATTTCAAAAATTTGTACTTGTTGATGTGATATTATTGGTAAAAATTTAATTGGATATTTAAAGCAACTATTATTGCATATGTATGTACATATACATATGTATATGTACATATCTATTTATGTATATACTACAAGATATGTGTGAAACTGTAAGAGGAAAAACTGAAACTTTCATTTACAGACAAGCGAAACTAAATACATCATAGAAACAAAAGAGAAAACATGTAAGTAAAAAGTGACGAAATAAATAAAAAATACATATTTTTCTAAAAAAATATTAGTTTTATATCCCAGACAGTTCAAAAAACTTTATCAGCAGCAAAAAAAAGCATCATAGGCAATTTCATGAAGGAACATTCTAATTTTGGAAAAAAATATGCTGCCAAGTTGTGCGCAGGGCTTGCTTTAAGACTTTCCAAATAAAATAATAGCTCGGTATCCATGTTATTTAAAATGTTTTATAATTTTTTGTATACAAACATTGAATTTCTATTACAATTATTGTAGAATCTAGTGCAACCTGGGATAAAATACGATACGGCAGTAACCGTATCTCTTAATTCCAATATTATTATACATACGATCAGTCACGTAAATTATTGTTATCCGATTGTCGTTTCGTTCACTGAACTCGTAATTCGAACCCAGATAACCTCACCAAAATCAAGTAGTATACATTTGCCGAAAACTCAAAAAATGAATTTTTGCTAGTAATGTTAATAATTTTCAGCGCTGAACATTTTGAGGTATTTTGAATTATGAGGAGATCAAACATTTGTCAATTTATGCAATAATATCAAAAAAGGGGAAACACAACAGAAAAGTACAAAAACACCTCCTGGTGACAGTCAAAAATATACTCGTATACATTAGACTGGCCCTTACTTTGTGTGAAAAATTTAAAATGCATGAATCCAAAGGTATTCGCACGGAATAATGTGAGGTTGGGGATACAAATTAACATGAGATAAGTTTCATAGCCATCTGCAGACTATAAATTGATCCAAATTAACCCTTTATCAGCCCATGTGTCTAAGTTACAACAATTTTTTTAATTCGACGTTTTATTGTTTTACTATGCGCCAGAAAAACTACAATATTCCTCAAATAAAAATTACTTGAATTAGTCTTTCTAAAGAGTCCTTGAGTTAATAACTCAAATATTTAATATTATTTATTTTAAACATTTTTTTGCATAAGGCACAATTTTTGATGAGAGGGGTACTTTTGGCGATAGTTTTCTACAACTTGGAGTAAATATTGCTTGTCTTCTTTGTCGTAAGTTAAGGCACGGTTAAAATCTGTTATTAGTTTCACCGCTCTTTCTGCAGGATCATTTACAACAGTCAAGCTTTGACATATACGCTGTCCTTCACTATAACTTTCTTTAAGTGGCCAAGTTGAAGGATCAAATTTTAAGAATTCCATATCAATATTGAAACGATTATTCGCGAATGCTTTCATTTGTTCGACTGTGATCACTAATCGTTTTGGAATATCATTCTCGTTGTATTCGCCATCTAAGCTACCAAGAGCTTGTACCATTTTTCGCTTTATTGCGAAGGAAATTGTGTCGTCAAAAAATCTAAGTGCTATAGCTTCTTCTGATAAATACCACAAATGATTTTTAATTTTACACAGTAGGGCATTCGAAACATTTTCGTCGAAATATGCGATCGCGTCTTGAATAAATTGCAGATCTAATTGTGCTGCATTAATAGCATTCACACATCCGAACCAATAGCGAACGAACATACGTGTCAAAAAAATACAAATGTTTTAAAGACCTTTTAGTTCCGCTTCCGTCATTTCAAACTGGTCCCGAAACAAAAAAATTTTGTAACAGTAAATATCTTTAGACATGAACCTTGCATGCGATGTAGCTCCAGGTAAACGAATCTGCTTAAAAATTGGAACTGCCTCTCCAATGAAGAGCAGCGATAACTGTAACAACTCTTTATAATCCCCTCGAGCGTGCTTCGATTTTAATGCTTCGATACAAAAGTTCTTATGCATATCAATTTCGGCTGCAGAGAATTTTGATTTTACTTCTTCGTCCACTATTCCACTTTTAAAATTATTAATACTCATGTTTTTCCAGTTTTTGGAGAAACGGTTGAAAAGAAGAACTTCAGATGACGTTGTTTTGCCGAAGTTCAACTCAAAAACAGTTTTAACCAGCAGTTCGCTAATGTGATGACGACATGGTAGAAAAAGTAAACCACGGCCCAATTTTGCTTCAAGTAAATGTGCAGCACCTTTTTCAGCGCCAGTATTTACCGAAGTTGTATCAAATGCAACGACTTCAATCAAATTATCCATTCTCCACTTACATAAAAAACTAATAATAGCTTCAGATATTATTTCACCACGAGATTCTTCAAGCTTTGCAATACCAATTAGTTTTTCTACGTTTTTTGATGTTATAACAAGAGCTAGTCGATCTACTTTATCCTTGCCTTTCATTTCAGGGAGCATCTTGCTGTCCCAGTGCAATACAAATACGTCAGGAACCTATGTATGCAGATATTATTTATTCATTTAACGTAATATACATATTTGTATACCAATTCTTTTATTCTTCGATTAAAATGAATACTAACCTGAAATTTATCGATGATCTCTTGAGCTCTTTCACGACGATGTTCTTTCCCTATTCTTTGAAGCGTTGTTCGGTTGAGAATGAAATCTTCTACTTTGATATCAATCGTGTCAGGCTTCATTTCATGTATTTTTGGTAATACGGCCGAGAGTGTTGCGGATATCGAATGTAGTAGAGCTTCACGATCACTGATGCGGCATTTGTCCATGCTCGCGAGCATACGATCATCTATGAAGCTAATTTTTCCTCGAGACATTAAACCTCCTCTTTGTGATTGGCAATCACCGTCGGGAGTGGAATATTCCATTTCTGATTCATTATCACTCAAGAAGTCTCTTTTCAATTCGAATGAACCTAGGTAAATAATTACAAAATGATAAACAGATATGACATAAAATGTCAGTTGTGTTCTTATTAACAACTTACTTTGTGCTTGCAACTCTTCTTGATATTTTTTTTTCGTCTTTCCTCTTCATCTAATCTTTTGCATTTGCGTTTTCGTTTTCGCTCCAAGGAAGCATCAATTCCACCCATACTTCCGGGTCGACCTTTTTGTCTTTGTAGCATAAGAAAAGTTTTGTCTTCCTCTATTTCCATTGTGTCCAGTGCATTCGAAGCCGCAATGTCAAATATGAAGTTTTCTATTTTTTCACAGAATGCTTCTCTATTTTTTCTTTGCCTTTCATAACAGGAATACCTGAGCTTACACATAACCCTCCACTCTTCATAAAGTTTATAAAATTTGTTCACACATTTTTTTAGGTCAACGTAGGAATGTTTGCTTTTTCATAAAATGCTATTGTAGCATTAATTGTGCTGGTCACAGCTACTTAACCGACTTTTTTTCCACGCGTGTTAGATAAAAGAATAACTGCAGAACTTGTTTCATACTCGGCAATTTTGCTCCTTTAAGTTCTGCTTCACAATTCCCAACTAGAAATACCGCGTCTTCATTAGATCGGAGTTGCTTCTTGGATAAACTTGACGATGTAGAAGCCATTTCACTAATAAAATTAACAATTTTTCCTTGCTAAGTTGACTTTATTCTTTATAAAAAACTTCCGCAAACACGTGTTGGGACTCTTTCTTTTTTTGCTGACTACTCCTGGTAAAACTGTCAAACGATCAGCTGTTTGGCAATTTACTTCCCTGCAGGAACAGTGGCACTCATTTCAGGCAACATTTTTATCAGAACGTTAAGAGATGACCAAACGGGACATTGGGTCGAATGGGGTTCAAAAGGACGCTGCAGACTATGTCAAACTGGATGTCCTCGATCAAGGTGCAGCAAATGTAAGGTGTATTTATGTTGCAACCCGCAAAAAAATTGTTTTGTATCTTTTCATACCTAAATGTACGAAAATTTTCAAATAAAAACATATATACTATTCAAAATTTATCTGTATTTCAAAATTGTTCACTATTGACCAATGTTGCCTATAGGCAACATCCTGTAACTCCCAAACCAGGACTCCTAGGACTTTGAAATTTTGGTCAGTTCATATTCAGGTCGCGATTAAAGCATATCTGTACTCAAATATTTTTTAGCCTCGCCCATTTTAATTCGGGCATGAGAGGGTTAAGAGCTGTCTGAAAAAAAATGATTCAAGCGTTCACTAATTTCTTGTAGGGATGTGAATGTTTCTATGCGTGTGTGCGGAAATTGACAATTTTTACATTTTTTACTAGAAGGCAAAAAAAACGGTTTAAAGCTGAAAAACTATGACAAATTTGCGTAATTTCGTCACTTTTTGTCTTATTTCCAATCTTGAATGGAATTTATAAATAAAGTCAATCTATAAGATGCAATTTGAGTTGGCATATGCTGCCTTATGATTGTTGCTTAAATCCGCACTCACGAAGATTAATTTTATTATTCCGTTCTCTTATTTTTTACATTTTCTTTGATGTTTATTTTAAATTTCTGACAAATATAATTTTTCTTTTACTAGTTTACATGTATCTGTAATTTCGGTTTTACATATCTGAGCATGAGCTACAGTTCACTACTTACAAGGCATTTTTATTTTTTTAACTTTTTATAAATATGTATATGTTGCAGCACTAGCTCATCCTAATTATTTTTATAGCATAACAGTTCGAAGGGATCCAGCAGCACAAATGTCACGCCGTAATATTGCTTACGGTTTTTGCTATTCGTTAGCTTATTCTTTTCCTTCTTTCCGATTGGACTTCGACGGCGATTAAACGTCATCACGCACATTTGCGCTTAAAATTAATTATAACCAAATTGTTTTAATAAAACTAATAAAGTTAAGTATAATTTTTATAATCAATCAAATACTTTGGAATCATTTATTGAGCGAACTTCCACACTGGTGACCCCGCAAGGTAACATATTGCCGACAGTGGCCTTCAGACGCCGGCTATGCAATCACTGCCGGGCGAAAATGTGTCAGTAGTGTATTCCCGCTTACCCATCCCTCCAAGTCAAGCGGAAACATAGAGGCATGGACAAACAGAAAGCTGCAATAGTTCTAGTAGCTCTAGAGCCAAGCGTCATAGCGCAGCTTAGCGATGCAATCGCTGCAATGCCATCGAGTGATCGTTATTCGTTTATAAAGACAAAAATTCTGGAGCACTTTGTTGACAGCGAACACCGGCGACTTAACCGCTTATTGTCCGAAATGCCGTTAGGAGACCGACCATCCGAATTGTACAGCGAAATGAAGCCCGTAGCTGGCAACGTTCTTGTTGAGGACGCACTTAAAGGCTTATGGACAAAGCGACTATCCGAAAACGCTCAGCCCGTCGTAGCCGCTTCATCTGGAACTCCTTCAGAATTTACCCGAATCGCAGACACAATCGTCGTCGATGCGCAGTCAAGTCAACGTGGTGAATTCCAGCCATTCAGCAGAAATTCAGGAGCTAGAACTTAGCAATTCGTTCTCAAACACGGAGGCGTTCACAAAATACTCGATCGAACAGCCGAAGTTCACCGAACAGTCGCGATGAGTGCTGGTATCACCAAAAGTTCGGCAACAACGCACGAAGATGTTGGAGTACATGCCGCCGCAAGCAACACACTGTCCAAGCCGTCACACAAGGTCGAGTACCTCCATATTCTTGACATACGCAGCACATAGCAAGCTCAAACCAAGGTACTGCTACGCAACGCACAATTTTTCGCTAATCGGTGAGAAGCGAATGCAATTAGATCTCGGATTCCGCCATAACTTTCGCATACATCCAGACGATATAGCTAAAACGGCAATAACGACGCCATTCGGATCATTCGAATTCTTATTCATGACGTTCGGTCTATGTAACGCTGCACAAACTTTTCAGCGTTTAATAAATGAAGTGCTGAGAGGTTTGGATTTCGTATTCCCATACATACTTAGACGATATCTGTGTTGCATCGACCTCAGTCGCACAACATCGCGAGCACTTGCAAATCGTCTTTCAGAGACTACGCGAATATCATCTTGCCATAAACGTAAAAAAGTGTGAGTTAGGTAGGAGCGAACTGCATTTTCTCGGACACTACGTCAACTCTGAAGGAAACCACAACCAGATAAAGTCGAAGCCATCAAAAATTTTCCCAAACCATCAGTGGCAGTGCAATTAAAAAGTTTTATCGCGATGGTAAACTTTTACAGAAAATTCTTGCCACACGCCGCTTCATACCAACAGCCGCTGCATAATCTCATAACCGGAAATAAAAAGAAAGACCGCCCGCCTTTACTATGGACAGCAGAAGCAGAGGCAGCCTTCGAGAGTAAGGCTCAAACCAGCATTTTTGTCGAATTTCGAAGAACGGAGTGAACCTATAAATAGGCAAAATATGTCGACCAAACGTACACAAAGAAGGCGTTAAGTAAAATTTGCAAAGATAGGTTTGGTCTAGGAGGAGAGTATTGTGGTAGCTAGCTCATCCTAATTATTTTTATAGCATAACAGTTCGAAGGGATCTGGCAGCACAAATGTCACGCGTTAATAATGCCTACGGTTTTTGCTTTTCCTTAGCTTATTCTTTTCCTGCTTTCCGATTGGACTTCGACGGCGATTAAACGTCATCACGCACATGTGCGCTTAAAATTAATTATAACCAAATTGTTTTAATAAAACTTTAATAAAGTTAAGTATCATTTTTATAATCAATCAAATACTTTGGAATCATTTATTGAGCGAACTTCCACACATATATATATATATATATATACCACAGTGTTCAGAGTGAATAGCGAAATTGATTAAGCCCTGTCTGTCTGTCTCGGATAAATCGAGTAAATATCAAAATAACTTGGTATACACATTACCCTCGACCCAAGGTAAATTGGTATTGCAAATGGGTAACATCTATATATAGGATTGGGCTAGTGAAGGAATATGTGTGTACATTTTATTCTGTATAATGAGCGTGGCACCACCCACTTTAAAAGAAACGGTATATCTCCGGAACTACTTCAGCACCCTACCAAATTTGGTACACAGTTTGCATTTCAATAAGCAAAATTTTGAAAATTGTTAAAATCAGACAAAAACTACGCCAACATCTCATAAATATAACAGTAATACAAAAATCAAACAAACGATCTACTTAAATATTTGCTCAAATTTAATATGCGGAATGAGTTTGCGTAAGCAAATACATGGGTTGAAAATTGAAGAAATTGGCGCGGCGCCGATCGCTTTTAAACAGGGACCGTAACGATTATTACTTTTATTAAAAAATATAATACTTTTTACGTTACTTTTACGTTATTTCTTGAGTTTTTTTTTGCTCAGAAAATAATCGTTATTTCTTGACTTTTATTTTTTGCTTAAGAAATAATCGTTATTTCTTGAGTTATATTTTTTCCTCAGAATACAATCGCTATTTCATGAGTTTTAAAGGTGAGTATTAATAAGGTAAGATTTATTTCTTGAGCGCAAAATAAAACTCTATTAGTAAGTGTTATTTATTTAAAGAAAAGTAAAACTCAACAAATAAGTTTTGCGAGCATATATTGAACTTACGAAATAATTCTTAAATTTGACCAAAGAGATGACTTCGCTTGTAACAGTTACGGTCCCTGATTTAAAATACTCGTACTTACACTTATCATAAATGGTTAAGTCTTAATTACTTCAGACATACTGCCACTGATGCTAGAGCTTATTGAGTAGGCGACAAAAGAAGTTTTTGTAATTTCTTTTACTTTTCTAAAACTAAAAATTTTCGTCGCAATACGGTACCATTGGTTTTAGGAAGATTTCAAATATTTTTGTTGAAGTTAAAGAACTCCTATTGCTGAAGAGTTGACTCACTACATGAACTAAAGCGTAGTTCAGAGGAGTGCATATCAGTTTCTTCCAGGTTAGGAGAATGAGATTAAAATGCTTCACTATTTTAGTAACGACAATATTTTTTTTTAATAATATTTTACTTTGTCCAATAAAAAGCCTATATCAAAGTCAATTTTTCGAGCGAATCATAGGATATAAAAAAAACACAATTTAAAATATAATTGAATTTTTAGCGCTTTTAACTACGAGATACTGCACCGACTTAGGATTTAAGCTTTATCTCTTCTCAATGCAGTGTCAATAGCAGGAAAGAAAAAAGGATAAGGACAATCGAAAACACCAACACAGATAGTGCAGTTAACAACTGCAAGAAGAATCACTGGACGTACCAAAAAGTGAAGTAGATGCGGCTAATTCTCGGCGCGGTAGAGATCACGAAAAGTTTATCGTCAGATATACGACGTCACCACCGATTTACAGGATGGTGATTCTGGTTTACATACTTCTTCGAATGTAATGAAAAGATTTAAGCACGTCTGGTCTGTGGGTTAAAATCCGAGGAGGCGTCTGTATGACAAAACAGACAGATGAAGTTTTGGCGCTTATGCGAAACACAACTTGACAGGTATTTGAAAAACCTTCCAACCGCAAGGTTATTAGTAACAAACTCGTATTTCGTGCTAGAGATGGGAATCTAATAAAAAATTGACTAGTAGCTAAGGGCTACGCTCTATGCCCAGAGGAAAATTTCCATGAAGTTCCATCTCCTGTTGTACGCTTAACCGCTTAACTTCCGTCCGATTTTTCACAGCGTTGGCCGCAGAGCTGGAGCTGCAGGTGCCTATAGAAGCGAATTGCAAACATGCTGTGCCAACAACAAAAGATGAGGCTACCAGGGGAAATGCCCATATCGGCACTTTAATATACGAGTACTTGGGGGTATCGCCGTGACAAGGCATAGCGTATGCCGTGAATTTTATGAGTCAATTCAACAGTAACTACGGAGAAGAGCACTGGAAGTCAGCAAAGAGAATTTTGCGTTACATCAAGGGAGTAATGTACCAAAGCTTACAGTACAAAAAGGCAGGTGTAGGTTTGTACGGTGTAGTGTATGCCTAAAGGGGCGGAGATTCAGCGGACAGGCGATCATGCTCAGGTTTTGCGTTTATATTCGCTGGGTTGTCTATAAGCTAGGAAACACGTAAGCAGTGTACTGTATCGATTTCAAGTACAGAAGCGGAATACATTGCGGCAACAGAGGCGACTAAAGAAGCCTTATATTTGAAAGCCTCTATGAGAAAACTGGGAATAGATTGTGCCACCGTCAAATTTTGTAACGATAACCAGAGCGTACAAAAGTTGGTTGTATCTTTGAATTTCCACCCTCGGACAAAACATATTGGCATACGTCAAAAAATAGTAGTAAATGGATATGTACTTTTAATTATATCTTTGTGCCTCTTGCAAGCCTGTATAATATTTTGCATTTCTCTTTTTATCATTCATGCATTGTTAGCGTTTATGAAGTCAGTCGATATGTAGCATTCAAAATCCTTGGTACTTCAGAAATGAAAATAATTAATACCTTTTATTTATTGTATGAAATAATACATTTAAACTGAATATATTTATATATTTTTGAAATAAAGTTTATTTTAAACGCCTTAATTTGTATTTTTTCTGAGCGCCAATTTTTTAGTGACACACGTTATATTTATAAGCCTCACTACACAACTTACAATCTGGGAAAAGGAGTGAAGAGCGACGTTTTAAGAGTCCTAATTTACCACATTCGTCCCCAAGTTCTAAGAGTAGAATATTTGAGCATATTTCTGACAGTTCCATACGTAAAAAGTAGTATCAGTTAGCCAGAGGGAGAATGTTTAGTGATAAATTCCATGCTAACTTTATTGATTTGCCAATGAAATATGCCATAGCATAGTTAGTATAAGATAGTAAAAACGCCAGTATGCACTGCTGATGGCGACAGCAAATCATTTTTGAAACTATACAATTTTATGTTATACCAGATTTATCGTCAGGTCATACTAGGTGTGAATTTTTGGGCTAAATTTAAAATCGGGCTGTGGCCCAAACTAGATATTGCTTCTAACAGAAATACAATTAATATAAACTCTAAACTTCTTCAAGCTTAGTACCATAGCGAGTCATTCCAGTTGGTTTGTACTTTATCCAGTTAATTTTTTGTTGAAAAAGAAAATACAGCCTGAGGTTTTGAAAAGAAAATATATAATTCTTAACCTGTCACTCATTTTATCTTATTCCCAATAACTTTGGCCAACATATAGTCCCATGCGCTATAATTTAATGGATTTAGATCGGGGAAAAGGAACGCCCATTCATCTGACAAAATAAAATACGTAAGGTCGTTTCAGCTCTGAACAATTCTAGCCTTGTAAGTTGGAGCAGAATCTTGAATCTTCTTCAGAAACGCTTTATTTTCTTTACAAAAGGGGTAGCTTGCCTTTTTCTGAAATCTTTCCCAATACCATACATGATGAGACGTATTGATACAGTTTAACATCCTCGTAAATTTGGTTACACTGAATCATTATTATACTTAGTCGATTTGTTGTTCACAGTAATGGCATAAAAAACAACACAAACAAAAACTTTAATACTACGCTTATTGGAATCTTGAAAAAGGTAACAGTTATTCGTCGCCACTGCAATTATTATCGTTCATGCTAGCCTGAAATGGCTCATGCGGCAGACCGATCTCTCTAGAAGGTTTGCTCGTTGGTCATTGCAGTTGCAAGGGTGTAAATTTAAAATTGAACACCGAAAATGTAGTCAAAATGTTGTAGCAGATTGTCCGTTGAAAGTAGCCCGCTGCGTACGAGAAATTATAAACTCATGACCGCGAAAACAAAAATCAGCTTCATGTTATCCGAAGATTAGGCAATCACGTGTATAAACGCACTGAGCTCCCTATGGTAATCCCGAAAATGAGTTATTTAATTGAAAGTTGTGAATACCATAAAGCTTAACCTGTGAAAGAATGGAGAATTCATATAACCCACCAAATATAACTAATTTTGGCCAAAATTACACCAGATCTCAAAAATTTTGTTGCCATTTCGTCCACCAATGTAAGTCCAATATATGTACGTGCAATATTCTTTCCAGAAGCTTTTTGTAGATTTCGTTGGGCCTAATCTGAGATCAAAATAAACGGAATGATAGAGTTTTAGAGCGATGCAACTTCTTTGTTTTCTACGTTCTCTGCTCTAGTAATTGGCTAATCAAACTATTGCTTTCTTTTGAGTAGCCAGCCTTTTTGGAACGATTCCAAATTATCATTTGGTTGAAGTTTAATGCCTCCGTTCTAGCCTGACAGCTTGCGTGCTGTTTCAGCTTTACCAGTTCCAATATTGTATCGACGTTTTTAGTGACTGGCCGGTTAGAGGGAGGTGCGTCTTTCACAATGAAATTTCTAGAGTTTGACGGTAATTTCCGTTAAGGCATTCTCTTAGTAGCCGCACAAAAAATAAAAAAACAACCATCACTGAGCATATGTATTTCTTAAGAAAATTCAATAATTTTCAATTCAATATAACTTCTTACATCAGTGATGGTTTACTACACTGTCTTCAAAAAAAAAAAAAAAATGATCTGTGAAATGTGAAATTCCGTTTTGCAAGCTCGCTTTCATTTGATAAAATAAGATTAGTGCTACCCAATCTAAAACTGGTTATATGGAGAATGTTCGTAATAATGAGGCACTTTAAGTACTGAACCGATTTTAAGAATTAGCGAAAAATAATATAGTGGCATTTTATTTTTTAAATTGTTTGAAGAATATGTAAATTGTAATTAAAATTATAAAATTTATTAAATTTTAAGACATCATATCAATAAAAATAGGTTGTTCAAAATTTTTTTTCTAATAAACCAGCTCAGATCATAAAACAGAATAATCTTAAAAGTTCTGCATACAAATATTTAAAATTTGTCCATCGAAATCATAATAACGATTTTGGAAGCTGTCTTTGATATTTTTTGGGATTGGTTTAAGAAAACCTTGAACAGTTCAACAAAAACTTCTCCGATTTAGACTAAATATAAGGTATCAGTGAAAACGTATTCTTCACTCTTTGTTATAACTATTTGGAAATAATCGCACCAAATTTCAAAATCTCATTTCGAATCATAGTAATTCTGTTGAACAAATTGTTGTTTTGTGTTGTTTTTGTTTTAAATATTAAAAAATAAACATTTTTGTTAAAAAAAATACATTTTCTTTGAATACACTTTCAAATCAATCCAGCTCAAGTCGGATCTTAATATTTTGGCGAACGTCTTAAAACTTAATAAATTGTATAATTCCGGTGGAAACCCGTAACTTTTTGGTGAGGCATCATAGTGTACATATATACATATGTATGTATATTTTTTTAAGGATGTACCATATTTAACAAAAACTACATTTGGAAGATCTGGGTATTTACTAGTATTTAATATTGTTTAGCAAATGTTTATTGTTGAGTTTATAACAAGACAGTGCATATCGTCGCCCCTACGAAAATTAACACGTCTCAAATTATCGTGAGAAAGTGACACATTTCGTAGAGTACCATATTTCAGATTTTCGGTAGGAAAGGTAAAAAGCATATTTAAGATTCTCGCAAGTAAGAGTACCATACATAATTTTTTGTATTTAAAATTTTAGTGCATTTTGACACAGCAGAAGTATGTAAGTAAAATTTCGGTATTTGCACCTGAAAAGTCTTTAAGTGTGCTTGTTTGCCGCAAAAATGTGAAATGCATCAGTTTTCGCCCCTTAACAATCTGAAATGTGTGTACTACTCTTCCACCCGAAAAACAGATATGTGCTACTCTTGGACTCGAATAATAAAATGTCCTGACGCGAATCAAGAGACGAGCTACTCTTCGGGCTGATGATATATTAAAACGAAAAACTGTTAAGTTATAATTAGCGATTTAAGTTGAGAAACCCCGAAACTTACGAAAATAAAATTTCCAAACCTCTTGTTATTTATAGATAATCAGACATCAGCGGATAACACAAATGACCATTTATCAGTGCATTTGCAGCAGCTTGGAGACAGACTATTCCCGAAGGTACGATTTGGTGTTGTAATTAATATTCATATCATTATTGTCCCGTAGCCTAAAAATAGGTTTAAGTTAAGTTTAGTTTTAATTTCACATTTGATTTAATTTGATATCCATCAAATAAGACTGAAGATAACTCCAATTAAAATCATTTCTTTCTTAAATACCGAGGAGACTTTGGCTGCTTCAAATATAGCGCGCAAGTCGCTCCTTTGCTTTGCCAAATCATTCTCCACCTAGTTTTTCAAACGTCAAGGGGGCATCTTTCTTCCTCTGCCACTACCGCACAACATGACCTACAAAACGTAGCCGCTGAATCTTAATTTGTCTGCGTTATTCGCCACATCAAAAACGTAAGGGTACAACAATTTTGCGGAGTATCTTTCTCTCGAGCACTCCAAGGGCCATATCAACTGATTTTGACAGTGCCCATGCTTCTATGCCATATAATAGCACGGCCATGATGAGAGACGTTTAGAGCATGTTTTTCGTTCGTCAGAGAGGGCTTTACTGCTCATTTTCCTACTCAGCTCAAAGTAGAACTTCTTTGGATTTCGAGGCTGACATTATAGTTGGTTCCAATATGGATTTTGTTTCCATTACTTTGTCAAAATTTTAAAGTGTCAATAGTGATGCGAGAGACAAGGCGCTAATGTGCTGACTGCTTATTTGATGGCAGGAGGTACTCGTTGACCCTTGGAAACGGCTGAACTAACGGTGCACGGCAGATGCACTCTTATTGAATTATCTTTTCCAACTTAATACTAAAGGGAGTCACCCTGTCTAAAACCTCGTTTGGTATCAAACTGCTCCGAGAATTCTTTGCCTGAGTGAGCTGTTGGTGTTGCTCGGCATCATTTTACACAGCCGTGCTAGTTTTGCAGGGATACCAAATTCAGATATCGCGTCATATAGGCAAATTCTTCTCGTGCTTTCGAAAGCTGATTTCAAGTCGACAAATAGGCGGTGTACCGATCCTCTTCTCATGGGTCTTTCACAATATTTGGCGTATGGTGAATATCTGGTATATAGTAGATTTAACAGATCTAAAGCTACACTGAGAAAGTCCAATCAGTTCGCTGACGGTTGGCTTCAGTCTTTCACACGATACGCTGGGCAGAATCTTGTATGAAATGTTAAAGAGGCTGATCCCGCGGTGAATTGGGCAGATTACACTGAAATTTCAAGCAGCGGCCATGCGTTCGTCCGATCATAGTCTGGAAATGCGCTGGTGCAGGCACCTTGCCGCTATTCGTCACTATGATTGAATAGCTCAGCTGGTAACCTATCTTCCAGCGGTTTTGTTGTTTCGTAGCCGCGTTAATGCTATTTGAACTTAATATAGGTCGGGTGACGGGATGTTAATGCCGTCCTCAGCGATTTGGGGTTCGGGATCTTCATTGTCTTCGGCGACGGTGTCGCTGTTACCATTTAGCAAAGTAGAGAAGAGTTCCCACAATTTGAGTGTGCTTTGGACATAAGTCACCAGGTCGCCGTTCTCGTTCTTACAGGAGTTTTCCCCGGATCATAAAACCATCCGTTAGTCGGTAAAATTTTCAGGCGCTTTTCCTCTCAGCTAGCACCCATGTTCATCACTATTCATCATTCCCACGACAGTCGGTTCTACGTACCGGAATGACCCCGGTTTCACCCGGCCAAAGACTGTTGTTTCGGCGATCTAACCCTGTTTAGAGCCATCTTAAGGTCTGCTCAGGCCGTAAGACCCATCAGGAGTGGTCCACAAATTATGTGGCCCCATGTTGTTCGCGGCCTAAGGCGCCCATAGCCTTTACGGCTCCCCTAGTTGCACCTAGTGCACCGGTGCCTAGCACCGGCATAACCCCTACGGTTCGCAGGAGCACACAACCCCCGCCACCCCCCCTGTGGACCTCGAAATATTTAATATTTATATGTATACCCCCTGTCACCTGCTGCCCGGCAGGATATCACTCTGACATAGGTGCGCTCCTCAGAGGTGAAAACCGATTGGTAGTTGGTGACTTTAACGCGCACCACGATCTCTGGCAATCAAGCCTACCAGCTGATCGTAGGGGAAATGATTTGGCAGAGCAGATAGACGATTCGACATTCTGCACGATGAATGATGATGCCCCCACCAGGATTATGGGTAGTTGCAGCAGCTGGCCTGACCTAACGATAGCTAGCGCAGGTCTGATAAATAGCATAACGTGGCGACCTATACTATCGCTTGCATCAGACCACCTACCTATAATCATCTCGATTGACAGACCTGCTGACTTTGTCTCCGCGGACCATCGGACCTATATCAACTTTTAAAAGGCTGACTGGGTCAGGTTCGCGGAGTTCACCGAAAATGCCTTCAGGTCTCTTCCCACACCCACTGACGTTCGAAAAGGCGAACATAAGTTCCGCAAGGTGGTTGCGTCAGCTGCGGCCCGCTTCATTCCGGCAGGGAGGATCCCCGAGATCCGTCCCAACTTCCCGGCTGAAGCGGCCGCTCTAGCGAACGAACGCGACCATCTTCGCCGCTCCGATCCCCGTAATCCTAACATCCAGGATTTAAACGTGGAGATTCGGAGGCTGGTGGACCAACACAAGCGGAACAAGTGGGAAGAGCATTTGAAGTCCTGTAACCTGGTCACGCGTGGTGGTAAGCTCTGGTCTACCGTGAAGTCCTTATCCAACCCGACGAAGCACGACGACCGAGTGGAAATTTTTTCGGGGATCGTGCCTCGTCGGACCCGAAGAGATGCGCGAGGTATTTTAGCCGACAGTTTATACTGCATCCTTCGGGGGATAGGACCAAGTGGAAGGTGACCAGGAGGCTGCGCAAACTACCGAACAACAGCGCGCCTCTTGCCTTCACTTGTGGCGAGGTAAAGGAGGTCATCGGGAAAGCGAAAGCCTCCAAGGCCATTGGCCCTGACGGGCTAAGCGTGTTGATGCTGAAAAATTTAGGCCCCGCGGGAGTTGAGTTCCTCACTGGGATCCTCAATTTGTCCATGGCCACCCTCATCATTCCAGACATCTGGAAGGTTGGGAGGGTGGTCCCACTACTGAAACCAGGGAAACCGGCCGACAAGGGTGATTCCTATCGGCCGATTTCCCTGCTTTCACCTGTGGTAAAGACACTTAAGGCCCTACTCCTCCCGTATTATACATACCACCTTGGGTCAGCTAAGCATCAACATGGCTTCCGGAAAGTGCACAGTACAACAACAGCACTTAATGCCATAAGCACACAGGTGAACCGTGGTCTTAACCAAAACCGCCCCTGCGAGAGAACCGTCCTAGTAGCGTTGGACCTCTCGAAAGCTTTCGACACAGTTAGCCACTACACGCTACTAGCTGACGTGGAAACATCAACTCTCCCGCAGGGACTGAAACGGTGGACCGCGAATTACCTGTGTGGTTTAGAGATAGAACATCGAAACCAAGGAGGATTAAACAAGGGGTACCGCAGGGTGGCGTCCTGTCCCCATTATTGTTTAATCACTATATCTCCAAGCTCCCTCAACCGCCAGAGGGAGTCACGATTGTCTCCTATGCTGATGATTGCTCGATAATGGCAACCGGCAATGTAATTGATGATCTGTGTTTGAAAGTGAACGGGTATCTCTCTGATCTTGCCCATTTCTTCACTAGCAGAAACCTGGCGCTGTCCCCTGCTAAGTCCTCGGCGACCCTTTTTCCACCTGGACGAAGGAGGTCAGGCTGGATCTTAACATCCATATCGATGGCACCCCCATTCCGACGGTTAACCACCCGAAGATTTTGGGGGTGACTTTCGACAGCCTGCTCTCCTTCTCCGCGCACACTACCGCAATCGCCAATAAAGTACAGAGCTGCAACAATGCCCTCAAGTCGCTCGCCTGCAGCTCTTGGGGCAAAGACAAAGAAACGTTGTTGGCAACATACAAGGCGATTGGCCGGCCGGTAATAAATTATGCTGCGCCAGTTTGGTCGCCGGGAACCAGCAGAACACAGTGGACGAAGCTGCAGACCTGCCAGAACGCCGCACTTCGCACGGTGACGGGATGTCTTCTGATGTCGCCTGAGGAGCATCTCCACCAAGAGGTCAATGTGCTCCGAGTTAAGGAGCAAAACCTCATGCTCTGCAAGCAGTTCCTTGCTGGATGTCACCGCTCGGGGCATCCAAATAGGCACCTGCTTGCAGTGGAGCTGCCCCCCAGGTACATTAGAAGACATCTTCTAGAATTAAAGGACGAGATCCAGCCACTCATCACACAACCGCTGGATCCGGAGGCGTACCGGCGGGACCTAAGCAACATCCACAGAGACACAGTCACTAACATCATTGACTCCCGCCAGGCAAATGCAGTCATCGGAGCCCAACCACCACTTGTAGCAGATGAGGAGTCCCTGCTGCCCCGCGAGTCCCGCGTCACTCTGGCACAACTACGATCTGGATACTGTAGCAGGCTCAACTCCTACTTATCCAGAATCAACCCCGACATACCCAACACATGTCCGGCATGTGGAGATTCTCCGCAAGACATCAACCACCTATTCACATGCCCTCTCACACCCACTCATCTAACCCCCCTTTCCCTCTGGTCCAACCCTGTCGAAACTGCACGTTTCCTGGGCCTCCCCCTAGATGAGTTCGACGACAACGACCATGGGTGAATCCGCTCTTTACGGGGCGCGACTAGCCGCTACAACAACAACAACAACACTCAATGCCATAAACACACAGGTGAACCGCGGTCTTAACCAGAACCGCCCCTGCGAGAGAACCGTCCGAGTAGCGTTGGACTTGTCAAAATCTTTTGACACAGTTAGTCATTCCACACTACTAGCTGATGGGGGAAGTATCAACTCTCCCGCAGGGACTGAAACGGTGGACCGCGAATTACCTGTGTGGTCGTCAATCATCGGTATTATTCAGAGACTCAACATCTAAACTAAGGAGGATTAAACAAGGGGTACCGCAGGCTGACGTCCTGTCTGCACTCTTGTTTAACCACTACATCCCCGAGCTCCCTCAACCGCCAGAGGGAGTCACCATAGTCTCATATGCTGATGATTGATCGATAATGGCCACCGGCAACGTAATTGATGACCTGTGTTCAAAAGTGAATGGATATCCCTCCGACCTTGCCCCTTTCTTCACAGGCAGAAACCTGGCGTTGTCCCCTGCTAAGTCCTCGGCGACCCTGTTTATCACTTGGACGAATGAGGTCAGGCTGGACCTTAACATCCATATCGATGGCACCACCATTCCAACGGTTATTCACCCGAGGATTCTGGGGGTTATATTTGACAACGTGCTCTCTTCTGCGCACACTACCCCAACCGCCAATAAAGTACAGAGCCGCAACAATGTCCTCAAGTCGCTCGCCTGCAGCTCTTGGGGCAAAGACAAAGAAACGTTGTTGGCAACATACAAGGCGATTGGCCGGCCGGTAATAAATTATGCTGCGCCAGTTTGGTCGCCGGGAACCAGCAGAACACAGTGAACGAAGCTGCAGACCTGCCAGAACGCCTCACTCCGCACGGTGACGGGATGTCTTCTGATGTCGCCTGAGGAGCATCTCCACCAAGAGGTCAATGTGCTCCGAGTTAAGGAGCACAACCTCATGCTCTGCAAGCAGTTCATTGCTGGATGTCACCGCTCGGGGCATCCAAATAGGCACCTGCTTGCAGTGGAGCTGCCCCCCAGGCACATTAGAAGACATCTTCTAGAATTAAAGGACGAGATCCAGCCACTTATCACACAACCGCTGGATCCGGAGGCGTACCGGCGGGTCCTAAGCAACATCCACAGAGACACAGTCACTAACATCATTGACTCCCGCCAGGCAAATGCAGTCATCGGAGCCCAACCACCAGCTGTAGCAGATGAGGAGTCCCTGCTGCCCCGCGAGTCCCGCGTCACTCTGGCACAACTACGATCTGGATACTGTAGCAGGCTCAACTCCTACTTATCCAGAATCAACTTCGACATACCCAACACATGTCCGGCATGTGGAGATTCTCCGCACGTCACCAACCACCTATTCACATTCCCTCTCAAACCCACCCATCTAACCCCCCCTCTCCCTCTGGTCCAACCCTGTCGAAACTGCACGTTTCCTGGGCCTCCCCCTAGATGAGTTCGACGACAACGACCATGGGTGAATCCGCTCTTTACGGGGCGCGACTAGCCGCTACAACAACAACAACTTCACTATTCCTCAATTCGTCCATTTGTTTGCGGATATCTGAATATACGAAAATTGAACGGCTATCCATACTATGCGGATTTTATCCGTGTTAACGAATATGCGGATAGTCCCAGCCCTATTAGTTACGTATTTTTTAAATACGAAATATATTTTTAATTAAAAAACGGGCATTATTTAAATTTGTTTTGTGTTTCTATGAATATGTATTTGTGCAGTCATTGATCATGCAGAGCGATCGGAGTGAATAGTCCTAGTGAATACATATTTTCATTATCCCGACTCAATAACAAATTCAGTTTCATTTGCATTTATGTTTGTTCCTCACACAAGTTAAAATGACGATCGTATCCCACGATATCTGGTTGCAACCATAGTTGGTCTAAAATTAAAAAAAAAAAAGTGCGGTCTTTATTGTCATATAAAGTGTTCCAAATTGAAAAGGGTTTGGGGTATATAAGTTCCGAATACACCAAAGTAACTGAACCGGGCATATTTTCATCAAAGCTACATCCGACAGTACCTACATCGATATAGTACCTGTAAAGATCACATCACACAAATCAGGAAAAGTCAGTGAGGTCAGGCTTTCAAAAAATGTTAACTGCAAAGTAGTGTACACTGGAACAGCAGTAGTCACGAAAGTGAAACTTGGCTGGGAAGACGTAAATGTACAAGAGTACATTCCGAACTCGATGAGATACCCAAATTGCCAAAAACTTGGACACATAAAAAACTCGTTCAAAAGTGTTGAGTTATGTTACCAGTGGATAGTTTGCACCGCACGCATTTTATTCAAGAACTTTCTGTATCGACTGCAACAACGAAACTCACCGTTCTGATGAGTACATGCCTAAGTTTTCTCAATCACAAATTACTCAATAAAATCCAAATCGAAATAAGATGTACAATACGTGAAGTCTAGAAAGTCTACAACAGCAATCCGGTAGTATACCCACTCGAGTCTTCTAAGAAAATCGCAAGCTAGCCAACGCTATCACAAGTAGTAAAAAATAACATACTACCCAATGAAACAAACAAAGCTCAAAAGGAAATGCTAACAATTATATCAAACTAACATCATCATATTCAAACAAATGCAAAACAATCGAAAATAACAACACTAAAAAAATTGCACAAGACAGAAAAAAGCATCACCAATGAAGACTATACGCCATCAAAACACCTCAGCATCATTTCCCTAAGTTTATACGGAATGTCTAATGCTATTACAACAACAACAAATCACACATCGAAAGCTTAACACTAAAAGCTTCTGCAATGAAAAAGAGATGGCGCCTTGCGCACAAATATTCAAAAAATTTCCACAATTAGAAGTAATCATATCTCCACACACCTTTACCTCGCTGTGAGACTTCATTAACACATAAACAATCTTTGTACATAGGAACAAACTGTGAACAATTTAGCATTTGTAACTCGCAAGAGTATTTTGCATCATTAGGCAACTCACAAAAATATTTTTAAAATCCGTTATTTGGTGCAGATTTCTTTACTTGTTGCAACTTGCAGTTGAATTTATGGCTACTGGTGCGTATTGCTATTGAAATTGTCATAATTTGAATCATTCCGTTTGACTGGGTTCAGACGGGGAAACTTTTGTTGCTTATTATCGGCGATTTCCCTTTTGGTGTTGCTCGTCGCGTTCACACAGAGCAACTCTGTTCAGGCTATTTTCTGGCATTTCATTTTATATCATTTTCGCAAATTTCTGTACGCTTCGCCTAAGCGGCATTTACACATTCTGATAAATTTTGTGATTATAAGTAAAAGGTGAGTTGAAAAATGCAGTTTTAACATAATTTACGTTAATATGTATAGTATATGCATACACATGTGTATATTTAATCGCAAAAAAATAAGAACAAAATTTCATTTCCCAACTTACCGTATGTATTCATTTAAAACTCAACAAAACTGCAACCACTGAAAGAATTTATAAATGAAAAGGAATGTCAAATTTCTTAGCTGCCGACTGAGACGAATGAGAACACAAAGCAACTCGGTGCCCTTCCCCTTTCCCCGTCGCTCTCTCTCCTAGAAGTAACGAGTTGCCGCGACAAAAGTTTCCCTGTCTGAACGCTGTCTTTATAATTGTGATAGTGCGTGCATCAAAAGTGCCAAGAGGTAAAGGAATGACAATTTCGGAAAGAAATAATTTTGCACCTTTATAATGAAGGAAAATCTACAAAATAAATTAGCGAATATAGTAAAACGGCTTAAGGTGTGCTACGGTATAGAAAATGTAGCCTTTTGTGGTCGATCAAAGATGCTAACTATGAGAGAGGAACGCAAAATATTTAAATCCAAATGCGAAAATCCACATTTATCTGCACCAAAGCTTAACGACAAGCTTAAATCAGATCTACACACCCAAATTTCTGATGAGACATATGTATGTATATGTATGCATATACATATGCATATTTGCACATCCTTAATAATTTACACTCCTGTGCAGAAAAAATGGGTTTGGCAAGAAACGGGTTTTTGTTTCAGCATGACCACGACCCGAAACATACGGCTCACGACGTTAAAATGTTACTTTTCCACGCAAAACATTTTCAAACACCTCACCAAAGCCTTGACATAAACCCTAGAGAAAACCCTCGGTCGTACCTTGAAGATCGAGTGCGTGAACACAAAATTTCATAAAAAAATATTCTCAAGGAGGTTTATCAAAGGGAATCGGAAAAAATACCACTTAAATTTTGTCGAAACCTGGTAGAATCGATGCCAAAACGCTTGGAAGCTGTATCCAAAGTAGCGGTTATCATACGAAATACTAGATAGTTTTTAGATTTATTTATACATCACTTTTAGTCAAATGCAAAATACTTTTGTGAGTTACCCAACGATACAAAATACTTTTGAGAGTTATAAATTCTGAATTATCGTCATTATTTGCCAGTGCATCTTTATTTTTGTTGTTTTTTTTATGTTAATGAAGTCCCATGACGTTATGAATTAATATGTTATTGAATTTACATAATGTATCAATTAACTTGAAAATTTAAACGACTTTTATTTATGTAATTAAAAACGAAAATAAATTGGTATGCCTTTAGTGTATGTGTTTATGTGCAGTTATATGCGAACTTGTGAGTTTTCCCAGCGAGATCAGCGTTGACGTGTATTCCTATTTTGATCAGAAGAGCGAACTTGTGAATTTTCATGGCGTGTTCTGCGTATACCAGTGTGCATATATTGCTCAGCGAACATGTGTTAGTTTTTACTTAATTTAAGGAATTTTCGCGACGAATTCGATGGTGAAGGCTGGTTCCACTTTTCTCACCTGAGCGAACATAATTTTCGGACATGGTACCTGTTGCTAGAGCATTTACATTATTTGCGGCTGTTTATAGAATTACTATTAAGGGTTTACATATAAGCGTTGGTTGGTAAAATGCTGTATAATGTTATACTCGTATTGCCGAGGCGGTTGTTCTAAAAAGGTTACAGTAAACACATTTGCTTGTATTTTCATGTAATTAAATTACCTTGAAATACATACTTTTGATGTGTTATTTAGTTATCATGTACAGGCCATAATTTTGTCTTCTTTGGTTATTATCCTAGCATTATTTCTAGGCATTCTTTGTAAAAAACCCCTTGCAGAAATTCAAATTTGAAATATATGATACGTATGCAAATGTCTAAATTATTCATTTACTTTTGGGTTATAATGCAAACTACCGAAATGTAGCGCATTTGCCTCATTATTTACTGTTTTGAAGTTTACCATTGTATGCAATATGGGTGTGTCTACTATCTGATTGTGCCCATTTTTTGTACGATTCCTATAATTTGAGCTTACATAGGATAAATGCGTAATGTATGGAAAATTTGGTAGAAATTGATAAAACAAAGTTAAGAGAATATAAATAATTCACCTGGAATGGGCATGTCACCCACTTTCGCCAACAGTTTTTAAACCAGTTAAATATCGTGTGCACGAAAGTTGGTCAAATTTGCCAAAGAAGTGATAGAGATATATGTATCTATGCTGGGAAATTCCACGCTTAGTGTCAATATTTTTGATTCCATATATTTCACTTTCAAACCAAGTATTAAATTAAATTCTTTGTACCGAATTTGAAAGAATTCGCGACATCATTTAGTAAAATATTGTGTACATACTTTTGCAAACTATGTACGCATTTTGGTAGAATTTGACAAAGTTTCAGATATACCTATTTGCTCTAAGGTGGGCGATACCATGATCATTCCCAACATTCATGATTCCACGTATTTCATTCTCATTGCCACGATCATGAACTAAACTTTTGTCCGAGTATTTGAACGAATTCTCTTTAATAGTTACTCAAATATCGCGTTTTATGCTTTGACAATTTCCGTTATATGAGAGGTGAAATTTTGTGTACTGACTTGTCTCACCCTTCGTATTAAATTTTTGCTCACTGACTTGAAATGTAATATGTTTATCAAAGGTAAGTAGGTGAATTAGCTTCGGAGATAAAATGTTGTTTTATAAAGTGGCCGGGGCCACGCCTATTTTGAAAAAAAAAAAAAAAAAAAAAAAAAGACGATACGAATTCCCCTTTCCAGGGCGATCCTGTGTGTCAAACTTGAGCAAATTATCTTAATAGTTACTTATACCAAGTAAGTTTAGATAGCTCAATATTTACTCTAGTTATCCGAGCCATGGGCGAACGGACAGACATGGCTTTATCGATTTCGCTATTAATTTTAAGAATTTTGGTATACATATATCCATGTCTATCCCGGTTGCTTAATGCTGTTAGAAACAAAGCCCCAATGGAATGTTTCTCTTAGCCATAGCTCCTGATGTTGCTTCATATTACGTGTTGTCGAAATCACCTGAAGTATCAAGAAATTCACATAAGGAAAGCTGCTTATACTAACACGCCTTTTCAATGCCTTGCATGGGGTGTGTATGAACAAAACTAGTTTGTTTGTCCGGCGGCAATGCTGCAAAAAGTACGACCAACAATTTCCAATTCTAGAAATGCTATATTTTTTATTTCTTATGATTTGCCTATTTATACTCGAAGGTAAACAAAAATGCATAACGTTATGTGTAAATATGTATGCCTAACAGTTTCAAAATGCATTCAAACATATTTACTGATTACATATGTACATACAAATTACCAGTTTTCGCAAACAGTAAGAAACTAAAAATTGTGTGCAGAGCAATAGTGTAGGTGAGTGTGAATGCTTACAATCATATGTGCGTGTGTATGTAAATATGTAGTTTAATATTCAAGTTCAAGGGCGAACAATTAGCGGCTTGCCGAATTCTTTTGCTTTATCACCAACAAGTGATAATGTTTAAGGGTTTGCGGGATCAGTGCAGCAGCAAGTAAGGTGATATGTAGTCCAGGGGCGGTTCAAAAGGCGCATGCAGTAAAGGGCGCATACTATGTGACCCAACATCCCGGGCCCGTTGAAATGTATTTCAAGCAGGTAGTACTGCTAGTTTATGTATTGGTCGTCGTAATAGTCCCTTCGAAGTTTTAACATCGACGACTCTTATGCGACCATCACTGCCAGGAATAGCCTTGACGACTCCTCCCATAGACCAATGTTGCGGAGGTGCGTTATCATCATGAACAATTACCATCACTCCTTCAGACACATTAGGTTGGCCAGTGGTCCATTTGGTTCGTGCTTGCAGGCTGCTGATATAGTCACGTGACCATCTTCGCCAAAACAATTGCTTGATCGCAGTAACACGAGCCCATTTGCTTAGGTGATCCATGTTGCATTTTTCCTCGCGTTCTGGTATTGCAATTAGGGAACTGCCAATCAGAAAATGGCCAGGAGTAAGCGCCTCATAGTCGCTTGGATCTGTCGACAAAGGCGATATTGGCCCCGAGTTTAGTATCGCTTCGATGCTTATCATCACTGTGTTCAGTTCCTCGAAGGTAAGTTTACTATTCGCCATGCTGCGGTTCAAATGACCTTTCGCTGACTTCACAGCGGCCTCCCACAGGTTTCCAAAGTGTGGAGCTCTAGGTGGAATAAAATGGAAATGTATAAATTGGTTAGTGCAGTAATTTATTATTGATTCTTGGTGTTTTTTGTCGAATAGAAACGTCTTCAACTCCTGAAGCCTTCTACTGGCGCCTACAAAATTTGTTGCGTTGTCGCAATAGACATCTGTTGGTAATCCTCGCCTACCGATCATACGTTTAAGCGCAGCCAGAAATGCATCTGTTGTCAGGTCGGACACTATTTCTGTGTGGATCGTCTTTGTTGAAAAACATATAAATATTGCTACATAAGTCTTGTATGGCGATTTCCCTCTGATGCGCAAATATGTGTCGAATGGCCCACAAAAATCTATGCCGCAACGGAAAATGGCCTTGATGGCGTGAGGTGTGCTACGGGCAGATTGCCCATTGTCTGCTGAAGTAACTTCGGCTTGTATCTTACGCAATGAACGCATGATCTCACAATGCGACGAGCTAGGCCTCTCGCATTTATTACCCAAAATTGAAGACGTAGTATTGCCACAAGTGCCTTCGCACCTGCGTGGTATGTACGATGTGCAAATGTCGAATGTACAGCTCCGTGAAATGACATTTACGGGGAAGAATGATAGGGTGTTTTTGACTATCTGCCAAGTTTGATAACTCCAAGCGCCCACCCACCTTTATTAGATTAAATCCACCATGGTTTTGCAGAAACGGGCTAAGGAATTTGAGAGCTCCAGATACCTGCTTACTTTGTTTGATTGCGTGAATTTCTTCGGGGAAATGCTGCTGTTGCACATTCCAAATAATGCACCACAGCGCTTGTTGTAAATTTTGCGGCGATAGAATTCCTCTTTCGAAGTGAATAGTAAACGATTTGCTAATTAATTGATGGAAACGAAACATCCAGGCTATGATGCGCAGGCAATGCGTATATGAGCTGTATCCCTCAAGTGCATTCAAAATATAATTTTCGTTAGAGGTTACCTTGAATGTTGATTTACGTTTTTCTCGAGCAACTTCTTCTATGTCGACTTGACCACCTTCGTTGATTGGCCAATGATCGGATTCAAGCTCTAAGAACGATGGCCCTGAAAACCAGTTGGAGCTGCTGAGTTCCAATACAAGGCAACCTCGTGACACGACATCAGCTGGATTGCTCTTTGTTGGTACATGTCGCCAGCATGCTCCCGTAGTAAGCTCTTGAATCTCTGATACCCGGTTGTCCACGAATGTGGAAAGAGTAGCCGAGTGCATTCCAAGCCAGTGAAGTACAATCTGAGAGTCAGTCCACAGAAAAACAGGAGCATCGGCGGTGAACAGCGGTTTGATTTTTGCAAAAAGCCTTGCTAAGAGTAAGGCACCACACAGTTCAAGCTTAGGTAGCGATTTCTTTTTGACTGGTGCTACTCGCGATTTGGCTGTCAAGAGAGTAATAGTAGGTTTGCCTTTCGTCGTTTTGGAGCGAACGTAAATCGAGCAGCCATAAGCTCTAATAGACGAATCGCAAAAGCCGTGGATTTGCATTGCATGGTGATTTGTTGTTCCACAATACCTTGGAACGGAGAGCGTGTTAAGGTTTCTTATGTCTTCGAGGAAGCGTTTCCAGGCAAACTGTAGGTTTTGGGGCACAGACTCGTCCCAATTCAACTTCAAAAGCCACAGCTCTTGTAGAATGATCTTAGCGGTAACAATAACAGGTGCAATTAGTCCCAAAGGATCGAACAGCGCTGACGCAATGGACAAGATTGCCCTCTTAGTGATTCGTCCATTCGCAGGTTGCTTGGGCTGAAACTAAAATAAAAAACTGTCATGAAGCTGATCCCATTTGATACCTAAGGTGCTGGTCGTCAAATCCTCATCTAAGTTTAGATTTTTCATGGTGTAATCCTCTCGAAGCATACGGTGACTTGAATGCCACTTGGCCAAAGTGAAACAACCACCCCTCAGTACCTCCGTGACTTCATATTTGATTCGAGACAACTCGGCCAGAGTATCGGCGCCGCAAAGTAGATCGTCAACATAGAATGACGTTTTGATTGTATTGGCGCCAATGGGGTAATCAGCTTCATATACATCAGCTATGTAGTTGATATATCAGCTGTGAGAGCGTAGCGAAATAAGCGAAAGCGTAAAAGCAAGATGTACAGCTCGTTTTGCACAGTAGGCCCGACAGCTAAAATGTCATTAAGCGATTTCTGCGAAGTGGTTTTGCATGAAGCGTCGAAGACAACTCTGAGCTTCGTTGTGGTGCTGGTTGGCTTCAAGACATAATGATGAGGTACGTAATAGTGTGAAGTGTTAAGGTCCACTTTCTTAACTGCACTCATATGTCCAAGATCGCGATATTCATCCATAAATGCGATGTATTGTTGTTGCATATCAGGAGAGCGAGATAATCGGCGCTCCTGAGCAAGAAATCTTCGAAGCTCTGCTGTATATGATTGGCCAAGGCTGCTATGGCTCTCTTTAAATGGCAGCTTGACAACAACCCTTCCCTCGCTGTTCCTATGTACGGTCTGCACAATTCTTCTGTTCAGGAGTCCACATGTCTGCTGTTGCTGCTTCATCGAGCTTCCAGAGTCGTTGTAAATTTGCATCCACCGATTCCTCAACAGAAAGCATGCATATTGGTGGAACAATGGTTGTTGGTCTTTTGTACCGTCCAGATATGACCCATCCTAGTAGGGTTTTTTGTAGTGATGGCAAATCAGACGCTAACTTTATCTGACCGACAGATAAAATATCAAAGGAGATTTCTGTGCCTATGAGTAAATCCACACGTGTTGACTTGAAGAAGTTTTCATCTGCGAGCTCAATGTTCGAAGGTAAGTTCCAAGACCTAATGTCGATTTCAGTCTCTGGCTGGTAAGCGATATTCGAAGTCACATAAAACGACAAAGGTATCTCATAGGCCGACACCCTCGACTTGACAGTGGTCGACGTTTTGTGTTTTATATTTGTTACCGAATCTCCGATGCTCTGAATCTCGATGTGATGTCTTTCCCTTGGTAGACGCAGTTTTTGGGAAAACTCTTCGGTGATAAAGTTCACCTGTGAACATGAGTCGAGTAGCGCCCTACCCAACTGGTAGCAGCCAGACGCATCTCGTATAAAGACCACGGCTGTTGCTAGAATGACTTGGTCTTGTGGGGATTTTTCGCGATGTGTGTGTGCAGCTGCTGTACTTACAGGTTACGTTGTTTGCTCGACCAAAGATGTGGAGGAATTTGTTGACAGTGCACTAGTCGAAGTGGTAGAGCGATGCAGTTGGCTATGATGTGAACGTGCGCAGTGCTTGCATTTAAATGTCGACGAACAATGCGATAGCTGGTGTTTTCGTGACAGACAGTTAAGGCACAACCCTAGCCGTTTTACCTCTTTGAAGCGATCTGTAACCTCCATCTGCCTGAAGCGTGGGCAGCTGGAAATCAAATGCTCTGAACTAGAACATAAGACGCAAGAGCGTTTTGTGCACGAGAATGAATAACCGTTTCTTGACGATTTGTTTTTGTTGTCTGGTTTGGTGAAGTCGCCAAATGAGAGAGGGCCGGTTGCGGATTCCAGAAATTGACAGCGTCGCTCAAGCACCTTTGCACACTCTTCCCATCTGGGCAGCGTTGTGAAGTCCAAAGACTCTTTCCGCTTGGTTTGCGTTTCTTCATCAACCTTGTCCATTACAAGGTGGATGAGTAAGAGATGCGAAATATTTTTGTCAGAGCCAATCGACAAAAGCGAACTATATAGCGCCGACACGTTGTCAATCAAGCTGCGTAATTGCGACGCGTTCTGCTTTGCAGCTGACGGTAGCTTGAATAATGTTTTAACATTTTCCATGAAGATCATTGTGTTGTTGTCGTAGCGAGCCCGTAACCTCTCCAACGCCTTGGGGTAGTTCTCGCTGGTGACCTGGAACGCCTTCACAGTCTCCAAAGCCTGCCCCTGCAAACAATTGAGAAGATGATTGAACTTCTCAATATTTGTAAGGGTAGCTTCCTTGTCGATGAGACTCATAAACGATGAGATAAAATGTTTGTACTCAGAGTACTTTCCGCAGAAAATTGGCAGCTTTAAAACTGGTAACTTTGAATGCGTGTAAGACATAGGTGACGCCGATTCACGAAATGATGAATTGCACAAATCATCCCCGAGCGGCATTTCGATTAATGAGCGAATGTTGACGTACAAGTCTTCCAAATCTCCACGACCGTTGTCATCAGGATCGAGTTTCTCGATCTGCGTCAAATAGCCAAGACCTTGCTTGAAATAGGAGTCTAAAATCCCAAGTCGGCACTTGAGCTCGATAGGTGAAAGTATTTTGCCAGATTTGTTTGCGCTGCTCTCCACAATTGCCTTAATGCGAGATATATTCTTGCTTGTTAGCAAGGGCTGCTGTGTGTTTTCCTCCAACGACATGGTGACCAAAACGTTTAGCAGTGGCTGATGCGATAAAGTTGACTTTGCGATTTCCAAATAGCGAAATGATGAAGCGAAGATGATATGGAAGGTTGCTTGATGAACCACTGCCGCAACGATATGCACTGCTTAAACATACAACAATCAGCAAGTACGCGAAATTTAAAATGCGAAAATTAATTAACACCTTTTCAGCAATTGCCAATAGAAAAAAGTCCACGGCACTCTAATGATTTCAAAGTGCCCCACGTTGGGCGCCAAAATGTATGAACAAAACTAGTTTGTTTGTCCGGCGGCAATGCTGCAAAAAGTACGACCAACAATTTCCAATTCTAGAAATGCTATATATTTTATTTCTTATGATTTGCCTATTTATACTCGAAGGTAAACAAAAATGCATAACGTTATGTGTAAATATGTATGCCTAACAGTTTCAAAATGCATTCAAACATATTTACTGATTACATATGTACATACAAATTACCAGTTTTCGCAAACAGTAAGAAACTAAAAATTGTGTGCAGAGCAATAGTGTAGGTGAGTGTGAATGCTTACAATCATATGTGCGTGTGTATGTAAATATGTAGTTTAATATTCAAGTTCAAGGGCGAACAATTAGCGGCTTGCCGAATTCTTTTGCTTTATCACCAACAAGTGATAATGTTTAAGGGTTTGCGGGATCAGTGCAGCAGCAAGTAAGGTGATATGTAGTCCAGGGGCGGTTCAAAAGGCGCATGCAGTAAAGGGCACATACTATGTGACCCAACATCCCGGGCCCGTTGAAATGTATTTCAAGCAGGTAGTACTGCTAGTTTATGTATTGGTCGTCGTAATAGTCCCTTCGAAGTTTTAACATCGACGACTCTTATGCGACCATCACTGCCAGGAATAGCCTTGACGACTCCTCCCATAGACCAATGTTGCGGAGGTGCGTTATCATCATGAACAATTACCATCACTCCTTCAGACACATTAGGTTGGCCAGTGGTCCATTTGGTTCGTGCTTGCAGGCTGCTGATATAGTCACGTGACCATCTTCGCCAAAACAATTGCTTGATCGCAGTAACACGAGCCCATTTGCTTAGGTGATCCATGTTGCATTTTTCCTCGCGTTCTGGTATTGCAATTAGGGAACTGCCAATCAGAAAATGGCCAGGAGTAAGCGCCTCATAGTCGCTTGGATCTGTCGACAAAGGCGATATTGGCCCCGAGTTTAGTATCGCTTCGATGCTTATCATCACTGTGTTCAGTTCCTCGAAGGTAAGTTTACTATTCGCCATGCTGCGGTTCAAATGACCTTTCGCTGACTTCACAGCGGCCTCCCACAGGTTTCCAAAGTGTGGAGCTCTAGGTGGAATAAAATGGAAATGTATAAATTGGTTAGTGCAGTAATTTATTATTGATTCTTGGTGGTTTATGTCGAATAGAAACGTCTTCAACTCCTGAAGCCTTCTACTGGCGCCTACAAAATTTGTTGCGTTGTCGCAATAGACATCTGTTGGTAATCCTCGCCTACCGATCATACGTTTAAGCGCAGCCAGAAATGCATCTGTTGTCAGGTCGGACACTATTTCTGTGTGGATCGTCTTTGTTGAAAAACATATAAATATTGCTACATAAGTCTTGTATGGCGATTTCCCTCTGATGCGCAAATATGTGTCGAATGGCCCACAAAAATCTATGCCGCAACGGAAAATGGCCTTGATGGCGTGAGGCGTGCTACGGGCAGATTGCCCATTGTCTGCTGAAGTAACTTCGGCTTGTATCTTACGCAATGAACGCATGATCTCACAATGCGACGAGCTAGGCCTCTCGCATTTATTACCCAAAATTGAAGACGTAGTATTGCCACAAGTGCCTTCGCACCTGCGTGGTATGTACGATGTGCAAATGTCGAATGTACAGCTCCGTGAAATGACATTTACGGGGAAGAATGATAGGGTGTTTTTGACTATCTGCCAAGTTTGATAACTCCAAGCGCCCACCCACCTTTATTAGATTAAATCCACCATGGTTTTGCAGAAACGGGCTAAGGAATTTGAGAGCTCCAGATACCTGCTTACTTTGTTTGATTGCGTGAATTTCTTCGGGGAAATGCTGCTGTTGCACATTCCAAATAATGCACCACAGCGCTTGTTGTAAATTTTGCGGCGATAGAATTCCTCTTTCGAAGTGAATAGTAAACGATTTGCTAATTAATTGATGGAAACGAAACATCCAGGCTATGATGCGCAGGCAATGCGTATATGAGCTGTATCCCTCAAGTGCATTCAAAATATAATTTTCGTTAGAGGTTACCTTGAATGTTGATTTACGTTTTTCTCGAGCAACTTCTTCTATGTCGACTTGACCACCTTCGTTGATTGGCCAATGATCGGATTCAAGCTCTAAGAACGATGGCCCTGAAAACCAGTTGGAGCTGCTGAGTTCCAATACAAGGCAACCTCGTGACACGACATCAGCTGGATTGCTCTTTGTTGGTACATGTCGCCAGCATGCTCCCGTAGTAAGCTCTTGAATCTCTGATACCCGGTTGTCCACGAATGTGGAAAGAGTAGCCGAGTGCATTCCAAGCCAGTGAAGTACAATCTGAGAGTCAGTCCACAGAAAAACAGGAGCATCGGCGGTGAACAGCGGTTTGATTTTTGCAAAAAGCCTTGCTAAGAGTAAGGCACCACACAGTTCAAGCTTAGGTAGCGATTTCTTTTTGACTGGTGCTACTCGCGATTTGGCTGTCAAGAGAGTAATAGTAGGTTTGCCTTTCGTCGTTTTGGAGCGAACGTAAATCGAGCAGCCATGAGCTCTAATAGACGAATCGCAAAAGCCGTGGATTTGCATTGCATGGTGATTTGTTGTTCCACAATACCTTGGAACGGAGAGCGTGTTAAGGTTTCTTATGTCTTCGAGGAAGCGTTTCCAGGCAAACTGTAGGTTTTGGGGCACAGACTCGTCCCAATTCAACTTCAAAAGCCACAGCTCTTGTAGAATGATCTTAGCGGTAACAATAACAGGTGCAATTAGTCCCAAAGGATCGAACAGCGCTGACGCAATGGACAAGATTGCCCTCTTAGTGATTCGTCCGTTCGCAGGTTGCTTGGGCTGAAACTAAAATAAAAAACTGTCATGAAGCTGATCCCATTTGATACCTAAGGTGCTGGTCGTCAAATCCTCATCTAAGTTTAGATTTTTCATGGTGTAATCCTCTCGAAGCATACGGTGACTTGAATGCCACTTGGCCAAAGTGAAACAACCACCCCTCAGTACCTCCGTGACTTCATATTTGATTCGAGACAACTCGGCCAGAGTATCGGCGCCGCAAAGTAGATCGTCAACATAGAATGACGTTTTGATTGTATTGGCGCCAATGGGGTAATCAGCTTCATATACATCAGCTATGTAGTTGATATATCAGCTGTGAGAGCGTAGCGAAATAAGCGAAAGCGTAAAAGCAAGATGTACAGCTCGTTTTGCACAGTAGGCCCGACAGCTAAAATGTCATTAAGCGATTTCTGCGAAGTGGTTTTGCATGAAGCGTCGAAGACAACTCTGAGCTTCGTTGTGGTGCTGGTTGGCTTCAAGACATAATGATGAGGTACGTAATAGTGTGAAGTGTTAAGGTCCACTTTCTTAACTGCACTCATATGTCCAAGATCGCGATATTCATCCATAAATGCGATGTATTGTTGTTGCATATCAGGAGAGCGAGATAATCGGCGCTCCTGAGCAAGAAATCTTCGAAGCTCTGCTGTATATGATTGGCCAAGGCTGCTATGGCTCTCTTTAAATGGCAGCTTGACAACAACCCTTCCCTCGCTGTTCCTATGTACGGTCTGCACAATTCTTCTGTTCAGGAGTCCACATGTCTGCTGTTGCTGCTTCATCGAGCTTCCAGAGTCGTTGTAAATTTGCATCCACCGATTCCTCAACAGAAAGCATGCATATTGGTGGAACAATGGTTGTTGGTCTTTTGTACCGTCCAGATATGACCCATCCTAGTAGGGTTTTTTGTAGTGATGGCAAATCAGACGCTAACTTTATCTGACCGACAGATAAAATATCAAAGGAGATTTCTGTGCCTATGAGTAAATCCACACGTGTTGACTTGAAGAAGTTTTCATCTGCGAGCTCAATGTTCGAAGGCAAGTTCCAAGACCTAATGTCGATTTCAGTCTCTGGCTGGTAAGCGATATTCGAAGTCACATAAAACGACAAAGGTATCTCATAGGCCGACACCCTCGACTTGACAGTGGTCGACGTTTTGTGTTTTATATTTGTTACCGAATCTCCGATGCTCTGAATCTCGATGTGATGTCTTTCCCTTGGTAGACGCAGTTTTTGGGAAAACTCTTCGGTGATAAAGTTCACCTGTGAACATGAGTCGAGTAGCGCCCTACCCAACTGGTAGCAGCCAGACGCATCTCGTATAAAGACCACGGCTGTTGCTAGAATGACTTGGTCTTGTGGGGATTTTTCGCGATGTGTGTGTGTAGCTGCTGTACTTACAGGTTACGTTGTTTGCTCGACCAAAGATGTGGAGGAATTTGTTGACAGTGCACTAGTCGAAGTGGTAGAGCGATGCAGTTGGCTATGATGTGAACGTGCGCAGTGCTTGCATTTAAATGTCGACGAACAATGCGATAGCTGGTGTTTTCGTGACAGACAGTTAAGGCACAACCCTAGCCGTTTTACCTCTTTGAAGCGATCTGTAACCTCCATCTGCCTGAAGCGTGGGCAGCTGGAAATCAAATGCTCTGAACTAGAACATAAGACGCAAGAGCGTTTTGTGCACGAGAATGAATAACCGTTTCTTGACGATTTGTTTTTGTTGTCTGGTTTGGTGAAGTCGCCAAATGAGAGAGGGCCGGTTGCGGATTCCAGAAATTGACAGCGTCGCTCAAGCACCTTTGCACACTCTTCCCATCTTGGCAGCGTTGTGAAGTCCAAAGACTCTTTCCGCTTGGTTTGCGTTTCTTCATCAACCTTGTCCATTACAAGGTGGATGAGTAAGAGATGCGAAATATTTTTGTCAGAGCCAATCGACAAAAGCGAACTATATAGCGCCGACACGTTGTCAATCAAGCTGCGTAATTGCGACGCGTTCTGCTTTGCAGCTGACGGTAGCTTGAATAATGTTTTAACATTTTCCATGAAGATCATTGTGTTGTTGTCGTAGCGAGCCCGTAACCTCTCCAACGCCTTGGGGTAGTTCTCGCTGGTGACCTGGAACGCCTTCACAGTCTCCAAAGCCTGCCCATGCAAACAATTGAGAAGATGATTGAACTTCTCAATATTTGTAAGGGTAGCTTCCTTGTCGATGAGACTCATAAACGATGAGATAAAATGTTTGTACTCAGAGTACTTTCCGCAGAAAATTGGCAGCTTTAAAACTGGTAACTTTGAATGCGTGTAAGACATAGGTGACGCCGATTCACGAAATGATGAATTGCACAAATCATCCCCGAGCGGCATTTCGATTAATGAGCGAATGTTGACGTACAAGTCTTCCAAATCTCCACGACCGTTGTCATCAGGATCGAGTTTCTCGATCTGCGTCAAATAGCCAAGACCTTGCTTGAAATAGGAGTCTAAAATCCCAAGTCGGCACTTGAGCTCGATAGGTGAAAGTATTTTGCCAGATTTGTTTGCGCTGCTCTCCACAATTGCCTTAATGCGAGATATATTCTTGCTTGTTAGCAAGGGCTGCTGTGTGTTTTCCTCCAACGACATGGTGACCAAAACGTTTAGCAGTGGCTGATGCGATAAAGTTGACTTTGCGATTTCCAAATAGCGAAATGATGAAGCGAAGATGATATGGAAGGTTGCTTGATGAACCACTGCCGCAACGATATGCACTGCTTAAACATACAACAATCAGCAAGTACGCGAAATTTAAAATGCGAAAATTAATTAACACCTTTTCAGCAATTGCCAATAGAAAAAAGTCCACGGCACTCTAATGATTTCAAAGTGCCCCACGTTGGGCGCCAAAATGTATGAACAAAACTAGTTTGTTTGTCCGGCGGCAATGCTGCAAAATGTACGACCAACAATTTCCAATTCTAGAAATGCTATATATTTTATTTCTTATGATTTGCCTATTTATACTCGAAGGTAAACAAAAATGCATAACGTTATGTGTAAATATGTATGCCTAACAGTTTCAAAATGCATTCAAACATATTTACTGATTACATATGTACATACAAATTACCAGTTTTCGCAAACAGTAAGAAACTAAAAATTGTGTGCAGAGCAATAGTGTAGGTGAGTGTGAATGCTTACAATCATATGTGCGTGTGTATGTAAATATGTAGTTTAATATTCAAGTTCAAGGGCGAACAATTAGCGGCTTGCCGAATTCTTTTGCTTTATCACCAACAAGTGATAATGTTTAAGGGTTTGCGGGATCAGTGCAGCAGCAAGTAAGGTGATATGTAGTCCAGGGGCGGTTCAAAAGGCGCATGCAGTAAAGGGCGCATACTATGTGACCCAACATCCCGGGCCCGTTGAAATGTATTTCAAGCAGGTAGTACTGCTAGTTTATGTATTGGTCGTCGTAATAGTCCCTTCGAAGTTTTAACATCGACGACTCTTATGCGACCATCACTGCCAGGAATAGCCTTGACGACTCCTCCCATAGACCAATGTTGCGGAGGTGCGTTATCATCATGAACAATTACCATCACTCCTTCAGACACATTAGGTTGGCCAGTGGTCCATTTGGTTCGTGCTTGCAGGCTGCTGATATAGTCACGTGACCATCTTCGCCAAAACAATTGCTTGATCGCAGTAACACGAGCCCATTTGCTTAGGTGATCCATGTTGCATTTTTCCTCGCGTTCTGGTATTGCAATTAGGGAACTGCCAATCAGAAAATGGCCAGGAGTAAGCGCCTCATAGTCGCTTGGATCTGTCGACTAAGGCGATATTGGCCCCGAGTTTAGTATCGCTTCGATGCTTATCATCACTGTGTTCAGTTCCTCGAAGGTAAGTTTACTATTCGCCATGCTGCGGTTCAAATGACCTTTCGCTGACTTCACAGCGGCCTCCCACAGGTTTCCAAAGTGTGGAGCTCTAGGTGGAATAAAATGGAAATGTATAAATTGGTTAGTGCAGTAATTTATTATTGATTCTTGGTGTTTTTTGTCGAATAGAAACGTCTTCAACTCCTGAAGCCTTCTACTGGCGCCTACAAAATTTGTTGCGTTGTCGCAATAGACATCTGTTGGTAATCCTCGCCTACCGATCATACGTTTAAGCGCAGCCAGAAATGCATCTGTTGTCAGGTCGGACACTATTTCTGTGTGGATCGTCTTGCTACATAAGTCTTGTATGGCGATTTCCCTCTGATGCGCAAATATGTGTCGAATGGCCCACAAAAATCTATGCCGCAACGGAAAATGGCCTTGATGGCGTGAGGCGTGCTACGGGCAGATTGCCCATTGTCTGCTGAAGTAACTTCGGCTTGTATCTTACGCAATGAACGCATGATCTCACAATGCGACGAGCTAGGCCTCTCGCATTTATTACCCAAAATTGAAGACGTAGTATTGCCACAAGTGCCTTCGCACCTGCGTGGTATGTACGATGTGCAAATGTCGAATGTACAGCTCCGTGAAATGACATTTACGGGGAAGAATGATAGGGTGTTTTTGACTATCTGCCAAGTTTGATAACTCCAAGCGCCCACCCACCTTTATTAGATTAAATCCACCATGGTTTTGCAGAAACGGGCTAAGGAATTTGAGAGCTCCAGATACCTGCTTACTTTGTTTGATTGCGTGAATTTCTTCGGGGAAATGCTGCTGTTGCACATTCCAAATAATGCACCACAGCGCTTGTTGTAAATTTTGCGGCGATAGAATTCCTCTTTCGAAGTGAATAGTAAACGATTTGCTAATTAATTGATGGAAACGAAACATCCAGGCTATGATGCGCAGGCAATGCGTATATGAGCTGTATCCCTCAAGTGCATTCAAAATATAATTTTCGTTAGAGGTTACCTTGAATGTTGATTTACGTTTTTCTCGAGCAACTTCTTCTATGTCGACTTGACCACCTTCGTTGATTGGCCAATGATCGGATTCAAGCTCTAAGAACGATGGCCCTGAAAACCAGTTGGAGCTGCTGAGTTCCAATACAAGGCAACCTCGTGACACGACATCAGCTGGATTGCTCTTTGTTGGTACATGTCGCCAGCATGCTCCCGTAGTAAGCTCTTGAATCTCTGATACCCGGTTGTCCACGAATGTGGAAAGAGTAGCCGAGTGCATTCCAAGCCAGTGAAGTACAATCTGAGAGTCAGTCCACAGAAAAACAGGAGCATCGGCGGTGAACAGCGGTTTGATTTTTGCAAAAAGCCTTGCTAAGAGTAAGGCACCACACAGTTCAAGCTTAGGTAGCGATTTCTTTTTGACTGGTGCTACTCGCGATTTGGCTGTCAAGAGAGTAATAGTAGGTTTGCCTTTCGTCGTTTTGGAGCGAACGTAAATCGAGCAGCCATAAGCTCTAATAGACGAATCGCAAAAGCCGTGGATTTGCATTGCATGGTGATTTGTTGTTCCACAATACCTTGGAACGGAGAGCGTGTTAAGGTTTCTTATGTCTTCGAGGAAGCGTTTCCAGGCAAACTGTAGGTTTTGGGGCACAGACTCGTCCCAATTCAACTTCAAAAGCCACAGCTCTTGTAGAATGATCTTAGCGGTAACAATAACAGGTGCAATTAGTCCCAAAGGATCGAACAGCGCTGACGCAATGGACAAGATTGCCCTCTTAGTGATTCGTCCATTCGCAGGTTGCTTGGGCTGAAACTAAAATAAAAAACTGTCATGAAGCTGATCCCATTTGATACCTAAGGTGCTGGTCGTCAAATCCTCATCTAAGTTTAGATTTTTCATGGTGTAATCCTCTCGAAGCATACGGTGACTTGAATGCCACTTGGCCAAAGTGAAACAACCACCCCTCAGTACCTCCGTGACTTCATATTTGATTCGAGACAACTCGGCCAGAGTATCGGCGCCGCAAAGTAGATCGTCAACATAGAATGACGTTTTGATTGTATTGGCGCCAATGGGGTAATCAGCTTCATATACATCAGCTATGTAGTTGATATATCAGCTGTGAGAGCGTAGCGAAATAAGCGAAAGCGTAAAAGCAAGATGTACAGCTCGTTTTGCACAGTAGGCCCGACAGCTAAAATGTCATTAAGCGATTTCTGCGAAGTGGTTTTGCATGAAGCGTCGAAGACAACTCTGAGCTTCGTTGTGGTGCTGGTTGGCTTCAAGACATAATGATGAGGTACGTAATAGTGTGAAGTGTTAAGGTCCACTTTCTTAACTGCACTCATATGTCCAAGATCGCGATATTCATCCATAAATGCGATGTATTGTTGTTGCATATCAGGAGAGCGAGATAATCGGCGCTCCTGAGCAAGAAATCTTCGAAGCTCTGCTGTATATGATTGGCCAAGGCTGCTATGGCTCTCTTTAAATGGCAGCTTGACAACAACCCTTCCCTCGCTGTTCCTATGTACGGTCTGCACAATTCTTCTGTTCAGGAGTCCACATGTCTGCTGTTGCTGCTTCATCGAGCTTCCAGAGTCGTTGTAAATTTGCATCCACCGATTCCTCAACAGAAAGCATGCATATTGGTGGAACAATGGTTGTTGGTCTTTTGTACCGTCCAGATATGACCCATCCTAGTAGGGTTTTTTGTAGTGATGGCAAATCAGACGCTAACTTTATCTGACCGACAGATAAAATATCAAAGGAGATTTCTGTGCCTATGAGTAAATCCACACGTGTTGACTTGAAGAAGTTTTCATCTGCGAGCTCAATGTTCGAAGGCAAGTTCCAAGACCTAATGTCGATTTCAGTCTCTGGCTGGTAAGCGATATTCGAAGTCACATAAAACGACAAAGGTATCTCATAGGCCGACACCCTCGACTTGACAGTGGTCGACGTTTTGTGTTTTATATTTGTTACCGAATCTCCGATGCTCTGAATCTCGATGTGATGTCTTTCCCTTGGTAGACGCAGTTTTTGGGAAAACTCTTCGGTGATAAAGTTCACCTGTGAACATGAGTCGAGTAGCGCCCTACCCAACTGGTAGCAGCCAGACGCATCTCGTATAAAGACCACGGCTGTTGCTAGAATGACTTGGTCTTGTGGGGATTTTTCGCGATGTGTGTGTGCAGCTGCTGTACTTACAGGTTACGTTGTTTGCTCGACCAAAGATGTGGAGGAATTTGTTGACAGTGCACTAGTCGAAGTGGTAGAGCGATGCAGTTGGCTATGATGTGAACGTGCGCAGTGCTTGCATTTAAATGTCGACGAACAATGCGATAGCTGGTGTTTTCGTGACAGACAGTTAAGGCACAACCCTAGCCGTTTTACCTCTTTGAAGCGATCTGTAACCTCCATCTGCCTGAAGCGTGGGCAGCTGGAAATCAAATGCTCTGAACTAGAACATAAGACGCAAGAGCGTTTTGTGCACGAGAATGAATAACCGTTTCTTGACGATTTGTTTTTGTTGTCTGGTTTGGTGAAGTCGCCAAATGAGAGAGGGCCGGTTGCGGATTCCAGAAATTGACAGCGTCGCTCAAGCACCTTTGCACACTCTTCCCATCTTGGCAGCGTTGTGAAGTCCAAAGACTCTTTCCGCTTGGTTTGCGTTTCTTCATCAACCTTGTCCATTACAAGGTGGATGAGTAAGAGATGCGAAATATTTTTGTCAGAGCCAATCGACAAAAGCGAACTATATAGCGCCGACACGTTGTCAATCAAGCTGCGTAATTGCGACGCGTTCTGCTTTGCAGCTGACGGTAGCTTGAATAATGTTTTAACATTTTCCATGAAGATCATTGTGTTGTTGTCGTAGCGAGCCCGTAACCTCTCCAACGCCTTGGGGTAGTTCTCGCTGGTGACCTGGAACGCCTTCACAGTCTCCAAAGCCTGCCCCTGCAAACAATTGAGAAGATGATTGAACTTCTCAATATTTGTAAAGGTAGCTTCCTTGTCGATGAGACTCATAAACGATGAGATAAAATGTTTGTACTCAGAGTACTTTCCGCAGAAAATTGGCAGCTTTAAAACTGGTAACTTTGAATGCGTGTAAGACATAGGTGACGCCGATTCACGAAATGATGAATTGCACAAATCATCCCCGAGCGGCATTTCGATTAATGAGCGAATGTTGACGTACAAGTCTTCCAAATCTCCACGACCGTTGTCATCAGGATCGAGTTTCTCGATCTGCGTCAAATAGCCAAGACCTTGCTTGAAATAGGAGTCTAAAATCCCAAGTCGGCACTTGAGCTCGATAGGTGAAAGTATTTTGCCAGATTTGTTTGCGCTGCTCTCCACAATTGCCTTAATGCGAGATATATTCTTGCTTGTTAGCAAGGGCTGCTGTGTGTTTTCCTCCAACGACATGGTGACCAAAACGTTTAGCAGTGGCTGATGCGATAAAGTTGACTTTGCGATTTCCAAATAGCGAAATGATGAAGCGAAGATGATATGGAAGGTTGCTTGATGAACCACTGCCGCAACGATATGCACTGCTTAAACATACAACAATCAGCAAGTACGCGAAATTTAAAATGCGAAAATTAATTAACACCTTTTCAGCAATTGCCAATAGAAAAAAGTCCACGGCACTCTAATGATTTCAAAGTGCCCCACGTTGGGCGCCAAAATGTATGAACAAAACTAGTTTGTTTGTCCGGCGGCAATGCTGCAAAATGTACGACCAACAATTTCCAATTCTAGAAATGCTATATATTTTATTTCTTATGATTTGCCTATTTATACTCGAAGGTAAACAAAAATGCATAACGTTATGTGTAAATATGTATGCCTAACAGTTTCAAAATGCATTCAAACATATTTACTGATTACATATGTACATACAAATTACCAGTTTTCGCAAACAGTAAGAAACTAAAAATTGTGTGCAGAGCAATAGTGTAGGTGAGTGTGAATGCTTACAATCATATGTGCGTGTGTATGTAAATATGTAGTTTAATATTCAAGTTCAAGGGCGAACAATTAGCGGCTTGCCGAATTCTTTTGCTTTATCACCAACAAGTGATAATGTTTAAGGGTTTGCGGGATCAGTGCAGCAGCAAGTAAGGTGATATGTAGTCCAGGGGCGGTTCAAAAGGCGCATGCAGTAAAGGGCGCATACTATGTGACCCAACATCCCGGGCCCGTTGAAATGTATTTCAAGCAGGTAGTACTGCTAGTTTATGTATTGGTCGTCGTAATAGTCCCTTCGAAGTTTTAACATCGACGACTCTTATGCGACCATCACTGCCAGGAATAGCCTTGACGACTCCTCCCATAGACCAATGTTGCGGAGGTGCGTTATCATCATGAACAATTACCATCACTCCTTCAGACACATTAGGTTGGCCAGTGGTCCATTTGGTTCGTGCTTGCAGGCTGCTGATATAGTCACGTGACCATCTTCGCCAAAACAATTGCTTGATCGCAGTAACACGAGCCCATTTGCTTAGGTGATCCATGTTGCATTTTTCCTCGCGTTCTGGTATTGCAATTAGGGAACTGCCAATCAGAAAATGGCCAGGAGTAAGCGCCTCATAGTCGCTTGGATCTGTCGACAAAGGCGATATTGGCCCCGAGTTTAGTATCGCTTCGATGCTTATCATCACTGTGTTCAGTTCCTCGAAGGTAAGTTTACTATTCGCCATGCTGCGGTTCAAATGACCTTTCGCTGACTTCACAGCGGCCTCCCACAGGTTTCCAAAGTGTGGAGCTCTAGGTGGAATAAAATGGAAATGTATAAATTGGTTAGTGCAGTAATTTATTATTGATTCTTGGTGTTTTTTGTCGAATAGAAACGTCTTCAACTCCTGAAGCCTTCTACTGGCGCCTACAAAATTTGTTGCGTTGTCGCAATAGACATCTGTTGGTAATCCTCGCCTACCGATCATACGTTTAAGCGCAACCAGAAATGCATCTGTTGTCAGGTCGGACACTATTTCTGTGTGGATCGTCTTGCTACATAAGTCTTGTATGGCGATTTCCCTCTGATGCGCAAATATGTGTCGAATGGCCCACAAAAATCTATGCCGCAACGGAAAATGGCCTTGATGGCGTGAGGCGTGCTACGGGCAGATTGCCCATTGTCTGCTGAAGTAACTTCGGCTTGTATCTTACGCAATGAACGCATGATCTCACAATGCGACGAGCTAGTAGTATTGCCACAAGTGCCTTCGCACCTGCGTGGTATGTACGATGTGCAAATGTCGAATGTACAGCTCCGTGAAATGACATTTACGGGGAAGAATGATAGGGTGTTTTTGACTATCTGCCAAGTTTGATAACTCCAAGCGCCCACCCACCTTTATTAGATTAAATCCACCATGGTTTTGCAGAAACGGGCTAAGGAATTTGAGAGCTCCAGATACCTGCTTACTTTGTTTGATTGCGTGAATTTCTTCGGGGAAATGCTGCTGTTGCACATTCCAAATAATGCACCACAGCGCTTGTTGTAAATTTTGCGGCGATAGAATTCCTCTTTCGAAGTGAATAGTAAACGATTTGCTAATTAATTGATGGAAACGAAACATCCAGGCTATGATGCGCAGGCAATGCGTATATGAGCTGTATCCCTCAAGTGCATTCAAAATATAATTTTCGTTAGAGGTTACCTTGAATGTTGATTTACGTTTTTCTCGAGCAACTTCTTCTATGTCGACTTGACCACCTTCGTTGATTGGCCAATGATCGGATTCAAGCTCTAAGAACGATGGCCCTGAAAACCAGTTGGAGCTGCTGAGTTCCAATACAAGGCAACCTCGTGACACGACATCAGCTGGATTGCTCTTTGTTGGTACATGTCGCCAGCATGCTCCCGTAGTAAGCTCTTGAATCTCTGATACCCGGTTGTCCACGAATGTGGAAAGAGTAGCCGAGTGCATTCCAAGCCAGTGAAGTACAATCTGAGAGTCAGTCCACAGAAAAACAGGAGCATCGGCGGTGAACAGCGGTTTGATTTTTGCAAAAAGCCTTGCTAAGAGTAAGGCACCACACAGTTCAAGCTTAGGTAGCGATTTCTTTTTGACTGGTGCTACTCGCGATTTGGCTGTCAAGAGAGTAATAGTAGGTTTGCCTTTCGTCGTTTTGGAGCGAACGTAAATCGAGCAGCCATAAGCTCTAATAGACGAATCGCAAAAGCCGTGGATTTGCATTGCATGGTGATTTGTTGTTCCACAATACCTTGGAACGGAGAGCGTGTTAAGGTTTCTTATGTCTTCGAGGAAGCGTTTCCAGGCAAACTGTAGGTTTTGGGGCACAGACTCGTCCCAATTCAACTTCAAAAGCCACAGCTCTTGTAGAATGATCTTAGCGGTAACAATAACAGGTGCAATTAGTCCCAAAGGATCGAACAGCGCTGACGCAATGGACAAGATTGCCCTCTTAGTGATTCGTCCATTCGCAGGTTGCTTGGGCTGAAACTAAAATAAAAAACTGTCATGAAGCTGATCCCATTTGATACCTAAGGTGCTGGTCGTCAAATCCTCATCTAAGTTTAGATTTTTCATGGTGTAATCCTCTCGAAGCATACGGTGACTTGAATGCCACTTGGCCAAAGTGAAACAACCACCCCTCAGTACCTCCGTGACTTCATATTTGATTCGAGACAACTCGGCCAGAGTATCGGCGCCGCAAAGTAGATCGTCAACATAGAATGACGTTTTGATTGTATTGGCGCCAATGGGGTAATCAGCTTCATATACATCAGCTATGTAGTTGATATATCAGCTGTGAGAGCGTAGCGAAATAAGCGAAAGCGTAAAAGCAAGATGTACAGCTCGTTTTGCACAGTAGGCCCGACAGCTAAAATGTCATTAAGCGATTTCTGCGAAGTGGTTTTGCATGAAGCGTCGAAGACAACTCTGAGCTTCGTTGTGGTGCTGGTTGGCTTCAAGACATAATGATGAGGTACGTAATAGTGTGAAGTGTTAAGGTCCACTTTCTTAACTGCACTCATATGTCCAAGATCGCGATATTCATCCATAAATGCGATGTATTGTTGTTGCATATCAGGAGAGCGAGATAATCGGCGCTCCTGAGCAAGAAATCTTCGAAGCTCTGCTGTATATGATTGGCCAAGGCTGCTATGGCTCTCTTTAAATGGCAGTTTGACAATAACCCTTCCCTCGCTGTTCCTATGTACGGTCTGCACAATTCTTCTGTTCAGGAGTCCACATGTCTGCTGTTGCTGCTTCATCGAGCTTCCAGAGTCGTTGTAAATTTGCATCCACCGATTCCTCAACAGAAAGCATGCATATTGGTGGAACAATGGTTGTTGGTCTTTTGTACCGTCCAGATATGACCCATCCTAGTAGGGTTTTTTGTAGTGATGGCAAATCAGACGCTAACTTTATCTGACCGACAGATAAAATATCAAAGGAGATTTCTGTGCCTATGAGTAAATCCACACGTGTTGACTTGAAGAAGTTTTCATCTGCGAGCTCAATGTTCGAAGGCAAGTTCCAAGACCTAATGTCGATTTCAGTCTCTGGCTGGTAAGCGATATTCGAAGTCACATAAAACGACAAAGGTATCTCATAGGCCGACACCCTCGACTTGACAGTGGTCGACGTTTTGTGTTTTATATTTGTTACCGAATCTCCGATGCTCTGAATCTCGATGTGATGTCTTTCCCTTGGTAGACGCAGTTTTTGGGAAAACTCTTCGGTGATAAAGTTCACCTGTGAACATGAGTCGAGTAGCGCCCTACCCAACTGGTAGCAGCCAGACGCATCTCGTATAAAGACCACGGCTGTTGCTAGAATGACTTGGTCTTGTGGGGATTTTTCGCGATGTGTGTGTGCAGCTGCTGTACTTACAGGTTACGTTGTTTGCTCGACCAAAGATGTGGAGGAATTTGTTGACAGTGCACTAGTCGAAGTGGTAGAGCGATGCAGTTGGCTATGATGTGAACGTGCGCAGTGCTTGCATTTAAATGTCGACGAACAATGCGATAGCTGGTGTTTTCGTGACAGCCAGTTAAGGCAAAACCCTAGCCGTTTTACCTCTTTGAAGCGATCTGTAACCTCCATCTGCCTGAAGCGTGGGCAGCTGGAAATCAAATGCTCTGAACTAGAACATAAGACGCAAGAGCGTTTTGTGCACGAGAATGAATAACCGTTTCTTGACGATTTGTTTTTGTTGTCTGGTTTGGTGAAGTCGCCAAATGAGAGAGGGCCGGTTGCGGATTCCAGAAATTGACAGCGTCGCTCAAGCACCTTTGCACACTCTTCCCATCTTGGCAGCGTTGTGAAGTCCAAAGACTCTTTCCGCTTGGTTTGCGTCCATCACAAGGTGGATGAGTAAGAGATGCGAAATATTTTTGTCAGAGCCAATCGACAAAAGCGAACTATATAGCGCCGACACGTTGTCAATCAAGCTGCGTAATTGCGACGCGTTCTGCTTTGCAGCTGACGGTAGCTTGAATAATGTTTTAACATTTTCCATGAAGATCATTGTGTTGTTGTCGTAGCGAGCCCGTAACCTCTCCAACGCCTTGGGGTAGTTCTCGCTGGTGACCTGGAACGCCTTCACAGTCTCCAAAGCCTGCCCCTGCAAACAATTGAGAAGATGATTGAACTTCTCAATATTTGTAAGGGTAGCTTCCTTGTCGATGAGACTCATAAACGATGAGATAAAATGTTTGTACTCAGAGTACTTTCCGCAGAAAATTGGCAGCTTTAAAACTGGTAACTTTGAATGCGTGTAAGACATAGGTGACGCCGATTCACGAAATGATGAATTGCACAAATCATCCCCGAGCGGCATTTCGATTAATGAGCGAATGTTGACGTACAAGTCTTCCAAATCTCCACGACCGTTGTCATCAGGATCGAGTTTCTCGATCTGCGTCAAATAGCCAAGACCTTGCTTGAAATAGGAGTCTAAAATCCCAAGTCGGCACTTGAGCTCGATAGGTGAAAGTATTTTGCCAGATTTGTTTGCGCTGCTCTCCACAATTGCCTTAATGCGAGATATATTCTTGCTTGTTAGCAAGGGCTGCTGTGTGTTTTCCTCCAACGACATGGTGACCAAAACGTTTAGCAGTGGCTGATGCGATAAAGTTGACTTTGCGATTTCCAAATAGCGAAATGATGAAGCGAAGATGATATGGAAGGTTGCTTGATGAACCACTGCCGCAACGATATGTACTGCTTAAACATACAACAATCAGCAAGTACGCGAAATTTAAAATGCGAAAATTAATTAACACCTTTTCAGCAATTGCCAATAGAAAAAAGTCCACGGCACTCTAATGATTTCAAAGTGCCCCACGTTGGGCGCCAAAATGTATGAACAAAACTAGTTTGTTTGTCCGGCGGCAATGCTGCAAAAAGTACGACCAACAATTTCCAATTCTAGAAATGCTATATATTTTATTTCTTATGATTTGCCTATTTATACTCGAAGGTAAACAAAAATGCATAACGTTATGTGTAAATATGTATGCCTAACAGTTTCAAAATGCATTCAAACATATTTACTGATTACATATGTACATACAAATTACCAGTTTTCGCAAACAGTAAGAAACTAAAAATTGTGTGCAGAGCAATAGTGTAGGTGAGTGTGAATGCTTACAATCATATGTGCGTGTGTATGTAAATATGTAGTTTAATATTCAAGTTCAAGGGCGAACAATTAGCGGCTTGCCGAATTCTTTTGCTTTATCACCAACAAGTGATAACGTTTAAGGGTTTGCGGGATCAGTGCAGCAGCAAGTAAGGAGATATGTAGTCCAGGGGCGGTTCAAAAGGTGCATGCAGTAAAGGGCGCATACTATGTGACCCAACAGGGTGGTTTATGCAGTTACAGTGCATTTACCTGTCTGATATTCGCTTTGACTCTGGCATAAAGAAGTGCCCCTTAAATAGTTGTTCCTAATTTGACAGTCCAATCAGTTTTTCAACTTTTTGATCAGAAAAGAGCTGAATCTGATAGGTATATACGCGTTCGGCAGATTATTAGATTTTGTCCGCACTTCCGCCCCACTCCATGTGAGCAAGATGTAAGCTAGCTGTTAGTGCTCTTTTTCTTACTTATTTACACTCTACAACTATCACAAAATGCGTGGAAAAAAATTCCTTGCAATATCTATTGTAGTTCTGGAGATATACCCATTTGGACCCAACCGTGCACCTGGCGTAATTAGTCACGCGAAAACCGGAGAGCGCGAGTTATGTATTTACGTTTTTCAATTTTAATAAAACACGAATTATTTTAAAATAATAGCGTCTTGTTTATTTGAAGTTGGAGTTGTGCATATTGGAATCGACTGTGTTAAGGTGGTTAGTAATATCTTCTCGGTCTGTGCCATCCATAGTGCCGAAAAGGTATTTATAAGCATTACCTACAAAGTTAAATAATCCTCTTTTTTGTCTACTATTGGGTGTTATAGTTTTTAGTTTACTTAATAATATTTCTACTTGGTTATTTATGTATGATTTTTGATCTCGGTTTAAAGTATTTAAATTTTCATTCATTAGTGATATTACATTTGTTATTTCATTAATATTTACTTTATGCAGAATTAGATCTTATTCTACTGGAATACTATAGTTATTATTGTCGATTTCAATGTAGCCATTAGTTTGTTTTATTTGGTACGTGATTAAATTGGCTTCTACTAGAGATGATGAGAATAATATTAATATCTATATTATTACCTGCAATTTAAAATTAGTGATTTGTTTTAGTATAGATGCTCAATAATTAATTAGCAAATTTGGTGGGCTTTTTGATATTGGTGGTATTGATTCCTGGTAAGGGTTTTTTCTTGAATTTGGGTTCCTCTTTATGCCTTACATTTTTCTAGTGTTTAATAAATCCCTCTTGTCTAGTTTCTGTATAGTTTTCCCTATTTTTGTTTGCTTTCTCTATTTTAGATTGTTTTATTTTTCGAAGTTTATCGTAAATTATTGTGTGATTTATTATTTTAATTTGTGCTTCTATTGGAGTGCATTTAATTGTGCTGTGATAAGTATCATTGTAGTATGTGATAGCTTTAAAAATTTGTTGTGTAATTGGTAAATAGTGTTCAAGATTCAGAGTCCGAAGTTTTTCTGTGATTGTGTTATTTAATCTTTCCACGTTGTTGTTGTTGTTGTTGTAGCGGGTAATCACGACAGTCGGTTCTACGTTCCGGAATGACCCGGGTTTCACCCGGCCAAGGACTGTTGTTTCGGCGATCTAACCCTGTTTAGATCGGCCTACCCCAATCTTTCCACGTCACTGTTTCCAGTGTGACTATTCGGCTTAGTTATATGGTACTGTATTCCTTCTCTTATTAGAAAATCTTCAATATTTTGGCCTCTAAATTCGTTGTCATTTTCTTTACCTTTCCTTTTATAGATAAGAATTGTTGCAATTGGCTTACGAGGGTTCTGCTGTTCCTGTCTGCAAGTGGTAAGCAGGTAGCATGTTTGGAAAATTTGTCTATGAAGATGATACATGAATGTTTACTGTTTACGTAGGTATCAACGTGAATTATTTCGTTAGTAATTTTGGGCGTTTCAGTAATTAAAAATTTGCTTTTTATGGGGTTTCGGTCATATTTGCCGCTTGAGCATATATCGCAATTGTTTATTACCCGATGTATTTGCTCTTTAAGATGAGGGTTATATAATTGAGTCTTTAATTTTTCGTATGTGGCTATAATTCCACAGTGGCCACTTTCATTTTTATGAAATAGTGCAATCTGTTTCCTTAATTCTTCTTCATTGTCAACATCTTTTGCTAAGTTAGAGCACTTGCCAAATTTCACGTTGGTATTAGAAGAAAATTCTTCTTCGATAATTTTCTGGACTTTATAATATTCGTGATCGTTGAGATGTGAATATATACCTATTTTTCCTTTATCTATTTCCCTTCTAATGATGTCTCGAACTCTATCCTCATCGATATCTTTCTTGTCAATATAGATTCGCTTGTGGTTAAATAAACATTTTGCGGAAATTTGTTTTTCATGTATAATAATGATTTGTGTTTTAAATCTCTTTACTACGGTATTTAATATTGGGACTTCGAATCCTGAGTTTTGTTCTTGTGAGTGGACTGTATCTACTTCCACTGGCATGCTGTTAGTTTCATCGCCTTGAAGGATTTCTATTTGAGAAATTTTTTCATCGTTCCTTATTCTGCTCAAAAAATCTGCTATGTAATTAGTTTTTCCTTTTATGTATTCGATGGAAAAGTTATATTCGCCCAGACTCTCTAACCATCTCTGAAGTCTTGGATTTATATACTTTCCGGAGTATTTCGTCATTAGCCATTTCAATGGTTGGTGATCGCATTCCAAATCGAATTGCCTACCGAAGACATAAGGCCTTAAATATTTCACAGCCCATGCTATCTCTAGAAGTTCCTTTTCAATAGTAGCGTAATTTGTTTCATTATTATTTAGTGTTCTTGAATCATATGCAATTGGGTGTCCGTCTTGAGACAGAACAGCTCCTATTGCGAAATTACTGACATCGGTTGTAATTTAAAATATTTTCTAAAATTAGGATATCGTAGTATAGGTGAATTTGTGATTAAATCTTTTAATTTTTCAAACGAAGCTATAAATTGTGGGTTATATATATTTATTGATTCTCCTTTTTTTAAACATTGGGTAATAGGATGTGCAACTTTTGCATAGTCCTTAACAAATTTCCTATAAAACCCCGTCATTCCTAAAAATGATTTAAGGGGGTCTTCTACTTTCGAGCCCGAATTTTGAGCCCATATTTTTGAAGATGGATTGCAAAATAACCATACATAGTATTTAGGTGCAGTTTTTTTTATTACGTTCGTACAGTTTTCTTTTTGCAATTTCAGCATTTGATAAATGGTTAATTTCAAAATCTTGACCTTGCAGCGTGCTTGACCGCGGCACTGCCAAAAAGTCATACCTGACTTTGTGGTGAGGTTGCTCCATGGTGGATCGCTGAAACATGAATATAGACATATATATTTCTTTGTTGTGACCTTGGCTACAACAAGACATGAGATTTTGAACAGATTATCAAAAATGTCATAATAATAGAAGTTTAAACCAAAAAATTTTTTTTTTGCTTAATTTTTTTGAATAAAAAAGGCTATAAAAAATTTAATAATTTTTATTTTTCAAAAAGCTCGTGTCTAATTGTAGCCACTGATTCCTTGAAAGTTTTCCAATTTACTAATCCACAAAATTTTGAATACTGTACACAGGGCCTTGCCAAAACTTTTGAAAAACACGACTTTTGGGAAATCGCATTTAAAGATAAACAAGGGGAAAAAAACGAATTTCTGAATTTACCTATTAATCAGCTATGCTAGGGCCGTAGAGCTCTCCTTCCTCGTATCGAAGAAGTTCTCTGCGGGCGGCTTCCCCCTCTCGCTGCTGAATCCTCGCGTTTTTCGCCGCAGCACTGACCCTATGCTCCGAGCGCTGTATGCGCTCCTCGTCCAATCGAGCAGCGCATGCCTCCGCTTCTGGTCCCACGAGGACTCCCAAAACGTTCATTGTCTTCAGTGTTGCTGTATATCCCTCATTGTAAATTATGGCAGCAAGATGACATGCAGTTTCAACCACTTCTTTTCCCGAATGTAGGTGTTTGGGCGCCATAATCCATATGCAACTGTTGAACGATTCGTTGCTATTTTGTGTGTGTGCACCCAAACACCTTTTCAACAATATGTCTTTTGATAAGTCCTCGTATATTGGCCGCAAAAGTTTGACGATTGAGGGAGCGAGAGGTATTCTCGTGTGAGTAAATGTTGCCAAGCTCCCGGTCGCTTCTGCCCGACGCCATTTGCACCAACTGTTTTCGCCTTTGGGGCACTTTGAGTGTTTAGGCTTTTCGTCAGAAGAACAACAATGCTCTAAAGATGCCCAAATCGCCGTTTTCATTTTCTCAACGGAGCCAGCATTTCTACGTATTGCCAGGCCGTAAAATTTAGTGAGTTCCCCAATGAGCTTGTCAGTAAGTTTTCCCTTGCCTTTTCCTCCAATACCCTTATGTGCTTTCTTTAAATTCCTGAGTCTAGACCCTAATCTTTTTTCTACGTGACCCACGCATTCTTTTTTTTCAACAGTTATTTCATCGCCATATGGATTACAAGTCAGAATTCCGTTAAAAGTTTTGCTATCTCCGTCCCCTACATAACGTACGTATCTAACTCCATGTTTCACGACCGATCTTTGGAACATTTCGGTTATGGCATCAATTTCCATTTTCCCTGCGCTTCCCGTGTGATTCATTGAACAATTATCTTTATGATCTTCGAACCAAGCATTATATTCGTCAACATTTTCATCGCGCAAAGATTTTTTCTGACTACACTGTTGACAAAAACTACATTTAATAATTGCATCAACTACTTTTCCACTAAAACTTCCGATAAGACTAGATACGCCAAATAAAGAAGAGAACCCACGCTTTTTCCACGTCCCGTCCCCAGAAACAGTGAAATTATCCTCAACTATTCCGCGCTCCTTATTGAGTTTTTTTTCTACGTCGACTGCAATACTCCACACGGTATCAAACATGGCAGATGCAGCACTAGAAATATTGTCGAGGCACGCATAGTACGTGTTTCTCGCTAGTCCACTACAAATGTCCATGAGTCCCAAAAATTTATTGATTCCTTCAAAACCAATGCCCAGCAAACGAAAAACAAAGACAACTCGGCGATTAATTTCATAAGCGCGATCGATTTTCGAACCTGACGTAATTAATATGTCATCGCTCTTGTCGCACTGTATGACAAGTGTAAATCCCAATCTTCGTTTTCCACTTTGCGAAAACTTGACTTTTTTGTGACACTTTTGGCATACAATGTGCTCTGATATATGTACATAGCCGTGAAAACTGAAACGAATTCCAGGAGGCAATAAGCCAAGCCTGGAGTTATTGCGGGGCGTACCAAGCGCTTTCCCTTCAGTTTTTTGGCCGACATGCTGACAAACGACGTATCTGTTTCCTCTGCATAAGGGTTGGTCGATTTCCTCTTCTTCGTCCTACCAGCACTACGACAATACCCTTTTTTCCGTGCACCCTTTGAATCCATTTTTTGCAAAAAACTCGAAAAAAAACAGCGATTTTTGAACTCCGCGTCGAGCAAGACTATTCCACGTTAAGATACGTATCCAAACTGAACTAGCAGATGAATTCTATTCAAAAATGACTAATACACACAAACACATGGATTCTATACTGAAAAGAACCCGTATCCCCTTCCTCTTTACGAATACAAAAGGAACGACTACCTGTGCCGCACGGGGGCAGAAAAGGTCCGAAGTGGCCGCATTCAACGTCCCGTATCTCGTGAAGCAGCCTGTTTTGAGTCAAACCCTTCGAGGGACATATGTATAGTAATGTCACCTTTCGAAATATGTAAAAAAAAAAATCGTTTTTTTGAAACCGCGAAAGTAGAAGACCCCCTTAATTCTTTTTGTGGTGTTGGGTATTTTTAGATTCCGTATTATTTCAATCTTGGCTCGATTTAGCTTAATTCCCTCTAATGTCAAAATGTGGCCCAAAAGCTGAGTTTCTTTCTTGAGAAATTCACATTTATCCACTTGTATTTTTAATTTTGATAGCCTTACGGCTTTCAATATTTGCTTCAAATTAGTTAAATGCTCTTCTAAAGAAGTGCCGAATACTAATATATCGTCCATGTATACGACGCATATTTTATTAATATACTCGCTAAGGACTCTATTCATCAACCTTTGAAAGGTTAATGGTGCATTTTTTAAGCCAAATGGCATTCGAATGAACTCATAATGCCCGAATGGTGTTGAGAAGGCAGTCTTCTTCCTGTCTTCTTCTTTAACTGGAATTTGGTGAAAGCCTTTAGCTAAATCCAGAGTTGTAAAATACTGTGACCTACCTAGTTTATCTAAGATTGAATTTAAGTTTGGAATTGGAAATTTGTCATCTACGGGGAATTCGTTTAATTTTCTGTAGTCGATAACAATTCTGGAAAGTCCCAACTGTGTTTGCACACAAAGGAGATCCTTTTAGCGTGAATTCGGAAATACCCGGATGCGTGTGGTTAGAATTAAACACTTCGATGTCACGTTTCGGATATTTTATCAGCAATGGAAGTTGTATCGGTCCTACAACGCGCGAATTTGCCGATGATCGAGACAGCGCCCGAATTAAGCGATCGGAGCTGCGAGCCTCATTTGCGTCAAAATAGGCAATAACGGTTCGGAGACAAGCAACAGCGGCCATGAAAGTCTTGTACGAAAGATCAGAAGGAATATTGTATGCTGCAGGCATTGCAGATCGCTTTTTTCTCAAAACCACATTTTTACGGCTTCTTTGCAACTTTTTTCGAAAACTGTACGATATAATTCAATAATTAAATACTTAAATTATTCGTATAATCCTCAGGAATAAGATAAACTAGAATTATTTCCATCCAATAAAATTTAGACTTATTAAACAACAAAAAATTTCGAAAAACTAGTCAAAAAAATGGGATTAGTGCGATTGTAGTTCATCTTTAAGCAGATGCGATCCCGATTACAAAAATGTTTCGTTTGTGCATTTCAGATACGTGAAACACGTACAATCTTGCCAAGAAACGTTTGTACAAGGTCCACTTTGAAACCATCATGGAACCTTATTTTTTCATATTTTTGAATGAATGAACCATTTTCGTAAACGCTAAATATTGTAAAACAGATACTTTTGAGCTAGCAATCTGTGTTTTAAGTTATTAAATAAAATTTTTTTTCGAAAAAACTAACGGTTTGAGCCCCGATGAGTTGTAAGAGCTTTACAACGACAGTGACTAGGTCTTGTTGTACGTATGGAAGAAAATATTCCAGCCCTGAAAATATTCGACGCGGTACTTTCTGTTAATAGCAGAGGATGATGACGGCCTCGTCTACGTTGGAAAGAAAAGGTGGAGAAGGGCTTGGCTTCACTTGGAGTCTCAAATTGGCGCAAGGTAGCGCAAGGTAGGAAAATATAGGAACGATTGGCGTACTAGGCGGTTATAGCGGCAGTTATGGATTGATTGAACTTCATCGAGGTCGGGTGACGGGATGTTAATGCCGTTGTCAGCGATTTTGACGTTCAAGATCTTCATCTCCTCCGTTGACGGATGATATTCGATCCTCGAAGTGTACGTGCTAGAGATGGAGCAACACACGACACCCGCGAGGCTAATTTAACAATTAGAAACAAAAATTCTACCCCGGCTCTGCCGATAAAATCTCCGACTTCCAAAAATTCAAAAGACCTTCCTACAAAAAACGTACAGCAAAGCAGGAAGGAATAACCATGTCATATCGTGTGTCGTCACGCGAGCCTGATGGTCAGATGTGTGAAAACTAGCAATACGAGAAATTTATAGAATGCGTTTCAATGTACTGCCATAAGTTTTATTTCATAAGGCATATCTTAAATTAAACTTGAAATGGTCACCTTTTGCTTTCACACAAGCTCTGAAACGATTCGGCCATTGATCAATATCAGCACGCACAGTTTCTATTGGTATTGACGACACTGCTCGAACCAAAGATTTTTGAGACTCTCCAAATTTCTGTGAGATATTCGACAGGCCATTTTTTCCAACTGTGACCACAAACTGTACTCCAATGGATTCAAATATGGGCTGCCAGACGGCCAATCATATGGCTTTTAAGCAACTGCTGGGTGGTTTTTGCCTTGTGTGCTGGAGCAGAATCTTGGTGGGAGATTCAATACTCTCCATCGAAGTGAGTATTGCTTAACTGCTTTACTTTCTAAAATATCCTGCTGGCACACTTTTGCCCCAGTTTTAACCCCACAGAAGTGAAAGGCGTTACGCCTTTACAGGTGAACAGTGAAAATTTTCTCATCTGTAAAAAGGACACTTTCATGGCCGTTGACCGCGTGCCACTAAAGAAGCAGCTTGCATTCATATGTACATCATCTCCAATAAGTCTTGGCATTGGTCTGGTTGTTAATCCATTCCCCTTGACATAATTTTCTGTTTTCTAAGCGGATTTCCCCAGATGCGTTCACGTCCAGTCTTTATGGCTAAATTGGTTCGAACCAGGCGGGAAAAACGATCAATAGTGCGGTAAACAAACATTCTCGAAATATTAAGATTTGGACAAGCTTATAACTTTCACTTGCGCTTTTCCACACTTATGTAAAGCAATCACCGCAGTACTATTTTCTTTAGGTCCCCACACCCACACCATTGTTAATAAGTGAAAACAAACACTGAACTGATTATTATATAGGGTCTTGCAAAGAGACGCACAAAAGTAGACCGATAGTGACAGCAAACAACGCCATATTTTTTTCCGCTCTTTTGACATTTCTTTTCAGTAATGTTTGCCATTTCATCGTGGAAATATATACGATCCACCAACGAGTCGAAATTATTAAAATTTACTACCGAAATTCGGAGTCAATGGCCTCAACTTTAAGAGCGCTACGCCCAATTTATGGTCGTCGTCATTTCTGGCTGAATGGCTTCGTCAATAAGCAAAATATGCGTTATTGGACAGGCAGCAATCCACACGTACTCCATGATTCACCATTGCATCCCGAAAAAATTACGGTTTGGTGCGGTTTATGGGCCGGCGGCGTCATTGGGCCGTAAATGGGAATCGCCGAATATTTGTGGCCCGAATTGGCTGATATGGACTTGGAGAAAAAGAAAAAAAAAAAGAGCAAACTTTCCAAGTGGTTCCAACAGGACGGCGCCACAAGCCACACAGCGAATGTCACAATCGATTTATTCAAAACCAAGTTTGGTGTACGTGTTATCTCACGAAATGGCCCAGTCAATTGGCCACCTCGGCCGTGCGATTTGACACCGTTAGACTATTTCCTGTGGGGCTACGTCAAGTCTATGGTCTATGCCAATAAGCCTGCGACGATTGATGAACTTCGTACGAATATCGAACGTGAAATTGCAGTAGTATCGCCCGATTTATGCTTAAAAACCGTCGAAAATTGGGTTCAGCGTCTGGACTTCTGTAAGCGTATTCGTGGTCCCCATGCAAAAGAAATCGAGTTTCATACATAATGGCATCGAATGTACTTTCACAGGAATAACAAATTTAATTCATATCCCAAACCGTTTTTGTTTTATTTAAAAAAACTTTTGTAGCGTTCCTATTGAAAACCCCTGTGTATAAGTAGGCACTGCATACAAAATAGATTATAAAATAACGAGACTTTTTTCTGCGAATTTTTCCTCGCTGTACGTATTGTAAACTTTGTAAAAGATTTAATGGCAATACTAAGTAAATATTTGTGTATGTTATTGAAGGTTCCGTTTTATCAGCATACAAAATCGAAATTATTAAAAAAATTAACTCTTGCTTCGGTTTCCCGCGGGTTACCAATACAGCTGTGAACTACTGAGTTGAGTTTCGTATTTATTATTACTTATTTGGAATCTATTGCTATACCAATATTATCCACTTCAGATAAGCCGCTTCAACATGATGAATTCGAAAACCTTTCTATTAGAATGCGGAAAAGGAAGTTGTGATTTGGATTTTGGTGTGCTAATCAAAAATAGCGATGTAGATAAAATTTTTAAAAATCAACAAACAATTAATGAGCAAAAGGTATTTGTAAAATAATTATTGAATTCAAGGAAAATACAATTACACAAAATATATTTTTATTTTACAAAAGTAAAATAACTTAAAAAATTATCCATACTTCTCTATCTATACTATTATAACGGGTGTTTTTTTTTAGACTAATAGAACTTTCGATAGGGATGCTGTCACTTGACAGCTGGTAAATGACATTTCGTTTTGACATTTCTGTTCAGAAAGCATTGACAAATCATCATGGAAAGAATGACGTCGCAACACCGTTTACAAATTGTGGAAATTTACTTTAAATCAGTGTTCTGTTCGCCAAACTTATAGAGCACTTCGTGAATTTTATGGTCCACATAATCGAGCATCAGAGCAGCTTATTCGTCGAACTGTTGATAAATTTCAAACAAGCTTTACTCTACTCGATGAAAAACCAACAACAAGACAAAGAACTGTACGCACAGAAGAAAATATTGGTGCTGTAAGTGATAGTGCCGCTCAACAAGTTGGACTTTGTCCATCCACAACATGGAAATTTAAAATTAGACTGATGCATCCGAATCACCAAAGCTAGTCGTGTCGGACATACATACATATGCCAGAAATCGTTTTTAAATATTAAATGTCATGAAAATATCTTTCAAATAAAAAAAATTTGGCATCATACTTCATTTTTTAAGTGTTTTATTTCAATTTAAAGTTCTATCATTATAAAAAAAAATATCCCTTTTATAAAATTGATTACAAGGAAAGGAAAGGAAATAAATATAATTTTAGCACAGTAAATTTCTACTGCTGTAATCTCATTTTGGGTATTATTTTATTAAATAAAATAATTTTATTTTCGCTTTTTGGCAACACAGCCAAACAAATATCGTAGTTGCGATCGTTAAATCACGAGCAATTGTGGAGTGACAGTGAGTTGCATTGGTGGCATGATATGGCTACTGCATTATGTACATAGGATCATAGTGGTTGTCATTAACACGATGCTACATAACGAAAAAAAAAGAACGAACTTTCCAAGTGACCTTATACGGGTCGCAGATCTAAAGTGCGATTCACTAACTTTAAACCATTCGACAATCGCAATTTTTTACGACAATACTTGTCGTTTGCTCTACCGATTGTCCGATTCACTAACTTATTCTTAACGACACTTAACAGCTGTCTCGTTGTATTTATTCAAAGTGATAAAGAGTGGCATCTCTGTCAAACTAAATGTCAAAATAAGCGAAAAGCACAAAGAGGAATAGAGAAAAAAACAAACGAATGCATGCTGCCAAATATAAATTTTAGCGTTTTTATTACATTTCATTAAAGTGAAAAAATATACAGGTTTTTTTTTCAAACTACAAACATTTATATGGGAATGGGATATGTGCATAGATGGCAACACTAAGTAGGTGAACGAAGGAACGAACGAACATAAGACGAAACTAACGTGCGAGCGTAGGACAAGTGCGAGTATCCATCACAGTATATACATAACTATAAGCCGAAGCGCGCGCACCGAAATAGAGTCGTCAAACTGTCGGTAGGAGTTACTTATAAGTTATTTTGTACCGTGTAAAGTTATGTAGATATAATGTATTAATAAAGCAACGTTTAATATTATATCGCGTTTGAGAGTCTTTTCCTACAATTTGGGGGCTCAACCAGGATGTGCGGCATTAAAAACTAAAACAAAAAAGAAGCTTGTGTGTGGGCTTGCGGGCAAAGCAAAGCCCGATAGTGATTTTCCCAAAAAAGGCCGAGTAGACAAACCGGCGTGCGCGCAAACAAGCGCATGTGGAAAGCGGTGGTGCAAGCAAAAACATTTTAATGTGCGCAAAGGCGAAATTAAACAATTTTGAGAGGAAAAAGACGCAAAGACTGTGCAAAACGTGATGTGCGAAGTGCCAAATAACCTAACAGTTTGAGGTGCTCCAACGGACATAATACCGTTTGAGCAGTAAACGACTTTTAAGCGAAAGTGAAAAAACGGGAGCCGGAAGAGGGCAGCAATATATGTAAGTGCATATTCTGCAGCGTTCGTATGTACAGCGCGTAGAGCAACGCGTGGGACAGCGGTTCAGTTAATCCGAAAATACGTGCGTACTCTTCATGTACTTGGGTGTACGTACATATAGCAGCGTTCCTGTTAACCGAAAGAAGCAACAGGAGATTAAATTTGCATTACCCGTGTGCGTGTGTATACAGATCAACATATACCGCGCAGAGCAGCACATTGAACAACAGCTCTGCAAATCGTAACGAGTAGCAACATACAAATGTACGTACATTCTCTTATGTGCTTTTATGTACATACGCATCGACATTCGACGCAAAGCAAAGCGTCGGTCAAGTAACGAGAGCAAGCGTGTGTCCGCTTGATAGTTTCGACAGCGGCGTGAACAGCACATAGAAGGCAGCGACGGGAGAGTAGCAGTGACCCAGCACGAAATCGCAGAAGTAGCGGCGTACAGGAGTATTAGAAATAAGATTATCTATTAGTATTTTGATAAAAATCTTGAATTCTTTTATCCACGCAATTAAATTTTTTAACATTTTAAATTAAATACTTAAATTTTAATTCGACATCCGTATATGCATACATTTTGGTAGTTAAAGAAATTAAACTTAATTTTCGGAAATTTAAAACAGCATTGAACCTACTATAAGTGTGAATTGTTAGTGTGATTTTGTAAGATGGATACCGACACAATAAGGGCAATAACGGTGGAGATGTTGAAAGAAAAGCTTAGGGAACTGAATTTTAGTGTAGTGGGTAGGAAGAAAGAACTACAGATGCGATTGCTGCAACATATAGTTTTCGAAGGTGAAGGAGGCGAAGATGAGCAAAGTAACGATGAATCGACAAATTCAGTTTACGAAGATGCACCGGCAGACAATTTAAGTAGGCAAAGAGCGATGTTTACGCTGCGCGATATAGAGGATACGGTTGCGTCATTTAATGGGGACGGCGCCGGTGGAGTGAATCACTGGGTGGACGAGTTCGAAGATGTGGCCGACACGGTGGGTTGGAATGACTTACAGAAGTATGTGTACGCGAAACAATTGGTTAAAGGTGCTGCTAGGTATTTCGCTAGGGGCTTAGTAGGGTGCAAAAATTGGAATAGTTTAAGATGCGCCCTGGTAGAAGAGTTTGGTGAGAAGTTGTGCGCTTCTGAAGTTCACCGCGCATTGAGAAACAGACGAAAGGAGGCTAAAGAAAGCCTACAGGAATATTTGTACCCAATTATCGAAATATGGAAACCATTCAATCTCGACGAAAAGAGTATCGTTGAATATTTTGTAGAGGAAGTACCGGATACGCGTGCAAGTAAGTCGGTGCTATACCAGGCAAGAAGCCTGAGGGATCTAAAGGAACAGATCCAAGTATATGAAAAGTTCAGAGGTGGGCCATCGTCATCAAACAGAGTGTTCATGCCCCAATCAGGTTCAGCTAAAAGTGTTAGTGACAGGGTGCCACAAAAGAAGAATTGCTTTAAATGCGGCAAAGAAGGTCACTTGGCTAGGGAATGTCCGGCGTCAGGGTCCAGCAACGTGATATGTTTTAAGTGTAGGCAGAGAGGCCATATTGCCAAAGAGTGTAAAACGGACAAGGGTTTTAAATCGGAGCGAATAAACATGTTGGGAAAAGATAAGCAGTTTTAGTGCGCTTGTGGATACAGGTTGCGACTCATGCATAATGAGATACGATACTCTCATGATGCTAGGTGACGTCGAGCTCAGTAAGGAGCGTAAGCAATTATACGGCATAGGCAAGGGGCAACTCACGACATTGGGTAGCTTTAAGGCCGAGATCGAAATCGACGAAGTGGTCTTGAAAATTACTTTTCACGTAGTAAGGGAACGCGATTTGCCGTATTCAGCGATAATAGGATGCGATGTTCTCAAGGATGTGGAACTAGTTTTTAGACAAGGAGGAGTAACGTTTAGGAAACCGAGCAAAGGAGTCGTATTATGTTGTGGTGACCCAAATGGGAAGGCTGAAGTAGTAGAGCCAGTGTCCCAGGGTGGTAGCTCTGGAGAGGTTGGGCCAGAGCGAGAAATGAGCGCACGGGAGTGGTGCCAGATTGTGAGGCTGCAGAGAATGCGGAAACTGCTGGGAGCTGTACAGACGCTGTGGTTGATACCGTGACGTGGGTATCGGACCGTAGGGCTGCGGGGTTAGCAGGGGTAACCCAGGGCAAGGTTTCTGAGGAACGGGTCGATTTAGAATGGGGGAATTATCTTTTGAGGGAATTTGGGGCGTTGTGCTTAGCGGAGAGAGAAGAACCAGAGAAAGGGTTGAAGGGTATCGATATATCACATTTGAAAGGAAGTATTGCTAGAGAAGTAGAGCGCTTGGTTTCTACGTATGTGCCCGGAAAGCCGTCAAGCGTACCGGTGCAGATGAAGCTTATTTTGGCTGACGATAAACCCGTATATCAGCGTCCACGGCGAGTGTCATATGACGACCGACTGTACATAGACAAACAGGTCCAAGCCATGCTTGAAGACGGCATAATAAAATGCAGCACGTCTGAGTATGCATCACCGGTGGTACTGACGAAGAAAAAAGATGGGGCGAGGAAATTTTGTTGTGATTTTCGTAAAGTTAACGAGAAAATCGTGAGGGACAACTTTCCTATGGTTCTAGTCGATGAGGTGTTAGACAAGTTGCAGGGCGCGAGAGTTTTTACAACACTCGACTTATGAAACTCGAGGAAGTATACGCCGTTCGTCACGAACAGTGGTCAATTTGAATTTTGTTTTGTGCCATTTGGCATAACAAACTCACCTGCAGTGTTTTGTCGATTCATCCGAGCAGTCTTTCAGGATATGCTAAAGGATGAAAAACTGCGTAGAGTGCTCGGAAGAACTGGCGAGCATGGGTTACGGATAAAATGGGAGAAATGTCAGTTTATAAAAAACAAATAAATTTCTTGGGGTTTATCCTGGAAAATGGTAAAATTTTACCGTCAGTGGAGAAAACAAAGGCCGTACGAAACTTCCTTATACCGACAAGTAAAAAGGAAATACAGAGGTTTTTAGGTTTAACATCGTTTTTTAGACGTTTCGAGACTATTCAGTAATTGCGAAGCCACTATCAGATTTGCTTAGGATGGGCGAAAGTTTTAAAATGGGAGTAGATCAGTTGTTAGCGTTAGAAGAGTTGAAGAAGGCACTGATAAATGCACCGGCATTAAGACTTTTTGACCCGTCAGCGGAAACGGAAATACATGGTGACGCTTTGAAACATGGTTTCGGAGCAGTGCTGTTGCAAAGGGATTCAGAAGATCGTTTGTTTCACCCAATAGAATATATGAGCCGCAAAACTACATTGGCTGAAGAAAAGTATAGCGCATTCGAGCTCGAGGGTTTGGCGGTGGTCAAGGCATTGCAGAAATGGCATATTTACCTGAAAGATAGGAAATTTAAAATAGTAAGCGATTGCAATGCATTCGCCATGACAGTAAAGAAAAGAGTGCCAGATAGGGTAATGCGGTGGGATATGCATTTGCAAAAATACGACTACGTGGTCGAACATAGATCTGGAGCGCGCATGAGGCACGCAGACGCTCTGAGTCGCGTTTACTGTTTACTTGCAGAAGATGCACTAACATATAGACTGAGAGAGGCGCAAGAGCAGGATACTTGGATTAGAGCAGTGAGGAGAATTTTAGAAACGGGCGACAATGAAGACTTTTTTTTGAAGAATGGTATAGTTTATTTCGACCCTATAAAAGAATTGCTGGTTGTGCCATTCGATATGGAAACCGAAATTATAAAGCTGGATATGTGGAATGTTTAGTTATAGAGGCAAAAAGGAAGGGTTTTTATCTCCGATAGATAAGGCATGTGAGCCGTTAGGAACCTACCACATTGATCATGGGGGACCATTAACCGAAACTCGCAAGAAATACAATCACATCTTAGTGATAGTGGACGGGTTTTCAAAATTTACATGGTTGTACCCAACAAAGTCTACGGGGGTAGATGAAGTGATTGATAGGCTGGAAAGACAGGCTTCTATATTTGGCAACCCTAAACGAGTAATAACAGATGGAGGTGCAGCGTTCACGTCCAACGTATTCAGAGATTATTGCAATAGGGAAAACATCCAACAACTACCCAGATTTGCGGCAAATTTTAAACGATTTAACGATAGATGAGCAAGATAATGAAAGAGACTTAGTGAGACAGAGTGCTCAAGACAATATAAGAAAAATACAAAACGAAAACTGTAGAACATTTAACAAGAACAGGAAACAGGAAGTTAGCTATAACGTCGGGGATTTAGTAGCCATCAAAAACACTCAATTGGGGGCCGCCATGAAACTGAGACCAAAATTTTTGGGACCGTATAAGGTAGCCGTTAAGCTAAACCACGGTAGATATGAGGTGAAGAAAGTTGGAAATCAAGAGGGTCCGATCAAAACGACAACCATAGCCGAAAATATGAAGTCGTGGCACTTGTTATTCAGAGTCGAATAAATTGTCAGGACGGCCAATTGTGGGAATGGGATATGTGCATAGATGGCAACACTAAGTAGGTGAACGAAGGAACGAACGAACATAAGACGAAACTAACGTGCGAACGGAGTACAAGTGCGAGTAGCCATCACAGTATATAACTATAACCCGAAGCGCGCGCACCGAAATAGAGTCGTCAAACTGTCGGTAGGAGTTACATATAAGTTATTTTGCACCGTGTAAAGTTATGTATGTAGATATAATGTATTAATAAAGCAACGTTTAATATTATATCGCGTTTGAGAGTCTTTTCCTACATTTATGATTCTCTTTATATATTGCAATGTTTCATTGTAGCAGAATTTCGGACTCTCCTCTGAGTGATTTGGTAGAATAGTCATCCGGAATAATGACATGGCTTTCGTTTTCAAAATTCGCTTTGTGCTCCAGCGTATTTAGGATTTACATACATATGTTTAATTTTTGTCATTATAATTGTCTATATATTAAAACTAAACTATATTTCTGTTTTTATACTTGGATCCTTGATAAAAGTTTGCTTTTACCATTTGCACATTTTTTGAATGGTAAATATGTTGGTTGGCATGATTCTTTGGTGGCAAAGTAGATACATGCGTGCAATCCTACCGCAATAGTGCCTCTCACAAAAGGGGACGACGCTGAAGCAAACATTTCTTTAGCAGCTTGGCGTTCACGTTGGGGCATAGGGAACCTTCTTTATCACCTTGGAATAAACCATATGCCAAATATTCAAACGACATTATTTGGTGTTCCTTTTTTAATTGCATGAAAACAAATCACCGAGTTTTAAATTTACCTTTTATTTAAGTTGAAATCGCGAATTTTCTTTTCTCGATTGAGCTAACAACATCAAATTTGTTGTCGTTTAGTTTTCGGTAATCGACTAGCTAACGACAACAGCTGATTTGGCGAATGCGATAATCGTTAAAAAATGGCTTCTGAATAGCAACATTGTTAAAGTTTTCATTAAAATGAATTAACCATGCCAATATCGTTAAAATAAGTAAGTGAATCGCACTAGTAGTCGAGTGGCTCACAAAAATGTCTACCGAGGAGCGGAGGAGAATGAAGCGCGCACACGCTACACACTCGACAACACCTCGTTCGCCTAATCCATATAAAGGTTTTTTCCATAAGCTAGAGTATAACGCCCCAAGCTTACAAGGAATCTGTGCACATCAGCTACTAAGGTACTACTTATGTACATATGTATATCGAGCCATAACCGCAATTTTGGTGTAACCAACAAAATTATCGATTTTAGTTTTTTCACAAAGATCGATAACTTTTGATTATTCCAATCATCTCAAAAAATACCATAACCAAAAGAAGTATCGTTACAGATTTAGAGCGAAAACAATTTCAGAGTAAGTGAAGTTTTGCATTTTGTGTACAATTTTCGTGACTGCGAACTATTACTTACACCAAAAGTGCTTATTTGCGCTAACTCGCGTGTAGTGTAAAGATATCTTAGAAACTAATAATTTTGTCCAATCAGACATCGTTCCAATCGGAAAGATCTTCGAGTGGATTAGAAAATGAAACATGCATTGGAAAAAGAGGTTATAAAAAGGCAAAAAAATTACCAAAGCGACTACAAAGTAAAAAGCGAAGTCTCAATGAAGTGAAGGCAAACCCTTGCGAAGGTAAAAAGTGCGGAAATAAGTGTTGTGAAATATTTAATGAGCAAGATAGGGTGGCGATTAATGAACACTTTTGGGGCATTGGCAACAAAATCCGACAAAAAGACTGGCTTCTATCGTGCATGACTTGCAAAGCGTTCAGAGGAGGACGGCAGAAAGTGTTAAAAAACGATGGAGCTACTATTATTTTATTAACTATAATGATAAACGTTTTAAAGTTTGCCAACAGTTTTTACTTAAAACGCTTAATATTTCCCAAAATATGTTAACCTATGTTAAAACAAATACTAATTCTATCAACAATTCTTATGTGAAAGAAAAGAGATACTCACCTCATAATAAGTCTGATGAAACAAAAGTGGCTCTTTTGAAATCATTCATTGAACACTTGCCAGCAGTTCCTTCTCATTATTGTAGGAATAAAAGCACTAAAAGAAATTTCGTAACGTTCCAAATCTATACGAGTATTTGAATAGCAAAAATCAGGATTCATCTATGTTATCCCTAAGAGCTTTTCGTGCCATATTTAAAAATGATTTTCATATCGGCTTCCATATGCCAAAAAAAGACAAATGTATAATTTGTGAAAGGTATAAGCAATCGGATAGAGAAGCACAAAGCCTTTTAGAGGAAACTGACGAGTATAAAAAACATATAAGGGATAGAGATAAATCAAAACAAATTTTTTTGGAAGGTCAAAAACGAAGTAAAAGAAATGAGGCTTATCTGTGTGTTAGCTTTGACCTTCAGAAAGTATTAAATACTCCGCACGGAAAAAGCGTTAACTTATTTTATTCGCGAAAATATGCTTTTTATAATGAAAGTATTTATGAAAACAGCACCAGGAGCGTGGTTGCAGCGAAATTTGTAGTGCCATTTTTCAATATTTAAATATTTTGGACCAAAGAGGAACTCATTTGTAAGTCTCTATTGTGATTGTTGTACTGGCCATAATCGAAACTGAGCTATGCTATCAATGATTATATTTTTTTTGGGCCCCAAGTGAATGGTTTACAATAATTTCGAATGCAAGAACTATGCCAGAAGGTTATAAATGTAATTCAATTCACAATTCAGATTTTAAAGATTGGAAATTGTACTCTCAAATATTGCTTCCGACTTTATTAAAAATTTCATTTGCATCTTTGCGTTGTGCTATTTTTGAAAAAAATAATCCCCTAGTCGAACTTAATTATGGTTATTTTGATGATTGCGAAAAAAGGTATATGATCTCAATTCGATTGCGCGGTCAAGGCGAAATTCTCGTATTATTAGCAATGGACCTCTTAATTTATATGATGGCTTCATACAGATTTCGTCTTCCAAATATAATGACCTAAGAGCTCTTTGTGAAAAGAATATTATACCACAACAATTTCAATACGAATATATAAACTTAAAACATAGCGGGCAAGTTAAAGATACTTTGCCTGACACAGATGAAGAAGACTGAATTACATTTATATTTGATGTTAATTTCCATATTTCGTAGCTATATGAATAACTTTTAATTTCTTATGTAAATAAGTATGTATAAACACTTTTATAATACTTACTTTGCTTTGAAAAATAAAAAAATAAAGGTTTAACCAAAAGTTAGGCGCATCAGACGTTTATGTTTACGACATCTTTTAACGTAACCAACACAATAGCGCATGACGGGTGAGCCATCGTGACAGCAAAAAAGGTGTAACTGCGAAAAACAGTACTTACGCTACGGTGAGATCAAAAAACGCAATGAGAATGTCCGAGTATACCAAAATGTGGAGCATATACCGAGTTTCATGTTTATAGCTCTGCTTGTTTTGAAAATAATCAAAAAAAAACCTTCTCCTCTAAAATCTTCTTTCTGCTGGTTACACTAAAATCGCGGTTAGGGCTCGATATGTTAACTCTTGTTAGTCTCATCAAACGGGTATTCAAAAGGGAAGATTATAGAAGACGTCATTATTTATTCAAATCTTATAAGTTTAAACGGTAACTCGCATATGCATATTCTTTAGCCATAAAACTTTTACCCTTGCTCCTAAATAAAATAAAAGAAGACTGCACTTCACCACCGAAAGCGCTAACTGGCCGATATTTTAAGCTTGCTGCGGCAAATTATCATCTGAATTACCTGTATCCGTTTCAATGTCACATTTATTCTATTTTTCATTTTCTGTACAAAGTGGGACAGAGTTTCAGAGAAACTTATATATTATATACTAACAACAACGTCTGGTATACATTCATCTATGTAACAACAAAGCGAACAGCGAGCTGGTTCAAAATGTAACGGTAACTTATCACCTATTGATATAACTATCTACATGTGTATATATGTACGTATGTTTTACATCTACTTGATTACAGTGTGTAGTATATAAACAGGACATACTTTAGTACAGTGTGGCCTACTACAACTCGTCCAACCTGACAAGTGAGAGCTCCTGATCTCTTGGCACCCCTTGAACCGCGGACGTAGGTTCCCTACTGCCCATACGTCTTTATATGGTATTCTAGACTGTTGAAACCCTTCGACATCCTCGAGAACATACATATATATCATTGCGCAAAACTTTTACTACTTTGTAAGACTCTTTGAACCTGGGAAGCAGTTTTTTAGATGTACGTACTTGGGAGTCGAAATTCTTTACTACGACGTAATCGTCCTCTTTGTATTCGGTCGCACTTTGCCTTTTTCTATCTATATAATGTTTATTGTGATTTTGTATGTTTTTCATTCTCTCTCGCTTTTTCTCTCACATCCTTGTGGGTTTTTAAGGGTGCTTTTTCTAAGCTTCCCTTTAAACTTTCCACTAGGACGTCTTCTACTTTTCTTTGCTGTTTTACCCCGAAAAACATGACGCTGGGATATTCTTTGATTGTACGGTATACGGTATTATTAATAACATACTCCACCGTCTCTGTAACATTATCCCAGTGTACATTCTGTTCATAATCAGTCAATTTCGCAATCATCGGCCCTAATGTTTGTTTATCTACTCTTTCGACTTGTCCGTTAGCCTGTGGGGAACCTGTCAAAATCTTCATGTGTTTTACGTTTTCTGCTTCTAAAAATTGGTGGAACTCATTTGATGTGAAGCAACTATCTCTATCCGAGACTATGCACTGCGGCCGGCTATGAGAACGACTTACGATTGAAGCTTTAGCTCTGCACAACGCAGTGTAAATAATAGACAAACCAATCAATTTCCCTGTTTACGAAAATACTAGTGTATATTTTCTTTGAGAAGCTAACTGGTTTTGTATGGCGATGGCCGAAAAAAAGTCAGCCCGGGTTACCTCTGCAATGGTTTATTAACTACTATATAACTATTATTTGGCATAAACTTGCCTTTCTACTAGAGGTAAACTAATTATTTATGCCTATTAGTAGTTAATCAAAAATTAACCACTATGGGTTGCCGGATATACATAAGTAGAAGAAGATCATCCACTAATGCACATTTACTCACGACACACATAACAAGATGGCAAACAATGAGTAAGTTCCTCTTGATACAAACACGTTTAGTGCTCAATTCGCTCATTGAGTGAATAGATGCATATCGTTAAACCAATATGACTATGCGCACCAAGAAACACCAATAGTGCCTTTGGAATGACTGAAGTCACTTAAGTCTTTTTAGCTTAGCTTTCTTGTAATTTGTTTTGCGTCTCACGTATCACGTAAAAATATAATATTTCGTTTTAATCTTAAAACTTAGTATGGCCACCTTTTTGATATACAACTGCTTTTAGCCTTTTTGGCATCGACTCCATTTTGCCCGTTCCTCCATTAATGCATTTTTAAGATCATTGTTGTTAGAAATCTGGTGTTGGCGAACGTTTGGATCCAAAATTGCCCATAAATTTTCAGTGCAATTGAGATCAGTAGTACGATTCACTAACTTATTTTAAAGATATTCGTTTGGTTAACTCAACTTAACCAAAATTTTAGCGACCCTGCTATTCAGTAGCCATTTTTTAACGATTTTCGCATTCGCCGAATCAGCTGTTGATGTTAGCTAATCGATGACCGAAAACTAAACGACAACAAATTTTGTGTTGTTAACTCAATCGAGAAAAGTGAAATTCGTGATTTCAGTTTAAATAAAAGAAAAATTTTAAATTCAGTGATTTGTTTTCTTGTAATTAAAAAAGGAACATTAAATAATGTCGTTTAAATATTTGGCATATGTTTTATCACGAGGTGATGAAGAAGTATGCGCTCCAACAGTGGATCGACGTTTACTCCGAGATGTGGACAATCCCTTTCATCTAAATGCAACAGACTTTCAAAAACTGTATCGGTTAACTCCAGCTGAATACCTGAATACCTAATTTATCAGCTTGACAACCAAATAAGAGGATCCAGAATAACAGCAAAATCAACTGAGAAACAGGTAGCTCGTGTAATCTTTAAGCCTGCATGCAATTTTAAATTTTACTTTTATATTGGTAGGTTCTAGCGGCGATAAGGTTCTTCGCAACTGGTTGCTATCAACGACCCGTAGGTGAACAATGGGGAATATCCATGAGCCAGTTTTCCGTAAGCCGGCATTCATCGGGTAACGGATGCAATCAATGATTCGTTGTTTCACCAGAAAGTGAGGTTTCCTATGGCCCAAGTGGAACGCCATTCTGCTAAAGAAATGTTTGCTTCGGCGTCGTCTCCCTTTGTGGGAGGCTCTATTGGAGCCGTCGATTCCACGCATATATCAATTTTGCCACCAAGGAATCATGAGGAGGCTTATGCCAACCACCACATCTACCATTCAATTAATATGCTAATTGTAAAAGCAAACTTTTACAAAGATCCATGTATAAAAACAGAAATATAGTTTAGTTTTAATATATAGATAAATGATTATAATTAAAAAAAATTAAATATATGTATGTGAATCCTAAATACGCAGGAGCACAACGCGAAGTTTGAAAACGATAACCATGGCATATTCCTTGGAGTCGAGTTGATGACTATTTTAACAAAACACTCATAGAAGAGTCCGGAATTCTGCTACAATGGATCATTGCAATATATATAAAGAATTTTAAGTGTTTGTAGTTTGAAACAAACTAATATCTATTTCACTTTAATGAAATATAATAAAAACGTTCAAATTTATATTTGGCAGCAGGCATTCGTTTGTTTTTTTTTTCTATTCTTCTTTGTGCTTTTCGCTTATTTTGACATTTAGTTTGACAGAGATGCCACTCTTTGTCAGTTTGAATAAATACAACGAAACAGCTGTTAAGTGTCGTTAAGAATAAGTTAGTGAATCGCACAATCGTTAGTGCAAACGGCAAATATTGCCGCTAAAAATAACAATTGTCATACCGTTTAAAGTTAGTGAATCGCACTACAGGTGATTGTGCTGGTGGTTGCATCAAGTGGGGGAAATTCCAAATAAGACGCGTTTGGACAACGCCTGACTTATGTTTCGGGTCATTGTCCTGATAGAATCGAAATTCCTGTCTTATTTCCAGGTTTTCGGCACTTTTTAATAAATTCGATTTTAATATGTTGAGGTACATATATTTGTCCATCGTACATTCAATAAATTGCAAATTCTCTACCCCTGCTGCTGACATACATGCCCAAACCATGATACTGCCACCGCCGTGTTTGACTGTAGCCTTTAAATTTTTGTTTTAGAGCTCTGTATTTGGCTTACGCCAGACATATGTATGTTTGACCATCCGAGCCGAAAATGTTAAATTTAGACTCGTCGGAAAATATTACTTGCTCCCAAAAGGCTGAGTCTTTTGCAATATGATCTTTGGCGAATTTGAGGCGCGCTTGTTTATTCTTCTTATTTATAAAAGGTTTTTTGTGGGCTACTCCGCGGATAGTTTCTGCACTACAGGTTGTAGTTAATTCATTTTTTACTTGAACAACCAGTTTTGGAGCAGATAACTTGGGGGTTTCCCTTATTTTTCGAACGATGTAGCGCTCATCGGATTCATTAAAAATTTTATTGGGAGCTTTTCTGCCCTGATTATGAATTCTATTTTCACGCACAAATCGATATATTATGCTCTGTACTGTAGAATCACTTAGACGGACCATCTCAGCAATTTTTCGACGCGAGTGCCAACTTTTGAAATGACTGATGACCAATTCTCGCTCTTCTACTGTAGTACGTCTCGCATTGTAAAAAAATGCGTCTGTGAACTACTGAACTGGCGAGCACATACTAAAAATGTATGTACTATGCAAAAATGGAGGACCAGATTACGACAACGCCGGCAGCGTACACGTCACAGAAGCCCTCTGCGAAAAATAATGAAAAAAGGAGGGTGATAATTTGACAATAACAAAGCAATTACAAAGAATTGCTCGCACACACACGCACAGACAACCACAGCACTAATAGCGGTCGCCACCGTCAGGCAATGGCAAACCTCCGATTGTATTTTTGCCATGAAAAAACTTCTTACAAAAAAAAAAAAAAAAAAAAAACACGTTCGCCGTTTGAAGTTGGCGTAAAACTGTAGGCCCCTTAATTTATGTTACAACATCAAGACGCACACCACAAATTGCAGGAGAAATTTGGCCAAAATCGCTTAAGCGGTTATAACACCAATTAAGTAAGTGAAGTAACAAAACGAGATCATTCATACTTTAAAATAATAGTAAATTAATAAAACTAATAAGTATTTACATTAAACTATATATGTACATAAATGTACTCATTCAAAGAAAATCCATCATACTTCGTTTTTCGCTGAGTTTATAAACTCCTGTAGCAATTTTTCCCACTAAGTCGTCGTTATTCCCCATAGTAGAATACCAAATATGTACTTGCAAAAACAAACTATAGTTATGTTTTCGTATTCTCCATGAAAAAACTATCCAGTAACACTTTTTTCTAGTTTTTATCTTTTTTAATGAAAATAGTTAGCAATTTAAATAATCTCACTGGCAAATGAATGCTAGTAGAAATTTTTCCTGTAAATATCCAGTAAAACTTGCAAGTTCAGCTGTCATTTTCGCTCTCTCAATTGTCTCTCTTTTTCTGGTTTCGTGCAAGTTTTGTCGTACGAAAACGCTATCCAGTTAAAATCCAGTAAAAATATACCTGGTTTTTTCTGGTTTTTACTGGATAGTGAATACGAAAACAGAACTTATAACTGAACAGCTATTTAGCGCGATTAATTTACACTACACTCACACATTTTGTATGCGTGCGAAAGACACAAAGGATAACTAAAATAATACTCAACTTGTTTAAATTCATTTTCATCAAAAATCAGATTGTTAATCTACACTCGATAGACTCATGAATTTTCGGGGCATATAAGTGCAGAAATACTTTTAGTTTGTTTTGCTTTAGTCGAAATGAGGCTTAGTAGTTTTTTGAATTGATGTGAGTACGCATTTTCTCCAATTTTTATGGCTCATAACATAAGTATACTAATTTTATTAGTACTCAATGCAGATAGACAATAGACTTTCTTAATAACGAGTCGGTCCTCTTTTTGCCTCAATAACTGCCTTAATTCTAGAAGGCATGGAATTCACTAGGACCTCTAATAATTTCCTTATAACGGGACCACACCAAACCAGTTCTAAAATCTTTATCAATTGACTTTTATTTGTTGGCTTCTGTTTAGAAACTTCACACTTCATTATGTGCCATAAGTGCTCAATAGGGGTTAAATCTGGCGAGTTTCCAGGCCAATCCAAGCGTTGAATCCCTAGATCGTTAAATGTATTGGCCAACTAAAAATAAAAATTCGACCTGAATTGGATCATATACACTAATATTGTATAGATGTTTTATACAAGATTTGTTTCCAGTCATCGCATATTTTTGTGCAATCATTATTTCATCAACAAGGTGTAGGGCCCAAAAACAAGGCATGAAAAGCAGCCCCAAATCATTTGACTTTGAGGAAACTTAACTTTCTTTACTACACAATTATCCTGGAACCTCTCACCACCTGAACGGCGCACGTAAAGCAAATTTTGTGAGCTTAGCAAGTTAAATTTGCTTTCATCAGACCACATAATCTGTTGCCAATCATTTTGTTCCCAATTATGGTACTTTTTAGCCTAAAAAATTCGTGCAGCCTTCATTTTTTGTGTTAATAGTGGCTTTTTGGCAGGGCGTCTTCCATATAAACCCACATCTCTAAGCCGTCGGCTTATGGTTTCGGCACTTAAATCCACTTAGTGAAAATGTTGCATCCTTATAGAAAGTGCACTTTGAAAGCGGTCGCTTAAACATTAGAAAAAAACAAAAAACTTTTCATCATACAAGTATTGGGTGTTTTTTTAGACTGATAGAACTTTAAATTGAAATAAAACACATAAAAAATGAAGTGTGATTCCAAATTTTTTGTTTATTTGAAAGATATTTTCATACCATTGAGTATTTAAAAACGATTTCTGGCATATGTCCGCCCCGACCAGCTTTGGTGAATCGGATGCGATCAGTCCAGTTTTTAACCAATGGACAAAGTCCAACTTGCTGAGCACGGCGGCGAATAGACAAATTCGGATCTTCTCCAACACTATGTTTTACAGCACCAATATTTTCTTCTGTAAGTACAGTTCTTTATCTTGCTGTTGGTTTTTCATCGAGTAGAGTAAATGTTGCTCAAAATTTATCAACAGTTCGACGAATAAGCTGCTCTGATGCTCGATTATGTGGACCATAAAACTCACGAAGTGTTCTATAAGCGAACAGAACACTGACTTTTTAAAGTAAATTTCCACAATTTGTAAACGATGTTGCGGCGTCATTCTTTTTATGATGATTTGTCAATGCTTACTGAACAGAAATGTCAAAACGAAATGTCATTTACCAGCTGTCAAGTGACAGCTATCCTTATCAGTGACAGCTATTCTATCAGTCTAAAAAAACACCGTTTACCTGGAAAAGTATTAAAAAAACGATACTTTTATAGGATAAGTTATGTAAATAAATTTATATTGATTAATGATTAAACATAGTACTTTAATTGAAATTTCATTTTTTTTTTAATATAACTAAGCTGTTTCTAAAAGTATCAAAAACTTTTGTGCATCATACACTTAAATATAAAAAGATAAGCTAATAAAGCAACTCAGTTGATACCCCCTTTCTAATGGTGATTATCCCTTAATTTTTAATTAAAAATAATTCTGCTAAAAGGTCTTCTTAATTGGCAGCATAGCCGTCTAGGCGGTTTTAGCTTTTCTGCTTTGCTAACTGGCGCTAGCTAGAAGCCAAGTCCTTCTCTACTTGGTATTTCTAACGTAGAGCAGGCCTTCCTCTTCCTCAGCCCCCACCAGTGGGTACCGCGTTAAATACTTTCAGGGCTGGAACTATGTCAAAGCTCATACAGGTCTAAAAATCTTTGGTAGAATCTATCTCTCAAACACTACAAGGCCCCCCATCTTATGTTGACAGTGTCCATGCTGCTGCGCCATACAAAAATGCGGGCATGATGAGGGACTTATAGAACGTGAGCTTCATTCGTCGAGAGATAGCTTTACTGCGCATTTGCCTTCTCAGCCTAAACTAGCACTTGTTGGTAAGAGCAATTAAAAATTGTACAAAAAACTTTGTATTTTTCAAAACGAAATTTTGTTTTACAAATAATTGAATTTTTACAGAACTTTTTTTTTTATTTTTATTATAAACAATTGAAGATTTAATAACTTTTTCAATGTATGTATAAGACGTTAATTCACTTAAAGCATCCGTAAATGTCTGCTAGAAATTAAACGGGCGAAAAAATTCCCGATTCTCAAATGGCCTATAAATGTCATCTGTTTTTGTAAGCCAGAGGAACTTGCCTCTCCCGCGAGCCCGCGAGAGACGCGTCGCGCTGCTGATGCGACCAGTCGCACGCAATTTACAAGCTCAAATGTTAGTTTTGGTTCGCCCGGCTTATGTACATATAACAAGCTCTTGCTTTCTCTCTCGTTCAATTTACAAAAAAATTTTGATGCTCATTAATTATCGATTGACTTTGCACGCTCAAAATGCCATGCGTTAATTCATGCTGTAATCCGCTAAAAAAAAAAATATATAAGTGCATTTATAAAATGCGGAACTGTTTACGAACAAATTTAATTCGGAAATACGTGTGCCCTTCTTGCCCAGCTGCGATAAACAAAAGTAGAGAAAGTGTACCAAGGTATTTATATCCGATTCATCTTTTTATATATTACATTAATTAATTTACGTAATTACGAGTATTATTTTATATGACATCAGTGTTTACATTTTATATTACATTATATATTACATCACTATTAAACAAAAAAAAAACCCACCATACAAACGCATATACTTTTTTAAGAGAAATGATTGGCATTGAGCAACTTAAGTAAAAGTACTATCAATGACGGATAATTCGTCATTTGTCTCGATTTTGCCGAGAATTACACTTTCAAAGTGCAAAATTCGATACAATCATATTATTTTGCTAGCCCACTGGCAACTGTTCATCCTTATGTCATTTACTCATTTACTACCATACAAATGGCAAAGACATGCACGACAATTTTGTAATAATTTCAGAATTTTTCAGCACGATGCTACAATGGTCCATTTATTCAACACGAAATTCGTCGCTCATTTAAGAGAAATCCATGGCCAAGATAATGTTAAAAAATTGATTTATTTTTCTGATGGATATGGAGGTCAATAAAAAAACAAATTCAATTTTATAAATTTACTTAAACATGAAGCTGATTTTGATGTTGAAGCTGAATGGCATTTCTTCGCTACTTCACACGGAAAATTGCATGGGATGGTATAGGTGGCACTGTAAAACGCCAGGCTTATAATGGTAGTTTGCGTGGGATTGATAATGCACAAATTCTTCCCGCAGAAGACTTGTTTAAATGGACGAAAAATTTTTTTTTAACAAAATTCAGTTTGATTTTTGCACTAAAACTGATTACGAGAGTCACGCGAAGTTGTTGAAAAACGATTCGAACAGGCACGAACTGTAAGAAAGTAATTAAAACTCCAATTGTTTGTAATAAAAAAAAAATTTTCTGTAAAAATTTAGAAAGGTCAAAAAACCATTTTTTTTTATAAGCCCCGTAATTTTTAATATTTTTTGTGAAAATTTTAGTTTGTGAGTTAATATTGAATTACACACTAATTTTTGGCCCCTCTGCTTAACCCATCACTCGTTATTGCTGTTCTGTATGTCCAGTTTTTTTTTTGTCTACGTCCTTCTTAAAATTCATCATGTTCCGCATTTTTTGTTGTATTCTCAGCCGTTAGGTTCTTCGTGTCTGTTCTATGTTCGCTAATGCGAGTGATGGTTTTGTAGTGCCTGCAACTGTAAGTTTTGTCGCAATTTTCGCCCAATTTACCATTCCACTCAATTTCATGTACCACTTTGTGTTGCTGTTCTTTGCTTATTCTGTCTTTTGTTTTGGTAAACGCCGAATTGAGCGTGCGATGTGTTTTATGTGCAAAGCATATTTTGTCTGTTTGTATACTTCTACTTATTGTTTTGTTGTCCGTTAGTCCTGGTATGTAAGATGTGATAATAGACTCTTTATTATTGCATTAAAGTATCAATTTTTTTGGTGTTGCCCTTTTTGAAGTCCTGGTCATTTAACTCGTATATTTTATTTATAAGGTTGATAGCTGTGTTTCTTTTATTTTGTTTTCTCTATCGACCAACTAACATTTATATTATAATAGGGAAGCAGCATGCTGCAGAGTTGCATAATATTTGCATTCACTATAAAAGTAACTTTGATTCTACTAATTTCGACGCAACTGTAAACGAACTTGAGAGCAATGCAATCGATGAAACGCAAGCTACCGAAGGAAACTCTTGCTACTTGGCAGCAGGTCAGCTCATTCGCACAGATATCTGTAACACTGTAAAATTTTCAAGTTCCCTACAAAAACTAGAAAATATATGTATGTTTTTACATAAATAAAATTTATTTAACATAAAAAGTTTCTTTCATTCAATATTTAGTTATAATTAGGAACTTAAATATAGTTCATAACAAATCACATATGTATCTCAGATTCTTAAATTCATTTAATATCTTCAAATCGACAGCTTAAAGGTTCTAAGGCATACAAATATTTGCATACTTAAAATTAATAAACTAAAAATAATTGATATACAAATTAAAAAATAAATATTTTCATATACAGACAGTATTCTTAACAAAATCGCGTACTTCATTTTATTTAATTCACTTAGATTAACAGTTTTAAAGTTCTATCGCATACAAATATTTACATACCTAAAATAAGAAACTAAAAACAATTCATAACAAAAATTAAAGTATTGAATTTTTATAAAAATAAATTGAAAACTTGTGTATTCTGTTCGGGCTTCCTCCTGTGCCTTTTTTCATACATTTGTTTACGGAAGCCTTTGGGCACGTATCGTTTTTGATCTTTCCAACCCTATTTTCAAATAAGCATATATAAAATATAACCGATGGTATATCACCTATTAATTTTCCATTTTTCCATTCAGAATCGCTTTTCACTGAAGGTCCCGCGCTATTTAGCTCCACTGTCAGTTGCTTCCAAAACTGGCACAATCTCTTTATTCTCTCTCACGAAATCCCTGGCAATGTCTTCACCTTTCGTTCCAGTTAGAATAAAACACATTATTTTTTCCTTTCGCTTTTCACTTAAAACTAATACGTATATTTAGAAGGTTTTTCTAGTGTTAACAAAGTTTACTTGGTATAGTATACAATTGATTAAAAATAACTTTATATATATATCTATATATATGTATATGTATCCGCACTCGCGAAATGGTCATAAGTTGGTATATGTCAGCGTGTATTCGACGCTTGTGCGGAAACCGATGTGTTTTGATCCAACTTTTTTATCGTAAATGGGCAGTGCCATGCCCCTATTCCAAAATTATTAATTTATTCTGTCTTGTGCTTAAATAAAACTTTAGCGATTAACTTCCAGTAATTTTTCTTTAGTATTTACAGGAATATTTTGGTTTTTGCGTTTTCCAAAAGTATCTCAAATTTGATAATTAAAGTTTAAACAAAGCTTTTATTGTGGCACGCTGTATTTATATTTATTTTAAAGCTTACATATTTTATTTTCAGATGCAATTTTTAACACATCTTCATTAGTTGAAAAGATATGATATAAGATAAGCAATTAGCACTAGCGTCACGAACTGTTAGAATCTCTGCACATATTATCCTTTGGTGATACTCTAAAATATGTCAGGCCGTATTGCCCCTTTGAAGTATTTATGAATGGAATTCTATAAATTTTGAACTATTTGTAGCTTTTCTATAGATGCATTTCCGACACTGCAAAGTCAAAACCTTTATGACTGTGTTCTACATATACCTTGTAAGAAGGAATTTATACTTGTCATTTTACGATTTTTTATCCATAAAAGCACAATAAATACTAATGAAGTTCATCTCCTCCGTTATGAATTTCGAGTTTATGCAAGAATACATTCTTTTATGTGCGTAATGTGCGTCAATTACCTTCGGTCTCTAAACAAAATAGACACAACAAAGTCGACAGATTTTTGAGATTGAAATGAGCGGCAATTGGTCATTTGCCCCTGTGCTGATCTTCTAAAAAATTAATTAATGCAATCCCAAAATAAATTCCTGGAAATAAATTCCTTGAAAATTTTGACGATATTTCACAATTTTCCTGTGGGAAAATTAAGCGGTATAAGGAAAAAGATGGGCGATACTCAGGGGAAAAACTTTATTAACAAGTGTTAAAAACAAAATATTTAAAACTTATAATCCAGGAGAAAGGTTTTTTTAAAGCGTAATAAAAAACTGGACAAGGTTTTGTTGAAAAGGTAATCGGTAAGGATCTCTGGACCACAGTTTCAATGCCATGTAGAAGAAGAGTCCATAATAGCAATGCCATTTAAAAATACATGTTGTGTAAGATGACTCAGTTGCAAAAATACACTAAAACAAATCTAAATGACAATTTTATAGAAAATCCACTTGATAATAGCAAATTCCGCAAAAAGGTGTTATATAATATAAATAGCCGACCAGCATTCAGTGAAAGTCAGTCGGGAGTCATGGGCTAATTTAGAAAGATTTAGGAGTTGTTTCAAAATATAGTATAAGTGCTAATCCCCATATTAAGTATCTATCTAGAGGCGGGTACGTACTTCTCCCCCTTCTCTAAGAAGAGCATAGGCATTAGGAGTTGGGCAACTACTACTCCCTCTCTAAGTATAGATATTAAATGTCAAGCACATTCTACTCCCTCTTGGAAGGTTGTGAGCAGGTCTACGTAGCATAGTAAAGTACTAGATGACCTAGTGCGAAATCGAAGTACAAAGAAATATGAGTTCAATGGCGCCCGAGCAGGGACTAAGCAATACAGGAAAAAATGGTGAAGCTATCGTGGGTATATTACCTACTGAAAGAAGAACCCCTTGAATACGCAGCGGGTCCATGAAACCTTAAAGAACTACGTTCTCAGCCAAATTGGCTGAGGCTTGCCGAATGCACTGAAGAACGAAAGCTCGAACGCGAACATTATGCAGCAAGTTATTACAAGACCGATAAGATTTCGACAACACAAGTCACAGACGTAGGTACTATTGATCCGAGAATCGCTTGAAGAAGATGCATAGAACGCAACCTCATGGCGTACAAGTGACGCAGCCCTTGCATTGACTGCTGCCAGGGCTAGCGAACGACATGATCATCGCGATGGGCTGCCTCATCAGCTGCATCAATGGGGCTGAGCAAACTTGCCAGAACCCCCTGAAGCTACTTCAAGCACCAATCGTCCATAATCCCCCTTTGCACACTGAGAGTCTTGAGGCCAATAACTTATTACACCGAGAACTGACCACATAAAATCAAGATGACAGACGATCACCCCATTAAACAACGCTACTTTACGAAAAATCACCGTATACAGGAGATCATCAATCAAGAGGTCGATGAGCTTCTAGTTAAGCGATGCATAGAGCCTTCGCACAGAATGGGAATTGGAGACTATTCGTATTCTGCCGTCAATTGGATGTGTCGTCTGTACTGAAGGATCCATCATATGCTTGAGCGGCTCCAAAATTCAAAGATCTTCAGTGTATTGCGAAATCATGATGGCCCAGAACAGCAAGGAGTGTATCGCATTTACTGTTCCCGGTCGTGGCCCTTACCAATGGCGGGGATGACTTTTGGGCTCCACTCCGCCCCAGCGACGGTCCAGCGTGCACACGCTAGCACATCTCCAATGTGTTCCGACGGCCCAAAAGGGCAAACATGAAGGTCAACCTAGAGAAGTGCAAATATTTCAGGGTAGAATTAATTTACTTGGGTTATGTGGTAAGTAGGAGTAAGATCCACCCCGGTCTGAATATAGTCGCGGTGGTCAAGGAACTGCAGGTCCAAACGAACACGCTTAAGTTGAAGAAAGCTGAGCGATTCCAGTGGTCAAAGGCTGCCTTCGAAACCCTGAAGCGAGCACTGACAGAAACCCCAGTACTGGCCTGCCACGATTTCTTAAAGAAATTCACGCTGCAGTCCAACCCCAGCGACTATGGATTGGGTGCGGTGTCAGCCAAAAAAATTTACGGTGAATAGAGCGATCTTCTACGCCAGCAGCTTTCTGAACAAAGCAGAGTGCGACTACTATCCGACAGAGAAGCAGTGCCTAGCCATACCTGGAAGGGTAGACGGTTACAAAGGTAACGGATGAACTGAGGCTCTAGCTACAGCAACACTCAATCGACATGCATGTGTGGGCCCAACAACCACAGGCAAGGGGTTTTACAAGAAGTCTACGATACATCCACCGTCGGGCACATGGACGTACGGAAGACCATCGCCACGGCCCCTGCACTATGTTGCTGGCTAGGAATGTTCCGCAACGTGTGAAAGGGGGGCAATCGTGTCAATTGTACAGGTCCACTTTGTGTGCCCATCTCTGGTTATCATGGAGGTGGAAAGGCAGGTGCAGGTTCTCCATGAGAGGGGAGACAATACCACGTAAAAGCACCATAATAGAAAATAAGACCACAGAAACGGCAATGATTTTTAAAATAAAAAAGAAAATACGCACATGGAAAAAGAGGCAAAATATACACAGAAAAAATAATAATAATCAACGGGTAACATAAAAACCCAATTTACAATGCAAAAACAAACAAACAAAAAATTTATATAAATTGAATACGCAATAGCTGATCTCTCTACACTATACTCTACACTTGGAAGCCCGAAATCGATGACCAAATTAATTTTTTTTTTTTTGCAAAGAAACTATACACCGTCAGGGAAATATTTGGCCAACGTTTTAATGTACATACATTGGAGTTGCTTAGAAATTTTTTTCAGGACTTTACATCGATAATTATAGTTGGGATGGTATTGCAAATATTGCCATCTCCATCCGACTGCAACAATCAAACTTTCGTCTTCATTAGAAATGTACTGGCTATGATTTATCGTAGGGATTTGCTATTGTTACGAAATTACAATTATATGAAGCCATTTTGGCTATTTTGCCCATGTTTTTCATTACATTAATTGTTATAAAAAAAAGAAACAGAAAATTATGTATTGCAAAAATCCTACGATAGATCCAAGAGGAATCGGTTGAAATTTGTAGCAGATATGTGGTGTACCGTTTTTAAAAACCGTGTTTCGAGAAAAACGCGTTTAAAGTTTCTATACATGGTTCCGGTCACTCAGGCGCGCATGGCTTAAAACAGCAAAAAAAAAAAACAACTTTAACCATCAAAATTATGTATGATTGGAGTGATAAAGTGCGCATACACTTGTGAAGCAGCGAGAAAAGACACGAACAACACACCATGCATGGTAATTCGCACTAAAAACATACATGCAAGCACGGACTTGCATTGTAGTCAATTAACGGCAAGCAACAGGACGTAAGAGGCATCTGAAAACGCAAACTAATGAATAACAACAATTCAGAGATGCGCAGGAGGGCGTTGTTACATCATACGCTATGCAAGGGTCAAGACGGTGGTGGTAACGAACAACTATCCGAAGTAGAGGGTGGTTTTTGGACTCCATACCTAGGGCTTGGACTATTTTTAAGGAGCATATAAACATTTATATACACTGATGCGACACGACTGCTGCCGGCAGGCAATATAAATAAATAGCCGGCTATCAATAGAAGTCAGTCGTGAGTCCTGAGCTGACTTAGAAAAAGCCACAACATTCACACAGCGTTTAAAACAATAAATAACTTAGGCCAAACCTTACAGACCATCAGGAATACAGAAAACCCACTAAACTGGCAAGGCGTATACAAACTGTCTTGCGAATGCCAATACAGCTGCATAGGATAGGCAGAACGTAAAATAATAACAAGACTTCGCGAACACATTCGGGACTATTACAAAAACATATAGAAACCCTCTCCAATTCCTGAGTCTAACTTTGCAAACCACTGAATCCAAGTTAAAGGATTTTCAACAGTAAATACTAAAAAAATTACTCAGGGCGCTCTCAACTGCGCCCTTAAATGAAAAACACTTGAATTCAATTTCAATGTAAACAATCACCTTTAATAGAATTAAGTTTATCCTTAATTTCACAATTTAATATTTACTAATTAACTTTATTGTTGAAGGGAATCGAACGTCCGTAGTGTAACCCGCCGTGGCCAAGACTGCCTGTTTCCAGTTAACTTCGTTGGCTCGTTGCCTTCGACGGTCACGTTGCACCAACACGTTGGCTCGTTACCTTCGACGGTCACGTTGCACCAACACGCGCGGGTATGCAGACGCTGATCGTGCAGAATTATATTCTCACCATTTCGGCAGGTAGGCATTTACATAATCGAGTCGGCAGCGCGTGTGAAAATTAAATAGCTTACGTTGCTAAATTAATTTCTGCGACAGCGTCGCCACCGTTGTTAACTTCCACTTAAGAATATGGTAATATGCAAACAGAAAATATTTGACGGAAGAATAATAAACGAAGAGACGAACTCAAACTCTGACAGAAAACTGTTAAAGAAAAACAAAACAAGGACTTAGGTAGAAGAACAGGTATAAACATACAGAACCAACACAAAATAGCTCCAAAGACCAACATTACTGAACACACCACATACACCGCCGTGAAATATCCCCAATTTATGTAGTACGTATCCATACAGTAGGTCAGGTACCCACACAAATCCTTATTACCTGTTAATAACAACATCATATAAATACGAAACCTTATACTCGAACTGAACAGAACGAAAATTATACTGAAGATGGGAACCATTTTTCTTTAAAACCCCATACTTGACAAGCGATGACGGAAAATCGATCCAATATACATCAACTTTTCCCCCTTTCGGGAAAACAGAACAGCTTGCCTTGGTAATGCTCAGCGTCACGGGGAAAACTTCCACGATACCTACTCACTGGTGGCGCACTCCGCATCAATTTAAAAGGGCCGAAAAACGGTTGACAAATGCTTAGAAGCGATGGAAATGGAGAATCCTGTATATTTACTGAATAAATGATGCATTTATTTGCGAACTAAATTGAAGCATCAAGGTAAACAGAAGGCTTTAAGTAATTATTTTTTATTTTTTTATTTTTTTTTTTTTTTAATATTTTCATGTACCGACTGTCATCAAAACTTGGAGTTACACCAAGTTCACACTGAAACCATATTTAAACGTTTGGAAAGAAATTTCAAAGTCGTAAACCCAATCGAAGTCGATAAAGAAGCTATGGCAGCTGATAGGAGGGAGCACTCATTTATCTCTCAGTTACAACAGGACCAGACATAACTTTTGCAGACATAACTAAAGCTGTAAAGCGTATCCTATGCTAATTGGTTAACTTGATGTGGAAGTCCCCTCAGGGGACTCACTTAGACATAAAGAAGGAGTCAATTGTGATACCACATATTATTTGCGTACCCAAAAAGAAGTTCCGCAAGCTGCTGATTTCCACCTATGATAGGTCTTCTGTGATATTAATGAAGTGAGAGCCAGGTACTTAAATCTCAGGGCAGCTGATTAGAAAATGAAAAGATGATTCCTTCAAACAGCTGCGGCTAGAGGGTAGGAGATTATATTCAGCCTAACCGCATGAAAATCTATCGGACAACGTCATCTTTGCTATTCCGCCTGCCATGGTATTTGCCAAGCATACCCTGCACCCACATATATCCCATCTATCCAATAGAAGTCCGCAGACGGCCGGAGGAGCTCTCACCCTCTCGCTACCCGGAGTTATATTTTCCAGGGTACTCTGCCGAGCCAGCGCGTCAGCAATGTGGTTTAAACGATTTAAAAAGTTATTGTCTTCTCTACAAACAAAACAACAAACAATTTGCACCGTGGCCGACCTGGACTGGGGGCGAATTCAATCGACAGGTGATCGTATAGCGGTTATGCGATAATATTGGCCGGTACAGCAGTGAGCTAGGAGGCGCATAAATAAAGCATCATTGTGTTTTCCAGTAACTAAGCCGAATAAATTGGCACAACATGCAGTGCTTAGGTTACAGCTCGCATACGACGCTCATCGACGTGCGCCATCATATTGTCAAATAATTTACCATAGCGGAAAGATCGCGCTAATACAAAGTAAAATAAGTTGTTTTGTACCCACATAATCTGAAATTAGGGCCAAACCCCCGTTTTCAGTGGTCTAATAATCTTTGAAAATTAAATCTAGGCAATTGTTTTTCTTAATATACTCCGTTTTATGCAAACGATACGAGTTTTATTTTACAATTGAAATTATAAAAATAGTTTTAGTTTTAAGCAATAACTTCTGAGATTAAATTTTCACGTACGAAACAGCGGAGTGTCGGATTTTAGTCCCAATTAAATGTAATTTTAAAATCTTACAATTTATAACAGTATAATATATAAAACAACTTTGTCTTAAGTTTGCGTTCTTATTCGTTATTATGTATATCGTTAATTTTATATCGCCTATAATTCCTCTTTTCAGCAACAAATAAACTTTGAGGATCGATTTAGAAATGTTAAAGTTATGGGAAAAAATCATATGGAATCCCCGACAAACAGTTTGTTAATTTTCATTGTCACGAAGTGTTATTTGTTTCCATTTAAATATAATTTGTTTCCAATTTATTTTACGATTTGTTATGTCAATTAAACGTTTGGATTAAAGTTTATTTTAGGAGGATACAGTTTATTTTTTAATCACGTGGCCCCTGATAATGATAATAAGAGCAAAAACAAACATATTTAAGTTCTTTGATCCGCATTTCCTTCCGCAGATATATTCTACTTAGCTGCAGAAAACTATTTTCGAATTTAATTATTTGTTACCAAAGATGCAAACACATTTTTCAATATAAAATTTGATTAACAATACATATATTTCCAGATATATTCTATAAATGCCACAAATGCGTCAAAAATAACTGGTATGATGCTTGAAATCCCAACACCTCAACTTCTCTCTATATTGTCTTCAGAAGATACCTTAAGGCAAAAGATTAACGAAGCACTGGACATAATAACATATAAACAGAAATCGGAAGGAAATAATGCACCATCTCAAACTCAAAAGAAAATGGTTCCCGTCGTACTGCTCGAGCAGTGTCAAATTGAAGACAACGATCCATTATTCTATTCACCTGGTAAACGAGGTTTTTATACCCCCAGACAGGGATATGGCTCATTTGAACGTATAAATGCGTTCAGAAATGTTGGCAGGTATGTACTAAGCAGTGCTATAATTATCAATACAAGTGTCAGTAAAATCGTTTACATACTCAGTGATAAGAAACTGAAATGAAAATTAGTTCATATACGCTAATTAATTTTTGTTATTTTTTCCAAACACTTTCAATCAATTCCATAGAGTAAGTGGGGGTATTTTTTCGCGACTATAAAATGACAATTTTATTTGATATCATTCCAACCCAAGAGATAATATACTATAAGGTTCAGATTAAGTTACCTGCGGAACCTTTACAACTGAATTTTCAGAGGTATTAAAGATATATAGCAGAGTCCATAAACAAGCATTTAGAAACGTGATTGATAGTGGGAAAGAGCGTTTCCTGCTTTTCCCTCTAGTTTGATTACTCCAATTTTTTCTAAAATTGGCTTTAAGGTATTCGAAATGCAATTATTTAATACCTTTTTAAATTGAGAAACCCTGACTAACCTTATTTTTCATGGAGAAATGGCAAAGTACTAGTGCTCGCCCGGTTGAAGGAGTTAACTGATATCATTCATCCCGTAGGTTAGGTTAAAGTGGCTCTTCCTAGGAGCTCACGTAGGCCCTCAGGGATCCATTGTGATACCACAGTACAAACAGAACGACAACTACATATTTGTAAAAATTTTTTTTCTTATACAGAGTTCTCGGCAGTATACTCCACCTCCAATCCTCCCATCAAGTTTCGACCCATCCGTGAACATGTTCAGCAGCCCCACAGACCAATCTTCCCTAGAGGGAATGGCGATACCAAAGTAACCCTTGGCCCGCTGTTGTAGCCGGAATGAAGTCGAAACTTTGTAAAAGGATTTTCTCCCGCAGTATCTATGCGAGTTATATTCAACATGACGTTCAGCGCTAATGTGGATGTTGTCCGAAGGGGCCCACTGGTTCCAATGAGAACCGATCTTTGCGACTACCATAGTCTTATCTAGGGAACCCCACCAGACAGGAATATTGGTTTTACTACCTGCTCATATAAAATAACTTTAGGCGAGACACCTCAGCGCTTGCCGATAGCCCCTCTACGACAGTACATGACAACCGATCTTTCCTCAATGTTATATTTCCATGAAAGTTTACTCTCCAGTATTAAACCCAGATACTTAATCCTATCAGAAAACACGAGCTGACCGCCACCGAGCGAAGGCAGCGGGACGCTAGGAATTTTGTACTTCCTGGTGAAAAGAACAAGCTCAATTTTTCCCGGACGTACAATTAGTCCGCAGGGCCGAGATCACCTGTTAACCGTACCTGCAAGGATATTCATGAGCTCACACAAGACTCTCGAGTGTTTTCAAGACACCCGACGAAATACTGATTTTCCAGACGTCCTTTGGAGTAGTGTACGAGCTTTTTCCACCCTTCAATATAAAAACTAAGTTAACCGGCTTTAAGCCCTGAGGAATGTAGACATGCTTCCGCCTCATGCGCCAGATATGTCGAAATGATGTAGCGGTTTCCAGATCCATATTTTAGGATTGCTGTGACTATGTCACGATCACTGAAATTACAAAGACAAACAGCTTTCATTTCACTTCTAATGAGCATGCAGGATCTAGCTTTACCTGGCACTATTAGCTTATTGTTCTTCGTCCCAATACCAGATATCCGGTGACCGTTCAGACATGGCTCCTTTATGAGGGCCACGCCATCTTCGCCTTGCTCAAGGTAAAGCAAAAGGTTGGCGTACGCTGTCTTAGACTCCTGAAGATAGATCTGTCGGATAATCGTCCTCAGAAATCGTCCCCTGCACTCCCGCAGCGACGCCACTGTCAGAGGTTGGAAGCTTTTCCTCCTCCGCCCTTTCAAACAGCGGACAACACTCAAAACGGATCTCTCCCTCGAGGGGCTATCATCAGTCGCAACTGATAATACGGAGTATACTTCCATGTCCATGAAAGACTCCTCATTTTAACCCCCTTCTCATCGAGCATAACCGGAGGTACGGAGTCATCACCTCTAGGAACGGCTTGATATACTTTAGGAACTACCTTCTCGATGACATAGGTTACGACTCCTCCCACTCCAGCGAGAGTCTTAAGCGACCCCGCATTCAGCAGCAGCACTGCCTGCCGATGAGGTCCCTTAGACTTCTCACTCCAGAATACCTTCCAATTATGCGTTGAAAGGTTGGGGTTACATTAGCAAATCATCACCATCTCCTCTGAGGCAGAAGGTTCTGAAAGAAGCCAGACTCGAGCCTTTAAACGGAAGGAGATAGAGCGATCCACCGTACTCCGGTCAACCATACCCAGCAATAGGCAAGTCGCCTCTTTCGCGACTTCACTGAAAACTTTAAGCGCACTTCCCGTCCTCGGCCTTCTCTTCCTGAGACCTCAGCATCTTGATATTGGTGACAGGCTGAGGTTCCTCAGGCTGCATCCGAAGCATTCTCCAGCACTTTCCTGGCCCACTTGAGTGTTTCAGTCTGCTTCTCGGATGTCCGATGCACATCCAGACCACCAAAGAGCTCCACGATTTTTTTGCTCATGCGACAATCCGAGCATATCTTCTTGTTTGGGGAACTTGCCGTATAAGCGTCCCTTGGGCCCACCTTGCAGGAGCGTCCAAATACCGCGGCATAGTGAGCGCTAAGCCATCTCTAGTAGTACCTACAGCGAGTGTGCGACGAAGTTTCGCCTTCACCTCTCCACCCTCGAGACAGAGACGGTTTCCGCTTGTTCGTACGATCACCTGCTCGACGAGAAGAGCTCAGTGGTCCAAGTAATACGGTGGGCAATCTAACGCCCACCACGACAGCGACGTTATAATACAGCCGGTTTGTTAAACCCCTGGCTGCAAACCATCCAGTGGGCACTGTAACGGGTAACACCCTGGTTAGGGGGTTGGTAGAACTTAGTCATCGTGCAAAACAGTCCGAGCCAGTGGGTGGTAGTGCGATCGCGCAAGAACTTGAGTAAGTAAGGTTTGATTAGCAGTTCGACTAAGCTCCCATACCACAACAAGGCGCCTACCATTGCTGTCGAATTATTTCGTAATTAACGAGCGTTATGCTGGCTAAATTAACTTTTTCGAGTTATATATATAATTTGTTGAATAAAACTTATCTAAAAGTTATTTTTTTTATCAAAAAAGTTTATTATTTTGTAGAAACGTTATTAAAATATTCTAGAAAATTAATTATGAATTATATTTGAAATTATACTCGCTTGCCAGTTGCACGCTGCAAAACTCCAAAATAAAGCTTCAGCTTGAAACGAAGCATGCAAACGGACAAGTGGGTATAAGTTTATTGGAATACGAAGAGCCAGTACGTCAACACGTCGAATAAGAGGGACATAAACAAAACCCATGAGCGAATGCCATGGAAACTATCGCCACGGGTCATTTTTCAGAAGCTTTATCTATGAAAAACATACAATAAAGACGAAGAAAATATTAAATCCCATAAACTGAACATCTGTTACAGTTTGCAGCGCGACTCGTGAGGATCAAAAATAGCATTCCCCCACCAACAAATAAATTCAAGCCAAGAATAAATCAATCAGTTCCCAAAATTCTCTGATTCACAAAATTACCGAAGTATAAACTGAAGTTAATCTCCAAAACCTGATGGATCATACCTCAGTTTAGATTACTGTGTTAACTAAATTCAACAGTTTATTTATCATATCGACATAAAATGATATAGTAATTATTTGTCTTATGTTATTGAAAAAGAAAATATATATTAGTTCTAACGTTATGATTTTTGCAACGAATAAGGTCAAAAGACGACGTAGTGCTTCGTAGCGTAGTACTAGTAGTCTCTCCACTCACGCAGTTTCTCCTTTTTTTCTCAATGGCTAGCAGGCGATTCTGCTTATCCATTACTGGCTACTCCATTTCGTTCAAACTTACTATTCCAAGCCGTAATATCTTTTCCAATTGGTTTATTGTTTTTGCATATTGCCTAACATCTTACGACCTACTTCTGATGATTTAGAATATATAGGCAATATAGTTGCCGATAATGACGGAGAACCGTATGAACTTTCTTCAAACGAAAATAGTCAGTGAACTTTTGAAACAGGCCAATCAAAAATATGTATTTGTACACAACAATACATATATTATTTGTTTGGAATAATTTATTTAAATCGGCAATATTAATTTTTGAGCTAAAGGCCAGTATAAGGAAAATATTTTGGAAAAAGGACAACAACAGTCAGAGTGACTGGAGTGACAAGAGTACCTCCAGTAAGTGACCCACAACCTACGACTTGGTTTCTTCATATACAAAATACTATTGTGAGCCACAGTAGCCAATGGACCGCAGTCGGCTTGTGAGCTGCTGTTGCCTTTTACAACTTTCCTTATATCCTACCAACACAGTTCAAGTACGATAGTCTGCCGCTATTACAGTGAATGTGTGGTTATTGCTAGAAATTGTTATGTTTGTGTGTTGTTTATCCATTACATATGTATATACATATGTATATATTTATTATTTTTTGGTATAAAGTTCCTAAAACGACAATATTCATTTTTAAGATCAAGGTAAGAATGATAGATCAGAAGATTGTGCTGATTGATCAGAAATTCAGAGAGTGACATGGCTCTGACGTCACGCCAGATTTACCGGTGGAGAGAAATGAGAGGAAACACGTTGGTATAAATGTTAGAAAGAATACACACTAAAATTGTTAAACACGTTGGAAAGAATACACCTGATTGTGAGTATACATACATACACAGTTTTTGTAAACAAAATCTGTTGTGGCCTAGAAATTCTGTCAAAATTTTCAATAGAGGGTGACGGTACCACAATCTGCGCCGCCTTCTGTATTCGTTTCACCATGAGTTTAAGGAAAGTATTTGGGAAAAAGACAACAGCAGCCAAGAGCGCTAGAAATATCAATAATGAAATAGATTTTGTGTTAACCCACAACAAAAACCACACATTCACTGTATTACTAGCCTTGAGCTCAAAAATTGATTGTCGATTTAAACAAATTAGACCCAAATAAATGGTAGTTATACATACTTAGTCCTGTAATAAGTTCTGTTCCAAGTTCAGGCCGTTATAAAAATGAAACTATAATACATTGTTTAATAAAGTTAATTTTATTTAATAACACATATATTAAATAAGCGATGTACCAAATTTTTTTCGAAATGGTCCCTTTTGAAAGAAAACATTCGTTGAGCTCGGACACGTTGATTTTTACTCCCCCTTTAGATAGATGTATTTGTGGATTTTTTCTAAGTTATAAAGCTTAAACTAGTGACATTAGCTTGTGTTTTTGCTGATGCAGCAGCATTAATTTTATGTGTCATTCAAAAATTGAAATATAAATCTGTAAATTATATTGTAAACAAAACAAACTGTTGGTGGGTGATGTCTCCTGCCCGCTCTACTGATCTTAAAGAGGACAAGCAAAGGTTGTCCCTTGGCTAAGGTTATTAAGCTTAACGAATGCGTTACTATAGCGCCAGTGCTTTCGGCAGTGCGTGAGTTGGAAGAGAAAGTGCAGCACCAAACAGTTAAGCTGGAATCTCTCTTGATAGCTTGTCTAATTAACCAACGATAAAGATAAAATAATTCGAAGATAAGCTGGTAAAGACAATTTACAAAGAGGTTGCCGTGCTTACTGTTAAGTTTACTGAGTTTGCTGACCGCGTTGTGCCTTCACTTTGGAGGCGAATCCAAAACAACTAGAAAATATCATAAAAAAGCTGCAACAGTTCGAGGCGGTTGCTGATTCCTCATCTGACGCGGTCATCTTTGGAGTGCCGTTCGCTGAAGGAGAAAACTTAAAGAGCTATTTAATCAAGTTTGCCTATTAATCGACTTTTTGGTTCCACAAGTGCGTGACATTTTCCGGTTTGCGCGTTCTCCCACGAGAAATAGCGCTATTATTGTAGAGTTTTACTCCACTCATGATCAGAATCGGACACTGCGAGCATTCCGTGAGTATCGCAGACGAACAAATAGTGCAGTTTCTCTTAACGTAGCCGATTTGGATGGCAGATTCAGCATATTTGAGAGCTTATCTCTGGCCAACAGAAAAATAATGCAGGATGCGATCAAGCTCAAACGTGCTGGCAAGATAACATCTGCTTTCACTCTGCGAGGGTCAGTGCATCTTAGAACTAGCATAGATTCCACTGCTATACAAGTTTACACCCAAGATTGTCTGGAATGCTATCAGTGACATGTTGCATCGTAGCTCACTTCTATATATTTTCTACACATTTGTTTTGTTTTCTTGTTTGTTATGTTATTTGTAGAGATAGCCTGTTCTACCTAATTTAATATTTGTTGTTTTCCATTCTGCTGTTATTATATAGTAGCTTTCGTTTGCATTTTCTGCAATTATGTCTGTTAACAGTGGTATACGCATGGCTGCTGATAACAGTGAGGTTCATTTTAATGCGCGAAATCTCAACAAAGAAAAAATATACTATATACGACATATATTTGAGCCCTCTTCTTTTGATGTCATATGTGTGATTGAGACTTGGTTTTTAAATAATATGAATGACGTATTTGTTAAAATTGATAACTATAAGCTTTGCGAAACGACAGGCTAAATAAAAGGGGAGGGAGCGTAGCTATCTACTGCAAAAAACATACAAGTATAAGACTTATTTTAAAGTCAGACGGCTGTGGAATTGAATTTCTAATCGCTGTACTACATGATTGTCATACTAAAGTTTTAGTGTCTTGCGTGTATAATCCCCATAAAGCTTGTAGTCCTAATGTGTTTTTCGTTACTCTTTCTACATACGTTGTGGATTATGATAATATAATAGTTTGTGGGGACTCCAATGTTAACCTTTTTATGAAGGATTCATTCAGAGCTGGTTAGAGTGATCTTGTAGCTAGTACTGGTCTATCTGTCGTGAATATATCTGTCCCAATACGATGTGAAAGTAAAGGTTGTCCTAGTCTACTTGACTATTTTTTAGTTTCTGACCCATCAACAGTTTTAACATTTGATCTATTAACGTGCATATTAGACCATTACTTAATCTTTTGCTGCTTTGATATTCATTTCGACCGTCCAAACTCTTCTGCTACTTACTGCTACATATATAGATTATGATTCACTACATATCAGTGCATTGTTATTAGACCTTGGACGTGCTAATTGGTGTGAATGTTGGAGTTTTGTTAGTGTGAATGAGAAACTGGACTTCGTAAATGATAACTTGCTTAATTTATTTAATACCCATGTTCCTACTCGTTCAGGCTGTGTTAAGTCCACGTCTTGGCCTTGCTTTAATCGTAGTTATGTCGGTAATCAGATAACGTAATAAAGCATTTTCATTTCTTAAAATAAATCGAACTGAAAATAATTGGAACTTGTTCAAAGCTGCTAGAAATGCAGCGACATCTACCATAAGACAAGAAAACCGCAAATATTTTGCCTCCAAATTGAATCCCTCTCTTCCTCTTAATATCCTGTGGTACAACTTTAAAAAGTTGCGAGTCTACGGTAGTGATAATCCTGAATGACGCTCCCTACTTGTTTAGTTTGAGTTTACTATTGTTTCGGAGAGTGATGTTGCATAATCTGTATGTAGGATCAAAATCCGAGTTCTTTATTTATAAAACATCAATTCAACTTAAAAGCTATTGTATACAAGAAATGTGGTGTGCGCTTGGTGGCGGCTTACAATTGATTGACTTAAAAAATAACTCCGGTCTCGTCCGTTAGCTTTCAGCGTATGTCTTTGGGTATGTTGGGTTCGTTCGCATATTGTTTGCCTATAGGTCCTGTAGGTGTCGCATCTTTACTGTCAGCTGTCTTTTGCGAACTGAGGGATAGATGTCGTCCTACATTCGGCCATCCTGACGTATAAATATTCCCGAAGGTCTTCCCGTGGGCGCAACCTACGGTTCCTGAGAGTTCGATGTACTTCAGCTGCAGACACGGTGGTACCAAACTCATCTCGCAACGCTGCTTTCAAAAGATTCCAATTTTTAATACCGCCTTGGCTACGGACGAATAACTTAGCAGCGCCTACCAATAACTGCTTCCCGTATATAAACATTTGCTGCTCACTCCATTGGACGACCAATGCATTCTCCTCAAAATCTTCTAGCCATTTTTCAAAACTAGGCTGACTGGATCCGCTGAACTTCGTTAAGGATTCTTCAATGTCGCGAAGGGTGAATACTGAGCGCTCCACTACCGGCCTGGACACACTACGTTGGCTAGCCAAATCTTCAAAATCTTCGGCCTCACTATCGCTAACATTCAGGCCGAAATGTTCCAACAACCTATCCTGCAAAGTAGCCTTACGTCCGTTTGTCGCTAGCCCCAAACCCTCCAACTTTTCCTTTAACCCGTCCACCGTCGGCCCTAGAATTTGGTCACGGTCCATGTCTTACAATGTTTTAAATTTACGGTAAAATGTACATAAGCAATTAAATTTCAATTAAATGATGATAAATTTCGGCAAAAATGTTTTTATATTTAAACAGTAAATAGAAAATTCGATTTCGAATTGTATTAGGCTTTTTTACTTTTGAAGTAGCTAAACTTTAAGATAACGGGTTTATACCACTATAAAACGTTACTTGAATTTCATTTACTGTTATCCGCAAAATCGATAGCTTTATTTTATAAAATGAATTAACACTCAGCTGATTTTATTTTTATGTAACCTCGATTTAAACATTTCACGATTCTTAAGCTTATTCGCGCCTGCCACCAATATATGTAACTTATTCTATGTACATGTCATCTTAAGGGTACGACAAAAATTCTTAACATAACGAAACATCTACTTAGCTGTACTGTGATCCCTCGCTGCTGTCGTCCACCGCTGACGGCGCTGCCTGGCTCTGGCGCCGTTGCTGCTTGCTGCGCCAAATATTTGGCTTCCGATGACACGTCGCTTTGCATATGTATACACTCAACGTCGCTGCTGTAGTTTATCGTTGACGGCGCTACCTGGCTCTGGCGCCGTTGCTGCTACCGCACCAATATGTGCTTTTAGAGAGCACACCGCTGCTGCAGTTAACCGCTTACGCCACTGCCTTGCTCTGCCGCCGTTACCACTTGCTGCACCAAATTGTGTATGCGCCCGCAGCTTTAGGTACCGCTTAGCGTCGCTGCTTATCGCGCAATTGTGTGTGCGCTTGTAAATTCGACGCTTAGCGAACGGGATCGGCTTTGCAGTCGCTGGTTTTGCAAGGAACGGGAAATGTGGCGTGGTTAGCTCGATTTACCGCTTTAAGACTACCGTTGCCTGTACCCACCAGCGGGTTAGTCGAATATGCCGTTAAGACGGTTTCGATTTATGCAGGCACTTTTTTAGAAACTTCTATTAAATTACGCCTTGCAATGTTCAACGTTCCGTCGCCGTGATGCGATTTGGAGATCGACACAACACTTTTACCGGCTCCTCCGCTTTATTAAATGTTTTTAATTTTTGCACTCAGGCATTTATACGTACGCGCACACGTACATTATTCGATTTAAGAAAACTAACAAACGCACTGTCACTATGTGGAATATCGGTTCCACTTCTGGCACCAATTTGTAGGATCAAAATCCGAGTTCTTTATTTATAAAACATCAATTCAACTTAAAAGCTATTGTATACAAGAAATGTGGTGTGCGCTTGGTGGCGGCTTACAATTGATTGACTTAAAAAATAACTCCGGTCTCGTCCGTTAGCTTTCAGCGTACATATGTCTTTGGGTATGTTGGGTTCGTTCGCATATTGTTTGCCTATAGGTCCTGTAGGTGTCGCATCTTTACTGTCAGCTGTCTTTTGCGAACTGAGGGATAGATGTCGTCCTACATGTTTCTGGAATGAAATCGAACGCTTCTGGTGAGGATGGTATTCCCCTTAAATTCATAAATATTGTTCTGTCATATCTGTGTATTAGGTGCTGTCACTCACTTAATAAACAATTGTTTTATTACATCTTGCTTGCCAGACCTCTGGAAGGTTGCTTCAGTGGGACCTGTTGCCAAAAACAAGTTGGTCAGCTTGCCTGCTTTGTCTAAGGGGTTTGAAATTCTAATAGCGGAACAAATAAATGTTTAGGTTGAAAGTAATAATTTACTATGTCCTTTTCAGTCCGGCTTCTGAACGGGGTAACCATCTGCAATGATGAAAATTTTTGACGACACACGAGTACCCTTTGACAAAGGCTATTTAACGCTGTTGTGTATACTTGACTTCTCGAAAGCATTAGACTTAGTTGATCATCAACTGCTTTGTTCTAAGCTCCGATGTTAATTTGGATTTAGTGAATGTTCAATAGCACTTTTGAAAAGTTATCTGAGTGTCAGGTGTCAACTTGTTAAAACGGCTGCTCAGAAATCGTAACTAAAAGGTTTTATTTCCAGGGTCCCTCAAGAGTCAATTCTTAGAATTTTGCTCTTCAGTTTTCTTGTAAATGATATATTTCTTGCGCGTGTGCGCTCTTCTTTTGGTGGGCCCCGGGTTCAAAATTATAAATTATTGTAAATTATAGAAAACTTTTCTTTTTTAATAGCGGTCATCCCAGTCAATGACAGCCCTCCGAGTCTATTTCTGCTATGAGATAACCTCTCACGAAAAAAACCTTCGCCGTTCGGAGTCGGCGTAAAACTGTAGGTCTCTCAATTTTTGTTACAACATCAAGAGGCATACCACAAATTGTAGGGGAAATTCGGTCAAAATCGCATAAGCGGCTTTAGCGTCAATTAAGTAGTATTAAGTATTTGTAGTAGTATTAAGTATTTGTTTCATCCCTGTGTATTGGTAACTGTTATATTAAATATGTTTACAAAATTAAAAATTTAGGTTTTGTAATTAATTCAAGTGTGACGTTGACCATATTAATTCAGTTATAGGTAAAGTCTATTCCACGTTCCGTAATTTACGCTAGTCTGCGTTATCAAATCCTGTTGATATTAGGCGGAAACTCGCAACACAATTGATAGTACCATTTATCACATACTCTGAACTAGTCTATAGCAAGCTGGACTCATATTCTGATCATAAAATTATCGTGGCTTTTAACCATGTGACGCGTTTGTGTATGATGGACTACGTACCATATTTCTGCCCTGGAGAACACGTCCTTTAGGCTTTGAAATCACTGAATACATTAAAGCCAGAAGCTGCATATTCCTATTGCGCCTTATTTCACGTCAATATCTCCTTGAAAATATAATGTCTCCCAAGTCTGTTCATTCTCACGATTTAATTGTACCTCATTTTAATTTCATAAAATCCAATATGCTGTTTCATCAATACCATACGTATATGGAATGCTGTACCAGCTAGTAGTAAAACAAGTACTGACCATATCACTTAAATAGTACAGTTTCAACCAAATGTAATAAAGTTTTTCTGCTGTAAGTTTTGTATTGATGTATTAATGTATAAGTATATCTTGTAATCCCAAAGCAATATTAATATTTAATTTGTTGTACTATAAAAGATTTTAATCTTAATGTACTAATAATTGTAATGTTCCAATAAATGAAATAAAAATGAAATAAAAAAGCTCTCGCTGCTCGAACCAAAGACTTTTTGAGACTCCCAAATTTCTGTAGGGTATTGGAAGTTTTTGCCGTTTTGCTTATTAACAACTTCTTCGGCCACTTATATTCTGTAATCAACTGTAGACATCGATGTTTGTAAATATAAGAAGAAGAAGAGATAGACTCATACTCAAGTATACTAAAATGATCAGGGCCACGAGCTGATTCGATTTAGGCGTGTCCGTCGGTTTGTCTGCCTGTCTGTTCGAACGCAAACTAGTCCTTCGGTTTTAGAGATATCTAAATGAAACTTGATAGGCAGATATATTTCTATATTAATCATTTATCGGAACCGACCAGATCGGACATTATGTAGCTACTATACATCTGATTGTTCAGATATGAGGTTTTCCATTACAACTCCTACACCAAAGCAGCTAAGTACGTCGGCAATCCTTTCTCGTATTATTAATGAAAAGTGTGTAATTAAAATTATTAAGATCGGATTACTATAACTTATAGTTTCGATCAACTGATTACTCAGGTAATAATTAAATGAATATGCACAACGAAAATCATCAAGATCGGACCACTATAACCTATACAACTGATTATTTAGATATGACACGCCTTTCACTTATAATTAACAAATTATACAATGAAAATCACCAGGATCAAGTTTCTGCAAGTTATAGCACCCATACAACTGATTGTTAGATAAGAGGTTTTTTTTAAAACTTCTATATTTAGACAGTAAAAACCGAAAAATTGTGTGGGTCATTCACTTATCATATCTTACCAGGTCTACTGAGAAAATTATCAAAAATAGGTTCTGGTTGGAGACATTCCCTCGAATGCGATTGAGCCAATTTGCGCTCAATTCATTGCTAGAAAATTTCCCTGCTACGAAACATCAAACTGCCATTGATTGGTTATTGATGATTTTCTCTGCAGACAGTAAAAGGGCAAAAACATATGAAACCTCCTACTGTGACGCATCAGGGGATATTATGTTAGTTTTAAAGCTTAACATTTTTCCATATGTATCTTACTCTCTTAATTTTCTAGAAAATAAAATTTATTTTATCACAGTTACTTTACTTTATTTTAGTGTGTTTCATTTTGTATGAGAAAAATAAATTACTTAATTGGCGCTATAACCGCTTAAGCGATTTTGACCGAACTTCTCCTACAAATTGTGGTGTGCGCCTTGTGTTGTAACATAAATTGAGGGGCCTACAGTAGTATAGAGGAAATAGGCACACTCTAAAAGTACATTGTTTAAATTTACGCCAAGTAACCATCTATAATAGGTGCAATTCTGCACACAGAGTGTATGCGTTCAAAAGTAAACTTTATATGTGTACGAATTTGTAATCGTGATGTTTAATCTTCAACGTTAGGTCCGTAGACGTACTCAACAGTAACAAAATATCCAGTAACTTTCCAGTAACCGAATTCCTGCTCTTGTGAGAGAAATATGCAAGAAAGTACGAGGTAGCAAAACCAGTTAGAAGTTGTAAGTTTTTGTTGCAGCTAGCTGATTTTTGTTTGGCGGGCAAGTAAAAAATTCCAGACATAAATGCAAAAATAACTCCATTAGTACTTTGTTTTAATGATATTCGCATGGTTACCTTATCAACACGAATATATTAACGATTTTACTATTCAGCATTCATTTTTAAACGTTATTCGCTATTACCGGATCAGCTGTTGTCGTTAGCTAGTCGATTATCGAAAACAAAACGACAACAAATTGTATGGTGTTAACTCATACGAGAAAGAAAAAATCTTGAATTTATTAACATAAGCATGACTTACCACGACGTGAGGAGGAAGGATGATCATACAGCAGTGGATTGATATTAGTTCCAGTAGCCGCCGCTAGATGAACAATGGACAATATCCATGAGCGTAAGACGTAGAGTACATCGTGTTAATGTTTTGTTTAAAAAACATAAGTTCCCCATGAGCCATGTGGAGGTTCACTGTTCCCATTTAGTCTATCGGCCGTGCTCATATTTTAATCATGGAGACTTATGACAACCCCCATGGCTACCGCAAATAGTAAAAGCAAACGCGTATCTAAGATTCAAATACAAATATAGTTTATTTTTAATTTATAGATAAATGATCCTAATTAAAAATCTCAAAAAGAAAAGATTGGTTAAATGAGCAACTTCGCCATGGCCGAAGTCCCACTTCCGCTCCTCCACATACCATCAAACCACGTCGATAGATGGCCCAGTGCACGCCACACACCTCACCACATATTACACATCTATCCTTTGTACACGCACACATATACTTTTACATATAATAACAATAATCTTTCGTTTGTGAGCCGATTCGGACGCATTCTATAACCTCACTCTTTTTATACCCGAGCACACCGGTGGTGGCGAGTATTATAAATTTGTTCACCTCACGATTGTTTTGTAACAGCATAAAATAACCGAGATATATATAGACATATATACCTATACCAAAATTCTTGGAAGTAATAGCGTCCATCCATCAGTCGGATAACTCGAGTAAATATTGAGCTATCTCAACGAAGTTTGACATACACATTGCCCTGGACTCAAGTTACTTTGGTATTGCAAATGGCTAAAATCGGACAATAACCACGCCCACATAACGGTATTTGGTGAAAATCAAAAGACCGCAATATTTCAGTAACTAGTGCAGTTAATTGGTTCAAATTTAAAATCGAACAAAAACCACACCCACTTCTCATGTAACGGTAATTTTCAAAAATGAACAAAGCGACGTCATCATTTAAGACAATTCGCTCAAATTTAACATGAAGGATGGACCTTCACTAACAAATACACCCAAATCAAAAAAATTGTAAACTGGGCGTGGCACCGTTTGGAGAAAGTAAGTATATTTCCGAAACCATTCTTCCAAAGTATTCCAAATATGGTAGGCACATCACATTTGATGTAAGTAAGCAAAATCCAAAAATTGTACAAATCGGGCCAAACCGATGGCCACCTCTCATATAACGGTAATTTTTAAAACCCAAAAAAATACGCGTTTTTTAAGTAACTTTTAAAGAAAATTTGATTAAATGAAGAACGAAGTTCCACAAGTAAATACGCGGAATAAAAAAATGGTATTAGGCGTGGTACCACCCACTTTCTAATAAACAGGTATATCTCAAAAACCATGCCACCAAACTCCACCAAATTCGGTGCACACATTGCAGTTCAAGTCAATAAGCAAAATTTCGAAAATTGTAAAAATCGTACAAAAACCATGCTCACCTCTCATATAACGGCAAAAAACTCCGATGTTTATTAACTATACAAGGTTTTAGAATGAAATACATGGAATCATAAGTGTTGGGAATGGCCATGGTATCGCCCACCTTAAAGCAAATTTATACATACATATGTCCGAAATTTATTTGTCAAATTCTACCAACTTAGGCACACAATTTCGAAAATTATAGAAATCAGACTAAATTCACACTCATATGACCGTAATTTACAACAAATCAAAATATTCAATATTTTACTAAATCATGTCGCGATTGGTTTAAAATTTGGTAATTTTTCCCCCACAAATAATGTATAGCCTCATATATACAAATAATTTGGTTTTTTCATTGTATAGGGCGTGGAACCGCTCATTTTTCCAAAGTGATATACAGTTTGATGTATAAGATATATGCATGTACATACCCAAATATCATTCATCTCCACCGAATGCGAATATATGAATTATATGAAAAGATCCAAATTTTCTCTTCCATGGGGGCGTGTCACCGCCCACTTTTCCAAATTTATATATACCTTACCTTTGGCCCGCAGACCACATGCACCTACTGTAAAAATTTCATAAAGGTCGGTTGAGTAATTTGGATTAACTTTGAAATAAAAACCTGAACCGGGAATTCAAGGTTCGGTTGAATCCCAATTTAGACTCCTCTATACTTTTCCCACCCGAGCGCAGTGGTGCACAGGGTTTTAAAACTTTATTCTCTTTACGGTTTTTTGTAACAGCATAAAGCAAGCTAGAAATATACAGACATAGGCACGCTTTCCACTCAGTAAGAAACCTTTTGAAAATTATATACATAAGTCATAAAGACATAGGACATAAACTACGGCCACACTTTGCATTTGTAGTAATAAAGCAGAGTTTCGAAAATTAGAGAAGTCGAAGTGTAGAAGACGAAAACCACGCAACCTCTCATTTTGAAAAATTGAAATACGCGATAACTGTACGTAAACATTTATATTATGTAAAGGCATGTGAATTCGTTTTAGCTTTTATTTAAATAAAAAAAAATAAGCCTTTAGTTTTTCAAAATAAAGGTTATTACATTCACTGGTTTTATTGCACCGGGTATTTAATGTTCGGTTGCACCTGAACTTAGATCTTCCTTAATTTTGCTAAATCTCATTTTTAATTCGTTGTTTTTTATTTTGGAAAAATTGCACAAAAGTGGTAAACGCCTAATCAGCCAATAAATACCATGAAACACAACACGATTCATAAATGTAGACCTACTCCACTGTGCATAGGGTAATGAGCGAATTTTGAAACAATGTCATGTTTTTGATTGTAAGCTTTATTAATTCATTGAAAATTAATAAATAAAAACAATTTAATTGTAAACTATTTCAAAAACTATCTGCAGGTGATTCCCCGGTTATTCTTTGGTTATAACCCAGATGAGAGCCCAAAATTCCGTTGCAATGAAGCATTTCAGTATATAAAATAAATTATAAATATTTGTTGCGGGAATCAACCTAGTATTATGCTTCACTTTGATCAAATATTAAAAATGCGCTCAAATATACATATATTCGGGAGCACACATGCATTTGTGTTTTTTTTTTCTATTCCTCTTTGTGCTTTTCGCGTATTTTGGCAGTTAGTTTGACATAGGTGCCACTCTTTATCACTTTGAATAAATACAAAACGACAGCTTATAAGTGCCGTTAAGAATATTAGTGAATCGCACTACAGAATTCACAGTTTCCTTCTCCAAAGTGTTAAATGAAGGCACCCCGGCAGAAGATTCATTAAAACTTCACTGTAATGCAAATCTGTGCCCATTTTTCAGCTAAGTTGAACTTCGCAGTGAATATAAAAAAGTTGTTTAACGATTGGAATTTAAATTGGAAACTTCAAGATATTTTTATAATGTATATATGTATGTGTTTATATGCACATATGTAATAAAACGCTTTAGTTTTGTCTTTCCCATTAAAAGCGATTGCAATTCAAAAATTAGTCGGCTTAATTATTAGAAAAAAAGCATACCAAAAATTTCAAAGTTTATGAAATCTGTTTCGGATATAAAATATAGAAAGTAAAGTAAAAACTTCTAGCTTTTTGTATGGTTGCCAAAACGTTGGGGTCATCAACAGTTGTAACAATTATTTTTTCGATAAATTCATAAGCACGGCTTTCTTAGAAACGTTGTGTTGTTACAAAAAAAAAAAAAAAAAAAAAAAAAAAAAAAAAAAAAAAAACACGGTTAGTATATAATACTTATCCATACATACTTGTGCAACCATTTAATCAATAGGAGCATTCGATTCGCTACTTCTCTGCTTGCGATGTCTGAGCTCTGCTCGCATTCGAACAAATTTGTTTATACAAGCTAGCTAGATTCGCTGATCGCCAGTTCGGTTACATCTCATTCAACTGATTAAACGCTATTACACGGTGTTACAGTGATTCTGAAGAGATTATTGGTCTTGTTGAGTACAACACAAAAATGGGTTGAAATTTTTTTAACACCCTCAAATTTTTGATTTATGGTCCAAAAACCGTTTTTTAATGTTTTTGGTCATTCAAAAATTTCTAACTTCGTCATATTTTAACCGATTTAGATTTTCAAACGGATTTTAAAAGCGAAATGTCAGTGCTCTCCTAACATATACTTTATTTAGCACATTCAACACAAGTAGAATTACATTTTTGTGCCTGAATCTGAAAATTTTTCCATTTTTTGTTGTTGCAATTTTAATGCAATTTTGTATTGATAAACTGCAAATATAAAAAAGCTTTGTTAACATATACTTAAAGAACATTAGATTACCTTTAAAATGAGCTATCAATCATCAAAATCCAACATAAATTGTAGAAAACGAAAAAAAATTATAGAAGTTACGGGTTTTTTTCCAAAAACAGAATTTTCGTTATTTTTGTCCATTTTAACTATTACATCACATTTAGTGTTGCAACCATTTTATTTGATCGCATGTTGCCATATATAGTTAGAATAAATTATTATTGTATTATTCTCATTAATGCCTGGATCAAAATGTGAATGTAAAGTTGTAAACAAAGTAAACAAGTTCACAGCTAAACGTGTATTTACATACTAATCCACTTACTTGGTTGCAGACCATCTGAAATTGCATTTTAAATTTATTCATATGTACGTAAGAAAAATGCAAAGATGCAAATTTATGAGTCAGTTATATGGAAAAGCGAAGTCCTTACTAAAATCTTTTCGTTTTCCGAAAAATAACCATATGACAACCATATGATTTTGATATTTAATATTGAATTCATTTTCCAGCAATATTTTTGCTACAATCAGCGAAAGATAAACATATTCTGATGAAAATATCCTTGAAGTACTATCGACATTTTATTGAAGTGTTTTTTTTTATAATAATCAATGACAATTTTTAATTTTCACGCCATTTTTCGAAGTGAGAAATATTTTGATTTCACAATTACTTTCTGAAAAATCGAGCTTTGAAAATCGACTAACTGGCGCAAACAGACAAAATCCAACATTTTAAAGAAATTTTTCCATTAAATTGGTTTTTTATTTGATTCAATTCTCTATTATATTACAATTTCAATTTTCGTTAAAAATGTTTACTTGATCATCTAGTACTTTTGTAAGAGAGGTCGTTAGTTTCACGTTGGAGGGACCAACAGTAATTACCCAGCATTCTGATTTGGCTCTTTCCTTCGAAATGCTTTTCGATCGTTGATATTTCTTGATGAAATCTTTCACCCTGTTCGTCGCTGAGTTCACCAAGATTTTCTGGGAGAAATTCCAGATGAGAATGCAAAAAGTAAACTTTAATAGACATGTTGCATCCCATTTCTCCATAAGCCTCCAGAAATGAATGTACTACCTCGACGTAATTAGCACTCGTTTTGTTCCCTAAAAAGTTCTACTGCGATTTACTTTAATGTCTTAATATATTACTTTTAATTTTTCGCTTTCACATGAAATTTTAAATGAAGTCATGTAAACATTGAAAACTTTATGTAAACATTTTCATGTAGACACCTTGAATGAGACTAGTACAATAATGATGCATTTTAACTGTATGCGAAATGCATATGAACAAATAATGCTTGCTACACGTAATGTGATGTGATATACATACATATGTAGTTAAAATGCACAAAAAGAACGAAAAATTGGTTTTTGGGGAAAAAATCATATCTTCCATAATTCTTGGTCGATTTTCATAAGTGAACGCTTGTTTTGATGGTAGTGAAATGTACTTTAAGACTATCGCAACGAAAATATTTTATGTTTTCAAATTATTGAAGCAGAATTGCGTTGAATGTGCAAAAATGCAGAAAAAATTAAAAAGTTTCAGATATAGGCGAAAAAATTTAACTTTTCGCTTGTTGGACGGAAAATCATGTATACGTTCGAAAAGCATGACATTTGACTTCCAAAATCCGTTTAAAAAATCGGTTAAGAAATGACCGAGTTAGAAATTTTCAAATGACCTAAAGTGTGAGTGCATTACGCGAATATAATGTTTTACAATTATCCCCATAGAAAGGTAAAAAAACTACGAAGATTACACTGTGGTATGTTGAAATTAATCCTCTCCAAAATAAAGAAGCTGTCAACGTCACAACAGAAAAACTTATGTGCGAAATCAAATTTACAAAAAAACATTTAACAAAAAAACTTCTACTACAAAATTTGGAAAAACTTTACTATATGTGCATCCTGTTACAGGCCTTCAAACGCCGGACAAGCAACCAGGAGGCATCCGACTGCGTTTTTTCTAAAAAGCGTTTGAGGAAAATTTGTGCAGTTGGAGCCTGAAAAGATAGAAAGACAAATTCGGCCGAAAATTTAAACGAAGTTATAAAAACAACCTCAAAACACGTCTCCTCATGTCGGCAATTAAAAGAGCTCTCTGCACTTCTGGAGAGGGCTGCTCCTTTTTCTTTGCGGGTGGCGCACCTTCTTCCATCAATTTGATCCAGAACTGTTAAATAAATCTTTAATAGTTAATAAAAAAAAATTATAGGAAAATGTATAAAACATACCTTTCACAACAAAATAATAATAAAATACTTTCGCATACCACCTTTTCGAAACCGCTGTTAAATCTTGAATATTGTGCAAAACAATGTCATGTTCTCTTGTTTGGTTGTTTTCATTTATTTCATGATCTTGTGAACTGTGATAAGCAACGCTAAAATGATTTAAAAGTTCGCACTTATTGTATTTGTTGTTGAAGGCATGACATTTGCGAAACTCGTGAACGCGTGAATTTACAATTAAGGCTTTGCCGCATGCTTTATATGAGCATTTTCTGTGCTGAAGCTTTCGAAAGCTGATTTAAAAATAGATAGTGTTTGTCGATTTTGTTCTCTGATACGATCCCATCAGTTCGTTGGCGTGATGATGTGATATACATACATATGTAGTTAAAATGCACAAAAAGAACGAAAAATTGGTTTTTGGGGAAAAAATCATATCTTCCATAATTCTTGGTCGATTTTGATAAGTGAACGCTTGTTTTGATGGTAGTGAAATGTACTTTAAGACTATCGCAACGAAAATATTTTATGTTTTCAAATTATTGAAGCAGAATTGCGTTGAATGTGCAAAAATGCAGAAAAAATTAAAAAGTTTCAGATATAGGCGAAAAAATTTAACTTTTCGCTTGTTGGACGGAAAATCATGTATACGTTCGAAAAGCATGACATTTGACTTCCAAAATCCGTTTAAAAAATCGGTTAAGAAATGACCGAGTTAGAAATTTTCAAATGACCTAAAGTGTGAGTGCATTACGCGAATATAATGTTTTACAATTATCCCCATAGAAAGGTAAAAAAACTACGAAGATTACACTGTGGTATGTTGAAATTAATCCTCTCCAAAATAAAGAAGCTGTCAACGTCACAACAGAAAAACTTATGTGCGAAATCAAATTTACAAAAAAACATTTAACAAAAAAACTTCTACTACAAAATTTGGAAAAACTTTACTATATGTGCATCCTGTTACAGGCCTTCAAACGCCGGACAAGCAACCAGGAGGCATCCGACTGCGTTTTTTCTAAAAAGCGTTTGAGGAAAATTTGTGCAGTTGGAGCCTGAAAAGATAGAAAGACAAATTCGGCCGAAAATTTAAACGAAGTTATAAAAACAACCTCAAAACACGTCTCCTCATGTCGGCAATTAAAAGAGCTCTCTGCACTTCTGGAGAGGGCTGCTCCTTTTTCTTTGCGGGTGGCGCACCTTCTTCCATCAATTTGATCCAGAACTGTTAAATAAATCTTTAATAGTTAATAAAAAAAAATTATAGGAAAATGTATAAAACATACCTTTCACAACAAAATAATAATAAAATACTTTCGCATACCACCTTTTCGGATCCGCTGTTAAATCTTGAATATTGTGCAAAACAATGTCATGTTCTCTTGTTTGGTTGTTTTCATTTATTTCATGATCTTGTGAACTGTGATAAGCAACGCTAAAATGATTTAAAAGTTCGCACTTATTGTATTTGTTGTTGAAGGCATGACATTTGCGAAACTCGTGAACGCGTGAATTTACAATTAAGGCTTTGCCGCATGCTTTATATGAGCATTTTCTGTGCTGAAGCTTTCGAAAGCTGATTTAAAAATAGATAGTGTTTGTCGATTTTGTTCTCTGATACGATCCCATCAGTTCGTTGGCGGTTAGCTTCAATCTTTCACACAATACGCTCGATATAACCTTGTATGAAATGTTAAGAATGCTGATCCCACGATTACAGGATCAGCCTTCTTGTGGATTGGGCAGAGCATAGTTAAATTCCAATCGGAGGGGATGCATTTGTCCGGTCATATTCTGGATTTGAGCTGGTGCATGCACCTTACCAGGTATTCGCCACCATACCTGAATAGCTCAGCTGGTAAAGCATCAGCTCTAGCCCGTTGTCGCGTTATTGCTATTCGAACTTCATCGAAACAATTTGGGGGTCGGGATCTTCATTTTATCCGGCGAGGCTTTTCCTATCTTCATTTAGCAAATTGGAGAAGTATTCCCTTCACAATTTGAGTGTGCCTTGGACATCAGTCACCAGGTCACCCTTATTCATATAAATAAAATGGATATTTCCAGAATTGTCTACCATTTTCAGATATAGCCAGATAATATAGAAGTAGCTTCTTATGTGTATACTGTCAAAAACCGCATCACTCAATATTACACATTAGCTCCCATAACTCAAATCCAAACTCAAATTCATAAAATCGGTAGTTCACACGACAACAGCTAGGGTAACGGAAGACTTCTGAACCCGACGAAATCCTTAGTACTTTAAACTCTGTAAGGCGGCAAGAAAGAGAATTGATACAGGCTCACCATACAAGTAGTAAATAACAAATATTACTACCAACCGCGGTGGTTCTAATTTTTCACTTTGGGGACATAAGGTGAGGGAAAGTGGTTTAGAAAACCCTTTATCTCTTCAAGAGTGAAAAATTTGTTGAAGCTCCTAACAAATAAGGATCACTAAGAAATTTGCGGTATCGGTGGAAGGACCGTACAAAATTCAAAAATAGCCCAATAACTCACAATTGACCTAATTTCTACCAGGATTCACACATATCAATGTTGATTGGGCACAATTCGCTAGATCTAGCCGATCCCTCATGTTTTACGCCCGGTAAATTACTGATATGCAGTGATGGACAGACACCGAAGGTATGTCTGTCAGGCTGTAAAAATGTGTCCGAAAATTTGTTGTCACAAAATCCCAGTTTTGGATGGATTTTCACTGGCCCAGTTCAAGCTCACGTCTCAGAATTCTCGACTCGAGTCGAACCAAAAACCGACGACTAATTACGCGACCTGCTCAAAAGATTTTGGTAGCAAGAAGACGTTGTGGACCATGCTCAACCCTCGGAAGAAGACCATATCAATTTGAAAAGCAGATGACCGCTACGAATTGAGAGTACCTTTTAAAAAAGACTTTTCGGGATCTCGGGCTCTTGATCATTCCCGATTTTGAACCATACCCAATTTTTTAAGCATTGAACGGACGGAATGTATGTGTTCTCGATGACCGAAACTAGCAAATTTAACGCATACTTATTATGCCCTATGAAATGAAAAACGCTAAAATTTTACTTGAAATTATCAAACGTATGGTTTATTTTGCTATGTTCTCGCTCCAGTTGCTGGTCAACGAATCAATTTGGGTTAGCGAAGAGCAAAGAACAAGCGTCATAACTGTGAATTCAAATATAAACTTAAAACTATAAATGGGTATGTATGTATGTACATTAGGGGTGTCCTTATTTTCAAACATCGGTTTTCTATATATTACCGGCCATAAATCGGTTCCTTTATGTATTTAGATAAAACGGTAAAAGTTTGGGGTCAATGCGATAACATTTAGTGGACCCGGAAGCCAGCTGAAAAATTCAATAGTTCAGTATGGGAAAATATCAATGTTCATACATTCGCCTTATATTAGACGCAGTCTTTATAGTATATTTAACAAAACATATATGTATACAAAAATAATTATTCCATTTTTGTATTCTTATTTGGTAATAACATTTAAAATAATTGTGATAATTTTGCGTATTTAAAAAAAAAGGCATGCAACACAAGCTTGATATTTTGCAAATTTACCGAAATTTGTTTCTACATTTTGAGCGCGCTGTTTGTAGGCAAACAAATTTCCTGAGAAAAAGTGAACTGTGTGGCGACAATAAGTCGTTCAGAAAATAAAATAGTAACTGCTCATAACGGGACATTTCTGCTGTGAAATATTTCCAAAAGCATGCAAGAGGTTCTTGTGCATATTGTGATTTTAATAAGTAAATATAATTGTAAGCGTTCACAAGCAAGAAATAACAATTATTTTGAAGAATAATTATTTGGTTTAATAAATACTTTAAAATTGTTTGAATTTCGGTGGGCGGTTGTGTTTAAAGTGTAAAAAGTGAAGTATATAAAATAAACTAATATGTCTAGTTTAGCAACACGAATATCAGTTGCCAATTTAAGAAAAGTTAGTTTGATTGGATACATAATGCATCAAATTACAGGTGCAAAACTTCCATCTAATCGGCAGGTTTTAGAAGTTTTGTTTTACAATATGAGATTTGTAGATCTTTCAGCAAAGGAAAGCGCAAAACTTGCTATCAAAGCAGCACAAATATTTTGGCAACAAGCACGAATACCGATAAGAAAAGAAGATAAATGTATTGAGAAGTTATTGAAACTGTACGAAAGTTGGAAAAAAATCCTGAAAACAGTTCCAGAAAAGAGATCCAATTCACAGGAAGAAGTCGTTGATATGTTTGTTGGAAGTTTGGATGATTTATTTGAGAGATCCAATTCACAGGAAGAAGTCGTTGATATGTTTGTTGGAAGTTTGGATGATTTATTTGACCGCTAATGCGCTTGATAAAATGAAGTTAGTAGAAGATAAGAAATTTCTTGAAATGCAACGTCAAAAAGGACGGCCAGGTTGCATGATGGGTGTTGATAAGGTTTTGTACGATCGTGAAGTGCGTGCACAAGAAAGACAGGAGAAAGCAGCATTACGAAAAAGGCGGTATGAAGAACAAAATTCTGAATGTTCTAATATAATCGAGGAAAGCAATGAAAATGATATAGTACTTGTGGAAGCTGGAAATGAAAATGTAGTAATTCCGTTGGAAAAAAATTGTTTGCAAACTGAGTGTAAAAAGCGACGAGGCACTAAAAGTATCATAACACCACGATTGTTAGCAGCATTAGACAATGCCAAAGTGTCAGATGGTATGGCCGTACATATTTTAGTAGCCGCTGCTGAAGCATTGGGTCATTGTGTGGAAGAACTTGTTATTAATCGATCAACAATTCATCGTATGCGTCAACAAAATCGGTCTGCAGAATTCAAAGATATTTCTACTGAATTTAAAGAAAAGGTGAGTTCCCTATAGTTGACAATGCACTTTTATTAATGTTAATTTATTCAAACACTTAACAAGGCCAATGCAAATGGAGCACTAGTTGTTCATTTTGATGGGAAGTTCATGACAGATATAAAAGGTCGTAGTAAAGTGGAAAGAATTGCTGTTTTAATTAGCTACGATGGAACATCGAAATTTCTTGGAGCACCAAAGATACAGTCGTCGACTGGTGCAAATATTGCTGAAACTGTTTATCAGAGATTAGTCGATTGGAACATTGTTGAACTTGTTAAAGGCATATCTTATGATACAACTGCTGTCAATACTGGTGTTAAAAATGGAGCCGCAGTCCTTTTGGAAAAAAAACTGCAACGCAATCTCATGCACCTACCATGCCGTCATCATATGTACGAAATTATTTTGCGCAACGTTTTTGAATCAAAGATGATGTCAAACTCAGCTCCAGAAATACTCTTGTTTGAACGATTTGTGAAGGCCTGGCCAAACCTTAAGAAAACCTTGTTTAAAACTAGTGTTGATGATAAATTTGTGGCATCAAACATAAGCCAAGTGGAACGGGACGCTCTTGTAAGCTTCTTGCAGGACCAATTGAAAAAATCGCATAGCCGCGATGACTACAAAGAAATGCTACAACTTGCTCTAACTTTCCTTGGTGCAGATTGCTTTAATTTATGTGCTCCAGGTGCAACCAGCAACGCACGGTGGATGGCAAAAGCAATCTATTGTCTCAAAGTATATTTATTACGTGATCAGTTTAAACTTACAACCAGGAAATTGAGTGGCATCCGCGATATTTGTATTTTCATTGTTAAAATGTACATCAAAAGTTGGTTCGGAAGTACAAATGCGAATTCAGCACCTAATCAAGATCTTTTCTTTATTAAAGACGCTCTAAATTATACAGATACAGATTCAACAATTTCAGAAGCTATTATTAAAAAAATGTCTAACCACTTATGGTACATCGCCGAAGAAACAGTAGCGTTATCATTTTTTGACTTATCAGTTACCCACGCAGAAAAACGTAAAATGATAAAACAATTAAAAGGCAAGGAACCAGTTGTTCATTTAAAAAATAGCCGAAGCCACTCAAAATTGACAGATTTTCGAACTTACGAACTTAGCGATTTTGTTTCAGAAAAGACAAATTTTTTTTCAATAATTTTGGGTTATCTTCAGCCTTTTTGGGCGTGGATCCATCCCAATGGGAAAATAATTCAGATTTCGAAAATAATTAGACTTTTTGCCGCAACTTACAAGTTGTTAATGATCCCGCTGAAAGAGGAATAACATTTTTGCAAGACTACAACAAAATTTTAACGAATGATAAATAGGAAAAGCAGTTGGTACTCCAAATTGTTGAATCGTGTCGCAAAAAATACAAATCATACAAAAAAATTGATTTAATGTAAAATATAAATTTAAATATGTAATATGTATGAAAAAAAATAAAAATGTACAATATTTGCCCATACTGACCTATTAAATTTTTCAGGTGGCTTCCGGGCCCACTAAATGTTATCGTATTGACCCCAAATTTTAACTGTTTACTTTAAATACATAAAGGAACCAAATTCTGGCCGGGAAACTGTAATATAAACATTTTGAAATTGCCCCTTACAAATAAGGACACCCCTAATGTACATATACATATAACTTCAATTTATACATAAACGAATAAGCAAACAAAACAAATAGAATCAGTAGGAATAACAGACAGAAATTTGTCAGTCACCGTAGATCATAGGGCGTTCTGCAACATTCCCACCCCCTTGAATCACTTCGATTCACTAACATCGAGATCCAGAACGGCCAGCTTGGACACCGCACGGCGCTTAACTCCAGACGTTGTTCGCACGTCTACTTGTCGAATCTCACCGTCTCGACCGGGGTACAACTCGACTATTTCTCCGCGACTCCATTCTCTTCGTAACATGATCGCAGACGAATACCAAATCGCCTTTCCTCAACGGCTTCGTCCTGTGGCACCATTTTACGCGGCGTGTTAATGTTGGCAGGTACTCAGATATCCAACGTTTCCAGAAATGGTCCCTGAGCTGGCGAGCATTGCGCCACTGTTGACGTATGCCACATGTGTTGGCTACGTCTTCGTTCATACCGGGCGTATTCGCCGTATTGGCTGATCCCAACAAGAAATCGTTTGGCGTCAACGGTTGTTGTTGGCATACGGTGATCGGCACGTGAGTGAGCGGGCGGGAGTTTACCACGTTCTCTGCCTCGATTAAGAAACAGTTTAGAAACCTCTTTGAACGTCTGGCGCAGGACTCCCTTAACGCACTGGACCATACGCTCCCATGCTCCTCCTTCGGCTGGGTTATACGGTGAGTTGACGACCCAGTCAACACCTCTTTTCGACAATTCGCCTTGGATTCGCACACAATCGAAAACTTCGTCGAACCGCTTTGCTTCGTTGTTTACTCCTATGAAGTTTTTCCCGTTATCAGATCGCAGTCGCGTAGGTATACCGCGACGATTTATAAAATTACGAATAGCAATTATACAGGAATCGGTGCTGAGGTCATGCGCTATCTCTTGGTTAACCTCTCTTACCAACCTGTTGAACGAAGAGAAACGATCGATGTTCAATGCGTATTTTGGCCTAAGCTGAACATCAACATCTTCGTCTAAAATATCGATGCCATCTTCACAGGGCCAGGCAGCTTCATTCTCAAGTAGAAATTATGGACCAAGTGTCCATCTGGCAGTTGGACCAAATTATATTTTGTTGTTGAAGCGTGTAGCCTCGTCAGCGACATTTTCCGTTGTGGATATCCATCTCCAATTGGAGACACTCGTTGTGGCTAAGATTTCTGCAACCCTGTGCTGGAAAAAGGGGGTGTATCGGCGATGTTTGCTTCGGAGCCACTTAATGACTGCCTTCGAGTCGCTCCACAGGAAACACTCGTCAATATTAACAGCATGCTCCTCACGTATAGTCTGCATTAAGCGTGACCCTAATACGGCTGCTTGTAACTCGAGCCTTGGCACTGTAATTGGCTTCAATGGCGCGCACTTAGATTTCGCGCAGATCAGTGTAACCTCTAATTCTCTGCGGTCGTTTTGAGCTCGCCAATACGCAACGGCAGCAAACGCGTTCTCGCTGGCATCCGCGAAAACATGGAGCTGCAAATTTTCTGGTATGCCTTTGCGGAAATATTATCTCGGTACGGCAAAGTCGGTCAGGTTCGGTAACTGCTTCCGCCACTTCTCCCACATTTCTGCGATGTCTGCGCATAATGGTTCGTCCCAACTAGCCTCATGCCGCCACACCTCCCTCATCAGGAGCTTAGCACGTATTACGAAATGGGCCAGTAATCCTAGTGGGTCGAATACCGACATGACTACAATGAGCAACTCTCTCTTTGTGGGACGCCTCTCAATGCAGCTTCGCTAACGTTGTTGAATTTCAGATTAAAGTTGAATAAATTGCCAAAATATACCAAGAACTCTTTCAGCAGACACACCTTCCTTCTTATTAAGAACCTTGGTGACATCGATGCCATCCAAGGCTACAACCACTTCTGCACAATTTGACGTAAAGTTGCGGATCTCGAATCCAGCTTTTTCATGTATGGCCTACTTCGGTAGCTTCCGTCGGCGTGTCGAAACTATACAAAATCGTCGACGTAATGGTAGTCCATAATAGCTTTGATGGCACGGGCAGTGGTGGGATCATTGGTACTGTGTTCCAAGGCATTTTGTGTTTTGACGTAATACGTGGGGCAGGGCGAACAAGCAGCACCAAACGTCATGACACACATTTCGTAAATGTTAGGCCGGTTTTCGCCGTCCCCATCTCGCCACAGAAAACGCTGGGCACACCTGTCCTCTGGGCGAATGAGTACTTGGTGAAACATCTTGATGTCACCACATACCCCTATGGCTCCTTGACGAAAGTGGAGAAGGATTGACGGCAACGATCTGTATTCTTGCGGACCTTTGAGCAGATAACGGTTCAAAGATACGCCATTAACTTAGCGTCGAATACTATGCGCAATTTCGCTGGTTTGTTCGCATTAACCACGGCAAAGTGTGGCAGATACCAAGAACGTGGCGTTGTTTCAGACGGTGCTAGTTTACGAGCGTAACCCTTCTCAACATAGGATTGTATCATCTGCTTGTAGCTGGAGGCGAAATTTGCGTCGCGGCTCATGCGCCTTTCCACATTCACCAGTCTCTTGAACGCCATAGGGTAGCTGTTGGGTAGCTTGATGTCATCTTGTTTCCATAAGAGAGCGGTTGGAATTTCATACCAACACGACGGGTCGTTGATTTCAGGATGGCTCTTGCTCGAACGTCATCATCGCTCTCGATTGCTGGTGCGGCCCTAACCCCAAAACTTTCAAGCTCGTAAAAGTTGGCGACCATGCTATGTAATGTCTGGTCCGGATTGGCGTTGACGAAAAGGCATGTAGATGGTTTAGGCAGATCGTAGCTGGTTGGACCGAACACCATCCAACCTAGTTCAGTGTTAGCAGCGAATGGTCCATTCTTCCGCATTGCGATGGTTGTGGATGCTAAACCCAAATGGCAGTCTCGGTACCACCCCAGTATGCGGCTGCAATGGTAACTGGCGTACACGTTTGTCATCACACAGCAAGTCAGAATTGCTTAAGCTTTGCGATCGCAGTTGTAGATTCTTCACGGCGTATACATTTTGCAGCTTATGACGTTTCTCCATTCCAGCACCACTAATGAACAGGTCTACCATTATTGCCTGTTCTTGGATAGCATGCCCACCGAACCACTGGACGTTCAGACGGTTAGGTCGTCCGCGCAGATCTAACTCCTTGGCGAGAGTATCATCACATGGTGGTAGATGACCCTTTATCTAGCAAGGCATAAGTGTCTAGGCGGCGTTGTCTTCCATACAAAGTAACTGGAAGTATGCGGAATTAGAGCTTACTTTGCGCGGTGTTGGTAGCGCAGCTTAAAACTCCAGCTCCTGAATCACTTGGCAACTGATGCGGCGCTGGCTGTAATGAAGGAGCACGAGCTGTGGTTTTAATGGATAGCGATTGTTGCTTGCGATTCCGTTAATCTTCATGCAGCAGATGATGGTGGACTCTTTTGCACCCGTCGATGCCGCATTCTTTCTTCTGCCTGCAGTTGCGTGTGATGTGACCGACGTTCAGGCAAGCAAAACACAGGCGGCGAGCCTTTACTTCCGACCATCTTTTGGACGCTGGCTTATTCGCAAACCTTTTGCAGGCTGGTACTCTGTGCTGACCCTGTCAAATTGGGCACTTCTGCGTCGAGTGTGTTTCTTCAACGTGTAGAAGTATTCGGCGTTTTGGTTCACGTGCAGGAACCTGACTCTCGTCGTGAATGGTACAGATAATGTTGGATAGTAAGGTAAGCCACTCACTAAAGTGCGTTGCTGTAGCACGCGGTTGTACAGTGGCGGCATATCTACCCCACTCGATGCGCTTACACATTGGCAGCTTTGATATAAGCTCATCGAGTAGCATTGGGTTTGATAAATGATGTTCTGCATTGGCTGTATGCACAAATATTCTTTACCTTAATGGCAAAAGGTACTAGCTTACTTAAGGAACTCTCAGAAATCGGTCCGATCTCTTTAACTTGTAACAGCTGGTTACGAATGAGCTGTTCCGGACGACCATATCTGAACTTAAGCTGTTCTATAATGCAACCCACATTGTTGGGGTTAATCAACAACGACTTCACTGTTTCACGAGCATCACCTTTTAAACATTTTTGCAGCCGCTGTTTATTGTCAAAATTACTATAACCATAAGCTGCCGTGGACTCGTTGAAAGCTGTGTAGAACACGGGCCAGTCGTCGGGCCGACCACCAAACTCTGGCAGGTCTAACAGCTTTCGTGACATGAATGTATTATGTGGCGAATAAGTCATACTGTGGTTATTACCGTTACTGGCACTACTAGGTGGTACTGAAAAATTTGGTGAATGTGAAACGAACGATGACAACGCGTCATTTGTATATGGCGCACTGTACAAATTGTTTACCGCTGGCATTGTACTGCAACTTACTGGATGTATTGCCGAACTGTAACAGAGTTCGGTAAATGGAAAGCTCATGCTTGAATATACGCTACTTTGTTCTGCTACTAACGGTGACGCATGCGTCGACTGCGGCGGTGCTGGCTGCGGCTGCGAAACTACTCTGCTGAGTTTGCGTTCATACTCCTTTGGCTGGTGGCTGCTGGCAATTCCCTTTGTGAATTCAGGCGCGGACTCCTTCGGGGTGGAGTACGGTACATAAATGTTTAAACTGGGCGGCAATAAATCCAAGGAACAGCAAAATAAAGATGTTTTTGATGACCGAAACTAACAAATTTAACGCATACTTATTATGCACAATGAAATGAAAAACGCTATAATTTTACTTGAAATTATCAAACGTATGGTTTATTTTGCTATGTTCTCGCTCCGGTTGCTGGTCAACGAATCAATTTGGGTTAGCGAAGAGCATAGAACAAGCGTCATAACTGTGAATTCAAATATAAACTTAAAACTGTAAATGTGTATGTATGTATGTACATATATAACTTCAATTTATACATAAACGAATACGCAAACAAAGCAAATAGAATCAGTAGGAATAACAGACAGAAATTTGTCAGTCACCGTAGATCATAGGGTAAGTGGGCGTTCTGCAACAGTATGTTTCATTTTACTTACCCCTCACGCGGTTCTTCGCCCTAAGAGTACAACAAGTAAAGCGAAAGTAGCTTTTAACGCTTGTAACTATGGTATTTCTGAAATGATGTTCTCTATACAGGAACCACTCTTTCCAACTGATTTAACATTTCTAATCCTCAATTGGAGACTACCAGTTCATATTCAATAGCGTCAAATGCCGCCAAATACTGGTTCGCGACAACGATAAAGATTTTCAGAGGATCATGTTTCGAAAAAAATACAAGAAAAACCAATAAAATACTGAAAACAGTCACATACGGTGTAAATTGCGCCCCATACTTCGCCATTAGAACTCTACATCAATTGCCCTATGCAGAGTCAATACAGTTTCCCAATGCGTCCACATATAGATGATGTGTTTGCTGGTGAGCATGAAACTAGACAGAATTCATTGTTTCAACTTACCTCAGCCCTAAGCTCTGCCTCCACCTCTAGAAGATAACAGCCAACAACTCAAAATTACGTGAAAAAATACCTAGCAATATGCGCTTGGAATCAATTTTCTTAAAACTGGAAGATCGGACAAAATCCCTAGGCATCTAGTGGGACGAATTATCTGATTCATTCTCATATACAATACATATAGCCCACCATAAACTCTACACTCAGCAACTAAAATTTTTTGCGGTTGCTAAACTTTTTGACCTGGCAGGATGGCTACCGCGCTTAGAACTCTGTGGGGCTGTACTCGTACTCTCTCACACCCGTTCATAACTGAATTTAGAAAAAACAAACGTATATTTGTGGTGCGATTCTTCATTGGCACTCGTTTGGTTGGAGAAACCACCGCTTACATCGCGAACCGTGCGTCCCAAATTTTAAAATATGTTGCTAACTCTGTATAGCGGCATACAAGCAGTAACAACCTGTGACGTAGGTACCTGAGGAAGCGCCTCAAGAGTTGGCCACCCTATCTCTATGGTGCCACGGTCTTAAATGGCTCTACGAATCATCTAGTTGACCACGCTCAGAACACCGAAAGCTCCACCTCTGGAGCAAAGGTTGATTCAAGCTTTTCATCCGGCCTTTTGTCCTTTGCAAAAGCTTTACGCGATATTGTGCATGTACTTCAAACCGTGAAAGGGTGAGGAATGACGTCTCTATCATCTGTTACAAGCCTGCAAAAGCTTTCGGAAAATGAATATGGCAGAACGACTTCAAGCGCTGATAGTTTACCGGAGCATGCACGTCTCGGCAAAGCTGCCGCATTTGCAGACTCGCCCACATACCTAAGTCCACTGTCGAAAGTAGTGTCACCAAAAACCCGCAATAATACTTGACGAACTAACCTCGTTGGAGCGTACAAGGTTGCGTTGTTGTTGTTTCGGCTAATCACGCCCTGTGAAGAACGGATTCACCCATGGTCCTTGTCGTCAAAATCATATCGGGGGTGGCCCAGGAAACGCGTGGTGTCGATGGGGTCGGACCAGAGGGAGAGGGGGCTAGATGAGCTGGTTTGAGAGGGCATGTGAATAGGTGTTTGGTACCGTGCGGAGAATCTCCTCTTGCCGGACACACATTGAGTATGTCTGGCTTGGGTTATGTGTGGCTGGATCTCTTCCTTCAGTGCGAAGAGGTGCCTGGGTGAGTCTCCCAAACGGTTGAGTTGCTGTGCAGTTACATCGCAGTCGGTTATCTTCTCGATCTTGCGATGCAGTCCGTTGCAGTTCAACTGAAGGAGTCTCGTTTGCCTCGAGAGAGTCGTCGCAGAAAGAGGTGTGAGGGAAGGGTGATGTTGTCCACTTGGACCATGCTGCACATGCAGTAGCACGTTAGGCTGCCTTGTGGTGTTGGTTGTCAACGCCACTACGGGCGAGTGCGGCTGCGAAGCTCTACAACAAGGAGCCAGGTGTTCACTCGTACAGTCATGTGTGGTGCGCAAACCAGAACACACACGAAGATGGGTCCAGCCTTGGCACGAGTTCCACCTGACTGATGCCACACATACGGAGCAGGCTGCGTGGGGTACCAGGAAATACTGGCTAGCCCCTACACGAGGGGTGGAGCGACCATGTTGTTGTGAGGTCCTTTGAACCCCACGTATTACACCTTACCGAAGTGAAGTTCGGATGGAGCCTGTTCTGGCAAACGCAGCAAAAATAGGTTTCTGGCCCAGGGTTTGAGTCGACGCCAGCCCCATTGGTAAGGGTCGCATCGATAAGCGGCAAACACTTCAATACATTCCCACGACAGTCGGTTCTACGTACCCTGTTTAGATCGGCCTACCCCATAAGTTGTCTGTCTCTCCTGGAGCAACTCCTTGCAGCAGGGTTGCTTCCCCTCCTTCTGATCAGGGCTGGCATCGAGCCTAACCCTGGCCCAGAAACCTATTTTTGCTGCGTTTGCCAGAAAAAGCTCCATCCGAACTCCACTTCGGTAAGGTGTAATTCGTGCGACGGATGGAGCCATCTTAAGGTCTGCTCAGGCCTTAAGACCCATAAGGAGTGGTCCACAAATTATGTGGCCCCATGTTGTTCGCGCCCTAAGGCGCCCATAGCAGACCTGCTGACTTTGTCTCCGCGGACCACCGGACCTATATCAACTTCAAAAAGGCTGACTGGGTCGGGTTCGCGGAGTTCACCGAAAATGCCTTCAGGTCTCTTCCCACACCCACCGACGTTCGTAAAGGCGAACATAAGTTCCGCAAGGTGGTCGCGTCAGCTGCGGCCCGCTTCATTCTGGCAGGGAGGATCCCTGAGATCCGTCCCAACTTCCCGGCTGAAGCGGCCGCTCTAGCGAACGAACGCGACCACCTTCGCCGCTCCGATCCCCGTAATCCGAACATTCAGGATTTGAACGTGGAGATTCGGAGCCTGGTGAACCAATACAAGCGGAACAAGTGGGAAGAGCATTTGAAGTCCTGTAACCTGGTCACGGGTGTTGGTAAGCTCTGGTCTACCGTGAAGTCCTTATCCAACCCGACGAAGCACGACGACCGAGTGGAAATTTTTTCGGGGATCGTGCCTCGTCGGACCCGAAGAGATGCGCGAGGTATTTTAGCCGACAGTTTATACTGCATCCTTCGGGGGATAGGACCAAGTGGAAGGTGACCAGGAGGCTGCGCAAACTACCGAACAACAGCGCGCCTCTTGCCTTCACTTGTGGCGAGGTAAAGGAGGTCATCGGGAAGGCGAAAGCCTCCAAGGCCATTGGCCCTGACGGGCTAAGCGTGTTGATGCTGAAAAATTTAGGCCCCGCGGGAGTTGAGTTCCTCACTGGGATCCTCAATTTGTCCATGACCACCCTCATCAACCAGGGAAACCGGCCGACAAGGGTGATTCCTATCGGCCGATTTCCCTGCTTTCACCTGTGGTAAAGACACTTAAGGCCCTACTCCTCCCGTATTATACATACCACCTTGGGTCAGCTAAGCATCAACATGGCTTCCGGAAAGTGCACAGCACAACAACAGCACTTAATGTCATAAACACGCAGGTGAACCGCGGTCTTAACCAAAACCGCCCCTGCGAGAGAACTGTCCTAGTAGCGTTGGGCCTGTCGAAAGCTTTCGACACAGTCAGTCACTCCACGCTACTAGCTGACGTGGAAGCGTCAACTCTCCCGCAGGGACTGAAACGGTGGACCGCGAATTACCTGTGTGCTCGTCAATCATCGGTATGGTTTAGAGATAAAACATCGAAACCAAGGAGGATTAAACAAGGGGTACCGCAGGGTGGCGTCCTGTCCCCATTATTGTTTAATCATTATATCTCTAAGCTCCCTCAACCGCCAGAGGGAGTCACGATTGTCTCCTATGCTGATGATTGCTCGATAATGGCAACCGGCAATGTAATTGATGATCTGTGTTTGAAAGTGAACGGATATCTCTCTGATCTTGCCCATTTCTTTACCAGCACGAACCTGGCGCTGTCCCCTGCTAAGTCCTCGGCGACCCTTTTTACCACCTGGACGAAGGAGGTCAGGCTGGACCTTAACATGCATATCGATGGCACCCCCATTTCGACGGTTAACCACCCGAAGATTCTGGGGGTGACCTTCGACAGCCTGCTCTCCTTCTCCGCGCACACTACTGCAATCGCTAATAGAGTACAGAGCCGCAACAATGTCCTCAAGTCGCTCGCCGGCAGCTCTTGGGGCAAAGACAAAGAAACGTTGTTGGCAACATACAAGGCGATTGGCCGGCCGGTAATAAATTATGCTGCGCCAGTCTGGTCGCCGGGAACCAGCAGGACACAGTGGATGAAGCTGCAGACCTGCCAGAACGCCGCACTCCGCACGGTGACGGGATGTCTTCTGATGTCGCCTGAGGAGCATCTCCACCAAGAGGTCAATGTGCTCCGAGTTAAGGAGCACAACCTCATGCTCAGCAAGCAGTTCCTTGCTGGATGTCACCGCTCGGGGCATCCAAATAGGCACCTGCTTGCAGTGGAGCTGCCCCCCAGGCACATTAGAAGACACCTTCTAGAACTAAAGGACGAGATCCAGCCACTCATCACACAACCGCTGGATCCGGAGGCGTACCGGCGGGTCCTAAGCAACATCCACAGAGACACAGTCACCAACATCATCGACTCCCGCCAGGCAAATGCGGTCATCGGAGCCCAACCTCCACCTGTAGCGGATGAGGAGTCCCTGCTGCCCCGCGAGTCCCGCGTCACTCTGGCACAACTACGATCTGGATACTGTAGCAGGCTCAACTCCTACTTATCCAGAATCAACCCTGACATACCCAACACATGTCCGGCATGTGGAGATTCTCCGCACGACACCAACCACCTATTCACATGCCCTCTCAAACCCACTCATCTAACCCCCCTCTCCCTCTGGTCCAACCCTATCGAAACTGCACGTTTCCTGGGCCTCCCCCTAGACGAGTTCGACGACAACGACCATGGGTGAATCCGCTCTTTACGGGGCGCGACTAGCCGCTACAACAACAACAACAATACAGCCGTTTCGTCCATGTAGGGCCTACACCAACATCTCCTTCAAATTGCACTGGCGCAAGGCGGCCGGCATATGTATGATGAGGACTGTTTGAAATTTATTTTTAGTTAAAAGCCAACCACAGAAAGCTACCCACGGATACCAAGACGTTGAAATATATAATTAGAAGTATATGAACGAAGGCCACATAAACATAAATACTTATGTATATACATTTATACATGTGTACATATATATAACAATAATTTTTATCAACAATTTCTTATAATAGTAAATCTCACATTCGTTTCTCGCTACACAGTACATAAAAAGTGTACACAAAAATATATCCGATGTGTTCATGTAACAGAGCTGATAAACGCTTAAATATTCTCTTTATATACATAAGTACATATATTAAATAATGAAGACATTAATGACTTTTAGTTATATTTTAAATAAAACTTACTTCTTTTAGGTTAATCGGTTTATGTCTTCTGCAAAATGAATTACTTCCACTCTTCTTACAACGGCATGTTTTGAAATTTATACTAGGTAGAAAAATTAAATTTCACGATTTAGCATTTTTCGATCCAATAATATACGAGTCGTTCAGACAACTGATACTGAATGCCCAATCAGAAGAAGGAGAAAGTATAATACAACGGATGGAATTATTTTTTGTGTGAGTTAAAACTCCGTTTGATGTATTTTATTTAACTCAGTTATATTAATACATATATATGAATTCTTAGAATTGATCTTATGAAGGAAGAAGGCGGAGGGAGTGTCGAATTGCTACCGGGAGGACGTGAAATCCAAGTTACTTGCAGCAATCTATTCGAATACTTAAGACGTTATACCGAGTACAGACTAATAAAGTCCCAGGAGAAAGTTTTAGAAGTAAGTTAAATATTTATTTATTTATTTATATAAATAAGTGTTATGCTTATACATTAAATCACTGGCTGCCAACGTCGTAGCCTTCTAATATTTAACATAGACGATAATATATCACAAATGCACACACATACAAATACGTTTACAGCAATGACGTTTCGGCGTGAGTTTATATCGCGTGCACATCCTAGCCCCGCAAACCCATGCACGTGAATGCGCATTTACATAAGGGATTCTTATACTAGAACAATGTGAGGCTCAGAAAACATGCTGTTTCGACGGGATTGAACCATAGAGAGAGGGGTGTTAGATGAATAGGTTTGTAGGGACATGTGAATAGGTGGTTGGTATCGTGCGGGGATTCTCCATATGCCAGTCATTCATTTACGATGTCGGGGCAAAGGCTGGATAAGTAGGTATTTAGTCTACTACAATATCCAGATCTAAATTGAGTTAGAGTGACGAGGGTCTCTCAAGGCTGCTGAAGCTCTTAGTCTGCTATGGGTGGTGGTTAACTACAATAACAACACTTACAGGGCGAGAGTTCATGAAAGTTATTATTGACTAACGGTTAATGCAGTTCAGGGCCTGTCTATACACAGTCGGTGGACTGGAAACGACTGGATTTCGTACTTGAGTTCACGGAGATACCTCTTGATGTGCCGAGGAGACGTCTCGGCTATTTGCAGGTTTCTGTTTGGGTGCCCCGTTCGGTTTACAACCGGCCGACCAATCGCCTTGCCAACCACGGTTCTTTTCCTTTGACTCAAGTGCTGCCAGCGAGGGACTTGATAACCTTGTTGTAGCTGTATACTTTGTTGGCGGTCGCGGTTGTGTCCTCGGGTGGTTAACCGTTGTGATGATCCACATTAATGTTGATTTCCAGCCTGACCTCCTTTGTCCATGTTGTCAACAAGGTTACCGAGCACTTAGTGGGAGATAAGGCTATATTGGTACAGTGAAGAAGTAAGCAAGGTCGGAGAGATAACCATTCCCCAGACAATAGTTTGACACCCCTGGACCAGCTCCTTGCAGCAGTACTGCTCCACATTCATGCACGGGGCTAGCGTCGACCCAACCCTGGGCTAGAAGCCTTGCCAAAACATGCCATCAATTACTTCTCCGGTAACCATTATCGAACAGCCATCAACATACGAGACGATCGTGACTCCCTCTGGCGGTTGAGGGAGTATTGAGATGTAGAAGTTAAACAGCATCGGGGAGAGGACGCTAACGTGTGGCACCCCTCTTTAATTCTTCGCCTTTTCGATTACGTATCTATGAACCACATCAGGTAGTAAAGTTGCGTGGCTAACTGTGTAGAAAGCTTTTGACAAATCAAACGCTACTAGGACAATTCTCTCACAGGGACGATTACGGTTTAGTCCGCAGTTCACCTGCGTGTTTATGACGTTAAGTGCTGTAGTTGTGCTGTGCACTTTCCGGAAACTGTGTTGATGCTTTACTGGGCTGATATGGTGCGTAAAATACGGAAATAGCAGAGCCTCCAGAGTTTTTACCATTGGTGAAAAAAGGGAAATCGGCTAATAGAAATCACCCTTATCCGCTGGCTTCCCTGGTGTTAGCTGTGGAATAACCATCTCCACCTTCCGCACATGAGGAATGATGAACGGAGATATGGAGAGGGTAAAGATGCTGGTGAGGAAAGCCCTCCCTGTGTCCCAAATTTTTCAGCATCAGCATGTTTAATCCAACAGGACCAATGGCTTTGGAGGATTTCGCCTTCCCGATGGCTTGCTTAACCTCCCGCTGTTGAAGGAAAGACCAACGAAGCTACCCACTGAATGAAATCTCGGTCATCGCGCTTCGTCGGGTTAGACAAGGACATTACGCTCGACCAAAGCTTACACACACCCGTGGTCAGGTTAGTGGACCTCAGATGCTCCTCCCACTTGTCCGCCTTATTTTTGTCCACCAATCTCGAAATCTCCACGTTTAAATCCCTGATGCTCTTAGTAGGAGCTGCCACTGCGGCTGTCGCGACCAGCTTGCGGAACTTACGTTCGCCCGTGCTAACATCAGTTGGAGTGGGAGAGCACTGAAGGCGCCCTCTGTGAACTCTATGAACTCTATGAAAGGTTCGTCGGCACGCAGAGGCAAAGTCGGCAGGTCTATCAATCGAGATGGGTAGGAGAGCTGTGGCAACCAATAGCATAGGTTGCAGACCCTCGCTAGCTATTGTTAGGTCAGGCGAGCTGCTGTAACTACCCATACTCCTGGTGTGGGCGTCGTCGTTCATTTTGAAGAATGTCGAAGATCGTGGTACGTGTTAACGTCACATGGTAGTATGCGATTTTCACCTCAGAGGAGCGCACCTATTTCAGGGTGATATCCTTCCGGGCAGCAGGTAACGTCTTAAAATTACTACTATACACTTTGGTTATTATTTGACAAAACTGTTTAACCAGGCATTAGTCAACAGAACTATATATTTAATATACATACTTATATATTTAGTTATAAATAGTTAAATAATTTTAACTCTTTATGTAGTATATTTCACAAAAAATGCAATCACGCTATTCTTATGAACGAAAATTATCAAGCAGCACACTTAATTTTGTTGCAATTGAAGATGTTTTTCGGCCTCCAGGTATAAATATTTTTTTGTTTGAGCTCAAGGCCAGTAGTTAATAAACTTTTATTAATAAAACAAAATTAAGTTTGTCTTGCCTTAATTTTATATTCATCGATATTTCGACTTAAGCTTGATGTTATCGTCAGGACTATAATTATTTAAGTTATTAGACATACATACATACAATAACGAATCACAATTTACATTATTGACTGCGCCTGGTCGACTGAATTAGTATAATATTCTTAGAAGCTTGGTGAAAACGGAAACACAATTGGACAGCATACACAGTATGTATGCATGTACTATTAGTGTGGGACGTGTATCTGGAAAATAAATTTCGGTAGACATGAGCACAGTTGTCTGTGTCCGTTTTATAATTCATCTTTGTGTCATGAGGATTATTTATGATATGCAACATTTCCAGCGTAAATTTATTATGATGTTTTTCCTGTTGGAGAGTGGTTATAAATGGTTAAGCAAAACCGTCTACGCCCCTAGGATATATGGTTTGCCGAAAATCCATAAAGACGGAATACATACCTCTGAGACCAATTTGTTCGTCCATTAATTTCCCATGCTACAGATCTAAACCAAGTCTAAAGGAAGGAGGTCTAAAATGGCGTTCAAGGCCTCATTTGGCGTGGTTCTGAGTGCCCCACTTATACAGATCATACTAGATCTTTGCACCTTGGTGAGTAGCCTGAGGTTAACCTCTTTCTAATGCAGGCCACCATACGATCACCCCATATAGGAGAATTGTTCTGACGACGACCGCTGTAAAAATCCACCTACAGATCTGGGGATTAAGTCCCCATTTCCTGCCTCTCTCTCTCTCTTACATGTGTAGAGGGCTATGTAAGCTTTTTCTTTCCAGTTCAACTTCTTATATACAAGTTCCACCTCACTTGAGCTGACCCTGAGCCCGCAGTGTCTGCGGAAACTTTCCACTGAGTGCGATGGCGACGTCATCAGCGTACGCGACAACTCGCAGTAGCGAATTTACGGTGAGGTTCCACAGAAGTGGGGATAGGACACCCCCTTGTGGCGTCCCCGTCGACACGTGCCGTGACAATTCGTCAATGTTATCGGATAAGTAGCTACTAACAATCCTTTCAAGTGTCTTAAGAGCAAAGGATGATGAACTGATAGGCCTAATATCCTTTGGATTAGTGTGTGAGGTCTTTCCGGCTTTAGGAATAACGGGCGTGACATTTCTCCATGCCATCGGTATATGATTCAGTTTGAAACAGGCCCTGAAAATAGTAGGGAGCCATTTTGCATACACCTCCAATATCTTAATTAGCTGAGCAGGTATTATCCCAAGAACAATCGTTACAATGACTAAAATTTATTTCACAGAATAAGACACAGTAGGAAATAAAATGTATTAGATGGTTAGGCCGTTAGTAAAAAAAAAAAATAATACTAACAACAATCTATACAATTAGATGCATTTATATAATAACATACAGTTAGTCACTTAAGTAAGTATACACTACATATATCTGCATTATTTTTGCACTAGATTTCTTAAATAACACAAAATATAAGAAAAATGTGTTTTATTCACTTGGAAGAAACATAAATATGTATAATACTCAATTCAAAAACGCATACAAAATGGCAGAAAATAAAAAAATTTTACCAATTAAAAAAAATTTGGTATAAATTCATATCACAAAAGCAAGTATACAAAGGCACAAGTATTGAGTTAATTATAAAAATATTATTTTAAAAGTCGACTTCTAGTATTTGGTTGGATAACCATTGGACTTAATAATGGCTTTAAGACGTGAAGGAATTGATTTCACCAAATTTGTGGTTACTGCTTGCGGTATTTTATTCCATTCTTCCTGGAGCGCACTTTTTAATTGATCCTTGCTTCGTATGGAATATTTACGGATTTGCCGCTTTAGATGTTCCCATAAATGTTCAATGGGGTTTGTATCCGGTGATTGGGGTGGTGTTTTAAGCTGTTTTTGCACATTGTATAAGAGCCATTCCCGCACAACTTTGGACGTGTGCTTGGGATCATTATCCTGCTGGAAGATGAATGACTCCTCCAGCCCCAATTTAATCGCGCTTTGCTTCAAATTATTTTTTAAAATGTTAAGGTACCTGTATCGGTCCATAATAGTTTCGATAAACACCAGATTGCCTACCCCATTTGCCGCCAAACATCCCCAAACCATCACCGAGCCACCACCATGCTTAACCGTGCCGGTCATATTAATAGGATTCAGCTCTGTGTTAGTTTTCCTCCATACTTTTTCGCGACCATCCGTTCCACTGATACAAAATTTGCACTCATCTGAAAATATAACGTTGTTCCAAAACGTTTGGTCACACTTTTCATGATTTTTTGCAAATGATATCCGTTTACATCGATTGACCCTGCTCACGAAGGGCTTCTTCCTAACATTACGTCCATTGTAACCAGCATTATACAGGACTCGGCGAATAGTTTGAGTACTACACTGCTTCCCGTATTCTTTTTCGACTTCAGCTTTTAACTTTGGGGCACTTTTTTTGGGATTTTCTTTTATTTTACGAACAATCAGACTACTTTCCCTGTCACTGAATACCCGTGGGCGTCCGGAGTGAGGCATATTATTTGTTTTGCCAGTACTTTTGTACTTGTTTACAATCTTTTGAATTGTAGCAACACTTTTATCAACGATACGAGCGATTTCACGCAAAGATTGATTCTCTTTGTGGTATTTTATAATTAATTTTTTTAAGTCATCAGAGAGCTCTTTTCCTCTTCGTGCCATTGCCGCAAATATTTTCACTGGCCTCAACTAATAAGCGATGTGTGTCTAACGGTATCAACATTTTACAGCTATATTTGTGTTGATGTTAAAGCGAGTGCCAATGTACACATGCTTTGTGTAAAAACGTGCCATTAGTATATTGGGAAACACTTTAATTTTAATTATCTTCAAAAATAAAGATGGTGTATACTTACTTAAGTGACTAACTGTATAGTCACAATACAATGTTGAATATGCAAGTTAACGTAATATTTTAACCTCCAAATTATATATGTATGTATAGTATAACACAGCATTCCAATTCCAGACCATAAATTTGCCAAATATATTCCCACCAGATCCTCGGCACAGTAACAAAGGACACTTTTGGCAAATTTCTACTCAGTTGCAGTACTTTGCAATTAATATTTTTCAACTGCATTTAAGCACAATAAAAAAGTATATTAGAGACACTATAATGCACAGAAAATCACTGGCGATTCTAGACACCCGAGATTAGAAACTTTTTTTATTTGGATTTTAATATTAAAATACATTTCACTTTCACTTTCGTACTTATTCGGCCCTATCGGCGACTTCACGGGAACAAATCATTCCCATAAATTAACAAGCAAAACAAAAACAAAATGGGGAAAATTCTTTTTGTTTCACTTGTAAATTTGTGGGAACATTTGTTCACGTGAAGCCGGCGATAGGGCTGATTAACTCGCATATCCATATCTATCGGTTGCTTCCAAACTACACATTCTGTCAAAAGAAATAGAATATAAATAATAAAATCACCATTTTCATTGCAATTTTGTTAACTTACCAATTTGAGCGTATTTTCCTAAAATTTCACATATGGAATTGTGAGAAATCTCCTTTGTCGTTTTATTTATTTAATATATGTATTAACAAAGTGCGGCGCTCGAATACACATGCACATGCATACACATGATCAGTGCCTACCATGGCATGTGCATCCTCAGGCAACTGAGTATGTGCGTACATGTGTTAAACAATACCAAATCAGACGTTAAAGTAACCGACATACATATGTACACACTTACATACACACTTAAACAAATATAGTTTTAGAACCCTGCCAGCCACGAGCCGTTAAAAACCTGTATAAAACGTGGGTTTCGTTATCATCAAAACTAGCTAAAAAGTAGAGAATTTTGTGAAGTGCTGTGCAGATTTTATCCACTTTCCCCTTGTACGTCTGATCAGGCACCATGTCGCACGCATTAAGCTCCGTCATAAGGAAAACACTATAGCTGATCTCAAAAGAAATTTTTAAATATTTTTGGAATTTTAAAGCAAAACATTTACGTTGTAATGCTTTATTTTCCAATAATTTAAATATTACAAAAATTTGTACTAAAACTAACTATAATTTAAATTACAAAAATACAGATTTACATTAAAAATTACATTATTAATAAAAATGTATACTTCTTATATAAACACGTATAAACAAGATATATGTATGTATATACAGTGGCTCCAAGCCAAAGTCGGCCACCGTAGAAAAAAATGTTCCGTCCTAAAAATATTTGAACCAAAGCAATTAAAAATAAGGTAAAATATATTTTCAATTACTCATTTATTGCACTTCCAAAATATAAAAACAAAACTTATAAATTAATTCAGTATTATAAAATATTCTAGTAAAACGTCTAATAAGAGCAAATTCAATGCACAAGCCAAACTCGAACAATCAACAAGTTTATCGAAATATATTTTAAAAACTAATATTTTGTATGAAGACTTTTATTTTTAATAACCATTTTGAGCCGGTTAGGTATTGATTTAACCAATTTTTTCGCAAAAACTTGGGGGGTTTCCCATTCTTGTAATAAGATAAAGTTCAAGTCATTTTTGCTTGAAACGGAATGCTGTCGAATTTTTGTGTTAAGATAGTCCCATGAATTTTCGATAGGATTAATATCAGGACTTCGGGGTGGGGTTTCTAGAACATGGTGGCATTTATAAAGCAACCAAGAACGCACTTTGTAGGGCCTTATGCTTTAGATCATTGTCTTGGTAGATATACCAATCATCACCAATATCCAATTTTTCAAGACTTTTCGGTAAGTTTTCTCTTAAAATGTTAAGATAGTCATTCTGATTCATTAGTCCTTCAATAAAATGCAAAGATCCTGATCCAGAAGCCGAAAATGAACCCCCAACTATTGCCGATCCGCCACCACGTTTGACAGTTGGTCTCAGATTGCGCAGTTGCAGCTCCTCAGTTGGTTTCCTCCAAACATATGGTTTTCCATTGGAGCCAAAAACCTTAAATTTACTTTTGTCAGTAAACATAACACTTTTCCAGAACGAAAAATCCTTACTGTCATGTTCTTTAGCAAATTTTAATCGGATGGTCTGATTGCGTTTGCTGATCACGGCTTTTGTCGGGCCTTTCTACCAGTTAGATCAGCCTCATGAAGTAGATTTCTGATGGTAGATGCACTAGATTTCTTTCCCAACTCATTTTCAGCTATAACTGCTAGCTTTGGTGCACTAAGGAAAGGCTTATCTTTAACTTTTCGCAACAGATATCGCTTATCTGAGTCGGTAAAAATATTTTGGGCAGATTTAGGATTGTTTTCCACTTGTTTGTTGGTTTTGAGGCGCTTAATTATAACGTGAACAGTAGAATGACTTTAGTCGACAATATCAGCAATTTCACGCGCAGATTTTCCATCGTTGGAATGCTTAATAACCAACTTTCTCCATTCAATACTTGTTTGTCCTCTTTGCCTATACATTTTTAAATCACAAACCGTAATCCCAACTACATATGTACATAGCTATGTTTATATTAAAAAACAACCACCTGGGGAATTCCCGTTAGCCTGTTAAGCACTATACTTGACGTTGGTTGCCATTCTTCGACAGACTTGCATTTATTTAGAGGATAGTTGCCACTGTCCGAGTTTGGCTTGTGCATAGAATTTACTTTTATTTGAAGTTTTACTGGAATATTTTATAGCACTGAATTAATTTATATGTTTTGTTTTTATATTTTGAAAGTGCAATAAATGAGTAATTGAATAAATATTTGACCTCTTTGACCTCCTCCAAATGTCTCTTGTGCACGATAAATCTGCAATCATAATAAAATAGGGACATTTATAGAAGCTACAAAATAAAGTAAATATTAGCATATTTTGAAAAGTTACAAAATTCATAAGAAAAATTTTATAGAACTTAACAATAGAGCTATTAAAAAGGCTGCTTTCGTAAACGCAATATGCATAGCTTACATGCATTGCATACTATTCGTAAACGCCACTGCAATAATTTAGACAAAGTATTGAATTCATAAATGAATGAAAACTCTATTTCATGCGCATGAGTTGTCAAAATGTGCATGACTTTTGTTTTACATGCAAAGCAGGGTTGCAATGCATAAATGCATGGCAAGGCATGGGCATCTGTTTTAAAAATGCTTTGCATATTGCGTTTACGAAAGCAGCCAAACTTTTCAAAGTCGCTTACAAAAATTAGTTTTCACAAACTGTGCAAAATTTCATGTTTTCCAGATTACAATTCGATAAGTTGCATAATTTTGTGCAGCTGCCGTTGTGTCAGGTGTTTGTGTGTTTATTTTGATGAATTCCTTTCGTATTAAAAGAGCTGAGAAGAAAATGGATGTAAAAACAAAAATTTGTTAAAAATAAAATATTTTTTTTTGTGAATTTTTACTTTGTAATATAACAAAAGTCATTTAAATTAAAATTTTCAACTTTGTACTTTACATTGCCGCTAGAGCATCGGGCCCAATTAGAATATATAGCCCTGGTTTGTACACGTATTTAGCCATTATAACCCGAAAACATTGTACAATTAACTAAACCGTACCCGAGCATTCTATTGTTGAACTCTTTAAACATTCACACTGCTCTTTGTTTTCGTTTTACAAATGTACACATGTGTACATATGTATGTAGGTGGTTGCAGCTGCACTATGCAAGTTAATTCCAAACATTTTTTTTCGTTTTCGTTTCACTTTTTATTGCGACACACTTCGCCAACAACAAAATTATTATTATCTTTATTTTTTCATTACAACATAATTGCACAATTCCGATGATTTAACAAATTTATTTAGTTCATTATTTCCGTTCCCAACACTTGCTTTAAAATGCTGACGCTATGTCTGCAAACTCACGTTGCAACCAACGTGATAATCATTGCTCGGAAACGAATTAAATTTATTTTAAAAATTAAGTTAGTAATAAGCAGATCATCGAATAAAGAATACATAGTCTTCTTGAGTCGTTATTATTTAAAAAGTAAAAAGATTATCGAATAAAAAGACATAGTCTTCTGGTATCTTTAAATAATTTAATAAAAATAATTTTTTACCAAAAAGAAAAAAGAAAATTATTAGCTTGCACCCTGCACTTTGTTTAATTTAACAATTCTTGTTTATCTAAATATGTTCATATGTGCAGCTGCGAGCAGTGAAATAGTAGTGGGTGTTAGAGTTTTACATATCTTTGAGTGATGCAAAATACCAAATAATTTTAGCATCCATTGAAATGCAAAAGTGGAGATTTTTTTTCAGGCTATGTTTATTAATAAAAATATTTTGATTTGCAAAGGTGCAAAATAAGTTTATTTACAAAGATGTGTTTATGTGTGAAAATTGTAGGGAGCAGTAAAATAGTTGTAAAGTAATAAAACAATTTTTAAAGGAATAGTGAAGGATTTTTGCAAGTCTCATCTATTCGAGATCTTTGTACTTGCCCATGCTTTTTGATAACAGCAATACAACGCCTCTTCATAGAATCTACCAGCCTCTGGGATCTTTTCAGTGGTATGCTCTGCTATGCTTGCTGCACTACGGTCCACAACTCGTTGTTTTTGGCTATATCATTTCACACAGCTTTCTTGACGTCTGCCCAAAGGTTTTCAATGGGGTTGATGTCAGGGGATTGAGTTGGCCATAACCTAAATTCCATGGACCCGAAACCACTCCTTTGTCACGTTACTGGTGTGCTTCGGGTCATTTTCCTGCTGTAATATTCATTTCAGTGGCATCTCCTATTCAGCAAATGGTATCATAATATTCTGCCTTATATCCACGTATGCGTCCATTATATCAGCAATTTTGTGATTTGGGCCTACACCTCTGTTAGAAAAACAGCCTCAGACCCGTTTTGTGGTGAATCTGGGGTCGTACTCTGCATTAGGGGGGCGTCTTACTTTCTGACGGGTCTCTTTACCGCCGTATAGAACCATTTTCGATTCGTCAATCCACAAGATGTTGCGCCATTTCTCAATCGGCCAAGTTAGGTGTTCTTTGGTCAATAAGACGTCGTGCTACATGATTTTTTTTTTAATAGCGATACTTTTCTAGGACTGTGGGCATATAACGTAGAAGTCTTCTCACTGTATGAACACCGCAGGGCAGGTTCAGTTCGTCCCGAATTTCCACAGCTGACATTGTAGGTCGAGTTTTAGCGCATTTCTTGGTATGCTGTTTGTGATGGGTTGTCAGAAATCTGGAAGACTGAATTTGAAAGAGTTTTGGAACATGAAGCGAGGTACAGGTACCGAACTAATTTATCTTTGCATGTCACAAAACAGATTTAGATTCCTGCTAAGAGCAATCAGATTCGACGATATAAGAGACCGAAGAATACGTCAAGAGCATGACAAGCTGGCTCCTGTGAGAGAAATTTTTGAGAAACTTGTTGCCAACTTTCAAAAACAATTTATACCTGGTGAATACCTGACTTTAGATGAACAGCTTATATCTTTTCGTGGACGTTGCAGTTTCAGGCAATATATCCCAAACAAACCTGCCAAGTATGGTATAAAAATCTTTTTGTTAGCTGACGCTAAAGTACCGTACTCTTACCATTTGGAAATATATGCAGGTGCCCAGCTGCCAGGTCCATATGAACAGTCTAATAGGGTTGTGGATATAGTGGATCGAATGCTTACTCCCGTAAAACATTCGGGACGCACTGTTACCATGGATAATTGGTTTACGAATATAGATCAATGCAAAGAGCTTGTGAGTAAAAAGATCACTGTTGTTGGCACTGTAAAAAAAAAATAAACCGCAAATTCCACAAAGTTTTAAAAATACCAAAGATAGAAAAGAAAACGATTCAGTATTTGGCTTTCAAAAGGAAGGTACTTTAGTGTCATACGTTCCAAAAAAAAATAAGGTATTCGGGCATGTTCTGCAATTCACTTTCACTCGGAAATTTCCACTTCACATGGCAGTTTCAGATGCGCATAAAACGCGAATTCACTCGGAAGTGAATTGCAGAACATGCCCGAGTGCTAATTTATTCTTCTATGCACTATGACGGCAATATCGACTCGCACACAGGAGATAAACGTAAGCCAGAAATGATTACATTTTATAATAATACCAAATATTGCGTGGATATTGTGGGCAAGATGTGCGGTTCTTATGATGTCTCCAGAAATTCTAGACGCTGGCCTCTTACTGTATTCTTCGATTTGATGAATATAAGTGCCATAAACGGTTATGTTATACATAAAATAAGCCATGGCTACAGTAACAAGCCACGAAAAGATTATTTACATGAAATTGGTTTCGAGCTCGTGGCTCCTTGCATAAAGCGGAGAATGTATACTGGAACTGTTACAAAATCTATAAAAATGAAAGCTAAAATTCTTTTGGGCCTAAACGATCCACCGGAAATGAATCCCGGTCCAGCAAAACCCCCAAATACCGGCCGAGTCGGAAAATGTTTCTTTTGTGGCAGAGCGCGACACAAGTCGACAAGAAAGCAATGCTACACATGTAAAAAATGGATTTGTCCTGATCATCAGTTTCTTCTTTGTCCAGACTGCACTGAAAATAAAGAATCGGAGTTGTTAGATATAAGCGAATAAAAAATTAGTAATTTTGGATTGGAAGTCAAAATTTTACGTTATTTTTTAGTTATTCGCAAGAAGTCTGATTTTAAGTTCCTAATATGTTTTTTATTTACGAATATTACGTTTCAAACCCTTATGTCGAAAATGTTCTACACATGTAGTACGCGCGACTACTAACGGCACAAATAGGGGCGCGACCACTGGAGTGTTAATAATACAGGTAAAGCGGATATGCAAATCAGGTTGCACAATTTTTCCCACTCCACAGCCCAGACGCTTTGTCAGCACACGCGCAGCCGAAATTAGCCAATTCATGGAATTGAAGCATAATTGCCCGGTGCATTTAGTTTAGCTTTTAGATTAAGAAAATTGTAAGTTTTAGTTTGAAAATAAAGTTCAACTGATAAGGTCGTGCCGACCAATAAAAATATTTTTTTTCTTTCTTTCGGGAAGTAAATCTTTAACTGGCGCCCAACGTGGGGCCTTCGCTGTTGCTAGTCGCGAGTGTGTCGAAAGAAAAGGACACGATAAAGTCCTTATCGTGAACCAAGTTAACCCAGTTAAACCCCCAGGACTTAGGGCGTACTGAAAAAGGGAGCCGAACCACCGCCGACCTAAAGTCCATACCGTTATCAACTAAAACGCCAGGACATAGGAGGCAGCAGCCAAGGCCGCGAACTCGGTGAACAAGATCACCACCAAAAAGTGTGCAGGAAAGGGCCCCCAAGTAGAGAGGATCAAAAGGGAGACATAAGACGTCAGCCGCCGCACCACTATACTTAAGATCATAACGTAAGTTAAGATAAGTATTTTTGACAAAATGTTTAACTAAAGTGAAACTAAGTGCAAGATTAAAAATGTTTTAAAAAAAAATATACAAATAGTGTACTCAGAATATCAATCAAATGAAACTAATTAAAAGATTAATTAAATTTAAAAAGTAATATAAAAATTGTATCCAAAATTTAAATAACTAAATACAATTGTGTTAAAGTTGAATAATTCAATTGAAATTAAAAGAATTAGGTATTTGTACAATTTTCAAATAAGTTAAGTAACTTACAACTTGTTAGTGTTAGGAACACTAACGATATTAATTAATAAAAAATAAGTGAATATATCTAAAGTGCGGCTTATACAGCCAATAACTCATTAAAATATTACTGTGCTTAATTCTGCGATTCCCAACACCAGGAACCCTCCAGAGTAGAAAAGCTCTCCTTCCTAGAAGGAGTAAACAAAAATAAATAGCACTCCAACTTATAACGGACGGCTTGTACAGCCAATAATTTATTAAAATTTAACTAGCGCTTAATTCTGCGATTCCCAACACTAGGGACCCTACAGAGTAGAAAAGCTCTCGTTCCTAGAAGGAGTAAATAAAAATAAATAGCAACTCAATTTATAACAGACGGCTTGTACAGCCCTCCAGGGTAGAAAAGCTCTCCTTCCTAGAAGGAGTAAATAAAGTAAAATTACCCAACTCATAACTGAGGGCTCGTACAGCCATTAACAAAACAAATAATTTCATAACACTTTTTAGTCCTGCGAATCCTACGGGAAACTCCAGAGCAGTAAAGACCCTTCATAAAAGGGATAAATAAAAAATAAAAATATAATAATACTAAATCAAATTAGACTTAATAAGAATAATTATAATTAAATGCAAACTTTCTAAAAAACAAACAAATGTACTGTCGAATCCTTCAAACCTCGTCCGACCTCGTCTGCTAAACGCACCTTCTACCCAACCAGCTCCTTCCTCCTCAAACGCAAATACTTTTAACATAGACCAATTGACAAACATTATAACAGGGGTTGTAAATAACATATTCAGACAAGAAGGGCGAAACCTGGTTCAAGCTGCCCTCAACCCCAATGCAAATTTCTCCGACTTTACAGATATAGCTATTGACGCGAACTTTTCAAATAATCTTTCCGAATTGGACAAAATACCGGACGTAGTAAGATGCCTCCGCGCATTTCCGGGAAACCCAGGGGAGTTTAACTCCTGAAAAAAAAAGGGTGGATGGAATCCTTCAGATCTACGAACCTCAAAGAGGAACTCCTAAATATTATGGAATTCTCAATGTCGTACGCAATAAAATTGTTGGCAATGCTGGCATTGCCTTGGAGTCATACAATACTCCACTCGACTGGAAGGCTATCTCTAAATGCCTGACGCTTCACTACGCGGATAAACGCGACTTAGGTACACTCTAGTACCAAATGACCGCGCTTGTGCAGGGTATCCTTACAATACAAGAATTTTACCAGCGGATGTACTCTCACCTGTCTTTGATTCTAAATAAATTGGGATGCATGGAAGTCGGCCCAGAAGCCATGCATCTGCTAACACGTACATATAGGGGCAAAGCCCTCGATACCGTCATTCGAGGACTAAGAGGAGACTTACCAAGACTCCTTTGTATGAGGGAACCAGCGGATCTTCCCCAGGCTCTCCATTTACGTTTAAAACTGGAGAATCAGAATTACCGTTCATTTTATGCCCTAAATAACAACAAACAAGCGAGAAAGGGCCAATATATTCGTCCAACCCTTCCTCCAAGAAGGATAAATAATGTATTTTACCCAGAATTGGCATATATGCCCCAACAAAGGACAAATTCTACACATTGATATCTACATGACAAACAGAAATATAGTTTTAACAGCAATAGACAAATTTTCAAAATATGCACAAACCAAAATAGTTAAATCGAGAGCAATAGAGCACATTAAAGACCAGTACCAGAATCAGTCGCATTTGACAACGAAACATCCCTTAATTCAGCAACCATACAATTTTTATTGGAAGATGCACTTAATATACAAATTTTTAAAACACCGCCTTATGCAATTTTCGTTAATGGTCAAGTGGAGCGTTTTCACTCGACATAATGCGTTGTTTAAAAGCAGAACGTAATTTCCCTTCATTCGCCGAACTCCTTGACAACTCCGTCTACGAACACAACTTCACAGTTCACTCAACAACAAAAAAGAAACCAATAGAGGTATTTTTCGGGAGAAGAGTCTCCACGGATCCAAGCCAATTCGAAAAGGCAAGGGAAGAAAATATCTCGGAATTAAGAATCAAGCAGGTAAAAGATCTTTCATATCATAATGAAAAACGTCATCCCATAAAAATTTACCATCCAGGAGAAGCCATTTACGTAAAAATAAATAAGAGATTAGGTACGAAAATCTTGCCAAAATTTAAAAAAGAAATAGTAAAGGAAGACAAAAATTCAACCATTTTAACAGAATCAGGGAAAATAGTCCATAAAAGTAATATTAAAAATCAAAATTGACTTTTCTTTTTCAGATGTCTTTTAATTTACTCCGCCATTGCGACAATAGACATTTACGACTACTCCACGGCACAATTGGTTACGATTAATGACGGACTGGCAAAAATTCAGAACGGAGCCTTTAGGCTAATACATGTAATAGATATTAGCAAATACGAACAATTCCTGACGGACATTAGCAAATTCATTTATTCGGACATACCTAAGGACAATATCCTATATCCTATCCTAAAACATGAATTAACCCAATCCCTCCAAATCCTAGATACAATCAAACCAGTTGAAAGAAGATCAAAAATATCAATAAACATTCTAGGAACGGCTTGGAAATTCATCGCCGGATCCCCCGATCACGAAGATCTGGAAATAATATCCAATAACTTTAATTAAATTAATAACAATAATAATAAACAAGTACTTATAAATGAAATTTTTAACGAGAAATTAAATAATGTTACTAGAATAGTAAATAAATTATTTAATAATATAAGGAAAGATACATATGTAGAAAATGAAACAATTATCAATTTGCTAAATAGAATAAGACTTATAAAAGAAGAATTGATTAACGTTAAATATACATACACCAGACGAAAAAGGACATTTTGAACACTCTGATGTTAAATAAAAACGAAATTGAAATTGCTTTAGAAAAGATAGAGAATGATGAAATTCCATTTAAAAATGCAGAAGAAGTATTAGAGTTATCGAATATTAATATTCAAGAATTTACTGCTGCTGCTCAGGTCTCACCTTCGCTCAACATGTTGAGACCTTTTTGCATGTCTGCGCTATCCCCCAGTGTGACTAGTGATAACGGCTGTTCTCCCACGTTCACTGTTGGCTCCGCACAACAATCGAAAGCATTTAATGCCAATAATGTTAAGTCAACGTCTCGTCGGAATTCAGTTACGTCTGCTAATGCTGTTTCGTTTGCTGATGTTGCTGCTGGTACGCTTCGGGTATACGACACTGTCGATCTCACTGCCTTACCTAATGCTACAAATGTTATTAATGCTAAAAATGTTATTAATGCTTCTAATGCTGTGCGCTCAAATAATTCTGTTTCTGTTGTTGGTAATGTTGTTGGTAACGTTCCCTCTACTGATACGACTGCTTCTCAATCATCATCGCTTAATGTAAACGGAGGTTTGATGGACAACGCTGTATGGACGGAGGTGAGGAATAAAGGACGGAAGAAGGCAAAGGCAAAGGTTCTTGTTGGTGTAAGCGATAGCACCGAACTGAGCGTCTCTGTCCGCAAGAAGTGGGTGCATCTATCCTCGTTTGAGCCGTCTGTTACTGCAGATGGCATAATAAACTTCGTAGCTAATCATGCTGGTATTGAGAAAAACTATCTCTCTTGCTTTCCACTGATCAAGAAAGACAACCCAGTAGACAAATATAAACGGCTGAATTTCAAGCTAGGTGCTCCATCAACCTGCTTCGATAAAATATTAAATGCGTCGCTTTGGCCAGCTAACGTCAGAATACGCCAATTCGTTTTTTTCAAAAACAGCCAGTTATAGTACAACAAGCGTGACACGGAATGACTTTAGTGAAGTTACCGTAACTAATGATGGGCTGAAGGTCTATTATCACAACACTTCAGGCATAAGAACTAAATCAAATATAGTCAACCAGTTTAGCGCCGAAGAGGCTTATGATATCATTGTCATTGTTAAGACGTGGCTGACCTCGGACTTTTATGACAGTGAATTCTTTGATTTAAATCAGTACGATGTATTCCGTAAAGATCGCGATGCTGTTAAGACTGGCTGCTTGAGAGGTGGCGGCGTTCTAATTGCTGTCAGAAGAAAGTACCGTGCGTTTTTATTCACCCTCAAAAATTGCGACTCACTGCTGGATCAACTTTGTGTTTGCATCATTGGCTCCAAGTCATATGGCTGCTTATATTTAATTGCCTCATATATCCCGGCTTATAGTAACCTGGAACTTTATAAGGCGCATGTAGATAATATTACTGCTCTAGTGTTAGATGAAATAAGCGATAGTCATCTTTGTGTATTAGGGGATTTTAATTTAGGTAACATTAGATGGTGTAGTATTTCAGACTCTGATAATGCAGCCCTCACAGCTAATAATATTGTTACTCCGCTTGAATCTCTCTTTATTGATAGTTTTCTAAGCTTAAACCTTAAGCAAGTTAATGGAATTTTTAATCAGTTAAACAGACTATTAGATCTTATCTTCGTAACTGATAACATTAACTACAGCGTTTCAAAATGTATTTCTCCATTATCAGATGCTGGTATACATCATGTGCCCTTAGATATTAAGTTAAAGTTTTTTGAGTTTTTGCCTCTTTCAAATAGTGTCGTAACTGCTTCTCTTTTAGAATTTAATTGGGATGAATTATTGTCTGACTTGGATACTCACAGCTGTTTTTCTACGTTTAAGACACTGATGCATGAATTTTGCACTAACTATATTCCTTTAAAAAAGAAGCGATGTTATCATTCTCCTTGACATAATAAGCAGTTAAAAAAACTAAAGAATCTCAAAAACAAGTACCTCAAGAAATTCAAAGCAACTAATAACCACGCACTCTTTGTAAAATTCCAACATTTTCAGAAGGAATTTAAGTCATTGGATAACTTGCTTTACAGAAATTATATAAGTCGCGCTGAGCGGAACATCAAAGCTAATCCGAAGTCGTTTTGGAAGTTCGTAAAGTCAAAGAAGTCGTGCTCTAGTGTACCTACCGCGGTGTGTCTGGATAAGGAATTTGCTAGTACACCTGCCGAAGCAGCTAATTTATTTGCCGATTTCTTTATGTCAAATTACGTTTCTGACGAAGATGAGTCCCCGGACTTTTCTTCGGAGATTTCTTCAATTTTAAACATTGCCACGATACGTTTTTCATCTGAAGACATTACTAAGGGGTTGGTTTCTCTGAAGCCTTCGACTCAAACAGACTCTGACGGGCTATCGGCTAGTTTGCTCAAAAATTGTCCGGCATTAGCAATTCCTCTTCAGATTATTTTTAATAAATCTCTGTCTTCAGGTATTTTTCTGAATGAATGGAAATTTACAGCCATTACACCATTTTTTAAAAGTGGAAAGAAAAATGATGTTCGGAACTATAGGCCAATTGCCAAGTTGTCTAGCATCTCAAAGCTTTTCGAATGCATTGTCAAGGACAAGATTTATTTTGCGGTGAAATCTTTAATCTTACCAGAACAACATGGTTTTGTCACTGGTAGCTCCACAGCCACTAATCTTGCTGTTTTTAGTGAATACTGTATGTCATCGTTTTCGAAAGGACTACAAGTCGATTGTATATATACGGACTTCTCTAAGGCGTTTGATAGTGTATCGCATAGCGTTCTTATAAATAAGTTAGCTTGCTTGGGCTTTCACTCCACCTTTCTGCAATGGCTTAAATCATATCTATCGGACAGATGTTGTGTGGTGTCAATCGATGGTGTTGTGTCGAACCACTTTGTTGCTGCTTCAGGTGTTCCCCAAGGAAGCATCTTGGGTCCACTACTTTTTGTTCTTTTTATCAATGACATCAGCAGTTGCTTTTCTTCTTCAAAGTTTTTGCTCTATGCTGATGATTTGAAAATATTTTCAACTGTGCAAGATTCATCGGATGCTAAGAGGCTGCAAGGAGATTTGAACAATCTTCATCGTTGGTGCGTTAAGTCGCGTCTCTCCATGAATATTAAAAAATGTTTTCATTTATCATTCTCGAGGCGACATAACGTTTCTAGCACATCATATACCATTGCTAATTATGTATTGCAAAATGCTACGGAGTTTAAGGATCTCGGAGTTATATTTGACTTAAAATTTTCTTTCCATAATCATATTAATTTTATTCTTACAAAAGCATACTCAGTTCTGGGTTTCATTCGTCGCAATACATCCGAATTTTCCGATCCATATACCTTCAAACTATTATATACTGCTCTAGTCCGGTCACACTTAGAGTATGCAGTCATAATTTGGAGACCTCATGACCAATTTTCGATAAGCAGAATTGAGCGTGTTCAAAAAATCTTTCTTAAGCAAGCTTTACGTTCCCTACGGTTTGAGGCTCCTGTTCCTTCCTACGCTTCGCGGCTTATGCTAATTAACCTGGAGTCTCTAGAAAAGAGAAGGACGGTCCTTTCACTTTCGTTCACTTTCAATATTATTAATGGCATCACTGACTGCCCTGTTTTACTTGAGAGGATTAGCTTTAATGTTCCACAGAGAAGTCTTCGCAATTTTTTCCCTTTTTATGGAGAGAACTTTAAGACTAACTTTGCAAGTAACGCACCAATAGCTCGTGCACTTCGGGAATTTAATGCATTATCTAATTCGAGCCTGCTGGATTTCGCTTTATCTAGACAAAAATTTGTAAAAATTCTAAGTTTAATTGCTTAGCATGCTATTGATATTAATTGCTAGTTTTATATTAACCAAATTTGGCCTGTCTATATTACTTTTCTTAGTCTGTAAGGTACTTTGTACTGTAGATTAATAACTTAATAAATAAATAAATAAATAAATAAATAATTCAACTTGCACCAAAAGTAATGGGCACCACAATCCACAAATCGAAGAAATAAAAACCTGCATTTTACTACTTAATGGCTTTAAAGGGCAAATAGACGCCGACGGAACGATGAAAAATATGACAGGAACGCAACTTATTAATTTCCATAATTCAACGCTGAAAATAAATGGTCAAACCTACATTAACTACATACGACTTAGTTCCATTTCCCGCTATCCCAGCTGTCCTGCAACCCGCACCGATTGAGAAAAACAGAATTGAGCTGCTTTCTCTAGAAGCTTTGAAAGAACTTCACATAAGCAACATTCGAAGAATAAACCTCCTGAAGGCAGCAGCGATATCCAATGGCTCACTTTTACTTGGAGCAGTCGCAGCCACCTCCATCGTTATAATAATTTTTTACAAATTTTGAAAGAAATCTACAAATAAGATAATCATTTCAACAAATTGCGATGCTAACCAGATCCCTCCAACAAATCTCAGCATAAATCAATTTAAAGATCTCTCTAAAGATCAGCCAACATACGTAAACTTCAACAACTTACTTACGAACGTTTTAAGAGGGGAAGTGTTAACATGGCATATGTTAACCTTGCCATAATAACAAACTAATTCATCAGCAATATTTAATAATACAGGTAAAGCGGATATGCAACTCAGGTTCCACAGTTTTTCTCACACCACAGCCCAGACGCTTTGTCAGCACACGCGCAGCCGAAATTAGCCAATTCATGGAATTGAAGCATAATTGCCCGGTGCATTTAGTTTAGATTTTAGATTAAGAAAGTTGTAAGTTTTAGCTTGAAAATAAAGTTCAAATGATAAGGTCGTGCCGACCAATAAAAAGATTTTTCTTCTTTCTTTCGGGAAGTAAATCTTTAACTTACATTTAGGCAACTGCAACGTTAGTATTATTCAGTGGAATATTTGCTGTAATTTCTACATATTCGCACTACACTTTTTATACCCGAGCCATATGTTTATATATGTACATACATGTTTATATACCAAAATTCTTAAAATTAATAGCAAATTTGATTAAGCCATGTCTGTCTGTCCGTCAGTCGGATAACTCGAGTAAATATTGAGCTATCTTAACGAAGGTATACACATTGCACTGTACCCAAGCTACTTTGGTATTGCAAATTGGCGAAATCGGACAATAACCACGCCCTCATAACGGTATTTTGCGAAAATAAAAAGATCGCGATATTTCAGTAACTATTGCAAATTTTCTCAAATTTGACACATAGGATTGGGGTAGAAAAAGTAATAAGTGTGCAATTTGTTTTTGGTAAATGGAAGTGACCTCGACCACTTTTTAAGAAAAACTTATGTGTTCTAAACTACTTGATCAATCTCTACCAAATTTTGTACACATACTGCGTTTTAAAGCAGTCATATAACGGCAATCCACCCAAATCTTAGAAAACGCGATATTTAAGTCAGCATTAAAGACAATTCGCTCAAATTTAATACGAAGGATGGGACTACACAACAAGCATACCGAACCAAAAAAATCGGAAATGGCATGGCACCGCTATAACTATATCTACGAAACAAAGCTACCATTTTACATTTTATGTAAGTAAGCAAAATCCAAAAATTGTACAAGTCAGACCAATACTACGTTAACCCCTTATAAAACGGTAATTTTCAAAACTTAAAACAAATAACGCGTTATTTACATTAGTAGTTAACTATTGAATTGAATTTGCTTAAACTTAATGTGTAAAATGAGATTGCACAAGCAAATACACGGAATAAAAAAATGGTAATAAGCGTGACACCACCCACTTTTGAGCAACCAAGTATGTACATATGTATATCTCACAAGCTATGCCACCAAACTCCATAAAAGTTAGTGCACACATTGCATTTCAAGCCAATAAGCAAAATTTTGGAAATTTAAAAAATTGTACAAAAACCATGCCCCACCTTTCATCCTCTATTAAGGGGGTCGGGTCATTTAGAGACCAGAAAAAAGTCGCTTTTTTGAATTTTTATATTTAGAATAAAAACACTGAAACGTGTCACAGCTAATACCGTCCATTTGCGTGCAGAGTAGTGTCCGTAATTCTTATCTGTAACAGTGAATATAAATATCTTGTTAATTTGTAAACTTTTTCACTCTATATGAACCTCAAAAAGCCAAAGAAAACTAAAAATTAATCTTTTTTTTTCAATGTTTGAACTTTGAAATCGATGAAATTTGTGCAGTTTTTTATTTATAAAATTACAGAAATCAAAATTATTATCAATATCTTTGGTTCACATAGAACATTTTTTTATACTTTACAAAATAAAAGTTGAATCAGATTGATAGGTTTTCGCGCAATCGTGCACGCCAATTGCAAAAACATGGTTTTCAGAAAACGAGCTTCAAAAATATAAAAAGCGACTGACACGTGGTCGACGCACTTGTCTATTACCTAAAATATCTCTTGAACCACTTTGAAATCGAAGCTAATATTTTACACATACATATGTTTTAAGATATTTTTGGAAGAGATTAAAAAAAAACCGATTTTTTTGCGATGTAAATTACCCGACTCCTTAACTATCGAACGTAATTTACTCAAATTTGATAGACAACATTGATTATGAAATTCGTGGAATCATAAATGTTTGGAATGGCCATGGTATCGTCCACCTTAGAGCAAATTGATATATCTCCGAAACTTTTATGTCAAATTCTACCAATTTATATTTCGAAAAAGATAGAAATCAGACTAATACTACGCTCACTTTTCATATATCGGTGATTTGCAACAAATCAGAATATTCAATATTTTACTAGATCATGCCGCAAATTCTTTTCAATTTCGTATACAGAATTTAATTGCGGAGAGAAATAATGAAAATCATACTATTTTCACTTTTTTAGTTAAATCAATAAACGTCGTTTAAAATTTTTTAAATTTGTTATACTAGCAAGCCCGGCTAACTTTGATGCTCCAATAAAGACATATTTTTTTTAGATATTGAACCTTGCTTTTGTTCTTAAAATGCACTTTATACCTTCCTCTGAAGGAAATATAGTAGTTTCGTCTTAAAACGGGACATGAGTACGCCTTTTTCCCCAACAAATAATATATAGCCTCATATATATGTACGTTGTGTAGTTACAAAGAATACAGTTTGATGTATAAGATATGTATATGCATGTACATACCCAAATATTATTCATCTGCACCGAATAGTTGCGAATATATGAATTATATGAAAAGATGCAAATTTTCTCTTCTATGGGGGCGTGTCACCGCCCACTTTTCTAAATTTATATATACCTTACCTTCGACCCGCAGACCACACTACTGTAAAAATTTCTTAAAGATCGGTTGAGTAATTTGGAATAAAGGACTCATATTCATTTTTATATATAAGATTAACTTTGAAATAAAAACCTGAACCGGGTATTTTTCACACCCGAGCGCAGTGGCGCCCAGGGTTTTATAACTTTATTCACTTATAAGGGATTTTTTAACAGCATAAAGCCAGCCAGGTAGATATAAGTAGACACGCTTTACATTTCAACTGAGTAATAAACCTTTTGAAAATTTTATAAGCCGCGATATTTTTAGTAATGATATTTGTTATCAGAAAGTAATAATTTTTGGGGATTATAATCTATACCTAAAGTCCACTGAGAATAGAATAGAAAAGTTTTTTAAGGATATCAGATTTAGATCGCTGTTAGATCTGGAATGTTCTACTACATCTGCAGGGATGCAAATTGACTGGACGTTTTCAAATCCGGGTACTGTGGTTGACGTAATTAATTATAAAACGGTTCACAGCTACCACGAAAGTATTTGCATTTCTGTCTTTTAATAAATTCCCATATTTTAATTTTAAGAATAGCATTACTTGTTTTAACTTACATACATACATATGTATGTACACATGTACATATGTAGATAGGCAGCGAGCATTTAGGTCGTTCTATAGAGCATGTTCTGATGATCAGAAACTGGCACTTCACCCTGCAATTCCGAGTGAAAGTGAATTGCCAACATGCCAAATGCCTGCAATTGCTGACTGGGAAGAAGGGTCAATTTCAGTGTGAGATCAACAAAGTTTAAATGCACATTCTCGCATTGAAAACCATACATTTCTATTTATTTATTCTTGTAATAAGATAGATTTCAAGTCATTTTAAAAACACCGTACGGTGAACTATGAAAACACTACACCTCAGCACAGCAGAACCTCACCTTACAGTATGCTTTATTACATACTATACCTTGCACACGGCTACACATCTTTCATAAACTATTGCATACATATGAATACTCGCAGGCCGTTCTCAAGTTTTGGGAAAGTGAAAATTCTATTCAAAATTTCAACGCTGATAGGCAATGAAACGTTTTCAAACTTGAAGCGTTACTTCGCTTTTAGTTTTCGGAACAAGCTTGAACTTTTGGTTTGTGTTATGAAATTCATTCATCACTGACCGATACTTTGGAAATATAACATAATAATAATAATCCATAATAGTATTCAATTAGCCATAGTTATATTAATGCATTTTTTACCTATAGGCACTAAGAGATGGAGTTTTTGACGTGCTACCAGACAATTGCATGAACAGTTTAACTGCTGAGGACTTACGCTTGCTTTTAAACGGAGTTGGCGACATAAATGTATCTACTTTGATATCTTACACGACATTCAATGATGAATCCAGTGAAGGATCTGATAAGCTACTGAAATTCAAAAGATGGTTTTGGAGCATAGTTGAAAGAATGAATACGTCGGAGCGCCAAGATTTGGTATACGAGATAATTGTTATTTCGAATAATATTTATTGATAATTTTTCTCTCACTTTAAGGTTTACTTCTGGACGGGCTCGCCAGCGCTACCAGCGTCAGAAGAAGGATTTCAACCATTGCCATCAGTAACAATAAGACCGGCTGACGATTCGCATTTACCTACGGCAAATACGTGTATATCAAGGCTGTATATACCTCTGTATTCAAGCAAAATGATTTTACGTAACAAATTGCTAATTGCTATAAAATCAAAAAACTTTGGCTTTGTATAGTGCAGAAACCGTAACTCAGTTTGTAATAACACCAATGTTTAAGACGTTATGTATTTACATATGCACATACATATTACAGGCTTATAAGGATACAATTGAAAGTGCTTCATATTAAAAAATAATTTCAATTATCGCAATAAACTGTAATAAATATGAGAACACTAACTGTCACTCAGAATCGTTTAACGATTACTTAAATCGGTCTCAGAGTAAATTATTGATTCTATAACGCCCCTTAATGGTACTTAAATTTAAGTATGGAAAAACATTTATTTTATTTTTTAATGCAATTCTGCCAATTGTTTTTGGGGTTTTTTTTTTGAATATACGTTAGATTTTTTAAATAAAGCAAAAATGTGTTATTTGGAAGAATTGATTAAATTTGCGGATTATGCTGAAAGGCATAGGGAAGTTTCTCCAAGACATTATTTATGAGATCATTCCTATCCCTTTACCAAAAAAACCCGATTTAAGAACTTCAAACCCGATATAGATTTACTTGGAAAATTCAAGTTATTTACATACTTTTGGAAGAAGGATGCAAAACTTGCCTGTTATAGAATTATGGTTATATGTCAAATATGTATGCACATATGTGCGCTACATGAGTTTCTTAGAGAAAAAATAAAATAATAATAGTAATAATTTGGCGTTGTTATAAAAAAGCTTTTATAACTTTCACTTTCACTCGGAAATTTTCACTCACACATCAGTTTTAAACATGCAAAATATGCAAATTCACTCGGAAGTGAAATGCCGTACATGCCTGTATATGAGCTTTTTGGTTTTCGTTATACTGGCCGAGATTTGAGCCCAGGGCACAACAAGTGAAGCACGCACATGCTAAAATATTGCGATTCTGCATTGACTTTTATAAGTAAGTGATGCCATTCAAAAATGAGCCTAACTGATGGATATATTTAACAATTCATTAACAAATGAATCTTTAAATTCTAATGCTGAGGTATAGCGTTCATTAATAAGTTTAACGATAATTAGTTATGCGATCGTTAGAATAAATTTAATGAAAAATTTGTGAGTGAGACAGCCAATATTTTAAAGTATTTCATTAATTGCCAATAACGAATTAGAAGCAATATTTCGAAGTTATATGTACATATGTATGCACAGTGGCTCCAAGCCAAAGGCGGACACCGTAGAAAAAGATGTTCCGTCTTAAAAATATTTGAACCAAAGCATTTAAAAAATAAGGTAAAATATTTTTTCAATTACTCATTTATTGCACTTCCACAATATAAAAACAAAACATATAAATTAATTCAGTATTATAAAATATTCTAGTAAAACGTCTAATAAGAGCAAATTCAATGCACAAGCCAAACTCGGACAATCAACAAGTTTTTTGAAATATCGAAATATATTTTAAAACCCAATATTTTGTATGGAGACCTTTGTTTTTAATAACCATTTTGAGCCGGTTAGGCATTGATTTAACCAATTTTTTTCGCAAAAACTTGGTTTTCCCCATTCTTGTAATAAGATAAAGTTCAAGTCATTTTTGCTTGAAACGAAATGCTGTCGAATTTTTTTGTTAAGATAGTCCCATGAATTTTCGATAGGATTAATATCAGGGGTCGAATCGTGACAGTCGTAAACGAGTCGACAATCGTTCGATCAAAAATTACGTTATTCGATCATCGAATGAACAATATCGTATTGTTACATTCGAAAGTTGACGAATCGTAATTGTCAGTTTTGTTATCGATTATTCTCCTCTTCTTCTCCATTTTTGGAAGTTACAATAGACTTTTAAATGTCAAAATAAGGATAGCAAAAATAAAAATAAATTGAAAAGCGACTATGGATCCTAGTTTTTTGTTTTATTTAAGCTCAAGTGATAGTGAAAATGATGAGAAAATTGTGCGGAAACAATTACGAGATAGAAGTAATCCACTGGCATTGTCAAGTAATCCCCATGTATGCATGTACATAATCAACATCTGTCTACATTTCAAATTTTGCAGATTCATGAAACGATTTCGGATGAACAAGGAGGCGTTCAATTATGTCCTCACGAAAATTAAGTTCAAGTGTCAGGACACCAAAGCTGTTCCTGCAGTTCTACAATTAGCTACAACTCTTTCGCTCCTTGCGAGTGGCGGATATCAACATACCATTGGCAGCGATTACTTGATTGGAATGTGCCAGAGCACAGTATCCAAATTGACGTCTGAGATACTCGTGGAAATGGAAAGCAAATTGTGCCCGGAGTTCATATGTTTCAACCCAGATGATTCGCAAAGTTGTAAAGAGTGGTTTGCAGAAAAATACAGAATTCCTAAACTTAATATATATTCATGTGTGTATGAGGTGCTAAGAAATCATATTTTGTTATTTTCAGTTATCGGATGTATAGATGGTACGCATATTGGATTGCAGAAGCCGACCAAAGATGAGCACATGTACTACAATAGAAAAGGATTCCATAGTCTAAATGCAATGATAGTAAGTTGCATTCAATCAAATTGAATATTTGTTTACTTATGTGTTATAATTTGTCAGATATGTGATCAGAACTACAAAATTTTAGCTATCAATTGCCAATACGGAGGTGCGGCCCATGATTCCTTTGTGTGGAAGAATTCACATCAGCGGCGTGTTATGGAAGATCGTTTTACCAACAATAGAAACGATAATTCGTGGCTCCTTGGTATGTTTATAATTTATAATTACTCTAAGTTGAATTTATTTGTAGCAAGTATTTATTTGGTCTTTAACAGGGGATTCTGGTTACCCGCTTGAGCCGTGGTGCATAACACCGTACAGGAATGCACATGATGGATCCAGTGAAAGTAGATTCAACGAAATTCATTCCAAAGCAAGATGCATAATTGAGCGAACAATAGGTATCCTGAAAGGTCGTTGGAGAATTTTTTATTACGACAGGAAAGGGAGATACGATCCTATTAAAGTGGCAAGATTCTGTAATGTATGCGCAGCATTACATAATATCGGGTGTTTTTTTTAGGGGTATAGAACTTCGAATTGAAATAAAACACAAGAAAATCGTTTTAAGGTCCATCAATTTGGCTTTATTGGAAGGATAATTTTATGCCATTAATGTTTAAATATGATTTCGGGCATGTGGCCGCCGCGGCTGGCTCGAATAAAGCCAATTATACAGGTCCAATTTTCAACCATTTTTTCGAGCATATGGGGCCGTATGTCGGCAATAACGCCACGAATGTTGGCTTCCAATTCCCCTAACGTTTCTGGTTTGTTGGCGTAGACGAGCGACTTCACATATCCCCAAAGAAAATAATCCAATCGTGTCAAATCACACGATCTTGGTGGCCAATTTACAGGTCCATTCCGCGAAATTATGCGCTCATCGAATGTTTCCTTCAATAAATCGATTGTGACGTGCGCTGTGTGGCATGTAGCGCCGTCTTGTTGGAACCACAACTCATCCACATTCATGCCATCCAATTCGGGAACAAAATAGTCGGTTATCATGGCTCTATACCGGTCTCCATTAACGGTAACTGCCTCTCCAGCATTATTGCGGAAGAAGTATGGCCCAATGACTCCACCAGCCCATAGAGCACACCAAACAGTCAGTTTTTGTGGATGTAATGGCGTTTCAAGGGTCTCATGTGGATTCTCTTCACTCCAAATGCGGCAATTTTGCTTGCTGACGTAGCCATTCACCAAAATCACGACGCATTGCATGGTCTCGCGGCTTTAATTCTTGCACAAGCTGGATCTTGTAAGGTCGCAAGCCAAGATCTTTGCGCAAAATCTTCCATAAAGTTGATGGACAAAGCTCCAATTGCTGTGCACGGTGGCGAATCGATTCATTCGGGTCCTCTTCAACACTTTGCTCTACAGCGGCAATTGTTTCTTCGGTGCGCACTGTTCGACGTCTCTGCGGATGCGTATTATCACATAGAGTAAACGTAGAGCGAAAACGATCCATGGTTAACCGAATTAATTGCTCTGATGGACGATTATGTCGACCATAAAATTGACGGAGCTCGCGGTAAACTTCGCGAACTGAACCATTATTTTCGAAATAAATTTGCACGATTTGCAAGCGTTGTTCTTTTGTCAACCTGTTCATGATGAAATGGCAAACCAAACTGAACATAAATGACATTAGAGTTGCCAGATTTGACCACAAAATGCCAGTTTTATCTCTATTCGAAAAACAAACCTGTAAAAAAAACACCCGATATATGTATAAAATTAAAAGTTAATTTAATCCCACAAATTTTGAAGCAGAAAGTGAGCCTGACATAGATGTTGGAGAAGGCCAACTCACCAGAATCGGTCAAACCATTAGAGACCAAATTAACCCTCTAACCTTCCAAATTGAATCACTGTAGAAAACTTTTTGTAAAACTCACTATATACTAAATTCGCGACGAGAAACTCAAATTTGAGCTCAGATTTTTGCTATCTAATTTAGTTTAGCCGTAATGATAGAAAAGTTGGAGACCGTCTCTAGACGGTCTTGTCGGGTTAGGCGAAAAATAAAAAATGTGCTTTCCAACATAAGCATTTCACAGAAATTCATTTTTTATTAAAATTACTTTCAAAACTTATATAAAATACTATCAAAACTTATACATACTTATGATATAAACTAATTTTGTGTATGGAATGTCAAAAAGCAGTTTTTATCAGGCTTGACGCACAAGTTGAGGTTACATTTCAAGCAACACATTTGCGTATCAGATTGTTTGCATTGCTTACACCTCTTCTTTCCGGTTACACCCAGCATTATAAGTATGTAAGTATGTATTTACCTGGTAGTACTACATTGTCGCCGGCCCCATTGTATATTTCAAAGCGATACGAAAATCCGTGAGAATCACACAATACAAAAAACTTCACACCCCATTTATGAGGCTTATTCGGCATGTATTGGCGGAGATGATGCTTTATCTTAGTGGCACACATTTGTTCGTCCACACATAATCTGGGTGTTTTAGGCACCAGGTCAAATAGTTCGTTCAGTTTTTCAGCAATTGGTCGTATTCTAAACAAGGGATCATACCCAGATTCCCCTTTCTTCGCACGTTGCTCTTCATTCGAAAAGCACAAAAACCGTTTTATTTTCTCAAAACGTTTGAATGTCATTGTTGAGCTTATGGGTTCGAAAGCATTTCTGCTCCAGTAACTTTCCAAACACGGAAAGCGATACAAAGACATATAAATCAGAATCCCAACATACTGTCGAATTTCTACCTCATTTACAGAGAAAGGTTGATTTATATTGTCTTGGTTAAATTTTCCTGCTGCCCGATTAGTTTCTGCTGCCACTGTTTGAAATATATCAGTGGTGAATAAATACATAAAGCACTGAAGTGGGGTATTGAGGTCCTTGAATGAATTTGGTAATTTACTGTTGCCGCAAAAAATAACTTCGTTTATATGCAACTGCATATTCTTTTTTTTCCAGACAATATTCGAAAACTCTTTGCTACTTTTTTCAATACTCATTAAACCTTTAAAAAATACAAATACATACGTATTGTGCTTCCAGAATATTCGCGAGTATCAATAACAAACCTGTTCCATTGAAACCGCCATTAGAAGAACTGAATTTTGGACCATTATCTTCAAGTTCTGGAAGCGGTGATCGTGCCCTTTTCTTTGGTTTGGATCCAATATTCGTGAGCGATTCAACTGCTTGTCTTGATGTTGATGCTAAGTCGTCTGCCAAAGGTGATTCTTTATCAACGACATTACCAAAATCACTAATATTGGCTGGAAATGCCGCTGAATTGATAAACGCATCACTTGTATCAGCGCGGTTCATATCACTCACGCAAGTTGAAATTTCCACATCGAATCCGTCGTCATCTTGGACTACTTCCACTGAATCATCGGGACGAAAATCCGGATCTAAAAGGCTATCGTCACTATCGAATTCGCAATCTTCGTCCAACTGTAATTCCGATTCAGATGATGCCATCAACGCTTCAATTTCATCATCCGTCAATTTGCTAATATTATATCTTATTTTGCAATTTTTTTCACATTCTCCTGGTTTTTTCCTCAATTGGAGATTCATTGCTAAAAAAAAAAACAAAGATTGTCCAAAATATTAGTACACACATGAAGTTTTTTCAAAAACAACCATTGCAGCTTACCGAACAATTAGGTGATTTCACGCACTACAGTTTTCACGTTAACCGACAAGACCGTTTCAAGACGGTCTTTAAAAAACTATTTCCACAGCACAGAAAAAATCACTTATTTTTTCAAATAAAATATATTTGTATGATATAAAATATTTTACACGCACCTATAATTTTTTTTCGGACGTATTGTAAAAATTAATACACTTTTTCTACGTGATAAGTAACATAAATTTTTTCTTTAATTTTCTCTTCTAAATGCGACCAGCTCGGCAAATAAAAACACACTGCCTTGCAACGGATGCAAGTAATTCAAAAAGTACGAGATGACTTGATGGGTGAAGTTCTATTTACATGCCATTAAACTAAAATCAGCAAAACAGGCGTTATTTTTCGATGTTTTTAAAAATAATTGAAGACCGTCTAAAGACGGTCTTATCGGTTAGAGGGTTAAACACTCGCTTATAAATTAGTAATCAAACACTTTTAGGATTTAAGAGCAGGCTTTTCATTAAATGTAATTAGTTAAACCGATTAGTATATAGAAGCTTTTTGCTAAATAAACATAATATGAAAAAAATGAAATAACATATATTTTTTTTTAATATTTGTTTTTTTCTATTAATTCATTAAATGAGATCATTTATTTTTCAGGCACATATGATAAGGCAAAATCGTCTTCTTAGTAACTATATACATATAAAAAAATAAGAACCTATAATTCACTTGATAGTTAAAAAATTAAGGTCACTTTTGTAGCACTTTTTAGTTATATACCATTAATGAGCATTTTTCTTAAGAGATTCGAGCTCTAAGCATTTGATTTGGTAATCAACCTCCCTGGATGCCGTCTGAATTTTATGCTTCTGCTCTTTGAGTTGAAGCGCACGTTCATTTAATTCTAGCTGCCTCTCAGAAATTTCCAACTCCCTCTGAGATATTTCTATTTGCCTTTCATTCAAATCAAGCAGTTTGTCTAACTTGGCACGCACGCTATGTTGGTGATCTGCTGTCATCTTAATATTCTCCTCCAGTAGCACAGTTTTCGAGTCACCTTTTTGTTTACTTTTTGGTGTCCGACTGTTTGCTTTTCTACGGGCTGGAGTACGAATAGAAGCAGAGGTACTCGCAACATTGTCTATGCTCGACATTGTCTCGGCACTGCTTGCTTTTGAAGATGGCAAAGGTGATGCAACGTTCCCAAATGTCGGAACCGTTTTATTCCCTTCAACGCATGCTTCCAACCCTGCTGCCTCGACTAAAAGTTCCGCCGCGAGGGTGAGTGTTTTTTCTTGAAAAGGTCCTCCACCTGTTTGCCGCTTTGAGGCTTTATTAAAGCAAAGTTTCTTTTTGGCGTTGTATTTTTGATCTGCATAAGCCTAAAAAAACAACTCTTTAACATAAATTTCGATTAAATACACCATAAACACACCTTTTTCCACAATTTTGCGTCTTTGATTGGTGGTCCTACAGCGTTTAATCGCTTAGAAAGCTCCTCCCAAAGTCGGTTGGCTGTAATTCTCCCCTGCGCGCAGTTTGGTAGCAAATTTTTGGCCAAATCGGGATGCTCGCTCATAAATTGCGCCATTACATCCTTTTGAGTGGAGTTCAGTTTGTTATAGTTTGCCCTATATTAACAAAAATAATTAAAATATTGAATAAATATAGAAATACATTAAATATACTTACATGTTTAAAAATTTGCTTCAAATCGGCGCGCTTACGATTGGCGGTTTGTGATCGCATGACAGTTGGAACGAACGAGTACGTTCACTTACTCGTTGACGTTTGTAATCATGCCGATTTTCGAAAAACGGCTGCGTTCACGACTGTCATAATCCGATATTCACAATTTTACGTGACGAGTTGCTCGTTCACGACTGTGACGATTCCCCCCCAGGACTTTGGGGTGGGGTTTCTAGGACATGGTGGCATTTATAAAGCAACCAAGAACGCACTTTGTAGGGCCTTATGCTTTAGATCATTGTCTTGGTAGATATACCAATCATCACCAATAACCAATTTTTTAAGACTTTTCGGTAAGTTTTCTCTTAAAATGTTAAGATAGTCATTCTGATTCGTTATCCCTTCAATAAAATGCAAAGATCCTGATCCAGAAGCCGAAAATGAACCCCCAACTATTGCCGATCCGTCACCACGTTTGACAGTTGGTCTCAGATTGCGCAGTTGCAGCTCCTCAGTTGGTTTCCTCCAAACATATGGTTTTCCATCGGAGCCAAAAACATTAAATTTACTTCCGTCAGTAAACATAACACTTTTCCAGAACGAAAAATCCTTACTGTCATGTTCTTTTGCAAATCTTAATCGGATGATCTGATTGCGTTTGCTGGTCATGACTTTTGTCGGGCCTTTCTACCAGTTAGATCAGCCTCATGAAGTAGATTTCTGATGGTAGATGCACTAGATTTCTTTCCCAACTCATTTTCAGCTATAACTGCTAGCTTTGGTGCACTAAGGAAAGGATTATCTTTAACTTTTCGCAACAGATATCGCTTATCAGAGTCGGTAAAAATATTGTTGTGGGTAGCTTTGGGATGGTTTTCCAATTGTTTATTGGTTTTGAGGCGCTTAATTATATCGTGAACAGTAGAATGACTTTTGTCGACAATATCAGCAATTTCACGCGCAGATTTTCCATCGTTGGAATGCTTAATAACCAACTTTCTCAATTAAATACTTGTTTGGCCTCTTTGCCTATACATTTTTAAATCACAATCCGTAATTCCAACTGTGTATATACTAAAAAACCACCCGGGGAATTCCCGTTAGTTTTTTAAACACTATACTTGAAGTTGGTTGCAATTCTTCGACAAACTTGCATTTATTTAGAGGATAGTTGCCACTGTCCGAGTTTGGCTTGTGCATTGAATTTACTTTTGTTAGTTTTTTTGTTGTTTGTTATGTTTTGTTTTATACTTCATTTGGAAGTGAAATAAATGGGTAATTAAAAAAATGTTTTACCTTTTTTTTAATTGCTTTGGTTCAAATATTTTTAGGAAGGAACATTTTTTTCTACGGTGTCCGACTTTGGCTTGAATCCACTGTATATTACTTCAACCCTTCAATTAGCCTCAGTTTTTTATACGCTACACCTGAACATGGGGCTGATTTGATTTATGAGATGCAATTGTGAACGTTAATCGTGATCGAAAAATTATACCTCTAGGATAAAGCTTAGTGAAGCAACTTTTGTTTTATTCTTCTTCTTCTTAATTGGCTAAGCGGTTTTGACCGATTCCAACATAGCACGCTACCATTACGTTACCATTACATTTGATACGGCTCGATAAAACGAATTGATTGTAAACGCAAGTCTGATGCATGTATTGTTTTCCTCGGCATACAACAAAATCGCAAAATAAGTAAGGTTATATCTCATCTATAGTAGGTAGTCGAATACCAACGGCGCCTAGAAGCTGGTTAAATGAGTTCAAGTCATGTTCCCCTCTCTATCGTTAACGATCGTTCCAAAAGTACACAATAGAAACTCAACACATGAATTTACCACACATACTAAATGCTTTTTTTTTTTTTGTTCTTAAATACGCCAGTGAGATACTTGAACCCGAACTAAACCTCTTGCTACTAAAGAACTATATTTCATGTTAGGCGGCTGTTCGAAAGAACTGCTTTCAAAGCTGCACTGCCTAGTCGGTTGGAATGGAATGGACTCAAAGCCGCGCCTACGTTTCAATTTGGCCAAATAGATATAGAGTTGGGAATGCGATCTGAAACGACTAGATTAAATACCGCGCAGCCTAAGGCGATTGAAATTGCCTTAGCCTTTCTGCGATTACCTCGTTGCACACTCATCAATTACACCCATAGTTTTAAGGACACAATTTTGCGAATGTGAAATTGAGCTATTTAATTGAATTATATAAAAATTAAACAATTTAAACCCCCAAATTCGGCAAGCAAAAAATAAGAGTTTACAAAAAAAACAAAAATTTACTAAGCTAAAATAAACAAGTAAGGAAGACGAAGTTTTTATTTCAAATAAACATTACTTGTTGTAAGGGATCAGAAAAGTTAATAATATAGGTAAGGTTAAGTTGGAGTGCCTGGCGCCTGCGGCGAAGCACTTTAGCCAATAAAAGGAGGCGCATTGTGTTACCACAAGAGTTTAATACCATCCGAGGAAAGATTAGTCCTCGCCAAACCATTTTGCTTCCCAGATGAATCTAAACAAGCAATTAACCTTGGTGTTTGAAACCTCACTATGGTCATCCAGAAACGGTGATCCCAGATACTGCATTCTGTTTTTACACAGTGCAGGACTCTTACACAGTAGATGCAAGACCGCTTCCTCCTCATCGTCAATCTTTTAGCTCCTGTAGCAACTTCGGGAAGGTATGCCCAATCCTTTAGGATGCTTTCCTATCAGACAGTGCTCGGTTAGAGCCCCGATCACGTTAGAAATGTTTTCCCTCCTTGGAGAGTAAGCGCTGCCCGACCGTTTTCAATCCCATTTAGGCCACGTCATCTATTGTCAACTTTTTTATATTATATATACATACTTTCTGTGAGCAGCAGTATGTAAGTGGCAAATGGCATACTAATGCGTTCTTTATCCTGAAGAATCTGTTTGACTGCACCTTGTCTTGTAAGTTCGTCTGCCATGCATTTTCCCTCTTATTTCCCTGTGACCAGGGATTCAAATGAGGTTCAGTCTGTTCTGCTTGGCCATCTCCTGTAGAGATAGCGCGATGTTTGAGTTAAATGCAAAAGAATTCTCTTAGTCGCAAAGCAGTCATCGCTGCCATCTGTTGTCCTACCAAATCTAAAGGAAGAAAATCTAAAATAGCGTTCAAGGTCGCATTTGACGTGGTTCTCAGCGCCCTGCTTATGCAGATCATACTAGATCTTTGCACCTTGGTGAGCAGCCTGAGGTTGACATATTTTTTTATAATGCAGGCCACAAGAGAATTAGTATAACGACTGCTGTCATGATCCACCGAAAAATCCGGGGATTAAGGCCTGAGTTCTTGCCTATGACTTTCTTACAGGTATAGGTGTCGAACGCCGTTTAGTTCCGCTGGAGTTACCGAAGGCATTTAAACCGCCTCGTAAAGAGAATGAGTTCCACCACCGTTGCATCAGCTCGCAAAGTGTTTGCGAAAACTTCCCCCTTAGCGTGATTGCGACATCATCAGCGTATGCAACAACTTTGGCTCCTGCCCAATCCGTATCCGGCAAGAGCGTATTTACTGTTAAGTTCCACAGAATTGGAGACAGAATTCCTCGTTGGGGCGTCCCCTCGACAATTCGCTCGCTCATAACCTCGCTTTTACCACTCTACAACAGAGTAAACTCCACCAGTGAGTTCTCCACCCTAGAGCCCTAACGGCGTCCGTTATAGCCTCTGGAAGTACATTGTAAAAAGTGCCTTTAACGTCGAGGAAAGCTATGAACACAAGTCCTTAACTCTGAGGGACTTTTCAATATAGCCGACGAGGCTATGGAGTGCGGTCTCGGTCTCTGGCCCTACAGCTTTATATGGTTTAAAGCTTTGGATAGCCCATTCAACCTTTTCTTCCGAAAACGGTATTGGAAGAAATAAAAGTTGTGTTCCCTGGAAGTGGGTGTCCATTAGCAGTTCAGGGGTTGCCTTCCCAGTTGAGGTCCAGGACCCGTCCTGCTTTTGTAGGAAGCCTGTCGGATTTGAGGATCCCGAGAGAATCTTTTGTAGTCTGGCAGTCTCGGAAGCATCCTTGATGCCGCCATAAAAACTTCTGAACGAGGATCTCTTTGCCTCACTTAAAGCTTTTTTTTAAGGTTCGGAGCAGCTGTTTCACTCATCTCCGCTTTCTTTCAGTGTGGCGTGGGGCTCGTTTTCTCGGTGCAGAACCCCTATAAGAAAAACTAGGCCTGCTCTTTATATGCGACCAAAGTCATAATCCGATCTTTATGAAGTTACAATAGGTTCATGGGGTCTCGGAGCCCAACATAAGATATATAAATGTTTGGAAAAGTTGTTTTATATCCGCCACTATTCGATGGAAATAAATGATATTGAGGTCTATACATACATAAGTCTTTTAGATCAAAGTGGGTATCATTTTGGTAAATGGGCGGTGACACGCCCTATACAATAAAATGCCAAATTCTTTATAATTTCGTAACCATTTGGGGCAGATGGACAATAGCTGGTATATATACTCTATATATCAGGCTGTAATACGAAATCTCACCATATCTTACCATCTATTTGACGCAGATCCTATTCTAAATTATCATCGAAGTTGGGTATTTGTTTCTCGAGTAAAAAGTAGGTATTACGAATGTGAACAAAAAGAAAATTGTGATGATATTTATCGAAAAAAATTTCGACAAGAAGTTTAAAGGGAGACTTGTCCAAAATGTAAGTAGTTCAATTTTTCCACATTATTAGTTCCAGGTCAAAAACTACAAATAAACAGCAGATCGGGTTGCTTTTGAGTCAAAGGCAAGCGCACCCAGATATTGCGCGCGGGTTTTTAAAGGCAACGGAGACCATTTGAATATATTTTATCGCGAGGCGCGGAACTGGTGGAGGGCCCAACAAGGAACAAAAACTGACGCTTACTGAAGAAGCTATATACGTTTTAGTCGGGATGAAAGAATCTGGGGAAGGTTTACCGAAAACTTTAAGATTTGATATTTCAAGGCTAGTGACTAAGCCATCTGTAGAAAAAAATATTTGATATTTTCGACAACACTTTTGAGGAATGCGAAGTGGTTGCTGCTCACCAGCCGCCTATGAAGAAAAAACGCAAAACTATGCCAAGCGAAGAAAAAATCAAAATAGCTATCCTGAAGATATTCTTGTAAAGGAAATCGGTATACAGAAGTAGCTATGTGAGACAATAAAAGAGGCTGTGACGGGTTTAAAAGACTAAAACGAAATAACAAAAAAATGTATCAGTCCCTTGATCGGATTCGTGACGCTCAGAAGCAAAATTTTGGAAACCTTTTTAAATTAAAACAAGAAAAAGTGGAAGAAATTAAGCGATATAAGTTAATTATGGAATAGCTTAGACTTCGGGAAGTGGAGAGTAAAATAGAAAGAAATCGTCGTCTGTTAGAAATATAAGATTTTAAAAGCAATATTAAATACTAAGAATTCATTGTAGATTAGTATGAATGGCACTGAATGTTCTGTTTTTGAAGTTCTGTTTAAGTTTTATTTCTAATGTACATACATATATACATATGCACATACTGCCTTGCTCCAAAAAAAGCGAATCCACCCAAAAAGTTTTAATTTCAAAAAATGTAAAGAAGTACTGAATGTGGACAATATTTTAAACGAAATTAAAATTTTTCTGCTGGATACACACTTTTAAAGTAAGTAAAACGCCCGTAGGTAGATATTTAAGTTTATTAAATAACATTTATTCCTATTAAGTCTTAGGTATACGGTTTAAAATTAAGTATAAGGTTTAAAATTAAGTATTACGTTTAAGTTTAAGTCTTAGGTTAAAATTAAGGTTAAACCGTTAATGCGGTTGCGAGGCGTACCGGATTAATTTCTTCACGCTTTGCCGATTCCAGAACTTCGGTTTCTTCAGTTGTTGTCGTCGCCCTCCTTCGTTCGTTAAGTTTAATCGGTGTCGTTAAATCAGTGTTGCTTATTAGCTTTTGTTCAAATGGCTTCGCGTTTGGTCCGCTAGATGTCACTTCCATATACATTATTACTGTACCGCCTTAAACCAAGGCCCTTAAAACCGCAAAAATTTACCTAAAATACTGCTATAAAGTTAGATATACCAAATAGTACGTGGCGAAACTCATATTGATCACAATGGGTCGCGAACGACGTGTATTGACGAGAATTTGCTTCTATTGGTACATGAAGAATCCGGTTAGCTAAATCAAGCGTTGTGAACACGGTCGCACCCTCCAGTTTATCGACTACATCGTCAATTAAAGGCATTGGAAAATTATCCCTCATAATCTTTTTATTTATACGCCTATAGTCACAACATATTCTCACAACACCGTCATTTTTGATACTAAAACCACCGGAGATGCATGCTCCGAAGTACTCTGCTGGATAACGCCTGCATTCGTCCAATCATATATTTGTTTATCTACCTCGCATTTTTCGGATTACGCCATTCTCCTTGGCCCTTCATAAACTGGAATGTCATCACCTAATGTAATTTTCATCTCTACCGGACAATCACGCTGCATTCTAGATGAATAATTATCATTTATATTCTTAACATCACCTTTAATTTCTCTATCGAGATTTTCTAAATCTACTTCCGTTGCGTTCTTGTCTCCAATATATTCTGCTTTTCAGACAGTTTGGTGCAGCAGCCTCTGGGTTATATACTTTCGGTAACCACAAGATTTACCAATCTTAACACACTATTTCCGATAACGGTGGCAAAGACAATATCATGTTTCTTGACGGCGAGGAAGTTCACGTTTAGTCGCAAGCACCCATGGTCGTAATCGTACCATCACCTACATACATACATCAACCGTCTGCTGTGACCTAACTTTGAATACATCTTCTCTCACCCAGCACAGATCACTACCCGTGTCCAACAACACCCCGAATGCGAAACCCTTATAGCAAATGTCCTTAAAAATCGAACAGTTTCTCTTTCCGAAAACTTCACGACACCACTCACTGATCATCACGTCCTATTCTCCGCGAGCTTCACTTCGGTTTGGCTTGAAGTACATGTCGCAGCACGGTGACCCCATTTACCACATTTAAAACAACCAATTGATGATTGCGGACATGCTTTGTCCAGATGTCCCTCCTTTCTACACTTAAACATTTTCCGGGTTCACTTTTGCTTTCTACTGAAAGCGTTTTACTTCCACACAACCCCTTATATTCGTTATTGATTGCAAAGCTATGCATATTAATCTGTATTTTTTCGTAAATAGGTATTTGCTCTTTAAGTACCTGCAGGGTACGAGCCTGGTACAAGTTGCTTTTATTTATTTTCGAATCAGGAATACCTTCAATAAAGTATTCGATGACGCTTTTTTGGTCTAAGTTTATGGGTGAACCTATCTCCACCAAACTATACAAATACTCCCTAAAAACTTCGCTTACCTTCTTACGCTGACTGATGAGATGATTATCCCAAACTCCTGACGTAATGAATGTTTAAGCGTATCCCAACTCACAACACTACTCACACTTACTGACTAGCTGCCCCCTTCAGCAGCTGTTTAGCGTACATATATATATATTTCTGTAAATTACCCCAACCAACTACAGTAGCATTGCTCTCAAACTTATCAAGCCATATCGATGGATTGATGGCCAGTATCACTGAATGAGGTCATTGAATCTGCAATATCCCTTAGCGGAAAACTGGGCCGACCTACTACTGCCTAAGCTGTCGCGCTGATACATGACCGAGCTGATTGACCATCGTCCGAATCGGATTCGATATCGTCCTCAACACCTATACCAAAATGCTTACATAATCGTTCTTGCAAAGTTGCCTTTCTATCCGTGGTCAGGCACCCTAGTTCTGACTACTTAGCCTTCAACCTCTTTACTGTCAGTCTAAATATTTCGTTCTGGTTCATCGCAACTGGTGGGCTTACAAATTTTCTTTATATAAATGATTTCTGATCTATGGATACAACAAAAATTGTAAGCTAGTAATGTTAGTTAATTTTTTACTATAACGAAAGTTTACTGTTCTTTGCCGATTATATACACTTGTTACAAGAAAGCAAATATATTGTACTATATCTTAAACACTTGCTAAAAACTCGAAATTTCGTATTTTACTTCATAGTAACATTTAATTCGCGTCCATCCATTTGAAACAACATCGTATTAGTATTTGAAACAACATCGTATTAGCTTATTATAAATTTCCTTCGAATAATCTATTACAATCGAGTTTTCCTCTAGTATTAGAGAAACTACGTTAAATTAACAAGATTATTTAAAAAAAAAATAACATTCATAAGCATATAAAAATGTATTTCATAGTGGGGGAAAATTATATTTTGTATTAAGTTCATATAAATTTTAATTCAGTATTATAAAATATTCTAGTAAAATATCAAATAAAAGTAAATAAATGCAAGTCTGTCGAAGAATTGCAACCAGCGTCAAGTATAATGTTTAACAGACTAAAGGGAATTCCCCGGGTGGTTCTTTTAATATATACATACATATGTACATAGTGGCCAAACAAGTATTGAATTGAGAAAGTTTGTCATTAAGCATTCCAACGATAGCAAATCTGCGCGTGAAATTGCTGATATTGTCGACAAAAGTCATTCTACTGTTCACGTTATAATTAAGCGCCTCAAAACCAACAAACAAGTGGAAAACAATCCTAAAGCTGCTCACAACAATATTTTTACCGACTCTGATAAGCGATATCTGATGCGAAAAGGTAAAGATAATCCTTTCCTTAGTGCACCAAAGCTAGCTGTTATAGCTCAAAATGATTTGGGAAAGAATAATAATGAATCAGAATGACTGTCTTAACATTTTAAGAGAAAACTTACCGAAAAGTCTTAAAAAATTGGATATTGGTGATGATTGGTATATCTACCAAGACAATGATCTAAAGCATAAGGCCCTACAAAGTGCGTTCTTGGTTGCCTTATAAATGCTACCCTGTCCTGGAAACGCCACCCCAAAGTCCTGATATTAATCCTATCGAAAATTCATGGGACTATCTTAACACAAAAATTCGACAGCATTCCGTTTCAAGCAAAAATGACTTGAACTTTATCTTATTACAAGAATGGGGAAAAATGGAACCTACTTTTTGCGAAAAATTGGTTAAATAAATGCCTAACCTGCTCAAAATGGTTATTAAAAGTTAAGGTCTTCATACATAGTATTAGTTTTTAAAATATATTTCGATATTTCAAAAATCTTGTTAATTGTCCGAGTTTGGCTTGTGCATTGAATTTACTGTTATTTGATGTTTTACTGGAATATTTTGTAATACTGAATTAATTTATATGTAAACAATGCTGTTCGGACGTGTTTTTGAATGGCTCCGTTGCGAGTAAAAATAAAATTTGTTTTAAGCAATATAAATAAACATAAATATGTATATGAAAAAGTAACAAACTAAAGCCTAGTGTAACCAGGGGCAGTGAAGTTATCATATTTGCGCAAAGAGGCCGCTGTCTGGACAAGATTAGTTGTCCTCTGACATTGTGGGAGCGTAGCCGTCGCTGCACTGTCGATGTTAAACTACCGCCGCCACTGTTAAACAATCGCTGCCGCTGTAACACCACTGCTGTAGTGCGATTCACTAACTTTAAACGGTACGACAATTGTTATTTTTAGCGGCAATATTTGCGTTTGCACTAACGATTGTGCGATTGAATAACTTATACTTTACGACACTTAACAGCTGTTTCGTTGTCTTTATTCAAAGCGATAAAGAGTGGCATCTCTGTCAAACTAAATGTCAAAATAAGCGAAAAGCACAAAGAGGAATAGAAAAAAAACAAACGAATGCCTGCTGCCAAATATAAATTTGAGCGATTTTGTTATATTTCTTTAAAGTGAAATAGATATTAGTTTGTTGCAAACTGCAAACACTTAAAATTCTTTATACATATATATTGCAATGATCCATTGTAGCAGAATTCCGGACTCTTCTATGAGTGTTTTGTTAGAATAGTCATCAACTCGACTCCAAGGAATATGCGGAATAACCTGCAAATATGCCATGGTTATCGTTTTCAAACTTCGCGTTGTGCTCCAGCGTATTTAGGATTCACATACATATATTTAATTTTTTTAATTATAATCATTTATCTATATATTAAAACTAAACTATATTTCTGTTTTTATACATGGATCCTTGTAAAAGTTTGCTTTTACAATTAGCATATTAATTGAATGGTAGATGTGGTGGTTGGCATAAGCGTCCTCATGATTCCTTGGTGGCAAAATTGATATATACGTGGAATCGACGGCTCCAATAGAGCCTCCCACAAAGGGAGACGACGCCGAAGCAAACATTTCTTTAGCAGAATGGCGTTCCACTTGGGTCATAGGAAACCTCACTTTCTGGTGAAACAACGAATCATTGATTGCATCCGTTACCCGATGAATGCCGGCTTACGGAAAACTGACTCATGGATATTCCCCATTGTTCACCTACGGGTCGTTCATAGCAACCAGTTGCGAAGAAGCTTAACGCCGCTAGAACCTATCAATATAAAAGTAAAATTTAAAATTGCATACAGGCTTAAAGATTACACGAGCTACCTGTTTCTCAGTTGATATTGCTGTTATTCTGGATCCTCTTATTTGGTTATCAAGCTGATAAATTAGGTATTCAGCCAAGTCTGGAGTTAACCGATACAGTTTTTGAAAGTCTGTTGCATTTAGATGAAAGGGATTGTCCACATCTCGGAGTAAACGTCGATCCACTGTTGGAGCGCTTACTTCTTCATCACCGCGTGATAAATCATATGCCAAATATTTAAACGACATTATTTAATGTTCCTTTTTTAATTACAAGAAAACAAATCACTGAATTTAAAATTTTTCTTTTATTTAAATTGAAATCACGAATTTCACTTTTCTCGATTGAGTTAACAACATAAAATTTGTTGTCGTTTAATTTTCGGTCATCGACTAGCTAACATCAACAGCTGATTCGGCGAATGCGAAAATCGTTAAAAAATGGCTACTGAATAGCAGGGTCGCTAAAATTTTGGTTAAGTTCAGTTAACCAAACGAATATCTTTAAAATAAGTTAGTGAATCGACCTACTGGTGTCTCTCCGCTCTCACTTCCACTGCACTACAACGGTTTACCTACGCTGTGTTGCTATTAAGTATGTATGTTTTTAGTTGCCCTTCATAGCAACAAAACCATTCCATTATTAATATTATACGTATTGTAAGTATACATACATATATTGTGATAATTTTTTCTGGAGATATATCCTTAACGTGCTAACGAGAAAAATGTCGGAGTGTAAAAAGTGCCGAAGTACAATAAAAGGTGAAACTGGGATAAGGTGCGTGGGTGTCTGTGGAAAGACATACCATAATGCTCTGAGATGCTCTGGTATAGACCAATCATTGAGTAATGCACTCACTACAAATAGCATGATTAAGTTTATATGCGAAGAGTGTGTTATGTATGTATATACAAAACGTTGGTATGGTATTGAATGATATGCAGGATACCGTAAACAAAATGGAACTTACTTAAGGGAATACAAAAAAGAGTTCGAATTGTCTATGGCTAAAAGTGAGAGTGTAATCAAGCGATTGCTTGAGACAACTGAAGGAAAATTTTTCGAAAAACTAAGAGTAATGGATCGAGTTCAGAAGGCTTGCGAAATGAGTATAAATGAAATAAAAAAGCATAGTACAGTGGTTGAAAACTTTAAAGAGAAAAGTGAAAAAGTCTGTGAGATATTAGAAAATAACAAACAAGGGAGTGAAAAAATATATGAGGAAATTAAAAAAATTATAAACAATAATCAGATGTGTGGACAAAAATCATACGCAGAAACTTTAAAAGGCAATGCAAAATCTATTGGCGCTAATAACATACCGAAAATAAGAATGGATAAACCTTTAATAATAAAACCAAAGAATAATCAAAAATGTGAAAAGACGCATGAAGATCTAAATAAAAAGGTAGACCCAAAAAATTTGAAAATTACAAATATGGTAAATAAACACAATGGTGTTATAGTCATTGAAAGCGAAAACACCGAAGAGGGAAAAAATAAAAAAGGCAATAGAAAAAATCTGCCTGAAACGTATGAAGTGAAAGTTCCGAATGCCATAAATCCTAGATTTGTGATTTCACATATGAAATTTAAACAGGAGGATAATGAAATCATAGATAAAATAAGAAAACAGAATAATATAATCGAAAAGAGTCACCTTAAATTGGTTAAACAGTACGAAATTAGAAAAGCATAAAGATTTCACATAATCTTTAATATTGGTTTTGTTCACACCAACCAAGGTAGTGCCGCTTTCCAATAAAAATTCTTCAAACTGGTGTAAATCCGAACGATAACTTTCCAGAGTATTTCGTGTAGCGGACCTCTCTGAAGCTAAAGCATCTATGTAATATGTTATGTAAAGATTTTCTTTTTTTTTTTGCGACTTTATTTTTTATTATCAGCTCCTATACACTTTTTCAATGCTGTCATTAAAACAGATATTGAAACATTCCCAAAAGTAATTGCTCTTGAAAAATTGAATATAGGTTGGGAAAGATGTCGAGTTTTTGATGGTGTACAAATCCTATGTTGCTTTAAATGCAAAGGTTTCAATCATAAAGCCTCAGAGTGTAAGAATAATGAAGTCTGCGGTAAATGCCTTGAAAGCCATAGAACTAATGAATGCAACAAAGAACAAATAGAGAGATGCATAAATTGTGTTAGAGCAAATGAAAAATTAAAGTTGGGCCTGGATGAAAATCATCCGACACTTGATAGGTATATCCGGTATATTTAAATAAACTTGATGTAAAGAGAAAGAATATTGGATATTAGCAACCAAGGCAAATAAATGGATTTTACACTAATATTCAAGGCTTAATTAATAACTTTAATGAATTAGAAATTATAGCAGGTAAACGCCAACTAGATTTTATGATTTTCTCCGAAACACATGTTGCCGAGGAGGTTGAGGAAAATGAATTCCAAATTAAAAATTACAGTTGTATATATTGCGTATCTAACACATCTAGATCTGGTGGTGTAATAATTTATACTAAAAATAAAGTTACTAAATTAATAGAAAAATCGGTTCCTTCAAAAATGTGGATATTAGGATGTAGTTGTAGTTATGTAAACATGAACGTATTACTAGTAGCAATTTACCGATCACCAAGCAGCTCTGAAAGAGAATTCTGTGAATGCTTTCAGGGAAATATTGAAATATTAATGGAAAAAGCTGGTGACATCATAATCGCGGGTGATTTTAACGTAAATTGAAAAAAACGGCTTCTATAAGCGGGAAATAGAAAATATAATAAATGAAAATGGCCTAAACCAAATGGTATCAGAATATACGAGAACGTCACCGAACTATAGAACCTTGATTGATTACGTAATAGCCAATATGCAAAATTTGAGTGTAAAAATTAATATGAATAATAAAATATCGGATCATAAAATTATAGATTTAGAAATAAAAACACAGCAAGAAAAAAGAAGCGCATGAAAACTGAAGCTGAATATTTTAAATATAATAAATTGATTTACACTTCAGCTTAGGAAAGAAATGGCACGACCTTTTCATACAAATGAGATCAACAAATATGCAGCGGAAGTAGAAAATAGGATTAAATGTGTAATCTCTGAAAATGTATGTAAAAAAACAATACAGGTAAACAATCATTCGCATAATTGGTTCAATAAAGAGTTGCATATATTAAAGATAAAAAACGAATTATATTCAGTATGCAAACCCTTAAAAAATAAATTTGATTTTGAAAAGATTAGCCCAAAAATAGTTTTAGAAAATTGGGAGATGTTAAGTTCACCAGTAATGAAAATCATTCCCCAGTTCATGGAAAGAATCAATGGTATCACCTGCAGAAAAAGTTAAAAAAACGAAAAAATGTGAGGAATTCAGACCAATAAATACTCTGAAAACCTTAGAAAAGTTGCTCGAAAAAGTTGTGAAGGACCAACTGGAAGAATATATGGAAAAAACAAATTGTTTTCGAAATTCCAATCGGGTTTAAGAAAAAAACACTCTTGTGAGACGGCAGTAAACTATTTAATAAATGAATGGAAAAGCGTTTGTAAGGAAACAAAAATTATGGCCCTGTTCCTTGATTTTAAAAGAGCTTTCGAGACAATAGGTAGAGAAATATTGGAAAACAAACTAAAAAGGTATGGAGTAAACAATATTGAACTGAAGTGTTTTAATTACTATCTTTCTGAAAGGACTCAAAGAACCATGGTGAATGGATACATATCAGGCTTTCAAAATGTAGAGATAGGGATACCACAAGGATCAATCTTAGGTGCTTTGCTCTTTATTATTTATATAAATGATATCGAAAGTGTATTAAAATACTGTAAGATTGTAATGTATGCTGATGATACTCTGATATATGCAGAAGGAAAAACTGAAACTGAATGTGAAAGAAAGTTAATGTATGACATTCAGCATTTAACTCTATGGCTTAAGGGTAATAAACTAAAGCTAAATGAACAGAAAACGAAGATAGTGGAAATAAATATGAGTAGGGAAATTGAATTAAAAATAAATAACATTGTTATTGAGAAGCTGGACAAAATAAAATATTTAGGTATTATAATAGACAAAAATATGAAATTCGATGAACATATTCAATACATATGTAAAAAAATTGGAAAAAATATTGGTTTCTTCAAAAGAATACGTAGTAAAGTCGATACAATGACTGCAATAAATATTTATAATGTAATCATAAAACCACATTTTGAATTCTGTTCCACCGTCCTATATACATTTTGTAATCAAAGGGAAATTAATAGACTACAAAAACTGCAGAACAATGGAATGAGATGTATATTAAAATGTAGTATCTATACCCCGGTTAAAATTATGCATGAGATGTTGAAGTGGCTAAATGTTTCCGAAAGGCTTCAACTCAATACGTTATTGATGGCATTTAAAATCAGGAACAATGATATCCGTCATATCTAACAGATAAAGTTGAATATGTAAAGGATGTTCAAAAGTATGAACTTAGAAACCTAAACGATTTTAGAATAAAATTCCAGAGTACTAGAGCAGCACAGAACTCGCTTTTCTATAAGGGATTTCAAATATTTAAGCTTTGCCACAATGTATAAAAAATGATCACAATATGAAAAGATTTAAAATAAATTGTAACGAATACATTAAAATCATCTAATGACCTGAAACACTATCCAATCAGTATTGTATAAAATAAGAAAATATAATTTTTAACTTTGTAATAGAATTATGATTTAAATGTAATGTAAAGTATTATGAAAATACTAATAAATTTAACTTACTTACTTACTTACTTTTTGTTTTTTTTATTCCGGTTCGCCGTATTTCCCGCCAGATAATTATTTTCGTTAAGTTTTTCCGTTTACTTAATTGCAGTTGACGACAACCATACATTTCTCTAAACTTCACTTCGTCTCAGGATCCCTGAAGAACACGTCGACTACCACATCGCACCACACGGCAAAAGTCTTTATCATTGTCACCAATTAGCAACTCATTGCTCTTTTATATATATATATATATTTGATTAAATATGACTTCGAACTAACCGAATCGTATTTATCTTTACTTAAAAAATCCACTTGGGCGTCTGGACTGCCCCCTTGGGAGACTCGACGCCCATTTGTAGATAATATTTGCCACTTTCGCAATGCTATTTAACGCTAACAACGCCTTATACTTTCGCTACTGTTTTCATTCCTTTTATACAATAAAACCAGAATTCTTTGCTGGAATTAAACTTTGTTACGCAGCTTATTAATCGCAATCATTTATTAATATCTTCTCTTTTAATTTTTTCATGTACTAATTTTCCATGCTTTTTTTCACTTCTGACAGAACTGTAGTAAAACGCCCGTTGGTTGATATTTAAGTTTATTGATTAACATTTATTTTTATTAAGTCTTAGGTTAAATTTAAGTATAAGGTTTAAATTTAAGTCTTAGGTTAAAATTAAGGTTAAACCGTCAAAGCGGTTACGAGGCATACCGGATTATTTACTTCACGCTTTGCCGATTGCAGAACTTTTGTTTCTTTGTCTTTCTGTTGTTGTCGCTGTCATCCTCCGTTAGTCAAGTTTAATCGGTGTCGTTAAGTCAGTGGTGCTTATTAACTTTTGTTCAATTGGCTTCGCGTTTGGTCCGCTAGATGTCATTTCCCTTTAACCCGCTTACCATCCCACATATATATGTACATATACATACATACATACAGTGTTCGACATATCTTTAGAATAGGCCCGTTCTTTTGTAACCTAGTCGCAAAAAAACACTAGGTAGGCTAAAAAATAGCATGTAAAACAACAACACTAACTCGGAAAAATATGCGAGTTGAGCCAACTCGGTTATATGATATCCGACCTGAGATGTAGTGTTGTGAAGCAAAAAACCCGCTCTATTGTGAATGGGCTGTGGAAAAATACTTGGGAAATTTCAATCAGCTGTCAAATCTTGTTTGTTTTATGGATACATAAACAAAACAAATAAAAATGGAACAAGGGTAAGAAAAATTTGCGCCTCGTATATTTCACATAAAATTATGAATTAAAACATGTTTGTTATTTTAGAATGCACGAAAAAAGGCGCAAGAGATGGTCATGTGAGAAGACAATTGAGTATTCGAGATGCTACCTCGCCCGGAAAGTGGAGTTGGGGGACCCAAAAAGAAAGAGGTTGGCCTACGCGAACGTGTTGGAAGACATGGTGCCAATGGCGATCACGGTAGGTTCAAGAAATAAGTATATGTTTGAACAAATTATATTTATTAATCCACTTCCAGGACTTTGAAAGAATGCCGCTGTGCTTGGACAACAACAGCAGAACTGTCGCCAGCCCGTGCTTTGCCCCCTATATGCAGGGGTTCATGTGGGTTACAGACCGTTTGAAACACTTTCGGCAAATGTGCTGTCTGGAAAAAATAGCTAACAGAAATTACTCTGTCTAGCAACAGCTTTTTAAAACGTAACAGTGAGTTTCAGTGAAAACCTTGTAGTGAATTGTTTGCAATGTTTTTGATGTAAATTCTTTGCGCTCGTTTTTATAAAACCCGTGTACATGCGGAAGAGCATCAACTTTACAATTTTTCAAAACACATCGGTAACATTTTGCTGTACAATGTACAAGGGTTTTATAAAAGCGAGCACGAAGCATTTACATCAAAAACATTTCAAAAACTTCACTAAAATGTTTTCACAGAAACTGGATTTTTTTTTTAAATTTGCTTTTGGTTTGTTATTTTATTTGTAATTAGAATAAGAAGTGATCTGAATGGAATTTTATATGTGCTACTCCTTGTGAATTTGTTTTAGTTTTATAGATTTTAAGTTGAATGAAATGCAATGAATTCTTGTAAATATTTTTGTTTGTGAATTCAAAGATATAAATACATATATATGTATAATCAGTGAAATTTTTAAATAATATTTTGTTGTCTTAAATAACTAAAAAGGGTGTGCCTTCTGTCAAGGGCTGCGTCTTGGTTTCATTCTTCAAAACCTTCATCAAGTGCAAACGTATTTTCATCACTCACATCGCTGATATCGCACAAATTTGCTAGTTGCCTAAATGCCACTGTATTGCTTACATACCAAATGTACATATACACGGATTTTTTGTGGTAATATACGCGTTCTACCACCACCAGCTGCTCACCCGTGTACAAAGACACCATCTACAAAAGTAAAAGGTTATTTAATGCATTTATTTAATGTTTTTAAATGAATTTAATAACTTACCACAGAATCCTCAGAATTGCTCATTTTGTTTTGCTTCTTTAAAATTTCACTAAACAAATCATATGTTTAATGACAGATATTGCCAGTGTTGTGAAGTAACTAAAAGGAAATTTTATCCGAGTTGGAGTGTTTTTTTGCAACTAGGTTACATGAAAACGGGCCCAATATAAATTCAATGTAATGTTTGACGTTTGCTTTTACTAATTTATTTTTAATACTTATGAATACCATATGAATCAAAGCTTAAAACCTTTTACAAAATTTACCAAAATCAAGATTTTTCAAAACAATTTCATTAAATTTTTAAACTGTTTACCCAAAAATTTTAATAACTTTTTGGGTATGCAGTTGGGAAGCTCAGTCAATTTCAGTACAACGAAGTGCAAGTTTCAAGTGGCTAAATTAGTAAAAGTAAGTGACAGACTATATTATATTGAATGTTGGTGCTAAATATATGACGAACACTGGGCATATGCATTTATTTTCTTAGGGTCTGAATTTGTGGTTTTTCTTTTTATAAAAAACTTTAAAAAAAGAATTCGGATTATAAAAACTGCGTTCTCATTTAATAAATTCAACTTGGCTACATACTATATTCGATATTATTTCGTATATTCCGCGCAGTTGTCAAATATTGAGTCGAAGACAGGGATATTTCCTCACTTTCTTCGGTGGTAAAATTATTTAAGCCTTTGAAATCATTTGCAACAGAGTGCACTTTGAAATGAAGACATATGTTGTTTAATGCGCAACACACATTTCTAATAAGCTGCTTTTTTGAAGCGTAATCCAGCTCTCTTGCACCAATGAGGCATCTCCATCTATTTTTTAATATATTACTAGCTGACCCCTGCGTGAAATTATGTGTTTTGAAAAGAAAATAAAGTTGAATTTATATTGTATTGAGAATCATTTATTTGCGATTTTTCTACATTTTTTTTCAATGTAACGCAGCTTGATAAACAACATTTTTTGTTTTCTGTTCCAGTAATATAATTACAGATCCAACTTTGAGACGCAAATGATGCGGCGACATGCCAGGCAAATCCAAAGAACTGGATAATTCACGGCTTCGTCTTCATTTTCAACACGATCGATCGATTTGTATGAGCGCAAATCTCCAGGAATTTGACTTTGAGTCGTCCAGTTTAAGTCATAACATCGGTATTTTTGGCCGCTAAAATTGCGCGTGCACTAAACCAATCGTTGAAGTGCATTGACAAATGGCAGGTGGAATTGATATCAAACCACTGGAAGTATCTACCGGAATTTGCCCATTTCCAGTTCTTAGCAGTTCTTTAGAGAAAACTTCTGCGGTGCTATCCTGTTGCAGGAACACTCGCATATTCATAGTCAATCGTATGGTTTTCACGTACCGCCACAAATACGATGACTTGAGACATGCGTTCAATTCATCCGCCGCTGCGGCACTAAAGCGACGATTATTATTCCACAGATCTTTCATTGTTCTGTCAAGTGCTTCTAGAGACCGTTTGTGAGCCATTGTGCACTCATCCTATACTATCAGTTTACAATTCTTCAACACTTTTGCCATAGCTGATTGCTTTGAAATGTTGCAAACAGGTGTTTCATTGATTTGCATGTTTTACGGAAGCTTCGGTGCCGAATGTGCCGTTCTTCCACCTTCTAGTAGAGGTGCAGCAATCCCAATAGATGTGAGAGCCAACGTAATGCCATTTTGAGATCGTATTGTTGCCAAAATCAATGATATCAGGAACATTTTCCAGTTCCGCCGGACGCATCAAGAAAAAATAGTCCACCGTTTCCATCATTGACAGCCTTCATCAATTCATCATACACACTCTTTTGCTGCTCATTCCATAATGGAACATTTCTTTGTACTTGTTGTTCCAAAGTTATTCTGTCGTATGCACGCTCACGTTCCAATTCACGATTCAGTACATCTCTGATTGGACGATTTGGCGCTTGCATATGAATTTTAGTCAATAGTTTGCCACTCATAAGCAAACACAAATCTTCAATCAACACCAATGCTTAATTGTAGATGTCATCGTTCATTTGCAATTCTGAATTAAATGTAGCAGTTGTAATTGCTGGCATGCTTCTCGAAAAGTTGCACACACCGTACCATTCACAGTACGCAATGACTCAAATTAAGTTGAACCGCGTACATTAACCAATAGCAACCGAAGGTAGAAGCAATCGTCGTTTTTCGGGTGGATTGTGTAAATTCGTCCTAATGCATTAGTTGAGAACACACCTGGATGCCCATCTATTGGCGGGCCTTGCTTTCTGCGTAACCATTTCTTCGACGATGCATTCCATGTATGTATAATATCGAGGCATTTCCGAATAAAGCAATGTTCTCGCAAACGGATCACTGGCACAAGTTGAGAAAAAATTCGTCAATGTTGTTGCTGGTGGTGTTTCCGCTCGTTGTACTGCATTCTCTGGGTTGAAATACACTCTTTGGCCATTCTCCAAATGAACTGCGAGATGCACAACAGTCGGAAAACGCTCATGAATTGCAAAAGAAAATATTCTCCAAAGCGCTTCATTGTAGTTCACGTATCGACCCATTTGATACTTGCTGATCTCATCTCGTTCAAGGCCAATTACCGCCATGTCACTTCCTTTGGTGACGTACTTGCAAACATATTTGATCGATTCCATCGAATTGTAATATGATATGAGTTTTGATTGTCTTAGATAATATTGGCGAATATGGTACGATCCATGTGTTGTCAACTTCGAAATTCACTCTTCTAAATTGAATGCTGAATGTTCTGCCATTGTTGTCTGATGAGCGACGCCGATAGAGTGGATATCCATCATTTCCAGTTTGCGTTTCCGAAAGAAAATCACGTGGATAGTGTTTCGTGCATTTATTGTCAGACATGCATACCGAAGTGGGATTGTAGTGTCCGCAAGGTCCATGAACCATATTGGTTCACCACTTCGTATAATTCTGGATCAGGAATTTCCGCAGAAATGATACCATCAATTTGATCTGGTGTAATCTTGTCCACCATCCAAAGAAGAATGTGTGCGTGCGGCAAACCTCTTTTTTGCCACTCAACAGAGTACATCCAGCATCTTACAGGACCATATATACGTTGCTTCATGTAAAGTCCATCAAACATCGTAGCTGTTGTTTTAAAACTCGTGCTGTGACCTCGTGACGATAGCTTGCTGATTGACCGCGATTCAATAATTCCGTTATCTGTGGCCATTTTGGATTGCAAATGAATGTAACAAACAAATCCGGCCGTCCATAATTTCGCACGTATGTCATCGCATCCTGCGAGTACTCGTGCATGTGCCTTGGGCTGCCAATGTATGTTGATGGCAAAATCGTGAGTCGGTCAAGGTTTGTCACATCTTCAACGCTATTGACCACATCTCGCAAGTGAATATACTCTTCAGATCGAAGCTTGGTCTGATTGAAGCGAATAAAATTGAGTCGTTCTGTCTCCATCGTCACGTACACATCAACTGCATACTGTTGAAATAATCGGCGATATCTCAAGAGATGGTTTTCAATTCCTTTGCGAATCAATCGATACGCGTATTTGTATCGACACCTAAAAGTTAACACAAAATGGAGTTACAATCAAGAGTGTTTCTTTTTCTTTTACTAACCATTGGCAGGATTGATCATGTTGTATCTCAAGTGATATCCATCTCCACCACGTCAGAACATAAGCGGATATTGTAGTGCGATCGATGAGTTTCACTGATTCGCTCTAATGCATCTCCAGCTCGACGATTAATAACAATATCACGGAATTCTAAATTATCGCTAACAACAACAATTGATATGTCATCGGCCGTCGGTGCATTATATTGCCGTTCATGAGTGCCTGTTGGTCGTTTGTCCGCTTTTATGACGATTCTGTGATCATCAGATGGCATCCTTTCTAACGAAGTTTTGAATAATCGAATTAGTTCGTTGTGTTCATGCAACATTTCTTGGGATTGCTGCACAATTTCTCTCTTCGTCGCATTAAAAAATGCACAACGTCGATTCACTTCTTCATTTGAATCTCCAAGGAAATATATTTGGAGATATTTGTGATCTTGATCAGGATGCGGCAACAGCGATCCAGCAAGATGATAGTTGCAGATCAATATGTTAATTTCTGTATTTTATTGGCGAGATAATAAGTGTTAGATTGTTGGTGAACTAACCTTGAATGTGGGATTGTAATTGATTATGTTCATTCTCAATTTCCCCACCAAACGATGTCATTTGAAAACAATCGTTATACATCTTGGAATTTTATAAAAATGATTCGAATTTGGTGATTCACCGTAAAGCAACGACCGCAATGGCTCTGGTGGAGGAAGGAACTCTGGTCATTTCACTTTTCCGCTTGCGCAACACAGTCCGGCCGGTGCTTTTGGGAATTTCAGTGCACCCATTAGAGCAGATTCCCTTGCAGTAGAATTTTGCAGTTCCGTACGACGTGCTGTATAATTTCGTTTGTCCGTTGTATCAATCTGTATTTGATCACTTTGTACACACATAAAGTTTTCACAGAATAATTTTCAATAATTTACCTTTTGAATAGCCGAAATAAAGAAAGCAAGCGACCGAAATTGAACGATTCAAATAATTTACAAATCAGCTGAAGAAATAACACAAATAAATTTCAATGGAAATGAGGTTAGGTATTCACCAACAAACGAAAATAATGGACTCACTTTTTTTGTTTGAAATGTCAATAATTTCACTCAAAAACTGATGACCCACAGATTTCGTCAATGTAAACCATTTAACAATTTAATGTAATGAATTTAACTCGAGAAATCAATTAAAATTTGAAAAATTGGAGTATCAGTCAGTGCTTACAACACCAATATGAAACTAAATGTGCGCGTGAAACACCACGCATATACAAAAACAAAAATGTGAAATCAAAAAGTGAGTATTGGGGTTTCTAATTTTGGAATTTTCCGAATTTTTCGACTTTTCCGAATGCTTTGAGATCGATAGATTGGCAAGAAACAATTGAAAAAAAAATTTGAAAGAAAAAATATTTTGTATGGAAAAACCTTCCCAGATCCACAACGAACAACCTCTGAAAATTCCATCAAGATTGGTCCAGCCGTTCTCGAGCCTTAGCGTCGCTAACAAACAAACATTCATTTATATGTATATATGTATGTATATAGATTTGTACGCTGTCACATTACGGCACTTCGAGTGACTTCATTGAATCTTATTTCAACTTCCGGACTTCTATGAGGAGTTAAGAGCCACGGCTCCAAAGGATATCCTGCGTCTCCTAGTTAAAAGCATTTATATAGGGCTAAGAAATTTAATTTTTAATATTAGTAGAAATTGTACCAGCAGCCAATACTTTTCTACGCCCCCCGAATATTCCTGTTCGAGATGAGTTTGAAACTCGTTAGCATTCCAAATAAACGAATCGTGAGTACCACCTGGATGGGAGTCGTCGACGTATCGAATCCTTTGCTCATGATCCCAAACCTAAATATTTTTAAAATTACAAGAATTTAACATCAATGAAATTACTTACTAGCATAACATTTAAGCTGTAATTTCCCTTCCTGTTGTAATATAGGTGTTTATTCCTAGAGGGAGCTATAATGTGAACGGGACACACGTCAACGCATCCTATAACACTGGGAATGCCGTGGTTAAGATACATGATTCAATTATTAAAAGTTTGATACATAATGACAGCTAATTTCTAGCTCTCCCGCACAAAAGATTGCATTTGCGAAGGAAGTAGAAAAGGAGAAGAATACAATCCCCTTTGTAAAAAATTGTTTAACAAGTACGCAAAATATGTAGCTAATTGTAGAATTTAAGTTGCATAAAATCCAAATATGTTTCGTAGTCTACGAAATATTTGATGCATTCTTCCGATTGGAAACTCTTTCGTTATGCAAACATTAATTTTAATTAACAAAAATTGAGTTTTATACATTTTCGTGTCGATTCTGCCACCGTGTAAAATATTTCCCATATGGCAAATTAAAAGCTTCGGGTGATTAGTTAGCCATGGTAAAATTGTGTATCAATCTGCCATCACTGAGAGTGGTGTAAATATTTTCGCTCGTGTTGGGGTGGGTAAATTCAAATTCGCCATGGCAAATATTAATCAGCTGATCAAATATATTTACCTATTTCTGTCAAATTTGCAAATTGTGTTTCGCGAGTTAATTACATAGTAAACAATTTTGTAAATTAATTAAATTAACAAATAAATATATATACATTTATATAAACTGCAAAAATGTCGAATATTTTGGCCCTGCTTTTGTTGCAAGAGGAGGAGGAAGATGACCAGCGCAATGCAAGAAGACAATATTTAAGGACTTTGCGGGATGCATATGATCCTTTTGAAACAGCCGATCCCCAATTTGAAGGCGATTTTCGACTTCCAAAAGACATTTGCCGCACATTGACACTCTATTTTTTCGCGAATGGCTCCTATCAAAAGTGTGTGGGAAACAATTATGTAGTCCCAATGAGTCAAGCGTCAGTGTCGCGTACATTGCGATACATATCTTGGCTTATTGTGAAGCGAAAAGGCTCGGAAATTTCGTTTCCCACAACGCAAGAAAGGCAGTTAAGAATAAAAGCAGGTTTCTATTCTAAGTTCGGCTTGAAAGGTGTCATTGGTGCAATAGACTGCACACATATCCCGGTTATTTGTCCGCCCTCCAATGACCCGACGAAACCGTGCAGCCTCTTCATGAATAGAAAAGGTTATTATAGTTTAAATACAGAAGCTGTGTGCGATGATACTCTTACATTTTTATTTTTTTGTGCAAGATTTCCAGGTTCGGTGCATGATTCGGGTATATGGACAACTTCACGTGTGCGGTCATTTGTGTGGTCTCAGCGAGGTAGCTGGCTTTTGGGTGAGCAGGGTTATCCGTTGGAGCTATGGCTAATGACACATTTATCTACAACTACAACACAGCAGGAATTGAAATATAATAAAATGCATTGCAAGGCCCGCAATGTCATCGAAAGGAGCTTTGGCGTATTAAAGTCTCGCTTTCGATGCCTTTCAAAACACAGGACTTTGCATTACAGCCCAGAGACTGTAGGCTCAATTGCCAACGCATGTGCGATTTTGCACAATATTATGATGGCCCGTTTTCCAGAAAGTGATGTACAAGTTGAAGAAGTTGTCGAAAATCACGAAGGACCAGTAGAGTATGCAAGCTCCACTTTACACAGAGAAGGTGAAAGAATACGCCAATCAATTATTCGAACAATGTAAATGTTACGGAAATAAAATTGATTGATTAATAAAATTCCTAATTTTAAAATAAAAACAATATTTTTTTTAAAGTGGGAAAACAAAAATAAAAACCCACTGGCACTTTATTTCTGAAAAAAAAAGAAAAACTAAAAAAGACAAAATTCAGTCGAGCTTATTTAAAACTATAAACTCATATAACAACAATAGATACATATGTACAAAAAAAGAAAAAAAACCTGCAATTAAAGAAATACAAAATTAAATAATATAGAAGTTACCCGTCTTCCTGAAATGAGCGTAGTAGCGCATTCATCTCAGTGACGGCCGCTGTTAAACCAGGTATCGCGCCGCACACTTGTGTAGCTTTATCTCTTCTTCTGTAAATCGCCTCCTGCTCCAGATATCCTGCGAGCACACTGGGGGTTTTGCGGTGACTCCTCTTTCTTGCAGGCGTCGCTGTCGTTCGGGGGGCTGACGGAGTTGTAGCTGGCGCATTTAGCGTCGGTGTAGACGGCTGTTCTAGCAGAACTAGCGGTGGCGGTGATGGTGATGTGCTCGAGATTGGAGCTAATATTGTCACCGATTCGAGAAATTCGACCGGTGACTCACAACCTGCATCAGGAACGTGAAATTGTGATTCGCCTCCGAATCCCAGGCGAATAGTTACGGTGCCTAATGACTGCAGAGCCCGTTCCTCGAAAGCGGTCAGACACTTGGCATTGTTTTCACCACCGCCCGTTCGCTGAATTTCTGCCCGCACTTTTCGCGCCTTGCACTTCAGCTGCTTGCGCCAGTTCCGCAGATTCTGAAATTTTTACATTTGCATTACTATTTACATTATTTTTTTATTTCTCTAAACTAACCTCTTTCCACACAGATGGGGTCTTTGTAGGTCCCATCAGTGAGTTAAGCCGTGCACTTAACTCTTCCCACAGCTCCTGCATACGCTGTGGTGCATCGGGAGAGTTTCCCGCTAAAAACTCTGGATGTTCCTCCACAAACTGGATGTAGGCCTCAAGCTGTGCCAGCGTCGCGCGTGCGTATTTTCTGGAATAATAAACAAAAACATATCAAACAAATAAACACATTTAATTTAAGTAATATATACATTTATTTAAATAATTAAATCAATATTTTGCAAACTTACTTGTTTACTTCCATTTCGCAATTGACAATTGATCAGCTGATTGCATTAAAACAGCTTTAAAACTGTTATAAAAAGCTTTTTATAACACTTTTTTTTACCATAGGCAAATTTATAACACTCACAATTTCCCCATAGGGGCTGATGCATACATAGCAACTTACGACTCGTGTCGGTAATAACTTTAAGGGGTGAAAACTTAGTTCCATGGCAGAAGGCAGAATTGACACATTAGTGGTTAATATAATTGTTAGTACAATCAAATTTTTGTAGTTCACAATTAAAAAAACATGTGATATAGTTCTTTGTTCTTATAAAAACCAATCAACACAAATTCTTTTGAACTCCATGTAATATTGAGAGGTGAGCCATATTCATTCCTCAAAACTCACACAAATTCCCAACGTCCCAATTGTTGAGACTTCTCTGCTACGTTTGATTTAAGTTTTGATCGGTTCCGAAAATTCACGACACAAGTCAAAACGGCGTAAAAACAGGGTTATTGATGGTTTCAAACAAAGTAAAAAAAATACATAACTATGTAATCACAGGTGGTAGAATTGTGCAGAAAACTCCAGCTCCAAAACGGCGACAGTGAAGTTCGGGAACACGAGTTATTAGCAACCTACTAATAAACAAGTAATATTTACACTAATATTTCACTTGGGCAGAAATGCTTATCTCTTATTCTAATGGCATACACACTCTAAATGAATAAATTCTCTAAGGTCCTAATTAAAGATATACATTAACTTTTATTTTAAATATTTGATTTTTTTTAAATACTAATTTAAATTCTCGAAATTCGGAATGCCCACTCACTTTGGCAAGGAAGCGTTGGCACAGGGGCGGAGGTGAAAGAGAGTAGGGATACGATCACAACGAGCAGTGGGCTTTGGAAAGAAATCCTTTAAAAAAGATAGGGAACAGCAAAGGTCTTGCTAACTCACGCTCGCACACGGTTGGAGTCAAAACTGAACTAGGACATGGTGCTTAACGGGCTAAGACGCAGGGCAACGGTCACTCAGTATACCAATCACGATTTAGATACACAAATTACCTAATGAATTGAAAAAAAACCACATATTTACATTATGTAAAATATTTAAATTTTTATATAAAACTTTCTCAAATTGTCACATTTCTCATAAAAAATGTCAGTTTGTTTGTTTTTTGTTTGAATTTTACTACAATTTAAAAATATTTGATAAGATTCATACATAATGTTTACGCCGCAGCGTAAATATTTTCTAACCGCCCTAATGCGCGTGTATGTACGCATACATACGAAACTGCGAATTACTCCGTATTTCCCGCCGGATAATTCCTTTTGCTAACATTTTCCAATAATTGCTTTCCAATAAAACTGCGGTTGACGGCAACCGTACGTTTTTCATAAATGGCACTCGTTCAGAGGATTTCTAGAGCGACACAGGTCTACCAAGGATTCACACCACAGGTAAAGCAAAATTCATGTATATCTACATATATGCAATTGAATAAATTGCAATTACATTTTAAAACTAAAACACAATCTTTTTCATTTTCTATTTCCAAATATCCAACCGTGCGTCTGGACATTTGTACATGGTCCATCTGCGCCGAGATAAAGATACAGTCCACATAATTACCACAGGCAGCAAAGCCCGAGAAAAAAATCAAAAATTTTAAACAAAGCCGCACTAGACAAAAAGCCGCACAAGACACAGCCGCACAATCAACCACCCAAACAAGGCGCACATATACACAAGCTGCACACATATACCAGCTGCATACACACCAACAGCAAACGCAATCAATTGCCATCACCACAAATCACAAACATTAAGGTACGTGTTATATTTTCCAATAGCATTTATAACACGTTAATCAATTTTTTGGTGAAACAACGCCTTACAAGGCAAGTGATTTTTTTTGGTGAAAACGAAATAGTGTTACAATTCAAGAAAAATTAATACAGTGCTAATTCCGTTTGTCCGCGAGCGACAACAACAAACACTAACGGTCGTACACATACACGCACAACAGTGAACAGTGGTACGGTATTGCAACAGTTCAATCCATCAAATTTTAATTTAAAGTTTTATTTTGGATTTTTTCACTTTTATTTACTTTAAAGTAAATCGGCATAATTTTCTTTGTTCAATACTGTTCATTGGCTTAGCACAATTGTTTATTTGCAAGTCACTATTTTCACTGATTCGAGCAACACTATTTCTATTGCACTATTGCGTTTTCACATAATCACTTTTGAGCCTTTGTTGTAATTTTGTATATATACGAGTACATAACTAACAAGTAAATCAACAATAACACTGGTACATCATTAAGTACCCACTTTACTTGTTAAAACACAGTTATATATACGTCGACACATTTTGGGTGGCAAGTGTTTTTTTTTCTTTTGCATCAAGTGCCATTTTTACACATTAGGGTGGCACACACATTTAAAAAAAAAAAATTAACCACTTGACTGAAATTAAAAATAAAATCATTAAATAAAGATACAGACAAATAAAAATTTACTAGTGATTGTCATTTTGTGGGACTTTTTTAAAAAAATATCAGATTTAAATCCTTCTTAGCTTTCATTATGGATTCATACATCCGTTTAGCAGAATCTATCACAGAGTTCGATGCTGACTTCAACAGCACTCCCGCCTCCGAACAAAATAAGCACGGTCTTGCTATCCAGCAAGACGAATTTAAAGTGTTATGGGAGAAGACGAAGGCAGCGTACGATACGCTAGTGAGCTCAGAAGGTTTAAGTAAGGAAGATGTTAGGGCGATAAAAAAGAAATATAAAATATGTTTTTCGACATATGTGAAATGCATGTCTGCTATGGCTACTCAAGCAGAAGCATTAACTAACTCACAAAAGGATGTAGCGGAGCAGTCCGTCCGCGAACACAATATCCACCTTCCACCGTGCGATACAGACGTGTTCAAGGGCGACTATCTTTCATGGCCAACATTCCGTGATATGTTCACGGCCATCTACATCCTCAATAAGCGCCTCACCCCGGTTGAGAAACTTTTTCATCTCAACCATAAGACACAAGGGGAGGCCAAAGAAATAGTAAGAAAGTGCCCCCTAACGAATGAAGGCTTTACTACAGCGTGGAAAAACCTGTGCGAACGCTATGAAAATAAGCGTATTTTAGTCAACACGCAACTAAAACTATTGTTTAACTTAAAGGCAATAGAATTTGAGTGTGGTAGCTCAATAAAAAGTTTGCAGCGGGAGATAAACAACTGCTTATCAGCCCTTAAGAGTCATCAAATTGACATATCGAACTGGGACGCAATTGTCGTTTATCTCTGCTCGACGAAGCTGCCTGACAGTACACTGGCTCTATGGGAACAAACCATAGACCATAAAAACGACATACCAAAATTCGAAGATATGGACAAGTTCCTGTCCAATCGGTTTCAGACCCTTGAGACATTGTCAGGGTTGAAGGATGGTAGAGCTGTGAGAGTGCCAAAGCCGCCACAAATCACACGTCATCCTTTCGAAACCCCAACAAAAAGAGTTGGCACCTTCCAAGTAAGCGTGACCAATTTTACTTGTAAAATGTGCCATACAAACGAGCACAAATTGCGCAGCTGTTCCCGATTCCTACAGCTAACACCTACAAACAGATTGAATTTTTTAAAGGAAAATAATTGTTGCCTGAATTGCCTTAGTTCCGGACATACTGTGTCAAGATGCACTAGTGCTTACAATTGCAATACGTGTCACTCGCGACATCACACGCTCCTGCATCTAAATGCAATTCAGCCAAAGGCAATGACGCGTTGGACGTCTTCAAGGCCTGCCGACGATTCTCCATCGACATCTAGGCAGGCGCAAGCACAACGTGATTCCGATAAAGCAACAGAAAACGCAAACAGAAATTTTAAGTCCTGCGTTGCGAATTCAAGCACAGGTGTGCTATAAGGAACAGCTCGCGTAAATATACGTCTCAATGACACAGATTTTGCTGCACGAGCACTGATTGATTCTGGTTCTGAGTGCTCCTTTATAACAGAGAGGCTCAAACGCAAAATCAATCTATCTGCAAAAAAGATGCATGCCCAAGTTTCGGGCATCACAAACTCGGTAAATGCCCAGGTTAAAGAAGCATGTAACATACAATTGCGGTCCCCCGTCGACCCATTGTTAAGCTTGACTGCAACTGTCCTGGTTTTACCACAACTAACCGGAAATCTGCCTACAACAAATATAAGCGCGACAACGAGGCAAGAATTTCCGGACCTGGTATTAGCGGATAAAAGGTTTTTTGTTAATGAACAAATAGACCTCATTCTTGGTGGAGACATTTATCCACAAATCATATTAAGTGGGATAAAGAAAAACGTCTTGAGGACACTTCTAGCCCAAGAAACCGTATTCGGCTGGATTATAACTGGTAGTACGGATACTACAAATACAAACAGAAATATAGTTTCGTGCTTCAGCAAAGTTGCGCTGGATAAGCAACTTACGGCATTCTGGGAGTTAGAAGATTTACCCAAAACCAAAAGCCTCAATGAAGATGATAAATATTGCGAAGAGCTTTATAAAAAGACCACTATCAGAACTAATGAGGGAAAATACATAGTCTCGTTACCATTCCGACAGGAATTTCCAGTAACCATACAACTAGGCCCTTCTCTTAAAAAAGCCTGCTCTCAATTCTTCCGGAATGAGACACGGATAGCCAAGGATCCCGTCCTACAAAAAGAGTATAATAGGGTGTTAGCAGAGTATGAGACACTAGGACACATGACGAGAATAAATTGTAACATTTCAGCGGACTCATGTGAAAATTACTTCCTGCCTCATCACGCCGTTACAAAGGCAGAGAGTACCTCAACTAAAGTTCGCGTGGTTTTCAATGCCTCAAGTGCAACCGCTAATGGAAAAAGCTTAAATGACGTCCTCCTACCAGGTCCAGTACTGCAATCAGATCTTCCGATACTGATTCTACGCTGGAGATTATACAGATACGTTTTCAACAGTGACATTGAGAAAATGTACCGACAAATCTGGATAAACGATAACCAGTCGAAATATCAGCGCATCGTCTTTCGGGCAAACCCGAACGAATCAACGAGCCTACATGAATTAAAGACGGTTACGTTTGGAATAAACTGTGCTCCTTACCTGGCGATAAGAACACTGTTGCAGTTGGCCGATGACGTAGAAAGCTCGCATCCAATAGCAGCTAATATTCTGCGAAAATGCATGTACGTAGATGACGTACTTGCAAGAGGACACAGCATCGAATCTACCATAAAGGCAAGGGACGAAATTTCTACGGTACTGCGGTCAGCAGGTTTTCCCTTACGAAAATGGACGGCCAACTGCGAGGATATAATTGCAGACATTCCAAAAAAGGATCTACTAAGCGAAGATTTTTTGGAATTCGAAGACACCAGCACAGTTAAGGCTCTTGGAATAAGGTGGAACGCCCATTCGGATTATTTTTACTTCCTAACAAGACCAATGGAGCATAGTGACACAATCACTAAAAGGTCGATATTGTCTTCGATCGCCAAGCTGTTCGATCCGCTAGGATGGCTTGCGCCCATTGCCAAAATATTGATGCAAAACATTTGGCTGGAAGGCACAGAGTGGGATGAACCTGTGTCTTCAATTACTTTGGAAAAATGGCAAAATTTCACCAAACACTACCGCGAGATAGAGAGGATTAAGATACCGCGTTGGGTCTATTTTTCTCCCGCCCATGACGTCGAAGTACATGGCTTCTGCGATGCTTCAGAAAAAGCGTATGCAGCTACGGTATACTTACGGGTTAAGCAGGGTAGTGAAGTTCTAGTGAATCTGCTGGTAGCAAAAACAAAAGTTGCTCCAGTTAAAACTATTTCCCTACCCCGATTAGAACTCTGCGGCGCGGTATTGCTCGCCGAAAGTATTGAGTCGGTACTTGGCAACCTACCACTAGGACAGGTACAAGTACACTTATGGACAGATTCCACAATTGTGCTTGCATGGATACGTAAACCTCCATGTTCGTGGTCAACGTTCGTAGCACATCGTATAACCAAAATTGTCCACAAAGTCGGAAATACTGACTGGCTTCATGTGGAGTCGGCATCAAATCCAGCAGATATGGCAAGCAGAGGAGTTCTCGCCTACGAATTAGTCGAGAACACTCTGTGGTGGCATGGCCCTTCTTGGTTGCAAGAAGACAAGGAAAATTGGCCAAGACAAGAGACAAACTATAACACCAACAGCGAAGAAAAAAGGGCGCATTTATGTGCAACAATAACAATACAAAATTTTGAGGACATTCTCGATAGGTTTTCAGATTTACCGAGAGCTTTGAGAATCTTGTCATATATCATGAGATTCTACCAAAGCACTCATCCGAACAAAAAAGCTTCCTTTCGAGCAGAGTCTTGTTTAATTTCATCCGATGAAATTAAGGCAACGACACAACGCTTAATAATCTTTTATCAGAAGCAATATTACAGTGATGAATATTCGAACCTAGAATCAAAGAAACCCATCGATAGAAAAAGCGAAGTGCTACCCCTTAACCCTTTCTTAGATAAAAATGGGATTATGAGGACTGGAGGTCGTCTTGGCGCATCGCTAGATTTAGCGTACAACGAGCGTCACCCAATAATCCTTCCTTATAAATGCCGATTAGCCTGTTTTGTAGTCCAATTTATCCATAAAATCTCCCAATTAATGCTGCGTCTCATTAGAACTCAATACTGGATTCCCCGAGTCAAAAATATGGTAAAGGCTGTCATCCATGATTGTAAGGTCTGCACAATCCACAGAAAACAAACCCAAACGCAGCTTATGGGAGTGCTCTCTCAGGAACGCACCTCCTATTCGCGTGCATTTACAAACACGGGTGTAGATTTTGCAGGACCTTCCGATATCGAAAACTTCCGCGGCAGAGGTTGTCGCATCTCAAAAGGTTACGTCTGCCTGTTTGTGTGTTTCGCCACTAAGGCTATACACTTGGAAGCCACCAATGACCTTAGCACTGCATCTTTTTTGGCAGCTTTTGCTCGGTTCATAGCCAGGAGAGGATGCCCAAAAAATGTTTACTCCGACAATGGCACCAACTTTGTCGGAGCTTCGCGATCTCTACGATCAGAATTCAAAGCATTTATAACTGAAGCGCGAAATAATATAATGATTAAATATAGCCATCAGATAATCACATGGCATTTCTTACCCACTGCAGCGCCTCATATTGGCGGATTGTGGGAAGCAGGGGTAACAAGTTTTAAAACCCATTTTAAGAAGATCGCTTCCGGCTTCAGTTATACATTCGAAGAGTTCACAACTCTTTTATGCCGAATCGAGTCATGCCTTAACTCCCGTCCGTTAAGCCCCTCTTCGAATGAGCCTTCCGACTTGGAGCCTCTTAGCTCCACCTGAACTAGAAATCAACGAAAGCCCTGCCTCGATCGTAAAACGATGGCAGAAACTTAAAGCCCTACATCAAACATTTTGTAAAAGATGGAAAGCTGAATATCTGCTGGAAATGCAGAAACGTACAAAGTGGAAACATCCACAAACTAACATCAAAACAGGAGATCTTGTGGTTATAAAAGAGGATAATCTACCGCCTAACATGTGGAGACTGGGACGAGTCATCAACTTACACCCAGGCTCGGATAACCAGGTACGCGTCGTCGACATCTATACTACGAAGGGACAAACCAGCAGACCAATAACGAAATTGGTTTTGCTGCCCTCCATCGAAAGTACCGCTACTTCCCCTACCCAAGGATAAGTACTTAAAAAAAAACAAAAAAAAAAAAAAAATTCTTAAACAGTACGTGAAGTACAAGAAAATAAAGAAATCTGCACTGCCATTTTTTCTAAATAATATAAGTACGTAACTAGAAAATGTTCCGATGGATGGCGTACGGAAATAAATAAATCTGCGAAATCATGTTTTTTACATACATCAAGTAGTGGTTTACCCGTACAAAATTAACTGACAAACTAAACAATAGTTTTGAGTTAATTTTGAAAAGTGGTCATTCAATACCCGAAACAGTTTCAAATCTAACCGACAAACTAACCAATAGTTTCAGTTAATTTTGAAAAGTGGTCATTTGGATATCCGAAACTATTTCGAAATTAACCGACAACTAACCAATAGCTCGAGTTAATTTTCCGGAATTTATGACCGATTGTCAAAAATCAGCCCGGTCTACCACCGGTCCAACCTTAACATTAGTTGTGAAAACCCTAAAAACCCTATCCACTAACTAAATTTCAGAGCGTAAAGAAAATTTGCTTTCAATGAAAGAAACACGCAATACTGGAAAACGTAAAGACGCAAGGAGCGGAGAGAACGTAAAACTAATGAGAAGTTGCAAGTTTTTGTTTATATATTTTAAATATTTCGATATATTTAAACATTTTGTATATTTAAATATTTTATCATTTTCCAAATTTTAATAACTTTAATTATAACTTTATATTTCTTTTTGGATCAACTCAATAATCTTCAATAATTTTTTTTTTTTTAACCAACTTGCAAATTCTTGCTAGAACTTAGATCTTTCCAATTTATCCGTTAAAAAAAAAAAAAAAAAAAAAAAAAAAAATTTTTTAGAAACATCTAAGTACTAGTATTTACCCTATACACATAAAAATTTTAAACATATATATACATATACGTATAAAAACAAAACAGTTACTTGTGGTTATGAACAGCTCCACTGGTGTCCTGCTCCTCACATCGTGAAAATAATTTCATTGTTCACCTGTGGGGAAATAAAACAAATTAGTTCAGTGTACAAAATTGATTAAACACAAAAAAAAAAAAAAAAAAAAAAATTTCGATCCACACTTTAATACTTTACAAACTCCTTTCTTTGCTTCCGATCATCCGCCATCTTCGCATGGCATACCCCTCCTCCCTCCGACTGTGCCCTCGCAATCGAACGCATCACGCCACCATGTGCATGTAGATATGTATATATCGATATATGTACATACATACATGCACATGTACCTACTTATGTACGTAAGAAACTCAAAAATTTATGTACAAAAATTATTATATTATTATTAGGATAAATATATAAATTACCACTTACCTGATCATCGCCGCCGTACACATGCATGCGTCCACCATCGCCATGAATGCGATGTACGCATATGTACGGCAGGCACTGTTGGCCAGCTGCACATGGCGACATGTACGCCAACCTCAAAAATGACCACAACTGGGAACTGAAGCCCCGCTCGTGCTGAACGAGATACTACCTGCGCCTTTGCTGTGCCAGAATCCTGGCCGGCTTTGCCTCCAGCCATTTCTATGCATTTCTAATTTTATTCACAAGCAAAACGGAAATGCTAACAAAATCTGGTAACACGTTTGGAATGGATTTAACACTCAAATTCTTTTCCTTTTTATTATTCAAGAAAACTTTTTTTTGCGTTGGGCAGAGCAACGTACACATCCGACACGACAAAGATTTTTCACGAATTTTTATTTATCAATCAGTAATTTAATTTAAATTACGCACAAAAAATTGTCACTACCACTCGCGTTAAAAATTCACGTGTAAATAATTTTTTTTGAACAGCCCTGTGATCAGCAAATTAAGCACAGTGGCCTGCAAACTGTTTGTGGGTGGTAGGCCAGATTGCTGGATGCCAGATTGCTGACCTACCTCACCACAATCAAATATCTAATGTGGATATGTACATAAACTACACAAATAACAGAATGTTGAGCCATTTCATGGTGCGGGGCACTTTCCGCGATTACCGAAATTCAGGATTAGGTAGTTCAAATCAATTTTTTATTTCTTTTTAATATTAAAATAATTATATGCAATCAGGTGTTTTTACGATATATGAAAATATATCGTAATGCCATATTACGTTCGCAACTGTGGTACATAGCCAAGTCCACCACCCTCAAGAGCAACTGGAGTTAGGCACACGCGTGTATGTACGCATACATACGAAACTGCGAATTACTCCGTATTTCCCGCCGGATAATTCCTTTTGCTAACATTTTCCAATAATTGCTTTCCAATAAAACTGCGGTTGACGGCAACCGTACGTTTTTCATAAATGGCACTCGTTCAGAGGATTTCTAGAGCGACACAGGTCTACCAAGGATTCACACCACAGGTAAAGCAAAATTCATGTATATCTACATATATGCAATTGAATAAATTCCAATTACATTTTAAAACTAAAACACAATCTTTTTCATTTTCTATTTCCAAATATCCAACCGTGCGTCTGGACATTTGTGCACATAAATTTCCAAAGAAGTAACACTGTTTTATCTAAAGGAGACGTCATGTGAAGAGTGAGAAGCAAAGCTGTTTATATCATTATTGAATCATGGTTAAGATAAAGTGCTAACGAAATTTTGCATAGATTCGCTTCAAAAATATTTACTACTTCCGTTAGTACTTTGCTGATGCTGCATTGACCCAGAGAATCGTTGCAATCTTTTCCTATGCTCGTTTGATAGCTGCCTTGGGCAAAGAAGCTAAGTACTCCACTCAGTTTCACAGTCGGAGGAACTGCAAATGTCTTTTTAGCTGGCGTGGCGTGCGATAATATACTTTTAATAAATATTGAAAATCAGGCTTATTTGAAACACTTACAAAGTTTCCGGCAGTTCAAGGGGGTTTGCTAGATCACGTAACTGCTTCCTTTGAATCCTTTGTAGTTGCCTATCTCGCCTCGCTTCATTCCTTGATGCTTCGACTAGTATGTGAAAAGCTATGCTATACATTTTGGTTATATTTTATTTGTTTTAAATTTCAAATTAACTTTTTTATCGCAGATTGGTTCTAGTTAGTTTACATTTAATTGTCAAACCAAAACGTCAGATGGAAAACAGCTCACTTCGACACAAGGCGAATTCATACAAGGTGGTGTGAAGAAACAGCTGAGTTTTACTTTTTTTTTCAATTCGGCGAAGCGGGTGTAATGTCAAACTAGTTTTGTTTGTTTACATTCTAATTTGTGTGTTTACATTCTAATTCAGATTTTGACATAACTCCCGCTCAAGGCGCAACAACAAAATACATACGTTTTTTCTTGCTACCACCTGGTATGAATTCGCCTTGCTTCGACAATTCGAAATTCTCATTCCCTTTTTTATTCTTCTCCCCGGTAGTCTAGAATAGGAGGATTTTATTTATTTTATGGTGCATAAAAGCAAGCCGGATACCCTGGTATAACATCATTTTGAAACCTTAAGCGATGTATATTAATTTATACAAAAACAAACAGAAATTTTGTAAGAAATCCTGATATGATTTAGTAAGGTATTGAATTTTTTTATTGGTTGTAAATCACCTTTACATGTGATAGTGGTTTTTGTCTGATTTCTATAATTGTTGAAATTGTAATTTGGCAGAATTTAGCAAAGTTTTGGAGATATACCTATTTGATCTAAGGTGGGCAATACCATGGTCCTTCCCAAACATTTTTTATTCTATATATTTCATTCTCAAATCCTATATTGTCTATTAAATTTAAGAAAATTACCTTAAATACAAGGCATATACTAAATTTTGTAGGATTTGATAACGTCGTTTCTTACCTATTTGCGGTATAGTGGGCGGCAACAAGAAAATTCTCTTGAATATTTAATAAAATAAGATTTTGTTTGTTTTTTGTAAATTATCGGCGTGGTTTTCGCCCGATTTTTATAACTGGTTTGGTCAAGTAGTTTTTCTAAAGTCCGCGGTTTTTCAAAAAAAATAAATTGCACATGTATTCCTTTCCCCACCCACCAAAATTTGAGTAAATTGTATTTATGGTTATTGAAATATTGCTCACTTTTGGTTTTCGAAAAACACTGCTATATAAAACGAAGCTAACAAAAAACGTGAAAACAGTGAAAACCCCACTAAACAGATAACAAACATGGAGCAAGGGGTTTCCAAAAAACGTCGACAAGAAAAAAGTTTCATCATATAGAAAAAAAACAAAGCGGGCGCGACGCGTGTATGTAACAAAGTGTAGTAATAGAAAACACGAAAAACTAAAAAAAAATTGGGCGCGAAAAATATAATTTACATAAAATATAAACAAAATCAGCAAAAATAAAAGTTTACATTTTAAGGAAAACGAGGATATAAACTCCACCAGAGAGGAACATACATTAACTGGGCAGTGCAACTCCAATTTAAAATGAAAAAAACAACAACCCCAAAGCTCTGAAGCATTACCATAGTGAGTTGTATCGTTCCATTTATTCTAGATTAGGTTAAGTTAGGTTGACGTGGTAGTCCCCTCAGGTGGTAGCCCCCATTTAGACATATAAAAGGAGTCCATTGTTAACTAGAGAAACGCTGCGCACCCAAAATGAAGTCCCGCATGATGATTCCATCTAGTCATCCTTCAGTTTCTGCAATGTCGCTATGGGCCGGCACCCAAACCACCCCATAAAACAATATTGGCCTAATTATTGTTCTGCAAACCCAGTGATTTATCTTGGTAAATCTCTTCCCAATAGCAGTCTGGCAACAGTATACAGCAACCGATGTCCTTTTCACTCTTTCCTTCCCCAAGAAGAGCTTCCTTTCCAAAATGAGGCCCCAGTACCTAACCCGGTTAAAAAGCACAAGTGGGACAACATTGCAACTTGCTAAGATTAATAGCAAGTCCACACCTCTTGGATTATTTCACGATCAGGTTTAGATATCCCTGCATGCGATCAAACAGCGTGTTCAAGAACTTGCCCCAGGCAACAATCCAGCGTCCTTTCGAAAGCCCTCACGACGTCATTGATAACAACGACCCAATGGAGAGGTGGAAGAACTCCACTTCGGAGTGCCCCTCTATATCCAAGAAAACCCCAACTGCGAAATCCTCGTGTTCAATGTTCTTCTCTATGCCATTAACAACCATGTGCAGGGCTGTTGGCACAGAAGACACGCGACAATCACTCACCATGAGTTTTCAAAAGAAAAGAATATAGGCCGACTGATCTGAAGTGCTTACGAGATACATATGTACATGAGAGGTCTTACCCGCTTGGGAATGAACTTTACCTTCACAGTCCTTCAGAGCCTGCGAATATATACCCTACCTACAGAACTCCCATAAATACGAACCATCCAACAGCAAGACACCCGTTCAGATTCTGCAGCTAAGCGAAGGTGACGCCGTCAGGTCCCGGTGACTTGAACGGCTTGAATGAACATATAGCCCACAGTAAAATATCCGAGCTTCCCCATCAAAAGTGCCTCGAACTAACATCACTTCCAGTAACGATACCGTCTCGATGCTGCTATAGCATTCCTCAGCAGCGAGTGTCTATGTAGTTAGCCAACCATTTTCGGGCATGATCCACATTCATATCTTCGTTGCTGTAATTACGCAAAATAAACGTTGTTAGATCACACCTGACGAGAATATAAGCTTTAGGTTTACCTGCGTCCTTGGACACCAACAGGTTATAATTCTTCGTCCTGATGACACAAACACTGTTACTGCTCCGTCACGGTTCCTGAATCAGGGCTACGTCTGCTCCACCTTTCTCAAATTGGAGTAATAAATGGCGGGCACCACCTTAGAGTGGTAGAGATGATTTGAAGGATAACCATCCTCTGTGATCGTCTCCAGCTTCCTCCCGGCGATGTCCTCATAATCCGAGGCAAGAAACATGAAGTCTCCAGAGGTTTCACCATCTTGGAATAAGTTATTTTATGACACTTTTTGATACTAAGAAATAACCGGTTCCTAACACCAATAATAAAACTAATAAAGTTCTAATTGAAAATACGGTTTGTCTTTTACGACACATTCAAAAAGCTTAGCAACAGAGGATAACTTGGAAATTGGCCTGTAATTTGATATATCATTCTTGTTTCCACTTTTGAAGATTGAGCGATTAATGTACGTTTCCACTCATCAATGAAAACTCCAGTATTTATTGACAAATTAAAAATTGGCATCAAGGTCGAGACACAATTCTTTAATAGGCTCATGGTCAGGGCATCCACGTCGGTCTGCGAAGAGTTTTTAACATTTCGTAACTCTTCGATTACGTAAAATTCCGTTAATACCAAAAAACTAAAAACAGTGGATGAGGACGATACAAAATTTGATTAGAAAAAGTCTGCAAATAAATTAACCGCCTCTTCAGTATTTGAAGCAAAACATCGTTATAAAAACAGTTTTGGGAATATTCGATACATTTTTCTAAGACTTTACGTATGTATGTATGTCCAGAAATTCTTTGGACTATTTTTTGTATTAGCCTTAAGGTTATTAATGTACTTATCATACAATAACTTATTTAAATCATTAAACTTGTTTCTATATAAAACATAATGCTCATGAAAATTTGATCTTCCGGTTGATTTGTACTATTTAAAGAACTTATTTTTCAAATTTTTTAGATGTTTAAGCTCCGCTGTTTACCAGGGAAGCCTATAAACCTTACTCTTAAAAGTTGAACTGAACTTTTAAGCAATTTAAATCATGTTACAACTTCTATATTTCTTAAGGAAAATCCCAGTCAGTGTCACTTAATGCCTTATCAAGCTCTTTGAAATTACAGCCGTTAAAAGTAAATGAAGGCTTGCTAATCGAAAGAAAAGTATTAAAAAATCCTAAAAATCCAACCTCCAATAATGGCGGAATGTTATGTAAATTAGTTGGCAATAATGAAGATGCAGCTTCTGACAGAACAAAGTTCAAGTCGCTGCTTATAAAGATCAAATCAAGAAAACGACGCAAATTATTAGCTATTCCATTAATTTGGGTTAAGCCCGCACTCAAGAAATGATCAATAACGGATTACTCATTTGTACTTGCAATATTCGTAGGAGTAAAAAAAAAACATTATTATTTAGATAATTCCAATTTACAGTGTTCAAATTAAAATCACATAATAAAAAAAACACATAATTGATTAGTGCCAATGACATGCTGAAAAGCCAGAACCTTGTCAACATGCGATTTGTCAACACAATCACCACTTAGTGGCGGTATGCAAGAAACAAATATGTAGAGATATCTCTAAAAACCAGTAGAGAGTCACTATCATTCAGGTAACAAAACGAAACCCGTAAATTGCAGCGGACTGCAATCAACACACCGCCTCCTCTGCTTCAACCAGTTTTAATGGGATCTCTATCCCTGTGGAAAACATCAAAGCAATTGAAATTGAAATACTCAGCATCAAAAAAGTTAGAATTGAGCCATGTTTCGGTTAAAACAAAAACATCGTATTCTAAAAGAGAATTTGACATGCACACATTGTTGGACTTACTTCTGAGTCCAGTAATATTTTGGTAATCAATTTTTTTTGGTTTGTTAGCAATGCAACGATCAATTAATTCGGAGGCGGTTGCTTCTTTGCCGGCCTCACCTCCGGTTTCAACAGTTTTTCTTACTCCGACTCATATTTAAGAGAATCTGTTTTCTCCTCTTTTTTACCAATTTATAGCAGATAAGCTGCTGCTAATCGACGTGCGCATATTTCACAGCATAATCGACGATGTTCTCTGGCAGTACCGAAGGTTTGAAAGAAGCTAAATTTAAGCAGTTCGATGTTATTGCTGGTTCCCGCCATACATTTTTGTTGTTTCTGTCTCCGATTGAGAGTTAATTTGCTAACAAACCAAAAAAAATTGATTACCAAAATATTACTGGACTCAGAATGAGCGATCGGGGTTCTAAGCGTGCTGTTGTTAGTAAGCGACTCAGCGCTTTTGGTGTAATCAGCATTGACAGAACCCCACGAATTAGCAGGCATAGTAGACAATAAAAGAATTCGCCGAAAAGTCAGCAGATGCATTGGTAGGGTGTGTGTTAGCACAACTAACAGCTGGAGCGGAGCCAGCAGCCAGAGTTTCTTTCTTACTTAATTGGCGCTATAACCGCTTAAGCAATTTCGGCCGAACTTCTACTACAATTTGTGGTGTGCGTCTTGATGTTGTAACACAAATTGTAGGCTCCAGTTTTACGCCGACTCCGAACGGCAAATGTTTTTTTTTTGTGAGAAGTTTTTTCATGGCACCAATACACTCCATATTGGAAAAAACTTTCTATAATTTTTGATGTTACTTGCCCCGGGCAGGATTCTAGCCCGGTACATACAGAACGAAGCGCGCACACGCTACACACTCGGCTACGGCGGCCGCCAGAGTTTAGAAGCTTGGGGTCTTTGACCTCTGCCACAAGATCAGCAACAAGAGGATGTAAGTGAGTGTTTAAACAAGTATCACAATTGAACACTAAATTAGCATTACTTTCAACGAAATTAGCAATGTTTTATTCTATACCCTCGCACGAATGATGAAATACGGCTTTGCAAACTTAACAGCTTAGTGCAGTATATTTAGCAATAGATTTAGCGCATACACCACAATGCTTACGGATAGCAACATAATTATAGTTCTTTTTAAATTATAAATACAAAAGAAATTCAGTACGAGGCTCTGAAAAGACGTCTGCACTGTTTTGAGGTCCTTACTAAGTTTCAGTATGGCTGCCAACTGCAATCGCGCCGGAATGATACTTTGCTTGACATGGGGAGTCGCGACGCTTACCAACATTTCAAAATCACTTTTGTTGTCCAGGTAGCTTGATACAATCCTTCAAAGGAGATTTTCTACATTCACTCTTCAAATGTTACAACTTACTTAAGGGGTTACGCCTCTATTTCGGGCAAAAAAAAAAGACATGAATAAAAAATTTATTTTCATAAGTACAAATACATTTAAATGAAACCTTAAGAATTGCCTTCTATTGAGCATTGAATTTTGAGTAAAAAACAATTTTTTATTGGTTTTTATCGTTGAAAATATTGGAGCAAATGTCCTGCGAACATGGTCTCCGCTAATTGAGATACACAAACGGTGCCAACTCTCCTGGGCAAAATATTAGTTTTTCTGCAACAAACAAAATTGTTTTGTTAATAATATCCAAATAGCTATGGCCGTACGTAAGGGTTTCCTGAAATTCTTATTTTTCGCAAATTGACAAGAATTGGATCAAGTTTTACAGTTTTTCAACTGATTTTTGACGACATTTTTTGTTATAACAAATTTAATTTTTAATATTTTGTACGTACGGCCATAGAGGATTGATTACTGAATATTTTGACATAAAAATAGTGAGAATCGGTTGAAAATTGTTGGAGATACAGTTCCAACGTTCCGAAAAATGTCGTTTCGAGAAAAACGAGTTCAAAGTTGCACGATGGCATTGTAGACCGCTTTTGGCGCCGGAGCCCGCGTGACATCGCTGTTTTGAAAACGCTAAAAGTGTGTTTTGCAATTTCGTTACTATGATAATTATATATTCTACGTGCTCGCCAGACTTCCGCAAATTTTTTGAGCCGATAAAAAAAAAATCGATTTTTTAAAATTCAAATAGAGGCGTAACCCCTTAAATAAAGGCACATCTAATGGGTTTGAATGGTCACGTAAAATCCTGCTGCTAATAGTTTCCTCTAGCCGTAATTCACTTTCTAAAAATAATTGTGGGAATTGTTAAATAATTTCACACCTAGCAAGTTCATTTTTACAGCTCTGAAGATCATTTCTAGGTTGAATAAAAAAAAAAATATTCTCCTAACTGTGGTAGCTAATTATAGCAAATGTTTAATTTGATATACATACATATGTATACAAACCACTTCCCTATTACCTATTACCTTACCTATTATTGTACTGTCCACTTAAGTAACGTGAGACCTCAGCTAAGGTACAAAAATTAATTTACATACATATGTATATATGAAATTTCAAACCTGTAACAGTACGCTTAGGACAGTGAAATACATAAAACATACATACATACAAAAAAACTAATGTAATGTAATGCACGAACTTAATAGGGGTCGCAGATCTGTAGTGCGATTCACTAACTGTGAAAAACCCGACAATCGCAACTTTGTCGTTTGCCCTAACGATTGTGCCTTTCACTAACTTATTTTTAATGACACTTAACAGCTATGTATTTATTCAAAGTACTAACGAGTGGCATCTTGGCCAAACTAAAAACCAAAACGATCGAAAAACACAAAAAAGAAAAAAAACAGTTGAATGCCGAATACAAATGTGAGCCCGTCTTTATTAAAATTTTTTATGTAAAATAAGATACTAGTTTATTTCAAACTACAAATATTTATAATTGTTTTTATATATTACCATGCTCCATTGGATCGCAATTTCTTACTTTCCTCTGAGTGATTTGGTAGAATAGTCATCAACACGACTCCAAGGAATATCCGGAATCTATGAATCGTGTTGGGCTCCAGGGTATTTAGATTTTATACTTAAAATTTTTGATGTGTTAACATCTATGCCGGGGGTAGCTAAAGTGAGTTTCTAAAAACACACAATGAAAGCGTAAGACATACTGAATGAGTGGTTGTTGTACAACAAGGGACTCTGTGTGAGAATGCGTGTCTACCGTTTGAGATGGTGTGAGTGCAGCAATAGTTTGTTCTGCGCAGACACGATTGGCAATTCAAAATTACGCGAAGCTATTCTTGATCAAAGCAGTCAGTCTCTGCTTGTGTTTTATAGAAATAGAAGTTAGTGCGGTTGTTTGCCATTGTTGCTGTGCTAAAGCATTCAGCATTTTATCGGCGGACGTGTTTTTTGCTTCACAAGGCGAACAAATCTTTCATCATGGTAAACGGGCAAGAAAAAACTTAGAATCTTTACGAACAGAGTTGTCCAGACTTTCAGCGAATACTTTAACGACAATACAAGATAAAACTTTGCAATTTTTGCACACACCAAATATTATTACAATAATGACATTCAATTGTCAGACCCTCAAGGCGCATTCGGCTGATCTTAACGATGCGGTGTTACAAAATTGCCAACTTTTATTATTGAATGAAACCTGGCTTAAAAATGACGAAATGGTTTCAATCGATGACTATGAGTGCTGTGTACAATACAAAAGACCCGAAACCCGATCTGGCGGGATAGCTATTTACAAAAAAAAGCATTTGCCGCATATAATTCAACCTGCATCCAATATCTTCTTGCGACAAACATTGACAACGTCTCAACATTCAAATGTGGTTGGAGATATTTGCAATATAGAATGTGAATTGTCAACAGGCCTCAAATTAAATTGTGTTGCTTTATATATATCGCCGAACCAATCAATACAAAGCATTATACAATTTTTACATTTCGTTCTTCTACCATATACGGAAGCCGGTTCTCGATAATTGGAATCCAATTAATATACAATTCCAATGGTTATGGGAGGGGATTTTAATACAAATTTCGCAACAGCAGAAGCTGAACCACTTGTCAAATTTTTACAAGACAAATTCAATCTAATCATGAATGCTCTCCCAGGATCTCCAACAACTACAAAAGGAACGACCATAGATGTTGTATTCTCGCGTTATTTGAATTCCATAAAATCTCACATTTACGTATCATAATTCAGCTATCATAGGTCTATTGTAACCGTATTAGAAAATTAAAACAGAAATAAAAAAAAAAATACTGTTATCCTGTTTTAATTATCCTAGAGAATAAAAAAAAAATCAAACTGACGACTTTTTGTGCTCTTTCAATTTCCCAGATGCTCGTTTTTTTACTATATTTTTACTTTATATATCCAAATTTACTTTTTTTAAAAGAATAACAAATAAAATGTTAACACATCGCCCCTGTGTTCGGATACAGAGAGGTTTTTTTAATTAGGATCATGTTTATTTAATTTCTGTTTTTATACTTGAATCCGTGAATCTTATGGTGGTTGACATAAGTCTCCTCATGATTATTTGACGCCAAAATTGATAAATGAGTACAATCAACGGTCCCAATAGTGCCTCCCACAAAAGGTGACGACGCTCCACATGGGTCATAGGAAACCTGTCAAGCCGAGAAACTAGGTATTCACCCAAGTCTGGAGTTAACCGATACAGTTTCTGAAATTCTGTTGCATGCAAATGAAAGGGATTGCCCACATCCCGGAGTAAACTTAGATCCACTGTTGGAGCGCTTCCTTTTTCGTCACCTAGTGATAAATCATATGACAATTATTCAAACGACATTATTCAATGTTCCTCTTTTAATTTCAAGAAAAGAAATCATCGGATTTTAAATTTTTCATTTATTTACGTTGAAATCGCGAATTTTTCCTTTCTCGATTGAGTTAACAACATCAAATTTGTTGTCGTTTAGTTTTCGAAATCTTACGAAATCAAACAAACTGTAAGCACTATGTTCTTAGAAAATATTTATTGATGATTAATACAATAGGTTATTTGTTATGTTAAAAATATGTCGAATAGCGAAGAATCGAAGAAGCGAAGAAATATGTAACTGGACGTGCGTGGTTGACCAACAAAAGCGAATGAATTTTGTGAACTGTATAGGCAATTAACAGATCAGTGACGCTGACGATGAATAGCGGGAGTTGGGTGGCGTAATTTAACTGCTGCCTGTAGTGCGATTCACTAACTTATTTTAACGATATTCGCATGGTTAACTCATCTTAACGAAAATTTTAATGATTTAAACGACAACAAATTTGATGTTTTTAACTCAATCGAGAAAAGAAAAATTTTAATTTTAATTTAAATAAAAGATAAAATTAAAACTCGGTGATTTGTTTTCTTGTAATTAAATAAGGAACACTAAATAATGTGTGAATATTTGGCATATGATTTATAACGAGGTGACGTTTGTTCCGGGATGTGCACAAACCCTTTCATTTGAATACAACATAATTTCAAGAGGCTCCAGAATAACAGCAAATCGACTGAGAAACTGGTAGCTCGTGTAATCTTTAAGCCTGTATGCAATTTAAAATTTTACTTTTATATTGGTAGGTTCTAGCGGCTTTGGGAATATTTGCAACAGGTTGCTATCAACGACGCGTAGGTGAACAATGGGGAATATCCATGAGCCAGTCATCCGTAAGCCGGCATTCATCGGGTAACGAATGCAATCAATAATTCATTGTTTCACCAGAAAGTGAGGTTTCCTATGCCCCAACTTGAACGCCAAGCTGCTAAAGAAATGTTTGCTTAAGCGTCGTCACCTTTTGTGGCATGCACTATTGGGGCCATCGATTGCACGCATATATATACTTACATACATATGTGTCTATTTTGCCACCAAAGAATCATGAGGATGCTTAATCCAACAACCATGTCTACCATTCAATAAATGTGCAAATGGTAAAAGCTAACTTTCATCAAGGATCCAAGTATAAAAAAGAAATATAGTTTAGTTTTAATATATAGATAAATGATTCTAACCAAAAAATATATATATGCATATATGATGTAAGTAAATCCTAAATACGCTGAAGCACAACACGAATTTTGCAAACGAAAACTATGGCTTGTTTGCAGGTGATTCCTTAGAGTCGAGTTGATGACTATTCTGCCATTGGCACTACATGTTTTCGGGATAAAAAGTGGTATGTCTCAATTATAACCATTGGTAGCTCAGTTTTCTTGAGTCAGCTGTTCAGTGGACTTCTGATTCGGTTTTGCTGCCAGCCCAAACCACGGATTTAGGGGACGCTCTCAGCAGGCAACTGAGCTATTCTAACATATTATATTATCTTTGACGTGATACTGAAATTGTTAACAAATCGACACGTACTTTCGAAGTACTCACGTTACCGAGTAAGCAATTTAAAACAACGATAAGCAGTTGCAAGCGCGTTCTAGCGATTTTCAGTGTAAAAAATAGGTATTCACAGATAAATAATGATTAATAGCAACTCTAATTAAAATGAAGAAGTTTTAAAGTATTGTCAATGACTGGCAAGATCGTTCAAATATACTATCGAACGTATGAATGAATACAAGTTCACAATGATTCGATTTGATAGTCGTTATATGAGAAAAAAATATAGCGGTATTCGTGGCTGACATATAGGAGAAAACACACAAAAGTGTAAGTATAATCAAGAGAACATTGAAGTATTAAAATAACTGATTGATCTTATAGCAAGTAAACATTCCGCATTGTGCAAATTTGTGGCCATTAACTTTGGAAAAATACGCTTTGCGATGAAGCATTAGCCGGCTGGGTACATACATATGAGTAGTACGCCTAATGTGGCACTGTTATAAGCTACTGCCATCTTTTACAAGCAACGGGTGCGCATTGATGGTGCTGACATGTAATTTTAGTATTCGCAAGTAGGGGAAGTAGAGTGCAAAAGCCGACACAACGTAAGCCTGGAGAAAACATACATTTCATTGAGCATTAAATATTAATAAAACAGTTTGGTTCTCAAAGCAGTTTAACTTAAAATGACGTTGTAAACTTAATTAATGTCAGAAGGTCCATATGGCTCTGGGGCGCAGATCATCTAGGAATTGGGAATCTGTTTTGGGCCTTCCTTAGAAAATCCAACAAAGTTGGTAGGAGCCCTGAATGAAAGGATGGAGCCGTTCGATCAACATAATTTGCACGTTTATTTAAGTTTCTTAATTAAAGGTTTTTTGTATCAAAATTGTATTAGAAGTTTGGTTTTGGTTTCTTTTTGTTTTAGGTAATGATCTACTTCTGGTGGGCTCCCAGACCAATCCAAATATGGTCGCCTGCACCAGTAAGTTTCCAATGGATGATGGAGGAGCCCCACTGACTATCAGACTATCTTCCCCAATCGGTCCACTTGATCCTTCCAATGCACCTACTGATGAACAGACTCTGCAAAACCCTGGTGAGCCCTTACTCCGAAAACGTTGGAGTGCCCCATCAGGTTCACCTTCACACTTTAGCTCACACCCAAACGGATAATCGGGAGCTGCCCAGAGGACACTTGGGTGAAATCACCCGAAAGTTGTGAGCTGCTTGAACCGCATGTAAAAAAATCCTTCTGGCCATTCCCAGGTTAATGGCGATGAGAGACTTTCCCCTCTTGCGTGGACTTCTACACAAGGCTCCATCCTCTCTGGGGCTTACTGCCAGGTTTTTTGTATCCATGCGCTGGTCTGATTTAGGCGGAGGGCTGCGTCGATGATGGTGTGTGTGGAGCACTGATCGATCAGCATGCGGACCAAGAGATCGCCGTAGGCAACGTCGTGCTGTGGGCCAATCGACCCGTTCGGTAGCCTGTTAGTTGGGCGCTTGGCAATGCCCGCGACGCTGGAACCTCTTGCCGCTGATGGTTCGTATGGAAGTAGGGAGCGGCGCGTTTTCTGTCGCGGCGTCAGGAATTCCGTGTAGATGGTGTTCCGAACCACCTTGTCGGCAATTCTCTCATTGATGGTATGGTCGGAAAGGACGTATCTCCGAGCCACCTTGGTGTTGCGGGCCGGGTACGCAAGCGGCCTGAATGGATATGATCCAGAGACGTGCTGCCTGGACGGTTGGAAAAGGCTTGTTTCTAAGCCGCACCTTCTCCCTCCACGATGCAGAGGTGGTCGAAAAGAACGAGTTTCCGAGCCACCGCCTGTTGCTAAACTCGGTTCTACCCGTTACGTGGCTGGCTCGGTGTCGGCCTTTCGCTTGGCGGCTTCCGGTCACTCTCGAACTCAAGGTGCAACTCGTGTGATGTTTCTCTTTGCACCGATGGCAGCAATATTCACTGCTACAAATTTTCATATGATGAAATGAGGGAAGGCAGTTGGGGCAATAGCGGTGGATGAGGGCCGCGCGCAACCCCTCTTTCTTCGACTTCTCACGATACATCTGGTAACCGAATCCTCCGATTTGTTGCGGCTCCGGTGAAACGAGTCATCGCCCTAAAAGTAGGAAAATACACCCCTCAGTTAATGTTGGAAATCACTCTTATGTAATGAGTTATTTGGTTGACGAGCAGTGAATGGAACAACTCTATGATGAAGTCGTAATCTCCGATGGGAGTCGGACCGATTTGACGGCTGGTCTTGTCTCCAGTCCTTTATCCATTCGGAAATCCACCACTTAACTTAATTGTCGTTACTGGGGCGTAACGACTCTTCCAAGTCCCACCACCGTGTTTGGAAAATACCCTTTTAAGAATTGGTTTCGAGTCTTGGACAGTGGCAGAGATAGTGATCGATACTCCCCACTTTCTCTTCGCCAATGCAGCGCTTTGAATCGCTTTACGTCAACCTTTGGCCAAACTTCTCTGGTAATCCGACAGGTGGGTTCCATGATCCACCTGATATTCACTTCCTCGATGAGTTTTGTCTTTAAACTATGTTTGCAGGAGGTTAGAGGCATGCGAGCTTCTAGAGCAGCATTCTTCATAGGTAATTCCGTCCTTTTTCTAGCCAACTCGTCTGCCACACAATTGCTGGGAATGTCACTGTGCCCAAGGACCCATGTTACAGTCACGGAACGCTTAGCAAATTGTGGGAATTACTGCATTTTATGGCAACTTTGGATGTTGTTTTGTGAGAATTAAGAAATTTAATAGCCGCTTGACTGTCTGAGTATGTAGTGACAGGTCTGTCTGTAGGAGCGGACACTGTCAGACACCGAGCAGCCTCCATTAAGTCATTTATCTCTGCCCGAAAAACGCTACAGTGGTCCGGAAAGCGAAAGCTGAGGTCCAGCGCTAATTCGTTGGGGTGAATCCCGCTGCCCACTCCTTCGTTGAGTTTGGAACTATCTGTAAAGACAGCCGTTGACTCTGGGTCTAGGTCTATGGCATATTCCTATTCATTCCTCTCTGGGATTCTTATGGAGAATTTGTTGTCCGTGCAGAGTAGAGGAGTAGGGTATTCTATCTTCCTTAGTGCATTTGGAAGAGCCTCCACGACCTTTGCCTGCCCGTACTTTAGCTCTTTCCATGGCTGGATCGCATTAAGCCTGGCGGCACTACAACCAGCCAGAAAATACCATATGGATCCACCGGTGGAAGATTTAAAATTACTTCTAGAGATTTAGTAGGTGTAGAGCGTAGCGCTCCCGCGGCCAACATGGAAGCCGTAAGCTATACTCGCTCCATCTTGGCCTATCTTAGCGATAGGCATGACTTATTGTGAGAAGCGTTCCTACTTAGATAGGCCGAAAGTACATCTTTACATTTTGCCCAGTCAGTCCGTTTCTTGTTCCTGTATGCTGGTAGAGGAGTGGGATTCAGAGAGAGTTTTAAGCTAATGTAGAGATGATCAAAAAAGGAGTGTTCTTTTAATACCTGCCAGGCTGTAATCTGGTCGAAGAGACTACTCGTATCGTACCGTATGGTTGGAATTAGAGTCGGCTCCAATTATGATCATGAGGCTTCTTCGCCTCCTAAGCAACATCGTGCAGTTAAATTGGTGGAAAAACGTATCTGTCGTGTGCCACATAGGCTGCCGCCAGCCAGATGGTGGTCTTCCTTTGTCGGACTCTGATTCTCACGATGTCCTCGTCGCTATATTGAGGGAGTAGAGCATATAAAACAGTTCTTTAATGAGAATGCAAGCTCTGATCCTACCTATTACTGGATCCTACCTACCAACTGATAGGCATCAGAGTTCAGCACACAAACCTTGTTTCTGACAACCCAAGGTTCCTGGACTAAAATGATGTGTTCAGCTTTCTCGCCGAGGCGAAGAAAGATGGCAGCAGCGGCTGCCTTGGAGAGGTGCAGACTAATTTGCCGGATCTGTCGCGATATCGGTCGCACTCGTTGGGAGGTCTACAGGTTCACTCGTGATGTGTTTTGTAGACCCCCACACTGCTCGAGTCGTTTCCCGGTTTGTCCTCCCCTTCGTCGGTAGAAACTCCGAGGTCAGCAGGTCCACTCGAGGCGTTGCCCGACGCACCCGTTTCTTACTCCACCGCAACCCGCGAGAACTGGGGGGGATGTATCGTTGATACGCTGCTTTGCCTTGGTCTCGCAAACTCGGACTATCTTCCAGTCGCTGGTTGGTAGTCCATCGTTGCCAAATCGGATAAGCCCCAGGATCTCCTCCTGTTTTGATGGCGCGGCTGGGACCCAGGCCCAGGTTCACGGCCTATTAGGGATTTTATCCCTATGAACGGCCGCTAAGTCTGCCCCGGGCAACAGCTGTCCTATCATGGAGATAGCCTCTTCGGCGCACGAAACCAGTTTAGCCCGCCCATGATGTCACCCGGTGTCGCGGATGACTGGTGCAGGGCCGGGATACTTTTCGAGTATTCCGGCATAGACCCATTATCACGGACTTACAGTTGTCCGTTAGCATTAGATGCTCTTTGGCAACTTCGCTAAACGGCTGGGCTGTAGAGACAGGCCTTGAGATCTCTGTCTCTTAGAGGCCAGGCCCTTCCGCCTTTTAGGGTTGGCGGGTGATTTGTCTACTCGCTTGCTGCTCGCGGTGAATACTCCCATGACCCTCCCTAGGGAAGCTTTTTGTTCCTCCGTTAGTTGGTCACAGGGTCCCCAGTGTGCTGTGTTACGCTTCATCCACACCCTGCATAAGTTCAACCCCTCTCTGCTGTCCAACCTTTTCGATATCTTTGGTCAGCCTATTCGCAACAAAAGTTTACCAAGAACAAGGTGGCTTCCGAAAGCACGCTAGAACGATGGTGGAGTCAGTCCACAAGAAAACTTGTAATGATCGAAGGTCCTAGTTAGCTACTACTACCAAAAGAGCACCGCACAATTCCAAACAAGGGAGGGAAATTGTTTTGGGGGAACTTGCTCATCTCAATTGGTTCCTTCAAATCAGATGTTTCGCGTCAACACCTTTGCCTCGACGATGATCGGTACGAGCCACCCTAATGGATCTAATAATTTCGTGATGGCGGACAAAATCTTGCTATTTGTCACTACTTGACACACATTTATTCTGATAAGCAGTGCGAAGAGTATTATATTTTCGTTATTATTTCCCGGTTAGCTTTGGTAATTTTCTTTTAATTTATTTACCGTATGCTATATTCGTAACCTCTTATCTGCCAGAAAACAAGTAACCCCATATAAAAAATATAATATATAATCAAAATTTTAAAATATTACTTTTGCGCTTAAATTACTCAGGTCTAAAAAGTCTCCCAGAAGTCAAGTCCATCCATCTCCATTTTCACCAACACTTATATGCTGGCTTGGGGAAGCAAGCGAGATGTCGCTCGTAAAGACCGCTTGAAGTAGGAAATATGCTTTATCTCGCAAACCGATCGGTAAGCGAACTCTCGCTCGCTAGCAATTGGCATTTTTGCAGTTTACGCACTATCTTGTGCGAGAGAAAGCTAAGATATACGATTCTAACACAATGAAAGATGATACGAAATTAGAATTTTCTGTCGAACTACAAAAATGACAGTAGAAAGTAAGCCGAGAGCTCGCTTCCTGAGATCTCAATCGTGATGACCGCTAAAAGTAGGAAGTATGGAACAGTAAGCGAGCTCTCGCTGACTTTCAACTGTAATTTTTGCAGTTTGCGCATTATTTTGTGCGAGAGAACGCTGTGATAGACAATGTTGACGCGATTAAAGATTATGAAAGATTGCTGTCAAACTACAAAAATTGCAGTTAAAAGCAAGTTAAAGCTCGATTGCTGATCGGTACGGTTTCAACATGCCCAGTGATCAAAGCCTTCTCGCTTGCGAGACAAAAATCAACTGACATTTGACCATTACTTGCATACTTGCCAGTCGGTTATATAAAACACGCCTATTAATAATGGCAGATAATACTTGAATGAAAGCGCGGATTGGAAGAGAGGCTTTTCCAGCCACCAAGGCGGAGTGAGCGAAACTCGCTGCATCAGTATGCCCGTTCATCAATTGAATCATGATATACGATTCGGAAAAACGACCTTTCAGATCATGATCCAAATATGCCAAATGACGCCTAACGGCCACTGTATATTTGTAACTGGGTTTGAGAAAAAAAAAATCTTGAAAGCGGGTACGTCGTTGTTGTTGTAGCAGCATAAAACATTTCCCATAAAATTTTGGGGAATGCTGCTGAAGTGACAGTCCTTGGCCGGATATAGATCCGGGTCGTTCCGGTATCGTAGAACTGACTGTCGTGGGTACGTCAGGTGTATTGGTTTGTTAACACTTCTCGATTGGTGTATGTTATACAAAGCGGTTTATTTTCGCTATTCTTTACTACTCTATATGTAGAAGAGTTGATTTAATAAAATAACGTTCCGTAACATTTATGTCAGCATTTCACACCGAATTTCTAAATTACCAATCAGAAAACTAACTCGCCCTTTCTTTAGTTCGTTTTTCAGGAAAACAAAATGGCGTAAAACGCGATCAAAAAATCATTTAGTTTTATTCGGTGATTCGTGCGTGATCTGGCACAGTTTACTGAATACAGAAAGTGACGCCTTCAGCGATATCGCTAGTTTGATTTGGCCGATTTTCACAAATCTCAAATGCAACTAGACAAAGCTTCTTTTACAAATGTGGAAAAATAGGCACTCTTAGTAATTTGCAGATTTATTTATTAACAATTAAGAGACGTTCTTACTGATTATTGGAGGTTATTCATTCTTCTTTTTCCCATATTCTTTTTTACTATACAGAAATACAGAGGTTATTGGAGGTTATTCATTCTTCTTTTTCCAATATTCTTATTTACTATATAGAATACAGAAAGTGACGCCTACAGCGATATCGCTAGTTTGATTTGGCCGATTTTCACAAATCTCAAATGCAACTAGACAAAGCTTCTTTTACAAATGTGGAAAAATAGGCACTTTTCTCTTAGTAATTTGCAGATTTATTTATTAACAATTAAGAGACGTTCTTACTGATTATTGGAGGTTATTCATTCTTCTTTTTCCCATATTCTTTTTTACTAATGCCGAGAGCTGTCACTTTACAGAAGGCGCATACCTGTATTTTATTATTCTTGGTGATCTGGTGTAATTCGTACATGTTCCAGACAATAATAAAAAAAAATTAAATACCCTCTAAATGGCAACCACCGTAGCCGACAAGTAACAACAAGAATTTCATCGCCGAACTAGCTTCACTCGCCTATATTCTTGATAGTGGAATTTTTTGACCATCCCGCCGTTAACACTAAATCTTTTAATCATGCACATTGCGATTTTCATTTAACAGATAATGTATTGCGTAAATTTCAGTGGAATTTTTTGTTCGGTGTCAACGAAGTCGAATGTTGCTTTAAAGTATTTAAAAGCTCTATAGTTGATTATAGTATATTAAGCAGAATAAGTATGGATTTCCTTGGGTGTCGAAATATTTAAAAGCTCTAGAGTTGATGTTTGCTCTAAATTTATTCCTGAAATTAAGCAGAATAAGTATGGATTTCCGTGGTTCTCGAAAAAACTTATGCATCTAAAAAGTTTGAGAAATAAGTACTTTAAAAAATACAAGTCATATAATAAACGTTACTTTTATGACATTTTCATAATGAATAAAAATAAATTCTCTATTTGAATCTCACTACTGGTGTCATTCCATTATGTACATATGTATGTAGGTATGAAAACGCGTGTAATTTGGGCTGCATCAATAGTGAGTGCTGGTGTGATATTTGTCGTGCCGAAAATCGATTTTTTACGCACGCGCCATGCAAAACCATACCGACCGCTACTTGCTATTGCTAAGTGCAATGAGGGCAGCGACCCAACGTCAGTATCCCGCGAAGGGCTCTCCTCTCTTCCACCTCAACATCCACCCCTCCCCCCCGGGAAGTGAGGCTTCTCAGTATTTGATTGAAGATTTTCTACTGGCAATTTTGCTACGCTTATGATGGCTCGTTTGTGGGTACTTTCAGCAGTTTTAACGATGACGACACGTATCTATAATGCGCCCCATTGGCCATTTGAATGATGGATTGTTATCTTCACAAATAAGACCAAGTTGTTTTTTTTTAGGTTTGGTGTTGACGACTTCTACTTCTGGCGACACTTTAACTCCTGAAGGTAGTCCTTACTTCGTCGGGTCCAAAATTGTTGCTGAATCCACTGCAACAGCTGATACCGTTTCAGTGTCCTGGTATTCAAAGACGCCAGCGATGGCGCAGGTGTAGAAGTGAGGGATCGACCTATTAAAAAATATGCTGGTGTTAATGAGCGAAGATCATCTGGTGAACTGGACATAGGCACGAGGGATCTGCTGTTGATCATTGGCTCAGAAGGTGAGAATGTGGGCGCAAATCGCCCTTCGAAGATAATGCTTGGCTTGCTTGACTGCGTTCTCTGGGTGGCATGAACTTCCATTCAATGTCTACGAACCGACGCACATAACAAAAAATTCGGAAGAGTTTGTGGTGAATTTGTGCTCACCGGTGATATCTGATGTCGAAAGTTACTAACCTTGGTACTTTAAGATTTTCGATAAGTGACAGTTTTTCGCAGAATGACTCCCATTACGTGTGCACGCAAGGAGGAACACTTTCATCTCAATTTAGACGAAGCATTCCATAATTGCTGCAACATAACCTTGCACGTGACAATGAGTGGGTTGAGCAATCCCAGTGGATCGAAGAATCTAGCGATGTGAGCAAGAATGATTCACTTGCTCACTTTCGATGGAGGTGTGTAGTGAAACAAAAAAACTATCTTACGATGGGGGCCACATCAGGCTGAGTGCCTTGATGTAGTCAATATCATCAAGTTGTATGACGTCTTCACGATCTGCTTCTGGTACCTTGATGCGATGATGCGTGTATCGTTAGATGCGAACTTCCGTAATGGAAATCTCCCGTGGTTCATTATCTTGATGACCTGTTTGTTGATTTCGACTTCTTTAATGTTAGGGGCACCCGTCAACAGATTATCTACATACATATCATTATGGATAGCTGGATGGCCTATTGCCATTGTGCGCCTTTCTTGTCTACGATGACTTGTCGATACATCTTTGTAACGTCAGTCATCAGCACAAATGTGTGCATTCTGATATGTAATTTACGAAACTGTCAGGATGAGGTAAGCGAATCATGTGAGGAAGATCGGAGTATTCTTTTATGAAGGAATTCGGTTCTCGCTCGAGACATTTGTTGCGACGAAGTGTGGTTTCGATGGACAATAATCATTTTATTGCTATATCATAAGAGCTGCGCAACATGTGTGGTGATTCCTTAAACGGTATACAGTTGGTGCCTACTGAGGTGGTGTATGATGTGACCAATGACGCAGAAGATAGTAGTGGTGGATTTGTGACAGCTGCCGCAACCTCCCACCCAACCTTGGTTTTTTGAAGAACGGGCAGGTTGGCACCCAACTTGATTTGTCCAACCATCAGCAAGTCATAATAAATAATCCCTCCGAGGAGAAGATCAACAGGACTTGGTTAATTAAAATCATTGTCAGCCAAGTTGATGTTCTTTGGCATGCCCCATGTGGTGGCGTTCACCGATGTGCGCGGTTGGCATGTCGTTATCACGTTCAAAATAATTGCCTTTATTGCCGGCGAATATGTGTATTGCGAGCGTATCTCCACTTTACATAGGAACTGCGAATTCTATGCCACTGATTTCTAATGGAATCTTTATGCGAAGTGCGCGAAATGACTAGGTCAAGCGTTCAGTATGAAATGCAACTGCGATGCCGAATCAAGCAGTACACGACCAAAAATCGTTGCACCCGATTGACTGCGAAGCTGAATTATGACTGTAGCTAATAGGACTTCTTGACTGTTGTCACAAACCTGAAGCACAGTTGGTGTAGAAGTTGACTTTATAGAAATGGATGTTGTCAATGGCGAAGGTGATGATTGTTGAATGGTTGTGGTTAGTTGCGAACGGTGCAAGATAGTGTGGTGACTGACCCGACACACTTGACATCTATGCGTGGACGGACAGTCTTTCGATAATGGTGTGGGCCCAGACAGTTTAAACACAGATTATTCTTCTTTACTATATCATACCGGTGGACTGGTGTCAGCTTACGCTTTCGCAAAAATTGCATTTTGGTTGATTGGTTGCGATAAACGACAAATACTGTGATGGCTGCCGAGAATGAAACTTCGGTTACCATGATGATGTTGGTTCTGGTGACTGATGCGACGATTTAGCTGGCATAGCGCTGTGATCGATGATGTCGATGAGTTGGCAACGACGATCGAGGAATGCTGGAAGACCTTCCAATGTTGGCAGTGTGAGTGAGGCCTGCAGCCACTTCTTCTTCCCATTTCACTTGTGTTTCATTGTCGAGTTTCGAAACTACCAGGTGAAGCAGTAGCCCGTTACCAATTTGTGTGGAGGTTGCCATCGACTGCATGGCACGCATGTTGGCATTTCTGACGTCAACAATGATACGAAGATTGGTTACGGTGGGGTGATGATGCGTTGGGTGTCGAAGCTGTGCTTGGAATAGTACCGCTTATGGTCGAATCGTGCTTCTAGCAGCTGCAACGCTTTTTTGTAATCACCTCTAACGGTTGTATGAGGGTAGCTGCGCACCTTGACAGGCTTGAGCGCAGATATTGAAATTTTTCAATATCCTACAAGTCTGGATTTTTGTTGACGAGAACCAAAAAGATGTCGTAGAAATCCAGCCACTCCCTACAGCAACCATCAAACGTCGATAATTTTACTTTCGGCAAATTTATTCTCTGCCGCGATGAGGATGGGGTGTGTTGTGGTGAGATCTGGGTACTGCTCATCTGCATATCGGATGATTTGGTGCGCAAAAATGAGAGCCTTTCACTGTACATAGCCGTGGCCCTGCAATAGCTTTTGTCCACAGCCAGGCGATGGTCTTCATCCAGCTGGGTTTCGTCTAAAATCTCCACCTGCGTCTGTAGCTCCTCGAACGAATTGTAGTAGCGGTCGATTATCGCTAGTATGGCCGCTATCTGTGGTGCTGATAACGCACTAAATTGACCCGAGGTAATTTCAAGAGCTTTCAAGCGATTTACTAGCGATAACCGCTGATTATTTTTTTTTTGCACGGACTTCGCGCCATTTGCGGTACAGAGGAGTTTGCATCCCTGTATCTTCTTGCTCGATATCAGACACATTAATGACCAAATTAGGAATGAAAAATATTAGTATTAATGACCATAATGAAAATCTGCCAAGTTTTATGAGCCTGGCGAAATCCGGCTCGAAGGGCTAGTATGTTGGAGCTAGGAGCGTTTTCCTTAGCCCTTTCTTGCGAAATCAAACGAACCGAAAGTACTATGCTTAAAAAATATTAATTGATAGTTAATACAATAGGTTATTTGTTAGGTTAAAATTAAGTTTGAGCAACGAAAAGCGAATGAATTTTGTGAACTGTATAGGCAATTAACAGACCAAAAACAAATTGGCTTTAACAATTACTCAACTTTACACGCGCATCCGCATAAACTGCTGACACCAAAAGTGATGACACCACATCAATAAATTTGGAGCATTTCAATCAACGAACTTTAATATCGCAATTCGGCAATTATTTGATGAGCTTCGATCAACAAATTCAAATATCGCAATTCGGCAATTTAACAATTATTGCACCTGCAAGTGCAACGTGAATTGTGTGAAGAAATAGGTTTCTTTAGACTTAAGAATATTATTGTAAATCACTTTTAATTGATTAGTAAGATTAAACGGTCATAATAAACCGAACAGTGGACACAAGTCCACTTGTTTTTAAAAATTAAAATAATAAAATAGTAATTTAACTGTCAATCGCCTGCACAACAGCCGTGTCTGTTAAAAGTGTCATAGTATTTGGTCAGTCGCCTGAAACGCAGCTGCCGTGCCAGTGTCAACATAACTATCAGTGTCACAAGTGAACCAACAAAAATACGCCTGTACAAGAGCCGTAAAAAGAAGACACAAAATTCGCCAGTAAAACAACTGCCGAAGAGAAATTCTGAGCGAACTATCTGGTCCTGAACCTAACAGACACCCAGCGTTGGAATCCTATAGGAAAGTAACGCACCCTTGATACGTGCGCACCGAGGGAACCCAAGTCAGCAACAAGCCAAAACGGACCACTCCCCGTCGCCACAAGGATAGCCGTAAGCATAGTAAATTAAGTAAAATTAAAATTTAAGTAACAAAGTTTAAAGTCAAAGAAGAGAAATAAAAATAAAAAAATATATCTTTATATATTTCGGAAAAAAGGAAAGAGAAATTTGCCTTTCCATTATTTTTGTCTTGAATAAAAACTCATTATATAAATATTAGACATTAAAAATAAGTTATAAGTATAATTTACAAAAATTTTACTAACTCTTATAACATCAGGCTTGTACAGCCAATAACCTAATTCAATCAAAGCTGCGATTCACCACCTTCGGGGGGACCCTCCAGCTTTATAACAAAAATTTTCTCTGCGGTTCACCACCTTCGGTGGGACCCTCCAGAGAAAAATAAATAAATAGGTTTCCTTAGACTTAAGAATATTATTGTAAATCACTTTTAACTGATTAGTAAGATTAAACGGTCATAATAAACTGAACAGTGGACACAAGTCCACTTGTTGTTAAAAATTAAAATAATAAAATAATAATGGCACCCGAGCAGGGACCAGATTAGATTCGCGTAGAAAAAAAAGTGTCCCACTGTTGTGTTTGGCCAGTCGCCTGCATAGTAGCTACCGTGTTACCGTGTCCTGAAAAAGTTATATAGTGATACCGCGTCGTCACATAATAACAGACAATCGCCTGTATAACAGCCGCGTCTGTTAAAAGTGTCACAGTGTGTGGCCAGTCGCCTGAAACGCAGCTGCCGTGCCAGTGTCAACGTATCAGTGTCACAAGTGAACCAACAAAAAATACGCCTGTACAACAGCCGTAAAAAGAATACACAAAATTCGCCAGTAAAACAACTGCCGAAGAGAAATTCTGAGCGGACTATCTGGTCCTGAACCTAACAAACACCCAGCGTTGGAATCCTATAGGAAAGTAACTCTCCCTTGATACGTGCGCACCGAGGGAACCCAAGTCAGCAACAAGCCAAAAAGGACCACTCCCCGTCGCCACAAGGATAGCCGTAAGCATAGTAAATTAAGTAAAATTAAAATTTAAGTAACTAAGTTTAAAGTCAAAGAAGAAAAAAAAATGTATATATATAGGTATTTCGGAAAAAGGGAAAGAGAAATTTGCCTTTCCATTATTTTTGTCTTGAATAAAAGCTCATAACATAAATATTAGACATTAAAAATAAGTTATAAGTATAATTTACAAAAATTTTACTAACTATTTTAACATCAGGCTTTTACAGCCAATAACCTAATTCAATCAAAGCTGCGATTCACCACCTTTGGGGGGACCCTCCAGCTTTATAACAAAAATTTTCTCTGCGGTTCACCACCTTCGGGGGGACCCTCCAGAGAAAAATAAATAAATAAATAAAAATCCAGGCTTGTACAGCCCATAGACAAATAAAACTGAAGGCTGCGATTCACCACCTTCGGGGAGACCCTCCAGTCTTATAACATAAAATTTCCTCTGTGATTCTCCATCTTCGGGGGGACCCTCCAGAGAGATATAAAAATATAACCCAACAAACTATAAACCAGGCTTGTACAGCTAATAAAAAGAAAAATAAGCATAATAATTAACACACAAAGAATAATAACAATAAAACCAGATAAATACAAAACTGAATCATTCCGAAAAGAAGTAACAAAATGATTAGGCCTAGCATACTTTCTAATCCTGCAATCCCCCCTCCTGCTCCTAATCAAGGACCAACTCTCGTTACCAACCTTCAACCAGCTTCAAATGCAGAATTGACGACTTTAATTACCACAATTCTAGGTCAGGTATTCAGGAATGAAGGCCGACAACATTTACAACAAGCTCTTAACCCAAATTTTGATTTACGCTTATTCTAAATAAACTTTCGAGTTTGGAAATGAGCCAAGAGTCGCAAAGTTTGTTAGTTCAAACTTACAGGCATAAGCCCTAGGCACATTCATAAGAGGATTAAAAGGCGACCTTCCTAGACTTTTAGGAATGAAAGAACCTGAAGGTCTGTCTCAAGCACTTCATTTATGCTTAAAACTAGAAAACCAAGGCTACAGTACGCAATACGCATACAACAACCAAGGTGCTATACGTAAACCACATACCCGTAATTTACCACCATTACCACCTAGGAAGCCAATTGGTTTCAACCAACCATTCTACCCTCAACTAGCATACACCCCCAGGCCACACAGCCCTTTTAGAAGCCCTATGCCACCTCATTATCAACGCCCCCAACCTCCTTTACAGAATTTTCAGCATAACAGATCACCGTTTCAAACAACAAATAAGCCCCCACCTTCACGCCCAGAGCCCATAGTTGTCGACCGCACCATGCACTCGAAAGCAGCCAACTACATGAACAGACCACAATACAATAAACCAGCCATGAAGAGACCATCTAATTTTTCCACACAAATGCCTTTTAAACAACAAAGAAATTTTCATATACATACATATAAACAGGAAACCGACAAGACCAGTACCAGCACGACCCATACTACCAAGACGAACAGGAGTACTCGCAGGACCAGTACTGCCAACAAACTTGGACTCCCACTTCCTAGGAGTACGAAACGGCTTTGGATATGGAAGAAAGCGGACAATCATTTCACGATTACGACAACCAAAATCCAGGAAATGATACTCAAGATCATATCGATATTCATTTTTTAGGATGAATAGTTCTTCGTTGCCATATGTTGAATGCAAAACGAAGAACGGCAAAATTTTAAAAATGTTAATGGATACTGGATCAAGTAAAAATTATATCCAACCTTGTCACGTTTTAAGGCAAATACCTAACGAACAACCATTTTTGGAAAACTCTATACCAGGACAAATACAAGTAACTCACCATACGGTTATAAATTTATATGGCAACGATAGACTTAAGGAACTTCACACAACAATAAACATTCACGACGACACTCTAACATTTGGCAATGGTATCAAAATTAGAATTAAACAACAACTTTCCCCATCGGTCAACAAAATTGACATTAGGACGGACCACATGACAATAACACAGAAACAACACATAAATAATATCACAAACAAATACCCTCATTTATTCGTAGAGCCAGACGAAATACTTACTTATACAACGACCGTACTAGGAGAAATCAGGACTTCTTCGGACACACCGGTATGTACAAAATATTATCCCTATCCACTAGCAATGAGAGATTTTGTAACAAAAGAAATAGAAGATTTACTAAATAACGGAATTATCAGACCATCCCGTTCGCCTTACAAGTCACCTGTTTGGGGTGTACCAAAAAATAAACAGATGCCTCAGGACAAAGGAAATATAGGCTTGTAATTGATTACAGGAAATTGAATACATTGACAATAGCAGACAGATACCCCATCCCAGAAATGAATGAAGTAATTTCACAACTTGGAGACAACAAATATTTTTCTGTTCTTGATTTAAAGAGTGGCTTCCATCAGATTCCTTTGAAGGAATACGACATTGTGAATACAGCTTTTTCGATTAATAACGGCAAATATGAGTTCACTCGACTTCCCTTCGGACTTAAGAACGCACCAACTATTTTCCAACGGGCGCTAGATGACATACTGAAGGAGCACATAGGCAAAATATGTTACGTCTACATATATGATATAATAGTATTTGGCAAGGAAGAGCAAAATGCGAACATGAAGGTCCAATTGGACAAGTGCGAATTCTTCCGCCAAGAGGTTGAATTTCTAGGCTTCATTATATCACCCACAGGCATAAAAACCAATCCCAACAAAGTAAAGACAATCCAGGAATTTCCGTGCCCAAACACACGAAAAGACTTGACGTCTTTCTTTGGCCTATCAGGCTATTATCGACGTTTCATCAGAGATTACGCAAAGTTAGCGAAACCTCTGACCTCGCTTTTGAGAGGGGAAGATGGACGCGTGTCCAAAAATGCCTCCTGCAAAAAGCCGATAGTGGTTGATAAATACGCTTTTGAATCCTTCAACAAAATTAAATCCTCGCTAATATCAAAAGAAGTTATACTATCATATCCAAATTTCACACAAGAATTTCATCTTACCACCGACGCATCCAACTATGCTCTAGGAGCCGTCCTCGAGCAAGCAGGTAAACCTATCACTTTTATATCCCGATCATTAAACAAATCCGAAGAGAGCTATGGCGCAAACGAAAAAGAAATGCTGGCTATCATTTGGGGTCTTACCTCACTTAGAAACTATTTATACGGATCAGGGAAAGTTGTAATCTTCACAGACCATCAACCTCTCACCTTTGCGTTGAGCAACAAAAATCACAACGGCAAAATGAAGAGATGGAAGTGTATCCTTGAGGAGTACACCTACGGAATGAAGTATAAGCCAGGAAGGACAAACGTCGTAGCAGATGCACAATCAGGAGCTCCACAGACTGACATTAATGATCTTTCAACTACAGACCATAGTAACGAAAGCTCTTCTCATCTCCTTATTCCAGCTACAGAAGCCCCTATCAATGCTTTTAAAAACCAACTTTTCTTACTATTCGGCAACGAGGACAACTACACATTTCAAATACCATTCCCTACTTTCCATAGACACATAATCACAAAACAAAACTATTCTACACAGGACATCATCGACATATTCAAACGATACTTAGACCCAGCACTTATAAACGGACTACACACGACAGAAACTCTAATGGGCAAAATACAAGAAATATACCCACTTCACTTCAGTAATACTAAAATCCGCTACACGCAAACTATTCTTAAAGACATCGCATCCGAAACGGAATAGGAGCAAATTATCATCAAAGAACATCAAAGAGCACATAGAAACAGTAGATAGAATAAATCTCAAATTTTACAGAAATCCTATTTCCCGAGTATGCATTCCAAAATCGAGAAAATCGTCAAACAGTGTTCTACCTGTCGTAAACAAAAATATGACAGACATCCACCGAAACCCCAAATCCAAGAGACCCCCATTCCACAGGTTCCAGAAAAAAATTGTCTCCGAAATAATGAGATGCATCAAAGCTAACTCCATAGGCAGTGGCGGATCCAGGATTTTGATAAGGGGGGGGGGGGGGTCCAAAATTTTTTTAAGGGGGGGGGGAGTAGACATTTTTTCCTTGAGATATATGCATAATTACCACGTATAGACAGGTCACCATAACGGCTGGACTACCGTGTTATAGAAAAGCCATTGGTGCTGTCCAGTCGTTATGGCAGTGCATATAGTTTGTTCGCAAATTCAAACTGCGCGCCAACCTAGTGGCGATGACAGCGCCGTGCGATTTTTCTGTAAGTTTTTCCGTTGATATTTGCGCCATCTATGAGCGTGTTTGAGCGTATTTTAATTATTTCTTTGTTTCTTTCAACACGCATTGTGTAAACATTCCGAAGTTGACAAGTGGTTAGTATAATTTCAAGTGAGAAAAATCTCTTTTCAAGTTCTCTTACTGAGAAAACACGCCTCACAATATGAAGAGGACATTGTTTTCCTATTTCACCCGCCTTGATCCAGAATCAGAACCAGAAACAAAGAAAAATTAAAAACAGGTAAGAAAAATTGCAATAAAAATATGATAAGTACATATATCGGAAAAGCTACTATTTTTGCACAATGTATTTATATAATTTATAATTTCAAAAAAACTGAAGATTCTCATTAGTTTTTAGCTAACCATATTTTTTTGACCCAGATTGAAAATGCAGAGAAGCTTAACCTCGAAGAAAATCCACCGGAGACTGGAGGACAATCGACTTCCGAAGATACGTCAGTTCAAAACAAACAAGAATTGCTTCCATTCAAAAACGACATCGCTCTAGCCACGTCTAATGCTTCAAATACAAGAAGCGCGAGTGAAATCCTGAACATTATCGACGACTCGTGGGTGCCACCAGCTAATTTTTCGTTCCCGACATCAACTGCCAAAAATTTATCTTTTCAAAGAAAATGGCTTGAGGAATTTCACTGGTTGGCATATTCTGCGAAAGAAAATGGCGCATATTGTAAGTGCTGCATAGCTTTTGGCGTGAAAACCGGTGGAATACGCGACGTACGTCTGGGGAAACTCATCAACAAGCCGTTCAACACTTGGAAGCACGCGAAAGAAACTTTTCGGAACCACGAAAAACTTGATTACCATAAAAAATCCATCGTTGCTTTTGAACATTTACGCGATATTCAGCTTGGCAAAACTAAATCTATTGATGAACAACTCGATCAGCAGAAAGAAAAAACTAAAGAAGAAAATTACGAACGACTGAAACCCATAGTTAGTGCAATAGTTTTGTGTGGACGTCAAGGAATTGCACTTCGTGGCCATAGAGACGGTGGATGTTTGTATAATGAAGAGGAACCTGACGCGGATGATAAAACTGATGGAAAATATTCGAACGAAGGAAACTTTCGTGCAATTTTACGGTATCGAGCTGAAGGTGACGAAACCTTCAAGAAAAACCTTTTGTCTGCTCCGAAAAATTCAACATATTTGAGCAAAACCATTCAGAATGAAATTATCGCAACTTGTCATGAATTGATCAGAAAAAAAATCGTTGATCGAATAAATCAATCGGAAGGATTCTCAGTTTTAGCCGACGAATCGACTGACATTTCAAGCATAGAGCAATTTTCCATTTGCACACGATACTTGGATTCACAAACAAATATTTGTGAGGATTTCCTCGGATTCGTTCCCGTCACTGACGTTTCTGGACAAGCTCTGGCAAATTCCATCAGGAATTATCTGACCGATATCGGCGTGGATTGCTCATTCATGTACGGCCAAGGATACGACGGAGCTCCGGCAATGAGTGGCGAATTTCATGGAGCACAGGCTTATTTGAGGTCTCATTTTCCTCTCGCAATTTATGTGCATTGCGCCGCACACAGCTTCAGTTTGGCCATCAATGCAGCTTGCGAAGTATCTGGTATCAAAAACGCGTTGGGAACTATCGGAGCAATTCAAGCATTTTTTCACTGGCCCAAGAGACAAAGCATCTTGAAGAACGAAATTTCAAAAATGACCGAGAAAAGTGAGCGAAGAAAAGAAAAATTGAAGTCCATTTGTCCTACAAGATGGGCTCAGTCTCATGAAGCTGTATCAAGATACGTCGAACTTCAACCGGCTGTTATTGAAGCGTTGGAAGAAATAAAAACGTGGAAGGATCGAGAAACTTCACGGGCAGCATCTCAACTTTTGACAGCGATTTTCACAATCGAGTTCCAAATTTCCTGTCATATTATGGAATCAATTAATTCCATCGTTTTGCCATTGAGTCGAGAATTGCAATTGAAAAATCAAGATCTGGGAGAGGCCACGAAATTGGCTGATGATGCTTTGAACGACTTCAAGGAAAAGCGTGAAAACGTGGATTCATGCTTCCACACTGTTTATCAAAAAGTTTCTGAAATTTGTTCGGAGTACGAGATTGAAATGAAAATGCCTCGTCGATGCAGTCGACAAAAAAATCGTTGCAACGTTGAAGCGAAAACAGTTGAAGAGTATTACAAAATCCCATTTTTCATCCCATTTCTCGACACCTACATTTCTCATCTTCAGAGTCGGTTCGAAAAACACAAAACAGTTTTTCAAAGTTTTGGACAGCTATTCCTCAAACAAGAATTCGACGAGAAGAAATGTGCAAGCCTCTACCAATTTTACGAAGAAATACTGGATTGTTCCGAGAGTAATTTCATTTCAGAAGTCAAAATGTGGAGACAACGGATCTGCAATCGAAACATCGAAAATGCACTTGATGCATTAGCAGTGAGTATCTCCCAAATTCAGATAATTTTTGGCTAAAAAATAATGCCAGGTTTCTCATATATTGTACCAAAAAATCTCATTGATTATAATACTAATAGATTATCATTTATTTTCTATTTAATTTCAAAACAAAATTTTTTAATTTAAAAGAATCAGAGAAAAATCACTAATAGACGACTTATTGACAATTAATTGAGTAAGAGTTTTTTTGGTGCAATTTGGAACAAAGTATAATAAATAATATCCATTGAAAATCTAAATAGAAGGAATTTTTGCAGATCATAAATGGCAGAACTTTCAAAAACGTCAACAAAATCCTACGAGTTTTGGCAGTGATACCCGTGACCACAGCAACTCCAGAACGATCATTTTCGACTTTGAGGAGAATGAAAGATTATCTGAGAAACACGATGGGTCAAGAGCGTCTCAATGGTCTTGCATCTTTGAACATTCATCATCGCATAACTTTGACTGAAGACGAAATTCTCAGAAAGTTTTTTGAAAAACCTCGAAAATTTAAGAGTGACTAGAACCGTTTGTGGATCATATATTTTTTCTTGATCGGTCATATTGATTATCTTCGTAATTATCTTCTATTGCATTTATTACTCGAAAATAAATTAAAATTTGTGTAAAACATTCAATAAATTACGAATTTTTATTAACAACTTTGTGTTTCAACTTCACCAACATGCCCAATAAAAGCATAAAATTTGAAAGTATATGATCCCATGGGGGGGGTCCGGACCCGAAAAATTCCCAAAGGATTACAAAAAAACTTGACCACTATTACAACCATTCTCGCGAGCATAGAGATTTTTGACTATACAAACTCTTACCTTGTGACAATAAATAACGGACTAGCTAAAATTCAGGACGGGACGTTTAGACTAATCCATATAATTGACATCAACAAGTACGAACAACTTTTAACAGAGATACATGACCATATAACGGACAAAATCCCCAAGGACACTTTCCTTTATCCAATTCTTAAACATGAAATAAATCAAACTCTCGAAATCCTCGACACCCTAAAACCCTCTAAAGTGTCCCGAATCAGAAAGTCAATAAACATACTAGGCACCGCATGGAAATGTCTGGCAGGATCACCAGATAATCTTATAAACCTAAACCAAAATAATAATAAACGAGTTATAATAAACGAACTTTTTACTAACAGAATTAACAACATAACAAATGTAATGAATATAACTTCAAATTCAATAAGAAAAGATGATAATGCTATAAACGAAATTGTAATTGAGTTACAGAGTAAGATTAGATTAATAAAAGAAGAACTAATTAATATAAAATATGCCATTCAATGGGAAAAAACAAATGTTTTGAATACATTAATATTAAACTAAGAAGAAATAAAAACTGCACAAGAAAAATAAAGAGATGAACAAATTTCATTTAACAACGCAGAAGAAGCGTTAGAATTTTCAAAAATAAATGTACTAAGTAAAGAAATGTTAATAATTTATATGATAAAAATACCGCTTACAAATAGCGAGATATTTAGAAGAATAATAATAAGGCCAATTAAGAAGCCAAACAACATTGTTATGAATATTAAATGTAAAGAAATTATTGAAGGTAAAAATTCAATCTATGGGGTTAAGAAACCATGTGAAAAATATAATAATGTAACAATTTGTGAAAAAATGTTTAGTAGATTTAAGTGAAGATTTATGTTTACCTAGAATAATAAACAGTTTAAATTCCACCTGCACCACAATCACGAGTCACGCTATTCCTAAAATCGAAGAAATACAATCAGGTATAATACTTTTACACAATTTTAATGGGATAATAGATGTCAACGAAACACCTCAGATGATAAATGGGGCACACGTTATCAAATTCTACAATGCAACTTTGGCAATCAAAAACCAAATCTACCGAAATTTTGAATCAACATGATTATTATTATTATTATTATTATTATTATCAGTTCATTTTATAAGTAAATTATAAAATAATCTTTAAGCTAAGGTACTGGCGTTCGAAGCCATTCCCACAGTCTTACAACTCACCCCGGGAGAAAAGAACCACCTTGAGCTATTATCGTTAGAAATGCTAAACGAATTACATATTAACAATACTAGACGCATCGATTTACTGAAAATTACAACACTTTCTATTGGGACTTTTATAACAACAGCTATGGTAGCTTTTTCATGCATATGCATTGCACTTTATAAGCGCAGATCAATAAAAATAGAATATGTTGAGAAAGAGGTCACAACTGCCAACCCTCCAGCTACTTCACTTAACGGCATAGCTAACAAGCCAACTTACGTCAACTTCAACGACCTACCATTCTATTGATGATCGAGGACGATCATGCTTAAAGGGGGAAGATTTAACACGACAGCTAATACAAGCTATGCCAATCGACAAAAACAAATTGGCTTTAACAATTACTCAACTTTACGCGCGCATCCGCATAAACTGCTGACACCAAAAGTGATGACACCACATCAATAAATTTGGAACGTTTCGATTAACGAACTTTAATATCGCAATTCGGCAATTATTTCATGAGCTTCGATCAACAAATTCAAATATCGCAATTCGGCAATTTAACAATTATTGCACCTGCAAGTGCGACGTGACTTGTGTGCAGAAATAGGTTTCTTTAGACTTAAGAATATTATTGTAAATGACTTTTAATTGATAAGTAAGATTAAACGGTCATAATAAACTGAACAGTGGATACGAGTCCACTTGTTTTTAAAAATTAAAATAATAAAATAATAATTTAACTTATATCAAGTAGACACGTGCAAAATGTCCGCCATTATCCTTTTTGTTTGTAATACAAACAGTAGCAGCATTATCTAAAGAAATAAGCGACGTTAACCCTTTGTTCGGTGGCCGACACGCCTACTAAAAAGGGTTACGGTATCGCAGAGTTTGTTGCTGCACTCATAAAGCTACGCACAACAAGATCATCTAATGATCATCGATAAACAAAGCCACGTATCAACACCATGTTATGAGATGACCGACGAGCATAACATGCGGTACCGAAAGTGATTGTTGCTGCACCCACATGCATAGCTGATCAAATAGTGTTAAGCCTACCAACAACAAAAACGGAAATGCAGGGAAATGCAGCTTGGTTTCTGCTTGGGCTTTGGCCTAGAAAATAATGACAAAACATTCAATGCTATATTAGATTTAGAATGAGAAACATCACTGTAAATATTTAAAATGATCTCATAATATAAAACACATTGTTTTACTGGCGTCCAACGAAGAACCAAGGGCCCACATACACTGAAAGTATTTACGTGTGAATCCTGGAAGATAATGATCAAAAAATTCATCTTTAAAAATTTGTCAGCCATTATTTGATCAATTTCCAAAGTGGATCTTATTAATTATATTAATAATAAAAAATAGTTAAAAAGTGATATATTAAAAACTGCTAAAAAATTGAAAAATTTAAAACCTAAAAGCTTCAAAGTTATCAAAATAAAGATTTTCAGTATAAATAATATATGACTTCCTTCAAAGGAATTCTGTTATTAATTTTCCATATACATAAATAAATAAAAGTTTTTTCCAATATTCAATAATTTAATAATTTCGATCTAAGCCTATTTATGAAAGTTAAGTGTTTAAAGAAATATCCTTGAAAAGGGATTCGTGTTTGATATGGTGCTAATTAAAGAATATTTAAGTTACCTAGTTTATTTTCATTGTTACAGAATTTGTCAAGTGTCAAATAAATAAACGGTTTGTATTAAATAAAAAATTTTAGCAGGGCTTTTAAAAAAATAAATCTTAGGTCGACAAAATGATTTCTAATACAGAACAGGTGGTACAAATTGTTAATGAGGTTAATGAAAATATAAGGCAGCAGTTATCTAAACCGTTTAAATTTAGCAATTAGTCAATTGCAACCTGCTAGCATAGAACCACCGTTTCTATTAAACCGTTGGTTGTGGAAAATAATTCAAGCTTACAATGGGTATTTTGCGAAACAAGATTATAGTTTCTGAAAACGGCACACTTGCATCTTTAATACAGTTCTTAACTTCAAGGCAATTCTAGCTAGACTAGATCAAGAATATGCAGATAAAGCATCCTTAGACAGTAAAGTTGATAAAAATCTATGCCTCCTAGGATATATCATCGCCACATTAAATGAGCGCACTAGAGAGAAAGCTTTACGCGTATTTATATCAGGACTCTGTCGACCATTGTGCGATATCATTTTTTCCGTCAGACCTAAAGACCTTCCAACTGCTCTTGTAGTTGCTCAAGAGCTCCAAACTAATCATAGACCACACAATTTTGCAGAGCCAACTTCAATGGAAGTTGATAACAACACAAGTTATTACAGGCAGCACATTATTATTCCAAATATATCTTCTCAACTGCATCACAAAATTCGAATTCCATTTTGCCAGTGCCACATTAGCGGAATCGCGAACAATCACATTCTGATCGCTCATCTTTTCAGAAACTGCAAATAGTGATTATATGCCGGAAGAATTTTATACTTTTTCAAGTAACCTGGAAAGTTCAAGTCAGAATATTAATTTTGAAAATGAATATTATTACCAAGGCGAATTTATAGAAGGTGATGGCATAAGAGCAGCTCATTTAATTATTTTTTGTTCACCTACATGTATTTTGTTTTTGCTTTTGCGTATTAGCTTCCAAAAGCCGTAAAAGCAAAAACAAAATGTATTTAAATTTTGACAACTCTTACGCAGAAACAAAAACAAAATACACAGGAATTTTGTAGCTGTATTTATAACACCACCTTGTATGGATTCGCATTTATTATTACGAAAGCCCTCAAAATGACAACAAAAACTCCAATCACGATGCTCTAGCGGAATAAGGGGACGAAAAACAAATTGTTTAAACTAAAATCACTCCTACCGTTTATTACAAAAAAATGTACAAACAGTCTGGAGCTTCGCCTTTTAATTGACACAAGCGCGTAAAAATATTATATGAAGTACTTTTCATTTTTGCAAGGAATTAAACCTCTGGAAAAACCTTTTAACTGAGGCATGTTCGACGGTATTATAGGCTATAAGTTTCTAAGACAAATTGATGCAACAATTAATATTGCGCAAGGGTATTTGTTTTATCGTAATGGTAAAGAAAAATTACATTATCTTTCATGCGGACAAGTAAATTTAATTCCAATAGAAGAGAATTCGTCTCTATAATTTTTAGAGCTTGTGGCCAGGTTTGTATTAGGAATAATATGAGAAAACAACAATTTTTCAAAGTGGTAGAAGTGATAGCTGCTATTTCGGAGATCACCACATCTCCTCATCAGACTTCTTTTTTTCTAGACTTTACCTGGCTTTGAACCATGGTACACGGAGTTGCTAGGCGAGCACGCAACCACTCAACCATGCTAAGTGGCACAGAGTTCCGAAAAGTCACGCTTAATAGCGGTATGGTTGGAGATAGGAATAGTGAGAAAAACAAACAATTTGCACACGGTTAGCGTGTCTGAGTGGTTGCGTGCTCGCCTAGCAATCCCGTGTACCATGGTTCAAAGCCAGGTAAAGTCTAGAAAGAAAGAAGTCTGATGAGGAGATGTAGTGATTCTCCGAAATAGCAGCTATCACTTCTACCACTTTGAAAAATTGTTGTTTTCTCATATTATTCCTAATACAAACCTGGCCACAAGCTCTATAAATTATACAGACGATTCATAAAGAATAAGGCCAAAAAATCAAAAAAAAGAAGAGGATTCAGTTCCATTCATATTCTAAGCTCACTTTTGACAGATAATAAATAAGAATATTAATGCATTTGCGGATCCAAATAGAGCCTTGCCATATTATACAACCCTTAAAGGGAGAATTCGCACTAATACATATGGACCAGTATATATTAAGACTTAGCCATATCCCATTTCTGTAGCTCCGTTTATCAATAACGAAATAAAAGCGGTTCTTCTTCGCCTTACAATTCACCTGTTCACGTGGTGTCTAAGAACAATTATGATTAACACGGGAAGCCAAAATTACGAATGGTGATCGATTTTCGGAAACTCAAGGAAAAACCAAATCCCGATTCGACATCCTTTTCCAGATACATACGTAATCTTAGGCAACTTCGGGAGCTTGAAGCTTTTTACAACACTAGACCTTAAGTCCGGATTTCACCAAATCATTATGTGTGAAAAGGATAAGCAGAAAACGGCATTTAGTATAAGCGATGGAAAATACAAGTTCTGGAGATTAGCGTTTGCATTAAGAAATGCGCCTAGCACTTTTCAAAGTTAAGTTATAGGGTAGGGTTATCATGTTTATTTCGATGGCATAATCATTTACTCTCCGGGTGAGGAATCGCATTTGGAGCACATCGACCATATACTTCAAAAACCTGAAAAATCAACATTTGTTAAAACTAAGGATTAGGACTTGTCCGAATAAAGTTCATGACATTATTAATTATGAGAAAAAGGAAACCATTTGAGCTTTATGTTCGTTTCTTGGTCTATCTGGAAATTTACTTGCGTTATATAAGAGATTATGCTGCCAGCGTGAAGCCTTTGACTATTTATCTGCGCGGAGAAAATGGACAAGTAGGTACGCTTAACTCAAAAATCGTGAGAATTGAGTTCAATCCTGAAGAGGTTCAAGCCTTTGAACGAATAAAACAGATACTTGGCTCATAGGACGTTTTACTTTAATACCGGTTTTGTTGCTCAATTGTTATGATCTCGCGAACGCTTTCTGCTATCGAACAAAATTATGCCACTAAAGAACGTGAGCTACTTGCGATTGTATGAACATTACAAAAACTTCGCCATTACTTGTATGGAATAAAAAATATTACAATTTTTACCGACCATCAGCCTTTGATATTCGCTATGTCTGAGAAATATCCAACTACCAAACTTAAAAGGTGGCGAGCGGTCATAGAAGAATTTGGGCCCAGTTTTGATTTCAAACGTGGAAAGAACAATAAAGTCGCAGACGCACTTTCTACACAGTTTCCCCACAATTTGAATGAAGTTGAAGCAGATGAAACCGTGCACAGCGAATAATCTTTAAGTAAAGTAATTAGAACAATAAATTACCCTACTAACCAATTTAAAAATCAGTCTTTAATACTCTTGAAAGTCTTATTCGGGTATAAAAAGTAGTATTAACCCTGACGCTACCAACGGGGTATATTGCGATTTATAAAATTTAGCAGAGGTACAAAATACCATAATATCAGCCTAGAATATTATTTTCCAGGCATAAAAAAATTACCTATTGAAATCAAAAATAACAAATTGCAAGATACCCTGGAATGGGTAGAAAAGCAATTCCAAACCTTCCTGGGGAAATTCTCCTATTGTTTCAAGAGCTATGTTCGATATTAAATAATATTTAAGAACACCATTTTATTGTTTCTGATAACGAAAAAGCTTTCCCATGAAACATAATTGAAGCTTTAATAAGAGAACCCTTTTCAATAAATCAATTTTTCATTCCTACTCTTCACAGCGAAAGCAATGTTCAGGTGGGAAGATTCTAATCCATTTTGTTGGGAATTGCGCGCTGTATCAAGGAGCAGTAGATGGTAGACAATACTTCTGACCTGATTATTTTTGCAACACAAACATACAATTGTAGTTATCATTCTGTTATCAAAGCTAGGCCAACTGATATATTTCCCAATTGTGCGATGGAAAAGTTAGATTTTATAAGAAAAAAGTTATCGGGAGCTCAAGTACAAACAAAGAAATAAAAGGCTTGATAGTAAATGTGACAAGGTGTTTGTGAAAAGATATTTGAAAAAAATCTTGGTACGACAGTTCTAATTGATGGCATTAATGTATAAAATAAATCTTCGCTTAAAAACACAAACTGTTCTATTTATGCTCTCAAATAAAAACAAGCACAAACATAAAAAATATTTAAGGCAAAAAGTAACAGCATTAAAATAACCAAAGCTGGGCGGCCGCTGTAGCCGAGTGTGAAGTGTGCGCGCTTCATTCCGTGAGTTCCGGGTTCGAATCCTGGCCGAGGCAAGTAACATCAAAAATTATAGAAAGTTTTTTCTAATAGCGGATGCTCATCGGCAGGAAATGGCAAACCTCCGAATGTATTTCTATAATGATAAATCTTCTCACAAAAATCATTTTCCGTTCGGAGTCGCCATAAAGCTGTAGGTCCCTCTATTTGTGTTACAACATCAAGACGCACACCACAAATTGTAGGAGAAGTTTGGCGGAAATCGCTTAAGCGGTTATATCGCCAATTAAGTAAGTAAGTATCTAAATAAACCTCTTGTTAATTTTTTGAATCATCATGGTAGTCTTACGAAATTTAATCAATGAATTGCTCTATTGTTGGTTTTTAAATGATTTGTTTAGTTTGTTCTGTGTAATATAATATTGCTTTAGTTTTAATTGTATTTAGTAATAAGCCCAACCTTTGTTAAGCTTAAGTCAATCAACTACGCAATTATGCTTCCACTTTAACACATGCTCATTAAAGGGCTAATGTGTAAAATATTCTACTTCTTCGAATCGAGGACGCTTCGAGGTTAAGAAGCGGGATAGTTAACATAGCAATTAACTTAAATAAATTTATTTTGTCAACAAAGCTGTTAATACCATTCAAAGTTTTAAAGATTTATTCTGATATCATAGCTTTTAACACCATTCAAAGTTTTCTGCGATGGAATACTTGCTACAAGAAAACACACATAAATACATCAGGCGCTGCAAATTTTAACTACCAAAAACACAATAGCATTATCAGGACAATGTGGACGCTATGGTAGACGCCGACTACAAATTTTTGTTTGTAGAAGTTGGAGCATGCGGTCGGGAATATGATGGTGGTGTCTTTGCAAGGTAAAACTACTATAAATATCGGAGTTTAATCTTAATAATTACGACTTGTTATTTCAGATGCCCTCCTTCACATGCTCTTGCGGACAATACGATTAATTTTCCACCCCTAGGCCATTTCCACATGAAAAGGATGATGTGCCATATGTCATCGTAGCTGACGACGCTTTTAATATGACTACTTGCTGAAACCTTTCTGTTATCGCGAACAAGTGATGCCGCACAAAATTTTTAACTACAGGCTTTCACGAGCGTTTCCGAATCCTCAGAAGGCCGATGGACGTGAAACTTGAGCATGCGAAAGCTATTGTCCTTGCTATTTGTGTACTGCAAAATTATTTTTTAACACGAAATTTCGAATACATGCGAAGACCAGACAACGCCATACAATGTGCGAGAACATTTTATCGAGTATTTTTCAATACCTCACGGTGAAGTAGTATGGCAATATACTCGTAATAGAATGATACTGCATAACTCATTCTTGTAGTTTAAAGACATGCTTTAGTTAGCAAATATACAGACATACATATGTATCATCTAAAATCGAAAAATTTGTACCAACAACAAATAAAACGTCCACAATAATAATTTCAAACGGAAGAACTTCTATTAAAGAATGTTGTATTAATGAATGTTGAAATAATTGTGGTATTTCAAACGATACGCACTAGTGTCTTTTAATATTTATTCCTTTATTTACTATTTGGTAACATGATTGAAGCCTTCTAGTATCAGAGATCACCTGCACAAGGCTGCGTAAAGAGAGTTTTTTTGTACAACCTTAACGAAATTACTCATGCTAAATCAATAAATTATTTTTTCTGCCGGTGTCACATTTTTGTTTCCATTATCTGCTACTTGGGAACTTGAACTGTGGTATACTGAAATTGAATTAAGTTTATAAGAATTGTTATTAAAAATTATGACAGTGTTTTGAAGTTTTTTGTTTTAATTTTGTACAAAGTTTAATAGTTCATTATTATCTTAAACTATTGTACAGAAATAACTCACTGTACGTAGCCTTGTGCAAATGGGTCTACATATATCATGATTCAATAATGAAAGTTTTGATACATAAACAGCTTTACTCCTCACTCTTCACATGACGTGTCCTTTAGATAAAACAGTGTTACTTCTTTGAAAATTTATACATGAATCTTATAAAATATTTTTAAATAGTAGTAAAATGCAAAAAAAAAAAACAAAGTGATATTTTTCCTGAAAACTGTGACAATTTGAGTAAGTATTTTATAAAAATGTAAATATTTTTTATAATGCAAATTTGTGGTTTTATTTTAAATTCATTACGAAATTTGTGCATCTAAATCGTGACTGGTATACTAAGTGACCGTTTCCCTGCATCTTAGCCCGTTAAGTTCCGTATCCTAGTTAATTTTTATCCCCACCCGTGTGCGAGCGTGAGCTAGCAAGACCTTTGCTGTTCCCTATCTTTTTTAAAGGATTTATTTCCACTCTACTCGTTTTCACTCCACCTCCGAATTTTGAGAATTTAAATTGGTATTTAAAAAAAAATATTTTAAATAAAAGTTAATATATATCTTTAATTAGGACCTTAGTGTGTGTGTATGTCATTAGAATAGATGATAAGCATTTCTGTCCAAGTGAAATATTAGTGTAAATATTACTTGTTTCTTAGTAGGTTGCTAATAACTTGTATTCCCGAACTTCACTGTCGCCGTTTGCAGTGGTGTTCTGTCTAATTCTATCACCTAGCCCGTTTGTATGTAAATTGTTAAAACGTAATCCTGTGATTACACAGTTAAAGGGTGGTTAAATTTTGAGGGCCTATGTTGAATGTGAACCACACCTAAACGTCAAGTTTTTTTCTGCATTTCATTTGACATTTCTCAATTTCAGACTAATTCAATTTGAAAATGGAAAGATACACAATCGAGCAACGTGTTATAGTTATTCAGGCTTATTATGAAAATGGGCGTTCAATGGCAACAGTGGATGATGAAATTCCGAAGAAAATCATCTTCAGTGATGAGGCACATTTTCACCTCAATGGATTCGTCAATAAGCAGAATTGCCGCATTTGGGCGAATGATAATCCAAGAGTGATTGTCGAAAAACCAATGCACCCACAAAGAGCGACTGCTTGGTGCGGTTTATGGGCTGGCGGCATCATCGGGCCGTATTTTTTCCAAAATGAGGCCGGTCAGGCAGTTACTGTGAATGGTGTTCGCTATCGTGAGGTGCTAACGAACTTTTTTTGGCCCGCAACAAAGAGCTAAAGGATGAGGTTATTCGGCACATTAACGGCATAGAACTTCAATTATGCCTCAGCGTCATCGAAAATTTGGACCATCGGATGGAGGTGTGCCGCCGAGGTCGCGGCGGACATTTGGCCCATATTTTGTTCCATACTTAATTGGACCACACCATATTATCATAATGAAAAGAAATTAGAATAATTTGCAAAATAATTTGTGTTTTATTCAAAATAAACTTCGCCCTTAAAATTCAACCACCCTTTATTTAGGGTTATGTACTTTTTGTATCATGCATTTTTTTGTACGTTATATAATAAAAAAATACTTTACTTTGTTTGAATCAATCAATAACCTTGTTTTTGTAATAATGTGGAAGGCTGAAAGCTCCATTTACGCCGTTTTGACTTACATCGCGATTTTTCGGAACCGACCAAAACGTAAATCAAACGTATTAGAGAAGTCTCAACAATTGGGACTTGGGGAGTTTGTGTGAGTTTTGGTGAATGAATTAATTTGGCTCACCTTACAATATTACATGGAGTTCAAGGGAATTTGTTTTGCTTGGTTTTTATAAGAACAACGAACTATATCATATGGTTTTTTTAATTGTGAACTCCAAAAATTTGATTGTACTAACAATTTCATATACATATTTATCACTAAATGTATAAAACTCAATTTTATTTACTTATAATAATGATATTTGTTAATTAAAGTCAATGTTCGCATAACGACAGAGTTTCCAATCAGAAGAATGCATCAAATAATGCGTAGACTACGAAACATATTTGGATTTTATGCATCTTCAATTCTACGACTAGTTACTTGGTTTGCTTGCTTGTTAAAAAAATTTTTACAAAAAGGGATTGCATTCTTCCCCTTTTCTTCTCCTTCGCAAATGCAACCTTTTCTGCGGGAGAGCTAGAAATGAGTTGTCATTTTCTATCAAACCTTCAATAATTGAATCATGGGTGTATATGAGGTAATGTTGTAATAAATAAATAAATAAGTATATGCAGGATTATGTATGACAATCAAGGAAAAAAATAAACAAATTAGAATTGTATCAAAATAACTTCGCTAATGCTATTGCCGTACAACTTTCTCCTGATAGTTAAATATTGAATTCCTTTGCCAGTTGCGGGGTTTCTGCTGTCCATTCACGACCGTTCGATGCCACAAAGTACCCCAAATCATTCCAAGCATCACCTTTTGCAGCTGCTGACATGGAGCGTTCAATGTCTTCAGAAAAACCATAGTCGTGTTTTGGAACGCGGCGTCGTACAACCGAAGCTCGATATGTTCATCGCGTTGGCTGCAAAGCGTCAGACTTTATATTTACCCCTGCGTCACACAGGGAATTAGGTGAGGTCAGCGGCGACGGGCAATTCTACAATATCAATGGCATATATATAGAAGTTAGCGATTAATAAATCGTGTATAATTATACTATGTACATATATACTCACGCATGCTAAGTTTGACGTTGTGTTGCCACCGATTTGCAGCGTCGCCTCCAGAAATTTGATGGCGTTGTAAAGCGGATGCGTTGCAGCTGCAACGAAAATCACATTAAAACAATTAGTACATATACTTTTGGAAGAATATTGCAAAATTTACCTTTAATAATCAAATGTGTGAAACAAAAATTTGTGTGCCCGGCAAACGAAAACATATAGCCGACATGCTGGCAAATTCATTTCGAGTGTCAAATGTGGCCATATCGGCTGGCAAACTGAAATTTGAAATGACAACAAACATAAATGACACTGGTTGACAGTCCGTTTTCATTGAACTGATAACTTTTGACGTCAAATTTAACCTAATGAAAATCAGGCCTTGCAGTACCAACAGTCTTTGTTGCTGCACTCATAAAGCTACACACAACAAGATCATCTAATGATCATCGATGAACAAAGGCAGGTATCAACACCATGTTATGAGATGACCGACGAGCATAACATACGGTACCGAAAATGTTTGTTGCTGGACCCACATGCATAGTTGATCAAATAGTGTTAAGCCTACCAACAACAAAATCGTTGCATGGAAATGCAGCTTGGCTTCTGCTTGGGATTTGGCTTAGAAAATAACGGAAAAAATTCAATCTAAAATTAGATCTAGAGTCAGAAACATCACGGTAAATAAAACGATCTCACGATAAAGAACACATTGATTAATTTACACATTGGAAGCAAGAGTGATAGAATTGCGAGTTCCGCGTGCCACAAGTTTTCTCTTGGTCGATTTGGCAGCATCCACACATTCGCTTAAGAAATAACAGCATTTCGCTTTTATTTTACACAAACAGTGCTAACAAAACTCTCTTATTTTTAAATTTTTTCTTTGCTCTCTCATTTTGTAGCTATTATTACGTAGCTTTCAGTTGCTCTCAGCGCGGAAGGCGCAATGTTGTTCCCCATTCTAAAGTAATGCCTTTGTCTTTTCGCTTCTTTAACCTATTATGGAGAATGCGAATTCGCATTTCTGCTAATTTTTAATCTTGTGTTTTACTCCAAAAGAAATGTTTCGCGGATCACCCGTTGATAAAGCGGGTATACTCTCATGAAAGGCATTGACAGTTCCAAAAATAGTTGAAATCAGCCAATCCCTAAAGGTACCTTTCTTGGACCTATAGTAAAAATGTTTAAGTACAAATTTTAATTTCAACTCAAAAAAAAAAAATATATATATCTTCACGAAACTTGTCAAATAAGTTACTCTCATGAAAGGTATCGACAATACCAAAACAGGGCGTGATTGGCAAATAACCACTTCTCATACACCCTTTTTCAAACACAAATAAAGATATATAAAATGAGCCATTGCCAAAATTTGATTTTCTTAGTATTTATATTTACAATAAGATCGAAAATATAACTAGTATATATGGAAAGAAAAATATATAATAAAAATGTTTAATTAGTTTAATTAGGATGTAATGCATGGTCGCCTCCTCCAGGTGCATCCTGGGTAACTCTAAATGATCGCGCGGCCTTGACGGCCTTAACCTGAACGGTAACGACCCCTGTTTTGTCCATGGACTACTCTTTGTTTTACCTTGTTGTGATTCTGTTTGCTTTGGGTTGGCGGTCGTGGTATCCTATCACCTTAGTGTGCTGGGGTGAAACTCAGCAGAAATGGCTGGTAGGCTAATGCCACCGCCATCTCCGTCCCGTTAAAATCTGGCAAGTCTCAGAGTACGTTCCAATTCCCGTCGTCATTAAGTTGGTGGTGTAGGTGCGGTTGAGAGGACTCCCGTCTTTACGTCTGGTCTGGCTGTGAACGTTCACCTCATAAGAGTGTGCGTCAACCCTCGCATGGCCTCCCTGCTTCGGCATAGACAACCGTGGGACCATTTTTCAGGACGACTACACTTTCGGGTTTTGGATAGCGGCTCTGAGTTAGGACCCAGTTAAAAATTAAAAATGAACTCTAAAAACATAATGCGTCGAAGCCGATCCCCAAAACTGGCTCATCGTTGCGGGTGGCAGCTTCTACTAACGTGAGGAGGGCGAAACCGCCTCCATCCGTTTGCTGTGTACGGGGGACGGCTGCTGTGGCCGAAACTAAGGGTGGTGAGGGATCGTCGGAGCCGACATCCAAAGCCGTCAGTAGACCGGGGATTACAGTCACTGCCACTCGCGCTGTAGGGGAAGGGGAGAGTCGAAGCCGACCTCCGCAGCCTCTAGGTTAGTTGGGGGCGTAATTACGGCTGGGCGTGCAGGTGAGCCGCAGGGGAAATCACTAGGTCGCTCGAGTGGGCCAAGGGGCTGCTGAGGGAGAGCGCGAGTGCGCCTTCGAAGAGCTCAGCCTCAAAGAGACAGCGGTCTCAGGAGGGGGAGACCTCTTCAGTCAAGCGGCCCAAGACTGTGGTAGCGCCTAAAACGTTCAGCGAAGTCTCGAAACAGGCGCGTTCCATTATCCTGGGTGTCGTGGACCGCAGTAAGGAGGACGGTGCCATCTCTAAGATGGACTGGAGGTGTGTGGCGGCAGCAATCTCCGCCGTCTTTATGAAATTGATCAGGGATAATCCTGGTCCACCTCCTCGTTACGAGTGCGGGTCGGCACTCTGGCCTCTTCAAGAGGATTTCGTGCACTGACGAGCGGTCGGCTAATCTCTATAAAGCCGCGGTTTCCTTGGTGGGGGAGGGAGGTATGGAAGGGTGCCAGGCTCGAGGCCGTGGATAAGAAGGATTTGCCTTTGCGTCCGAGGGCTCGTGTCTGGCTCCCTGCGGAGCCCTCCGCACCGGAAGACATCGAGGAAATCCTCCGTAATTGCAACCCGAACTATCCGGCGCACAATTAGAAGGTCGTTCGGTTTGAGGGGTCCGAGCAACCATATCGGCAAGCGCTGATTCTGCTCAACGCGGAGTCCCTCGGCCCTCTCGCTGAGCAGCAGGGAGTCATACCCTATGGCTTCAAGAAGGTAGCCCTTTAACTCTACTAATCCAATGCCAGAGGTAGTGACGCCCTCCTTCCGGTTGAACCGGAGTTGGTGCCGGAGGTCTGCTGACCGGATGCGGAGGAAGCGGTGGTGGTTATGGAGGCCTTCATGAGCATGGAGGTAGAATCCATCAGGTCGGACGCCGAGAGCGCTGGGGGAGTCTCCTCGGTAGCGGGGTCCGTCCTCAGCCTAAACAGGCTGTTCGACGGGGTGGAGGAAGAGAGGGTATTTGCCTCGGATAGCGAGGATGCTGCCGCGGGAGGGCTGGAGGAGATTACTGAGGATTATTATCCTGCAGATCAATCTCCAGCACTCTAAGGCCGTGTCCGCCAATTTGATGCTCCACCTTGAGCAAGGTGAGGCAGATATAGTCCTGATACAGGAACCGTGATTGAGCAGTAACGGTATTTCTGGCATCGGAACGAAGAAGTACAAGCTTCTGGTGTCCAGTGACGCAGGTAAACCTAGAGCTTGTATGCTCGTCAGGCGTGAAATAAGTACTTATTTTCTGTCTAATTTCAGCAACTGAGACGTAGTAACAGTAAGACTTGAGCGAAGATCTTTGGCTCATGTCCGCGTATGTGCCTCACGATGAGGAGGTGGAACCCCCTCCAGTGCTGCTGAGGAACACTCTGGCGAAAGCGAGGCGCAGGGAAGCCGGCGTCGTTGTGGGCTGCGATGCCAATTCGAGGCACTCCTGCTGGGGTAGCTCAGATATCAACGCAAGAGGTAAGTCTCTATTTGATTTTATTCTTAGCGAAAACTTGTCTATTTGTAATAGGGGGAGCGACCCTACGTTTGTAACTTCGGCAAGGGAGGAGGTCTTGGACCTTACCCTGGTTTTGTCTGAATTGTTATCCCGTATCTCGAACTGGAGAGTTCTTAACGATCACTCCTTCTCTCATCATAGGTATATTCAATTCTCTTAAATCGTCCCTTTAGGAATCTGAGGAACACAGATTGGGATCTATACTGTAAGAAGCTGCAAGAGTTTCTTGCTGAATCACCTCAGGGAAATTTACTCCTTTCGGAAAGTTCTATCGACAGCTTTGTGGGAAAGTTCACCGTAGCTTGTAATAAAGCGATAAATATTTCGTGTCCGCTGAGGCGGCCTTTGGGCAAATCTAAGCCGTACTGGTGGACTTTGGAGATTTCGGAGCTCAGGGCTTCGAGTAGAAGACTTTTTAGCCAGGCGAGGAAGAGCATAAAACCCTCGGATTGGGAACTCTATAAGATCGGATTGGGAATACATAAGCCCGAAATAAGGAAGGCTAAGCGGGAATCGTGGAGAAGTTTCTGCGAGAAAGTTGAAGGCTGCCACGAGTCCTCCAGGCTTAGGCGGGTGCTCCCGACGGCTCCCGTCCCCTTGGGATGTCTCAGGGACGTCTTAGGAAATTGGGCGATGAGCAGTGAGGAGTCGCTCAAACTTCTCCTCGATTCCCATTTCCCCAGTAATCCTGAGCCATGTGAGATTACAGGCGTGGAACCAGGTGCCATCTATGTCCCTCCTTGGGACCTGTTGGGAAAGCGTCGCCTACTCTGGGCGATACGCTCCTTCAAAGCGTTCAAGTCGCCGGGACCTGACGGAATCATTCCCGCCCAGTTGCAGATGTCCGAATGAGTGCCGTGTCGGTGCTTGGTGCCTTTTTACGCGAGCTGCATAAGTAGGGGCTATATTCCTAGACTTTGGAGGAATGTGAGTGTTACGTTTATTCCTAAGGCGGGTAAGAGCTCTCATGTATCCCCAAAGGATTTTAGGCCTATCAGCCTCTCTTCTTTTCTTTTGAAGACCCTGGAGAGGCTGATTGATCTTCATATAAGGGACGAAATACCGGAGGAGTGGCTGTCGCATGCTCAGCATGCCTACTCGAAGGGCAGGTCTGTGAATACGGCCCTGCATACCGTTTTAAAGTCCTTGAGGAGTCCCTTCAACACCGCTATTAAGGCCTCGCTCGGCAGGGTACCCTGGAAGTAATTTCTCCTTGCAGGGAGGGGGTGGAGGCTCCTTTGATTGCCTACGGGCTGCTCCTGGACAGATGGGCTCTCTGTCGTCTCAGCGAGCGCTGGGAAATTGCCACGACATGCAGAATTGCTAGGTCCCTCTGGCCGAGAGTGGATCGTGGGCGCTCAAAGGAGCTGAGGTCGCTTACTAAGCGGTAACTCTCGACCCTCATTGGTGTTTTGACTGAGCATTGTCCGTTGGGTATTCATACGGTTAGGCTCAAGATAGTATCTGACCCTTTCTGCCGCAGCTGTATGGAGGAGGATGAGGTGGATTCATCTTGTAATTTTCTGCTCAGCTGCCCTGCATTTGCGAGAGTGGGGTTCAAGTACCTAGGCTCGTACTTCTTTAGGACTCCAGAGGAGCTTTCTGGGGTGGAGATTGGTAATTTGCGTGACTTCATTCGGGGCACGCAACGTTTCTCAGGTTAATCTTTCCTGACTTTTCGATTCACGTTACCGTTCATAAATCAGATGGAATCACAATGAACTCTTACCATGTCTAAGTGAGTTCCCTTTGCGGGAACTACCACAGTAACCTAACCTAGCCTAACCTAGCATATTTTGACAACAGGATCAAATTCTATAGATTTTTTGTTTGGTTTACGTCCTATGGACGTTATATCAGGATCAGAACTTGCCAGCCATCGACTTATAACATTTGTATTGGTAGAAATTCTATCTCTCTCCCTCGGAAACATAAGACCGTACCAAAGAACGTAGATTACAAAGAAGTAGCATACTTTCATCGGATATACCAACAGAATATTTTAGCTTATTTAACCATACCAGAACAAATTTGACTTTTGCTGATTGATATTAGAATCTGATTGGATCCAATTGGTTTGTGCTGTGGTGAAGTAAGCTAATATTTCTTACGACAGTATAATTTCACAGATGCAACTTCTTTGTAATCTACGCTCTTTGCCCGTACTTTCTGTAATCCTTATTTCTTGCTTCTGCAGCTTCTTCTGAAAGCGTTCCAATATGTAGTATTGCAGCGTTAATTTTTTGGTTTCCATGCAAACGAATTTTGCGAACAGTGACGGGCATTTAATACCAACTATAATTTTTGTCGAAGCAGAACCAATTATGAAAATTAATTGTTATACATAAACATATGTAATATTAGTTAGTCACACGAATCTCTACATAAATACCTACCTTTTACTTTACTTACCTTCTCGCCTTTACTTCTTCATACCTACCATCTCCTACACTTTTATAGACTTATCTTTGCTTAATTTACTGTCGCTATATACTTACCATCTTATGTACTTGCCCAGGTACACTTACCACATCTTCTTACTCTCTATCGTTTCCGCTATTTTCCCCTCCTAAATACCTCTAGATTAAGCCGTAAGTTTAACTGTATGAATTCAACTATAGGCTAAGGTTATTAAACATTTGAAATGAATAAACACTTGAATTGTATTATCGGAACCGTGCGTTCATTATTTTCGTTGGCAACTACAGTGAATTTAAAGTTAAAGCAGTCACAATTGTTTCCCAAAATTATATGTGACGTAAAGTAAAATTAAATATTAATTCGCACAAATTAGTGACGAATTTTTCAACAACTCCGCAGTGTCCATAGCATATTTATTAAATTTATCACTATTAACTCTTTGCCCACATATTACCACCGGAATAATTATTCGAAAACGGTCTATGAGCTCGTTTTTGATGTATTATATTACTAGAAAAAAATCTCATTAAGATATGGCCGTCGTTTGACGTGCCCGATCCCAGCTGTACAGAATCAACTCGTAGTCCCAATTTATCGCTGAAATACGTTTGAATTCTAATTTTATTTTCTTGTTTGATGTGTTTATTTCGATTGGTTGCAGACCATTTCTGAAATGCCAAATGAAGTTTGCATTACATAAATTTTATTCTAGCATACAGAGCAGAAATTCCCCGCGTGCAAGCTTCAGAGTCTGTTTTTAGTTGAAATCAGTTCCAAAATAAACATTTCGGTGGGTATAACTTGACAAATATAACAAACTGCTGGTAAAGGAGTATATGTAACGATTTGAGCCGTTTTGCCATCAATCATAGTAAATAAAGGAATATGTTTTGCACTTATTTATGTTTGTGTTTCTCAAAGCTTCAGTATCTGAATTCAGTTTTCCAAAAACTTCTTCTAATTTTCCTTTGATTCTTTATCAAATCCGAACGAAATAGGACGACAATATCTGGGCGATGATGGACTGTCATTTTGCCCATATTCATCATTGGCTATCGATTGTAAAGTTAATGGTACCATAGAAACTATGTATGTAAGTACATATTCCCATCGTTGACGTCATTTGGTAGGCTTTGCTGATACTGACCTGGTACAGCCGCATTTACTGGTAAGAGTTAACTCAGAACATGATAAGAAGTTAAAATTTTCTGCTGAGAAAGTATCAATAAGTCTTCTTGTTGTGTGATCAAGTAAACTTTGCAAATTAACAGCAGTATATGTTTATGTTACTACTATTTCGTCTAGATATCTTTTTTTCATCTAATACTTTAAAATAAGCTGGTAAATGTTGAATCTATTATTATTCCCAGTGCAACCGAGTAGTCTTGTCTACTGCTTCCTTTCTCCAGCATTTCACTTGCCATTTAAATGTGTTGTTGTGAATACTGATCCACTAGAGTAGCAGCCTTGCATCGTTTAGCAAATCACTTCGATATACTTATGTATGTATGTATGTATTTCGTTTCACTACTTTCATAATCTGTTACCGCCTCGGTATTTAACTCGATTAACCTCGTTAACGAATTCACATTTCGATAACAGTTTATAAATTCTTCACTTAATTTTTTATAAAAAACTGAAAATGCAAATGAAATGCAAATATGTGCAACATCTTTTTTCAGGAGTCAATAAAACTATTTTAAACTTTCATTTTATTACAGCTAAAAAGGTAGCATTTATCAAGTACCATTTTTGCTGGCTTATATATTTTTTAATATTTGGTCGATTACACTGACTTTTTCTTTATTTAGCCAAGTAAGTGCTATATTTTCTTATAATCTTACAACAAAAACAACAGAGATAAAAGTTATAAGGAAAATATATAGCTCAAGTTTTAGTTGAATAAAATTTTTCAGACTTTTACTGCCAATATTTGGTAAACAAATTTGCAACTTCATCTAAAGTGGCAATGAAGTGTTTTTTTTTGTTATGAAGTGAGGCATATCTTATGCTACGGCCTCTCCCTGACGAAATGCGAAAATGATACCGGGCAGGTCGCTTAACTGGAGTTTCGTAAGAGCCACTTTAGGGATAGTGCGCTATCCCATTGTTCGTTTAAAAACATATTAACTCGTTATTAGTTATACCCCTTATCGAATACACGGATACACCATTCAAGGAATAAAATTATTATTTATTTATTCATTAATAAGTAGCCTACGGCTAATACAATTATTCTCATTTACAAATGAAATTTCAAATATTAACAGCCAGCTGTCTATGACATTTTAAATTTTAATTATAAACTAAATTTTAATTATAATTATACACTAAATTATATAACTTATTTTTACATCAGTCTTAGGAATTGAAAAGGTACATACAAAGCGGACATCACATTAAAGTTCTTTTCATACATTACAAAGTTTTTTAAATTTACAAATATCTAAGCGTATTACATTGTAGATATATAAACTATATTTCGCTATTGATATCTAGCCATAATCCTATATTTTCCCTAAACTTTCCGACGGTTCTTACATGTTTAATTTCCTCCGGGACGGCATTATACATTGCCAATCCATTATTAAATACTGATTTCAGGCCCTTACTTGTACAAACAGGTTCCAAGTGAAATTTATTTGCCTGTCTAGTTAAGTATTGGTGAACATCTGAGTTTCTTCTTACTAAAGACTCTAAATATTCCGGAAGCAACCCATTTTCTATTCTATAAATAAAAGTCAACACATCTCTTTTTATTTCATTGGCGACCGATAAATAGCCTAATTTTTTTAACATATTGTTAACATTTTCACTACGCCTTTTGTTCAGTACTGCCCTCATCCCTATATTAAAATTTTTCTGCAACTTGGATATTTCTTTTTTATTTGCTATTGAGAGTATTGTAGAACAGTATCTTATATGGGGTACCAAAATCATTTTAAATAATGTAATTTTCCCTGTTTTGGAAATAGTTTTCCTTAATCTATGCAATAAATTTACTTTCCTAGCTATTTTACCATTTATATATTCAACATGGTCTTTAAACGTCAAATTGTTATCTATAATTACCCCTAGATACTTATATCTTTGAACCCATTCTATCGTTGAACCCATAAGTAGAACTCTTGTTCTCATTTCTGCTTCTTCCCTAAACCTATACTTTCCTAACGCCATACATTTTGTTTTCTGTGCATTGACACATAATTGATTCTTACATAACCATTCGCAGACGGAAGTTAATTCTTCATTCATTTTGATACTTAGATCCTGGACATCTTTTCCACTTATATAAATCAATGTGTCGTCTGCAAACATATGTACTTTACAATGTTGCAATACTCCTGGTAAGTCATTTATGTACATTATGAACAACAAGGGACCCAATTTACTTCCCTGTGGAACACCACTTATGACTTCTTTCTCATCTGACACTCTATTATTAAATCTCACAGTCTGATATCTCTCACTTAGGTAGTCTTCAATCCATTCATAAACACAACCCGTAATGTTATACATTTCCCTTAATTTTTTTAATAACAGCTTCCTATTTATTGTTTCAAATGCTCTTTTGTAGTCCAGAAAAATTGCAAATATACCTTCTCCTCCGTCAATTGTTCTTAGCCAATCTTCAGTAACTAATTGTAAAGCCGACTCTGTGCTATGTTGCTCTCTAAAGCCTGATTGGTGTTTTGTCAGTAATCTATTTTCTGATATATACTTTAATAATGTTTCGTGTACTATAGTCTCAATCACTTTTTCTATTACTGGCAGAGTATTAATTGGCCTGAGGTCATTACAATGAACACTCCCCTTAATTTTGGCAATTGGCACAATCACTGATGTTTTTAGTGATTTCGGTATCATTTTTTGTGCAAGTGACTGTTGAACAATGTCTGTTACTTCATCACCAATCACCGCCCATAATTTTTTAATAATATCACAGCTAATGCCATCGGAACCTTTCGTATTTTTTTAGATTTTTGACAATTTTTTCAACAGTTTCCTTATCTAAGGAAATGTTTTCATTCCTCATTTCCATTTCGTAGCTATTTCCATTGGATATACTTTCGACTATTTCCTCTACACTACTAACAAAGAACTGATTTAATCCATTTGCAATTTCATCTACATTAAATACGTGTTCATTTCCAATTATAACACTTTTCATTTGTTTAGGTTCAGCTTTGTATAATGTTTTCAGATGTTTCCAGAGGTTCTTTGGGTCTTTCTTCAGTCGTTCAAAACTATCTTCATGATATTTATTCTTTGCGCTCCTCCAAATATTAATAAATTTGTTTCTACTTTGTTTATATAGATCCCATGCCTCCAAATACCCGTAACCTGTTTCTTTTAACAGGAGAAACCTATATCCGTTTCTATCATGTTATGTTTTACTTCTGCCGAGAACCACGGACACGGTTTACTTTTTACCCATATATCTCGTCTCCTACCTTCTTGTATACTCTCAATCAGTACTTCTTTTAAAAAGTCATATTCGGTCCCACACTCCATCTCTAAACTATTTTTATTTCTTAATTTATTCTGTACTACTTTAGATACCACTTCGTAATCTATCTTTCCCTTCATAAGAAACTTTTGTCTCTCACCTGTAGAACAGTTGAGTAACCCTCCAATCGTTATATCAATTATATGATGATCAGAAATCCTTGGTGTGCGTAGTACTGTACATTCCATGTTTCTGTTATCAGTTATCACCAAGTCGATCAGCGTTTCGCTGTCCTTGGTCACCCTAGTAGCATTTGACACAATTTGTTTCATACCTAATCCCCTGACACATGATTTTAACCTTCTAGTATAATAGTCGTCTTCTTTCAACCAATCAATATTAAAATCTCCTCCAATAATGCAATCTTTTTGACTAGTATCTAACAGCTCTTCCATAATTAGTGAAAAATCATCAATAAATTCAGCTTTACTAACTTGCAAACGTACCTATTTCGTCGCCCTTAAGAGATATTTTAATTGCCAGTATCCACCACTCTTTCTGTTTTCTCTGATATTTGATTACTTCATAAGAAAATTCTTCATTAACATATATTACGATTCCTCCGGTATGTACAGAATCTGAATCACATCTAATACTAGAATATCCCTTAATTTCAACTAATGCATCGTCATCAAGATCTGTTACGTGTGATTCTACAATTATTACCAGGATTGGTCGAATTTCGTGAAGAAATACAGAAATGATTTCTCTTTTAGCAATCAGACCATTAATATTTAAAACTATTAGACGCCTTTTAAATTCATTTACCTTTGTTTTGGATTGCTATATGCTATCATACATAATTGATCTTCTCTTCATGTTCATTCTTCTTTGATAGACAGGACACTCGCTACTGAGTACACTGTGGCTCAAATCTAAATTTAATTGAAGCTTATTGTTTGCCTTCCCACAATTCATGCATTTTATAGCTGCCGCTTTACAGTCCTTAGCCAGATGATCCCCTCCACATTTCACGCATATTTTTCCATCTTTGCATGCTTCACTCCAATGGTCGTACGAGTAGCATTTCATGCACCGCAATACTGCCAAATACTCATTCACTCTGCACCTCTGCCATTTGATTTTCAATCTTCCTTCCTCGATCATTCTTCGAAACGTCTGCGGATCAGTCTCCAGTACTACGATATATGTATTTCTGCTTTTCTTGTTTAATTTCACCTCAATTTTAGATTCTGCCTTGATTATTTCTGGGTTCTGATTTTGTAATGCATTCAACAATTCACTGTCTTCCATTTCATCTTCAACATCGTATATTCTTATCCTTGGTCTCTTCAATTCAGGTATTTTGGCTTCATATTCTTTCCCCATCTTCTTTATGACTTCAGTATTTATTTTCTGGATTTCTTCCTTGGTCTTGCATGTTATTGCAATGCCACCATTTCTTATTTTTCTGACGTTTTCAATACCTACTTTCATCTTCGCTGGATTAAATTTCTCTTTGCATTCCCTCTTAGTTATCTCACTAGTTTGACTCTGCTTTTTTGGGTGTACAATGATAACTTCTTCCTTGCCCTCCTTAACCTTATGCGCATAGGATGCCCCATTCTCCATGCTGTTGCTCTGAGTATTTCTGTTTTTCTTCATTATCTCCATTAATTTGCTTGTCACGATTTTTTCCATAGCCGTCTTCATATTTTCCATCATCTCACTCATAATTTTCTTCACGGAAGTATCTACCATATGGACATACTGACTATTGCATTCGTCGCACATCCACTTCAGGTTATTATTTTTAGATATAATCCTCAGCTCTGGAACTGTTATGCTCACACAATTAGAGTGAAACCAATTTTGGCATACCCCTTCACAGCCAACGCATTCATCATTTGTAAATTTTTTCTTGCATTTTCCACAGGTCTCATGTCCGCCGCTTGCCATATTAGTAGTAGTATTGGTGTTAAGCCACCAACCACCTCACTTTGTAAACTTGGGTTAATTTAATCAGTTTTCATAAACTTTCCACTTTTACTTGTTTACTTCTAGACTGATTCAATGCTTTTACCCCTTTTTACCAAATTTAGTGTAATAATTTTTTATTGTAAAACAAAATAGAGTGCTTTTTAATACAAATAACATAATCTGTTGGCGAATATTTAATCCTAGAATCGTAAGATAGTTTTATCATACGTTATTCATAATATACGTGCATTTTACGAACTATACCGTCAAGGTATGTTATTTTAAATGGATTCTACAACTATTATGGATGGATTCTTACAACTGTTTATAGGGCGTTCTCCATACATTTCGTGCATATTTTAATTTAATGCTCACCACACATGGGAGCTTTCTTACATATAAAGCATAATTAGTTGTCATCCGGTTTTTACGTGCACCCTTTTATGTAATAACGATCAAAGCAAACAACCACTAGTGGTGGCAAATATTTTCGTATCTGTGACTTTGTCACTGCTACTCAAAAGTCACTGGTCGCAGCAGTGACAGCTTTTCTAAAGTAGCAGTGACTCAACGTGACAATAAATCAATCGGCATGAGTGTGTCTGTCACGGTTACTGTGAATATTTAAAATGGTCACGGTTTATGGACAGCGACTGATACAAAATAGCAGCGACTGTAGTAGCAGTTACAATAATGTATCGCAATACAAGAACTGTGACAAAGTAGCAGTCGCGGTAACATTGGAAACCGTGACAAAGTAGCAGTCGCGGTAACATTGGAAACTGTGACAAAGTAGCAGTCGCGGTAACATTGGAAACTGTGACAAAGTAGCAGTCGCGGTAACATTGGAAACTGCGACTAAGGAAATTGTAGTCACAGTAATATATCAAGAAGGTGCATTTATTTCTATTGTGAACAACTTTTCATTTTAAATAAATGTGAATGTCCTGGGGCTTTGGCTGTTTTATTTTGAAAGTTCAAAATGTTTATTTTGTGCTATCGTAAAAAGTGTGTGTTATATTAAAGATGTCTTTCAAAAAATCTAAAACTAGTGCGCTTTGGCAATTTTACGAAAGAGTGGACGATACCTTTGCAAAATGCAATATTTGCAAAAGTAAAATTTCTTTTAAGACGTCCACAAGCAATTTAAAAAAGCATATGGAACGGAAACATCCGACGGTGTTAATACAAGAGCCTATGGTAAGTTTTGAGAAATTGTATTAATATATATTAATACATGCGTATGATCTATGCAGAAATCCAATTCATCAATTCAGAATGAACTCGTCATTGATGTTACGGAAGAACAACCATCAACCTCCATAGCTAAGGCAAAAAGTATGACCCAGACGAAAATTTTGAATGTGCACCGGAAAACTCCAAAAGAGAATTTAAATAAAAAACTGCTCCACTTATTTACGGTAGATTTACAACCGTTTAGCGTAGTGGATGACAAAGGTTTCAGAGAGTTTGTAAAATCATTGAATTCGGACTATGAACTTCCAAGCAGGCGGGTTATTTCACAAACTATGATCCCTGCGATGTACGAAGAGTGTAAATTTAAAATGAGAGAAATTATTGACAGCGGTGATCAATTTTGTATCACAACGGATTGTTGGGCATCCCGCAATGTGTCTAGTTTTATTGCGGTCACAGCACACTTCGTCTCGCAGGAATTCGAACTAAGGTCCATACTTGTGGCGGCTTCTGAATTGAATATAAATCATACGGCCGAAAACTTAGCAAATGCAATACAAAAAATTGTAAGTGACTGGAACATTCAGAATAAAATCTTAATTGCTGTTTCGGACAACGCTAGCAATATAAAAAGTGCTCTTATTGCCAAATTAAATTGGAAGCATTTCGGGTGCATGGCTCATACAATGAATTTAATTGTAAAGGAAGGGCTACGAGTACCTGAAATTTCCCTTATAATAGAAAAAATAAAATGTATAGTAGCATATTTTAAGAAAAGCTCTTCTGCTAACGAAGCCTTTTTTAATTATCAGCGTAACAATGGCAAGGAGCCACTAAAGCTTATACAGCAGGTTGAAACAAGGTGGAATTCCACACTTGCAATGATGGATCGATTTGCCGCATTGGAAGAAGCAATAAAATGCTCATAAATCCATTCCAACTCTATCGACCGAAGAATGGAAGATTGTTAACGATTTATGCAAAATATGCCAACCATTCAAAGATGCTACGGTAAGCATAAGTGTCGAAACGTATTGCACGGGATCGCTGGTGATTCCCATTACAAATGGTCTTCTGGACGTTTATAGGCATTTTCAAAAAGAAGTGTGGCCAAATGCAGTGAGAAATGTTATCGACATTTTTGTAAATGGTATTCGAGAGCGGTTAGGAAGCATACAAAAGAGCAATACATTTTCGGTGGCTACCTTTTTGGATCCAAGATTCAAATTATTAGCCTTGACGGATGAAGTAGCAGCACAAAATACAAAAAAAAAACTGTAAAAAGTTACCTTATGGATCTATATAGGGAAGAACCAGTGCTGCTGCCTGAATGTTCAGAAGAAGCTACAGAGCACACATTTTCCATATGGAAATCATTTGATCAGTGTGCCCGCCAAAATAAACCAAAAGGCAGTGCTGAAGTAAAAAGCATTATCGAAATGCAGCGGTATTTAGAAGATGGGTTAATCCATAGGGGAAAAACCCCATTTCAATGGTGGTGCGAAAACAAATACAAATATCCAAAATTAGCTGAATTGGCAAAAAAACATTTATGCGCATTAGCTTCTTCCGTTCCCTGCGAAAGAATTTTTTCTAAAGCAGGTCAAATAGTCAGTGACCGACGTTCACGATTAAGCGGGAAAAAAACTGAAATGTTATTATTTTTAAATACCAATGAAAAGTATATGTAAACATGTATCCCATATATTATTTATCATAACTTTTATTTTATTCCTTATCTTAATTACTACTTTTTTTAACTTTTGTATTTACAAGTGTACTATATCGTAGATTAAGTTTCAGCTGACTGATAATGCTAATGAATTTTTAAGTTTAAGTTAAGGGTATTTAGCCTTATTAAAATGAACTAAATGTGCAAAAATGAATTAAAATCTTACTTTAAAGTAAATTTTTTGATTGCAAAAACTTGAAAATGTGATGTTATTTTTGTATTTATGTAGAAACTCGCGTTTCTGTACTTGTGTTTGAAAATAAAGTCTGAAATTATATAATAATAAATACAAACAATATTCTGACTTAAGTTTCTTTAAGAAGCCATCCAAAACCACGACTTTACTGTTTACAAAATCAGTTACTGCAAGTATAGTATAATTATGAAACTGTGCGATACTGCGAAAATTCTATTCCTTCCAAACTCTCCTTTAATAACAACATCCTTGGTGTCAACTTTCGTAATCAGTAACTGAAATTGTAAAAACTAAAAATTTGGTTTTGGGTATATGCACTTTGCGTTTGTTTTTATTAAATACATATGAATGTGGTGCGTACACGTTCCGGAAACCAAAAGTTAGTATGACAATTACAGGTATATTTCATAAAAGTTATACAAATTACCTCTGAAATAAAAATTTCGGCTTTCAAGTTCTTAAGCCATCCAGTCTCATTCTTGGGGTTTCATTGTTAAACTGTAAGTTCTCCGGGTTTCGTTCAGATTTATCAATAAGTATTGCATTAACATCATGCCGTTTGTCGAGTAAGTTACAACATATACAATATCCTAAAATGGAATGTGAATAGCAATTGCCATTTTCATATAAAATTAACTTATCATAGTGCACCATTCAATGCTGATATCTCCTGCAAGAACTTCTGTCGCATGGCATTGGCCAAACACAATTGATTATGCAACCGTTTGTGGCAAGTTGCTCGCTTCATGTTATGGTCCCACTATATTCAACTTTAAAATCTGACTGCTGTTACTCCATAATTTAACTATATTTATATGCGAACCGATTTTTGACTCAGCTGAAATTTCTCACCAAAAACGAATAAGAATAACCAAAACAAAAAAGGGGGAAAACAGAGATGCCAGCTATTCTGTCACTGTTTTGTCGCAGTCACCGTTTAAAGTCACTGTTACTGCAAAGTCACAGTCACAAATAACGCTGTTCCGATATCGCCCATCTCTAACAACCACCGCCTGAGTGGTTAAATTAATTGAATAAACAAAACTACAGTTGAGAGTAAAATAAAAGCAACTAGTGAATAAATAAGTGTATCGATGAGTGATAAATAAAAATGTCGATGGCATGAGCGATAATTCGATCTCGACTAATAATAATATATCTGAAATAGTAAATTAATAGGGTTAAAAATGTATGGCAAAATGAATTAATGTAAAAGGAATTAATACTTACCTAAATACTTACCTTATTTCGAAAATAATACTTGCTGATACTAACCCTGTCTGTACTGTATACTCTCCTCAACTACTTGTTGTGAATAAGCTTGAAATTATACGAAATTGTGTATTTAACGAGCAACGTGATCCCTTGAAGGGAATTCATTCGTTGTGCGCAACACTAGCTGAAAGCTACCTGTTAATAAGTAACGCGGAACGCGGTTTTTCTTTCTTCTTTTGGCCCATTCCTTCGTACCCGAGTTGCAAAAGAACGCACCAACTCGGATAAAATTTCCTTTAGTTGCAAAAGCAACCCTGTTGATTTCTTTAGTGCTATTTAAGAATGGAAAATAGTTGTGCCGGCAAGTTTTAGGTTTATGTAGTTTTATATTTAAAAATAATAAGCAAATAAAAACGAAATAGGTCTTAAAGTGAAATTTCTTGTATTTTCTTCTCACTCACAATAGCGCTGTTTTTTCACTTACCAACACTACATCTCAGGTCGGATATCATTTGACCAAATTGGCTCAACTCACATATTTTTCCGAGTTAGCGTTGTTGCCTTACATGCAATTCGTTATCCTACCTAGTGTTCTTTTGCAACTAGGTTACAAAGAAACGGACCCCCTGTTCGCGTGAAAATTTTTATTGTCCGCAGTAACGCGAACATGGTGTCGGAATCCGGGAATTAAATAGTAATAAACATCCGTCCTAAGAGGTAAACTTACTTCGTATACCTAACTCAAATGTACGCGCGTAAGTGCAATTGGGAAATAAAGTGGACTAAATATATGTACATATGTATTGCAATACTTACCGAAAAAAAAAACAATGGTTTTACAAAGAAAAGAAAAAAGAAAATGTTTAACCTACATGCATATGTACATAAAGCATATGGAGAATAGATTACAGAATAGAATGTGAACAAAAATACACATATGTATATATCTACCGCTACCAACCAATTAACTTTAAAAACAGCAAATTCTACTTAACTGAATAAAAAGCTGAGTATGTATGTATGTATGTATATACGGTTGTGTTGAGAAAAATTAAATAATAGCGCAAATATATAAGAGTGTGTTTAGATATATAAGCAATCTTATTATTTAGATTACTGCCTTTGCTGTACCGTGTAGACCTACCTTAAGCTTCATGTATTGTACAATTGTCAACCTTTGTTGCTCGAGTATCGACTATTTTTGACATTCCTATTGGTTTCTTTTGTTTTCTATTGTCGTGTTTTGTGCGCATACAGGATCTTCCCGTGCATACTTTATGTATAAAAGGGCAACCGGCAATTTATTTAACGGGACGTTTTTTGCTATAGTTTAATAAACGTGCAAGTCGCACAATATATCGTTCAACCCAGGAGTATATTCGTTTTTCGTCTTTAACAGAGTGTGAAGAAATACTTATGCAGCCATAGTCAAATGTTATTACACATTACTAAAATTTTTTGTGTTTTGGTAAGACTGGTTCGATTGTTGTTGTTGTTGTTTTCAATATAAAGCAAATTTGTTGTTGTTGGATGAAATGGAGTGTGTAGAAGAAACGATCAAAAATTCAAAGAAAATAACGGAATATTTCTCACAAAAACAGCACATTTGTTTGATGCATATTGGCGTCAGAAGTTATTACATACATTTTATTCGTGTCAAAGATAATTACACAATATCATATTATATGGTTTATATCAATAATTATAAATATTTAATTTTTTTTTAAATTTTAATGAGTCAATATTTTGTTACTCCTCCTTTGGCATCAATTACTGCTTGCAACCTGGCCGGGATAAACTCAATCAAGGTGTGTCATTTAGTTTTCGATTTTTATCAATTGTTCGTTGTTGTTTCATGAAACACCAAACATTTTCAATGGTGCTAAGGTTCGGGCTATGAGGGGGCCATGCAAGAACAGCTTGATCTACCTCATTTAAAATCTTCGTTACCAACCATCCTTTATGGCAAGGAGCATTATCCTGTTGCAGAATCCATTCGGTACTTGGAAATAAGCTATTTGCTGAAGGAAATGCATGATCATTCCACACATCGATATACTCACATTGATTCAAAGTTCCTTCAATTGGTACGAGCTCTCCCAATCCATAGAATGATATGCATCCCCAAAACATTACAGATCCTCCACCGAATCTGTTTAGAGGCTGCCGTGCTTTGCTTTTGAGAGTTGACGGTAGATGCATATACTTTCTTCCAAAAGACCTCTGGAGCTGAAAAGAATACTCGTCAGTCCACAGAACGTTGTGCCAGAACTCTATGGGCTTATTGATATGCTCTCGAGCAAAGGCAAGGTGTTGGCTTCGTTGTTCGGAGTTATGTCGATCACTTTGCGAACTACATAGGTCTTGATTTCCATGCTCTTCATCTTGCGACGTAAAGTAGCTTCACTAACTTTCTTCCCAATTACTTCCTCCGAATTTTCTACAATGCGAATAGGGCCTATTGTTGGATTTACCATATGGACTCTCATTAATCTTGTTTTTCCCCTTTGGCCTATAACGGGGGTTCGTCCACTTTTCTTTTTATCTTCTAAATTCCCACAAGTGTCCTTTTTTACTAAATTGTACACAGGTTTCCTCGAAGCTGAGCAGTGATTTTTATCTACTTACAATTGGGTTACAATAATATTCTGACAAAAATAACTGCGAATAATAAACAATTATAATTAAATTAAAGTAAAATAATAAAACAAACTCTATATAGTAATCCAGTTAATCTGACGTACTCACAATGACAGAAGATAAGCAAGATAAGCCCCAAACCCTCTGTACAAATGTCCAGACGCACGGTTGGATATTTGAAAATAGAAATTAAAAAGATTTTGTTTAGCTTTAAATGTAACTGAAATTTATTTAAAGGTATATATGGAGATATACATGAATTTTGCTTTACCTGTGGTGTGAATCCGTGGTAGACCTGTGTCGCTCTTGAAATCCTGTGGTCGAGTGCCAGTATGAAAAAACGTACGGTTGCCGTCAACCGCAGTTTTATTGGAAAGCAATTAATGGAAATGTTAGCAAAAGGAATTATCCGGCGGGAAATACAGAGTAATTCGCAGTTGCATGTGTATGCGTACATACACGCGTATTAGGGGGGTTAGAAAATATTTACGCTGCGGCGTAAACATGCCGGCCCCCTTGCGGTAAGCAAAAATCCTGAGCGTTGACAACAGTCTACTACCAGTTCACACCACATCACATATTTGATTAAAAAATATTATTTTGTTTGTTTGTTTGTTGAGCCGCTTGCTTGTTGCTTCCTTGAGCCGCTCCGTGTTCCTCCGTCATCGTCTCCTGTTCTCTACTAGGAAGGACGGTAATAAAAAAATATTAAGCTGAACATACGTGTGTTGTCGCGCTAGTTGGAGTAATTATATGGGGCGTTTCGTCGTAGTGATCGGGAAGGACGTGTTCCCGAGTCAACTCGCCGCCAATTCTTTTGGATATCAGATGGTCGGAAAGAACATGTTCCCGAGCCATCCGTTCGCTGATGCTGAGCTGGTCGGGAAGGACGAGTTCCCACGCCAGTCGCTCGTCGTTTCTTTTTTCTGAGCAGACGGTCTGAAAGGACGGGATCCAAAGCCGCGCTGCCTGGGCAGTCGGAAAGGACTGGTTTCCGAGCCGCGCCTTCGCCGTTCATGCTGCAGTGACGGTCGGCCAATACCACTAGGCGTATTGGCGTCGGTTTCCCGCGCGATCCGTTTGCATATGCATGTTCTTTGCATATACATATATATGTACGTGTACGTATGTTAATGTGGTAGGGTATGTAGGGTTTAGGGTTTTCACAACTAATGTTAGGGTTGGACCGGGCTGATTTTTGACAATCGGTCATAAATTCCGGAAAATTAACTCGAGCTATTGGTTAGTTGTCGGTTAATTTCGAAATAGTTTCGGATATCAACATGACCACTTTTCAAAGTTAACTGAAACTATTGGTTATTTTGTCGGTTAGTTTTGAAATAGATTCGGGTATTAAATGACCATTTTTCAAAATTAACTCAAAACTTTTGTTTAGTTTGTCAGTTAGTTTTGTATGGGTATCGGGTACCAAATAACCACTACTTGATGTATGTAAAAAACATGATTTCGCAGATTTATTTATTTCTGTACGCCATCGTCGTAGGTAATCCATCGGAACATGTTCAAGTTAAGTACTTATATTATTAGAAACAATGGCAGTGCAGATTTCTTTATTTTCTTGTACTTCACGTACTGTTTATGAAATTTTTTTTTTATTTTTTTATTATTTTTTTTTTTTTAAGTACTTATCCTTGGGTAGGGGAAGTAGCGGTACTTTCGATGAAGGGCAGCAAAACCAATTTCGTTATTGGTCTGCTGGTTTGTCCCTTCGTAGTATAGATGTCGACGACGCGTACCCGGTTATCCGAGCCTGGGTGTAAGTTGATGACTCGTCCCAGTCGCCACATGTTAGGCGGTAGATTATCTTCTTTTATAACCACAAGATCTCCTGTTTTGATGTTAGTTTGTGGATGTTTCCACTTTGTGCGTTTCTGCATTTCCAGCAGATATTCAGCCTTCCATCTTTTACAAAATGTTTGATGTAGGGCTTTAAGTTTCTGCCATCGGTTTACGATCAAGGCAGGGCTTTCGTTGATTTCTAGTTCAGGTGGAGCTAATAGGTGTCCACCTACTAGGAAGTGACCGGGGGTAAGACGCTCCAAGTCGGAAGGCTCATTCGAAGAGGGGCTTAACGGACGGGAGTTAAGGCATGACTCGATTCGGCATAAAAGAGTTGTGAACTCTTCGAATGTATAACTGAAGCCGGAAGCGATCTTTTTAAAATAGGTTTTAAAACTTTTTACCCCTGCTTCCCACAATCCGCCCATATGAGGCGCTGCAGTGGGTAAGAAATGCCATGTGATTATCTGATGGCTATATGTATTTAATCATTGTATTATTTCGCGCTTCGGCTATAAATGCTTTAAATTCTGATCGTAGAGATCGCGAAGCTCCGACAAAGTTGGTGCCATTGTCGGAGTAAACATTTTTTGGGCATCCTCTCCTGGCTATGAACCTAGCAAAAGCTGCCAAAAAAGATGCAGTGCTAAGGTCATTGGTGGCTTCCAAGTGTATAGCCTTAGTGGCGAAACACACAAACAGGCAAATGTAACCCTTTGAGATGCGACAACCTCTGCCGCGGAAGTTTTTGATATCGAAAGGTCCTGCGAAATCTACACCCGTGTTTGTAAATGCACGCGAATATGAGGTGCGTTCCTGAGGGAGCACTCCCATAAGCTGCGTTTGGGTTTGTTTTCTGTGGATTGTGCAGACCTTACAATTATGGATGACGGACTTTACCATATTTTTGACTCGGGGAATCCAGTATTGCGTTCGAATGAGACGCAGCATTAATTGGTTCTCGCCATGCAGGGAGATTTTATGGATAAATTGGACAACAAGACGGTCCAATCGGCTCTTATAAGGAAGGATTATTGGGTGACGCTCGTTGTACGCTAAATCTAGCGATGCGCCAAGACGACCTCCAGTCCTCATTATCCCATTTTTATCTAAGAAAGGGTTAAGGGGTAGCACTTCGCTTTTTCTATCGATGGGTTTCTTTGACTCTAGGTTCGAATATTCATCACTGTAGTATTGCTTCTGATAAAGGATTATTAACCGTTTCGGTACGATGGGGATGTTTTTATCCCAGAAAATTTCAAAAAATCATATCTTTGAAAATTCTCACACGATTTGGTTGAAATAGGTCCCAAATCATTAGTGATTTTCTTCTCTACAAAAAGATAATTAAGCTGTCAATGTAAATTATCACGTTTATGTCAAAAGTGAAAAATCAAATCGCGGCATTTGTGTTGATGATCACATATTTGACAAAAGCTCAAGAAACAAGTGGTTTAATTGTGAAAACAAGTGTAATTTAGTGAAATTTTATGAAAACAGTAGTAATCTTATAAAGAGGACAGTGTACAACAGACAAAAACTTATTTTTTCTTTATTTCAGGCTAAGGTAAGTTCCGCGGTACAAAATCATCCCAAAACTGTTTATTTGTGGGACGTTATCATCCCAATCGTACTCATTTACATTATTTGTCTCAGGAAAAAATGGATAGAAAACGTAGACTGGCAGCTTCACAAATTGAGGATTTTTTACATAATTCAAGCGATGATGAAGATGATCCATTTGCTGATAGTGGTTCTCTTATAGTCCCAGTCAGGAAAGCAGTAGTGGTTCAGAAGAGGAAGAAGGCACGGATCGTACAGAAACTTTATGGGTGGCGTAGATTTGGCAGACAAAATGGATACCTTGTATGAACCGAAAATCAACTAAATGGTGGCGAAAAGTTTTTTTCCGGCTAATGATGACATGCGCCGTCAATGCGTGGATAATCCATGCGGAAGCAAATCATCCACGGCAAAAAAAAAAGATCCGTTTTTGGGATTTTTAGTGGAGCTATCCGAATCTCTCATTGACGAAGGAAGTACGCGTGCGAAAATCCGGCGCCAAGATCGAACAGGACCCCTCTCCGCAGTGAAAAAACTCATTAAACAAAATCTGGGGAATCATTTGCCAAAAAGAACTAACAAGCGACAACGCTGCGTAAATTGTGCCAAAAAAGGCAAAGAAAGTCGAACAAATCAGCTTAGCATTGGCTGCAATTTGGCATTCTGTAAAAAATGTTTAACACCTTGCCATCAAATATAAACAACATTATTATAATGCTATAATGTATAAAATTAACTACAAAAATAAAGTGAAATGATGACAAAAAAACTCTGAAATTTTTATTCCAATTTTGCTATTCAGGTATGTTTGGGATGTTTTTGTCCCAGGACGATATCTCCTTTTCAGGACGTCGTAAAAATAAATTATGAAATTACTTTTTTTGAAATAGCTGTAAGAGACTAAATCAACACTCTTTTTCAAGATTGCTTGGCAAAAAAGTTCTCGTCCCGAAACGGTTAAACAAGACTCTGCTCGAAAGGAAGCTTTTTTGTTCGGATGAGTGCTTTGGTAGAATCTCATGATATATGACAAGATTCTCAAAGCTCTCGGTAAATCTGAAAACCTATCGAGAATGTCATCAAAATTTTTTATTGTTACGGTTGCACATAAATGCGCCCTTTTTGCTTCGCTGTTGGTGTTATAGTTTGTCTCTTGTCTTGGCCAATTTTCCTTGTCTTTTTGCAACCAAGAAGGGCCATGCCACCACAGAGTGTTATCGACTAATTCGTAGGCGAGAACTCCTCTGCTTGCCATATCTGCTGGATTTGATGCCGACTCCACATGAAGCCAGTCAGTATTTCCGACTTTGTCGACAATTTCGGTTATACGATGTGCTACGAACGTTGACCACGAACATGGAGGTTTACGTATCCATGCAAGCACAATTGTGGAATCTGTCCATAAGTGTACTTGTACCTGTCCTAGTGGTAGGTTGCCAAGTACCGACTCAATACTTTCGGCGAGCAATACCGCGCCGCAGAGTTCTAATCGGGGCAGGGAAATAGTTTTAACTGGAGCAACTTTTGTTTTTGCTACCAGCAGATTCACTAGAACTTCACTACCCTGCTTAACCCGTAAGTATACCGTAGCTGCATACGCTTTTTCTGAAGCATCGCAGAAGCCAAGTACTTCGACGTCATGGGCGGGAGAAAAATAGACCCAACGCGGTATCTTAATCCTCTCTATCTCGCGGTAGTGTTTGGTGAAATTTTGCCATTTTTCCAAAGTAGTTGAAGACACAGGTTCATCCCACTCTGTGCCTTCCAGCCAAATGTTTTGCATCAATATTTTGGCTACTATTATAATGGGCGCAAGCCATCCTAGCGGATCGAACAGCTTGGCGATGGAAGACAATATCGACCTTTTAGTGATTGTGTCACTATGCTCCATTGGTCTTGTTAGGAAGTAAAAATTATCCGAATGGACGTTCCATCTTATTCCAAGAGCCTTAACTGTGCTGGTGTCTTCGAATTCCAAAAAATCTTCGCTTAGTAGATCCTTTTTTGGAATGTCTGCTATTACATCGTCGCAGTTGACCGTCCATTTTCGTAAGGGAAAACCTGCTGACCGCAGTACCGTAGAAATTTCGTCCCTTGCCTTTATGGTAGATTCGATGCTGTGTCCTCCTGCAAGTACGTCATCTACGTACATGCATTTTCGCAGAATACTAGCTGCTACGTAACCGTCTTTAATTCATATAGGCTCGTTGATTCGTTCGGGTTTGCCCGAAAGACGATGCGCTGATATTTCGACTGGTTATCGTTTATCCAGATTTGTCGGTACATTTTCTCAATGTCACTGTTGAAAACATATCTGTATAATCTCCAGCGTAGAATCAGTATCGGAAGATCTGATTGCAGTACTGGACCTGGTAGGAGGACGTCATTTAAGCTTTTTCCATTAGCGGTTGCACTTGAGGCATTGAAAACCACGCGAACTTTAGTTGAGGTACTCTCTGCCTTTGTAACGGCGTGATGAGGCAGGAAGTAATTTTCACATGAGTCCGCTGAAATGTTACAATTTATTCTCGTCATGTGTCCTAGTGTCTCATACTCTGCTAACACCCTATTATACTCTTTTTGTAGGACGGGATCCTTGGCTATCCGTGTCTCATTCCGGAAGAATTGAGAGCAGGCTTTTTTAAGAGAAGGGCCTAGTTGTATGGTTACTGGAAATTCCTGTCGGAATGGTAACGAGACTATGTATTTTCCCTCACTAGTTCTGATAGTGGTCTTTTTATAAAGCTCTTCGCAATATTTATCATCTTCATTGAGGCTTTTGGTTTTGGGGAAATCTTCTAACTCCCAGAATGCCGTAAGTTGCTTATCCAGCGCAACTTCACTGAAACACGAAACTATATTTCTGTTTGTATTTGTAGTATCCGTACTACCAGTTATAATCCAGCCGAATACGGTTTCTTGGGCTAGAAGTGTCCTCAAGACGTTTTTCTTTATCCCACTTAATATGATTTGTGGATAAATGTCTCCACCAAGAATGAGGTATATTTGTTCATTTACAAAAAACCTTTTATCCGCTAAGACCAGGTCCGGAAATTCTTGCCTAGTCGTCGCGCTTATATTTGTTGTAGGCAGATTTCCGGTTAGTTGTGGTAAAACCAGGACAGTTGCAGTCAAGCTAAACAATGGGTCGACGGGGGACCGCAATTGTATGTTGCATGCTTCTTTAACCTGGGCATTCACCGAGTTTGTGATGCCCGAAACTTGGGCATGCATCTTTTTTGCAGATAGATTGATTCTGCGTTTGAGCCTCTCTGTTATAAAGGAACACTCAGAACCAGAATCAATCAGTGCTCGTGCAGCAAAATCTGTGTCATTGAGACGTATATTTACGCGAGCTGTTCCTAATAGCACACCTGTACTTGAATTCGCAAAGCAGGACTTAAAATTTCTGTTTGCGTTTTCTGTTGCTTTATCGGAATCACGTTGTGCTTGCGCCTGCCTAGATGTCGATGGAGAATCATCGGCAGGCCTTGAAGACGTCCAACGCGTCATTGTCTTTGGCTGAATTGCATTTAGATGCAGGAGCGTGTGATGTCGCGAGTGACACGTATTGCAATTGTATGCGCTTGTGCATCTTGACACAGTATGTCCGGAACTAAGGCAATTCAGGCAACAATTATTTTCCTTTAAAAAATTCAATCTGTTTGTAGGTGTTAGCTGTAGGAATCGGGAACAGCTGCGCAATTTGTGCTCGTTTGTATGGCACATTTTACAAGTAAAATTGGTCACGCTTTCTTGGAAGGTGCCAACTCTTTTTGTTGGGGTTTCGAAAGGATGACGTGTGATTTGTGGCGGCTTTGGCACTCTCACAGCTCTACCATCCTTCAACCCTGACAATGTCTCAAGGGTCTGAAAACGATTGGACAGGAACTTGTTCATATCGTCCCACTTGGGTATGTCGTTTTTATGGCCTATGGTTTGTTCCCATAGAGCCAGTGTACTGTCAGGCAGCTTCGTCGAGCAGAGATAAACGACAATTGCGTCCCAGTTCGATATGTCAATTTGATGACTCTTAAGGGCTGATAAGCAATTGTTTATCTCCCGCTGCAAACTATTTATTGAGCTACCACACTCAAATTCTATTGCCTTTAAGTTAAACAATAGTTTTAGTTGCGTGTTGACTAGAATACGCTTATTTTCATAGCGTTCGCACAGGTTTTTCCACGCTGTAGTAAAGCCTTCATTCGTTAGGGGGCACTTTCTTACTATTTCTTTGGCCTCCCCTTGTGTCTTATGGTTGAGATGAAAAAGTTTCTCAACCGGGGTGAGGCGCTTATTGAAGATGTAGATGGCCGTGAACATATCACGGAATGTTGGCCATGAAAGATAGTCGCCCTTGAACACGTCTGTATCGCACGGTGGAAGGTGGATATTGTGTTCGCGGACGGACTGCTCCGCTACATCCTTTTGTACGTTATTTAATGCTTCTGCTTGAGTCGCCATAGCAGACATGCATTTCACATATGTCGAAAAACATATTTTATATTTCTTTTTTATCGCCCTAACATCTTCCTTACTTAAACCTTCTGAGCTCGTTAGCGTATCGTACGCTGCCTTCGTTTTCTCCCATAACACTTTTAATTCGTCTTGCTGAATAGCAAGACCGTGCTTATTTTGTTCGGAGGCGGGAGTGCTGTTGAAGTCAGTATCGAACTCTGCGACAGATTCTGCTAAACGGATGTATGAATCCATAATGAAAGCTAAGAAGGATTTACTGAAGTAACCTAAATCTGATATTTTTAAAAAAGTCCCACAAAATGACAATCACCAGTAAATTTTTATTTGTCTGTATCTTTATTTAATGATTTTCTTTTAATTTCAGTCAAGTGGTTAATTTTTTCTTTTTTTTTTTAAATGTGTTTGCAACCCTAATGTGTGAAAATGGCACTTGATGCAAAAGAAAAAAAAAACACTTGCCACCCAAAATGTGTCGACGTATATACATATATAACTGTGTTTTAACAAGTAAAGTGGGTACTTAATTATGTACCAGTGTTATTATTGATTTACTTGTTAGTTATGTATATATACAAAATTACAACAACGGCTCAAAAGTGATTATGTGAAAACGCAATAGTGCAATAGAAATAGTGTTTCTCGAATCAGTGAAATAGTGACTTGCAAATAACCAATTGTGCTAAGCCAATGAACAGTATTGAACAAGGAAATTATGCCGATTTACTTTAAAGTAAATAAAAGTGAAAAATCCAAAATAAAACTTTAAATTAAAAATCGATGGATTGAACTGTTGCAATACCGTACCACTGTTCACTGTTGTGCGTGTGTGTGTACGACCGTTAGTGTTTGTTGTTGTCACTCGCGGACAAACGGAATTAGCACTGTATTAATTTTTCTTGATTGTAACACTATTTCGTTTTCACAAAAAAAATCACTTGCCTTGTAAGGCGTTGTTTCACCAAAAAATTGATTAACGTGTTATAAAGTGTTATTGGAAAATATAACACGTACCTTAATATTTGTGATTTGTGGTGATGGCAATTGATTGTGTTTGCTGTTGGTGTGTATGCAGCTGGTATATGTGCGCAGCTGGTAAATGTGTGATTGCCTTGTTTGGGTGGTTGATTGTGCGCCTGTGTCTTGTGCGGCTTTTTTAACTTGTGCGGCTTTGTTTTAAATTTTTGATTTTCTCCGGCTTTGCTTTGCTTTTGTGATGATTAAGTGGACTGTATCTTTATCTCGGCGCAGAAGGACCATGTACAAATGTCCAGACGCACGGTTGGATATTTGAAAATAGAAATTAAAAAGTTTATGTTTAGTTTTACAATGTAATGACGATTTATTCAAAGGTATATATGTAGATATACATTAAAGTTGCTTTACCTGTGGTGTGAATCCGTGGTAGACCTGTGTCGCTCTTGAAATCCTGTGATCGAGTGCCAGTATGAAAAAACGTACGGTTGCCGTCAACCGCAGTTTTATTGGAAAGCAATTAATGGAAATGTTAGCAAAAGGAATTATCCGGCGGGAAATACAGAGTAATTCGCAGTTGCATGTGTATGCGTACATACTGCGTGCGATAACCCCTTCGATAACGGGTTGACGAGCAACTCAGCCAACTGGCGTCGTTCAGAGATATGTTTACAGCAGTGAACATAAATAATCCCAAGTTATCTCAGGCCCAAAAATTGTACCACTTGCGACAAAAAACTCGTGTAAAAGCTCCCTCCTTATTAAAAACTATGCTATTAATGATCTGAACTTTGACCTCTTGGTACGAAAATCGTAGAGTTGTCGTTGACAATCAAATAAAAACTCTTTCAAATACAGCCCGCCCACACAGAAAATGGAAAACAACTCAAACAAATTCAAACGAAAATAACTAATTGTCTCCACACTAAAAGCAAGTGGAGGCTCTACTAAAATTTGGGATCCAAAGCTCACATATGTTTGTTCCTCAAAGCTCCTTGACAAACACTCAAGTTGTGGGAGCAATTTCTATACTCAAGAAAGGAGTTACCTCTCTGGTTTGAAAGGGACCAATTTTTCGCAACTCGGTACGAAGTGGTAGAACGCCATACTGGTCGAATAAACCGAAGTCACCTCAACCCACCTTTATTCCTCAGGCATCATCAACAACCCCACAATCGTTCAACTTCCGGAATAAAACCCAATCGTTCCACACTGAACAAAGAAATCCAGTCTCGTGCAAATTATGCAACTCTGATCACTCTATGATGAGTTGCGTGAAGTTAAAGAACTTCCCGTTTAAAATCGGAATAAATTTGTTAAAGACAGTAATTATTGTAAAAATTGTTTTGCGTACTCTCACTTGGAGATGGAATGCGCCCGCAGATTCACTTGCGTATATTTCAAAAGGCGGCATCATTCTCTTCCCCATTTTCCAGCAAAATCCTAAGGGCAAAACAATCAATTAAAAAATCCCACAAAACAGTACATCAACTCTCAAGTGACAATTGAGCAAGAAAGGAAACCCAAGTTGACGGAAGTTGTATGGTAGTCTCACACTTCTCAAGCAGTAGAGAAAGAATCTTACTCCCACAGCAATCACTCCCATTCTCCACACTGGGCAAACAATTCAAATTCGCGCTCTCATAGACAAAGGATCCCAAAAATTTTTTGTGACCCCTCATGTACAAAAGTTACTTGCTCTACCGACAACCAAAACAAATTACGATGCAATTGCAATGGGCGGATGAACAGTCCAGAACGTGAATAAAATTTGTTCAATCACAATCTGAATTGCAACTCACGCCCAGTAGACGAAACTTTTACCTACATTGAGGACGACATTTGCACGTTTATCTCCAAGAATACGTTTCATTAGCTCTAGCAGATCCTAACTGTTTCGCACCCGCCAAAATAGACACGGCGATTGGTAGCAGCGTACTCCGAAAATACTCATTCCAGACCTCAAAAGAAACGTTGGTGGAAGCTCAAACCTCTATCTTTGGTTGGATATTAAATTACCCAATAACTGATCAAGTCTCAACATTTTCCACCAAAGTGGTTGAAACTTCAGCCGGTTCCCTAGGAGATCTGCTCAAAAGATTTTGGGAACAAGAAGGGGTTCCACAGGCTGCCACTCACACATACGACAAAAAGCATTTCCCGGCGCAATCGTACTAGACTCGAAGCTCAGCGGCAATTCTTCAGTATCAGCGAAGCACTCAGAAGAATTCGGAACTCAAAAGCACATACTCGAAAGTCCTGGAGGAATATTTATTTCTACACCACGTGAAACCCACAAATTCCCGCGAAATAATACGATATGGGAAGAATTTCTCATTTTCCTTAGCACACCACACGGTGATAAAACCTGACAATAAAACTACTAAAGTCTGGATAGTTTTCAATGAGTCAAAACTCTCTCACTGTGGCCTTTCATTCAATGGCGCACTTCACACAGATCCCGTTCTCCAAAACGACCTGATGTTAGTCATCCTAAAATGGCGATTACACTAATATGTTTTCAATGCTGACGTTGAAGTAATGTATCGCCATATATACGTCCATAAATTTGACCAGGATTTCCAACGAATCCGATTCCACAGATCTCCCGAAAGTTCGACAGAGGATTTTAAACTGAAACCAGTTGCATTGTACTCCATATTTAACTACAAGAACACTCCACCAGTTGGCCAAAGACAGTCAATAAAAATCCCCTACAAGCTCCACTAAGACCCTTGGGTTGGGTTGGCTATCGCCCATTATGATAACAGCGTGGATGGAAGGAACAAACTGGGATGAAACTGTGAAGCCCTCTTCACTCATCAAATGGAACTGATAAAGTTTTCTGCGCTTGTGTAATTTAGTTTACTTCTTGTTGAGTTTAAATAAAAGCTTTATTATAGCGAATAATGATGATGTTCAGTCGCTCACAACTATCAAACTGATTTTATATTTTTTACATATTCTTAAGCTACCGAAAAGCGAAACATAAAGTTGGACCCCAAAAAACTGTTTCTCTTCCAAGGCTGGAACTCTGCGGCGCAGCGCTTCTCAAGAAGTTAATGAAACAGATCCGATCCCAATGCGATCTGCCCTTTTATGAACTAATCTTGTGGGCTGACTCTCCATAGTGCTAACCTGGCTGGAGAAACCTCCCTACATGTGGAAGAGGAAGTAGCAAACAGAACAGCCCGAACTCTCAAAAATGTGAAGGGGTTTACTCCCAAGACCTTGTGAGCTGCTCACTTTTGTAGAAAGGCCTAGAACGGCTAACAAAGCTCCACGCACTCTGGCCGAACAGCACGCCAAACCACTCATCTCCATCAGACCGAAGGCAAATTGAAACATTTCTCGCAGCCGAAAGCACCGATCTCTTAGACCGCTTCTCGTCCTACTCAAGAGCTCTCAGATTGGTAGCATTCATGTTACGGCTTATAAATCAGGCTAAGAAATGGTTTCTCCCACAACAATTACTCTAACACATGAGGAAATGAACCAGGCGAAAGAACGTCTAATTTTGAATGCTCAACATAAATATTACGAAAAAATTACGGCAACATTAGAAGGGAAAACTCCGATAAGCAAAAGAGACCCATTACTCACCCTTTTGTGGATAAATCAGGTCTGCTCTACGAGAACGGACATCTCACTTATGCCGCTCTTAGCTGTAACAACCGTCACCCAATTATTATTCCAAAACAACTTTCTGATTCTTGAGTGCCCCCACTGATGATCCGCATGGTCCAGCAGGGATATTATATCCCACGCTTTAAGCAGAAGGTTTATCCTTAATATTTCGGTACAAAACGTGCACCATTTGCAAGCAAAGGATGAAGTCACAAATGATTGCCGTATTACCCCCAGCCTGCTCCACTTATTCACTCCCGTTTCAGACAAAAGGTGTAGATTTTGCTGTCCATTCTTGGTGAAAACTTCCACTCTTCGCTGAGCATCTCATGCCAAAGCATACGTATGCGTATTTGTATGCTTCTTCTCAAAGGCTATACACCTCGAACTATGTTCTGATTTAACTACAGAAGCATTCAAAGATGCATTCACGCGATTCGTTGTACGCCGGTGCATACCCCATAAAATCATGTCCGACAACGGAAGAAAATTTGTACTAGCACCGAGAAGCCTCAAAAGGGAATGATCCTTTTTTCTTACAGAAATATCAGCTGATATCGCAAGCAATCACAACTTTGCATATGAAGAGTTCACCACTCTCCTCCTTCGTGCTTATGGGGTTTAATCTCTAGACCACTCTCGCTTATGTCTCAAGATCCGGACGTCTTGCAGGCTCTTATGCCAGGTGATTTTCTATACGGAGTTTTTCTGCCCTCTAATAAATAAATGGCAAAAACTACTACATCGCCAGTTTAGCAAGTGCTGGAAAAATGACTACTTGCGGTAACTTCATAAGCGCTACAAATGGAAAAAACAGCAACCCGATTTAAAGGAAGGTCTAATCAACAAACTCCATCTCGCTCCAGATAAAAATGTTCGCGTAGTAGGCATCCATACCCTAAGAGGATTAGTTACACGCAATATCGCAAAATTATTCTTATTACCCCCTTATCTCGTTCATTATATGTTCCTTTAACATACATATCTCATTTCTATTCATGTTACCCTCTTGCGCTAACAATGTCTTTTGAATGTAACTTTATCTACAGGGGCGGATTTAGCACAGGGCCAGCGGGGCCATGGCCCAGGGCCCCCACCAATTAGGGGCTCCCACCAACACAATATGAAAGTTTTAAATCGGTTCGAATATTTTAAAAAATACTGATATAAGGAAAAAAAATTCATCGACAATAGTGCGAGAACTATTACCATGCTTTTTAAAATAAATTCACTCGAAATTTTTGCAAAATTTTCAACGCTTCACCTTGCGCTTTACATAGAATCGCAATGTCGATCGTTGCATTCAAGTTTTTGGCGCGGAAAGATATTTTAAAATGGCCGAGCAGTTGCTTGCTTATTTAGTGTTCCGAAAGCATACTATTGTCTCTTTCTGTCGTATATTTAGAACGAGAAAAATAAACTTCAAATGTGCTTGAAAAATTGCTATTAGATAATAAGATGCGTTTCAGAACACTCGCTGAATTCGTTCTTAATTTTCACAGCGTTCCTGAGTGTTGACAATAAATTGTTTTTATTACATTGTGTGAAAAACAGTGCCTTTTATTTATGTGTAAGAAGAAAGAATTCAGTTTTTGATACACTAAGAGTGCAAGTGGAATGTTATTTACGGTAAGTACATTCAATATTCATGTATATATATAATATATATACATTTGTCGCTGACCAAAAATCATGTTTATATATTATTTAAATGATATTAAATACATATAAGAACACATTTATCTACAATTACTTTCTCAACTCGAATCAGTCAAAATCTACTGATTCACAGTCAGGTAGAGGTTACTATAATTGAGATCAGTAACCTCTTTCTGACTTAATTAGTAAAATTTTTCTATTCATCAGTTATTTCGACTGATTCATTTAAGAATATATCCTTTAATTCGCAGCATTATACTTTTCACAATAATTTTTTAATCTCCAGTTTTCAGAGAAGCATAATGTCCGGTAGAAACGAAGACAGGCACAAATATCCTCGGAATTATCAGAGTGGAGCATCAAAAAGAAAAGCTGCTGCAGAGAAAGCTCAAAAAATAGATAAGCTGCTTGCGAAAACACCCAAATTAAGCAGCTTTTTTCCAGTTATCGAGCAACCTAAAACTCAAAATCATGATCTGCCGTCAACTTCTAATCCTGTTTTGGAAAATGATATCGGAGTTTGGACAGCGCCGTTCACAGACAAAATAATTGATTACTGGATCCAACAAGGCCCATCCGAGTTACAACACTGTGACGAAAATCTCTTTTCGAAGATGTCAGTAACTCAACCCCGTTACGACGTTGATGAGGGCTCTAGAAAATGTACGAACAATCTATTTTATCGAACGCATCAGAACAAAGAAGTGTTTCATCGCACTTCGTTGTATTTTTCTCCAACCACTGGAAAAATATACTGCTTGTTGTGTAAACTCATGACGAATTCACCCAGTAATTTTTTCGCTGGGGAAAACTTTTGCGATTGGAAGCATGCCTCCGAACGCCTAGCTCAACACGAAACTTCGAAGAGTCACTTCCCTCATTGATTTTTCGACTCGTTCCAAGAAATTATCTTGTATCAATTATGCAATTGATGAACAAGCAAGTTTTGTACTACCATAAATTAAAAAATATTCAAATACCTTACAACTGTTTTGATAATAATTCGAATTACAGGTACAAGAAGAAGCTAGATATTGGAGAGAAGTTCTCAAACGAGTAATAAGTGCAATCAAATTTCTTGCTGAGCGTGGGTTGTCCTTTCGTGGTACTGATGAGATAGTTGGTTCACCTGGTAACGGAAATTTCTTTGGTATCATCGAACTTCTTGCGCAGTATGATCCTTTCCTCGCTGGTCACTTGAAAGAACACGGTAATAAGGGTAGTGGTCATATTAATTATTTGTCGTCCACAATAGTTGAAGAGTTAATTGATCTTATGGCAGAAAAATTACTAGTTGAGATAACGAATCGCATTAAAAAAGCGAAATATTTTTCTGTTTCGGTGGATTCCACACCCAATGTGAGTCATGTTGATCAATTAACTGTGATTTTGCGGTATGTGGAAAGTTTCAATCCAGTTGAACGTTTTTTGACTTTCATCCCTCATTATGGTCACAAAGGCGTAGACATGGCGGAAGCTCTTCTTGGTTTTCTTGAAAAACAAGGGATTGATATACAAAACTGTCGGAATCACCCCTATGATAATGCAGCAAATATGAGTGGAAAGTATAAAGGCATGCAGGCCATAATATCGGTAAAAAACAGTTCTGCAATATTCATCCCTTGTTCTGGTCACTCATTAAATTTGGTAGGACAATCAGCTGCTGGTGCATGTTCTTCTGCAATTCTTTTTTTTCGATTTTGTACAAGAACTTTTTGTATTTTTTCACTGCCTCAACAGCTCGATATAAAATATTAATATGGCACCTTTCGTCTGGGAACACTAAGAAGGTTTTTAATACACTTAAAAACTTAAGCGATTCTCGTTGGTCTTGTCGCGCAGATGCTGTTAAAGCTCTTATTCGTGGCTACAAATCTATTGTTAATACATAGAAACTGCAATTTATACCCAATTTTGGTATGAAATACTCGAAACATTCAATTCTACTTTCCATTATTTACAAAGTTCAACCATGATTCTAAGTACATCTTTGAATTTGCTGAAATCCTTGAGTTCGTTTGTTGAATCTGAAAGGGGCGCATTTGATTCATATGAAACTGCAGGAAAGAGTTGTCTGATGCACAAGAATATGAAAATGAACGCGTTCGAGCTCGTAATGTACGATTGAGTCCCGTCGATTATGGTAAAGCGTCTGCGGTACAATTATCACCTACAGAAAAATTTCGTACAGAATCTTTTCTCCCTGTCATCGATCAACTTATTGTTTCGTTGAAAGAACGAATTTCTGCATACGAAGTCGCTAATGAGCGATTTGGTTTTTTATCTGAGATTAGCACGATGGAACCTTCTCAGTTGGAATTGACAGCCAAGAAACTTGTTGGATTCTATCCTGTAGATTTAGAAGATAATTTAGCTAGTGAATTAGTGCATCTCGCAACTTTTTCGAAGCAATATGAAAAACCAGACAAAGAACCGATAGAAGCATTTTTATATCGTATATTTATTCTGAAGAATGTTCAATTCATATTTTGCAATGCAGAAATAGCTCTACGTATGTACTTGCCCATGATGGTGACGAACTGCAGTGGAGAAAGATCTTTTTCGAAACTGAGGATCATCAAAAACAGATTGCGAACTAGCATGACACAAGATCGTTTAACAAATCTCATGCTTCGCAGTGTCGAAAGTGATGTTCTCCTGGATTTGAGTTTTGATGATGTCATCGATACGTTTGCTAATAAAAAATCTCGTAAAGTACCTCTAGCTTAAGATAACAATTTATAGAAGAACATTCTATAAAAAACATGTGAAATTACAATGAGTTCAATTTTCCGAGTTTAAGAAAAATTAAAAAATTATGAAGGCCCCACCATACGTAGGCCCCAGGGCCTCAAAACTTTAAGTCCGGCCCTGTTTATCTACATACCCTAGGACCTCAACAAATGTCGGCTGTGCTACCTCTCCTTTCGCTACTCTTATGACCAAGATAAAATCGCTAAGAAAAGCTTCAAGAGCTGCTGCAGTGTACGTTGCCGCAGGTCCGACGGCATGTCGAGAACAGGAGCTATAATTCGATAGATCTCGACTAATAATAATAAAAATAACAAAATAAATTACAAATTGATTTGGTTAAAAATTTATGGAAAAATTAATTAAGGTAAAAGGAATTATTGTAAAACGAAATTAATGGAAAATTAATTAATTTAAGTCTTAATACTTACCTAAATACTTACCTTATTTCGAAATTAATACTTGCTGATACTCACCCTGTCTGTATAGTATACTCAGCGCAGTTCCCTATTGTGATATTATACGAAAATGTGTTTTTAACGAGCAATGTGATCCCCTGAAGGGAATTTATTCGTTGTAAGCCACCCTTGCTGAAAGCTATCTGTAAATAAACACGCGGAAAGCAAAATCAAAATTATTAAAGTTTTTTTCTTTCTTCCTTGTTCGCGTGAAAATTTTTATTGTCCGCAGTAACGTGAACAAACCTCATCATCGTTGGTCTCCTTGGCGTGGGGATGAGGCTTAAGTGTTGGCACGGTTGTTCCTTTCGAGGTCTTCCATGCCACCACGAACTAAGAGGGAGGCTCCATATAAGAATCAGTGTAGGATTCGTTCTTGCACTGATTCTTATGTGGAGATTACCGTACCAACATCTCTCTGGTCCGCATACCCTGTATCCCTCCTAGTATCTCCCAGCTCTCCTTCCTCTCTAGCTAATCCCCCCCCCCCCCCCCCCCCCTAATCCAGGGTGTCAAGCGTTACCGTGCCCATTGGTCGGTTTGCAGCCAGGGGTTTAAATTCCGGCTGTATTTTAACGGCGCCTCCCTGACACCGGGCCACCTCAGGGAGTAAGTTTGGCCTTACCGCGGCAAGGGGCGCTGTCGTGGTGTACCACCCATTTCCCCCTCAATATTTCTAGACCGCTGCGCTTGCCTCGTCGAGCAGGTGGTCGTACGACCAAGATGAATAAAGCAACAACAACAACAAAAAACACAAAAAAATTGTCTTCCCCATCTCGGGGTAAGACAAGCATGAAATTTTCTTCTTCCCCATCTCGGGGTAAGAATGCGCAGGCGCAAGCGCCTAACGCGCCGCTTCGCTCCGATAGGAGCTCTTCCGGGCTGGATGTGAGTGTTGCACGCCGGCCCGTGACTTCGGGTGTTATGGCGGGGCCTAGCACCAGCAAAGCTGCGGGGATTGTGCTGGAAACGGCAGATCCCTCCGTGGCACTAGGCACTAGGGGCCCGTCAAACACCGGCGCGGCTGCGAAGCCTAGTCTCGCGAAGGCAACGGTCTCACGGCCTGGCCCGAGTGGACTAAGGCGACAAGTAGCCGCACAAGATAGTATAGAGGGCGTGGCAGCGATGGAAACTACGAGCCACGCCCCTCTGATGTTGGAGTCGGAGCGGTTCAAATTCGCTGACAAGCGTAAGGCCGCGAAGACGTTAAAAAGATACGACGGGGTCCCGTTGGAAACGTTGTCCCAGAGCGCGAAGGAAGCGGTGGAAAGGGCGAAAGCCCTGCTGCCTAACTTCCGGGTCACTGGGGCTTCGGTGGAAAACCGGGTGCCTCCGTCAAAGCGACAAAGATCGGCGGAAGAACAAACTCCGGCCTCTAAAAGAATCCGGCCGCACTCGTGGGTGGGCAGGCCTAGCTTTGCCGAGGTTGCGAAGGACAGGATCCTTATTGGGGTCCTGGACCGAGGCAACGAGCTCGGGTCCATACCAAAGGACCAGTGGAGGTGGGTGAAGGCAGCTCTGGCGAACGTCATCTTTGACGTTCTGCTGGAGAACCCTGGAACCCCCCCTGCCTGTAAGGACGCTGGTTGGTACCAGGGCCACATTAAGGTGGTCGCCTGTGAGGACCTGAGATCGGCGGCGCTGTATAAGGCCGCCGTTGCAAAGGTGGGCCCTGTCTACCCAGGGGCTAAGTTGGAGGTGGTAGACTGGAAGGACATTCCAGTCAGACCCCGGGCGAGGGCATGGGTTCCGGTGACACCATCGGCACCGGAAAGCATCCTAAAGATGCTTCAGGTGATGAACCCGGCCCTCCCAACAAGTGATTGGAGGGTCGTCCGGGTCGAGGACGCGGAAGGCCCTTCGAGACAAGTGGTCTTGTCCCTAAACAAGGAGTCCATCGGACTCCTTGAGAAGAGGCAAGGCCGCGTCTGCTATGGCCTCGATGAGGTCATCATTAAGGTGTACCGCGGGGACGCTCAGCGTGCCTCTGGTGCGGGTGCAGCAATGGACGTGGACATTGAGGCACCCGAACCGGAGCCGGAACCGGAACTCTCCGACGCTGAAGGCAGCGTCTCCTCTCAGACAAACTTTGCACCAACAATGCACAGGATGTTTGCGGAGGAGGAGCTGCTGCTCAGCGACGGAGAGAGCGTGGCTGATGTCACCGTCGTGGCTGGAGGGGAGGCAGCGGTTTTCTCGCATGAGAATTCTGCAGATAAACCTCCATCGATCTAAAGCAGCCTCAGCTGCTCTCCTAGGTCGCCTGAGCAAAGGCGACGTTACGGTGGTACTCATTCAGGAACCCTGGGTTTGTAACTCAAGGGTATGTGGGTTGAGTGCCACCGGCTTTAAGCTTTTCGTGGAGCGCGGTAAAGGTAAAATTAGAGCCTGCATTCTGGCTAAAGCAGATTTAAATATCTTTCTTTTACCTAATTACAGTGATGGCGACGTCACGGCAATTCTTGCGGAGATAGGGGGAATGTCACTGGTGCTGGCATCGGCTTACATGCCGTACGAAGCCGAGTACCCCCCTCCCTCTATGGTGCGGAACTTAGTGTCCAAATTTGAGAGCGGACACATGTTGGTCGGCAGCGACGCAAATGCTCACCATGTCAACTGGGGGAGCACGGACATCAATGATCGAGGTGAGTTACTCTTCAACTACCTTCTAACTACTAACCTACTTATATGCAACAAAGGTAGGGATCCCACCTTCATTACTAGCAATCGTAAAGAAGTTTTAGATATAACTCTATGCAGTGATAGTCTATCTGAATTGATCGAGAGTTGGAGGGTTCTAGATGAACACTCCTTCTCTGATCATCGTTATATTGAAATCGTATTGAACTTTTCTATTACCAGCCCAAAGGTGCGAAAAAACCTAAAAAACACAGATTGGTGCTCTTACAAAATGTTATTTGAGGATAGGCTAAACAGCGAACCTCTTATTGAACCTAATTGTATCGGGGATCTAGAGAACATGGTGGACGTTTTTACGCTGACCTGCTCAAATGCCCTAAATCAGGCTTGCCCTGAACCAAAACAATGGGGCAAACGTAAACCCCATTGGTGGTCACGCGAGTTGGACTCACTACGAAAATCTTGTAGGAAAAACTTCAACAAAGCCAAGAGACTTAGTCTCGAGCTGGTATGGCTAGAGTACAAAAAGTCTCTTCAGACCTATAAAAAAGCTTTAAGGGAGGCAAAGAGATCCTCGTGGAGAAACTTCTGCGGCGGCATCGAGGGTGCTTCCGAGACGGCCAGGCTAAGGATTCTCTCAGGATCCCCTAACCCGATAGGTTTCTTGCAAAAGCAAGACGGTTCCTGGACCTCAACGGGAAAGGAAACCCTTGAATTGTTATTAGATACCCATTTCCCTGGTAGTACAATTGCGGAGGAAGGAACTCCTCCGCTCATCTCCTCCAACCCCGTTAACATACCGGTTTCGGAAGAAAAGGTTAAATGGGCTATCCAAAGCTTTAAACCATACAAATCTGCTGGGCCGGATGGGATAATACCTGCCCAGCTAATTGAGACACTGGAGCTGTCTGCAAAATGGCTCTCTACTATTTTCAGGGCCTGTTTCAAACTAAATCACATACCGTTGGCATGGAGAAATGTCACGGCTGTCTTTATTCCTAAAGCCGGTAAGGCCTCACACACAAATCCAAAGGATCTTAGGCCTATCAGTCTATCATCCTTTGCTCTTAAGGCACTTGAAAGGATTATTAGTAGCTACCTGTCCGATACCATCGACAGTAGACTACTGTCTAATGACCAACATGCCTACCGCAAAGGCAAATCTACTGAGACTGCACTCCATAGCTTGGTCGGCTATATTGAGAAGTCTCTCAGCGTTAAGGAATTCTGTCTTGTAGCCTTCCTGGACATTGAAGGCGCCTTTAATAACGTATTTCCAGAAGCTATAACTGGCGCCGTTAGGGATCTAGGGGTTGAACACTCACTGGTTGACTTTATCGGCCAGCTACTCTGTTGCAGAGTAGTAAGGGCTAAGCTGGGTGCGAGCGAATTGTCACGGCACGTGTCGAGGGGGACGCCACAAGGTGGCGTCCTATCCCCACTCCTATGGAACCTCACCGTAAACACGCTACTGCGAGATACGGCATGGGGTGGCGCAAAAGTCGTCGCGTACGCCGATGACGTCGCGATTGCAATCAGGGGGAAGTTTCCGCAGACATTATGCGAGCTGATGCAACGAGCGCTTCGGGAGGTATCCAAGTGGTCCACCCATTGCGGGCTCAGGGTCAGCTCAAGTAAAGTGGAACTTGTACTTTTCACGAGAAAGTATAAAGTGCCTTCTGTGACTCCACCGGTACTAAACGGTACCCGGTTAAGTCTTTCTACAAGTGCCAAATTTCTAGGCGTTATTTTAGATAGGAAGTTGAGCTGGAAGGAGAACCTAGTTCAACGTCATGAGAAGGCTTCTGTAGCCCTCTACACATGTAAGAGAGCCATAGGCAAGAAATGGGGGCTAAATCCCCGGATCTGTCGATGGATTTTCACAGCGGTCGTCAGACCAATACTCCTGTATGGGGTAATCGTGTGGTGGCCTGCATTAGAAAAAGAGGGTAACCTTAGACTACTCACCAAGGTGCAAAGATCTAGTATGATCTGCATAAGTGGGGCGCTCAGAACTACTCCAAATGAGGCCTTGAACGTCATTTTAGACCTTATTCCTTTAGATTTGGTTGGACAACAAATGGCAGCGATGACTGCTTTGCGACTAAGAGAGACATCCCAGTGGCACCCTGAAAGCCAAGGGCACTCTTGTATTTTGAATAAGTTCCGCTCTATTCCGAGCAGCACGGATCGGTGCGCCTTGACATCGGTCTCTGAAAGTAATTTTACTACACGTATTCCAAGCAGGGAGGAGTGGAAACTTGAGTTTCATACTCCACCTGATAGCATTGTCATCTATACAGATGGCTCGAAACTCGATAATAAGGTAGGAGGAGGCGTTTTCTCACGAAACCCTCTCCTGCAAATTTCCTTTAGGTTACCAGATCACTGCAGCGTCTTCCAGGCTGAGGTCTCAGCTATCAGGGAGGCGGTAGAGAAGATTGGGACCGGGATTACAGGAAGAGACATCTTCATTCTTAGTGACAGCCAGGCTGCAATCAGAGCTCTGAGCTCTTTCACTTTTAACTCTAACATCGCGCTGGACTGCCGCCTATCTCTGCAGGAGATGGCCAAGCAGAACAGACTGTACCTCATTTGGGTCCCTGGTCACCGGGACATAGAGGGAAACTGCATGGCAGACGAACTTGCAAGACAAGGTACGACCAAGCAGATTCTTCAAGATAAAGAACGCATTGGTATGCCGTTTGCCACTTGCAAACTGCTACTCAGAGATTGTACATATAAGCAAGCTGACAATAGATGGAGGCAAAATACGACCTGTCGAACCTCAAGGCAGATGTGGCCTAAATGGGACCGGAAACGGTCGCGCAGCGTTCTCTCTCTAAGTAGGGAAAACATTTCCAACGTCATCGGGGCTCTAACAGGGCACTGTCTGATAGGGAAACATGCTGAAAGGTTGGGAGTACCCTTCCGAAGATGCTGTAGGAGCTGCAAGAACGACGAGGAGGAGGAATCGATCTTGCATTTACTGTGTAAGTGTCCTGCACTGTGTAGAAGCAGAATGCGATATCTGGGATCACCGTTTTTTGATGACCTTAGTGAGGTTTCAATTGCCGAGGTAAATTGTCTGTTGAAGTTCATCAGCGAGGCAAAATGGTTTGGTGAGGGGTAATTTTTCCTTTTGGATGGTACAAATTTTTCCTTGTGGTAACACAATGGGCCTCCTAATATTGGCCTAAGTGAGCCGCTGTAGGCGGCTGCCACTCCAACCTACCTACCTAACGTGAACAAAATGAATAAAAAGGGAACACGGTTATAATTTTTAGAAACAAATTCATGTTCATGTAAATACAAATTGCATTGCATGTATGTACATATATAAATCAAGCTACACGAAAAAAACAGCGCATATTTAAATATCAAGCGGACAACACAGGCTTGTGCGTTCATTTCTGCCCAACGAAAAATGCATTAATATACCTTTCATTAAGGTAGAGTATTAAAGTATTAAAACTTTGCTCCGATGATTGTAAGTATAAGAAGAAAACGAGATAGATCTATATTTAAGTGTTCCAAAATGATCAGTACCGTGAGCTGATTCGATTTAGCCGTGCTCGTCTGTCTGCCTGTCTGTTTGAACGCAAACTAGTTCCGGATTTATAGGCGGAACAGTCAACAGTAGACAATATATAACAGTTACACAAATGATTGTTCAGATATAAGGTTTTCCATTATAATTCCTGCAGCAAAGCAGGTCATGCAACCCTTGAAATTTTGTACTCCTGTCACCTATTATGAGCGGAACATGTGTAATGAAAACTTGTATCTCCCATACGACTGATTTTTCAGATATGGGGGCTTGTCTTGTAACTCTGGCGCTAAAGCAGCTAAGAACACTTAATTTGGCGCTTCTGGCACTTGTTATTAATATAATAGTGTCCACTGAAAATTATTAAGATCGGGTCCGTATAACTTATAGCTCTTATACGACTGACTGTTCAGATATGCGGTTTTACTCTAAATCTCCTATATTTATACAGTGTAAGCTGGTTACTTATAATCATACAAGGTCTGCTGAGATAAGAGGCAACTTGGGGTAGATTCATTGCTATCGAATTTGTCTACTTCAAAACAACATACTAATCAATCACTAGTTATTGATGAAATTTTCTGTATTTTTTAGTTCTTGCGCTTAATACATATGTACATATGTATATGCACATCTTTATAAGTTTTTTTCTTTTTACCATTAATAAAATTAAAAATCCAAAATTTAACGTCCTTTCGCTTTTTTACAAAAACCATATGTTTTTACTAATTCCATGCGGACATTTTGTCCGGTTCGTAACTCCGTGCGAGAGTGTTCCTATTTCCGTTGGAAAATATAAAAGGGCATTTTTATTGTAAACATTTTACACTTACCAAAACAAGGTAATTGGATACTAAGTATTTAAAACATTTGCACAGATTTATTTGAAATATAAAAACAAAATTTATAGTAAAAGCATCAAAAAATCCATTCGTCTCTGGTGTGTACGGAGATTGGAGCAATATAAATAGTAACGTCGCAAATTGCGTTTATTTACGTATACGAAAAATAATTCAAAATACATACTATATACTTGTACGTTAAGAATCAGAAGCAGTCGTCATTTAGCTAAACGTGTGGCATGGAAATAGGCTATGAGAATATATGTAAAATTTGTTATTTAATGGAACTTTTAAGTCAAGGCGAATTTATATAAGGTGTTGTTACTATTGCAGCCGATTTGACTTTTTTATTCAACTTACATCAAGAATGATAGAATACAAGATTGCGCCTTCCCGCAATGAAATGACAGATTTCGCCTTTAGTAAACAAGAATACGGGAGAGAGAAAATTGAACAACTTCCAATATTTCATTGAAAAACGTGTTCTAATTGTTCTAAAGTGTAAAAGTATGAATTTATAGGCAGACATTTAATAAATAAATTCGCAAAATACTAAAAAAAGTGTCTCTATTTCTTAATTTGTGAAAAAAGCTTTGTCTAGTTGAAGTTGAGAATTGTCAAACCCGGCAAAACCAAAGTAGCGGTACTTCTAAAGGCGTCACCTTCAGTATTCAGTACACCGTGAACTTACATGAATTTTGTTTTTGCTTTTGCGTATGAGCTTTCAAAAGCCGCAAAAGAAAAAACAAAATGAATGTGAATTTTGACAACTCTTAGGCAAAAGTTAAAACCAAATACATGGAAATTTTGTAGTTTACTTGTAACCCCGCCTTAAGTCTTAAGTCTTTATAAATTTGGGTATATGAACCAAAAACCAACTAAATAGAAAGATCTAAATATTTCGTGTTTGGCACGCAAATACATAGGTACATCTTTAAAAAATATTGCATTTTTTTCCGTAGTATTTTTAATTTAAGAGTTTGAATGACTTTTCTGCTATAATACACTGGTTTTAATTCATAAATTTACACAAAAAATGCTTCCAATTCAATGCCGGTACATACATACTTATATTTTATGTAAGTATATACATATATTCACCACTCTCCAAGGACATGGGTTGTACCCAATCAGCATTTTGAAGATAGCTGATATCTGACTGCACAGTGTGGTTAAAATGATGATGATGGAGGCTACTAAGTACGAAATTTGGAAACGTGGAAAATTCGAATCAATTTAATAACTTCTTTACCTACATATAAAAATGTGAACATATTCTTATTTTTACGGAATAACGTCCCAGCACGGAAATGGGCACACTTACTGTACCTTGTTTTATTTTATATGCGAAAAGTAAATAGTATTTTAAAGTTGAATATTTTTACGCTAACAATGCTTTTTTACACTAATTGAGACAGCACTTCTTTACTTGTTTTCTACTTATATACCACGGTGTACTGAATACTGAAGGTGACGCCTTTAGAAGTACCGCTACTTTGGTTTTGCCGGGTTTGACAATTCTCAACTTCAACTAGACAAAGCTTTTTTCACAAATTAAGAAAAAGAGACACTTTTTTTAGTATTTTGCGAATTTATTTATTAAATGTCTGCCTATAAATTCATACTTTTACACTTTAGAACAATTAGAACACGTTTTTCAATGAAATATTGGAAGTTGTTCAATTTTCTCTCTCCCGTATTCTTGTTTACTAAAGGCGAGATCTGTCATTTCACCGCGGGAAGGCGCAATCTTGTATTCTATCATTCTTGCTAATATACCTAGCTATTTTTCAGAACTCCAAAATTAAATTTAATCCGTATACACTTAGAAAAATTGAAAAATCAACTTAATCTGAGTTCGCATTTAAATGCAAGCAGATAGGCACCCCCAATAAACACCAAAAGCACCTCAATTTTTGCAAATATCGAAAGTGACATCAAAGCCGCAGACGCTACATTCTTAATGCAAGATAATTTAGAATCAGTTATGGAATAAAGAGAGTATTCGTTTAAACGTATAATGTTACCCATCGCATAAATTTATGCAAATACGCAGTATGTTACATGAACGCACTTCAAATTTCTTGTGCAAATGCCTCTTATTAAACAGCTGTTTGGGTGTCAAAATATAAAAATGCCGAAAGTTAGCGAAAAAGCAAAATTTATTCAAGTTTGGGGAAAAGCACTAGTAATTGATTTGTTAATGTTGGAGGTATTTGAAAAACATGACGGTAAAGGTTTTGCGTCAATTCTAAATTTTTTAAAGCCACATATATATGTACATAAATATGTAAATGATTTCAGAAATCCAACGAAAAAAGGAAGATGAAATTATGGAAGACTTTAGCTTTGCATTGGCAGCTGCTGCATATTTTAGATATGGATCTACAGTGGTTCATCATTCTGTCCCAAAATAACCAAACCTTTTAATAGATGTGTTACTGCTGCAGAGAAAGCTCAAAAAATAGATAAGCTGCTTGCGAAAACACCCAAATTAAGCAGCTTTTTTCCAGTTATCGAGCAACCTAAAACTCAAAATCATGATCTGCCGTCAACTTCTAATCCTGTTTTGGAAAATGATATCGGAGTTTGGACAGCGCCGTTCACAGACAAAATAATTGATTACTGGATCCAACAAGGCCCATCCGAGTTACAACACTGTGACGAAAATCTCTTTTCGAAGATGTCAGTAACTCAACCCCGTTACGACGTTGATGAGGGCTCTAGAAAATGTACGAACAATCTATTTTATCGAACGCATCAGAACAAAGAAGTGTTTCATCGCACTTCGTTGTATTTTTCTCCAACCACTGGAAAAATATACTGCTTGTTGTGTAAACTCATGACGAATTCACCCAGTAATTTTTTCGCTGGGGAAAACTTTTGCGATTGGAAGCATGCCTCCGAACGCCTAGCTCAACACGAAACTTCGAAGAGTCACTTCCCTCATTGATTTTTCGACTCGTTCCAAGAAATTATCTTGTATCAATTATGCAATTGATGAACAAGCAAGTTTTGTACTACCATGAATTAAAAAATATTCAAATACCTTACAACTGTTTTGATAATAATTCGAATTACAGGTACAAGAAGAAGCTAGATATTGGAGAGAAGTTCTCGAACGAGTAATAAGTGCAATCAAATTTCTTGCTGAGCGTGGGTTGTCCTTTCGTGGTACTGATGAGATAGTTGGTTCACCTGGTAACGGAAATTTCTTTGGTATCATCGAACTTCTTGCGCAGTATGATCCTTTCCTCGCTGGTCACTTGAAAGAACACGGTAATAAGGGTAGTGGTCATATTAATTATTTGTCGTCCACAATAGTTGAAGAGTTAATTGATCTTATGGCAGAAAAATTACTAGTTGAGATAACGAATCGCATTAAAAAAGCGAAATATTTTTCTGTTTCGGTGGATTCCACACCCAATGTGAGTCATGTTGATCAATTAACTGTGATTTTGCGGTATGTGGAAAGTTTCAATCCAGTTGAACGTTTTTTGACTTTCATCCCTCATTATGGTCACAAAGACGTAGACATGGCGGAAGCTCTTCTTGGTTTTCTTGAAAAACAAGGGATTGATATACAAAACTGTCGGAATCACCCCTATGATAATGCAGCAAATATGAGTGGAAAGTATAAAGGCATGCAGGCCATAATATCGGTAAAAAACAGTTCTGCAATATTCATCCCTTGTTCTGGTCACTCATTAAATTTGGTAGGACAATCAGCTGCTGGTGCATGTTCTTCTGCAATTCTTTTTTTTCGATTTTGTACAAGAACTTTTTGTATTTTTTCACTGCCTCAACAGCTCGATATAAAATATTAATATGGCACCTTTCGTCTGGGAACACTAAGAAGGTTTTTAATACACTTAAAAACTTAAGCGATTCTCGTTGGTCTTGTCGCGCAGATGCTGTTAAAGCTCTTATTCGTGGCTACAAATCTATTGTTAATACATAGAAACTGCAATTTATACCCAATTTTGGTATGAAATACTCGAAACATTCAATTCTACTTTTTCATTATTTACAAAGTTCAACCATGATTCTAAGTACATCTTTGAATTTGCTGAAATCCTTGAGTTCGTTTGTTGAATCTGAAAGGGGCGCATTTGATTCATATGAAACTGCAGGAAAGAGTTGTCTGATGCACAATAATATGAAAATGAACGCGTTCGAGCTCGTAATGTACGATTGAGTCCCGTCGATTATGGTAAAGCGTCTGCGGTACAATTATCACCTACAGAAAAATTTCGTACAGAATCTTTTCTCCCTGTCATCGATCAACTTATTGTTTCGTTGAAAGAACGAATTTCTGCATACGAAGTCGCTAATGAGCGATTTGGTTTTTTATCTGAGATTAGCACGATGGAACCTTCTCAGTTGGAATTGACAGCCAAGAAACTGGTTGGATTCTATCCTCTAGATTTAGAAGATAATTTAGCTAGTGAATTAGTGCATCTCGCAACTTTTTCGAAGCAATATGAAAAACCAGACAAAGAACCGATAGAAGCATTTTTATATCGTATATTTATTCTGAAGAATGTTCAATTCATATTTTGCAATGCAGAAATAGCTCTACGTATGTACTTGTCCATGATGGTGACGAACTGCAGTGGAGAAAGATCTTTTTCGAAATTGAGGATCATCAAAAACAGATTGCGAACTAGCATGACACAAGATGGTTTAACGAATCTCATGCTTCGCAGTGTCGAAAGTGATGTTCTCCTGGATTTGAGTTTTGATGATGTCATCGATACGTTTGCTAATAAAAAATCTGGTAAAGTACCTCTAGCTTAAGATAACAATTTATAGAAGAACATTCTATAAAAAACATGTGAAATTACAATGAGTTCAATTTTCCGAGTTTAAGAAAAATTAAAAAATTATGGAGGCCCCACCATACGTAGGCCCCAGGGCCTCAAAACTTTAAGTCCGGCCCTGTTTATCTACATACCCTAGGACCTCAACAAATGTCGGCTGTGCTACCTCTCCTTTCGCTACTCTTATGACCAAGATAAAATCGCTAAGAAAAGCTTCAAGAGCTGCTGCAGTGTACGTTGCCGCAGGTCCGACGGCATGTCGAGAACAGGAGCTATAATTCGATAGATCTCGACTAATAATAATAAAAATAACAAAATAAATTACAAATTGATTTGGTTAAAAATTTATGGAAAAATTAATTAAGGTAAAAGGAATTATTGTAAAACGAAATTAATGGAAAATTAATTAATTTAAGTCTTAATACTTACCTAAATACTTACCTTATTTCGAAATTAATACTTGCTGATACTCACCCTGTCTGTATAGTATACTCAGCGCAGTTCCCTATTGTGATATTATACGAAAATGTGTTTTTAACGAGCAATGTGATCCCCTGAAGGGAATTTATTCGTTGTAAGCCACCCTTGCTGAAAGCTATCTGTAAATAAAACACGCGGAAAGCAAAATCAAAATTATTAAAGTTTTTTCTTTCTTCCTTGTTCGCGTGAAAATTTTTATTGTCCGCAGTAACGTGAACAAAATGAATAAAAAGGGAACACGGTTATAATTTTTAGAAACAAATTCATGTTCATGTAAATACAAATTGCATTGCATGTATGTACATATATAAATCAAGCTACACGAAAAAAACAGCGCATATTTAAATATCAAGCGGACAACACAGGCTTGTGCGTTCATTTCTGCCCAACGAAAAATGCATTAATATACCTTTCATTAAGGTAGAGTATTAAAGTATTAAAACTTTGCTCCGATGATTGTAAGTATAAGAAGAAAACGAGATAGATCTATATTTAAGTGTTCCAAAATGATCAGTACCGTGAGCTGATTCGATTTAGCCGTGCTCGTCTGTCTGCCTGTCTGTTTGAACGCAAACTAGTTCCGGATTTATAGGCGGAACAGTCAACAGTAGACAATATATAACAGTTACACAAATGATTGTTCAGATATAAGGTTTTCCATTATAATTCCTGCAGCAAAGCAGGTCATGCAACCCTTGAAATTTTGTACTCCTGTCACCTATTATGAGCGGAACATGTGTAATGAAAACTTGTATCTCCCATACGACTGATTTTTCAGATATGGGGGCTTGTCTTGTAACTCTGGCGCTAAAGCAGCTAAGAACACTTAATTTGGCGCTTCTGGCACTTGTTATTAATATAATAGTGTCCACTGAAAATTATTAAGATCGGGTCCGTATAACTTATAGCTCTTATACGACTGACTGTTCAGATATGCGGTTTTACTCTAAATCTCCTATATTTATACAGTGTAAGCTGGTTACTTATAATCATACAAGGTCTGCTGAGATAAGAGGCAACTTGGGGTAGATTCATTGCTATCGAATTTGTCTACTTCAAAACAACATACTAATCAATCACTAGTTATTGATGAAATTTTCTGTATTTTTTAGTTCTTGCGCTTAATACATATGTACATATGTATATGCACATCTTTATAAGTTTTTTTCTTTTTACCATTAATAAAATTAAAAATCCAAAATTTAACGTCCTTTCGCTTTTTTACAAAAACCATATGTTTTTACTAATTCCATGCGGACATTTTGTCCGGTTCGTAACTCCGTGCGAGAGTGTTCCTATTTCCGTTGGAAAATATAAAAGGGCATTTTTATTGTAAACATTTTACACTTACCAAAACAAGGTAATTGGATACTAAGTATTTAAAACATTTGCACAGATTTATTTGAAATATAAAAACAAAATTTATAGTAAAAGCATCAAAAAATCCATTCGTCTCTGGTGTGTACGGAGATTGGAGCAATATAAATAGTAACGTCGCAAATTGCGTTTATTTACGTATACGAAAAATAATTCAAAATACATACTATATACTTGTACGTTAAGAATCAGAAGCAGTCGTCATTTAGCTAAACGTGTGGCATGGAAATAGGCTATGAGAATATATGTAAAATTTGTTATTTAATGGAACTTTTAAGTCAAGGCGAATTTATATAAGGTGTTGTTACTATTGCAGCCGATTTGACTTTTTTATTCAACTTACATCAAGAATGATAGAATACAAGATTGCGCCTTCCCGCAATGAAATGACAGATTTCGCCTTTAGTAAACAAGAATACGGGAGAGAGAAAATTGAACAACTTCCAATATTTCATTGAAAAACGTGTTCTAATTGTTCTAAAGTGTAAAAGTATGAATTTATAGGCAGACATTTAATAAATAAATTCGCAAAATACTAAAAAAAGTGTCTCTATTTCTTAATTTGTGAAAAAAGCTTTGTCTAGTTGAAGTTGAGAATTGTCAAACCCGGCAAAACCAAAGTAGCGGTACTTCTAAAGGCGTCACCTTCAGTATTCAGTACACCGTGAACTTACATGAATTTTGTTTTTGCTTTTGCGTATGAGCTTTCAAAAGCCGCAAAAGAAAAAACAAAATGAATGTGAATTTTGACAACTCTTAGGCAAAAGTTAAAACCAAATACATGGAAATTTTGTAGTTTACTTGTAACCCCGCCTTAAGTCTTAAGTCTTTATAAATTTGGGTATATGAACCAAAAACCAACTAAATAGAAAGATCTAAATATTTCGTGTTTGGCACGCAAATACATAGGTACATCTTTAAAAAATATTGCATTTTTTTCCGTAGTATTTTTAATTTAAGAGTTTGAATGACTTTTCTGCTATAATACACTGGTTTTAATTCATAAATTTACACAAAAAATGCTTCCAATTCAATGCCGGTACATACATACTTATATTTTATGTAAGTATATACATATATTCACCACTCTCCAAGGACATGGGTTGTACCCAATCAGCATTTTGAAGATAGCTGATATCTGACTGCACAGTGTGGTTAAAATGATGATGATGGAGGCTACTAAGTACGAAATTTGGAAACGTGGAAAATTCGAATCAATTTAATAACTTCTTTACCTACATATAAAAATGTGAACATATTCTTATTTTTACGGAATAACGTCCCAGCACGGAAATGGGCACACTTACTGTACCTTGTTTTATTTTATATGCGAAAAGTAAATAGTATTTTAAAGTTGAATATTTTTACGCTAACAATGCTTTTTTACACTAATTGAGACAGCACTTCTTTACTTGTTTTCTACTTATATACCACGGTGTACTGAATACTGAAGGTGACGCCTTTAGAAGTACCGCTACTTTGGTTTTGCCGGGTTTGACAATTCTCAACTTCAACTAGACAAAGCTTTTTTCACAAATTAAGAAAAAGAGACACTTTTTTTAGTATTTTGCGAATTTATTTATTAAATGTCTGCCTATAAATTCATACTTTTACACTTTAGAACAATTAGAACACGTTTTTCAATGAAATATTGGAAGTTGTTCAATTTTCTCTCTCCCGTATTCTTGTTTACTAAAGGCGAGATCTGTCATTTCACCGCGGGAAGGCGCAATCTTGTATTCTATCATTCTTGCTAATATACCTAGCTATTTTTCAGAACTCCAAAATTAAATTTAATCCGTATACACTTAGAAAAATTGAAAAATCAACTTAATCTGAGTTCGCATTTAAATGCAAGCAGATAGGCACCCCCAATAAACACCAAAAGCACCTCAATTTTTGCAAATATCGAAAGTGACATCAAAGCCGCAGACGCTACATTCTTAATGCAAGATAATTTAGAATCAGTTATGGAATAAAGAGAGTATTCGTTTAAACGTATAATGTTACCCATCGCATAAATTTATGCAAATACGCAGTATGTTACATGAACGCACTTCAAATTTCTTGTGCAAATGCCTCTTATTAAACAGCTGTTTGGGTGTCAAAATATAAAAATGCCGAAAGTTAGCGAAAAAGCAAAATTTATTCAAGTTTGGGGAAAAGCACTAGTAATTGATTTGTTAATGTTGGAGGTATTTGAAAAACATGACGGTAAATGTTTTGCGTCAATTCTAAATTTTTTAAAGCCACATATATATGTACATAAATATGTAAATGATTTCAGAAATCCAACGAAAAAAGGAAGATGAAATTATGGAAGACTTTAGCTTTGCATTGGCAGCTGCTGCATATTTTAGATATGGATCTACAGTGGTTCATCATTCTGTCCCAAAATAACCAAACCTTTTAATAGATGTGTTACCGCATTTGGATGAAAACAGGTTTCGAGAAATTGTGCGAGTCAGCAAAACCACATTTGATTTTATCATTGATCTGATAAAAGATGACGAAGTGTTCAATGGTCCACGTTCATGTAAACAGTTCCCTATCCAAATTTAATTGGCTGTAGTAATGTACCGACTGGGTTCATGTGGAGAAGGAGCAACGATTGCTAAAATTGCTAGTTTGTTTGGTATTAGCGATGGTGGAGTAATACAGGTGAGCTATTTCTGTATCGGTTAAAATTTGTGTTTCAGCTGTATTTTAAATTTCTCAATAGGTCATGACCAACAGAGTATTTGATGTAATTGTTAAAAGGAAAACTCAGTTCCTGTTTTGGCCGGACCTTGTAGAGCGTAGAGCTTTAGTTGTTCAAACACTCAGTGAGCTACCACATTGTGTTGGCTACGTAGATGGAACGGAGATAAAATTGGCGGAAAAACCCATTGAAGATTGTGAAGCATATTTTTCTCGCAAGCATATATGTATATTCACTTAAGGTTCAATGTGAGTTTGACCACAAACTAGTAATTCGTCATATGGTATTGGGGTATCTCGGTAGTGTTCAGGACGCAAGAATATACAACAATTGCGAGCTGTCCACAAACGCCACTGAAATGCTAACAGGATCAGAGTGGTTAGCTGCAGACAGTGCATACATATAAATTAACTTCGAGCCTTATTACTCCTTTTAGAATAAACGCAACGGAAGGCACCTTGAATCAACGAATTCTGTTCAACATAATTTTCAGCCAGTACCGAATAAAAATTGAGCATTGCTTTAATTTATTGAAAGAACGTTTTAATAGCTTGAAAGAACTCAAAATTCAAATAAAGAGGGACAATTCGGTAAAGTTTGCATGCCGGTGGATATTAGTTTGTGCGATATTGCACAATATTATATTAAATGAAAACGACGGTAGTTTTGATGTTGACGAAGAAAGCATTAGTGAAAACAGTTAAGCCGACGAACCTTGGGATCAAAACTTACCAACAGTTGAAGGTCATCTAAGCGCCTCATTTCTCATAAAACCTTTGGGAGGTCGGTTTCTGGAAGATATGCATAAATTCATGTTAAAACAAACACATGTACCTAAACATTTTCCATTTTCTAAGACCCTTACCTCAAGAGATTTTGGATTTTCTTTAACTGCGTCGGATACTGCTTGCAACAGCTACAGGGCCTGCGACTCTGTCCAGCGATGGGACGGTTTCAGCCGTAGGCGCTTTTGCTTTAACTTTTTATCCTGAAATATAAAACAATTGCAGCAATTAAATCAAATTTATGTTCCAAGTTCCATTCTTGCCTTTTCCATTTTAATTTTCACAATAATATTCATCAGCTGGTCGTTTGGAAGGGTTGCTTTTGCAATATCGTAAATTTACAAGCGTTCTTTACACACTGACATTGGTGCGTAATGTATTTAAATGAATTTCCATATAAGTTGCTGCCTGATTTTTACGCGTTCGTAAATGTACACCGTTTAAGAGGTTTACGGGGCTTTTACACGTTTAAACGAATACCCTTAAACACTCAAAGTCTTGACAATTTTTTGACACGTCTTCAAACGGCTGTGGTTACGCCAGATATAAAAATTGCTAAGGCTAATACGACGAAACAAAGCCTATGATACCGATCAACTAAATTTACACTGTGCTACTGTGAAAATACACTTTACAAGTGACCTAGTAGACGTCGGAGATCTGACCCTCAAACACCTTGATATTCTCAACTTATTCATAAAAACCCAATTTGTCATGACCCCGTCTACAAAACAAACTTTCTTTCTTTTAATTTTTTAGCTGATTTAGGTTTTGATATATTTTTCTAAATGTTGGCACTTTCTAGATAAATAATGACTTTTGTGAAAATAGATTGCTTCTGTGGAAAAAATTTGCAATCTATCTGAAATTTACACAATTTGTTTTTGTATTTTCAACTTTGGTAGCTCTTTTTTTTTAAATTTTACAAGAAAGCATTTACATTTTCTGTCAATAACGTTTTATTCTCAGTGAGAAAAAGAAAACATTCTTAAAATTCAGTTAAGAAGTTTGAATGTTATGTTTAATCAAAAGTTACTTCGTGTCATATTATTGTGAGACATCGTACATACTCGTAATTTCAATTATTATTACGCTTTCATTTATTGAGTTAATTAAGAGCAAATAATGTGTAATAAACGCAATCAGTTTTGCTTTGTCTGCGGTTTATTCGTGGGTAAGCGAAATCGTTTTGAATTAATAAGTAATAAGTCTATTGTTAATACGTTAAACAGGCGTTTTAATCGAACTCAGGAAACTGTGGTAAGCAGTTATTACCCTTTTCAAGCCCGATGGTTTGACTTCGCTTTCTTTTCTAAATTCCGAGGACTTTTACTTCTGTCAAACGGTAGCGGTTGACCATCATTAGAAAACCCTGGATCGTATACTTATGTATATGGTTAGATAAACGAGGGGAAGTTTTTCAAAAAGTTAAGCCATGTAGAGAAAAAATCATGGAAAAGTTTTATCTGTTATGCAAAAATTTGATAAATAAGCGAAATTTTGATTACATTACTAAAGTGGATTAATTTTTTTAAGCATATATAGTAATGGGGTGCAAAATGTGGAAAGTCGCTTTCAGGGGGAAAACGGATCAAAATGCTAGCAAATTAATGCTGGTCTCGCTTCCGTGAAAAACCTGACAATTTATTTAAAAATGGCTTTAGTATTTCATGTAATCGTTTATAAGTCTGAACATAGGTATGTATATCTATCCTTCAGTTTTTTCCAAAGTTTTCAATGAAAGCCAGAATTTTCATTCCAGTTACAATTATTTTTAATTTCCCCTCTTTGAAATAATATTCACAACTGCATAACCCTACAGTTAATTATGAACAATTATACCTTATTTTCCACAGAATAGAAAAATTGTATACAAAGGAGCTGCCAAAGTTGAAAATTACAACAACAACAAAATCCAGTAAATTTCAGATAGATTGTAAATTTTTTCCACAGATTCGCACTATTTTCGAAAGTCATTATTGGTCTAAAATGTGCAAACATTTTTCTTTTGAAATATATATCAAAACCTAAAATAGCTGCAAAATTAAAAGTCAGTAAGTTTGTTTTGTAGACGAGGTCATTCCAAATTGGTTTTTTATGAGTAAGTTGATAATTTGGGGGTGTTTGGAAAATGTTAAACACATTTTTGGGAACCCCTCGACCTCTACGTCACTTGGAAATCTCGTGCATGTTTTTTCACTTTCCTGCACTGTGTTATTGAAGCCTATTATTACCCCAAATTCAAACAACAGAAGCAAGTGCATATCATGTTTACAGCCTTATACATAAATAATCCAAAGTTATCTCAAGCGCAAAAACTGTATCATCTCAGATAGTATATATAAGGTCAAGCAGGCGATATAGTAATGAATACGAAAAGGAAAGAATCAAGTAGCAATTCTTAAGAACTTATCAAAAATACAAAGAGAAAGAAAAGGAGAATTTTCCGGTTCTTTATACACAAAATATTCCCACCGGTACCTGGGACCGGTATCTGGGACCGGTAGAGTGGGCCAAAGTTCGTGATTATTTACTTGTCACGACTTTTCACGGGCGAACGTAAGTGATTCCAATAAAAAATCGCTTCAATGGCGTGACCGTGCGTGACTGTTATTTGTACGTGGTGTGAACTTGATTTTTGTGTTAATCACGAGACTTACATCTATAAATATTTTTGTACATACTAATCCAACTGCACTTTTTGTAGCCATTTATTTATTAGTAGTTGAGTAATCAATAAAAATTTTATTAAAAAAATTACTTGCTATTTGATCATCTTTCAATAATTGCTCAGAGACTTTAAGTTCGTAACTTAACCCAACAATACATGAATACGTTTTGTGGTACCAAAATTTACAAAGACACTGAGAACCGAATATGTCTGGTTCAGAAGTTATATCGAATTCAAAGGCAACTACAGTTGCTGATTTAAGTAAAGTAAAAAGACATAACAGATAATTTTCAGAATCCTGCAAACAAGCCATTAACTGGGAAAGCTTGATTTGAAATTAAATACTAAATGCGTGTTGAGTACAAGGCTATAGTAAAATTGCAAAGGCACTAACCGAATATGTCTGATTCAGAAGTCATATCTGATTCAAATGCAACTACAGTTGCAGCTTTAAATAAAAGGTTTCAGCCAACTTCAACACATTTTGCTGCTTTGTTTTTTAACCCACCACATAAAAGATTAAAAGTTTTTACTCTATAAGGCACAAGCATGTCAAAGCAAGGCAGACCACCGAGTTATCCCCCATTTTGTCAGATGAATTCCTTCCTCTTGGATTTCCGTGGCCTCGTAATGCCCTGTTTGCCGTTCTCTCAAGTCCTTCTTTATGTGGAATAGGACAAGTTTTTGGAACTCGGTTTTCTCGAATTATACCAAAAGCCTGATAGCCCCTTTTTTCATGTAAATCAGCAATGATATTTCAGTAACAAGATTTTCAAAGTAAAATGAGAACGGAAGTTCCTGCACTTTTTCCGAACCGAAAACTCGTCAATCACACACAAAAGTGGAGCTGCGCAAAGGATTCATCCTCAGTATACATACATCATCATCATCATTGATCATGTATCCACTAGGAGTGCAAAGGGACCGAGCCTTGTTTTCAAAACGTATTGGTTTTCTTTTTATAAATTGTTTACATCCATGGCGTCTTAAATATGTAATCATGCTTTCGACATATGTATTCTAAAAAAATTGAGTGTTACTCATGTATATGTATGTATATCATAAAAATAGAACAGAAATTACAACTTCATTGCTTCCTACAGTAAGTTTTTCGAATCGTTTTGATCTCGCGTAGCGTACAAATTATAACAATTGCATGTGTTAATTATTTGGATACCAAATCCTCACACTAGCAGCAACAGCAGCGACCACCAATTTCGTCCAGCAACCGATCCGTACACCACCAACAGGAACCAGCAAACTTGCTTTCTTGCAACAACGTCTCCTCTAGTCCACAGGAAATAATAAAACAATCTTTATATATTTATAATCCCGCACAGCCACAATAAAGAACACAATTTTATTTAGCTTTTAATTTTTCAATTTAATTTTCTTTTTCTTTCTTTTCAGGACGTGTCGCACCGGCGTCATAAAACGAATGAATGTTAAGAATTCAAATCTTGAGTCTAACAGACAATGTACAGGTTACATTCTAACGGAGTTTTGTAACATGTATGAATATTGTCTTTTGCTTATGAAATTCTTATTAATTATTATGTTTACTACCCTATCGACGTATCTGCACCTTGGCGCGGTGATAGGGCTTGCGTACACCAGTGATGATTCTGAGCTGTATCGGCGGAGCGGACGGAGTCTGCTCTGGTAGGGTCTCCCATGCCGAGGAGGTCAAATTTGAGGTGTCAGACTAAGACAGGTACAAACACTTTAAGCTAAGGTGTTGAGGTACCCGTGCCGAGAGCTGTATGGCTGGTAGTGTATAAAGAACCAGTCGCGAACGGTCCCCACCGATGCCCGGGCAAGGTCGGCTGTAATAACTGCCTTACCCGGTACGCTGGCAATGCCGGGGTGGACAACCCCTTCCATGCTTACTCGTGAGACCAAATATGAATTCAAGTAAAATTATAAATAAAATGAGCAAGGATGGAAAGGAGGAGAAGGAGAGCGTTCTGGGAATGCTCTCTGAGGACGAGCTTCTGGCGAGTAGTCAGGAGAGCGTCAGGGCAGCGGGTACCAGCCATAGTACCCCTGTCACCGAGAAAACAACAGCCGTCAAAGGGGGCGCACCAGCCATAGTGGCCCCGAAGAGAACCAAGAAATCATCTGGCACCTTGCTGAAAGCGAGGTACCAGAGGGCCCTCTTCATTCTCGACAAGATTGCCAAGAATGAGCGGGAGGGTAAGATACACGAGCGGGACGCGGATGACAGGGTAAGGTATGAAGCGGTGGTCAAGGAGTACGAGACCGCCCTTGCCGCAAAGACCGCTTCACATTCGCAGCAACAACCAAAAATGCAGCAGTCAGCGAAGCGCAATCGGTCGCAAGAAGAGAACGAGCGCAGCGCGAAGAAGGGCAGATTCCCCAAGCAGAGCGAGGGCCCTTCAACTAGTGCTCTAGCATCGGCAAAGAACACCTACAGCGAGGTGGTCCGAGACCATCTCCAGGTTGCTCTTGTCGATGCAAAGAGCAATAATGGAATGCAAGTTCTGGCAGTGTGGAGCTCCATTGAGGGACGGCTATCTGAGATGGTCGTAGAACACCTCATGGAGAAACAGACTCCAGTGCCAGCCTTCAACTGCGAGGAAGTATGCCGGGGCTGCAGAATCATTAAATGCGCGGACGGGTTCTCAAGGGAATTCCTGGAGAAGAGCGTCGCTAAGATCAGCAACGCATGGGGTGAACTTTCGTTAAAGCTCATCCCGGCTTCGGAGATTCCCAGGAGACCCCGGGCGCGCATCTGGTTATCCAAGATGAAGGTGGAGAGCTCGAAGCTCATCCAGTGTCTTAAGCTGCAGAATCCAGGTGTCCCGATGGACGACTGGATGGTCCTAAAGGTTGAGGAGCAGCAGCATAACAGCCAACCAGTCCTTCTGCTCATAAATAACGAGTGTCTGCCGATACTCGAGCAGAAGGATAACAAGCTCATATTTGGCATCAGGGAAGCCAAACTGAAGGTGTTTCCGGCTTCGGTTGCACCGGACGGCAACCTTGAGGAGATTGAGGACACGAGCAAGCTCATGGAGGAGCTTAAGCTGGCGGTGCCGGCTATGGACTGTGCCTCGTCTACAGCAGGGCAGGCTGTGAGTGCGCCACCTACCAACGCCCCAAAGGATGTTGAAGGTGGCGCAGATTAATTTGCAGCATGCCAAAATAGCCTCGGACAACCTAAAAGTGCTCCTTGGGGAGGAGGACGTCGACATCTGCCTTATTCAAGAGATTTGGGTCTGGCGCTCAAAGATTATGGGTCTGCAAATAAGGCACTACAACCTATTCTACACTCATGGAGAAGGTAAACCTAGGGCTTGTATCCTCGTTAGGAATACTGTCAATGCTTTCTTTTTACCTAATTTCAGCTCAGATGACGTCGCGGTGATCAGGGCCGAAGGGAAAAGCGGCCGGAGCGTGGTTATCGCCTCCGTATATACGGCCCATGATCGACCCGCACCACCTGAGGAGGTGCAGGGACTAATGAGAGGACTGACAACCGGAAGAGACGCTGTTCTGCTGGGCTGCGACGCCAATGCAAGACATGCAATGTGGGGGAGCAGCGAGACGAACGAGCGAGGTGAGTCTCTTTTTGACTTTATAATAGCAAATGATTTCAACATATGCAATATAGGGAATTCTCCTACCTTTATTTTTCCGAGTTCGGAAACCTTTGGAGGGTGGGAAGAGGTCCTTGACATTACTTTGGCAACAAACTCTCCCGATCTTGTAGTAAGAAACTGGATAGTCTCGCAGAAGATCTCGTTTTCCGATCATCGCATGATCCTTTTCGAGATAGGCTGGGAGAGGGAGAGTAGACCACCATCAAGAAACCCAAAACGAACGTCTTGGAATCTATTTGATAAGGTAGTCAGCGATAGACTCTGTAGAAGCAAAACACCCATTAATTGTCCGGAAAATCTGGATGACCGAGTCAGTTCTCTGGAGAAAAGTTTTCAGGCGGCCTACGGCGTCGCTTGTCCAATCTCGAGGAGCAAGAAGACCTACCCTCCGTGGTGGGACAAGAGTCTGAGTGACCTGAGGTCAAATCTCAGAACCATCTTCAATTTTTGTTACTCGAGGAGAGATTTTCAACAGTATAGGTACTCCCTGAGGGAATACAAAAGAGCCATACGTAACGCAAAGCAGAAATCCTGGCGAGATCATTGTGAGTCGATTGAGTCCACGAAGGATTCGGCGCGGCTAGGCAAAATTCTTGCTAAGGAACATTCTAATCACACATTCGTAAAGCGGACTGATGGTACATGGGCGGAATCATCAGCTGAAACTCTGAAAATTCTAATAGATACCCACTTTCCGGACTGTCCTGTAGAGACAGTGAGCAGGAGAGAGCCGGTACAACAGGTTGTGCCGACAGGGCTGCTGGGTGAAATCATAACTGAAGAAAAGATTGCCTGGGCAATCAATAGTTTTTCACCATATAAATCCCCAGGGTTGGATGAAATCCTCCCTATTATGCTGCAGAAGACCCAAAGGTATTCCAACAAATTACATTTGATTCAAATATTTTAAATAAATATCCTGTTGTACTTTTTCTATCACTCTCACTACCACCCTAATCTGAGTCTACATAACCAATTAAGAAATTATCATACTTAATATTTTTCTTAAACACTAATTTTGAATCAATAGTTCCCTTTAGGTACCTCAAAACCCTTTTTAAACATTGCCAGAGTTCTAGATTGTTCTTTTGGCTATATCGACTTAACAAATTAATGGATGTACTTAGATCTGGTCTTGTACATAACATAATGCACATTAAACACCCTATCAAACTTTGACATTGTGCATCATATTTTTCGTCTGAATTCAATGCTTCGTAATTTAGTTTACTTGGAAGTCGAGAACTCACAGGGTTACACCCATCCATCCCTAATTTATTTAAAACATTTTTGGCATAGAATACGTCTTACCTTACGGTATGGGCACCAATGCCAGGTTTTTATTGTTGTAATCTCTATTTCTTTAATTAAAAGGAAACGGCTCGATTAATTTTTTTTTTTTTTTTTTGTAGTCAAATGAAGATGTTAGCTTTCGTTTGACATACATTTCATGTTGGTTGATATCTTCCTAATATTTAAATTTCTCAAATGAAAATTGTATAAACACATGCACACAAATATGTGTGTGGTGTTTGGTTGAGTGTTTGCTGTTAGGCGATTTATGTGAACTCGTGTATTGCATAATTTTAGGCGGGCAAGTTAAAGTAGAGTAAAAGAAGAGAAAATGCTGCCAAGCACTGCAAAAAAAAATAATAAAATTGATTCGCGTATGTTATTTATCATTTATCTTTACTATTGATAACAGCCATTGACTTCGTTTTTGCGAGAAATTTAATTGATAATTTAAAAACATTTTTATCCTATTTTTCCTATCATAAGCTTATGTATATCATCCAAAGTAACTATCAAATAAAGAAATTCATTTGCTTGTATTATTTATCATTTATTGTTACATATGTTTTCTGTCTTATCGGATGGCGTATTCTACGTTAAACTAAATGGCCGTGTCTCTGACACAGCCTGCTTCTTTTTATATAAGCTGATTGACTTAAACTTATCTGACCATCGTCTCTGTCAATTTTTATACCAACAAAATATTTAATTTCTAGTAGATCTGTCATCCTGGATTTTCGCATCAGATAAGTTTTGAAGTTATTCATGGTATGGTGCAACGCTCTACGGGAGAATTTACAAATGCAATTTCTTTTAATGCTTGCTCAAATATATCAAACCAACATCTAGCCGCGTGCTTGAGACCATAAATTGCTTTATTCAGTTTACATACCTGATTTCTACCGCAAGCTATTCCTTGAGGAACTCTCATGTATATTTCCTCCTTCAATACACCGTTCAAAAAGGCAGTCTTTACATCCATGTGATGTACTCTCAACCCATATTGGTTTGAAAAAGACATTATAAACCTGAAGCTAGAAATTCTAGCAACTGGTGCAAACGTTTCTTCATAATCAATTAAATACTCTTGCGTGAAACCACGCGCAACAAGTATTGCTTTATGTTTAATTGGTTTGCCAAATTCATTATGTTTGAGTGTAAATACCCATTTACAATCTACTATATTTTTGCCTGTTGGCATGCTAACAAATGACCAAGTTTTGTTAAGTGAATGTGAATCTAGCTCATCTCTAACTGCTTCTCCCAATTGTGTCTTATCACTCCTGTATTTGATCTCATCAAATGAAGTGGGAATACTATCTATGGAAGATTGAGCATTCGTGATACAATTTTCTAGAATATCTCTGTATGAAGTTTTTGGCTTATCCTTAGTCTATCACTTTTTCTTATATCTGTCAGCGTGTTTGAGTTGAATTGTTCACCTATATCGTTACATACATATAGCATCACCAGCTAATACTGGATCGGCATTTACTTTTTCTATTACCGGACTTCTAGGCTGTTTTTCTGATAGATTACCATATTCCATCTCCATACTTTTATTTGGGCAGATACTTATAGCATTATCCATTTTTAGTTGGTCATTCTCATTACTAGTATCAAGCACGTCTTTTTCTACAATTTCTTTATGGAATTCAGCGTTATTCACGTCAACCACAGCTCTAGAATTCACTATGTTTGCTTCATGAGCAATAACATCTCTTGCAATTGCAAATTTTCCAGTTTCCTCATCCCACACTTTATAACTATTCGATTCATATCCAACTAGTATACCTTTCCATGATTTTTCATCAAACTTTCTTTTCCTTATTTTTTTATGAACGTATACTGTTGAACCAAAAACTTTAAAATATTTGAAGCTCGGCTTTTTATTATGCCACAATTCATATGGTGTTTTCTTGCATTCTCTCAATGCATTACTATACTATTAATTAAATATGTGGCTGTCAATACCGCTTCGCCCCAGAAATACTTCGGTAATTTGGCCCCTATAACCAAGGCACGAGCTTTTTCGGTTATAGATCTTATCATCCTTTCATACACACCATTTAATTGTGGGGTATGCGGAACTGTTAAGTGGTAACTAATGCCTTTTTGAACACAAAGCTCTCGCATTTCATTCAACTAATATTCCCTACCATTATCAATATAGAAGTTTACAATTTTAAGATCGAAATGCGCTTCACTTTTTGCAAGGAAGTCTTTAAAAATATCAAAAACATCAGATTTAAAAGTCATTAAATATGTAACACAGTAATGGGCATATTCATCGATAAAAACTACATAGTAATTCTTGTTATTGATAGTTGAAGGAGATATCGGACCACACACATCCGAATGAACATCAAATAATGGCCCATTTATATGGTCTTTGTTCTTGAATTTTTCAAAACTAAGTCTACCGTGCTTCCCTTTTATGCAGACCTCACATAACTCATCATTTGGCTGTACATTTCAAAGTAAATCAACATCATTAACCATATTCTTAGCCTTCATTTCTAACAATTTACCTTTACTCATATGCCCTAACCTCTCATGCCACAAACTATAATTGTTCCTATTTGCATTTGATTCATAAGCCTTATTAGGTAAAGTAAAATGAATAATGGGAACATTGTTGATATATTTACCATCAATAATATTCTCTTGACCTTTACTAATAACTACACCTCCTGGATAAAATATAACCGTCAAGCCAGCGTCCTGCATCCTTTTAACTGATATTAGATTTTCAGGAACATTAGGGCAGAACAATACCTCTTTCAAAATAATTTTTGTCTGAGAATTACTGCATAGCTCTACTTCTCCTTGCTTTGTTGCATATATAAACTCTCCACATTTTGCCACAGCAATTTTTACAGGTGACTCCAAAGTAGTAACAGTCGTTAAAAGATGTTCACTATTAATCAAATGATCCGACGCTCCGGAGTCCAAGAGAAAAGAAATACTATCGTTTGTATAACACGCACGTTTCAACATAAATGCAAAACCTGATTGACCGAATTCTTGTTGAGCTGACACCATTTGCACCTGTTTGTTCTTTTCCTGATTGTTACTACTTTCTCCACCTTTTTCTTTTTTATATATAAAACAGTTCTTCTTAATATGGCCTGCTTTGCCACAGTGAAAACATTTTGGTTTATTATTATTGAACTTCGTTTTAAATTTGTATTTATACTTTTGAAAATTTTGGTCTTTATTCTTAAACATTGAAAATTTATTTTCGTTTCTTACAGCTTGCAAAACTTTTAGGCTGGTATCCTTACAAGCTTGTTTTAATTTGATCTCATAATCTAATAACCTGTTCTTTACGAATGCTGAAGTTAAATTACTTTCTGATAATGTTTCGATAGCAGGGATAATTCCATCATATGGGTAATGTAGAGTTATTTTATCCATTTCCTCTACCTGCGCTCCGGATGCTAGCAACTCGGTTATTAAATCATCAAATGTATTGAAATTACTCAACAATGGTGTTTCACTCTTAAGTTTTAATGATAACAACTGTTTCCGTACAGATAATTCAGCAGCTAAGCTTTTTCTTTCATATATAGCCTCTAAGTTTTTGAAAATTTCCTTCGCACTACACTTACTTTTAGCAAACCCGAGAAAAAAATCACTCAAATATTCTATCATTAAACTTTTCGCACATCTTTCAAGTTTCATCCATTCCTCTCTTTCTTCTTTATCTTGGTCAATAACTTTAAGTGCGTCATTTTCACTTAAAAGGGCTCTCACACGAAACTTCCATGTGGAGTATTTTTCTCCATCGAAAGGTTTTATATTTCGCTTACCCTTTTCCATTGTACAAACTTTAATAGTATACTTTTCTGGACTGGACCCATAGCCTGTTAATTATTTGGATACTCACACTTGCAGCAGCAACCGCAGCGACCACCAATCTCGTCCAGCAACCAATCCGTACACCACCAACAGGAACCAACAAACTTGCTTTCTTGCAACAACGTCTCCTCTAATCCACAGGAAACAATAAAACAATCTTTATATATTTATAATCCCGCACAGCCACAATAAAGAACACAATTTTATTTAGCTTTTAATTTTTCAATTTAATTTTCGTTTTCTTTCTTTTCAGGACGTGTCGCACCGGCGTCATAAAACGAATGAATGTTAAGAATTCAAATCTTGAGTCTAACAGACAATGTACAGGTTACATTCTAACGGAGTTTTTTAACATGCATGAATATTGTCTTTTGATTATACAATTATTATTAATTATTACATCATCCAATGTTTACTAACATTGGTATAGCATAGCATCACATGCAATATTCATATTCAATATTCATAGCAATGTTCATAATTTGGTATACAAAAATAAAGTTATTTACATTTACATTCAATGTATTAGTTAAATATGACAGTTCAATATACATAAGTTTTTTTAAATTTACATATGTGACAAGCTGGGCATTATCTGGGAGTACATAATGGTCAAACATTCGTTCCGAGGATTAGGAAAAACCCAGAAAAACCTAATCAGACCAGCAATAGCAAAATTATACACTTAAATTAAAATTTAATAAGAATTAATAGAACGATTTGAATTATAATATTAGATTAAGGCACATAAATTACTTTCGATTCAAGCAGTATTAATATATCAGGAATATTAACCGGTCAGTCAGGTCCACTAGTCAGTCAAACCCATTTGGCGTCTCAGATTAATGAATTGTGGAGCTGGAAGTGATTTTGTTAAAATATCTGCAATTTGCTTATCTGTGGAAATATATTCAATTTTTATTAGTTTATTTTCAATCTGTTCTCTAGTAAAATGATATTTTATTTCTATATGTTTAGATCGTTTGTGACATGAGGGGTTATTAGCAATACTTATACATCCTTGATTATCTTCATATAATTTAATCGGTTGTTTCAATTCAATTTTTAACCTCTCCAATAATGATTTAAGCCACAGTGCTTCTCTTACTGCCTCAAATAAAGCCATACTGCTTCAGTTGATGAAGCAGCCATCGAGTTTTGTTTTCTAGTATTCCAACAAATTACATTTGATTCAAACATTTTAAATAAATATCCTGTTGTACTTTTTCTATCACTCTCACTACCACCCTAATCTGAGTCTACATATCCAATTAAGAAATTATCATACTTAATATTTTTCTTAAACACTAATTGTGAATCAATAGTTCCCTTTAGGTACCTTAAAACCCTTGTTAAACATTGCCAGAGTTCTAGATTGTTCTTTTGGCTATATCGACTTAACAAATTAATGGATGTACTTAGATCTGGTCTTGTACTTAACATAATGCACATTAAACACCCTATCGAACTTTGACATTGTGCATCATATTTTTCGTCTGAATTCAATGCTTCGTAATTTAGTTTACTTGGAAGTCGAGAACTCACAGGGTTACACCCATCCATCCCTAATTTTTTTAAACATTTTTTATATAAGCTGATTGACTTAAACTCATCTGACCATCGTCTCTGTCAATTTTTATTCCAACAAAATATTTAATTTCTAGTAGATCCGTCATCCTGAATTTTCGCATCAGATAAGTTTTGAAGTTATTCATGGTGTGAATATTTTCTGTTGATATAACTAAGTCATCCACATACAATAAAACATATATATTCTTTAAAATGTGACCTTTATCTGATATATAAATGCAACGCTCTACGGGAGAATTTACAAATGCAATTTATTTTAATGCTTGCTCAAATATATCAAACCAACACCTAGCCGCGTGCTTGAGACCATAAATTGCTTTATTCAGTTTACATACCTGATTTCTACCGCAAGCTATTCCTTGAGGAACTCTCATGCATATTTCCTCCTTCAATACACCGTTCAAAAAGGCAGTCTTTACATCCATGTGATGTACTCTCAACCCATATTGGTTTGATAAAGACATTATAAACCTGAAGCTAGAAATTCTAGCAACTGGTGCAAACGTTTCTTCATAATCAATTAAATACTCTTGCGTGAAACCACGCGCAACAAGTATTGCTTTATATTTAATTGGTTTGCCAAATTCATTATGTTTTGTTAAGTGAATGTGAATCTAGCTCATCTCTAACTGCTTCTTCCCATTGTGTCTTATCACTCCTGTATTTGATCTCATCAAATGAAGTGGGAATACTATCTATAGAAGATTGAGCGTTCATGATACAATTTTCTAGAATATCTCTGTATGAAATTTTTGGCTTATCTCTTAGTCTGTCACTTTTTCTTATATCTGTCACCAAGTTTGAGTTGCATTGTTCACCTATGTATATCGTTACATACATATAGCATCACCAGCTAATACTGGATCGGCATTTACTTTTTCTGTTACCGGACTTCTAGGCTGTTTTTCTGATAGATTACCATATTCCATCTCCATAATTTTATTTGGACAGATACTTATAGCATTATCCATTTCTAGTTGGTCATTCTCATTACTAGTATCAAGCACGTCGTTTTCTACAATTTCTTTATGGAATTCAGCGTTATTCACGTCAACCACAGCTCAATAATTCACTATGTTTGCTTCATGAGCAATAACATCTCTTGCAATTGCAAATTTTCCAGTTTCCTCATCCCACACTTTATAACCATTCGATTTTTATTAGTAGTATTATTATTTATTAAGTAGTAAAACGTTATAATATTAAATATGTATCACTCAACTAGCAGAATATGGCTTATGCTACCTTAATTCTTAAATGTATTTCAACGTAAGAATTGTACATATGATTAGGAACATTGTATATAAAGTAAGGGGGAAAAACTACTATAAAAACCCTTATGAGACGACAAAAAAAGAAAAAAAAGAAGCTAAGTTATAAACAAACGTTGTGACATAAGAGTGGTTCAAGCATGTTGCAGAAGATCTAATATTAATTGGTTATTAGAATAACTACATACATTTCTGATTAAACTTATCAGAGAGTTTTTCAATTCGTGACGCTATCATTTCTACATCGTTTTCGACGTGTAACCGCCTTGTGGAATAGTCCCAAGGTAAATTAAGCATCATTCTAAGGAGTTTATTTTGCCGTATTTGTAATCTATTTATATGTGTTTTTGCACAATTACCCAATACAGGACATGCATACAGGATGATAGATTGGAAAATTACTTTACAAATAACAAGTTTGTTTTCAGTGCTGAGTTCTGATTTCCTGTTGATTAAAGAATATAACATTCTAATGGCGGTATTATATTTATTGTTTATATGGTGAATGTGGTCGCGAAAAATTAACCTTTTGTCGAGTACTACGCGTAAGTATTTAACGGTATTTGACCAATTTATATCATGCCTATTGATAGTGAGGTTTGTACTAGGCAAGTTGCATGAACTTCTTTTTTTAGTAAAAAAGATAGCTTGCGTTTTACCAGCATTAAGTTTTATTTTCCATTTATGACAATAACTAGCGACATGATCCAGTGCATTTTGCATTTTGCTAACTATATCGTGAGCAGACTTATGCGAGTAAAAAATACCAATATCGTCAGCGTACATGGCGTAGTGATAGTTGTCGAACTTTGGGACGTCAGACATGTATATATTGAACAAAATAGGTCCTATAACTGACCCTTGAGGAACCCCAGCTGAAATTACGGTTAGGTCTGAAAACTCATTATTTATACAGACACAATAATATCTATTATTAAGGAAACTTTGAACGATCTTTATGAGATGGGTAGGAAATTTTAAATCTACGAGCTTATATATTAGCCCGTTATGTCAAACGGAGTTAAAAGCCTTTTCAACATCAAAAAGAACTAAAGCGGTGGACTTTTTTGCAATTAAAACCTGATTTAACGTGATTGCATATTTTCTTGATTTGGTGTGTGATTCCGTGAAATTTCCTAAAGCCAAACTGTTCATCAGGCAGCACATCATTTTCACTAATAAAATTAGTTAACTTATTTTTTAGTACTTGCTCAAATATTTTTCCGAGGCTACGCAAGAGACTTATTGGTCGATAGCTTCCAATTTCGCTTGGGGGTTTTCCAGGTTTTAGTATTGGAATTACTTTTGCCGTTTTCCATGTTTTCGGGAAGTATTGGAGTTTGAGGCATGAATTAATGATAAATGTAAGAAAAATTATTGCTATTTTGGGCAATTTTTGAAGCATTACGTTCTTTATATCGTCTAAACCTGAGGATTTTCGTAAAGGTGCTTGTTGAATTAATAATTCAACGTACTCACATTTAACATACTCGGTTGGTGGGGTACTAGCAGATAAGGAATTTAGCTCAGTATTATTTCTTTTTACCATATCTTCATGCAAATGGTAGCTAAGGTGCTGCGAAACTTTGTGATTTTTTTTGGAAAGTTTTAGCAAATGTCTTTCCTTTCTCGTAGTTTAGGACTATAGTTTTGTTTTGACTAAGTAGAGGCGGGTATTGTACATGCTTCTTTTTTAAGACTTTGCATATATTCCAGAATGGCTTACTTCTTCTATCCAGTTCTTCTAATTTCCTATTCCATTCTTTATTTCTATGTTGAAGAATTTCTTTACGTATAAGTCCAGAAAATCTAGATACCTCTAAATGATCTTCCTGCTGCCGATAGTGGCTCCACTGTCTTCGAAAGTAATTTCGAGTTTTAATTAAATTTAAGATATGCTGTGGAAGTTTAAGAAAATTAATTTTTGGTGCTTTCTTAGGGACTGATATTCTGACTGCATTCATTATTTCTCTACTAAAAAATTGTATATTTTGATCAACATTTTTTATGGAATTAATCTCCTCTAAATTTGAAGATGAGTTTTGAAGGACGTTTTTTACAAAATTTTTATATACGCTCCAGTTAGTGTTTGAAAAATCCCAGTTTAGATTAGAAACGTATGGCTCATCTATGGTAAAATTAAATTTGACGGGCAAGTGATCAGAATTTAACTCATTAATTGCTATGGGCTGAGAGATATAAGTTGGAATGTTAGACAGCATGATATCAATATTTGACGGTGCAGATTTTGCCGCAGATGGAATGTTGGTATGGTTAGCTGAATATGAGATAGTAATTGGGAAAAATACAATGAATTCTTTGAGGATATTACCCCAAGCATTTGCCCTTACACAACCCCAGTCGCGATGCTTGCTGTTAAAATCCCCGCAGTATATCACATTTTCTTTTACATTAAAAAGTTGTCTTAAATCTTTTTTATAAAGGATACGGAGGTCATTTGTTGGTGAACCTCCGGGAAAATATACACTAAATATCTTAATTTTATTATTATTTTTACCAACAATTTCAATTCCTACGTTTTCAATTACTTTAGTTTTGATATTTTCTATTTCATAGTAATTAATTGTTTTCTTGATTAAGATGGCAACCCCACCTCCAGCAGAAATTACTCCATCCATACGTACAAAAGAGTAGAGCGGATGATATAATTTGTTGGTACTTTTGAGCCATGTTTCACTAAGCAAACAAATGTCGATATCATTTCGACAAAGAAAATCAAAAAGTTCATAGTACTTATTACGGACACTTCTACAGTTCCAAAAAATTATAGATAATTGAGACATCACTTATTATCGGAGTACAAATACTTTATAGCTAGTTGAGTGATAACATTAAACTGTTGGTCTTTACTAGTACATGTTTTAAGTTTAGCAACAATTTCGAACGTGAGTTGAGTGATTTCCTCATATGTGAACAAACAATCTGTCGGCAAAGTATCAGCAGCTACGTTATTTACAGAGCGCCAGCCTTGTGTAGTTGTTGTAGGAGTCGACAGCCTTTGGTTAAGCTGCGAACGTTACGCAATTAGCTTCGGAAACTGCTCATCATTATGGTGCCCACAGTCACCGACGCAAACGTACGTTACGTGTCAGCTGACACGATCAAACTTATGAGAGCGCCATGTGAATGAAAACTCATCAACGTGTACGTGTGACGGTTACGCGCGACGTGTACGTGTGTAATTTGAGAAATTTAGATTTTTGCCGTGAAGCCGTGTCAGCTGAGTGCTCTCTCACCGCACAGTGTTGCCAAGCAGAACTTTTTAAAATCATTAACAAAATAACCTTATAAAAATTTAAATTTTTATTAAATTAATTTAAAATCGATGTTTAATAATGTTAATTATAGATAAATGAACTATTTGCATTTGTTGGTTTTTGGCTTTGGTTTATTATACAATGAAAAATTGTAATTGACAACGCGGATGTGTGTAAAAGTATGTATGCAAACAAATGAATGGCAACATTGTGTTGATGCTAGCAAACACAGTTTTATGTTCGCAAGTTTGTTTACAAAACATACATACGGGCATAAGTTTTGCTCAATTTTGTGCACCTCCCGTCAAACAGACACGGCATACGTACACGTCGGTGACTGTGGGCACCATTAGACTGCAATTTAAATCGCGCTGGAGTATTTGCTGGAGCATGCGCCGATGACTTCATGCTGAACTTCTGTTTGATGTGCATATATGCAGCGCGATTTGGACAACTCGGATCAGTAGACTTATGGCTATTGCTGCAGTTAGCGCAGCGCACTTTGTCAGTAATTGTACAGTCTGCGGTCTTGTGTTTACCGGCGCAATTTGAACACTTTGATTTAACGAAGCACCCACGTTCTCCATGGCCGAACATTTGACAATTTCGACACTGTATTGGTTTGTGTTTAATTTTGCGTTGGTAATCCCAGCGTATGATGGTTTGAAATAGAGACTTTACATTTTGACGAAGATCATGAAACCTTACTGTTCCATTTTCAAAATATACTATGTAAATATGTCATTATAGTTATCATTGTACTTCTTTACGATCGCTTTCACTTCTTTACACTTCAATCCGAGAGAAGTCAATTCAGATTTTACGTCTTCGGCACTTTTGTTTTCTAAGCCGTACATAACAGCTTTAAATGCACGATCACTTTTTGAGTCATGTGTAAAAAATTGTAGTTTGTACTCTCGTAGTTGGTTCTTGATCGTATACGTCATTATTTTCACAAATAATTTTTACACCCATTGATATTTTTTTAATAAGGAAGTGTTTAATATCTTTTGCCGCCAAAAGTTTAAGTAAATAGTCACTACTAATTCCAGCACTTTGATAGGTGGTACAAAAATTTTGGTTGAATTTTTTTCCTTTGAGGTATTTGCATCCTCCTCCATGTCTGATTCGCAATCGGATAGGGCTTGAAGAGGTTTCCAAAAGTTTTCATTTTTAAATTTTATGGAATTGGCCTTAGCCGTTGTTTTACTTTGTTTGGATGGAGACATTTCGTCTTCATCATAGCTCTTTGCAACACGTTTCGCTATTTTGCTTTCTCACGCTTCTTCAGTGGCTCCGTAAGTATTAAGAAAAACACGTCATACACTAATGAGCGCACGATACTCACTGAACCATTCGATTCATATCCAACCAGTATACCTTTCCATGATTTTTCATCAAACTTTCTTTTCCTTATTTTTTTATGAACGTATACTGTTGAACCAAAAACTTTAAAATATTTGAGGCTCGGCTTTTTATAACGCCACATTTCATATGGTGTTTTCTTGCATTCTCTCAATGCATTACTATACTATTAATTAAATATGTGGCTGTCAATACCGCTTCGCCCCAGAAATACTTCGGTAATTTGGCCCCTATAACCAAGGCACGAGCTTTTTCGGTTATAGATCTTATCATCCTTTCATACACACCATTTAATTGTGGGGTATGCGGAACTGTTAAGTGGTAACTAATGCCTTTTTGAACACAAAGCTCTCGCATTTCATTCAACTAATATTCCCTACCATTATCAATATAGAAGTTTACAATTTTAAGATCGAAATGCGCTTCACTTTTTGCAAGGAAGTCTTTAAAAATATCAAAAACATCAGATTTAAAAGTCATTAAATATGTAACACAGTAATGGGTATATTCATCGATAAAAACTACATAGTAATTCTTGTTATTGATAGTTGAAGGAGATATCGGACCACACACATCCGAATGAACATCAAATAATGGCCCATTTATATGGTCCTTGTTCTTGAATTTTTCAACACTAAGTCTACCGTGCTTCCCTTTTATGCAGGCCTCAAATAACTCATCATTTGGCTGTACATTTCAAAGTAAATCAACATCATTAACCATATTCTTAGCCTTCATTTCTAACAATTTACCTTTACTCATATGCCCTAACCTCTCATGCCACAAACTATAATTGTTCCTATTTGCATTTGATTCATAAGCCTTATTAGGTAAAGTAAAATGAATAATGGGAACATTGTTGATATATTTACCATCAATAATATTCTCTTGACCTTTACTAATAACTACACCTCCTGGATAAAATATAACCGTCAAGCCAGCGTCCTGCATCCTTTTAACTGATATTAGATTTTCAGGAACATTAGGGCAGAACAATACCTCTTTCAAAATAATTTTTGTCTGAGAATTACTGCATAGCTCTACTTCTCCTTGCTTTGTTGCATATATAAACTCTCCACATTTTGCCACAGCAATTTTTACAGGTGACTCCAAAGTAGTAACAGTCGTTAAAAGATGTTCACTATTAATCAAATGATCCGACGCTCCGGAGTCCAAGAGAAAAGAAATACTATCGTTTGTATAACACGCACGTTTCAACATAAATGCAAAACCTGATTGACCGAATTCTTGTTGAGCTGACACCATTTGCACCTGTTTGTTCTTTTCCTGATTGTTACTACTTTCTCCACCTTTTTCTTTATATATATATAAAACAGTTCTTCTTAATATGGCCTGCTTTGCCACAGTGAAAACATTTTGGTTTATTATTATTGAACTTCGTTTTAAATTTGTATTTATACTTTTGAAAATTTTGGTCTTTATTCTTAAACATTGAAAATTTATTTTCGTTTCTTACAGCTTGCAAAACTTTTAGGCTGGTATCCTTACAAGCTTGTTTTAATTTGATCTCATAATCTAATAACCTGTTCTTTACGAATGCTGAAGTTAAATTACTTTCTGATAATGTTTCGATAGCAGGGATAATTCCATCATATGGGTAATGTAGAGTTATTTTATCCATTTCCTCTACCTGCGCTCCGGATGCTAGCAACTCGGTTATTACATCATCAAATGTATTGAAATGACTCAACAATGGTGTTTCACCCTTAAGTTTTAATGATAACAACTGTTTCCGTACAGATAATTGAGAAGCTAAGCTTTTTCTTTCATATATAGCCTCTAAGTTTTTGAAAACTTCCTTCGCACTACACTCACTTTTAGCAAACCCGAGAAAAGAATCACTCAAATATTCTATCATTAAACTTTTCGCACATCTTTCAAGTTTCATCCATTCCTCTGTTTCTTCTTTATCTTGGTCAATAACTTTAAGTGCGTCATTTTCACTTAAAAGGGCTCTCACACGAAACTTCCATATGAAGTATTTTTCTCCATCGAAAGGTTTTATATTTCGCTTACCCTTTTCCATTGTACAAATGTTCATAGTATACTTATCTGCAGTCACTAGGCATGGACTGGACCCATAGCCTGTTAATTATTTGGATACTCACACTTGCAGCAGCAACCGCAGCGACCACCAATCTCGTCCAGCAACCAATCCGTACACCACCAACAGGAACCAACAAACTTGCTTTCTTGCAACAACGTCTCCTCTAGTCCACAGGAAGCAATAAAACAATCTTTATATATTTATAACCCCGCATAGCCACAATAAAGAACACAATTTTATTTAGCTTTTAATTTTTCAATTTAATCCTCTTTTTCTTTCTTTTCAGGACTTGTCGCACCGGCGCCATAATACGAATGAATGTTAAGAATTCAAATCTTGAGTCTAACAGACAATGTACAGGTTACATTCTAACGGAGTTTTGTAACATGTATGAATATTGTCTTTTGCTTATGAAATTCTTATTAATTATTATGTTTACTAACATTGGTATAACATAGCATCACATGCATGGGTTGCCGGGTCACTTCAATTTATAACTTCACATGCATGGATTGCCAACAATATGTTCAAGCAAGTCATCGCTGAAAAGCTTCTCAACTAGTGCATGTGGTCTAAGATGTCTTTGAAATTTCTTTCAGGGAAAAGAGGAAGCACCGGCAACGAGTAAACGGTTTGCCAAGTGTATTTGCTGTTAGCTGGTAAGAATGGAACTCCAGGTTTTGATGAGATATCGCGACGAATTTTCTTCGATGAGGTCGGAAATTAATCATCGATAACCTCTGCATCGCAGCCGTAAGTGTTGATTCGCATGCCACTTTCAAAAAACCATTCCACATCCGGCTTTAAGTTGAGCGGGGAAAATTTTCGGAAATTCCACATTCATATTCACCACTTACATTCCCATCCTGCTCAGGTGCCTCGTTATAAAGTGCCTTGATATTTGTTGGAAATTCGTTCTCCTCATCAGGACATAATTCTTCAAAAAATCCATTGCTTATTGAAACGATAGTGGTTTTTCACAAATTTAGAACAAAATAATCGTGAGACCCACAAATATCAACAAAATCAATAAAGCACAAGAAACACATTCAAATCTATACCAGTGGCCTAGCCTAGCGTTCCCATATAGACACATACACGGAAACCCACAAAAAGAAGTTTGGAAGAACTTTTATGTACAGTGAGTGTCAGCTTATTTGATGCATTCACCAAAATGATCTCTAGATACCAATAGCATTTCAACGAAAAAAGATATTCAAAAAAATCAAAAGTCATTATAAAGAGCATTATTTTCTCTAAAAAACACATATTTCATGTATATCAAACTTTATACAAACTTCTTGCAAATCTTAAAATAATGAAAAAATAATGCTATTAAAAGGAGCAGCTTATTTGATGTAGGCAGCATTAAACGGTACTAGTCCCGTTATGTTAAAAATTTCGAGCACTACGAGATGCTATACATTGCTCTAGTTACGTTTATTGAATTAGTACAAGTTTGCACAGGCATTTAATATCATGAAGGATGGTTCCTTCTGTACAAGCCCACGAAAGTTGGGATGGTTTTCTGATTGCCATTCATCTGGGAGTGGCAGAACGATCATCTGCATGCGGTGCAATCAGCTTACGACTTCCGGCTGATTTCACTCAAGCGTCCTGTGAGCATCTCCCGAACATCCATTTTGGAGTGGAGTGAGCTAAAATGGGTTCGCTCCGACGTTTTCGGCTTAAGATCTCACCAGCATGCGCAGCGTTTGTTTATTAGTAGGTCCAGCTGTGAGCGGTTGTCTATTTTGGTGCAAGGGGCTCACTATAAAAATGTGTCTTTAAAAAAAAAGCGCCCAGAAACTGGTTTTGTGTTGAGCTTGAGACCCGCCACGTAAAAACTAGCATCTAATGGAAAATTTTGATATGTGAACACAAGCTGACGCAAGTATTTGGTCTCGTGATCAGTTGTGTGAAAAACGAAAAAGAATAAAATATCGTTTTACTGTAATCGTTACAATGACTAGAATTTATTCACAGAATAATTGCATATACAATATTTAATTTTTTCTTTCGTCAAGAAAGTTGACAAAATGCTGGGTCAGCTCAATCCGGTCTCCAACCTTTTTTAATGAATAGGCAATATTTAATCCGATGTGGGAAGCGGTGGTCAGAAAGGATGTGTTTCCGAGCCGTGCGAACGCAGAATAGTCGGCTGAGAAGGCGATCGGTAAGAACGTATTATAAAGTATTATTAAGAACGAGTTTCCGAGCCGTCACTTATATTTATGGTAGCCTTTTGAACATTGGTCGCTCTTTCGGCCAATTCTGCTTCTTCCACTTGTTCGACTCATGATTTTGTGCGTTCGCTGGCATGGATTTATAATGCGTCGCCGGAGCTTTTGCCTTCCTCTGGAGTATGCTGCTCTGCCCGTAAACTTAACCAATTTTGTACGACACAGCGGGTGGCCGAAAACCTGTTTCCTCTCCTCCACACACCCTCAACAATCGCCAATAGATGACCCAGTGCACACCAAAGAACTCACCACACATTACACATCTGCGACTTGTACACACGCATATACATATATGTACATATAATACAATACATTTGACCGCCCAAAATAATCGTGCATATACAAACATAGTAGGTATATAAAGGGCATTAAAAAAACTATAAAACAAAGCAGGCGATGTGATTATTTGGGCGCGACGTTTAAACAAAGTAATACATAAAACACAAAAACAACATTTAATATTCTCAAACTCCGGGAATTGTTCTTTTCTTTCTCCACTCGGAAAAAATTGACATAATAAATCTTTTTCCTAAAAACGTATATTTATTGCTAACTAATAATTAAAATAATAATCAAACGCAAACCACAATTTTGTTAATACCAGTTTGAGTATTAGCAGGGAGCAAGTGCTTGAGCAATTTTCAAAACGAAAGACCAATACCTATGGAAATTGACCAACAACATATAATCTCCACCAAAGGGAAGATAAACGAGGTAATCAAATCCATAATTTAAGAAGAACCGTTCAACTAAGGCACACTTCTCCTAATCAATCTATAGTATTAAAGTGGTCACGCGAACGATCCGCTTCTAATAAACCATCCTTTAATAAAATCAAAGGATTGACTATATGCCAAAAAAAGGGGATTCCAGTGAAATAGAGAACTTGAAATTTATGACACCTACAATTATTACCAATCTGATGCTCCATTTGAACAAACTGAAGAAATAAATTTTTTAAATTAAAATCTCCTGCCCTTTATATCTAAAACTGCTAAGAATGGTCAGGTCAGGAGCTACGCATTCTATTTGATACAGACAATTCTAAAAATTATGTGCACGATACTCACTGAACCATTCGATTCATATCCTACCAGTATACCTTTCCATGATTTTTCATCAAACTTTCTTTTCCTTATTTTTTTATGAACGTATACTGTTGAACCAAAAACTTTAAAATATTTGAGGCTCGGCTTTTTATAATGCCACATTTCATATGGTGTTTTCTTGCATTCTCTCAATGCATTACTATACTATTAATTAAATATGTGGCTGTCAATACCGCTTCGCCCCAGAAATACTTCGGTAATTTGGTTCCTATAACCAAGGCACGAGCTTTTTCGGTTATAGATCTTATCATCCTTTCATACACACCATTTAATTGTGGGGTATGCGGAACTGTTAAGTGGTAACTAATGCCTTTTTGAACACAAAGCTCTCGCATTTCATTCAACTAATATTCCCTACCATTATCAATATAGAAGTTTACAATTTTAAGATCGAAATGCGCTTCACTTTTTGCAAGGAAGTCTTTAAAAATAGCAAAAAAATCAGATTTAAAAGTCATTAAATATGTAACACAGTAATGGGTATATTCATCGATAAAAACTACATAGTAATTCTTGTTATTGATAGTTGAAGGTGATATCGGACCACACACATCCGAATGAACATCAAATAATGGCCTATTTATATGGTCTTTGTTCTTGAATTTTTCAAAACTAAGTCTACCGTGCTTCCCTTTTATGCAGACCTCACATAACTCATCATTTGGCTGTACATTTTAAAGTAAATCAACATCATTAACCATATTCTTAGCCTGCATTTCTAACAATTTACCTTTACTCATATGCCCTAACCTCTCATGCCACAAACTATAATTGTTCCTATTTGCATTTGATTCATAAGCCTTATTAGGTAAAGTAAAATGAATAATGGGAACATTGTTGAGATATTTCCCCTCAATAATATTCTCTTGACCTTTACTAATAACTACACCTCCTGGCTAAAATATAACCGTCAAGCCAGCGTCCTGCATCCTTTTAGCTGATATTAGATTTTCAGGAACATTAGGGCAGAACAATACCTCTTTCAAAATAATTTTTGTCTGAGAATTACTGCATAGCTCTACTTCTCCTTGCTTTGTTGTATATATAAACTCTCCACATTTTGCCACAGCAATTTTTACAGGTGACTCCAAAGTAGTAACAGTCGTTAAAAGATGTTCACTATTAATCAAATGATCCGACGCTCCGGAGTCCAAGAGAAAAGAAATACTGTCGTTTGTATAACATGCACGTTTCAACATAAATGCAAAACCTGATTGACCGAATTCTGGCTGAGCTGACACCATTTGCACCTGTTTGTTCTTTCCCTGATTGTTACTACTTTCTCCACCTTTTTCTTTTTTGTATAAAACAGTTCATCTTAATATGGCCTGCTTTGCCACAGTGAAAATGTTTTAGTTTATTATTATTGAACTTCGTTTTAAATTTGTATTTATTCTTTTGAAAATTTTGGTCTTTATTCTTAAACATTGAAAATTTATTTTCGTTTCTTACAGCTTGCAAAACTTTTAGGCTGGTATCCTTACAAGCTTGTTTTAATTTGATCTCATGATCTAATAACCTGTTCTTTACGAATGCTGAAGTTAAATTACTTTCTGATAATGTTTCGATAGCAGTGATAATCCCATCATATGGGGAAGGTAGAGTTAAGAGCAAACGGGATATTTTATCCATTTCCTCTACCTGCGCTCCGGATGCTAGCAACTCGGTTATTACATCATCAAATGTATTGAAATGACTCAACAATGGTGTTTCACCCTTAAGTTTTAATGATAACAACTGTTTCCGTACAGATAATTGAGAAGCTAAGCTTTTTCTTTCATATATAGCCTCTAAGTTTTTGAAAACTTCCTTCGCACTACACTCACTTTTAGCAAACCCGAGAAAAGAATCACTCAAATATTCTATCATTAAACTTTTCGCACATCTTTCAAGTTTCATCCATTCCTCTGTTTCTTCTTTATCTTGGTCAATAACTTTAAGTGCGTCATTTTCACTTAAAAGGGCTCTCACACGAAACTTCCATATGAAGTATTTTTCTCCATCGAAAGGTTTTATATTTCGCTTACCCTTTTCCATTGTACAAATGTTCATAGTATACTTATCTGCAGTCACTAGGCATGGACTGGACCCATAGCCTGTTAATTATTTGGATACTCACACTTGCAGCAGCAACCGCAGCGACCACCAATCTCGTCCAGCAACCAATCCGTACACCACCAACAGGAACCAACAAACTTGCTTTCTTGCAACAACGTCTCCTCTAGTCCACAGGAAGCAATAAAACAATCTTTATATATTTATAACCCCGCATAGCCACAATAAAGAACACAATTTTATTTAGCTTTTAATTTTTCAATTTAATCCTCTTTTTCTTTCTTTTCAGGACTTGTCGCACCGGCGCCATAATACGAATGAATGTTAAGAATTCAAATCTTGAGTCTAACAGACAATGTACAGGTTACATTCTAACGGAGTTTTGTAACATGTATGAATATTGTCTTTTGCTTATGAAATTCTTATTAATTATTATGTTTACTAACATTGGTATAACATAGCATCACATGCATGGGTTGCCGGGTCACTTCAATTTATAACTTCACATGCATGGATTGCCAACAATATGTTCAAGCAAGTCATCGCTGAAAAGCTTCTCAACTAGTGCATGTGGTCTAAGATGTCTTTGAAATTTCTTTCAGGGAAAAGAGGAAGCACCGGCAACGAGTAAACGGTTTGCCAAGTGTATTTGCTGTTAGCTGGTAAGAATGGAACTCCAGGTTTTGATGAGATATCGCGACGAATTTTCTTCGATGAGGTCGGAAATTAATCATCGATAACCTCTGCATCGCAGCCGTAAGTGTTGATTCGCATGCCACTTTCAAAAAACCATTCCACATCCGGCTTTAAGTTGAGCGGGGAAAATTTTCGGAAATTCCACATTCATATTCACCACTTACATTCCCATCCTGCTCAGGTGCCTCGTTATAAAGTGCCTTGATATTTGTTGGAAATTCGTTCTCCTCATCAGGACATAATTCTTCAAAAAATCCATTGCTTATTGAAACGATAGTGGTTTTTCACAAATTTAGAACAAAATAATCCTGAGACCCACAAATATCAACAAAATCAATAAAGCACAAGAAACACATTCAAATCTATACCAGTGGCCTAGCCTAGCGTTCCCATATAGACACATACACGGAAACCCACAAAAAGAAGTTTGGAAGAACTTTTATGTACAGTGAGTGTCAGCTTATTTGATGCATTCACCAAAATGATCTCTAGATACCAATAGCATTTCAACGAAAAAAGATATTCAAAAAAATCAAAAGTCATTATAAAGAGCATTATTTTCTCTAAAAAACACATATTTCATGTACATATTTCAAACTTTATACAAACTTCTTGCAAATCTTAAAATAATGAGAAAATAATGCTATTAAAAGGAGCAGCTTATTTGATGTAGGCATCATTAAACGGTACTAGTCCCGTTATGTTGAAAATTTCGAGCACTACGAGATGCTATACATTGCTCTAGTTACGTTGATTGAATTACTACAAGTTTGCACAGGCATTTAATATCATGAAGGATGGTTCCTTCTGTACAAGCCCACGAAAGTTGGGATGGTTTTCTGATTGCCATTCATCTGGGAGTGGCAGAACGATCATCTGCATGCGGTGCAATCAGCTTACGACTTCCGGCTGATTTCACTCAAGCGTCCTGTGAGCATCTCCCGAACATCCATTTTGGAGTGGAGTGAGCTAAAATGGGTTCGCTCCGACGTTTTCGGCTTAAGATCTCACCAGCATGCGCAGCGTTTGTTTATTAGTAGGTCCAGCTGTGAGCGGTTGTCTATTTTGGTGCAAGGGGCTCACTATAAAAATGTGTCTTTAAAAAAAAAAGCGCCCAGAAACTGGTTTTGTGTTGAGCTTGAGACCCGCCACGTAAAAACTAGCATCTAATGGAAAATTTTGATATGTGAACACAAGCTGACGCAAGTATTTGGTCTCGTGATCAGTTGTGTGAAAAACGAAAAAGAATAAAATATCGTTTTACTGTAATCGTTACAATGACTAGAATTTATTCACAGAATAATTGCATATACAATATTTAATTTTTTCTTTCGTCAAGAAAGTTGACAAAATGCTGGGTCAGCTCAATCCGGTCTCCAACCTTTTTTAATGAATAGGCAATATTTAATCCGATGTCATGAAGTGCGAAAAATGGGAATGAACCCAACCGTTTTTTATTTGTCCACCGAAACCACGTCCCTATTCGCCAAAGCCTTTTTAACGAAACAGAGCGTTGGGTGGAACGACCGAACTATTGGAATAAAAAAAAACAAATGCGAATATACGGAAAAAGAAATCAGCTAAAATGAAAGGCCGTTAGCTTAAGTAAAATTATCATGCTTTATTGTAATTGATTTGTTAAAACAAAAACACCTTTTTGTTTGTTTTGTTTTTTCTATTTTCTATGTTGGGGATGGCTATCGGGTTATCGGTGGATAACGCCGGACAGTACCCATCCGAAGATTGCTGCTTGCATTAACAAACCGCAAGTGAACGATGGTGGGACGGACGAGGGCTTGAAAAATTGCTTGAAAAATGGCCGTCTATGATCGTGTTTGGCGAGCAAGGATCGATAATTGCGCCTCTGCCTTCACTATTTCCGTGGATGCCAGTAGCTCAAACGCCCTCATACTTGTCGCTGTCGACGTGTTGTGGGCTAATCGGGCCGCTCTGAAACTCGACAGCTTTTTGCTCTGTATCGCGAGTTGTTTGTTGCCCTCTTGCTGATGTGAAACTTGGCGCCGGAAAGTAGCAGTTTTCAGAGAATCTTGACGGGACGGTCGTAAGGACGAGTTCCCTAGACGAGTTTGCTGTAATGAAGCGGTGGTCAGAAAGGATGTGTTTCCGAGCCGTGCGAACGCAGAATAGTCGGCTGAGAAGGCGATCGGTAAGAACGTATTATAAAGTATTATTAAGAACGAGTTTCCGAGCCGTCACTTATATTTATGGTAGCCTTTTGAACATTGGTCGCTCTTTCGGCCAATTCTGCTTCTTCCACTTGTTCGACTCATGATTTCGTGCGTTCGCTGGCATGGATTTATAATGCGTCGCCGGAGCTTTTGCCTTCCTCTGGAGTATGCTGCTCTGCCCGTAAACTTAACCAATTTTGTACGACACAGCGGGTGGATCCATATGCCCTGATTTTTTGCCGCATAATTGGCAGGTGGTGCAATGAGCAGCCTTGGCGTGGCCGAAAACCTGTTTCCTCTCCTCCACACACCCTCAACAATCGCCAATAGATGACCCAGTGCACACCAAAGAACTCACCACACATTACACATCTGCGACTTGTACACACGCATATACATATATGTACATATAATACAATACATTTGACCGCCCAAAATAATCGTGCATATACAAACATAGTAGGTATATAAAGGGCATTAAAAAAACTATAAAACAAAGCAGGCGATGTGATTATTTGGGCGCGACGTTTAAACAAAGTAATACATAAAACACAAAAACAACATTTAATATTCTCAAACTCCGGGAATTGTTCTTTTCTTTCTCCACTCGGAAAAAATTGACATAATAAATCTTTTTCCTAAAAACGTATATTTATTGCTAACTAATAATTAAAATAATAATCAAACGCAAACCCCAATTTTGTTAATACCAGTTTGAGTATTAGCAGGGAGCAAGTGCTTGAGCAATTTTCAAAACGAAAGACCAATACCTATGGAAATTGACCAACAACATATAATCTCAACCAAAGGGAAGATAAACGAGGTAATCAAATCCATAATTTAAGAAGAACCGTTCAACTAAGGCACACTTCTCCTAATCAATCTATAGTATTAAAGTGGTCACGCGAACGATCCGCTTCTAATAAACCATCCTTTAATAAAATCAAAGGATTGACTATATGCCAAAAAAAGGGGATTCCAGTGAAATAGAGAACTTGAAATTTATGACACCTACAATTATTACCAATCTGATGCTCCATTTGAACAAACTGAAGAAATAAATTTTTTAAATTAAAATCTCCTGCCCTTTATATCTAAAACTGCTAAGAATGGTCAGGTCAGGAGCTACGCATTCTATTTGATACAGACAATTCTAAAAATTATGTGCACGATACTCACTGAACCATTCGATTCATATCCTACCAGTATACCTTTCCATGATTTTTCATCAAACTTTCTTTTCCTTATTTTTTTATGAACGTATACTGTTGAACCAAAAACTTTAAAATATTTGAGGCTCGGCTTTTTATAATGCCACATTTCATATGGTGTTTTCTTGCATTCTCTCAATGCATTACTATACTATTAATTAAATATGTGGCTGTCAATACCGCTTCGCCCCAGAAATACTTCGGTAATTTGGTTCCTATAACCAAGGCACGAGCTTTTTCGGTTATAGATCTTATCATCCTTTCATACACACCATTTAATTGTGGGGTATGCGGAACTGTTAAGTGGTAACTAATGCCTTTTTGAACACAAAGCTCTCGCATTTCATTCAACTAATATTCCCTACCATTATCAATATAGAAGTTTACAATTTTAAGATCGAAATGCGCTTCACTTTTTGCAAGGAAGTCTTTAAAAATAGCAAAAAAATCAGATTTAAAAGTCATTAAATATGTAACACAGTAATGGGTATATTCATCGATAAAAACTACATAGTAATTCTTGTTATTGATAGTTGAAGGTGATATCGGACCACACACATCCGAATGAACATCAAATAATGGCCTATTTATATGGTCTTTGTTCTTGAATTTTTCAAAACTAAGTCTACCGTGCTTCCCTTTTATGCAGACCTCACATAACTCATCATTTGGCTGTACATTTTAAAGTAAATCAACATCATTAACCATATTCTTAGCCTGCATTTCTAACAATTTACCTTTACTCATATGCCCTAACCTCTCATGCCACAAACTATAATTGTTCCTATTTGCATTTGATTCATAAGCCTTATTAGGTAAAGTAAAATGAATAATGGGAACATTGTTGAGATATTTCCCCTCAATAATATTCTCTTGACCTTTACTAATAACTACACCTCCTGGATAAAATATAACCGTCAAGCCAGCGTCCTGCATCCTTTTAGCTGATATTAGATTTTCAGGAACATTAGGGCAGAACAATACCTCTTTCAAAATAATTTTTGTCTGAGAATTACTGCATAGCTCTACTTCTCCTTGCTTTGTTGCATATATAAACTCTCCACATTTTGCCACAGCAATGTTTACAGGTGACTTCAAAGTAGTAACAGTCGTTAAAAGATGTTCACTATTAATCAAATGATCCGACGCTCCGGAGTCCAAGAGAAAAGAAATACTGTCGTTTGTATAACATGCACGTTTCAACATAAATGCAAAACCTGATTGACCGAATTCTGGCTGAGCTGACACCATTTGCACCTGTTTGTTCTTTTCCTGATTGTTACTACTTTTTCCACCTTTTTCTTTTTTGTATAAAACAGTTCTTCTTAATATGGCCTGCTTTGCCACAGTGAAAATGTTTTAGTTTATTATTATTGAACTTCGTTTTAAATTTGTATTTATTCTTTTGAAAATTTTGGTCTTTATTCTTAAACATTGAAAATTTATTTTCGTTTCTTACAGCTTGCAAAACTTTTAGGCTGGTATCCTTACAAGCTTGTTTTAATTTGATCTCATGATCTAATAACCTGTTCTTTACGAATGCTGAAGTTAAATTACTTTCTGATAATGTTTCGATAGCAGTGATAATCCCATCATATGGGGAAGGTAGAGTTAAGAGCAAACGGGATATTTTATCCATTTCCTCTACCTGCGCTCCGGATGCTAGCAACTCCGTTATTACATCATCAAATGTATTAAAATGACTCAACAATGGTGTTTCACCCTTAAGTTTTAATGATAACAACTGTTTCCGTACATATAATTGAGAAGCTAAGCTTTTTCTTTCATATATAGCCTCTAAGTTTTTGAAAATTTCCTTCGCACTACACTCACTTTTAGCAAACCCGAGAAAAGAATCACTCAAATATTCTATCATTAAACTTTTCGCACATCTTTCAAGTTCCATCCATTCCTCTGTTTCTTCTTTATCTTGGTCAATAACTTTAAGTGCGTCATTTTCACTTAAAAGGGCTCTCACACGAAACTTCCATATGAAGTATTTTTCTCCATCGAAAGGTTTTATATTTCGCTTACCCTTTTCCATTGTACAAATTTTAATAGTATACTTATCTGCAGTCACTAGGCATGGACTGGACCCATAGCCTGTTAATTATTTGGATACTCACACTTGCAGCAGCAACCGCAGCGACCACCAATCTCGTCCAGCAACCAATCCGTACACCACCAACAGGAACCAAAAACTTGCTTTCTTGCAACAACGTCTCCTCTAGTCCACAGGAAACAATAAAACAATCTTTATATATTTATAACCCCGCATAGCCACAATAAAGAACACAATTTTATTTAGCTTTTAATTTTTCAATTTAATCCTCTTTTTCTTTCTTTTCAGGACTTGTCGCACCGGCGTCATAATACGAATGAATGTTAAGAATTCAAATCTTGAGTCTAACAGACAATGTACTGGTTACATTCTAACGGAGTTTTGTAACATGTATGAATATTGCCTTTTGCTTATGAAATTCTATTAATTATTATGTTTACTAACATTGGTATAACATAGCATCACATGCATGGGTTGCCGGGTCACTTCAATTTATAACTTCACATGCATGGATTGCCAACAATATGTTCAAGCAAGTCATCGCTGAAAAGCTTCTCAACTAGTGCATGTGGTCTAAGATGTCTTTGAAATTTCTTTCAGGGAAAAGAGGAAGCACCGGCAACGAGTAAACGGTTTGCCAAGTGTATTTGCTGTTAGCTGGTAAGAATGGAACTCCAGGTTTTGATGAGATATCGCGACGAATTTTCTTCGATGAGGTCGGAAATTAATCATCGATAACCTCTGCATCGCAGCCGTAAGTGTTGATTCGCATGCCACTTTCAAAAACCATTCCACATCCGGCTTTAAGTTGAGCGGGGAAAATTTTCGGAAATTCCACATTCATATTCACCACTTACATTCCCATCCTGCTCAGGTGCCTCGTTATAAAGTGCCTTGATATATGTTGGAAATTCGTTCTCCTCATCAGGACATAATTCTTCAAAAAATGCATTGCTTATTGAAACGATAGTGGTTTTTCACAAATTTAGAACAAAAAAATCATGAGACCCACAAATATCAACAAAATCAATAAAGCACAAGAAACACATTCAAATCTATACCAGTGGCCTAGCCTAGCGTTCCCATATAGACACATACACGGAAACCCACAAAAAGAAGTTTGGAAGAACTTTTATGTACAGTGAGTGTCAGCTTATTTGATGCATTCACCAAAATGATCTCTAGATACCAATAGCATTTCAACGAAAAAAGATATTCAAAAAAATCAAAAGTCATTATAAAGAGCATTATTTTCTCTAAAAAACACATATTTCATGTACATATTTCAAACTTTATACAAACTTCTTGCAAATCTTAAAATAATGAGAAAATAATGCTATTAAAAGGAGCAGCTTATTTGATGTAGGCATCATTAAACGGTACTAGTCCCGTTATGTTGAAAATTTCGAGCACTACGAGATGCTATACATTGCTCTAGTTACGTTGATTGAATTACTACAAGTTTGCACAGGCATTTAATATCATGAAGGATGGTTCCTTCTGTACAAGCCCACGAAAGTTGGGATGGTTTTCTGATTGCCATTCATCTGGGAGTGGCAGAACGATCATCTGCATGCGGTGCAATCAGCTTACGACTTCCGGCTGATTTCACTCAAGCGTCCTGTGAGCATCTCCCGAACATCCATTTTGGAGTGGAGTGAGCTAAAATGGGTTCGCTCCGACGTTTTCGGCTTAAGATCTCACCAGCATGCGCAGCGTTTGTTTATTAGTAGGTCCAGCTGTGAGCGGTTGTCTATTTTGGTGCAAGGGGCTCACTATAAAAATGTGTCTTTAAAAAAAAAGCGCCCAGAAACTGGTTTTGTGTTGAGCTTGAGACCCGCCACGTAAAAACTAGCATCTAATGGAAAATTTTGATATGTGAACACAAGCTGACGCAAGTATTTGGTCTCGTGATCAGTTGTGTGAAAAACGAAAAAGAATGAAATATCGTTTTAGTGTAATCGTTACAATGACTAGAATTTATTCACAGAATAATTGGGTATACAATATTTAATTTTTTCTTTCGTCAAGAAAGTTGACAAAATGCTGGGTCAGCTCAATCCGGTCTCCAACCTTTTTTAATGAATAGGCAATATTTAATCCGATGTCATGAAGTGCGAAAAATGGGAATGAACCCAACCGTTTTTTATTTGTCCACCGAAACCACGTCCCTATTCGCCAAAGCCTTTTTAACGAAACAGAGCGTTGGGTGGAACGACCGAACTATTGGAATAAAAAAAAACGAATGCGAATATACGGAAAAAGAAATCAGCTGAAATGAATGGCCGTTAGCTTAAGTAAAATTATCATGCTTTATTGTAATTGATTTGTTAAAACAAAAACACCTTTTTGTTTGTTTTGTTTTTTCTATTTTCTATGTTGGGGATGGCTATCGGGTTATCGGTGGATAACGCCGGACAGTACCCATCCGAAGATTGCTGCTTGCATTAACGAACCGCAAGTGAACGATGGTGGGACGGACGAGGGCTTGAAAAATTGCTTGAAAAATGGCCGTCTATGATCGTGTTTGGCGAGCAAGGATCGATAATTGCGCCTCTGCCTTCACTATTTCCGTGGCTGCCAGTAGCTCAAACGCCCTCATACTTGTCGCTGTCGACGTGTTGTGGGCTAATCGGGCCGCTCTGAAACTCGACAGCTTTTTGCTCTGTATCGCGAGTTGTTTGTTGCCCTCTTGCTGATGTGAAACTTGGCGCCGGAAAGTAGCAGTTTTCAGAGAATCTTGACGGGACGGTCGTAAGGACGAGTTTTCTGTAATGAAGCGGTGGTCAGAAAGGATGTGTTTCCGAGCCGTGCGAACGCAGAATAGTCGGCTGAGAAGGCGATCGGTAAGAACGTATTATAAAGTATTATTAAGAACGAGTTTCCGAGCCGTCGCTCATATTTATGGTAGCCTTTTGAACATTGGTCGCTCTTTCGGCCAATTCTGCTTCTTCCACTTGTTCGACTCATGATTTCGTGCGTTCGCTGGCATGGATTTATAATGCGTCGCTGGAGCTTTTGCCTTCCTCTGGAGTATGCTGCTCTGCCCGTAAACTGAACCAATTTTGTACGACACAGCGGGTGGATCCATATGCCCTGATTTTTTGCCGCATAATTGGCAGGTGGTTCAATGAGCAGCTTTGGCGTGGCCGAAAACCTATTTCCTCTCCTCCACACACCCTCAACAATCGCCGATAGATGACCCAGTGCACACCACAGAACTCACCACACATTACACATCTGCGACTTGTACACACGCATATACATATATGTACATATAATTACAATACATTTGACCGCCCAAAATAATCGTGCATATCCAAACATAGTAGGTATATAAAGTGCATTCAAAAAACTATAAAACAAAGCAGGCGATGTGATTATTTGGGCGCGACGTTTAAACAAAGTAATACATAAAACACAAAAACAACATTTAATATTCTCAAACTCCGGAAATTGTTCTTTTCTTTCTCCACTCGGAAAAAATTGACATAATAAATCTTTTTCCTAAAAACGTATATTTATTGCTAACTAATAATTAAAATAATAATCAAACGCAAACCGCAATTTTGTTAATACCAGTATGAGTATTAGCAGGGAGCAAGTGCTTGAGCAATTTTCAAAACGAAAGACCAATACCTATGGAAATTGACCAACAACATATAATCTCAACCAAAGGGAAGATAAACGAGGTAATCAAATCCATAATTTAAGAAGAACCGTTCAACTAAGGCACACTTCTCCTAATCAATCTATAGTATTAAAGTGGTCACGCGAACGATCCGCTTCTAATAAAACATCCTTTAATAAAATCAAAGGATTGACTATATGCCAAATTATTACCAATCTGATGCTCCATTTGAACAAACTGAAGAAATAAATTTTTTAAATTAAAATCTCCTGCCCTTTATATCTAAAACTGCTAAGAATGGTCAGGTCAGGAGCTACGCATTCTATTTGATACAGACAATTCTAAAAGTTATGTAAAAATCTTTCGTTTCTCCATGTCACCAAGCCCTTCAAATTAAGATCTATCAATGGTATACATTTAATAAATAAAAAATGTATTTTAAACGTTCTTGACCTTACCTCAACGTTTTACTTACTTCCTAATTTAAGTACGTTTGATGATATCATTATATACGATTTCCTCAAAGAAATCGAGGCAAACATTGATACCGAAAGAGGATATTTGTTTTAACCTTATGGTAAAACTGACCTTAAACATCTCTCATGCAAACAAAGCAATTTAATAATGATAGAAGAAATCTTTTTTCCCCATCACATAAAATCTCAATTTCGTGAGATGTTCAACACAAATATAAATGCATTTGCCGATTCAGATAGAAAATTAACATTTAATACTATTGTCAAAGCTAACATCTGCACTCAAACGAACAACCCAATTTATAGAAAAAACTAACCGTATCCGGATTCGATAGCGCCTTTAATCAATAGTGAAATAAGAGAACTTCTTTCCCCAGTTCACGTAGTATCTAAGAAAGGCTTAGACGAAAGCGGAAATCAGAAGCATCGCTTGGTTATTGATTACAGAAAACTTAACGAAAAAACCATTACCGATCGGTACCCAATACCAACGGTAATTTTAGCCAATCTAGAAAACTCGAAGTACTTTACCACCTTAGATTTAAAATCTGGTTTCCATCAAATCGAGGAAAATAGAAAAAAAACCGCGTTTAGCATCAACAACGGAAAATATGAATTTTGTAGGCTACATTTGGATTAAAGAATGCGCCTAGCATCTTTTAAAGGACTATCGATGAGTTTAGCGCGAGGATATTGGAAAATGTTGCCATATTTATATCGACAATGTAATTATTCTTTCCCCGATGAATACTCGCATTTAAATATAATTGATAAAATCTTAAGCAAGCGAGAAAAATCCAAAATTTTCCAAGCCGAAGTTGAGTTTTTGGGTTTCTTGGTTTCAGAAGGTATCAAAACTAGACATCTTGAATTATGAACTTTCACCAACGCCACGCGCATTGCGGTCATTTTTCGTCTATCAGGCTACTATCGCCGTTTCATAAAAAATTATTTAGTGAATAAGTAGGGGGGAGGGAAAATCGAAAAATGTGGAAATCATACTTGATCGCGACGCGTTACGTTCCCTCGAGAACATAAGACGAGCATTAGCTTCAGGAGATGTTCTTCTACTATATCTGCTAAGGTCTACAAACATTTACAATAGAAAACAGTCACAATGAGATGTCGCTGTAAGCTACTCGCTGACAGGACTCGTTACTTGGTTTGCTTTTGTACGAGTCCTGTTGGCTGAACTCGTCACCAGATAGTGGTGCTATAAAAGCGACCGGCAACCAGTAAAACGATTCTTACTTTGCTTACTTTCATCACAGCGACATCTCAGGTGAGTGACACTTTTCTCTAGAGTATGCACAAAATCCAGGTTTTTTTTTCGAAAATAAACGGCGCTTTTAAATTCTAATCAGAATTTCTGTTCTATTTTATCTGTGTGTGCACACAGTGGGTGTGAAAAAGATCAGGTAATTATTAAAATTCAAGAGGAATTCTGGACCCTATTCAACCCCGCTCTTAACATGGTCCTTCGAGCCGGGTCCTTAAGACAATAGTTATTCTTTTTAAATTGTTTATTATTCTATAAACTCTCGCCAAGTCCCACTTGCCAGATTTAAAAGCAAAAGCTTATTGTGAACGAGCACGTTTCTACGTGCTTTTGCACATTCTGTTTATTTAAATTTTTTTTTTGCTGCAAGATATTCGCGGTGGTGAGCGATCTCACCAAAAATTAAAAAGGCAAATCCCCGTGGCTAGCGAAGCACCCAAGGCTAGCAGGAAAACCCAAAAGGAAGGCGCCCTCCCAGCAGCAGCAGCAGCAGAAGCAACAAAAAACGGAAACCTGGTGAGTAGCATTATCGATAACCCCTATATAAGTCTCAGCGGAGGCGCTTAGCATTTTTTTCAGTAGCACAACGGGAAGACCTAGCGGACCGCTAGCTAGCGGTGATAAACCGCTAGAGAAGCAGGCACTCCGGTGGACACCAGGAGGGAGTGTAAGTCCCAGTGTGTTAAAAAAAGCAAAAAAGTGAAAAAACCCTACAACTAGGGTAGTGAGCGCCGGCACAACGTGCCACGAAATAAAAGGCGCTGTATTAAAATAAAAACAAAAAGTGAAAAAGTGAAAAACCCTACAACTAGGGTAGTGAGCGCCGGCCAAGTGCCACAAATACAAGGCCCTTTTTTATAGTGAAGCAAAAAAGTGAAAACCCCTACAGGTAGGGTAGTGAGCGCCGGCAAAAATTGCCAGGAAAATAAAAAGCGCTAACATTTATTTCTCGCGAAAGTGAAAACCCCATAAACTAGGGTAGTGAGCGCCGGCACAACGTGCCCCGAAATACAAGACGCTTTGTCAAAGCAAAAAAAAAAGAAAAGTAAAGTGATTTGCTTGAAAATCCCTACAACTAGGGCAGTGAGTGCAGGCCACGAGGGCCAACATAAGCCGCGCTAAAATTTATAAAATTTTATAAAAAAGCCAAACTGGCAGTGAAAGTCCCTGGATAGCAGGGCAGCAAATTAATTTATGTGAAAGTCCCTAAAGGTAGGGCAGTGAGCGCAGGCCACGAGGGCCAACAAATAAAACGCGCTATTAAAAAAATAAATAAATAGAAAATATATATACAATAAATAAAATAAAATCTAATAAAGGCAATTCAAGTGTATTGCCAAGGTCATCGTCAACACGAAGTGACCCCAATACGATAAGCTGCACAAAAGGTAAGCCTTTGAAATCCACCACGTATATTCGCGTATTCGGGCGCGAAGCAAAACGTTTCGTTGGACTGGTTGAACGACGAAAATACCAGTCTCACATCTAAGTGGTAAAACAAAAAAAAAGAAGAAGAAACAAACAAGAAACCGGGATCACCAGAAAAAGAGGTAGAATACACCAGGTGACAAAGAAAGGCAAAGGTTTGAAAGAGCTTACCATCGGTACACTCACCGGGGCCCCCAGTAAGAAGTAACTTCACCCCCATCAAAAGAGAAATCAAAAAATAAAAAAAATTTTTGTTTTTTAATTTTATTTCCTGTAAATTTTTAAAATTGTTAATTTTGTACTTAAATTTTTTAAAGAAATAAAAGAAAATTTGTTAACAATGGCTCACGCAAAAGTAAAATAATCTTTTGACAGCCACTCTCGGGATTTGTCTGAAGACGAGTCAAATAACGCGGCCATGAGTTTAGCAAAGTGTAGGTATCAGGATTGCTATACAGCATACCTGACGTGCGCTGCGTTGATGGGTGAAACCATCCATAATCTGACTTTTGTTCAGCAAAACTCATCAACAATAATTCCCTCAAACCGCGATCCTGAGCCACCTCTGCGCTCAAACGTTAATCTTCCTCCGTGCGATACGGAAATTTTTTATGGGGATTATATGGCATGGCCCTCTTTTCGGGATTTATTTACGTAAATAATTCGCGTCTAAGTCCGGTGGAAAAATTATATCACCTCAATCAAAAGACTCGTGGGGAAGCCAGGGACATCGTGAAGAAATGCCCCTTGACCAATGACGGTTTTGCTACTGCGTGCAAAATCTTTCTGATAGATGTGAAAACAAACGAGTCATGGTGAATAATCAGTTGAAGATCTTGTTCAACCTGCCTACGGTGACAGTCGAAATAATTGCATCGTCAGTAAATAATTGCATCTCAGTTCTGCAAATGTATGGCATTGAAATTGAAAACTGGGATCCAATTTTTGCGTTTTTGGTCTCGAGCAAATTGCTGGACACTACATTAGATTTGTGGGAACAGGGAATCGTTTACAAGGCTGAGATTCCGAGGTGGGAAGAATTAGATAACTACTTCTCGAGCAGGTTCCAGACTTTGGAAACGGTATCTGATATCAAAAGTTCACAAGTAGCTGGGGCAGGACCAAGTCGTGCATCAGCCGGGATATACGAAATAAAAATATCGGCCATCGCAGTCAAATGACGAAATCAGCTTGCAGGTTGTGCCCAGAACAGTCGCATTCGTTGAGAGCATGCCCAAAGTTTTTAGCGATGAAGGTAGATGATCGGTTTAGGGTAGTTAGGAAGTACAATTTATGTATGAACTGTTTAGTGCATTCCCATCTAGCGAAAAGTTGTAAGGGCACTTTTAGTTGTTTGAGCTGCCATCAACGGCACCATTCTTTGTTGCATCGCTCTCCTACTAGCAATCAGCGTCCGTCTACAAAAGATGGAGAGGCTCGAATGCCTCACCTCCCAGCCCCAACCGGGAATGTGAATGCTCTGTTCGCCGCAAGTGTCAAAAACGTTGTTTTGCGTACGGCCATGATACATATTAGTTACTTAGGAGTAGACTATGAGGCCAGAGCCCTTCTTGATTCAGGTTCAGAAGGAACTTTTATCACGGAGCGGTTTTAGAGACGCATCAATCTTCCGACACGACCAGCTGACACACAAATCTGTGGAATAAATGCAACAACATCGGCCAAGGTGCGAAAAGACGTCCACTTTGTTATAGGTTCTCCTGTCAACCCCCAGATTAGAATTGAGGCAAGCGGCCTGATTCTTCCTCAACTGACAGGAGACCTACCCCAGTTTTCGGTAGATCAAGCACATCTTGATCTGCTGCCCCCAATGAATTTTGCCGACGTGAATTTCTATAGAAGCCAGCAGGCCGATGTTATTATTGGTGCGGACTTGTACCCAGACATAATGAAGGGAAACATAAAACGAAATATTTTAGGCTCTCTCCTGGCACAGGAGACAGTATTTGGCTGGATCTTGAAAGGACCAGCCCCCCAGTCTGCGGCAAAGATGCCAGACTCATGTGTTTCTCTACTTGCGGAAATTTCAAGTTCTCAGCTAACTCGGTTTTGGGAGCTTGAGCAAGTCCCGACTATGAAGCAGCTTAGTCTGGAGGATGCGTTTTGCGAGCAACATTATACGAAGACAACTACGACGAATGACCAAGGGCAGTATGTGGTGGAATTATCATTTCGGCACGAATTTCCCGAAAACATAAGTATTGGGGATTCACGATCCATCGCAGCGCATCAATTCGAAACGAAGCGACAGTGATGAGATGACCGGAGCTGAAGGCAGAATATCATCGAGTACTGCGAGAATACATCACACTCGGTCATATGAAGCCAGTGAGCAGCGCCGATAGTAAACCACAATCAGACACATACTACCTACCCCACAATGCAGTCGTAAAACCGGACAGTACCACCACAAAGGTTCTAGTGGTATTTAACGCTTTAAGTGCAACTTCGAATGGAATTAGTTTGAATGATGCGCTCTACCCTGAGCCGGTCCTTTAAGCTGACCTTATCGTACTGCTATTAAAATGGCGGTTTTTCAAATATGTTTTCAATGTAGACATTGGGAAACTGTTTAGGCAGATCCTTCTGCACCCCGATGATACCCGGTACCATAGAATTCTCTTTCGTGAATCACAAGCAGAAGAGCTTGTGGACTACGAACTCCAAACTGTGACGTTTGGAGTGAACTGCGCTCCTTATTTAGCAATAAAAACTCTTCTGCAATTGGCGGAAGACGTTCGCCTGAAATTTCCGTAGGCTTCTAGGGTCTTAACCCAATATATGTACATTGACGAGCATTGGCAGGAGCTCATGATTGGGAGGCCGCCAGTCGACCCGCGACGAACTCATCGAAATACTCAAGGAAGCCGGGTTTCCCCTCCGAAAATGGACGCCCAACTGCAAGGACATCCTGGCAGCCTTGCCAAAAGCTCATTTGCTACAGGAAAATTTTTTGGAGATAGATGATTTGAGCGAAGCTAGGATGTTGGGCATTCGGTGGAATGCCACGCGCGATATGTTCCATTTTAGCGTCCAAGAAATCCCCATTCGACCAAGCTATACCAAACGAGAGGTTTTAGCGTGTGTTGCCAAGTTGTTCGACCCAGCCGGGTGGTTGGGCCCCATAGTCGTGGCGGCAAAAATTCTAATGCAGGACATCTGGTTTGCCAAGATAGATTGGGATGACACTCTACCTCGAGGTTTGTATTTGCGATGGAAAATTTTATTAAAAATTATACGTATATTTCGAACATCAAAACCCCAAGGTGGATCCGTTTCACCCCTTGAATTGAAATTGAATTTCATGGATTTTGTGATGCCTCCAAGAAGGCATATGCAGCTGCTTTGTATGTGAAAGTTCGCGATCGAGACTCAGACAGGGCCCCATACATAAATTTATTTGTAGACAAAACGAAAGTAGCACCAGTAAAACAATCCTCTACCTCGATTATAATTGTGCAGAGCGCTGCTATTAGTAGAATTAATTAATGCTTTACTTCCACAGTTCGACGTTGGCCAGCCAGTGATCTACAAATGGACTGCCTCCACCATTGTGCTCTCGTGGCTAAGGAAGCCCCTCTGTTACTAGACAACGTTCATGGCGAATGGAATCATGTGGATTGAAGCGATAACCTGGCAGATTTAGGTAGCCGTGGCTAATCTGTGGTGGCAGGGCCCTAGTTGGTTAAAGGAGAAACCGTCTGGGTGGCTCCAAAAAACTGGTGATGGTGGAGACAGGGCTGGAGCAAAAGGTCGTTCGGGTCCATACAGGTCGTATTTTGCAAGGGACGGACATTTTAGAACGATTCTCCGACTTCTCTCGTGCCCTAAGAGTAATTGCACGGATTTTTCAATTTTACTACAAGACCCATCCGGTACACAAATCAACCCCACGACAGGAAACGTCGGAAATAACAGCGGTAGAAATTCAAAAGGCAAAGATGTGTCTTATTATGTTAATGCAAAAACAGTGCTTCTCCAATGAGTATCAAGCACTCGTGACGTCAAAGCCAGTGAGTGCAAAAAGCTCCATCCGCATTCTCAATCCCTTCCTCGATGGGAACGGAATCATGAGAGTTGGAGGGAGGCTTACGTTAGCTGGGCTACTCTACAACGAACGATACCCTGTAATTTTACCATACGATTGTCAATTTTCCCGACTTCTCGTCAGATTCTCACATTGGTTTCTCTGCATGGGGGAAATCAACTCACGTTGAGACTCTTGAGATCCGAACATTGGATCGTACGAATGAAAAAGTTGATAAAAAACATGATTCATAATTATAAAGTTTGTCTCATTCACAGAAAAAGACAGGAGAGCAACTGATGGCATAATTGCCGCCTGAACGATCGGACTTATCTTGCCTCTTCACCAATACAAACGTGGATTTTACAGGCCCGTACGAGATTAAGAATTTCACCGGCAGGCCGTGTCTAATAACAAAAGGTGGTGTCTGCGTTTTTGTTTGTTTTGCTACGAAAGCAATACATTTGGAGGCAACCAGCGACTTATCGACTTCCACGTTTCTGGCGGCATTTTCCCGTTTTGTAGCAACACGAGGCTGTCCCCATAGCATGTACTCCGACAATGGGACGAACTTTGTAGGAGCCAACAAATCATTAAGGCAAGATTTCCGAAACTTTCTTGCCAAAGCCTCGCGTCTAACCACACAATCGTATGCACATCAAGGAATAACCTGGCACTTCACCCATCCGGGAGCTCCCCACATGGGAGGGCTTTGGGAAGCAGGTGAAAAGAGCTTCGAAACCCACTTCCGTAAGGTAATCAATACTATGCGATTAACGATGGAGGAGCTCTCGACGTTGCTGACCAAGATAGAAGCTTATCAGAGTTGTTGAGGTTTTTTCAGGAAAAGATAGCCGCATACGGGTCGTAGGCATACGTACGACAAGAGGCGTAATTACACGCCCAATCGTGAAACTAGTGCTATTACTTCTAGTCAAACAAACTTAACGATTTCTCTATTTTCAGAAAATATACGAAAATGATCCGAGTGGCCCGAGACCAAAATCTATGCCCAGTGTGCAAACACAACTACAACCTCCTTTTTTGCCGGCAGAAGCGCCGCATGGAACCAGAGGAGAGACTGCGTTCTGTCCCCCTGCACGTCAACTGCTCAAACTGCATGTCACCGCGGCATGCAACCAACGAGTGTCCGTCACCGCGGAACTGTGAACAATGTCAGGGACAGCACCACAGTCTCCTCTACCTGTGGGAAATTCCCAGAAGTGGGGAAGACGTGTCGGAGGGACACGCGGCGGTATACGAAGGGCACGGTCAACTAGCGAAAGCAGCGACTGTACCGAACGAAGAAGTGCTGGAAATCGCCGAAGAGCTCTAGGGCAATCTGTCCTTACTCCAACAATAATGGCAAAGGTGATGACCGGCGGAAAGGTGCACACGGTACGCGCTATTCTCGGTCCTGGTCAGAGCACCATGACCATTTCGAGAGCCCTCGCTCGTCGACTACATGCCGTGCCACGAAATGGGGAGAAGTGCTCCCTTACGCTAAAAGGCTGGCACGAAAGGCTGGAAGTTAGAGCGACGGTGCTAGCCAGCCTAATGCGGAACACCCCAGAACGTACCATCGATGCTCGCGTGGCCAATGAGTTCGACAACCTGCGATTGGCAGACCCCACATTTTACCGCGCAAGTACGGTATCTTTGGTCCTTGGAGCCGAAGTATATGGAGCCATAATACGATCTGGACTGATGCCCGCAACCCCTACTAGACCAGTCGTTCAAAATACGATATTTGGATGGGTTATCTCCGGTGAAACCCCGTACTAAAGTAGGCGACCCCAGAACGCGGCATTAGTTTTAAGTATTTTTGTCAAAATGAAAATTGAAATTGTTATTAATAAGAATAAAAAATGAATAACAAAAATGAAGTATGCTAAATTGCAGTGATACGCCAAGGCGGGCGGCATGTTAAGGTCTGCGAACATTCGCAATAGAAAACTGTCACAATGAGATGTCGCTGTAAGCTACTCGCTGACAAGATTCGTTACTTGGTTTGCTTTTGCACGAGTCCTGTTAGCTGAACCCGTTGCCAGATAGTGGTGCTATAAAAGCGACCGGCAAACAGTAAAACGCTTCTTACTTTGCTTACTTTCATCATAGCGACATCTCAGGTGAGTGACACTTTTCTCTTGTGTATCCAGGTTTTTTCCAGAAAATAAACGGCGCTTTTAAATTCTAATCAGAATTTCTGTGCTATTTTATCTGTGTGTGCACACAGTGGATGTGAAAAAATCAGGAAATTATCTGTCTTAAATGATCGGCCCCCATTTTAAGATCCCCGTTTCCAGAATTCAAGAGGAATTCTGGACTCTATTCAACCTCGCCCTTAACAATATTCCAATCACAGTCTTCCCTTCGATCTTACGACGGATGCCTCGTCAAGTGCTTTAGGCGCAGTTTTGTTCCAAAAGGGGCGCCCCATTACGATGATTTTGAGAACTTTTTAGTACTGAGCAAAATTATGCCACGAACGAACGTCAGCTTCTCGCTATAGTATGGGCTTTAAAAACACTGCGATATTTCCTGTATGGAATAAAAAGTATATATATTCACTGACTTCAATATTTGTTTTACAGGCAAATCTTACAACTTACGATTGGATTTTTTATCATTTTTTTCAAACCTGAAAAATAATACTCTACAAATTGGAGGAACATTTTCGGATAAGCAACGGTGTTCCCGATTATGTTCTGTAACAACTGTCTCTAGTTGGTCATCTTTGTTAATAAGATCGATTACGAGCAATTTTGTGTGCACAAATTTAACTCCGGGAAACACAGACAATGAAGGACCCTGTACTTGTGTCAAAGTCGAAAAATCGCAGTAGCATCAAAATTAACTGCAGATTTCTAGCAGCAAATAACTTTATATCGAAAAAAATGGTGTGCTGAATAAATTTTTGAAACAACATTTTTGTCTTTTTATCGAAAATGCTGGATTTGAAAAAGATAATGGCTCTTCACTGTGAACGGTTCCATATAAAATGGATTTTTTAAGATTGTTCATAAACTGCCTAGAAAAAGGGTCGGCTACTTTATTTTCTTTTCCAGGCTTATAAAAAAAAATTGGAAAAAATTCCTTAATGAGTGCGGGTTTTTTTTCATTTTGCTATTCGGATTTTTTTCTGATATAGAGAAAATTAGAGGTTGATGGTCAGTGAATATATTTATACTTTTTATTCCATACAGAAAATATCGCTGTGTTTTTAAAGCCCATACTATAGCGAGAAGCTCACGTTCGTTCGTTGATTGCATCGAAATCCACATCTGAAATTAAAGATGTCCTTTTAGAAGTTTTATTAAAAGGAGAAGGATCCATAAAAGCAATTTGCAATGAAGATAAGCACAAGCAGCACAAATATTATTTTTATTAAAATGAATAACAAATCACTTTTTTCTGATATTGAATTATAACATTTGGTTTGAAAGTAATTTGTAAACCTACTCTTAAGATACTACAAATGTATGGAAAATTTCACTAATCTGAGAGAACCAGTACATGAACTTTTCAAGTAGTTAAGGTAGCAAAGGCAAATATGATGTTCAACACACTGGTTAACGTTAACAAAAGAAACCTCGTGGAATTTGCTGTTTAACCTAAAGGTTAAGATGATATTCTAACTCAATTTTGTGCTCAAGTTATTTAATGATGCACGGCTTGTGTGCGTGGCGTTCGCTGATTATCCATCATCACAAAAGAACAACAAACGGTCTCTTGGCAACGGCCGGATATTCTCGTCAAAACAGGCGTCTTGCAAAAGCAACAACACACCTTTACATTAAGATAGCATCGCTCCAGTACCCGACGACAACAACAGCTTAGTTGGTCGCCTTAAACTACTCCACTTAACAAAAACTTCGCAGTACAGCTGGACGCTAGTTAAAACAACAACAGCCTAGAAAAATTATGAGCTTAGATTAATAGAAATGAAACCAAGTTGTGTGATTCATTAAGTGATCTGAAGTATAGCGAGAAACATATCCCACAGTATTCAGAAAAATTAAATAGCTATTTCCTTGACTTACATCATCCTTAACAAGAATATTTATTCTGAAATGAGCTCACAAACAAGCATAAAGTACGGTTATCCCCGAAATCACTGCACCTTTTATCTAAGCGAAACGATTAAATATAATTGTAATCGTAGCTGACCATCACCCTTTTCGTTTTAAATCAATAAACTATATAATTTTACGAGCAAAAACTAAATACTCAAGAAAAACTTAAATTAATTAATTAAAAAGTACATACATATATATGTATACGTTATATTGCGGTTTTACCTACAGATAATTATATCCTCTTTCGGCAGGCAATGGCAAACCTCCGAGTGTTAGTAATAGCTCTCACAAGAAAACATTCGCCGTTCGGAATCGATGTGACCTCACTTAATTTGTGTTACACCATTTAGACGCACACCACAAATGGTAGGAGAAGTTCGGCCAAAATCGTAAAAGTAAGTACGAATTATATCCTCTATATTACAAACTAACAAAAATCCAACAAAATAAGTAAAGTTAAAGAACCTCGACTTTTAGAAATTTCAACAATGGTTGACGACAAGAAACCCCAAGGCACACCTACACACCCTAAACAGGGCGCAAAGAGAAAGAAAAGAAAATACTTTTCAGGCGCACTAATAGTACACTGTACTAATAGAAGGAAATTCGGAGTCGGTTCTAGAAATAAAAAATACTAGTCTCGACAATTTTTGGGTCCGACTCCAAGCGGGTACTATTATCGAAACGGACGATCCCGATTTGCCTGAGAATTTTAAATCTTCAGCTTCCGTCAAATTTAAAAACTGTCTCGACCAATATGAAGAAACAAAAGCTATGATCTCCGATCAGCTCAATTTATTAAGGCCAATTAACGTAGCTATTCCACCCCCGAGAGTAGAAGTAACACAACTTCAAGAGCCAAGCTCAGTCATACACCTCCAAGTGCCAGCGTCTGACACGGAAATATTTCATGGGGGTTATAAACAACGGCCCTCCTTCCGAGACATGTTTTCGACTGGGTACATAAACCATCTAAAGTTATCTCAAGCGCAAAAGCCGTATCACCTCAGATACAAATCAAAAGGTCTGGCCAGCGCCACAGTTAAACAATTGGCATTAAATGACGATAATTTCAATCTGCCTTGGGAAGCGCTCAAATCAAGATATGCGAATGAAATATTACTGGCCAATAAACAAGTAATGATTTAAATGAATGCCAAAAATACAGAGAGAAACTAGTTAGGAATTTATTACTTTAGCAGTTTTTAGGTATCGAAAAAAACTAATTTAAAACAGGCGAGCTCAAATCAGCGTACGATGTTGGCATGGATAAACACCTGTTTCAAGAATTATGGCTAGACGAAACAAACAGGGGCGTGCAAGTTAAACCACTTCCCTTGGTAAAATGGCCCACAGTTGCAAACAATACGCATACTATTTCGGAGATACGAATCCCCCATGGTTAAATTACTCCCTCGAACATCAAGTCGAGCTCCTTCTTCGACGCTTTTCTAAAGTCATATTGCGCAACCATATACGTGCCCACCAAAGACAATAAAGCAATCTAAAACCATTTATTAGTAGTAGCGGTCACAGGCTATACGCGAACCAGATGCACAATCCATATCACTAATTAATCGATGGGAAAGAATTAAAATTCTCCATCATGAACTCAGTCGCTGATTCCGGAAGAGTATCTCAAGACCCTACATAAAAATATAGATGGAAAACACTCAAAAACAACCCCATACCTTAGAATGAGTTCTCATAAACGATGTGACTCTGACTGTCAGATCCGAGTAGTAATAGATTACACATGTTAACTTGGTCGCTTGCAAGACTCTACAACATATTGTACCACGCGCATCCTGTGTCACATTTCTCATAGGCATCACAACACCATGTTCCATCATCTAACTTCACCACGAATGAATGAGGCAGAAAGGACCTGAGTAAAGCCACGTCAAGTGATCCCCGAAAATTTCACTAAATTTTGGATTCCAGATACAATTATTTTATTATGAAGTGAATGTTATGCTGACATCGTCCCTTTAATATTTTCCAAAAATTCGAATTATTGTTAAAGTTATTAACAATCAAAGTTTTATGGACGATCAAATTAAAAAATTAATATCTCATAAACTAAAATAGATAATGGGATGAAACTTTCAGAGCTTACTGAAAAGTGTTTGCAGTATTTTTCTCATTGAAAAAAAAAACATTAAATTGTTATAAATAATTGATTTTGCAATAATTTATTTTAAACAATTGCAATTTTCAATGCTTTCTTCACGCTGTAAAAAAATGAAACTGCCACTCAATGCGCTCTCCGGTCGCTCCAGCGAACTCCGTTTAGTTACACATGTATTGCTTCTGACGTGGTGTGTCATGCGCTTAGTATGAATAAGAGTATACACACAAATTAAAAATAAATTCTAGAGATTCGCATTCGAGCGCGCCGGAGCGCATTGAGTGACAAAAGATTGAATATCTCCGGAACGAAGAAAAACTACAAAATTTTGTTTACATATTATTAAAGGTGAACGTTTTCCTCACAATTCCGCAAAAGCTTCATTTTTTTACAGCGTGAAGAAAGCATTGAAAATTGCAATTGTTTAAAATAAATTATTGCGAAATCAATTATTTATAACAATTTAATGTTTGTTTTCAATGAGAAAAATAGTGCAGACACTTTTTAATAAGCTCTGAAAGTTTCATCTCATTATCTATTTTAGTTTATGAGATATTAATTTTTTAATTTGATCGTCCACAAAACTTTGATTGTTAATAACTTTAACAATAATTCGAATTTTTGCAAAATATTAATGGGACGATGTAAGCATAACATTCACTTCATAATAAAATAATTGTATCTGGAATCCAAAATTTAGTGAAATTTTCGGGGATCACTTGACGTGGCTTTACTCACCTGCAATAACACACCGGGGGAACCATCATCAAGGCCGCGCCATAGTCGCCCAACCGGATTCGGCACGGCAACGTTGTGGAGATGCAATTACAGCGTCAGCGTCTCGGTGAAGTGTTTAGCAGTGAATCGAAAATTTCCCTGTGCGTTGCTCGGTCTTCTTCTTGGTGTAGGGCGTCGGTTTGCTGGAACGGAAAGAGAGTTGGATGCCTCTTAGTAAGGAGGAATTTTTAATGGCTAGGTGGCAACAGTTTCGAGCTGACGTTGAGGAGCTGTTGATTTTATTCCTTGGGAGCCGAACCGGCTTAACTATTGAATGCCCACTACCCGAATGTGATTGTCGGTGCCGCGGTGAAAGTTGACGACTCGTCCTAGTCGCCATTGGTTTCGAAGCACGTTGTCTTTCTTAGACAACCAAGTCGTTCCACCGTTGACAGAAAGAGTGATCTGAGTGAGAGTGAAAGAGTGTCATCTTCTGCCATCGGTTGACTACTGAAGGTGGACTTTCTGTTCAATATCAGGAGGAGTTAGTATGTGACTGCCGACAAGAAAGTGTCCTGGAGTGAACGGTTCTTAACTAGGTGGATCATTAGATGCAGGACTGAGCGGTCTAGAATCAAGACAGGCTTCTATTCTACAGATTAAAGTAGCGTACTTATGATTCGAAGGTGTACTTACGATCTATGAACCTTAATTCATGTGTACATTTTAAATGTTGTTCGAGTTGAGTGACATTTTTCATTAATTTTATAAATCTTTTCTTAGCTACCACACAATACAACATTGTGTTCACAAATTTTATCAAAACTACATCAAAATACAACAGTGAAGTTGATGTTCTTTTCATATTACTCTTTCATAATTGTTGTCGTGTAAAAAATCTGCTGCTCAGTAAGACAAGGTAAAATAAATTTTAATATTGCTTGAATTTAAACCCTAAGTTACCAAATTTCTCCCTCTCCCTCCAATAGGGATACTCTTGCTAGGCGATTTTAATGGAATAATTTCCAGGCGTTGCTGTGTCGGGGGCGGTGGCGGTGGTGGTAGTAGTAGTGGTCAGAAGCTTTTCATCTCCATGACGTATCAAGGTTTAGTGAAATACACAACAAACTAAGAAGACTCGAATCATGATCTGAGTGGTAAAAATATATATATGTACATATTTGGCCCGCTGATATACCAAGGTAGGTGTAAGCTAAATTATTGTATAACAATGTATCTAATAAAAATTATTTGCAGCCTCTTAGTTTATAGCGTGCGCATAGTTTGGAAAACGTTACATTGCTTGCTACAGCATGCACAAACTATGCCGGGGCTGAAAATAAATGAGGATTTTAACAATTTACGGGTCAGGTAAACTTTTCACGCCTACTTATATGTCAATATTGGTATTAAATGGAATAAATTTTGAGGCTAATTTCATTTTTTTCAGTTCTTACAAGAAATCGACTATGGTATTATGCTCTAGAAGTTCACTGAGAAAGGTTCACTGCTGCAATATATGTAATTAATTTAACTGTTTTAATAGCATTTAAGAATCATAACCTTTTAACAATTTCTTAATTATAAGCATTTTTAAAAGTTTTGTGAATTTTCGTAGATGTTTATTGCACATGCAAAAGGCATTGTATGAAAACTAAACATTTTCTAAAATATGTAAAATTGTTAAATTAAATAAATTTTAAATTGAATACATATGTATGTACATTTATTAAATAATAAATAATAATATATCGGGTGTTTTTTTAGGGGTATAGAACTTCGAATTGAAATAAAACACAAGAAAATCGTTTTAAGGTCCATCAATTTGGCTTTATTGGAAGGATAATTTTATGCCATTAATGTTTAAATATGATTTCGGGCATGTGGCCGCCGCGGCTGGCTCGAATAAAGCCAATTCTACAGGTCCAATTTTCAACCACTTTTTCGAGCATATGGGGCCGTATGTCGGCAATAACGCCACGAATGTTGGCTTCCAATTCCCCTAACGTTTCTGGTTTGTTGGCGTAGACGAGCGACTTCACATATCCCCAAAGAAAATAATCCAATGGTGTCAAATCACACGATCTTGGTGGCCAATTTACAGGTCCATTCCGCGAAAATATGCGCTCATCGAATGTTTCCTTCAATAAATCGATTGTGACGTGCGCTGTGTGGCATGTAGCGCCGTCTTGTTGGAACCACAACTCATCCACATTCATGCCATCCAATTCGGGAACAAAATAGTCGGTTATCATGGCTCTATACCGGTCTCCATTAACGGTAACTGCCTCTCCAGCATTATTGCGGAAGAAGTATGGCCCAATGACTCCACCAGCCCATAGAGCACACCAAACAGTCAGTGTTTGTGGATGTAATGGCGTTTCAAGGGTCTCATGTGGATTCTCTTCACTCCAAATGCGGCAATTTTGCTTGTTGACGTAGCCATTCAACCAAAAATGAGCCTCATCACTGAACAAAATTTTGCGATGAAAATCAGCATCGAGATCAATCTCATTTTCGGCCCATACACCAAAATCACGACGCATTGCATGGTCTCGCGGCTTTAATTCTTGCACAAGCTGGATCTTGTAAGGTCGCAAGCCAAGATCTTTGCGCAAAATATTCCATAAAGTTGATGGACAAAGATCCAATTGCTGTGCACGGTGGCGAATCGATTCATTCGGGTCCTCTGCAACACTTTGCTCTACAACGGCAATTGTTTCTTCGGTGCGCACTGTTCGACGTCTCTGCGGATGCGTATTATCACATAGAGTAAACGTAGTGCGAAAACGATCCATGGTTAACCGAATTAATTGCTCTGATGGACGATTATGTCGACCATAAAATTGACGGAGCTCGCGGTAAACTTCGCGAACTGAACCATTATTTTCGAAATAAATTTGCACGATTTGCAAGCGTTGTTTTTTTGTCAACCTGTTCATGATGAAATGGCAAACCAAACTGAACATAAATGACATTAGAGTTGCCAGATTTGACCACAAAATGCCAGTTTTATCTCTATTCGAAAAACAAACCTGTAAAAAAAACACCCGATATATGTACATATAGAAAAGTAAATGATCTGATATTGCTTGGGAATAACTGCAAATAATAAATGGGCTTAAATATAGAATTTTAGGAAATATTCAGTATCTTATCCTTCTCTGCTGTGCAGTTGGGTTTGAATTTAAATGGCCCCCTCCATGCAGAGTTGCATTACAATTGAGAAGTATAGCTGATCCCAATATGCTTAACAAAACGAACATAAAAAATATTATTTCTTGAACAAATTTAACAAAACAAGAGCCAGAAAAAAGAATTTGAAAAAGAAAAGATGAGTTAAAATACATAAACAAAAATTGCATATTACTTCGAGTTTCTGTCTGATTCTTAAGAGCATTATGCATTTTTTGACTGAAGCTGGGATATTCGGGTGATAATCTTTGCAAAGCATCAATTTCACCATGAATTATGGTCAGAGATAGTCAGAATTGACTGACCACTTTTGCATTTGCATTTAAATTTAATTTCTACATAGCAATTTTCCGATATAAATATAACATATGTTATATAATGCACTACGTATATATATACTTTAGCATATTGTATCTTCCTTCTATGTTTTTAATGCAAATAAGTCATATCAATTGTGGATGTCTACTTCAAATATATGAATGCCTTCCAATAAAATTAAAAGCGAGACAGGAAAGTACGAGTAAAATATGCAAACAATTTGCAGAAATATCTATCATAAAATTTATTAAACTTTTGGTTTTGTATTTCGTAATCAGAAATAATATGCAATTACAACACGGCAACCCAAATCGGCTTGTTTTGTGCAAGACAGCCCCTTTTGGGGAACTCTGATCAAAATCAATATTCGCCACCCTGGTTTCCTGCCTTTTTATTAATCGAATTCTTGTATTCACATATCATTTATCGTGCAATTTCTATGTCTGGCAGTTCTTATTAGCCCTTATGTGATATCCCATATTTGCTGTGACCATTCACATACTTATATTTATTCACAAGGGTAAATACTGTTATAAATGTGAGCAATCTTGGAATAGTATTTGATAGTTTTGACATTTTAGTATTGTCATTCATAAAGTGTAGTTCAAAATAGGTCGCCAAACAAGTATTGAAGTGCGTGAATTAATACTAAAGCATTATAAAGACGTCAAAAGTCAACACAAAATCGCGGAAATATTCAAACTGAGTCAAGAAACTATTCAGCATATCATTGAACGTTATGTCGTGCAAATCGTATAGTAATTAAAAAGAAATCGGCTCATAATAAAATATTTAACGAAATTCCCGTTGGATTGTACGGAAAATACGCGAAAATGCCCATTTAAGTGCTCCAGCTTTAGGCAACGAAGTGGAAAAATTTCTTGGGAAGAAAAGTCATTCGGAAACCGTACGAAGTGTGCTCAGAGAATTTGATTTCAATGGCCGCACAGCCCGAAATAAACCATACGTTAATGCTAAAAATCGAAATGCAAGGTTGAAGTATGCAAAAAAACATATATATAAGGGTGAAAGCTTCTCGAATACCGTAATTTTTGCAGATGAGAGTAAATTCAACCTATTTAGATCGGATGCAAAAAGTTACATATGTATGTATGGAGAAAAGTAAATGCTGAGCTACAACCGCAAAATCTACGTAGCACCGTAAAACATGGTGGAGGGCATGTAATGGTGTGGTGATGCATGTCTTCTTTTGGAGTCGGTAATTTGGAATGTGTATCTACTTAGATATTTTGAAACGAAATTTGCTACAAAGTGCCGCGAAATTAAATATTTCCGACAACTTTCGGTACTATCAAGATAATGATCCAAAACACAAATCCGGAGTTGTGCAAAGTTGGCTTATTTGGAACTGTCTGCACATAGTACGAACACCAGCACAGTCTGCAGATTTAAATATAATCGAGAATCTGTGGTCAGTTTTGGAACGAAAGACTCGAAAATACGAGAATCAAAATTGGTGGAATCCATGCCGAAACGTATGAAAGCAGTTATAGGTAGTAAGGGGTATCCCACAAAGTATTAATCGACCTAAAATTTTAGTTGTGTCCTTAAAAAAGTTGCAATGTATTCTTTTTTTTTTGTTACTACATCATTTACGCTGTGAGCTGCAATTTCGTACTGAAGTTTGTTTTTTTGTTAATTAAATAAAATAACTATACATTCTGAATTTTTTAAAGCATAAATTTAATGGGTATACCTGCCGCTGTTAAGTGGTATTTATATTTTTTAGAAGATGTATTTAGTTTAGAGGTAATACTTGCTTTAGTATTTCTTATACTTTGGCTGTGAGCCACAGTACTTTTTAAAAGTGAAATTTGAAATTGAGTGCCGTGAATTCAGCTTTCAAAGCTCTTGAGGATCCGACAAAATTGGTACCGTTATCGCAGTAGATATTTTTGAGCACCCCCGACGAGCAATAAATCTCGAAAATGCTGCCAGAACGCTCTCGTTGTAAAACAAATGAAAATACAGACGTAACACTTCGTAGTGGCGCAACCTCTACCTCTATAGTTTTTGATATCAAAGGGGCTTGCGAAGTATGCACCTGTATTGGTAAATGCTCGAGAAAGTGTAGTGCGCTCTGTTGGAAGCGCGGCTAAGATTTGGGTCTGAACCTGCCTCTTATGTATGGTGTAGACCTTACAATTATTTATCTCGAATCAGACGCAACATTAGCTTAGGTTTTCTGCGTGAAGGGATATTTCGCGAACGAAAGTAGTTACCAGTAGCAAAAATTGACAGTTATAACTGAGATCTTGCGAGGCGCTGAAACACCCTCCTGCTCTTGGAATCGCGCTGATATCGATGAAAGGGGTTTGGGGGTTATTTTTTGTCCAGGTCTTAAATTCGAAATTTTTGTAGGGAAGTGTTCTTGTTGGCAAAGTGCTTACGCCCTGTGTCGTAGCCTTGATTTCAACCAAATAAATCGAGGTAGACGTTGTGGTGAATGCCGTTTTCCGAATGGGATGTGAGCTTTGCAGAAATGGCAAGGTTTACCCGGAACGGAAAATAATTGTCGTTAGTTCGGGAAAAGTTTACGTTCGTTCGACAATAAAAAAATTTGTTTCTCTCGATTGAGGAAACAAACGGGTCAGGAAAGTAACGAAGAAGCGGCGGTACCGGCACCATTACTAAATTAAAAATTTAGGATTGAAATTGAAAAAAAAGTTACAACAACTCTGCCGACAACCACAACGGCACAGACATTCACCTAAAGACAATAAAACATTGAAAACTTTAATTAAAATATTTAAAAAAATTACAACAACGCTGCCGAAAACAACAACGGCAAAGACATTCATCAAAAGACAATAAAAAAATTTAAAATACAAATTAAAATATTAAAAAATAACAACAACAGTGTCCAAAACTGGGAAAACATCAGCGAAATTCAGGATAATTTACAGCACAAAATTGAGGTAAGATCAGCAAAATTCAGGATTATTTACAATAACAACAGTGCACAAAATTGGGAAAGCATCAGCTAAATTTGGGATCATTTATAGCAACAACAGTGACCAAAATTGGGAAGACATCAGAGAAATTCAGCATCATTTACAACAACAACAGCAGTGACCGCAACATGATAAGAGAAATCATAGTAGTATCGTAAGTTTATTTTAAGTGAAATTTTTAAAATGTGCCAAAAAATAAGTGAAAAAAATCAATTAGAACATTTTTTTCTTTTTTCTGAAAATTGAATTACGTAAATCATGAGAAAGTTTTTGAATCAATATAAATTTAAAAGGAAGTTTTAAGTGAATAAAGAATCCTTTTTAACAAATTTTGCCCTTGAAGGATCAAAACATATTTTTTTTTTGGATTTTACGAAAAATATTGTCTAAGTGTAATACAAATTCATACAAATCGAAAGTGGAAAAGTTGTATTTTACGCGAAAAAATTACGAATGATCCTCAAGTTTTATTACAGCATATTAATTAACGTATGATTTTCGCAGCATACATTTTCTCATATCACATAAAAATTCAATACCCTTGCTGAAGAAGAAAAAGCATAAATAAAATTTTTAAATCATTAAACATTTTTTGTTTTTAAACACGAATTCAAACATCGGTTATCAACCAACCAGCCATTGCCAACCAACAAGTGCTCAGCCCAGAATTGGAATAGGCAATAAGCCACGCAGTACGTAGGCTATGGATGGCAGAGTGCCAAGCTATAGTACCAGGATTGGTGAATCCTAGAGCAAATGTCTTTGAAGAGCAGAAAATAAAAAACGCTCACAGAGTGAACCTAGGAGATTCAGATAAGGTACCAGACGTGGTGCGATGTTTAAGAGAGTTTTCGGGAGATCTCAAAGAATTCGCGTCGTGAAAAAAGAGTGTGAACCGAATTATGACATTATACGATCAGATGAAAGGAACTCCGAAATATTTGTTGTCAAAAAATCTTGATGCTTCGAATGAGAGAAAATATCGTGTGGTCATAGACTATAGACAACTCAATGCAGTGACAATCCCTGATAGAAACCCGATTCCGGAAATAAATGAAGTCCTAGCATAGATGAAAAACCAAAAACTCTTCACGGTCTTAGAGCTTAAAAGCGGATTCCATCAAATCCCACTCAACGAAAATGGCATTTCCAAAACCTCATTTTCCATAAACAACGGAAAGTACGAGTTAACTCGACTGCCGTTTAGGCTAAAAAACGCTCCGGCTATTTTTCAAGGAACCGTAGATAACGTTCTAAGAGATCAAATCGGAAAATGTTGTGATGTTTACATAGACGACATTATAGTTTTTGGAGAAGACGAGGAAAAAGATTTCCCAAGCATAGAAAAAGTTTTCAAAACACTAGAAATAGCGAATATGAAAGTCCAAATTGATAAGTGTGAATTCCTTGAGAACGAAGTTGAATATTTAGGGTTCATTGTATCTTCGGAAGGTATTAAAATCAATCCCAAAAAAGTAGAAGCGATCAGAAATTTTCCTTATTCAAAAACTTTAAAGGACTTGAGATGATTCCTGGAAATGGCAGGCTTCTATAGACATTTCATCAAGGACTATGTGAAATTCGAAAAACCGTTCACCGCTCTTTTGAGAGGGGAAGAGGGCCGAATGCCCAAAAACCAGTCTGCGAAAATTATGACAACACTTACCCCGAAGCTACTGAAGCAATTTATAAAATAAAAGACGTGCATCCACCGACGTCATGCTACAGAATCTCACTACCGATGCATTCAACTATGCCTTTGGCGCTGTTATAGAACAAGATAAAAAACCAATAATATTTATATCAAGAACATTGAATAAAGCCGAAGAACATTACGCTACCAATGAAAAGAAGATGCTCGCTATAATATGGTCTCTCAAATCATTGAGGAACTATCTTTACGGATTAGCTTCTATAAAAATCTACACTGACATCCCACCAGCCGTTAACATATGCACTCAGTAACAAAAATTCCAATAGTAAACTCAAAAGATGGAAAGCATTTCTCGAGGAATACAATTACGAAATGAAATACAAACCAGGAAGTTCGAACGTAGTTACAGACGCTCTTTCAAGACCAGCACAGGATATTCAGGTTAACTCCATGACTGCCACACAACACAGCGACAAGAGTTCTTCTCAAAATTTGATACCCTTTACAGACGCCCCGACAAATGCTTTCAAAACCAAATAATTCTTGAATAGGGAGAACGCACTTCTTACGATTTCAATATCATTTTTCCCTCATATCACCGCCACACGATAATAGAGGACGAGTACGGCAATGACAAACTAGTGAGCATCCTAAAAAATACCTCAAGAACTATATCCCCTTTATTTTTCACAATTTAAAATAAAATATTCTCGCAAAATAGTTACCGATCTAACCAATGAGATCGACCAAGAAAACGAAATCCTTGAAGAACGTAATCGCGCCCATAGAAACGCAAAGGAAAATAAAATTCATTTATTAGAAAATTTTTACTTCCCACAGATGAGTGCAAAAATCAGCAAAATAGTAAAACAATGCAAAATATGCAAATTGAACAAATATGAGAGGTACCCAGACAAAACTATATTACAGGCAACACCGATTCCCAAATATCCTGGCCACATTGTCCACATAGACATTTATCATACAATTAAAAAAGTAATTTTAACTGCAATAGATAAGTTCTCTAAATATGCTATCGCACGAATAGTAAATTCGAGAGCAACTCAGGACATCAAAGAGCCATTAAGAGACATGCTCATGTGTTTCGGCATCCCTGAAAAAAAGTTGTAATAGATAACGAAAAATCGTTCAACTCAGCCCCAATTACTCACATGCTACAAAATCAATATAATATAGAGATATTTAAAACACCATCTTATATGAGCACTGTTAACGGACAGATTGAATGGTTTTCATTATACACTATCTGAAATTATTCGCTGCGTTAAGGCAGAAAAAATTCATGACTCATTCGACGACCTCTTAAACATATCCGTTTTCAAATACAATTATTCCATTCATTCCACAACAAAATGGAAACCCGTAGAAGTTTTCTTTGGACGAAAAGTGACGACAGACCCGACACAACTTAAGCAAGACCGATTAGAAAACAAAAAAATCTGACGGACAAACAGGAAAGAGACTTAAAATTTCATAACAAGAACCGAAACCAATTTAAAACATTTGATCCAGCAGAAATCATTTTCGAAAGTATCAACAAAAGGTTAGGAAATAAACTTTCACCACGCTACAAAGAAAAAAAGTTAAATTAGATCAAGGAAATACCGTATTAACCAATTCTGGAAAAGTAATCCATAAATGCCATATTAAGCACCAATAATTTTTCTGATGCATCTTCATCCTCTGTTGTGGAGATGTGCGAGTATTGGACTATACCAATGCGAAAATACTGACAATAGAAACGGGATTTGCACGGAAAAGACATTTTAAAAATTGTAGAAAGAAAAAATAATAATAATAAAAGAAGAAATAATAAATGTAGATTATGCAGTTCAATTGGACAAGGTCGGAATAATTAATTCATACATCTTATCAGATGTAGAAATGAAAATATGATTTATACCAATTTAATTGAAGCCATTGAATATGGCGAAATAAAAATAGCATGTTTTCACTGATGTATATCATTAGTTTTCTAAGGACAAAAGAAGAAAATTGTAAAAGATTGATTGTAAATGCTGTAAAAAAGCAAAATGAGATAATTAAAATTCCGATGGAAAACATAATAGTTTGTAAGGTTCAATTTTTGAAGTAAAAAAAAATGTAAAACTTTAAACGAAGTATCAATTTGTAATGAAGGAAACATGCTTACCGAATTTACTTAACGGGAACCGTCTGTCTGTACGATGACAAATCCTCATCACTTACCCCAAGTAGAAGAAATTAATCTTGGCATCGAATTATTGAATTCCTTCAATGGTACCATCGATATACATACATAGATGAAAAATCAGTCAATTTAGAGGGCACGTTTCTCATAAAATTCCATAATTCCACTATTAGAGTCAATCAAGGAATCTATGCAAATACCCAAATCTTTAAGGCCAACCTCCTTCCTGCCATTCTCCAGCCAGGAAAAATGTCAACAAATTTCGAGGAAATCCTTTCATTAAAAATTTTGAAAGAAATGCATGGGGTGAATTTAAAAGAAATAAAATTGCTAGAAACTAAATACGAACTGAGTACTTTCAGCGTATATGGAATCTTGCTACTATTTCTTATTTTAACTGTCCTTCGAATGATCCTCAAAAGACGCGTGAGGTCATTCAACGTTTCAACTGTCAATAGCATAGAAAAGTGTTCAAATATTTCAAGTAACATCTAACAACCAAAGTCCTTAGAACAATCCAGTGACGACACTGAATCCTTTAAAGGGGGCAGAGTTAACGACAAAAACATTTCCAGCGGAATAAACATATTTCGCTGGTAACTTCCTTCACCTAAGCAACTAAGTTGAACGCTGCAAATGAACAATTCGCTGGAATTGTTAAAATGTGCTGACGCGATGTCTGCACGTCATTTCGCAGTGCAAACTGTAAACACAATTCCCAAGTTGCCTAAGAAGCTTTTTAAGTTTCTTTCAATAAAACGTTAGTCGTAAAGTACCACTCACCGGGAACAGACGATCCCTTAAAATCGTATAATAACTCGCTTATTAATTTTTAATAATCGTTTATTAATAAATAAATAATTAAAATCGTGTAATAACTCGTTTATTAATTTATAAATAAATAACTTGCACACATTCGTACATATATCTGTATATTATATTTTACATACTCAACCTACTATACCCTAAACACATTAAATTATCAATTGTTATATTTGATCTATAAATTATATTTATTTATTACGTTTAATTTAGACCCATTTATGTTTTCTTTATTCGGAATTGGTCACGAATTGTCGACGTACCCCAACATTTTGGTCCTACTGAGTTGTGAACTGGATAACGTAATTCAAACCCAAAAAAACAAAAATTTAAATTCGTCGTTGGAATTAAAATCACACCCGGCATTACAAAAGGCACTAAAATTCACAACAACAAAATTGCGACGAACTGAACAGCTACACATACAACATACATACATATAAAAAAATACCCTTTGCAAAAAAATCGTGAGTACGACCCAATTTATATTCCCATAAAATATTAATACTGCAAATCGGAACTCTCAGATTTCAAAATTCAATTCAATTTATTTGAAACAATTTAACATTGTATTCCGCTTTGCACTTTTATTTGATTTATTTATTCACTCAAATCCGCATATTTAAGCATTGCATTCAGTTTTTACTGCCGTTGGCAAATTACGTACATATGTACATATATTGCATACTTACATACCCACTACGTCTTACCCTTTTGTTGGTACCCACACCAACTCTTAACTCAGCAAGAGCTAGCGAATAAAAATACTCAGTAGGAAAATTCTTCAACACCCATTAGGAAATTTTTCGTTGCCAACTAATTCACTTTAGTACATAAATTATACATAAATGCAATACAAATTATTTGTTCCAAATTTTCATAAAGTTGTTAACCCAAAACAATATTGGTCAAGATAATAAAATTTATTAAATCATGACTAGAACGATTTTAATCTTTGCAAACAAAAGGAGCCTAACGAATACATGTACATATTCAAGTAAATTCGCACAAATTCTCACTCACCGCGGGAAACCTATAAGTGTGACGCTAAATTCTAATTATTAAAATATTTCAGGGGCGTTACAGAATTTGTGCAAATTTTGAAATCGTATAATCCTTTATGCAATATTCTGTTTTACAATTTTTGTACATACATACATACATACTTACATATACGAAAAGAGCAGTAATACGCTAATTTGCGCTGCTATAAAATATCATCAGTACGAAAATTTTTCGAAGCCCCAGTAAGAAATTGTTTACCCTAATAAATCGTTACCTTCGAAGTTTAAATTGCGATTAATAATATAATTTAATTAATTTGAGTAAATTTTGTAACCATATTACAATATTAAATGAACTTACGCGGTTTAATTTTAAAATAGTATTTTTATTATAATGGAGGATTTTAAAATCACAACTTCAGAATTGATCGAATTCGTTGAAGATCAGCTTCAGAACCCTTTGGAAGATAAATCAGTTTATATACTTGAAATTAAAATAGTTGAACTAGATTCCCTTTACCATAAAGCGAAGTAATCGTCTGATACACTTCGTAGGGCCCCTAAAACAACAGATGAAATCATTGACTCTAACGGAAAAACTCTTTCATTTAAACCAAAACACTTAACAAATGACAGTCTTATATAGAAAAATCTTGCTGAGTAATACGAAAACAAGAGAATGCAGGTAAATACTCAGCTTAAGACTCTTTTAAATCTACCCCAAGTAACCTACGAAACATTAAGTTCCATCAAAACACTTCAAAAGCTGTGAATATTTCCATGACCCTATTCTAATTTACCTCTACAGCTCTAAACTACCCAAAGAAACCTAGAAACCTTTGCTTACACCTTAATCGAAAATTCCAATATACCCTCATGGTCAGCCTTTGACTCATTCCAAACCCATAAATACAAACCTTTGGAATCGATGGGTAACTTCAAGGCTTCTACGTCATAACCTGCCCCAACCCGTTACGAAGGAGCACCTCATAGAGGAAATGAAAAAAAAATAATACATTCCGTTTCAACGTACAAAGGGTACAAAAAACAACATTCAATTCGCGAATGCGCCAAATTTTTAGCAATGAATGTTGAATTTGGAATAGCCATTAAAAAATATGGCTATTGCTATAATTTCTTGGCGATATTTCATAACTTTAGTGAATGCAAAACAAGTACTCTTGTAGAATATGCAGCAGATACTCAATTCCACAAATCAAGACCAGTGGATATTTTGATTGGAAGCGATCTTTTTCCCCAAATAGTACGAAGTGGGGTTCAACGAAATGTTTTAGGTTAACTATTAGCCCAAGAAACTGAATTCGGCTGGACTCTGTCCGCACCCTTACTTAAACCTTCGAATGAATCTAATATAGTATCATTCTTCAATAAAATGGCCTCCGATAATATGTTAACTTGTTTTTGGGAACTAGAAGAAGTTCCCAGAAAACCACTGTAGTCACCGTCAGATATGTTTTGCGACCAAAATTATAAGAAAATAACGCGTTTAAGCGCTGACGGAGGCTATGTTGTAACCCTGCCGTTTAAAGACCCTGAAAACAAAGACATCGGCAACTCAAGACACATTGCACTGACTAAATATATACGCAATGAAAAATCTTTACTGAGGAGACCCGACCTTAAAAAGAATACGGCCAACCAATTAGCGAATATCTAGAGCTTTTTGGAAAAGGTCGAATTCCACCCCAACGAAAAATCGACCCCATGTTATTTACCACATCATGCGGTTATCAAACCCGAGCGAATAACGACAAGATTGCGTGTGGTATTCAATACGTCATGCCCCACATCACATCGAAAGAGTCTGAATGACGTATTACATATAGGACCCACTCTAGAAGATGATCTAGTCAATCTCATCATGAAATGGCGAATATTTCGATTCGTCTTCAACGCGGACATTTGAAAAATGTACCGACCAATATTCGTAGACCCTAAATACACCCAATTCCAAAGAATCCTCTTTAGAAAATCTACCGACCACCACTATAAAAGACTTCAAGCTGCAAACAGTTACGTTTGGCGTTAATTGCGCTCCATATTTGGCAATACGTACCCTCATGCAGATAGCCGATGATATATAAGAAACCACCCATTAGCATCTAACATTCTGCGAAACGAAATGTATGTAGATGACGCTTTAACCGGAACCCACGAAATGTCAACCGCTAAAGTAGCACGAGATAAACTCGTATCAGATTTGGAGTACGCAGGATTTGCTCTGAGAAAGTGAGCATCCAATTACCCAAACATACCACCAGGATTACGAAGAGAGTCTTATTAGATACGGAATTATTAAATTTATCGGAAGCCAATAGTACAAATACTCTAGGTCAACAAAATCGAGAATAAAACATCACAACAATCATAGAGAATGTGGGCGTTGAAAATTGGTATCTAGCAACCCGCGGATGCTCACCAATGGAACTTTAGAGCACTGACTGAAATGGCGAAAACTTGAGCGAGAACATTGTCCAATAACCCGAAAGCTGACCAACACTACTCTTGAACTGAAAACACTTAAGACATTCGTAGCGACAACCTATGAAGATATTTTAGAGAGTTTCTCACCTCTACACAGAGGTATTCGGGTCACCAAGAAATAGCTGCAGACGAATTCAAAACAACACGAATGAAGTTAATTACCCAATACCCAAATACCCAGGGAAAGTTCCTATAGCAGCCGTATGGCAAAGCCATACACAGTAACACGGTTCACCCACTCATTGAGACTACATGGCAGAAAACTTTTAATCCTACGGCTCTTACGAAACGAATTTTGGATACCCAAGATGAAGACCCTCATCAAATCCACCATCCGTCAATGCAAAATTGTACTTTGTTTAGGGTCCTGCAATAGGGACGCACAAAAATAGACCTATAGTGACAGCAAACGACGCCATATTTTTTCCCGCTCTTTTGACATTTCTCTTCAGTAAGGTTTCCCATTTCATCATGGAAAGATATACGATCCAACAACGAGTCGAAATTATTAAAATTTACTACCGAAATTCGGAGCCAATGGTCTCAACTTTAAGAGCACCGCGTCCAATTTATGGTCGTCGTCATTTCTGGTTGAATGGCTTCGTCAGTAAGCAAAATATGAGTTATTGGATGGGCAGCAATCCACACGTACTCCATGAGTCAACATTGCATCCCGAAAAAATTACGGTTTGGTGCGGTTTATGGGCCGGCGGCGTCATTGGGCCGCACTTCTTCCGTGATGATCAAGACCGGCACGTTACTGTGAATGGGAATCGCTACCGCTCAATGATAACCAAATATTTTTGGCCCGAATTGGATGATATGGACTTGGACAATATGTGGTTCCAACAGGACGGCGCCACAAGCCACACAGCGAAGGTCACAATCGATTTATTGAGAACCAAGTTTGGTGAACGTGTTATCTCACGAAATAACCCAGTCAATTGGCCGCCTCGGTCGTGCGATTTGACGCCGTTGGACTATTTCCTGTGGGGCTACGTCAAGTCTATGGTCTACGCCAACAAGCCAGCGACGATTGATGAACTTCGTACGAATATCGAACGTGAAATTGCAGCAATATCGACCGATTTATGCTTGAAAACCGTCGAAAATTGGGTTCAACGTCTGGGCTTCTGCAAGCGTGCCCGTGGTGCCCATGCAAAAGAAATCGAGTTCCATACATAATGGCATCGAATGTAATTTCACAGGAATAAAGAATTTAATTCATATACCAAACCGTTTTTGTTTTATTTAAAAAAACTTTTGTAGCGGGGTCAGAATTTCTCAAACGGAAACGAGAGATGCTAGCGCTAAAAAGTGGCGGGCGCATATCAGCGCACGTACGGCCGAACGGTGCACGGTGCTCGTTGCTACAGAATAATTACACGCTATGGTGCGCTCCAAACGATGCATCATAACGTTCAAGGCTAAATAACTTTTTTCCAGATTGCGGGCCATTTTTTTTCAAAACGGAATATTGTTTAGCGTGAAATGTAGTATATATGGTTTGTTTTTTATGTCGAAATATGGCCCATAAGACATTTTTTCTTCAATTTGTAATAAAAAAATATATAAACAATTGACTCAGATTCAATTTTTTTTATTCCGAAAAAATTACACATAATGTATAATAAATGACGATTAAAATGGCGGTCGAATCATCTAAATCGGTCTGATAGTTCGTTCGTAATTGATCTTTGAAAAAAATTACGAAAAACGTTTATTAACAATATCTTAAACAAACAATTTTTTTTAGAAAATCGAACTGGGTTTTTGTTTGCATCATTAATGCCTACAGAAAAACGAGCAAAAATAATTTTTCACCGCATTCAGGGGATCCGTTTGAGAAATTCAGACCCAGCGTTCCTATTGAAAACCCCTTTACAAAAAACCCCAAAAACACAAATCATGGCAGCACTCCCAGTTGAAAGAACAACCCTTACCCGAACATTTGCTATAACAGGAATAGATTTCGCCGTCCCTACGACATTAAAAACTACACCAGAAGAGTCTGCCTCATCACAAAGGTTATATTTGTGTATTTGTTTGCTTCTCAACTACAGCAATATACATATGTTGATGCTGTCAGCGACCTTACATCTTAGGCATTTTTGGCACCATGTGCACGATCCTTTTCCAGTCGCAGGTGCCTCGCCGATCTTTATTCGGACAACGGAACAAACTTTGTAGAAGCCTCACAACTACTAGTTAAGGATCGACGATAATTCCTTAAAGAACTAGAAACCCAAGTCACAGCCAGCTATAGGCATCAAAATGTCACCTGGCACTTCAACTCCCCAGGAGCTCCACACATGGATGGACTATGGCAGGCAGGAGTAAAGAGTTTAAAAACCCATTTAAAGAAGATATTACATACCCAGAAGTTCACCTTCCATGAATTAGCTACCCATTAATTCGGATCGAAAGTTGCTTAAACTCCCGTCCACTTGATAGACTATCAAGCGACGACCCAACGGGTTTAGAACCCTTAGCACCAGGACATTTTCTCATAGGTACCCCATTACTGAATCCTGCCGAACCCAGTTTAGAGGATGGAAATTTAAGTATCACCAACAGATCGCAAAAACTTAAGATACTCCATCAACATTTATGTAAAAGATGGAAAGAAGAGCATCTAAAAGAGCTCCACAAACGGTAAAAATGAAAATATCCTCTACGCAATGTCGAAGTTGATGGCTTAGTTGTGATACTCTTCTTTTGTGCCATATAGCGTTATGTTTGAGTCGTATGATAGCTGGGCTTCTCGACGTCTAGAGTGTATAGCCTCGGGTGTCCATCTAGAGTGGAATACTGTTTTCCATTGCATTAGGTTTTCGGGTTTTATGGGATCTGACCAAGCAATTGATGCAGCAGTGGTTTTTGGGTACCGCCTTGAATTTGTCATGTATATTCATGGTTACTTATTTAGAGCATGTAACCCACCGGTGGTCTCTCTTACATAATCCGCGTGCAGGGTGTCGGTGTGGTTCATATGGGCGCTTGGTTGTGTGGACGATGGCGGGTCGCATAGTGTGGGAACTTCTTTTTTCCTTCTCCTCTTGGATAGGCGACAGGGTGGCTCTGAAGCGTCGGGAGTGGATAGCCACAGCTCTCAGCTCTGAGAGTGAGGAACTGCTACGGGCCACATTTAGAGAGCGAATGCTCAAAGCTGGACTGCTTCGACGAGTGTTGCTAGTTGACGGCGGGCTTTTCTTTCCTACAAAAAGAAAAAACTTATTAATTATTGGGTGTTAGAACGACCTTTGTGATTGGGCGGGTTTTTATTCCTTGATCAACTACACGGGTTCTGTTATCCGTACCGATATAGATATTTTCGATGCGACCTAATTTCCATTCGGTGAGGGGAAATATTTTCATTTCGTATGACTACTAAGCCATCAACTTCGACATTGTGTAGAGGGTATTTCCATTTATACCGTTTGTGGAGTTCTATTAGATGGTCTTCTAATTGTAGGAGAAGTTCGGCCAAAATCGCTTAAGCGGTTATAGCGCCAATTAAGTAAGTAAGTAAGAGTAATTGGGGCTGAGTTGAACGAATTTCCGTTATCTATTACAACTTTTTCAGGGATGCCAATTAAAATTACTTTTTTAATTGTATGGCAAATGTCTATGTGGACAATGTGGCCAGGATATTTGGGAATCGGTGTTGCCTGTAATATAGTTTTGTCTGGGTACCTCTCATATTTGTTCAATTTGCATATTTTGCATTGTTTTACTATTTTGCTGATTTTTCCTTTGCGTTTCTATGGGCGCGATTATGTTCTTCAAGGATTTCGCTTTCTTGGTCGATCTTATTGGTTAGATCGGTAACTATTTTGCGAGAATATTTTATTTTAAATTTTGAAAAATAAAGGGGATATAGTTCTTGAATTTTCCGAGGATATTGTCCTCTGTTTTAATGGCATTAGTTACTGAAGGATTTAGGTATTTTTTAGGATGCTCACTAGTTTGTCATTGCCGTACTCGTCCTCTATTATCGTGTGGCGGTGATATGTGGGAAAAATGATATTGAAGTCGTAAGAAGTGCGTTCTCCCTATTCAAGAATTATTTGGTTTTGAAAGCATTTGTCGGGGCGTCTGTAAAGGGTATCAAATTTTGAGAAGAGCTCTTGTCGCTGTGTTGTGTGGCAGTCATGAAGTTAACCTGAATATCCTGTGCTGGTCTTGAAAGAGCGTCTGCAACTAGGTTCGAACTTCCTGGTTTGTATTTCATTTCGTAATTGTATTCCTCGAGAAATGCTTTCCATCTTTTGAGTTTATTATTGGAATTTTTGTTACTGAGTGCATATGTTAACGGCTGGTGGTCAGTGTAGATTTTTATAGAAGCTAATCCGTAAAGATAGTTCCTCAATGATTTGAGAGCCCATATTATAGCGAGCATCTTCTTTTCATTGGTAGCGTAATGTTCTTCGGCTTTATTCAATGTTCTTGATATAAATATTATTGGTTTTTTATCTTGTTCTATAACAGCGCCAAAGGCGTAGTTGAATGCATTGGTAGTGAGATACTGTAGCATGACTTCGGTGGATGCACGTGTCTCTTTTATTTTATAAATTGCTTCAGTAGCTTCGGGGTAAGTGTTGTCATAATTTTCGCAGACTGGTTTTTGGGCATTCGGCCCTCTTCCCCTCTCAAAAGAGCGGTGAACGGTTTTGCGAATTTCACATAGTCCTTGATGAAACGTCTATAGAAGCCTGCCATTTCCAGGAATCATCTCAAGTCCTTTAAAGTTTTTGAATAAGGAAAATTTCTCATCGCTTCTACTTTTTTGGGATTGATTTTAATAACTTCCGAAGATACAATGAACCCTAAATATTCAACTTCGTTCTTAAGGAATTCACACTTATCAATTCGGACTTTCATATTCGCTTTTTCTAGTGTTTTAAAAACTTTTTCTATGTTTGGGAAATCTTTTTCCTCGTCTTCTCCAAAAACTATAATGTCGTCTATGTAAACATCACAACATTTTCCGATTTGATCTCTTAGAACGTTATCTACGGTTCCTTGAAAAATAGCCGGAGCGTTTTTTAGCCTAAACGGCAGTCGAGTAAACTCGTACTTTCCGTTGTTTATGGAAAATGAGGTTTTGGAAATGCCATTTTCATTGAGTGGAATTTGATGGAATCCGCTTTTAGCTCTAAGACCGTGAAGAGTTTTTGGCTTTTCGTTTGTGCTAGGACTTCATTATTTCCGGAATCGGGTATCTATCAGGGAAAGAAAAGTCTTACTTATACTCTTGTTCGGTGCGGACGTGTTTTTCGTCGCTCTCTGCTTGCATTGCATTTTTTTTTCTGTGTGGCTAAGGAAATGTGTCTTTTATTTCTTTCCTTAATTTTTATAAATATTTAATTTCATTCTTTTTTATTGGTTTGGTATATCTTAGATAGAGACTCTAATTTCAAACCTGGTTATTATTTCGCATTTTTAATATTTTTCATAATGCCGGCATAAAGTTGAACGTCATCAGCCCAAAGTGCAATGTGCAAAGTGCATTGAACTCTTCCACCTTGAGTGTGTAAACATTTGGCCGAGTGATGTTGAGTTCTTGCTTAGATCTAATAAGCCCTTTCTATGCAAATCGTGTTCTGCTGCTCGGCGTAGTTCAATTCGCTCGCATCCTCTCACTGTTACGGATAGTGTGGTTCCTATTTGAGTGAACGACTTTCCAATTTTTTCGGATACCTCAACCATGCAGTCTGTGCTTAATAAAATTGCTGCCCTTCGGGCTGAAAATGCCCGTGTCGGTGCTATTGTCCAGTCTTTACATGATGATAATATTCAACTGAGGAAAACAAGTGAGAATCTACATGCTGAATTTGGTGCGATGCTGAGCAATATGCATTACGATGAGTTGGCCTCTGCTGTAGTCGCAATTACTGCGGAAATTAAATCTCTTCGTTGGATGACAAAGTTTGTTGCGAAAAATCTCAAGACAATGCTCATATCCAGCTGTTAAGTGTTGATCTTTCATCATCGCTTCATACTTCGAATACTGCATTCTCGGCTGCTGCTCCTTTTTCGTATGCTACTGCTGTTTCGGCTGATATTAACACTGTTAACTCAATGTTAACTACTGCGCCTATTTCTTCTGCTCCTGCTTCTCGCAATGGTGATGCCGAAGATCTTTTACATCAGTCGACTTCGACAATTATGCCCACTGCTGCTGCTCCCATCTAGTATGCTGGTTTGAATAATATTTCCCCGCCTGCCGTGCCTAACATTCGTAAGAGCTCTGAGTTTTCTGTTCGTTCATGTACGGGCGGTGCTAATATAGCTCTCTCTACAAATGATAAGAGTGCCGGATCGTTAAATAATTTTTCATCTCAATTCTGCTTGGGCAACAGTCGAGAACAAAAAAATAAAGCGAAAGCTAATGCAAACTCTTGAGGTAGCTGATCGCTTTAAGAGGTTACATTTGTCTTCGTTCTTACCTACGGTCTCAACTGATAATGTCATTGGATACGTGGGGAAATATGCCGGCATTGATAAGAAGCACATGGTATGCTATAAGCTCATTAAAAAAGAGTCGAATGCAGATTCTCTTAGGTACATAAACTTTAAGCTTGGTGTTTATGAGCATGATTATGAGAAAGTGCTGAAGCTTGAGATTTGGCCAGTTAATGTATCTATTCGGCCGTTTCGTTTTTTTCGAAAGCAGGAGAACCAACAGCCTGTGAATTAGCTGTTCATACTAGTGCCAATAAAAGTATTAAGATATACTATGAAAATCCTTCTGGACTTAGAAGCCTGAAGTCTGATGATGTGCGAATGCTGAGCTCATATTGAATATGACGTTTTTGTTGTAACTGAGACTTGGCTCAACTCAAAATTTTTTGATGCAGAGTTTTTCAATCCGAACCTCTACGTAATTTTCCGAAAAGACAGAGATTCGATTAAAACTGGATGTAGCTGCGGCGACGATGTGCTGATAGCTGTTCGTTGCAATCGTGAGGTTTCTCTTATCTCGTCGGAGGAGAATGACACTGTTCTTGACCAACTGTGTGTGCGAATTCGTGGCTTGCGTGGTTTTCTTTATCTTTCTGTTTCTTATATACCACCGTTAAGTAATGATAATATCTACAAATCGCATGTTAATAACGTACTAGCCCTTCAGCATGTGATTGGTGACAACCAATTATGTGTTCTGGGGGACTTTAATTTGAACAATTTGAGCTGGTTATATATAGATAATAATGTATTCTTAACTCCTTCGAATATTAATAGTCCTATTGAATCTTATTTTAACGAAAATCTACTAGGCATTGGCTTAACTCAGATTTATAGTTTACCATATAGTAAGAGTCGCTTTCTAGATTTGATTTTTGTAAGTGACAACATTAGTTTTGTTGTATCGCAACTTGCTTCTTCATTATCGCGTGCTAGTTTACATCATATTCCTTTGTTGATAGATTTAGAATTTATTGAATTTTTTGAAGTCTGTTCTGAGAATACTAAAATTTCCTAAAATTTCGCTGGTTGTGATTTTAAGATTTTAGATGGCGCTTTAGATGAAATTGATTGGAATGTTCATTTTGGCGATACTGAAGTTGCAGATTGTTTTAATATATTTAAAAATTTGGTGCTGGATGTGTGTTCTAAACATGTTCCGGTTTTTAAGAGTAATAAATATAAAATTCCGTGGCACACGAAAGAACTCAAAGTTCTAAAAAATTTGAGAAATAAGTTTTTTAAGAAGTTTAAGTCAATAAATGAAAAACGTTTTTATGAATTATTTATCTCACATAGAAAAAAATTTCGTGATTTAAATAGTTCCCTGTATAAAAAATACATTCATCACTTTGAGCTAAATATTAAAAGTAATCCGAAGAGTTTTTGGCGTTGCATTAAATTGATAAAAAAAGGTTCAAGCATTCCTAGTACTGTTTATTATAATGATGCTTCTGCTTCCTGCCTTAGTGATGCAGCAAATTTATTTGCTGATTTTTTTTCGTCAAATTTTTTTTCGTCTGATGGTGATCTTCTTGAAGAAGACTTGGCAGGTATTCGAAAAATATCTTAGAGAACTTGTTTTCTTCTACCGACTTTGGATCACTTATTCTGTCGGACGATGACGTCACTGAGGGTTTATTGAATATTAAAAACTCTTCTCAAACTGACATTGATGGCCTATCTGTAACCTTGCTTCAAAATTGTGCCTCGTTAGTGCAACCTTTAAAGCTGATATTTAATAAATCCCTGTCTGAAGGAATTTTTATTAACGACTGCAACTCTTTGAATGTGTTATCAAAGACAAGGTCTATTTTAGTGTAAAACATGTAATTTGTCCTAGGCAGCATGGTTTTGTTGCTAATAGGTCTACGTTATCTACTCTGTCAGTTTTTTCTGAAATTGTCACGTAAGCTTTCCAGATGGTTTCCAAATCGACTGAATCTATACGGACTTCTCTAAAGCATTTGACAAGATCTCCCATAAAATTCTAGTGGCCAAATTGGAATATCTTGGGTTTCACTCGACCTTCCTGGATTGGATTAAATCCTACTTGACAGAAAGGAGCAGCACAGTTGTTATTGATGGGGTTTCTTTGAATCAATTTATTGCCACCTCTGGTGGTCCGCAGGGTAGTATTTTAGGGCCTTTATTATTCATTTTATTTATTACTGATATCCGTTCTTGTTTCGCTTCTTCTAATTTTCTTTTGTATGCAGATGATCTTAAACTTTATGCTGAAATAAAAAGTTTGAGTGACTCAGCCGTCCTACAGTCTGAGCTAATTAACTTATATTCTTGATGCCTTATGAATCGTCTCTTTCTAAATATTAAAAAAATGTCATAAAGTTACCTTTTCTAAGCTTCAGAAACCTCTTTACACATCTTATCATATTAATAATACATATCTTTTTTACTCGGATGTGATTAAGGACTTAGGTGTTTTTTTTGATTCCTGGTTCAACTTTATCATGCATTTAAACTATGCTGTCTCCAATTCGCTTGCTATACTCGCTTTTGTACGACGCATTTCTTCGCATTTTGCTGACCCATATACTCTTAAAATATTATACTCTGCGTTTGTCCGGTCCAAATTAGATTACGCTGCTTTTATTTGGAGGCTTATCATGCAGTCCATATAAATTGTGTTGAGAGGGTACAAAAAATCTTTATACGGTTTGCTCTGTATTCTCTCAATTCCTCAGATCCGACTTCTTGGTATGAATCTTGCTCTCGATTGATTAGTCTTTTTCCATTAAGTGATAGAGGAACTCTTCTTGCACTATCTTTTATCTTTGACCTTGTCAATGGTAAAATTGATTGCCCTACTCTACTAGAAAGATAATATTTTAATATTCCTTGCAGAAATTTTTGTCGTTTTAACATTTTTCGTATTGGCTTTTGCAAGACAGTATATAGTGCCAATGCTCCAATCATTAGATCGTTATCTGAGTTTAACTATTTCTCAAATTTTTTGGATTTCAACCTTTCTGGTACTAAACCTTTATTTCAAACGCCATTAAAAAATTATTTTCTTTGTAAAAGATAAGTTGAATACTACACAATTGTTTTATATACTTACATTAAGTTTCATTAATTGAGTTTCAATATAAATTTTATATAGCTCCAAATATACTAAGATTTGTATTGTTACTATATATTCATCTTAAATGTCTGTTCTGAACTAGTGTTAGACATTACTGAATAAATAAATAAATAAAATAAATAAATAAATAGTCACTGCATTGAGTTTTCTATAGTCTATGACCATACGATATTTTCTCTCATTCGAAGCTTCAAGATTTTTTGGTACAATCCATACTGGTGAATTGTAGGGTGATTCCGATTGCTTGATAATACCTTGATTTAGTAGCTCTCTTACATGTTTTTCTATTTCATCTTTCATTGCTATGGGATATGAATAATATCTTGAGAAAATAGCGATGTCAGTCGACGTGCTTATGTCCGCTTTTATTGTAGTAGTGAGCTTTTCGTCGGGTTCCATGAATAAATTTGAGTGCTTTTCGAATTTCGAGAGTGTTGACACATTGAGAAATTTGCTGTTGAATTTTGACTTCAATAGAGCTTTTAATTAACATATAATCGCTTGGGGTGTGAATAACTGCTTCTAATCATACCGAGTATGCCATGAAAAGATTTTAACTGTGGCAAAAGAAAGAATTTAAGATCTATTTTAGTTCCGAAAAGGTTGAGTTTTGTATGTTGTGTTACTGGAATTTTGCCTCCAACTGAGTTTGCATAAAAGTTGTTCTCATTAGGAATATGGTTTTTTTTACTAAGGAGAGGGTTGAATGTAATTTTTATTCTAACCTTTGTCTATTAGAAATTTTAAAATTTTGCCCTCTCCTGTCTTACATTGAAAGTAAGGTAGGGAAGATTGTGTTAGCCTAAAAAATGAATATCAGAAAAGGCTACTTCGTTACGTTCCCTCTGCAATAGAGTATTCTTGCACATACTCTTCCAGAGTTTGTAATTCCTGATTGTTCATTTCGAAATAATGTTGATGTTCCTCGTCAACGTCTGTGCTGTCAATTGTATTTATTCTTTGTAGTTTCGGTGCAGGGTGGTGAAATTGGCTTTAAGTCGGTGCCTGTCTTCTAATTGGTGTAGTTATTTGCCCTAGCGTTTAATTATCCGTCAACGTCTATTGGAGTTGGTGGCTTTGGCTGAGAAGGTCTTGGTGGTGGAGCCGAATATTGTTGTTGGGTTAGGAAATTATTGTGTGGTTTAAATTTATATCGTCTTTGTCCTGGCAAAGGGAATTGCTGGTTTCCAGCTCTATAATTTGTTTGGAATTGAGGTATTTTGTAGTATTGTGGGAAGTGGGCCCAAAGTGGGTAACATTGATTTTGAACATTATTTGAATTTTTTCTATGTGGAGGTGCATTTCTATTGGCCTGTTGACTACGATAATTCTGGTTTCCTACCTAAATCCCGCCTGTCTGTGTAGTGTGTCGTAAGACAAATTGAAATCGCTTCCCAGTTTAGGGGGGTGTTATAGGATTGTAATGCAATATCTGCATTTCCTACAATTTTGTTTCTAAGAACATTTAGTATTCAAAAATATTTCGGAGTTCTTTTCATCGGATCGTATAATGTCATAATTCAGTTCACACTCTTTTTCCACGACGCGAATTCTTTGGGATCTCCCGAAAATTCTCTTAAACATCGCACCACGTCTGGTACCTTATCTAAATCTCCTAGGTTCACTCTGTAAGCGTTTTTTATTTTCTGCTCTTCAAAGACATTTGCTCTAGGATTCACCAATCCTGGTACTATAGCTTGGCACTCTGCCATCCATAGCCTACGCATTTATTTATGTTTTTTTCTTCAGCAAGGGTATTGAATTTTTATGTGATATGCGAAAATTTATGCTGGGAAAATCATACGTTAATTAATATGTTGTAACAAAGTTTGAGAATAATTCTTAATTTTTTCGCGTAAAATACAATTTTTCTGTTTTCGATTTGAATGCATTTTTATTACACTTAGACAATATTTTTCCTAAAATCCAAAAAAAAATATGTTTTGATCCTTCAAGGACAAAATTGGTTAATAAGGATTTTTTCTTCACTTAAAACTGCGTTTTGAATTTATATTGATTCAAAAACTTTCTCATGATTTACGTAATTCAATTTTCAGAAAACAGAAAATTTTTTTTTCACTTATTTTTTGGCACATATTAAAAATTTCACTTAAAATAAACTTACGATACTACTATGACTTCTCTTATAATGTTGCGGGCACTGCTGCTGTTGTAAATGATGCTGAATTTCTCTGATGTCTTCCCAATCAGAGTCACTGTTGTTGCTGTAAATGATCCCGAATTTAGCTGATGCATTCCCAATTTTGTGCACTGTTGTTGTTGTAAATAATCCTGAATTTCGCTGATTTTTCTATTCGCAAAATAATTTGATATACAATATTTAATTTTTACTTACGTGGTAGTTTGTTGCACCAGGTTTCAACATTAGAAGATTCACCAAGCCCCGTGGCTGTCTCCAGATAGAAAAACTTGTAACTAAATCGATCGAATCGAGCGCCGAAAATCAACCCGGATCATTATCTTGCTGCAGTCGAGGCGGACATATGGCTCTGTTCAGCAACGAACGTGTGTCTAAATACTAAATACAAAGAAAGCTTGACGTCGGAAAGCTCCGATCGTAACAGAAGCTACAAACTTCACCACTCGACTCTCGCGTCTGCTCACTAAGAGAACTTCACAGCAAAACAGATTTCGCAAGCATTGGGATCACACTTTTCGTACACTAAATACCGCTGCTGTGGAAGTTCCTGGATCACAGCGAGCCCAAAGGACCATTTGTTACGATTAAGAATGTCCCGTTTCCGCACAAAAGAAAGACGTTGCCTGCAGGACCATACCGTAAAGCGTTATGAAGGAGCGGATTCTACGGTAGGTAACCCTGTTTCCACCAAATTGTACGGATCTAGACCTGAGGAATGTCAACATTACCCACCCCTCTAATCCAAGGTCGTTTGCATGCCCGTGACTATTGGAGAATTCGCAGTCACGAACTCTTTACTGTATTCGAACGGAGCCTCCCGGATACCGCCCCATCTCCGGGAATAACGGTGAAATTACCACCGAGGCACTGCTTTGCCCCTCTCTATGAATTTCGATCGCCGCATGGTTTCGGCTCAGTAGGCGACCATATGTGAATAATTGAAATGAAGGACAAGACGAAACTACGTCCAAGACAAATTCTTCAGGCACTTCTAGCATGGCTTCGAATAGGCCCTTATGTCACTCTCCCGCTGCACCAATGGTGGGAAGCGCGGAAACGGCTCTCAACTGCCAACCGTCGACGCCAAAGAAATCCTCGAACAAAGCTCTCGAGGGAAGTTTTAAAATGCTACCGGACACGAAGTGGATGGTTCCAAGGTCAATACCAATGCCGGCAAGCTCAACCAAATACCCTCAACGGGTACTAAGCTTTTGTCTAGCCAATGATCGGTTGTCCCGTAAGTGGACTGTGACATCGATCTCCGCCCGAGCTGCTCAAGAACAGCAAGGGAAGTAAGCCCGACTATCAGGGCACAGAGAGAATGAAGAGCGGTCGCGAGACTTCTAAGAAAGTTCGGCAATGGCCCTGTACTCGGCGAGTTGAAGAAGTTCGTAGAGTAACTGGCATAACAAGGTGAATCATCTGGTTCTGGCTATTATGGACATAGGACAGAGGTCACTGGGACGGAAACCTCACGGCGGAAAATGGCGTCATATACTACTGGGCCTATGCAGCGTCTGCAAGGAGGTTCTATGGAAAATTCCCGTCCGCGGACTAAAAGTGCGTGACGCAAGGCCGCATGAAGCTGGTATGCTGTGCGGCCGACAGATCGGCGACCCTTTACAAAGAAACTATTTCTAACCAGTCGCCGATCTCGTGGCGTGAGACCAGACCCTGGGATAAGGCCTCAAACAGGGGCTGTCCCCTGAAGAATCTGCAACCTCTATACAGATTCCGAAGCTAAAATGACAAACTTCAATCTGACTTCAGACTAGAGTTGTAAAAGTCGGGAAAGCCAGGGAAGAGCAGAGTTATGTAGCTCTCGTTATAAAAGAATCGAGGAATCCTGCTAGCCCTACAATAATGTAAAGGGGTCATTAGTTACGGCGTTTTCTCTATTACCCTTAAAACCCAAACAGGGAATGGGGGCACAACAGCGAACCCAGGCGACAGCACGGGTGAAGTGTGGAAACTAATGATAGACATACTAATGGGTATCCACTTTCCGGGGGTCTACGACTGTGCTCGGCAATATAGCGTACTCAGGTAGGCCCTCGAATAGCTCTGTAGTTATCGGCGACCTAAACACGGTGAAATGTCCAATAAGATCTTTCCAACCATTTAAATCCCAGGGCGTAGACGGCTTTTATTTTATTTTTATTTATTACGAACTGGGGCTTATAATTATAAATTATAAACCTAGTTAAGGAAGCTATGGCAATTTTAACGTATATGCTCAAGTTTCATTGTAAAGTTTAGACGTTTTTAAAAATTAAATAATTTTTTGGATATTTTCTGTTGTAGGATTGGATAAGGATTGGGTAGGATCGTTATTGTGGAACATAAGGTTTATATGAGTATTACAAAAGCGACAATCAGTTAAGATGTGTTTTATGGAAATTGGAGCATAGTTCCAATATTTGCATATAGTCGGGGTGTTGTGATCCATGAGGTGGAGATGAGTTAGCTTTGAGTGCCCCAAACGAACTCGTGTTAATTTAACCCAATCCATTCTAGATAGCAAAAGTTCCGTATTCAGCGTTAGGAAGTGGTTTAAGGATAGTTTTTGTAGGTTATGTTCTTTGTACCAAGAGGAACATTTACGCCAGGTCTCGAATTTATATTGGTTTAGAAATTTATTCTTGAGAAATTTAACTATGTCGTTAATATTTAGGTTGGCTGTTGTTAATATTGGACGGTATATTTCCTGTTGAGCTGTAAGCGGCACCGGACATCCTAAGTCCTATGTAGACTGCCACCTACAAATTTTGTGTTGATACCGCTTACTTTATTCATTTATTTATTAATTTAATTAAAATAAAATTATAAATAATTTTTTTACACTTTAAGGAACTAGCAGCAAGGGCTATCGTCCTAATGATATTACATTTTTTATAAGTTCGTAACTTACAAATAATTATGGAATTGACTATATATATTAAAACAAAAATTGATATATATATATAGTTAAACATATCTCTAACGTTATCTAAAGAAAATTCTGTCGGCAAATCTGAGGATTTTGTGTTGTGAAAAATGCTGTTCCTTAAGTTTGAACAATTCCTGCATTCATTGAGGATGTGGCTTACTGTCAGGTGGTAGTTGCAAGCTTGGCAAAGTTAGCGAGTATATCAGATGTTGATGTGTGATTGCTGTGTGTTGTACGCGTGGCCTGGTAAAGGCTAGAAGAGAAAAATTACCCCTCACCAAACCATTTTGCCTCACTGATGAACCTCAACAGGCAATTTACCTCGGTGCTTGTTACCTCACTAAGGTCATCCAAAAACGGTGATCCCAGATATCGCATTCTGCTTTTACACAGTGGAGGAGACTTACACAGTAAATGCAAGATCGTTTCGTCGTCCTCGTCATTCTTGCATCTCTTGCAGCTCCTACAGCATCTCCGGAAGGGCACTCCCAACCTTTCAGCATGTTTCCCTATCAGACAGTGTCCTGTTAGAGCCCCGATCGCGTTAGAAATGTTTTCCCTTCTTAGAGAGAGAACGCTGCTCGACCGTCTCCGATCCCATTTAGGCCACGTTTGCCTTGAGGTTCGACAGGTCTTTTTTGGCCTCCATCTATTGTCAGCTTGTTTATATGTACAACCTCTGAGTAGCAGTTTGCAAGTGGCAAACGCCATACCAATGCGTTCTTTATCCTGAAGAATCAATTTGGTCGCACCTTGTCTCCCAAGTTCGTCTACCATGCAGTTTCCCTCTATGTCCCGGTGACCAGGGACCCAAATGAGGTACAGTCTGTTCTGCTTAGCCATCTCCTGTAGAGATAAGCGGCAGTCCAGCGCGATGTTCGAGTTAAACGTGAAATAGCTCTTGATTGCAATGAAGATGTCTTTTCCTATAGCCGGAAGACACTGCAGTAATCTGATAACCTAATGGAAACTTGCAGGAGAGGATTTCGGGATAAAAAACCTCCTCCTACCTTATTATCGAGTTTCGAGCCATCTGTATAGATGACAATGCTATCAGGTGGAGTATGAAACTCAAGTTTTCACTCCTCCCTGCTTGGAATTCGTGTAATAAAGTTACTTTCAGAAACCGATGTCAAAGCACACCGATCCTTGCTGCTCGGAATAGAGCAGAACGTGTTCAAAATACAACGGTGACCTTGGCTTTCAGGATGCCACTGGGATGTGTCTCTTAATCGCAAACCAGTAATCACTGCCATGTGTTGTTCAACCAAATCTAAAGGAAGGAGGTCTAAAATGGCGTTCAAGGCCTCATTTGGCGTAGTTCTGAGCGCCCCAGCACTTTGCGACTTGGTGAGTAGCCTGAGGTGAAACTCTTTCTAATGCAGGCCACCGTACGATCACTTCATATAGGAGAATTGGTCTGACGACCACTGTGAAAATCCACCGACAGATCCGGGGATTAAGACTCCGTATCTGCCTATGGCTATCTAACATGTGTAGAGGGCTATGGAAGCCTTTTCATAACGTTGAATTAAGTTCTATTTCCAGTTACCATTTAGTACCTGTGGAGTTACCGAAGGGACTTTATACCTTCTCGTCAAGAGTACAAGTTTCACCTTACTTGAGCTGACCCTGAGCCCGCAGTGGGTGGACCACTTGGCTACCTCCCGAAGCGCACGTTGCATCGGCTTGAATAATGCCTGCGGAGGCCTAGTAAAAACTTTTATTTGTTCTGTATAAGATCCCGCTGGAATACTTGCATAAGTATGCTGATATGTTGATATGTTGACCAGGTACGCACCGACATTTCTTTTTTTTTGTAATGTTCCACAGATTTTTGAATGTCTGATATGACACAGGTGCCAAAACTTTCGCTCGGTGTATTGCAAGTTTGTTTGGCTGGTGCGTCAGCATATTCAGTATAAGCGGTTCGGTATTACTTGCACTTTGCAGTGTTTGCACGGCCGACTTGTTATCAATGCAAATAACGTACTTGCCTTAAGATGTGACTGCATTTTCTGTGGCGAGGCTTATAATTCGAACCTCGGCAGTGAGAATAGAGCAGTGTGGGAAGAGTATTTCTACCTTCAGATACTACAGCAAATGCAATAGTGTCGTTGCATTTCGAGCCGCCGATGAATATAAATTTCCATCGAAGAGCCGTCTGATTACTCTTGATGTTTAAGAAGGATTTTTGGTACACTACTGCGGGAGTATGTTGTTTAGGGTGAGCGGAGCTCTGATCAAAGTCGGTTTCAGCGGAATTTTTATATCGCTATTCAATAAAGTGTTCTTTGACATGAAAAGCTTAAGTATAAGACGTAATGTACTGTGTGTGGTGCGTTCTTTGAGTGCAGGGTGTCTAGGTTCAGTGAGGAGGTTTCTTTTAGGGGTTTTCCAGAAAGCGCGAAGGCTTTTCCCCAGTGCTGCTTGGAAATCGACGAAACACTTGCAAGTGTGCTTTTGTAGCAGTGCGGTATATGGACAGCCCATAATCGATAACAGGTAGTATAAGAGATTTAATTAGGATAATTTGAGTAGTTTGGTTACAACTGCTATGTTAGAAAGCAAAATAATTTATAACATTCAAAATTTTGTGCGGGTTTTCTTTTAAATATTATTATTCACAAGGAAAATAAAGTTGGGAAATATTACTAAAACTATCGCCACGGGTAGTCTTTCAGAAGTATTATGTATGAAATATAAAAAAGGTGAAGAAAATATTATGTCTCATATAACAGAAGCAACCGGAATTCCTAATAAATGCACTTCTGAAGGATCTTTGGCATCATTAAAACCTAATGGTAATCTCTCCCTGAATATCAGCAAATTACTCATGCCAAAAAGAAAGCAGTGTTTCTTTATATCAAAAATACCATAGTACTGAAATCCAAACCCTAATGGATCATACCCCAGTGTAGATAACCATGTTATGAAAAACTAACTTCAACGGCTTTTTTATCATATCAACAAAACAGATTTTTATTATTTTATTAAAAAATAAAATAAATACAAGTCTATTTTTCTTTAACGCCAATAAAAAATATTATTTTGTTTTAGTACAAGGTTATCGCAGTAACCCGATTTGGTATTGAATTTTAAAGAACCGTGCTACTGTAGCACCTTGTATTTATGTAGATATTAGAGCTTATGTGTTTTTCTTTATATGTATTGTAAATGTTTACCCAGGGCACTATATACGCAGTCCGCGGTAGAAATTTGTAAACCGGCTACTGAGATAAAAATCGTTATTATAAGGGGGTAGTGTCACGCTCTTTTTCAAAATTTATTAACTTAATTTATCGTATGTTTAAATAAAATTTTATTAACAGCTTATAAATATTTTTTCTTTAGTAATTACTGACAAATTTTAGTTTGTGCGCTTTGACAATAAATTATAAATAATCTAATACCAAGTGATTATATTTAATTTCTAGCTTCGATATTTGTATTATAGATGAACTTTAAACATTTACCGAGCAATACGTACATATATCGAGTTTGGTAGAAATTGGTAAAACGATTACAGAGATACAACATTTTATTCAAACATTATTACGCACTCAAAATTAGTAATCGTACTCATTCTTTCATACATACATACATATATGTATGTATATTTATTTATTCCATTTCATTTCATCAATTAAAGTACAACTCAGTTAGATTGCTAAAATTAAAAAACTTAAAATGAAAAGAAAAACGAAAAAGGTGGTACAATAATAAAGTACTTGTACAAAATATGTTTACATGTAATTATGTAACTGTATTAAAGTCGAATGATTACTATTTAAAAAACAAAAATGCATTACTAGATTTAGTTTGGACTTAAAACTCTCACGAGAATTTGAAAAAAACATCTAAATTATAACAAAATTTGTTAGCCTGCCTCAGCCAACTTGTATGTGGTTTATTGAGCATATATGTAGTTAGTCTTGACATAAGGTAAGCGGAAAATATCGCTGAATCTGAGATACCGACCAGAACAATTGAAAAGTGTTAGTTCAAGCAAGAATAGAGATTTGATGTGGCTGGTGACTACGTCTCTAATAAACATAATAGAAGAAATTTTTCTACGCGTTTCTAATATTGGCGATGCCAATAAAAGGCCCCTTCTTTTATAATTCGGCATACTACATTTCCACTTTCTACCCTTAAGGATGAACCCGAATGAAAAGGATCCAAAGTGATACTCAAGGTTCGATCTCACAAGTGAAAAGTACAAACTCTTAAGCATGAAAAGGCCCCGAAATTCATTTGAGTTCCTCATAAAGAAACCGAGCATTGGCCTATCCTCGGATATTATAAAGTCCATATGTTTAGAAAAAGACATATTCGAGGTGTATAATGGTAGTCAACTGTTACCTTACGCCTACACATTTTCTAGGCAACCGTATATCTTTATGTCATCTGCGTACATTAGACAATGCGATGTTTGTATAATTTCTGGAACATCATTGACAAAAATCAAGAAAATTAAGAAAAGTAGGTGGAGGTACGCCTGAGGTGACTTTATTCACATCTGACTTGGTATTGTTTACATAGACGAATTGGGCCTATCAGCACGATAAGACGCAAACCACTTAAGCATTCTAGCATGCAATCCGATTGATTCCATTTTTTTGAGTAGTATTTTATGACCAACCTTATGAAAGGCTTTCGAGAAATCAGTGAATGTAACGTAGCATTGCTGACCAATTTCAAATTGTTTAAAAACGAAATTATAAAATTTGTAGAAGTAGATCTACCTTTTGAACCCGTGCTGATAAGACGATATAAACTTGGAAATCTCTAAAATAATCTTATTATGAACTAGTTTCCCAAAAAGTTTAGGAATGGTTGAGATTTTACAGATTGGACAACAGGTTTGAGCATCGGACTTGCACCCCGACTTGCGAACAGGTGTAAGGAACGATCTTTTCCAAACCTGTAGGAATTCTCCTTAATTAGGGATTTGGTAAAGATGAATGACAATGATAGAGCTAACGCGGAAGCACAGAATATATGTATATATATACTTTGAAGCATTAAAAGACTGCGCTATGTGCTAATGCTGCTGTTAATACAATTTTTAACCGGCTGCTTCTTCCACCTCTGCTGTCGATTCAGCTGGATCGGTTGTTAGTGCTGTTCCGTCCACTTAAACCGCTGTGCTTGGAACGTCTCTTCCTAATGTTTCTCGTACTATCTTCCTTATTGCCGCTCCTCCACATGATTACTCAGCTTTCCAACATGACAGTGCTTCGCCGGTCTTTGTTAATATTGCTGCTGATGCACTCCCCCCCTCCACAATCCTTTTTCAAGTGAACAGTGGGTAAAAGTTAGAGACAATAAGAACAAAAGTTACATTGTCCTAAATAAAAATTCAGATCTGGATGATGTGGCTTAAAAAAACGAATTCATTTGTCCTCATTGAAGCCTCAAGTATCTACTGATCATATCGTATGTGATCAAGAACTCGCAAATAAATAAAGATTCTCTGGAATGCTATAAGCGTGTCAATGTGTCGGAGTTTCTGCTTATGTTTACGATGACCTATTAAGTCCAGCGCTTTGGCTTGTGGATGTATAGTTGCGCCCATTTCGGTTTTTTCAAAAAGATCTCCAGATATCTGCGCTGGAAAATGGTGAGAGCAAAACCGCTCTTAAAATTGATTACCAAAACGTCTCTGGTATGAGAACTAAGCTTAAGGCTGTTACTATGTTTATGTCTAATCATGTAATGGTTCTTGTTGAGACTTATATAAATACTGATATGACACATATTTCGTGACTTGAATCTTTATAACGGCCGCCGTAGCCGAGTGTGTAGTGTGCGCGCTTCATTCGGTGGGTCCCGGGTTCAAATCCTGACCGGGGCAGGTAACATCAAAATTTATAGAAACGTTTTTTCTAATAGCGGTCGCCACTCAGCAGGCAATGGCAAACCTCCGAGCGTATTTCTGCCATGAAAAAACTTCTCACAAAAACCATTCGCAGTTCGGAGTCAGTGTAAAACTGTAGGCCCCTCAATTTGTGTTCCAACATCAAGACGTCCACTGCAGATTGTAAGAGAAGTTTGGCCAAAATCGCTTTAGCGGTTATAACGCCAATTAAGTAAGTAAGTAACATCTACCGGAAGGACAGAGACTCAATCAAAACCAGACCCGCCAGAGATGTCGGGTTCTTATTGCTGTCAGTCGTTCGCTACGCTCTGAACTTTTTGCTCTCCATAATGCGGAACCACTCCTGGATAAACTATGTGCAACCATTGGAAGTGTATGCTCTTCATTTCTACATCATATATTCCACCACTGATGAATTATATTATGCGCACATCGGCTAACTTTCCACTATGCTCTGTTGGTGATAGGCACCAATGTATGTGTTCTGGTCGACTTTAATCTACTACAAGTTTTCTGGTCATATATATGTAGATAGTGCTAGTGTTTTGACTCTTGGTAATGTAAATAAATCTTTTGAAATATACGTTATTGATAGCCTCTTTGGCTTTGAGCTTGCCAAAATTATTTTTTATAAATACAAACTATTAAGAATTTTAGACCGGATCCTGAACGAAGCATCCATCATGTTCCTTTAGTCTTAGATATTGTACATATGCATAATTTGCTTCCTGGTTCTTCAGAAGATTGTAACTTGAACCTTAATTTTAATTACAGTTTGTGCAATCCAGTTGATTTAAACGATTTGTTGTGCGGTATCAATTGGGGAAAGTTATTCCAGCATTCTGATACCTCAACTTGTTAACTAATCTTTTTAACTAAAGTATTGAAGATTTTCAAAGAAGATATTTCAGTTAAATCTATGAAAGTATATAAGTTGCACTGGTATACTAAGACTAAAAAAGTTTAAAAAGTTAAGGAAAAGTTTTATAAAATTTATGAAACTACTAATCATGTTGACGCTTAGAGGAAATATTTAATTTATATGAATCAATTTAACTGTCTTAATATGCCCATATGGACAAAACAATATCCATATCCCATGTCTGATCACGACTTTGTCAGGAAAGAAATTGAGAAGCTTTTAAATGAAGGTATAATACAGCCAAGCAAGAGCCCATATAATTCTCCTATATGGACTGTACCAAAAAAGGGCACCGATGAACAAGGCAAGCCCAAACGAAGAATGGTTTTTGACTTCCAAAAGATAAATTCTCATAAGATTACTGACAGATATCCAATTCCAGATATTAATATGACAATACAAAACCTCGGAAAAGCAAAGATTTTTTCCACAATAGATTTAGAATCAGGGTTTCATCAGATATTAATTAAAGAATCTGATCGAGAAAAGACAGCATTCTCTGTCAACGGCGCAAAGTATGAATTTATCAGAATGCCATTCGGATTAAAGAATGCACCCTCTATATTTCAACGCTGCGTTGACGACATTCTTAGAGAATATATCGAAAAGTTCGCGTATGTTTATATTGATGACGTGCTAATTCATCTACACCAGAAGAACATATGGAACACATCCGGATTATAATTAACGCACTTCATAATGCTAACATGAAAATTTCTGACGAAAAGTCAAATTTTTTCCAGGATTCAGTTGCATACCTTGGACATATTATAAAACACAATAAAATCACAGTAGATCCAAAAAAGATCGAAACTATAAAAAACTACCCACAACCAAAAAATTTAAAGGAATTACGATCCTTCTAAGGACTTGCTAGTTATTATAGGAAATTCATTAAAAATTTTGCCGAAATCACGAAGCCTCTAACAATCCATTTAAGAGGAGAATTAGGAATGGTATCGAAAAATCAAAGTGCTAAAGTACCAATAAAATTAGACCTAACAGCAGTAGAAGCCCTGGAAAAGATAAAAAACGCCTTACAGGAGCAAGCAGAATTTTTCCAACCCGATTTTTCTAAACCATTTAGTTTAACAACCGATGCTAGCGATTTCGCTATCGGGGCAGTTTTATCTCAATCGATCGTATTCATTTCCCGCACACTAAATGAAACAGAACAAAACTATAGTACAAATGAGAAAAAACTACTAGCAATTGTCTGGTCCTTACAAAAACTTAGACACTATTTGTACGGTGTAGCAAACTTAACAATTTACACGGATCACCAATCCCTAATATTTTCGATTTCTGAAAAAATCCAAATGCGAAATTAAAGCGTTCGAATAATTTAATTGAAGAATACGGTGCCAAACTTGTTTATAAATCTGGCCAACCTGGCCACCAGAATGTTGTTGCAGATGCACTTTCACGACAGCAAATCAATAACCCAACAAATTGTTCAGATCACTCACAACAAAGTTCTCCTGTTGAGACTATAAAAAAGGTTAAACAATCACTAAACTCTTTCAAAAATCAAATAATTATTTTACAAGAGAACGAAAAAAATTAAGTTCTTAATCAAACAACAAAGACACACCGGATTTGCTGTCTAAACTTAAAGACATAATCAATCCAAAAGTTACTAATGCGATAAAAATAGAAGAGGAAATACTATTTCATCTAGAACAAGAAATTATTTCCACCTTCCCAAGTTGTGTCCTGGTGCTCACCCAAAATCAGTTAAATGATGTAACATCTTTAAACGAACAAAGGGAAATCGTTACACAGACACATAAACGTGCACATAGGAACTATAAAAATAACATGCAAGAAATACTATTAACCCATTACTGGCCCAATATTAAAGAGATGTGCCGCAAAGAAGCCATAGATTGTGAAATATGTCTACAGTACAAATACGAGAGACAAGCAAATAAACAACCTATTGGGAAAACTCCAATACCATCACAAATAGGAGAATATATATAGGTGGACGTATTCCATATTAATAACATGCAATACCTTAGCTCCATAGACAGATACTCCAAAGACTGCTTCTTACGAAAACTAGATACAAAGACAAACTGTCACGAATACATAGAAGAAGTACTCACACAAGTTTACCCGAATGCCAAGTATCTCATGACTGATAACGAAAGTATATTTAACGGAAACATAGCAAAATTCTTATACAGCACACTCTGTCATGCCTGTACATCATTCAACATCAAACGCTCAAGTTGAACGGTTACACAGTACACTTATCGAGCTCTGTCAAAGTTTAGCTGCAAAAAATAAAACCGCTCCTGCTGACGAACTATTCAACGCAGTTCGTCAATACAACAGGACGATCCATTCAGCAACAGGATATAAGCCTCACGACGTTTTCTATAACCGCGAAAAGTATCCTGATATCAAAGAAATACTCGAGAATAATCAGAAGAAATTACTGCGATATCACAATAAAAGTAGGAAAGGCATAGCCTACCAGCCAGGTGATACAGTGAGGGGGAAAATTATACACAAAGGCAGTATAAGAAAAAATTGCACACCATGCAACGAATAGGTTTCATACTTTTGGTGATAATTACCTACGGGTTTTGCGATAGGATCACAGACTTGACTGGTTTTTTACCAGTACTTACAGAGTCAGATAATGTACATATATACCTATGAGAGTTCATCCTATCTTTACCATGTATCGAACTTATCTATAATATTAGAACCATACGAAAAAATTGTGCTAACTAGTTACGACTCAACTCAAAACGAAGAAAAAAATATATTAATTGATAAAATAGAAGCTTTGAAGTCACAGTTAATACCACCTGAGTATCGTGCCAAACGTGCCCTAAATTTTTTAGGATCAGTATTAAAATTTGTAACAGGAATACCAGATCACGATGATCTTGTAGAAATTAAAACAGGACTTAATCAGCTTATTAATAATAGTAATCAGCAAAGGAAAATAAATTTACGATTTGAAAAAATATTAGCAACATTAGATCCCCAATCCATTTTTGATCACTCAATACTTGCAGAAATATACAGTGAATTAGTAACTATTACAAATACCATTAACTTTGCAAAAACAGGAAATTTCTTCTCTGGCACACTTAATACCAAGGATGTACAGCAAGTAAACAAAGTAATAACGGTAACATTATTATCGACTATGAACACACATGCATGGAACGGACTTAAGGTAAATGGTCCACATTTAAGCCAATTCAATTTTAATACAACTATTGATAATAAAACTTATGTTAACCACAAACAAGAAATTAAAAATGCAATACATGCTCACCAGAATGAAAAGGTCAATGTACTGCGAATTTTAAACTCCGAATCAGATTATAAATTTACTAACATACAAAATATGTATAAATTACACTGTGCTACACCAAAAATATGCAGGGGCTCTCACATGGATTTTTGTCATGGCCCATAAAACACTTCCTCATTTGCGGTTTTTCTCCATCACTTCGTTTTTAAATTTTCTGCGTAGAAATATAATACAACTCTGAAATTCTTAAAATTACAACTTCGAGATGCTATAACTTTCTTGTTTCTTGATCGAATTCAATTTTGTTTTTTTTATTTGAAAGATGTCTGCAAATCGTTGGTTTGGTCTTTTATTCCAAAAAAAATTAAAGTTTTTCTAAAAATTTTCGTTTTCTGTACGTTTTTATTGGATATTAAGGTTACAAACAATGATTCTTAAGCCTTTATAACAAAACACATAAAATCAGCTTTCCAAAAATTTATTCAAAATTAGCGTAGCACTGCTTCATAAAGTGAGTAAGCCTTTTTTTAATGTTTTCGTTTTATTTGTCGTTAGCGACTTTGTGTACGAAACTTAAAAGACTGGACCATAAATACTACTTCTGCGCCACCTAGCAACAGAGATTCTAATTACATTTATCAAACATACGTGCCAAATATGAATAAAATCGGACCATAAATACGGATTTTGTAAAGAATTTATTGTGAAATAAGGAGTTGAGAAATATTTACACCTTAACTGTGAAATGTGTGATAAAAAGGATAATTTTTGCTTTATTTGCGGATTATATGTGGATTCACGACACAAAATTGCCGCGTCGTCAAACAAACAGCTTATTTCGCTGTATGAAGAATATTTCGGTCGATGCTATATATACGATAAGTGGTATATACCCACAGTTTGTTGCTCGTCATGCTATTCGTCGTTAAGGTCTTGGAAGATAAATCGCAGTGAAGCATTCACTTTTGATGAGGCAGTTGCTTGGCTTCCACAACGTATCCACCGACCAAATAATTGTTATTTCTGTTTGACGATTACAAAAGGATATCACTTCAAAGTAAGACGAAATATTAAATATGCTGATGTTGACCATGTTATTAAGTGTGTAGTGCGTGTAAAAGGCGACGTAAATCAAACAGCGGAATCGGAAGTATCGCCAAGTTTAAGTGGCTTTGAATCGTCTTTTGTAGACTTTTGTGAACCTGCAGCTTCAGTATACGTTCCACCTTTAAATGGAATGAACGAACCACATTTAGTTTCTCGAGCAGAGTTTCAAGACCTTGTACGGGATTTAGAACTGTCCAAAAGACAGACAGAACTTTTAGGTTCAAGAATGGATCAATGGAAACATTTGCAAAATGATGTGCATACTACATTTCGTAGAACAGAAGAAACTGTTGCATTTGGTTTACTATTTAGTCAAAGCACTAGATATGATAACTTGGTTTTTTGCAATGATGTAAATGCATTGTTTGAAAAATTTAGCTATAACCATATTCCACGAGATTGGCGCTTATTCATCGACGGTTCAACGAAAAGTACACTTGAGATGTTTATTATGTAATTGCATATTCTAGTTTCATTTAATTTTTAAGGTTTGAAGGCTGTACTATTACACAACACTGGCTTATATCCATCGGTCCCACTGGCCTACGCTACCGATATAAAAGAATCATATGGCAGTATGGCTGAAATATTGAATGTCATTGCCTACAAAACTCACAAGTGGCTAATTGTAGCTGACTTCAAGGTACTGACTATTTTAAATGGTATGCAGCCTACACTACATACAAAAATATTGGTCTCCACGTACATCGTTTGTAGTTGGTGAAAAAAATAGTATAAATATTCCCTTAGTTGAATAAAAAAATATTATTTTACCACCGCTGCACATTAAACTGGGCTTAATAAAACAGTTTGTCAAAGCACTGGATAAAAATGGTCGAGCGTTCAACTACATATATTGTAAAAAAGTTTCCGCGAATAACTTACGCAAAATTGAAAGAAGGCAAGCAAGTATGTATTTTAATTGCACGATTTAAAACAAAGTTACCTTTTCCAAGAGGAATATTTGTCGGCCCACAAATTCGCGAACTATTTAGCGATACTAACTTTGTACAACAAATGACCGATGTTGAAAAAAAAGCATGGCAAGGGGTTTCTTCTGTGTGTGAATGTTTTCTGGGAAACACAAAATTAAGAAGCAATAGTAAGTGACATGTTGTCTGCCTACCATAACTTGGGTTGCAACATGTCAATTAAGCTACACCATCTGCACGCTCATTTGGACATGTTTCCATCAAATTTGGGCCAGATGAGCGATGAGCAAGGAGAACGATTCCACCAGGAAATACTAAAGATCGAACAGCGTTACGTTGGCAAAAATACAATAAATATGATATCTGATTACTGTTGGTCTCTTTTAAGAGATTCAAGCAGCGCCGAACATAAAAAACAAACCAAACGAAAACATTAAAAAAAAAAAAAAAGACACGCTCGTTTTATAAAGCGCTACTACGCTAATCTTGAATCAATTTTCATTTACTATTGCTTTTTGGAAAGCTGATTTTATGTGTTTTGTTATAAAGGTTTAAAAGCCATTGTTTGTAACTTCAATATCCAATAAAAACGTGCAGAAAAGGAAATATTTTAGAAAAACTTTATTTTTTAAAAGACCAAACCTTGGTCATTTTTCGGTCGATTGGCAAACTATTTTATTTGTTTGAAGGGTAAAAGAAACATCTTTCAAATAAAAAAAGAAAATGGAATTCGATCAAGAAACAAGAAAGTTATAGCATCTCGAAGTTGTAATTTTAAGAATTTCAGAGTTGTATTATATTTCTACGCAGAAAATTTAAAAACGAAGTGATGGAGAAAAACCGCAAATAAGGAAGTGTTTTATGCGCCATGACGAAACTAAGAATCCATGCGAGAGCCCCCGCATATTTTTTTTTTCATTCTGTAGCACTGTGTTATTTATGCCAATTGAGGAACATCCTTGGAAATTCACTTTATATATAACCATAGCAACAGTTATATTAGTTTTAATTACGTACTCAATTATAAAATTATATGCTTATCGACAATTACAATTAAACATCAACCACCGAAGAAACTTCAAATTATCTGATCTAACCGAATTACAACGATGTCAAAACCTAAGCCTTCGAAATGGGGACATTTCATTTTTAACACCGGGGAGAATTAACGGTGTTAGTACAAACACTAGGTAGATACGTACATACATACATACCACACACACACATAATTATTGTTTACAAATTAAAATATCTGTAAGCAATAGCATACCCTTTGTCCCTTCAAGTGATAATATAGAACAAACAAAGAGCATATTCTTTGTTCCTCTCATAAGTAACAATAGCCATAAGATAACACTACACTAAACACGTAAACAGTTTTCAATAACAACTTAATCAGCAAATAAACAACAAACATCATTTACCATTACAAATAGAAATAGTATAAACAGATGTAAGCATCAATATGTAAAGTCAGTTCTGAAAATATATGAATTCGAAAAGGAGCTCCGCTCAGAAAAGGATAGTGTTTTATTATTATTACTAGGCGGGCACTTAACTCGTGCGATGGGTTTTATGTGCAAAGCATATTTTGTCTGTCTGTATACTTATTGTTTTTTTGGCCGTTAGTCCTGTAGTGCGATTCACTAACTTATTTTAAAGATATTCGTTTGGTTAACTCAACTTAACCAAAATTTTAGCGACCCTGCTATTCAGTAGCCATTTTTTAACGATTTTCGCATTCGCCGAATCAGCTGTTGATGTTAGCTAGTCGATGACCGAAAACTAAACGACAACAAATTTTATGTTGTTAACTCAATCGAGAAAAGTGAAATGCGTGATTTCAATTGAAATAAAAGAAAAATTTTAAATTCAGTGATTTGTTTTCTTGTAATTAAAAAAGGAACATTAAATAATGTCGTTTAAATATTTGGCATATGATTTATCACGAGATGATGAAGAAGTAAGCGCTCCAACAGTGGATCGACGTTTACTCCGAGATGTGGACAATCCCTTTCATTTAAATGCAACAGATTTTCAAAAACTGTATCGGTTAACTCCAGACTTGGCTGAATACCTAATTTATCAGCTTGATAACCAAATAAGAGGATCCAGAATAACAGCAATATCAACTGAGAAACAGGTAGCTCGTGTAATTTTTAAGCCTGTATGCAATTTTAAATTTTACTTTTATATTGGTAGGTTCTAGCGGCGTTAAGGCTCTTCGCAACTGGTTGCTATCAACGACTCGTAGGTGAACAATGGGGAATATCCATGAGCCAGTTTTCCGTAAGCCGGCATTCATCGGGTAACGGATGCAATCAGTGATTCGTTGTTTTACCAGAAAGTGAGGTTTTCTATGACCCAAGTGGAACGCCATTCTGCTAAAGAAATGTTTGATTCGGCGTCGTCTCCCTTTGTAGGAGGCTGTATTGGAGCCGTCGATTGCACGCACATATCAATTTTGCCACCAAGGAATCATGAGGAGGCTTATGCCAACCACCACATCTACTATTCAATTAATATGCAAATGGTAAAAGCAAACTTTTACAAGGATCCATGTATAAAAACAGAAATGTAGTTTAGTTTTAATATATATGTACATAGATAAATGATTATAATTAAAAAAAATTAAATATATGTATGTAAATCCTAAATACGCTGGAGCACAACGCGAAGTTTGAAAACGATAACCATGGCATATTCCTTGGAGTCGGGTTGAAAACTATTCTAACAAAACACTCATAGAAGAGTCCGGAATTCTGCTACAATGGATCATTGCAATATACATACATATATAAAGAATTTTAAGTGTTTGTAGTTTGAAACAAACTAATATCTATTTCACTTTAATGAAAAATCGCTCAAATTTATATTTGGCAGCAGGCATTCGTTTATTTTTTTTCTATTCCTCTTTGTGCTTTTCGCTTATTTTGGCATTTAGTTTGACTGAGATGCCACTCTTTATCACTTTGAATAAATACAACGAAACAGGTTAGTGAATCGCACAATCGTTAGTGCAAACGGCAAATATTGCCGCTAAAAATAACAATTGTCGTACCGTTTAAAGTTAGTGAATCGCACTACTGGTATGTATGTGATACCTGTGTATTTTTTGTTTTCGTTTTTGTTTGTGGTTACAATATTTGTGTGCGCCAATGCCCTTTTGTTGTTTGCAGTTGCTAACAGACTCTCTATTGTTGCATTGGGGTATCTATTTTGTTTTTAGGATCTACAAGCTAACCATTGTTGTCAGGTATGCATTAATAATCGTATCGGAAAATGGACAGCCATTTGATATAGAAGTAAAAGATTGTTTCTAGGCTTTTATGCAGCCATCAAACATGGCGCAGTAGATTTAATCAACCAAGTGACAACACTATTTATCGACAAAAATATTGATTTAAAAAAATGTGTGGGGCAAGGCTTTGATGGAGTCAGTGTGATGAGTGGTGTGTTTAATGGTGTACAAAAACATGTTAAGGATATCCAGCCTAACGCAGAGTACGTACATTATGCCACTCATAATTTAAATTTGGTGATAAATGATGCCGTTAGCAGTTGTGTTGGGATCTACTGTCTAAATTCACTGGCAAATCGGACACCACTCTAGAAAAACTAAATCCGGTTAGATGGTCCAGTAGGGTCAATACGATATCTGCAATAAAACTTCGTTATTTTGATATTATCAAAGCATTATCAGGAATAGTTCTAAAGAGTCCTAATAAAGATGAGCGTAGTGAAGCAGATAGTATTAAAACAAAAATGCTAAATTTCGAGTTCGTGTTGCTTTGCAAATTCATGCTCTGTGTATTGAACGACATCAATTATGCATCCAAAACTTTACAAAAATGCGGCATCAATTTGGGCGAGGCGAGTCAAGTTTCAGCTGAGACCAAAGCAAAGTTGCAAATTTATAGAAATGATTTCGAATGATTCAAGTGCAAGTCCAGTGAAACTGCAAGAAAATATGGTATTGGTATCCATTTTCAAGAAAAAAGGCAAAGAAAAGTTAAAAAACATTTTGATGAATTAGCTGCTGATCACCGATTTCCAAACCGAGAAAAAATATTTAAAATTGGGATTTTCAATAATGTACTAGACACAGTAATATCTCAATTAGATACACGTTTTATTGGGATGAGTGCAATCTGTCATATATTCGATTTTCTAACACCAAAATATTTATTGCATGTTGATGAAGCAACTTTATTACAAAAGTGTGACGAGTTCCAAAGAAAATATTCATTTAATAGGCCCTAGTTTTCCACTTCAATTTATTAATATTTACCACCTAGTTTTACCTCAACTAACTCAAGCATGGACTGCTCACAAATTATGTAAGGAAATAATGGGAAAATATGGAGTGCTAGAATGCGACCTAACGGAAATATTTACAGCAATGTTATTATTCTTTACAATTCCTGTCACTTCTGCAGTAGCTGAAAGGTCATTTAGCAAATTAAAAATAAGGAATAAAATGGGCCAAACTCGACTCCGACGTTTATAGCTAATAGCAATTGAAAATAAAACCACATCAAGCCTGTATTTAAACGAAGTCATTGATACTTTTGCGAAAACTAAAGCTTGGAAAAATCTATACATATAAAAATGAAATGGTGTATAGTTGTAACGCTAAAACTCGAAAACGGCTGAACCAAATGAAATACTTCCTTTGGGGGATTTGTTTGTTATTACCACGCGCAGGTCATGTCTTAAAATCAGAACAAAATATTAAGGGGGCGTGGCACCTCCCATACAAATTGAATTTTTCAAGTCGAATATCTTCAAAAGTGTTTAAGGTAGGAACATGAAAATTGGTACAGAGCTACAGGATAACAACACCACTCTCACCTATAAAACCGGGGGCTATCGAATAAGGGGCGAGGTACCTCCCATACAAACTAAATTTTTTAAGCAGAATATCTGTGAAAGGGTTCAAGGTAGGGACCTGAAAATTGGTATAGACCTATATGGTATCAAAAGCCTTCTTACACATAAAAGAAGGGGTAATCGGAAAAGGGGGCCTGGCACCTCCCATACAAACTGAATTTTTCAAGGTGAATATCTTCAAAAGTGTTTAAGGTAGGAACATGAAAATTGGTATAGAGCTATAGGAAACAACACCATTCTCACCCATAAAACTTGGCGTTATCGAAAAAGGGGGCGTGGTACCTCCCATACAATCTTTAATTATTTTGGTTGTTAATCCACCATATATTTATCTCATTTTCCACCTAGCACGACATTTTGGTTGTTTCTGGCTATTTTTGTTTATTTATCGGTGACAGTAGCGGTTAAATCGTAATTTTGGTTGTGTTACGTGCTATTTTTGGCTTATGGAAATGGCAGTTTTATGAAACAAACACAAATTAAATTAAACGTCTATTTTGCTTTGCAATCGAACACGCAAAATTTAGAGGGCAATAAAAATGCGCCTTGCTTTACTGATATATTGATATATTTTGTTTTAAAAAGTGAGTTATTTAGTGAAAGTGATTTAGCGTGTCGGCGAATACCGATTTATGTACATTGGAATTTATCATTCAATTGATCTGCTTCCTTAGTTTAATTCATTAATTTTTGGAGTTTTCAAAGGTAAGTTATTGGTCCGTAAAACCTTATATGAACTTTATGCAAATGAATGATCATTTCCAATTAGATATTTGTTACGATGCCAAGAATCAGTACGTATGGTAACACATCTCGGAGTTCCCAGGCCGCAAGGAGAACACGAAATAGCAGAGCACGTCAAAGGGAAAGTGTTATTGAGAGGGTATCACCACGAAATAGACTGCTGGAGAATAGCACGCACCAGTTAGAAGATGTCAACCAAACATACAATCAGCAAGAACGATTGAGAAGAAGGGAAGTTCACAATCAGCAACAACGATCGAGAAGAAGGGAAGTTCGTGCTCGCCAAAGTGATGAAGTAAGATCACAACATGCGATTATTCGACGACAACAGCGGCAACATTTTTCTTTTGTGAACATTGAACGGGCAGGTTTTCGATATGATCCAAACATTCAATATAGCGCATCTGTTCAAATCGGTCAGATGTCAGTAGTTTGTCAATATTGCAATGCAGTCAAATTTAAAAATGAACCGCCAGGGTTATGTTGCGCCGGGGGAAAGGTTAAGTTGCCAGAATTGCTTCCACCACCACAGCCATTGTTCCAGCTGCTTTACGGTGAATCTCCTCACTCGAGCCATTTCTTAAAGCACACTAAAATATACAACGATTGTTTTCAAATGACGTCGTTTGGCGGTGAAATTGTAAATGAACAAAACTACAATCCAACGTTTAAGGTATTTTTGCCAAACAATATTCGACAGAAACTACAGAGCTTTCCTCCAATTATACAGGTTCATGGGCAAATTTTTCATCTCGCTGGATCGCTGTTGCCGCATCCAGATCAAGAACACAAATATCTCCAAATTTACTTTCTGGGAGATTCACATGATGAAGTAAATCGGCGTTGTGCTATCTTCAATACAACGAAAAGAGAAATAATCGACCAATTGCAGCAAATGTTACACGAACACAATGGCCTCATTAAACTGTTTACGATTTCGTTGGAACGTATGCCAACAGATGATCATAGTATAATCATACAAGCGGACAAAAGACCAACAGGGACACATGAAAGACAATATAATGCACCTACAGTTAGCGAAAAATCAGTTGTTGTTGTTGGAGAAAATTTGCAGTCGCGTGATATTGTTATCAAACGTAGAAATCAAAACGCACTAAAACGGATAAGTGAGACACATCGGTCTTACGACGCAATGCAATATCCGCTCATGTTCTGCCGTGGAGAAGACGGATATCACTTAGGATATAAGATGATAAATCCGGTGAATGGTTAGTAAAAAAAAATTTTTGTTTCATTCAATGAAGTTTTACGCATATCGAATGATGATTCGCCAAAACTATGACAACCACTTACTGAGATATGGACGGTTATTTCAACAGTATGCAGTTGACATGTACGTTAAAGTTGAGACAGAACGACTTAATTACATGCGATACAATCAGTCGAAGTTGCGATCTGAAGAGTATATTCACTTAAGAGATGCAATGAATGGTGATGCGGATATTACAGATATTGGTCGACTCTATATTTTGCCATCGACATACATTGGCAGTCCTAGACACATGCATGAGTACTCCCAGGATGCGATGACTTACGTGCGCAATTATGGACGGCCGGATTTGTTTGTTACATTTACTTGCAATCCAAAATGGCCAGACATTACGAATCTATTGCATCCCGGTCAATCACCAAGCGATCGCCACGACGTTACAGCACGCGTGTTTAAACTAAAACTCAGATGTTTGATGGACTTTATTACGAAACAACGTGTATATGGCACTGTTCGATGCTGGATGTACTCAGTGGAGTGGCAGAAGAGAGGTTTGCCCCCCGCACACATTCTTCTTTGGATGGTGGAGAAAATTACACCTGACCAAATTGATGACATCATTTCCGCCGAAATTCCTGATGTTGAAATATATCCAGAGTTGCACGAAGTGGTGATGGCCAATATGGTTCATGGGCCATGCGGAGAACACGATCCATCTTCGGTTTGTATGTCGGACAGTAAATGCAAAAAACCCTATCCCCGTGCTTTTATTTCGGAAACTCAAACTGGAAACGACGGATACCCTCTCTATCGGCGTCGCTCACCCGCTGACAATGGCAGAACATTCATCACTCAATTGAAAGGAAAGAATTTCGTGGTTGATAACACATGGATCGTTCCATATTCGCCAATTTTGTCTAAAGCATTCAAAACACATATAAATGTTGAGTATTGCAGTTCAATAAAATCAATTAAGTATGTTTGCAAATATGTCACCAAAGGAAGCGATATGGCGGTTATTGGCGTTGAACGAGATGAAATTAGCAAATTTCAAATGGGCAGATATGTGAACTGCAATGAAGCAATCTGGAGAATATTTTCATTTGCAATTCATGAACGCCATCCTACTGTTGTACATCTGGCAGCTCATTTGGAGAATGGCCAGCGAGTTTATTTCAACGCAGAGAACATAGTACAGCGAACGGAAATACCACCAGCAACCACTTTAACAAGTTTCTTTGCAACTTGCGCCAGTGATCCGTTCGCGAGAACATTGCTTTACTCGGAGATGCCTCGGTATTATACATGGAATGCATCGTCGAAGAAATGGTTGCGCAGGAAGAACGGCCATCCGGTAGATGGTTATCCAGGTGTTTTTGCAACTGATGCATTGGGAAGAATTTACACAATCCATCCAAAGAACGATGATTGCTTTTACCTACGTTTGCTTTTGATTAATGTACGCGGTTCAACTTCATTTGAATCATTGAGGACTGTAGATGGTGCCATTTGTGCAACATTTCGAGAAGCATGTCAACAATTGCAATTGCTTGAACACGACAGTCACTGGAATCAAACGCTAGCGGATGCAATAGCTTCTTCACCAGCCACTGCAGTTCGTACACTTTTCGCTATTATAATTTCGACATGTCAGCCTTCAAACCCGCGTCTATTATGGGATACGTACAAAGATGACATGGCAGAAGATATTTTGCATCGCCTGCGATTAGCGACGAGAAATGTCGACTTACAAATGAACACTGACATCTACAATGAAGCATTAGTCCTTATTGAAGATTTATGTTTACTTATGAGTGGAAAACTATTGATTGAAGTTCATATGCCGGCACCAAGTCTTCAAACAAGGGATTTAGTGAGTCGCGAATTGCGTGCTTACGATATAACTCACTTGCAACAACAAGTACAAACAAATGTTCCACTGTTGAATGAACAGCAAAGTAGTGCGTACAATCAGCTAATAAATGCTGTAGATAGTGGAAACGGTGGCATATTTTTCCTCGATGCGCCCGGCGGGACTGGCAAAACGTTCCTATTGTCTTTAATACTAGCAGCAATACGTGGTCAAGGTGGTATTGCATTAGCTCTTGCATCTACCGGGATTGCTGCAACACTGTTAGAAGGTGGAAGAACGGCACATTCAGCATTAAAGCTTCCATTAAACTTGCAAATACACGAAAGTCCTGTTTGCAATATTTCAAAGCAATCAGCAATGGCACAAGTTTTAAAAAAATGTAAGTTAATCATATGGGATGAATGCACAATGGCCCACAAACGATCATTAGAAGCACTCGACCGAACACTGAGAGATTTGCGCAACAATAATCGTTGCTTTGGAGGAGTGATGATATTGCTGTCGGGCGACTTTAGACAAACACTTCCCGTGATTCCAAAATCAACAGCGGCGGATGAGCTAAACGCATGTCTGAAGTCATCGCATTTGTGGAGGTTTGTTAAAACCATTTTATTGACCATGAATATGCGAGTTTTGCTGCAAAACGATAGAACTGCGGAGGTTTTTTCAAAAGAGCTGCTGCGAATCGGAAATGGACAAGTTCCGATAGATCCTTGCAGTGGATTAATATCGATTCCAACTACGATTTGCCAATTCACATCTAATAAATATGAACTAATCAGTAGTGTATATCCAAATATTGCTCAAAATTATGGTAACTACGATTGGTTAAGCACGCGCGCAATTTTAGCAGCAAAAAATATGGATGTCAACGACTTGAATTGGACGATTCAAAATCAAATTCCGGAGATCTGCGGTCATATAAATCAATCGATCGCGTTGAAAATGAAGACGAGGTAGTAAATTACCCAGTGGAGTTCTTAAACTCTTTAATGCCGCCTGGAATGCCGCCTCATAATTTGCGTCTCAAAGTTAGGTCTGTAGTTATTATGCTACGGAATCTTCATGCTCCCAAACTGTGCAATGGTACTCGACTGATTGTGACCAAGCTAATGGACAATTTAATAGTGGCAAGCATTTTGAAAGGCCTGTTCAAGGGAGAGGAGTGCTTACTTCCCCGAATTCCATTAACTTCAACAGATTTGCCATTCCAATTCAGACGTTTGCAGTTCCCAGTGAAACTTGCATTTGCGATGACAATAAACAAGTCACAAGGGCAGTCCCTGGAAGTATGCGGCATAAATTTAGAAATGTCTTGCTTTTCACATGGCCAGCTCTATGTGGCGTGTTCCCGTGTTGGAAAACCTTCCACACTGTTTATTTACGCCGCGGAACAGAAAACCAAAAATATCGTGTACCGTGCAGCCCTAGACTAAATATGTACTAAAATTATATATTTTCGAGACTCGATTAAAACTAATAAAATGGAATGAGAATAGTACAAACTTAATTTTATTAAATTGTCAACAAATCCTGGACGCGATGTGTCAGCATTATTGAAAAGAGTAGCATTTTTCAAGCAATTAAATTCAAAAAGCATTAATGTACCCTCGAAAAAAATGTTTATCAGGCAGGTTCTGGCAATTCACTTCCGAGTAAAATTTGTAAAAATTTTGTCAAATTAGGTACAGAAGGTATTTTCCACAAAATTTCACTCGGAAGTAAATTGCAGAACCTGCCTGTATATCATGTTTTTTTATTTAAATTTTTTATCAAAAACAGTTCAAAAAACTCAGCAATAATTTTTTCTTCACTATTTTTCAATATTGGGAATTTGTCAAGGACAAAAAAGGCGGTATTTAAAGTATACACAATGAAATTAGGAAAAATCGTTCATATTCTATTAAAACCAATACCGGTGTAATTTTTGAAATGAAAAAAAAAATCTATTTTGGGCAGAACGAAGTTTGCCGGGTCAGCTAGTTGTAAATATAATTGTTATTTAGTCAGTTGGTAGGTCCGACTTTTATATAATTAATCCTTGAATCTCCTCTATTTCATTTTATTAGCCAAACCTACACCAAGTATTAATTGTAATTTATCTTGTTACTGTTTGATATTTTTATTACCTGCCCTGCAGTGCACAAAAAAATGCTTAAGTAGCTTAGCATTTTTAAAGAATTTGTATATTTCATTTTTTTATTTGATAAAACCTTATCAGTTTACATAGCAGTGGAGTCCCATTTTTTAATTTGCCCCAGGGCCCTTGGTTACCTAGCTACGCCACTGGTTATAGCGCATATATACATACATACCGAAGTATATGTTGTATTTATAGCTTCAAGAAACGGTTTAAAGTTTCTAACCTCAGCCTTTAACTTTGTATGAGCGGAATTAAAATTGGCAGGGCATTTCAGCAGTGCTGCCACTGCTCTAATCTATCTTTCAGAGTGCACGAAATCGTTTGCACAAAAGTATAAAAATCCTGGAGGTAAAACTATTGATTTAATTATGAGAATAAAATGCTGCTTTTAAATTCTTAGTTTAGTACTATATGACCAAATCCATATGTTTGCATATATTGCCGTTTTTGTGTATTGATGGCACACACTCTGGGCCACAAAAGGCAACCGAGAATGAACACATGTTTTTTAACAAGAAAGAATACCATAACCTCAATGAAATGATACCATATTCGGGCTATCCTTTGGAGCTATGGTGTTTGAAACCATTCAGAAACTCTGAAGATGGTCGGTTTTTTGGTGAGATTAATTTGAAAGCCCGCTGTGTGTTGAAAAAACCAGATCATATTAAATCTGACATATATAAGGCCTTATACTGTCGAGTTTGGATACTTTGCGTTGTATCCATATAGTGAACACTTGGATATAACGAACAATTGCTTTTTTCATTGAACACTCTATATAATGAACACTGAAAACTTGAATAAATGGAATGCGAAAAGCTAAAACAAATGCAGTAGCCAAACAAAACACGTAAAAATGTAGTAAGAAGACTAACTGTAAGTAAACACGAGTTGTTGTGTATATACGAGTACCAAAATTGTGAGTCAAATGCCTGAAGATATATACAGTTTGATTTGATTAACTTAAAGTGCAACACGTTTCCGAAAAAATTAGTAAAACCATTTGAAAAGTATTATCGCTAATGGAAAAGGGAAATAATTGAAAAATTTGCAAGAGGAGTTGGAGTTACGTCTTTATTTAAACAATTGTCACTAGGATTTGAATGTGGATTTGTGGTTGATGTACGGCAGGTTGCTGTGTCGCTGTTGGAGGTTTGGGTAATATGTGTATAATAGATAAATGGGGAAGTAAAATTGAAACTTAACATGAAAATATTTCAGTACAGTTTATTGGAAAGAATTTCAAATTATAGAAAATGTGGATATGGGATCTCTTCCGGTTATATGAACGAATACATATATGTACATACATATAAGTTAACACGCACCTGTCGCAGCAGCTGGGACGCTCCCACGTGCCTGTTACACGTACCGCAGTGTCAGCAAATTTCAATTCCATCACATAATGCAACGGGCGGCATTTCTACTTGCATTCAATAATGCACTAGTGGGAAGTCAAGGCCACGGCCGATCTCAGACAACGGGTTGTAAACAAGTTATACAACCGTTACGCCACTGCCGGAGAAAGTAGGTGTAAAGTAAGCGACTGCCAGAACAATCAGACAGTCGAGTTCGGGACGGGATGCAGCAGGCTAGAGTTATCACTTAATAAACGCGTTAAACTTAAGAAACCATTTTGAAATAAAGCTAAGTCTCATTTTTTGGACGTGTTGACCCGCAAAATCTATTTCTTCAAATGTAGGATCTAAGACCTTTAATTGATATATAATCCGCCACCTACTGCAAAGTTACATGCATGCGTATATATATACTTACATAAGAATATACATCCGTTAAAGTGCAGCGGAATTCGAGAAAATTCTCTGGCGGTAGCAATTATTATAACAGGCTTAGTGTTTGGTGGCATTTCATACACACATATGTATATGTGAACATACATATAAGATAACACAATAGTTTACACAAACAATTAAACGTTGGTCACAACCCACAATTGTTACGGCTAATGACACTACACGCGTATTTGCATAACCACTGACTGTGCAGCAGCGCGCTGGTGACTTACCCGAAACCATTTATGCTCAATATCAGCAAATTGGGAAATTGATTGGGCTATATTGCTAGTCACCAATTAATACTAAATTTGGCACATGAAAGTGCAACGTGACTTTAGGAAGCGAAAGGTGTAATGTAGAATTAAGAATTGTACTGTATTTAGTCTTATGCTGAAGCTAAATTAATAAAGGCGTGACGGACACCAGTCCGCCTAATTTAAAAAAAAACATAGTTTAGTAAATAAAAACTTAACTGGCGCCCGAGCAGGGACCGGTTTAAGTCCCGTAGTAGTGTCCGTATTCAAGTGTGTAGTAAAAACTACCTGTGGAACGACAGCTGGAGTCGAAGCCGACAACTTGAAAGAATTAAAGCCGCCTGTGGAACGACAGCCGGAAATTTAACGGACTACAGTCTTGATTAGATTAAGCGCTTAACCGGTCCTGCAACAGAAACCCAAAGCGTCGGAATCCTGTAGAAATAGGACGCACACCTTCATTCGTGCGGATTGCAGCTGCCCTAGTAAAAATTGAAAAGGAGTCCCAGCGGATCGCCAGGAGGTTTAGAGTAAGCATCGATTTAGACCTTAATTTTATGTATTTAAGAAAGTAATAAAATAAACACATACGTATTACATTTTTTTTTAAACAATTGAAATTCAGTTAAAAATATTTACATCAATTTTAAATCAAAAAAAAAATTTGTTTAATTAAGAAGTGTTTTTATTCAAGAAAATTAAAAACTAAAACTGATTCTTTTATTTGAACAAAATTTTATTTTTAATTAGGAGTTAAGAAGTGATAAATATTAATAAAAAGGGGCTTGCAAAGCTCATAACTCAATATAACTAAAATTGGAAATTCTCTGCGATTCACTTCATAACGGGGGACTTTCCAGAGAATTATAAAAAGAAAAATAATAAAAATTTGATTATTAAACAAGGCTTGTACAGCCAATAATTTAAAAAAACAAAAATCCGAAATATTACGGTATCCTTAGCGTTATACGAAATAAAGTTGTAGGTAACGCCGATATTGCCCTCGAGTCGTATAACACACCGCTGGATTGGAAGGCTATCTCTAGGTGCCTTACTTTCCACTACGATGATAAGCGTGATTTAGGTACTCTTGAGTACCAAATGACTTCATTGGTGCACTGACTATCCAAGATTTTTATCATCTCGTGTACTCACACTTGTCCCTCATTCTTAATAAAATTGGATTCATGGAAGTCGAAGACCTATGCCACCGCAATACTTCGCATCTAATCAACGCTCTCAAGCGCCGTTGAATAATTACCGCAATATGCAATCTTACAGACCATTGGGTCAACCTCCCACGAAGCCTCAACTTCCACGTCCAGAGCAAATGTAGGTCGACCGTACATGAATAGACCTCCAGTGAACAACCCAGTTAAAAGACTCTCAAATTTTGCTCAACAAGTGCCTTGAATTTCCATATAGAGGCAGATATCCAACAAGACACAGTACAAGATCAGTACTACCAACAGTACGAATAGGACCCATATTGCCAACAGGACTTCACTCCTACTGCGCAGGAGTATGAAACCACAATGACTACGAAGAAAATGGACAATCAGTACAGGAATACGCTGAGGAAAACTCACTACCTGAAACTCAAGACCATATCGATATTCATTTTTTAGAATGAACACTTCTTCGCTGCCTTACGTAGAATGTGAAGCGAAGAACGGAAAAATTCTCAAAATGCTAATCGATACAGAGTCAAGTAAAAATTACATTCAACCCTGCCATGTTCCAAAGAAAATACCCAATAATGAACCATTTTTTGCGAATTCTATAGCCGGACAAATTAAAGTTACGCATCACACGATCATAAATCTATTCGGAAGAAATTACACCACTTTAAAATTCTTTTTACTCCCTACACTGAAATCTTTCGACGGAATAATAGGAAATGATAGTCTTAAGGAACTTCGCGCTACTTTAAACATACATGACGATACCCTCACTCTAGGTAAAGGCATACGAATTAAAGTTAAACAGCAATCGTTTCCAACAGTTAACAAAATAGACGTAAGGACTAAGGCTGTCATATGGAGCTACACAAAGACAATACACACACCTCCTTACAAACAAATATCCGAACCTATGTACCGAACCAGATGAGAAACTCACTTATACCACCACCGTAATAGGGGAAATCAGAACCTCTGCAGACACTCCAGTATATACAAAACATTAACCGTTCCCCTAGCAATGAGAGACTTTGTAAATCAAGAAATAGGAAGTCCCAATAAATGCCTTCAGAAAACAATTCTTCTTAAAGTTTGGAAATGAAGATAATTACTCTTTCGAGATACCATTTCACAGTTTTCTCAGACATACTATCACAAAACAAAACTATTCTGAACAAGAAATTGTAGACATATTCAAACGCCATTTACATAGATCATCAATGGTATGTACACCACAGAAAGCTTGATGAGAAAAATCCAAGAAATATATCCATTACATTTCCGAAATATCAAAATACTTCAGGATATCACTAACGAAACCGAACATCATAAACAAGCATCAGCGTGCTCCCGGAAATAGTCGTGAAAATAAAACACAAATTCTAAAAAAATACTGCTTGCATGCACCCAAAAATAGAGCAAAAGATCAAGCAGTGTTCAACTTGCCTTCTGCAAAAATATGACAGGCATCCCCCAAAGCCAAAAATTCTAACCACACCGATCCCACAAAACCCCGGAGAAATCATTCACATTGATATATACTCCACCGAAAAAAAAACTGGTTCTTACTTCCGTCGATAAATACTCCAAATATGCGCAGGTAAAAATAATCCCATCTAAAGCCGTACAGTACATCAAAGATCCAATACGCGAGCTTATGATCGCATTCGGGATCCCCAAAGTCGTTGTCATTGACAATGAGAAAGCATTAAACTCAGTTTCAATTTCATCATTGCTTAAAGATCAAATTAATATAGAAGTATATGTCCCACCTCCCTATACTAGCACGACGAACGGACAAGTTGAAAGATTTCATTCAACCCTTTCAGAAATAATGAGATGTCTTAAGGCCGACAACAACAGCTTACCCTTTGAAGAATTACTTTTCAAATCCGTCAAAGAATATAACTCAACAGTTCATTCAACAACCAAGAAAAAACCCATAGAAACGTTCTTTGGAACTAGAATCAGCTCAGACTCTCTGGAGTTAGAAAGGAATAGACAAAAAAATATAGAGTTGCTCAGGAAGAAACAGGAAGTGAATATCGAATACCACAATAAAAATAGGAAAAATGCAAAAGACTACTCTGTAGTTGAACAAACATTTGTTAAAGTAAACAGAAGATTAGGATCAAAATTATCAACAAGATACAAAAAGGAAATAGTTGCAGAAAACAAACGAAATACAGTAAAAACCCAATCAGGACGAACAGTCCATAAAAGTAACATAAGAAGCTAGTTTCTATACACCAATACACATTACAGGAAAAATCCGACCCAACCAAATGATTATTGAAAATACTAATGTTATTTCAGGAAAAATGGACAGCCTAAGACTTTTCCTCCTCTGGACTGTGATTTCGATTTCCTTCTCGGACATAGATGTATTGGACTATAGTAAAGCACAATTAGTTGCAATAGACAATGGTCAAGCGAAAATACCGGACGGGACATTAATACTCATCCACCTCATCGACTTAGAGAAATACGAAAAATTCTTGACAGAAACGTACGACGAGAAACTATCCATATCCCCAAAGACAACCTCCTGTATCCCATCCTTAAGCACGAAACTATCCAAACCTTCGAGATCCTAAATATCCAAAGACCCACTAGTTACAGTAAAAATAAGAGATCAATTGACATATTGGGAACGGCATGGAAATGCATTGCTGGATCAACTGATCATGAAGATTTGAACATAATAAATAACAATTTAAATAATTTGAATGAAAATAATGATAATCAAGTAATAATAAATACCTTATTCGGAAAACGTTTAAACAATATTATTATATATTTCAATGGAAACTTTAGTAAATTTACAAACAAAAAACATACTAATAAAAGAAGAATTAATAAATGTAAGATACGCAATTCAATGGGCAAAGAAAAATATAGTAAATTCTCTTGTATTAAGTAAAAATGAAATGAGTTTTCAATAAATAAATTAAGAAATGAAAAAGTACCATTCAAAAATGCCGAAGAGGCGTTAGAACTATCTGAAGTAAATGTATTAACCAAAGAAATGAAAATTTTGTGTATGATTAAAATACCTTTAACTCAAAATGAAACATATTGAAGAATTATTGTAAGGCCAGTAAAATGGAAAAATAACGTTGTAATAAAAACTGAATATAAAGAAATTTTGAAAAGTAAAAATCTATTTATATGGAATTAAAACTAAATGTGAAGAATTCAACGGTTTAGCAATTTGCAAACAAACAAATGTAGTAAATACATGTAATTATAAATGTACAACAAGAATAATAAGTAACTTAAATTCAACCTGTTCCACAATATACCCACTTTAGAAGAAATTAAACCAGCAAGCAATAAACGGCACGCACGTTGTAATCTTTTACAATACAACAATCAGAATAAATGATCAGACATTTAACAATATCGAAACAGAGGTAATTGAAGTCATTCCAGCAATACTAGAGTTAGCTCCATCCGAAAAGGACCATATTGAGTTACTCTCATTAGAAGCCTTAAAATAACTCAATATCAATAACACCAAACGGATAAGCCTCCTCAAAAAGGCAACTTTCTCCATAGGGAGTCCAACAGCAGCACCATTTATAATCACGACCATACTCCTTGTTTTTCTAAGGAAGAGACCAATGGAAATCCAATACATTACGAAAGAAAAGGTAAACCCTAAAACCGAACAAGCAAATATCACACCAGCCGAGATTAAAAATATCTCAACGTATATCAAATTCAATGACCTACCTTTCCATTGATGATCGAGGACGATCATACTTAACAAGGGAGGAGTTAACACAATAGTTTACACAAACAATTAAACGTTGGTCACTACACGCTTATTTGCATAACCGCTGACTGTGCAGCAGCGCGCTGGTGACTTACCGAACACCATTTATGCTCAATATCAGCAAATTGAGAAATTGATTGGGCTTTATTGCTAGTCAGCAATTAATATTAAATTTGGCACATGAAAGTGCAACGTCACTTTAGGAAGCGAAAGATGTAATGCAGAATTAAGAATTGTACTGTATTTAGTCTTAAGCTGAAGCTAAATTAATAAAGGCGCGGCGGACACGCCGTAAAAACTTAACTTATATAAGCGCAGGCCTATACCAGAGAATTGTCAAAATCAAATCAATATTTTTCGGCTTACTTCGCCATTGCAATGGCGGCTAGGGGAATCCGAGAGTCGGAAGTTAATATAGCTGAGCGAAGACCAAATTTGTTTAACAGAATATGATTTCTGATAGATGTTAATTGTTTTGGCTTGAATTTTAGATTTTGCTAAGATATTCATATGTATATTTTGGTGGAAACTTCTAAATAATTGGTTGGATGTGCAATTTGGACTTACTTAAATATGCACATGATAAGAATGAGTCAATTGTCCTTATATGTAAGTTAACTCTCATTAAAGGAGAGTTGGAAAAAAATAAGATTGCGGCGAACCAACTCGTTCGCCGACTTTTGAAATTAAACACAAGTTTAAGAAAACGTTACAATTTTAATTCCGTGCGCCTTGCGCACTCCAACAGAACTAACTTTACAATTCCAATTTACTTAAAAGGTGAGTTCTTAGCCTAGTAGCCCCAACGATAACTTCCATGGCTCCAACTTGCTGATGTAGCACTTCCCACACTTTTGGTATGGCGCGCCTGTCCATGACTCCAACTTGTTGATGTAGCGGTTCCCACATTTTAGTATGGCGCGCCGGATGCGCGTGTGTCATGTCAGCGAAAGTTCTGCCCGTGTGAATGCAAGTTGCGTAACCGAGTAGCGGTCACCTGCATGGCAACGTGGGCAAGTGTACGAACCGTGGGATACCGTAGTGATAACTCCTTCCCCCCCTTTAAAGATCTGCGACCCGCAGATCAGCGATTGAGCGGCACGGGGGGTTAGTGGCCCTTAAGGAGTAAACACAACTTCCTGGCGGCGATGTATCTTGGTTTCTCCAGGATTTGGCTCCTGGCAGGTCAATTTATAATCTGTAGAGTTCTGGTGAGGACTCCCCCTTACTGATCTTGCTGCTGCTGGGGTTTTTCGTCCACTGGGTAGGGATTTGGACAGGTGGTAGGTCGAGTTTTTTCGTGTAGCATCTGCACAGCAAAACCGCAATAAGGATTATTGCGCATATTGAAAATGCCTCTTCGGCATGGATAGAATGTAGAGAAGCAGTGTCCCATTGGTATATACCGATGGCGTGCCGTATTCTATTGCCTCAATTATATTCTGGTATGGGAGTGTTTCCATTTCCGACAGGATTTTATTGACTTCGTCGGTGTCGAGTAGATTGGTGTTAATTATTCCGCGCTTTGCCAGTTGGCATGCCCGGACCACTTCGTTTATCTCTTCACGAAGAAGAACAATGTTGTGAAGTGCGCTTCTCTCAAAGGTTTCTGATCCAGCTTCCTTCGCCACAGAGTTCACGCGGTCCACTACCTCGTTGATTTTCTTCAAAACCTCTTGAGTCTCGGTGAATAATTTATCATTAACCTTGTATTGGTGATTATTGTTTTCGATGATCTGGTCTTGGCTGTGGAGAATGTTATTCCAGTCAGTTGCGTCTGGAGATCCTGCCAGCCATTTCCATGCTGACCCTATCCAGTCGATAGAACGGGTATTTCTAGCTTTGTCTCTACCTCCTATAAGCTCTTCGAGGCGCTCCATCATCTGGTTACTATAGAGCTCTGCCAGGAGCCTGTCATCAGACTGTTTGACCAAGCGGCTCGCCAAATCTCTTATTTGCATCATAGTCGTGGCGTATTTTTAAAGGTCGATGATGTGGATTAATTTAAATGTTCCGCTGATAATCCAGCCGCATCCATTCTGGATCGTTACCATCGCTGCCTTATAGTGGAAGATATGAAGACCGCTGATGGCTGACGCCAGCAGTGGCAGTCTGTAATGCAAAATGTTATCTCTAAATCTACAGTTGTTAGTTGGTTAGTAATAAAGGTTTTTCTATAGTAACATTATTGGTTATAATTAAACTAGTAATTGGTTTTAATGTTGCTAGTGGGATAGTAGCAAAGCTTCTGCGATGCTAACTTTATTGGTTACTATTACATTAGTAATTGAAATTTCTATTTGTACAATTAATTTTCCATAGCTAAATGTATGTATATACTTGCTACTGACTGTTAGTGGGTTAGTAGTTCTTAAACTTTTTTTCCTGATAGTAATTGAATTTTATATGCTTCTTTACGAAAGTTAGGCCAAAAATAAAAAAAAAATCAATTTTTACACTTTGTAATTTAATTTTCATTAATCCTTAACAACTTTTCTCTACTAATTCTATTAGATATAAATAATTTTGCGGCTGGATTTTCTACAAAATTTTCTAAGAAAATAACGCCAAAAAAAAAGAAAATCCTCAGTTTTTAATAGTTAATATGTGTTAATATTAGAATTTTAATATGTTCTGGTTAGTAATTAAATAAATTCTAAAACTGTTTCGCACAGAAAATGAAGCGTTCGCTAAAACTACTACTAGAAGCTTGCAATTGTTTCTTTTATTCTTGTAAAAAAATAAAAATTCTTATCTTCTCACATTGCTTTGCGGTTTAAGCGCAGCTATTTAAATGAAAAGATAAAAATCCCTTTTTTTGTATTAAAAAAAAATAATTTTTCTTTTTTTTTTATATTATCTTGCGGATTAGGCGCAAAGATCATTTATTCTGTTTGCTTTGCGGATTAGGCGCAAAGATCTTTTATTTATATTTGCCTTGCGGATTAGGCACAAGGATCTTTTATTTCTTGTTTGTTTTGCGGATTAGGCGCAAAAATCTTTTATTCTGTTTGCTTTGCGGATTAGGCGCAAAGATCATTTATTTATATTTGCCTTTCGGATTAGGCGCAAGGATCTTTTATTTCTTTTGCTTTTGCGGATTAGGCGCAAAAAGCTTTTATTCTGTTTGCTTTGCGGATTAGGCGCAAAGATCTTTTATTTATATTTGCCTTGCGGATTAGGCGCAAGGATCTTTTATTTCTTTTGCTTTTGCGGAGTAGGCGCAAAAAGTTCTTTAAATATCTTCTTTATATTGGATCAGGAATGCTAACATTTCTCGAACCAGCCATGGGGGATCGTGGTGTCCGTTTTGGGAGCCACGTAGCCATTTGTCAAATTCGATGGCGTCGCAACCTACTAAGGCACGATTTGTCCCACTTACAGGCCCGCTCTTGTGGTTAAGCATCCTTTAGGTATTTGTATTGTTTTGTCATATAGTTTCTTTAGCGCTTCACATTTTTTATGTCCAACTTGTGAATTTTTTTACCACTGAGTGTGGTGACTGTAACCTTATTATCTTTAGCAACAATTTCTTTTTTGTAAGGCGGTCGCTGTTTCCCTTTTATTTGCTTATCCTTCACGTATATGACATCGTTCCTGTCATAACGCTCCGGTAAGGGTTTGTTCCTATTGTGATTTCTGATTTGCGACATTTGTTTCTGTTCTAATATCATTTTCAAATATCTATTAATTTTTCGACTTTTTTCAAGAAGTTCTTGATAATTAGAAGCTTTTGAGCGATTGAAAAAAATATCAGTCGGTTTTCTGTCTATAACCGAGTGAACTGAATTGTTATAGCGATCTACTGCAATATTTACGAGCTCTTTTGTCCTGAGATCAGGGGTTTCCGTTTTTAGGCATCTAAATATTTCGATTAAGGTGGAATGAAATCGTTCAACTTGACCATTCACCTCGCTTTTTTGCGATGGTGTGCGGTAAAGTCGAATTCCCAGTGATTCTAACAGATTCCTAGTTAGCGGGCTAATCAACCCGCGCTCATTATCAGTTACTAGGACCTTTGGGATCGTAAAATAGTGCAGTAGTTGGATCACTTTGTCTTTAAGGTGCAAACTTGATTTGTTTCTGATGTGAAAGAGTTTTGCAAATTTTGAGAATTTATCTATGCAGCTTAAAAATTTTTGTCCTTGGATTTCAAAAATATCTACGTGAATTATCTCACATGGTCGTGGAGGGATGGGTGTACTCTGAAGTTCTGGCCTGTTTGGGTGTCTATCGTATTTATTAGATTTGCATGTTTCGCATGCCAGTACATACTTCCTAATCTGGCTGCTCATTCTCGGAAAGTAGTAATGCTCTAAAATCTGCTGCCTATTCTCTTTATCATTGCGGTGTGCCCTTTTATGTTCCTTCATTATCACCTGGCACACCACGTCGGGATTTCGCAAATCCTGCACGAGCGTTTGAGCTACGCGAATCTTATAATTGGAGAAATGTTCTAAGTATACCTTTTGAAGTAAGCCCAAATGGCTTTCTGGCATTTTTACTCCGTTAATAACGCTGGGTCTTAATTTTTCCTTAAGTATGCTAACAAGTTCGCTTTCGCCCATACTCTCTATTCCTACATAGTGCCTTGAATATTCTGGGTGAGGTTCCTCGAGGATGTGAAGCCTACCGCCGAATACAATTTGGTTTCTGAAAACATTCAACGGCACCTCGACGGATGGAATCAGGTCGGAGCTATCCTGTTCCGCGCTGTGAACTGTATCACATTCACTCGCGGTGTCTGTCGTTGATCCTGCGGTTGCTCTTTGGCTGGATACCTCTGAAGCCGAAACGGTTGAGTCCGTTAGTTGGTTTACCTGAGTTTTTAGGCGGGATAGGGCATCGGCTACGACGTTGGACTTACCAGGTTTGTAGATAAGTTCGTAGTTATACTCCTCTATTCTAGATTTCCAGCGTTTGAGCTTGGCGTTGTAGTTACGATTGCTGAGCGAAAAAGTTAGCGGTTGGTGATCTGTAAATATACGTATCTTCTTTGCGCCGTACAAATAATTTCGGAGATTATCTAGCGCCCAAACGATCGCTAGCATCTCCTTTTCATTGGTCGCATACCCTTCTTCTGTGGATGTTAAACTTCTTGATATGAATGCTATTGGTTTGTCCTTACCGTCATAGTCCTGAGACAATACGGCACCATTGGCGAAGTCGGAAGCGTCCGTCGTTAAGTTGAAGGCTTTTTCGAAATTGGGAAAAGTCAGGACCTCCGAAGTTGTCAAAACCTCTTTAAGGTCCTCAAATGTCTTAAGGGCTTCTTTATTTAGGGTAATTGCCACTTTCTTAGATTGAGTTGCCTTTATTTGAGCGTGCTCCCCTCTTGTAAGGTTGGTAAGTGGTTTGGCGATTTTAGCATAATCGCGAATGAACTTCCTGTAATAGGAGGTTAGTCCCAATAAGCTTTTGAGCTCCTTTAAATTCAATGGTGGTAGCATATTTCTTATTGAGTTTACTTTTTTTGGATCTGGCAGAATTCCCTCGGAAGTCACCACATAGCCAAAGAATTCAACGCCTTGTTTTTAAAACTGCGTTTTTTGCAGATTAACTTTAAGACCTGTGGCCGATAGTCTACAAAGGATCGTCTCAATATCCCGTAAATGGGTGGGCTCGTCTTTACTAAAAATAATTATGTCGTCAATGTAGACGAAACATATCCGCCCTATGAATTCCTTGAGGACATCGCTGGAAGATAGAAGGCGCATTTTTTAGGCCGAAAGGAAGCCGCAAAAATTCATATTTGCCATTCATGGTAGAAAAAACTGTTTTTGGAATGTCGCACTGTTTCATAGAGATTTGGTGGAATCCCGAAGTCAAGTCAAGCGTGGTAAAATATTTTGCGTTTCCGAGGCTAGCAATAGTTCCATTTATATCTAGAATGGGGTATGTATCTGGGATGGTTACGGCGTTTAGCCTTTTAAAATCAATTACCATTCGATACTTTTTTTCTTCGCCCGGCTGGGATTTTTTTGGGACAATCCAAATTGGAGAAATGTATGGACTTTTTGAAGGACGAATAATGCCTTCTGAAAGGAGTTCCTGAATCTGTCTATCGACTTCCACACGCATGTTAACAGGATAAGGGTAGCTTTTTGTATAAATAGGATCATCGGTTGTTGTCTTAATTTCCGCCTGAACGTTGGTGTCAATTTCTGTGCTTCGGTCGACTGGGCCAAAAAGCTGTTCATGTCTGTCCAGTATTCTGTGAAGTTTCTCCTTTGTATGCTGCGCAATGCAAGGATCAAGACGAAGGTCTGCGGTGATGCTATTGACTTGTTGTGCGTTTCTCCGTTTAAGGGGTAACATAATATCTGGTTTTAAAATAAGAAGATTCAATTCTCTATCTAGTACTGCTTTGATTTCTGTAAGTGTATCATCGCCTAGGATGCCATCAAAGGACTTAAGTCCTGGAAGAAAAAAAAATGTAGTGGAGATGTCTCTTCCGACAAACTTAAAAAAATTTTCACAAACTTTCTTATCTATTTTAATTTTACCCCCTGCGGAGGTTACCTGAAATGGTTTTTCCACTGGCATGGTTGTCTGTGCCACGCGCTCGCTGATATAGTTTTTGTTGGCCCCCGTATCCACCAAAAACTCTAGAGTGCCCTGATTTGGCGTATCATATTCTAAATATGGTACGCCGGACACGAGGCGCCTATTGTAAAATTTATCTCATCACCATCATTTTGTTCCTGATTGGATACAGGCACTGTGTTCGCGTCATCCGTTCCGTTTACCTGTAGTAAATGAAAAAGTTTCTGCTGCTTGTTTGGATTTGTTTGCCCGCACAATTTTCCGGAGTTTGGGCCACTCTTCAAACTCTCATACCTCCGAAATTGGCCAGAATTATTAAATTGCCGAGTTCGGCCGGAAGGATCGACATCCATTTTACTTATTCCTGAAGGATTATAGTTACTGCGCCAACTTCGCATGGTTTGATCAGTGTTTCTAGTTTGATTTGAGCTGGGGTAGTCCCAGTTTCCCCCGGCTTGGCTTTGAACCTTGCTTCGAAAACTTGGATTAAGTCCTTGTTGGCTTTGGCCTGAGTAAGGTTTGCTTGTGCCTGAATAACTGTTGTTAGGATATCGAGAAGTGGAAGCTATGAAATTGTTATTGAAAAACCTGTCATGTGATTTGGGTTTTTGAACCAAAAGCAGGGTCGGAAGATCCCCGTTCAACCCCCTTATGAACACGTCTAGTGCCCTTCTCCGATGTGTCTCCGCTAATGCCATGACTGTTTCCGCATGATCGTATTTCTCGCTATTTATTGTGTTAATCATGAGTGATAACTGCCTATTTATTTGTGCATAAAAATCGGACACTTTTTGGCGTCCCTGAGTCATCTGAATTAATTGTTGTTCTAAAGTTTCCACATCCCTGATGTCTGCGTAATGCAGAGAAAGGATTTCTTTTATCTGGTGCCAATCGCCATCTAGAATATTATGCGCAACTAATGCGGCGTCTGCCGGCCCCCGGATCTTGTGCCTTATATGGCGTAAGATGGCCCTAAATATAGGCTTATGCCTTACTATCTTGTAATCATTAACTATTTCTTCCGCACTGTGCATCCAGGACGAATATTGTTCCTGATTTCCCTCAAAAACTTGTAGCTCCTTTACACAATCTGGTAACCTAGCAATTTCGTTTAGTTCTGCCTCTGTCTGAGGACTGATAAGAGGCTCATATGCCTCCTGCGGATCAGTATCTGGGGATTGCCTACGCACCTCATCTAGCCTATCCTCTAAACTTTTTAAGTTAGCACTGAGTCCTTGTAAGGACTGTGAACTGTCTCTGGCCTCTACGGATTGTAGACGGGCTTCTACAACTTTCAACTGCTGTAGAACGGCATTTACGGCGCCGTTCATTTCCGTTAGGGACCTTTTCATTTCCTCCGGATTCATTGTTGTTTCTGAAAATATAGACGGAAAAAAATTTTTTGTTTCTCTTATTAACTTACATAACCCAGAACTTCATTTGAGTTTTAGCGCTTTTTGCTCTTCGAGTCGAGTCACTTTTCTATATGTAAAGTAAACAAATTACTTTAACTACTTTTACTTGAAACGAGTCACTTTAAATATTTCTTTTTTGTCTTCACTTTAAATACTTTTACTTGAAACAAGTCACTTTAAATATTTCTTTTTTGTATTCACTTTAAATACTTTTACTTGAAACAAGTCACTTTAAATACTTTTCTTTCAAAGAAGTCACTTTAAATACTTTTACTTGAAATAAGTCACTTTAAATACGTTCACTTGAAACAAATCAATTTTGCAACCCGCTCGGGCGCCAGTTAACTCTCATTAAAGGAGAGTTGGAAAAAAATAAGATTGCGGCGAACCAACTCGTTCGCCGACTTTTGAAATTAAACACAAGTTTAAGAAAACGTTACAATTTTAATTCCGTGCGCCTTGCGCACTCCAACAGAACTAACTTTACAATTCCAATTTACTTAAAAGGTGAGTTCTTAGCCTAGTAGCCCCAACGATAACTTCCATGGCTCCAACTTGCTGATGTAGCACTTCCCACACTTTTGGTATGGCGCGCCTGTCCATGACTCCAACTTGCTGATGTAGCGGTTCCCACATTTTGGTATAGCGCGCCGGATGCGCGTGTGTCATGTCAGCGAAAGTTCTGCCCGTGTGAATGCAAGTTGCGTAACCGAGTAGCGGTCACCTGCATGGCAACGTGAGCAAGTGTACGAACCGTGGGATACCGTAGTGATAACTTGTATGTATGTATGAATGTATGCCATAAATAGCTTTATTCACTTGCTGTTTTGCCGTTTCATATTTTGTATGAAAAGGTATATGAAATTTCATAAAAAAAACTTAAGAAATACAACTTATTGTTAGGCATAAAATGCAGAAAATTAGACGAACCCTATCATCATATGTATTTATGTACATACATACATATGTATGTGTCTAGGAAATGTACTTATTTTATAAGCATATCAATCATCATTCTTGAGTATATACATACATACATACATACATATGTATGTATATTATATGCATATACAAGTTAAGTTTCTGTTTATACTTTTACTTAAAAAAATATATATTGGACGCGAGGTCCACATCTTTATTTAATGATTGACGATTAGAAACTAAGTTTACAATGGTTCTTAATTCTACTTTACACCTAATTTTGGCCAGGTTACGTTGCACCTGCATGTGCTGGGAAAGTGGTCGGAGTTGGCTAATGCAATGCCATCAATTATCGCATGTGCGCGTGGTGTCAACTACCCGTGCGAAGCATTTTGTGAAAGGTTCGCATAAATGGTATTTGGCACTTTTGTTATGCAATACTTCCGCTATTTCAACATTTGTTGTGTTAACTATCCCCTGCTCAAAAATGATCGTCCTCGATCATTAAAAATACGGTAAGTCATTGAACTTGATGTAGGTCGGGATTTCGTCACCATGACTGGATAGAGTCGTTGGGGGCATTTCTGATGGACCTGTTTGGGGTTTCCCGAAGTATTCGATTCTAATGGATTTCCGTGCATGGAGGACAATTGATACGCCCACTAATGTTATGACTGTTGCGATTGTAAGTGTTCCAATTGAGAATGTTGTCTTCTTCAAAAAATCATTTCGTTGATGTGTAGCTCTTGCAGGATAAAAGATCTGTATGCCTGTTTTCGGCTGGGGTTAGCTGCAAGACTGAGGGTATGGCTTCAAATGGTTGTGACGCAAAATTTGTGTATAATGATTACTAATTTTTACTGTTGAATTATAAAATCTAATGACATGTGTCCCATTCATCTCTTGGAAAGCATAGTTGACTTCTCTTTGTCCATTAAAATTATTCAGTAGTATCACGCCTGGCTGTACTTCTTCTATTGCAGTTATATGGTGACCTGACATCGTTGAACAATTTGAATTTAAACTATTTATTAATCTATGTAGGTATACATTATTCTCTACTTAGGTCTATTAAATTATTTCTATTACATATTGATATTACGTTATATATTTCGCATGGCTTACGTATGTCGAATGTTACGTTCTTACTTTTCAAAATTTCATCGAATTGAATATTTATTACAACGTTATTTTTCTTTTTAACGGGTCTTAGTATTATTTTCCTAAAAGTTTCGCTACATGTAAGTGAAATTTTTACCATATAAATAGTTCACATTTCTTTACTTAAAACATTTATTTTCGATAATTCTAAGGCTTCTTCTGCATTGTTAAATGGCAATTGTTCTTCTTTTAATCTTTCTAATGCGGTTTTTACTTCCTTTATGTCTAATATTACTGTGTTAAGCACATTTGCTTTTGCCCATTGTATGGCGTTTTTGATACTTATTAATTCGTCCTTAATAAATCTTATTTTACTTTGCAAATCTATTCCAATTTCATCTAACATATTTACTATTAGTTTTTTATAGCATTTAAAATTATATTTGTCATCGTGGTGACATTGCTTAATCTTTTGTTAAAAAGTTGATTTATTATTGTTTGCTTGTCGTTATTTTGGTTTAGATTTGATAGGTTATAATTAATGATTTCTAGGTTCTCATGGTCTGGAGATCCAGCCAGATATTTCCAAGCGGTACCCAGTATGTTGGTTTACGTAATTTCTTTATTGGCATAAGGGTTTTAAGGATTTCAAGGGTTTGGGGTTTTTCGTGTTTAAGGATTGTGTAAAGGAAACTGTCTTTACGTAGTTTCTCGTCTCTATGGTTGCAGATGTCCGTTAAGAGTGCATCGTATTTGTTCAAGTCAATTAGATTAATTAGCCTGAAGGTGCCGTCTTGCAAGTCCATTTTTTATGGTCACTAGGTATGAGTTCGTGTAGTCCAGAATTTCTACATCCTCATTAATAGGTGGGAGGAGGAGAAATCTATAAAGAGAAGAATGAATTAACTTTTTATATTGCTCTTGTGTAAAATTTTTCCAGATTCGGTCAGAATTGTTGTACTTTTATTTTCTTTGACTATTTCCTTTTTGTATTTCCGGGATATCTTTGATCCCAGGCGTTTGTTAAATTTCACGAATACAATATCTCCTGGCGTATATAACTTTATGGGTGAGCGTTTTTTATTGTGTTGGGTAAGGTTTTTATTCTGCTTTTCTCGGAGTTTGCCAATATTTTCCTTTCTAGCTTGTTCGAACTGGCTTGGATCTGTACTGACATTTCGTCCGAAAAATACTTCTATAGGTTTTCTACCTGTTGTCGAATGTACTGTGTAGTTATACTCGTAAACTGCTCTGTCTAGGAGTTCAGGAAATGTAGTGAAACTTCGTTCGGCTTTTATGCATCGTATTATTTCTGTAAGCGTAGAGTGAAAACGTTCGATCTGTCCGTTTACAGAACATTTATATGGAGGAGTTCTATATATTTGGATGCCGAGAGTGCCCTCGATCATGAATGTAATGGATGCTGAATTGAGGCTTGTCTCGTTATCGACAACAATGGCTTTTGGGACGCCAAATTGAAATAACAGTTCACGCAGTGGCTCTTTTATATGTTCTATTGTTCTGGATTTTATAGTTTTTGAATACATTAATGGGTGCTCCAACGCTGGGTATAAGGTTATGTGAAGAACTATCGCTGCTATGACAAGTGGTTGTTGGGAGGTTATTGCTTTCTGTTTTAGGGGCTCTAGAAAGTGCATCGGCAACTACGTTAGTTTTATCCGGTTTGTATTTTATTTCGTAATTGTACTCTTCAAGGATGCATTTCTATCTCTTCATTTTGCCATTACTATATTTATTACTGAGTGCAAAACTCAAGGGTTGGTGACCCGTAAAGATAATTACTTTAGGTGACCCATATAATATAGGTAGCCTCTGAAAGTATTAAGTGTCCATATTATTGCCAACATTTCTTTTTCGTTTGCGGCGAAATTTTCTTTGGCTTTATTTAGTGAACGCGATATACATATATGCTATGGGTTTTTCTAGTGGTTCGAAAACTGCTCCAAGTGCGTAGTTAGATGCGCCAGTTTGGGTATACCAATACTATTTCACGAGATACTAGTGAGGATTTTATTTTGTTGAGAGCTTATAATGCTGCGCTGTCCAGGTTTATTTGGTTTTTATTGGATGCGTTCTTTGAAATATTTGTTCGATATTCTGGAGATGACTTTCTTCGTTATCACCAAAAATTATTATGTCGTCAATGTAGGCATAACAGATTTTACCTACGTAGTTCCTTAGAATATCGTCTAAAGTTCTTTAAAAAATGGAGGGCACATTTTTCAGCCCGAATGGGAGTCGTGTAAACTCATATTTTCCATTGTTGACAGAAAAGGCTGGTTTTTCAACGCCGGACTCTTTTAAAGGAATCTGGTGGAATCCGCTTTTTAGGTCCAGTACAGAAAAGTATTTATTATTTCCCAGTTGCGCAATTATTTCATTTATTTCCGGTATTGGATACCTGTCGGCTATAGTTATGTTGTTCAGTTTCCTATAGTCCATAACAAGTCTGAATTTTTTGTTGCCGGAGGCATCTGGTTATTTTGGGACTACCCATACAGGTGAGATGTATGTATGGGGAACGCCATGGCCTTATTATACCATCTTTGAGTAGGGTTTGAATTTCGTTAGTGACAAATTCTCTCAATAGGATATGGATAATCTACTACTAGGATATGGATAATATACTACTTATAAAATAAAGTCGCTAAAAAGCTATGTACGGAATTGGCTTCGCACAGAATGCTCCGAATTGTAAGCGGTTTTTTGCATTTTAAAGCTTAGCTGTGTGAGATGGACTTTTTTTTTATATAATGTGAAGGAATATATAAAGGGGGCGTGGCAATCGGACAAAATGTGGTAAAAAAACATAAATTTTTGGTTTACACAGCCATACATCATAACCTAATCAACCGATTAGAATGAATCTTCCTTGAAGTAAAACTTTGAAATATTTACTTTCGTTCTGCATCAAAAAAAATACTAGTTGATTTCTTTCTAATTTAACCAAAATTGTTTAAACAAAAGCAGCACTTTTTCCAAAAAAATCTGTTTGTGTGTTTGTTCGCTGCCAACCGAATAAGTCAGTGTGCTTTAAGCGACAGCAGTGGTGAGCCATTCATTTGATGAATTCGCGAAAGAGCTCGGTAGCGTTACTTCACTTCGGACGTATGTATGTATGTACATATGTTACATAATTTCGCTTTTATTTCGGCTTCACATATGTACATATTTATGCATGGTGCCAGATTAATGCAACAAAAAAGAAAAAGAATGCATGCATATTTTTAAACATACATATATACTCCTAAAGTTTAAACAAAAGTACTATGTTTTCGTATGTTTGTATGTATATACTATGCATATACATACATACGTACTTATTTGTGCAGTAGGGAGATTGAATTCTACAACATTTGGTTTTATCCAAATTTGTATGATGATTTCCAAAGACTGAGTACCGGATCCATTTTAATTTTTTTTGTTCGGCAACCATGAACATCTTTCTTCAAAAAGAACCGTTGCTTTTCACGAATTATGCTATTAAAATTTGTATGTTAGTTGCGGGAGTACATTAAAACGATCGCAGTTCATAAAGTTTTATTTTGAAGTGATTTTTATTAATCAAAAGTTCAGATTTAATAAATAATTTGACTTTTGAGTGGTAAGTACATTAAGTGCAATTTTTTATATTATTTAGTGTAATTTTACAACCAAATTTTCCTTAGGGCCATTTTCACAGCTGCGAGTTAACTTACATTCCACAGTTAACTATGAATTTTCGATTCAATTTTAGTAATTTAACTAAATATTCACTACCCAATGTACGATAGACAACATTTTATTTCTAACAAGAGGTTAACTCACCAATATTGGGCAGTTAAACTTGAGATAAGTCGACATGAAAATCGAAAATCGAGAGTTAACTGTGGAATGTAAGTTAACTCGCCACTGTGAAAATGACCATTAGAAAAATAAGTGATTTCTATGAAACATAGTTGTTACTCAAAGCTTAAAGATTTCTATAAAATTTATAAAAGTTCTCAAAATTAGATAAAAATATTTGGTTTTTTTATACGAAATTTTAGTAAGTTATTAAATATGCAATTGAAGTAGATTATAAATTACTAGAAAACCGGGCAGGTGTTTTTCTTTTCAACCATTTTCTTTTCAGCTATGACATTTGACCAACTTTCCAGAGCAAAAAATATATATGTACATTAGAGTGCTTCAAAAAAAATGTTTGTTTCTTTTTTTAACACTTACCTTTGATGGAAAAAAATCCTCACCAAATATGGCGGCCGCCGTGGTATGGTGGTAGCGCGCTCCGCCTACCACACCAAAGGTCCTGGGTTCAAGCCCCGTGCAAAGCATCATAAAAAATTTAGAAACAGTTTTTTCAATTAGAAAAAAGGTTTCTAAGCGGGGTCGTCCGTCGGCAGTGGTCTAACAAACACTCCGAGTATGTTTCTGGCATGAAAATTCATATGCCTAGCAGATGCCGTTCGGAGTTGGCATAAATATGTAGGGGGCCCGCCAGTTTGTAGGAAAAATTAAAAAAGAGCACGACGCAAGAGAAGCTGGGCCAAATCTACTCGGAGGTAAATCTTGCCAAGTATTTATTTTATTTCAAAGATGGGTCCTATAGCTGAACTCATAGGGGTCGCTATTTTTTTTTTTAGTTTCCCATGTAAAATTGGCTTTTTGATATGTAAACATCTTTGCTCACGGTATGGGGGAATACAAAATGAAAGATGTAAGACATGAAGTGTGAATTGCAAGGTATGGTGTGACGACTCTCCAATTTTTTACAAATTTCACTCTTAATAAAATCTCCATATCGCCGCCCTTACCTACATATCGCTTTTCAAAATTACGGTCATTATCCCCAAAACCGCTTTATTTTGGTGTTCTTTAATCCACATTTTCATCCATATCTCCAGAAAGGGTTGACATCGGCTCGAAAGAGGCTATTCATTCAGTACTTACAGTGCGAAAAAAGTTATTTTCCTTGAAACTATTTCATTTGGCAGTTTCCTCAAGTATTCAACTTAGCAACGAAAAGGTATCCATTTTTAAAATTCCCACGTTTTGTTCTGTAAGCTTACTGAAAGCCCTTTTACCCTTTTAGCTTATTTTTATATTAAAAACCACACGAATGGGTGAACATCCCATAACGCATCTCTGAAAATGTCTTATTTTTGGCCGTATATAAATAAAGTACAGCTCCAAGAAAATATGAAAGTTTCTACTTCCGGACAAGGAAATGCACTTTTTGCTAATAACTTGCTAAAAATTGGTAACGGACAGTTCCCTACGACATGTGGGCAAATCGATCTGACAAATATTTGTAATTTAACCAAACTATTGAAGATCTAATTGAGAAAGTATATCCCGGAGTTGGTGGTCTTATAACCAATTCATTGGACTGGTTTGAGGAGCGGGCAATATTGTCAGCTACCAATGATCAGGTGGATGCAGTAAATGCCTTAATACTTTCAAATTTCACTACGGAAGCACAAGTTTTCCACTCAATAGACACAATAATAGATATTAGCGAGGCAGTACATTACCCAATAGAATTTTTAAGTTCTCTAAATCGCCCCGGAACGCCACCACATAAACTAATTGTTAAAGTAGGAGCTCCTGTAATATTACTACGCAATTTAAATCCACCAACTTTATGTAATGGAACTAGGCTGCTGATCAAAACAATTAGAACGCATTTGATTGAGTGTTCAATTTTGACTGGCAGTGGTACTGGAGAAAACGTCTTGATTCCAAGAATCCCGATAATACCAACAGATCTTCCATTTCAATTTAAACGGCTCCAGTTTCCAGTCCAATTATGATTTGCAGTAACAATAAATAAGGCTTAAGGTCAAACACTTAAGGTGGCCGGTTTGGACCTTAGATCTCAATGTTTTACGCATGACCAGTTATATGTTGCTCTATCCCGTGTAACGTGATGGGAAAGCTGCGAACATTGTATACAATGAAGTGTTATAAAACTGAAAATAAAAACTAACTGAATATGAATAATTAATATGTATGTACATAAATATATCTTCTAATTGGACTTTATTTATTTATGAAATTTTCTTTATTTACTAGGGTCATTATTCCGAAATATTACAAAAAATTACTTTTATTTCAATTATAAAGTTGTTTTAAACATTATCAACCTGTGTGAAACAAGGTGCGGGTTGCTAGTATCTAGTATATACGGGTGTGTCCGAAGATGTCCTAATCTCATCTATTATGGTAGTAGTATAAGTTAGTTTTTCATTTGGGTCGGTGAACAACTGACAATATTTTTTTGTGAGTTGTTGCATGTAACATTTTTGAGAGGGTGTCATGTGTTCCATTCTTACTTCAATTTGATTTATTGTAGGGGATAGCATTTGCTTAATCTTAACCTCTTTATCGTTACCGAATCTGATTATGTCATCACGTACATACGTTTATTGTAGCATTGGGATATTTGAGGCTATCGTTGTCGATAATTCCGTCAAAAGATTTTAATGCAGGTAAAATTAAAAAATTTTAGGTTTGTGCTGTCTATTCCAAATAAATTGATTATGGTATGGTGGGCGATTTTAATTTTTTTGGACAGATATTGATTTGCGAACAAGGGGTTTTCGTTGGGAGTTGGTTTTGATACAAATTGGGGTTGTATATAATTTTAGCTTGATCTGGTGTCTACAAGTATTTTTAAAATTTTCCCTCTCTTCGTTCTAAATTCGAGGTATGGTTACGAAGAACTTTTCATCCTAAAAAATCTACATTCAAAGTAGTCTGATTTGCTATCTTCGGAATTTTCTTCTGGGTGTTGTTCGTATCCTGTATTTGCTACGTGTGCTTCATATTCTTGCTCGGTTGGAGTCCAATTTGGTTGGTACTGTTGTTGGTCTTGTTGATAATATGGGTCCTGTTGGTCGTATGGGTTCTGCTGATAGTGTTGACCCTTCTGTGTACCAGCATCTATGTTGAAGTGTGCATGTGTGGAACTGGGATATATGCAAAGTGTGGAAAGAATGGTTGAGCCTTGTATTGTGCTTACCTTGGTGGTACGGAAGCTATATTCATGGGGTTTTGCTTTCGGATTGCGCCTTGCTGAGAGAAAGCATAACTGTTACGAACAACTTGGTTTTCAAATTTAAGACATAAATGTAAGGCTTGAAGGAGATCCTCGGGCTCTTTCATTCCTAGAAGTCTAGAAAGGTCACCCTTTAGGCGTCTAATGAACGTATCTAGAGCTTTGTGCCTATAAGTCTGTGTAAGGGGCTAAAGAGATTCCTGACTCATCTCTAGACTGGTTAATTTATTCAATATGAGTGAGAGGTGTGTGTAAATATTTTGATAAAATTCTTTAACTGTGGTATTCCTTTGTACTAGAGATGTTAATTGGCATTCAAGAGAGGTAATATCTCTCTTGTCGGCGTAGTGTAAAGATAAGCATCTTGAAATCGCCGTCCAAATAAGAGGCGTGCTGTACGATTCTAAGGCAATATCGGCGTTGCCAACTGTTTTGTTTCTAATAACGGACAGAATTCCGTAAAATTTGGGAGTACCTCTCAATGATTCGTATATTTTTAAATCCCTGGCAGCACTTTCCTTCCAGGAGCTATATTCGCCTGGATTTCCGTTAAAATCGCGAAAACTGCGAACTATGTCCGAAATTTTATACAAATCTGATAGGTGTCTTCTATGTTCTGGTCTATTAGTCTCGTCCGTTGCGTTTGTTAAGTCGGCATTTGGGATTCAGTATTGCCTGAAAGTGCTGCCGCCCCTAATTTTTTAGTACTTTACTAACAATTGAGGTGATGAATTGCTCCAGTTCAGCAGTTTGTGGGGTTGGGTTATGAGCTGAGGGTTGGGTGGATTGGGGTGCTTGAGGATTAGGATTAGAAAGGATACCAGGGCGGATCATTTTAGATATAGGTTGTTTGCTATTTTGTAAATTTTTAATATAAATAGTTTTAACTACATCAAATTTTATTTAAATGTCCTTTTTCTCTGGAGGGTCCTGTGGGTGGTGAATCGCAGAGCTGAACTTAATGTTATGAACCGGAGGGTCCCCCGTGAGGTGGTGAATCGCGGTTCCTTTTTTGTGTTATTGGGTGTGTAACCCTGTTGTTAAATATTTGTTTGGGTTATGTGTCTTTATACTATGGAGGGTCCCCCGTTAGGTGGTGAATCGCAGAGTTGAACTTATTACTATAAAGCTGGAGGGTCCCCCCGAAACTGGTGAATCGCAGCTCTCAATATTATTTTGTTATTGGCTGTACGAGCCAGATATTATTTTGTGTAATAGTAAAAGTTTAAAAAACTTAAAATTTCAAATGATTTCACTTTCTTATTTTCTATAAAATTTCAAAATTTCGTTTGTTAATGTATTTTTCTTTCTTATTCAAAAATTTTCTCCTTATTTTCGAAAACCTTACAATTCTTTCTAATTTTGATTAAATTTTATTTACTTGATTAAATTTTCTTTCCTTAATATAAATGTTTCATAATTTTTAAAAATCTAGTTTTACGCTATAATCAGGATCCTTGTTGACATCCTGGGCAGGCGGCTAACACGTTGTATTTCCATTTTGCTTCCGCTACTCAGGGGCCTCTTTTCCTGCACTTGTACCGGTCACGCCAATCGCTTCCTCTGCAGCACCACAGCTAATTTCTTCCTCTAGGTGTTATTGTTACTGCACGTAAAGATTAACCGACGCCGTATTTGTTGTATTTTACTGCAACAACATTTTTCGCGCGATTAACTTTTGTTTTAAGAACACGGTGACCTACACTTTCGTAGGGTGCAATGGTCACAACGATTTTCGCGTACTTAAACCGGTCCCTGCTCGGGCGGGGCGCCAGTTAAGTTTCTATTCATACTATTACTTTAAAAATATATATATATTGGACGCGAAGTCCATGTCTTTATTTAGTGATTGACGATTAGAAACTAATTTTACAATGGTTCTTAATTCTACTTTACACCTAATTTTGGCCTGGTCACGTTACACCTGCATGTGCTGGGAAAGTGGTGGGAGTTGGCTAATGCAATGTCATCAATTATTGCAATTGCGAGAGTTACATATATGAATACACAAGTAACGGGTAATGAAACCGATAGATTTGCTGAGTTTTAAATGAAAACGAAATAAATTATAGTGAATTTCTATAGAAGATTGTACTAAAATCACAACAATAGAAAACGTGCCAAGTAACACATCAAAGCTGTATATTTGAACATCACGATTCTTTCAAAGAGGCATCAAATTTTTGATCAAAGAAGGATGCCTAAGGAGCAGACTCAAATGCCCGCCGTCGACTTAGTAGAGGAGCTGGCAAGACGGGAACATCAACTAGAACAAATGAGGTAAGCATACATTGAACTACGGAATAGGACGGAAGGCACTAGCAGCAGACATGGACTATTAAAAATTGTGAACAGTTTACCCATATTCACAGGAACAGGAGAAATAATTGTGAACTCATTTTTCAGCAGTATAGAATACTTGCTATCAACCATAAATAACAATGAACTGCAAAAGGAGGTAGTTAGAGTAATATACTTCTGGACCATCCAAGGACAGGCGAAGAACACAATAATCAACATACCGCAGCCGGACAATTGGCAACTTATAAAGGAAACTTTGAAACTCAGGTACAGACCAGATGTCGAGCCTCACTACTTATATCGTAAGGTAGCCAACCTCAAGGTAAGCTCAGTTAATGAGTTAATGATAGAAGTACAAAATATCAGATATAAAGCTGACGAACTGACAGTTTACTATAGGGATGACCACTACACCGCCTTAAGCAACATGGACAGTTTATTAGTAAATACCATAAAAGAAATGACACAAGGAGTACTATTAGACAAAATTTATGACGAGGGAAACTTGAACAATACACTAAAAATAATGACGAGTAGAAGATTTGAGGATAGTAGCATTAGACCAGAGTATAGGAAGTTTAAAACAAAGGGAGATAATCCAACAAATAAATGGAATAGTAGATATCTCGATAGAGGTCAGGGATACAACAGCCATTTTTTAGACAAAAATCAAACCACCGATCAAGATGCAAACTATCAAGGGCATCAGCACGACCCTAGACATAATATGTCATGGCAATATAGACAGAATTATAGTGGTAGATATAACAACAATAACAGACCGACAAATTAAGGTAATTTTCAAAGACCACAAACGACAGGAAACTCTAGACAAAATTCTGGTCAATTCCATCAGAATCAACATATGTAGACATAATCGAGGGGAACCGATGGAAATTGACAATATCGAAACTTGTTCTAATATACCTCAATTGGCAGGAAACCCTAATCCGCAGCATAGCCGAATTGCTTATGATCGGGTAGGCAAAGCCAGGAAGGATCTTCTAACAATAATGTCGAGAAGGATGAAGTTTATTTCTTAATAAGGAGCCTTGGAATGGTTACCCAAAATAAAAATAAATATTACTGATAAAAATTATGTAGCGCTTATTGATACAGGAGCTAGTTTAAGCGTGATCAATAGCGAAATAAAGATTTTCCAAAAATTAAGCTTAACAACCCATTAACATTTAGTACGCTTACAAGCGAGAACACTATTAACTACGAAGTACGCACGTGCACACCAGAGGAATTTAATTTACCGAGTAACTCTAGAACAAGATGGAAATCTACTCCACTCACAGGATGAAAGTACGACTTTATAATTGATATAGATATGCTTAATTTTCTCAATGCTCAGATAGACATTGAAAAAGGAAAGATAATTTTAAATCAGAGAGAAAGTTATTTTATAAACAATCCGTATAATTTAAATCAAATATGTATTCTGGAAACTACAGATCTGAACAGTATGACTTTGATAGAATGAATGAAATATTTCGAAAATATATTAGTAAAGGTAAAATAGGAACATTTTCGGAAATATCTGCACGTAAATACAATAAAGTACAGCAAACGCTTATTGATATGTTTTCAAATGATAACCAAATAGAATTTATTAAATGTACAATGAGAGCGCAAGATATGGAGACAGAAGTCGGAGCAGTCAAGCAAATCTCCCTCTATCATGTTAGAGAAAGCGTTCACTCAGGTATTCAGGAAACATATAACCAAATAAGAAATAAAATATATTACCCAAAGTTAATGGAATTAATTCAAATTGTCATTAACCAGTGTGAAGTATGTCAGGAGATAAAGTATGACAGAAGTCCTATTAAGCCAAAACTGAATTTTACAGAGACGCTGACAGGAATAAATGATATTGTGCATATAGATGCGTATGTCATGAAAGGATATCATTTTATAACAGCTGCAGATAATTTTCTAAATTCGGTGCAGCTTATCCACTGAATGATAGAAACCACATAGCGATTATAGAGCAACTAAATTAGGAAAACCCAAGAAATTGTAGCAGACAATGAGTTTAAAGCGACAAGAATAACAGAGTTCATAAGTAACGAAAATGTAGAAATTCATCTAAACAAACCCAATAGTCGTCGCTCAGGCAATGCGGATGTGGAAAGATTTCACAGTACCATAGCAGAAAAGTTTAGAATCCTGTATAACCCTTTATTTAGGTTATCAGTAAAACAACTAATACAAAAGGCTATTCGTAACTATAACGATAGATTTCACTAGACAATTAAATGTACACCAAATGAAGCACAACATAATAAAATAGATCAAGAAGTAGTAAAAAATAATTTAGTAGCAATAAAAAATAAAGTTATAAGTAAATTAAACATGAAAAGAGAAAATTACGAAAAAAGAAGAACAGAAGGATTTATAAGAAATTATAAAGCCGTTAGACATAGAGAACAACCTAGGTATAAGAAAGAAAATTTGAAAAATATTAATCTTTCTAAAATCAAAAAACCCCTGAAATTTTCAGTTGATAGTAATATTGATATTGGCACGGACACAACCAATTATTATTACTAACATCTTCATAAATAACGGGCCAACCAAGTATTCTAACAAATCATGGAATTACCAAATTTAATATTGATTTTAACACATTGATATACATACCTACAATTAGGAACAGCAACATTTAATAATACTTACATATTTGATTCTTTGAATTAAAATACCAACAACTTTTATACAAGCTAAAATAAGAAAAATTGTACCAATACCAAATAAAAATCAAAAAGAAATTGAAGCAAAAGTAGAACAAATTTTTACTTATGAAAATAAAACAATGCGATTTGAAGAAAATAACCATTTTAAACAATTAAAGCCAAACTTCCATTGTATAATACCAAAGAGCTGTAAACTAATAACAAACAAAGAATTAGAAATTATAGAGTTGGACGAAAAATCAATTGCCGTAAAAAATACATATAATTTGTTAATTAACAACACATGCAATACAAATCAAACTATTATAAGTGGAAATTATGTAAATAAATTCAATAATTGTTCAATGAAAATCAATGATTATTAGTTTTCCAATTTATTTGAAACAGTCCAAAGGAATATTATGAACACGAAGTACGAAGATTTTAAAAAACTTTACAGAAAAGATACATAGATTAGATCAAATAGATGAAGAAAACAAAATAAATTTTAAAAGTATTTCTTATTTGAAATTTCACAACATGCTTCTCATAATTTTAGTAATATTAGCAACGGCAACCTTAATAATCAGACATAAATATATCAAAAAAAAATTAAATAGTCGAATTCAGGAGAATTCTAATCCGAAAGGGGGAGTAGTTACATATATGAATACACAAGTAACGGGTAATGAACCCGACAAGTTTGCTGAATTTCTTAATCAAATAATCCAGACAACAGGAAATCAATAAAAAGTAATAAGACACCATTTCCTTTGCTTTAACAAAATTTAATATAAAAGGTAATTGTAAATTATGGATTGTAAGCTTTCATTAATATGAAGAATTAAAAGAAAAGTCAGTCTGATTCAATGGGTTTTGGTTGTCTTCATTAATCTCGTAATTATATTTTTTAAAAACACTCGGACGTGCGGCGAAAAGTTAAATCGCGTGGTGTCAACTACTCGTGCGAAGAATTTTGTGAAAGGTTCGTATAAATGGTATTAGGCACTTTTGTTATGCAATACTTCCGCTATTTCAATATTTGGTATGAATATGCATCTATATCAGGGCCGGCCACGCGTATACTCCTATGTGCTCTTTGACTGCGCTGCCGCAGTCAAACGCATACGCTTCGCCGCTAACATGTACACTCCCAAGCAACACAGAATTCTGCTTAAGTAGAAAGCAGCAGACACTATGATCAGATAACTTGTAAGTAATGAGAAGGCGCAAATGTTAAAACAGCTTTTTCATCAACAAAATTTGTACGTGCCGTCGGGAGAATTCAACAATTCTACCACACCAATAAAAATCATTTTCACCATATTTTGCTATATTTAGAGCAGAGAGGCTATTGCGGAGGCGAGCGGCTGCATGTGTTCAAAAGGAAGAACATAAGTAATAAATCAAAACAAAAACCATAGAATAAAAATAAGTAAACAAAAAAACCAGTTTCTGGATAGCGAAACGCAACTTGAGACGGCAGATGAGTTATGCAACAGTTGAGGATAAGAGAAGGGTTGAAAGGGATAGGGGGAATCGTCAAAAGAATATTTCTTTCGAGTTTTCGGCAATTTTTGTGTCAATAGCCATCAGCGCGTGCACTTGTACGCAAATTAGTTGATGCGCGCATTTGGACAAAAATTCTAGAATATTCTAGAATGTTCTAGAATGTTCCAGAATGTTCTAGAATGCCAGCAATTTGTCAGACTACGCTGGCCAATTAGATTATTGTCTGATATTGCGATGTTTAATCTTTTCAATGACCGTCAATTGTTTGTAAAATTGAAGATTTTAGCATTTTTGTGTTCGTCGTAAAAATGATTGTTGCGGGGAACATTTGCGTGCGCGGGGAGATGAAATGCTTGTGCTTATGAATGAACATACATACATACATATTTTGTTTTCGGAAATACACGCGAGCGCTTATGAATGAATTTTTTGTTGTTGTAGGTATGTACATACGTAAATATGTAGATATGCATATACAATGTTTATACAATGTTTCGCTGTGCACTTGCGCTGAAAAATTGCGCATGTGTGAATGAATCTTTTCTTGATTCCACTTATGTAAGTACATACTTACATAAGTATGTATAATGAACCATAGTTGATTTTTCATTAAAAAATATAATTTTGTCATGTTTTTATTAAACTTATTTTTGACTTAGAAAATTAGTAAATAAAGATTAGTTGATAGGTGCATATACATATATATGTATGTAAATATGTACATACAATGTGCATGTGTATAACTTCAACCTTGACCTACGCTAAATCTTAATCACATCGGTGCGCATCGCAACCGCAGCTGCAATTGTGCATGCACCAGCGCTAAATATTCTAAAATATCTCAAACTACATACATACATACATACGTACATACATACATGGATGCATTTATTAAGCAATTCATGCGCGCATCAACTCATTTGCGTACATGTGCACGCGCTGATGGCGATTGACACAAAAATTGCCGAAAACTCGAAAGAATATTCTTTTGACGATTCCCCCTATCCCTTTCAACCCTTCTCTTATCTTCAACTGTTGAATAACTCATCTGCCGTCTCAAGTTGCGTTTCGCTATCCAGAAACTGGTTTTTTTGTTTACTTATTTTCCTTCTATGGTTTTTGTTTTGATTTATTATTTATTTTCTTTTTGTACACATGCAGCCGCTCGCCTCCGCAAAAGAGCCCCTCTGCTCTAAATATAGCAAAATATGGTGAAAATGATTTTTATTCGTGTGGTAGAATTAAATTTAGTACTTTTCGGAGGTGAATTCTCTCCATCGCACCCGCAAATTTTGTTGATGAAAAGGCTGTTTTAACATTTGCGCCTTCTCATTACTTACAAGTTCTCTGGTTATATCGATTACAAAGCGCATAATATGTCTGTATATACATATAGTACATATGTATGTATGAATTAAAAATGGTCGCGGTAAAAACCCTCGCTTACATACCTACACAGGCAACCTTGAAATACTTTAACAAATATACATACATATGTATGTACATACAAGTGTTTATATTTTCTGGGTGGTTAAGGATCGTCAGTGATGTGATTAGTACTCATTGTTTTGTGTTTATAAGGATTTTTTAGTTTGGGAAAATACGTACATTTAAATGTGTACATATGCATGTATGGAATTGTGCAGATACTGCGAAGGCAAAAAAATCGCAAGTACCTGTGTTAATCACTTGTGCTAAAAATTATAAAATAGAGGCTTACCAGTAAATTAAACCATTAATGTGTGACTAGTGCTTAACGCTTCAACAAGTGACAACATAATTCGTAACCGTCTGTATAATATCCCGCAAAGTGAAAAAAGTAAAAACGTTGCAATGGACGCAGAAGATGTAAGTACACCGGATTGCCTAATTAATTTAAAGTATAATTTTCTTTAAGTTAAAAGTGTAACAAATAAATATTTTTATATATTTATAGAATTTAGTAATGGATTCCTCAGCTCCCAACGACTTGACCACAACCACACCTGGACCCAGTAATTCAGACATAAAAGCCAAAATTATTCAGAACGAATTTAAAATCAGCGATAAAGCAGGAAAAAGTAAAGTTTGGGAAATTTTTGGCAAAGTGGAGAACAATACTGGAGAAGAAATTGAAAATGTTGTAGCATGTAAAAAATGCATGAATGTGTACAAGTTTTCCAGAAATAGCACTTCAAATTTAGTGAAACATAAGTGCTATTTGGTATCGAGATGTAACGATAGTGCCTTGGCCGAAAAAATAGACGTCGACGTTGAGACAAAAAAAAGCGGAATATTAATTCTTACTTTGTGGATAATAGAGAGCTGCCGATCATTTAAAATTGTGGAAGACTCCGGGCTGATAAAATTTTCAGAATTTTTAATAGAAACTGGCGCAAAATATGGGCAACATGTAGATGTAAGCAAATTACTACCCCATACAACAACAATTGTACGGAATGTTGGTAAAATATATAACGCGTATTTTCCAAAAATATGCGAAGAAATTTGCTCAATAAAAAACGTGGGATTTGCCCTCACTTCCGACATATGGACAGATGATTATTTACGAGTATCGTATTTATCTGTGACGATTCACTTGATCAAAAATGGACAACTGATCACTCGTCTTTTGGGAATGAAGTCAATGGAAGGCGAAAGATGTACAGGTAATAACATTCAAATTTATTTTTCTTATATAGCTTTAAGTAATTTTACACGCTTTGTGATTATAGTTTGCTAAAATTGATTGCTTTTTTTATTTATTATTTTATTTTTTTTTAGGTGGAAATATTACAAAAAAGGTACAGAAACTCCTGATCGAATTTGATTGCACACTCAACGATAAGGTCATTATTGTCACAGACAGAGGTTCAAACATGGTGGCAGCATTCCGCACCTTCAACCGCATAAACTGCTTAAACCATTTAATGCACAACATACTGGAAAAATCAATGAAGGAAGTTTCTGAGGTGGCGAAACTTTGCAAATATTCTTCAAAACTAGTCAAATTTTTTAAAAAGTCGGGCATAAATTCCTTATTAAGGACATCTTTAAAAAGCTTTTCATGCACACGCTGGAACACCATTTATTATATGATTTCTTCAATAGAGAAAAGTTGGGTTGAAATCGTTAATAAATTACAGGAAAAAAATGAACTCAACAAGATGGATAATATTAGTTTGAATTGTATTAGAAGTGTACTACAAGTATTAAAACCCTTCGAAGAGTCCTCTAGGAAATTGGAAGCTGAAAAGGATGTAACTCTTCATTTAGCAATAGTACATATACATCGTTTGAAGAAATCGTGTATGCCAAATAATGAAGATGCAGATATTGTCAAAAATTTAAAAGAAAGCCTGAGTAATCTGATAGATACTATTGTATTGCCAAATATGTCAATTTACCACAAAGTTGCAATTTTCTTGTTCCCTCCTGCCAATAAGCTAGTTATATTTAATGAAAATGAAAAAATTCATATAAGAACTGAATGTAGTAACATAATGAGAAGTTATATGAATGATCTATGTAAGTAACGAAGAAAGTCAACCTGAATTGTCTGCTTCCGTGTCAGCTTATAATTCGGAAATTTTTATGGACTTTTTCCAACCTCAACAATCATTTAATTTAGAAGAAAAAATCAGCAATGAATTACGCATATATGAAGACACAAATGTAACATTTCATGACGATTTTGATATCCTTCAATGGTGGCACTTGAATAAAACGCAATTCCCACTACTCTATAAAACAAGCTGTAAAATTTTAGCGGTGCGAGCTAGTAGTGCCGCTTCTGAAAGGATTTTTGCAAAGGCGCGGCATCTTATATCAGAGAAACGAAGCTTAATCGGTTCCAACGCAATCAATGTAAATCAACTAATGTTTTTAAATTGTAATGTGAATCGAATTGAGATTATGAAATAGTTAGGCCAAGAAACCAATCCTTGAAGAAAATAATGTCCTTAAGAACACAACTATGTATTGAAATTTATGGAATTTATAAATTAGTTTTAGAATATATGTATATACCTACATATGTAAGCATGAAATACTTTTTTTTTAATTAAATATATATGCGTATGAAATGAATTAATTTTTCAGTCATTGAAAAATCTTGCTATTTTTTATCATTTTCAATAAAATATATTTAAAAAAATATGTCGCATTTTTTTCTAATTAAATACTTTGATCCATTTAGCAAAACTCTGAAATTTTGCCTTGCAATATTAGAACACATGCGAATATTCATTGTGCTCAGCCACACATTCGAATGCTCATATGTAGTTGCACAACTTATTTACGTCTCTTCGCACAATGTGTTTCTCTTAAATTTTGTAGCAACTGAGCTACGTACTCACAGCTATCTGCACACTCATTCATTCATATCGCTGGCTGAGCGTTGAGTGCGTCGACTGTTTGTGATACAAGCGAATGTGTTAAAACTGCTAATGACTGCATTCATGCAGATGTCTAATGTACATGCGTATATAGTATATACCAAGAATGATAGAAAACCAGATTAATGGATTGCATATTACGACAACGCCGGCAGCGTACACGTGGTAAGAAATATTAGCTTACTTCACCACAGCACAAATCCATTGGATCCAATCAGATTCTAATATCAATCAGTAAAAATCAAATTTGTTCTGGTATGGTGAAATAAGCCATAAGATTACAAAGAAGTTGCATACTTTCACCGGATATGCCAACAAAATGGAAGAAAAGTAAGGTGATAACTGCACTTGGGCGTTTTATTTGCACTGCAACTGTTAAAATATAAAGTTCGGCGCTTCACAGTAATTATTCTGTGTTTAACTTTTTGTAACTAAGAAAAATGAACTAAGAAAAATCAACTTTTTAAGAACAAGTTGTGACGTCAATCCTTCAAACATGGCAAGTACGAAATAACGGAAGTGCTTTTGTCGTCACCTTCTTTTCTCTGCATCATCGTGCATATGTACATACATTACATTCACTCTCTCTACAATTGTATTTTCGCTCAACCGCTGTTAACTTTTGCTGACGGGTGGTGGAATAAGCCAAAAAATACAGTGCCTCTCAAATCCGCGGGACGAGACATGGAATTAAGCGAGATGCTACTTCTCTGTCTAATATAAGTTACATAAAAATAGCGTTAGAAGGCATTAGGCGATATACATATGTAAGTGGTTCGGTAATTATCATGTACACAGATGGGCAAAAGTCACCGTCATTCGCCATTTACAATGTTTGTAAAGAGACCACACCCATAAAGTATTAAAAACCCAGAAATTCATATTTTAAACTGAAATTTAATTCATTTGATTTTTTATTTGTATAAAAAAATATTTTTTTAATCCCTTACGTACAAAAAAAAAAACAAAAACAAAATGCAAAATGCGTTGGCACGCGTAGGAGGGAAAATGGAAATTAAATTTTTCGTTTTAATCTTTTCAGACGAAGCAGCTCCAACCCATACAAATACGTTAAGTAAACGACTTCAAGAAATATACGTCGGTAAAATAGTAGAAGCCCAAAAGTATTTATCAAGGCAAATCTTTGAAAATTCACAAAAAACTCACGAAAAGAAGCTGGCATACGGTTCAACTAGGAGTGGTTCATCAGCAAAACGGAAGTATCAGTTGCGCAAGACACCCGTTGCACTTCCTGTATCAGGTAAGACATTCTCTTCAATACAGGTTATTGCTGACTTGGAACAAAAATTCCAACTGACATGCTCTGCAGCTAATGCGCCAAGACTGCATGGCCTTCCTAAAATGTACAAACCGGATGCACCACTTAGACATATTTCTTCATCGACAAATGTACCCTGCTACAAATTATCTAAATATATTTGAAACATTCTGAAAAATATCGTCTCGCACAAATACAACATGAAAAACTCATATGAATTGAAGGAAAGTATCCGAAGCCTAAAAATAGAAAAAGATGAAATTCTAAAATCATTTGACGTAATTTCATTATTCACAAATATACCAATACATTCATGAAAAAATGGGATATATTGACCAAGCACACTTACATTACAAAAAGACAGTTTCAGACGACACTCGAATTTTGTTTACGGGACAATAATTATTTCAAATACTGCAACACATTTTACCAACAAATTTATGGTATGTCTATGGGGAATCCACTATCTCCAACAATAGCAGACATTGTACTAGACAAAATAATTGACGACAGCCTAGCGGAACTAAAGTACAAAAGCATACACATCAAATACATAACCAAATATGAATACGATGTGTTCGCAACAATAAAATCAAAAGACGTGAAGCATATTTTGAAAAACATATAATAGACATGGTCTGCTCGAATGAAGCAATTGTTTTTTTTTTTTGTGGAGCTGTGTAATAGAGAACGACAAACAAAATTCGCACTCCACGCAACAACAGAAAAGAAACCATAGAAAACACAAACAAGAAACATAATAAGGTACTTAGAATAATTATTAAAAATGAAAATATTATATATGCTATAAGGATTGGCAAACATAAGGCGGACTAAAGAAATAAGAAAACGACAACAGCCATGGCTCAACTGACTACATATGTATAAACATACAGCTGACTTCGCGAATACGAGGATTTTAGACGTCGAAAGAGGAGCAAGGAGAAGAATGACATTGGAATGTTTACGCATGCAACAAAACTTGGAGAACGCGACGAATTTTAAAAAAGATGCGGATAAAAAACATAAAGCATACACAGCTGTGATCAAACATGATTAGCAATGTAAAAACAAAATTAAAGAGCAATATAAAAAATATGTTTTCATATATTATCTAACTAGTGCTAAGAGTCTACATACAATGTGAGTTCATAAAAATAGTCCAAATGCAGCTCTTGCAATTGTAATTAATGTTATTGTTATTGTTTATTGTTTAATAAAACAGACTCCCTGAGGAAGACGCGAAATGCCTTGAAGCCCGTAGGAGGGAAAAAGAAAACAAAATTTTTCGTTTTACTCTTTTCGGCCGAAGGAGCTCCAACCCAGTAAAGAATTTGGCTCATATCAAAACTGAAATTACTTATTATAATACACATTTCTTATGGACAAAAGTCACCGTCATATTATATAAAACTTCATTTGTATGCGGAGTAAACGTATTTTAATAAATTGTATGTTTACCGTTAATTTTAATAACTCTTAAACATTTCTGCAGTGAATGCACAAATTTTTTCGTAACATCTAAATTTATTTTCACCCATTCTTGAAGAAGTTTTTGTTTTAGTCCACTTTTTGAAGTAATGTTGTGTTCTCGAACGCGTCTATCTAAATGGTCCCATAAATGTTCGATAGGGTTAAGATCTGGGAACTAAGGTAGAGCTTTCAGGGTGTGAGGAGTATTAAACAAGACCCTCAATCGAACAATTTCTGCGGTATGCTTGGGGCCGTTGCAATGCTGAAAGTAGTAGTTGCTTCAATTCCATTTTCTGTAAGAATATTCAAATAGAGTGCTTGTCCACTATTTCATCGATAAATACTAGCTCTCCAACCCCAGCTACTCACATACACCCATATACCAAAACCCCAGCATCTCCGTGTTTTACTGTGGAATGCACATTTTTTTCTGATAATGCATTGCCTCCATGTCGAAACACGCCCATATGACTTGTAAACACAAAATTTATTTTCATCGGAAAAGATAACTTTCTCCCAAAAGTCCGTCGCTTGTTTAATAGTGGTTTTTTTTTACAAACTCGGACATTGTATCCAGCCCTATTTAGCACTCTGCGAACAGTGCGAGGGGGAACAACCGTACCTTTACCTTTCTTCAGCAACGCATTGGGTTTTGCTTCTTTTTTTGTTACCTTTTCTATCTCTCGTTTTCCCTTTTCTTATAGCGCAGGTGGTCGCCCACATCTCGTTTGATACTCACTATCTGGGTAATTTCTAAAGCGTATGCTGTTTATAAGCATTTATGATAACTTTACGTTCCTCAATAGTTGTTTCTTTCTTTTTTCTGGTTTGACTCATTTTTTATATTTAATTGACCCATTTTATTGTACCCGAGTTGCAAAAGAACGCTCAAACTCGGATAAAACTTACTTTAGTTGCAAAAGCAACCCTGTTAGGATCTTTCATGAAAGATGCGCTTGGTTTAGGTTGACTTAGTTATATATTTAAAAATACTATGCAAAAACCAATTAGGGCTTAAACTGAAATTTCCCATGTATTTTCTTGCGCCTCATTCACACACTATTGTTTTTTCCCCTCCCAACATTACATCTCAGGTCGGATATCATTTTACCGAGTTGGTTCAACTCGCATATTTTTCCGAGTTAGTATTGTTGCTTTACATGCAATTCGGTACCCTTTGTTCTTTGGCAACTCGGTTAAAATTTATGTTTCAAATATTTTCTGGTATTTTTTGCATTTTAATTGTAGTGGCCATGTGATGGTGACTTTTATCCATCTGTTTATATGTGATACGCTCATTTTTATGAATGTATGTATATACGCAACATTTTCGTAAATGCAAAGTATTTGTTGGCAATTTGTTGAAAAAAAAATTTAGGATTTGAGATTAGAGTTTTGCTTGAGGGAGGGTTATGATTATGGTTCTGAGATGGATGTAGTGGCATTTTACAAAAAATTTGTTAAGTGAAAATCAATTTAATCTCTATAGTTTCGCAGAAATTTGAAGTGTATTTTTTCAAGAATTTAGAATTTTTGTGCTTGGTTATTGAAACCCATTTCATAAATTTTACGAATAAATCGTAGTTAGCTCCAATCAATCAGTACATATATTACATACAGTTTGACAATTGTTGGAAAATGTATACAGGTACCAATTAATTTTATTGTTGTTTCACGGTATACTCGCAGAAATTTGAAGTGTATTTATTCAGCATTTTTGAAGTTTTGTTCAAGTGCTTGGTTATTAAAACCCATTTCGTAAATTGTACGAAGGAAGAGAGAGCTTAATGACGGAATCCACTCTCGGAATAACAATGCCGTTGATACGATTTCGGCTATATATGGGCCCATTTTATTGTTACCGACTTGCAAAAGAATCCTCCAGCTCGAATAAAATTTCCTTTAGTTGCAAAAGCAACCCTGTTAGCATCTTTCATGAAACATGACATTTGTTAGTGCTATTTACGAACGAAAAATTTTTTTCCGGCTCGCTCACAATATCACAGTTTTCACTTCCAAACACTGCATCTCAGATCGAATATCTCTTTACCGAGTTGGCTCAACTCGCATATTTTTGGGAATTAGTGTTGTTGCTTTACACGCTATTTCTTATCCTACTTAGTGCTCTTTTGCAATTCGAGTACAAAGAAATGGGCCTTAGGATTCGTTGCAATCATTGCGCAGCGAACAAGATACAACTAATTCAGTAGTTATTCATTTAGCTATGCCAAAGGTTGATGGGACTACAAGAGCGAGGTGGAACGGCCAACTCGATTATTCGAAGCTTCAATCTTGGAATGAGTGTGCTAAAGTTCTTATAAGGCACTCCTAGCCTCTAGAAGTGAACGAGCATAATCCAAATAAGTCCTCATTTAAAGAAATCAAGTCCACAGAAAGGCATTCTGAAAAGTCCTCAATTAGTACATATAAGGGACGCCAATGCCAATAATACCAAATGTTTGTTTTGTAAATCAAACGGCAATTTAATTACAACTTGCGCTTCATTTTCCAATCTACCAGTAACAGATCGATTTAATTTTGCAAAGAAAAGAGCGCTGTCGAATATGAGGAAAATGTTGACATGTGGGTCATTAAGTCGATTTCCGGATATCAACCCTAAGTTAATATTACAACGGCAGATTGAAATATTCTCCCAAATATCCTGCTAGTCGATCCATACTTCTTTAAGCGTCAAAGAAGGGATATTTTAATTGGAGCCGGAGTTTTCTTTAGCTTATTGTCAGCATGTCAAAGAAAACTTAGCGCTGAGTTACTGGCTTTAAAAAATAATTAATTTAGGTTGTATTGTTTCGGAACAGTTGTCAATAAGGAAGATCTTATTGTGGAAAATAACAATATAAAAATATAGAAAAACAAAATCAGAAATTCTGGGAAATAAAAGAAAATGTGGGAACTGTTACACCCTTTTTGTATTTTGAGCACACTTGAATTTTTTACCATCATATTGGGTGGTAACAACGTAGTAATATCGAAGAAACAGGTGTTTGTTTCCTTTTTGGAGTTAGGAACACATGTTTCACACATGAGAATCACTGCGGGACACGATCTTACACGACTTCTTAAGTGGAGATTACCGTCCCAACATTCTTTACTCCCGCCTACCTTGTACTCCTTCTTATATCTATCTCTTCTTATATCTTCCATCATATCAACCCCAAGGTGTTACGCGATGCCGTGCCTATTGGTCGGTTTGCAGCCAAGGGGTCTAAAATCCGGCTCTATTTTAACGGCGCCTTCCTGAGTAAGCTGGCCTTACCTCGCCAAGGGGCGCTGTCGTGGTGTACCATCCACTTTACCCTATGATAATTTTTAGACCGCAGCACTGTCCTCGTCGAGCAGGTGGTCGTACGACCAAGATGAATACAAATAACAAACGCAAAAAAAAAACAAACTAACTTATCTTCCCCATCACGCCTAGCATAATTTCTTCTTCTTCCCCATCTCTGGGTAAAAATGCGTGGGCGCAAGTGCCTAACTTGCCGCTTCGCTCCAGTAGGGGCTCTTCCGGGCTGGAAAAGGGGGCAACACGCTGGCCCATGACTATGGGTGTTATGGTGGAGCCTAGTACCAGGAGAGCTGCGGAGATTGCGCCTCACGGCCTGGCAAGAGTGTATTAAGGCGAGAAGCAGCTGCACATGAAAATATCGAGGACGTGGCAGCGATGGAAACTACGATCTACGTCTCTCAGAAGGAATCGTTAGAAACGCCGCACCAGATCACGAACTTCCGTGTCACTGGGGCTTCGGTGGAAAACCGGGTGCCTCTGTCTAAACATCAAAGATCGGTGGAGGAACAAACTCCGGAATCAAAAAGAATGAGGCCACTCACCTGGGTGGAAAGGCCCAGCTTTGCCGGGTCAACACCAAAGGACCAATGGAGATGGGTGAAGGCAGCTCTGATGAACGTCATCTGTGAAGTTCTGCTGAAGAATCCTGGAATTCCTCGGCCTGTAAGGACGCTGGTTGGTACCAGGGCCACATTAAGGTGGCCGCCTGTGAAGGCCTGGGATCGGTGGCGCTGCACAAGGCCGCCATTGCAAAGGTGGGCCCTGTCTACTCTGGGGCTAAGCTGGTGGTGGTGGATTGGAAGGACATTCCAGTCCGACCCAGGGAGAGGACATGGGTTCGGTGACACCATCACCACCGGAAAGGATCCTTTAGATCCTAAAGGTGATGAACCCGGGCCTCCCGAATAGTGATTGGAGGATCGTCTGGGTCGAGGACGCGGAAGGCCCTTCTAGAAAAGTGGTCTTGTCTCTGAACAAGGAGTCCGTCTGGCTCCTGGAGAAGAGGGAAGGCCGAGGAGAAGGCGGTTTTCTCATATGGGAGTGCTGCTGATAAACCTCCACAGATCTAGAGCAGCCTCAGCTTCTCTCCTAGGTCGCCTGAGCAAAGGCGACGTTACGGTGGTACTCATTCAGAAACCATGGATGTGTAGCTCAAGGGTATCAGGGTTGAGTGCTACCGGCTTTAAGCTTTTCGTGGAGCGTGGTAAATTTAAAAATAGAGCCTGTATTCTGGCTAAAGCAGATTAAAATATCTTTATTTTACCTAATTACAGTGATAGCGACGTCACGGCAATCCTCGTAGAGCTAGAGGGCATGCTCGTCATGTAGGCATCGGTATACATGCCGTACGAAGCGGAGCAACCTCCTCATTCTATGGTGCGGAGCTTTTGGTCGACGGCGATGCGAATGCTCACCACATTCAGTGGGGGAGCAAGGACATAATTGATCGATGTGAGTTACTTTTCAACTACCTTCTTACAACTAACCTACTTATATGCAACAAAGGGAGGAATATCACCTTCAATACTAGCAACCGTAGTGTTAGTCGATTTGAAGTGATTGAAAGTTGGCGGAATCTAGATGAACATAATGGTCACCTAGAATATTATATATATTGAAATTGTACTAAACTTTCCTCTTACTAGCCCAAAAGTGCGTAAAAATATAAAAAACACGGATTGGAGCTTTTATAAAAGGTTAGTTGGGGCTACCTCTTAATGAACTTAATTGTATCGTAGATCAAGAGAACATGGTCTACGTTTTTACGATGACCGGCTCAAATTCCCTAAGTCAGGCTTGAACATAAACTATGGGGCAAACGTAAACTCGATTGGTGGTCACGGGAGTTGGACTCACCACGCAAATCTTGCAGGAAACAGTCCAACAAAGCCAAGAGGCTAAGTCACAAGCTGGAATAGCAGGCGTGCAAAAAGTCTCTCCAGACCTATGAAAAAGCTTTAAGGGAGGCAAAGAGATCTTCATGGAGAAAGGAATCGAGAATGGTTCCGAGACTGCCAGGCTAAGGAAGGTTCTCTCTGGATCCTCGTACCCGATAGGTTTATTACAAAAGCACGACGGTTCCTGGACCTCAACGGGAAAGGAAACCCTTGAACTGCTACTAGATATCTACTTGCCTGGGAACACAACTTCTGAGCAAAGCATCCTCCTTTTACTTCTTCCAACACTGTCAACGTACCGGTTTCGGAAGAAAAGGTTAAATGGGATATCCAAAGCTTTAAACCATACTAATCTGCAGGACCGGATAGGATAATACCTACACAGCTAATTAAAATGGCTTTCATGCGCCACCTAATGGATTTCAGGGCCTGTTTCAAACCGAATCAAACCGGATTCTTGGATATTGAAGGCGTTTATCGGCCAGGTACTCTGTTGCAGAGTTGTAAGGGCTAAGCTGGGTGCGAGCGAATTGGCGAGCCACGTGTCGAGGGGACGCCTCAAGGGGGTGTCCTATCCCCACTTCTGTGGAATCTCACCATAAATACGCCTCTGCGAGATGCGGATTGGGGTGTCGCTAAAGTTGTTGCGTACGCTGACGACATCGCGATTGCACACAGGGGAAAGTTTCCGCAAACATTATGCGAGCTGATGCAACCAACAATTCGGCAGGTATCCAAGCGGGCCACCCGCTGCGGGCTTAAGGTCAGCTCATATAAGTTGGAACTTGTACTCTTCACGAGAAGGTATAAAATGCCTTCGGTAACTCTGCTGGCACTAAACGGAATCCGTTAAGTCTTCCTACAAGTGACAAATTTCTAGGCGTTATTTTAGATAAGAAGTTGTACTGGAAAGATAATATAGTTCAACGTTATGAAAAGGCTTCCGTAGCTCTATATACCAGTAAGAGAGCCATAGTTCCTGGATCTGTCGATGGAGTTTTACTGCGGTGGTCAGACCAATTCTCCTATATGGGGTGATCGTATGGTTGGCTGCATTAGAAAAAGATGCTAACCTAAGGCTGCTCACCAAGATACGCTATATTAGATCTCCTGCCGTAAGATTTGACAGGACAACAGATGGCGGTGCTGACTGCTCTGCGATTAAAGGAAACATCTCAGTGGCACACCGAAATCCATGGCCAGTCTCGTATAACAAACAAGTTTCACCTCATTCCAAGCAACGCGGACCGTTGTGCTTCGAAATCGATTTCTGAAAATAGTTTCATGGAGATCAACACTCCACCTGATAGTATTGTCATCTATACAGATGGCTCAAAACTCGACAGTAGGGTGGGAGGAGGCGTCTTCTCGCGAAACCTTAACTTGCAAATCTCCTTTAGGTTACCCGATCACTGCAGCGTTTTCAAGGCTAAGATGTCAACTGTTATTGAAGTGGTGGTGAAGCTTGATATCGGAATTCTAGGAAGGTATATCTTCATCTTTAGTGATAGCCAGGCTGCAATCAAGGCTCTGAGTTTCTTCACGTTTAACTCAAACATCATGCTGGACTGCCGCCAATCTCTACAGGAGATGACCGAGCAGAACAGACTGCACCTCGTTTGGGCCCCTGCAAGACAAGGTACGACCAAGCAGATTCTACAGGATAAAAAACGAATTAGTATACCGTTTGCCACTTGCAAACAGATACTGACAGAATATATATATGAACAAGCTGATGATTGATAGAGTCAAACTACGACTCGGCGAACCTCTAGAAAAACGTGACCTAAATTGGACCGGAAATGGCCACGAAGTGTATACTCTCTAAGAAGAGCAAATATCTTTATCTTGGTGGGTGCTCTAACCGGGCACTGCCTTATAGGGAAACATGCGGAAAGGCTAGACGTACCTTTCGGAAGATGCTGCAGGAGTTGTAAGAACTAAGAAGAGAAGGAATTGGTATTATATCTTCTGAATACATGCCCTGCGCTGAGGAAAGGCAGGATGCGGTTCCTGGGATCACCGTTTCTGGCGGACCTTAGTGAGGTATTAACTGCCTGGTGAGATTCGTCAGCGAGGCAAAATGGTTTAGGGTAGTCTATCGGTGGATAGTGCCAATGTTTGTGGTAACACAATGGTCCTTCTCTTTATGTCCTAAGTGTGCCGCCACTCCTACTACCAACACTGATACGCATTCGTTGTCGGAAATGGCCCATAACTGCAGATATCACTCAAATTTTCCGCCAAGGAGAAGTCGTTACAATTTTAAATGCTGCAAGATTCAGCTTAGCAAAATGGGAAGAAATCAGTGAAAACAGGACACTATAAAATTAAAAAAAAAAACAAAGCCTCTTGACTTAAAGACCACTAAGCGAAATATACTTTCAGTCGCATCTCGATTATTTCATCCTCTAAGTCTGATATGCCCTCTTATTGTTAACTTTAAAATTGTATTTCAGGAACTATGTTTACGCCGCAGCGTAAATATTTTCTAACCGCCCTAATACGCGTGTATGTACGCATACACATGCAACTGCGAATTACTCCGTATTTCCCGCCGGATAATTCCTTTTGCTAATCTTTCCATTAATTGCTTTCCAATAAAACTGCGGTTGACGGCAACCGTACGTTTTTTCATATTTTCACTCGTTCACAGGATTTCTAGAGCGACACACGCTACCACCAGGATTCACACCACAGGTAAAGCCAAATTAATGTATATCTACATATATGCAATAGAATAAATCTGCCTTTTACATTTAAAACTAAACCACAAAATTCTTTTAATTTTCTATTTCCAAATATCCAACCGTGCGTCTGGACATTTGTACATGGTCCTTCGGCGCCGAGCACACAGATACAGTCCACTCAAATTAATTACCACAGAGCCCGGAGAAAAACAAAAATTTCAAACAAAGCCGCACAATCAACCACCCAAACAAGGCAAGCGAATATACACAAGCGCACATATACACAAGCTGCATTCACAACAACAGCAACCGCAATCAATTGCCATCACCACAAATCACAAACATTAAGGTACGTGTTATATTTTCCAATATTTTATAACACGTTAATCAATTTTTTGGTGAAACAACGCCTTACAAGGCAAGTGATTTTTTTGTGAAAACGAAATAGTGTTACAATTGGAAAAAAAAAATTATACAGTGCTAATTCCGTTTGTACGCGAGCGACAACAACAAACACTAACGGTCGTACACACACACGCACACCAGTGAACAGTGGTACGGTATTGCAATCCATCAAATTTTAATTTAAAGTTTTATTTTGGATTTTTCACTTTTATTTACTTTAAAGTAAATCGGCATAATTTTCTTGGTTCAATACTGTTCATTGGCTTAGCACAATTGTTTATTTGCAAGTCACTATTTTCACTGATTCGAGCAACACTATTTCTATTGCACTATTGCGTTTTCACATTATCACTTTTGAGCCTTTGTTGTAATTTTGTATATATACATAACTAACAAGTAAACACCAATAACACTGGTACATAATTAAGTACCCACTTTACTTGTTAAAACACAGTTATATATATACGTCGACACATTTTGGGTGGCAAGTGTTTTTTTTTCTTTTGCATCAAGTGCCATTTTCACACATTAGGGTGGCACACACATTAAAAAAAAAATTTTTACAATTTGACTGAAATTAAAAGAAAATCATTAAATAAAGATACAGACAAATAAAAATTTACTGGTGATTGTCATTTTGTGGGACTTTTAAAAAAAATATCAGATTTAGGTTACTTCAGTAAATCCTTCTTAGCTTTCACTATGGATTCATACATCCGTTTAGCAGAATCTGTCGCAGAGTTCGATGCTGACTTCAACAGCACTCCCGCCTCCGAACAAAATAAGCACGGTCTTGCTATCCAGCAAGACGAATTAAAAGTGTTATGGGAAAAGACGAAGGCAGCGTACGATACGCTAACGAGCTCAGAAGGTTTAAGTAAGGAAGATGTTAGGGCGATAAAAAAGAAATATAAAATATGTTTTTCGGCATATGTGAAATGCATGTCTGCTATGGCTGCACAAGCAGAAGCATTAACTAACTCTCAAAAGGATGTAGCGGAGCAGTCCGTCCGCGAACACAATATCCACCTTCCACCGTGCGATACAGACGTGTTCAAGGGCGACTATCTTTCATGGCCAACATTCCGTGATATGTTCACGGCCATCTACATCCTCAATAAGCGCCTCACCCCGGTTGAGAAACTTTTTCATCTCAACCATAAGACACAAGGGGAGGCCAAAGAAATAGTTAGAAAGTGCCCCCTAACGAATGAAGGCTTTACCACAGTGTGGAAAAACCTGTGCGAACGCTATGAAAATAAGCGTATTCTAGTCAACACGCAACTAAAGCTATTGTTCAGCCTAAAGGCAATAGAATTTGAGTGTGGTAGCTCAATAAAAAGTTTGCAGCGTGAGATAAACAATTGCTTATCAGCCCTGCAGAGTCATCAAATTGACATATCGAACTGGGACGCAATTGTAGTTTATCTCTGCTCGACGAAGCTGCCTGACAGTACATTGGCTCTATGGGAACAAACCATAGACCATAAAAACGACATACCCAAGTGGGACGATATGGACAAGTTCCTGTCCAATCGTTTTCAGACCCTTGAGACATTGTCAGGGTTGAAGGATGGTAGAGCTGTGAGAGTGCCAAAGCCGCCACAAATCACACGCCATTCTTTCGAAACCCCAACAAAAAGAGTTGGCACCTTCCAAGTAAGCGTGACCAATTTTACTTGTAAAATGTGCCATACAAACGAGCACAAATTGCGCAGCTGTTCCCGATTCCTACAGCTAACACCTACAAATAGAGTGAATTTTTTAAAGGAAAATAATTGTTGCCTGAATTGCCTTAGTTCCGGACATACTGTGTCAAGATGCACAAGTTCATACAATTGCAATACGTGTCACTCGCGACATCACACGCTCCTGCATCTAAATGCAATTCAGCCAAAGGCAATGACGCGTTGGACGTCTTCAAGGCCTGCCGATGATTCTCCATCGACATCTAGGCAGGCGCAAGCACAACGTGATTCCGATAAAGCAACACAAAACGCAAACAGAAATTTCAAGTCCTGCTTTGCGAATTCAAGTACAGGTGTGCTATTAGGAACAGCTCGCGTAAATATAAGTCTCAATGGCACAGATTTTGCTGCACGAGCACTGATTGATTCTGGTTCTGAGTGTTCCTTTATAACAGAGAGGCTCAAACGCAGAATCAATCTATCTGCAAAAAAGATGCATGCCCAAGTTTCGGGCATCACAAACTCGGTAAATGCCCAGGTTAAAGAAGCATGCAACATACAATTGCGGTCCCCCGTCGACCCATTGTTTAGCTTGACTGCAACTGTCCTGGTATTACCACAACTAACCGGAAATCTGCCTACAACAAATATAAGCGCGACAACGAGGCAAGAATTTCCGGACCTGGTATTAGCGGATAAAAGGTTTTTTGTAAATGAACAAATAGACCTTATTCTTGGTGGAGACATTTATCCACAAATCATATTAAGTGGGATAAAGAAAAACGTCTTGAAAACACTTCTAGCCCAAGAAACCGTATTCGGCTGGATTATAACCGGTAGTACGGATACTACAAAGACCCACAGAAATATAGTTTCGTGCTTCAGCGAAGTTTCGCTGGATAAGCAACTTACGGCATTCTGGGAGTTAGAAGATTTACCCAAAACCAAAAGCCTCAATGAAGATGATAAATATTGCGAAGAGCTTTATAAAAAGACCACTATCAGAACTAATGAGGGAAAATACATAGTCTCGTTACCATTCCGACAGGAATTTCCAGTAACCATACAACTAGGCCCTTCTCTAAAAAAAGCCTGCTCTCAGTTCTTCCGGAATGAGACACGTATAGCCAAGGATCCCGTCCTACAAAAAGAGTATAATAGGGTGTTAGCAGAGTATGAGACACTAGGACACATGACGAGAATAAATAGTAACATTTCAGCGGACTCTTGTGAAAATTACTTCCTGCCTCATCACGCCGTTACAAAGGCAGAGAGTACCTCAACTAAAGTTCGCGTGGTTTTCAATGCCTCAAGTGCAACCGCTAATGGAAAAAGCTTAAATGACGTCCTCCTACCAGGTCCAGTACTGCATTCTACACTGGAGATTATACCGATATGTTTTCAACAGTGACATTGAGAAAATGTACCGACAAATCTGGATAAACGATAACCAGTCGAAATATCAGCGCATCGTCTTTCGGGCAAACCCGAACGAATCAACGAGCCTATATGAATTAAAGACGGTTACGTTTGGAATAAACTGTGCTCCTTACCTGGCGATAAGAACACTGTTGCAGTTGGCCGATGACGTAGAAAGCGCGCATCCAATAGCAGCTAATATTCTGCGAAAATGCATGTACGTAGATGACGTACTTGCAGGAGGACATAGCATCGAATCTACCATCAAGGCAAGGGACGAAATTTCTACGGTACTGCGGTCAGCAGGTTTTCCCTTACGAAAATGGACGGCCAACTGCGAGGATATAATTGCAGACATTCCAAAAAAGGATCTACTAAGCGGAGATTTTTTGGAATTCGAAGACACCAGCACAGTTAAGGCTCTTGGAATAAGGTGGAACGCCCATTCGGATTATTTTTACTTCCTAACAAGACCAATGGAGCATAGTGACACAATCACAAAAAGGTCTATATTGTCTTCGATCGCCAAGCTGTTCGATCCGCTAGGATGGCTTGCGCCCATTGTAATAGTAGCCAAAATATTGATGCAAAACATTTGGCTGGAAGGCACAGAGTGGGATGAGCCTGTGTCTTTAACTACTTTGGAAAAATGGCAAAATTTCACCAAACACTACCGCGAGATAGAGAGGATTAAGATACCGCGTTGGGTCTATTTTTCTCCCGCCCATGACGTCGAAGTACATGGCTTCTGCGATGCTTCAGAAAAAGCATATGCAGCTACGGTATACTTACGGGTTAAGCAGGGTAGTGAAGTTCTAGTGAATCTGCTGGTAGCAAAAACAAAAGTTGCTCCAGTGAAAACTATTTCCCTGCCCCGATTAGAACTATGCGGCGCGGTATTGCTCGCCGAAAGTATTGAGTCGGTACTTGGCAACCTACCACTAGGACAGGTACAAGTACACTTATGGACAGATTCCACAATTGTGCTTGCATGGATACGTAAACCTCCATGTTCGTGGTCAACGTTCGTAGCACATCGTATAACCAAAATACTCGACAAAGTCGGAAATACTGACTGGCTTCATGTGGAGTCGGCATCAAATCCAGCAGATATGGCAAGCAGAGGAGTTCTCGCCTACGAATTAGTCGATAACACTCTGTGGTGGCATGGTCCTTCTTGGTTGCAAGAAGACAAGGAAAATTGGCCAAGACAAGATACAAACTATAACACCAACATCGAAGAAAAAAGGGCGCATTTATGTGCAACAATAACAATACAAAATTTTGAGGACATTCTCGATAGGTTTTCAGATTTACCGAGAGCTTTGAGAATCTTGTCATATATCATGAGATTCTACCAAAGCACTCATCCGAACAAAAAAGCTTCCTTTCGAGCAGAGTCTTGTTTAATTTCATCCGATGAAATTAAGGCAACGACACAACGCTTAATAATCCTTTATCAGAAGCAATACTACCGTGATGAATATTCGAACCTAGAGTCAAAGAAACCCATCGATAAAAAAAGCGAAGTGCTACCCCTTAACCCTTTCTTAGATAAAAATGGGATTATGAGGACTGGAGGTCGTCTTGGCGCATCGCTAGATTTAGCGTACAACGAGCGTCACCCAATAATCCTTCCTTATAAATGCCGATTAGCCCGTCTTGTAGTCCAATTTATCCATAAAATCTCCCTGCATGGCGAGAATCAATTAATGCTGCGTCTCATTCGAACTCAATACTGGATTCCCCGAGTCAAAAATATGGTAAAGTCCGTCATCCATAATTGTAAGGTCTGCACAATCCACAGAAAACAAACCCAAACGCAGCTTATGGGAGTGCTTCCTCAGGAACGCACCTCCTATTCGCGGGCATTTACGAACACGGGTGTAGATTTCGCAGGACCTTTCGATATCAAAAACTTCCGCGGCAGAGGTCGTCGCATCTCAAAAGGTTACGTCTGCCTGTTTGTGTGTTTCGCCACTAAGGCTATACACCTGGAAGCCACCAATGACCTTAGCACTGCATCTTTTTTGGCAGCTTTCGCTAGGTTCATAGCCAGGAGAGGATGCCCAAAAAATGTTTACTCCGACAATGGCACCAACTTTGTCGGAGCTTCGCGATCTCTACGATCAGAATTCAAAGCATTTATAGCCGAAGCGCGAAAAAATACAATGATTAAATATAGCCATCAGATAATCACATGGCATTTCTTACCCACTGCAGCGCCTCATATGGGCGGATTGTGGGAAGCAGGGGTACATACATATATGCACATGTACCTACTTATGTACATACGTAAAAAACTCAAAAATTTATGTACAAAAATTATTATGATATTATTAGTACAAATATAATAATATCACTTACCTGATCATCGCCGCCGTACATATGCATGCGTCCACCATCGCCATCACTGCGATGTACGCATATGTACGGCAGGCACTGTTGGCCAGCTGCACATGGCGACATGTACGCCAACCTCAAAATCACCACAACTGGAACTGAAGCCCCGCTCGTGCTGAACGAGATGCTGCCTGCTCCTTTGTTTTGCCAGAATCCTGGCCTGCTTTTGCCTCCAGCCATTTGCCATTTCCATGTAATAATTTTGTTCGCAAGCAAAATGGAAATGCTATCAAAATCTTGTAACACTTGGAATGGATTTTTAACGCTCAGAGCAGAGCAACGTCAAGTCCGGACACGACAAAGATTTTTCACGAATTTTTATTTATTAATCCACTTTTTTAATCAGTAATTTAATTTAAATTATGCACAAAAAATTGTCACTACCACTCGCGTTGAAAATTCACGTTTAAATAATTTTCTTTGGAACAGCCACTGTGGTCAGCAAATTAAGCACAGTGGCATACAAACTGTTTGTGGGTGGTAGGCCAGATTTCTGGATGCCAGATTGCTGACCTACCTCACCACAATCAAATATCTAATGTACATATGTACATAAACCATACAAACAACAGAATGTTGAGCCATTTCATGGTGGGGGGCACTTTCCGCGACTACCGAAATTCAGGAATAGGCAGTTCAAATCAATTTTTTTATTTCTTTAAATATATTTAAAACATCATATGCAATCAGGTGTTTTTACGATATATGAAAAATATATCGTAATGCCATATTACGTTCGCAACTGTGGACATAGCCAAGTCCACCACCCTCAAGAGCAACTGGAGTTAGGCACCATATACCGATGGGGGGCGCAAGTGTACCGATGCGATCACACCCAAATACCATTTTTACAGTGGGTGATGAAAGTTTTTGGACACTTGGCGCATAAATGCACCAAATACAAAATAAATACATAAATACATATATACATAAAATTAACACTAAAATACATATATATATATATGCATACAATTTTTGTCATGCTATAATTTCATAAAAATAAAATCATTTTTTTTTCTTTGGTTATTTTGTTCCATATCACTTGCCACCCAACATTACGACCACTTTCAACGGGTGGCGGCTCGGAAACCTGTACTTTCCGACCGTCACTGCAGCATGAACGGCGAAGGCGCGGCTCGGAAACCAGTCCTTTCCGACGGCCCAGGCAGCGCGGCTTTGGATCCCGTCCTTTCAGACCGTCTGCCCAGCAAAAAGAAACGACGAACGACTGGCGTGGGAACTCGTCCTTCCCGACCAGCTCATCATCAGCGAACGGATGGCTCGGGAACACGTTCTTCCCGACTATCTGATATCCAAAAGAATTGGCGGCGAGTTGACACGGGAACACGTCCTTCCCGATCACTACGACGAAACGCCCCATATAATTACCCTAATTAGCGCGACAACACACGTATGTTCGCTTAATATTTTTTTTATTACCGTCCTTCCTAGTAGAGAACAGGAGACGATGACGGAGGAACACGGAGCGGCTCAAGGAAACAACAAGCAAGCGGCTCAACAAACAAACAAACAAAAATAATATTTTTTAAGCAAATATGTGATGTGGTGTGAACCAGTAGTAGACTGTTGTCAACGCTCAGGATTTTTGCTTACCGCAAGGGGGCCGGCATGTTTACGCCGCAGCGTAAATATTTTCTAACCGCCCTAATACGCGTGTATGTACGCATACACATGCAACTGCGAATTACTCCGTATTTCCCGCCGGATAATTCCTTTTGCTAATCTTTCCATTAATTGCTTTCCAATAAAACTGCGGTTGACGGCAACCGTACGTTTTTTCATATTTTCACTCGTTCACAGGATTTCTAGAGCGACACACGCTACCACCAGGATTCACACCACAGGTAAAGCCAAATTAATGTATATCTACATATATGCAATAGAATAAATCTGCCTTTTACATTTAAAACTAAACCACAAAATTCTTTTAATTTTCTATTTCCAAATATCCAACCGTGCGTCTGGATATTTGTACAAACTATGATTATTAAAGTTGGAATGGAACGAATATTACTTACTTACTTACTTGATTGGTGCTATAACCGCCTAAGCAATTTTGGCCGAACTTCTCCTACACTTTGCGGTGGGCGTCTTGATGTTGTAACACAAATTGAGGGACCTACAGTTTTACGCCGACTCCTACGAATAAACACATGCCGTTAAAAACCAAGAGTGTCACCCGTCTCGAACTTTATGCAAAGTAATTGAGCCGCTACTTCAAAGCGTTGTAACTGCAAATGTTGTTTTGTGGTCTGATTCAGAAATAATGCTTTACTTGTTTAAAAAGCCCCTGTCCACTTGTCCAAATTGTCCACTTTTGGCGCAAATAAGAAAGCTGAAATTCAGGAGAATGCAGGCAACGTTGTATGGAGACAAGCACCAACTAAATAAACACTGCAGACTTAGCCTCACGCGGATGTGACCTTGATCAGTTACTTCAACCCTTGTGGATTGAAGGTCCAAGTTTCATGATGAAAGACCCAATAAGTTGGAAAAAACACAGGAAATTTGAGCTCGAGGAATCAAACATACAATTAGAGATAAAAAGGCAAAAACTATACTAAATATCATAGTACAAGAAAATATAATTTTTAATACACTTGATTCTTTGTCATCTTTTAACAAAATTGTACAAATTAAAGTATATATTTACAGATTTATAAAACCTCTTACAACTACAAAGTGTACTGATATAACCGCCACTAAATACAATTGGACATTTTTAAAACTGGTGGAAAACGTTTGAAAATACCCAAAGGTAAGCATTCAAAAGCTCGCCCCCTTCATACAGGATCATAACTTACAAACCCGATGTTTATTACTACTGCGAGTTAGGGGCCCTCTAAAAAATTCCGAATTTCCAGAAGACGTAAAATTTTCGTTGTTGGCGTCAAAATCCTCTAAGCTTGCGCAAATTAAACCGGCCTTCAGGGCCAAAAATTGTAGTTGGCCTAATGCGATAAAAGTAGTGGGTCATAAATGCCAGAGATTTTGCCCAAAAAATAGTTCGGTAGTGTATTCGTTGTTTTAAGTTCCCCCCAAAATTAATGAGCCAAATACTAGGTAATTTGCCACCTGAAAGATTGATATCAGTCAGGCGTTTTCTTATTTGCGGGCTTGATTTTTGTGGGCCTGTATATATATATATATAAGTACAACCAACAAAATATATCTTATGTTGCCATTTTTGGTTGTTTTAACTCAAAATCTGTTCATGTAGAGCCTGTCTCTGATTTATCAACTAATGGTTTTCTATCTATTCTTGAAAGATCGTCGGTCGTCGCGGTGTTCCTCAGAAACGGCAACAATGTAACGAACTTTGTGGGCACCATCGCTCTGCTTCAAGAACTCACCAGGCTGCTCCACAACGACGACAAGCGGAGAGAAATTGGCGTATTTGCAGCCGAACAGGGAATGGAGTTCGTCTTCATCCCACCGCGCGCACCTAATTTCAGCGGAGGCGACCGTGAAGAGCGCCAAACAGCTGCTCCTCTGACTCCGCCCTCACATTCAAGGAGTTAGCCACCTTCTTGGTCGACGTACAGCCGATTTTGACGATCCCAACGACGTCATGTCAATCACCCCAGCCTACCTATTGGTCGGAGAATCGCTCAAAGCCGTACCTGGGGCACAACACTCAACTTGTGCAAACATTTATACTCTACACAATATTTTTTTTGCATATTGAGTTTGTAAAATATAAAAATATGTGAAATATACATGTACATATAAGTGAATTAACTTATGTTACATTATTAATTGGATTTAGCATTTGAATATTAAATTGGATTTAGTATTTGAATATTATATTTAAAAAACGATTAAGGTGTGATTTCATATTTTCAATGAATTCGTGCTAACTACAATTATTAACCGATCTAATATTCCAATAAGGTTGTGTCCCTTCAAAAATTAATTTCCAAAAGAAATAAAGGCCTTGTACAAGTTTAATAAAGGTTTTACTGTTTTAATTGTACAAATTTACGTTTCACAGGCTTAAGTGCTTAATCGCATACAAGAAGTACTAATCCTATTTTCGAAGCGACAATTTTCCTTTCTTCCTCGGTCCTTCGGTGTTTTATAAATGCCCATTGTTACCGCCACTGTCAACAATCGATTACTTTACTTTTGAAATATTAATCTACTACTTTCACTCTTTCTCGATAAATTAAAAGCCTCATCTGTGACGGTCGTAAGATAAGTTTAAAACGCAATTCAAGAAGAAATCGTCCTACGTCTTGGTTTTCATACCTTAAAGCAGAGAACTTGTAAGAAACGAGAAGGCGCAAATATTAAAAGAGCTTTTTCATCAACCAAATTTGCGCGTGCAACTGAGAGAATTCACCTCCGAAAAGTACTGAATTTAATTCTACCATACCAATAAAAACCATTTTCGCCATATTTTGTTATATTTAGAGCAGAGGGGCTATATTGCAGAGGCGAGCGGCTGCATGTGTACAAAAAGAAGATAAGTAATAAATCAAAACGAAAAGGGAAACAAAAGAAGAAAAATAAGTAAACGAAGAAAAAACCTGTTTCTGGATCCCGAGGAGCAAATTGAGTCGGCAGATGAGTTATGCAACAAGTGCGCATAAGGGAAGGGTGGAAAGGGAAAGGGGACGGTAACCAAAAGAATATTCTTTCGAGTTTTTGGCAATATTTGTGTCAATCGCCATCAGCGTAAATTGCTTGTTTTTTCAGCGCGAGTACGCATATTATGAATATTAGATATGGCTGGATATTATGATAATATTACATATGTATGTATTATGTAGATATTTTAATAATCTTGATTTTACATAATTCTTTATTCATATTTACGTACATATATACATACATTCATATGTACATGCACCTATCAACGAATCTTTATTTACAAATTTTCTAAGTCATAAATAAGTTTAATAAAAACATGACAAAATAATATATTTTAATGAAAAATCTACTATGGTTCATTATATTGCCAAAAACTCGAAAGAATATTCTTTTGGTTACCGTCCCCTTTCCCTTTCCACCCTTCCCTTATGCGCACTTGTTGCATAACTCATCTGCCGTCTCAAGTTGCTCCTCGCGATCCAGAAACGGGTTTTTTTGTTTACTTATTTTTCTCCATGGTTTTTGTTTTGATTTATTGTATTTTTATTGAGCTCGAGATTAATATGAGAAAACAATGATTTTTCAAACTGGTAGATGCTATTTCGAAGCTGTTATTTCGGAGATCACCACATCTCCTCATCAGACTTCTTTCTCTCTAGATTTTAACAAGGTTTGAACCATGGTACACGGAGTGAAAATCGCTTGCTTTCCCACAAGCTTGCACTTATGCGGGGTTTCGGGACACTGCGGTGTTCACGGCAACGAACTGGCTGACGAATTGGCTCATTGCTGTTATTTGCCAACCCTTATTTGGGTCAGATACATATTTTGAGAAATAAAAACGTTCATTCTCTATCCCTGGACAAGCTTCTCAGATTCATCAGAGTCTGGAAGATTTTACGAGGAGAAACGAAGTCTCGCCAAACCGTATTTTTTTGGAAACCTGATTTCGATTCAATGATAATCAAATTGCATTATCAGTATTTTTACTGGAATTTCAGTAACCAGCAAAAAAATATTTTTACTGCAATATTTTCAGTAATCAGTAAATAAATATTTTTGCTGTTTTTTCAGTAATCAGTAAAAAATTACCTGAACTGCAAACTAAATTGCATTATCATTAAAAAAAAAATATAGATTTACTGCTTTAGTTGTTGTTGGCGTGCTGTACTTTTTGCAAAACATATTTTCTGTTGAAAAAAATTCCTCTGAAAAATCTGTCTGCTCCTCTATCGAGTGCATCTAGAGACAAATAACTCAGAGCTGCAGATTAGCTTTGTACTGATGTACAGAATCAGGTAAGGTGGAATGGTGAAATAATAAAATTCTTTGTTTATTTGCAATATTTTAGACGTCAACACATCTTTGGGGATTTGCATAAATGTAGGTAGTGTGTGGGCACAGTTGGTAATTTGATATGCTGCGTTGTTTCTTTTTTCAATTTATGAATCCAAAATAAAAAATGTATTGTTATCTCATCTTAAAATAAAATTTTCTCTTACACACACCTAACTTGCTTAAAAGACAGGGCCGGTCTAGGACAGCTGTGGGGAAATACCAACGGTTTAAAATCGGTATCTATTATCCTTTATGAATGTACATATTTTATGTGCATAGGTATATATAAACTTTTGCTTCTTAAACTTTCTCAAATTGGATTTCATTCCGTTTGCCTTAAGTGGATCAGTTCTTACTTGCTGGATAGAAAAAACTTCGTATCTCTAGACTTGCTCAAAATTGTATATACCGACATCCGGGGTGCCGCAAGGGAGCATTTTAGGGCCTTTATTTTTTCTTTTATTTATAAACGACATAGAGTCTTGCTTTTCATCAGCTAAATTTCTTTTATATGCTGATGAACTGAAAATTTATTCAATTATAAGAAACCACACCGACTCCCTTGCGCTTCAAGCTGAGTTAGATAAGTTGCATTCCTGTAGTGCCATTCACTAACTTATTTTAAGGATATTCGTTTGGTTAACTCAACTTAACCAAAATTTTAACGACCCTGCTATTCAGCAACCATTTTTTAAAGATTTTCGTATTCGCTGAATCAGCTGTTGATGTTAGTTAGTCGATGACCGAAAACTAAACTACGACAAATTTGATGTTGTTAACTAAATCGAGAAAAGAAAAATTCGTGATTTCAACTTAAATAAAAGATAAATTTAAAATTCTTTGATTTGTTTTCTTGTAATTAAAAAAAGAGCACTAAATAATAACGTTTGAATATTCCGCATATGATTTATCCCGAGGTGGCGAAGGATCGGCGTTTACTCCGGGAAGTGGATAATCCCTTAACTCCAAACTTGGCTGAATACCCAATTTCTCCGCTTAACAACCAAATAAGAGGCTCCAGAATAACAGAAAAATCGACTGAGAAACAGGTAGCTCGTATAATCTTTAACCCTGTAGGCAATTTTAAAGTTTACTTTTATATTGGTAGGTTCTAGTGGCTTTGATACGTTGGCGAGCAAAGGGGAATGTCCATGAGCTAGTTATCCGTAAGCCGGCATTCATCGGGTAACGGATGCAATCAATTATTCATTGTTTCACCAGAAAGTGAGGTTTCCTATGACCCAAGTGGAACGCCAATCAGCTAAAGAATTGTTTGCTCCGGCGTCGTCCCCCTTCGTGGGAGGGTCTATTGGAGCCTCGATTCCACGCATATATCTATTTTACCACCAAGGAATCATGAGGAGGCTTATGCCAACCACCACATCTACCATTCAATTAATATGTTAATGGTAAAAGCAAATTTTTACAAGGATCCATGTATAAAAACAGAAATATAGTTTAGTTTTAATATATAGATAAATGATTATAATTTGAAAGAAAATTAAATATATGTATGTAAACCCTAAATACGCTGGAGCACAACGCGAAGTTTGAAAACGATAACTATGGCATATTTGTAGGAAAACACTCAGAGAAGAGTCCGTAATTCTGCTACAATGGAACATTGCAATATATATAAAGAATTTTAAGTGTTTTTAGTTTGGAACAAACTAATATCTATTTCACTTTAATGAAATATAATAAAAACTTTCAAATTTATATTTGGCAGCAGGCAGTCGTTTGTTTTTTCTCTATTCCTCTTTGTGCTTTTCGCTTATTTTGACATTTAATTTGACAGAGGTGCCACTCTTTATCACTTTGAATAAATACAACGAAACAGCTGTTAAGTGTCGTTAAGAATAAGTTAGTGAATCGCACAATCGTTAGTGCAAACGGCAAATATTGCCGCTAAAAATAACAATTGTCGTACCGTTTAAAGTTAGTGAATCACACTACTGGTGTGCCAGAAATCTTTTATTTTTGAACATAAAAAAATGTTACAAAGTTACTTTTGCGAAACTGACCACGCCTTTACAAACTGCGTATTATATTTGCAACACGAAATTAGAATCGGTTAATGAGGTTAAAGACCTTGGAGTTTACTTTGACACAAAGTTCACATTCAAGGGGCACGTTAATTATATTGTCGCCAACTCGTATTCAATGTTTGCATTCGTTCGTCGAATAAGTCGGGAATTTTATGACCCCTACACTCTTAAAACTCTTTACTCAGCTTTTATTCGTTCCAAATTGGAATACGCCGCTTTTATTTGGGGGCCATACCATCAAACTTATATAAATCGACATGAATCAGTGCAAAAGGTGTTTATCCGGTTTGCCCTCCGTTCTATTCGTTTCTCTGAGCCGAAGCCATCATATTTTTCTCGCTGTCAATTAATTAATCTAATGACGCTTAGTAACAGAAGAGCGTTTTTGTGTTATACTTTCATGATCGATATCGTATCTGGAAAGATAGACTGCCCTCACCTTTTGAGCAAAATTTATTTTAATGTTCGTCCTAGAAATTTGCGCAGCTTTGACTTAAGTATTTAATGTTGGCCTCAGCAAAACTACGTATAGTTTGAATGCGCCAGTAAAAAGAACATTAAATGAACTCAACTTGATTGTAAGTTCTTTAGATTTAGATGTTTCCTTGCAAAGGACCACACTAAGAACTATGGTAATGGCACATCTTTGCAATAACCCGGCATAAATGCTACAGCATATATGTAGGTATTTAGCTGTTATTTTTTACTTTAACTAATTTTGATTTTAAGCAATCTTAATAGTCTATATCGAACTTAAGTTCTTAGACCGAATAAATAAATATATGTATATCTATAGATATGTGTATGTGTATTAGAAGGCTGCATGCGCACATTAATTTCTTCCATTTATGCGAATTAGTCGAATGTGAATGTGCTGCTCATTCGATTCATGAAAGCATGAGTTCATAGTGGTGGGTATTCACAGCGAAATAAGAGAAGAATATGAATACTCTCTTGCCTCTCTCTACAATGAATGCATAAGTCTTCTCTTCGCCACACTCCCTTATACTCAATGGTCAGGCAGAGTGAACGCGCAAACTAGAAAATGTGTCGAATGTCGCGAATGTTTTGCAGACATTCACCACCAGCGATGCCAGTAGATGCTTTTAACTAGAAAAATAACTTAGGTATACATCAAAAAATACTAACATATGTACATACATATGTACCTACATACATACTAATACATATATTGAAAATCAGGGTTTTCTGTATTCATTGCAAATATTATAAATTTGGCATTTTTGAGTGAAAAACATTAAAACTGCATGAAGATATTTTATTCTTTTAATTTTGCATTTGCAACAAATCATGAATTATTCTAACGTACATACATACATAAATATTTAAAAGAGATTGTTAATTTGCTGTTATATAAATATGCAGAAAACTGGCAAAAACGGATTGCACTCTGCGTTATATCGATTACAAAACGCATAATATGTCTGTATACTATATAGTACATACATATGTATGAATTAAAAATGGTCGCGGTAAAAACCCTAGCTTACATACCTACACAGGCAACCTTGAAATACTTTAACAAATATACATACATATGTATGTATGTACATACAAGTGTTTATATTTTCTGGGTGGTTAAGGATCGTCAGTGATGTGATTAGTACTCATTGTTTTGTGTTTATAAGGATTTTTTAGTTTGGGAAAATACGTACATTTAAATGTGTACATATGCATGTATGGAATTGTGCAGATACTGCGAAGGCAAAAAAATCGCAAGTACCTGTGTTAATCACTTGTGCTAAAAATTATAAAATAGAGGCTTACCAGTAAATTAAACCATTAATGTGTGACTAGTGCTTAACGCTTCAACAAGTGACAACATAATTCGTAACCGTCTGTATAATATCCCGCAAAGTGAAAAAAAGTAAAAACGTTGCAATGGACGCAGAAGATGTAAGTACACCGGATTGCCTAATTAATTTAAAGTATAATTTTCTTTAAGTTAAAAGTGTAACAAATAAATATTTTTATATATTTATAGAATTTAGTAATGGATTCCTCAGCTCCCAACGACTTGACCACAACCACACCTGGACCCAGTAATTCAGACATAAAAGCCAAAATTATTCAGAACGAATTTAAAATCAGCGATAAAGCAGGAAAAAGTAAAGTTTGGGAAATTTTTGGCAAAGTGGAGAACAATACTGGAGAAGAAATTGAAAATGTTGTAGCATGTAAAAAATGCATGAATGTGTACAAGTTTTCCAGAAATAGCACTTCAAATTTAGTGAAACATAAGTGCTATTTGGTATCGAGATGTAACGATAGTGCCTTGGCCGAAAAAATAGACGTCGACGTTGAGACAAAAAAAAGCGGAATATTAATTCTTACTTTGTGGATAATAGAGAGCTGCCGATCATTTAAAATTGTGGAAGACTCCGGGCTGATAAAATTTTCAGAATTTTTAATAGAAACTGGCGCAAAATATGGGCAACATGTAGATGTAAGCAAATTACTACCCCATCCAACAACAATTGTACGGAATGTTGGTAAAATATATAACGCGTATTTTCCAAAAATATGCGAAGAAATTTGCTCAATAAAAAACGTGGGATTTGCCCTCACTTCCGACATATGGACAGATGATTATTTACGAGTATCGTATTTATCTGTGACGATTCACTTGATCAAAAATGGACAACTGATTACTCGTCTTTTGGGAATGAAGTCAATGGAAGGCGAAAGATGTACAGGTAATAACATTCAAATTTATTTTTCTTATATAGCTTTAAGTAATTTTACACGCTTTGTGATTATAGTTTGCTAAAATTGATTGCTTTTTTTATTTATTATTTTATTTTTTTTAGGTGGAAATATTACAAAAAAGGTACAGAAACTCCTGATCGAATTTGATTGCACACTCAACGATAAGGTCATTATTGTCACAGACAGAGGTTCAAACATGGTGGCAGCATTCCGCACCTTCAACCGCATAAACTGCTTAAACCATTTAATGCACAACATACTGGAAAAATCAATGAAGGAAGTTTCTGAGGTGGCGAAACTTTGCAAATATTCTTCAAAACTAGTCAAATTTTTTAAAAAGTCGGGCATAAATTCCTCATTAAGGACATCTTTAAAAAGCTTTTCATGCACACGCTGGAACACCATTTATTATATGATTTCTTCAATAGAGAAAAGTTGGGTTGAAATCGTTAATATATTACAGGAAAAAAATGTACTCAACAAGATGGATAATATTAGTTTGAATTGTATTAGAAGTGTACTACAAGTATTAAAACCCTTCGAAGAGCCCTCTAGGAAATTGGAAGCTGAAAAGGATGTAACTCTTCATTTAGCAATAGTACATATACATCGTTTGAAGAAATCGTGTATGCCAAATAATGAAGATGCAGATATTGTCAAAAATTTAAAAGAAAGCCTGAGTAATCTGATAGATACTATTGTATTGCCAAACATGTCAATTCACCACAAAGTTGCAATTTTCTTGCTCCCTCCTGCCAATAAGCTAGTTATATTTAATGAAAATGAAAAAATTCGTATAAGAACTGAATGTAGTAACATAATGAGAAGTTATATGAATGATCTAAGTAACGAAGAAAGTCAACCTGAATTGTCTGCTTCCGTGTCAGCTTATAATTCGCAAATTTTTATGGACTTTTTCCAACCTCAACAATCATTTAATTTAGAAGAAAAAATCAGCAATGAGTTACGCATATATGAAGACACGAATGTAACATTTCATGACGATTTTGATATCCTTCAATGGTGGCACTTGAATAAAACGCAATTCCCACTACTCTATAAAACAAGCTGTAAAATTTTAGCGGTGCCAGCTAGTAGTGCCGCTTCTGAAAGGATTTTTTCAAAGGCGCGGCATCTTATATCAGAGAAACGAAGCTTAATCGGTTCCAACGCAATCAATGTAAATCAACTAATGTTTTTAAATTGTAATGTGAATCGAATTGAGATTATGAAAGAGTTAGGCCAAGAAACCAATCCTTGAAGAAAATAATGTCCTTAAGAACACAACTATGTATTTAAATTTATGGAATTAATAAATTAGTTTTAGAATATATGTATATACCTACATATGTAAGCATGAAATACTTTTTTTTTTAATTAAATATATATGCGTATGGAATGAATTAATTTTTCAGTCATGGAAAAATCTTGCTATTTTTTATCATTTTCAATAAAATATATTTAAAAAAATATGTCGCATTTTTTTCTAATTAAATACTTTGATCCATTTAGCAAAACTCTGAAATTTTGCCTTGCAATATTAGAACACATGCGAATATTCATTGTGCTCAGCCACACATTCGAATGCTCATATGTAGTTGCACAACTTATTTACGTCTCTTCGCTCAATGTGTTTCTCTTAAATTTTGTAGCAACTGAGCTACGTACTCACAGCTATCTGCACACTCATTCATTCATATCGCTGGCTGAGCGTTGAGTGCGTCGACTGTTTGTGATACAAGCGAATGTGTTAAAACTGCTAATGACTGCATTCATGCAGATGTCTAATGTGTATGTATGTATGTATGCAAATGCAAGCGCTGAGATTTTTGTATCGGCCACATGCAGCGCCCACAACAGCGCCATATTTTCTAGTATTAGTCTCGAAGGTGAAAGATCGGGATTTTTTTTTATCTTAACGAAAGTTTATAAACCAGAAAATGTTGAAGGGTATACGTTCGCGTACTAATGGTTAACCGAATTAATTGCTCTGATGGACGATTATGTCGACCATAAAATTGACGGAGCTCGCGGTAAACTTCGCGAACTGAACCATTATTTTCGAAATAAATTTGCACGATTTGCAAGCGTTGTTCTTTTGTCAACCTGTTCATGATGAAATGGCAAACCAAACTGAACATAAATGACATTAGAGTTGCCAGATTTGACCACAAAATGCCAGTTTTATCTCTATTCGAAAAACAAACCTGTAAAAAAAACACCCGATATTTCCGAACCAGGGAAAAATGTGAAACACTATGTGAAAAATTAAGTTTACGGTGTAAAAATTTATGTATGGATTTTAGAATCATCAGATATTCTGTAAGGTAATAATATTCAATGAGTGTCAAACTGAACTACAAATTTTGCTAAATCGAACTCTTTAAAAATGCACATTTGCAAATTTTGAAGTAAAAGACTTCGTCTTGAGCACTATCATGTACATATGTATATAAAGCTTATAACCTCATAGGGTAAGCTAGTAATTACATACATTTAACTTACATATCGTCGATTTTTTTTTTATTACACATTTCTGCATTTGCCGTTTTCTGATATCTTTCTTTGGTTAGAAGTTATCAAAAACAGCTATATGCTCTCAGTAGTAGAAATGCTCTGCAAAATCAGTTATACATCTACTTGCGTATAATTGTTTTTGATTGCAGGCGAACCTGCTTTTATTTTTGTGTAAAAAAATTATTTAAAAAAAGCTATGTACATATAGTTCAGGTGTCCCGAAGACTATACATAGATATTAACCATCCTATTATTGAAATCCAAGCTTTAAAACGGGCAAAAAGTCATAGACTTAAAATAACGCTTTAAATTACCATAATTGTACATTTTTGGACAGTTGAAATTTGGAAAAAATGGGATGCAACCTCAATGAAGAAACCGGCTTATTCGAGGACCTCAACAGTGATAGCGGTCAAAATATGGAAGCAACGGGATGCTTCCTTAACGAAGATACTGGATTATTTTATATACCAGAGGAAAACCCGAAAGATAGCGAAGAAATTGAGTCAGAAGGTAAAATAGGGAACGGGAAACGATACAAAAAAATCGGAGATTGAGACTTTTAGGAAAAAAATATGAAGGATTGAAATGGGTAAAAAATGAAAAGAATTTAAACGATGTTGTATTTATTCAAAAAAAGGGAAGGGAAATCAGGAAAAAAACATGTAAGCACCTGGCAGAAAAAAAAACGAACGAAGTTTTGTTTGTTCGGCAATGGACGAAGATGTACGAGTTAAGTATTTTAATTATTTTTGGAGTTTACCTTCATGGGCTGCAAAGAGGGCATATCTTAATGGATTAGTACGAACTCGCAAAATAATCAAGCGAAACCCTTCCCACAAAAAACAAAGAAAAATATTTGGATTTGATTGCTTTTTGACAGCATCTAATGGAAACAATCTTCGTGTATGTAAAGAGTTTTTTCTAGTTACATTTGATTTAGACAAAAATGTATTTTCTTATTGGGTGGGAACAAATAATACAGTATCCTTGCCAAAGAAGTCAAGGCCTTCATCATCTGTATCCGTATCCTTGCCAAAGGAGCCAAGACCAACAAGGTCTGATTCTGCTTTAAAGTGGCTGGATATACTACCAAAGGTACCTAGTCACTATTGCAGAGCAACGTCTTATCGCATTTATGGGGAGGATATATTTAAATCTAAAACGCATATGCATAAAATATACACTGAATGGTGTAGCAGCAATAAAGAGGTTCCTGTTATGCGAAAAAAGTTTTGTGAAGTCCTAAACTCCAATAAAATATCTATATTCAAGCCCAGAAAGGACCAGTGCGACACTTGTGTTGGATATAAAGAGGGCAATGTTACCGTTTCCAATTATGAATTACATATTGCCAAAAAAATTAAGCTAGGGAAGCAAAAAATTTGGCTTTAGAAAAGATGTCAGCTGAAACTTTAGTATTGACAATGGACATGCAGAGTGTGTTGCTCTGTCCGAAACTCCTTGTGTCAGAACAATACTATAAAATGAAGCTAGTAGTACATAACTTTTCGATTTATTTAAAAAATACCAAAGATGTATATTTGTACGTATGGCATGGATGCGAGGGGGTGTACCAGCTAACAATATAACGAGTTGTATTGTACACTTTTTAAAGGAATATTGATAGTTTACCTCGATAAAAACTCTGTATTAATATTTTATGCAATTGACTATGTTACGCATCTGTTATTAAACTATAAATCAATGTTAAGACTCGTATGCATATACGTGCATACATATGTATCTAATAAAAACTGAATTATTTGCTTATTAAAATTATAACCTTAATATTTTTAATTACATTTAAAAAAATATCTTGTGGTCAAGCTATTGTGCTGACCAAAGTGTTGTTGCATCCCAAAAAGTTTTAGGTTTTTCTTGGTTCGTACAAAATGTGCCCAGCTGACATGTTTTTCTTAAAGTAAAATCAGCGTATCTGACCACTTTTCAAAATAGGAGGGGCACTGGTCGATTAAATAATGCAGTTCCAAGCTATCGCTAATTGCATCGGACCCTAGCGAAGAATTGTATACACATCTTTCACGATTTCTTACCCCACTAGCAAATTGAATTAATTTGTAAAAAGAGCTATGTGCTGTAAAACGGCGCAAATGCTTCATGCGAAGTGGTTGGTCAAAAAAAGTAAAAAAAAATTGCACAAGTCTATTACATATGTGTAGTATCATTAGTTAATAATGCAAACTAGAAAAAATATTCGCTAGGATCACCAGGAAACGGGTTTTTTGCTCTCCTGAAAAGTTGCTGAAAAACGTGTGTATAGCTCTTTTTCTTGGCGCAGCGACGATATATTAAACATCCTATAGCTTCTTTTACTGAATTTTTCCCTGGTTTATTGTTTAAATTTGTTTGATTTTTAATGTTTAATTTGAATGTTTAATTTGAACAGAAAATATTCGAGACTTAACTATACACGTAACAAAAACGAACTGCTTACGAGCTATACAAACAAGCTAAGAAGGGAAATGGAAAGAAGAGATGGTGAAAACGAAATATTGATGGAGAGTGTTGCCACAGTTTATATATTTCCGACAAAATTTATTTCTGATATCATCTTTACTCAAATACTATTTATTTCGGTTTTCCCTATTAATTAACAGTTGAGCGTTGAACCTGTGACAGTTGCGCAATCAGAAATTCCCTCGTCTCATATTCACTTAAACCACAAACACAAATTTCTTCACATTTTAAACCATCTACATCTGGAACAAACTCAACGAACACGTACTATACAATAACTGAAAGCATCAGCTCTACGAGGCTACTTCAAGAACAAAATTTGGATTTCGAAAGAACTTTATCAATTTCACCGACATCGGAGCATCGAAATTTGAAGATACAGCAATCTTGACTACTGACGTATAAATGGTTACCTTACTTGGCGATGATGGAAAGTGCTTTCTGCAAATACTGTGTCTTATTTGGAGTCAAAAACCTTTCACAAATTGGAAGAAAGATATAGAATGCTTCGATAACCAATCAACATTTGAATATCACAAAACGTCCGTATTCAAATCGCAAATGAGAGCCGCAATTGAAAAACAACCTACGTCATCCATTGATGCATAATTAGCGCAGCAAAGAGTCGAGTGTTTCAAAAGGGCAGAAATCATATGGAAGCCATAGTCCAAACGATAATTCTTTTCGGTCGATAAGGCTTAGCACTTCGCGGAAGTAGTTATACTGCAAGAATCTCTTTAGAAGAACTCAAAGACAACGATGGAAATTTTCGAGACCTACTAAGCTATTGAGCGTTGAGCTAAGAAATCAAAGAATTACCCCAAAAACGCGATATACATCAGCAATCGTGTTAAGAATGAACTTATAATCATTTGCTATGACTTGGTTTTAAAAAGGTCAGCGATAGGATCAACAATTCCAAAAATCGACCTTGGCAGATGAGCTGGCGGCCATTTCGGGAGCCGAAACAAACTTTTATTTGTATCCAGTACATTGACTTAAAAAATTCCATAAAGGCGATTTGTGAAGATTTTTTAAGTTTTGTTCCTAGATTTTTTGGAATCTTCGGGGAGAGACTTTACCGGCCAATGTTATGACGGTGCAAATGCCATGGATGGAAAATTGCACGGAGCACAAGCTTACATTCAAGGAAAACGTAAACTTGGTATGTATTCGCATTGTGGAGCTCATAGTTTGGTCGTCAGTGCTGCATGCAAAATTGTTTCGGTCAAAAACTCTCTAGGCACAATCCAAAGTGTGTACACTTTTTTCAATTATCCTAAACTTTTGCTCGCACTGCAAGCTGCAATTTCAGAAAACGACAACCCTCAAGATAATTCAAGGGCGAAATTGGAACAATAAGGTGCAACGTGCTGGTTGGAACGTCACAAATCAGACTAAATTTATCACCACTTACAACCTTCAGGTTTAAGCGCCTTGGAAAGCATCTCGAATACCTGGACAGATTCAAAAACAACTGCTGTAGCGTTTCCGCTTCTAACAGCGATTAAAACGTTAGATTTTAAGGTTTCGTTGCGAGTGCACTCTTAAATTTATAACCTCAAAGAGAAGGGAGTTATTAGATAACCTTCGAGAATGAACGGGGTGATAGAATTCTTAAAACTGGAGGCTATATGGGAAAAACTCTCTTTCTGACCATACGTACACCAGGTTTGAACTGAACTTCCCTATTAATGAGAATCCATTAATAGAAAACGCACAAATTGGGGGACCTTCAAGCGGAGCCTAATCAAATACCTTCCGAAACCGCCGACACTATTGAGGTCGTCTCTACAGTCGACGAACTTACAAGTGCTTTTCAACCAGCGTTGGTCTCAGGAAATAGGTAAACTCCGGAAAGAGTGTGGGACCAAATTCAACCAGGCCAAATCCTCAAACTGTTTGAACGGGCTCAAGAACTGCCAACGTAGATGCAAATATGCAGTCAGAGCTGCGATACGTTGCTGTTGCAATCCGTTAACGAAAAATCGTCTCTAAGCAGCCAGGAAACGCTAGAACTTTTCGTGAAAACTTACTTTCCAGGGTGTTTAGATTATAGGACTGTGAAAGACACTTCTGTTAAGGATGAAAAGGAAGGTTTTCCCTTTGAAGTCATCTCTGAGGAGAATATAGATACAGCGAGTCAAAGCTTCTCATCATTCAAATCACCAGGGATCGACTGTATAATACCTGCTGATCTACAACAGACCTTGGACATAATCATACCAAGACTGAAAACCATATACAGAGTGACAGTACGCCCCATCTATATACCGAAAACATGGACCCAGCTAAAGTAGTATTTGTCCCGAAGGCAGATAAATCATCACATAACAAGCCCAAAGATTTCAGACCAATACGTATTTCCTCCTTCCTTTTGAAAACATTGAAGCTCATCTTGAACAATTACATAAAAGAGATAGTGGGATCGGAACTCTCCGATGGCCAACAATCATACTCTAAGGGTAATGGTATGAAAACAGCCCTTACCAGCCTTTAACATTGAAAAATCTTTGCACTACAAAGAATACTCCCTAGCGGCCTTCCTAAACATAGAAGGTGCCTTTAACAACCTCAGTTCAGAGGCAGTTACTTCATCGCTGCGCGGCTTGGGGCTATGTGATACCATGACTGCGTTCATTCATCTCATGGAAAGAGTAATTAAAGCGCAGTTGGGGGACTCCTCTGTGGATAAATCGTGGTAAGAGGCACACCCCACAGAGGAGTGTTATCGCCTTTACTGCGGAATATCGCTGTCGACATCCTGCTAAAAAAAATTTAAAGAAGCGGGGTAAAAGTGACAGCCTACGAAGATGACATTGCCATAACGGCAGTTGGTAAGTATCTAGATACACTGACAGGTCTGGTACAAGGGCTACTCAATAAGTTTATGCGTTGGTGCCGCAGTCGAGGTTAAGGGTTAACGCCAACAAAACGGAACTGGTTATATTCACTTCGAAACATTGGTGCCCATCAATGGGAAATTTAACTCTAAATGGGGTAATAGGGTAACGTTGAGGAGAACGAAACAAGCCAAGTAGCTGGGACTGATCCTAGATAGAAAGCTAAATTGGGAGCCAGCGTAAACGATGGCTATCAACTCATGCAGCAGACCTATAGGCAAGAACTGGGACTTAAGACTCAAGATTTTTGTATAGATATATCTGGTTGTGAGACCAATCCCTTTTTATAATACAGTAGTCGGGTGTGACGCTCTCGAAAATAAAGTAAACATTGAGAAAGTAGATAGCCTTTCTGTTAATTACCGGTGCTATGAAAACGACTTTTAATTTCGTCAACTCTGACCCCGTGAATGCCGTCATTACAGTAGAGATGGATAAAAATAAAACGCAGCCTCTCTTCCGCTGACTTGGCTGGTCAGAGTGGAGAGAAGTGATATCTAAAATAGGAGGGTTTTTCTAAGACTAAGTTCAACCTTGACCTTATAATGCAAGAAGGATCAGTTTACTAATATTAATTTATGTCCCCACTATCAGTTCCTCTTTCCACGGAAGGCGCAATCTTGTATTCTACAATATCATCCTTTCAGTTTTTATAAAATTTTCCAATAGTGCCGCTACATGAAAAAGAAAGTGTAGGCATTCGTTGAGGAGTTTCAGTGAGTTTACTCGTTCGGTAATTAGTGCTGTTATTTTTCAGAATTATTAGTGCTGTTATTTTCCAGAATTATCAATAAACTGGTTTTTAATTTTGAATATCAGTCATCGACTGATACTCCACACGATAGGTTGTGCATACAGTGTTTTTGGTGATTTGCTTTGTGCTTTATTTTTCAATGCATATCAGTGCGGTCATACAGCGAAAAGATGTAACAAACTCCTTGTATGTGATTCATGTGCGCTTCCTCCTCATCACCCCAGCCTCGCATTCGATTGTGTTGTATCAACTGCTCCGGTTCTCACCCCGCTTTAAACAGATCATGTTCACGCAAATGAAAGAAGTCATAAAAATTCAAACCGACAAAAAATGCTCTTTGCGCGAAGCAATAAAGTTACACCGGTCTCAAAATCCCCCTATTTTCAGTTCGAATTCTCCTTCTTTTGTACCAATCAAAAAATACCACATGAACCCATTACACCAAAACAGTTCCAATGAATCAGCTCTTCAAACTCAAAACAACAATCAAGCAAACCAATCACCTCGCACCTTTAACCAAACCAGTTTTCCCAACATTAATGAAAACAATTCAAAAACCAATATTGCAATATTAATATACAGCAACACAATAACCACGTCAGCACTTCGCAAGTAGGCATAAGCACTGTACATATGTACCTATACTACACATAAGGAAATTAAAAACGTAGAACCAGAAGAAAACAAAGAATGCGATATCAATACGAAACCAACAGTTATATCAGTCGATGACCCAACAGCAAGCGTAATGATCTCGTACCTCACAATCCTATCCTACCCTAAAACTCCTTGCCCTTGCAAGATGGCATGACAGAGTAAATGTTTCGTATCGTTCAGTGGAGTTCAAATGGTATGTTTAATAATAATGCAGACCTCAATATTTTGACAAACGAATTTTACCCAGATATCATCGCCTAACAAGTACTTTAGCTGTTACAACAACTGCTCTCATATTGTCACGCATAAACAAGGTATCGCAATATTTATCAAAAAATCCGTAAACCACAAAAAAATTTCTATAACGTCTGGTATTTCTTGTTTGGCGATCGAAGTTGATATCGGATACAAACTAACACTTATAAATTGTTATATTTCACCACATCAAAATTGCACAAGCAGGGAACTTACAGATATTCTCAACATCTTCAACACGCCGATCATCCTGCCTGGAGACTTTAATGCCTGGAGCCCCCTAGGGATTATCCGTCCGTCAAAAGCCCTTAATGATTATTCACCTACCTACTTCTCGGCCCACAAAACCTTTTCCCATCCAACATTGTCCTCTCCTATGCCTCTATTGCCCCCAAGCTTAACTCTCGGACGCTCGATGACCTCCACAATAGTGATAATTTTTCTCTCATTACCTCCCTTACTACCCCCACTCTAGTTCAACTCAAGCCCAGATCAAAATTTTTAACTGATAAAGCTGACTATCGAAAAATATAAACGCTAAAGCCGCCGGTGTAAAAACTTGCATTCGATCAGCGGCTTACTTATCAATTTAAATTTAATACAAAACTGGCTTACTGGCCCAATCTACTCACTGTCCTTAGGAATAACAAAAAGCAAGCATGGGCTAAATACAAGAGGAGTAGAAGCGATACCAACCTAATCAATTTAAAAAAAATCACACGCGGAGTTTCGAAAAGAGCTCAAAGTATAAAAAAAGAAAGTTTTGGAAAATATTACTGCTAGCATCAACCCTCTTTCAAGCCATAAAAAAATTGGACTGGCATAAAAATCTATATGCCTATTTGCCTCAGAGTACTCGCACTACTTCAACTTTCATACAAATTTTAATACCCTCAAGAACTTAACCACTTCGGAAATTTATGATAACGCATCGGTCTCTTCTACTGCTCTAGCAATGGAAACCTTCGTATCATTCAATGAATTGGAGTCCGCAATCTTTCATTTCATTTCATTTCATAAGTTCCCAGGCCTAGACAAAATAACCTACCCCATCCTCAAAAATCATCCCATAGAACTAAGAACTATAGGGTCTTGCAATAGGGACGCTACAAAAGTAGACCGATAGTGACAGCAAACAACTCCATAGTTTTTCCCGCTCTTTTGACATATCTCTGCAGTAAGATTTGCCATGTCATCATGGAAAGATATACGATCCAACAACGAGTCGAAATTATTAAAATTTTCTACCGAAATTCGGAGTCAATGGCCTCAACTTTAAGAGTGCTACGTCCAATTTATGGTTGTCGTCATTTCTGGCTTAATGGCTTCGTCAATAAGCAAAATATGCGTTATTGGACAGGCAACAATCCACACGTACTCCATGAGTCAACATTGCATCCCGAAAAAATTACAGGTGGGTGCGGTTTAAGGGCCGGCGGCGTACTCCTTCCGTGATGATCAAGACCGGCACGTTACTGTGAATGGGAATCGCTACCGCTCAATGATAACCAAATATTTTTGGCCCGAATTGGATGATATGGACTTGGACAATATGTGGTTCCAACAAGACGGCACCACAAGCCACACAGCGAATGTCACAATCGATTTATTGAAAGAAAACCAAGTTTGGTGAACGTGTTATCTCACGAAATGACCCAGTCAATTGGCCGCCTCGGTCGAGCGATTTGACGCCGTTAGACTATTTCCTGTGTGGCTACGTCAAATCTATGGTCTATGCCAACAAGCCAGCTTCGTACGAATATCGAATGTGAAATTGCAGCAGTATCGGCCGATTTATGCTTGAAAACCGTCGAAAATTGGGTTCAGCGTCTGGACTTCTGCAAGCGTGCCCGTGGTGTCCATGCAAAAGAAATCGAGTTCCATACATGATGGCATCGAATGTACTTTCACAAGAATAAAGAATTTAATTCTTATCCCAAACCGTTTTTCTTTTATTTAAAAAAATTTTGTGGTATTCCTATTGCAAAATCCTGTAGATTAACCAAGGAAATTTTTACTAGTGGTATTTACCCCCAAGGTAGGAAGATATCACCCACAATTCCTATCCCTTAACCCAACAAACCCACTACTCTTGTATCAAGCTATAGACCGATTTCGCTCCTCCCATGCATATCTCAAATCCTGGAAAAAATTATTTCAACCCGGATTATGTGGTTCGCCAAAGCAAACGATTTTTATCCCCAAACCCATATTATTATTTGAACACTTCGGTTCTACAGCTTTAACATCTCAAAACCACATCTCAGTATTGGGCATAGACTTCGAAAAGGCTTTCGATAGAGTGGGAGTGCACCTCGTCCTCACAATTGCCTTCAACGAGCTAAGCTTAATACTGTCATCCTTCCATGGCGTGGATCATGTTATCTATGCGAACAACGTTCTTATTTTTTCAAAAATAAAAGACCTGAACCAAATAAAGCATCTTAAGTAGAATTCCTAACTGGAGTCAAGAATTGGGTGCAAACATTGCCACTAATAAATGCTCCTCCTTTCACATCTGCAGGAAACATAATTGCTTCCTCCAGCACACAAGTTCCCCACTCAAACACATTAAAAATATTAGGACTTTCAATCTATGGGTATTGTGCGAAGACACATTTTAAACAAATACATGCGCCCTATCATGCTGCTGCCAGGAGGAGTATCCGTGCATTCCCTACATCACCAGTCAAAACAGTTCTGGCTGAAGCTGAACTACCAGAGGTTAGTCGCCGAGTTAAGCACCACCACCACTCCAAAAATAAATTGCTATTCCCGCAAGTTAAATCAACCGTACAGCAACCAAAAACGAGGGGATCCCTATCCACGATATCACGCTGCCTCTTACTTATACAAGAACTCAACATCGTGTCAACTCCATCATTGACGGAAGTTCCAAAATATCCTCCGATTCTAATTCCCAAATCCTCGAATTTATTATGAGGCGCTAAAACCATTCATCGGGATCTCGAAAGTTATCTACATGGATAGTTCAAAAACTGGCACCAATACTTCCTTTGCCGTAACAAACAAATCTTACCTGCATGCTGGTCAGTATTCACAGCCGAATCAGCTGCTTTGCCTGAAGCGGTACTGTACGCTTCCCGCAATAAGCAGAAGTACATTATATGCACAGACAGCAGCTCTACTTTAGAAGCTATATTAACCCTAGAACACACACCCGGGTACAAATGTATCCACTTTCAACTTTGAAGTGTTGTAACTTTTGAACCGCTATCTAGGAAGATTATTTAGTTTTGAGTTCAAATTCAAAATTTGAACCAGATCGGACCATTGGTTCAGGAGCTACAGCCTTCCAAACACATTATATACGTAAACACACACCCGGGATACGTTTGTACCCCAATAGTAAAAATCCTCATAATAATAAAAAAAACATTTTTTATATAATTTTTTTATTTGAAAAATTAAAAATATTCATTTCACACATTATATTATTGACTTTTATTATAAAAATTATAAAAATGCATCTTATATCTAAGGAAAATCATGGCAAATAGAGCAATTTGTTGATGTGACCGAATGTTCAAGACACATTGGCTTCTTACATTTGGCGCACAGCTTTCTGGTTTTTCTACGGCGTTTTTCCTCTTGTGCGTAACATAAATAGCAAGATCCGGACACAGGTTTTGGCGTGCGCGCTGCGGCAGATATTGATGCTGCTGTTGACACCATTGATTCCACCGGTCGGTTGAAATATGCTTCAATAGCAATTTTAGTCGAAAAATTTCGCGTCACTTGACGATTTATGGCTCAGGCTTCAATAATGGACATACACAATGCTTCAGCCAAGCTGCGCAGGATCTGCTTACGCTTGTTGTTTGTTCTCCAAGGCAACATAGGGTTATTCAAATCGTAGACAATGTAGGGTGAAAGAGCTGTAATGTCCAACATGTTGAAGAACATGGCTAGTGGCCATCGTTTTGTTTGTCTTTGTGTTGGATATTCCGCAAACATTTGGTCCATTCGATCAACACCACCTTTGGTACGATTATAATATTCAATTATTTCAGGTTTCCCACTGTCAGCTATTTCAGCATCATTATGCATGGTCGAAAGCAAAATTACTGCTTTATTTTTTTTGGGAACATAAGAGCACATTGTCACATTATGTTTGAAGCCAAATGTCGTTGAACCAATTGTCCTGTTTTTGTTCTGCTTCATTTCTTGAGGAATATATGATTTGTTTTTGCGCAAAGTTCCAACGATCGTGAGTTTCCAGATGAGAAGCAGTTCTGCAACTGGCAAAGTCGTAAACAAATTGTCCATTGTAATGTCTCGGCCACTTCCTTGGTATTTGGCAGACAAATCCTTCACCACTAGTTCGCCTTGATTCGTTTCCCTACCAGTTTCTGCTTGGCCAGTATATATTTGTCCATGCAGTGGATATGCATTTGTGGCATCGCAAATCCACCAAACCTTGACACCATATTTAGCAGGTTTTGACGGTATGTACTGCGTAAACCGTGTGCGTCCACGGTAAGGAAATAATTGTTCATCAATCGTCAAGAATGAGCTGGGCTTGTAATGTGCAGCAAGATTATTGCTCATCATCGTCCACAACTCACTGATCGGTGCTGCTTTATCAGTTAGTAAGCGTGTTGGACGAGTGTTTTTATTGTCAAATCTTAGGAACCGCAATATCGTACAGAAACGGTTGACTCCCATTGTGGCGCGATATAAAGGATAGTTTTTGACGCTCCATAAATCTCGAACATGTTCTCCATTGCTATGGTTCGCACCAGTCATAATAAGTATGCCAAAAAATGCATACAGCTCTGTTATTGACACAGGCGTCCATGACTTAGGAGTTGTGTTTGGATGCGCATTGTTGTAAGCATTATAAGTTTCTTTTGCTAACTTATTTGTGTGGCGCATAATTATATCAGCCATTTCAACGTTCATGAAACATTTGAATGTTTGCTCTATTGACAACATTTCAGTGCATCTAGCTGGTCCAGAACGTTCTCTTATAATATTTTGTCTGAGTACCTGACGACTTACATTTGGTTCTTTCATCCACTCAGTACCATCACGTGCAACAAATTTTTCGGCACTAGCAGGTAACTCATTATTTTCTTCTACTTCTTCTTCTTCATCGTCTTCTTCATCATCCTCATAGTCCGCATAATCAGGTAATACTTCTGCGGCACTTTGCGAAACTTCAGCATCGTCATCAGCAATTTCAATGTCATTGCTTTGAATTTCTTCTTCATCTTCTGAGTCAAAGTCATAGGGAGCGTCATCGTCACAAATTTCATCAAATAAAGATTGTATATATGATTCTCGCTGTTCCTCAGTTAGCCTGCATAATAAAAAAAATTAGTATATGTTTACATTGTTGCTTATTTTACATTTTTTACCTTCTATATGCTGCACTTGATAAATATTCGTTTCTTCTTGAAGTCATTTCGTATCCAGTTATTTATAGTTTCAGTTATATTTATTTTCACTTATATTTTCACTTCTTACACTTTTGAGCACCAAAACAATAATGAAAATATCAACAGGCAGCATTTATAACAACACCTCGTGTGAAAACAACCCTTGCAGCTGCATATAAAATACAAAAACCAGTTATACCAGTGTATTTGCTACCTACGTACCCATACCTTGCGCGACCTTTTTGCACATATCTTTTGAACCAGGTAGAATATTTCAATGAAATAAAAACCAAAATGTGTTTTCGTTGTTACTCTACAAGTATATTATTATAAATTATATTATTTTGTTTTGCATTTATCAAGACAACAACAAAAACAAAAATCCACTGTTGCATGTCCTGACTTTATTTGCCCATATCGCTGGAACCAGTAGGAATATTCGAATGAAACAAAAGACAAAATACTTGTTATATATTAAAATATACATTTAAAAAAAAAATCATAGAAATCGGTTGAATAAGCATTAAAAAAACCGCAAAATAAGGTCCCGGGTACAAACGTATCCCGGGTGTGTGTTTACGTGGTATTTTCTGGGTGTGTGTTCTAGGGTTAAACAATCAAAACGATACGCCCATGCTAGTGCAAATTCCCAAAGTGCTTATTCATCACAGTAACTTCATCAAAATCATGTTAGTCTCTGGATATGCCGACATATGTACATATATGGTAACGAAATGGCAGACAAAAGACCAAAAGAGGGAATCTCAGAGCCATTGCACTAGTTTGAGTACTATACTGACAACGATATTCGAAAACTCTGCAAAAACTATCTAAGCAAATCAAGCACCAGAGAATGGGAAAATTATCAGCACAACTATAAAAGATATACCTTACCGGTGCGCGACCTCTATATCTTCCTACGCAACTTCCAGTAACATCAAGAATTTTATACGTCTTAGGATTGGACACACCATAGCGACACACAATCACCTACTCAATGGCACAAGTGCGCAACCATTCCCCTTTTGCGGGTTCAGCGACCTTACGATGACTGCCGAGAGCTCCGCAATCTGATCACCTAAAAATCGCTAATATTACTAACATAGAATTAACTTCTAAATTTGTATCACTCTGTAAAATAAATATCTAGCCTATTATATTGCAGCAGAAATAATAGAAGGCAAAATATTATAATAAGTGATAACTATACATAAGAACTTACTCAGTCAAGAAAATAAAAAACAATAAAAAAACCATTTCATTGTAAAACATTTATATAATCGTAGAAACTGAAGGCCCTGGCAGCCTCTGCTTTACTTTATAAGTGTAGTAATTACAACTAATTGCTTCTCTTTTTCTAAATAAATAAAATTTTGAATATTGTATTTATGCTAGTGTTTGAAATGAGAACAAAATATGTGTTCGGGATAAAAAGTGGTGGATTTTATTATAACCACTCAGTTTTCGCGTGTCAACTGCTCATTAGTTCCCTGGTTCGGTTTTGTTGCCAGCTTATCCCACAAATTTAAGGGACGCTCTCAACAGGGCAATGGGAGATTATTTTATCATATTATCTTAGATTCAGGTAAAAACACGAAGCATAATAGACAATTTACTGTAAGCATTTAATTCGTAAACTTTGTCTATTTACAGAGGTATCGGTTACTAAAATTGTTATTTTATAACAGAGATTTCAAATAAGGAGGAATGAAGAGTAGATTTTAACACTAAGGTGGCGCTTTCTCACGCAACCCTACTTTCAGGATACCAGTTCTTTAGGTTAACAGACCACTGCAGCGTATTCCAGGCTGAGGAATCAGCTATTCTGGAAGCTGTAGAGAAGCTTGGTACCGAAGTTGTAGAAAGAGACATCTTTATTTTTAGTGATAACCAGGTTGCAATCAAAGCTTTGAGTTCTTTCATGTTAAACTCAAACATCGCGTTTGGCTACGGGCTATCTCTACAGGACATGGCCAAGCAGTACTGACTACTGTGCAAGTGTTCTGCACTGTGTAGATGTAGGCTGAAGTATCTGGGAGCACCGTTTCTGGATGACTTCAGAGAGATTACAAACACCAAGCAAAATTTCTGATGGGGTCATCAGCGAAGCTAAATGGTTCAGCATAGGGTAATTTTTCTTTGGATGGTGCCAGTTTTTGTGGTAACACAGTGGCCCTTCTATCAATGGCCTAAGTGTGCCGCTGCAGGCGGCAGCCACTTATTCCTACCTATATAAATTATAATTTATAATTGCTATAAATTGCTATAAATTATAATTATTACAGCTATCGCTAAATTTTTTTTTAAATCGTCCCAGAGTCAAAAAGAGCATGCAAAAATATGCAAATACATATGTACATAAAATCAAAACTGTTCTCCGATGCTTAGAAGCCTTTGATATCTTTCAATGAAAATCTCACAATAATCATTATTTTCTGCCCTTGATCAATACCAAGGCGAATTTATAGAAGGTGATGGCATAAGAGCAGCTGATTTGATTTTTTTTATTCACCTACATGTATTTTGCTTTTGCTTTTGCGTATGGGCTTTCAAAAGCCATAAAAGCAAAAACAAAATGTATTTAAATTTTGACAACTCTTACGCAGAAACAAAAACAAAATACATAGGAATTTTGTAGTTTTATTTATTTGATCAATACGTTACTTTGGTTTGACATTTCCCCAGACGTAAATGTATCACAATGCGTTGCCCCATCTGATATTTTTAGAAGGTTAATTTCCAATCGTATATAGGGCATTATTTACAAAATGGAGGGTGTAATGCAATTCGAAAACTTATTAGTGAAAAGCTTTGTTTTAAAAATTAATTCAAAAGTTTAAGGAGGATTTGCTGGCTTTTCGGAGTTTTTTTGTATATTTAAAGATTAGTTTCGAAATTTAGTTAGCTGCAATTAAGCCATATTTTTCAATGGAATGTGTTTTAGAACATCAACACATCACACAATTTGCAACAAAAAAATTAACAGATTCTTTGAGATAATAAGTATAGAAACAGAAGTGCCATCCATTCAATCTGTTATGCTGCTGTTAAAAAAAATGTATTGCCTGACATTTCCAATTTTGTTGTATATAAAGGGTGGTTAAATTTTAAGGGCAGATGTTGAATGTGAGCCACACCTAAATGTCAAGTTTTTTTTTTTGCATTTCATTTGACATTTCTCAATTTCAGACTAACTCAATTTGAACATGGAAAGATACACAATCGAGCAACGTGTTAAAGTTATTCAGGCTTATTATGAAAATGGGCGTTCAAATCAAAATGCATATCGAAGAAAATCATCTCCAGTGATGAGGCACATTTTCACCTCAGTGGATTCGTCAATAAGCAGAATTGCCGCATTTGGGCGAATGATAATCCAAGAGTGATTGTCGAAAAACCAATGCACCTACAAAGAGTGACTGTTTGGTGCGGTTTATGGGCTGGCGGCATCATCGGGCCCTATTTTTTCCTAAATGAGGCCGGTCAGGCAGTTACTGTGAATGGTGTTCGCTGTCGTGAGGTGATAACGAACTTTTTATGGGCCGCAACAATTCAAGAGCTAAAGGATGAGATAATTCGGCACATTAACGGCATAGAACCTCAATTATGCCTCAGCGTCATCGAAAATTTGGACCATCGGATGGAGGTGTGGCGCCGAGGTCGCGGCGGACATTTGACCGATGTTTTGTTCCATACATAATTGAACCACACCATATTATCATAATGAAAAGAAATTAGAATAATTTGCAAAATAATTTGTGTTTTATTCAAAATCAACATCGGCCCTTAAAATTTTACCACCCTTTATCTTATTACCTGATTTGAAAGAGTTTTCGTTATAAAACTGGTTTAGAATTCTCCCTCTAAATTAAGGTGTGTGTTTAATTTTAATTTTTGCATGTAATTAAGATCCGTTAATAGATCCCAATTAATTTTCGCAAACGTTTTATTACCTGTTATAAAAAACATAAAAACTCAGTCAGTCCCCCTTCCGAACGTAAATTAGTGACGTAAAATTTAAACTATTTCCAGCAGATGCTCAGCATTCAAAACACCGATTATCTTATCTTTTAAAAACATTATGGTCATGCCAGCAGCGGCTTTTCCCGAATATGCGAAGTAACTGCGAATTAAAAAAACCTTTGCATAGATGCTTTGCATTTAAGCATTGCTTAAACAGGCAGCTACTATTATATTATTTCCTTTTATTTTTTAATTTCAAGCAGAAGCAACAAAACGAAAAAAAGATTTTTTCAACTACGGATGGTAGCACGAAATGTCATAATCTGCATAATTATCAAGTAATTAATATGGCGTCCAAAAATGAAAATGGAATTGCTTTCTTTATTGTATCATGCTATGGCCCAACTATAGATTTCTGCGTGAAGCGTCAACGAACTGTCAAACTTTCTCATGCCCAATTTGTATGAAGCATCCCACAATAACAAGCATGCAATATCAACCAACTCATAGTATCTGAACGTGGTCTAGTTCACTGCAATCCAAAATTGTCATTACAGATAATTTGCAATGCACCATAATATGGAATCGATGCTGTGCGAAAACGCCCATTGTAGTAGCTTTACTTGCTGGGCCGAACAAATTTCACAATTATCTGTATGGACTCTAATTTACTGCTCACTGATCATTGACCTCTATTGGGTATTTTCAATACAACCAAGCACATACCTAACGTGATACCGTTGCAAATGCATCGTACTTTCCTTAATGCTTACAATTTTGAAACTTCTTACAGCTCGGCAATAAGCTGGGAAACGTCGACTTTTGATCAGTTAATGAAGATTGCTGATAATAGAAATGGTTAACAAACGCATAGTTTTCGACAAGCAGATCACTGTCCAAACTGCCAAAAATAGTGATCTTGCAAAAGTTCTCAGCTGGGCGTTAAGGGGGTGGCCACCCAACATGGGTAGATTAGATACTCTGTATCCCTTTAATGTTGGCCGACAGGAAACCTCATCAAAGGTTACTTACTTTGGGGAAATAGAACAATCATACCGTCAAAAAGTCTAAAGTCATATCAACAAAGGCTGATTTTTATTATTTTATTAAAAAAAAAATAAAATACAAGTTTATTTTTTACGCCAATAAAAAAATAATTTCGTTTTAGTACAAGGTTTTCGCTGTAACCTCAAATGTTTGATTTTGTTTTGAATTTTAAAGAACCGTGTTATTGTACTATCCTGAATTTATGTATAATTTATAGTGTCGATAGAAATATGCATGAAAAATTACAAAATATGCGCATGAAATAATCCCTTAAAAACAAGAAGTATGCATGAAAATATGCTTAATATTAAGAAAACCAGAGTTTAATATATGGTTGCATCTCTGATGCTCAGCTATATATTGTTTTTATTTATTAATTATTTTAACATAAAAATCAGTCTTACTTATTCAAATTAATTTTTAATTTTAATTACTTGAACAATATTTAACAGTTTCATATATGTACTTAGAAATTATTAATTTTAAAACAAAACAGAAAAATATTGAATCAATAGAAATTATTTCTGTAAATTTTGTAATGTGAAATTTCGAAGCCTGTCGGTAAAATTGTTTTGTACGCAGAAAATAACCGTTCAACATCGCAGGATGTTACTGGAGAAAATTTATACAGTACCAATTCAGCAGTACTTAATTGTTTAACGAATGAATTGGCGCTTGCTTTTCTTTTATACAATACATTGTGTATGTCCAAAAGTGTATTGTAGTTCTTGTTCCTACGCAAAATCTTTACAAATTTTAAAATATATTGAGTAGCAACAGAGTCTTTCAATTCCAATCCTTGAGTTTCTAGTTTTTTTATGCTTCCACTCAACATAATGAAGTGACACTTGATAAAAGCCAAATCAGCTTTAATTTGTTCTTTTTGGAACAGGGCCTTCGATGTAATAATATCTGCAGCATCGTCGTCTTTGAAATTTTCCAAAATACTTTTCACGCTATCAAAATGGTCACAAGAGTATATAGCTGCTTGCAGCCACGTTCCCCATCTGGTGATACAAGGACTTGGTGTCAGTGGAATGTTCGGAAACTCACTATGAAATTTGTGACGACGTGAAGGAGCCTTAAAGAGTTGAATATCATCTTATCAAATATTCAACACTTGTTAATAAAAATTATCTTTATGAATACGGATTTAGTGCTTGATATTAAATTATTTACATCTGAAAAGTTATTGCGCACGAATTCCGCAATTCGATGCAGTCCGTGGGCATAGCATGTTAGGTGTAACATTTTTGGAAAAAGAATTTTTAAAGTGTCCATTGCTGAAATCATATACGCAGCTGCATCAGACAGCTAATAAAACCTTATTGTATTGAATGCCTGCAATAAAAAAAAATTTATACACACAATTTTACAATATTTTGAACGGCCACAATAAATTTAAAGAATCAATGATGAATCCGGATATGTTCGTGGCGTTAGCGGCATCCACAGTTCCATCATGAAACAAGTACGATTTTTTGTTATCCGAATCAGCTGCTTTCATAATCCAAAATATGAAATTCACGACCAGCCGGTTTTCGACGTCAGTGGTTTCATCTGTTGCAATCCATATGTATTGGTCTTTAGCAAGTTCAACCATTTTCTCTGTGCACTCCTTAAATAAATATGGCACCACATTTTGCCGAATTGTCGATTGTGACGGTTGTTGTTTATTGGTGTATTTTTATATGTGGTTTAATTTATTTATAGGTATATTTGCTTCTAAAAAGCATTTACAAATATCTGTAGCGTATTCGTTTCTAGAAGTTTTGCTATACGATGTAACTAGAGCTTGTGTTCTAGTATCCAGCATTTTGGCACGGTTTTCAGCTGCACGTTGGTGCTTTGCTGTTTTTATATGCTGTTTTATACTAAAAATTCGTTTAGAAATCACTGCACAATTACAAATAATACAAAATGCCAAAGAGTTGAAGTGAAATAATAGAAAACATTTTTTTTTTTTGCAAATTTCCGTAAAAATGTAACAATTTGCAGATAATTTAAACAAATATGCAAATTATTAATTTAACCCCTTCGTCCCGAATTTAAATACCCTGAAAGTCTAAAATTACTCTAAAAACGGTATAAAATTGCACCAGACGGTAACTCTATATATTTTTGAAAGTATGGCAGGCGTAAGTTTTACAGTTTGTCTCTTATCCACCTGTTTTCGGAGCTGAATGTGTAATTGCAAGTGATTTTTAGTAAAAAAAAAAGGGCGAATCAGAAGTGAAATTGTAAACATTTCTTTTATTTCCGAACACGAAACTTAGAGGAACGTAGGTAAATATGAAAACGGTTTTATTTGAATCAAGTGTATATTTTATATGCACTTTTATATCGTGGTACATATATGCAGCAGCAGTATTTTTGACTGGTACTTATATGTACCAACAGGTGCGTACAAGTTTATGTTTATTCCAGGACTAAAATGTCGAAAAGATCTTTGAGCCAAAAGAAGCTAGAGAGAGTGGTTGAAAGTATGGCGGATTTTTCTGCGGGTTCATCTGACGAATACGAGCCTAGTGAAGATGAAACAGGTTCATCATTTGAAGATAGTGAAGAAGAAACTGCATCAGAAAATGAGAATGAGTTTGAATATATTCAAGGTGATTTTCAGCCCAAAACCCATTGCATGTTTCTGAAGATTCATCTTCTTGATTGGATTGAGCCGAGCGATTCATTCCGTCCTGCAAATACTATTCCACTAGAAAGTTCCAGTGAAATATTAAATGATGTATCAAAACAATCCACTGCAATGGAAATTTTCCATAAACTTTTTAACTTATGTTTACATATAGTCGCTTGTACTAATCAACGACTTGAGTTATTGAACAAGTGTAAAGGGCAACAACAAAAAATGATAAAACTAACTGATAAGGGTGAAATTCAAAAAATTTTAGGATGTATGCTCATCTCGTCATATAATAAGCTTCCTGGACTAAAGCATTATTGGAGTCAAAAAGAATCCATGGGAAATCGAACAATAGAAAACTGTATTTCTCGTGATAGATATCTGGTCCTTACTTCCAAGCTTTACTTTTCCCAGCCAAATAAACCACCGGATGCCACAAAATCATATTATGTCGATGACTTGATTTCCTGTTTGAAACACAGCTTTAGTAAATGTCGTTAAGATAGTCCATATCAGAGCATTGATGAGAGTATGACTAAGTTCAAGGGACGTTCTTCTCTGAAGCAATATATGCCCATGAAACCAATCAAACCAGGCATCAAACTATGGCTTCGTTGTGATGCCGATTCTGGATATACATATGATCTCAATGTGTACGTTGGTAAAGGTACAGAAGTAAGTAACGATGCACTAAATCTTGGAGAAAAAGTTGTTAAGACACTTGCCGGAACAATTAAAGTTCCTGACGTTGTTCTATGCTTTGATCGCTTTTTCACCAGTGCAAATTTACTGGAAACTGTCAATTTTGCGGCGGTTGGCACCTGCATGACTAATCGCAAAAATGTGCCATCAATGACAGGAAAACTCAAACGAGTAGAATCGAAGTTCATATGCACCGACACGGGACTTATGTGCACGGAGTGGCAAGATACGAAGGAAGTCTTAGTAATGAGTAATTGTCATAAGCCTAATGTAACTAAAATTTCAAAAAAGGATAAAAAAGGGAAATCGACTGCCCGGAAGCAATTGCATTCTATCGGCAAAAAATGGGAGGAGTTGATCGCGCAGATCAATTCATAAGTCTCTACCATCACGACAGAAAGTCCTCGAAGTGGGGGAAAAAAGTGTTTTATACTTGCCTTAGTACGTGTACAACAAACGCATGGATTATTTACAGCGACTTGAGGCGTAAGAATGAGAAATTTCCTTATATAACATATGCGGTGAATCTTGCCGAGGAATTGATTGCGGAAGGAAAAAATACTACTGAGTTACCATTACCAAAAAGAGGTCCAATTTCGAAGAAAAGAAAACATTATGGATCAGCATTACATCTCCCTATAGAAGGTGCCACTAGAAGACGGTGTACTCGTTGTTCGATAATGAAAATTCAAAAAAGAACCAAAACGATCTGCGATGAATGTAATGCACCGTTATGTAAAGATTGTTTCAAGCTGTATCATACAAAATAAAATAATACTTTTCCAAAATATATGAGTAACACTAAAAAATATATAAAAATTTGTTAGCTTCTTCCTACCTGTTGGTACATATTTGTACCAGATAAAAACGCTATTGGTACACATATGTACCAACACTCCCCCTTCCCCCATGGGTTCCCTAAACAATTTTTTTAAATTATTTCAAAAGAAATGGTATATGTTGATGCAAAATAGTTATTCCAACCTAGTATTTTTATTACATACACGAAATTGGTATTCAGGGACGAAAGGGTTAAAGCTTATGTGTTTTTCTTTTTCTGTTTCACATATATATATATATATATATATATATATATATTTATTCGATTTCATTTAATCAATTAGAGTATAAGTCAGTTAGAATGCTAAAATTAAAAAACTTAAAATCAAAAGAAAAACGAAAAAGGTGATACAATAATAAAGTACTTTTACAAAGTATGTAGGCATGTAAATATGTAACTGTTTTAAAGTAGACTAGTTACAATTTAAAAAACTAAAACTAAAACTAAACTAGTTTGGACTTAAAACTCTCACGATAATTTGAAAAAAAAAATATAAAAATTATAAAAAAATTTTAAAATTAGCCTTGATATAAAGTAAGTGGAACTGAATCTGAGATCCGAGCAGGACAAATCAAAGGTATTAGTTCAAGCAAGAAGAGAGATTTGATATAGGCGACGCCAGTAAAAGGCACCTACTTTAAAAAGTGGGGTTCATTAACTTCAAAACTGGCTTAAAAAGTAGATTCTTGCCACTCTCCTTTTGTACATACATACATGTGATCAGGCATCGCTGTGGCACGCATTAAGCTCCGCCATAAAGAAAACCCTCTAGCTGATCTCCTCAAATTTCTCACGCCAGCCTGCGCCTGCGTTTTTCTTCAAACGGATTTTAAAATATATTTTGAATTTTAATCCAAAACTTTTACGTTTTGAGTTCTTTATCTTGCAAAAATTTTAATTTGTATACATTTTTAAAAAAACTAACCATAATTTAAATAACAAACAATTTTTTATATAAATTGTACATAATGTTTTACATGAAAAAATTTATTTTTAATAAAAATTTCTATTATATATGCAATTGAAACAAAATGTTGAAATGTGTAGAAGTTTCAAAATAAAGTAAATATTAGCATATTTTGAAAAGTTGCAAAATTTATAAGAAAAGGTCAATCGATTTTATCGTTTGGTAATCATTCCTTTGATATATATTAATAATAAAAAAAAACTGTTTAAAGTCGTTTAAAAAATCATTTATTTTAAAAACTTTTCAAAATTCAACAAAAAGTTGATAAATTTTAACGTTTTTACAATAAGAAGAGTCATCAAATTACCTTACTTTTGATGTATATTAACAATTAAAACCTTTTTAAAGTCGTTTAAGAAAATCACTTCTCTCACAAGCTTTGCAAAATTTGACAATTTTTTCCCTACTTACAGTTTGATATTTTGCAAAGTTGCTGCCGCTCTTAATTGTTTTTTTTCAATTAACAATCTGCAAATAAAAAAAATTGAAATTGTATATAAAATATTACTAATAATTTTAAAAACAATTAGATTCATTAATAATAGATAGCTACAATACAGTGTTGAATATACGCTGTCAATATTTAAACCTCCTAATTATATTTAGTCTAACATAGCATTCCACAGCATAAATTTGCCAAATATGTTCACAACAGATTCTCGGCATAGTAACAAAAGCCATTTTTGGCGAATTTATACTCTGATTTAATTAACTGATAGATTTTCGCGGTGGCCAGCAGCCGTTCCATACATACTTACTTAATCAGCGCTCCCTTGTGGTGAGCGCCTTGATGTTGTAACACAAATTGAGGGACCTACAGTTTTACGCCGACTCCGAACGGTGTTTTTTGTGAGAAGTTTTTCATGGTAGAAATATACTCGGAGGTTTAGCATTGCCTGCCGAAGGGTGACCGCTATTAGAAAAAACTTTTCTATAATTTTTGATGTTACCTGCCCCGGCCAGAATTTGAACCCAGAACCCACCGAATGAAGCGCACACACGCAACACACTCGGCCACGGCGGCCGCACCACTTCGGGATTTTTCTGACATAAAAGTTATCAAAGCATTCTGGACGTTCTGGGTTACCAGATTCGGCTGTCCAAAAACTATCACGACATACCGCGGTTCGCAATTCGAATCGACTCTCTTCAAAGAACTCGCAAATATGGTCGGTGGTAAACACATAGACACGACTGCGTATCACTCCAGTCTAATGGGATGGTAGAGCGATGGCACCATTCATTCAAGTCGGCACTAATGTGCGATCCTGCGACACCGTGACCAGATTTGCTGCCGATTATCTTACTCGGACTGCGAACGTGTTTCAATGAAGAACTACGAGCATCCACAGCAGGAATGCTACGCGGTGGCCCAATAAGGCTACCAACCGAGTTAGTCGATGATTTGGATAAACCGAATAGTCCATACGAATTTCTTGAGAAACACCGAGAATATATGAGAATTATTCGATCAGTTACTGCTGTCAACGAATCACCTAACTTTTGATGTATATTAACAATTAAAACATTTTTAAAGTCCTTTAAAAAATCACAAATTTCACAAACTTTGCAAATTTGACGATTTTTTCCCTACTTACAGATATTTCACAAAGTTGCTACAGGTCTTAATGGTTTTTTTTGTTATCAGATTAACAATCTGCAAATAAAAACATCACAATTCTAATAAAATATTGTTTGTTTTAAAGAATTTATATGACTGTTCCCATTTTCTTGTAAGGAATCACCCTACACTGGACCTTACGAGGTTATCGATCGTCTAACCGATAGAGTATTTAACCTTAAAATTGAAAATGAGGAGGTAGCGGTATCTACTGATAGATTGAACTAGCTTTCATTGTAAGAGAAGACATCTGCATCAAATGGTTGCAGAGTTATGAGGAATTTTGATGTTTTATTATATAGGGCGTGACACCGTTCATTTTTCCAAAATAATACACAGTATGATCGGTAAGACATATGTATGAATATACCCAATATCAATACCATTATATATATCGGATACCACATACAAGCACTATATAAATTTCATGAAGATCAATTGAGCACTTTGGACGCCTATAAAGGAGTTAGTACATTCAGGCTTGCTTGTTTGATTGCGTACAACAAGTAATGTTCATTTGAAGTACAAACTAACGCTGGGTAAGTTCGGTTGCTCCTAAACTTAGAATCTTACTTACTTGTTTTCAATATAATAGTTAATTATTTATTCCTTTTAATTTTACTGGTGTTCTAAGTACTACATCGCCTCGCCGGTCTGCACCTCGGAAAAACAAAAAAAAATGACACCCCACCACACAAAAAAAGCGTTTAAACAATTAAGTTAATAATGATTATAATAAATTTACAAACATGCATATATGCTTTTTATACCTATACACATAGTTATGGTGCAGAAAAACATAAATATTTAAACATATCATTCGAGCGGGTTACGTTAGCAACTCCAACAAACTCACTTCCTATATATTTTCAAATTGTTACTTATCATATTTCACTTCAACTTCACTTAATATAAAATAAACTATTGGTAATAATGTAAATACCATAGCAAAATGTACGCAACACAACAAAGTAGTAATTATTAAGAAACTAAAAATGATTGACTCATATATGAAATTACAAATAGTAAGAAAACAAATATGTAACAATGAAGTTATAAATAGTTGAATATGAAAAATTATATTCGGAAATAAAGTTTATTTCAAAGAATAAGCATGTAAAGCTTAATTTCATTCTTGTCGCAGTCGTCGGTACCTATTCTGAAGAATTGGTGGAAGAATCTACTAAGTATCCATTAAAGGATAAACTGCAATTTGTGAAATGTAATAATCACCAAAGTGAAAAAAAAAAATATATATATTTGTGTTTGTTCACATTCAAATGCCAAAAGAAAAACTTAATAAAGTTAAACAAAAACCCTACGAAAAACATAGTGATAATACCTTCAGTTTTTCATCGCCAACAACGACTTTGGAAGAAATACAAGAACAACAAGAGGCTAACCTTGAAGATTCCGCAGACACCAGTCATTTTTATACACCACTAGAAGTCACTTTAGAGAAAACTAAGGGTGCTTTCCATCTCGATTCAACCGGTCCACTCGGGACAATATTTTATTTTTCAATGAAACTCAAATATGTTTCTCAGTGGTCAAAATAATGAGACACGTATTTTTTTTGAGCCCTAAATAAATTTTTTCTGAGAATTATCGGCAATTTTGTTTTTCGGGTGAAAATCAATTTTTTCCGTTATTCGCGGACACATTTTTTTTAAATTCTTTATAACTTCGTCAAAAATTTACCGATTTCGACAATTTTTAATTTCAAATATTTGTAATAGCTTGCACTACCAAATACAGGTATGAAAAATAACGTAGAAAAAAATTATTTTAGTTACTAGACGTTTAGTCAAATTAAAATTTCAAGTGTCTTTTTGATGTAAAAAAATATTAAAAATACCAGTATTTGGTAGTGCAAGTGAATCCAAATATTTCAAGATAAAAATTGTCGAAATCGGTCAATTTTTGACGAAGTTATAAATAATTTTAAAAAACAATAACGGAAAAAATTGATTTTCACCCGAAAAACCAAATTGCTGATAATTCCCAGAAAAAAATTTTTTAGGGGGTAAAAAGAAAATACGTGGCTTATTATTTTGACCATTGAGGAACATATTTGGGTTTCATTGAAAAATAAAATATTGTCCCGAGTGGACCGAAAAGTTTACCCATAGTATTGTTAACTATTAATAATGAAACATTTAAATGTTTAATTGACTCAGGTTCATCAACATCATTGATGGATGACACAAAAAAAAAATTGGACGCAAACAAATTAATGACATGTTGAAATAGGGAATAATTAGGGAGCGTTGTTCGCCGTATAATAGTCCTCTTTGATTCAAAAAAAAAAAAAGACGAAGTTCAAGTACAACTTCTCCAAACTGATTTTATAATAAAATTAAAAATTTTACAAGAGGATTTGGAACTTATTCAGGAAAATATTTTAGCTTCTAGGACAGGAATTCTTCATAGTAATATCTTAACAAATGAGGAAATTGAGTATTGGAATGTAGATTGAAATAGATTACAAAATATTAAGCTTGGGACATTAATTGAAGAAAATGAATGTATCATATTCGTAATAAGAATACCAAAATATTTAATATATCTACCAATTTCATATATAATATCTATAACAGATAATAAACAAAAAGAATTAATGTTTGACCAAATATCAATTGTTATATATAATAATTAATCTATGAAGAAAATAAAGATCTGAATAAATTACGACCTTTAAAAAGTTGTTTAACAAAAAATAATTGCTTACATCTATATAACAATATATCTGAAGAAATTGAAGTAAAAGAAGGAACATTATTATTCAATAATTGTAAAAATATCACTTTAAATAATACATGAAATTTTTTGGTAACATTCAATGGATGTTCGATTACAATAAATAATAAAAAATGGGATAATACTGAAAAAGTATTTACACAAAGTATCACAGATATAATTTTCTTTAATAACACTAAAAATCAAAATGAAAAATTAATATTTAATGAGATTTTACTTAAGAGAATAGAAAATTATAATAATCATTATTATTATTATGGCATTCATTTTTATCAAAAGAAATAATAAAGTTAAAATCACTAATGTTATGACTCAGGAGAGTCCTAAATCAAAGGGGGGAGAAGTTATGTTAGCAACTCCACCAATCTCACTTCCTATATATTTTCAATACAGTGCAAAAACAATATTTGCAAACAATGTTGTAACATATTCAGTGGTTTTATTGGTATTTACTTTGTTACCCACTAACCCATTGAAATTACTCAAATTTCGATTCAAGCAATAATTTCCACTTATTCGTGAAATACTTTGTTGCGTTGTGAATAAATTGTTACTTATCATATTTCACTTCAACTTCACTTAATATAAAATAAGCTATTGGTAATAATGTAAACAATATAACAAAATGTAAGCAACACAACAAAGTAATTATTATTAAGAAACTAAAAATGATTGACCCATATAAGAAATTACAAATAAGAAAGCAAATATGTAACAATGAAGTTATAAATAATTGAATATGAAAAATTTAGATTCAGAAATAAAGTTTATTTCAAAGAATAAGCATTTAAAGCTTAATTCTATTAATAGCGCGCCGAATAAAAACAGTTCAAAACTGATTAAAATCCATAATAAAACAAATCGGGCGCAGACAATTTATAAAAATCTAAGTGATATCGGGTCTTGCAATAGAAACGCTACAAAAGTTTTTTTAAATAACACAAAAACGGTTTGGGATATGAATTAAATTCTTTATTCCTGTGAAAGTACATTCGATGCCATTATGTATGGAACTCGATTTCTTTTGCATCGGCACCACGGACACGCTTGCAGAAGTCCAGACGCTGAACCCAATTTTCGACGGTTTTCAAGCATAAATCGGCCGATACGGCTGCAATTTCGCGTTCGATATTCGTACGAAGTTCATCAATCGTCGCTGGCTTGTTGGCATAGATCAACCAAACCAAACTTGGTTTTCAATAAATCGATTGTGACATTCGCTGTGTGGCTTGTGGCGCCGTCTTGTTGGAACCACATATTGTCCAAGTCCATATCATCCAATTCGGGCCAAAACTATTTGGTTATCATTGAGCGGTAGCGATTCCCATTCACAGTAACGTGCCGGTCTTGATCATTACGGAAGAAGTACGGACCAATGACGCCGCCGGCCCTTAAACCGCACCCCCCCGTAATTTTTTCGGGATGCAATGTTGACTCATGGAGAACGTGTGGATTGCTGCCTGTCCAATAACACATATTTTGTTTATTGACGAAGCCATTCAGTCAGAAATGACGACGACCATAAATATGATGTAGCACTCTTAAAGTTGAGGCCACTCGTTGTTGGATCGCATATCTTTCCATGTTGAAATGGAAAACCTTATTGAAGAGAAATGTCAAAAGAGCGGGGAAAAATATGGAGTCGTTTGCTGTCACTATCGGTCTACTTTTGTAGCGTCCCTATTGCAAGACCCTTTATATATAACAAAACCAACCTAGAAGCAACCAACAACAATAGAAGTAATCACAGCAGAAAATACGGAATGAGGGAGGAAGGAAGCACCACTAAAGCATAAAACTACACAATAAACCAAAAGTTATTCCTTGATACCCCTATATTCGGAGTGAGTTGTATCGAATGCAAATTTATTTAAATACATACATACATATATTTTTTACAGAAAATTTGATTAATACAAAAAAACCGTGTAAACCAACAAAACCTTAAACCTGGAACATATCCGCTCATCAATTAAACATTTTACAATAGAATTAATTTCTGTAAAAGCACTTTTATATATACATACATGCGCGAACAAACCGTAATTTACATCATAGCTTGATGTTTGGTCGAATTTCTCCTACAATTTGTAGTGCGTCTCTTGATGTTGCAGTACAAATGTAGGGGCTTACAGGTTTACCCCTTCTGTTCATCCTAACGAGTTGGTTTGCCTGCCCCTAGATTGCTGTGTTAACGGCGTTCTTAACATCGATTGTCACTACTGCGCAGTATTTTTTATTAACGCCCATCTACCGCTTGGCTGCTATCGCCTCTGTCGCTGTGAATACCACTTTATTTATGGGCGATATCGTGGATCTATTTTTGCAAAATCCAAATGGCAATGACGATAACCCCTTCGGTATATTACAGAAGTCGATTGTGTATTACTGCCTACTTCTTTTAAACATTTTTACATCACGCGACCGAGCACTGTTGGATCTTCTTGAATCGTAATTTTCACTGCCGCGTTGGGTAAAGCATCAGGGCCAGGGGCTATGCTGCTGCCGACCATGCTATCCGGCGCTAGGGTTTCTCCAGGTGTTACTGCGTCTAACTCATTTACATGATATAATATCATTTACATGACATGTGTACTGTTTTAGGTGAGAAAACAAAGTGCGAGTAATTTCTTCTAATAATAACACAGTGTGACACTCCAAAATACCTGGGAAGTGATGTTATTTTCCTTGTAGGTCTTATCGAGTAAAACGAGAATCCAATTTTGGAATTTGTCAAACACCCCCAAAATCTCGACTTAACCTTAAAAAACCGATTTTTAGTGCTTTTTCGCGCTTCTTAGCCCATATCTTAGCTAATTAACTATTAACCGATTTTCATTCTAAGAACGGTTTAAGAAAGAAGAAACTCAGACCTTTTGATAGATATATAGACGTCTTAACAAAACCGAAGAAATTTTTTTGACTTTGGCGATATTTTCAAACACTATTTTATAAAAACACAAAATGAGTTTTGATTAGATTCAAAGAGTACGTTTACTACCGAGTTCAACGAATGTTTCTTTTAAAAAATCGGCGAAAAAGTGACTGAGTTATTTTACTTTTTATAAGAACGAAATTTTTGCAAAAATTTACAACGAACTTAATTTACTAATAAATATTATTAAATGAAAATATATACATAGATCAAAAGTGCTTTTTTGACCGTTTTTTCCTTAGGTCAAGCAATATTCTGCCATCATATTTATTTTGTCTTTTCCTTCGAAACGTTTTTCGATCGTAGCCATTTCTTGGTGGAAGTGTTCGCCTTGTTCATCACTGAACTGGCCCAGATTATGTGGGAAGAAGTCCAAATGCGAATGCAAGAAATGAATTTTTATCGACATGTTGCAACCCATTTCACCATATGCACTTAAAAATTCGTTTACAACCGTGATGTAGTCGTCGTTTCTGTCCCAAGGAAATTATCACACAGCGCTACAAAACTCTTCCATGCACGTTTCTCAACACAGCTTAACTTGTTCATAAAGGTAACGTCGCTCATAATTTTGCGAATTTGAGGTCCAATGAAAATACCTATATACACATATTATAAAAAAAAAACAAGTAGGTATGAAAACAAATTAATAAATACCGGTTTTTATTTTATAATTAGCTAAGATATGGGCTAAGAAGCGCGCAAAAGCACGAAAAATCGGTTTTTAAGGTTAAGTCGAGATTTTGGGGGTGTTTGACAAATTCCAAAATTGGATTCTCGTTCTACTCGATAAGACCTACAAGGAAAATAACATCACTTCACAGGTATTTCGACTTCATTTTTTTTAATAGCACTGTGTAATTTAGGCTGTAGGGGTTTAGATTTTGCCCATGCCAATTCTATATGCATTCCCCAAGGGCTTAGATCATTTACACGAGTTTAACACTTTTACAGTGTTTATTAAGAAAAAGGTGAACATGAATTAAACTTAAAAAATATCGTATAGACGAAATGCGGTATGCGCTTGGTGGCGGCTTAAAATTAAATCATTAAAAAAGTAACTCCGGTCTCGTCCGTTAGTTTTCTGCGTATGTCTTTGGGTATGTTGGGTTCGGTTGTATGTTATGTTTGCCTATAGGTCCTGTAGGTGTCGCGTCATTACTATCAGCTGCCTTTTCAAACTGAGGGATAGATGCCGTCCTACATTCGGCCATCCTGAGCGTCTATTCGGCCTCGAATGGAGGGTTTCATCTCTTCATATATTCGGCAACCGTGATAGTATGTCCAGGTCCTTCGTGATCCCCGACCTTCATAGCTTCGTACCGACCGTGCTCCAGTCTCTTAATGATCTTGTATGGCCAGAAGAATTTTGGTCTCAGTTTTAAGCCCGCTCCGTACTGAGTCCGCTGTATGGCTACCAGTTCTTTGACATCGTAGTTGGCTTCCGCCTTGCGCCGGGCATTGAAGGTTCGCCAGTTTTCTTGTTGGATTGTGGGGATATAATCCTGTGCCTGCTGGCGCATGCTCTCCCTCTCTGCGTCAAGTTCATCGACAGCCTCATCTTCCAGTAAGTTTTGTAACTCGGGCAACGCCTGGACGCGCATCTCTACTCCAGTAAGTATCCTAAACGGTGATTGCTTGGTGCTTCTCGGTAGCGTGTTATTCATGATCTGCTGCACCCCATCAACGTGCTTATACCCACTATGGGATTCTCGTGACACAGCTTGGATATCATGGGCACGATGGTACGATGCATGCGTTCCACTTGGCCGTTGCCTCGTGGGGCACCCGTCGCTATAAGTAGATGTTGTATCTTCTCGCTTTCGCAATAACCTTTGAAGAAGTTTGAGGTGAAAGCTGCTCCCCGGTCGGTGATGATACAAGCTGGATTCCCAAAGACTGATGCTTGTTTCTGTAAGCGGTCAACCACTGCCTCAGCACCCGTGTTACGCGTAGGGTACAACCAAACGAACTTCGAAAAGGAATCTACTGCTACCAGTATGTGGTTACACGCTTTTTTGGTTGCTTCCATGGGCCCGACGTGGTCGATGTGGAAAGTTCTCAACGGTTTGTCCTCCTTGTTGATCGTGTTGAGATAACCTTCTTTCTTCCCAGATTTGATGCCCGAAATCAGACATTTCACGCAACTTTACACCACTCTGGCTGCCTTCATGTGAGGCTGTGGAATATAAAACGACTTACACACCACCTCTTGGGGTTTCTTAACGGAGAAGTGCCCTTGCTTGTGCGCCCTCGTAATTATTTCGTTCTCCATATGTGATGGAACGACTATAAGTTCATTCGTGAGATCTTTATACAGGATACCGTGTTTGATATAAAAATCGTCGTATTCCTCCTTTTCCAGCACCTTCCGGACTGCTCGTATCCAAACGTCGCATAATTGTGCTTCCTTTAATAGGTGACTTAGTGAATCTTCCAACATCAGACATGACACTCTGCTCAACGCATCGACATGACGCATTTTCGTCCCACTGCGGTGCTCGATCTCGTAATTGAAGTCTTGCAGGAGCATCGTCCAGCGGGATACTCTTAAAGGGATATCTCGCTTCTTCATCGTCATGGTGAACGCGTTGCAGTCCATGACTATTTTAAACTTTATTCCTGCCAGGTACACTCTCCATTTCTTGAGGGCTTCCACGATCGCCAATACCTCCAGTTCGTATGAATGGTACTTCTCCTCGCACGGCTTGGTCTTCCGACTCATGTATTGAACTGGGTGAAATTCTTGGTCGTTGACATCCTTCTGCAGCATGACTGCACCGTAGCCGTACATACTTGCGTCCGTGTGGACCTCGGTCACTGCCTTCTGATTATACAGTTTCAAAACTGGCGCATGTGCCAAGGCCGATTTCATTTGCTGAATTACCGCCAGCTGCTCATCTTTCAACTCAAACTTTGCGTCTTTCCTCAACAGGTCAGATAATGGTTTGGCGATGGTGGCATAACTTTCGACAAATCTCCCGAAGTATGACTTTAGCCCCAGGAAACGTTGTACTGCTTTACGGTCGCACGGTATCGAAAAGTTTTTGATGGCACTCGTTTTGTTATCTGAAGGCTTTAGTGAACCATTCTCGATAATATACCCCAGGAGCTCTATTCTTCTCATCAGGAATTGACACTTGCTCCATTTGATTCGTATACCGCTTTCTGCTGCCGTCTTCAATACTAACTTCAACTTGTGAATGCCTTCAGCTTCATCCTTGGAGGGAATCGTTAGGTCATCCATGTAAGCAACGACGATTCCGTCGCGAATCAGGTCTCTTAATATGGCAGAAATGAATATGGAGAACACAGCCGGTTTATTCGAAATCCCAAAAGGCCCAAATCGGAATTCATATTGACCACTGTGCGTCACAAACGCGGTGTATTTTCTTGATTCGGCAGCTACTAGTACATGAAAGAATCCATTCACCAGATCCAATGCTGTAAAAACATTAAAACTTTGCATTTGTTCGACGACGTCGTCCATCATAGGCATCGGGAAATTGTCCCTCAGGGTCTTCTCGTTCAAGCGCCGATAATCGCAACAAAGACGTTTGCTTCCATCTTTCTTGGCGACTAACACTACTGGCGACGCATAATCTAAACTGCTTGGTTGAATTACGCCTTCTTCGAGCCACTCTGATACCTGCTTCTCCATCACACATTTGCCCACGTAGGACATCCTCCTCGGCCTTTCGTACACCGGATTGTCATCCGTTAACACAATCTTCATTTCTACGGGCGCATCAATGTTTCTGACGGGCTTGTATTCCGCCATCAGACTTCGCACTACATCTGCATCATTCTTGCTCAAGTGAGACAAATCAGCTTCTATCTCCGGTACTTCTTTTATACCAGCCATTGGGCATAAGTTTCCAAACTCGTCGATCAGTTCGGCAGCTCGACTTTCCTTACTCCCCGTTACTGGGTCTACACCCACAACATTGCGCACGCTCACACCCTCGTTGTCCGACTTCACTGACTTCCGCGACATCTCACCGTGCCCATGTGGCCTGACAGTTACACCAAAACGCCCGCTCACGATTTCGCAATGTACTGTAGCCAACCCGTCTTGCACCTTTACGTGCTTCCGCGACTGCTCTGTCGCATCTCCACGTTCAAAAACGCTCTTACGTCCCTTCTCGCCGCTACTCATATTGCTTTAAAGCACGTCATTTTACGCTTACGTGGACAATTTCGTGCAAAATGCGAAACGTCGCTGCAATTAAAGCATTCGTTCTTCGTTGAACCTGAACTAGTTGAAACCTTGTTTAAAGATATTGGCTGCACCTGACCTAAATTCGACGATGCGGGCTTATTGGCCCGTATTCTCTCATATAACTTTATTTGACCTTTCAAATCCTTAATACTATTGGCCTGATACAGGTTGCTCTTATGCAATCTGGAGTCTGGTATCCCCTCGAGAAAATATTCGATTAGGCTAGAGTCGTCTAGATTTATCGATTTCCCAATCTCCATCATGACGTATAAATATTCCCGAAGGTATTCCCGTGGGTGCAACCTACGATTGCTAAGAGTTCGATGTACTTCAGCTGCAGACACGGTGGTACCAAACTCATCTCGCAACGCTGCTTTCAAAAGATTCCAACCCTTAATACCGCCTTGGCTACGGACGAATAACTTAGCCGCGCCTACCAATAACTGCTTCCCGTATATAAATATTTGCTGCTCACTCCATTGGACGACCAATGCATTCTCCTCAAAATCTTCTAGCCATTTCTCGAAACTAGGCTGACTGGATCCGCTGAACTTCGTTAAGGATTCTTCAATGTCGCAAAGGGTGAATACCTACTACGCGCTGCACTACCGGCCTGGACACACTACGTTGGCTAGCTAAATCTTCAAAATCTTCGGCCTCACTATCGCTAACATTCAGGCCGAATCGTTCCAACAACCTATCCTGCAAAGTAGCCTTACGACCGTTTGTCGCTAGCCCCAAACCCTCCAACCTTTCCTTTAACCCGTCCACCGTCAGCCCTAGAATTTGGTCACGGTCCATGTCTTACAATGTTTTAAATTTACGGTAAAATGTACATAAGCAATTAAATTTCAATTAAATGATGATAAATTTTCGGCGGAAATGTTTTTATTTTTAAACAGTAAATAGAAAATTCGAATTTCGAATTGTATTAGGCTTTTTTACGTTTGAAGTAGCTAAACTTTAAGATAACAGGCTTATACCACTATATAACGTTACTTGAATTTCATTTACTGTTATCCGCAAAATCGATAACTTTATTTTATAAAATGAATTAACACTCAGCTGATTTTATTTTTATGTGATGAAAAAGTAATTGGTTCAAAGTTACAACACGAATAGATCGTACACTCCAATGCAGCTCTGCAGCAAAGTTTCTCTTCTTTCTTTCCACTGTTTGTAATATATATTTTCAGTATTTGAATAAACGCCTTTATATCAAAACATATTTTTCTAACTACGATTCTCGGCTCTGTCTAACCAATATAGGTTATGGGCCCAGGGCACGGTTCGGGCGAAAGTAGCTAAAAGTTTAATGTTCAAAGGCTCCGTGAAAGCGTGTTTCGAAATTTATAAGTAATTTGGGAACGTGTGTGTTGCGTTGAAAGACAGATAACAATATGAATTCGCTATATCAAATTGACAAACTTGATGAAAAGAACTTTGATTCGTGGCGGGTGCAAATGAAAAGTGTTCTCATACATGCTGGACTATGGCATATAGTGAGTGAGAAATGTCTAAAGATTGAGGAAAATGCGAGCGAGTGGGAAGCGCTTGATGAAAAAGCCTTGGCCACAATTACACTAAGTGTAAAAGCGTCACAGCTCAGCCACATAAAGCAATGCAAAACGTCCACAGAAGCCTGGAAGGCACTAGAAACTTTGCATCAGCCAAGTGGCCCTGTGCACAAAGTGTCGTTGTATAAGAAGCTATTAAATATGAAGCTGAGTGACAGTGAAAGCATGTCAAAATATTTGAATTATTTTACATCCATTGTCGAAAAGTTAACCGAAGTCGGCATTGAAATTAAAGATGAATTAGTGACAATTATTTTACTTTCCAGTCTACCAAAGCAGTACGTGCACTTTGTTGTTGCCATGGAGACTAGAGACACGCTGCCGACATTGACTAATTTGAAGGTTAAACTTTTAGAAGAGTCCGAAAGAAAGAAACAGACAAAACGCGGTTCTGCTGAATCTGAAGAGGAATCGCAGGCTTTTGCTGTGTGGTCAAAGAATGCAGAAAAAGGGGAAAATTCAACGAACAGAAGGAGTAAAAATATGCAAAATTTCAAATGCTTTAAGTGCGGGCAGCGCGGCCATTACGCTGCTAACTGCAACGTGAAGTCCAATAAGAGCGATCAAAAGGCAGCGAAACGAAATGAGCATTCGTTTACGATGTTAGCAGCAGCGGACGCTGAGGTGTTCGACGACTCGACCTGGCTTCTTGACAGCGGAGCGACAGCGCATATGTGCAGTAATCGAAATATGTTTATTTCATTTAACCACCATAAAGAGAAAATTTGTTTAGCTGGAAGAAATTTTATTTTCGCGGAAGGTGTGGGAAAAGTGCGTGTGAAATCTAAAGAGAGTGACATTATTCTCCACAATGTTCTGTTTGTGCCAAATATGTGTAGCAATTTTATGTCCGTCGCTAGAGCTGTAGAAAATGGACTTCAAGTAACGTTTGATGAAAATTGCGCTAAAATAATGAATAAAAATGAAATAGTTTTACAAGTCATGAAGGTAAACAAACTTTTTGTGTTCCGATGCGATAGCGACAAGTGTTTTTATTCTTCGAATGAAAAGGCAGTATCATGGCATGAGCGATATGGGCACTTAAATTACGGTAGCCTGCAAGAGTTAGTGAATAAAGACATGGTTCGCGGAATGGACAAAGTGACGTTTGCTAAAGACATTGTTTGCGAGGTGTGTGCAAGGTGCAAAATAAATGTAAAGCCTTTTCCGAAGAGCACGGAAAATCGTGCAAAAAGCGTTTTAGAATTAGTGCACACAGATGTGTGTGGACCATTTCGTACAAAGTCCCTGGGTGGCGCGTGTTATTTCTTAAATTTCATAGACGATAAATCGAGGCGAATGTTTGTGTACTTCCTTAAATCTAAAGAAGAAGTTTTGGAAAAATTTAAAATATTTAAAAATTTAGTAGAGCGACAAACTGAAAAAAGAATTAAAACAATTCGAAGCGACAACGGGCGTGAATTCGTCAACAAACAATTTGATAATTTCTTGAGTGAGTGTGGCATAAAGAGGCAGTTGACGGTGCCGTACACGCCGCAGCAAAACGGGGTTGCCGAGAGGGCAAACCGTACAATAGTTGAAATGGCACGTAGCATGTTGCTTCAGAGTGGACTTGGCGAATTTTTGTGGGCAGAGGCAGTTATTGGTCACCGTGCCAATTTGGGAACACCTAATTATTGAGGGTAGAAAAAAAAAGGTGTGGACACCAGCGCAAATATAATTTCAGTTTTGAGTAGTTAGAAGTGCAGTGAGTAAATATACAATAAAAATATTTATCAATTAATTGTGATTTTTGTATACTTATTTTCTGAATATTCTTATCAGGACACGCGTGGAGGTATGTACTATTTTTTAATTTTTATAATATGTGCATAAATATAATTATAAATTTTGCTTATAATTTATCAAATTCAATAAATAATTAATCATTTCCAATATTTTACAGTAATCTATATAGAGAATGTAAGTATTCGTTGTACTCAAAACGTGACTGTTCCAATACGGGTACAGCGGCCACAAGTGTACTCAATTTATCCTTATTTTGCAGAGTTTGAAAATGAGTTGAAAACGAACATTTATCGCAAGTAACAACTTCCAAGGCTTAGAAGAGGCCATAAATTTCATTGTAGAAGACAGTTGTGATGGTTTGGAGTATGACTTGGCTATAATTCCCCCAGAACCCAGTGTTGTTACTGACGAAGAAGAGGGTTTTGATGACGACAATGCTCAATCTAACATGCCGAAAGATGTTCCTGGAAATATTGAGATATTTGGTCGCGATCTTGATGTTCTTTCAGATTCAGAAAATAGCAGTGATGACGAACCATTGGCTGCCAAAAGAGCCCGAATCAGATCCAGTGTACCTCAAACATCAAATACTCCAGTTTGGCATAAGGGTTCTCCAAATTATACGAATACATACACAGAAACTGACAACCGAGTAATGAATGAGTGTCACATGAAAGAAGCAGTAAAAGATCTTACACCTGTTCAAATATTGGAAATGTTTTTTGACGAAGAAGTTTTTACCTTGATTGCCGACTTCAGTAACTTATATGCGAGTCAGAATAATCGACACAATTTCGCTGTCAGTGCTGAAGAACTAAAAATTTTCTTTGGAATGCTGATATTGATTGGTTATCATAAACTACCTAGAGAACGTATGTATTGGTCATTGATGAGGATATCAGAGTCCATGTAGTGTCAAACGCTATGTCCAGCAACATGTTTAGAGAAATTAAAAGGAATTTACATCTTGTAGACAATAACGACGCTCCAAATACTACCGATAAAATGTTCAAAGTGCGGAAGCTAGCGGATGTGCTCATGAAAAAACTCAACCAATAGAATATTTTTCACGAAAATATTTCTATTGATGAATCCATGGTGAAGTATTACGGCCATAATTCGGCAAAACAATTCATTAGAGGAAAACCCGTACGTTTTGGTTACAAAAATTGGGTCGCAGCTAGTTCTTCGGGATATTGCTACAGCTTCGATATATGTATATTGTGGTAAGTCTGCTACTTTTACTACTGAGCCTCTAGGAACTAGAGTTGTTAAGATGCTGTTAAATAAAATGATAACGGATCCTGCAAACCACAAAGTTTTCTTCGATAACTTTTTCACTAGTTATGATCTGCTAAAAGATTTGAGGCAATTAGGGTATCGAGCTACAGGAACCATTCGTGAAAACCGCTCTAAGAAATGCCCATTGGTAAATGTAAAGGAGATGAAGAAAAAATCAAGAGGAGAGTTTGATTACAGATTCGATAAAAGAAATGAAGTGTTACTGGTTCGGTGGAAGGAAAACAGCATTTGCACAATGGCAACGAACTATGATTCTTACGAGCCAGTAGGAACAGTAAAAAGATGGTCTGCTGAAACAAAACAAAGGGTTGATTTCAAAATCCCGCATTTATTCCAGAATTATAATAAGGCGATGGGTGGAGTTGATGAAATGGATCAGTCTTTCAAAATGCTGAAATTTTTTTTTTATATTTTTTTCTTCTTCAGACATTTAAATGTATCACTTTTAATTATTAAATAAACAAATTTTCAAATAAATGTTTGTAGTTTTATTTTGGCCATTAATGGGCTCAGAAGCTATCGCTTTAAATAAAATGAACACCAGTAAATTCAAGCCAAAAGGTAAAAAGTATGTTATGGTAGGTTATTCACTAACATCGAAAGCGTACCGCCTATACGATCCTGAGCAGCGCATGATAGTGGAGAAACGTGATGTTACGTTTTTGCCGTTCAAGAGGAGTGAAATAGTAGTTTTTTCCGACCTGCTCTCTACTGAAAATATTGAAGATACCACCAAAGGGAAACATGCCGAAGTATTGAGTGAAAATGAAGCAGATGACAGCGACGATGCGTTTGTAGAGGCGAAAGCTTCGAGCGAGTCTGGCAGCGACTACGAAGAAAGTTTTTGTGAATCACCGATTCAGGAAGAGTCGCCTACGCAAATTGGACGAGGAAGACCGAAGTTTGTACGTAGTGGAAAACTAGGGCGTCCACGCAAAATGTACAATACTGTGAATTTGATGCAAAATGTTTGTGAAATTGAGATCCCTCAAACTGTTGCCGAGGCTGAAAGCAGCAAATATTCGAGTGAGTGGGCGAAAGCGATGAAGGTTGAATACGACGCTCTTGTACGGAACAAAACGTGGCAGTTAGTCGACTTACCAACTAGCGAGAAGGCAATCGGGTCAAAATGGGTGTTTACGGTAAAGCATGACAAGAATGGCGATGTGGAGCGTTTTAAGGCTCGTTTAGTCGCAAAGGGCTGCTGCCAGAAGTTTGGTGTAAATTACACTGAGACATTTTCGCCAGTGGTGCGTTATGCAACAATTCGTATGGTGTTGGCGCTAGCGGCAGAGCTCAAAATGTACGCTCATCAAATGGATGTTTGTAGCGCGTACCTCAACAGCGAGCTCAACGACGTGGTATATATGCAGCAACCTGAAAAGTTTATCGACAAGCGATTTCCTGAGCGAGTGTTGAAACTCAATAAGGCGATATATGGGCTAAAACAATCCGGAAGAGAGTGGAACCATAAGTTGGACGCAGTGTTGAAGAAGATTGGTTTCGAGGCGTGCAGTAATGAGCGATGCCTGTACAGAATGAGTCACCAAGGTAATTTATGTCTCATTGCTGTATATGTAGACGACTTGATCGTTAGTTGCCAAAACAAAGATGATCTACTTGCGATCAAAACACAAATTTCAAGCAGTTGAGGTCCCATTTCGTATTTTTTGGGGATGGAGATCACCAGAGACGGCGAGACAGGAAGCATATCAGTCGGTCAAGCGTTGTATATAAGAGAGATGTTAGAAAAATATAATATGACCAGCTGTCGAGCAGCGGGAACACCGTTAGACGTGGGGTTTCAAATTGGGTGCACTAGCGAGTCATGTTAAAGCCGATGTTACAAAGTACCAATCAGCAGTCGGTGCATTAATGTATCTCGCTATTTGCACAAGGCCAGATATATTGCACTCAATCTCGAAACTGGCACAGCGAAATCAAAATCCACACAAAGAGCACGAATCGGGTATCAAGCATATTTTGAGATACCTGGCGATGACTGAAGACTACAAGTTAGTATATCGTCGTACTGGCAAGCCTATAGAGGGGTTTGTTGATGCCGATTGGGGCAGGAATAGTCTCGACCGCAAATCATACACAGGGTATATATTCTTCTTGGGCGGTAGTGCGATTTCATGGGAGAGTAGGCGTCAGAGCAGCGTAGCCCTCAGTAGCACAGAAGCAGAATACGTCGCGTTAGCATCAGCTGCGAAAGAAGCTGTATATCTGCGACGTTTAATGGCAGATATAGACGTTAGTGGCTCCAGTGAGCCAATTACAGTTTACGGCGACAATTTAAGCAACAGAAGCACTGAATAATGATGAAATTGAAATTAAATATATTTGTACAAATGATATGATTGCCGATGTACTTACAAAGAATTTAAACAAAATCAAACATGAAAAATTTGTAAAGCTTTTAGGTTTTAATGCAAATACTATGTAAACGACCTACTCGTGTTGAGAAAGAGTGATGAAAAATAATCGGTTCAAAGTTACAACACGAATAGATCGTACACTCCAATGCAGCTCTGCAGCAAAGTTTCTCTTCTTTCTTTCCACTGTTTGTAATATATATTTTCAGTATTTGAATAAACACCTTTATATAAAAACATATTTTTCTAACTACGATTCTCGGCTCTGTCTAACCAATATTATGTAACCTCGATTTAAACATTTCACGATTCTTAAGCTTATTCGCGCCTGCCACCAATATTACTTATTCTATGTACATGACATCTTAAGGGTACGACGTAAATTCTTAACATAACGAAACATCTACTTAGCTGTACTGTGATCCCTCGCTGCTGTCGTTCACCGCTAACGGCGCTGCCTGGCTCTGGCGCCGTTGCTGCTTGCTGCGCCAAATATTTGGCTTTCGATGACACGCCGCTTTGCGTGTATACTCAACGTCGCTGCTGTAGTTTATCGTTGACGGCGCTACCTGGCTCTGACGCCGTTGCTGCTACCGCACCAAATATGTGTGCTTTTAGAGAACACACCGCTTTGCGTGTATGCTCAACGTCGCTGCTGCTTAACCGCATACGCCACTGCCTTGCTCTGCCGCCGTTACCACTTGCTGCACCAACTCTGTACGCATTTGTGCTTTCCGATGACGCCCTGCTGCTTGCTGCGCCAAATTGTGTGTGTGCCCGCAGCTTTAGGTACCGCTTAGCGTCGCTGCTTATCGCGCAATTGTGTGTGCGCTCGTAAATTCGACGCTTAGCGAACGGGATCGGCTTTGCAGTCGCAGGTTTTGCAAGGAACAGGAAATGTGGCGTGGTTAGCTCGATTTACTGCGTTAAGACTACCGTTTCCTGTACCCACCAGCGGATTAGCCGAATATGCCGTTAAGACGGTTTCGAATTATGCAGGCACTTTTTTTTTTAGAAACTTTTATTAATTTACGCCTTGCAATGTTCAACTTTCCGTCGCCGTTATTCGATTTAAGAAAAACTAAAGAAAACGCACTGTCACTATGTGGAATATCGGTTCCACTTCTGGCACCAGTTTGTAGGATTAAAACCCGAGTTTAACACGTTTACAACGTTTATTAAGAAATAGGTGAACATCAGTTAAACTAAAAAATATCGTATAGACGAAATGCAGTATGCGCTTGGTGGCGGCTTACAATTGAATCATTAAAAAAGTAACTCCGGTCTCGTCCATTAGCTTTCAGCGTATTTCTTTGGGTATGTTGGGTTCGTTCGTATATTATGTTTGCCTATAGGTCCTGTAGGTGTCGCGTCATTACTATCAGCTGTCTTTTCAAACTGAGGGATAGATGTCGTCATGACATGATATACATACATGATATGTGTACTGTTTTCGGTGAGCAAACAAGGTACGAGTAATTTCTTCTAATAATAATTTAGGCTGTAGGGGTTTAGATTTTGCCCATGCCAATTCTATATGCATTCCCCCAAGGGCTTAGATCATTTACACGAGTTTAACACGTTTACAGTGTTTATTAAGAAAAAGGTGAACATCAATTAAACTTAAAAAATATCGTATAGACGAAATGCGGTATGCGCTTGGTGGCGGCTTAAAATTAAATCATTAAAAAAGTAACTCCGGTCTCGTCCGTTAGTTTTCTGCGTATGTCTTTGGGTATGTTGGGTTCGGTTGTATGTTATGTTTGCCTATAGGTCCTGTAGGTGTCGCGTCATTACTATCAGCTGCCTTTTCAAACTGAGGGATAGATGCCGTCCTACATTCGGCCATCCTGAGCGTCTATTCGGCCTCGAATGGAGGGTTTCATCTCTTCATATATTCGGCAACCGTGATAGTATGTCCAGGTCCTTCGTGATCCCCGACCTTCATAGCTTCGTATCGACCGTGCTCCAGTCTCTTAATGATCTTGTATGGCCCGAAGAATTTTGGTCTCAGTTTTAAGCCCGCTCCGTACTGAGCCCGTTGTATGGCTACCAGTTCTTTGACATCGTAGTTGGCTTTCGCCTTGCGCCGGGCATTGAAGGTTCGCCAGTTTTCTTGTTGGATTGTGGGGATATAATCCTGTGCCTGCTGGCGCATGCTCTCCCTCTCTGCGTCAAGTTCATCGACAGCCTCATCTTCCAGTAAGTTTTGTAACTCGGGCAACGCCTGGACGCGCATCTCTACTCCAGTAAGTATCCTAAACGGTGATTGCTTGGTGCTTCTCGGTAGCGTGTTATTCATGATCTGCTGCACCCCATCAACGTGATTATACCCACTATGGGATTCTCGTGACACAGCTTGGATATCATGGGCACGATGGTACGATGCATGCGTTCCACTTGGCCGTTGCCTCGTGGGGCACCCGTCGCTATAAGTAGATGTTGTATCTTCTCGCTTTCGCAATAACCTTTGAAGAGGTTTGAGGTGAAAGCTGCTCCCCGGTCGGTAATGATACAAGCTGGATTCCCAAAGACTGATGCTTGTTTCTGTAAGCGGTCAACCACTGCCTCAGCACCCGTGTTACGCGTAGGGTACAACCAAACGAACTTCGAAAAGGAATCTACTGCTACCAGTATGTGGTTACACGCTTTTTTGGTTGCTTCCATGGGCCCGACGTGGTCGATGTGGAAAGTTCTCAACGGTTTGTCCTCCTTGTTGATCGTGTTGAGACAACCTTCTTTCTTCCCAGATTTGATGCCCGTAATCAGACATTCCACGCAACTTTACACCACTCTGGCTGCCTTCATGTTAGGCTGTGGAATATAAAACGACTTACACACCACCTCTTGGGTTTTCTTAACGGAGAAGTGCCCTTGCTTGGGCGCCATCGTAATTATTTCGTTCTCCATAAGTGATGGAACGACTATAAGTTCATTCGTGAGATCTTTATACAGGATACCGTGTTTGATATAAAAATCGTCGTATTCCTCCTTTTCCAGCACCTTCCGGACTGCTCGTATCCAAACGTCGCATAATTGTGCTTCCTTTAATAGGTGACTTAGTGAATCTTCCAACATCAGACATGACACTCTGCTCAACGCATCGACATGACGCATTTTCGTCCCACTGCGGTGCTCGATCTCGTAATTGAAGTCTTGCAGGAGCATCGTCCAGCGGGATACTCTTAAAGGGATATCTCGCTTCTTCATCGTCATGGTGAACGCGTTGCAGTCCATGACTATTTTAAACTTTATTCCTGCCAGGTACACTCTCCATTTCTTGAGGGCTTCCACGATCGCCAATACCTCCAGTTCGTATGAATGGTACTTCTCCTCGCACGGCTTGGTCTTCCGACTCATGTATTGAACTGGGTGAAATTCTTGGTCGTTGACATCCTTCTGCAGCATGACTGCACCGTAGCCGTACATACTTGCGTCCGTGTGGACCACGGTCACTGCCTTCTGATTATACAGTTTCAAAACTGGCGCATGTGCCAAGGCCGATTTCATTTGCTGAATTACCGCCAGCTGCTCATCTTTCAACTCAAACTTTGCGTCTTTCCTCAACAGGTCAGATAATGGTTTGGCGATGGTGGCATAACTTTCGACAAATCTCCCGAAGTATGACTTTAGCCCCAGGAAACGTTGTACTGCTTTACGGTCGCACGGTATCGAAAAGTTTTTGATGGCACTCGTTTTGTTATCTGAAGGCTTTAGTGAACCATTCTCGATAATATACCCCAGGAGCTCTATTCTTCTCATCAGGAATTGACACTTGCTCCATTTGATTCGTATACCGCTTTCTGCTGCCGTCTTCAATACTAACTTCAACTTGTGAATGCCTTCAGCTTCATCCTTGGAGGGAATCGTTAGGTCATCCATGTAAGCAACGACGATTCCGTCGCGAATCAGGTCTCTTAATATGGCAGAAATGAATATGGAGAACACAGCCGGTTTATTCGAAATCCCAAAAGGCCCAAATCGGAATTCATATTGACCACTGTGCGTCACAAACGCGGTGTATTTTCTTGATTCGGCAGCTACTAGTACATGAAAGAATCCATTCACCAGATCCAATGCTGTAAAAACATTAAAACTTTGCATTTGTTCGACGACGTCGTCCATCATAGGCATCGGGAAATTGTCCCTCAGGGTCTTCTCGTTCAAGCGCCGATAATCGCAACAAAGACGTTTGCTTCCATCTTTCTTGGCGACTAACACTACTGGCGACGCATAATCTAAACTGCTTGGTTGAATTACGCCTTCTTCGAGCCACTCTGATACCTGCTTCTCCATCACACATTTGCCCACGTAGGACATCCTCCTCGGCCTTTCGTACACCGGATTGTCATCCGTTAACACAATCTTCATTTCTACGGGCGCATCAATGTTTCTGACGGGCTTGTATTCCGCCATCAGACTTCGCACTACATCTGCATCATTCTTGCTCAAGTGAGACAAATCAGCTTCTATCTCCGGTACTTCTTTTATACCAGCCATTGGGCATAAGTTTCCAAACTCGTCGATCAGTTCGGCAGCTCGACTTTCCTTACTCCCCGTTACTGGGTCTACACCCACAACATTGCGCACGCTCACACCCTCGTTGTCCGACTTCACTGACTTCCGCGACATCTCACCGTGCCCATGTGGCCTGACAGTTACACCAAAACGCCCACTCACGATTTCGCAATGTACTGTAGCCAACCCGTCTTGCACCTTTACGTGCTTCCGCGACTGCTCTGTCGCATCTCCACGTTCAAAAACGCTCTCACGTCCCTTCTCGCCGCTACTCATATTGCTTTAAAGCACGTCATTTTACGCTTACGTGGACAATTTCGTGCAAAATGCGAAACGTCGCTGCAATTAAAGCATTCGTTCTTCGTTGAACCTGAACTAGTTGAAACCTTGTTTAAAGATATTGGCTGCACCTGACCTAAATTCGACGATGCGGGCTTATTGGCCCGTATTCTCTCATATAACTTTATTTGACCTTTCAAATCCTTAATACTATTGGCCTGATACAGGTTGCTCTTATGCAATCTGGAGTCTGGTATCCCCTCGAGAAAATATTCGATTAGGCTAGAGTCGTCTAGATTTATCGATTTCCCAATCTCCATCATGACGTATAAATATTCCCGAAGGTATTCCCGTGGGTGCAACCTACGATTGCTAAGAGTTCGATGTACTTCAGCTGCAGACATGGTGGTACCAAACTCATCTCGCAACGCTGCTTTCAAAAGATTCCAACCCTTAATACCGCCTTGGCTACGGACGAATAACTTAGCCGCGCCTACCAATAACTGCTTCCCGTATATAAATATTTGCTGCTCACTCCATTGGACGACCAATGCATTCTCCTCAAAATCTTCTAGCCATTTCTCGAAACTAGGCTGACTGGATCCGCTGAACTTCGTTAAGGATTCTTCAATGTCGCAAAGGGTGAATACCTACTGAGCGCTCCACTACTGGCCTGGACACACTACGTTGGCTAGCTAAATCTTCAAAATCTTCGGCCTCACTATCGCTAACATTCAGGCCGAATCGTTCCAGCAACGTATCCTGCAAAGTAGCCTTACGTCCGTTTGTCGCTAGCCCCAAACCCTCCAACTTTTCCTTCAACCCGTCCACCGTCAGCCCTAGAATTTGGTCACGGTCCATGTCTTACAATGTTTTAAATTTACGGTAAAATGTACATAAGCAGTTAAATTTCAATTAAATGATGATAAAATTTCAGCGGAAATGTTTTTATTTTTAAACAGTAAATAGAAAATTCGAATTTCGAATTGTATTAGGCTTTTTTACTTTTGAAGTAGCTAAACTTTAAGATAACAGGCTTATACCACGATATAACGTTACTTGAATTTCATTTACTGTTATCCGCAAAATCGATAACTTTATTTTATAAAATGAATTAACACTCAGCTGATTTTATTTTTATGTGATGAAAAAGTAATTGGTTCAAAGTTACAACACGAATAGATCGTACACTCCAATGCAGCTCTGCAGCAAAGTTTCTCTTCTTTCTTTCCACTGTTTGTAATATATATTTTCAGTATTTGATGAACGCCTTTATATCAAAACATATTTTTCTAACTACGATTCTCGGCTCTGTCTAACCAATATAGGTTATGGGCCCAGGGCACGGTTCGGGCGAAAGTAGCTAAAAGTTTAATGTTCAAAGGCTCCGCGAAAGCGTGTTTCGAAATTTATAAGTAATTTGGGAACGTGTGTGTTGCGTTGAAAGACAGTTAACAATATGAATTCGCTATATCAAATTGACAAACTTGATGAAAAGAACTTTGATTCGTGGCGGGTGCAAATGAAAAGTGTTCTCATACATGCTGGACTATGGCATATAGTGAGTGAGAAATGTCTAAAGATTGAGGAAAATGCGAGCGAGTGGGAAGCGCTTGATGAAAAAGCCTTGGCCACAATTACACTAAGTGTAAAAGCGTCACAGCTCAGCCACATAAAGCAATGCAAAACGTCCACAGAAGCCTGGAAGGCACTAGAAACTTTGCATCAGCCAAGTGGCCCTGTGCACAAAGTGTCGTTGTATAAGAAGCTATTAAATATGAAGCTGAGTGACAGTGAAAGCATGTCAAAATATTTGAATTATTTTACATCCATTGTCGAAAAGTTAACCGAAGTCGGCATTGAAATTAAAGATGAATTAGTGACAATTATTTTACTTTCAAGTCTACCAAAGCAGTACGAGCACTTTGTTGTTGCCATGGAGACTAACATTGACTAATTTGAAGGTTAAACTTTTAGAAGAGTCCGAAAGAAAGAAACAGACAAAACGCGGTTCTGCTGAATCCGAAGGGGAATCGCAGGCTTTTGCTGTGTGGTCAAAGAATGCAGAAAAAGGGGAAAATTCAACGAACAGAAGGAGTAAAAATATGCAAAATTTCAAATGCTTTAAATGCGGGCAGCGCGGCCATTACGCTGCTAACTGCAACGTGAAGTCCAATAAGAGCGATCAAAAGGCAGCGAAACGAAATGAGCATTCGTTTACGATGTTAGTAGCAGCGGACGCTGAGGTGTTCGACGACTCGACCTGGCTTCTTGACAGCGGAGCGACAGCGCATATGTGCAGTAATCGAAATATGTTTATTTCATTTAACCACCATAAAGAGAAAATTTGTTTAGCTGGAAGAAATTTTATTTTCGCGGAAGGTGTGGGAAAAGTGCGTGTGAAATCTAAAGAGAGTGACATTATTCTCCACAATGTTCTGTTTGTGCCAAATATGTGTAGCAATTTTATGTCCGTCGCTAGAGCTGTAGAAAATGGACTTCAAGTAACGTTTGATGAAAATTGCGCTAAAATAATGAATAAAAATGAAATAGTTTTACAAGTCATACATGCTGGACTATGGCATATAGTGAGTGAGAAATGTCTAAAGATTGAGGAAAATGCGAGCGAGTGGGAAGCGCTTGATGAAAAAGCCTTGGCCACAATTACACTAAGTGTAAAAGCGTCACAGCTCAGCCACATAAAGCAATGCAAAACGTCCACAGAAGCCTGGAAGGCACTAGAAACTTTGCATCAGCCAAGTGGCCCTGTGCACAAAGTGTCGTTGTATAAGAAGCTATTAAATATGAAGCTGAGTGACAGTGAAAGCATGTCAAAATATTTGAATTATTTTACATCCATTGTCGAAAAGTTAACCGAAGTCGGCATTGAAATTAAAGATGAATTAGTGACAATTATTTCACTTTCAAGTCTACCAAAGCAGTACGAGCACTTTGTTGTTGCCATGGAGACTAACATTGACTAATTTGAAGGTTAAACTTTTAGAAGAGTCCGAAAGAAAGAAACAGACAAAACGCGGTTCTGCTGAATCTGAAGGGGAATCGCAGGCTTTTGCTGTGTGGTCAAAGAATGCAGAAAAAGGGGAAAATTCAACGAACAGAAGGAGTAAAAATATGCAAAATTTCAAATGCTTTAAGTGCGGGCAGCGCGGCCATTACGCTGCTAACTGCAACGTGAAGTCCAATAAGAGCGATCAAAAGGCAGCGAAACGAAATGAGCATTCGTTTACGATGTTAGCAGCAGCGGACGCTGAGGTGTTCGACGACTCGACCTGGCTTCTTGACAGCGGAGCGACAGCGCATATGTATGTGCAGTAATCGAAATATGTTTATTTCATTTAACCACCATAAAGAGAAAATTTGTTTAGCTGGAAGAAATTTTATTTTCGCGGAAGGTGTGGGAAAAGTGCGTGTGAAATCTAAAGAGAGTGACATTATTCTCCACAATGTTCTGTTTGTGCCAAATATGTGTAGCAATTTTATGTCCGTCGCTAGAGCTGTAGAAAATGGACTTCAAGTAACGTTTGATGAAAATTGCGCTAAAATAATGAATAAAAATGAAATAGTTTTACAAGTCATGAAGGTAAACAAACTTTTTGTGTTCCGATGCGATAGCGACAAGTGTTTTTATTCTTCGAATGAAAAGGCAGTATCATGGCATGAGCGATATGGACACTTAAATTACGGTAGCCTGCAAGAGTTAGTGAATAAAGACATGGTTCGCGGAATGGACAAAGTGACGTTTGCTAAAGACATTGTTTACGAGGTGTGTGCAAGGTGCAAAATAAATGTAAAGCCTTTTCCGAAGAGCACGGAAAATCGTGCAAAAAGCGTTTTAGAATTATTGCACACAGATGTGTGTGGACCATTTCGTACAAAGTCCCTGGGTGGCGCGTGTTATTTCTTAAATTTCATAGACGATAAATCGAGGCGAATGTTTGTGTACTTCCTTAAATCTAAAGAAGAAGTTTTGGAAAAATTTAAAATATTTAAAAATTTAGTAGAGCGACAAACTGAAAAAAGAATTAAAACAATTCGAAGCGACAACGGGCGTGAATTCGTCAACAAACAATTTGATAATTTCTTGAGTGAGTGTGGCATAAAGAGGCAGTTGACGGTGCCGTACACGCCGCAGCAAAACGGGGTTGCCGAGAGGGCAAACCGTACAATAGTTGAAATGGCACGTAGCATGTTGCTTCAGAGTGGACTTGGCGAATTTTTGTGGGCAGAGGCAGTTATTGGTCACCGTGCCAATTTGGGAACACCTAATTATTGAGGGTAGAAAAAAAAAGGTGTGGACACCAGCGCAAATATAATTTCAGTTTTGAGTAGTTAGAAGTGCAGTGAGTAAATATACAATAAAAATATTTATCAATTAATTGTGATTTTTGTATACTTATTTTCTGAATATTCTTATCAGGACACGCGTGGAGGTATGTACTATTTTTTAATTTTTATAATATGTGCATAAATATAATTATAAATTTTGCTTATAATTTATCAAATTCAATAAATAATTAATCATTTCCAATATTTTACAGTAATCTATATAGAGAATGTAAGTATTCGTTGTACTCAAAACGTGACTGTTCCAATACGGGTACAGCGGCCACAAGTGTACTCAATTTATCCTTATTTTGCAGAGTTTGAAAATGAGTTGAAAACGAACATTTATCGCAAGTAACAACTTCCAAGGCTTAGAAGAGGCCATAAATTTCATTGTAGAAGACAGTTGTGATGGTTTGGAGTATGACTTGGCTATAATTCCCCCAGAACCCAGTGTTGTTACTGACGAAGAAGAGGGTTATGATGACGACAATGCTCAATCTAACATGCCGAAAGATGTTCCTGGAAATATTGAGATATTTGGTCGCGATCTTGATGTTCTTTCAGATTCAGAAAATAGCAGTGATGACGAACCATTGGCTGCCAAAAGAGCCCGAATCAGATCCAGTGTACCTCAAACATCAAATACTCCAGTTTGGCATAAGGGTTCTCCAAATTATACGAATACATACACAGAAACTGACAACCGAGTAATGAATGAGTGTCACATGAAAGAAGCAGTAAAAGATCTTACACCTGTTCAAATATTGGAAGTGTTTTTTGACGAAGAAGTTTTTACCTTGATTGCCGACTTCAGTAACTTATATGCGAGTCAGAATAATCGACACAATTTCGCTGTCAGTGCTGAAGAACTAAAAATTTTCTTTGGAATGCTGATATTGATTGGTTATCATAAACTACCTAGAGAACGTATGTATTGGTCATTGATGAGGATATCAGAGTCCATGTAGTGTCAAACGCTATGTCCAGCAACATGTTTAGAGAAATTAAAAGGAATTTACATCTTGTAGACAATAACGACGCTCCAAATACTACCGATAAAATGTTCAAAGTGCGGAAGCTAGCGGATGTGCTCATGAAAAAACTCAACCAATAGAATATTTTTCACGAAAATATTTCTATTGATGAATCCATGGTGAAGTATTACGGCCATAATTCGGCAAAACAATTCATTAGAGGAAAACCCGTACGTTTTGGTTACAAAAATTGGGTCGCAGCTAGTTCTTCGGGATATTGCTACAGCTTCGATATATGTATATTGTGGTAAGTCTGCTACTTTTACTACTGAGCCTCTAGGAACTAGAGTTGTTAAGATGCTGTTAAATAAAATGATAACGGATCCTGCAAACCACAAAGTTTTCTTCGATAACTTTTTCACTAGTTATGATCTGCTAAAAGATTTGAGGCAATTAGGGTATCGAGCTACAGGAACCATTCGTGAAAACCGCTCTAAGAAATGCCCATTGGTAAATGTAAAGGAGATGAAGAAAAAATCAAGAGGAGAGTTTGATTACAGATTCGATAAAAGAAATGAAGTGTTACTGGTTCGGTGGAAGGAAAACAGCATTTGCACAATGGCAACGAACTATGATTCTTACGAGCCAGTAGGAACAGTAAAAAGATGGTCTGCTGAAACAAAACAAAGGGTTGATTTCAAAATCCCGCATTTATTCCAGAATTATAATAAGGCCATGGGTGGAGTTGATGAAATGGATCAGTCTTTCAAAATGCTGAAATTTTTTTTTTATATTTTTTTCTTCTTCAGACATTTAAATGTATCACTTTTAATTATTAAATAAACAAATTTTCAAATAAATGTTTGTAGTTTTATTTTGGCCATTAATGGGCTCAGAAGCTATCGCTTTAAATAAAATGAACACCAGTAAATTCAAGCCAAAAGGTAAAAAGTATGTTATGGTAGGTTATTCACTAACATCGAAAGCGTACCGCCTATACGATCCTGAGCAGCGCATGATAGTGGAGAAACGTGATGTTACGTTTTTGCCGTTCAAGAGGAGTGAAATAGTAGTTTTTTCCGACCTGCTCTCTACTGAAAATATTGAAGATACCACCAAAGGGAAACATGCCGAAGTATTGAGTGAAAATGAAGCAGATGACAGCGACGATGCGTTTGTAGAGGCGAAAGCTTCGAGCGAGTCTGGCAGCGACTACGAAGAAAGTTTTTGTGAATCACCGATTCAGGAAGAGTCGCCTACGCAAATTGGACGAGGAAGACCGAAGTTTGTACGTAGTGGAAAACTAGGGCGTCCACGCAAAATGTACAATACTGTGAATTTGATGCAAAATGTTTGTGAAATTGAGATCCCTCAAACTGTTGCCGAGGCTGAAAGCAGCAAATATTCGAGTGAGTGGGCGAAAGCGATGAAGGTTGAATACGACGCTCTTGTACGGAACAAAACGTGGCAGTTAGTCGACTTACCAACTAGCGAGAAGGCAATCGGGTCAAAATGGGTGTTTACGGTAAAGCATGACAAGAATGGCGATGTGGAGCGTTTTAAGGCTCGTTTAGTCGCAAAGGGCTGCTGCCAGAAGTTTGGTGTAAACTACACTGAGACATTTTCGCCAGTGGTGCGTTATGCAACAATTCGTATGGTGTTGGCGCTAGCGGCAGAGCTCAAAATGTACGCTCATCAAATGGATGTTTGTAGCGCGTACCTCAACAGCGAGCTCAACGACGTGGTATATATGCAGCAACCTGAAAAGTTTATCGACAAGCGATTTCCTGAGCGAGTGTTGAAACTCAATAAGGCGATATATGGGCTAAAACAATCCGGAAGAGAGTGGAACCATAACTTGGACGCAGTGTTGAAGAAGATTGGTTTCGAGGCGTGCAGTAATGAGCGATGCCTGTACAGAATGAGTCACCAAGGTAATTTATGTCTCATTGCTGTATATGTAGACGACTTGATCGTTAGTTGCCAAAACAAAGATGATCTACTTGCGATCAAAACACAAATTTCAAGCAGTTTCGAGTGTGTCGATAGAGGTCCCATTTCGTATTTTTTGGGGATGGAGATCACCAGAGACGGCGAGACAGGAAGCATATCAGTCGGTCAAGCGTTGTATATAAGAGAGATGTTAGAAAAATATAATATGACCAGCTGTCGAGCAGCGAGAACACCGTTAGACGTGGGGTTTCAAATTGGGTGCACTAGCGAGTCATGTTAAAGCCGATGTTACAAAGTACCAATCAGCAGTCGGTGCATTAATGTATCTCGCTATTTGCACAAGGCCAGATATATTGCACTCAATCTCGAAACTGGCACAGCGAAATCAAAATCCACACAAAGAGCACGAATCGGGTATCAAGCATATTTTGAGATACCTGGCGATGACTGAAGACTACAAGTTAGTATATCGTCGTACTGGCAAGCCTATAGAGGGGTTTGTTGATGCCGATTGGGGCAGTAATAGTCTCGACCGCAAATCATACACAGGGTATATATTCTTCTTGGGCGGTAGTGCGATTTCATGGGAGAGTAGGCGTCAGAGCAGCGTAGCCCTCAGTAGCACAGAAGCAGAATACGTCGCGTTAGCATCAGCTGCGAAAGAAGCTGTATATCTGCGACGTTTAATGGCAGATATAGACGTTAGTGGCTCCAGTGAGCCAATTACAGTTTACGGCAACAATTTAAGCGCGCAGCAGTTAGCAAAGAACCCAGTTTACCACTCACGAAGCAAGCATATAGATATTAAGTATCATTTTGTAAGAGAAGCACTGAATAATGATGAAATTGAAATTAAATATATTTGTACAAATGATATGATTGCCGATGTACTTACAAAGAATTTAAACAAAATCAAACATGAAAAATTTGTAAAGCTTTTAGGTTTTAATGCAAATACTATGTAAACGACCTACTCGTGTTGAGAAAGAGTGATGAAAAATAATCGGTTCAAAGTTACAACACGAATAGATCGTACACTCCAATGCAGCTCTGCAGCAAAGTTTCTCTTCTTTCTTTCCACTGTTTGTAATATATATTTTCAGTATTTGAATAAACGCCTTTATATCAAAACATATTTTTCTAACTACGATTCTCGGCTCTGTCTAACCAATATTATGTAACCTCGATTTAAACATTTCACGATTCTTAAGCTTATTCGCGCCTGCCACCAATATTACTTATTCTATGTACATGACATCTTAAGGGTACGACGTAAATTCTTAACATAACGAAACATCTACTTAGCTGTACTGTGATCCCTCGCTGCTGTCGTTCACCGCTAACGGCGCTGCCTGGCTCTGGCACCGTTGCTGCTTGCTGCGCCAAATATTTGGCTTTCGATGACACGCCGCTTTGCGTGTATACTCAACGTCGCTGCTGTAGTTTATCGTTGACGGCGCCACCTGGCTCTGACGCCGTTGCTGCTGCCGCACCAAATATGTGTGCTTTTAGAGAACACACCGCTTTGCGTGTATGCTCAACGTCGCTGCTGCTTAACCGCATACGCCACTGCCTTGCTCTGCCGCCGTTACCACTTGCTGCACCAACTCTGTACGCATTTGTGCTTTCCGATGACGCCCTGCTGCTTGCTGCGCCAAATTGTGTGTGTGCCCGCAGCTTTAGGTACCGCTTAGCGTCGCTGCTTATCGCGCAATTGTGTGTGCGCTCGTAAATTCGACGCTTAGCGAACGGGATCGGCTTTGCAGTCGCAGGTTTTGCAAGGAACAGGAAATGTGGCGTGGTTAGCTCGATTTACTGCGTTAAGACTACCGTTTCCTGTACCCACCAGCGGATTAGCCGAATATGCCGTTAAGACGGTTTCGAATTATGCAGGCACGTTTTTTTTAGAAACTTTTATTAATTTACGCCTTGCAATGTTCAACTTTCCGTCGCCGTTATTCGATTTAAGAAAAACTAAAGAAAACGCACTGTCACTATGTGGAATATCGGTTCCACTTCTGGCACCAGTTTGTAGGATTAAAACCCGAGTTTAACACGTTTACAACGTTTATTAAGAAATAGGTGAACATCAATTAAACTAAAAAATATCGTATAGACGAAATGCAGTATGCGCTTGGTGGCGGCTTACAATTGAATCATTAAAAAAATAACTCCGGTCTCATCCATTAGTTTTCAGCGTGTTTCTTTGGGTATGTTGGGTTCGTTCGTATATTATGTTTCCTATAGGTCCTGTAGGTGTCGCGTCATTACTATCAGCTGTCTTTTCAAACTGAGGGATAGATGTCGTCATGACATGATATACATACATGGTATGTGTACTGTTTTCGGTGAGCAAACAAGGTACGAGTAATTTCTTCTAATAATAATTTAGGCTGCAGGGGTTTAGCGATTTTGGCCATGCCAATTCTATATGCATTCCCCTAAGGGTTTAGATCCGCGTCGTCGTAAAGTTTCTTGAAGGTTGCTATTTTGATTCGTCAAATTTCATTCTTCAGTATTTTACGCACTCTGTCGTTCGATGAATCCGAGAGCTTATCTATGCCTTTGAGATTGCCGTCTAGCCTGAAGACATTTCGCTCTGAGATTGTTCGTTTTTTTGTTTCCCCATTCGGTAGTCAAGGCATTAAAGTCACCTGCAATAACCATTGGATGCCTGCCCGTTGCCTAATCGCCCATCCACTTCCATTTTAGTTACCATCTGTTTCAAGAGATCGAAAGCTGCTTCACAGTGGTTCAAATGTATCTGGATAATTTTAATGTTTACACAATAAGCAAGCTGGGTGTTGCTTGCTGTCTTTAGTTTGTGGTCTCGAGACGAAGAGGAGCGGCCACAATTGCTGCAATCCTTTTATGTATGTGGATATTTACATATGTATGCATGTTTGTGGGGACATGTTTATATCTATACTAAGACAATATAGTAACCTAGTAACCGATAGACCACAAAAGTGAAATAGTAGAGAAGGGCGGAAAAGTTAATAATAATTAAATGTGGTTATTTAAATAAAAAAAATCTTATTAACAAAATATAAATACATTTTCGAACAAAAATAGCAAAATAATACTGATAACTGAATTAACCCCACTAGCTTTTGTATATACACAAGTCCTTATACATATGTACATGCATACATATGGGCACAAATTGTGAACTTCTAAATTGGAAATACAACAAAAGTTCGACGTTTAAAAAATAAAAATACAGTCGGACGAACCTCCAACAAAAGTAAGCCAAGTTAAAGCAATTAAATTGTGAGTAATTTCAGCAATGGTTGACGTCGAGAAATCCCACAACACCCCAATAGAGGACAACTTAGAGTCGGTGAGAGAAATGAAAAACACTAGTTTTGAAAATTTTTGGGCCCGACTCCAAGAGGCTTTCGATAATATTATTTCGAAAAGGGTGGTTCCGATTACCTGACTAGTTTAAATCTTCAGATCCGCCGCATACCAAAACTACCTTGACCTGTGTGAAAAGGCAAAAGTTATTATCTCTGATCAGTTAAAATTATTAGGAACAATTAACGCACTTACTCCATCCCACAGAGTAGAAATAACCAACATCAAGAGCCAAGCTAAAGAATATACCTCAAATTGTCAGTGTGACACGGAAATACTTCATGGGGGTTATGAATAACAGGACGTACATACGGCCGTGTACATAAACCCCTAAAAATTATCTCGAAAATTATTCCATCTATGATAAAAAACTAAAGGTCAAGCAGGCAGCATAATTAAAAAATTCACATTAGAAAACGACCACTTCAATCTGGCGAGGGAAGCACTTAAATCAAGGTATAAAAATGAAAAAGTGCTGGTCGATAAACAAGTAACGATTTCAATGAATTTGCTCGGAAATCAGAAAATAACTAGCGAATAGTTTATAATATTACAGCCTTTTGTCACCAGTGTTGCCAAATTTTTTTCAAAACCTGTAATTCCAAAAGAACTTTATTTTCGACTAAAAAATACACACTCGAATATTATTTAAATTAATTTGGGAAAATATGCTTTCCACATTTTCTGTAACGACTGGAATTCAAAGGGCAGCTGAACTATTTTGCTTCAAAAGAGCAAACGCTGTACCACCATCGCCTATTATTGAAAATTAAAATTTTTATTGTAATTCAATAAATTAAAGATATTTAAATTTAAATATAAATATAAATATATATACCTTAATAAAGAAATCTTTCGGGGACGAGTATTCGTAAAAAGAACTTGTATTTATTCTGACAACCGAAATAAGAAACACGAAAAAAGAAGAAAGACTACAATACAAAAAAGTAATCAGAAAGTTTTACTGATTTATTTCGTCATAACGCAGCATAGCCTTGCCACAGATATATTTAAAGATATTTTAATTTATTCGTTCAGATTTCGAAACAACTGTATTCTGTACATAAAGTAATTTAAGAAAAGAACAGTTCCATACGAGAAGGAAATAGATCTTTCATAAAATTTGTTGTTTTCTAGTACTTTGGGTGCTAAATAACGCAATTTTTCATTATTTTGCAAGAAGTTCACCATTGAAAATTTTGAATTCGAAAAAAATTACTTTTTTCAAATTGTTATTTCGAAAACTGTCAGTTCTACAAACAAATCATTTAAACAAAATTTTAAGTAAAATGTCAAATTTTTATATTATTAAGAAACAAATTTAAAAAATATATATTTTTTTTTGATATTATTTTATCACTAGTTTTTGTTTGCTCTGAATTCATGCTAGAAACATCATTCATTTTATCAAAAAAAAAAACAAATTTCAACTCCCCTTAAAATATTGTGAAATTTTCGAATATGTGTTTTTGTCATTTTTTTGTCGTATCAGTTTTGATTTTTAATGTTTCTTATGTATTTAAGTTTGGGATTGTCTTTTGATTTTGTGTTTTTAAATATGCCAACTAAAATATTTGCTGCAATCCTTTTACACTTCTTTTTTTTTGTTTCATATGGGAGTTCTTCTATTTCCCCTTCAAGTGAATTTGATCCAGAATTTATGATGAATGATGATGGGCGAGAAATGATCCATTTAGTTAAATAAAAAAATTAAACTGCTTCAACTTTAAGAGATAATATTCATTGGTTAACAGTTAGTCCACTAAGTTGGAAAATCGTAAAACTACAAAATTTTCGCCATGCGTGCCAAAAACGTACAATCTAAATACGAGTATGAGTTTGGATCATATTTGTTGTAATGTATACATTCATATTGTACACCTTAACATAAATATGTATAGTTATGAGAGCCAGCTAGCATTAGCTGACCACACACATATGTAGAGGCACATAAATAAGTATGTATGTGACTATAGGTATGCTGCGTCGAGTGACAATAACAGAGAACTTGTAAGTAATGAGAAGGCGCAAATGTTAAAACAGCCTTTTCATCAACAAAATTTCTACGTGCCGTCGGGAGAATTCAACATAACAATTTAATTCTACCATACGAATAAAAACCATTTTCACCATATTTTGCTATATTTAGAGCAGAGGGGCTCTTTTGCGGAGGCGAGCGGCTGCATGTATACAAAAAGAAGATAAATAACACTGGTTTACAATATTAAACTTTTTGTCTGTTGCCGCGAATCCTGTGGTTGATATTGTTCACTCATCACTTGTTTTTGTCAAATCTACCCTCAAAATTTTTTGAGCAGCTCGAGTTACTTTGTTTTTGATTTCATCATTTATATTAATTTATATCATATATATTAATCGATAACAGGCATATTTTACTGTGTTAAAATTAGTTTCTCTAGTTTTTGCGTCATGAGTAGTTCAAGGAGACGCTGTTTAAACAATCCAGATCATTTTTGCTATGTATGCGGAGAATATGTGTTTAACAATAGTAGAAAAGTTATATCAGAGTTGGTGAAAAATACCTATTTTGAGTATTTTGGGATGCTCTTGGATAAAAATGAGAAGTCTTGGGCTCCCAATTGTGTTTGTAAATCGTGTGTGGAATATTTAAGATTATGGAAAAGTGGTAAAAGAAGTGCCTTTAAATTTGGAAAACCGACTATTTGGCGAGAACCACAAAATCATCTCATAAACTGTTATTTTTGTAGTGTGAACATAAACGGTTTAAACACTAAAAATCGAGCTAAATGGCAATACCCAAGTATTAGTTGTGTTCAACGTCCAGTGCAGCGTTCACCTCACTCTTCAAAGCTTAAAAATATATCTGAACCATTAGAGCAAGACATTGAAGGACCAAGCTCATCACAAAATGATCCTGATTTTGAAGCTATGTCTAATGAGCCAAAATGCGTTTCCCAAAATGAGTTAGATGATCTTGTAAGAGATTTAAATCTTTCTAAACAAGCTTCAGAATTGTTAGCATCAAGACTAAAAGAAAAAAATTTGCTATCCTCGGATACTAAAATAAGTTTTTATCGTGAAAGAGATACAGAATTACGGTGTTATTTTTCCGAAGAAGATGGCATTACCTTTTGTTCAGATATCAAAAAATTGTTGATAAAAATGGGCTTGAAGCAATACGAACCAAATGACTGGCGTTTATTCATTGACAGCTCAAAACGTAGCCTAAAATGTATTCTATTACATAATGGAAATAAATATGCTGGGGTACCTATTGCCCACAGTACAAAGTTAAAGGAGGAATATTGTAACATTTCGCTAGTCTTGAACAAAATAAAATACAATGACCATAAGTGGCTAATTTGTGTCGATTTAAAAATGGCCAACATTCTTCTCGGTCAACAAAGTGGTTACACCAAGTTTCCCTGTTTTATATGTCTTTGGGACAGTAGAGCTAAACAAGAACATTGGGTAAGAAAAAACTGGCCCTTGAGAGCAAATATGGAGCCTGGAAAGCACAATATAGTCCACAATTCATTAGTATCTCGTGACAAAATTATCCTTCCACCATTACACATAAAACTGGGCATCATGAAACAGTTTGTAAAATCACTAGATAAAAATGGGAACTGCTTTTCTTACATTTGCCAAAAATTTCCTCAGCTCACTATGGAAAAGACATTCTGGAACATTCTAGAACATTCTAGAACATTCCAGAACATTCTAGAACTTTTGTCCAAATGCGCGCATCAACCCATTTGCGTACATGTGCACGCACTGATGGCGATTGACACAAAAATTGCCGAAAACTCGAAAGAATATTCTTTTGACGATTCCCCCTATCCCTTTCAACCCTTCACTTATCCTCAACTGTTGAATAACTCATCTGCCGTCTCAAGTTGCGTTTCGCTATCCAGAAACTGGTTTTTTCGTTTACTTATTTTCCTTCTATGGTTTTTGTTTTGATTTATTATTTATCTTCTTTTTGTACACATGCAGCCGCTCGCCTCCGCAAAAGAGCCCCTCTGCTCTAAATATAGCAAAATATGGTGAAAATGGTTTTTATTCGTGTGGTAGAATTAAATTCAGTACTTTTCGGAGGTGAATTCTCTCCATCGCACCCGCAAATTTTGTTGATGAAAAGGCTGTTTTAACATTTGCGCCTTCTCATTACTTACAAGTTCTCTGATGATATGAGCGCCTTCGTAACAGAGCACGCACATTCCTGCGCGTTAAATGCCACTTCACTTAATGCGCATTATTTCCATTAAATAAACATGCATTCATAGTAACATAAATTGTTATAAAGTTATAAAAATACTCACATTTAAATGAATATTTATTAATATAGAAAAATCAACAAGTTTTTCACATATCATTTATCAACGAAAACTGGAATCGGAAGATTTTTGGGTGGCCCACTTCAGGATTTCTACCCATATATGAAATTCATCAAAATAGTAATTTATTATTAGATGCCTTGAAAAGTACTTTTCATGAAATTCCGGTTACAAGCTATATACTTAGATATTTTAAAATGTGTGATTTTTGTTGACCCAAAAATAGTGTTACTTCCAAAATTGCAATTTTTGCCCTGGAATTCGAAAGATATTACCTCAAATAGAAGAAACTCCTTTACGAAATAATATTAAATATATAGCTTATCAACAGTGGTTAAATCTGATCGTTCTTCCTTAGAAACAATCACACAAGAATCAAAAAATTTCCCTGAAAATTTTTGTGTACAAATAAATGTTCTTCAAACACATAACTTTATAGCTAAAAGTCAAAATAAATATTTAGGAGATCCCAAATCGAATTTCAAACTAGGTGAATTCATTAAGACATACAATCAGCAGCTTTAAGAGAGCAATAACAGACAATGATGTCACAATCGTCTAGCATTAATCACTGTAATGTTAAATATTTTATGCAGTCGACAAAGCAGATTTTACATAATCTACCTTAATGCGCGCAGTCTGAATTAAAAAAAATGGACGTTAAACGTTTTTGAATTGTCATCCGTATATGTAAATTCCGTTTCGGAATATTACTGATTCCCATTCTGACAGAATGGGTGTTGTCGTGCAAAGAAACTGAAATAAGTAGTATTTTACCCTTGTACTGTTCAATAAATCAATTTATTCAAAATGTGAAATTGTTTCTTTTGATTTGCATTTCAAAATTAACGAAGTTACTTTTGATATCGCTATACGTTGCCGTGGGCTGTTGTAGTGTCGTGGCTGGCAATGGTAATTGGTAAAAGGACTGGCCAACTCTCCTTGGCTGCGAAAAATGGGATGGCCGAGGGCATTCTCCTGTTTAGGCAGATCGCTCATCGCGGCATCATTTTGGGATTTGGCATCCACTGTGGCCTTTTCCAGCTATTGGAAAAAGGTAAATAAGGTTAGTAGGAACCTTGTATAAAGTAAATTGCCGTTTGATATAGGTTCTTAATTTTTCTTCGAGATTATCGATCATATTTTTTACGCTCTACGCTTTACGTCTAGTGGGTTCCCGAGAGGACCAATCCGAATATGGTCGCCTGCACCAACAATTCTCCAAAAACTGATTGAGGCGCCCCACTTATCATCAGGCGATTGTACACCCAACGTTAGTCGGATGGGGGTTGCGGTATAAAATTCCGGATCAGCTAGCCGCATAAATCGAAGGAGTGTTGCCATTTTAATGTCGATGTTCGACCGGAGACTGACTCGTATGTGCCCCTCTACGAGTACCGCCCCCATTTTTGGCGACTGCGGGCCAAACGACCCGTTCGAAAACCTCAAGGTTGGGCGCTTTGCAATACCCTAGACGCAAGAGGTTCTTTTTATTATCATGTCATCATAATTATTTGTATCATAACGAAATCTATTGCAAGGATTTTGTTTTTCTTGTACTGCGATATTTTCAAAGTATGTTAAGTTTGTGATATAAAAAATGTCCATATTTCTTATAAATAGAAACATCTCCATTTTCAAGTAATACATAATCCTGTCGAGTTAGCCATTAAAGTAAGTTTTCGTTGACCGGATTAGGGTTACAATTAATAACAAAACATTGTTAAGAATTTATGTTATCTTAATGTATAATTCGATCTCCATTTCTCTCAATTGTCTTTCAGGTATTTTAAAATTATCGAGTTTTGCTGGGATCTGTCTTGACAACATTTTGGGTTATCATATACCACAAAAATTCTATTTCTGTTTAAAAAAATTTCGATTTTTCGAGTGAAATGTTCGTGCTTGCGTTTGTTAGGATTTTCGTAACTGTTCGTAAATCCTGTAAATGTTTTGTTATGTTTTGCGAAAAGATAATTATATCATCCATTTACACATCGTATATTTTTTCCGATATGCTCACGTAGTATATCGTCCATTTCCCGTCAAATAAATCTAGGTCCATTTTTTAATCCGAAAGACATTCATATTTCCTATTATTAACGGAAAATGTAGTTTTTCTCTATGCCGTTTTCTGACATTAAAATTTGACGAATACCTGACTCCAAGACAATACTTGAGAAATACTTTGATCTTCCTAAATTTGATTAGCAACCGGAGTTTTGAAGAACCGTCGTCGTTTGACCCTTTTTTGGCTAGCTCCAAATTAGTGAATTATAAGGTCTTATATATTTTTCGACAAGCATTTTATTAATTTCTTTATTTAAAAACGAATTTACTGATAGAGGATACGCATATTGTGTGCTCCATATTTGTTTCTTATTATACGTTCTTATTTCCGCTTTTACTTTCCGCTTGTCATGCGTTTCTTTTATTTAATTTCTTATTTCATAGGTAACAAAATATATTAAAACTAAGTTTAATATACATATAAAACAATCAGTATTCATATATGACTAGATTACGAGTACATTTGTGCTTAGGTAGCAAAACTCATCATTATGATATAGATAATTATATTAAATTTACTCAATTTACTATAGATTAGTTCTAGATAACAGATAATTGGTAAAATTAATTGTACGGCGAGCTTTCTCCTAACTTCAAGCTGAGTAAAATTTGCAGACATTCTTAAATTCCGTAAGATATAATACACTTTACTTACGGTGGAGTTTACATGATCGTCACAAGTAATACTAGAATTGATGATAAAACCAAGATTTGTGACCTTAGGGACAAATTTAAGACTCTTTCCATCAATATATAGAGACGGAATATCAGAGAAATCGATACGACTTTTAGATATGGGACAGAGACTGTTTTTATACGCCCAAAGTGAGATGGATAACAAATCAGCATTAAACTTAGAGCATAGACTATCTGTTTGCTCAATAGTTCCCGACATATAGAGTTGTATATCATCCGCATAAGCATGCATATGTGCATGCTGACAAGTGTTAAAAATATCATTTATAAATAAGCTAAATAATAACGGTCCCAAAATAGAACCTTGCGGCACACCCATTAGGAGTGGTTTAAGACTAGAGAATTGTCCACCATTCCGCACTGCATAGTCCCCAAACCCAAAATAGTTTTTTAATTTTGATCAAAGTATGTTATGGTCCACAGAGTCAAAAGCCTTAGTAAAGTCAAGTAGGCATAATAATATCAGTTGGGTTTTGTCAAAAGGTATTCTTATGTCATCCACAATTTTAATAACAGCAGTGGGACAACTATGATTAACTCAAAGCCAGATTGAGACGGTGATAGTAAACTAAATTTGTTTAAATGACCACATCTAATTCCGTACATAACTCAAATACCTCACCGACAGAAACTGAAGAAGAAGGAATACCTGTGGGGTGCGAGGAAATACTGGGAGTCGTGGCACGATTGACAAAGGCATCATTAAGGCCTTTCGAGTTAATAGAACAATCAGGACTATCACTAACATGCACACGGAGGATTTTTTTTGCGCCATAGGGCATTATTCGGGAGCAAGGGGTTCAACTTTTTACTATAGTAGATCCTTTTTACACGCTTTATAGCTGCAGTAGTGTCATTTCTTACGGACTCGTATGCACACCAATTTATATTCGTTCGATTTTTTCCATATTGAATACTGCTTATTACGTTTTATAATCAATATACGGATTGTATTATTGAACCAAGGGCAAGACGGGGAAATATTTGGAAGGGTACGAGTCCGAGCATGGGCCCTTAAAAGTCTTCAAATAATCTCATTCAAGAAATTCAGTTTATGATGCACAGAGCTGTCTCCAACAGTCTGGCCAGTTAGGGCAAGTCATTTAATAAGACATTCGAATTTAAAAAGCGATAGTCAGAATAGTGGGATGGACTAACTACTATACTATGATGTTCAAGATTAATACTAAATGCAGAGAAAATTAAATTATGGTCAGATATAAACGAAATTTGGTTAAATTTTAATACAATAGACTCATCAGAGGCAATCAAATAATCAAGGATACTCCGACAACAATTATTTGCATATCTTGTCGGTACGGACACATTCACCAAAGACAAACCAGCAGTAGAAACGTTATAATTTAAAGGAAGCCTATACAAGTCACAGCATAACAAATTTACATTAAAATCCCCATATACAATAATATCATCGTAGTCAGCAGCCTCGGAAGACAACATAGTAAAATATTCATCAACATTGTCACATTTGTGGGGGTTATACACGCAAGACAAAATGATTTTGGTCGCATAGTTGGACACTTCCATTAACTAAAACTCGGTAGTACTACGGAGAGCATGAGAAACCAAATGAGCTTTTAAATGGTATTTGCAATATATAGCCACACCTCCACCCTTCTTAGCAATTCTATCAGTCCGAAACAGTTTGTAGCCTTTACGAAATGGGAGTCCATGATACCATTTCTGAACCAAGCCTCAGATACACAAATAACATCTACACAAGAACATTCAAACGTACTCCTGACTACATCTAACTTTTCATTGTTATGGCTACGAGCATTGAAATGCACAACATTAAAGCCTTTTTAGCGTATGCATAAAATGTTTATCATAGCAAGGCTATTGTCATCAATGCTGAAAAACCCAAAACAAACAGAGTTTCGCTACCTTTACAATATATAATAAACAACAGCAAAATATACCTAAGAAAATATAATTAAACATACAATCATACATACATATACTTAATGAAACTGCTGAAGGTCATCATCGCTGGTAACTTTTGTTAGGAGGCTGTTTTCCAAATTATCCGTTCGCACATGCACAATACCTCGCTTAGTATACGCCGAAATCAATTTCCCCTCTTCTTCTTCTTCTTAATTGGCGCTATAGCCGCCTAGGCGATTTTGGCCGATTTCAATATTGCACGCCAGCCGCTCCTCTGCTTTGCTGCCTGGCGCCAGTTAGATATCCCAAGTGTAGTCAAGTCCTTCTCCACCTGGTCTTTCCAACGTAGAGGAGGCCTTCCTCTTCCTCTGCTACCACCAGCGGGTACCGCGTCGAATACTTTCAGGGCTGGAGCATTTTCTTCCATACGTACCACATGACCTAGCCAGCGTAGCCGCTGAATCTTAATTCGCTGAACTATGTCTATGTCGCGGTACAGCCCATACAACTCATCGTTCCATCGTCTGCGGTATTCGCCATCGCAAAGACGTAAAGGACCAAAAATCTTTCGGAGAATCTTTCTCTCGAACACTCCAAGCGCCATCTCATCCGATGTTGATAGGGTCCATGCTTCTGCGCCGTACATTAGCACGGGCATGATGAGGGACTTATAGAGCGTGGTTTTCGTTCGTCGAGAGAGGGCTTTACTGTTCATTTGCCTACTCAGCCCAAAGTAGAACTTGTTGGCAAGAGAGATTCTTCGTTGGATTTCAAGGCTGACATTATTGTTGGTGTTGATGCTGGTTCCAAGATAAACAAAGTCCTCTACTTTGTCAAAATTGTAACTGTCAACAGTGATGCGGGAGCCAAGGCGCGAATGCGCTGACTGTTTATTTGATGACAGGAGGTACTTCGTTTTGTCCTCGTTCACCTCCAGACCCATTCGCTTCGCTTCCTTGTCCAGCTTTGAAAAGGCAGAACTAACGGCGCGGTTGTTGAGGCCAATGATATCGATAGGAGTGCAATGGGGTGTGGTAACTCTTCTGGGCCTGCAGTTACAGATGAGTGGCTACACTCAATCCCTACTCTTGCGTCCTCGTCGCGCACTCTGGGCAACGTGAGCAACCCTTGTGTGAGATATGGTAACCAACCCGTGTGGAGCCTTGGGTCACGGCAGAAAGAGAGGGAGCTTCAGTGGGGCCACTCCGACATATTCGGTTTAAGGGCTCACTGAAGTCAGCAGCGTCTGTTCACCAGGAGGTGCGGCTGCAAGCGGGCGTCTGACTTGGAGCAAGCGGCTCGCTATATAAATGTGTCTTCAAAAACAAAAAACCCTCCAGTATTTGGTTGTGCGCTGGGCTTGGGACCCGCCACGTAAAAAACTATACCCAATGAAAAATTTCAATGTGCCTCGGATGAGATCTCCCTTTTTTGATGACGACCACAAGCAATGTTTTAAGGACTACGATTTAAGGGCATGCACCTGGAATGTCCGAACCCTTAATGGGGAAGGCGCCGCTGCCCGGCTGGCTGATGTCCTCGTAAGAGTAAGGGCTGACATCACCGCCATCCAAGAAATGAAATGGACGGGGCAAGGCAAGAAAACCGTTGGGCCTTGCGACATCTACTACAGCTGCCATGTAAAGGAGCGCAAGTTCGGTGTTGGATTTGTGGTGGGAGAGAGGCTTCGTCGCCAAGTACTGTCGTTCACTCCAGTGGACGAGCGTCTCGCCACGATTCGCATCAAAGCGAGATTTTTCAACATCTCGCTGATTTGTGCCCACGCACCGACAGAAGAGAAGGACGATGTGATCAAGGATCACTTCTACGAGCGCTTAGAACGCACTTACGAGCGCTGCCCCCGTCACGATATCAAAATCGTGCTTGGTGACTTCAATGCCAGGGTGGGAAAGGAAGGGATCTTTGGTCGCACTGTCGGAAAATTCAGTCTCCACGATTAAACCTCCGCCAACGGACTGAGACTGATCGACTTTGCCGGGGCCCGAAACATGGTGGTCTGCAGCACCAGGTTTCAGCATAAAAAAATACACTTGGCTACGTGGCTGTCTTCAGATCGAAAAACGCGAAACCAAATCGATCATATTGCGATAGACGGAAGGCATGCTTCCAGTATATTAGACGTACGTACACTCCGAGGACCGAACATCGACTCGGATCATTATCTTGTCGCAGCCAAGATGCGCATACGCCTCTGTGCATCAAAAAACGTGCGTGTAAATACACAGCGAAAGCTTGACGTCGGAAAGCTGCAATCGCAACAGACAGCTGCAAACTTCACCACTCGACTCTCACACCTGCTCACTGAGAGCTCTTCTCAAGAAACCGGAATTTGCGAGCACTGGGAGCACATTTCTCGATCACTGCGTACCGCCGCTGAAGAAGTCGTTGGCTTTCAGCGAACCCGAAAAAATGACTGGTATGATGAGGAATGCCGCGCCGCTTCGGAAAATAAAGATGCTGCCTACAGGGCCACGCTGCGATCGGGCGCAACGCGAGCTGTATGGGAACGCTACCGGGAGTTGAGAAAGGAAGAGAGACGTATCGTCCGTAGAAAGAAGAGAGAGGCCGAAATACGTGAGTGTGAAGAGCTTGAGATGCTAGCCGACATGAAAAGCGCCCGAAAATTTTACCAAAAGGTGCGGCGACTTACGGAAGGTTTTAAGACCGGGGCGAATTCCTGTAAGAACAAGAACGGCGATCTGGTGACTGATGCCCAAAGCGCACTTAGATTGTGGAGGGAACACTTCTCCACTCTGCTAAATGGTGACAGCGAAAACGTCGCCGGAGAAGATGAAGATCCCGAACCCCAAATCGCTGATGACGGCATTAACATCCCGTCACCCGACCTCGATGAAGTTCGAATAGCAATTATGCGCCTACGGAACAACAAAGCCGCTGGAGCTGATGGGTTACCAGCTGAGCTATTCAAGTATGGTGGCGAGGAGCTGGTAAGGTGCATGCACCAGCTTATTTGCAGAATATGGTCGGACGAATGCATGCCCGCCGATTGGAATTTAAGTGTACTCTGCCCAATCCACAAGAAGGGTGATCCTGCAATATGAGCCAACTACCGCGGGATCAGCCTTCTTAACATTTCGTATAAGGTTCTATCGAGTGTATTGTGTGAAAGACTAAAGCCAACCGTCAACGAACTGATTGGACCTTATCAGTGTGGCTTTAGACCTGGTAAATCTACCATCGACCAGATATTCACGATACGCCAAATATTGGAAAAGACCCGTGAGAAGAGGATCGACACACACCATCTATTTGTCGACTTTAAATCAGCTTTCGACAGCACGAGAAGAACCAATTTCCCCTCACGCCGCAATTTTATAGCCCTTTGCCGCAACAATTTATTCTCCCTGGTAAGGATCTCAAAGATATGAAAATAACCTTTGATGTCAAGGGGTTGCAGAGGAATAGCCGACTTTGTACGTCTTCTATATTCACCGAAAGCGCGCAGGGTGTGATTCCGCTCAAGAGGTGAGTGGAACTTGATTACAATAGCGCGTACAGAGGACTCAGTCACCGTAGAAGTGAGAACCGATATCTCCTCCTCAATTCTTTTGGTTAGCTTATCCTCTACCTCAGTTAGTCTGCTTTCAATAAGTGGTCGCAACTGCTCTGTCTGCTGCTGAACCCTCTCCTCAACTTCTTTTAACTTGGTGAAACCCGCTGCAAGAGTAATGCCTTCGTCGAGTTTCGCGGCCTTAGCAGAAGGGGAGCCTTTGCTCAGTCGACGCTTGAGTGACGAAGCAGTAGTTGACGACATAACCGTTTACGCTCGCAAACAATTTTGGGAAATAATTTTGTTTGATTAACTAAATTCATTGAATTAGTCGGACACCGCACTTGTACAAGCAGGAATGACAGGGATATAAGACCACACAATTATGGTAAAACAATTATAATATTTCGACACACAGCAGGGCCAATATTGCGGGAATTAGCAAGACCGCGATGAAAACACGTTTGAGGAAATAAAAAAAAACAACAAACAAAAAATTTAAATTTCGACAAATCTTCATTTTCAAGTCCAGGATTTTGATATGTCTGAGCCTTTGCGCTGCAGGCTTTTTCATTCCGAAATTTTTTCTTCTCTCATAATTTCATTTCTCTACCGGTAATACCATCGGCTGGCACTTCAGTTAAATATTTGGAGCCCTTTGGTTTCGGATACTTTGTTGTTTTCTCCTGTTTGTACCAAGGACAATATTTACTTGTAGCGTGCGAGTTACAGGTGTTGTTTCGGCTTATGCCAAAAAAGATACAACAACAGCTGTTTGGTTTTGTTGGTTAAACCAAATTTTATTCATTAGTACTTAAGCACTTGGCTGTACTGTTGACTATTGGCTATTGTTCATTCATTCTTAATTCTGCCTGCTTTTATATATAATTATTGTCTACTTTGCATAATTGGTCAGCTTTGCATATATAAATTAGAGATTAGCTTATTTAAATATCTTAAAAAAAGAAATTTGTACTTATTTTTTTCGGTTTTTTATTTGAATCAGTAAATTTATAATTGCTCTTAACAACTAAACTTAAAGACTGAATTAATTTAAATCAATAATTGGCTTAAATACTATTTTCCGATCAACAGCTTTGGTGGTGGCGTGATCCAATTCTCCAGAATTTGGCTTTTGGTAAACAGGAAAGTTGAAAAACAATTTTTAAGAAATTTAAAAGCAACTGTCTCCAGAAATTTGGTTGTAAAAATAAAAGTGCAAAACAATTCTTCATAAATTTGTCTGCATGTGCTGGAAGTTTTTTCATTTGTGTTGCAATTCATTTGGCATGTGTTAACTACGTGAATTAGTCAAAAGCAGAAAATGATTATTTGGCAGTTTTGCTTTTGTGAGAAAATTTTAATTAAAAGGGTGAAAACTTTTGTGGTGTTAACTCCTCCATCTTAAATCGATTGTCCTCAAATGTTTTATGGATATGAAAGGTTGGAGAAAGATATATAGGTTGGTTGTGTGGTACCTAAATTTTTCTCGATAGGTAATGGATCTGCAGGGGCCTTCTTTTTGTTGATTTCCAGTTTGTTCTTCTTGCAGGGCCAGTGTAGGATTAAGATGACACAAATAATGGCTGCGACTGCACTTATTGATAATGTGCCGGATATCGTTGTAAGAAGTTTCGGATTGCTAATTTTTCTGGTATTTTTGATGTGTAGTTCTCTTAACGATTCTAGTGATGGTAGGTCCACATGGAATTTGGAGAATGGCCTTGACTGAATAATGGCTGGTATAGCTTGTAAAGGTATGGCTTCGAAGTTACTATAGATTTTCCCATTTACTCTAATTGTTGAATTGTGATAGTTTATAAGGTGTGTTCTCGTCAAATTTCGGATCTCTGAGTTGATTTCAATATTTCCATTGGAGCTGTTTAGTAATAGTACGCCCAGTTTTATTTCCTCCACTGGAAGTATATGATGTCCATTTGTGGTAGTACAAGTGGAGTTTAAACCATTAATTATTCTCGTAATACAAGTATCATTTTTTAATCGAGCGCTATTACAATTTGTTCGAGGAGCTACAGACGCAGCTGGAGATTTTGGACGAAACCCAGCTGGATGAAGACCATCGCCTGGCCATGGACGAAAGCTATTGCAGGGTCAAGGCTTTGTACAGTGAAAGGCTCTAATTTTTGCGCACCAACTCATCCGATATGCAGCTAAGCAGCAGATCTCACCACAACACACCCCATTTTCATCGCGGCAGAGAATCAATTTGCCGAAATTAAAATTATCGACGTTTGATGGTTGCTATCGGGAGTGGCTGGATTTTTACAACATATTTTTGGTTCTCGTCGACAAAAATCCAGACCTCTTGGATATTGAAAAATTTCAATATCTGCGCTCAAGCCTGTCAGGGTGCGCAGCTACCCTCATACAATCGTTAGAAGTGACCAACGCAAATTACAAGAAAGCGCTGCAGCTGCAAGAAGCCCGATTCGACCATAAGCGATACATATTCCAGGCGCATCTTCAGTACATCTTCGACACCCAACGCATCACCAACCCAACCGTTAGAAATCTTCGTAGCATTGTTGACGTCATAAATGCCAACATGCGTGCCATGCAGTCGATGGCAACCTCCTCACAAATCGGTAAGGGCAACCTTCTCACAAAACTCGACCACGAAACACAAGTGAAATGGGAAGAAGAAGTGGCTGCTAAGTGGGATCAGTGAACACAGCAGGCCTCACTCACATTGCCAACATGGGAAGATCTTGCAGCATTTCTCGAGCGTCGTTGCCAACTCATCGATATCAGCGATCACAGCGCTATGTCAACCAAATCGTCGCATCGGTCACCAGAACAAACATCATCATCGCAACCGAAGTCTCAGTGTCGGCAGTCACCACAACAGTTGTCGTTCATCGCCACCAATCAACCAAAATGCAATTTATGTGAAAACGATAGCACTCATAAGGCCTTTAACTGTTCGGTCTTCATGAAGCTGCCACCAGTCCAACGGTATGATATTGTAAAGAAAAAGAATCTGTACTTAAACTGTCTGGGCCCACATCACTCATCCAAAGACTGTCCGTCCACGCATAGATGTCAAGTGTGTCGGGTCAGCCACCACACTCTCTTGCACCGTTCGCAACCGACCACAACCATTCAACAATCATCGTCTTCGCCATGGACACCACCCACCTCTATAAAATCAACTTCGATACCAACAGTGCTTCAGATTTGTGACAACGGTCAAGAAGTCCTATTAGCTACAGCCATAATTCAGCTTCGCAATCAATCGGGTGCAACAATTTTTGATCGTGCACTGCTGGATTCGGCATCGCATTTGTATTTCGTAACTGAACACTTGGTCCAGATGCTTTGTGTCACAATTTCACCACTAATATCTTCGGCGTCATTGGTCGCATCATACACCACGTCAGTAGGCACCGACTGCATACTGCCCAACTCATGGCCTTCACAAATATCACATGATTCAACAGTTCCGGAGGCTTGGTCGCTCTCATTGGAGCCTTCACTAGATCATATTTTGGAAAGGCTTTGGTTCATCGAACATAATCCACATCAAACTCCATCAAATTTAACTATTGATGAAATCGAGTGCGAACAATTTTTTGCAGAGACAACAAAGAGATGCCCCAACACCAATAAGTTCATCGTTCGTTTGCCGTTTAAGGAATCACCACACAGGTGGGGCAGCTCTTATGATATAGAACTAAAACGATTAATGTCCATCGAATCCAACTTCGTCGCAACAAATGTCTCGAGCGAGAATATAATTCCTTCATAAAAGAATACTCCAATCTTCATCTCATGATTCGCTAATCTCATCCTGGTAGCTTCGCAAATTACATAGCACACCATGCAGTAGTGATGTTGGATAGCAGCACCACAATATATCGCGAGTTGGATCTTCCATACAAGATGATCTATTTTCGATTCTCATCAGATTCAGAATGCATACCTTCATGCTAATGGCTGACGTTACAAAGATGTATCGTCAAATCATCATAGTTTTTTTATTTCACTCACACCATCACCACCATCATCGAAAGTGAGTAAGAGAACCATTCTCTCTCACATCGCTAGATTCTTCGACCCACTGGGATTACTCAACTCACTCATTGTCACGTGCAAGGTTTTGTTGCAGCAATTATGGAAGCTTCGTCTAAATTGGGATGAAAGTGTTCCTCCTTGCGTGTACACGCAATGGGAGTCATTCTGCGCAAAACTGTCACTTATCGAAAATCTTCGACTAACGCTTGAAGCTAACAATTAGCCATCACCACCGCCATCACCATCGTTCATCGACATCGAAATCTCAGCACAATGTCGGCAAAACATCACGTTCATAACAAAGCCGACATCAGATATCATTGGCGAGCACAAATTCTCCACCAACCACCACAAACTCATTCGTATTTTTTGTTATGAGCGGCGCTTCGTTGACACAGCTCGCAAACTTCACCACCTCGACCACCAAGATCACATAACCGCATCAGAAATGACTGATGCTTCACCACACCATCTGCCGCATTATTCAAAATAACACATTTGTAGAAGAAATCACGAATCTACAGTCAAATCGTCCAATTCCTCGCAAATCACCACTTTCGCAGTTATCACCATTCTTGCACAAGGGACTTATCAGAATCGGAGGTCGCCTTAAAAACTCTTCGCTAAAATTTGACGACACCCATCCAGTTTTGCTACCAAAATCGCACCCTTTCATGCCCACGCTCATCATGAATTTTCATCGACATCACCTTCTTGCTGGTTGCCAAACCTTGCTAAGCATTCTTCGAGAAAAATCTTCAATCAAATACTGAGAAGTATCACTTCCCAGGGGGGGTGGATGTTGAAGCACAGGAACCCTCAGCGGGTTAAATCATCGCAGTAGCAGCGCAAGTTGAGTCGCTGCCCACATGGTCAGGGCAGCGGCACCGCCAGTTGGGTCGCTGCCCGCATTGCATTTAGTAATAGGTAGTAGCGGTCTATATTATTTTGCATGGCACCGCTAATCGGGAGCATATGTAAAAGTGCGTGCATAAAAAATGAATTTTCGCCACGACAAATATCACACCACCACTCATTATTGATGCAGCCTAAATTACACACGTTTGTATACCTACATACATATGTGCATAGGTACATAATGGAATGACACCAGGCTGCAGTTAAATCACGCCACCCAACTCCCGCTATTCATCGTCAGCGTCAATAGTATATTAATTGCCCATACAGTCCACATCATTCATTCGCTTTTCGTTGCTCAACCACGCATCACCAATTACTTCTTCGCTTCTTCGATTCTTCGCTTCTTCGATTCTTCGCTATTAGGCATACATATTTTAACTTAACAAATAACCTAATGTATTAATCATAAATAAATATTTTCTAAGTACATAGTAGTTTCGGTTCGTTTAATTCCGAGGAAAAGGGCTAAGGAAAAAGCTCCTAGCTCCATCAGTCTTAATAAATTTCTATTAATAATCTCAAGATCTTCATGATCTGGGGATCCTGCGATACACTTCCACTTAGCATTTATTGACTTCTTTTGTCTTAAGAGCTTGGTAGGTTTAAGAATTTGCAATATGTCCATGGTTTGTCGGGTTTCCTGTTTTAGAATGGGGGAAAAACATTGTTCTTTGGAATTTCTGTTTCGATGTAATTGAAGGTATTCGTCAGAAAAGTTTCATATTCTTCAAGTTTAATCAAATGAATTAGTCTAAATGTTCCGTCCTTAATCTTTGCTAGTCCGTCATTAATGGTAACTACCTGTGCTGTGCTATAGTCAAATATTTGTATGTCCGCTGCTTGTCCTTGTATCATAAACGTCATCGTAACAAAAAGGACTGTAGTCCAGTACATTTTCATTGTTATCTTAAAAAGGAAAAGGAAGAGAAATTATCTTAATTTTTAATATTACTTTTATGAACTACTCGATTTGATTCTGTCACGATTGTAGTCGTGTTACTTTCCTTAACTATTTCCTTTTTAAATCTAGGAGTTTGTTTTGACCCTAGTCGCTGGTCAATCCTAGCGTATACTATGTCTCCTGGGGCATATATTTTTGGTTCTTTCCTTTTTTTATTATGGTAACTTATGTCTCGTTTTTGTACCTTTTTAAGTCGTTCAATGTTATCCTTTCTCGCTTCTTCGTATTATTTGGGGTCTGTGCTGACAGTTCTACCGAAGAAAGTTTCTAAAGGTCTCTTACCCGTGGTGGAGTGTATAGAGTAATTGTATTCATAAACTGATTGATCTAATAGTTCTTCAAAATTTTTATACCCCTCTTGTTTTTTTTAAACATCGCATTATTTCTGACAACGTTGAATGAAACCTTTCTACCTGGCCATTCACGGAGCTTTTATAGGGTGGAGATTTGAATATATACCTAGTTGGTCCCTTATCATAAATACTATTGATGCAGAATTTAATGTCTTTTCATTGTCTATAACTATAGCTTTTGGAATACCGAAAGAAAATAATATCTTCCGAAGATCGGGATTTCACTATATGAGCTTGGGCATATTTTGAAAATTTGTCGATAGCGGTGAGTACTAATTTCTTATTCGGGGTATGTGTTATATATATATATGTAATGTGTGACCGGGGTATGTGTTAATAGGTGTTTCCTTGATCTCCGGCTGATTTTACTTTCGATCGTATTTGCTTTCCTTGCAAATGGAGCATTGCTTTACAATTTTTTTTATTTTCTTAGCCATTGCTGGGAAATAGAATTTCTCTAAAATTTGGATTTTATTTTCCCTACAGTTCCTCTGTTATGTGTTCTTAGTATTATCTCTTCTTGTTGTTGATTATTTATTACGTCCTCTACTTGCAACTGAGTGAACCTAGCTTTGTACCTGTTGAAATGTAGCGGGTATACTTGTTGTATTTTTGCCATTATACTTTTGTCTGTTTTAATAAAATTTATGACAGACGGGTTTAGATATCCTCGTAGAATCTCTATTAACTTTTCTTCAGAGTAGAATGGCTCGGTAATTATATGCCGGTGATACGTGGGAAATACTATTTTAAATTGGTAGTTGTAGGAATAATTGATTTTTAAATACATTAATAGGTGTTTCTATACTATGTATCAGTCCATGTGATGAGCTTTCGTCTGAGTTCGTCGCTATTGACAATGTATGCATGAACGATTTTTGTGGAGGCATTATAGATAAGGCATCTGCTACCACGTTCATTTTCCCTGGTTCGTAATATAGCTCGTAATTGTATTCTTCGAGAATTGATTTCCACCTTTTCATTTTGCTATTAGTATTCTTGTAACTGAGTGCATATGTGAGCGGTTGGTGGTCCGTGAAAATTTTTTACTTTGGCTGAGCTATACAAATAATTTCGCAATGAATTTAAGGCACAATGTTAGCCAGCAATTCCTTTTCATTTTCAGCATAGTGTTACTCTGCCTTGTTAAGTGTTCTAGATAAAAAGGATATTGGTCTGTCGTTCTGGGACAGGACTGCTCCAAGCGCAAAGTTGGGAGCGTCTGTTGTTTATTCAAAATCCTTCTGATAATCTGGATAAGCGAGCACAATGTCTTCGGAAATAAGAGAATTCTTAATTTTCCTAGAGGATTCTACGGCTTCTTTGCTTAACACGATTTTTACATTTGAGGCTATATTTTTCTTAAAAAGGATGTCCGGGGTTTCGCGATTTTGGCATAATCTTTTATGAATCACCGATAATACCCCGATTTTGGCTGCGGGAAGTTCGCAATAGCCTTGACTTTCGCAGGAGTGGTTTTTATACCTTTATTAGATAATACATGACCTAAAAATTCAACACTTTCTTCAAAAATTTACATTTTCCTAGCTGAACCTTCGTATTTGCATCTTCCAAGGTTCTAAATATTTTCTGAATATGAGAGAAATGTTCTATTTCTGTTTTGCTAAAAATAATTATGTCATCTATATAGACATAGCAGTATTTCCCAATATGTTCTTGCGATATTACTTCAGATATTTCCGGAATGGGGTATTTGTCCGCAATTGTTACCGCATTTAACTTTCTGTAATCTATCACTATTCGGTACTGTTTTCCTCCTGATGCATCCGCCTTTTTCGGCACAATCCACACAGGTGAATTGTATGGGGATCTAGATGGTCTTATAATGCCATCATTCATAAGTGTTTCCAGTTGTTTCTCTACTTCAGTTTTCAAGGATGCAGGGTAGGGGTAGGATTTAGTATACACTGGAGTGTTTGTTGTGGTTCTAATTTCTCCCACAACTCTAGTAGTGTACGAGTACGTTAGTTTTTCATCAGGCTCCATGAATAATTTAGGAAATTCCCTTGCAATAACGTTCATATTAATTTTTTGCTTTACCTATATTTAAATTATTTACTGTTGCCGATGAAAGTTGTTTAATGCCGATTTTTCCCCCATTCCACAATGTCATGCAGTTCTCCTCTCTATGAATTAGTGCTTGTAATTCCCTAAGTGTATCGTTTCCGAGAATGCCATCAAAAGTCTTAAGGGAAGGCATCAAAAAGAATTTAATTTCTTGATTTAAGTTAAAAGTTTCACCATTGTGTGTTCAGTAATTCTAATGTCGCCTACAACTGATTTCGCATAGAAAGATGCTTAATTTTTAATTTTTTTCTTTGCCAAGTGTGGCTGGAGATAATTTTTGCTTGATCCCGTATCTATTAAGAACTTGAGAATGCTTCCGCTCTCCTTTTTAACTTCGATAAAACGTAACGAAGAGCTTATTAAGCTAAAAAATGAATGTCTGTTGGTTCAATATATTCTCTGTCGTTTTCTGGCTGTTCCGTATCAATGTGGAATGTTCTTTGTAATTCCTTTTGTTGGGGGTATGAAATTGAACCAGGTCTTTTCCCTTGCAAGTTATCTCGGTGAGTTCTATTTATGTAATTTATATGCCGGGAATGCAAGCTTTGGTTCACGTCCATGGGCTCTGGTCGAGTTTGAGGCTTAGGTGGTCTTTGTGGATTGCTTTGATAAATAATTTGCTGTCTGTGTTGCCAAGTTGGCTGGTTATTTTGAGGCATATGGGCTAAATGAGAGTAGAATCTGTTTGGATTTCTCCTCTCAAAGTTCTGTTTTTGAGGTAATGGTGGTGCAACTCTTTTTGTATTGTGAACATGGTTTGCTCGAAAATTCTGATTCTGAAGTTTCAGACAAATATGTAGTCCCTGTGGTAGGTCCACTGGTTCCCTTATTCCTAATAGACGTGGTAAGTCCCTATTTAGACCCCTTATAAGACACATTAAGGCTTTGTCTCTGTAAGGTTTTGTAATTAAGTTAAGTGATTCGTTACTCGTTTGCAAACAACCTATCTTTTTAAGTATTAGTGAGAGATGAGTGTATACTCTTTGAAAAAAGTCTTGTACACTTTTGTTACCCTGTACCAGAGTTGTCATCTGGTACTCTAATGTTGATTAATCTCGTTTGCCACCGTAATGAACAGCTAAACATTCTGAAATGGCTCCCCAATTTCATTAATCACCCCATTGGGTATTATATGATTCTAGTGAAATATCGGCGTTGCCTGTAATTTTATTCCTGATAACGCTGAGAATACCGTAGTATTTGGGTGTTCCCATAAGTAGCTTGTAAATTTCTAAGATTCTATCCACACTCTTCTTCCATGAATTATATTCCCCCGGTTGACTTGTAAATTCTTTTAAGCATTTGACTACATCCGGAATTTTGTCCATGTCATGAAAGTTATTCCTATGTCTGTCATCGATCTGTTGGTCGGTAACATTTTGTATATTTGCATGCGGGTTTAGAGCCGCCGGAACCATTTGGGGTCCTTGTTGCGTAAAAATGTTTGTGACAACGTTTGAAGATTCGCGGGAATTACGGGTGGTCGGATCAGATTGCTTGGATTTGACATTTTTTTTAAATCTTGACTTTAACAAACAAAAATTTTTAGTGCCCAGAGGGTATTCTATCAGATACTTTTGTATAGGTTTTGATTTCTGAGTTATAAATTTTCGCTCTTAACCTAAATCTTACTCTATACCGGATCTCCTTCTTGAATTCTTCTGTGGCATTCGGTGTCATTCGTATTTCTGGTGGTTTCCCTTCTTCATCTATAGGTAGTACAGCAAAAGATGATACCCCTTTGAATTTTATTTCCTCTGGTTGCACGCCTTCGGGCAGCATGAGCACACTTTGGTTGTGATTAGCACTTTTAATTGTTTTCTATGTTTTTTTGTTACTAATGCGGGCAGGTACGTAATACCATTCCTTTTGCCGTAGCTACTAAGAGACCGATAATTTTATTTACTATTTTTCCACTTTTTATATGCCGGAAGTCTATTTCCTTTGTGTTGCAGTTCATTTGGCATGTGTTAACTACGTGAATTAGTCAACAGCAGAAAATGATTATTTGGCAGTTTTGCTTTTGTGGGAAAATTTTAATTAAAAGGGTGAAAACTTTTGTGGTGTTAACTTACATATTACATTTATTGTTAATATTGCTGAATATTGATTATTTAGGTTTGTAGTAATATTCGTATTGCTGACTATGTGGTATGTAGTAATATTTATTAATGATGCTGACTATGCTCAGAAGACTATAACCGTCAAAATTAAAGAAAGAGATAAAAAACTATAAACTGTATGTTTTGTTTTGTGGAACTTTAGTTCAGCAATTTGCTTGATATTTTCAACTTGATTAGTTACAATTTCATCAAACGTTGGCCGTAGCCTATTTCATTATTAATTTGAATATTACAACTGTGGAAAATAATTAAATAGTTACTGCTTAAATTTAAAGCTCGTCCATCACAAGTGGTATTTAAAAATACATTATCGCTGTTCTTAATTAATACAAGACCTGAATGCATTTCTTCTATTTCCGTTTTGCAGTTGTTTTTTGTAGTAAAGTTAAATATTTCAGGCAGTGAATAAAAACACGACACGTTTAATGGTAGTACAAACCGGAAGAGAGAGTATAAAAATTTCATTTTATTTGACAGAATATATATGGTAGTATACATAGCAGAGTTGTATTTAATAGTATGAGGTATCGTTCTATTTTACACCTCAACACCTTTCCTGAAGGATACTTCACTTATTAAATAAACAGAAAAAGGAAAACTTCATTTAATTATTTTAATCAAACTATGGCAGAATTAACAATGTAAATTTAGTTTCAATTAAGACCAAGTGACTTACAAAGATTAGTATGAATAACTTTAGATACACCTTTTGTCAGGATATCAGCTAACATCTCCTTGGTTGGTATGTAGACCAGTTTGATCTTGCCACTTTCCAAATGTTGACGGATAAATTTGCCTTTTATGTCAACATGCTTTGTGCGAGGTGAATAAGAATTATTCATAGCCACTTGTATAGCACTTTTGTTGTCGCAATGGAGTACTATAGTTTCTGCACTGTGTGGTGTCAGCTCCTTCTGTAAGCGCATAAGCCATGTTGCCTCTTGGATTGCCGACGTCATGGCCATAAATTCGGCCTCAGTAAAAGAAAGAGCGACAGTTTGCTGCCTTCGAGTGCACCAAGAAATCGGGCCACCTTGCAATTTAAATACATAGCCCGTTGTAGATCGTCTTTCATTCGAACTGATATCAGGGCGTGTTATTTGTGCAGCCAATAGCAAACACCCAATTGCTTGCATGTATGGAACTTTTGTCATCTCTTGTTTATCCGCTTCGCTGAGAGGACACATTTTGGTACTTATATGCTGATTTAAGTCGATTGGTGTTGCAACTGGATTGCTATCAAACATTCTAAAGCGTTCGAGCATATCAGCGATATATTGGGACTGGTCAACTTTTATATTGCCGTTAACTAAATCTTTCGTAACACGCATGCCAAGAACTGTTGCCACTTTACCAAGGTCTTTCATTTTAAATTCCGGTGCCAACTGTTTCTTTAAGGTATTTAAGCTTGACTCGTCAGTAGACACACTGGTCTGTATTGCTGCGTATCAGATCTAATTTTAATAAAACGTTATTGAATTTTTCATTCCACAGTCGGCTTGACTGCTTTAGCCCGTATAGAGATTTATTTAGTCTACAAACACGACCAGAGTCATCATCAAAACCATCGGGCTGCGCCATGTAAATTTCATCTTTGAGCTCAGCATTGAGAAATGCTGTAACCGCATCCATTTGATGAATCAGTAGGTCATGCTTTGCCGCTAGTGCCAATAGAAAACGTAAAGAGGTATACCGGACTACAGGGGCAAACTTTTCCTCATAGTCGATACTTTTTTTTTTGATTACATCCTTTGATTAGTAACCTGGCTTTACGTCGAACAACCGTGCCATTACCATCTATTTTGGTTTTAAATACCCATCTGGACCTAATTGCTTTCTTTCCAGGAGGTAATTCACTCAGCTGCCAAGTTTTGTTTAAATGCATAAATTTCATTTCCGCGTCTACTGCAGCTTTCCAGTCTTCTGCATGTTCACTTGACATCGCCTCAGCCAGAGTTTCAGGTTCATTGGAAACAAAGTCAGTCACAGAAAAGTTTGCGCCAAACTGTTTTTCCGCGATTCTTTTCTTTAACTAATCTAATTTTACTTTGTATATTTATAATTATTTCTTCGATAATGCTTAAATCTTTTCTTATACTATTTGAAATATTTTCTGTTATTTTAGTAAGATTATTTATTCTTTCATTAAAGAGTTTATTGATCACTACTTCATCATTATTTTTGTCATTTAGTCTTTGTTGAAGTATTGCATTGCATTTAGTAATAGGTAGTAGCGGCCTATATTATTTTGCATGGCACCGCTAATCGGGAGCATATGTAAAAGTGCGTGCATAAAAAATGGATTTTCGGCACGACAAATATCACACCACCACTCATTATTGATGCAGCCCAAATTACACACGTTTGTATACCTACATACATATGTGCATAGGTACATAATGGAATGACACCAGGCTGCAGTTAAATCGCGCCCCCAACTCCCGCTATTCATCGTCAGCGTCACTAGTATATTAATTGCCCATACAGTCCACATCATTCATTCGCTTTTTGTTGCTCAACCACGCATTTCCAATTACTTCTTCGCTTCTTCGATTCTTCGCTATTAGACATATGTACATACATACATATTTTAACTTAACAAATAACCTAATGTATTAATCATAAATAAATATTTTCTAAGTACATAGTACTTTCGGTTCGTTTAATTTCGAGGAAAAGGGCTAAGGAAAAAGCTCCTAGCTCCATCATAATGGTCCTTCGAGCCGGATATCACCCGGCTCATAAAATTTAGGAAATTTTCGTTATCGTGATTAATTCTAAAATTTTTTCATTCGTAATTGGCCATTAGTATGTCTGATATCGAACAAAAAGATACAGGGCTGCAAACTCCTCTGTACCGCGAATCGAGTGAAGTCCGTGTAAAAAAGAATCAGCGATTATCACTAGTAAATCGCTTGAAAGCTCTGGAAATTACGTCGGTTCAATTTGGCGCGTTATCAGCACCACACATAGAGGCCAAACTAGCTCTAATCGAGCGCTATTACAATTTGTTCGAGGAGCTACAGACGCATAAGCGATACATATTCCAGGCGCATCTTCAGTACATCTTCGACACCCAACGCATCACCAACCCAACCGTTAGAAATCTTCGTAGTATTGTTGACGTCATAAATGCCAACATGCGTGCCATGCAGTCGATGGCAACCTCCTCACAAATCGGTAACGGCAACCTTCTCACAAAACTCGACCACGAAACACAAGTGAAATGGGAAGAAGAAGTGGCTGCTAAGTGGGATCAGTGAATACAGCAGGCCTCACTCACATTGCCAACATGGGAAGATCTTGCAGCATTTCTCGAGCGTCGTTGCCAACTCATCGATATCATCGATCACAGCGCTATGACAACCAAATCGTCGCATCGGTCACCAGAACAAACATCATCATCGCAACCGAAGTCTCAGTGTCGGCAGTCACCACAACAGTTGTCGTTCATCGCCACCAATCAACCAAAATGCAATTTATGTGAAAACGATAGCACTCATAAGGCCTTTAACTGTTCGGTCTTCATGAAGCTGCCACCAGTCCAACGGTATGATATTGTAAAGAAAAAGAATCTGTACTTAAACTGTCTGGGCCCACATCACTCATCCAAAGACTGTCCGTCCACGCATAGATGTCAAGTGTGTCGGGTCAGTCACCACACTCTCTTGCACCGTTCGCAACCGACCACAACCATTCAACAATCATCGTCTTCGCCATGGACACCACCCACCTCTATAAAATCAACTTCGATACCAACAGTGCTTCAGATTTGTGACAACGGTCAAGAAGTCCTATTAGCTACAGCCCTAATTCAGCTTCGCAATCAATCGGGTGCAACAATTTTTGATCGTGCACTGCTGGATTCGGCATCGCATTTGTATTTCGTAACTGAACACTTGGTCCAGATACTTTGTGTCACAATTTCACCACTAATATCTTCGGCGTCATTGGTCGCATCATACACCACGTCAGTAGGCACCGACTGCATACTGCCCAACTCATGGCCTTCACAAATATCACATGATTCAACAGTTCCGGAGGCTTGGTCGCTCTCATTGGAGCCTTCACTAGATCATATTTTGGAAAGGCTTTGGTTCATCGAACATAATCCACATCAAACTCCATCAAATTTAACTATTGATGAAATCGAGTGCGAACAATTTTTTGCAGAGACAACAAAGAGATGCCCCAACACCAATAAGTTCATCGTTCGTTTGCCGTTTAAGAAATCACCACACAGGTGGGGCAGCTCTTATGATATAGAACTAAAACGATTAATGTCCATCGAATCCAAACTTCGTCGCAACAAATGTCTCGAGCGAGAATATAATTCCTTCATAAAAGAATACTCCAATCTTCATCTCATGATTCGCTCATCTCATCCTGGTAGCTTCGCAAATTACATACCACACCATGCAGTAGTGATGTTGGATAGCAGCACCACAATATATCGCGTCGTGTTCGATGCATCGTGCCGCACATCCAACCGCAAGGCACTCAACGACATTCTTCGAGTTGGATCTTCCATACAAGATGATCTATTTTCGATTCACATCAGATTCGGAATGCATAATTTCATGCTAATGGCTGACGTTACAAAGATGTATCGTCAAATCATCATAGTTTTTTTATTTCACTACACACCATCACCACCATCATCGAAAGTGAGTAAGAGAACCATTCTCTCTCACATCGCTAGATTCTTCGACCCACTGGGATTACTCAACTCACTCATTGTCACGGGCAAGGTTTTGTTGCAGCAATTATGGAAGCTTCGTCTAAATTGGGATGAAAGTGTTCCTCCTTGCGTGTACACGCAATGGGAGTCATTCTGCGCAAAACTGTCACTTATCGAAAATCTTCGACTAACGCTTGAAGCTAACAATTAGCCATCACCACCGCCATCACCATCGTTCATCGACATCGAAATCTCAGCACAATGTCGGCAAAACATCACGTTCATAACAAAGCCGACATCAGATATCATTGGCGAGCACAAATTCTCCACCAACCACCACAAACTCATTCGTATTTTTTGTTATGAGCGGCGCTTCGTAGACACAGCTCGCAAACTTCACCACCTCGACCACCAAGATCACATAACCGCATCAGAAATGACTGATGCTTCACCACACCATCTGCCGCATTATTCAAAATAACACATTTGTAGAAGAAATCACAAATCTACAGTCAAATCGTCCAATTCCTCGCAAATCACCACTTTCGCAGTTATCACCATTCTTGCACAAGGGACTTATCAGAATCGGAGGTCGCCTTAAAAAATCTTCGCTAAAATTTGACGACACCCATCCAGTTTTGCTACCAAAATCGCACCCTTTCATGCCCACGCTCATCATGAATTTTCATCGACATCACCTTCTTGCTGGTTGCCAAACCTTGCTAAGCATTCTTCGAGAAAAATCTTCAATCAAATACTGAGAAGTATCACTTCCCAGGGAAGGTGGATGTTGAAGCACAGGAGCCCTCAGCGGGTTAAATCATCGCAGTAGCAGCGCAAGTTGAGTCGCTGCCCACATTGTCAGGGCAGCGGCACCGCCAGTTGGGTCGCTGCCCGCATTGCATTTAGTAATAGGTAGTAGCGGTCTATATTATTTTGCATGGCACCGCTAATCGGGAGCATATGTAAAAGTGCGTGCATAAAAAATGGATTTTCGCCTCAACAAATATCACACCACCACTCATTATTGATGCAGCCTAAATTACACACGTTTGTATACCTACATACATATGTGCATAGGTACATAATGGAATGACACCAGGCTGCAGTTAAATCACGCCACCCAACTCCCGCTATTCATCGTCAGCGTCACTAGTATATTAATTGCCCATACAGTCCACATCATTCATTCGCTTTTCGTTGCTCAACCACGCATCACCAATTACTTCTTCGCTTCTTCGATTCTTCGCTTCTTCGATTCTTCGCTATTAGGCATACATATTTTAACTTAACAAATAACCTAATGTATTAATCATAAATAAATATTTTCTAAGTACATAGTAGCTTCGGTTCGTTTAATTCCGAGGAAAAGGGCTAAGGAAAAAGCTCCTAGCTCCATCAGTCTTAATAAATTTCTATTAATAATCTCAAGATCTTCATGATCTGGGGATCCTGCGATACACTTCCACTTAGCATTTATTGACTTCTTTTGTCTTAAGAGCTTGGTAGGTTTAAGAATTTGCAATATGTCCATGGTTTGTCGGGTTTCCTGTTTTAGAATGGGGGAAAAACATTGTTCTTTGGAATTTGTGTTTCGATGTAATTGAAGGTATTCGTCAGAAAAGTTTCATATTCTTCAAGTTTAATCAAATGAATTAGTCTAAATGTTCCGTCCTGAATCTTTGCTAGTCCGTCATTAATGGTAACTACCTGTGCTGTGCTACAGTCAAATATTTGTATGTCCGCTGCTTGTCCTTGTATCATAAACGTCATCGTAACAAAAAGGACTGTAGTCCAGTACATTTTCATTGTTATCTTAAAAAGGAAAAGGAAGAGAAATTATCTTAATTTTTAATATTACTTTTATGAACTACTCGATTTGATTCTGTCACGATTGTAGTCGTGTTACTTTCCTTAACTATTTCCTTTTTAAATCTAGGAGTTTGTTTTGTCCCTAGTCGCTGGTCAATCCTAGCGTATACTATGTCTCCTGGGGCATATATTTTTGGTTCTTTCCTTTTTTTATTATGGTAACTTATGTCTCGTTTTTGTACCTTTTTAAGTCTTTCAATGTTATCCTTTCTCGCTTCTTCGTATTATTTGGGGTCTGTGCTGAGGGTTCTACCGAAGAAAGTTTCTAAATGTCTCTTACCCGTGGCGGAGTGTATAGAGTAATTGTATTCATAAACTGATTGATCTAATAGTTCTTCAAAATTTTTATACCCCTCTTGTTTTTTTTAAACATCGCATTATTTCTGACAACGTTGAATGAAACCTTTCTACCTGGCCATTCACGGAGCTTTTATAGGGTGGAGATTTGAATATATACCTTCTTCTTCTTCTTAATTGGCGCTATAACCGCCTAGGCGATTTTGGCCGATTTCAATATTGCACGCCAGCCGCTCCTCTGCTTTGCTGCCTGGCGCCAGTTAGATATCCCAAGTGTAGTCAAGTCCTTCTCCACCTGGTCTTTCCAACGTAGAGGAGGCCTTCCTCTTCCTCTGCTACCACCAGCGGGTACCGCGTCGAATACTTTCAGGGCTGGAGCATTTTCTTCCATACGTACCACATGACCTAGCCAGCGTAGCCGCTGAATCTTAATTCGCTGAACTATGTCTATGTCGCGGTACAGCTCATACAACTCATCGTTCCATCGTCTGCGGTATTCGCCATCGCAAAGACGTAAAGGACCAAAAATCTTTTGGAGAATCTTTCTCTCGAACACTCCAAGCGCCATCTCATCCGATGTTGATAGGGTCCATGCTTCTGCGCCATACATTAGCACGGGCATGATGAGGGACTTATAGAGCGTGGTTTTCGTTCGTCGAGAGAGGGCTTTACTGTTCATTTGCCTACTCAGCCCAAAGTAGCACTTGTTGGCAAGAGAGATTCTTCGTTGGATTTCAAGGTTGACATTATTGTTGGTGTTGATGCTGGTTCCAAGATAAACAAAGTCCTCTACTTTGTCAAAATTGTAACTGTCAACAGTGATGCGGGAGCCAAGGCGCGAATGCGCTGACTGTTTATTTGATGACAGGAGGTACTTCGTTTTGCCCTCGTTCACCTCCAGACCCATTCGCTTCGCTTCCTTGTCCAGCTTTGAAAAGGCAGAACTAACGGCGCGGTTGTTGAGGCCAATGATATCGATGTCATCGGCATACGCCAGCAGTTGCACACTCTTATAAAAGATGGTACCTGACCGGTTTAATTCTGCAGCTCCAATTATCTTTTCTAGCATAATGTTAAAGAAGTCACACGATAGGGAGTCACCCTGTCTGAAACCTCGTTTGGTAGCAAACGGCTCGGAGAGGTCCTTCCCAACTCTGACTGAGCTGGTGGTGTTGCTCAGTGTCATTTTACATAGCCGTATTAGTTTTGCAGGGATACCAAAGTCAGACATCGCGGCATATAGGCAACTTCTTCTCGTGCTGTCGAAAGCTGATTTAAAGTCGACAAATAGATGGTGTGTGTCGATCCTCTTCTCACGGGTCTTTTCCAATATTTGGCGTATCGTGAATATCTGGTCGATGGTAGATTTACCAGGTCTAAAGCCACACTGATAAGGTCCAATCAGTTCGTTGACGGTTGGCTTTAGTCTTTCACACAATACACTCGATAGAACCTTATACGAAATGTTAAGAAGGCTAATCCCGCGGTAGTTGGCGAATATTGCAGGATCACCCTTCTTGTGGATTGGGCAGAGTACACTTAAATTCCAATCGGCGGGCATGCATTCGTCCGACCATATTCTACAAATAGGCTGGTGCATGCACCTTACCAGCTCCTCGCCACCATGCTTGAATAGCTCAGCTGGTAACCCATCAGCTCCAGCGGCTTTGTTGTTCCGTAGCCGCATAATTGCTATTCGAACTTCATCGAGGTCGGGTGACGGGATGTTAATGCCGTCATCAGCGATTTGGGGTTCGGGATCTTCATCTTCTCCGGCGACGCTTTCGCTGTCACCATTTAGCAGAGTGGAGAAGTGTTCCCTCCACAATCTAAGTGCGCTTTGGACATCAGTCACCAGATCGCCGTTCTTGTTCTTACAGGAATTCTCCCCGGTCTTAAAACCTTCCGTAAGTCGCCGCACCTTTTGGTAAAATTTTCGGGCGCTTTTCATGTCGGCTAGCATCTCAAGCTCTTCACACTCACGTATTTCGGCCTCTCTCTTCTTTCTACGGACGATACGTCTCTCTTCCTTTCTCAACTCCCGGTAGCGTTCCCATACAGCTCGCGTTGCGCCCGATCGCAGCGTGGCCCTGTAGGCAGCCTCTTTATTTTCCGAAGCGGCGCGGCATTCCTCATCATACCAGTCATTTTTTCGGGTTCGCTGAAAGCCAACGACTTCTTCAGCGGCGGTACGCAGTGATCGAGAAATGTGCTCCCAGTGCTCGCAAATTCCGGTTTCTTGAGAAGTGCTCTCAGTGAGCAGGTGTGAGAGTCGAGTGGTGAAGTTTGCAGCTGTCTGTTGCGATTGCAGCTTTCCGACGTCAAGCTTTCGCTGTGTATTTACACGCACGTTTTTTGATGCACAGAGGCGTATGCGCATCTTGGCTGCGACAAGATAATGATCCGAGTCGATGGTCGGTCCTCGGAGTGTACGTACGTCTAATATACTGGAAGCATGCCTTCCGTCTATCGCAATATGATCGATTTGGTTTCGCGTTTTTCGATCTGGAGACAGCCACGTAGCCAAGTGTATTTTTTTATGCTGAAACCTGGTGCTACAGACCACCATGTTTCGGGCCCCGGCAAAGTCGATCAGTCTCAGTCCGTTGGCGGAGGTTTCGTCGTGGAGACTGAATTTTCCGACAGTGTGACCAAAGATCCCTTCCTTTCCCACCCTGGCATTGAAGTCACCAAGCACGATTTTGATATCGTGACGGGGGCAGCGCTCGTAAGTGCGTTCTAAGCGCTCGTAGAAGTGATCCTTGATCACATCGTCCTTCTCTTCTGTCGGTGCGTGGGCACAAATCAGCGAGATGTTGAAAAATCTGAATATATACCTAGTTGGTCCCTTATCATAAATACTATTGATGCAGAATTTAATGTCTTTTCATTGTCTATAACTATAGCTTTTGGAATACCGAAAGAAAATAATATCTTCCGAAGATCGGGATTTCACTATATGAGCTTGGGCATATTTTGAAAATTTGTCGATAGCGGTGAGTACTAATTTCTTATCCGGGGTATGTGTTATATATATATATGTAATGTGTGACCGGGGTATGTGTTAATAGGTGTTTCCTTGATCTCCGGCTGATTTTACTTTCGATCGTATTTGCTTTCCTTGCAAATGGAGCATTGCTTTACAATTTTTTTTATTTTCTTAGCCATTGCTGGGAAATAGAATTTCTCTAAAATTTGGATTTTATTTTCCCTACAGTTCCTCTGTTATGTGTTCTTAGTATTATCTCTTCTTGTTGTTGATTATTTATTACGTCCTCTACTTGCAACTGAGTGAACCTAGCTTTGTACCTGTTGAAATGTAGCGGGTATACTTGTTGTATTTTTGCCATTATACTTTTGTCTGTTTTAATAAAATTTATGACAGACGGGTTTAGATATCCTCGTAGAATCTCTATTAAATTTTCTTCAGAGTAGAATGGCTCGGTAATTATATGCCGGTGATACGTGGGAAATACTATTTTAAATTGGTAGTTGTAGGAATAATTGATTTTTAAATACATTAATAGGTGTTTCTATACTATGTATCAGTCCATGTGATGAGCTTTCGTCTGAGTTCGTCGCTATTGACAATGTATGCATGAACGATTTTTGTGGAGGCATTATAGATAAGGCATCTGCTACCACGTTCATTTTCCCTGGTTCGTAATATAGCTCGTAATTGTATTCTTCGAGAATTGATTTCCACCTTTTCATTTTGCTATTAGTATTCTTGTAACTGAGTGCATATGTGAGCGGTTGGTGGTCCGTGAAAATTTTTTACTTTGGCTGAGCTATACAAATAATTTCGCAATGAATTTAAGGCACAATGTTAGCCAGCAATTCCTTTTCATTTTCAGCATAGTGTTACTCTGCCTTGTTAAGTGTTCTAGATAAAAAGGATATTGGTCTGTCGTTCTGGGACAGGACTGCTCCAAGCGCAAAGTTGGGAGCGTCTGTTGTTTATTCGAAATCCTTCTGATAATCTGGATAAGCGAGCACAATGTCTTCGGAAATAAGAGAATTCTTAATTTTCCTAGAGGATTCTACGGCTTCTTTGCTTAACACGATTTTTACATTTGAGGCTATATTTTTCTTAAGGGGTTATATACAAAGTTGAGGTGAAAAAGTGAGCTAAGTTCGTGATTTTTTTAAAGGTTTTTTGCAAATTTTATTCAATAAACCGAAAAACAGTTTGTTGGTAGTATTATTGAAGAAAAAAAACAAGTTAAATTTCAAAAAAATATTTAAAATTTTCCGAGTTAGAGCCCATCTCCCGAAGCGTGTTTTTTCTGTAGAGCCTTGCCGTTCACACTCTCCAAGCCGAACCGCTCAACTGAAATCAAAAAGGTACTATAATTATTGAAGAGAAATGTATTCTTGTGTACTTGAACGAACCGACTTCCAAAAAAAAAATTGTTTTCTGAAAAAAATTCATGGTTTTCAAAAAGTCAATTTTTTTGTTGCTCAAAAATTAAAAAAAAAAATTATTGCAAAAAATCGAAAATTTTCGGATTCAAAAACGATCGTTCAAGTACACAAGATTGTAAATACGAATAATTATAAAAAAAAACTATGATAATCGGTTTATAAGTTTTTGAGTTATCGTGTGAACGGCAACGGTACTTTTCAAAAAATGCCATTCCGAGATAATTGCGTTTTAAGTTTTGTTTTAAGTTAATTATGGATGGGTCCAGTTCGCTGCGAGCGGCTGTAATTTCGAATCTAGTGATCCGATCTGGATGAAATTTCGCGCTGATATTCTATAAAGTATGCACTTTTAGAATATGCAATAAAAATATTTTCGATTTTTTGAGCCCCAACTTTGTATATAACCCCTTAAAAGGGATGTCCGGGGTTTCGCGATTTTGGCATAATCTTTTATGAATCGCCGATAATACCCCGATTTTGGCTGCGGGAAGTTCGCAATAGCCTCGACTTTCGCAGGAGTGGTTTTTATACCTTTATTAGATAATACATGACCTAAAAATTCAACACTTTCTTCAAAAAATTTACATTTTCCTAGCTGAATCTTCATATTTGCATCTTCCAAGGTTCTAAATATTTTCTGAATATGAGAGAAATGTTCTATTTCTGTTTTGCTAAAAATAATTATGTCATCTATATAGACATAGCAGTATTTCCCAATATGTTCTTGCGATATTACTTCAGATATTTCCGGAATGGCGTATTTGTCCGCAATTGTTACCGCATTTAACTTTCTGTAATCTATCACTATTCGGTATTGTTTTCCTCCTGATGCATCCGCCTTTTTCGGCACAATCTTCACAGGTGAATTGTATGGGGATCTAGATGGTCTTATAATGCCATCATTCATAAGTGTTTCCAGTTGTTTCTCTACTTCAGTTTTCAAGGATGCAGGGTAGGGGTAGGATTTAGTATACACTGGAGTGTTTGTTGTGGTTCTAATTTCTCCCACAACTCTAGTAGTGTACGAGTACGTTAGTTTTTCATCAGGCTCCATGAATAATTTAGGAAATTCCCTTGCAATAACGTTCATATTAATTTTTTGCTTTACCTATATTTAAATTATTTACTGTTGCCGATGAAAGTTGTTTAATGCCGATTTTTCCCCCATTCCACAATGTCATGCAGTTCTCCTCTCTATGAATTAGTGCTTGTAATTCCCTAAGTGTATCGTTTCCGAGAATGCCATCAAAAGTCTTAAGGGAAGGCATCAAAAAGAATTTAATTTCTTGATTTAAGTTAAAAGTTTCACCATTGTGTGTTCAGTAATTCTAATGTCGCCTACAACTGATTTCGCATAGAAAGATGCTTAATTTTTAATTTTTTTCTTTGCCAAGTGTGGCTGGAGATAATTTTTGCTTGATCCCGTATCTATTAAGAACTTGAGAATGCTTCCGCTCTCCTTTTTAACTTCGATAAAAGGTAACGAAGAGCTTATTAAGTTAAAAAATGAATGTCTGTTCGTTCAATATATTCTCTGTCGTTTTCTGGCTGTTCCGTATCAATGTGGAATGTTCTTTGTAATTTCTTTTGTTGGGGGTATGAAATTGAACCAGGTCTTTTCCCTTGCAAGTTATCTCGGTGAGTTCTATTTATGTAATTTATATGCCGGGAATGCAAACTTTGGTCCACGTCCATGGGCTCTGGTCGAGTTTGAGGCTTAGGTGGTCTTTGTGGATTGCTTTGATAAATAATTTGCTGTCTGTGTTGCCAAGTTGGCTGGCTATTTTGAGGTATATGGGCTAAATGAGAGTAGAATCTGTTTGGATTTCTCCTCTCAAAGTTCTGTTTTTGAGGTAATGGTGGTGCAACTCTTTTTGTATTGTGAACATGGTTTGCTCGAAAATTCTGATTCTGAAGTTTCAGACAAATATGTAGTCCCTGTGGTAGGTCCACTGGTTCCCTTATTCCTAATAGACGTGGTAAGTCCCTATTTAGACCCCTTATAAGACACATTAAGGCTTTGTCTCTGTAAGGTTTTGTAATTAAGTTAAGTGATTCGTTACTCGTTTGCAAACATCCTATCTTATTAAGTATTAGTGAGAGATGAGTGTAAGTTAATAAAACGAAAGTTTTATTGTTAATTGCGGGTGCTGACTAGAACAGCTCTGTATTTTGCTGCGTGGTAAATTCATGCTGCTTCGCTGCGATCGCGTGCTGACGCTGAATTTAGCGTGGTTCCCATGTGTTGTTGTACTGGTAATGTTTATAACATTAATTTCGGTCACATTTGTGCTGACTCCGTCTGTGCCCCACATGTTTGTTTGTTGAGTAAATCATGTACTTGGTTTTACAAGTGCAGTTCGGCTGAGTCGATTGTTTGTTGATTTCCGTTCTACATAGCTGTGCGCCACTTAGCATTGTCGTCTTGCTATGCGTTTGTTGATGCGGCCGAATTTGTGATGGGTGGTCATAATTCGGGCAACATGTGCAATATTGACTTTCTTAAGTTGATTACACTAGTTTACAGAACATTTGTTGCCGAAGAAATTTTAGCTGTTGCTGACTACATATAATATGATATTTTCAAAAATATAACACTACTCGACAAAAAAAATCTCCAAGAATAAAATAGGCCTTTCCTAAAGTGAAATTTTCTCCTGATTCCGAATATGACTTTCATTTTCTTGTGGCAGATCTAGTTTCCGAGATATCGGCGAAAATATGAAAATTCCCATTTTTGCAGAACACTACTTCATATAGGTACGGCAAAAATTTGTATTTTTCATTTTTTCGTTTTAAACTGTTGAATTATGCATTATACTAATTCCCATAAAAATTTCTTGCCTTCTTCGCCCTCAAGTATCTTCAGTAGTTTGGCCACTATGCCAAAAAACGTTCAAAAAATGTTGAAAAAAAAAACGAAATTTTTTACACAATTTCAGATTTAACCACTTTAAAATCGGAAAAATTCTATTGACGAAAAAAAGTTAGCCCTCCTATGTTGTAGGTAATTTAACTACGAAAATTTTAAGGATACCAGCACAACAATCGGACGTGCCATTGAAACTATAGCCCCGTTAACTTGCAAGCGTCTATCCTACAATTTTTTTATAGAGAAAATTTTTATTCAAACTAGGTTTTTATTTTTTTATAACGTTTTATTATAGACATATGTTTGCACGTTAAACTGTATTCAATTGAGTAATATGAGTATAAATCAGCAATTCAGTAAAAAACAACAACGACAACAACATGAAATACATACATATCTACATCTAAAAAAGTCAAATTGAGCGATTTTACCGTGGTGGTCAATAGTGAGGGACGTGGGTACTTCTAACTACCCGTTTATAATTTTCTGGGTTTGTCTCCCGTATTATTGTCCAGCAATAATCTCCCATCATTTCTTCATTCCAAAAACCTTGGTAACGCTTTTCAAAAATCATGAGGTCTTGGTGAAACCTTTCACCCTGTTCATCACTTTCAGCACCTAGGTTTGCGGGAAAATTATCCAAATGTGAATGCAAAAAATGCATTTTGAGGGACACGTTGCATTTCATAGCACTGTAGTTTTTCAACAAGGCTTTGACCATCTCTCTATAGTTGGGATCTTTGTTGTTGCCAAGAAACCCACTAACGACTTGCTTAAAGCTGTCCCAAGCCGCTGCTTCTACTGATGATAAATGATTCGCAAAATTTTCGTCTTTCAGCAACTTTCTAATTTGCGGACCAACAAATATACCTTCTTTTAATTTGGCTTGAGTTATTTTAGGGAAAAATTTCGTTAGGTACTGGAAGGATGGCGCGCCCTTATTTAAAGCCTTTACAAAATTTTTCATTAATCCTAATTTGATGTGAAGTGCTGGCAAAATAACTCGTTCGGGATTTACTAAAGGCGGGTTTGCGATATTGAAGGCACCTGGTTCGTACTCAGCTCTTGGTGGCCAGTTTTCCTGAATATAATGGGTTTCTCTAGCACGGCTGTCCCAAAGACAGAGAAAACAGCAATATTTAGTGAAACCTCCTTGAAGTCCGAGAACTATAGCTACAACCTAGGATGTATTTCATATACTATTTATTTTAAACTGTACCACCGAAACTGCTTACCTTTAAGTCCGCACAAATTTTCCAATTAAATTGTTTATATTGAATGAGCTCAAGTAAATTTGATATGCTTAAATAAGTTTCTTTAGTATTCTCAGAATGTGCCACTGTTATTGACGGTAACGAATTTCCTTTATGGAGTAATGCTGCTTTTAAACTATGCTTTGAACTGTCTATAAACAAGCGCCAATCATCCACTTTATTTTCTAATTTTAGTGCTTCAAATAAACCTTGAACATCATTGCAGTAGCAAATATTTTCACTTTTAGTAAAAAAAGAAGAGAAAGTCTTGTGTCTATTTCGAAATTTGGAAGTACTTGTCGAAGGGCCCAGGCTGCCCCATTGCTGCAAACGAGATCCTAGAACTTCGCTATCAAATTTCGATAATTTCAAATCTCTGACCAAGTCATTAAGTTCGGCTTGTGAGACTCGATGTGGGATCTCTCCTTCTTGTCCACTTTCTGAATTATCTGCTTCGGAGTCACTTTCGCTTGAGGCTTCAAAACTTATAGGCGGTCTAGGTATGGGTAAGGTATGGTCATGTAGTTTTGGTTTTTTAGCTGATGCCACATTTGGATAACTTATTAATTTCCTCTTTTTTCTCGTTTTACCTTTAAGGTCTATCACGCAAAAATAGCACTGGTCGTGGTTAAAGGGTTCAGTCCACATCATTGGAACACCAAACTTCATGTTATGACCTTTACCCGATACCCATCTCATTAAAGTTAATCTACAGGAGGCGCAAATAAAATTAGGTGTCCAAGATTTATCGAGATTTTTTACACGGAAACCGAAATAATGAAAGTATGCATCTCTGACAGAATTAGTTATTTTCCGAGCTGAGTTTCCGAAAATATAATGTCCGCAAATAAAGCAAAAATCATCCGGATTATTTTTACATTTAAAATCTCTTTTGCAACAAGCCATTTCGTAAACACATCTACCGATATAGTATGTATAAATTTGCACTACAATTTGCAAAACAAAATTTACAACAAACAGTAGTGACAATTAAATACTTGATGTCTTTTTAAATTTATTAGACCCTAAGGTAGAGTGACCAAATGAAATGTCTCGCCAATTTTATCAGAGTAATACTAAAATTGTAGGATAGACGCTTGCAAGTTAACGGGGCTATAGTTTCAATGGCACGTCCGATTGTTGTACTGGTATGCTTAAAATTTTCGTAGTTAAATTACCTACAACATAGGAGGGCTAACTTTTTTTCGTCAATAGAATTTTTCCGATTTTAAAGTGGTTAAATCTGAAATTGTGTAAAAAATTTCGTTTTTTTTCAACATTTTTTGAACGTTTTTTGGCATAGTGGCCAAACTACTGAAGATACTTGAGGGCGAAGAAGGCAAGACATTTTTATGGGAATTAGTATAATGCATAATTCAACAGTTAAAAACGAAAAAATGAAAAATGCAAATTTTTGCCGTACCTATATGAAGTAGTGTTCTGCAAAAATGGGAATTTTCATATTTTCGCCGATATCTCGGAAACTAGATCTGCCACAAGTCATATTCGGAATCAGGAGAAAATTTCACTTTAGGAAAGGACTATTTTATTCTTGGAGACTAAAGTTGATCAAAATTTGTCGAGTAGTGTAATTAGAATATTTTTATCAGCTCTAGTTTCTGAGTTTCAGCTATGTAGGTATTAGACAGAAAAAAACATGTATTTAACAAGAAAAACTTTATTTAAAGAAACAATTAATCATTGAGTTCTAAAAAACTTCGTTTTAAAGCTTTTCTCCGATGTGTCGACTTTGGAAAATGACGTATTAGAGACCAACAATAGTCAGACATCATATTTGTATCCCAGAAACCCTGATAGCGCTCTTCCATGACGCGTAAGTCTTGATGCATACGCTCTCCCTGCTCTTCGCTCATATCTCCTAAATTTTTCGGAAACCTGTCCAGGTGACTATGGAGAAAGTGGACTTTTATACTCATATTGCATCCCATATTTCTTAATTGTAGCAGAAGGTCTTCTACAAGTTCAACATAATTTTCAGATTTCCGATTTCCGAGAAAATTCTGCATCACAGATACGAAAGCTGTCCAAGCCTTTAGTTCTGACTCAGTCATAGAATTTCTAAATTGAGTATCATTCGTAAGTTGTATAATTTGAGGGCCATCAAAGATACCGGCTTTAATCTTTTCCATAGTGAGCTGAGGAAATTTTTGGCAAATGTAAGAAAAGCAGTTCCCATTTTTATCTAGTGATTTTACAAACTGTTTCATGATGGCCAGTTTTATGTGTAATGGTGGAAGGATAATTTTGTCACGAGATACTAATAAATTGTGGACTATATTGTGCTTTCCAGGCTCCATATTTGCTCTCAAGGGCCAGTTTTTTCTTACCCAATGTTCTTGTTTAGCTCTACTGTCCCAAAGATATATAAAACAGGGAAACTTGGTGTAACCACTTTGTTGACCGATAAGAATGTTGACCATTTTTAAATCGACACAAATTAGCCACTTATGGTCATTGTATTTTATTTTGTTCAAGACTAGCGAAATGTTACAATATTCATCCTTTAACTTTGTACTGTGGGCAATAGGTACCCCAGCATATTTATTTCCATTATGTAATAGACATAGCTTCAAAATCAGGATCATTTTGTGATGAGCTTGGTCCTTCAATGTCTTGCTCTAATGGTTCAGATATATTTTTAAGCTTTGAAGAGTGAGGTGAACGCTGCACTGGACGTTGAACACAACTAGTACTTGGGTATTGCCATTTAGCTCGATTTTTAGTGTTTAAACCGTTTATGTTCACACTACAAAAATAACAGTCTATGAGATGATTTTGTGGTTCTCGCCAAATAGTCGGTGTTCCAAATTTAAAGGCACTTCTTTTACCACTTTTCCATAATCTTAAATATTCCACACACGATTTACAAACACAATTGGGAGCCCAAGACTTCTCATTTTTATCCAAGAGCATCCCAAAATACTCAAAATAGGCATTTTTCACCAACTCTGATATAACTTTTCTACTATTGTTAAACACATATTCTCCGCATATATAGCAAAAATGATCTGGATTGTTTAAACAACGTCTCCTTGAACTACTCATGACGCAAAAACTAGAGAAACTAATTTTAACACAGTAAAATATGCCTGTTATTGATTAATATATATGATATAAATTAATATAAATGATGAAATCAAAAACAAAGTAACTCGAGCTGCTCAAAAAATTTTGAGGGTAGATTTGACAAAAACAAGTGATGAGTGAACAATATCAACCACAGGATTCGCGGCAACAGACAAAAAGTTTAATATTGTAAACCAGTGTTATTGATGTGGGTCAACTTAATGTAGCCAGCTTATGATTAGTGATCAAATAACGGAATATGAATGCGTTATTTGATTCTCTGGAATGCGGGTCTATTATAAGTAATTAATTTACGACATCTTGTGGAAGTGGTTGGTTTCGGGTTTTAATTTATGTTGTCTTCATGGGTGGTTCTAACGTATCGGCTTGGAGTGTTTGATATGTGACGGCGAGTCATCTGTCAAGCAGCTTGGGTGGTATTAACTTACCCTAAGTTAACTCTTCCCCTCTTAAATCGATTGTCCTCAATCGGTATTGTTGTTGTGGATAGGTATGGTTCTTAATTGGAGAAATGGGGAGTTCGATTTGATCTGTTATTGAGAGCGGACGTGTGCTTAGCAAACAACATAACCAAGTGAAGAACTGTGTTAAACCCATAAAAATCCTAATAAGTTTTAAAAATCATCAACATGAGTGAAAAAGACAACAGCAATAATCCATTCCAATTATTGGAAGATTATTCTAATTACAGTTTGATTAATAATCAATTAGTTAATACTACAGACAATAACATATATACAAACGTGCAAAATCAAAGACAAGGTGACCTTGAATTGGTGCGAGTAAGCAGCAGCAATGCTGGTGATAACTCTAGTGCTGGGAACAGTGTAAAATCTGATTATCTCTCAAAGAGACGGAGAGAACAAAGAGATGAACAAACAGACGCACGTCGCGAAGTTGAAGATAATGCTGACGAAATTAAGAGCAAGCAGTCATTGATTTATTTACTCCAATCACTTACCGAGCAGGTTGCTGAGCTGAAAAGCATAATATCACACCTTAACTCCGAAAAAGCCATTCTCAAAGAAGAAAACGATCAACTAAAGAAAAACTTAAACCAAAATAAAGAAGATCATGATACATTTATATCAGACCTAAATAACGTTGATATGGAAGAGAATTTTCCCTCGCTTCAAAGAGTAGAGAGCCATACGCAGGCCGTGGAGGCTCCTCCAAAAACAACAGACAAGCAGACAAAATCAATACAAAATCAAAAAAGCAAAAAAGCTAAAGAGAATCCGCCTGTATTTATTTGCTACAACATAAATCAAATAATTTACAGCAACTACTAAACCACAAAAACTTTGTATTTAATATTATTAACAAAAACGTAACACACATAAGCTCGTGTGTTATTAATGACTACAAAGAGATTAAGACCTTTCCAATAAATGAGAAAATAAAATTTTATACATTTACCCCTAATGAGGAAAAACCATACTTAATCATTATAAAAAAATTGTCAAATGTTTATGAACGTGATGAAATTATGACTTATCTTAGTGACCTTAATCTTGACTTTGAAATTGTAAAATTCGCAAAATTTAGAAACGGCAATTGGTTAATCCAACTTAGCCATAACTCTAAGCTATCTGAATTTTATAATATTAAATACATTCTTAATTGTAAGGTAGATTTCGAAAAATTAAAGCCAATGGTACCCTCACAATGTAAAAACTGCCAACGTTTCACACATGTAGCCAGTAATTGTTTTTTGCCTTACCGTTGTGTAAAATGTATTGATAGTCATGGCCCTGGTGAATGTAAAGTGCCCCAAAAGGAAAATAATAATAAAGAACGCGTATATACCGATAGTGAGACAGGTCAATTAATTAAAAAAATAGGAATTCCAGTAAGCTGTGTAAACTGTAATAAAGAAGGGCATACAGCCAATTATTTAAATTGTCCAAAGCGATTAGAAATAATTAAACGAATAAGTGAACGCAATAATCATAGTAACAATAATAATAGCAATAATAATATTCCATCAAAGGCAGTAGCGAGAAGTAGTATAAAGCTAGGTAAAAAGCCAACATCATATGCCTCAGTTATGCGTGGAGACGACACTTTAAAAAGTAGCAACATGAAACCAAAGATACCATCAGGGATAAAACCTTTCGAAAGTGTAAATAGTGAATGTGTTCGACTATTTGGGAGCAATATTTCCGACTGCATGAACAAAATTGCAACTTTTTCAAAAACCTACAAAGAGTTGGAAAATGACAATGAAAAATCAATTGCGCTCTTTGGCCTTTTAACAGAATTAAGACTTAACCATGACTAGCCAAAGACTTAAATGCATACTTATTAACGTGAACTCATTGATATCAAAACACAAAAGACATTTCTTTAACCTCTTTTTAAAAAAAACATAAGCCAGATATAGTCCTAATAGCTGAGCATCGACTTAACCATAGGCATAGACTTAACTTTAAAGGTTATAACTTTATAACTCAGGTTGAAAAAGCACAAAATGTAAATAACAGGAAGTCCACAACTAGTACCTCCACTGCAATCTGCATAAAAGAACATTATAAATATGAATTGGTTAAAATACCAGAAACAATTAATTTGGAAAAGGTCGCGATAAAAATCTTCTTTACAAATGGTGACGAAATATCGTTTGTGTCCTTATATAATCGCCCATCAGACTCAATTCGCGTCAGTGACCTGAATACAGTTTTGGAATCTCTTAACACAAGCAAAATAATAATTGGTGGAGACCTTAATGCTAGGCACCCCAATTGGGGGGACTCCCTCACAAACAACAATGGGAGAATATTGAACAATTTTCTACAGGAATGCCCCATTTTAAACTTAATACCAACAAAGCATCCCACTAGAGTAACTACGCATACAGCATCATACTTAGATATTTTTTTAGTGACACCATTTGCTGGAATAAGCTTTGATGAAACAAATGGATACATCAACTGCTTAAAAACACATGAATTTGAATCGGACCATAATGCTGTAGAACTGATTATAGAATCAGAACATAATGTGCTCGATTGCCAGCCAACCGAGTTTTTCAATTATGACAAAACTGATTTTAAACTCTTCAACAATACTCTTTCAGCCAAGCTTAACACGAAATATTTACCAATCGATTGTAATGTATCTCAAAACGATATTGACAATTGTGTTCTAAATCTCAATAAAGCCATTGACTCTGCCATTAACTCTGGAGCTATCCCGAAAGTGCAAGTACGCAATCGAGGCCTAATAAACCTTCCTACTGAAATACTTGACCTAATATCTGAAAAGAAGCGCTTACGTCGCAACGCCTCAAGATGTGTAGATCCTCAGCGTAGAAATACTCTGAGAGCTATTATTCGCAATCTGAGTAAAATTATAGAAGAGCGTATTCGCATACATGAAGATAAATATTGGTCAAATTACTTTGCCAAAATAACAAAACATACAATAAAATTAAGGGACTTTGTGGACTAAAGAAAAAAAATGAAATTCCACACCTGATAATTAATAGAGAAGATATCGATACCGACTTTCATGTAGACTCGACGAGCAGCAATATTAGCGACAATATTGTCCTAAAGGAAAATATATCCAAAGTAAATACATTAGCTTATGTATTTGAAAGAATACACCTTCAAAACCAGCACCTTGGTGATGAAAGTTTTTCAGTTTTTATTGAAAATGGCGTGGCTGAGTTAACCAGCTTAAACGAGCCGATAGTAAACTTCTCAAACCACCTAACAGCTGATGGTGATCTAAATGAAAACAATTCGCTACACAGGCACACCTGGATAGACGCTGAAAAAATTCGTATAATTTTAGGTTTCAAGAATAATAAAAAGAGTTTTGGGGATGACGGTATCCCAAATTTCTTACTTAAGAAAACAAATAACAATTTCTGGAGGTTTTTAGCTATTCTATTCAACCATTCACTCAATATAGGATATTTCTCCAAACATTGGAAAACGGCAAAGGTAATATGTGTGCCAAAACCAAATTCTAATCTTAACTCGGTCCATAGTTACCGCCCAATATCCCTTCTTTGAAATGTAAGTAAACTTCTAGAAGAAATTATACTTGAAAAAATTAAGATACACATGGAAGAGCACAACTTTATGAAAGATTACCAGTTTGGTTTTCGTCCACACCATTCAACTAGTCATGCTTTAACTTTGCTCTCTGACTTTGTATGCACTAATCTGAATCGCCGGCAAGCAACTATCCTAGTCAGTCTGGATTTAGAAAAAGCTTTTGATACTGCTTGGGTAGAAGGAATTATATATAAAATGTATCGAAAGTTTAAATTTGATAAAAGTTTATGCAAAATTCTGTTTAGCTATTTAAAGGAGCGCACATTTTGCGTTTGTGAGAATTCACATAATTCGATGATTAGGGATGTTGGTGCAGGCGTGCCGAAGGGCTCATTATTAGGACCCATCCTCTACAATATATTTCTAGCAGATTTCCCTGATCCACCAGCGAACACATTAATGAATAGCTCTGACATTAAAGTTATAATATACGCTGACGACATTCTTGTATTGGGTACTGATCCACGCATAGCAAAAGCAAATGGTGCTATTAACCTATGTATATCTAGATGAAATAAATAGATATAAGATAGAAGAAAGATCTGCTACCAAACGCCCGTAAGTACGAGCCTCAAATTAAATTTAATGGTATAAATATAAGAAGCAAAGACCAAATAAGATATTTAGGTGTAACATTAGATAGCAAATTTGCGTTTGTGCGTCACTTAGATTATACTCTGGCAAAAGCAAAAAAGATGTTTTTCAGTTATTCCAATCTAATTAGAAGACAGGGTGGTCTCTCAAGCCGTATTAAGTTAAATATATATAAACAAATAATTAGACCAATAATATCCTATGTGCATCCTATATGGTTCAACATTTCGTCGAGCCAAATGGAGAGACTTAAACGATTTGAACGATATATCCTAAGACTTTGTAGCGGACTTAATCGCCAACCCTACAGAAGTGGCACCTTCCGTAAAAGAGTGTCTAATCAAGTTTTGTATGAGAAATGTAAAATCTCACGAATAGATTCGTTCTTAATTAATTCTTCAGACCGATTTGTTGAAAAAATGACACACTTAGAAAACGAGTTGATCAAAAAATATTTGTCAAAACAAACAGAAATATCTTTACCTATAAGAGAGAGATACTTATCTCCAATATATTTAAAAATTTTGAAAAATAATTCTATTCTACATAAAAACAAAAAAACAATCTACTATCATAGACGTTACAAATCTTATAATTTCAATGAAGAAAATTGTGTTTATAACACTGAGCAATTTATAGTAAAGTAACATAAAGTAACTCAACATAAGAAGCTAAACATTTATTATACACATACACTTACAGACCTTAGCATATCTCTTTTTAAGCCCTTTTTGGGAGAAATTATGAAGCCTCAAAATTTTTGCCTAAAGCAAATGTATATACAAGTATCGTAACTTATAGTACATAAGAAATATCACAATAAATTTTAAACTCCTAGATAAATACATATGTATGTTAGGATAACTCTAAAGAACTTAATTTTTTAACGTAAGTAAGTAAGTTTTATGTTAATGTGATTTTGGGCAATAAATGAAAAAATGAAAAATTGGAGAAATGGGCCTTCCATTGTTTTTGCGGTATCTTGTTTCGGTGATTGCAGTTCAGGCGATATATATAATTTTGTGTTATATTTATTAATGCATATTAGAATAAAAATTACTACAATAATAGATAATACAATTAATAAATCTGAACTTAAACTAATTAAATGAACACTTTTATTATCTTTTACCAATAGTTCAATGTGTTCTTGTTGGTTAATTTGCTTTAAGTAAAATTTTTCTAGTTTCAGTTCTGTTTGAGTAATATTTTTAGTTTGCTTTATTTTTGTGATTTTATTTGGTAGTATAAACGAATCATACATTTTAATTTTGATATTTTCAAATGTTTTGTTCATAGCTATTACTTTACAATTTTCGAATTTTATTAAAAATGTGCCTGTTTGTCTAATTTCCAATTTGTTACAATTGAATAAAAATTTTTGAATATTAATATTCCAGTTAAAATTTCTTTAATTTCTGTTTCTTCTAATGGTTTTAGGTTACAATCAGCTTCTTTAAATTTAATAATATTTTTTAAACAGGTATTATCTAATTTGATTAAATTTTTTTCTAGGTTGTCCTTTACAATTTTTTATACAAAGTATTATTTTCATCTGTAAGTATTTCGTATTCATCTAAAAATAATGATAAGTTTTTTTGATCGGGAATAGGTTCAAAAATTATTTTAGATAGGATATTGGAGAAAAATTGAGGTATTAGTAAGGTTATAATAATATTGTCATTATAAAAAATTACTGCTACCTGTATGCTGTTGTACATGTCAAAGTCACTGATAAGGTCAAGTTCGGTTTGCGTTATATGTCTGTTGGTATTATACCCAATTTACTTGAAAAAATTACCTGTCCTATGTCATTAATGTGACTTTGTAAAAGTGATATATCATTATTAATTTGATATGTGTGCCTTATAAATTTCGAATTTTTCTGAAGAAAAAAAAAAAAAATATATATATATTTTTAACTCTGTTTAATATTATTTTATGTACTACTCTCCCTGATTGAGTTTTAACTGTAGTGTTATAGTTTTGTGAAACTATTTCCTTCTTATATCTAGATGTCAATTTATTTCCTAATCTCTTATTTATCTTTACAAAAATTACTTCTCCTTGAGCATATTGTTTTAATGCTCTTCTTTTCCTATTATGATAAGCAAGATCGGTGATCTGCTTTTCTTTAAGCTTTTTTGCCGTTTCTTGTCTGTGTTTCAATAATAGCAAGGGGTTACTGTTGACTCTCCTTCCAAAAAATGATTCTATTGGTTTTTCTTTTGTGGTTGAGTGCACAGAGTGATTATACTCTTTGACCGATCTTTCCAAAAGTTCGTTGAAAGATTGGTGAGTTTTATCGCACTGGAGGCATCTCATTATTTCCTGTAGTGTGGAATGAAAGCGTTCCACTTGACCATTGGAGCAACTTGTGTATGGTGCAGTTCGATGAATTTCTATGCCGAACTCGTTCTCCATCATGTAATTAATCGTCTCTGATTTAAATGATTTCTCGTTGTCCATGACTAGGGTCTCCGGCACAAGAGAAAGAAGAATATCCCTAAGAGGCTGTCTTATGTCCTCTGCCGCTTTGGATTTTATTGGTTTTGCCATTGCATATTTTGAAAATTTGTCTACTGCTGTCAGGATTAATTGTTTTCCCATATGCAGTATGTCAATGTGAACTATTCGACCAGGAAAGGTGGGTATTGGAGTTGCCTGAATTTCTGGCTTTGCTGGGTGTCGGTCATATTTGTTTTCCTTGCATGTAATGCAAGTTTTAATTAGTTTCTTAATTTTGCCTGCCATTCCTGGAAAGTAATATTTCCTTAAAATTTGTAATCTATTTTCTTTACAATTTCTATGTGCTCTGTTATGTTCTTTAATGATGATTTCCTGCTGTTGTTGAATATTTATTATATCCTCTACCTGTATCTGTGAAAATCGTATTTTGTATTTACCAAAATGTATTGGATATAGTTCCTGTATTATTCCCATTACGCTTTCTTCGGCTTTTATGCAATTGATCACGGAAGGGTTTAAATATTTTTTTAGAATCCGCACCAGCTCTTGCTGTGAGTAACTTGGTTCTGTCACGATGTGTCGATGGTAAGTGGGGAATACTATCTTGAATTGGTAATTAGATGTTGCGTCCCTATTAAAAAAAATTTGGTTTTTAAACACGTTAATCGGCGTTTCGACACTGTAAATTAAATTGTGTGATGAGCTTTCATCAGAGTTTGTCGCTGTTGATAGCGTGTTCAACTGTGTTGTTTGTGATGGAATTCTTGATAACGCGTCGGCTACAATGTTTGCTTTGCCGGGCTTGTATATTAATTCATAGTCATATTCCTCAAAAAATGACTTCCACCTTTTCATTTTACTGTTATTATTCTTATTGCTTAAGGCATAAGTTAAAGGTTGATGGTCCGTTGTAATTTTTACTTTTCCGGATCCATACAAGTAATTTCTGAAAGTATTTAATGCCCACATTATTGCTAAGAGTTCTTTCTCCTTAGTAGCATAATGTTCTTCGGCTTTACTTAAAGTTCTCGATATAAAAGCTATCGGTCTATCACTTTGTGATAATACTGCACCTATGGCGAAGTTTGAAGCATCCGTTGCCAATTCGAATTCTTTGTTGAAGTCTGGATAGGCAAGGATAATGTCTTCGGAAATTAATGAATTCTTAATTTTCCTGAAGGATTCTTGTGCTTCATTATTTAACAAAATCTTCGTGTTTACAGATTTGTGTTTTGAAATTCTCCCGTCTTCCCCTCTTAGTAGTGACGTCAGCGGTTTAGCTATTTTTGCATAATCTTTTACAAATTTGCGATAATAGCCCGATAGTCCTAGGAAGCTGCGGAGTTCTTTTAAATTTTTTGGCTGTGGAAAGCTTGAAATAGCTTCCACTTTTTTTGGGTTGGTTTTTATGCCGTCTGGAGTTATAATATACCCCAAAAATTCTGTTTCTTTTTTAAAGAAATTACATTTGTCCAACTGAACCTTCATGTTGGCTTCTTTTAATGTTTTGAAAATTTTTTCTATATCTTCGCAATGCTCCTTTTCGGTTTTGCTAAAGATAATTATATCGTCGATATACACATAGCAGCGTTTGCCGATATGTTCTCATAGTATATCGTCTAATGCACGTTGAAAAATTGATGGCGCATTTTTTAGGCCAAATGGTAAACGTGTAAATTCGTATTTACCATTATTAATAGAAAATGCGGTTTTCTCTATGTCGGATTTCCTTAATGGAATCTGATGGAAACCACTTTTCAAATCTAATACTGAGAAATAATTGCTCTCACCTAAGTGTGATATTACCTCTGATATTTCAGGAATAGGATACCTGTCTGAAATTGTAACTGCGTTCAATTTCCTATAATCAATAACCATACGGTATTGTTTGTTACCTGCTGAATCGCCTTTTTTTGGGACGATCCATACAGGAGAGTTAAATGGTGATCTGGATGGTCTTATTATGCCATCGTACAGAAGTTGTTTTACCTGTCTTTCTACCTCGGATTTCAAAGATGCTGGGTAGGGGTAAAATTTTGAGTACACCGGCGTATTTGTGTTGGTTCTTATTTGGCCAACAACTTTGGTTGAATACGTGAGCTTTTCGTCTGGGTCAGCGAAAAGCTTGGGGTGCCTTGTTGTTATCTCCTCCACAATGCTTTTCTGTTTGGATGGCAGATTTTGTTCATTAATTGTATTAATGCATTGCGTGGAAAGTTTTCGGCTGTATGTATTACCGCTTTCATGGTTCTGAGGGTATCGTTTCCTAATATACCGTCAAACGATTTTAATGCAGGCATTAAATATAATTTAATTTTATCCTTTATATTAAAGAATTGTGCATAAGTATGCTCAATTATTTTGATTTCTCCTGCAATTGATTTCGTATAGAATGGTGTCTCATTCGGTATGCGTTTTTTTACTAACTCGGGTTTAACGTAATTCTTGCTGGATCCTGTGTCCACAAGAAACTTTAAGGTTTTCCCGCTCTCCACGTTAACTTCAAAGTATGGCAGTGAAGAGCTCATCATACTAAAAAATTAAAGTTTTTACTTGAATATTCGTCCGAGGGCTCTTCGCTCTGCTCGTCCTTTTCCCTTGATGCCTCTAAATGGTACATCCTTTGGTTTTTACTATTATTTTTGTTATCCTCAAATTGATTTGGTCTTTTCCCAGTTTGTGGGTTTTGTTGTGGTTTATTAATGTAATTCACTCGACGTGAATACATGGTTTGATCGACATCCATTGGCTCTGGCCGAGGTTGTGGCTTAGGAGGTCTGGGTGGCGCGTTTACAAGCTGCTGAGGCCGTCTGGTTTGCCATCCTTGCTGGTTTGTTTGTGGTGTATGTGCTAACTGTGGGTAAAATACCTCTGATTTTGCTTGCGAAGGGTATTACTTCGGCGCTATTTGTCGTTTTTGCTTTTGGTACGATTGCCCTATGTTGTTGGCATGATTCGTCCTAAAGTTTTGATTATCCAATTTATGGCACAAATGGAGAGCTTGCGGTAAATCCGCAGGTTCTTTCATTCCTAACAACCTTGGCAGATCCCCATTTAGACCTCTTAACATACGTCCACGCTCTTTTTCCAGGAGTTGAATTCCCCTGTGCGTCCCGAAAATTTTTTTAGACATTTAATCACGTCTGGTATCTTGTCTAAATCGTTAAGGTTTCCTCTATGCACTTCTTTTATTGTTTTGTCAACTGCCGTGGCTAAACTATAATCTGGGTTTAGGACAGTTTGAACGACTTGTGGTCCTTGTTGCCTTAAGACATTGGCTGAAATAATTTCCGTAATTAGGGCTGTCAAGTCACTCATGCTTAATGTGCATTATTTGGTGCTTGAAGAGCAGGTGAATTTTGAGAGAGTGTTGGAGGCCTAATTAGATTATTGGGGTTTGCCATTTTAAAACCTTAATAAATGTATATTCCTTTGTAAAAAAAGTTTATTTTTCAAATAAATTTATAATACTTTATTAAAATATTTTTTCCGAACACATTATTTTTATTTTTTATGTTTGTGGTATTGACCTGTACGGTCCTGTATAAATATTTTTTTTATATATTTTCAATGTGACCCCTTCTGTGAAAGGGAGCTTTTTTACCTTGGAGGGTCCCGTGGGAATCGCAAAGTTAAGCTTTATTTATAGAACTGGAGGGTCCCCCTTTCGGTGGTGAATCGCAGCTCTTAGTTTTTTTATTTTATTGGCTGTACAAGCCTTTAGTTATTTTTATACATGTTATTTTCCTATCAGTTCTTTATATATTTGTATATACATATATATATATTTTTTAATGTTTTCCAATAAAAGTTTTATTAGAGGCCTGCATTAGTCGTGCCATTTTCTCTGCAATGTTGTCTCTATTGTCATAGTCCTGTAAAGTGGCTACCTTGTCTTCGCCTATTATATTGTTAATTAACTGCATTGTCCTAACTTTTTCCTCGTTGCTAATGCTTGTGATTACGAACGGTTTTTGCCTATTTGCCCTAATGTCTGATTCTACTTTTTTGATGATACCGTCTAGACTGTCGTAGTCAAAATTGTCCGGTAATGCGTCCATTTGATTTTATGGGGTTATTAGTGGGGTATTTAGAATTAATGAACAAAACTTCTAACCTAATACAAATATATTTATATGCTTATTAATATTTTCTTACTCTACTGCTGCGTTTGTTTGCTGCGTCAATACGAACGTTGTAGCTGCGTCAATAGGAACGTTGTAGCTGCGGGCGTTGAGTTGATTTTCTGCTTTCGTCCGTTTAGTGGATGTTGGCTGCTCTCGACCGTTGAGGATTAGAGTTGATTATTACTTTTCACTTTTTCCTTTTATAAGGAGTGTATTTATTTATTTTTTTTTTAAATGTTTGTTAAAAAGTGTTTTTTTTTTGTTCTTAAGGCTTTTCGGCATTTCACTATTCCGCACTTTATTTTGCCAGTTTTTATAGTGTTTATTTATTTTGTCAGTTTTATAGCGTTTATTTATTTTGTCAGTTTTTATAGCGTAGGCTGGTATATGAACGATACCGCCGGTTTGCCTAGGCTACTAGGGGGCCTATCACTATAATCGTGTTGTTATTATTTTTTAACACGCACTTATTTCGTTGCGAAACTATTTTTTTTTGCCGCTTTACACGTACCTTACTTGTCGTTTTCAGGTTTCCGAGAGTTTTTATCGCGATACCTTACTTTTTTATTTTCAGGTTTTTTTTCCGATATTTCGCTTAACTTTTTTAATACCGCATATCCTTACTTTTTGATTTTCAAGATTTTATTTCGCGTTTTCACTTAAGTTTTCTTGATTCCGCGTATCCTTACTTTTAGATTTTCAGGATTTTATTTCGCGTTGCCTTACTTTTTAATTTTCAGGGTTTTTTATTGCACTCGGGCGCGCGCGAATCCTTACTTTGCGTTTTCAGGATTTAAAATTTCGCGTGGCTCGAGACTTTTGCTCGGGCGCCAGTTAATAAAACGAAAGTTTTATTGTTAATTGCAGGTGCTGACTAGAACAGCAAGACCGCGTTTATTGGAAATGAGAAATGAATCTGAAGCTAAGTTACAATAATTTGACTATTTATACCTAGCTGTGCCTGTGCTGCAACTGCATTCTGCTGCGTAGCGTCTGTATTTTGCAGCGTGGTAAATTCATGCTGCTTCGCTGCGATCGCGTGCTGACGCTGAATTTAGCGTGGTTCCCATGTGTTGTTGTAGTGGTAATGTTTACAACATTAATTTCGGTCACATTTGTGCTGACTCCGTCTGTGCCCCACATGTTTGTTTGTTGAGTAAATCATGTACTTGGTTTTACAAGTGCAGTTCGGCTGAGTCGATTGTTTGTTGATTTCCGTTCTACATAGCTGTGCGCCACTTAGCATTGCCGTCTTGCTATGCATTTGTTGATGCGGCCGAATTTGTGATGGGTGGTCATAATTCGGGCAACATGTGCAATATTGACTTTCTTAAGTTGATTATTGATGTGGGTCAACTTAATGTAGCCAGTTTATGATTAGTGATCAAATAACGGAATATGAATGCGTTATTTGATTCTCTGGAATGCGGGTCTATTATAAGTAACTAATTTACGACATCTTGTGGAAGTGGTTGGTTTCGGGTTTTAATTTATGTTGTCTTCATGGGTGGTTCTAACGTATCGGCTTGGAGTGTTTGATATGTGACGGCGAGTCATCTGTCAAGCAGCTTGGGTGGTATTAACTTACCCTAAGTTAACTTGTATACTCTTTGAAAAAAGTATTGTACACTTTTGTTACCCTGTACCAGAGTTGTCATCTGGTACTCTAATGTTGATTAATCTCGTTTGCCACCGTAATGAACAGCTAAACATTCTGAAATGGCTCCCCAATTTCATTAATCACCCCATTGGGTATTATATGATTCTAGTGAAATATCGGCGTTGCCTGTAATTTTATTCCTGATAACGCTGAGAATACCGTAGTATTTGGGTGTTCCCATAAGTAGCTTGTAAATTTCTAAGATTCTATCCTCTTCTTCCATGAATTATATTCCCCCGGTTGACTTGTAAATTCTTTTAAGCATTTGACTACATCCGGAATTTTGTCCATGTCATGAAAGTTATTCCTATGTCTGTCATCGATCTGTTGGTCGGTAACATTTTGTATATTTGCATGCGGGTTTAGAGCCGCCGGAACCATTTGGGGTCCTTGTTGCGTAAAAATGTTTGTGACAACGTTTGAAGATTCGCGGGAATTACGGGTGGTCGGATCAGATTGCTTGGATTTGACATTTTTTTTAAATCTTGACTTTAACAAACAAAAATTTTTAGTGCCCAGAGGGTATTCTATCAGATACTTTTGTATAGGTTTTAATTTCTGAGTTATAAATTTTCGCTCTTAACCTAAATCTTACTCTATACCGGATCTACTTCTTGAATTCTTCTGTGGCATTCGGTGTCATTCGTATTTCTGGTGGTTTCCCTTCTTCATCTATAGGTAGTACAGCAAAAGATGATACCCCTTTGAATTTTATTTCCTCTGGTTGCACGCCTTCGGGCAGCATGAGCACACTTTGGTTGTGATTAGCACTTTTAATTGTTTTCTATGTTTTTTTGTTACTAATGCGGGCAGGTACGTAATACCATTCCTTTTGCCGTAGCTACTAAGAGACCGATAATTTTATTTACTATTTTTCCACTTTTTATATGCCGGAAGTCTATTTCCTTTGTGTTGCAGTTCATTTGGCATGTGTTAACTACGTGAATTAGTCAACAGCAGAAAATGATTATTTGGCAGTTTTGCTTTTGTGGGAAAATTTTAATTAAAAGGGTGAAAACTTTTGTGGTGTTAACTTACATATTACATTTATTGTTAATATTGCTGAATATTGATTATTTAGGTTTGTAGTAATATTCGTATTGCTGACTATGTGGTATGTAGTAATATTTATTAATGATGCTGACTATGCTCAGAAGACTATAACCGTCAAAATTAAAGAAAGAGATAAAAAACTATAAACTGTATGTTTTGTTTTGTGGAACTTTAGTTCAGCAATTTGCTTGATATTTTCAACTTGATTAGTTACAATTTCATCAAACGTTGGCCGTAGCCTATTTCATTATTAATTTGAATATTACAACTGTGGAAAATAATTAAATAGTTACTGCTTAAATTTAAAGCTCGTCCATCACAAGTGGTATTTAAAAATACATTATCGCTGTTCTTAATTAATACAAGACCTGAATGCATTTCTTCTATTTCCGTTTTGCAGTTGTTTTTTGTAGTAAAGTTAAATATTTCAGGCAGTGAATAAAAACACGACACGTTTAATGGTAGTACAAACCGGAAGAGAGAGTATAAAAATTTCATTTTATTTGACAGAATATATATGGTAGTATACATAGCAGAGTTGTATTTAATAGTATGAGGTATCGTTCTATTTTACACCTCAACATTTTTAAATATACATAAATTAGATTTTCTTAGTGTCTTAATGGATATATCTTTATTGTAGTCGAATGTAACATTTTGTATTGTCACAAGTTCCTGTGTATCAAAAAGCAATGTTTCGAATTGTTTATTTGGGATTGGTGTAATTAGTGTTCTTGGGATTCTTACAGTATTTTGTGGAATTAATATTACAAATATTAGATTATAATCCTTATCTTGTGCTACGGCTAATTTGACGTATTTTAATTTTTGTATATCAATATTATATATGTTAAGTTCGTCGGTTGTCAGTATATTACTTGTCATAACATCAAGTCGAGCAGAGGCTATGTTATTGAGAATGTTTTGGATATTGTCATCTATTACTTGAATTTTTATTAAAAAATCTAAGTACAACAATTCTTTGTTGTTTCGTTCGTATCTACCGTTAATGTCATTAAATCTTTCTAGAATCTTTTTTCTGTCTGAGTCTATAGCTATTTTAAGATAAATGTCTTGTTGAAATGATTATTGATTTCTATATTATTGTTGAGATTTGTTATAGCATTATGATTGTTTTCATCAATTGTTTTAAAATGTTCTTCTATTTCGATTGTCGCCCATTGTACCATATAGCCAATTAAGTCCTGTACCTATTAAGTTGACTAATCCTCGTTTATGCCTTTGTGGAAAAATTGTTTGCAATGTTTTTCTCATAGACCTGAGTTCATAGTGTAAAAGTTGTTTGTTTGTATCAATTTCTAATTCATCAATGTTTTGTTCTAATTTATTTATAATGTCCTCGATTTCTACAGGATTTATAATGTGGATAATTTTTGATTAACTCTACATCATCTAATCTTATTTCTATGAACCCTTTATCGCTTTCCAAATTTTCAACCGTTAGTATCGCTTGAGCCGCTGTTAGAAATAATATTAGAGTTGTCAATATCGTTAGTGTCCAGTGCGCCTGAAAATTTCGTAGGTCGTTTAATATTTGTGGGGTGAATGTTATTTAATGGTAACTTTTTATATCTAGGTTCCTGTTTGTGTCTAATGGCTTTATAGTTTTTTACGTATCCCTCTGTGTGTGTAGGTTTGTAGGTTTTCCTACTTGTGTTTCGTTTTTCTATAAATCTTTCTTTAATGGTTCTGAGTCGCTCATATATTTTGCTTTTATCAGACATACCATTTGCAATATCTATTGGTATTTGGCCAGTAGAAGAGTGAAAGGATTTGTGGTAAAATTCTGTAAATTTGAAAATTTTTTCCTGCATTGATAAATCTTTTGATTCCATTTCTAACATTCTAAATCTTTCGCCAAGTGTGCTGTGGAATCTTTCGATGTCGGAATTGCCTCTGTGAGAATTTGGTTTCGTGAAATGAACATCTATTTCTTGTTGTCTAAGGAAATCTTTGACGTTTGTTGAATTAAATTCGTTGTCTGCTATTAATTTTTTTGGTTTGGGTTTAAGGGAAAAGCATAGTTTTTCTATTAAGGTAATGCTGTTCCTGTCTTCTAAATAGGAGGTTGTGGCTTGTTTAGAAAATTTGTCTATAAGTGTTAGAAAACTGTGTTTCTTTATTACGTATGTGTCTATATGTATAATCTCATTTATATCTTTAGGTGTTTCTGTGATATGGAGTTTTGGTTTAATTGGTCGTCTGTCGTATTTGCCTCTATTGCAAATATCGCAATTGTTTATATATTTCTGAATAAGTTCTATTAAATTTTTGAAGTATATTAAATTTTTTAAACCTTGGTAATTTTCATTTATTCCGCTGTGCTCTGTTTCTTGTTTATGATATTTTTGGATATATCTTAAAGCTTCGTCTTCATTTCTCATGTCTTTAGCATGGTAATATCTGTAAGTCCTGAAGGTTCTACTAAACATCTCGATAAGCTTTTGCTGTACTAAGTTGTAGTTGCTGTTAGATATTCCTGCATAAATGCCGACTTTTCCTGTTTTGATGAATCTTCTGAAAATGTCTGACATGAACCTGCTTTTTATGTCATCAAGGCTTATATATATTTTTCATTTACTACCAATGATTTCGATTTCTTTAGTCTTATTTCCCGTTAAGATAAGTTGCGTAACAAAACGGTTGACGACTGAGTCCAATATACATAAGAAAATGATCGTTAATTTCTTCTTGTTGAGAATGAATAGTGGCAGTTGTACTCACGTTATCTAATTCAATTTATGCCTCTTCAATATTTTGCCTCTTGCTTGATTCAATTACAAGGATTTCTCCTGTGTCTGTGTTTAGTCTGCTTAAGAAATCAGCAAGTGTATTCTCTTTTCCGTTAATGTAACCTATGTCTATATCGTATTCGCCTAACTTGAGTAACCAACGTTGAAGTCTGGGATTTATATCCTTTCCTTTGTTTTTTGTATGCCGCCATTTGAGTGGCTGATGATCTGTCATAAGATCAAAATTTCTCCATAAATGCATGATCTGAAGTAGTTAACGCCCTTCACGATAGCGAGAATTTCTTTTTCCGTAGTGGACTAATTATTTTCATGTTCATTTAGCGTCCTGCTAGCGTAACATATTGGATGCTGTTCTTTAAGTCTGGATATTTGAGAACAGGGGTATCGATTCAGAGTCTTTTGAGTTTATAAAAAGCATCAGAATATTGAGGGTAATCTGTTCTTATTTTGGTATCTTTTTTTAAATATTTGGTCATACCATATGCAATTTTCTCGTAGTCTTTAATAAATTTTCTATAGTATCCGGTGATACCAAGAAAAGATTTAATTTGTTTTGCTGTAGTTGGTAGCTTGCACTTTGTCTCAGGATCTCAGAAGCGACACTCGTCAACTACCACTTCACTCCACATGGTAAACCATACATACATTTTATTAAATTCTAATTGAATTAAACTAAAACAAATCTTTTTCATTTCTTTACAAAATTTCCAACTGTGCGTCTGGACTGCCCTCTTGGGAGACACGACACACATTTGTACATGGTCCATCTACGCCGAGATTTTGAATACAGTCCACAAAAACAAAAGAAAAAAAATCGTGAAATAAAGAAACAGACATATATAAATTTACTGGTAATTGTCATTTTGCGGACCTTTTTTTTAGCAATATCAGAGATAGACTTTAGTAACTCGCTCTTAGCTTCACTATGGATTCAAACATCCGTTTGGCAGAATCGGTTGCAGAGTTCGATGCTGACTTCAACAGCACTCCTGTCTCAGAACAAAACAAGCACGGTCTTGCTATCCAGCAGGACGAATTGAAAGTGTTATGGGAGAAAACGAAAGTAGCGTACGATACGCTCACGAACTCAGAAGGTTTAACTAAAGAATATATAAGGGCTATTAAAAAGAAATATAGAGCATGTTTTTCGACATATGTATGTTAAATGCATGTCTGCTATGGCTACTCAAGCAGAAGAATTATCAAACGTAGAAAAGGATTTAGGGGAGCAGTCCGTCCGCGAACACAATATCCACCTTCCACCGTGCGATACCGACGGGTTCAAGGGCGACTGCCTTTCATGGCCAACATTCCGTGATATGTTTACTGCCATCTCCATACTAAATAAGCGCCTCACTTCGGTTGAGAAGCTATTTCATCTCAACCATAAGACACAAGGGGAGGCCAAAGAAATCGTACGCAAGTGCCCACTGACTAATGAAGGCTTCAATACTGCGTGGAAAACTTGTGTGAACGCTATGATAAGCGTATTTTAGTTAACACAAATATAAAACTATTGTTTAACTTAAAGGCAATAGAGTTTGAGTGTGGTACCTCAATAAAAAGTTTGCAGCGGGATATAAACAATTGCTTATCAGCCCTGAAGAGTCATCAAATTGACATCTCAAACTGGGACGCAATTGTCGAATTTCTGTGCTCGACGAAGCTGCCTGACAGCACACTGGCTCTATGGGAACATACCATAGACCATAAAAACGACATACCAAAATTCGAAGATATGGACAAGTTCCTGTCCAATCGGTTTCAGACCCTTGAGACATTGTCAGGGTTGAAGGATGGTAAAGCTGTGAAAGTGCCAAAGCCGCCACAAATCACACGTCATCCTTTCGAAAACCCGACGAAAAGAGTTGGCACCTTCAAAGTAAGCGTGACCACTTTTAATTGTAAAATGTGCCATACAAACGAGCACAAATTGCGCAGCTGTTCCCGTTTCCTATAGCTAACACCTACAAACAGATTGAAATTTTTAAAGGAAAATAATTGTTGCCTGAATTGTCTTAGTTCCGGACATACTGTGTCAAGATGCACAAGTGCTTACAATTGCAATACGTGTCACTCGCGACATCACACGCTCCTGCATCTAAATGCAATTCAGCCAAAGGCAACGACGCGTTGGTCGTCTTCGAGGCCTGCCGATGATTCTCCATCGACATCGAGGCAGGCGCAAGCACAACGTGATTCCAATAAAGCAACTGAAAATGCAAACAGAAATTTTAAGTCCTGCTTTGCGAATACAAATACAGGTGTGCTGTTGGGAACACCTCGCGTAAATATACGTCTCAATGGCACAGATTTTGCTGCACGAGCACTGATTGATCCTGGTTCTGAGTGTTCTTTTATAACCGAGAGGCTCAAACGCAGAATAAATCTATATGCAAAAAAGATGCATGCCCAAGTTTCGGGCATCACAATTTCGGTAAATGCCCTGGTTAAGGAAGCATGTGACATACAATTGCGGTCCCCCGTCGACCCGTTGTTTAGCTTGACTGCAACTGTCCTGGTTTTACCACAACTAACCGGAAATCTGCCGACAACAAATATAAGCGCGACGACGAGGCAATAATTTCCGGACCTGGTATTAGCGGATAAAAGGTTTTTCGTAAATGAACAAATAGGACTCATTCTCGGTGGAGACATTTATCCACAAATCATATTAAGTGGAAAAAAGACAAACTAGGACAGGTACAAGTACACTTATGGACAGATTCCACAATTGTGCTTGCATGGATACGCAAACCTCCATGTTCGTAGTCAACGTTCGTAGCACATCGTATAACAAAAATTGTCGACAAAGTCGGAAATACGGACTGGCTTCATGTGGAGTCCGCATCAAATCCAGTAGATATGGCAAGCAGAGAAGTTCTCGCCTACGAATTAGTCGATAACACTTTGTGGTGGCATGGCCCTTCTTGGTTGCAAGAAGACAAGGAAAATTGGCCAAGACAAAAGACAAGCTATAACACAAACATCGAAGAAAAAAGGGCGCATTTATGTGCAACCATAACAATAATAGCTTTGAGAGTCTTATCATATATTAAGAGATTCCGATTAAATTAAGGCAACGACACAACGCTTAAAAACACAGGGCTACAAAATGAAAAAAAATTATGCAGGGGCTCAGGCATGGATTTTTAGTTTCGTCATGGCCCATAAAATACTTCCTCATTTGCGGTTTTTCTCCATCACTTCCTTTTTTAAATTTTCTGCGTAGAAATATAATACAACTCTGAAATTCTTAAAATTACAACTTCGACATGCTATAAATTTCATGTTTCTTGATCGAATTCAATTTTCTTTTTTTTATTTGAAAGATGTTTTTTTTACCCTTCAAACAAGCAAAATAGTTTTGGTCTTTTATTCCAAAAAAAAATTAAAGTTTTTCTAAAACATTTCCTTTCCTGCACGTTTTTACTGGATATTGAAGTTACAAGCAATGGCTTTTAAACCTTTATAACAAAACACATAAAATCAGCTTTCCAAAAAGCAATAGTAAATGAAAATTGATTCAAGATTAGCGTAGTAACGCTTTATAAAATGAGCGTGTCTTTTTTTTTTTTTTTAAATGTTTTCGTTTGGTTTGCTTTTTATGTTCGGCGCTGCTTGAATCTCTTAAAAGAGACCAACAGTAATCAGATAGCATATTTATTGTATTTTTGCTAACATAACGCCGTTCAATCTTTAGTATTTCCTGGTAGAATCGTTCTCCTTGCTCATTGCTCATCTGGCCCAAATTTGATGGAAACATGTCCAAATGAGCGTGCAGATGGTGTAGCTTAAGGATAAGGATCTGCCAGCTAAATGTTGCAATTGTTTTGGAAATCATGCTGCTAGCTACAAGGGCTGCAAAGTTTATCAAGAAATAGTTGTAAAGAAATTACCCCATTCGTCAACGCCTCAACAGATTAATGAAAATTATCCCCTGAGAAACTTTGCACCGCCAAATAGATCCGGACCTGCAATATATGCTGAAAGGCAGCCAACATATGCTCAAGTTCTTGAAGGTAGCTCGGAATCCAGAGACAATAGCGCGCTGGAAAGGATTGAAAAGCTCCTAGCAAAGCAATATGAACTTACGAATAATCTTCTAACCATGATAATGTCTCTTGTAAACAAGTTATGCAAGTAAATCTTCGTATAGCGGTATGGAATGCCAATGGGCTTTCCAATCATATTAGTGAAATAGAATTGTTTATTAAATCTAACGAGATCGATATAATGCTGATATCGGAGACTCACTTCACCAGCCGCTCATATGTGAATATTCGTGGATTTGAGGGCATACATGCAAAACATCCGGACGGCAAAGCACATGGAGGCGCTGCAATAATAGTTAAAAACGGGCTAAAATTCAAAATTTTGGACAGCGTTACCGACAACTCTATCCAGGCTGCCAGTATAGAAGTACAATGTATGCGCAAAAGCTTAACAGTGACAGCAGTTTACTTCCCACCGAGATATACACCGAATGCGATGGAATATGAAAGATTTTTCCAAAGTCTTGGCCCAATATTTATTGCTGGTGGAGATTACAATGCCAAACATCCTTGGTGGGGCTCAAGGTTAACAAACCCGAAAGGTAGACAGCTGTATAGGTGCTTAGTCGATAATAGTTTTAAAACTTTATCCACAGGAAAGCCTACATATTGGCCAACAGATATCAAAAAAGTTCCTGACTTACTAGACTTTGTTGTCTTTTCAGGGCCCAATCAACAACATTTACAAATATCGGAAAGCTTTGATCTAAGCTCCGACCACTCTCCTTTTATTGTAACGTATGCTACTTCTTTTTATCCCAAAGAAAAAAGTTATAAAGTTGTTTCAAAATCAACAAATCTGTCTGCGTTTAAAGACTGGCTGGAAAATTCCCTTAGTCTAGACATTTCAGTTAAAAGTGAAAAAGAAATTGATGCAGCGGTAGAAAATTTTACAATGGCAATCCATGAGGCAGGAAATCTCTTCACAAGGGAAGAAAGAAACGACTTAGCGACTAAGCCTCAACCTTATCTACCGATTCAGTTAAGACATCTAATGAAAACAAAAAGAAGGCTGCGAAAAATCTGGCAAATTACACGTAGTCCATCTGATAAGAGGTTGTTAAACAAGGCAAGCAGCGACTTGAAGCAGCAGCTCCTTGAAATTAAAAGTGAAACAACTGCAAACTACCTGAGGAAACTAGACCCTTTTTCCCCAGATGACCAATACAGTCTTTGGAGAGCTACAAAGTATCTCAATCGTCCTAAAAGAAGATACGCTGTAATTATTAACAGCAATGGCGAGAGATGCCGATCTGATAAAGAAAAAGCCTGTGCTGTTGCTAGCCATCTGCACTCAGCTTTCCAGCCTAATGAAATTGCCAACGCTACTGCTGACGACGACATTTTAAACTTTCTTGAGTCACCCTGCCAATTGAGTCTACCTATTCCTCAAACAACGCTTGTAGAAGTAGAAGCGGAGATCAAATCTTTGAAAAATAAAAAATCCCCTGGATATGACAAAATCGACGGATGCACATTGAAGAACCTTCCACCTAAATGTGTACGTATTTTAACTTATATCTTCAACGCAATGCTAAGATTAGAATACTTCCCTAGTCAATGGAAATGCGCAGAGGTTATAATGATACCTAAGCCAAATAAACCTGAAAGTAATACGTCGTCATACCGTCCGATCAGCTTGCTGGTAAGTTTTTCTAAAGTATTTGAAAAGATACTTCTAAGAAGAATATTACCAATACTGGACGATCTAGCCATCATACCAAAACATCAGTTTGGGTTTAGAAGAAACCATGGGACGCCAGAGCAATGCCACCGCATTTTTAATATCATAACTGATGCGTTTGAGAAAAAACTCTATTGCTCAGCCGTTTTCCTGGACATGCAGCAAGCGTTCGACAAAGTATGGCATGCAGGGCTTCTGTATAAAATTAAAAAATTACTCCCAGCGCCGTACTTTTTGATTATAAAATCGTATCTCAGCAATTTTACGTGCAGCAACAAAGTTCATCGTCTGCCCTACGTGATATAAATGCTGGTGTTCCGTAGGGCAGTGTGCTAGGCCCAGTTCTATACACTATATACACAGCTGATATACCATTCTCGGAAGACATAAAAGTAGCGACATATGCTGATGATACTGCGTTTATAGCAACAAGCGATGATCACGTAGAGGCATCTCAACTTCTTCTAACGCAACTTCATGTTTTGGAAGATTGGCTGCATAAATGGAAAATAAAAGTCAATGCCCAAAAATCTACTCATATCACATTTGCACTTAGAAGAGAGACATGTCCAAAAGTTGCCCTTAATGGAATCGACATACCACAAAGAGATTCTGTCAAATACTTGGGGATCCATCTGGATCGCAGGCTATCGTGGAAGTTTCACATTAAAGCGAAAAAAGCTCAGCTTACAATGAAAACACAAAGGATGTACTGGCTGCTTGGTAGAAAATCCCAACTTAGTTTAGAAAACAAGATTCTTCTGTACACAGCTGTACTGAAGCCGGTTTGGACATATGCAATGCAACTTTGGGGCGCTGCGAGTAATTCAAACATAGAAATTCTACAACGGTATCAAAATAAGGTCTTAAGAAGTATTGCTAATGCTCCTTGGTATGTCACCAATTACTCCATTCACCAAGACCTCAAAATTCCATTTGTCAAAGAAGAAATCGGCAGATTAACTCAGAGCTATCTCCAAAGATTAAGATATCACGATAATGAATTAGCTTCGAATCTACTCAATGATAGCGAAACAGTCAGAAGACTAAAAAGATGTCACGTCTTAGATATACCGACTAGATTTAACACACGGTAACAATGAAATATTGTATTAAGAAATAATTTTAATTATGCTTGTATAATAGATAGTCTCACTGGAGATTACCTATTCCCGCTATTTTACTTTTAAGTGTTCGAAAATTCGCTTATTGACAGATTGCAAATAAAAATATTATAAAAAAAAAAAAAAAAAATTTTATAAAGCGCTACTACGCTAATCTTGAATCAATTTTCATTTACCATTGCTTTTTGGAAAGCTGATTTTATGTGTTTTATTATAAAGGTTTAAAAGCCATTGTTTGTAACTTCAATATCCAATAAAAACGTGCAGAAAAGGAAAATTTTTAGAAAAACTTTAATTTTTTTTGGAATAAAAGACCAAAACTATTTTGCTTGTTTGAAGGGTAAAAAAAACATCTTTCAAATAAAAAAAAGAAAATTGAATTCGATCAAGAAACATGAAATTTATAGCATCTCGAAGTTGTAATTTTAAGAATTTCAGAGTTGTATTATATTTCTACGCAGAAAATTTAAAAAAGGAAGTGATGGAGAAAAACCGCAAATGAGGACGTGTTTTATGGGCCATGACGAAACCAAAAATCCATGTGAGAGCCCGTGCATATTTTTGGATGCCCAAGAAATGTTTACTCCGACAATGGCACCAAGTTTGTCGGAGCTTCGCGATCTCTACGATCAGAATTTAAAGCTTTTATAACCGAAGCGCGAAATAGTACAATGAATAAATATAGCCACCAGATAATCACATGGCATTTCTTACCCATTGCAGCGCCTCAGCGAGTTTTGCCTTGACTCCCGTCCGTTAAGCCCTCTTCGAATGAACCTTCCGACTTGGAGCCTCTTACCCCCGGTCACTTCCTAGTAGGTGGACACCTGTTAGCTGCACCTGAACTTGAAGTCAACGAAAGCCCTGCCTCGATCGTAAACCGATGGCAGAAACTACATCAAACGTTTTGTAAAAGATGGAAGGCTGAATATCTGCTTGAAATGCAAAAACGCACAAAGTGGGAAGAGTCATCAACCTACATCCCAGACCCTGATAACCGGGTACGCGTCGCCGACATCTATACTACGAAGGGGCAAACCAGCAGACCAATAACGAAATTGGTATTGCTGCCCTCCATCGAAAATATCGGTACTTCCCCTACACAAAGTAAAGTACTTAACAAAAAAAAAAACAAAATCATAAACAGTACGTGTAGTACAAGAAAATAAAGAAATCTGCTCTGCCATTTTTCTAGCAATATAAGTACTTAACTTGAAGTTTTCCGATGTATAACCTACGACGATGGCGTACAGAAACTAATTCTGCGACAATTCCGTACAAAACTAACCGACAAATTAACCAATAGTTTGAGTTATTTTAAAAAGTGGTCAGTTGATACCCGAAACTAGTCCAAAACTCACCGACAACTAACCAATAGATCGAATTTATAACTGATAGTCAAGATCAGCCCGGTTCCACCCTAACATTAGTTGTGTCTCCATATTCTCTAGTGAAAACGTTATCCACTAACTAAATTTCAGAGCGTAAGAAGAATTTGCTTTGAATGTAAGAAACATGCAAAAAACTAAGAGAACGTAAAACCAATAAGAAGTTGCTAGTTTTTTTTATATTTTAAATATTTCGGTATATTTAAACATTTTGTATATTTCAATATTTTATCAGTTTTTCCAATTTCGCGCTGCATAGTGGAAATGATAAAAAAAAATTTAATAACTGTTTTCTACTTTTGATCAACTTAATACCTTCAATCAGCTTTTTTATCTAACTTGCAAATTCTTGCTGGTGGAAATTTATCCAGTAAAAATCCAATAATAGAAAAAAAAATCAATAAAAATTGTTATTGGTTATTTACTAGGTAGTGAATATGAAAACACAAATATCATTACATAAACATTATAGTTTCCTTAAATCTAAACAGCTTGTTTTTACCTTAAATATGATGGCAAATGCAGGTTTAAGTACAATAACACAGTGTGACACTCAAAAATACCTGGGAAGTGATATTATTTTTCTTGTAGTTCTTATCGAGTAGAACGAGAATCCAATTTTGAATTTGTCAAACACCCCCAAAATCTCGACTTAACCTTAAAAAACCGATTTTTCGCGCTTTTGGGCACTTCTTAGCCATATCGACGACTACATCACGGTTGTAAACGAATTTTTAAGTGCATATGGTGAAATGGGTTGCAACATGTCGATAAAAATTCATTTCTTGCATTCGCATTTGGACTTCTTCCCACATAATCTGGGCCAGTTCAGTGATGAACAAGGCGAACACTTCCACCAAGAAATGGCTACGATCGAAAAACGTTTCGAAGGAAAAGACAAAATAAATATGATGGCAGAATATTGCTGGTCAGTACAACGCGAAACTGACGATGCTGACCTAAGGAAAAAACGGTCAAAAAAGCACTTTTGATCTATATATTTTCATTTAATAATATTTATTTGTAAATTAAGTTCGTTGTAAATTTTTGCAAAAATTTCGTTCTTATAAAAAGTAAAATAACTCAGTCACTTTTTGGCCGATTTTTTAAAAGAAACATTCGATGAACTCGGCAATAAACGTACTCTTCGAATCTGATCAAAACTCATTTTGTGTTTTTATAAAATAGTGTGTGAAAATATCCCCAAAGTCAAAAAAAGAAGAAAAAGGGTAGCAAAATTTAAGTTTGTTGTGCAAAAACAAGTAAATTTCTTCGGTTTTGTTAAGACGTTTATATACATATCTTTCAAAAGGTCTGAGTTTCTTCTTTCTTAAACCGTTCTTAGAATGAAAATCGGTTAATAGTTAATTAGCTAAGATATGGGCTAAGAAGCGCGCAAAAGCACGAAAAATCGGTTTTTTAAGGTTAAGTCGAGATTTTGGGGGTGTTTGACAAATTCCAAAATTGGATTCTCGTTCTACTCGATAAGACCTACAAGAAAATAAACATCACTTCCCAGGTATTTCGACTTCATTGTTTTTTGTAGCAGTGTGTCCCGCTCCACACGTCGTGGAGATTATCCAATTTGTTCACCTATTGAGAAAGAAAACAAATTAGTTTCAGTGTACAAAAGTGATTAGGCAAGACAAAAAATCAATCCACATTGTTACTTTCAGAACCTCCTTTTTGCTTCCGGTCATTATCCGCTATCTTCGGAGGGCATACCCCTTCTCCCTCCGACTGTGCCCTCGCAATCGAATGCAGCACACCACCAAGCGCACGTAGATGCATATCGATATACATACATATGTATGTACCTACTTATTTACGTAAAAAAGCTTCAAAAGTCATGTATAAAATATTATTTTATTATTATTATTATATATGTATATATCAATACCACTTACCTGCTCATCGTCGCCATACGACTGCATGCGTCCACCATTGCAATGATGGCGATGTATGCATATTGTCATATAAGAATACATATGAACCTTTGTACATATTGTTATACATACATTACTTACACAACTACATATTAATATTAATAATTGACCTACCTAGTAATAAGAGAAATTAGAGCAAGAAGAAGAGTATTTCCTTAAGAGAAGTAATTAGATGTAAGTTTTGGATAACAAGAATTTAAATGTAAGCTCTCGATAAAAGAGCTGTTACGAAAATGAAATGAAATAAAGAATGTTGTTATAGTGCATACACCAAAGAGTGCGTACGAGTTTTAATAACGTTAATGGCGACGAGGAAAACAAATAGTAATACAATATTTAAACTGAATTAAATATTTGTAATATAAAAAGTAAGCCGCGAATAAGTTGAACACAAAAACAAACAATAAAATACGTGACATTGTGAAACTGGTGCGGAAACTACGTTTATCGACTTATATTTTCAAACGAAAAAAAGGGAAAATCAAAGAAACTTTTTTAACATTTGTGCGAATTAAATTTTAATCACAAATTTAAATTGCAAAAACTACAAAACAGCAAAGAATAGTGGCCCTAATTGAAAAATAACGGCAATGTGTAAGACTTCGATTTAAGCACATATGTATCTACGACCTCGATGAAGGTGAATTAAAATTTCTCAAACGACCTCTATGAAGGTTACCGAGGCAAAAATTAAAACCTAATAGAGAGACTCGTACCCTTTTCAAGGACAAATATTTATCGCCAATACATTTTCCGTTACCACAAATTTATCTTGCCTCTCACTTAAGAGAAAGGGTAAAAGAAACCAAAAATATTCATATTTTGTTAACAAGAAAGACAACAACTCATAACTATAGTAGTTTTTGATCTCATCATTGATTACCTTTCACTCCGACTATGCGCCAAGAGGTGCTATACATACGTACATATATGGTGATTAAGAAACAATAAACTGTAATTCTCACTCTCACAAAAGAATATTAAATGAAAATAACAACAACAAAGCAATAAGAAATCCAATAATAAAAAGACCACTAGTTACAAACATACATACCTACATGTAAAACAACAAACGCATACATATGTTATATGCTCAACGCCAAAAGAGGAACAGCATTTGGAGCAGAACGACAACAACAAAGCTGATATTGGCGCTCATTAAAGCTGCATCGTTCATCAAGAGGAGAAGTAGAAGGCATTAGGGCTGCGACATCGACCTAAAAACATCGATGTTTTTCAACATCGATGTTTCAAATGAGAGACATCGATGTCGATAAAACATCGGTTAAAAACATCGATGTTTCTGCGCACGTATTCTTTTCCCTCTGACGTTGACTAAAAAAAAAAGGTCGTCAAGTGAGAAACATTGATGTTGATCCAACATCGGTTACAAATGTTTCTGCGTGTTTTGTTTTCCCTGAAGTGCAGTTTTATATATGTCATGTCGACGATATTAAGCAAAAACATACAAAAGTTGATTAGTACTGCTTTTTTATTTTTATTGCTAAAAAACTTTAATAAAAAACATCGATGTTTTCAAAATAAAAAATTTATAGAAAAAACATCGATGTTTTCGAATTGCTAACAAAATTATATAAAAAAAACATTAATTTACAAAATTAATATATCAATTGTTTGGAGCGACACGAGACGAGGTTGACGGCACTTTTACCACACTATCGTGCACTTTCGTTTAGCTACCCGGTTTGCTGAAATTGCCGCATAGTGCTCCGATTGTAGGTCGATTATGCTAACCAAAAAAAGATGATGTGCACGAAAAGTATTTTGATTTTAACTCTCATTTTTGTAAGTCTTTGTACGATGCTCAATTTTGTACCCCTCCATGGTTGAATTTGTCAAACACTGAAAAAAGAAAATGTCAAATTAGGTTAGGCAAAAAACTGTACGTTAAGGCGGGACTTACAATTAACATCGTGCATTATGCCTTTTATTCCACATCCCAAAACTTGGAATGGACGGTCTGCAAAAATAGAATTTTTTGAAGCTTCTCCCCTGAGATACAGCTTCTTCTGCTTGACGCAATGTTCCCAGCAGCGGAGAACACTCTCTCAGAGGGGACGGAAGTGGCCATAATAGATAAATATTTAATGGCCGTTTTCATCAAGACCGAGTTTTTTGGCACATATCCCTGTTGCCATGTTTCCAAGGGATTTTCATTTAGTCTTGATACAGGACTTTTTAAATAGACTGACAATTCTGCCGGCATTTGAGCAGTGTCCATTTGGTCAATCGCCCGGGATCTCTTTTTTGCTTTCCAATTCTCCTGCACCAGTTTATGGTGCTCGTCCCAAAAGTTGACGACTGAAATAAAACAAACAATCTTAAGAATTCTTTTTTATATATATTCAAGTTTATACCTGGAGCTGGTTTTCCTGGGCTATTGGTGTAGGATGAATGGCCATCCGACTCCGAAGAAGATTCTTCGTGTTCTTTAATCTCCCTGCTTAATCTTCTTATTGCTGTTGCTAGGGCAACACTATCTTCAAAGTGTATGTTTTTAAATCTAGGGTCTAGCAGAGTAGCAATTGAAAAAAATGGATTATTTTCAATGGCATCAAAACGTTTTTGGAATTGCTGCTTTAATGTTTCTTTAGTTTTGATGCCAAAGCTGGTGGTCACTATTGCCTCGAATATTTTTTTCTTCATTAGCCTTAAAACCGGTATGACGACACTAGCAGTAACAAACTTCTCGCCGCTTATTTTTTTTGTTGCGCGTCAATGGGATGAAACAGGGTTATTAATCTTTAAGGTTCTCTGCCTCGGATGCTGTGACCATAGCGGGTGCAGTTGAATTGAATGCGATTATGGTGCTAACAGTTTCCCGTAGCATCATAAATCGCTCCACCATATAAAATGTGGAATTCCATCTGGTTTCAACCGATTGAATAAGGACCCTTGCCTCCATACCCTCCGTTTTTTTCCGCAGTTCGTCACTGCCAACAACACTTCGCTTGCACCAAGTTACTATTGACTTTACCTTGTCAATAGCTTCTTTGCCTTCTGTAAAGGAGTCTATGGTTTTTTGTGCCAGGAGATTTAGCAGGTGCGCAAAGCAGTAGGTATGATTTTTTCCGAAGGCGATATCAACTGCTTTAACCATATTGCCCCCACCATCCGTCACAACTGTTATTACCTTGTCTTGTTCAATATTCCACTGAGTGCATTTGCTACTTAGCACAGTAGCTAGGTGTTCCCCAGTGTGACGTTCGGTGAGCTCAAATGCTCCTATTGTAACGTTTTGCAGCTGCAAATCCGTCGTTGGCTCTATAAAGCTGTCGGAAATAAAATGAGCTGTTATGCCGAGAAAGCTCTTAGTTCAAAAGATACTTTGCCCAATTGCGACTTCACTAATCCTGATACGTAGTCATATTTTGAGTCGAGCAGGGTGTCGATGGTACGCCTTGAGGGTACTTTATACAAAGGATCCGTGACCTTTAAAAGATATTCAAAACCCTCGTCATCAACTATGGAGATTGGCTGGCTGTCTCGACAAATCATGAACAGGATAGCACTGGTTATCCTATTATATTTATCGCCACCGTCTTTAAAAGCGGAAATTCTTCTAAAGCACCTGTCCAAGGATTGCTGCTGTGCAATGGCTGAAAATTTTAAATGTACATATACATTAGTGTGCTTCTTATTTTTGAAATTCTGATTTTGTTACGGGGGCACCCTGCCATTTTATTCTGTTATGTGTAAAAAAAAATGCAGTAAAATTTTTATGCAAATCGGATAATATTTAGGGGTCGCAATATACATGAGTACATAATTTTCATGTCGAAATAGACATGTATTTTAAAAAGGTTTCTTACCTGTAGACTCTGATGCTTGTTGCATACTTGTACTCGCGCATGCACGGCTTGTACTCGGCATTTCTTCCGTCAGGTCCGTGATTTCAGTCACGCCAGATGTTGCTGCCGGTGTACTTTGAGTTGATTTTGAGGGCGTCGAGGTCATAAAATGTTTCGAATAAATAGCTTTATGTTTGGCCTTTATATGACCAATCAAATTGATAGTATTACCGCTGGATTTTATGTTCTTTTTGCACACATTACATGAAGCGGAATTATGTGCAGTTTTAGAAAAATGTTTCCACACATCACTTTTTGGCGGCATTTTCAATCCTGTACTAATTAAAAAAAACAAATACAATCAACCCAACACACTCAAAAAATGAAAAGGTCTTACAATTTGCTACTATAGGCTGGTATAGTTTTCAGTTGGCTCTGTTAACAACTGCTTTCTTAGCTATGGATGCGCCGGAGATGCTGCTGGTGTTATGGCCGAGTTGCTGCTGTGGAACTGATTGGTTTTTTGTTTGAACAATTTCCTAGAAAATGTAAACACTTTAAATAAAATTTAACACTTTATTTTTGCGCGCAAAACAAACCCTTTTCGCGTTTACTTAGTTTGTCTTTTCAGCTTTTTTTATTACCTCTCTCGTTCACTTTTATTGGTTTTGTATTGTCTTTATTATTTACTTTATTATCACTTTACTCACTCTATTCAATTTATACTCTATTTTCACTTATTCACTTTTTGATATGCACAGAACACATTCGCTTTGAATAAAATTTTGCATAGAATTTTATAAACAACGAAGGCATCAGAAAACGGTGTTGTATTTTACGGCGTCAATACAACATCGATATAAAAGGCAGCACTAATAAAGTTTTGTATATACTATTTGCCTTTATATCGACGAATAGGGTAATTTGTATATTGACAACACATATCTACAAGAGAATTTCAGCAAAAACAAAACAACGATGTTTTTATTTAGTTTGTTAACAATTCGAAAACATCGATGTTTCTCATTTCATTTCTGCAAAATTAAGAAACCCCCAAAAACATCGATGTTTTTGAATATTTTAAGCATAAAATAACTCCAGTATACATAAAATAACTCCAGTATAAATAAAGTTTTGTATATCGTTTTGTAAACATCGATGTCGGTAAAAACTTCTACGCAGATCGTTTGTTACTTCAGCCGCGCCATTGAATCGATGTAACATCGGTCAAAAACATCGATGTTTTCGCTCACGCCGCCGATGAGTTTGTGACTAAAAAAAATAAAAAATAGGTTCTCAAATGAAACACATGCGAAGCCGACAATTTAATTTTGCCTCGGCTCACAACCAGTCCGAAAGCAAAAACATCGATGCAAACATCGATACAAAACATCGATACAAAACATCGATGTTGGAAAAACATCGGCACTAAGACATCGATGTTAAAAGTACTCGATGTTTTAGAAAAACATCGATGTTTTTAAAACATCGATGTCGATGTCGCAGCCCTAGAAGGCATTCCAACAGCAATTAGCCTAGCAACCTATCATCGCAACAATATCAACAACAATAAGTATCATTACATTTTTGATACGCGTTTATGTTCTTTACCTTTGCTTTGTACGTGGTTACCAAGAGCACTTATCTCGCATATTTTTGATTTCATTAGACATTTTATTATGGACGCATTACAGATAAGTAGATTTAATTTAGTTTTAACCTGCATAAAAAGCATTGAAAGTTTTGATGGTAGTGATCCGAATCAGCTACCTGATTACATAAACCAAGTTGAAAACATTCTCCCAACTATTTCAGAATTTGAAAATAATAACACAAATATTCTTTTTGGTTATATAAAAAACAAATGCGTTGGCAAAACTAGGGAAGCAATTCATAGGTACGCTAATGTAACTAAGTACTTGGCCGATGTTAAAAGATATTGTAACGAAAAACTTTGGCGAAAAATATAGTAGTAATGACTTGATGGATGATTTAAAAACTTGTCAAATACAAGGTACATTAGAAAATTATTATTTTAAAATTAACAACCTTGCTAATAGGATTCATAATAGAAACTTGACCCATGTAGATAATGTTTACACCACAGAGGAGGTTAATAGGATTGCACTTAAAACGTTTAGAGATCATCTTCCCAAACCAACGTGCACAATGATATTTGCTAGAGGCCCTGAAACATTGGAGGATGCCTTTAAGATTATATTGGATGCGAGACATCAACATTTCACGCAGTTTGGCCCAGCAAAAAGAGACTACTTGAATACCAATATACGAACTAACTTTGGTAATAATTACCATAATCTAATAGCTCCATTCCAAATAAACAATTCGGTTTTAACAGCACTAGCAGTAAGCCTTATTACAGTAATATAGAAGTACCAATGGGTCAGCAAGTTTCCTATCGAAATAAACAGTTTTCGTACCCAAATTTGAATCATAATAATCCTTACAATTATAATTCCACAGGTCAGACAAGACGATCAAATTTTTCACAATCCACAAAAAGAAATTTTCCACAGTTTAACCCCGATACAAGTTCCTACCAAACTAGGCAACCTGTTTTTGGGAACCAAAACGCAAATACCTTTAATAATAATAACCAACAAGTCGAACCTATGGAAATAGGAAATTCAAATGTAAATTTTCCTATAGCAGACGACCAAAACTTCCTTACATAGTTATTCATAATCCCGTAAAGAAATTAAGACTTATAATTGACACTTGCGCTGAATTTAGTATAATTAACCCTAATATTTGTCACCCTAAGTTTAAACAAAACGTGAACGTAGTAGCAAGAGCACTAGGTACAAAAATATCAATAACAAAACTTTGCAAATTCCCAATATTTAAAGAGTTCAATTTAAATAATTATCAGTGCGAATTTTTAGAATATGCATTCAACGAAAACTTTGATGGATTTATAGGTAATAATATTTTACAAGATTTAAGTTGCATCATCGATTTACCTAATCGAAAGTTTATTACTAGTAACGCTGCATTTACTATTTTCTTGTCGAAAGAATAAGAAGCTTATTATGATTTACCTTATAAAGAAAGTTATTTTTTAATTGCGAAATTGAAAGAGCTAACATGTTATCCCACATACGAACGAGCCACCTAGCAGAATACGAAAAAGACAAGTTATTAAAAATTATTAAAAAATTTAAACAGGTTTTTTAAGATAAAGACGACAGTTTATTCCAAATTATATAGATATCCTAAAGTGCATAGAGCGGAGGTTAGTAATCAGGTTGAAAAATGCAAAAACAAAACATAATAAGACACTCAAATAGTCCGTATAATAGCCCAATATGGATCGTTCCAAAAAAAGTGAATTCTTCAAACAAACAGGACTGGCGTATAGTAATTGGCTATGGAAAACTAAACGATATTACTATTGATGAACTAGGTAAATGCCAATACTTTTCTACTCTTGATTTGGCAAAGGGATTTCACCAAATAGAAGCCCATCCAGATGACATCCCAAAGACCGCGTTTTCGACAGCAACTGGCCATTACGAATTTTAGCGCTTGCCCTTTGGTCACCGTAATGCGCCACCAACCTTTCAGAGAATGATTAACAGTGTATTGAAAGAATACATTGGTTCAATCTGTCTAGTTTATTTGGATGACGTTCTAATTTTTTCTACAACCATAGAAGAACATTTGGAAGCAATAGAGAAAATATAAAAACGTTTAAGCCAGGCTAATTTGAAATTGCAAGTTGACAAGTGCACGTTTCTCGCAAAGGAAACTGAGTTTTTAGGCCATGTTGTCACTTCCGAAGGCATCAAACCCAACCCTGAAAAACTTAGGGCTATAGATAAAATAGCTCTACCCAAAACACAAAAAGAAATAAAATCATTTTTAGGCATAACCGGTTTCTATAGACGTTTTATTAAAGACTACTCAAGGATAGCTCATCATCTTATAAAATACCTAAAACAAGGAGCAAAAATTAATACAAACGATGAAGAATATAAAACAGCTTTTGAAAAATTGAAAAAAATTAATAAAAAATGATCCTATACTTATTCATCCTGATTTCAATAAAACATTTACACTTATTACGGATGCGAGCAATTTCGCGTTAGGAGCCGTACTTATGCAAGGAAATAAATCAGTATCCTTTGCAAGCCGTACATTAAATGGCCATGACAAAACCATAGTACGATAGAAAAGGAATTATTAGCTATTGTGTGGGCCACGAAGTATTTTCGTCCTTATCTTTTTGGCCGTAGGTTTATAATAAAAACAGACCACCGTCCTTTAGTTTGGCTTAGTAATATTAAGGAACCAAATGCAAAAATCCAACGTTGGAAAATCAAGCTAAATGAGTTCGATTTTGATATAAATTACATAAAAGGAAAGGAAAACGTAATAGCCGATGGTCTTAGTAGGTTAAGTTATGGGTCATCAAATAGTGAAATTGAAGTTAATTTACACGAATTGTTTGATGAAGATGCTGACACAGTTCATAGCGCAGAAAGCGATGATGCTGACTACATTAAAATCGCAGAAAATCCTATTAATATGTTTAAAAATCAAGTTCTTATCCAAACATCAAACGAAAATTCTTGTACTACAAAAATAATGTTCAAAAAAAAAGATTCGGCACAACTTAAAGATTGCAAATACAGAGGGAATTTTAAACTTTCTGAAAGATAAACTTCCTCCAAAGGGCCTAGTTGTAGTTTTTTGTCCAAATATTGACCTATACAAAGAATTCCAAGCTTTGTATATTAAATATTGTGCTAGAAACAAAAACCTAAAAATATTAAAAGCAAATTTATTTATGATAGAGAAAGGCTTTTACAGTTAATTGAAAAACGCATTTAAAGAATTTCAAAAAGAAATCCAGAAATACATCAATAATTGCGAAATATGTAAGCTTGCAAAGCACGATAGGTCCCCGATAAAATACAGTTTAAATATTACACCCACTCCAGCAAAGCATAATGACATTGTGCATGTAGATATCTGGTTTCCACAACGAGGCACCATGTATCTGACGAGCATAGATAAACTTTCGAAGTACGCAACTGCCTACTACTTAGAAGATAAAACATGGGTGTCAATACTAAAATCACTTAAGCCAGTAATTAGAGAATTTATAAAAGCACAAGAAATAGAGTTCCACACCACCACAACGTATCTGAAAACTGGCAATGCAGATGTAGTTAGGCTAGATGGAACCCTTAATGAGCACATTCGGCTCTTTAATGCGCATCCAAATAATAAAGATGACATTAACGAAAAAGTACATAGAGCAATAATAGTATACAGCAACACCATACACACTACTACTAATTTTCGCCCAATCGATCTTTCGAATAATGTGATTCCACAAGAAGAAATATCAAAGCTTTCGCAAATAGTGCACCAGAAAAAGATCAATCGAATAAATACAATTAATCAAAAAGCCAATAGAGTTGATATAGATAGTTTTGCCAACAACATTGTTAATAATAACAGGGTTAGCAAATCAAAACCTAAATACAAGAAAATTGCTAATTATAGACAAAATGGAAATTACTTGGTCTCAAACGATAATAAGTTTAAAAAAATATACATATCCCAAGTAAAACGAAGGACATATAAAAAAAAGGAAAAAAATTATAAAAATATATATGGATATATATCCTTATATGTTAATATATACAAATGTACCACGGTACAAAGAAATGGAGAAACAGCAGGGACTGCCTATTCTGGCGGTGGAGGTGTCATATAAGAATACATATGAACCTTTGTACATATTGTTATTCATACCTTACTCACACAACTACATATTAATATTAATCATTGACTTACCTAGTAATAAGAGAAATTAGAGTAAGAAGAAGAGTATTTCCTTAAGAGAAGTAATTAGATGTAAGTTTTGGATAATAAGAATTTAAATGTAAGCTTTGGATAAAAGAGCTGTTATGAAAATGAAATGAAATAAAGAATGTTGTTATAGTGCATACACCAAAGAATGCGTACGTGTTTTAATAACGTTAATATATGGTACAACATGCACTGTTAGCCAGCTGCACATGGGAACATTTACTCCAACCTCCAAATTACCTGCTCCAAAAACGTATTTTGACATTCCAAGCATGCGCGTACTAAACACTTGGTTTCCACAATTTTTTTAAATTAATCTAAAAAATTTGTATCACTATTTAATTTAGTTTGGAAATAAGCAAGATTTTCACAGCTGCTTACTGCTGAACATCACGTATAAATAATTTTTTTTTTAACACATTAAGTTACCGGTTGGCCCTGTGGTCAGCAAGTTATGCACAGTGGCATGCAAACTGTTGGTGGGTGGTAGGCCAGATTGCTGGATGGCCAGATTGCTGGATGTCAAGCTGGCCTATCTCACCACCATCAAATAACTAATGTACAAAAAGCAGAATGTTGAGACATTTCATGGCCATTTTTAGGCACCATTTACCGGTGAGGGGCGCAAGTGTGCCGATACGATCACACCCAAATATCATTTTTACAGTAGGTGATGAAAGTTTACGGACATCTGGCGCATAAATACACCAAATGTATAATAAATAGATACATAGATATATAAATACATAAATACATCAAATTTACAATAAAATAACATGCATTATGTATACATTTTTTGTCATGTCATAATTTCATAAAACAAAATTTTTTTTCCTTGGTTATTTTTTGACATCACTTGCCACCCATATTACGCCCACTTTCAGCGGGTGGCGGCTCGGAAACCTGTATTTTCCGACCGTCACTGCAGCAGGAACGGCGAAGGCGCGGCTCGGAAACCAGTCCTTTCCGACGCCCCAGGCAGCGCGGCTTTGGACCGTCTGCCCAGAAAAAAGAAATGACGAACGACTGGCGTGGGACTCGTCCTTCCCGACCAGCTCAGCATCAGCGAACGGATGGCTCGGGAACACGTTCTTTCCGACCATCTGATATCCAAAAGAATTGGCGGCGAGTTGACTCGGGAACACGTCCTTCCCGATCACTACGACGAAACGCCCCATACAATTACGCCAACGAAGAGAAGAGACGCTACAACTAGCGCGACAACATACGTATGTTCAGCCTTAATATTTCTTTCTATTACCGTTTTTCCAAGTAGAGCACAGGAGACGATGACGGAGGAACACGGAGCGGCTCAAGGAAACAACAAGCAAGCGTCTCATTGGAAACAACCCAAAAAAAAAAAATTTTTTTTAATCAAATATGTGATGTGGTGTGAACTGGTCGTTGGATGATGTTGACTCCCAAGATTTTGCTTACCGCAAGGGGCCGGCATGTTTACGACGGCAGCGTAAATAATTTCTAACCGCCCTAATATGTATCATGCACACATACGCATACATATGCAACTGCGAATTATTCCGATTCACCATATTTCCCGCCGGATAATTCCTTTTGTTAATTTTCCTATTTACTTTCTTTCCAATAAAATTGCGATTGACGGCAACCGTACATTTTTTCCTAACTTTCACTTTGTCTCAGGATCTCAGAAGCGACACTCGTCAACTACCACTTCACTCCACAAGGTAAACCATTCTTGTATATCTACATATATATGTACATTCTATTAAATTCTAATTGAATTAAGCTAAAACAAATCTTTTTCATTCCTTTACAAAATTTCCAACTGTGCGTCTGGACTGCCCTCTTGGGAGACTCGACACACAATTGTACACATATCTTCTCGTATTAATTTATCTTCCAGGTTTTCATTCCATATATTCGTAATGGCATTTAGTGTTTTGATTTCATTGAATTGGTATGGACATGCCTCCACAAATTTTGTTTTTACGTTATTTATTTCCAAATATTCTTTTTCTAAATTAATAATAGCGCAAAATGGTTTTCAAATATTTTGGTCTATCAAACCATGAAATTTCGTATCTTTGAAGGAGGTTAGTTTCCAACACATAAAGTTTCTTCATTAAATTTTGGAGGTAGAGGTGTAATTATTTCATGATTTATGTGGAATTGGCCGTTGATTGTATTGAAGGATATTGGTTGCCTAAGTTTTGTCCTTGGAAAGTGTGGCAGGAAGTTTGTATTTAATAAAGAGGTTTTGGATCCTGTGTCGATTAAACAATTTGTTTTTGTATTACCGATTGTAAGTTCCACTATCGGTAGACTATATTTTGGGCTTGAAAGTGAAAATTTACTTCTTCGTTGTTACTAGTTTCAGTCAAATTGTCGACCTCCATGGGTGTTCCTTGATTATAACTACGTCGCGATTGTTGTGATTGGTTGAAATTTTGGCGATATTTGCCAGAGTTGGTATTATGAATACGATTGGATTACCCTGAACCCTGTGAGGAATTACTACGGTTATTATTTGATTGATTTTGCCTGTAGTCCCTTTGATTGTTGTGCCTGACTGGTCTTGTATTGGAATCATTATTTGATTTATTTGAAAAATTTGAAGCGTTTTTTAGTATTCCTGTCTCTTGTAAAGTAAAATAAGTCTGTCTCAAATTTGTAATGTTTCTGGTGAGTATAATGCTTCCTAAGTGCGGATCGAGTCCGTTTATGAATGTTTTTAATATAATGGCTTCGTTACATTTAGTGGAAAACTCGGTTGGTTTACTTTCTTCAAATTCATACTTAGTGTTTAAATCATCTCATATGTTTTTTAAATAATAAAAGTAGTGACTCACATTGTGATTTTTGGCATTCAATGCCTGATGATACAGCTGATGATATGTATGCCGGATGCCGAAGTTGTGTATGAGTTTTTTCTTGATGTCTTCCCAGCTAGGGTTGTTTCCTAGTGTCCTGATAGCGTCGAGAGCTGCTCCTTTTATTTTGTTGCAGATGTAGCGTTGATATACGAATTCCTTTAACTGCGAGCTGCCATTGAAAAGTGTCTCCACGAAATGGATGGATCCTGGCGGCTTCCTTCATCAGGTCTGATGGTGTTACGATTGTCAGTTACAAGTGTGGTTTTTGTAACGTTCCTTCTGCTCTTCTTAGGGAGTGTAGTTTTCGTAACGTTCCTTCTGCTCTTCTTAGGAAATGTAGTTTTTGTAACGTCCCTTCTGTTCTTCTTAGGAAGTGCAGTTTTTGTAACGTTCCTTCTGCTATTCTTAGGAAGTGTAGTTTTTGTAACGTTCCCTCTGCTCTTCTTAGGAAGTGTAGGTCGGTGCTGGGCTCTTTAGATCAAGGGAGTGTCCTTCTACTTTTCTTAGGAAATGTAGGTCGGTGCTGAGCTCTTTAGATCCAGGGAGTGTCCTTCTACTCTTCTTAGGAAGTGTTTTAACGTTCCTTGGGGATACATAAGGATCGACTGCGACTGCGCCAGTTACAGGTGTTGTTTCGGCTTATGCCATAAAAGAAACAACAACAGCTGTTTGGTTTTGCTGGTTAAACCAAATTTTATTTATTAGCACTTCAGCACTTGGCTGTACTGTTGACTATTGGTACATTCATTCTTAATTCTACCTGCTTTTATATATAATTATTGTCTACTTTGCATAATTGGCCAGCTTTGCATATACATATTACATTTATTGTTAATGTTGCTGAATATTGATTATTTAGGCTTGTAGTAATATTCGTATTGCTGACTATGTGGTATGTAGCAATATTTATTAATGTTGCTGACTATGCTCAGCGTTTGGTGAAATTGCTGTGCCAATCCAATTGATTGGAAAATGTGTTTTAGTTGTTATTGGGGTAGCCGTAGTTGTCAACGGCGGTGTCGGCGTAGCCGTAGACGTAACTCGTGCCCCACGTGAAGCGCCAATTATATTTTCCTTACTAGAAAAATAGTTTTTAAAAACTAAAATCCGCCTTTGCGGATTAAAATGAAAGAATCCAGTTGAACTGTGATTTGCAAGAACTGAACACTTTATTTTGCATTTTTCAACATTTTTCCATTTCTAATTTATTTACATTAATGTATTTCATCATGACACTTTGGCGTTGTATCATGTTTAAACCTGACTTTGATGGAATGCAAATGCGTGAACAAAGAAGATATCGATGTCTTATTAAAGGGAATTTTCCATTCAGAATGGAAAAAGATATCATTTATATTGATAAATTCAATCAATCTGTAAGATGCAATTTCGTTTATAATTTGGCTTATGCTGGCGTTATGTATGTGTGTACATACATACACACATACATACACACATACATACATCAAGAATGATAGAAACCCAGATTACGACAACGCCGGCAGCGTACCACAGTAATAGCGAGAAGAAAAGGAAGGTGATAACTGCACATGAGCGTTTATTTTCGCTGCAACTGCTACAATACAAAGCTCGGCACTTCACATTTATTCCATGTTTAACTTGTTGTGAAAATCACTCAAAACTAAGAAAAATGAACTAAGAAAAATCAACTTTTTAAGAGCCATTTGTGACGTCAATCCTTCAAACGAAGCAAGTATGAAGTAACGGAAGTGCTGTTGTCGTCCCTTCTCTGCATTGTGTACATACATGGTATAGCGCAGTCAAGTCGCCCACATGTTCGCGTTTGAAGTTCGGGACTGATGAAGAATTTCCCAAATAGCTTTCAGGGGATTTTGCAGTTTTCGCACTACCGTTGAAATTTAAGAGATATAAATGTAATAAAAATAAAGAAGGAATATATAGAGTTCCGTAAAACTTTCAAAAAATATGGGATCACCATGACAAAATTGAAATATCAAAGAAATTTGCCAATATAATAGTTTTAGATATGTATTTATATAAAACAGCATATATACATACATATGTACATATATATATTTGTAGGTATATATAAACATATATGTATATATGTGTATAAGATAAGTTTTTACATTCTTTCGCTGGTTGAATGAAACTGTATTTATTTTCAGTTAATAATTAATGTCTTAGCTTTTATTCAATATTTTGATTTTCAGTTCATGATTATTAATTATAATTAATACTTAATATTATTTAAGGTTTAATTCAAACTGATTACAGTGAAGGTCCGCCTTCCACCGTTTCCAAAATACAACTGCCCGAAGCCTACCACTTCGCTCTGGCGCCGTGCTATTTGCTGAATTGTGAGTGGCACCTGGCAGGGTTACCTTATCTCCTTAACTTCTCCCCCCGTTAAAAATTAGACGTCCCCGTCTGCTAGGACTATGAAGGTTTAACCTACATATGTTTTACTTGCCGACAGAATCAAGTGGTAGCTTTCTTTGTTGTGAGATACAATTTAATTTTCTTATTACTATTGTACTATATTTGAAAATTTTTCTAGTAGATGCTTATTACGATTACGGTATGCATTTAATTTAAACTTTATTTATACATAATTACATATGACTTAATAGATACACCGCTTTAGCGGTTCTCGCTATGTGAGCTGGTACAAATTCAAATTAAACTAATTAAGACTTTACCTGGCTTTGAACCATGGTACACGGGATTGCTAGGCGAGCACGCAACCACTCAGCCACGCTAACCGTGTGAAATTGCTTGTTTTCTCATTATCCCTATCTCCATTAAACTATTTGTGACTAATTACATATGACTTAATAGATACACCGTTTTAGCTGTTATGCTTATATTAGTTACTTTAATTTGGGTAACCCCTTTTGGTTTCTTCAATTGAGTATTCCAATTCAATATGAGAGGTTGATGTAAAGAGTAAACGAATGTTATCTTTGTGCACTATTTTGTTATCGATTTTTACGCTGGATCCCAGGTCCTGCTGTATTATTTTTTGGACAAAAACTCTACTGCATTTATTCCCCAAACGCTTGTTAACTATCACATAGACTTTCTTACCGAGATTATATGTTTTAGTTACTGATTTCTTGTTGTGATAGGCTAAGTTGGCTTTTTGTTTCCTGGTGATTTTTGCCGGAATTTCCCTTTTTAAGCTTTCTGGTGTTGATTGAATGACATCGATTGGCCTAGCATCGATTGTAGAATGGATAGACCTATTATATTTCGCAGTAGCCATAAGGATCAGGTCTGTGGAATCTTCCATAGGATATTTTAGTTTCATGCATCTGGCAATTTCTGTCAGTGTTCCATGAAAATGTTCGACTTGGCCATTAGTAGTACTATGCATCGGTCGAGTTGCGTGAATTTCGGCTCCAAAGTTATCTTTTACAAAAGGTTGTATAGTCTGTGAGGTCAATAACTTTTCGTTGTCGCATACCATCGTCTTAGTATCTTAAAAAAAATTTAAAGTTTGTGTAAGAGCCGGCTTAAAGTCGGTAATGGCCCTGGAGGCTATAGGGTTTACTAAAGCAAATTTTGAAAATTTGTCTAAGCAGCATGTTAGAACAATTGTTTGTTCGTGTTGTAAATATCTATGTGGAGGATTTTACCTGGATAAGAGCGTATCGAGGTCTCTCCTATTTGTTGTTTATTGCGGTGCCTTTCGTATTTTCCTTCACGGCATATCCTGCAGTGAGAAGTTATTGTTTTTAGTTTCTTAGGGATGTCTGGGAAAAAATAGTCGTTAAGACCTTGCTTTGCATTTTCTGAAGTTGATCGATGCGCTCAGATGTGCTCGTTAGTTAGGATTTCTATTTGGTCGTATGTATTGAAAACGTCTGTAACAAATTTATTGGTGTAACGGAACTTGACTGATGGGTAATTCGACGTGTTTAAGTCGCAATAGATTGCGTTTACTGTTTGGGGGTTTATGGCGTCTTTTATTTTGTCTAACAGGTCGTCAATTCCCTTGTAAATTAAAGTTTTCCGAATGTGGTCTTTGAAGAGAATCTTAGTTTCAGCCTTTGATTCGGTGCCTGGAATAATAAAAATTTGGTTTTTGAAACAGTTAATTGGATTTTCTACTGCCGGAATGATCTCGGTAAGCGACATTTCGCTTCCGCAAACTTGGAGTGAATATGTGGACGTGGAGTGCGTTATTACGTTAATGAACTGTATTGATAATGCGTCTGCTACGATGTTATCTTTACCCGGTTTGTAGAAGAAGGTAGGCGAGTACTCTTCTGTAAAGGATTTGAATTTGTGTTTTTGTCGGAAACTGTAAATGTTAGGGGTTGCTGATCGGTAAAGATGTTGAGATTATTGACGCCATATAAATAGTGTCTTAGATTTTTTAGAGCCCATACAATGGCCAAAAGCTCTCTTTCATTGGTAGTATAGCTTCCCTCTGCGGGTGAAAGAGTTCTAGAGATCATTGTTATTGGGCATCCGTTCTGAAATAGGACGGGTCCGATAGCAAGAGAGGATGCATCTGTTGTAAGGTCGAATGGTTTCTCGAAGTTGGGGTACAGGAGAAGTACGTCTTCGGAAGCCAGAAGTTTTTTTAGTTTATCGAATGCGGCCAAACCTTCATCATCGAGAGATATTTTTACAAGCTTGGAATTCAAACTTTCCGTTGTTGATGCTGAACGCTGTCTATTCTCTATCACGCTCGGCCATGTTTATCTGGTGGAAACCACTCTTTAAATCTACTGCTTTTGTCAACAACCCAAACAGGGGTGTTGTAGGGTAGCCTAGAAGGTCTAATTATGCCATCGCGTAGTAATTTTTTTACCTCGCTATTGGCGACCTCAGTCATAGAAATTGGATAGGACTGGTATCTGGAGTATATAGGGTCTTGGTTCTTGGTCCTGATCGTAGCCGAGAATTTTGTGTTAAAAGTCATTAGGTATGGTTCCAATAGTTAAATTGTTAATTGTATCTAAATTGATATACTTTAATCTTTCATGGCCGCCGTTGAAATAAATTGTGTTTTTCGCTGTGTCTAGTATGCCTTGAATACTTTTTATGAAACCAAAGCCCAAAATTCCGTCAAATAACGGTAATTTTTTGAGTATGGTCAATTTGATCTGATCCGTGTATAGATTTTACCAGAAAAGGAGTTGAGAGCTTTGTTATACCTTTTTGTAGTTCTGAATTTCTTATATAGCTTTTGGAAGCTCCGGTATCAACTTGCATTTTTAGTTTCTCCACCTAGACTATTTCTTCTAATTGGTTGTATGCAAAATCTGGGGTTTCTGTGGTATCCTGTGTTTGTGTTGTTTGGATGACATGCCCGAGGTTATTAATTCTTTGTGTTTTAGGAGTGTTGTGTCTGTCTGAACTTGGGCCTCTCTTTAGCCCTTGCGTGTCTTTAGTGAATCCAGGGTTAGGACAGGTAATTGTCTGGGGGAGATTGGTTGATTTCTGCTCTGTATGGGGTTATGAAAGCTTGACCGTGCTTGAGAAAAAGGATTTTGAATAGGATTATGAGGTATTTGAAAATTGGTGTTTGGAGCGAAATTTCTGTACGAATGATTAAAGGGTTGCTGTGGTTGGTTTCGGTAAGTTAGTGAGCTAAATGGTCCCGAATTGTTTGTAAGGGGTTGTGCTTGAGAGGCGTGCCCATTATTATGTGCCTGCCGCGGATTATATGGGCTTGACGTGTTGGTAATGTTCTGTCTAAGATGTAGCTGGTCCTGCGTACTCCCTTAACCGTTGTTATAAATGGTGGCAAAGTGGTAGCGATTTTGGGTTTTCTCTAACTCCTGGGCTAATGTCAATGCTGTAGGTAAGTCTGATGGCTTGCAAGCAAAGTGGATTTCTTAAACCTGAGACAAAGACTCGTAATGCGTCTTGGCGATATTTTTCGCTCAGTGATTGGATCAATGGGAGGTTGCCCTCGTGTGACATGGTGACTGTATTGATAATGGCAGTAAGCTTGCGTTCTACCTCATCATAGAATTGTGTTATCGTTTTATGTGCTTGTCTAAACGTAAAGAGATCTGTGTCAACGTAAATATTGACTTTTTGTCACCATATATGAAGTCTAATCTACTTATGATAGCTTTAAAATTAAGCACTGTGTTGTACGCGCTCAACGAGGCGTTTGCATTCCCTACTACCTTGTTTCTCAAAATAGCTACCGCTTGGTAGTACTTTGAGCTTCCTTTATATGGTTCGAATAGTTTATGTGCTGTGGTAGCAGCTTGGCACCAGGAAACGTATCTGTAAGAATCGCCTTTGAATTCAGGCACCGATTTGACAATATCCAATGTTTCTTCGCACTGGATATTTGGCGGGATATCTATGTCCCTATTCTCTTCCACAGTGGAGGATGGCTTTAAATTGTTTATTCGTCTGTTGAAATGCGGTGTTCAGAATTACTTGCAAATTTTCGGGTTCATTTCGTCAGCTGTGTTGTCTTTTTCCCCTGATATACTTAATGCTTCTACTGCTGCCAGAAGTTCCTCTGATTCTACTGTGGTTGGTAGTCTTTGCATTGGCCAGGGAAAAATAGCGGTGGTCGCTTAGGAGCAGTCGAAAAGAGGAAAATGTCGAGTGGCGAACGCAACGCTCTTTAGGGAGGCTCAACCGATATCTATATGCAGCAAGCAGAGCAACGGAAATTTGGTTAAATTTATAGTTATACTAGGCCCGTTCTTTTGTAACCCAGTTGCAAAAAAACACTCCAACTCGGATAAAATTTCCTTTTAGTTACTTCACAACACTGGCAATATCTGTCATTAAACATATGATTTGTTTAGTGAAATTTTAAAGAAGCAAAACAAAATGAGCAATTCTGAAGATTCTGTGGTAAATTATTAAATTTATTTAAAAACATTAAATAACCTTTTACGTTTGTAGGTGATGTCTTTGTACACGGGTGAGCGTTGTGATTCACGTCGCACTAGAGAGATGCAAGAAGTAATGGAATTATTGAAAACGATATATGCCAGCTCCAGCTCTTCTGAAGACTCGGGGAGTGAAAACGAGGCACATGAGAAGTGCTCCAATTTTGAAGGTACGCTCGATGCAATGAGTGAGGCAGATTTCAAAATGCACATGAGGCTAAGACGCCAAACGGTGGAATACCTAACAAGTAATAGCAAAATGTGTGTAAAAGAAATACATAAACTTAATGCTATTTTATTTTCAGTGAAGTATTCGCAATCTAACTGCGTACCTGACACATCTGGTGGTGGTAGAACGCGTATATTAGCAATACAGTGACATTCAGGCAACTAGCAAATTTGTTTGCGTTAGCACCGTCAGCGACATGGTCAACTGTTCTCAGAGTTACTCGCTTTTTAATATCGATTAGTCATGAACATATTAAATGGCCAGAGGGCGGATATTTGTACGAAATTGCGGACAAATTTGAGCAAAAGAAGCAAATCCCAGGTGGGATTGGGGCGATCGATTGTACGCACATTGCATTTAAAGCCCCAAAAGACCATAAAGAAATGTACTTTGATCGGAAAAGAACGTATAGTATTGTTTTGCAAGCTGTGGTAGATGTCAACAAAAAGTTCATTGACATAACTTGTGGTGAACCAGGATCGCTGCATGATTACCGTGTTCTAAGAAGGTCCAAACTCTTTCAGGATGCAGAAAACCATTACGAGGATATGTTTCCTCCTTTTAAGGACTACGAAAATTTAAATGCATGCCAACGAAAGTTCAACGAAATACATTCCTCAACACGGATGGTGGTTGAAAATTCATTTGGACCACTGAAAGGGCGCTTTCGAAGATTGCTAAAGTTTACTGAGCAAACGGACTTGAAGACAATAACCAACATTGTGGTCCGCGTATGTGTTTTACATAACATTTGTATTTCTTTTGACGACTTGTGCGATGTCAACGATGTGAGTGATGATAATACCCTTGCAGTTGATGAAGGTTTTGAAGAATCAAACCTAGACGCAGCCCTTGACAGAAGGCAAAACCTTTTTAATCATTTAAGACAACAAAACATTATTTAAAAATTTCACTGCATATATGTATTTATATCTTTAACTTCACTAATAATTATATTGACAAGAATTCATTGCATTTCATTCAACTTAAAATCTATAAAACTAAAAAAAATTCACAAGGAGTATCACATATAAAATTCAATTCAGCTCATTTCTTATTCTAATTACAAGTAAAAAAAAACTAAAAGCAAATTTAAAAAAACAACAGTTTCAGTGAAAACCTTTTAGTGAAAATTTTGCAATGTTTTTGATATAAATTCTTCGTGCTCGTTTTTATAAAACCCTTGTACGTTCTACAGCAAAACGTTACCGATATTTTTTGAAAATTTGTTAAGTTGATACTCTTGCGCATCATGTAACAGAAATCATGAACGCGTTATATGGAGAAAGAATTTACATCAAACACATTGCAAAAAATTCACTAAAAGGTTTTCACTGAAATTCGCTGGAACGTTATAAAAAGATGTTGCTAGACAGAGTAATTTCTGTTAGCTATTTTTTCCAGCAAAGCAACTTTTCTCCTCTCTATTTCGCCGTCCTTCTCCCACTTCTCCATCAACATTTTTTGAAGTTGTTGAATGGCTTCGCTTCTTGCTTTCCTTTTCTGTTCCGCCTCCAATTTCTTCAAATGATATTTTTTTTCGTAGTAAAGCTCTCTCGCTGAACGTTTTTGGCGTACCGCTGGAGCTGAAGAGGAAACTAATGTTGATGTAAGTGGTGGTGACATTGACGACGATGGTGACGGTGATGACGGAATGTCTGTTACCGGCAACGTCAAAGGTGTTGGTGATGGCAGTGGCGAGGGGATCCATGTGGACGCATTAGCAGACAGCGTATTCACTGAAATTGTTTCAAACGGTCTGTAACCCACATGCACCGTGTGGTTGCTTGCAATAATCGGACTACTCCCAAACATTTCGTCCATTTGCTCCATATAGGGGGCAAAGCACGGGCTGGCGCCGGTTCTGCTGTTGTTGTCCCGTGCCCCCTTATAGGCCTGGAGAAGACAGCGCATCTTCGACTCCAAACACAGCGGCGTCCTTTCAAAGTCCTGGAATTGGATTAATAAATATAATTTCTTCAAACATATATTTCTTGAGCCTACCGTGATGCCCATGGATACCATGTCTTCTAACACGTTCGCGTCGGCCGACCTCTTTCTCTTTGGGCGCTCGAACTCTCGAAGTCTCTCTCGAACTTTCCGTGCGAGGTAGCATCTCAAAAACCCTGTTGTCTCCTCACGGGACCATCTCTTTCGCCTTTTTCTTGCATTTTGAAATAACAGACGTGTTTTAATTCATAATTTTATGTGAAATATACGAAGTGCAAATTTTACTTACCCTTGTTCCATTTTTATTTGTTTTGTTTATGTATCCATAAAACAAACAAGATTTGACAGTTCATTGAAATTTCCCAAGTATTTTTCCAGAGCCCATTCACAATAGAGCGGGTTTCACAACACTACATCTCAGGTCGGATATCATATAACCGAGTTGGCTCAACTCGCATATTTTTCCGAGTTAGTGTTGTTGTTTTACATGCTATTTTTTATCCTACCTAGTGTTTTTTTGCAACTAGGTTACAAAAGAACGGGCCTACTGTAATGCAGGGTATTTATTGCAATTATTGAATTGGGATAACAAATAAAGAATAAATTACATAATATTAAATAATGTCAGTCTTTTAGATGGATTAAAGATGATAACTTAGGATAATAAAATAATATTTAGGGAGTTCGCAAGTCGTACTATTTGTCGTATTTGGTCTATTGCCTATTAAATTATGATAGTTGTAAAACGAATCTTGTGAGCGCCCTGTACTATTTAATGCAATTAATCAGCTGATTCAAACAAAACAGAAAAAATTCATAAAAATTAAAATGCCTAGAAGAAGTGAAAAGAGCAAATTAATAGCTGCAATTTGCGAAAAATACTTACAAGACATACTCATGTTGGAATTAAGTAAGTTGTCCATTATATCCTCCAAAAATTTTTTGCAAATATAATTCTTTTAGGTGATGACGATGAGCAGGAAGAAGTGGATGAACAATCTAGAGTGAATATGCTTATATTATTGAACAATCGCCGAAGTGCTCACTTAGGAGTTCCTAAGTCGAACCATTGGGAGCGGAATGTATTAAAGCATTTTGACGAAAACAGATTTTGCCAAATGATGCGCTTAAACCAAACAGAATTTGCTTACCTTCTAAACTTAATAAAAGATGATGATGTGTTTCGAAATGATTATAACGCAGCACAACTTTCGATCGATACACAACTTAAGATCGTCCTTTTTCGATTAGGATCATCAGGTGAAGGACTTTCGGTTCGTAAAGTGGCATCCTTGTTTGGTATAGGAGATAGCGGTACCATTCAGATCGTAACCAGGCGAGTTTTTAAAGCTATTATTAACTTGAAACAAAGGTTTTTATACTGGCCCGATGAAAGGGAGCGATTAAAGCTTATTGCAGCAACAGAAAAGGAAATGCCTGGGTGTGTTGGATACTTTGATGGGTCTGAAATTAAGTTGGCCGAAGCACCTGTGAGGAATCACGAAATATTTTTTTCCCGTAAGCGCCAATATTCTGTAAAAATTCAAGTTATTTGTGATCATCGGCTACGCATAAGACAACTTACACTTGGTTACCCGGGAAGTGTTCATGATGCGAAAATGTTCTCGGGATGTTTGCTCTCAAAACATCCCAATAGATTTTTGTCAACCTCGCAATGGATAGCTGGAGATAGTGCATATCCATTAAAGCCATTTTTAGTAACCCCGTTTCGGCAAAATAGTACAGAATATAGCAGAGAAGAAAGAGAAAATTTCAATAAATACTTTTCCAAATACCGCGTGCGTATTGAAAATTGTTTTGGGGCCTTGAAAGAAAAATTTTCAAGTCTAAAAGAACTCAAGTTCAGATTGCACACTATCCAAAACAAGAGAGAGTGTAATGAGTGGATAATGGTCTGTTGCATTTTGCACAACATTTTTATAAATTTCAACAACGAAGATCATGAAAGCAGCGTGGAACCCAGTGTAAATTTACCATCAACAAACCTTAGACATAGTCTACTGAACTTTATTCAAAACCAACCTATTGTTTAACGTTTTTACTTATATAAATATTCATTGAAATAAAAAAATTAACTTTACCTACTAGTATTACCCTCTACTTTACCTGTACAGAATTCGGTATGACGCTATGCTTTCAAATGTTACAAAAAATAAATGATTAGTTTCACTAAATCAGACAAATTTTATTTCATTTAAATTGTTTGGTTAGATATATATATATATATAGATATACACATACGTACATTTGTCGGATTGTTTGTTTTCTTTTGCTTTTTAGCTTTTATAGAAAAGTAAACAAATATTTATTTTATAAATTACAGCATTTATATATTTTATAAAATCGTATATATGTAAGTGTTCGTCATATCTAAAACACCAAAATTCAATGTAATACTGTTTGGAACTTACGTTTACTAATTTATTTTCAAAATTTTTTTATAAAAGTATAGCTCATTCTATAATATAAATTACACAATTAAATATTTGTGAATTTCGTAAAAAGCTTGAAACTTTTATTTGTATGGTTTGTAACTTACTCGAAAATTTCTTAAAAGTTCATATGGGAGTTTGTTGGATTTTTATAAATGTTGTAAAATGTTTGAAATTTTGATTTATATGCTTTTTGAAATAATTCGTTTGAAAAATTTATGAAAAAATTTATCATGAAAAGCATTGCGAATATTGTAAGAAAAATCACTATACATATACTCATTTGTGCTCGCCACTATATTGCCTTAAATCATTTAAGTTACGTTAAAATAATTATTTATATTTTAGCTTAAGCTCTTCCATAGCTAATCGCTCTTTCATTTCGAGCTCAAGAACTTTCAGCCTTTCTTCGCTTTTAAAATTCCTTTCTTTCAAATCAAAATTCTTTTCTTTTAACACCAATTCTCTTTCCCTTATAACTAACTCCCTGTCTCTTGCTGCCAATTCTGCTTCTAGTTTTTCTTTCTTGAAACTAATGACTTCGGCTTGGAGTTTCATTATTTCCGAAACCCCCGTTCTGCTGTATATGCCCTTACGGCTCGTACTTGGCGTACAACTAATTTCGGCAGAACTTTCGTTACCATTTAAATGTAACACACAATCTGGGCCTTGGGAGCTCTCCGGTTCTTCAATCGGTACTGCTATCTGAGTTTCTACAGCACCCTCAAAATCCAAATACTCAGCGGTCATCGTATCTTCGATTGCGGCACATTCACTAACTCTGCTCCCAAAAATGTCTTCGAGCTCGTAAAAAAAAGTGCACATTTTTAGTAGAGTACCTTAAATGAAATATAGGTTATTCAAATAAATTGGCAACTGAAACATCTAAAATACCCACTTTTTATAGTTTCACCACTCATGCTACCTGCTCCCGTCGAGCCTTCCCATGTCTTCGCTTTGTTGTAGCTCACTCTCATGTTCCGCACTTTAGAACGCACAAGCTTCCACTCCATGGTTAGATCGTAAAAAAAAGTGCACATTTTTAGTAGAGTACCTTAAATGAAATATAGGTTATTCAAATAAATTGGCAACTGAAACATCTAAAATACCCACTTTTAATAGTTTCACCACTCATGCTACCTGCTCCCGTCGAGCCTTCCCATGTCTTCGCTTTGTTGTAGCTCACTCTCATGTTCCGCACTTTAGAACGCACAAGCTTCCACTCCATGGTTAGATTATTTGCCATGCAGAATTGCTTATAGTAAGCTTGAGCGGACGGCTTCTGTTAAATATATGTTTCCAAATTATTAAATTTAATATTTCAAGAAATAAAAACAAACCTCAAGTTGCCGATTTTCCAACAGAAACTCAATTAGAGACTTCTCTTCTGCTGCCGCCCATCTACGGGTTGGGTTGCAACGGATACGCTTGGCTTTGACTTAAAATTAAAAAAGGTTCTTTAGTAATACATGTTTACATATATTTCTTCTAATTCAAGAATACTTACGTCATTATCTCGGGGTGATTCCATTTTTGTTTTTAATTATTTTAACTATTAGCCTGCAGACAAATTAACAAAATCAGAATGTAAATAGAAACAGCTGATCGAATAGCATCCACAAATAGCAAGGCAAACATACCTTTCAGAGTTGTATTGTGATATTAAAATTTTACTTGCGAAACAAAAACAAAACTTTTACAACTGTTGTATTACAATAGCGCAATAGACCAAATACGACAAATAGCACGACTTGTGAACTCCCTAATTGTAAATTAATCTAGTAACTTGCTTTTTAATGAATTTAAAAACTGATTAATTAATGTAGTGAATTAGTCTAATAAGTTGCCTTTCCCCTTTGCGTTAATACGAGTGTGATGGGGCTGGACTGGAGTACCAAAACTCCTGTAGGCTGGTTGTTGGCTGTTGGAGCTGCTGAGACTCACGTAGGTGATGTTGTTGTTGTTGTTTTAATTTGCCATTTACTAATTTTAAATAGTATATAATTTAAGATTTTAATTAATTTTTTTTCTTTTTATATATTTTTATTTTAATTTTCGGTTTAATTTTAATTTTATTTCAGTTAAGTGTAATTCTAGTTTAATCAACATCATTTGCAGTTGATTCATTAAATTGTTTTTGTGTATTTGGTTATGTATTAAGAAGATATTTTGTTCTTTGATATAAATTTCTAATTTATCAGTTTATTATTTGCTAGAATTTTTGTTTTCGGTTTTAATTCAATTGTGTCGCTTTCAATTATTTATTTATTTGATCATTTTGCATTTTCTATTTACTTCGTTTTTCTTATTTGTTTTTTATTGATTGTAATTCATAGTAGTTCTGTGTAGACGATACTCCATGATTGCATTCTCTTTGTTTGTTAATTTCGTTACTAACTCATGCGCTACCGCTACACGTTGATCGGCTGCCTTATTCGTTGTGCAAACCCTGCTTGATACCTGCTGGTATGGCTTTACTGGGGAGACTACGATTCCTGGGGCGACAAAATTTTATGACTGATTCTGGTAGAACTCGACGAAATAAACACTTTTTAATGAAAAAAAGATACAGCGAGTCAAAGTTAGAAAAAAATGTTCGCTCACACAATCACAATTTGAAAATAAACGAACCTATCAGAAAGAACTTGTCGTTAATAATTTCATTCTGTACAGTGAAGAATGCCGATTAGTGTTTAACAACAGAGCGTGTTCTCGTGTCGTGCTTTGTATTCCTTGCAGCAGCAGGTCAGCGAACATTTTTTCTAACTTTGACTCGCTGTATCTCGAAAACGCAGCGAGATATAAAAATTTTTTATTCATTAAAAAGTGATTATTTCGTGGAGCTCTACCAGAATCAGTCATAAAATCGTGGCGCCCCTAGATCTCGTATGTGACTTTGACACGCTGTATCTCGAAAACGAAGCGAGATATCGAAATAAAATCGTAGTCTCCCCGCTTTACTGTTCTTTCTTTTTGGTTCGATATTACTGTTTTTAGTTTTTTGTGGATCACGCCAGCGTGCCCGTTACACAATTTTACATCACGCTTACTCTATATTTTTCACAAAAGATTTTTTCCACTTGTCGCTTACGCGACCGTACTTTTTTCGTTTAACACACTTTGAACAAATTTCTTGTAAGTGAAAGAGTTTTTATCAGTACACGTTTTTATGAGCTAAATTTGTAATTTTTCTCAAGTAAATTTCTTTATTAATGTAGTTTAAATGTTTAAACAATTTTTTATGCATACATTTTTTATTTTGTTCGACATTTCCTTTTTCATTTTGTATTCAATTGTAATTGTATCACGATTTTATTTCTTTCGGTTCGAGTTGGGCGCCAGATAAGTTTTACATTCTTTCGCTCGTTGAATGAAACAGTATTTATTTTCAGTTAACAATTAATGTCTTAGCTTTTATTCATTATTTTGATTTTCAGTTCATGATTATTAATTATAATTAATACTTAATATTATTTAAGGTTTAATTCAAACTGATTACAGTGAAGGTCCGCCTTCCACCGCTTCCAACGTACAACTGCTCGAAGCCTACCACTTCGCTCTGGCGCCGTGCTATTTGCTGAATTGTGAGTGGCACCTGGCAGGGTTACCTTATCTCCTTAACTTATATTTTAGAAGGATTTACAAATCAATCTATATACAGACACGCAGTAATTGCATGTGAAACTGTTTTTTTTATTTTTAATATGAATTTAAGGATTTGTGGGCAAAAAAAATTTGCTCTCTTTTTCCATACAATTGGAAAACACATTGATTCAGGCAGTTGTTTCGCGTATTTGAGTCTGGTAGTCCGCCTTTTCTTTTGGCAGCTATTTATCTGCCCATGATTCGGGTTTGTTGCCAGCCTTAACCACAAGATTATGGAACGTTGTGTTTGGTCAGCCAAGAGAGTTTCATATCTTACTATCTTTGGCCAACTGCTTAGTTAGCCACGTACAGGTGAAACGTTCTCTGTTTTATAATTAAACGATGAGATCTCTTATATTAAAAAACGTAGATTACGTACTGCTTATATGGTGGGCAGTGAAGAATAACTGTAAAAAAGAGGGAATAATAAATAATGAACTGAGATGTCTTTTACTTTGTGTATAAGCAAGAACTACAGTTAAATTGTGACTCAGTTAGGAAACTCGTTATTCCGGTATTTTGCAACTGTTAAACTTTGAAATATCGTAATTACAGATTCCTTATGAGGTAAGTACTTATATATTATCATAATGTTGATGATCAGTTTTCTAACCATTTACCTATTTATTCTTGTAATTGTGCATCTGCACAAATTATAAAGTTATAAGATAAAAAGTCATATGGATGACAGGTACAAGTTTCTACGAATATACCTTAGCGGAGCAAAAAGCGAACAACTTTTGAAAAAAAAGAAATAAGAGTACTTAAAAGTCTTGGCAAGGACTTCGAAACTTGATAAGTTTTTCTATGCAACGACTTCATCTGATGTAGCAGATGTCATTACTGGTAGAACAGCCATTATTAGCAAAATTAGGGAAAGCATTTTCTTTGCAAAAACAAGGAATAGTATTTTTCAAATAATTGCTTGCAGGCGTCTTCATCTAGAGTTTTCTATGGAAAAATAAATACGAAATTCGAAGTATTCAAGAAGAGTTACGAATAAATCCAGTTATGGAATTTAAGTATGAATCTATCCTCGTTGGATCAGCCAATGTTCGCTTTCAAACTCTTGGTTCTCAGGCATCAGCAGTGCAACTTTCAGTGAGGACCAAGTTTCGTATAGAAGCTTTTCTTTCAGCCATTGATGAATTGATAAGGGCACTTGAAACCCAAACATTCGCTTACGAGTTGGTTTACGAGCGATTTAATTTTATTGGTGAGCTGATACACATGAAATCAGATGATATCGGCTTGAACGCGAGCAAACGTGGGGAAACATACCCAAGAGACTTAGAAGACTCTTCAGGGAACGAGCTCATCCAACTCAAAAATTTTGCAAATCTCTACACCAAAGAAGGAAACGAACCAACTGATATGTTTCTGTACCGCATAATAAAGGAAACCAATTTATAGTCTACTTTTGTCAATTCAGAACATATTCTACGGTTATACCTGTCTATGACGGTGCCGAATTCAAAGGTGACTAGGTACGAAACTCCTTGTATGGTGAGAGCGCTGTCAAAAGGTGCATTTATTATAAAATTTTCCACTGGTGCCACTAGGATAAAATGAACACTGGAGATTTTTTAAAGTATTATTGTGTATGTTTTGCAGTTTCCACACAACTACTGATATAGGCAATAGGCGGCGGCTCGACTCTTCCTGACAACACCTACATATATAAATAATAAATATACATAAATAAAGTTATAATTATGCATCAATAAAAAAAATTAAAGGAAAAGTTGTCCAATCAAAATAAAGAGGAAAAAAATAATATAACACAAAACACAACATACAATAAATATATACAATTGTATATATGTATTCAACTAAATAAATTAACAACATAAAAAATTAAAACTTTTCATTTATGTACAATGACGCAGAACGCAGAAAGAGACAATTTCTGTGAAATACACGACAATATTACTAATGAATAGATATCTTAAAAGCACATGAATTTAGTATAATGAAAAATAATTTCACTTTGAAAATATAGAAATAAATGCATAAGAATACTTTTTTTTTACAAGGTTTTTAAAGTGAGATATACATGGTTTTGAATGAATTCCTCACAAGTTGCTTCGAAAAGAAGAACAATAATAAATAATTTACTAAGTTTTGATCACTTTGTCTTGAAAATTGTCGATTAAATGTAAAATTTTATAATTCTGGGATCTCGCCATTTTACATGCCAGATGTTCGTCGAAGGATTCATTTGGCTTTGTTGCCAGCCCAAACCAGAGATCTACTGCGCGAACTAGATTTTGACGAACTCGTACAGAGTCATTCCAGTAGTGTTATTTCAATATGTATAGTGTTATTTACTGTAAACACGCCAAAGCATTGATTAATATATTACTAATGAGATGAGAGATCTGATTATGTAATTAACGACCATATAGAAATACAATTATAAGTAATATATTCAATGGATTGTATGTAATTATGACCTCAGAAATGGGAATCCTCGTCCGATTGTGCTCAACACGCATAATCGAAGTGCAAGTCAGTGGCAACAATACTAAATTATATACCCCATAAATGAGAAGAGGGGAGGGCAGTTTTCATTCCAATATGAGGAAAAACTCTCCACACGAGACTGAAGAAGTTTAAATCGACTAGTCTTTCATTCTTTCTGCTCAAATCTCTTGAGTGAATGCTAAACAACAAGGTTGGCGGCAAACTTTCGACCGCCCTGCACTCCCATAATAAGGGGAAAGCAACTGAAACCACTCTCCATTCCTTAGTGAGCACAATTGAGATATTACCGCATTACAAAGAATACACCCTTGCTGCCTTCGTAGACATCAGTAGTGGTTTCAATAATATACCCCCGCGACGATAATCTCTGCATAGTAAGCTATTAACTAACCTTGTTTATCGAACGAATGCACACTATAATCATGCAGCAGGGCAATTGAAAACAGATGGTGGACAGAACCCAAAATAGTAAACTGGCTCTACACCACGCCAGGCTGCCAATTCTCTACTACGACATAGTGGTATGATGGAACTTCCATGAGAAAAGGGTGAACTTAAAAAAAAAATAGTCCAAAGGCTTGCGCCCATACTCATAACGGGTGCGATGAGAACAACAGTATCCAAGACTCTGTATGCCCTACTGCATTTCCTGCCAGTAGACCTCTATGACAGTCAAGTCGTAATCTGTGCCGGAATTCGGCTGAACACTCTAAACAAGTGGTCAAACACAAATTACCGTCACGGTAGGATGCCTACAGAGTTCTCGGAGCTTCCTAGGGATGTGAACTATGCACTGTCGACTTTTGCTCCCCCTGCAGCTTTCAAAACTCTCCCACTCTCAAGGGCGAGTCCATCCATGTATACACAGATGGCTCAAGGCTCGAGGGCAGGGTTGGTGTAGGCGTATACTCTGATCACCTGGCAATCTCCATTAGCTTCCGTCTACCGGACCACTATAGCGGTTTTCAGGAGGAACTGATAGCAATTGACAAGGTCACGAAACTGGTAAAGTGTGATACGACCTCTAAGGTTGATATCTACATTTTCATTAAAAGCCAGGCGGTATTAAATCACTCAAGAAATAGTCGACAACGCCTCCATAGTAGCCATGAAATGCCGCACATTTCTCAAGGATATGGCTGAGCCAATTAACCCAAAAGTGATATTTGTTAAAGCCATTGAGACATAGAGAGGAACTGTAAACCGATGAACTCGTGCGACTCGGCAATAAGCTTCGTGCTGAGGATATAACTCATGCATGTGGTACACCCTTACAGACTTGCAGGCTACTTGCATCCGACGTGCTTCTTAAGTGGCTAATGTGAGATGACGGAACGAGATCTTGTGTAAAAGTGTCCGGCAATTGAAGAGTTCTGGTATACGATACAGATGAAAAAGATATGCGGTAAAAGCAGGAGTACTGCCAGGCTCAGTATTAGGTCCAACATTGTGGACCATTATATACGACGGATTCTACCACTTTCCCACTGGTGTTAACATTATAGGATATGCCACGATGTAGCGTGGGTGGACGTAAAGAATAAAAGAACGGTGTACTCAACAACATAATGGTCAGGCAAATAAAGATAGCCATTCCCGTGAGGAGTCACCTAATAAATAGTATCAATAAGACAAATACGGTACTTGGGCGTGACATGCAGAATACATTTCTAATAAAAGTTCAAAATGGAAAATGCTCTCAGTAGAATGCTACATACAGTAGACGGAGTGTATTTAGCAGAGTGATTACCTTCACACTTATATACGCACGACCTATGTAGGTTGACTCGTTGACAGTAAAGCCACACCGAAAACACTACATAGAGACTGTCACGATACCGACGGGAAAGTCACCTTTAATATAGAGGAACAAGCTGCAACCATTCGAAAATGGCAAGGACGATGGGATAGCAGCACGAAAGGAAGTTGGGCATACACCATTATACAAATCGCAAAAATGGAGAGGTAAACTCCAGGGATAGACAATTAACGATTTCCATTCTCAGTATATCTGAGCCAATATGCTCCACCTCAGCCTTTCCACAAGAGGACAGATACAGGGGAAATGCATATGGTGACCTTTTGTTGTACCCATGAATTGTGTTCTCTAATCAACCCAACCAGAACTCCCTCCTTCTCTGTTTCGCCACCACCCTGCCCGTCCGATTATTTTATGGAACACTTGATTGTTTTATAGGCATTTTATACATGATATCCGTAATGCAGCCTGACCGGTGTCCGGCCATTTTAGACAACACTTGGTTGTTTTGTAGGTGCCGTTAGTGCAGCAACGTTTCTCGTGCGTCTTAAACATAATATCCGTAAAGCACCAGATTGTTCGTGCTATACGCGGCCCTATAACTGGCTGCAGTCAAATAGGATCTGCTAATAAATCGCAAGAAGCCAATTCGTCAGCTGGCTACCTTGAACACTGCTGTTTCTCCCACCCCTTGGTAGCATTGTCAAAAACCACCTCAGTAACTATCATCAAAACCTCTCATTACGTACTCTCCTAATTCCAGCTTAACGTTAATCTTTATTACAAGGTTGATAAATACTAAGCGGACTGCCCTCCTAAGCCCTTGATCTAATGTGCGCTCCAGGCTCTTCAGAATGAAAGAAGTCAGCCTAATTGGCATGAAGCAGTGTGCTAGTGCGTAATCAACTTTTCTCGGTTTGAGAATGAACACCATCCTAACTTTCCTCCAAAGAGGGGCCTTGATGAGCTTGCCTCCTCCTAACTTAATTGCCGCTTAACCCCTTAGGAGAGTTTGGCCGAGATCAACAAATTGCGCCAGTCGCTCCTTCCTCCTGTAGCTGGCGCTAATTGTAAACACCAAGTGACGTCAAGTTCTTTTCCACTTGGTCTTTTCAACGCAGAGAATACCGTCTTCTTCCTCTACCAACAACGGCTAGTACCACGTTGAATACTTTCAGGGCTGAAGTAGGTCTTTATCGCGATACAGCTCATACAGCTCATCGGTCCATTGTTTACTGCATTCGCCGTCGCGAAGACAAAGTGGGCCATAAATCTTTCGGGGATTTTTCTCTCAACACTTCATCCGATGCTGGCAGCGCCCAAGCTTCAGCGACATATAATAGTACAGGCATGAAGAGAGACTTATAGAGTGTGGTTTTGGTTCGTCGAGAGAGGGCTTTACTGCGCAGTTGGCTTCTCAGCCCAAAGTATCACTTGTTGGCAAGAGGGATTCTACGTTGGATTTCCATGCTGACATTATGGCAGTTGTTTATGCTGGTTCTCAGATAAACAAAATCCTCCTCTTGTAATTGTCAACAGTGATGCAGGAGCCAAGACGCGAGGGCACTGACTGTTTAAATGATGACTGGAGGTACTTAGTTTTGCCTTCGTTCACCTCCAGACCCATACATTTCGCTTCTTTATCCAGTTTGAAAAAGACTGAAGTAACTGCGCGATTGCTGAAGCCGATGTTATCGATAACATCAGCATACGCCAGAAGTTACACGATCTTATAAAATATAGTGCCTGAACGGCTTAACTCTGCAGCTCGAATTATCTTTTCTAACATAAGATTAAAGAAGTGGCACGAAAGAGAGCCACCTTGTCGTTAACTTCGTTTGATTTCAATCGGCTGGGAAAGGTTCCTCCCGATTCCGATGGAGCTTGAGGTGTTGTTCAACGTCATTTTACATAGCCGTATTAGCTTTGTTTGGATACCAAATTCGGACATTGCAGCAAATAGGCAGCTTCTTCTCGTGCTATCGAAAGCCGATTTGAAGACTACAAACAGATAGTGTGTGTCTATTCTTCCGTCTCAGGTCTTTTCCGAGATTTGGTGTATTGTGAATATTTGGTCGATGGTACATTTGGCAGGTCTAAAGCCACACTGATAAGGTCAAATCAGTTTATCAGACATAACCTTATATTATATGCTAAGAAGACTGATCCCGCGGTAGTTGGCGCATATTGAAGGATCCCCGTGTATTGGGTAGAGAACACCTAAATTCCAAACAGCTGGTATGCGTTCGTCCGACCATATTTTTCAAATGAGCTGGTGCATGCACTTTACAACCCCCTCGCCGACGCACTATAAAAGCTCTTCTGGCAGTCCGTCAGCACCAGCGGCCTTATTGTTTTTTAGCCGGTCGGTACGGTACTTCGACTCCGTCTTCATTGATTAGAGGTTCGGGTTCATCATCTTCAATGTATTCCGAGCCACAAACATTAAGCAGCGTTGAGAAAAGCTCCCTCCACAGTTTGAGTGTACTGTGGCCGTTTCATTCTTACAGAATATTGCCCCGGTCGTGAAGCCTTATATAAGCCGCCGTACATTCCGATTTTTCCGATCGGCTAGCATCTCAAGCTCCTCGCACTCGCGCACCTCGGTCGCTCTCTTCTTTTTTCGGAAAATGCGCCTCGCTTCCTTATTCAGCTCCCGATATCTTTACTACACAGTTCGCGTTGCGCCCGATGACAGCGTGACCCTATAAGCGGCATCTTTATTTTCCATGGCGGCGCGGCATCCTTAATCAGACTCGCTAAAAACCAATTATGGTCCGTTATCTCTGTTGATAGCAGTTTTTGGACGTCGAGCTTTCCTTGCTGTCACTGAGTCCGTGCAAATCTTAGCGGTAACAAGACATTGATGCAACATGATCAATTTGATTTCGTGTTTTTCCATCAGGAGATGGCCATTTAGCATGGTGTATCTTTTTATGATTGGATATGGTACTACATACTACCATATTTCGGGCCCCGGCAAAACCGATCAGCATCAGTCCTCTAGCGAATTTTTCTTCGTGTAGGCCGTATTTACCGACTGTGAGACCAAAGATCCCTTCTCTTTCCATCTAGACATTAAACCCGCTTAGCAGGAGTTTTATATCGTGACGGGAGCTCGGACGAAATCAGCGAGACGTTGAAAGATCTCCGGATCGTCCACCGGAGTGAACGATAGCACTCTTGCATCTCTTGGATGGCGGTGATGTCAGTCTTTGCCTTTATGAGGACATCCACTAGCCGGTCAGAGGTACCTGCCCAAAGGAGGGTCGGGCATTCCAAGTGAGTGCCTTTAAATTATAATCCTCCAAACGTTTGCAGTGGTCGTCATCAGTATAAGGTGGTCTCATCCGAAGCCTTTTGCTGAAATTTTTCATCGGAAGCGGTTTTTACGTGGCGGCTATCAAGCCCAGCACACAATCAGTTTCTGGAGAATTTTTTCTAAATTTAGGACGCATTTATATAGCGAGCCGCTTGCTCCAAATCAGACGCCCGATCGCTGCCACACCTGCGGCAAAACCCTGTTGAGCCCTTGAACCGAAAAGGTTGGAGTAATACCACCACTTCCAGTTGAATGACGTTCAGAGACTTTCCTCACTTTCGTGGACTTCTTCTCACGGCCTCATCCCCCTGTGAGAAATATATACCAAAGTATCACTGCAGGCAAATGCCGATCTTAATGCGGCAAGGGATTGAGAATTTGCCGAATTCAATGAATTCGTCACTGGTACCATTGTGCCACTATTCAAAAAAATTGTACACTCTTCCAACCCATATGTGATCATTGACTGGATGTGAAAATCACCTTCATCCATTTCGGGACTTACAGTCGTTGCCCGTAATCGCAATAGCTATTCACATTTCAGAAACTGTCTTTTGCGCTCCCATTCACTTTCGCGTGTACTGTTGATTCATCCTCAAATCCCGATGTCTGTATACCTTTTTTTGATGGCCTCCCAGGTCATTTTGTTTATTTTCAATCAAATCGATGTGACAGTTTATAAGAACAGCTGTCCTTTTTTTGGGATCTTCAATTTTGTTCACGTTTCTTGTCCTACAGAAATACAGAATATGTATATGTAGTAACTGCTTCAGAGAAGGCATATGGGGCAACGGTATATTTGAGGGTCATAACTGAAGTCAAAGTTTACGTAAATTTACTAAACAAAGAGTTAAAGAAATCGAACGAAAGAGAGTCACTGGTGGTGTTACTCAACGTTATTTTAGGTAGTCGTATTAGTTTTGATGGGACACCAAACTCAGCCATTGCGGCATATAGGTAGCTTGTCCTCGTTCTATCTAAAGCGGACTTGAAGTTGACAAAAATATGGTATCTGTCTGTTCTTCTTTCACGGGTCTTTTGCGAGATTGAGTGTATCAAGAATATTTGGTTGATGGTAGGATTACCAGGTCTAAAGCCACACTGATTAGGTCTAATCAGTTCGTTCACAGTGCGCTTCAGTCGTTTACACAAGACGCTCGACAGAACCTTATATGCTATGCCAAGGAGACTGATCCCGCGGTATTTAGCGCATAGTGAAGGATACCCTTTTTCGTGGATTCGGCAGAGAACACCTAAATTCCAAACAACTGGTATGCGTTCGTCCGACCATATTTTGCAAATGAGCTGGTGCATGCACTTTACAACCCCCTCTCCGACAATTTGAGTGTACTGTGGATGTCGGTCATCAGATCGCCGTTTTCGTTCTTACAGGAAATTGCCCCGGTCTTGAAAGCAGTCGTACCTTCTTCGGGCGTTTTCCTTATCGGCTAGCATCTCAAGCTCCTCGCACTCGCGCATCTTGCACTGTCATCTGCTCCGCAATGCTGTGCCTTCTCCATGACTAATTAGCACATCAATCCATGTCCCGCGTTCTTTTATTCGAGTTGGAGAGTTCGTGCAGTAAAGGTGGATAAAAACCAAACGCAGTATCTCTTCCGCTGACTTTGCTCCTTAGAGTGGGCAGAACCTCACGCCCATGTTTGCTCACAAATTGGTTCATCCATTGTCTAAAAACGTGTGCTATTTTAATTTTTTCGTATTTGAATAGTACAATAATTAGGATCAGTCTGGTATACATGTGGCTTTTCTAATATTAATTTGCAGTGCTTTTGCGCAGGGTTTCCATAACCTTTCATCACACATTGTAAAATTTAGCTCGGGTGCGCTGATATCGTTCACGACATTTACTAACAGCTAACAAAAACTTTCAATCCTTCTGTAGCTTGACCGCTACTTTCTCTTCATTTTTAGAATATTTTCTTTACTATTATTATTATTTCGTCATTATCAGGTGCTTTCAGCGCGGCGCAACCGTGTGTTCTATCATTCTTGCTGTTATAAAATTTTTCAATAGTGGCACTATATTAAAGTCCAATTTTAGCGATGTTGCTCATTCAAGCAACACTTTTAAAATTCCAGCAGTAATTATTCCCTTAGTGTTGTTATGAGACACTGCATTCGACTTGTTGCCGAAGCCAGGACACTTCTGTTGTTGAAATATGCACAAATCCACACATATAAATGTCTTACGTTGATCAGTAAAGTGTCGTTGAGCAGTCAAATAAAGTGTTATGCATTCGTAAACAAGCCAAATAAAGTACTTTCGTGTTTCATGCGCTTGGAAGATATTTTTCCCGAAGTCAATATATATGTATGTTAAAATACGAAAAAAGAACACCCGATCTTTCAAACGAGAGATGTGCATTTATTAAACAGTTTGCCTATTTATATGCAGCGGAAAAATATGTACTTCAATACTTATTATATACTAAATAGAAACGTTATTTTAAAGTAAACAAATGTATATAACTATGCGAATATGGAATTGGAGAACAGAAGAAGAAGGGGAGAATAAGCTGATATAATACAGGAAACATCTTAAATGTTGGCACTCTTAACAATATATATTCGCACTGTTTGGTTTGCGCTGATGTTCTTTCATCCTTTTCTTACTTTTTAGTATTATACACATGTAACAAGCCAATACAGTATTCAGTGTTCAGTGTTCAGGTGTAACGTAAGCGACTGCTACAAAGATCAGGCAGTCGAGTTCGGAACGGGCTGAAGTTTAGTGCTATCGCTCAATAAACGTGTTAAACTTAAGAAATAATTGTGAAATAAAGCTAAGTGTTATAGAAACTTACTTGTGCTATTTCTTGAGAGAGTTGGACCGCTAAAAGTGATCCTCTTCGTTTTCGATGAGAGAGACCCTCTATGCGCGATTTTGCAACATGCTACGTAAAAGGTGCCAGGTTCCGCCGATTCTGCCTTTATATTATTCAATATATTTGATAGCAATTGGGCAAGAATTAAAGATTGTATTTCGCTGCATTACGCAAACAATCGCGATATCAGCACCCTTGAGCCCCAGTTGCATCAGTTGCAACAGAAGGGGTCAAAGATCGACGAATTTTATGCGATTAATAAGAATAAAACTGAGTCCTGCACGGAAGAAAAAGTGAAATTACTTCCTCAAAAGATCCAATATCAAAAATAAATAGCATTTTTCCGATAACCGAAGCGTCACCTTGCGTCCTCCTGTAGAGAAGGTGGAGGTTGATCCTGCGATATTAATTTTACATGCGCCTCCTGGGGTTAACAAAAAAATTGACTTCTTGTTACCCAAATATTCTAAGCATTTTAAGTCTTTAAATGGAATTGAGCTAATAGATTGATAAAAGCGTCTACCCCTTAGCCCATATATAGTAAAAGCTACCCATACCCAGCGTGTATGAGGGACGAAATCGAAAGACAAGACTACTTTCAAAGGAGTCCTTTTAACTCGCCGATTTGGTTGGCGCCAAAAAAACCAAAGGCAAATGGGGAAAAACAATATCGCTTGGTGATTGATTATAAAAGGCTGAACGCGGTGACAATAGCCGACACATATCTTAACCCTGACCGTAGCGCGACGCTCTGTAGCCTTGGACATACTACAATAGCCTTAACAGCCTTACTATACATCAGGAAAATACGCTATGTTTATATTGACGACATAATAGTATTTGGGAAGGACGCGGATGATCATTTAGACAATGTAGACAAGGCTTTTTCAAGGCTTTTAGAAGCCAACTTAAAGGTAAATTTAGACAAAATATGCTTTCTCGAAAAGGAAATTGAATTCCTTGATTATATAATCACTCCGGATGGCTTCCGGGCCGATCCAAAAAAAAAAGTGGAAGCTATAAAGGTGATTTCACCTTCAGAAAATCTAGAAGACTGGAAGAGTTTCTTCGGTATGACTTCATACTATTATAGAAAATGCATCAGGGACTACGCTAAGCTTGCAAAACCGTTGACCGGCCTCACGCTTTTCCGGATTTTGGAAAGCCATTTAACCCAACAACGCATACGTCAAACTACGCTATTGGCACGGTACTTTCACAGGAAACAATAGGTGAAGATAAACCTATTACGTACATATCGAGTTCCCCGAACACGTCAAAGGATAATTACGTCACGATTTACTGAGAGCCTTTCACCAGATCCAGATTCATCCAAAGGACGTTTCTATAGCAGCTATTACAACTGCTTTCGGCTTATACGAATTACATATATGAATTTTGGATTGCGCATACATTCAAAGGAGTATTAAATGAGGATTTGCATGGTATTGATATCGTTATTTGGATGACATATGTGTGGCGTCAGAATCTTCAGGAGCATCGCAGTTTGTGTTTCAACGTTAACGTGAGCACAAAGTCGGTTATCAACAACGTTTCAGCTTTTGGGTTTCTTTCAACGATCATTTTCAAAGCTGAACAACAATACAGTACCTACGATAGGGAGCTGATTGCGGTGTTCCGTACAATGCGCCACTTTCCTTTTATGTCAGCAGGACGAGATTGCCACGATTACACCGACCATAAGACATTAATTTAGGGTTTTCAGCAGCGCCTCGAGATAGTTTCTGACCGTCAAGCTCATCAACTAGAGTTCATCGCACAAATTACAACGATCATTCGGGACGTTCCCGGCCAAGAAAACATTACGGCAGACTTCCTATCTCGTATAGAGCCCATAACATCGGATCCCATTAATTACGATGATCTAGCCGAATACCTTGCCACCGACGGGGAACTTAAGCGCTCCTTAAATAGTAAAGTAAGCTAACATGCTATGTTCTATCTTCAGGTTCGAAGAGAGTGTACTGTGATAGCTCAGCTATGGGGATGGTCACCAAATTGCAAAGCTGTGCATCCAGTGTCAACGTAACGAAGCAGGCCGGCAGAGCCAGTTGGTATTACTTGACCCACACAAAACAAAAATCCTTTGTACACTCTGCCCGTTATTATCGCCACATTATAAAGAACCGTACTTCGGTCTCAGCATCAACGAAAACAAGGTGAACGGCTTCATTGACCGGTTGAAGCCACCTTTCAACGCCGCACCATTTATCTAGGAGGACAGTACTGTGGGGGACACCACAGCTAGATTAACTTAATTTAAATCTTACCCTTAATGTGGTTTGACACTCTGCATCAATTTCAAAGTTATATTTCTAAATATACCCACGTCAAACATTTCGATTTTGTTAATTCTTCATTCGTTCTCTCTTTCTTTTCTTTCACTGTGAACAAATATCAACTAAAAGGATCAAATAAAAGGAAAGGTACCAGCAGATACATCATTTTAGGAGAAAATAAACAGGCATTCTACGTATATATAAAAAGAGATAATATTTTTTGAGGTTGCTCTAATCGGGCATTTCTAATTGAAAAACATGCTGAAAGTCTAAGCGTGCCTTGCCAAAGATGCCGTAGAAGCTGTAAGAACAAAGAAGAGGAAGAAACGATCTCAGTTTTTTCTTTCCCAGAATATTAAGTGACACCAATCGTTAGATAGGTTTCTAATATTCTTAAATTTGACAAGGATCGTTCGCCCGAAGCAACAGCGTCACAGAAGTCGGTTTGTGTGTTTATAAAGTTGTCCATCGCATATACCCAAAGCTTTGATAAACGTTTTTTGGACGATCCATTGAAAAAATGTATGAACAAAAACTGAAACCAGAAACTTACGTGAAATGAGGCAAGTGGATAGATATTAATCATTACTATCTCTTCTCATCTTTATGCCTAATTTTACTCCTCAATAAATTCAAGGACGTGTTTCCGTCACACTTCCCGAAAGGCATCAATTGTTTTGTCTTACTCTTCTTTATTAATTTCTTCACATTTTGTTGGAATTACGCTTTGTATCTTGCATAGCAGCTATATGTATTTCATAAAACTGAAATCAAGCATTTCGAAATACTGACCCTCAAATGGTATAGTTATATGGATATTTTTGACGTCCTGCTCTTCAAAGAACTACTACCTCCGTTCCAACAGCAACTGCGTATTGAGTTGCTGATTCAAAAATGTCTGACGTCGACTTGGATACATACGTATATCTTTAATTTCATCGATGATATCGATTGCTTAGCTGGCGCAACGACTCAAGTCGCAAACTTCTTTCTGTAGATTTTGATTTAGATTTTGCGTCAAAATTAAAAAAAGAAACCATTGAAAGATTCTTAAAACTCTTTGAAATTTCGGGGTGGGTCTGGACTCATAAACAGAATTAATCAAAATTTAATTGTTGAGCCCTCAACGATATAACCAAGAAATATGTCTGTCTGACCTTATGGCTCGATATTTGTTTCCAGATCTATGGGAAAAGATTCGGTCACTGGGCTGGAACTTTGTATATTAGTAATTATAAAAAAATTTTTCCTATTCAAAAAAAATATGGAAGGTGCAAAAAAAAAGGAGTATTGGCTCAAATTCATAGTCCTGGGTTAGATCATACTTTACTTAGGGTAAATCTAAATAGATAAAATATACTTTTATTTTAAGTATAGCGCCACACTCTACCAAGAGCCTACTTTATGCAAGCTTCTAATTATTCACTAAGAATCTATTAGAAAATAATGTCAAACACGCATTTTGACGATTGTCCAACTCATTGTTTACTTTAAATTACTGCGCTTGCTGGCTAATTATGGAAAGAAATTTGATAATAAATTATTTAAAACTAGTATATGTATACATATGTTCTGTATTTCTGTAGAACAAGAAACGTGAACAAAATGGGAGATCCTAAAAAAGGGCAGCTGTTCTTATAAACTGTCACATCGATTTGATTGAAAATAAACAAAATGGCCTGGGAGACCATCAAAAAAGGTATACAGACATCGGGAATTGAAAGGGACGTTTTGAGGATGAATCAATAGTACACGCGAAAGGGAATGGAAGCGCAAAAGACAGTTTCTGAAATGCGAATAGCTATTGCGATTACAGGAAACGACTGTAATTCCCGAAATGGCTGAAGGTGATTTTCACATCCAGTCAATGATCACATATGGGTTGGAAGAGTGTATAATTTTTTTGAATAGTGACACAATGACACCAGTGACGAATTCATTGAATTCGGAAAATTCTCAATCCCTTGCCGCATTAAAATCGGTATTTGCCTGCAGTGATACTTTGGTATATATTTCTCACAGGGGGATGAGGCCGTGTGAAGAAGTCCACGCAAGTGGGGAAAGTCTCTGATCGCCATTCACCTGGAAGTGGTGGTATTACTCTGGCCTTTTCGGTTCAAGGGCTCAACAGGGGTTTGCCGCAGGTGTGGCAGCGATCGGGCGTCTGATTTGGAGCAAGCGACTCGCTATATAAATGCGACATAAATTTAAAAAAAATGCTCCAGAAACTGATTGTGCGCTGCGCAGATTAAGACGGCTTGTGGATTCCCTGACTATATAAGTTGCGCGAATACATTTGATGAGATAATTTTACATTTTGCACAAGAAATGCTCCAAAATAAAACCATATGCGAGTACAAGCACCTCATTAGATAGATCCGTTATTCAGTGTGTCGCATGGCAGGATAATCTACAAATTTGTATTGCTTCTGTTGGCAAGGTAACACTAGCTACACTGTCCCTTAATCCAGGGTGTCACGCGTGTCCATCCCTATTGAATGGTTTGCAGTCAGGGGCAACATACCCTATTTGTACGAAGTCTCCCGGACACCGTCTTGGACTCCAAGACCACAAATCAGCGAGATGTTAAAGAACCTTGCTTTGGTGCGATTCGTGGCAAAATGCCCATCCACTGAAGTAACCGACAGAACTGCAGCCGTTCCTACTGGTGAAGAGTCGCTGCAGATCTTGGTGGGCTCTTAAACCGAAAACAATGGAATGATCATACCAGGTTCGCCTTCTTACTTTAGCTCACTCAAAAACTTATGTACGGGAGCTACACACTTGGTTGAAATCACCCGGAAGTCTCGTTCTGACCACTCCCAGGTGAATGACAATCAGAGACTTTCCTCACTTGCGTGGACTTCTACGCGCAGAACAATTCTTGATAAAAAAATGATCCTGTAAGGTTTCCTCTGCTAAATGACCGTTTTGTTTGACTCATCATCTTCAAGGAATGCCGTGTTAAACAGAAATTTCCCATATATTTTCTTGTGGCCCATTCACAGTGGCTCAGTTCTTTTGACTACATCTCTCGCGCTTATCACTTTCAGTTCACTGAATTCGTATATTTTTCCGAGCATGCGTTTTTGCTTTACATGCTATTTCATATCCTAGATAAGATTCAGTAACATCCATTTCATAAACACATTTATGTTTTTAAAAATAACAAAAAAAAAAATTTTAAATCCTCTAAGTTTAATAACTTTATTTAGGCCCGATTCTTTGTAACCGACTGGCAACAGAACACGTACAAAGAACAGCCCTATTGTTATGTAAAAATAATCGTCTATCAGCATTTCATTTTGAAGAGCTGGGAAAACATCGATGTTGACACACGACGATGTTTTTTGGGGAACCTTTTAAATTTGCAAATTGTTGAAATGTTGGTTGACTTCATAAAAGTGAGTTAAATTTATTGTTTGACGTCCACGAAAGTGATGTTTGTAGCATTGTGTTTATGAACACAGCCACTTATATAATTAGAAAAATTTTGTTTGAAAGGCTTTTAAAATTAAAATTGTTACTGTATTAATAATTATTTTTCGGTACAAAAGATACTACAGTAAACCAAAAGAGCAAAGCAAACGTAAACGTTCTGTTCCAGCCAGAATATTTATAATTATAATACCAACAACATTCAGAGCGGTAGAAATAGTTGCTTTTTCAGATATCACTACATCTCCTTATTAGATTTATTTCTAGACTCTGCCTAGGTTTGAATTCGCAACCTCTGACTTTGCGGGCAAATGCGCAGTATGCGATAAAAAAAACGGGTATGAGAACCGCTGATTGATATTTTGACACAGAGCGCAGTCCTCTCCTCGCTACTGTGAAATCTCTCAATGATCAATCTGCTACTGCGTCTGCAGGACACAGGCTAAGCAATTACTTCACATGCACTGGATATAGTGAAACCCCGTCGAAAGCATACAGGCTTAATGTCAATCCAGCAAATACTATGAAGAACATGAGGAACAACCCGGATTTATATCCGGACAAGGACTGTCACTTCAGCAGTTTTCCCTAAAATTTCATGGGAAACGACAACAACAACACCATGGTTCTCTTTACAAATAAAACCATTGAACGGTGTGCCTCTCACACTGTCAGGTGTGGTTAAGTACCTGGGTATGATGCTGGACAGGAAGCTAACACGGAAACGCAACGCAGACGAAATGTTCTGGAAGGCTATAACCGCCATGTACGCCTGCAAATCGCATTGGCCGAGAGATTTATTCTCAGGATCTTTCTCCCAAACTCAGCTTTTGACTGGGTTTTGCAGGTTAAACTTACAACAGTTAGAAAAGGTGCGCTTTGGCTGTTAAACTCGGCACTTAACTTGCAAGAAATAACTATCTTCTCCAATAGTTAAGCTCCTATTAAATCGCTCGATTGCTACATCAAGGGCTGTAATCGAGTGTAGAACACTTCTAAACGAGCTGGTAGCCTGATACAATATGTGCGTAGTATGAATACCTGGCCACAGCTATGTACATACCAGATATCTGCGTAGCCGACTGACAAGAGTAGGTACATCCCTGATGAGAATAAATACTTCTCACGACGCGGGAAAACCCATGTCTTCTTGTAGACTCTGGTTCAAGGTCAACATCCTCGGACTGGCGAACGCAAGATGGACCAAGGAACCCACCTGTGGAGTAGCCCCTCAGCTCTGGCCCAGAGTAGACAAGTAGACAAATACAGCCTTTTCGGTCTAATCAATATGAAACGAATTGAAGGACAGTTGCTAGAATATAGCCCTCTTATAACTCTTACGCCAATGTGTTAGGGGAGTATATGCGGAAGCCTATGGGTAAAAGTATTATATTAGTTGTCGTGGTTGGTGACGGCCAACGTAGCCGAGTGTGTAACGTGTGTGCGCTTCATTTGCAGCTGAAGTTCGGCCAAAGTAGAGTGTTTTGAAATTCACTGAGTTTCGCAAGGCAATCGTGCTTGCTGTTAAAGTAACTGTATAGAATTTGAAAGTTCTCCCAAAAAAACGAATCAAAAGATGTTAATTTAGTTGCGAAGTGTATTAAGTTATTATATGTTATGAGTATTTTTGTAAGTACATAAATTGTCACAGTTTGCACTTAGGTTGATTTCTTTGTTATTGCAAACGACTCTGCTTATATATATTTCAGTAAGAGTGGAGTCAACTCTCTCAACCGGAGCAATGATTGTGCTCTGTTGGAATGAAGTGTAATTGAATTTGAAATTGACCTTGATCATCAAATACCTTTCTTGGTACGCCGTGCAAATTAATGAATTTTTTTTTAGATATTTTAATATGAAAATGCTATTTCGCGATGGATGGTATCTTCTGCAGCAAATTTTAAGAATTTATCTATTATTGTAAGAATTTGTTCGGTTTTTATGCGATAGATGTCTATAGGCAGGACATCCAGATGTTTGTCGGGGTTTCTAAATTTTGATAAACACGTTTTGGGAATTTCTGCCGTATTTGAAAGTTTGACATTATCGCCGTCGTTTATTGTTTGTGCAAAGAACGTTGTAATTTTCGTTGTATAACTCTAGCCGTTCCTCTAACAGAAAGTCTTGTCCGATTTCACCATTCCAGAACAAATTTTACTTTTTCTGAAATCTGACGAGTTTACTTCTTTGTAAACTACGTTTTACTTTTTGAGTAATTTTGTTTTAAGGTGGAGACGTATTTCGTTTATGCCACGGTTTTAATTTTTGCGGTAGTTCCTTTTTAATTCTTCCTGTTCGTCAGTATTTGGTATGTATTTTAGTAAGTCCTTACATCGTAAATAAATAACTTACTGTTCGAGAAATATTTGGAGGACACTGATTGGATTACCTAAAAAGTGTCGGTTACTCCAGTTACTCCAGTGAATTCACATCAAAGCGAGATTCTCTAATATCGCGCTGATTTGTGTCAACGCCCCGATGGAAGAGAACGGGACGAGCATTCCCCGCAAACGCAAAAGACAGGTACAAACTTCATAACTCAGATTTAACACCTGGTCACTAAGAGTACTTCGAAAACCAAAATTCACGAGCATTGGAAGCACATTTCTCGTTCTCTACGTATGGCCGCGCGGGAAGTTCTTGGATTCCAGCGAGCCTGAAAGAACAACTGGTACGATGAGGAATGCGCGCGATTAGCAAAATATTGGAAAAGACCGGTGAGAAAAGTATCGACACAGACTATCTATTTATCGCTTTAAATCCCCTTTCGGTAGCACGAAAAAAAGTTGCCTAAATGCCGCGATATCTAAATTTGGGATCTCTGCAAAACTAATAAGTCTATGTAAAGTGATGTTGAGCAATACCACCAGCTCAGTCAGAACTGGGAAGGAGCTCTGTGAGCCGTTTGATACCGAACGAGGTTTCAGACAGGGTGACTCCCTGTTGTGTGACTTATTTAACATTATGTTGGAAAATATAATTCGATCCGACCATTCCTTCTAAGAGTGTGCGACAGCTGGCGTATGCCGATGACATTCACATCATTGGCCTCACCAACCGCTCTGTTAGTTCTGCCTTTTCCAAGCTTATATGGAAGCGAAGCGAGTGGGTGTGGAGGAGAACGAGGGCAAAACGAAGTACCTCTTGCCACCGAATAAACTGTCAGCCATTCTTGTCTCGGCTCCTTTGTCACTGTTGACAGTTACAATTTTGAGAAAGTTGAGGACTTTGTTTATTTTGGAACGAGCACTAACACCAACAATATTGTCTGTCGAAAATATTTAGTAGACCATACTATGCAAAATGGATCGAATAGTTGGATTCTGATTCATTGAGTGCGCGACTAGCATAACATATTGGTTTGCCCCTGGTTGCATTTGAGATAGAACTGCACCCAGCCTGTGTATGTGGTCAAAATGAAGGTTTTTGTCAAGTCAAGTTATTGCAGTAGGGGTCGTTTGCTAAAATATATTTTCATGTAATGAGGCCATTTATATAACCGTCGTTTAACTCTATTGTTTTTTTTTATTTTTTAAGGCGTTCAATTACTGGTTTGGTAATTTTTCAGAAATCCTTTATACATTTCCGGTAGTATCCTACAATACCTATTAAGTTAGGAGCTTGCGTTTTTATGTACGTATAGCTTGTGAACAGTGGCGCTCACAGGAAAAGGTTTTAGGCGAATTTAATTAAAAAAAGAAAATTAATTTCAAAGTAGTAATGCAGTTTAAAGATTTTGGAAGGGGTTTGAACACCAAAACCTGACAGTGTTATTTCGAGATCGGGATGAATTTTTGGATTTGAAAAATATGTGTTTGAATTTGGGGTGCTATTTTGATAAATATTTTGTCGTTGGAATGGAGTTGGGTATTGTAAATTGTCATTTGATTTCGGTGTGGAGGATATGTGCATTGAGGAGGGCTATATTTATTAAAATGGATGATATTCCTACAATAGTTGTTGAATTTTGGCTGACAATTGCGTTGAAATCTGTTCGATTCTGATTTGACTTAAAAAATGTTTTGCTTCTTTATGCATAAGGAGCAAGGAATTCTGGTTTTGATGCTCATATTGTTCTTTTAACTCAATAAGACAGCTTTTTAGACACATCTGAGCGTGCAGATCTTTGTTTACTTTTACGATTTGTTCATCTTGCTTGTTAATTTGTATTTTCTTGAGGAGTGATGATTGCAATTCCATTATCTCACTACAGAATTTTTCAAAATTATCGAATTTTAGGCGGACGCTATGTAAATCTGTAATGAGAGCATTTTTCGATTTTTTATCCGAATAATATAGGGTGAGGCTTTGTTCCTCATTGTTAATCAATGCATGCAAAAGGCGAGGATTTCTATCATATACAGGAAAATATCCCTAGAAAAACATAGTTGTTCTTCATTGGGGTTCGCCATTATGGTAAATTCTCGTGGTAGAGAAATATTATTAAATTCGTTAAATAGTTTTTCTACTGAGCTTGGATATGGTCTAATTAGCATGTGCCGTGCATGTGTTAATTTGGGTCGCAGATGGAACAATTGAAACTGCTCGTCATGTAAGGGTTTTTGATTTTAAGTATGAATTTGTATATGCGTACCTATTGTGCTTTTATAGCGCATATATAGGAATAAATAATATTATTTATTTGTTACATTTTCTGGTTATCTTAGTGGATTTTCTATGATTTCCCCTCTTCTTGTATGATTAATTAAAACTCTTTCTTTATTTTCTGTTATATTTTTTTAACGACTATATGATTAATTAAAATCCTTTTTTTTATCTTTTTTCCAATACTTCATACACATACATATGTATAACTTGCTTCTCTATTTGATTTTTGTTGTAGCGTTTTTAACCCGGAGGGTCCGGCTTTAGCCCCAAAAGGAATCGCAGGTTTGAGTTAAGTTATAGGTGACTTTATTGAAATATATGAATAAAGGTAGGTCTTATATATTAAAGGATGTACAAGCCTAATCTTTTATTTTAATTTATATTGGCTGTGCATACAAATGTGCAAGCGTTCTTCGTGTTTGAGTTATTTCACAAGCCGAATAAGATGCTCTTATTTAATTTGTGTTTGGCGTGAATACAGATGTACAAGCGGCTGGATATATAGCATAGTCTACCTTTGTTTGCATACAGATGTGCAGGCGGTAATTTATTTTTAGTTATATTGTTATATCAGTTACTGACTTACTGCAAGGCTAGTATGTTCATGCATGTTGTTTAGGTCCTCCCGTAGTAAATAGTAGAAACTATTGATTAGTAAGTTTTACAACAAATATTTAATTTGTGTTTGATAGGCAATTTATATCATATAGAAGAAGTTATTTTGATTGTTTAGCATTGCAATAAATATTTTTATATTTGTTAAGCATTTTATATCATATAAATTAATTTTCACAATTATTTATGGGTCCGCATTTCCGAAGTAGTTTCTGGCCTTTGGTGGCTGTTGTGTTGGTGTTGTTGTACCTGTTGAGGTTGCGGCCATAGCTCGCGCTCTTTGGGGTCGGCTGTCATACGTTGTGTACATTCAAGGACTGTACGTTTTTATAATGGAATATGCATTTTTCCTATTATCACTTTGGTTTGAGTGTCTGTGCTCATTAGAAAGAGCAGCTTGGGAACGCATTGAAGAAAGCGATTTTGCTGTTTAATTTGTGTTGTTGTTATTTGTGCATTTGTCTCTTTTTATATTGTTTCTCTTAAATGTTTCTTTCAATTTATTTTTGTTTTTAATTAGTTTGTGCTGAAGTGCAGCACTTTAGCTGATAATCTCGAACTACGTTTATTTAGCGATTTATATAATTTTTGTCCTTTTTTTGGTTAAATCAAATGTTAATTTGTAAAAACAAATAGCAATTAAAATCAAAGAAACTATTTTTCTTTTCTTGCTGTCTCGTTTACTTCGCAGTTTCAAACAAAGGCCCGGGAAAATACTGAGAAATGTATATGATAAAACGAATTTCATCGCATCCAACTTTAAAAGGGATTCACTAGTCCTTCTGGCATAAATTGGGTACCGATTCCTCACTGTGTACTCGATAGTTCCTTTGTTTTTATTCATGCAGGACGAATCTGAAACACAACTATGTGTATCCACATTAAAACATTAGGTATCCATGCTTGGTTGTCCAAAAACGAACGCGATTTAAAACACCTTCGCCAGAGCTATTACCAGGAATACTGCTTGGTGAGAATTTGTTACAAAGTCGGCCTTAAAGCATCAGTAGTTGAGACGCTGTAGGATTCAACAACACATGTACCAAACGAGTTTGTGGTGAATACCGATACACCATCTAACCCTCAGGTTTTGGTATGCAAATCAATTGTGCACATCACAACAGCATTAAAATGCTTCAATTCAAAAACTTGCATGATTGCAGCCGGAAGATGGTAAGCGAGAATTTCATCGCGTCTTCATCACTCCAATCAACATAGCAAAAACATAGCTGCATCGGTAGGCCAGCATAAATAAGCTTTTCTAACCAAAATCACAGTTAGTGACAACTTATGAAAAGCAACATCGCCTTCATTTTTCCAAATCGTGACTGAGCTACTGTTTGGGGAGATATTTATCGGATTGAATGGCAACACTGTGCCATCTATGTATCAAACTTCTTGCACGATGTATGATTGACAGCACGGTTGTATTTAATTGATTTCATTTTGTAACATTAAGACTTGTTAACAAATGCTAAAAACTATTACCATAACGGAGTTGCTCTTATTGCGATTCAATAATAAACCAAACAAAGAATCAGTCACAATATATGACTTGCGCTATACCCGCTTAAGCGATTTTGGCTAACTGGCGCCAGCTTGATACATAAAGTGAAGCCAAGTCCTTCTCCACCTGGTTTTTCCACCGTAGAAAAGGCCTTCCTCTTCCTCTGAACCACAAACGGGTACCGCGTAGAATACTTTCAGGGATAGAGCATTTTCTTCTATACGTAGAACTTGACCTAGTCGCTGTATCTTAATTCGCTGTAATATGTCACTGGCTTCATAAATTGGGCAGAACACACCTTAAATCTAATCGGCGGGCATGCAATCGTCCGACCATATTCTGCATATAAGCTGGTGAATGTACTCTACAGGTATTACCTGGCATTGAACTGTCCAAGCACGGTTTTGATATCGTGATGGGGACACCGCACTCACGAAGTGCATTCTAAACGGTCATTGATCTAATCGTCCTTTTCATTCGTCGGGGCGTGGGCACACACTCACACTTGCACTCCTTTACATGACAGCTGTAGTATACGTCGGAAGTTCCAATGGATTTCATACCTTGCCCCGTCCATTTCATTTCCTGTATGTCAGTGATGTCATCCTTTACCTTCGGTATGACATCAACCAGCCGAGCAGCGGTACCTTCCCCTCTAAAAGTTCGGACATTCCAGGTGCATGCTCTCAAATGATAGTCTTTAATATGTTGCCTGTGGTCGTTATAAAAAAAAGGGATCTCATCCGAGCCATACTAGAATCTTTCATTGGTTATAATTTTTCCCGCGACGGGTCCCAAGCCCAGCGCACAAGCAGATACCGAGCCGCTCGCATCCCCACTTAGTGGTGAATAGAGGCTGCAGAACTTGGAGGGTTCCCAAACTGAAAACGTCGGAGTGACCCACCAGGTTCGTCCTAAAGTCCGTCAAAGGTCTGTATTCAGGAAACCACGCTTCACTAAGAAATAATAACCAAAATTTTATACAAATTTTATACAACTCTCATCCGATTTCACCACAACAGAAACCGATTAGATGTAATCAGACTCCAATATCAATCAGAAAAAGTAAAATTTGTTCTGCTATGGTGAAATCGGACAAGACATTCTGTTAGATGAACGGCGGAAGCGATGCAACGTACCCTACCGTCCTAAAATAGCATTTTCATATTAAAATCTCTAAAAAAATTTTATGCACTTGCGTGGCGTACCAAGAAAGTCGAAGAAAGTCTATTTCCCCTTGGGAAGAGGGTCACCTATTTGCGGTGCATGGGTTTAGTCAAATCACTAATCAGACCTTATCAACTGGTGGAGTGCGATTGTGTGTTCTAGTACAAACAAAGGCATTCCATCCCCTTGGTTCGGGCTGCTTTTTGAATGATGACCAAATACTGCCAGCCAGGAGCACCCTGAATGGCATTTAGCGCTTCTCGGGAAGTAGGAGATCGCGAGCAAGCTGACGCAACCACCTTTGCTCACGCTGCTGGACACAGGTAACAGTGGCAGAACCGACAACTGTTATACCTGGTGAAAATCAGAAGAGTGCCGGTAAGAAGACGCTCAGTATTAGTGATCCCAAGAGGGCTGGAAAGCTGACTGCAAGGCAACTGAAGAGGGGGAGGCAAAAGGAGAAAGTAACCGTGGCAATAGCGAAAGCAAACATACTCCCCTCGATTTCTAGCTCTACACGCAAAACGGCTACGGAGGAACGCCATAACTCAACTGTTCTAGTGCATTTTTCTGATGTCGACGAGGAGTCTGTGGCAAGGGTCGCAAGGCAAAAAAGACGAAGGTCTTTGAATCTGATTTGCACGTGCCTGTATGTTCAAGCGAAAAACCTGTATGCCAGCTTCCTCCGCCATAGGAGAACGCTGAAGGACCCCGAACGTCGGATGAAACTCGACCATCTGGTTCATTCGCGAGAATGGCTGCCAAAGCTATGACAGTTGAGACACATACCGACACTGAGAAAGGATCGCTGTTCAAAGTTTACAGAGACTTTCTCGATAGTTATCTATGGAAGGCTATTGGAGAGTCGAAAGACAAACCGCACTTCAAAGAAATGTGCGTGGAGAACGGTATCATAAAGACACAGTGCTCTGACGAGCATTCCCGAGAATGGCTGATCAAAATGATAGCGAATATGCCATCCTGCGAAAAATGCAGCTTCTCTCTAAAAGATGAAAGCATTCGCAGATTGGTAAGAGCGTCTGCGGTTTTGTTTCTTGTAGATAGGACTGAGATTATTTTCAAGGTAATTTATGGACCTACATTTGTTACGACCAAAATACAAGAAGTGATCGATCTAACCTTCGCTAATAGAGGTATGGAGGATCATATCAAAGGATGGAGGAAAGTCTTTCTGATCATCGATTCATCGAGTGTCGGCTGGACACTGATACAAATCAGGTACCCAAAGGTCAAAATCCTCTAAAGACGGATTGGCGAGAGTTAGGGATGCTCCTTGAAATGAGAATACCAGACTTCCTAAAACTCAAAAGTTTAAAATCAATTGAAGAGGCGACCCACAGGGTAATGAATACTTTAGTTGACTGAGTTGAGGTGGAACGCTGAACTTACCAAAAACGGCCAAGAAAACTTCTTAATAGAGCGCTAAAAACTCGAAAAGAAGAAGGCTGGCCCAAGCATCATACCGTGCAGAGGGAGTATAAGAGGCAAATTCGAAGTTAGAAATTAATCTCTTATAGGGACTTCTGTAGTGGTATTGAGAATATGAAAGAGTCAACAAGGCTGTGCAAGGTACTTAAACAAGATCAAACGGTCCAGCTGGACCCTCTCAAAAAGTCTGATGGATCGCATACCACGTCACTGTTAGAGCCCTACAACATGCCATACAAAAATTGTCACCAACATTTGTTTTTGTGTTGAATATTTTTATTGATAAACAGGCGAAAATATTCGTCACGTATTTTTTTATATCAGTATATTGCGCTAAGTTTTCGAGAAAATTTTTTTCCCAAATTTCACGGTCGCAAAGAAGTACCACTTTTCGACGTGTCGTGATGAGCTGTTTGTAGTAGGCTCTTTCAGAGAAACATCAGCTGCTGGCGGCTCGTTTTGTATTTCATAGATGGTTTGAGTCGATTAACGGATACTGGCGACTGTTGGTCTTGAATGTTCACAACAAAATGTTTAGTATGCCGTGAAATAACGCGATATTGACCCTGATATGGTGATGTAAAGGATGGTCCAATTCGTCTAATTGGTTGGTCGTACACTAGATCTGCACGCGTTGTAGATATGAATTTTTTCCAAGAGGCGCGTAGACCCATAAGAACTAATGGTAGTACATCGAACCAGCGTTTATTATGGCACATTACTGCTGACTTTATTTGCCTATTCAACAAGTCCGTTGGCTGTGGGTGGTGTGGTGTGGTCTTTAAGTGCGTGATGACAAAAAATTGTGGGAGTTGGCGAAACAAAGCAGACTCGAAATATTCATCGTGACACGAAGTTACTCTAAGTGGAACGCCATACCTGGATATCCAGTGATAAACAATTGCACGTGCAATCGTTTTAGTATTACCATTTTCCAATGGTATCGTCGCTCGAAAACGTGTGAAGCGACCGATTATGGTTACGCACAGTCGAAACCTTTTCGAAAGCGGCTATGTAATCAAATCCACATGGCTATGATCAAAGCACTGAGAAGGTAAGTGGAATAGCGCAGGAGTCGTAACGCCATGGCGATCGCTTTCGTTTCGCTGGCATTCAATGTACTTTCTCGCCCACTCGCGACAACTTCTATTGATTCCTGGTCAAACGTAACGATTTGTCAAAAGATTCTGTGTACACCTGGGTGTGAAGATAATGCGGCGACGAAAGGCCCCACTGTCCATGATGATATATCGGAGTATAGGTGTGAACATTGGAAAACTCAAGTTTTTTAGCTGAAGCGTTGTATTAACTGAATCGATAAGTTTTTGTAGCTCTTCGTCTTTATCTTGAGCATTATCTAACTATTGTGCTAGCACTTCGGCTGAGACTCCGTCGAGGCGCGAAAGCGTATTTGCCACTATATTGCTTTGTTCGCTTATATGCTTGATTTCGGATTTGAATTGGCTGATTAGACCTATGCGGCGAAATTGTCATGGAGAAGCACGCTCTACTCTTTGGTTAAACACATGCTGCAGAGGCTTATGGTAAGTGTATATTACTATGCCGTATTTCACCGCTTCATATATTGCATGAAATTCATATTGATTCAGGCACCGTTCGACTAAAGATATCGAGTAGCCGTCAAGAGTTATTCGCACATTGCTGGTGGTTTATTGGGGCTGTAGCGGTTCAGCTACGTCGACGATGACGAAACGCCATGTGAAGTCGCGCCGCAAACTAAAACAAAGCGTAAGCGAATGATACCCGTACGTTTCGATCGTTGAGTCTGTGGATGTGTAGCCTTGGTAACCGATGGGACTTCCATTTGCTTTATTTCAGGAATGGGGAAAACTGATAGATGTGCGAATGTGTCAACAAGAAAATGCATTCCAGAAGAGAGATCTGTTAAGAAAAGGCGGTGCGGTGTTGTTAAAGAAGATTCAGTTACCGCCTCTAGTGACTCTCTTTCATGAATCCCTCAAATTTGCATCCGGGTAAACAATACCGGCCTTCAGCGCCAAATTTTTGATGGTAGCGGCAGAAGCCGGCGTTTGACAAATGCACGCGACTATGTGATGAACGGCGCGTGCTATTCGGATGTGTGGCTTATCTGTTAAGACCGCGTGAATTTCTTACTGAAAATGCTTGGAGTTGTTTGCGGATTTCAAAGATTTCGGCGTGCAAGGATTGCTCTTTCGGCACAGCGGGGGTGGAGTCCGAAGGCTTGGAACCACCGCGTGCATTTTATCTGCAAGGTGACTTAGGTCTTCTAACGATACGTCCGGCTCTGCTAAGTGAGCGCGTGTCTGAGGGGAAAGTTGACTCCGCCATCTCGCTTTGATTACGTTGTCTGGTACATAAAGGTAAAGGCTGCGCAAGTGGCAAAAAAGTTGTTCACCATATAAAAGTTGCAATAGTTTGGCATCTTAGAGAAACTACATGGTGGAACATATCGTTTCGGTGTAAACGGATCGAATCCTAAATTGCGATTCTAATTGCGAGAACCTTAATGCAGGATGTTCAGCAGAAAGGGATGCGCAAATGGTCTGCTTGTCAGCGGATCATTTTCAATCATTATTGCCTTACTGCTTGTGATTTGATGAAATATGCGAAAGTTTGTAAAAATAGAACCGCTCGCGGTGGCCCGAATCTTCACGTAATCGTTGTGCCCCTTCTTAAAAACTTACACTCATCCATGGTTACCAATGTAGTGTTTTACGTATGATTGCGAATGCGCAATGACCAATTAAAACAAAACAAATTTAATATTAATTATTTAAATTTTATTCACCAAATCATTGTTACTGTTAATATTTTATTCAGCAAATACTCGTTAATATCGTTATACCAATTCTCCTGTATTATATCCTGCTTTAGCAAAATATGCTAATTCCAGGCTACTTACCAAGATACAAAGATCTAGTATAATCTGCATAAGCGGGAAGCTTACCGCAAACGATATTTTAGAGCTCTTTCCATTGGATTTGGCAGTCTTACATCGGGCGTGTAAGTGTGCCACATTGTGTAAAAGCGGATGCGGTATCTGGGATCACCGTTTCTGGATAACCTTATCAATTTTTTAAATACCGAGGTAAGATGTCTGATAAGATTCCTCAGCGAAACGAAATGGTTCAGCTAGAGGTAATATTCAGATGGTGTCAGTTTCGTTTTAAAACAATGGGCTTTCTATCTTTAGCCTAAGTGTGCCGCAGCAGGCGGAAACTACTAACACTTACCTAACTATTGAAACCGCAATGTAAAGAACATGATGAACGAAAAGGCATTAAGCGCTTATGGTTCACGATCCATGCGTGACATGAAAAATATTACTGTTTTTAAAAACAAAAATTCAGAAGTACGTTCTTCAATCTTCTTTTTCTTAACGAAAAAATTTTTATTGAAACATAAATATTTAAAAACAATGTTATTTATTGAAGAAATATGGTTCTTATATTATAAATATATTATGTTTTCTAAAGCTCAAATGCGCGAACGCTTCTGAAAAAAGTCATGTTGTTAACAGCATTCAGACTTTGATATATGATCCATCTGAAGATACTTACTTTTGGGTGTATTATCCAGGTGCTGAATTCGACCGTCCAGCGCGAATAAATTGTTCCAAAGGATTTATACCGCATGGCTGTGTTTGTTGTAACATTTTGTTATTATATGGGTTCGCAAATGAATGTTTTCTTATCATGGTTTTTATTAAAATTAAAGTGTCTAATTTGGGAATGCTATGAACGACGGAATTCATGTCTTCATCACTGACCTTCACCATGCAACAGTTGTCACTCTCATTGGGAAGAGGATATTTCATATTCTTCGTTACCCAAGTATGTTCCTTAAATTAATATTCATTAAGATAAAGAAGGTTCCAATATTCAATATAAAATTACATACTTTTAACTGAGGCAAAGTAATTCTGGTATAAGGAGTTTTGATCAACATTTTACAAATACATTCCTTTAGTTGTCTACTAACTGGTGGATAACCTTTAAGGACAATCGGATCTGTTTTTATTTTTTCGTAGAGAATTGGAATTGAGTTGGCAATAAAAGGTACGTTTCCTTGAACAAGCGCATATAGTGTTATTCCCAATGACCAAACATCAGCAGCCTTTCCGCAATATACGTACTGAAATAAAAATAGCGAAATAAGAGTGGTGAGCTTAAATGTACGATTTAATTGAATTGCAAGTTAATATAAGGAAATGATATGAAATTTTGTCTGAACCTAAGATTAGGTAGTGCTAACGACGGCAGCGTAAATAATTTCTAACCGCCCTAATATGTATCATGTACACATACGCATACATATGCAACTGCGAATTATTCCGGTTGTTAATTTTTCCATTTACTTCTTTCCAATAAAATTGCGGTTGACGGCAACCGTACATTTTTTCCTAACTTCACTTTGTCTCAGGATCTCTGAAGCGACGCTCGTCAACTACCACTTCACACCACAAGGTAAAACCATTCTTGTATATCTACATACATACATTTCATTAAATTCTAATTGAATTAAACCAAAACCAATCTTTTAATTTCTTTACAAAATTTCCAACTGTGCGTCTGGACTGCCCTCTTGGGAGACACAACACACATTTATACATGGAGCATCTACGCCGAGATTTTGAATATACAGTCCACAAAAAACAAATCTTTACACAAAGCCGCATAGCCGCAGGAAAATTTCATAAAAAGCCGCACAAGACACAAAGCCGCACAATTACCCACCCAAACAAGGCGTACTGCACACATAATCAATTGCACATATAAACCAAATGCACACATAATCAACTGCAAACATAATCAACTGCACACATATATCAACTGCCATCACCACCAAGTCACTGAGATATCAAGGTAGGTGTTATATGTTCCAATTACACTTTATAACACGTTAATCATTTTTTGTGAAACATCGCCTAACAAGGCAAGTGAATATTTACTTGTTAAAGCACATTCATATACACGTCGACACATTTGGGTGGCAAGTGTTTTTTTTTTGCATCAATTGCCATTTCATATTTGGGTGGCAGTGTTCTTTTTTGCATCAAATTTAAAAAAAAAATAACAAACTTGACTGAAATTAAAAAAACAATCGTTAAATAAAGAAAAATACATATATAAATTTACTGGTAATTGTCATTTTGCGGAACTTTTTTTTTAGCAATATCAGAGGTAGACTTTAGTAACTCGCTCTTAGCTTCACTATGGATTCATACATCCGTTTGGCAGAATCGGTTGCAGAGTTCGATGCTGACTTCAACAGCACTCCTGCCTCAGAACATGTCTACTATGGCTACTCAAGCAGAAGAATTATCAACTTAGAAAAGGATTTAGGGGAGCAGTCCGTCCGCGAACACAATATCCACCTTCCACCGTGCGATACCGACGGGTTCAAGGGCGACTACCTTTCATGGCCAACATTCCGTGATATGTTTACGGCCATCTACATCCTAAATAAGCGCCTCACCCCGGTCGAAAAACTATTTCATCTCAACCATAAGACACAAGGGGAGGCTAAAGAAATCGTACGCAAGTGCCCACTGACTAATGAGGGCTTCAATACTGCGTGGAAAAACTTGTGTGAGCGCTATGAAAATAAGCGTATTTTAGTTAACACACAACTAAAACTATTGTTTAACTTAAAGGCAATAGAGTTTGAGTGTGGTAGCTCAATAAAAAGTTTGCAGCGGGAAATAAACAATTGCTTATCAGCCCTGAAGAGTCATCAAATTGACATCTCAAACTGGGACGCAATTGTCGAATTTCTGTGCTCGACGAAGCTGCCTGACAGCACACTGGCTCTATGGGAACAAACCATAGACCATAAAAACGACATACCAAAATTCGAAGATATGGACAAGTTCCTGTCCAATCGGTTTCAGACCCTTGAGACATTGTCAGGGTTGAAGGATGGTAAAGCTGTGAGTGTGCCAAAGCCGCCACAAATCACGCGACATCCTTTCGAAACCCCGACAAAAAGAGTTGGCACCTTCCAAGTAAACGTGACCACTTTTAATTGTAAAATGTGCCATACAAACGAGCACAAATTGCGCGCAGATTGAAATTTTTAAAGGAAAAAAATTGTTGCCTGAATAGTCTTAGTTCCGGACCTACTGTGTCAAGATGCACAAGTGCTTACAATTGCAATACGGGTCACTCGCGACATCACACGCTCCTGCATCCAAAGGCAATGACGCGTTGGTCGTCTTCGAGGCCTGCCGATGATTCTCACAACGTGATTCCGATAAAGCAACTGAAAATGCAAACAGAAATTTTAAGTCCTGCTTTGCGAATACAAATACAGGTGTGCTATTAGGAACACCTCGCGTAAATATATGTCTCAATGGCACAGATTTTGCTGCACGAGCACTGATTGATCCTGGTTCTGAGTGTTTCTTTATAACAGAGAGGCTCAAACGCAGAATCAATCTATATGCAAAAAAGATGCATGCCCAAGTTTCGGGCATCACAATTTCGGTAAATCCCCAGGTTAAGGAAGCATGTCACATACAATTGCGGTCCCCCGTCGACCCGTTGTTTAGCTTGACTGCAACTGTCCTGGTTTTACCACAACTAACCGGAAATCTGCCGACAACAAATATAAGCGCGACGACGAGGCAATAATTTCCGGACCTGGTATTAGCGGATAAAAGGTTTTTCATAAATGAACAAATAGGACTCATTCTCGGTGGAGACATTTATCCACAAATCATATTAAGTGGAAAAAAGACAAACGTATTGAGGACACTTTTGCCCAAGAAACCGTATTCGGTTGGATTATAACCGGTAGTACTACAAATACACAAAGAAATATAGTTTCGTACTTCAACGAAGTTGGGCTGGATATGCAACTTACGGCGTTCTGGGAGTTAGAAGGTTTACCTAAAACCAAAAGCCTCAATGTAGATAATAAATATTGCCAAGAGCTTTATATCAGGACTAATGAGGAAAAATACATAGTCTCGTTACCATTCCGACAGCAATATCCAGTAACCATATAACTAGGCCCTTTTCTTAAAAAAGACTGCTCTCAATTCTTCCGGAATGGGACACGGATAACCAAGGATCCCGACAAAAAGAGTATAATAGGGTATTAGCAGAGTATGAGACACTAGGACACATGACGAGGATAAATAGTAACATTTCAGCAGACTCATGTGATAATTATTTCTTGCCTATCACGCCGTTACAAAGACGGAGAGTACCTCAACTAAAGTTCGCGTGGTTTTCAATGCCTCCAGTGCAACCGCTAATGGGACAAGCTTAAATGACGTCGTCCTACCAGGTCCAGTACTATGTTTTCAACAGTGACATCGAGAAAATGTACAGACAAATTTGGATAAACGATAACCAGTCGAAATGTCAGCGCATCGTCTTTCGGGAAAACCCGAACGAATCAACGGGCCTATATGAATTAAAGACGGTTACGTTTGGAATAAACTGTGCTCCTTACCTGGCGATAAGGACACTGTTGCAGTTGGCCGATGACGTAGAAAGCTCGCATCCAATAGCAGCTGATATTCTGCGAAAATGCATGTACGTAGATAACGTACTTGCAGGAGGACACAGTATCGAATCAACCATAAAGGCAAGACGAAATTTCTGCGGTACTGCGGTCAGCAGGTTTTTCCCTTACGAAAATGGACGGCCAACTGCGAGGATGTAATAGCAGACATGCCAAAAAAGGATCTATTAAGCGAAGATTTTTTGGGATTCGAAAACACCAGCACAGTTAAGGCTCTTGGAATAAGATGGAACGCCCTTTCGGATTTTTTTTTACTTCTTAACAAGACCAATGGAACATAGTGACACAATCACTAAAAAGTCGATATTGTCCCCCATCGCCAAGCTGTTCGATCCGCTAGGATGGCTTGCGCCCATTGTAATAGTACCCAAGATATTGATGCAAAACATTTGGCTGCAAGGCACAGAGTGTGATGAACCTGTGTCCTCAACTACTTTAGCAAAATGGCAAAATTTTACCAAACACTACCGCGAGATAGAGAGGATCAAGATACCGCGTTGGGTTTATTTTTCTCTCGCCCATGACGTCGAAGTAAATGGCTTCTGCGATGTTTCAGAAAAAGCGTATGCGGCTACGTTATACTTACGGGTTAAGCAGGGTAGTGAAGTTTTATTGAATCTGCTGGTAGCAAAAACTAAATTTGCTCCAGTTAAAACTATTTCTCTACCCCGATTAGAACTCTGCGACGCGGTATTGCTCGCCGAAAGCATTGAGCCGGTACTTGGGAACCTACCACTAGGACAGATACAAGTACACTTATGGACAGATTCCACAATTGTGCTTGCATGGATACGCAAACCTCCATGTTCGTAGTCAACGTTCGTAGCACATCGTATAAGAAAAATTGTCGACAAAGTCGGAAATACGGACTGGCTTGATGTGGAGTCGGCATCAAATCCAGCAGATATGGCAAGCGGAGATGTTCTCCCCTGCGAATTAGTCGATAACACTTTGTGGTGGCATGGCCCTTCTTGGTTGCAAGAAGACAAGGAAAATTGGCCAAGACAAGAGACAAGCTATAACACCAACATCAAAGAAAAAAAGGCGCATTTATGTGCAACCATAACAATAAAAAATTTTGATGAAATTCTCTATAGGTTTTCAGATTTACCAAGAGCTTTGAGAGTCTTATCATATATTATGAGATTCTACCAAAGCACTCATCCCAACAAAAAAGCTTCCTTTCGAGCAGAGTCTTGTTTAGTTTCATCCGATTAAATTAAGGCAATGACACAACGCTTAATAATCATTTACCAGAAGCAATACTCTAGTGATGAATATTCTAACCTAAAGTCAAAGAAACCCATCGAGTGTGTTTCGCCACTATTGCTATACACTTGGAAGCCACCAATGACCTTAGCACTGCATTTTTTGGGCAGCTTTTGCTAGGTTCATAGCACGGAGAGGATGCAGAAAAAGTGTTTACTCCGACAATGGCACCAACTTTGTCGGAGCTTCGCGATCTCTATGATCAGAATTTAAAGCTTTTATAACCGAAACGCGAAATAGTACAATGAATAAATATAGCCACCAGATAATCACATGGCATTTCTTACCCACTGCAGCGCTTCATATGGGCGGATTGTGTGAAGCAGGGGTAATAAGTTTTAAAACTTTAGTTACACATTCGAAGAGTTCACAACTCTTTTATGCCGAATCGAGTCTTGCCTTAACTCCCGTCCGTTAAGCCCCTCTCCGAATGAACCTTCCGACTTGGAGCCTCTTACCCCCGGTCACTTCCTAGTAGGTGGACACTTATTAGCTCCACCTGAACTAGAAGCCAACGAAAGCCCTGCCTCGATCATAAACCGATGGCAGAAACTTAAAGCCCTCCATCAAACATTTTTCAGGAGATGGAAGGCTGAATATCTGCTGGAAATGCAAAAACGCATCAAATGGAAACATCCACAAAGCAACGTAGAAAAAGGAGATCTTGTGGTTATAAAAGAAGACAATCTACAGCCTAATATGTAGAGACTGGGAAGAGTCATCAACCTACACCCAGGCTCTGATAACCGGGTACACGTCGTCGACATCTATACTACGAAGGGGCAAACCAGCAGACCAACAACGAAATTGGTATTGCTGCCCTCCATCGAAAATACCGCTCTTCCCCTACACAAGGATAAGTACTTCAAAAAAAAAATCATTAACAGTACGTGTAGTACAAGAAAATAAAGAAATCTGCGAATTCATTTTTCATACATGCAACAAGTAGTGGTTATTTGATAACCGATACCCGTACAGAACTAACCGACAGACTAACCAATAGTTTGAGTTGATTTTAAAAAGCGGTCATTTGATACCCGTACAAAACTAACCGACAAACTAACCAATAGTTTCAGTTAATTTTAAAAAGTGGTCATTTGATACCCGAATCTAGGTCAAAACTAACCGACAAGTAACCAATAGCTCGAGATAATTTTCCGGAATTTATAACCGATAGTCAAAGATCAGCCCGGTTCCACCCTAACATTAGTTGTGTCTTCATATTCTCTAGTAAAAACCCTATCCACTAACTAAATTTCAGAGCGTAAGAAAAATTTAATTTCAATGAAAGAAACATGCAAGAAACTAAGAGAACGTAAAACCAATAAGTTGCAAGTTTTTTTTATATTTTAAATATTTCCGTATATTTAAACATTTTGTATATTTCAATATTATATAAATTTTTCCAATTTCGCGCTGCATCATGGAAATAATAAAAAAAAATTTAATAACTGCTTTCTACTTTTGATCAACTTAATACTTTCAATCAGCTTTTTTATCTAGCGTGCAAATTCTTGCTGGTAGAAATCTATCGGGTAATAAACAAAAAAAAATTTATTGGGAAAATCTAAGTACTAATATTTACACTACATACATAGAACTTTTAAATATATATAAGTACTTATGTAAATATTTTATGTAGTACTTAAGTACCTATATATATTTAAAAGTAAAGAAAAAAAATAAAACGATTACTTGTTTATAAACAACTCCCAATAGCTCACTGGTGTCCTCGCTCCTCATGTCGTGGCAGTCCTCCCAAAGATCCAAAAATTTTCCGGAGATTATCCACCTATTAAGAAAGAAAACAAATTATTTGCAGTGTACAAAAGTGTTAATTAGGCAAGACAAAAAATCAATCCACATTGTTACTTTCGCAACTTTTTTTGCTTCCGGTCATTATCCGCTATCTTTGGATGGCATACCCCTTCTCCCTCCGACTGTGCCCTCGCAATCGAATGCAAATATTATTTTATTATTATTATTATATCGGGTGTTTTTTTTACAGGTTTGTTTTTCGAATAGAGATAAAACTGGCATTTTGTGGTCAAATCTGGCAACTCTAATGTCATTTATGTTCAGTTTGGTTTGCCATTTCATCATGAACAGGTTGACAAAAGAACAACGCCTGCAAATCGTGCAAATTTATTTCGAAAATAATGGTTCAGTTCGCGAAGTTTACCGCGAGCTCCGTCAATTTTATGGTCGACATAATCGTCCATCAGAGCAATTAATTCGGTTAACCATGGATCGTTTTCGCACTACGTTTACTCTATGTGATAATACGCATCCGCAGAGACGTCGAACAGTGCGCACCGAAGAAACAATTGCCGCTGTAGAGCAAAGTGTTGAAGAGGACCCGAATGAATCGATTCGCCACCGTGCACAGCAATTGGAGCTTTGTCCATCAACTTTATGGAAGATTTTGCGCAAAGATCTTGGCTTGCGACCTTACAAGATCCAGCTTGTGCAAGAATTAAAGCCGCGAGACCATGCAATGCGTCGTGATTTTGGTGTATGGGCCGAAAATGAGATTGATCTCGATGCTGATTTTCATCGCAAAATTTTGTTCAGTGATGAGGCTCATTTTTGGTTGAATGGCTACGTCAACAAGCAAAATTGCCGCATTTGGAGTGAAGAGAATCCACATGAGACCCTTGAAACGCCATTACATCCACAAAAACTGACTGTTTGGTGTGCTCTATGGGCTGGTGGAGTATGGCCCAATATACTTCTTCCGCAATAATGCTGGAGAGGCAGTTACCGTTAATGGATACCGGTATAGAGCCATGATAACCGACTATTTTGTTCCCGAATTGGATGGCATGAATGTGGATGAGTTGTGGTTCCAACAAGACGGCGCTACATGCCACACAGCGCACGTCACAATCGATTTATTGAAGGAAACATTCGATGAGCGCATATTTTCGCGGAATGGACCTGTAAATTGGCCACCAAGATCGTGTGATTTGACACCATTGGATTATTTTCTTTGGGGATATGTGAAGTCGCTCGTCTACGCCAACAAACCAGAAACGTTAGGGGAATTGGAAGCCAACATTCGTGGCGTTATTGCCGACATACGGCCCCATATGCTCGAAAAAGTGGTTGAAAATTGGACCTGTAGAATTGGCTTTATTCGAGCCAGCCGCGGCGGCCACATGCCCGAAATCATATTTAAACATTAATGGCATAAAATTATCCTTCCAATAAAGCCAAATTGATGGACCTTAAAACGATTTTCTTGTGTTTTATTTCAATTCGAAGTTCTATACCCCTAAAAAAAACACCCGATATATGTATCAATACCACTTACCTGCTCATCGTCGCCGTACACCTGCATGCGTCCACCATTGCAATGATGGCGATGTATGCATATGGTACGACATGCACTGTTAGCCAGCTGCAAATGGGAACATTTACTCCAACCTCCAAATTGCGTGCTCCAAACACGTATTTTGACATTACAAGCTTGCGCGCACCAAACACTTGGTTTTCCACAATTTTTTTAAATTAATCTAAAAATTTTTTAGCACTATTTAATTTAATTTGGGAATGTGCAAGGTTTTCACAGCTGCCTGCTGCTGAACTTCACGTATAAATAATTTTTTTTTAACACATTGTTGCCCTGTGGTCAGCAAGTTGTGCACAGTGGTATGCAAACTGTTTGTGGGTGGTAGGCCAGATTGTTGGATGTCAAACTGACCTATCTCACCACCATCAAATAAATAAAGTACAAAAAACAAACAAAAAACAGAATGTTGAGCCATTTCATGGTGGGGGACACTTTCCGCGATTACAAAAACACAAGCATATGTAGTTCATATTAGTTTTTATTTGTTTCGATTTTTTTTAAAACATCCTATGCAGTCAGGTATTAGGTCACTACGCTGACCAGTCCATCAGGTGTTTTTACGATATATGCAACGTTCTCAACTCCCTCTTGGGAGACACGATACACATTTGTACAGGTAGTTTTGCGCCATACAAATGGGCCCCGAGTTAAAGGGTTATTCTCAACACGTAGCTCTTTGAATTTAGGCGTAGAAAAAAATTTAATTCGCAAGGTAGTAATTGAGTATCACATCACATGTATGTATGTATAAAAATCACTAACTGCTACCAGTTGTCGAGTACGATACTCAAGCTTACTGTTTCGGCAAAATACTTTATTTCCGTTATTGTACCTGATTTAATATTTGATACTGCCATAGAAATTTTCAATCTTTAATGATAAAACAAGGTGACGACAAAAGTACTTCCGTTACTTCGTACTTGGTTCGTTTGACAGAATGACGTAGCAAGATGTTCTGAGTGTTTGTTTACGAATACAGTCTGGGAAATATAGATTGTGCTGCGTTTTGTTTAGGCTAGATTTGTTTTAATTTTGAAATATTTGTATAAAACTATCTTAAAAATAAAGAAAATTAAGTGCTGCGTTTTGAATTGTGCAAGCAACAGCAAAAACAAAGATAGAGAGTGCAGTTTTTTCAAATTTCCCGCTGTTGACGCTGTGGCCAAAATTTGGGTGGAATTTTTTGTAATTGCTTTGTTATTGTCAAATTATCACCCTCCTTTCTTCATTATTCTTGGCAGAGGATTTCTGTGACGTGTACGCGGTCGGCGTTGTCGTAATCTTATTTTCTATCATTCTTGATGTAGCTGAATAAAAAAAATCAAATCGGCTGCTATAGTAACCTTATATGAATTCGCCTTGGTAGGTAGAATGTTATACAATTTTGTACATTTATTTTAAAATCATAGGTTACTGAAATAATAATGATAATTTCTAGTACAGTGAGTTCTTTTCTGGCACAATATATTGTCAAAAATATATGGCAAGTTCAAGTATAATAAAATAAATCTTAAATAAATGCGTATATTTATTATATTTATAATATTTTTCAATACTTTTCTGTGCGAGATTGCATTTAAAAGCCTGTTGAAGTCATATACTTCATGCGTGGTTACGAATGATCTAGATAATGTTGGTCGCAGCTATGCCAAAATTATATACATATGTATAACAACATTGGGCAACTTTTAAATTCATGGCACTGATATTCAAATATTCTTCCACCAAATGTACAGTAAAATGAAGAGCCTCAAGAATAGCGAAATAACAACTTCAAAATTTATCGTGACCTGTTTATTGGGATCTTTACACATATTTGTTTACTTGTTTCTTCGGATCACTTATTACAAGTTTAACACCTACACCCAGTGCAACAAAAAACCACAATCTGATTGTTTTTCCAAATCGAAGTTTTAAGCTTCATAGCTCCAAAATGCTTAACATATTTTTTTTTGAAAATTTTGATGGACATTTGCTGGCTAATTTAATTTTAATAAATGGGCACAGCAATTTGTGTAAATACAGCATCTATTTTTTGTTCCTTTGCTGCTTTTGACCATTTGGAAAAAAAGTAGAAAAATTTGACGAATTGGAAAAAGAAAAATCTTTTTAAAGATTTACTTATTCCTTTATTTTATTTTATTGCAGCATTACCTTATTATTTAGATTTTTGCAAGATGTAAAGCTAGAATTACACATCACCATTTCAGGCGTTGCGGCATACGCCGCTTATGCCTCAGAAGTTAAAATAGCCATTGTATGAAAACACCTTCATAACCAACGTCCTAAAAACCCAGAACGCCTAAAAGTAGCCAAAGTTTTAAGTTTTCCTAGGCGTTCCATACCTCTCTGACAAACAGCTGTTTTAAACATAACTCGAACTTAGTTCTTCTAAGCGTGAATACGGCAACGAAGCAATCGATACCTCTTCCAACGTTTTATGCAAATGTTGCATGCAATTTAGACAATAAAATGAACAGAAACTTTTGATAGTATGTTGATGTGTCCTTGAAGTAGGTCTACAATAAAATAATTAAAAATGCTTCAAATAAGAAGGTGTTTTTTCATCTGATTCAAATATTTTTAATCGATAAATTACTTGGCGGAAAATTCTTCTCTATATTTTGTGTACACTGTTAGGTCTGTTCGATGAAAGCACTGAGCAGTGCCGAACAACATAACGATAAAGATAACGAACGGTGCAATTTATCTACATATATATTTCAAAAACGAATAAAATCTTCCATTCGTTGAAGAAAATTTCATATTTTTTTTAATTTTCCTCCTTTTGTTTAATTCGTCTTGTACTCCCGTCCATCCAACTAGTGCATTTATTGAACAGACCTTTTCCTAAATTTAAACATTGCGGAGAAATTTCATGCCCGAAAATTGTCGAGTGGAGTTGTCAAATTATAACGCCTGAAAAGACTGTAAAATCTGAACAACTTCGAAACCCAGAACGCCTTAAAAGTCTGGTTTGGAGTTCTAGCTGAAGTCAGATATACGTACATTTGTATATAAGTGAATTATTGGAATAAAACATGAATGTATCTGTTAACACAATTCAAGAGATTAATAATTTTATTTTGAACTATACAATCTCAACGAAAATCTATATTTTTTAATCAAACAACGAGAATAAAAACGAAATGGGATAAACTCAAATTCTAGGGAATTTTAGGTGAAAAAATATATGGGCATGAGGACAAATAGGGATTTTCTGTTGGATGCATAGGGACTCTTGAAAAATTATATAACAACATTGTTTCCAATAGCACTATAAATAGTTATAGACTATTGACCATTCCCTGCAAGACGACGGTAGCAGATTTACAGCTGCATCTACAACATCTCCACTGTTTACCACTACCATCGAAATGTTGGTTTAAGGGCGATTTCTAATGTTAGAGGAGTTACACCTATCAATATTGGAACACCGATATGTTAGAGAAAGACAAAAAAGGAGCACAACCTCATGCTCAGCAAGCAGTTCCTTGCTGGATGTCACTGCGGGTCCTAAGCCACATCCATAGAGTCACTACCATCATTGACTCCCGCCAGGCAAATGCAGTCATCGGAGCCCAACCACCACCTGTAGCAGATGAGGAGTCCCTGCTGCCCCGTGAGTCCCGCGTCACTCTGGCACAATTACGATCTGGATACTGTAGCAGGCTCAACTCCTACCTATCCAGAATCAACCCCGACATACCCAACACATGTCCGGCATGTGGAGATTCTCCGCACGACATCAACCACCTATTCACATGCCCTCTTCTCAAACCCACTCATCTAACCCCCCTCTCCCTCTGGTCCAACCCTGTCGAAACTGTACGTTTCCTGGGTGAATCCGCTCTTTACGGGGCGCGACTAGCCGCTACAACAACAACAACAAGAAAGACAAAAAAAATCTCCATCCCTGATGGCTGTCGGCTTGTTCGCAATTTTATGAATTAAAAGGCTATTGCTTTGTTTTATCATCCCAATATAGTTTACTGCAGGCATATTCGAGTATATGATGGCAAAAGAAATGTAAGTAAATTTATGACTTTCAAATTAATTGGAATTAAGGTCAATATTGGACCACAGCGTAGCATAACTGACCATAGTTCCAAAATTATACACATATTAGCAATGCACATGTGTATGTATGTATTCTACTGATAATGGCTTTATATATATATATATATATATATATACAGGGTGGGCCAAAAGAAACCAAGGGGTGTAAAAGTTTAATAACTTTTTCGTTTATTAATTTTTTTTTATTTTTTCTTTCAGATTATATAGACAACACTTGGAGAATTTATAATGGAGAGGTTCACAACTGAACAGAGAACCAGAACAATAGAATTTTATTATTTAAACCAGAGATCAATTATGTTAACGCAAAGAGCATATCGTCGACATTTTAACGTCAGAATTTCGCCCTCTGAAGCAATGATTCGTTACTTCGTTGATCGTCATCACCAACATGGCAGCGTAACAGATTTGATTCGAACCGGTAGACCACGTTTAAGTCGCACTGCGGCAAATATTGAACGAGTACAGCAAAGTGTTAACGAATCACCAGAAACATCTGCCAGAAGGCGTTCTGCTCAGCTAGGAATGTCTCGTACGTCACTACGGCGCATTTTAAAAAAAAGATTTACAGTTATATCCATATAAGGTGCAAATGGTGCAAGAATTAAAACCCGAAGATCATCGGCAACGTCTAAATTTTGCAGTTAAATTTCAAGAGTTGGCCAGAAATGAAATCAACTTTATTAAAAATTTGATTATGAGTGATGAAGCTCATTTTCATTTGAATGGCTTTGTTAATAAGCAGAACTGTAGGTTCTGGGGTTCTCAAAATCCAAGAGCCATTCATCAACGCCAATTGCACCCCATCAGGTGTACAGTATGGTGTGGCATCACATCTGAAAATGTCATTGGGCCTTACTTCTTCGAGAATGAAGATGGCAGTGCTGTAACCGTAAATGGAGAGCGGTATTGGTTTATGATAGAAAATTGTTTACGTCCTGCTCTTGAAAACAGACCTGGTATGTGGTTTCAGCAGGACGGAGCCACTGCCCATACTGCCCGAGACACAATGGCACTTTTAAGTCAAATTTTTGGAGGGCGAATAATTTCCAGAAATTCGGAAATTATTTGGCCAGCGCGATCGCCAGATTTGACAGCACCCGACTATTTTCTTTGGGGTTATTTAAAGGAGCGAGTGTATGTGAACAAGCCAGAGACAATCCTTGAACTCAAGGCAAACATTGTTGCAGAAATTCGAACGCTACAGCCACAAGTTTTGAAAGATGTTATGGAAAATACTCTAAAAGGAGCCCATCAGTGCGAAGCTGAAAACGGTGGTCATTTAAGAGACATCATTTTTCATACTTAGTGTAAAAAAATTTCTCTTTTGTATATTATATAATCTGAAAGAAAAAATAAAAAAAAATTAATAAACGAAAAAGTTATTAAACTCTTACACCCCTTGGTTTTTTTGGCCCACCCCGTATTATTACAGATACTTATTACAGATCGAGAAACACGGCGACATTTGGAAACTTATAAGAAGATTCAGGAAAAATGTAAGAGAGTGAAATAAATTTTATTAAGTGTGCGTTAAGTTTAAATAAATGGAGCTATGACGAAAATTGTACCGCAGGATACCGTGGATGTATGTACATACATATATATATATACATATGTGTGGGCATATATGATACATAGTTACATATGTGCAATCCTTTGGACATAGTTCCAAAAGTTGCATATGTGTAGAAATTTAAAGTAATTTATTTTGCTTTGGTGATTAATAAAGTTCCGCACATACTTAACCCATTGTTGACGCTGTTGCGCATTTTGTTCCATACAAAAATAATTTTTGTTCATACGAACAAAAAGCTACACTCTTGACACACAAAAATTATCAAAAATCAACAATAATTTTTACCCACTTGACACCTGCACTTAATCATACAAAAATTAAACTTCACACCAGAAAGGTTTTCAAAAATTGTCATTAAGAAGTTTGATAATTTTATGCAAGTTTATGTTGAATTTGTTGAATTTTGTATGAACTGTGAAACTTTGTTCTATATGGATTATGTTGTAGAATGAATTTATAAAAACACTAGAGAAAAAATTTGACTTATACTATAAAAAAGTTTAAATGGCTTAAGCATGTGAGCGGGACTTTGGCTATATGAATGCATCTTGGTTTTATTGGGTTTAATGACAGATAAGTTGAGTTATAATATAGTATTCTTACCGTAAACCTAAGCATTATAAATATATACATATATACATACAAATATTTGACATTTACATATTAGGTATTTATACAGACAATTATGAATAAAAAAAACAAAAATGCGAATCTCTTAAGCAAGGGAAAAGCGGTGGTTAAATTACGTAGGCTGAATAACCCTGTTAAATAGATTGCAAATGATACCAGTGTATTTGATAATATCTTGCCATTATCCGCAAAATCTCTCCTCCAAACAAATAGAGAAACGGTTGAAAATGAAGATATAACAGGAGGGAAATTCTTGTATTTTGGTTTCGAAAATAGCTTAAATTCTTGTGAATATAATTTCTTGAAAAATGGCGGTAAAATAGACATTGATGTGGGAATTGATAGAAATTGTCTGTGACCTATTTTGGGATCAGTAGTAGATTATCCCAAGGTTAATCCATTTTCGATTACGTGCTTTCAAGTTTCCTTTGAATCCGATGCATGTAGTAGATTTAGGAAAAACTAAAAAAATTGCTGAAATTACTACTTTCTAAGGGAAATGCTTCCTTTATGAATGAGAGGCTACAGTTTCTGTCAAAATTTGCACCGTCCGAGTACTGCAGAATAGCAGGAGATTTCAGTGAAATAAATAATTGGAAATCGACAGAATTTCGGAAATTCTTATTGTATACCAGTGTATTTATTTTGAAGGACTGCACTCGTGAATATGTTTTTACAACTTTCTTTTACATCATCCCGGAATTCAACTTCTGTCAGTCAGACTTTTTCCTAAACTATTCGGGGATCATTTAGTTAGTTTTAACGTTCACAGATTACTACATTTAGCTAACTGAAAAAACTTATTAAAAAATCCGATAAGGTATTACAGCAGTTAAATAAGAGATATTTAGAGAGAAAAAACTTCATTGCGGATCCTAACAAAGTTTCAAAAATTGGCTCATTTAAGATGGATTATAAAAAGAGACAAAAATAGCTTATGCTTTATGTAGTGATAAAACAGGACCTATAAAAATCATCGGTGTAAAAATTGAAGATGATGCTTTTATAGGCCTTGTTTTATTTGATTTCTGGTTTAGGTATTATTTTAGGTACTTTATCGAATAAGGAAGTCGTTCTGACTAAGAAAGATATAAAGTTTAAGTATTTTGGCATTCCTCTAGATAATAAAATTGCACTAGTTCCTCTTTTACATAATTTATTTAATGTTTTTTATTGGAATACTAATCAATTTTGAAGACTTCTTCGGCATTATTGATTCTGAGGTGCAATGTATCAAAAAGTCGGTACTAAATCTCTACAGGACTATATTGTTTTTAGCGTACATAAAATTTTTTAGGAGTGAAGACTGTGTGTGAGTAAGATTTAGAGTGAGTTTCCTGTGAAGCTATTATTTTGAAGTTTTCTTTTCTTATTAGTACGCACAATTCTCTACTGGAGAACTTTAAGTACCATTTATAATTATTCTGTTTGCACCAGTAGATGCAAAAGGACGTTTCTCATCGACACCGGTGATGATGTTTCTCTCCTTACGGCCAAAGTTTTGATGTACAACAACGACGCGTTATGCTGCAAATAGATCGCTAATCAAAGTTATGGAAGAAAAAAGAACTACATTAGATTTATTACGATTTTACGATTTGCTGATTATTTTTGTTCCAATCAAGTTATGGACAGCATAACACAGCGTAACGCAACCTTCGCTAAAAAAAACTTGTTTGGCGATCTTAAACTTCTACCAAAAGTTTTTTCCGGACGCTATGCCATATCAGTTGCGCTATCTCATCATAGATAATCGAAAAACGCTCGCAAACTCATTGTATGATACGTAGAAGCGGAGGCTACTTTCGAATACTGCGAACGCAAATGCAGAGCTAGCACTATATGTCGACGCTTCAGACACTGCCGTATAAGCAGCACCTAATCCAACTCGCAATGGCATTTCCACATATCCACACATATGTACATCGTTGATCCTTTACCGTTATGCGAGCGACAACGCAGCTGTATAACGATGATCGATCGCTATACTCGATGTCCAGAAGCGGCACCAATGCATGTCCGCTGAATCTATCACTAAAGCTCTTCTGTTACACTGGATTGCGCGTTGGTGTTCTGGAATGTATAACATCAGACCGAAGAAGGCAGTTTATGTCCTACGCTTCCGCCGAACTAAGTAATTACGACTATTACCGCAACTAACTTGCGAACGACTCCAAATGACTCCCAGTGGAACGGTATTATCGAGAGATGGCACATGAGTTTCAAAGCAGCCATACTATGCCTCGAACCGGCTAAGTGGGTTTATCACTTTCTAACAATTTTACTTGGCTTACGTCTTGCATTTAAGCCCGACGACATTAACGGATGTTCGGTATTAATTATTTACGGATCAACACTGCGTATACCAGACGAATTTTTGCGAGACCCGAAATAAAAGGAGGTCCTTTTTAAACTGCATAAATGATTTCGTGTGTTTAATTTATCTTTATTTGTTCTTTAAAAGGTTCTCAGATATGCAAGCCGGTAGTGTAGTACACCTCCATTTTGATTCACGAGTTGTGCTGGAAAAATCAAGATTAACGCTAAAACTGGCATATTTTCTGGTCCTACGAGCCGGATTAATTTGAAGTGGCAAACTTTCGATATCGGCGCCACCAGGAGCGCACTTCGGCTGCTAATAATCGCACCAGTGTGAGCCATTTGATACGGATACTTCAACATCGACGCAACAAGGAGCTCAACTAATGTGGGAGCAATCCCATCAGTGTGAGTCAATCATTTGCAATGTCAGTAAAGCTGCGCAACAATTGCAGATAGATTTGCGGGCAACACTAGCAGTGGTAGGGACGTACAATGGATGCGACCCATGTGGCCCAATTAGCAAAAATACCTACTGAGTAAAGGAAGGATGGAAATATAACCAGCACTTCTCTTCTGGCAGTGATCGCTCACCTCTTGCATTGGAATCATTTCTGATAAACATTGCAGTTCATTCCACAAACCTTGTATCTGGGGGCCCAAGGCTTCTGCACTAGAACTATGTCTTCACAATTTCGCTGAGGCTGATATGACTGTGGTGTAATTTTCCGTCCATCCAATTCTGAGACTAGAAGTTGGCCCCCTGACAGTGTTTCCCAATAAGTGTGCAGATACTGAGTCCGTCGCGGTATCAGACACCCTCGTTGGGAGGTCCACAGTTTCCACAGTGTCCGTGATTATGTAACCGCCTGAATGTCGTTTATCAACTACAGCAAGCGTTAGGAGCTCCTTGACAACTTCACCAATGGCTTAGCGGTGGAGACGGGCCTCATATGACGGTTAAAGGATGCGGAAGCCTTACGCCTCTTCGATTACACTCGAGGTGACTTCTTGAGATTTCTGTCCGCGGCGAAGACTCCCATAGTGAGCATTTTTGGTCCTCGGTTAGTTGGCCATACGGGATGAACCTAAGCTTTTTAATGACCTTGAGTGGACTTTGATCAGCTGGGGTGCTGATCGAGGTCATTATCCTCAGATGCTCTGGTGGGTGCATTTCCTGCACGAGCGATCAATCGCTTGTCCGTGGAGGACTTTGAGTTTGCCCTTTAGCAGGGTGGTTGCACCCGTAGTGCGCTTGGAAGACGGGCCGTCCGCAGTTTGTCCATCAGGAGAGTTTCCCTAGGGGCTTAGCCAATTCTTAAGTTACTGCGGATGACCGAACAATGTGTTTATTTATTTATTTATTTATTTAGAAGAAAAATAATCATAAATAATTACTCTACTTATAGAAAACAACAGCTTATCTTATTCTAAATAATTCCTTAGATTTTAGTTTAAGTTCACTATTCGTTTTGAAATATTAACATTTTTAACTGTTTGATATCTAAAATATTGTAATATACTGTCAAAGAGAACATAAAATATACTAGACCATATTATAAACTTGCGCGTTGAAATAAACTTCCTCGTTAAATCTTTATTACTGTCATCTGTCTTTCGAAGGTATTCCGATGGTTTATTGTTGTTGAATATGGAGATCCTGATGAAAGTTAGTACCACGCAGGTATCCAAAATATGAGAGACTGTTAGCACTACTGAATTGCAAAAAAGGCATGTTGGTTTATCAGTACCTTTCAGTAGATGAGAATGAGTGGATAACGTATGACCAATTCTCAGGCGAACAAAAGTTTTAATTTTGTGGCACGGTCTGTGTGGCGAATAAAGGGGTTTCTTCCATAAGAGTTATAATTCCTGTACTGGTGTTGATGGCTGAGCCATGCTGAAGAGAAATTTTAGGTCGTAAAATCGTTTACAAGCTTTTTGATGTTTTTGGGGAAGAAATAATTAAACATCTTTAATGGTTTATTACCACCAGCCTTAGCTCTTTGATCTGCATACTCATTGCCTTCTATACCGACGTGCCCAGGTACCCAAATGATTTTAATAGATTTTTTGTGTTGGTAGAGTACTTTGCGGATACTGGAAATTATATGCGAACCATTAGAACTTTTGCAAACGGCTTTAATGGTTGATTTGTTGTCAGTACATATGGTTGAATTCCGTTCGTTTTTTGAGGCAAAGTATACAGCTTCTAGCAATGCAGCTGATTCAGCTGTGAATACCGAGCAGCACATGGGTAGAGCACCGACGGAAATAGTAACACCTGGCTCTTTTGTTACAGCAAAAGCAGTGCTGGTGTTGGATTTCGAACCGTATGTAAATATAAATTCGCAATCCGTTCTTAAGGCTCAATGGCGCCAGTAGAAAGTTTAGGATGCTCACGTAAATCGCTTATAAGTATGGAACTAGGCAAAAAAACACTAGTGAGGCAGCGTTTTGACTTTTCTAAACGTCGGCGTGGATATGATATTTAATTCGTTAATGAAGCGTAAAATGCGGGAGGTTGCTGATAGTTTATTCACCTGGGTTTTTACTTGTTGGCAGCATTCCACGGTAGAGTATAGAATCTCATTTCTGCAGTGTAAAATTTTTGGAATTAACATCATAGTATTGTAGTCAACCCTCTCTGGAATTTCCGGCAAACCGGCCTCAGCTAAGATTACTTTTATTGGCGAGGTGGGGAATGCACGAATGCTTCTTCTGGCTGCGGCATGATATGGAGTTTGTAGTTGTTTTAGGTGCTGATTTGCCCGTATATAGCGAGTCCGAAGTCAATTTTACTTAATATTAGAGCCTTTGCTACATTAACGAGCGTGGTTATGTGCACAAAATAATGCTTGGAAGATAGGAACTTGATGATATTTAATCTAGAAATTAAACTAAGTCTAACATAATTACAGTGCTGCTTATACGAAAGTTTTTTATCAAACAATATACCTAAGATTCTTAATGTGTTAGTATGGGGTATGATTGTGTTACACCAGGAAAGGGTTGGGGGAGAACACTTGTGTTTTCTGCAAACGTGAAATGAAGAACTTTTACTGATCCAAATCTTTGCTCCCGATGATTTGGACCAATTGATTAAGTCCCTTAAGATATTAGAAAAAATCACTTATACTTGCTCCAGGTCTTTGATTTTTGAGAAAATTAGAACATCGTCAGCATAGGCAAAATGATAAATATTGGCATAAGATGATATGATGGAACTAACTATATTAAAGGCTACCGTAAACAATAGAACCGAAAGCGGAGATCCTTAGGGGATACCATTAAAAAGGGGAACAATTTTCGAATGGCAATTATTCACTCGAACCAAGAATTTCCTGTTGCAGAGGAACGACTTGATGATGTTATACAAACATCTCAAACAGTCTCTCTTCAAATTTTTCAGCTTTTTTTTTTAAAAGAATAACATGGGAACCTATTCTGTCATAAGCTTTCTCAAAGTCCAAACTTAGGACAGAAACGCTATTTCTTGTAGCGAGAGCCGAGGAGGATAAAGGATCAAAAATCAATAGAGGATCTGTTACACAAACTCCTTTTTGAAAATCGAATTGGTGTTGGTTAGTTAAGTTATTATGTTCGGCTGTGCTGCCCTTTGTCAATAAATGATTAACGGCGGTATAATATATATTTGATTCAGCTGATGAAGTTTTTTTCTGTAGCTGGGCAGTTTTGGATCTCGACGCTTAACAAACTTTTTCCTTTTAACAACTCGGCACAAAAAAAAGTTATAAAAATAAAAAAAAAGATCCGTACGTCATGCGGTCTGTGCCCCTCGTGTCGGTTGGGCGGGAAAGAGGGTAACCGTTGGGCTTATTATTATTATTACTATTATTATTATTATTAAAACACATGTGTCGTGTGAGTCTATAGCTTGAAATAACTGCGTTGTTTAGCGATAGGGAGAACAAACGCAGTTTTCCACTCTTGGGGATATATACCCTGAGCTAGAATAGAATTATATAAGTTTATAATTCTGTATTTAACGGTATAAGGGAGATTTTATAGAATCAGGTAAGGAATTTTACCTCCACCAGAGCTTTTGCCTGTCATTGAAGAGATGGAGGCTTCATACTCTTCAATTGAAATAGGAGCATCTGCGTTTAAGGCTCCAGGGGTAGGAAAAGGGTTTTGGTAAAGGAAAGAAAAGTTATTGCTGTTGAGCATATTGAAAGAAGAGTGGAAGTTGGAGTTATGAGGGTCAACATTCATTCATCGATTCGTAAATGGGACCTGCTGAGGAATGTATGAAGGAAATGTGTTTGTGCTGAGCGCGAGATGTTAGTGTTTTAATATCTGACCAGAGTTTTTTTGTGCTGGAAGCTGGCGTGATTTTAGAGGTAAAGTTTTCACATGCTTGCCGTTTAGACGACTTGATCTCCCGTCTAAATTCCGTGTTAGCTTTTTTGTACTTAACGTAATTCTCATCTGTCATGTTTCTTATATATATTTTCCAAGCAGACTGCTTGTTATTTCTGAGGATGGAAGGCAGATTAGACCAGTAAGGAAGTTTAGAGTAGAATTTTCTTGTGCTAATTTGTGGTATCGTCTTGTGAGCAGGTGTGCGAATAATGCGTTTGGTTATCGCTGCTTCAGCATTTATATTAATCGAGCATGGGATTTAGTTGGATAATTTTGCTGAAATGGAGCAAAATTTTGGCCAGTCAGCCTTTTCGACAAGGAATTTGGAACAGGGTTTTACATGGTAGGAATTTGTCGTGGTAAAGAAAGTTATAATAGGAAAGTGGTCGCTGAGAAGCATAGCCTAATGGCATAGACTGAAGCTGGGAAATGAAGTCGTTTACAAAGGTGTATGGTGCTGAGTTATCGGCTGAAACTGTTACTTGTGCTTTGTCTGTTGTTATTGGTGTACTTAACCCTTATGGGTATACCAAGGTCTGGCCAGACCTATAGGAAGTTTAAATGAATTTTTCTTTTAAAAATTTTCATCCTAAAAATCTAAAATTTCGTGATATCTTCACCGGGTGCATTAGGTGCTTCCCAGTGAATTAATATTTTGAAAATAATTGTTGCTTTAAATTTTATTCAAATATTACAAAACCAATACTTTAACCGTACACCATAGGTCTGGCCAGACCTACATGGCTTCGACCTTCGTTCTTATTGCAATGGTTGTTTTTTATTCGCCACTGCTTTCGTAAAGAACGATAAAAATTGTCAAACTTTGTGAGGACAATAACAATTACTAAATCCGCTAGTTATAGCAGAGCGATTCGCAATAATTTCAGTTCATTTCAAAGTGCGGCAGCAGAAAGGTCACGGGTGTAGCTATTTTGGTTTTGTGTGTGTTTTCTACAAAATAATAAATTAGCACAATGTCGGGAAATTTTGAATACATTTCGGCATCCATGTTGAGCCGGTAAGCTTTACTATAATTATTTTTATTTTATAAATATATACGTACGTATAGTACATATGTGTACACATGCTTTTATTTATTTAGTATGTCAGAGGAACAGCGAGTGATTTATTATGAGCGTCTTGTAGAACATGTAACAGCTACCGATCCGGAAGTAAACAGTGATGCCGATGTATTATCGGAACGTGATGATGACGACGATCATGATTTTGTTTGTGGTGAGTATGCTTCAGATGTAGAGGATGAAAATGTTTTAGAAGTGGAAAGTGATCCTGAGGATTCCGATGACGATGAAGAACGTGAAGATCTAGTAGCTTTACAAAACCCAAAAACTTTTTTTGTGGCTCCTGATGGAACGAAGTGGAGTGACACGCCCTTGCCACCTACTCGTGTGCGCAGCCACAATATTTTGCGCGAAGTTGGTGGAACTGTCAAAAACTCTTTATCTTCTAATCCTAGGGACATCTTCAGATCAATAATAACAAAAGATATGATAGTTATTATTATGCGGGAAACTAACCGCAAATCACTAAAAATGATTGAAAAACTCAATGTAGAAAAAAAACCGAAAAAACCAAGACAATGGCAAATGGTAGATGAGGATGAGCTGTACGCATATATTGGGATTTTGCTTGCAGCTGGATTGAACCATGCAAATGTGCAACACTGCACAGAATTGTGGCGATCAGATTCCTTTCCTATTTATAGAGCCACTATGTCCATACAACGGTTCAAATCTATAACTTGCTTTATTAGATTTGACGACGAAAGAACGCGTACTGCACGCCAAGAACAAGACAAGGCTGCACCTATTCGTGATATTTGGATGATGCTAAATACTCAATTGGAGTCACTATATAAGCCAACAGCAAACATAACTGTGGATGAACAGCTTTTCACTTTTAGAGGGCGCACGAAATTTACGCAGTATATACCTTCGAAGCCCGCTAAATACGGCATCAATATATTCTGGGCTTGTGACGCATCTAATTCATATCCATTGAAACGGATTTTGTACACCGGCAAGGAACGGAATCAGCCAAGAGATGTCAATCAAGGCGAACGTATTTTATTAACTCACACAAGTAAATATGTTTTTTCTGGAAGAACGATCATTGCTGACAATTTTTTCACAACTCTAAACGCCGTCAATAAACTGCAAGATTCAGGACTAGCTTTTGTTGGCACTCTACGTCGTAACAAGAAATATATACCGAAAGAAATGCTGGCTAATAGTTCACGTCCGTATTGTCTGCAAAATTTTGGTTTCTCTAAAATGTGAGTCTGGTATCATACGTCCCGAAAAAAAATAAATGTGTATGTTTGCTATCTTCGCTTCATCAAGACAAAACAACCAGTGGTCAACTATAAAAACCCGATACGATTCTTTTTTACAACAAGACAAAATGTGGAGTAGATGTTATGGACCAAATGTTAGGTAAATATACATGCAAAAGGAGAACTCAGCGGTAGCCAATGGATTTTTTATAATATGTTGGATGTGGCTGCATTGGCATCTTATGTTATCAAAAATCAAATTGACAAAAGCAAAGCGATAGATGCACGACAAGTTTTTCTGAATGACTTGGTGAAAGGGTTAGTTCGTCGCTAAGTGGAATGCCGAATGAATAATCCACAAGTTATGAAACAGTTTCTATCAAGATCAGCCATAGAGGCATATTTCGGTGGTCATATTGCATCTTATGTATGTGCTCCAAGTACAAGTGGCGCATCAAATGCAAAAAGATCGTGCAAAATATGTTAAAATAATGTCAAATTGCAAAGAAAAACCAGATTTATCTATATGAGCTACTTAGATCCAGTTTGTTTACAACATTCGAAGCAACTTCATAAGTGCCATAAATGCATGAATGCACAAAATTAATGAAATTTTGTATTGTAAGCATTTCTTTTTTAAAAACTATTCAATAATTATTAATAAAATATCAAAAATCTTTTAAATTCCTATTATTTTCCATACAAACTACACATAGGTCTGGCCAGACTTATGGTGCACGGTATAAGGTGTATGAAACTGGTATACCCATAAGGGTTAAGTCGTTGTTGACTTTTTCATTGTTGGTAATATTCTGGATTGCGTTTTCGTTATTTTTACATGTGCTCACAGCGTGAGCAATGAATTGATTGGTTCGCTGTTGTTGTGTATTTTGTTTTGCTTTTTCAGAGAAAGAAGCTGAGTTTTCGTTTATAACTGGAGGAATTTGTTTTTTGTGTATTTGGATAGCTTCACACACAGAGCACTTGTTGCCGGTTTTTAATAATGATTTGCTTCATTTGCTCGAACTTTCCACATGTTTTGCTTGATGAAGGGTGACCACCAGAGCAATTTACACACTGGTATACCCATAAGGGTTAAGTCGTTGTTGACTTTTTCATTGTTGGTAATATTCTGGATTGCGTTTTCGTTATTTTTACATGTGCTCACAGCGTGAGCAATGAATTGATTGGTTCGCTGTTGTTGTGTATTTTGTTTTGCTTTTTCAGAGAAAGAAGCTGAGTTTTCGTTTATAACTGGAGGAATTTGTTTTTTGTGTATTTGGATAGCTTCACACACAGAGCACTTGTTGCCGGTTTTTAATAATGATTTGCTTCATTTGCTCGAACTTTCCACATGTTTTGCTTGATGAAGGGTGACCACCAGAGCAATTTACACACAAGGTACGAGAGCACGGAGTTGTCACATACAGGGGTCTTTGTACAGCGTTTAATGGAATGACCAAGAAGTTGGCAGCTTTTGCATCTCATAGGTGCTGGGTAATACGGCCTTACTTTTGTGGTATACCAAGATATTTCAATTTTTTCCTGGAGGTAATACCTATCAAATGTAAGCAGTAGTACACCACTCGAAAAGACTTACCGTCATCCTGTTCTGTAAACTTGTGGACAGATGTAACACCCTGCTCTTTGAGATTCTCAACAATTTCTTCTTCAGTGACGTCGTTTAGGCATTGAGCATAAATTGTGCCCTTGACTGAATTAAGGTTATTGTGGAGCTCAAATTTAACATTGCATATGCCAAAAAGTTGTTTGGTTGATAATAATTACCATGTCTTAATTGGGATATCTAGTTGATTCCCGTGCTTATGTTCTTTAGCGGTATGTGCACAGCAAAACAGGAATATTTATTTAAAGCTAAGGTATAGTGAACTTGCCACCAAAAATTTTGGGTTATCTTTTATTAATACGGGTAATGCCGGAAAATTAGCTTTCGTAAACGTTGGTGACTTTTTTCGTTTTCGTTCTGGGCTTGCCATTAAAATGGCAAATCTATTGTCCCCTAGAGGGATCCCCGTCGGGGCCATCTTCACTTGATTTTACACTTGACACAAAATGTTATACACACTCGTGGAATACTAAGTAAAGAAAACGAAAACGGCTGGGAAAATAGCGAAAGAGAAAAAACTACGATAGTCACGAGAGTACACTTTAGGCACAACCGAAGGCAACGAATAAACTATTGCGCACACACAATATTTAAGTAAGGAAAGCCAAAACATCGTCATATCCATTCGAAGTTTGCGTCAAGGTAAATCCCTGTATTTTTTACATAAGTTAACATATCTGTTACCACTAATTGACGACAATAGTTTGCTATAAGTTCGGGGAAGAAACGGGAATGCCAGCGTTACTTACATATGAGCAGCCACATCCACTCATAACTTGTAAGGATCATTAATTGATAGACCTGATGCAGGAACTCAACAGCTGCAATATGCATTCGGTATCCGTTACTGGCAAGTAACATCCAAAAATTATAGAAACAGTTTTTTCTAATAGTTGTAGGAGAAGTTCGGCCAAAATTGCTTAAGCGGTTATAGCGCCAATTAAGTAAGTAAGTCGAGGCATAGCATTTCAACAACAAATAGGAAACATTCTACATCATCGGAGCTGGTAACTGAATTATCTGCAGCAACATTCACTACGCCGTTTTGCTGCTAAACGTGGTAAACCAAAAACTTATACATACGTACCATGCGCACACTGCATTATATATTTACTGCGTTACAAACAGTATAGTAAAGGCATTTTTTGACTTAATACGGAAAAAATTTGCAGTATAACTAAATCCATAGAATGAAAATAGAAAATGAGTATCGAGTGGCAATAGAGGCTTGCATTTTTGGGAACCTTTTAAAAGACTTATGCGATATGTTAATGCAACCATCCTTAATGATGGCAACGTCATATATTTCTAGATTTTTCAACTTTATCTGATTCAGTTTAGTAATTGCGTGATGTACTCTGTCGCCCATTTCTTGCAGAATTGCTGAACAGGACGTTGCAAATATTGCCGACGGTTTAAAGCGGTTTGCTGCAGGTTCAGCAAGTTCTCGTCAGATAAACTTGACGGTGATCGGAGTCGAAGGATCCATGATACCTGCGAATTTTATACATAAAGGTCGAGAGTTTAGGCAGTATTCGATTTGACACAATGCAGTGGAGATTTCTTCGTGGGTCGTGAGCGTATCGAGTTGGGCACGTTCCAGCCTACATTTTCGGTGCACATCCCATAGGTGGGTTCTTCGCAGTATCAGTAAAGATACAGTAAATATAATTTTTTACTGATAATGCAACTTGGTTTGTATTACCTGTAAAATTTTATTGATCACTGAAAATAATTGCAGTAAAAGATGTATTTACTGATAATATAATTTTATGTAGCGGTTTTGTGCCGCTACTCGAAGATAATAAAATGTAAAATCACGTCACCAAGTGGGGAGTTCTGTCTTTTATAGCGGCCGCAGCAACAAGAAGTTCTTGAAACTGTGGTTAGGTATCGATTGTCCTTTTTGTATTGACCTTCGCTCAGGGCTGTTTTGTAAGCATAGGCCAGCTGACCCGATAGCACGATCTTGCTGTATAATTCCAACTATGCATAATATTATAACATAACAGGAAATCGATTATATTGCTTGTTTGAACCTCTTGATATGGCTTAGCGAACTCTGACGCGTTTTTGAGTCAATGGAGAAGATGAGGTAGGAGTCAGATGGGCGATACTATGACGAAAGTTGAGATGTTCCAGGTTGAGGCGAATCAGGTGAAGATGGTGCAGTAAGCGTTTCATTACTGCGCATCCTCTGGAAGCAAAAATACAGGCTTGAGGCGATCGATGGAAACTACGGAGTTTTTGCCTCTGATCATTACCACGAAATGTTTCTCGTGCCTTGATATAAATCGGCGAGGTCCCTCATATGCGGAAGTGAAGGCGTAATGCGGAGCGTCGCGACGAACGAAAACATGTGCGAAAAGCGTGCGGCCGACACATTCAGCTCTAATGTTCTCAAAGGGGAAACATCTCTGAAAACCTGGTCGAACCGTCGAGGATCGTCAGGCAGTTACGGTATCCTCTGGATGGAGCATATGGCCCGATCATGTTCACATGGATATGCTCGAAGCGCCGCGATTGCTCTGGAAAATGTTGAATGGGTGATGAGATACCTTGTTTCGTTGGCAAGCTAGGCATGTTCGGGCCCATAGTCAACTGTCTCGATTGAGTTAGGCTAGACGTACCGTTGCGTCACCAGTTTTACAGATGCTCATGCTCCAGGATGGCTGACGGTGTGAAGAGCGTCGAAGATTCTCCTCCTCAGCGGTGCGCGGGCAAAGAGACGAATCAGTACACAGGGGACTCTGAAACTTGGAAGCATTTTTAAGGAACAAACCAAAGAACTCACGCTGATTTCGGATTGTTGTTCTTCCACATCCTTGGAAGCGATGAGGATGTCATCAATAAGCGGGAACGTAAAGTCCTCTAAACTTCGTGTGACCTCGTCTATAAATCGTTGAAATGTCTGGGCGACATTTCATAACCCGAACGTCATGAACGGGAATTCGAAAAGCCCAAATAGAGTTATAATGACCGTTTTGTCGACGTCATCTGCGGCTATCTATATCTTCTTAAAAGCGCGTTAAGAAGATGGTTTATCGATCCGTTATTGTTCGAGCATTCAGTTGTCAATAGTCCCCCCAAGGACGCTATTCACCTGAATTTTTGGGTACCAGGTGTAGCGGAGATGACCATGGGCTCTTCGAACGTTGAGTAATTCCCAATCCCATTATTTTGTCGAGCTCTGCTTTGGCGATTTTGAACTTGTCAGTGACGAGACGTCGGGCCTTGCTGGGTACTGGAGGTCCATGTGTAGTGGCTATACGGTTCATCGTTGTGTGTTTGGCTGGTCGGCAGATTTCTTCTGGTTTTTTCCGATTGGGAAAATCTGCGAGGAGGCCACACCATGAAGAGTCGACAGGCATAACCTTAACACACATAACACACGGTGGTGCGATCAGTTATGAAGAAGCGGTTTGACTCAAGCGAGGGACCATTCACCGCCGCTAACGGGCCGATGGGGCATTTTCCTGGAATGCCCAAAGATATCTGAAACATTTGGCCCTGTTGCCAAAATTTTGGTGGTACCAGCACATATTGTTGTCGGGTACTGGCGAGGTTGCTCGAGAATGGGAGCGAGGTTGAGAGCCAGGGCGAGAACGGCCGGTGATTTGCCCCTTAAAAGCCGCGGTAAGCTCACTAATTGAAGCTTCCAGGCGAGAAAAGCGTGCTTCTGTCTCTGATGTCGCAGGCTCCTGGACGGCATTGATATGTGCTATAGGCAATGCGATTTCATGAATTTTATCAGCGAGGGCTGCAAGCTTATCGAGAGTCATGTCGGCTTGAGACGAGAGGAGGGAGTGTGTCGTCATCGGTAGTCTACTGAGCCATTTGGTGCGTAGAATGTTATCAGAAACGGTGCCGTCTTTGTGATGGCTTCCCGCCACCTATTATTTCTCGATCGTGAAGCTGCTGGAGCCGCGCGTTTCGGGAGAGGGTAAGGCATTCGACCAGCGTGTCTTTAAGACGGGTGTAGGGCGTCACTGCTGGGATGTTTAAAAGCAGATTCTCAACCTCGGCGGCGGTCTTAGCGTCTAGATGGGACGATGCGTAGTGATACCTCGTTATTTCATCACTGATTTCGGCGAGATGAAACTCCCCTTCAAGCTGTGCGAACCACAAAGCTGGGCGTTCGGCGTTGAAAGTTGGATACCGTATCGAGACTCGTTGAAGTGGTGTTGCACTGTCAGCCACACGTGCCTCTATATTATATGGCATGGTTTTATCTTTAATTTAAATCAGCGAAAGCACTTCGGTGTTCTCCGTGAAGCTCAAAAAAAAAAATATTTGTCAAAATTAGAAAAACTGAAAGTGCGTGCAGTGCACAAAACCAGTTTGCAAAGTGTACGACCAAAAATTGTACTAGAAAATTCGTAGTGTAGTCAACGCAATGTGCTGAAAATGCGTGAAACTATTTATCCAATCACGTCGGAAGGTCACCAGTTGTAGCGGTTTTGTGCCGCTACTCAAAGAATAGAAAATGTAAAATCACGCCACCAAGTGTGGAGTTTTGTCTTTTATAGCGGCCACAGTGTTTAGATATCGCTTGTTCTTTTTGTATTGACCTTCGTTCAGCGCTGTTTTGTAAGAATAGGCCAGCTGACTCGATAACACAATATTGCCCTATAATTCCAACTATGCAGAGAGTTAACGTTTTCTATTCTCAATATGTCTGACCCAAATATGCTCCATCTCAGCTTAGCAAAATCAGGACAGGTGCTATTTGATATTCTCATCCTCCAGGCAAGATCTCCACATTGGGTCATCTATGATGCCAATAGTGACTATGTGCTGCCCCCATAGATTGTGTTGTTATCTACCCAGTCAAGGCTCGTAATTCCTTTATTCTCTGTCTAAGAAGCAATTCACTACCGGTCTTTTCAGATTATTATTTTCAGGTGTCGGTAGTACACCAATGGTTCTCATAAGTGCCTGTATTGGGATTCGCAAGACAGTTTGTATACCTTGCCTCTTTAGTGGGTTCCCTGCGTACGTGCTGGCCCGTCGGGCTTGTTCTAGTAATTTACTGTTTTAAATGTATATGCTATTACCATTCAAGTCTTCCCATCTCTCTTTTCGCCTTTGTCGCTGCATGATTCCTTCTAAATTTATCCACCAGATCCTTTTAGTTTCCGTTGTTTCCAGCGTAAATTTTTTATTATATGCTTACTGTGTTAGGGGTGTTCGTCCTAGTCTATCTACTAGTTACCTTTTATGTTAGTGTGGATGGGTCGATGTGTTGTGTATTATAGTGCCTGTGACCGCTGCTTTGCTATAAATTTCATAATTAACTTTTCGCACAAGAACCTAGCCCCGTTCTCGGGTTTATAGCTAGAGTATAACTCATCGACGGGTTCGCGTATAAATTAAAACAGTTAGCTCCATTTGAAAATACTTCCTTTATTTCGTTTTTATACAACTAAACTGCTCTTTAAAAATAGCGGAAGTGTTCACTACGCACTCTTCTCCCTGCCTCGAACGTTTAACATAACTCGACATTCTAAACAACAGAATTGTTAACTGCCAGTTGCTAAGTTAGAGGTCATTTTACCCATTTTATAACTTGCCGACTGCTCCGGGAGTTGTGGCGTATCTTGGAGCACAGCGCTCCATTTCGGCGACGATTTCCAGCTTACCGCTTCTGTACTTCCGAGAAAATTCCTACCAGCAGGGGTGGGTAAAAAAAAATCAATGTTTACAATGCTTCTCACAATCTAATTTGGCTTACACTTATTACATTTTACTGTTTGGTCATCAAAATTTTGCTTATTGTTTAATTCTTACACTCTACGAGTAATGTTTTCGCATATGTCATTGCACTCATTTCATTGCAAGCATGGAAAGTGTGTTATTTTTTGTGGTAGGTAATTACTTCAATTTTCTGAGCGTTTTCGATATGGTTAATAATTATTTGATTCTAAATAACGTATTATATATTTTGTGTAAGTATTTTATTAAAATGTGTACATGTTTTATTTCTTACATACTGTTCACAGTCATTGAATAAAATAATTTTAGATACACCTAGGTGTAACCGTCTTTAATTACATGTACAAGGTGGCGCTAAAGTAATCCTCCTATCAGAAAATGCTATAAATTTTGCGATTGGCCCCTAATGTCAGTTCTGTTTTGACATTTGTGTAGTAAACACATGCGAAATACACGTTAATAAACAATGTTACGCTACACTGCTCCAGAACGCGGAATATTGCTGACTATATATTTGACCAATAATCGGTCGGTGACTTTGGCACAACGTGAATTTCGTCGCAGATTTCCTGGCCGTCCAACACCTACTGGTGAAACACTGCGACGTTTAGCCGCTCGCCTCGAAGAGACTGGCACAACATGAGATGCTGCCAGGCGTGGCAGACCCCGGAGTAGCAGTTCTGCGGAGAATATTGCTGCTGTAGCCAAGGATGTCATGGAAGCGCCGTCGACATCGACCAGACGACGTGCCACGCAAATGGGTATCAGTCGACGGTCTTTACAGCGAATTTTGGTACAAGATTTGAAGATGTTTCCGTACAAAGTCCAGACGGTGCATCAGCTGTTAGCTGCTGACCGCCAATCGCGTCTAACATACGCTCAAGCCATCCTTAATCACCACCAAGAGGAAGATGATTTTTCATCAAAAATAATCATGAGTGATGAGGCCCATTTCCATCTTAGCGGGTACGTAAATAAGCAAAATTCACGCTTCTGGGGCACTGAAAATCTGCGTGTAACCCACGAAGAGCCATTACACCCGCTCAAAGTCACTGTATGGTGTGCTGTTTTGGCTGGAGGAGTCATCGGACCTTTTTTCTTCGAAGACGTCGCGGGCCAAACGGTTACTGTGAATGGTGAGCGCTACAGAGCAATGATCAACGAGTTCTTTTTGCCGCAACTTGATGAATTGGGATTGGAAAACATGTGGTTCCAGCAGGACGGTGCAACGGCACACACTGCACGTCCCATAACCGATATGCTGAAGGATGCATTTCCCGGGCGCCTAATCTCCCGTTTTGGCGATTTGCACTGGCCAGCAAGATCGCCTGATTTGACCGCTCCAGACTTCTTTTTGTGGGGCTTTTTGAAGTCGCGGGCTTATGTCAACAAGCCTCAGACTCTTGCAGCTCTTAAAGAGAATATCCGTCAAGAATGTGAGGACCTATCGCCGGAAGTTTTGGCCAAAGTGATGGAAAATGCCATAAAAAGGGCTCAAATGACAATCAACTGTGGCGGCGGCCATTTACACGACATCATATTCTCGACTTGATGTAAAAAAAAATTAAAAGACCAAACAAAAATAATCCACAAGAAGAATCAAAGTTTTTCATTTTTTTTTTAAATTACAGCCAAAAAAACATCGGAAGTTTACTTTTTACATCATTTTATTTCACATTTTTACAATTATTGTGCCTTTTTCAATTTCTATAATTTTCTCTTTGTAATTTTTTCTGATTCCACATAAATTTGAGCAGCTTACGTTTTTTTATATGCATTTTGTGAATAAGTATATCTTGTGTTATTTATTTCGAATACTTATTCGCCTTCGAATTGTAGTGCTTCAGAGTTTTTGTTTGCACAAGGGGTTATAAACAAGTGTTTTGCTATAGTTGTGTTTGTCCGAATTTTTATTGAAAACTAGCTAAAAGTGAACTTTGAACCATTTTATTATGAAATATTCATATATATGTATATGTACATAATTTCTTGAAATACAGAAATGTTTATGTATATCAAAAAGCAAAATTCAGTATTAAGCACATTACTAATTATTTGCAAGGAACGTTAAGCGAAAATATAATCATAATCGTCTTTAAAGGTTTGTTAACAATCTAACGGAGAAATATTAAGCGATTTCCATTTTCGGAGATTCTTTTGTAGTCTGTATATAGTTCACATTTTCTTTACTAGCACCCGATTCGCCAAATTTGTATTATAAATTTATTCGAAATGTATTGGAACTAATTTTCTCATGTGAAAAAAAATTGGAAAAGCGTTAAATAATTCATATAGTATGTTACAAAGTAAAGATTAACATATTCTCATTGTGAAGTAATATAAATAGCTGAAGTGGAAAGCTTCATTAACAGGGGCGGATGAAAAATGGGTGTAGTATTCGAAATCATGATCTTTCACATAAGCAGTAGAGGAAAGGACTCAGATTGTAAAGACAACATATCTCCCCATTCAACCCAAATTAAGTCTGAACAGTTTAGAATACAAAAGTCTATGAAATATGTACATATGTATATGAAAAGCATTTGAGCGAAGTTTTAGCGATCTAGGCCTTATCTCAGATTTTATGCCAAAAATAATGGTTCGCTGGCCCATAGTGCAGCGGTTAGACGAACAAGTTTTTATTCAAGTTGCCTATCAATGTAGCAACACACTCTCACTTTTCGAACTTGACCTTAATTTTGACATCAAATTCCGTGTTTCGCTGTACTAAATATATTTTTGATAAAAATAAAGAAATATTGCTATATATAGAACTATAAAAAGGCATAGTTCTTACGTCATGTCGACTGAATCATTTCAAAGTGAAAATGTCTGTAGAATATGTGTGTGTTATTTATTTCTTGCAAAACTTTCAAAGAAGCGTGAAATCTAAATTGTTTCCTTGAAAGTAAAATTGACTACCAAGTTGCTTGCAACCTACGTCACAGCGTCCAAGGCAAGTAATTTTGACAAGCAGTATGTACAATCAACTTGATATCCATTTCATAATCGAGTAACTGCAGGTTAAAGTCGTGTGACAACTGGATAGTCAAGTTGCTGCTTATGTATTGCTTACACATACATTTTCGTGTTTCGTTGCACAAAGAATCTTCCGCAATTAAAGATTGAATAATTTTGGTAGATTGACATTTTTTCAATAGTTTAGATGACTCCTCGAAGGGCTTTGATATTTGAAGTACATTTCTGAAGTAATTTAGGCTAACATTTTATTCATTCCGTTGAGTTTGTTTTTCTCCTGCAAGATTTTCGCAATTTCAACCCAAGTTTTCTTTATTTGAGAAATAAAAATAAAAATAGTGCTCTAGCGTGTACATGAAGAGCTTGTTAAACAGTGAGGAATTATGCCCGACTTTTTATAAAATTTAACACTTTTGAAGAAGATTTGCAAAGTTTCGCTACCTCCAGACTTCTTTTATAGATTTTTCCAGAATGTTGTGCAGTAAGTAGTTTATCCAGTTTAAGTGGTGAAAACTCGAAATGCTGCTACCATGTTTGAACCTCTGTGTCAACGGGGACCGCAAATATGAATGGGAGCACCGGTGAATAAAAGAAGTAAAATTGATTGTGATATCGTTTTAATATATTATGACAATATGGTATATGTCCACGTATTTGGATCTTTGGTATATGATAAAGTTTTGTTTATACAATATTACCTTAAAGCTTGGATCGTGGTTGCTGCTGGTGAAAAAAAGGTGTATATCTCGTCGGATACTCATCGAAAAAGAAGCGAAAATTGTTCGCCGTAATTTAGCCTGGACCGCCGGACTATGACTGTCCTTAAGGGGAAACTTAACGACAGTTTATTACGCGGCAGGCAGTGCTAATTAATGGCGTTTTTCTGCTTGTTTTTGTTTACGAGGAGGAAGCATCGAAAGCCAGACCCCCAAAAATAGTCAGTATGAGACTTGAACCCGAACTAAACCTCCTACTGTCAAAGTACCCGGTACTACCGTCAAGTATTTCGTCGGGAGGAGGTTTGAGCACATAGCTCTACGTCTGTTACAGTCTGATGCAGTCCGTTGGAAGTTGCATCATCATCTGTTGTTTATCTTGGCAGCAGTTCTGCCCCTTTTGCATATCAAGCAACATACCCCTTTTGAATGCTATTTCGGTTATCTGCACATATGGTATAGCACTGTTGAGACAGTCGGAATGGATAGGATTCCGCAGCGTGCAACGGCTACGCCTTAATTTTTTTTTTTTTTTTATCAATATCATTTTTAGCGCTATCCTTTAAGTATTTAAGTTGAAGATAAAAAAAAAACAGTAATCAATAACAAAAAATAAATACCATGTTAGAAAAAAGAAAATATTCAAAGAGCATGATTCTAAGCCATTGTTTTTACCTTTCATTTAATACTTTGATAAAATAAACCCTCCGTTAAATCTCCATTAAAATCCATCCAGATGCTCGTGTATTATATTTTATTGACAGCATCATCTTCGGGTATTCCTTTAAAGAAATTTTCAATATAAACATGCCACATTAAGAATAAGATAGCTAAACCTATGGTGCGCCGGTATGGTTTTGTTTTTAAGAGATAAGTAAGTCTTAGGCTTATCCCTTCCACCATTTTGGTGGGCTCAAATTTCGCAAAAGAATAATTGATACGACTGTTTTTAGAATTCGTTTATGTGATGGTTGATCAGGTGCGCCAAGCGTGTTTAAAAACTCGACTGGATAATTGAACTTTACCAATTGCTCCAAAACACTGTTGATAGGTATGTATGTAATCAACTTCTTCTCCCTCTATTCGAAAAATTCTTGCAACTAAATCGTGTAACTTGAGATGTTGTTTGGTTGTGATCGTCATAAACGGAAGAAATAAGTTCTCGTAATGAATGAACTCATGACACATTATCAGACATAATAATTTTACCCTCTTCTTCGGGATATGTCATTTTCAAATTTCATCAATATATCGGTAAACATTTCAGCATTTCTGTTACTCCAATTCGTGCACGCATGTTCACTGTTAAGTGCATTCTCGTAATGTATATTCACAAATTGGAATTATTCAAGCATATTCTTATTTCTTCCGGCCCCGTATTCGGCAGTATAACCGATATTATCTGCCGGGAATCCCGGCATTTTTCCAAACATATTTTAAAGTTTTATCAACTGATTTTCGATTACACTGATCCTAAAACAAATTTTACAGTAATAGAAGATTGCAGTAATGAAATCTATTCCCTTTGCACGATTTTTTCCAACTCGCCTAGACTTTTTTTAGTTTTTGAAATTGATGAATTTTTAAATTTGTTTTTTGCGTAAACATTATAAACAGTGTATAAACATACATACATTCCAGATGGGTTTCAGCGAGTAGTAAAAGAAAGAAGGATAGAGCCGTGAGTGATTTTGATGATAGTACATATGCATGTATATATGCGCTTGCTCAGTTTCGCATTTTGTTAAGAGTTTCCATTTTAATTGTTTACGTCCTGTATTAAATATAGAATGCCGTGTACTTCTAAGAACTCTGCAGTCTGTTTATGCCACATTTGCGGTGAATTTACTCTAAAAACGTAACGAAATATAAAACCAGGTCTTGTCAAATAAGCTTATCACCATTATTGGGGGATTTCTATCGAAAATTGGGTGGGAAATTTTTTTTAAAAGTTGCTCAAGAACGTTGAGAAGTTGGCTTGAAGCTCGTAAAAACCATATCGGCTTGTTAATTGAATATACTTCTTATATCATCAAATTTCCTTTTATGTACACAAAACACAACAAAAAATTAAATATTTACATATATCGGTTTATTCCTACTGGTATTCTCTTGAATTACGATTTTTTGTTTTGTCTTCTAAGAACAGTGCTACCTCGAATTTTGAAAATTTATCGACAAAAGTCATAAAGTTGTGTTTTCAATTGCGTAAGTATCTACATATACTATCTCCTTCATATCCTTTGGTGTTTTTGGTTTGATTGGTTTTCTATCATATTTAGTTGGGCCATATACACATATATTGAAATTGCTGAACTTTTTGGATAAGTTGTTTCAAATTTTTATAGCATATGTGCGTTTTCAATTCTTCTTAGTTTTCATTGACGCCTGAGTGGCCGGTATCTAAAGGTTTCGTCTTCGTTTTGGATATCTTTAGCATGGGACAAACATTTGAAGAATTGTATGCTTCTATTGAATAACTCTATTGGTTTGTGTTGTAAAATATTATATTCACTATCGGAAAGTTGGGAAAAAATTCCGAAATGGTGTGTCGACCGCAATGTCGTCGTTGAACACCCTAACGCGCATGCTTACCTGCCTGGTGTATTTAATATACCCGTTGCCTACATGTTGGCCTTCTGCCTCTCTCGCTTCTACTGTACCTCGCCGTATTGGTTGGTACGAGTCGTCTTCTGTGTCGGACGGGATGTACACTGGGATTGATGCTATTACTAACGCGTTCCCCTCGCAACTACTGTGGATGTGACTGTTACCGGGGCAGGCGAATAAGCTTCCGCAGTTTCTCCTCCTAAGTATCCGTTTTGTTATTATTAGTATTATTAATTCCTTTTTTCCATTTCATGCTATTTGCACCTTCTAGCTTCTTTTTCGGCATAGCCCATACTTTTTCTCTTGCTCGTTTTGTTTTCCCTTCTAAGTTTTTCCTTCTTCGATATTCTTCCTTATTTTGGGCTCATCTGTTTTTGTTCTTCAACTTGTTTATTGTGTTCTTAACTCTTCTCTTGGTTTCTTCTAAGCTCTTACTCGTGCTCGTTTCTCCTGTGTCTTCTCTTACCTTCCCCTTTTTGTTGTGGTTTTACTTCCTTCTTGTTCTAAGTTCTTCCCCTTGCATTTTCTTTTTCTTCTATGTTGTCTTGTATGTCTTGCACTCCCTTTTCTTCCTCCTGTACTCCTTCTCCTTCTACGTTCTTCTTCGTTTAGCTTCTTTGGTTGGCAGTCAATCCCTGAATGCAATAGTTTTAATTCGCTCCCATGCGCGGTTCTTCTACTGCCTTTATTCATCTTCTCCAGTTCGATGATGACGGGTGATAGAAACTTAGTTAATCGGTTCGGTCCGCCAGACTAAAATTTAGCTGTAATGTTTTTGGTTGCTTGTACCAGGAAGGCAGGGCTGTACCCCGTCCCCTCGCACAGACTTGAGTTCAAAGCTGCTTTGCCGGTAGATTGTGTGTTTCGGTTTGCGCTTTCGGTTGGATTCTCTTGTGGTGTATAGGGCGCGGTTAGCTGCCGTTTGACCACATAATCCTGTAGGAGCCTTTTGAACTACCTGCTCGTGGACTGTCCGCCTTTACCGGTAATTATAATTTTCGGGCGCCAAATCTGGCCAGTATCCTTTCTCGCAACGCTTTGATAAGGCTGTCGGCGGTTGCCTTACGTTGGGGCATTATCTTTACCCAGTTAGAAAAGCGGTCAAATAATACCAGTACCATGGTTTGTACTTTTTTATGTCCCGGAACACCCCAGACCAATAATACCGGGTGGCCGCTCGTACGATTGATTTCCGAATAGGATTGTGGTGGACTTCTTGTAGAATTCTAATACGTAATGGTTTCGCCACACATAGTTTCCATGGGATCGCATCCTCGTCATCCATCTGGAGTACGATGTGACGGTATAACTCAGTATTCTTGATAATGTAATCAGGGAACTTCTCTGAATTTTTGTTCACCTCCTAGATGTTTCCTTGGGCCTACTTGCAAGTAGCTACTTCCTTCGTCTGCCATATCACGCAGAACTGTGCTTCTTGCGGTTGTCGTGAAAGTGCGTCGGCCACTACATTTAGCTTTCCTTTCCGATGTTGCTCATATAATGAGCGTTATTGCATTTCCAACGCCCATCTAGCTATCGTCCCAGAAAGATTTTTAAACGCGTTCAACCATTTTCATGGATTACAGTAAGCCTTCCAGGAACGGTCTCATCTTCCACCAAGCATTCCATTTCTGTGGGTGAGTAGTTTTCTTCCACTTTCTTGGCGACGGCTGGCATATGTGATTACTCTCTCTTTGCCGTCGAGCTCCTGGATGGGTGCTGCCCGTAGTCCAAGTCGATCAGTTTTCAAAGATAACGTTTGCGTGAAGTCTGTGCACGCTAATACTGGTAATTCTGTAAGCGAATTTTTCAACGTGTCCGAGACCGATTGCTGGTTTACATACCACTTCCACCCGCCGCCCTCTACCTTTCTTCAACATCGCTGTCAGGGTATAATTAATCCATGAAAAGTCGAGTATGAACCGGCAGTACCAACGCTCCCTGGTGCTTTCAGCTCTTTGATTGCAATTTTTTTGCCTGGTTTACTGATGATTCCATCTCTGCTTAGTAAATGACCGAGATATTTCGGCCGCTTTCGGAAAAATCGCATTTGTCGGGGTTGATTTTGAGATTTTCTCGTCTTAACCAACTAAAGGCTTCACTGTGGGGTCAGATGTGTTCTTTCAGTGTTTGATATGATTGGTGTAGCGCACGGAGCCTTTTCCGTGACATTTTTAGCGATGAAAATAAAACTAGAGCTTCGATTTGGTCTCTTAAAAAGACCTTATTTGAATTTAAATTTATTTAAATTTGATGATGAAACAGAGAATGCGCAAACTGCTTCGCCCGAATGTCTGATGTCGACTGTATAAAAATGGATTTCTTATTTCTAATTCAACTGTGAACCTTGGTATATATATACATACATATGTAAAAAAATATAAAGTATCGCCTGGAAATGTCCTCCTATTTGACATTGACCAAATTCAAAGTGAATTGTCGAATGATTTTATGAGATGGCTAAATTATAACATAGGTGCAAAGAGTATGAATGATGACGTGTGCTTGTACATACACATGTATGTAAGTATGTATGTCCGTAGAAACATACATATGCATGGTACTTATGCTGCAGCGGCTAAGCAAAGACGAATGTGCGAAGACAGTGGGGATACAAAAAAAAAACTGGGCGAAAACAATAACAAACGGCAGTGACGCTCGCGACGAACGCAACACCTGCAATGAAACGGTATGTGTACGGAGTGTATGCGATGAGAGAGCGTGGGTGTTTATTCGATGCTAGCGACGTTAAATTGGAAAGACATGTGCGCCGACGATGAGTTAGTAAAGAGGGGCCAGACCAAAGATTATGCCATTCAAGTACACCAATGCGTGTGGTGCAAGTTCCGGTAGATCACTTCATCTAATATGCACTAGACCGTTACTGGTGCGGAATGCATGCCGAACGGCATATTGTGCCACCGAAACCAATCGCGTCCCGGAACGCTGTGCACTACTTGTTTTTTTCACCCTTTCTTTGCTAATACCGAATTTTTAAGTAAAATCCTACTTCTGCGGCCTTAGTTTGGAAGGTTTATCACAATAAACGATTTGGTATGTTTCGCTTCGAACTCTGCGAAGCAGCATTCGAATATTATGTTTTGGCTCACAAATGTGGCGAACCCTTTCTTTAGTTCGTCGACCATTCCAGTAGTAATAGCTCAAACTCATTTGCACAACTGTGTATCTGTGTCCATCTATTTACGTTTCTTTTATAAGAAATTGTTCGGGCACCATTTGTGCCGAACCCCGTTCTCGAGTTTATAACTTGGCTATAACTCAGCGACGGGTTCGTTTATAAATTAAAACAATTTGATTGACTTCAAAAAACCTTCCTTAATTTCGTTATTAAACAATAAGACTGAAAATAATAATATTCCTTAATATTTCGTTTTATTCTTTTTCTAGTATTATGGGCGTTAAGATCCCGAGTCTGGTGTGGACTTCTTGCTTAGACGGTCTGTTCTTTAAACCGCATTGCCCTGATGACTTGCCCAGCTTCCTGTACAATGTTTCGTACTTCAGTTTCAGGACGCTTTTGATATCAGCCCTAATACGATCGAAGATGCCTTTGGAATATTGGCTGGGATACCTTCCGCTAGCCTTAAGAGAATATAGCCATTTCCGCATTTGTCCGTTCTATATGGGTGTATATGGTTTTCAATTCGTTCACGCAAGTGGGGAAAGTCTTTGGTTGACATTCACCTGGGAGTGGCCAAAACGACTCTTCTGCATGCGATTCAAGCAGCTCACAACTTCCGGGTGATTTCACCCACGTGTCTTCTGGGTAGCTCCCGAACATCCGTTTGGGAGTGAGCTAAAGTGAGAAGTCGAACCTGGTGGGGTCACTCCGACTTTTTTGTTTTATGGGTTCACCAGGGGTTTGCAGCGTCTATTCATCAGTAGGTGCGGCTGCGAGCGGGCGCCTGACTTGGAGCAAGCGCACTAGGATTGGTATCCGTCTCATAAGAACACCCTCCAATGAAAAGTTTTAACAACAAGAATCGGGAAACGTTTAAAAAGACAATGATTTAATGGTATCCACCTGGAATGTCCGGACTCTTAATTGGGAAGATTCCTCTGTCCGGTTGCTGGATGTCCTCGTAAGTGCAAATACTGACATCAACACCATCCACGGAGGTGCGATGGATGGGGCGAGGAATGAAGAGGATCGGACCTTGCGACGTCTACTACAGAGCGAGATTTTTCAACATTTCGCTGATTTGCTCCCATAGCACCACGGAATAGAAAGACAATGTAACCAAAGATCACTTCTATGTGTGGCTTGAGCGCGCGTATGAACGCTCTCACCGTCACGATATAAAACTCGCGCTAGGCGATTTTAGTGCCAAGGTACCGGTAAATTCAGCCTGCATGACGAAAGATCCGCTAACGGACTGAGACTGAAAAGAATAAACACCTATCATCTTTTTGCCGACTTCAAATCGACTTTTTATAGCACGAGAAACAGCTGCTATTTGCTGCAATACGGGCATGTAAAATGGCGTTGACCAACAGCACCAGCTCCGTGAAAATCGGGATGGACCACTTGGTATTTCCAATTGGCGCCAGTTAGCAGGAAGAAGAAGTGACTGGAGCAATTTTTTGAACTCGGTAAAAATCGCTTAAGCGGTTATAGCTAATTGGCGCTAAGCAAGTAATGGATTAACAGGGCAAATTGCATATACGCAAAGAATAAATTTATATGCTACAGAGAGTGAAATAAAAAATCAAATCGTCAAATTAAAACCAACACTAATTGAAGCTGATGATTGGAATGTCATTACTACATGTAATTCATGATTTTCTCCTAACTATGAACGACGGAAAAACTTAAAACCAAATAACCAATACTTCATTTACAATTTGTAAAAAAAAAGAATCAAAGACTTCCAAAATCTGGATGATTCTAAAAGTTACGAATATATTTTGCATGCAAGGATAAGTGTATGGAACACTGTACATACAATTTAGGCACATGGATATGATTTATTAGAATACCACTTCTTACAAATAGGGGAATTGTTTGAAGAAGTTCAAAAATATAAAAATAACATAATGAGTTAGAATCCAGAAACCATGGGTATATCATGGGCGTATGTGTGATCTTGGAGGAATGTCCTTTAATTTAGATTGCGATCAGTCGATCAGTCGAATGTGCGATACTTAGAGAGTTTTGCTCCCAATATGTTGTTGCGAAAAAAAATTTGGTACTGTATTGGCGGTCGTAGAGCCGAGGTCATAATTGTCTCGGCCTACCAGCCATACATCGTGCAGTTCGCTGAGTAAAGTGGTCCGGGCCTAGTAGTGTGGTGTGATGCAAACTAGACCTAAATTTGTTACGACCAGAAGACAAGATGTGATCGATCTGACCTTCGCTAATAGGGGTATGGAGGATCATATCAAAAGATGGAGGGTCTTCGAAGAATAAATTCTTTCTGATCATCGATTCATCGAGTTTCGGCTGGGCACTAATACCTATCAGGTACCCACCGGTCGAAATCCTCGAAAGGCGGATTGACAAGAGTTTGGGTTGCTCCTTGAAATGAGAATATCTGACTTCCCAAAACTCATAAGTTTAAAATCAATAAAAGAGGCGAAGCACAGGGTAACGAATACTTTAGTTGACTGAGTTGAGGTGGAACGCTGAACTTACCAAAAACGACCAAGAAAACTTCTTAATAGAGCGCTAAAAACTCGAAAAGAAGAAGGCTGGTCCAATCATCATATCGTGCAGAGGAAGTCTAAGAGGCAAATTCGAACTTCGAAATTAATCTCTTATAGGCCATTTTCCCATGCTTTAGAGAAAAGTTAGGGTAGTCTTCATTTCCAAACCGGAAAAGACGATTATGAGTTTCTGCTGATAATGAAAGGGCTTTTGATAACGCTACCTTTGATTCTATGTGCTCAGCGGCCAGAAGGCATAGGATGGAAGAAATTATTATAAGGTGGGCTCACTCAATGCTATCAAGAAGATTGCTGACTGTGATGGAGAAAGATGGTGTTTGCACCGTGACAGAGATTGGGAAGGTTGCCCACATGGCGGTGTACTCTCACCTCTTTTATGGTGTTTGGTAGTGGACTCCCTATTAGGGGTTATACAAGACTTCGTTCACACCCAAGTTTACGCGGATGATATTTGGGCATTAGTATCACGAGATCTCTCCGGGAGGTCTGTGGAAACATACAGAGATTCTTTGATAAGATTTATGCATGGTGCACTCCGCAGGGTGTGTCTGTCAATCCCAGCAAGACAGCCGTGAAATTGTTTACGAGGAAAAGAAAAATGGAAGGTCTTAGTCTTCCGGTGTTTCGGGGCGTAAACGTAAGACTCCTCGAGGGAGGTAACCCGTAGCCGAGTGTATAACGTGTGCGCGCTTCATTTGGTGGGTCCGGGATCGAATTCGAGCCGGGGCAAGTAACATCAAAAATTATAGAACAGTATTTTCTTATAGTGGTCGCTCCTCGGCAGGCAATGGCATACCTCCGAGTGTACGTCTGCCATGAAAAAAACTTCTCACAAAACACATTCGCCCTTCAGAGTCGGCATAAACCTGCAGACCTCTTAATTTGTGTTACAACATCATGCCGCGCACCACAAATTGTATGAAAAGTTCGGCCAAAAATCGCTTAAGCGGTTATAGCGCCAATTAAGTAAGTAAGTAACCCTTGATAGAAGAATTATTTGAAAAGCCCATGTCGAACAAAGGTTAATCAAGCTTTGAAAGTTTTTGGGCAGTGCCGAGGAACCTTTAGTAAGACTTGGGATATGATACCAGTTGTGGTACTTTGGGTATACACAGCCCTAATCAGACCAGTCATCACGTATCCTGCTATAGTTTGGTGGCCTAGAAACATAGTTAAATCCACGGTTTATATTTTCAATAGACTGGAGGGGTGCGTATGTATAGGAATCACGGCCGCCATGAGAACGACATCAGGAGCGGCTCTGCCTTGTTGGACTTGCTATCCTTGGACTTAACGATCCAAGAGGAGGCAATTAAAATAACTAGGTATATTCATTTGAAATGTGGCACGACGATGAGAACTCTTTTGTTCTCTTTGTTTTTGGCCCCAAAAGACAAACTGATACCCAGAGTTTTGGTAGCAAGCTGGAAGATTTGCCGAGGATAAATGAAGTTTTATTCCCACCTTTTCCGTACCCTTATTCCTCTATCCTTTATTCCCTTTATCTCTCCCAGACGTTAAGCGCAATATCCGATTTCGGATTTGCGGCCTACCTTAATTCCTTTCCATTCCATCCCAGAAAACCAATGAACTTATTAACTTTTGTTTTAAAACTAAATTACTTTCTTTTATTTAAATAATAACTAAAATAAATTGGTATGCTTTAAATGTATGTTTGTTTCTACGTTTTCAAAATTTTTGAAAATGACGGTTATATGAGAGGTTGCGTCGTTTTCATATTACTTCTATAATTTAGGACACTGTACGTTCTTACCAGAAATGCTAAGTGTATACGAAATATGGTTGAATTTGACAAGAAGTTTCAGAGATATACATATATTTTCTCTAAGCTGGGTAATGCCACGCCTATCCCCAACATTTTCGATTCCATATATTTCATTCTCAAACCAAATATTGCATATCAAATGTGATCAAGTTACTTTGTATAGTTACTAAAATATGGGATTTTTTTATTTTGGTAGTTTACCGTTGTATGAGAAGTGGGTGTAGCTTCTCTCCGACTAATATAATTTTCAAAACTTTTCTTACTCAGTTGAAATGCAAAGCGTGCCTGTGTCTATATCTATCTGGCTTGGATTACCTGTTACGAAAAATCGTTAAGTGAATAAAGTTATAAAACCCTGGGCACTACTGCGCTCAGGTGTGAAAAGTATAGAAGAGTGTAAGTTTGGATTCAACCGAACCTTAAATACTCGGTGCAGGTTTTTATTTCAAAGTTAATCGTATATATAAAAAATGAATGTGAGTCTTTAAAGACGTCCACATTACTCAACCGATCTTTATGAAATATTTACAGTAGGTGCATGTAGCCTGCAGGCCGAACGTAAGGTATATATAAATTTGGAAAGTTGGCGGTGCCACGTCCACATGGAAAGTTTGAATTCATTTTATATTCACAACTATTCGGTGCAAATTAATGATATTTGGATATATAAATAGGATATGTCTTATAGATCAAACTGTATATCATTTTGGTACTATTTGATGCAGATGCACAATAATTGGTGTATAGATCCTATATAAGCATATTCGAGCGTTGTGTTGATCGGACGTGCTTTACTCGGCTCTCAATTTCGCTAACTAAAAACCTATAATTAGTGCGTTAGTTAATCGATTAGTACTTATGTACATCGGTCGTATTACTTGGAAACTTTTATATGTTTCTTTGCAATGCCTTGTACGTGCGGTCAAAACTCAGTGTGCAAGGTACAGTAAAATTTTTCATTTAGTCTGTGCGAATATGTTTCCAGGTGACATTGAATTTCTATCAAAGTGAAATAAACAATTCTTTTGCAAGCAGTGACCAAGTGTGCGTAGAAATTCTGTACGCTCCCCAATCCGTGTTAATACTCTGGGCAATGAGATAGTCGCTGTTAATAGTGCCTCGCCGCATACGGCAGCTTCAGCCAATGAACTTAACGCCTCAGAACAGAAAAGTGCCAATCAAAAAAAAAACATTGCACATTTTTTTTAAAGAATTTGTTTTTTAAAGAATTTGTGCGCAGAAAATTGTGTGAATGCGATACTGCTTCCCATATGCATGATGTGAAGAAACGTGCAAAACCAAACGATTTTCAGGAGAATGCTACTCTTAATCCTAAGCCAAGTTTGCAAACTCTTCTTCCTTGGGGTCTTTTGCTGCTGCTACCATAAATGCATCTCAAACTTTGCCTTACCTACCGTGAAAAGCAAATGTGTAATAAGAAAACTAATACACAAATGTCAGATCCTCCGCAAATTTGCGCTGCTGCGTCAACGTTGACTCCAAATTCTACTGCCTCCCCCGCTCCAACACTTTCTTCGCGAGATGTTAGTGACGAGAACAATGTGAACAAAATCAAAAAAGTGCCACTGATTGTTGTTGGTTCGAACACTAATACGGAGCTCGATGTGACTATTCAAATGAAGTGTCTTGTGGCTTCATCTCTCCTCGTTTTCTACTTCTGTTACTGCCAATAACATTATTGATTACGTAGCCAAACATGGTAATATCGAGCCTAGTTTTCTCATGCTCACCTTTAGTTAAAACAAATGTATCTTTGAACACATTGAAGAATATATATTTGGAGTTAGGTGAATCTAAATTCCTAAAGTTTACTCCACTATTAAGTGTCAACTTGATTCAGAGATTCTGCAAGAAGAGCTTAATAATTTTCAATCGTGGTGTACGAAAAATCGTTGATCGTTGAATATTAATAAATGATACTAGGTCACCTATAGCAAACGTAGTACAGTTATACATGCATCTTACCATTTTTCCAATATCTATCTAAAATCCGGTCATGAAACTACATTGTTTCAAATTGGTATGGAATGTTGGAATTCATGCGACTGACTTTAAAGTTACTTTCTACTGCCCTTGTTAGGTCTAGACTAGATATGCTTCTTTTATCTGGAGACCATATCGTGCTTGCTATATTAACCGTATAGAAAAAATTCAGAAGCTTTTTATTCGTTTTGCACTTCGAAAGTTATATTTCATTGCCTGATACGTACCAAGCAAGATGTATGCTCATAAATCTAAAATCACTAGAGAGTAGGAGACTGATATTGTCATTATCTTTTCGTTTTCATATTATCTCTGGGAGTGAAGATTGTGCCTCCCTCCTTGAAGGTATTCCTTTCAATACGCCTCCCTCACTTTGTACCTTTTATATTGGCTCAGACAAAACTGTGTGTGCTTTAAATGCTCCGATAACAAGATCTTTAACTGATATTAACCGCATTGAGAAATGTAGAGATGTTGATTTTTCAGGACGTAGAATTGATTTTTTGAATTTCCTATGCTCTGTTTGGTATTGACTTTGTAAACTTTTTTCAAGTCTGTAATAACAAATAAATAAATATATGAGGGTATATATTATTTGTTGGGGAAAAAGGCTATTTAGCGAAGATATTTGATATTCGATATATAAATATTTTCTTAAGAGCAAGGTATAATATATTAAGCACGAAAACAATGTTCAATATTATAAAAAATATGTCATTATTGGCGCATCAAAACAAGCCGAATTTGCTAGTGGAACCAAATTTTGAAATCTTAAACGACGTTTATTGATGTAAATAAAAAAGGGAAATTAGTATGAATTTATTTATTTCTCTCCCCAATTAAATTCTTTAAACCAAATTTGAAAGAATTAGTTGAGTAAAATATTGAATATTTTGATTTGTTGTAAATTGCCGTTATATGAGAGATATATGTGGACTTAATCTGATTTCTATAATTTTTGGAATTGTGACTTGTTACTATAAATGCAAAGCGTACGTAATATGGTAGCATTTCACAAAGAACTTTCGGAGATATACCAATTTGCTCTAAGGTGGGTGATACCATAGCCATTCCCAACATTTACGATTCCATGTATTTCATAATCTTATCTATTAAATTTGAGCAAACTACCTTATATAGTTAATGAATATCGGAGTTTTTTGCCATTATTGACTCCAAATACAATATGTTTACTAATTTTGGTAGAGTTTGGTGCCATGGTTTCGGAGATATACTTACTTGCTCTAAAGTGGGCGGTACCACACCCATTTAAGTTTTTTTTTTTTATTTAATGTGTTTGTTCGTGGAGTCCCATCTTTGGTATTAAATTTGTGCGAATTGTCTTTAAAGCTAACTTAAATATCGCGTTTATTTTATTTTTTGAAAATTACCGTTATATGAAACCACGCCCACGGTTTGGACCGATTTTAAAATTTTTTCCAAATTGTACGTACTACAGATTCCTTTCCTAGACTTAATCCTACGTGTGAAATTTGAGAAAATTAGGTCGAACAGTTACGGAATTACCGCGGTCTTTTGGTTTTCACAAAATACCGTTATGTAGGCGTGGTTATTGTTTGATTTGCAATACCAAAGTGCCTTGGGTCTACGGCAATGTGTATACCAAGTCTCGTTAAGATAGCTCATTACTTACTAAAGTTATCCGACTGACCGGATTTTGGTATATACACATGTCTCTATCTATCTCGGTTTTTTTTATGCTCTTACAAACAACCGTTAGGTGAACAAAGTAATAATACCCTGAGCACCAGTTCTACTTCATGAATTCATTTTAAGGAACCTTTTCAATGTGGCACCCTAAATTTACACTAAGCATATATGTATGCCTTTCTTTCAGATGCATTTTAAACCTTTGCCGAAAGCCCTGCGTATACCGAGTTCGGTAGAAATTAGAAAAGCATTTACTGAGATACAACTTTTTTACCAGACTTATTAACTAATTTTATCTTATGCTTACATGCAACTTTATATGCAAACTTCCAGCAATTTTCCTTCAGTATTAAATGAAAAATTCCGTTTTTTTTTGCACTTTTCGAAAATATCTAAAATTTGATAATACATTTTTAACGACTCTGTTATTGTTGCACACTATATTTTTATTTGTTTCCAATCGAACAAGATATTTATTATTCATTAGTTCGAAAGTTATGATTTTTGCAACGACGGCACGACGCTTTTGTGATATAAAACAACCACGCACGAAGAGAGGGGGGGGGGGGGGGGGGGGGGGGGAGGGAGATGGGGGGCAATTCCTCCCGGAGCTCTCAGGGGGCCCGGGAGGAATTAAAAAATTAAAAAATTTACGTCAACATAATTAATTAGAGTTCTTATTAATCAGAGTCCTGTTCACATGAAAAAGTCGCAGATTTAACTAAGTATATGAGCCAAACTTCTTTCTTCATTCGTTTCGCAGTCATTGGACTAGTTAAATGAGACAATTACATATCTGTAAATCACCTGATTACGTATAATTTGAACCGTTAGAGCGCACACCTATTTCAGAAACTTATATTTGAATGTTCATAAATAATACAGAAGTGGAATATTTAGTGGTAAACAATTTCAATGCGCTCCCCATACATGATTGGGTAAACAAAAATTATATACATAGGAGCTCTGGGAATCAAGTACATATACAAACAATATGATGATATTTTCTTGAATTGATATTATATTTTTTTTTGTGTTCTTGAACAAATAGTTTATATTATTCATAGTTATTTTAGTTACTATTAGCAGGTAATAGTAATTAACAATGATTTTAAGTAAATATTTGGAAATCAACAGTAGAATAAAAATTATAGTTGAATGAAATAATGAATAAAAAGAGCATTGAATAAGGTGACTTCCCGATTAAACATTATATATTTCGACTGAGAAATCGCCTTATCCGATATTTTCATTGACGTCACTTAGTGGAACAAATAAAGCACGAATATATGTAAATATAATTTTTGCACTTTGACTAATTTGAAATTTCGCGCGTGAAAATGGATACCCATTATGTATGTACAGAACTACGTAGCCTGCGACGCACCGGAATGAAAAGTGCCCTTAACCTCACATCTCTATTTTCAATCAACGGTTGCATTCGCACGTCAGTTTTTTCATTGCAAATGTACAAAGAATTATCTGCTGTAGTATTTAACGTGGATATTGGAGACAAGACTATAACAGTTCATAGCTGTAGCGCCGAAAACTTGAGTAAGTTTATTATTATTGCTGGCTGCGTCTTTTAGAGCATCATTACGACTCCTTTATCATTTTTCTATCATCGAGTTCCATGAGTATACTTCACATAATTTTTTAATGCCCTTTAAGTTATTCTTTATATCAGTTTTCATTCCCTTTTGAAAATGTTGTGGACAAGTGGATGAACCATCTCTGCGAAAAATTAGTAACTTTGGAGAAAATCATTTTTATGTACTTCAAAATAGTTTTCAATAATAGTATATATACTTTTATATATACCTGCTTGCATAGATTATTGCTATTTTTTTTAAGAATGTCTCCGAATAAGATTATGAAAATTACACTGAACGCGCACAAAGAGCCAACATTCAGTACCAAACTTGAAACGATGTTACTTATCGAAGTCGTAAACACTCAAAGCTTATTTTCCGGAGCCAATCATGCTAAGGAAACAACTGAATTTGTTTATTTGCTTTCCGCGCTCCTATATTAGATTGTGAAAAGGCAAAAAGCGTTTGAACTACGAGTATTTAAGATTTACATAATCTTTATATTTTTCTGATAATTACTCTTCTACGCATTTACAGGAAGACACAGCAAGATGCTTACAAATATACACTGCGCACCAATACCCTACTCTCCCTTATTCTAAATCTGTCAATGCTGCAACAAATACGTACAAAATTTTAAAAAACTAAATATTTTGGTTTTTTGTAAACCATAGAGAGCTGTTTAATCATATAGAGAACTTCCATTCTACTAAATATAAGTTCACATAATAAAATTTTGTCCGTTTTTTGTGTGAAATGCCTAATGGCAACTCATGGAACTCAATTTTCCTTCACTTTGTATGACCTATAGCGGTTCATAGGTGACATTAATATTTGTTGTACTTTTGTGTCTGATTTAGAGTAAAATGTATCAATACAAGTCTGGAAGTCAGAAGCGCAAAGATAAATCCGATCGAGAGAAGAATTTAGAAGATCAGAAAACATTAACAGCATTCTATTTTACATAATGATACATTATCCCAATTAAATACAGAAAAGCAATTAAATCCACGCACGAATGACCAACGTTCAATGAACTTTGATATTGGCAATTTGGAAGAAGAGTTTTTGTAACCACAACAAGCTGAACAAGTCGTTTATCAGTGTCACCAGAAAATGCCTTCAACTTTTCCTCGTGATCGCTCAAACGGGTAATCTCCTACCTCTCTTTTAACAAAAATACTTCCCAACGGCGAAAGAAAAGAACGGGATTGGTTAGTCGGGAGTCAAAGTAAATGTGGTTTTTTTGCCTTCCAAGTCGTCTATTTAGTACAAATACGTCACAGCGGTCATCTCTTTGTCGCCCGAATGGATATTCGAGCAGTCAAACCTGGAGAAAATTGTACGAGAAGTTGCCATCACATGAAAATAACAGCGATCATGTTGCATGATACGTGAAATGGCGGGAGCTGGAGGCACGAGTACTAAACCAATATTCGGTTGATATGTTGTTATGTAGACCAGTGAAGCGCAAAAATGGCAGGAAATTTTGACGCGCATCCTAAATATTATTTTATTCTTGGGTAAAAGAGGATTAGCTTTGCGTGGTGGCAGCCTTTTGATAGGTGAAAAAAACCATGGAAATTTTCAGGGGTACTGGAATTGATCAGCCACTATGATTCAGTGCTTCGTATACATTTGGAATGAATTTATTATCCTTTGTGCTCGTCATGTTATAACAGCTATTCATTCAATGTAATGAAAAATCCTATGAGATTAAAGAACGTTTTTTAGCTTTCGTCGATTATCATGGCAAAACTGGTGAAGCTATTGCTGCTTTGATTTGCGAGTCTCTTGACAAATACAACTTCCTTTTATCCGAATGCTGGACAAGCTTACAATCATGGGAAGAACATGAGTGGCGAGTACAAAGGTGCGCAAGGTGGAATTCTACAAAAAAATCCATATGCTATTTATGGGCCCTATGGACCCCACACGCTCAATCTAGCTGGAGTTGATACCGCTGAATGGAGCACTAAACCGATATCTTTTTTTGGAGTAGTTCAAAAATGCTACAGCATATTCAGCAGTAGTACACAACGTTGGGAAATATTGAAAAATAACGTACCGGTCTCACTTCACACTCTGTCTGATACAAGGTGTTCTGCGAGAATTGATGCTGTCAAACCTTTTGCCCAAAATCTACCAGGACTGAAAAATGCTTTGGAGGAAATTAAAAAACTAAACCTTACTGCGGAAACTAGGCGAGATGTTGATAAAATTTTAACATTAGTGGATTTGAATGTGTTCTGATGTCATCTATATGGTTCAAGATCCTCACATTAATGAATTACGTGAGTTCAGTTCTACAAAAAAAGGAAGCTACTATCGACGTTGAAGTGAAAAATCTTGAAAGTCTACTTGCTGATTTTCAGCTTTTACGCAACCGGTGGAGTGTGATTTTGAATGAATGTCGGACATTTGCTGATGGTTTGACAGGTACTTCGCCAACTTTACCGGTCAGTCGTAAAAAGAGACGCGATAACGCAGTGCCCGACGATTTGGAAGAAAATTGTACTGCTGAAGAGATTGATTTCAAAAGGAATACTTTTTGTTATCACGGACTCGATTATTGCAGGAATTACGAACAGGTTCTCTGTAATCAGAGACATTAATAACATTTTTTCATTTTTGGGGCTGTTTCCAAAAATGGAAGTAGAAGAAGTTCAGGCTGCTGCGCTTAAGTTCGCTGAAAAATATCCTGCTGATGTGTCTAACGAATGATGATCCACTTGAAAAACGTGTATGGGGCCAATTTTACTGACGGTTCTACAACTTGTTTGCCTCCATTGGATTTGTTGAATGCCGTTACTTCAAAGAATTTGGATACACTGTTCCCACATACCTGCATTACTTTGCGAATATTTTGCACGTTGCCAGTCTCTGTTGCTAGCGCCGAGCGATCATTCAGCGCTTTGTCAAGAATAAAGAACTATCATCGTTCTTGTTCAAGCCAAACTCGAGTGTCAGGACTGGCAACTTTATGTTTGGAATCTGAACTAGCGAGAAAATTGGACTTCGGAGAAATCATAGAAGCATTTGCTACAGCTAAAGCATGAAAAGCAAACATTTAAACGTCGCGCCAGTTCTTCTGTGATTATTTGTAAGACAAAGTCGAATTACTAAACATTAAATTTCAATAGTTAATATGTATATTATATTCATTCAGATCTGCATCAACTTTTCTTTTGGATGCTTGTCCCGATCTCCTTCAAGTTGACATACATATAGATACTTAGGCACATGTAACATAAACAAAAAATGTACATGTGGTAAAATGAAACTAATTTTGTCTTGAAATAATCGATATATCAATGAATCGATGGATCAGGGGGCCCGCATCCTATATCCTCTCCGGGCCCTGATTTTCTCTGTACGGTCCTGAAAACAACCACACGTATGTAAGTTGGCACCTACCAATCAGTATCTAACAATAATGGTGATTTAAATAAAAAACAACAGTTTGGCGACCGCCGTTGTCGTGTGCGAGTGTACGTGTACGCCTTTCGTTCATTGGGTCCCGGTTTCCAACACTGGCCAGGGCAAGTAACATCAAAAAATTAAAGAAAAGTTTTTTCTTATAGTGGACGCTCCTCGGCAGGCAATGGCAAACCTCCGAGTGTACGTCTGTCATGAAAAAAAACTTCTCACAAAACACATTCGCCGTTCGGAGTCGGCATAAACCTGTAGGCCCTTTAATTTGTGTTACAACATCATGTATGAGAAGTTCGGCCAAAATCGCTTAAGCGGTTATAGCGCCAATTAAGTAAGTAAGTATTTTCCCATAATAAACGTTTGACTAACGACGCCAAATATTCATAACCTTAGCAGCACCCGCAATAACTCTTTGCAATTTAATCGCAAAGTAAACCAGCCAAAATTACAATTACTCAGACTCAGTTGAGCCACACAGAGTGGTTAGGACTTCATAGTTATGCTGATTGAACTGACATCGCGATCTAATCGCTAGGGACCACTATTCAAATTGCTGCGGGAATATTTCTTCACACATCTTGCAATTTTCAACATGGAACGATTTTGCACAATTTCTCGCACGTTCAGTATAGTCGGAGCTAACCATTCAAGCTCAGATCGCGTACCAACCACAAAACTCAACTTTGTCAAGTTCATGAAAATGAATCGTCTTGAGCGCTGCTGGTAAATACAATTGAAAAAACTAGGTATTACTGTGTGACGAATTAAAAGAATGTATATGTCATATATAAGCAAGAATGATAGAATACAAGATTGCGCCTTCCCGCGGTGAAATGACAGATCTCGCCTTTAGTAAACAAGAATACGGGAGAGAGAAAATTGAACAACTTCCAATATTTCATTGAAAAACGTGTTATAATTGTTCTAAAGTGTAAAAGTATGAATTTATAGGCAGACATTTAATAAATAAATTCGCAAAACACTAAAAAAAGTGTCTCTTTTTCTTAATTTGTGAAAAAAGCTTTGTCTAGTTGAAGTTGAGAATTGTCAAACCCGGCAAAATCAAAGTAGCGGTACTTCTAAAGGCGTCACCTTCAGTATTCAGTACACCGTGATATATAAGTACATATCTATAATGAGCTCGCGCCATCGCCTAGAGCTTTCACACGCCGGTCCCGGAACCTCTGGTTGTACACTTACCCCTAGATCGTCGTTCCTTCCAGCACATTGTTGTCCTATGAACTATGATTCGCAAAGCGGTCGCGTGTTTATAATCAATTTCACAATATTAGTTTATACAACAAAATAATTGGAGTTCATTTATGTACTGCTAGTTCAGATTTTCCTCAATACGTCATTTATGTTGGTAGAAGAAAAGCCTCGTAGATTGAAATCTTAGCTCTATACTCAATTATAAAATCTCAAGAATCCAAAATTTAACTGTATGATATAAAAAAAACCATATTACAATAAATTGAAGATAAAAATGTAGATGGAAATAAGGAAATGCTTAAGACCAAAATAGGAATAAAATTCAATGGATAGCAAAAAATAAAAACAGCATAATTTAGTGCCATCCGCATAACCTTCAGTTACGCGAACAAAATATGTTTTCTTGCCTAGATGCAAGTTAATTGCAATTAAGAGAAAATATGGAGAAGGTAGAAGAAGCCGATCCAGTCAGGTGGAGTCAGCCCTGCCCATCTATTTAACTAAGCCTCCACCCATTTCCCCAACCTATAGAGTTAAGCCCTCCATGGTGAATTTACCTCCTACATATTAAGAAAAGGTATTCCGCATACAATTCTCCAATAAACTTCAATTTAGCATTTATTTACATTTCATCTGTTACTATTGTTACTGACCTTTAGATTTAATATTATATATAGTTGTCTATCTGTATATATGTATATACGCTAGTAATTTTAATATTCAAACAAAATGAAATCGGTAGGAAAACGTATCTTTCAGATTTGAGTTTACTTATCCAACACCAACAAATGTGAATGTGTACACTCTAGAAATAAACAAAATGTAAGAACCGAATTCCACCTAACTATGATACTAAATGAGTTATCCAAATTTTGCTTCGCCTTAATCCCAACACCCACCCAAGATATATTAATTGTGTTCATATATATTAATTATGTTCATAGGTATGCACGTAAGCTAGAGTTAGGACTCATCTCTTCAACGATGAAGGCCCCCACATCCGGGGCGATGGGCATACTGAAGAAAAAGTATTACACAAACTAGAAATACTACTATTTTTATTTCCTGTCAGTTCAATTTGATTTTTACATTTTTGATAAACACTTTGCTAAGTTAATAGTTTATTTATTTACTCCCTCGTGTACATAATATATGCCCCTGTTTGGATATTTGAGCCTACATATGTATGTTTACATTTATTTATGTATGGATGTATATGTGTTTCATGTGACTTTGCTTCTTTTGCTCATCTTACGGATGGATACTCTTAATGAACTTAAGTTTATATTTACTTAACGTAATAAATTCCAATATAATTTCAATATAATTTGGGTTTAATACAATTTAATTTTACTCTAATTTGATTTTAATTTTTACAAGTATAATTTAATTTTAGCTTATGTTTTTAACACTCAACGAGTTTTACTTTACCTTACTTTTGCTTCAATTTAGTTAAAATATACTTTATTTTGAATGCATTTAAACTGGTACCTTACCTAAGTTCTATATATGTATATTCATTTCTTTCCTCAGACACCTATCCTTTTATTTGGCTTACCTCTGTAGCAGAATCTCCAGTTTGCTGGCGGTTTTATGATAGTGGATATGCTAACAATTGGTCTGAACGATTTGATCTGTATCGCACAACCCAATTTTTACTGCACACTTTAAATTATAATATAATTTCATAGCTCAATACTCCACAGGCTCTTTTGGAATGGATTGCTTCGCAAATTTGTTTGGCGATCGTGCCCCACTTTTTTTTCGCGTTAAAATTTCCTTTAGCCTTTAGCTCAATCACACGTACACCCATTCAACACAAAGGACTTTCACAATACTAATTCATGCACACATTTGCCTATGCTCGCACTTTCACTCCCCTCATACATGTTGCGTCAAATGTTTAGATACATTGGCAAACCGGAGTTGAGATACATGGTGCGATACCTTGTTCAATTTATACCGTTCTTTTAACAGGCTTAAGCGATTTTGGCCGAACTTCCCCTGCAACGAAAATTATTTCTCAAAAAAATCACAAAAGTAAGCGCATCAAAAAATCAGGGTCCGGGTACCGGTCGGACTTTAGGACCCCACTTGGTGTTGTTGATTCTGAAATGGTACACTTACCAAATTCTCTTCAATTGTGATGCCGAAAGATTTTCTTACATGAAGACTATCGAGATTACAGCAAAATAATATTTTTTATTATTCGGTTACGTTCGGTGTAAACTGCGCGTCATATCTCGCTATACGCACACTACACCAGCTAGCGGCAGTCATTACAACCAATGGTGGTATGCATTTAAAGGCAGTGCGCTTTTTGTCCTCTGGAAAAATCATTGCCAATCATCCCGCTATTCTCTAAAGAGGATTTACTCGATACTAACTTTCTGATGTTCGAAAATGCGAGCACAACAAAATCCCTCAGAATTCGATGGAACACACTTACGGCTATCTTTTAATACATTACTGTGTCTATTTCATAATCTTCTTTTCGGCCGTCAACCATTGCTACCGCCCAAAATGGCTATGCCAGTAATGATCCAAACGAAGATACTATCACAAGAGCTCTGGGTAGATGCAATTGAATGGGACGAGCAGGTCACACCTCCCCATCTAACCAAATGGCTCCAGTTCGCAAATAATTTACAATCCATTCCAAGCGTATAAATAACTCGAGGGGTATACATGTACGAGTATGTACATAGATTTTGCGACACATCCGAAAAGGCATAAAGTGCCACTGTCTATGCCCGTGCCACAAATGAAACTCAAATCTCTTGTTGTTGTTATTGTAGCGGCTAGTCACGCCCTGTGAAGAACGGATTCACCCATGGCCATTGTCGTCAAACCCATCCAGTGGGTTTGAGAGGGCATGTGAATAGGTGATAGGTATCGTGCGGAGAATCTCCACATGCCGGACATGTATTAGGTATGTCAGGGTTGATTCTGGATAGGTAGGAGTTGAGCCTACAGTATCCAGAGCCTAATTGGGCCAGAGTGACGCGGGACTCGCGGGGCAGCAGACTCCTCATCTGCTATTGGTGGTCGTTGGGCTCCTATTACATTTGCCTGGCTGGAGTCGATGATGGTGGTGACTGTCTCTCTGTGGATGCTGCTTAGGATCGGCTGGTACGCCTCCGGATCCAGCGGTTGCGTTGTATATGGCTGGATCTCGCCCTTCAGTTCTAGGAGATGCATTCTGATGTGCCTGGGGGGGGGCTGGCCTGCTTGGGTGCCCCGAACGGTGACACTCAGCAAAGACGGAGATGTTCCTCAGGCGACATCAGCTGGCATTCCATCACCGTAAGGAGTGCGGCGTTCTGGCAGGTCTGCAGCTTCATCCACTGTGTCCCACTGGTTCCCGTCGACCACACTGGCGCAGCATAGCTAATTACCGGCCGGCCAATCGCCTTGCATGTTGCCAACCGCGTTTCTTTTTCTTTGCCCCAAGAGCTGCCGGCGAGCGACTTGAGGACATTGTTGCGGCTCTGTACTTTGTTAGCGATTGCGGTAGTGTGCGCAGAGAAGGAGCAGGCTGTCAAATGTAACCCCCAGAATCCTCGGGTGATTAACCGTCGGAATGGGTGTGCCATCAATATGGATGTTGAGATCCAGCCTGACCTCGTTCGTTCAGGTGGTAAAGAGGGTCGCCGAGGACTTAGTAGGGAACAACGCCAGGTTTCTTTCTGTGAATAAAAGGGTGAGATATCCATTCACTTTCGAACACAGGTCATCAATTATATTGCCGGTTGCCATTATCGAGCAATCATCGGCATATGAGACTGCTGAGACTCCCTCTGACGGTTGAGGGAGCTTGGAGATATAGTGGTTAAACAAGAGTGGAGAGTGGACGCCCCCTGTGGTACCATTTGTTTAATTCTCCAGTTTTCACCTCTGAGGAGCGCACCTATGTCAGAGTGATATCCTGCCGGGCAACAGGTGACAGGGGGTATATAAACTTTAAACATTTCGAGCTCGACGTCACCTGACCTTGGCATTCTAAGGTAGTCTCCCTGCGGTCGATGTCTTCTCCGATAAGACGATACTGCACTGTGTGATGGGTGATGAACGCTAAGTCACCACCTTTACCTCGCTCGAGTTACGTCGCCGTCGCTGCAAGCCATTTCGCTGCCGACGTCACCGTCACTGACCAACCCTAATAATTTACAAATCGACTGGTCTGCATAAACGCAACCAAAGCATGTTTGCAACACATGCCGGCCACATTTCATATTTCAATGCAAAGTGACAAACGAATGTGTCACAACAAAACACTTAACAAATTTCGTATTTTATGATTCTCTTTTTGCGGCACTTTCGACAACGGTGGTCATGTTACCGAAAACTAGGGCACTGGCCAGCATTGCGGCAATTACAAATAACATTACTGCAATGCTACACACAAACATACTACATTGCGGCAACTACAAGAATCGTTGCGGCAATGCTAACAATGCACAATATTCATGTACGAATTTTGAGTACCCGGAAATAATAAATTAATATTCCGACATACACAAAATTCGTTACACCACCATATGTATGCAATAAACGTTTAGGCAACCATAAGAGCCATTATGAAATGTTAACAAAAAGAAAATGTAAAATAGAAAGTAAGACCTAGCTTAAGAAATTTCAAATCAATAAAAATCAGAATTACTTCGCACACCAAAGTGGCAGGTCGTTTTCACTCTTCGACTAAACCGAAGTTTAGCACACTTAACTGGCGCAGTCGGTTAGATATCAATTCAGAAGAATTGATTGCAACCAACGTATCCCGAAGGAACGTTTTAATTAAGAAAAAAAAATGTTTACAAGATAGTATGAACTTTATGTGAAGAAAAAAAATTGATAAAACAAATAATTTATAAAGAGAGAAAACAAGTGAACAAATTTTTTAAGCAGCAATCGCAGCAAATTCGGCAACAGTTTTGAGCAGCAGCAATCGCAGCAAAAAACGGCAACAGTTTTGAGCAACAGCAACAGTGAAAAAGTTATATAATGGCAAACCCTGAACAACAGCAACTCCCCGTAACAGAATTAATCAAAGAAGCTGCGAGAATCCCCATACTTCGGCAATGAAGAGAATGACCTAACGTCATTTCTGAGGGAAGTCGACCTAATCCTTCCACTCTTCAACGGCAATACATCGATGCAACATTACATCCTAGAGAGGCATGTGAAAACAAAAATTCAAGGAGCAGCACTCCGAGTTATTCAGACGATGGACGTCTCGGCAACGTGGGAAGAAATTAAGCAGGAGCTGACAAGGAACTTTGGCGTCAGAGAAAGCTACAATCAACTCCTCCATCAAGCCATCTGCATAAAAAACACTTTTAATGTAAGTCAGTATTATAATAGTTTAAAAATTATTTTAGACAAACTTAATAGTAAATATAACGAAGATTCAAATAAACCTACTGAATTCTCTCCTAAAACAAATGAATCCCTAATTTTGAAAACATTTTTAAACAATATACCACCCCACCTATCCTCCATAATATATGCTAGGCACACTGACTCCTTCAGAGCAGCCTATTACATTTTAGAGGAAACTGGCTTACTAAATAACAACAGCAATTATACAAAAAAACCTTATTACAATAATAATTATGCGAATAACAATCCTACTATCAATAGAGTGTCCAATAATAGTAGATTCACCACCACCTCGGGAAACAGAAACTTTGCTAATCGAATTGAGTCAGGCGTAACAAGACAAAACGATAAGCAATGGTTTAATTCCAACAATAGCAATAGTGTTAGACAAAATAGAAACTCAGGTCAATACAGACAAAATAATTCAGGGCAATACCGACAACATCAGTCGGGACGCTATAATAACAATATAGTACAACCCATGGAAGTTGATCATATTCAAGAATCAAATTTTCCATCGCAGGGCCACAATCATATTTACCGATAGTTGAATTGACCATTGGCCATAACAAATTAAAATGCTTAGTAGATACCGGATCTACCACTTCGCTAATTGACAAAAAAGCTTTCCCTAATTATAAACGTAGCAAATTAAATAAACCACTTTTATTTAACACTCTGTCCGAAAAAACAGTTATAACACACGAACTAATAACACCCTCACCTGAAGAATTTAATGAAGATAGTTACATAGGTTGGAAAGTAACAAATTTTCACAACAAAGGTTTTGATGCCTTAATAGGACAAAATATCCTAACACCAATACAAGCAATTATTAACATGAAAGAAAATTTCATAGAAATCAATGGAATTAAGATAAAATTTATAAATACATGTCCTTTTGACCATGAAGAAATTCATGTATTAGATAGCTACGGATCCGAAGATCCAATATTAAGCAAACTATACCATGAAGATATGAACAAAGAGGAAAGAGGTAAACTAAAAGCACTCATTGAAAAAAATAAGAAGTTGTTTTTTATGGAAGGTCAAATACTTACACATACACATGAAATATAACATGAGATTATCACCACAACAAATAAGCCAGCTTATGCAAAAATATATCGCTATCCTCAAATACACGAAAACGAAATCCAGAAGCAGTTCAAGGAAATGTTAGAGCAGGGAATAATTCAGGAAAGTAACTCGCCATATAATTCACCCCTCTGGATCGTGCCAAAGAAAGCTGACAACTCTGGTAAGAAAAAATGGAGAATAGTCGTGGATTACAGAAGTCTTAATGAGATTACTGTCAACGACAAATTTCCGATTCCAAACATTGACAGCATTTTAGAGAAACTAGGAAGAGCTCAATACTTCACAACCCTGGACCTTGCAAAAGGATTCCACCAGGTTCTAATTAAAGAAAGCGATAGAAAGAAAACAGCATTCTCAACTCCTCTAGGGCATTACGAATTCATCAGAATGCCATTCGGCCTCAAAAATGCCCCAGCAACCTTTCAACGTCTGATAAACTCTGTATTAAGGGACTATATAAATAAAATCTGCGTCGTCTACCTAGACGATATCCTCATATTTAGTACAAACATCGAGGAACATGCAGAAAATATTCAAAAAATTTTCAATAAATTAGCAGAGCATAATTTGAAAATACAGATAGACAAATGTAAATTTTTTGCAAAGTCTACCGAATACTTAGGCCATACACTAACTACACAAGGCATTAAGCCTAATGCAGATAAAATAGAAAGCATTCAAAAATTACAATTACCTCGCACTTCAAAACAGATAAAATCCTTTCTTGGCATCACAGGCTACTACAGGAAATTTGTCAAAGATTATGCAAAAGTTGCACAAGGCATGACAAAATACTTAAAGAAAGACGCGAAAGTAAACAAGAACGACCCTCAATATATTGAGTCCTTTGAAAAGCTCAAAAAGCTCCTAATTAATCCACCCATCCTAAAATATCCAGATTTTAGCAAAACTTTTAAAGTTGCAACTGATGCAAGTGACTTAGCAATCGGTGCAGTGCTAAGACAAGAAGGACACCCTATAAGTTACGCAAGCAGATCATTAAATGATCATGAAAGAAAGTACTCAACGACAGAAAAAGAACTACTTGCGATAGTTTGGGCAGTGAACTATTTTAGGCCCTACATTTACGGGAGAAAATTCGATCTCATGACGGACCACCAACCGCTTAAGTGGTTGCACTGTAAAAATAAAGGGAAGGACATCAATCCCCGCCTACAAAGGTGGCTCCTTAAACTAGGGGAGTACGACATTAACATAAGCTATGTCAAAGGAAAAGATAATACAGCCGCGGACTTCATGAGCAGAATAACTGCAGATACAGGGGAAATCAACATGCTTCAGGAAAACGAGAACCTAAGCACCAGGGCAACAATCCACTCTCAAGAGGAGGAATTACATGACCATTTTAGAATCTTAGAAACAGCCGTAAACAGATTCCCAATACAGTTGATCCTAACAAATTCCAAAAACCAAGAAGTAAAAGTTATAAACGGAAAAAAGAAAATTTTCATTAGCCAAGAAGATATAAAAACAGATTTCATGTCTGATATTTTTCGCCGATTCTTAAGAAATGGTAAAGTAGGTATATTTTCAGAGCTACCGGATCATGAGTACAATAAAGTACAGCTGAAGCTAATCGAGTTATTCAATAATACAATAAAGTTCTACAAGTGCTCATACCACGCAAAAGACATGCAAGACGAAACAGAAGCATATAGGTATATAGCGAAATACCACAAGGATGAAACAGGACACGGAGGAATCAATGGTAATTACGAAGGGCTGAAGAAATTAATCTATTACAAGGACCTAAAGAAACTAATTCAGAAATATGTAAACAATTGTGAAATATGCAATAAGTCAAAATACGACCGAAAGCCCATTCAAGAGAAATTTAAGATAACGGAAACACCGACGGATATCAATCAAATAATACATATGGATGTTTACACCAACAAACAGCATAGTTTTATCACTTTCATAGACAAATTCTCAAAATATGCAATGGCACTAGCCTTAGAAGATAGAAATAGCATCACAATAGTAGACAAAATTAGGCTCTACTTTTCTCTCAGGGGTAAACCAAACAAAATTATAACGGATAATGAATTCAACTCAGTTAACATCAAAGAACTACTTAGACAGGAATCCATAGATGTTCATTTCACAAAGCCAAATAATCATACAGGGAACGCTGATGTAGAGAGACTGCATAGTACCCTTTCCGAAAAATTCAGGACTTTAGAAGCCATGAAATCACCACTAACCACACCAGAGAGGATCTTCAAATGCATTGAATGGTATAACAACTCGGTCCATTCCTCCATAAAAGTGAAACCTATAGACGTCATCGAAGGTAGAACCGATAAAACCAAAATAAGCAAAATTCTAGTGGATAAAAAGGTACTTATAATAGAAAAACTAAACGAAAAACGCGAAAATTATGAAAACAGGGACCAGGAAGGTTACGTAAAAAATTATAAAGCTCTTAGGCATAAATACGAACCTAGATACCGAAAATTAAAATTAGAAAATATTCATTCTTCCAATATTAAAAGAAAGAAAACTTTTCAGGCGAAGTGGATCATTATCTCTTTGATAATGCTACTAACAGTAACAGCAACCCAACCCCACCTAACAGCAGAGAAGATCGAAATTAATCTTGGATATATGGAAATATGGATCGAAGACGTTCACCTCGCAGAAACCTACGACATTATACTACATATAATAAATATAGAAGAAATATTAGGTATTATTGAAACAATCCACACAAATATACAAAAAGCTCACCTACAAGAAAAAACTCAAATTTTAGAAATGCAACTCACCACTATTAAAAATAAAGCCTTAACCTTATTACCACACAGACAGCGAAGGGGCCTAATGAACATCATTGGGACAGCCCAAAAATGGCTATTCGGTACTATGGACGATAATGACAGGCAAGAAATAGAAGAACATTTGAGTTTAATAGATACAAATAACCATAATGCAATTAAAAATTTGAACAGTCAAATAAGCATTAATACACATTTTAACGAAACATTCTCTAAACTAAAATCCATAATAGAAACCGATCGTAATGTAATAATTTCGAAATTAAATTAAATAGATTTCAATAAACTACAAAACATTAAACTAGGGACTCTTATTGATAGTTTATTGGAAATATCATATTCGCAATTAAAATACCGAAAAATTCTATCCCTCTTCCAGTAAATTACCTAGTACCCATTGGAAACGAAAATAACAGAGAATTCTTATTTGAACCTCAATTATATATTACGATAACAACACTTACGAAAAAACAGTAGAATTAAGGAAGCTAAAGCCACTAAGAAATTGTTTAACAAAGAATAATTGTATACAAATTTTCAATAATGCATCAGAAATTATAGAAATTAAACAAGGAATTGTACTTATTAAAAACCAACTGCATACAAATTTTTCTAATACATGTAATAATATGAAACAAATTTTAAATGGAAATTATTTAGTAAACTTTAATAATTGCTCTATCAACGTAGGCAATCAAACTTTTTATAATAATGAACTTATATTCAAACAAAGTATAGTTAGCTTTAATCACATACAAATAGCAGAAAACAAAAACGAAAAACTAATATTTGAAGACATTGTAATAAGCAACTTAAAAAATACGGCATTCATAGATGAAATAAAATATGTAAGAAAAACACATTATATTTACGGCTCTACATTAACTTTAATTTTCATCACCATTGTAGTAATAATTATATTGAAAAAATTAAATAACAAAAATAGTAATGTTAAAATAACTAACATGATCACCCAGGAGAGTGCTCAATCAAAGGGGGGAGGAGTTACGTCGCCGTCGCTGCAAGCCATTTCGCTGCCGACGTCACCGTCACTGACCAACCCTAATAATTTACAAATCGACTGGTCTGCATAAACGCAACCAAAGCATGTTTGCAACACATGCCGGCCACATTTCATATTTCAATGCAAAGTGACAAACGAATGTGTCACAACAAAACACTTAACAAATTTCGTATTTTATGATTCTCTTTTTGCGGCACTTTCGACAACGGTGGTCATGTTACCGAAAACTAGGGCACTGGCCAGCATTGCGGCAATTACAAATAACATTACTGCAATGCTACACACAAACATACTACATTGCGGCAACTACAAGAATCGTTGCGGCAATGCTAACAATGCACAATATTCATGTACGAATTTTGAGTACCCGGAAATAATAAATTAATATTCCGACATACACAAAATTCGTTACACCACCATATGTATGCAATAAACGTTTAGGCAACCATAAGAGCCATTATGAAATGTTAACAAAAAGAAAATGTAAAATAGAAAGTAAGACCTAGCTTAAGAAATTTCAAATCAATAAAAATCAGAATTACTTCGCACACCAAAGTGGCAGGTCGTTTTCACTCTTCGACTAAACCGAAGTTTAGCACACTTAACTCTCGCGATCCTTACGATGCACGTTGTCGCCATTGCAACTCCACAAGGTTGAGCAGAGGGTGATGTTGTCCACCTGGTCCCTGCTGCATATGCAGTGGCACATTAGGCTGTCTTGAGATGTTGTTTGGCAGCGCCACTACGGGCGTGTATGGTTGCGGAGCTCTACAGCAGGGAGTCAGGTTGTCACCCGACCATTCACGAAAGTGGCACCATCCCTGGCACGAGTTGCACCTGACTAATGCCGCATTGCGGTATATATCCTGGTCTGACACACGGAACAGACTATGTGGGGTACCAGGAGCTGCTGGCTAATCCCCACACCAGGGGCGGTGCTGGATGGTGGAAGAGGAGCGACCATGTTGTTGTTGTGTGCTTCTTTAAACCGTGGTGGTTCTGCCGGTGCTGGGCACCAGTAAACAGGGTTAGATCGCTGAAACAAACAGTCCTTGGGAAGGCTAAAAGTAAAGTAACACCTCTTAGAACCACCATTTTCTCACGGATCGAATTACATAGAGGTTTCCTATTATCCAAACTCGTCGCTGTAATACAATCCCACCTTGGTTTCTCAAACAGTAAACTCATGATGTGGTCTGATTCGAAACTTGTTCTGGCTTGACTCAAAAAGCCACCTCACACTTGGAAAATCTTCGTATCCAACCGCATAGCGCAAATAATATATCTGAAGTCCGCCTAGTGAACACATTCAATACTTTAGAAGAAAATTCCGATTGCCGATATCTCGTGCACCCAGAGTTATTTCCTCTGCTCTTAAGTTTAGGCATTGTTTCCAAGATCTAGTAATACAAGTGCGTCCTAAATGTTCCATTTCTCTGGAACACGATTAGCTCCGCAACACAAAATATTGGCATATAGATCTGACGGAAACTCGTTATTTTTCTCGTGAAAAGGCATATTTAGAAGATTCTAAACTTATAGACAAAGAAGGCCCAGTGCTTCCACTCATCCCGCGGTCTACTGCGAGTACATGGTGGATTGGCAGACTCAGATTTGACTTACAATGGACGACACTCAATCATTATTCCGAAAAAATCCCAATTTTCTGTGTTTTTCATGATTTCTGCACGAACTGCTTCTCCATGCAGAGTTCCGCCTCATGTAGCAAGCCATACGACAGGAAGTTTATATTCTTCCACTCAAGCTTTTGCTTAATAAATGCACATTTTAATGCAAACCTTCCCTGTCCATAATCATCAAACACGCTCGCAACTAGTGAGAGCCCTGCCTGAACCTGAACGGTGCACACCCTACCAACTACAGCCACCAACAAAGTACACTGCAGTCCAAACCACTCCACAAATCATTACCCCAAGTTGCAGCCGGCACCAACGCCCCGAAAAGGGTATATTTATATTTTGGTCATGTTTATGAAACAAAATAGCGTAAAGCACACATTAACGATTCTGGGTAATCCGGCGACATATAGTCTAACCGAAAACTTCGTAAAAACCATTAAAATACCACTTTCGGCAAATCTACGCGATCACTAAACTTTGCAATTTGGAATTACTACACGTATTGGTACGCTTTGCCCACCTTTGGTAAAATATATAATAGGGAAAGCCAGTTGTTAATGTAAAAAAACTTATGGAAACCGTAATATTGCATTTGAGTCCGGCAATAAGCAACTGTAAAATATCGTATCGGCCAACAATTTTACAGCTATTTTTGACACATGTGAATAATATGAAGGGAGGTGGGAAGAAAATTGTACTCCACAGGATTAAATCGATTTTAATTCTCGCGTCAAGTGTTATTCGGTGGGCCCGGGTTCAAATCCTGGCCGGGGAAAGTAACATAAAAAATTGCAGGCAAATGTAAAACCTCCGAGTGTATTTCCTTCATGAAACAAACTTCTCACAAAAAAACATTCGCCGTTCGGAGGCGGTGTACATAAAGACGCACACCACAAATTGAAGGAAAAGTTCGGTCAAAGTCGCTTAAACGGTTACAGCGCCGATTAAGTATGTTATTAAGAAATGTACAACGTCAATATTTTATAGAATAACGTTGAATCTGTTTTCTTAAAACAATTTTACATCGATTGAATTCAAATTAGAATTAATGGCAAAGCCAAAGTTTTTAATCTTGTTTGTAAACATAATAATCTCGTAATACCAATAAACAGTACAGGGATATTTTTAATAGGTACGACACCATTACTTATTGGCAATACCAAGGGCTTGGAAGAATTTAGACATAAATGGTTATCAGGCCCGTCGCGACGGCGGGGGCCCCTGTAATTTGAAGAGCAAAAAAAAAAAAAACAAAAAAAAAGGTCATCTCCGAAATCCAAAAGAACAAGACCCAGACGCGTCTATAAATGTAGTACCACGCATTCCGTCAATCCGACACTGTATTATCGATTTCATCAGCCGTACTTCCTTGCCTTTGCTTCAATTCTATATTGTTTAATACGTCGGATACTTCTCTTTCACATTTCCTTTTTTCGTTCACATCCTTCCTCGCGTTTGAAATTGCCTATCCCATGCAAATGTTTATTATCAACCAGACTATATCATTGCACGTCATGTTTATGTGGTGGAAAGAAAAAGATTTTTAGGACTGGTTCATACTAAATGCGGCAAATTATCGTTCAAGCATTAGAAGTCTGTCGGCATTTGCCAGAAGTTGATAGAGAAAACTACAGAAAAAACTCTCGCACGCAGAGCTTAGACACAGTTGCCAAGACCCTCCCAGTCTCGATTACGTCATTACGACATTTAGCGCTGCTGCTCACACGGCTCGGCCGCCGAGCTGATGCAACTAGTTTTCAAATAGTTTGATTATTTGTCGATCGGAATAATAGTACAGAAATAATCAAATTAAAACTCTGCATTCGAAAAAAAATCAAACATGAAAAAAAGGTTTCAATGATACACAACAAAACTTTCTAATTGCCCTGATAGCTTTTACTTCACAATGTCAAATCATACACTTATCGCAAGCATGTGCGTTTATGAGTTCTCGCATGCACACTTACTTCCGCGCAAACTTTACATAAAATATAGCTGCTGCAGCAGTACATAAAATATAGTCAACATAATATATTCGATAACGAAATATTTCTTTTACGATATTTTGTACTACGGATGGTTATAACTACTTTTTGTGTTAAAGCAAACAAATCAGCACTTCATTTAACATGCAAATCCATCACAAGACCAACACGACTGGACAATTACACTTGGATATCGTCGGCAGACGCATGCACATTAACATACTTGCACACAGTGTACACATCGCTGACAAAAATACAAACCCTTGTGTGGCACCAGCCAAGATAGTTTTAAAAATAGTGGAAGCATTCAATTTTTGTACCCTACATTCAAGGTACCGTATCATTGATTCTATATACTTGTCCGAGAACCCGAACAGAAGTCTCTAACACAAGAGATCATGATTGGCCATGGCAAATGCCTTAGAGAAAACTAAAAGCCTTAAAAAGTTAACTCCCGATTGTCAAAGCGTATTCCAGTGTCTACAATACTCGGAATTCAAAGGTGTGGCTTAAATTCGAGGAACCAAAATTTTTAGATAGACTTTTTTGACATTGATTTTGCTAAAGGGATTATCGAAGGAGCAAAATCTGTTCACAGTAACGACCTGTATCCTAAGTCTTATATTTCCATTTATTTGTGGTGTAACCTCTCATAAGCACAACATTTTTATAATAAAAAGCGAAAAGGTATAAACATAGTAAAGTAGTTAGAGAATAGGAAATTGAGCAAAACTAAATGAGTTCTACATCTGAAGGTAAGTAAAATATATTAAAATGTCGGTTGCCGTCTTTAATCCTTATGGAGGTTACTTAGGCCCACTTGCGAGAATGCAGGATATCTATTTAACTCTGAGATTACCTGTTAAATTGATAAATTTGCTTTCACAGCAGAATGTTAGGCATCAACTCAGAGTAAAAATCATAAATATTTAACGTAGCAATTATTCGGGGATAAACTTTTATGTTTGTGACATTCTGTAAATAAAGAAAACAATTTTTTTTTGAAATAAGCGAAAAAATTTGAAACGAAGCGCTTTTTTCGACAATAATGAGCATGCCATCGACTATGTTGGCTCCAACTCATTTAACAGATCTTTGGCAAAGCGAAGCGATGACTTTCACGAGATTAGAGACCAAGCATTTCGTTGTAGTACTAGAACCTCCAAAAATTATTTTGATTTTAAATTTCAATAATATCATGAAATTCAAATAAAAGATTAGAAAATAAATATACGTAGCCCGAGTTACTGGATTGATTTGATGCACGACAAAGTCTGGGTTATGAAATTAAAAATATAACTCTGAGTTAAGTATTTCTATATTTACAAATTTAACTCTGGAATAAAACCAAATTCAGCATCTTCTTTCTGTTTCTTTAGTTTTTTTTAAATACATTGATATTGGTGTTACTCATCAACATTAGCTCAAAATTATCAAATTAAACACTTCCTCATTTGCGGGTTTTCTCCATCACTTCGTTTTTAAATTTTCTGCGTAGAAATATAATACAACTCTGAAATTCTTAAAATTACAACTTCGAGATGCTATAACTTTCTTGTTTCTTGATCGAATTCAATTTTCCTATTTGAAAGATGTGTCTTTTACCCTTCAAACAAGCAAACTAGCTTGCAAATCGCTTGAAAAATTACCAAGTTTTGGTCTTTTATTCCAAAAAAAATTTTAAGTTTTCTTAAAATTTTCGTTTTCTGTACGTTTTTATTGGATATTAAGGTTACAAACAATGATTCTTAAACCTTTATAACAAAACACATAAAATAAGCTTTCCAAAAAGCAATAGTAAATGAAAATTGATTCAAAATTAGCGTAGTAGTGCTTCATAAAGTGAGTAAGCCTTTTTTTAATGTTTTCGTTTTATTTGTCGTCAGCGACTTTGTGTACGAAACTTAAATGACTGGACCATAAATACGACATCTGCGCCACCTAGCAACAGAGGTTCTAATTACATTTATCAAACGTACGTGCCAAATATGAATAAAATCGGACCATAAATACGGATTTTGTAAAGATAGTGATACCAGCGCCATGTAGCGGAAACAAATATATCCTATGTTGAGAGTACTTATCCAAAAAATAAACTGTCCAAACTTAACAAAAAACGGTTCAGTAGTGTTTGAGCCAATTTTTACAAAAAAAACACTTTACAATTCTATATATATAGATTAATATTTGCATATAGCAGGTATGCATGTTCACAAAACTGAGTATAGAGCGATCTGAGTGTCCTCTTTGTGACTTGCCAAAATTGGACAGTTTACTTCAAATTTTTTCTATAAAAGTTTTGTATTAAATTCGTGGAGGTCATTTGATGATGTTTTAGTGAATTTATTGTGAAATAAAGAATTGAGAAATATTTACACCTTAACTGTGAAATGTGTGATAAAAAGGATAATTTTTGCTTTATTTGCGGATTATATGTGGATTCACGACACAAAATTGCCGCGTTGTCAAACAAACAGCTTATTTCGCTGAATGAAGAATATTTCGGTCGATGCTATATATACGATAAGTGGTATATACCCACAGTTTGTTGCTCGTCATGCTATTCGTCGTTAAGGTCTTGGAAGATAAATCGCAGTGAAGCATTCACTTTTGATGAGCCAGTTGCTTGGCTTCCACAACGTATCCACCGACCAAATAATTGTTATTTCTGTTTGACGATTACAAAAGGATACCACTTCAAAGTAAGACGAAATATTAAATATGTTGATGTTGACCATGTTATTAAGTGTGTAGTGCGTGTAAAAGGCGACGTAAATCAAACAGCGGAATCGGAAGTATCGCCAAGTTTAAGTGGCTTTGAATCGTCTTTTGTAGACTTTTGTGAACCTGCAGCTTCAGTATACGTTCCACCTTTAAATGGAATGAACGAACCACATTTAGTTTCTCGAGCAGAATTTCAAGACCTTGTACGGGATTTAGAACTGTCCAAAAGACAGACAGAACTTTTAGGTTCAAGAATGGATCAATGGAAACATTTGCAAAATGATGTGCATACTACATTTCGTAGAACAGAAGAAACTGTTGCATTTGGTTCACTATTTGTCAAAGCACTAGATATGATAACTTGGTTTTTTGCAATGATGTAAATGCATTGTCTGAAAAATTTAGCTATTACCATATTCCACGAGATTGGCGTTTATTCATCGACGGTTCAACGAAAAGTACACTTGAGATGTTTATTATGTAATTGCATATTCTAGTTTCATTTAATTTTTAAGGTTTGAAGGCTGTACTATTACACAACACTGGCTTATATCCATCGGTCCCACTGGCCTACGCTACCGATATAAAAGAATCATATGGCAGTATGGCTGAAATATTGAATGTCATTGACTACAAAACTCACAAGTGGCTAATTGTAGCTGACTTCAAGGTACTGCCTATTTTAAATGGTATGCAGGGTGGAAATACGAAGTATCCGTGCTATTTCTGCCAATGGGACAGTCGAGCAACTAGCCTACACTACATACAAAAATATTGGGCTCCACGTACATCGTTTGTAGTTGGTGAAAAAAATAGTATAAATATTCCCTTAGTTGATTCAAAAAATATTATTTTACCACCGCTGCACATTAAACTGGGCTTAATAAAGCAGTTTGTCAAAGCACTGGATAAAAATGGTCGAGCCTTCAACTATATTGTAAAAAAGTTTCCGCGAATAACTTACGCAAAATTGAAAGAAGGTAAGCAAGTATGTATTTTAATTGCACGATTTAAAACAAAGTTACTTTTTCCAACAGGAATATTTGTCGGTCCACAAATTCGCGAACTATTTAGCGATACTAACTTTGTATAACAAATGACCGATGTTGAAAAAAAGCATGGCAAGGGTTTTCTTCTGTGTGTGAATGTTTTCTGGGAAACACAGAAACACTAAATTATGAAGCAGTAGTAAGTGACATGTTGTCTGCCTACCATATCTTGGGTTGCAACATGTCAATTAAGCTTCACCATCTGCACGCTCATTCCACCAGGAAATACTAAAGATTGAACAGCGTTATGTTGGCAAAAATACAATAAATATGCTATCTGATTACTGTTGGTCTCTTTTAAGAGATTCAAGCAGCGCCGAACATAAAAAACAAACCAAACAAAAACATTTAAAAAGAAAAAAAAAAAAAAAAGACACGCTCGTTTTATAAAGCGCTACTACGCTAATCTTGAATCAATTTTCATTTACTATTGCTTTTTGGAAAGCTGATTTTATGTGTTTTGTTATAAAGGTTTAAAAGCCATTGTTTGAAGCTTCAATATCCAATAAAAACGTGCAGAAAAGGAAAATTTATAGAAAAACTTTAATTTTTTTTTGGAATAAAAGACCAAAACTTGGTCAGTTTTCGGTCGATTTGCAAACTATTTTGCTTGTTTGAAGGGTAAAAGAATCATCTTTCAAATAGGAAAATTGAATTCGATAAAGAAACAAGAAAGTTATAGCATCTCGAAGTTGTAATTTTAAGAATTTCAGAGTTGTATTATATTTCTACGCAGAAAATTTAAAAACGAAGTGATGGAGAAAAACCGCAAATGAGGAAGTGTTTTATGGGCCATGACGAAACCAAAAATCCATGTGAGAGCCCCTGCATATTTTTTTTTCATTTTGTAGCACTGTGTTATCCACTCAAAGCACCAACGTACACACGTACACAACCACCCACATACCAGAAAGCATTATGGAAAAATCAAAACTACAATAATATCAACCAATGCCGCAGACAGCATAACCAGAAAACATCAAACAATGAGAAGGTGCAAACGACTCAGGTCGAACATTTCTATTTATTTCTTAACGCGCTAAGCCACAGCAGACACTCCACACAGTTCGTTTAAACGGCTAATTATGCAAATCATAGCAAGGTGTACGCAAAAAAGAAGCGGGGCAAGTTGAGACGGAAGAGGAGTTATGCAACAATTGTGGATAAGAGAAGGGTTGAAAGGGAAAGGGAACGGTAACCAAAAGAATATTCTTTTCGGTTTTTGCGCCAATTTTTGTGTCGATGTTCCAATTGCGCATGCACGTGTACGCAAATGAATTGCTGCGCATTTGGACAAAAGTTCTTGAATGTTCTAGAATGTTCTAGAAAAATGCCAGCAATTTATCAGACTACGTTGCCAAAATAAATTATTGTCTGATATTGCGGTGTTGAAATTTTCAATGACCGTCGATGGTTTGTAAACTTTAAGATTTTAGCATTTTTGTGTTCGTCGCGAAAAAGATCGTTGAGGGAAACATTTGCGTGCGCGGGGAGATGAAATGCTTGCGCTTATGAATGAACGGCATTTGTTTTTAGGAATACGTGCACGCGTTTATGAATGAATTTTTTATTGTTGTATGTAGTTTCAGATATTTTAGAATATTTGGCGCCGGCGCAGGACAAGTGCAGTTGCGGTTGTGATTGCGCTGTGATTTGATTTACTTAGATTTAGCGTAGGTCAAGGTTGAATTTATGCATGGATGCATATGAATTTATGTATTTAGATATATGTACGTGCATATGTACATAGATATGTATATGTACATATGGATGTGTGCATATATGATAATATACTTGGTGACATTTTAGTTATTTATGACTGTACAGTCAAATGTAGTTATGCATGTGGTAGTCTCTGGAAGTATACATATTTATATCAATATGTGCATACGTATGTGTGTATGCTAGTGCAAGAATTTGCAAAAAAGTAAAAATCTAAATAAATTTTAAGCCAAAAGCGCGTGGCCAGGTTCCGAACTTGAAGCAACTACACCACAGAACACAATTAAGTTGTTTGATCTAAATCGCTACTTGATTCAGTTTCCCGGGAATATTTCTTGCCAAGACAAATTTTTGATACAGATGAAGAAATTTATAATATAATATAGATCGCATATTATTTCGCATTACAGAGAAAGGAAATCAACATAGGAAATCAAATCAAATATTAAATTGGGAGCAAACTTGTTGTAATATTTATTAAAGTTATTATAAAAAATCATTTTGAACAATTTTTTTAATTAAACGAACATAAAAATTTTATTAATCCATGTTTGTAAGTAAAAATATAAATATGCTTGGATATTTTAATATTTCACATTTTTTTAATTTTTTAAAATATTCGTGATGGCATGAAAAAATACCATATTATGATTCTTTCGAAAAAATTAACATATAATTTTAATTTAAGCCAACTTGAAAAGTTTAAAGAAGAGTTGATTATGTATTAATTTCATATTTTGTAAAAAAGAAATGTCCTATACACTTGCAACATTATCAATACTTTGAATTTAAGTTTTTTTTCAAAAACAGTAATAATGACTTGCAAGTAAAAATACTACATGTTGTGCTTATGTACAGCACATGAATACAATCATATGCAATTTAATTTTAAATATTAGTTTATATATTTTTTTTAAATTTGTAATATTAATGAAGTTTATGGAAAATTTCAGAAATAACTATTGTAGCATAAGTATTTCATTTTATAGCGTAAGGACTTAATGTCAATTGTTTAAGTGTAAAGTATTGTCATGCAACCCTGTAGTTGTAAGCTATTAACTTACGTTCCAAACATATGTGAAGTTATGATCCACAAAAGCTTTTGTATTTTTGGACGATGAGCAAAAGCTCTGCGCTTGCCACTATAAAAGGACGAACTCTCTAGTGATCGTCTTTAATTTGCGAATAGACGTCCACTCGAGAGGTTTTAAGATACTTCTGTATTAAACAATCCACGCTCAACTACTTTTTTATAATAAAATTGCGTTCTTGCAAATAACGCTTTTATAATTGGCGCCCAAAAACCGCAACGTACTGGACCACATATGCTAGCAACAGCTATGTCATTGTTCACAGTTGGCGCTTTGTGTTCTCGCAGGGTCAACTCAGCTTCGCGAGCTTCGCCCAATAAATCATCGAACGTGTTAATTCGCTTACGACTCACCCTGTCCCTAATTTGCAAATGCAACATCCCAAACAAAATGTCTATTTGGTCAGCTTCGGCTGGCACATTAGTTTGTTGGGAAAAAAGTGCACGCTTTTTCCGAACAAAGGTGTCCGTTGGTTCATTTTTTTGTTGCTTCGTGTCAAAAATATCAACATATATACGCCATGACGGTTGCGGTGGGGAAAAAGCTTCACGTAGCATTCGTACAACATCGCCAAAGGCTTTAGCCTTTTCTTGTACACCTCGCCACCATTCTGCGGCATCACCTTCTTAAATCATTGGCATGCCTGTTATTGTGTCGGCGTCTGATATTTTTTCCACGGCTTTAAATGTCGACACAGCAGCAATGAACTCCTCAACTTTTGTGGAGTCGCGTTCACCACTATAGTGCGCAGTGCAATTGCTGAACGAACCCGATCGGGTATTAGCATTGCCGACTGCTCGCATAAGTCGCTCGAACTGCTCGGTAGTGAATTGAGCCATTTTAAATTTTGCTATTCTTTCGCTTCGGCGAAATGTATAAGAATCACTCGAGAGGTTTGCCACGATGTTGGGCCACTTACCGACTTAATGAAGAAAAACGTTGAATGGCAGTGGGGTGATCCACAAATCGAAGCATTTAACAAACTGAAAAAGTTACTTGCTTGCCCTCCAATCTTAAAGCAAGCCGAAGACGACGTACCGTTCATTATTAAAGCAGATGCAAGTGCTTATGCCTTAGGAGCCGTTCTTATCCAGGGGGAGAAGGAACATGAGCATCCCATTGAGTACGCCAGTAGACTGTTGACATCAGCAGAGAAAAATTATTCGACTACCGAACGCGAAGCACTCGCTATTGTGTGGGGATGTGCCAAATTCAGAGGTTACATCGAAGGAGCCGAAATATTATTAATGTCCGATCACCAACCGCTAAAATGGCTATTAACATTAAAATCACCGTCAGGCCGCCTTGCAAGGTGGGCATTGCAAATACAGCAATATAACCTGAAGATAGATTATACTCCAGGGAGAACGAATTCAGTTGCTGATATGCTATCACGACCGCCCTGCAATGAGAAAGATATCTCGATAAACTGCATATGTGCCTTCCAAGCCGATTTTCCGCGTAAAAAGGCGAATGAGTTACGAGCAGAGCAATTCAAAGATAGCTATTTGAAAAATATTATAAACTCATTAGAAGCCGCCGACGAAAATGCCACCTTATGGTTTAACCGTGGCTACATTCTTAACAACGGCGTGTTATATTGTTATGCAAATGATGAAACAGATGATGCACAACTCGTAATACCTAACCACGAGCGAATGAGCATTCTGAAAACGTACCACGACGACAGCACTGCTGGTCATTACGGAACGGAAAGAACCACAGCCCTTATCCTCGGCCGCTACTTTTGGCCGGGAATGCGTGCCGAAATCGCAAAATATGTGAGAAATTGCATTGAATGCCAGCGATATAAAGCAAGTAACATGAAACCGATGGGGTTGCTTCAAACAACGAGTAGCAAGCAGCGATTCGAAGTGGTTGCAGTAGATTTATTCGGACCTTTGCCAAAAACCGAGGAAGGTTATCAATGGATCCTGATTGCAGAAGACGTTGCCAGTCGATGGGTTGAGTTATTTCCCATGAGAGAAGCAACTGCCGAAAACTGCGCTAAACTATTGGCTGATGAGATTTTCCTACGATATGGTGTTCCCAGACGTCTTAAATCAGACAATGGAGTGCAATTCGTGTCAGCCGTCATGCAACAAATTGTTTACTGCATGGGCATACATCAAATTTTTACACCTGTTTACCACCCCGAGAGCAACCCAGTCGAACGGAAGAACAGAGACCTTAAGGCTCAGTTGGCAATTATCGTTCAAAATCAACATAACATGTGGAATATTGGCTTACCGTCAATACGATTTGCAATGAACTCAGCGAAATGTCAATCCACCAGCTATACAGCAGCTTATCTTACTTTTGGAAGAGAGTTGCGCACCTTTGATGACGTAGAGCACGATATACGAGCAGTAGCCGAAAATGAGAATTTTATACCACAAATCACACCGTATCTGAAGAGCATAGCAGAAAATTTCAAGAACGCTCGAGAGGTAGAACAGAAGATGCAAGACCGTAACAAAAAGTATGTTGATGATCGCAGGCGACCGCAAGTTGAAATCGAAGTAGGAGACGAAGTCCTAGTTACTACTCACGTACTGAGCCAGGCGACGAAGGGTATCACGTCCAAATTCGTACCGAAACGCGATGGTCCTTATATTGTCATACGTAAAATCGGTACATCTACATACGAAGTTGCATCGATAGCCGATCCAGCAATACCACTTGGAGCATACCATGCATCTGCCTTAACGAAGTACAGAGGTACCAACGCCAGCGAAGACCCAGTTCCAGTACAACCCATACGTAAGAGAGGAAGACCAAGGAAATGCCTATAAATGTGTGATGACCGATTCGTATACTCCACGTTCATCAAGGGGGAGACTGTAGCATAAGTATTTCATTTTATAGCGTAAGGACTTAATGTCAATTGTTTAAGTGTAAAGTATTGTCATGCAACCCTGTAGTTGCAAGCTATTAACTTACGTTCCAAACATATGTGAAGTTATGATCCACAAAAGCTTTTGTATTTTTGGACGATGAGCAAAAGCTCTGCGCTTGCCACTATAAAAGGACGAACTCTCTAGTGATCGTCTTTAATTTGCGAATAGACGTCCACTCGAGAGGTTTTAAGATACTTCTGTATTAAACAATCCACGCTCAACTACTTTTTTATAATAAAATTGCGTTCTTGCAAATAACGCTTTTATACTATTCTTTTTTAATAATTTTTCCTGTCAATTTTTTTTGGAAACAAGATTTGAAATGTATTAATAAACACATTTGTTACAATATTCCCAAAAACATCTGCCACATATCAACATTTCAGCAACAATTTGAACAGTGGAAATGTAAATTCACATTCTTCATGCCTGTTAAGTCGGCGGCGAAATAAAAACTTAACATCTGGATTCCTTAGACAAAACCTTTCGGAATTCATTTGGATCGAACCAAAATTTGCACCTTCTCATTGTTTGATGTTCTCTGCCGGAACCTTACCACAGATTTTCAGAATTAAATGTTCTAATCCCACCCAATGCACTGAATAAAACAGATGCAGCCCAGAAAAGGAAATAATAAAAACTGACAACACCCAGCAAACAAAATGAACTTTCTTTTAAATGTAAAAATACTTTAATGGAATGTTCAAGGTTTTATTAGAAATCTTGCCGCCAAGCACAACCCTGTTTTTACAGCTCTACAGGAAACACATTGTGAATAAAAACTCGAACATGGTCCATCTACGAAATTATGCAATTTTCCATCAATACTCTTATACTTTGTTCTGACTGCGCCGTTAACTCGAGTTTAAGGTTTTGAGTTTATGAACAATTGTCAAGCGTTCACATTGAGGTGTTTAAGAAACTCGGAGTTTAATTTGACATTTGTTTATTTACTTTCTCCTGTTCGCATTCTGTTTATATATTTTTACGAAAATGCCTCCGAATATAAAGATTGTTTTGTTAATTGTGAAAATATATTTACAAATGTTTCAAAAATATGTAGAATTGGATAATGCTTGCACAAAAAGCATGGCAATTTATCGAGCAAGAAGTGATTATTTCATGAAGACGATGTTGTTTTGTTTGACTAAGCAGTTGCTGATATTAACAATTTTACAAAAAAAAAGTTCACCAAATTTCAAAATGCATTGGAAATTGGTAAACTATATATGCAAACTTTTTTTCTGGGTGATTGTTGTTAATTAATATATCTGTGTATAGAATCGGGCAGGTAAATTTTGGGAGATTGATTGCCAAACTAATGGAGAGGAATTCTTTAAACGTAATTTTTGGATGAAGCGAAGCAGCTTTTACAAATTATGTGGTGTCCTTTCTGCTGTGGAGAAGAAAGACAAACATTTTCGTAAAGCCATTTGTCTTGAGAAACGCATAGCGATTTCTCTATATTGCATGGGATCGTCTGCCGAATACCGTACTGTGGGTAATATGTTTGGAATTGGAAAATCGACTGTTCGCTCAATTGTACTAGAGTTTTGTAAAGAAGCATGAGCTGTATTACATCCTCTATATCTGAATTACTTTCCACTCAGTAGAGAAAAAATTAGGGATTGCATAGCTGAGTTCAACCAAATTGGATTTCCTCGATGCATCGGTGCAATTGGTAAGTTTTTAATGCATATCACTCAATTTAATACAATAATACATAGCTCCGAAATTCGGTTCATTTAGTATTCTGTAATATATGTACTTTCCAAGATTATTATTTTAATTAAATTTTTAAGATGGATGTCATATAGAAATACGTCCAAAACATGAAGAAGCAGTCGACTACTTCAATTATAAAGGATGGTATTCGACCGTACTTTTAGCTTTAGTTGATGCCAGGTAATTTTTTACCATTGATACCGTGTATGTATGTTTAAAATAATAACTAGCTTTAATTTCCAGGTATCGTTTTCTTTACGTCAATGTTGGAAGTCCAGGAAGATGTAATGACTCTTACATATACGAGAGGTCGTTATTAAAGAAAGAACTGCAGAACTGTGCTTTGCTGAATGATATGAGTGTACAATTGGAGTCGGTAAATATACCCGTTCTTATACTAAGTGACTCTGCATTTCGCTTGTCCAAAAATGTAATGAAGCCTTTCCCATTTCACGTGAGCCACACCTTTGCACAAAAGCAGTTCAATTATAGAGTAGTAGAAAACGCATTCGGTCATTTAAAAGCGCGGTAATAAGTTTCAAAGTAATTTTATTTCCGTATTTAAAACATTAATTAAGATGATTCCGCAGGATTGGAAAAGGAATTGACAATAATATCCAAAACGCGAACTCTGTTATAAAGGTATGCTGCGTTTTACACAACTTTTTAATTGAAGAAAAAGATGATGTGCCCAGAACTTAGTTACACGAACAAGCAATCGTTGATAGAAGCCGGAATTATCCAAGCCATTCGACAAATGTTATAAATAACAGAAATGAGGCCGAAGAGATAAGGAACGCTCTCAGTTTATATTTTGGTGAGTATGATCTTCAAGTTGATATCAGAATAACAACATTTTTATTAATTGTCGCCGTTTATGTTCACGTATATATCACAACAATATCACTAACGTATATACATATGTACATATATATATATACATTCATGAATGTAACTACAACAGTAACACCTACCCCATTCTCTCTTTTATGTATATACTAGCAACCCGCACCTTGTTTCACACAGGTTGATAATGTTTAAAACAACTTTATAATTGAAATAAAAGTAATTTTTGTAATATTTCGGAATAATGACCCTAGTAAATAAAGAAAATTTCATAAATAAATAAAGTCCAATTAGAAGATATATGTATTTATGTACATACATACATATTAATTATTCATATTCAGTTAGTTTTTATTTTCAGTTTTATAACACTTCATTGTATACAATGTTCGCAGCTTTCCTATCAGGAGCCAAAACAAATAAATGGTCTTTGTTTGTTACACGGGATAGAGCAACATATAACTGGCCATGCGTAAAACATTGAGATCTAAGGTCCAAACCGGCCACCTTAAGTGTTTGACCTTGATCCTTATTTATTGTTACTGCAAAACATAATTTGACTGGAAACTGGAGCCGTTTAAATTGAAATGGAAGATCTGTTGGTATTATCGGGATTCTTGGAATCAAGACGTTTTCTCCAGCACCACAGCCAGTCAAAATTGAACACTCAACCAAATGCGTTCTAATTGTTTTGATCAGCAGCTTAGTTCCATTACATAAAGTAAGTGGATTTAAATTGCGTAGTAATATTACAGGAGCTCCTACTTTAACAATTAGTTTATGTGGTGGCGTTCCGGGGGGATTTAGAGAATTTAAAAATTCTATTGGGTAATGTACTGCCTCGCTAATATCTATTATTGTGTCTATTGAGTGGAAAACTTGTGCTTCCGTAGTAAAATTTGAAAGTATTAAGGCATTTACTGCATCCACCTGATCATTGGTAGCTGACAATATTGCCCGCTCCTTAAACCAGTCCAATGAATTGGTTATAAGACCACCAACTCCGGGATATACTACTTTCTCAATTAGATCTTCAATAGTTTGGGTTAAATTACAAATATTTGTCAGATCGATTTGCCCACATGTCATAGGGAACTGTCCGTTACCAATTTTTAGCAAGTTATTAGCAAAAAGTGCATTTCCTTGTCCGGAAGTAGAAACTCTCATATTTTCTTTGAGCTGTACTTTATTTATATGTATACGGCCAAAGATAAGACATTTTCAGAGATGCGTTATGGGATGTTCACCCATTCGTGTGGTTTTTAATATAAAAATAAGCTAAAAGGGTAAAAGGACTTTCAGTAAGCTTACAGAACAAAACGTGGGAATTTTAAAAATGGATACCTTTTCGTTGCTAAGTTGAATACTTGAGGAAACTGCCAAATGAAATAGTTTCAAGGAAAATAACTTTTTTCGCACTGTAAGTACTGAATGAATAGCCTCTTTCGAGCCGATGTCAACCCTTTCTGGAGATATGGATGAAAATGTGGATTAAAGAACACCAAAATAAAGCGGTTTGGGGATAATGACCGTAATTTTGAAAAGCGATATGTAGGTAAGGGCGGCGATATGGAGATTTTATTAAGAGTGAAATTTGTAAAAAATTGGAGAGTCGTCACACCATACCTTGCAATTCACACTTCATGTCTTACATCTTTCATTTTGTATTCCCCCATACCGTGAGCAAAGATGTTTACATATCAAAAAGCCAATTTTACATGGGAAACTAAAAAAAAAAATAGCGACCCCTATGAGTTCAGCTATAGGACCCATCTTTGAAATAAAATAAATACTTGGCAAGATTTACCTCCGAGTAGATTTAGCCCGAGCTAAAAAAACCAAATATTTTTTCTAATTTTGAGAACTTTTATAATAAAAAATACGAAATTATATTTTAATCTAATTTTGAGAACTTTTATAAATTTTATAGAAATCTTTAAGCTTTGAGTAACAATTATGTTTCATAGAAATCACTTATTTTTCTAATGGTCATTTTCACAGTGGCGAGTTAACTTACATTCCACAGTTAACTCTCGATTTTCGATTTTCATGTCGACTTATCTCAAGTTTAACTGCCCAATATTGGTGAGTTAACCTCTAGTTAGAAATAAAATGTTGTCTATCGTACATTGGGTAGTGAATATTTAGTTAAATTACTAAAATTGAATCGAAAATTCATAGTTAACTGTGGAATGTAAGTTAACTCGCAACTGTGAAAATGGTCCTAAGGAAAATTTGGTTGTAAAATTACACTAAATAATATAAAAACATTGCACTGTAATGTACTTACCACTCAAAAGTCAAATTCTTTATTAAATCTGCACTTTTGATTAATAAAAATCACTTCAAAATAAAACTTTATGAACTGCGATCGTTTTAATGTACTCCCGCAACTAACATACAAATTTTAATGGAATAATTCGTGAAAAGCAACGGTTCTTTTTGAGGAAAGATGTTCATGGTTGCCGAACAAAAAAAATTAAAATGGATCGGTACTCAGTCTTTGGAAATCATCATACAAATTTGGATAAAACAAAATGTTGTAGAATTCAATCTCCCTACTACACAAATAAGTACATATATGCATAGTATATACATACAAACATACGAAAACATAGTACTTTTGTTTAAACCTTAGGAGTATATATGTATGTTTAAAAATATGCATGCATTTTTTTTCTTTTTTGTTGCATTAATCTGGCACCATGCATAAATATGTATGTGAAGCCGAAATAAAAGCGAAATTATGTAACATGCATACATACATACATACGAGTTATGTATATTCATTCTCCCTCTCACCATAATCTAATTCCCTAACTCTACCTCCTTATTATGCACTCAATATGCGCTCACTATGTACTCAAAAGTACTCTCGGTTTACTATAAATATTTACCTATAAAGAGATCTAAAGAAAGCTCTAAGTTAACATTTCATCGTATCATCGCCTCTTTGTCATGTCAAAGTATTATATCAAATAAATGTATTATAAATGTATTATATTAAATAAAAGTTAATTAAATAGTTATATAAAAATATATAACTAAACAAATAAATGTTTCAATATTTTATACATTCGCATGCACCCCTTTGAACCCGCGAACGTATTTGGCGAAGAGGTTAAAACGAAATAAAATAAAACTTCAAACTTAAAAAAAAAAAATGTTTGAATAAAAAGATACAATTAGAAAAGTGCCATACAATCTGTTTTGCGAGTAAAAACTCAAATTAAGAAGACGAAAATTTTTTCCATATACAAGAAAGCATATCGCCGCTGCGCCAAGAAAAAGAGCTATACGTTTTTCAGCAACTTTTCAGGAGAGCAAAAACACCGTTTCCTGGTGATCCTAGCGAATATTTTTTCTAGTTTGCATTGTTAACTAATGATACTACACATATGTAATAGACTTGTGCAATTTTTTTTACTTTTTTTGACCAACCACTTCGCATGAAGCATTTGCGCCGTTTTACAGCACATAGCTCTTTTTACAAATTATTTCAATTTGCTAGTGGGGGTAAGAAATCGTGAAAGATGTGTATACAATTCTTCGCTAGGGTCCGATGCAATTAGCGATAGCTTGGAACTGCATTATTTAATTGACCAGTGCCCCTCCTATTTTGAAAAGTGGTCAGATACGCTGATTTTACTTTAAGAAAAACATGTCAGCTGGGCACATTTTGTACGAACCAAGAATAACCTAAAACTGTTTGGGATGCAATAACACTTTGGTCAGCACAATAGCTTGACCACAAGATATTTTTTTTGTAAATGTAATTAAAAATATTAAGGTTATTATTTTAATAAGCAAATAATTCAGTTTTAATTAGATACATATGTATGCACGTATATGCATACGAGTCTTAACATTGATTTATAGTTTAATAACAGATGCGTAACATAGTCAATTGCATAAAATATTAATACAAAGTTTTTATCGAGGTAAACTATCATAAAATGAATGGAAGTCTTTGTGCATGTATTGTTTTAACGATTGTAGGCTACTGTATTTAGATTGGTCAATTTTTTTTGGACCATCATACAACGACTTAGGTTTATCTTGAGTCTGCAAGGCAGGTGGTTTTTGGGGAAACGATGTCCAGCAGTCGGTATGACGCAACTTAAACTTAACTTCGCCATTTATATAAAGTAATCCTCTGATATCGCTGACAGTGGCTTCCCCAGATTTTTTACCTGGTCTTATAGTTGAAAGCTTACTTGGAACTTATTCATGATTTAACAAAAAAGTGTACTCTAAATAATTAACAATATAAGGTTGTGAAGGCCTTGCCTGCCTCATACGACTTATATAGTCCATTGGTGAATAAATGGGTGGCTTAAACATGCTGTCTAATGTAGAGTGGACGCTGTCAACCTCCATCATAGTATGCCCTTTTTCTAAAATTATTTGCTCTATTTCCAAGCCACCTCCTGATGATAGGTTTGCTAAGGCACTGCTAAGTATTCTATTTTTGTTCTGGTACATGCATCCTTGCATCCATTAAGATATGCCCTCTTTGCAGCCCATGAAGGTAAACTCCAAAAATAATTAAAATACTTAACTCGTGCATCTTCGTCCATTGCCGAACAAACAAAACTTCGTTCGGTTTTTTTTTCTGCCATGGGCTTACATGTTTGTTTCCTGATTTCCCTTCCCTTTTTTTGAATAAATACAACATCGTTTAAATTCTTTTCATTTTTTACCCATTTCAATCCTTCATATTTTTTTCCTAAAAGTCTCAATCTCCGATTTTTTTGTATTCGTTTCCCCTTCCCTATTTTACCTTCTGACTCAATTTCTTCGCTATCTTTCGGGTTATCCTCTGATCCAGTCTCTTCGTTAAGGAAGCATCCCGTTGCTTCCATATTTTGACCGCTATCACTGTTGAGGTCCTCGAATAAGCCGGTTTCTTCATTGAGATTGCATCCCATTTTTTCCATATTTCAACTGTCCAAAAATGTACAATTATGGTAATTTAAGGCGTTATTTTAAGTCTATGACTTTTTACCCGTTTTAAAGCTTGGATTTCAATAATAGGATAGTTAATATCAATGTATAGTCTTCGGGACACCTGAACTATATGTACATAGCTTTTTTTTAAATAATTTTTTTACACAAAAATAAAAGCAGGTTCGCCTGCAATCAAAAACAATTATACGCAAGTAGATGTATAACTGATTTTACAGAGGATTTCTACTACTGAGAGCATATAGCTGTTTTTGATAACTTCTAACCAAAGAAAGATATCAGAAAACGGCAAATGCAGAAATGTGGCTAGCAGATAGTGCTAAATAAATATGTAATAAAAAAAACATCGAAAAAAAAACATATAACTCAATTTGTTGGCGCAGCGACGATATATAGTACATACATATATTGCTGCGGAAATCATAGAAAATAAAATACAGCAATCACATAAAAAATTAAAAAAGTACAAAAACAAAAAATTGCTTAAAAAGTGCATTTCGTCTTCAATGCGAGAAACTGTGACAGTTAGGTAGTATACATACCCAAATCACAGAAAATAAAATACAGCAATCACATCAAAAATTTAAAAAGTACAAAAACAAAAAATTGCTTAAAAAGTGCATTTCGTCTTCAATACGAGAAACTGTGACAGTTAGGTAGTATACATACCCAAATCATAGAAAATAAAATACAGCAATCACATCAAAAATTTAAAAAGTACAAAAACAAAAAATTGCTTAAAAAGTGCATTTCGTCTTCAATACGAGAAACCGTGACAGTTAGGTAGTATACATATCCAAAGTGAGAATATCGTATTGTATCCTCCTAACAAAAAAATATACAAATGTACCTAAACATTGTTGCCACTAAACTTGAGCTGCTAACATAACAAAAGCTTTAACTGAAACGAGCGGTAATAAATATCTGTTGTGCATGTGTATATGTATGTGCCGATGAACATAAGCTGTTAACGTAACAGAAACTGTAACCGAAGCAACCAGTGTTAAATATATGTTAAATATAATTTTGTCTATACACTTTGTATGTTCTTATACTGTTTTCATGTTATATACATGTTGTAACCATCATCGAACATTCTAAATAAGCAAAGAAACAAGAAAAAAAACATAATCAATTGAGACTTTTGATCAACATAAATTTTAAAAACACAATTAACCGAACAAAAAAAAAAAAAAAAAAAAAAATCCAACAAATAAACAGACAAACCAAGTAAAAATCATAAAATGGCATTAAGCTTAGCAGAGGCATTAAGAGAAGCCAGAAGTATACCATTTTTTGACGGAAAAAGTGAGTATACACTAACCCACTATTTGAGAGATGTTGCAACAATACTGTCGCTTACAAATGACGGAGAAAAACATATTATATCCAAAGTTCTTTGCAACAAACTGAAAGGGCGAGCATTGCACGTAATCCAGCAACTTTATGAGCCAAGTTTTGATGACATCCTAAACAAATTGAAGGAAGAATTTGGTATAAAAACAACTTTTTTAAATTTAAGAAATGAGGCGATGAATACTAGGGCCATAGATGTTAAAGATTTACATAGTAAGCTCGGATCTATTTTATTGTCAATGAACACTAAATATTATTTAGAAGGAGAAAATGACATTTTGTATACACCATATAACAATTCAAAATTAATATTTGACATTTATCTACAATTTTTGCCCTTTAATGTAAAAACTCTGTTGTTGCAAAATCAATTTACTAACATGGAAAAAGCATTTACGTATTATTTAGAAAATAATATGTTAACAGATTTTAAAATAAATAACAGTGTAAATAACACGGCTGTCCATGCAAAAAATAATAAATATCCGTATAGTCTTTCACACAATTTTTCGAATAATTCCAATGTGTTTGATCAAAATAAAAATGCCCCATAGCGGCAATCGTAATAATATACATTTTAATAGAGGCTACTCAAATAACTCGGGTAATTATAACACACACCCTAGCGCTAATCAAAACTATGAAAATGTTAATAATTACCGTAATAACTATTCCGGCAACTTTAATAATGGTTATGGTAAGAATGCCCAAACTAAGCACCATTTTAATAGTAACGGTTATGGTAGGGGTAACGTTAGTGGAAATACTCGCAAATTTAATGACCAAAGAAACTATAGAAACGTAAATAATTCTGGTAGGTTTAATAACAATGCGAGATATAACCAGCAATCACCTGTTGTGCCAATGGAAGTGGACAATATTGAAAAATACGAAAATTTTCAGCTTTCTCCTCTTCAACTAACTTACCCCTAATAGATTTAACAATTAATAATACTGTAGTTAGGTGTTTGGTAGATACCGGATCAGCAACCACATTGGGAGATTTTGAGATATTTAAAAACTTTCGTCATCGCAGAACTTTAGAAAAACCTATCCTAGTAAAAACACTTTTTGCGTCTGATATAATATTAGAAGAAGTCATCGTCAATATACCTTTAGAGTTTGCCGGTAATAAAGGAGAGACAATGTCCATTAAATTATTAAAATTTACTAATAAACCTTTCCAATGCATACTTGGCTTAAATATTATTATCCCTTTGAAAATCAAAATTGATTTCTCATTAAAAGTCATTAGCGTCAACAATAAAATAATACATTTCGTTGATAATTGCACTAACACATACTTAGCCAATGATGAGGATTTCTACGCTTATTGCTCTCAGACAGACACTTATCCGGATAATTTTACATTGGATGATACTAGTTTTGATACAGATCCCTTAATTAAAAAAGATTTGAACGATGAAGATCAGCTGCTCTTAAAGCAATTTATACTGAAATATAAAAACATATTTTTCCAAGATGGCCAATATCTACCAGCCTTAGAAACAGTCAGACACCAGATCATAACAAAACCCCATGCCCCTATTTACGTAAAAAATTATAGGTATCCTTATGCGCTGGAAGAGGAAATAAACAGTCAATTAGAATCTATGCTAAAAAACGGAATCATTAGGCCAAGTAAGTCTCCATATAATGCGCCATTATGGATTGTGGAGAAAAAATCTAACCCTGGTAGTAAAAAGAAACGGCGTTTGGTAATAGATTTTCGGAAGCTAAATAGTCTTACAATCGATGACAAGTTCCCTATACCAAACGTAGATTCACTGTTTGAAAAGCTAGGGCGAGCACAATATTTTTCCACAATCGACTTGGCTAAGGGATTCCACCAAATTCTGATGAGCGAAAACGATATCGAAAAAACCGCTTTTTCAGGTCCAAACGGGCATTATGAATTTATCGTATGCCATTTGGCCTGAAAAATGCACCCGCTACATTTCAGCGTATGATGAATACAGTTCTATGCGACTATATCAATAAAATATGCATAATTTATATGGATGACATATTGATATTCTCCACCTCCATAAAAGAGCATTTTGAGAGTCTGACTAAAATATTCAATAGGTTGGCAGAAAACAATCTGAAAATTCAAAATTCTCAAGATACACAGAATTTCTAGGGCATATCATTACTCCGGAAGGCATTAAGCCAAATACCGAAAAAATAGAAGCTATACAAAGAATAAAGTTACCACGAACTGTCAAAGAAATTCAGTCCTTTTTAGGTCTGACTGGGTATTATCGCAAATTCATTAGAAATTAGTCTATGATCGCTGCCCCTATAATACAATATCTGAAAAAGAACGAAAAGATTAATATGAAAGATGTTAAATATATTGAAGCTTTTGATAAGTTGAAGCTTATAATGACCTCACCCCCACTTTTAGCATTTCCTGACCTTTCAAAAAAATTTGTGGTGACAACTGATGCCAGCAATGTTGCGATAGGCGCGGTTCTTAGTCAAAATAACAAACCAATATCTTTTGCTAGTCGCACATTAAACGGTTTCGAAAAACGCTACCATACTCTGGAGAAAGAGTTATTAGCGATAGTGTGTGCGGTGAAGCGTTACAGACCATATTTGTTCGGGCGGTCATTTCTTGTACAAACAGATCATAAGCCTTTAAAATGGCTATATTCTATGAAAGATTCAAGCGCACGCATTCTACGTTGGAAAACTCTGCTCAGCGAATACGAGTTTGAAGTTGAATATCTCAGAGGTAAGGAAAATAATGTAGCCGACTTTCTTAGTCGACAACAAATACATAACGAGGAAAACCTAGACATAAAGTCTTTGTTTGAGAACTCTATAGCATTCAGCACTTGAAAATCAAAATGACCATTTCCTTATTTCGGATTCAATTGTCAACAAATATACATACTACCCAAATTCGACTAGTTCATAACAAAAACATAGCGAGCGAAGTTTTATATAATAAATACCTTATAATATATATAGAAGAATGCGATGTAAGTAACAACATTTATTTATGTGATTTATTCAGAAGGCACATAAAGAAAGGAACAATAGGAATTCATTCAGAATTACCCGATAACCTTTACAACGTAGTTCAAGAAAAATTAATAACTTTATTTTCAAATGACAGTAATATTAAATTTACCAAATGCAGTCATAAAGCTTTAGACGTCAGGAGTGATGAAGAAATGTTAAATATAGTAGATAAAGTTCACATTGAAAGTAACCATAGAGGTATCTTGGAAAATTATGAGCAAATGAAGTTGAAATATTTTTACCCAAATTTAAAAAAGATAATAAACAGATTTATTAACTGTTGCGACGTATGCAATGAGAGTAAATATGCTAGAAAACCATTGAACAAATTATTTAATCATACAGAGACTCCTGGCAGTCCCAATGAAATAGTGCACACCGATGTATTTTATTGTTTTCGTTCATGCTTTTTGACCACGATTGATAGATTCACCAAGTTAGCATCTGTACATAAATTACCAGACAGAAACATGGTCACCATAAAAATCAAACTACAAGAAAGGTTTGCATGGTTAGGAAAACCTAAAAAAATGAAATGCCGGGAAAATGATATTATTCCTCATTTTACTACGCCAAATAGTCATACTGGCAATGCAGATGTTGAAAGACTGCATTCCACATTACTAGAACATATACGCATTTTAAAAAATACGAAAAAAACATTGGAAATAGAAGAAATTGTGATTAAAGCTATTGGCTTCTATAATAATTCGGTACACAGTTCAACTAATGTAAAACCTATAGATTTTATTAACAGAAATGATATTGACTTTGAGTAAATAAAAAATTATACTTATGAAAAGAAAAAACAAACTATAGAAAAAATTAACTCGAAAAAAAAAAAGTACCGAGTTTCAACAACGAAAGAGTTTATATGAAAAACCCTCTTGCTAATAGGAATAAAACTGCCAAAAGATTTATAAAATTACCTGTTAGTTACTCAAATAAAATTGGCATGGCTCAGATCAAAAGGCCTCACAAAACTTTGTAAATATTACCCTTGTATATATCTATGTTTATATTTTTATGTATCTAGTTACATATATATTTTAATAACGATAATGACTGTATTTTTATAAATTTTTATAACAAACTTAAAAATTAGAAAGTGAAACATGAATATGCAAATATCTAAACGTATGTATACATTGACAAAGAAAAACCTAAACTCAAAATTTAAAAGAAAAAAAAAAAAAAAAAAAGTCGTAGATATGTATTTTTAATTTAAAAAGAAAGGTTTAAAAGAAAAAAAATTACACTTTGCAGATATACATACGCATGAAAATTAAAAATTTAGTTTACTATCTTTTACATTATCGCAAAACACCATTTTAATGTCATAATAATTTCGAAATACAACTCGTCAAATAGAGAAAAAAAACATTATCGCAAAACACCATTTTAATATCATAATAATTTCGAAATACAACTCGTCAAATAGAGAAAAAAAAGCCAAAAATTTTACAATTTGCTTGCATGATACGTAAATCGAAAATTACCGAAGCTTCTACTATTTTTTTTTAAATAATAAAACAATCCTCTTAATATACTTTTCAGTACTTTTCGAGTTACACTCTTAATCTTGGCGTTTCATTCGCAGAGACGCGAATTTTTTTACGGTGGGCGAGTTATGTATGTATATTCATTCTCCCTCTCACCATAATCTCATTCCCTAACTCTACCTCCTCATTATGCACTCAATATGCGCTCAATATGTACTCAAAAGTACTCTCGATTTACTATAAATATTTACCTATAAAGAGATCTAAAGAAAGCTCTAAGTTAACATTTCATCGTATCATCGCCTCTTTGTCATGTCAAAGTATTATATCAAATAAATGTATTATAAATGTATTATAAATGTATTATATTAAATAAAAGTTAATTAAATAGTTATATAAAAATATATAACTAAACAAATAAATGTTTCAATATTTTATACATTCGCATGCACCCCTTTGAACCCGCGAACGTATTTTACGTCCGAAGTGAAGTAACGCTACCGAGCTCTTTCGCAAATTCATCAAATGAATGGCTCACCACAGCTCTCGCTTAAAGCACGCTGACTTATTCGGTTGGCAGCGAACAAACACACAAACAGATTTTTTTGGAAAAAGTGCTGCTTTTGTTTAAACTATTTTGGTTAAATTAGAAAGAAATCAACTATTTTTTTTGATGCAGAACGAAAGTAAATATTTCAAAGTTTAACTTCAAGGAAGATTCATTCTAATCGGTTGATTAGGTTATGATGTATGGCTGTGTAAACCAAAAATTTATGTTTTTTTACCACATTTTGTCCGATTGCCACGCCCCCTTTATATATTCCTTCACATTGTATAAAAAAAAGTCCATCTCACACATCTAAGCTTTAAAATGCAAAAAACCGCTTTCAAATCGGAGCATTCTGTGCGAAGCCAATTCCGTACATATGTAGCTTTTTAGCGACTTTATTTTATAAGTAGTATAGATTGTATTGTATGTATTAACACTTCCCCATTAAAAAAGAAAATATCTACTTTTTCTTTATCTAGAACACTCATACATAAATAACACATTCATCAGCAAAGGGTTAATATCGGTATAAAAACCAATCTATGTATGTAGTATATATATTTAAATGTACATATGCAAATGCATACATGGGCAAATGTAATGTACATATGTATTTATCCGGTGTGCTCCAATTATGCGGTGCACTGCATCGTACAGTGGCCATTCCGCCGGCAAACCCCCTGACGGGCCAATTTTCTCCTTACATTTCCTGGAAAATAGATATATGTGCTTTAAGTTTTATAAAATTTAAATTAGCAAATATCTCACCTGTATTTCGCAGTCAAATTGCAAATTTTATATTTAATGTCTGAGACAGACAGATCATACCCTTGCTTTGCTAAGTCGGAGGCCATTTCTTGGTAGACGTGCGTGTTTTTTCGGATTTCTCGCAAATCGTCTACCTTCTGACCCCACAACTAACAAAGCAAGCTTCTGCTCTGCTGTCCCAAAAACTTTTCCTTCTCCGTTTTTTGGCTGGCGTATCTGCGAAAGCAGGAGATTCCATTTCTGTTATGTAGGCAATTCCTTTGTTTACAAATATTGTATATTTATTGAAATAGAGAACTGTCAAATCAGTAAACAGTGCGGCCAAAATGTGTCAACAGTGTGGCCAAATTTTTGGTTCAAATAAGGGTTGCATGTGCATAAACACCAAATAAAAGTGGTGTTAAAAGCGAGTTAGATGGAAAATATTTGTATGGTAAGCTCCGAGTTTATGAGTGGTGTTCGACATTAAACTCCAAAATTGCTCATAAACTCGAGTTAACGGCGCAGTCAGAACATAGTATTACGCAAAATCTAGTTTAGCCATTCTAGTCCAGCGAAATTATCACATTTAGCAGCATCAAACCGCAAAAAATAATCTTTTATTTCATTATATTTTTATAAATGGCACGCAACTACACAGAAACATTGACAAGGTAGATAACGATACCTCACACCACAACTGGTAAATGATATACCCAAGTTCAAATACGGACATCATTTGGTGCTTGGCGTACTTAACTCATAAAATACGTTGTGGAATTCTAAACACATTCGCTAAGCGGAATTATCTGAAAAAATTTTGCCGATAACCACAACTTAATAATTTTAAACGACGTTCTCCTACTCTCCTTAGCACAAGTAATATGTTAACTGCGGTTAATGGTAATATGGCCTCTATAAACATTGATCCTACTCTAATTTGATCAATCCTTGCCCAACCGGAATCCAGTGATAACTTCCCAATCATTATACATATATAATCGTTTATAAAACCAAAACCATCGTTTTATTTTCAGGTTTTTAGACAAAAAATCTGATTGGAATTTATTTCGGACAAAAACGCATTTGGTGTTTATGCAACGGTTTGAATGAACCCAGCAACATAAACAGGGAAGTAGCTCATATTTAGGGAAAGTGGACTTGCAAGAAGGCAAAACAAAATTCTTGGAGCAACTTTCTCAACTCTCTGAATCCAGTCTTGGATATAAGAGTACTCTGGCAGAAAGTTAGCAACATCAGGGCAGCTAAATCATTATTTTTTCCTTTATAATCCATCAATCCGCTGTAGTTACACATCCGCAAGACATCGCAAATCACTTTGCCAAAAACTGGAGCATCACCAGTTCCAACTCTACATTTCCAGCAGAGATCATCGCGGAAAAAGCTTGCTTAAACATTAATTCCATGGAGGAAAATGCAAGTAGTATTTCGGCACTATTAAAGATATAACAGTTTCGGTGTTTGATTCAGGACTCCAGTCCTTCTATGGATAAAATTACATATCCTATGATGCAAAACAGTCACCGACTATCTCTCGTATCGAACAGTTGTGTATAGCCAGTGTTTCTTAGTTTGGCCGATTTAGTGGCTTTATTTTTGAGCAAACACTCAATTTAATTTCACACTTTCTCTAAAATATACTTTTAATTGTATAATTGGTATTTTTTATTCCCCCTCGGGGAATCGTTTTAGCATACTTGCCGAAGGTATGCTAAACTCCTCAAAAACAAACCGTAAAAAAGAGAACACAAAAACTTTTTTCCCACGTCTTACAGTGAGTAACAACAACAATATTACTGACCCAAAATACATTGTCATCAAATCTTCCGGTGAGTCTAAACCTTTGTCGTTTTTGCAAAAAAGAAAGCACTTGACGGTATTAGTACAGTGCTATGAGATGATAGTCTGCTTATTCCTACAAAATCTCTTAAAATGGAAAATAAATTCATGCATTGCAAAAACTTCGGTGGCTATGCAATATGTCGGTAACTTTCCGCGACTCATGAAACACGTGCAAAGCCACTTTTTTGTCAAAAATCTAGCTTTCACAGAGGAGCAAGAGGAACTATGCGATTTGAAACCTCAAGGTGTTGTTGCTTTATATACGTTCACCAAAACCACCAACAACGAAAAGGTACCAACTGGCTGAATATACTACCATTTAATTTATATAAAATCCCATAGACAATTGACATTCCATGGTATTCAGTAAGAGTGGAAGAATATTTCCCCACACTAATGAGATACCGATCTTGACAATTATTTGGTCATATCATAGGTTAGGTTGGAGTGGCAGCCGCCTGCAGCGGCTCACTTAGGCCAGTATTAGGCCCATTGTGTTACCACAAAGAAAAATTTTTGTACCATCCCAAAAAGTCACATTACCCCTTACCAAACCAGTTTGCCTCATTGATGAACTTCAACAGACAATTTACCTCGGTGCTTGAAACCTTACTAAGGCCATCCAGAAACGGTGATCCCAGTTGGCGCATTCTGCTTTTACACAGTGCAGGACACTTACACAGTAAATGCAAGTTCGTTTCCTCGTCCTCGTCATTCTTGCAGCTTGTACAGGATCTTCGGAAGGGCACTCCCAACCTTTCAGCATGTGTACCTATCAGACAGTGCCCTGTTAGAGCCCCGATCACGTTCGAAATATTTTCCCAGTCCAGCGCGATGTTCGAGTTAAACGTGAAAGATCTCAGAGCTCTGATTGCAGCCTGGCTGTCACTAAAAATGAAGATGTCTCTTCCTATAATCCCGGCCCCTATCTTCTTCACCGCTTCCATGATAGCTGAGACCTCAGCCTGGAAGACGCTGCAGTGATCTGGTAACCTAAAAGAAATTTGCAGGAGAAGGTTTCGTGAGAAACCACCCCTCCTACCTTATTATCGAGTTTCGAGCTATCTGTATAGATGTCAATGCTATCAGGTGGAGTATGAAACTCAAGTTTCCCCTCCTCCCTGCTTGGAATTCGTGTAATAAAGTTACTTTCAGAAACCGATGTCCAAACACACCGGTCCGTGCTGCTCGGAATAGAGCAGAACTTGTTCAAAATACAACGGTGCCTTTGGCTTTCAGGATACCACTTGGATGTGTCCCTTAGTCGCAAGAAGTAATCACTGGCATCTGTTGTCCAACCAAATCTAAAGGAAGGAGGTCTAAAATGGCGTTCAAAGCCTCATTTGGCATGGTTCTGAGCGCCCCACTTATGCAGATCATACTAGATCTTTGCACCTTGGTTAGTAGCCTGAGGTTAACCTCTTTATCTAATGCAGGCCACCATACCATCACCCCATATAGGAGAATTGGTCTGACTACCGCTGTGAAAATCCATTGACAGATCCGCGGATTAAGACCCCATTTCCTGCCTATGGCTCTCTTACATGTGTAGAGGAAGCCTTTTCATGACATTGAACCAGGTTCTCTTTCCAGTCCAACTTCCTATCTAAAACAACGCCTGGAAATTTGGGACTTGTGGAAATACCTAACCGGATACCATTTAGTACCGGTGGAGTCACCGAAGGCACTTTATACCTTCTCGTGAAGAGTACGAGTTCCACTTTACTTGAGCTGACCCTGAGCCCGCAGTGGATGGACCACTTGGATACCTCCCGAAGCGCTCGTTGCATCAGCTCGCATAACGTTTGCGGAAACTTTCCCCTGAGTGCAATCGCAGCGTCATCAGCGTACGCGACAACTTTTGCGCCACCCCATGCCGTATTTCGCAGTAGCGTATTAACGGTGAGGTTTCACAGAAGTGAAGATAGGACACCTCCTTGTGGCGTCCCCGTCGACACGTGCCGCGACAATTCGCTCGCACCCCTACTACTCTGCAACAGAGAAGCTGGCCTATAAGCTCAACCAGTGAGCATTCAGCTCCTTGATCCACGGCGCCAGTTATGGCTTCTGGAAGCACGTTATTGAAGGCGCCTTCAATGTCCAGGAAGGCTACAACACAGAACTCCTTGACACTAAGACTTCTCAATATAGCCGACCAAGCTATGGAGTGCAGTCTCAGTAGATTTGCCTTTGCGGATGGCATGTTAGTCATTAGACAGTAGTCGACTGTCGATGGTATCGGACAGGTAGCTACTAACAATCTTTCAAGTGCGTTAAGAGCAAAGGATGATAGACTGGTAGGCCTAAGATCCTCTGGATTAGTGTGTTAGGCCTTACCAGCTTTAGGAATAAAAACAGCCGTGAAATTTCTCCATGCCAACGGTGTGTGATTCAGTTTGAAACAGGCCCTGAAAATAGTAGAGAGCCATTTTGCAGACACCTCCAGTGTCTTAATTAGTTGAGCAGGTATTATCCCATCCTGCTACTAGAAGTGGGTGTCTAGTAGCAGTTCAAGGGTTTCCTTTCGCGTTGAGGTCCAGGAACCGTCTTGCTTCTGCAAGAAACCTATCAGGTTAGAGGATCCTGAGAGAACCTTGCTTAGCCTGGCTGTCTCGGATGCACCCTCGATGCCGCCGCAGAAGTTTCTTCACGAAGATCTCTTTGCAGCCCTTAAAGTTTTTTTATAGGTCTGGAGAGACTTTTTGTACTCTTGCCATACCAGTTCGAGATTAAGTCTTTCGGCTTTGTTGAAATTTTTCCTACAAGATTTACGTAGTGAGTCCAACTCACGTGACCACCAATGGGGTTTACGTTTGTCCCATTGTTAAAATTCTTCAAATTATTCAAAGCTACCAATAATGACATCTATAATGATAAATATATCAGGTTTATGAATGAATTTAATGAACTTGATAAATATTTGTATAATAAATATATATCTCGTTATGAAGATGAGCTCAAAGTTAACCCCAAAGCCTTCTGGTATTATATTAGGTCAAAGAAAGAGTGCTCAAATATCCCAGTTTGTATGAACTTCAATGACAAATGTTCTGCTAGCTTATCGGACTCAGTAAATCTCTTTGCTGACTATTTCAAATCTAACTTTGTTATAAATTCCCTTGACTTTGATAAGTCAGCTTTTGCAGGTGGATCACAGCCTATAGACTTCGGGGCTATGTCTGTGACACAACTAGACGTCATCAAAGGCATCGCTTCCCTAGAATCTTCACTGAAAATTGACCTTGATGGGCTCTCATCTTTTTTTCTTAAGAAATGTAATTACTCACTCTGTATGCCATTAACATTCATCATTTATCTATCTTTGTCGTCTGGTGTTTTTATTGATAGGTGGAAAATTACTTCAATTACTCCAATCTTTAAATCTGGTAACAAAAATGACGTTAGAAATTACAGGCCAATTTCTAAACTAACTAGTATTTCAAAACTTTTTGAAAAAGTGGTTAAGGAAAAACTAGCATTTGCAATAAAAGAAACAATTGATCCGCGTCAACATGGTTTTGTCTGTGGACGCTCAACCGTTACGAACTTGGCAGTTTACTCCGAGTATTGCGTTTCAGCATTTAAGAGCGGGCATCAGGTGGATACCATTTACACCGATTTTTCTAAAGCCTTTGACACGGTCACACACAATATTTTAGTACATAAGCTAGAACGTATAGGTTTCCATTCATCATTTCTAGCATGGCTCCGTTCATATCTTTCCAACAGACTTTCTTTTGTAGAAATTGAGAACACTAAATCGTACCCATTTGTGGCTACTTCAGGCGTGCCCCAAGGTAGTATCTTAGGTCCAATCTTATTTGTTCTCTTTGTTAATGATATTGGTTCCTGTTTTAAACAGTCCCAATTTTTACTTTACGCGGATGATCTGAAGCTTGCACTGCAAACTGATTTAAATAGCTTATCTGAGTGGAGCAAAAGAAATAAACTTTCGCTCAATATTAAAAAATGTTTTCACATGACTCTCTCGAAATCTTATAATCCTATCCTCTCAAATTACTCGGTCTTAAATTTCGAACTTGCCACAGTAAAGGAATTTTTGGATTTAGGAGTCTTATTTGATTCGGGGTTTACTTTTATCAACCATGTAAACTGTGTGATTCCTAAAGCTTACTCTAATTTAGCATTCTTAAAGCGATACGCGAAAGACTTTCGGGATCCCTACACTAGAAAGTCGCTATTTAACTCATTAGTCCGTTCAAAACTGGAGTACGCGTCAATAATTTGGAATCCATTTTACAATTCACACTCTAATAGAATTGAGCGAGTTCAACGGAATTTTATTCGTTTTGCTCTTCAACCGCTTCATTTTAGAGAGCCCGTCCCATCTTATAGTGCCCGCTGTCTGCTCATAGATTTGAAATATCTTGCGGATAGGAGAACCATTCAGGCTTTAGTGTTCATCTATGATGTCATTAATGGTTTAATTGACTGCCCTACACTTCTTGAGCAGATTGGCTTCAATGTACCTAATAGGATGCTCCGCCACTACTATCCTTTTCATGTTACCGTATTGAAATCTAACTACTTTAATTTTGCCCCTATTACTCGAGCACTTAGTGAGCTAAATAAAATCTATAGTAGCCTGGATCTCGATTTTGCTATGTTAAGATCTCTGTTTGTGTCTAAGATTCGTTCTTTCTATGTATAATAAAACACATATACATGTATTAGTCAGTAGGTTAATTATCATTAAGTCTACACTTCTAGTCTGTAAGATTTTTTGTAATCATAGACTTAAAAATAAAGAATAATAATAATAATAATAAAAATTCAGGACAAGCCTGATTTAGGGCATTTGAGCAGGTCAGCGTAAGAACGTTCACCATGTTCTCTAGATCCCCGATGCAATTAGGTTCAATAAGAGGTTCGCTGGTTAGCCTATCCTCAAATAACCTTTTATAAGAGCTCCAATCCGTGTTTTTTAGGTTTTCGCGCACTTTTGGGCTGGTAATAGAAAAGTCCAATACGATTTCAATATAACGAAGATCAGAGAAGGAGTGTTCATCTAGAACCCGCCAACTCTCGATCAATTCAGATAGACTAACACTACATAGAGTTATATCTAAAACTTCTTTACGATTCCTAGTAATGAAGGTGTGATCCCTACCGTTGTTGCATGTAATTGGGTGAGTAGTTAGAAGGTAGTTGAAAAGTAACTCACCTCGATCATTGATGTCCGTGCTCCCCCAGCTGACAGGGTGAGCATTTGCGTCGCTGGTGACCAACATGTGTCCGCTCTCATAATTGGACACCAAGTACCGCACCATAGAGGGAGGAGGGTACTCGGCTTCGTACGGCATGTAAGCCGATGCCAGCACGATTCACATACCCCCTATCTCCGCGAGAACTGCCGTGACGTCGCCATCACTGTAATTAGGTAAAAGAAAGATATTTGAATCTGCTTTAGCCAGAATAAAGGCTCTAATTTTACCTTTACCGCGCTCCACGAAAATTTTAAAGCCGGTGGCACTCAACCCACATACCCTTAATCCGCTCGAGCCAGGCCGTGAGACCCCTGCCTTCGCAAGATTAGGCTTCGCAGCCACGCCAGTGTTTGGCGGGTCCCTAGTGCCTACCGCCATGGAACGATCTGCCGTTTCCAGCACAATCCCAGCAGCTTTGCTGCTGCTAGGCCCCGCCATAACACCCATAGTCACGGGCCGGCGTGCAACACCCACCTCCAGCCTGGAAGAGCCCCTATCGGAGCGAAGCGGCGCATTAGGCGCTTGCGCCTGCGCATTCTTGCCCCACCTGGAAAGTCTTACCCCGAGATGGGGAAGATTGTGTTTTGTGTGTTTTATGTGTATTAGTTATATTTTTATTCATCTTGGCCGTACGACCACCTGCTCGACAAGGCAAGCGCAGCGGTCTGAAAAGGTATAAGGGGGGAAAAAGGGGTGGTACACTACGACAGCGCGCCTTGCCGAGGTAAGGCCAAACTTACTCCCTGAGGTGGCCCGGTGTCAGGGAGGCGCCGTTAAAATACAGCCGGAATTTAGACCCCCTGGCTGCAAACCGACCAATGGGCATAGTGACGCTTGACACCCTGGCTTAGGGGGAGCATTGACTATGGAGGAAGGAGAGCTGGGAGATACTAGGAGGGATGCAAGATATGCGGAATTCAGAGATGTTAGTGCGGTAATCTCCACATAAGAAGCCGTGCAAGTTCGAGTCCTACATTGATTCATATATGGACCTTCCTTCTTAGTTCGTGGTGTCATGGAAATCCTCGGAAGGAGCAACCATGCCAACACTTAAGCCTCATCCCCACGTCAAGGAGACCAACGGTGATGACCATTAAAAGATGCAAAAACAACACCACTTGCGAAACATGCAACTTTCCTCCTCACAACCCCTTGCCTCGTCAACCTGGAGCGCTAACTGCCTCGGTCCTCATCCCGAATCTGCTAAAGACTGTCCAGAATACTTACAAAATAAAGGCCCCTACCCTAAAGCTAGACGTCTGTACAAAACTCAAAACCACATTAACCTTTTCCAATCACAAACATATGCATCAATAACAAATGCAACACAAACTTCTCAACACTGTTTTCCACACAATATCGCCAAATTAACCGGCAACTCACCAAACAACAACTCCCACCGCAAACAACTCAATTCCTAGTGCTCACTCCTTCCCACACAACTCACCCACTCAGATTCTGTCTCAATAAACTCAATGAACCATCAAAACCTTCTCTCAACTAATAATTGCCTCTCCTTCTTCCAAGAATATCACCAAAACCCACCACCCGATCACAATATGAACAATACTAAAAATGCCAATAAAACAGCAAACACAAATTCAACTTTTATCTCCGCCTCCTTAAATCATACATCTAACGACCATTCTCCAACTCTTGCGAACTTTAATTCTCACAACAAGTCAAGTTTCACTATGCAATATTACACAATTCTTTAATCTCTAAAGAGTACAATCTCTGCTACACACAAATACGATACACAAAAGGATCTTCAAGAACTTGAACTATAGCTTATTTCACATGAAAGTAACACATATATGTAGTTCTTATATAATAAAAAAATATTTAATAATAATGATACTCAATATTCTGCAATATAGCATGCTTCGAAATATCCCATCTAATTTTTAACAAAGACTTATTAAACTTTATAACTCTATCTTTAAGGATTGCATTATTCCCCAAAGCTTCAAACCAGCGACGATTGTCGCAATCCTAAAGCCACATAAAAACCCAGAAGACGCTGAAAGTTATCTGGCAATCTCTTTAATACCCTGTGTATCAGCCAACTGTTGGAAAAGATCATAGCGAGACGGATAATGGGGTTTTTAACAACAAAAAAATTCCTAAGCTCATCTCAGGTTGGCTTTAAGGCCAGTACCAGCACCTTGGATGCCTTAATCTACATAGACCATCACCTTTCTAAGGGCTTCTCTACAAAAAACCACTCTTCTATCCTTGCTATTGACTTCGCCAAAGTTTTCGACAAAATTTGTTGCCACGTGGTTCTTACAAAACTCATTGAGTGGCAAGTAGTGAAAAAAGGTCTTTAACTACGTGAAGTCCTTTCTTGCCAACCGTAAATTCCGATGTCAGGTAAATGGTTGCCTATTCCCTATCTTTCCCATTTTCAACGGAATCCCTCAAGAATCTACTGTTTTCGTAACACTATTTTTAATACCTTTCGAAGAAGTCAGCGGTGTTATGAGTTTACAGAAAAATATTAAATATTGCCTTTATGCAGACGACATATTTGTAATATGAAATAATAAAAAAATTCCGAAATTTCGAAAATATTCGAAAAGGACATCCAAGCCTTAGACCAATGGTCCCAACATTTAGGTGCTCTCGTTTCACTCCCGAAATGTAAGCACCTGCATGCCTGCAGGAAACGTAGTTGTAATCAGTTAGAAATCAAATATGGTGACCATGTAATATCTAATATAAAGACTTTGAAACTTCTTGGTCTAACCTTTGATGATAAGTTTAATTTTAAACAACACTGTAATAGCCTAAGAAATGAACTAGCTACCAGATTGAATATTATAAAATATTTATTATGTAAGAAAAGTTATGTACACACTAACACCTTACTAAGTATAACCAAACTAATAATTCAAAGCAAAATTGATTACGGTCTGCAGATATATGGCAAATGCAGTAACACTACACTTGGTAAAATCAAAGCTCCGTTTCATTCAGCGGTAAGGCAAATCTTGCGTGCATTCAGAACAACGCCTATAAAAAATGTACTAATTGAAGATGGGCTGGAATCTATAGAAGATCGGGCAAACTACCTAAGTAGAGGAGGATTTACAAACTTCACTGCAATTCTACTCATATCCTCCACAGAGAAATCCAGCCTTGGGAAATAAATAAAGACATCATCATCATCAGTGATTTGACGTTCCTTAAAAACAGAATACTGACAGTGCTACATACCAACAACTGTTTTTATACGTAGTCAATCCCCTTAAGGAACTAGGGTGGAATACATCATTCACTGATGGCTCCAAACTAAAAAACAAAGTTTCATTTGCTATCACAAACGATGATGGTCTAACCCTATCTCATGGACTACTACCACATTACGTCAATATCTTCGACGCTGAACTCCAGGGTGTAATTTCGGCAAAAAACGCCAATAGAAAAACAATCATATGCACTGACAGTCTATCAATATATCATGCTGCAAGAAGCATTCAATATAATACAGGTCCCCCGTCTCACCTACAACAAATATTAATTGGATCGACACCAAACACAAAGCTAATGTGGATTCCTGGTCATTCAGGCATATTTGGTAACGTGCAAGCAGACAGTGTTTCAAAATTTGCTCTAAATTCCTGCCTAACTATGTACATACCAACCCTTTAGACCCGCTTCAATTCAAGAAAAAAATATATTTAACATTTCTTAAGGCTGCTTTCTATGGCACTGCAATATCACTACCAACTACCCCCAGAGTGTGGATGAAGATATGTTGTATTCGATTAAGACTAGGGCATACAATACTTACACATGACCATTAGCTATTAAAACCGTACGCGCAAAAGCATTCAATACCGCGCACCCTCTAAATACTCTCTTCACTCCATCGGAATCAAAACATTACTTTAACAGCAAACTTCCTAAAAACGTCAAATATCCTTCATCTAATATAGTTGAACATAATCGTTCATCTATTAGATCTTGACTAAGCCGATAACCCTGGTAGCTAGTGTGATTATATTAATTTTGTATTTTTAATTATAATAATTCATAAAATAATAATAATAATATGATGCAAAATGTCTCCGAAAATCTCAAGTCTTGCATATGCAAATTATATAGCAACATTCTCGCTATGCAGTTTTAATCCCCATTCCCAAGCTAAACCGCTCTTAGTAACCATTAAAAACAAGCTAAGCCCTAAACAACACACGTTTCTGCCTCAGCGAGGTGTACATACGCTTTGTCATCAGTTAGAAACCAAGCTAAAAGAAAGTTTCGCGCAGAGGCACAGCGTTTGATTGTCAGAAGATCTGAAAAAGTTCTTTGACCGTGTTGGATCATGCATTCATATTCGTCATTAAAACATTACATGCTTAGAATATACCCAAAAGCGAATAAGCGGATATTACTCACAAAACTGCATACTAGACAACTATATTTCACAACGATCATCCTAATCTGAAGCAGAGGTGAGCAAGGTTAAGACTGTTAAGCTCTTGATTACTTGTTAACTGAATTCGAACAAAAATTATATATGTTTTCGGTATTCAATATAGAACCTAATTAACTTTAAAAAACATCGGATTAAATATGTCTTTCCGCTTTCGGACTTTACCGACAGAGTTGTATTTTTTTTAAACAATTGTGCGGAAAGAGAATTTTGTGTTGAAAATTTTACTATGATAATGTTATTTACCATCAGCGGAAATGTAAATATAGATCTTGAAGTTATGTACCAAATCGGGGAAAAGTGCCAAAAATGGTACGTTTCGGCCAAATTGGTAACCGTGTTTCAGGCGACGTACGTTTTCTTAACAGTATTTTGGCTTACCACATTCATTCAAAGTTGTTTTAAATGCTATGGCGCAAGAGCTGCAAAATCATTACCTTTGCTAGCGTGCTGAACCCAAATTAGGAATTATAAGGGTTATACACATAAATTTTTTTGATATGAAATATACCATATTACCTTTAAAAAACTTAAGTTATACCTAATAATAACATTTTATAAATGCAAAAATTTTGCCCGATGCTTTTTAACACATTTACGATATCATAATCAAATTTCATATGTTTTTCACTATTTTGTTTATAAACATCAACTTTTGATGTATTTAAAAAAAATCTAAATTTTTTCTTAGGTTATTTCTTATTTATATCAAGAAAAGATTAAAGTGGCAATCCTGTAGGCATAGAGAGCGATATGCTGACACGGCTGTACGGAAAAAACAAACTGCTAATACTCTCTGCTACGGGCAATGAGAGCATCAATTCATGCGGGACGGGTATACCTCCAACAATATGCTATACATTTATTTTGTCACATTTTAATTGTTCTTGTCCTGTGAAAACTGGACAACTTAATGTTGAGATAAAATACGTTTCTTACCTGACCGAGCCTTAATGATTCAGGTGCTCTGAAAGCTGGTGTGCCTGCAGTAGTTCCACTACTTATCTTTGCATCATCACCAACAAATTCATTACAAACTCCTAAATCAGCAATTTTAACGTGTCCACATTCGGTGAGTAATATATTTTCGGGTTTCAAATCACCATGAATAATATGTTGATAATGCACTGAAAATAAAGTGATAACAATGAATTTACCGGGGTAAAATGATTTTAATGCCAAAATTGAAATTTATTTAACGCAAAGGCGACCAAAGTCAAGTACGCACATTTTCAGCATGTGTTAAAAGGTCAACACAATAACCAAACAAGTAAGGAAAAGTCTAACTTCGGGTGCAACCGAACTTTAAATACCCAGCGCAAATTTAAATAAAGACTTTTTTTATTTACATAAATAAAAGCTAACACGTTATATACATATTTGAATATCGTGTATTTCATGACAGTTATATGAGAGGTTGCGTGTTGCGTGGTTGCGAGTCTATAATTTTCGAAACTGTCCTTTATTACTAGAAATGCAAAGTGTGTACGAAATTTGATTGAATTTCACAAAAAGCTTCAGAGATATCCTTTTTTGCTCTAAGGTGGGCAATGCTACGCCCATTCGCAGCATTTTTGATTGCATATATTTCATTCTCAAACCAAATATTACATATCAAATGTGAACAAGTTACTTTGTATAGTTACTAAAATATGGGATTTTTCTGATTTTGGTAATTTACCGTCATATGAGAAATGGGCGTAGTTTCTCTCTGACTTATATAATTTTAAAAAGGTTTCTTACTGAGTTGAAATGCAAAACGTGCCTATGTCTATATCTATCTGGGTTGCTTTTTGCTGTTACAAAAACGTTAAGGGAATAAAGTTATATAACCCTGGGCACTTGGTGATGGGTCGGTGCAGGTTTTTATCTAATATATAAAAATGAATGTGAGTCCTTTATAGGCGTCCAAATTACTCCACCGATTTTTATGAAATTTTTACAGTAAGTGCATGTGGTCTGCGGACCAAACGTAAGGTATATATAAATTTGGAAAAGTATGTCGGGCCGCGCCCCCATGGATGAATGATATTTGGGTATATACATATGTACATACATATGTCTTATAGATCAAACTGTGTATCATTTTGGAAAAATGGGCGGTGCCACGTCCTATACAATAAAAAAACCTAGTTCCTTCTAAGTTCTCTGCCGAAACCGTTCAAATTTCGTTTGGATCGAACCAAAATCAGAGAACATCAAACAATGAGAAGGTGCAAATTTTGGTTAGATCCAAATTAAATCTGAACGGTTTCGGGGAAGGAACCCAGAGCTGCTAAATTTTGGTTTCGCCCGGGACTTAACAGGGTTGAAAAATGTGAATTAACATTTGCCTGTTTAAATTGTTGCTGAAATGTTGATAAGTCGCAGATGTGTATGGGAATATTGTCACAAATGTGTTTATTAATATATTTGAAATATTGTTTCCAAAAAAAAATTGTCAGGAAAAATTGTTTCTAAAATTTTCCATAAACTTCATTAAAGTTACAAATTAAAAAAAAATATAAGCTAATAATTAAAATTAAATTCCATATGAAAGTATTTATGTACTGTTCATATGCACAATATGTAGTATTTTTACTTGCAAGTCATTATGAATATTTTTGAAAATTAAAAAAAGAAACTGAAATTCAAAGTATTGATAATGTTGCAGTATATATGGACATTTTTTTACAAACTATGAAAATTTATTAAATCAACTCTTTTTTACATTTTTCAAAAAAAATTTCAGGAGAAATTACTTAAAATGAAAGAAAAAAAATTGGCTTAAACTAAAATTATTTATTGAATTTTTAACGAAAAAAGGCATAATCTGGTATTTTTATCATGCCATTATGAATATTTAATAAAATATGAAATATTAAAATATCCAAGCATATTTATCCTTTAAAATGGGTTTTTATAATATAATAAATATTATTATGAGTTTGCTTCCAATTAGATATTTAATTTCGCTTCCTATGTTGATTTCCTTTTTCTGTAGAGGCGAAATAATCTGCGATCTATCTACTCATATTACAAATTTGTTCATTTGTATAAAAAAATATTCACGGGAAACTGAATCAAGTACCGATTTAGACTAAAGAACTTAGTTGTACTCTGTGGTGCAGTTGCTTGAGGTGACGCCACAATATTCTTTATACTTTCGTTTTGCGCGAGTTCGGAACCGGGCCACGCGCTTAAATTTGGGGGTTGATTTAGATTTTTACTTTTTTACATATGTATGTATGTTGATATATACTTCAAGAGAATACTACATAACTACATTTGAATGTACAGTCACAAATAACTAAAATGTCACAAAGTATACAATCATATATGCACACATCCATATGTATGCATGCCTATGTATTTATCTATGTACATATGTATGTAGAATCTCTGGTTGGTCGCTGCCTTCTCTTAAGGCTCCACACCCAATAAATGAATACAGCTCCGTGTATGTTACTCGCAAATTACATACATTTTATTTGCGAAAACATGTGTTTAATATGGGTACAAAACAATATATAAAAGTGAAAATGAAATTATGAACTAAACGAACTTATTACGCGCAGTGGCGTTTCCTAATGACCGTCCTACTTCAACTTCGTACTTCAACTCATATTTTCTTTCAAATTTTGCGCGTCTATCGTTCGGTTTCGTCTAGTTCGGTAAGTTTAAGGTGAGTACTCTGTCTTCGTTCGCAATATTTTACCCTACATCCAGCACTACATTCGGCCGTCCTGATCTCTCATTCGCCCTCGAATGAGCCAGGCCATTTTTTCATGTACTCTGCCACAGTTGATGTCTTCCCCGGTCCCTCATGATTCCCCACCTTCTCGACCTCATATCTACCATGACTAAGCTGCTTTATGATCTTATATGGGCCTAAAAACTTTGGTTTCAATTTTAGACCCACACCAAATTGAGTTCTCTTTACCGCTACCAACTCATTAAGTTTATAATTTGTTTCTTTTCTACGGCGAAGATTATAGGACCTGCGATTTTCTTCTTGTATCTTTTCAATGTTATCTTTAGCTTGTTTTCGTACTACCTCACGATCTTCATTCAACTCGTCAACAGCTGCTTCTTCTAGGAGATCTTGAAGCTGCGGCATATTGGCCGTACGCATTTCAAGCCCTGTTAAGATTTTGAACGGCGGTTGATTTGTGCTTCGTGGCGGCGTATTATTTATAAACTGTTGTACTCTATCTAAGTGCTTGTACCAACTAGCAGGAGATTCTGTAGAAGTTAAGATAACCAAGGCAAATATAATGTTTACCACACTGGTTAACGAACTTAAGTAACCAGGTCAAATCTTTCGTTTTACCTAAGGGTTAAGATCCTATAAAAAATTATAAATCAACAGCTATAAAATGATGCGCGGCCTGTGTGCGTGGCATTCGCTGATTAGCCAGCATCACAAAAATACAACAAAACGGCCTCTTAGTAACAGCCGGATGTTCCCGCCAAAACAGGCGTCCTACCAAAGCAACAACACACCTTACCATTTCGAGTCATTGCGCGAAGCAATCAACGATTCGACTATAGCAACAGTTGAGTTTGGCCGCCTTAAACTACTCCACCTAACAACAACTCCTAAGTTCGACTGGGCACGAAAGAAATAACAACGCAGAGAAGAGGCTGAGCTTAGGCTAAGAGTAATGAAACCAAATTGTAAAAATTCAATTAGTAATCAGCAATAAAGCGAGCAACATCGCCATAAGTAAAAACCTGCATTCTAATTAATTTACATAGTTTTGATAACATAGGTATAATGACCTTATGTATTCTCTCCACCTGCCCGTTTCCCCGCGGGACACCAGTCGTAATTAGTAGATGCTGAATATGTTCACCCTCACAATACTCCTTAAACCTATTCGATGTGAACGCAGCGCCCCTGTCTGTTATAACACGCTTGGGGTTACCAAAAACCGCTGGCTGCTTTTTGAGTCTTTCAACTACCGCTTCTGCTCCCGTGTTTTAGTAGCATACAACCACACGAACTTACTAAAAGCATCGACTACCACTAAAATGTAGTTATACGACTTACTGGTCATTTCTAGTGACCCTACGTGGTCCATATGATACGTACCCAATGGTTTGTCCTCTTTGTTGATGGTGTTAAGAAAACCTTCTTTCTTCCCAGACTTTGCTTCATTTACTATGCATTCTACATAACTGTGAACTACTTTTCTCACTTTGCTACTAACACGAGGGATATAGAAAGTTTTATCTAACAGATCTTGAGTTTTCTTTGTCGAGAAATGCCCTTGTCTGTGTGCCAATTTTATTACTTCTTCTTCCATATGCACTGGAACAACTATTAGTTCCTTTTCAGGATTTTTAAAAAGGATGTCATATTTCACATAAAAGTCTTCGTACTTTTCTTTCTCTAAAATTTTCCGTACTGCTTTAACCCATTCGTCATTAAGTTGAGCTTGTTTAAGACGATACTTCACTGAGTCCTCTAACATTAAACAGTATACTCTGCTCAACGCGTCGACATGAGCCATTCTTGCCCCCGCACGATGTTCAATTACGTAATTGAAGTCCTTGAGGAACAACGCCCATCTTGCAATTTTCGGTGGTACATCTTCTTTCTCTAGAGTCATTGTAAAAGCATTGCAATCTGTTATAATTTTAAATTGCACACCCAGCAGATATATTCTCCATTTTTTCAGGGCTTCGATAATTGCCAGTACTTCCAGCTCATAAGCTGGATAATTTTCTTCTACTGGCTTCGTCTTCCTGCTCATGTATTGTACCGGATGTAGCTCTTGATCATCGGGATTCTTCTGCAGTAATATAGCTCCATATCCGTACTTACTGGCATCGGTATGGACCTCGGTTACTGCATTCTGCGAGAAAAGTCGTAATACCGGTGCTTTCTGCAATAGCGTTTTCAATTGCATGAAAGCTGCTAGCTGTTCTTCACCTAACTTGAAAACTACATCTTTTCTCAATAGATTTGATAACGGTCTGGCAATTAACGCGAAGTTTACTATAAAACGTCGGAAGTATGACGTCAACCCCAAAAACCTTTGCAAACTTTTCTTATCTGATGGTAATGGGAAATTTCGTACCGCGGCCGTCTTTTCTTTCGAAATTTGGGTGGTGCCAGCTGTAATAATATACCCTAAGAACTCTACTGTCCTCTTGAGAAATTGACACTTAGACCACTTTATTTTTAGTCCATAGTTCGTACATACCCGCAGTACCTCTTTTAACTTGTCTACCCCTCCTGCCTCATCTTTAGAAGGGATTATTAAATCGTCCATATATATAATAACTGTTCCACTCTGGATTAGCGTCCTAAATACAGGGTTTATATATCTACAAAAGACTGCAGGCGAGTTGGAAATACCAAATGGCACAAATCGAAATTCATATTGCCCACTGCTAGAGACGAACGACGTGTACTTCATTGATTGTTGCTCGACCGGTACGTGAAAATACCCATTGGACAAATCCAACGTTGTAAAAACTCTACCCCCTTGAATCTTGTCTAAAACATCGTCCATTAACACCATCGGAAAATTGTCCTTTACAATTTTCTGATTCAATCGCCTATAATCACAACATAATCGCTTGCTTCCGTCTTTCTTAGCGACAACTACGATAGGTGAGGCATAATTTGAGCTACTTGGATGAATTATTCCTTTCTGTAACCATTCCTCAATTTGCTTATCAACGAAATGCTGATCTACGAGGGGCATACGTCGCGGACGCTGATATACAGGTATTTCATCTGTCAATATTATTTCCATCTTTACTGGTGATGGACCATTTCTCATAGGTGCGTATGCGTGAACTAAACTCTCTACCTCTTTTGCTAAACTCTTCTCTAAATGCCCCAAATCTAGCGTATGCTCATATTTACTCTCTGTCAAATTCATAAGGTCAAACTCATTAATCCACCCTTTTTCAACTTCCGATTTTTCTAAATCTACTAAATTCCGTATAGATTCTTTTCCATTCACTTCTGCTTCACTGTCTTTAACTAGTATGTTTCCTGTTGAGTTTTTCTCCTTAAAAACAACCTGCTCCTCTGTTAAAATAATGTCCACATCTTTCAGAATAGCCTTTCCTATCATTCCTGCGAACTGAATGTCCTGTTACCTGACCACATGGAAAACCACATTTAACGATATGTTATCCACATGCATCAAAGTTTCGAAGCAACCTACTGTTTCAATCACGTTTGCACAGGCGCTATAAAGCCTTCTCTTATCACTATTCAACTTTGCTTTGAATCCACTCATTAAAAGTGTATCGTAACGTATTAAATTAAGTGAACAGCCCGAATCGATTAGTGCTTCAAATCTAAAGTCGTTGATTGTAATTGTCTTAAAATGTAACTCATCCCTGACGCCATTTACACATGGCTGAAAAATCTCATCTGTCAATGTATTAACTGAACTTGGTGCTCTTTTTGATTCTTTGGATCCATTAGCCTTACATTCGAAAGATCGATGACCCATTTCGTTGCACTTGAAACATTTGAAGTGCTTCTGTGGACACTGTGCTGCGATATGCGCTTTGTCTCCACACTTGAAACATCTTTTAACCTGTTCGTCTTTTGGCCTTACGTCCGAGCTGTTTCTATCTTTTGCTACCTCGTTCCTTTCTACCTTGTCTTGAACTATATTGGATCTACGTATCTTTTCATAAATTTTCACTTTTTCCTTTAGATCCTCAACACTTTTTGCTTGATACAACACCGTTTTATTAAATTTGGAATCTGGAATTCCCTCAATGAAGTAATCTATTAAGCTTGCCTCCTCTAAATTTATTTGCTTGCCTATCTCCATTAGATTATACAAATATTCGCGAAAAGTTTCGTTCGCATGCTTACGCCGACTCTTCAACGTTTTATGGACTTCTGATGATGATAATTTACAACAAAATTAATTAATTAATGCGCTTTTCAACGTTACCCAACTGTTAATATTACCCTCGCTCCGCGCAGTAGCTGCTTACCGTATACGAATTTTTGTAAATCGTCCCATTTTACAATAGCTGCCATCATTTCGAACTCATTAATCCAAAACTTAATATCCATAGATCCTTCACCAGTGAAGGGGCTAATGCTATCACCTAAATCTTTAAGAGTGAACTGTTGTGGATGCATAAAGGACTGAGGAGATACATGATTGTTGCTTTCAACATCGCCATATACCGACTGACTTGACTCATTATCACTAGGCTCATTTCGCGACAAACCGTAGTGCTGGAGTAGCCTGTCCTGAAGGTCACGTTTTTGTCCAGAAGTTGAAAGCCCCAGAAGTCGTAACTTATCCTTTAATACATTAACAGTCAACGTCATTAACTCATATACGTCCATCTTAAATTACAAATTAACCAATCCACTGTATAAGAATGTTCAAATTATAATAACTTACAGTCTAATAATTCTTAAAATATTGTATTGTTTTTCCAATTCTTTTAATTTAACAATTCCTTCTTTGATTTCAAATTATCTTTCCTTAAAATCAAAAGCTTATCATATTAGCATAGGTCATACTTCTTATTAGAATTTGTTCTTTTTGTTTTACCATGCTCTTCACATTGTTTGTTTACCGTCTCTTCTTGTCGGCTATGGTTTCTCTACTTCTTATAGTAATTTTCTCTTTACTTGCAAATTTCTGATTTCATCAATCTACTTCTTTCCCCTATCCTTTACTTTGAATTTCTTTACAATCTTATTCTTGCTATCAACTTCTTCGCTGTTTCGAATATTGCTCTTCACCACTTCTTCATCTTATATCATCTTAAACTTCTTTCAATTTTTAATTTGGCATTAAAACTTTACTCACTTGAGCATTTTACTTCTTTCATCTTAGTTTATTTTGAAAATTCTTACAATTCAAAATTTGTCATTACAACTTCACTTCAGCATTTTACTTCTTTCATCGTACTTTATTTAGTTCTTCTTCACATCTGTATTCATTCGAGATTTTTCTCTCACCTTGCTCTGGTTCTTGCTTTTGACTTGCTGTCTGTATACATGCACATAAAATCTTCTTCTTGCTCGTTGATCTTCAGTTGCTGCCGACGTATTTCGCTGCTTTGGCTTCACTGCTCGACTCATGACGTTGGCTTCGCTGAATAGGCAACTTCGCTGCTTTTTGGCGTCACTACGAATTGAAGCTGATGCAGGTGTACCAAATATCGCTTTTTTTCTTCTTTTAGCTTGAAACTGTACGTATTATAGTGAATTTCGCAGCAGTTCAAATTATAACAATCTGCTCACAACTGGACAATTGCACTACGCTCCACCTTAATCTCTTTCTGCGTAGATTCACCTGCGCTGCTTTTCCTCGCCCATAAAGATGTTTAAGTCGCAACTGGTTGAATATCTCGGCTGAGCCCCCACTTTTTGTAGAATCTCTGGTTGGTAGCTGCCTTCTCTTAAGGCTCCACACCCAATAAATGAATACAGTTCCGTGTATGTTACTCGCAAATTGCATATGTACATTTTATTTGCGAAAACATGTGTTTAATATGGGTACAAAACAATATATAAAAGTGAAAATGAAATTATGAACTAAACGAACTTATTACGCGCAGTGGCATTTCCTAATGACCGTCCTACTTCAACTTCGTACTTCAACTCATATTTTCTTTCAAATTTTGCGCGTCTATCGTTCGGTTCTGTCTTCGTTCGCAATCTTTTACCCTACATCCAGCACTACATGTATGTACATATATCTAAATACATAAATTCATATGCATGCACATATGTATGTACTTACGTGCATGTGCATAAATTCAACCTTGACCTACGCTAAATCTAAATCAAATCACAGCGCTGGCGCCAAATATTCTAAAAGATCTGAAACTAACGGGTGTTTTTTTAGACTGATAGAACTTCCGATAGGGATAGCTGTCACTTGACAGCTGGTAAACGACATTTCGTTTTGAGTTTTCTGTTCAGTAAGCATTGGTATGTAATATGAAGTTTACTTTGGCTGGAGTTCAACTCCGATCTGTGGCATTTTATTTTAAGTTTTTAAATTTTATTTTAAGCTTTTCAATTTTTTTAGATTTATTATATGTATGTAGGCATACTAAATACGCATATTCATGCATATAAGTTATATAATCTAAATTAATAATATGAATCAACCAATATTCATGCATTTATTAAATAATTCATGTGGGCATCAATTCATTTGCGGACACGTGCACGCGCATTTGGCGTATGTACAGAAAAATTGCTGAAAAACAGAAAAGAATATTCTTTTGGTTACCGTTCCCTTTTCCTTTTAACCCTTCTCTTATCCACAAATGTTGCATAACTCCTCTTCCGTCTCAACTTGCCCCGCCGACAATCAAAAAACAGTTTTTTTCGCGGTTTACTACTTTTTCTTCTTTGTTTCATTTTTAGTTTGATTCGTAAATTGCTCTTCTTCTATTCGCACACATTGCTGTGATTTGCTAATAAGCTATTTAAGCAGGCTGCGCGGAGCGTCTTCTGTGGCTTAGCTCGTTTAGGCGCCGGCTACATTATCATATTACACGTTTAAATTTTTGTCCCATTGTTCGAATCCTACCTTTTTTCATGTCATGTCTAATTTCACAAGTTTACAAATTCAGGTCAACTTTTGGATCTGAGCAGATAAGAACGATTCTTAACTATATTTGATATGCTGAATTCGAATATGCATTTAGTTTTTTAAGATTGATTCTAGTTTCCGAGTTCTCGCATGATAGCACCATTGTGCTGTTACAAGCACAGTTTGCAAGCACAGTAATTAAATACCGATTGAGGAAAATTCTCCCAATCTTACAGGCACTGCTTGATAAGTCATTTCAACTGTAGCAGTAAAATAAAATAAGTGATTAGAGCAAATAAAAATGCAGAGACAGTGTTGCAAAGTTGATTCAAAGGGTTTTTGTTACGTTTGTGGTAGTTATATGATTAAAAAAAGTGGCAAAATAATAACAAATGCGCTCAAAGATGCGTATCTGCACTACTTTGGTTTCAGAGTAGCAGACACTCATAAGTCATGGATACCGAAATTTATTTGTAACGCATGCAAAACAAAGCTGTATAAGTGGTCATTGGGAGAACGTGAGTACTTTTCCTTTTCAATGCCAGCGCTCTGGAGAGAACCTAAAAACCATGTAGATGATTGCTACTTTTGTTTGATGAAAATTAAGGGCATAAATGCAAAAAAATTAGCAAAATATGAATATCCTGATGTATCATCAGTATCCAAGCCAGTTCCACGTACTGCTAATGATTCATTACCAGTTTGTCCAAGTATAAGTGGAAACGTCCTGGAAACTTTAGCTCCATCACCCCCGAGTAATGATAGCGACTTTGTCATGGAAGAGACACATTTAATTTCGCAAGATGAACTAAGCGATTTGATTCGTGATTTGAATTTGTCCAAACAAAAAGCAGAGTTGCTAGCATCACGGTTGCAGCAATGGAAATATCTAGACTCTCGAACACAAGTTACTGTATACAGAAACAGAAATCAGACACTTCGACCGTTCTTCAAAAAAGAAGACAACATAAGTTTCTGTAACGATATTAATGGTTTATTTAATGAAATGAATACACCGTACGATCGAAACGAATGGCGTTTATTCATTGATGGTTCCAAATACAGCCTAAAAGCTGCTCTTCTCCACAATGGAAATAAAAAACCATCTATCCCCATTGCTCATGCAGTACAAACGAAGAAATGCTACGAAACAATGCGGAAGATCCTGTGCTTCATCAAATACAATGATCATAAATGGAAAATATGTGGCGATCTAACATTGATTCCAATTAAATCGAAAACACTTATTTTTTATATTATTTCAACAGGTAATTGGTATCTTAACTGGGATGCAATCTGGATTCACCAAATTTTGTTGCTTTTTATGCTTGTGGAATAGCCGCGCAACTGAACATCATTATGTGAGAAAAGAATGGCAAAGTCGTACTCAATATGAGCCTGGACAGCAAAACGTCTCCGCTGAACCACTTGTAAATCCACAAGACATTTTCCTGCCACCTCTTCACATTAAACTAGGCCTTATAAAGAACTTCGTCAAAGCATTAAACCGTGAAGGACCGGCTTTTCAGTATTTAGTTAAGTTGTTTCCTAAATTGTCATATGCAAAAATCAAAGAAGGAATATTTGTCGGACCTGATATTAGAAAATTAATGGCTGATAAAAAATTTACAAAATGTTTATCGCCCGATGATGCAGCCGCATGGGCATCTTTTCAAATTATCGTTCACCACTTTCTTGGTAATCACAAATCCCCTAATTTTAAGGAAATTATTGGCGATATGTTGCAAAATTATCGAAAGATTGGAGCTAGAATGTCTCTAAAGATCCATTTTCTGCATTCCCATCTCGATTTTTTTCCCGAAAACTTGGGTGATACGAGCGACGAACAAGGAGAGCGGCTACGCCAAGATCTAGCCAACATTGAAAGAAGATACCAAGGATTTTGGGATGAAGGCATGATGAGCGACTACTGTTGGACTCTAATACGTGAAACAGATACTAAACAATACAAAAGGCAAAGTTCCACCAATCTTCATTTCTGATATGTTACTTTTAAGTTAATAAAATGAATATTATTTGACAAAAATCATAAAAAATTAAATTCTTGATTATTTCAAAAACTAGAATCAATCTTAAAAAACGAAATGAAGATTCGGATTCAGTGTCATCAATTGTCATAGAAACCACTTTTGGTTGCCCAGATCCAAAACCGTGTATACTTGTGTTTTTATGGATTTTTTTTAAATTCAGTACGATATATTTATTAACTTTCATAAATTTTTGGAAGCCTGTTTTCATTCACATTCCTATTCTGATTTCATTTCGTTACGAATGAAAACACAAAATTATTGAGCATTTTTCATTTTTTTAAATAATTTAAAATGCGCAATATAATATAAAGAAATTGCATTAAATTAGTTTATTAAACTATTATGTTTGTTATTATTGAATATTAAAAAAAAAAAATATAAAAAAAACTTATATTAATTAAAATTAAATTTTGAATTTTTTTACTTAATCAGTTTCTAGAAATCGAAAATTTTTCTTAAATTTTAATACAAAGATCCATTATATTAAATTCGTTTATATTACATTTTAAATAAAAATTAAATTTTCAATGAAATATTTACTTTATTAAAGTTATTTAATTCGGAAAATACCTATCAACAAGGGAATGTTCCCGAAACATTGAATTTGAGAATTTTTCTGCTTTTCTAATATGCATTTTAACATTTGGCAGCATTTTAATATTGCCAGAAAATGTTAGTTAGCGTTCTTCTGACAAAAACTTTCAGTTCTGTAAGAAAATAAATAAAAATGTTCGACCAGAGTCGTTTGCACCTTCTCATTGTTTGATGTTCGTTGCCAAAATTTGTACCTTCTCATTGTTTGATGTTCTCTGCTCTCTTCTCTATTTCTGCTATGCACATTTTCAAGTTTGCCGTCTCTGGATTTAACTCACCAATTTTTGCATTACCCTTCCCTCTGATTTTCGGAATACAGCAATCAACTCATTAACAACGGATGTTCTCAGCTCGTCAATCTTGCACTCAACTTTATCAACCAAAGTAGATGAGAAGTAAGCGGAGTTTTCGGGGGGATCGCAGGATTGCGTGAATTCTTGCGCGTTGATTGCATATTCATTCGATGGGTCCCGTGTTCAAATCTAGGCCGGAGCAAGTAATATCAAAAATTAAAGAAAAGTTTTTTCTAATAGCGGCCACCTCTCGGCAGGCAATGGCAAACCTCCGAGTGTATTTCTGCTATGAAAAAACTTCTCACAAAAAAACATTCCCAGTTTGGAGTCGGCGTAAAACAATAGGTCCCTCAATTTGTGTTACAACATTAAGACGCACACCACAAATTGTGGGAGAAGTTCGGCGAAAATCACTTAAGCAATTAAAGCGCCAATGAAGTAAGTGATTTATTGCGTTTTCAACAGCAATCGTTTGTATATTTATTTCTAGTATTTCCAGCTGTCTATTTTTTTTGTGAAATGACAGTAATTTCTTAAAACACAGTGGTTACTAAGAACATTTCTTTTTAATGATTTATTTTCTTCCATTGTTAATATTTTATTTTTATAAGAAAATATTTCTTCTACTTTTTCTTCTATTTCATCTTTTTCTTTTTTGGGTAGTGGGATAATTGTTCTCATTTTTATATATTCCAAGTATTTATGCATTTTTATGTTGCATAGTAGATATGTATTATTTACAATTACTGCGCCTAATTGTAGATATTTGAGTTTATTATAATCGATTTTATTTTTGATTATTTCCTCACTTGTTAATATATTTGGGTATATTATCCCATATTTGGTTGATACAATATTTTCTTTTAGGTGCTCAATTTTTCTTCTTAATTCTTGAATATTTCCATATTGATCTAAGTATAAATCTTGTTTGCAATCGTTATACACGAATTTATTTATGGAATTAAGATTCCTTTCTATTTTTACTCTATCACTTCTAACAATTTCTTTGACGTGTTCAATAGCAGACGAAATAATGATTTACTTCGATTTGCTGGTTAATTGTACCACTTGTCCGTAACAGATGTATTTGTACACTTTATCAGTCGATCTTACCTATTGTACCAAAAAGCCAACTGGACATGCTGCCTACTGCATTAAATAATCCTCGCTTATTTCTAGTTCTAACTAGCATAAGTGTCAGTACCATTTTCTTTACATCTAACAACCCTCTCTGTAATATCTCCTTATTTTCTAATTGTATTGAACTCATATTGTCAGTCATATCATTGATATTTTCTAATTGTTGAATGTCACTCATATGTGACTATGCCAGTGTCCTTAGGTAGATCATGATCCTTAATTTACAAATCTATGAAACCACTCCTTAGTTAATTCTGTCAATTATTCCTTCACATTGTCGTATCATCAGTGTTGTGATTGATTTCTCCTTTTTCTGTTTAAAATTTTTTCTTGCAATCTCTTTTTCCACTTTGTCATTATGTACATATCTCGTTGGGCGTGAATTTTATTGTGCAAAAAAACCTACGAGTATTATAATTATAATTTGTAATATCTTTTTATATTGCTGCATTCTAAACTTTTCTGATATGGTATTATGGAACCTTTCGCATTAAATTCAATATCTGTTTTTATTTTATTAGGTTTTTCTATTTTGGTAAAGTAGTATTCCAGTTGTTAAAAGATATTAATATAGCTTCCGTCGTTTAAAGGATATGCTACTCCATACTTATAAAATTTATCTATCGTTTTTAAAAAGTGGCACCTTTTTATTTATATTATATGGATAATTTCATTATTTTTTGTAGGTGTTTCCGTATGAGAAAATTTGGATTTGATTGGTCTCCTATCATATTTTACCTCCTGGTGTGCTTCGCATTGGTTGATTAGTATTTCTATTAGTTTTGCTAATTTCGGATAGTATATTTTATAACATTATTTCATTGTGCATTTGACAAATTCTAAAAAATTATCGTCAGAAAACCTTTCTATTTAATTAAGTTAATTTTGAACTATATTACATTTTCGCTTTGATATTTCCGAAAGTATTCCTACTTTTCATTTTTCATGTAGTTTTTAAAAATATTACTCATTCGATTAATGCCATATTCAGCTAGAAAAATTATTATCATTCCATGTATCATTTTTAGGTCTTCGGTCTCCTGTCATATTATTTGTTAGGATAATTTGTGTTCTATATTTATTGACTAACTTTTTTTTTATATGAAAATGATCATGTAAGTTTTGATTATCATCTTTGGTTATATTTAGGTCGTACGCAATATCTTTTCCAGTATTTTCACCCTTCTCCTTGTCTTTAATACGTCCCGTTTTTTTGTAATCTACTAGATTCCTTTCCTTTATTCTATTCCATATCAAACTGGTATTCCCCCTAACTTTAATAGTCATCGTTAGTGTCTGGGCGACATTTATTTTTCTCTATATTTTGCGTGTAAATATTTCCTATTTAATTGTGATTTTACGGTATCATTTTATTAGATCTAGTGTCGTGAGGTATGGGGTACGTCCTAATTTACCAAGTATTGATTCGATGTTAGGTAAAGGATATTTATCGTCTATTGCCACCTCATTCAATATTCTACTATACTGTACTTTCTTTTTTCTAAGTTATCCACTTTCTTTAGGACCACTTTTGGAATTAATTTATCTTATTATTCATTGTCCCTCCATCTCTTTAATTTGTCTACGAACATCCTCTTCATGTTTAGATGGGTATCTATATAATTTCGAGTTAATTTGCTCCTCTGTAGTGGTTCTTATTTCATGCTGAATCTTCGTAGTATGTGTGACTTTTTCTTCTTCTTTAAATAATAGTTTTCAAATGTTTTTATTAATTTTGTGACTTTTTTTAAACTCGTCTGCATTCAAATTATCTAACCGTACTACTTTTATTTTGTTATTTGTCGCTTCTAGTGTACAAATTTCACAATGTTTAAGTGATTTAATAGATCAGTACCAATTATACAATTATATTTTCGTGAGTAATTTCATCCTTGTTACGAGTAGTTACTGCGCCGACTATAATTTAATTTTTAAGTTGAATTTTTAAAAACTCATTCAGTTCTGTGCATGTTTTATTTTTAATTTTTATTGTAATACTCGGTAAGGCATCCGAGGCTTCAGACTCTATGTTGCTTTGTCTAGATTGCAAGCGAATTGGAAATGTTTTTGCTGCGATGTGTTACATGTTTTGCTACTGCTGCTAGGGTTTCCGCTACTCGAGATCAGTCTTGGTCAGTTTCGACATTCTCATGGGTTCTCCTTTGTCTAATCTGAATTGGTTAGGATTATTGTTTTTCTTCCTAGACTTGAATAATTGTCTCTATAGTCTTTTTAGTTTTGGTTCTTCTGCTCATACTGGCCTGAATTATTATCTCTATCCTGTATGTTTCCTCTTTTAAGGTAATTTTGCTAACTTGTATATTCAGCGCTTCCTTTGCTATAGGATAATGTGCGGCAATTTTGTCTAAATTGTCCTGGCTTATTCTCCTTTTAAGTTTTTAAATAATAGGCAAATACTATGCTCTGGAACTCTTTATAATTGCAAAAGTTGCTTCCAGACTCTGCTGGTGCTGTCATATTCACTTGCTCTCCGGCAACAGCTTGCAATGAGGAAAGCTCTAAGTATAATACTAAGTTTCTTTTTCTTCGTGCCCGAAATAGCCGCGGCTTTTGTTCCGACACAAACGAACAAAGGGCCTATTTGGATGTAGGAGTAGCCTGTACAGTGCGCAGTTAAATTGGTGAGTCTGCCAAAAAGTGATCTTATAATTATTTTGCAAATACTTAGGCTAGCCAAATTTCCCTACGCCACTACACAATTGGTGTTATTAATATCCTCCTTTTTTTATTACTACTCCATCCTGTAGTGCGATTCAATAACTTATTTTAACGATATTCGTATGGTTAACTCATCTTAACGAAAATTTTAATGATGCTGCTATTCAGCAGCAATTTTTTAACGATTTTCGTTTTCGACGAATCAGCTGTTGTCGTTAACTAGTCCAATACCGAAAACTAAACGACAACAAATTTGATGTTGTTAACTCAATCGAGGAAAGAAAAAAACGCGATTTCAACTTAAATAAAAGATAAATTTAAAATTCGGTGATTTGATTTCTTGACGAAGAAGTATGCGCTCCAATCGTGAATCGACGTTTACTCCGGGAAGTGGACAATCCCAGAAATATAATTTAGTTTTAATATATAGATAAATGACTCCGGATATTCCTTGGAGTCGAGTTGATGACTATTCTACCAAATCACTTAGAGGAGAGTCCGAAATTCTGCTACAATGGAACATTGCAAAATATAAAAAGAATTATAAACGTTTGTAGTTTGAAATAAACTAGTATCTTATTTCCCTTTAATGAAATATAGTAAAAACGCTGAAATTTCTTTATGGCAGCAGGCATTCGTTTGTGTTTTCTCTATTCCTCTTTGTGCTTTTCGCTTATTTTGACATTTAGTTTGACAGAGGTGCCACTGTTTATCACTTTGAATAAATACAACGAGACAGCTGTTAAGTGTCGTTAAGAATAAGTGAGTGAATCGCACAATCGTTAGTGCAAACGACAAATTGCAATTAATGTACCGTTTGAAGTTAGTGAATCGCACTACTGCCCTACTCTTTACCATTGCTCTGAAGCTGTAGTTGCTGCAGTCGCCTAGTCGCTGCTACTCCCCATATTCCGCAAAACGTTGTCTAGTTGTATTTATGTTTGTATGTTTGTATTGTTGTTACTTTAAGTCGATAAATAATTGCTGCTCCAACTTTTCCCGTTGGATTTGAATGCTAAGACAAATCCTCTTGCACCTGGTCCAATTCATATTACCAGTGCACCTAGGTTCGTTTATACTTAGATCATGCGCCGTCACAAGTAATATTGCTTTCCATGGAACTGCAATGCTTTTGTGTGTGAGTATAATTCTCTAATTTGCAACGTCTTCATCTTCTTAAAATGGATGGGTTACGTAATGTTAACTATTGCCAAAAGACTACATAGATTTCTGAAAAATGTTAGTATTTAGCCGTTGTATAAAGTAAATAAGAGAAATATTCCTAAAGTTATGTTTTTCCAGTTTTCACGTAAAGACGTAAGAATACTAAATGAAACAGGTGATTTCTCGATTCCAAGCACGAAATATGATTTTTCCGTTCCTCGTGCTCTGGGCATTATTGACACTTTGTAAGTAGTTTTGTTCTCTAATCACCGGATCCGCCCTATATCGTGCGGAACATATCAAATTTGCACATGAGCGCAAACATAACTTTCAACTTGCTCAATGAAGCACGATAGTGTGGCCGAGTTTGCGTCACGTGTTGGCAACAAGTTCAAAAAAATCTTCGGGAACTGAATTGGCGGCGTCGAGAGGGCATAGATTGCTATGGTCTTCCGCAGGACTGAGTAAGCCCCTAGGGGGAAAGCCTTCCTCTAGGGAACCCGGCAGGGCGGACCCCACAGAGGAAAATCATTCCTGTGGGCAAACTGCGTACGCCTCGTTTTCCCAAGTAGGAGGGAAACTCCACTGACAAGCGATTTACCGCTCCTTCAGGATATGCACACTCCCGAGTGGCAGCCCCAAGGTCATAAAACAGCTGGGAGTCATCCCGTATGACCAACTGACGGAGGTCTAAGGCCTCTGCTTCTCGCGAAAAGTCACGCTTGTCGCTAATATCTGATGAAGCAACTCTCCCGAACAGGAAGGGTGTCTATCTCGATATGCTGGGCTTATCGTCGAAAATTTACCAGGCAGTGAACTTTCTCGCAAGTGGCTGTAACGCTGCTTTCAATGCATCCTGCCCAAGCACCGTCCCGAATAGAAAAAGATGCGTCAATGGTTGAATCGTGAGCTTTCTGCACTTAGGAAAAACAGTAGGAAGCTATTTAACCAATCCAAAAGAACTAATACTTCTGCAACAAAATTGATGAACACTCTGAAGCCAACAGGCTGCTCAAAGTTCTTTCGAAAAATGTCTCAAATAAGAACTCTATCCAGAAGCCTGACGGTGACTGGACAAAATCTTGTACCAAAATTCTGGAGATACTTATGAACACTCACATCCCAGGGTGCTAAGATGACATCTCCAACACTGCGACTTATCCTAGGGCTTACTCTTTCCTTGACGGAATCTTTCCCGCCCAACTGCGAGTAGCTAAGGGCACACTGTACCCGCTGCTCTCACATATTTTTACAACCTGCCTTACCCTAATCATGTCCCATATGAATGGACAACGGCGAGGGTGGTCCTTCTACAGGCAGGAATGTTCATGTGAACCAAAGGATTTAAGGCCCTTAAGTCTCACTTCATTTTTCCTTAAAGCTCTAGAGAGGCCCGTAGATAAATATATTCGACGGAACATGAAAAACGGCAATCTCGCGCCGAATCAGCAACTCAGTTTAGGTCATTCGCTCTCCTACTATGGGATCTTGCTCATAATGATACTTGTGAACCACCCTCATTAAACGGGGTAGAAATCACAATCCCTGTTCGGTGCTTGACAGTGGCTGCTCTTTCAGACAGACCTGTCACTATATAACCTAAATTAAAACGACACGTTTTTATTTACAGCACTATGTGCTTTTCTTGAGCTTTATTTCAAAACTGACTTCTAACTTCTATTGTCCCTCCTTATTAACTAAATTCAAGCCCGATAAACGCCATGTCATCAAAATTAGGTTTGCGCATGTTTCGCTCACCTGCTTAATATTTGGGAGAGCGGATGCGAGTGGAGCGCATTCCATTACGCTCCAAATGTAATAGGACTCTTAACTCAAGGTAAGTGCAAGTACAATGCAATTGGACGTAAGTCGAAATAATTTGAAAGCAGAGTCCCAATTATGCAGATATTGTTGTCAGCGAAATAGTGTGGGAATGAAATTTATGTTGTGTAATATTAGAAGATAGTTTATTTAAAATATTAATTTTGGAGAATAATGATAAAGTTTCTACTTTTCTTTTGAAGTTTTTAAAGATTACTCTTATTTTTGATTTACAAGACCAATGTTTCTGTTAAACTATTAAAACTAATGTTAGTAATTTTATATTGGGATTTACCTTGTTGATTGATTATTTTTATTAGGTGTTTTTCTATTTGTATATTGTTTTAAACTTATTTTTTTTCCTTTTCTTAAACGATTAAGTTAGGGTTTTAGAGATTTTAGAGGTTATTTTAATATAATATTTTTTACTTGTAGAGTTTGTGAAGGGGCGTTAAGGTTTTATTTATTAATTTGAATAATTCGGACTTACAAGAATGATTATTTTTAATCTTTTAATATTTTACAATGTTAAATATAATTAATAAATAATTAAATTAAAATATTTTCTGTTTGTTTTATAAATTATTCGTTTTGAGTGGTTTAAAATTTGTTATTTGTAGTTATATTTTTTTCATTTTTATAAATTTTTGTACAAATTCTTTTGTAAATATTTCATATTTTTTGGGATATGATGTTATTTCTTATGGATTAATTTTATTAAGTTGTTGAATTTGTAGTTTTATAATTACTGCAAGTGAATCTGTTTAGAAATAAAGAATAGAATAAATGTATTTATATTTTATCTATTTTTTGAAAGTAGATTAATTCGTACTTTATTTTTAATTTTAGGTTGATGATATCAGTCTGAACGGCTACAAGCTGGAGTTTATTTATTATTTTATACTTTACTAGTTTTTTCACCTATACTAGTAGGGATTTTTTATTTATTCAATAATTTAATAACATAAACTTATTTTTTAATAAACAACTATATACTTAATTATGAAATGTTGTATTTGTCTTTAGTTTTAGCTTTTTTAGTTAAAATACATTTATTTTTAGTTCATTTATTATTACCTAAGGCTCATGTTGAAGCTCCTGTTTCTGAATCTATAATTTTAGCAGGTATTATGTTAAAGTTGGGAGGTTATGGACTATTACGTGTATTTTCTTACAAGTTGTTGTCATTAAGTATAATTATATTTGAATTAGAATTAGGGCGGTTTTTAACTAGATTGGTATGTTTACGTCAAACTGATTTTAAAGCTTTAATTGCTTATTCATCTGTTGCTCATATAGGAATTGTTTTAGGAAGCCTTATGACTTTAACTTATTGAGGATTTTGTGGATCTTTCAGTTTAATAATTGCTTATGGATTGTGTTCTTCAGGTTAGGAGGTCGTACTTTATTTATCAATAACGGTTTATTAAATTTTATACTATCAATAACTTTATGATGGTTTTTGCTAAAAGCTTGTAATATGTTAGTTGGTCTTGGTTAACTATAATTTTTTTATCTTTATTACCTATCTTTTTTAGAGCTGCTTATACTTTATATCACAGTAGCGAAACAGTTTAGTGTTAGTGTTCCAGGGATTTCTATAAGCTTGTTTTCATTTGCGCCTCAGTTTCAAATCTTACAGGTCGCTGGTCCGACATAGATACAAATTTGAAACATAATATTCGATGAACAAATGATCAGGTCAATCACCTCACTCCTTATAGCATTGTCAAAAGTCGGCTCATTACCCTGGCTAAGAATATGTAAATGGAAATGGAAATAATTATGTATGTATTTACATACATGCATACATACATATGTTTGTTTACATTCACCCACATTCAACCGAGCTCTAAGTGTTGAAATATGCTACTTTTAAATGCAACCCTATTCATGTAACAATGCGACTGTTGCATTCTCATGTTCATTTTACATATGTGTACTGTATTACTCCCTAATTAAATCTGGCAATTATACTGGGTAACCTCAATCAGATCGCGTGTGGCTTTCTAAAAGATAATTTAATTAACGAATAAGAATGAGTGCGATGTAACAGATCGAGAAGCTGGACGAAAAGAATTATGATTATTGGTGCGTTCAGATGCGAACCATGTTGGTGCATGCCGAGTTATGGAAATTGGCATCGGGGGAGTCCAAGCGAGAATCTATGAGTGGCGATGAATTGGCAAAGTGGATAGAACAGGATGAAAAAGCTTTGGCCATGGTCACTTTAAGCGTGAAGCCGTCACAGTTAAACTATTTGCGGCATTGCAAGTCAACGGCGGATGCGTGGAAACGACTTAAAGAATCTACCAGCCAAGCGGCCCAGTGAGAAAAGTTTCGCTGTACAAAAGACTACTGAGTCTCAAAATGACAGAACTTCACAATCATCATGGACAAGCTAGCGGAAGTGGAAATAGAGCTCAACCAGGAGCTGGTTGCCATCATCTTGTTGTCCGGTCTACCAAAAAGGTTTGAAAACTTCGTAATTGCGATGGAAACAAGGGATAGCTTGCGGTCGAAACTTTAAAGTTGAAGCTTCTAGAAGAAGGTGCATACAGAACAAGGTAGTAGCAGAGAACATCAAACAATGAGAAGGTGCAAATTTTGGTTCGATCCAAATGAATTCTGAAAGGTTTTGTGTAAGGAACCCAGATGTTAAATTTTTACTTCGCCGCCGACTTAACAGGCATGAAGAATGTGAATTTACATTTACACTGTTCAGATTGTTGCTGAAATGTTGATATGTGGCAGATGTTTTTGGGAATATTGTCACAAATGTGTTTATTAATACACAAGGGTTTTTTAAATACAACTACAAAATTCCTATCTATTTTGTTTTTGTTTCTCCGTAAGAGTTGTCAAAATTTAAATACATTTTGTTTTTGCTTTTACGGCTTTTGAAAGCTCTTACACAAAAGCAAAAACAAAATACATGTATCTGAATAAAAAAAATCAAATCAGCTGCTCGTATGCCATCACCTTCTATAAATTCGCCTTGATTAATACATTTGAAATCTTGTTTCCAAAAAAAATTGACAGGTAAAATTATTAAAAAAGAATAGTTATTTCTAAAATTTTCCATAAACTTTATTAATATTACAAATTTAAAAAAAATATATAAACTAATATTTAAAATTAAATTGCATATGAATGTATTCATGTGCTGTACATAAGCACAACATGTAGTATTTTTACTTGCAAATCATTATTACTGTTTTTGAAAAAAAAAAATTAAATTTAAAGTATTGATAATGTTGCAAGTGTATAGGACATTTTTTTTTACAAAATATGAAATTAATGCATAATCAACTCTTTTTAAACTTTTCAAGTTGGCTTAAATTAAAATTATATGTTGGATTTTTACGAAGGAATCATAATATGGTATTTTTATCATGCCATCATGAATATTTAAAAAAATTAAATAAATGTGAAATATTAAAATATCCAAGCATATTTATATTTTTACTTACAAACATGGATTAATAAAATTTTTATGTTCGTTTAATTAAAAAAATTGTTCATTTTTTATAATAACTGTAATAAATATTACTATGAGTTTGCTTCCAATTTAATATTTGATTTGGTTTCCTATGTTGATTTCCTGTCTCTGTAGATGCGAAATAATATGCGATCTATATTATATTATAAATTTCTTAATTTGTATCAAAAATTTGTCTTGGCAAAAAATATTCACGGGAAACTAAATCAAGTAGCAATTTAGATCAAAGAACTTAATTGTGTTCTGTGGTGCAGTTGCTTCAAGAGGCGCCTCAATGGTTCTTTATGCTTTCGTCTTGCGCGAGTTCGGAACCTGGCCACTCGCTTTTGGCTTAAAATTTTTTTAGATTTTTACTTTTTTGCAAATTCTTGCACTAGCATACACACATACGTATGCACATATTGATATAAATATGTATCCTTCCAGAGAATACTACATGCATAACTACATTTGACTGTACAGTCATAAATAACTAAAATGTCATCAAGTATATTATCATATATGCACACATCCATATGTATGCATATCTATGTACATATGCACGTGCATACATATATCTAAATATATAAATAAATTCATATGCATCCATGTACATACAAACACACATAAGAGTGTACTTACATGCATGCGCATAAATTCAACCTTGACCTACGCTAAATCTAAGTAAATCAAATCACAGCGTAATCACAACCGCAACTGCACTTGTGCCTGCGCCAAATATTTTAAAATATCCGAAACTACATACAACAATAAAAAATTCATTCATAAACGCGTGCGCGTATTCCTAAAAACAAATGCCGTTCATTCATAAGCGCACGCATTTCATCTCCCCGCGCACGCAAATGTTCCCCTCAACGATCTTTTTCGCGACGAACACAAAAATGCTAAAATCTTTAATTTTACAAACCATCGACTGTCATTGAAAATTTCAACACCGCAATAACAGACAATAATGCATTTTGGCAACGTAGTCTGATAAATTGCTGGCATTTTTCTAGAACATTCTAGCACATTCAAGAACTTTTGTCCAAATGCGCATCAATTCATTTGCGTACACGTGCATGCGCAATTGGAGAATCGACACAAAAATTGGCGCAAAAACTGAAAAGAATATTCTTTTGGTTACCGTTCCCTTTCCCTTTCAACCCTTCTCTTATCCACAATTGTTGCATAACTCCTCTTCCGTCTCAACTTGCCCCGCTGGCAATCAAAAAACAGTTTTTTTTCGCGGACTACAACTTTTTCTTCTTTGTTTCATTTTTAGTTTGATTCGTAAATTGTTCTTCTTCTTTGCGTACACCTTGCTATGATTTACATAATTAGCCGTTTAAACGAACTGTGTGGAGTGTCTGCTGTGGCTTAGCGCGTATAGTCGCCTGCCACATTATCTTATTGCGGTTTAAGCTTTCGACCCATAGTTTGAATCCCAGCTTTTTTTCGTGACATGTCTACTTTTATGCATTTTTTTTTAATTAAATACGATTGCATTTATTAACTTTCATAAATTTTTGGAAATCATGTAATTCTATTGCAAGTTGTCGAGAAGCGTAACGTACTTTTTGATGAGGCAGATTGCAAAACAGAATCTGTGTGCGAAAATGTTTCGATTGATTTTCCGAAAGAAGAAGTAGTGGCCGGTTAAGAGTGTGTCAGTGGCGATGAAAATGCAAGTGACGAGTATGCCAGTGCGGAAGAAAACGTTGAGAAGATGGGTCGTGGCAGGCCAAAGTTGATTCGTACCGGCAAGCCAGGTCGACCGAAAAAGTCATTCAATGTTTTGAATGCGATGAGCATCAATGAGGTGCAGGTTTCTCAGACGATTGAAGAAGCTGAAAGAAGTGAGCAAACAGTTTTTTGGCGCGATGCGATGACGAAAGAGTTCAATGCTCTAACAGCAAATGATACATGGGCGTCGGTGGATCTACCGAAAGAGCAGACGGCAATCGGTTGCAATTGGGTATACGCTCTGAAGAAAAACAATAATGGCGATATTGAGCGATATAAAGCGCGTCTGCTGGCAAAGGGGTGTTCACAGAAATACGGCGTGAATTATGAAGACACTTTTTCCCCAGCTTGCACCATCATACTACGCGCCATCTCCACAATTGTACGATTCGCTCTTTCTGCTACTCCGTTCTGCTGAGGCGTATAAGGGACGGTCAACTGCCTCTGAATGCCGTTTGCATTTAAGAAAATATCAAATTCGCGGTTTACATACTCAGTACCATTATCATTGCGTATCACCCTAATTTTTCTCTCTGTTTGACATTCTACGAGGCTTTTAAATATTTTAAATCTATCGAGCACTTCATTCTTTGATTTTAAGAAGTAAACAAATATGCGTTCAGATTTATTGTCAATAAACGTTGCAAAGTAACGCGCACCACGAAGAGATACATTTGGTATAGGGCCTCACACGGCAGAGTGAATTAAGTCCAACAAATTCACCTAACTATGCTCACTACTCTTTGGAAATGGTTTTCCCCTTATTTTTGTTTTCATACAAATGTCACGATTTATGCCGTTTGGCACACTTTTCAAACCTAACCCATTAACTAATTTCTTATTAGATAATTCTCGCAAACTTTGAAAGTTTAAGTACTCATAACGCTTATGCCAAACCATAGCGCTCTCTTCTGCTGCATTGAAACATGACTGCACTCTCTTTTCACAGTCGTTTCTCTTCGGAGCTTTTAACACCATCTTTTTCTTTTGGTTTTTATGATCGCACAGTCATTCATGAAGTTGACGCTGATGCCATTACTAAGGCTTTGACCATTTTTAGCACAAATAATACGTCTTTCAAAACTATTTTACAATCCGCTTTTATTTCAACACTGCCTATACCCGCTGCTTCTACATATTTCTCTGATGCTAACATCACTTTCTATTTGCTTTCTCGAAGATAAATGAACAAGCTGCTCTCACTACAAATGTGGGTTGATGCACCACTATCAAGACACCACGATGTTCTCTTAAAACCTGAGACATCTGCTGCTGCTAATGTTGAAAAAGAATACTGCTCGCTCAGCTCATTATTCTTGTTCTTTTTCGGCGCTCGACACATCGACGCCAAGTGTCCATGCTTATCACAATTAAAACACTTTCCGTTAGACTGCTTCTTTGTGACCTTGTTTTCCCCTTTGAAATTTACTAGAAACGCCTGCTGATTGGCTGCAATCTCGCCTTCTTTCTCCTTTTGAGTTTGACGGTCGTATTTTTCGAGTAGCTTCACCTTCAGCACGTCGAACGTGGGGAAGGAATCGGGCGTCTCTATTGCTATGACGAAGTTCTCGAAACTCATAGGCAAACTAGATAGCAATATGATGACTAACAACTCATCGTTTAGCTGAATACCAACTTCTGCCAATCTTTCAGAAATGTTCACGAACTCTTGAATATGCTGAGCCATTGACGCACCTTTTGACATTTTCGAATTCAAAAATCTTTTATACAAAGTTACTTTTCGTATTGGCCCGCTTGGCTTATACACACTCTTTAGCTTTTGCCATGCTTCGAACGCACTGGTACAGTTCTTAACGTAGCCCAATTGTGATGGCTTTACACTTAGCATGATGATCGCCAAAGCTTTCTCATTTTCAGCTTTCCACATGACCAACAGCACTGTATCTTCTGGCTTTGCGAATGCACCGCTTACCACTGCCCAGATTTCCGCGTGTACTAGCACACACGGCATCTGTATGCACCACGTATCATAGTTGGCATCGTCCATTTTCTCTATTTGGTATAGCGAACCTATTTTACGAATTTGTGACTAACACGTTATGCGACACACGCGAATCTTTTTACGCTTTTTACTTTTACACCCACATGGGACCTGAGCCCATAGCCTATTGCGACTTAACTTTTCGCTGTTAACGTTCAGACGTCTTGTCTATACAAAAGTTTATTAGAGGCTCAAAATACTTACTTAATAATTATTGAATATTTAATTATCTCGATTTTATAAATGGCCGCTTACATAAATGGCCGCTGTATTCTAATTGTGCTAAGGTAGCATAATCATTAATATTTTAATTGGAGGCTAGAATGAATGGTTGGACGAAGTATAATCTCTTATATTTTAGTTAAAATACTAAAATTTTATTAAAATACGAGAAGACCCTATAAATCTTTATATGTATGTATTTAATATTATATAAATTTTTTGGATATATTTTATTTTTATTTTATAAAACATTTTGTTGGGGTGATATTAAAATTTGATTAACTTTTAATTTTATTAAATCATTAATTTATGATTTTTTGATCCGTTAATAACGATTATAAGATTAAGTTACTTTAGAGATAGCAGCGTAATTTTTTTGCAGAGTTGATATCGATAAAAAAGTTTGCGATCACTCTTATTATTAAGGTAAGAAAAGTCGTAACATAGTAGATGTACCGGAAGGTGTATATATAAAGACAATTTAAAGCTTATTTAGTAACGTATTTCATTTACTATTACTATTACTATTACTATTACAATTACCATTTACAATTGATTACATTTAAAATTAATTAATTTTATTTTTATTTTATTTGCTAATATTAATTATATAATTTAAGGTTTTTGTATCTTTTATTGGAAAAATAATTTTTATAATAGTTTATTATGTATTGTGAAAGAATATTGTTATGGATCTATGAAACTTAGGGGTCTTTTTAGGAAACTATATACATTTATTAATTATTAAAATATTTATATACATACATATGTATGTACATATACATATGTATATGTATATATATTAATAATAACTTGGTTTATAAATTACATACATATATGTAAAACAAACAAAAAATCTAGAGATTATTTGAGTAAATTATAATAAAAAATTAATTTTTGAAATTTATTGTTATTACAAATAATTATTAGTTTCTCTGCCATGAAAAAAACTTCTCACAAAAAAATATTCGCCCTTCGGGGTCGGCGTAAAACTGTAGGTCCCACAATTTGTGTTACACCTTCATGATGCGCACCACAAATTGAGAAGTTCGGCCAAAATCGCTTAAGAGGTTATAGCGCCAATTAAGTAAGTAAGTAATTATTAATTTATATTTAATTAATGGCAATAATAATAAACCATTTTTTGAAAATATTCCAATACAAATATTTTTTTTTGTATTACAAAATAATTTTTTTTTTGTAATATTTATCAATTAAATATTAACAAAAATTAGTTTAAACTTTAATTACATTTAAAATTTTAAATTAGTTTTTATAAATTTTATTAAATTAAAGTTAATAATTAAGGTTTAAAACGATTATTTTTTAAAATGTAATAAAAATTAATTAATTAAAATTAAGGGGGTCATTTTAACATATGTATGTACATACATATATGTATGTACAGTAGTATCTCGATAGACCGGACACCCTTTAGTCCGGACATATCTATAATCCGGACATTGCTATTATCCGGACAGTTTTACATTTTTTACTCTTTAATCCGGACGATACAAAAAATGCAGACTTTTGTTTCTCTATTCTCTTTGGTATTATGTTTTTTACTTTACTTTATGAGTTTTTGCTGCAGCAGTTCGTAGAATATCGGTACTTTAACGGGAAAATGTACGTATGTATGTACTACATACATACTTACTGTATGATGCTCAATTATGTGTTTATTCATTGTTCGTGAAGTGGCACAGTGAGTGGACATACACTAAATATCTTTTGTATGTATGTATGTATTAAAATGAGCGGAAGACAAATAAATAAAAGAGCGCATAAAACCCTATCTATTCAGAAAAAATGTGAAATATTAGATCGCCTTGATAAAGGAAAATCAATTAGATGCGTTGCAGAACATTTTGGGGTAACAAAATCGACTGTACTTGACATAAAAAAGAAACGTGATGCTATCAGAAAATATGCGTCCAACTGTGTGCAGAAACCTGCTTAGTGACAGTTTATCAAATTTTGGTTTACAGTTTAAATAATTTAGTGGTATTTCTCAGAAAAAAGGCAGACCATGAGACAAGGAGAACATCCTTATATGGAGAAGGCCTTAATGACTTGGTTTGTTCAACAGAGAAACCAGAATATTCCTATATCAAATGACCCAACAAAAAGCAAAATATTTCTACAATCAAATAACTGGCAAAAATGATTTTGGGGCAAGTTTGGGGTGGATTTCAAATTTTAAGGCACGACATGGCATAAGGAAATTAAAAATTTGTGGTGAAAAAGTAAGCACCGATGTTTCTGCAGTGGAACCGTTTAGGCAGAAATTAAAATCTATTATCGAAGAAATGGACCTAGACCATGAGCAGATTTATAATGCAGACGAATCTGCAGCCTTTTGGAAAGTTATTCCTGCAAATACATTGGCGCACTCGCAGGAAAAATCTGCATCTGGCCATGTTGTAATGCATCTGGCACACATAAGCTACCCCTTTTAGTAATAGGCAAATCAACTAACCCACGATCATTTAAAAATTTCAATGTGAATGTAATTTATAAAGCAAGTAAAAAAGGTTGGATGTCAACGTTCTTATTTACAGAATGGTACCGGAAATATTTTATACCGAATGTAAAAACATTTTTGCACGATAATAATAGACCATTAAAAGCTATTTTACTAATCGACAATGCTCCATGTCACCGAAGCTCAGAAGATATTGACACAGATTAATGGATAATTCAATTATACAGCCTTTAGATCAAAATTTAATTCAAAATGTAAAAGTGTCATACAGAAAAATACTTTTAAAATATCTTCTAACTGATAATACGCTTTTTCAAATCCACAACAATTAAAACGTTCCACGTTTACATAAATTTTAATAAAAACTAAATCTGAATCAAAAATATATGTTAATTGTGTCATATTTCTTTCGCGCAAATAACTATTAAAAAAATATCTATAATTCGGACACCGCCGTTATCCGGACGACCCCCAAGATCAAGGGTGTCCGGTCTCTCGAGATACTACTGTATTAAATTAAATTAGGGGTATGTATGTATATGGATGATTATATATAATTTCTAAATAGCTTACTTAATTTATAAATTATTACTTGTAAACTTAAATAATAGTGGTTCTTTTAATTATTAAATTTAATAATTTAGTAAAATGGTTGTTAAATATTATTCAATTTTTATTTTAAGACAAATATTATACAACTTTTTTTATAGAGAGGAATATACTTTTATAAAATTATTTAATTAATATTAATTTATTTTATATTAATACTTTAAAAATTCAACAATATAATAATAAATTTTTTTTTTTTTGATTAATTCAAACATTCTAAAGTTTTATTTTAGCTTACAATTTTTTTATTATTTTATTTTTCCTGTAAATATTTGTGTGAAATTTTATTTATTTAAATAATAAATAACTTTTATTATAATTTCAGTAATTAATTTTATAAATCCAGGAAACTTGGAAGTAGTAATATCATTAAGTCATTAAGTATTGCCTAAATTTGTGGCAGCAGCCGCGGTTACACAAATAATGCAAATAAAATTAGTTCAGTGTAAGTTAAATTTTGTAATATAGAATATATGTATTTAAATTTAGTACGTGAAATTTTAAATTTATAAATATTTATTGAAATGATATAGAAGCTTTTAAATTTGATTTATAAACAAGGATTAGATACCCTATTATTTAAAATGTAAATTATAAATACTAAGGTAGTATTAGTTATGTTCTTGAAACTTAAAAATTTTATCTATTCAGAGAAAGCTATAATTGTCATATAATTGATGTATGTATCTCACTTAAATTTGTTTCCAGTTTATATACCGTCGTTATCAGAATATTTTATTATAATAATAATTTTCTTAAATTTAGTAAAATTTATATCAGATCGAGGTGTAGCTTATATTTAAGGCAGAGATAGGTTACAATAAAATTATTAAGTTAGATTTAAATTTGAAATGTTAAATGAAATTGGATTTGAAATAAAATTTTAGAGATAAAAAAATTGTATTTTAGCTCTAAAATATGTACATATCGCCCGTCGCGCTTATAAAGTGTATATAGAATGACAATTTAAAGCTTATTTAATAAAGTATTTCATTTACTATTACTATTACAATTACTACTTACAATTGATTATATTTAAAATTAATTTATTAATTTTTATCTTACTTATTAATATTAATTAGTAATTTTTTTTTTTAAATAATTTGATAATAGTTTAGTAATAATATATTTTGAAAAATTTTTATTTAAAAAGAACATTTTATTTATTTTAACTTGTGTGTTAATGTAGCGTTAGCTACTACAAATTCTCCTCAAATTCATTGTACTAAATCAGTCCACAAATAAGGAATTGCTGAAAAAGACATTTGCCCTCTTGGAAGGGCATACCCTATAAAGGCAGTATTACTAAAAATAAAATTAAAGCTCCGTAATCATGTAGGAGTAAATATATATGATCCATAATAAATTCCTCATCCTAAATGTGAATAAATGCACATAAAGAAAAAAGATGCTCAATTAGCGTGTAAGATTCGTAATAATCATCCATAATTTACGTTCGACAAATGTAATTTACCCTATTAAAAGCTAGATTAATAGCTGCAGTGTAATGTATAGCTAATAATAATCTTGTTGAAATTTGAATGATTAAACATAGCCCAAGTAATGAACCGATATTTCATCAAGCTGAAATATTCTGATTGGTGCTGGAAGGTCTACTAGTGCATTATTTGCAATTTTAAATAAGGGGTGTTGGGTTCGTAAAGGTTTATTCAATAGTTAAATTATTAATCGTAAAGGACCATAAAATAATTTAGTAGTTTTTACTACAGTAATAAGTGTAATTAATGAATAATTTATTAGTATAATAGTAATTATATATGTTGGGTAGTTATATAATCTACTAAGACTAAATCTATTTTCTTTAATAGATATATTAATATTATAAATTGGTTGTATTTCATTATTTTGTAAAAATAATGAAACATAAGCTTTATCTATAAATAAATTTATTAAAATAAGAATTGAAATGTGCTGGAAGGTCTACTAGTGCATTAGTTGCAATTTTTGTAATTAGACCTTAAGTCAAGTCTGGCTTGTCAGCACTGTTGACATGCTGTCAAACTTGACGTGTTTTCTATTTACTTCATAAATAGACTCAAGGTAATTCGTACGTGTTTTTTATTTGTCTTACGCTAAAAACCCGCAAACGCTATCTACCGCCCCATTATTGGTCCTTCGAGCCGGATCTCGATTGCCTGCTCGCATTTTACATATAAACATTCGTTCGCGAACATACATAAGTGCGCTAAGCCACAGATGCGAAATCGAGTGATTTTGCAAAAATTATATTAAAAGTTAAGGTGTACAAACCGCAAGTTAAAATAAAGTTAAAGTGAACAGTTTCTACAAACATATAATTCGTGCATGAAGGAGTGTGTGCGTGTTTGTAGTCAGTGACATTGTAAAGATTCGAGAGGTGCATCGCGACCTTCATTTGAACTCTGCTCGTCCTGTATATCATATTTTTTGACTCGCAAACGACTTTTCAAGGGCAAGCATAAGAATGTCGAATTCCGTTAAAACGCGTGATTCTGCTCTTAATGCCATTAAACGGTACATGTCAAAAAGTGTTGATGACGCATTTACAATGTATGCGGAAAATATTACAAGCTACCTTCAATTATTGAGTGAACAGTGGGCTCGCTTTATCGTTGCCCAAGATGCAGTTGAAAATTCGTGCGGTGTTGAAAATGGTGAAGTCGAAGAAAACGTACGCGTACAAGCCGAAACGTGGTACTCGACGGCTTTAGCTAACTTTAACCGGGTACAAAAGTGTCGTAACGAGTCACAAAATGATTCCGTAAAAACATCAGTGTCCGCGGCCATACCCCTACCGAAAATGGAGTTACCCATATTCTCCGACGATTCTACCGAATGGATCGCATTTTACGACGCGTTTTCATCGCTAATCGATAGCAGCTCTGTATTGTCAAATGGACAAAAACTTCACTACCTTCGGAGCTGCTTGAAGGGTGACGCTTTGAAAATTATTTGTGGTTTTAAAATATGCGACGCGAATTACGCGGAGGCTTGGAAACTGCTTAAATCGCGATATAAAGCTGTGCGCGTAATTGTTGAAGTTCACCTTCGCGCGTTGGCCGATATCAAGAAGGCGTAATTAAAGCGTTGGGTCGTCCAGTTGAGTTCTGGGACGACTGGTTAGTGCACAAGGTGGTGAACAAATTGGCATTCGCGACACGTAAACAGTGGGAGTTATCACTCGTCAGTGATGAACCGCCGGCGTTTGAACAACTAACCACATCCCTAGAGATACGTTGTCGGTCGCTATCGATGCTTTCATCGTCATCAGCATTAGTGCCAATCAACGTCAAACCCGCATCAGCAGCCAAATCGGCAAAGGTGTTCCATGCGGTAGCAGAGAAGAATAACGCGTGTGCTTATTGTAATGGCCCACGCAAGATATATGCTTGTGACAAATTTCGTAACTTACACTTATCCGCGACAAATTTCGTAACTTACACTTATTATCGACTCTGGATCGCATGCCTCCTTTGTAACCGAGGCTTGTGTGCAACGCTTGGGACTGCCACAAACATCGTCCGAAGTACACATCAGTGGACTTGGATCGGCACACGGAGGCAAGGCTAGAGGTGAGGTATCGGTTTCCCTTTCCTCTTACTGTTCTAACGAATGCTTCACTGTCAACTCGTTAATTTTGTCAAAAATTACAAGCGATTTACCCACGCAGGCCATTGCTATTTCAACATGGCCACACATCAGAGGTTTGTTTCTCGCCGATCCACAGTTTATGAAGCCTGGGCGCATCGATATATTGATTGACATGGATGTCATGGATAAGCTCGTCTGTGCCGAATTTCGCAAGGGCCCACCCGGTACCCCCATGACTCAGCTGACGGTCTTCGGGTGGACACTGTTTGAAAGCGTGAATGGCGCCGGGCCTGCCACGCCCCGATTGCATTCTCTGCACTGTGGTGTTCGGCTAGATCGAGCATTGACTAGGTTTTGGGAATTAGATGAAGGGCCGCAAAAAACATATCTCACGGACGATGAACGGTATTGCGAAGACCATTTCGAGACAACACAGCACCTGATGGCCGGTTCATCGTCGAGTTTCCGTTAAAGCCCGACGTTTCGCTGGGAGATTCACGCAACCTTGCCTTACAGAATTTTCTACGCCTTGAAAGAAGACTCGCTCGTGACAGTGACTTACGTTTGCGTTACAACGAGTTTATCCAAGAACTCATCGATATAGGACATATGCAGATCGCTTCGGAGACTTTAAATCCCACGTTTTATATGCCACATGATCCCGTTATAAAGGAGAGCAGTATCACGACAAAATTGAGGGTTGTATTCAATGCGTCCGCTAAATCGTCTTCCGGGAATTCGCTGAACGATGCGCCGCTTTTCCGTAACCGCAGATATCGCAAAAATATATCGTCAAATCTGCATATCTTCAAAACACGCCGATCTGCAACGCATCGTGTGGCGGAGCCATCCATCTTTGCCAATACAATATTTCCGTATGGTTCGCGTGACGTACGGAGTAGCTGCCGCCTCTCACCTAGCTGTCCGCTCGCTTCAACAGACGGCGAAGTATTCGTGGCAGGGCTTTGCTACTGCTGTTAACGTCATCCTCAAAGACTTTTATATGGATGATATGCTTACTGGTGCATCTAGCAACGAATAACTTGAATTGCTGCAACGCGACGTCTCCGAGATTCTGAAGGAAGGTGCGTTTGAGCTCCGCAAGTGGGCGTCGAACTGTGCGGATCTCAACGCAAACATGTCGAACGTGCCAAAAAATAGATCGCATTATATCGTCGACGACAGGGACGTTCACGCCTTGGGTCTCATTTGAAAAACCGAGAACGATTATTTCACATTCGCCGTCAACCTAAAGGAACAGCCCATTAGTTTGACGAAGAGAGCATTTTTATCAGACACTAGTACACTTTTCGACCCTCTTGGACTGCTTGCGCCTGCGACGATAAAGTCAAAGATGTGGTTCCAAGACATTTGGCGCACCAAAGAAGGTTGGGACGACCTCATCTCCGAGTCTATTGCAACAAAATGGTTGGAGCATCGTATAGAATTGCAGCAGCTCGCTCACTTGAAAGTAAAGCGATGGCTCGGTACGGGAGCGGTCGATTCGTCGACGCAATTGCACGTCTTCGCTGACGCGTCCGAGCGCGCTTACGCTGCGGTTTTGTACGCGCGTACGACACAAAACAATGGCAACATAATTGTCGCCTTAGTTTCATCAAAAACAAAAGTGGCGCCTCTTAAATCGACAACGCTACCGCGATTCGAGCTATGCGCCGCGCATCTTGCAGCGCGTCAAACAGCTGGCCTGACCTGCGCTACCCGCTATTCGCTCCACCATCACTTTGGCGTGGCTTTAAGCACATGCTAGCAGATGGATGACCTTTATTGCCAACCGCGTCGCTGACATTCAGAAAGTCCTGCCTCCTGAGTGTTGGAACCACGTCCGCTCCCAGCAGAATCCTGCAGATTGTGACTCAAGAGGCATAACTCCCATTGAACTATCAAGTCAGCAGCTGTGGTGGGCCGGTCCAGACTTCCTAAGAGGCAGCGAACAATTCTGGCACCAGAAATCATCGGTACGGCATACAAAAGAGCTAGGCATACGAAACAACGTTCACGTTCATGTGTCTAAACCCAGCGAGCAATGGTCGATAATGACGAAGTATTCTTCGTATTCCAAGTTGCGCCGTATCATTGCTTATGTCCTACGGGTTTTCTTCAACGCTCAAGCCAGCAAACGATCAATCGCAAATAAACGTTTTGGCCTCCCAAATTGCCATGAGTTAGCCGAAGCTGAACTTCGCCTAATCAGGTATACGCAACTGTTCTATTTTTCAAATGAAATTTATATTTGCAGCGCTAAAAGACCACTCCCGCTTCGCAGTAGTCTATTGCGTTTGCAGCCGTTTCTCGATGAAAACAATGTTCTGCGTGTTGGCGGCAGATTGAAAAACGCCCAGATCGCGCCTGATGTAAGACACCCTATCATCCTGCCGAAGAACTGTCCGCTTTCAAAGCTGATAATCTGCGAAATACACAAGTTCACCTTACACGCTGGGCCCCGCATTATGCAGACCGTCTTGCAGCGCCGCTCTTGGGTTGTTGGCGCTCGAAGTCTGATCCGCAACGTATATCATAAGTGTGTGAAATGCACTTGTCTGAATCGCAATCTCGCCTCACAAATCATGGGGGATCTACCTGCATCTCGCACCACGTACGCTCATTGTTTTACCCGCACCGCTGTATATTATGCCGGTCCTTACATGTACAAGTTTACTCAAGGAAGAGGAGCTAAGGCCACCAAGGGCTATATCTGCACTTTGTTTGCATGTGCACTGGTGCGATGCATATCGAATTTGTTGGTGACCTGTCAGCTGCCGCATTTCTCAACGCATTTAAAAGGTTCACGAATCGTAGGAGTTTTTGCAAGGTCATAGTCTCAGACAATGGTACTAACTTCGTCAGCGCTGAGAAAGAGCTTCGCATCGCATTTCAACAGTGCATGGCTGACGACAAACTTTGTGCTTTCTTTGCGGACTCGAATATCGAATGGTGTTTTGATCCCCGGCCGCCCCTCATATGGGCGGATACTGGGAAACTGGCATAAAACGTATCAAGTATCACCTGAAGCGTGTACTGGGTAAAACACTGCTTTCGTACGAAGAGTTCAATATACTGTTGACAGAAGTAGAAGCCTGCGTGCACTCCCGCCCAATATGCGACGGCTCTTCAGAGGCAGGCGATCTAGAGGTTCTAACTCCTGGACATTTTATTCTGGGTGAACCGTTGAAGTCGATCCCAGATCGTGAGGGTTGTGGGTTCCGTGGAAACCTTAATCAGCGATGGCAGGTGGTCTCTTCCCTAAAGCAACATTTTTGGCGTCGTTGGAGAGACGAATATTTGGTAAGCCTCCAGCGCCGCACCAAATGGTTTCGTTCGTCGCGCAATATTGAAGAAGGAGATGTGGTTGCCGTCTTCAGCGAACCTACTCCTCCGACAAAGTGGACGCTGGCACGAGTTCTAAAATCCACCCTGGAGCAGATGGTCGCGTACGAGTGATTACTTTGAAAACGCCGCACGGTGAATTAGTCCGCCCCATAGTTAGGATGTGTCTTGTTCCGACAAAGAACGATATATTTAGCGAAGAGGCCTGACTTTGCTTCTCTATTAATATTATTGAAATAGTTTGAGATTGTAAATCTAGTTGTAATGTAATATTTAAGTTTTGTATTGAACCTATTAATGTGGTTCAAGGGCGGCGGTATGTTGGGTTCATTAGGGCATACACACTTTGTAATTCGACCTTAAGTCAAGTCTGGCTTGTCAGCACTGTTGACTCAAGGTAATTCGGACGTGTTTTTATTTTTATTTTACTTAATCCGCTTAATTTTCACCGCCAAAAACCCGCAAACGCTATCTACTGCCCCAATAACTACAGTAATAAATGTAATTAATAAATAATTTATTAGTATAATAGTAATTATATTTGTTGGGTAGTTATATAATTTATTAAAACTAAATCTATTTTCTTTAATAAATATATTAATATTATAAATTGGTTGTATTTCATTATTTGGTAAAAATAATGAAACATAAGTTTCATCTAGAAATAAATTTATTAAAACAAGAATTGAAAAAAAGAATGTCCACATTATTGTTAATTTTATTGATAATGAGAATATTTCATTATATGCTAATGAGGTTACATAAATAAATATTAGTTTTATTATTTAAAAATTATTAGAATTAAAATATATAAAACTCAAGATCTTTTAGCTATTAATCTTGCTAATAACAGATTTGCAAAGTTTGTAGTAATAAAATTAACCTATAGCTAGAGGATGATTTATTTGAATAAAAATAACACATGAGATTAATGTTGAAGAAAATAATAAAAATTGTATAATATCAGAAGATAGCTTATTTAAAATATTAATTTTGGAGAATAATGATAAAGTTTCCACTTTTCTTTTGAAGTTTTTAAAGATTATTCTTATTTTTGATTTACAAGACCAATGTTTTTGTTAAACTATTAAAACTAATGTTAGTAATTTTATATTGGGATTTACCTTGTTGATTGATTATTTTTATTAGGTGTTTTTCTATTTGTATATTGTTTTAAACTTATTTTTTTCCTTTTCTTAAACTATTAAGTTAAGGTTTTAGAGGTTATTTTAATATAATATTTTTTACTTGTAGAGATTGTGAAGGGGCGTTAGGGTTTTATTTATTAATTTGAATAATTCGGACTTACAAGAATGATTATTTTTAATCTTTTAATATTTTACAATGTTAAATATAATTAATAAATAATTAAGTTAAAACAATTTTCTGCTTGTTTTATAAATTATTCATTTTGAATGGTTTAGAATTTGTTATTTGTACTTATATTTTTTTTGTTTTTATTAATTTTTGTACAAATTCTTTTGTAAATATTTCATATTTTTTGGGATATGATGTTATTTCTTATGGATTAATTTTATTAAGTTGTTGAATTTGTAGTTTTATAATTACTGCAAGTGAATCTCTTTAGAAATAAAGAATAGAATAAATGTATTTATATTTTATCTATTTTTTGAAAGTAGATTAATTCGTACTTTATTTTTAATTTTAGGTTGATGATATCAGCCTGAACGGCTACTAGCTGGAGTTTATTTATTATTTTATACTTTACTAGTTTCTGTACCTATACTAGTAGGGATTTTTTATTTATAAAATAATTTAATAACATAAACTTATTTTTTAATAAACAACTATATATTTAATTATGAAATGTTGTATTTGTCTTTGGTTTTAGCTTTTTTTAGTTAAAATACATTTATTTTTAGTTTATTTATTATTACCTAAGGCTCCTGTTGAAGCTCCTGTTTCTGGATCTATAATTTTAGCAGTTATTATGTTAAAGTTGGGAGGTTATGGACTATTACGTGTATTTTCTTACAAGTTGTTGTGATTAAGTATAATTATATTTGAATTTGAATTAGGGGGATTTTTAACTAGATTTTAAAGCTTTAATTGCTTATTCATCTGTAGCTCATATAGGAGTTGTTTTAGGAAGCCTTATGACTTTAACTTATTGAGGATTTTGTGGTTCTTTCATTTTAATAATTGCTCATGGATTGTGTTCTTCAGGTTAGGAGGTGGTACTTTATTTATCAATAATGGTTTATTAAATTTTATGCCATCAATAACTTTATGATGATTTTTTTTAAGAGCTTGTAATATGTTAGTTGGTCTTGGTTAACTATAATTTCTTTATCTTTATTACCTATCTTTTTTAGAGCTGCTTATACCTTATATCACAGTAACGAAACAGTTCGCAGTTAGTGTTCCAGGGATTTCTATAAGCTTGTTTTCATTTGCGCCTCAGTTTCAAATCTTACAGGTTGCTGGTCCGACATAGGCACAAATTTGAAACATGATATTCGATGAACAAATGATCAGGTCAATCACCTCACTCCTATAGCATTGTCAAAAGTCGGCTCATTACCCTGGCTAAGAATATGTAAATGGAAATGGAAATAATTATGTATGTATGTACATACATGCATACATATGTTTGTTTACATACACCCACATTCAACCGAACTCTAAGGCCCGTAGTCATAGTCCAACATAAAATCCGACTTTAGTTAGTAAAATACTAAAAAGATAAAGCCGAATTTATTTTTAGTCTTGTCATAGTCAGTTTAGTACATAGTACTAACTAATAACAACATTGTCAATCAGTAAATTTGCAGAAATGGCAATGCTGCAAATATAGAGATGACATTTTGGAGGGAAAAATGTCGAAAATGAACTAATGGATATATTTTATCGAATGATATTTTTTTAACTTGATAATTTAATAATAAAATGGTGATTTTATTGCTATTAATTGTTAAAATAAGTTTGAAAAGAGTTTGTATGCTTTTATATAAAGATACAAGCCAGAATTTATGTGGAGTATTGTACTTCTTATGCGATATTACTGTTTATCGATTAAAAAAACCCCGTCTCCAAGAGGCATACTATATCAGCTGGTATTTGTTTATTATTTGCAAATGAAAAATTAAACACGATGGAGGGCAAAGTAAATGTAAGTAGTTTTTAAATATTTATTAGCGATTGAATAATTAAAAGTGGTTTTCTATAGGTAAGGAAACGCGAAAGCAATTGGGTTGAATGCGAGAAAGATTGTTTGAGGGAGTTAGTCAACGGGCATATCGACGTTATAGAAAGCAGGCTAAACGACCTTCGTATGATAAAGCGCAAGAAGGATGATTGGGAAGCTGTTAAAATTGACATGGTAGCTTCGGGCTATGATCGCGATGTGCCCAAGCTAAAGCAGCTGTGGATGCGTATGAAAGTGAACGCGAGGAGAGCAGTTGCGGAAGTAAGGAGGGCGACTGTTGCTACAGGAAATCTGGTCGACATTCCTACATTGGACGAAGGCGATCTACAAACTCAGTCGATGATAGCCAGTGATTTTTTAGAGGACATTATCCTTATCGATAGCGACACAACACCAATGTCGACTAACCCTCCTTGCAGCCCGCCATTTGTTGCATTAACTGAAAATATAGAAGCTTCTTGCACCCCATAACTACTCCCAAAGGACTCCTAAAAGAGCTGCGTAACCTGCCAAAAAAAAATGCCTCCTAAACTGACATCATCAAGCAGAGACAGGATCAAATAGCAAAAGAATCCTGCCATGATGACGAGTTTCATTTGCTGAGGGTGCAGCAGCTTAAGGCGGAAATTTCGCATCAGGCTCGAATGCATAAAAGGGAGGAGGAGCTGATGGACCTAAAGTGCCAGAAGGTTCGCCTCCAAATAAGAAATGAAGAGTCCAAAAGAAATTATTAGCGAAGGTGTGATGTGTAAGAAGTTATGTGTGAAAATGTTAGTTGTAAGTATAATGAATTACCTGAATTTCTTAGTTTTTATTAAATAAGACTGAATTTTTTTTTTCTATATGTATAAGGACATATTTTTTTACCCAAGTAGATGTAAGCATAATGAATTAGCAAATTTATGTGATACTATACCTAAAGCTTTAAAAGTTATACACCACTTGTAAGTTTGATATGAAGTACAAAAAGAGAAGATGTTTATTGAAGTTCGAAATAAATATACATATGCATATATATATATGAATAATTTTTGTTTTCTACTTAAGATTAGTGAGGTAGTAGTCAGAAATATTTATTAATTAATGCAGTTCTGTATGCTCTCCCTGAATTTGAAGTCGTTTCAAGAATGTCGCTGCTTTATGCAATTGATACGCCGTTAGTAGTGCTATCCACATCCAAAACTATGAAAATATATTTCAGTATAATTAGTTGTACAGTTGTTTAGTTAAAATGTAGGACTCACATGAAAATTTTCTTTCTTTGGGGATGTTATAAGTACAGCAACAGTAGCACAGCAGTATCTAGGTCAACCCTCAACCTCTCGAAAACTGAACGAAACTTAGATTTTATCTGGCCATTCAGGCATTCTATTTTGGAACGAGTTGCAGTGTGGCTTCTATTATATCTTCAAAGAAACATTCAGAAATGAAATATTTCAGGAATAATTTTGAAAACTACTACCTTTTTTCTCTGGATGTGGACGGATTTCTAACTGGTGTCAATAGTATAGATGAGTTAGGGTAGCCTGCATCTCCCACTAGTACACCATTGTGTTCTGATTTGCTTTCCAACAAACGAGTTTTAAGCTGACAGTTGTCCCGAATTCGAGCATCATGTCTGGAGCCGCGTGATCTTGCAACAATATCAAGGATCTTGCAATCGGCATCACATACGATCTGTGAAATATATGTATATACGCTATTGTCGCATTCACTTATATATTATGGCGTATTTTTGGTAATTTACCTGAACATTTAAGGAATAGTATCCTTTCCTATTCAGAAAGTGACCTGCCATAGTTGGGCCCACATCCTTTGAAGGACATTTAATTCGCACATGGGTGCAGTCGATTGCTCCGATCACGGTCGGAAACCGAGCTAATCGGTAAAATTTGTTCTTTACTTCGTTCAGCTCATTTCTGCTTGGGAATCGAACAAAGTGTGGCAGTAACATTGCAATTCTTTTGGAAATTTCTTTTAGTATCCTTCCTACAGAATTCTGGGATAAACCGTGCAGATCAGCTATAATACCTACAAGAATATCCGTGGAATTTAATTTAGAAAATTAAATTACACTTTATTAACATACCAACATCACTTTGATGGACATTTCTTCCTAAGAATCTAAGAGTACATATGACTTGTGTGCTCACTGGTACCGGAAGACCTCTATTATTTCTCGGATTTATCATATTTAAAGCTCGAATAATGAACTCCACCGTGGCTTTGTCGAACCGATACCGAGAATAGAAATCACTGTCGTCTAATTCAAAAGGGTTGATTCTGGTTTTATACATTTTTGGCCGTCTAATTAAAGGAGCATCACTAATGATGCAAAAATCCCGTTCAATATTATCAAAACGGCTCATTTTTTTCCTTTAATTTAAGTTTCACCAAAAAAACACAACTTTTAGCCCCGAAGATGCAGATTTATAATTATTTTGACAGTTTACTAAATGGTTTAGTAACAGCTTTTCGGCACTCTAACTTTAAATTTGACTTTAACCGAAAAAGCCGGATTTAACTCGACTATGACTAAGATAAAGTATACTTTAAGCTAAAGTATGCTTTAACGTATTTAGATCCGACTTTAATTTCACTATGACTACGGGCCTAAGTGTTGAAATATGATACTTTTAAATGCAACCCTATTCATGTAAAAATGCGACTGTTTCATTCTCATGTTCATTTTATGTATACCATGAATTTACTCCCTAATTAAACGTTGAACAGTAAACATCGTGTTATAATTATATCTGGCAATTATACGGGGTAACCTCAAATTATTCATCAGGTTATGGGCCCAGATCGCGTGTGTCTTTTTAAAAGATAATTTAATTAACGAATAAGAATGAGTGCGATGTACCAGATCGAGAAGCTGGACGAAAAGAATTATGATTCTTGGTGCGTTCAGATGCGAAGCGTGTTGGTGCATGCCGAGTTATGGAAAGTGGCATCGGGGGAGTCCAAGCGAGAATCTATGAGTGGCGATGAATTGGCAAAGTGGATAGAACAGGATGAAAAAGCTTTGGCCATGGTCACTTTAAGCGTGAAGCCGTCACAGTTAAACTATCTGCGGCATTGCAAGTCAACGGCGGATGCGTGGAAACGACTTAAAGAAGTCTACCAGCCAAGCGGCCCAGTGAGAAAAGTTTCGGTGTGCAAAAGACTACTGAGTCTCAAAATGACAGAAGACGAGAGTATAGCTGCTTATATAAATAACTTCACAACCATCACGGACAAGCTAGCGGAAGTGGGCATAGAGCTCAACCAGGAGCTGGTTGCCGTCATCTTGTTGTCCGGTCTACCAAAAAGGTTTGAAAACTTCGTAATTGCGATGGAAACAAGGGATAGCCTACCAACGGTCGAAACTTTAAAGTTGAAGCTTCTAGAAGAAGGTGAGCGTCGCGGTGGCATGAACGAGCATACAGAACAAGGTAGTAGCAGAGAACATCAAACAATGAGAAGGTGCAAATTTTGGTTCGATCCAAATGAATTCTGAAAGGTTTTGTCTAAGGAATCCAGATGTTAAATTTTTACTTCGCCGCCAACTTAACAGGCATGAAAAATGTGAATTAACATTTCCACTGTTCAAATTTTTGCTGAAATGTTGATATGTGGCAGATGTTTTTGGGAATATTGTCACAAATGTGTTTATTAATACATTTGAAATCTTGTTTCCAAAAAAAATTGACAGGAAAAATTATTAAAAAGAATAGTTATTTCTAAAATTTTCCATAAACTTCATTAATATTACAAATTTAAAAAAAAAAATATATGTATACTAATAATTAAAATAAAATTGCATATGAATGTATTCATGTGCTGTACATATGCACAACATGTAGTATTTTTACTGGCAAGTCATTATGACTATTTTTTGAAAAAAAAGCTTAAATTCAAAGTATTGATAATGTTGCAAGTGCATTGGACATTTTTTTACAAAATATGAAATTAATACATAATTAACTCTTTTTTAAACTTTTCTAGTTGGCTTAAATTAAAATTATATGTTGAATTTTTACGAAAGAATCATAATATGGTATTTTTATCATGCCATCATAAATATTTTAGAAAATTAAAAAGATGTGATATATTAGAATATCCAAGCATATTTATATTTTTACTTACAAACATGGATTAATAAAATTTTTATGTTCGTTTAATTAAAAAAATTGTTAAAAATGTGTTTTTATAATAACTACTAGCAAACCCGGCGAACTCCGTTTCGCCACCAGATGGCTTCGTGTTTTTTAATATTTCGTTTGGGGATTAAAATATGAAGAAATTTTTTTTTTGTTTTATATTTGAAAAGGAAAAATTTTATTTCATTTCACAACAGTAATGAATTCATTTCGATTACAAAAATGAAGTGTAATTTAGTTGAACTTCTATAAGTAAAAAATGAAAGTGAATTCAAAGTAAATACTGAATCGAAGCGTTATACGTATCCGCAAATTATCCGTTTCATTGAAGTGCTCTTTGGTAAACCACATTTTTTGTTTTTTTGTCTGACGTAAACACAAACAAAGCGGATGGCTTCCCAACTCGTGAACACGCAACGTATAGCTGCCCATGTGAAAAACAATGATTTTCTAAATTTATCCCGCAAACACTAAGCGATTGGCCTTGCGACTTGTTAATTGTCATTGCGAACGCAAGGTGAACCGGAAATTGCAATCGTTTGAAGTCAAACGGAAGATCAGTCGGAATCATTGGTATTCGAGGAATACATACATTTTCCCCTGCGTACTTTCCGTTAATAATGGTTGCCTCAATCAAATTCGGCATAAGTCTTTTCACCGCAAGTCGAGTACCGTTGTAAAGTCGCGGTGGATTCAAATTACGCAATATCATAATAACTGAACCAACTTTGAGTTGCAAGTTATGTGGTGGAAATCCTGGTAACACCAGAGAATTCAAAAACTCCGTTGGATAATTTACTACATCATCGGGATTTGTTATGGAATCAACGGATTTGTATGTCACCAAATCGTCAGCGATTTTTGATTGAATGGTGAAATTCAGTGCGTGTACATCATTATTCTTTGCGGAGAGAATTGCTCGTTGACTTAACCAATTCTGATAATTCTCACTAATGTTTGAGAAAACATTTTCAGTAAGAGCTAATTTAGGGTCTACAAATCGGCAAAAGTCGTTGGTAAAAGTAATTAATCCAGTTGTCGCATCAATTGGGTCTTTTCCATTTCCAACAGCTAACAATTGTTTTGAAAATTGTGCAGCACTTTGATCATTTTGAAGTTGAACTCTCATATTAGTGGTTAACGATAATGTTTTTACGTTATTCCACAAAGGTGATGTCTTCAGGCAAGCATTCAATTCATCTGCAGGCGTTCCACGAGGAATTACTTGCAACGTCTGCCTGAAATCGGCTGCCAACAATATCATCAAGCCGCCAAAGATGTTATTATTTCGCCGAAGATCCTTCTGTGTGAAGTTAAGTGCTTCAAGTGATTTCTTATGTGCCATTGTGCACTCATCCCAAACAATGAGCTTGCATTGCATCAACAATTTTCCCATTGCACTGGATCGGGAAATATTGCATGTTGGAGTATCAATTATGTTTAAATTATGTCACATCTTGATCGAACAGTGGCCAAAATCAATGAAAGTACAAATGTTTTCCCTGTTCCTCCGGGTGCGTCCAGGAAGAATAGACCACCAGTATTATTGTCCACCGCTTGCAATAATGTTTCGTATACTTGTTTTTGCTGTTCATTCAGCAACGGCGCATTATTTCGAACGAATTCCTGCAATGTATCAACATTGTATTGCAGCTCTCGATTAAATTCTTGGTTGAATCCATCGTGCATCGATCTATTTGGCGCAATCATTCCTACTTCAATCAGTAGCTTGTTTGCAATATTCAAGCATTGATCCTCAATCAGAATCAATCCTTCATTGTAGATTTCATCGGTTATTTGCATGTCGGGATTATTCGTTCGAATGCGCAAGCGATGCAAGATATCTTCACATATGTCGTCTTTGTATTTGTTCCATAACTGAATTGGTTGTGAAGGGAAACAGGTGGTGATGATTATTGCGAACAGCGTTCGTATTTGGTACGCATTTGATGAAACAACTGAATCCGCAAGTGTTAAATCCCAATGAGAATCGTTCTCCAGCAAACCCAATAGTTGACATGCTTCTCGATATGTTTATCATTGGTGGCCATTCACAGTTTTCAAATGTGCAAATGATTTTGGTCCACATACATTTACCAACAGCAGTCGCAAATAAAAACATTCATAATTTGTAGGATGAACAGTATGTATATATGCGACCTAGCGCATCAGTGGAAAACACCTGTGGCCAATCTGAAACTGGGGTTCCTTGTTTGCGACGTTGAAATTTCTTTGCTGATTGATTCCAAGTGTAATACTTGGGCATTTCAACGTACATCAGCGTCGCTGCGAATGGATCTGCTTCACACATTGCAAAGAAGCTAGTCAATGTTGTCGATGGTGGTCTCTCAGCTCGTTGTGCCGCATTAGCCTCAGTGAAGTAAACTCTTTGTCCATTTTCCAAATGCACTGCTAAATGTACAACTGTGGGATATCTTTCATGAATTTGAAATGGCAATAATCGCCACAGTGCTTCATTAGTACTGACGTATCTGCCCATTTGGAAGTTGCTGATTTCGTCATTCGCATTTTCCGACGCAATACCAAACACAGCCATGTCGCTGCCTTTTGTGACGTACTTGCACAAATGTTTGACTGATTTGGCCGAATGACAACTCTCAACGTTCGCATGTGTTTCGAAAATGCGTGATAGCAGCGGGCAATATGGTACAATGAATTCATTTCCGATCTCAATCTCTTGATTTTGAACTTTAACTTTGATAGCTCGACCATTATCTTCTTTTGAACGCCGACGATAAATTGGATATCCATCGTTTCCTGTGACTGTTTCAGCAACTAACGGTCGCGGATATCGTTTTGTGCACTTTCCATCAGCCATGCAAGGCGATAATGGATTTAATGCACCATCTGTGTCGTCACAATGTCGTGTAGATGGGGATCAGTGACTGTATCAGGAATTTCAGCTGATATGATGTCATCCACTTTATTTGAATGTAATTGGTCCACCAACCAAATTAGGATATGAGCATGCGGTAGTCCACGCTTCTGCTGCTGGCGATTATGTCATGGCCATCTTGCGGTTTTTGGCCCGGGTCCAACTCACGTTCAATTTCCGTCCACTTCGGATTGCATGTAAACGTAATAAATAAATCCGGAGTTCCATAATTTACACGTACGTCATAGCGTCTTGAGCGTATTCGTGCATGTGGCGTGGGCTTCCAATATAATGGGAGAATCGTCAGACGTCCAATATTCTGAACATTACCATCTGAATGAATAGCATCGCGCAAGTGTATATAGTCCTGAGAGCGTAGCTTTGCCTGATTGAATCGGATGAACGCTAAACGTTCGGTCTCGACTTTGACATACATGTCGACAGCGACTTGCTGGAATAGCCGGCACTTCAGAATGACATTCTCCTCATGTGTACGAATCATCATACGATACGCATAGTAATTCATTGCGCTTAGGTTTTTGTTCGTTGATACGCCTGAAAATGCAAAATTAAATGGATTGTTAGTGGAAACCAATAATAGCAATAATTAGTGTGTGAACATTGTACCTGTAATTAGATCGACCATCTTCAACGTGATGTCGTATCCGTCTTGCCCTTGCCAATAAAGGATTGGATATTGTAACGCATCGTACAAACGATGTGTCTCGTTTACACGATGCATGATATTGCTTCTTCACTGAACAACAATGTCTCGTGATTTAGTTGGATCGCCAACAATAATTGCAGCAACATCATCAACGGCGGGTGCATTGAATCTTCGCACATGTTCACCTGTTGGGGTACGATCCGCTCTTATGACAAATTTGTGCGTATCCGATGGCAATCGTTCCAATGCTGTTTTGAACATATTAACCACAGCGTTATTAGCGTGGAAAAATGCTTGCAACTGTTCAATAATTCGTCTCTTTAACTGTTGTGTTCCCTGTATATTGCACCGCACATTCAGCTGATCCACCATCGACGAAATGAAATATATTTGCAGAAATTGATGCGGTTCATCTGGTGTTGGCACCATTGAACCATGCAAATGATATATTTGTCCTTGTATCTGTGATTGCAAACAATCATTTGTTGAAGAATACGGTGTGACTTCTGATCGTGTGATGGTGTAGTGTGTGGTGTATGTGTAGTTGTTATTTATTGCAATTGATTGTGTTGGTGTGATTGATTGGTGTGAGTGATTGGTTGTGTGTGTTGTATCTTTTACCTTGCAAGTCGGCATGAAGCCGCCTTCTCGAATGATATTAGCTCCAAATGAAGTCATGCGAAAGCAGTTATTGTATTCAAGGATGCGTTGAAGAAAATAGTTGGAATCAGGATCACTCGAACAATGGTTTCAGTGGCTGTGGTGGTGTAAGTAATGGATCCAGTTTGACTTTTCCACTTGCGCAGCACAATCTATCCGTTTCTCTTTTGAACTTTAACACATTGCAATATCGGCATACAGTCGTCATTGGTCCAATATCTAAATTGTCATCATCACTGTAGCTCGTAGTGGGATCATATTGGAATGCCGAGCGATTGTATGATGCCAATGATCTTCGTGTGCTCACGCGTTGTCTCAATCGGGCATTTTCTCTTATTATATTTTGTCTTTCTTCGTTTAAGTTCTGGGAATACACTTGTTTCTGGCTTGCATATCTTGTGCGGCGGCCGATGTTCGCAAGTCGTCCTCTAGGCATTTTGGACTATGGACAGACTGGTGAATTTAACCTCAAATGCACGATCCACATAATTTACACAATTCAACTTACCACCTTAAGGACAAATGCCTGCTGTTGAAATTGACTAAAAATTTGCACAATACGCATGATTGTTTTGATGGTTTCCAATTGATCTGTTAGGAAACGAATAGCTTCAACCTCAATTTCACAGTGAACACAATACGGGTTTTAATTTTGCGTTTGAAAGAACGTGCGCATAATAAAAAATGTCACATAAAATTAACTGAGCAGAGTACAATGAGTAGCTGTCAAACAATGTATCACGCACTTATTTTTGTATTATAGATAATAAATATTACTATGAGTTTGCTCCCAATTTAATATTTAATTTGGTTTCCTATGTTGATTTCCTTTTTCTGTAGATGGGAAATAATATGCGATCTATGTACATATATTATACATATTATAAATTTCTTCATTTGTATCAAAAATTTCTCTGGGCAAAAAATATTCACGGGAAACTGAATCAGGTGGCGATTTAGATCAAAGAACTTAATTGTGTTCTGTGGTGCAGTTGCTTCAAGAGGCGCCGCAATGGTTCTTTATGCTTTCGTTTGCGCGAGTTCGGAACCTGGCCACGCGCTTTTGGCTTAAAATTTATTTACATTTTTACTTTTCTGCAAATTCTTGCACTAGCATACATACATACGTATGTACATATGTAAGCTATATTTATATGAGTTAAGTTACTCAAAAAAATAGATTTTTGGGAGTCGGTGCCCCTTTATTCATTCGAGTACAAACTTAAACTAAACTTTACAATTGATTTTTCCTAACACTAAACCTAGATGCCGTTACTGCGACGTGATCAAAAGTGTTGGATTGCTGGTTCCCATAGGTAGCTGGCTATTGGAATGTTTGCAGTTGGTTCCCACAGGTGTGGCTGTTGGAATTCCAAATGCAATATAATATTTCTCAAATTATTTAAATATGTACTTTAAATAAGTACTGTGCTAGCTTAGTTGTTTTAACATTTCCAGGGACAGGATTTCTTCAAATTTGTTTGATCTGGATGAAGGTTGAAGTAATGCGAGTAAGGGTTTGCTTGTCGATTTTTCAGTGTTAAACATTTTTTCTCATTGATCTCTATGGTTGCGCTATTGTAGTGAATTATGAAAGTACCGTTAAGGTTTGTAGGTTCATTGTTAATTAAAATCTTTCCTTTTAATGCGTTTAGAAATATGATTCCTGGCGATATTTCCTCAAGGCTTGGTATATGTTGGCTGTTGATCAACGTGCAGTTTGTAAAAAGTTATAATGTTTACAGCTCTTTTTTACTCTATAGTTTACTCTTCCACAATTTAGGATTTCATTGAATTTGATTTTATTCATTACATTAATTTTCTTTACTGCTATTATTTCGATATTTTTACAAATGCCATTTTGTGTGGTTGGTAGACTTATAATATAGATTATTATCTTGCCGTTAGTTGCTATTTTAATAGCAGAGAATTCAAGGGCCTCATCCAAATTTATAAAAGGAATATCTTCTTTATCGAACATTTTTTTGGCGATATCTATTTCTTCGCTTGATAGAATAAATGAATTTATTATGTTGGCTTTTGCCCAATGTAGTTTGTACTTTAGTTCTAAAAATGATTATATTTCTGCGCTCCTGTCCTTTTGTATTGCATTAACGATATTATTAGTAATATTAGTAATTTCCCTAATTTTTTCTATTGTAAGTCTATTTATAAGGATTTGGTTATTATTGTTTTCTAGGACATTATATAATTTATTGGTTATAACTTCGTGGTCTTCGTGGTCTGGGCTTCCTGCGATCCACTTCCACGCGCTTCCCAAGAAGTTTAAGGATCTTTTTGATTTCTTTTCTGTTTTCAAATTTTTTAGCTGTGATTTTATCTGTGATATCAAAAGGGATATAAATGGGTAGTTAGGGTTTTTATTTAGTGTGTCAATCCTTACAGACGCCTCAATACTGTCAATTATTTCTGTATATTTGTCGATGTCAATTTCGTGTATTATCCTGAATGTCCCTGTTTGAAGTCTGGCTAGTCCCCTTTCTATATTTATCAATTGGGAATTTGAGTAGTCTAATATCTGTACCTCTGCTAAGCAGAGCGGTATGAAAAACCTGAAAAGAAGGAATTTTACATGTAGTTTAATTAATTACGTATTCTGCTTTTGTGTATTATTTGCCCCTTTTCAGTAAGTACTGTGCTATTTCGATTTTTCTTAACTATTTCTTTAGTATATGGCTTACTTAATTTAGTCCCTAACCTCTTGTTTTTCTTGACGTAAATGATTTGTCCTGGTAGGTATGATTTTATATTATGCCTATTTTTATTATGATATTCTATATCCTTGTTTTGTTTTTGTGCTAATTTTTGCAGATTATTTTGCCTACTTCTTTCAATGTCTTCTGGAGTAAACGTAACGTTTCTCCCAAAAAATAAATCTACCGGTATCTTTTTTGTGACAGAATGGATTGTATGATTGTATTCTGACACAGCTCTTTCTAGGAGCTCATAGAAGTTTCTGTGTCCTCCATTCTCCTTGAGGCAACGCATTATTTCGATCAGAGTGGAATGAAATCTTTCTACCTGGCCGTTTGCTTGGCTTTTGTAGGGTGGCGTTGTGTAGACTTCTATTCCTAATTCGTCTGTCATCATAAATTTAATTGAAAAAGAGTTCAATGAAGGTTCGTTGTCCATTACAATTAATTTTGGAACAACAAAATAAAAAATTAAATCTCTTAAAGGGCCTCTAACGTCTTCTTTTGCCCTGCTTGGGAGTTTTCTTGTTAGTGCATATTTCGTGAATTTGTCTAGAGCTGTCATAATTATTTTACTTCTGTTAGAAATATGTCAATGTGAACTGTGTGTCCGGGGTATATGGGCAAGGCATCTCGCCAATTTTGGGTTGATTAGGGTATCGTTCGTATTTATTTTCCTTGCAAGTAATACAGTTAGTTATAATTCCTTTTATTTTACTTAGCATTCCTGGGAAATAACTTTTTTCAGGATCTGCGTCTTGTTCTCTACTGCATTTCGGTGTGCTCATTTATGGACATCTACAATGATGTTTTCCTGGTCCTGTTCGCTAATGATGTCGTCAACTAGCTTTTGTGTATAACGGGTTCTGTAGTTACTAAAATGTAGAGGATAAATATTCTGAATTATTCCCATTATCCTCTCCTCTGTATTGATTCCGTTTATGACGGACGGATTAAGGTATCGTTTTAGGTGCGAAATGAGAATTTGTTCGTCGTATTCTGGTTCTGTGATTATGTGACGGTGAACTGTTGGGAATATTATCTTAAACTGGTATGAAGCTGTCTCGTCTCGTTTGAAAAATATTTGATTTTTGAAAACATTTACCGGAACCTCGGTACAGGGTATAAGGTTATGACTTGATCTCTCGTCACTGTGGATTGTAGGGGTGAGAAAATTTATCTGGGGAGGTATTCTTGACAAGGCATCTGCGACTACATTGGAGTATCCTGGTTTATATTCTTATACTCTTCCAGGATGGACTTCCATCGCTTCATTTTACTGTTTGTATTCTTTGTAATTAAGGCGTAGATAAGAGGTTGGTGGTCTGTAAATATTTTTACCTCCTTGACCCGTATAAGTAATTCCTTAGGGAATTTAAGGACCATATAATAGCTAGCATCTCCTTTTCGGGGCTTTTTATCTTGCGCCAACACGGCGCCAATAGCGAAATCAGACACGTTCGAAGTCGTTTTCAAAATTAGGATGGGAAAGGACAATGTCCCGTGAAATAAGAGTTTTTTTTAATTTTGTTAAATGCATGTAGTGCTTCTTAATCTAGAGTAATGGATTGCTTTTTTCGAAATATTTCCGAATTCGCCACGTAAAGTGGCCGTAAGTGGCTTAGCGATCTTGGCAAAATCTCAAATGAATCTTCGATAATCACCTGCCATGCCGAGAAACGAACGAAGCTCATTAAGATTTTTTGGAGGAGGCATTTTAACTATAGCTTCTACCTTATTTGGGTTAGTTTTTAGTCCCTTTGTGCCTACCACGTACCCTAGGAATTCGACTTCTTCTTTTGCGAACTCGCACTTATCTAGCTGTATTTTCATATTAGCTTCTTCTAATGTCTTAAATACCATTTCTAAATTCTGCAAGTGTTCTTCCTCATTCTTTCCGAATATTATAACGTCGTCAATGTAGACATAACACCGAATTCCAATATGTTGCCGAAGGATGTCATCTAGGGCTCTTTGAAAAGTGGAAGGGGCATTTTTCAGCCCGAAGGGTAAACGAAGAAATTCTTATTTTCCGTTATTTACGGAAAAAGCTGTTTTTTCTATAACTGCCTCACGAAGCGGTATCTGGTGAAAACCACTCTTGAGGTCAACAACTGTGAATAAATTATTACTCTCGAGATTTGAGAGAACTTCATTTATCTCTGGTATGGGGTACTTATCAGGGATGGTGACGGAATTGAGCTTCCGGTAATCAATAACCATACGATACTTCTTTTCACCAGAAGCATCCATTTTCTTGTTGACAATCCAGACTGGGGAGTTGTAGGGGGATTTCGACTTTCTTATGATTCCATTATCTAAGAGTTCCTCGAGCTGTCGCTCTACTTCCTCTTTGAGAGCCATTGGGTAAGGATATGGTTTTGAGTACGCATGGGTGTCCATGGTGGTTCTTATCTCTCCTTTCACTAAAGTAGTGTATGTCAATTTTTCGTCCGGATCAGAAAATAAGTTTGGACATTCTCCTACAATATTATTGATTTTGAGTTGTTGTTCAGGGGAAAGATGTGGAATTCTTATTCCGGCATGGTTAACCTCGTCGGATATTCTTTGCTTTAGGGGTATGATTATATTTGAGGATATTGGCATACTATTCTTATTGGTATGAATGGAAGCCTGGAGTTCTTTTAATGTATCATTCCCGATTATTCCGTGGAATGATTTAAGTGAATGTAGGATAAAGAATTTAATTTTCCCAATTTTTGGTCCAAAAATATATATGAATGTGTGGTGTGTGATTTCTATATCGACTTAACCTTAAAAGGGTTTTCGTTTGGAATCGGATTCCTGATCCTGGTAGACTGAATGTAGTTTTTGTTGGACCCGGTGTCTATTAAAAAATCCAACGCGTCTCCACTCCTTGCTATGAATTCATAGTATGGAAGTGAAGACGGAGTTAGTCTAAAAAATTTATGGTATCTGGTTCGCGGTATTCTTGTCCATATTGAGCCAACTCGTTGCCAGTAATTAGGTTAAGATCACTTTTTTGGGGGTTGGTTCGTTTGAGTTTTAGTTTCATAATCGCTTGAAACAGGATTATCCTCGTAAATTTGGTAAGGATATGCTTGTGCATGATAGTATTCGTCTTGATTTACTGAGCCTGTATCGGCATAACAATTCCTCTGCATATTATTTGGTGGATTGGGATGTTGATAAGAAAGGGGACGCTTCTGTGCGTCATTGTTCCGATTATTGTGAGGCCTGTTCTGATAGTTTACTTGTCTAGAATGTATAGAGTTGTCTACTTCCATATACACTGGTGGATTTGGAGGTAAATTATTCCTGTTATTGTTCGGGTAATTTAGCTGGTTGCGGTTGTTGTATCCTATTGGATTCGATTGGAAGCCTTGACTATATTGGGGATAGTTATAATTATTAGGGAGGTTGGTGTATGCGTTGAACGAGTTATTCTGATACCTATTCGGTTGCCGATTAAACGGTTGTGACCTTAGTGCAAAATTTGGTCTTGTTGCTGGCGAATAAGTCAGTTCTGGATAAAAAGGTCTATTATTATTATTATAGTTCGCAGAGAGTCGTGGAGGTCGTGGTGGTGCATTGTGCATTGATCTATGAACGGTATGCGCGTGGTTCATCCGGAAGGACATGTTATCAAGTTTCTGGCACAGATGTAGTGCCTGTGGCAAAGTGGTTGGTTCGCGAATGCTAAGGAGACGAGGAAGGTCTCCATTAAGTCCGCGAACGAACGTATCGAGGGCCTTCTCCCTGTAGGAGTTCGTCATAGCCCTGATGGATTCCTCACCTAAGTCGAGGCAAGAAATTTTATTTAAAATCAACGAGAGATGTTGATAAACTTTCTGATAGAAGGTAGAGATGTGACCGTGGCGTTGCGCCAATGTGGTCATTTGGTACTCTAAAGTACCAACATCCCCCTTTTTCGAGTAGTGCATCATCAGGCACTTCCTAATTTGGCTCCAGTCTAGTGGGGTGCTATATGATTCTAGCGCGGTATCGGCATCGCCGACAATTTTGTGTCTTATTGTGTGTAATATTGAAAAATAGTTGGGAGTATCTTTTAATCCTTCATAGGCTTTGAGTGAAACATCTCGTCACCATTGATAAACTGTTAAAATAGTAATAATATTTCCTAATAAAAATAATGAAATATCATATTGATGAAATCATTTAACTAATCCTGAAACTGATGCTATTGCTCCAATAGCTCCTGTTAAAGGTCATGGGCTATAATCTACTAAATGAAATGGATGATTGGCGTGTGTTGACATTAATTTACTTCTCTAGAATAAAGAGTTCTTAAAACTGCAAATACATAAGATTGAATTATAGCAACAGCTGATTCAAATATTAATAAAGCAATTTGGCCAATAATTAATAATGAAATTATAATATACGAAAGGGAAGGGCCGGTATTTCCTAAAAGAGTTAAAACTCCTGTCGACACTTTTCCTCCAGGAGTTAAACTCTCCTGTAGTGCGATTCACTAACTTATTTTAAAGATATTCGTTTGGTTAAGTCAACTTAACCAAAATTTTAGCGACCCTGCTATTCAGTAGCCATTTTTTAACGATTTTCGCATTCGCCGAATCAGCTGTTGATGTTAGCTAGTCGATGACCGAAAACTAAACGACAACAAATTTTATGTTGTTAACTCAATCGAGAAAAGTGAAATTCGTGATTTCAATTTAAATAAAAGAAAAATTTCAAAATTCAGTGATTTGTTTTCTTGTAATTAAAAAAGGAACATTAAATAATGTAGCTTAAATATTTGGCATATGATTTATCACGAGGTGATGAAGAAGTAAGCGCTCCAACAGTGGATCGACGTTTACTCCGAGATGTGGACAATCCCTTTCATCTAAATGCAACACACTTTCAAAAACTGTATCGGTTAACTCCAGACTTGGCTGAATACCTAATTTATCAGCCTGATAACCAAATAAGAGGATCCAGAATAACAGCAATATCAACTGAGAAACAGGTAGCTCATGTAATCTTTAAGCCTGTATGCAATTTTAAATTTTAATTTTATATTGGTAGGTTCTAGCGGCGTTAAGGTTATTCGCAACTGGTTGCTATCAACGACTCGTAGGTGAACAATGGGGAATATCGATGAGCCAGTTTTCCGTAAGCCGGCATTCATCGGGTAACGGATGCAATCAATGATTCGTTGTTTCACCAGAAAGTGAGGTTTCCTATGGCCCAAGTGGAACGCCAATCTGCTAAAGAAATGTTTGCTTCGGCGTCGGCTCCCTTTGTGGGAGGCTGTATCGTGAGGAGGCATATGCCAACCACCACATCTACTATTCAATTAATATGCAAATGGTAAAAGCAAACTTTTACAAGGATCCATGTATAAAAACAGAAATAAAGTTTAGTTTTAATATATAGATAAATGATTATAATTAAAAAAAATTAAATATATGTATGTAAATCCTAAATACGCTGGAGCACAACGCGAAGTTTGAAAACGATAACCATGGCATACTTGCAGGTTATTCCACATATTCCTTGGAGTCGAGTTGATGACTATTCTAACAAAACACTCATAGGAGAGCCCGGAATTCTGCTACAATGGATCATTGCAATATATGTACATATATAAAGAATTTTTAATGTTTGTAGTTTGAAACAAACTAATATCTATTTCACTTTAATGAAATAAAACAAAATCGCTCAAATTTATATTTGGCAGCAGGCATTCGTTTGTTTTTTTTCTATTCCTCTTTGTGCTTTTCGCTTATTTTGGCATTTAGTTTGACTGAGATGCCACTCTTTATCACTTTGAATAAATACAACGAAACAGCTGTTAAGTGTCGTTAAGAATAAGTTAGTGAATCGCACAATCGTTAGTGCAAACGGCAAATATTGCCGCTAAAAATAACAATTGTCGTACCGTTTAAAGTTAGAGAATCGCACTACTGGTCGTCCGGAGAACTCACGTAAACATTTAACCATGTCAGGTACCCTATCTAATTCATTAATGTTCTGAGCATTTAGTATCACGTTATGATCAGGTGGTAAGTCGTTTGGGGTAGTCATGTAGGCTATAACCTGAGTTGATTCAACAGTTCTACAAGTTCTTCGGCGGTACCTGGCATTTTTATATAAATTTCGATGGGACCCTTAAGTTCTTTGCTATACCAGTATTTACTTTTGGTTTCTCTATTTAACAATTGGGATTCACTTAAGATATATTCCTTTGTATAAATGACTTATAAAATATTTAAGAAATTTGTTAGATATCTCTTTGAACTTCAAACACTTGAGATTCTCTCAATATATAATTTTTGTTTAATTGATTTATAGAATATTTAAGAATTTGGTTAGATATTTCGTGAAGCTTCAGATGATTTATAAAATATTTAATAATGATTTATAATGTATTGAAGAATTTGTTTAAATTTCTCGTAGAACTTCAAAATTTTTAAATATTGAATCTCGATTTATTATTATTTATTTCCTTCGATAAATCTTCGTATGATTTCTATATGTTAATCGTTTTCTCTCTTCTCACAATTAATTCTTATATTTAAATTCACAGCAAATTTTCTGGCAATTTTTCGAATAGTTTGACAAAAAAAGATTCTTTTAAAATTTCACTTTTCCTTTCACATGTTTCTTTTTTTTCACATTTAAAAAAATTTGTTTTTCCAATACACTTCTTAAAACTAAGCTTACAATAAATTTTTCATCCTGGCGTTGTCCTTTAGGTGGTGATGGGCGGGTTGGAGTTATCCTGTTCCTTTGTACTGTGGCCCTCACCGCTACTATTGTGCTTTAGTCTTGCTCAGCAGCACGCGTTTTATTATTTCAGAAGAATTTACACGCGTAACCGTACTTTTGGATTTTCGGGATTTTCTTTTAAATTCACTCGCGTAGCCGTACTTTTTGATTTTCGGGCTCTTCTTTTTTTTATTTTAAATTCACTCGCGTAGCCGTACTTTTCGATTTTCGGGCTTTTTACTACTTTCGCACGTCAGGTCCCTGCTCGGGCGCCAGTTATATTTGTATGAGTTAAGTTACACAAAAAAATATATTTTTGGGAGTCGGTGCTCCTTTATTCATTCGAGTACAAACTTAAACTAAACTTTACAATTGATTTTTTCTAACACTAAACCTATATGCCGTTACTGCGACGTGATCAAAAGTGCTGAATTGCTGGTTCCCATAGGTAGCTGGCTATTGGAATGTTTGCAGTTGGTTCCCACAGGTGTGGTTGTTGGAATTTTTTGCACGCGCCGCAACGTCAGCAAAACGGTGGATAAAGTGTTAGCGTTTAATTTCCTTGCATTAAAAATGCAATATAATATTTCTCAAATTATTTAAATATGTACTTTAAATATGTACTGTGCTAACTTGTATATTGATATAAATATGTATACTTCCAGAGAATACTACATGCATAACTACAGTTGACTGTACAGTCATAAATAACTAAAATGTCATCAAGTATGTAATCATATATGCACACATCCATATGTATGCATGTCTATGTACATATGTATGTACGTACATATATCTAAATACATAAATTCATATGCATCCATGTACATACATACACACATAAGTGTGTACTTACGTGCATGTGCATAAATTCAACATAGACCTACGCTAAATCTAAGTAAATCAAATCACAGCGCAATCACAACCGCAACTGCACTTGTGCCTGCGCCGGCGCCAAATATTCTAAAATATCTGAAACTACATACAACAACAAAAAATTCATTCATGCGCGTGCGCGTTTTCTTAAAAACAAATGCCGTTCATTCATAAGCGCAAGCATTTCATCTCCCCGCGCACGCAAATGTTCCCCTCAACGATCTTTTTCGCGACGAACACGAAAATGCTAAAATCTTCAATTTTACAAACCATCGACGGTCACTGAAAATTTCAACACCGCAATATCAGACATTAATTTATTTTGGCAACGTAGTCTGACAAATTGCTGGCATTTTTCTAGAACATTCTAGAACATTCTAGAACTTTTGTCCAAATGCGTATCAATTCATTTGCGTACACGTGCACGCGCAATTGGAGAATCGACACAAAAATTGCCGAAAAACCGAAAAAAATATTCTGTTGGTTACCGTTCCCTTTCCCTTTCAACCCTTCTCTTATCCACAATTGTTGCATAACTCCTCTTCCGTCTCAATTTGCCCCGCTGGCAATAAAAACCAGTTTTATTCGCGGCCTACAACTTTTTCTTCTTTGTTTCATTTTTAGTTTGATTCGTAAATTGTTCTTCTTCTTTGCGTACACATTGCTTTGATTTGCATAATTAGCCATTTAAACGAGCTGTGTGGAGTGTCTGCTGTGGCTTAGCGCGTATAGTCGGCTGCCACATTATCATATTGCGGTTTAAGCTTTCGACCCATAGTTCGAATCCCAGCTTTTTTTCGTGCCATGTCTACTTTTATGCATTTTTTTGTAAATTAAATACGATTGTATTTATTAACTTTCATAAATTTTTGGAAATCTTGTAATTCTATTGCGTTACAAATGAATTTACGAAATTATCAAAATATATATTTTAGATATATGTAAGATATTAGATATAGATTTTTTTTATAAATACTGGTATAATAATCAAAATAAAACCTTGTCCAAATGTATATTTTACCCGATTTACATAATTTTTGCAAATTAAAATAAAACTATTCAGGTTTTCTTGATGCCACTTGCAACAAATGCCTATCAACCAGAAAATGTTCCTGCAACATTGAATTTCTCCATTTGTCTGCTTTTTTAACATGCATTTTACCATTTCGCAGCGTTTTAACATCGGCAAAAAATTAACATTTCAATTCCGCAGCGAAAACGTTTCAACTCTGTTAAGAAATAAATAAAAATTTTCGACCTGAGTCGTTTGCACCTTCTCATTGTTTGATGTTCTCTGGTGAGAACAGGTCGAAAAACTTATTAGAACTGATACATACAGACGTATGTGGACTTTTCGAGAAAGCATCAATTGGTGGAGCAAAGTATTTTTTGACGTTTATTGACGACATGCCAAGGCGGATATTTGTTTATTTTATTAAAAGCAAAGACGAAGTCTACAATAAATTCGTATCATTCTGCGCAACAAGCCTTTCAACGATTACTTAGAAAAACATGGCATTGTGCGGCAGCTGACTGTTCCTTACACTCCGCAAAATAATGGTGTACGTTGAGAAGATGGGTCGTGGCAGGCCAAAGTTGATTCGTACCGGCAAGCCAGGTCGACCGAAAAAGTCATTCAATGTTTTGAATGCGATAAGCATCAATGAGGTACAGATTTCTCAGACGATTGAAGAAGCTGAAAGAAGTGAGCAAACAGTTTTTTGGCGCGATGCGATGACGAAAGAGTTCAATGCTCTAACAGCAAATGATACATGGGCGTTGGTGGATCTACCGAAAGAGCAGACGGCAATCGGTTGCAATTGGGTATACGCTCTGAAGAAAAACAATAATGGCGATATTTAGCAATATAAAGCGCGTCTGGTGGCAAAGGGGTGTTCACAGAAATACGGCGTGAATTATGAAGACAGTTTTTCCTCAGTATGTAGATTTGAAACTATACGTTTAGTACTGACATTAGCAGCTGAGTTGAAATTACATCTGCATCAGATGGATGTGTGCACAACCTATTTAAACAGCGAGCTTTCGGATGGGATTTTTATGAAGCAACCGAAAGGATATGTCGACGAAAGAAGCCCAGCGAAGGTGTTAAGACTCAACAAGGCAATTTATGGTCTAAAACAGTCTGGTAGGGAATGGAATTCCAAACTAGACGCAACTTTACGAGAACTTGATTTTTCACAATGCGAGAGCGAGCCGTGCTTATATAAGCAAGATGTTGAAGGTAAACTGTTTCTTGTTTATGTACTTAGATGATCTACTTTTAGCATGCCAGTCAAAATGTTTTTGAGAACGCAAGTCGAACGTGGAGGCGAGTTAGGCAAAATATCTGTTGGGCAGTCGTTATATATAAAAGAGCTATTGGAGCAGCACGGTATTGAATCTTGTAGACGAACATCGACGCCATTGGATGTAGGTTTTCAAGTGGCGTGTAACGAAGACAGCCGCGAAAGGGTAAATCCGACATCATATCAGTCTACGATCGGGGCTCTGATGTGGCTGGCGCTTTGTATATACAAGGCCAGACATTTTTCATTCCACCAAAGCGAGCATTGGGCAGGTATCAAGCATGTATTACGGCACTTGGCATGGACTATAGCTAGATTATGGTGCGTGTGACCAGGCACTAAAGGGTTATGCAGATGCAGATTGGGGTGGCAACAGGATTGATCTCAGATCTTATACCGGCTATGTTTTCAGAGGCCGAATATATGGCTATGTCGTCGGCTACAAAAGAGGCTTTACATTTGAGGCGTATAATTTTTGAGATCGGTTGTGGTGACAATAATACCCCTACGGTATTGAACGAAGATAATCTAAGTGCTCAACATTTGCCAAATAACCCGGTGCATCATGCTAGAACGAAGCATATACATAGATATCAGATATCATTTTGGGTACGCACCATTTCTCCAGTTAACCACGTTTGTTTGCGTTACACTTTACCGTTCTAACAACAAGTGGTCTCACAATAGACTCCTTTAATATGTCAGTTAAGCCCAAAAACATTGAAGGCCACCCAAGTAAGCTGACCGTTCTTTGATGTCTACTCTGACATCATAATAGAAACAGCATCGCTCATATTTGCAATGTAAGAGTGCGCCGACTGCTGGGAGAGCGGTCCGTATGGATGGCAGCTCGAATCAGCTAACGGTCACCTTTCTTGAGTTGCTCTTATTGGAATGAGTGTAACAAATTGAAGTTTGCGGTATTCTTATTGGAACAAGTCCAATTAGATTTTACTTTGTAAAACAGTTGCAATTATAGTGTCACGGCTTGCACTATTGAGGGTCGCAATTCATATGCACCTTTATTATTAATAAAGCACATGCTGTACTGTAATTAAAGCAAACGCGTTAATTATTTATTACATAATAGTTTTCTATATGTCAAAACTATTATTGGAAACTGGCGCCCAACGTGGGGCCTGCAACATTACAGTCACTTTGGACAGCCTACAGCAAATACTTGGAGCTGTGGCCAAATCTACAAATTTTTTACGTAATAGCAGTATTTGTACAGTCTGCGACAAAATAGGCGATAGCGGCAAACGCATGCAACAAATTTGCGAAAATCATATTTAAACAGCGTCTAATACACCTATCAAATTGCTACACTATACAATTTTGCGAAAATCATATTTGGACTCTGGCGGTCAAATACATGGTATCAAATTTCTACACTAAACAATTTTGCGAAAATCATACTTGGACTGTAGCGGCGTAGTATCAAATTTCTATACCAAGCAACAAATTTGCCAGCGGCGTAGTATCAAATTTCTTCACTAAGCAACAAATTTGCGAAAATTTAATTTGAACAAAGGCTAAATATACGGTATAAAATTTTTACACTGCGGAAAAATTACATTTACACAACCAACAGCAAATACTGGTGGCAGCAAACAACGGCGCATTATACTAAATTTCATAGTAAGTGATCTGCTCAGTCTTTAATTAAAATATAGGTAACGCAAAGTAAAGGGTTTTGATATAAATTTTTTCGCTGTAGTCTAGTTTTTGTTTTTCTTTTTCTCGCTTTTTTGCGATTTCAATTGATGAGCGACTCTGAACTAGCCATCCTTCTTGACTCATTAGATTTAACAGATAAAAATCAAGAAAACATGCTTTCTGGGGCCATGAGCGCTATTGTTACGGCAGCAATATCGGCTGCATTGAAATCCCAAAGGGATGATTTTGACAAAAAATTAGATGATCTTACGAAAAAGTTTACTTCCACCCTGACTACTAAAGTAGAATCTTTTGAGGAGATACAGATTTTAAGTAACGTGCGATGCGAAGAGACTCTCGACCTCGTCAAGTCTTTGCCTGAGTTTGATGGAAAACAGGAAAATTACGTATCGTGGAGACAAGCAGCACACACAGCTTACAAACTGTATCAGGGTTATGACGGAAGCGCAAAACACTATCAAGCGGTTGCAATAATTAGAAATAAAGTAAGAGGTTCTGCAGACGGTGTTTTGGCTTCCTTCAATACGGTGTTGAATTTCCATGCTATCATAGCAAGACTAGACTTCACGTATGCTGACAAAAGGCCGATTTATTTGATAGAGCAGGAGTTGAGCACGCTAAGGCAGGGAAATTCGACGGTTTTGAAATTTTACGACGAAGTGGAGAGAAAGCTCACGCTTCTTACAAACAAAACTATAATGACTTACGAAAGCCAGTTAGCGAAGTCAATTAATTAAAAGTATAGAATGGACGCGCTGCGCGTTTTCATTTCCGGTCTGAAAAAACCACTGCGCGTCCAACAGACTTACCATCAGCCTTAGCCCTTGCACAGGAGGTGGAAGCGAACCATGAACGGTATGTGTTTGCTACAAATAAGCAGCAAAAACGTAGTAATTTTTATGGAGGAATAGGAAAGCCTGAGCCCATGGATATAGATCCATCAATATCCCGTTTACGCCGTTCAACAAAATATGAACCCCAAAATGAGTACTTTCAACATAATAAGCCTAACAATTTGCAAAGTTCCAAACAAAGGCAGCTTCCCGCAAATACCGGCAACCACATACCTCAGTTTAAACGACGTTATGAATCCGATAGGAGTACAGGGCCAAAAGTTCAAAGAATAAATCATATTTCCCAAGATGCGGCTGAGGAGAGTTCTTACGATAAAGTAGCGAATAATGAGGTTGATGATATTGATGAGGAAATTAATTTTTTAGGAAAGGGACCTTACTCCCCTGGATTAGCAGAGTAATAGGAACTGAGGGAAAGGTTATAAAAATGCTAATAGATACGGGATCTTCTAAAAGTTACATTAAACCATTTACAGAACTTAGGGGGATCGTACAATTAGTGAAGCCATTTTTAGCTAGCTCAATACACGGGGAAACAAAAGTGTATAAGAAGTGCAGGATAAATTTGTTTGGGGTAAATTCCGATTTTATTATATTACCTGATTTGCTAACTTTTGATGCTATTATTGGGCTTGACCTACTAACGTTGGTTAATGCTATAGTAGACTTAAAAAAACGCCAAATTTTACACGACTTTGGCGCCGAAAGGCTTTTCTTTTTTAAATGTGAAAGTATTCACACTATCAAAATTAATCGGGATAACGTACCTTATTCAGTGAAAGGAGAATTTTTGAAAATGATTGAAGGAAGGTTAAATGCTTTTGCTGATCCGAATGCGTGTCTACCATTTAATACGAATGTAGTTGCAACGATTCGGACAAAGCACGAAAATCCCATCTATTCTAAATTATACCCATACCCAATGGGGGTTGCAGATTTTGTTAATAAAGAAGTGAAGGAACTTCTACATAATGGAATTATTAGGCCGTCTAGATCCCCCTACAATAACCCAATTTGGGTAGTAGATAAAAAAGGTCTCGATGAGGATGGTAACAGGAAAAAGCGGCTAGTTGTAGATTTTCGTAAACTAAACGAAGTAACCATTGATGATAAGTATCCGATACCAAACATTATGTCGATCTTATCAAACATGGGTCAGTCTCAATACTTTACAACCCTCGACCTCAAATCTGGGTTCCACCAAATTGAGCTCGCAGAGCGAGATCGAGAAAAGACAGCTTTTTCTGTCAACAATGGCAAGTACGAGTTTTGTCGACTTCCATTCGGTCTAAAAAACGCTCTTAGCATTTTTCAAAGAGCTATAGACGATGTACTAAGGGAACAAATCGGTAAGAGTTGTTATGTTTACGTAGATGACGTAATAATATATTCACAAACAGAAGAACAACACATTAAAGATATAGATTGGGTTTTGAAAAGTTTATGCGAAGCTAACATGAGGGTTTCTGTTGAAAAATCACAGTTTTTTAAAAAACAGATAGAGTACCTCGGTTTTATTGTGTCAAGGAACGGAATTAAAACATGTCCGGATAAAGTTAACGCAATGCTTACCTTTCCGGCCCCCGAAACGTTGTTTAGTCTCAGATCATTTCTAGGCTTAGCAAGCTACTATAGGTGTTTCGTCAAAGACTTTGCCAGCATAGTTAAACCTTTGACTGATATCCTAAAAGGCGAAAATGGAACAGTAAGTGCTAATAAATCAAAAAGAGTAAATATTACATTAAACTCAAAGCAACTCCAAGCCTTTGATGCTTTAAAACATATACTAGTGTCAGAAGATGTAATGCTTACATACCCTGACTTTAGGAAACCGTTTGACTTGACAACAGATGCGTCTAACCATGGTTTGGGTGCGGTCCTATCTCAGGAGCGTAGGCCCATAACTATGATATCCAGAACTCTGAAAGATAACGAGCGTAATTTTGCAACGAATGAAAGGGAACTGTTAGCCATAGTGTGGGCGTTAAAAAGCCTTAGAAACTACCTCTATGGGGTACGTCAATTGAACATTTTCACGGATCATCAACCTTTAACTTTTTCCGTTTCGGATAGAAATCCAAACGCTAAACTTAAGCGTTGGAAGGCGTTCATTGACGAACATAATGCAAAATTGCATTATAAGCCTGGAAAGGAAAACCATGTTGCTGATGCTTTGTCGCGCCAACAAGTGAACGCAATGGAGGAAACTGTAAGTTCAGATTTGGCGACTATTCATAGCGAACAGTCACTAACCTATACCATAGAAGCCGTTGAAAAGCCTGTAAATTGCTTTAAAAATCAAATAATTATCGAGGAGGATAAGTTTCCATCCAAACGTACTTTTATCCTTTTTGGAAACAGAAGAAGACATATTATTAATTTCAGCGACGAAAGCACACTCTTATTAATACTCCGGGACCTTGTGAATACCAACGTGGTAAATGCAATTCATTGCAGTTTACCCATTCTAGCACACATTCAACATGACCTAGTAAAAATGTTCCCAAATACTAAATTCAAATATGCTAAAAAACTTGTAACCGACATCTTTGACCCAAATGAGCAGACCGAAATAATAATAACAGAGCACAATCGCGCACATCGCGCCGCGCGAGAAAATGTTAAACAAATTCTGAGTGATTATTTTTTTCCAAAACTTGAGAAAAAAGCAAAAGAAGTTGTCGGAAACTGCAAAATTTGTACAAGGGCAAAGTATAACAGACATCAACGTAAACATATAATTTCCGAAACACCAGTTCCATCATACCTTGGAGAAATTCTCCACATTGATATATTTTCTACGGACTCAAAATATTTTTTAACTTGCTTGGACAAGTTTTCCAAATTTGCGGTTGTTCAAACGATACCATCTAGAACAATTATTGACATTAAACCTTAACTCATTCAACTCCTGAATGTGTTCCCAAGGGCTAGAGTCAGTTACTGTGACAACGAGAAGTCATTTAATTCAAACACCGTTAGATTTCTCCTTGCCAACAGTTTCAATATCGATATTGTAAATGCTCCTCCTCTTCATAGCACATCCAACGGCCAAGTAGAAAGATTTCATAGTACCTTGATAGAGATTGCTAGATGCATGAAGCTAGGAAAAAGTATCGACGATACACGGGACTTAATTTTGCTTTCGACTATTGAATATAATAAAACGATCCATTCCATAACAAACAAAAGGCCAATTGACATATTTAGGCCGACTACGGACATAAGAAATAATGAAATACCAACGCGTATAAAACAGGCACAGCAGTTGGAATTAAAAACTCACAACAGAGCCAGAATAGAGCGTACATTCAAGGCAGGAGACAAGGTTCTAGTAAGAAGAAACACTAGACTTGGAAACAAGTTAACCCCTCTCTACGAAGAACACGTTGTGGAAAAGGATTTAGGGACTACGGTTCTTATTAAAGGGAGGGTGGTCCATAAGGACAATTTAAAATAGACATGCGTTTAAAAAAATGAAGGGTCTTCATTTAACCAACTTAGTTTGCGAGATGTACGATTATTAGATTATGTGTAATTGCTGTCTGACAAAACTGTTCATCATTTTCAGGAAATGTTCATATTTTTATCTGGTATGCTATGAATCTCATTAATTGTCCTTAAATTGAATAAATATATCAAGTTTTTGGCTTCAAAATCGACGTGAAAATTGATCACGTTTGTGAAAATTTTGTTCCATACAAGTAAGACATTTGGTAAATGAACCTTATCAATTTTAACGGTTCATTTGGTTTATAAAGCATTTTTGTAAATAAACGAGTGCCTTTGTTGTTCAGAAGCGTTACATACATTGAAAGTCGCCATTTGATTTGTATTAATCGATTCGCTTTGACATTGACTCCAGAATTTTGTGACTGAGCATTTCGCACATGTTTATTTCATTAGTTTTAATAATTACAAAATCATGTTTTGAAATTATCAATTAGTATTAAGGAAATCGAGTTAATAGTTCACGTAGAATTAAGTTCTTGCAACTTGCTCCAAAATAAACTCGCAGCACTCAAACGTTCACCATGCAGAAGTTTAACTTTCAGGCTTACAGATAAAGCCAACAAATTTTAATTCTGCCATATGAGCATACTCTCGCTAAGACAGGCCAATATATTAAACTTGAAAACCGAGGACGCTTCCCATTTAGAAGGGGAGGAGTTAAGCCCAAAAACATTGAAGGCCACCCAAGTAAGCTGACCGTTCTTTGATGTCTACTCTGACATCATAATAGTAACAGCATCGCTCATATTTGCAATGTAAGAGTGCGCCGACTGCTGGGAGAGCGGTCCGTATGGATGGCAGCGCGAATCAGCTAACGGTCACCTTTCTTGAGTTGCTCTTATTGGAATGAGTGTAACAAATTGAAGTTTGCGGTATTCTTATTGGAACAAGTTCAATTAAATTTTACTTTGTAAAACAGTTGCAATTGGAGTGTCACGGCTTGCACTATTGAGGGTCGCAATTCATATGCACCTTTATTATTAATAAAGCACATGCTGTACTGTAATTAAAGCAAACGCGTTAATTATTTATTACATAATAGTTTTCTATATGTCAAAACTATTATTGGAAACTTGTCTAACTGAGTTCCGCCTTCGGGGGCTACAACATCAACCTAACCCAGTTTGTCGGTTTTCTTTTTCGTAGTGGTTGTCAAATTTATCCTTGATTTTGTATTCGTAATGTTTGAAGACATTAATAAGGTTGATATTTTATGAACAACTGTAGATGGGCCGCGTTTTCTTTGAGAATTTTTATCTTGTTTGACATTTCTTTAGCATAATTATAGTCCAAAATCCCGAACAGTCTGTTAGCAATGTTGCCGATAATATTTACGGCATCACGTTTGATTCTCTTTCCTTTCAGAAAAATGTTTTATTCTTTTAGTTCCGGTACGCTGAGCTCAAAGGCCCGTAAAACATTAAAAAATGTTAATTTTGGAGTATGAGGGCGTAAATGTCGGCATACTGACGTGCCATTTGCAAACATATCCGTCTTTCATCAATACGGATGTACATAACTCATAGTAAGTGAAGCTGTTCCATTCTGATCGATACGTTCTTGTATGCTGATCATTTCAAAATGTTTCTCAATGTTGGAATCAAATTCCGTTATTTCAATATTTTTTGCAAAATTAGCACGGGTTTTAAGAAGTGTGGAAATAGTGGGGGTACCTGATGTTTTCCGTCTTTTGGCTCTTGAAATATCATCAGATGATGTAGAATGCACAGATTGTATGTGTGAGTCGCAATGATTTGATTGGTGTTCAACCCTTTCAGCTTCAAATATTTAGCCGTGGGCTTAAGTATGGCGCCAGTTGTTTTAACATTCGCAACTCTTATTACTTCATCGGGTCCCCTGTACATTTGTATGACGCGTCCATTCAGTACGACAACATTATATTCTTTCATGACACAATATCTCACAATATTTCTTAGTTTAACATTTTGTGATTGCTTATGGCATTTATTGCGGTATGGTAAGTCATTCAAGTAATGACGTGACTATTTGTTCTGTAGTGATGAAGCCTCGAGTGGACTTCCAACATGAATTAAACATTGTTTGCCCAAAAATGGTGCAACGTTTGAAATGCTACTTGGCCCTTGCAGTGCGTTGTGCCTTTTCAATTGTTTTATTTCAACTCTACGGTCTGATACTTGCATTTGTACAACAATTGTAACCAGCACTTGATCTAGTTTTTTGCCTTTATGCATCTTCACGACTAGGATTAAATGCAGGAGGCCAGCTTGATTTTTTGTTTATTTAGAAATGTAGGCCAGTAGAACTATAAAATAGATTCTGATAGAGACATTTCTCGAGATAGAACATCGGCTAGATTTTCTTTTAGAGCTGGCGTGACGCCATTGCCCTGCTCGTGCTGTTTTTTGATGATTGCAAGCCGGTTTTCTACGATTGCAGTATGTGCTGATGACGAATTTATCCAAGCCAACACCAATCTTTTTACGAGGTATTGTTTGTACACAATAATCATGAAATAGTGGTACCGGTAGCGCGAATATAGGCTGCAGCACCATACGCCTTTTCAAAGGCATCGGTAAAAATGTGCAATTGTACAGATTAAGGTAGTATTCCGTTAAATATATGTCCTGTTATACACAGCGTTTCCAACACTTCCAGGTTTGATCAGAATGTGAGCCATTTTGGGTAGTGACTGATGCAATCCAGCTTTAATTACTATTACTCTTAAACGAACATTTTGGCTGTGACAACAATAGGTGAACGAATTCCTAATGGATCGATAAGCCTTGCCAGATCGGCCGTTAAACTACACTTTGTGATTATTTTTACTTCTTCCATGACAGTTTATCTGCCTTCGGGAGCCTGGTTAGTCCTAACGTTTTAATGGAGCCCGCCTTTGTGCTTTCGATCGCATTGTAGAATGTTCCGAAGTAGTTGTGGTTGATTTGCACACCATTTGCGTAAATTAAATCCACTTATTTCGTGATTTTCGTGAGTTCTTCCTGCTTCTGTATGGCTTCACTTTGACCATCATCTACATCATGCTTTTGGAGAAATTGCGAGGCCAACGGGAAGCGAGTAGTGTTCTCCACAGCAATTGTTTTATACATTTAATTGCAAGGTATGGAGCCGCTCTTGTAATAATGAGTTGAAATTTACGATATTCTGGTGAAATTTTTTGACATTATTTTTCCACATTAGTGGTAAAAAAAATCTCGTCAAACGAACCCACAAAAGTATTGAGAATATCTTGCTCTGTTAGTCCTACTTACACTAAACCATTCAGTGAATGTCCTGTTGATGTTTCCGCCGAGCCGTCAAATACTACGCGAAACTTGGTAGTTGAACTCTCAGGCCTTAATACACAATGAGGTGGAATGAAATAGTTTGGTGCTACAATTGATGCTGCTGAAATTTTCGTCCTATATCCAGTTGTCTCGCACCTCTCCATAAATGTGATGTATTCAGCTCTTAATTGTGGATTATTCGACTTCTCCTCCTATAATAGTTTGCAGAGTTGGGTGATGTGTAGATAATTTAATCTGTCCAATCGCCAGTAGCTCATGATAATGCTCTGCTCCAAACGGTATATATATTTTACCTGGTTGGTTGAAATTTGGATCGGCTATCACTAGGTTTAATGATTGTGATGGTTACAATTTTACTTACAAACTAATTGAAATGTAGCCACATTACAACTTACAAACTAATTGAAATGTTGCCACATTCTCATGTCTTACAACTCGACCAGCCAGACATATTGATCGACTCGATCAATCGATATAACTTCAAATTAAATTTTGGTTAAGTGTCGCTACTATCCTTCAGGTCTGCAGCCTCTGACTCAGGTGTGGATGTTAACCACATACGTATCCGATTTGCTTCTACCACACCATCATAAGGCATTTGCGTAATTTGACAATCCTCAATATCACGTAACACATATCGATCGTTTGGCAGTTTTTTATGTATCACGTAAGGACCACGATATCTCGCAATTAGTTTCTTATTTACTCCCGCAGTAGTATCGACATTCTTCATGTTACATAGTTTCCCACCTCGTAAACCCGTGCTGGTGCGCTGTGATTGAGAAAATGTTTAAGATTGTATTCTTGTGACTATACACTTAAAAGCTTCACCCCGAATTTTAACTAAATCACAAGGTGGCGTAACTTCCTTTTCAACTAAGAACTCTGTTAGTTCATCTATAATTTTACCCCGCTGTGGAACTCCAAACAACAATTCATAAGGGGATTTCTTCGTCGAAGCATGTACTGCGTTATTAATAGCAAACTCAACTACCGTTAACCTGACTACCCAATCGGAATGATCCACTGGGTCAGTGAGCTTGGCTAGCATTGCCTTTAAAACCCTGTTTACCTTCTCCACCTGCCCATTCGCTTGAGGAGATGCCACTGCTACCTTTATATGAACAATATTGTTATCTTGTACGAATTCAGAGAATGCCTGCCCAGTAAAACATGAGCCCCTGTCGCTTACAATCCTCCTCGGTCGACTGTAGTAATCGAAATATTTCTGCAAAGCCGCACACACCTCCTTGGTACTGGTTGTTTTCACAGTCCTTTACTGGACTGTAAATTGCCAGAACTGGGGCACCTATTAACCTATCTTTCAATTTATGGAACGATTCAGCACATTTAGTCGTAAACTCAAATGGAGTACTCTTCCTAAGTAACATGGTCAAAGGTTTCGCAATTTCCGAAAATGACTTAACAAATCTTCTAAAAAAGGAGAATAAGCCCAAACATTGCTGAATCTATTTGAAATTCCGAGGTTGAGGAAGGTTTTTAATTGCTTCTACATGCACTTATCCCAACAACTAATTCATTTTTAGAGTACATATAATTAGATTTTAATTCACATAAAAATATATTAAGCTTCTTCAAGAGATCACGACCCACCAGCAGAGGCACCGACCAATCTGAATCTGGAAGTACGGATAATTCATGCAAAACATATCGATTACAAAACTTTATTAAACATTTTACATCGTCATACGTACATAAGCTAACATTAGCATCCCCGGTGTAGTTTGAACATTTCAAATTTTCGGTTCTCCCTAATGGTACACATGACCTCCTAATAAAACTCCTCGGACTGCCCGAGTCAAAAAGAGAAAAAAATTCAAAAAACTTAGTGCACTTAACTTGCTTAATTTTAAAAGCGACACTCATCGTTTGTAATTCCTGCACTTTCCTAATCAGCTCGACATTTTCGCTATCAGCTACTGGACCCGAACTGCAATCGTTGACCGCCGCAACTTGTCCACGTTTGGGACATGTTTGGGAATAGTGACCCATTTCACCGCATTTGAAGCACGACCCCATCGGTCGTCTAGGCTTCGGGCATTGCGACTGGAAGTGCCCGAATTACGAACAGTTGTAACAGCGAATTTGTGTCTCATCAGATGTTGCGGTAGTTACAGTACCGCCCGAAGTTGGCGATCAACTGCATTTCAAGCAAGTACCTTTGCATACTCTCACCCGCTCTTAGCATCCAATTCCTTAGTTGCTCATAAATATCCACCACCGTATACGTGCTGCCAAAATGCCCCAGTAGCACCTCTTTCAAACATTGAAAATTTGATGCAACCAATGTTCTGGCCAGCAACTTTGCGGATCCGTCTAGGAGTCGGCGAAGGCAAGTTAACATAAGCACCCCTTTGTCAACAATAAAGTCCGCGCGTGGCCTGAGTCAGTGAATTCACATTCTCACGCTAACAAGTAAGTCACAGCGCTAGCGTAAGACGATCCGTTCCCTATCAACAACAAACTTGCTGCTGGCCCAAGTCAGCGAATTCACATTCTCACGCTGACGGGTAAGTCACAGCGTTAGCGGTAAACTGCCAACGTAAGCGTCGACGTTGGCGTCGTATGCGCTGCAATAACTACATCTACTACTAACATCGAATTGCGGAACACAACAACTACAACAAGGTGGAGGAAACTATTTATAACATTTGCTTTAGAATGTAAGTTTCAGTTTGTAACAGAGAACTCATCAGACAGCATGATCTGATTAATAAAGAATTATACAGCGCTCTTGTTAATTTGCGCCCAACTATTCGGGAACAAAAAATTAAAGTTCAATAAAAAAAAGTAAAAACTATTCGGGAACAAAAAATTAAAGTTCGATAAAAAATAGTAAAAGCTATTCGGGAATAACTGTACGGACCCATCAAGGAGGAGACGCCACAAAAAAGGAATCACGGACCAAAGGAGATCAGAAATTTCTACGAAAAATTAAACAATAGAATTAAGATTAAAAAATATGTAAGTAGAGTGCAATGTATAAAAAAATATAGTGTGTTGAATTTTTCTACTAGAGAAGAAAACTCGTGTTAAATATAATTTACGCTATTAACTGTAAATCTTTGCACGGGTTTTTGAAAATAAATATATTTTGTGCAGGCCAGCTTATTGGTATCAGTTTTGTTTCAAGCTCATGAGTAATCAGGACCTGGACAAAATATTTGAGAGCCTTAACGGGATAGAAGTTAGTAAAAGACAGTGCAACAATAGGGATAATACAGAAAATTGGTGGACAGAATATAGAGTAACAGACAAAGGACAAGAAATGGCGCTGGAACCAGACCAATTAAGGGCATTAGTAGAAAGTGCAGTTTGTAGTGCACTTGCCATTCAAAGAGAAAGTTTCGAACAAAAGCTTGCAAGTATTAATCAACGACTAAATGACTTAAATATCGACACACCGAACATAGAAACATATAGGGAAACAGAAATTGTACCCGGGAATAGATGTGAGGAGCCACTCGATATTGTAAAATCCTTACCGGACTTCGACGGTAAGCAGGAAAATTATGTATCGTGGCGACAGGCGGCACACACCGCCTACAAAGTTTTTGAAGGCTATGAGGGTAGCAGCAAACATTATCAGGCTGTTGCCATTATTAGAAACAAAGTTAAAGGCCCGGCCGACATGGTTCTGGCCTCATTTAATACCGTTCTAAATTTCAAGGCCATAATTAGCCGCCTTGATTTTAGCTATTCCGACAAGCGACCAATTTACTTGATCGAACAGGAGATGTCAACTCTCCGCCAAGGAAGTTTGTCACTACTCCAATACTATGACGAGGTAGAAAAGAAGTTAACCCTTTTAACTAATAAAACGATAATGACTTACGAAAAACCCATAGCTGCATCACTAAACGAAAAATACAGAATGGATGCATTACGTGTATTTATTTCGGGGACTAAGAAACCCCTTAGTGATGTGTTATTCTCAGCCCGGCCTAAAGATCTACCTTCGGCTCTAGCATTAGCACAAGAGGTCGAATCTAACCATGAGCGATACCAGTTCGCAAGCACCTATGAGAGGAGCTTAGATGATAAAACCCAAAGGCTCGAAACGAAGCAACAACCTAGGGAAAAATTTACAGGTGGAAGATACCAGGCGAAAGATACATATCAAGTAAAAAATCCGCATTTTAATAGGCAGCAGAGTTTTAGTATTAAACCTGCTCAAAATTTAGAACCAGCTGAACTAATGTATGTAGATCTTTCGCAGCGATATAGGCAGACTACTCAGCACCAATCCAACAGTAATTTTCCATTGCGAAGATCAGTACAACACCGTACTAATCAAGGTCAGGTATACGGGCAGACGGCAAAAAGGCCAAATAATAGCTCTGGTCGCTACGCGGGACCAAAGCAACAAAGAATTAATCACCTATCTGGCGACAATTGTCATTCTAACCAAGAGAGTGACGAATATCAGGCCATAGCAAATTCAGAACTTGAGACAATGCATGACGAGTTGTCCGATTCTGATCAAATTCATTTTTTAGACAGGACTCCCTGCTACCTTTCATGGAAAGGACAATCGCAGAGAGGAAAATAAAATTACTCATCGATACAGGGGCATCAAAAAACTATATAAAGCCTCTAAAAGTGCTTAAACACATAACACCTGTCGAAAATTCTTTCTTGGTAAAATCAATCCATGGCTTTACACACATTAAAGAAAAATGCACGGTCAACCTTTTCGACATAAACAGTACATTTTTTATACTCCCGTCTCTTTCAACGTTCGACGGAATAATAGGTCTGGATTTGCTAACGCAAACAGATGCAACAATAGATTTAAAATCAAAAAAAATAATGACCAATAATGGCTCAGAGGAAATAAAGTTTTTAAAGTGTGCAAATGTGAATTTCACACGAGTAGAGGACATAGGTTGTAAGGAGCAAATTTCAAAAAATGGTGAAAAATTTATTACCACTTTTTTCTGATCCTAATGAAACCCTACCATTTAACATAAATATTGCCGCCACTATTCGCACCGAAAGTGACGACCCGGTCTATTCTAAGCTATACCCTTATCCAATGGGTGTAGCGGAATTCGTGAATACTGAAATTCGCGATTTACTAAAAAGTGGTATTATCCGACGGTCTAGGTCACCATACAACAACCCAATATGGGTTGTAGACAAAAAAGGAACGGACGAACAAGGCAATGTGAAAAAACGTCTTGTAATAGACTTCAGAAAATTAAACCAAAAAACCATCGACGACAAATACCCCATCCCCAATGTACCCGTAATACTATCAAATCTAGGAAAGGCCAAGTATTTCACAACACTTGACCTGAAATCGGGCTTCCACCAAATAACTCTCGCAGAATCCGATAGGGAAAAGACTGCTTTCTCGGTTTCAACGGGAAGTATGAGCTTTGTAGACTTCCATTTGGTCTGAAAAATGCACCCAGTATTTTTCAGAGGGCCATCGACGATGTGTTCAGGGAACAAATTGGAAAATCCTGCTACGTCTACGTCGATGATGTAATCATCTTCTCAGAAACGGAAGACAAGCATGTCGAGCATATTGAATGGGTTTTGGGAAAGCTATACGAAGCCAATATGAGAATCTCACGCGAAAAATCGCACTTCTTCAAAGAAAACGTCGAATACTTAGGTTTCGTTGTAAGTAAGGATGGTATCAAAACAAGCCCTAGTAAAGCGATTGTAACTACGACCAGCCCTCTGGTTTGTTCAATGTCAGATCCTTTTTGGGGCTGGCAAGCTATTACAGATGTTTTATTAAAGATTTTGCATCAATCGCAAAGCCTTTAACAGATATATTAAAGGTCGAAAACGGTAAAGTTGGAGCCAACCAATCAAAGAAAATTAAAATAGTTTTTGACGAAAAACAATCAAATGCCTTTAACAAACTAAAGGAAGTCCTGGCATCAGAGGACGTTACGTTACCCTACCCGGACTTCAAGAAGCCATTCGATCTTACGACCGATGCTGCATCGTTGGGTATAGGAGCCGTATTATCTCAGGGTGGAAAACCAATCACTATGATTTCTAGGACCTTGAAGGATCGCGAACAGAATTTCGCCACTAACGAACGCGAATTACTTGCAATCGTCTGGGCTCTTAAAAGCCTTAGAAATTACCCTTATGGAGTCAAAAACCTTAATATTTTCACAGACCACCAGCCACTTACGTTTGCAGTTTCTGACCGAAACCCAAACGCTAAAATTAAGCGCTGGAAGGCATTTATTGATGAGCACAACGCTCAAATCTTTTATAAACCGGGTAAGGAAAATTATGTTGCTGATGCACTATCACGCCAAAACATCCATGCCCTAGAAGAGGAGGCACAATCTGATCTTGCTACAATTCATAGCGAAGTATCGCTAACATATACAATCGACACAACTGAGAAGCCGCTCAATTGTTTCAGAAACCAAATCGTATTAGAGGAAACAACCCTCCCTCTAAAGCGAAATTTCATATATTTCGGCGAAAAAACACGCCACATAATCGAATTCACGGATGAGAATGCACTTGTCGGTGATATTAAACAAGTTGTTAACCCGAAAGTAGTAAATGCGATATATTGTGACCTACCAATGCTTGCCAAAATTCAACATGAACTGGTCAGGTGTTTTCCGTCAACGAAGTTTTGGCATTGTAAAAATATGGTATCGGATATCACCAACAAAGAAGAACAGAGGGAGATAATCACTACCGAGCACAATCGTGCTCACAGAGCGGCCCAGGAAAATGTGAAGCAAATCCTCTGTGATTACTATTTTCCAAAAATGACTAAACTGGCAAACGAAGTTGTCGCAAATTGTAAAATTTGTAACAAGGGCAAATACGACAGACACCCTCGTAAACAGGAACTCGGCGTGACTCCGACGCCAACCTATGCAGGAGAAATTCTGCATATTGATATTTTCTCCACCGATAAGAAATACTTCCTTACTTGTGTAGACAAATTTTCAAAGTTTGCGGTGGTCCAGCTTGTACCTTCTCGCACTATTGTCGACATAAAAGCCCCAATAATACAATTGATGAACCTTTTTCCAAATACAAAGACAATTTATTGCGATAACGAGGCGTCGTTCAATTCTGAAACGTCATTATTAAAAAATCAATTGGGCGTAGACGTGGTAAATGCACCTCCGCTTCATAGTACGTCGAATGGGCAAGTGGAGCGTCTACATAGCACGCTCCTGGAGATCGCAAGATGCCTAAAGTTAGAAGGAAAGTCGAACGAAACAACCGACCTCATATTACTGGCTACAGTCGAATACAATCGGACAATTCACTCGGTTATCAACAAGAATCCGATTGACGTAATCCATGCCACTCCATTAGAGATAAGGAATGAAATAATTAGCAAAATAACAAAAGCCCAGCAAGAACAACTAGAGAGAAATAACCCGTCCAGGCGGAATAGAGTATTCGACGTGGGGAAAAGAGTATTGGTAAAGACTAACAGGCGACTCGGAAATAAATTATCCCCTTTATATGTTGAGGAGAAAGTTGAGGCAGACTTAGGAACCACGGTTCTCATAAAAGGGAGGGTGGTCCATAAGGACAACCTAAAGTAAGAAAAATTCTTAGCATATCTTTAAATAGCATAAGGTAAATTAATTAAGCTTCTTTCACACTATCTTACAGGATACTGATTGCGATACTCCTTATTCAAACGACGACGGCAAAATTGACGGACTATTCGACTTCCGACTACATACCGATTCAGGTTTGGGAGGAATGTGGCTATTTAAGGCATACAACTAATCTTACAGTATACAGGGGAGTAGTTGAGGAAACCGAAGGCTTAACAACGCAATTCCCTCTATCCCATATGAGAATGTTACTCGACGCAGACATTGCACATATAAAGGTGCTTCTGACAACACTGGATATACATCACAGACAGGCTAGGAGCATTAACATTTTGGGTACTGCCCTAAAGGTTATCGCAGGTACGCCTGACTTTGACGACTTCGAAAACTTGAAGTTCCGACAACAGGAACTCGTAGACTCAGAACGACATCAGGTAGAAATAAACACAAGGATACAAGAAAAGATAAATGAACTGACGGAAACGGTTAACCACATCATTAAAAACTGAAAAGCTGGACAGATCGGCACTGGTCACTTGTATGAAATGCTGCTTGCAAGAAATAGGATCATTATAAATGGAATTGAAACTTTAATTTCAACTACTACCCTTGCAAAGATAGGGATAATAAATCCCATGTTGCTAAACTCAATTGATATAAAAAACATTCTTGAAATGCGCTCTACAAACACAACTATCACTGATTTAATGGAAGTATCATATATTAAGGTTCTATTAGACAGTAGCCTTCTACATTTTATTATCAAATATCCTAAGCCAGTACTAGTCTGTAAGAAAATTATTATTTTTCCTGTCCAACACAACGGAACAATCCTGCACCTTGGGAAAGACAACAATGTTGCCGATTGTCATAATCAAATTTTGGCGATTGGAAATTGCAGCGCAACGCTCACATCAACGTTTTGCAAAAAATTACAACATCCAACGTGCGCGCAGCAGCTTCATTCTGGTAATGTTGCCCACTGCAGCACTCGCCCTAGCCACCTTGAACCAATATGGTGGTCGATGATGGCATAATCATCATTAACGATAATACCGCTTTAGTCAAAACTACCGCAGACACCGAGAAGACCATAAAAGGAACTTATTTACTTTCCTTCGAAAATGAGATTCAAATTAATGGATCCTACTTCAAAAACCAAAACGGCATGCTAAAAAATTTACCAGGATCAGCAACGACAGCGCTCCTCAATATCACCAGTCATCGAGAGATTTTGAGTCTTCCATACCTTCACAAGATAAGTATGGAAATCCTGAGTTTTATCGGAAAAATCGAAGGGAGGACTATGATAGGACCAACGATATCAGGCCTCACTAGCATTGTCATACTAATTTCCTGTTACGGTCTAATTAAACTATACCAAGAGCGAAAAAGAAGACGCAAATCCAACGACCTTCAGAACGGCATAAACAATTTTAGGAAGCCTTCATTTAGAAGGGGAGGAGTTAACATAAGCAGCCCTTTGTCAACAATAAAGTCCGCGCGTGGCCTGAGTCAGCGAATTCACATTCTCACGCTAACAAGTAAGTCACAGCGCTAGCGCAAGACGATCCGTTCGCTATCAACAACAAACTTGCTGCTGGCCCAAGTCAGCGAATTCACATTCTCACGCTGACGGGTAAGTCGTATGCGCTGCAATAACTACATCTACTACTAACATCGAATTGCGGAACACAACAACTACAACAAGGTGGAGGAAACTATTTATAACATTTGCTTTAGAATGTAAGTTTCAGTTTGTAACAGAGAACTCATCAGACAGCATGATCTGATTAATAAAGAATTATACAGCGCTCTTGTTAATTTGCGCCCAACTATTCGGGAACAAAAAATTAAAGTTCAATAAAAAAAAGTAAAAACTATTCGGGAACAAAAAATTAAAGTTCGATAAAAAATAGTAAAAGCTATTCGGGAATAACTGTACGGACCCATCAAGGAGGAGACGTCACAAAAAAAGGAATCACGGACCAAAGGAGATCAGTAATTTCTACGGAAAATTAAACAATAGAATTAAGATTAAAAAATATGTAAGTAGAGTGCAATGTATAAAAAAATATAGTGTGTTGAATTTTTCTACTAGAGAAGAAAACTCGTGTTAAATATAATTTACGCTATTAACTGTAAATCTTTGCACGGGTTTTTGAAAATAAATATATTTTGTGCAGCCCAGCTTATTGGTATCAGTTTTGTTTCAAGCTCATGAGTAATCAGGACCTGGACAAAATATTTGATATTTAACGGGATAGAAGTTAGTAAAAGACAGTGCAACAATAGGGATAATACAGAAAATTGGTGGACAGAATATAGAGTAACAGACAAAGGACAAGAAATGGCGCTGGAACCAGACCAATTAAGGGCATTAGTAGAAAGTGCAGTTTGTAGTGCACTTGCCATTCAAAGAGAAAGTTTCGAACAAAAGCTTGCAAGTATTAATCAACGACTAAATGACGTAAATATCGACACACCGAACATAGAAACATATAGGGAAACAGAAATTGCACCCGGGAATAGATGTGAGGAGCCACTCGATATTGTAAAATCCTTACCGGACTTCGACGGTAAGCAGGAAAATTATGTATCGTGGCGACAGGCGGCACACACCGCCTACAAAGTTTTTGAAGGCTATGAGGGTAGCAGCAAACATTATCAGGCTGTTGCCATTATTAGAAACAAAGTTAAAGGCCCGGCCGACATGGTTCTGGCCTCATTTAATACCGTTCTAAATTTCAAGGCCATAATTAGCCGCCTTGATTTTAGCTATTCCGACAAGCGACCAATTTACTTGATCGAACAGGAGATGTCAACTCTCCGCCAAGGAAGTTTGTCACTACTCCAATACTATGACGAGGTAGAAAAGAAGTTAACCCTTTTAACTAATAAAACGATAATGACTTACGAAAAACCCATAGCTGCATCACTAAACGAAAAATACAGAATGGATGCATTACGTGTATTTATTTCGGGGACTAAGAAACCCCTTAGTGATGTGTTATTCTCAGCCCGGCCTAAAGATCTACCTTCGGCTCTAGCATTAGCACAAGAGGTCGAATCTAACCATGAGCGATACCAGTTCGCAAGCACCTATGAGAGGAGCTTAGATGATAAAACCCAAAGGCTCGAAACGAAGCAACAACCTAGGGAAAAATTTACAGGTGGAAGATACCAGGCGAAAGATACATATCAAGTAAAAAATCCGCATTTTAATAGGCAGCAGAGTTTTAGTATTAAACCTGCTCAAAATTTAGAACCAGCTGAACTAATGTATGTAGATCTTTCGCAGCGATATAGGCAGACTACTCAGCACCAATCCAACAGTAATTTTCCATTGCGAAGATCAGTACAACACCGTACTAATCAAGGTCAGGTATACGGGCAGACGGCAAAAAGGCCAAATAATAGCTCTGGTCGCTACGCGGGACCAAAGCAACAAAGAATTAATCACCTATCTGGCGACAATTGTCATTCTAACCAAGAGAGTGACGAATATCAGGCCATAGCAAATTCAGAACTTGAGACAATGCATGACGAGTTGTCCGATTCTGATCAAATTCATTTTTTAGACAGGACTCCCTGCTACCTTTCATGGAAAGGACAATCGCAGAGAGGAAAATAAAATTACTCATCGATACAGGGGCATCAAAAAACTATATAAAGCCTCTAAAAGTGCTTAAACACATAACACCTGTCGAAAATTCTTTCTTGGTAAAATCAATCCATGGCTTTACACACATTAAAGAAAAATGCACGGTCAACCTTTTCGACATAAACAGTACATTTTTTATACTCCCGTCTCTTTCAACGTTCGACGGAATAATAGGTCTGGATTTGCTAACGCAAACAGATGCAACAATAGATTTAAAATCAAAAAAAATAATGACCAATAATGGCTCAGAGGAAATAAAGTTTTTAAAGTGTGCAAATGTGAATTTCACACGAGTAGAGGACATAGGTTGTAAGGAGCAAATTTCAAAAAATGGTGAAAAATTTATTACCACTTTTTTCTGATCCTAATGAAACCCTACCATTTAACATAAATATTGCCGCCACTATTCGCACCGAAAGTGACGACCCGGTCTATTCTAAGCTATACCCTTATCCAATGGGTGTAGCGGAATTCGTGAATACTGAAATTCGCGATTTACTAAAAAGTGGTATTATCCGACGGTCTAGGTCACCATACAACAACCCAATATGGGTTGTAGACAAAAAAGGAACGGACGAACAAGGCAATGTGAAAAAACGTCTTGTAATAGACTTCAGAAAATTAAACCAAAAAACCATCGACGACAAATACCCCATCCCCAATGTACCCGTAATACTATCAAATCTAGGAAAGGCCAAGTATTTCACAACACTTGACCTGAAATCGGGCTTCCACCAAATAACTCTCGCAGAATCCGATAGGGAAAAGACTGCTTTCTCGGTTTCAACGGGAAGTATGAGCTTTGTAGACTTCCATTTGGTCTGAAAAATGCACCCAGTATTTTTCAGAGGGCCATCGACGATGTGTTCAGGGAACAAATTGGAAAATCCTGCTACGTCTACGTCGATGATGTAATCATCTTCTCAGAAACGGAAGACAAGCATGTCGAGCATATTGAATGGGTTTTGGGAAAGCTATACGAAGCCAATATGAGAATCTCACGCGAAAAATCGCACTTCTTCAAAGAAAACGTCGAATACTTAGGTTTCGTTGTAAGTAAGGATGGTATCAAAACAAGCCCTAGTAAAGCGATTGTAACTACGACCAGCCCTCTGGTTTGTTCAATGTCAGATCCTTTTTGGGGCTGGCAAGCTATTACAGATGTTTTATTAAAGATTTTGCATCAATCGCAAAGCCTTTAACAGATATATTAAAGGTCGAAAACGGTAAAGTTGGAGCCAACCAATCAAAGAAAATTAAAATAGTTTTTGACGAAAAACAATCAAATGCCTTTAACAAACTAAAGGAAGTCCTGGCATCAGAGGACGTTACGTTACCCTACCCGGACTTCAAGAAGCCATTCGATCTTACGACCGATGCTGCATCGTTGGGTATAGGAGCCGTATTATCTCAGGGTGGAAAACCAATCACTATGATTTCTAGGACCTTGAAGGATCGCGAACAGAATTTCGCCACTAACGAACGCGAATTACTTGCAATCGTCTGGGCTCTTAAAAGCCTTAGAAATTACCCTTATGGAGTCAAAAACCTTAATATTTTCACAGACCACCAGCCACTTACGTTTGCAGTTTCTGACCGAAACCCAAACGCTAAAATTAAGCGCTGGAAGGCATTTATTGATGAGCACAACGCTCAAATCTTTTATAAACCGGGTAAGGAAAATTATGTTGCTGATGCACTATCACGCCAAAACATCCATGCCCTAGAAGAGGAGGCACAATCTGATCTTGCTACAATTCATAGCGAAGTATCGCTAACATATACAATCGACACAACTGAGAAGCCGCTCAATTGTTTCAGAAACCAAATCGTATTAGAGGAAACAACCCTCCCTCTAAAGCGAAATTTCATATATTTCGGCGAAAAAACACGCCACATAATCGAATTCACGGATGAGAATGCACTTGTCGGTGATATTAAACAAGTTGTTAACCCGAAAGTAGTAAATGCGATATATTGTGACCTACCAATGCTTGCCAAAATTCAACATGAACTGGTCAGGTGTTTTCCGTCAACGAAGTTTTGGCATTGTAAAAATATGGTATCGGATATCACCAACAAAGAAGAACAGAGGGAGATAATCACTACCGAGCACAATCGTGCTCACAGAGCGGCCCAGGAAAATGTGAAGCAAATCCTCTGTGATTACTATTTTCCAAAAATGACTAAACTGGCAAACGAAGTTGTCGCAAATTGTAAAATTTGTAACAAGGGCAAATACGACAGACACCCTCGTAAACAGGAACTCGGCGTGACTCCGACGCCAACCTATGCAGGAGAAATTCTGCATATTGATATTTTCTCCACCGATAAGAAATACTTCCTTACTTGTGTAGACAAATTTTCAAAGTTTGCGGTGGTCCAGCTTGTACCTTCTCGCACTATTGTCGACATAAAAGCCCCAATAATACAATTGATGAACCTTTTTCCAAATACAAAGACAATTTATTGCGATAACGAGGCGTCGTTCAATTCTGAAACGTCATTATTAAAAAATCAATTGGGCGTAGACGTGGTAAATGCACCTCCGCTTCATAGTACGTCGAATGGGCAAGTGGAGCGTCTACATAGCACGCTCCTGGAGATCGCAAGATGCCTAAAGTTAGAAGGAAAGTCGAACGAAACAACCGACCTCATATTACTGGCTACAGTCGAATACAATCGGACAATTCACTCGGTTATCAACAAGAATCCGATTGACGTAATCCATGCCACTCCATTAGAGATAAGGAATGAAATAATTAGCAAAATAACAAAAGCCCAGCAAGAACAACTAGAGAGAAATAACCCGTCCAGGCGGAATAGAGTATTCGACGTGGGGAAAAGAGTATTGGTAAAGACTAACAGGCGACTCGGAAATAAATTATCCCCTTTATATGTTGAGGAGAAAGTTGAGGCAGACTTAGGAACCACGGTTCTCATAAAAGGGAGGGTGGTCCATAAGGACAACCTAAAGTAAGAAAAATTCTTAGCATATCTTTAAATAGCATAAGGTAAATTAATTAAGCTTCTTTCACACTATCTTACAGGATACTGATTGCGATACTCCTTATTCAAACGACGACGGCAAAATTGACGGACTATTCGACTTCCGACTACATACCGATTCAGGTTTGGGAGGAATGTGGCTATTTAAGGCATACAACTAATCTTACAGTATACAGGGGAGTAGTTGAGGAAACCGAAGGCTTAACAACGCAATTCCCTCTATCCCATATGAGAATGTTACTCGACGCAGACATTGCACATATAAAGGTGCTTCTGACAACACTGGATATACATCACAGACAGGCTAGGAGCATTAACATTTTGGGTACTGCCCTAAAGGTTATCGCAGGTACGCCTGACTTTGACGACTTCGAAAACTTGAAGTTCCGACAACAGGAACTCGTAGACTCAGAACGACATCAGGTAGAAATAAACACAAGGATACAAGAAAAGATAAATGAACTGACGGAAACGGTTAACCACATCATTAAAAACTGAAAAGCTGGACAGATCGGCACTGGTCACTTGTATGAAATGCTGCTTGCAAGAAATAGGATCATTATAAATGGAATTGAAACTTTAATTTCAACTACTACCCTTGCAAAGATAGGGATAATAAATCCCATGTTGCTAAACTCAATTGATATAAAAAACATTCTTGAAATGCGCTCTACAAACACAACTATCACTGATTTAATGGAAGTATCATATATTAAGGTTCTATTAGACAGTAGCCTTCTACATTTTATTATCAAATATCCTAAGCCAGTACTAGTCTGTAAGAAAATTATTATTTTTCCTGTCCAACACAACGGAACAATCCTGCACCTTGGGAAAGACAACAATGTTGCCGATTGTCATAATCAAATTTTGGCGATTGGAAATTGCAGCGCAACGCTCACATCAACGTTTTGCAAAAAATTACAACATCCAACGTGCGCGCAGCAGCTTCATTCTGGTAATGTTGCCCACTGCAGCACTCGCCCTAGCCACCTTGAACCAATATGGTGGTCGATGATGGCATAATCATCATTAACGATAATACCGCTTTAGTCAAAACTACCGCAGACACCGAGAAGACCATAAAAGGAACTTATTTACTTTCCTTCGAAAATGAGATTCAAATTAATGGATCCTACTTCAAAAACCAAAACGGCATGCTAAAAAATTTACCAGGATCAGCAACGACAGCGCTCCTCAATATCACCAGTCATCGAGAGATTTTGAGTCTTCCATACCTTCACAAGATAAGTATGGAAATCCTGAGTTTTATCGGAAAAATCGAAGGGAGGACTATGATAGGACCAACGATATCAGGCCTCACTAGCATTGTCATACTAATTTCCTGTTACGGTCTAATTAAACTATACCAAGAGCGAAAAAGAAGACGCAAATCCAACGACCTTCAGAACGGCATAAACAATTTTAGGAAGCCTTCATTTAGAAGGGGAGGAGTTAACATAAGCAGCCCTTTGTCAACAATAAAGTCCGCGCGTGGCCTGAGTCAGCGAATTCACATTCTCACGCTAACAAGTAAGTCACAGCGCTAGCGCAAGACGATCCGTTCGCTATCAACAACAAACTTGCTGCTGGCCCAAGTCAGCGAATTCACATTCTCACGCTGACGGGTAAGTCGTATGCGCTGCAATAACTACATCTACTACTAACATCGAATTGCGGAACACAACAACTACAACAAGGTGGAGGAAACTATTTATAACATTTGCTTTAGAATGTAAGTTTCAGTTTGTAACAGAGAACTCATCAGACAGCATGATCTGATTAATAAAGAATTATACAGCGCTCTTGTTAATTTGCGCCCAACTATTCGGGAACAAAAAATTAAAGTTCAATAAAAAAAAGTAAAAACTATTCGGGAACAAAAAATTAAAGTTCGATAAAAAATAGTAAAAGCTATTCGGGAATAACTGTACGGACCCATCAAGGAGGAGACGTCACAAAAAAAGGAATCACGGACCAAAGGAGATCAGTAATTTCTACGGAAAATTAAACAATAGAATTAAGATTAAAAAATATGTAAGTAGAGTGCAATGTATAAAAAAATATAGTGTGTTGAATTTTTCTACTAGAGAAGAAAACTCGTGTTAAATATAATTTACGCTATTAACTGTAAATCTTTGCACGGGTTTTTGAAAATAAATATATTTTGTGCAGCCCAGCTTATTGGTATCAGTTTTGTTTCAAGCTCATGAGTAATCAGGACCTGGACAAAATATTTGATATTTAACGGGATAGAAGTTAGTAAAAGACAGTGCAACAATAGGGATAATACAGAAAATTGGTGGACAGAATATAGAGTAACAGACAAAGGACAAGAAATGGCGCTGGAACCAGACCAATTAAGGGCATTAGTAGAAAGTGCAGTTTGTAGTGCACTTGCCATTCAAAGAGAAAGTTTCGAACAAAAGCTTGCAAGTATTAATCAACGACTAAATGACGTAAATATCGACACACCGAACATAGAAACATATAGGGAAACAGAAATTGCACCCGGGAATAGATGTGAGGAGCCACTCGATATTGTAAAATCCTTACCGGACTTCGACGGTAAGCAGGAAAATTATGTATCGTGGCGACAGGCGGCACACACCGCCTACAAAGTTTTTGAAGGCTATGAGGGTAGCAGCAAACATTATCATGCTGTTGCCATTATTAGAAACAAAGTTAAAGGCCCGGCCGACATGGTTCTGGCCTCATTTAATACCGTTCTAAATTTCAAGGCCATAATTAGCCGCCTTGATTTTAGCTATTCCGACAAGCGACCAATTTACTTGATCGAACAGGAGATGTCAACTCTCCGCCAAGGAAGTTTGTCACTACTCCAATACTATGACGAGGTAGAAAAGAAGTTAACCCTTTTAACTAATAAAACGATAATGACTTACGAAAAACCCATAGCTGCATCACTAAACGAAAAATACAGAATGGATGCATTACGTGTATTTATTTCGGGGACTAAGAAACCCCTTAGTGATGTGTTATTCTCAGCCCGGCCTAAAGATCTACCTTCGGCTCTAGCATTAGCACAAGAGGTCGAATCTAACCATGAGCGATACCAGTTCGCAAGCACCTATGAGAGGAGCTTAGATGATAAAACCCAAAGGCTCGAAACGAAGCAACAACCTAGGGAAAAATTTACAGGTGGAAGATACCAGGCGAAAGATACATATCAAGTAAAAAATCCGCATTTTAATAGGCAGCAGAGTTTTAGTATTAAACCTGCTCAAAATTTAGAACCAGCTGAACAAATGTATGTAGATCTTTCGCAGCGATATAGGCAGACTACTCAGCACCAATCCAACAGTAATTTTCCATTGCGAAGATCAGTACAACACCGTACTAATCAAGGTCAGGTATACGGGCAGACGGCAAAAAGGCCAAATAATAGCTCTGGTCGCTACGCGGGACCAAAGCAACAAAGAATTAATCACCTATCTGGCGACAATTGTCATTCTAACCAAGAGAGTGACGAATATCAGGCCATAGCAAATTCAGAACTTGAGACAATGCATGACGAGTTGTCCGATTCTGATCAAATTAATTTTTTAGACAGGACTCCCTGCTACCTTTCATTGAAAGGACAATCGCAGAGAGGAAAATAAAATTACTCATCGATACAGGGGCATCAAAAAACTATATAAAGCCTCTAAAAGTGCTTAAACACATAACACCTGTCGAAAATTCTTTCTTGGTAAAATCAATCCATGGCTTTACCCACATTAAAGAAAAATGCACGGTCAACCTTTTCGACATAAACAGTACCTTTTTTATACTCCCGTCTCTTTCAACGTTCGACGGAATAATAGGTCTGGATTTGCTAACGCAAACAGATGCAACAATAGATTTAAAATCAAAAAAAATAATGACCAATAATGGCTCAGAGGAAATAAAGTTTTTAAAGTGTGCAAATGTGAATTTCACACGAGTAGAGGACATAGGTTGTAAGGAGCAAATTTCAAAAAATGGTGAAAAATTTATTACCACTTTTTTCTGATCCTAATGAAACCCTACCATTTAACACACATATTGCCGCCACTATTCGCACCGAAAGTGACGACCCGGTCTATTCTAAGCTATACCCTTATCCAATGGGTGTAGCGGAATTCGTGAATACCGAAATTCGCGATTTACTAAAAAGTGTTATTATCCGACCGTCTAGGTCACCATACAACAACCCAATATGGGTTGTAGACAAAAAAGGAACGGACGAACAAGGCAATGTGAAAAAACGTCTTGTAATAGACTTCAGAAAATTAAACCAAACAAGTAAAAACAGCGCTGTCTTCAGCTATGCCGAAGGCTTCATACCTTTCATGAATGGAAGAATAGTAAAAAACGTGCTATTGTATTACAATTTCGTATTACCTATAGTTAAAAGCGAAAATTTCCTTCAAATCAATAAAAATAATTCTAGTACAGGCATTGTTGTAAATTATTTAATGCTTTTCCTTATGTAATTAAAAAGAATTATGTTTTAAGAAGGGAATGGTTTTTGAATATTTTTAATATCGTATCGACGCTTGATATTTAACATTTAAAAAATACAAATAATTAAGTATTATTATGTAAGACCTACATACATATGTCGGTCTTTGAAAACAGTTATCAGATCCGTAAATAGTTCCCAAACGTTTAACGCTATGATTCATGTGATATTGCGCTGAGCTTATTACTTTTCGCAATAAATATTTGTCCTGAATTTATCTTGCCGATTTACACTGTGAACTCCGATCTTGATGAATACTAATATATAGCTAATAATGGTTGATGTTTGTGCAAAATTTCAAGCCTTTAGCTGTTTAAATGGAGGAGTTATGGTGCAAAATGCAATATCTGAACAATCGGTTGTATGGGAGCTATATGTTATATTTCTCCGATCTTCATGATTTTCAATACTGATACGTAGCTAATAATGGCTGATATTTCTGCAAAATTGCAAGCCTTTAGCTGTTTAAATGGAGGAGTTATGGTGCAAAATGCAATATCTGAACAATCGGTTGTATGGGAGCTATATGTTATATTTCTCCGATCTTCATGATTTTCAATACTGATACGTAGCTAATAATGGCTGATATTTCTGCAAAATTTCAAGCCTTTAGCTGCTTAAATGGAGGAGTTATGGCGCAAAATTCAATATCTGAATAATCGGTTGTATTATATGTTATGGTCACCCGATCTGGCCGATTCCGACAAATGTTTAATCATTTGTACAACGACACCTGCTCACCAAATTTCATCAAAATAGCTCTAAAATTGAGGGACTAGTTTGCGTTCAAACAGACGGACAGACGGACAGACAGACGGACATGGCTAAATCGACTCAGCTCATCGTCCTGATCATTTAGGTATACTTTTTGATGGGTCTATCTCTTCTCCTTCTGGCACTTACAAACATCGGACCAAACTTAATATACCATTTCATTCTCATGAAAGGTATAAAAACCATCGACGACAAATACCCCATCCCCAATGTACCCGTAATACTATCAAATCTAGGAAAGGCCAAGTATTTCACAACACTTGACCTGAAATCGGGCTTCCACCAAATAACTCTCGCAGAATCCGATAGGGAAAAGACTGCTTTCTCGGTTTCAACGGGAAGTATGAGCTTTGTAGACTTCCATTTGGTCTGAAAAATGCACCCAGTATTTTTCAGAGGGCCATCGACGATGTGTTCAGGGAACAAATTGGAAAATCCTGCTACGTCTACGTCGATGATGTAATCATCTTCTCAGAAACGGAAGACAAGCATGTCGAGCATATTGAATGGGTTTTGGGAAAGCTATACGAAGCCAATATGAGAATCTCACGCGAAAAATCGCACTTCTTCAAAGAAAACGTCGAATACTTAGGTTTCGTTGTAAGTAAGGATGGTATCAAAACAAGCCCTAGTAAAGCGATTGTAACTACGACCAGCCCTCTGGTTTGTTCAATGTCAGATCCTTTTTGGGGCTGGCACGCTATTACAGATGTTTTATTAAAGATTTTGCATCAATCGCAAAGCCTTTAACAGATATATTAAAGGGCGAAAACGGTAAAGTTGGAGCCAACCAATCAAAGAAAATTAAAATAGTTTTTGACGAAAAACAATCAAATGCCTTTAACAAACTAAAGGAAGTCCTGGCATCAGAGGACGTTACGTTACCCTACCCGGACTTCAAGAAGGCATTCGATCTTACGACCGATGCTTCATCGTTGGGTATAGGAGCCGTATTATCTCAGGGTGGAAAACCAATCACTATGATTTCTAGGACCTTGAAGGATCGCGAACAGAATTTCGCCACTAACGAACGCGAATTACTTGCAATCGTCTGGGCTCTTAAAAGCCTTAGAAATTACCCTTATGGAGTCAAAAACCTTAATATTTTCACAGACCACCAGCCACTTACGTTTGCAGTTTCTGACCGAAACCCAAACGCTAAAATTAAGCGCTGGAAGGCATTTATTGATGAGCACAACGCTCAAATCTTTTATAAACCGGGTAAGGAAAATTATGTTGCTGATGCACTATCACGCCAAAACATCCATGCCCTAGAAGAGGAGGCACAATCTGATCTTGCTACAATTCATAGCGAAGTATCGCTAACATATACAATCGAAACAACTGAGAAGCCGCTCAATTGTTTCAGAAACCAAATCGTATTAGAGGAAACAACCCTCCCTCTAAAGCGAAATTTCATATATTTCGGCGAAAAAACACGCCACATAATCGAATTCACGGATAAGAATGCACTTGTCGGTGATATTAAACAAGCTGTTAACCCGAAAGTAGTAAATGCGATATATTGTGACCTACCAATGCTTGCCAAAATTCAACATGAACTGGTCAGGTGTTTTCCGTCAACGAAGTTTTGGCATTGTAAAAATATGGTATCGGATATCACCAACAAAGAAGAACAGAGGGAGATAATCACTACCGAGCACAATCGTGCTCACAGAGCGGCCCAGGAAAATGTGAAGCAAATCCTCTGTGATTACTATTTTCCAAAAATGACTAAACTGGCAAACGAAGTTGTCGCAAATTGTAAAATTTGTAACAAGGGCAAATACGACAGACACCCTCGTAAACAGGAACTCGGCGTGACTCCGACGCCAACCTATGCAGGAGAAATTCTGCATATTGATATTTTCTCCACCGATAAGAAATACTTCCTTACTTGTGTAGACAAATTTTCAAAGTTTGCGGTGGTCCAGCTTGTACCTTCTCGCACTATTGTCGACATAAAAGCCCCAATAATACAATTGATGAACCTTTTTCCAAATACAAAGACAATTTATTGCGATAACGAGGCGTCGTTCAATTCTGAAACGTCATTATTAAAAAATCAATTGGGCGTAGACGTGGTAAATGCACCTCCGCTTCATAGTACGTCGAATGGGCAAGTGGAGCGTCTACATAGCACGCTCCTGGAGATCGCAAGATGCCTAAAGTTAGAAGGAAAGTCGAACGAAACAACCGACCTCATATTACTGGCTACAGTCGAATACAATCGGACAATTCACTCGGTTATCAACAAGAATCCGATTGACGTAATCCATGCCACTCCATTAGAGATAAGGAATGAAATAATTAGCAAAATAACAAAAGCCCAGCAAGAACAACTAGAGAGAAATAACCCGTCCAGGCGGAATAGAGTATTCGACGTGGGGAAAAGAGTATTGGTAAAGACTAACAGGCGACTCGGAAATAAATTATCCCCTTTATATGTTGAGGAGAAAGTTGAGGCAGACTTAGGAACCACGGTTCTCATAAAAGGGAGGGTGGTCCATAAGGACAACCTAAAGTAAGAAAAATTCTTAGCATATCTTTAAATAGCATAAGGTAAATTAATTAAGCTTCTTTCACACTATCTTACAGGATACTGATTGCGATACTCCTTATTCAAACGACGACGGCAAAATTGACGGACTATTCGACTTCCGACTACATACCGATTCAGGATGGTGACGCGACGGTTTGGGAGGAATGTGGCTATTTAAGGCATACAACTAATCTTACAGTATACATGGGAGTAGTTGAGGAAACCGAAGGCTTAACAACCCAATTCCCTCTATCCCATATGAGAATGTTACTCGACGCAGACATTGCACATATAAAGGTGCTTCTGACAACACTGGATATACATCACAGACAGGCTAGGAGCATTAACATTTTGGGCACTGCCCTAAAGGTTATCGCAGGTACGCCTGACTTTGACGACCTCGAAAACTTGAAGTTCCGACAACAGGAACTCGTAGACTCAGAACGACATCAGGTAGAAATAAACACAAGGATACAAGAAAAGATAAATGAACTGACGGAAACGGTTAACCACATCATTAAAACTGAAAAGCTGGACAGATCGGCACTGGTCACTTGTATGAAATGCTGCTTGCAAGAAATAGGATCATTATAAACGAAATTGAAACTTTAATTTCAACTACTACCCTTGCAAAGATAGGGATAATAAATCCCATGTTGCTAAACTCAATTGATATAAAAAACATTCTTGAAATGCGCTCTACAAACACAACTATCACTGATTTAATGGAAGTATCATATATTAAGGTTCTATTAGACAGTAGCCTTCTACATTTTATTATCAAATATCCTAAGCCAGTACTAGTCTGTAAGAAAATTATTATTTTTCCTGTCCAACACAACGGAACAATCCTGCACCTTGGGAAAGACAACAATGTTGCCGATTGTCATAATCAAATTTTGGCGATTGGAAATTGCAGCGTAACGCTCACATCAACGTTTTGCAAAAAATTACAACATCCAACGTGCGCGCAGCAGCTTCATTCTGGTAATGTTGCCCACTGCAGCACTCGCCCTAGCCACCTTGAACCAATTATGGTGGTCGATGATGGCATAATCATCATTAACGATAATACCGCTTTAGTCAAAACTACCGCAGACACCGAGAAGACCATAAAAGGAACTTATTTACTTTCCTTCGAAAATGAGATTCAAATTAATGGATCCTACTTCAAAAACCAAAACGGCATGCTAAAAAATTTACCAGGATCAGCAACGACAGCGCTCCTCAATATCACCAGTCATCGAGAGATTTTGAGTCTTCCATACCTTCACAAGATAAGTATGGAAATCCTGAGTTTTATCGGAAAAATCGAAGGGAGGACTATGATAGGACCAACGATATCAGGCCTCACTAGCATTGTCATACTAATTTCCTGTTACGGTCTAATTAAACTATACCAAGAGCGAAAAAGAAGACGCAAATCCAACGACCTTCAGAACGGCATAAACAATTTTAGGAAGCCTTCATTTAGAAGGGGAGGAGTTAACATAAGCAGCCCTTTGTCAACAATAAAGTCCGCGCGTGGCCTGAGTCAGCGAATTCACATTCTCACGCTAACAAGTAAGTCACAGCGCTAGCGTAAGACGATCCGTTCGCTATCAACAACAAACTTGCTGCTGGCCCAAGTCAGCGAATTCACATTCTCACGCTGACGGGTAAGTCGTATGCGCTGCAATAACTACATCTACTACTAACATCGAATTGCGGAACACAATAACTACAACAAGGTGCAGGAAACTATTTATAACATTTGGTTTAGAATGTAAGTTTCAGTTTGTAACAGAGAACTCATCAGACAGCATGATCTGATTAATAAAGAATTATACAGCGCTCTTGTTAATTGGCACAACAATTTGGATCGATCGTTGAGCTGCCACAGTCCCATCACACTTTCTAATTCGGTGAACCACTTAGCGACATCCTGACCATCGTCGCCATTGAATTTGTTAATCATGGTGTCAATTGCCGACATGTTGGCCGCCGCACCTTGCTGACCTGCTGTCTGCTCCCACAGTTGGCTGATTTCTCGTTGCATAAGCAAAATTTAACGCTGCTTCTGAAGATCTGCAATTTCTTCATCAAGTAAAGAAGTGTTTGCTGTTTTTGCTGGAAGCACCATGGTTGGTTCCGTTTCGCCGCCGCGGCGACCCCACTTACATCAATGGCCCAATTTCCAACTGTGTCGCTAACCGCGTTATGTGAAGCACCAGAAGTGCATACCTTTGAGGACAATTTTTCCTTGTTACCTATTACTTCCATTGATTGAAAGTGTGTTTCAAGAAAGGTCAACAAAAGTTTGACTTCATGAACTTCCTTTGGATTTGTGATCAATCGCTCATAAGGAATATGGAGCTTCGATCTAGTTTTTAATGTAATGCAACTGCTTGATTGCTACTGCAAGAAAACTTATGAGCTTTTCAGATTATCCTACAACATTGCCCTTAAGGTACCACATTTTTGGAATCGTTGCGATTTACTGATTGTCCACCAGTTCAGAAAACAGATCAAAAAAGGGTGCCCACCTTCGATAGTCTCCATTGTAGTTCGGAATTGATATTTGTGGCAGTGACAGCGCCTTGGTTTTCACGGATTCGAGATCTTGGTCTGGTACATATGAATGCAGCTTAAAGTTGTCAATAACTATCTTCTCAAGGCTTGTATCATATCATTCGCTTAGCGTTTACTGCATTCCCAGATTTACCTTGAGCTTCGTGTTTGCTGCGATTGGGTTCATAACAAGCAGCCCCTTCAAGTATGCCATCATTACGTTTTGTCTTCTAATTCCCGAAACCGTAGCAGTACGTCCTGCTGATTTATTCATATTCATTTTTTCGTTGATTCATGAGATTCATGGTTGGATCTGCTTGCGCAGTAGCCATGGTAAAATCTTTTGTTAGTATATTTCGGTATTCTCTACTCTTGAGTAGAGTTCCTTTGTGTTAAGCCAAACATCCAAGCTTCCTAGAGCTTGTATTGATTATACTCTAGTGTAGAGTTCCTGCGTGTTAAGCCAAAGATCCTAGCTTCCTAGAGCTTTTATTGGTTATACTCTAGTGGAGGGGTCCTGTGCCAAATTGAAGGTTGGTCGGAAGCGGTGATCCTGTGCCAAATTACAGGTTGCTTGGTCGTAAATGCTGATCTCTTCGGGATCACCAAAATGTTTAGACTCAACTAGTTTGGCGAACCGTGTCGTAAAGCCATCCAGGGGTCTCATAAATAAATAAAATGTGTAGCGATCTGTTGACTAACTTAAAGGCTATTTGCCAATCAACGATTCCTACTAGGTTTGTCAAGGCAGTTGCACTAAGACAATGTTATGAATAATAACACAAGTACAACTTCCAAGTGCGGTTATCTACAGAGAGCGTTAAGGGCTATACTTCACACTTGGTTAGTTTTAGAATTCCTCACAACTTTAGTAAAAATGCATTGGCATAGATCCAAAATAGGTGCTGATATAGTTTTGGCAATATTGAGTAATATTAATGCAATTCGACAATATGGCCTACAAAATAACTCATTTGTATAAAGCAAAACAAAAACTGCTGATTTGCAATTTCCGATTTGAAGTAACAAAACAGTTTAAACGTTTGCATTAAATACATATGTATGTCGGTGCGATGAACTTAGAAATTACACTACAGCAGTGTAATTCAAATGAACGCTATCTATTTTATTTTTTTTGAATTTCATGCAAATTCTTGGGGAAGTATGAACATACCTTTTGGCATAAAAGGAGCCCGTCGCCTTCTCATGGAATTCTATGTATCACATCCGATTTATCATATTTGTCAATTTTGCTCTTAGTGTTGCTGTAAGTTGTTTGAAGGCTATTGCTATATATGAATGCTAGTTAAAATTTTTCCTTGTCATATACATTGGAGTTTTTTATTCTCTCCGACTTAACAGAAAAGTCGTTTCGTTTCAGTTTTATTTGTTTTATCTGGTCAATATTTTTACTGTATAATTAAAAGATATATGAAAATTAACAATATTAATTATTTTTTTCGAGTTGAACACCTTACATCCACTAACTTCAATAAAACTGAAAGATAGCAGCTTTTATGGTTGTAGTAATCAGTTGGATCATTTTTTGGTGGATGAACTTCAATGTGACAACCATCTAAAAGTGTTCATTTTATAAGCATACTTAAGTAATAAATATTGCAATTAAAATTATATACCAAACGCTTTGAATCGGTCGGTGGGAATGAAGAAAAGTATGCGGGTTGCAAGATTTTCCAAGCATCGCTTCAGAATTCAAGAATATTGCACACTGAGGATTTGCTTATTCGGAACATGTTTCCAATCATGGGATATTTTACGAGCCCAGTGCATAAGGCAACATCTACCGTTTTTTGGCCTTTCGAAAGTGAGTATTTTTCTTCTTCAGGGACTGTACAATATTCCACGCGCATATGGGAATATAATATAAATATCTAAATTCTCTTCATTAAAAATAAAAACGATACTTATGTAATTATAAAGTAAATTATAATAAAAAAAAATTATTATGATTTCCACGTATCATGGGTGCTGCCACGCCAATTTTTGAAACTTTGTGTTAAGAAAATACTATAGCTCTAAAAGAGTAATAGGCACGGAATTGGACATACTCCCGGGATCTGTCGTTAATTCTCCAATATGGAGTGATCGTATGGTGATCTGTAGTTGGAAAAGATGGCAACCTCAAGCTACTCACCAAAGTGCAAAGATCTTGTATGTTTCTCATAAGCGGGACGCTCAGACCAAACCCAAATGATGGTTTGAACGCTATTTTATATCTCATGTCAACAGACTGCTCTGCGATTAAAAGATACATCCCAGTAGCATTCTGAAACTCAGGAGCACTCCTTTAACTTACACAAGTTTTGCTTTATTCCAAGCGGCACGGTTCGATGTGCTGACCTCGGTGCCTAAAAATGCTATTTCAAGTAGGGAGGAGTGGAAACTAGGTTTTAACACTCCACCTGATAATACGGCCATCTAATTTGAGTAATATTGTTGTCTCATTATCCCTACCTCCAACGATTTACAGTCTTATAAAAAACGACGCCCAACTGGTTTAATTCTGCAGCTCTTCCAAAATAATTTCATAGAAGCCGTAATGAGCTAGTGGTGTTGCTCAACGTCATTTAACATAGCAGTGTTAGTTTTGCAGGGATACCAATATACAGACATCGTGGCATATAGGCAATTTCTTCTCGTGCTATCGAAAGCTGATTTAAAGTCCACAAATATATGAACACATATCGATCCTCTTCTCACGGGCCTTTTCTAATATTTGGCGTATCGTAAATATCTGGTTAATGGCAGGTTTACCAGGTCTAAAGCCACTTTCATAAGGTTCAATCAGTTCGTTGATTTTTGGGTTCAGTTTTTCGCACAATATGTTCGGTACCGCAAGTGCCCACTGACTAATGAAGGCTTCAATACTGCGTGGAAAACTTGTGTGAACGCTATGAAAATAAGCGTATTTTAGTTAACACACATATAAAACTATTGTTTAACTTAAAGGCAATAGAGTTTGAGTGTGGTACCTCAATAAAAAGTTTGCAGCGGGATATAAACAATTGCTTATCAGCCCTGAAGAGTCATCAAATTGACATCTCAAACTGGGACGCAATTGTCGAATTTCTGTGCTCGACGAAGCTGCCTGACAGCACACTGGCTCTATGGGAACAAACCATAGACCATAAAAACGACATACCAAAATTCGAAGATATGGACAAGTTCCTGTCCAATCGGTTTCAGACCCTTGAGACATTGTCAGGGTTGAAGGATGGTAAAGCTGTGAAAGTGCCAAAGCCGCCACAAATCACACGTCATCCTTTCGAAAACCCGACGAAAAGAGTTGGCACCTTCAAAGTAAGCGTGACCACTTTTAATTGTAAAATGTGCCACACAAACGAGCACAAATTGCGCAGCTGTTCCCGTTTCCTATAGCTAACACCTACAAACAGATTGAAATTTTTAAAGGAAAATAATTGTTGCCTGAATTGTCTTAGTTCCGGACATACTGTGTCAAGATGCACAAGTGCTTACAATTGCAATACGTGTCACTCGCGACATCACACGCTCCTGCATCTAAATGCAATTCAGCCAAAGGCAACGACGCGTTGGTCGTCTTCGAGGCCTGCCGATGATTCTCCATCGACATCGAGGCAGGCGCAAGCACAACGTGATTCCAATAAAGCAACTGAAAATGCAAACAGAAATTTTAAGTCCTGCTTTGCGAATACAAATACAGGTGTGCTGTTGGGAACACCTCGCGTAAATATACGTCTCAATGGCACAGATTTTGCTGCACGAGCACTGATTGATCCTGGTTCTGAGTGTTCTTTTATAACCGAGAGGCTCAAACGCAGAATAAATCTATATGCAAAAAAGATGCATGCCCAAGTTTCGGGCATCACAATTTCGGTAAATGCCCTGGTTAAGGAAGCATGTGACATACAATTGCGGTCCCCCGTCGACCCGTTGTTTAGCTTGACTGCAACTGTCCTGGTTTTACCACAACTAACCGGAAATCTGCCGACAACAAATATAAGCGCGACGACGAGGCAATAATTTCCGGACCTGGTATTAGCGGATAAAAGGTTTTTCGTAAATGAACAAATAGGACTAATTCTCGGTGGAGACATTTATCCACAAATCATATTAAGTGGAAAAAAGACAAACTAGGACAGGTACAAGTACACTTATGGACAGATTCCACAATTGTGCTTGCATGGATACGCAAACCTCCATGTTCGTAGTCAACGTTCGTAGCACATCGTATAACAAAAATTGTCGACAAAGTCGGAAACACGGTCTGGCTTCATGTGGAGTCCGCATCAAATCCAGTAGATATGGCAAGCAGAGAAGTTCTCGCCTACGAATTAGTCGATAACACTTTGTGGTGGCATGGCCCTTCTTGGTTGCAAGAAGACAAGGAAAATTGGCCAAGACAAAAGACAAGCTATAACACAAACATCGAAGAAAAAAGGGCGCATTTATGTGCAACCATAACAATAATAGCTTTGAGAGTCTTATCATATATTAAGAGATTCCGATTAAATTAAGGCAACGACACAACGCTTAAAAACACAGGGCTACAAAATGAAAAAAAATTATGCAGGGGCTCAGGCATGGATTTTTAGTTTCGTCATGGCCCATAAAATACTTCCTCATTTGCGGGTTTTCTCCATCACTTCCTTTTTTAAATTTTCTGCTTAGAAATATAATACAACTCTGAAATTCTTAAAATTACAACTTCGAGATGCTATAAATTTCATGTTTCTTGATCGAATTCAATTTTCTTTTTTTTATTTGAAAGATGTTTTTTTACCCTTCAAACAAGCAAAATAGTTTTGGTCTTTTATTCCAAAAAAAAATTAAAGTTTTTCTAAAAATTTTCCTTTCCTGCACGTTTTTACTGGATATTGAAGTTACAAACAATGGCTTTTAAACCTTTATAACAAAACACATAAAATCAGCTTTCCAAAAAGCAATAGTAAATGAAAATTGATTCAAGATTAGCGTAGTAACGCTTTATAAAATGAGCGTGTCTTTTTTTTTTTTTTTTAAATGTTTTCGTTTGGTTTGTTTTTTATGTTCGGCGCTGCTTGAATCTCTTAAAAGAGACCAACAGTAATCAGATAGCATATTTATTGTATTTTTGCCAACATAACGCCGTTCAATCTTTAGTATTTCCTGGTAGAATCGTTCTCCTTGCTCATTGCTCATCTGGCCCAAATTTGATGGAAACATGTCCAAATGAGCGTGCAGATGGTGTAGCTTAAGGATAAGGATCTGCCAGCTAAATGTTGCAATTGTTTTGGAAATCATGCTGCTAGCTACAAGGGCTGCAAAGTTTATCAAGAAATAGTTGTAAAGAAATTACCCCATTCGTCAACGCCTCAACAGATTAATGAAAATTATACCCTGAGAAACTTTGCACCGCCAAATAGATCCGGACCTGCAATATATGCTGAAAGGCAGCCAACATATGCTCAAGTTCTTGAAGGTAGCTCGGAATCCAGAGACAATAGCGCGCTGGAAAGGATTGAAAAGCTCCTAGCAAAGCAATATGAACTTACGAATAATCTTCTAACCATGATAATGTCTCTTGTAAACAAGTTATGCAAGTAAATCTTCGTATAGCGGTATGGAATGCCAATGGGCTTTCCAATCATATTAGTGAAATAGAATTGTTTATTAAATCTAACGAGATCGATATAATACTGATATCGGAGACTCACTTCACCAGCCGCTCATATGTGAATATTCGTGGATTTGAGGTCATACATGCAAAACATCCGGACGGCAAAGCACATGGAGGCGCTGCAATAATAGTTAAAAACGGGCTAAAATTCAAAATTTTGGACAGCGTTACCAACAACTCTATCCAGGCTGCCAGTATAGAAGTACAATGTTTGCGCAAAAGCTTAACAGTGACAGCAGTTTACTTCCCACCGAGATATACACCGAATGCGATGGAATATGAAAGATTTTTCCAAAGTCTTGGCCCAATATTTATTGCTGGTGGAGATTACAATGCCAAACACCCTTGGTGGGGCTCAAGGTTAACAAACCCGAAAGGTAGACAGCTGTATAGGTGCTTAGTCGATAATAGTTTTAAAACTTTATCCACAGGAAAGCCTACATATTGGCCAACAGATATCAGAAAAGCTCCTGACTTACTAGACTTTGTTGCCTTTTCAGGGCTCAATCAACAACATTTACAAATATCGGAAAGCTTTGATCTAAGCTCCGACCACTCTCCTTTTATTGTAACGTATGCTACTTCTTTTTATCCCAAAGAAAAAACTTATAAAGTTGTTTCAAAATCAACAAATCTGTCTGCGTTTAAAGACTGGCTGGAAAATTCCCTTAGTCTAGACATTTCAGTTAAAAGTGAAAAAGAAATTGATGCAGCGGTAGAAAATTTTACAATGGCAATCCATGAGGCAGGAAATCTCTTCACAAGGGAAGAAAGAAACGACTTAGCGACTAAGCCTCAACCTTATCTACCGATTCAGTTAAGACATCTAATGAAAACAAAAAGAAGGCTGCGAAAAATCTGGCAAATTACACGTAGTCCATCTGATAAGAGGTTGTTAAACAAGGCAAGCAGCGACTTGAAGCAGCAGCTCCTTGAAATTAAAAGTGAAACAACTGCAAACTACCTGAGGAGACCCTTTTTCCCCAGATGACCAATACAGTCTTTGGAGAGCTACAAAGTATCTCAATCGTCCTAAAAGAAGATAGGCTGTAATTATTAACAGCAATGGCGAGAGATGCCGATCTGATAAAGAAAAAGCCTGTGCTGTTGCTAGCCATCTGCACTCAGCTTTCCAGCCTAATGAAATTGCCAACGCTACTGCTGACGACGACATTTTAAACTTTCTTGAGTCACCCTGCCAATTGAGTCTACCTATTCCTCAAACAACGCTTGTAGAAGTAGAAGCGGAGATCAAATCTTTGAAAAATAAAAAATCCCCTGGATATGACAAAATCGACGGATGCACATTGAAGAACCTTCCACCTAAATGTGTACGTATTTTAACTTATATCTTCAACGCAATGCTAAGATTAGAATACTTCCCTAGTCAATGGAAATGCGCAGAGGTTATAATGATACCTAAGCCAAATAAACCTGAAAGTAATACGTCGTCATACCGTCCGAACAGCTTGCTGGTAAGTTTTTCTAAAGTATTTGAAAAGATACTTCTAAGAAGAATATTACCAATACTGGACGATCTAGCCATCATACCAAAACATCAGTTTGGGTTTAGAAGAAACCATGGGACGCCAGAGCAATGCCACCGCATTTTTAATATCATAACTGATGCGTTTGAGAAAAAACTCTATTGCTCAGCCGTTTTCCTGGACATCCAGCAAGCGTTCGAAAAAGTATGGCATGCAGGGCTTCTGTATAAAATTAAAAAACTACTCCCGGCGCCGTACTTTTTGATTATAAAATCGTATCTCAGCAATCGATACTTTTACGTGCAGCAACAAAGTTCATCGTCTGCCCTACGTGATATAAATGCTGGTGTTCCGCAGGGCAGTGTGCTAGGCCCAGTTCTATACACTATATACACAGCTGATATACCATTCTCGGAAGACATAAAAGTAGCGACATATGCTGATGATACTGCGTTTATAGCAACAAGCCCAAAAATCTACTCATATCACATTTGCACTTAGAAGAGAGACATGTCCAAAAGTTGCCCTTAATGGAATCGACATACCACAAAGAGATTCTGTCAAATACTTGGGGATCCATCTGGATCGCAGGCTATCGTGGAAGTTTCACATTAAAGCGAAAAAAGCTCAGCTTACAATGAAAACACAAAGGATGTACTGGCTGCTTGGTAGAAAATCCTAACTTAGTTTAGAAAACAAGATTCTTCTGTACAAAGCTGTACTGAAGCCGGTTTGGACATAAGCAATGCAACTTTGGGGCGCTGCGAGTAATTCAAACATAGAAATTCTACAACGGTATCAAAATAAGGTCTTAAGAAGTATTGCTAATGCTCCTTGGTATGCCACCAATTACTCCATTCACCAAGACATCAAAATTCCATTTGTCAAAGAAGAAATCGGTAGATTAACTCAGAGCTATCTCCAAAGATTAAGATATCACGATAATGAATTAGCTTCGAATCTACTCAATGATAGCGAAACAGTCAGAAGACTAAAAAGATGTCACGTCTTAGATATACCGACTAGATTTAACACACGGTAACAATGAAATATTGTATTAAGAAATAATTTTAATTATGCTTGTATAATAGATAGTCTCACTGGAGATTACCTATTCCCGCTATTTTACTTTTAAGTGTTCGAAAATTCGCTTATTGTCCAATAGACAGATTGCAAATAAAAATATTATTAAAAAAAAAAAAAAAAAAAATGCTTCCATTCATGAACTGTTGGTAATTTGGTTTATGTATGCCAGGTAAACAAAAGCTGAAATTATCTTTTTCAATCGCTTATATTAGGCGAACTATTTTACAAAAACGTATGAAGAAAGAGGGAGCAGTATTTAATTACAGAAAGCTAAATTAAAAGTGAATTTTTACCTTTGTAGAATAAATAAAAAAGCATGCTACTTACAATATTCCAAGCCAAGAATGGTTTCTCGAAAAATGCCCCAAGCCTTGTCCTCAGGTAGTGGTGAATCAGTCGGAATGGTAAGCACACATCCTTGCTTTACTAGTTCGAAAACCATATACAGCGAGTCCTCCATTGGATCGTCTAACACTTCGACTAATTTCACAATATTAGGATGATCAATTTTTTTTAGCACTGCGATTTCCCGATATACTCTTTCTAATGGAGATATAGTTTTATTTTTACCACGTTTTATTAATCCAGCTTGTCGTATCAATCGACGCTTCGAGAGAATTTTCATTGCATAATGAGTATAGTCTTCTTCAGAGTATGCTAGTTTAACTAAGCCGTACGAGCCCTAAACAAATTTGATAAAAATATAATAACATCAATAGTTTTTAAGTTAAAGATATAGACTATATAGTTTAAAAAAAAAAAATAAGAAAATATCCAAAAGTTATATTTCGAAGTACTATGTGCATGTGTATATGTATACCTACTTATATTATTCGTGTCAAATTTCATTACCCATTTATTGTTTTAGAGATACTGACTACAAAGCTTTAAATTTTCCACAATGCATACCTTTTGATAGGCGGATAAAAGAACATTTGAAAAATATAGGTTAATTGGCAGAGAAAGGTGATTTGAGCTGTGTAATAAACAAATAAACAAATTTCTGTTTCGCTAGGTTGGTGGTAATAAACACTCTTTTGTTATGTTATATGTCATGTTCCCGCTTTGGGTTCGAATGTCTCCTACGCGAACATTTTGACTCGCAACGGGGCTGAGGTTTGTGATTCGGCCAAGTCGCCAATCGCTGGGGGATAGGAAATCATCTTTGATGTTGACTAGGTATCTTTTCTTTAAGTTGAGTTGCTGTTATTTCCATATGTGCCATTTGTGAAGCTCTTGCAGGTACTTATTTTTCCAGCGTCTACTGAATTGGTGGTGAAGTATCCTTAGTTTCTGTTATCTGTTAATTAGAGAGAGAGTCTCGGAGTTCGGTTCAGATATGAACCGCGTAGGAAATGGCCTGGCGTAAGATCTTGCAGGTCTTCTGAACCTTGTGACATAGGAGAGAGTGGTATAGAGTTTAAAACTGACTCAATGATAATAAAGAGATTCTTGAACCCCTCATATGTAATTTGTGATTCCCGACAACTTTGGTGAAGTGAATTTTGAAGCTTTCCACAGCTGCTTCCTAGAGTCCTCCTTGTGAGGGACGTGCATGAGAGCAGGTATTTCTGATTTTCAGTGATTTAGAGGCAGGAAGCGTGTACGTGGAGATCTACGTATGTCACCTTGAACGATGGCAAACCTGCGTCAATTGAGAGAGAGTTATTGCGTGAGGTGCAATTTTTATCCGGAGATCTGGAGAACACAAAGTGAATGAGCGAACCCTTTTCAAGTTTTGACTGTTTGTCCACCTATTCCAAGTATTTTATAATTCGTTTTGTAGTAGACCAACTAACTTTTTACAATAAAGGTTACAACACTTTTTGGGATCCTAGGTCTATCCTAGGTGCTCCAATTTGAGTTGTTTTTGCTTTGCTAAGAATGGGTATATTTTCGTTGGGGTATAAAGTCTTTTTCTACTACTGAAGGAGTGTGAGCGAGTAATTAAGGAATATTAAGGCACTCTGCCACTATGTAACGGGTTGTGAGAAATGGGTTTCTTTCAGACCAAAGAGATAACTCCTTTCTTGACTGTAGAGATTGCTCCCGCAACGAAAATGTTTCGTAAGAGAGCTCTGAGGAACACAAATGTATAAACACTGGGTTACAACTTTCAGTGAACACTCTATTTGCCTTTAGTGTAGAGAGACAATTATCTATGGTCGTTTGAATTTTTTGGAGATCTTTCCCATTTTCTGTGTGTGTGGGCTGTATGTTGAAACGCGTTTTTAATTGGTTATCAACGACAATTCTAGGAATTTAGTAGAGGGAGTGCGTTCCAGGCTAGTTGAAAATTAAGAGCATTTAAAGCATAATTTTTTAATGAGGAGGACAGCTTTTTCAGGAACATCTCTTTGAACGATGGCCAGTCTTCATATCCGCCATAGGACACTTCCGTTTCACAACCAGGAACTTTGAGGTAGTTATGTGGGAGAGACATGTCGATTCTGGTGAGTTCCGCATCTGGCTGGAAATGGGTGAGTAACTAGTTAATCCTTAACCTTGTGTTCAACCCGATGTCGCTTGAGTTATCGTACATGAGATCTTCACTATTGCGTAAAATCTCATTGTTTTTGGGATGAGTTTATTTTAATTTAACTTGACTTGAATTTTTTATTATTGTATTAAAATATTTATTATTTGATTTAAAACTGTTTATCCGATAATTATTGCTAGAATAAAAGATTGCGCTAATTGATCTGAAATTCAGGGAGTAGCTTCGTTGTGACGTCACACCAGATTTACCGGTGGCGAAGACTGAGAGGAAACACTTTGGCATATATGTTAGAAGGAGTACACACAATATTGTTAAACACGTTGGAAAGAATACACACGATTGCAAATGCAGCACAATCAGCACCTCCTTCTGTATTCATTTTGAAACGGTGCTATATTTTAGAACCCCACCGTACTGCTTTAAAGCGATGCCGCATAACAAGCTTCGGCTTTGCGTGACATTTGTAACTTTGTCCAAAAAGCGAAAAGGGATGCCCCAATAAACGCTTTGATACCACTAATTTATTTATTATTAAATGTTAAAGGACTATAATGCTGATCACTAATTTTACTTAATCTTCAAATTTACATGGTTTTTTCGTAGAAAGTTGCGCCTGTTTCTAAGCGAATGTGAGTAAAAACGAGATATAAAAATCAGTTGACTGTCAAATCGCGCGAAAAGATGGCGAACTTTCAGCGTCGGCGTTAGTTATGTTAGAAACTTCAAATAATTGTATGTATTCATCTTAGGCCTCGTTTCATTGTACCCGAGTTGCAAAAGAACGCTCCAGGCTCGGATGCAAAAGCAACCCTGTTAGTCTCTTTCATGAATGTTGCGATTTGTTTAGTGCTATTTAAGAACGGATAATAGCTGTACCGGCAATTTTTATATATATATATAGTTATATATTTACATATTATATTTAAATAAAAACGAGCTATTTCATAAATCTAAATATCCCATATATTTTCTTAGGACTAATTTACAACAGCGCAGTTTTTTCACTTCTCAACACTACATCTCAGGTCGGATATCATTTAACCGAGTTGGCTCAACTCACATATTTTTTCGAGTTTCTTGTTGTTGCTTTACATGCATTTTTTTATCCCACATAGTGTTCTTTTGCAACTAGGCTACAAATAAACGGGCCTTGAGTTGTCAAAGCGAAACTGTCACGTAGAGCGAAGCAAACATTCTATCTAGGATAGCTTTTAGTGCGTCTAAGTCGAGTAAGAGTTTCTATTTGAGGAAAGTTTCTGTATATCATGTATTTGTCAGGCAAATTGTATTTGCAACTGCAGCCAGCTTGTATGCGTACATATGTACTTACATATATGTCGCGCAGGCAAAATGTGTTTGGTGGTCCAGTTTGCTATGCTTTTACATATATACAGGTATGGAGCTGGAGCACGTAGCTTAGCCACTTGATTTTATTTATTATTTTTTTACATTTCAACATTTTGTGTTAAGAATGGTTATCTGCTAATGGGACTAAAGTCTTGGATTGGTCACCTCAATCACTAGAATGAAGCGGAGGGTTGGGTCACGACGTTTTAAAAATAAATAGGTGTTGATGACTGGTCTGAATTCAGAGTGGTGATAAATATCAAAAACAATGCTTAAATACTAACCTAATAGAATCTATGCTTTAACGATGTGCAGAAGAAATAAAAGACAATAGGGTTCATACAAAATGCAAGTTGCCTAAGTTTCGAATAGGCACGTAAGGAGTTGATTTATAACTTTTTTTGATGAACTGAAAATGCGGATATGGGATTTGAGGACAAAAAAACTGCGCTAGTGTTCGCCACATATATGTAATTATATGTATAAGGAGCGCTATTTGCTTATCGTTTGGGAAATCTGCCGAGCTATTTTTAGTACGGTAAGTAGGACAGTATCTGGTTGTGTGGGTGTACACAAAAAGCCTCGGATGAGATCCCCCGAGGCGTCTGCTTCTGATGACGACCACGGCAAACGTTTAAATGACTAAGATTTAAGGGCATACTCATGTAATGTCCGGGCCCTTAATTGGGAAGGTGCCTCTGCCCGGTTGGTGGATATCCTCGCAAATGCAATGACTGGCATCACCGCCATCTTAGAGATGCGACGGACGGGGCAAGGAATGAAGAGGATCCGACCTTGCGACGTCTAATACAGCTGCCATGTAAAAGAGGGCAAGTTCGGTGTTGGATTTATGGTGGGAGAGAAGCTTCGTCGCCAAGTACTGTCGTTCACTCCGGTGGATGAACGTATCGCCACGATTCGCATTAAAGCTAGGTTCTTGCGCCCACGCCCCTACGGAATAGAAGCACTTTGTGACCAAAGATCACTTCTATCACGTCACGATATAAAACTTGTTCTAGGCGATTTTAATGCCAAGGTGGGAAGGGAAGCAATTTTTGGTCCCACAGTCGGTAAATTCAGAAGAAGAGGTGATTAGTTTTCAGCGAGCCCGAAAAAACGACTGGTACGATGGTACGCCTTCATGGAAAAGAAAGATGCGACCTACAGCGTTACGCTGAGATCGGGCGCAACGTGGACCATGCGGGAGAGATATCGGGAGTTGAAGAAGGAAGCAAGGCGCATTTTCCGAAAAAGAAACGAGAGGCCGTGATGCGCGAGTGTGAAAAGTTTATAAGAAGGTACGGCGGCTTACAGAAGGTTTCAAGACCGCGGTAATTTCCTGTAAGAATGAAAACGGCGACCTGTTGACCGATATCCAGAGTACACTCAAACTGTGGAGGGAGCACTTATTCACGCTACTTAATGGTAGTGGCGCGAAACACAATGAAGATGAATCGTTACTCGAAATGGACGAAACTCTTGCGGCAATAGCGCACCTAAAAAACAATAAGACCGCTGGTGATGATGGACTGCCAGCAGAGCAATTCAAGTGCGGCGGCGAGGGGCTGGTAAAATGCATGCACCAGCTCATTTTCAAAATATGGTCAGACGAACGCTTGCCTGCTGACTGGAATTTAAGTGTACTCTGCCCAATCTACAAATAGGCGATCGTGCAATATGCACCAACTACCGCGGGATCAGTCTTCTAAGCATAGCATATAAGGTTCTGCCGAGCATATTGTGTAAACGACGAAAGTCTACCGAAAACGAACTTTAGATCTGACAAATCTACCATCGGCCAAATATTCACGATACGCCATATACTAATACGGCTATGTAAAGTGACGTTGAGCAATATTAATTCACCATATTTTATAAGAACGTGCAACTTCTGACGTATGCTGATGATATCGATATCAGCGCCAGTACTTCTGCCTTTTCCAAACTGGATGCAGAAGCGACAAGTATTGGTCTGGAGGTGAACAAGGGCAAAACTAAGAATCTCTCTTGCCAACAAGTGCTACTTTGGGCTGAGTAGGCAATTGCGCAACAACATGCCCGTGCTATTGTATGGCGCTGAAGCATGGGCACTGTCAACATCGAATGAAGTGGCCCTTGGAGTATTGGAGAGAAAGATTCTCCGAAAGATTTAAGGACCTCTACGGCTGTGCGACTGCGAATACCGCAGACGAGGAAACGATGAGTTGTATGAGCTTTACCGCAACATAGACTTAGTCCAGCGAACTAAAATACAGCGGCTACGTTAACTGGGGCATGTCGTGCTAATGGACGACAATGTTCCAGCCCTGAAAGTATTCAACACGGTACCAGCTGGTGGTGGAAAAGGGAGAGGAGTAAGTAAGTAGGACTTACTTTGGCATTCCGTTTCTTTATTACAAACCAATGTGATTTCGATGTATATTGGAACGATTTTCCGTTATCCCTTCTCAACTTTGGTTTGCAACAGAACGAAAAACGATACTGAAGATGGCACAATGCCGAAACTGGTTTATATCCTAACCAATCTTATCAAGGGATGACGGAAAATCGTTCTAATATACATCAACTTGTCACCCTGTCGGAAAAACAGAAGATAAAAGATTTAGATTTGCTGGCCCTGTATGTGGGTGGGTGCGTTTGCATGTTAGGTATACATTTATAAGAAATATTGCTTTTACTGTGCATTACCTCCAGACTACCATTTAGAACGAATCATTCATTTATTGCTAAGGACTTTTGCAGCTTTTGTTTTACCAATATTGAACCTTTAAAAACAAAAATGTGCTTTATGTTGCTATGTCTAACTGCTTTGCAAGCGCATTGCTTATATCCCGATTTCAAAAACTCTTGTAATTGGAAATCAGGAGTATAAAATCGAGCACGCGGTTACAAACGGTATTTTCTGCTGTTCTGACTACGCCTCTATCCACAACCTCCACGTATTAATTTCTTAGAGACGTGGAAAGTTAGTTTTAAAATAAAACTAAATTAAGGCGTGTACCTACAAGGATATAACGAGCTTCACCCCGGAAATAAGGTAGGTTTCGAACCGAATCGCTTTTACTAGTTGCTAAATCCCTAACAGAAATCCCTAACAAAAACCAAAAACGTCTTTTGCGTGTGTAGCCAACTCAGGCCAATCCCACACCGGCGCATCTTTGAAAAGCATTCAGTGGCCCATCCATTGCGTCTGGTGTGGATGATAAAAATTTCGCATTTCATTAGTTTTGGAGTATAATTTTCACCATGCTGTAGCTTTTGCAAGTACCAGCCGGAGCGCCGGAAAAGCACAAAAGGCTTGACAGCATTCAACAGTCCCGCTTGACCCCGATAACCTCTCCCCCGCTTAGTGTGAGTGATCAGCATTTAGGAAAAGCCAGCGATTTCAGCAAAGAAAAAATCATAGCTGCGTTGAAGCCAGAACATAACCTGGCCAAGCCGCTTCCACTTGCATGCATATATTGCATCCCAGTGGTGATAGTGAATTAGTGGTGTTGTTGTGTAATATTTAAAATTTGTCATTAGTAATTAAATTAAAAAAAAACAGACGTCACTAAAGAAAAAGAATAGAAATAATTAGTTTATTATCTTGTATAAAGTGAAAAAATTGTAACTTGAGATTATCGTTCCTGACTAAATTTTACTTTAATTAAAGCTCCGATTGGTACACCCTTTACATTTGCAAAGCAGCTACAACGCGAGAAGACCTTCAACGCTGGAGCTGGGAGAATTCATGTAAATATGTAAGTAATATTACTCTATTTAAATTTCCTTTTATCTGTTTCGCTAAACAGAAAACTCATGTATATACATACATATATGTATATGTATGTTAACAAAACGCACGTAAATATATATGTATGTAAGTAAGTATTCTTATGCTCAGCAGTACCTATATATGTACATATATCTGCATTGAAAGCTATGCTTTTTGTCAACGGTTTCTTTTCGCTATTTGAAGATGTACATTGGAACGATATATGCATATATCGGCAGGTGCATAAATGAAAGAGATCATAAGAATTCTCTACATAATTAGTTTAACGTAACGTAAAGAAATACAAAAAAGAAAACTAAAAAACAACAACTCCATTCATTTGCTAAACTATTTCCATCAGCGAAAAGCTCAAGCGCTAGTACCAGAGATCAGCACAGTGGCCGGCATAAATTTTCGTACCACTTATTTACTATTTATTTGACCCTTATTTCTTTATGGAAATTAGCCCACACCACGTAGATAAAATAATTGTTATTATAAAGTTTAGTGCATTGAAATAATCATGAGTATATTAGTTATAGGTGATTTGAATTATGTTAAAAAATAGTGAATTTATAAGTTAATAATGAATTTATAAAGTGTTTGGTATTCCTGGACAATGGGCTGACTTAGAAAGGTACTCGTAGGAGGAAATTTGTACAAGGGATCTTTGCATCAATTTAAGGCATAAGCATAAGGGTTGGGTAAAGACTGGGCATGTCGACTGCCAACTTAGGCATCGCCACCACGGAGTCTTTGACGGCATGAGAGTTTCTAATATTGTTTTCGCTGAATAGTATAACCCTCAACTCCCCGCTGCCACGTCCAACTCTTGCGGTTCCATATTGCTGCACACTTTCGTTTTCAACAAATACCATCAAAAAGTCCGTTTGTCCGTTTATGAGAAATTTGGTTAAATTGGTTTGAAATATCGTGTCTTGCAACCGGTATTGCAGCCTCCGGTTATTAGCATGATATTTGTATGGAAAAATTAATGAAGTCTGCGCGCACGAAATGTGTCCGCAATGATGAATTTCACATATTGCACCGATCTTAGTGGTTTTTTCACACATTCACAAATTCATGCCCTATTTTTTTGTGTTTATGGGTTTACCTTTGTATACCACAAAAGCATGAGCGCTATCAATATCAGATGAGATGGCCTTTGGAAAGAAAGATTTTTAGACGTTTACGTCTTTTCGACGGTGCATACCGCAGACGATGGAACGATGAGTTGTAAGAGCTTTACAATTACAGTGACATGCTTAGCACAGCGAATTAATATTAAACTTTTACGTTGGCGAGGTCATGTTGTACGTGATAACAAAGTGATATTTTTGCCTGCGAAATTAAGTGACAACAAAGTGATATTTTATTTTTTGCCTTATATTTATGAATCGTCTGCATAATTTACAGAGCTTGAGATTCATAAATATAAGGGCAAAAATAATACTAATTATAATAAGGACGAGCAAGCCTAAAAGCAAACTATAAGCAGAACAAAAAGCTTATGGATTTGTAAAAACAAACAATACCGGCACATGGTGGCGAACGTTACACTTAATAGCGGTATGGTTGGAGATAGGGATAGTGAGAAAACAAACAATTTTCACACGGTTAGCGTGGCTGAGTGGATCCGTGCTCGCCTAGCAACTCCGTGTACCATGGTTCAAAGCCAGGTAAAGTCTAGAAAGAAAAAAGTCTGATGAGGAGATGTGGTGATCTCCGAAATAGCAGCTATCACTTCTACCACTTTGAAAAATTGTTGTTTTCTCATATTATTCCTAATACAAACCTGGCCTCAAGCTTTATAAATTATACAAAGTGATGTTTTGCCTGAGATGCAAACGTGGAAGATTTACCGATGTAAAAGGCAAGGCATTGCCAAGTCGCAGTCGCGTCTTTTAATCAATGAAGAGCTATTTTTGCCTGAGATGCAAAGGGAAAAACGGCAAAAGCCAAGAAATTGCCAAAACGACGAGCAGATGTTGCAACTTCCTAGGGACTGTATCAGGACTGCAAAGAACGTAAAGCCTAGTGCGCAAACCACCTCCCGAGGAAATACTTGCCGGTGGTACCAGGGGGATTGGTACTTTAGAACGATAGAATATTTAGTTCGGTTTCAAGTCCCACACTGCCGACTTTCATGGTTTGGATTTGGATGTTTCCAAATAGTTAAAAGCAAAAAACAACTCTAAGCCTTGTAATGAAGCTACCTTTATTGTGGTAGCTTTTACTTTTAACAATTTTCATTCGACGTCGTAAAACTACAACCACGAAACAGCTACTAACTTCACTGCTCGACTCTTACACCTGCTCACTAACAGCACTTTGCAGCAAGCCGGAACTCGCGACCAATGGGTTCACATTTCTCTATCACTACGTAACGCCACTGAGGAAGTCAGTGGCTTTCAGCGACCACGCAAAAACAACTAGTATGTTGAGGAACACCGCGCCGCGAGGGAAAGTCAAAATGCTGCCTACAGGGCTACGCTGCGTTCGGGTGCAACGCGAGCTGTATGGGAACGCTAGCAGCACTTGAGAAAGGAAGAAAGACGTTTTATTTGCAGAATGAAGAAAAAGGCGAAATATATACAATGAGCCTGAGATTCTAGCCGACAGGAAAACTGGCCAAAAATGTATCCAAAACGTGCGGCGACTGTCGGAATGTTTTAAGACCGGGGCAAATTTCCTTAAGAACAAAAACGGCAACCTGGTGACTGATGTCCAAAGCACGCCCAAAATTGTGGATGGAACATATCTTCACTTCTCTAAATAATGACAGCGAAAGCGTCGTCGGAGAAGATGAAGATCCCGAACCCCAAATCACTGATGACGGCATTAACATTCCTGCGCCCGACTAAGATGAAGTTCAACTATCAACCATCGAGCAGATACTCAGAATTGGATCGACACACAATATATATTTGTCGACTTTAAGCCAGCTTTCGACAGCACGAAGAAGAAGATGCCTATATGCCGCGATGTCTGAATTTGGTGTCCCTGCAAAACCAATACGGCTATGTAAACTGACGTTGGAGCAACACCACCAGCTCAGCCAGAATGGGTAAGGACCTCTACGAGTCGTTTGACACCAAATGAGGTTTCAGACAGGGTGACTCCTTGTCGTGTTGTTTCTTCAAAATTATGTTTGGAGAGATAATTCAAGCTGCAGAATTAAATATGTCAAGCACCATCTTTTATAGGAGTGTGCAACTGCTGGCGTATGCTGATGACATCGACATCATTGCCTCAACAACCGGCCATTAGTTCTGCGTTTTCAAATCTGGGTGAAGAAGCGAAGTGAATGGGTCTGGGGGTGAACAAATGGCAAAAGAATTATCTCCTGTCATCAAATAAACAGTCAGCGCATTCGCGTCTTAGCTCCAGAGTACTGTTCCAGTTAGAGTTTTGAGGAAGTAGAAGACTTTGTTTACTTTGGAACCGGTACTACAGCAGCAACAATGTTAGTCTTGAAATCCAACGCAGAATCTCCCTTGCCAACAAGTGCTACCTAGATCAAAATAGGCAAATGATCAGTATAGCCCGTTGGTTATTTCATGTTCTACATATAGAAAAAAATGATCAAGCCTTGAAATTATTTAAAGCGGTACGCGCTGGTGGGGGCAGCGGAAGGGGAATGGGAAGACCTGTTCTACGTTGGAAATACCAGATGGAGAAGGAATTGGGTTCACTTGGTGTCTCTCGTTGGCGCCAGTTACCAAAGCAGACGAGTAACTGGGGCGCTATTTTGAAATCGACCAAAATTGCCTAGGCAGTTATAGAACCACTTAGGAATAAGTTACGATCTATGTCACAAACGTTTACAAATGCCTGCGATAAGTCCGTAACGATGCAATAGCTATGTTAGCAATGTTAAGAAAAGATTTTACTGAATTATGGGTCTAACTATCACTATGTCATTGAGTGGACAATCGCATTTTTAACCAACAACCCAGCTCAATGTCGTACATATTAAACGCAGTGAGTCTTCACTAAGTGTTAGATTGTTAACGACGAATATCTCGAAGAAGATTTGCGAGCCCAGCAATAAATCGATTTTTTGTGGTCAGCCCAATGCTTCGGGCACATTCCAGTTTATAGTGTCCAAACAATGTTCTGGTAATAGTAATAACCCTCTGGACTGAAAACCAAAAGTTGGTACGACTATTAGGTAGCTTTCGAGTAAAGAGCGATTTTTCTATTTGAGGAGTGAAGCAGGCTTAACAGTTTCGCCCCTGTCTCCTTCTATCCACAGCTGTTGGCTGAGGGTTTTCGCTGCCGCGTCGAAAAGTTTCGTGACAGATGACAAGATCTTTCGCTTTGTGGAAATGCTTGTGTCAGGGTGTGGGTCTATTGGGTACGAAACTCGTATGTGAGGGTATTCTAATTTTTTCAAGGGGTTTGGAGAAATTCATAGTCTAGGATATCATATTGAGGTATATAATTCAGCAATGATTTGTGATTGGCAGTGATCTGTTTCAATGAGAATCCTGCTGATTTTAGGGCATCGATAGCATAAGATATCGATTTACTGGCAAAGTCCAGGTCATGCCCACCTGAGGGAATGTCGTCAACATAAGTTCCGTGGACTAAAATTTCTGAGCTCGTCGAAAATTTTAAAACATATTGGTATGAATGCCATTTGAGAATGACTAACATTATTTCGTTTTCGAGAACGTGATCTGTGGGAAGTAGTCACATCACATAGTCATTGAGTTAAAGGACAGAGAGAGAGACATTTGACGCATTGGAAATCATTTGGACTATTAGTTGTACTTATTAGGTTTCACCTCCGCATGATGTAGCAAGTAATATAAAAAATACTTTCCACCGCATACAACTTCGCGGTACTTTGCGGACGCCATGTGGTCTAGAGGTTACTATTTTTTCAGGACTCTCGAGTATGTGTTTTCCGTTCCGCCTTTTCCTGAGTGCTCCGTTCGATGCTGATGTATTGTTGTTGAGCTGTGAGTACGGGTGTTCTAGTGCAATTGAGTTGAGAAAATGCAGACTTGAATGGGAGTTTCACTACGTAGTGACTGTTTTCTCTCGGATAGGTAGTAGTTTTAAAAAGCTCTTCGCAAAATGCATCGGCGTGCGTCAGAGTGGTAGCCCGTCGAACCTCTTCTAATTCCCCAAACTTTCAACCACCTGAGTGGAAAATAAAGAGCCTTGCTCAGATAATAGGTCATTTATGGAATGAGCTACCAATCATCATGTCTATTCAGGTCAGGTGGGGTCGAAGCAATTGGGAGCTGCTAGACGTATATCACTTTGAGTGATGGCAAAAACTGCTTCAATTGAAGGAAAATTTTGCAAGAGTTGCAATTTTTATCGTCAGATCTGGGGAACATACTCAGCCTTATTCTGAATGAATTATTCACAATTGACTACTTGCAGGTTTAAACGATATTATAGACTAAACAAAGAAGCGTTTATATATATTGGACATGCTAACCAATGCGCTTCCAAACTTAAGACAGAAATTTGATATTTCGCCAATAGTTAAGCTTAGCGCTTCTTTGCGTTTGTTTGCGAAGGGCGGCTATCAAAATGTTGTTGGTAAAGAAGTTGGCCTCGCGCAATCATTAAATAGGATACCAGGCGTCGTAGGGTATATAAATGGGACTCATATCAATATTATTTCTCCATCGCCAAACAAGCATTTATATTAGAATAGAAAGAGCATGCAGCATCAATGTTTTACTAGTAGGTTTTTTTTCAATTACATGTTATATTCGTACACCTAACCTTATTCTAGGTGTGTGATAGCAAAATGAAGATATGTTTCATAGGTGCTACACACCCCGGAGCATGTCATGACTCTGTTATATGGAACGTGAGTTTCTTACCATCGAAAATGAAGCAAGATTGCATATGCCCAACGACATTGGGTTGCTAGGTAAATACATGTTCATATATACAAAAATAATTAAAAGTATATTTTTTCTGACATAACACCAAAGATAGGGTCGAAAAGGAGCACATTTAATGAAGTCCATCCCTAATACCGTAATATTATTGAAAGCACAAACGGCGTTCTTAAGAAGATGTTTGCTTTCGGCCAAAGAATTGGACTGGGCTCCTGAAAAGTGATAAAAATTATCAATGTGTGCGTTGCATAATATGAACATGAGAGCAATGCAATTGATGAAACGCAAGTCACAGGAAACTATAACTACTTGGCAGCAGGTCAGCGCATTCGCACAGATATCTGTGGCTCTCTTTAAACGTTTTTATGATCTCTATAAAAATATATAACATACAAGTTTTCTTTCATTAAATATTCACTTATAATTAGCAAATTAAATGTAGTTCATAATAAATCACATACTTCAGATTCTTAAATCCATTTAACATTTTCAAATTCACAGCTTGAAGGTTCTAAGTTATACAAATATTTACATTCCTAAAATTAATAAACTAAAAATAATTGATACAACAATTTAAAAAAAAGTATTCATATAAGCAATCACATTTTAAATATTCTTAAATTCATTTAAAATCCTTTAATTCAAAGTTTCGTGAATATTCACATACCTAAAGTTAATAAACTAAGAGTAATTGGTACAAAAATTAAAAAAGCAGTCTGCATATATAAAATCACATTCTCCATATTTTTAAATGCATTTGGCATTTTGAAATTCGAAGTTTCGTGAATATTTACATACGTAAAATTAATAAACTGAGAATAATTGATATAAAAATTAAAATACAGTATTTATATGAAAGATCACATACTTCATTATCTTAAATTCATTTAAAAGCTTGAAGTTAACAGCTTCTATGGCATACAAATATTTACATACAAAAAATATGTAATTAAAAAACTCATAACAAAAATTAAAATTTTGAGTTCTTCCGACGCAAAAATCTTCTTTTTTGCTCCTTGAGTGCAATAATCAGCGCTTTTCTCAAAGTGTATTTGGTTTGTTCCGCATATTGCCCCATCATAGAAACGGCTTCCGAGACTTTAGAGCAAATAGCATCTTTTGCTATTTGTTGCAGCTCTTATATGAGGTGCGTTTTGTGGTCGGGTGCCACTATCTTCCACTCATATGCGTCATATGCAACGGCGTTACTGCATCTAGCGATCTCCTCAAATTGAGTCTCGACTGGTGTTCTTTGGCAATTTTCTGAGGTAGGCAATCCGTCAGTTGCTTCCAAAACTCTCCCACATTGTCTTTATTCTCCCTCACAAAACCCCAGGCAATGTCCGATTTTTCCTACGTTGTACTTAAAAGAATACCACTCTGGTTCTTATTTATCGATTTACTCCTAGAATAAAAGTATGTTCCGTTGCTTTTCCTTTTAATTTTGTAAATAAAACCATTACTTATATTTTGAATCTGTTTGTTTCGCCTCTCAAATTTAAGTAAAAAAACTGATAAAAATGGCTACTCCTTTCGCCCGAAATTAGTGTTGCCGATTAGCAGAAAGTATGTTCGAAAGCAAAAAATTTCCGGGTGAAATTTATAATCAGTAAAAAGTGAAAAGCAAAACCTTTCAGGCTAAAGTGAAACTCAGGATAAGGCTGATTGTGACTGAGAGGACGTTATTCGAGCTCAGGACTGTTTGTCCAGCTATTCCAAGTATTTTGTAAATAATTTTTGTAGAGGTAGACCAAGTAACTTTGAACACGAGTGGTTTAAAAATTTTTTGGGATCCTTGGTCTATCAGAGCTGTATTTTGGGTTTTTTCTTTTGCAGAGATTGAGTATAATCGCCTTGGGTAGTAAAATTCTTTATCTACTACTGGAGGAGTGTAAGAATACTTTATCATTGCTTTGAGATGCGTTTACTGAGTTTGTCAATGTGGCCTATTTTGAGGTACAAGCCCTTTCTTGGTCGATTGTCGCTTGAGATTTGGCATAATTTTTTGTGAGCTTTTGATTGTTTGGAGATTGAAGTTTTGCTGGGAAATGGGAAATGGAGAAGTGAAATTGCTGGGGTATCCCTATCCAAGTAAGAGTACGCGAAACCATTTCTACAATAATTATTGTCTTTAACAAACGTATTCCGATCTGAAACAGATAGTTCTGTAAACTTTACACAACCATTAGAGATGCATAATTTGCAAGAGACTGACTTTCTTTGTTCAGTCTAGGGCTATTGAGTTTTGTTCCGGAAGTTCACCGATTGAGAAGTTGTTGATGATGCCCGAACAATTAAGGAATCGAGCTGTGAGAAATTGGTCTATTTCAGACCGTAGAGATAGCCTTCTTTCTTGACTTTAGAGGTTGCTTCCTTGAGTTTTCTGTCTCAAGTGGTATAGTTTTTGGGACTAAACTAATTTTGGCTGATTTATATGCACTGTTGCTCTTTGAACGATGGCCAGTCTTCATATCCGCCATAGAACACTTCCGTTTCACAACCTGGTACTTTGAGGTAACTGTGAGGGAGAGGCATGTTGATTATGGTGAGTTCCGGGTTTGGCAGCAGTTGGCTCAGAAACTAGTTAATCCTTAACCTTGTGATTAACCCGTTCTCGATTGAGTTATCGTACGTAGCTTTGGACGTTTTCCAAGTCCTTTTCATTCTAACTGCCTTGTTGGCTACGTCCATTAGTGTTATATGATTTTCGAGTTGCTCCCTATATTTCTTTAGTCCGGCCTCGGTGTGGTTACTGAGTGGAGGTGATATGGTTGAGTAAAGTCTCGTTTTTTTTTCTCTTGGGATGAGTTTTTTAAAAAAAAATTTAATTTAATTTAATATTAATTATGTCTAATGCGATGAAATGGTATTAACATATTTATTATTCAATTTAAAACTTGTTATCCGAATATTATTGCAACCCAAGAATGATGGAATACAAGATTGCGCTGATTAATCTAAAATTCAGAGGGTAACTTGGATGTGACGTCACACCAGATTTATCAATGGAGATCACTGAGGGGAAACACGTTGGCATACACGTTAGACGGAATACAAACGATTCCGAGTATACATAATCTGTTGTCACTTATAAATTCTGCCTAAATTTCCAAGAGAGAATTAGCGGTACCACAATCTGCGCCAGCATGTATATTCTTTTCACTATGATTGCAACCCTCTTTATTTTGAGTCGGTGCCATATGTTTGCACTCACCGTACTGCCTTAGCGTTTCTAAGTCCTTTATTTTTGACGATGGTATATACATATATACATCATGTATTTGTCAGGCAAATTGGGTTTGCAAGTGCAGCCAGCTTATAGACGTACATATGTACTTATATGTCGTGCATGCAAAATTTGTGTGGTGGCACAGTCTGCTTTGCTTATACATACATATATACAGGTATGAAGCTGGATCAGCATATGCACGTACCTAAACCACTTGATTTTATTTATTAAGTTTTAACATTTTTGTAAAATTCTAGGTTGAACTCCGCAAAACCTCATGTTAATTGGATACCAGAAAAATTGAGGGGCGTTCTATTAATTGATGATCTACGTTTTTCTTGTTAAACTCAGATTGAACCTCTCACGTTCGTAGGCCAAAAGGAAAACGGTTGCATTCCCGTTATTGCAAAGGTAAAATAAAGCGAGACTGTTAATGCTTTGGGCTGGACGTGTTTTTTGTCGAGTGGACTTGGTCCTCATACACCCAGTTATATTTTTTTGCGACTGCACTTATTGGAAAGGGTGTGGGACCAATTAGCTCTATACGTAATTTAGGGATTATATAGGCGTAGGGGCGCGCCACACCCATGTACATATGCGTCGCTCCTAATAGCAGTAGAAGTTGTGAATAGTTTGATAAGTTTAATTGCAGTGAGGTATATTGTCTGCAGTTGTTGTGGCACGTCGCACGCAGATTATTGTTTTGCTATTTCTTCGTAATTTATGACATCACTGGTGCCGATATTTAGAGCGTTTATGCGCAAGAGTGTATTTGCGGTGATAGTTTTCTCTCCTGGTACATGAATTAACGTAGTGGCAAATTACCCTGTAAAATCAAGGTGACGAATCCGTCGTGGAGATGCACTATCTTTCTTCTGCTTGAATGCGAACGTTAGTGGTTTATGATTCCTTGCTATGGTGAAGTCTCTTCCTTCTAAGAGGCGTCCGAACTGTGTGATGGCACTGTAAATGGAGAAGAATTCCAGATCGTAAGCGCTGTACTTAAATTGAGCGGACGAAAACTTTCTTGAAAACAACGCCAGCGGTTGAGGTTCATTTTTGACGATCTGATGAATTACTGCACCCATTGCGCCGTCACTTGCGTCGGTGCATAATATAACGGTTGCTGATGGGGTTGGCCCTGCTAATAGTGAAGCGTTTGCTAGGTCTTCCTTATACTTCTGAAATGGTGTCTTTGCACCATTCTATTAACGCCTTGTCCTTTTTCTTATGGCCGACGATTAGTGCGTGAAGATGATGTTGGTGTTCTTATGCGTGAGATATGAAACGCCTGTAAGAATTCAGCATGGCAAAAAATCGTTTCAGCTCATACACGTGTTTTGGTTAAAGAAATGTGACTGTTGCTTCAACTTTTGCTGGTGTCGGGCTGATGCCTTTCGAAGGGCCTAAATTACCCAAAAATTAGATTGAATGTGTGCTCGATAGCTGATGCGATGCAAATGTCATCAATGTAGCAGGAACAAAAGTCTAAGCAGCGAAGGGAGTCGTGCATGAACCATGATTTGTTAATACTCCCGGTATAAATCGATTCTTGAAAATATAGACTTACCGCGTAGGTGGCTGGAGAATTCCTGTAGGGGTGGAAGAAGGTAACGCATGTACATAATTGTTGCACAATATTAAGTAGCCTAACTGCTGACCAAAACAAAATTATTTTGGGTGACTTCAGTTTATCTGCTGTTAATTGGTGTTTCGACGAGGATGAGAAACAACTAGTACCATATGAAGTATTTGTAGAGTGATTGTGAGGTACTTGACTCTTTTGCCGAATATAATCCCTGCCAGATTAATAGCTTTCACAATGATATCAATCGCTTATTTGATTTAATTTTCATAGATAACAATATAAATTCTAATATCGAGCCACTCTCTTCACCAACTCTTCCGAGCTCCATACATCACAAAGCATTATGTGTACGCTTTAAATATAAAGTTATATCGAATCAGTAGCTATCACTTCCAAAAACTATAACTTCTATAAAGCTGATTGCGATCAGATATCGCGGTCATTAAATTCGGTTGATTGGGAATCTATTTTAAACAAACCCAAACTGTCACAGATCTATAATATTTTTCGAGACAAGCTGGATGTAGCATATGAATTGCTTGTTCGTTCCTATAGTGTCTGTTAAAAATCAGTCTAAGCCGGCGTGGTATAATGCAAGGCTTATTAATCTCAACAATAAAAAAACAAAAGCATACAAACTGTACCGCAAATCTAAAAATAATGGAGGACGTTATCCAACTTACAGTCGGTTGCAAAAAAAGTTTGATGTCCTAAACAAATTTCTATATTACAACAACATTTCTAAAGTAGAGAATGGAATAAGGGAAAACAGTAAATTTTGTTGGCAGTATATAAACGGAAAAAAGAAAAGCACCCGAATTCCGGATATAATGCTTTATTTGGGAGAAGCATCATCGTACATACAGAAAATTAGTAACATGTTTGTAGAGTTTTTTCGTTCTGTTTATGTTTCTCAATTTGTAACCAGAGTAGAAAATACTACTTTTAACAGCTCACCGGCATTTAAGGATTTCCAGCTCTCATTTAAAGAAGTATTAGGTGGCGTTTCGGCCTTGACAAATGGCCCAACTCCTGGGGAAGATGGTTCCCCTCCTATATTATCAAAAAACTGTGCTACATCTTAGTCCAACCGCTAACAATAATCTTTAATAAATCGCTAGCTTCTGGTAAATATTTACATAATTAGAAAAAATCTTTTGTCATACAGATACATAAGTCTGAAAGCAAGTAGGATGTCCAAAATTATCATCCGATCTGCAAAATCTCCTGTATACCTAAACTTTTGGAAAAACTGGTTTATGATTTGATTCTCTTTCAAATTTCAGATATCGTATCGCCGTATCAGCACGGCTTTGTTAAGGGTAAATCTACTGCAATGAACTTAGTTTTATTCTCAAATGTTGTTTTAGAACAATTTGAAGCTGGCAAACAGTGTGATGTCATATTCACTGACTTTTCGAAAGCGTTCCATAGGGTCAACCATGGAATCCTACTTAAAAAGTAGGACTTAATTGGACTTCATCGAAGCTTTCTTAGGTGGTTTGCATCTTATCTGACTGATAGGACTCAATTTGTTCGTATTAACAATATAAAATCTGATGTCATTAAAGTTACCTCAGGTGTACCTTAAGACAACCATCTTGGGCCATTATTTTTCTTAATCTTTATTAATGATATTCCAGATGTTTTCTTGGCATCGCGTTGTCTGATGTATGCAGATGACTTGAAAATATACAGTCGAATAGACAACGTAACTCACTACATCAGACTTCAAGATGATTTAACAAGGTTGGAAACTTGGTGTGATGTTAACTCTTTACCTCTTAATACTGGTAAATTTCAGCAAATGTTATTCAGTAATGTTTATAAGAGACATAGTGGCGAATCACATCAAATGCAACTTCTTACTGGAGCTAATATTTTTTAATTGCTCTCCTCGTACACTTAGACTATGCAATATGTTCCATTTACCTCAGTCTAGTCAAATTTGTAAAAATTTGAACATATTCTCTAACTCACGAGAAAATTTTAAGTCAAAACTGAATATTATGATACACTTTTTGAATTGTGAGTAATGGATCTCATCGCATTGTATGCCAAATAATTAATGTAAGCCTTAGTATTTAGTAATCTATTTAAGTTGTACTTTAATTGATGAATAATAAATATATAAATAAATTTGGGTGACATCTTTGAATTCTGGCAGCAGCTCTGCATACCTCCGATCGGTGTCATAGGTTGTAACTGGGTATTGCTGAACGTTAACTGCTGTTACTGGTATGTTATTTTAGACATCGGCTGCCACAAAAGTCTATACTGTGAGCATGCCGAGGAGTAATTCCCCTCACCCTTGCCATTAAGTGAACGAGATCTGCTCCTAGTGGTTCGTATAGTGCTAAATTTGATGCGTGCGAGCGTTCGCTCGATACGAGCTATTCTGGTCTCCATTATTTTAGAGAAATTTTCGATGTACAGAAAAGACTTTAAACAGCAGAAAACTAATCCTATAATGCGTGGGTACGATTTATCTTTTCAAAAAATTCTTGCCGGTATCTTTCATCCAATATATATAGACAGTAAGTTTTTACATTTTCGTTCGCATTTATGTCATATGTACGTATGTAGATCAGTACCATGTGAAATGATGATATACCATAGAATAAAAGTAAATACTTAGATAAATGTACGTTAAACACTATTCTACAACTTTATTTCAGTAAAAGAATTAGTTTATAAAGCTTCTTTGTATACAACATTTGATGTACATGAACAGATTTCGTGAGAGGGCCTACTCACAAAAAGGTCCACGCCGAGACCACACATCGTCTGTCAGTTCATAACATAGGCTCACCGGGAATCGTATACGTGCAGATCGAAATAGGAATTGTTAAGTATGAGCGGTATTCAGGTATAAAAGCACGATCGCCTGTGCCACTGCCCGTCAAAATTTCTGGCGTTACGATGGAGAAAAGCAACTTTATAGCTCGTTCCATTAAATAATTTTGGTGAACTTAAATTTCACAAAAGAATAATTTGTACGCCGGATTTGAGAGTGCTTTTATATGAATGCAGCCCGAGTGCGTGTTTAAAAACTCGACTGGATAATTAATGGAGCCACATTGTTCCAAAATTATGTTAATACATATATATGTACTCAACATCTTCACCGTTAATACGACTAAATATGTACATAAACCGAGTAAATTCTTGTAACTTAGTCGTTTCGTTGTGCTAAATAGCTTTCTCAAGAGTTTTCTTGAGATGTTGTTTGGTTTCGATCATCACAAACGGATGAAATAAGTTCTCGGAAAGAATAAACTGTACGACACAAATTGTCAAGCCGAATGATTTTACCCTCTTCAAAACAAAATAACACTATGGTGGGATAACGAATTGCATGTAAAGCAACAACACTTACTTACTTACTTACTTAATTGGCGCTATAACCTCTTACGAGATTTTGACCGAGTTTAACAAATTGTGCCAGTCACTCCTTCTTCCTGCTAACTGGCGCCAATTGGAAATACCAAGTAACTCAGAGGAGGCCGTCCTCTTCCTCTACTACCACCAGCTGGTACCGCATGGAATACTTTCAGGGCTGGAGCATTTGAGTGTGGTTTTGGTTCGTCGAGAGAAAGCTTTACTGCGCAATTGCCTACCCAGGCCAAAGTAGCACTTGTTGGCAAGACAGATTCTACGTTGGATTTCCAGGCTGACATCATTGTGCATGGTAATGCTGGTTCTCAGATAAACAAAGTACTCCACTTTGTTGAAATTGTAATTGTCAACAGTGATGCGGGAGCCGAGACGCGAGTGCGCTGACTGTTTATTTGATGACAGACTTCGAGACCCATACGTTTCGCTTCTTTATCCTGTTTGGAAAAGGCAGAAGTAACAGCGCGGTTGTTGAGGCCGATGATATCGATATCATCAGCATACGCCAGAAGTTGCACGCTCTTATAAAATATAGTGCCTGAACGGTTCAACTCTGCAGCTCGAATTATCTTTTCTAACACGAAAGAGAATCACCCTGTCTGAAACCAAGTTTGGTTTCAAAAGCCTCGGAGAGATCCTTCTCGATTCTGACAGAGCTGGTGGTGTTGCTCAACGTCATTTTACATAGCCGTATTAGTTTTGTTGGGATACCAAATTCAGGCATTGCGGCAAATAGGCAGTTCCTTCTCGTGCTATCAAAAGCGGATTTGAAGTCGACAAAAAGATGGCGTGTGTCTATTCCTCTTTCTCGGGTCTTTTCCAAGATTTGGAATATCGTAAATATTTACCGACTGATAACACACACTGATAAGGTCCAATCAGTTCGTTCACGGAGGGCTTCAGTCGTTTACACAATACGCTCGACAGGACTTTATAAGCTATGCTAAGAAGACTGATCCCGCGGTAGTTGGCGCATATTGCAGGATCGCCCTTTTTGTGATGAACAGACGCTGCAAAATCCTGGTGGGCTAAACCGAAAACGTCGGAGTGGCCCCTCCAGGCTCGCCTTCTCACTTTAGCTCACCCCCGAACAGGTGTTCGGGAGCTACCCAGAGGACACTCATGTGAAATCACCCGGAAGTTGTGAGCTGCTTGAACCGTATGCAGAAAAATCGTTCTGGCCACTTCCAGGTGAATGGCGATCAGAGATGTAGTGTTGGAGTGAAAAAACTGCCCTATTGTGAGTTAGCCCTTCGAAAATACGGGAAATTTAGATTTAAGACCTACTTCATTTTTATTTGCATAATATTTGTAAATATATAACTACAAGAACCTAAAAATTGAAGGCACAACTATTTCCCGTTCCTAAATATCACTAAACAAATCGCAACTTGCATGGAAGAGGCTAACAGGATTGCTTTTGCAACTAAAGGAAATTTTATCCGAGCTGGACCGTTCTTTTGCAACTCGGTAACAATAAAACGGGCCGGTTATAAATAGTGTATAAACATAAATACATACGAAATGTAGATACATACAAATGAGTTTCAGCGAGTAGTAAAAGTAAGAAGAAGAGTAAGAAGAGTAGCGCGCTTGCTCAGTTTCGCAGTTAGTTAAGAAATTCTGTTATAATTGTTTACATTCTATATCAAATATTTTGGTAAGTTTTGCACATAGTCAATATTATGTTTATCTAATCTAATTGAAGCATTTTATGTGTAGTTAAGATATTTTTTTAAGAGCATAGACAATAAATATTTATTCGAAATTTTAAAATTGTTCTTATAGAACACCCCGAACTTGTAAGAATTCTGCAGTCTGTTTTTGCCGCATTTGTCGTGAAGTTACTCTAAAGACACAACTAAATATAAAAACAGATCTGGTCGAAAAAGATTATCTGCTTTATTTTGGTTTTTCTATCCAAAATTAGCTGCCATAATTAGGTTTTATCAGTTACTCAATAACGTTGAGATGTTGGCTTGAAGTTCGTAAAAACCATATCGACTTAGTTAATATAATATATGTACATATGTACTTTTAATTTAATATAGTGTGACTAGGATGATATTTGTATAGAAAAATTAAGAAAAGTACGCGCGCACCTAATTTGTCCGGCTATGTAAACTATCCGGTTTAAGGTTTTGTTTTGCACACATTTATGTTCTAATTTTTATTTCTTTAACTGTTTAAACGTTGCATGTATTTGTATTTTTGGGATTTTTTTAATTCTGTTTTTTTCAGCACTAAACTGTGAAAATCCTCTAGTTGCCAGATTTTTAATTAGTATTCCATCAAGTCTATAACACTTCTCTAAATTAATAATAATAGCTTGATGTTATGCCGAACTTCTCCTACAACTTTTGGTGTGCGATTTCATAATATAAACATATTGTATGAGTATAAATTCGATATTAAGTTGTTATCTTATTTTCTACCAACAGTATGGCTGAATGTAGTACCTGATATAGATAGCGATAGCGATAAAAGGAATTCAATTGTAATTTGGTGACCATACAAATAAAGTTGTCGATGTGTTCAAAGGGGCAGCCTGTGCGATTGCTAACTATGGAGAATTCAAATAAAAACGCTACCCACTCGGATGTGGCGGCCGAATGTACCGAATCCCACATTCAAACACAAAACACAAACAAATTTATTTTTATTTCATGTGGAATTTTCAACAACAAAAAACAAAAAAATAATCAACAGCTACGTTGATGGCGATGAAAAAAAAATATTCAAAAGAAAATACTTCTAAGCCCTTTCTATCGGGTCTTGCAATAGGAACGCACAAAAGTTTTTTTAAATAAAACAAAAACGGTTTCAGATATGAATAAAATTCTTTATTCCTGTGAAAGTACATTCGATGCCATTATATATGGGACTCGATTTCTTTTGTATGGGCACCACGGGCACGCTTGCAGAAGTACAGACGCTGAACCCAATTTCCGACGGTTTTCAAGCATAAACCGGCCGATACTGCTGTAATTTCACGTTCGATATTCGTACGAAGTTCATCAATCGTCGCTGGCTTGTTGGCATAGACCATAGACTTGACGTAGCCCTACAAGAAATAGGCTACTTTCGTAAACGCAATATGCAAAGCTTACGTGCATTGCATACTATTCGTAAACGCCACTGCAATAATTTAGACAAAGTATTGAATTCATAAATGAATGACAACTCTATTTCATGCGCATGAGTTGTCGAAATGTGCATGACTTTTGCTTTACATGCAAAGCAGGGTTGCAATGCATAAATGCATGGCAAGGCATGGGCATCTGTTTTAAAAATGCTTTGCATATTGCGTTTACGAAAGCAGCCATAGGCTAACGGCGTCAAATCGCACGACCGAGGCGGCGAATTGACTGGGCCATTTCGTGAGATAACACGTTCACCAAACTTGGTTTTCTTTTAATAAATCGATTGTGACACTCGCTGTGTGGCTTGTGGCGCCGTGTGGATTGCTGCCTGTCCAATAAGGCATATTTTTTTTATTTCCAGAACCGATTCTGAATTACCTTGAATACTTATTCGCTTCGCGCTATAAACTCTTAAGAGATTTTCCTTGAATTGGGACGGTGAAAAACGAGAGCAACATTCGCTGTGTGGCTAGTGGCGCCGTCCTATTGGAACCACATATTGTCCAAGTCGATATCATCCAATTCGGGCCAAAAATGACGACGACCATAAATTGGACGTAGCGCTCCGAGGCCCTTGACTCCCAATTTCGGTAGTAAATTTTAATAATTTCGACTAGTTGTTGGATCGTATATCTTTCCATGATGAAATAGCAAACCTTACTGAAGATAAATGTTAAAAGAGCGGGAGAAAATATGGCGTCGTTTGCTGTCACTATCGGTCTGCTTTTGTAGCCTCCCTATTGAAAACCCCTTTATTAAATTGTGGTTTTGTTTTTGTGCATTGAATATTTAAATAAATTTTTTTGATCAAATAGTTTTAAATTTCGTGGCCGCGGCCGGTTGATGAAACGCCCGATTACTAGGATGATGTTTGTATGAAAAAGTTAAGTAAAGTCTGTGCGCACATAATTTGCGCGCTCCTGCTTTGAAGAGCAGTTACGAATATACACACATTTGTATTTATATACGAATATATGTGAACGTTATTTAAACGATATATAAGAAATACGTATGTAAATATGGATGTTTAGAAGAATTTCATTATTATTTTCCACTACAATGATTTCGTGATTAACAAGATTTATTTTTGATTTTCGAATAGGAGGTTTTCGTGCATTAATTACAAGGTGGCGCAAAAGTAAATTTCCGATGTTTTTTGGCTGTAATTTAAAAAAAAATGAAAAACTTTGATTCTTCTTGTGGATTATTTTTATTTGGTCTTTTAATTTTTTTTTACATCAAGTCGAGAATATATATGATTTCATGTAAATGGCCACCGCCTCAGTTGATTGTCATTTGAGCCCTTCTTAAGGCATTTTCCATCACTTTGGCCAAAACTTCCAGCGATAGGTCCTCACATTCTTGACGGATATTCTCTTTAAGAGCTGCAAGAGTCTGAGGCTTGTTGACATAAACCCGCGAATTCAAAAAGCCCACAAAAAGAAGTCTGGAGCGGTCAAATCAGGCGATCTTGCAGGCCAGTGCAAATCGCCATAACGGGAGATTAGGCGCCCGGGAAATGCATCCTTCAACATAGCGGTTGTGGCACGTGCAGTGTGTGCCATTGTACCGTCCTGTTGGAACCACATGTTTTCCAATCCCAATTCATCAAGTTGCGGCAAAAAGAACTCGTTGATCATTGCTCTGTAGCGCTCACCATTCACAGTAACCGTTTGGCCCGCGACGTCTTCGAAGAAAAACGGTCCGATGACTCCTCAAACGGCACACCATACAGTGACTTTGAGCGGGTGTAATTGCTCTTCGTAGGTTACACGCGGATTTTCAGTGCCCCAGAAGCGTAAATTTTGCTTATTTACGTACCCGCTAAAATGGAAATGGGCCTCATCACTCATGATTATTTTTGATGAAAAATCATCTTCCTCTTGGTGGTGATTAAGGATGGCTTGAGCGTATGTTAGACGCGATTGGCGGTCAGCAGCTAACAGCTGATGCACCGTCTGGACTTTGTACGGAAACATCTTCAAATCTTGTACCAAAATTCGCTGTAAAGACCGTCGACTGATACCCATTTGCGTGGCACGTCGTCTGGTCGATGTCGACGGCGCTTCCATGACATCCTCGGCTACAGCAGCAATATTCTCTGCAGAACGGCTACTCCGGGGTCTGCCACGCCTGGCAGCATCTCGTGTTGTGCCAGTCTCTTCGAGGCGAGCGGCTAAACGTCGCAGTGTTTCACCAGTAGGCGTTGGACGGCCAGGAAATCTGCGACGAAATTCACGTTGTGCCAAAGTCACCGACCGATTATTGGTCAAATAAATAGTCAGCAATATTCCGCGTTCTGGAGCAGTGTAGCGTAACATTGTTTATTAACGTGTATTTCGCATGTGTTTACTACACAAATGTCAAAACAGAACTGACATTAAAGGCCAATCGCAAAATTTATAGCATTTTCTGATAGGAGGATTACTTTAGCGCCACCTTGTTTGTATATAATACAATTTTATTGAGATTAAAAAATACAGAGTAACCGCCTGAGGAGGAATAGGCGCAGGTGCGCAAAGTTCAAATATTTTGGAGATAGTTAGACTCGTTAAAAATTCTGAGACATAGGGTCAGTCATATAGCTGAACTTTAAACCCCACACCTTAATATATGATCACTGTTAATATAAACAAAACCGATGCCTTAGTAAATGGTGCAACTGGTCTACTTATGCACATTGATTTCGAATCTTCTATGCAAACCATCAGTTGGTTTGATGGCTAAGTCGAAAAATCTCATCTCAGTGATGCTTCTTGGACGCCAATTGAACAGACAGTGATACCTTTATGAAAGGAATGAGCAATAACGATTGTAAAAACCCAATTTCCGGTTGTTCCCGCAGAGAACATAAATATTCATAAACGTCCCTGTTCACACCTAAGCTGGGATCCCTAGACAGCTTTGTGTGTAGTTTGCAGTCAAGCAACCAGTGTTAATGGTTTATTTATATTAGGCACTTTTGTTCCCCTAACAGTTGGCGCTCTGCAGTTGAGTGCAGTGATGCAACCCATGTTGAAATTGAATTTATCTGTGCAGATACAGTGCGGACAACATGAAAAAGCAATTTTTCGTTGGCAAACGTCATTGTTGCCAACATTAGAAGTGATATGTTTTAAGATTTGCACTAACAGATGCGCAATAACAATGGAAGGTGAATATTCCAGGTACGTAAATCATTCTTTTAATAACTAGCCTACAAAACTAATATTTTCGACGGTTTGTTTTAGCTGAAAAGTTAAAGCCCGATGGCGAACATTGCGCGATAAATTTTATAAGGACTTAAAACAAAAACCATCTGGAAGCGGCATTGATTCTCCTCACAAGAAGTGGAAGTGGGCAGATCATGAGGTGTTTTTAAAGGACGTGGAAATGGACAATTTAAAGTAAGTTTTTTGAAGTGCATATTTAAAGTAAATATCGTAAATTGTCGATGTTTGCCAGCACAAACGGAAATATGAATACGTAGAAGAGCTGTTACTTGACGACACTACAAGCTTCAGCGGAGCTTTGTCTGAAATTTCATGCATGTCGAATGTCAGCGCATCGCAGCATTCACCAATTCCAAAGAGAACATCAAATAAAACAAATTAATGAATTGCTTGAAAATGCAAACAAAGATTTTAAGCGAGTAGCATCAATAGCGGATAATGGGCAAGGGCAAAAAAGTGCAATAACACTTTTCTTTGAAAGCCTTGCTGTTCAAGCGGATCAGGCAAACCTTACATTTATGGAAGCTTCATCTCTTCAGCTGCTAATGACGCAATGTTTTCATAATTTTATGTTAAATAGAAACAAGTAAATGTTTTGCGATAATTTTTTTTATTAAATAATGTACAAATGGAAATTAATTTTATTATTTATTGTCAACAATGTAATTTTTAAGGAGGTCTCGTGTATCAAACGCACATCGCTTTGCATTTGCACTTGACAAAATCGAAGCCTGCTCCAAAGGCGTAACAGATTATCTCCATTATCCTTCTACTAATAGGCCGTTTTCATTTCAGTGGTCAACAAAATTTGAGGGACAATATTCAGTTGGACTATGAAATTTTACAAAATTATGTAATTACTATTGTATTAGCATTTTCGGGAAACACATTCAGAGGATTGTTCAGCAATCGCCATCTAGCTACCAATATACCAAATGTATTTTCGATTATCACTCGCGCTTTAGATATGCTTTTATTAAAATAATCGTTGCTCGGCTCCAAACACCTTCCAGGATATGACCTCATCAAATGTTTCATCAACGGAAAAGCAGCATCTCCCACATAGTAAAATGGATATTTCATCTGACTACGTGGAACATTTTCTGCTTCTGGCAAATTCATTGTGCCGTTTAATATTCGTTTGCCAAAACCACTGACTTTTAAGACTCCGCCGTCACTTTGACTGCCTTTATAATTACAGTAAATTGATCCTGACTTTCTTGGGCACTTTAAGTGGATATGTTTGCGTCAACAGCTCCTACAGCATGCGGCATTCCTGATTTTTAGTGGTATCCATCTGCTATTTCTCGCCATTCATTTTCATTTGGTTGTGCTAAATATATTCCTGAAAGTTCATCCCAAATGGCTTCGCATGTTTCTAAAATAATTTCTCCAACCGTCGGTACACCTACTCTGAAAGACCAGGCTAACATTGGGCGCCAAACGGCTTGAGCCAAATATCTAAAAGTTAATGAATACATTTTATTATTAATTTTTATATAGTTTCATTTGTGATCAAGCTCACACTAATGTTATTGTCAGCCGACATTCTGGTGGTATTGGATGCCTTATACAATGTTGCTTTGTAATGTGCTTTTTAATTAATGTCAGTAGTAAGTTAAATTCATTGACCCCCATTCGCGTTGCTTTTCGGAACTCCGCACAGTTGTTCTTTTAATGTGTTTGAATAACACTATCCGACAAAAAAAAAGTGAATATACTTTTGAAGCGATCTAGTAGAGATTGTTCATCTGGTCGAATAGTGCACGAAACCACGTTCAAAAGATTTCTAACAACCCCAAAATCTTTTTTTAAAGTCAAAAAACCGTTTTTTTAGTATTTTCTTCTTAAAAAATTCATTAAAAAAAATGTTTCAATCGAATTGAAAATACTCAACGGTTTTGGATAGGTGAATGTTTACACTTTCGAAATATATATAGTGTTTTGTTAATTTGAAAAAGTATGACGTGTTTTTTATGCTAGAAGTTGAATTTTCCGCCCAATTTGCCTGTTTTTTTGATTTTGACGTCATTTTTTCGGCACTAGTTGGAAATGAATGATCATTTTTGGTTATATATCATCGACAGGCTATCACTACTTAAAGATACCAATTGATATCTTTCAAAAAAGACTTCAAGTTTTCAAGTTATGCAGCATAATCCAAAATCTAACATTTTGGTCTCAAGCGCCCTCCAGGGGTACCGGGTGTAAATGAAGAAATATGCTGATTGTAAGGGCATTATTTGATTTTCTAATAACAAATAGTCGTTTCTGTCGGTGGTTTGATCAATGATATCTATTTTATCATTAAATTTTACGATCATTTTTTTCACATTTTACATTACAGAAGCATTACAGAATCAGTCGCTGTGTTTAAAGAACTGTAGTGCGATTCATTAACTTATTTTAAAGATATTCGATTGATTAACTCAACTTAACCAAAATTTTAACGACCCTGCTATTCAGCAACCATTTTTTAACGATTTTCGCATTCGCCAAATCAGCTGTTGATGTTAGCTAGTCGATGACCGAAAACTAAACGACAACAAATTTGATGTTGTTAACTCAATCGAGAAAAGTGAAATTCGTGATTTCAATTGAAATAAAAGAAAAATTTTAAATTTGGTAATTTGTTTTCATGTAATTAAAAAAAGAACATAAAAAACGTCGTTTGAATATTCGGCATATGATTTATCACGAGGTGACGAAGGATCGACGTTTACTCCGGGATGTGTGTAATCCCTTTCAACAGAATTTAACTCCAAACTTGGCTGAATACCCAATTTCTCAGCTTAACAACCAAAAGAGACGCTCCAGAATAACAGAAAAATCGACTGAGAAACAGGTAGCTCGTGTAATCTTTAACCCTGTAGGCAATTTTAAAGTTTACTTTTATATTGGTAGGTTCTAGTGGCTTTGAGATTCTTCGCAACTGGTACCAATGCTATCAATGACCCGTAGGCAAGCAAAGGGGAATGTCCATGAACCAGTTATCCGTAAGCCGTCATTCATCGGGTAACGGATGCAATCAATGATTCGTTGTTTGGCCAGAAAGTGAGGTTTCCCATGACCCAAGTGGAACGCCAATCTGCTAAAGAAATGTTTGCTTCGGCGTGGTCTCCCTTCGTGGGAGGCTCTATTGAAGCCGTCGATTCCACGCATATATCAATTTTACCACTAAGGAATGATGAGGAGGCTTATGCCAGCCACCACATCTACTATTCAATTAATATGCAAATGGTAAAAGCAAACTTTTACAAGGATCCATGTATAAAAACAGAAATATAGTTTAGTTTTAATATATAGATAAATGATTATAATTAAAAAAAATTAAATATATGGATGTAAATCCTAAATACGCTGGAGCACAACGCGAAGTTCGAAAACGATAACCATGGCATATTTGCAGGTGATCCCGCATATTCCTTGGAGTCGAGTTGATTACTATTGCAACATAAAAACTCAGAGAGGAGAGTCCGGAATTCTGCTACAATGGCACATTGCAATATATATAAAGAATTTTAAGTGTTTGTAGTTTGAAACAAACTAATATCTATTGCACTTTAATAAAATATAATAAAAACGTTCAAATTTATATTTGGCAGCAGGCATTCGTTTGTTTTTTCTCTATTCCTCTTTGTGATTTTCGCTTATTTTGGCATTTAGTTTGACAGAGGTGCCACTCTTTATCACTTTGAATAAATACAACGAAACAGCTGTTAAGTGTCGTTAAGAATAAGTTAGTGAATCGCACAATCGCTAGTGCAAACGGCAAATATTGCCGTCAAAAATAACAATTGTCGCACCGTTGAAAGTTGGTGAATCGCACTACTGATAGATTTAAATACCTCTAAAACCGTAACAACAACATTTAACTTCATGCTTTCTCGAACATCAAAACTTCAAATTTTATTTCATAATATCCAGAGCATTCACACTCATATTGATAATGTTATAAACGATTATCTGATGCTTTCTTCTGATATTTTATGTTTTATAAGACGTGGAGGTTTCTCACCGAAAACTTTTAAATTCCAAGTTTTAATCTATTAAGCCAGTTAAGAATAAATGGCATCGAAGCTCGAAATGGAAATATACGAGGAATTTCTGTTTATCCAAAGGCTGAAATTGCTTCTTCAATTGAACTTTGTAGAATGGCAATATATATTCTGTGCGAAAAACTATAAAAATTGCTCTATTTTAACATAATAATATGTATTTGCTGGTGCTCTACAGAAACTTATTTTTCTCAATCGGAGACCTGTAAGCAAAGCTCCGCGATATTCTTAGTAATGACATTTGTAATTATTTTTATTTGTCTTTATTTTTGGGGACTTTAATCTATGCCTAAGGTCTACAGGGAATATAATAGGAAAGTTCTTTAAGCAAAGTAGTTTAAGATCGCTTTTAGGTTTAGAATGTTCTTCCACACCTGCAGGGATGCAAATTGACTGGGAGCTTTCAAATTTGGATGGTAATATGGTTAACGCAATCACTTATGAAGCGGTCCATAGTTACCATGATAGCAGTTATTTTTATTTGTTTAATAAAATAAAGAATGAATATGTACAAAATGTTAAACAATATTTTAAACATTATATTTTAATATAGCGAATGTAACAATACGTTCCAAGCATATATGTACATAGCTGTACGCAAACACATTGGTTGAAAGCATACCAATTACTTTTTGTTTTTATTCAAACAAATAAAAGTTGTTAAAGTTTCCAAAATGAAAAATGTTTCATTCACTAGTTTTATTGAATATAACAACTACTATTTATTTTAAATAAAAGCTTGGGCTTACTTACTTAGTTGGCGCTATAACCGCTTCTGCAACAATGGCTGACAAAATGTACATATAAAAAAATTAATCGCTGTCGCAGAAGTGTGAGAACAAAACAGAAGTGTGAGAAAAAAACAAGGCGAATTTATAAAAGGTGGTGGCATAAGAGCAGCTGATTTGATTTTTTTTATTCACCTACATGTATTTTGTTTTTGCTTTTGCGTATGAGCTTTCAGAAGCCGTAAAATCAAAAACAAAATGTATTTACATTTTGACAACTCTTACGCAGAAACAAAAATAAAATACATAGGAGTTTTGTAGTTGTATTTATAACACCACCTTGTATGGATTCGCCTTGGTCGCAAAGATATGCCACGTGATTAAAATGCTCAAGGAGTTGTTTGTGATATTCGAAATTTGTCAAAAGAACCAACGCCGCAGTCAACTTCGTTTCGTTTGACATTTGATTTAAAAACAAAAAAAACCATGAAAAAATGTAATATTTATTTATTACAAAGATTTACCTCTAAAAAACGAGATAATACTCGCAAAAATTAGTTGGGTCAATTTGATCTATATGGAACAGATTCGTTTATGGAAGATCCGAATGGAGGTTATGGTAAAGAATTCAAGGATTTCAATGAAAATATTTAAAATTTCATCAAATTGCGACTCATGCATTCAGCAAAGTGATATTGTTGCCAAAGTTACAGAACCAATTGGGAATTTTTCATTATGAGGATCTACAATTAAATAAGGACTTCTGATGGGTAAAAATTGTGCAAATGACACCGTGTTCACCAGAAAAGTACTTAGAGAATGATATACAGATATTCTCCAATAAATTAAATTATAGGTACTTATACTAATTAATTTATAGTTAGTTATTCTATGACAAATAGATTTACGAATGTGTGCGGTAAGTCTGTAACGATACAATCGGAATATTAGTAATGTGAAGATAAGATTTTGCTGAATTGAGGGCCTAACCATCACTAAGTCGTTGAGTGAACAATGTGCTGTTATTTGAGCAGAAGTAGAGAATACCACTCGTGCTAGGTATTACGTGATGCGGTGATGTTAATTCCAAAGTTTGACTTGTTCTCATAAGTAGATCCAAGATCCAAATATTCTTGTATGAATGCTGAGTATATTTTAAACTAACATCGTGTTGAATACGATTTTCAAGTTGGATAGCACGGCATTTAGTAGAATCGATACTGCTTAAATTGTAATGAAACTTGAATGCTGCTATTTGTGATCAGCTTTCTGTGTCCCACGAAATGTTTCTCACATTATTGTTCCTCCGGAGTATACAAGGAATGGTTTACCTGGTTGTTGGTAAAACTCTATAGTTACCAGATTTTTGTTTAGTATTCTATCAAGTCCATAACACTTCTCTAAATTTATAATAATAGCTTGATGTTTGGCCGAACTTCTCCTAAAATGTGTGGTGTGCGTATTGATAATGTATCACAATTTCTGCACTGCGCGTGGAACTTCGAGCATCAAGACTTGGCGTGTTAACTCTTCCCCTCTTGAATTCAACGACATCCTCGGTGTTTTTGTCCTGGGCATTGGAAGTGTTGACCTCTACTCTATTCCTGACGGTCACTTCGTACTTTGTAGGTCAATAGGCCAAAGATAGCGATAAAAATTATGAAATTGGTAATTAAGCTTGTTCCAAATTTATATTTGAATGCGGTTATTTCCTTCGTGTTTGAAATGTGTAATTCTTTGAGCATCTGCAGAAATAAAAATTCTTCAAATTTGGTGATGGCGTTGGGAGATTGAGCTATTGTTGGTAATGGTTTTGCAGCTGTAAGATCTTTACTCCAATATGTCTGATTTTGTACGATAATGGTAAAATTCTCATGATGAATTAGAAATGTTCCTTTTAATGGTATGGTATGGTTTGATTATCGATTTTCACGTTGTTGTCGTAATTATTTAGAAGTAATATGCTGGGTGTAATTTCTTCGATAAGGGGCAAATGTTGATTGTTTGTAATGGTGCATTTTGATGGCTGACTTCTGAGAAGATTTGGGATGCAGTAATGTTTTCGATATTATTGGGTTTTCAAATTGATATTTCATTTTGGGTTTTACATTTACTTCTTACTCCTAGGATTACATCTTTATACGTAATAGCATCCTTAAAATCTAATTTTATATAACATTTCCATTTTTACTGATTTGTTTAAAATTTTTTGACAATTTTCCTTGCTTGTTTTTGGTAGCGTTGCAATATAAAGTAATGTTGTGTCATTTGCTGCACTTTTAATTTCACTAAATTCAAGGGTTTCAATTAAGTTAACAAATGGAATATTTTGTTCTTCAAAAAATTTCTTTGTTACATTTATTTCAAAATTTGATAAAATAAAAGAGTTTAAAATGTTTGATTTTGCCCATTGTATTGAATAGTCTATCTGAATTAATTCGTCCTTTATTATTTTCAACATTCTTTCAATATTTTTCAAAATTTCATTTTTCGCTATTTCACTTGATTGAACTGTATTTAAAATAGTAATTGTAATTTTTGATATTTCATCTAATATTTGTACGGTCAATCTGTTAATAACTACCTGTTTGTCATTATTAGTCAGTAAGTTATTGGTCTGGTCAGTAATTATTTTAAAATCGTCGTGGTCTGGCGTACCTGCTAGCCACTTCCAAACGGTTCCTAAAATATTTAAGGAAGAATGTTTTTTATTTCTTCAATGTCATGTTTAAAAAATTTAAAATTGCTGTCTTTCGTATAACTTACTCTACCTGATCTTGTAAACGGTGTATTATCGGTGCTGCTCCTAGCGACTTTTCGTAGTCGACCACAATTTTCTCCGGAATTCCAAAATACATCAGGATTCTTCTAAGAGGGTTTTTTAAATGCTGAGTTGCCCTTGATCGCACTAGTTTGGCTTGCGCATCTTTGGAAAATTTATCTATGGCAGTGAGAATAATTCTGTCCTTCGTATAGTAGATATCAAGATGCACAATTTGTCCAGGATATTGTGGAATAGGTGTTGGTTGTAAGATAGGTTTTGGAGGGAAACGTTCATATTCTTCTGTTCTGCTAATTTTGCCTTGCTTCACTATTCTCTCTATTTTTGCTTGCACTTTCGGGAAGTAAAATGTTCGCAAAAGCTGTAATTTTTTTCACGTGTGTTGCGATGTGCGCGTTTATGTTCACACATGAAATGCATGGGGTGGTATTGAAAGTGCATCCGCTACTATGTTTGTTTTTCCTGGTTTATAGATTAATTCATAATTATATTCTTCCAAAATCGCTTGCCACCTTTTCATTTTGCTGTTATGATTTCTATTGCTAAGAGCATAGGTTAGCGGTTGATGGTTCGTAAAAATGTTTATTTTGCTGAATCATAAAGGTAATTTCGAAGGGAATTTAAAGACCAAATTATAGCTAACATTTCTTTCTCGATGGTCGTGTAAAGCTCTTTTGTTTTGCTTGATGTCCTTGATATGAATATTATGGGTCTGCCTTCTTGTGATAGAACTGCTCCGATGGCATAATCCGACGCTTCTGTAATTAGCTGAAATTCTTTACTATAATCCGGATATCTTACAATTACCTCTTCGGAGGCAAGAGATTGTTTTAGTTTTTCGAAAGCTTCTACTGCTTCTCTATTAAAATTTAGTTTTACTTTACTTGAAATATTTCTAGGCACGTGTCCTCCTTTCGGGATGTCAGGGGATCTGCAAGCTTTGCATAGTTTTTTATGAAGCGGCGATAATAACCTGACAGACCTAAAAATGATCTAAGGTCCTTTAAAGTTTTTGGTTGTGAAAAATTAACAATAGCTTTAACTTTTTCGGGATTAGTTTTTATCCCATTATAACGCCCAGAAATTCTACTTCATCTAAGGCTCTTTGGAAAATTGAAGGGGCATTTTTAAGTCCAAATGGAAGGCGAGTAAATTGGGAGAGTTATATGGCGGCCGTGAAGGTTGAACGATGCCCTCACGCATCAACAAAATTGGATAAGGATAACTCTTGGCATATACAGGATTATCGGAGCTTGTTCGAATTTCTCCTTTTACGGTTGTTGTAGAAGTGAGCTTTTCATCTGGCTCACTAAATAATTTCTGAAAATTTAACGTTAAATTTTGTATATCCTTTTTTGCTCTTCGGGCATGTGACATGTCCGTATATCAATGCAATTGACTGATTGTGTAATTTTTATGATCATATAGTTATCTTTAGCGTAAATAACCGCATATAGTTCTTTTGAACTATCATTTCCTAATATTCCGTCAAAGGATTTTAAATTAGGCAAAATAAAAAATTTTAAGTTAATTGAGCTTACCCCAAAAAGATTTAATAACATATTGTGAGTAACTTTCTCTGTACTTCCTATTGAATATACGCTGAAATTATTTTCCTTTATTTTTGGATTTTGTACCATTAATATAATTTTTCTTGAACCTGTGTCAATCAGGAATTTAAAAATCTTGCCACTCTTCGTTCTGCATTCAAAATACGGTAACGAAGAGTCGCTTATTCTAAAAAATGGATATCGTTTAAATCTGTTTGCGAATCATTACTTGTATCTTCAGGATGGACAGATTCAACATATTCTTTCAATGTTTGGGCGGTTTCTTGACCAGCTTCGGTGTCAATATAAAATTTTGTTTGCGTTTTATTAGTTGGTTTAAATTGATTCAACTGTGGAGGAGGCCTTTTTCCGTAAAATGTATCATTATTAAAAGGTCTATTAATATAATTTGCTGCCTTTGTTTGCACGCTTTCATCAACTTCCATAGGAGTTGGTTTCGGTAAGGACTTTGGCCCATAAGGTCAAGGTGGTTTAAAACTATTTCCTAGATTTCCTTGATAGTTATTAATTGGCCATTGATTTCGTGCAAAATTATAAAATTGTTTGGAGTCATTTCGCTTTGCTGGCTCATATGCTAACTCTGTTTAAAAACTGTGGTTTTCCCGTTATTATTAAAAAATTTCTTTCGCGGCGGAAGAGACGGAGGAATATTAGTTTTATATTTCCTTTGATTATACGAACTTTGAACGTAGTTCATTCTGTGGGCCTTGCTGTCCAATTTTTCACACATATGCAAGGCCTGTGGCAGTAAGCTAGGCTCACGAATGCAAAGAAGCCTTGGTAGATCACCGTTCAATCCGTGTATGATTGCATCAACATTCAATTCAAGCAAAGAAATTTTGTCTAATAAAAGTGTCAAATGCTGATAAACTATTTGATAAAAATCTGAAATTGATAGATTTCTTTGCGCCAAAGTTGTTAATTGATACTCAAGGGCTCCTATATCCCTTTTATCGGAGTAGTGCATCATCAGACACTTTTTTATCTTTCCCCACTCAAGAGATGTTCTGTACGATTCGAATGCGATGTCTGCATCGCCAGCTATTTTGTGTCGTACTGTGTGCAAAATTGCGAAGTATTTGGGTGAACCTCGTATGCTTTCATACATTGCGAAAATTCTGTCAACCGAGTTCCTCCAAGAATTGAGTTCTGCAGGTTTTCCTGAAAATTGTCTTAGTCCGTTGACCAAATCTGGTGCACGATCAAATTCACTTGGATTTAAATTTGAAGGGTCAAGTGTTTCGCCACGATCCTCGTTCGGTTGTATAAACTGGCTGCCTAAATTGCTTACAGCTTCCCTAACTATTCGCGTAATTTCGCTTGCTAAATTTGGGTATATTGTTTGCCTTGGTGTAGTAGCTGCTGATCGACAGCTACTTGCCAAACTTAAATTTCCTAACTGCGATGCTAAGTTATTAGCACAACACACAAAATAAAAATTTATGCTATTTGGAATTGTAATTTAAATTTTCAATTCAATTTTTACAATTCCACAGAACTTTTCTCTGATTTATTCTTTTAAAATTACCCTTTTTGGATTTTAACTTTTTTTGTTAACAATTTCACAGATTTCTTCATCAAGATTTAAACTTTACAATTTCAAAAAATTCTTGATATATTCCTTTTTAAGTTATCCCTTAGGATTTTCTTTTTTAAACTTTTCTTTCTCAACAACTTACACTTATAAAATGATTTAACAAATTTCATACTTTTTTTTTACCTTAACTTAATGTTAATCGCTGATCTTCGCGTGGTCCTGTTTCCCTCGAGTACGGGGGGTCCGGTCCGGTTTGTCCTTGCGATGAATCTTGGTGGGTTTTGTTGCTGGTTTTTAGTTGTCGGACTGCAGGCTGTTTTTAGGACTCTTTTCAGAAGCGCACTTCTTAAGGGCGTATTCTTTGTATTCTTATATTTTATTCCACACGAATTGTTTATTTGTAGATCATAGAGGCACGCTATTTTAGGACGACTTACACTTTCTTTTATATTTCACGAACAGTTTGTGTTTCTAAACCTTAGTGGCGCACTATTTTAGGGGGGGGCGACTTACACTTTAAAGAAACACTTATTAACGATGCGCTACAGCCCACGTTGGGCGGCAGTTAAACTTCATACGGTTATATATTTTTTTTCGGTGATCAGCACTGAGCTTCCACGGGAACAGTGGCAGCTACTGCTCTTATGCAACCGGGTACCTGTGCGGGGTAGACATAGCGTCAGCAATTTCTGCACTGCGCGTGGAAATTCGAGCGTCAAGGTTTGGCATGTTAACTTATAGAAATTCGATATTATTTTGTTAACTAATTTTCTTCCAACAGTACAGCTCAATATAGTACAGGCTAGACGCGATGGGTCTTCACAAAGTGTGAGGTTGTTACCGACGAATATCTCAAAGACGACTTGCGAGCCAGTACGTCGATTTTTTTTGATATAAAAAATAGCGGATCAGTCAATTCAATGCATTTTGAAAGACTCCAGCTGGTAGTGTCTAAACAATGTTAAGGTTGATGAAGCAAAATTTTATTTATGACGGAAATACCTGAAGTTCATCCATAGCTAGACACCCTAGACATAATAACTGTCTGTACTAAAAACATCAATATGGTACGAACATCGAAAATGCTAGAAATTTCTTGATTATTCTAAAATCCAAGTTGTAGCCAGCTTTTCAGTAATGAAGTTAGTTTAACTTTTCTTTCATTAACACAAGAGCTATTGGGATAAGTGAAAGCCTCACTAACGAGCAATTGACATTTACGAAGTTGTGAAAATGTCAGAAGCATTTTACTATTGCTGGGTACTATCAATCCGCAGTCGGTTTTCCGATATGATGGTGCAAACCGGTCTGGTGAAAATTTTGGATTTGGAAGGGCATTTTGAAATCATTTGTCCTTTACGAAGGCAACTGGGACAAAGGTTCAGTTATTTAATATCCTATTCCTGATCAGCTGACTTACGTTTGAAACAAGCTGATGTTGATTTGATTTGTGCAGCTACGAATCAACTTGATGACAGCTCGGCAATGAAGTCTCAACGTGTCAGAACAGAATTCCCTGGAAGGTAACTTTTCGAAGTCTTGCCTTTTGTCATAAGTTATTTTTCGGTTAACATCTACCTTTGATAAAACTAGTTGAATAATAATAGCGTTCATAACGTCTGCATCAGAGCTCAAAGAGATGGTTTGAATATTAAACTAAATAGTTTGTCCTTAAAGTATTAAATATTTGTCAAAGACCTGAGTTTGAGTGCCTTTGCGTAGTTTTCCTCAGACGTTTGGAGCGGTCCAACAACGCTCAATGCGTTACCTGACAAAGACTTCAACCAAGAGTTAATTTGTCAATGCACTGACGTCGTCTGAGCTTTTCACCTGCACTTGCCTATTCGTTTTGCTGTGATTGCCTTTGCTGCGATGAATAATTCTTCAATTTCGGTGAGATTCTTGCCTGGTAGATCTAATATTTGAATTTGCGTTTCTAATTGGAAAATAATAGTAATAATAAGTAATAAGTAATAAATATAGTTAGCGATAAAAGGAATTCAATTATAATTTGGTGGGCATACAAATAAAGTTGTCGATGTGTTCAAAGGCGAAGCCTGTGCGATTGCTAACTATGGAGAATTCAAATGAAAGCGATTTCACTAGTTTGTGTAATGATTAATGTTGCAATAGTGACAATCGGGGAGCTTTCCTTGCAGCTACATATCTCGAAATTATACTATGACAAAGTGCCGTAATTATAGTTTGTGCAGTACTAGTTCAAAATTTGATGCAACAGTTTAATACAATAATTTCACGAGCACAGGGCGTAGCCATTTGCGAGGTATAAGTGCTATCAAGGTCGCCATAATGTATGAACTCAATTTAATGATACAATAATAATCTAGCGCTTGCAGCATATAGATTGATCTTTGGCCGAACTTCTACAATTTGTGAGAAGTTTTTTCATTTTCTGCCGAGGGGCGACAGCGAATGTACCGAATCCCACATTCAAACGCAAAACACAAACAAATTTATTTTTATTTCATGTGAAATTTTGAACAACAAAAAATAATCAACGGATACGCTGATGTCGATGAAAAAAAAAATATTCAAAAGAAATTACTTCTAAGCACTTTCTATTAAATTGTGGTTTTGTTTTTGTGCATTGAATATTTAAATAAATTTGTTTGATCAAATAGTTTTAAATATCGTGTCCGCGTCCGGTTCTTGAAACACATAGCAACTAGGATGGTAGGCTATTTACGCTGTCCAGTTTTAAGAACTGCCCGTAATAAGGAATTCCACTGCATTTGTACCTCTACGATTTCATTTTTTTTTCCCACACTTATGTTCTAATTTTTATTTCTTTAACTGTTTAAACATTGTATGTATTTGCACTTTTGTAAAATGTCCGCACAGTGAAAATTCGCGACTGACTCCCGCTAATCGTTTGCTATCTTTCGTGCTTTGAAGACAATTCAGGAATATATGGATGTTTAGAAGAATTTTATTATTATTTTCCACTAAAAGAGTTTCGGCGCCATATTCACGTTTATTGAGATTAAAAAATATACAGAGCAACCGCCTGAGGCGCGTAGTAGCGAGCGAATGATTTACATACATACATATGTCAACCGCCAAAGATGTAGCGAAGCAATAGGTGCTAGTTAGATTCGTTAAAAATTCTGAGACACAGGGTCTGTCTTTTAGCTGAATTTTAAATACCACAGGTTAATTGAAAAGACAGTGAGAGTTTTATAAAATAAACGAGCAACATTAGAGGAGATAATTATCCATAAACGTCCCTGTTCACACCTTGGCTAGGATCCCTAGACAGCATGTAGTTTGCAGTCGAGCAACCAGTGTTGATGGTTTATTTCTATACTTGTTCCGCCTAACCCATGAGTCGGAACGGAACCGCGACCTTGGGGTCGAGGTTCGTTCGCGGACTCATGCGGTGGTACCCATCGACCACGATGGCTTGCGTGGTTACTCGTTCCGCGACGCCATGTCTGCCCCTTAACATGAGTGAGCACTCGCTCCGCGACCCGTGTGGTTTTGCTTCAGTCTGAGCGTTTGTGCTAATTCGCTGGAGATTATAATGCTGGGCGCGCACGGATCGGTTAAGGCCCGCACTAAATGCAGGCGGCCGCCTGCCTCTATTTTGACGATCGCTGTCGGTGCGATTGCCTCATATGCCCTCATGAGAGGGGCGGTTGTGCTACCGAGCAATCGGCCCGACCGGAATGTTGGTTGTTGTTGTTGGCGCGCTATCTGTAGCGTCTCTTCTTTGTGTTGTGGAACGTGGTATGGGGCGCGTCGTGGTTGTGATCGGGAAGGACGGGTTCCCGAGTCACCTTGCCGCCAATTCGCTGCGTTATGTGATGGTCGGAAAGGACGCGTTCCCGAGCCACCCATTTGCTGTTGTTGCGCTGGTTGGGAAGGACGCGTTCCCACGCCAGTCGCTCGTCGTTTGGTCTGATGGGCAGGCGGCCTGAATGGACGGGATCCAACGCCGCGCTGCCTGGGCAGTCGGAAAGGACTGGTTTCCGAGCTGCGCCTACGCCGTTCATGTTGTAGTGAAGGTCGGAAAGTACGAGTTTCCGAGCCTCCACCCGCTGGGATTGGGACCACCTGGGTCACCGAAGCTTCTTCTTCTTCTTCCGCTTCCGCCACCTGCTCTGCCCACGACTTTATCTGGCCGGTCAGGTTGATCGACAATACGTCATCGTCATCCTCGGCTGGCGGGATCGTTGGCCGCCGGTCGTTTTCGCACTGCAGATGCAATGAGGTGTGGTGTCTCTCATTACACCGATGGCAGCGCCCGACGCTGCTGCAGATCTCCTGCTTATGGAACGGCGACAGGCAGTTCGCGCAGTAGTGGTGGATTAATACCACTCGCAGCCTCTCTTCCGGAGACTTGGCTCGGTATATCGGGCAAAGTCTTATGCCGTGGTTTTTCTGGCATAATCGGCATGCCACTTCGAAACGGACGGCGCGCTGCTCCGTTTTGTTGCGCGTCGCTGTGAAACGGCCCATAGTCTAAAATTTTGTGTATTTATTTCATTGATTAATGAGGTGGATTATTGGGTGGCAAGTGATATAGAACAAAAAAAATAACCAAAGAAAAAAAATATTATTTTATTTTATGAAATTATGGCATGGCAAAAATTGTATGCATATATATACATATATGTATTTTATTGTGAATTTTATGTATTTATGTATTTATTATGTATATTTGCATATATCGTAAAAACACCTGATTGCATATGATGTTTTTAATATATTAAAAAGAAATAAAAAATTGATATGAACTACCTATTCCTGTATTTTTGTAATCGCGGAAAGTGCCCCCCACCATGAAATGGCTCAACATTCTGTCTTTTGTGTGGTTTATGTATGTACATTAGATATTTGATTGTGGTGAGGTAGGTCAGCAATCTGGCATCCAGCAATCTGGCCTACCACCCACAAACAGTTTGTATGCCACTGTGCTTAATTTGCTGACCACAGGGCTGTTCCAAAAAAAATTATTTACACGTAAATTTTTGGCGCGAGTGGTAGTGGCAATTTTTTTTTGGTAATTAAATTTGTGTTAATATAAAATATTAGTGAAAAAATCCTTGTCGTGTCCGGACTTGACGTTGCTCTGCTCAAAGCAAAAAAGTTTTCGTGCAGAAATATAGATTGAGTGCTAAAAATCCATTCCAAAAGTGTTACAAGATTTTGTTAGCATTTCCATTTTGCTTGCGAATAAAATTTTTAAATGGAAATGGCTGGAGGCAAAGCAGGCCAGGATTCTGGCACAGCAAAGGCGAAGGCAGTATCTCGTTCAGCACGAGCGGGGCTTCAATTCCCAGTTGGTCGTCATTTTTGAGGTTGGCGTACATGTCGCCATGTGCAGCTGGCCAACAGTGCCTGCTGTACATATGCATACATCGCATTCATGGCGATGGTGGACGCATGCATGTGTACGGCGGCGATGATCAGGTAAGTGGTAATTTATATATTTATACTAATAATAATATAATAATTTTTGTACATAAATTTTTGAGTTTTTAACGTACATAAGTAGGTACATGTGTATGTATGTATATCGATATATATCTACATGCACGCCACCGTGTTGCGTTCGATTGCGAGGGCACAGTCGGAGGGAGGAGAGGTATGCCATGCGAAGATGGCGATGACCGGAAGCACAAAAAAGGAGTTTGTAAAGTATTAATGTGGATCGAATTTTTTTTTATTATTTTTTTTTTTTTGTGTTTAATCAATTTTGTACACTGAAACTAATTGGTTTTCTTTCCCAACAGGTGAACAATTAAATGATTTTCACGATGTGAGGAGCAGGACACCAGTGGAGCTGTTCATAACCAACAAGTAACTGTTTTGTTCATTTACGTATATGTATATATATGTATATTTAAAATTTTTCTGTGTATAGGGTAAACATTAGTACTTAGATGTTTCCAAAACCAAATTTTTTTTCTTTTTTTTTTTTTAACGGATAAATTGGAAAGATCTAAGTACTAGCAAGAATTTGCAAGTTGGATAAAAAAATCATTGAAAATTATTGATTTGATCCAAAAAAAATATAAAGCTGTAATTAAAGTTATTAAAATTTGGAAAATGATAAAATATTTAAATATACAAAATGTTTAAATATATCGAAATATTTAAAATATATAAAAAAAACTTGCAACTTCTCATTAGTTTTACGTTCTCTCCGCTTCTTGCGTCTTTACGTTTTCCATTATTGCGTGTTTCTTTCATTGAAAGCAAATTTTCTTTACGCTCTGAAATTTAGTTAGTGGATAGGGTTTTTAGGGTTTAGGGTTTTCACAACTAATGTTAGGGTTGGACCGGTGGTAGACCGGGCTGATTTTTGACAATCGGTCATAAATTCCGGAAAATTAACTCGAGCTATTGGTTAGTTGTCGGTTAATTTCGAAATAGTTTCGGGTATTAAATGACCACTTTTCAAAATTAATTCAAAACTATTGTTTAGTTTGTCAGTTAATTTTGTACGGGTATCAAATAACCACTACTTGATGTATGTAAAAAACATGATTTCGCAGATTTATTTATTTCTGTACGCCATCGTCGTACTGTTTATGAATTTTTTTTTTTTTTTTTTTTACGTACTTATCCTTGGGTAGGGGAAGTAGCGGTACTTTCGATGGAGGGCAGCAAACCCAATTTCGTTATTGGTCTGCTGGTTTGTCTTCGTAGTATAGATGTCGACGACGAGTACCCGGTTATCCGAGCCTGGGTGTAAGTTGATGACTCGTCCCAGTCTCCACGGTAGATTATCTTCTTTTATAACCACAAGATCTCTTGTTTTGACGTTAGTTTGTGGATGTCTCCACTTTGTGCGTTTCTGCATTTCCAGCAGATATTCAGCCTTCCATCTTTTACAAAATGTTTGATGTAGGGCTTTAAGTTTCTGCCATCGGTTTACGATTGAGGCAGCGCTTTCGTTGATTTCTAGTTCAGGTGGAGCTAATAGGTGTCCACCTACTAGGAAGTGACCGGGGGTAAGAGGCTCCAAGTCGGAAGGCTCATTCGAAGAGGTGCTTAACGGACGGGAGTTAAGGCATGACTCGATTCGGCATAAAAGAGTTGTGAACTCTTCGAATGTATAACTGAAGCCGGAAGCACTCTTTTTAAAATGGGTTTTGAAACTTTTTGCCCCTGCTTCCCACAATCCGCCCATATGAGGCGCTGCAGTGGGTAAGAAATGCCATGTGATTATCTGATGGCTATATTTAATCATTGTATTATTTCGCGCTTCAGTTATAAATGCTTTGAATTCTGATCGTAGAGATCGCGAAGCTCCGACAAAGTTGGTGCCATTGTCGGAGCAAACATTTTTTGGGCATCCTCTCCTGGCTATGAACCTAGCAAAAGCTGCCAAAAAAGATGCAGTGCTAAGGTCATTGGTGGCTTCCAAGTGTATAGCCTTAGTGGCGAAACACACAAACGGGCAGACGTAACCTTTTGAGATGCGACAACCTCTGCCGCGGAAGTTTTTGATATCGAAAGGTCCTGCGAAATCTACACCCGTGTTTGTAAATGCACGCGAATAGGAGGTGCGTTCCTGGGGGAGCACTCCCATAAGCTGCATTTGGGTTTGTCTTCTGTGGATTGTGCAGACCTTACAATTATGGATGACAGCTTTTACCATATTTTTGACTCGGGGAATCCAGTATTGAGTTCTAATGAGACGCAGCATTAGTTGATTCTCGCCATGCAGGGAGATTTTATGGATAAATTGGACAACAAGACGGGCTAATCGGCACTTATAAGGAAGGATTATTGGGTGACGCTCGTTGTACGCTAAATCTAGCGATGCGCCAAAACGACCTCCAGTCCTCATAATCCCATTTTTATCTAAGAAAGGGTTAAGGGGTAGCACTTCGCTTTTTCTATCGATGGGTTTCTTTGACTTTAGGTTCGAATATTCATCACTGTAGTATTGCTTCTGGTAAAGGATTATTAAGCGTTGTGTCGTTGCCTTAATTTCATCGGATGAAATTAAACAAGACTCTGCTCGAAAGGAAGCTTTTTTGTTCGGATGAGTGCTTTGGTAGAATCTCATGATATATGATAAGACTCTCAAAGCTCTCGGTAAATCTGTAAACCTATCGAGAATGTCATCACAATTTTTTATTGTTACGGTTGCACATAAATGCGCCCATTTTTCTTTGATGTTGGTGTTATAGCTTGTCTCTTGTCTTGGCCAATTTTCCTTGTCTTCTTGCAACCAAGAAGGGCCATGCCACCACAGAGTGTTATCGACTAATTCGTAGGCGAGAACTCCTCTGTCCATAAGTGTACTTGTACCTGTCCTAGTGGTAGGTTGCCAAGTACCGACTCAATACTTTCGGCGAGCAATACCGCGCCGCATAGTTCTAATCGGGGCAGGGAAATAGTTTTAACTGGAGCAACTTTTGTTTTTGCTACCAGCAGATTCACTAGAACTTCACTGCCCTGCTTAACCCGTAAGTATACCGTAGCTGCATACGCTTTTTCTGAAGCATCGCAGAAGCCATGTACTTCGACGTCATGGGCGGGAGAAAAATAGACCCAACGCGGTATCTTAATCCTCTCTATCTCGCGGTAGCGTTTGGTGAAATTTTGCCATTTTTCCAAAGTAGTTGAAGACACAGGATCATCCCACTCTGTGCCTTCCAGCCAAATGTTTTGCATCAATATTTTGGCTACTATTACAATGGGAGCAAGCCATCCTAGCGGATCGAACAGCTTGGCGATCGAAGACAATATCGACCTTTTAGTGATTGTGTCACTATGCTCCATTGGTCTTGTTAGGAAGTAAAAATAATCCGAATGGGCGTTCCACCTTATTCCAAGAGCCTTAACTGTGCTGGTGTCTTCGAATTCCAAAAAATCTTCGCTTAGTAGATCCTTTTTTGGAATGTCTGCAATTGCATCCTCGCAGTTGGCCGTCCATTTTCGTAAGGGAAAACCTGCTGACCGCAGTACCGTAGAAATTTCGTCCCTTGCCTTGATGGTAGATTCGATGCTGTGTCCTCCTGCAAGTACGTCATATACGTACATGCATTTTCGCAGAATATTAGCTGCTATTGGATGCGAGCTTTCTACGTCATCGGCCAACTGCAACAGTGTTCTTGTCGCCAGGTAAGGAGGACAGTTTATTCCAAACGTAACCGTCTTTAGTTCATATAGGCTCGTTGATTCGTTCGGGTTTGCCCGAAAGACGATACGCTGATATTTCGACTGGTTATCGTTTATCCAGATTTGTCTGTACATTTTCTCAATGTCGCTGTTGAAAACATATCTGTATAATCTCCAGCGTAGAATCAGTATCGGAAGATCTGATTGCAGTACTGTAATTTAAGCTTTTTCCATTACGTCATTTAAGCTTTTTCCATTAGCGGTTGCACTTGAGGCATTGAAAACCACGCGAACTTTAGTTGAGGTACTCTCTGCCTTTGTAACGGCGTGATGAGGCAGGAAGTAATTTTCACATGAGTCCGCTGAAATGTTACAATTTATTCTCGTCATGTGTCCTAGTGTCTCATACTCTGCTAACACCCTATTATACTCTTTTTGTAGGACGGGATCCTTGGCTATCCGTGTCTCATTCCGGAAGAATTGAGAGCAGGCTTTTTTAAGAGAAGGGCCTAGTTGTGTGGTTACTGGAAATTCCTGTCGGAATGGTAACGAGACTATGTATTTTCCCTCATTAGTTCTGATAGTGGTCTTTTTATAAAGCTCTTCGCAATATTTATCATCTTCATTGAGGCTTTTGGTTTTGGGTAAATCTTCTAACTCCCAGAATGCCGTAAGTTGCTTATCCAGCGCAACTTCGCTGAAGCACGAAACTATATTTCTGTTTGTATTTGTAGTATCCGTACTACCAGTTATAATCCAGCCGAATACGGTTTCTTGGGCTAGAAGTGTCCTCAAGTACTTAAAATTTCTGTTTGCGTTTTCTGTTGCTTTATCGGAATCACGTTGCGCTTGCGCCTGCCTAAATGTCGATGGAGAATCATCGGCAGGCCTTGAAGACGTCCAACGCGTCATTGCCTTTGGCTGAATTGCATTTAGATGCAGGAGCGTGTGATGTCGCGAGTGACACGTATTGCAATTGTATGCACTTGTGCATCTTGACACAGTATGTCCGGAACTAAGGCAATTCAGGCAACAATTATTTTCCTTTAAAAAGTTCAATCTGTTTGTAGGTGTTAGCTGTAGGAATCGGGAACAGCTGCGCAATTTGTGCTCGTTTGTATGGCACATTTTACAAGTAAAAGTGGTCACGCTTGCTTGGAAGGTGCCAACTCTTTTTTTTGGGGTTTCGAAAGGATGACGTGTGATTTGTGGTGGCTTTGGCACTTTCACAGCTCTACCATCCTTCAACCCTGACAATGTCTCAAGGGTCTGAAAACGATTGGACAGGAACTTGTCCATATCGTCCCACTTGGGTATGTCGTTTTTATGGTCTATGGTTTGTTCCCATAGAGCCAATGTACTGTCTGGCAGCTTCGTCGAGCAGAGATAAACGACAATTGCGTCCCAGTTCGATATGTCAATTTGATGACTCTTCAGGGCTGATAAGCAATTGTTTATCTCCCGCTGCAAACTTTTTATTGAGGTACCACACTCAAACTCTATTGCCTTTAAGCTGAACAATAGTTTTAGTTGCGTGTTAACTAGAATGCGCTTGTTTTCATAGCGTTCGCACAGGTCTTTCCACGCTGTAGTAAAGCCTTCATTCGTTAGTGGGCACTTTCTTACTATTTCTTTGGCCTCCCCTTGTGTCTTATGGTTGAGATGAAAAAGTTTCTCAACCGGGGTGAGGCGCTTATTGAGGATGTAGATGGCCGTGAACATATCACGGAATGTTGGCCATGAAAGATAGTCGCCCTTGAACACGTCTGTATCGCACGGTGGAAGGTGGATATTGTGTTCGCGGACGGACTGCTCCGCTACATCCATCCGGCTCGAAGGACCATGTACAAATGTCCAGACGCACGGTTGGATATTTGAAATGGGAAATTAAAAAGATTGTGTTTAGTTTTAACATGTAATTGAAATTTATTCAAAGGTACATATATATGGAGATATACATGAATGTTGCTTTACCTGTGGTGTGAATCCGTGGTAGACCTGTGTCGCTCTTGAAATCCTGAGATCGAGTGAAATTATGAAAAAACGTACGATTGCCGTCAACCGCAGTTTTATTGGAAAGCAAGAAATTGGAAATGTGAACAAAAGGAATTATCCAGCGGGAAATGCGGAATAATTCGCAGTTGCACATGTATGCGTCTGTGTATAGACGCGCGCATTAGGGCGGTTAGAAAATATTTACGATGCGGCGTAAACACTGGGAGTTTTCAAATTTGAATGATAATATTGTTAACGCAATCACTTATGAAGCGGTTCACATTTACTATGATAATATTTGCATTCCTGTCCCTGACTAAATTTCCTTATTTTAATTTAATTTAATTTTAAGGATTACGTTGGTAAATTGTATATAATATTTATACTTATATATATATTTATATATACTTTATAAGAAAAATTTTATTAGAAGTACTTATACTTTAAAAGTATAATGGGAAATTATTTAATATAATAAAGAATAAATATGTACCAAATGTAACACAAAGCTTTAAACATTATATTTTAATACAGCGAATGCAACAACGTTCTTAAGACCTGAGAGAAGAAGCCGTTTTATGCTAATAGAAAGACAAAGCGATTGACTATTCCCCCAATTGCCTGTTGCTCGTCCAGTTGTTTCTCGTGCTCTGAATTCGATCAAGTAAATTTTTTACGGTTTATTGACTGGTTTTGTTACATTTTTTTCACATTATGGGGCCAACAGCATTTGCCGCGTCAAAGAATACTGATCGCTTGTATTGAAACTGCATTGGGCATGAGGAATTTGCAAGAATTACGCCCATATGAAAGGATAAATGGGCTCATTTTGATATTGTCACAATGGAGCGTATTATGGTGTCTTTTTTGCTAGCTGGAGTTTATCGCTCCAATGGTGAGTCCTTCGAAGAATTGTGGGATGATAATGAATTGTTGGATGAACCAATGATTTCTGCAACAATGGCTGACAAAATGTATAAAAAAAAATCAATCGCGGCATCCGTTTGGATCGAGAAACCAGAAGTAGTTCACGTGCTAACAAAGCAATAGGCGACAATGATGTTTTGGACAAGCTTGTTGGTACTAATCGTAGAGAAAGAAAAGTTAATCGTTAGTAAGCAACTGTTTTTTTGTAATATGGTTGAGTGTCAGCTAGCAACGCATTTATTATTTACACAAAATTGGATCCGGAGTGGAATATGTGGTGTCCGTATATTCAACGGCGCAAAGGTATGCCACGTGGTCCAAATGCTCGTGCGGTTATTCGAAAAGGCATTATTTCTAAAACATCTTTGTTGTTACGATAGTGGAGCGTAATTTTGAAAAGGTAACATGATGACACTTGTTGATGTTTAATTTTAGTTTATTCTTGCTACACCAAGCGACAACATTATCAAGATCCCTTTGAAGGTAGGGAGAGTCTGAGAGACAAGATACGGTAAAGTAAATCTTCAGATTATCAGCATACAAAAGACACTGGACAAACTTAAAATAGCGAGATATGTCATTTATAAAAATTACAAAAAATAGAGGGCCTGAAAGTAAAAAAGAATGGTTAACCTTGTCAAAGGCTTTCGAAAAATCTGTATGTAAAATCCGATAGCATTGCCGAATTAGAAACGGTAAACCTACCTGCTATGAAACCCTGTTGGTTTGGAGAGATTAAGTGACTAATTGAAAAGTAAACTTGTTGTTTAGCTATGAACTGAATAATCTAGATATCGTAGATAATTTGAAAATAGGTATGTAGTTGGCTATATTGTTTTTATTCCCACTCTTAAGTACAGGACTTATGTGAGAAACCTTCCAGGCATCAAAAAAATTTTCAGCCGCTAGATATTTGTTAAAAATTAATAAAAGAGGGCTAGCGAAAGCGTAACAGCTTTTCAGAAAGTATGAGGACAAATCATCACCATCTGTTTAAGTTGACGATTTCATTTGTCGGATACCATCTTCGATGGTTAAAGAAAGTGTTCCAAAAATAACTTTAGAAGCATTTTCAAAGATATTATTTCCATATAAATCAAGATCTGATTCAAAATTAAACTGATAGAAATCTGCAAATAGATTTGCACCTTCAAAAGATTATTATTATTATTATGAATCCATATTTTACAAATTAATTTGTAAAATACTGCATGGTGCCGGGCGACGAAGGCATTGTGCACCAGTGTCGTTATTTGTGGTTAAGTATCTTGAATTAAGTTGTGGATGGATAGGATATTTTTTATTTCTACGATGTTGCATGTTATTAATGTGTGGAAGGATGGGCATTCATACACGAGTGGGCGGGTTTGCGCGTCTTTTGCTGCTACGTCGGCGGCTTCATTACCTAATATACCCGTATGCCCTGGTACCCAGAGGACTTTTGTTGGCTTTCGTAGTTGGCTCAAGACCAAGTTGAAATTGCTATAGCATTTGCTGGCAAGTGCTTTGATAGCACCTAAGCTATCTGAGCATATTAGCGTTTTACGGTTTGATTTTGCTGCATATTGCAAGGCCCACTGAATGGCTCTTAGCTCGGCATGAAATATTCCGGAGTGTAGTGGGAGGAGGCTTTGTTGCACGACGGAGAAACCGTTTTCGTTGTTCCTTCTAGGAAGGAGCCATCTACGTACAAGGTCATTTCCGGTGAAAACGTAGAACTTTTATGACGAAGTAGTTGGTGGTATTCTGCGGCGCTGGTTGTATTTTTAGTGTGTCGGTTAAGTTCAGTGTCTATTTCTATTAATTGGTTGTTGGCGTTTCGAAGTGCTTGTGGCTTTGCGGGGATAGGTATCCTGAGATCGTTTAATAGATCGATGGTCTGTTTAATGCTACACATGTTACAGCTTGAAGTTTTATTTTTCTTGTATTCTAGATACTTCCAAAAGAGGTCACGCAGACTTGCTTGTGTTGAGGTTATTGCTGTAGCTGCTAGTTTAACGGCGCTTTTATTCCGGGTTTCTTGGAAGTCGCGATAGCGTGCTTCAACTTTTAGTGCGTCTAATGGTGTTGAAAGGAGGGCGCCGGTAGCTGATCTGAAGAATTTGTTTAAAGCGCTGTTTATTTTTCTTAGGTTGGTTGTTGATGTCCATCCATAGATCGTAATACAATGTTGTAGTATGCCGGTTGTTAGTGACTGGCATATGTTGATAGCTGTTTCTATATGTGGCCATTTTTTACGGGGCAGATTAACTTAATCAGGTTGTTGACTTTGTTGAGTTTGTTCACGACGTGTTTCGTCTGCTCATTCCAAAGAAGCGTTTTTGAGAAAACTAGGCCAAGTATTCGTATATTATTTTGGATCTGGATATTTTTGTTTCTTAGTTTTATTGCCGTCGCTGGGCACTTCTGCTTGCGGCATACATGTAAGGCTTCGATTTTGTCCACAGGGACATTTGCCCCGTGCTTTTCACCCAATGGTTGATGTTTTGGTCCAATGCTTCAATGTGTTTGCGAACCTCGCTTGGAGTGCCTGAAGATATGGCTAGAATATTGTCAGCGTATATTCCGAGGAAGTCTATTCCTTCGGATTTTTTTAGTTTTAGAACGAGTGAGTTTATGTAAATATTACATAACACAACAGAAAGTGGTGACCCTTGCGGAAGTCCATTTTCCAGGCGGTGTTTTTGAGAGAAGTAGCCGTCTATCCGAGTTGTAATTTGTCGGTTCGAAAGAAAGGACCAAATTACTTCAAGAAGTTTTTTTGGGATGCCCCATTCGTGAAGCTGTTTGATAACGAACACACTTATTACTTGATCAAAGGCTTTTTCCAGATCTTCAGATAAAACAACGCTGTGCTTTTTGTTAGCCAGGTTTTCTTTTAACTTGCTTTCGAGTTGATGGCATAGAGTATGTACACCACGTTTCGGCAGGAAAGCGTGTTGTTCTGTACAAATTACGTGCTGCGGGCAAGACGTTAGTCGGTTCGCAATTATTTTTTCAAAGGTTTTTGAAATTACTGGTAGAAGGGATATGGGTCGATGTCCTTCTATGTGGTTTGGGATTTTGCCTGTCTTTGGAATCGGTATTAGTGTTGCGTATTTCCAGTCATGTGGTACTATACCTGTTGTCAAAATTTAATTGAATAGTCGGCATATACGCCCTTGAAGATTGGGAGAGATATTTTTTAGCATAGAGTAGGTCAACTTATCCGTGGCGGGGCTGGAACCTTTTGCGCCTTTGAGTACTACTTTGAGTTATAGTATTGTAATATATCTAATGCTATTCGTAAGACAGGGCTTCTGGTCTAATAAATCAGAAATTTTAAAATTGATTTTTTCTGTGATTATTTCGGTTCGAAAGGTGTTGTTCGCGCTTATTTGACTCCAGGTGTCGGCTAGTGTGCTGGCAATGTCAGCTGGATGGGTGATAACAGTGGATTGCAACAGTATGTTTGGAAATATGTCAGTTTTCTCTGCCCTCAGGCTATTAACTTTTTGCCATAGAATTCTAGTGTCCATTTCTGGGTTTAATGAGTTGAGAAAATTGTTCCAGCACTTCTTTTTAGCCTCTTTGCATGTCCAGCTGGAGCTGTTGGACTGACTCCTCTGATCCTTGAAGCGTTTCCACGCGATGGTTTTTTTATGTATAAGTTTGGCAATTTCTGAATTGAACCATATTGGACTACAGCGATGTGGTTGCTGCTTGTTATGGGGCATTGCTTCATTCGCAGCTCTTCTCATAATTCGTTTAATTTGTGCTGCTTCCTTGTTAACGTTGTTTGATTCATCGTAGTCGTGACAGTACAGATTTGTTTTCCTGTAAAATTTGTTCCAATCGGCTTTTTTGTCTAAAAATTTAAGTATGAGTCGTTTGCAATGCTTCTCTATCCGGTTGTATATAAAAATAGGAAAATGGTCGCTTGCTACTGGATTGGGCAGGCATTTCCAGGTAAGAGTGGGAGCTAGGTCCGCAGTGGCCATGGAGACGTCAACGGCTGTCAGTGTATTTTTTGTAGTAATCAAAGTGGGTGACCCATCATTCAATATAATAAGGCCTCTGTCGTCTGAAAAATTTTCCCAGATTATGCCGCTACGTGATGTGTGATTTGAGCCCCACAAGGTGCTTTGTGAATTGAAGTCTCCGACAATCAAGTGATGCCCTGAGCTGTACTTAGGAATATCATTGATCATTTCCAGAGTAAGACAAACGTCACATTCTTTATATATATTAGTTATATTAAGTTGTGCGTTTCCATTTATAGTTAAAGTGTGAAACAACAAGTTGTTTTTGGAAGTTTTGTGATCTTGTACATTAATATTTTGCTTAACTAGAATTGCTACGCCAGACTTGGCGTATGAATAATCTTTGTTGTGACTATATGCGTTGTATCTTGGTAGGTGAAGCATGTTTGTATTTTGATCTATTATGTGTGCTTCTTGTGAAGCTATAACATCGGGATTGTGATTAGCGACTATGGCTTCGAGTGCGAATTTATTATTAAAAAAAGCCTTGCATATTCCATTGAAGTATATTTATGTTTAGTAAAAAGTTCATGTTAATTTAATGGATAAGGTTTCTTTTTTGTAGTGCTTTGGGCTAGTTAAAGAAGTTTTTACTCGGTTGACTTTTTTGCTGGCGCTGACTTTGTGAGTGTTTTTGGTGTGATTATTACATTGAGCTCAGGAAATCTGTTGTATAGCTGTGAAATGGGTGAGATGTTTGCGATGGTACTTGTGGGTGTGGGTGTTATTGGTGTGAAAATGTCCATGTCCTGTTCGTTGGGTGTTATTGTACTAATGCAGTTTGATGTTGCTAATGTTGACTGGGTTTGACTATTGCGTCCAGTTGACTGAGCAGTGGTATTTTTAATATTTGCTACATTGCTGTTTTCTGGTTTATTAGAATTTGTGTTGGTTATTATGCTTGTTGTGGTTGGCAAGGGTTTGTTGTTGACGGTTGTGGACGAAGATGTGTTTGTATCTGTCTGTTGTGTTTTAGTCGGTAAGTTTGCTTCTGCATGCTATTTGGGCAATCGATCTGTTGTAATTGTTGCTTGTTTCGGTGAGCGAGTGATTTTCATGGGAGATAGTAAGTGCATTTGCGTAGGTGTGAGCTGAGACTATGTTGAGTGTGTTGTTTTTTATAAAATTGTCTTGCTTCGCGCATTGAGCATGTTTGTGGGATTTTTATTTTTAATATGTCTTTTTGTTGTTTGTACTTCGGGCATTCTCTGGAGTAGGCAGGGTGGCTGTCTGAACAATTGTGAGGGGGGAGATTGCAATTGGCGCAGCTTGGCGCGTTTTTCCATCGTTTGCTTGTTTGACCGAGCAGTTGACACGATTTGCATCTCATAGGGTTTGGGATATATTCTCTTACTTTGGGATAATACCACGATACATCAATTTGATCTGGCAGTTGGTGTGAGTCGAATGATACGAGCACTACACCACTAGGCATATAGGCGCCGTTAACATTTTTTTGGAATTTGTATACGTCTGTGACGTTTTGATTGCTTAGCTCTTTGACTATTTCTGCTTCAGGTATATTGTTCAGACAAGGCGCGTAAGTTGTGCTTTTTACAGTGTTCAGATTTACGTTTAATTCACATTTGATTGGACACACTCCCGGCAGGTCTTTGGTGCGGACAAAACGATCCGCTATGGATTTGGATTTTACGAGCACTAGAAGGTTACCATCTCTTATCGGTTGTATTTTTATAATATCTTTGCTTATCGCGTATAATGCTCTGTTAACTAAGAAGCAAGAGTAGTCAGACAAAGATTTATTTTCTTCACTTGCAGACACAGTTATGAATTTTGGTGATTGCTCGACTACTGACGTTAGAGTCGGATATTCTTCTTTGTTATAAATTCTTCGTTTTTTTCCTTTTGGGCTATGGGATAATAGCGCGAACCTATTATCGCCCAGATTAGGAGGCCCTGGGGCCATAATGAGGTATTGAAAGTCTAGTTTTATTTATTTATTAGCTTTTTTTACACGATGTTAGAAATTAGTAGAACTGGCGAAGAACCAAGATACAAATGTATATGCGCACTGGGTATTGGCTTCGAGCTTAGTGACCGACGTGTATTCACAACGATTGCTAGTCGACGACCTTCAAAAGATGTTTGCGCTTGAATAACGTTAAAAAATACTACACTTGAACACGATTTCTTCAATTTGACATAGATACCTCTGGAAAGCTTTGGGATTCGACTTTGAAATGATAAGGTCGTTGATCGCGTGGTAGTTGGCGTATATTGCAGGACCACCCTTTTTGTGAATTGTTCAGAGCACACTTAAATTCCAATCGGCAGGCATTCGAACTTCATCGAGGTCGGGTGCCGGAATGTCAATGTAGGCATCAGCGATTTGGGGTTCCGGACTTTCATCTTCTACATCGACGCTTTCGCTGCCACCATTTAACAAAGTTTATAAATGTTCCCTACACAATTTGAGTGAGCTTTGGACATCAGTCACGAGGAATCTTCTCCGGTCTTAAACCCTCCGTAAGTCGCCGAATCTTTTGGTAAAATTTTCAGGCGCTTTTCCTGTCGGTTAGCATATCAAGCTCTTCGCACTCACGTATTTCGGCTTCTCTCTTCTTTCTATGAATAATACCCCTTTTTTTTTGGTTCACAACCCCCAGTATCGTTCCTTACAGCTCTGTAGGCAGTGGTTTTTTCGTGGTCGCTGAAAGTCAATGCCTTCCTCAGCGGTGTTACGTAGGGATAGAGAAATGTGCTCCCCTTGCTCGCGTATCCCGGCTTGCTGTGAAGTCCTCCTCGTAAACGGGTGTAAGAGATGAGCAGCGAAGTTTGTAGCTGTTTCGCGATTGCAGCTTTACGTCGATATTCGATCCTCGTACGTCAAATCCACTGGAAACATGCCGTCTATCGCAATATGATCGATTTAATGCGCGTTTTTCGATCTGGAGACAGCCACGTGGCTTGATCGATCAAAGTCGATCGCTCTTAGTTCGTTAAGGGCTTCCTCATGGATACTGAATTTTTCGACAATGTGGCCAAAAATCGCTTCTTTCCCACCCTGGCATTAAAGTCGCCAAGCATTGGTTTGATATTGTCACGGGGGCAGCGCTAGTAAGTGTTTTCTAGGCACTCATAGAAGTGATCCTTGATCACATCGTCCTTCTCTTCTCTCGAGGCGTGGGCACAAATCAGCGAGATGTTAAAGAATTCGCGAGACGCTGATCTGAGAATATTTATAAATTTTTTTGTTATAATATTAGCAGTCGATATGATAATTAAGTCATTAATATATATAAAATTGTTATTCCTCAATTTGTTTGTATGTGCATTGATCGTAATTGGATTGAGTTACACCAAGACTTTTAATAACGCCATCCTTTTGAACCACTGTCTGCCAGCCAGCTTAAGACCATCAATAAGTTTTTTATTAGACACATCTTGCCTCTTTGATTTTCATCAGCATATTTTTAAGGTTGTGCGATAAAAATCTCTTCTCCCTACTTCTCATCCAACTACCGAAGCTTAAGATCTGGTGCAAATGTGTCTGTATAACCTATCCTATAGTTTTGAGAATATCCTTGTGCAACAGATCTCGCCTTCCTCTCGTCATCTGTACCATCAGGCCTACGATTAATTGTGGAATGATACAGAATTGTGGGATGGACCAATGATTTCTGCAACAATTGCAGACACAATGTAAGTTATCACGGGCAACGCAGTCAGAAAATATTGCGCGTGGCCTGAGTCAGCAAGTTGGACGTAACAACTAAAGCAGACAAAGCAAAGCGCACAAACAACTCTAAAGTTACATCGAAGGGTTGCGCGTGGCCTGAGCTAGCAAGTACCTGCGTTCTCACGATCAGCTACTGCAAAGCTAGCGCTGCGTCGGCAGCGTTCCCAACAGCGGATAGCTTGAGGGTAGTATAAGTAGGGCTTATTTTGTATTTAGCTAATTAGTTACGTACAGGTACTCAAGAGGACAGCAAAATGGTGTTAAAATAAATAAGAATCCTAAAACGGGAGTAAAGTTTTTTAATTGGCGCCCAACGTGGGGCTGTGTTTTTAAGTAATTATTTGTCGCCCGCGTTAAAATTAAATTAGTAAATAAAATCTTAACGCGATTTCCGTTAAATAAAAAGCAAGATATTTTTGTCGTGTTTCGCTCCTGATAATCTTCATCAGGCTCGCGCATCATCATCAATCCCGTCGTCATCGCTGGAGAATCGCATCGTTGGATACCACCGTTGGAAATTTTAGCAACACCACTTATTTGCAACAGAGCCGAAGGCCGGAAACAAGGAAAAGTCAACTGATTCAAGTGCAAGTGTCGGTGCAACTATTGTTAAATCTTAATTTACAACAACAGAGATTAGACATACGATATGGAATTACTGTAAGTGAGCGACTCGATTTTCGGTTTTTTGAATAAAAGATATTTTCAACATACCGGTATATGAATCACACTAACGAACGCACAACAGATCTTTCTGACTTAATTTCTATTTTTGATAACATCAACCTATCAGAGCGGACAGACATGAACGAGAAACAGCTCTCACAGGTAGTAAACGCGGCCGTCTCTGCCGCTTTAGGAATGCAGAGACGGGAGCTTGAGGATAGCCTTAGGGTCATGCAGGACCAAATTGTGAATTTATCGCAAAAACCTGGGGAGGCTTTCCGTAATTCGATAGTCGACACTCGTCAGCTCGATACTTCCATTCGATATCAAACGCTCGACGAGACTATTTTGGTTTCCATATTTCGATATGGCCACTCTCGTTTTCATATTTTAGGAAGTGTTGCGAAAGTGTTTTCTAGCTGTCAAAAGCAGTGTGAAATAAATAAAAATAAGAAGAAATTTCAAAGTGAAAAATGTTTAACTGGCGTCATTTTTTGATTTTATTGAATTTCGGTGCGGAAAGCTCTCCAATCAACAGAAGAAGAATAAGAGATGCATCAAATCCTATGGAAATACCAGAGTTATGGTAAGTTAAATTAATATTGTAGAAACTATGAGCAGTATCAATTAATATCTACATATATCACAGCTTCCAAACAAAATACCGGCTGACCAAAGAAGTGTTTATGTACATTCTTAATGAAATAAAACTGCGGGATGGCATAAGAAGTACATATATTCCTCCAATCATGCGACTAGCAGCAACACTGGAAATATTAGCAGGTGGCGGTTATCAATGGCAGACTGGAGGCGTACACACCGCACCCATGGGAGCAAGCACTCTGTCGAAGATCTTTCGCAAGACGTTGTTATCCATGGAAAATCATTTATGTCACCAATGGATAATGTTTGAAAAAGACTTCCAGCCATGCAAGGAATGGTTCAATGAAAAACATAATTTTCCTGGAGGTACATAAATTCGTGAAATAAATAAGTTTTTTTTAACTTCCTTATTGTTGTATATTGCAGTAGTTGGTGCCGTCGATGGTACGCATATACAATTGCTGAAACCAGTAGAAAATGAACACATATATTTTAATAGGAAAGGAATACATAGCATTAATGCAATGATTGTAAGTATAAACTGGTTTTATATATGCAAATCCCATTTCCTTGAAATTGTTTATTAAATAATCGTACTAAGCATTCTTTATTATAGATCTGTGATCATAACTTAATTATAAAAGCTATATGTCCAAAATATGGAGGGTCTGCCCATGACTCATTTGTGTGGAAGGCTTCGAATGAGAGAATGGTAATGGAGCGACTATATAACAACGGAGATACGAATTCATGGCTATTAGGTTAACTCAGTGAGCATCTAATATATATTCAATAGTAAAACATATACTAACCCAAAAATATATTTTGTTTTAGGAGATTCGGGATACCCTCTCGAACCATGGCTAATGACCCCGTACCGATTACGTGAAAATGAAACGGACGAAGGCAAATGTATTTACAATGGAAAACATAGCAAAGCAAGGAGCGTTGTTGAAAGAACTATCGGAGTTTACAAAGGTTAGTATGTATATTGAAAAATTTACTGCTGAATATATTACTTTTATTCCCATCATCTGCTTTAGGGCGCTGGAGGATATTATCCGACGAAAGAAAGCCAAGGTATAATCCAACTTTGGTTGCCAAAATCGCAAACGTGTGTGCCGCTCTTCGCAATGTCTGTATCAGCCGAAATATTCCGTTTCAAAGCAATAACGAAGCCTCAATTTCGCGACAAGAGGGAAGGATAGATACTGAAACACCGGAAAGATATAACCGAGAATCCGAAAGAATAAGAAATCGAATAAAAGACCATTTTTCCCGAAGGGCAACATAAGAATTGTACTTCATTCATCACATATGTAGGTTATAAGATCATTTGTCATTTGTTTTTCCTTTCAGCAAGGCAATTTCACAATTTACTTTCTCTAAATCTAATTGTAAGACTTGCAATTTCATTTTTTTATATTGGATTGCAGATGTAATTTGCATTTCCATTAACTGGACCTTCCTTTGTTGAATTTCATTGCCCTCTCTTAAAACCTTTAAGATTTCGGTTTGAAATTTTCTTTGGTTTTCAATTTCTTCTTCGATTATTTTGAATTTTGGATCTGCACACCTCCTTTTTGCTTTAGGCGTTTGTGGTGCTTCGTTATCGCTTGCTATTTCTAATCTTCTCTTTGCCGTTGATGGCTCAATCTCACTTGGCGCTTTGTTTTCATCATTGCTCGAGGACTTATCTTCGCTTAATAAATCTGCTAAATATTCACTAACGAAAGCTTCGTCTGGCTGCGGGACAGCACTAGAAGAGCAAGGCTCGTCCGTATTGCAACCATATGACGCCACGCCAGGAATACCCGTTACATGTGCGCTTATTTGCGCCGCAGCTATTACCCGTTCCTCCAAATTGCTTAATTGAACTGCATCATATGGCCCACCTCCCGTTTTTTTTAAACTATTCATACGGCTGCTTAATTTGCGCTTTGCGTTTTATTTGTAGTCAGTCCATACCTGGAAATATAACATTATATAAAAAAATCCATTTTGTGTATTTGTGTATTAATTCTTCCTGACTTTCTGCCATCCCTTTGTTAACTTCTTTGGAGGCCCGTTGCTATTTAACATATCCGTTAATTTGCTCCATAGCTTCTTTTTCTTCTCGCGACCATTGCTAACATTTTGTAAGCTATTTTTAGCTAACGCGTCGTGTTGCTCCATGAATTCAATCATGAGCTTTAGTTGAGCAGCGTTTGTTTGACTCCTAAATAAATAAATAAAAAAAAAAACATTTCAAATAACAACAAGCATTAAAATATTGAACTTACATTTTGTTGTGGTTGACAGCTGCGGAAGGCAAACGAGATCAAATGTGCTATCGAACAGTTTCTATCGAACGTTCGATACAACACGACGACATTTTTTCTTAAGGAAAGCAAAAACGATACTTCGATACACGTTTTTGCTCGATATCGAATTACGGAAAGCCACCCCTGTAGTTGCGAAGTATGAAAGAATTAGGATTGTAACGGGCAGAACCTGTGACGAGTCACTGGACGTTGTGAAATCTTTGCCTGAATTTTCAGGACAACCTGAGTGTTATGTGTCCTGGCGTGAGGCGGCACATAACGCATATGAAATTTTTAAGGACTACGGGGGTAGCTCACGGCACTATCAAGCCGTTACCATTATAAGAAATAAAATCCGTGGAGCTGCCGATGAGCTTTTATCATCCTTTAGTACGGTCCTAAGTTTTGAGGCTATTATAGCCCGCCTTGATTTCACGTATGCCGACAAGCGGCCAACCTACTTAGTGGAGCAGGAACTTTCTACGCTTAGACAGGGCTCTTCTAGTGTACTAGAATTTTACGATGAGGTAGAGAAAAAATTATCCTTGCTCGCTAACAAAACAAAAATGTCTTACGAAACGAATATTGCAGATGCTATTAATGAAAAATATCGCGAAAATGCTCTGAGAGTGTTTATTTCTGTTCTCAGAAAACCGATATGTGATATCCTTTTCGCATAGAAACCTAGTGACCTGTCAACTGCGTTGGCACTAGCTCAAGAGGTCGATGCGAATCATGAGAGTTATATTTTTGCAACAAACTTCGCGAATAGATCAACCGACGTGGCAAAAAGAACTGAAATCAGCCAAAGAAGTAATCAAAGCGCGTACAATAGGGCAAACACTGATAACCAAAGAAATCCTTATTTCATCAGGCAGTATAGAAGTGACAACCAACCAAGCAGCCAATTCCACCAACGAAACGGAAATAGAAATTATCACCAACCAAATTTTAATCAGAATCGGCAGGGCGGAAATCGGGACCCGCAACCTCGGCAAGAACCGATGGATATAGACCCCTCGTCATCTCGCCTACGGCAAAATGCAATTTTCACAGGAAATAGGAATGGGCAATTTCAAAAGCGCCAGGCATCCTCCGATCGGCGTACAACACCAAAATTCCAAAGAGTAAATAATTTGAACCAAAAATATGGCAACGAACTAAGCTCAGAATCATATAAGGAATTATCGGAACCGGTTGTTGAGGATGTGGAGGTAGAAGATGTGAATTTTTTAGAGGAAGGTCTCTCCTGCCTTCGATCTCTAAAACTCTAGGTGGGCAGGAGGTAAGACTTCTTGTTGACACAGGTGCCTCAAAAAATTATATCAAGCCTCTAGCGGGCCTAAAGGGGGACAAGCCTGTTGACAAATCATTTACAGTAAAATCTATACACGGACGCACTGATGTTTCTAAAAAATGTAGAGTACACTTATTTGGGGTAGTGTCAGATTTTTTTATATTACCAGACTTAGAAATGTTTGATGGAATCGTAGGCCTCGATTTATTGAATAGGATCCATGCCAATATCAACCTTAAAAAAGGTGTTATTGAGCATAAATTTGGAAAAGAAACAATAAATTCCCTCAAAAGCGAAGATGTTAGCCATCTTCAACTTCAGACCGAGTCAGTCCCGGCAAGCGTTAAGGAAATATTTTTTAATATGATTAAACGCGTATCTGGAGTCTTTGCAGATCCGAATGAGAAGCTGCCCTACAACACAAATGTAGTGGCTACTATCCGCACTAGAGATAGTGAACCAACGTATGCAAAATTCTATCCATACCCTTTAGGTGTTGCGAATTTTGTAAAATCTGAAATTGCAGACTTACTAAAAAATGATATAATACGACCTTCGAGGTCGCCATACAACAACCCCATATGGGTTGTCGACAAAAAAGGCTTCGACGAAAACGGAGTGAAAAAGAAAAGAATGGTAATAGATTTCAGAAAACTTAATGAAAAAACTATTGATGATTCATATCCTATCCCCAACGTAGGGGTTATTTTATCAAATCTTGGGAAAGCCCAGCTATTTACAACCCTGGACCTTAAGTTCGGGTTCCACCAAATTGAACTCGCCGAGCGAGATCGGGAGAAAACCGCGTTCTCGGTATGTAATGGTAAATACGAGTTCTGCCGTCTGCCCTTTGGCCTAAAGAATGCGCCTGGCATTTTTCAAAGGGCAATCGATGACGTCCTTAGGGAGCATATTGGCAAATATTGCTTTGTTTATATAGACGACGTCATTATTTTTCCTCAAGATAAAGCAGACCATTTGGCACATGTAGAGGCTATCTTAAAAAGCTTACTAGATGCTAACATGAGGGTTTCTGTGGAAAAATCGCAATTTTTTAAGACAGAGCTCGAGTACCTTGGATTTCATATATCGAAAGGGGGAATAAAGACCTGCCCGCAGAAAATTGAGGCAATACAAAACTTCCCACAACCAACAACGTCAAGAGGTGGTCGGTCTTTTTTGGGAATGGCTGGCTACTACAGGTGTTTTGTTCGCGATTATGCAAAAATTGCAAAACCTATAACCAATATCCTTAGAGGCGAGTTTGGTAAGGTGTCGATGAAGACCAAACTAATGCATTTAACAAATTGAAGACCATACTGACGTCGGAAGACGTCATGTTGGCCTATCCAGACTTCAGGAAAGCTTTTGACTTAACTACAGATGCTTCCTCACACGCCCTTGGCGCGGTACTCTCCCAGGAGGGGAGACCGATTACAATGATCTCGAGGACACTCGACAAAAAATAAGAGCATTTTGCCACAAATGAGCGAGAGCTATTGGCCATTGTTTGGGCTCTTTAAAGTCTTACACATTATTTATACGGCGTTAGGGAGTTAAACATTTACACAGATCATCAACCCCTAACCTTTGCGGTGTCCGACCGCAACCCAAACCCAAAAATAAAAAGATGGAAAGCCTTTATTGAAAGATATAATGCCAAACTCCATTACAAGCCAGGGAAAGATAATTTAGTAGCCGATGCTTTATCACGGCAATTTATAAACTCCTTACAGGCAAAAGTTGCATCAGATGCCGCCACTATTCATAGCGAGCAATCGCTTACCTATACGGTGGAAACAGTTTCAAAACCGGTAAATGTCTATAGAAATCAACTAATCTTAGAATCGGGCCAACACCCGTCCAAGAGAACATTTGTACTTTTCGGAAATAAATTGCGGCACCTCCTTACTTTTCCTGACAAAGAGACTTGGTTCAAAATGCTATTGGAAGCAGTAAAACCTGACGTAGTGAATGGCATTCATTGCGAGCTACCTTTGTTAGCGCAGATTCAAAACTGGTTAGTAAATACGTTTCCAAACACCACATTCCGGCACACAACTAAATTTGTTACAGACATTTTCGATCCTAACGAACAAATGGAAATCATCGCACAAGAGCACAATAGAGCTCACCGTGCATCACAAGAAAATGTAAAGCAAATACTGGATGATTATTTTTTTCCAAGAATGGAGAAAAAAGCTAGGGAGGTGGCATCAAACTGTAAAATTTGCGTAAAATCTAAGTATGTTAGGCACCCAGTAAAGCACCCGATAGGAAAAACACCCGTTCCTACCTTTCCCGGTGAGATCCTTCACGTCGACATCTATTCTACCAACGCGACATACTTTCTTACCTGTGTGGACAAGCTATCAAAATTTGCCGTAGTACAGCCCATTCCCTCGCGAACCATAATCGATGTTAAACCGCGCCTGTTGCAATTGATCAACCTATTCACTGGAACCAGAACTATATTCTGCGATAATGAAAAATCGCTAAATTCAAATACAATAAGAGCTTGTCTCAGAGACTTTTTCAACATCGAAATCGTGAACGCCCCGCCCTTGCATAGTACTTCTAATGGGCAGGTGGAAAGATTTCATAGCACCATAGGAGAAATTGCTAGATGCTTAAAACTACAAATCGGAGTTGAGAATACTACGGATCTAATTTTACTTGCAACAATCGAGTATAACAAGACCATTCACTCCGTAACAGGCGAGAAACCTTTAGATATTTTTCACTCACGCTTAGGAAATATCGGAGAAGCCAAAAAGAAAATTGAAAGGGCTCAGGAAGAAGCGCTAAAAATCCACAATAAAAATAGAACAGAAAGAACATTTTAAGTCAAATAAGCGTCTAGGTAACAAACTCACTCCCTTGCATGTAGAGGGCGTGGTTCAGGAAGACCTAGGCTCATCGATCAGGATAAATGGTAGGATAGTTCATAAGGATAATATTCGTTAGCTAAATTTAAGGTCAGTAACCTATACCCTTTCCTTTATCTTCCTCTTTCTCATCTTCTAGACCTCTGATCCTTACCCTGCTCATGACTTCAACTACGACAAATAGTAAAGTTGTGGATTTCTCACACGCAGACAACATCCCCATTACAGACGGCGACGTAGTTCTATGCGACGCTTACGGCTACATCAGACATACAACTAATTTGACAGCCTATGAGGAACTAATGCGCAGCACCCGTTCCACATTAAAATTATACCCACGCAGTCACATGACGAAGCTGATGACGGCTGACCTGGAACGAATCGATAAGCTTCTTCGAACAGTAACTGGACCAACGAGATACACGCGTAGCCTAAACATCTTGAGAACTGCTCTCAAGGTTGTAGCGGGAACGCCGGACTTCGACGACTTCCAAAGAGTTACGATGGAACTGGATAAACTTACGGACAATAACAATCGGCAAATCGCAGTAAATTCGCAATTACAAAAACAACAACTAAAGCAGACAAAGCAAAGCACACAAATAACTCTAAAGTTGCATCGAAGGGTTGCGCGTGGCCTGAGTCAGCAAGTACCTGCGTTCTCACGATCAGTTACTGCAAAGCACCGGAACTCCTAGCGCTGCGTCGGCAGCGTTCCCAACAGCGGATAGCTTGAGGGTAGTATAAGTAGGGTTTATTTTGTATTTAGCTAATTAATTACGTACAGGTACTCAAGACGACAGCCAAATGCTGTTAAAATAAATAAAAATCCTAAAACGGGAGTAAAGTCTTTTAATTTGTATAAAAAAATCAATCGCGACCTCCGTTTGGACGATCGAGAAACCAGTAGTGCGATTCACTAACTTAACACCATCCGACAGTCGCAGTTTTTGACGACAGTATTTGTCGTTTGCATTAACGATTGTGCGATTCACTAACTTATTCTTAACGACACTTAACAGCTGACTCGATGTATTTATTCAAAGTGGTAAAAGGTGGTACCTCTGTCAAACTAAATGTCAAAATAAGCGAAAAGTTCAAAAAGGAATAGAGATCAAACAAACGAATTCCTGCTGCCAAATAAAAATTTTAGCGTTTTTTTCATTAAAGTAAATAAGATACTAGTTTATTTCAAACTACAAACCTTTATAATTCTTTTTATAGATTACATTGTTCCATTGTAGCAGAATTTCGGACTCTCCTCTGAGTGGTTTGGTAGACTAGTCATCAACTCGTCTCCAAGTAATATCCAGAATCACCTCCAAATATGCCATGGTTTTCGGTTTCAAAATTCGCGTGTGCTCAAGCGTATTTAGGATTTACATTGTGTATTTACACTTTTTTAAATTAGAGTCATTTATCTTTTATATTCATAGGTTCCAGCAGATCTAAGGTTCTTCGTAACTGGTTGCTATCAACGACCCGTAAATGAGCAATGGGGAATATCCATGAGCCAGTCAGTCATCCGTAAGCCGGCATTCATCGGGTAACGGATGCAATCTATGATTTATTGTTTCACCATGCCTTTTCATTATTAAAACTAAACTATACTTCTGTTTTTATGCTTGGATCCTTGATAAAAGTTTGCTTTTACCATTTTCACATCAATTGAATCGTAGATATGGTGGTTGGCATAAGCCTCCTCATGTTTCTTTGGTGGCAAAATTGATATACATATGAGTACAATCGACGGTCCCAATAGTCCTCGCACAAAGGGTGACTACGCTGAAGCAAGCATTTTGTTTGCAGCTTGCGCCATAGGAAAACTCACTTTGCATTCATATGAAAGGGATTGTCCACATCCCGAAGCAAACTGCGATCCATTGTTGGAGCGCTTACTTCTTCGTCACGTCGTGAAAAATTATAGCCAAATATTCAAAAGACATTATTTAATGTTCCTTTTTTAATTTCAATACAACAAATCACCAAATTTTAAATTTATCTTTTATTTAAGCTGAAATCACGAATTTTTCGTTTCTCGATTGAGTTACCAACATCAACTTTGTTGTCGTCTAGTTTTCGGTAATCGACTAGCTAACGACAACAGCTGATTCAGCGAATGCGAAAAATCGTTAAAAAATGAGTACTGAATTGCAGCATCGTTAAAAATTTTGTTAAGATGAGTTAACCATGCGAATATTGTTAAAATAAGTTAGTGAATAACCAGGATTCCCTTCTGGATCAATTAGGTGTTTGCATTTTTGGCTCTTTTGGTCAACTTTTTATTTGTGCATCATATATCCCGCCAAACAGCTCGGAAATTTTGTACAATGATCATGTAGACAATATTGTGTATCTATGCGAAAGTAATGATAATTGTAATTTTTGTTTTCTCGGAGACTTTAATTTAACGGATATTAGTTGGTCGGATCTGCAAAATAATGAAATTCTTACTCCTACTAATGTTAATAGGGCACGCGAAATTAATTTTATTGATAGTATTTTTAGTTTGAATTTCATCCAAATTAATGTTGTACCTAATTTGTTGTCTAAATTGCTCGATCTTGTTTTCGTGGATGAAAATTTAATATATGAACTTTTTGAATGTGTTTCGCCGATCTGTAAAACCGATAAACATCATAAACCGCTTATCATATCTTTAGATTTCTTTGACAGCATTACATTAAAGCCAAATGATAGGGTATGCTTTGATTTTCGGAATGCTGATTTTAAAGATATAGAGTGTGCAATCTCTGATATAAACTGGAGTAGCTCGTTTTGTTCAGGAGATGTTAGTGAGTGCTATGAAACCTTCTTGTTTTTATTATCAGATATATTCGCTAACAAGCTTTCAATTTCCTCGCCTAAAACTCATAAGTTGCCTTGGTATACTTCGAAGCTCAAGAACTGAAAAAACAAAAGGAATAAATACCATAAATTGTATAATGCACATAAAAACGATAATAGCTTGAAAGGAAAATATATGTCTTACGTGAAGCAGTTTAACGTTCTCGATAAATTTCTGTATAATCAATACATTAGTAGGTTTGAATTTGAGCTAAAAGATAACCCGAAAGCCTTCTGGAATTTTATTCGCTCAAAAAGAGGGTGTTCAAATATTCCGACTAATATGCATTTTAATAGGAATTGTTCTAAGTCTTTAGCTGATTCTGTCGAGCTTTTCGCTGAAAGCTTTAAGTCCAATTTTTGTGTTGACGATGAGCCTGTCGATACATCCTTCTCCATGTGTTCTTCTCAAGTGGTAGACTTTAGATCGCTCTCCGTTTCAGAGGTTGATGTTATCAATACGATCTCACCGTTGAATTCGTCCCTAAAATGTGATATAGATGGTCTTTGCGCGTATTTCTTGAAACAGTGCAGTGCTTCTACTTATTTGTGTTCCTTTATGTAAAATCTTTAATCTCTCTCTTTCTACCGGTGTTTTTATCAATCGGTGGAAGGTGGCCTCTATCACACCGATTTTTAAATCAGGGTGCAAAAATGATGTGGCGAATTATAGACCCATTTCTAAATTAACAGTTTGCTCTAAACTATTTGAAAAGGTAGTTAAAGAAAAACTTTCATTTGCTTGCAAAAGTTTAGTTGAGCCTTACCAACACGGTTTTGTTTGTGGTAGGTCCACTGTAACTAATTTAGCTGTTTTTTCAGAATATTGTATTTCTTCGTTTAAATGTGGATTTCAAGTGCACACAATTTACACTGATTTTTCGAAAGCGTTTGATAAGGTTTCACATGCAATCCTGCTACGTAAACTCGAGTGTTTAGGTTTTCATTCTGTTTTTTTGTCGTGGTTGAAATCGTATCTTACAGAGAGAACTCTTTTTGTAGAAACTGAAAATTGTAAATCCAAGACATTTGTCGCTTCTTCAGGTGTTCCACAAGGAAGTATCCTCGGCCCCCTCTTATTTGTACTTTTTATTAATGATATTGGCACTTGCTTCAAACATTGCAAATATCTGCTTTACGCTGATGGTCTGAAACTGTTTCGGAGAATAACATGTCCGTCCGATGTTAACCTATTGCAGCACGATCTTAGCAATCTAATCGGCTGGAGTCTAGGAAACAAGTTAACACTCAATATCAAAAAATGCTTCCATATGTCTTTCTCTAAAACCGCAAATACAGTAATCTCGCGTTACACAATCTTAAGTCATCAGCTCTCTGTAGTTAAAGATTTCGTTGACCTTGGCGTGGTTTTTGACTCAAGTTTTACTTTTGTAAACCATGTGTGTTATCTGCTTCCGAAGGCTTATAGGAACTTAGCATTTTTGCGCCGATACGCGAAAGATTTTAAGGACCCCTACACTAGGAAATCCCTTTTCAACTCACTAGTTAGTTCAAAGTTGGAATATGCGTCTATCATTTGGAGCCCAATTTATAGCTGTCATGCTTCGAGAATCGAACGGGTTCAAAGAGAGTTTTTAAGATTTGCTCTTCAGCCTCTTCATTTTACGGATCCGCTCCCACCGTATACTTCTCAATGCCAGCTTATTAAATTGCAAACATTGCAAAGTAGGAGAACTATTCAGCTTCTGATGTTTCTTTTTGACGTGGTCGGTGGAAACATTGACTGCCCTGACCTACTTAAGCAAATAAATTTCAATGTTCCTCACAGATTCCTGCGTTTTCAGCCTCCGTTTTATGTTAATAGAGCTAAGGCTAACTACTATTCTTTAGCGCCAATATTTAGGGCTCTTTCCGAATTTAATATTATTTCAAAGAGTTGCAATATTGAATTTTCGTCATCTAGAGAAGTATTTAAGTACTCACTTTCTTCGTTTTACTCTTAGGCTAAGTTGTTAAATTTATGTTATATTTTATTTTTCGTTTTTGTTAAATCTAGTCTGTAAGATTTGTAATCATAGACCGAATAAATAAATAAATAAATAAATAAATCGCACTACAGAAGCAGTTTACGCGCTAACAAAGAAATAGGCGACAATGATGTTTTGGACAAGCTTGTTGGTACTCATCGTAGCAAAAGAAAGGTTAATCGTTAGTCAGTAACTGTTTCTTATTGTAATATGCTTGTATTATTTACACGATATTGGATCCGGAGTACAATATGTATTGCCCGTATATTGAAAGTCGCAAAGGTATACCACGTAAACAAAATGCTCGCGCAGGATTCGTTTACGGAATAAGTTCCGGATGAGGGTTATGGTAAATAATTCAAGTGTTTCCATTAAAATTTTTAAAACTTAATTAAATTGGGACTCATGTTTATAACACGGTAAAAACCCAAGATGGTACGAGCTTTCGAAATGCTAGAAATTTCTTGATTATTTCGCTAAAACCCAAGTTGTAGTCGTTTAGCCAGCTTTTCAGTAATGAAGTTAGTTTTACTTTTCTTTCATTAACACAAGAGCTAATGGGATAAGTGAAGGGTTCACTAACGAGCAATTGACATTTACGAAGCTGTGAAAATGTCAGAAGCATTTTACTATTCCTGGGTATCAGTACTGTCAATCCGCAGTCGGATTTCCGATATCATGGTGCAAACCCGTCTGGTGAAAATTTTGGATTTGGAAGGGCATTTTGAAATCATTTGTCCTTTACGAAGGCAACTGGGACAAAGGTTCAGTTATTTAATATCCTATTCCTGATCAGCTGACTTACGTTTGAAACAAGCTGATGTTGATTTGATTTGTGCAGCCACGAATCAACTTGATGACAGCTCGGCAATGAAGTCTCAACGTGTCAGAACAGAATTCCCTGGAAGGTAACTTTTCGAAGTCTTGCCTTTTGTCATAAGTTATTTTTCGGTTAACATCTACCTTTGATAAAACTAGTTGAATAATAATAGCGTTCATAACGTCTGCCTCAGAGCTCAAAGAGATGGTTTGAATATTAAACTAAATAGTTTGTCCTTAAAGTATTAAATATTTGTCAAAGACCTGAGTTTGAGTGCCTTTGCGTAGTTTTCCTCAGACGTTTGGAGCGGTCCAACAACGCTCAATGCGTTACCTGACAAAGACTTCAACCAAGAGTTAATTTGTCAATGCACTGACGTCGTCTGAGCTTTTCACCTGCACTTGCCTATTCGTTTTGCTGTGATTGCCTTTGCTGCGATGAATAATTCTTCAATTTCGGTGAGATTCTTGCCTGGTAGATCTAATATTTGAATTTGCGTTTCTAATTGGAAAATAATAGTAATAATAAGTAATAAGTAATAAATATAGTTAGCGATAAAAGGAATTCAATTATAATTTGGTGGGCATACAAATAAAGTTGTCGATGTGTTCAAAGGCGAAGCCTGTGCGATTGCTAACTATGGAGAATTCAAATGAAAGCGATTTCACTAGTTTGTGTAATGATTAATGTTGCAATAGTGACAATCGGGGAGCTTTCGTTGCAGCTACATATCTCGAAATTATACTATGATAAAGTGCCGTAATTATAGTTTGTGCAGTACTAGTTCAAAATGTGATGCAACGAGCACAGGGCGTAGCCATTTGCGAGGTATAAGTGCTATCAAGGTCGCCATAATGTATGAACTCAATTTAATGATACAATAATAATCTAGCGCTTGCAGCATATAGATTGATCTTTGGCCGAACTTCTACAATTTGTGAGAAGTTTTTTCATTTTCTGCCGAGGGGCGACAGCGAATGTACCGAATCCCACATTCAAACGCAAAACACAAACAAATTTATTTTTATTTCATGTGAAATTTTGAACAACAAAAAATAATCAACGGATACGCTGATGTCGATGAAAAAAAAAATATTCAAAAGAAATTACTTCTAAGCACTTTCTATTAAATTGTGGTTTTGTTTTTGTGCATTGAATATTTAAATAAATTTGTTTGATCAAATAGTTTTAAATATCGTGTCCGCGTCCGGTTCTTGAAACAGATAGCAACTAGGATGGTAGGCTATTTACGCTGTCCAGTTTTAAGAACTGCCCGTAATAAGGAATTCCACTGTATTTGTACCTCTACGATTTTATTTTTTTTTGCCCACACTTATGTTCTAATTTTTATTTCTTTAACTGTTTAAACATTGTATGTATTTGCACTTTTGTAAAATGTCCGCACGGTGAAAATTCGCGACTGACTCCCGCTAATCGTTTGCTATCTTTCGTGCTTTGAAGACAATTCAGGAATATATGGATGTTTAGAAGAATTTTATTATTATTTTCCACTAAAAGAGTTTCGGCGCCATATTCACGTTTATTGAGATTAAAAAATATACAGAGCAACCGCCTGAGGCGGGTAGTAGCGAGCGAATGATTTACATACATACATATGTCAACCGCCAAAGATGTAGCGAAGCAATAGGTGCTAGTTAGATTCGTTAAAAATTCTGAGACACAGGGTCTGTCTTTTAGCTGAATTTTAAATACCACAGGTTAATTGAAAAGACAGTGAGAGTTTTATAAAATAAACGAGCAACATTAGAGGAGATAAATATCCATAAACGTCCCTGTTCACACCTTGGCTAGGATCCCTAGACAGCATGTAGTTTGCAGTCGAGCAACCAGTGTTGATGGTTTATTTCTATTAGGCACTTGTTCCGCCTAACCCATTTACAGAATCAGGCACTGTGTTTAAAGAACTGATTGATTTAAATACCTCTAAAACCGTAACAACAACGTTTGGCTTCATGCTTTCTCGAACATCAAAACTTCAAATTTTATTTCATAATGTCCAGAGCCTTCACGCTCATATTGATAATGTTAAAAACGATTATCTGATGTTTTCTTCGGATATTTTATGTTTTATAAGACGTAAAGTTTTCTCTCTGAAAACTTTTAAATTCCAGGTTTTAATCTATTAAGCCAGTTAAGAATAAATGGCATCGCAGGTCGAATTTCTCCTTATTCAAAGGCTGAAATTGCTTCATCAATTGAACTTTGTCGATGAAAAAATATATTCTGGGAAGTTTTTAGAAGTTTTATGTGCTGGTGCTCTTCAGAAATTTAGTTTTCCGCGATATTTTTCGCAATGGCACTTGTAATCAGAAAGTCATTATTTTTAGGGACTTTAATTATTAGACCTTAAGTCTACAGGGAATATAATAGAAAAGTTCCTTAAGGAAACCAGATTTAGATCGCTATTAGGTTTAGAATGTTCTTCTACACTTGCAGGGACGCAAATTGACTGGGTGTACAAATGTCCAGACGCACGGTTGGATATTTGAAATGAGAAATTAAAAAGATTGTGTTTAGTTTTAACATGTAATTGAAATTTATTCAAAGGTATATATGAAGATATACATGAATGTTGCTTTACCCGTGGTGTGAATCCGTGGTAGACCTGTGTCGCTCTTGGAATCCTGAGATCGAGTGAAATTATGAAAAAACGTACGGTTGCCGTCAACCGCAGTTTTATTGGAAAGCAAGAAATTGGAAATGTGAACAAAAGGAATTATCCGGCGGGAAATGCGGAATAATTCGCAGTTGCACATGTATGCGTCTGTGTATAGACGCGCGCATTAGGGCGGTTAGAAAATATTTACGATGCGGCGTAAACATGCCGGCCCCCTTGCGGTAAGCAAAAATCCTGAGCGTTGACAACAGTCTACTACCGTTATGAGCGCTATTATTATTCAACTAGTTTTATCAGAGGTAGGTGTTAACCGAAAAATAACAACTTATGGCAAAAATCAAGACTTCGAAAAATTACCTTCCAGAGAATTCTGTTGTGACACGTTGAGTTGTCATTGTCGAGCAGTCATCAAGTTCATTCGTGGCTGCACAAATCAAATCAAGATCAGCTTGTTCAAAACGCAAGTCAGCTGATCAGGAATAGGATAGTCAAATAACTGAATCTTTGTCCCAATAGCCTTCGTAAAGGACAAATGATTTCAAAATGCCCTTCCAAATCCAAAATTTTCACCAAGACGGGTTTACTTCATGATATCGGAATCCGACTGCTGATTGACAGTACTGATACCCACGAATAGTAAAATGCTTCTGACATTTTCACAGCTTCGTAAATGTCAATTGCTCGTTAGTGAGCCCTTCACTTATCCCATTAGCTCTTGTGTTAATGAAAGAAAAGTAAAACTAACTTCATTACTGAAAAGCTGGCTAAACGACTACAACTTGGGTTTTAGCGAAATAATCAAGAAATTTCTAGCATTTCCAAAGCTCGTACCATCTTGGGGTTTTTACCGTGTTGGAAACATGAGTCGTAATTTAATTAAGTTTTAAAAATTTTAATGGAAACACTTGAATTATTTACCATAACACTCATCCGGATCTTATTCCATAAACGAATGCGTTTCATATGGAACACATTGATCCAACTTATTTTTGCGGTTATTATTGTCTTAGAGGTAAATCTTTGTAATAAATAAATATTACATTTTTTCATGTTTTTTTAAGTGGGTAAGAAAAATATGGTCTGGTCAAAAATGCACATAAAAGACAAAGAAAAAGGAGGAAAATGTAAACAAATTAAAAAGAAAATAATGAAAAAATGCGGTGTTATGCAATGTTTTCAACCAAATTCACACAGAAAGGATATCTGAGATGAGGACGAATATAATTCACACATTCATCACAGCGAACACTGTGTTGTTTGTATTTGTATCTGGTGCTTCTGTCAAACGAAACGAAGTTGCTGTGCCGTTGGTTCTTCTGATAAATTTCGCATATCACAAGCGAAAAAACTGTTCCTTCCTAAAAATATTTCAACCACAATACCACAATTTCACGTACACAGGGCTTAGCCATTTGCGATGTATAAGTGCCACCAAGGTCAATGTAATGATATAATAATAATTTCGCTCTTGCATCTGATGTTTTATGCCGACTCCGAATGGTAAACCATTCTTAATTTCATTTCATTGGAGTCCTTAAAAATTACTTCATTTGATTCTATTGCGCTCCTTTCTTGTGGAATATTTTCAGGTCTAAATTATTTTTTGTTTGCAATTCTTCTCGCGAATATATACTCTTGAAAAATGCAGTCTATTTTATAATATTCAAAATCACCCTCTAAGAACCTCACATCTCTGCTTTTGAAAATTTTGCGCGATCCTCTTTTCCAGAAACTGTTGGTTTTGGTTCTTCAGAATAAACAATCAAAACACATCCTTCACTCTTTGGATCCCAAATTCCTTCTTAAATTTTCCTTAATACGACTGCTTTACTGCAAATTTGCGAAAATGACAAACACTTGGAACTTTTCCTGTCCAAAACTCTTGTGGAGTCTGATCGATATTTAACTATGTGGACCAACGATTTCAAATGTAAGTTGGTGTATGTGTCAATTCAGCCCACGGTAGCTCCAATAATTTTGCTTCAGTCATAAGACATTTAGCCATTTCATTGTAACCAAATTTTCAGCTACAAGTAAAAAGTGCTGATAGGTCCACCATTTTTCATTATATTTTTGATCATACCAAAAGGCAAAGCTTTTTTCAAATCTTGCACCGTTTTCTCTTTTCGCATTTTTTAACCTCGCTTTACTTATCTTTTAAATTTACCTGTTGTGAAATTAACTTAGTACGTATAAATAAAGGTTGTGAATTGAAATTTTTTAATTTTAATTTGGCGGGTAAAAGCTCGTTTGTGCTTTCTGCTTTTGACGGTTCATATCCGCCAACAAATGCAACCAGCTCCACCGCCATCAACACCGCCACAGCCACTTGCTCCGTCGGCGCCAACGAATTCCGCCGCCACCTCTACCACAGTTAGCAAAGCAGCCGCCAACTCAAACAAACGATCACCGGACGACCAAATGGGTGACTATAGTCCTTCGTCGCCTATGAAGAACCCATCCGTAGACCTCAAAACAGATTAAAAAAATAAGTAAAATGCAACAAAACCGTAAGTAAGACATTAAATTTCCTTTAAACCACATAAACCAATCTTTAACAAAAAAGGAACAATTTGTTTATTTTTTGCTTCAGAAATTATATTTCTCATCCAACTGTTTAATACACTACCAAGGTCTCATTGGTTTTAAAGTCATAGCCCCATTCAAGTTCTGATCTCGCCGAACGAACAGTTTTTACTGATTTTTTTTCTATCTTCTGCTAAAAATTAGTTAAAGTTTGAACTCTCAGTTTTACAAGTATTCTCTAATGATATCAATCCCGCAGTGTGAAAACATCTCAAAAAGCCCTAAAATGAGTGAACAAGAGAAAACGCAAGGTAGTTGCACCGATTCTCAACGCGCAACGCGTTCCGCAGGAAAGTATGCCAAAAATCCCAAGCAGACTGATAATTTCATGGACTGCTGCTCCCGGTTTAGAACAGCCCCTCTCATACACGTCCAAGACACTTGTGATGTAATTGTCAGAGACCGAGACCGTCGAGGCCTATAATAAGAACAGGTCATGTTTAATAACATATGAAGATACTAAGGCCCAGATAGCAGACCAGCTGCAACTAATAAGGCAATACAGCAATCCCACAACCCCTCCAATATTGCCTCATCCCAAAGAGAGTGGAATCAATGTAAAAGTCCCGCCTTGGGACAACGAATCATCTCCAGTTACTAACTGCCTCCAAATCCTCTCCTCTCAAAACGTCTCATTTATATCATCAGCTCGAAACTTCCAGAAAACACAGTGCCGTATGGGAAAATGTTACAGTTCAAGAAAAGCCCTTCCCAACAGGTCTCAAATGAACCAGTTATTAACCACTCGCTATGAGGTGGCGGAAAGGGTTGGTCAATGGCGACCAACTAAACGAAGACCCATGCCTCAACTTAACAGCTTCCCTAAGCCCCCTACTTATAAAAGCAGACTGTTGGGTCACCTAACGAGACACCCTGCAAGCTGTCTTAGTTTTAGAACACCTGCACACTCATTTATTTCATACTCATTTACTTATGTTTAATTGTTGCATTTAATATCTCTAATATAAGAGCATGTACCCAATTGTACTTATATAAAACACCATACATACTAGCACATAACTTTGATGCTCCTGCTCAACTAATTTGTATAAACATGCACTCATGTAATACATACATATGTATGTATGTATGTACATAAATACCTAAGATAAACTCTCATTGGAATTTCACTGTTATATCACGCCACCGCATACTCCTGTTACATTAACATACCTGAATACATCAGACTTAGTTCGAATAAAATATGTACATATATTATGAGCTGAGAGTGTCAAAAAAGTCATTCTACTGGTGACCACCAAAGCGCGGTGTTTAATTTCGATTGGGTCTTTTAAATTGCACAGCCCACTTTAACATTTTACATATATTTCTGTGACTTCATTTTAATTGATTTATGGTTTAGGAAAACGCTCCTTTACCCTACACAGACCTCACTTTAAACCTTTTAAAACCTTATAATCGATATTTGACTCATGTTCAATCTCACATGATAGATCAGCGGAAAATGCACAAGTATCCATTGTGTAAACCTTTGGGTCACTCACTGTGAGACTGCCCAAATTCCGCTCAAGATCGCCGACAATTCATTACGGAACACAAAAGGTGCTGTAATTGCTTCTCACAATCCCATTTAATAAAAGCCCATACAAGTACTAAGACTTGGTTCCATTGTAAGGAACACCATTACACAACCGTTCACGGAAACCCAAATTCTACGCCGAAAAGGCAGCAGCAGCAAAAAATCTCATCTCAGATCGCCCCGGCTTCATTTGTCAACTCCGACGTGAAAGGTTCCATTGAAAAACCGAAAGAACAACCCACAAGTTCTAATAGAACAAGAGTAGAGCATTCCTTTTATTCGGAGAATGATAGTAAAATACTCTTCCCAAAAGCTGTCGTGGCAATTGAACAAAGTGCTGCGCTCTTTAAACTAAAAGCACTCATAGACCAAGGTTCAGAACCGAGTTTCATTTCCACAAAGGTTCTGTCAAGACTAGTACTTCCATGTCAAAACTCAAATTTTGAGATCTCAAGCCTGGGAAGAAGAGTAGTCCAGACCTTCAGTACTCTTTGTTCTTTTGTCCTAACATCATCCAATCTCACCACAAAAATCGTTCTGCCTCAACTGACGAAAATGCTCCCCAGATTCCAACTAAACCACCAACAAAAAAGAAAATGGTCATCTGAAGCTAGCAGATCTCAGATTGTAATAATTGGCATCTAATCCCACAGATTATGCTCGAAGGCATCGAAAAACTCTCGGAGAATCTATGTACTAGCACAAAATACTATATTTGGCTGGAGTTTGAGTGGAAAAATCACCAAAAGCGTGGTATCATCTCAACTAAAGTGGAGGAAACTTCAGACCAAGATCTCAACTCCCAACTAAGGAAGTTTTGGAAACTGGAAGAAGTTCCGAACCCCAAACTCACCACCCCCGAAGATAAGATTAACATATCTCTCCATGGTACGCCACCCAGTCAAGCCAGGTTTTCCCGATGAAATTGCATTAGGACATTCTCAAACCACAGCCCTTCAGCAATTTCACAGCATGGAGAAAACTCTGCTAAAAAAGGGGGACTTAAAACCTATGTATGATAGTGTTTTGGATGAATATCTTACTCTTAATCATATGTAAGAAGTCACCACTTGGTTGTTAAACCTGAGAAATGAACGACTAAGGTGCGAGTTGTCTTTAATGCATCAACGTCTTCTGGCTCTGGCCACTCTCCAAAGGATATATTATATACCGTCCCAACTCTCAAACCAGATTTGATTCTCATATCCTCAAATGGAGAATATACAAATATGTATTCAATGGTGATTTGGGAAAAGTGTATCGACAGATACTGTTGCACAAAGGTAAGCAATATTTCCAAAGAATAGTATTTCGCTCGTCCACAATTAGCCCTACTCAAGATTATAAATTGAAAACGGCCACTTTTGACGTAAACTGTATGCCCTATCTCACTATTCGCACACTTCGCCAACTCGCGCAAGAAGTAGAAACCACTCATCCCATGGCTGCTCCCATACTGAATAACGATACGTATTTGGATGGCATGGTCTCTGGCAGCCATGACCTGCACGCAGCTACTCAATCTCTTACCCAAGTTATCCAAGCTCTTAACTCCAACCATCCTGAAATTCTCGATAAAATAGCTAAGTAGAACAATTCTTGATACAAACTTTCTCAAATTCGATAAAGCTAGTGCCACGAAAACTCTCGAAATTCAATGGAACGCTATCACTGATACGTTCTCATATACAATTGATTCCATCCCAGCCATATCTGCAAGTACGAAACGACCTATTATATTCTCTGTCTTTTTAACCCGGCAGGATGACCTACGGTAATGATCACAGCTAAAGTTCTCCTGCGAGAGTTAGGGCTTGATGGAACTGACTGGGATGAGCTGGTAAAACCTCTCCGGCTTCAAAAATGGGGCCAATTCGCAAAAATTCTACAGCCAATCTCTAATATCCAAATACCTCGAGAAGTAGAATATATACTCGACCCACAGGCGACGCCTCAAAAAAAGCTTACTACGCCACCATTTATACATGGCACCCACATTTCTTCTCATCTTCTAGTAGCCAAAGAGAAAGTAACACCTCCCAACCCCACAAGTTTGCCCCAGCTCGAGCTCCGTAGACCACTCCTTTTTGCCAAACTTGTCGCAGTCGTTCACCAACAAACTCCATCTCTGGTCGGACACAGAAATTTTGGTTCTCGATCTAGTTGGAAATGCTACATGGCGGGACGATGTAGCAAATACAATCCCACTCACCACTCTCACACCCAGCCAACTGAAAAACAAGCCGTTTGATTTCGCAGCTTTTGTGAATATTATCCATCTCGCCTTATAAATGCTTTCTTTTTGAACACAACTATTTTGCAATTATTATCAGTTGCTTTTATACTCAACTTAACAGTGCTAATACCTTTCGCATCAAGTTTTTCCCCCAGAAAAATTTTCATTTAAGCTAACGAATGCAGATTTCAATCCACACATATGCGAGGTTGATCCACCGCCTATACACAAAGTAATAGTTTGGTAATTTTGCAATTTAGTAACGCTATAGCACTCAGCTGTAGCCATAAAACCCATAGACTCTTTGGCACAATTTTACCTTTCCTTAATCTTCAGCCTACAATATTTTTTCCACATTTACAGCAATTATATGAAAAGTGATGTTTACCTTTAACTGACTTTAAATACTTCTTCTCCAATTTCCAGCAATCTTACACGTAACACGTTTAGGGACGAAAACTCACTGGCAGTGTCAAAGGCCGCGCGAACTTCAAGCGATATTATTCTGAAAATATCATCAACAAAATCCATATTCATCTCAGTTAAACATGAAACACACATCAAATTCGATCAGATAATTAGTTATTGTCTTAACATCGCTCATCCTTAAATTCATCAACTTACGGTAGCTACGCTAGACTGTCTGTCATATATGTATATGCTGCAGATAGATCCACACCTCCCTCGATGTTTTGAGTTTCTTTACATCCTGATAGCATTCGGTTCCAATGCCATGATAATTTCACACCGCTCTTCTTCAGTTGTTGCAGCCGGTAGAATCAAGTCATGAGGCCTCCGCTCTTCCCCGCAGGCAATACGAAATAATCTACTCTTGTGTAACACCGCATCCATTTGTGCTCTCCATGTATTATAATTTGTTCCATGCATTAGTGGAATTCTTGCAATAGAGGTAGCCATTACGATTCGCTTCACTTTATTCATGAAACAAGGATTTTTTGTTCATCAATTTGCAAAGCCAGTAAGCATCTAGATCGGTTGTGGCTGCCACATAACCTGATAAATTTATTGAATATTTGAGAAACAAAAAATGAAGCAGGGCGAATTCATATAAGGTGGAGTTACTATAGCAGCCGATTTGATTTTTTTTATTCACCTACATGTATTTTGTTTTTGCTTTTGCGTATGAGTATATAAATTCATCTTGGAATGAAGACAATTTTAAAAGTAAACTTCAAAACAAGTCAGGCACACAAGATTAAAACATACGATCTAAAGTTTAATAAGTATAATTTATGAAAGGTTGTTTTCATCATTAATTAATAAAGCAACCATGACCCATGGTAGCATTGGACCCTATAAACTTTTCTAACAGAGCTAAATTTGCCATTGAGAGATATAGTTTTCTCTCTCAGTCGGCAGGACTTGTCTGACGTTTTGGCAAAGGTTCAAAAGCTTGATTCAAAAAACCAAAGAGTTCGTTTTGCGCAAACTTATATATCCATGCGGATCATTTTTTAAGCGAAGAGGGGATTCCCTACCCAGCGTCACTTTTTATAATAAAAAAAATTAAATTAATGGGTAAAAGCTCTTGTCGATACAAGTGCAACCTTCAGCTATGTTACGCAGGGAGTATATGAAAACGCGAACGAACTCGCCATATACAAGTGAGTGAAAACTGTAAATGGCTACTATATTATAGAACAATATCACTTAATAACCTTACTAAGAGTTCATCAAGTTTTCTACAAAACAGATAATTTGGAGTCGGACATCTTTCCGATTTACAAAGCAACATACGGAGATAAAAAAGTACAAGAAAACATGGACATTAACATTCATGAAGGAACTGAAAAAGGAGAGGGAAGAAATATTTAAAATATAAACCTCTTGGGGCACGAATGCCTCCAATGTAGTAAAAACCGCAAAAATAAAAGAAAAATGTGAAAATCGAAACTAAAAATTGTTAATTGTATAAATAAGTATGTAAACTCCATGGGGCATAGAACTGCTGTTACCGGCAAAAGAACAGAAAAGAAGATAATACCGATGATAGAGAAAGAAATATCATTATCCAAAATATTGTGGAATAGTATACTTCTACGAAACTAGCCTTAGAGTTTTCCGAAAACTATAGAATAATAATAATAATAATAATTTGTCGTCTACACCATATAGCTTATTGCTTAGCCGGACTTCTCCTACAATTTGTGGTATGCGTCTTGATATTGTAAAACAAATTGAAGAACTTACTTTTGTGCCGATTCCGGACGGCAAATGATTTTTGTGAGAAGTGTTTTTATGGCAGAAATACACTAGAAAGTTTACCATTGCCTGCTAAGGGGTGACAGCTTTTAGAAAAAACATTTCCATAACTTTTGATGTTACTTTCCCCGACCAGGGTTTGAACCCGTGACTTACCGAATAAAGCGCGCATACGCTACATACTCGGATACTGCAGCCGACAACTATATACTGCAAAGATATTTTCCTTTGGTTCAAAAGGATGGTAATATCGGCAAAAAGATGGTAATATCAACAAGTGAAATAAAATGAATGGAGAATTATTCCATAATGAGCGAAACAGGCTCACAAATATCAGCTAAAGATTATCCCACTAGAAAAATAGAAGATCAGAGTTCAGTCGAAAAACCTGAACCTTTGAGGGAAAAGAATAGTGGACTTTAAAATTAATAACTTTCACATTTCATAAAAAGCATAGAGAATAAAATTGAAGAAACGCATTTTAAAATAAATAAGAGTTTTCCATTTAGAACTGACGTAAAGGCGGAACTAAAAATGGATAAGTTTTAAATACAACGGATCTACAAAATTTGGAATGGTAATTGATTATATAAAAATTAGCGATCATAGCACTCTTCACCGATATGCAACTCCTGACATGAAAATAATTTCATAAATTTAGTAAAAGCGATATATTTTTCAAGCAATGACTTGGAATCTGGTTTTCACAAAAGTTTAGTGACAGAAAACGACATTGAGAAAAGAATTTTTCTCGTTAATAATGGAAAGTATTAAAATTTTCGAATGACTTTCGGATTACATTACATTGCGTCCAGAATTTCTCAAATTTTTATTTTCCTTTAGCCTGGAAATTTTAATTTAGCTGGCAGCCTTTTTAGCTTTTTCTTAAAATTAGCGCATTGTCAAAACAAAACAAAGAAATAGAATTAGGGTTAAAATGTTAAATGCAATTTTAAGTATTGGAGAAGAAAAAAAGTATTATCATTTCTTCGCAATTAAAAAAATCTCGTTGAAATGATGAACACTTCTAATATGTACTCAAATTTATCAGATGACAAAGGTTAAGTATGAGATATATAAATTAATTTTACGTATAACTAAACAAACTAATACGAACATTAAAAATAAATTATTTTTGAAACTTAGTATAAAGCCAATATAAATATGCGAAAACTTCATACAATTTGTTGTGAAATCTTAATACGAATAAAATGTTAGAATTGTTGATTTATATAATTAGCCTTAAACAAATTTCCATTTAGCATTTTTATTTTGCCTAATTAGCAATTTTTACTAAAAGTTCTGGCAATACTGGTACCAATATATAGCGAACGCATTGTCGCGTCTTGAATTCAACATGTCCGACGAATTAGTGCATTAGCAGAGTAACGAATCACAACTTTCCGCAGAAAGTACCGAAAGTAACTTAAATCAGTTTAACCCTAGAAACCTAACCTTCGTCGAATCGACGAGTACGCGACACAAAATTAATACAGACGTTTTTCACCTAACGTAACCTCCTAAAGTAAGCACAAGAAAAAATGATAGCATTTCTTAATAAGAATTGAACACAATAGTTATAGCCCCGGACTAATCATTTATGAAAAAGTCAAAGGGGAGAGGAATAAATTAAACCGACAGCAAGTTAAGGACAATCTAGGGACTGAGATATAAATTTTCAACAGAGATAGTATTATACATTTCAACATCTGAATCGGATCGACTGGACTACATTTTCATTGAAAACGGAGATGTCTAGTTACAAATAGCAATAAAAAGATTACAAAAAACTTAGAAATGTGTAAAATTATCACAACACTAACCAATACAGTACAAAATGTTAGAGGCACCAAGGCAACTAGGGCAGTAAGGAAAATTTATTATGCATGAACTTCAGGATATGGAAAATACAATTACGTTTGGAAATATAGAAATTTTAAATCTGACTATATTAGAAATTGACGAACTAAAAAATATCAATTTTAGGTTGATGAATGATTCGTTGTTTTGTGTATCGTGCTTTGAAAATTTTCAAACAACCTCAAATTCTTAACTTATTCAAAAAACCAATTTGGCATTTCATCGTCTACAAAACACACTTTTCTTCTTCTAATTTTTTAGCTGTTTTTGGTTTTGATATATCTTTCTAAAGAAAAATGTTGGCACTTCTTAGATCAATAATGACTTTTGAGAAAATTGTTTGAATCCGTGGAAAAAATGTGTTATCAATCTGAAATGTACAAAATTTGTTGTTATATTTTCAACTTTGGTAGCTCTTCTTTTACAATTTTACATGAAAGTATTTACATTTAAGACATTTTCTGTCAATAACGTTTTATTCTGACTGAAAACAAGAATCATTCTCAAAATTCAGTTAAGAATTTTAGATGTTATGATGTTTTATCAAAAGTTACTTCGAGTCATATTACTTTGAGACGTCATACATAATTTCAATCAATATTAAGATTGTATTTATTGAGTTAATTAAGAGCAAATAATGTGTAATAAACGTAATCAGTTTTGCTTTGTCTGCGGTTTATTCGTGGATAAGTGAAACCGTTTTGAAGTACCAAGTAATAAGTCTATTGTTAATGCGTTTAAATGTGTTTTAATCGCTCGTACCTGGAAAGTGGTTGGTATGAATCCCAATATGTGTGATTCACAAATTTGAAACAATCGAACTCAGGAAAATTTGGTGAACAGTGATTACCCTTTTCAAGACCGATGGTTCGACTTCGCCAACTTTTGCTAAGATCCGATGATTTTTACTTTTGTCAAACGGTGGCTATCATTAGAAAACCCGAGGTCGTATATATATGTATGTATATACGAGGGGAAGAGTTTTGCAAAAAGTTAAGCCATGTAGTGAAAAAAGCTTGGAAAAGTTATATCAAAAAATTGTCTCGGAAATTAGCGGAGTTCTGAATTTGTTACTAAAGTGAAACCATTTCTTGAAGCATATGAAATAATGGGTGCAAAATGTCAATATCATTTGGATAATTTTTGTCGAAATCTTGGTAAGGTTAAAAAATAAAAAAAAGTTTATTTTATAGTCGAGGTAATGCCAAATCGGTTTTAGTTGAGAATTTTAGAGTGTTTGGAAATTTTCAAACGTTTTTTTGTGAAGCACTCACCCAGATCTGCGACCTGTGCTAGGTCACTGGGAAAGTTTGAGCATTTTTTTCGTTTTGTAGCACTGTGTTATTAGTGCTCGGGAGCAGTATGACAAAAATAGTACAATATTATGGTATTTGTTGTGGGAATCCGAATTCGTGGCAGATTGTAAGTTGATTTTCGCATGCATTCTCGCATTTGCGATTATGCAACTGCTTTATCTTCGGTTGTAACACCAAGTATCAGCGATTTCTAACCTAATTGCTCGATCGGGATATATGTATATAGATAGAGTATACCATCAAATATATCCCTAGCAAATCCGTTATTTTTTGAGTCACAGCGCATATACCTACTCAGAGATGTTGACCTTTCTCTTAAGTTACTCTGCTTTGTTCAAATTCGTCTTCCGGAACAGATGCCTCTACAACAGGAATATCTGGTGAGGGCTAATCAAGAAGTAAAAGGCTTGCGTGTTTAGAGCCCGTAGACCATTATTTTATGGCTGAATCTGATGACTTGAATAGATTAGTGAAACAAAAATAATTTGCAGGTATTTCTACGTAGACGAAATGATTTCTGATTAAGAGCCACACTTTTGCTTAACTAGCAGTAACAAATTCATTCTTCGAAAATAGTGCACAAACAATTCTGAGTCTTAAGCCTGTGAATTTTCTTGAAATTTAATGGTGTAAGCGAGGTAACCAAAACGCTTGAATCAATTTTGGATCTGAAATCTGACGGTACAATACTCGCTTCGTTCCTGGCTATTTTTACAATGCATCGGAGCAAAAATAGTTCGCAGGTGTTTCTGCGTGGACGACATGATTTCCGTTTAGGAGCCAGATTTACTAGCAGTGGAAACTTTATTCTGCGAAAATGGTGCACAAACAATTCAGAGGTCTTAAGCCCAATAACAAAATGTGAAAGGTAAATTTTCTTGAAATTTCATGGTGAAAGCATGACAACCAAATGCTTAAACTAGTTTTAGATCCGAAATCTGATGTTTCCTTTTCTCGATTTACTTGATCGACGCGAAATGTTATGTTATCGACAGCCAAAACCACTGATTTATCCGCTAATTGCAAATATGTTAATTTATTTTTGAAAATGCAGCTATAGTGTGTACTGTATATATTCAACTTGGAACAAAACTTTATGAAGAATGACTCAGGAAATGTCCCTGGTACCTGGTTATAGAGAAAGGAGAGATAACTAACTCTAATGAATTTTAGCCACTAAGCCTCTACATAGGGGCTTCTTGCGCGTTGGTGGGCAACTAGAAAACTCATCGCAAGATTTTGAGTCGAATTGTTGGTCACAAAGTCAACCATTGATTATTTCCGTAAGAAAATATTGTAGCCTGTGGGTCAGGGCTGATTTAACTACCGTTCGTCTCCAATATTGAGCTATAGGTGTCCAAAATATAATGGCCAGTGTGATCAGCAAATGTTATGAAGTTATAGAGTGAAGCCCATAATAACAGAAGACCTCATGCAGGATTTGCCTGCTGACCGTGTGCATACGAAAGAGCCTGACAAGGGATGACGGAAAATCGTTCCAGTGTACATCAAAAAAATTAGCTCTTCAACGTGTTTCCCCAGCCCGCTTTTTAATTAGGTCAATATTTACTACGTTAGTAAAGCAAGACGTAGTTGTAAATAATATGTAAATACAACTTTTCGTAATAATAATGTTTCCCTTCACTGCCGTTGCTCTCTTAGGTCTAGGTTCTTTTACACTAGTTTCTTAATGTACCTATTCGATACCGTTTGCATTGTTGCTAATCGCACATACACCCCATTGGTGTTTTACTTTTAGAATCAGTATGTTTAGTATTTATTTGCTGTAATCACATTACCTACTCACTTAATTGGCGCTATTACTGCATAAGCGATTTTGGTCGAGTTCACCATATTACACCAGTCGTTCCTTCCTCCTGTTAACTGACGCCAGTTACAAGTACCTCGTGGTGACTGGTCCTAATTCACTTGGTCCTTCCAACGCAGAGGAGTGCGCCTTCGTTCATACGCACGAAATGCCAACGAATGTAGCCGCTGTATTTTAATTCGCTGGACTATGTCTATGCCGCGGTAAAACTCGTACAGTTCATCGCTCTATAGTCATCATCAAACGATGTTGCATCAAGAGAAATTTTTATAGAGTGGTTTCGGTTCGTCGAGAGAGCTTCTTCGCGTAATTTCGAGGCTGATATTTTTGTTGGTGGTAATACTGGTTCCAAGATAAACAAATCCCACCAGTTTGTCAAAATTGTAATTGTCAACAGTGGTGTGGGAGCAAAGACGCGAATGGGCTGACAGTTTATTTGATTCGCTTCGTTATCCTGCTTAGAAAAGGCAGAACTAACAGCGCGGTAGTTGAGGCCAATAATGTCGATGTCATACATCGCAGTGGCACACTCTAAAAAATATGTTGACTGTAGCTGATATGTTTTTTGCATTCTGAATGGAATATTCTATAAAAAAAAAATCAATACCTTCTTTGTTCATGCATGGGCGTTCCGTCAAGGTCAAATAGTAGCATGATGCAGTGTCAAGGCTTTGTGATGAAATTCATTTTAAAAACAAAATTGGAAATAAAACACACAGTTGTTTTTTTATTTAGAGTTTTTAGAAACAGCTTTCCTGTAAAGGAACCTTAATTTCCAACCAAACATTTTCGTCCTTTAGAAATCAATATAAAACAAAGCCATTAAAGATGGTCCGATTTTTTTCTTGTGATTTACTGGAAACGGAATGTAATGTGTAATGTACTTTTGTAAAGTGCGGGTGGCGAAGCACTAACGCATGTTAAACTATCTATGTTATTTACTTCTTCCTTTCTCTTTTCAATTTTATGTTAACGTACCGCCTCTGGTATATGTGTTGAATTCAAATGTAATTTTTGGCACACGATTATTCGGTTGCCCTGTTTGTTTTTATGCCTCTGTATTCGATGGATGCGCCGCTTTTGGCAAAATTCTTTTCAAATATAATTATCTGCGAACGAAAATGGCACTACGCTGAAACCGGGTTGTTTCCAAACCAAACTTGACAAGGTATGACGGAAAATGGTTCCAATATACATCATCTTTTCACCCTGTCGGAAAAACAGAAGATCATAAAGAAATTACAAGATTCCTAGCGTTCATCTGCCTCCGTTGGGTGGTGACAAGCTCGTACTGTCGGATAGCGTTATGTATCTGGATTTTTTTTTATTATTTGTTTATTTGATTAAAATTAATAAACCTAATTACTACAATAAGCAATAGTACAACGATAATATATACAGTGTCTCTAGACGAGCTCTTGAGTACTCCGCTATTAATAATCAGTAACATTTTATTAACTAATGATATTGTTTATATCTTAACTTAGTAGATATATAGTATATACTTGTATGTTGTTTGTAAGGGAAAAAGGGGGAAAAACGATGCATAGATGATTTCATAATATAAAATGGTTAAAAGAGGAACAAGTAATCAGACCATATGTATCATGGAGTGAATTAGGTTTTATTATCATTTATTAGCCACCAGCAATTCTTTTTGGTCAAAGTGGTTTCAGTTTTGTCTCAAACCGTTTGTTTTCAGTAGTGAGTATTTTCGAAGTGATTACATTATTGTTTGCTCTTCTAAATATATGATAGATTATTGGTATGTAGTCTTCATATTGGGTGAAACCATTTTTGTCCAAGTAGAGGAAGGATTCAGGTGGTGGAAATCCGTTTGCAATAGCTAATGCAAAGTAGTCATCACTTTCATAAAAACGAGCTCTTATTAAAGGGTTAAAGACATCGTATAGGCAGCGTCTGGTGTGTTTCCTAATTAGGTTTATGATGTGACAATCAATTCTGGGAGCTTTAGCGGTATCGTATAGTTTGGAGTTAGATATAAATTTAGTTAAATTACTATTCGGTGACCTATGCAGCGATGTGCATGATCGTAGCATTCTTCTCTCGAACTTTCTGAGTCTTTCCATATATGAAGGGGAAGTATTAAACCAAATTGGCCAAGTATCTGGATTTAATACTGGGTAAGAAACTTTCCTTGAAACTGAATATTCAGGAAAGATTGAAGAAGGTGCTGATTGCATTTGATTGTTGTAGGGGGCATCGGCTGAGGCCTCTCGCCTAGAGGTGAGACAATTACTAGAATCGACACTTCTGAATGGGATTTTTGTCTGGTGGGATTTCCAGGAGAGGACTACGGTAGTCAGTAAGTTTTAAAGAGCGACTCTTATTGAAATCAGCGGAGCCCTTCGGACCACACCAACGCTAGCGCTGAACGTTATGTTGAGATAGCTCCAAAGATACTGAGGGGAGAAGTAAGCACAGCCCTAGCCCGGGATATTGGATATAATTTGAATTCGGAAAATGGTCATTCGAGAATATTACGAAATTTCAACCTCTTCCATGGCTCCTAAAGGATACTTTGGTACTGTCAAGCCATCTAAAGAGGATTGGGCTGGGTGCTTGACGAAAGGGTTGGACGTGAAGTGTACTGGGAAGAACTCCCTCTGAGACAAAAATTAGGCTAACACATTAGGACAGCGCATTTCAAGTGGTGATAGCTGCCATTAAGGAACAGCTGAATCGCTGATAGCCAGGGGACAATTAGAGCCCTTCGTTCAATAACAGCGCGATCCAAAGATGTTATGGATTGCCTAAGGTATCTTTCCAAAGCTTCGGTATATACTTTCACGTTTCTTTAAATCATAATAGTGCACAGATTGGCGACTTGCCATTTCCTTAGTTCTTTTATAATATCCCCAACGAAGTCCCTTTAAGTCTCCGAAGTTGGTCACAATTAACTAATCTCGAACGCTTCCCTGCTTGTTACACATATGTTAGCGAGTGGGGAATCGATGAAGCATCTGGCATAAATTATCATCAACACAGATTTGGTTTTTGTTTCCAAAGTAATGAGCGCTTTACAAATGACGAATATGTCCCAAAAGTGCAAGTACTTCCGCACACATGATCGTCGTTTATGTGCAGCTTAAAACTGGTCTAATGTCTGCAGAATTGACTGTTGTTGAATGAGTTCGACCAGTTTAATAAGGTATCACCGTACTCGCTATCGCCGAATCTATCTAGCTATCGTTGTTGTTGCTTGTACACACAAATTTGTTCGAACGTATAGAAAGTAAAACAAATTTTGAATTCAGGTAAAGTAAATACTTAAAAAATAACCGAAGTTCGAAAAAGGGTCGAAACAAAGACTTTACGAAATTCAGGTAGATCTAACACCTTTTAGATCTAACACCCTTTAGAAAAAAGTCTTATACATAAAAAACTTTTCTTTAAAATACAAGCAATAGCAACTAGGAATGTGTACGCAGCACAGTGATATGCTATTGTGCTGACACTCTTCACTGTACCGCCCATACGGGCACACTTTTCGATTGAACTATAGCACAGTAACATAATCGGCACACTAGATTAAGCACAAACTATCGCACACAGCCCAGCACAATGTGCTTTTTTTATACTCATCGGCAACTCTGCAGAAGCAAATACAAGCACAATTTACTGAGAAAAATTCACTACAACATAGCAGTAAAAAATGATCAATTGGTAAGCTGGATGACTTACTATTTCGTAGTGATTTAAATAAACCCCCATATTTCTTAAACACCCAGAAACAAATTGAAATACACCGAATTGGCAATAAAATCCCGTGGATGCAAAAAAGAAGCACAGCTATCAATTTAATAAATAAAATATACGATTTAAGTGACCAAGATTTCAAAAAGGAGAACACCAAGAAAATTAAACGTTAATTGTATACAAAAATGGATACCCTAATGCCACAATAGAGAATCTGTTAGCAACTGCAAACAACAAAAGGGCATTGGCGCACTCAAATACTGTAACCACAAGCAAAAACGAAAACAAAAAATACACAGGTATCACATAAATACCAGGACTAACGGACAAAAAAAACAATAAGCAGAAGTATACAGACAGCCAAAATATGCTTTGCACATAAAACCCATCGCACGCTAAACTCGGTGTTTACCGAAACAAAAGACAGAATCAACAAGGAACAACAACACAACGTAGTATATGAAATCAAGTGCAATGGTAAATTGGGTGAAAATTGCGATGAAATATACATACATATGTAGGCACTACAAAGCGATCACTTGGAATTCGAATTAGCGAACATAAAACGGACGTGAAGAACAAAAAGACAACAACAGCATTGACACAACATTTAACGAATAGCGGACACTCAGCCGATTTCGAAAATACAAAAATATTAGACGTGGAGAAAAAAGAGAGGACAAGATTAACATTAGAAGGGCTGAGAATACAACAACAAATACGACACACTATGAATTTTAAGGAGGACGTAGACAATATAAACTGCGCATACAGAACAGCAATAACGAGTGATGGTTACACAGAGAGACAAAAAAGTAGTTTGTAATTCAATATGTGGAATTTTATTTTTGTTTTTATATTTTTGTTTGTTTTGATGTTGTTACTATTTTCAATGTAATTAAAAATGCAAGTGCAACCGTTGTTGTAAGCAAAAATATAGTTATTTTGTTAGCACTTATTTTTAACAATACATAAAATACATAGGCAGACTCGCTGATGAAGGCGCGGAAGATGCCGAAACGCGTAGGAGAAAAAAATAAACTTTTTGTATGCTTTTAAGATATTACCGACCGAAAAGCTTCTAAAGCATCCCAAATTTTAAGGTACTTGGCAAGACATGCAGAAGAATCCAAAGACGTCAGCTGTCAAAAGTTTGCGTGTTGTTTCTTAAATTATTATTATTAACTATAATAATTTAAGGAAAACGATTTTTTATGAAATATTTGAATAAATAAATACTGCCACTAAACTTAATTATATTAAATGCATTGTTTCGACCTCTAATTTTGTTTAAACAGGCAATACATAAGTATTGTGTATAGTTAATAAATAATTAGATTACCTTTAGTAAAAAGGTTAGGTTAGTTAGCTGTCAACTAATGCAGATGTAACCAGGTCTGACTTTTTTTCTTCCATCGCCATACAAAAATAATTTGCTTTTTTTCAAAGAAAATATACAAGCATAAATCGGCCGATACTGCTGCAATTTCACGTTCGATATTCGTACGAAGCAGGCTTGTTAGCATAGACCATAGACTTGACGTAGCCCACAGGAAATAGTCTAACGGCGTAAAATCGCACGACCGTGGCGGCCAATTGACTGGGACATTTCGTGAGATAACACGTTCACGAAACTTGGTTTTCTTTCAATAAATCGATTGTGACATTCGCTGTGTGGCTTGTGGCGCCGTCTTGTTGGAACCACATATTGTCCAAGTCCATATCATCCAATTCGGGCCAAAAATATTCGCAGTAACGTGCCGGGCTTGATCATCACGGAAGAAGTGCGGCCCAATGACGCCGCCGGCCCATAAACCGCACCAAACCGTAATCTTTTCGGGACGCAATGTTGAATCATGGAGTACGTGTGGATTGCTACCTGTCCAATAACGCATATTTTGCTTATTGACGAAGCCATTCAGGCAGAAATGACGACGACCATAAATTGGACGTAGCGCTCTTAAAGTTGAGGCCATTGACCTCTAATGTCGGTAGTACATTTTAATAATTTCGACTCGTTGTTGGATCGTATATCTTTCCATGACGAAATGGCCAACCTTACTAAAGAGAAATGCCAAAAGAGCGGGAAAAAATATGGCGTCGTTTGCTGTCACTATCGGTCTACTTTTGAGCGTCCCTATTGCAAGACCCTATACCTTCACTTTCTGCAGGGCAAAGTAAACCGATGTATATGCAAGGCTGGCGACTGCTACTGCTACACGTTTAGTATTTATTGTGATATTCGGATTGTGATTCATATTGATGGATTTTAAAATATTCATTAATCGGTCGTGAATGCTACACGTTCAACACTTGTCGCATAAGTATTTATATAGTTCGAAATTCAATAGATGTAGCGAGGAGATTTAATGTAATTTTTTTTAAATTTAACAATTATCAATAGTTTTTATTATATTTTTTAGTATCATATATAGTTTGTTCAAATTAGTACCCAAAAACAAAAGAGCATGGCAAATTTTCGATAAACAGCAATACAACAATTGTGCCATCACAGTGTGTTAACACTTCATGGTGTGCCTGTATTACTGTGTCAACACACCAAAAGTCGTGTATTACCCACTCTTTGTTTGGCCGAACTTCAACAATTTGTGGTGTGTGTATTTTCCACAAAGAGAGAGGCCTATAGTTTTACTCGAACGCTCGCCATTGCCTGCCATGGGGGACCGCAAGCCAAGTTTCTAACCCGGGGCTTACTGACTGAAGCACGCATAGCTGCTTAGAGTCAAAATTCGTGAAGTGTATGGGCTTTTTTCGGCGGTCGAGCTTTTTATTTGCTTTTATCATTATTAGACCCACTTAGATAAATAAAAACTACAAGTTTGACAATTTTTTGAAACTCGAAATAATTATTTTATAATAAACTGTCAAAGACTTTTTAACACGGGTTTAATTTGAAAAAAGTAGCAGTGGCGACGTTTTCAAGAACGTTTGGAAATCGGAGCACATGTACTGGTAGCTTAAATAGTTTTAGTTAATTACCTCTTGCCTACTTACCTGCCCAATCTGATCCATTAGCTTGTACTGATTTAATTGTAAAAAACTTCCGGACTGATCTATTGAAATATGCCGAGACTCTCGTAAAGGGGGTCGCCGGCGATTACTTCGAGGGCTGCAATATGGATTAGCATATGAACTATACGGCGCGTTTGTATATATTTTACAAGATTCCAGGCACAGATGCTTCGATGTAATTCCATTACTAAGGGATTGTATTGAACAATCAGTCGTACATGACGATGATTTCTCCATAGTATGGTTTAAATTGTTTAACATTCACACTGTCTGGTACTGTTGTATCCCTATCAATTGTTTTTTATAAAGCACCTAAAATAAAAGGGAAATTTAGTAATTTTGTGAAATGTATATATGTACATTAGGGGTGGCCATGTTAATATGGGAAAATATATCGTTAGTAGCAGGTACAGAAAGTAATTTTTGTATGCCCTACCGTAATATGCACTAATTTCTATTTTTCAAGTTTCTCCATTAAAAGTAAAAAATAATAATAATAAATAATACGATAGTAAAGACTTTTATGACACATCGACAGTTTCGGGTTCGCGTTAACATTATTTTTTCGGGTTTAAATCCCCTTAAAAATGGCATACCTCAGGGCTCTCCGTTATCGGTAATTTTATTTACTATTGCATGCGATAAGCTTACAGACATCTGCTTGAATATAAAGAACATTAGGCTAACAATGTATGCCGATGATGCTATCATTTATACTAATATAAAATACCCAATAGCGGTTAACGTTGCCTTTCATAAAGTGCTAACAGAGTTAAAAAAAATGGGGTTCACTGTGAGGTGCATCATTATCTATTCCCAAATGTATAATATTACATATTTGTAAAAATATGATTTGTGTATACCCCCATCTGGTATTCGATAACATTGTAATTGATTCTGGTAGTTTCCTTGAAAATCTTAGGTATATACTTTGATAACAAATTTAGCTTTAAACATCAATGCCTTAGCCTAAGAAAAAGTATTTCTAAAAGACTATAAAAAGATCATTCATCCATCCAAATACTCTTATTAATATAACAAGAGCCATAATACTCTCTAAAATCGACTACGGCCGGCCTATTTTTGAATGGTGAGCGAATACGCATGTGAAACAAATGAAGTCCCCATATCACGCTGCGATCCGTCGTTGCATAAATGCCTTTCCGACGTCACCAATAAAATGCATCCTCGGCGAAAGTGGGTTACCATCAATAAGGGAAAGAATATATGAAACAGCGGTCCAGTTGCTCCCAAAACTGCTGAATTCTCCAAACGCCGATATCCATAAAGCAGTAAACAATGCTTCAAGACACAAGAAAAATTTTCGATTAAAATCTACGCTTCACCGCTGCCTTGACTATAGAAAAACCTTGAACATCCATCTGCCACCTAAGTGCAACAAAATTAACATTCAACCGGAGTGGCTGTTGAACGAAGTCACCATAGATACATCCTTGCATGTCTTAAAACAAATCAACACCAATAATGCAACCTTTCAACAGCATTTTTTAGAAATCTTTGAGTATTATAAATAAAAAAATTGTACAGCTATATATACAGACGAATCAAAAGCAATCAATACAGCTTACGCAGTTACCACATCGAATGGGTCAACCATTACGGGCGGAATTCTGCCATCTCATTCATCCGTATTTACGGCCGAGGTATTTGTCATCTACAAAGCGTTAGAATATGCTATTCATAAAAAAAGTAGGTTTGTTGTCTGCTCCGATAGCTATTCCTGTATAACTGCAGTTCGTAACATACGTAATAACTCTACACTCATTGCTAAAATACAAGATATTTGCATTAAATACAGAAGAAAATTTGCGCGGCTTTGGGTGTCTGGTCACGTACGCATCACTGGGAATGACCACGCCGACAACGCAGCAAAATAGTTTGAATCAGCACCTACTTTTTTTAGCGATCCCAACGATCAAAATGATCTCAGAAAAATGTTACAACGGCACATTCATGATAGGAGATATGCAGAATGGAAGAACTTCCAACACCGGTACACCAACTTCAACCCATCACGAAATAAAGTATTCTACCCTAGCAACATCACCCGCCTATAAGCAACTATCTTTACACGTTTAAGGATCGGACATTCCCTAATCACTCATCAACACCTTCTCACCGGAGATCCAGAACCGTCATAACCTTTCTGCTCAAATACGCTCTACATCGATCACATCTTCAACTCCTGTCGGGCATTAGAGAGTATTAGGCATAAACATCTTATTCCCACTCAGTATAAAAAATTGTTAACAACACCTTCTTATGCAAATATCGGGTCTTGTAATAGGAACGCACAAAAGCTCTTTTAAATAAAACAAAAACGGTTTGGGGTATGAATTGAATTCTTTATTCCTGTGAAAGTACATTCGATGCCATTATGTATGGAACTCGATTTCTTTTGCATGGGCACCACGGGCCCGCTTGCAGAAGACGAGACGCTGAACCCAATTTTCGGCGGTTTTCAAGCATAAATCGGCCGATACTATTGCAATTTCACGTTCGATATTCGTACGAAGTTCATCAATCGTCGCTGGCTTGTTGGCATAGACCATAGACTTGACGTAGTCCCACAGGAAATAGTCTAACGGCGCCAAATCGCACGACCGAAGCGGCCAATTGACTGGGCCATTTCGTAAGATAACACGTTCACCAAACTTGGTTTTCTTTCAATAAATCGATTGTGACATTCGCTGTGTGGCTTATGGCGCCGTCTTGTTGGAACCACATATTTTCCAAGTCCATATCATCCAATTCGGGCCAAAAATATTCGGTTATCATTGAGTGGTAGCGATTCCCATCCACAGTAACGTGCCGGTCTTGATCATCACGGAAGAAGTACGGCCCAATGACGCCGCCGGCCCATAAACCGCACCAAACCGTAATCTTTTCGGGATGCAATGTTGAATCATGGAGTACGTGTGGATTGCTGCTTGACCAATAACGCATATTTTGCTTATAGAGGAAGCCATTCAGGCAGAAATGACGACGACCATAAATTGGACGTAGGACTCTTAAAGTTGAGGCCATTGGCTCCGAATTTCGACTCGTTGTTGGATCGTATATCCTTTCATAATGAAATGGCAAACCTTACCTAAGAGAATTGTCAAAAGAGCGGGGAAAAATATGGCGTCGTTTGCTGTCACTATCGTAGCGTCCCTATTCAAAAACCCTTTATTATAATTATCTATAATTTTCTAAAAGAATGTAATTTGTGTTATAAAATATAATTTCTTTCGCTATAAGTTGTCGGAGTCGAATGCTTGTATATATTGTTTTACTTTAACACAAAGTATATGTGTTTAATATTTTACACCAATGCCCATTTGGCCCACTTCTGGAAGCCTTTCTTTAGATATCAACAGTTATATTTAGATAAAATTTTACAATAAACTAAAAATTTTAACATTAAACATATATTAAAAATAAGGTAATGTGGGCGTATTTGCTTCGTCTATATAGTTTACACAGTTTGCACATTAATCCTTCCTTTTACAATAATTCCCTAGTAGTTAAGTCACCATGCCATCCGATTGATCGACATGATTCGTATAACGGATACTCTAACTCCTCTGATTTAAGTGAGACTGAGTGCATCGCAGCTTGGCATTGATTTCCAATCTAACATTCTATTAGCGCGGTTTTTCTCACATGCGGTTAAGGGGGCATAGTACCGAATACTTGATTTGAAAATTTATATTTGTTTATTATTGTTGGGGATTGTGCACTACGGCCTTGAAATGTATTGCCTACTTACTTACTTAATTGACTCTATAACCGCTCAAGGAATTTTGGCGAACTTCTCCTACTATTTGTGGTGTGCGGCTTGATGTTGTAACACAAATTGAGAGATCTACAGTTTCAATCCAGCTCCGAACGGCGAATAGCCCCTCACTTCTCGCGACTTCCGAAAATGTCGCTGCCCAAATTCCGAATTCAAACATTGTATCACCTTGTTTGAGAGCCTTGTCCATACTGGCCCTTCGATTCCAGACAGAAAAATTTAAGCATTTAGTTTCATGTTTGCCCGGTGAAGCTTTAGGCACAGTGAAAGCCTTTCCGATTTCGGAAGGAAATTACCCGAAGGCTTTAGCAAGCCTAAAAAAGGTATACGACAACAAATGTCTCATATTTTCGAATACGATTTTAAAATTGTTTGAACTGCCGAAAATTCTCTCTGTTATCTTTGGGAGACGACAAAAATATATCAAATGTGATATTGATACATTTAGTAATGTCCAAGGTTGATCCCACAACTCGGTCGAAGTGAGAGGAGCAACTTTATTTCGACAAACTCCCGCTAGGGAGTAGGTGCGAAGCAGCGCTCAATAAGAAGTACATATCAGCATCTTTCTGCGGAAGAAGTGTCTACTCCGAAATAAAAATCCTCATCTCTCGAAAACCAGAGTTTTGAGAAATCGAAATCCTCTTTTATGACTACGAAGTCTAAGCTACAATTGCCTTCACTGCAATTAAAAAGATCACTTTTTAACCGCGTGCCCGAAATTTCAAATTCTGTCAGCGCCTCAGAGATTCGTATTCGCGAAATCGGTCCCATTGTGTATAAATTGCTTACGTAAGGGTCATACGGTCTGAAAATGCAAATCGGGTCGGTGTCGGGTGTGTAATAGGCTACACCATACTATGTTACATGAATACCCGATCTCATTTGAAAACTCGCCACAACATTCAACATCGCAAGCGATGCACACTGTAAGCGCCTGATCGCGTTATGTTAGCTACAGCGGTAGTCAATATGAAAACTTGTTCAGGTGATTATGTGTTAGCTCGGGCTTCACTTTATTCAGGGTCCCAAGTTAATTTTATGACAGAAGAGTTGGCACAATAATTGCGAATTCGTTGAGAAAAGTCGACGATAAATGTTATCGGCATTGGGAATGCAACTCAAAGGGTTAGGGCAAAAATCAATGCATTTGTAAAATCGCGGATCAATAACTTTTAATTCTTGGCAGATTTCTGGGTAATGCGCTCGATTTCATCCAAGCATCCAGAACGAACAGTCAATACGATTTTTTTTGGGTGGACAAAGTTCCAAAATTAAAGACCCTAAAGCAAATGTGGTCAATCAAATTGAAATAATTGACCACAAAGAGTCTTTGAATTTTATTAAACTAATGTGATTACTAATAACAATATGCAATTTTATAAAGATATTTTTAAAATTATACACTACGCACAACAAATATCTAAAGAAAAAATATTTAAGTCGTGCGGATGAACTAGCCAAATTTTAAATTTTTGTTAAACATTTAAATAAATACTCATGGGTAAATGGGAAGAAATAAATAAAATCCTAATAGAAGAAAAATTAACTACAGAAAAATCATACAAATCGATTAATAAAAACATTAGAATAAAGAAAGAAACAATTATTAGACATTTGACTATAATATTAACAACCTTTACAAGATTAGGAAAGACAACTAATGATTTAAATAACCAGCTCACAACTAACCATCAAAAAGAAGTATCTCAAACATTTGCTTATATTAGAGACAAGTTAGTTTGCTCACTAGCTAGATACAACATAGAATTCACAGTACCAACTAAATACGAACAAGAAATAACCATTGACTTCGAACGGTTACTGATAGAAAAGGAACAGTCAGAAAACGAAACAGAAAATACGAATTTCCAAACAACAAAATTCAAAATGGCACAAACAACGGTAGAATTCATTAAGACGGCATCGCAAATTCTACCCGAGTTTGACGGTAAACCAGAAAACCTACCCAGTTTTTTGGATGCTCTTGACATTCTTGAACAAATCAAGGATAGTCATGAAGCCATTGCAATCTCTATAAAAACAAAGTTGAAAGGTACAGCGAGAAATTTAATAAGTAGTGAAGAATCTTTACAAGCAATAAAACTAAAACTAAAAACAAACATTAAAGGTGAATCAGTAGAAGTATTAACAGCCAAACTACTGAGCATACAGCAAAGAAGTAAGACAGCCAACCAATACACTAATGAGATAGAAAAGCTTACAAAATCATTAGAAGGAGCTTACATCTCCGACAGACTGACTACAGAATTGGCAACAAAATATGCTACACAATCGGCTGTAAAAGCCATGTGTAAAAACTGCTCAAACGAAAAAGTAAAAATGATTATGCAAGCTGGAACGTTCACATCGATGAACAAGGCGATATAGGAGTTATTATAATCAAGCAAGACCAAATAACAGAACCAACGGTCGCAATGTACGTAACCTAAACCAACAAGAAAGTCAAAGTACGGAAAACCAGCAAACTCCACTTCAACAACAACAGATATTGCAAAAAGAAGAGTATGCGTACTCAACCTACATCTAAATAGCTATATATCTTGCAAAACAGCATTAAGCAACTCATATTCAACATTCCTGGTAGACACAGGAGCAGATTTATCAATTATTAAAAAGAATCGAATTGATACGAACATTATTATCAATAGTTCACAAATAATAAATTTAAAAGGTATTGGTCAAGGAATAATAAATACACCAGGAATAGTTAATACAGATTTAGTAGGTGATAATATATTAATTCGACACAAATTTCACGTAGTAGAAGACAATTTTTCAATTCCATGCGACGGCATTATAGGACTAGATTTTATTAAAAAATATAATTGTATATTACACTATCAAAGGGATAAAGATTGGTTAATTCTCAGACCAAATGATTACCATGAAGACATAGCAATCCTAATGACAAATATACCAACTATTAATACAATTACAGTACCCGCTAGATCAGTAGTTATACGCCAAGTTTATGTAAAAACTAATAACACTGAAATCCTAATACCACATCAAGAACTTGATAATGGTCGTAAACATTCGTAAAAATAATAAATACAACAGATAAAAACGCAGTAATTCCAAATTATGATATAAAAACAGAAAACGTAAATGACTACACAATTCTGAAAAATACTTACACGAACAACGAAAATAATAACGAAAAACTGGAGAAATTGAAAAAGAATTTCCCACCATTCGTCAGCCAACAACTTAATACACTATGTTCAGAATATATCGATATTTTTTCCTTAGAAACAGAGCCCATAACTACTAATAATTTGTATAAGCAAAAATTACGTATGAAAGATGAGGAACCAGTTTATGTAAAAAACTATAGAATACCAGAAGCACATAAAAATTAAATTAATGAACACGTTACTAAACTTATTAATGATGATATAATAGAACCATCAATGTCAGAGTATAATAGATCAACAAATAAAAAGCTAACAGCAGATAAATTCCCACTACCAAGAATTGATGATTTCTCGATCAATTAGGAAGAGCAAAATATTTTTCATGTTTAGACTTAATGTCTGGATTTCATCAAATTGAACTAAGCACAGAATCTAGAGATTTGACATCATTTACAGCAGACGGTGGTACTTATCGTTTTAAAAGACTACCATACGGTTTAAAAGTAGCCCCTAATTCATTTCAAAGAATGATGACCCTAGCATTCTCAGGTCTCAAACCATCCCAAGCAATCCTATATATAGATGATTTAGTAGTATTAGGATGTTCCGAAAATCATATGATGAAAAATTTACGAGACGTATTTTCCACTTGTAGAAAATATAACCTTAAGTTACACCCAGATAAATGTTTATTTTTTAATCAAGAAGTAACATATCTTGGGCATAAATGTACCAGTAAAGGAATCTTACCAGACCAAAGTAACTATGAAACAGTTCAAAATTACTCAACACCCAAAAATGCTGACGAAGCAAAAAGATTCGTCGCGTTCTGTAACTATTACAGAAAATTCATACCACATTTCGCAAATCACTCTAGAATTTTAACGAGACGTTGTAAAAAGAATGTAACATTCAATTGGACAGAAGAATGTGAAAAAGCATTTAGTTATTTAAAAAATTCATTAATTAGTCCAAATATCTTACAATACCCTGATTTTAGTAAACAATTTTGTATCACAACAGACGCAAGCGGTTTCGCATGCGGAGCAGTACTAAGTCAAAAATATGATGGAAAACAACTTCCAATTTCCTATGCCTCAAGAACATTCACTAAAGGTGAAGTAAATAAATCAACAATAGAAAAAGAATTAGCAGCAATACATTGGCATATGGCAGAAAATTCCTTATCAAAACAGACCACCGACCTTTAACATACCTTTTCTCAATGAAAAATCCATCATCGAAATTAACTAGAATGAGATTATGCTTAGAAGAATATGAATTTGAGGTGGAGTACATAGCTGGGAAAGAAAACTATGTGGCAGACGCACTATCCCGCATAGACATAAATGACTTTAAAAACATGACAATCGAAGCAAATAAAATAATTCGAGTATCGACCAGATCAGCGACTAAACAATTGAACAGCAACAAAAATCTTTATGAAGATGAAAAATGTCACAAAGAGAACCCTAAAATATATGAAGCGCTTAATAAATATGAAGTAAAAAGACATGTCGAGCTCGTTTTCAATCCTCCGAAATTATATTTCAAGAAAGGAAAGAAAATTTGTAGCCAAATATATACAAGCAACCTAATTGTTGAGGCGAAAATTGACTTGGGACAATTCTTTACCAGGCTTATGAAAGAAGCCGGCAATTTAGGACTTGTAAAAATACAATTGTCCTTAGGAGACAAATTGTTTAATTATACTCGAGTAGATGAATATAAAGAAATAGGTACCAAAGTTCTCAAAAATTGAACAATCGCATTAACTCCGGAGGTTATGCAAGTGACAAATGCTGATCAAATAAAGAAAATTCTTCAAGACTATCCCGATGATCCTGTTTAAGGTGGCCACCCAGGAATCAATCGTACGACTAACAAAATAAGACAAATATTTCATTGGAAAAATATGAAAAATGATATTCGAAAATATATTAAAAAATGCATACATTGCAACAAAAACAAGACAGACAAACACCTAAAAGAACCAATGATAATTACAGAAACACCCCCCAAAGGTTTTGATATAGTACAAATAGATACTATTGGACCATTTCCAAAATCAGAACATGGAAATGAATATGCGATCACTATCGTATGTCAATTAACGAAATATTTAATTGCGATTCCAATACAAAGCAAACACGCTATAACAGTAGCAAAAGCAATATTTGAAAATTTCATTTTAATATATGGACGTATGAAAACAATCATGACAGCCATGGGAAGTGAATACAAAAATAACGTTTTTGACGAGTTATGCAAACTTCTTAAAGTTGAGCATAAAACTTCAACACCATACCACCATCAAACGTTAGGCACTGTAGAAAGATGTCATAGAACATTCAATGAATATGTACATACGTTCTTACATATCCAGCGACAAAGATGATTGGGATGAATATATCCAAAAAATTTTCGTATTGTTATAATACAACACCTTCAACGGTTCACGGTTACTGTTCTTTTGAACTAGTTTTTGGAAAAATACCACCGACTTACGATTTTTTACAAGAAGACAAAATTAGTCCTTTATATAATTATGACGCATATGATAAAGAAATAAAATATAGGTTACAAGTAGCACAACAAAGAGCACAAAAATTAGTGCATCAAGCTAAGGAAAAACAAAAAATTTTCTATGACAATAACCTTTTTCAAGTAAAAAAAAAAAATATTTAATTGTAAAAGAATGCTCATACATTGACCTCACAATGTATAACCATTCTTCCTAAGGAAGGAGGTGTAGTGTATCAAGAAACTACATATATGCATAAACATAAATATACATACATATTTACAAATGTATCAAAATACAACACGCGCAACAAACCAACACTCGGTTCATTGCCCAAGTCGCGCTATACATTACATAAACAAATAGCGAGTTGCATTTGAATACAAGCGCATACAAACATACATATGTACAAGTTTCTTGCTGCACTCAGCATTCTTCGTGTACGAGCCAGTATTCTTATGCTTGCATTTGGCCGTACATATGTAGGTAAGCATTAGTAAATAAGAAAGTACATAATAAGTTTGTAGTATAAATAGAACGTGAATATTTTAATAAACATTCATTATCGAACGTTGGTTGATACACGTCGAACGTTTTACTTTACATATGGTTTTAAGGTCGCTGAACACTCTGGGTAAGTTAATTTTTCGATCTGACCCTAACATTTTGATATATTGGGACAAAATCGTAAAAAAACGATAAGAAATTCGAAAATTACAGTTTAAAAGTTGATTATTAAAAAAAAAAAGTTTTCATTATCTTATCATTAATGCTATTTATTACCACATTTTTTACAAAGAAAATGAGAACTTTACGTTCATTACTTCTCGAGATATCTATAACAAAACTGTGCTTCCAACAATAAGTTATGCTCTCACATAGTGCGTTTTGAATTTAATCAAAATATAAACAACAACAAAAAACAAATCTGCTTAGTATCGTATAGTTTTGAAACACAACTTACGTGAAAGTGATAAAAATGAGTTCTCAACAGTGCAATAAGTGGCTACTAGACTCGTCTCCAACATATTTATCCGTGTATGGCGAGCCAGCAAATAAAGCCGTTCTGCTGAATTTAGTGCACCGCCACATCGATTTAGATGAAACAATTTCAAAAAGTGCTAACTATATAGCAGATGAAGTATTACGGACGTCGGATGTCTTCGGGGTTGCCAATGGAAAAAAAATATTGTGAGGAAACTCTGCGCTCTGTACGAGGAGTATAAATTAATAAAGGCTGACCGTCATCGAAACTATAAAGGAACCTTGGAAAAAAGAAGAATTTTTATAGATAAACTATATCAGTTTTTCACCTTGAGACTGACCCCAAAAAAGACTGCAGAAAAATATTGTTGCAAATTCACGAGACAGTTTCGAATCAGTATCGGAACCAAATTATGATTCTGATATTCCGCCGGAAGAAAAGAAGGCTCGCACGTTCACGCACAGTAATTTCGTTAGTGAGATGGTCGCAAGTACATTCAATCGCTGCGAAATATCAACAAGAAAAGCAGCTTATTTGATTTCAGTTCTGGCATGTGGGCCCACTTGGTACCTCAACGAAATTCTAGTGGGCTTGACATTTTTTGATTCCAACATCAGCCCACAATATAAGAAGTTAATGGTTCAGGGTCTGCACAAACCGAAGAGTATTTCTAAAAATCGACGCCCAGATGTACCAGCGAAAGACATACGAAAATTGAAAATATATGATTTTATCACACTTTTTTTTGAGATCCATAAAATCAAATGCGATTTATTGGCTAAAAATCCCTCTTATAAAGATGGACTAATAAAAATTCAGGTTTGCTTTTGTTACTAGAGGAAATTTTATCCGAGTTGGATCTTTCTTTTGCAAGTCGGTTACAAAGAAACGGCCCTATTAGAGATCAGGAGCGCTCCAGCTTTTGGACAATATGAGACACACACATATTTTCAATGGATTAAAAACCCACACAAATTTGTTCGCTTTTATGCGACTTATTTCATGTGATCATAACGTTTATAATGAAATACATGAAATCTGCCAGATGTATGAAACATTAATTATATTCCACGTAATTTCGCTGTGCTGATGTCATTAGCTCATAATGTTGGCTCTCTTTGAGAAGAACCATTATGGCTAAATATTATAGGCCACAGAAAATAAGGCTTACATAATTCCTTATAACAGTAAATGACTTAGTCATAAAACTTCATTTCTCTCTCTCAAATTAACCTTTATGGCTTATCAGTCATATAAAATAAACTCTACAAGCAGCTTAGCTAGAGTATTCCTTACCTCTTTCAACCATGATAAAAATACTATAAGACAAAACCAGTAAGCCAGTTTGAATAAAAAATAAGTATAAAACCCATTATACATTACCAATGACACTCTATTGAAGTTGGGTCTTTTTCACGCTTTGAATAATTGTAAAATTTTCAAAAACATTTTATTTTCAATTTTCTCTTCCTATTGTTAAACATTTTCGAAATTTTTAACGTTTACAGATCTAAACGAAGGATTCAATTTCGAAAGCGGAGAAGAATACGACCCTGCTTAAGTGTCTGCCAAACTGTAGAGCAGAAATGCCCATATCTGCTCCCAGCTGATCGAGCTCCTGCGCTCCCAACGCAATATGCTGGTGAACAAACGTTCCTTTGTTTGGGTAAGTACACTCATTAAATTTGTCTTCCACAAATAAAGTTATAAATATAATTTCAGATCAAAGTATACCGGAAACCGGCGAGCAATTGCGAGAATCTAGCTATGGACCTGCAGAATGCTGTTATAGCTATTGCGATAATTTCGCGGAAGGAATTTGTGCGTATTGTGATGATTTCATACTGGAGGCGTCAGATGTGAGCGTTTCAGTTGAAAATTTAACACGACGTTTACACAATATCACTCTCACGGCGACGAGTCAGCATCAGTTGGAAGCTCGATTAGAAGCATCGTTGGCCAGTGAATAAACTTGCCGGCAGTATATCGATTGCATTGAAGAATATCTCTGCAACAGCTGTGGGTCCTCAAATCGATCGCTTGCCATACTATGCCCTCTATGATGGCCTCTATTACTATGACGAAAACACAGACGATATGCCTGAATCAGCAATGTTAGACAATTGTCCGCCTGTACCATCGGTGACAAGTCGTTGCTCGATACCATACTATGCTTCATCGGCAGCGGCGCTTCGTATAAAAAAAAAAATACCGTGCCAAACGACATCATTGGCAACCACATGCTGCTGCTGCTAAGTTTTCTGACCAGTCAAATCGCTGCAACACAGCTGAAAAATCAAAAACAACATCGCAAATACATCATCCATAGATCGAAGTCCCCAAAACTTGGTGATTTTTCATCAGAGATGGAGCACGAAAGTTCCGTTGCGTTACATGTGGCAAAAAAATATACTTTCTTGGTACTCTGCAGGAAAAATGTAGAAAACAAAATTTCTAGGGGGCACCTAACAACGCCCACCATCTTCCCTATATCTACATTGTATACGTATTTTCGGAGAGGTACTTACGAAAGTGATATCATCCACAATAGTGTCCAAAATCGTAGTGTACGCGTACATTGTTGCACAGAGAAGTCAGTAAGAAGAAAGATAGGTCTAAACAAAACCAAAAATGGAAATGATAGTCAAAAACTAAATACGGATCGAAATCGAAATCGAAATAGCTCCGTTAAAGCGAATCAATTTGAAAATAAAACAGGGCATGAGGAAAGAAATATAATTAGCCGACTATGTAGTGAAGTAAAGAGAAAAAGTACTAGTACTTGGTATAATGGTTGCGCCAAGTTTAAATAATAAAAAAAATGCTTATAGATTAAATAGTAAATTGTATTTTAATAGTAATACCAAAATCTATCGTAGGAAAAAGTGTAGTAAATTAATAAATTTTAATATTGCTACCATCACTGACTATAATAAAAACCATAGTAGTGTTATCACAAAAACAACCACATCAAATACAATTAAATATAATTTTAAATGTGTAAGCATATTGACACGTTAGTTAAGGAAAATATGTGTAACTAGACCTTAAGCAATAATATAATAGAGTTTAAGTTGTAATTATGTTTATACTTTAAGTTATGTGTTTAGACATTAAGTATTCTCGTGACATGTCAAATGAACGGCAACCATCTTGTGAAAAAAAAAAGATTGATTCGTTGGACTGACCATCAACTGGGACAGACGTGTATTATATTTTATCGCGTTTTCATCAGAAGTGGTCGACGAAGCCACTCCAACGTACACAAAGTTACTTAAAAAGTTATTTTCCGCGGTATTACAATGGACGACAGAAGTGTGTGTGCCGAAAAATATACACTCCTCCAGTTAAAGGCCTGGTGCGCAGCAGTCGGCGTTAATGCAAGTGGGGCAAAAGCGTCATTGGCGGCTCGGCTGAGCCAATTGTCAGCAGAGGCTCGCGGACTGTGCCCGGGTGCCGATCCGGTTGGTTTAACCGAGGAAAATTTTGCGGAGACAAATGAGGATCTGAGTTGCGAATCAGACGAGGATTATATGGGAGAATACAACGCAGCGGCCAACGTCACAATTGATCCAGTGGACGAAATAGTCGACAACGTAGCGGTAAAAGTAACGGACAAAGTAGCGGTCAATGCAGCAAACAACGTAGCGGTCAGTGTAGAGGTCAACGAAGCGGAAAATGTTGCGGAAAATGTTGCGGAAAATATTGCCGGAAATGTAGCGAACAACGTGGCAGCAAATGAAATTAATTACAACATAGACGGGCAGTTCGGGTTAAGAGTGCGTGCAAATAGCGAAGCGGACGGACGTCGCCAAAGAGCAGCTAGCACTGCCGGAGTGGAACAACGTGAAATTGATAACCTAAAGATAAAGTTGCTGGAAAAAGAAATCGAGATGCTGCGGCTAAAGCTGTCATTGGAAGAAAAAAGTAGTGTGGTTGCTAAGGAATGTTCCTTCGATACGGTTAAGCAATTACTATCGGAGTACGACGGTGGTGAAAATTTTGAGATGTGGCGCTCTCAACTGATGCACGTGCAACAAATGCTTAAAGTAGACCATGAAATGCTTGGATTGGTGGTGCAGATGAAATTGAAAGGTGCGGCTTTGACGTGGTATAATACCAACAAAATGTTCGAGAAAAGTCTGGATGATGTCTTGAACGATATGGATGCTATTTTCGCGCGCAACGACAATCTCCTAGTTCTGCGTCGACGCTTCGAGAAACGCTGCTGGAAGTACGACGAGTCGTTTACAAACTACTTCAACGAAAAATGTTTGCTAAGCAGTGGTTTAAACTTGGAAGACGCAGAGCTAGTCGAATACATAGTCGATGGCATTCCCGATAAGCAGCTACAGATCCAGGCTAAGCTACACAATTTTCCAACAGCGAGCAGTTTAGCGAAGGCGTTCCGGACCATCGAGTTGCCACCACGTCCATATTCGAGACCGAGCGAGGATAGGCTAAGGTGCTATAATTGCAACAGTTCCGGCCATATATCCCGAGATTGCCGCAAACCAAAGCGCGAACTAGGAACATGTTTCGCTTGCGGCGAAAGAGGCCACTACGCGTCGAGATGCGAGAAGTATAAGAAGGGTCCACCGGCGAATAACTTTGTAAGTTATTTCAACTTAAGTATTTTAGATGAACCTAATGTTAATATGTTTGTAGAAGGCCTAGTTGATTCCGGTAGCCCTATAAGCTTAATTAAAAGACAGTTAGTTCCAGGAAGAGGTCAGTTGCAGGAAGTGAAGTGCCCTTATTTCGGATTAAATATGTCTAAATTAAATATTTTTGGAAAAACAAAGTGTAGTATCGAAATTCTGAATAAAAATGTTTTGATCGAAGTTATGGTGGTTCCTAATGAATCGATTAGTTTTCCAGTTGTGTTGGGTAGGAATTTTATTACAGCAAGTAAAGCTAAATTAAAAATTGGTACCGTAGAATTTTTGAAACCAGCGGCAGAGAATAAAGAGGTAAATGAGGCTATAAGCGAGATCCTAGCAATAGAGATGCAGGATACAAGCAAAGTCGATTACGTAATAGGGCACGAAGTTAGTTTCGAAGATATAAGGCGCTTCGAAGAGGTTTTTTATAAGGAATATTTACATGCGGCCAAACCAGAAGTACCCAAGGTTAAAAAAGAAATTTCTTTAGTTCTAGAAAACAACAAACCGTTCTACTGCGCGCCTAGAAGATTGTCATATAACGAAAAGGCTGAGTTACAAAAGATACTAGATGAGTATCTGGCGAAAGGTTATATCCGCCCTAGTGAGTCTGAGTTTGTTTCTCCAATAGTACTAGTTAAAAAGAAAACGGGTGAACTAAGAATGTGTGTTGATTATAGGAAACTGAATAAAGTCACCGCGAAGAGCAACTACCCCATACCGTTGATAGATGACTTGATAGATAGATTAGCTAATAAAAAGTTGTTTACGAAACTTGATCTAAAAAATGGATTTTTTCATGTTTATGTCGAAGAAAAATCCGTCAAGTATACTGCCTTTACCACTCCCCACGGACAATTCGAGTTTCTAAGGATGCCGTTCGGGTTAAAAAATGCTCCGGCGACTTTTCAAAAGTTTATAAACAAAATATTTGCTGACATGATACGTACCGGTGAAGTTATAATATACATACCTTGACGACATTATTGTAGCGACAGAAACGGTGGAAAAACACATTCGTATTCTGAAAGTTTTTCAATGCTTGGTGCAGAACAGGTTAGAATTAAGGCTAGATAAGTGTCAATTTCTTCAGTCTGAAATTTCATATGTAGGCTATTTGATTAATGGTGAAGGTATTAGAGCCGACAAAAAAGGATTACAAGCAGTTGAAAATTTTGCAATGCCAACCAAGGTACAGGAAGTGCACAGTTTTCTGGGACTATGTTCATACTTCAGGAGATTTATAAAGGATTTCTCGATGTTAGCAAAACCGCTTTATGACCTTTTAAAAAAAGACGAAAAATTCACGTTTGGTCAAAAAGAAATTGAAACTTTTGAAACACTCAAAAGAAAATTAGTAGAATCACCAATTTTGGCTATATATGACCCCCGTGATGTAACTGAGCTTCATTGTGACGCAAGTGCACTAGGTTTTGGAGCAATACTACTTCAAAGAAAGAAGGACAACAAACTGCATCCTATTTTCTATTTTTCGAAACGCACAACCGAAGTTGAATCCAGATATCACAGTTTTGAGTTAGAGACGTTAGCAATAATATACGCGTTGAAAAGGTTTAGAGTGTACTTACAGGGTGTTAAGTTTAAAGTTATCACAGACTGTAATTCGCTAACGTTGACGCTTAGTAAGAAAGTCATTAACCCACGAATCGCAAGGTGGGCACTGGAACTTTAAAACTACGACTACGAACTAGAACACAGGTCGGGTAATAGGATGCAGCATGTAGATGCGCTTAGTAGAGTGAACAATGTACTGACAATTCATACGAATACCTTCGAAGAGAATTTAATAATATGCCAAAGTAGAGATGAAATTATAAAGAATATTAGGAAAGAGTTAGAAGCCGCTGAGAGCAAACATTTCGAAATGAGAAACGGAGTAGTTAATAAAAAGAATAATGATAACGTTTTTTTTTATGTGCCGGAATCAATGGAAAAACATGTTTTGTATAAATACCATGACGAGATGGGACATGTAGGCGTCGACAAAATAGTGGAAACAATTAAAAAGAGCTACTGGTTCCCTAGCATTCGGAAAAAAGCTATTGCTCACGACGAAAATTGTTTGAAATGCATAGCGTTCTCTACAAAACACGGTAAAAAAGAGGGGCACCTCAACATGATTCCGAAAGGTAATAGGCCATTCGAAATGGTACACATTGACCACTATGGCCCAATTCACAGTAGCAGCACGAAGTATAAACACATACTAGTTATAATAGATGGGTTTACGAAGTTCGTTCGGTTATACCCGGCAAAGACTACAGCATCGAAAGAAGCAATAGCGTCGCTGGAAGATTACTTCCGAGCTTACAGTAGGCCAAGACATTTAGTGTCAGATAGAGGAACGTGTTTCACGTCAAGTGATTTTGAAAATTTCTTGGGGGCAAATAACGTTCAACATATTAAAATCGCAACAAATTCTCCTCAGGCCAATGGTCAAGCTGAAATTGTAAATAAAAGTTTAGGGCCAATGATAGCAAAACTGGTAAATTCAGAAAAACCCGTAAGCTGGAATAAAATGTTAGAAGACATAGAGTATGCGATGAATAATACAGTACATAAATCGCTTAACGAACATCCAAGCGTCATGTTGTTCGGAGTCGGACAAAAAGGGAAAATAATAGATACGCTCAAGGAAAATATTTTAGAAGCAATACAAGTTCCGGATAATAGGTCAAAAAGTGAGATAAGGCGTCAACCAGAGACAGTACAGCAGACGTCACAAAACTATAATAAAAGGCACGCAGATTCTAGAAGGATAGAGCCGCGTAAATTTAAGATAGGAGATTATGTTGTTATAGGCAACCCGAGTTCGCAAGTGGGAGCGTCAAGTAAATTAATACCGAAGTTTAGAGGGCCATACAGAATAGCCAAAAGTCTAGAAAGCGACCGATACCTGGTAAAAGACGTCGAGGGCTTCCAGCAAACTCAGATACCGTATAAGGGCACTTGGTCAGTAACAAATTTAAAACCCTGGTTCGGATGCGAAACAAGAAGTAGGAAAGAACGTAAAAAGTAGTGCAGTAAATATGTTAGCGGCGTAGAATCAGGAGATTCTAGTTGTCAGGATGGCCGAGTTGTAAGCATATTGACACGTTTGTTAAGGAAAATATGTGTAACTAGACCTTAAGCAATAATGTAATAGAGTTTAAGTTGTAATTATGTTTATACTTTAAGTTATTAAGTATTCTCGTGACATGTCAAATGAACGGCAACCATCTTGTGAAAAAAATAAAAAGATTGATTCGTTGGACTGACTATCAACTGGGGCAGACGTGTATTATATTTTATCGCGTTTTCAAATGTAATTACAATAATACTATTAATGGCATTGGCAGATTTAAGTTTTATAACACGGAAAAAAATGTCAGTTTATTTACTATTACAATTTTAATATCAATGATTGGTGGAGGCGATGGTCGTGGTTTTCATAGCCATGTTCTGCCCAGCGACGAAATTTGTTTATTTTATAGCTTGTCGCGATTTAATTATCTTAAGATGTAACAACTATAACTCATAACTGATTTAAGAAAATATTCCGATTGTGTACATAAAAAATGGACCCAAACGATTCTCCCATTTACGCATTCTTTCAAATTATCTCTCACTCTACATAAATATTAATTTTCACACCTTTTATATTAAAATTATTTAGATCTTCCTCCTCCTGTGGCACCTCCACATTGAATTATTTCATAGCTGGAAAGTTTTCATCCATTCGAATTATATGACCAACCCGCATTTTAATTCGCTGCTCTATGCCGATAAAACTTATATGTAGGAACATCTTTTTGTGCTGTCGAAGGTGGCTTTAAAGTAAACTACTAGATGGTGAGTTTTGATCCTGTTCACACGAGTATTTTCCTCGTGAATATCTGATCAATGGTAGATTTACTGCAAATCACCAATTAACCTTTCTTTCCCCCGTCTTACTTATCTTACCACATAGATAAATACATACATAAGTATGTACAGCGTGTGCGTACTTCAATCGGGATGCCCCGGTTTCGACTCTCAGCTGGGGCAAATAACATCAAAGGTTATCGAAAACCTTTTTCTAATGCCATGTGTATTTCTGGCATTAAAAAATTTCCAGTCATACTCTAACCCCTAGTTTTTTTTTTATTTTTGCTTCCGGAGCTAATAAGGTGACATATCGTTGAAATAGTATATAAATATAACAACTATGTGCTCTTTTAAGATTATGTTGATCCAAGGTCGCTCCTTCGACCTATAACTACAAGCATCTCAATATTTAGAACACTAAATTACATTTACTTTTGATAAAATTTAATATTATAGTGAGGGAAGAATTTGTGGCAATCAATAAATAAAAGTCCTATTTTTCAACGATGTATACATATGTACAATTTTTAAACTGGGTCATAACTATAACGGACAGGAAGAAAATACAATTTTATTTGTTCTTAGGGCGTGTTGTTCAAATTAAAGGAGAGGGTAGATATTAGCGAGGTTTTTGGGAGGACTCGGCTTAGTATATTTAGATATGTACATATATATCATAAATGGATCTAAAGTGAACTCAAATGGATTGACATTATCCAATATATAATATGTATCATATGTATATACTATATACGAAAATACTTTCAAAAATACTTATGTCTTCTTCACAAACTCCAAAATACAAATAGTCACGCTCACTTACATATGTACACACATATACATATGTATATATATATATATATATATATAATTATATATTTACAAATGAGTATTATGCACATATGTGTGTATATCCTCATCGTATCAGATTTATGTAGTAATATACAAAGATGTTATTTACTAAATCAACAGAAATCTCACCCACATAAATAAAACATACATATTTTATTAAAGTTAGAGGTAAAATGAACGGGATATACATATTAATAATAATATTTAAGCAAAAAACTGCCAGGAGTTTAGTTTTGTAGGTAAAGCCCTATTATAAATACATTCATACTTTATTGATATAAAATCAATCAAAAAATTCAAACCATCTAAAAAATAGTGAAAACTAATTGAATTGATCTAATGAATTAATTACCAATATTCTTAACAACTAAAATTTGTTCTCTTGGACCAAAGGTTTGAAGACAAATTTGGTTAAAAAAACTTAAGAGTAAATAGAACAAAATAAAAATCTATGTATATGGATTTAACACACATACATATGTATATGCATACGTTTATCCATGAAAATGATTTATGATAAGCTTAGTAACACTTCATGAATAAGAAATTCGATTTTCCAGTTCAAAAATAAAAGATTTATGAAAATCATACACAAATAACACTGGTCGACGGCCAAAATTTACCAGAGACGCCGTTATGACATTCGTATGTAAAACCACCCCCTGATTTCGAAAATCGAGTTCATTTTTGATTCTATGGTACCGTTTTTGAGATATTTGCAATTTACCGTTATTCGAAAAAACCAAAAAGATGGCTCCCTATAATTACGTATATCTCACGAACGGGTCAAGCAATTGCAAAAGAATTACAGAATCGGAAAGACGATAAAATTTGCTATAAATGCATGATACATTGTTTTTTGCTCAACCAGATAGTTTTCGAGATATTAGCTTATCATTTTAGATTTTTGTTTTTTTTTATGAAAAAATATGAAAAAAATTACTCTTTGCGAGGGCAGCATTCCAAAACCACAACTTTTTTCCAGATATTTTTTCTTTACGTAAAGCTCTGTTTAATTTGAAAAATGATAGGCTATCATCGAAGAAAATCGATCCAAAACTGCGTAAGTTATAAATGATCAAATAAAAATACCCAGGCTGCGCAATTTCAACGTATACCTCAAAACGTATGTATGGTATAAAGAAAAGTGAAATATCTAGCTATGCTCTGTTTCTATTGAGTTAAAAGTTCAATTTATGAATGAAATTACCCATATTTTTAACTTTTTTTTAAATTTATTTATGTTTATACTAAGTATATTCTAACAATCTTTATCTTAATTTGATTTTACTGTGTAGTCGAAATAATTATGTGTTCTACTTTGACGCTTATTCAGTTTAGGATCGGTTTCTCTTATGAGAAACCAGCAGTAATCACCCATCATTGCGACGTCCCAGAACCCTTGATATCGATTCTCAATTAATTTCATTTGCTGATGAAACCTTTTGCCATGTTCGTCACTTTCGTCACCAAGATTTGCCGGAAAAAAGCTCAAATGTGAGTGGAGAAAGTGAATTTTTAAAGACATATTTACGCCTGGAAAGAAAATATTAGTTAGGCAAACAAGTTATAAAATTTTGGGAAAGCCTTTAATATTTACCCATTTTCGCATAATTATTGATTAAGTCGTTCACTATCTGCTCGCAGTTAGGGCTTTTGTGTCTACCGAGAAAAGAAGCAACGACCCTTTTCAAAGGATTCCCACGCTGCTGCCTCAACTGATGAGAGTAGTCCTTTGAATTGATTATTGTTGATCAACTTTTTTATTTGTGGTCCAACAAAAATACCTTCCTTTATCTTGGCTTGAGAAATATCTGGAAAAATTGTTTTCAAATAATCGAATGCTTCGCCTTCTTTGTCCAAAGCCTTAACAAAGTTTTTAATGAGACCGAGCTTGATGTGTAAGGGTGGAAGTATTGCTTGACCCGTTCGTGAGATATACGTAATTAAAGGGAGCCATCTTTTTGGTTTTTTCGAATAACGGTAAATTGCAAATATCTCAAAAACGGTACCATAGAATCAAAAATGAACTCAATTTTCGAAATCAGGGGGTGATTTTACATACGAATTTCATAACGGCGTTTCTGGTAAAGAGAAAATGTTGAAATTCGTGGTCCAGTGTAATTTACGTACCAACCACCTTAATAAAAATAATACACAAAAAACTATGAATAAAAAATTAACCAATGTAAATTTCTTTAAATTAATACTATAAGGCAAATAATGGCCATGAACTTGTAGTTAATATAACGGCCATCATAGACACATGGAAAGCTAAGCATATGTACATGAAGAGATAAATGTGTGTCCGTAAGGCCCGCATGATAGAATATGAGAAGTAATAGAGCCAAAACAAAAACAAACAAAAAATCTGAACAAAAAAACCTAATAGCATTATTTTTAATAACTACGAGAAAAAAAAACAAATAAAATCGAAGAAAACTAGGAGAACACTTTTATTTAGTTTTAATCAATAAAGCGCATAGTAAAAGTATAAATAAGAATTTTTAAAAACTTAAAAGATAATAAAATTAATTTTGTAACTAAACATCGTCAATCCCAAAGTTATGAATATAGAACAATTTATAACTACATATATATGTATGTGTGTAGACATGTGCATGCATATACGTACATATAAATAGCATCAGAATATAATCTAATAAATGAATGTACATATGTACATATATGTATTAATAAACAATTACTTTAGGCGATAGGTGATGGAACACGTCTAAAATTAGATATGCAGTGACAGAAATTACTACATATTAGATATCAATTAGCTACATTATAAAAGATCGTTATTCGCTGCATTTCCACCACACGAGTATAATTGCACCTACGAATATATACCAGTCCCGTCGTTATTATTTTTAATATCAATTTTAAGTATCTATGTATGTAGATATGTACGTACATAATATATACTTTCAAACTGCCTTCGCCCTTAAATACAAACCTAACAGTGAATGGCGCATAAGCATAAGCGAATGAGTGGATACATATGTACATACATACTTATGTATATCCCATCTGATTTAGCAGAATCTTCATTTACATTGTATATTGAATTGAAAACTCAGATTCGCCTGCAATTGAAGCAGCTAAAAACATGTCTTAAAACGAGCGAGTATGTATGTGCACATGTACATATGTATGTATTAAAGTTAGCATTGCCTAGGAGCAAACCTATGTTCTAGTCACGGTGTACTGAATACTGAAGGTGACGCCTTTAGAAGTACCGCTACTTTGGTTTTGCCGGGTTTGACAATTCTCAACTTCAACTAGACAAAGCTTTTTTCACAAATTAAGAAAAATAGACACTTTTTTTAGTATTTTGCGAATTTATTTATTAAATATCTGCCTATAAATTCATACTTTTACACTTTAGAACAATAGAACACGTTTTTCAATGAAATATTGGAAGTTGTTCAATTTTCTCTCTCCCGTATTCTTGTTTACTAAAGGCGAGATCTGTCATTTCACCGCGGGAAGGCGCAATCTTGTATTCTATCATTCTTGTGTTCTAGTTCTGAGCCATATACATATGTACATATGTACCTCCCTATCGGCTGGCTTAGCAGTACCAGTAGAGATATTTTTAACATGAACATGCTGTGCGTAATGCCAAAAGTCACCCTATGGATCATCATCATGTCAGTCAATGAATCAGTTCGAAATTTGAAATTTATATGTAAGCAAAACAAAACTTGTTCTTTGACACCCGTATGACACCATCGTAACAGTCAAAAGGGGAGAAATTGGGGTCCTAGTCTACGCAACACTGTTTTAATTTGTATTTCTTTCAATTAAATTTTTTGTTTTAAATTTTAATTTGTTTTGCTTTATTCCATTTTTTAAATTGCACTTTTGATTCATTTAATTATTACAAATTGCATAAATCACATATATTTGATATGAGCAAAGAACGATTTTGAGCTTTTAATGTTCCACAATTCAAAGACAAATGAAAGCTAAGCCTACACATTTCAATAACTAGAAGGTTTGTTATCTATTTACTATATAGTTTGTTGTTTGACTGCAGGGCAATCTTACTTTAGGTAAGCTTTAGGGTTAGTTTTACAATGCATTTTTAAGTTGAACTCAAGTCTAGTTTAAGATTTTGCGTTCCACCAACTATTTTTGAGCAAATTTTTAGTTCTACTTATGTCGCGAAGATTGGTGACACAAACTGTTCCTATATTTGCTCGCAGCTAATAGGAGCAAAAATATTTGTAAAATTCGAAACAACTAAAATTTGTAGAGAAATAAATTCGTAAATATGCAATGTTTTTAAGTGAATGCAACACCATGTAAAACATATCATTGTATCGGAAAATACTCAATTCATTACTGACTACTTTTTCAACACCATAAGATGAAGATTTCACAAAATCTTCCCTACATGATCATAAACTGATCTTAGCTAAGATTTTTCTCAATTAGAACTTAAGTTCAGCTTAAGATTATTTGGTGAAACTGACACTTAGTTGGACAATGGCTATGATTATGCGCAACTGCAGATTTTTCTCTTCAAAATTAAATTGTTTAACAGCACTAACTAATATCTGGGATTATTATACATATGTAATCAGGTGTAGACATATATTTGTACATATATATATATGGATATGTACATATATACATGCATATATACTTATGTATGTAAATATTATGTGCATGACAATTTGATCCGATATTTTGTATATTTCCATTAAAAGCCTTTGAAATTGGCAATGTAGAACTGCTGACAGTTTGATATGCCCATGCACGCGTTTGTGCCCATTACATATTACAAACACGCATTTGTAAGTATATAAATATAAATATGTACATGTACATACATACGTACATACATACATATGTACGCAGCTACGCTCCCATACAGTACAATAGTCCCCAGGGCCTCTACCGGTTCGATGGGTAGAGCAACACATGCAAACCAAACGAAAAAAACTGATATATTCTAACTGACAAATTACTTTATGAAGAATAGACTTGGAAATAATAACATATGAAATCAAATTACCTGTATCTGTGTTATAATGTTATATGTATATACATACATATGTATGCATTAGTTGATATAAGTTTTGTTGGTGAAACCATACGTACAATCTTACATACATACGTATATAGCATATATAGCAGAGGTGAATATTGTTATGTTTTTCCCCTTTTAATTGAATCACAGGGTTCGGCAGGTTAAGTCTACCCTATTCAACCTTTTTGTGTGCAATTATTTTTTTTATTGATTCGAAAGGCAAACATGAGTCAAACTAATCAAAAAATTAAGATTTATTTACATAGCTCGTCGTAATGATATTTTTCCTTGACTATGATGAGTTTAAGCTTCCGTAACTATGTCGTGAATTGCACCAACAATGAGCAATTTTGTTTCTACTTAGTTTCTCATTTTTATGCAAAACACCATCCGTTTCATGCGCTACGAATCTATTTTTTGCATACTGATAACTATATTTGCCAAAACTAATTTTTTGCCAATTTGTGAAATTAAGAAAATATTTACTTTTTGCCTACTAATTTTTGTAAAAGCTTGCGCAAATTATGTGTTTATCGTCTAATAATTTAAAATTAGCATTTATATACATATAAACAAAACAAGCAAAAACGTTTGAAGTGATGTTGGAGGCATGTTTGAGACAAAGTACTTATGATGAGGAAAATGTGAGGAATTCGACACTATGTTGAAGCGAGAACCCACGCCTTTACTAAACTTAGAAAATCCATTATTTCTCAACCAACGTATCCTTTTAAAAACTGTGTCGAGTTCGGAATTATTCCACATTCTATATATTTTATGCATCTACTCAAAATAATTGCTATTTGAGCAAATATTGCATAAAAATAGGCTATTAACATCTTTTCCACGTAAATAAATCGTTTTGGTACGTTGAGCTCAGCATCTGCCGTCGATACCGCATACACCTCAGGCTTACGACTAGACCGGTGTTTGAAACCTCACTAAGATCGTCCAGAAATGGTGATCCCAGATACCGCAGCCTGTTTTTACACAGTGCAGGACACTTACAGAGGGCCCGTTTTAATGTAACCTAGTTCCAAAAGAAAAGAAGTGTTATGAAGGGAAAAAACTGCTATCGCGAATGAGCTGGAAGAAAATAAATGGGAAATTTAGATTGAAGACCTAGTTCATTTTTATTTGCATAGTATTTGTAAATATATAACTACATAAATCTAAAAATTACCGGCACAACTATGTTCCGTTCTTAAATAGCACTAAACAAATCGCAACTTACATGAAAGAGACTAACAGGGTTGCCTTTGCAACTAAAGGAAATTTAATCTAAGTTGGAGCGTTTTTTTGCAGCTCGGTTACATTAAAACGAGGCCAGAATAGATGTATGACCGCTTCCTCTTCTTCTTAATTCTTACACCATCTCCAGCTTCTTTGGAAAGGTACGCCTAGCCTTTCATTATGTTTTCCTATTAGACAGTACCCGGTTAGAGCCTCAACCTCGTTAGAATATCTTCTCTTTTTAGAGAGCATACGCTTCGTGACCATTTCCGGTCCAAGTCGTAATTTCCATCCATCTACCGTCAGCTTGTTCATATATGTATGTATGTACATACATATATATATATTCTATTAGTAGCAGTTTGTAATTGGCAAACGGCATACTAATGCGTTTTTCATCCTGAAGAATCTGCTTGGTCTTACCTTGTCTTGCAAGTTCATCTGCCATGCAGTTTCCCTCTATATCCCTATGGCCAGGGACCCAAATGGGGTACAGTCTGTTCTCCTTGGCCATCTCCTGCGAGATAGGCGACAGTCAAGCGCAATGTTTGAATGAAGTCTGGATATCACTAAAAATGAAGATGTCTCTTCCTAGAATTCCAGTTCCAAGTTTCACTACTGCTTCCATAATAGCTGACACCTCAGCCTGGAAACGCTGCTACTGGAGATTTACAGGGAAGGGTTTCGAGAAAAGACACCTCCTCCCACGCATGCACAAAATAATATTTTATATGAAGAAATGTGAAAGTTTGTTAAATTATCGCACAATTTCGATTTTATTGCTTTATGATATTAAAATGAGCTATATTTTTATTAAAAATTAACGAAAGAATTTAGCATGGGAAATGTTGCCAATATTTGAAAAAATAGTACTGAACAATTTAAGTTGTGAGCCACTGTATTTATATTACCTGGAAACGATTCCGATATACATAGATACTTTAGAAGAAGTTTAATCAAAGAATTATATTGGTTTTTTTTACATGAAAAAAAAAATTACATATTTTCTATAAATTAGCGTTTTGGATAAAACAAAGCTTAGTGAGAAAGGAAGAGACAAATCGACCATTTAATATATGTATGTACGTATTCTTTTGGAATAAATATGAATTACCCAAAGAATGTTTGGCAATTATAGAGGTGTACCCGAACAGGGACAATTAAGTTATACATTTTTGCATCGCAACCAGCTTGGATACCTTGATGCATTATATGTATGTATGCAATATATTTAAAAATAACTTTGGTAATTATTAAACTCTTTGGTTTTTTAAACCCTCATAAAAAATAAAATTTTATATACATACGTATGTAATTCACCGATGTTGAATAATATAGTAGTGTCTGCAAGGAGACTCACTTGGACATGGAGAGGAGTATATTACGATACCGCTAATTGATTTAAAAACGGTAATGTTGTATCATAACGAAAACGACCATAACGCTGCGACCCATAACAAGATTCCATAAGTAGCCTCCTGTCCGACAATGCAAGGCGAACACTCCTTCGAGGAATGAGAGTGCTCCTATGGTCCTCCACCGGCCAGAGGATCGTTGCAGTTCTGCATGCCCTGGGATTTGCCAAGATTTTGCTGAATCGACTATGAGCTCTCCTGTTCAATTGAAGCTCGCAGGCGAAAGAGCCCACCGGCCGGAGCTGTTGCCAAGTCCGTCAATCAGTCTTATATGAACCTTTCGTAGCCGGTTAACTTTAAATTTGGGATCACGTATTTTTAATTATATGTAGAAGAAAAGATCTAGCCTAAGCTAAAAGAACTAAAATATATTTTGATGTAAGGTCACGCCTAATTTACATATACTTATACAGTTCGATATACATCGTCGTCGTTAAACAGCAGATAGGCGTATTGGTTACTTATTACATTCGTTTTTTTGACACATTTTTTGTCGATCGTTTACATAAAAAATAACTAACACTTTGCATAGTAAGTACTTACAAATAACATAGGATGTAAATATTTACAAGGGGTCAAACGCCGCCAGCCCTACTACGGGATTGGAATATTCATATATAGAAAAATCGTATGTATGTATGTAACCACTAAAAATAAGCAGTGATATGTATGTATGTATGTCAATTGAAGATCGCTGAAACTCTAAAGCAAAGGAACTGTAACTCTACTCCGTTCTTCAACCCAACTCGGACAGAGAATCTAACCTGATCAAAATTAATTTCAACCTATTGGATTCTAATTCAATACGATTGAATTATGAGGAAGGAAACGTAGTGCAACTTCTTTGCTTTCTACGTTAATTGTGTCTATGTAACTACTTATAGTTTTAGCAACTCTTGGCGTACCTCAAGTTTGAATGACGTCTTCTGTTTAAAATATTTATCGAATAAATTAAATGATTTGGTAGATTGACGATGATTTATTTATGATGTTATTTGTATGTATGCAAATAAAAAACTCCTGTTTAATTTTCAAAATATGTTGTTTAAATTGGACGGACAACTATTTTAGATACTTAATCTCTTCGCAGTACTTCGATGACCTCTAAAAAGGTCGTGTAAGGATTTGTTATAAAAACAAATCGCTTTGATGTCGAATTTCCTTTTCGATTTCTCGTTTCCAGCGAGAATTATAGTATGAAAAACAACTTGTTACAAGATTCTTTTGTATAACTTTTGATATAATATAATTAACATGAATAGATGCCTAAATAAAAAATAATGTTAATTTATTATATTTAAATTTAAAAAGTAATCAGTAAAGAGTCAATGAGACATAACAAAGTTATTAGCAACAATAAAAAAGCGAAGTTCTAGGCGATTAGATTTATAGTATGTGCAGACGTGGAAGTAATGGAGGATACTAAGGAAGAGAGTGCCCAACTCTCCAAATAAACAAAAATGTCAACGATTAGTTAAATTACGAAATGAATTACTTTAAACAGATGAAAACTAACCTTGTGTACAAAAAATTTACGATAAACAACGGCATAGTGTTACTTAAACAGAAAATCCCGATTGGACCGACTACTAATGTGCATATGTACATATGTATGTACTTGCATATACTATATGTAACACAAAATGAATGTGGGCGAGTCAGTAACAAGTGAAGTGTTAACAAGGTTAAAGGTTGGAAACGATGCTTAATGAAAGAATTTGTCGCTTTGCAAGCGAACGCAGAGTAGCATTTTCAATAACAAACAATAATTTTTTACAATTCTGTGAGCAGTAACTGCTGGCAATGTTATTGCATTGTAATTATAACAATTATTTTTTACACAAAATTTATTTCAAATTGGAAAACACACGCATTCACACAGAAGGTTAGAAATTAAAAATATAATGTAATGAAAACGAAAACTATCAGTAAGAAAAATATGTAAATGAGATTGAAAGTGAATATATCAAAAAAATTGACAAATTTCAACGCTATTAGGGTGAATGTAATTAAATCACAAGCGATTTAGGCTTTAATATTTGATATGAAATTAAATTTTATATCTTTGCCAGATCGAAAAATTTCAAATTTTCGTCAAAACATATTCACAACACAACATGAATGCAGCAAGTAATTGATCAAACATAAAAATAAATATAACACAAACATAGGTAAAAAGAAGCAGGCTGTGTCAGAGACACGGCCATTAAGTTTAACGTAGAATACGCCTTTCGATAAGACAGAAAACATATGTAACAATAAATGATAAATAATACAAGCAAATGAATTTCTTTATTTGATAGTTACTTTGGATGATATACATAAGCTTATGATAGGAAAAATAGGATAAAAATGTTTTTAAATTATCAATTAAATTTCTCGCAAAAACGAAGTCAATGGCTGTTATCAATAGTAAAGATAAATGATAAATAACATACGCGAATCAATTTTATTATTTTTTGAAAGTTACTTGTGATAATATAGGCTTATGATAGGAAAAATAGGAAACATATGTTTTTAAATTAGCATTTAAATTTCTCGCAAAAACTAAGTCAATGGTTGTGTTATCAATAGTTGTGGGAGCATCATTTCGAATATAATCCAAATTAAACGTATCGCTCATAAATTTCGCCAATCTAGTATTTGAAGTGATTTCTGTGTTAAAATCACCACCAATAAGCATATTGACATCTGTATCAACGGGGAAGTCTCTGTTGATTTGCGTACTTAAAAGAGAATATTTCATTAATGTACTATACAGCATCATTTCCTTGTCAACCTGGTTGCTTGGCAGCATTTTCTCTTCTTTTACTCTACTTTAACTTGCCCGCCTAAAATTATGCAATACAAAGAAAGGGCTGCACGAGTACATTTAAATCGCCCAACAGCAAACACTCAACCAAACACCACACACATATTTGTGTGCATGTGTTTATACAATTTTCATTTGAAAAATTTAAATATTAGGAAGATATCAACCAACATGAAATGTATGTCAAACGAAAGCTAACATCTTCATTTGACTACAAAAAAAAAAAAAAAAATTAATCGGGCCGTTTCCTTATAATTAAAGAAATAGAGATTACAACAATAAAAACCTGACATTGGTGCCCATACCGTAAGGTAAGACGTATTCTACGCCAATAAAAAATAGTTCGATGCCGACGTGTGACATGTTCAAATGGAGCGCAATAAAAAGAAATAACATTAGTAAAGAGTTACAAAATAAAAACGTTAAAAAATTCAAAAGTGTACACTTAAGAAGAGTTGAGTTATTCACGAATGAATAAAATTATTTGATTGTTATGAACTTAGAGCAACAAAAAGAAAAAACAATGCAATAAAATTAAACTATCAAACAAAAGAAATAGTCTACATTAAGGAAAAATGAAGTTGACATGGTGTAAAAACAGCGTGAGACGAATGTATGAATGTATTTATATAGAAAACTGTTATGACTATGATGATGAATTATAATAATAAATAAATAATTATAAAAAATAATTATTATATTTTATTAAGCCTTCCTTTGTTCGAACTACACAAACTGAATTCGCGAAAAATCGAGCATTATAGTTTGGTTCAGTTGACGATATAATATACTTAATATAAGTAGGAGTTGAGATAATGATTTGGAATTTTCTCGCATGCCATATAAGGTATGACATAAATTATTTTTAAAGTTTTATAGCACAGTTTTCGATAAATCCTTCAAAAGCATTTGATTGATTCTGATTTTCGTCACCTGATGTGTTATAGTGCCCTGCCATCACCATAATTTATCTGCGACAGTTCTCTACTGTATTCGAAGTGATTATGACAGAGTCAAGCGCTTTAAGAAAGCTTGACTGCCGGAGTTGATGCATACTTTATTGTTATAACAACAACAGATTCTAGACTTTGAACCACTTATTGTTTTGCTGTCAGCTTAGTTTGAAAAACACGTTGTCGTCTGTAGTTATTCAACGAATACGACCCCGCCAACTCAGTCCTCTAATTTGATTGCATCAGTGTAGAGCCGTGTAAAATCCTTAGGTCCAGAAATTTCCTAGGTGTATGACTCTGTACGAATAATACGCGTACCCTTTGTGAAAGTCGGTGCTGGCACACAGTAGTCCATTACCCTCGGCAGTTGATGGTTCCTAAGAATTGTAGTGTGACTAGTTCAAGATGCTTTTCAGCTTTTTGGATGTTGCAGCCTTGGGGCGGCATTAGCACGGTTCTATATCTTCATTGTATTTATGTTCGGTATATTTAATATTACATATGTACATTGCAGAGTAGAACCGTTCTTCACACTTTTGTATCATGAGGCTGGCTAATTTCTTTTCTAGAATTGGTGCATGGTACCACTCGTAGAGGAGTATAGGTCTGACCGCTTAGGAGTACAGCCAATGTACTAACTTTGATAGCATGACCCACTTTTGATCAACATAGCGCAACATGAGCCAATTTTGTACTCATTCCTTGTTATTTTGTCTCCAGTACATTGCTTTATATAAGATTATTCCTTAAAAAGCAAGTGTCTTCCTAGCGCGGGTACGCTCCATGTTGAGCGGTTTCCTAATTTAAGTTTAAAAGTCCTTTCGAAATCGGTAACCTTGATTTATCATTCCTGGGGAGCTAAGGTAGCGATGTTAAGTAAGGTTCGTTTTGCTGTCTGTTCCATAGATATATGAAGGGGCGTTAGAATAAGGACCACCGTTGCTCCCGTTACCCACACATGATATCCGTTACAGCCTGGTTAGAGATTTCATCACCGTTGAAATTTTTCGAGACCCACGCCAATGCCTCATTGGTTAAATATATCTAAAGATACTAGGGCTACAACCCCAGAATTGTCCTGCTAAATCTCCGCACATCATTATTGCTTTGCTCTAGAGTAGCCCATGATGAGACCGAGGTACTTCCCCTTGCTCAGCATATCGACTTCAATCCCAGCTAAAGAGACAGTTATCACGGTTAGCACTGTTAGAAGATAGTACTCCCCCTTGCGGGCATCCGTTACTTGGTTTCAGCTACACAACGCCGCCTGCTATAGTGTTTCTGCTGTTCTAGTCCTAAGTAGCGCCTCTATTCAACCGCATACGGATGGCACGCTCCTTTTCTCCAACGCTTGACGTACTCCTATATTCGAGGCGTTGTCAAACGCTCCCACTATGCCTTTAAAGGCACATATAACAGTCCCTTCACAGCGCTCCCCACCTACGCCGTCAGTTGGTGCAGAGCAGTATCCGTGGATCTCTCTTCCCTGTATGCATGCTGATGTAAAAGGGGTTAAACTAATTTGTATAAAGGGATTCGCAAGCGAGTAATCCCTTCTTCCTACCTTAGGTATAAAAATAGCTTTGGCCCTCTTGCGCACCATTTGATAGTATGGGAGAGCCAGAGAGTCACTCATAATTTTTACAAGGTGTAGTTTATCACTTCACCATCCTGCTGTAACATCACCAAACGAGTTCATGGCATCTTACTGAGTGTTTACTAAAATTACTTTTGGCTACCATCCAGTCATATTGCGATGGTCTCGATATTCGTGTCCAGTGTGGTTGCATCCGGGAAGTGAGCCGGCAGCAGAGCCAGCTCTCTCTCCTCTTTACTAGGAGTGGTAACAATGCCCTCACAGAAGCTGCTAATGCTGTACCGTATTTCGAAGGAATGTAAGATACTGACACTTCCGGGTGATTTTTGCTTTACCCCTTGGTTTTGTCTCAGTGCAGCTGCAGTTTAACGCGTTCTTGAAAATGTTTTGAGCCTTGTTACACTTCTTTCTAACTCCATACAGTCCACTTTCCTACGAGTGTGTCTGATGTGTAGATAAGTTTATCGCTGGGAGTAAGTACTCCACCTCTGGTTCTTGCTAAGTATATATTCTAGTAAAGATTCATCTCTCTGGTTGGTGTCTGTACTGCCTCACTCTTCACTGTGCTTATTAGCGTCGCAACCTATGATAAGAGGAGGCTTTGCATCCTCACAAGGTTTGATTAGCTGTAGGACCTCAGAGGAGGGAATGGTGTTTATATCTACTGGGAAATATGCAGCAGCAAGAGCGATGCCCTTGGAGACTTCAATAAATAAATGCTCTGTAACGCGGAAGTAACGAGTATTGCCCTTAAGCACTACATATGATCTGGGTCTCTCAGATGAGAGATCCAAAATTATCTCAATGTTTGACTCCTTTAGATCTCTTATCTAGTCTTTGTAGACCCACAGCTCCTCTTTGCTCACCCGAAGCTTCTCAGGCATGGTGGGTTATCTGGGTTACTGTCACGAACGTTGCGTAGTTGTGGATCATCTATCTCCAAAAGCCTTAGTTCGCTCTCGCTGTCTCTATCGAGCTTGAGCCTGTTTAGGTCGAGTTCCTCGAATAGTTATTGCGTTGATCAAATCTCCGCTGCCTCAGTGACCTTCTTTCCTGGTGCTCGACTACTCGCTGAGAAGACTGGCGACGTGTACGGTGCTGTGGACGGTAGATGTCTAAGCATAGATACCCCCTCATATTGCACTTCTTCCGACGCAATATCTAATTCACACATTTTTGGACGCCAGTGCCTGACGGTGACGAAGCTAAACCTATAATTCAACCTGTAGCCGTCCCTCTTCAGTCTGTTAAATGACTCTTCGCCCATACATAGACTCAGCCTGATCCTTCTCGGGAGGAATAATATACTGTGTGCGTATCTTATCTCCTCTTTTTGTAAAGAGCTTTGGGCCTTTCCAGGCCGCGAGTTTGGGTGCAGCCTACGAAAACAATGTATCAGTTATTTCGTGCGATCCACAAGAAGTAGCCTCGGATAGAAGTTCACTCCGCAAAAAACAAGCGGGTAGGTCTACCCCTCAAAACCCTTGCCTCGCCTTCTACAGATCGGTAAACTCTTCAGAACCGAGCATTACCGCCGAATAGCTTTCGGGCAATACCACCAAATGGATACCTTTTAGGGGATCTGAATAGCTGATGGACTGCCCTGTTCCGCCCGCCGGTTCCACTGAATCCTGCAATACCCTCCCACCCGTCGAGCTCGATAATGGGAGACCCGCCGAGCTGGTCTGCTGCATTTGCAGATCGGTGCCTGTAGGGTTATCTGCACCACGTATATCGACGCCAGCATGTATTGGGGCCCACTGATTTCCGAGCTAACCATGGCAATATCATACACACTAAATTGTTTAAGACATACAAATTTTAGTTTGATACTTATCAAGATACAATTATTTGGTTTTCCGTTGTGACACCACTTACCGGTATATATTCGGACGTCTTCATGTCCACAAATATTGTGCCCTTCTAACCAGGACTCCAGGATCGCTTTATACTCTTTGTTTAAAAGCAGGACCACCTCCGTTGCGGACTGTTTCTGGGTATTTTTTAAATATCTTCCATCTACCGGCCCGAAGTTCGGTATTGAAGATAATGGTTTCTACGATTTTATCGTGCATCATCCACTACAAGTTTTTCAGATCTTAGGCCTGGTTTCACAATTGTCGCTGGTCACTCGCTTCGATTCGTCGTGATGGGGCAGGTTCTGCATCGCATAGATTCTTTTATATTCGTGCAACGCTCGGTTATTGTAAATTTATGTATTCACACCCAGTAACAGATCCAACATGCCCTGGGTAAGGTCATTGAAGCCTTCGGAGGATTTACCCGAGTTTGTATAATCAAAATGACTGATTTGCTAATTTCTTGAAACCAGGGTGGCAATGCACTCAAACCAATCAGCCAACCTCTCTGGTTCGGTGATTTATATGGCTAAAAGTATCTGATCGTCGTCCAATGCACCCCATTGCCGGCATGTGTCTGGAGGTATGGGGTCACCTATTTCTTCTAGGTCATCACATCCAGAAAGTGTACGTCCATTAAGAGTTCAAGTGTTTCAAGAGAGCTCTCTGTGGGACCACCTTCTGGGTTTCCTTGAAAGGGTGGTAGAGCAGGATTTTTGGAGAGGCATCTTATCAATCGTGAGACTTCTGAATCTTTGAACATCTGCTTTCAGAAAAGCGACTGGCTGGTGTATCGATGGGGAGAGTAGAATAAAATCATCTGAAACCCTCTACCATCCAGTGTTCTTGAATCAGGGCCATGTTTATTTGCTCCTCAGCCAAAAAGAGCAGCGGATCATTCGATGCCGCCAATTTTGATCCACAGATCTTTGTCGTTTCCCTTGTCACGTGCTCGACCCGGTACGATTGTCCAACCCTCATTTCATTAGCGTCAGCGTGGTTTGGTCCACCACAATGGGGAGCGAAATCCACACTCCCACTATTGTTCGTGCCGGCAAATCTGAATGCTTATTACAAGCAAATTGACATTAAAAAAAAATGCACAACAAACAAGCCTAATAATATGAAACACAGAATGTAAGTAAAGTAAAAAATAATGCCTTGGCCATATCTAACGAGTATAATGGCGAGACAGTAACTGGACAAGACCTTGTTCCATATAAAAAGTTTGGCGATCAGCCGATCAAATCATCGTTCGAGCAAATTAAGTATTACCCATTAGTATCTCATACTGCCTCACCACTTTACAATAGTTATAAGACTATTTTAAGAAAATGCAGATCAATTTAAGAAAGTTAGAGTAATAGTAATTGTTTAGATGAAAAAACCTATATCGGCTTCGTAAAAATTGCGTATGATAAATACATTCAAATAAAGTTATGCTATCAGGAATTTGTCTACGGTTATGGTTCAGTAGAAACAGAGATGCACTCATGTTCGTAACACCTCGAAACCATCACGATGATTGCTACTTCAGCGTTGTGAAAATAAACGGAATTAACACTGGAAATCGAAATAAATGGTCATATCCTAACTTATCTTCTGCTCAACGACCTCAATAAAAATCACGAAAGACTCGACCCAGCACATCTTCTGATGATCCACATCCCTCTGCAATACATTAAGTGAAAACTTTGATTCAGACTAGAAATTTAGCCTGAACCTCAACCATTTGATCAGAAAGAACTAGATAACTTAGTAAGAGATAAGAACTTACCGAAAGAACTTCTGAAATTTTAGCATCTCGTTTAAAAAAAAAATTGCTTATTCCGGAAACCAACATTACATTATATCGTACCCGAGAATAAAGTCTCTTACCGTATTTTTCCAAAGAAGAGGATTCAGTTTGTTGTAACGATGTTAGAGTTATTTGGCTACAGATGGGATTAAAAACGAACCAACCTTGTGATTGGCGTCTTTTCGTAGAAGTTTAAAGTCGGTTTTGCTGCATAACGGTAACATGTACGGATCTATACCTATTGCATATTCGATGACTTTGAAAGAAGAATACGCGAATATTTCTAAGGTATTGGGAAAAATTTAGTATCAAGATCAAAATGGGTGATTTCAGTTGATCTAAAAATGGTTAACTTTCCAGATAGATTTCCCTGGTCACAGATAAGGCAACTCGTGAAAGAGTCTAATATTGTCAAATCAATGACTGATAACGAATCCAAAGCTTGGAGTTCATTTGTTTTAGTTATGAGTAATTTTCTAGGCAAAAAGAAATATGTCGACCCCGTCGCGCTTATTGAGTCCATGCTATCGCATTTGAAAGAGCAGGGTGCAACATGAGCATAAAGATCCACTTTCTGCAGTCGCCGTTATACTTATATTATCTGGGTGGCTTTTTGTGAGAAGCAGGGTGATATATTCCATCAGGATCTTCGGACAATTTAAGAGCGTTAACAGGGGCGGTAGGACTCACATATGATGACAGACAACTGCTGTAAGATCGTTTCATTATATTTAATATAAACTTTGTTAACATAATATGTTAATTTTCTGTATTTTTTTGTCAAAATAATGAAAAAGTATATTTCAAAAAGTAAAGCTGTTAGCGATCTATCAGTAAGTTTGTCATAGTCAGGGCCATAGAAATACTCAATAACAGAAGAAAACGAAGGAAAGAAGACTTGTGTAGACCTACTATGTAATTAACGCTATGAATTTTATTTCAGAAATCTAAAAAATTTCATACGTATGTTAGACAATGTCTACTTGCAGTTTTTAATGTCTTCTCAAGTCAGATTTTACTAAGTTCTTTAACTCTTGTAGAAAATGTTTAGCATTATAGTTATATGTATGTATTTACAACACATGCATACGTGAGTAACAGTAAAAATTTAACATTTCGGTGTTAGTAAAAGTTAAAGGCCGGACGTATCAAAATAATAAACAAATAGGGCTGCATAATTTAAACAAATTGGTAAGCGCATATATACATACATACGCCCACAAAACGGTATTTTATGAAAATCAAAAGACCCGATATTTCAGTAGTTATTGAATCTGATTTCTTCAAATTTGACACATAGGATTGGATTTGGGAAAGGAATACACATGTAAAACGACCGTAGCCCGCCCACTTTTTAAGAAAAACTTGTATCTCCGAAACTACTTGACCAAACTCTATCATTGACGTCAATAAGCAAAAGTACGAAAATTGCTAAAATCGGACAAAAACTACGCCCATCTCTCATATAACGGTAGTTTTTAAAAAATAAAAAAAATCGCGATATTTAAGTCAGCATTAAAGGCAATTCGTTCAAATGCGATATGAAGTATGGACCTTCAATAACAAATATACCGATTAAAAAAATTTGGAAATGGACGTGGCGCCGCCCACTTTAGAGCAAATAAGTATATCTCTGAAACCATTTTACAAAACTGTACCAAATTTGGCACGCATATTGCATGTCGAGTCAATAAGCAAAGTTTTGAAAAATGTTACCACGTAATTTTCAAAAATCAAAAAAACGCGGTATTTAAGTAACCAGTAAAGATAATTTGCTCAAGTTTAATATTTAAAATAAAGTTGCACAAGCAAATATGCGAAATAAAATAAAAAAATTGGTAATAGGCGTGGCACCACCCACTTTCGAACAACCAGGTATATCTCAAAAACTATGCCACCAAGCACACATCAAAAATCGCGTTACGTATAATGTGCATGACCCCTAAGCAAAATTTCGAAAATTGTAAAAATTATAAAAATCGTACAAAAGCCAGTTGAAGATGTTTTAAACGATGTAGAAACCCCAACGTCTGCCGGTAAAAAATACAATTTAAAACGACAAACTATTGAAACCCGAGTAAAAAAACAAGATCACAAGAATGCAGATGCTACTTACCAGTCAAAGTTTACATGGAGACAAGTTTTTACTATGAAAGAAGAAACTGATCTAGTAGACTACATTAAAAATTGTTGTTATTATCAATATGGGTTATCATATAAAAATTTTCAGAAGTTGGCATACCAATACGCTGTCGTTAACGGCAAAGAATTTCCTGAAAAATGGAATGTGAAGAAAAAAGCTGGGATGATTGGCTATATGGTTTTATGAAACGGAATCCGAGCCTCTCTCTTCGTAAACCAGAGAAAACTAGTTTAGCAAGACTAAAAGGTTTTTCGAAAAAAGCTGTTGATGAATTTTATTCAAATTTAAGATATCTTTACGAGACGTATTCATTTCAATCAAATGATATATACAATTTGGACGAAACTGGTATTACGACTGTTGTTGATTCGCCAAAGGTTTGTGAATTAACTAACGATTTTAGTGTTTAAAATTTTAACCAATGCGGGTTGCTTTTCAGATAATTGCAACGAAGGGTAAACGACAAGTTGGGCAAGCTGTTTCTGCTGAGAGAGGCAGTTTGGTCACTCTTGTAGGAATAGTCAACGCCTGTGGAAATCGGCTTCCACCAGCTTTCGTTTTTCCACGCATACGATATAATCCCCAATTTTTGAATGGGTGTGTTCCGGGGTCTCTGGGGTTGGTCAGTAAAACTGGTTGGATGATGTCGGAATTGTTTATATACGTTCTTAAACACATTCAAAATAACACAAAATGTTCTAAAGAGCGTCCGATTCTTTTGCTTCTTGACAACCATTCATCTCATTGCAGCATTGACAGCATTAATTATTCAAGGGAGAATGGAATACATATTTTGTCGTTTCCCCTACATACCTCGCACCGTATTCAGCCACTTGACGTGCCAGTTTATGGACCGTTTAAAAAATTCCTTCAAACATCTTTCTCTGATTTTATGACAAACAACCCAGGAAACAGAATAACAATATACGAAGTTGCACACCTATCTAATTTACCATTCCAAAGAGCATTCAAATCAGAAAATATAATCAGTGGTTTCCAGTCTACAGGAATATATCCTTTCAACTCCCAAAATTTTAGTGAAGATGAGTTCTGTCCGACAGCTCAAACTGATGTGGATAGTTTGTCTGAACTTCCCCCTTTTCAGAATGATAATACTGTAAATATTTCAGACCCACTTCAGTTTAATCAAAGTGCACCTGTTTCCCGAACACCAGAACAAATTCGTCCGATTTCTAAAACCACTGCCAAATCTGGATGCTCTCGAATTTTGACTAAGTAGTTCGTGCGAGAAAAAAAGGCTGCAAGAAAAAGGGTCAGGAATGAGCACTCAGACAGCAAAAAGAAACATTCAGTTTTTGGTTGAAGAAAAAGGTCGCAAGAACAAAACTAAAAAAAATAAAAGGAAAAAGGTTCAGCCGAAGTCTAGAAAACATAAAGGTTTGGTTAGGAAGCAAATTGATTCCTCAGACGAAAGTAACATGAGTGTTGAATACGCATATACTGACCAGTCAGTTGGATCTTTTGTTGATGGTAAAGAATCGTCGGATGTGGAAAATTGTTCAAGTCATAAATTTGACTGATGACTTCGAACTGAATGTGGGAGATTTTGTTCTTACCCTTCCTGCTCAAACCTGTAAAAAAAAAAGTTTATTATGTTGCTGAAATCATTGAGAGTTTAAGTGAATGTACATTCACTGTTAGCTACCTTAGGAAACTTGATGTTCTACAGCCTATATTTGTCCAGCCCGAGAACAAGGATATATCATTGGTTTTAAAAAGCGAAACTATATTTAAACTTCCGAACCCTGTGAATCCTGCTTCAACATCACGTTGCCGAACTAAATATATATTTGAAACCGATCTAGGTGCTTTCAATATCAAATAACTTTGTATTATTTAAAGCCAAGGAGGCAGCATTTTTAACTACAATACAATAAAATAAGCTTTTTGCTTATTCTTTTATATGAAATAAAACGTGAAACAACTTAAAAACGACTTTTTACTTGATAACTGTACCCCACCACATGAACGACGAAGGTGCCCCGGCGATTGCCGGAGCTACCCCGGCATGGGGTACATTCAGCAAATTCGACTTTTTTCGATTAACTTAAAATAAATTCGTCTCCGCTACAATTTCAAGAAATGTTTCCACATAATCTTATTTTTAAATAACGAAAGATTCGTTCAAGGTTATATTAGTTTCGATTCGTTGGATATTTTCTGAGATATGCAGTCTCAAAAACAAAGTGCCGGAGGTACCCCAGTCTCCCCTACTAGGTAATTTGCTCAAATTTGATAAACAAGATTGATTATGAAATATATGGAACCATAAATGTTGGTAATGATCCTGATATCGCCCACCTTAGAGCAAATTGGTATAACTCCGAAAGTTATTTATCAAATTCTACCACATTAAGTACACTTTGCGTCGCAATTTCGAAAAGGATAGAGATCAGATTAAATCCTCATATAACGGTAATTTGCAAGAAATCAAAATATTCAATATTTTACTAAATCATGTCGAGAATTCTCTGGAAAGATATTGTGAATAGTATTTTCGTCTTAAATGGGGGCATAAGTTTACCTTTTTTCCCAACAAATAATATATAGCCTCATATATAGGATCTATGTATATACCAAATATTGTGCATCGCATCGAATAGTTATGGAGTTACAAGAATTTTTTTTTGTATAGGGCGTGGCCCCTTTTTCGAAAGTGATACACATTGTGATCTATATGACATATGTATGCATTAGGGTGGATCTTAGCTATATGGGAGGAAAAAAAATATAGCGTACAGGGCATCACACCCCCCTAAAAGTTGCATTAGAGTATAATATTATGTTCTGCAAAAAATTTTGGCGATTGGATAATGGGAACACGTGCCGCAACGAGGGTAAAGTGACCATGTTTTACAAATTTTGAATAACTACGATGTTGACTGACAAATTAGTATTATGGCATTATTTATAATAAATTTATAACCGAGACATTGAAGAATAAACTTATGGTGGCATAACCATAACCATAGAATGCATCTGATATAACTAGCAGAGTAGAAAACACTTACAGCGGCATATAATGTTCCATGGAATTACTGTCACGAAAGTGTCAACTAACGTTAAACTCGTCTTTAGTTTAGGCCATATTTATAACCATAACCATAAACGATAACGATAACGGTAACCGTACAACCTAAACAATCGCTTATTGATTTACGGAATTTAAATATTTTTCCCATTCGTATTTTTACTTGATTTTCGCTCAACTATTAGCTGCCCACATTGAAGACGGCGGCGGCATCGCGGCATCTGTCAAATTATTTTTACACATGATTCAATGTCGATGACTTTTTTGGGCGCGACACGACTACGGGGCAGTCAATCATGAATGCCGCTGTCGCCAGATTAAATCTATTTCTATTTTGACAAGGCGGCCAAGCGCGTTAAATTTTCGTGACACTCATTACTTACATTTAAAACTTATTTAAATTATTAGAAATAGTTAAATTAGTGCGAAAAATGGATTTTTACTAAAAACTAATCGAAAAGGTGAGGAAAATGCTAAAAATTTACAACATTTGCATCAGCTGTTAGGTTGTTGCTGTCGTCGTTATTATATTTATGTCGCCAATGCTTTGATTTTTTGTCGTTGTCGTCTGCAGCCGCCGTCTTCAATGTGGGCAGGCTATATGGTTGTTTATGGTATGTTTTATCTATAATTATTGCACAAGAAATTAATTATAGCACGGTTATAGCTTTAGGTTTATGGAATGTAGTAAAATTATTCAAATATGTTTTTGAAAAACATTTAAAAGAATTTTTAAAAATACTATTATTCTGTGAATTCGGTCGAGCATATACAGACGTGATAATTATTTAGTTTATCAAGAAGTTTAAAGTGTGCTACCTCGTGTAATTTAAATAAGACAATTAAATTAAATTAAGTTAAAAATGCAAACCAGGGCACAAGAAAAGTTATATCTCCTTGACTATGATGAAAGCCAAATTGTCGGTGCTAAGTTGCCATCCAACGAACAAGTTTTGCGTTTGCTTTTTTATAACCTTCGTAAAGTAAAATTAAGTCTCCGTGGTGCTGCTTACCTCGTTATTAAAGAAGTGGAGGTTTTTTGGGCTAAAGCACGAATACCAACGAAGAATGTGGACAAAAGTGTTTTAAAACTTGAAGGCTTGTATCAGGAATGGAAGGGGTTGCAGAAGAGCTCTAATCGCCGGACAACAACGCAGGAAAATCGGGAGCAAGATTTTGTTGCAACTTTTAATAACCTTTTTGACATTGCCTACGCTGATGCCCTACAACTAATTACGACTGAGGAAGATAAATTATTTCTTCTAAGCCAAAGGCAGGAAGGGAGACCCGGTTCAATGATTGGTTCAGATCGCGTCTTGTTGGAAAAAGAAAATAGGAAACTCTATCGCGAAGCTGTAGGAAAACGTAAAAGCGGCGAATATGTTGCTAACATCCATGGTAAGATATATAATTTAATACGGTTCGAGTTTGACGTTGTTTAGCGTAAAAATTTTAGTTTCAAAAAATAGAAATTTTTTTCTTTTCGTGTTGTTGTTTAATAGGCGAGTGTAAACATCCCGAATGCACGTTAACTGAAGATGAAGGTAGTGAAAATGAGCAAGATGATGAAGATTTATCCAAAGATTTCGACGATTTGCCGGGTGCCAGTAATGTAAAGAAAAATCGGGCGCGAATGAACTTTATTACACCCGAGCTTGTCACAGTTCTGGATAAATGCAAAGTAAGTGATCGTGATGCGGTACGAATACTAATAGCAACTGCTCAAGCTTTAAAACATGACGTTAACGACCGTATTATAAACGGAACCTCCCTTCGACGGTATCGTTCACGATTTCGAGTTGAATCCGCCCAAAAAATTGATCGCGCCTTCAAAAACCAGGAAATAACTGCAGTGGTGGTTCATTGGGATGGTAACATTTTACCATCTTTGATCAACTCAGAGCACGTTGATCGGCTACCGGTAGTGATATCATTCAATGGTACTGAACAATTGCTTGGAATCCCAGCTATTTCTGCAGGCACGGGAAAGCAACAAGCGTCAGCCATATACAACTTGCTCAGCGAATGGGGCCTTCTTGATTATAAAGGATTATAAAGAATTACTCCAGCTAGTTGTAGTTTTTCTTAGTGGTATGGTATCCCTGTTCGTATTTCGGGCACCTGGAGCATTTCATCATGCCAGGTGGATGGCTAAGGCAATTTATTGCTTAAAAATATTTTTATTTCGGGAGGAGTTTAATTTAAGCAAATATGAGGAAGATGGAATTCGGGACATTTGTATATTCGTTGCAAAAGTTTACTTGAGAGCCTGGACAAGAGCAACCGTTTCTGCAGAACCTCCTAGGCAAGATTTAGCTTTGATCAAGGGTATGCATATACCCAAATATCCTTGTATGCTTACAGATACATAGATGAAACGGCTAGTCAGGAACTCCTACGCAAATTTTGAAACCATTTATGGTGTTTAACTGCAGAAGCTGCTGGATTTGCCTTTTTTGACCCACAAATCAACAATGACATACAAAAACGTATGGTGACCGCTTTGAAAAATGTTAACGATACCAAGGAAAAAAAGTTGATAGTACCTTCACAGGATTATAGCCTATATTCCGACAAAAGTATTGAAGACTTCATTTCACAAAAAACCAAAACTTTCTTTAAAAGATTCGGTATACCAACAGATTTTTTAGCAAAAAATCCTGTAGAATGGAAAGATGAGTCGTCTTACAATATCGGATTAAACATAGTTAATAAAATAAATCTTGTTAATGATTCGGCAGAAAGAGCAGTAAAGCTTATGTAAGATTTTAATAACGTACTTTCAAAAAATGAGGAAGAAAAGCAATTTATTGTTCAAACTGTAGCTGCTTATAGGAAACTTTACCCTGACGCAAAAAAGTCGACACTTTTGCAATAAGAGCATTAATGTACTATGTGTAAATGCCTATATGTATAAAAAAATGTATGAACAAAATGAATTTATTAAACTCGTTAATATTTTTCAAAATGCAAATTTTAGAAATAAAATCGCACATAAAGTTATCACTGTAGTATTATTTGTTTATATTGCAATTTTTATGAATCTTGCAAGCTTTACTCTCATTGCGGCATGTCTTCCCCTTTTCCAAAAGCTCTAGTTTTTTGCATAACATCGTTTTACTCCGTAATACATATTTTTAGGGGGTGTGATGGCCTCAAAGTCAAAAAATAAGGCGCACCCTAGTATGCATATACCCAAATATCATCATGCTATAAGACGAATTAAAATTTTAATAGAGCACCTGAAAAGTTCCTAGCATTTTTCAGAGAGCGATAGACGATATATTGGGAGAAGATATTGATCATGTAGTAATTTTTTTTTCAAATATTGAATCTCACATACATATATGATATAGAATGTACGAGTATCATAGGAAAAACTGCTAGATACCAATATGAGAATATCATTAGAAAAATGCAAATTTTCCAGAACTTGAATAAACTTTTTTGGATATTGCTACAATGATGATCCGGTTAGTATTCGTATATTCGGATATCCAAAAAATATCTACGAATTCATGAAGATTAAAAATAATCAACCAACACCTTTTGCATATAGTAATTCGTGGTACTTGAATATTTTAATGGCTTATTTTTGCTTTCACCTATTTTCACAAGAAACGATACCTCGGCTTATTTTCCTGAACTGCGCTGAATACCGAAGCATTTTGCGATCCCTGTTACCCATTTATTTATTATCCTTTTGTTGAATTCCACTAATTTCTAAATTTCCGGCTACCCAAATATTCGAAACCAAGCATGACAAGGGATGATGGAAAATCGTTCCAATATACATTATTACTATTCCATATCGAATTTTTCATATTTTATTCTCCTAGATTTCAATTGCATACGATATGCACAATATGAATGTATATCGGAAGACTACTAAACGAATGGTTTCGTTGTTTTCTTTGCTTTAGTTATTACGAGCGCTAGTAGTACAGTTAAGTTGCCGCTCGCAAAATATTTCCGAGTGATTTGAATTGGTGGTGTTTCGTTTCCTAGTATGAGCTAAACGTTTGCTCTTTGCTTGTTTGCGTTCTCTAATTAAAACTTGCTTTTGTATAAAAAAAAAACTCGTTTATTTATTTATTTACTTGAATTTTATATTAATGCACTTTTTATATTATCAGACCTATCATTGATTCCGAACGAACAACCGTCGTGAAGAAATCTCCCGTCACGAATTAAGGAAAAATGCTATCAGTAATTCCGACGTTCTCGTAGTTAGTGCTGTCGAATGTTATTCTAAGTTCGAATAAGTGCTACCAAATCTGTATTTTGTTTACTTCGTTAGCAGCAATCGAAACAAAAAGAGGAAGAGCAAAGATGGTCAAAAATTGAGCATCCAAATTTACAAGATATTTGCTATCCTTTCAGTTTGGACGATAAAGCATGAGTTGTTGTAATCAAATACATGCATACATACATACATGTTGAACAAATAATATTTTTTGTAGTTTTATAAAAAAAATTCCGTCTAAATAATGATGCTTTCAAAAACGTACTGTATGTGGTGCAAGTTATTCCTACCAAAACTGTGCATATTTTTTTTAGATGTTGTGCATTGTCTGCCCGCTCCGCCATCATATTAACCAGTCTCTCATACTGACTCCTGTTTGTGGATTGTCTTGACCTGATTGAAAAACATACTTAAATTTATGCACTACAGCTGTTAATAAACACTTTTTACATTTTTATTCACTTCAGTATAAGACATCAACTTAGTTCTCTTTTAATCGACACAGAAAGGAGTAATTAAACAAAGCACCATCCAAATTTGGCGATTGAGGACGATCACATCTTTGGCAATAACAAAATTTTCTAATAAAAATAAATACAACTTGTATGGGACCAACCCATGATGCAATAATAAAAAGGTGATGCCAGTAGCACAACGTCAAAATATATCGGCCCTCAAGTTTAGGTCAAGTATTTAAAGTGAGTTGAAAAGGGAAAATTTTGTGTACTGGTTTTTCGAAATGTAGGAAAAAAAGTTTTAATGTTTGGTACTATTTTACTAAATGTCAAACTACCAGACGGATTAACAACAGATTAATTAAATGTAGAACAGTAACTTCTAGGTGTTTATTATAGCGCCGTGTGATTATTCTTTATTATTTAAAATTTGAAAAGAACAAAGTACATTTGTTTTATTTGTATATAATATTTTTAATTTTTTAGAAAACAACTACGTCTGCACTATGGCGTCTTTTGATTTTTTTCGTTGCAAAACCCACACCTTTTGAACTAATGAAAATATTTTAAGAACGTAAGTTGTATCAGAAAGTGAATATAAATAGAAACATATGGTACTATAAAAAAACCTAAATTTTTCAGTGAATACTACTGAAGTTAGTTATAAAGTTGTATTTAAGAATAAAAATAAATTTCGAAAAGCGACGTTGCGCTGCCCAATTATGATAAAAAGTGTTATCTCAGTAACCGTTTCACCAATCTATCTACCAAACCCGATACACGCATTGTTTGCGGTAAAAATTTTAAATTTTTCTAAAAGGCAAAACTCTTCTAAATTGATAAGAGTAGAGATATTTTTGAAAAGCAAAAACTAAACTAAAAAATGGGCTTGGGACCCGCCACGTAAAAAACTATACCCAATGAAAAATTTTAATGTGCCTCGGATGAGATCTCCCTTTTTTGATGACGACCACAAGCAATGTTTTAAGGACTACGATTTAAGGGCATGCACCTGGAATGGCCGAACCCTTAATGGGGAAGGTGCCGCTGCCCGGCTGGCTGATGCCCTCGTAAGAGTAAGGGCTGACATCACCGCCATCCAAGAAATGAAATGGACGGGGCAAGGCAAGAAAACCGTTGGGCCTTGCGACATCTACTACAGCTGCCATGTAAAGGAGCGCAAGTTCGGTGTTGGATTTGTGGTGGGAGAGAGGCTTCGTCGCCAAGTACTGTCGTTCACTCCAGTGGACGAGCGTCTCGCCACGATTCGCATCAAAGCGAGATTTTTCAACATCTCGCTGATTTGTGCCCACGCACCGACAGAAGAGAAGGACGATGTGATCAAGGATCACTTCTACGAGCGCTTAGAACGCACTTACGAGCGCTGCCCCCGTCACGATATCAAAATCGTGCTTGGTGACTTCAATGCCAGGGTGGGAAAGGAAGGGATCTTTGGTCACACTGTCGGAAAATTCAGTCTCCACGACGAAACCTCCGCCAACGGACTGAGACTGATCGACTTTGCCGGGGCCCGAAACATGGTGGTCTGTAGCACCAGGTTTCAGCATAAAAAAATACACTTGGCTATGTGGCTGTCTCCAGATCGAATAACGCGAAACCAAATCGATCATATTGCGATAGACGGAAGGCATGCTTCCAGTATATTAGACGTACGTACACTCCGAGGACCGAGCATCGACTCGGATCATTATCTTGTCGCAGCCAAGATGCGCATACGCCTCTGTGCATCAAAAAACGTGCGTGTAAATACACAGCGAAAGCTTGACGTCGGAAAGCTGCAATCGCAACAGGCAGCTGCAAACTTCACCACTCGACTCTCACACCTGCTCACTGAGAGCACTTCTCAAGAAACCGGAATTTGCGAGCACTGGGAGCACATTTCTCGATCACTGCGTACCGCCGCTGAAGAAGTCGTTGGCTTTCAGCGAACCCGAAAAAATGACTGGTATGATGAGGAATGCCGCGCCGCTTCGGAGAATAAAGATGCTGCCTACAGGGCCACGCTGCGATCGGGCGCAACGCGAGCTGTATGGGAACGCTACCGGGAGTTGAGAAAGGAAGAGAGACGTATCATCCGTAGAAAGAAGAGAGAGGCCGAAATACGTGAGTGTGAAGAGCTTGAGATGCTAGCCGACATGAAAAGCGCCCGAAAATTTTACCAAAAGGTGCGGCGACTTACGGAAGGTTTTAAGACCGGGGCGAATTCCTGTAAGAACAAGAACGGCGATCTGGTGACTGATGTCCAAAGCGCACTTAGATTGTGGAGGGAACACTTCTCCACTCTGCTAAATGGTGACAGCGAAAGCGTCGCCGGAGAAGATGAAGATCCCGAACCCCAAATCGCTGATGACGGCATTAACATTCCTGCGCCCGACTAAGATGAAGTTCGAATAGCAATTATGCGGCTACGGAACAACAAAGCCGCTGGAGCTGATGGGTTACCAGCTGAGCTATTCAAGCATGGTGGCGAGGAGCTGGTAAGGTGCATGCACCAGCTTATTTGCAGAATATGGTCGGACGAATGCATGCCCGCCGATTGGAATTTAAGTGTACTCTGCCCAATCCACAAGAAGGGTGATCCTGCAATATGCGCCAACTACCGCGGGATCAGCCTTCTTAACATTTCGTATAAGGTTCTATCGAGTGTATTGTGTGAAAGACTAAAGCCAACCGTCAACGAACTGATTGGACCTTATCAGTGTGGCTTTAGACCTGGTAAATCTACCATCGACCAGATATTCACGATACGCCAAATATTGGAAAAGACCCGTGAGAAGAGGATCGACACACACCATCTATTTGTCGACTTTAAATCAGCTTTCGACAGCACGAGAAGAAGTTGCCTATATGCCGCGATGTCTGACTTTGGTATCCCTGCAAAACTAATACGGCTATGTAAAATGACACTGAGCAACACCACCAGCTCAGTCAGAGTTGGGAAGGACCTCTCCGAGCCGTTTGATACCAAACGAGGTTTCAGACAGGGTGACTCCCTATCGTGTGACTTCTTTAACATTATGCTAGAAAAGATAATTCGAGCTGCAGAATTAAACCGGTCAGGTACCATCTTTTATAAGAGTGTGCAACTGCTGGCGTATGCCGATGACATCGATATCATTGGCTTCAACAACCGCGCCGTTAGTTCTGCCTTTTCAAAGCTGGATAAGGAAGCGAAGCGAATGGGTCTGGAGGTGAACGAGGACAAAACGAAGTACCTCCTGCCATCAAATAAACAGTCAGCGCATTCGCGCCTTGGCTCCCGCATCACTGTTGACAGTTACAATTTTGTTTATCTTGGAACCAGCATCAACACCAACAATAATGTCAGCCTTGAAATCCAACGAAGAATCTCTCTTGCCAACAAGTGCTACTTTGGGCTGAGTAGGCAAATGAACAGTAAAGCCCTCTCTCGACGAACGAAAACCACGCTCTATGAGTCCCTTATCATGCCCGTGCTAATGTATGGCGCAGAAGCATGGACCCTATCAACATCGGATGAGATGGCGCTTGGAGTGTTCGAGAGAAAGATTCTCCGAAAGATTTTTGGTCCTTTACGTCTTTGCGATGGCGAATACCGCAGACGATGGAACGATGAGTTGTATGAGCTGTACCGCGACATAGACATAGTTCAGCGAATTAAGATTCAGCGGCTACGCTGGCTAGGTCATGTGGTACGTATGGAAGAAAATGCTCCAGCCCTGAAAGTATTCGACGCGGTACCCGCTGGTGGTAGCAGAGGAAGAGGAAGGCCTCCTCTACGTTGGAAAGACCAGGTGGAGAAGGACTTGACTACACTTGGGATATCTAACTGGCGCCAGGCAGCAAAGCAGAGGAGCGGCTGGCGTGCAATATTGAAATCGGCCAAAATCGCCTAGGCGGTTATAGCGCCAATTAAGAAGAAGAAAAACTAAAATTGTGCTGAAATTATAATAATATAATATAATAATTTGGCGCACACAACCTAAGCTCGATGTTTAGCTAAACTTTTCCTACAATGTGGGGTGCGCGCTTTGATGTGGTACCACATCTTACAATTGGACCTACAATTGTATGTCGACTCCGAACGGCAAATGATTTTTGTGAGAAGTTTATTCTTGACAGAAGTACGCTCGGTGGTTTGCCACTGCCTGCAGAGGGGTGATCGCTTAGGCCGTGTGAGGGGTTGCAATTTGTTTCAAAATTAAATGTGAAGTTATAAGTAATGTAAGTGAAATTAGAATAGCTCACGTACATCTTAACACAAAAGTTTATTGAAAGCTGGTCATCAGGCTATTCCCAAATTAAAGAAAATTATGTTCAAGTTAAGTAAAGAATAATAAAATTAAATTGATATGAAAAACAGTTTGAGTTATCAATATACATTTTTTAATGGAATTGGTACCCATAAAATTAATTTACATGTGTTTAGGTTTCCGGCCTAAATATGGAGTGCCACCCTAATGCGCGCGTTCTAAAATATTTCGCATCACCCTAATGGTATAAGTAGTTTATATGTATAAGTGTACAGTGTATCGTACACGTATGCACCCTACCGAACTATGAACAAATTTGAGGAGAAACTCATCGATGGTTCACTGTTCGGCGGTTCAAAGAAATTTAAGTTTATCTCGCACTTTCACTTCAGATTAGAAGACCAGGATGATTGACCAGCAGCAGCTACCACGCCACATCGAAGATATGTAATTTGTCCACACAAAATCCTATTGTATATTTCAATACATTTACACTGCGCTACAGTGAAAATACACTTTATAAGTGATCGTAGATCTGATCGAGTTTTTCATAAAAATGTCTTTAAAAATTTTCAAACACCCTCAAATTCTCAACTTATATAAAAAACTAATTTGCATGACCTTGTCTACAAAACAAACCTTCTTTAAATTTTGTGTTTTGCCGGCTCGAGGTCAAGGGGGTATTGGTAGAGTAAAAACAAAGGATTTACTTATTTTTCCTTCCAATATACATATTTCGGTTACACTACGGTAATCGTCTTCAGGGCAAAAGATTTTACACGTCCGCACTGTCCGACGTGGAGCTCTGTACAAAGGCCGCGAAAAAATCATTATTATTCAAACTTTCTTTCTTTTAATTTTTTAGATTTTGGCATATCTTTCAAAAGAAAAATGTTGGCGATTTGTAGATCAATAGAGATTTTCGCGAAAATAATTTGGACCTGTGAAAAAATTTGTAATCAATTTAAAAATTACACAATTTTTTTTTTTAATTTTCAACTTTAGTAACTCTGTTTTCAACAATTTTACAATAAAGCATTTAGGGTTAAGACATTTTCTGCCAAGAATGTTTTATTCAAAGTAAAAAAAGGAATGATTGTTAAAATTCAGTTCAGAATTTTAGATTTTATAATGTTTTATGAAAAGGTACGAGTCATATTCAGGCATCGTAAATAATTTCAATTACCATTAAGTTTTCATTTATTGAGTTAACTAAGAACAAATAATGCTCAATAAACGTAATCAGTTTTGATATGCCAGTGGTTTATTCGGGGATAAGCAAAATCGATTTGAATTATCAAGTCTAAGTCTTTTGTTAATGCGTTTAATATGTGCTTTAATAGCTCGTGTCTGCTATGAACCCGAAGATGTGTGTAGTATGTGATACACAAATTTGAAACAATCGAACTCAGGTAAATGTGGTGCCGATGGTTTAACTCGCCTACTTTTGCTAAAGTCCGAGAACTGTTACTTCTGTCAAACGGTAGCTGTTAGCTATCATTAGAAAACCCGATATACGATATGATATGTATATACGAGGTGGAGAGTTTTGCACAAGTTAAGCTATGCAAGGAAAAGGGCATGGGTGAGTTATATCTCTTACGTCAAAATGTCAATATCATTTATTTAATTTTCCTGAAAATCTTGGTAAGTTTAGGGACGATCAAGGCGAGCACTTTGATTACGAGATTAGTCGTTTTCAAGGAAAAAATCGGATCAAAATGCCAGCAAATTACTGCTGGTCGTTCATCTGTGAAACACCTGGCAATTTATTGAAAAGTATTTTATGTAATCGTTTATAAGTATGTACATATGTATGTATACCTATCCTTGAGTTTCTTTTTAAGTTTTCAATGAAACCCAGAATTTCCATTGCAGTTACGATTTTTTATTTTTCCTCTTTGAAGTAAATGTCACAATTTCATTTTTTCGAAAATTTCTATTCAAGGCGAATTCATACAAGGTGATAGCATCCCATGAGTTGAATGCTTGTTCTTCTTTCCAAACTCGCTTGGTTGTTTTATTTACACAAACAAAATACATGAGCAAACTGGGCGAATTCGGTTTTTAACATTTCACTCGCAAAGTTACACTAACAAAATACATAAGCAATACTGGGCGAATTCAGATTTCGTCATTTTACACGCAAAATTACACAAACAAAATACACAGCGGATTCGCTTTATTTATCTTGCTATCACCTTCTGTAGATCCATCTTGTCTCTATTGATATATAAAGTGAAAACATTTTTTTTTTACCAAACCAAAAATAGCTGAAAAATTATAAAAAAATAAGTTTGTTTCCTAGACGAGGTCATACCAAATTAGTTTTTTATGAATTGAGTTGAGTTGAGAATTTGAGGGTGTTTGGAAATTTTCAAAGAAATTCTTGTGAGCAACTCGACCAGATCTACGACCTCTACAAGGTCACTTGTAAAGTGCGTGCATATTTTTTCGTTTTGTAGCACTGTGTTATCAATGAAATAAATAATTTGAATCCTTCCGATTTTGAATTCTAATATCATATCTTATCTTTTCATTTATATAATGATATACATATATATATATATATATGTATATATGTATATGATTTATAAATACTCCTGTGGCGCTCCATGCCGCGAGCGGCGGTCCTGTGTATTCAATATGTATTTATGCATGTATGTATGTATAAAAAGATTAGCACGGCAAGCTCTTTTTCATACTGGTGCAAACATACATACATTATCTATATCCTGAAATACAATTTTTAGTGACTTTCTTAAGATTGAAAGACTGCCTTGATATACATATATATATGTATATATCCATCTGAATAATCGCATTAGGATGATCAGCAAATAACTGTAGCAATCGTATATCAGATTGAGGTTTTCGACACTAGAAGGCAATGAGACATCTAAATGACACTATCGTTTGATTACGTTATGCATTTCTAACAATAAATTTGGCTGCACTAAATCCGAATGGCAGACTGCGCAGTTGCCAATGGCCCAACATTTATCGGTAATTAGCAAGTAGCGGTAGATTTTTTTTTAGATAATAAAAACTAAAAACCAAACCTAAAAATTAATTAAAAGAAATTACCTATGGTACAATTATTTATTTAATTTTTCTTAGATTCAAATTCATAACATCATACCGGATTCCATCTGAAGCCGCTGGTAAAAGTGAGCTTATACATATATTAAGTTTCAAAATTATTTTTTATATAATCAGGTAAAAACGAATTTAATTTCCGGCAAAAATATACTACAACTATTCATATGTCTGTGAGTTTTCGGCCTGTTTTTATTAAACGATAATATTAATTTGTGAGCTCAAGGCCAGTGTATAAGGAAAAGTATATTGGAAAAAAGACAACAACAGTCAGGAGTGGTAGAAATTATAGCTATTTCGGAGATCACCACATCTCCTCATCAGATTTCTTTCATGACTCCACCGGGATTCGAACCAACAACCTACGACTTGCTGGGCAAGTGCGTAGCCAATGGACCAAAGCCGGCATGTAAGCTGCTGTTGCTTTTTACCACTTTTCCTTATGTCCTACCAACACAATTCAAGTACGACAGTCTGTCGCTATTAAGTGAATGTGTGGTTTTTAATTTTTGTTGTGTAACACAAATTCTATTTTTAGAATATTGTTAGAATTGTTGTTACGTTTTGGGCGTGCTCGTCCGTTTCAAATATTCATATGTCTGTGATTTTTCGGCCTGTTTTTATTAAACGATAATATTAATTTGTGAACTCAAGGCCAGTGTATAAGGAAAAGTATATTGGAAAAAAGACAACAACAGTCAGGAGTGGTAGTCTTTTTTCCAATATACTTTTCCTTATACACTGGCCTTGAGCTCACAAATTAATATTATCGTTTAATAAAAACAGGCCGAAAAATCACAGACATATGAATATTTGAAACGGACGAGCACGCCCAAAACGTAACAACAATTCTAACAATATTCTAAAAATAGAATTTGTGTTACACAACAAAAATTAAAAACCACACATTCACTTAATAGCGACAGACTGTCGTACTTGAATTGTGTTGGTAGGACATAAGGAAAAGTGGTAAAAAGCAACAGCAGCTTACATGCCGGCTTTGGTCCATTGGCTACGCACTTGCCCAGCAAGTCGTAGGTGGTTGGTTCGAATCCCGGTGGAGTCATGAAAGAAATCTGATGAGGAGATGTGGTGATCTCCGAAATAGCTATAATTTCTACCACTCCTGACTGTTGTTGTCTTTTTTCCAATATACTTTTCCTTATACACTGGCCTTGAGCTCACAAATTAATATTATCGTTTAATATACTACAACTTTAATAATAAAAGTGTCATGGAATGTATATAGTTACTAGAAAAAAAAGTCACAAAATCAGACTGTCATATAACAAGCGATTTCATTATTGAGATTATTATTCATTTCATTAATTTTCTTTTTGGCTAAAATCTTCCATGCGGAAACCGTACCTATTTACATACTAATATACATATATATATTATATTTAAATAAGAAAACATATACTACTAGCCTTTTCAAATGGGATATCATATTTAAATACTGGAATCACCTATTTTATTGCATCATGGGACTAACCGAAATTGATTTGATTTTAGTGACGTTTTGTGTTTAATAACTAAATAACGTACCTGTAATTAAGTAATAATAATAATATTAACACACTCGATAGGTTAGTCATTGCCAGCTATTAGAAAAAGATATTATACCAAATTTACTGAAACAACGCACTCAGTTTATTACCCCTATGCTAGGATCCTAATTTTTGTAGTTACGAATTTGTAGCTCCGCTCCGCATTAAAAACAAGGAACTCGAAGTTCAATCAATCAGGTTTTTTGCCAGATATAAATAACAAATTGTATTTTAAATGAGGAATGATATTTAAAGCCATGTTTATTGAAAATTTATAAGAAAGTTTTATTAATAATTCAAATATAATGGATTGTTTAGTTGCAGCTCGTTTGTCTAATGAGGAAAAACAAGCTTCAGCCAAAAATTGCATGAATATGCAAAAGATAATGCTTTTATTCCTTTCATATTCATTGATGTAATGTTAGTTTTTTAATTGTGCCTTCTCAAAGACGGAAGCAAAAGCGTTCAAAGTGGTATGGGTGAAAGGCTTGGTCTAAGTGAAAAAAAAAACTTTTAAATATGCGGTAACAGAGAGCATGAAACTATAAGAACGGACAACACATTACTTTTGCCTTTTTCGTTGATCAACAGGGTAGCGCGTACCTTTTCGACCAAATGCGTAAATGGTTGAATGAAAAGAGGGCACCCTATTGATCAACGAGAAAAGCAAAAGTAACGTGTTGTCCCCTCTTATAGTTCTATGTTCTTTGGCGTTAAAAAAGCTGTTTTATATGAGCAATTAAAGTTTTTTTTTAATCTACGATTTCTATACCTTTTTTTATTATTATTTTTGTAAAACTCGTTCAGCTCGGACATAAATCGCTCATCGTGCAAAATTTCCGAGAATTGATAGCGGTTCTACGATTCGTAGCTAAATCGAACATACGATGGAATTGAAAATAAAAATTAAGTTGAGTTTATGGCGGTAAATATTTTTCTAAGTCACTATTAAAATTAACTGTGTTAAGCTGATTTTTTTAAACGGTTGTTTTGCCACGTTCCCGTATGCATACATACAGACAACTTTTTTAAGCTAAAAAGCGAATTCTATGAACTTAAAAACAATGTCCCGTAGTCACAGTAAGTACGAAGTCGACTATAAAATTAGTAGCAATTTTTGGGCGTAAATCTCAAAAATAATAAAAAAAATAACCGCAACTATATATAGGGCTAACTTTATTTCTAAGTCGGATTATAAAAGCATTTCTAATCGCACCCGTAGCGTACTTTTCTAATATCATCAATATCGGATCATAAATATGGATTTTATGAAAAACTCGTTTCTAGCGTCACCTATCATCAATATCGGATCATAAATATGGATTTTATGAAGAACTCATTTCTATCGTCACCTAGCGGGCCCACGTTTCGTAAAAATATTTTTCGTTGCATTTTTCATTGTATGTTATATCTTTCTAATTTCATCCAAATTGGATCACAAATATAGATTTGCTAAATAACCCGCTAAATAAAAGGTATTTAGCATTTTGAAAAGAAAATATTATTTTGTCACTCATTTTATCTTATACTCAATCACTGATTTCGATTCCTTTACCCTGGTTTTTTCAGCTCCAAACGTTTCGCAAAAACAGCATTGGCAACACCAAAGGATTTCCCTGATATTTTATTCTACATATTCTGTTAGCTTCATTTAAACTGCTTCATATTCTTCCAACATGGAGCCCCATATGCAATAATCTATTCGATCTAGATCCGGTTAAGTGGACGACCATTCATCTGACGAAATAAAATCCGTACAATCGCTCCTGTACCAGCTGGGTCAGAATTCGTTAAATCGCACAGAAAAAACTGTCGGCTGTTTTTAATGAGTCCATTTTAAATCGGTAGCCATATGATGCCCACAATTTTTCCTATACTTCATTTTTATACCCGAGCGCACTGGTGCCCAGGGTATTATAACTTTGTTCACTTAACGGTTGATTGTAACAGCATAAAAAAACGAGATAGATATAGACGTATATATCCGTCCGTCCGTCAGTCGGATAACTCGAGTAAATATTGAGCTATTTTAACGAAACTCGGTACACATATTGCTCTTGACCTAAGCTTTCTTTTTTTAATTTTGGAAGAATATGATAGTGAGCATTAATTTCCAAACAAAAAACAATTAGCATTGTTTTTTCGTCATTAATATAAATTTAGTACATTTTATAATATCAACCAAAATATTTAGTAATAATATTAAGATTAAGGTGAACAGTGCCGATTTAAATTCTCTAAATTTGGTTTTTTTTTTGTTATATTTTTCCAAAAATTTGCCTCAAATTATAAAACCGTTTATGCTGACAGTTCTGCATTCAAAAATTTAAAGATTTGTTCAAAGGAATATTGATAATGAACTTTTGATGCTTTATTTTTGATGATTGAATTGAGAAAAAGGTGAAAATTTCTGCCAAAACTTTTGAACTTTAGCAGACCCTTTAAGCTTAGACTATTTTATTCTCTCAATGTTTTTATAGTTAAAATATTTAAAAAAAAGTATGTTTTTTTTATAAAAAACTATATTTTTGGAGAAATTTTTAGATCAGTAAAACATAAGAAATTTTATAATTCCGGTGTAAAAACTACAAATTTTTTGGTGAGGCAGCCTACTGTACATTTATATGTATAATCATCTCTACTTGAGGCGTAACAAAGTGCAGTGAGTCTTTGCTAGTAGTATGTCATAGGCTTTTTACTAATCAATTGGTAAAACAAACAAATTTACAGAGAGAATGAAAATTATATTGCATCTTAGAAACAATTAAATCGAATAATTTTGCCAACCAAAGATTAAGCGCCTCTGGCTTTTATTTACATACTTTATAGGTAATTATTTTCTAAAATCTGCGAGATATGCTTTACCAAAACTGTAGGGTAAGCTGGGGCAGATTCGTCACGTTTTTTTTAAGTTCTATAATTCAGAATTTTGTCGATGTATTTTGAACTTTAATATTTTGTTTGAAACAACGGTTATTGGTTTATGAAATATGTAAAAAGTTTCGTTTTATATCTAAAGGAACATACAGTTTTTGGGGGTTTTATCAAAAATACCATTATGCTGAATGTGCCCCATAACAGGGGCAGTTTCGTCAGTTGAAGGGGCACTTTCGGCAGACTTAAAAAAATACCTACTATAAACGCTCATTACTTTTAAGTAAATTTATTTAATATAAAAGTTTGCAATTTACACCGTACCATTAAGACTCATTGCTTTTAAGTAACACTTATTTAATATAATAGTCCCCGAAATTCACATCAAACAAATATTTGGTCTGGCATCGTGATGTAGAAGCTGGATGGGTTGGATTAGGTAACTTCATTTCAATTTCGCTTCTTAATGCAACAGATATATCTGGTACATCTGGTTTTACAAAAACCCAAAGAGATTCTGTGGCTCGCCCGAGATACTGAATGTTAAAGGTTAACTGGCTGAAAACCTCTATGATTTCTCCTATATAGAACAAAGGTTTCTTCCTGTTGCTTGAGAATTTTACCAACACATAATCTCCTACAGCTAGACTATCTTCCTTCTGTAATTTATATTTTTCCAGGGCACTAGCCTCTATATCTGAACCACTTTCACTTTCGACGAAGGAACCAATAGAATCGACGGACTCTGCAAATGAAAGGTTTTCTTCATCAGATGACTCTGAGGTGTCGCGATTCCGTTTTCCTTTAGAACATTTCTTGTTAGAAAATCTAATGAAATAGTCAGAAATTATATATACATATCACATATTATGCGTTACTTACGTAATAACCCGGCCATTTGGACGCATTTATTCCGGCGCGACTCCTCTACTCGTTGCTTTTCTATTGAGCTTGTCAAAATACGCGATATTTTTCTTAGCGCATACACGGGTTATGGGACGTATGGCCTCAGGTGTATTACATTTATCTTTGTGAGAACTTTGTGGCAAAGTTGTATTGTCCTCTATACTGGGAACCCCTTCTTGTGACATATTTTCCATGGCGAAGTCACCATCACTGAATATGCTGGAACTGAACGGAAATATTCCAAATGCTCGAAAACCGCTCAGAATATTACGCGAAGAAAAAGCTCTTTGGAAAGGCTCATTAGATAGTTTAGCTACGTCATAAATAGTTATCTGTCTGCCAGGATTAGAAACCAAGTAATCGTTAAAGGAAGCTCGGCACAGGGTTTTAAAAGGTCCAAAAACGGATATATCAAGTGGCTGCAAGCGATGGGAGGTATGTGGAGGGAGCGACAGAAGAACTATGCCATTACTGCGGGAATAATCTATGGTTTCTAGGCTACAGTGGGATGCATGATTGTCAAGAATAACAAGTATTGGTCGTTCTATCGAACAATTCGTGTTTATTTGGATGTGTTTTAGGACGTCAATGAACAGCTCCGATATCATCCACCCACTTTTGCTCAAAAGAGATTGCGAACCTGGGAAAGATCCTTCCAAAAACCTATCATTATTACGTGCCCGTGGAAACACATAAATTGGGGGAAGATGATTTCCACTGGCGCTCACTATTCCAACAATTGTCACTAAACTACCACGTTCAGCAGATGCCACTTGTGAAACCGTTCTTTGACCTTTTTCGGCAAGTATCTGAGAAACACAATGATTTAACATGATTAGACATCAGAATGCAAATAATAACTGCAAATTTTAATACATACCTTTGGTGGTTCTAAAACTGTAGTTATACCGCTTTCATCCAAATTATAAATGTTGTTAGGCTGGAAGGAATGTTTTTCGTATAGAGTTCTTAAATTGTTATAGAAGGCTTCAACAGCAGATTTAGAAAATCCTGTCATTCTGGCCATGCTTTGCTTTTCAGGCTTACGAAGAGAAAGCGTTTGATTTCTTTTCATAAATCCGTATAACCAATCATCGCTGGCCTCATTGCTAGTCTTCCATTTGTCCGGAAAAGGAATGTTATTTTTAGTTACGTATTCGTATACAAATATTCTAAATGTACGGTAGGATAAGCCGTACTGGTACAAAGCGCACTTTTTCACATACTCCACTAACTGATCTTCATGACATTTAGTCAAAACCTGACGAGAAGAATATTTGGACTGGAAAACTCTGCACTGAGTTCCATCCTCAGAGGAGCAGCCATCGTCAGAATCACTATATCTTCGAGGATGTAATTTCTTTAAACGGGATTGCAGGGTTTGCCTTTTAAGACCGTATTCTCGGGAAGCCGAAACTATACTTTTGCGTCCGTGCCTTATATCAGAAAGTGCTTTTTTAATGTCATTCTCGTTTAGTGAAGAGCGATTGGTCTTTTTTTATAGTTTCGCACCATTGTCTTAAAATATTATAAACAAAGGAAAATGATTGCATTTTAACCGCTATTTTCCCAGTAAAGAGTTAAGGGGCACTTTAAGCAGATTGGCATAGGTAAAAATAAAAGTCGTATGCTTTTTAAGTATAAAACGAAAGTCTTAATATATTTTGCAAAACATTAACCAATTTTTAAAACAAATTATTAAAGTTTTAAATTTTTGGACAAATTTATGAATTACAGAACTTTGAAAGAAAAAGTGACGAATCTGCCTCAGTTTATCCTTCTGTGCTGAATGTGCGCCAATCTAAAATGCCAAATGTGCCCCGAGAACACTTGATTAACTTCGAAATATTTTTTTCCATTATAACAAATGAAATAGTACTACTTTTACTTATCTTAAATTAAACAAATATTTTTTAAAAACTTTGCAACCACCTTTTTTGAAGTTCACTTAAAAATAGATCTATAGTCTCTTTACGCACTTACTTGTCAAAATTACATCAGCGTGCTGAACACTCTTTAAACACGTGCTGCTCTTTTCACATTCACACTGCAACTGCCAAACTTCAGCGAAATGTATGTAGTTGATCAAAGGCATTATCACAATGCAAACTGTTAAGTTAGTAATTTTCCTTCATACAGAAAACGGTTTTGACGAATGTGCCCCAAAGACGAATCTGCCCCAGTTTGCCCTACACATTTTCATGCAATCAAGCTTTGCATGAAACCATCTACACTGCGTCATCGTAAAATCAGATTTAAGCAGTTTTTGGTGTTAATTTTATACTTTTTAATTGAGTCAAATAATAATTGTTAATTGGCCTGGATAAAATAAATTGTCATGTATTCGTCCACTGGAGTGAACGGCAATACTTGGGGCGCAATCTCTCTCTCCCAACATAAATCCGACCCCTGATTTGAGCTCCGTTACATCACAACTTTAGAAGGCATCCCACATACTGATTAACAGACGCTACAAAACAGTTGTGAGCCCTCAAACCGAAAACCGGAAATAATAATAGAAAACAAGATTGCGCCTTCCGCGGACCGCTATACCTCTCTTTGTCGATTTGACAACATCCACCAAATCGCTGACGAAATAAAATCAACTCATTTTTATTTTGCAAAAACAATGCTAACAAAACTTTCTGTAGTTTACCCGGTTCTTCTTCCTCGTCTTTATTAGAATTTTGTCTTTGCTATCTCATTCTCTATCTATTATAACGTCTCCATTTGCTCCATTTGCAATTGTGAAACATCCACTCTAGGGTTTTTAAAGAATAAGTCAGAATAATATAAGCAGGAAGGCAGTTTCTATTAATTATTTACACACAATACCACCAAATTCCCTTAATTTTGTAAGTTTATACCTACCTCTTTGGTGTGTTTACCCAATTTGTCAATTTTCGCAGGTATTTATTATTTCGCTATCTCCATTCATGAACGAATGTTTTGAATTCCTGTATATGCATTTTTGTTGATTTGAAATTTTCTTTTCCAAAATCTCTGCTGACAAATTGCATCGAGGGTCGCTTCAGAGATTTAGAGCTGCAAATGAACGCTGCATACTATTTTGCTTGGATGAAATGCCGAGATATACTTGCGCCATGAACGCCAGTAGACTCAAGAATGATAGAATACAAGATTTCCCCTTCCCCAGGCGTAGAAACAGATCTCATCTTCAGTAAACAAGAATATCGGAGAAGGAAGAAAGAATAACTTCCAATATTTCAGTTGGAAACGTGTTTTATATTTGCTAAAGTGTAATAATATGATTTATAGGTAGAGATATAGTAAATTTATCCACAAACCACTAACGAAATGTGTCCGAAGGTGTCACCTTCTGTAATTACTACACCGCGCAGCGGTCCGTCAAATAAACCGTTAAGTCAATTGATTTAGTTAAACGCATTCTTTATTTCAACATCTTGCTCTCCCTCTCCGGATTCCATATCTGCACAAGCATATAACGTAGAGTATAAAGAAGTTGCATGGCATTTCCTATCCTGTGCAAGAATTATCCTACAATTTCAACACACCAGAAACCAATTAGATCTATTCAGATTCTAATATTAATCAGGAAATGTCAAATTAGTTCTGCAGAGAAGAATTTTCAGTCACGTAGTTTATCGATTAAAGTAATGTGAGTCCGATGAGAATAAATCTTCTTATTGCAAACATTTTTAATTAGTTCATTGTATTGTAGACCTACTTCAAGGCAAATCAACATATTATATAAAGTTTATGTTTTATTGGGCCCGTTGCTTTGTAACCTAGTTGCAAAAGAACACTAGGTAGGATAAGAAAAATATGCGAGTTTAGCCAACTCAGTAAACTGATATCCGACCTAAGTTATAGTGTGGGGAAGCGAAAAAACTGCGCTATTGTGAATTAGCCTTAAGCAAATAAAAGGGAAACTTAGATTTAAGACCTGATACGTTTTAATTTGCATAGCATTTTTAAATATGTAACCACATCAACTAAAAATTTGCTAGCACTACTATTTTCCGTTCTTAAATAGTACTAAACAGGGTTCACAGGGGTTATTTTGCAACTGAAGGAAATTTTATCTGAGTTGGAGCGTTCTTTTGCAAGTCGGGTACAATAAAACGGACCCATTGTCTAAGTTGTATGCAAAATTTGTATAAAATGTTGATTACTTCCTTGCCATATTCACGCGCAGCAGAACTATGGTCGAAAAAGCCCTAGTGAAAGAATCTGGAACGCCTGGGAATAGCTACATAAGTCTTTGTTAAATTTTGGGCGTCAAGTGCACCTCAAGAATTGTATATTTGGTTGAAAGGAAACTTGACGTAAGTTATATCAATATTTTTGAACATACTTTTGTAACATTTAGAGTGTGCAAGCGAAATATAAAATTGTATATTTCCTTTAGCACTTGAACGTACATACATACATATGTATCAGATTACCCCAGGCATACATCACAAGAATATATGAATGCACATTCAGAATGCCACATTTATGTTGCTACCCTATCGGAAAGAGAATTACTTTAAAAGCAATTTAAAAAGTACTTTTTTACCAACTAATACAAGTGGTTGAAATTCTTTCTTTTTGCTTGTAAGCAACTACCTTTATTAATATCTATGTCTTAGGAGCAAGTCAATTCCCAGACTCTGCATTTGACTTCAACTATTTTAAAAAATATGTTTAACAGAAAGAGCGTCAAAATTATTTTTTTCAAGCTGCAATAAAATGTTTTTATTTCTCACTATTTAAAATTCCAATTCCAAACTATTTTAAAACTAGTCTAATTACCAAATACTTTCAAACCTGTCCATTTCCAATATATGTACTCTATGTAAGTAGCTATAAAATTTTGATTTTTCGTTAAAAAAAAAAATAAAATCTTTACAACACTACTTCGAGCATCAATTGAGTGAGTGTCGATTTCTTCTTCAATAGCACTGCTATACAAAATTTTCTAAAAGTTTAGGTTAGTATGCGCCTTCTGAACTCAAACATACATTTTTAAAATTTTTTGTATGGGTAAGTTTTAGAAATGGCGATAATTTTGTGTCTTTTTCTTGGGATATCACTTCATTAAAACTTGTCATGATAACACTTTTTTTAATTTTGGGTTTAAAGTTTTTTTTCAGAATTGTTGACTTTAGTTAATTTCTTAAATTTATTTAAGAAAAACATAAATAAAATAAAGAAGTTAAATACAAAATAGCAAAATTAAAAAAAAAACGCAAACACCTGTGAGGTGCCAGAAGAAGTTTATAAGAAAACCATTTTAGTTTAAGCCTGATCGAAAATAGTAGTAGAAATTATTAAAAGTAGTACTAATAAAAATAGCAGTCGCATTTTCGTATTCGTATTCGTTTATTATTCGTTATTTGTTTACAGTAAGACTTAAACTACTTATGTAAATGCAACCCGCGAAGCTAAAATGTTTATCTGCAGGTAGATATTTGATATTTACATTCATTCTTACATATCAATATGTGAAGATTCGTACAATTTTTCGGTCTTAATTTCAATTTAAAATAAATTAAAATTTTAACATTCGATTATATATTTGTTTGGAAATTTAAATATCATAATAAGCTTTTTGTATGATTTTTAATTAAATATGTATTTTCTTTTGGATGTGTTAGGTAGTCTCGTAAAATTGATTGGGAGTTCAATAAAAAAATATTGGGAGCAATAGTGAAAGCGAATTTTTGGTTGTTTAAAAACTTTGGCACTACTAGCCTATTGTCTAGGCATCTCCATGTTCCATGTTTATAAGCAATCGGTATCTTAAACGTGTTTTCATCGTAAAACTCATTTAGAACGGTTATTTTAAAAATCGACTTAACGTCGAAACATTAATGCTCTACTTAGCTGAAGACTTAGAATGTATATATTTATTTTTTGCTAGTATATTTAAAATATAATTTTGGTTTTGTTGTAGTTTCCTACAGTGTATCGAAGAACCCGTGATCCCATACCTTGAATACGACTCTAATAACGCTAAATATGCTTGGTGAAATACATCATAATTGCTACAAAAACTCAGGTGTTTTAAAAAATATGATGTAGATCGAAGTTTGTGTTGTAGATGGGATATGTGCGCATGCCACTTAAAGTTTTCATCAAGTATAATACCGAGATATTTGTACGTGTTAACGATGTCTATTTCCGTGTTACAGCCACAGGGTGTCAGGTTTTTATGAAAGACATCATTATTTTGAAATATTAGTTTTATTTTAGAGCGGTGAATATGCGGTGGCCTTATGTGCATTAATTTCGTCTTTGTTGCATTTATTGCTAGATCATTATCGTGCGACCATTTAGTTATTAAATCTAGTTTTCTTTGCATTATGTTTATTGCGGTGTGGTGGCACCATAATTGCTGTATCATCGGCGAAACAAAGACTTCACCGTTATTAAGAGCTTTAAGCATACTTTTTGCATATACATATACAAATGTAGGCCTAATTTAGATCCTTGAGGAATTCCATTAAACATTGTTGTGTGATTACTATATTCACTTCGTATTTGAAGTCTACATTGCTTTAATTCTAGGTAGCATGCAAGCCATTTAAGACAATTTGGTCAATTATTTTATATTTTGTTATATATCTGTTAACCGACTGACAATAGCTTCCTCCATAATTTTTTAAATAATCGGGAGGATGGATATCGGTCGATAATTCCGTGGGTCAGATTTGATTCCAGCTTTGAAAATATGTAGGTATTATGGTATTATTATAGGTACAGGTAAGACTAAGGTTGACGAGATTTGCAATTGCACTATCACAAGCGCTGTTATTCTAAAATTTTTGGTCGAATTCCGTCAAATCCAGTACCCTTACTTTCGTCAAGGTTTTGTATGATTGTCAATATGTCGTTGTCACATACATATATGTGGCATACCAGCAATATTGGATTTGAAATGCAGCAACTTTAGTAACTTAAGCATTTAATATTTTATACACTACACAACACTCAATCATTCCAATTATTTCACTAGCGCTCAGCAACCCTTGTTTTTGACATTTGTTACTTTTGTACTCTTTTCTTCTTCTAAACCAAACAGCGATTGGATACAGACACAAACATCGTACGATAAGAAAATTTTCACTTTTGTAAACTTTTTAATAAAGATTAGGTAAAACAAATAAAAGCGCGTTTAAACCTAAATTGGTGACCCACGTCGTTTGTATAAACCCGCACGATTTGAGCAGCTACACCGCTTGCAAATAAAGTACCACCGCTCATTTTGCATGTGCCTTCAACAGCGCGTGGTGAGAAGAACCACATAACCACATTTTCCGGGGTAGTTGGCTGAAGTTCTTAGATCCTGTTAACAACTGCAGTGGAGCCATCGCAAGAACCTGCACGTTAATAACTCTCATTCGAACATATCACGCACCATGTCGCTGAACGACAGCATAACAATTGGCAATATCGGTTGGCAAAATGGGCACGTGGATGCTTTATATACAAATAGCGACATTTCTAACCTCAAAAGCGAAATCGCCGAATTAACGCGCAGTTTGCAGAAACATCTCAACTTGAAGGATGGCCTTCGTTCAAGGTCACCTTCACGAACAAAGAGGGTACGACACAGCGACGAACGTGCTTCTTCGGAAAACTTTTGTTGGTACCACCGGTAATTCGCCGACAAAGCAACGAAGTGCCGTGAACCATGCAGTTTTGCCAAAAAGCTATCATCCCAATAAGGTTGCTCAGCTGCGACGATTTCAGGTACTGGCAACCAACCTGAGGTCGCCCATAACTGCCGGCTTCGAATTTTTGACTCTTCGTTGAAAATTAAATTTCTTATTGATACTGGCGCTGATGAGTCCGTAATACCGTCAAATACGAAGGCAGCTAGAGTCAATACCACCGGTTTGAAATTGTTTGCCGCGAACGGCTCACCCATTAAAGTATACGGTGAAGTCCTACTAAAATTAAATTTAAATTTACGCCGCGATTTCGTATGGAATTTTTTGGTTGCCGAAGTTTCTCATGCCATCATCGGCGCAGACTTTTTGAGTAATTTTGGCATTTTAGTCGACCTCAAGCAAGACTGAACTTACATCGGTGTGCGCAGTTCACAGAACTTTTGGAATAAGTGTTAAGACAATTAACGCAGAATCAAATTTCGCCGATATTCTTCGCGAATTTGTTGATATCACTCGACCACCTCCAATGGGTACGTCTACAAACTCCACTGTAGTTCACCGAATTGTAACGAAAGGTCAACCCGTTTTTTCACGCCCACGACGACTCTCCCCAGAGAAATTAGTTGCAGCACGGGCCGAATTTGACACGCTTCTAAACCTGGGTATCTGCCGTCCATCAAGCAGTAGCTGGGCAAGTCCACTGCATATGGTGCGGAAACCTGATGGGACATGGAGGCCTTGCGGGGATTATCGATCCCTCAATGCACTGACAGTACCCGATCGTTATCCGCTCCCGTTTCTGCAAGACTTTGCAAATGTTTTGGTAGGCAAAACAATTTTTTCGAAAATATACTTACAGAAGGCATTCCATCAAGTGCCTGTTCATCCGGATGATATCTGCAAAACGGCTATAACTACGTCTTTCGGGCTTTATTAGTTCACGAAGATGACCTTTGGCCTTCGAAATGCGGCACAAACTTTCCAACGCATAATAAATGAAGTATTTCGTGTCCTTGATTTTGTTTTTACTTACCTGGATGACGTCTGTGTGGCTTCGAAGTCGTCTGATGAGCATCGTGAATATCTACAACAAGTTTTTAGTCGATTACGAGAAAATAATCTCGCAATTAACGCTGCGAAATCGGAACTCGGCGTTACGAAACTTTAGTTTTTGGGACACTGCTTTACCAAGGATGGCATTCGACCTTTGGAAAGTCGTATTAAGGCTCTGCTGAACTTCAAACGACCAACAATTGCAAGGGAGTTGAAGCGATGTCTTGCCATGCTCAACTTTTATCGAAGATTTCTTCCGCGTACAATGGAAATTCAAGGACCCTTATTTGATATGATAGGCGAAAACAAACGCAACGATCCTACGCCTCCAATGTGGTGCGACGAAACTTCGCACAATTTTGAAGCCTGCATGGAGCAACTGGCGAGCTGTGTTATGCTCTCTCATCCCGTTCCCAATGCGGAATTATCACTATGGGTCGACGCTTCGAGTTTTGCCGCTCGAGTTCAACCACTCGGTTTCTTTCCTCGAAATTTTACGAAGGCCGAGGTACGTTACAGCACGTACGACCGCGAGCTGACAGCGTTGTACCTTTCCCTTCGTCATTTCCGCTACATGGTTGAAGGTAGGGAGTGCCACGTCTACACCGATCACAAGCCGTTGGTGTAGGCATTTCACCAGCGCCTTGATAAGACATCTGACCGGCAAGTAAGGCAACTCGATTTTATTGCACAACTTACGACGGATATTCGACACGTTGAAGGCGAGGCTAACGCTGCTGCTGATTTGATGTCGCGTCTTGAGTCGATCGAGCACACGCCCATTGATTACCAACAACTAGCCGAAGACCAAACGATGGGCGATCGATATTATCAGGTAATAAACAACATTCACTTAAGATAAAACAATTTGCTATTCATCCAAGGTTGTTGGTCATAACCGGGCACAACTTCAACGAGTTCAAATGCCAACTCAACGTTTTTCTCATCTGCATATTGACATAGTTGGACCCTTTCCCTTGTCCAATTTGACAATTTGAGAGCACGCTTTTTCGAGAGTTACTAAATCGCCTCGGAATTAAACATCTGCGAATGGTTGAAAGATGGCACCGTACGCTGAAATCAGCGATTTTATGCCACAAGCACGAACACTGGACGATGTATTTGCCGTTAATCTTGCTAGACTTACGCGCTACATTCAAAGAGGGCTTAATGGCTAGCCCCGCCGAACTAGTATATGGAAGCACACTTCGGCTACCTTCAGAATTTTGGATGGACAGCAAACCGGCAAGCTTCGAACATGAGATGCTGTCTGAACTTCGGCGCGTAATGCAAGACTTGAAACCAGTGGACGCTGCCTGGCATTCAACACCGAGAGTTTTCATTCATCCTGCACTTAACTCATGTGAGCAAGGATACAGACACAAGATTGCGCCTTTCGCGGACCGCTAGACCTCTCTTTGTCGATTTGACTACATCCACCAAAGCAAATTATTTTTATTTTACACAAACAATGGGAATATCCGGAAATATGCCATGGTTTTTGTTTTCGAAATTCGCGTTGTGCTCCAGCGTATTTAGGATTTACATACATACATATATTTAATTTTTTTTCATTATAATCGTTTATCAATGTATTAAAACTAAGCAATATTTCTGTTTTTATACTTGGACCCTTGATCAAAGTTTGCTTTTGCCATTTGTACATTAATTGAATGGTAGATATGTTGGATGGCATAAGCCTCCTCATGATTCTTTGGTTACAAAATAGATACATATATGCGTGCAATCGACGGCCCCACTAATGCCTCCCACAAAAGGTGACGACGCTGAATCAAACATTTCATTAGCAGCTTGGCGTTTAAGTTGGGACATAGGCAGGGGCGGATCAAGCGTAAAATAAGTTGCAGGCAAACAAATTTTAATCGCCCCCCCCCCGCCCCCCCCCCCCCCTTTTTTCCTTGTACTGTATATAACATAATCCAAGAATTGACAAGCTATATATCGGGTGTTTTTTTTACAGGTTTGTTTTTCGAATAGAGATAAAACTGGCATTTTGTGGTCAAATCTGGCAACTCAGTTTTATGTTCAGTTTGGTTTGCCATTTCATCATGAACAGGTTGACAAAAGAACAACGCTTGCAAATCGTGCAAATTTATTTCGAAAATAATGGTTCAGTTCGCGAAGTTTACCGCGAGCTCCGTCAATTTTATGGTCGACATAATCGTCCATCAGAGCAATTAATTCGGTTAACCATGGATCGTTTTCGCACTACGTTTACTCTATGTGATAATACGCATCCGCAGAGACGTCGAACAGTGCGCACCGAAGAAACAATTGCCGCTGTAGAGCAAAGTGTTGAAGAGGACCCGAATGAATCGATTCGCCACCGTGCACAGCAATTGGAGCTTTGTCCATCAACTTTATGGAAGATTTTGCGCAAAGATCTTGGCTTGCGACCTTACAAGATCCAGCTTGTGCAAGAATTAAAGCCGCGAGACCATGCAATGCGTCGTGATTTTGGTTTATGGGCCGAAAATGAGATTGATCTCGATGCTGATTTTCATCGCAAAATTTTGTTCAGTGATGAGGCTCATTTTTGGTTGAATGGCTACGTCAACAAGCAAAATTGCCGCATTTGGAGTGAAGAGAATCCACATGAGACCCTTGAAACGCCATTACATCCACAAAAACTGACTGTTTGGTGTGCTCTATGGGCTGGTGGAGTCATTGGGCCATACTTCTTCCGCAATAATGCTGGAGAGGCAGTTACCGTTAATGGAGACCGGTATAGAGCCATGATAACCGACTATTTTGTTCCCGAATTGGATGGCATGAATGTGGATGAGTTGTGGTTCCAACAAGACGGCGCTACATGCCACACAGCGCACGTCACAATCGATTTATTGAAGGAAACATTCGATAAGCGCATAATTTCGCGGAATGGACCTGTAAATTGGGCACCAAGATCGTGTGATTTGACACCATTGGATTATTTTCTTTGGGGATATGTGAAGTCGCTCGTCTACGCCAACAAACCAGAAACGTTAGGGGAATTGGAAGCCAACATTCGTGGCGTTATTGCCGACATACGGCCCCATATCCTCGAAAAAGTGGTTGAAAATTGGACCTGTAGAATTGGCTTTATTCGAGCCAGCCGCGGCGGCCACATGCCCGAAATCATATTTAAACATTAATGGCATAAAATTATCCTTCCAATAAAGCCAAATTGATGGACCTTAAAACGATTTTCTTGTGTTTTATTTCAATTCGAAGTTCTATACCCCTAAAAAAAACACCCGATATATGTAGCTATATATAAAAAGCTGAAATGTTCACTATGATTTTTCATTTACCGGAACCTGTCATCAAGTGATGCGATAGCCACATCGAGGATCGAATTTGACGAATAGGCCATTCTCCACAATCCTCTGATAAAATGGCTCTTGGCACTTCGATTTCTTGCATATCAGTAATGCTTTCATCGTTGTTCCTTTCCGTGGATGTTTCCTTTGACTGCACGTGAATATTTTCATCGATCTCAGTCGATCCACTTTCTTGCTCGATCTGTATGGATGAAATTAAAGAAAAAACTATTTTAATCATTCTTATTTTTTATAAAATTTTAATATTTTCAATATAAAACTCACGGATGTTATCGTTTCTCGGCTCGTACTCGCTTCTGCATCTGTTTTAGATTTTTTGGTTCCGGTTTCAGAATCACAAGAAACCGACAAAAACTGTTTTAATGCCAAAGCTTGTTTCTCATCTTTTTGGTCTTGCTTTCTTTTGCGGTAAAAAGCTCCAGATGGTTTTTTTTCTCAAGATTTCCCGACATTTTCACATATTTTTAATTTGTAATTAACAAAAACAATAGTTATGATCAGAGTTCCTATTTGCACACTCTTGCTCAGCACAACCACGTGCGTAATATAAATGCTCACTGAATCTACTGCTCATACACATGAGCTGCGTATTTCAAAATAAATTTGAGCACTGGCGCAACTTGACAACGCGCGATATTCAAATTCCTTAAAGCAGTACTTATTTTATTATAGTAAGCGCCTTTTAAAGATCGTCGCCCCTTGAGTACACCCAATTTTTATCCCCTGCAAATCAAAATTCAGAAAGCAAAATTTTATTAATTCAAATTTTTTTTTAATCACCGCTCTCTGAAGACTTTTAATGATTGGCGCGATTGGCGCCTTTCAACGACTGACGCCCTAGGCGACCGCCTGCTTCGCCTTCGCCTTAATCCGCCCCTGGACATAGGAAACCACACTTTCTGGTGAAACGATGAATCATTGATTGCATTCATTACCCGATGAATGCCGGCTTACGGATGACTGGCTCATTGATATTTCCCATTGCTCACCTACGGGTGAAAGGGATTGCTCACATCCCGGAGTAATCGTCGATCCATTGTTGGAGCGCATACTTCTGCATCATCTCGTTATAAATCATATGGCAAATATTCAAATGACATTATTTAGTTTTTCTTTTCTCGAGAGAGTTAGCAATATCAAAATTGTTGTCGTTTAGTTTTCCGTAATCGACTAGCTAACGATAACAGCTGATTCGGCGAATGCGAAAATCGTTTAAAAATTGCTGCTGAATTGCAAAATCATTAAAGTTTTCGTTAAGATGAGTTAACCATGCGAATATCGTTAAAATAAGTTAGTGAACCACACTACAGTTAACCTGAGAACGTCATTCCAGTTTACTTGAGCTATCTGTTCAATAAACTTTGTGTTGCTTATTTTAGTTATAAATAGTCGTAATAAAAAGTAGTAGTAGTAAAAATAATAGTAGATATCAGGAAAAACAGTTATAGAAATTAGTATAAAAAAATTGTAATTAGTAGTAGCCTAAGTAAAAATAGTAGCAATTAGTAGTAGCATTAGCAAAAATAGTGGTAGTAATTAGTACTAGTAGCAGTAGTAGTCAAAGTGATAGTAGTAGTAATTAGTAGTTGTAGTAATAGTGGTAGTATTTATTAGCAGTGGTAGTTAGCAATAGTAGAAGTTGTAGGAGTAGTAGTAGTACTAGTAATTAGGAGTTGCATTAGTAGTAGTATTTAGTAGTTGGAGTAGTAGTAGTAACAGTAGTAGTAGTAGTAATTAGTGGTAGTAGTAGTAGTAGTAATTAGTAGTAGTAGTAGGAGTAGTAGTAGTAGTAGTTCAAGGGATGAACCAGTCCCGAATTAATGAAAGGTCCGAAATATCTACATAGACCGGAAATAGTGTATGTAATTACTGATGGACATAGTACACATAGTAGATATACACATAGATGCATGTACATATATATGTACATACGCACATGCATAATCATTACTCGCTACATATGTAAGTATGTATTTCGTTTAGCATGCCTTTGTTTCAAAGCGATTGACTTGCAACTAATTTTTAATTTGGTAAAATTTTTTAGACTGTCTGCTTTTTTCCGACAGGGTATAAATAGAAAATGCATTGGCCATCAATATTCTTAGCAAGTAAGCACCAGGGTGCGGAGAACGAGCAAAATACGATCTTTCTCACAACTAATCGCGGACACAAATTGACGGCTTGCAATTTTTCGCGGTCGATAATATACAACTGTACAGCTGGTACTATATGCCTATTACTGTACATAAAGTTCTCATGCATGGGAGTAAAATTGTGTGAGCGGCAATATTGCCACTTGGTATGTTGTCTGAGGAAGCTCAGGAAGCTCGAAATAAAGATTACCGAAACTATCGCCTAAGCCACTCCAGGAAATGTGATCGAATATCCACAAATGAAGATGTAATGCATCTGTTACTAGCTTCTTCAGATCCATACATAAATTCATACCGAAAACAGTTCAAGAAAGTTGTATTGGATTTTCCTGATGATGTAAAAAATTTGTTATGTTAATGAAGGTACACGAATGACTTTTTTATTATTAAAATTTTTATTTAAATATTTGCTTTCATTTATTTACAGAGATATTCATGGAGAATGGGCGGGGCTGTGGATGGATTTTATTTATATTTTCTTACAATAAAAAACAAGCAAATTCAAACCTGTGTAGCTTTTCTAAACGATCTAGCTTTGATAACTAGAGAGATATTGCATTTTTTGTGGTCATTTTGTATGGAAGGTAGGCGTGTTTGTGGGCGGATTTGGTTTATTTTTTCTGGATAAGCTTATATTTACAAAATATTACACTCTAGAAAATTTTGTTACTGTAGGATGATTTTTAATTTTTATGTTGTATGGGAGGTAGGCGTGGTCGTGGGCGGATTTTGTTAATTTTTTATATCTGACGTTATAATCACAAAATATGAGTCTGTACCAAAATTTGGAGCTCTACGACCATTCCTTGTATTTAATGCCTCGGCTTGTACTAGCCCAACCATGCCAATGATCGTAAAGATGGCGTCGTCCGTTCGATCAATCGCGATCGTTCGTTGGTTGCGATCGTATTTGGATAAACTCAATCAGTTTCTCGCATTGAGACGATTGATATTTTAAGCGATCGCGATCGTTCGTCTGGAGGATAAATTATGTTTGTATATGTGTGTGTAACATTTCATACCATAAAATCCATTAGTTGGGGAAATGCGTAACATTGTCTAATACTGTTTTCATTATATTCCATTGTCTTGCTAGTATCTATAACAGACTGAAGTTCATTTCTTGAAGGAAACTTAGGAATACAAATTTGTGCGAAACTAACCACTTTGTGTGAAAAAGGCCTACATTATACATAAGTACATACATATGTACATATTTACTAGTAACTCGATACCTACTATAGTTTTGGAGTGTATGTACATACATGTGAAACAGGCAGAAGGAGTTTTTACTGAATTTTCCATGTTATTATGGGAAATAGAAAAACGTGACGCGGGCAGTCTTAATATTAATATGAAGGGCTAGTGAACAGACGCGTTTAGTGGAGTTTCAAATAAACGGAGATCGATCTGTGTAATAATAGCTACAATTCAAAGACGCGAAATGAACTCAGAAGGTGAGAGTAATCTCTTCAATTGGCAAAACGTTACAAACAAAAATGGAAAGCGTGTCAGTGATGAGTCCCTTGCTTGTACTCACATAAAAAACAAATTCTTATACGGCCAAACCGGTTTGACTTATTGAGTGACGACGACGATGATATACCAGAATCTACTGAGAACAATAATATGAAAGCGAACGAAGCAACAATGCCGAGTATTCCTAAACCACCCCCACTGATCATACCTGGAGTACTAAATATAAGTAAAATGATAAATTCTATTTCAACTTTAATTCCTAAGAATGAATTTAGTTATAAGTCCTTCAAAGATGGGCAAATTAGATTATTAATAAATAACATAGAATCATATCGTAAAATTGTAAAAGAACTAGAAGCAGGGGACATAAGTTATCATACCTATCAACCCAAACAGGAACGGTCATATAGAGTAATACTAAAGGGATTACACTATTCAACTCCTATTGAAGACTTAAAAAATGAAATTACTCAATTAGGACATAACGTAAGAAATTTAGTTAACGTTAAAAGTAGAATAACAAAACAAACTTTGCCAATGTTTTTTGTTGACTTGGAGCCAAGTACCAATAACAAAGAAATTTACCAATTAAAACATCTGAATAATTCAATCATTAAAGTTGAGCCTCCTAGGCAAACAAGTGATTTGGTTCAATGCTACAGATGCCAAGAATTTGGACATACATATTGTAGAAAACCTTATAAATGCGTGAAATGTGGATTAATGCACTCAACGTCAGAATGCACAAAACCAAAAGACACTTTGCCAACATGTGTTCATTGCCAACAACACCACACCGCGAACTATAAAGGTTGTATTGTTTATCAGCAACTTACTAAAAAAATCCGTTATTTTCTAATCGTACGAAAGAGAGTGTAAACATAAATTCGCAAAATAATAATGAAAACAACACAAACAACAACAAGCAATCATATTCTAGTGTGTTAACAGGTAGAGACAACAATAATGAGATAAATAGTCAATGGTAAATATTGAACGTTTAATCTCTAAACAAATTGAACTAACAAACACACTTCTTAATATGATGTCACTGCTTATGGAAAAACTATGCAAGTAGATTTAAGAATAGCAATATGGAATGCCAACGGCTTATCTCGTCATACACAGGAAACTGAAATATTTTTAAAAGATAATTATATTGATATTATGCTGGTTTCAGAAACCCACTTTACAGACAAAACCTATTTTAAAATACAAAGTTACGATGTTGTCGCAACTAATCACCCTAGCAACAGGGCTCACGCTGGCTGTGCTGTTTTAGTCAAATCAAATTTGAAGTATGATATACTCGAAGCAACCCAAACACCGTCAATACAAGCTGCTGGGGTAAAACTAAAGTGCAATAATATTGATTTACATATTTATGCCTTGTATTCACCTCCAAGGCATAGCATCACAACTCCGGAATACGAACACTTTTTCAATTCCCTTGGCAATAGGTTTCTAGTAGGCGGTGATTACAACGCTAAACATCCCTGGTGGGGCTCACGTATCCCCAACCCGAAAGGTAGAGAACTTTATAAGTGTATTGTAAAGAATGATTTTAAAACTTTATCCACTGGTGAGCCTACTTACTGGCCCACTGATCCACTAAAAATTCCCTATTTACTAGATTTTGCTGTTCACAATGGTATCCAAACTCCATTTTTAGACATTGTCAGTTCTGAAGAATTAAGCTCTGACCATTCGCCAGTTATTATTAATTATAGCACTCTTGTTAAAACAAAGCAAAGGAAGTATACAGCATTAAATAACAAAAGCCAAATCAATACTTTCCAAGAACAGATAACACAAAATGTGGAACTTAAGACTTCAATCAAAACCTCAGCAGAACTCGACAATGCAGTTGAAACTTTTACCTCATTAATTCATCAAGCAGCGTTTGCATCTACCCCAAATAATAGTACTAACGATACACATAGATCTCGTGCATGTGTGCACGTATCTCTAGATATCAGAGCGTTAATTTGACAAAAAAGAAAATTACGAAAGAAATGACAAACTACTAGAAACCCAGCCGATAAAACTTTACTAAATAAGGCCACAAGCGAACTTAAAGAAAAACTTAAAGAATTCAGAAACAAATCAATCTCAGATTATATTGGACATTTAAATGACAATAATAATGATGATTACAAAATATGGAAAGCTACGAAGTACCTGAAACGCCCAAAAAAGAGAAATGTACCTATAAAGGACTGTAATGATGCATGGTGTAGATCTGATAAAAGCAAGGCAGATGCATATGCCAAACACTTGGAAACTACATTCACTCCCTATACAACCAGCCATAGCAACGAAACCGAGATACTTCAGTTTCTTGATGCTCCATGTCAATTATCGTTGCCTATCAAACATATAACACCTAAAGAGATTCTAATTGAAATCGAAAAGCTTAGCAAAAATAAGTATCCAGGATACGACAAAATTGATGCTAAAGTAGCTAAGTGCTTACCAAAAAAAGGTATAATGTTTTTAACACTAATATACAATTCTATATTGAGGTTAAGTCATTTCCCTACGCAGTGGAAATGTGCAGAAATTGTGATGATCCCCAAGCCTAGCAAACCAGAAAACGAAATAACCTCGTATAGGCCCATCAGTTTATTGACACTGTTCTCAAAAATATTTGAGAGAATATTTTTACGTAGAATCTTGCCAATACTTAAAGAAAATAACATAGTACCTGACCATCAATTTGGTTTTCGGCGATATCATGGTACACCTGAGCAATGCCACCGAGTTGTAAATTTCATTGTTGATTCTTTTGAACGAAAAGAATACTGTTCAGCTGTGTTTTTGGATATACAACAAGCATTTGATAAAGTTTGGCACCATGGCTTGCTATATAAAATTAAAAAATTATTCCCCTCACCAATTTATCTGATTCTTAAGTCGTATCTTGCTAATAGATCCTATTATGTAAAAGTTAATGATGAAACCTCTACCATAACATACATTAAAGCTGGCGTACCTCAGGGAAGTGTTCTCGGACCAGTCCTTTATACAATTTTTACATCCGACATGCCAGAAACTGAAAACGTATTTATTGCTACATATGCCGATGACACGGCTGTACTAGCGTCAAATTTATCTCCAATCGAAGCTTCCAACCTAGTCCAGTTGGAACTAAATGAGATCCAGTCCTGGTTAGATCGTTGGAAAATGAAGGTCAACCCAAATAAATCTGTGCATGTGTTATTCACATTAAGGCGAAATGACTGCCCCCCTTGTCGTATTTATGGCAATACCATTCCAAAACGTGACAGTGTCAAATACTTAGACTTGCATTTAGACAAGCGACTAACATGGAAATGTCATATTCAAGCCAAAAGAACGCAGCTAACAGCTCAAACTAAGAAACTATATTGGTTACTTGGACCTAAGTCATCTCTATATATCGAGACTAAACTCTTATTATATAAAGCCATATTAAAGCCAGTATGGACTTATGGCATACAGCTCTGGGGCACAACATCAAATTCAAATATAGAAATATTACAAAGATTTCAGTCCAAAACTTTAAGAATAATCACAAATGCCCCCTGGTTCACCACAAATAAAGCCATCCATTTAGATCTAAATATTGCTCTAATAAAAAATGAAATTAATAGGTTCAGTGCAGCATACCTACGCAGAATCAGTTATCACGACAACCTGCTGGCTATTACGTTATTAGATGAAACCAACGAAATCTTAAGGCTTAAAAGACATCATGTTCTAGACCTAAAGTTCAGAAAATAACTAATAAAAAAAAACACAAACAAAAAAAATAAAAAAGTAATACATAGTAATAATTTAACTATTAATTAATTGATCCCTTCTTTCACTACATGTAAATATGTATATGTACATATGCTTTACATTTGTCATTATATTATTGTTGACCTCACTGGAAGTCAATAATACAAGTCAAACTCCCATTGTTAAATAATATGCTTATTGTTCTATGAATAGATTGCAAATATATGTATTCAATAAAAAAAAAAAAAAAAAAATATAATAACTGGTATCTTTTTACGTCAAATTGAAACTTTTGAGCCTGTTTGCAAGAAAAAAACACTTTCTTTCAATTACCCTAGTATATACATACATACATATGTACACATATCTATGTATTTACATATACATATATATATATATATATATATATATATATATTCATGCATACATACATACATACATACATAAATAAATAAATATGTGTATGCACATTTACATACATATTTTCATACATATAAATAACTAAAAATGTACAAAAAACTATCATGAAAGGATGTGTGTGATATCAAACGAAGCCCTTCCTCTTTTTCTTAAATTTTTGTTGAACATTATTTCCTTGTAATAATCGTATTTTTCATTTGTCATTCGGATTAATAATTTTATATCTGTTTCCATAAAAAATTCCAAATACAAGAAAATTATAAAAAATCTACACACTTCAAGAGAACAAAAAAACATGCTAACATTAGAAAATAATTATAAACCAAAAATCAACACATTTCATGCATGTAAAAAATAAGTTCAAGTTTCAAAATTAAAATAAAATAAAAATTAAATAACTCTTTCAATATCAACTATTTATGTACATATGAAGTATAGTTCAAGATTCACAAAATATAGATCCAATTTTTATAATCTAACTTTTTCCAGTAAACTGTTATTCAGTTTAACTATCAATAAATTATTAATTGTGGCACTACTTAATCTTGAGCTCTGTTTTGTTATAATTGTGGATAGCGCGCTGAATGCTCTTTCCACGGAAACTTGACTCGATGGAACTGCTAAAATGACTTCAGCCAGCTTAAACAAGTCTCTTTCTTTAGTGTACAGAGTTTTCCAATAGTCGAGTACATTTGTTGCGAAAGAAATTCTTGGGCCGTTTTGTCGAATATTGGCACTGTTTTGAGTTGTCAATTGGCTGCTGGTCATATTATTAAGCTCTTCTTCTAAGATGTTGTAGGGATCATTTGGCGAAACATGTATATTCTCTTGAGGCTCCATTCCTTCGTTACTTGAATTTTCATGTCCATTAAATGAACTAAGTGTTGCATTTGTTCTTAATATATGTACCTATAAAAAAAACAAATATCTTACAATGACGAGAGATTAGATGGTTTACAATATACCACTGTACTTTTCCTTTGGTCATCATTAATATACGGGGAATCCAAAAAGTTGAATCTTGGGTCGAAGTATATACCAGAAAGGAACGCAACATTGTCGAGTAATTTGTCTTTCCTTTTTCTCATACATTCCAACATATCGTTTCCATCAATATGCTGTTTAAAATTCAAAAGGGATTCCATCATTTCAAACATTGATTTCCATCGAGTTATATTATCAATCGGTGGCAAACGTAGATCCGTAGAATTAATACCACTTCTTATGCTAGCACTAAGAAGTTTCACAATTTTCCTGCACTCCTCCAGTTTATTTTGCATTTCCTTGAAACAATCATGTACAGCCAATTGAATTGTGTGCGCGGCACATCTTACTACTGCCAGTACCGAGTTCAAGCGGCTATGCACTAATTCGTAGTCATTATTCTCATTTTCTGAGGTCGTTTCACATTCATCATTTTGCAAATCTAGCATGTCTTGTTGAAGCAGTTTTGCAGCTTTTAACATGTTTGCCCCGTTGTCCGAAGTTGTTGAATATATTTGCGTAACGTCAATATCAAATTCATCCAAGCATTTTAATAATTCTTCTTTTAAAAACTGTGCTGTACGCCTCTTTTTCAATTGGATCATGCCAATTGTGTTTATCATAATTTTAAAATCTTTAATATATTGGATATTTATTCCCAATATACTCTTCCCCATTTTGGTAGCTACATCGATTTTTAAGCTCAACATTTTTTTTTATATACTTTGTTTCAAAATATTTTTTATGTTGTTTGCAAACAGATGTATATGCTCAACAATATGTTTTGAATTCAATTGTAAATTGAATTGATTTTCATAGGGCCCAATTAATTTCTTGAAATAAAGTTCGTCATCAAAAAGTCGAAACGGAATGTTTCTCACAGTTACCATTCCAACACAACACTTTAAAAAATCGTTTTTATTTAATTTAAGACCAAATTGGTTAGAGCCTCGGCGTTTGGAAACGTTATTGTCGCTTGTAGATGGAACGCTTTCATCAAAGTTGTGTTTGTGTATGGTCTCGTAATGTCTTTTAATGTTTCCTAATATGTACCCTTTAAGTTGTTTTTCGCACAAAAGGCACTTCGAAAAATGTGTGTCTTTATTATATGTAACAAGTTTTGTCTTGTCAATATTCGACACTTTGCCCATTTTTATTTTAAAAAAAAGGGAGAAACCTGCCTTCCCTCGTATCACAATTGTATTAATAAACTAAATGCAAATATTTTTTTACCCACGCTCTACTAACGAACGATCGCGAACGATTAAAAATACGATCTTCTCATCTTGCGAGTGTATTTTACCGCGATAAATACTTGACCAAACGATCGTTTGTCTACGTTTTGGTTTGTCGAGCGATTGCGCGCAATGATTTTCTGCACCAGCGCTCTTGTCACGATCGATCGCTGTCGTACGCTCGTTCGGTTGCAATGTGTATACATAAAATCTTTACATACGATCTCTAACGAACGACAACGTTGGCAATGTTTTGCGCGAACGATCGTTTGGCCAAGTATTTATCGCGGTAAAATACAATCGCAAGTTGAGCTAATATGAGAAGATCGTATTTTTGAGCCTTTGTGATCGAATTTTTCCGCACCCTGGTAAGCACACAGACAAAGCATAAACAAATACCATTACGTTGGTCTTTTATCTATTGTAAATATTTGTAAACATAGTTGTATACACACACACATACATATGTAATTAGCGTCGTAGCATAAATTTACGATTTTGTATGTAAGGGAGGAGTTTACGAAAATAGGATCAGGTTTGAAAAATAATCTCACTAACCGATATCTCTTGTTAATTTAATTCCACTACTTCCCTCCACCAGTGGCAAGGGGTAGATAATTAAATCAACAATTTTTCGGGGTTTTCAGCAGTTTTGAATCCTTATTACCCTCACCCGAGGTATGGAATAAAGTGTGAGCACTGCATCAAATCCACATTTTTGGACCATACGAGCTTTGAAGCTCAAGCAAACTTTGATAATTATTTGGATATATAGGATACGTAAGCCGTAAAAGCACGAGACTATACACAATATCCAGTCATTGCGATTCAAAAGTATATTCAGCGGTTATGAATCGAGGCATACCTAGGTCAACCCGGCAACTAAACTAATTACCTCCAACGGTTCTCTTGAAGAATAAAAAGCAATTGCATATTAAAAAGTAGTAAATATGGGAATTGAAAACCAGCTTGATATTGCGGAGAGAGTCCTGCAAATATGAAGCTCGAGACAGTGAATAACTCAGATCAGACAAAATATTTATAAAAGTAGTTTAGTGGTATAGAAAATGCGCACAACAGTGACCTTTCAAAGGAAAAGCTCAAATTACATATATTAGCACACCATAAGTCAGACCATGGAAGTACAAAAATAATCCGATGAACAAGGTGTCCTAAATCAGCACTTCTAAAAGTTAAAGCCAGTAGCGGATAAAGAACAAAGAGGGCTAACCATACGTCTTTCAATTCAAAACAGTTAGGTAGACGTGAACCTATTGCAAGGTTTTAGGTCACACAACCGCAAGGTATAAATAGCTCGAATCATTGTACGAAGGCCAGGAAAGGAAGGGCTCAAATTATATTAGAAAACCATAAGTCAGACCAGGAAAGTACAAAAAAAAAATCCGATGTACAAGGATTCCTGGATCAGCACATCCAAAAGTTAAAGCCAGTAGCGGATAAAGGACAAATCAAGCTACCGGCATAGAAGGCTAACCATACGTCTTTCAATGCAAAACAATTAAGTAGACAATGAACCTATTGCAAAGTTTTAGGTCACACAACCACAAAGAACAGTATATTTAATAGTATGTCTGTAGATTATAGACGTAAATATGTCAAATAAATAAGAATTTGTTACAGATGATTTAGCCACAATTGGAGTACAAATTGCAGTAGAGGAGAACCAGAAAATATCAATGGATGGCGGCGAAGGCGAAACATTTTTGAAGCAGTTATAATGAACAGTTTAACAACAAATTGGCGCATTGTATTTGATACATCTGTAAAATCTTCGGAGTTGGCCACAGGAACGAATGGTACTGCGTCAGCTCAAAATTGAAATTGCAAGTAAATGTCTAAATGAACATCTCCACCCAGTAATTAGAAAATACTTCTACATGGATGAGCTTATGACGGGCGCAGTTTCTTTTCAACAATGTCGAAATATTCGAAAAACATTGCCCAAATTGGAACTTTGCGCTACTCACTTGCTGCTGAAATTGGTGAATAAAATTGATAGTATCATCAAAAGGAATCAACAAATTTAGGCATGGAGTGATTCTACAATAACCTTGGGTTGGATTAAAACAAGCAAAAACAATGATAAGTTTATCAGAACGGAGCAGAATAAATTACAAAACTAGTACCACAAGCATCCTGGAGGCACGTAAGTACAAAGGATAATCCAACAGATATGGCGTCGAGAAGTATATCATCTCCCTAATTACTAAACATGAGCATTGCTCATGTGGTGGTGGTGTTGAAAACCAACGGCCAGCAGCTGAAGAGATCATCACAGCAGTGCTAACATCATCAGATGCTCAAAGTGATTTCCTTGATAAAACAATTTTTAAAGATGAAGTAAAAAAATTATTTAATGGAAACCAGCACAACAATGCAAGCAAAATTATCAATCTCAATCCATTTTGGGATAAAAATGGTGTAGAAGCACAGGAGCCCTCAGCGGGTTAAATCATCGCAGTAGCAGCGCAAGTTGAGTCGCTGCCCACATTGCACTTAGTAATAGGTAGTAGCGGTCTATATTATTTTGCATGGCACCGCTAATCGGGAGCATATGTAAAAGTGCGTGCATAAAAAATGGATTTTCGGCACAACAAGCATCACACCATCACTCATTATTGATGCAGCCCAAATTACACACGTTTGTATGCCTACATACATATGTGCATAGGTACATAATAGAATGACACAAGGCTGCAGTTAAATCACGCCACCCAACTCCCGCTATTCATCGTCAGCGTCACTAGTAAAATAATTGCCCATACAGTCCACAGCACTCATTCGCTTTTCGTTGCTCAACCACGCATCACCAATTACTTCTTCGATTCTTCGCTATTAGACACACATATTTTAACTTAACAAATAACCTAATGTATTAATCATAAATAAATATATATACATAAGTACATAGTACTTTCGGTTCGTTTAATTTCGAGGAAAAGGGCTAAGGAAAAAGCTCCTGCCTCCATCATTATGGTCCTTCGAGCCGGATATCGCCCGGCTCATAAAATTTCGCAAATTTTCGTTATCGTGATTAATTCCATAATTTTCTCGTTCGTAATTGGCCATTAGTATGTATAATATCGAGCAAGAAGATACAGGGGTGCAAACTCCTCTGTACCGCGAATCGCGTGAAGTCCGTGTAAAAAAGAGTCAGCTATTATCTCTAGTTAATCGCTTGAAAGCTCTTAAGATTACGTCGGTTCAATTTAACGCGTTATCAGCACCGCACATAGATGCTAAACTAGTGCTAATCGAGCGCTGCTACAATTCGTTCGAGGAGCTACAGACGCAGCTGGAGATTTTGGACGAAACCCAGCTGGATGAAGACCATCGCCTGGCCGTGGACGAAAGCTATTGCAGGGTCAAGGCTTTGTACAGTGAAAGGCTATCATTTCCGATATGCAGCTGAGCAGCAGTTGTCGTTCGTCGCCACCAATCAACCAAAATGCAATTTATGCGAAAACGTTTGCACTCATAAGGCCTTTAACTGTTCGGTGTTCATGAAGCTGACACCAGTCCAACGGTATGATATAGTAAAGAAGAAGAATCTCTACTTAAACTGTCTGGGCCGACATCACTCATCGAACGACTGTCCGTCCACGCGTAGATGTCAAGTGTGTCGGGTCAGTCACCACACTCTCTTGCACCGTTCGCAACCGACCACAACCATTCAACAATCATCGTCTTCGCCAGGGACACCACCCACCTCTATAAAATCAACTTCGACACCAAGAGTGATTCAGGTTTGTAACAACGGTCAAGAAGTCCTAGTAGCTTCAGCCATAATTCAGCTTCGCAATCAATCGGGCGCCACAATTTTTGCTCGTGCACTGCTTGATTCGGCATCGCATTTGCATTTCGTAACTGAACGCTTGGCCCAGATACTTTGTGTCACAATTTCACCACTAATATCTTCGGCGTCATAGGTCGCTTCATACACAACGTCAGTAGGCACCGACTGCATACTGGCCGTCACAAATATCACATGATTCAACAGTTCCGGAGGCTTGGTCACTCTCGTTGGAACTTGATCATATTTTGGAAAGGTTTTGGTTCATCGAACATAATCCACATCAAACACCATCAAATCTTACTGTTGATGAAATCGAGTGCGAACAATTTTTTGCAGAGACAACAAAGAGATGTCCCGACACCAATAAGTTCATCGTTCGTTTGCCGTTTAAGGAATCACCACATAGGTTGGGCAGCTCTTATGATATAGCACTAAAACAATTAGTGTCCATCGAATCCAAACTTCGTCGCAACAAATGTCTCGAGCGAGAATATTATTCCTTCATAAAATAATTCTCCACTCTTCATCACATGACTCGCTTAACTCATCCTGGTAGCTTTGCAAATTACATACCACCCCATGCAGTAGTGAAGTTAGATAGCATCACCACCAAATCTCGCGTCGTGTTCGATGCATCGTGCCGCACATCCAACGGCAAGGCACTCAACGGCATTCTTCGAATTGGATTTACCATACAACATGATCTATTTTCGATTCTCATCAGATTCGGAATGCATACATTCGTGCTAATGGCTGACGTTACAAAGATGTACCGCCAAATCATCATAGTTTTTTTATTTCACTACACACCATCACCACCATCATCGAAAGTGAGTAAGAGAACCATTCTCTCTCACATCGCTAGATTCTTCGACCCACTGGGATTACTCAACTCACTCATTTTCACGTGCAAGGTTTTGTTGCAGCAACTATGGAAGCTTCGTCTAAATTGGGATGAAAGTGTTCCTCCTTGCGTGCACACGCAATGGGAGTCATTCTGCGCAAAACTGTCACTTATCAAAAATCTTCGACTAACGCTTGAAGCTAACAATTAGCCATCACCACCGCCATCACCATCGTTCATCGACATCGAAATCTCAGCACAATGTCGGCAAAACATCACCTTCATAACAAAGCCGATATCAGATATCACCGGCGAGCACATGCATTTTTATCGACATCACCCTCTTGCTGGTTGCGAAACCTTGCTAAGCATTCTTCGAGAAAAATCTTCAATCAAATACTGAGAAGTATCACTTCCCAGGGGGTTGGATGTTGAAGCACAGGAGCCCTCAACGGGTTAAATCATCGCAGGAGCAGCGCAAGTTGAGTCGCTGCCCACATTGCACTTAGTAATAGGTAGTAGCGTTCTATATTATTTTGCATGGCACCGCTAATCGGGAGCATATGTAAAAGTGCGTACATAAAAATTGATTTTCGGCACAACAAATATCACACTACCACTCATTATTGATGCAGCCCAAATTACACACGTTTGTATACCTACATACATATGTGCATAGGTACATAATGGAATGACACAAGGCTGCAGTTAAATCACGCAACCCAACTCCCGCCATTCATCGTCAGCGTCACTAGTATATTAATTGCCCATACAGTCCACAGCATTCATTCGCTTTTCGTTGCTCAACCACGCATCACCAATTACTTCTTCGCTTCTTCGATTCTTCGCTATTAGACATACATATTTTAACTTAACAAATAACCTAATGTATTAATCATAAATAAATATTTTCGGTTCGTTTAATTTCCAGGAAACGGGCTAAGGAAAAAGCTCCTAGTTCCATCAAATGGAGTTATGAATTAGAGGCAGGCTGACAAACGCGGAGTTACCTTATGGTTCAAAGCACCCAATAGTTCTACATTAATCATCTCTAACTGCACTTATAATTTGAGATGCACGCGATGTGTTCTTGATTGTCTTTCAAACAAAGCTGTTCATCTTAAGACAATCACTGAGTTATCATCAGACGCTTTTTTGGCAGCATTAAGAAAAATGTTTGCCAGAAAAGGAAGATATCTTTGTATCTATTCGAATAATGGAACTAATTTTATGTGAGCAAATAAGTGGCTTGATAAAGAATTTTAAGCAACTATAAAGCAAAATTCAGGGGTAGCGCCAATTTTGGCCAACGAGCAAATAACTTGAAATTTTTTTTCCGGTAGGCCCACATTTTGTAGGAACGTAGGAAGCATGTTTTAAAGGAGTGAAATACCACTTAAAAATTGTAATCCGAGTCGTGAACTTTTGAAGAGAAGCAGAACACAAAAATTAATGTAATTACTTCTACTTAAGATTTGGTAAACCACGGAAGGATCCATCCACCCTTTATAACTCACACGTAACAATGTAAAAACAGATGCTTATCAAACAAAAATTACCTGCAATGGGTCAAACTCCTGGGCAGCACCGCGACAGTCAATTAAGTAATGTTTACAACCTTACACAAGCAAAAGGTCTTATCATTGATTACAATCTAGTAACCAAAGTAGAGGTACCATTGATGCACAGTGGATCATCGGAAGTTTTTAGATTGATAGCCATTCCATATAAACATGAAGAAAGAATCGTAGATACCAAATTAAGGAGTGAATTTTGAGTTGATAACTTTGGACTTAATTCTTACTTTCTCATTTCCCAAGCGCAGCTGAACAGGTGTACAAGAAGCTTGAACCAACACCTCGTATGTAAAGGAAAAACACCCTCGCAACCTGCATTGGATCAAACTTGCTAGCTTTCAGCACTACTCAAAACCAGCTCTTTTAACTGCCAGTATGAATATACAAAGAAGACATCTTTTTGGATGTAGCTTGTTCAGGACAACAATATTTTTCAATATTTAAAAAGTCTACATTGCATGTGGACTGTTTAGGTAATCAAATGGAAATCAAGGCAATTCCACCCCAGGGTGTTCTTTCCATTGAAGCCATTTGCACGGCCAGTTTTGAAGGCGTTATATTGTCAGGTCTTCAGATTTTCAAGACGCAGAATACAATCAGTTTAACCCAAGATCAAATCCTAACAGTCAAACGGAACCTTACTTCAGATTTCGAGAAAATAAAGGAGCAGTGGAATAAACTAAGTATTAACGGTTTTAATTTAAGTGATTTAAATCTAAGACATCATAGCGGGCATATAGCTTTTATATTAATTTATGGAACAATTGTATTTGTATTAATATTTTATATTCGCCGCAAGAGGGGATCAAATAAAAAAATTATGATCAATCTTTCTGATCAAACAAAGACATAAACTTATTAAAACGTAATAATATGTAGTTCATTTTGTAAAATAAGGCAATAGATACAAAAATGCAATTATAATCACAATTTGACTCTTGGCAGAATGTTCAAATATCTTTGAACATAATTTTGTGACTTGATCATCCCTTGTACACTTGAACATACATATGTATCAGATTTCCAGATTAGAATATATGAATACTCACGCAGCATGCAACATTTATGTTGTGTTTGCCACGGCTATCCAGTTTCCCCTGAAATTCCCATCCAATCTTGTTTTTTCCTCCAAATAATTTCGATTTGTCATTCATAAAAAATACCAAAAAAAGTTAAATAGTGTTGAGTTTGGATTTGCAAGTTAACAAATGCAAAACTGTAAGTGAATTGTATATTAAAATTAAAGAAAGATCGTTAAGTCAATAACAAAAATACAGTTCAGACCGGCGGCGACTTTTGAAAATATCAAAATATACATAAGTAGGGATACCGGGCCACCTCAGGGACTCAGCTGGCGTTACCGTCTGATTTCGCCTTTTTCTATTTCAGACCACTGAGCTGGCCTCGTCGGGCATTTGGTTGTACCCCCAAGATGAACTACAAAAATAAAAACAAACAAAATTTAATGTCCTCACTTTGGTGTGTGTGAAAAGTATAGAAGGGTCTAAATTTAAATACCCGATGCAGACTTTTATTTCAAAGTTAATCTTATATATAAAAATGAATGTGAGTTCTTTATAAATGTCCCAATTACTTAACCGATCTTTATGAAATCTTTACAGTAGGTGCATGGGTTTGAGGGCCGAACGTAAGGTATATATAACATTGGAAAAGTGGGCGGAGAATTTGAGTTCGTTTTATATTCGCAACTATTCGGTGCAGATGAATGATAATTGAGTATATATACATATATAGGGTCTGGCAATAGGGATGAACAAAAGTAGACCGATAGAGACAGCAAACGACTCCATATTTTTCCCCGCTCTTTTAACATTTCTCTTCAGTATGGTTTGCCATTTCATCATGGAAAGATATACGATCCAACAACGAGTCGAAAATATTAAAATTAACTACCGAAATTCGGAGTCAATGGCCTCAACTTTAAGAGCGCTACGTCCAATTTATGGTCGTCGTCATTTCTGGCTGAATGGCTTCGCCAATAAGCAAAATATGCGTTATTGGGCAGGCAGCAATCCACACGTACTCCATGAGTCAACATCGCATCCCGAAAAAATTACGGTTTGATGCGGTTTATGGGCCGGCGGCGTCATTGGGCCGTACTTCTTTCGTGATGATCAAGACCGGCACGTTACTGTGAATGGGAATCGCTACCGCTCAATGATAACCGAATATTTTTGGCCCGAATTGGATGATATGGACTTGGACAATATGTGGTTCCAACAGGACGGCCCCACAAGCCACACAGCGAATGTCGTTCTCGTTTTTCTCCGTCCCAATTCAAGGCCAAAATCTCTTAAGAGGTTATAGCGCGAATCGAATAAGTATTCAAGGTAATTCAGAATCGGTTCTGGAAAAAAAAATATGCATTATTGGACAGGCAGCAATCCACACGGCGCCACAAGCCACACAGCGAATTCCACAATCGATTTATTAAAAGAAAACCAAGTTTGGTGAACGTGTTATCTCCCAAATGGCGCACGGACAGTTGTACAGCAAGCCAGACACCTCACACCAACATGGCGCGACAAGTGTCTGTGAAAGCACGATTGTGCTACTGTATTCAACTTCGTAGGCAAGCAAAGCAGAATTTTGCGATCAGTTGACGCTAGAATTTCAAGCAAGCAACACCATTCCCGTTTTACGCTTTAAAAACAGAACGCGCTAAAAATGTTCCAACAAATTTGGGAAATATGTTATTTTTTTATTGAGAACAATGAAAAGCATGCAGAATGCTTAATTTGTTATAAAAAAATAAAGCGTTGTAGCAAACATGATCTAAAAAGACATTATGAACGTTGTCACAAAAATCTTGTAAATATCGAGGGAGACGCCCGAAAAAGTCTTCTTGATAATTACAAAAGAAAATTTTATTTACAATTAAATTCTTAGCCTACGGCAAACAAAAAAGTATGCCCACGTGAAAAGGCATCTTTTGTAGTTGCACTTGCATTAGCAAAGCAAGGCAGACCTTTCACCGATGGCGAGTTTTTCAGAAACTTATGCGACAATGTTTTGCAATGCTTTGATGAAGGTAAAGAAATGCAGGAAATTTTGAAAACCATTCCATTATCCCACCAAACTATAGCACGTATAACTGAGGTTATCAGTGCATATATACAGTCCTGTACCAAACAAAGATTGTTAAACTGTAGATATTATTCAATATGCTTAGATGAAAGCACAGATAGTAACAACATATGCCAATTAGTTATTTGTGCAAAAACTGTCAATGATAGATTTGAGACTTTTGAAGAAATTGTTACTACTATTGCTTTCTTTGGTAACGTCACTGGGAAAACTCTATTTGATACTTTACAAGAGCATGTTTTCTCTATAGCGAACACCAATAAATTGAGCGCAATATGTACAGATGGTGCGAAGGTCATGGTGGGCAAAGAAATTGGTTTGGTTGGGCAGTTATCTATGAATAACATTAAGGTTCCCGCATTTCATTGTTGCATTCACCAACAAGTGCTTTTTTCAAAAGAACTGGGTTGTGTACAAGCAATGGAAACAGCAATTAAAATCATAAATAAAATCAAGGGGGGTCATAATGCGCTTAGCCATCGAAAATTTAAAACTTTCTTAGAAGAAATCGACGCTGAACATAAGGATTTACTTTTACACACCGAAGTTCGTTGGCTAAGTAGAGGCAAATGTATCCAAAGGCTTTTCGAACTAAGAACAGAGGTCAAAATATTTCTAGAAGATGATAATTCAGAGTTAGGAAAATCGTTGGTTTCATCATTGAATAATGAAGAATTTATAACGGATCTAGGTTTTCTGTGCGACATCACAAAAATACTTAATCAATTAAATCTGACATTGCAGGGCAACAGTAAACTAATTTTCAATTTACATAAAACAATAACAACATTTCAAGAAATATTAAAGAATTTAACCCATCAAATCAACAATAACAATTTAATAAGTATGCCAAACCTATCATCACTTGCAGAGGAATTTTCAATCACAAATAAATTAGAATACTATAGCCAAATTATATCCCGCATTTTAGAAAATTACAACAAAAGATATAAAGATCTAGCTCAAATATAACCAATTATAAACCTATATGATAATCCATTGACGTGTGATGTTGCTACCTTTGATCCGTTACTTCAAAAAGAAATCAGAGAAATGCGATCAGATTTTTCGTTACTTATTGACTCCGGTATTGATTTTTGGAAAATGATTGATGAAAAAAAGTATCCACTAGCGAAAGATGAAATTTTAAAAATATTTTCAATGTTCGGATCAACATATAGTTGCGAAGTGGCATTTTCCACTTTAAAGCATATTCAAAGCAAATATAGAAATCTACTATCAAACAATCACATTGCTGATCTCATTAGAATTAAGCAATATAATAAAGAAATAAATATAGATAATTTAGTTGACCGTAATTTTTAAAAAGTACGTTTACTTATTTGTACGCACTGTTCCGTATTCGTGTTGTCTGCTTGTAGCTTTCCGAATGTACGCTAATAACCAACACAAGCATAACGTGCACACAGTCACGTTGGACAACACTGGTCTATGCCAACAAGCCAGCGACGATTGATGGACTTCGCACGAATATCGAACGTGAAATTGCAGCAATAAAAAATCCAAATTCCTTGTAACTCCACAACTATTTTATGCAGATGTACAATATTTGGTATATAGATCCTATATATGAGGAGATATGTATATATTTTGTTGGCGAAAAAGGCGGACTCATGCCCCATTTAAGGCGAAACTACTATTCACAATATCTTTCCAGCTATTTCACGAATATATTTTATATTCGATATATACATATTTCTTTAAGAATAAGGTAAAAAGTACATTTTAAGCACAAAAGCGATGTTCTATATCTAAAAAAAATATGTCTTTATTGGCGCATCAAAACAAGCCGTGTTTGCTAGTATAAAAAAATTTTGAGATCTTAAACGACGTTTATTGATTTACATCAAAAAGAGAAATTAGTATGAATTTAATAATTTCTGTCCCCAATTAAAATACTAAATTTGAAAGAATTCCGTTCACTTTGGAATGCATGCAGATAAATTTAAACACACACATCTATAAGAGTGCCTGTGTGCACTTCAAAGTAGAGCTAAGAAAAGAAATATCTAAATAAAGTAAAGTTAGTTGTTATAACGAGCTAAGCTAAGAAGCACGGCCTTTTTTCATTTCAACTCCGCGAACGGTGGGAAGGCTCCAAAGAAGAGTTTGGACTCCTTCCAGGTGCGCGTAACCACCACCACTAAAACTGGCGAAGAGGATTATAAAACCACCAAAACTGGCGACGAGGATTATAAAACCAGTCCACCCTAAAATTAAAATATAATCGAACAATATTTTAACCAACTATACGGAAAAATCGTTTTAAAACTTCGGAGTCGCATGAGATTTAACTATTTGATAAATATTCTTAACATTTTAACTTTTATAGAAAATACAAGTATATCGATTGTGTTTGCGCAAGGCGTAACGAATGTGTGAAAAAAAGAAACAAAGAAATTGGCAAGAACCTGAAAAAACAAAAAATATTTATAACGCGACCATAATTTGAATTTTAACTAAACAACACCAAAGTAAAATTTATAGAAAATAAAAAATAAAAAAAATTGGGGAAAAAACTTACATAAGTGAAAAACGCAGTAGCAGCAACAGCAACGACAACAGCGGCGATAGCAGCAAAACCAACAGCAATAGAAGCGGCAATAGCAGCAGTAGCGGGAATAACAGTAAGGTAGAGTTAGTATATTATAAAAACAAAAAACAAACACGAACAAATATGTAAAATAAATGTAAAAATCCTTCCTTTTCCTTTTCAAACAATATACGGAAACAATGTGAGAAAACTATCGAAAATAGTGTATAATAAAAATTCGTTGCATACACACGGGTGTTGCAAAATTGAGAATAAAGAATAATAACTTTAAAATTACTAAGGTGTCTTCACTAAAACAGTGACTCCAAACTGTAACGATAAAATTGTTAATGTGTCCTGACTAAAGTAGTGCTTTCAAAACTGTTAGATAGGTGTCTTTACTACAACAGTGGGCAGCACCCTCGAACTGTACACGATCAATTAAAATACCCAGTAGGAAATTTATACTGAATAAATACGAATATTTTTTGTTTTTAATCTCAATTGATACAAAATTCTCTCAAAATGGAGGCAGCTACCATATCACATTTTCAACTCATTTTGAACTGCATTAATGAAATTGCAGAATTCGACGGACGAGATCCGAACCAATTAACAGACTTTATTAGGCAAATTGAAGACATATTACCCTCAATAACAACCTTTGATGCAAATAATCAAATAATTTTATTTAATTATCTGAAAGGAAAATGCGTAGGAAAAACAAGGGAAATAATTCACAGATACGGACAAGTTAGTGATTGGGAAACATTGAAACCAATACTTTTGAGTGATTGCGGAGAAAAGAGAAGTTCAGGGTAACTTAGGGATGAGTTGAAGACTTAAGTTAATAGGATAGCGCTACAAACGTTTAAAGAACACCTTCCCGAGCCTACAAAAACAATGATCATGGCCAGAAACCCTGATACTTTAGATAAAGCATATAAAATCATTTTAGAAGCTAGACATCAATCCTTCACAGCACTCGGGCAACAAAGGAAAGATCCTAACCCAAATAGCTATCGTAGGACTAATTTTAGCGACAACGCTAACAATAGAACATCTTCCAGACCCAATCAGAATATGATTAATATTCCCAGTTATAACAGGAGTTATAATAGATATAACAATAACATGCCACACAACATATATAATGGTGGCTATGTCCCGAAAAACGAAAATAACAACAATAACAATTATATGCCACAAAACAGGTTTAACGGTGGCTATTTCCCAAGGAATGCGGGTAATAACTATAACAGCAATGGCAACGGATCCGGCCAAACTAGAATGTCAAATCAGATAACCAACACAAATTATAATCAACCCGGAAATTTTAACCCACAGAGAAATTTTAATCAACAAGAAAATGGGAATCAAATGCGAAACTATAATCAATCAGGAAATTATAATCGGTCTGCAATATCTAATCGCAATAGACCAGAACCTATGGATGTCAGCAATGCAAACGCAAATTTTCAGCAGGGCCCACAAAGTAGTTACCCTATATAACAATAGATACACACATAAGAAAGTTATATTTCATCATTGACACTGGAGCAGAGATCAGTCTGATCAATGAAAATGTCTGTAACCCGAAATGGAAGAGGGAAGTAAATGTGTAAGTCACAATGGAAAGAGAAACGCAAGTTAAGAAACTTTGCAGATTCCCAATATTTAAGGAATTCAATGAAAAAGATTTAATGTGCAAATTTCCCGAACGTAATTTCAACAAAAACTTTGACGGACTAAGCGGTAACAATATCCTAACGAAAATAAATGCGATAATAGATTATCCAAACAGAATATTAAAAACCAATAATGCAATAATATATAGCAAAATAAGCTATAAAGGCAATGAAGTGGAAATCTTCAACAACGATATAAAAATAAATGTGTCACAGAATTCGTTGACACCAATCATATTAACGGCATAGACAAAAACAAATTCATAAATATACTAAAAAGACACAAAAGCGTCTTTATAACGAAGACGACAATTTAACATTTACTAGTTCAACGAAACATAGAATAATGACAAAGAGTGATATTCCGGTTTACCCTAAAATTTACCGATACCCAGAAATCCACAAACCGGGAATAAAAAAACAAATAGACCAAATGTTATCCCAAGGCATAATTAGAGCATCCTCTAGTCCTTACAATAGCCCGATTTGGCTGGTACAAAAGAAGCTGGGCGCAACCAACGAACAAAAATGGCGTTTTGTAAAAGAAGGAAGTAGAACAGCGTAACTACGGAAGACAGATTTCCAATTCCAAATATAGACGATATATTTGACAAATTGGGAAGATGCCAATATTTTTCAACGCTTGATTTGGCCAAAGGTTTCCATCAAATTGAAATGGATGAACGCGACATACACAAAACAGAGTTCTGCACCGCAAACGGACATTATGAATTTTTAGGAATGCCCTTTGGATTACGAAATGCACCGGCAACGTTCCAAAGGCTAATTAACGAAATACTAAAAGATTATATCGGAAAGATTTGCATTGTGTACATGGACGATATCCTAGTATTTTCTACAAGCGTAGAAGAACACCTAGAATCGTTGAACAAAATTTTAATCAGATTAAAAGAGAAAAATTTAAAAATACAAATAAATAAATGCAATTTTCTAAGGCAAGGGACAAAATTCTCAGGCCATATAATTACAAAAGAAGGTATTAAACCAAACCCGCAAAAAGTGGAAGCAATAGAAAAGATTCTACTTCCGAAAAGTGAAAAAGAGATAAAAGCATTTTTAGGAATTACAGGATATTATAGAAGGTTTATCAAAGACTACTCGAAAGTTGCGTATCACATCATCAAACACTTGAAGAAAGACATGAAAATAAATCAAAATGATAAGGATTATATTAAGGCATTCAACAAATTAAAAGAGCTAATAAAAACAGATCCAATTTTAATTCACCCAGATTTAGGCGCAGCATTACTGCAAAGCGATAAAGCTATAATTATGCAAGTAGATCACTAAACGGTCATGAAAAGAATTATAGTACAATAGAAAAGGAGTTACTTGCAATAGTTTGGGCATCGAAATATTTCAGGCCATACTTATTCGGACGACATTTCACTATCAAAACGGATCATAGACCATTAGGCTAAACAACTTAAAAGAACCAAATGCTAAGCTCCAAAGATGGAAAATAAAGCTCAATGAGTTCGACTTCGATATTAACTACATAAAAGGAAAGGAAAATGTAATCGCGGACGGTCTAAGCAGACTAAGTTATGAAGATGATAATGCGATGGAACTAAATTTAAATGAAATATTCGATGATGATGACATAGATACGGTTCACAGCGCAGAAACTGATAGTACATACTTTATAAAAATAATGGAAAACGCAATCAATATATATAAAAATCAACTTATAATTCAAAGAGCGCGAAGACAATCAATAACAAAGAAAATAATATATCAAAAGAAAATAAGAAGCATAATAAATGTAACACTCGAAAGCGACATTTTAAAAATAATGCAAGAGAATCTACCGGAAAAAGGACTAATTGTAATTTACTGCCCAGATGACAAATTATTTCTACAAGTTCAGGAGTTATATATAAAATTTTCCGCAAATAATGCAAACCTAAAAATAATGAAATCAAACATAATTTTGAAGGACATAACAGACAAAGGAGAACTTTTAGCATTGATAGAAGAGAAACACTTGGAAAATAATCACAGGGGAATAAATGAAATGATTAGAAGAAGTAAAGAAAACACACTACTACCCCAAATTACAAAAAAGAAATACAGAAGTACATCAACAACTGTGAAATATGCAGTTTGACAGAAACCCTATCAAACATAGTTTAAATATTACGGAAACTCCCAAAAAACATAACAAAATGATTCATTTTGATATTTGGTACCCACAAAGAGGCGTAATGTACCTCACAAGCATCGATAAATTAACAAAATATGCAACAGCTAAATCGTTGAAAGACAGAACTTGGATATCAATCATAAATGCCATAAAAGAAAGAATTCAATATTTAGGCAAACCGGAAACTTTAATAACCGACAATGAATTAGATATAGTATCAATAAAACAATTCTTGAAGGATAATAAAATAAACCTACACCTAACGACCACTTATAATAAAACAGGAAACACAGATGTGGAAATACTACACTCTACATTAAATGAACACTTAAGACTTTTTAACGCTGATGTAAATAACGACAATTTGAAAGAAAAAGTATTTAAAGCAATAACCGCTTACAATAATACTGTACATTCTACGACAAAGAAGAAACCAATCGATTTCATAAATAACGTACTTTCTGAACAAGAAATAACCAAATTAGCGGAGAGCCTACAAAAGCAAAAAGAAGATGTAGAAAATAATATCAATATAAAAGAAAATAGAGTAAACGTATATGATTTTCAGAATAAATATGTATATAAAGAATCATAGAGTTGGTAAAACACAACCAAGATACAGGAGAGTAGATAACTTTGAAGAAGAGGGAAATCATTTAACATCTAAAGATTCAAATTTTAAAAAAGCATACAAGACTCAAGTCAAACGAAAATTTAAATTTCAGGATTAAAATGGCAAAAATTACGATAATTCTAATGGCAATAGCGGCAATCAACGCACTCCTACAAATAAATAAACTGGATAACGAAGCAGGATGCGCCAAAATAAGGATCAGAGAGGTAGAGATAGTTAACCAGTCGGCAACGGTAATACACATAATACACCCTAAAGAATTCCGACAAATTATAAACAAAATAGAACATAACTTAGAAATTAATTTTAAACAGTATAACAGAAATGACAGGGAAATGCTATACGAGGAAATAAAATCTATTAAAGCAAAAATAAACACACTAATGCCAATAGAAAGTAATAGAAAACGTAGAGGATTAATAAATATTGTAGGGACTACACAAAAATGGCTATTTGGAACAATGGATAATGAAGATAGGGAAAACATATTACAACATCTAGAAGTAATAGAGAAAAATAATCACAATATAATAGCAGCAATAAATCAGCAAATATATGTATATAAATGACAACTTCAACAAATCTATTAATACCTACACTAAAAAGAACCATAGAAAACGATAGGATAGAAATACTGAAACCCTTTGAGAAAATAAACGTATCAAATGAAAAAAAATTATAAAACACATGTTGTATTCCGATCAAAAGCTTAAACTTAAATACTTAGAAAGTAAAATTGAACAAATTCAAGACAACATAGCTTCAGCAAGACATAACATACTACACCCTAGTATACTATCAACAGAAGAAATTGAAAGATTCAACATTGATATCTACAAATTAAAACACGTAGAGACCGGACTCCTTTCATATAAAGACGACTCACTACTACTAGCCATAAAAATACCAATAACACATATTAAGGCAGATCTAACACTTATAACACCATTACCGAACAGGGACCATTTTCAAATTACAGAAAAACAAATATATGTAATTACAATAGGAAATAAAATATATAAATATTCAGAAGGAAAACATTTTAAAAATCTAAAGGAAATCAATATTTGTACTTCCAACCAATGTAAATTCGAATATAATAACGAAACAATAGTTGAAGATATTGAAGACGATACAATCTTAATAAAAAACGCATACAAAATAAAAATTAAACAAAATTGTGACAACAGAGAAATACATTAATAAACTTTTATAATTGTAAAATTGAGATAAGGAAGAGATCATTTCAAAACACAAAAGTCATTGTAGAAGAAAAATACAGTTACCCTGAAAAAGAAGCAGAGGCATTGTATGTTAAAAAGGAAATAAACTTATCAAAAATAATAATAAACCAAGAAAAGAATATACAAAAACTTGAGGAATTAAAAATACACAAGAACTTCAACTATGGTATAAGCACACTAATAATAATATCAATAATAGTAGGAATAGTATATATAATATATAAAAAAAATAATAAAAATAATAAAAATACTAATGTAAACATAGAATTATCAATACAACAGGCCTCGGATGATGCAAACTCATAAAAATCAAAACCAATTGGCCCATTGTTAAGTCCAAAGCAGGCAGAAACAATAATGTAAAAGAAAAACTAGAAACAAGATGTATGTAATGTTGTCAGCAAAAAAAAATAAAAATAAAATTATATATAATCATAAATAGAAAAAATAAGCAAATTTGCATTGTAGCACACCAAAGTGACGGAAAAAAAATGAATTCACAAATTTCGAAAAAAATAAATTATCCAACGGGGACCGTTGAATTTAGGGGTGGAGGAGTCACATATTGACATACATCAAATAATAAATAAACAATATTCACTTCAAGAAAGACTTCAAACACGAGCTCTTTCTTGAAGTTGGCGCGACTTGGTTACTCAAGGAAGGCGAAAGCTGCACTTGGGCTTTTATTTTCGCTACAACTGCTACAATACAAAGCTCGGTACTTCGCATTTATTCCATGTTTAACTCGTTGTAAAAATCACTCAAAACTCACAAAAATCAACTTTTTAAGAGCCATTCGTGACGTCAATCCTTCAAAAAAGGCAAGTACGAAGTAACGGAAGTGATTTTATCGCCACCTTCCTTTCTCTGCATCGTGCTCACAAACCACATAACACGCTGAGTACAATACTTACGAAAACAAAAGACGAAATTGGAAAAGTGTAAAAGAGCGAGATAAGTGCAAAGGCAAAGAGACAAAAATTGTAACAAATCTTTTGTCGAGAGACAAAAAGAGCGTTGGTTATAGGGATTGGCGAAAATAAGGCGGATGAAAGAAAAACAAAAATGACAACAGCCCTGGCTCAATACTGACTGCACATAAACATACAAATGACTTCGCGAAAGCGAGGATTTTAAACGTCGAAGAGGAGCAAGGAGGAAAATGACATTGGAAAGCTTACGGATATCACAAAACCTGGAGAACGCGAAGATCTGGAAAAAACAAATAACGCATACACAGCTGTGATCAAGCATGAATATAAATAAGAGCAATGTAAAAAATATGTTTCAGATATTTTCAAAGTAGTGTTAAGTACTCGTATGTACATACATATGTACATGTATGTGCCTGTAAAATTTTAATAATTATTAAAATCAACGTGAGTTTATAAAAATAGTCCAAATTTTAGCTATTGCAATTGTTATTAATGTTATTGTTATTGTCTATTGTTTAATAAAGCGGACTCCCTGAGGAAAACGCGAAATGCGTTGAAACGCGTAGGATGAAGAAAGAAAACTAAAATTTTTCGTTTTACTCTTTACTAAACTAAAATGAAGAATATTTTGATTTGTTGTAAATTACCTTTATATGAGAGGTGAGTGCGGCTTTAGTCTGATTTCTATAATTTTCGAAATTGTAATTTCTGACTATAAATGCAAAGTGTACGAAATGAGGTAGAATTTGATAGATAACTTTCGGTGATATACCAATTTGCTCTAAGGTGGCGATACCGTGGTCATGCCCAACCTTTATGGTTCCATATATTTCATAATCAAACTTGGCTATCAAATTTGAGCAAAAAACCTTGTATAGTTAATAAATATCGAGTATATATACGAGTTTTGTTATATATACACATGTCTCATGTATCAATCTCAATTATTTTATGCTGTTACAAACAACCGTTAGGGGAACAAAGTTATAATAAACACCCTGGGCACCAATCGGTATAAATATGAATGCGAGTTCTTTATAGGCGTCCAAATTACTCAACCGATCTTTATGAAATTTGAGTATATATATGAAGGATCCGAGTCTTCGGTCAGTAAATATTTACAAATGTACAATATTTATTTAATTTATTTATTACAATATTACGGAGGGCAGGCTAGAGGCAAATACGGCGACGGTCGACAACGAACTATATTCAAATGTGTCTATTGGTCGTTAGGTCAGCCAGTGGCAGTGCATTTGTCGAGTTCGGTCAATAGGGGTTGCCTAACTTAAAGGAGTAGCGTCAGTGTTGCCGTCTCCTTACACCCAATCCCACATATATATACATATGTCTTATAGATCAAACTATGTGTCATTTTGGAAAAATGGGCGGTACCGCGCCCTATACAATAAAAAAGCCAAATTCCTCCACAACTATTTGATGCAGATGTACAATATTTGGTATATAGATCCTATATATGAGGATATATGTATATATTTTGTTGGGGAAAAAGGCGGACGCATGCCCCTATTTAAGACAAAACTACTATTCACAATATCTTTCCAGCTATTTGACGAAGATATTTTAAATTCGATATGTACATATTTCCTTAAAAAAAAGGTTTTAATTATATTTTAAGTACAAAGGCAATGTTCAATATGTAAAAAAAATATGTCTTTATGGGCGGTATATTTGTTGGTGTAGACCCATCCTTCCTATTAAATTTGAGCGAATTGCCTTTAATGCTGACTTAAATATCGTTTTTTGTTTTTTTTTGAAAATTACCGTTACATGAGGGGTGGGCGTGGTTTTTGTCTGATTTTAAATCTTTCGAGACTTTGTTTATTGACTCCAAATACATTATTTCTACCAAATTTGGTACAGTTTGGTAGAATTGTTTCAGAGATATACTTATTTGCTCTAAATTGGGAGGCGCCACGCCAATTCCAAATTTTTCGTATTTCGGTGTATTTGTTAGTGAGGATTTGAGCCGATTGCTTTTAATGCTGACTTAAATATCGTGTTTTTTTTATCGAGATCGAGGAGCAACAGCCTCTGCCTCTGTTACGCCTGACGATAAACTAGAAGAGATTGACCACGCAAATAAGCTCATTGAGGGAATCAAGCTGGTAGCTAGATAAGAGGTTCCAGATGTCATTATAGCAGCAAACTCTCCCGATAAAGTAGTAAGGAACTGGATAGTCCCGCAGAAAATCTCCTTTTCGGATAATCTGCGATCTTTTTTGATTAAAGCTGGGATAATGAAGTTGACCATCACCAAGAAATCCAAACGGCCATATTGCGGTCTATCTGATAAGGTAATCTGCGATATACTTCATAGAAACAAACGCCCATTTAATTTCCGGAAAATCAAGAACTTAAAAATGTATTGATTTCAAATTAGCAAGGTAATTTATATTAAATTACTGCAAGTTATATTATTTTTCTCGACAGGGTAGGTCTTCCCTAAGAATTGAGAATCGATTGAGTCCACGAAGCAATCGGCATGGTTGACCAAAATGCTTTCTGAGGACAATTCAAATTACGGTTCAAGATAGATTACTATTATTAATTAAAATCATAATGATTAAACCAATTCGTTTGTATTACCGAAAACTTAGTAATCATATTTAATAGGAAATAATCACAAAAAATCTCATTTATTTGCAATTAACAAAAATAATCAAAAAAATTAAGCAAATAATCTAGTTATTTTTTATTTACTTCTGATTATTTTGATTATATTTAATTATTTTCTTTATTTCACCGTACACAAGCGTACATATGTGTTTGTTTGAATAGTTTATAGCGTAGTGTTCACCTAAACATGCATGTCAGCACATAACTGCGGTTATCCGTTTGTCCACCGAACCAACTGTTTTGTTTCGTTAAAAAGCTCTTTTGCACAAAGCAGCGTGTTCAGTCATACCATTTTTCGCAGCCAAGGAGAATCTACCAGCCCTTTTGCCGATTAGCCCCATTGCCAGCCAGGTCATCATCATCCATCATCAGCCCCCGCAATCGTATAGCGAATTCAAACGTAAGTTACCATCCCCATCTGCGTCAGGCGTGTCCATAGTCCGTCGTCGCCGTTGGAGTACATAACACCAGCAAGAAATAAAAAGGGCTCATCAAGTAGAATTATGTATATGCCACAGATTCGTCGCTACCACCTAGGACCACAGCATAATCTTAGCCACATCATAAAATTGAGAAGCCAACAAACCGGCACACATAAACTAATATACCAGCGCTCTGGCATCACAGCTATGTATGTATATACATACATCCATACATAAAACACCAAGGAATCAAAAGGCACGTATCGATTTTGACATAAAAACGTATATAATAATACGGGAAAACTCGTAAAGTGTCCGCCGCGATTATTAAAAAATTGTACGAGTATAGGTCGAATAAAGTACGCGAGTGATTTTGCGAGAAATACCTAAAATTAATCATTTTTCAATTATTCTCGGCTTACGCTGTTTCTTATACATACATGTTCGTCCGAATGGACACCACAAAGTGCTACAAGAACAATGTGTGATCGACGGTAAGCGTATGCAGTGTATTGTTAGTGCAATTTTTGTGGTTAACCATATTTTTCATTAGCGGCATTTGTCCAAATTACATTTCCGCAATTTACTAAATAAATTTTGAATGCTAGTGGACATTTGCAAATTCATTTCGTTGGTAAATTGACACAACAGCACTAACCAACAACGAACAAATAAAAGGAAACTGTGGCGGATTCCGCCACGATACAGAGAAAAGAAGGGGCCGACAAAAACACTTCCGTAACTTCGTACTTGCCTCGTTTAAAGGATTGGCGTCACAAATGGCTCTTAAATAGTTGATTTTTCTGAGTTTTTAGTGATTTTTACAAAAAGTTAAACACAGAATAATAAATGTGAAGTGCCGAGCATTGTATTGTAGCAGTTGCGGCGAAAATAAACGCTCCAGTGCAGTTATAACCTTCCTTTTCTTCTCGCAATTGCTGTGGTATGAAAATCTGTGACGTGTACGCAGCCTGCGTTGGTTTTCTGTCATTCTTGGTATTCAACAGAGCTGCATTTACAAGAGTTGGGTGGCGAGCTAAATACAGGATTACTAAGTGGTTACACGCACCACAAGTAATAGTTCAATAAGTTGAAATTTGAAATCCAATTACAATTAAATGCAATAAATTTGATTTGTAATTAAATTAAAATATTGACGAATAAATTATTAACGAGGTAAAAAATTTACAGTTTTTAATTTATATACATAGTTATAATGGCAGTATACATTTATATTTTTCTAAGGCGATTTCTTTTCAGTGGCTGGAAACAAACATAATAGTAACTTTCAAAATAAATTTTTACAATTTATTCGCGCATAATATTTTTCCAAAATACTTTTGTGATAAATTTCTTATATGTTTTCGAATAAATTGTGTTACCCGCATTGACAATCGCGCATCTACAAAATATTTCTCCGAAATAGCTTTGTAATAAATTTCTAAACAAATTTTTTGTTTCTTTTCCGAAAATATTTTGAATTTACCCGCACTGGGCCAGTGTGAGACTCGGCCTCACTATTAAATATTTTTCAGTATTTTTTTCGTTTTGTGTTTGATTCGCCTTATTAGGCACGTTCAAGAGTGCAATTTCTACGATTGCTAGTTCATTAAATCTAAAGCTATGTCAACTTTTCACCAATTAGCGGATGCTCTAATTGAGTTCGAATATGATTTCAGATATTTTGCAATATCTGAGCAAAATCATACAGTCCTAGACACCCAAAAGGATGAAGTCAAGGAGTAATGGGATAGGACGAAGCGTGCCTATTAAGAATTCTTAGGTAAAGACTCTGCAGGTATTTCAAAGTAGGCTGCGGCAGCAAAAAGGAAGTGCAAGGAACTTATCGACTGTCCTCTAAGTTGACAAAAGCCGAAAAAGCAAATTCCGAAGAAGATTCGGGCCTGGATCCCAACATTCGACTTCCGCCTTGTGATATCGAGGTTTTTAAAGGGGACTACTTGTCATGGCCAATATTTCATGACATTTTCACCGCCATTTATATTCTAAGTAAGCGTCTTATCCCTGTGGAAAGACTTTTCGATCAAAACCAAAAAGCCGGGGGGGAGACAATGGAAATCGAATATGAATGAAAGTTTTTCTACAGTAGATTCTCTCAACCTATTCCCGGTAGGAACTGAATCTGGAAGTGCAATTGAGAACCCCCCGCGTGAAAATAACAAATGTGAACAATTCTTAAAAATGTCTCCTTCCGACAGAAGCAATTATTCATGAAGGAATCAACTTTGTTTGAACAGTTTGTCTTCCGGACACTGCACCAGTGCGTTCAATTGCTGACTTCGTCATTTTAGGCATAATTCACTGCTGCATTTGAACCCAGGTCATCAAATTAGTTCGAGGAAAGCCAGTTCCGCTAATACTCGTAATGGGGCTCCAACACATGTGCAGTCGCGTTTTACGTTCACAAACAAAGAGATTCTACTGGAAATAGCTTGCGTCTATCTACGCTTTCGCGGTTCCACATATTCGGAAAGAGCCCTCACAGACTCCGGATCTGCTTGCTTGTTTATTACGGAACGACTTTGGCGTCACATCACACTACCAACCAACATGGTGAATGCACGGGTGTCCGGAATCAACAACACGGTTTCGGCGCAATCAAGCCAGGCGTGTTAAATAACTTTAGGATCACCGCTCGATCCTACGGTTACCATTTCTGTGGTAGCGCTGGTGTTGCCCCAACTGACGGGGAATGTCTCAACTTGTGCTATCGATTTATCGATACATCAAGCGTTTGCGGAATTGACCCTGGTGGATAAGCGTCTATTCGCGAATGAACAAGACCATCTTGTTCTTGGAGGCGACGTTTATCCCCAAATTATTCTGGAAGGTATTCGTAAGAACGCCTTGGGCTCACTGCCAGCCCAAGAAATGGTGTTTGGGTGGATCCTCACTGGACGGACTTACTCAACCAAGTCGGCGACATCATGCGTCTCATTCCTCAATGAGGTCGCGTTGGACGAACAGCTATCCGCCTTTTGGGAATTGGAGGACCCGTACAGCCCGTAGCGAGGCCCGCACAGCCGAGGAAGACTATTGCGAAGAAATCTACTACACCATTAAAACGCGAGAAGAATCCAGGAGGTACGTCGTCGCACTGCTTTTTCGTCGGAATTTTCCGACGGATGTTAGCTTAGGGGGTTCGCAAAAGGCAGCTCTTTCGCAGTGAAGGTAGGCTTTTAAATCCCTCTTTACGAGAGGAATATACTACGGTGCTGAAAGAATCAGCAACTGGGCCACATGACTGCAATATTCAGTAGTCCGGATGAGCGTCCGTCCGACAGTTTTTACCTACCCCACCATGCGGTAAGCAAAGCCGAAAGCACTTCTACGAAGGTTCGGGTAGTGTTTAATGCATCCTCTCTTTCAGACAATGAAGCCAGCCATAATGTGCTACTTCCTGAACCCATCCTTCAAATCGATCTGATCACTTCCAGTCGGTTCAGTAATCCTGAAGCGACATACATATGTACATACATGTACGTCAGCGACGTTCTAGCAGGTGAACATGAGTTAAAGTCCACCATTCAAACCCGGAATCAAGTCACCGCCGCAATGAGTTCAGCATGGTTCCCACTTCGTAAGTTTACTGCTAATAGTAAGATGGTCTTGATATTCCTTCATCTCACCTGCGAAGCGAAGACTTCCTTGATTTCGAAGATACAAACAGCATTAAGGCTATCGGCATCCGATGGAAAGTGTTTTCCGATCAATTCGACTTCACTGTGAAAGAGTTAGATCAATTTCAAGTAGTTACAAAACGGCAAGATTTTGTCGGGCACGAAATTATTCGATCCATTAGGGTGGCTCTCACCGATTGGGATGAGCAAGTGTCACCTACAGCACTTGAACGCTGGTCAACATTTGCAAAGAAGTACCCGGCAATAGATGACATCAAAATTCCACGATGGCTACAATTTTCACCGAAAGACAAGATGAAGCTTATCGGTTCTGAAAAAGCAAATGCTGCAGCCGTTTACATGCGCGTCGAAAGAAAGAACAGCATTGTGGTAAACCTTATGATAGCGAAAACGAAGGTGGTGCCGTTGAAAACCATGTCCCTGCCTTGTTTGAAATTGTGCGGCGCTATACTTTTGGGAGAAATGCTATAGTCTAATAGCTAATTTGGGTTTTTGTGGACTGACTCCACCATCGTTCTAGCGTGGCTTCGGAAGCCACCTTGTTCTTGCTCAACCTTTGTAGCGCATCGGGTGACTAAAATTATTGAAAGGTTGCGGCTTATTCGAGCCCAGTACAGGATCCCTGGGATCAAGGTCATGATCAAATCGATCACACACAGTTGCAAGGTTTGTACAATCTACAAGGGAAATGCCCAAAGTCGTAGATTTCGCAGATCCCTTCGAAATAAAGAACTATAAGGGTCGGGCCTGCGTCATCACTAAGGGTTGCGTCTACCTCTTCGTCCGCTTCGCAACGTAAGCAATTCATTTGTAAGCTGCAATCGACTTGAGCACCCCCACTTTTCTAACAGCCTGTTCAAGGTTTGTTTCACGAAAAGGGTGTCCGAAAAACAAATACTCCGTCAACGGAACTAACTTTGTCGGAGCCTTGAATTTAAAGCATTTCTCTCTGGCTCTAAACCCGCTGTTGTGTCGAAATATTCGTACCAATAGCTTTCGTGGCATTTTATTCTACCTTCTGCTCCACATATGTATGGGCGGTTTATGGTAGGCCGGAGTTAAGACCTTTAATTCACACTTCCATAAAATCACTTCGGGTTTCAAATACACTTTTGAGAAATGTACAACATTACTTTGCAGAATAGAAGCGTGCTTCAATTCCAGACCTCTAAGTCCATCTTGGAACAATCCGTCGAGTCTGGAACCACTCACACCAGGACATTTCCTCGATGGAACTCATCTGCTCCCACCACCTGAGATCGAAGTCAACGATAGTCCAAGACGACGCTTTATCACTCATTCTGTCACCGGTGGAAGAACGAGTACCTGAAAGAGGTACAGAAAAGGACTAAGTGGAAGACACAACATCCCGACCTGCATGGCGGACGATCTAGTTGTCATCCGAGAAGACTACTTATCTCCCAACGAATGGCGGCTTCAAATTACATCCCGGTACCGACAATCGAGTCAGAGTGGGGGATATCCACACGGACTTTCCGTGGCTTCTCCTACCCATACTAATGCCGAATGAACCCAGTGGCTGCCTTTTGTATGGCTATGTGAAGCGGTCTTAGGTCTAGAATAACTTCCAAAGCCTCTGTCGGACACGTTCGCATGGCTTCTGTTATGCATACGCGTGCTGAAAATCGTACGATTTTATTCGAGAAGAGAATATGTTTTAGGGGTATCTCCTTTTTGTCCTAAGATAGTTAGCAAAAAGCTTTGAAACATTAGCAAAAAAAAAGTAGAAGTATTTTTACTGAAAAGCTAGAGATTAAATTGAGGAAAAGATTCAATACATATTTTAGCTTAACCTCTACAGCGAATATTGCTGTCACTTTAGCTATGCTGACTCCAGATGTCAAATTGAATTGGGTCACGGTTCTGCACGGAACCAACATAGAACTGCCTGATGACAGAATTCTTGAACGGTGGCCGCCGTAACCGAGTGTCCTCCATTTGGTGTGCCCTTAGTTTAAATGCGTCAAGTAGCAGCAAAAATAAAGGAAACCTTTTTTCTAATACGGTCACCCTTCGGCAGACAATGGCAAACTTCCAGGGTTTATTTCATAAACAAACTTTAAAAAAAATTAATTAGTGCTACAAAATCCAGACGCTGAATACAAATTGTAAGAGAAGTTCGGCCAAACATTAAGCTATACCAAACATATGTATGCAATAAGAGTTTAAGTAACCACAAGAGTCACAATACAAAATCTTACAAAATAGCAAAAAAGAAATATGTAAGACCTAGCCTAAGAAATTTCATTTTAAATAAAAATCAGATTCAATTTATGCACCGAAGTGATAAGTTGTGTTTTCTCTGTAAACTAAATTGAAGGCGCAGTCGAACGGCGAACAATACTGAAGAATTGTACAGAACCACGGTCCTTTCCAAAGAAAGCGAATCAAAATCAGTTTAAAATATTCCTAAGAATATTAAGAAAGTTAAACAATAAAACCATTGAAAACGAATTTTTTAAACAAACTATTATTGTGCCAAAAGTGCTACACGAACTTTATTTTGAACAAGCTACAATGGCAAACCCTCAACAACAACAACAACTCCCCGCAACCGAATTAATTAAAGAAGCAGCGAGGATCCGCCCATACCCGGCGATGGAGAAAATGACCTCACATCATTCCTGCGTGAAGTCGACATAATCCTTCCACTCTTCAATGACAACATAGCGATGCAACAATATATCCTGGAAAGGCACGTCAAAACCAAACTACAGGGGGCAGCACCCCGGGTCATCCAAATATTGAGTGCGGCGGCAACATGGAAAGGTATCAAAGCAGAGCTGATAAAGAATTTTGTAGTTCGCGAGACATATCCACGAAAAACTATAATGTAAGCCAATACTATAATGATTTGAAAAATATCCTAGACAAACTTAATTCTAAGTATAATGAGGGACCAGATAGACCTTTAGAGTATTCACCAAATATTAACGAGTCCTTAATTTCAAAAACATTTTTGTGTAACATATCGCCACATTTATCCTCAATAATCTATGCGTGAAATATAAGTTCACTTAGATTAGCCTATTACACCTTAGAAGAAACAGGTTTAGTAAATAATAACAAGTATACAAGAAATTTTTTTACTATAATAATAAAAATAATAATGTGAATAACATTCCTAATATCAATAGAGTGCGCAAGTGTAACAAGACAAAACGATGGGCAATGGTTCAACACCAACAATAGTCAAAATAGAAACTCAGAACAATACCGACAACATCAGTCGAGACGCTACAGTAACAATCGAGTACAACCCATGGAAGTTGATCATATTCAGGAATCAAATTTTCCATCTCAGGGGCACAATCAGATTTACCGATAGTCGAATTGACCATTGGTCACAACAAACTAAAATGTCTAGTAGATACCGGATCTACCACTTCGCTGATTGAAACAAACGCTTTCCCTCATTATAAACGTAGCAAATTAAATAAACCACTTTTCTTTAATACCCTGCCCAAAAAAAAACCGTTATAACACACGAACTAATAACACCACTACCAAAGGAATGGAATGAAAATAATTACATTGCTTGGAAGGTAACAAGTTTTAATTATAAGAATTTTGACGCCATAATAGGACAAAATATTCTGAAACCAATGCAAAATGCAAGCAATCGTTAACTTAAGTGAAAGTTTTATAGAAATTAATAAATTTAAAACACATTTTATAAATAAATGCCCTTTCAACTACGAGGAAATCCACAATATTGAAAGTTACTCAACGGAAACTCTATTACGGAAATCGTAAATAAATTATGTCACGAAAATATGAATAAGGAGGAAATAAATAAACTTAAAATATTAGTGAAAAAAAATAATAAATTGTTCTTTACTGCAGGACAAATGCTAACACATACACACGAAATTAAACACGAAATAATTACAACAACGGACAGACCAGCATAAGCAAAAATATATCGCTATCCCCAAATGCTCGAGAAGGAAATACAGAAGCAAATTAAGGAAATGCTGGAACAGGGAATAATACAAGAAAGCAATTCACCATATAACTCACCCCTTTGGATAGTACCGAAGAAAACCGACAATTCCGGCAAAAAGAATTGGAGACTAGTCGTGGATTACAGGAGTCTTAATGAGATTACTGGTAATGACAAATTTCCGATTCCGAATATTGATAGCATTTTAGAGAAACTAGGAAGAGCTCAATACTTCACAACCCTAGACCTTGCAAAAGGATTCCACCAGGTTCTAGTTAAAGAAAACGATAGAAAGAAAACAGCATTTTCAAACTCCTCTAGGGCACTCATTATAGCAGCAAACTCTCCCGATAAAGTAGTAAGGAACTGGATAGTCCCGCAGAAAATCTCCTTTTCGGATAATCTGCGATCTTTTTCGATTAAAGCTGGGATAATGAAGTTGACCATCACCAAGAAATCCAAACGGCCATATTGCGGTCTATCTGATAAGGTAATCTGCGATATACTTCATAGAAACAAACGCCCATTTAATTTCCGGAAAATCAAGAACTTAAAAATGTATTGATTTCAAATTAGCAAGGTAATTTATATTAAATTACTGCAAGTTATATTATTTTTCTCGACAGGGTAGGTCTTCCCTAAGAATTGAGAATCGATTGAGTCCACGAAGCAATCGGCATGGTTGACCAAAATGCTTTCTAAGGACAATTCAAATTACGGTTCAAGATAGATTACTATTATTAATTAAAATCATAATGATTAAACCAATTCGTTTGTATTACCGAAAACTTAGTAATCATATTTAATAGGAAATAATCACAAAAAATCTCATTTATTTGCAATTAACAAAAATAATCAAAAAAATTAAGCAAATAATCTAGTTATTTTTTATTTACTTCTGATTATTTTGATTATATTTAATTATTTTCTTTATTTCACCGTACACAAGCGTACATATGTGTTTGTTTGAATAGTTTATAGCGTAGTGTTCACCTAAACATGCATGTCAGCACATAACTGCGGTTATCCGTTTGTCCACCGAACCAACTGTTTTGTTTCGTTAAAAAGCTCTTTTGCACAAAGCAGCGTGTTCAGTCATACCATTTTTCGCAGCCAAGGAGAATCTACCAGCCCTTTTGCCGATTAGCCCCATTGCCAGCCAGGTCATCATCATGCATCATCAGCCCCCGCAATCGTATAGCGAATTCAAACGTAAGTTACCATCCCCATCTGCGTCAGGCGTGTCCATAGTCCGTCGTCGCCGTTGGAGTACATAACACCAGCAAGAAATAAAAAGGGCTCATCAAGTAGAATTATGTATATGCCACAGATTCGTCGCTACCACCTAGGACCACAGCATAATCTTAGCCACATCATAAAATTGAGAAGCCAACAAACCGGCACACATAAACTAATATACCAGCGCTCTGGCATCACAGCTATGTATATACATACATCCATACATAAAACACCAAGGAATCAAAAGGCATGTGTCGATTTTGACATAAAAACGTATATAATAATACGGGAAAACTCGTAAAGTGTCCGCCGCGATTATTAAAAAATTGTACGAGTATAGGTCGAATAAAGTGCGCGAGTGATTTTGCGAGAAATACCTAAAATTAATCATTTTTCAATTATTCTCGGCTTACGCTGTTTCTTATACATACATGTTCGTCCGAATGGACACCACAAAGTGCTACAAGAACAATGTGTGATCGACGGTAAGCGTATGCAGTGTATTGTTAGTGCAATTTTTGTGGTTAACCATATTTTTCATTAGCGGCATTTGTCCAAATTACATTTCCGCAATTTACTAAATAAATTTTGAATGCTAGTGGACATTTGCAAATTCATTTCGTTGGTAAATTGACACAACAGCACTAACCAACAACGAACAAATAAAAGGAAACTGTGGCGGATTCCGCCACGATACAGAGAAAAGAAGGTGCCGACAAAAACACTTCCGTAACTTCGTACTTGCCTCGTTTAAAGGATTGGCGTCACAAATGGCTCTTAAATAGTTGATTTTTCTGAGTTTTTAGTGATTTTTACAAAAAGTTAAACACAGAATAATAAATGTGAAGTGCCGAGCATTGTATTGTAGCAGTTGCGGCGAAAATAAACGCTCCAGTGCAGTTATAACCTTCCTTTTCTTCTCGCAATTGCTGTGGTATGAAAATCTGTGACGTGTACGCAGCCTGCGTTGGTTTTCTGTCATTCTTGGTATTCAACAGAGCTGCATTTACAAGAGTTGGGTGGCGAGCTAAATACAGGATTACTAAGTGGTTACACGCACCACAAGTAATAGTTCAATAAGTTGAAATTTGAAATCCAATTACAATTAAATGCAATAAATTTGATTTGTAATTAAATTAAAATATTGACGAATAAATTATTAACGAGGTAAAAAATTTACAGTTTTTAATTTATATACATAGTTATAATGGCAGTATACATTTATATTTTTCTAAGGCGATTTCTTTTCAGTGGCTGGAAACAAACATAATAGTAACTTTCAAAATAAATTTTTACAATTTATTCGCGCATAATATTTTTCCAAAATACTTTTGTGATAAATTTCTTATATGTTTTCGAATAAATTGTGTTACCCGCATTGACAATCGCGCATCTACAAAATATTTCTCCGAAATAGCTTTGTAATAAATTTCTAAACAAATTTTTTGTTTCTTTTCCGAAAATATTTTGAATTTACCCGCACTGGGCCAGTGTGAGACTCGGCCTCACTATTAAATATTTTTCAGTATTTTTTTCGTTTTGTGTTTGATTCGCCTTATTAGGCACGTTCAAGAGTGCAATTTCTACGATTGCTAGTTCATTAAATCTAAAGCTATGTCAACTTTTCACCAATTAGCGGATGCTCTAATTGAGTTCGAATATGATTTCAGATATTTTGCAATATCTGAGCAAAATCATACAGTCCTAGACACCCAAAAGGATGAAGTCAAGGAGTAATGGGATAGGACGAAGCGTGCCTATTAAGAATTCTTAGGTAAAGACTCTGCAGGTATTTCAAAGTAGGCTGCGGCAGCAAAAAGGAAGTGCAAGGAACTTATCGACTGTCCTCTAAGTTGACAAAAGCCGAAAAAGCAAATTCCGAAGAAGATTCGGGCCTGGATCCCAACATTCGACTTCCGCCTTGTGATATCGAGGTTTTTAAAGGGGACTACTTGTCATGGCCAATATTTCATGACATTTTCACCGCCATTTATATTCTAAGTAAGCGTCTTATCCCTGTGGAAAGACTTTTCGATCAAAACCAAAAAGCCGGGGGGGGAGACAATGGAAATCGAATATGAATGAAAGTTTTTCTACAGTAGATTCTCTCAACCTATTCCCGGTAGGAACTGAATCTGGAAGTGCAATTGAGAACCCCCCGCGTGAAAATAACAAATGTGAACAATTCTTAAAAATGTCTCCTTCCGACAGAAGCAATTATTCATGAAGGAATCAACTTTGTTTGAACAGTTTGTCTTCCGGACACTGCACCAGTGCGTTCAATTGCTGACTTCGTCATTTTAGGCATAATTCACTGCTGCATTTGAACCCAGGTCATCAAATTAGTTCGAGGAAAGCCAGTTCCGCTAATACTCGTAATGGGGCTCCAACACATGTGCAGTCGCGTTTTACGTTCACAAACAAAGAGATTCTACTGGAAATAGCTTGCGTCTATCTACGCTATCGCGGTTCCACATATTCGGAAAGAGCCCTCACAGACTCCGGATCTGCTTGCTTGTTTATTACGGAACGACTTTGGCGTCACATCACACTACCAACCAACATGGTGAATGCACGGGTGTCCGGAATCAACAACACGGTTTCGGCGCAATCAAGCCAGGCGTGTTAAATAACTTTAGGATCACCGCTCGATCCTACGGTTACCATTTATGTGGTAGCGCTGGTGTTGCCCCAACTGACGGGGAATGTCTCAACTTGTGCTATCGATTCATCGATACATCAAGCGTTTGCGGAATTGACCCTGGTGGATAAGCGTCTATTCGCGAATGAACAAGACCATCTTGTTCTTGGAGGCGACGTTTATCCCCAAATTATTCTGGAAGGTATTCGTAAGAACGCCTTGGGCTCACTGCCAGCCCAAGAAATGGTGTTTGGGTGGATCCTCACCGGACGGACTTACTCAACCAAGTCGGCGACATCATGCGTCTCATTCCTCAATGAGGTCGCGTTGGACGAACAACTATCCGCCTTTTGGGAATTGGAGGACCCGTACAGCCCGTAGCGAGGCCCGCACAGCCGAGGAAGACTATTGCGAAGAAATCTACTACACCATTAAAACGCGAGAAGAATCCAGGAGGTACGTCGTCGCACTGCTTTTTCGTCGGAATTTTCCGACGGATGTTAGCTTAGGGGGTTCGCAAAAGGCAGCTCTTTCGCAGTGAAGGTAGGCTTTTAAATCCCTCTTTACGAGAGGAATATACTACGGTGCTGAAAGAATCAGCAACTGGGCCACATGACTGCAATATTCAGTAGTCCGGATGAGCGTCCGTCCGACAGTTTTTACCTACCCCACCATGCGGTAAGCAAAGCCGAAAGCACTTCTACGAAGGTTCGGGTAGTGTTTAATGCATCCTCTCTTTCAGACAATGAAGCCAGCCATAATGTGCTACTTCCTGAACCCATCCTTCAAATCGATCTGATCACTTCCAGTCGGTTCAGTAATCCTGAAGCGACATACATATGTACATATGTATGTACGTCAGCGACGTTCTAGCAGGTGAACATGAGTTAAAGTCCACCATTCAAACCCGGAATCAAGTCACCGCCGCAATGAGTTCAGCATGGTTCCCACTTCGTAAGTTTACTGCTAATAGTAAGATGGCCTTGATATTCCTTCATCTCACCTGCGAAGCGAAGACTTCCTTGATTTCGAAGATACAAACAGCATTAAGGCTATCGGCATCCGATGGAAAGTGTTTTCCGATCAATTCGACTTCACTGTGAAAGAGTTAGATCAATTTCAAGTAGTTACAAAACGGCAAGATTTTGTCGGGCACGAAATTATTCGATCCATTAGGGTGGCTCTCACCGATTGGGATGAGCAAGTGTCACCTACAGCACTTGAACGCTGGTCAACATTTGCAAAGAAGTACCCGGCAATAGATGACATCAAAATTCCACGATGGCTACAATTTTCACCGAAAGACAAGATGAAGCTTATCGGTTCTGAAAAAGCAAATGCTGCAGCCCTTTACATGCGCGTCGAAAGAAAGAACAGCATTGTGGTAAACCTTATGATAGCGAAAACGAAGGTGGTGCCGTTGAAAACCATGTCCCTGCCTTGTTTGAAATTGTGCGGCGCTATACTTTTGGGAGAAATGCTATAGTCTAATAGCTAATTTGGGTTTTTGTGGACTGACTCCACCATCGTTCTAGCGTGGCTTCGGAAGCCACCTTGTTCTTGCTCAACCTTTGTAGCGCATCGGGTGACTAAAATTATTGAAAGGTTGCGGCTTATTCGAGCCCAGTACAGGATCCCTGGGATCAAGGTCATGATCAAATCGATCACACACAGTTGCAAGGTTTGTACAATCTACAAGGGAAATGCCCAAAGTCGTAGATTTCGCAGATCCCTTCGAAATAAAGAACTATAAGGGTCGGGCCTGCGTCATCACTAAGGGTTGCGTCTACCTCTTCGTCCGCTTCGCAACGTAAGCAATTCATTTGTAAGCTGCAATCGACTTGAGCACCCCCACTTTTCTAACAGCCTGTTCAAGGTTTGTTTCACGAAAAGGGTGTCCGAAAAACAAATACTCCGTCAACGGAACTAACTTTGTCGGAGCCTTGAATTTAAAGCATTTCTCTCTGGCTCTAAACCCGCTGTTGTGTCGAAATATTCGTACCAATAGCTTTCGTGGCATTTTATTCTACCTTCTGCTCCACATATGTATGGGCGGTTTATGGTAGGCCGGAGTTAAGACCTTTAATTCACACTTCCATAAAATCACTTCGGGTTTCAAATACACTTTTGAGAAATGTACAACATTACTTTGCAGAATAGAAGCGTGCTTCAATTCCAGACCTCTAAGTCCATCTTGGAACAATCCGTCGAGTCTGGAACCACTCACACCAGGACATTTCCTCGATGGAACTCATCTGCTCCCACCACCTGAGATCGAAGTCAACGATAGTCCAAGACGACACTTTATCACTCATTCTGTCACCGGTGGAAGAACGAGTACCTGAAAGAGGTACAGAAAAGGACTAAGTGGAAGACACAACATCCCGACCTGCATGGCGGACGATCTAGTTGTCATCCGAGAAGACTACTTATCTCCCAACGAATGGCGGCTTCAAATTACATCCCGGTACCGACAATCGAGTCAGAGTGGGGGATATCCACACGGACTTTCCGTGGCTTCTCCTACCCATACTAATGCCGAATGAACCCAGTGGCTGCCTTTTGTATGGCTATGTGAAGCGGTGTTAGGTCTAGAATAACTTCCAAAGCCTCTGTCGGACACGTTCGCATGGCTTCTGTTATGCATACGCGTGCTGAAAATCGTACGATTTTATTCGAGAAGAGAATATGTTTTAGGGGTATCTCCTTTTTGTCCTAAGATAGTTAGCAAAAAGCTTTGAAACATTAGCAAAAAAAAAGTAGAAGTATTTTTACTGAAAAGCTAGAGATTAAATTGAGGAAAAGATTCAATACATATTTTAGCTTAACCTCTACAGCGAATATTGCTGTCACTTTAGCTATGCTGACTCCAGATGTCAAATTGAATTGGGTCACGGTTCTGCACGGAACCAACATAGAACTGCCTGATGACAGAATTCTTGAACGGTGGCCGCCGTAACCGAGTGTCCTCCATTTGGTGTGCCCTTAGTTTAAATGCGTCAAGTAGCAGCAAAAATAAAGGAAACCTTTTTTCTAATACGGTCACCCTTCGGCAGACAATGGCAAACTTCCAGGGTTTATTTCATAAACAAACTTTAAAAAAAATTAATTAGTGCTACAAAATCCAGACGCTGAATACAAATTGTAAGAGAAGTTCGGCCAAACATTAAGCTATACCAAACATATGTATGCAATAAGAGTTTAAGTAACCACAAGAGTCACAATACAAAATCTTACAAAATAGCAAAAAAGAAATATGTAAGACCTAGCCTAAGAAATTTCATTTTAAATAAAAATCAGATTCAATTTATGCACCGAAGTGATAAGTTGTGTTTTCTCTGTAAACTAAATTGAAGGCGCAGTCGAACGCGAACAATACTGAAGAATTGTACAGAACCACGGTCCTTTCCAAAGAAAGCGAATCAAAATCAGTTTAAAATATTCCTAAGAATATTAAGAAAGTTAAACAATAAAACCATTGAAAACGAATTTTTTAAACAAACTATTATTGTGCCAAAAGTGCTACACGAACTTTATTTTGAACAAGCTACAATGGCAAACCCTCAACAACAACAACAACTCCCCGCAACCGAATTAATTAAAGAAGCAGCGAGGATCCGCCCATACCTGGCGATGGAGAAAATGACCTCACATCATTCCTGCGTGAAGTCGACATAATCCTTCCACTCTTCAATGACAACATAGCGATGCAACAATATATCCTGGAAAGGCACGTCAAAACCAAACTACAGGGGGCAGCACCCCGGGTCATCCAAATATTGAGTGCGGCGGCAACATGGAAAGGTATCAAAGCAGAGCTGATAAAGAATTTTGTAGTTCGCGAGACATATCCACGAAAAACTATAATGTAAGCCAATACTATAATGATTTGAAAAATATCCTAGACAAACTTAATTCTAAGTATAATGAGGGACCAGATAGACCTTTAGAGTATTCACCAAATATTAACGAGTCCTTAATTTCAAAAACATTTTTGTGTAACATATCGCCACATTTATCCTCAATAATCTATGCGTGAAATATAAGTTCACTTAGATTAGCCTATTACACCTTAGAAGAAACAGGTTTAGTAAATAATAACAAGTATACAAGAAATTTTTTTACTATAATAATAAAAATAATAATGTGAATAACATTCCTAATATCAATAGAGTGCGCAAGTGTAACAAGACAAAACGATGGGCAATGGTTCAACACCAACAATAGTCAAAATAGAAACTCAGAACAATACCGACAACATCAGTCGAGACGCTACAGTAACAATCGAGTACAACCCATGGAAGTTGATCATATTCAGGAATCAAATTTTCCATCTCATGGGCACAATCAGATTTACCGATAGTCGAATTGACCATTGGTCACAACAAACTAAAATGTCTAGTAGATACCGGATCTACCACTTCGCTGATTGAAACAAACGCTTTCCCTCATTATAAATGTAGCAAATTAAATAAACCACTTTTCTTTAATACCCTGCCCAAAAAAAAACCGTTATAACACACGAACTAATAACACCACTACCAAAGGAATGGAATGAAAATAATTACATTGCTTGGAAGGTAACAAGTTTTAATTATAAGAATTTTGACGCCATAATAGGACAAAATATTCTGAAACCAATGCAAAATGCAAGCAATCGTTAACTTAAGTGAAAGTTTTATAGAAATTAATAAATTTAAAACACATTTTATAAATAAATGCCCTTTCAACTACGAGGAAATCCACAATATTGAAAGTTACTCAACGGAAACTCTATTACGGAAATCGTAAATAAATTATGTCACGAAAATATGAATAAGGAGGAAATAAATAAACTTAAAATATTAGTGAAAAAAAATAATAAATTGTTCTTTACTGCAGGACAAATGCTAACACATACACACGAAATTAAACACGAAATAATTACAACAACGGACAGACCAGCATAAGCAAAAATATATCGCTATCCCCAAATGCTCGAGAAGGAAATACAGAAGCAAATTAAGGAAATGCTGGAACAGGGAATAATACAAGAAAGCAATTCACCATATAACTCACCCCTTTGGATAGTACCGAAGAAAACCGACAATTCCGGCAAAAAGAATTGGAGACTAGTCGTGGATTACAGGAGTCTTAATGAGATTACTGGTAATGACAAATTTCCGATTCCGAATATTGATAGCATTTTAGAGAAACTAGGAAGAGCTCAATGCTTCACAACCCTAGACCTTGCAAAAGGATTCCACCAGGTTCTAGTTAAAGAAAACGATAGAAAGAAAACAGCATTTTCAAACTCCTCTAGGGCACTCAAAAACGCCCCGGTCACCTTCCAGCGCCTAATAAATTCAGTACTCAGGGAATATATAAATAAGATCTGCGTAGTTTATTTAGATGACATATTGATATATAGCGCAAAATCGAGGAACACATACAAAGCATCCAAACAATTTTGAACAAGTTAGCAGAATACAATTTAAAAATTCAAATAGATAAGTGCAAATTCTTCGCAAAGTCAACATAGTATTAAGGCCATATACTAACCACAGAGAGAATCAAACCAAACATTCACAAAATGAAAAACATACAGGAACTGAAGTTACCGCAAACAGCTAAAAAAAATAACATCATTTCTGGGTATGACTGGCTACTACAGAAAATTCATAAGAGATTACGCCAAAGTGGCACAAGGCTTAAAAAAACATTTGAAAAAGGGAGCTAAAATAAACATTCGCGACCCCCAGTATACAAACTCGTTCGAGAAATTTAAAATACTTCTGGCAAACCCACCGGTACTTAAGTATCCGGATTTCAAACTAAAATTCTCCGTAACAACAGATGCAAGCGATTTTGCAAGTGGAGCTGTGTTAACACAAGAAGGACACTCCTTATGCTATGCAAGCAGATCGCTAAATGACCACGAAAGAAAATACTCAACGACAGAAAAAGAGAAATTGAAAGCACTTCTGACAAACCCACCGGTACTTAAGCATCCGGATTTCCAACTAAAATTCTCCGTAACAACACTGGTACTTAAGTATCCGGATTTCAAACTAGAATTCTCCGGAACAACAGATGCAAGCGATTTTGCAATTGGAGCTTTGTTAACACAAGAAGGGCACCCCATAAGCTATGCAAGCAGATCGCTAAATGACCACGAAAAAAACTACTGAACGACAGAAAAAGAGCTGCTTGCCATAGTTTGGGCGGTCAACCATTTCAGACCGTATATCTACGGGAGACAATTTGACCTCATGACAGACCATTAACCGCTCCAGTGGTTACATTGCAAAAATAAAGGAAACGATATCAATCCTAGATTACAGAGGTGGCTCCTCAAATTAGGATATATCAATATAGCATTAACATAAGTTATGTCAAGGGCAAGGACAACACTGCCGCTGACTTTATGAGCAGAATAAATGCAGAGGCTGGCGAAATTAACATCCTTCAGGAAAACGAGAATATGAGCACCAGGGCAAGAATCCACTCTCAAGAGGAGGAATTGCACGACCATTTTGGTATCCTGGAAACTGCCGTTAATAGATTCCCAATACTGCTGATCCTTACACATTCAAAAAATCAGGATTCGCAATTTATATATGGAAAACATAAAATTTTTATTAGCGAGAAAGATATAAATACGGATTACATGTCAGACATATTCAGCCGATTCTTAAGAAACCGCAAAGTAGGAATATATTCAGGACTACCGGACCATGAATACAATAAAGTTCAGCAAAAATTAATTAACTTGTTTAACAGAACAATAAAATTCTATAAATGTGCACACACTGCTAAAGACTTGCAGAATGAAGATGAAGCATATAGGTACATAGCGAAATATCATAAAAACGAAACTGGACATGGGGGAATTAACGGAAATTACGAAGGACTAAAGACTTTAATTTACTACAAGGACCTAAACAAATTAATACAAAAATATATAAATAACTGTGAAATATGCAATAAGGCGAAATAAGACCGCAAACCTATTAAAGAAAAGTACAAGCTAACTGAAACCCTGATAGACATTAATCAAATAATACATATGGATGTTTACACCAACAAAAAGCATAGTTTTATCACTTTCATAGACAGATTTTCAAAATATGCAAAACATATAGATGTAATCGAAGGTAGAACAAACAAAGCCAAAATAAATAAAATCTTAGAGGATAAGAACAGACTTACAAATGAGAAATTAAATGAAAAGCGCGAAATTTATGAGAATACGGAACAAGCTGGATATGTGAAAAACTACAAAGCTCTTAGGCATAAATACGAACCCAGATATCGCAAATTAAATTTACAAAACATACACTCTTCTCATATTAAAAGGAAAAAAAAAATTTCAGGTGAAGTGGATCCTCAGCTCTTTAATAATGCTACAAACACTGACAGCAGCCCAACCCCATGGTATGGATAGAACACGTTCATCTCGCAGAAACCTACGACACTATACTAAATATAATAAATATAGAGAAAATATTAGGTATAGTAGACACAATTCACATCAATATACAACATGCTTACCTAAAAGAAAGAACAGAAATTTTGGAAATGCAACTTAATATTATAAAAAGTAAAGCTTTAACCTTAATACACAGACAGCAAAGAGGCCTAATGAACATTTTTGGAATAGCTCAAAAATGGTTATTCGGCACTATGGATGATAATGACAGGCAAGAAATAGAAGAACATCTGAGTTTAATAGACACAAATAACCATAACGCAATTAAAAATCTTGATAATCAAATAAGCATTAATACACATTTTACAAATTTTTTACAAATTTTTAATAATGCATCAGAAATTATAGAGATAAAGCCAGGAATTATACTCGTAAAAAATCAAGTAAAAACACACTTTTCTAATGATTCTAACAGAAAACCAAAATTAACTGGCAACTATTTAATAAATTTTAATAATTGCTCTATCAATGTAGGCAATCAAACTTTATATAATAAAGAGCTTATATTCAAAGTATTGTTAGCTTTAATCACATGCAAATAGCCGAAAACGAAAATGAAAACTAATATTTGAAGACATTGTAATAGTAACTTTAAAAATACGGCATTTATAGATGAAATAAAATATGTAAGATAAACGCATTATATTTACGGCTCTACATTAACTTTAATTTTCATTGCCATTGTATTAATAATGGTATTAAATAAATTATGGAACAAAAATAACAATGTAAAAATAACCAACATGATCACCCAGGAGAATGCCCAATCAAAGGAGGGCATCAACGTCACCAACCCACCCTAATAATTTACACATCGACTGGTCAGCATAAACGCAACCAAAGCATGTTTACAATACATGTCAGTCACGCTTCAAATTCACGAATTTGTCACAACACGTAAGTAATCTCACATTTCTTATATGCAATTATCTTTTTGCGGCACTTTCGACAACGGTGGTAATGTTACTAAAAACCAGAGCACTGGGCCAGCATTGCGGCAATTTCAAATATCATTACTGCAATGCTATACACAAATATACTGCAATGCGGCAACTTCAAATATCATTGCGGGGTCAGAATTTCTCAAACGGATCACCTGAATGCGGTGAAAAATTATTTTTGCTCGTTTTTTCATTTTTTCTGTAGGCATTAATGATGCAAACAAAAACCCAGTTGGATTTTCTAAAAAAAAGATTTTTTGTTTAAGATATTGTTAATAAATGTTTTTCGTCATTTTTTCAAAGATCAATTACGAACGATCTATCAGACCGATTTAGATGATTCGACCGCCATTTTAATCATCATTTAATATACATAGATTACGTGTAATTTTTTCGGAATAAAAAAATTGAATCTGAGTCAACTGTTTATATACATATTTGTTTATTACAAATTGAAGAAAAAATGTTTTCTGGGCCATATTTCGACATAAAAAAAACCCATATGTATATACTACATTTCACGCTAAACAATATTCCGTTTTGAAAAAAAAAATGGCCCGCAATCTGGAAAAAAGTTTTTTAGCCTAGAACGTCATGATGCAGCGTTTGGAGCGCACCATAGCGTGTTATTATTCTCCAGTAGCAACGAGCAACGTGCAACGTTCGGCCGTACGCTCGGTGATATGCGCCCGCCACTCTTTGGCGCAAGCATCTAGAATTTACTCAAATATTACGTTTTTTATACATAAGTGAAGGAATATTGCGCTGATATATTAAATGCAGACAACCATATACCTTTCTTTTTAAACTTTTCTCCAAAATATTTGGCTGAAGTGGAAAAATCAGAATCGCAAATCAGTGCCCAGGAAACAATTTCTTGGCGCCGACATCAGTCTAATTTTAAAATCGCTGATAACTCTTTCTGATTGAAAATTTATGCCGTACTCGGATACGATTCGGAACGATTCGTATAGTTTATTGGACTTGTGGCTTATTCGGCAAAACACGAGGCGAAAGATTTCACCTTCCACTATGGCATGAATTGAAAAGAGCTATTTCATTGTGTACAGGGTAACTTGAAATGTGCCGTCCACAATCCAGCGAGAACTCTGATTCAGAATTTAAGTAATCTCCTTATCGGAGCCATGCGCTTAACATTATTATTAATTGTTGCAATTGGTAACCCATTGGGAGCTGGTTCGGGCAATGGGCCGCGGTCCGTGTTTAAGAATAACGTTATTGTTCCCCAACAGCTTTGTTCCAATTCTGGATTGACTAATTTTTATTCTGTCCCATTAAAAGTTTCCATTTGGGTCTTTCTTTCGAAATAATAAAAATAGCCGTCTGAGAACAATTTCTTCCTCCTTTATTGGAAGTTATAATTCGTATTTGTGAAATAACGAATAACTATTTTAATGAAAAAAATAAAGATCAGAAACGACACGAGCTTTAGTTGCTTTCACAATTCGTACAGCTACGAAAAAACAGCTATTACCATTGCAGCGTAGTGTTCATCGACTTTTTTTTACAAATAAGTACTTACTATTTTCGGGGCTTCACTGCATTGGAATTTTGTTTAGAATTGCTCAACTGTAAAAAACAAAACAATGATAAAAAGATGTGAAAAAAACCGATAAATTATTATTTTTTTATAACTCTTTGCAATTCTTGTCATGCATCTACAGAATTCCGTAAATACTGAACTTGTCAATACAGAATTTCGTCAGTATAGAATATTGTATAGAGAATTTTGAAATACAGAATTTTATATACCAAATTTTGAAATACAATGTGAAACCGCATCGCGGGCACTGCATTGTATATTAAGTACTAGCTATACCCAACGTGTGCCGATACGCTTTAATTTCTTTTTTTTTTTATCAAAACCATAGTTAGCTTTATCTTTTAAGCTACATAAATGGCTTCAACGGTTCTTATACAGATAACTGACATTAGTTTTCGTGTCACTTGAAAATTATAAAAAAGAAATCAACAACAAACAAGTAAGGAAGAGTCTAAGTTCGGCTGCAACCGTATGTTATTCGCTATATTAAAGTATTATAGATGCTTTCCATTTCCAGACAACCGGTCAGGTACAAGCATGATTTTTAATTTCGACCAAACTCAAATACATTGTTTGTTGGTCCAAATAATGAGACACGTATTTTTTCTTTTGGCTCGGAAAAATTTTTCGCCCGAATTAAACGCGATTTTGTTTTTCCTACAAAAATCGATTATTCAAGTTGACAGTGAGAATTAACTTTGTCAAAATTCAATGGATTCTAGCAATGTTTTTACTAAAATGTCAGTTGTTCTTGGTACTTTAAGATAGAATGATAAAATGATAGATTTCCATTATTTGAAATTTTTTATTTAACAATAAACAAAAAGTGAAAAATTTTTTTAACTTTTATTTTCTCAAAAAGTGTATTTTTTTTCTCTGAAACTTTTTCACCGGGAAATAGACACTTTGAACTAAAATCAGTATAAATCACCAATAGCAAAGATTTTTTTTCGGAGTTATGATTTTTTGTAGATATAATTCGTTTTTGCGGTACATGCTAAAATGTAATCAGTAATTTTCACTTAAAAATTGAAATGATGAATAATAATCAAAGTGCTGAATAATTGCAAGCTTCCTAAAATCAAATTTGATGTGTAGATCGCTTTATGCACTGATAGAAGTAACATGTCTTTATTTCGTAACTGTTATTATTTATTTCGTAAACTGTGCGGTAGACAGTGTGTTTTAATATCTATTTGATACACAAAAAACGATCACAACACTACTTTTTGCTGATATATTATATAATAATGTTCCATTAAGTTAAACAATATAAGAATATTACAGTATGTACCACAAAAACGAATTATATCTACAAAAAATCATAACTCCGAAAAAAAATCTTTGCTATGGTGATTTATACTGATTGTAGTTCAAAGTGTCTATTTCCCGGTGAAAAAGTTTCAGAGAAGAAAAAAATACACTTTTTGAGAAAATAAAAGTTAAAAAAAATTTTCACTTTTTGTTTATTGTTTAATAAAAAATTTCAAATAATGGAAATCAATCATTTTATCATTCTATCTTAAAGTACCAAGAACAACTGACATTTTAGTAAAAACATTGCAAAATCGCGTTTAATTCGGCCGAAAAATTTTTCCGAGCCAAAAGAAAAAATACGTGTCTCATTATTTGGACCAACAAACAATGTCCGGTTGTCTGGAAATGGAAAGCATCTATATATTTTTTTAATTGTACATATTTATTCTTTATTATATTAAACATATTCCATACTATACTTGTAAAATAAATACTTATAATTATACCTTTCTCCTAGGTTATAAGAATATGTAAAATTTATTAATGCTATTCTCAAAATTAAAATAATGGAATTTAGTCAAAGACAGAAATGCAATCGTGGTAACTGTGAACGGTTTCGTAAATAATTGCGTTAACCATATTACCACCCAAATTTGAAAACGCGCGGTCAATTTGCGTCCCTACAGGTGTAGTGGAACATTCTAGATCTAACCGCGATCTAAATTTGTATTCCTTAAGAAACTTTTATATTCTATCCTCAGTAGACTTTAGGCATAGATTAAAATTTCAAAAGGTTTCCTAATCAGTTGAAATGCAAAATGTGCCTATGTCTATATCTATCTGGCTTCCTTTATGCTGTTACTAAAACCCTTAAGTGAATAAAGTTATAAAACCATGGGAACCACAGCGCTCGGGTGTGAAAAGTATAGAAGAGTCTAAGTTTGGATTTAGCAGGGTTCTAGTTCAAAGTTAATCTCATATATAAAAATGTGAGTCCTTTATAGGCGTCCAAATCTCAACCTCTCTTTAAGGTATATGTATATATATTTAGAGAACTGGGCGGTGTCATGCCCTCATGGAAGAGAAAATTTGAATTCGTCGTATAGTCGGTGCAGATGAGTCATAGTTGAATATATTTAAGTACATACATACATATTTCTTACAGATCAAACTGTTTATCATTTTGGGAAAATGGGCCGTGCCACGCCCTATACATATAATATTTGTTGGGAAAATGCGGACTTATGCCTCTGTTTAATGCGAAACTGCTATTCATAATATCTTTCTAGCTAATATATACATATTTCCCTAAGAGCAAGGTTTAAAGTATATTTTAAGCACAAAAGCAATGTTCAATATATAAAAAGGAAAGGAAATTAGTATAATTTAAACGTACGACACTCATTTTCCAAAACGTTGATTCTCTCATTATTTCTCCCCTATTTAACTTATTTATACCAAATTTGAAAGAATTCGCGACATAATTTAGTAAAATATTGAATATTTTGATTTGTGCTAATTACCGTTACTTGAGAGGTGAGTGTGGCTTTATTTTGATTTCTATAATTTTCGAAATTGTGATTTTCGACTTTAAATGAAAAGTGTGCGTAGTGTGGTAGAATATGACAAAGAAGTTTCGGAGATATACCAATTTGCTCTAAGGTATGCGATACCATGGCTATTCCCCCCATTTATGATTTCATGTATTTCACAATCAATCATGTCCATCAAATTTGAGCAAATTACTTTGTATAGTTAATAAATATCCGAGTGTTTTGCCGTTATATGAGAGATGGGGCATGGTTTTTGTACGTAATGGGCGGTGGCGCACCCATTTCCATTTGTTTTTTTGATTTAGTGTTTTTTCGTGTAGCCCATTCTGGAACGAATTGCCTTTACTGCTAACTCAAATATCGCGTATTTTTTATTTTTTTTAAATTACCGAGAAGTAAATTATGAGAGGTGGGCGTGGTTTTTTCCGAAATCTTGCTTACTGACTTGAAATGCAGTATGTGTACCAAATTTGGTAGAGTTCGCTTAAGTAGTTTCGGAGATATAAGTTTTTCTTATAAAGTGGGCGGGGCCACCTCCATTTTCCAAAAAAAAATGTACACGCGTAGGTGAGCAAATTATCTGCAAAATTAAAATAAACGCCATGATGCCGTTAAAAAAAATACAACTTTATTCAAAAGAAAGTGAATCTGAAGCATTTCTATTAAAAATTGTTTTTTATTTTCATTTAATACTATGATAAATTTTACATTTTACATTTTTAACAAATCAAGTTTGCACCTGAAAGACAAATTGACCAAATTATTCCACTTTTTCACAACTCCAAAGATCTTTATAACTGACAATGAACGCGGATTGATTAGCCCACCAATATTTTTACCGCACACCATCGCAGAGAAGTGAGATTTTATTCTACTTTTATCGAAATTTTTAAAAGCCTAATGACAGAAAACCCCAACTTCAGGACCAAGAAGCTCGTTAATATTACAGTAGATCCGCAAAACAAAAGATATAAAAGATCTTTGCGCCTAATACAGAAAGCAAACAGAAATAAAATATTTTTGCGCCTAATACGCAAAACAAACATATTTAAAGAGTTCTTTACTATAATCCGCAATATAATATTAAACAAAAATAAACAAAACCGTTTTTATTTAAATGTTTGCGATTAATACGCAAAACAATACCAAATGATAACCACTTTTTACAAAAATAAATGAAATAATTATCCGGAAAAATATTTAGACTACCGTCCTAAACAAAGCTTGTAGTAGTAGTCCTAGCGAAAGCTTAAATTCTTGTGCGAAACAGCTTTCAAATTCCAGTTTAGTTAATTACTAGCCAGAAAATATAAAAATTAAAAATTTTTTGGCTTTACTTATATTATTTACTATTTATAATTAATAGGGTTAATAAAGAAAAACTGCCAAACATTAAACACTTTCTTTGCTTTAACTTTCATAAAAGAAATTTAAATTCAAAATATTATCACTAATTTAATTATAACCAATAGAATCAGTTGAGAAAAATTGTTAAGTCATACTAGTCCACTAACTGCGAGTAGAAAGTTAATAAATTTTGCTATGGGAATTTAATTCCCAAAAACAGAAATTGTTTTTTAACAACTAACAAGATTAGATTTAAAGATAACATTTTGCACTGCAGGCTGCCACTGCTGTCGTCAGCCAGCAGCGGTCTTCATATCTTCCACTAAAAGGCTCCAATAGTAACAATCCAAAGTGGAGGCGGGTGGATTATCAGATAGCCATTTAACGCCATCAGTCCCATCAGTCATGCAAATGGAAGATTTGGCGAACCCCTTGATAAAACTGTCTGATAATAAGCTGCTGGCACAGGTCTGCATTTACCCAACGATGGAGCGTCCCGAAGAACTAATGGCAGGTATAAACAAAGCTAGATATACCCGTTCTATTGACTGGATAAGGTCAGCATGGAAATGGCTGGCGGGGTCACCAGATGCAACCGACTTAAGTAATATTCTCTATAGCCAAAATCAGGTCATCGAGAACAACAATCGCCAATACAAAGTCAATGAGAAACTATTCGCGGCCACTCAGGAGGTTTGAAAAAAATCAATGAGGTAGTGGACTGCGTGCATTTCGGGGAAATGGAAGTTGAAGCAGAAATATTTGAAAAAAGCGCACTTCATAAAATCGTCCTTCTTCGCGAAGTGGTAAACGAAATAGTCCGGGCATGCCAACTGGTAAAGCGTGGAATGTTAATACAAACTTACCTGACACTGACGAGGTCAACCAGATCCCGTCGGAAAGGGGAACACTCCCATACCAGAATATAATAGAAGTAATCGAATACGACAATCCACCGGTATACACAAATGGAATACTGCTTCTCTACATTCTCTCCATGCTGAAGGTAAGAAAGGACAAATACTCATATAACTTATTGGTAGCTCGCGCTGTTATGTACACGGGAATCCACCAGACAACAACAACATGCTGGTGAACCAAAAGGAACCCTACGGACTTACGAAGGATTGCCTACTTATAGGTTTATCTACGATGTATGGCTCGGAATCCATAGATCTTGAAGAGAAAATCTGTTTACCGCAAATATTAAAAGGTGGAAAAGCTAGTTGTCAATTCACCAGAAGGAATGACACACCAATCGAGCTCCTGAATTAGGACACGGTTTTCGTTTCGAAAAAACTCATCCTACCACCTGTCCCCCCGCAACAACAAGATCTGTAAGGGAAAATTCGCACCAGAACTTTATAGTCTAGAAACTAGCTTACCAGCAGCAAAACCCAGGAGCAACTCAGATGCATCACTGCCAGAAAGTTGCGATTACTCCTTAAGGGCCAGTAACCCCCCATTCCACTTAATCACTGATCTGTGGGCCGCAGATCTTTAAAGCGGGAGGTGTTATTATTACGGTATCTCACGATTAGTACAATTGCTGACCTTGCCAGACAGGTGACCGCCAAGCTACGCAAGTTCCATTCTCACGGGCAGAACTTTCGCTGACATGACATGGATTTGCGGAAGCTACTGTTGGGACCGTTGGATATCTTACTTTTTACTTTCAACGAATCATAGAAAACGCTTACAAATATTAAATTCAATGTAGCAATGTGGTTTATTCAGCGGTTAAAAAGCAAGTGAGAAAATGTTCCGTTTTTTTTTTGTTTTTCAGGCTTTGCTAATCAGATTGCATTTCAACAAGGTTGTATTTCAAGACGCCCCCTCAACGAACTGATTTGAGCATTACAAACAAAAATAATTTAATGCAAGTTTAACATTTTACAAAACTTTTCATGACTATGTCTGGCTAGATTCTTGGTAAATATACCGTCAATCATATTGCTACCGCTGCTTTACTTCCGCTGGGTTTACTTTGAGCGTGGTATTCGAGTTACATTTCATTTAATAGCCGCTTCATATAAATTGCTTATTTTACAACACATGCTAGCGCCATGAATTCGACTTATGTGCTGCTAAGGGCTACCCTTGTCTGCTTCTTAGGTTAGTAAGAAAATATTCCTCTGGCTAACATAACTTCATACCCAGTATACGATTTACCATCACTTGTGTCACCCCAGTCGGAATCAACAAAACACTCAATTGGTTTGCCTTTTTTGTAGCACACAGCTAGATACATAAGTGACTCTATGCATCTGGTCTGCTTTCTTACAATTTCGGTCCTCACAATTAAGCTGACGCCCTGGATCTAAAGGAATGACGGTACTCGCGCAGTAACCCTCTATTATGTTCCTTTTGTTTTTTTTTAATTCATCAAAGGCATTGTTGACAAACTCTGTCCCATTTTCACTTCTTAAAATTAATTAATTTTTTGCCCGTTTGGCGCTATGCCATTGCTTTAAATTCTTTAAATTTGCCGAAAACCTATGGCGTAAAAAATAAACAGAAATTTAACGCGTTTGATCGTACATAAAGGTTAAGAAGTATCGGCCAGAGAACTTGTAAGTAATGAGAAGGCGCAAATGTTAAAACAGCTTTTTCATCAACAAAATTTGTGCGTGCCGTCGGGAGAATTCAACAATTCTACCACACCAATAAAAATCATTTTCACCATATTTTGCTATATTTAGAGCAGAGAGGCTATTGCGGAGGCGAGCGACTGCACGTGTTCAAAAGGAAGAAGATAAGTAATAAATCAAAACAAAAACCATAGAAGAAAAATAAGTAAACAAAAAAACCAGTTTCTGGATCGCGAGACGCAACTTGAGACGGCAGAAGGGTTATGCAACAGTTGAGGATAAGAGAAGGGTTGAAAGGGATAGGGGGAATCGTCAAAAGAATATTCTTTCGAGTTTTCGGCAATTTTTGTGTCAATCGCCATCAGCGCGTGCACTTGTAGACAAATGAGTTGATGCGCGCATTTGGACAAAAGTTCGAGAATATTCTGGAATGTTCTAGAATATTCTGGAATGTTCTAGAATGTTCTAGAATGTTCTAGAATGTTCCAGAATATTCCAGAATATTCTAGAATGCCAGCAATTTGTCAGACTACGTTGGCAAATTAGATTATTGTCTGATATTGCGATGTTGAATTTTTTCAATGACCGTCAATGGTTTGTAAAATTGAAGATTTTAGCATTTTTGTGTTCGTCGTGAAAAGGATTGTTGCGGGGAACATTTGCGTGCGCAGGGAGATGAAATGCTTGCGCTTATGAATGAACATCTTTTGTTTTCGGAAATACACGCGAGCGTTTATGAATGAAAAGAAATATGAAAGACCTAGCCTAAGAAATTTCATTTTAAATAAAAATCAGAATCAATTTATGCACCGAAGTGATAAGTAGTGTTTTCTCCAGGGTTCGGAAATATCCATTTATGAATATTCACGTACGTTCTTTTATGAGTTTATACGCGAACGTGAATATTTAAAATTTTTTTTTGCATTCCCGTTCGCGAACGAGAACGTGGGAAAAAATCCATATCGTTCGTATTCGAGAATGATAGGTAGAAAAAATTGTGCTATTGTTCGTTCGCGAATGCACTCGTGAATCGAAGTTCGTGCGTTCATAAGCGAATCTACAAGTGGCTTCGATGCATTCGCGAATGCTCGCGCTGTCGTTCATCTTCATAAACGAATGCATATGCTGCGTCGAATATTCGCAGAAGGTTAGTGCAGTAGGCAATATGCAGCAATATTAGATGCAAGCAGTGGTAAAAGAGCACATACATATGTACATATGTATTTGTTTAGGTAGACGATGGGCAACGGCCATACTAATCTTGATATTTCTATTTTTAGAGTTCTATCTTTGTTTAGCAAATGAACGATATGTGCATACACATGTATGGTTGATTCATATGAAATCAAAATTTATTTGCGAAACAACATATATTTATGTACATATGTAAGTTACGACTTGCTGACAGTTCACGTAAACGCACTGAGAAATGCTCAAGGACCAAGTCCACAGAGGGAAGAAATAGCCTTTAACGAACAATTAATTAAAATTTGCGATAGAGAAATGGAACCATTTGACATCAATATCTTGGATTACTGTCGAAAATTCTATCGGAATAATTCCCAGATGTTACAAGTAATAGAAGTTGTACTAGCTATACCTGCAACACAAGTTTCTGTTGAGAGAGCGTTCAGTGCACTTTCAACTATATTGACCAAACTTCGTACAAAACTTTCAAAGAAATCTTTAGCAAATTTATTAATTACAAAACTAAATTTTGATCTCCTCAATTTTGCAACACTAGATGTGGAAGATAGCAACTAAGCAAGTAAATGAATTTCATTTTTATTAATAAAAAAAATCTTATTGCCGAATATATTGACATACTTTTTTTACTTTAATAGAAGGTATTTTTATGTAAGTATTTTCATAAACATATGTATGTATGTACAATGTACATACATAAATATATGTTGTTTCGCAAATAAATTTTGATTTTATACGGATCAACCATACATGTGTATGCACATACCGTTCATTTGCTAAACAAAGATAGAACTCTAAGGGCCAGTTTTTCAGTGCTAGTTCAACTTGATTTGCAGTTTAAACTAAGTTTAAACTCGATGTGCTGTTTTTCAGTCGAATTTAAACTTAGTTTAAACTAAGTTTAAACGCCCGATATGCTAAGTTTAAACTGAGTTTAAGCAATCAGCTGTTCAACTGTTCAGCTGTCATTTCATGAGTTCACAGAAATTGAAATCAACGAAATTACGTTTTTTGTCCGCTCCGCTTATACATTTTTTCACCGTATTAGTAACTTCAATTTTCACGAATAATTCACGAAGGTTTTTGTGCACAAAAAATGTAAACAAACGTCAGCTGCTTTGTTGTGTAGATAAAGAAAAAAACAGTGTTGCCCTACCACACTGTCAAATTCTAGGGCGGCCTTAAACGCTCACTGAAAAACAGCTCTGCAGTTTAAACTTAGTTTAACCTTAAACGGCGTTTAAGTAAACTTAGTTTAAACTCAGTTCAAAGTAGCACTGAAAAACTGGCCCTAAAAATAGAAATATCAAGATTAGTATGGCCGTTGCCCATCGTCTACCTAAACAAATACATATGTACATATGTATGTGCTCTTTTACCACTGCTTGCATCTAATATTGCTGCAGTAACCTTCTGCGAATATTCGACGTAGCATATGCATTCGTTTATGAAGATGAACGACAGCGCGAGCATTCGCGAATGCATCGAAGCCACTTGTAGATTCGTTTATGAACGCACGAACTTCGATTCGCGAATGCATTCGCGAACGAACAATAGCCCAATTTTTTCTACCTATCATTCTCGAATACGAACGATATGGATTTTTTTTCACGTTCTCGTTCGCGAACGTGAATGCAAAAAAAAATGAAGAAGTGTATACGTTCGCGTTCGCGTAGGAACGAGAGTGAATGATTCCGAACCCTGGTTTTCTCTGTAAACTAAATTGAAGTTTAGTCAGGCGCAGTCGAACGGAGAACAACTCTGAAGAATTGTACAGAACCACGGTCCTTTCCAAAGAAAGCGAATAAAAATCAGTTTAAAATATTCCTAAGAATATTAAGAAATTTAAACAATAAAACCATTGAAAACGAATTTTTTAAACAAACTATTATTGTGCCAAAAGTGCTACACGAACTTTATTTTGAACAAGCTACAATGGCAAACCCTCAACAACAACAACAACTCCCCGCAACCGAATTAATTAAAGAAGCAGCGAGGATCCGCCCATACTCCGGCGATGGAGAAAATGACCTCACATCATTCCTGCGTGAAGTCGACATAATCCTTCCACTCTTCAATGACAACATAGCGATGCAACAATATATCCTGGAAAGGCACGTCAAAACCAAACTACAGGGGGCAGCACCCCGGGTCATCCAAATATTGAGTGCGGCGGCAACATGGAAAGGTATCAAAGCAGAGCTGATAAAGAATTTTGTAGTTCGCGAGACATATCCACGAAAAACTATAATGTAAGCCAATACTATAATGATTTGAAAAATATCCTAGACAAACTTAATTCTAAGTATAATGAGGGACCGGATAGACCTTTAGAGTATTCACCAAATATTAACGAGTCCTTAATTTCAAAAACATTTTTGTGTAACATATCGCCACATTTATCCTCAATAATCTATGCGAGAAATATAAGTTCACTTAGATTAGCCTATTACACCTTAGAAGAAACAGGTTTAGTAAATAATAACAACTACACAAGAGATTTTTTTACTATAATAATAAAAATAATAATGTGAATAACATTATTAATATCAATAGAGTGCTCAATAATACTAGATTCACCACTACCTCGGGAAACAGAAATTTCACCAATCGCATTGGGTCAGGTGTAACAAGACAAAACGATGGGCAATGGTTCAACACCAACAATAGTCAAAATAGAAACTCAGAACAATACCGACAACATCAGTCGAGACGCTACAGTAACAATCGAGTACAACCCATGGAAGTTGATCATATTCAGGAATCAAATTTTCCATCTCAGGGGCACAATCAGATTTACCGATAGTCGAATTGACCATTGGTCACAACAAACTAAAATGTCTAGTAGATACCGGATCTACCACTTCGCTGATTGAAACAAACGCTTTCCCTCATTATAAACGTAGCAAATTAAATAAACCACTTTTCTTTAATACCCTGCCCAAAAAAAAACCGTTATAACACACGAACTAATAACACCACTACCAAAGGAATGGAATGAAAATAATTACATTGCTTGGAAGGTAACAAGTTTTAATTATAAGAATTTTGACGCCATAATAGGACAAAATATTCTGAAACCAATGCAAACTGCAAGCAATCATTAACTTAAGTGAAAGTTTTATAGAAATTAATAAATTTAAAACACATTTTATAAATAAATGCCCTTTCAACTACGAGGAAATCCACAATATTGAAAGTTACTCAACGGAAACTCTATTACGGAAATCGTAAATAAATTATGTCACGAAAATATGAATGAGGAGGAAATAAATAAACTTAAAATATTAGTGAAAAAAATAATAAATTGTTCTTTACTGCAGGACAAATGCTAACACATACACACGAAATTAAACACGAAATAATTACAACAACGGACAGACCAGCATAAGCAAAAATATATCGCTATCCCCAAATGCTCGAGAAGGAAATACAGAATCAAATTAAGGAAATGCTGGAACAGGGAATAATACAAGAAAGCAATTCACCATATAACTCACCCCTTTGGATAGTACCGAAGAAAACCGACAATTCCGGCAAAAAGAATTGGAGACTAGTCGTGGATTACAGGAGTCTTAATGAGATTACTGGTAATGACAAATTTCCGATTCCGAATATTGATAGCATTTTAGAGAAACTAGGAAGAGCTCAATACTTCACAACCCTAGACCTTGCAAAAGGATTCCACCAGGTTCTAGTTAAAGAAAACGATAGAAAGAAAACAGCATTTTCAAACTCCTCTAGGGCACTCAAAAACGCCCCGGTCACCTTCCAGCGCCTAATAAATTCAGTACTCAGGGAATATATAAATAAGATCTGCGTAGTTTATTTAGATGACATATTGATATATAGTGCAAAATCGAGGAACACATACAAAGCATCCAAACAATTTTGAACAAGTTAGCAGAATACAATTTAAAAATTCAAATAGATAAGTGCAAATTCTTCGCAAAGTCAACATAGTATTTAGGCCATATACTAACCACAGAGAGAATCAAACCAAACATTCACAAAATGAAAAACATACAGGAACTGAAGTTACCGCAAACAGCTAAAAAAATAACATCATTTCTGGGTATGACTGGCTACTACAGAAAATTCATAAGAGATTACGCCAAAGTGGCACAAGGCTTAAAAAACATTTGAAAAAGGGAGCTAAAATAAACATTCGCGACCCCCAGTATACAAACTCGTTCGAGAAATTTAAAATACTTCTGGCAAACCCACCGGTACTTAAGTATCCGGATTTCAAACTAAAATTCTCCGTAACAACAGATGCAAGCGATTTTGCAATTGGAGCTGTGTTAACACAAGAAGGACACTCCTTATGCTATGCAAGCAGATCGCTAAATGACCACGAAAGAAAATACTCAACGACAGAAAAAGAGAAATTGAAAGCACTTCTGACAAACCCACCGGTACTTAAGCATCCGGATTTCCAACTAAAATTCTCCGTAACAACACTGGTACTTAAGTATCCGGATTTCAAACTAGAATTCTCCGGAACAACAGATGCAAGCGATTTTGCAATTGGAGCTTTGTTAACACAAGAAGGGCACCCCATAAGCTATGCAAGCAGATCGCTAAATGACCACGAAAAAAACTACTGAACGACAGAAAAAGAGCTGCTTGCCATAGTCTGGGCGGTCAACCATTTCAGACCGTATATCTACGGGAGACAATTTGACCTCATGACAGACCATTAACCGCTCCAGTGGTTACATTGCAAAAATAAAGGAAACGATATCAATCCTAGATTACAGAGGTGGCTCCTCAAATTAGGATATATCAATATAGCATTAACATAAGTTATGTCAAGGGCAAGGACAACACTGCCGCTGACTTTATGAGCAGAATAAATGCAGAGGCTGGCGAAATTAACATCCTTCAGGAAAACGAGAATATGAGCACCAGGGCAAGAATCCACTCTCAAGAGAAGGAATTGCACGACCATTTTGGTATCCTGGAAACTGCCGTTAATATATTCCCAATACTGCTGATCCTTACACATTCAAAAAATCAGGATTCGCAATTTATATATGGAAAACATAAAATTTTTATTAGCGAGAAAGATATAAATACGGATTACATGTCAGACATATTCAGCCGATTCTTAAGAAACCGCAAAGTAGGAATATATTCAGGACTACCGGACCATGAATACAATAAAGTTCAGCAAAAATTAATTAACTTGTTTAACAGAACAATAAAATTCTATAAATGTGCACACACTGCTAAAGACTTGCAGAATGAAGATGAAGCATATAGGTACATAGCGAAATATCATAAAAACGAAACTGGACATGGGGGAATTAACGGAAATTACGAAGGACTAAAGACTTTAATTTACTACAAGGACCTAAACAAATTAATACAAAAATATATAAATAACTGTGAAATATGCAATAAGGCGAAATAAGACCGCAAACCTATTAAAGAAAAGTACAAGCTAACTGAAACACTGATAGACATTAATCAAATAATACATATGGATGTTTACACCAACAAAAAGCATAGTTTTATCACTTTCATAGACAGATTTTCAAAATATGCAAAACATATAGATGTAATCGAAGGTAGAACAAACAAAGCCAAAATAAATAAAATCTTAGAGGATAAGAACAGACTTACAAATGAGAAATTAAATGAAAAGCGCGAAATTTATGAGATTACGGAACAAGCTGGATATGTGAAAAACTACAAGGCTCTTAGGCATAAATACGAACCCAGATATCGCAAATTAAATTTACAAAACATACACTCTTCTCATATTAAAAGGAAAAAAAAAATTTCAGGTGAAGTGGATCCTCAGCTCTTTAATAACGCTACAAACACTGACAGCAGCCCAACCCCATGGTATGGATAGAACACGTTCATCTCGCAGAAACCTACGACACTATACTATATATAATAAATATAGAGAAAATATTAGGTATAGTAGACACAATTCACATCAATATACAACATGCTTACCTAAAAGAAAAAACAGAAATTTTGGAAATGCAACTTAATATTATAAAAAGTAAAGCTTTAACCTTAATACACAGACAGCAAAGAGGCCTAATGAACATTTTTGGAATAGCTCAAAAATGGTTATTCGGCACTATGGATGATAATGACAGGCAAGAAATAGAAGAACATCTGAGTTTAATAGACACAAATAACCATAACGCAATTAAAAATCTTGATAATCAAATAAGCATTAATACACATTTTACAAATTTTTTACAAATTTTTAATAATGCATCAGAAATTATAGAGATAAAGCCAGGAATTATACTCGTAAAAAATCAAGTAAAAACACACTTTTCTAATGATTCTAACAGAAAACAAAAATTAACTGGCAACTATTTAATAAATTTTAATAATTGCTCTATCAATGTAGGCAATCAAACTTTATATAATAAAGAGCTTATATTCAAAGTATTGTTAGCTTTAATCACATGCAAATAGCCGAAAACGAAAATGAAAACTAATATTTGAAGACATTGTAATAGTAACTTTAAAAATACGGCATTTATAGATGAAATAAAATATGTAAGATAAACGCATTATATTTACGGCTCTACATTAACTTTAATTTTCATTGCCATTGTATTAATAATGGTATTAAATAAATTATGGAACAAAAATAACAATGTAAAAATAACCAACATGATCACCCAGGAGAATGCCCAATCAAAGGAGGGCATCAACGTCACCAACCCACCCTAATAATTTACACATCGACTGGTCAGCATAAACGCAACCAAAGCATGTTTACAATACATGTCAGTCACGCTTCAAATTCACGAATTTGTCACAACACGTAAGTAATCTCACATTTCTTATATGCAATTATCTTTTTGCGGCACTTTCGACAACGGTGGTAATGTTACTAAAAACCAGAGCACTGGGCCAGCATTGCGGCAATTTCAAATATCATTACTGCAATGCTATACACAAATATACTGCAATGCGGCAACTTCAAATATCATTGCGGGGTCAGAATTTCTCAAACGGATCACCTGAATGCGGTGAAAAATTATTTTTGCTCGTTTTTTCATTTTTTCTGTAGGCATTAATGATGCAAACAAAAACCCAGTTGGATTTTCTAAAAAAAAGATTTTTTGTTTAAGATATTGTTAATAAATGTTTTTCGTCATTTTTTCAAAGATCAATTACGAACGATCTATCAGACCGATTTAGATGATTCGACCGCCATTTTAATCATCATTTAATATACATAGATTACGTGTAATTTTTTCGGAATAAAAAAATTGAATCTGAGTCAACTGTTTATATACATATTTGTTTATTACAAATTGAAGAAAAAATGTTTTCTGGGCCATATTTCGACATAAAAAAAACCCATATGTATATACTACATTTCACGCTAAACAATATTCCGTTTTGAAAAAAAAAATGGCCCGCAATCTGGAAAAAAGTTTTTTAGCCTAGAACGTCATGATGCAGCGTTTGGAGCGCACCATAGCGTGTTATTATTCTCCAGTAGCAACGAGCAACGTGCAACGTTCGGCCGTACGCTCGGTGATATGCGCCCGCCACTCTTTGGCGCAAGCATCTAGAATTTACTCAAATATTACGTTTTTTATACATAAGTGAAGGAATATTGCGCTGATATATTAAATGCAGACAACCATATACCTTTCTTTTTAAACTTTTCTCCAAAATATTTGGCTGAAGTGGAAAAATCAGAATCGCAAATCAGTGCCCAGGAAACAATTTCTTGGCGCCGACATCAGTCTAATTTTAAAATCGCTGATAACTCTTTCTGATTGAAAATTTATGCCGTACTCGGATACGATTCGGAACGATTCGTATAGTTTATTGGACTTGCGGCTTATTCGGCAAAACACGAGGCGAAAGATTTCACCTTCCACTATGGCATGAATTGAAAAGAGCTATTTCATTGTGTACAGGGTAACTTGAAATGTGCCGTCCACAATCCAGCGAGAACTCTGATTCAGAATTTAAGTAATCTCCTTATCGGAGCCATGCGCTTAACATTATTATTAATTGTTGCAATTGGTAACCCATTGGGAGCTGGTTCGGGCAATGGGCCGCGGTCCGTGTTTAAGAATAACGTTATTGTTCCCCAACAGCTTTGTTCCAATTCTGGATTGACTAATTTTTATTCTGTCCCATTAAAAGTTTCCATTTGGGTCTTTCTTTCGAAATAATAAAAATAGCCGTCTGAGAACAATTTCTTCCTCCTTTATTGGAAGTTATAATTCGTATTTGTGAAATAACGAATAACTATTTTAATGAAAAAAATAAAGATCAGAAACGACACGAGCTTTAGTTGCTTTCACAATTCGTACAGCTACGAAAAAACAGCTATTACCATTGCAGCGTAGTGTTCATCGACTTTTTTTACAAATAAGTACTTACTATTTTCGGGGCTTCACTGCATTGGAATTTTGTTTAGAATTGCTCAACTGTAAAAAACAAAACAATGATAAAAAGATGTGAAAAAAACCGATAAATTATTATTTTTTTATAACTCTTTGCAATTCTTGTCATGCATCTACAGAATTCCGTAAATACTGAACTTGTCAATACAGAATTTCGTCAGTATAGAATATTGTATAGAGAATTTTGAAATACAGAATTTTATATACCAAATTTTGAAATACAATGTGAAACCGCATCGCGGGCACTGCATTGTATATTAAGTACTAGCTATACCCAACGTGTGCCGATACGCTTTAATTTCTTATTTTTTTTATCAAAACCATAGTTAGCTTTATCTTTTAAGCTACATAAATGGCTTCAACGGTTCTTATACAGATAACTGACATTAGTTTTCGTGTCACTTGAAAATTATAAAAAAGAAATCAACAACAAACAAGTAAGGAAGAGTCTAAGTTCGGCTGCAACCGAACTTTAAATACCTGGCGCTAGTTATTGTTTCAAATAAACCGTGGTTGTCGTATGCAATGAAGCCAGTGAATCTAAAAATCTTTATTTTGAAAAAATCAGTGACTTTGAAATTTTTTATTTAACAATAAACAAAAAGTGAAAATTTTTTTTAACTTTTTTTTTCTCAAAAAGTGTATTTTTTTTTCTCTGAAACTTTTTCACCGGGAAATAGACACTTTGAACTGAATCCAGTATAAATCACCAATAGCAAAGATTTTTTTTCGGAGTTATGATTTTTTGTAGATATAATTCGTTTTTGCGGTACATGCTAAAATGTAATCAGTAATTTTCACTTAAAAATTGAAATGATGATAATAATCAAAGTGCTGAATAATTGCAAGCTTCCTAAAATCAAATTTTATGTGTAGATCGCTTTATGCACTGATAGAAGTAACATGTCTTTATTTCGTAACTGTTATTATTTATTTCGTAAACTGTGCGGTAGACAGTGTGTTTTAATATCTATTTGATACACAAAAAACGATCACAACACTACTTTTTGCTGATATATTATATAATAATGTTCCATTAAGTTGAACAATATAAGAATATTACAGTATGTACCACAAAAACGAATTATATCTACAAAAAATCATAACTCCGAAAAAAAAATCTTTGCTATTGGTGATTTATACTGATTGTAGTTCAAAGTGTCTATTTCCCGGTGAAAAAGTTTCAGAGAAAAAAAAATACACTTTTTGAGAAAATAAAAGTTAAAAAATTTTTTCACTTTTTGTTTATTGTTTAATAAAAAATTTCAAATAATGGAAATCAATCATTTTATAATTCTATCTTAAAGTACCAAGAACAACTGACATTTTAGTAAAAACATTGCTAGAATCCATTGAATTTTGACAAAGTTATGGGTATTTAAAAAACAAAATTCTCACTGTCAACTTGAATAATCGATTTTTGTATGAAAAACAAAATCGCGTTTAATTCGGCCGAAAAATTTTTCCGAGCCAAAAGAAAAAAAACGTGTCTCATTATTTGGACCAACGAACAATGTATTTGAGTTTGGTCGAAATTAAAAATCATGCTTGTACCTGACCGGTTGTCTGGAAATGGAAAGCATCTATATATTTTTTTAATTGTACATATTTATTCTTTATTATATTAAACATATTAAATACTATACTTGTAAAATAAATACTTATAATTATACCTTTCTCCTAGGTTATAAGAATATGTAAAATTTATTAATGCTATTCTCAAAATTAAAATAATGGAATTTAGTCAAAGACAGAAATGCAATCGTGGTAACTGTGAACGGTTTCATAAATAATTGCGTTAACCATATTACCACCCAAATTTGAAAACGCGCGGTCAATTTGCGTCCCTACAGGTGTAGTGGAACATTCTAGATCTAACCGCGATCTAAATTTGTATTCCTTAAGAAACTTTTATATTCTATCCTCAGTAGACTTTAGGCATAGATTAAAATTTCAAAAGGTTTCCTAATCAGTTGAAATGCAAAACGTGCCTATGTCTATATCTATCTGGCTTCCTTTATGCTGTTACTAAAACCCTTAAGTGAATAAAGTTATAAAACCATGGGAACCACAGCGCTCGGGTGTGAAAAGTATAGAAGAGTCTAAGTTTGGATTTAGCAGGGTTCTAGTTCAAAGTTAATCTCATATATAAAAATGTGAGTCCTTTATAGGCGTCCAAATCTCAACCTCTCTTTAAGGTATATGTATATATATTTAGAGAACTGGGCGGTGTCATGCCCTCATGGAAGAGAAAATTTGAATTCGTCGTATAGTCGGTACAGATGAGTCATAGTTGAATATATTTAAGTACATACATACATATTTCTTACAGATCAAACTGTTTATCATTTTGGGAAAATGGGCCGTGCCACGCCCTATACATATAATATTTGTTGGGAAAATGCGGACTTATGCCTCTGTTTAATGCGAAACTGCTATTCATAATATCTTTCTAGCTAATATATACATATTTCCCTAAGAGCAAGGTTTAAAGTATATTTTAAGCACAAAAGCAATGTTCAATATATAAAAAGGAAAGGAAATTAGTATAATTTAAACGTACGACACTCATTTTCCAAAACGTTGATTCTCTCATTTTTTCTCCCCTATTTAACTTATTTATACCAAATTTGAAAGAATTCGCGACATAATTTAGTAAAATATTGAATATTTTGATTTGTGCTAATTACCGTTACTTGAGAGGTGAGTGTGGCTTTATTTTGATTTCTATAATTTTCGAAATTGTGATTTTCGACTTTAAATGAAAAGTGTGCGTAGTGTGGTAGAATTTGACAAAGAAGTTTCGGAGATATACCAATTTGCTCTAAGGTATGCGATACCATGGCTATTCCCCCCATTTATGATTTCATGTATTTCACAATCAATCATGTTCATCAAATTTGAGCAAATTACTTTGTATAGTTAATAAATATCCGAGTGTTTTGCCGTTATATGAGAGATGGGGCATGGTTTTTGTACGTAATGGGCGGTGGCGCACCCATTTCCATTTGTTTTTTTTGATTTAGTGTTTTTTCGTGTAGCCCATTCTGGAACGAATTGCCTTTACTGCTAACTCAAATATCGCGTATTTTTTATTTTTTTAAATTACCGAGAGGTAAATTATGAGAGGTGGGCGTGGTTTTTTCCGATATCTTGCTTACTGACTTGAAATGCAGTATGTGTACCAAATTTGGTAGAGTTCGCTTAAGTAGTTTCGGAGATATAAGTTTTTTTTATAAAGTGGGCGGGGCCACCTCCATTTTCTAAAAAAAATGTACACGCGTAGGTGAGCAAATTATCTGCAAAATTAAAATAAACGCCATGATGCCGTTAAAAAAAATACAACTTTATTCAAAAGAAAGTGAATCTGAAGCATTTCTATTAAAAATTGTTTTTTATTTTCATTTAATACTATGATAAATTTTACTCTATGAAAATCGACTCAGGTGTTTCGGATAATGAGTTCAAATTGGCTGACCAGCAATGGTCCAAATATGTTATATTAAATTCCCTGCATCACCTTCGGTCATTCTTTTAAAGAAATTTTCGATGTACCAACACGAAACATACACGAGCATATACAAGTTATCATTACGCTATCCCACCGTCCGTACAATTGCTCACGTTACCAGGTACGTGAGGTAATAATGAAAGAACACAAGAGGGCACACCGCAACGTTAGAGAATATGTACTGGCAAGTGAAACATGCTAATTTAATAAATATGATAGGCCCCAAACAAGCTAGAACTCCACATTACGTCAATTCCTTCACAACCATGTGAGATAATTCATGTAGATATTTTCAAAATGAAAGGATAAAAAGTTTAAGCCCGCATAAATAAATTTTCAAAATTTTTAATATTTTTTCACATAAGAACAAATCAAGTTTGCACCTGAAAGACAAATTTACCAAATTATTCCACTTTTTCACAACTCCAAAGATCTTTATAACTGACAATGAACGCGGATTGATTAGCCCACCAATATCTTTACCGCACACCATCGCAGAGAAGTGAGATTTTATTCTACTTTTATCGAAATTTTTAAAAGCCTAATGACAGAAAACCCCAACTTCAGGACCAAGAAGCTCGTTAATATTACAGTAGATCCGCAAAACAAAAGATATAAAAGATCTTTGCGCCTAATACAGATAGCAAACAGAAATAAAATATTTTTGCGCCTAATACGCAAAACAAACACATTTAAAGAGTTCTTTACTATAATCAGCAATATAATATTAAACAAAAATAAACAAAACCGTTTTTATTTAAATGTTTGCGATTAATACGCAAAACAATACCAAATGATAACCACTTTTTACAAAAATAAATGAAATAATTATCCGGAAAAATATTTAGACTACCGTCCTAAACAAAGCTTGTAGTAGTAACTAGTCCTAGCGAAAGCTTAAATTCTTGTGCGAAACAGCTTTCAAATTCCAGTTTAGTTAATTACTAGCCAGAAAATATAAAAATTAAAAATTTTTTGGCTTTACTTACGTAAACATTTTGTAAAAATTCTATTGCAAATCTATTTATAACTAATAGGGTTAATAAAGAAAAACTGCCAAACATTAAACACTTTCTTTGCTTTAACTTTCATAAAAGAAATTTAAATTCAAAATATTATCACTAATTTAATTATAACCAATAGAATCAGTTGAGAAAAATTGTTAAGTCATACTAGTCCACTAACTGCGAGTAGAAAGTTAATAAATTTTGCTATGGGAATTTAATTCCCAAAAACAGAAATTGTTTTTTAACAACTAACAAGATTAGATTTAAAGATAACATTTTGCACTGCAGGCTGCCACTGCTGTCGTCAGCCAGCAGCGGTCTTCATATCTTCCACTAAAAGGCTCCAATAGTAACAATCCAAAGTGGAGGCGGGTGGATTATCAGATAGCCATTTAAAGCCATCAGTCCCATCAGTCATGCAAATGGAAGATTTGGCGAACCCCTTGATAAAACTGTCTGATAACAAGCTGCTGGCACAGGTCTGCATTTACCCAACGATGGAGCGTCCCGAAGAACTAATGGCAGGTATAAACAAAGCTAGATATACCCGTTCTATTGACTGGATAAGGTCAGCATGGAAATGGCTGGCGGGGTCACCGGATGCAACCGACTTAAGTAATATTCTCTATAGCCAAAATCAGGTCGTCGAGAACAACAATCGCCAATACAAAGTCAATGAGAAACTATTCGCGGCCACTCAGGAGGTTTGAAAAAAATCAATGAGGTAGTGGACTGCGTGCATTTCGGGGAAATGGAAGTTGAAGCAGAAATATTTGAAAAAAGCGCACTTCATAAAATCGTCCTTCTTCGCGAAGTGGTAAACGAAATAGTCCGGGCATGCCAACTGGTAAAGCGTGGAATGTTAATACAAACTTACCTGACACTGACGAGGTCAACCAGATCCCGTCGGAAAGGGAAACACTCCCATACCAGAATATAATAGAAGTAATCGAATACGACAGTCCACCGGTATACACAAATGGAACACTGCTTCTCTACATTCTCTCCATGCTGAAGGTAAGAAAGGACAAATACTCGTATAACTTATTGGTAGCTCGCGCTGTTATGTACACGGGAATCCACCAGACAACAACAACATGCTGGTGAACCAAAAGGAACCCTACGGACTTACGAAGGATTGCCTACTAATAGGTTTATCTACGATGTATGACTCGGAATCCATAGATCTTGAAAAGAAAATCTGTTTACCGCAAATATTAAAAGGTGGAAAAGCTAGTTGTCAATTCACCAGAAGGAATGACCCACCAATCGAGCTCATAAATTAGGACACGGTTTTCGTTTCGAAAAAACTCATCCTACCACCTGTCCCCCCGCAACAGCAAGATCTGTAAGGGAAAATTCGCACCAGAACTTTATAGTCTAGAAACTAGCTTACCAGCAGCAAAACCCAGGAGCAACTCAGATGCATCACTGCCAGAAAGTTGCGATTACTCCTTAAGGGCCGCTAACCCCCCATTCCACTTAATCACTGATCTGTGGGTCGCAGATCTTTAAAGCGGGAGGTGTTATTATTACGGTATCTCACGATTAGTACAATTGCTGACCTTGCCAGACAGGTGACCGCCAAGCTACGCAAGTTGCATTCTCACGGGCAGAACTTTCGTTGACATGACATGGATTTGCGGAAGCTACTGTTGGGACCGTTGGATATCTTACTTTTTACTTTCAACGAATCATAGAAAACGCTTACAAATATTAAATTCAATGTAGCAATGTGGTTTATGCAGCGGTTAAAAAGCAAGTGAGAAAATGTTCCGTTTTTTTTTTTGTTTTTCAGGCTTTGCTAATCAGATTGCATTTCAACAAGGTTGTATTTCAAGATGCCCCCTCAACGAACTGATTTGAGCATTACAAACAAAAATAATTTAATGCAAGTTTAACATTTTACAAAACTTTTCATGACTATGTCTGGCTAGATTCTTGGTAAATATACCGTCAATCATATTGCTACCGCTGCTTTACTTCCGCTGGGTTTACTTTGAGCGTGGTATTCGAGTTACATTTCATTTAATAGCCGCTTCATATATATTGCTTATTTTACAACACATGCTAGCGCCATGAATTCGACTTACACGCGAGCGTTTATGAATGAATTTTTTGTTGTTGTAAGTATTTACATATGTAAATATGTAGATATGTATGCCTGTATGTATGTACGTACGTATGTAGTTTCAAATATTTCAGAATATTTGGCGCAAGTGCAGGCACAAGTGCAGCTGCGGTTGCGATTGCGCTGTGATATGATTAAGATTTAACGTAGGCCAAGGCTGAATTTATATACATGCACATTGTATGTACATATTTGCATACATATTTTATTTAATAAATGGCAAGCAAATGATTTAGCAGACAAAAACAGCTGCCGCTCTGACTTTTATTAAATTTTAAAATACATATCTATGCATATAATTTTGTCATGTTTTTATTAAACTTATTTTTGACTTAGAAAAAGATTAAAGATTAGTTGATAGGTGCATATACATATGTATGTATGTAAATATGAATAAAGAATTAAAGTTAAGATTATTAAAATATCTACATAGTACATACATATGTAAGTATGTAATATTACCATAATATCTATCCATATAAAATAATCCTAATTTGCGCACTCGCGCTGAAAAAGCAAGCAATTTGCGCTGATGGCGATTGACACAAATATTCTAAATTAATAATATGCATCAATAAGCATGCATTTATTCAGTAATTCATGCGCTCATCAACTCATTTGCCTACAAGTGCACGCGCTGATGGCGATTGACACAAAAATTGCCGAAAACTCGAAAGAATATTCTTTTGACGATTCCCCCTATCCCTTTCAACCCTTCTCTTATCCTCAACTGTTGCATAACTCTTCTGCCGTCTCAAGTTGCGTCTCGCGATCCAGAAACTGGTTTTTTTGTTTACTTATTTTTCTTCTATGGTTTTTGTTTTGATTTATTACTTATCTTCTTCCTTTTGAACACATGCAGTCGCTCGCCTCCGCAATAGCCTCTCTGCTCTAAATATAGCAAAATATGGTGAAAATGATTTTTATTGGTGTGGTAGAATTGTTGAATTCTCCCGACGGCACGTACAAATTTTGTTGATGAAAAAGCTGTTTTAACATTTACGCCTTCTCATTACTTACAAGTTCTCTGCTATTACCATTGTATTTGCTCGCCGTCGTATGATTTTGCATTTTAAATATACTTCTGCTTTGCGTTTGTCTTTGCGTGTGCTACAAAAGCTTCACGCTACTCTCCAGTTCTCCAATTACTGGCCAGCCATTAGTTAAAGCCCTATCAAAATCCGTACAGTAGTTTCGGTTATTACTGCGTTCAAACAGGCAAACAGATATACAAAGAGACAAAAATTTTGGAAATTCTCCTCACATATTTTATTACATTCCTGCATCACCGTTGGTAATTTTTTTAAAGAAATTTTCAATGTACAACCACGACTTTTCTAAAGATTTATTATAGTATAGATATTACAGACATTCAATTTTTACTGATTACTGTAAAATAGTAGTTAGCAGCAAACAGAAACAAATGAATTACAAATTGACATCATATCTTGAGGATATTTCCGAAGTTTTGGTAGTGTGCTTACTTTTTTGATGTTTGTGTTCGTTGGTTTAGTATATAAAAAAGGTTACGCTAGTTACTATTTCTGATAATTTCTGTTTCCAATTGGTACGTGTACAAACTTTGTTTTGCATAATACAAAGAAATTTAATAAAAATATTACGTTTTTCCTTCATAAAAACCTGCTTTGTTTTAATACAGATATTATATTAAATTTTTATTGACAATGAAATTTCATTTGCATTACCAGTAAAATTGTTGTTAATTAATGGAAGCTCCTTCTGGTAGTTGGAAAGAAATACACAATCACCAAACTGCATAAGTAAATCATTAAAAAAGCGTTTAATTTTATTTCAACGTTTATCATGTATACATATAAGTATATATGTACGAGCTTACTGCAATTAAGGTGTTAGCTTTTTAAAACAATCAGTGTACATTGACATTGCTGAGTTTTTGTTTTCCCGAGGGATACTTTCAAATACTTTAGTTTCATAGAATCGAAGTTTTATCCTCTACTCGTAGTGCTAGCAAAAAACACATTATTAACTTTAACCGAATATAGCCTGGCAGCATTTGCTAATGTAAACAAAATTTTGCCATCCGAAAATGCCACTCTGAGGTTCCCCAAATTCACAAAACGATTCGATTTAACTAACAATGCCTCATCAAACGCTTTAGACGCTGTACTTTCTCAAAAAGAAAGGCCAAAAACGTTCATATTAAGAATACTTTTAGCGACAGAACAACCAACCTATACTACCCAACGAACGTGAAAGGCTAGCCATATTTTGGGCATTGCAAAATCCATGAAACTAATTATATTGGTTTAATAGCCTCTATATAAGTATACACAATAAACTATGGTGACCTCTGATACAAAGCATTTCATTATAAGCCTGACACACAAAATATAGTCGCACTCTCAAGGCAGCATCTGCAATACATACGCAACAAAATTGCCCCAATTAAAAGGTTTTATTCAATAGACCATATCTTAAGTGACAGCAGCTGCCGTAGCCGTGTATGTAGCGTGCTTTATTCAGTGTGTCAAGGGTTCGAATCCAGGTAGGGGCAGGAAACATCAAAAACTATAGAAAATATTTTTTTGTTTTTTCTAATAGTGGCCGCCCCGCGGCAGGCAACGGTAAGCTTCGAATGTATTTCTGCTATTAAAATCTTCTCACAAAAATCATCTGGTGTTCGGAGTCGGAGTCGGCGTAGGCTACCAACTGTTCGGTGTGGGTTATATCGACCGTACTATCGATTGAAATTGAGATTTCATGCATTTTGCTGAATTGTAAGTGTTTTTTTATACCCGAGCGCACTGGTGCCCAGAGTAGTATAACTTTGTTCAGATGAATAAAATACAAAAAGAAAAACATCGTCGGAGCGGCTGAAATTCGCTGATAAGCGCAAGGCCACGAAGACGCTAAAAAGATACGACGGGGTCCCGATGGAAACGCTGCCCCAGAGCACGAACTTCCGTGTCACTGAAGCTTCGGTGGAAAACCGGGTGCCTCCTTCTAAACGTCAAAGATCGGTGGAGAAACAAACTCTGGCATCAAAAAGAATGCGACCACACTCCTGGGTGGGAAGGCCTAGCTTTGCCGGGTCCATACCAAAGGACCAGTGGAGATGGATGAAGGCAGCTCTGTTGAACGTCATCTGTGATGTTCTCCTGTAAGGATGCTGGTTGGTACCAGGGCCACAATAAGGTGGTCGTCTGTGAAGGCCTGAGGTCGGTGACGCTGTACAAGGTCACCGTTGCAGAGGTAGGCTCGGTCTCCTCTGGGGCTAAGCTGGTGGTGGTGGATTGGAAGGGCATTCCAGTCCGACCCCAGTAGAGGACATGTGTTCCGGTGACACCATCGCCACCGCAAAGCATCCTAAAGATTTTTCAGGTTAAAAACCCAAGCAAACCGCGGGGACGTTCAGCATGCCTCTAGTGTGGATGTAGCAAAGGACGTTGGCATTGAAGCACCCGAACCGGTGACGGAGCCGGAGCTCTCCGACGCTGAGGGCAGCGTCTCCTCCCAGACAAACTATGCACCAGCAATGCATAGGATGTTTGCGGAGGAGGCACTGTTCCACAGCGACGGGAGTGCGAAACTGACGTCACCGTTGTAGCCGGGGAGGAGGAGGCGGTTTTCTCATATGAGAGTGCTGCTGATGAACCTCCACAGATCTAGAGCAGCCTCAGCTGCTCTCTAGGTCGCCTGACTAAAGGCCACGTTACAGTGGTACTCATTCAGGAACCACGAACACATTTAGGTCCGCAGCGATGCGAATGCACACCGCGTTCAATGGGGGAGCACGGATATAAATAATCGAAGTGAGTTACTTTTCAACTACCTTCTAACAACTAACCTACTTATATGCAACAAAGTAGGGATCCCACCTTCATTAGTAGCAACCGTAAAAAAGCTTTAGATATAACTCTATGTAGTGTTTGTCTATCTGAATTAATCGAGAGTTGGGGGGTTCTAGATGAACATTCCTTCTCTGGCCATCGTTATATTGACACCGTATTGAACTTTTCTATTACCAGCCCAAAAATGCGTAAAAACCAAAAAAACACGGATTGGCGCTCTTATATAAGGTTATTTGAGGATAGGCTAACCAGCGAACTTCTTGATGAACCCGATAGTATCGGAGATCTTGAGAACGTGGTGAACGTTTTTGCGCTGACCTGCTTAAATGCCCTAGATCAGGCTTGCCCTGAACCTAAACAATGTGGCAAACGTAAACCCCACTGGTGGTCAAGTGAGTTGAGCTCACTACGTAAATTTTGTGGGAAAAATTTCAACAAAGCCAAGAGACTTAGTCTCGAGCTGGTATGGCAAGAGTATAAAAAGTCTCCCCAGACCTATAAGCTTTAAGGACGACGAAGAGATATTCGTGGTGAAACTTCTGCGGCGGCATGGAGGGCACTTCTGAGACAGCCAGGATAAGGAAGGCTCTCTCAGAACCCTCTAACCCGAAAGGTTTCTTGCAAAAGCAAGACGGTTCCTGGACCTCAACGAGAAGCGAAACCTTTGAACTGCTACTAAATACCCACTTCCCGGGGAACACAACTGCGGAGGAAAGAGTTCCTCCGTTTATTTCTTCCAACTCAGTCAACGTACCGGTTTCGGAAGAAAAAGTTGAATGGGCTATCCAAAGTTTTAAGCTATACAAATCTGCAGGGCCGGATGGGATAATACTTGCTCAGCTAATTCAGACACTGGAGGTGTTTGCAAAATGGCTCTCTACTATTTTTAGGGCCTGCTTCAAACTGAATCATATACCGTTGGCATGGAGAAACGTCACGGCTGTTCCTAAAGCCGGAGAGGCCTCACACACTAATCCAAAGGATCTTAGGCCCATCAGTCTATCATCATTTGCTCTTAAGACACTTGAAAGGATTGTTAGTAGCTACCTGTCTAATGACCAACATGCATACCGCAAAGGCAAATCTACTGAGACTGCACTACATAGCTTTATCAGCCAGCTACTCTGTTGCAGAGTAGTAAGGGCTAAGGAGGTGTCCTATCCCCACTTCTGTGGAACCTCACAGTGTAGCTTGAGGTGGCGCAAAAGTTGTTGCGTTCGCTGATGATATCGCGATCGCACTCAGGGGAAAGTTTCCACAGACATTATGCGAGCTGATGTAACGTGCGCTTCGGGAGGTATCCAAGTGGTCCACCCACTGCGGGCTCAGAGTCAGCTCAAGTAAAGTGGAACTTGTACTCTTCACGAGAAAATATAAAGTTCCTACGGTGACTCCACCGGTACTAAATGGTATCCGGTTAAACCTTTCTACAAGTGCCAAATTGTTAGGCGTTATTTTAGATAGGAAGTTGAACTGGAAGGAGAACCTAGTTCAACGTTATGAAAAGGCTTCCATAGCCCTCTACACATGTTAGAGAGCCATAGGCAGGAAATGGAGTCTTAATCCCCGGATCTCTCGGTGGATTTCAGACCGATTCTCCTATATGGGGTGATCGTATGGTGGCCTGCATTAGAAAAAGAGGTTAACCTCAGGCTACTCACCAATGTGCAAAGATCTAGTATGATCTGCATAAGTGGGGCGCTCAGAACCACTCCAAATGAGGCCTTGAACGCCATTTCAGACCTCCTTCCTTTAGATTTAGTTGGACAACAGATGGCAGCGATGACTGCTTTGCGACTAAGAAAGACATCCCAGTAGCACTCTGAAAGCCAAGGGCACTCTTGAATTTGGAACAAGTTCTGCTCTATTCCGAGCAGCACGGATCGGTGTGCTTTGACATCGGTTTCTGAAAGTAACTTTATTACACGAATTCCAAGCAGGGAGGAGGGGAAACTTGAGTTTCATACTCCACCTGATAGCATTTTCATCTATACAGATGGCTCGAAACTCGATAATAAGGTAGGAGGGGGCGTTTTCTCACGAAACCTTCTCCTACAAATTTCCTTTAGGTTACCAGATCACTGCAGCGTCTTCCAAGCTGAGGTCTCAGCTATCATGGAGGCAAAAGAGAAGATTGGGACCGGAATTATAGAAAGAGACATCTTCATTTTTAGTGATAGCCAGGCTGCAATCAGAGCTCTGAGCTCTTTCATGTTTAACTCGAACATCGTGCTGGACTGCCGCCTATCTCTACAGGAGGTGGCCGAGCAGAACAGGCTAAACCTCATTTGGGTCCCTGGTCACCGGGACATAGAGGGAAACTGCATAGCAGACGAACTTGCAAGACAAGGTACGACCAAACAGATTCTTCAGGATAAAGAACGCATTTGTATGCCGTTTGCCACTTGCAAACTGCTACTCAGAGATTGTACATATAAACAAGCTGACAATAAATGGAGGCAAAATACGACCTGTCGAACCTCAAGGCAGACGTGGCCTAAATGGGGTCGGAAGCGGTCGCGCAGCGTTCTCTCTCTAGGAAGGGAAAACAGCACTGTCTGATAGGAAAATATGCTGAAGGGTTGGGAGTACCCTTCCGAAGACGATGTAGGAGCTGCAAGAATGACGAGAAGGAGGAAACGATCTTGAATTTGCGATATCTGGGATCACCGTCTTTGGATGATCTCAGTGAGGTTTCAAGCACCGAGGTAAATTGCCTGTTGAGGTTCATCAGCGAGACAAAATGGTTTGGTGAGGGCTAATTTTTCTTCTTGGATGGTACAAAATTTTTCTTTGTGGTAACACAATGGGCCTCCTAATACTGGCCTAAGTGAGCCGCTGCAGGCGGCTGTCACTCCAACCTAACCTAATAGGGAATTTGATTAAGCCATGTATGTATGTCCGTCCGTCCGTCAGCCGGATAACTCGAGTAAACATTGAGCTATCTTAACGAAAGTCGGTATACACATTACCCTGGACCCAAGGTACTTTGTTATTGTTTGGCCCCAATCGGATAATAACCATTGTGAAAATCAAAAGACCCCAATATTTCAGTAACTATTGAAGCTAATTTCCTCAAATTTGACACATAGGATTGGGTTTGGGAAAGGAATATACGTATAAACTTTTGATTGGAAAATGGGCGTAGCCCCACCCACTTTTTAAGAAAAAGTTATATCTCCGAAACTACATGGCCAAACTCTACCAAATTTAGTGCACATATCGCATTTCAAGTCAATAAGCTAAATTACGAAAATTGTTAAAATCGGAAAAAACCGCGCCCAACTTTCATGTAACGGCGATTTTGAAAAAATAAAGAATCGCGATATTTAAGTCAGCATTAAAAGTAATTTGCTCGAATTTAATATGTAGGATGGGCCTACACCAGCAAAAAAAACCTAATCAAAAAACTTTGGAAATGGGAGTGGCACCACCCACTTTAGAGCAAATAAGTATATCTCTGAAACCATACTACAAAACTGTACCAAATTTGTTAAACATATTGCAGTCACTAAGCAAAATTTCGAAAAGTCTTAAAATCGAACAAAAACCACGTCCACCTCTTATGTAACGGTAATTTTCAAAAATTAAAAACCCCGACATTTAAGTAACCATTAAAGAGAATTCGCTCAAAGTTAATATTTAGAATGGGGTTATACAAGCAAATACACGAAATAAAAAATTTTAATACTCGTGGCACCACCCATTTTCCAACAACCAGGTATATACTATGCCGCCATACGCCGCCACACTTGATGCACACATTGCATTTCAAGTCAATAAGCAGAATTTCGAAAATTATAAAATTTGTAAAAATTGTACAAAAACCATGACCCACCTCTCATGTAACAGCAAAAAACTCTGATATTTACTAACTATACAAAGTAATTTGCTCAACTTTGATAGACAAGATTGATTATGAAATATATGGAACCATAAATGATGGGAATGACCATGGTATTGCCCACCTTAGAGCAAATTGGTATATCTCCGAAATTTCTTTGTCAAATTCTACCACATTGCGTACACTTTGCATCACAATTTCTAAAATTATAGAAATCTGACTAAAGTTACACCACCTCTCATATAACGGTAATTTACAACAAACCCAAATATAAAATTTTTTCCTAATTCATGTCGCGAATTCTTTCAAATTTAGTTTTTTAATTAGGGAGAGAAATAATTGAATTCACACAAATTTCCTTTTTTTATTTAAATCAATAAACGTCGTTTAAGATTTCAAAACGTTGTTATACTAGCAAACCCGGCTTGCTTTGATGCGCCAATAGACATATTTTTTTAGATATTGAATATTGGTTTTGTGTTTAAAAAATACTTTATACCTTATTATTAAGGAAATATGTAGTATATATGGAATATAAAATATCTTCGTCAAATAGCTGGAAAATATTGTGAATAGCAGTTTCGTCTTAAATAGAGGCATGATTCCGCCATCAAATAGTTGTGGAGTTGCAAGGCATTTGGCTTTTTATTGTACAGGGCGTAGTACCGCCCATTTTTCCAAAATGATACACGGTTTGATCTATAAATTAAAATTATATAAGCCGCCATATTCTTAGTAATGACATTTGTAAGAAAAATAGTTTTCCGATAAGTATATGAATCTTTATTCACTTATACCCAAGTATATAAATCTTTATTTACTTATACCTAAGTATTAGGAATTACGCACTAATTTTTTATCCCTCTGTTAAAACAATAGTTTTGCGATAAGTATATAAATCTTTATTTATTTATGCCTATGTATTACGAATTACACACTAATTTTTTGTTCCTCTTTTTAATTATCACTCCTGGTCCTAAGAAAATACAAAATTATTTACATATTTATGTTTAACTATTAGAAAGTAAATTGAATTAAGTTGATTTTATGGTAAGTATATATTGTATTTACTAAATCTTATTTACCTAGGTTTAACCACTATGAAGTAAATTAAGTTACAAATTAGCATGCACTTAGAATAAAAAAAACTACTGCAACTATTTCATGCTAAATTGTTCTAATTTAATTTGTACAATTCTCAGTACACAATAGTTATACTTCCTAGGGATGTTGGTAGTGGCTTGTTTACAAAATAAAAAATTTTTGTTGCTAAACCTACTACTCCACATTATGAAACTAACTGAGTTGGTTTTGGCGTTACAAGGAATTAACAATAGTTGCATTTCTATCTTTGGCGACTGTTTCTCGCTTTTATAGCGGTTTATGTTTGCCTTTTATTTGCTTATTTGCGATAAACAAATTATTTTCGGTGTTGAAATTGCGTGGTGCTGTGCGACGAGCATTAATTCTCGTATTCCTAACTTCCTGCTCTTCGTGCAAGATTGATTTTATATTCTCATAGGTGGCCTCCCTAAAGTTTACCAACCCCTGGTAATTAATCCTACCGGATCTATTGAAAAAACGTCTTTGGGCTTCCTATTTATAATGGAATGGATTGTATTGTTGTACCGGTCCACTACAATTGAAACTCGCTCCTTAGACGTTAACCTACTAAACTGATCCTCAATGCAACGATATATCTCTATTAGTGTAGAGTGCAATCGTTCACCTTGACCATTAGCCGCGCTGCGCTGCGTTGGAGTCTGATAAATTTCTATGCCTAATATAATATAATATATATATATAATATAATTCAGGATTAATGGGGTTAATTGTCCTTACTCATTGTACATTACTTATACCTTAGGCACGGAAAAATTTTGCAAGAGATTTGTCAATTTATATCGAAAATAATTTCGCGAATATCGAGAACTTGTCGATTGCACTAAAGTACTCTGCTTGTCGATCTCAAAAATGTCAATATGCACTATTTCGCAAGGAAAGCTGGCAATAGGGATTGGCTGGAGAAAAGGTTTTGAAAGATGCCTATCCTAGTTGTTCAGTTTGCAGATGCTAAACTGGTTAACATAACCCCTTATTTGCCTAGCCATTGCGGGAAAGTAATATTTCTCAAGTATCAGTAGTCCGTTTTTACGGGGATTTCTATGAGCTCTTTTGTGCTCGTTCTCAATAATTTCGAACACCCCATCCGCGAGGGTTATATCCTCCACAATTCTCTGCGTTACCCTCACTCTATACCTATTTTTTTTTTATATAAATCTCCTTAAGTAGACCAAGAAACCTCTCTGGTACTTTAATACCGTTTATTAAGTTCAGATTTAGGCATTGTTTTAGGATTGTGTTTAATGCAGCGTCATTAAGCTCAGGAAATTATATAAGGAACCTACGGTAGCCTTGATGTGATTCCTCAAGGCATCGAGGACTATTTCCTTCCCTTAAAATTCATTGGTTCATAAAGACATTTATAGGGGCTTCTACATATGGTATGAAATCAGATTTATCCTGCTAGGCTGAATGCATGGTGCATTCAGCAGCAGTGCCAGTTTCCGATCTCATCCCATCTGCAGAGTAGCAGCATTACCCGATACCGATTATGGCTGAGCTCCAATATCGAGAGAGAGCATCGCCGACCACGTTTATTTTACCTGGATTATATATAATTCCTCAATTATATTTCTCGATTCGCGCTTTCCAGCGTTTCGGTTTAGCGTTGTAATTTCGGCAACTTAAGGAAAATGTCAAAGGTTGGTGGTCAGTGTAAATATTTATATTCTTTGTTCAGTGCCCACACAGTGCGCAATTTTCCTCTGCCTTGTTTAATGATCTGGAAATACAAGCAATTGACTAACCCTTCCCTATTTTATCATGAGATAGTACTGCGTGAGATTGAGTGGCTTTTCAAAGTCTGGAAAGGTCAATACATCTGCGCACACCAAAAGCTGCTTAAAATCGTGAAAAGCCTGAATAGCCTCATCGTTCAGCCAAATTCCTACCTTTTTAGAAAAATAAAATAAAGGATAAAGTTCCTGCAATTAGTGCATTCTGTGGCAGTGTCTGTTTCAGACCCCATCCCATTTGCAGAGTTGCAGAATTATCCCCTGATACTGATTGTGACTGAGCTACAATAGTAAGTAAGTCCGTTAACCCCCATTTTCAAGCGAGAGAGAGCATCGCCGACCACGCTTAAGGAAAATGTCAAAGGTTGGTGGTCAGTGTAAATTTTTATCTTCTTTGCGCCATACGAGTACGAAGGTTTTAAAGTTCTTAAGGTTTTCTGGAGGCGAAACCAACTTTATTGCCGCACCTTTTTTAGAGTTCGCACGTACACCATCAGGAGTAATTATGTGGCCAAGAAATTCAAATTCATTTTCAAAGAAACATGTTTTCTTCAAGTTTAAATGTATGTTTATTTGCTGAAGCCTTAAAAATTTTTTTTTTGTATTCAATAAATATCAATATTATATATATAGCATATTTTTCCCATGTATTGTTTTAGAACGTCGTCGATCATCCTTTGGAAAATGCCGGACGCATATTTCAGGCCAAAGGATAAACGGGGGAATTCGTATTTCCCGTTCAATGCGAAAAATGCTGTTTAGGGATGTCGGAGTCCTTTATTGGTATCTGGTGAAATCCAGAGGTCAAGTCAGTCGTCGTATAATAGTTAGCTTGTCCTAAACTACAAAGAACCGCGTTAATGTCTGGAATGGGATATGTGTCAGCATGCGTAACCGCAATTAGGTTTTTATAATCGATCACCATTCGATAATGCTTTTCCCATTTGGCTTTGGTTTTGTTTTTTGACGCTACCCATATTTGCGAGTTGTAAAGACTTCTGGACGTTCGTATCACACCTTCATCAAGGAGCTCGTTGATTTGCCTATCAACTTCATCCCTCATGCCCGCCGGGTAAGGACAGCTTTTACTGTAAATTGGATCAAAGGTACGTATCTTAGTTCGAATACTAGTGTCTACTAGTTCGCTACCATTAAAAAGCACAAATAACTCGCGAATTTTCCTATCATTTGTTCGCCCCGTTTTTCAATTGCTGCAGATACGTTCTTTCCCAAAGAGTAATTGATCTGATTGGAAATTCTGGCTTTTGAGGGCAATTTAAAATTATTGATTTTTAAATAATTATTCTTCCTGTCGGTCGCGGCCCCTAGCATCCTCAGAGTGTCATTCCAATGATACCATCAAAGGACTTTGGCCGAGGGTTTACAAAGCAGATTATATTGGAGCTACGGCCTATGCCCTTGAAAAAGTTGAGGACAATTTTTTTCTCTATTCTCACTCTTCCCTACCGAGTGCAAGTTACTTTTTGGTGCACTTCTGTGCTTTATTGAGTCTCTTTTAGAACTAAACTTCTACCCTAGCTTACTGCTATGACTTAGCCTAAGTTGCCTTCATCGCCGTCGTCGTCGTCGCTGTCGTTGCGCTTGCATCGCATGATTCTGTCCGCTGCTGCCTCTGTTCGTTGACGTCGTTGCTATCGCGGTGGATAGCCACCTGTTGTACGTGCAATGTCTGTTGTTACCGGTCCGCTGCCTGTTGTGAGTATGCTGAGTCAGCGGATCCCACGGCTATGGTAGTAAGTGAGCAGCGTTAATGGTTATTTGTCGCTGCCAGTCCGTTGTCTGTTGCGAGTATGCTGGGTCAGCGGATCCCACGGCTTTGGTTGTTGGGCATGGATAGGAGTACTGATTACGTTCAGCATTGCCCTGAACAGGTGTTAGGCAGACAATGCTGACTGTGTAATTGTTGACTAACGTTTTGGGTTAACTCCTCCCTTCCTAAGTGAGGATCGTCCGCGATTCTCTCAGTCACCTCTTTTACCAATACATCCATTGCCCTTTTAGCGGTGTGTTTGTTGTATTTGCTTAGGGCAAGTCGCAAGACCATTAGGATAATTAATGATGTTATTGTTACTGTAAAACCCACTGTTTTTGAGTCGACGTCTCCTCTCAGAGTGTCAATGTGGTTAATATTTTCTGCATTCAATTCTTGAAGATAGTTTAGGCTCAAAGTGACTAAATGTCCCAAAAGGTTCATTCTCTGGGATGTTGGAGTGCCAGGTGTACGAACAAGAGCATTGTTTCTATTGCGATATTCGGTGCCATTTATTTTTACTGACTGGTCGAAAGTCAACAAATTGGTACCGTTGATGGTTCTAATATTTCGATCTTCACCCTCTATTTTGGCTGTGACAGTGTTGATAATGATAATGCCATCGTCGATTTCGTTAATGCCCTTATTATGGTTGGCGGTGGTTGAGCAATTCGCCACTTCTCCCATGATCAGCTGTTGTCCGCAAGTGGTGATTTTTAGAGTTTTGCAGAAAGTAGCGAACGTGGATTTTTCGCATTTTACGGCATGTGCTTTATTTCCGCATCCAGCAACGGTATTGGTTTCCCCAAAGTGTAGTACTCGTCCTTGGTGCGACACGGCGAATAGGCTAAATTTCTTACAAACTTTCTCAGGTATAGGATATTTTATAATAAAATACAAATTGTCTCTGTTTTGTAAAACCTTAATTCTAGACATTCCTAATATTTCTATTATTGTTACATTGGTCGAGTGCTCGTTGATAATTGTATTTATATCATTATTATCTAATAATAAAGGGCTGACTAAATTTAGTTTGGCCAACGTTATTGAAATTGTGACAGCCTGTAATTCGAGGGTTATTATTCTATTTCTAGCTAGTATTGTTTCGTATAAGTGTCCCGTATCTATTTTTTCTTTTTTTGTTGTAGCAACGATTTTATTTATTTTTTCTGTGATTTCCAATATCTTCTGCTGAATGTGGGTATTTATTCTATATTGTTTGTTGTTAGAGTCAACGAGCATGTCCTGTCTCATCTGTAGTGTCTGGAAGTTGTCAAAGTCTGGGGTGCCGGCAATGACCTTCAGTGCCGTACCCAAAAAGTTCAAGCTTCGTGCTTGTCGGTGGTGAACGTCAACAGTTCGCAGTAGTGTTTCGATGTGCGTTATATCAGAATTTAGTAGCTTCCTCATGTGCGTTTGCGGGAAAAGGTCGATTAGATTTCTTATCTCATCGTTCATGGTTGAGTACATTGTCAAGTTGGTGAAGTGCGTCAGGTATCCGTAATGTTCCCATAATATTGCGTCTCCGTCTACGATTGGGATATAATTAGCGTTAGTGTAGTCCGTGAGTTTTTCCGCTAAAGTGATCGTCAAAAAGAATGTCACTGTTGTTATCCTGCAATTAAAAATGGCAATATTTGTACTAGTCTATTAACGTGGTCGAAGGTTGTCCTTGTGAACCCTCCTCCCCTTTATAAGAACGGTGGTGCCTAGGTCCTGCTCAACTGTTTCTTCTACGTATAATGCTGAAAGTTTATTGCCTAGCCTACGGTTAACTTTAACTAAGACCTTGTCACCAACGTTATATGTCATATTCTGACGACCCTAATTGTGGTATTCGCGATCAGAGGCCTGTACTTTTTCAATACGTTTTCGAATTGATTCTGTTATATTGGCTGAACCGGAGTGAATGATGTCTATTGGTTTTCTATTGGTAGTTGAATGAATTGTCTTATTATACTCTATAGTGGCTAACAAAATTAAGTCAACGGTGTCGCTCAGATTTCTTTCGAATTTCAGGCACCTAGCTATTTCACTCAAAGTACTGTGGAAACGCTCCACTTGCCCGTTTGAGGTACTATGAAGTGGAGGGGCGTTTGCAATCTTCACATTGTTGTAGTCTAACAATATTGATTTTATGGTATTTGAATTAAGTGACTTTTCATTGTCACAGTATATTGTTTTAACGTTCGGAAAAATGTTTATTAGCTGTAAAAATGGCGATTTTACGTCTATGATAGTCCTAGATGCGATTTTCTGCACCATAGCAAATTTTGAAAACTTGTCAACGCAAGTTAGAAAAAATTTTTGATCCGTAGAGAAAATATCGACGTGTAATATTTCTCCAATGCTAGACGGTATCGGTGTTTCTGCGATAACATGTTTTTTGGGTGTCGGTCGTATTTCGACTTTGAACAGATTCGGCAGTTTGCTGCCACCTCTCTTGCTTTTTCATCCATTTTTGGGAAAAAATAGTCGGCCAAGATCTGTTTGACATTTTCCTGTGCCGCCCTGTGAGCTCGATTGTGCTCTGCAATTATTATTTCCTTTTGGTCATTTTCGTTGAAGATATCCGAAACCATTTTTTCTGTACGGCGGAATTTCACGTTGGGATGGAGTTCAACCAGCCGGTGTTGAATTTTTGCCAAAACTGGTAAGCTGCAGTGTATTGCATTAACTACGCCATCGTTAATGACTTCCTGCAGTGTTTTTAGTAGCGACTCTAAATCACAAAATGAAACTATATGCCTGCTTTTTGACCCAAATATGATAAAGGTCAGCTTTGACGGGATTTCGCTCTCTTGAAGTATTATCTGATTTCGGAAGCAGTTAACAGGTTTATCCACCGTTTCAATGGTGTAAGTCAGTGACTCTTCACTATGCATAGTGGCGCAGTCAGAGCTTGCTTCCATTTCGACTTCCACCATATTCATGTGCTGTCTTGACAATGCGTCAGCAACATGATTTTCTTTACCTGGCTTATAAAGAATCTTCGCGTTGAAGCTCTCTATGAGAGATTTCCAGCGCTTAATTTTTGCATTTGGATTTTTATCCGAAACTGCAAATGTCAGAGGCTGGAGGTCAGTGAAAATGTTCAATTGGTTTACACCATATAAATAATTTCTCAAACTGTTGAGGGCCCACACTATTGCTAATAGTTCTCTTTCGTTTGTTGCCAGATGCTCTTCCCTATCTCTTAGAGTCCTTGATATCATGGTTATGGGCTTCTTTTCCTGTGAAAGTACAGCCCCTAAACCCCTTGAGGAAGCGTCGGTCGTCAGATCAAACGGTTTAGTGAAATCAGGATACGTTAGTGTGACGTCCTCTGAGGCCAGAACTTCTTTAAGTTTGTTGAATGCTTCTACACCTTCTGGTGTTAATTGAATTTTAATTTTTTTCGACTGGGTGGCACTTACTTTGCCATTTTCCCCTTTAAGCATGTCGGTCAGTGGTTTTGCTATACTGGCTGAGTATTTGATAACACATCTATAGCAACTTGCCAATCCTAGGAAGGAGCGAAGTCCTCGAAGTGTGGTCGGTTGCTGTTGACCTTTTCAGGACTTGTTTTTACACCACCTCTTAATACCACAAAGCCTAAATAGTCTACATCTGTTTTAAAAAATTTTGATTTCTCTATCGATGCCTTCATATTAGCTTCACAGAGATTACGTAACACCCATTCGATGCCCCTTACGTGATTTTCTGCTGTCTTTGAGTAGATAATTACGTCATCGACGTAAACGTGGCATGTCTTGCCAATTTGCTCCCTCAGAACATCATCAATTGCTCTTTGAAATATACTGGGGGCGTTTTTAAGCCCGAAAGGCAGGCGGCAGAATTCATACTTGCCGTTGTTTACAGAGAAGGCGGTTTTTTCCCGGTCTCTTTCTGCTAATTCAATCTGGTGAAATCCAGATTTCAAATCGAGGGTGGTAAAGTATTGTGCACCCTTTAGATTTGACAATATCACCATTGCATTTGGCATTGGATACTTGTCCTCGATTGTGACCTCATTCAGCTTCCTGAAGTCGATCACTAATCGCTTTTTTTTATTTCCAGTTTGATCTACGCCTTTTTTATCAACAACCCAAATCGGATTATTGTAAGGAGATCTGGATGTGCGAATGATGCCATTTGCTAACAAATCGGCTACTTCCTTATTGACAAACTCAGTTACACTCATCGGGTAAGGATAGAGTCTAGAATACACCGGCTCTTCGGTTTTTGTCCTAATGGTAGCGATTATATTTGTATTAAAAGGCAAGGACTCGTTAGGGTCTGCAAAAGCCTTCTTTTTATTCTCTATCATTTTACAAAACTGATTTCGGATAGAAGAAGGAATTTCTTCGCTTCTTACATCAATGAAATTCACATTTTTGCACTCATGGAACAACAGCTTTTCGTTTCCGAAATCGTGTCGTATTATTCCATTGCTCAAGTCTATTTGAGCGTTTACTTGGTTTAGTAGGTCTAATCCAATTATACCGTCAAACGTTGCTATATTGGGCAGTATGAAAAAATCTGTCCATATACCGAACAACCTAATTCTGCATTTTTGCTTTACTGGGCTATTTCCATGTAGTGACTTAACTAAAAATGGTGTGGATGCCGGAATGATATTTTTAAGTTCTGGCAAGGGTTTGATGTAGTTCTTTGATGCACCCGTGTCCACTAATAGCCTTATTCTTTTTCCATGGTCCCCTACTCCTCGCTCAATCCACAGGAGTTGGGACTTCCCCCTAAAAAATTGAGCTGCTCCTCTTCAAGGTTTTCTATTTCATCTTCGGCCTCTTGATTATAAGCTGCCTCTTGATTGTCTTGATTTAAAATGTTTACTCTCTGCACTTTTGGTCCAGTGTTTCTTCCCGATTCTGCTTGTCGTTTACCAATTTGTTGTTGTTAGTTGAAGTTAGGGCCCTGTTTAAAGTAACTCCTATATTGCTGTTGACCCTGATTCGTTTTTTGCGATTGACGCCAGTTTGAATTCTCGCGCAGCCGCGATTCTGATGGATCCACATCCATTGGTATTGGTTGATCCCGTTGATCATTTTCGTTACCACCCCTTTTCGGTTGCCTATTGGAGAAATGCGGGTTCTTTTGTGTAGTTCGCATCCCCTGGTCTGAATTGCTAATACCAGTTTTCTTAAATCTATTTGGATCTTCACAAGATGCCGCAAAGCTTGTGGCGAACACATACCGTTCTCGGTCCGATTCAACTTCTTGCGCCAAGGCTAAAGCGCTTGGTAAATCGTCCGGTCGAGACGCGAACAGAATGTCGCACAGAGGTCTTTTTAGTCCTGAGATAAATATTCTTAATGCGTCTGCCCTATATTTTGTGCAGATTTATTCAGCAATAGAACCTTCATGTGTCATAATTGTCTTGTTTGTGAGGAGGGTCAATTTCTTCTCCACCTCATCGAAATATTTTAGGACCGAAAGGTTGCCCTGTCGAAGCGTAGAGAGCTCTTGCTCAATTAGATAAATAGGACGTTTGTCCGCATATGTAAAATCTAACCTAGCAATTATTGCGTCAAAGTTGAGCACGGTATTAAAAGATGCCAAAACGGCATCGGCGGGTCCCTTTATTTTATTTCTTATTATCCCCACACCTGGTAGTGCCTGGAGCTGCCCTGATAGTTTTTAAATACTTCATACGCTGTGTGGGCGGCTTGACGCCATGAAACGTAAGTGCTGACCTGTCCGTCAAATTCCGGCAAAAATTTAACCAGATCAAGTGTTCTTCACATTTTACACCCGCTGTGATTCTCACCGGTTCATAAATTTGTGGTTTTTTGTCTGTTTTTAAATTCGTTATCTGTTCTGTCAGTCGGTTAAGCTTTTGTTCAAAAGCTTCTTGCTGTTGTTGCAGTGCGCCAGTCATGGCAGCCTGCACTAAAGCCGTTAATTGATTTGCGTCCATTATATTTCTCTTTGAAATTTGTAAGCTACCTATCCTTTCTAGCAATTCCTCTAAATTGCCATCGCTATTGCTCATTAAATCGTTGTTAAACGCAAAAGAGAATACTAGCTATAGCGCTACTCAATTCAATCAATGTGTCACAATGATGCAACTATTTCGCACAGGTTATTAAATTTGTGTCCAACGTCCCCTTTATAAATTATAGCACTGTCACAATTCCCTTCTAAAGGCTTTCCTTTAGGTTTTTTTCAAAAATACATTTACCTCACTTACAAAATATCGTCCCTTTTTCAGGAGAAGAAATTTTTTGTTAACAGCAATAATTCCTATGGTTTAACAATTTATTTAGTTCCAATTCACAAACAAACATTTTTAGTCAAGGACCTTCCTTAATATTCACTATAATTTCATTTTCATAATTTATAAATTTTCAAAAATTTATTCATTTTCCTTCAAAAGGTTGGCCTTTACATTTGATATTTTTTCTTTTTTTTACATAAATTGGCACGAATTTTTCACTGACAGAATATCGTTAGTTTAAAAAAAAATTTCCAAACATTTTCTTGCTTTACAATTTATTTAATATCTTTTTTATAAATTTGTCAACATAATTTTTCTTTCTTTAAATCTTTACACTTTCACTTTTTTTTTGTAACGAGCACTCTACTTACAATTTAAAGGCTACTTTATAATATTCCATTAAAATATCCAATTGTGTTCCTCTCTTGGTGTTGTTCTTATCCTTATCCTTTGGGGTGCAGGCTCCGTTTAGATCCTTATACTCCTTTTAGCTATGTTAACCGATCACTTCTTTGATTTTGGTTCGAACTTAAAAACCGCGGTTGGGCGCCAGTTACTTTTTGGTGCACTTCTGTGCTTTATTGAGTCTCTTTTAGAACTAAACTTCTACCCTAGCTTACTGCTATGACTTAGCCTAAGTTGCCTTCATCGCCGTCGTCGTCGTCGCTGTCGTTGCGCTTGCATCGCATGATTCTGTCCGCTGCTGCCTCTGTTCGTTGACGTCGTTGCTATCGCGGTGGATAGCCACCTGTTGTACGTGCAATGTCTGTTGTTACCGGTCCGCTGCCTGTTGTGAGTATGCTGAGTCAGCGGATCCCACGGCTATGGTAGTAAGTGAGCAGCGTTAATGGTTGTTTGTCGCTGCCAGTCCGTTGTCTGTTGCGAGTATGCTGGGTCAGCGGATCCCACGGCTTTGGTTGTTGGGCATGGATAGGAGTACTGATTACGTTCAGCATTGCCCTGAACAGGTGTTAGGCAGACAATGCTGACTGTGTAATTGTTGACTAACGTTTTGGGTTAACTTGCACGCCAAATACTTCCTCTACCGGGTCACTTCCTGTTGCGACCTCCTCACTAACAAAGTTTTTATTTCCCCCAATGGCAATAAGAAAGTAAAGAGTACTGCCATTGGGAGTGTGTGTTCTACGCATGGTATGCTAGATGGCCTCAAGAAAGAAAGTGCTCCTAACCGTTATTTCCCTCTTCTACCCGATTTACGTCTGTAATAGAGTTGAATAGTCTTTGCTATTTGCGGTGAAAATTATCTGATTTAAAGTATTAGAACGGTTCATGTAACTTAAAGCGGGATGTTGCATGGACCCGCCAATGTCCATTTTCTCCACTGGTGAATTTTTCGGTTTCGGCCCAGAGAAAAGTCGGGCAGGAATATGCCCGGAGAATCGTTCGTGAGATTTGAATTGCGGCCTGCGATCCTGGTGGAGCCATATGTGATTTGCTGAAATCGCTGGAGGCTTGCCTGCATAAAAGGGCTTTGATGCAGGTAAGTTGTTAATGGGAGCCACTACTCTGTTGTTGGTTTGAGGAACGTGTTTAACACAATTCCTAAAATTCCCATTTCCAGGCAGGCCGAATAAGCATCCGGTTGACCTCCGGATGAACACGTCTCGTCCGTGTAGTTTGAATTTATTAATAATAAGCGAGAGTTGTTTAAAGTTTACAAACAACTTAATGCCTTGTATCCAAAGCAAGTGCCCAACTCCAAGTTCTGCTCCCTGATATAAAAGAAGTGTCGCGCACTAGGCTAGGCGGATAGGCTCATCGTCTGAGTGCGATTGACCCTTGCCCTGACTTCAAACAACCGTGTGAAATGCAATTATGCTGGCGCTGCAAAACGTGTAACTATTAGCCGTGGGAATGGCGGAAGTATGCAGTAGGCGACTGTGTTAACTTTCATTTCCCTTGACATCATTTTCTGTTTTCTACGGAAATTTCTGTGTTCGAACCACGCAAGGACGACCCCTTTTCTTTCTGTCATCAATTGTAAACGTTTGGGAAAAACTATCAATAGTGCGGTAAACATACATTCTGGAAATATCAAGTTTTTTGATAAGCTCATATATTTCCCTAGATATATAAAGTAATCACCGCAATACGATTTTTTAGCTCCCCACTCCATTGGTAATAAGCGAAAACAAACACTGAACTGATTATTATATATGAGTAGACACTGCTTACAAATTACAATAACACTTTTTCTGCGGATTTGTCCCCGCTTTAAAAATTGTAAGCTTTGTAACAGAATTTATGACAAGACTAAGCATATACACCAGTTCATTATTGAATGTTATTTGATATATAAATTTTGTAACTAGCAAGGTAATGTTTTGATAAATATTATACACATTTGAATTTAATCAAAAGCGCCGTCATTTTGTAAATTTTTGTGCAGCAACATCAGATATTGATCCCTTGAGTCGGTTTGGAAGTGTTGTAAGAATTAAATATTGAATAAATTTCGTCATCTCAGCGAATACGAATAATGTAAACAGTTTGTATAAAGATAATCGCCGGGCCATTTTGGCTGATGACAACATAGCGCGCCACTTGTTCCTCTGCTTTGCTAACTGGGGCCAGCTAGAGGCACCAAGTGAAGCCAAATCCTTCTCCACCTAGCCTTTCCAACGTGGAGGAGGCCTTCCTCTTGCACCACCAGCGGTTACCATGGTAAATTCTTTCAGGGCTGGAGCATTTTCTTCTATAAGTACAACATGACCTAGACACTGTAGCTGCTGAATCTTAATAAGCTGTACTGTTGGTATAAAGTCCATACAACTCATCGTTCTATCGTCTGCGGTATTCGCCGTCTTAAAGACGTAAAGGTCCAAATATCTTTCGGATAACCTTTCTCTCGATCGCTTCAAGGGCCATCTAATCTAATGTTGGCAGCCTCCATGCTCATGCACTATACATTAGCACGGGCATATTGAGGGACTTATAAAGCGTGGTTTTCGTTCGCCGAAAGGGGGGTTTACTGCTCATTTGCCTACACAGCGCAAAGTAGCACTAGTTGCCAAAAGAGATTCTTCGTTGGATTTCGAGGCTGGCATTGTTGTTGGTGTTAATGCTAGTTCCAAGATAAATCAATGTCTCTACTTTGTAAAAAATGTAACTCTCAACAGTATCGCGGGAGCCAAGACGCGAATGCTTTGACTGTTTATTTGATGACAGGAGGTACTTAGTTCTTCCTCCAGGTCCATACGCTCCGCTTCTTTATCCCGTTTGGAAAAGGCAGAAGTAACGGTGCTTTTGTTGAGGCAGATGATATCCATATCATCAGCATTCGCCAGAAGTTGCACGCTCTTATAAAATATAGTACCTGAACGGTTCAACTCTGCAGCTCGAATTATCTTTTCTAACATAAGGTTAAAGAAGTCGCACGAACGAGAGTCACCTTGTCTGAAGCCTCGTTTGGTTTCGAATGGCTCGGAGAGGTCCTTCCCGATTCTGACGGAGCTGGTAGTGTTGCTCAACGTCATTTTACATAGACGTATTAGTTTTGTTGGGATACCAAATTCAGACATTGCTGCAAATAGGCAACTTCATCTTGTGCTATCGAAAGCTTATTTGAAGTCGACAAAAAAAAAATGGTGTGTGTCTATTCTTCTTTCTCGGGTCTTTTCCAAGATTTAGCGTATCGTGAATATTTGATCGATGGTAGATTTTCCAGGTCTAAAGTCACACTGATAAGGTCCAATCAGTTCGTTCACGGTGGGCTTCAGTCGTTCACACAATACGCTCGACAGAACTTTATAAGCTATGCTAAGAAGACGTATCCCGCGATAATTGGCGAATATTGCAGGATCGCCCTTTTTGTGGATTGGGCAGAGTACACTTAAATTCCAATCAGCAGGCATACGTTCGTCTGACCATATTTTGCAAATGAGTTGGTGCATGCACTTTACCAGCCCCTCGCCGCCGCACTTGAATAGCTCTGCTGGCAGTCCGTCAGCACCAGCGGCCTTATTATTTTTTAGCCGCGCAATGCCCGTTCGCCTTTCGTCCAGGTCGGGTGATGGTAATTCGACTCCGTCTTCATTGATTGGGGGTTCGGGTTCACCATCTTCAATGTTTTTCCCGCCACTACCATTAAGCAGCTTGACGAATTGTTCCCTCCACAGTTTGAGTGTACTCTGGATATCGGTTACCAGGTCGCCGTTTTGATTCTTACAGGAAATTGCCCCGGGCTTGAAACCATCTGTAAGCCATCGTACCTTCTGATAAAATTTTCGGGCGTTTTTCCTATCCGCTATCATTTCAAGCTCCTCGCACTCGCTCATCTCGGCCTCTGTCTTCTTTTTTCGGAAAATGCGCCTCGCTTCCATGTAGCTTGATGTATCTTTTTATGCTTGAACCTGGCGCTACATACTACCATATTCGGGCCCCGGCGAAGTCGATCAGCCTCAGTCCGTTAGCGGATGTTTCATCGTGTAGGATGAAATTACCGACTGTGGGACCAAAAATTCCTTCCCTTCCCCCTGGCATTAAAATCGCCTAGCACGAGTTTTATATCGTGGCGGGGGCACCGTTCATACGCGCGCTCAAGGTACTCATAGAAGTTATCTTTGGTCACATCGTCCTGTCCTTCCATAGGGGCGTGGGGGTAAATCAGCGAGATGTTAAAGAATTTAGCTTTGATGCGAATCGTGGCGAGACGTTCGTCCACCGGGGTGAACGGCAGTACTTGGCCACGAAGTCTCTCTCCCACCACAAATCCAACAACGAACTTGCGCTCCTTTACATGGCAGCTGCAGTAGACGTCGCAAGGTCCGATTCTCTTTATTCCTTGCCCCGTCCATCGCATCTCTTGGATGGCGGTGATGTCAGCCTTTGTTTTTACGAGGACATCCACCAGCCGGGCGGAGGCACCTTCCCAATTAAGGGTCGGACATTCCAGGTGCATGCCCTTAAATCGTAGTCCTTTAAACGTTTGCCGTGGTCGTCATCAGTTTAGGGGGGTCCATTCGAGGCTTTTTGCTAAATTTTTTCATTGCAAGGTGTTTTTAGGTGCGGGTACCAAGCCCAGCGCACAACCATATTCTGGGGATTTCATGATTTACATAATGCACATTTATATAGCGAGCCGCTTGCTCCAAGTCAGACGCCCGCTCGCAGCCGCACCTACTAATAAACAGACGCTGCAAACAAAAAACCATGGAGGACCCTTAAACCGAAAACGTCGAAGTGGCCCCTCCAGGTTCGCCTTCTCACTTTAGTTCACCCCCAAACGGGTGTTCGGGAGCTACCCAGAGGACACTGCTTGAACCGTATGCAGAAGAATCGTTCAGGCCACTCCCAGGTGAATGGCGATCAAAGACTTTCCCCACTCGCGTGGCCTTCTACACACGGCCCCATCCTCCATTTTATGTCAAACAATACTTTAATGAGCTCAAGGCCAGTTTTTAAAAGGAGAATAATAGAAAAAACAGTATTGGTAGAAGTTATAGCTATTTCGGCGATCAACACATCTCCTCATCATACTTCTTGCGGGGATTCGAACTCTCGTCCCCGAGCTTATATTTGTGCTACTATTGTTGTTAGAAAATTGATATGGTTAGGTGTGCTCATCCAAACAATAATTTTAAGAGCTCAAGGCCTGTTTTTAATAAGAAGAATAATAGAAAAAACAGCATTGGTAGAAGTTACAGCTATTTCGGAGATCACCACATCTCCTCATCAGACTTATTGCGGGGATTCGAACTCTCGTCCCCTAGCTTAAACTCATTAAGGCAAAGCCTAAACGATATGGGCCAAGTAAGCTGTGTATGCTGTTATTGTTTTTTCCTTCTTACTATTTTGGCAATCACAATTGCAAGTACGGCAGTCTGCCGCTATTACATGAATGTGTGGTTGTTCTTTATTATAACAAATCCTATTTGTACTACTATTATTGCAGAAAATTGTTAAGGTTAGGTGTGCTAATCCATTACATATATAAGTTACCGTTTTTGTTGTTTATTTATACCACAATTGGCCCTTTATTCGCCAAAGCTACTTTAAGACTGATTTTACAATTTTTGCTGGTCGATCCAATTGGAACTGCCGATTAGATTTTCGTTGAACATTCCAATCGGAACGATACCGCTTAGCGAATAAGCAATAGAGAAACAGGCCGCTCATAGACCAGGGTTGCCAACAATTGTTTCGTTAACTCCTCCGCACTTAGATTCAAACGTCCTCGTTTGTGAAGCATTTAATTAGTTGATTTTAATATTATCAATTTACTTACTCTTGAGCAGACCCATTTCTCCATCACTTTTACAATATAGTTTTAATGAGAATTTCAATTTATTCATGCTTATTTTAATTAATGATAATTTCAGTGAAAATTTTAGTTAAAGCTAATGTAAGTATTAGGTAATTTTGTTTAAGCATATTCTTTGGTTTTTTTTTTTTTTTTTTAATTTCTTATGTGGCCTTTGTAAACAACGCGACCGCTTTCTGTTACGACTGTAGTATTATAATTTTCCTTTACAGTTTCTTCCTTGAACCTTTCTGATAATTTACTTCCTATTCTTTTGTTCTGCCTAACGAATATTATCTCCCCCACTGAGTAATGCTTAAGTGGCTGTTTCTTTTTATTATGAAATTCTATGCCCCTTTTCTGCTTGTTATATAATTTCTCTATATTACTTTTCCTAGCTTTTTCGAAATCTTCTGGCGAACAAGACACTTTTCTACCGAAGAACACGTCGACTGGCCTTTGTTGGATCGTGCTATGGAAACTGTGGTTATACTCATTAATTGCTCTTTGGAGCAGTTCTTCATAATTTTTATGAGTGTTTTCCGATTTTAAGCATCTCATTATTTCACCTAAAGTTGAGTGGAAGCGTTCAACTTGGCCGTTTGCTTCGCTGCGGTATGGAGGTGTTGTGTGCACATCGATTTTGAGTTCTTCGCTCATCATAAACATTATGGACTCTGAATTAAGAGATTTTTCGTTGTCTATTACTACAGCTTGGGGAACTGCATAATAGAAGATTTTTTTTTCTGTCATGAATAAATCGATGTGTAGTGTGTGACCTGGGTACTTTGGTAAGGGAGTTTCTGAGATATTTGGTTTATTTGGATGCCTATCGTATTTATTTAGCTTGCCGCTGTTACAGTTTTTGACGATTCTCTTTATTTTACCAGACATGCTAGGGAAATAGTATTTCTCTAAAATTTGCAACTTATTTTCAGCGGCATTCCGGTGAGCTCTTGTGTGTGTGTTAATTATTATTTGTTCTTGTTCTTGCTCATTTAGGATGTCTTTTACTCGGTTGTTAGTAAAGCGGATCTTAAAGCTTTCAAAATGAGTTGGGTATATTTCCTGTATCTTGCCTATGATTGATTCAGGCGCCTTAATGCCGTTTATTACGCTTGGGTTTAAATAAGTTTTCAGAATTTCTTTAATTTCTATTTCGCTATAGCTTCTTCTTACAACATTATGCCTATGGTATTTAGGGAACACTATTTCGAATTTGTATAAGTTGTTTTCACCAATGTTTATAATAATTTGGTTACGAAACGCGTTTATCGGGGCTTCCGTGTGGTAAATTAAATTATGTGGCGAACTTTGCGCTGAGTGCTGTGTCGCTATGCTTGTAGTATTTATCTCGCTATTTATCGGCAATCTAGACAAAGCATCTGCGACTGTATTTGTGCTGCCTGGCTTGTAATGAAGCTTATAGTTATATTCCTCTAGCAATGCTTTCCAGCGCTTCATTTTTGCATTATAATTTTTATTACTTAGCGCGTAAGTCAGTGGCTGGTGGTCAGTAAATATGTCAATTTCGGCACAACCGTATAGATAGTTACGTAATGATGTAATTGACCAGATTATAGCGAGCATCTCTTTTTCGTTGGCCGCGTAATTTTCTTCGGCCTTCGAAAGAGTTCTTGATATAAAGGATATTGGCCTATGGTTCTGGGAAAGCACAGCGCCGATTGCATAATTTGATGCGTCTGTTGTCAATTCAAATGGCTTGCTATAATCGGGGTAGTGCAGCAAAACTTCACGCGACGACAGTGCAATCTTTATTTGATCAAAAGCGATGATTACGTCTTTATCGAGATTAATAGCTTTTTTGCTAGATGTGTTTTTTGATGCACGTCCCTCTTCCCCCCTTAAAAGGTTTGTAAGAGGCTTGGCAATTTGTGCATAGTTTTTAATAAATTGGCGGTAGAGACCTGCTAAGCCTTGAAAGGATCTAAGTTCTTTTAGTGTAGATGGCTTTTTAAAATTCACGATAGCCTTTACTTTGCTCAGGCTTGACGTAATGCCCTCTGACGAAACTACAAAACCGAGAAATTCAACATTATTTTAAAAAAATGAACATTTTTCCAGCTGAACTTTTAGATTAGCTTTATTTAGAGTACGAAAGACTTTTTCAATGTGTTCGATGTGTTTTTCTGCATTTTCGCTAAAAATGATGACATCGTCTATATAAACGTAGCAATACTTTCCAACGTGCTCATATAAAATATCATCAAGCGCTCTTTGAAAAATCGCAGGCGCGTTTTTCAGGCCGAATGGCAGCCGTTTAAATTCAAATTTACCATTTTTTACCGAAAATGCAGTTTTTTCGATGTCTGCTTCGCAGAGAGGTATTTGGTGGAAACCACTTTTTAAATCAATAACAGTAAAAATTGCAGCATTATTCAAATTTGATAACGTATCTTGAATTTCGGGTATCGGATATTTGTCTGCTATGGTAACAGAATTCAATTTCCGGTAATCGATTACAAGTCTATATTTTTGAATTTCGTTATCTGTGCTTTTTTTCTTAACTATATGCACTGGAGAGTTAAATGGGGATCTTGACGGTCGAATTATGTCGTTATGAAGCAACTCTTGAATTTGTCTATCGACTTCGTCTCTGAGTGCTGTTGGGTACGGATAACTACGTGTATAAACAGGCTCATCTGTAATCGTTCGTATTTTTGCGATTACTTTTGTGGTAAATGGCAGTTTTTCATTTGGTTCGGAGAATAAGCTTGCATTTTCTTTTATGATTTGTTTAACTATTTTCTCTTGTTCTTCATTTAGGTGTTCTGCATTTATTTCTAATTTATTCACAGACGGGCGGTTTTGCTGATAGGTTTGTATTTTAATATTGTTTTTGATTAACATGATGTTTCCATTGAGGAAAATAGTGGTATTTAGTTGTTTCATACTGTTATTTCCTAAAATGGCATCGAAAGATCTAAGTGTTGGCAAAAGATAAAATTTTAAATTTTCATTTTCCAAGTTAAAAATATTCAGAAATGTATAGTGTGTTATTTCTAGTTTACCCCCAATTGACAAGGCAGAAAATTTGCTTTTGTTTTCGACAGGATTTGGTATTAAACTAGGTTTAATATAATTTTCGTTCGAGCCAGTATCGATCAATATTTTTAAAAAATTCCCGCTCTTCGTTCTAGCTTTTATATAAGGAAGCGAAGAGCCACTTAATCTAAAAAATGAATATCTGTGAAGTCAAGCTCGTCACTTGTTGGATACCCATCCTCTCTTTGGTAGACATCTTGGTTTTCGTTCACTTCCTGTTCGGCACTAGTCTCTTGTTGTTGTATCTCATTTCCTATGTTAAAATTTCGTTGCCTTTTTTGCAAGTTTTCAAATGTGCTAGCTGGTCTTTTGTTTTGAAATCCACTATTCTTTGGCCTATTCATATAGTTGATCCCCTTGGTTTGGATCGAAGTGTCCACGTCCATTGGTACCTCATATCTTGGTTTGACTGCAGTAGGGCGTGGTGGCGCAGGATTTTGAATTAGGGTTTCCTGAATTTTTGGATACTGAGCAAGCTGTGGGTAAAATTGTTGGTTTCGTGGTGGTTGATATTGCTGATGAAATAGTTGCTGCCTTTGTTGCTGAAATTGTTGTCGATTTTGTTGTTGGTAATGCTGTGGCTGTTGTTGTTGTTGTTGAATTATACCGTATGTTGCTATTCGTAGTGGAACTTGAGGACTGTTCGTATGTGGGTGGGAGATCGCTTGGCTCGCGTATTGCTAATAAACGTGGTAAATCACCATTTAAGCCTCTGACAAACGTGTCAAGTGCTTTCTCTCTATATGTTTTCGTTAGCAACACGATTGAGCTGTGATTAATCTCCATACAAGAAATTTTATTCAGTAATAGAGACAAATACGAATAAACTTTTTCATAAAAGGTTTCGATTGTACTACTTCCTTGTATTAACGACATGAGCTGGTATTCAAGCGTGCTAATATCGCGCTTGTCAGCATAGTGAAGCGTTAAACATCTAGATATTGAACCCCAATTAAGTGGAGTATTATACGATTCAAGAACTATGTCGGCGTAGCCGATGATTTTGTTTCTTATTACAGACAAAATACCAAAATACAATGGCGTACCTTTTTTGGGATCATAAATTTGCAGAATGCGTTCCACACTTTTTTTCCAGGAGCTAAACTCACTAGGATTCCCAGAAAATTCTCTCAGACAACGTACTACGTCAGGGATTCTATCTATTTCATTTAAGTTCTCCCTAAATCTTTCCTCTATCACTTGGTCAATTTCAACCTCAGGTCTTACATTTAATAATGAACTCATAATCTGACTACTTTGATTATCTAAAGCATTTTGAATCATGCTATTTATTTCAGTTCGTAACTCTGGCGGTATTACTGGTTGTTGTTCTTGGATATTATTTTCGACGCGAGCATTTTGCGCAGCTCCATCTAAATTGAGCATAGGCGGCCTTAATAAATTTTGATGGGCCATTGTTCACAAAGAATTTGCTTAAACTCACACAAAATTTCAATATGCGCTAAGAGTATGAGTAGATTTACACACAAATATTTTTTGTTTGTAAATTTCGAAAATTTTTATTAAAATATGTATATATATATTTTTTTTTAAGCTTTAGAGTATAAGTAAATTTTCGTAGTAAATTTAAATATAATGTTTTGTTTGAAAATTTCAAAAAATTTGTAAAAATTATAAGTACATTTTTCTTTTTCGATATTACTGTAGAATTTACGTGGGCAATTAAAATGCCTTTATAAATATAATTTAGGATTCAGTTGTAATTTAGTATTTTCAAATAACTGGTTTGTGATGAATATTCGAGTCGGAAATTAGCAAGTCTCGTTTTTAATTGCTTTAGAAAAATTAGAAATATAACTGAATACATATACCGGTGCTTATAGCGGATTTATTTTACAGCTTTTTTTCTTATTTCAGTTTTGTTGTAAATATTTTTATATGACTTGCTAGTTTCGTGTTAGTTTTTGACCATTGATTTTAGGTGAATTTACATATGACACTTTAGTTTAAAAATATTTTAAATATACTTAGGTACTATGGAAAACATAACTCATCTTAATTCTGCGTTCAGCGGCTGCAGCATCACTGCTCCTTTTTGCTTCCTTCTAAGTAGCTACTGGGGGGCCTCCTTCTGATCGTCTTCTGAATCGATTTGCGTTTTTTTTTTTTTTTGTATATTAATTTTATTTGCGTTTTAGTTGAAAGTCTTTTAAATTTTGTATTAACGTATATTATTTTAAGTTTGTTGTTTTTAAGTTTATATAAGTTTTGAAAGAAAAAAATTTTTTTTGAGTGTTTTGTTTAGACTGTACGAATTTTGTTCAGTACCAGTGTTCGATTTATTATGCACGGAACTTGGTTTTTGTACAGTTTTTTCCTTATTCTTCTTTTTGAAGATTTGCTTGTTTGCTTAAAAATTTTCCGACACTTTTGTGACCACCGTTACTTGCGGCATGGAGCCGTTGCTTGCACTTTGGTATAACAAAGTTAGAATCGCACTTTGTACTTTAGCAAATTTGTATCATTTCGATTTAATTTTACTCCATATTAATGTTCATCAAAAAATTTTTTTTAAATTTTACTTATACCGCTTTTTATAATTAGTTTTTAATTGTTTGTAAGTATATTTTTAAAAGGTTTTTTTAAAAAAAATTTCCTTTTAGCTCGGGCGCCAGTTACCGTTTTTGTTGTTTATTTATACCACAATTGGTCCTTTATTCGCCAAAGCTACTTTAAGACTGATTTTAAAATTGTTGCTGGGCGATCCAATTGGAACTGCCGATTAGATTTTCGTTGAACATTCCAATCGGAACGATACCGCTTAGCGAATAAGCAATAGAGAAACAGGCCGCTCATAGACCAGGGTTGCCAACAATTGTTTCGTTAACTTATATATAGTAATATTTTTTGGCCTATTTATTTTATGTCAAACAATAATTTCACGAGCTCAAGGCCAGTTTTTAGTAGGAAGAATAATATATAAAAAACAGCAATGGTAGCGGTTATAGCTATTTTGGAGATCACCACATCTCCTCATCAGACTTCCTCCGGGGACTCGAACTCACGTACCCTAGCTTATACTCATTAAGGCAAAGCCTAAAAGAGATGAGCTAAAAAAGCTGTGTATGCCGTTGTTGTTTTTTCCTTCTTCCTGTTTTTGGAATCACAATTGCAAGTGCGGCAGTGTGCCGCTATTACATGAATGTGTGGTTGTTGTTTTGGTTGTTGTTTATTATAACAAATTCTATTTGTACTACTATTGTTATTAGAAAATTGATATGGTTAGGTGTGCTCATCCATCACATATATGCATTAATATTTTTTGGCCTACATATTTTATATCAAACAATAATTTTACGAACTCAAGGCAGGTTTTTAATACGAAGAATAATAGAAAACCCAGAAATAGTAGAAGTTATAGCTATTTCGGAGATCACCACATCTCCTTATCAGACTTCTTGCGGGGATTCGAACTCACGTCCCCTAGCTTATACTCATTAAGGCAAAGCCTAAATGAGATGAGCCAAGAAAGCTGGGTATGCTGTTATTGTGGTTTCCTTGTGTTTGGAATCACAATTGCAAGTGCGGCAGTGTGCCGCTATTACATGATTGTGTGGTTGTTGTTTATTATAACAAATTCTATTTGTACTACTATTTATTTATTTATTTATTTATTTGTTTATTAATCTACAGTACATAGTACCTTACGGACCAGAAAAAAATGTAATAATCAAAGCCAGTTATGTTGTTAAAATTATAGTAATTAATATAAAATCCATATTAAGCAATTAAATTTAAAATTTTGATAAATATAATTCCAAAGATCCTTGAATTCTGTTACACCGTGTAAAGCATAACTAGCTATGGTGGAAGACGTATTAACAATATTTTGACGCCGCGAAAATGTTATATGAAAACATTTTTTAATATTCACGAGAAGGCGTGACTTTACACACCAGCCTTGGAGACTTTCCAAATCGTACTGAAACTTCAGGGCGTCCCCTGAGTCCTTAATAGACGCAAAAAGTTTCATATCATCGGCATACAGCAAAAAATCTGAGAAAATTAAACATTTTCCAATGTCGTTGATGAAAAGTACAAAAAGCAGAGATCCTAATATGCTTCCTTGGGGAAATATTATTATTACAAAATTCATGCATTATTGACTTAAAATTAGAAAAGCAACTGTGGATGTCCAGGTTGGACAATAATTCATCCCATTTAATTTTTAATAGGGAATTATTTAAACTTGGATAAACACAGGATGCGTAATTGTAAGCAGTGATTTTAGAATCCAATAAGGGTAAATAGTCATAAAAATTTAGCTTAATATCTAAAAGGATATGATGAATACCAACATCGGATATTGGAGAGATACATTTTGATACACAATAATTAATATTATCATTTATGAAAATAAGATCTAACAGCCTGTTTAATTTATTAAAAATTCCGTTAATTTGCTTAAGGTTAACGCTTAGTAAACTATAACTAAGATTCTGTAGAAGTTACGACATTATTAGCCACGTACGCTGAGGTAGCAGAATTATTACACCATCGCATGTTGCATAAGTTAAAATCACCTAACTCGTTTAAATTTTCGATATCTAGAGCGGTGATATTTTCTACGTGTGCCGTATATAACTCCGCATTGCGATTTGGCGGAATATACGAGGCAATTAAGTACTAGCAGTCATTTGATTTACATCCCTTGAATCAAACGCAAAATTGATCAAGCCACGAGTCATCATTTTTTACTTTTTTTTGATGGCATTGAGAACATCGTCTTCTCTCAAGCAACCAGTTTTAGCAGCATCGCGGTCTTTTCGAAAGACGTTATACAAATTTAAGTCGAAAAACTCACTGTCATAAAAATCCGTTGTCAGCCACGTCTCAACAATGACGATGATATCATATGCCTCTTCGGTGCTAAACTGATGAATAATATTAGATTTTGTTCTTAGGCCAGAAATATTATGATAGTAGATATTCAGCTCTTCAATTCTTGAGACATTTTCAGATCTACAATCGTGCAATGTCACATTGTTGGTGTATAATCTACTTGCTTCTAAAAAAAACGAAACGGCCTTATTCTAACATTAACTGACCACAGCGACGCATTTAATACTTTTTCGAAATTTGTTAATGAAACACCCAACTTGAAATTGACACGTTTGTACTTGTGACTGTCCACTGGGTTGACTTTTCTAATCAACGGAAAGCAAGAGAGAGAGTTTATATCTATGTTTGCATGTTTTGCTACGTAATTTTTGATATCATTTGCAGTAACAGACGGCTCAAATGAAGATAAGTGAACCCATTTAAAGCGATTAGCGACACTCAGTTCAGTGTTATCACTAGAGCCAACAACAACCTTAGCTCTCTTTCTTGTTTCTCACCTCAGTCCAAGCACAGTTGCTGGTCAAGCCTTCATTTACATTAAGGGAGCGAGGTTGAGATGTAGGCAAAGCGGAAGAGAGAACACCACCAACAGCTAGGGCAGTGTTATCGGCTGACTCTGCATTAGATACGATGCATTTCTTAGCACCCACAGCCACGGCAGTAAAATTATCAACAGCAGCGGAGGCGTTGTCAACCGCCAAACCAGAAGTACAAAGAAGAGACGAATCGCAATTGCTTAGAGCGTCCGCAGCGGGAGAGCGAATGCTGGGTGATCGGATATATGCAGCAACAACATCAGCATTAATGTTAGCTGCTTCGGTAGTTGTAACAATTTTTGCATTAGCAGGCATATCAGCAACAACAGCGCAAGGTGCCGAATTCACATTCAAGGGCAACTTCCTTAGGTCAGCGACCTTAGCTTTTGAACGCGTAACTATTAAATTGTTGCTATCCACACCAGACTTGTTAGCGGCGATGTTATCAGCATTATTGACAATAGGTAAATGTCTTTGCTTTGTATTTAGACTTTTATGCCCATCTAAAGCAGTTTGCACTTCTCTTAACGAACACAGTGCACTTTCAAGTTTTGCCACACAAGATGGTATCGATATATGGATACACGCATCACATCTAAATATCACATTCTTGCATGAATTGATAAGTTTAAGATAACTTGAGCTTAACTTGGCACACTTTAGATGCAATCTAAAGGAACAAAATCCACAGGAGATAGAGTCACTTGCGGCACACTGCGAGCCACACTTATCACAAATAGACATCGCGCACGTCTGCTGTTTAAGATTATTTCATATGAATGCGTGGCTTCTATATGACCAAGATTGAGGCATTCTAGGAACACATTGTTGTATGTAATACTTAACTCTCCTTTTTTCTGAAGCGATCGTTCCATACTAATAAATTGCTGGATGTGTGGCTTTTTTGAGACCAAGGTCGAGATATTCTAGCAACACATTGTGCATTTCAATATAAATTTTGGCCCTGTTGTTGTTTAGCAAGTTTATTGTTGTTTTTGTTATATTATTTGATGATGTAACAGGTTTCTTGGTCATATTTAATCAATTTCACTAGCCCATCAATTTTACTATGCAAACGGAAAACGGAAATGCACAGAATCGAAAATTGCATTAAAACGAAGTGGTATGCGAAATCGTCAAGGATGATTAATTACACTGCGGAACAAAATTTTGCGGTCGGAGATTTTTAAGTCGATTTAGGGTAATTTGGGGGCGCTGATTACGAAAATAATATCAGTTTTGTCGAATTGGCTCTAGTTTTTCAGATAAAGACTTTTAAATATTTCACGAAAAAACCTAATTAAAAATACCAATATGGATTTAAATTATGTTTTTATTGCGCGCCTGTATAAAAAAAAATAAAAAAAATATATTCTTTTCATTAATTAATTTAAAAAAAAATTACAAAAAACTTTTTCTGTAGGACCTCCTATGATGTTGTTGCTCAGGACAATCCCGTATTAAGTTCCAGCAGTAGTCTGCCATTATGTGGTCGTCCCATCGACCTTGGTATATTTCTTCCATTATTTTTATGTCCTGGTGGAACCGTTCACCTTGTTCCTCACTGTAATCGACTAGGTTGTCTGGGAATTTGTCCAAATTACTTTGTAAATAATGTAATTAAATGCTCATTTTAGCTCCTAGTTTGCGAAAATTGAGAAGCATATCAGCAACTACCCGTAGTTTTGTATAGTCTGGTGATTTATGATTTCCCAAAAAATTGTTGACTACATTAACAAAGCTTAGCCAGGCCTCAGATTCAATTTGTGGCATATAATTTAAGAATTCAGTGTCTTTAAGAAGGATACGAACAGATTCAATTTGTGACATATGGTTTAAGAATTCAGTGTCTTTAAGAAGGGTACGAATTTGAGGACCATCGAAGACTCCTGTTTTTAGTTTTTCCATACTAAGAACTGGACATTTTTTGCACACATATTCGAAACAGTCACCTATCTTATCAAGGGATTTGATGAACTGTTTCATTAGCCCAAGCTTGCATTTACAAGTCACGCCTTCGATAACGTGCAGCGGCTGGCAGGGACTGTTAGAGTTTTCAGGTATTTAGGCGAAGTCGTCGAATTAATGTTTAGTTGTATTAACTCACCCAACTTAACCGGCTTCCCTTGCTCTCTTGCAAGGGAAATAAAATATTTAAACGAACTACTTGTTTTAATAATTTATATAACAAAACTTATTGTAGAATAATTAAATTAATACAACTGGAACTGGGTCATATAATTTTTTTTCATTGATTTCTTAAGTTTTGTTTATCTCAAGAACCAGAGCCAATCCAAAAAAAGTAAGAACACAGTTCGTAAGCCTGCTACTAATGTTAATAAAAACTATTAACAAAATCATGACCGCAGGTTTTTTTTTAAATTTTTGTTACGCAGTGTTATCATTCAAACCACCCGTGGACGCAGAAAAGAAGCACAGCTATCAATCTTATAAATAAAATTTACGAGTTAAGTGACAAGGACATCAAAAACGACCACACTAAACAATTAAAAATATACTCTTCAAAAAAGGATACCCTAATGCAATAATAGAGAGTCTATTAACAACAGCAAGAAACAAAAGGGCATTCGCGCACATAAATGTTGAAACCACAAACAGAAACGAAATAAAAAATACACAAGCATCACATACATGCCAGGACTAACGGACAATAACACGATAAGTATGTAGAAGTATCCAAACAGACAAAATACGAGTATGCTTTTCACATAAAACACATCGCACGTTCAACTCGGTGTTTACGAAAACAACAGACAGAATCAGCAGAGAACAACAGCACAACGTCGAAAATGAAATTATGTGCAATGGTAAATTGGGCGAAAATTGCGACAAAATTACATAGGCACTACAAAGTGATCACTCGGAATTCGAATTAACGAACATAAAATTGACGAAAAGAAAAAAAAGACAACGACAGCATTGGCTCAACATTTAACGAATGGCGGACACTCATCCGATTTCAAAAATACAAAAATATTAGACGTGCAGGAAAAAGAGAAGGCAAGATTGACATTAGAAGGGCTGAGAATACAAAAAAAAAAATACGGAACACGGACGTAGACAATATAAACTGAGCATACAGAACAGCAATAACGAGTAATAGTTAAACAGAGAAACAAAAAATTAATGTGTAAATCAATATGTGGAGTTTTAATGTTATATTTTTGTTTATTTTGATGTTGTTACTGTTTTTAATGTTATTAAAAATGTAAGTGCAATAATTTTTGTAAGCAAACATATTGTTATTTTATTAACACTTGTTTTTATGTTTTATGTACAATAAAATGCAGACTCCCTGATGAAGGCGCAAAAGACGCCGAAACGCGTAGGAGAAAAAAGAAACTTTTTGTTTGCTTTTTAGATATCAACGGCCGAAAAGCTCCTAAAGTGTCTCAATTGGAAATTAAACTAGGAATTCCTTTTTATACCAAAAAGTCCAGAAGATCAGGATCAGCAGGCCAGGAGGTTGGCATGCTTGTAGATAAAACCACTAATTTCTCAAAGACAGCTATCGCATTAATACGGTCTTACCTTAGAGGCAGGTCTCAAGCTATGAGCATTGGCTCCAGAATTTCTGACTTCTTAAGTGTAATTAGAGGAGTCCACACGACTTAATTCTAGGTCCATTGTTATTTGTTCTGAACATTAATGATCTACTTGCGGGTGATTTCACTCAAGCGTCCTCTGGCTACCTCCCGAATATCCGCTATAAACGCTTAAGCGATTTTAGCCGAGCTCAACAAATTGCGCCAGTCACTTCAATTTCTTGCTAACTGGCGCCAATTGGAAAAACTAAGTGACGTCAAGTCTTTTTCCACTTGGTCCGCAGAGGAGACCGTACCCTTCCTCTACCAACACCAGCTGGTACTGCGTTGAATACTTTCAGGGCTGCAGCATTTTTGTCCATTCACACCGCTTACCCCAGCCCATGCAGCTGCTGTATTTTAATTCGCTGGACTATGTATATGTAGCAATGACGCTCAGACAGCTCATTGTTCCATCGTCCATAAATCTTTCTGAGAATCTTTCTCCCGAATACTCCAAGGGCCGTATCATCTGATAGTGCCCATACTTCAGCGGCATACAATAGCACGGGAATGATGAAAGACATATGTATGTATAGAGTGGAGGTTTGGTTTGTTCAGAGAGGGTGTTACTGCGAAGTTGCTACTCAGCCCAAAGCAGTTTTTGGCAAAAGAGATCATGGGATTTTGAGGCAACCACAATACGCTTGATAGAATCTTATACGCAATGTTAACCAGGCAGATCCCGCGGAAATTGGCGCATATGGCAGGCCCACAATTCTTGTAGATTGGGCAGAACCAGGGGTAGCTGTCCGGGCGGCAAATTTTCAAAGTTTAAAATTAACCTTGTTTGGTGTTTTGTGCTTGAATTCTTATAATTAGTATTATTATTTTTGGCCGTATATGCTTGAATCGAATGTAGTTTATTGAGCTTGATGTCAGATTTTTATTAGGAAATAATATGAGAAAACAACGATTTTTCAAAGTGGGAGAATGTATAGCTGCTATTTCGGGGATCACCACACCTCCTCATCAGACTTCTTTCTTTCTAGACTTTACCAGAGTTGCTAGGCGAGCACGCAACCACTCTGCCACGCAAAGCGTGTGAAAATCGTTTGTTTTCTCATTATCTCCAACGATTTTCACACGGTGCACCTGGAATGTCCGGACCCTTAATTGGAAAGATTCTTCTGCGCGGCTGGTTGATGCCTTCGTAAAGGCCAAGGCTGACATCACCGCCATCCAGGAGATGCGACGGATGGGGAATAGTGAAGAGGATCGGGCCTTGTGTTGGATTTGTTATGGGAGAGAAGTTTCGTCGCTTAGTGCTGTCGTTCACTCCGGTGGACGATCGGCACGCCACGATTCGCATGAAAGCGAGATTCTTCAACATCTCGCTGATTTGCACTCACGCCCCTATGGAAGAGAAGGACTATGTGAACAAAGATCACTTTTATAAGCACCTTGAGCGGACTTACCAACTCTGCCATCGTCACGATATAAAACTCGTGCTAGTAGATTTTAATGCCGAGGTGGGAAGGAAAGGGATATTTGGTCCTACAGTCGGTAAATTCAGCCTGTACGACGAAACATGCGCTACGGACTGAGGCTGCTCGACTTCGCCGGGCCCGGAAACGTGATATGTAGTATACATCAAGCTACATGGCTATCTCGTGATAAGAAAAAACACGAAATCAAATTGATTATGTTGTGGTAGACGGAAGGTATGCTTCCAGTGTCTCAGACATGAGCACTATTCGAGCAGCTCACATGGACTCAGATCAATATCTTATTGCAGCGAAGATTCACACGCGCCTCTGTGCAGCAAAAAGCGCGGCCTCAATGACTTGAGGAAGCTCGACCTCCAAAGGCTGGAATCACAAGAGATAGCCGACCGTTTCGCCACTCAACTTGCACTCCAGCTCTCTGAGAGCAATGTTCAACAAGCAAATACCTGCCCGGAATGGGATCACATTTATCGCACATTACGTACCGCCACAGATGAGGGATTCCACCTACATGGCCAAGCTGCGATCGGGGGCAACGCGAACTTTACGGGAGCGATTTCGGGAGTTGAAAAAGAAAGCGAGGCACATTTTCCGAGAATAAAAGAGAGATGCTCGAGTACCAGGAGCATACAAAAGGTCTCAAGACGGGGGCGATTTCCTGTAAGAATGAAAACCGCGAGCTGATGATCGACATCCAGAATATACTCAAACTGTCGAGGGAACACTTCTTCACGCTGCTTAATGGTAGTGCGCGAAAAACATCGAAGATGATGAACCCGAACCTCCAATCAATGAAGATGGAATCGAAGTACTGTTACCCGACCTGAACGAAACTCGAACAATAAAGCCGCTGGTGCTGACGGACTGCCAAGAGGGCTATTCAAGTGCGACGGCGAGGAAATGGAAAAAGCATGCACCAGCTCATTTTCAAAATATGGTCGGTTTGTAATGTCTGTAGTTGGTATCCCAACAAAGCTAACACTGTTATGTAAAATGACATTGAGCAACTCCGCTAGCTCCATCAGAATTGGAAAGGACCTCTCCGAGCCGTTTGAAACAAAACGAGGTTTCAGAAACGGCGACTCTCATCCGTGCAACTTCTTTAACCTTTTGTTAGACAAGATAACTTGAGCTGCAGAATTGAACCGTTCAGGCACCATATTTTTTAAGAGCGTGCAACTTTTGGTGTATGCTGATGATATCGCTATCATCGGCCTCAACCACCGCAACGTTACTTCTGCGTTTTCCAGAAGATCAAGAAGCAAAACGTATGGGTCTGGAAGTTAACGAGGACAAAACAAAGTACCTCCTGTCATCAAATAAATAGTCAGCGCAATCGCGTCTCGGCTCCCGCTTCACTGTTGACAATTACAATTTCGACAAAGTGGAGCACTTTCTTTATCTGGGAGCCAGCATTAACAACTACAATAATGTCTGCCGGGAAATCCAACGTAGAATCTCTCTTGCCAACAAGTGCTACTTTGGGCTGGGTAAGCAACTGCGCATTAAACCAAAACCACACTCAATAAGTCTCTCATCATACCCGTGCTATTGTATGGCTGTGAAGCATAGAATTTTGGAATTTATAGGCTAGGTCATGTTGTACGTATGGAAGAAATTGTTCTAGCCCTGAAACTATTTAACGCGGTACCTGCTGGTGGAGATGAACTTTACTTCACTCGATGTCTGTAACTGGGGCCAGTTAGTAAAGCAGAGGAGCAACTGGCGTGCTATGTTAAAATGGGCCTAAATTGCCTGGGCGATTGTAGCGCCAATTAAGAAGAAAAATAAGTGAGGGTCAGGATAGCAAAAGTCTTTCAAACTGTCTCTACAATTGCCTTCCCACCAACTGTAAACTATCTTTTCCAGAAGAGGCCTGTTAAATGATCGGTGAATTCTTTATCTACCTATGGCATCTCAAACAGTACGTCAAATGCTCCGAAAATATACAGCTTTTTTATCAAAGCAAGATTTCAAGCATAGCAATGCCTTCGGGTATTTATCGTATATTTCGTCAAAATGGACAGTTGCTAAAAGTGCCCCATAGCATAAGATGCTTTTAAAAACGAGGAATCTCTCCCAATAGTTCAGTGCATCTTCGATCCTATAAGTAGAGAAATCCAAACCGTCATAAAACTGAAATACGGGACATTGCACAGGATTATGTACAAACTAACAGGGCAATGTGGTTTAAAGAACGGACCGTCTAAGCAAGAACTCAACGCCAGACTCGTGAACTTAGCTCCCATATTATTAGATAAAGAGGAAAAAGGAATATTAGAGAAGGGGCTCGAAAACAACATTAAGGGTGGAGACAAAATAGAAAGGACAGGAACACATTATAGAAATACATCTGCCTACCAAGTTTCATTCAGATATCTCTAAAACTGAGGGACTAGTTTGCGTTCAAACAGACAGACGGAGAGACAAGCATGGATAAATCCAATCAGCTCGCGGTCCTGATCATTTTAGTATGCTCGGTTATGGGTCCATCTCTTCTTCTTATACTTACAAACGTCGGACCAAAGTTAAAACACCATTTCATCTTCATGAAAGGTATAAAAATCCATAATAGCTGCAACCGCTATAATGAACTTGGGTATTACACACACGTTAACTCCGAAGCTAGAAATTACCGAGGTCTGCGAAAATAACTTAATTTTGACTTCACAAGGCTACAAAATGTTTATGTTAATATTGTGTAGTATATTTTATAATAAACTAGCACACCCGGCTTGCGTTGCTGTGGTATAACATGAATTTTTCTAGTGCTTTTGGGAGTGCAATACTTTTCGTTTTTTCTCCTTGTGTAAAAATAAATAAATTCTTGGAATGTCCGCTCAAGAACATGTGTTGCATTCGTCGTAGGAAAAATCAGGATTTTCCATATTTAATCCTCAAACTGTTAGTGATTGCCCTTGTGCTTTATTTATTGACAAAAGTAAGACGGATGGGAAATTCCAAGATGATCTATCAGACACAAATATCATAAATATTCCCGAAATGAACGATTCAAATCTTCTCTTCCCTGGGGACTTCGAACGGCCCATTTTTTCCAAAATGACATACAATTCGATCTACAACACACAACATATTCACAAACATGAATTCTTTATCTGCGCCATATACATAAGTAGATAGTTGCGGAGATATGACGAATTAAAATTTTATCTTCCATGGACGCATGTTTCCACAAATATATTGCCTATGTTTGCCTCAAGGGCTGTGTTACGAACAAAGATCGTTTATATTTTACTTTATTATTGTCATTGTGAATGCATGCTCTTGCCTCTGGATTGCGACCATGTGTAGTAAACGTTAAAGGTGCGTTAGGCAACCCTGTCGCAAATGTCACAGGAAAAGTTGTGTAAAAATATTTGAAAAGAATTTTCGGTTGTTTCTTGGTCGCACCAGCAGCAGGAGGACGCACAAAGCGTAAGTGAAATTATTACCATATTAACCTAATATTTAAAACCAACTTATTGTAAAATTTCCTTAGGAAATAAAACTCTACCAAAACCTTATATGTATATACAGAGTTCTTATTTGTAACTCCTGCGCGACTGGAACAATTTTTATTTCGCTTTTGGTTTGATCGGTGGAGTGGTCACAAGGAGTCGAGCGCCTATGTCCAGGACTAGACGCAGCTGCAGGCAATAAAGAGGAAATAAGCGAGAACCAGAAGAGACGTTGGCCCACTGCCCAGGCGAGACACAATAAACTACAATCGACAGCATAAAGCCAACAAACCAGCCAGCGGAACTGCGGCGTTGGACACCGGCTGTGGCAATCGAAGTGGTCAGGTAAGAAGAATAAGAAGTGATTGGGGGAATTCGGTGGTCAGGTAGTGGCGCAAGCATCAGAGGTTAGGTCGTGAGAAGGGCATACGGTACGTGGGCCGTTAGAAATTTCTGCAAAAAAAATCAGTTACTCGTTGTTTCATAAATTCCACTCGTCGCGATGCCACAAACACGTTCAACATCCAGTAGTATGGCAGAAAGAAATAGTGACGATTTGAACGAAACGGTTGTTGAAAATACAGCGAGTAATGACATAGAAATTGGGTTAAATCAAATGATGCAGAAAATTAATGCACTACAGGTCGAACTGGATAACAGCAACCGTCGTTTGAGGGAAAGTCAGGTGCCAGGTGTTAATACTCCACAGTTAGCCACAAGTATGGGCAGTGGCGGAAATGCATGCACATTATCATCTGTTCTAGTCGAATTAAATCGTACGCTCGCATCAAATAAAACAGATCATCGCAAACTACACGACCTACCTGAATTCGATGGGCGGCCCGAAGACTGGCCAATGTTTAGGGAATCATTTGACATGACATCCAAGGAGTATGGGTACAACGATCGACAAAACATGATGCGTTTGCAGAAGGCCATAAAGGGGAGAGCCAAGGATACCGTCGAGTGTCTCCTGATCCACAGCAGCAATGTTTCGAGAGTTATGAAGACTTTGGAGGAACGATTCGGTAGTCCAGATTTGCTGGTGAAAAGCCAAATTAGCAAAATCCGTGATGTGCCCAGTATTTCGGACAATCGAATCGAATTATTGATTCCGTTTGCAACCAAGGTGCAAAATCTGGCATCGTTCTTAAAAGCGGCAAACTGTGACCATCATTTGTGCAACCCAACACTCATGGATGAAATTTTAGCGAAATTACCAGTACAACGGAGGCTGGAATGGGCTAGACACGCGGTTGCAATTACTCCAAGAGCATCAATAGTAGATTTTAGCGATTGGCTGCAAGAATTAGCTAGAGTCGTTAGCGTGGCGTGCGTTAACATAAACGAACGTTTCAAGTCGGCAACATGTGGTGATCAACGTCAGCGATTTTTTCATGCCAACGAAGTGGCAGCAAGCAATAAGGTTTGTCGAATATGTTCAGAAGATCACGAAGTAGTAAAGTGTAAGCAGTTTTTAGATATGCCTTGTAATCAGCGGTGGAGAGTCGCTCGTCTGCACAAGCTTTGTTTTTGTTGTCTGCGACCGGGTCATACAGGTAATCGTTGCTCATTTCGTAGTCGAAACGTAGGGACCAGGGGGACGCATAAGCTCTTGCATGAACGTACCGACGAAACAAATAATAATCAGCAAGCGCACCCAATGTTTACTAGCGCCGTCGTAAAGTCTACAAATAGAAAGGTTTTATTTAAAATCATTCCGGTAAAGTTGTATGCTGGGAACAAACAAATTAATAGCTATGCATTCTTCGATGAAGGTTCGGCGATTACGTTGATGAATGAAGGTTTGGCAGTGAGGCTTGGGCTGAAAGGTAAAAAGGAGAAGCTGACGCTCCAATGGTTCGGTAGTAACACAGAAACGGAGACGTCTACACGCGTGGACTTTGGAATTTCTGGGATAAGGAAAGGTTCTAGAATATTTAGTTTGAAAAACGTAAATACAGTGTCCGATCTTCGACTGCCAATGCAGACACTAAACATCGAGGAGCTTTCATCGAAGTACCGCCACATGAAGAAGATACCAATATGCAACTACACCGAAGTTATCCCAGAGTTACTGATTGGGGTTGATAACGCGCATCTAGGAGTGGCACATCGGGTAGCCAGAGATGGATGGAAGGGTCCGGCAGTAATCATGACCAAGCTAGGTTGGGTCGTGTATGGTCCTGCAGACAGGGGACCGACCGAGGATGTACATCAGTTGTTTCTTACACATGTTGGCTGTGGCCAGAGCGACACACTGGATCAATTGGTGAAAGAGTTCATAGCCAGCGACGACCTAGGTGTGCGATGTGCTGAGAATGTTGAAGGCGAAGACATCAAGAGATCCAAATTTCTTTTGCAGAGTACAACGGTGCGTAAGGGCGAGCGTTATGAGACCGGATTTTGTGGAGGTTTAAAAATCCAGAATTTCCAAATAGTCGCCTAATGGCAGAAAAACGGCTGCTACTGTTGGAGAAGAAATTCGAGCGCGATAATAACTTCAAACAAGATTATGTGGGGGTTATGGCCGAATACTTGAGAAAGGGGTACTCCAGGCAACTAAGGGATGATGAATCACTAATCAAAGGTGGTCACACGTGGTATCTTCCCCACTTCGCAGTGTACAACCCAAATAAACCAGGAAAGCTAAGACTCGTATTCGACGCTGCAGCAAGAGTTGACGGTTGCTCCCTTAACTCTGCGTTATTAAGTGGCCCTGACCAGTGTCAGCCTCTATCAGTTGTTTTAATGAAATTTCGCCAGCGAATGATCGGGGTATGCGCGGATATCGTCGAGATGTTTCACCAGGTGAAGATGCGAGAGGACGATCAGGCAGCACAAAGATTTCTTTGGAGACCCAACTCAAACGAGCCAATGAAAGAGTACGCGATGGCAGTTATGACATTCGGAGCAACTTGCTCACCTTGCTCGGCTCAATACATGAAAAACCATAATGCCCTGGGGTTTAAAGACAAATTTCCTGAAGCTGTTAGCGCTATAATTAATAATCATTATGTCGATGATTTGGTTCACTCCTTTTCTAGCGAGCGCGACGCGCTGAAAATCCTTCCCGAAATCGTTTGGGTACATAAAAAAGCTGGTTTTGATCTAAAACGTTTTGCCTCTAATTCCGCACAGGTAAACCGAAAGTTTAACGAAAATCTGGAAGATCGTCAAGTCTTTAGCCTCGATAAAGAAACGGGAAGTTTCCAAAAGGTACTCGGCATGTGCTGGGATACGAGTCAGGACGCACTTCGTTTTGCAAAAGCGCTGGAGAAGGTTGACAATAATTTACTGGATGGAACGAGATTACCTACCAAACGAGAAGCGCTAAGTGTCACAATGTCCATCTTCGATCCGTTCGGTCTAGCAGCAGAGTGTTCCTTGGTAGCCAAGCTTATATTGCAGCTAACCTGGAGGAAGCAAGTCGACTGGGATGACGAAATACCGATGGATGGATGGTCGGGATGCTCTGCGATTTGGGCAGCCTCAGCGTACCGCGATGTTACAGCACACTTTTTATGAGCGTCCCGGTGGAACTGCACATATTTGCAGATGCCAGTGAGCTGGCCTATGCGGCGGTAGCCTACTGGAGGATTGCCGGAGCACCCGAGACAGTTCAATTAGCGTTCGTGTTGGGAAAAACCAGATGTGCCCCACTGAAACTGACCTCCATTCCCCGCTTGGAGCTCCAATCCGCAGTGTTGGCTACTCGTCTACGTCAGCTTATCATCCAAAGCCACGACGTAACACCTTCAAGGGTATTGATGTGGAGCGACTCTAAAACAACGATACCATGGATCAAATCAGACCACAGACGCTACAAACCCTACGTGGCTCACAGAGTGAACGAGATTTTGGATGGTAGTAAGTCAGATGAATGGCGATGGCTCCCAAGTGGACTAAATCCTGCCGACTTCGGAACCCGAATAAGAAGTGCTAGAAAAGAATCGTTTTGGGTAAGCGGACCAACATTTCTATTGGAAAATGAAAGTAACTGGCCCGCATCAACGCAAGCAGAAGAAACGAGTGAAGAGCTACGAGCTAAACCAATTTTTGTATTTATTTTGAATTATTCAAAGATCTTCGAAAGGTATTCCACGTTTCAGCGATTAAAAAGGGTATTCAGTTGGGTTTTGCGTTTCTACGACAATTGCAGGCGAAGCCCTGGAGAAAGGAAATACACTCGATTGGATCCATCAGATATGGAAAGAGCAGATTTGGTAATTTGTCGTGTCCTTCAAATGGAGGCTTATGATGATGATTACAAGTCTCTGAAATTGCAAGGACGGGTACAACGCAATAGCTCACTGTGGAAATTAACACCATACTTGGACGAATCCGGAGTAATACGCAATAAACGGCAGATTAAACAATGCGCTATCTATTCCCCCATATACTCGTCGACCAATTATACTCCCTAAGGCCCATCGTGTCACTGAATTGATTGTAAACTTTTATCACTGCGCCTGGCACCACCAAAATGATGAGACGATAATTTCAGAGATTCGAAGGCGTTATTGGATTCCTCGAGTGCGGACGTCAGTTAAGCGAGCCACTAGGAGGTGCGTCGTTTGTCAAAAAAATCGTGCTAAGCCGGCAATACCAATGATGGGACAACTACCTGAGGATCGAGTTACTCCGTTCGTGAGACCATTCTCCTATGTCGGATTGGACTACATGGGCCCGTTCGTCGTGACAATAGGTCGCCGTAGCGAGAAACGTTGGATAGCGCTATTCACGTGCTTGACCACACGCGCCGTGCATCTCGAGTTAGCCAAGGATCTGTCGACCGACACATGTTTGATGTGCATTCGCAACTTCATAAGCCGGCGTGGTACTCCTGTGCGCATTCGTTCTGACAACGGCACAAATTTTGTTGGAGCAGAGAGAGAATTGAAGCGACAGCTATCCGAGTTTGAGTCTGGAAAGATTGCTGATGCATTGTCTAAGGTAGGCATCGAATGGGTATTCAACTGCCCACTTAACCCTCACGAAGGTGGCTGCTGGGAGCGGCTAGTACGAAGCGTGAAGCGAGCGATGGGAGATGCATTGTACAACGAAAGCCTACCGGAGCACAGTTTGTATAGCCTTATGTGTGAAGCCGAGAATATTATAAATTCGCGACCACTAACTCATATACCTCTCGATGCTCCTACCGATGAACCCCTTACTCCTAATCACTTTCTTATAGGCACTGCGAATTCTGACCAGACACCCAGTCCATTCCAAGAGAAGCTACGTGCAACGCGGAAGCAGTGGCGCAAGGTGCAGCAACTCCAACATCGATTCTGGAAGAAGTGGCTTTCGGAATATCTTCCTGACCTATGCCGTAGAACTAAGTGGTACCAACCGGTCGAAGCATTGAAAGTGGATGACGTCGTCCTGATCTGCGATGCTAGCGTTCACCGTTCCAAATGGTTGATGGGAAGAGTGACCGAGGTGTATCCAGGCAAGGATTCCCAAGTCAGAGCAGCTGACGTGAAAACCAAATTTGGAGTTTTTAAGCGACCGGCCTGCATCCTGGCGAAGCTAGACGTTGGTGAATCTGAGCTGGGCTAGATTCACGGAGGCTGGGATGTTACGAACAAAGATCGTTTATATTTTACTTTATTATTGTCATTGTGAATGCATGCTCTTGCCTCTGGATTGCGACCATGTGTAGAAACGTTAAAGGTGCGTTAGGCAACCCTGTCGCAAATGTCACAGGAAAAGTTGTGTAAAAATATTTGAAAAGAATTTTCGGTTGTTTCTTGGTCGCACCAGCAGCAGGAGGACGCACAAAGCGTAAGTGAAATTATTACCATATTAACCTAATATTTAAAACCAACTTATTGTAAAATTTCCTTAGGAAATAAAACTCTACCAAAACCTTATATGTATGTATATACAGAGTTCTTATTTGTAACTCCTGCGCGACTGGAACAGGCTGTATGAACCTACCGTAAGAGTTTCATAAGGATAGTTGAGCACTTTGAGCGCCGATAAAGGACACACACACTTATTTTGATACAGATTGTGAACACTTTAAATATTATTATTTTGATGTTAGATTGAGTGTATATAACAAAGTCGATAACTCCATCCAAAACTTAATTGACAGATTTAAATTACCTGCTTTAGCATAGTATAGGGTTACCAGATGCACTGATTTGTCAGCAAATGTGCTGATTTTCTACCCCAGGTGCTGATGTACTGATTTTTCGTTGAATGTGCTGATTTTATTTTTAATAATAATTTAAATTTACGTACAAACATATGCTGCTGATTTTTTTCGAGACCTATCTGGTAACCCTAGCATAGTATAAATATATGTATGTATCATTGTTTCATTAATGCCTATTAAGGGCAGGGTTCGATGCCCGGTCAAAATTTATTTTACTCAGTAATACAATTTTTTATATACATACATATGTACATACATAAATACACATTTTTCTTTCATATGATAAAGCTGTCTAACAATTCCTGAATTCGCTTTTCTCACTGAGTATATTTGTTTTGCTATTTGTAGAACAATCAACCAATACATGTTAATCTTATGGACCACTGTGTCGGCACGAAATTATTATCTTGTGCTTCGTTTTTCATCACCCCAGCAACCATTGGCTATTTCAACAAAATATGTTATGTTCTGCTAAATCTATGTACATACATATGTATGTATGTATATGGGTTTCCCCTAAAGGTTTGTATAATTGATTTCCAAATATAGAAACGTATCGAGCCATCTCTTCCAAGTACTGTATGTCTGCATTGCATGTTTCGCTGTTGTGTATGGTATTATAAAGTGCTTTCCATAAAATGAATTGCGCAATTCGTGAAGTGTTCATCTTTGCTATTGTGATGGTTGCATATTTGCCAATTTCATCTTACGGCAGACCGAACCTGCATCCTAAAGAAAAATTAATTTATTTAGCTGGTAATAAGGGGCATGCTGAATATGTTTCGTTTGTGTATTGTAAATCCGCATACGATGCAGATAGAGCGAAACGCAATTTGCAAGAAACATTACGAAACTTTTTGGAAAATTTGCAGAAGAACCTCACAACATCAATTATGTTAAAAACGCCCAACAACGAGGTAAAGTTCAAAATATCACAACAAAAATGGAGGCGATTAAACGATCACATGGAATTTTTTAATACTGCTTGCACCGATTTGGAAAAATTCGCTCTGACATCAAAATTGCTTTTGGAAGCTATCAAAAATGAAAGTGTTACCATTCTGTCAAAATTTCGCCGTGTGCGTACTGATCACCGAATGTTACCTGCACACATTAAGCTCCAGTTAACTACTTACTTTGCAGAAATTGAAATTTTCAATGTTTTGTTTTTAGAAATAATCAATACGGGCACGGAATATATTACTAACGCTTTACGAATAATACGAACAATATTTGGCGTTTATGCAAATATTCAAAAGGACGTTCTGTATTCCTGGAATTTCAAAGTTGATAGCTGGTGTTTTAATCAATATTTTGAGTTTTTGCAGAAGTGGTCTACTCTGATCTTTAACTGTGCTACCAGTATGAGAATAGAAATAGTGTATAACGTTTATGCAATGACAGAAACAGTCATTAAACACGTGATGCGCGAACTAGAACTCAAAATTCAGCGTTTGTTTAGTTGTTTTCTTCTAAACAGATACAGCATAAAGTGCAGTTATTTACGTCATACTGACAGTGACTTTGAAGAATTATTTACAACCTTAAAAGACTTGCAAACCTATTACGACATTGAAATAAATCGAGGACGAGTAGCAATAAAAACAACACGACACAACGACGAACTATCATTTTCAAATGAAAAACATTTTTATGATGTCCTAAACTGCATACCATATGGGTTTCCAGAAAATCAAATGTTTAAAAATCTTAAAATGTGTTACAATATACAAAAAAGATAATTATACATACATATGTATGTACATATATACATATTTGTCTTAAAATATATATATATATATGTATGTGCACACCCTATTTCTTTTAGTTGTAATATATAGAATATATTGCATTATTTGAGAATTACAATTTGTGTTAATTAATATCCGACATACAAATAAAAGTAATGTCCGTAAAACTTTAAAACTACCCAACGAATTTTAATGCGGTTTTTTTAGTAGATAGAGTGATTCAAGAGGAAGGTTTTTATGTACAACACTGATAATTGTTGAGGTTTCTAATGTTATGTCGTAAAAACACATTTTTTAGCGCTTACATTGCAAACGCTGGCTGAATCCTACAATATAGATCAAAATAATGTACTACAGTATTGTACACCTTAAAAAGGTCTACAAAAAAGTCAAAGTGGTATATGTTTACCTATTAGGGATAATCCACAATAACTATTTTTGATGTGTCGCGGGAAGGCGTCAACTACGTCGAAGCTATGCACATTAAAAATAATATGTGGTTGTTGTACAACAATAGTCTCTGCCTGGAGACAGGTTGATGTAGCGGCAGAAACAAGTTGTCTTTTCTTTTTGCCGCGCCATCTACAGTTAGATATTTCAGATGAAAAAATAAAAAATATTCAAGACACCACCCAAACACAGGGTGAATATCTAAAAAACCTCACAATATTACTTCGACGTGAAACAGCTGTAAATGGCGACATTTATTAAAGCAAAGCACAAATGTAAAAGTTGTGGCAAAGTAAAGTGTTTTTTATTTATGATTATAAGCTATCCTTTCTGGAGTGGAAAATAACAGTCTTCGGTTTTGTGTCCAACGAATAGTAAGTATTTTAGTACCAATTAGATTATGTGCATGCCAACTATATGTCGCTCTTTCTAGAGTAACCTCTAAAGAAAACGTGTTTGTATTATCTAATGACAAAAAAGCTGTGAACGTTGTATATAAACATTGGAATTTTTTATACATAAAACTTCATTTTCGGAAAAAGAGCATTAAAAAGCGTATTATTTGTTATTGATTTAATATTTTTAGAATAAATTTACGATACAATTTATGTTTAATAAAATGACGAGAACCTCAAGATCTATTTTTACTTGAAATTCAATCATGCCGCCTTTTTTTGAACTAGACGCAGTACATATCGGTGCACATTGTCCACGTAAACAATCAAACATTCAAATAGAGTCTGCTCTCACTTTCTAGCATCATTGGAGAAAGCTTGAAAATCGCGAAACTTGATAGAGTGGATTGTAGTGTATTATGTTGTATTGTTATTTATCATGAAATGTGTTGAGTTTATGAGAATAATCAGTTTTTGAGTCGTCTTTGATAACATGTAAGTACCCATTTCTTATTTTATTTCTTTCTTTTACTATTATGAATATTTCGATTGAATTCCTGAAAAGTTTCATATAAATTTACCTGTAACATAACCTCACTTTGCAGCACTTTAATGGAGATCATGTTTATTAACCATAAACTTGTTTATTAACGAAAATCTTTCTGAATCTCAGTCAGTGAATATTGATTATGCATAATCGTAATATTGTATGCAATAATAAAAAACCGTCAATTGTTTGAAATTAAAACAGCGTTTAAATTTTAAAAATTCATTCATGTAAATTTTTGATTCAAAGTTCTTACTTTTCAGATTGTTGCCATTAGAAATCATCAAAATGTCAGCTAGTCGATTCCCAATCAAAATATCATGCAGGGATTTGGAGTCGATTCACACGAAAGTTCAATATAAAACAACAAAAAGACGATTCTTCAGATTGGAAGAGATTTTACAAGATTTGAAACCATGGTTTCCGGATGCTATTTTACATCCTGAAGACGCAAATATCTGAAGCCTCACAACCAACTACATCATCAGAAAATAGCAGCCCATTGACTATCAGCACCAACAATTCTGATTTATCATATGTACCAGAGCCGAATTCCGAGGATTTGAATGCGTTGAACGAGCAACTTGGGCTCTACTCATCAGCAGTTTCATCTTTAAAACCTTTCAGCGAACTCAACTTCAGATGTCGAATCAACTACGCAGTGAGAAAACGCAAAGAAATAGAAGAGATGCAAAATTTGCAACTTTCTTCGAAAATGAGGAAATTGTAAGACATCAATGACAATATCAAATTAGATTCCGCTAGATCGCAATTTTCAGATTGTCAGACATGTTCATATTGTTTTGAGACTTTTCGTCTGAGCTTAGATAATTGTTTCTCATTTTCGGAAAAAAGTTAAGCTATTGTCAGCAGCGCCCGTTACACAATTGACTAAAACTAAAATTTTGGCAAAATGGCCCAACGGACCCCTATTCATCCAATATAGGAATGCGTTCAAAAGGCGGCACTCGAATATTTTTTATCCGATGACTTGAACTGCTCTACTCAAAGTCCCAACAAAAATGACACAACTTACGTTAAAGAAAATGGCGAAAAAGTTGTAAAGGTTAAACGTTATATGTCTCGCAGTATTCATGAAACGTTTCAAATATTTCAACGCGACAATCCAGATATGAAAATCGGGCTTTCAAAATTTTATTCTCTTAGACCGCGATGTGTTATGCTAAGTCCTACACTGCAAGTTTTCTTGTGCATCTACTGCACTAATTTCGATTTATTGGTAGTAGGCTTGAAAAATCGTTTCGCAAAATGTAGCGTAGATGTTGAAAATGAGCGACATGAAAGGCATAGGGGGGTTGGTCAAACATTTTGCGACAAAGCACAATCTAACCCAAAATCCGACAGAATACATCCAATGCGCCAAAGCATTTGTCGAAAACGTTCAACCAAAATCTACTAAAATACGGCATTTATTCCTAGACATTGCGGAATTGAAAGCTTTTCGAAAACAGAAGACAAAGGTTTGGGAAAAAGTAAAAGCTTATGAAGGAATACAAGCTACTCATGTATGGAAAAATATATCGATAAGAATAACGAAGTGTATACGGCAGAAACTTGCGCACACAAATGGAAGATTGTAAAATAATGCGTTTCATCCTCAAAGCGAACAGGCGTTCTAATTTCTGAAGACATTTACGTATACTAGCCGACAATAAACAAAAGTTCGAAAAACACAAACAAAGAAGTGAATTGAGAAGTGATACTCATTTAAGTCCCAAAATTCCAATCATACAAAAACAACTCCCTGGTATATTTACTAAGATTTCATTAAAATAGTTCGTCATAAAACCATATTAAACCAACATGAACGAACCGCCAGACTACTTAATGAAACCACCGAATATCCCATCACTCCAATGGGATAATTCAAAAACTTTGAATATAACATCAGAAAGTCCGATATATTTAACAATGACACGTACAAATAACTCCGAGAACCTTTCCAGTGACTCTCGCTTTCTAACTAAAAAAACGATTGACGCAACGTGCGGCGAAATCGAACTGTGCAAAAAAATAAGAAGTGGTCAAATACTAATACAAACCAAAAACAGCAAACAAGCGCAAAAGCTTTGCACTTTAATAGCCTTATCAAATACCATTACAGTGAGCATTGCTTTACACCCAACACTTAACTATTCTAAGGGAATTATATACTGCAATGATTTAAGAGATATCCCTGAAAAAGAAATTCTCGAAGAACTCGCCTCCCAAAAAGTGTGTGAAGTGAAAAAAAAAAAAAAAAACAATCAACTAAAAGAAACAGGACTTATAATTATAGCATTTGCCTCATCTTCATTGCCGAATAAAATTAACATTGGTTATCTAAGAATTCCGATCCGACCATATATCCCGCTCCCTATGCGCTGTAAGAACTGCTTAAAATATAATCATCTTGCTAAATTCTGTAAAGCTCAAAGAGGTTGATCTAACTGCGCAAATCGCTACCACCTTGATGAAGAAAACAACGAATTATGCAAAGAGAGCTCGAAATGCGTAAACTGTGATACTAACAAGCTCACAGACACAAACCATAGCGCCTTAGACAGAAGATGCCCTATATTTTTAAGAGAAAAAGAAATACAAGCGATAAAGGTTACATCAAATGTTGACAACAAAACTGCTAAAGCCATCTACAGAAACGTCATCAATCCAACAACTCCAGCTATTCTGCCATAGCAAAACAACAGGAGCCAAAACCATCATTCGATATTCACCACACCATCCAACAGAATACCCAAAGCAACCAACAAACATCATACAGCACAACAACAGTCAACCACTTGAAACCTACTCCAACGCTAACAACAGATGATACCATGCATTCAAGTACTCCAGTCGCAGACAGAAAAATTATACAGTACACCGATATACTTACCGAAAGTTCAGATAACGAGACACCATCCACATCAAATCAGAATGTTAAAATACTACCAAAAAACACACCTAAACGACTAGTATCCAAAATAATCAAAACGAAACAAGCATTAAAAACTACAACTAATAGTAAGAGATTTGACATCGAGTAAATACTAAGCATATTATATCATACATTATTTGTAACATATATTATATTTTCCTCTTTGTAACCCACCCAATACTAACAAATATAAACCTAATGACAGCTGCGCTAAAAGTTTTACAATGGAACATAAGAAGTTACTTAAACAACTATAACGAATTGCAATTGCTAATTAAAAAAATTAAACCACAAATAATAAATTTGCAAGAGACTCATCTACACGGCCTACCGTATAAACTTCAAAATTTACCGATCTGCTAACCCTCGTAATTCATTTGCCGGATCTGCCACATTAATACATAATTCGATATAACACCAAGTTTGCAACACAACAACTAACAATTTCGACATTATAACTGTTACCATTCAATCTAAAATAAAATTCTTGAACAGCTCTGTATACATCTCCCCTCACATACCATTCAGTCTAAAAGACCTCCTAACATAGCCGTACAAAGCGAATGGGAAATTCCAAACAATCTCTCAGGCAGTGATCACTTCCCCTTAATTATTTCTCTTTTCCCCAACCAAAATCCAACACCGAATATAAAGCGATCTAAGTTTAATATCAACAAAGCTGACTGGGAGAAATTCAACTCCATGTCAAACGAAATTAGTTCAAACAAACCCACTAGTTCAAATATTAATAAAGAAGCTGCTAACATTCAGAGAATAATTCTACATAGTGCTACTCACTCCATTGTCCAAACTAAGTACACTGAAAAAAAAGCAGTTCCGTGGTGGAACAAAAAACTCCAAGAACTAAAAATGGATAGAAATCGATGTTGGAATGTGCTTAAAAGAAACATTTCTTTAGAAAACATTATAAAATATAAAAAAGCAAATCACCTTTTTAAGAAAGAACTTAAATCTTCAAAATCTAAGTCAATGAACGAATTTACCTCGAATATTAACCCTAGGAGTCCCACTGGACAAGTGTGGTCAACTATTCGACGATTCTGTGGACTTAAATGTTTCCCAACGATGCACTGTATCAAAAACCAAGGCAATATCCAAACTGCTATAACCGATCAACTGGCTATTGCCAATTTATTCGGACAACACTGGTCAAAGGCATCAGACAACAACAAGTTTTCTCGGTATTTCCTTCAGAACAAACAACGGTCTGTGTTCACAACATACAATTTTATCACAGATAAAACCGCACATCACACTGAAAGCAAAATCACTCCGATTGAGCTATCCATGGCTTTGTCCAAACTGAAAGGACACACCCCTGGAATCGATAGAATATCGTACCCAATGATCAAAAACACCTCAAGTTCCGTCAAATTGCGAATCCTTTCACTCTACAACAACATCTTCGACAACTACCTCCCTCAAATCTACAAAAATAGCCTCGTAATCCCCATCCCAAAACCGAATTTAGACAAATCCGCTATTGACTCTTATAGACCCATTTCATTAAACCCTTGGATTTAGGAAAGGGAAATCGGTGTCTGATTCTCTAATTTACTTAGACTATCAGATCGCGCACTCCCTTCATTTTAAAAAACACATATCCATCATATCGCTTGACTTCTCTAAAGCCTTCGACAAGATCGGCGTACATACAGTTCTTGATCAACTAATGCTATGGAAAATCGGTCCAAAAATATTTAATTATGTTAAACACTTTATGACAAACCGAAAAATTAGAGTAAGAGTCTGTCAATATTTATCGCAACCCTACCCACTTCAAAACGGCATCCCACAAGGCTCTCCCCTATCAGTTACTCTTTTTTTAATTGCTTACAATAAACTCTGTAGCATTCTCTCCTTACATAAAGAGCTAGACTTCCTAGCTTACGCAGATGACTTTATATTGATAAAAAAACTTAATAAATGCAAACACATAAAATTAAACCTAAATCACGTTCACACTGAAATCACAAAATGGTGTGACTATTCAGGCGCAGAGCTTTCTGTGGAAAAATGCAAACACATCCACGTTTGCATAAAACATAACTGCCGCACGGAAATATGTTCGAACAATATGGTAATAAACACCGTTGAAAATCTTAAGATCCTAGGTATTACATTTAATAAAAGATATAATTGGAATGCGCCCATACAAAATCTATTAGCTTCATTAAATAAGCGGCTTAACATTATAAAATGTCTTTCAAACCAAAACTACAACTGTAACCCTGCTTCACTGATCTCTGCAATCAAAGCACTAATGGTTTCCAAAATTAACTATGGCATCTATCTCTTTGGATACTCTCCCAAATCAGTAATAAACAAATTAAATACCCTATTAAATGCTGCCATAAGAACCGCAGTTGGCGCCTACCGCACCACACCCATACATAACCTGACCTTTGAAGCCAACTTGACCCCAATAATTTTAGGCCGAGAGCTCATCACCGTAAAACAATGTAAATCAATTAATTCGTATGATCAATCCCCGTTATCCAAGCTAACAGAAAAAATTTATAAATCCAAAAGGTTCAAAACTATCCCCTCAGCAATAAATAGAATTATCAGCCATGCCAATCATTATGGTATCCCAATAAATAATAAGCAACTATCATCCCCTAAGTTCCCTAGTTGGCAACTACCCTCAACCTCTATAGACACATCCTTGCATGACTTTACCAAAAATAAAACATCACCAGAAATTTATAATAAGTACATCACGGAACTCACAAATAAACTGAAGACATTTAAATTCATCTACACAGATGGCTCTAAAACTGAAAATTGTGTGAGTTTTGGTGCAGTCCACAATGATGAAACAATTATTATCGGACAGTTACCAGCCTATAGCTCGAATTTCACGGCAGAAATTATAGTCATCTATGAAGCTATAAAATTTGCCAACCAAAATCGAGGCAAGTTCGCAACCGCCACAGATTCACTTTCATCTCTAGAAGCCATAAAAAGCCTAACAACTAAAAACATTTATGCAGACACCATAAGAAACTTTCTTATAAAAAATAAAAATAAAATAAAACTTGTCTGGGTACCAAGCCATGTACAAATTAGGGGCAACGAACTAGCCGATCTTACTGCAAAAGATGCTTTGAAACGTCCCCTTATAATGTCCAACAATAATCTAACCAGCGACATACAAAGTTACGTCAAAAAACTTTTTACACTCAAACAATATAGTACATACGACAAATCTACCATTTGGTATAAAAAAATAAACCCAAAAAAAATTAACTACCAACGAAATCTCCAAAATCGACGACAACTCTGAACTAACAAGAAAAGACCTGGTCAAGATTACAAGAATACGATTAGGACACAGCATTTTGACAAACCGACGCTTAATAGATAAAACCGCGACCAATATATGCAGTTACTGCAATAGATCACCAATTAACATGGAACACATTTTAGACGAATGCCAATTTTTTAATCAGTATAAAAGATCTCTATCCAATACAAAACCAATGGATCTTCTTATAAACCCAACCGTCGATAATCTTAAAACTTTTATTAGCAATATATACGACAAAATCTAACTAAAAGCCTGTATTACAATATATAGTATATAATTTTTGTTCTATTATATTATGATTAAGTAATTTCAAGCTTAAGGCCGACGCAGCCATAGCTTCCCTATTTATTGTAATTAAGTTTTAACTGTAAGTACAACTTTCATAAATAAAAAAAAAATAAAAATTTATTTCGCAATTTGACGATAATTTTATGATGTTTCATTTACTCATATCATATCCAAAGATAATAATAATAATAATATTGTATCAAATTATTATTACTGATAAAAAAATATATTTAGTTTTTGATATTACCCAAAAGATACATACGTGTGATATGAAGGAAATGAAAAGTGGAATTTTCAATTAAGAAAACTCAACATCAAGTTCATGTTGGTACAAAAACTTATATGAAAGACATATCAGCGTTCACGACTTTTGTAATAACAGAAATTCATAAAAATATTATGTTCTTATATTACTCCGGTATATGAATCATTAGGCTTTATGCTTTTTCCGAAAATGAAGTTTTATATATAAAAAATCGTAACTTTGATAAAAAAATTTTGGCTACTTGAAAATTGGCCAGATTGAGGTCATAACTATCTAGAATCGGGTAAAAATTTTTGAAGCAAAAAAAAATTATGCATTTCGAAAAATTGTTGTTTAAAAAAATTTCGCGTCGTTTGTTTATTGCTATATAAATAAATAAATAAATTTTTTTGAAGAATTCTCCATAGCCTTATATGGAAGCGTCGACTATTACGAGCATTTGAAAATTAAATTAGCTCAATCTGTGTATTCTTACTAAAGTTATAGCTGTTTAAATATAAGTCTCGTATAATGGATGAAAAAAGCCGACTTGGACCAAAAAACGGGATCACGAAAATATCGGATAAAAAAATTTTTCTGGGGGAAAAAACTAGGTTGACCAGTAAACAAAATGTCAAGGTTTCGTTGAAATTCAAAATTACGTCCCGACACGACCGGTCGATTTGAAATGGAAGGGGCCTAGTACATCAAATAATGGCAACCTAAGCGAAAACTAGTGCGAACCTCAGCTTGATTGAGAAACGGCTCACATTGCGGCGGCACGGCTTTTGTGAAAAGGATTGAACAATGCTGATATTGTTTATTCTAAAATACTGCTGAGTTGGATTTTTGATTATAGTCACAACATTCTTGCTTGTACATATATTTTGCTTCCTGTGCTAACACCCCCTCTCTTAAGCATCAGCGTCTCGCTGGTAAAAGTTCATTGCCTACTGAAATCTGTGGGTAATCGATTATTGGAAGGATAAAAATTGAATTTGTGTTTTATTGTTTAAGTATGATATGCAAAGCTAATGACAGTGTTATTGCAACAAGAATTGCTACGAAGCTTGAGCTAACTGAAATAATTTTTTTTGATGTTATGCGTTCTAGTTTATTTACATTTTTTAAATGAAGTTGATGCAAATAGTTTAGATCTAATTTAATTTCGTTTTCCGTTAGGTTATTCTGAAGTATTGCGGGTAAGACCTGGTAGGAGCTTGTTTACCAGTTTGTGCAACTAACGTTGTTCAAGGTAATGGTTTCGTTAAAGAAATTTTTGAGAAATATACCATTTAGTTTAAGAGATGTATTATTGTAAGTAATATTTCCAATAAAAAGAAAGAAATATTGTTCCTTCTTCGATTAACTCAATTATATCTGTTTTCGTATTGGTAATCGCATAACGCTTTCTCTCCGCTAAGATTAGTGCGATGCAGTGGGGTTTGTATAATTTTTGAAGTTGCTTTCTCCTGCATATTGTAGTGTCATCTATTTCAATTCACTTTCCTAGTATGCTGTATTTGTCGTGGTGGGAAATGAAAAGGTTAGTGAATTTTAAGTAAACTCGTTTAAGGTGTTTTATTTATTATTAATATTATTGAATAAGGTATCTTCGGCTTGTGGTAGTGAAATTACATATAAAAGAAGCGAGTCCTTGACAACCATAGAGGGTTCTGCGTATTTGAGTGCTTGCAGCTCATTTTTGAATGGTAGTGTCTCAGTTTGAGAGAAACATTAGCGATATCTTCCCTATTTAAAATTTGGAAATGGGCAATTTCTTGTTTTGCCAACTGGGTTGCCATTATAATTTTCGCAATTTCACCTTTTACTATACCTAACCTATTATACAATGTCTGTTCGAATAATTTCTTGTTATCCTTACTTATTTCGTCCATAATTGTATTATAACTATCTAACTATCTAATATTTTATTATTTGTCTTGATGAGGTATTGATTTGTGGTATATTGTATGTTACTGCTTTCAGTCAGTTCATGTGTTATGAAAAGAATTCGGTCGCAGCCTGTGGTATCGGGGTTTCGTGCTAACCATTTCAAGGCGGATCCAATCCAATTGATCTATCTCTTTTGTATGGTTGTCTTATTTGTTCGCAGATGGCTTAGTAACTTATTTATTTCGAAAAGTTCATGCTTTAATTGTGGAAATAAAATACTTGTTTTACTAATTTCGTGGTTTATAGCAAGTCTGATGTCATGGGCAATTTTTTCGTATTCGCCCAAGTCGATAATATGAATAATTTGTACGATTCTATAGTAATTTTTCATAGTCCTTGTCGCAGTTGTCCAGTATGGTAACAGTCTAAAAGATAAATGTCCGTTAGTTTTTTAAATGCGATTTATGAATCCTCCTTTTATCTTTAGTAGTTATTGTGACGGTATTGTCTTTAGCGACAGTTTCTTTTTTAAAAGTAGGTTTGGTTTTACCCTTAATATGTTTGTTCTTTTTAAATACAGTATTGTTTTTTTTAAATCACCTTGTTCATAACTCTTTATTTTTGAACTATTTTTTTATGATAACTTAACATATTTTTTTGGTTTCTGGCTTTTTCATTTCGGAGGTCGGAATTAACTATTTCCCTAAAGTTTGTTAGATCTTGGTAATTAATTCTCTGCGGTCTTCCAAAGAAAACGTGGGCAGGCTTTCTATAATTCAATGTTATTGGGCTTATAAAGATGCCTTCATTTTCCATGACTAAAGTCTTTGGTACAGTAAAATAGTGAAGAAGCTTTAGCAGTTTATCCCTGATATGCTATACTGATTTATTCCTAATTCTGAAAAATTTTTGCAAATTTATAGAATTTGTCAATGCACGTAATAAATTTTTCACCGGACATTTCTATAATGTCTATTACATCCACAAGTTTCACATAACTTAGTATAATTTTTTAATAAGTTTAGTCATTTGCGGGAAGTGGTATCTTTCCAATATCTGGTCTTTATTTTTTTACCGTTTCGATGAGCTCTTTTGTGTTCTTTTTCTATTATTTTAAACTTAACCTCCTCATCAGGGATATCAGTAACCACTTTCTGCGTTATCCTGATACGAAATAGTGAGAAGTATTCTTGATATGACTGCTGTAGTAATGAAATGCATTTCTCGTGGATTTTATTTACATTCATTACATTTGGGTTGAGAACGCTTTTTAAGATTTCACCTAGTTTTCCCTTATTGTAAGCTTCACATTTAATGCGGTGTCTATGGTACCTTGGATGAGGTTCTTCGATCGATTTTTGAATACATTTAATGGTGCTTCACAATGAGGAATGAGCTTTGAGCTATCCTCTTCTGCGCTATGTTGCGAATTTCCATCTGTGGATGTAAGCGTATTAATTTCTATTGGTAACCGTTATAACGCATCGCGACTACGTTAGTTTTTCCCGGTTTGAAAATAAGTTTATAATTATACTCTTCTATTACTGTTAATAAGTGCAAGCGTCAGTGGCTGGTGGTCGGTAAGGATTTTTATTTCTTTAGCTCCATACAAGTAGGTCCTTAATTTGTCGAGAGACCACACCATGGAGAGCATTTTTTTCTCAATTGTGGAGTAATTCTCTTCGGGTTTATTGAGTAATCTAGATATCTAAGTTGGGGGGCTATCTTTACCGATTTTCCCTTGAGCGAGGACTGCCGCAATTGCAGTATTGGAAGCATCTGTCGTCAGAATAAAGGGTTTATTGAAGTCCGGGAATAACAAGACTTCAGAAGACATTATTTTATATCATGAAATGATTTTAAGCCCTCCTCTGTTAACGAAATTTGTATCCTTTTAAATTGACTTGCTTTTACTTGCGCACTTTTGCCTCTAGTTAAATTTGTAAGTGGCTTGACAATTTTCGCATAGTCTTTTATAAATCTCCTATAATATTACGCCAAACCCAGGAAAATTTTTAATTCCTTAAGGTTAGCAGAGCTTGGATTTTTAAAAGCGGATATTTTTTCAGGATATGTCAGGTTGTGTCGATTGTTCCACTATCAGAGACTGGTCCGAAGAGTTTCGAATACTTATTTATTATTTCCCTAACCTGGTGTTCATATAGGGAGTTTCTTGTATATTATTTATTAGTTTTGTTTTAGTGGCAGTACCACATCATCAAGGGTTAGCGTGTCACTGATACTGCTTATATCCACTACCAATTCCTTGGTATTATTAGCTCCCGTATCTATTAGGAACTTTGAGGTATCACCATTTTTTAAGGAGAGTTCTAGATAGGGTAAATTAGATAGGCGTCTGGCGTAAAATTTATTTCCTCACCCTCTCCACCTTCGGTGAATTCCTGGTCCTCTTCTTGAATATTAAATATTTTTTGGTGTTTCCTAGGAATATTTGAAGAGATGTTGGATGGCCTTACTATAGGGATATTTCCCGGAGGGGGCTTATAATTTTATTTTCGTGAATTTATTGAGGAGTCCCATTATTTCGGATTGCAGCTTTCGGCTTATAATGAAAGCAGTGTGTGCAGTTTCGAACGGTACGACTGCAGGGTTCCCGACCGTTAATCAACTAAATTCGATCTCGTAGAAGTGTGACGCTTTCGCACTAGTATGGTGATTACGAAAATGTAAGTACCGTAAATATATTTTAACGAAGTTCAAGTCCTGGCTTAAGAGCAATTGGAGCTTCGAGTCGTAAGTAAGAGGTGCATTTAAATTAAACAAAAAATAAAGTTCCGAAAAGTCGTGCAAAAACTTCAATCCGTTCTGCAAGCTTACGGGTAGGGTGACACCTTTTGTGACTTTCAGAGTTTCTTCGCTGAATTATATGTTGAATCATCTGCACAATTTTTAAGATAGTATAGAATAGCGCTGGGTTAGTTTATATGAGCAACTAAAACTGCAGCAATATTCTTCTTCTCTAACGTTTGACCAGGAGTTGGGCTGCCGAGAGCTCTAAACATGGAAGAGATTTAGTCTTCAGCGGAGCCATTCTATATTTTGCAGTAAGCATGAATTTGGCAGCTTACACTCGACACTGTACAACATACCGAGGAATGCTAATTGACGAAAGCTGCAGTAATAATAGCAATAGTATTTGGCGGCACATTTTAGTAATGTTCGCTGTTAGTGTATATTTATGCAAACGGAAAGGAAAAAGCGTTGGTTACAGCTCTTCTTGAATAGTCGTCCCATCCAGATTTCATTCAACGCAATTTTAGATGAAGTCCGACTCGACACGTCAAAGACAACACGTAATTTGCTTCCGGTACTTTCTGGCCGAAGGACGTATTGTTGCGGAATGAAGTAGTGTGGCTCACTCGGGATCTTATTATTTGTTGGACTCATGTGTTCTAATTCCATATATTCGTTCATGAAGTACAGATACATTTTCCACAGTTCTGAATGTTCTTCTTTCCAGAGCCTGAAACCACAGAGCTGCGGTTTCTTATGAATAGCCGTGCAAATTACGGTCAGAAATACAACTACTTTCCGTTCTTAAATATCAAATAAAATATAATTAACCGTCAATAATGACGTAACAGTACCCAAAGAATACCTTTGCCTTGCAGTTCACGCGATGGTTTCCTCTGATTTCGACCTGTGTATGCAATTTTCCGCGAATAAGATCTCTGAGACGTAGTCCGGGCTTCGTTGAGTAGGTCGTCAAAATTTTATGAACTGTCAAAATGTAGAGCTTTATATTTAGTTCATTTATCTTCTTCATTCTCACGGCGTAGTCGAGTATTTAAAACATTTGTAGACAAATCAACAAACTGCTCACTACCTCAAGACACGTCACTACTCTGATGTCATTTACACGGTGCTCTTTCACCCTGGGTGGGCCAGGATGCGTAGAGATTATTGGATAGAAATGTAGAGAAATCAGCGGGGTAGACAGACACGCGCGGTTAGCTATTGTGGGGGGCTTTTTTGACTTTGCTTTCATGGCTTTCCCATTTTCGTAGTTTTTATTAAAGTGTACTTTGTGCTCGAGTTTCGCAGAGCTTAAAAACAGAGAACGTATATTAGACAGAGGTATTAAGTTAGGATGACGGTGTGAATTGTCAAAATGCATCAATATTTCTCGTCCAGCTCACCATTCTAATGGCCGACAGGGGAAATTGTGAGAGTGGCGAGTTAACAGAGCTGAGCGAAGGCAAAATTTGTTTAACAGACTATGATTTCTGATAAATTTTAATTGTTTTGGTTCGAATTTTAGATTTTGCCATATATGTATTAACGAATTGATATAAACATCTAAATATTTAATTTGCCGTGAAATTTGGCTTTACTTAAATATGTGCATGACAAGAGTGAGCCAATTTTGGTTTTATGCATGCCTTATATATGTACATATGTATGTCAATATAATATATCTATGTATGTATGTACTTACATACATATATTATAAGCGTAACAATCGTTATCATACTAAGTATACATATGTACAAATGTAAATACGTATATGGATAATATGTAGTACATATGTATGTACATTAGGGGTGTCCTTATTTGTAAGGGGAAATTTCAAAATGTTTATATTACAGTTTCCCGGCCAGAATTTGGTTCCTTTATGTATTTAAAGTAAACAGTTAAAATTTGGGGTCAATACGATAACATTTAGTGGGCCCGGAAGCCACCTGAAAAATTTAATAGGTCAGTATGGGCAAATATTGTACATTTTTATTTTTTTTCATACATATTACATATTTAAATTTATATTTTACATTAAATCAATTTTTTTGTATGATTTGTATTTTTTGCGATACGATTCAACAATTTGGAGTACCAACTGCTTTTCCTCTTCATCATTCGTTAAAATTTTGTTGTAGTCTTGCAAAAATTTTATTCCTCTTTCAGCGGGATCATTAACAACTTGTAAGTTGCGGCAAAAAGTCCAATTATTTTCGAAATCTGAATTATTTTCCCATTGGGATGGATCCACGCCCAAAAAGGCTGAAGATAACCCAAAATTATTGAAAAAAAAATTTGTCTTTTCTGAAACAAAATCGCTAAGTTCGTAAGTTCGAAAATATGTCAATTTTGAGTGGCTTCGGCTATTTTTTAAATGAACAACTGGTTCCTTGCTTTTTAATTGTTTTATCATTTTACGTTTTTCTGCGTGGGTAACTGATAAGTCAAAAAATGATAACGCTACTGTTTCTTCGGCGATGTACCATAAGTGGTTAGACATTTTTTTAATAATAGCTTCTGAAATTGTTGAATCTGTATCTGTATAATTTAGAGCGTCTTTAATAAAGAAAAGATCTTGATTAGGTGCTGAATTCGCATTTGTACTTCCGAACCAACTTTTGATGTACATTTTAACAATGAAAATACAAATATCGCGGATGCCACTCAATTCCCTGGTTGTAAGTTTAAACTGATCACGTAATAAATATATTTTGAGACAATAGATTGCTTTTGCCATCCACCGTGCGTTGCTGGTTGCACCTGAAGCACATAAATTAAAGCAATCTGCACCAAGGAAAGTTAAAGTAAGTTGTAGCATTTCTTTGTAGTCATCGCGGCTATGCGATTTTTTTAATTGGTCCTGCAAGAAGCTTACAAGAGCGTCCCGTTCCACTTGGCTTATTTTTGATGCCACAAATTTATCATCAACACTAGTTTTAAACAAGGTTTTCTTAAGGTTTGGCCAGGCCTTCACAAATCGTTCAAACAAGAGTATTTCTGGAGCTGTGTTTGACATCATCTTTGATTCAAAAACATTGCGCAAAATAATTTCGTACATATGATGACGGCATGGTAGGTGCATGAGATTGCGTTGCAGTTTTTTTCCAAAAGGACTGCGGCTCCATTTTTAACACCAGTATTGACAGCAGTTGTATCATAAGATATGCCTTTAACAAGTTCAACAATGTTCCAATCTACTAATCTCTGATAAACAGTTTCAGCAATATTTGCACCAGTCGACGACTGTATCTTTGGTGCTCCAAGAAATTTCGATGTTCCATCGTAGCTAATTAAAACAGCAATTCTTTCCACTTTACTACGACCTTTTATATCTGTCATGAACTTCCCATCAAAATGAACAACTAGTGCTCCATTTGCATTGGCCTTGTTAAGTGTTTGAATAAATTAACATTAATAAAAGTGCATTGTCAACTATAGGGAACTCACCTTTTCTTTAAATTCAGTAGAAATATCTTTGAATTCTGCAGACCGATTTTGTTGACGCATACGATGAATTGTTGATCGATTAATAACAAGTTCTTCCACACAATGACCCAATGCTTCAGCAGCGGCTACTAAATTATGTACGGCCATACCATCTGACACTTTGGCATTGTCTAATGCTGCTAACAATCGTGGTGTTATGATACTTTTAGTGCCTCGTCGCTTTTTACACTCAGTTTGCAAACAATTTTTTTCCAACGGAATTACTACATTTTCATTTCCAGCTTCCACAAGTACTATATCATTTTCATTGCTTTCCTCGATTATATTAGAATATTCAGAATTTTGTTCTTCATACCGCCTTTTTCGTAATGCTGCTTTCTCCTGTCTTTCTTGTGCACGCACTTCACGATCGTACAAAACCTTATCAACACCCATCATGCAACCGGCCGTCCTTTTTGACGTTGCATTTCAAGAAATTTCTTATCTTCTACTAACTTCATTTTTTCTCTCTTTTCTGGAACTGTTTTCAGGATTTTTTTCCAACTTTCGTACAGTTTCAATAACTTCTCAACACATTTATCTTCTTTTCTCATCGGTATTCGTGCTTGTTGCCAAAATATTTGTGCTGCTTTGATAGCAAGTTTTGCGCTTTCCTTTGCTGAAAGATCTACAAATCTCATATTGTAAAACAAAACTTCTAAAACCTGCCGATTAGATGGAAGTTTTGCACCTGTAATTTGATGCATTGTGTATCCAATCAAACTAACTTTTCTTAAATTGGCAACTGACATTCGTGTTGCTAAACTAGACATATTAGTTTATTTTATATACTTCACTTTTTACACTTTAAACACAACCGCCCACCGAAATTCAAACAATTTTAAAGTATTTATTAAACCAAATAATTATTCTTCAAAATAATTGTTATTTCTTGCTTGTGAACGCTTACAATTATATTTACTTATTAAAATCACAATATGCACAAGAACCTCTTGCATGCTTTTGGAAATATTTCACAGCAGAAATGTCCCGTTATGAGCAGTTACTATTTTATTTTCTGAACGACTTATTGTCGCCACACAGTTCACTTTTTCTCAGGAAATTTGTTTGCCTACAAACAGCGCGCTCAAAATGTAGAAACAAATTTCGGTAAATTTGCAAAATATCAAGCTTGTGTTGCATGCCTTTTTTTTTAAATACGCAAAATTATCAATTATTTTAAATGTTATTACCGAATAAGAGTACAAAAATGGAATAATTATTTTTGTATACATATATGTTTTGTTAAATATACTATAAAAACTGCGTCTAATATAAGGCGAATGTATGAACATTGATATTTGCCCATACTGACCTATTGAATTTTTCAGCTGGCTTCCGGGTCCACTAAATGTTATCGCATTGACCCCAAACGTTGACCGTTTTATCTAAATACATAAAGGAACCGGTTTCTGGCCGGGAATATATAGAAAACCGATGTTTGAAAATAAGGACACCCCTAATGTACATACATACATATGTATATAAATATCCAAATATACGTATGTATGTATGTATGTATATATATTTACATGTTCATGCACATGTATGTACGTACATATGTAGATATGTACTAAAAAGTGTCAACAAGTGCACATGCATTCAAATGCATTATATCTATCATCATCATATATTTATTTATTGTTATGTAGATATGTATACTTATGCAGCATTTATTTCATCCCTCCGCCAGCGTGTCTGTTTTCAACCGCAGCGCAACTGCAGTACAGCAACAAAAAATTCATTCATAAACGCAGGCGCATATTATTGAAAGCAAATTTCCGTTCATTCATAAATGCGAACATTTCATCTCCCCACAAACACATGCGCCCCTCATCCATCACATTTTTCGCGACGAATACAAAAATCTAAAGATGATAAACCGCTACGCCTATATGTATGTATGTCAATATGTAGTCTAAATTTTGGTCGCATTTACATATGTCAGGGCTTACGTCTAATCACAAATGTAGCACAAGTAGCAGAATAATATATTTAGGAGTCGAAAATCTACTACCTTTTAACAAATTTTTCTACAATTGTCTAACTAAACGCAAACATTGCTATAATTAATTTTATTTTGTGAGACGTTTAATTAATCATACTACTCTTCCTACTTCCTGAACCAACAATCTGAGTCAATTACCTATACAAAAGACTTTCAACACGAAATTACAAATAAACCGTATCATTTTTGTCTGAGATGGTATAAAGGACCAGAATTTTCGTTGCAAATTGAATTCTGTGGTGTATAACTTAACACCATCTTATGTATGTATCTATGTATATGTAAGTATTTTCTTTCAGATCTTCCTCTATTCGATCTAGTAAATCATATTTGTATATACTCCACTTTTTGCTTGTACCTATCTCAAATACAAATTAAGTCAACTAAGCCCTTATTAATGATGGCGGCTTTGCGACGCAGCTTTTTCGTGTGAATTGCGGGCAGAAGCAACTATTTCTGTGGAGTTTTGACAAAACAGCTTATTTGGCTTTCGAGTTTTTATTTTCAAATCAATAAATTTCTATCTTTGACGTACAAATTTAATATTTAAATTAATCTTTTACCACGATAGCCTGTTGAACTATAGCTTTGTTTAACTATTTGTATAAATATTTCATTAGAACATTGTTATTTTTGACATGGTAAAAATTGAAGTCCAACTGGAGATAAGATATTTTGTCAAACTTTGCGCGCAGACTTAGAGTTCGGTTGAATGTGCGCGCATGTGAACAAACATATGTACATACATAATTATTTCTATTCTATTTACATATCTACACATATGCTTGTACGCGCTCTTTTGCATGGAAGTAATTCGATTAAATATGCATTGTTAAATAAATGCATGCATGTGCACACATATGATAAACAATAAATGCAATTTCTTTAGTGTTTTTGCAAGATTTTGTTTAACTACTTAAAATAGTTATTGAAAGTTATATGTATATGGAAAATATTAGTAAAATAATACAAAACACTAAAATTGAAAGTATAGAAGAATAGACATTTTTATTATTTTTTTAAATGTTGGAAATAGATCTGCGAAAATTCCTTATCAAAACAATAGGCAAATTTTCGCCAAAAAACATCTGCAACCACACAATGTAGCTGATAACAGAGAACGTACATTAATTTTCTCTAAAATTGTTGTTTTCGCTCAACCGATGTTAAATTTTGCCCCTTGTAGGTGAAAAATTATTGAGTGGTGAGCTGGACAAGAAATAGACCTTTTCCAATTCCAATTCCAATTCCAATTCCAATTTATTGAGCCTTATTATAATTTTTACATTTTTGTACAATTTCAACTTAACTTAGTTTATTCCAGAACTTTAAGTTTTATTCTGGCACTATTTTGGGGTCGAAGATTACACAAAGTAATTTTTTTTTTTTTTTAATGGATAATTTACCGCTTGCTCCCGGCGATACGTATTCATAGGGAATCTTAGAATTAAATAAATAAACTTAAAACTACGAGCAAAAGATAAACTAATACAAAACAATGAAACAAAAATATAAATAAACAATATTTAACTAGCCCCTATGGATGCCAGACAACCTTTTAATATAAAAATATGAATTGAAACAATGTGGTGACTTCAAGTCAGTAACAATATCCTCTTTTAGTAATCCAATCGCAGACAGATATCTGGAACAGGACCAGCTAAATGACTGTTGCGATTGAAAGACCTGCCTTATCAGTACATTTGGATGGCAGTCTAATTTAATAATAAATCTATATATTAAGTGTAATAGATACTGTTTAAATGGCAGTATCTGCGCATCAGCATATATAACTTTGTTTGAGTATCTTTTGTTGAACGATAGAAAATTTTTATTTACACAGAGTCTAATTGCCTTACGCTCAAGTACCTCAATCTTATTTGCAATTGATGGCGAAATGCTAAACCAGATTGGTGAAGCATAGACAATAGCAGACCTAATGGCAACCTTATAGATAAGCAATTTCGTTCTCTTACTTAAATACGAACTATGCAGAATCGAGGACAATAAGCGCAAGCGATTTGCTGCTTTTCCTATTGAGATCTTCAAATGATCATTGAATTTAAATAAATAATTAAATTTAACACCTAGGTATTTCATTTCAGCTCGACACTTTATTGGGTGGCCATCAACATTTAGCACAAGTCCTCTCGACTCCTTCACTGTATTCCTGTGCCCATTCGCATAAGAGTTCCTTATGCAAATTAGCTGAGTCTTATCTACATTGACCTTAACGCTCCACATTTCATAGAAATCAAGAATTCTGGCAAGGTGTCGCTGCGCATTGCTCAAAGCCAAAGTCGGTGAGTCACCATGGGCATATATCAATGCTTCATCCGCATAAGGAAGACTCTGAGACCGTGTATTTAAGTGAGGGAAATCGAATAGGTACAAATTGAATAATAACGGAGCCAGAATAGAGCCCTGCGGGACTCCACTAGCAATTGAACCAATTTCAGACACAGCATGATATATTTGTACAAAAAAGCTTCTATTATCAAGGAAATTACTTATAAGCTTGACCAATCTGGGTGGTAAGTTAAGCTGAAATAATTTGTAAATCAACCCTTTGTGGAAAACTGAATCGAATGCTTTCTCTATATCAAGTGAGATTGCTACAGTACATCTTTTTTTTCTTAGATTCATTGTAATATCATTGGAAAATTTTGCAAGGGCATGCACTGTTGAATGACCCCTTTTAAACCCAAATTGATCATTTGAAATACAGTTCTCCGTCAACACCGTCTCTAACTTATCATAAATAATTTTTTCAAATAATTTTCCAATATTTGACAATAAAGATATTGGTCTAAAATCCCTTGCAATTGATGCCGCACTTTTCTTTTTAATTGGTAATATTTTGGCAATTTTCCAGCTATGAGGAAAATGACCATTATTAATACAATTATTATATATAACAGATAAATATTCTACTACAACAGGTGGACAATTTTTAATCATAAGATTAGAAACCTCATCTGATCCAGCAGACTTCTTTGAGTTCAAGCCTTTGATAATACAAGCTAAGTTCCGAGGGCACGTAAATACATAGGTCTTTATTATTTGGGCAGTCAAGAGCAGAGTTATCATTGGAAAAAGACAGTATTGAACCACTGAGCAGGGGAAATTCGGAATACAGGCACTCATTTATCTGCGATATTACTGATTGCGATCCCATTTTTTCCGCATATATTTGCGAAAAATGAGACTTAAAGCAAGAGGCTATATCTTTGGCATCATAGATAGTTCTATTACCGTATACTAACTCCTTGCAGAAGTTATTTGTATTGACATTCAGGTACCTATAAATTTTTTTAAACACAAGAGAATTTCGGGGAAGCTTTTCGACAAATTTTTTGAAAGTATCAGCCTTAGCCGCATGTAAATTTGAACTAATTAAAGATTTCACTACCGTGATTTGTTTTGATATTGCAAGATAGTCAGTTGAACGTCTATTATATGTTCGATGAAACGCTCTTTTGCGCTTTCTTTGTAGAAAATATTTGATCTTAAACAAAACCCTTAATACTTCATTGTAGAAAGGCGAAAATCCAGAAAATTTTGTTTCTTTAGAGCAGCTAGATTTCCATAACCTAATGACATTTGTTAAAGACTCTACATACATATCAATTTCAGAGTTTGTTAGATTTCTATTAGCTGGAGGTAAATTAAGCTTTAGCTGACTTGACCAGGAATTATGCATGTATTAGATAGCGACAAAGATAAATTTAACGAGTAATGGTCTGAAAAAGAAGCATCTGTTGAAATGGTAAAATTATTAGCAAAAATATTAACCAAATGAGAGGTAATCAGAAAGTGATCCAAATAAGCTAATGAATTCGGAAATGTTGGAGAACTGGAACAAATTCTTATGAAATTATAATCAGAGAAATTCATCCAACGATCAAGTTGAAGACCATTTTGATTATTCACGCGGTCCCCCCACACAGTGTTCCTAGCATTCAAATCACCTCCAATTATGGCGCCATTATGCAAAGAAGCAAAAGATCCTATCTTATTAAGATTATTATTAAAGGATATAACAGGAATATTTGACTTAAGATAAATGGAAATAAAAATAATAGATTCTGGCCTTGAATTGCAGATAAGATCTACCTTAACACAAACATAAGGAATCGTAACATCAGAAATAAAAAGTCTTTTTTGGATGAAATTATTCCTGACCGCCATTGCTACCCCCTGATCGCAATCATTTCTATAAAAATTGTATTCTTTCATATTAAAATTATGATTTGAGGTAAAATGAGTTTCTTGAATTAAGGCTACGTCAGATTTATGAGTCTCGAGAAGAAGCTCAAATTCTATTCTTCTTACTTTGCTCACTAAAGAACAGACATTTAGAGAAATTATATTCAAAACTTTAGTCATTGCAGTTATTTCAAAAGCTGAAGTAATTTAAAGCATTCCGCTTTTTTTTCTTCAAGTGACATTATTTTGAAATTTGTCAAAAAATTTTGTATAGTGATAAAGTTTCCTCTTCAAATAGTTGCTTTGCAATTAAGAGAAAATCTTCCACCAATTTTGAGTTTTTGAAATTTCCTCCTACAGGATGATTTACAGATTTAAAATGGCTAGCATAAGAAGTGTTTGGTTTTACAAACGAATTTGTAGCTGATGCACCAAAATTTACAGAATGATTTGCCGATTTCTTAGCAGCACTTGCCCGACTATTCGAAAAAGACTTGAAAGCCTCGCAACCTCTGTAATTTGCTGGGTGTCCCCACTGTTTACAATTTATACAGAAAGGCTTAATCTCAGAAGAATTTTCCAGCTTACATTCCCCTGGTCCGTGCGATTTATCACACTTGACACATTGATATGGATGGTTGCAGTTCTTTGCAATATGGCCCCATCTTTGGCAGCGCTTGCACTGCACCTGTTTCGCAAAACCCTTTGGCTTTTGGCACAGAGATCCTTGCAATCCTTGCCCGGCAATAAGGTCACACGAAACAAATTTGATTTTATATTATTTTTTTGCATAAATGGGGTCAAGAGAACCTGCACGCTATCGACAACGCCTGGAAGCAAAGTGTCGAGTTCAGCTTTTATATCTTCTGGGGAAGTTAAATAATGTACACCGCGCAAGATAAGCGATATTTGCTTGCATTGATCAGGCGTATAAGTGTGAGAACCAATCTGCTTCTCTTTTAATAATGCCATCATGTCTGCATATGCCTCATAATTTTTAATAAATAGTTAACTCTTCCTATTTGAGGAATTTACGATTTTTATATCAATGTTTGGAAATTTTAGTTTAAATTGAGAAATTAAAGCTCTTATATCTACATCGAATAAAATAATAGGTGGCAAATAACGCTGAGAGACCACGCGAGCAGAGTCAACTTCTTGTTTATTGTTGTTAACATTATTAGTATTATTTTTGCGAGAGCTTACATTACTATGCTCATTAGTCTGCATATGTATGTTCATTTGGCACCGTGACAACATCAAGGTCGCTCAAAAGAGCATAACGATTGCCACCAAGATCATGGCTCCGTCCACTTTCGTCACTAAGGTTGCTGCTTACAGAGACAGACTTACGAGGCCGCTTATTTCTGCTTGCATTTTTATTTTTCACTAGTTGAAATTGCTCGCTACCTGTTGATATTTTTTCCGACATATCGTTATTCAACTGTTGCTGTTGCTGCTGGCTCTGCCATTGTTGCTGTTTCTGACCACGCAATAACGCATTTTGCCTCTGCTGCACCTGATGGAGTGCAGCTGCACTTGATAAATTCACAGATATTCCACGGTTCATCAACTCCTTAATTTGGTTATTCATTAAAGTAGTATTATTGATATTACAATTCTCAGTAACATTGCTAGATTCACAACGATTTCCAGGGCCACGAGCCCCAGAACTATCATCAAAGTCCTCCTCTCCGTCCATATTGGACCACTAAACACACAATTATTGTTTTTGCTCAGCCAAGTATGTATGTATAATTCTGCTCCACCAACAGAACGATGGGATACTGGTCCCGAAAATAAATGTTTGATATGGCAAAACGCAAAAGTTTGTAATTACTGGCAACAATAGGCGTAAAAATCACCGAATTCACACCATTGATGGCAGAAAACACCTTACTCTGGCGACGCTCAAACCGCGACTTCAATAGACCTTTTCCCAAAAACGCGGAACGACAGCAGGAATGAAGCTGGATGCTACTTCTCTGTAAATATACGTTCTCTGTTAAAAATGTGAACGAAAGAGTTAGCCACGTCCAAAACCCTCAAGAAAATCTGTAAACAAAAAGTAATCGTGTAAACGCGTTAAGATATACGGACTTTTTAAAAGAGAACTGACAAAAAACGCGGAATTAAAAGTCAATTAAAAAGTCAAGTAAATACCGTATTGGTTTAAAAAATTAAAAAAGCTAAGCAATACATTTTGTTTTTTGACTAACTAACTAACTAAAAATATGTCCTCACTCGTCATAGTACCGAATGCCATATTATTTAAAACGACAGCAAAAGGCTGATAACCCCATTGCCTCATTACTTCAGTTAACTCGAATATTTAAGTAAGTCCCAAAAAGGAGAACCAACTAAAGTGCTAAAAGCATTGCTGGGATTAGGTGTAAAAACCAATCTGTCTCCAACTGGAGACAATTTCCTTAAATACTAAAAGCAATAATCGAAATTCCTCCAAATACCATTTATATTTCATCAATGATTATTAATTTTAAATCAATCAACTTAGAATATATTGAGTTTGTAAAATGGTTGCTAAGTGGTCGCAACTCTCAATATGACTGATTCATAGAAAGTGAAAACACAGAGTGAAGTGTCAATCCGCCTATTCTAAAAGCTGATTTTCCGGTAGGGACACAAAGCAGAAATTTTAATGAACTTGGATTAGATCGTAGCACGGAGTTTAAGGATTGGACAAGAGTCTGATATATTGCAGATATCAAACGGGTCTTTCCAACTTATTCTCCGCCTGTAACAAAGTCTTAAAATGATTGAAAATAGACTTCTAATTAAGAAAAAAATTCTCCCACAGGAATTATAAGTGGAAGTTTAATGAGTCTAATATTACCATCCGAGTCACCATCCTTATTAGGTGGGCCTCCTTCATTTAAATCCAACAACCGGAAACCGGTAAAACTGAGAATTCATTGTCTACAATAGGCAGGACACTTTATTCATTTGTCTCAAGGTTGTATATTATATATATATACATATGTATGTATATATATATGTATGTATACAGTGAGGCAAAATCAGAAATAAAATTATGGCATATACATACATATGTATACTGGAGTTTTTGTTTAGCAGTACATATCTCGGCGTTGACTTCTGATATGGCTCCATTTAATAGCCCAGAAATTCCTCTGTTTGATTTATTTATGTATATAATTAATTATATATGTAAGAACAGCGAGCATATGCATCCATTATAAATTAAATAACCATATTGGCGACTTTATGAAGTTATACGACTATTGGGTTACATGCGTTTACTAGTCTTCAAATTTTCTTTTTAGAAAAACTTTCGGCTTTGCTAAACTCGATCTTAGCGCAAGCAAATGTTCATCGAATGGCATATTAGTCTGCAATAAATCTTTCGAAAGCTTGATCAAATCGCAAGCATATATTAGTCGTATGACATATTTATTCTAAATCTTTCGGAATCACTTTTATCAATTTTGGAATAGGTCAAATGCGAATTCAAAAAAGTTTTGAACTTTGGAATAATTTTCTTTATGCATTTCCATGATTTCGGTGCCTTCCACAAATTTGTGTGGAAGGCGTGTGTGGGTACGGAATACCAAAAAGACAAACTTTCTGCCTTCTTATTTCTCTTGTGCAAGACCAACTATGTTGTGTTTTTGATACCCCAAATATTTTTCTAAATAGCTTACTGTCCTATCTGTAGAAATGTATCTATCTACAAATTCGATAACACCTGTAGTGCCATTCACTAATTTATTTTAACGATATTCGCATGGTTAACTCATCTTAACCCTCTAACCGTTACAGACGGGCTGTTGTCTCATTGGCAAATGTGTAGAAAAAAAAATTTGTTTGCCGCTTTCACATATCTATATGTATATTTTATAAAGTACGCCAACGCCGATGTAGGAATTAATACGTTTTGGCATGTGCTTTGGAATTTTTCGCTAGTTGAGTGTAATCATTCATTGCAGAGTGTGCTTTTAATTGTTGTGTATAAAAGTGATTTTGAAAAAACGTGATTTAATCAAAAAAATTAAGGTAAGTGTAAAAAAATATGTATAATACGAATAAATTAGCATTATTGAAAAAATTATTTATGTTATCTGCTTTTGATAACATTTATTGATAGCCGTCTTTAGACGGTTATAACGGATTACGTCAAATATATGATTTTATTGGCTTTTTACTTATATTCATTTTTTGGGAGTGCCACAAAATCCCCAAAAAAAAAGTCCCCAAACACAAAATCCCCAGCTGAAAAAAAATCCCCAAACACATAATCCCCAAAATCAAAATCCCCAAAATTAAAATCCCCTAACACGAAATCCCCACCTTTTTTTTGAGGCAGTGTCACAAAATCCCCAAACACAAAATCCCCATTTTTTTATTGTTATTAAATATTATTACAGATCATATAAAAAATAGTAAAACCGCACTTTAGTTGAGTTTTAATTCGTAGTTACATATATATGTATGTACCCATATATGACAATATATAGATATAGACGAGAACGCATGACGGATTTAGAGGAAAAAAATAATTATTTCATCAATTTAGCGACTAAAAAGCTAAAAAAAGAGTATTTAAAAAAGCGGCCCAGACCCGGATTTGAACCCAAAACCCTTGCATGACAGCTGCAGACTCTAACTACTGAGCTATTGCTGCATGTAACAAAGGTTGGCAAAATTAACAATATATGCAAGGAACAAGAAAACTTTGGTTTTCAGCAGCATTGTTATCGGGTAGAAAACAAAAGAATATAGAAAATCAGAGCATAATATAACATTGTCATCCATTAATCAATATATGTATGTACATACCTATGTATGACTTAAAATACAAATAGTACCGTTACCTTTTCTACAATTATTTTACCATATGCATTTTTTCATATTATTTATCACATTACGTGTAATTGATTGTGATTAAAATTGTATTTTTGATTAAATATCGTGTTAAATAATATTTAAATTTAAAGAAAATGGAAGTCGTCGTTACTGTGTCAAACAAAGGAAGTAATAAAATATTTTTGGATGGTTTTGATTACCATTTTCATTCCAAAAATGAAAAGAAGAAAGAGTTCCGCTGGTCGTGTGCGCAAAGAAAATCCCTAATGTGTAAAAGTGTTGTTGTGACAAAAGAAAATAGTGGCGATCATGTAATACAACGCGCTCCTACTGCCCATAATCATGATCCAAAGGCCCATCAAGTATCTGTGGCACAGGCGAACAACAAAGTAAAGGATTTGAGTACATCATCTTCACTGGCGCCTTCCCAAATTATTAGGGAAGCAGTTGTAGATTGCCAACCAGACCGCCGGGTGTACTTACCATCGAAACGAGCCCAAAAAATGAAAATAAGCCGACTTCGAAAGGGTACATATACCAACGAACCAGGAAATGTACAGGAAATTAATATACCGGAGCATTTGAAATACCTGGAGGGAGAACTATTTGTGTTGAGTGATTGGGATTTCGATGGTGAAAAGAACATTATTATGGGCATAACAAGTTCCCTAAAGGAATTGGAGAGGTCACACTGCTGGGTGATGGATGGGACGTTTTTTGTTGTACCGAAAGTTTTTCGCCAACTGTTCACCATAGAAGGGCTAATTGATGGTCAATTTGTGCCTCTAGTTTTTTGCCTGATGAGCAAAAAATCCAAGCAGGCGTACACTGAATTTTTTCATCAACTATTTAATTTGGCTTTAGCACAGAATATTAATCTTAATCCGCAAAGAATTATTACTGATTTTGAGCGAACCGTCTCGTCTGCGGCAAAAGAGTATTTTCCTGATGCCCGATATAAAGGGTGTCTATTATTATTTCACTTTGGCCAGATCATTTGGAGACGAGTTCAGAAAGAAAGGCTTTCTCAAAAATATGGCAATGATGAAAGTTTCAGCATAGCTGTTCGTATGCTGAAAAGTTGATCATTTGTTCCCCCAGAATCTGTGTCAGATTATTTCAGTGAACTGAAGAGTAGCTCGACAGACAGAGATTTTAAAAAATTGTGTGCTTGGTTTAAAAACCAGTACATTAGTGAAAATATGAAGGCGGGTGCTATGATATATAATCCAAATTTTTGGTGCGTTTCGGATTCTTTTAAGGATAATTTTCCACGCACTCAAAATTCAATCGAAGCTTGGCACCGTAGGCTTAAAGTAATTGTAGGGAGAAAAAAATGTGGTGTATATGAAATCATAAAACATTTAAAAAAAGAAATGATTGAAGTTAAATAAACCATAGAAAAAATACACTCAGGGATCGGTGTGCGAAAAAACAAAAAGAATGTCGAGCGTGTAAAGAAAATTAAAAAAGTTGTTAAACGTCGTTTGGATTTAGATAAACTTATTTATTTAAAATCGATAGCACACAGTATTTCATTATGTAATTAGAATTTCCATACATGGTTTATTTATGTAAATGTTTTGAATTTATTGCTTTTTTGTTTATTTACATCACTAAAGATTGGTCTACATACATACATATGTATGTATATAAATATATGTTTATGTTAATGTATATAAGCTATTCGAAAAATTGTGAAGTTTGTATTTATTTATGTTGTACAAATATGTTAAACTGATTGATATAACATGTATTGCATTTTCTTTAATTTACCTATTAAATATTCGTGAAACCATTAAACATAAAATATCTCGTGAACTTCAACTTTAGATATAATATTGAGTATAGAATTCCCTTTTCCTGTGTGAAATACATTGAAATTAGGTTTTAAATCGCGGCGATTTTAAACCTAATTTCAATGTATTTCACACAGAAAAAGGGGATTTTGATTTGGGGATTTTGATTTTGGGGATTATGTGGTACACCCTCATTTTTTTCACGCTTATTTCGCTTCTATATGGATGTTTCTAATAAAGAAATGGATAAGAAACGTAGTCACGTTAATATTGTGAAATCTCCGGAAGATAAGCGCCGAAAATGCAATCTTTCGAAAATGACAGATACTGAAATAGAGAACATAATGCTAGAAAGTGGTGATGAGCTCATTAGCGATGACTTCGACAGCGATGATTCTTGTGCCAACCCTGACTATCGTATCGAAAACCACATCAAATGTGGAGACCAGACAGATTTGGCGATTTCCCAACGCGTACGGGAAATGGGAGCTTGTGATTGAAGCTCGATTTTTGTCGATGCTTTGAACTTGTCTCTGAACCTGAGCAACATTTCTGTGGCTAGCCCAGGTAATAACCAGTTTTGTTGTTGTTGGTTTTTTATTTAATACATTTTACAACAGTGCCTTTGACATCACCAATTGCACCAGGTCAGTCAACATCAACACCGTTACGTTTCAAGCGATCAAAACGAGTACGTTCCCCTCTACCAGAAACTGAAGTTGAAGGCCCTCGTATAATTCCATCTGATGGTGGTTTTAGTGGATCGTTGGTAGATATTAATATAAAAACAAGTGAATTTTCAAAAATCGTGTGGGAAAAAACCAATGCAACTCCATGTCAACGAAGTAGCTTTTCGAGGCAACACAACTTTACCAAAATCTTTACAGAACTTGAAAAGTCCTTTACAGACCTTTCAATATCTCTTCACTGCAGACATTATTAAACTGATTGTTGGGGAAACTAATCGTGCTGCTCTACAAGAGGACGATTTCAGTAACTGAAACTGAAATTAATCTGTTCATAGGCTGCGTTCTATATATGTCGTTATATCGGAATCCGAAATTAGAAATCTATTGGAGCAGAAATGCTTTTATTTATTTATTTATTTATTTATTTATTTATTTATTTATTAAGTCTATGGTTTACAAACCTTACAGACTAAGACGTACATAGGTTTTAATTATATTAAAAATAGTACAAACAAAGTTTTTCTTTAAAAACATTGCGATTTACAAATATATCTAAATTTATTTCTCTACATAACAAATTAAATTCCGCTAGTAGTCTGATAATTGGTTCATTTTGAGCATACCTGGATTTGCAGAGGTTAATAGCAAATAAATCATGATGTCGCAAGTTTCTAGCTGGAACATTGAATTTAATACAATGCAATAAGAACGGGCAATCAATAATCCCATTGAGAACATCTCGAATAAAAACTAAGCCAGAAATCAATCGCCTACTGGCAAGAGTATGCAGACTGATCAGTTTGCAACGCGGAACATAAAACGGAATAGGCATAGTAAACCTAATACTGGATAATGCAAATTTCAAAAACCTTTTCTGTACACGTTCAAGTCTATTGGAATGCACTACATAGAACGGATTCCAGATTATAGAAGCATATTCCAATTTGGACCTTACGAATGTACTAAACAGTAATTTTTTAGTATAAGGATCCTTAAATTCCGAACTATTTCGTCTAATGAAAGCTAGAGAGGAATATGCTTTAGGTATGATGTAATTCAGGTGATCAATAAACGTGAAATTCGAATCAAAGACTACCCCAAGGTCTTTGATTTTATAACTGGAACTGAGGACAGATCCAGAAACAGAGTACGAAGATAAGAGGGGCAATCTAATTTTGTTATAGGTGACCGAGCAGCATTTTTTAATATTAATCATAAGCATATTTCTATCACACTATTCCTGGAATTTATTAACCTCATTTTGCATTATTTCAACATCAGAGCAGCTTGTTATTTTTTTTTAAATTTTTAAATCATCGGCATAAAGTAGATGCTCACACAAAGTAAAACATTCAGAGCAGTCATTGATGAATATAACAAAAAACAGAGGACCAAGGATACTACCTTGAGGAACCCCAGAGGTAGCTCTATACGCCATCAACAACAACAAAGTTAATTCTATCTATTAGATATGATTTAACCCATGACAAGAAAGTAGAATGAAAACCAAAATTTTCAAGTTTTTTAATTAATAGGTCGTGAGACACTCTATCAAATGCTTTTGACAAATCAGTATAGATTGTGTCTACCTGAAAGCCATCCACAAAGGCTGAAATGCAAAAATTTGAGAAAACAGTCAGGTTGGTGACCGTAGATCTGCCCGGTATAAAACCATGTTGAGCATACGAAATATAGGGTTTGATAGCAAATGATATTTTTTCAAATAATTTAGCAATATTAGTAATTTTAGAGATAGGACGATAGTTTGAGACCAGATTCTTACTCCCACTTTTGAAGACTGGAGTAACAGAGGTCACTTTCCATTCATCCAAAAAATAACCTGACTTAAGAGACAAATTAAACAACAAAAGTAGCGGATACACTATAGATGACTTGCATTGTTTGAGAAAAAAAGCAGAAACATTATGGGCATCTAATTGCTTGGAGCAATTTAGGTCATTTATAGCTACGTAAATGTCTTCCTCAGTTAAAACTAGGGAGCCAAAATCAAGCGAAGACACTAATTTCACAACACTAGAAGTATCACTCTGAACACCATTATCAACAAAATTAGATTTAAAAAATTCAGCAAAACGATTAGCCCTTTCATTAGCGGTGCTTGCACTCATACCATTGTAAGACACTATGGACGGAATAACTGACGAGGAGCGTTTTGAATTTACAAAACTCCAAAAAGCCTTGGGATTAGATTTAATATTCATTTCAAACCCGAGTAAATAATTTTTGTAAAGAAATTTATTTAGACAGTTAAACTCAGTCAAATATTTCTCATACATTACTTTATGCTGCAAATTGCCAGAACATTTAAAAAGCTTGTGAAATTTGTTACGAAGATTCTTTAATTTTTTTAAGCTCCGATTATGCCAGGGAAGTTTATGGACCCTTGGCGAAAAGCGTGGAATATTTCCAAAAGATATACTACTTATTTTATACTTAAAAATATCAAAACAATCAGTTAGAGGCCGATCTGCAAATAAGGTTGGCCAATTCTCACTTAGTATAAGATTATTAACAAGATCAAAATTACACTGCGAGTAATCGAATTTAAGCATCGAGTCAGTGCAAAGATTTGGATATTTATAAAACTCAAGTTCCAAGATAAGTGGAATGTGGTGTTTATCAGTTACAGATAAAGGAACCACGGACTTATATAATAGAAATTTTAAATCAGGACTAATGAAAATAAGATCCAAAATCCTGCTCAACTCATTCAGAAAGCTATTAATTTGCATTAATTGTATACTAAATAACCCATCAATTACGCATATTTCACAACAACTATTCACATTACTTGGAATAAGCATATCTTCATCAGCAATAGTAGACCACGCAATTTTATTTAAATTAAAATCCCCCAAAACACAAAGTTGCGCATTATCATTCGGGAGATTTAAATTTAAAATATTATCAATATGATCAAAATACAAATTATCAGAGCTATTAGGAGGAATATAAGAAACACAAGTGAAAAGCAAATCATCACCACTCGAAATTGACACACATAATTGTTCAATGCAGGGATCAGTATTACTTAAAGTTACTTCAGCAGCACAGAGAATAGACCTTACTGCTATCAAAACACCACCCCCACGCGTAGTATTCGTTGCCACACCATCTCTGTCTCTTCGAAAAACATAATAAAAACTCCTATTAAAGAACTCCTCACTGCAGAAATCAGCATTAAGCCATGTCTCTACCAACACGATGACGTCATAATCACATTGGGATGTAACAGCATAAATAGAATTGGCTTTAGTTCTCATACCAGACATATTTTGATAAAAAATTTTGAGGTTTTGATCAAGATGCGTATTACGAATTCGCTTATTGTGCCTAATTTGTAGGGTCTCAATTGTATCTATGTTTCCTGCATATTCTGATCTCGCTTTGGAAAAAACCGAAACGGTCTAACAGAAACATTTGTTGGCCACAGAGAAGCATCAAAAACCTTACTATAGTCAGTAGATAAAACGTGCAATTTGAAAGAAACTCTTACAAGAGAGTTAACATCAGCATCTCTTTTAGTTAGTTTAAAGCAGGTGATTCTTGATGGAACGATGTTAGTATGTTGAGAAATATAATGAATAATGTTCTCCTCTTTAACAGACGGCCTAAAAGAAGATAAGTGAAGCCATCTGTATCGCACGAACACATCCAAATCAGCATTATCATTAGTACCGCTAACAACATTATACGGCTTATCAACAGTTGTTTTAAACGCAGCTTCTCTCTGTCCCTGTATACCAACGTCATTCGATGGAAAACGATCAGCAGCAGAGGCAGCGGCAGCAGCAAAAGTTGGAGAGATAACACCATTAGAGTTAGCAGCATCATTATTTATAGTCACACAAGCATAACTATTAATATTATTATTAACACCCTCCAGTAGAGTAGATAGTGTATTTGCCTCAACAGAATGCACAGGTTCACCACTAGCAGTCACACAGTTAATGATAACATTAGCACACTCAGGTAGAGTAGACAGTGTGTTTCTCTCAACGCTCTCAGCAGAATGCACAAGTTGATCAGCAGGCAATGGCAGAGGAGATCATTGTTTCTGCGTTGTCTTAGGTTGATCTGTGGTCTTAGGTGTAACGACCTTTGTTTGTGAGCGCGTACGGATTGCATTGTTGGAATCAACCGTAAGCTCAGATTGCCTCTCACTTGCTGTGAGAACTTTAAAGAAAGATTGTAGCGTATCAACACTTTTGAGAGCTTTATATATTTTGGTGCGCGAAAATAAAGCAACACACTTGAACCTATTCAAAGCACCATGTCTTGCAGAAACTTCGAAAACATCAAAAGATATTTGAGTTTTGCGGGCCAAGAACTGCGATTAAAAAAAGGCGAACCAGGCTATGATTCGTTGTATAGAATACGAAAAATCTCTGGTCTCTTCATTAAGAGTTTCGATTCAGTACCCAAAACAGCACGTCTTTGTGTGGACGCACAGATGTGTGCAACTAAAATGAAGCACCATCTCCGGCAATACATGCCTAACAAACCACACAAATGGGGCATACAACTTTTCGTGTTATGTGATTCGTTTGGGTACTCTTATCGATTTGAGATCTATAACGGTGCAGGTGACAATACAATTCAGCCAGGAGCTCCGGATCTGAGTGCCACCTCAAATGTTGTTGTACGCCTTACACACACTGTTCCAGAGTATCAAAATTATATAATTTATTTCGACAAATTTTACACATCATTACCCTTCCTTGTCTACCTTCGAGGTAAATGAATTTACAGTTTTGGTACAATTCGTTCTAATCGAATCTCCAACTGTAAATTACCAACAGAGAAAGACGAAGAATTCAAAAGAGCGAAAAGAGGTTACTGTGCCGAATATACTGGTGCAGCTTATGGCGTAGAGGTATCAACAGTTTTATGGAAGGATAACAGAGCTGTTCGATTGGCGTCGAGCTACGTGGGAGCTAAACCGTTTTTAACAAACAATCCTTCAACACAACCATCAAACCGTGACGGTCAATTTATTTTCTCACCTTGCGCACAAATTCTTAAAGGTAAATCAACTTTGACTTCAGATTCGTGTTCAGAACGTCTAAGTTATTGTGTTTTGAATTTTCTGTACAGATTAACCCATTTTTTTTAACGATTTTCGCATTCGCCGAATCGGCTGTTGTCGTTAGCTAGTCGATTACCGAAACCTAGACGACAACAAATTTGATGTTGTTAACTCAATCGAAATAAATAAAAGATAAATTTGAAATTCAGTGGTTTGTTTTCTTGAAGTTAAAAGAGGAAAATTAAATAACGTCGTTTGAATATTTCAAATATGGTTTTTCACGAGGTGACGAAGAAATAAGCGCTCCAACAGTGGATCGACGTCGGATGTGAACAATCCCTTGCATTTGATTGCGACAGAATTTCAGAAGCTGTATCGGTTAACTCCAGACTTGGCTGAATACCTAATTTATCAGCTTGACAACCAAATAAGAGGCTCCATAATAACAGCAATAGCGAGTGAGAAACAGGTAGTTGATATCAACGACCAGTAGGTGAGAAATGGGGAATATCCATGAGCCATTCATCCGTAAGCCGGCATTCATCGGAGAAAGTGAGGTTCCTATGACCCAAGCTGCTAAAGAAATGTTTGCTTCAGCGTCGTTACCCTTTGTGGGAGACACTATTGAGGCCGTCGATTGTACTCATATATCAATTTTGGCACCAAAGTATCATGAGGAGGCTTATGCCAACCACCATATCTACCATTCAATTAATGTACAAATGGCAAAAGCAAACTTTTATCAACGATCCAAGTAAAAAACAGACATATAATTTAGTTTTAATATATTGATAAATGATTCAAATTAAAAAAAAATAAATATATGTAAATCCTAAATATAAATGGAGCACAGCGCGACTTTTGAAAACAAAAACCATGGCATATTTGCAGGTTATTCCGGATATTCCCTGGAGTCGAGTTGATGACTATTCTACCAAATCACTCAGAGGGGAATCCGAAATTCTGCTACAATGGAACATTGCAATATATAGAATAAAATTATAAATGTGTGTAGTTTGAAATAAACTAGTATCTTATTTCACTTTAATGAAATATATTAAAAACGCTGAAATTTATATTTGGCAGCAGGCATTCGTTTGGTTCGTCTCTATTCCTCTTTGTGCTTTTCGCTTATTTTGACATTTAGTTTGATAGAGGTGTCACTCTTTATCACTTTGAATAAATACAACGAGACAGCTGTTAATCGTAGTTAAGAATCAGTTAGGGAATCGCACAATCGTTAGTGCAAACGGTAAATATTGTCGTCAAATATTGCGATTGTCGGATGTTTTAAAGTTAGTGAATCGCACTAATGGAAAGGTTAGAAGATCCTGAAGATCTATCTTAGGGGCATTTGACAAATGGTTCAATAAAGATGTTTCCGTTTTCTTTGCAAGTCTTAGGCATATCGATAAGGAAAATACATACCACAAGTCACAGCATCTGATCCGATAAGATAACGTTCCTGAGTTGACAAATTATTTGCATCATCGCCAGAAATATCTAAAAAAGCGAACTTCTACTAGGTGGCATGTGTTTGATCAAACGGTCGAGGAGGGGACGTTATAATTTAACTGCATCTTATACTGAAATCTGGCCCTGGTACCCTAATGGGCATAATTAGACGTTCTTCTTTTTTTCAGGCGATCGGGGATTTCTGGAAAACCTAAACCATTAGCAAAACATAATTTTGGAAATCTAAACCATTAGCTGAACATAATGTTAAATAGTGTTACAACTTTGCTCAGAAAATCAAATTTCTGGATCTAACCGGCTTCTTAAACGGCGTTGTGTGTTTTGGGAATGTTCAATTGATCTCTTTTCGATAAACTTGCAGACGCCTTCTATTCTTGCGACGAATTACAAGGGTAGATTTTTTGCTTAATCTAGTCATGATAATAAATAAACAATAAGACCAAAAAATGTTTATAAATTATAATATGCTATATTACATATACATAAAAAAATATAATATATGTATTTGTTTGTGGCTTCTTCCAAATAGTCCTCACGCTACCTTCCCTACAAGAACACTACCAATCATTTGAGCAATCATCAGAGCAGATGAGATAAAATGTACTAAAATATACGGGGCTATCGTGAAATCTGCGTAACTGTCAAAAATATAAAACAGCCTATTTCGTAGCTTCTTTAAATTACCGGCTGTATTTTTTAATTTTTAGATCATCCTGTGGTACCTCAGCTCGAGAGCCTTCTTGACGCCTTTTTCGTATTCATGGCAGCCTTGAAGTTAGAGAACGTATAAATAAAGTAAAATGCCAATGCTAGAAGTTAAATACCATATATTGGGAAGTTTACCTCGCAAAATTTTGTCAAACAGTTGGAGTTCGTTTCTACAAGGCTTTAAAATCAAATTTGTTTTAAGTATAATGCTTACGGGGTTTAAACATAATTAAAATGTTAAAATATTAGTTATTATTCGCTACATGTCAAGTGATCAAACTTTTCGTCGCGCACGCGCCGTGATGTCCACAACCACATTGTTTCAAATTCTCCCATATCTTTTACCAGACCAGATCACCAATCTTCTTCAATATTCCTTTCACGATTAACCAGTATTCCTAGATAGGCCGTAGGTCTGGACTATTTGGCGGATTGCAGTCGCGAGATACAAAATCGATGTTATTTGCATTGTACCACTGTAATGTGTCTTTGGCATAGTGGCAGCTTGCCAGATCCAGCCAGAACAGTGGTCTGCTACCATGACTGTAAATAAATGGCAGAAGAGGCTTTTTGAGGCATTAATCTCGATAAACTTGCTCGTTCATCGTCCCGGCTGTGATACGCAACAGTATGCGACGAAACCTTCGGATCGAAAACGCAAATTTTTCAAACGTGAAACGTATAGTGTTTTGATTTCAAAATATTAACAAATTTTTAAGTAAATTATAAGTTTTCCAATGTGTCGCAATTTTATTGTGTTCACCCTTTATGTGCATATGTTAATCCCGTGGTTTCCCGCGATTAAATTGTCTTGAAATAGTTATACGCTGCGGGCTTTTTAATAGCAGTGCGGTCTCTATATTTCGTTAGGTGTTGATACACATGTTTTTTTTTACAAAATCAAAACATTTATATTCATACGTTTTTAATACATAAATTAATCTGGTTGAGTTGACATTTCATTGTTGAAAACTTTTTTTTTTAACAAGGTACATAAAATGGTGTAGCAAAAAAATAGCAGTATTTCAGTTTATTCCAAATTAGAGATAATTAAAACAAAAATATAAGTTAAATCGAATTTAATTTTATTAACTACATTAAGATTTAGTTGCATTGCTTTTATTTGTTATGACTGCAACACATCTGTCCCTCATGGAGTCGACAAGGCGACGACATCTTTCCAATGGAATGTTATACCACGCTTTTTGTACTACTTCCCACATGTGGTCATTTGCAAACTTGAGTCTTTTGTCAACATGATTTTTTTCAAAACGGGGACTTTACGAGGACTCCGGGCGAACAATTTATTGTCTCGTAAACATCTTCTGACTGTATGCACTCCACATGGCAAGTTTAACTCATCTTTAATTTGCGTAGCTGCCGCTGATTGATTTGCTCGACTAGTCCTTAATATGCGTTTCACAAGGGACGCCCATATAATTTTATTACGGCCACGTGTTTCAAAAATAATTTTTCACCGCATTCCGGTGGTCCGTTAGAAATTCTGACCCAGGTATATGATATTCGACATATACGTATTTCGTTTAAGCATAAAGAATATTTTAAGCTCAAACACCCAAAGCACTGTTCAACATCTAAAAATAATATGTTTATTGGCGCATCAAAGCAAGCCGGCTTTGTTAGTATTATCTGACATCATTTTAAACCCTTAAACGACGTTTAAATAAAAGCAAACGAAAATTAATATTATTTTAACAAACCACACACAATTTTGATTTTTTAATTATTTGTCGCCCTAACTAAATTCTTTATACCAAATTTCGCGCCATGATTTAGTAAAACATTATATATTATGATTTGTTGTAAATTACCGTTATATGAGAGGTGAGCGTGGCTTTAGTCTGACTTCTTATTTTTCGAAATTACGCTTTCAGACTAGAATTACAAAGTGTATACATAATGAGGTAGAATTTGTACACCAAATTTGGTGGCATAGATTTGAGATAACTATACTTACATATGTATTTCATCGAAAAGTAGTACGCCCAATACCAAAAATTTGTATTCCGTGTATTTGCTTATGCAATCTTATTCTAAATATTAAATTTGAGCAAATTCTCTTTAATACTTACTTAAAACTCGCATTTTGTTTTTTTGATTTTTGAAAATTACCGTTATATGAGAAGTAAGCGTAGTTTTATTTTGATTTTTACAATTTTGCTTATTGACTTCAAATGTGTGATTTGTCCTCAATTTGGTACAGTTTGGTAGCATGGCTTTATATATATACTCTAAACTGGGCGTGCCAAGCCCATTTCCAAACTTTTCTGAAGCGGTGTATTTGTGAATGTAGCCCCATCCTTCATGGTAAATTAAAGCGGATTGTCTTTAATGCTGACTTAAATATCGCGTTTTTAAAATTTCGGTAAATTACCGTTATATGAAAAGGCGTGTTTTTGTCCGATTTTCGGTAGAGTTTGGTCAAGTAGTTTCGGATATATAACTTTTTTTCATAAAGTGGGAGGGGCAACGCGCATTCGTTTTCCAACCCTATATATAGAATTTGGACAAAATAATTTCATTGGTCACCGAGATATCGCATTTCACAAAACATCGTTATGTAAGCGTTGCCATTATCCGATTTCGTACCTTTGCAATACCAACCTACCTTGGGTCCAGGACAATATGTATACCAAGTTTCGTTTATATAACTCAATATTTACTCGAGTTGTCCAATGCACGGATGGACGGAGGGAAGTACATGCAGACATGGTTTAATAGATTTCGGTATTAATTCTAAGAATTTTGTATATATCTATATCGGTTGTTTGTTGCTGTTACAAACAAGTTATTACAAGTTATAATACCCTGGGCACCAGTGCACTTGGATATAAAAATGGTTAAAGAGATATCGATTTTAAGTAATTTTATTAGTAAAATATAGTAGCATATATGTATATATAACTCAAATGGTTCTTAACACGATTTAGGCGGAATTTATACGATTCATATATCTGCGTGCATTCATTTACAAATTGAATGTTTGTTTTTTCTACAATATTTATTCAGACTTTGAAACACTTATTTCGTGGGGGATTTCAGTTAACGTGGCGAATCGAGGGATGAGCCGTTTTTTATGGAGAATTTCATTTTGTTTTAATTTATTGCATTCGACCGATCCAGAATTTCATATAACAAAATCTTATAATTTGGTTGTAGCTAATTATATTCTCCAAACATTTAAGCAATGTATGTACATATGTATGTACGATACAAGAACTTAAAATGCTGTGGCATATGTTATATTATTATTTATGGGAGTCTACCACGTAATTCAGGGCTCGTTCGATTGCAAATAAAAAGAAAACGGTTTTAAGGTATATTTGTATATTTATATACTTTATATGTAGATGTTAAATCTTCACAACTTTACATTAAAATTATTTTTTATCAGTAATACTTTGTACCCCTCCATTAGCTTTTAAAACGCCTTTAATTCATTGAGGTATACTAGCTTTGCCTCGTATTCAGTTTTCTATCATTAAATCACACAGCTGTATTCTTTTCCTTAAGTTTGTTCATTACGGTGTTATTTCGCTTATATACATATGGCCGCTTTTAGGTACACCTAATAATTGCCAAATCATGGCAACACTAAGCCGGTACTACCGTCTTGGTACACATTTTAGAACACAATGCTGAGTTTAGAAAATACTCTCACAATATGGAACATAATGTTTGTGTCGTATTCACTGTAAATGACATTTTGGAAGTCATCTAATATAACGGTCCGGTCCCTATGCTGTTATATAGCTCCAAACGGTAACACTTGATGGTGTTTGACTTCTAAACGCACACAATCGTCAGAATATCTTTCTTCATAATTTTCGTTTTTGTGACCGCTTCCAATCGGCATTCGTCGCTGAAAATGGTCTATACGAATATTCAAATTTATCGAGAAAAAAAATAACGTTTTTGTTAAACTTACTTTTTTCAAACATTGGTGTCCAGGTCTCTGAGAAGTTGTGCCCAAAGCAGCCACGATTCCCGCATAGACGGGGTTAGTTTTGGAGGCAGGTCCATTTTGTTGTAAGCGCTGTCGTAACTTCCTTTCCGAAATATTCACTACACATACCTTCAGCTCCTTTAAAATCATATAACTTGCAGCATTTCTGTAGTTGAGAGCTGCTTGGACGATTGTGCGATCTTCTCTGTGCGCATTCCATAGTACGGGACAAATCGTACGAATTTTAACGTCTTTAATTAAAGCAAACCAAAATATTATCAAACAAAGTATCTAGCGCATTAAAGTTGTGTGGTTAAGTAATAAACAAAAACAGAAAATTGTGTCTGAAATATTAGTATACATATATGTATATCGCATCCAAAATAAACTGCCTGTGCGAGAGCGTGACAGTTACTGCGTGATATCTAAAATTTCAGCAAAACTAAAAATAATTGTAAAAATAAAAAACAAAAATAGTGTGACAGCACTAATGTCAACGATAATTAATACAACAAAAAATTTTAAAAATGCATTTATTAAAAAAAAAGAAGAAAATTGTTTTATAAATTTTGACTTCCACCACTTTTACAATAAAAAGCTACTGTTCGTAAACGCAACTTTCAAAATTTTGGCAATGTATTGTGCTCCTAAAAGTATCTTTGCTGTTTTTGATATGCAGCAAAAATCAATCAAAGCATCAGTAAGCATTAAAAATATCTGCCAGCAATATTCGGTCGCATTGTTATGTATTCAAAGACAGAAATATCAAGAAAAGTATTCAAAAATATTGTTTAAATTACAAGTGAAATGGAAAACAAAAAGAATTTGCAGCATTCCCATCAAGTGAACTGTCAACTTGTCCTCTCAACTCCCCTACTTTTCGTATTACTAGTACGCTACGCAACTCGAACTCCAGATAGTCATTTGTGATAATTACCAGAATGTCTGTCAAACCTATATTTAAAAAAAAAAAATGGTGCAACTCATGGTGTAATGAAATAAGGTGAAATCACTTACATAACCTCACTTTTTCTGCATGTCGACTGTGACCATGCATTTGAAGGTACTAAAAAACGGAGGAAAATCATTATTTTACTTTTTTGGGTACTACTTCCAAAACTTTGAAGACTTATTCAAATATTGCATTCTACATAAAAAAAAGTTTTTGTTTCTCCGACATTTCCTAGTTTTCTAGGTAAATGGGGCAGGTCATTCCATCGTCCTCATCATCGCCGTCTACGCGCGCCAGTGTGTCATTTAACTCGAGATGTATTGGATTTTGAGAAGCCTTTAATTTACGCTTCTTTGGTGGTGATATGGAAACTAAAAAGTCTCATTGTCTTTTCGCGAGTACAACAACCACCCCTTAAGTAGCATCATCTTTTTTTATTACACCATGCTGCAACTGATGAAAAGTAAATACATATACAATGCTTCTAACTAATATTAAGTTGTCAGTAATATTTGGATAACGTCAAAATGTAGCAGAGAAAAAGAATGACTTTTTGGAAAACGCCCATATCTCGTGGAATTTAGACATTCCGCCATCGATTCCCAAGTATAAAGCTTTGAAGCTTTTTTGGACTCTGTAATGAAAGAAATGGTTAATCAAGGGACTAATCTCGCTGGTAATATTGCCAAGCCATTCACAACATATATAAACAATTGAAAGAACAAATTCATCCGGAAAAGTAATTATAGTCTGGCAACCGAATTTTACCATTTTCCGTGGAACGCTCGTCTGGCTTAGGTGATGCGTTGTCGGCGAAACAATGTCGACGTTTAGTTGCGATAATTGATTGCATGTTTTTGGAAATTATATTTTTTAAAGGCTTTTGCTATTTCTGCATAAGCGATGGCTTTTTCTCGAAAAATAAAGATAATCTATGTTACAAATTCACAACTTATACTTTTTTTACTTACTTATGTTATATATCACATTTACTGCGAAATTGCAAAACTTTACACACCATCTCAATTTACTTTATAATTATTATTGTTTACTTACTCTTTATAAGATAGCAAATTTAAACTTTTCTTTCTGTGGCAGGGCAAATTCTTGAAAGCTTCCAACTAACTACTAAACAACCACTATTTGCTCCAAATTCTCTTAAGGATCAGTTTTTTAGTGCAAGTTCAAACTCAGTTTAATCTCCGATTACTCAAACTTGGTTTAAATTTAAACTTAGTTTAAACCCCACAGTGGTTTTTCAGTTAGAGTTTAAGGCCAGCAATGCTGCTGTTTTCTATATTTAGAACAGGGCCACGCAAAACCCAACGCATGTACGCACAAATATTTTATGCTTTTTAAGGTTGCGAAGATGCGTTGCCACTTTCGAATTGGATGTGTTGGTATTGCTTTCAGTGAAATCAGCCAGAGAATGAGTATTGACGCCAGATCACGTCACTATCGTCTGTCCTGATGCCTTGTGCTCTCTGGCCTGGCTCGTTTCTGCACTGACAGGAAATTCACATTATACTCTATACTACGTCTTCGGCGACCTTATTCACAACCTTAAATGTCAAGCTAGAGGATCACGGTGGTCTATTTTGACAGCCTGGTTTCCTTTTCAGCGCACATAATCGCCGTCAGCTCTAAAGTCAAATTGTGAAGGCCCGATTGTTGGGGGCCCGAGGTAACCGAAAGGGCATCTACTCGCTGCCGAACCTACTTCCAGGCGCGCCAGAAGACATCTGCTTGAACTCACGGACAAGATACGACTGCTTAAAGACAGACCATAAACAGCATTCAGCAAAAGACAGTCAGTACTTTCAACACCTCTCACCCAGTGAATACTGTCACTCTGACACACTCAACTCCTACTTATCCAAAAACAACCCCAGCATCTTCAACACATGTTCGGCATGTGGCAATTCCTCGCCCGATACCGATTACCTATTCACATGCCCCTTAAATTTATTTATTTAGCGCACCTCTCCTTTTAAAAAGTATGTTTGCTGAACCTACTCCCAGATGAGTTTGATGATAATGACCCTGGATAAGCTGACTTACTCTGGGCGTGGATAGCCGCTTCAATAACAACAACAAAACTATTGATCAAATTATGTTGCCAAATTGTACTAATGTGAATTAAGAGGCTCTATCTATGATCGATTTAGTTTTTATTTAGAAAGAGTAAAAATCAATAATGCTAGAAAAATGAGCTCGGGTGTACCGCAGGTTTCGTGTTAGGTCCCGTGATGTTCTTAATTTAGATAAATTCTTTATTTTCACAAAATGTTGTAAGTAAAACGGCACCATTTGCAAATTCTATTTTTGATTCTTGGCTTAAAAGCTAGCTTTAATAACGATTTATGTATATTAAACCATTGGTTTTCGGGATATAATTTGGTTTTAAGTAAAGAACGACCGAACTTCGGCTTCGGCCAATAAAGTTCCGTTCGGCTTCGGCTAAAAAAAAACCAAACTTTGGTCGCACATTGGTAAATTTTTATTACTGTAAAAAATTAATAAAATTTCATTTCATATTTCATAAATTTTAATATATTTCTCTTTGGAAAATTCAAATAAGTCTTTTGAACGTGATAGCGATATAATTGGCAGCAATAATCCTGAAAGAAATTACTAATTTCGGATTAGTCACTTTTTTCAATGAAAAATGAAGAAAATTGCAAAATTTTTGAATACTTTTTTTGCTCCTCCATCGAGTGTACAACTTAGTCTTTCTTAGCCTGTTACAAAGTTTACAATGCATACAGCGAACACAGTCGCAGATTCGCCCTTATTTTTTATTATAATTTATGTATATGCAGTGTATGCTCTTGTATAGGCTCTTGCAATAGGGACGCACAAAAGTAGACCGATAGTGACAGCAAACGACACCATATTTTTCCCCGCTCTTTTGACATTTCTTTTCAGTAAGGTTTGCCATATCATCATGGAAAGATATACGATCCAACAACGAGTCGAAATTATTAAAATTTACTACCGAAATTCGGAGTCAATGCCCTCAACTTTAAGAGCGCTACGTAAAATTTATGGTCGTCGTCATTTCTGGCTGAATGGCCACACAGCGAATGTCACAATCGATTTATTGAAAGAAACTCAAGTTTGGTGAACGTGTTATCTCACGAAATGGCCCAGTCAATTGGCGCCTCGGTCGTGCGATTTGACGCCGTTAGACTATTTCCTGTGGGGCTACGTCAAGTCTATGATCTATGCCAATAAGCCAGCGACGATTGATGAACTTCGTACGAATATCGATCGTGAAATTGTAGCAGTATCGGCCGGTCGTCTGGACTTCTGCAAGCGTGCCCGTGGAGCCCATGCAAAAGAAATCGAGTTCCATACATAATGGCACTTTCACAGGAATAAAGAATTTAATTCATATCCCAAACCGTGTTTGTTTTATTTAAAAAAAACTTTTGTAGCGTTCCTATTGAAAACCCCCGTACTTATACAATAACCAGTTCAGTGTTTGCTTTCCCATATTTACAATGGAGTGGAGAGCTAAAGAAACTCGTATTGCGGTGATTGCTTTACGTAAGTGTGGAAAAAGCGCAAGTGAAATTTATGAGCTTCTCACAAAACTTAATATTTCGAGAATGTTTTTTTACCGCACTCTTGATGGTTTTTCCCAAACGTCTACAGTTGATGACAGAAAGAGAAATGGTCGTCTTCTCGTGGTTCGAACCAATTCAGCCATAAAAACGGTTCGCGAACGCATCCGCAGAAATCCCCTTAGAAAACAGAAAATTAAGTGAAGGGAAATGGATATATCGACCAGATCAATGTCAAGACTTATTCGAGATGATCTCCACATGAAATCCTACCGTCGGTCAACGGTCAAAAAATCTTTGGTGTTCGTGCTGCTATTGACCAATGGCCGAATCGTATGAGAGCTTGTGTGAAAGCAAAAGGTGGCCATTTCGAATAAACTTTTGTACATCGCTCATTTAATATATGCATTATTAAATAAAATTAACTTTATTACAAAATATATCATAGTTTCATTTTTATAACAGCTTGAAATTGTAACAGAACTTGTGGCAGGACTAACAGCCGGTTTCACCAAAATTTTTAATTGAAAATGAAGTTTTATTTAATTTTAATTTTAATTTTTATTTAACTTCGGACTTAAGTTTTCTGGGTTTCACCATAATTCACATTTGGCATCCCAAAAATTATAAGGCAGGGATGTTAGTAAGAGTAACAGCTGATTTATGTAAACAAATAAATTGTATTTATTTGTCAAAATGGAAACTGGTGCTAGGACTAAAAATTTTTCTTCGGCTGAAATTCGCACACTGCTAAGCCTAGTGCAGAAAAATGCAAGATAACCGGAATGCAAGATAACCGGAAAAGTGCGTCCTGACCAAAAGGACAAAGTGTGGAAGAGCGTAAGGGAAAGTTTTAACTCGGTGTGCTCCGGAGCACCGCGATCGATGAAAAATCTAAAAACAAAATATTTAAATTTGAAAGCAGACATAAAAAAACTGTCTGCAGATCATAAAAAAGCGGGGAGGGTCCCTGTAAAGAGTCAGATCCAGGTGACACTGAAATCGATATTATTTTAAAAGAAATACTGCCGAAGAACCAAGTGCGTGGAATGGAGTCAAAATATGACAACGACTGTCTACCCATGGAAAAAACGGTTGAGAATTTCGAATATTCAGGTAGTCACTTACATATTATGAAATATTTATGATGTTATATATACTAATTTGCAAATATGTGTGCCTGTTAGATGTTTTAATGGTTGAACGAAACCCACCAAAGAAAGATGAAATGATGGATGAAGAAATTGGTTTGTATATTTTTATTAAGGGCAAGTCATTAATTACTAATTACTAAATATTTTTAGTTCCAGATAATGTTGATATGAATGATAATATTGAATTTTGTGAGCAATCAGCAAGTAAAGAAAAAGAAGGTACCAAAAAATGCTTTTATGATTTTAAAATCTTAAACAACTTTTTTCTATGCAGATTTTGAGCCTTGGGAGCACTATACCCCAGTGCAATTGAAAACCCCAAAAAACCGGAAGCTGTGCGTGGAAAGTGCAAATAAAAAACACACAAGTTGGGCTAAGTTAGCAGACATAAAGGCAAAATGGACTGAAATAAAATTGAAGGAAGAAGTAGAGTTTGCGAGAACCGAACACACGCTACGTTTAAGACAAATGAAGGAAGCACATGAACTGCAACAAAAATGTATGATGGAGAAACACGCCCTTGAAATGAGGATACTTGAGGGCCAGCTGAAACCAAACTAAAAAAAAACTCGAATATTTTGTTAAAAAAAGCTTTTTGGTTTTGTTTTTTTACTTTTTGTAAAAGTGCCTTATCAGTATTAATATAAATACCACAATGTGTTCCTGAATTTTAAACTAATTTATTAAATAATATTAAAGATATTAACTTTGTTTATTAATTGGAAGAATTTTACAAGCTTTTAAAATAGGTTTGTATTATATGTTTTCTATATAAATTGTCATTGCGACCTGAAGATGAAATTGTTGGTACTTCAACAACTGTATCTATAATATTATTTATTTCATTTTCGTAGACTGCTGGAGCATTGTAATCGCCATTTAAATTACAAATATTATGTAAAACTGCGGTTGCTACTATAATACTTTCAACTACAGTTATGTTCATTCCCAGCGCAAGAACAGGAAATCGTCGTTTCCACACACCGTATTGACGTTCAACACAATTACGAGTTCTGATTTGCGATTCATTATATAACGCCTCATCCGGAGTTTGCACTTTTAACAAAGGTGTCATTATCCACCGATTGCAAGGATAGCCACTGTCAGCAACTACTATTGAATTTTCGAATTTGCCTGCTTCAAATTGGCTAAATACTCGTGAATTTTTCAGTATTATTGCGTCATGTGATGATCCTGGCCAACGGGCTACGATATCCATTATGTTCAGTTTGCTGTCACAAAACGTTTGTACATTAATTGAAAAGTAGTTTTTTCGGTTTCGAAATAGTTCTGCTTCATCCCCACCTAGTTATTTATTCATTTTAACTATCGATCAGTTTAAATTATTTATTACGATTATACTGACCTGGAGATTGTATTCTTACATATGTGCAGTCTATAGCTGCTAGCACACGCGGAAATATTGCTATTTTATAAAATTGCTTCTTAATTTCTCGTTGACTTTTTAATTCCAAGGGGATGGTTATAAAACGGTTTCGTAGCAATGCAATACTGTGGCAGACTCTTTTTATAGCGCGACAGGAATAACTTTTTGAAACACCGCATAGGTCACCACTCGTTCTTTGCATGCAGCCAGTTGCAAAGAAACGCAATGTTAATAAAAGCATTAATTCGGGAGTCATAGCACCGTTTCTACAATATTTTCCAAAGAATAACATAATTTTGATTGGTATTACTTTTACGTATACTTATTTCTTAGTTTTGTGCTGAATTCCGTTCCTAATCAATTCGAGTATCATCCAGACAGACTGTTTAGTCAAACGAAATCTATACCGGAAATCAACGTCGTCATAATAGGTAAAGCAATTTTTTCGTTCCCTCATTATACGAGGGCGACGATTTATAAATATATTTATTAAAATATCGCACTCCATATCACTTTCTTCGTCAATTTCCATTTTTCACAATATTTCTTCTTCTTATTCTGCAAATTGCAAATCAGCTGATAGCAAAACGTACACATAGTTGCATATGACAGTATTTAAATAATATTTAAATGGCAAAGCGTGGCCATTTAAATAAAAATTAAATCAAACGGTGAAACTGAAATTAATTATTTTTCACTTAAGTAAGTTTCGTGAAACCGGCTGTAAGTAGTGGGCAATTATTCAGTGCCGTAGGTTACCTTTACACGAATATACGGAATCGGTTGTAAGGTGGAAATGTCAATAGGATATTATTTTTATATTGCACTTAGTACTGAGAGATTAAATACAAAATTTGGAAACCATTTCACTATCCATGGTACGAGTTGTAATATACACTTACTGGCTGTAGATACATCCAAGTATGTCATACAACTATTACCTACACACGTTTTCATATTGAGTGCATACGAAATTGTAAATACATACGGGTAATTCTATATCAGATTTGCAGTTGATGTTGCAAATTTCGACGATATACATAGCTTTAATACTTTTTATCAAAAATAAACTGGCACGTATTTTTCTATTTTTTTTTTTTTAATTTTTGATAGCGAGGGAATAGCAAAGTGAATTGACGCTCGTTGGTCGGCGCACGCCTTGGGACTGAACGCGCACACCATGAATGAGGTTATTCTAAATTCTATAACTCAAAATCGACTTCTGATTTAATCATATTTTAATATGTTTTCCGGAAGACTTTAGAGAATTCAATGATATGAAAAAAGAAGAAAAATCCAAAAAAAATTGCCACATTTGAGAAAAATCAATTTATTATTAATATTTATAAATGGTTTTTTTTCGCAAAGATGAATAAAAACATTAATTTTTATTTTAATCAAATTTTTTCTACGATGTACGGTTCTCGAGTTATTGGAGCAGCAGAACGCCACTGTCATTGAAAAAAGGGCAGTTAGTCAAATATTTAAAAGATCATAATTGCGCCAAACACGTGCCACTTTATTTTTGTACAAAAAGCATAAAAAATGTCTCATCGAAATTTGCAACGTCGACTGGAAATCTGATATGCAATCACACCTATGTATGCTTAATTTGATTTAAATTGAGTTGGAATTACCACTCTGGTGCATTATATTTTTGAGAGCAGCGTGTATTCATTCAGTGAGTTGAAAATTTGACCATTGAAACATTTATATTTTTCTTAAATATAAAGCAATTCGTGGTATGTTGTATATCGTAACAGAGAATTGATTAAAAATTAGAGCCTTGAGAACGCCCCATCGAGTGGCAGGGTCGAACCATACCGAGAAAACGTCTAAAGTAATTAACTGATGTTCATGGTGGATAGTTGGCCCTTGCGGACATTTTTCCCGCATCAACATTACCGAGTTCTATTCTTTAGTCCAAAGTTTAGTTATTCCTATGTTTCTGGCAAGGCTGTCAAAACCTGCGTATAAAGCTTTGCGTATACGATCGAAAGATCTTTTATAAAAACAACCATTTGATCTTTTAGGTAATAAGATACAACAAAAAAGTCAGTGCGGACTATTGTATTGGTCGTCGCTGAGAATAAGTGAGTAGCAAACATTGAGCAACCAGCTGACATGATACATACATACATAGCTATCACTGGCGTTAATGAATGTGGTCACTGAGCGCTCTGTCAGTATGTATGCATGCATTAAAGCAACTAGTGCAAATTTTATTCTCTACAAGCAAGAGAATAGAAAAGTTCGCTCACAAGCACGACCACTATTATATTGGTCGTCGCTGAGAATAAGTGAGTAGCAAACATTGAGCAAACAGCTGCCCCAGAAATGCCCCCCACCTCACTACACTTCTGTTCCTCACTTTTTTACTTCAGCATACCCGCATCTATCTCTTTACCCTCACTTTTTTTACAAATTTCTCTCTGGTTTCAATTTTGCCTGAAAACCCTACCGTATAGCGTCATTCAACGCTAAAAAGGCACGACGCCATGTATGTACATACATATAAAGCGAGTTTTGGTACAGTAAAGCAGTTGAAGTATATGGAATCTTCTGCCACAGGCCAAAAGTTGTTACGCAAGTCCAATGATATAATACAATTTGCTGCTGGAAGCCGACTTACGATCCCATCAACACAACACTACTGGGCTAGACCAGGGGATGTTTGGACTTTCTTCAATAAATCCTAATTGTAACATTTCATCAACCTGCTGGGGCACTAGTTTTTCCAATTGCCGGAGAAATACGAAATAGTATCTTTGCTTTATAGGATTTCGATTGGTTTCTACTTCAATTCTGCGGTCCATTAATGTTGCTCTCTTCAGGCTTTCTCTTTCATAGGAGGGAAATAAGTTATTACCTTGGTTAAGGATTTAAGTTTCTTTCAATCAAATTAGAAGTTATTTGGAATTTCTTCCAAATCTATTCGCAATAGAACTTTTTGAGCCAAACCTGTACAATGAAAAAATCTATAAGTGCATTTTGATTTTAGAAGCTCGCATTCATTTAATCGTAAACTGATCATAAAAAAAGTGGAACTCCAAAATAATGAATTATCTGACTACATAGTACTGCGGAGGCAAATCAGAAAATGCAACTGTAGAATAGCGTTTAAAATTTATACTGTTTTTATTGTTGTAGGCTGGCCAAACGACTTTGAATACGAGTACATATGTATGTGCATATGTATATGTATATTTGAAGTATTTACAGCTTAATGAAAGGAGATTTGCGAATTCCCATTTTGCATAATGTAAAAGTTTTAAGCTGAAATGAGCAATGGAACATTTTTGTATCATAGGATGGAATTATGAAGTTTCGAAATTACAGCAAACCTTTTTGTTGAGTTTGGTTATAAAAAGCAAATACTAAATTAAAAATGAATGAACTAGAAATTAGCCAAAAAGTAGGCCGCAAACTTCAAGAGAAAAAAATAAAGACAAAAACAAAACTCATATGGATCATATTTGTTCCAAGAATCGATTAACGGTTGATAAAAACTTTAAAAGAAGCTTGTTCGCAAGCATCTGCGGTTCATGCAATCGTGCTGTGATTTGTGGCATTTTGGTCGGTAGGTCTCTCTTGCTATATTGAGAGCATAAATTATTCCTCTTCAGCCAATTAAGTAAATAAGTTATATGAAATAGGTCTACACAACCAGTTCGTAATGATTCTTAGGTAGTATATTCTTTATGAAGGTGAGAAGTTCTCGTGCTATGATGAACATATATTTTCTAATAATGAATTAATCTTTGTGAAACGATGTGTGTGCTTGCAGAATAATTTCACAATTAGGTAAATATATTCGTAAAATCTATAAATACAAATACCAATTTTTCCCCGAAAAAATGTAAAATATCGGTAAGAAAAACTAGACAAAATCAAAATTTCATATACAGTGTACAAGTCTTGAAACCCTCCCATTTCTCAGTCTAGTATTTAAATATTCGCAAACGTCAAGCTGTGTAGTTGTCAATTTTGCTGTTCCGTACTATTTAAATAAATAAGTTTAATTTTAATTACTTATATTTAAATATTTTGTGTGTGAAATCAGTGCCAACACTTTGTTGATCGACTAAGATAAGTTCAATCAAACTGCTATTGTTTTGAATCAAATTAATTTAATAACTCATTTAATTGCCGAGTCATATTTTGCAATTGTATTTTGTTGTTAATTGGCTTTGTTTGTTCTTGCAGTTGTTTCTGTGCGTGCATATTTGTTTTGCTTTGTACTTTACTCATCTCTTGCTTTCTCTTTTTTGTCACAGCTGTTTGCGTGTTTATTAAGTGTCACAATACAGTGTATCCAAAACTGTTCGTTTTATAGCTTCAAAACTTTCATCAATATTTTGTTTTATTTTTACTTACACTTTTATTTGATCTAATATGGCTTGCATATTTGCAAATTGTCAAATTAAAAGTGAGTCCGAACGCTATGTGTCGTGCTGGCTGTGTGATGGGTTGGCCCATATGAAGTGTGCTGGATTGACAGGTAGAGTTTTAGACTCAATTAATGATGGCAAAGGCTTACGCTGGTCATGCTTAAATTGTAGATCGACCGAAGTTGATCTTTTTAAATGCTTTAAACATGCTAGGAACGGGTTTTCTGAAATTGGTAAGGAGCTTTCGGTACTTACCGAAAAATTTACTTTTTATGAGAATTTGTTTAAGTCGTTTAAATGCTTAAATGATTCACCTCCTGGCAATAACTCTAATCGTGAGAATAAACGTAAGCGAGTTGAGAGTCCGTCTGAGAGTCCGTCTGATTCAGTGATTTTAAATCCAACTCCGGTCGTTATTCCAACTCCCTCATTACAACTAATTAATTTAGCTTCACCAATTCCGCAGATAGTGGAGCCTTCCACATCCAAATCCTCTTCAGCAAGGTCAATTGCCAGTAAAAACCGCGAACTTTCTATACCGCCTAAAGTTGTTGAAACAACTACTAAGAAGCTGGTTGTGGTTCCACAAAGAAAATCAATTTTTGTGTCAAGATTCGCCAAAGACACTACTGTCGAGGACATTGAGTTTTACATCGCATCAAAAATTAAAATTGACAACTTAACAATCAGGAAATTTAATTTCAAATATGAAAGGAGTATTTCCTCTTTTAAAATTGATGTTGCTTTAGAAAAGTTCGATGCTCTTCTAAACAATTCATTCTGGCCGATCGGGGCGTTAGTCCGCGAATTCGAGTACAAAACTAATATAAATGACCAAAATGTTGCAAAGATTTCGCGTCAAAACAGAGCCAAAAAACTGATTGTTAAGTCTGATTTGAGTATTTATTATCAAAATGTAAGAGGTTTGAACACTAAATTAACTGACTTGTATTTGACAAGCCTTCAGTGCAATTATAATATTATTTCATTTACCGAAACATGGCTTAAGCCTCACGTTTTTAATTCGGAAATCTTTTGCAGTGAATATCAGGTTTACAGAAATGATCGCCTGTGCAGAGTTGGGGGTGGTGTTCTACTCGCTGTTCATTCTTCTATTCCTTCAGAAGAAATCTGTGTCCCTGCTATGGAATCCATTGAATTTATGTGCCTCCGAGTGCAGCTTGGCACAGGTTATATCTACTTAGCACTCTGTTATATACCTCCTCAGTCTGATTTGTCTGTATATACCCAACATAAATCTTTTCTTAAAATCGTTAGTTCAATGACTGAATCTTCTGACTCTATGATTGTCCTGGGTGACTTTAACCTCCCGCACATATCCTGGAAGATGATTGACTATAACATTGTACCAGTTTCTACGCGATTGGGTAGCTGCGACTTTTTGGATGAGATGGCTGAACTGTGCCTAAGTCAGATTAATGTTCTTCCAAATAAGTTTGGGAAGGTTTTGGATTTGGTTTTCGTTGATGATATTTCCAGATCTTCTCTAAATCGATGTGATCCTCTAGTTTTGCCAGAAGACGTTTACCATCCTGCAATTGAGATAACTTTCGAAATCATGGGTGTTGCTCGGGGGTATGATACGACAGCAGTCGGTTCTAGTACTCGCTTTGATTTTGCTAAGGCCGAATTAAAAAAAATTAGAAATGAACTTTCCAATTTAACATGGCCCAATTATAGTGGTGATGTTGAAGAAAACGTAATGCATTTTAATACCACTTTGTATAGTTTATTTCTAAAATACGTACTTAAACGTGTATGCGTTCAAGACGAACCAATACAGTTATGGTTTAATAAGGAACTGAGAATGTTGAAAAATAAAAAATCGCGTATCTTCAAACAATATAAAAAAACAGGTTTACTTACAGATTACTTAAAGTACTCAGTCCTGCGACATAAATATTTCAAATTAAATAAGAAATCTTACCAAGAATACCTAAATAAAATGAAAAAGAATATTATTTGTAACCCTAAATCATTTTATGGTTTCGTAAACTCAAAGCGTAAGGTAAATGGTTTTCCTTCAAATATGAGGTATCAGAACACTGTGTCCAGCGACAATGAAGACATTGCTAACCTATTTGCACAATTCTTTGAGTCTAACTATTCCACTAAAGTCAATCTTCCCCCTTATAAATATCCATATTATCTATATACTAATAATTCGATTAATGTTCCAGTAATATCTTCTGAAGATGTATTATTTTATCTGAAATCTTTAAAAGAATCATTCAAGTACGGTCCTGATATGATTCCTACATGTATTCTTAAACAATTTGCTGATTATCTATATCTGCCTTTATCAAACTTGTTTAACTTGTCGCTAAAACAAGGTAATTTCCCGTCTGTTTGGAAAAAGTCTTTTATAATCCCTCTTCATAAAAGCGGCAATAGGTCTTCGATTGAAAATTACCGTGGAATAGCAAAGCTATCGGTAATTCCAAAACTATTTGAAGCAATTATTACTAATCAGTTAAAATATACGATCTCTTCATCAATCGCAAACTCTCAACACGGATTTTGTAAGGGCAAATCAACTATTACCAATTTACTGGAATTCACAACTCATGTTTCAAATGGTTTTAGAGAAAATATTCCAACAGATGTTGTATACACCGACTTCAGTAAAGCTTTTGACAAAGTTTGTCACCCCTTACTCATCCACAAACTTGATCTGCTGGGCTTTCCACCCTCTCTCCTCCGCTGGATTTCTTCTTATCTACATGATAGATCTCAAATCGTTATATTCAAAAATGCTTTTTTCAATGTCATTAATGTTACTTCGGGAGTTCCCCAAGGCAGCCATCTAGGCCCGATTCTGTTTTTGTTATTCATAAATGATATTACTACTGCAATAAGATATTCGAATATACTAATGTATGCTGATGATGTAAAACTTTTTAAATCATACGCTTCGATTGAAGAAAGAAATTTATTACAAATAGATATTAACATCTTAGTTGATTGGTGCAACATAAATTATATGCCACTTAACCTTAAAAAATGTAAATTTATGTGTTTTTCACGAAGAACTATTCAGCCAGCTTCTTACATAATAAATAACTATACTCTGGATCAAGTGTTTGACTTTGTTGACTTGGGAGTTACAATGGATTCCAAACTTAATTTCAATAGTCATGTTAATGCTATAGCTAATAAGGCTAGAGGGATGTTTGCCTTTATAAAACGATGGTCAAAAGAATTCAAGGACCCATATGTAACAAAGGCTCTTTTTACAACTTTAGTAAGACCTATGCTAGAATACGGTTCGATAGTTTGGAACCCACGTTATCAAGTTCACATTGATCGGCTGGAATCAATTCAAAAACAGTTCTTACTTTTTGCCCTAAGAGACTTTAGATGGGATTCTCGGCTTAATCTTCCTCATTATACTGATCGTTTGAAGCTAATAAATCTTCCTACTCTTTCCAGCCGTAGAGAAATGTTAGGCATAATATTCATTACTAAACTACTCACAGGGTCTATCGCAAGCACATTTCTTATTACCGAAGTTAAACTTAATGTTCCTTCTCGGATTTCAAGACACTTTAAACCTCTTTATTTAAACAGTGTAAAACCAATTATGAATTAAATGAACCTTTCCGATGTTTATGTCAAGATTTCAACTGTCTTTCCAGCACTTTTGATATTTCGGACTCACTTTTCACCATAAAAAGAGCTGTACTGTCCTTTCTCAATAAATGATTAACGGAGGTATAATATATATTTGATTCAGCTGATGAAGTTTTTTCTGTAGCTGAGCAGTTTTGAATCTCGACGCTTAACAAACTTTTTCCTTTTAACATATCGGCACAAAAAAAAAATATTAAAAAAAAAAACAAGATCCGTACGTCATGCGGACTGTGCCCCTCGTGTCGGTTGGGCGGGAAAGAGGGTAACCGTTGGGCTTATTATTATTATTATTATTTCACACATTCTTATGAAGTTTAAGAAATTTTGGCAATAATTTAATAATCTACATTGTACTCTTTCGTAATCGAAAGAAAATAAGCAAATTTGGCTGCTGCATCAACAACGGCAACCAAAAATGTAACTGTAAGTAAGAAATTGATATACCAAAAGTGTTGATACGCTCGCACCTAGAAGTTGCTAGCGCGCGAAATAACGGTATATTACACTTGTGATTAATGGAAAAAAAGAATTGTTTGCAGACTATTTTCAGTATAACTTCATACGTTCATTTATTCGCATATGCGTAAAATATTTTTCGTGTCCAGTCATGTCGCGAAAGGAATTGACATTAGAAGAAAGAGAAATTGTTGTACGTATGCATAAAGATGGAAAATCATATGCAGACATCGGAAAAGACATCGGTAGGAGTAAAGCAACAGTGCAAAAGGTAATACAACGTTTCAAAAAGGAGAAAAGGGTCGAAAATAAACACAGATCAGGCCGCCCTAGGAAGCTAAATGAGAGATGAACGACTTATCAGGAGAACAATAGAGAAAAATCCATTTGAAAGTGCTCCGAAAATAGCTACTGTATTGGAAACGTCTTTAAATACCATTGTTTCATCAGATACAGTGCGCAGATCAATAAATAGAAATGGATTTAAGTCATGCATTGCTAGAAAAAAGCCCTTTGTCAATGACGTTAATAGAAATAAACGACTGGATTTTGCTAAAACATATAAACTCAAAGGATTTGACTTCTGGGACAATATTATTTTCTCTGATGAATCAAAATATAACATTTTTGGATATGATGGGCGACTAAAAGTGTGGAGGAAGCCAAACGAAGAGTTAAACCCAAAAAATACAATTAAAACGGTCAAGCATGGAGGTGGAGGTGTCATGGTATGAGGCTGCATGTCCACATCAGGTGTTGGCAACCTTGTTTTTATTGATGAAATTATGACAAAAGAAGTGTATTTGAAAATTCTTCAAGAAAATTTGTTGCAAAGCGCGGAAAAAATGGGATTGTCTGGCGGATTTTATTTCCAGCAAGACAACGATCCCAAGCATACCGCACACATAGTAAAAATGTGGTTAATACACAAAGTACCCCATTTGTTATTAACACCTCCACAGAGCCCAGATAACAATCCCATCGAGCATTTATGGGATCATTTGCAAAAACGCGTAAGGAAACACCATATATCCCACTAGATATTACAGGTATTTTTGGTCAACTTATTAATAACATTTTTTATACATTTCCTACTTTTTTCAGGAGTATCAACACTTTTGCTGTGCGAATTTTCGAATGTTAGTTTGTTTTTTGCTTTTTTTTAAGAATGAAATTCTTTTTATTTAATGTTTTATTATATTTCACATGAGAAAAACTGCATTTATTTAATTTTAAATAAAAAATGGAAATTTTCAATAACTTTTTTGATATATTTTATAAAATGTCTAGGAGGTGGTAGGGTATCAAAACTTCTACACTGTACGTACTCATCAAGAACTTAAATGATTGAAAAAATTAAACTCATAATTATACAAAATCAAACAATTATAAAATTAAGACGACCATAAATATACAAAGCTATTTTTTCTATCGTATCTTGTTTTTAGTTTATTGTAATCTTAATGCTATTTCACTTCCCGCAACATAACTTAACAGAAATGATCGCTTGGGCAGCGTCGGTGGTGATGTTCTATTCACTGTGCAGTTTTATTATATAATTACTATATATAAAGAAACGCAGCGCTTACATCGGAGACTCTCGGCTGGCACGCGGCTAAGGACGATGGTAGATATGTATGTACGTTGAAGAAGATCGGAGTTTTTTTTTAGATAATTGTATATCCTTTTATATTATGGTCTGCAAGTCTTTAATAACAGCATAGGATCAGTAGTATTGAAAATGTGTCGTCTCTGGGTGTGCAGTGGGGAGCAGGATTACAGCAGATGATTTACGCTAAGAGAAAGGTTGCAAAACGGGCGTGATAATTGTATGACCAAGACGAAAACGAGAATATAACGTAACATAGTTCGTCGGTGTTCAGTGCAACCGTAATTTATTGAGGAGTGATGATGGATATATTCACTTCAGTTCAACCAATTAACATGTTTGAAAACCAGTTCGTCATATCGCTGTATGCATTCCGCTGCATACTTTTTGGCGTTCCGTCCACAAATATGTAAACCAAAAACAGCCGGTACAGGGTGGACTTATGAAAATGTTTATATTTCCTCCTGGTGGTTACTTAATTTCTTCATTCCATACGGATATAAATAAAAAACAGCTGGTGCAGGGTGAACTTATGAAAATGTTTATATTTCCTCCTGGTGGTTACTTAATTTCTTCATTCCATACGGATCACTCTGTTAAAGTATGATAACTTTTTCAGTTCATATGGAGCATTCTGTTAACTTAAACACAATTTGAACGGACTGGAATGGAACGGATTGGAATGATTTTGCCCCTTTGCAAAGTTCCACAAGCAATTGGATGATATGTCGCCCGAAGAAAATAGTTTACCGAATTACGCTGTGCAATGTTTTCAAAAGCCAAGTACAGTTGTTGCCATTGTAAAATGCGGATAACATACCGGGCATATGGAAGCTCGAAGCACAATGAAGGAGCGAAGGAAGCTGTTCCCCGCTAGGGTTGCGCATGGAATTTCGCGAGACATTATTTGCTTGGAAGAAAAATCAGGTAATAATTTTTATATTGATAATAATTCAGCTGAAGGCAATTTTTCCAATAGTTTGGAATAGATGGCGAAACTCTTTCAATGACATTGAAAGTGGTAAAGAGTAATGATTGGAGTTTTATGCTGAACGAAACATCAGAAGAAAAAACTATTCTCGAATTTTAAAAGCAAAATCAAAATATAACTAACGAAAATAGGAGTGAATTGATAAACATCATTGTAGAAGAAGTAATCAGCAGTAATGTTACTCTCCGATGTTGGTATTTTCCCGAATGAAAGCCACTAAGATTAAGTAGTCATGTTTTTATTTTATACGTTAAATATACCACAAATATTTTTTAGGCGAAAAAATCCAAGCGGTAAACTCTACGTCAAATACAAAAAAAAAACTCGCGGAAATTGAGGGCTATGACTCCCATAAAGTTTCGACTACTCAAACTTTGAAATTAGTTTTCAAAGTTTGAGTGTTGAAATGAGTATTTGAAATTGACAAATCAATTCTTTTGGCATTTAAAACGTATTTGAACAAAGATAGCTCCAACTGGAATGAAGAGGAAGACAAATGGAAATTAACGTAGGGATGCCACAGCAGCAGGTTTTAAATAAAATGGAAAGCGCTGCCTTTCTAGTACTTTTTAAATATTTCTCTAATTTTTTTATTTTTAGAAGCTCTGGATTACAGGTCTACTATACTCCTTAACACCGTTCTTCCTTCTCCAGCTCTATTCAAAAGTTCACTCAGGACCACTCAACAAAAAGGCAACTTTAGTGGATGCAGAGGAAAGCTTTGCTTTGAGACTAATATCAATTAATAAATACCAAAGGCAAATTGACAAAATGCTTAGCAAATACTACCCAGCTGGATTGACTTTACAGCCTTTCCTTTTGGTAGTAGGTTTATCTGATGAAGATATCAAAGGGTTATATGTTTATTATTTATTTCATATCTCCAAAGACGTGTGCTTCAAAATTTTTCAAGTTTTCAATTTGAAATATCTTGATACGTGTCAGTTACCATGGATTTGTACACAACAATTTTTGTATAAAATAAATACTCCTTTTGACGTTAAATCATCAAATATAACTTGCCCTATTAATTTTTTCAACAACAATTAAATACACTTGCATCAAATCTGCAATTACATTTTAAAGTTTTCGGTTAAACCATTTTTTTGAATCGGTTTTTAGTTTTAAGTCCTCTAAATTGTTGACTTAAGGCAAAATGAGTATTTTGCTAGAATAGTTCCTGTATTAGATGTACATTTTACTGCCATTGAAGTGATTGATGAAATTAATTATAAAAGTACACTTTATAAAAGTAATTACTTCTTATCAATAAAAAACACACTTAAGATTATTAAAATAAAAAACTGTTTGCAAAAAAAGAAATTATTTATGTTAAATGTTATCAAATAAATGTAAAATGCTTTCATAAAAATTTTTAGTTAAATGAAATTTATTCTAGAAGAAATAGAAAATGTACATATTATAAATATTTGCAACTTTACTAGCCCACCTTTACATGTATATTACATAAAGATTTACATCTATGTGAATTTTCCTTCACTTAAGGATTTTTGAATAAAAATATAATATTATGAAAATATTATTAATGGTTTTTCAATGTCATTTCATGATTTCGAATTTCGAAAAGAATGGAATCAAAAAGAAAAATTCTTAAAACAAGAATAAACATTCTTAAAATAAGATTACACTATCTAAAACCAAGCATGAATTGTGCTTTAAATAAGTTTCTATAAACTTGAAACAAGTTTCTATAAACTTGAAATAAGTTTCTATAAACTTGAAATAAGTTTCTATAAACTTGAAATAAGTTCATAAAAACTTGTTTCAAATCTGAAAAACTCTTATATTAATATTTTTATTCTCAAAAGTAGAACAAAAAAATCTATAAAATATCGTTCTAAAATTAGGGATATATTCTTGCTTCTAGTATTTTCGAGCTTAACAGACTTTCATGACTTTTTCGGTTTGTTTTAAGCCCGTTTGAGTTAAATTTAGCTTGTTTGTCCCTGAGTGTAGTTTAGAGCTTATATTATCTTTTATGTACTGATAGTGTTGTGTAAAATTATATGTAGTTAGGATTATGCCCAAAAACGTAAAACTATTTGTACAGGGATTACATTTGCAAGATATTGGTGGTACATTACAGCTTCGTTTCTTAAATATGTACATTAGGGGTGTCCTTATTTGTAAGGGGAAATTTCAAAATGTTTATATTACAGTTTCCCGGCCAGAATTTGGTTCCTTTATGTATTTAAGGTAAACAGTTAAAATTTGGGGTCAATACGATAACATTTAGTGGGCCCGGAAGCCACCTGAAAAATTTAATAGGTCAGTATGGGCAAATATTGTACATTTTTATTTTTTTTTTTTAAAATAACACATATTTAAATTTATATTTTACATTAAAACAATTTTTTTGTATGATTTGTATTTTTTGCGATACGATTCAACAATTTGGAGTACCAACTGCTTTTCCTCTTCATCATTCGTTAAAATTTTGTTGTAGTCTTGCAAAAATTTTATTCCTCTTTCAGCGGGATCATTAACAACTTGTAAGTTGCGGCAAAAAGTCCAATTATTTTCGAAATCTGAATTATTTTCCCATTGGGATGGATCCACGCCCAAAAAGGCTGAAGATAACCCAAAATTATTGAAAAAAAAATTTGTCTTTTCTGAAACAAAATCGCTAAGTTCGTAAGTTCGAAAATCTGTCAATTTTGAGTGGCTTCGGCTATTTTTTAAATGAACAACTGGTTCCTTGCTTTTTAATTGTTTTATCATTTTACGTTTTTCTGCGTGGGTAACTGATAAGTCAAAAAATGATAACGCTACTGTTTCTTCGGCGATGTACCATAAGTGGTTAGACATTTTTTTAATAATAGCTTCTGAAATTGTTGAATCTGTATCTGTATAATTTAGAGCGTCTTTAATAAAGAAAAGATCTTGATTAGGTGCTGAATTCGCATTTGTACTTCCGAACCAACTTTTGATGTACATTTTAACAATGAAAATACAAATATCGCGGATGCCACTCAATTCCCTGGTTGTAAGTTTAAACTGATCACGTAATAAATATATTTTGAGACAATAGATTGCTTTTGCCATCCACCGTGCGTTGCTGGTTGCACCTGAAGCACATAAATTAAAGCAATCTGCACCAAGGAAAGTTAAAGTAAGTTGTAGCATTTCTTTGTAGTCATCGCGGCTATGCGATTTTTTTAATTGGTCCTGCAAGAAGCTTACAAGAGCGTCCCGTTCCACTTGGCTTATTTTTGATGCCACAAATTTATCATCAACACTAGTTTTAAACAAGGTTTTCTTAAGGTTTGGCCAGGCCTTCACAAATCGTTCAAACAAGAGTATTTCTGGAGCTGTGTTTGACATCATCTTTGATTCAAAAACATTGCGCAAAATAATTTCGTACATATGATGACGGCATGGTAGGTGCATGAGATTGCGTTGCAGTTTTTTTCCAAAAGGACTGCGGCTCCATTTTTAACACCAGTATTGACAGCAGTTGTATCATAAGATATGCCTTTAACAAGTTCAACAATGTTTCAATCGACTAATCTCTGATAAACAGTTTCAGCAATATTTGCACCAGTCGACGACTGTATCTTTGGTGCTCCAAGAAATTTCGATGTTCCATCGTAGCTAATTAAAACAGCAATTCTTTCCACTTTACTACGACCTTTTATATCTGTCATGAACTTCCCATCAAAATGAACAACTAGTGCTCCATTTGCATTGGCCTTGTTAAGTGTTTGAATAAATTAACATTAATAAAAGTGCACCTTTTCTTTAAATTCAGTAGAAATATCTTTGAATTCTGCAGACCGATTTTGTTGACGCATACGATGAATTGTTGATCGATTAATAACAAGTTCTCCACACAATGACCCAATGTTTCAGCAGCGGCTACTAAAATATGTACGGCCATACCATCTGACACTTTGGCATTGTCTAATGCTGCTAACAATCGTGGTGTTATGATACTTTTAGTGCCTCGTCGCTTTTTACACTCAGTTTGCAAACAATTTTTTCCAACGGAATTACTACATTTTCATTTCCAGCTTCCACAAGTACTGTATCATTTTCATTGCTTTCCTCGATTATATTAGAACATTCAGAATTTTGTTCTTCATACCGCCTTTTTCGTAATGCTGCTTTCTCCTGTCTTTCTTGTGCACGCACTTCACGATCGTACAAAACCTTATCAACACCCATCATGCAACCTGGCCGTCCTTTTTGACGTTGCATTTCAAGAAATTTCTTATCTTCTACTAACTTCATTTTTTCAAGCGCATTAGCGGTGGCCATGTCAAATAAATCATCCAAACTTCCAACAAACATATCAACGACTTCTTCCTGTGAATTGGATCTCTTTTCTGGAACTGTTTTCAGGATTTTTTTCCAACTTTCGTACAGTTTCAATAACTTCTCAACACATTTATCTTCTTTTCTTATCGGTATTCGTGCTTGTTGCCAAAATATTTGTGCTGCTTTGATAGCAAGTTTTGCGCTTTCCTTTGCTGAAAGATCTACAAATCTCATATTGTAAAACAAAACTTCTAAAACCTGCCGATTAGATGGAAGTTTTGCACCTGTAATTTGATGCATTGTGTATCCAATCAAACTAACTTTTCTTAAATTGGCAACTGACATTCGTGTTGCTAAACTAGACATATTAGTTTATTTTATATACTTCACTTTTTACACTTTAAACACAACCGCCCACCGAAATTCAAACAATTTTAAAGTATTTATTAAACCAAATAATTGTTATTTCTTGCTTGTGAACGCTTACAATTATATTTACTTATTAAAATCACAATATGCACAAGAACCTCTTCCATGCTTTTGGAAATATTTCACAGCAGAAATGTCCCGTTATGAGCAGTTACTATTTTATTTTCTGAACGACTTATTGTCGCCACACAGTTTCTCAGGAAATTTGTTTGCCTACAAACAGCCCGCTCAAAATGTAGAAACAAATTTCGGTAAATTTGCAAAATATCAAGCTTGTGTTGCATGCCTTTTTTTTTAAATACGCAAATTATCACAATTATTTTAAATGTTATTACCGAATAAGAATACAAAAATGGAATAATTATTTTTTTATACATATATGTTTTGTTAAATATACTATAAAAACTGCGTCTAATATAAAGCGAATGTATGAACATTGATATTTGCCCATACTGACCTATTGAATTTTTCAGCTGGCTTCCGGGTCCACTAAATGTTATCGCATTGACCCCAAACTTTTACCGTTTTATCTAAATACATAAAGGAACCGATTTCTGGCCGGGAATCTATAGAAAACCGATGTTTGAAAATAAGGACACCCCTAATGTACATATATACAGTAGTTTCGGCTTTTCAGGGGATATTGAAGCGTCTGCAGTTTAGGACTACGTGGACAGTATTTCTGTGAAGGTTCTCAAAATAGCTGTTTGGTCGGTTTGAGTATACTAACCATAAAGTAAACTTAATTCATGAAACGCTATAAAAAAAAGAATTAATGATAGGGGAGAGCTTTGAGGAGTTCCATTAACTAGGGGAAGGAAGGAAGAACGGGAAGAGAAAGTAAGAACGCTAATTTTTCGATCAAATAAAAATGATTTTATAAAACTGAAAATTGTTGTGTCAATCTTCCACCTAAAACGTGGTTTTTGTTAGACAAAGCGTTAGAAATGTATTGATCAAAGTGAAACGACTTGACTATTATGGATGAGGCCATTTCTGTAGGTATACCATAAGAGTCTGGTAGCAATTATTTGTATTATTTTTATTTTTTTACTTGGCTAAACAATAGAGCAGGGAAATTGGAAGATAGCCACAACCATCAAAAGGGGCTTACCATGTATGTCTAAAGATGCGGATTACCATGCTTGCTTTCCAAGCTTGGGCGTAAATGGTAGGTTAGAAAATATTATTATATAGTTAAAGAAGACGGGATAGTAACGGATTAGGAAGTTGTTAGATCTTAGGGTATGAAATCCTTTAACTTTAGAAAGTGCGGAAAGTAGCGGTAGGTAAGAACTGCTAAGTAGAAATCGATCGATGAGCGCTTGCTGCTTACAAGAAATAAATTATGTGGGAAAATTACCATCGGAAGATGACGAAGTAAAGTAGTTGGCAAATACTTGGGCTGTACCCTGAGGATATAGAAGTGTGCCACTTAAAGAACTTAGAGCGTAGATGGGAGTGGGAGAAATCATTTCCGTGAATCTGCCCAAATTTTTTAGTAGACGCGCTAGAGCTAATGCTACTGGTAAAATTTCAAAGCCGGCGGTTTTAGCCATTTTAGCTTTAGCGTTGGCTCCTTATACAGAATTAGATTTAGAGATGAACGCGATCGCTTATATTCATACCAAGCACTTTGTTTAGATTGTGTCAATGGTGGAATGGATAAGTCTCTTGGTTAATGTTAGAGGAAACCGGAAAGGAGGCACAACCCTGTAAGCATGCGTTTTGGATTTTAAACCAACCGGCCAAACCGGTTTTGTATTTCAGTTTTGGTCTATAAGATAGGTGGACGGTTCAGAAGGAGTTTAGTGAGGATGGGGAAGTGATCACTTCCATGGAAGTCATCTAATAAATGCCGCGTACATTTTGTAGCTAAAAAACGTAGAGCACAATGTAAGGCCTATGTGTATGAAGATGGAGAAGTGCGGCTCTCCCACTCATTGAGTACTTTGGATGTACTTTGAATGTAATGGAGTTAAGGAATTATTCTTCAGCTATTTTCCTTTTAGTATCTTCCGCACTTGAACCCCAGAGAGGACTCCACTCCACGTTGAAATCACTTTCTAAAATTAAAGAGTTATGAGCTTTTGGAAAAAGGTTATGAAAATTCGATAAGGAGGAAGGTAGGCGCAAACAATGTTTATTTTATTTCTTGCTTGTATTTCCAATAGCGCGGCAGAGATGTGGGTCTGAAGAGGGAAGCATTTGTGGGGAATTTTTATGTTAACAGACACTACTGGGTAGCGAATAGGAAGAAGGCGAAAATAAAAAAGTGCAGAAGCGAGAGAGAATATCAGAAAAATTTCGATATGAGAGGTGTATCAGTGATTGAGTTGGATGTTTGGTGGTATTTATGTTCGTTGGTTGTGGATAAGAAGAGTTCGGAAAACAAGTAGGGTAATTACTAGTAGTAGGTTTTTCTGGAAAGTTAGTGATTGCAGATGAAATCCTAATAGTGCAAGGTGGTTGGCAGAACTTATACTGGTTGTGCTAGTTTTGTCATTGTGGGTGATATTTGTAGATTTGAGTACAGTGCAACTTCGATAGTCCGGACATGCGCCAATCCGGTCACTCCAATAATTCGGACGCTTCTACATTTCGGACAATTTAAAATTTTTACCTCTACAATCCGGACAAATTTTTTTTTTATGCAAGAATCAGCTAATTTTGACACTCGTCAGTGCAGTCAAAAGAACAAAAATTTCTACAAATCACAACAACTCGTCTTGCGACTACTTTTATAATTATACTATGGTTTAACCGTTTTTACCTCGCATGTTTTGCTATTCGCACTGTCATTATTTCAGTTTCGGTTCTTTCCCTCGTAAGCGTGTTTGTCTAATTTCGTACCAAGTACCATGTTTTTAAATAATAAACGCAAACATAAAACACTAACTTTAAAGGAAAAGTGTGATATTTTACAAAGTCTTGATGAGGGAAAATCTATTAGGCAGGTTGCCGAAAAATTCTATGTTCCCAAATCAACGATTTGCGACATTAAAAAAAATAAGGAAAAGATAAAACAATTTATTTCGAATACCTATAATGGACCAGGTAACATTTGAACCAAAATAATGTATGTATTAAACCGTTTTCATAATATAAAACTTTCTTTTAGGAAAAAGAAAAGTTATGAAAAAAGCAGAAAATCCAGAAGTAGAGGAAGCGCTTTACACATGGTTTTTGCAACAAAGAAACAATCATATCCCGATTTCATCAGAAATTTTAAAAGCAAAGGCCAAATTCTTTTATGAAAAGATGACGGGGAAGGACGATTTTTCAGCGAGCTCAGGCTGGTTAGATAAATTTAAGATACGGCATGGTATTCGTTATTTAAAAGTTTGTGGTGAAAAAGTTTACAGCGATGAGAGCGCCGTAGAGCCTTTTAAAAAAAGTTTGCCGACATTGTTGCTGAGATGGATTTGAGTGAAGAGCAAGTTTACAATGCAGACGAATCTGCTGCTTTCTGGAGAGTTTTGCCTGGTAGCACATGGGTGCATGCAAAGGAAAAATCAGCCCCAGGAAGAAAAATTTCCAAAGATCGAGTGACATTTATGCCATGCTCAAATGCTGCAGGAACACATAAACTGCCTCTTTTGGTTATTGGCAAATCTGCTAATCCAAGAGCCTTTAAAGGTTGTAAGATTCCAGTGGTATATAAAGCAACTAATAAAGGATGGATGTCAACGTCACTTTTCTTCGACTGGTTCAAAAACCATTTTATTCCAGACGTAAAAAAGTTTCTAGTACAGGTTAACAGACCACTGAAAGCATTATTAATACTAGACAATGCTACTTCACATCCTAAAGCGGATGAAATTAATTTTGACCCAAATTTCAGAGTTCTTTTTTTACCACCAAATTGTACTGCAATCTTACAGCCTATGGATCAAAATTTAATACAAAATGTAAAGGTTGCTTACAGAAAGCACTTACTGCACCATATTTTATCAAAAAATGATGATGATGGCGATGTGGTTAAAGTTTTAAAAATGTTTAACCTTAAAAATGCTGTTTTCTTCTTGGACTTAGCATGGCAAAGCATTAGCGAAAAAAATATTCAGAAAAGCTGGTGTGCATTGTGGCCAAGACATGCATCATGCTGGGATGATGAAGATATGATATTCAGGTTTTGCGCCATGAACTGCAGTCTGATAGCATCTATGCTGACATAAAATCCATCCAAAATATGATTGGAGCTATGAATTTCAGTACTACTGACATCACTGAAGAAGATATCCAAGATTGGGCAACTGGTGCTAATGAATTTCCATTGGACTTTTCCGATGAAGAAATAATACAACACGCTAAACCAATTGAATCGTCAGTGCTGCTTACGGACTCTGAAGACGACTATGTAGTAATGGGATGTAATAACAAATATCTCTAATGCAGATGCAAAGAAATCATTTGCAGTTTGCATTCAGTGGGCTGAAGAGAATAATTTGGATCTGCAGGAGATTCTCTTGTTGAAGAGGCTAGAAGAAAAAGCACAAATATACCATCTCAACAAAGTTAGTCAGCACAAAATAACTTCGTTTTTTAATAAATCATAGTATGTATGCTCATATGTACATAAATGTATATATACATATAAATATGGATTCTTTTTAATATTATTTTTGTTTTTTAATAAATATATCTGCAACAAAAGAGTAAATTCATGTTTTAATTCACTTAAATTATTTCAAACACTTCACCTACTATAGTCCGGACAACTCGATAATCCGACCGAGCCTAAAACTATATGTGTCCGGATTGTCGAAGTTGCACTGTACATGGGCAAATGAGGAGGGACTAAGGGGTGAGGATTTCATATTTGTACTTTTTTATTGCTTCATGTATACTTTCTCCTACGATTAAATTTTAAGTATTTATTTAATTTGTAGAAATTTTGGGCAGGTATAAGTCGAGGTGGTCTGTCAATCAAAGTTGCATATCAGTCAATAATGATAATAATAGCTCGTCGCGGTCGAAGCTATTCCAGCGATATTTTGACTGATTTTTCTTTTAAGACTCAAATTCATCAGAATATTTTATCTTACGGAATTTCAATGAATTAGTCATTGTTAACCCTTCTGTTACGTTAAAGTCATTTGATGACCTTTTTTGTTTAATTTTCTCATAGATATTGATTGAAACAAAATTTTAGAATTTCCTTTCATCAAATCCTGTATTAAGAATAATTCCTTCGAAAAATTATAAAAATAATGATTTTGTTTTATGAAACAAGTGGCAATATCAAGAGTTACGTGTGAACACCATAAGGTCATTCAGTGACCGTCAGCTGTTTAAAGTGTCAAGTGGAAGTTTCGCGCCATTTTCGCCAATTAATTTTTGTGTAAAAAGACAGACATTATAGATATTTTGTAAAATGCAACGAAACCGAGCACCGGTGAATATTTTGATTGTGTTGTTGTCTATTTCTATTTGATTTCAATGGACAGTTATCTGATTCAGCAGACTTGTCGTTTGACAGAAAGCCAAATACAGCAGACAATAATGGAAGACGTGGACATTGATGAGTATAGTGGTGTTGAGGACGATGAGAATGTATTGGAAGAATTGCGAGATGGTGAATCTTCTGAAGAGTACATTGCTAGTGATGAAGAAGAAAGCATTGCTGAAGCTGATGTGAGTTACATTCCCGTGTACTTTTCAAAGGACAAGGACATTGAGTGATCAACAGAACCGACTGCAACCAATAGCACTAGAGCCAGAACAGAAAATATAATTCGACGACGCCCCGGGGTTACAGTATATGCAGTTCACCGAATATCAAATATAAAAGAATCATTTGACCTGTGCTTTACACCGCAAATAAAAAAAAATATTTTAGAATTCACCAACATCGAGGGCGTTAAAAAAATTGGAGAGAAATATAAACCAATTGATGAAATAGAATTGGATGGATTTTTGGGCATTCTGATCTTAGCAGGTACTTCAAATGGTACATTTATATGTACTGGTTAAAATACATATAATTTAAAAACTACATAGATATATACAATTACAGGCGTATATCGGTCGCATGGAGAAAGTCTCCGCAGTCTTTGGGATGAAGTTCATGGTCGTCCAATATTCCGCGCTGTAATGTCACTTTCAAGGTTTTTGGAAATAAGTCGTGTGCTGAGGTTCGATAACAGAGACAATCGCAGAGCTCAGAGAGTGTATGATAAACTTGCTCCTATTCGGGATTTATACGAGAAATGGGTAGCTAATTTACCGCTACTGTTTGTTCCGAATGAAAATGTAACAGTCGATGAGCGTTTAATTCCTTTCAGAGGCAGATGCCCATTCTTAGTTTACATGCCAAGTAAGCCAAGTAAATACGGGATAAAGGCATGGGTAGCTGTGGATATGCGTACAAAATTTTGTCTAAATTTTCAAATATATTTGGGAAAAGATTCAGCAGCTGCACAAACGGAGCGAAACCAAGGCCAACGGGTAGTGTTGCATCTAGTAAGTGGGTATGAAGGACGGAATATAACGATAGATAACTTTTTTACAACTCGAGATTTGGCATTACGTTTACTAAATAATAATATGACATTGGTGGGCACTGTGAGAAGTAATAAGCGCTTTTTGCCGGTTTGTGGCACTAACCAGGAGTTAAGACGATTACCAGTACTAAGCAGTCGTTTCTTCTTCGATGGACAAGTCCCCATTGTTCAATACATTCCTAAAAAGTATAAAATGTACTGTATTGAGCATCACAACAAAACCATCCCAAGAAGTTGCCGGAAATAATCGATTTTTATAATTCTACAAAATCTGGAGTAGACACAATTGACCAATTAGTAGAAACATATACGTGCAAGAGACAAACTAATCGATGGCCCGTAGCTGTTTTCTCAAATATTTTGGAACATATAAGCGTAGGCTTTTTCTCGAAAATCTTGGCCTAGATCTTGTTCAGGGTGAAATAACTCGTAGAAAACGCTTACCAAAAAATCAGTTGTCTGCTGATATTGTCCGAAATGTCCGGACAGAAGCAGAACAGCCAAGCACTTCGGCGGGTGTTGCTCCAAAAAAGAGAAAAGCAAGTCAGCGAGCCACCTGCGCAGTTTGCCCGAGCTCAATTTGCCGTAAAACATACGAACACTGCACCATTTTGCAAGAAACCTACGTGCCCTCAACATCGTACAACGGTAACAGTTTCTACATCATATTGCCTCGAACATGCGCAATAAATAAAGCAAGTATACAGGAAGTTATGTTCAGTTATAATCAAAAAATCTAAGAAATGTTAAGAGCAAAATAAAATTATAATCAATAAAACTATGAAATATTACAATCAAACTTAATTTGTTGTCAGCAAAAATAAGAAACATTAGAAAAAACTAAATCATAACGTTTTTATAGGATACACATACAAAACATAGGTCAGGTCATTCAATGACCTTAACATAACAAGTGTAACTTTTCCTTAACGTAACAGAAGGGTTACGGAATATTTTACAAATGAATATTGGTATTTTGTTTGTTTTCGATTGAAAGTTTCATTTGTATTGTAAATTATATTTAAATTCTCATTTTTCAATATGATATTATATTTTTTGTTTCAAAATTGTTAATTTTTGTCTATTTATGAAAATACTCAGTTTAATTGAAAGTTTTGTTCAAAGTTGATAATTTAAGCCACTTATACGCCATCTATTGTTGTCATTTCTTTTATAAACCATATCTATATCCGTTTTTTAAATTACGATAATGAAATTTGTATCAAAATGTTCTGGAAGAAACAAAGAATAGGAAACTGTTGCACGATTACGCAATTTTTAAGTACAGCAAATTTTGGAGCTAATAATAGAGACAATACTTATGCACATGAACAATGAGTAAATAAATCGGGTATCTGTCGTACATTCGTCTAAAACCGCGAAAGTTTGATTGACAACACGGATTTGCATAGGATCTTATACACTAAGTATATATGTAAATGAATACCATACAAAATACAAAAGCAGGATTGCATATCCATACATACTATATAAGCAGCAGGAAGTGAAAAGTCAGAACAAAAACAATCAAATAGAACATTTAACGCTTCATATATGTATATAGTATATATATGTATACTAATACAAACAAGCAAACATACATATATTTGGCCTAATCAGAATCAGCATCAAAACAAAGCAACGAATTTGCTATCATTAACTCTTTCTCCCGTTCTTCGCATATATAGGATCTTGCAATAGGGACGCACAAAAGTAGACCGATAGTGACAGCAAACGACACCATATTTTTCCCCGCTCTTTTGACATTTCTCTTCAGTAAGGTTTGCCATTTCATCATGGAAAGATATACGATCCAACGAGTCGAAATTATCAAAATTTACTACCGAAATTCGGAGTCAATGGCCTCAATTATAAGAGCGCTATTGGACAGGCAGCAATCCACACGTACTCCATGAGTCAACATTGCATCCCGAACAAATTACGGTTTATGGGCCGGCCGCGTCATTGGGCCGTACTTCTTCCGTGATGATCAAGACCGACACGTTACTGTAAATGGGAATCACTACCGCTCAATGATAACCGAATATTTTTGGCCCGAATTGGATGATATGGACTTGAACAATATGTGGTTCCAACAGGACGGCGCCACAAGCCACACAGCGAATGTCGTTTTCTCTCGTTTTTCTCCGTCCCAATTCAAGGCCAAAATCTCTTAAGAGGTTATAGCGCGAATCGAATAAGTATTCAATATAATTCAGAATCGGTTCTGGAAATAAAAACCACAGTGTTGACAAATTTTGGGCACGGTATATGAGGAAATAATTCAAACCGACTACTCAGATTTGCCAGGAGATTTAAAATCTTCCGCTTTCCTCATTTGACTTTGGTTGCTTGGTTCTTACTGAGGAGGATATTCTAGAGGGTATAAATAATTTAAAGACATCTTCAAAGACTGATATTGATGGGCTGTCTGTAAGCTTGCTGAAAAATTGCCCAGCGTTAGTTAAGCCTTTGACAGTGATTTTCAATAAATCTCTTTCCTCTGGTATAGTGATTGATGATTGGAAAGTGACCTCAATAACACCGACTTTTAAAAGTGGCAATAAGAGTGATATCAGGAATTATAGACCTATATCCAAGCTATCTACAGTATCTAAGTTAATAGAATGTGTAATTAAAGAGAAGTTGTTTTTTAATCTTAAACACTTAATTTCCATGAAGCAGCATGGATTTGTATCAGGTAGATCTACATTAACTAATCTAGCAGTTTTTTCTGATGACTGTTTTACTGCCTTTCGAAATGGGTATCAAATGGATACCATCTACACGGATTTCTCAAAAGCTTTTGATAGGATCTCGCATAAATTGTTAATAGCAAAACTATCTAATATGGGGTTTCATTCTGTATTTTTACAGTGGATTAAGTCATACTTGGCTTGCAGGGAAAGCTTTGTTGTAATTGACGGTGTTTATTCGAACTCGTTTGTGCCGACCTCTGGTGTTCCACAAGGTAGCGTACTGGGTCCGTTGTTTTTTATATTGTTTGTTAACGATATTGGGGACTGTTTTTCGACAGCTAAGTATCTTATGTATGCGGACGATCTTAAAATTTACTCGGTGATTAGAAACGCTAATGATTCACTAGTACTTCAAGCGGAGCTCGATAGGTTGTACTTGTGGTGTGAAAAAAATCGCTTATTTCTCAACATTAAGAAATGTCATCAAATAACTTTTTCTAAACTCCAAAATCCAATTTGTACCTCTTATAGCATTTGCTCTAATATGTTAAATTCCATTAATGAGATTAAAGACCTTGGTGTATACTTTGATGTTAAATTTAGCTTTGTCACTCATATTAATTATACAATTTCTAAAGCCTTTGCAATGCTTGCATTTGTGCGTCGCAATAGTTTTTCTTTTTCAGATCCGTACACTCTTAAGATACTGTATTCCTCTTATGTTCGCTCGATACTTGAGTACGCTGTTTTCATTTGGAGGCCCTACCACCAAATTCATATAAATCGGTTGGAGTCGGTTCAGAAGGTGTTTATCCGATTTGCTCTTCGTTCTTTACATTTCTCTGAGCCCTTACCTGCTTACAACTCACGTTGTCAGTTGATCAACTTAATGACATTGCATAATAGAAGAATTTTCTTATCAGTCTCCTTTTTGATAGATGTTGTCACTGGCTTTGTTGATTGTTCTTCGCTACTGAGTAAAATCAACTTTAATGTGCCGTGTAGAGTCTTGCGTCATATGGATCCGTTTTATGTTGGCACAAGTAAAACAGTATATGGCTTTAATGCCCCGATTAACAGGACACTTTTTGAATTCAATAAGCTATTTGTTTCTTTGGACCTTGATTTCTCAAGTACTAAAGCCAGCTTAAAAGTTAATTTAAAATCATACTTAAGTAACAATATTGTTCTTTAGTTTCTAAATGTAATCTTAAGAAAAATAAAATAAAATTATTTTTTGCTGTGTTCCTACGTACTTAGTCTGAATGAATTGTAAATTTCATAGAAAAATAAATAAATAAATAAATAAATATGAAAATTGCTTTGACTAATACGAAAAAACAAAGGGTATTATTTCCGATGAATTAAAATTATTAAAACCTTTTATTGCATCTATTCCACCCCGAGAGTAGAGCAGCCTCAAATGCAAACACAAAAAGCACGTTCAGGCATATGTATATCTTAAAATGCCAGCGTGTGATGGTGAAGTATTTCATGGAGGTTACGAACAAAGGCCGTCCTTTCAGGACAAAAGCCAAGCTGGAGCTATCGTAAAAATGATTATAACTTTAACCCGGCTTTAAAATCACGATATGAAAACGAAAGAGTATGGTCGATAATCAAGTAACGATTTTAATGAACTTGCCAAAAATTCAAGAAAAAACGATTTTCGAAATTGCGGTCCACTGTAAGAGATTGTTTGTCGTATTTATCGCCACAAAGCTGAAAAACACCAAAAAAGATATAAATAGAAGCTTCATAACCCCTCGAGATCTAGCGAGAAGCTTAAAAAATTGGCAGTAGACGAAAGATATAATTTCGTCAAAACAAAAATACTTTGCACAATCTGTCTGTCCCTCTACCAAGTTAACGGTATCTGGGAGCAAATTCAATTGTGCACAGGGGTGGACATTTGAAGTGTTACCTATTCAACAGTCCATATACAGACATATGTATGTATATCTTAGAGAAATTAAATATTCGAGCTTCTGACGAAGAACTATTTTGCCAGCTTCTTATAGAATAGAAATTTCTTGATGGGGAATTCGGAGCTGCCAGAGTTTTCTAGAAGTTAAAGTGTTCGCAACAAACTAGTATATAAGGCGTGTACGAATCCAACAATTTTGAGCGATACTGAATTAGGTTGGAGTGTAATCAGTTACGGAGAGAAGTTTAAGTAGGAGTTGTAAGGCAAGATTGTACAGATATTGAACGTATAATAAAGATAAGCTGTAAAAATTATTTGAGAGTTCTCAGTTGTCGAGCTTAATGAATTTTGAAGACCCATCAACAACTTACTTTTCTTTTATACGGCGATGGTCCAAAGAATTCAAGGACCGATATTTAATTAAAGCCCTTTTTACAACATTAGAACATGGTTCTAAATTCCGAACCCGTGTTATCAAGTTCACGTAGATTGCCTGGAAGTACTAATTGTTAACTATCGACAGTATAGTGGGATTCATTTCGCAGCCCTTGACAAAGTCCAACTAAAAACGATCAGATCAGTTTTCGATGGTGTCCTGGAAAAAACCTCAACATAGCAAGAAGTAAACACATATTGAAACATTACTAGAAGTTACTGCAAACCATTTTACTGACCACATCACGCGGTAGTACACCCAGACAAAAATAAAAAATTTTTAGAGTATGGCAGGCATTTTCCACCCTGCAAGATAGCTATAGAAAATTATGATTCAATCAAAAATACTGATTCAAAAATTATGGATAGACGGAGCAGACAGGGACGAGCATAAAATTATTCCAAAACAATTTGTACACTATTTCGGAGACACGAGTCCCCCCGATGGGTTAATTGCTGTCCCTAACATCAAGTCGAACATTTTTGCCGCCTCTCAAAATGCATATTCCGTAACCACACACGTTCGCACCAAAGGAAATAAAAATCTAGTCATACTAAATCTGTGTTACACTAATAACCCGAATGGAAGCCGTCCTTAACACTCTATCCCCTCCAATTTACTTTCTTCATTCTAGACATTTTGTTAGAGAAGCTACGCTTCTGGAGAAGTATCTCACTCAAAAAGAGTCCTCAATCGGAGATTGGGATTAGGGGGTTTCCCCGATTACTATCTTCGCACTGTTCCACTCACTCATAATATTCCCTAATATCCAAAAAAAAAAATTCTGTAATTTAAACAAACAACTGGCTTCGGGCTCAATAAAATCTACAGGCCAAATATAATATAATAATTGCAAAGAGCGCGAGCACGTCTAAAAGGAAACTAAACTAGAACACTAGATTTGTTAACACCATTACCGACCACGCTGTTAAGCACAGAGTGGTGACGTCAGACTTAATAGCGGTATGGTTGGAGATAGGGATAATGAGCAAGCAAGCGGTTTCCCCAGGGCTAGCGTGGCTGAGCTGTTGAATGCTCGCCTCGCAATTCCGTGTACCATGGTTCGATCCCTGGTATAGTCTAGAAAGGTATAAGTCTGATGAGATGAGGTGATCTCCGAAGTAGCAGCTATCACTTATACCACTTTGAAAAATCGTTGTTTTTTCATAGTACTGCCTAATAAAGGTGACCTCGACCTTATAAATGAAATTTCACTTGTTTCTAAAATATAAAGCCAAAAATATAATAATACTAATTATCTCATGTTTAATATTTCACACTAAATAAATATATTTTGTAGCACTTTGTAATTCTTTTTCCGCAATTTTGAAAGCAAATTAACATGTGTGATACGCACCCGAATTGACACAAGAATGACTAATTTCGCACACAAATAGGCATGTACAAACAATGATTGGTGGTTGATTACAATTATGAGTTAAAATAACTTTACGTTGCGGTGGTAGTCGATGTTTCTTCTGGTATCCCGTGAAAAAGTGATTTATAGAAAAAACTTACGGTTGTCGTGAACCGCAATTCAATGAGAAAACGAATCGAAAAACTTAACAAAAATAATTATCCGGCAGGAAATTCGGTGAACCGGAATGGTTCGCGATTGCATATGTATGCATAAGTATGTGCACATTAAGGCGGTTAGAAAAATATATATGCATGCCGGCCCCTTTGCAGTTCACACCACATCACATGTTAAATTTAAATTTTTCAAGTCTGTAAGAATTTCTTATGCGCTTTTTGTTTCCAAGACCCGCTTCCTTGACCAGCAATCGTCGTGGCTTCATGTTCCTCTATCAAATAGCTATTGAGTAGATGGGAGATAAAGAGACCGATTACGGAAAAAGACGTGGGTTTCAATTCAATGCCTTCAAAATTTATTCAGATAAAAAAAGACAAAATTAAAGATACACAATATTAAAAAAAAATTTCGAATTTCTCTCTGTTTGAGTACTGTCGAGGTGCTGCTATAGCGGATCTTTATCATGCACCGGAAAGAACCCAGACAAAACTAGTGTTTTGCGCCAGAAAGTGTGGGCCCGTAAAACTTCGGGTCCGCGTAAGGCGCCGCCAAGGCTGGGTCCACCTGACTGGTGAGGCTGATTCGCAGGTAATTGGCAACCTCCGCGGCATGTGTGCTTACGCGCTTGTTCGTGCCATTTTTCCCTCGGAGGCACAATAAACACCCGCATTGACTTCCGATGCTGGTCTCTTTCAATCGAAGATCGCGAAACATAGGGCAGACTCGTATAGGATGCCTCTCCTGGCATAGGTGGCAAGGTATTACAAACCTTGGAGGGTCTTGTTCGGCCTTCTTCCTTAAGGCGGTGTAGCGAATCATGTCTGAAACTACGTATACGTACATATGTATATACTTATATTTATATATGTATGTAAATATGTAGGTAAATATGTAGTATTAAAACAAACTAATCGGGGGGCGAGGTACATAATAAATTCAAATAATTTGAAAAGCAAAGCATATTTTTGGGTGTAAATACTGGGTATTTATTGTGGTCCCTGAGCAAGGTGTAAACTCAACCTAAGGCTTTGCTAACTTGGCAGCAGGGCTGCTGGCAATTTGCCTTGTACGCAGTGATGCCTTTACCCATTAAAATGGGATTTAAAAAAAATGTGTTGAAAGTGTCCATGGACTTAGTGTTCGATGGTTTCCTTCTTTTTACGTAAAGCAAGTAAGTCTTGCAGGTGCCAGCTCATGCACCATGGGAACAAGGCATAGCGTTAAAAAAATAAGCATTTGAAATAGGCGAAACAAACAACATCTGAATCTTGTGTGAAGCAGAATTCCACATCACTGGCAAGTGTCAGCAATGCAGTGTATGAGTGTCCACCAAATTTCGATGTTTCAACAGCTGATGTAATGTTCCAGTGGCATCACAACTGCAGCTGAGGAGCCACTAAAATGGTTAGTGTGGTTTCTTGTGTGTCAATTGTGGGAGATTCTCCCCCGCAAAGAAAAAGAGTTGCCTCTTGTATTTAAAAGTCGGATGTAGCGCGTTTTCTGCCTTCTAAATTGCCCATAAATGTTTGGGGACACAATTCTTATACTATTTATGTACATACATACTTATAAGTTTGGACAATTTTCTTTCTTTAATCAATTACTTTTTAAAGAAATAAAATTGATTCTTTAGCAAATTCGAAGTTTTAAATTTTTCTGGAAACTTTATAAAAATTAAACGATTTTAAGAAATTTGTAAAGCAGCAAACAGCAGTGAAAATAAGCACAAAAACCGACTGAAGCAGTGTTTAAAGTATCGATTGGGTAATAATTTACACTTTAATTTTTGTTTGAATTGTGTTGTGCACCCCAAGGAGGGGACTCACTTGTTTTATATGACTTTTGAAAGATTAACAGGCCTATCACTGATTCCGCACGAACTAGCGTCGTGAAGAAATCTCCCGTCACGAATTCGGGAAAAATGCTATCAGCAATTCAGACGTATTCGTAGTTAGTGGTGCCAACTGTTATTCTAAGTTCGAATAAGTGCAACATATTTTTTCACACGTAAATTTTACAAATAATTAATTTAATTTTCCGACGGAATCAATGATAGGCCTGTAAGTTAAACATCAATATTCAAATGAGCACCGCCAACTCCACCTCAAGGGAGCCAGTTGGTTAGTTCCTGCATGAATCCACATAGGAGATACTCAAGTCATAGGACTACAAAATTTTCTAGTAACAGACATCGGAATATGCAACCTTTTAAGAAACGTGATTTAATCGCACAGCATTGGGCATCATGTTTTTAAATTTTTCCAAATATTTATAAACCATAATTATAATACAGATATCTAGCAGCAACTTTTGCTGCCTCAAGTATTTCCGACGCCGCTGACAGCATTCTTATTCGCAGTACGTAGCAGATGGAAGAGTGATAGCACCAGCGACCATAAGTAGATGAATATCTGCAGAGAAAATCTTCAAAAAAATGCTCATTGATTTTATATAATTAATCTCTTAATTATCTACATATGTATACACATAATACTTTTTCGAAACCCTTGAATTTATGCACATTTGTTACTACATATGTATGTATGTATGTATGTATATTGACGTGAATACTTAAGAATTATGTATTTGCTAATGCATTGCCTTAAAAATTAGATTTAATCCTTCAGATGAAGTACCAGTTCTTAATTAACGAAATAGAAAAACTTAATAGCTGCAGTTTTGAAACAGTTTATGTTCCTACAGGGTATTTGCGTACACAAGTATGTACAAATTTAGTGTATAAGAAAGAACATTTACATATTGCACATTTAAATGGTATAATGCTTATTTATTCACTCAAATGTTGTTCTTTTTCATTCAATGTCACAAAACTAAAACAATCGACATTTCTATTCTAATTGCCAAAGCTCTACGTCGAAAACGTAATAGGGTCCATGTCATATCTCTTCCGCAACGATACCCTGGAGGATTAAATACATGCGTGCAGAAATATGCTATTGATAAATGATTTTGATCGTAAGGATGTTCGCACGAATTGTGAAGAATTGTGATGATAATGATTATGATGAACGTTGTTTGTGAAAATAAAGCTATTACATTAGGCCCGTTTTAGTGTAACCGAGTTGCAAAAGAACGCTTCAACTCGGATAAAATTTCCTTTAATTGCAAAAGCAACCCTGTAAGGCCCTTTCATGTAAGTTGCGAGTTGTTTAGTACAATTTAGGAACGAAAAGGAATTGTGCCGGCCATTTTTAGGTTTATATAGTTATATATTTGCAAATACTATGCAAATAAAAACGAATTAGGCCTTAAATCTAAATTTCTCATGTATTTTCTTAGGGTTAATTCACAATAACGCAGTTTTTTCACTTCCCAACACTACGAGTATATCTCAGGTCGGATATCATTTAACCGAGAGGGCTCAACTCGCATGTTATTCCGAGTTAGTGTTGTTGCTTTACATGCAATTTGTTATCCTACCTAGTGTTCTTTTGCAACCAGGTTGCAAAGAAACGGGCCCATTATATATTTAATGCAACGTTATAATAATTATTATTATAACATACTACATATAAGGTAAACGTTTTTGTTTGTATTATTTATTTTTTTTTTAAGTATTTTCGTAAAAAATTAAGGAAGTGCATGCGCACGATGTTTATATTTAAATATTCGCAATCTTAGAGTTACACATACATGAATTTAAAAAACAAAAACATAAAGTAAATATTGTTAGTAAAACGTAGAATTGATGAAGATTGAAAGAGCGCATTGAAGTCAATATCAATGAGACAAAGCATACCTGATCATCATGATAAGTGTTATGGAAAAAGATGTTACAGAAATATGGGAGAAAACTTCCATTCAAATTGCCTAAGAGAAACGCAAAACTGTACATGTATGCACATACCTATCTAAATGAACAGCCATTACTGTGTTTGCAGTAATACTGTAACGAAATAAAGAAATTTAGTTTGACATTATACAGACAAATAAACCCTTTAATTGACAATACCTCAGAAACATTTTAATTCGAAATAAAATTGAGCAATTTCATCACAAATAATTACGCCTATTGTACTTTATATACATACATAAAAATAAATTTATTTACGTACATACATACATATGCAGCATGTATATTTTTTATTTGCTAGCTGAGATTCAGTTATTTTTCAATTCAATTCAATTCAATTTATTAGTCTATGATTTTAATAACCTTACAGACTAGACTCACAAAGTAATACTTATAAGTAAATTATTACGACACTTAAAAAATATATACATATATTCTAAGGATACAATGATTCGATTCCGAATTTAAATACCGACCTTGGCAATGAAAAGTCAGTAAACAGTTTTTTCGATATTTTATTGAATTCTGAAAGTCCCCTATAGGTTGGAGCTATGGTAAAATAATTAGCTCTGACAACATTGAGATAAAATGGATATTGAGAACGCAATACTTTGTTGGGTACGTTAAAGCCTATCTGCTCAAGGAGTTCAGGACAGTTAATGAAACCACAAATCACATCGTATACAAACATTAATGATTGAATAATTCTTCTACTTTCTAGAGATTTCAAATGTATAAGCATACAACGAGCACTATACGTTGGGAAGGGGTCCACAAAGTTTAATGGTTGAAGTGCAAACCGAGTGAATTTTTTTTGCACTCTTTCAATTCTATTAGCATGACAGTTATAAATTGGGCTCCATATTATGGAAGCATATTCCAATTTTGAGCGAACAAGCGAATTAAATAGAAAACTCCTTGTATAGGGATCTTTAAAGTCCTTCGCATATCGGCGTAAAAAGGCTAAATTACTGTATGCCTTTGGCAGAATGTAACATATATGATTTACAAAAGTAAAGCAACTGTCAAACAGTACCCCCAGATCGACGAAATCTTTCACTGCAGTGAGCTGATGATTTAATATACTATAGGATGAAATTAAGGTATTTGCTGACTTAGAGATAGTCATGTAAAAACATTTATCGATATTCAAAGAAATGAAGTTATGTAATATGAATGAGACTTGGATAAAAATGTAATCTGCACATTTAGGAACTTTCAGCTCAGCCAAATCCATCCCCATACGTTAGTAAATGTAGTGAGCAAATTTCAATTTTCAAGATTCAACGTAATTTTTTGTAACAGTACAGTATTCGTCATCGATTGGAGACTCTTCAATTAATCTGGGTGCATCTGAACTAAGCGGACCATGTGTGGCCAATAAAAAAAATGTTACCAGCGCCGTTTTCTTTCAGTAACGCTGCAGCAGCGACAAATGCCTGAACATAATCGACTAGATCATCCACCATAATGGCTATGCGTCCTTTGACATCACCAACAATAGTTAGCGGCGGTTTAACCTTCAACGGATGCTCCAGCAGCACACTGAAACGCTGACGGTACGCGTTCGGTTGTTGCCGCTTACTGGCGGCGGCGAATAACGTCCATCGACCTCATCACTTTCCGCCGCCTTCTATTCACCATGTATGACTTTGTGCGCAACAATCACCGAGTTACGATAATCAGGATACTCCCCTGTATATATTGCAATAGAAAAGGTGAAGCGCGCAAATTATCAAAAATTATCGAAAAGTCCTAGGATCTCTTTTTGATGGAAATACATTGTGATAATATGCATTAGGTCAGAATTGCTCAGCATCTTCGCGAATAATTTCGACACGATACAAACACGTTTACGCATTTTGCATTATTTCGAATATGGTAGATATGGTATAACGCCAACAATGGAACGTGCTGAGGATGTTCGGCAAGCATATGCCATTATAAGCAATTCCATGAAGTTGTTATTGGCATCTTTAGTGCCCGTTAGCATTATATAGATATCCTTGCCACGCACCGAATCGCCAATTTCCACCATCGTCTCCCGATTTGTTTGAGCAACCGCCACTCTTTATGCCCATCCACGCGGCCACTTTGTTAGCCGAATCGGGATGTGAGTTGCCATGGATTAGCACAATATCCGAAGCGAAATAGACACATACGCTACCCAATTTGTTACGGTTGAGAAGCATTTTGCCAAGGATCCTTTTTTTTTACAAAAACCGATGTCTGCCAGTGTTGTGTTCCACCCGCTTTCACTGCCTTTTCTAAAAAGCTTCACACTTTTCCTTTAAAATATATCTTTTCTTAATACGCCGGAAAATTTATTTATTTTTTTTTCGAAAATGCACTGTACGCAGCGAAGAATATTCCGTAAAGGAATCCAATATGTAAATATTTCGCTATTTGATCAAATATGAACCAATTTTTGATTTGCCAATTCAACTTTTGGTAACTCTAAATAACCTATTCCTAGAAAAATGTTATCCTGCATTGAAATAAGCTCATTGGTTTATTCTGCATGCCCGTATGGGCTATACAGTTCCCCATGCCATTCATATAAACTTCGATAGCTCCTCCTTGCAGCAGATACTCGACCGACACCGGCACAAAGTCATCACGTTAGAACTCACTTCACTCATTAAACAACTGTATGATGTAACCGAAGTCGCCATCAGTTGATAAATTGCTCATAGCCATTTTTACTTCAGTAGCCAAATTTTGGAAAAGTATTGGGGATTACGTCAACCATTTTCCACGTATCTCCACTTTGTGAACTCCTTCTTCCACGATCAAAGCCAAAGATGAAAAACTAGAATCTCTGAGCCATGCACAAACCAGAGTACATGTTTGGGTGTACATATATACACACATTCAGACAAATATAAACAAGTTATGTATTCATATGTTTTTCGATGCTATGATAGCTAATAGCCGTTGGCTGGTATCTAGAGATTTATTTTCTTGTTTGTTGGGATTTTATTTTATTCTGCAGTTATTGTTGTTGTAGGAACAGTTTTTCTGCGGCTCCAATTGCATTTTTTTTCTAATATGAGTTTGACTATTCTGCCCAGTCTCCATTCGTTGGGCGGAAGATTCTCCCCTTGATGACCACAAGGTCTCCCTGCTTTAAGTTTACCTAAGAGCGCTCCCACTTGATGCGTTTCTCCGATTTCCATCTCCTGCAAAATGTTTGGTGTAGGGCTTTAAGTTTCAGCCACCGGTTTACGATCGAGGCAGGGCTTTCGCTGAGTTTTATTTCAGGTGGATCTAATAAGTGTCCACCTACTAAGAAGTGACCGGGTGTGAGAGGCTCCAAGTCGGAAGGTTCATTCGAAGAGGGGCTTAACGGACGGGGAGTGCCAAAAAAGATGCACCGCTAAGGTCATTGGTGGCTTCCAAGTGTATATCCTTAGTGGCGAAACACACAAACAGGCAAACGTAACCCTTCGAGATGCGACAACCTCTGCCGCGGAAGTTTTTGATATAGAAAGATCCTGCGAAATATACACCTTTTTGTAAACGCACGCGAATATGAGGTGCGTTCCTGAGGAACCACTCCCATAAGCTGCGTTTGGGTTTGTTTTCTGTGGATTGTGCAGACCTTGCACAAAGGTATGACGGACTTTACCATATTTTTGACTCGGGGAATACAGTACTGCATTAATTGATGCTCGCCATGCAGGGAGATTTTATGGATAAATTGGACAACAATGCGAGCCAATCGGCACTTATAAGGAAGGATGATTGGGTGACGCTCGTTGTACGCTAAATCTAGCGATGCGCCAAGACGACCTGCAGTCCTCATAATCCCATTTTTATCTAAGAAGGGATTAAGGGGAGCACTTCGCTTTCTCCATCGATGGGTTTCTTTTACTTTAGGTTAGAATATTCATCACTATAGTATTGCTTCTGGTAAATGATTATAAAGCGTTGTGTCGTTGCCTAAATTTCATCGGAAGAAATTAAATACCACTCTGCTTGAAAGGAAACTTTTTTGTTGCGATGGGTGCCTTGGTATAATTTTATAATATATGATAAGACTCTCAAAGCACTTGGTAAATGTGAAAACCTATCCAGAATTTTTTTATCTTTATGGTTGCACATAAATGCACCCTTTTTTCCTCAATGATGGTGTTGTATTTTGTCTCCTGTTTCGGCCAATTTCCCTTGTCTTCTTGCGACCAAGAAGGGCCATGTCACCACAAAGTGTTGTCCACTAATTCGTTAGCGCGAGTTCCTCTGTTTGCCATATCTGCTGAATTTGATGCCGAATCCACATGAAGCCAGTCCGTATTTCCGACTTTCTCGACAATTTTCGTTATCCGATGGTCCACGAATAAAATTCTGTTACCGTTCTAGAGTATTTGACGACACCTTCTCGTCCCAATTCGTTCCTTCTAACCAAATGTTTTGCTTAAGTATTTTTGCGACTACGATGATCGGAGCTAGTCATCCAAGCGGATCAAAGAGTTTGGCGATAGCTGATAGTATCGCCCACTTCGTAAGAATATCGCGCCGTTCCCATGGCTTTTATATAAAATAGAATTGATCAGTATGAGAGAGATAGAATGCCTTTGAGGGAGAACATCATCCACATATGTACACTAGTCAGAATAAGTTGGCGTACAAATAAAGTGGACATCAAACTATTTAAAAACGGATTGTTTCAAACATAAACTCACGTTTTATTTACATATTGAAGATCTGTTTTAATATAACTAAAGTTTTGAATCCAAAAATACAAAAACAAAAACAAACTTAGTAAAAGAGTCCATGACTAACAGAAAACACGTCAGAAAAAGTTTGCGTACAAAGTAATCAACAGTTTTTCTAATACTATAAAATTAAGGAAACTAATTGTTAATAACTTGTCGGGTATCCTTTACGCTTCAAAACTTCTGCTAACCGCTTTGGCATTGATCTTACCAGTTTTGCCGTCTCTTCTGAAGAAATTTTATTCCATTCTTCGAGAATGACCCTTTTCAAGTCGAGATTGGATGAAATTCTGTGTTCCCGAATCCTGCGCTCCAATAAGTCCCACAGGTGCTCAATAGGATTGAGATCTGGAGATCGTGGTGGCGCACATTGGTTGAAGTTCATACAAGCAGTGGCCAAAAATAGAAGGAGGGTTTGTAGAACTACAAAATTTTGCACAGGCGCGGTTTTGGATACTGTTAAGACATGACAAAAAATCAAAACTATCCGCCCACTTTTCCGCCCACCTCCCATACAACTTCAATTGAAAAAGTGGCATAACTTCCATGATTTTTACTCGATCGACTAAATTTTCACAACAAATGAATTTTATAATTGTATAATACGAATAATCACTTCAATCAGTCTTTTAATAATTTTTGTACTAAAATATCATATTCCAATTTTTTAATTTTTAATTTATGGCGAAATTTATTTATGTATGGGTTGGAAGACATCAGCAACTGATGCACCACGTCTTCATTAGTGGCAACACGATCAATTCTGCGCGAGTGATACAATCTAGACTCTCTATAGTCCTTATTTCTTGCTTCCTGCGCTTCTTCAGACAGCTTACCTGTTGAAAGTAAAGACCAGATTTAAAAACTCAATAATCAATAATAATTTCAACATACCAATTGGAAGAATAACTTCTGCAATGATCTTGCTACCATGCATAAGCACTTTGTGCACAGTTACCAGCATTTGGTACCAGCCATAATGTTCGACAAAGAATTTTGCTGTATCCACGCAATAAACGTGGAACTTTGCGGTGTCGATCGCTGAACTGCAATTAATCGTCGCTAAAACAATTTTGAACCGGTGAATAAGTTCTTCTTTTACGCCCGTTATGTCAGCAGTTTTATATGGGGTTTGGAAGAACTTTCTTGCCATGTTACCATCATTTGATGTTCCCATGCCCTGTTTAACAACAACCACATTTAAACCCATGTCAACCTTCATATTTTGCTGAATTACACCTTTATTTGCTTCCATTTCTTCTTGCGTCTCTTTCGTTGTTCTCCATTTTTTAAAACTAAGGCGGTACGCAAAGCGTTGACGCGATTAATTTTAGCATTTATGACATCAGCTGTTTCTTTAATAAATTCAAACTTTAACGGTCGACAAAATCTGGTTGAACTTGGCTCTGTATTTTTCCAGCACATCTTTGACGCATCGTTTCGCTCCGTCAATGGTACAAACGATGTTAAAAACATATATTTATCTGATGTATTCGGATATGTGAACTTTTGATGGCATTCACAGTGCCCAGAACTTCCATCACAGCCCTATTTGGACACCAATTGCAGTTCATTGGGGAATACTGCACCCTCATTTTCCGATTTGGTCATCATAATTCTTGTTACTGTGTGGTCAAGTAACTCTTGCAGACCCACTTTACTGCAACTTTCCATCACTTGAACATTTGCAGGGTAGCATTTTTTGTTTGTTTCTATGACCTGGAAATATGAAGGATAAATATCAAATCCAATTTACTTGGCAGAACTGCGCAAAACTTCATATTGATGCTTAGTTAATGAAGCATCAAGTATTAAAGCAAGAACCTTTTCCGGAGTAAACGCGTTCATTAGTCTATCTTTGCTCTCCTGTTTTTTAAAATCATACGCAATCAGCTCCTGTGATGTGTTTTCACTAAATGTTCGCACCTTTTTTCTTTTTGTACTTGGCTGACTATCTTCAAACGATATCTTTGGACGTCCACGTTTAAGTTTATTTGAACAACTTGGGGTTTCATTCTCGGTTGTTGTTTTACGCACTATATAAACGTTTTGACGCCAATTCCCATTAGCTTCAAGAAATCTTGCTCGCATGCGGTATGCTTTCTGCCATCTTTCTTTGAACTTTGTTATAAAATATTTTCTCATGAATTTATCAAAATTGTCAACATCATGAACAGTCATATCACTATTGTTAATTCCAAGAATTTGGGCAATGATATCAATGTCACTGTTGGTATCCGTCATTAATTCGCAAATTCTTAAATATGTAATTGTTAAATCTTCCATAATTCACAATATAACACTTGATCAAACACCTCTTATCACTCTTACACTTGCCGATTAGGATATCAATAATAATAAAACTTTAGACTTATTGACTTACATATGTATGTCATCGCACATTTCATATTCATTGGCATCTCTGTTTGCTCACTTTATATTAATACTAATTCATTTACTCTCTGTATTTATTTTAAGTCATTCTATTCATTATCACTTTGTATGTATACTGAAATGTTCATTCGTATTTAAGTTGCCATTAATATCTTTCTGTAAATTGGATAGTCGATAAACTGAATTGAATAAAGCTGGTTATCCTGAATCTGTCTAGGTGACACTTATAACCAATCAAAGACAAAACAATTTTAAGAACAATTGCATACTTTTGGGCGTATGCGTAATTTTCCACTACCATTTTACAATTTTTTGAAGTTGTTTCAAAAATGTGCAAAAACGTGCAGCTGAATTTTTTTATCGTTTAGCTGAGACTTCAAGCTGTAATTTGATATATATACATATGTATGTATATCTCAACAGGGCTAGACGGTGATAAAAAGATGCAGTCCATTGAAGTTGACAAACATTCACATTTTGACATAGAAAATGTGCTGTTCCACGAAATTTTTCATACATTATTTTTTCAAATGAATTTTGATATAAATCTCCTCTATGATACTTGTTTTAAAGGAAAAATTACTTAAAAGTCATATTCTAAGATTCATTTTATTGTATCAATGTTTTGAATATTTAGTACATTTTGTTGTCATTTTCAACATGTAATCATATGTCCACTTTGAGCGGCTGTGGACAAAAAATTAATAAAGATATGAGCCCAATATTTGTGGATTCATAATATTTGAACAGTTGTTAAAAAAACTGTGTAAAATTCATACAAATCGGAGGACATGAAGATTACGAATTTAGGCCAAGCTCGAACCTATGTGTGGAGTACGCAATTGCTTTGGCACATTATATAGTAGTCATAGCTTGATTATCTCTGCGGTGTGTTTGGGGTCATTATCCTGTTGAAAGTAAAACACAAGCCAAGCCAAGCTTTTGAGCACTTTCCTTTAAATTTGCCTTTAGAATATCAAGATACAATCTCTTATCCATAATAGCGTCAATGAATTCGAGGTTACCTACGCCCCCATTCGTCATACACCCCCAGACCATAACGTCGCCACCGCCGTGCTTTACTGTAGGCACTAAGTTTTACTTATTTAAGCCTGTACGTTGTTTTCTCCAAACCAGTTTACGTCCTTTGATCCCAAATATGAAAATTTGCTTTCATCTGAAAATATCACCTTTTCCCAAAAGGCAGGTGGCTTATTAATGTGCTCATTGGCAAAGGCAATTCGCTTCTGCCTATTTACAAGCGATATGTAAGGCTTCTTTCGTGCAACTCGACTATGATATCCGCTTTTCTTGAGAATTTTGCATACAGTACGCTGCAAATAGATTTATTGAACCTTTCTTGTACATCTTTCGCTATTTGGGAAGATTTAATTCGAGGATTTTGCTCAGCTTCTTTAATAATGTAGCGCTTTTCTCGGTCACTCAGCTTAGAAGGGCGTCCAGAACGATGCGTAGCAACAGTAGAACCTCTTGATTTATAATTAGAGACCACTCTATGAAGAGAAGAGAGAGTTCTACCTACAGTGTTCCCGATTTCACGCAATGTTTTGCCTTCTTTCCAAAGCTTACCTATTATTTCTTTTACATCTTTCGCTATTTGGGAAGATTTAATTCGAGGATTTTGCTCAGCTTCTTTAATAATGTAGCGCTTTTCTCGGTCACTCAGCTTAGAAGGGCGTCCAGAACGATGCGTAGCAACAGTAGAACCTCTTGATTTATAATTAGAGACCACTCTCTGAAGAGAAGAGTGAGTTCTACCTACAGTGTTCCCGATTTCACGCAATGTTTTGCCTTCTTTCCAAAGCTTAACTATTATTTCCCTTTCACCAGAACTAGTTACTTTCCTTTTACCAGCCATTTATCCAAAACTTCTAATTTTTAACACAATTATCGTAAGAACACTAATTACACTTAAATAAGCACTTTTTTGCACTGTTTCGCTTGAATTTGAAATGTGGGAGTCCCCTTTTAAGAATTTGTACGCAAACTTTTTCTGCGCTCGGGAAGGCCAATTTTGAAAGATTTATCGATAACATTGATGTTGCCATATGATTTTTGTACGATAAAGGGTTAAATAAAGCTCTTGAATATTGCGTTTAAGGTTCTAAATAAAAAAATAGAATAGCTAAGTTTTAATATGAACAAGGGACATTACAAAGGTATAGCTGAATGTGTACGCAAACTTTTTCTGACAAGTGTACATATATTTTCGTAAAATGTTTATCGCTAGTGGGTAAGAGCTGTCAGTTTCCTGAGGTAGTTGTTGAAGCATCATTATAGCCAGATAAGAAGTTTATACCGAACGTTACCTTATTTAGTTCATAAATGCTGATCGGATCGTTTTGGCTGTTGCGATAAATTATGCGTTGGTATTTTGCTGACTGCTATCCACTAAAACTTGCCGATACATCTTTTCGATGTCACTGTTAACACATACATATGTACTTGAATAGCCACCAGCGTAGGGTGAGGGTGGGTAGATCAGCCTGTAGTACGTCGTTCAAACTCGTACCATTGGAGGTCGGGCTGGAAGTATTAAATACCACGCGAACCGTGGTGGTGGTATTCTCTTCTTTTATAACAGCGTGATGGGGGAGAAAGTAGTTGTCATAGGAGTCAGCAGGTATGTTGCTATTGATCCATATGACCTAAAGTTGCATATTCCGCTAATATTCTATTATATTCCTTTTTTAGAAGAGGATATTTTGCTATCCGTGTCTCGTTCCGGAAGTATTGAGAGAAAACCTTCTTCAGGGAAGAGCGTAGACGGATGTTGGTCGGAAAATCGTGTTTAGACGGGAGTGATACAATGTGTGTCGTCCTCTCATATAACTCCTCGCAGTACCGATCCTATGCATTTAAGTTTTTGTTGCGGGGTAATTCTTCAACTAGTGACCTTGCATTTTCTTTGACGGCAAGTTGATTCTGCGTTTGAGTCTTTCGGTTATAAAAGAACACTCAGAACCAGAATCAATCAGTGCCCTTGCTGAAAAATGTGTCCCGTTGTGGGAATTGCTGTCTTGCGCTGTTCCCAGTATACAATTGGTATTTGCAAAAGAGTTAAAATTTTTGTTTGTTTAATTGTTTGCATTTTCAGTTTCGCGCTTGGCAAACGCCTGCTTTGAGGTGGGTGGCATGGAGTCCTCAGGGCGAGGCGGCGTCCATTTTTTAATTACCTTTGGTAGATTCGTCTGTAGGTGAAGGAGCGTGTGATAATTTTGTTGAGCAGATACATATGTACATAATTATTGCATCCCAGTTTGCAATATCAATTTGGGGACTTTTTAATGATGGCAGGCAATTATTTATACCCTCTGTAATTGTTTTAATGAACTACCACACTCGCTTTCAACCGTCTTCAAATTAAACAAAAATTTTAGTTGAGTGTTGACAAGAATACGTCTTTAGCCACACCCTGCGTTTTTTTGTTGAGATGGAAAAGCTTCTCAACCGAGCTACAGCGTTTATTTAAAATGGTGAATATTATGTTCGCGGACCGAGTGATCTTGGACTTCTTTTTCATTCTTCGATATTTTTTCCAACTCTCCTGCTATAGAAGACATACCTTTAATGTACCTCGCGAAACAACTTTAAAATTTCTTTCTAATCACGCTAATATCTTTGGGTGAAAACCTTATATATAAGAGTGTCGTACGCTGATTTTGTCTTTTCCCATGAGCTTTAAATTCTTTTTGCTGCATAGCAAGATAATATTTGTCTATCGGGAGTGTAGCACCATAGTCAGATTCAAATTCTGCCACTGAGTCGGCTAAACGGATGAACATATACATTCTAACAAATATACAATATGTTAAGAATCACCTAAAATAATTTGGGTAGATTTAATGTATTTTTCTCTAGAACCACAGATGGAAATCTTAGTGTTGGAGCTAGGAGCGTTTTCCTTAGCCCTTTCTTGCGAAATCAAACGAACCGAAAGTACTATGTACTTAGAAAATATTTATTTATGATTAATAGATTAAGTTATTTGTTAAGTTAAAATATGTATGTCGAATAGCGAAAAATCGAAGAAGCGAAGAAGTAATTGGTGATGCGTGGTTGAGCAACGAAAAGCGACTGACTGCTGTAGACTGTATGGGCAACTAATATACTAGTGACGCTGACGATGAATAGCGGGAGTTGGGTGGCATGATTTAACTGCAGCCTGGTGTCATTCCATTATGTACCTATGCACATATGTATGTATGTAGGTACACAAACGTGTGTAATTTGAACTGCATCAATAATGAGTGGTGGTGTGATATTTGTCGTGCCGAAAATCCATTTTTTATGCACGCACTTTTACATATCGCACACTAACAATAAAACAGTGACAACTCACAATTTTTCGAAATTGATTTTTTCCCATAAACTAATTCACAATACACATATGTATCTATCTGCCTAAGAAATTCCATTGTCATTCCTATCTTATTTAACTATAAAATCACCGTTAGGTCTGTTTTTGTGTAAATTGCGTCGTTTGCTTCGCTTGCACATTATCAACTAAAGAGTACCATTTTTAGTTGTGTCAGTGTGCTTAAGGGCGACTGATTAGTTTTGTTACGCATAAAAAGTATTATCTTGAGTTGTGTCGCTAAAGCTGAAATAAATATTCAATTTTGTGGTGCATCTGCGAAGTTGTGCCTCTTTTCCTGAAAAACGTGAGTACAATCGTCTGTACTATATTGATAAGTGTCTTTTTTGATGAAATAATTGTGGTTGTCTCAAAAGGAAATTTAATGAAATTTTAGTTTTATTGCAAGAAGATCTTTGTTTATTTACATATTTGAAGTACCTTTTGCAAAATCTTTTATTAAATGATAGAAAAGTGTATTTTTAAGTCGTTACTTTATTGTTGAAAATGACGTGTCCAAACACTGAGCACTATGCATCTACAATGCAACATTTAAATGCACAGACTGATTCAAGCATGTCTAGTGATATCTATAGGAGTGATAGCACTTTATATGCATTCAGCGACTCTGGGAGTGAGTTTTGCCCGACAGGATCAAATAAAAGTAGCTCCTCGGAAGAATATACTGTAGTAACTGGTGTAGGAGTTTGTAGAAAAAGGTCACGCTCTAAATATTCATTTGAAAATAAGATGCAAAAGAAGCAAAAATCTTTACGAAACTCTAGACTTTCTTTTACCTCACTTTCAAAAATAGAAAAATATTAATGCTCGCGGTATTAAGCCACCTTGCGGAAAAAAGTGACGGCTGCGATGCAGTGAAGTAATTTCCGAATCAGTTCGACATTTAATATTTGATAGCTATTGCAAGTGCAGTGACTTGCAAAGGCAAAAAGAATTTGTAGCTAGCCATATGAAGCCGATAAAGCCTAAATACAGGCAGGGTTATCGCAAACTTAATACTTGGAAGTTAACTCAGAGCTTATTAGAGTATGTAAGACTTTTTTCAAAGAAACTCTTGATATTAATGATAGAGTTATGCGCACAGTTAATGAAAAAACAAGACGAAAAAGGTTTCGTTGAACTGGACCTTCGCGGAAGTTTAAAAGTAAAGCGTTTTTTCAGATAAAGTGCCACAATAGAGATAATACCACGAGTTGAACGAAAAAATTTCACCTAAATAGTCATAGTTCAAAATTATCTTTTAATTTCTCAGTCAAAATATAAAATCAATAAAACTTCAACAATACTCTTTTTGAAGAAGATCTTCTTCTTTACGGAAGACAATTTGACTATAAAATCCCAATCATTTTTGCAGGAACTGTTTTTTGCCTCTCCTGAACATTTGTAATTTTTCCAGTTGACTGTTTTATTGTTAGTGTGCGATATGCTCCCGATTGGCGGTGCCATACAAAATAATATAGACCGCTATTACCTAATACTAAGTGCAATGCGAGCAGCGGACCAAGTGGCGCTGTCGCTGCCCTGACAATGTGGGCAGGGACTCAACTTGCGCTGCTACTGCGATGATTTAACCCGCTAAGGGATCCTGTGCTTCAACACTTAGGGTAGAGTTTTTCTCTAGCAACACAGTTAGAAATCTTAGGGTAGATTTAATGTGTTTTATTTTAGCTTAGCGTGCGCAATGTGGTCTAAAATCACACGTAATACAAATAGGTTGGAAACGCAAAATAGAACACGAGCCCAACAAGTAAAAAAGAACGCCTTACAGGTTATTGTTTATTTTTAGAACCAATTTTTTTTTTAGAAAAAATTTCTTTATTTTGTTAATTTTTCTTTTTTCAGCAGTGATTGGTTTTTTTTTTTACTTCAAGAAATATGCAAGAATGATTATGTTAACGAAATTAAAATGAGATTAAAATCGTCTTCGAATTAAAACTGAATATGTGATTCACCGCGACAGTTATAAGGAAGAAACTGTAGATGATAGTGAGCACAGCGACACAGCGTTGAGTGTGGCAGAGGAATCGGAAAACGGAAATAACAAATACGATAGTGCACTCAGAGAACGTATATTTGACAGAGAAGCATTAAGTTAGGATGACGGTGTGAATTGTCAAAATGCATCAATATTTCTCGTCCAGCTCACCATTCTAATGGCCGACAGGGGAAATTGTGAGAGTGGCGAGTTAACAGAGCTGAGCGAAGGCAAAATTTGTTTAACAGACTATGATTTCTGATAAATTTTAATTGTGAGCTAATTTTGGTTTTATGCATGCATTATATACATATGTATGTATTATAAGCGTAATAATCGTTATCATACTAAGTATACTTACATACATATGTAAATATGTATATGGATAATATGTAGTACATACATATGTATATAAATATCCAAATATACGTATGTATGTATGTATGCATATATATTTACATACATGTTCATGCACATGTATGTACGTACATATGTATGTACTAAAAAATGTCAACAAGTGCACATGCATTCATATGCATTATATCTATCATCATCATATATTTATTAATTGTTATGTATGTACATAGATATGTATACTCGTACATATGCAGCATTTGTTTCATCCCTCCGCCAGCGTGTCTGTTTTCAACCGCAGCGCAACTGCAGTACAGCAACAAAAAACTCATTCATCGCACGAGTTACGTCGCCGTCGCTGCAAGCCATTTCGCTGCCGACGTCACCGTCACTGACCAACCCTAATAATTTACAAATCGACTGGTCTGCATAAACGCAACCAAAGCATGTTTGCAACACATGCCGGCCACATTTCATATTTCAATGCAAAGTGACAAACGAATGTGTCACAACAAAACACTTAACAAATTTCGTATTTTATTATTCTCTTTTTGCGGCACTTTCGACAACGGTGGTCATGTTACCGAAAACTAGGGCACTGGCCAGCATTGCGGCAATTACAAATAACATTACTGCAATGCTACACGCAATCATACTACATTGCGGCAACCTCAAGAATCGTTGCGGCAATGCTAACAATGCACAATAATCATGTACGAATTTTGAGTACCCGGAAATAATAAATTAATATTCCGACATACACAAAATTCGTTACACCACCATATGTATGCAATAAACGTTTAGGCAACCACAAGAGCCATTATGAAATGTTAACAAAAAGAAAATGTAAAATAGAAAGTAAGACCAGAGAACGTGTAAGTAATGAGAAGGCGCAAATGTTAAAACAGCTTTTTCATCAACAAAATTTCTACGTGCCGTCGGGAGAATTCAACAATTCTACCACACCAATAAAAACCATTTTCACCATATTTTGCTATATTTAGAGCAGAGAGGCTATTGCGGAGGCGAGCGGCTATATGTGTTCAAAAGGAAGAAGATAAGTAATAAATCAAAACAAAAACCATAGAAGAAAAATAAGTAAACAAAAAAACCATTTTCTGGATAGCGAAACGCAAGTTGAGACGGCAGGTTAGTTATGCAATAGTTGAGGATAAGAGATGGGTTGAAAGGGATAGGGGGAATCGTCAAAAGAATATTTCTTTCGAGTTTTCGGCAATTTTTGTGTCAATAGCCATCAGCACGTGCACTTGTACGCAAATGAGTTGATGCGCGCATTTGGACAAAAGTTCTAGAAGGACTCGCGGGGCAGCAGACTCCTCATCTGCTATTGGTGGTCGTTGGGCTCCTATTACATTTGCCTGGCTGGAGTCGATGATGGTGGTGACTGTCTCTCTGTGGATGCTACTTAGGATCGGCTGGTACGCCTCCGGATCCAGCGGTTGCGTTGTATATGGCTGGATCTCGCCCTTCAGTTCTAGGAGATGCATTCTGATGTGCCTGGGGGGGGGGCTGGCCTGCTTGGGTGCCCCGAACGGTGACACTCAGCAAAGACGGAGATGTTCCTCAGGCGACATCAGCTGGCATTCCATCACCGTAAGGAGTGCGGCGTTCTGGCAGGTCTGCAGCTTCATCCACTGTGTCCCACTGGTTCCCGTCGACCACACTGGCGCAGCATAGCTAATTACCGGCCGGCCAATCGCCTTGCATGTTGCCAACCGCGTTTCTTTTTCTTTGCCCCAAGAGCTGCCGGCGAGCGACTTGAGGACATTGTTGCGGCTCTGTACTTTGTTAGCGATTGCGGTAGTGTGCGCAGAGAAGGAGCAGGCTGTCAAATGTAACCCCCAGAATCCTCGGGTGATTAACCGTCGGAATGGGTGTGCCATCAATATGGATGTTGAGATCCAGCCTGACCTCGTTCGTTCAGGTGGTAAAGAGGGTCGCCGAGGACTTAGTAGGGAACAACGCCAGGTTTCTTTCTGTGAATAAAAGGGTGAGATATCCATTCACTTTCGAACACAGGTCATCAATTATATTGCCGGTTGCCATTATCGAGCAATCATCGGCATATGAGACTGCTGAGACTCCCTCTGACGGTTGAGGGAGCTTGGAGATATAGTGGTTAAACAAGAGTGGAGAGTGGACGCCCCCTGTGGTACCATTTGTTTAATTCTCCAGTTTTCACCTCTGAGGAGCGCACCTATGTCAGAGTGATATCCTGCCGGGCAACAGGTGACAGGGGGTATATAAACTTTAAACATTTCGAGCTCGACGTCACCTGACCTTGGCATTCTAAGGTAGTCTCCCTGCGGTCGATGTCTTCTCCGATAAGACGATACTGCACTGTGTGATGGGTGATGAACGCTAAGTCACCACCTTTACCTCGCTCGAGTTACGTCGCCGTCGCTGCAAGCCATTTCGCTGCCGACGTCACCGTCACTGACCAACCCTAATAATTTACAAATCGACTGGTCTGCATAAACGCAACCAAAGCATGTTTGCAACACATGCCGGCCACATTTCATATTTCAATGCAAAGTGACAAACGAATGTGTCACAACAAAACACTTAACAAATTTCGTATTTTATGATTCTCTTTTTGCGGCACTTTCGACAACGGTGGTCATGTTACCGAAAACTAGGGCACTGGCCAGCATTGCGGCAATTACAAATAACATTACTGCAATGCTACACACAAACATACTACATTGCGGCAACTACAAGAATCGTTGCGGCAATGCTAACAATGCACAATATTCATGTACGAATTTTGAGTACCCGGAAATAATAAATTAATATTCCGACATACACAAAATTCGTTACACCACCATATGTATGCAATAAACGTTTAGGCAACCATAAGAGCCATTATGAAATGTTAACAAAAAGAAAATGTAAAATAGAAAGTAAGACCTAGCTTAAGAAATTTCAAATCAATAAAAATCAGAATTACTTCGCACACCAAAGTGGCAGGTCGTTTTCACTCTTCGACTAAACCGAAGTTTAGCACACTTAACTGGCGCAGTCGGTTAGATATCAATTCAGAAGAATTGATTGCAACCAACGTATCCCGAAGGAACGTTTTAATTAAGAAAAAAAAATTTTTACAAGATAGTATGAACTTTATGTGAAGAAAAAAAATTGATAAAACAAATAATTTATAAAGAGAGAAAACAAGTGAACAAATTTTTTAAGCAGCAATCGCAGCAAATTCGGCAACAGTTTTGAGCAGCAGCAATCGCAGCAAAAAACGGCAACAGTTTTGAGCAACAGCAACAGTGAAAAAGTTATATAATGGCAAACCCTGAACAACAGCAACTCCCCGTAACAGAATTAATCAAAGAAGCTGCGAGAATCCCCATACTTCGGCAATGAAGAGAATGACCTAACGTCATTTCTGAGGGAAGTCGACCTAATCCTTCCACTCTTCAACGGCAATACATCGATGCAACATTACATCCTAGAGAGGCATGTGAAAACAAAAATTCAAGGAGCAGCACTCCGAGTTATTCAGACGATGGACGTCTCGGCAACGTGGGAAGAAATTAAGCAGGAGCTGACAAGGAACTTTGGCGTCAGAGAAAGCTACAATCAACTCCTCCATCAAGCCATCTGCATAAAAAACACTTTTAATGTAAGTCAGTATTATAATAGTTTAAAAATTATTTTAGACAAACTTAATAGTAAATATAACGAAGATTCAAATAAACCTACTGAATTCTCTCCTAAAACAAATGAATCCCTAATTTTGAAAACATTTTTAAACAATATACCACCCCACCTATCCTCCATAATATATGCTAGGCACACTGACTCCTTCAGAGCAGCCTATTACATTTTAGAGGAAACTGGCTTACTAAATAACAACAGCAATTATACAAAAAAACCTTATTACAATAATAATTATGCGAATAACAATCCTACTATCAATAGAGTGTCCAATAATAGTAGATTCACCACCACCTCGGGAAACAGAAACTTTGCTAATCGAATTGAGTCAGGCGTAACAAGACAAAACGATAAGCAATGGTTTAATTCCAACAATAGCAATAGTGTTAGACAAAATAGAAACTCAGGTCAATACAGACAAAATAATTCAGGGCAATACCGACAACATCAGTCGGGACGCTATAATAACAATATAGTACAACCCATGGAAGTTGATCATATTCAAGAATCAAATTTTCCATCGCAGGGCCACAATCATATTTACCGATAGTTGAATTGACCATTGGCCATAACAAATTAAAATGCTTAGTAGATACCGGATCTACCACTTCGCTAATTGACAAAAAAGCTTTCCCTAATTATAAACGTAGCAAATTAAATAAACCACTTTTATTTAACACTCTGTCCGAAAAAACAGTTATAACACACGAACTAATAACACCCTCACCTGAAGAATTTAATGAAGATAGTTACATAGGTTGGAAAGTAACAAATTTTCACAACAAAGGTTTTGATGCCTTAATAGGACAAAATATCCTAACACCAATACAAGCAATTATTAACATGAAAGAAAATTTCATAGAAATCAATGGAATTAAGATAAAATTTATAAATACATGTCCTTTTGACCATGAAGAAATTCATGTATTAGATAGCTACGGATCCGAAGATCCAATATTAAGCAAACTATACCATGAAGATATGAACAAAGAGGAAAGAGGTAAACTAAAAGCACTCATTGAAAAAAATAAGAAGTTGTTTTTTATGGAAGGTCAAATACTTACACATACACATGAAATATAACATGAGATTATCACCACAACAAATAAGCCAGCTTATGCAAAAATATATCGCTATCCTCAAATACACGAAAACGAAATCCAGAAGCAGTTCAAGGAAATGTTAGAGCAGGGAATAATTCAGGAAAGTAACTCGCCATATAATTCACCCCTCTGGATCGTGCCAAAGAAAGCTGACAACTCTGGTAAGAAAAAATGGAGAATAGTCGTGGATTACAGAAGTCTTAATGAGATTACTGTCAACGACAAATTTCCGATTCCAAACATTGACAGCATTTTAGAGAAACTAGGAAGAGCTCAATACTTCACAACCCTGGACCTTGCAAAAGGATTCCACCAGGTTCTAATTAAAGAAAGCGATAGAAAGAAAACAGCATTCTCAACTCCTCTAGGTCATTACGAATTCATCAGAATGCCATTCGGCCTCAAAAATGCCCCAGCAACCTTTCAACGTCTGATAAACTCTGTATTAAGGGACTATATAAATAAAATCTGCGTCGTCTACCTAGACGATATCCTCATATTTAGTACAAACATCGAGGAACATGCAGAAAATATTCAATAAATTAGCAGAGCATAATTTGAAAATACAGATAGACAAATGTAAATTTTTTGCAAAGTCTACCGAATACTTAGGCCATACACTAACTACACAAGGCATTAAGCCTAATGCAGATAAAATAGAAAGCATTCAAAAATTACAATTACCTCGCACTTCAAAACAGATAAAATCCTTTCTTGGCATCACAGGCTACTACAGGAAATTTGCCAAAGATTATGCAAAAGTTGCACAAGGCATGACAAAATACTTAAAGAAAGACGCGAAAGTAAACAAGAACGACCCTCAATACATTGAGTCCTTTGAAAAGCTCAAAAAGCTCCTAATTAATCCACCCATCCTAAAATATCCAGATTTTAGCAAAACTTTTAAAGTTGCAACTGATGCAAGTGACTTAGCAATCGGTGCAGTGCTAATACAAGAAGGACACCCTATAAGTTACGCAAGCAGATCATTAAATGATCATGAAAGAAAGTACTCAACGACAGAAAAAGAACTTCTTGCGATAGTTTGGGCAGTGAACTATTTTAGGCCCTACATTTACGGGAGAAAATTCGATCTCATGACGGACCACCAACCGCTTAAGTGGTTGCACTGTAAAAATAAAGGGAAGGCCATCAATCCCCGCCTACAAAGGTGGCTCCTTAAACTAGGGGAGTACGACATTAACATAAGCTATGTCAAAGGAAAAGATAATACAGCCGCGGACTTCATGAGCAGAATAACTGCAGATACAGGGGAAATCAACATGCTTCAGGAAAACGAGAACCTAAGCACCAGGGCAACAATCCACTCTCAAGAGGAGGAATTACATGACCATTTTAGAATCTTAGAAACAGCCGTAAACAGATTCCCAATACAGTTGATCCTAACAAATTCCAAAAACCAAGAAGTAAAAGTTATAAACGGAAAAAAGAAAATTTTCATTAGCCAAGAAGATATAAAAACAGATTTCATGTCTGATATTTTTCGCCGATTCTTAAGAAATGGTAAAGTAGGTATATTTTCAGAGCTACCGGATCATGAGTACAATAAAGTACAGCTGAAGCTAATCGAGTTATTCAATAATACAATAAAGTTCTACAAGTGCTCATACCACGCAAAAGACATGCAAGACGAAACAGAAGCATATACATAGGTATATAGCGAAATACCACAAGGATGAAACAGGACACGGAGGAATCAATGGTAATTACGAAGGGCTGAAGAAATTAATCTATTACAAGGACCTAAAGAAACTAATTCAGAAATATGTAAACAATTGTGAAATATGCAATAAGTCAAAATACGACCGAAAGCCCATTAAAGAGAAATTTAAGATAACGGAAACACCGACGGATATCAATCAAATAATACATATGGATGTTTACACCAACAAAAAGCATAGTTTTATCACTTTCATAGACAAATTCTCAAAATATGCAATGGCACTAGCCTTAGAAGATAGAAATAGCATCACAATAGTAGAAAAAATTAGGCTCTACTTTTCTCTCAGGGGTAAACCAAACAAAATTATAACGGATAATGAATTCAACTCAGTTAACATCAAAGAACTACTTAGACAGGAATCCATAGATGTTCATTTCACAAAGCCAAATAATCATACAGGGAACGCTGATGTAGAGAGACTGCATAGTACCCTTTCCGAAAAATTCAGGACTTTAGAAGCCATGAAATCACCACTATCCACACCAGAGAGGATCTTCAAATGCATTGAATGGTATAACAACTCGGTCCATTCCTCCATAAAAGTGAAACCTATAGACGTCATCGAAGGTAGAACCGATAAAACCAAAATAAGCAAAATTCTAGAGGATAAAAAGGTACTTATAATAGAAAAACTAAACGAAAAACGCGAAAATTATGAAAACAGGGACCAGGAAGGTTACGTAAAGAATTATAAAGCTCTTAGGCATAAATACGAACCTAGATACCGAAAATTAAAATTAGAAAATATTCATTCTTCCAATATTAAAAGAAAGAAAACTTTTCAGGCGAAGTGGATCATTATCTCTTTGATAATGCTACTAACAGTAACAGCAACCCAACCCCACCTAACAGCAGAGAAGATCGAAATTAATCTTGGATATATGGAAATATGGATCGAAGACGTTCACCTCGCAGAAACCTACGACATTATACTACATATAATAAATATAGAAGAAATATTAGGTATTATTGAAACAATCCACACAAATATACAAAAGGCTCACCTACAAGAAAAAACTCAAAGTTTAGAAATGCAACTCACCACTATTAAAAATAAAGCCTTAACCTTATTACCACACAGACAGCGAAGGGGCCTAATGAACATCATTGGGACAGCCCAAAAATTGCTATTCGGTACTATGGACGATAATGACAGGCAAGAAATAGAAGAACATTTGAGTTTAATAGATACAAATAACCATAATGCAATTAAAAATTTGAACAGTCAAATAAGCATTAATACACATTTTAACGAAACATTCTCTAAACTAAAATCCATAATAGAAACCGATCGTAATGTAATAATTTCGAAATTAAATAGTATAAATAACTTTAGCAACGAAATACAAAGACATATTCTATACACTGATTTCACACTAAAACTAAAAATTCTACAAGACAACATTGAACACATACAGGAAATCAAAGTTAGGAATTTTTTACGGAAACATGTTGACAAATGAAGAAATAACTAAGTTCGGAATAGATTTCAATAAACTACAAAACATTAAACTAGGAACTCTTATTAATAGTAATGGAAATATCATATTCGCAATTAAAATACCGAAAAATTCTATCCCTCTTCCAGTAAATTACCTAGTACCCATTGGAAACGAAAATAACAGAGAATTCTTATTTGAACCTCAAACTGTTATATATTACGATAACAACACTTACGTTTTCGAAAAAACAGTAGAATTAAGGAAGCTAAAGCCACTAAGAAATTGTTTAACAAAGAATAATTGTATACAAATTTTCAATAATGCATCAGAAATTATAGAAATTAAACAAGGAATTGTACTTATTAAAAACCAACTGCATACAAATTTTTCTAATACATGTAATAATATGAAACAAATTTTAAATGGAAATTGTTTAGTAAACTTTAATAATTGCTCTATCAACGTAGGCAATCAAACTTTTTATAATAATGAACTTATATTCAAACAAAGTATCGTTAGCTTTAATCACATACAAATAGCAGAAAACAAAAACGAAAAACTAATATTTGAAGACATTGTAATAAGCAACTTAAAAAATACGGCATTCATAGATGAAATAAAATATGTAAGAAAAACACATTATATTTACGGCTCTACATTAACTTTAATTTTCATCACCATTGTAGTAATAATTATATTGAAAAAATTAAATAACAAAAATAATAATGTTAAAATAACTAACATGATCACCCAGGAGAGTGCTCAATCAAAGGGGGGAGGAGTTACGTCGCCGTCGCTGCAAGCCATTTCGCTGCCGACGTCACCGTCTCTGACCAACCCTAATAATTTACAAATCGATTGGTCTGCATAAACGCAACCAAAGCATGTTTGCAACACATGCCGGCCACATTTCATATTTCAATGCAAAGTGACAAACGAATGTGTCACAACAAAACACTTAACAAATTTCGTATTTTATGATTCTCTTTTTGCGGCACTTTCGACAACGGTGGTCACAGAGAACTTATATTAGACAGAGAAGTCCTATGTTAGGATGACGGTGTGAATTGTCAAAATCCATCAATATTTTTTGGCTTACCTCACCACTGCAATGGCGGCTGGGGAAATCCGAGAGTCGGAAGTTAACAGAGCTGAGCGAAGGCAAAATTTGTTTAACAGAATATGATTTCTGATAAATGTTTATTGTTTTGGCTCGAATTTTAGATTTTGCTAAGATATTAACGAATTGATATAAACATCTAAATATCTAATTTGATAAGAGTGAGCTAATTTTGGTTTTATGCATGCATTATATACTTACATATGTCAATATAATACATCTATGTATGTACTTATATTATAAGCGTAACAATCGTTATCATACTAAGTATATACATATATGTATGTATGTACATAAATATGTATATGGATAATATGTAGTACATACATATATAAATATCCAAATATATGTACGTATGTATGTATGTATGTATATATATTTACATGTTCATGCACATGTATGTACGTACATATGTACCAAAAAATGTCATCAAGTGCACATGCATTCATATGCATTATATGTATCTATCATCACCATATATTTATGTATTTATTGTTATGTAGATACATATGTATATACAGCATTTGCTTCATCCCTCCGCCAGCGTGTTTGTTTTCAACCGCAGCGTAACTGCAGTACAGCAACAAAAAATTCATTCATAAACGCACGCGCATATTATTGAAACCAAATTTCCGTTCATTCATAAATGGGAAAATTTCATCTCCCCGCAAAGACATGCGCCCCTCATCCATCACATTTTTCGCGACGAAGACAAAAATCTAAAAATCATAAATTGAAGATTTTTGTAATTTTGGTCCAAATGCTCACAACTTCAAATGGGAATATAGATATTATTTTGGCCCGCTTGTGCCCGTAAAAGATTTCATGAAGAAATTCATCTATTATTAATCTAATATGTTTGCTTAGGGGTCGTGCACATATTACGTAATGCGATAGGGGGGCGGCGGGGGTTTGCGATTTGTGACGAAGTGTGACATGTTATTTCCCTTTGCCTAATATATAACATATTAACAATTAACATTGTATTTAATTTTACGATTAATAAAAACAATTTTTCTGAAAGTGTGACATGGTGGGGGGTCTGAAATGATCAAAAATTGCGTTACGTAATATATACACGACCCCTTATCATTATAAACGTGTTTTGCACGAAATCCTGTTATATATGTCATTTAAAGCCCTAATTATTCCAAATCGGCGAAACCAAACGCCTTACCGCTACGCCTACTTGCATACATATGTACATTACACATATGTATGTATGTCAATATGTAGTCTAAATTTTGGTCGCATTTGTTTCAGAGCTTTCGTCTTATCACAAATGTAGCACAAGTAGCAGAATAATATATTTAGGAGTCGAAAATCTACTACCTTTTAACATATTTTTCAACAATTGTCTAATTAAACGCAAACATTGCTATAATTAATTGTATTTTGTGAAACCTTTAATTAATTATACTACTTTTGCTTCTTCCTGAACCAACAATCTGGGTCAATGACCTATACAAAAGACTTTCAACCCGAAATTGCAAATAAACCGTATCATTTTTATTCTGAGAGGGTATAAAGTACCAGAATTTTAATTTAGAAATTTAATTCTGTGGCAAATAACTTAACATCTTATGTATGTATCTATATGTAAGTATTTTATTTCAGATATTCCTCTATTCGATCTAGTATATCAATATTTGTATTATACTCCACTTTTTTCTTCTACCTTCCTCAAATACAAATTAATTCAACTAAACCCTGATTAATGATGGCGGCTTTGCGACGCAGCTTTTTCGTGTGAATTGCGGGCAGAAGCAACTATTTCTGTGGAGTTTTGACAAAACAGCTTATTTGGCTTTCGAATTTTTATTTTCAAATCAATAAATTTCTATCTTTGACGTACAAATTTAATATTTAAATTAAACTTTTAACACAATGGCCTGTGGAACTATAGCTTTGTTTAACTATTTGTATAAATATTTCATTAGAACATTGTTATTTTTGACATGGTAAAAATTGAAGTCTAACTGGAGATAAGACATTTTGTCAAACTTTGCGCGCAGACTTTGAGTTCGGTTGAATGTGCGCGCATGTCAACAAACATATGTACATACATAATTATTTCTATTCTATTTACATATCTACACATATGCTTGTACGCGCCCTTTTGCATGGAAGTAATTCGATTAAATATGCATTGTTAAATAAATGCATGCATGGGCACACATATGTTAAACAATAAATGCAATTTCTTTAGTGTTTTTGCAAGATTTTGTTTAACTACTTAAAATAGTTATTGAAAGTTATATGTATATGGAAAATATTAGTAAAATAATACAAAACACTAAAATTGAAAGTATAGAAGAATACATATTTTTAATATTTTTTTTAAATGTTGGAAATAGAATTGCGAAAATTCCTTATCAAAACAATAAGAAAATTTTCGCCAAAAATCATCTGCAACCACACAATGTAGCTGATAACAGAGAACGTACATTAATTTTCTCTAAAATTGTTGTTTTCGCTCAACCGATGTTAAATTTTGCCCCTTGTAGGTGAAAAATTATTGAGTGGTGAGCTGGACGAGAAATAGACCTTTTCCCAAAAACGAGGAACGACAGCAGAAATGAAGCGGGATGCTACTTCTCTGTAAATATACGTTCTCTGAGTGCACTAGCAACAAAAACAGAGCGAAAGTGAATGCCTCGAAGAAGAAGATGAAGAGGAAGAAGGTGGCGTCAGTTGGCAATGTTGCTACAAATAGAAGATTAAAATACAAGTGTATTAGTTGAAAATTTTTAGAAAAGATGTACGGTTGTCGAGATCCGGAATTAAATGAGAAAAAGAAACGCAAAACTTAACGGAACTAATTACAGAGAACGTATATTAGACAGAGAAGCAGCATCTCGCTTCATTCCCTGTCTCGTACCGCGGATTTGAGGGGAACTGTATTTTTTGGCTTATCCCACCATCCGATATTTTTCACCTACAAGGGGCAAAATTTAACATCGGTTGAGCGAAAACAACAATTTTAGAGAAAATTAATGTACGTTCTCTGTTATCAGCTACATTGTGTGGTTGCAGATGTTTTTTGGCGAAAATTTTCCTTTTGTTTTGATAAGGAATTTTCGCAATTCTATTTCCAACATTTCAAAAAAATAATAAAAATATGCATTCTTCTATAATTTCAATTTTAGTGTTTTATTTTATTCTACTAATATTTTCCATACATAACTTTCAATAAATATTTTAAGTGGTTAAACAAAATCTTCCAAAAACACTAAAGAAATTGCATTTATTGTTTATCATATGTATGCACATGCATGCATTTATTTAACAATGCATATTTAATCGAATTACTTCCATGCAAAAGGGCGCGTACAAGCATATGTGTAGATATGTAAATAGAATAGAAATAATTATGTATGTACATATGTTTGTTGACATGCGCGTACATTCAACCGAACTCAAAGTCTGCGCGCAAAGTTTGACAAAATGTCTTATCTCCAGTTAGACTTCAATTTTTACCATGTCAAAAATAACAATGTTCTAATGAAATATTTATACAAATAGTTAAACAAAGCTATAGTTCCACAGGCCATTGTGTTAAAAGTTTAATTTAAATATTAAATTTGTACGTCAAAGATAGAAATTTATTGATTTGAAAATAAAAATTCGAAAGCCAAATAAGCTGTTTTGTCAAAACTCCACAGAAATAGTTGCTTCTGCCCGCAATTCACACGAAAAAGCTGCGTCGCAAAGCCGCCATCATTAATCAGGGTTTAGTTGAATTAATTTGTATTTGAGGAAGGTAGAAGAAAAAAGTGGAGTATAATACAAATATTGATATACTAGATCGAATAGAGGAATATCTGAAATAAAATACTTACATATAGATACATACATAAGATGTTAAGTTATTTGCCACAGAATTAAATTTCTAAATTAAAATTCTGGTACTTTATACCCTCTCAGAATAAAAATGATACGGTTTATTTGCAATTTCGGGTTGAAAGTCTTTTGTATTGGTCATTGACCCAAATTGTTGGTTCAGGAAGAAGCAAAAGTAGTATAATTAATTAAAGGTTTCACAAAATACAATTAATTATAGCAATGTTTGCGTTTAATTAGACAATTGTTGAAAAATGTGTTAAAAGGTAGTAGATTTTCGACTCCTAAATATATTATTCTGCTACTTGTGCTACATTTGTGATAAGACGAAAGCTCTGAAACAAATGCGACCAAAATTTAGACTACATATTGACATACATATGTGTAATGTACATATGTATGCAAGTAGGCGTAGCGGTAAGGCGTTTGGTTGCGCCGATTTGGAATAATTAGGGCTTTAAATGACATATATAACAGGATTTCGTGCAAAACACGTTTATAATGATAAGGGGTCGTGTATATATTACGTAACGCAATTTTTGATCATTTCAGACCCCCCACCATGTCACACTTTCAGAAAAATTGTTTTTATTAATCGTAAAATTAAATACAATGTTAATTGTTAATATGTTATATATGTATTAGGCAAAGGGAAATAACATGTCACACTTCGTCACAAATCGCAAACCCCCGCCGCCCCCCTATCGCATTACGTAATATGTGCACGACCCCTAAGCAAACATATTAGATTAATAATAGATGAATTTCTTCATGAAATCGTTTACGGGCACAAGCGGGCCAAAATAATATCTATATTCCCATTTGAAGTTGTGAGCATTTGGACCAAAATTACAAAAATCTTCAATTTATGATTTTTAGATTTTTGTCTTCGTCGCGAAAAATGTGATGGATGAGGGGCGCATGTCTTTGCGGGGAGATGAAATTTTCCCATTTATGAATGAACGGAAATTTGGTTTCAATAATATGCGCGTGCGTTTATGAATGAATTTTTTGTTGCTGTACTGCAGTTACGCTGCGGTTGAAAACAAACACGCTGGCGGAGGGATGAAGCAAATGCTGTATATACATATGTATCTACATAACAATAAATACATAAATATATGGTGATGATAGATACATATAATGCATATGAATGCATGTGCACTTGATGACATTTTTTGGTACATATGTACGTACATACATACACGTGCATGAACATGTAAATATATATACATACATACATACATACGTACATATATTTGGATATTTATATATGTATGTACTACATATTATCCATATACATATTTATGTACATACATATATGTATGTATATACTTAGTATGATAACGATTGTTACGCTTATAATATAAGTACATACATAGATGTATTATATTGACATATGTAAGTATATAATGCATGCATAAAACAAAAATTAGCTAACTCTTATCAAATTAGATATTTAGATGTTTATATCAATTCGTTAATATCTTAGCAAAATCTAAAATTCGAGCCAAAACAATAAACATTTATCAGAAATCATATTCTGTTAAACAAATTTTGCCTTCGCTCAGCTCTGTTAACTTCCGACTCTCGGATTTCCCCAGCCGCCATTGCAGTGGTGAGGTAAGCCAAAAAATATTGATGGATTTTGACAATTCACACCGTCATCCTAACATAGGACTTCTCTGTCTAATATAAGTTCTCTGCTAATTATCCGGCGGGAAATACGGTGAACTGGAATAATTCGCGATTACATATGTATGCGTAAGCGTGTATGAGTATTAGAGGGCTGCACGAGAACTAAATTTGGCCGTTCGAAAAAGTTCGCTGCTTTTCGGTCCAACTGCTTCACTTGCTGCCTGCCAATCGGCAACGAAAACAGTCGGTCGCAAAGTAGCAGGCATACTCGGAGATGTTCGTTTTGCTCAAAGCGAACTTTGCGGGAAAAAAATGTTCGAAAACTACTGTACAGTTTCCGAAATTTTTTAGAAGGCTTCGAACACCTAACGTGTGTATGTGCGCATGGATTTATTTTGCGCCAGTTGAGCGATGCGAAAGAATGCGTGCATGTGCACAGACATATGTACATATGTAAGTAGGCACGTGGTCACAAAAATACAAATGTACATACTTACATATGTATGTACATATGTGCATATGTATATTACTAGTTAAATTGTGTATAGAAATGATCGAACACACTTTGTATAGAAGAAAATGCCCAACACCGCCAGCAAAAAAAATTATTAAAAATCAGCGGGATTTTTCAGAAACTTGGCACTTGCATTTTGTTAGACTTAAATTTAATGTACTACAAAACTACATACCAAAATTTTTTCTTAAAACTAATTAAAAAGTTGGAATTTAAGGTGAAACTTGGCCGAGTTTTTCTCTTTTTTTGCATAAAGTTAGAAATTTGGATTTAAATAGTTTTTGATATCTTATGAGCTATATTTAAAAAGAAAATAATAGGAAACACTAAACAAGCAAATTAAAAATGGTCAAAACTTGTCAAAACTTGTCAAAATGTAGTGAGCCTATTTATTTTCACTCCACTGCTTAAACAATACTGTATAACTATACACACGTATATGTATATGCATACATAAATAATTTACATACTAATTGAATTGCCTACCTACTGAAATACACGTATTTAAACATTTTGTACTCAGAACTGTTTTGTGAAAGAGGTTAAAGCAGGTACTTAGGGAGTTTTTTCCTCTCGATACTTCCAAACGATACATATATGTACATGCATATGGTAATATATGTAATGTCGGCAATGAAATAAATTGTTCTGGTAAACCCCTTTATATTTGTTATTGCTAGTGATTAAAACACGCACTTTGTGAGTTTCCCACCATTAATCCTCCATAAGATAAAAAACGTTGATGAGTTAAGAAAATTAGGCATTTATTTTGAATCCAGTTATACATTATTTTGAAATTAAACATAATTTTTCACTTATTTCTACATATGTTGTTATATATTCTTAAAATTCGATATTAAGTTCATTTTTCTCCATATTGAAATGGGAAAACATTATTTGGTTTATAGCGAATTCATTTAGTGTGGATCTTCTTTCACACAAAAGATTTTTCGCTGCTGAAAATACCCTTTCTGAAGAAGCACTACTTGCAGGTGTCGCCAGTATGGTACAGCTTAATTTGTACAAATTTGGGAAATTATTTTTATTCATTTCCCACCAATTGTATACATTAAAGACTTCGCTATTAATGACTCGCACAGCTTTATACATTTGAAGCTCCTGGCTTATTGTTCCCTCCGAGTTGCAGTTATTTTCAGCTTCTACAAAATCCAAAAATAATTTTTTATATTTCGACATTGGCAAAGTCGGGCAAACTTCTCGCATATTTCCAACATCCCTTTGGATGCCATTTAAAAGTTTTATGCATTCCTGCTCAACTAGTTGTTTTTCAATTTCAGAAAACAATAGAAGCTTATTCGTCGGAGGAAACAAGAATAGCGCAATTTTGTGGAAAACTGTGGTATTTTCCGAGACCAGCGTAACCAAGAAAAATTCCAACTGTTTTTTTAGTCTCTTAACTGCTTCTAAGTCACTGTCTTTCGTTTGGCACTCGTTTTTTAATTGGTGAATGTAAACCAATACTAAATGTAGTGTTGCGTAATTTTCCCCTTCCAAGTATTTTACAGCTTCCTCAAATGGCTGAAGTGTTAGTACCACTGCTTTTAAACAAACTATGTCGATGGCATTGATTCTTCCCAGCTCATTTCTGCTTTCGAGTATGGCACTAATTTCCTCCCAGTTATTTTCAACTGATCTTAGCATATAAAAGACTGTATTCCAACGCGTTGGACAGTTGCTTTTTAACGATGTACTCAAATTATTATTTAAGCCAGATTTTTTGAAAAATTTTACTAGTTTTATGCAAGAGTTACTTAGTTCAGCGATTTCGAAAACTTCTTCCACTGACTTCTGTAAGGCGTTGTTTAAAAGATGACTAATACAGGCTATATGTTGCGTGTTTCGGATGCTTTTATCATATTTGTGCCTCTATCCGTTACTATAACAGATTTTTGTGTAAACTCACAGCCAAAGTCCATAAGAAGCTTCTTTGTTTTCGTATATACATTTTCGCCTAGAGTTGCAAATTCAGTATTAATTCAAAATTAATACGGTTTCCCAACTTACTTGTACATCTTTCGCCTTCCATGGATTTCATCCCAAGTAAACGCACTGATAAAACGCCAGATACCAAAAAGTGCATCGTTAATGCAATATAGCTCCTTTTGTTGTAGTCATCGGTCCAAATATCTGATGTTAACCCAAATCCGTTTTCTTTTATAGTGCTTATTTCATCCTTTACATTTTTGAAACACAATTCGTATACAGCTCCAATATTTCTTGCAATCGTGGTTGGATGTAGAAGTGATTTTTTCACGTCAATGTTGACCCCATGTTTTGCTCCAATTAGTATATACTGCTCTAAAAGTTCTCCTAGTCCATCATCAGCTACTATATTGTATGGTCTGCAGTTTTTGATAATCCACTTGGTAGCCACTTTGGTTATTCGTGTTTTTGTTGCTTCATCTACCTCAATTTTATTTTCATTAACCGCAGCCATTTTTAAAATATAGCACTTATGCTTGACTAAATTTGAAGTCGATTTATTTCTATAACGTAGAATTCTCTGGCAATCCCTGCAGCTGACGTAATTTTGTATTTCGTCTCCATTTTGTTTACTAATTTTTGCGAAAACCTGCCACACTTTGCTTCTTCCTTGCTTTTCACTCAAAATAAGTTCTCCATTTTCAATTTGTGCTTGAATATTTCCTTCATCAGGAGAAGCCTGTCGATCCAAAGCCTCTGCAACTTCCATCATGATAAATATTGTATAATTATAGTTGAAATTCGCAAAAACACATCTAACGTAACCGAAATATTGAACAGTACTGTGTATGCATTTTTAAATGCAGAAAATAGATCAAAAAATTCCTCAAATTTTGCCTATTATGGAATTTTATACATAAATACATATATGTATGTATGTACATGGAAATAGTTAACATACTAATTGAATTGGCTACCTACTGAAATACATTAGTGTACCTACATGTAAACATTTTGCATTTAGAACTTTTTAAACTGTTTAGTGAAAATTGTTAACACAGGTAGCGATTTTTTTTTATCTCAATACATACTTCGTAACCAAAAAAAAATTAGACACATTAAAGGATTTACAAGAATTTCTATATTTTTTAATATCTAAATACATACATGTATATACTATAAATGGAAATACACATCTACATGTATATCCTATGTGCATAGTTATATATTTGCATTTCAACTTTTTATTGAGAGTTTTCAAAATTTTTCTCGGTACATAGTTTGATAGCCCATTTAATTTTAGTATCATAAAGTGCAAGTTTGAAGTAGGTCAAAATTACCGCTGATTTTTGAAAATTTTTTTTGCGGACGGTGTTGCGCGTTTTCTTCCACACAACGGAATTTTAACATACATGCGTCGGCATCGTAAACAAGTTTTCGAAACATTCACAAGTTCTCGACAACTTCTTGGGCTAGCGCGTTATATTTGCTATACAAGCAGAAGCACAGCGAGCAGTTGCAGCAGAAGTTGTCGGCCGCCTCGCTTGTCTACGCTTCGCTGCTCGAAGTCTTCGAACAACACAGCAGCGGTCCAGCGTGTACAGCAAAGTGTAATCGAAAACGAGTATTCTCGTGCAGGGCTCTAATGAGTATATATGTGGGATTTGATTGACGGACGAACCCTAAATGCCATTAAGCAACTCTGACCAATGACCTACAGACACAACCCTGTTCAATGCAAAACGCAACACTGCAAACGACCATGATATGAAAGGAGAGACACAAAGAAAGGAAACGAACGAACACTCACTCGCAAGTATACGGTCACACGGATCGCACGGATCCTTTGTAATATTTTAACTTATTTAGTAAGTAAGGCCGCCTATAAGCAAATAAAGCTTTTAATTTAAATTATCATGAACTAAATCAGTGCGTGCGTGTTTTATTGAAAAGGCCATCATACAATTGGTGTCAAAAGTGGTACGAATCCATGAACAATAAAATCAAATCGTGAAGTGCATGTGCGCATATACAAACTAAAGAGCTGCGCAAATGGAGTTGCTTTAACAGTCATTCTTTTTACTCTCAAATCACGTAGAATATTTACAAATACTATTTAAAGAGAATGAGAATGCGTGAGAGTAAAATGTTAAGCAAATGGAATGTTCACTACCTATCTTGTAACAGAATATTTCATTACATTCTTTCCGTTGACTTCTGTTTCTCTTTTTCTCTGCAAATAAAGGAGTATTTGAGAGTACTCTATGACAAGCAAAATTTTTTTTTTGTAATTACGGGTATGCAAACGCAATAGCAGCAATATTGGTGTACTGTTACTATGATTAAAGCGATCTTTTTTGTGTAGGCCTTTTATGTGCAGTATACGTTTTTTTAAGCAGAAATTTAAATGATAGAAAATTTTGCACAATATGGAGGACTCAAATCACGTAGGTTTTATTTGCTATACATGTATACATATTTAATAGTTTAAATGTAACTTTTAATATATCCTGTTAAATATAATAGTCAACTGATGATGACACATTCATTAATTACAATGCCATGGTCAAAAGGAAACTGCAAAATGGAATATATAAAATTGATATAAAACGCGGAAGGAGTAAAGTGTGGAATATCTTTGGAATAATTAAAAACGAAGTGGATGAAGCGATTCCAAATTTAGTTTCCTGTAGAAGATGTTTCAACGTTTATAAGTATAACAACAGGAGCACTTCCAATTTAATTAAACACAAGTGCTACATTTTAGATAGCTCTTTACAAGAATCTGTTGATAAACTGCAAGTTGATTCAGATTCCAAAAAGAAAATGGTAGGCATTTTAACTCTGTGGTGTGTAGTAAATAGTAGACCATTTCGAATCGTTGAGGACAGTTGGCTTAAGGAATTAGTGGAGTTTTCTGTAACCATTGGAGCGAAATTTGGTCCCAGTGTTGATATCGACAACTTACTCCCACACCCGACAACTATATCTAGGAATATTAAAATACTGTATGCAATTTACTTCGAAAAAACTAAGGCGGAAATAAGTTCAATACGAGATATAGGTTTTGGAATTACCACTGACCTTTGGACCGACAATTTCTTAAAAAAAATCTATGGAAACAGAAAAATGTACACGTAAGTAATATACCTTTACCGATTGTATTGCTATTGCGTTCATTCCTAGGTGTTGCTTTTTACTAATAAGCAACAAAAATAAAATTACAAATTTTGCTCCTAATGTTTACTTCCATTTAGTTTTCATAATTTTTAGTCAAAATATATGTTTAAGATTTTCTAATATATAAAAAGAAATAATTTAATTTTAATAAATCTTCATCAAGCCCATTAAATTATACCAAAGCAAAGTGCAAGCTTCAAGTATGTAAATAATAAAATAAAAGAATAAACAATTTTGTTTATATTGTTTTTTTTTTAATTTTCATAAAAATTGTAAGAATTCGAATAAAAAATTTGTATCATAATTTTTTGAAATTTGAATATTTTTAATAAATACAAAAATTTTCAATTAAACTTTTAATTAAATGGTCTCTGTTATCGTCCAAGCTTTAAAATATATGAGAATTGAATATAAATAAAGAACAAAAAAAATAAAAGCAAGAAAGTTCAATTTTAATTTTGTTGCTTATGAAATGCACCACACTGTAAACCGTGCGTATCTCTCAAAGCGTAATTCTGAACCGGCTACCAATGCTATATGCGCTCGATCCATAAGTTAATAAAGTGTGATATAATATTTTTAGATGAAAACATCTTACGAAAAGTAAAGACCTTGCTTCATGAATTCAACTGTGAGCTATCCAAAAATACAATGCATAAATCACTTGATTAATAATGTGCTGCAAAAATCAATTGAAAATTTGTTTGAAATATCAGATCTATGCCGTTTATGCTCAAAATTGGTTAAGTATATTAAAAAGTCGGGTAACAACTCTTTCTTACCAACAACACTTAAAAGTCATTCTCCTACCCGATGGAACACTTACTATTATTTATTTGAGTCCATTGAAAAGAATTGGATGGAAATTTTTAAAGTTTTAGAAGAAAGTAATCAAACGCAGAGGTTTGATAACATAAATCTAAGTTATATTAAACTACTTCTTCCATTATTGAAGTCATTCGAAGAAGCTTCTAAACAATTAGAAGGAGATAAATATCCTACATTGCATTTAACATTTCTTTATATACATCAGCTTAAAAAAACATGCATTGTAAATTCAGTAGATATAGAAGTAATTAAGAAGTTTAAAGAAAGTTTAAATAGTTATATTGATTTAGTAGTTATTGATAATTTAAGCATTTATCATAAAATTGCATTATTTTTGTTTCCACCTGCGAACCAACTATTGCAATTTAGTGAAGAAGAAAAAACGGGCATTAGAGATAAATGTATGAATTTGATGTCGGAATATATAACAAACGATGATAATGAAAATGCATACCAGATAGAATTACAAAGTAACGAACTTTTTAGAGATTTTGTAAAGAAACATTCAATTTGTACTCCAACTCAACGTGTTAAAAGAGAGTTTGATCGATACCAAGCTTTGGACGTAGCTTTTACAAATGATTTAAACATTTTATAATGGTGGGAATTGCATAGAAATGAATTTCCTTTACTCTACAAAGTTGCATGCAAAATATTAGCAACTCCGGCTAGTAGTGCATCCTCTGAGAGGGTGTTTTCTATTGCGCGCAATTTACTTTCAGAAAAAAGAACGCTCATTTCATTTAATAAGGAATCCATCAACCAAATAATGTTTCTAAATGCTAATGTTGACGAAGACTATTTAAAGGCTGATGTTTTCAATTTAATATAATATTTAAATTTTTTCATGTTTTCACTATTAAAGAATTGAATTAATTTAACTCATGAACTATAAGTTACGTTTTAGATTTATTTATTATTTTACTTGAAATGTACATAAAGCTTTTGTATATTCCTTACCTCTCTGAAATAAAAACCATTTACTATTAAATTTACAAATGTTAATGTGTACTTAATTCACAGTATAGTAACAGCGACCAGTGTCGTACATAATATTCATACCTACATATATGTACATATTTGCTGTATTCTCAAACACTCTACTTTTAGTTACAAACGTTGAGAATGTTACTCTATGAAAACTAAACATTCATTTCATTCCATTCCATTTTTCTTCTCTAGCATTCTAAGTTATGTTATTTAAAGAGAGTGCAAGAGATCGGATATTCTAATATCAATGGAATGTTTTGGAGCTGTAAACGAACGCATTCATGCAGCTCTTTAATACAAACATACACAGGTGTTGTGAAATCCGTGAGCGCGAAATCATATGTAATATGAAACAGTTTGCTAGTCGTCACTAAACGCGAAATTGACAATTACATATTTCGAAATATGACGTGTTTGCAAAATAACGGCATCTAACCGTTATTCGAGTGGTCCGTGTGCGTCGTCGTACGGAAAAATTTCGCCAGCGGTACTCATCCAAACCGTTAGAGTGGTACCACCTTTTAGCTGAAGCAGCGCATACCAGTAACGGCTTTGCGTAAAATTTCGAAGACCGCGGCAGCATTCTGCCCAGAAAGCAAAATCAACGCACAACAACCAGGAATTGCTACGGGTCGCTATGCGCAAAAATACAGTAACAGCGGCAGAATTGGCAACTAGCTGAGCAAAGCACAGCTACGACTCTGCGCAAGAGTACAGCGACAACGACGGCGCAAGCGATCAAAGCGACAGCAGCAACGTCGGTCAGCAACAGCGCCAGAGCCAGGCAGCGCTGCAACGAGACAGCGACAGCATTGTGTTGAGCATCACAAACCGACGCGCAAGCGAGCAACACCATTTACATCTACAGTTCAAATAATGTGCAAAGCAACGATAGCGGAATTAAATTAGCAGCAAGTGGAAAGGCAAAGCCACAGACAGCGGCGAGGGAGCGAAAAGCCTGGTGACAGAGGTTGACAGCATAAACCACGTACAGCAACGGGGATGAAATTTTAGCGAAGTCAGAAGAGTACATGTTGCGAAGTCAATGTACGTATGTATATTGTAATACGTAGTTACATATGTGTATTTTCTTGTTATTATGTTTATATGCCAGTATATATGTAAGCGTCAAAGCAACACTCAAATTATTTTCCAATAAGAAATTTTAATATAGCAATAACAAAGTGAAATATTGTTAAAATTACATATGTATGTACATATTTGTGTAAGCGCATATACGAATACGAATATAAACGTGTGACCAATAAGTAAAATTTAAATAGGGTTCTTAAATTAACTTGAACTTTTGAATTGTTAAATAATGGACCGTGACGAGATTCGAAACTTGACGGTTGACGGTTTAAAAGATAAATTGGCGCAGTTAGGCTTGTTGACGACCGGACGCAAATCGACGTTGCAAGACAGATTACTGGAACACTTCGGCCTGAATGTGAGTGAAGGCGGAGAAACCGATGGTGATGAGGTTGAAAGCCAGCAGAGTATGCGCGAGGTTAGGGTTGGAAGGTCCCGTTTTACTCTTCGCGACATTTAGGATTCTATGACCTCATTTAGCGGATCAGGTCGTCCCAGCTATGAGCAGTGGCTCGAAGATTTTGAAGCGAATGCGGAAGCTGTAGGTTGGGACGAATTGCAACGTTTCATTTATGCAAAGCAGTTGTTAAAGGGTGGCTCGAAAATATTTATACGCAGCCAAAGCGGTATTACCAGTTGAAGTTCACTAAAGCTCGCATTGCGACAAGAGTTCGGCGTCGTGTTGTCATCAGTAGAAGTGCATCGATCCCTTCGTAACCGTAGAAAGCATCAAGGGGAAGATCTCAGGGAATACCTTTATATTCTAATGGAAATCGGTAAACCGATAAAAATAGACGACTCTAGTTTAATCGACTATTTTATCGAGGGGATACCCGACTCTAGGTCGAACAAAAGCAATCTTTATCAGGCGAAAACCATCCAAGATTTAAAGGACCGAATAAAGGTCTACGAAAAGATCCACGCCAACAAGCCTCAACCTAGCAGCAACGAAAGTTAGAGGTTGTTTTAATTGCGGTGACCCCGCGCACTTAGCACGGAATTGCCCTTGCAGGCGAATTACTTGTTTTAAATGCGGTAAAGAAGGCCACAAAGCGACTGACTGTAGAGTACCTCAAAATCCCTTCAAGGCTGAGAGGAACAATGTCAATACTATGTCGGACGATTTACATCTTCCGAAGTCGGGAAAGAAGAGCAACTTGATATTTAAAGATATTAATTTTAACGGAGTAATCGCATCTGCCTTGATCGACACGGGTTGCGATTTGTGTTTAATGCGTTACGATACGCTTATGATGCTCAATCTAGAGGTAGATTTAGATAACGAGAGGCGTCGATTAGTGGGTATTGGTACTAGACGAAGTTCAGCTTAAAATAACCTTCCACGTAGCCAGGGAAAACGACATAAAATACGCGCTTGTAATTGGGAACAACGTTTTGAAGCAGGTTGACCTAATCGTAACAGAAAACGGTGCGATGTTCAGGCAGAAAGAAGAGCAGCAAGGCAAGAGGCAGGCAGATAAGTCTTCGGCAGTTAATAGGTCACATGCTACAGCGATTGGAAGCGAAACAGTAGATGGCAGATTCGACACAAGGGTGCAGTTGGGCGCAAAGAAGCGCGTGGACGCAACAGTTGAGCTACGAAGTGAGACTCAAGGGCATAAGGCGTCGGTGGCAAAGAGCAGTGAATGTGCGGGCGCTGTGGTAGCGAAGCCGAGAGCGTGCGCGAGAGGTCGGAAGACGACAGGGGCGGATGGCGCTCGAGTAATAGCGTCTAATAGTGCAAATCGCGATAGAGTAGTACGGAGAGGGACCAATAGAGTCGATGAACTGGCCGAAGAATTTAAGGAGTTATGTCTGGTTGCCGACTTAGCAGAGGTGCTAGCTGACGACATTGTCCTGACACATTTAAGCAGCAATCACGAAGAGTATGTTAGAAAAATGATAGCAAAGTATGAGCCGATCAAGAATATTAAGTCGCCAGTTGAGATGAAAATCCTGTTGTTGGATGATGCTCCCGTATTCGAGAGACCAAGGCGTATGTCGAACTCTGATAGACAGATTGTGGACAATCAGGTGAAGCAGTGGCTGGAAGATGGAATAATCCAACCAAGCACTTCGGACTACGCATCCCCGATTGTACTCGTGAAGAAAAAAGATGGCAGTAAAAGATTATGCTGCGACTATCGAAGGTTGAACGAGAAGACAGTGAGAGACAACTTTCCGATGGCTAATATCGATGATGTGATTGAGCAGCTGCAAGGTGCTAATGTATTTACGACGCTTGACTTGAAGAACGGGTTCTTCCATGTCCCTGTATATCCAGATTCGCGGAAGTATACCTCCTTCGTAACATACAATGGACAGTTTGAATTTTTGTATGTGCCATTTGGCATATCGAACTCGCCAGCTGGTTTCTCGAGGTTCATTTTCGCGGTGTTGAGAAATCTAATACAGGATGGAACGGTCATAGCGTACATGGATGACTTGGTTATTCCCTTCAAGGATGACACCGAGGGCACTCACAAATTAGAGCAAGTGTTACGAGTAGCGTCGGCGAATGGGTTGCAGATAAAATGGAACAAGTGTCAGCTCCTCAGGAAGCGTGTCGACTTTTTAGGATACGTCATCGAGAATGGTTCTATAAAACCCTCCGAGATGAAAACCAAGGCGATCAAAGATTTTCCATTGCCACATGATCGGAAAGCGCTGCAACGTTTCTTAGGTTTAACGTCGTACTTTAGGAGATTTGTTGAGGGGTATGCTGTTATCGCAAAACCACTATCAGACTTGCTGAGAAAGGAAGCGAAATTCGTGTTGGGAGACGAGCAGTTGGCGGCGTTCCAGCAGCTGAAGGCGGCACTCGTATGTGCGCCACTTTTACTACTATACAGCCCGAAAGCTGAAACCGAAGTACACACAGACGCTTGCAGGTATGGATACGGGGCCGTGTTGCTCCAGAGAAATTGCGACGACCAAGAGCTTCACCCGGTGCAGTACATGAGTCGAAAAACGAAGCCACCCGAAGAGAATTACCACTCCTACGAGTTGGAGGTTCTAGCGATAATTGAAGCTCTCAAGAAATGGAGAGTCTATTTACTGGGGCTCAAGTTCAAGATCGTTACGGATTGTAACGCATTCGCGATGACGTTGAGGAAACGGGATGTTCCTCTAAGAGTTTCCCGTTGGGCAATGTTTCTCCAAGATTACCAATACGACATAGTTCATAGAAGCGGTTCGAAGATGCGTCACGTGGATGCGCTAAGCAGAGTTTCGTGCCTTATGTTGGAAGATTCCTTAAAACATCGCCTGAAGCAAGCACAACAGCAAGATGATTGGGTTCGAGCTGTAAGGAAGGTACTGCTGAAGGATGAATATGAAGACTTCTACATTAAGCACGACGTTTTATATAAGGATCCCACTAAGGACTTGATCGTCGTACCGTCACTCATGGATAATGAGATAATTCGAATGGCGCATAACCAAGGACACTTCTCCGTTAAGAAGACGATGGATGCTGTAGAGAAATCGTTTTTCATTCCGCAGTTAAGCGCGAAGGCTGCCAAGGTGGTGCGAAGCTGCATATCATGTATCGTAAGCGACTCTAAGCCGGGCAGGAAAGAAGGTTTCCTAAGTCCCATCAATAAAGAAGACAAACCGTTGGGAACACTCCACATCGACCATGTTGGGCCGATGGAGCTAACGAAAAAGGCGTACAACTACATTTTGGTTGCCGTAGACGCGTTCTCTAAATTCGTCTGGCTATACCCCACAAGGAACACAGGCGCGGAAGCAGTCATCGATCGCTTACAAAAGCAAGCAGCAGTCTTTGGAAATCCTAGGCGTATCATCACAGATAGGGGCGCGGCTTTTACCTCCAACCTCTTCAAGCAATATTGCGAGACCGAGAAAATCCAACATCTCCCCACTGGCGTACCGAGAGGCAATGGACAGGTCGAACGAATACATCAAATGGTCGTACCTATGATTTCCAAACTGAGCAGCGAAGCTAAAAGTAACTGGTATAAGTATGTGGACCGAGTGCAGCAGTGTCTCAACAACACGCCACCGAGGAGCACCAAACTATCACCTTTCAGGATATTGGCCGGCCTGGAGATGCGTATACAAAGCGTGCCTGAACTGCAAGATCTTTTGGAAGATGCGGCTGTCGACGAAATAGAAGCAGAAAGGGAAGCGGTGCGCCAAAAAGCTAAGACAAATATCGCCAGCATTCAAATCGAGAATCGTCGGACGTACGATGCGAAACGCAGAGCAGAGGTGCAATACGAAGTCGAAGATTTGGTTGCCATCAAACGCACCCAATATGGAACAGCATTGAGGTTACGGCCGAAGTTATTTGGACCTTACCGGATCGTAAAGAAACTACCGCATGGCCGATATGAAGTCTCGAAGATCGGGGACCACGAAGGACCCAGACGCACTACAACAATTGCTGAGTTCATGAAGAAATGGAATCCACCATTCGGGGCCGAATGATCTCCAGGATGGCCGAATGTGGGATTTGATTGACGGACGAACCCTAAATGCCATTAAGCAACTCTGACCAATGACCTACAGACACAACCCTGTTCAATGCAAAACGCAACACTGCAAACGACCATGATATGAAAGGAGAGACACAAAGAAACGAAACGAACGAACACTCACTCGCAAGTATACGGTCACACGGATCGCACGGATCCTTTGTAATATTTTAACTTATTTAGTAAGTAAGGCCGCCTATAAGCAAATAAAGCTTTTAATTTAAATTATCATGAACTAAATCAGTGCGTGCGTGTTTTATTGAAAAGGCCATCCTACATATATCTGTGGCAATTTACCAAAACATCTTAAGCCGACTTAAGTCAAAATCGAGTTAAGGTCATATTCTAGTTCTCCTACTCATAATCCATATTTGTGTCCAATCCGATTTAAAAAATTCCAATTTTAAAGAAAGTTATCGCCTTTTGTATTTTTCTTATCTTTATTTTTGAAAATATTACATACATTAAAACATTTGATTTTTCTTAACTTTCCGTTTTTTAAAATATCTTATGTACAAACCAACGAATAAAACATACTTCTTACTAAATATTTTTTCAAAATCTGCCTATAATGTCTTAAGGAATAGTTTTACTTTTTCCTTGATTAAAAATAACTCATTAAATTTCAACACAATAGATTGGAGAGAAAATCGCCAATATCTCACAACTCAATTTTAAGACTTAAGATGTTATGGCAAAACGCCACAGATATATTAGGGCGATTAGAAATATATTTAGGCTACCGCCCTAAACAACTTCTATGCACTTGTTAAGATACATGTCGACACGGGTCTTCGTTTATGGAATGAGCTAAAACTTATTTTTTGCATAATATGACGTAATACAAATAATTAGAGGGTATGCGTATTTTTCTTTATATATTTGAAAAATTAGCGTCACCCTACCCTACTTTCCACACTTCAAAAGCTTATCAACAACTAGTACTACAAAAAATATTTGCAGAATACTATGAATGCTAATATAAAAAAACTGAAAGGAGTCCCAAATTGGGTAAACAGCTTCTTCAATCCAAAAACACATCACAACTACTATATTGTTTCACAGCATTCACGTTGTAAGTACCCATCGATTACAGCTATGGATACCAAACGCACATTTTCTAAAGACGTACATATGTATGTATAAGCATTTTTTTGCGATAACACATTATTTTGTAGATAAATATTGCGCAATATTTTTAAATTATACGATGAATTGAATTAATCTGTGTTAAATAATTTTGTAGTTACTTTTCATATTTTTATACATACAGGAATGATATGTGTTTTATTTGATTAATAAAACGAATTTATACTTTCTAAGTTATTTTATAAAGCATGACATTTTTATTTGTTTCTTTACCAGCATATTTAAAAGCATTTTTTAAGATCATTTTTAAGCGCTTAAAATTTGATTTTTGTGACATGAACTAAGGTTAATATAAACTGTGTTAACATTTTGCTGACCGATATGCAGTTTTTTCTTCAATATTTTAAATAAACTTTTTTATCCAAAAAATGGGGTGCTCGGCGAAATTCCATTCCTTCGCAACCATCCTTGGGGTCAATGCCACTGTTGCTCTGGATAATAGTATTGTTGCTTTCTGCCTCAATAATTTGGGTAGCATGTAGCTGTGGAAGTAATTTTCTCGCCAGTAATTCGCAAATGAAATTGGGCAAACGTAAAGTGCAAATACTCGTATAACGGAGCAGCTATCGTTGCAATCTGTGTTGAGAGAAACTGTTACTCTCAGCACTGTTTCTATGGGTACTCGTACAGAGTTCCGATCAGATAAAAAAACACTCTTAACTAAAACAGGATATATTGAACTTCAATTGCTGGAGCTACGATAAAATAGTAGCTTCTGCTCCTATCTGCGTGCATAACAGCAAAGGTTATAGAAAAAAATCAAAGGCAGCACTGTAGGTATTAACGCCGCGTCATGGTCAACTCCTAAAAGTAGAAGGCCCTTATACTGTCCCGAAATTAAAATTGTTTGTCAAAAAGTGTAAGAAGTGGTATTTTAAAGCAGAAAGAAATAAATATTATTTCAAGTATCAACCATTTATGTGTAAAACTGATTTAAGCAAGAGTCCCTTAAACCAATGTTCGTTACACGAAGGTAAGCGAAGAATTTATTTGTGATAAAATATACAAGCAAATATTTTTTATTCTGCTCGTATTGATTAAAGTGTGATCTTAAAAAATTAAAGCATTGAGTATGTTATTCTCCAAGTGTGACCTAAATTTATTGTTTGCAAAGTCAGCAGCTGAAAAGAACCGTTCTGCACCATTGTAAACAATATTAACATACTTAATCAAAAAAGAGGGATATTTGTGATGAAAATATTACTAGTTGCCTCTGGTATAAAAAAATTATACTAACCAACCCCGGAAATCAAACTAGGACTCAACATCTCTAATCAGGTGTGGTATTCGGCGTTAAATTTAGCACAGAATTTAAATTATGTCCAACAACAAATATATTAATCTTTCCTTGTTTAAACCAATGACTTCTTGCTATAAACTTGAATGAATGTTTCAAGTTATTAGGTCTTTTAAGCAGGGACAACAAAAAGATCTTTTTATTTTTTATTTAATTGGCGCTATAACCGCTTTGGAAGAACTTCTCCCACAATTTGTGGTGTGCGTATTGATGTTGTAACACAAATTGAGGCACCTACTGTTTTACGCCGACTCCGAACGGCGAAATGTTTTTTGTGAGAATTTTTTTTATGCAGAAATACAGTCGGAGGTTTACTATTACCTGCTATTAAAAAAAAACTTTTTCTATAAAAAATTGTATGGGTATAAATTTGATTGACAAAATGAACATGAAGGACTGGGCGGAAATACATGATGCATATATGAACTTATGAAATAGCTTTTAAATTTAATGAAAAGATAAAAATTATAAAATTTAGGTTTTATTTTTCTGTTCCAAAAAACCCATCTTGTGAGTTTTCTGTTGTAAAATATAACTCACCTTGTAAGTTGTCATTCTTGAGCGAAAAATAAAACTCATTTGATAAGTGTTATTTATTATTTATTGAAAAAAATAAAAAAAAAACTCAACAAATAACTATCATTTTACGAGGAATTATGAAATAATTGTTAAATTTCATGAAAAGGTAAGAATCAAAGCATAATAGTTAAATCAAGGCGAATTCATACAAGGTGTAGTTATCATAGCAGCCGATTTGATTTTTTTTATTCATCTGCATGTATTTTGTTTTTGCTTTAGCGTATGAGCTTTCAAAAGCCGTAAAAGCAAAAACAAAATATGTATAAATTTTGACGACTCTTACGCAGAACCAAAAACACAATACATACGAACTCGCCTTGAGTTAAATAATATTTCTTCGATATCGCTTATAACAGTGACGGTCCCTGCTTTAATGAAATTATTTTAAAACTTGTAGTTGTACTTTCTTTTTGACCAGACCAAAGATCCTCTCAACCACAAAATCTAGCATTAAATTTGCTTCGTTCAAATTTCAAATAAAAAGAAAAGAAAACAACATTACCGACCACCTTGTTAAGCACATAGTGGTGACGTCAATGCATGCAACACAACCGAGCTAATATATGTCACCCTGGATCCCTAACAAGACATTAAGAAAACTTACCAACGAGGCGGAGTTCACCATACCTGCCTGAAATACCCTTAAACTATGCAGGACGTATATATTTTCATACATATAGTTAGTCATTATTAAGTGCTTAGAATACGCCAAAAAAATAGGATTAACACAACTACTTTAGTTCCGGCCTCCCAGCAGCTCGCCTCCGTGGCAAACACAAAAATCGTCGTTTCTCCTTGGCGAAAAAATGAACACTAGGCCTACGGAATATCAACGTCTCCCAAATGGGAAATATTTTTCACTGATGGCTCTAAGTCTACGGATCATACAACTTTTGCAGTCGTACATTCTGATGGAAGAACTGTTATGGCAGGCCATCTACCTAACTATTGTTCTGTATACACTGCTGAAACAGCAGCGATATACAACGCAATAGTATCGGCAGTCAAAACTAAGAAAAAAGCGATAATATGTACGGATAGCAAATCTACAATATCTGGTATATTGAACGTTTCCAACAAATCTTTTCTAGTTTCCTGTATTCGCAACTTAATTATAGAAAATAAAAACCTGATCAAAATTATATGGGTTCCGAGCCACACAGGTATAAAAGGTAAAAGTTGCGGGCCAAAAAGCTAAAGAAGCCTCAATGGAACTACTTTACGCGTTTGACTATATGGTCAATAAGGACATTATTCGTTCGATTAACGAACACATGAGTACACAGGGAACGGCAAAATGGAATACCGTCTAGCACTATTATGTGCATATTAATACAACAGGCACCAAACCGAGCTACCCAGTAACATGTCGGACCAACGATATCACTGCCTTTATACGCCTTCGAATTGGTCACACCACCATAACTCACTCTTATATTTTAAAAGGGTTGCCTCCAGCTTCTTGCTCATACTGTTCTTCGGCATCATTATCAGCTAAACATCTCCTAGATGACTGCGTGCATTTTACTTCCACCAGGAAACAGCTATTCGCCAACGAAACTCCGTCGGACTTATTGGGAAAACCTTTCAAGAAAACATCGGAAAAATTATAGATTTCCTTTTAAAAACTGGACTGCGTAAATTAATTTAAACTTCTCATTCTGCTTATTTTATTTTTTATATTGTTTTCCTACCCCTATATCTTAATGTAGTAGCTAACTTTATCGAATTTTACTAGCAAAGACGTGCTAGCAAAATAAGTCTATTAAAACAACGAGCCGTAAGCCCTGGCAGCTAGTGTTCTTTTTGTGTTTACTGTAAAATAATAATTGCATTGTTATTTGTCATTTAATAAATAAATAAATAAATACATACATATACATACATATACATATATGTATGTTGTGAGAGGCTGCTCTTTACACACCCTGCCATAGCTTTTAAGATCTAACGAAAGACCCATGAAATTATCCTCACTACCCAAGAAGTCCGACAGTATAAAGATTCAATTACACTTTTATTAACGTTAAATTTATCTGGTCATTGACTTTAGCTTATCTTCTAAAATATAAGGAAAACGATAAGTTAGTTCTTAAAATTTGCAAACCTCTCCCTTTTTGAACAAAAACGAACAAAAGAAAATTCAAAGCAGCCAAAATTTAACTTACATATTTATGTGCGCATGCATACTTACATGTAAGTATGTATACATATGTGTGTAAGTATATGCATGCGAGTATGTGTGCTAATAGGAATGTATGTACATTTATTTATTTATTCATTCAGTCTAAAAAGTACAAGCTTTTTTACTCAAGACGACTTCTTACCAAAGAAATATAAAGTGACTTCAACGTCATTGGATCCTTAAAGTATCTGGAGTTACGTCTAATAAAGCCAATAATTGCAAAAGATCTCGAGACAATAAAGTCAATATGACTAGAGAAAGAGAGTTTGGAGTCAAAGATGACACCCAAATCTTTAATCTCATAAGAACGGTTTAGAGGGCAAGCATTTAGTCGATAGTTGAAGAGTGGTATTTATCCTTTTCGAATAAGAAACAACGCACCATTTATTCGTATTTAAAAATAAGTTATTGTCAGTACACCACTCGGCAAAACTATGGAGGTCCGATTGTAGGTTGATGCAATCACAGATATCATGGACTCTTAAAAACAGTTTAACATCGTCTGCAAACATTAAGCATTCAGCGAATCATCTGCATCCTACAAGTGACGGTCGCGTTTTTTTAAGCTCCGTAACTATTTGCTAATTATTGTTGTTTTTCGTGCGCATAATGGCTAATTGTGCAAACTGTAAGGCCGTCTATGACCTAAAAGTTAAGATCTTGAATGCGATTTCAGATCTGGACGCAATAAAAAGTGTTTTTACTGATTTAATTGAATTGGTGAATAATGATGAAAATAAACATATCACTCGATCAAAAACTAAAGCTAATGGTGGTGTTGTTGTGCAGCAGAAAAAACAAAAAAAGCAACTGTGTCCTCTGCAGCTGCAGTCAGCTGGTGCTGCTTCTGCAAGTGGCGATGCTCCCAGTGTTGCTGTTGTTGCTGCTAACTCTTTTCCGCCAAACAGTAATACTGGTTTTACCACTTGTGACGATAACACTAGTAGTGTTGGTGTTTCTGATTCAAATTCTCTTTTTACTGCTGCTGATGTTGATATTGCTGTTGAAGAATCGTCAGCTGATAACAGAAATAATACACAACAGGAAATTGCTGAAGAATCGTCAGCTGATGATGAACATAATACCCAGCAAGAAATTTGTGATAAAGCTCAGGCAGATACTGCACAGTGGACGGATGCTCCGAAAAAGCGTCACAATAGGAATAATAGACGCGGAAGTCACATAATTGGGTCCAAGGAGGATGCTGGGCTTGATGTAGTCGTTCGGCGAAAGTGGCTTCACTTATCATCATTTTTGCCTACGGTGACGGAAGGTAAAATTATTGATTATGTAGCGAGTCATGCTGGCATCAATAAAAGTTATATTTTGTGCTCCACACTTGTTGGAAATGATGTGGATGTTAAAAGCTTGAAGTATACAAATTTTAAGCTTGGCGTCCCCCAGCCTCACTTTAACAAGATACTTACATCGAATATGTGGCCATCCAACGTTACTGCTCGTCCATTCGATTTTTTCCAGAGGGCTCTTCAGCCGCAGCCCAAGAAATAAATCGGCCCTGGGCAGCTGATGGTGGTAAAATAAATATATATTACCAAAATCATATCTCAATGCTTAGTTTGAAAACTGCTAAGCGTCCTTGGTTCTCTAGGGAGCTCAAACGCTTAAGAAACTTGAGAAATAAGTTTTATAAAAAGCATAAACATTCTAATAACGTCAGTTTCCATCAGCGTTACGTATATTACAGAACTGAATTTAATAAGCTTAATAGATCTCTGTATCGAGGTTATATTAGTAAAATTGAAAATAACATTAAAAGTAATCCAAAATTCTTTTGGAGCTACATTAAGTCAAAAAATAATTGCTCAGTTATACCTACATCGGTTCAGCTTAGAGGCCATTCCGCTAATTCTTTGTCAGAAGCGGCTAATCTATTTGCTGATTTTTTTTCGTCGAATTATGCATCTGATAATTCTAATGATTGTATACCTGAAGATCTCCTATCAAATTTAGACACTTCAGTTAATTTTGGAAACCTATGCTTGACGGATTTGGATATCACTAACGGCATTGATAAGCTAAAAATGTCAACAGCAACTGATGCTGATGGTCTCTCAGCTATTCTATTGAAAAATTGTGCTTCTTTGATTATACCTTTGAGACATATTTTTAACATGTCTTTGTCTGTTGGAGTTTTTCTTGATGCTTGGAAATTGACATTTATCACGCCTATACTAAAAAGCGGAAATAAAAATGATATCGAAAACTACAGACCAATCTCAAAACTTACCACAGTCTCAAAACTGTTTGAGTGTATAGTAAAAGAAAAAATGTATTTTGCTGTAAAACATCTACTCTGTCCGCAACAGCATGGATTCGTTCCGGGTAGATCGACTCTTACAAATCTAGCTGTTTTCACGGAAGACTGTTTGGATACTTTTCAGAAAGGATTCCAAATTGATGCGGTTTACACTGATTTTTCTAAGGCTTTTGACAGGGTATCCCATCGAATTCTATTGGCCAAACTGCTTGGCCTAGGCTTTCATTCTAATTTTTTAAAGTGGATCTCATCCTACTTAGACGACAGGCGTTGTGTCGTTCGTCTTGACGGTGTGTCGTCTTTTTCTTTCGTAGCTTCGTCTGGTGTTCCCCAGGGCAGCGTTCTGGGGCCCTTGCTATTTGTTTTGTTCATTAACGATATAACTTCATGCTTTTCTAAATGCAATTTTCTTCTATATGCAGATGACTTAAAGATTTATCATGAAATAAAATGCCTTGAAGATTCTTTAATTTTGCAAAGTGAGCTTGACAACCTCTACCTTTGGTGTGGTCGTAAAAGCTTATTTCTTAACGTTAATAAGTGTCATTTTACCACTTATTCTAGGATTCTTGGTACTACTGCTACGTCATACTGTATTTCAAACGTTCCACTAAAAAAGTTGATTGAATTCAAAGACTTGGGAATTTATTTTGACCCCAAACTGAGCTTCGTCACTCACATAAATTTTGTTATTTCTAAAGCGTATGCGATGTTAGCTTTTATACGTCGTAACTGTTCTTCGTTCTCTGATCCCTATACTCTCAAACTATTGTACTCATCTTTAGTGCGGTCTAGGTTGGAGTATGCGGTTTTTGTTTGGAGGCCTTTCCATGCGGTATATATTAATAGATTGGAGTATGTTCAGAAAGCTTTTATACGCTTTGCTTTACGGTCGTTAAATTTTCTAGACCCTATTCCGTCTTATCGCTCACGTTGTTTACTAATAAATCTCATGACATTGGAGTCGAGGCGTACTATGCTGTCGATGTGCGTTGTGTTTGATATCATTACTGGTTCCATTGATTGCTCATATCTTCTTATGAAAGTTAGCTTTAATGTGCCCTCACGGATTCTTCGTTGCAATGAATCGTTTTTTGTGGGCGTTGCTAGAACTCTTTATGCAATAAATGCTCCTCTAAGGAGAACACTTTCACAATTTAATGCCTTTTCCTCTACATTGGGGTGTGATTTTTGTTATACAAAGTTTAGTTTTAAGAGTTTGCTTATAAGACACTTGTCTTAATGCTTATTATACATTTTTTTTTTTTTTAGATATTTATTTTGTAATGCAATAGATATCACTACATATATAGTCTGTAAGCATATTGTTTGTTGATTGATTGAATAAATAAATAAATAAATAAATAAATAAATAAATAAAATACTTCGGGTCTTAGGACCAAGACAGAGTCCGTCTGCATTTTGAGCTCTGAACTTGATTTCGATTGCTTCGTTCTAACCGAAACTTGGTTAAATGAAAACTTTTTTGATGCGGAGATCTTTAATCCAGCGCTTTTCGATGTTTTTCGTAAGGATAGAGACTATGCTAAGACTGGCCTTAGTAGAGGTGGTGGTGTACTTATTGCTACACGTAAACATCTGCGAGCGTCACTTCTTGAGCTGCATAATTCTGATTCCTTGCTGGATCAACTTTGCATTAAATTACATGGCGCATGTGGTTTGATGTATATTTGTGTGTCTTACATCCCACCGGATAGCTCCGACGCACTATATAAAGCTCATATTGATAATATACTGGCCGTGCATAACGTAATTGGTGACAATCAGCTTTGTGTTCTGGGAGATTTTAATTTAAGCAAAATTTCATGGAGGTCTTTAGATAGTAATGGTTTTCTTACTCCATCTAATGTTTTTAGGTTTTCTGAATCTTATGTAATTGATAATCTGCATTCCGTCGAATTGTACCAGAGTAATAGTTTTCTTAATGGATTAAATAGGATTTTAGATCTAGTTTTCGTAAGCTATAATGTCACCTTTAAGTTGTCATATGCAGCTAGCTACATCTCTCCCCCAAATTTACACCATAGTCCATTGGCTTTGGAGGTAGAATTCTATCGATACTTTTAGCTACCTTCTGGTAAGAAAAACGAAGCTTTTAACTACTCAAACTGCGATTTTGATGTGATAAATTCCTTGTTTGATTTAGACTGGCCCCCGATTTTTGGGAATAGTGATGTAACTAGTTGCTATGATGTTTTTAAATCAACCGTTTCTGAAATTTGCATGAATCACATATCATTGCTAAGATCGAAATCTACGAAGCGTCCTTGGTTTTCTAAAGAACTTAAGCGCCTAAGAAATTTGAAGGACAAGTTTTATAAAGAGCATAAACAGTCTAACAACGCCAATTACCGCGAGCGCTTCGTATTTTACAGAACTGAATTTAATAAGCTTAATAGATCCCTATATCGACGATACATTCGCAACGTTGAAAACAATATAAAATCGAATCCTAAATACTTTTGGAGATATATTAAGTCGAAAAAAATTGCTCAGATGTTCCGGCATCGGTTCAGCTTAAAGGGGTTACAGCTAACTCTATTTCCGAATTTCATTTGAGATAATTCAGGTGGTTTTGTCTCGGACGATTTCCTGCCAAATTTAGGCACTTCCATCAATTTTGGAAAGTTAATTTTGACTGACCAGGATATTGTCACTGGCATTAATCAGCTAAAGATGTCAACCACAACTGATGCTGACGGTCTCTCAGCCATTCTCCTCAAACGTTGTTCGTCAATGATTGCACCTTTAAGATATATTTTTAACCTGTCTTTGTCAACCGGGGTCTTCCTCGATGCCTGGAATGTAATTTTACTCACGCCTATCCTTAAAAGTGGTAACAAAAATGACATTGAAAACTATCGGCCAATCTCCAAAATAACAACTGTGTCGAAATTGTTTGAGTGCATAGTAAAAGACAAAATGTACTTTTCTGTGAAGCATTTGCTTTGTCCTAATCAGCATGGGTTCGTACCGGGTAGATCTACCTTAACCAATTTAGCTGTTTTTACAGAATACTGTCTGGAATCCTTCCAAAGAGGTTTCCAAATGGATGCAATTTATACTGACTTTTCGAAGGCTTTCTTATGCTAGAGTGTTTGATATTACTCCTACATCGTATAGTATATCAAACATTGCGCTAAAGAACTTACGTAAATTTAAAGATTTGGGTGTTTACTTTGACCCCAAGCTCAGCTTCAGTACACATGTTAATTTCATTGTCTCAAAGGCCTATGCTATGTTGGCTTTTATTCGTCGTAACTGCTTTTCATTTTCGGATCCCTATGCTCTCAAGCTCTTGTACTCGTCTTTAGTACGCTCGAGGCTAGAGTATGCTGTGTTTGTATGGCGGCCTTTTCAACTGGGCCATATTAAAAGATTGGAGTCTGTTCAGAGAGCGTTTGTTCGGTTTGCGTTGGGGTCAATGAACTTTGTTGACCCTATCCCATGTTACCGGTCTAAATGTTTACTAATAAGTCTCACATCAGTGGAGTCGAGGAGTACTCTGTTGTCGACGTGCGTTATATTTGATATAATTACTGGTTCAATAGATTGCTCGTACCTCCTCCTAAAAATTCGATTCAACGTACCCTTGCGAAGACTTCGAAGTAACGAAATGTTTTCTTTGGGAGTTGTTAGAACTGTCTACGCTACGAATGCTCCTCTTAGGAGAGCACTTTCTCAACTTAATTATTTTTCTTCCTTCTTAGATATCGATTTTTGGTACTCTTAAGATTACTTTTAAGAGTATTCTTTTAAGTTATCTGTCATTAAAGTTTCCTCCACTTTGAATGTAACTTATGTTAACATATACATACATACATATGCAATTTGAATTGTTGAGGCAAGCCATTAATAAAGATAAGGAACAATAGAGGCCCAGAGTGAGTCTCTTGTGGAATTCCTGACCAAGCATCGATAAGCAAAGATGATGATGTAAGTATGTACACTGATCTACATACTTATCTTCAAAAACACATTGTCATTCCAGCTTACCTACAACTAAAAGATAAAAATGTTATAGTTACTGTCTACTTTATATGCACATATTTTTATATAATGGGAAGCAGACAGGTTGAAAGTAGTGTTAATTAGACTGGTTTTAAACTGTTTTTGAAGCAAACAGAATTTAAAATAGTTTGAAATAAATACATTTTATTGCAGCTGGGGAAAATCTAATTTTCAAATGCAGTCAGATAATTGTCTTGCTCCTAGGACATCGCCATGTTAGTAAAGTTAGTGGGTTACAAGAAAAAAGGAAGAATTTCAACCACTTGTAGTTGGTCAAAACGTACTTTTTAAATTGCTTTTAAAGTAATTGTATTTCCGACAGGGCAATCACAGCTTGCAAATGTATAAATATGGGGATACTCAATATATTAGAATGCAAAAGAATTGCGTATTTTAAAAGAATATGCAACCTTTGAAAACATGTTCATTTTATGACCGCCACTATATTTTCGCAAAGGTCGCATAGAGCGTAAGCAAAAAAAAAACCAAAAACAACAAGAATTAAGAGTTTGAGTATTGAAGCTAAGCGAAGCTCTAAAACATTACAACTTTAAAAATTCTGATTTATTTGTGAGTGACTGCAAACAAGGAAAAATATAAAATATGGAACTATTGTATTTTGTTAAATTAGGTTCGTTTTGTGGGCTCACTTTATGGTATCGATGCATGTACATAATCTAACAATGTAATTAGAAGAATGTTATGCAGATATGAATGCAAACGTAAGCAAATAAATTGAAAAAAATTTAAAGAAATTAAGTTAAGTTAACGTAACATTGTGTAATGTAAAAATCACGGTATTATAGTGATATTAAAAGGTAAGTATTAAATATTTTTGAATTCAAATTATCCAAAAGTTGCATAGACTTTCTTTGTAAGTTCAATTATTCCATTCTTTAAACTTAGTTTTTAGCGATCACGGATGACCAGTTGTATCAACGAATTAGGAAATTGAGGTTATATCGGGTCTTGCAATAGGAACGCACAAAAGATTTTTTAAATAAAACAAAAACGGTTTGAGATATGAATTAAATTCTTTACTCCTGTGAAAGTACATTCGATGCCATTATATATGGAACTCGATTTCTTTTGCATGGGCACCACGGGCACGCTTGCAGAAGTCCAGACGCTGAACCCAATTTTCGACGGTTTTCATGCATTAAACGGCCGATACTGCTACAATTTCACGCTCGATATTCATATGAAGTTGATCAATCGTCGCTGGCTTGTTGGCATAGATCATAGACTTGACGTAGCCCTACAGGAAATAGTCTAACGGCGTAAAACCGCACCAAACCGTAATTTTTTCGGGATGCAATGTTGACTCATGGAGTACGTGTGGATTGCTGCCTGTCCAATAACGCATATTTTGCTTATTGACGAAGCCTTTAAGCCAGAAATGACGACGACCATAAATTGGACGTAGTGCTCTTTAAGTTGAGGCCATTGACTCCGAATTTCGTTAGCAAATTTTAATAATTTCGACTCGTTATTGGATCGTATATCTTTCCATGATGAAATGGTAAACCTTACCGAAGAGAAATGTTAAAAAAGCGCGGAAAAATATGACGTCGTTTGCTGTCTATCGGTCTATTTTTGTAGCGTCCCTATTGAAAACCCCTTTATGTATGTATATACAAAAGATGTACAAACTAAAATTATGAAACCAATAGCATCGGACAATTTAGGTAAATGCTGGGGGAACAAATTACTTGAAATTTAGTGACGTTTTTGAACAAGGACTCTGTTGCAACTTGCTGTAGTGATAGCCGTCTTTTGGATACCGTGATCGTCAACGCCACGGCTAAAGCTTTTCCGACTAATTGTACCCAAATTTGGGATATGTCGGTATTTTCCCCGTAAGAAATGTATATATTCACTGAAAATTAAGGAGTTTTGTTATCTTCAGCCACTAAACATGAAAGTTGGAAGGGTTCTTACCTAATTAAAAAGTATAACTAGAAACCCAAGATGTGTATTCCGTAGCAGGAACATATATGATATATAAAAAAAACTCGAGTTAACTGAAATCTAATTAACTGCAACCACACAGCACGATGGTATCCAGGAAAAGAAACAACACTCAGCGCGTACATATTCCAAAGCCCCTATGGTCATCATTTTTTGATCGATAAGTATTATCGGAAATCAGATGAAGAATGACGGCTTGGAGGAAGTTTCCTTTTGGCTGCGTTTCATAGCCACTACAAAAATATAGATACGTTTATAAAGAAACTAACCTCAGTCATGTGCCCATGACACAACCTATCAGTGTGGGTTTAGATATGGCAAGTCTATCATCACCAGTTTTCACGATACTCCAAATGTTGCAAAATACCCACGAGAAGATCTACACGCACTATCTATTTGTCGGCTTCAGATCAGCTTTCCACAATACGAGAAGAAGTAGCCTCTATGCCGCGATGTTTGAATTTGGTATACATGCAGGACTATAGCGGCTTCGAAAAGTTACTCCGTGCAGCACTTCCAGCTCCGTCAGAATTGGGCAGATATCTCACCAAGCCGTTTGATTGCGGTTACCAGAAGTAGTTACAATTTTCGGTAATAAAATTTACCGGTAACAAGATGTTCGGTAACATACAGAAAAGACCCGTAAATGAGGCTTAAGACATGAGGCTCTTTATCGTGCGACTTCTTTAACATTATAGTGGAAAAAATAATTTGAGCTATAGAATTACACTCGTTAGAAACTATCTTTTATAGGAGTATTCAATTGCTAACGTATGCTGATTACATCGAAATCATCGCCATAATAGCCATCAAAATCCATTCCTTTAATTCTTCCTTTTTCAAGCTAAATATATGACTAAACGTAGATCAAACCGAAGTATTCCTGTCATCAAATAAACAGTCATCGGAGTTTGCTCTTGGCGTGGAACCAGGTGCCATCTATGTCCCTCCTTGCGACATGTTGGAAGAGCGTCGCCTACCCTGGGCGTTATGCTCCTTCAAAGCGTTCAAGTCGCCGGGACCTGATGGTATCATTCCCGCCCAGTTGCAGATGTCCGAACGAGTGTCGTGTCGGTGGGTGGCGCCTATTTACGCGAGCTGCATAAGTAGGGGCTATATTCCTAGACTTTGGAGGAATGTGAGAGTTACATTTATTCCCAAGGCAGGTAAGAGCTCTCATGTAACCCCAAAGGACTTTAGGCCTATCAGCCTCTCTTCTTTTCTTTTGAAGACCCTGGAGAGGCTGATTGATCTTCATATAAGAGAGGAAATACCGCGGGAGCTGCTGTCGCTTGCTCAGCATGCCTACTCGAAGTGCAGGTCCGTAGATACGGCCCTGCTTACGGATGTTAACGTCATTCAGAAGTCTCTTGAACACAAGGACTTTGCAGTTGGTGCCTTTCTGGATATAGAAGGTGCCTTTAATAACATTCAGCCACAGGCAATAATCGGATCCCTGGCGGAACTTGGGGTTGAGCCGGGTCTGGTAAGGCTCATCAATCACCTTCTCCGGGACAGAACTGTCGTGGCGGAATGGGGCAGCGCCTCCATCCAGCGAAGGGTGAGTAGAGGCATTCCACAAGGAGGGGTTCTTTCGCCACTCCTTTGGGTCGTTGCTATCAATGGCGTACTGAAGGAGCTGGAAAGGGAAGGCCGCACGGTTATTGCTTATGCTGACTATGATGCTCTCATTGTCAGGGGTAAGTTTTTGAGTACCCTTTTTGATATCATGCAGGGGTACCTTCATCTGATCGTGAAATGGTCTGCAGGGTGTGGACTCGCGATAAATCCTAGCAAGACAGAGCTGGTATTATTCACCAGGAGGTACAAAGGTGGCGTCCCGTTGGTGCTTTCTGACCGGGTCAAGTACCTTGGCTTGATTCTGGATAGGAAGCTCTCCTGGGGGCCAAATATTGAGGAAAGGGTGAAAAAGGCTTCGGTTCCGGTGTACTGTTGTCGGGGTGCTATTGGGAAGAGATGGGGCCTCTCTCCCAAGGTAAACTATTGGCTTTATGAGACTATAATAAGGCCTATAATGTTTTATGGAGTGGTGGTCTGGTGGAACTCACTAGACAGGGTATCTAAGGTTAAGCAGCTAGAGCGGGTGCAGTGGTCCGCGCTCATTGGGATCAGTGGGGCGCTTAGGACCACACCCACTCTTGCGCTCTATGGTATGCTTAGCGTGCTACCTGTGGACATTGCAGACAGGGTTGCAGCAGCCCATGCAATTGATGCAGATTCAGCTCGGCCTTTGGGCATTCTAGGATTCTTGCCAGCTTCAACTATGTCCCTCCGGAAACAGATTGCTGTCTGCCTGCTCCAGCTCGGAGTTGCTCCTTCTCCACTCACATCCCGCGTAGGGAGGAGTGGAAGGAGGGTGGCTCTGGGGGGCGGTGGGACGGTGAACTTTTTCACGGATGGCTCGAAGCTGGATGGTAAGGTTGGGGGAGGGGTCTTCTGTGAGGAGCTTTCCCTCAGCCGTAAATTTAGGCTTCCGGACTATTGCAGTGTATTTCAACCAGAGGTGGCCGCAATCAAGGAGGCAGCCGATTGGCTACTTATAATGCCCTCTAGACGGGCTTACATATATTCGGATAGTCAGGCTATTAAGGCCTTAGGATCGCTAATGACGAGATCAAAACTGGATAGGGAATGCCTGACTTCCCTCGCAGCCGCCTCGGAGTATCTCGATGTTAGACTAATTTGGGTACCGGGCCACAGCGACATTGCAGGGAACTGCATGGCTGATGAGCTCGCTCGGCAAGGTACCCTGGAAGTCATTTCTCCTTGCAGGGAGGGGGTGGGGGCTCCTTTGACTGCCTACGGGCTTTTTCTGGACAGATGGGCTCTCTGTCGTCTCAGAGAGCGCTGGGAAATTGCCACGACATGCAGAATTGCAAGGTCCCTCTGGCCGAGAGTGGATCGTGGGCGCTCAAAGGAGCTGAGGTCGCTTACTAAGCGGCAACTCTCGACACTCGTTGGTGTTTTGACTGGCCATTGTCCGTTGGGTATTCATGCGGTTAGGCTGAAAATAGTCTCTGACCCTTTCTGCCGCAGCTATATGGAGGAGGATGAGGTGGATTCATCTTGTCATTTTCTGCTCAGCTGCCCTGCATTTGCGAGAGTGGGGTTCAAGTACCTAGGCTCGTACTTCTTTAACACTCCAGAGGAGCTTTCTGGGGTGGAGATTGGTAATTTGCGTGACTTCATTCGGGGCACGCAACGTTTCTCACGTTAATCTTTCCCGACTTTCCGATTCACGTTACCGTTCATAAATCAGGTAGTATCACAATGGACTCCTACTATGTCTAAGTGAGTTCCCTTTGCGGGAACTACCACAGTAACCTAACCTAACGTAGGTGCAATCTGTAACAAGGCTGGTGTCACTTTCGAACGTGTTCGGGTCTGCGCACCACACGTGAATGGACAGGTGACTACCGCGCCCCATGTTGCAAAGCTCTGCAGCCGCATACGCCTCCTCCGGCGCTGCCCCCAATCTCCCCACCAGGCAGCAACCTGCACAACGGCAAGCGCAACGGACGTAAGGTGGACAACCACACCAGTCCCTTACATCCCCCGTCGCGTCGACTCATCCTGGGCGGATTAAGCTCCTGCAGATGAACTGCAACGGACTCCAGAGCAGGATCGCGAGCGTGATAATGAAGGAGGCTTAGCATTCATCACACACAACAAAGTGCAATATCGTAGGTAATGAGGAAGCTGATAGATTAACAAGAGAGGCAGTTCTAAAATTGCCTATAGGACTCGAGACTCGAAGAACAGTCTGAGGATGCTGACAGGCTTTCTTACAGGACACTACAGGCTGCTAGGTCATCTGCACAGGCTCGGAATATGGTCGAACGAATTCTGTCGCTTTTACGACTCGGCTCCCGACACCCCGATACACCTGTTGTTTGAGTGTGGCGCTATCTCGAGAAGACGGCAAAAGTAAATGGGTAAAGAACATGTATAAAGTGAAATAATTGGATCGAACCATGGGCTTCAGACTGCTCTAGAGAGAATATGTAGATGCAACAGCATTCAAAGCAACTAAAGCAATAATGGTAGGCAGACGTCCAGCGGGAAATACCGGGAAGTGCAGCACGAGCATGCTTAGATGGATGTACACCATGATAGTCAGGCCGATAGTAACATATGGTGCATCTCAAGGACACAGCTGTCAACAGTGAGAAAATCACTTACCAACCTCCAACGGATGGCATGCGTATGCATAACGGGAGAAATGCGTTCATGACCCCGAAGGTTATTATGGACCTGACACCCCTGCACATAAACATAGAACAGTCAGCTAATAGAACCCTACTTAACATAACTAGGGAAAGCCATGGAAAAGGTAAGATAATATCATCCTAAAACATGGAGAAGCTGAGGACCCAGCTCCCACTTGACCAGCTTCCAAGAGATGAGATCATTAAAGTAACTAAATTTGAGAAAAGATTCAAAATTGAATTAGGGGACAAAGCTTCATGGAGTGCGTCCTCGCTTAAGGGACATCTACGAGCTAGCACCCTGCGCTGGTATACGGATAGGTCGAAGACTCCGGAGGGTATAGAGGCCGGGGTCTTCGGTCCCAGAACACCCTTATCTATGCCAATGAGTAAGATGACAAGCATCTTCCAAGCGGAGGTGTACGCCATCCTCTTGTGTGCAAAGGTGAACCTGAATAGGAACTATCGCAATGAGAATATAGTTATTGCAAGCGACAGCCAAGCAGCAGTCAAAGCACTATGAGCGTTTGAGATCAGATCCTCATTGGTGATTGAGTGTGTAGAGACTCAACTCTCTAGCAACACACAATCACAACCAGCTCCTCTGCTACTAATTTCGTCGAAATTGGAACTTGGAATCTATGGGTAAAGGGGGTATTTTCACTAATTTCAATAGCTTAAACTATTGAACCGATTTTAAAAATATTGATATGGTTACACAGGTAATTAAAAGATTTTTCACCTGATGTACATATATATTCGTATGTGTAAAAAATATTTTTTTTTTCTTAGGACCAAAGTTGAATTTCCAATTGGGATGCTTTAGGAGCTTTTCGGTCGGTAATATTTTTAAAAGCAAACAAAACATTTATTTTTTTCTCCTACGCGTCCTTCCTCCCGTGGACGCAGAAAAGAAACACAGCTATCAACCTAATAAATAAAATATACGATTTACGTGACCAGGACTTCAAAAAAGACAACACCAAAAAAATTAAAAATATATTATACAAAAATGGATACCCTAATGCAATAATAGAGAGTATGTTATTAACTGCAAACAACAAAAGGACATTGGCGCACATAAATATTGAAACCACAAACAAAAACGAAAATAAAAAATACACAGGCATAACATACATACATACCAGGACTAACGGACCAAAAAACAATAAGTATACTGACAAAATATGCTTTGCACATAAAACACATCGCACGCTAAACTTGGTGTTTACCTAAACAAAAGACAGAATCAGGTAGGAACAACACAACGCAGTATATGAAATCAAGTGCAATGGTAAATTGGGCGAAAATTGCGATAAAATATACATAGGCACTACAAAGCGATCGCTCGGAATTCGAATTAGCGAACATTAAACGGACGCGAAAAACAAAAAGACAACAGCATTGGCACAACATTTAACGAATAGCGGACACTCAGCCAATTTCGAAAATACTAAAATATTAGACGTGGAGAAAAAAGAGAGAACAAGATTAACATTAGAAGGGCTTAGAATACAACAAATACGAAACACGATGAATTTTAAGGAAGACGTGGACAATATAAACTGCGCCTACAGAACAGCAATAACGAGTGATGGTTAAACAGAGAGACAAAAAAGTAGTGTGTAATTCAATATGTGGAGTTTTATTGTTACATTTTTATTTTTGTTTGTTTTGATGTTGTTACTGTTTTTAATGTAAGACTGGGTTCAGACGGGGAAACTTTTGTTGCTTATTATAGGCGATTTCTCTTTTCGTGTTGCTCGTCGCACAGAGCAATTCTGTTCAGGCAATTTTCTGGCTTTTCATTTTATATCATTTTCGCAAATTTCTGTACGCTTCGATTAAGCGGCGTTTACACATTCTGATAAATTTTGGGATTATAAGTAAAAGATGAGTTGAAAAATGAAGTTTTAACATAATTTACGTTAATTTGTGCAATTCCTTACTTCTTTGATATTTTAGCACAACCATGGCAGAAAAAAATTAAATGGACTCAAGCGGAGATAGAAAAGCTGATATATTTGGTGCAACAATATAAATGCATTTATAATGTAAAGTCTGCAGGATATTTAGACCATACCGCCAAAGCTCAAGCTCTTAATAAAATCTGTGAAGATTTGGAAATACAGGAATTAGATGCAATGGAAGTTAAGAAAAAGTGGGAAAATTTGAGGACGCAATTTTTGAGAGAGATGCGAGAATTGCGGGAGTGGGTCAGGAGTCTGCGATGTGTACACGCCAAAATTGTGGTGCTTCACACAATTAGAATTCCTTGAAGCGCACACAAAAATTAGGAGCGGACAGAGTAATTTTGAGGTAATATTTCAATTCTACTTCTCATACCTTTATTAAAAAATACATGTTTTACTTTTCAAGGATCTAAACCCTCCGCTCCAAAGCCCAGTAGGCACATCGTCTGGTGTCTCAAATTTTTCGCAGTTAAGCTCAGGAACCACCTCGTCTGACGAAGCAAATTTTTCACTGCGAAGCCCAGGAGCCACATCTTCGAGTGTTTCACATTCTACCCTGCTTAGCCCACCAATGACTTCAAGTGAATTTATCCATATAGTAAGTAAATATAGCGTACGCAAGAAATATAAATATACAATATAATTTCATCTGTTTTTATAGACCACTGATGCAAGTAGCAGTGGCGTTGGCAAAGAGCCACATATGAAACGGGCAAAGGTATGGATAATCCCTAGTTAATTTGTTGGATGTTAACCTTTAAATGCATTAAAAGCTTTTACATATTATATATTGTAATTTGTTTTTTTTTTTTTAAGAACAATGCACTGTACAGGTTGCGGAAGGATTTGGCCTTATTCAAAGAAAAAATCGGGGAAAGGCGCAAGAAGCCATTTGCTTGGTTGGGCAATTTGGTGGCAACCAAAATGGAGGAAATAATTCCCGAACAGCAGGATGACGCTGCATGGGAGGTTGAGTGTCTTATGCTACGATTACGCCTCATCTTCGCAACCCGCTCCGAATGACATGCTGCAAAATGCAATGAGTGGAGTCTTCGATGAAACTGATTTTGAATGATTGCAAAACGTGATATTGCGTAATGGAAGAAGTACCTGGATAATGTATTTTTTTTTATGTACAAAGGTTGTGATGAAATAATTTTTTTTGACGAAAGACTGAATTATAATTATATATATGTAAGTTATATGTAAGCGTAGTTTAGTAAGAAGCAATTTAACGAAACCAATGAAGTTCAAAGTTTTATTTTTGTAATCTATACATATTATAAAACAAAGTCTAAAATTTTGGAAAGAGCTAATCTCGGGCACTACTGAACGGATTGGGATGGAACTTTTTTAAATTAATGCTTGCAGTTAGCACTACAATGATAGCTACTTAAATTAAAAATTAGCCTACTCATTTCTGAAATATTTAAGTGTAAAGTTTTAAAAAATTTTACACTAAGTACAGCATTGCTACAACCGAATGTAAAATCAGTGTCGTAGCGGGAAGATGTGTAGTTGTGTGAGTAGTAAATCAACTGCTCTTCGTCACTACTTCGTTCGGCTATGCGCAGAGAGCTGTGCTGTTGACTTCGTTGATAAACCGATTCAAGGCGAAATGATAACTTCGATCCACACTGTTAGATATGTTTGTTTTTCAGATGCTTTGTCATCATACAAGAAACTAGAAACTACAGCTGAATTTTTAAAAGTTTTTTAGTGTTTTCCTTACGGTGTTGCGCATTTTCTTCCATACAAAAATTAGTTTTGTTTATGTGTTTACTAGCTGGCAACGGTTGCGAGAGGCTTCGCCACGCGTTTTCTGGTTATGTATATGTATAAGAAATTACTTACTATTAGTTCTGAAATAGTTTGATTTGGCATTTACCTTAATTCTTAAATATACAAACTCATAAAAATAACAATTTTATGTTGCATACAATTGCAATTAAAACTTTTTATTGGACAAACATCAAAAAAATTTTTTGTATACAATACAAGGACGGAAAGATATTTTTCCTTGATGCTCCAGGCGGCACGGGAAAAACATTTTTAATAAATTTACTTCTCACTAAAGTAAGATCTGGCGGTAACGTTGCCCTTGCGGTAGCGTCTTCTGGGATCGCAGCTACCCTTTTAGAAGGTGGAAGAACGGAGCATACTACATTTAAACTTCCTCTAAATATTTCTGACGATTGTGCCAGCGTAAACAACATTTCTAAGCAAAGTAATACTTCTAAGCTTATCCAGATGTGCTCACTGATAGTTTGGGATGAAGCCACAATGTCACATAAAGCGTCAGTTGAAACCCTAGATAGGACCATGCGCGATTTAAGAAGTATGAACACACCTATGGGTGGTTGTATGGTATAATTTTCAGGAGATTTCCGTCAAATCGTGCCAGTTATATCTAGAGGAACCAGGGCTGCTGAGGTGAATGCGTCATTAAATCGATCATACCTTTCCCCATGTCCCATGTAATAAAATTAGGACTCAAGATTAATATGAGAGTGCTTAAAGCCTCAGAAGATAACAGGATGTTTGCTGACATGTTACTGAAAGTTGGTAACGATGAGCTTCCAACAGTTTGTGGGAAAATCTCCTTCAGTAATGATATATGCGTTTCAGTCGCCGACCATCAACAACTGATTGACAAAATATATCCCACAATAGACCAACTTGCTTATAAACCTGCATCCTGGTTAAAGGAACGAGCAATATTAACACCTACTAATGAACAAGTCGAAAAAATTAACGAATTGGTATTGGTAAAATTCCACGCACAAACGAGAGAATATTGCTCGGTAGATACAGTAGTCGACGGTGAAGAAGCTGTGCACTACCCAACGGAATTTCTAAATTCTATGAACACTTCAGGTATGCCTCCCCACAAACTTACTTTAAAAGTTGGAGCTCCAATAATTTTATTGCGAAATTTAAGTCCCCCACTGTTATGCAATGAACTCGCCTGCAGGTAAAAAGGTAACATTTTTATCTGGTTGAATGTGCTATTTTAACTGGTTGTGGTACTGGAAAATCTACTTTAATACCTAGAATTCCGATGATACCTACAGATTTGCCATTTAGATTTAAAAGACTTCAGTTTCCGGTAAATGTTTGCTTTGGAATGACCATAAACAAGCCACAAACATTTAATGTAACCGGAGTGGATTTGAGTAAGCCATGTTTTTCACACGGACAACTGCACGTAGCCCTATCACGTGTTACATCGAAAAGAAACCTTTTTGTCCTTGCAGAGGGAGGTACGCATAATATTGTATGCAAAGAAATTTCACGTGTTACATCGAAAAGAAACCTTTTTGTCCTTGCAGAGTGAGGTACGCATAATATTGTATAAGTTAAGCAAGTCATATTGCTTATAAAATAATAAAACACTCAACACTTTGTTTGAATTAAACATTTTACTACTTTATTTTAATTATATGTTATGTTGACTTCGCAACTCCCTAACATCACCAGGACTGCTCTCGACAGGCAATGATACCACCTTTTATACCCTCGCGATCAGGGGTAATCACCTGCAAGTTTTGTTGTGCGGAAAGGTCGCTTGGATTCTACCGCTAGCAACACAATTGTGTTGTTGCATGCGCATGAGGCATGGCGTTGCTATGCAATGGGTGGTTCACTAAAGCAGGCAAGCATTGATCAAGCTGTTGTCATGCAGCTGATCTGTATCCCAAGCTCACGCATGTAGTGTTGCTATGCAGTGGGTGGCCAGTTGGGCCAGACAACAACTGTTGTGTTTTGGTCTGCCTGCCTAACATGCTGTTGCCAAGCCAAGTGCAAGCAGTGATCGCCGTTTGTTGTTATGCAGTGGGTTGTTTTGTGAGGCCAGGCGAGAGTCTTTCTATTTGCGCTGCCTGCCCAGCATGCTGTCGCTAAGGTAAGCGCAGCTATTGATGATCATGTTTGTTGGTGTTGGGTTGCATATCAAACTCGTGCATTGATGTTGCTATGCTGTGATAATTTGTTGTTATGATAAAGGTAACAATATCACAATGAATTTTGTTAGGCAAGTGGCGAGCATATTGGGGCTGTTGCCAATAGGGTTTTTGTAGGCAAGTGATCATATCATACTAGCCTGTTGTCAGGCTGCATCGACTGAGCTTAGATGTCAGCACTGGGCTGGCAGAAAGAGCGGTAGGGTATGTGAGGTAAGTGCAACGAAATGCTGTTGCTATATCAGGTTTCGGTATCATGCCTTAACTTATACAAAGAAATTTTTTGATGTTTGTCCAATCAAAAGTTTTAATTGCAATTGTATGCAACATAAAATTGTTTTTTTTTTATGAGTTTGTATGTATATTTAGGAATAAAGGTAAATGCAAAATCAAACTATTTCAGAACCAAAGTAACTAATAGTAAGTAATTACTTATACATATATATACATAACCAGAAAACGCGTGGCGAAGCCTCGCGCAACTGTTGCCAGCTAGTTTAAAAATAAATGAAAGAAAGTTTATGTTGTGCTGCAACGTTATGAATTTAGTGTTGTTTTCATTTAATATTTAAGAAATTTATTTATTTATTTAAACAACATATGATATAAATAAATTTATATAATATGGAATGGTGCTGAGTTACAAGACTATTAGCACCGATTTTTAATACATTAATACATTTTGACTTTTTCCCAAAAAGGAATTTATTTATTTAGATCACCAATCAACTTTCCCTCATTGTTGAAATATGCCATAAATTCTTGACGGATAGCTTCCGCCCCACCTCTACGTGGATTGTAGGAATTGCCTGAAACAACAGTAGACCCTTCAGCTGGAGAGTAGTTTAAGTTTCTTGCAGTATTGCTTTGTGCTAAATAATTGTGCAAAACACAGCAAGCAAGGGTAATTTTCTGCACCCATTCAACTTTTAAATTAATTGAAGCAAAGAATACGCGGAACCTGTTAAGAGAGAATCCCAAAGGAGTGCTCCACGACTTGCCTGGCGCGAGAAAGCCTTGAGTTGAAGACTTGCTTTTCGCGAGAGTTGGAATGATAGGGGTACGGTTTCATTAAGTGTATGCAGCGGAAAAGCATCATCGCTAACAACTACATATGGAAGGCAGCGGTTATTTCCAATTGTGGAATTTTTTGGGAGACCCCTCGCTTCACGTAACACCATGGAAAGTTTGCTTTTGAAAAACACTCCCGCATCGTTATTGCGGCCATTACAACCAATGTCGATAAAAATGAATTTGCAATTTACATCTACAAGGGCCAATAAAACGAGGCTGTTTGTACCTTTGTAGTTGAGGTAAAATGCTCCATCTTTTCGCAACGATCTGAAGGTTATATGTTTTCCATCTAATGCGCCTATACAATTTGGAAATTGCCATCTTATAGCAAATTCATTCGCTATGGACTCCCATTCCGAAGAACTATTTGGAAACTAAAAAGTATAATTTTGTACTAGTTCATAAAAAGTACGAAGTAAAAACTTACGCCTTCATATATAATCCTTTCAGTCTTGCCCAAATAGCATCACATACATCCGGGATTATGCCACTAATAGAAGCCTTTGATACTTTTGAATAGAAGTTCAAGCTCTGAAACGTTTCCCCTGTAAAGTGAAATGTTATTAGTCTCATTCCATTTTTATTTAATGCTACACATTTTTTACATATCGTTAGCTTCATAAGAAAAGGTCGTAAGTCATTTTTTTTTAATTTTACAGGAGAGACATAAAACTCAATAACTTTTAAAATAATATTTTTTTTCTATAACTTTTAATGCATGTTTTTGAAATGAGTGATTGTAAAATGAAGTTGATTTAAGAAAATAAAAAATAAAATGTGTATACCCTTGATTCAGCTATTATATGACTTAGAACATTTACTAATGAAAAAAATAAAAACAAAATTGTACTTAGAACATTTTCTAATGAAAAAAAAATAAAAACAAAATTGTACTTAGAAAAATCAAAAAATCTTTACGCATTAAACGGAAATAGGAACTTCTTTGTTTATTTTATTATAATTAAAATATACATCTCTTAAGTATATATCACTTTTTGAGATAAAAAATTAATTAACATTGAAAAATTGATTAAAATTAATCACAAATTAAAATTTCACAGTCTCATTCTTTGCTGCTTATTAATAAAAATAAAAATAGTATAATAAAAAAAAATTAATCATAAGGTAAGTCATCATAAAATTGATGATAGTCTTTTGGCAATGTTAGTTTAAGGCACTGCAAGTCTTCATATTTTTTACGCGTAATTGGTCTTCTAGTTTGGTAAAGTTGCTCCAAATCGCACCACTTCATTGCAACTACATTTTTATTAATTCTTTGTGGTAAAGCTTTCCAAGGATCATTAAATCTTAGTTTAAAATAAATATCTCCATTTGTGTTGTATTGGATTGCGCGTATGTCTGTCACTGTTGCATCGCCTTTCCCACGTCCTGGACGAATACTTTTACAAAATTCAATTTTATTGAATTTTTAAAAAAAATCGTGTGTTAGGTAATGTACTTCGTATGGATATGGCTTTTTGCGTGCTGACTTGCATATTTCTATGTATTCAGCCGGAACATGAACAGTTCTCTTTTTGATCACACGCTCGATAGTTGAGTGCACGCTGTCGGCCTCCATTTGCGAATGACCAGTTTCCAATATTTTTTGTTCTATAACAACATTATTTTGTATGGCTGTATTAAGAAGTGCATTACTAAGTAAAGAGTTGCGGTTTTGACAGCCACACCCATCGCTATAAAAAATTATTTTGTTAGGCTCTTCATTGTCAAGGCTAGGAAGTATCTTGTTTTCAATAAACCACATCCAAATGCTTGCAAACTCCTCAGCATTAACTCCGCCTTCAGCTTCATTCCACAGGAAGCAATACCCTTTTTTGTTTATGATATTATAAAACACTAGATTATGTATCTGCAACTTTGTTTTATAATATAAGCTACTAACGTTAGATTTTGGAGCCATAAGTACTGCTTGCAGATCCACTGTGAAAACGGTTTTTTCAGAAGCTTTATCACTTTGTTTCTCTTTTCTTGCTTCTTCTTTGTTTTCTAAATGAATCGAGTAGTGTTCATGTGAAATACTATCAACATTGTAACGGGCACATATTTCGCATTCATCCTTCTTTGGTGCAAACAAACTCAGATTTCTGCTCTCAAATTCTGTATGAAATAGGGTAAGTGAAAGAGGCCGCACGTTTTTTGCTCTACACCACTCTTTTGCATAAAAGTCATAAATCATTTTTTTCGAGCTCCATTCAGGCAAAAGATATTTTTTTTGGATACGGAACGACAATAATGTGATTCCATTGCTGGGAGGGTATCAAAAAATAAATTCAAATTTTGTCTTTCTTCAGGTTTGGTTTTTAGAGTTTTTTTTGACACATTGTTGTGTGCATTCAAAGGCTTCTTAACCCAACTCTGTACAATCCGCTCACCAATACTTAATGTGTTTAAAAAAAAAGTTTTGTATACCCGAAAATTTTTATTATTCACATTCAAATGGTATTTCAAAGACCTAAATCTTCTGGAGACATTAGGATCAGCACGATTGCGTGGATGAGTAGGTTTTACTGAGTCCATCAACATAATAACATAAATTTGTTTCTGCTTCCAGTTCATCTCCCAGAAATTTTTGAATATTTGTTGCCTTTGAGCATCAGTCACACATGCGCATTTCATTATCTTTTTTTGCTTACACTGACATCTTGGCTTTATTGCTTTGGGTTTTTTGTATATTTTGTAATTCCAGGCCCCATCTTCCTTTCGTTTTCCATGATAGCTTTTGCCAGTCATTCGTCGTTTTTTATTTGTTGCATTAATCCATGCTTCGTTTTCCACTTGCTTTCTCTTTTTGCGTGTTTTAGAGGATGTTGGCATTACAAAGGAGTCTTCTGAGTCACTATTGAATCCGTACGGCACCAGTCCAACAACTCCATCGTCAGATTCAATCCCATAATTATCATCGGTGCACTGAAGGCAGCTAGATAAACTATTGTTGTTAAAATCGTCCAAATTCATGAGATTCTTCTAATAATTAATGTTATTTAGTTAAAAGTTATTTATTGTATTCAATAATAATAATTTCTTACCTTTTACACAAATAAGTATTACAATTAACAATTTAGTGCAATGAGTGCGCAAAACAGCAGCCTAAATTTGAATAAATTACAGCGCTTTCATTGACAAACAGCTGACTTACAACTTTTGGGCTTTTTTTTTGACAAATATCTGACTTACAACTTTTGCACATCATTGCCAAACATGTGGAAAAAACAATAAATTTATTATTTTCTTCGTTTCATACGATATATTTTTAATTTATTTATCGAACTGCATTAAAAAACCAATTTTCATAAAAAATGGACTTACGACCTTTTCTTATGAAGCTAACGATATGTATTTCATTTCATATATAAGTTTGCAATGTAGTTTACCTGTAGCAAGAAACCGCAGGGTCAAAGACAGTTTTTCTGCTGGAGAAATCGAGGCACGCATTATGGTATATTGCTTTCTCAAGTCTTCCTTTATAAATGAAAGTACGAAATTAAATTGAGACTCGGTCATTCGCAAATAATTTTTATAGCTAGCTTTGTCTGTTGTCAATAGCTCTTTTGTTAAGAATGCGAATGATCCTTTTTCCGATTTCTGCCACTTTTTCAAACATATCGATTAGTCCTGGCGTTTAAACAATACAGTGAAAGCTCGCTAATCCGGATCAATGATTGCAAGCCCCTATCCGGATTAACGATTTTTCCGGATTAGTGGATGTGCCTTAAAAATTGAAATTAGACATCTACCAGTAGAAAAAATACCAATAAAAGAATTTTCATCATTATAAATTAAATAAAAATGATTATTCACGAAAAAAAAGCAAAAAAAGGAACAATGCTTATGTTTGTTGTTATACATGTATGAATTCAATAATACAATGATTTGGTGTAAATCTTATTTTAAAAAGCTTAGGATACTGCTCTGGTGTGTTTTCTTAATGCAAGCTTCTAAAGCTTGATTTCGCATATCTTTTAGTAAAAGGATGTGTTCAATAGCTAAATCACGCTCCTTAGCCCATTTTATGCAAGTGTTATAGCTCTGCAAAGCCTCACTATTTGTTGTACGTGGTGTATCAGGAATGCTAACAGTTTCTTCCTCTTCGGATGATAATGTACAGTACAAATTTTCGTTGGACTCATTAACCCATTCATGGACATCATTCATGGACAATGAACCGTTTTCATTAACGTTGTTGTTGAACATTTCTAACATTAATACTAAATCATCGCTTCTGTCTACATTTGTGGCATCAGCATTATTAGTGAAGGCAACTGACAAAGGAAGATTATCCTCCGATGTCCATCTTTGCGATTGAATATTCTTCCAACACGATTTTATGATATCATTGGACACTTTGTCCCAAGATCGTACGAGGATTTCACATGCCTCTTTTAAAGAGAATTGTTTTAAAAACGCATCTCTATCAGTAAATTCCGAATTGACTAATTCATATAAAATGTCTTTTTTGTAATACAGCTTGGTTAACCTTATAGCATTTTGATCCATAGGTTGAATAATGCTTGTGCAGTTCGGCGGCATAAAAATTATTTTGTAGTGCCCGCACTCAGACACAAGTGATCCAGCATGACACCTAGCATTGTCCACAATAAGTATAGCTTTGTGTGGAAGGTTATTTTCAGTTTGGAATGAATTTACTTGTGGTATGTATGATTTAAAAAACCATTCAGAAAAAATAAAGCATGTCATCCAAGCATTTTTGGATGAATAGTATTCTATAGGTGCATTGTTTTTAAATGATCTAGGGTTTTTAGCTTTACCTATAACTGCTATATTTAATTTATGGGTACCCGATCTATTAGCGCAAACCAGAAATGTGACCCTTTCCTTGCTCATTTTTCTCCCTGGAGCACTCTTTTCTTTGGCGTGCACCAAAGTTTTGTCAGGAAACATTTTCCAAAAAAGCGCAGATTCGTCTGCGTTATAAATCTGGCAGTCTACCAATTCCTCAGCTTCAACCATATCATAAATTTTTTTTTGGAAATCTGGCACTAGATCTGGTCTACTAGACAAAGACTCTCCACAAATTTTGCGACTGCGAACACAATATTTTTTTTTAAACTTTTGCAGCCATCCATCGCCTGCTTTAAACTCTTTGTCGGTACCATACATTTTTTCAAACAGCGCTTTTCCTTTCTGACGCAATATCTCGCTGGAAATAGTTTGGTGCCGAGCACGTTGCTGTTCAAACCACTCGTATAATTTTTCCTCAAACTCTTTGTATTCGCCTGTTTTGAGGGTTTTTCTATTTTTAAGCAGACCAACATTTGAATTTTCTGTGAATCTATAAAAACAAAATGAAAATGAGACTAACTACAACACGCAATCACAAAAATAATAATTACCGCTTTATGTTAGCAGCATTCTTTTTTATATCAGAAATTGTAGATGTACCAACTCCATAAATAGATGCTAAATGTTTTCCACTTTTCCCTTTATTTAATTCTGATAAAATTTTTAATTTATCTTGTAAACATAATGTCTTATGTGCACGTTTATTCGACATGCTATTTGTATTCAATGATACTAAGCGCACTGTTCACTGTCACAAACTGTATGGAATAGAAAATTGCATCAACAGAGAATACGCATTACTCCACATCATCAATATACATACTTATGTATTACACGAAAGACAGTTTACCGTTAGCTGTAAAATTCCATTCAAAACAATAACTGAGTACAAGAGAGAAAGAACAACATTGAGTCGAACAAAAAATAAACAAACTTAAAAATCCGGATTACAGAATTGCAATTAATACGGACTATAGAGTAGCCCATGCCTAGAAATTTCGATCCGGACCAATGGATAATCCGGACTAACGGCGTCCGGATTAGTGAGCTTTCACTGTATATTTCATTTATTAGTGGTAAATTTCAAAACAAGAATCTCAGTACAAACCATTACAAATGTCCTCCTTTTCGCTATCATCCGAATCAATATCGACGGCTTCCTCAATGCACTCAAAAATATCTTGCATTAATTCAATTTTATCTTGATACCCCATATTCTGAAATATTTATATTAATATGTATAGTATATGCATACACATGTGTATATTTAATCGCAAAAAAAAAAAAAGGACCAAATTTCATTTCCCAACTTACCGTATGTATTCACTTAAAACTCAACAAAACTGCAACCACTGAAAGAATTTATAAATGAAAAGGAATGCCAAATTTCTTAGCTGCCGACTGAGACGAATAAGAACACAAGCACGAGCAACTCGATGCCCTTCCCCTTTCCCCGCCCCAACAAGTAACGAGTTGCCACGACAAAAGTTTCCCTGTCTGAACGCTGTCTAATTAAAATGTAAGTGCAATAATTGTTGTAAGCAAACATATTGTTATTTTGTTAACACGTTTTTGTTTTATATACAATAAAATGCAGACTCCCTGATGAAGGTGCGGAAGACGCCGAAACGCGTAGGAGAAAAACGAAACCTTTTGTTTGCTTTACCGACCGAAAAGCTCCTAAAGCATCCCAAAAAATATTTTTTTTTAAATACGTTTATATATCATTTGACATATAACTTTATATGGTTAGGTTTAAATATTATTAAATATTTTCCTTTTTTTATATTGCTGGCGAAAGGAGACCATAGAAGTTTTCCGTGCAACACCTTTCTGCGTAGGTGGCCTTCGGAAGCGCTACAAAAAAATAACCCTGGCCAATTCAACTCAAGATCATAACCCTCAATATGCCCCATTCTCCCTTCTCCAGCAACACAAACAAAGCAAAATATAAAAAATAGCCTTTTATTTACTTATGCCCCACAATATGCGCCACCTTCTACATATATTCTTTTCACAATGGCTACGAACCTATTAACTATAACTTACTTGTGACATTATTCCACAAATTAGCGCACTCTTGGCTTTTTAGCTCCAGTGCAACTCATAATTAAACATAATACTACACTACTTCTGTACACTCGTTGAATCATGATCACCCGTTTGAACACATCGAAATATAATTAATATTCCGATTAACTTGCCAAAGTAATTAAAAGTTAGAACATCGTAGAAGTAAAACACTTTTATCTAGTTCAATCTGTTATTTAGGTACTATACATATACTTGAAATTTTCGATTCCGATATATTCCTCCTTATACGACGTTCACACCACAGTGTTATCTATCATACAGTCAAAGATAATATCAAAGATGACATGATACGAAACTCTCTAAATTTTAGCTATGATCGAGTGATTTATCTTGTGATTTGGGCTGGCAACAAAGCCAAATGAATCCCTCGACGAATAGCTGGCTTGTAAAATGGCGAGATGCCAGCACCTGCGAATAAATACTGGCTAAATAATTTTGTGGTGGGTAAGGTGCAGACGTGACAAAATTATAAAATTGTAAGTTCATCAATAATCAATTTTCAAAACAATGCTTATAACTAAGTACATCATTTATAATTATACTTCCTTTCGAAACAGTTTGTGAAGAATTCAATCTCTGTGTTTTAACTTTTTTCACTTAAAGCTATGCACTTTAAAAACTTTGCAAAAAAAATGTATTATTATGCATATATTTATGGAGTTCACAAGCCGTGTTATATGTCGTATATATTTAGTCCGTTATTGAAATAACAGTGGAACGTGTGAACGCACTGTGCTATTTCGTTAACTATTGTATGTCGTATTCAAGCAATTAATCAGCTGAGTAGAAGAAGAGAAAACAAAACGAAATAAAAGTATAAACATTAAAATGCCTAATGTGTTTGTTTTTTATTCAAAATCACTTACTTCGTCATTTAGATGTATTTCCATTCTTTTTTTTTAATATATCTCCTTCAATCGTTTCACTGGCCGCTTTTGCAAAAATAATAAAAAAAAAGTGACGATAAACAGAAACAGCTGGTCGAATAACACACACAAATAAAACACTAAACATACCTTTCAGAGTTGTATTGAAATAAGACAATTTTACATGTGAAACAAAAACAAAAAGTTTACAACTGTTGTATTGCAATAATACGATTAAAGAAATACGACAAATAACACGGCTTGTGAACTCCCTAATTATGTTCTTAATTTGTTTCATTGAATATATACTGTATATCTATTGTGTGGCCCCATTTTAATGTAACCGCGTTGCGAAACAACGATCCAACGCGGATAAAATTTCCTTTATTTGCAAAAGCAACACTGTTAGCCTCTTTCATGAAAGTTGCGATTTTTTTATGGCTATTTAGGAACGGAAAATAGTTGTGACGGCAATTTTTAGCGTTATGTCGTTATATATTTACAAACACTATGCAAATAAAAATGAATTAGGTCTTAAATCTAAATTTCCCAAGTATTTTCTTAGGGCTAATTCACAGTAGCGCAGATTTTTCACTTCCCAACACTACATCTCAGGTCGGATATCATTTAACCGAGTTGGCTCAACTCGCATAATTTTCCGAGTTAGTGTTGTTGCTTTACATCCAATTTTTTATCCCCCGAAATCGTTGATTGAACTGGCAACAAAATCGAATCAAGGGACCGATGAACAGCTGACACGCGAAAACCAAGCTACCAATGGTTATAATAGAAAATCACAACTTTTTATCCCGAAAGCATGTTGCGTCATCATGACAAAAATGAACTTAAAGACAGCTTTTAAATATAAAGACTATTTTATTATTAATTCTGACAAATAAGAACAACAAAGGAGTACATACCTACTGATATTTTAAAAGTTTTTCATGTTTTACTGAATGAGTAAAATCACCAAAATTACTGAACGAATACCCACACATCCGTTTCCGTACTAGTGGCACCATTGCTCTCACGATGGCGATTGACACAAATATTCTAAATTAATAATATGCATCAATATGCATGCATTTATTCAGTAATTCATGCGCGCATCAACTCATTTGCGTACATGTGCACGCGCTGATGGCGATTGACACAAAAATTGCCGAAAACTCGAAAGAATATTCTTTTGGCGATTCCCCCTATCCCTTTCAACCCTTCTCTTATCCTCAACTGTTGCATAACTCATCTGCCGTCTCAACTTGCGTTTCGCTATCCAGAAACTGGTTTTTTTGTTTACTTATTTTTATTCTATGGTTTTTGTTTTGATTTATTACTTATCTTCTTCCTTTTGAACACATGCAGCCGCTCGCCTCCGCAATAGCCCCTCTGCTCTAAATATAGCAAAATATGGTGAAAAGTGTTTTTATTGGTATGGTAGAATTAAATTGCTATGTTGAATTCTCCCGACGGCACTTACAAATTTTGTTGATGAAAAAGCTCTTTTAACATTTGCGCCTTCTCATTTCTTACAAGTTCTCTGCTACCGGTTAGTTCATTTAAATTTTATTTAATTTTTATCGTTTTTCGAATAATTTTTAATTCTAGGAGCGGAATCAAATAAAAAAGTTAGCGCAATGAATTATTATTCACATCGCCTTATGGTCCGTCAAAATGATATTAATCATATTTTGCATTGTCGTAGACTTTTCCATCAATTTGTTGTTGATATGTACGCCAAAATTGAAAGTGAAATTACGTTCGGAGGAGTACATCCATTTGCGTGATGCTATAAATAATGATGGTAATGTTAATGATCTTGGGAAAATTATCATTTTGCCTTCAACGTACACAGGCAGCCCACGTGATATTCATGAGTATGCGCAGGATGCAATGACTTATGTGCGTCATTACGGTCGACCGGATTTATTTATAACATTTACGTGTAATCCGTAATGGAGTGACATTAAAGATAATTTATTCGCTGGCCAAAGTCCAACCGACCGCCATAATATCACTGCCCGTGTTTTTAAGCAAAAATTGAAAGCGATTATGCATTTTATAGTGAAATCTAAAGTGTTTGGTAAAGTCAAATGCTGGATGCACTCTGTGGAGTCGCAAAAGCGTGGTTTGCCACACGCTCACATTTTAATAAGGTTGGTGAATAAAATCACACCGCAAGAAGTTGACAATGTGATATGTGCTGAAATTCCTGATCAAATAAGTGATCCTGAATTATATGATGTTGTTGTGCAAAATATGATACACGGTCCATGTGGAGTATTCAACATTAACTCCCCATGTATAGTTGATGGCAAATGTAGTAAACGTTATCCAAGAGCTTTGGTTTCAGATACAATCACTGGAAATGATGGTTACCCATTATATCGTCGTCGATCAACTCAAAATAATGGTACATACATATATCAGTTACCATAAGAGTATAAAATCAAAACGTTGAAGTCGATAATCGTTGGATTGTGCCGTATTCACCTTTATTGTCGAAAGTATTCAAAGCGCATATTAATGTCGAATACTGCAATTCTGTCAAGCCCATTAAATACATTTGCAAATATGTAAATAAAGGTAGTGATATGGCCGTATATGGAGCTACTGATCCAAATAGAAACGACGAAATACATAAGTATCAAATGGGGCGTTACATTAGCAGTAATGAAGCGATTTGGCGTATGTTTTCAATTCAAATTCACGAGAGATATCCAGCTGTTGTTCACTTAGCTGTTCATCTTGAAAATGGCCAGCGTGTGTATTTCACTACCGAAAATGCTGTACAGATAGCTCTAACTGCATTTTTTAAATTGTGTGAAGTTGATGCTTTTGCCAGAACGTTATTGTATGCAGAAGTGCCAACTTATTTTACGTGGAGTGCATCAAAAAAGGAGTGCCAACGGCGCAAGCAAGGAAAACGTGTTGATGGACATCAAAATTTATATTCAACTGATGCTTTGGGACGTATTTATACTACATATTTACCCAAATAATGCTGAGTGCTTTTATTTACGTTTGCTGTTAATAAACGTTCGTGGGCCAACATCATTTCGACAGTTAAGAACAATCAATGGAGTTTTGCATACGACATATCGACAAGCGTGTCAACAGCTCAATTTGTTGGAAAATTGTATTCATTGGGAACAAACACTTGCAGATGCAGCAGTTGTCGCTCATCCTTATCAAATTCGAGCATTGTTTGCAATTATTTTGTCTACCTGTTTTCGAATTGCGTTTGCGGTTACCATTAATAAGGCGCAAGGCCAGTCCTTAGGAATTTGTGGAGTGAATTTAGAGTATCCAGTTTTCTCACATGGACAGTTGTATGTAGCCTGTTCGCGCGTTGGCAAACCATCGGTTTTGTAGTATATTTACACCGAAAATGGAAAAACAACTAATGTTGTTTACCACAGAGCATTACAATAAAAGCAATTTATCACTGATTTAAATGAATTCGAATTGATTTTTTTATTTTCTTTTTCGCACTACAAAGTGTGCAGGGGGCTCGCTAGTATATACATATGTATATAAAAAAAAAAGCTCAATCAATGATTTTATGAGCTCAAGGCCAGATTTTAATAGGAAGAATAATAGCAAAAAGAGCAATGATAGAAGTTGTAGCTATTTCGCAGATCACCACATATCCCCTCATCACACTTCTTGCGGAAATCCCAACTCACGTCACCTAGCTTACACCATTACGCAAAGCCTAAACGAGATGAGCCAAGCAAGCCGTGTATGCTGTTATTGCTTTTTCCAAACACAATTTCAAGTACGGCAGTCTGCCGCTGTTACATGAATGTGTGTTTGTTGTTTATTGTAACAAATTCTATTTGTTCTACTATTGTTGTTAGAAAATTGTTATGGTTAGGTGTGCTCATCGATTACATATGTATATTAATATTTTTTGGCCTATGTATTATATGTGTATCAAACGATAATTCCATGAACTCAAGTCCAATTTTTAATAGAAATAATAATAGAAAAACAGCAATGGTAGAAGTTATAGCTATTTCGGAGATCACCTCATCTCATCAGACTTCTTGCGGGGATTCGAACTCTCGTCCCCTAGCTTATACTCATTAAGGCAAAGCCTAAACGAGATGAGCCCAGTAAGTTGTGTTGCTGTTATTGTTTTATCCTTCTTCCTATTTTTCCAAACACTATTTTAATTACAGTAATCTGCCGCTATTACATGAATGTGTGGTTTTCGTTTGTTATAGCAAATTCTATTTGTATAACAGTTATTGCTAGAAAATTGTTACGGTTGGATGTGCTCATCCATTACATATATGTATTAATATTTTTTGGCCTATCTATTTTATGTCAAACAATAATTTTATAAGCTCAAGGCCAGTTTTTAATAAGGAGAATAATAGAAAAAACAGCAATGGTTGATGTAACAGCTATTTCGGCTTGCGGGGATTCGAACTCACGTCTCCTAGCTTATACTCATTAAGGCAAAGCCTACACGAGATGAGCCAAGTAAGCTGTGTATCCTGTTATTGTTTTTCCTTCCTCCAAACTCAATTTTAATTACAGTAGTCTGCCGCTATTACATGAATGTGTGCTTGTTGTTTTTATATCAAATTCTATTTGTACTACTACTGTTGCTAGAAAATTTTTATGGTTAGGTTTGCTCATCCATTACAGATATGTATATATTAATACTTTTCGGCCTATTTATTTTATATCAAGTAATAATTTTTTGAGCTCAAGACCAGTTTTTAATAGGAAGAATTATAGAAAAAACAACAATGGTAGAAGTTATAGCTATTTCGGAGATCACCACATCTCCTCATCAGACTTCTTGCGGGGATTCGAACTCACGTCCCCTAGCTTATACTCATTAAGGCAACGCCTAAACGAGATGAGCCAAGTAAGCTGTGTATCCTGTTATTGTTTTTTCCTTTCTCCTATTGCTCCAAACACTATTTTAATTACAGTAATCTGCCGCTATTACATGAATGTGTGATTGTTGTTTATTATATCAAATTCTATTTATAATACTACTGTTGCTAGAAAATTTTTATGGTTAGATTTGCTCATCCATTACAGATATGTATATATTAATACTTTTCGGCCTATTTATTTTATATCAAGTAATAATTTTATCAGCTCAAGACCAGTTTTTAATAGGAAGAATTATAGAAAAAACAACAATGGTAGAAGTTATAGCTATTTCGGAGATCACCACATCTCCTCATCAGACTTCTTGCGGGGATTCGAACTCACGTCCCCTAGCTTATACTCATTAAGGCAACGCCTAAACGAGATGAGCCAAGTAAGCTGTGTATCCTGTTATTGTTTTTTCCTTTCTCCTATTGCTCCAAACACTATTTTAATTACAGTAATCTGCCGCTATTACATGAATGTGTGATTGTTGTTTATTATATCAAATTCTATTTATACTACTATTGTTGTTAGAAAATTTTTCTGGTTAGGTTTGCTCATCCATTACAGGTATGTATAGTTATATTAACACTTTATGACCTATTTATTTTATATCAAGTAATAATTTTATGAGCTCAAGACTAGTTTTTAATAGGAAGAATTATAGAAAAACAACAATGGTAGAAGTTATAGCTATTTCGCAGATCACCACATCTCCTCATCAGACTTCTTGCGGGGATTCGAACTCACGTCCCCTAGCTTATACTCATTAAGGCAACGCGTAAACGAGATGAACCAAGAAGTAAGCTGTGTATGATGTTATTGTTGTTCTTTCTTCCTATTTTTGCTACCACAATGGATGTGGTTGTTGTTTATTATAACAAATTCTATATGTACTACTATTCTTGTTAGAAATCTGTTAGGGTTAGGTGTGCTCATCCATTACATGTAGTAGGTATTAATAATGTTTGACCTATCTATTTTATATCAAATAATAATTTTATGAGCTCAAGACCAGTTTTTAATAGGAAGAATAATGGGGAAAACAGCAATGGTAGAAGTTATAACTATTTCGGAGATCACCATATCTCCTCATCAGACTTCTTGCGGGGATTCGAACTCACGTCCCCTAGCTTATACTCATTCAATCAAAGTCTAAACGAGATGAGCCAAGTAACCTGTGTATGCTGCTATTATTTTTTCCTTCTTCCTATTTTTGCAACCATTACATATGTATATTTTTTGATTTTTAATGTATACCCTGCCAGCCACGGCTATCCAGTTTCCCCTGAAAATCAAAAGTTTTTAAACACATTCTCAACTTTTTATACATCTCACCCAGACACTTCCAACTTTTTTTTCGCGCTGTCAAAAAATTTCTGTAAGTTAGAGCAGTGAAATCACCCTTTAAAAAACCCTGTGTGTTAGAGCGAGCCAGTTAGATGTACGGAAGTTTTGACGAAAATTGTCAATTCATCGAACATATTGGAGGTAAGCATATGTTTTTATAATTTTATTTGTTTAAAAATGTAAATTTAGCTTTTATGTTTCCAGAATAGGTGCAACTCAACCCCAATTTAAAGGTATGTATTGAAATTACTGAAATATTGATATATTTTAAGTGATATTTTTGTCATTGCAGATTTGCGGCCAACCAAACACCAAATAAACAACGTTGTAAACAAAAATTCCAGGAACACAGCCTCCGTAGCAGATATTCTTCAGTAAGTACATATGTATATCTGTTGTGAAAAGTTAAATGAAATAAGGGTCATGTTTTCTGTGCAAGATTGTGCGTTTAAGCTTTGTTGAACTTGCACTGAAAATATACCCTGAGTACATTCTCGCCGGCCAGCATTTGCAGGCATCGGGCATATTGGCAATTCACTTTCACTCGGAATTGCAGGGTGAAGTGACAGAATATGACCGATAGCACGTCCCAAATCGACCAAATGCTGGCTGGCTATCTACATACATGTGTACATATATAATTAAAGAAAAAAGTGCAGTGCGAATATGTTCAAGTTGCAGTAGAATATTCCACTGACTAAAACAACGGCTGCATCTGAATCCAACTGAATGAATCTGCGACATACATTTTTTCTGATAAAGTATTTAAATATAAGATAATAACATATATTTCCTTTTTTAGTTATCAATCGATGGAAAAAACAGGAAATATGTATGCAGTTACACCACGCACCCGAGGCAACTGCAGCTGCACCAACTATGCAACTTTTCTAAATGTAAGCAGGAAAATGTAGTTATATTTGCAAAGTTTGTAAGAAAAGTAATTTTTTGTAATCGACTCAAAAAAGTTTTTAATTATTAATATATATCAAAAGAAAGGTAATTCGATTATCTTTCTTTTGATTATAAAATCGGTAAATTCCATAAAACTTTTTCTTATAAATTTTGCAACTTTTGAAAATGTCTAAATGTAAGCAGGAAAATGTAGTTATATTTGCAAAGTTTGTAAGAAAAGTAATTTTTTGTAATCGATTCAAAAAAGTTTTTAATTATTAATATATATCAAAAGAAAGGTAATTCGATTATCTTTCTTTTGATTATAAAATCGTTAAATTCGATAAAACTTTTTCTTATAAATTTTGCAACTTTTCAAATATGATAATATTTACTTTATTTTGTAACTTCTATAAATTTCACCATTTTATTTTGATTTCAGATTCGTTGGGCACAAGAGATAATTGGAGGAATTAACAGAGGTACATCAGCGGTTTGAAATCTTTAAATATATATATATTTACGTATTTATATATGTAATAGAAGTTTTTATTAATAATATAATTTTTAATGTAAAAAATTATTTATTATTTGTATAAATACTTATTTGTAATTTAAGTTATAGTTAGGATTAGTACACATGTTTGTAATATTTAAATGATTGAAAAAAAAATAATTTATAACGTAAATGTTTTGGCTTAAAATTCTTAAAATATTTTGAAATCTTTTGAAGAAAAAAGCAACCCTGCGTAGGCTGGTGAGGGGAATTAGAGGAGATCAGCTATAGTTTTTTCTTTATGGCGGTGCTTAATACGTACGACAGGGATGCCTGATCACACGTACAAGGGGAAAGTGGATAAAATCCGCACAGCGCATTCACAAAATTATCTACTTTTTTATCCAGTTTTGAAGATAACGTGAGCCACTTTTTATCCAGTTTTTTACCGGCTCATGGTTGGCAGGGTATATATATATACATATAAATATATACATATGTTCATCTGGCATCCTTGCTAATTATTCTTTATTAATCATTCCTCATTACTTATTACTTGTTTCCTCATACTTATTCAGCAATAAGCGCACATACACACATGCAACATTCTGCTCATATGAATTATCAATAAAGAGAATGCACATTCCGTTGCTACGCTTAATATTAGAAAGACGTGTTAATACACAACAATTGGCGACGAGTCGGTTTAAATAAAAGTAAAAAAAATATCAGTACATATTGATATCACTAGATTTTTTTTCGATACAAGTTTTTGGTTAAATTAAATTTAAACAAAGAATCCGCGTAAAAAAAAATGAATAATGACCAAGCAACTGGGAGCACTAATAGTAGTGGCAGCGGTATAATTATTCAGTCTGCAAGTGCACCAGAATTCACACCGGCAACGGAATCATGGCATGTTTGGAAAGAAAAGCTGGGCATACACTTGTGTGAAATTAATTGTACACAAGAAAACATAAAAAGGCGATTTTATTAAAATCGATTGGCTCCGAACCATACAAATTGCTGCATTGTTTATGCAGCCCAGCAACACCAGTTTCCAAAACGTTTAAAGAGTTGTGCGAAATTTTGCAAACTCATTACACACCACCTACAATTGTATTTTACGAAAGAAAAAAATTCCACATGTCAGTAAAAAGCAACGAAGAAACCGTTTCCCAATGGTATGCACGCGTAAAGCAATTGGCATTGGATTGCAGGTTTGGCGCACATTTAGATGCCTTTGTTCTAAATCAATTTGTTGTTGGACTGCCTGACAAAATTTTTGAACGGTTATGCGAGGAAGATGAAACACACATTGGCGAGCGCATTAAAACGAGCACTTATTTTAGAAACGAAGCAGGCAGCAAAAGCAAACAAAGCAGAGCTTGAGGTAAATTTGGTCAAAGACAAATCCCGTACGCAGAGCAACAACAACAACAGCAAGCAAAGTAACAAGCAAGGCGGTAAAAACCATTTTAATGGCAAACGCAACAATAGCAAAAGCAAAGTCAACAGCAGAATTTGTTCGCACTGTGGTTGGCGTAACCATACGTCAAATGCATGTAAATATGCACAATTTCGTTGTAATTTATTTATTAAGTTTATTAAGTTATTAATCTACAGTACAAAGTACCTTACAGACTAAGAAAAGTAATATAGACAGGCCAAATTTGGTTAATATAAAACTAGCAATTAATATCAATAGCATGCTAAGCAATTAAACTTAGAATTTTTACAAATTTTTGTCTAGATAAAGCGAAATCCAGCAGGCTCTAATTAGATAGTGCATTAAATTCCCGAAGTGCACGAGCTATTGGTGCGTTACTTGCAAAGTTAGTCTTAAAGTTCTCTCCATAAAAAGGGAAAAAATTGCGAAGACTTCTCTGTGGAACATTAAAGCTAATCCTCTCAAGTAAAACAGGGCAGTCAGTGATGCCATTAATAATATTGAAAGTGAACGAAAGTGAAAGGACCGCCCTTCTCTTTTCTAGAGACTCCAGGTTAATTAGCATAAGCCGCGAAGCGTAGGAAGGAACAGGAGCCTCAAGCCGTAGGGAACGTAAAGCTTGCTTAAGAAAGATTTTTTGAAAACGCTCAATTCTGCTTATCGAAAATTGGTCATGAGGTCTCCAAATTATGACTGCATACTCTAAGTGTGACCGGACCAGAGCAGTATATAATAGTTTGAAGGTATATGGATCGGAAAATTCGGATGTATTGCGACGAATGAAACCCAGAACTGAGTATGCTTTTGTAAGAATAAAATTAATATGATTATGGAAAGAAAATTTTAAGTCAAATATAACTCCGATTTTTAATATTAATGGAGAGACGCGACTTAACGCACCAACGATGAAGATTGTTCAAATCTCCTTGCAGCCTCTGAGCATCCGATGAATCTTGCACAGTTGAAAATATTTTCAAATCATCAGCATAGAGCAAAAACTTTAAAGAAGAAAAGCAACTGCCGATGTCATTGATAAAAAGAACAAAAAGAAGTGGACCCAAGATGCTTCCTTGGGGAACACCTGAAGCAGCAACAAAGTGGTTCGACATAACACCATCGATTGACACCACACAACATCTGTCCGACAGATATGATTTAAGCCATTGCAGAAAGGTGGAGTGAAAGCCCAAGCAAGATAACTTATTTATAAGAACGCTATGCGATACACTATCAAACGCCTTAGAGAAGTCCGTATACATATATACAACCGACTTGTAGTCCTTTCGAAAACGATGGCATACAGTATTCACTAAAAACAGCAAGATTAGTGGCTGTGGAGCGACCAGTGACAAAACCTTGTTGTTCTGGTAAGATTAAAGACTTCACCGCAAAATAAATCTTGTCCTTGACAATGCATTCGAAAAGCTTTGAGATGCTAGACAACTTGGCAATTGGCCTATAGTTCCGAACATCATTTTTCTTTCCACTTTTAAAAAATGGTGTAATGGCTGTAAATTTCCATTCATTCAGAAAAATACCTGAAGACAGAGATTTATTAAAAATAATCTGAAGAGGAATTGCTAATGCCGGACAATTTTTGAGCAAACTAGCCGATAGCCCGTCAGAGTCTGTTTGAGTCGAAGGCTTCAGAGAAACCAACCCCTTAGTAATGTCTTCAGATGAAAAACGTATCGTGCCAATGTTTAAAATTGAAGAAATCTCCGAAGAAAAGTCCGGGGACTCATCTTCGTCAGTAACGTAATTTGACATAAAGAAATCGGCAAATAAATTAGCTGCTTCGGCAGGTGTACTAGCAAATTCCTTATCCAGACACACCGCGGTAGGTACACTAGAGCACGACTTCTTTGACTTTACGAACTTCCAAAACGACTTCGGATTAGCTTTGATGTTCCGCTCAGCGCGACTTATATAATTTCTGTAAAGCAAGTTATCCAATGACTTAAATTCCTTCTGAAAATGTTGGAATTTTACAAAGAGTGCGTGGTTATTAGTTGCTTTGAATTTCTTGAGGTACTTGTTTTTGAGATACTTTAGTTTTTTTAACTGCTTATTATGCCAAGGAGAATGATAACATCGCTTCTTTTTTAAAGGAATATAGTTAGTGCAAAATTCATGCATCAGTGTCTTAAACGTAGAAAAACAGCTGTGAGTATCCAAGTCAGACAATAATTCATCCCTATTAAATTCTAAAAGAGAAGAATTTAAACTTGGAAAATCACAGGTTGCGTAATTAAAAGCAGTTACGACACTATTTGAAAGAGGCAAAAACTCAAAAAACTTTAACTTAATATCTAAGGGCACATGATGTATACCAGCATCTGATAATGGAGAAATACATTTTGAAACGCTGTAGTTAATGTTATCAGTTACGAAGATAAGATCTAATAGTCTGTTTAACTGATTAAAAATTCCATTAACTTGCTTAAGGTTTAAGCTTAGAAAACTATCAATAAAGAGAGATTCAAGCGGAGTAACAATATTATTAGCTGTGAGGGCTGCATTATCAGAGTCTGAAATACTACACCATCTAATGTTACCTAAATTAAAATCCCCTAATACACAAAGATGACTATCGCTTATTTCATCTAACACTAGAGCAGTAATATTATCTACATGCGCCTTATAAAGTTCCAGGTTACTATAAGCCGGGATATATGAGGCAATTAAATATAAGCAGCCATATGACTTGGAGCCAATGATGCAAACACAAAGTTGATCCAGCAGTGAGTCGCAATTTTTGAGGGTGAATAAAAACGCACGGTACTTTCTTCTGACAGCAATTAGAACGCCGCCACCTCTCAAGCAGCCAGTCTTAACAGCATCGCGATCTTTACGGAATACATCGTACTGATTTAAATCAAAGAATTCACTGTCATAAAAGTCCGAGGTCAGCCACGTCTTAACAATGACAATGATATCATAAGCCTCTTCGGCGCTAAACTGGTTGACAATATTTGATTTAGTTCTTATGCCTGAAGTGTTGTGATAATAGACCTTCAGCCCATCATTAGTTACGGTAACTTCACTAAAGTCATTCCGTGTCACGCTTGTTGTACTATAACTGGCTGTTTTTGAAAAAAACGAAATGGCCTTATTCTGACGTTAGCTGGCCAAAGCGACGCATTTAATATTTTATCGAAGCAGGTTGATGGAGCACCTAGCTTGAAATTCAGCCGTTTATATTTGTCTACTGGTTTGTCTTTCTTGTTCAGTGGAAAGCAAGAGAGATAGTTTTTCTCAATACCAGAATGATTAGCTACGAAGTTTATTATGCCATCTGCAGTAACAGACGGCTCAAACGAGGATAGATGCACCCACTTCTTGCGGACAGAGACGCCCAGTTCGGTGCTATCGCTTACACCAACAAGAACCTTTGCCTTTGCCTTCTTCCATCCTTTATTCCTCACCTCCGTCCACACAGCGTTGCCCATCAAACCTCCGTTTACATTAAGCGATGATGATTGAGAAGCAGTCGTATCAGTAGAGGGAACGTTACCAACAACATTACCAACAACAGAAACAGAATTATTTGAGCGCACAGCATTAGAAGCATTAATAACATTTTTAGCATTAATAACATTTGTAGCATTAGGTAAGGCAGTGAGATCGACAGTGTCGTATACCCGAAGCGTACCAGCAGCAACATCAGCAAACGAAACAGCATTAGCAGATGTAACTGAATTCCGACGAGACGTTGACTTAACATTATTGGCATTAAATGCTTTCGATTGTTGTGCGGAGCCAACAGTGAACGTGGGAGAACAGCCGTTATCACTAGTCACACTGGGGGATAGCGCAGACATGCAAAAAGGTCTCAACATGTTGAGCGAAGGTGAGACCTGAGCAGCAGCAGTAAATTTTTGCGCGAAAGACGCACGATTGCCCTTGCTGTTATTATTCATAACATTAGACGAGCTGACAATACTTTTAATAGCATCAACATTAGCAGCTAACGCTTCCATGCACTTGTCTTTGTTTTTGGCGCAATCGATTTTAGATATATTACCAACAGTGATTTCACATTTAATTTCAGCTATTTGCGAGACCAAGTCTTTAAATTTTAATTCAAAAGTACTAATAATGGATTCGAGTCCAAGTTTTTGAGTAAGAATCACTTTATCATAAGCTTTACGCAAACTTTCAGGCAAATTTACACAGTCTGAACACATGTAGCTAATATGGCGATTCGATTTAATTAGCTTCACATCGTATTCTGATATTGTTCCCTCACAACAGGCGCGATGATATACTTTCTTACAGAAACCACTGCAAGGAACAATAAGAGAATCATTTCTAGAAAACAGTTTATCGCACTTTGCACAAAAATCGTCCATAATGACCGAGAAAAGATTAAAAATAGCAGGAGCAAAACACAACACGTCTGCACTCTCCAACGGCTCATCAAAAGTTCCTGTGGAAAAATTGGGCACTTGGCTTCAGTTTGTCGTAGTAAAAACAATAAAACTATTAATTATGTACATATCTGACTCAGATGAGTCTAATGAAATCGATCATTTTAACAATTTCATTTTCAATGTTTCTCCTACAGGTCCAACTGAGGTATATTCGCTTACTATCAAAATCGATGGAGTAGGTGTGAGAATGACTTGCGATACTGGCGCCCCGTGTATAATGATACCTATCAGTCTTTACAACAAACTTAAAGGCAATAAATGTTTAAACTCGTGTTCAGTTCCGTATGTAAGTTACAACGGTGATAAGATTAAGTTGTTGGGTGAATACAATGCAATAGTGTCGTATCAAGGTATTAAGCGAAAATTAGCAGTGGTTGTTGCGAATAGTGACAATCCACCTTTATTGGGCAGGTCATTTCTGAGGGCATACAATTTTGAGCTAACGCAAGTCAACCTAGTAGTAAATGAACAAAATTATGCTGTTATAATTGAGCAAATAAAGTCAGAATATTCCGAAATTTTTAATGGTCGACTAGGAAAATACGTTAATCACCAAATTTCATTGCAAATTAGTGATAATGCAAAACCTGTGTTCTTTAAACCGCGCACGATACCACTCGCTTGGAAAGATAAGGTCGAAAAACAGTTGCGTGAATTAATAAAGCAAGATATTTTAGAGCCGATTGACAATACGGATTGGGACACGCCTTTAGTCCCAATTTTAAAGCCAAATGGCGAATTGCGAATCTGTGGTGACTACAAAGTTACGCTTAATAAATATTTAGTTGACTTCAGGTATCCACTACCTAGAATAGATGAGATTTTTGCCTCTCTACAAGGCTGCGAAATATTTACCAAACTTGATATGTCAAGCGCGTGTAACCAATTAGTATTGGATGAAAAGTCTCAGCTTCTATGTAGTTGGAGTACGCACATAGGTACCCTGAAGGTAAAACGTTTACCATTTGGTATAAAGGTAGCAGCGCAAATTTTTCAAAAGACGATGGAAAGTTTGTTTTGCAATATTCCACACGTCGTTGTCTATCAGGACGACATTACCATTGCAGGTAAAAATTTTCAAGAACATTTGGCTTCCCTAAAGTCTGTTTTAAACAAATTAAAATCTTCAGGTCTTACGTTAAATTTAAAGAAATGTGAGTTCTTTAAGACCAAAATATCGTATTTGGGTTTCACTGTCGACAAATCAGGGCTAACAAAAAATAATGATCGTATTAAAAGTGTTTCAAAATCTCCACCTCCAACAAACATCCGTGAGTTAAGAGCATTCATAGGCATGACAAATTATTATTCGAAATTCATTTCTAACTTTGCTCCATTGTATGAGTTGCTGCAGAAAGACGTTAAATTTACATGGTCGAAAAGTTGCCAAACTGCGTATGAACTAATCAAAAGGGAAGTTACATCAGACCAAGTGCTGGTCCATTACGACCCCAAATTGCCCATGATACTATCGACGGATGCAAGTAATTTTGCAGTGGCAGGCATTCTTTCTCACGAATTTCCAACAGGCGAAAAAAGGCCAATTGCATTCGTATCTAGGGCACTATCGAAAACAGAAAGAAACTATAGTACCTTAGAAAAGGAGGCCTTAGCAATAGTGTTTTGTCTTATTAAATTGAAACAATATTTGTTAGGAAATCATTTCACATTACGAACTGATCATAAACCTCTTTTGACAATTTTTGGTGAAAATAAAGGACTGCCGGTCATGGCAGCCGCACGTATGCAAAGATGGGCCGTCTTATTATCGACCTTCAGTTACTCCATTCAATACGTAAAAGGCAAATCCAATGAAGCTGATGGTTTATCAAGAATTCCCAATGTTGAAAATATTAAAGATAAGCAAATTGAAAGCAATTTCATAAATCTCATTGAATCTGAAAATCATTTGCACATAAGCTTCAAAGATGTAGCAAGGGAAACTAAGCGTGACCCAGTCCTGTCAAAATTGACTGAGGCAATTCAGAGAGGAATTGTTAAAAACCTCAAGGGTATTGAGTACCAGGCTTTTAGGGATAAGGACTTGGAGCTGCCGGTCGAAAGCGACTGTATTTTGTGGGGATACAGGACAGTAATTCCAACCAAGTTGAGACGAAATGTCCTAATGGAGTTACATAGGCCACATTTAGGTATTGTAAAAACCAAAGCCTTAGCCAGATAATACGTCTGGTGGCCTAAAATCGATGACGATATCGAAAAACTTGTCCGTAACTGTGTTCCTTGTCAAGAGCTTGAAGTGAGTCCAGAGAAAAGCAAACTAATTCCATGGAAACCATGTGACTCCATATGGAGACGAATTCATATTGATTTTGCAGGTCCCATAAATGATCACTATTTATTCATTGTCATTGACTCGCTCTCTAAATGGGCCGAGGTTTTTAAAACCAAAGACATCACATCTACGTTTACAATAGGTAGAATAAGAGAACTTATTTCGCGTTATGGGCTACCTGACACCATTGTAAGTGACAACGGGAGGCAGTTCACTTCTAATGAGTTTAAGAGTTTTCTAAAATTAAACAACATAAGACACATTTTAACGGCACCTGGTCATCGGGCAACAAATGGTCAAGCCGAAAATTTTGTTAAAATTTAAAAAAAAAACAATATTCGCTGTTTTAAAAACGTCCAAACATTCAAACTTAGAAACAATCATTTTGCAATTTTTATTTGATTATCGCAACACGAAGCATTGTACCACTGGTGAGACTCCTGCAAAAATATTTTTCGGTAGGTCATTAAAAACGCGTTTCAGTTCATTGCGACCACCGTTAGTTCAAAATAAAATAAGCGATAGCCAACAAAAAAGTATTTTAAATCACAGAGGACAACGCAATGTAAAGTTTTCAAATGGCGAAAATGTCCTTATTCGCAACTACAAAAATCCAAACAAGCCTTCATGGTCTAAAGCCACAATAAAGCAGCAACTTGGACCTCGTTCATACTATTGCATTTTAAAACACAACAATAAAATAATCAAAAGACACCTTGACCAAATTCGCGGTGTTGAGTCTCCAAAGTCTGACCAAGGTTGTCATGATACACACACTACGTCAGTGGTGGCAGATAAAATCTCCGTCAACATCGTTGATAGTGGGGCAGAGCAACCTCGGTTGGGCCTGGAAGAGGCATACACTGGTGATGACGTAAGACAGCTGAGACCACGACACTAAGGAAAGGTTGTTAAGCCAAATGTATAACTAAGAAACTTTATTTAGATTAAGCATTTTCATAAGTTGAATTTTGAAAATTTGTATAAAATACTTAAATCCATAAAAACGAAAGTATAATGTTTAGATACATACGTACATAAGTAGTTGGAACCATAATGAACTTATATAATTTAAACTTAAGTAGGAGCGTGTTATATACGTTCATCTGGCATCCTTGCTAATTATTCTTTATTACTCATTCCTCATTACTTATTACTTGTTACCTCATACTTATTCAGCAATAAGCGCACATACACACATGTAACATTCTGCTCATATGAATTACCAATAAAGAGAATGCACATTCCGTTGCTACGCTTAATATTAGAAAGACGTGTTAATACACAACAGTATATATTTATTTATTTATTTATTCGGTCTAAGATCTTAAGTTCGATACAGGCTATTAAGATTGCTTAAAATCAAAATTATTATATTATATTTTTTGGTCTATCTATTTAATATCAAACAATAATTTTATGAGCTCAAGGCCAATTTTTAATAGAAAGAATAATAGAAAATACAGCAATGGTAGAAGTTATAGCTATTTCGGAGATCACCTCATCTTAAAACTAATGCCGCGTTCTGGGGTCTCCTACTTCAAATTTAGTACGGGGTTTCACCGGAGATAACCCAACCAAATATCGTATTTTGAACGGCTGGTCTAGTGGGGGGTGCGGGCATCAGTCCAGGTCGCATTATGGCCCCATATACTTCGTCTCCTAGGACCAGCGATACCGTACTCGCGCGGTAGAATGTAGGGTCTGCCAATCGCAGGCTGTCGAACTCATTGGCCACGCGAGCATCGGCGGTACGTTCTGGGGCGTTCCGCATTAGGCTGGCTAGCACCGTCGCTCTAACTTCCAGCCTTTCGTGCCAGCCTTTTAGTATAAGGGAGCACTTCTCTCCACTTCGTGGCTCGGCGTGTAGTCGACGAGCGAGGGCTCTCGATATGGTCGTGGTGCTCTGATCAGGATCAAGGATAGCGCTAACCGTGTGTATCTTTCCGCCGGTCATCACCTTCACCAATATGGTTGGAGTAAGGACAGATTGCCCCAGAGCTCTTCGGCCAGGTCCTTTGATTAGCTCTGGGGCGTCTCTTACTCGCCTGCGGTGTTTACGGACATCGGACTGGCGAGAGTCCGATCTTCTGCTCTCTGGGGGTGTTGCGGGGCGCTAGATTACCGACCGGATACCCGACAGAGGAGGTCTGAATACCTGGGGCTCAGTTGATGCATGCGAATTTTCAACCGCCTGCTGGATGTCCTCATTGCTCGCATCGATTTCCACCACTTCTTCGTTCGGCGCAGTTGCTGCTTCGGCTGATCGTTCGTGCCCTTCGTCTACCGCCCTTTGTTCTTCCGACACGTCTTCCTCGCTTCTGGGAGTTTCCCACAGGTACAGGAGACTGTGGTGTCGTCCCTGACATTGGTCGCAGTTTCGCGGTGACGGACAGCGTTCAGTAAATAATTGCATCTCAGTTCTGCAAATGTATGGCATTGAAATTTAAAACTGGGATGCAATTTTTGTCTTTTTGGTCCCGAGCAAATTGCCGAACACTACATTAGCTTTATGGGAACGGGGACTCGTTCACAAGGTTGAAATTCTGAGGTGGGAAGATTTAGATAACTACCTCTCGAGCAGGTTCCAGACTTTGGTAACGGTATCTGATATCCAAAGTTCACGAGTAGCAAGGGCAGGACCAAGTTGTGCATCAGCCGGGATACACGAAAGAAAAATATCGACCCATCACAGTCAAATGACGCAATCAGCTTGCAGGTTGTGCCAGAACAGTCGTTCTGGCTTGTTCAGAGTTTTTAGCGATGAAGGTAGATGATCGGTTTAAGGTAGTTAGGAAATACAATTTGTGTATGAACTGTCTAGCGTATTCCCACCTAGCGAAAAGTTGTAAGAGCACTTTTAGTTGTTTGAGCTGCCATCAACGGCACCATTCTTTGTTGCATCGCTCTCCTAGTGGCAATCAACTTCCGTCTACAAAAGACGGAGAGGCTCGAATGTCTCACCCCCCCAGCACCAACCAGAAATGTGAATGCTCTGTTCGCCGCAAGTGCCAAAAACGTTGTTTTGGGTACGGCCATGATACATATTAGTTACTTAGGAGTAGACTATGAGGCCAGAGCCCTTCTTGATTCAGCTTCAGAAGGAACTTTTATCACGGAGCGGTTGCAGAGACGCTTCAATCTTCCGACACGACTTGCTGACACACAAGTCTGTGGAATAAATGCGACAACACCGGCTAAGGTGCGAAAAGTCGCCCACTTTGTTATAGGATCTCCTGTCAACCCCCAGATTAGAATTAAGGCAAGAGGCCTGATTCTACCCCAACTGACAGGAGATCTACCCCAGTTTTCGGTAGATCAAGCACATCTTGAAGGGAAACATAAAACGAAATATTTTAGGCTCTCTCCTGGCACAGGCGACAGTATTTGGATGGATCTTGATAGGCCCAGCCCCCCAGTCTGCGGCAAAGAGGCCCTTGGGCAGTATGTGGTGACATTACCATTTCGGCACGAATTTCCCGAAAACATAAGTCTTGGGAATTCACGAACCATCACAGTGCTTCAATTCATGCGAAACGAAGCGACAATGATGAGCAGACCGTTGCGGAAGGCAGAATATCATCGAGGACTGCGAGAATACATCACACTCGGTCATATGAAGCCAGTGAGCAGCGCCGATAGTACTCGTAAACGGCAATCAGACACATACTACCTACCCCACCATGCAGTCGTAAAACCGGACAGTACCACCACAAAGGTTCGAGTGGTATTTTACGCATTAAGTCCAACTTCGAATGGAATTAGTTTGAATGATGCAATCTACCCTGGGCCGGCCCTTCAAGCTGACCTTATCGCACTGCATTTGAAATGGCGGTTTTGCAAATACGTTTTCAATGCAGACATTGAGAAAATTTATAGGCAGATCCTTCTGCACCCCGATGATACCCGGTACCATAGAATTCTCTTTCGTGAATCACAAGCAGAAGAGCTTGTGGACTACGAACTCCAAACTGTGACGTTTGGAGTGAACTGCGCTCCTTATTTAGCAATAAAAACTCTTCTGCAATTGGCGGAAGACGTTCGCCTGAAATTTCCGTAGGCTTCTAGGGTCTTAACCCAATATATGTACATTGACGAGCATTGGCAGGAGCTCATGATTGGGAGGCCGCCAGTCGACCCGCGACGAACTCATCGAAATACTCAAGGAAGCCGGGTTCCCCCTCCGAAAATGGACGTCCAACTGCAAGGACATCCTGGCAGCCTTGCCAAAAGCTCATTTGTTACAGGAAGATTTTTTGAAGATAGATGATTTGAGCGAAGCTAGGATGTTGGGCATTCGGTGGAATGCTGCGCGCCATATGTTCCATTTTAGCGTCCAAGAAATCCCCATTCGACCAAGCTATACCAAACGAGAGGTTTTATCGTGTGTTGTCAAGTTGTTCGACCCAGCCGGGTAGCTGGGCCCCATAGTCGTGGATCCAAAATGCAGGACATCTGGTTAGCCAAGATAAATTGGGATGACACTTTACCTCGAGGTTTGTATTTGCGATGGGAAAATTTTCTTAAAAATTACACGTACATTTCGAATTTCAAAATCCCAAGGTGGATCCATTTCACCCCGTGGAATGAAATTGGGTTTCATGGATGTGATGTCTCCGAGAAGGCATATGCAGCTGCTCTGTATGTGAGAGTTCGCGATCGAAACTCAGATAGGGACCCATACATAAATTTACTTGTAGGCAAAACGAAAGTAGCACCAGTGAAAACAGTCTCTCTACCTCGATAAGAATTGTGCGGAGCGCTGGTCTTAGCAGAATTAATTAATGGTTTATGTACTTCCACAGTTCGACGTTGGCCAGCCAGTGATCCACAAATGGACTGACTCCACCATAGTTCTCTCGTGGCTAAGGAAGCCCCCCTGATACTGGACCACATTCCTGACAAATCGGGTTGCCAAAATAGAGGAGCTCGTCGGAGTGACAGGATGGAATCATGTGGATTCAAGCGATAACCCGGCAGATTTAGGTAGCCGTGGCTTATCGCCCTAAGAATTGGCGACGAGCACTCTGTGGTAGCAGGGCCCTAGTTGGTTAAAAGAGAAACCGTCTGGCTGGCTCCAAAAAACTGATGAGGTGACGGTGGAGACAGGGCTGGAGCAGAAGATCGTTCGATTCCATAAAGATTGTATTTTGCAAGGGGCGGACATTTTAGAACGATTCTCCGACTTCTCTCGTACCCTAAGAGTAATTGCACGAATTTTTCAATTTTACTACAAGACACATCCGGCTCGAAGGACCATGTTAAGGGCGGGGTGGAGTAGGATCCAGAATTCTTCTTGAATGCACACACATAGATACAAAATAACAGAAATTCTGTTTAGTATTTAAAACCGCCGTTTATTTTCTGTAAAGAAACCTGGATTTTTGCATACACAAAAGAAGAGTGGCACTCACCTGAAATGTCGCTATGATGAAAGAAAGCAAAAGATTATTATTATTATTATTATTTAAAAGTTATTTGCATAATTAAATTACATAAACAAACTTAAAGCTAGGCAACTAACAACTAAGGTTTTCGGCCTCGCTATACAAATACATAAAATCAAATAATAAAGTATCACACTTCTTCAAAAGATTAACTGTATTCTTAATGTTTTCAAGACTACCATTTTTCAGTAGATCTGGTAAACAAATTTCATTAAAAAGGGTCATCTGTTTGCTATTAATAAAGTTACAATTATGGATTAAGTGATAAACTGTGAGGTTACTACTTAAGCAGAGGTGACATCTTGGCGGTTGAGTTCCATCGAATAGGTGGCGCTGAGTTAATCGTGTGTGCCCTAATCTTTGACGAATATATTTTCGTAGATCCATCCTTGAGGCCTCATCAGGATATTTTGGGCTTTTTCCTTCTGGATTTATGTCCTTATATGTGTGCGTTCTAATTCTCCAAACTCTTTCGCTCAGCATATGGTAGTGTTGTTTAACTTTCCTGAGTGTATCTGTTTTGTTGAATACATTTTTCGATATTATGGGAGCAGTGCTGGCAAATTTTGCCGCTTCATCTGCCATTATTTTCAGTTTGTGAGGATATTGCGTGACTATGTTTCAGATTCTTGTAATTATTTCATTTCTGTGGTAAATATTGAGAACGACTCTAATTGCGGATAGGGAGTCGGAACATATCAGATGATTACCTCTAAGTGATTTACAAGCAATAACCGCATCAAGTAATGCCTCGGCTTCAGCTGTGAAAATTGAGTGCTCTTTATCGAGCCGCACTAGTTTTCCGACTTGTAATTCGTTGTTCACAATTGCATAAGAAGTCGCATTGTCCGATTTTGACCCGTCCGTGTATGTTAGTTTCCACCTTGCATTAACAAATTTCTCGATCGTGGCGTTGAAAGTAGCAGCAATAACCTGTGCACTGCAGGATTGCTTAGACAAATGCATAAGATCTGTAGATATACAGTTTTTGTTAAAATGCCAAGGGGGTTTTGGTGGAAAACATAATTTGTGTTGTTTGATTTCGATGCCAATATCTATGGCGTTTCATATAATACGCTGGAGCGCTGAGGGGTACCGCGGCTTTCGTTTTCTTTTAGCAATTTGGTTTATTTCTGTCACCAGTTGTTGTTCCGTGTAATGTAACAGCTTGGTGGTACACCTCGATGTGACAAACTCAACTCTATGTTCGAAACTTGGGAGTCCAGATTCGGTTAATATATTGGTCACAGGTGTGGTACGGAAGGCCCCAAGGCTGTATCTTGCCGCTGCACCTTGCTGAGCTGTCCTTTCGGAGCATGCCCATATATAGCTAAACCATAATCAATTTTAGATAATATGATAGATTTTATAACATTAACTATACAGTTAGGGTGAGCATTACTATGATACGATGATAAACATTTTATAAGATTTAATCGATTAAACAAGGACTTTTTAACATTTTCTATGTGTGAAGACCAGTTATATTTATTAATAAAGACTAAAGCTAATATATTTGTTGAGTTTACATATTCAATAGACATATTATTTACTGAGAAATTACTTAAATTACAATTAATTTTTTGCAAATATGTAAAATTTTTGTTTTTGTGAAGGAAATTTTCAAACCAGAATATTCAAAAATTTCTTGAAATAATGTGGCTAAATGGTGTTTAAATTCTTGGTCAGTTTTTATTTTGGCTAGTAAATAAAGATCATCTGCATAAATGCAGTGACCGAAATGCGGGTTGGCCGTAATTATTTGATTGAGATGTTCTGTCGCAATTTGAAACAATATAACGGATAATGGTGAGCCCTGGGGTACGCATTATCAAGTGTGGATGTCTTCGAAAATAGGCCATTCACCCTTGTCCGGAATTTTCGGTTTGATAGAAAGGATTGAACGAAGCGAAATATCTTTGGGCCAATTTTCCATTCCATCAGTTGATCTAAAATTGCATGCATGCCGACCCGGTCGTTTGCTTTTTCAAAATCAATTGATACAATTGAGATGTGGTTACGTTTAGATAGGGCAGAAGCCACACGATGATCATGGAATAAGAGAGCGTCCATAGTGCCTTTGTTAGCCTTAAACCCGAATTGTTGTGGACTTATTAACTTTCGTTTTGTCAAGAACCAAGATAAACGCTTGGATATGATTTTTTCCAAGGTTTCAGCGGGACATGGCAAAAGTGAGATAGGTCTGTACCCTTCGGGCTTGGTCTTTGGTGCCTTTGGCTTATGTAATGGTACTATCGAGGCGGTTTTCCATTCTTGGGGGATAACTCCGGAAGTAAATATTTTATTGTAGAGGTGTACATACCGCTCTTTAATAACAACAGGGAGGTACCTAAGCATTGAATACGTGATTTTGTCAAAACCCGGTGATTTTCCCTTAGACGAGTTAATGGTTATGTCTGATTCTAGAAGTTCAGCAGTTTTATCAACTTGATGGTTTGCCGGTAGGGCAACTCTAGATTTGCTTAAGTTGAAAGTATTTGAAAAATTGCAGTCCTTAGCTTGTTCTGTCCACTTGTGGGCAAAAAGGTTAGAGATATCCGAAGGATCTGTTATTATTCCTCCATCATCACTCTCTAAACAATGAATTCTGGCAAAGGAGTAGTTTCCATAAAGTTTGTTTACCGAATCCCATAGCAAACTAATTCCATGGAAACCATGTGACTCCATATGGAGACGAATTCATATTGATTTTGCAGGTCCCATAAATGATCACTATTTATTCATTGTCATTGACTCGCTCTCTAAATGGGCCGAGGTTTTTAAAACCAAAGACATCACATCTACGTTTACAATAGGTAGAATAAGAGAACTTATTTCGCGTTATGGGCTACCTGACACCATTGTAAGTGACAACGGGAGGCAGTTCACTTCTAATGAGTTTAAGAGTTTTCTAAAATTAAACAACATAAGACACATTTTAACGGCACCTGGTCATCGGGCAACAAATGGTCAAGCCGAAAATTTTGTTAAAATTTAAAAAAAAAACAATATTCGCTGTTTTAAAAACGTCCAAACATTCAAACTTAGAAACAATCATTTTGCAATTTTTATTTGATTATCGCAACACGAAGCATTGTACCACTGGTGAGACTCCTGCAAAAATATTTTTCGGTAGGTCATTAAAAACGCGTTTCAGTTCATTGCGACCACCGTTAGTTCAAAATATAATAAGCGATAGCCAACAGAAAAGTATTTTAAATCACAGAGGACAACGCAATGTAAAGTTTTCAAATGGCGAAAATGTCCTTATTCGCAACTACAAAAATCCAAACAAGCCTTCATGGTCTAAAGCCACAATAAAGCAGCAACTTGGACCTCGTTCATACTATTGCATTTTAAAACACAACAATAAAATAATCAAAAGACACCTTGACCAAATTCGCGGTGTTGAGTCTCCAAAGTCTGACCAAGGTTGTCATGATACACACACTACGTCAGTGGTGGCAGATAAAATCTCCGTCAACATCGTTGATAGTGGGGCAGAGCAACCTCGGTTGGGCCTGGAAGAGGCATACACTGGTGATGACGTAAGACAGCTGAGACCACGACACTAAGGAAAGGTTGTTAAGCCAAATGTATAACTAAGAAACTTTATTTAGATTAAGCATTTTCATAAGTTGAATTTTGAAAATTTGTATAAAATACTTAAATCCATAAAAACGAAAGTATAATGTTTAGATACATACGTACATAAGTAGTTGGAACCATAATGAACTTATATAATTTAAACTTAAGTAGGAGCGTGTTATATACGTTCATCTGGCATCCTTGCTAATTATTCTTTATTACTCATTCCTCATTACTTATTACTTGTTACCTCATACTTATTCAGCAATAAGCGCACATACACACATGTAACATTCTGCTCATATGAATTACCAATAAAGAGAATGCACATTCCGTTGCTACGCTTAATATTAGAAAGACGTGTTAATACACAACAGTATATATTTATTTATTTATTTATTCGGTCTAAGATCTTAAGTTCGATACAGGCTATTAAGATTGCTTAAAATCAAAATTATTATATTATATTTTTTGGTCTATCTATTTAATATCAAACAATAATTTTATGAGCTCAAGGCCAATTTTTAATAGAAAGAATAATAGAAAATACAGCAATGGTAGAAGTTATAGCTATTTCGGAGATCACCTCATCTTAAAACTAATGCCGCGTTCTGGGGTCTCCTACTTCAAATTTAGTACGGGGTTTCACCGGAGATAACCCAACCAAATATCGTATTTTGAACGGCTGGTCTAGTGGGGGGTGCGGGCATCAGTCCAGGTCGCATTATGGCCCCATATACTTCGTCTCCTAGGACCAGCGATACCGTACTCGCGCGGTAGAATGTAGGGTCTGCCAATCGCAGGCTGTCGAACTCATTGGCCACGCGAGCATCGGCGGTACGTTCTGGGGCGTTCCGCATTAGGCTGGCTAGCACCGTCGCTCTAACTTCCAGCCTTTCGTGCCAGCCTTTTAGTATAAGGGAGCACTTCTCTCCACTTCGTGGCTCGGCGTGTAGTCGACGAGCGAGGGCTCTCGATATGGTCGTGGTGCTCTGATCAGGATCAAGGATAGCGCTAACCGTGTGTATCTTTCCGCCGGTCATCACCTTCACCAATATGGTTGGAGTAAGGACAGATTGCCCCAGAGCTCTTCGGCCAGGTCCTTTGATTAGCTCTGGGGCGTCTCTTACTCGCCTGCGGTGTTTACGGACATCGGACTGGCGAGAGTCCGATCTTCTGCTCTCTGGGGGTGTTGCGGGGCGCTAGATTACCGACCGGATACCCGACAGAGGAGGTCTGAATACCTGGGGCTCAGTTGATGCATGCGAATTTTCAACCGCCTGCTGGATGTCCTCATTGCTCGCATCGATTTCCACCACTTCTTCGTTCGGCGCAGTTGCTGCTTCGGCTGATCGTTCGTGCCCTTCGTCTACCGCCCTTTGTTCTTCCGACACGTCTTCCTCGCTTCTGGGAGTTTCCCACAGGTACAGGAGACTGTGGTGTCGTCCCTGACATTGGTCGCAGTTTCGCGGTGACGGACAGCGTTCAGTAAATAATTGCATCTCAGTTCTGCAAATGTATGGCATTGAAATTTAAAACTGGGATGCAATTTTTGTCTTTTTGGTCCCGAGCAAATTGCCGAACACTACATTAGCTTTATGGGAACGGGGACTCGTTCACAAGGTTGAAATTCTGAGGTGGGAAGATTTAGATAACTACCTCTCGAGCAGGTTCCAGACTTTGGTAACGGTATCTGATATCCAAAGTTCACGAGTAGCAAGGGCAGGACCAAGTTGTGCATCAGCCGGGATACACGAAAGAAAAATATCGACCCATCACAGTCAAATGACGCAATCAGCTTGCAGGTTGTGCCAGAACAGTCGTTCTGGCTTGTTCAGAGTTTTTAGCGATGAAGGTAGATGATCGGTTTAAGGTAGTTAGGAAATACAATTTGTGTATGAACTGTCTAGCGTATTCCCACCTAGCGAAAAGTTGTAAGAGCACTTTTAGTTGTTTGAGCTGCCATCAACGGCACCATTCTTTGTTGCATCGCTCTCCTAGTGGCAATCAACTTCCGTCTACAAAAGACGGAGAGGCTCGAATGTCTCACCCCCCCAGCACCAACCAGAAATGTGAATGCTCTGTTCGCCGCAAGTGCCAAAAACGTTGTTTTGGGTACGGCCATGATACATATTAGTTACTTAGGAGTAGACTATGAGGCCAGAGCCCTTCTTGATTCAGCTTCAGAAGGAACTTTTATCACGGAGCGGTTGCAGAGACGCTTCAATCTTCCGACACGACTTGCTGACACACAAGTCTGTGGAATAAATGCGACAACACCGGCTAAGGTGCGAAAAGTCGCCCACTTTGTTATAGGATCTCCTGTCAACCCCCAGATTAGAATTAAGGCAAGAGGCCTGATTCTACCCCAACTGACAGGAGATCTACCCCAGTTTTCGGTAGATCAAGCACATCTTGAAGGGAAACATAAAACGAAATATTTTAGGCTCTCTCCTGGCACAGGCGACAGTATTTGGATGGATCTTGATAGGCCCAGCCCCCCAGTCTGCGGCAAAGAGGCCCTTGGGCAGTATGTGGTGACATTACCATTTCGGCACGAATTTCCCGAAAACATAAGTCTTGGGAATTCACGAACCATCACAGTGCTTCAATTCATGCGAAACGAAGCGACAATGATGAGCAGACCGTTGCGGAAGGCAGAATATCATCGAGGACTGCGAGAATACATCACACTCGGTCATATGAAGCCAGTGAGCAGCGCCGATAGTACTCGTAAACGGCAATCAGACACATACTACCTACCCCACCATGCAGTCGTAAAACCGGACAGTACCACCACAAAGGTTCGAGTGGTATTTTACGCATTAAGTCCAACTTCGAATGGAATTAGTTTGAATGATGCAATCTACCCTGGGCCGGCCCTTCAAGCTGACCTTATCGCACTGCATTTGAAATGGCGGTTTTGCAAATACGTTTTCAATGCAGACATTGAGAAAATTTATAGGCAGATCCTTCTGCACCCCGATGATACCCGGTACCATAGAATTCTCTTTCGTGAATCACAAGCAGAAGAGCTTGTGGACTACGAACTCCAAACTGTGACGTTTGGAGTGAACTGCGCTCCTTATTTAGCAATAAAAACTCTTCTGCAATTGGCGGAAGACGTTCGCCTGAAATTTCCGTAGGCTTCTAGGGTCTTAACCCAATATATGTACATTGACGAGCATTGGCAGGAGCTCATGATTGGGAGGCCGCCAGTCGACCCGCGACGAACTCATCGAAATACTCAAGGAAGCCGGGTTCCCCCTCCGAAAATGGACGTCCAACTGCAAGGACATCCTGGCAGCCTTGCCAAAAGCTCATTTGTTACAGGAAGATTTTTTGAAGATAGATGATTTGAGCGAAGCTAGGATGTTGGGCATTCGGTGGAATGCTGCGCGCCATATGTTCCATTTTAGCGTCCAAGAAATCCCCATTCGACCAAGCTATACCAAACGAGAGGTTTTATCGTGTGTTGTCAAGTTGTTCGACCCAGCCGGGTAGCTGGGCCCCATAGTCGTGGATCCAAAATGCAGGACATCTGGTTAGCCAAGATAAATTGGGATGACACTTTACCTCGAGGTTTGTATTTGCGATGGGAAAATTTTCTTAAAAATTACACGTACATTTCGAATTTCAAAATCCCAAGGTGGATCCATTTCACCCCGATCGAAACTCAGATAGGGACCCATACATAAATTTACTTGTAGGCAAAACGAAAGTAGCACCAGTGAAAACAGTCTCTCTACCTCGATAAGAATTGTGCGGAGCGCTGGTCTTAGCAGAATTAATTAATGGTTTATGTACTTCCACAGTTCGACGTTGGCCAGCCAGTGATCCACAAATGGACTGACTCCACCATAGTTCTCTCGTGGCTAAGGAAGCCCCCCTGATACTGGACCACATTCCTGACAAATCGGGTTGCCAAAATAGAGGAGCTCGTCGGAGTGACAGGATGGAATCATGTGGATTCAAGCGATAACCCGGCAGATTTAGGTAGCCGTGGCTTATCGCCCTAAGAATTGGCGACGAGCACTCTGTGGTAGCAGGGCCCTAGTTGGTTAAAAGAGAAACCGTCTGGCTGGCTCCAAAAAACTGATGAGGTGACGGTGGAGACAGGGCTGGAGCAGAAGATCGTTCGATTCCATAAAGATTGTATTTTGCAAGGGGCGGACATTTTAGAACGATTCTCCGACTTCTCTCGTACCCTAAGAGTAATTGCACGAATTTTTCAATTTTACTACAAGACACATCCGGCTCGAAGGACCATGTTAAGGGCGGGGTGGAGTAGGATCCAGAATTCTTCTTGAATGCACACACATAGATACAAAATAACAGAAATTCTGTTTAGTATTTATTTAAAAGTTATTTGCATAATTAAATTACATAAACAAACTTAAAGCTAGGCAACTAACAACTAAGGTTTTCGGCCTCGCTATACAAATACATAAAATCAAATAATAAAGTATCACACTTCTTCAAAAGATTAACTGTATTCTTAAAGACTACCATTTTTCAGTAGATCTGGTAAACAAATTTCATTAAAAAGGGTCATCTGTTTGCTATTAATAAAGTTACAATTATGGATTAAGTGATAAACTGTGAGGTTACTACTTAAGCAGAGGTGACATCTTGGCGGTTGAGTTCCATCGAATAGGTGGCGCTGAGTTAATCGTGTGTGCCCTAATCTTTGACGAATATATTTTCGTAGATCCATCCTTGAGGCCTCATCAGGATATTTTGGGCTTTTTCCTTCTGGATTTATGTCCTTATATGTGTGCGTTCTAATTCTCCAAACTCTTTCGCTCAGCATATGGTAGTGTTGTTTAACTTTCCTGAGTGTATCTGTTTTGTTGAATACATTTTTCGATATTATGGGAGCAGTGCTGGCAAATTTTGCCGCTTCATCTGCCATTATTTTCAGTTTGTGAGGATATTGCGTGACTATGTTTCAGATTCTTGTAATTATTTCATTTCTGTGGTAAATATTGAGAACGACTCTAATTGCGGATAGGGAGTCGGAACATATCAGATGATTACCTCTAAGTGATTTACAAGCAATAACCGCATCAAGTAATGCCTCGGCTTCAGCTGTGAAAATTGAGTGCTCTTTATCGAGCCGCACTAGTTTTCCGACTTGTAATTCGTTGTTCACAATTGCATAAGAAGTCGCATTGTCCGATTTTGACCCGTCCGTGTATGTTAGTTTCCACCTTGCATTAACAAATTTCTCGATCGTGGCGTTGAAAGTAGCAGCAATAACCTGTGCACTGCAGGATTGCTTAGACAAATGCATAAGATCTGTAGATATACAGTTTTTGTTAAAATGCCAAGGGGGTTTTGGTGGAAAACATAATTTGTGTTGTTTGATTTCGATGCCAATATCTATGGCGTTTAATATAATACGCTGGAGCGCTGAGGGGTACCGCGGCTTTCGTTTTCTTTTAGCAATTTGGTTTATTTCTGTCACCAGTTGTTGTTCCGTGTAATGTAACAGCTTGGTGGTACACCTCGATGTGACAAACTCAACTCTATGTTCGAAACTTGGGAGTCCAGATTCGGTTAATATATTGGTCACAGGTGTGGTACGGAAGGCCCCAAGGCTGTATCTTGCCGCTGCACCTTGCTGAGCTGTCCTTTCGGAGCATGCCCATATATAGCTAAACCATAATCAATTTTAGATAATATGATAGATTTTATAACATTAACTATACAGTTAGGGTGAGCATTACTATGATACGATGATAAACATTTTATAAGATTTAATCGATTAAACAAGGACTTTTTAACATTTTCTATGTGTGAAGACCAGTTATATTTATTAATAAAGACTAAAGCTAATATATTTGTTGAGTTTACATATTCAATAGACATATTATTTACTGAGAAATTACTTAAATTACAATTAATTTTTTGCAAATATGTAAAATTTTTGTTTTTGTGAAGGAAATTTTCAAACCAGAATATTCAAAAATTTCTTGAAATAATGTGGCTAAATGGTGTTTAAATTCTTGGTCAGTTTTTATTTTGGCTAGTAAATAAAGATCATCTGCATAAATGCAGTGACCGAAATGCGGGTTGGCCGTAATTATTTGATTGAGATGTTCTGTCGCAATTTGAAACAATATAACGGATAATGGTGAGCCCTGGGGTACGCATTATCAAGTGTGGATGTCTTCGAAAATAGGCCATTCACCCTTGTCCGGAATTTTCGGTTTGATAAAAAGGATTGAACGAAGCGAAATATCTTTGGGCCAATTTTCCATTCCATCAGTTGATCTAAAATTGCATGCATGCCGACCCGGTCGTTTGCTTTTTCAAAATCAATTGATACAATTGAGATGTGGTTACGTTTAGATAGGGCAGAAGCCACACGATGAT